>JAOPSE010000007.1:98866175-108866175 GCA_029449295.1 Zea luxurians | reverse complement strand
GTCGACGAGCTCAACCGTCTGCAGAATCTCCTCAGAGGTTTGTTCATATATGACGATCGTTCAGTGAGCTCACGCGTCGTCTCAGTTAGGCTACACTTTTCTTCCATAACAAACGCTAGCTAATGCCTAATGGTTAATTATTGTGCAATTCGAATCATGGATAAGTTACGGTTTTGATTCCAATTACTATATATACACACACGTTGGAATTTGCACACGTACTTCACGGGTCACGGCCTTGTTACACAGGTTATATTATATAGAGCCTGGGAAGAAGCGGCTTTCACCTCTATGAAAAAAAGTCTAATGAAAACGAGTAGTGCAGTATTCTAACTCATCTGTACGAATGAACTCGCTTAATTTTATTCCAGCGAAAAGATTATATATAGGCGTGTGCTATTAAAAATATCATATGCCATGGCGCAGCTCACCTGGATTATTACTCTATAGTAATAGCTATTGAAATTAACTTAGTAGTGATCTGAGAGCTGCTAGGGTGCCGTATGCTGAAAATAAATTTGGAATAACGACGCATAAATATTAGCTATTATATATGTTTCGGTGAAACACTCAATATACTCTAGAAGTACGATCACTTTATCTACACACACACACACACAAAAAGTCTTATCTTGCATGTTTTGAGATGTGCTGGTCAACTTTAATCGGATGAAACTACATTTTCTACTGTACATAAGGAAGCACGAAGAGTGGTGCAAGTAACCGCATTCTTGTGGGTAGGTAGGTGGAGAGATTTGCTCAGATTCTAAGTAACAGGCGTGACAAAACCTTGGAAAATTTTCAGTCTAGATGTGGTTGGTAGGACGTCAGGGGATTGAACGGAGAATAAGTAAGCACGCATAGTTGGTAGGGTGTCTATTAGCACCCGCCATTCTGCCTTCTAAATATGTCCTCTCTTTTCTATTAAATATGACTGGCCGGAATTAACCATATAGTTTGTAGCTCAGTTATATCATCAAAGAACTGAGGACAGTTGTGTCTGCTGTCGACGGTACAGGTTCCTGGTTTGGCCTATATGAATTAGCCGTTTGATTCATAGTGCGAATAATTTTAGAATTTGTTTTTAACTGCTGTCGAGTTTAACCCTTTTTACGGTGGTGGATTCACCCAATCTCTTTTCTTAATTATTGCACTGCGTGAACCATCATGTCTAACTTTACTTTTTTTTTATAGTGGCCATATATACTCTGACATTTATTAAGCCTAGAAACTCCTTTCCAAATCTTTAGTTGACACACCCATCACTTTTATCGAATTACTTTTCAGTCACTCCAAAACGACTGTGAAAGAAATTTTGTGGACCTTTGGCTGAAGAATATCTTTTCTATAGAGTGTTTATAGAAATGAAAAAGGGCTGTTACGTCTATTTGAAACTAATGTTTGGTGTTTCGTGCAGAAAAGGAAAGAGAGCTAGGACATGCATACAGTGAAATCAAAGGCTTGAAGGTGACGGAAGCTCTGAAGGACAAGGCTATTGCTGAGGTGAATTTTTTTAACGTAGCTTCTATCTTGAGTTCATTTCCTTTAAATAAAAAGGGTAACTGGGTAAGCATGCTCCACTCATTCCTTAAAAAGAGAGGAGTATATTATCTTAAAAGTTTTACCATCGGCCAAAGGTGAAAACCCTATAAGGAAAATACAAGACACATATGCACCACAAATCAAACAATTCTTGGATCTTAACACAAAGCGAGTTCTATAGTCTCCGAGTGGGACGTGCCATGGTCAATACTTTTAAGTTTAAACCTTGATACATCGACCAATAGATATGATAAGTCGATCGATACCTCCCATCCCACTACGGAAACATTTTCATGGCTCATTGTGGACTAAGAGAATACCTAGCTACTCGACTACTTGCCATCCCTTTTAATTTGCTTCAACTCCTTTGCATTGTGCATTGCTAGTTAACTTCCACTTCCCACTGCAAAGTGAATGCAACTTTGAATACAGATGCCTAATCCTTAAATTACTATTGTTCATTTCTTGTAGCTGAGCAAGGAACTAAAGAGACAGGACGAGAGGATGAGAAGTATGGAGAAACAACTTGAGCAGAAGGTTAATTAGCTCTATCATTTTGTGCTTTTAATGTCATTTTAGATCTTACTATTTACCATTTTCATACAAATCTATTTGCTCTGGCAGAATCTAGAAGTGAAAAGACTACATAACGAGCGCAAAGAAGCATTGTCCGCACAGTTCGCTGCAGAGGCAACACTTAGAAGGATCCACTCTTCTCAAAAAGATGAGGAATCAGTTCCATTCGACGCCATCATAGCGCCCTTGGAGTCAGACATAAGAAAATACAGACATGAGGTAGTCTCAACACACGATTTTCACCATCAAAGCACAAATAAAACTTTTGCAGTTTACTTAAATTAGAAAATATAGACATAGTTTACTTAAACTTTTTTTTATATGGATGCTTTTCTGTACACCAGATTGCAGTGCTACAAGATGACAAGAAGGCACTAGAACGACATCTAAAGTTGAAGGAGGTGGCGCTTGTTGAAGCAGGCAACATTTTGCACACCGCGCTTGAAAGGGCACTCATAGTAGAGGATGTTCAGAATCAGAACATTGAATTGAAGAAGCATATGGAGATATACCATGTAAATACACTCATTACCTGATTTTTTTGTGTGTGCTTTTGTAAAGTTGTGGAACTAATTCTTTTTTATTATAATGTGTATGTAGGAAGAGAATAAATTGTTAGAGAAGGCTAACAGACAGAAGGTGCTAGAGGTTGAGAAGCTCACACAAACAATTAATGAGCTTGAAGAGTCCATTCTCGCAACCGGTGAGGTTGCCAATGTGGTCCACTTCTACCAGAATCAAGCTACAAAGTTGAATGTACATGCCATACTTGTGCTCAAGTCATTTAAATGTTGGATTCCATGAATTTTACTTATTTATAAGATCTTTACAATTTTAGGAGGAAAAGAGGACCCTTGAGAGGGAGCTAGCTCGAGCAAAGGTTTATGTCAATCGTGTTGCATCCACAGCAGCAAATGAATGGAAAGATGACTCTGACAAGCTCATGCCAGTCAAGAGATGGCTAGAAGAACGAAGGCTCCTGCAGGTACCATATTGAGTCATATTTGAAATGATGGTCATTGTCCATGGCCTGATGTTGTTATAATTATTGTATATGGTGAATTGATGGATTAATAATCATGCAGGGAGAAATACAGCGATTGCGTGACAGGATAACAGTAGCAGAGAAATCTGCAAAGATTGAAGCCCAACTTAATGTAAGCAAGCTAGTGTTTATATAAAAGCAACTATTTTAAGCAATTTAAATCGAACAAACCTTAAAGTATATTTTCTTTAATGTTGGTTTGTTTCCTAGGATAAACTCAAAAGGAGGCTCAAGTCGCTTGAAGAGGATATGAGAAATAAAACATCCAACTCGTCTACAAAAGAAATTAATAAACAAGCCACTCCTAAAAGATCATTGTCTCAACCAAAACAACCTAAAACAACGAGAGTGTTACCTCAACTATATTCACCTGAAGTCGTTGACAAGAGAAGGCCTATATCTCAACCAAGGGCATCAATGGTAGGGAAAGTATTGAAGCAACCTAATTCAGAAATCGAGCCTACAAAGAAAAGTACAGTTGTTAAGCGATTTGATAGCCCTGGAAGGAGAACAATTTCTAGTAAAGGAGAGTGTCCCATGAAAAATCAACTATGGGCATCAAAAACCAAAACAGATGTTATTGTTGGGAAAGAGAACAAAGTACAAAAGCCAAATTCCAAGGCACATTTAAATGCTTCACATTCACAAGGCCATGTGGACACAAAAGTATTTGATGGAAATGATGAATATGGACTTCAAAATAGTGAACATCATGAAGCCATGGCGAATGAGAGAAGTGGGAATAGCTCGAGTGATGAAAGTAGCCCTTAGAACAACAAGACAAGTTGGAGTGTTGGGGTTTACTTTTGCATGAAGACACAAAATGGAAGCACAAATAACATTATTATGTACAGGTAAATGTTCTAAATTCTCCATTATATGCTTGGTACTTCTTGAATAATTCATTTACTAGTTGTCTTTGAAGTTGATGTCTCTTTTCCCTTTTATTTTGGGACTGTGGAAGCTGAAATTCTTCAAGTCATTTTATATAAAACCTTATGACACCTAAAACATTTATCTAAAACTATTTATTTATCTCTCTTCCTTACAGATGTAGCATGACTTATTTTAAAGGAAGCGTGTGCCCATCTACATCTATTTTATTCTGCCCGGGAGATTGCTTGAACAACAAAACTAGTTGTGGTGTCATCATTTTGTTTTGTCTCTTTGTTCTCTCATGTACATACAAACTATACCTCAAACTTTACAAATGTAATTTTGTGCGACTATTGAAAAAATCAATATGTGCTTTTTTGAGGAATTGGTTACTTTATAAAATAAAAAGGTGTCTAATGTAATAGAAGCAACAGAGAAAAAAAGTGAAGGGTGTGAATCAATAAAACCATGGATGTTGAATGTTGATGTTTCTCGTTAGCTTTCTCATTTGTAACCATGTTTGAGTCTGTCCTATCCTATTTGCCTGTCTTTGAGTTCCATTTAATATAAAGCCACGCAAATCCAAATGTACAAGAGTGTGTGAGTACTATTAAATTAAGAATTTAGTAAGATTTAAATGCGAATGACCTAAGTAAAGAACCATCTAAAGTGTCACAATATCATTTTCTATTCAACAACATCATTTTCTATTCAATTGCTATATAGTTAAGAAATCAAACATATTTTTTCTATAATATTCCTTTATATTTAATGATAAAAAGAGTTAAATTAAGTTTTGTAGGTTTTGTAAAATAATATTCATAGGCACGGCATGATGTATATCCATCATTTGGTTGCAAGAATCTTATGTTCATAATTGGATTGCTTAGATGTTTGAACTATTTAAGCAAAAATAATATAATGATTATATTATGAATTTTTCATTCCTTGAAAAGAACATTCCTTGTCCCACCTCATGCAATCCCCCATCTCAATCCAATCTCAGTCTTAACGAATTTTGCAACATTTCATTCACCATAGCACTAGCATTGGACGGATGGACATTGAGAAGGCTAATCACCAGTCTAATCTAGACACAAAAGTAGCAATTAAGACAACATATTGTGACCAAGAGATGTGCTCAGCTCAGACAATTACTACTGATATTTCTCTAGAGCGCATGCAAAAATAGTCTTCCATGGAGGCATATAAGTAATGGTAGTCCAAGCAGTTGTATAGAAGCCAAAAATGCCACCAAACATTAGCATCATGTTATAAACAATATTCATCGAATATATATTTTGTAGTGTTAGAAAAAATAATTAGACTTGGTCAAATCCACCAAGCTATGTTGTAAGTGTTAGAAATTAATTGGACTTAGTCAATTTTAATTTTAATTCAAATAAATCTGAAGGCATATATTAATATTTTGACAAAATATTAACTCGATAATAGGTTGCTACTATGTATACACATGGTAAAGCTGAGAGAGGTGAAAAGCATGATTGATGTGCGTGTGTCGAGCTTGGTCATGGTATAATATGTACAAATAAGCATCTAGTAGTGAGCCCTAGTTAGTCATGATGGTTAGCTAGTTCAAGAGGGGGAATTGGCGAACTAGGTTAGTCTTTGCTGCTAGGGATGGGAGTGATGCTTGTTACGATAAGGTTGGTGAGTGTACTGGTGTCGGGGACCATAATTAGGGGTACCCTCTAGACTCCTAATTCTCAGCTGGTAACCCCCATCTGCATAAAGCTGCAAAGGCCTGATGGGTGCGATTAAGTCAGGGATCAGTCCATTCGAGCGACTCGATCACGCCTCGCCCGAGCCTAGCCTCGGACAAGGGCAGCCGACCCCGGAGGACTTCCGTCTCGCCCGAGGCCCCCCTCCAACGGCGGACACATCTTCGGCTCGCCCGAGGCCCTGCCTTCGCTAAGAAGCAACCCTGACTAAATCGCCGCACCGACCGACCAAATCGCAGGAGCATTTAACGCAAAGGTGACCTGACACCTTTATCCTGACGCGCGCCCTCCGGCAGAGCCGAAGTGACGGCCGTCACTTCGCCGCTCCACTAACCGGTCTGACAGAAGGACAGCGCCGCCTGCGCCACTCCGACTGCAGCGCCACTTGACAGAGTGATGCTGACAGGAAGCCAGGCCCTGCCAAAGGCACCATAGGAAGCTCCGCCCGACCCAGGGCTCGGACTCGGGCTCAGCCCCGGAAGACGGCGAACTCTGCTCCGCCCGACCCAGGGCTCGGACTCGGGCTCAGCCCCGGAAGACGGCGAACTCCGCTCCGCCCGACCTAGGGCTCGGACTCGGGCTAAGACCCGGAAGACGGTGAACTCCGCTCCGCCCGACCCAGGGCTCGGACTCGGGCTAAGACCCGGAAGACGACGAACTCCGCTTCGCTCGACCCCAGGGCTCGGACTCGGGCTAAGACCCGGAAGACGGCGAACTCCGCTCCGCCCGACCCAGGGCTCGGACTCGGGCTAAGACCCGGAAGACGACGAACTCCGCTTCGCCCGACCCCAGGGCTCGGACACCGCCCTGGCCTCTGCCGACGACCTCCGCCTCGCCCGACCCAGGGGCTCGGACTCGGCCTCGGCCATAGAAGACAGACTCGACTTCGGCTTCGGAGGAGCCTCCACGTTGCCCAACCTAGGGCGCAGGCCAGCCACATCAACAGGAAGCGCCATCATCACCCTACCCCGAGCTGACTCGGGCCGCAGAGAACAAGACCGGTGTCCCATCTGGCTGTCTCCACCAGATAGGCAATGATGGCGCCCCGCATGCCCTGTGACGACGGCGGCTCTCAGCTCTCTTACGGAAGCAGGAGGACGTCAGTAAGGACACAACCGCTCCGACAGCTGTCCCTCCGCCAGGCTCCGCCGCTCCTCCGACGGCCACGACATCACACTAGTTGGGTTCCAAGATCTCTCCGGCTGCCACATTGGCATGTACTCAGGGCACTAGCTCTCCCTCGCTAGACACGTAGCACTCTGCTACACCCCCATTGTACACCTAGATCCTCTCCTTGCATCTATAAAAGGAAGGACCAGGGCCCTCTTAGAGAGGGTTGGCCGCGCGGGACGAGGACGGGACAGGCGCTCTCTTGGGGCCGCTCGCTTCCCTCACCCGCGTGGACGCTTGTAACCCCCTACTGCAAGCGCACCCGACCTGGGCGTGGGACGAACACGAAGGCCGCGGGATTCCCACCACTCTCGCGCCGGTCTCCGGCCGCCTCGCTCATTTCCCCCCTTTGCGCTCGCCCACGCGTTCGACCCACCTGGGCTGGGGCATGCGGCACTCACTCGTCGGCCTGAGGGACCCCCCGGTCTCGAAACGCCGACAGTTGGCGCGCCAGGTAGGGGCCTGCTGCGTGTTGACGAACAGCTTCCCGTCAAGCTCCAGATGGGCAGTCTCCAACAACTTCTCCAACCCGGGACGGTGCTCCGTTTCGGGAGTCTTGAGTTCATGCCCCTCGACGGCAGCTACGACATGATACTCCTTCCACCGCCGCGCGACAACGACAATGGCGGCCGACAGCCCGCCCGCCGGCGGCGGAATCGACGACGACTTCCCCGCGTGGCGGAAGGACAACATTCGAGCTCGCCCCGTCCTCTCCCCCGCCAACGGAGGAGGAGGCGGGGCAACCAAGGCCAAGCAGGAGGCCGCGCCTCGTCGGCTGTCGAGCGAGTCGACGTCCCTAGCACCCCAACGAGGGGCGCGTTGGGCGTCGACCTCGCGTTTGAGACGAAGGCGAGCGCCGTCTCCCCGCGACACGCCAATCCCGAGCAAGTGGACGACGCCAGCGCGCTTGCGAAAAGCTTGCAGGACGTCGCCCTCGTACCAGAGGCGACGATGCAGTCAGTCCTCGACGTGACTTCATCGCCGCTCGACGACCAAAAGGTACCAACCGATTCCCATCCTACGTCATTTGTACTCAGCCTCAACCCGCCCAGCAATCTCGCTTTGGCGGGCGCCCTTGTAGAGGCGAGTACAAACCCTCTGGGGTTTCGCTTGCGGTCGCCTTGGGACCGGCTGACGGACGTCTCGACCCACGGGCCCTCTGGGTCCGAGGAAGATGACAACCCCAACATCTGTTGGGATTTCTCTGGATTTGGCAACCCCAGTGCCATGCGGAACTTCATGACCGCATGTGACTACTGCCTCTCCGACTGTTCCGACGGTAGCCGCAGCCTCGACGACGAGGACTGCGGCCCAAGCCGCGAATGTTTCCACGTCGATCTGGGGGGTCCCTCCCAAGGCAACCATCTCGGCATGCCGGAGGACGGTGCTCCCCCTGGGCCGGTGCCTCGCGCTGACATCCCGCGGGAGCTAGCTGTGGTCCCCGTTCCGGCGGGGGGTTACGACCCACAGCTTGAGCAAGTCCGCGGGGCGCAGGCCAGGATCGACGAGGGAGCAGGAGCGCTTGAGCCGATCCGCCGGGACGTCGGGCAGGCATGGGCGGGCCAACCCCCGGCCGGAGAAATACGTCACCTGCCCCAGGGTCTCTAGCACCGCGTCGCCGATGTCGTCAGGGTCAGGCCACCACCTGCACCCAGTGGGGTCGGTCAGAACCTGGCCACAGCAGCGATGCTCCTCCGCGCGATGCCGGAGCCATCCACCACCGAGGGTCGGCGAATCCAGGGAGAACTCAAAAATCTCCTGGAAGGCGCCGCGGTCCGACGGGCCGAGAGCACTGCCTCCCGAAGGCAAGGATACCCCTCGGAACCTCATGCCGCGACCTCCCGATTCATGCGGGAAGCCTCGGTCTACACCGGGCGCACGCGCAACACCGCGCCTGCGGCCCCGGGCCACCTCGGCAACAAGCGCCATCACCGCGACCGTCGAGCCCACCTCGACGAGAGGGTGCGCCGAGGCTATCACCCCAGGCGTGGGGGACGCTACGACAGCGGGGAGGATCGGAGTCCCTCGCCCGAACCACCCGGTCCGCAGGCCTTCAGCCGGGCCATCCGGCGGGCACCGTTCCCGACCCGGTTCCGACCCCCGACTACTATCACAAAGTACTCGGGGGAAACGAGGCCGGAATTGTGGCTCGCGGACTACCACCTGGCCTGCCAACTGGGTGGAACAGACGACGACAACCTCATCATCCGCAACCTCCCCCTGTTCCTCTCCGGCACCGCTCGCGCCTGGTTGGAGCACCTGCCTCCGGGGCAGATCTCCAACTGGGATGACCTGGTCCAAGCCTTCGCCGGAAATTTCTAGGGCACGTATGTGCGCCCTGGGAATTCCTGGGACCTCCGAAGCTGCCAACAGCAGCCGGGAGAGTCTCTTCGGGACTACATCCGACGATTCTCGAAGCAGCGCGCCGAGCTGCCCAACATCACCGACGCAGATGTCATCGGCGCGTTCCTTGCCGGCACCACCTGCCGCGACCTGGTGAGCAAGTTGGGTCGCAAGACCCCCACCAGGGCGAGCGAGCTGATGGACATCGCCACCAAGTTCGCCTCTGGCCAGGAGGCGGTCGAGGCTATCTTCCGAAAGGACAAGCAGCCCCAGGGCCACCCGTCGGAAGATGCTCCCGAGGCGTCCACTCCGTGCGGCGCTAAGAAGAAGGGCAAGAAGAAGTCGCAAGCGAAACGCGACGCCGCTGACGCGGACCTTGTCGCCGCCGCCGAGTACAAGAACCCTCGGAAGCCCCCCGGAGGTGCCAACCTCTTTGACAAGATGCTCAAGGAGCCGTGCCCCTATCATCAGGGGCCCGTCAAGCACACCCTTGAGGAGTGCGTCATGCTTCGGCGCCACTTCCACAGGGCTAGGCCACCCGCGGAGGGTGGCAGGGCCCGCGACGACGACAAGAAGGAAGATCACCAAGCAGGAGATTTCCCCGAGGTCCGCGACTGCTTCATGATCTACGGCGGGCACGCGGCGAATGCCTCGGCTCGGCATCGCAAGCAAGAGCGCCGGGAGGTCTGCTCGGTGAAGGTGGCGGCGCCAGCCTACCTAGACTGGTCCGACAAGCCCATCACCTTCGACCAAGCTGATCACCCCGACCACGTGCCGAGCCCGGGGAAATACCCGCTCGTCGTCGACCCTGTCATCGGTGACGTCAGGCTCACCAAGGTCCTTATGGACGGGGGCAGCAGCCTCAACATCATCTACGCCGAGACCCTCGGGCTCCTGCGCGTCGATCTGTCCTCCGTCCGAGCAGGCGCTGCGCCCTTCCACGGGATCATTCCCGGGAAGCGCGTCCAGCCCCTCGGACGACTCGACCTCCCTGTCTGTTTCGGAACACCCTCCAACTTCCGAAGGGAGACTCTGACGTTCGAGGTGGTCGGGTTCCGAGGAACCTACCACGCGGTGCTGGGGAGGCCATGCTACGCGAAGTTCATGGCCGTCCCCAACTACACCTACCTGAAGCTCAAGATGCCGGGCCCCAACGGGGTCATCACCGTCGGCCCCACGTACAAACACACGTTCGAATGCGACGTGGAGTACGCCGAGGCCCTCATCGCCGACCTGGAGAGCCTCTCCAAGGAGGTGCCAGACGTGAAGCGTCATGCCGGCAACTTCGAGCCAGTGGAGACGGCTAAGACCGTCCCCCTCGACCCCAGTGGCGACGCCTCTAAGCAGATCCGGATCGGTTCCGAGCTCGACCCCAAGTAAGAAGCAGTGCTCGTCAACTTTCTCCGCGCGAACGCCGACGTTTTCACGTGGAGTCCCTCGGGCATGCCCGGCGTACCGAGGGATGTCGCCGAGCACTCACCGGATATTCGGGCAGGAGCCCGACCCGTCAAATGGCCTCTGCACGGATGACACCCGGGGGCTGCGCACACCCCCGGGAAAGGCCGCTTGTCATCGCCGACGTTCTGGAGCCTGGAACGCACAAGCTGGCCGGCAGTCAAGGCGGGGTCTACAGCAACGCTTGGAACGTCCGACAGCTACGTCGCTTCTACCCTTAAGACGTTTTCAAGCTGTTCGTACACCTCGCTCCCGCACAAGTCTCAGTCGTCAAGGAAGGGTCGGCCTCGCCTCGGCAGAACCCGACCCTCCCTCGGGGGCTAAAAGGGGGAACCTCTCTGCGTCAAGACTGGGTGTACCTCTCCGCATCCAAAATTTTCGATCAAAGAGGCTTTTTGCGTTCTCCCGGCTATATCAGAAGCAGGGCCCCAAGGAGCAAACGTGGGTGCATGTAAGTGGCAAGGCCGACTGAGCCGAGGTATTCCTATGCCTCCGGGTTAAGGACACCTTCACTCGTCACCCGCCACGAAAAATGACCTCTACTCGGGAAGCCACCCTGTTATTGACGAACAAAGTCGGACACGCAAAATAAAAGGAAGAGTACGACTTCACGCAATGGAAGCAAAGTGTTCAGGCCTCGGCGGCCACAGGAGGACGCGCGTACATCCAATAGAAACTGATCCAACAAGAGTTAGGCGTCGCCTTGGGAAGGAGCCGCGCCTTCAGCTCCGTCTCCGCCTTCGGTGAGGTCCATCTCGGCTTCCGGCGACGGCGCAGGGGGGAGGATTTCCGCCTCAAAGGTGGTCGCCAGCACTGCGCTCGGACCCGCGGCGACCGCGTCAAGCCGCTGGACTTCCGCCAGGGCAGCTTCGTCTTCGTCAGGAAGACAATACCCCTCGCTAACCCGCTCCAGGTCCACAACGTAGTGGGAAGCAAGCACGGCGAAGGTCCGCCTGACGCCGTGGTGTAGCGCCTCGCGGAGCCTGCCGCGCGCGTGATCACCCAAGGCTTGAAGGCGGCTTTGAGGGGAGCTTCCTGAGGGGACGTCGCCGGAGCCAAGGATCCGATAAACGTCCGAGATGGCTTCAGACATGGCCGTGAGGTCGGCTTCCCTCTGCTCGGCCGCCCTGGCAAGCGCCTCGGCAAGCGCCTTGGCGGACTCATCGAGGGCGGACTCGAGCTCTGCGAACAACCAGAAGAAAAACCTCAAACACAAGCAGAGGAAACAAACAAGAACAAGAACCAAGGATGGTCAAGGCATACCCCCGGCTCGGGCACGCTGCTCCGAGGCCGCGGCCTGGGCCGCGGCTAAGTCGGCCGCAAGGGCGTCGACCCGGCTTTCGGCCTCGGCAGCCCGGCCCCGAGATCGGTCCCGCTCCTCGACGACCTGGACGAGCTCCGACCGCTGCCGTTGCACCTCTGCGCACGCTGCGGCCACCTCCGTGCGCGCCGCTGCCGCCTCGGCTCTCAGGTCAGTGCAGAGCAACTGGAGGTCCGCTACCTCGGCACCCTGCTGAGAAAGGCGCGTAGTGGCCCTGGCAAGCGAGGTCCTCAGGGACCGCAGCGAGCCCCAGACATCGACTTCGCGGCGGATGAACGACGACTTGGCGGCGCTCCGACCCGACAGATCCTGAGGGAAGGAAACGGGGCGTCACGAAGAACGCCTCGGTCACAGAAGAAAAACAAAGGTATGCCCGAAACCGTTACCTGGAGGATTTTGGGGACGTCCCCGCAGAAAACCTCCAGCAACGACCGGAGCGACCCCACCGTTGCTTCGGCACGCTCGCGGAGCTCGTCCTAGGACTGGTCCTCCCGTTCATCGTCGAGAACGAAGACGGGGTCCGAGGCCTCACGGGTCCGGAACCGGAGCAACTGGCGCCGGACCTCGGGGCTCCGCCGCACAGCGACGAGGCCGCCGCCCGGTAGGACGAATCGTGCCTCCCCGCCCGCCTCTTCCGAGGCACCAGGCGCCGACATATCAGCTGTCTCGGCGTCGGCAGCAACCGGTCGCTCCTCAATCGGGACGGCGGCGACTTCGGTAGCGACAGGCGCCGGCATGGCCGGCACGACTGGTGGGCTCAGGACCACGTCGGCGTCAACCGCCTCTCCTATCACAATGGCCGCCTCGGCAGAGGAGCCGGCCTCGGGAACCTGCTCCACGGCGACCGGCGCCGTCTGAGCCCCCTGAGGTAGAACGCCGTGCGAGAGGGTCGGTTGAATGGCAAGGCCCGAAGCGGCGCTGGCCGCACAAGCCGGCGTCGTCTTAAGTGCCTTCCAGGGTGCCAGGTCGGTCAGGCCATGGCTTCGCTTGCTGAGGAGAAGAGAAAAATCACGGCCGGAACCTATGAATGGAAAGCCAGGACGAAGGCATTCCGAGATACTTACCCGCTCCGGGCCATGATCCACCGTGCCTGGGGGGAAGTCTCTTGGATCCCGGCCCCCAGAACCGCCGCCGAGGCCCGCTTCGCTGGCAACTTCGGCACCGCCCTCGCTTCGGACGCCCGGGGGGCAGATTGCCCGGGCACTATAACGGTGGCCCGAGGGCTGCCTCTCTGCGCTGCCGGCGCGAGCGGCGGCACCTGGGGAGCAGGCGCCCTGGCCTGGTCCTCCGGGGTCACCTCGGCTCCTCCAGCCGAGGTGTTAGGAGCCCTCTCGGGTTGCCCTTGCCCCTCAGGCTGGGACCCTGACGCCCCGACTCCGGGGACTGACGGCGTCAGCCCGCTCGGGGGCTGGCTCGACGGCTCCTGGCCAGACCCCAAGTCGGGGCTGAGGCCGAGGCGGGCGGCCACGTCGTCCTCCTCGTCATCATCTTCATCATCGTCGTCGTCGGGCGTTTCCGGCGACGGCTCCCTCGGGAGCCCCTCCCTCTCCTGCTGGCGACGGCGCTTTTCCAAGGCGTCTCGATCCCGCCTCCGCTCGCGGGCCCGAGTCTTCTCCGCGTCCTTCTTCTTCTTCCTCTCCTCCGCGGCGACCCGCCGCGCTGCTCGGGCCACCGCGTCCTGCGGGACCCGAGGCAGGGAAGGCTTGTGCCACCCCACCTCCTGAAGAGGAGGGAAAAAACCTCAATCGTAAGAACCCGGGGCGGCCGGATGTATGAAGAAGGAAGAAGCGGACACTTACCAGAGTCACGCACCCCTGGTCGGGGCGCATCAAAGGCTAGGAGAAGGCGTGGGAGTCCGGCTTCCCCAACGCAACGGACACCCGCCATCTGAGGGCGTCAAAAGGAAGAGGATCAGGGGACATCCGCGAGCCCTCCCAGTCGGCCTCCAGGGTCATCTCCCAAAGCGACAGCCGCCACTCCGCCAAGGGAAGCACCCTCCGACGGTGGATGGCGGCAACCACTCCCGCAGCGGTGAGTCCCCCTTCCCGCAACGCCTCCAAGGCCTGGAGGAGTGGCTTGAGGTTCTTCTGCCTTTCGTGCGGGGTCCCGTGGCGCCAGGCGTCGGTGGCAGCGGTGACTACTCGCTGGGAGAATGGCGGGAGCAACTCGCCGTCGTTCCGGAGGTAGAACCACCGGCGCTGCCACCCCTTGTTCGAGGACGCGAGGGTGGCAGGAATATACAGCGACGCCCGCGACTGCCTCAGCAGAAGGGTACAGCCGCCGGCCCGCACCGCTGCACGGACTTTCCTCTCCCCCGTCAGCGAGGCGAAAAGCTCTGCGCAGAAGAAATGGGTCCACAAATCCCAATGGGGGGCGATCCCCAAGTACCCCTCACACACCGCAACGAAGATGGCGGCCTGCGAGATGGAGTTAGGGGTGAGGTTATGCAACTCCACCCCATAGTGGTACAGGATCGCCCGCATGAAGCGGCCCGCCGGCACGCCGAATCCCCGCTCGTGGAAGGAGACAAAGCTCACGATGTACCCCGGCGGTGGGGATGGAGCGGCTCCACCCGCAGGAGGAATCCATTCCGGTCGCTGCTTATCGGTGAGGGGACGGAGCAAACCCTCGCCGACCAGATCTTCCAGGTCGCTCGCCATCACCGTGGAAAGGGGCCATGGATCGCGCGGCGGAATGATGGTCACCCGCTCAGCCATCACCGAGCTAAAAGGGATGGCGGCGCGAAGGGCAGGAAGGGCGGTTCTCTCTTCTCTGGCTAGATCTCTCGGGTTGCAAAAACCTAAGAGGCGGCCAGGAAGCGGAGCAAAGAACCGTCACCGGACCCTCTCCTGGGTATATAAAGACCAAGGCGAGGATGGTTCCAACGTTCCGCCCGGACCGGACGCGGGATTCAAAAACGCGAAGCGAAACGGCCGTTCCTCGAACGGCTCGCGCACGCGCAATGGCCGCCCCGCCAACTACTCGCCCCGTCGCATTAACTCCGCGGCTGGACAGGCGGCACTTCTGGCAGGAGCAACGGGCGACGCTTCGCCTTCGCCGAAACAACCGCGCCAAAAAAGGTACGCCGCGTCGTTCGGTTTCGTATCCTTTTCCCTTTTTCCTCTTTCTCTATCTCTTGCAACAGGGACCGGGAAAGGGGGATACTCCGAAAGGGATCCTTCCCCATGAAGGAACCAGGCTCCGAGCCTCCTTACTGATCAGAGGTTCGAAGGCTGGCCCCCCGAAGGGTTCAACAGCCGCCTCAGATCGCGTGGGCCCTACACCCACTACTGGTCAGAGGTTCGAAGGCCGGCCCCCCGAAGGGTTCCACGGCCGCCTTAGGCTACTCGGGCTCCGCGCCCATTACTGATCAGGGGTTCGAAGGCTGGCCCCCGAAGGGTTCACAGCCGCCTCAGACGCCGAGCGAGGGATGACCAGGGGTACGTTCGATACATAACCAAGGCTCGGGCTGCGCTCCCGAGGTACCCTAGGACATTTCCGAGACCAGCGGGAGCGATCTTGTAACGGAATCCCATCGGAGGGAGGCATCGAGCCCTCGGACCCCGTCGCCAGGGGACCGGGTCCGGCAGATCACCCGCAGGTACTTTTGGGCGTGCCTCTGGGCCCCTAGCCGACCCCTAACGAACGGGGCACGGACGTCCACTCGGATTACCCGCTTGCAGCTCACCGGAGACACCATGCTCGGCGCCCATCGAGGGTAACATGGCGCTCTCCCCCCTCCTCCTTGCGGAAAGGCGACGCAGGGGCGTATGTAAAAAAGCCGAGTCTGTCCCTGATCGCCCTCTTGCCCTGTGCAGAGGCTCGGGGGCTGCTCTCGCAAACCCGGCTCCGGCCAAACCGTTGACAGCATCAACATACCAGCCCGAGAACTTGGGCCCCGACCGTACACCCGGGCTACGGCCAGCTCGCATGAGGGAACAACCAGACCAGCCGAAGCATTACGCAAGGCATTAAGACCTCGAAGGAGTGAAACCACTCCTCCGAGGCCTCGGGGGCTACACCCGGCGGGTGCGCTCGCGCGCACCCACCGGAACAAAATGCAACCGAGAAAGGCTGGTCCCCTTGCAAAAAAGTGCGACGAAAGCCTCCAAGCGAGTGCAAACACTCCCTTCGAGGCTCGAGGGCTACTGTCGGGGACCATAATTAGGGGTACCCTCAAGACTCCTAATTCTCAGCTGGTAACCCCCATCAGCATAAAGCTGCAAAGGCCTGATGGGTGCGATTAAGTCAGTGATCAGTCCATTCGGGCGACTCGATCACGCCTCGCCCGAGCCTAGCCTCGGACAAGGGCAGCCGACCCCGGAGGACTTCCGTCTCGCCCGAGGCCCCCCTCCAACGGCGGACACATCTTCGGCTCGCCCGAGGCCCTGCCTTCGCTAAGAAGCAACCCTGACTAAATCGCCGCACCGACCGACCAAATCGCAGGAGCATTTAACGCAAAGGTGACCTGACACCTTTATCCTGACGCGCGCCCTCCGGTAGAGCCGAAGTGACCGCCGTCACTTCGCCGCTCCAGTAACCGGTCTGACAGAAGGACAGCGCCGCCTGCGCCACTCCGACTGCAGCGCCACTTGACAGAGTGATGCTGACAGGAAGCCAGGCCCTGCCAAAGGCACCATAGGAAGCTCCGCCCGACCCAGGGCTCAGACTCAGGCTCAGCCCCGGAAGACGGCGAACTCCGCTCCGCCTGACCCAGGGCTCGGACTCGGGCTCAGCCCCAGAAGACGGCGAACTCCGCTCCGCCCGACCCAGGGCTCGGACTCGGGCTAAGACCCGGAAGACGGCGAACTCCGCTCCGCCCGACCCAGGGCTCGGACTCGGGCTAAGACCCGGAAGACGACGAACTCCGCTTCGCCCGACCCCAGGGCTCGGACTCGGGCTAAGACCCAGAAGACGGCGAACTCTGCTCCGCCCGACCCAGGGCTCGGACTCGGGCTAAGACCCGGAAGATGACAAACTCCGCTTCGCCCGACCCCAGGGCTCGGACACCGCCCTGGCCTCTGCCGACGACCTCCGCCTCGCCCGACCCAGGGGCTCGGACTCGGCCTCAGCCATAGAAGACAGACTCGACTTCGGCTTCGGAGGAGCCTCCACGTTGCCCAACCTAGGGCGCAGGCCAGCCACGTCAACAGGAAGCGCCATCATCACCCTACCCCGAGCTGACTCGGGCCGCAGAGAACAAGACCGGTGTCCCATCTGGCTGTCTCCACCAGATAGGCAATGATGGCGCCCCGCATGCCCTGTGACGACGGCGGCTCTCAGCTCTCTTACGGAAGCAGGAGGACGTCAGCAAGGACACAACCGCTCCGACAGCTGTCCCTCCGCCAGGCTCCGCCGCTCCTCCGACGGCCACGACATCACACTAGTTGGGTTCCAAGATCTCTCCGGCTGCCACATTGGCATGTACTCAGGGCACTAGCTCTCCCTCGCTAGACACGTAGCACTCTGCTACACCCCCATTGTACACCTGGATCCTCTCCTTGCATCTATAAAAGGAAGGACCAGGGGCCTCTTAGAGAGGGTTGGCCGCGCGGGACGAGGACGGGACAGGCGCTCTTTTGGGGCCGCTCGCTTCCCTCACCCGCGTGGACGGTTGTAACCCCCTACTGCAAGCGCACCCGACCTGGGCGCGGGACGAACACGAAGGCCGCGGGATTCCCACCACTCTCGCGCCGGTCTCCGGCCGCCTCGCTCCTTTCCCCCTTTGCGCTCGCCCACGCGCTCGACCCATCTGGGATGGGGCACGCGACACTCACTCGTCGGCCTGAGGGACCCCCCGGTCTCGAAACGCCGACAACTGGATTGTCACCTTTAAAAAAACAACAGCCACTTCCCACCCCATTAAACTCACTCCACCCAAATCTTCCACCAAAGCTATGAGAGATGGAGTGTTTGAGCAACCTCTAATAGCCCCACCTCAAAACAAGTATGGATTCTCAAACCTAACCATTTTAAGCGCCCACTTGATGCTTTGCCCAACATCTCTAGTGTCCCCTTCCTAGAGCACCACTACCATCCAAAGTGAACCATGCCCACAAAAAAGAACTCCACCCAGGAGAGAGGTGAGGTACCACTATGTGTATTGCAAGATGGATGACCATTTGGTTGAGTTTTGCTTTAGAAGGAAGAGAGATAAGCGATGGGGTTTTGAGGGAAACAAGACGAGTGAGTACCACATTTCTCATGGTATACATAGTCCTTCTATTCAAAGATGTGTTGCTAGGCCTAGAGGTGCTTTGCCTTAGGTTCATAGGTCTCAAGAAACAATATCATGTGGTGGTTGAGTCCAACGGGGTGTTGGTTCATGATCCGTATGAACAAACACCCTATCACAGAGGCTTTGGTTCCCACAACTCTAGCATACCACTATTTCCTTCTTGTGGAGATTGCTACCCCTATGAGACTTGGGATGTTTGGTGTTTTTCCTAACGCTTTTCATGGTCAAATGCAATGACACTATTATCCTTCACAGTTTTCTAACCTTAGTGTTGTGCTATTTTCTCACTCATTGTCCTTTTATTGATATAGAATAGAGGCCTAGAGAATCTATTTCTCATGGATTCCAGTTGTCCACACCACATAACCGGAAACACAAGATAGTTCTCCAACCCCGACCCCATAATTGGAAAGGACATCTATCGGGTACCATAATTAGGGGATCCCCCAACACTCCTAAACACGGCTGGTAACCACCATCAGTGCAAGCTGCAGAGACTGATGGGCGCAATTCAGGTCAAGGCTCCGTCTACTCAAGGGACGCGATCTCGCCTCACCCGAGCCCAGCCTCGGGCAGGAACAGTAGTCCCAGACAAATTCACGCCTCGCCCGAGGGCCTCCTCAAGCAACGGGCGCACCCTCGACTCGCCCGAAGCCCAGCTCGGGCAGGCTTCGTTATGAAGCAACCTTGGCCAAATCGCCTCACCAACCGTCTGTGTCGCAGGCGCATTCAATGCGAGGATCGCCTGACACCTTATCCTGACACACGCGCCTCAGTCGGCAAGGTCGAAGTGACTGCACTTCGCCCTCCCACTGACCGACCTGACAGGAAAACAGCGCCGCTCGCCCCTCTCCGACTGATGTGCCACCCGCCAGGGTGAGGCTGACAACGGCTAAGTCCAGCCTCAGGCGCAACAGGAAGCTCCGCCTCGCCCGACCTTGGGCCTCGGCCTCAGGAGGAGGTCTCCGCCTCGCCCGACCCCAGGGCTCGGCCCTCGCCTCGGCCTCGTAAGGTGGTCTCCGCCTCGCCCAACCCCAGGGCTCGGCCTCAACCTCAACCTCAGAAGGTGGTCTCCGCCTCGCCCGACCCCAGGGCTCGGCCTCAACCTCGATCTCGGGAGGAATCGCGTCCTCGCTCGACCCCGGCCTCGGCCTCAGCAGGAGTCTCCGCCTCGCCCGACCTTGGGCTCGGACCAATCGCGCTGTAGGGGATACATCATTACCATACCCTTAGCTAGCTCAGGCTACGGGGGAACAAGACCGGCATCCCATCCAGGCTCGCCCCGGTAACAAGTAATGATGGCCCCCCGCGTGCGTCCATGACGACGGTGGTTCTCAGCCCCCTACGGAAGCAAGAAGACGTCAGCAAGGTCCCGGCAGCCCCGACAGCTGTGCTTCAATAGGGCTCAAGCGCTCCTCCGACGGCCACGACACCGCGCACACAGGGCTCTAGCACCTCTCCGATAGCCACGTTGGCATGTACATAGGGCTCTGGCTCCTCTCTGTCGGACATGTTAGCGTATAGCTACACCCTCATTGTACACCTGGACCCTCTCCTTGCATCTATAAAAGGAAGGTCCAGGGCCCTCATGCGGGAGGGTGGTCGCGCGGGAGGACGGGCTGACGAACAGGCTCGCTATCTCTCTCTCCCTCGCGAACGCTTGTAACCCCTACTGCAAGCGCATCCCCCCTGGCGCAGGATAACACGAGCTGCGGTTTTCCCCCCTTGTGTTCCATCTCGCGCCAACCCATCTGGGCTGGGACACGCAGCGACAATTTTACTCGTCGGTCCAGGGACCCCCCGGGGTCAAAACACCGACAGTTGGCGCGCCAGGTAGGGGCCTGCTGCGTGTTGACGAACAACTTCCCGTTGAGCTCCAGATGGGTAGTCTCCAGCAACCTCTTCAGCCCGGGACGCTGCTCCGTTTTGGGAGTCTCGAGTTCATGTCCCTCGACGGCAGCTACTACATGGTACTCCTTCCCCCGTAGCGCGGCAGCGACAACGACAGCCATCAGCCCGCCCGGCGGCGGCGGACTCGATGACGTCTTCCCCCCGTGGCGGAAGAGCAGCATCCGGATCTGTCCCGCCACCTTCCTCGCCGTAGGAGGAGGAGGCGAGGCAACCGTGGCCAAGCAGGAGGCGGCACCTCGTCGGCTGTCGAGCGAGTCGACGACGCCGGCACCCCAGCAGGGGACATGTCGGGCGTTGACCTCACGCCTGAGATGACGGCGAGTGCCGTTTCCCCGCAACGTGCCAACCCCAAGCGGATAAATGATGCCAGCACTCTCATGGAGGGCTTGCTGGGCATTAGCCTCGTACCTGAGATAACAGTGCAGTCCGTCTCCGGCGCGACTTCGTCACCGTCCATCGATCGAGAGGTACCGTCCGTTTTCCACCCTGTGCCTTTTAAATTCAGCTTCGATCCACCGAGCGACCCCGCTTTGGTGAACGCTTTCATAAAGGCATATCCTAACCTTCTGGGGTACCATATGTGGTCAACCTGGGACCGACTGACGACCGTCTCGACCTACGGGCCCCCGGGTTCCGAGGAAGAGGACGAGCCCGACTCTGGTTGGAATTTCTCCGGGCTCAGTAATCCCAATGCCATGCGAGACTTCATGACCGCATGTGACTACTGCCTCTCCGATTGCTCCGATGATGGCCACAGCCTTAACAGTGAGGGTTGTGGCCTAAGTCGCGAATGTTTCCACGTCGATCTAGGGGGTCTCGACGAAGGCAACCACCTTGGTATGCCGGAGGATGACGATCCCCCTAGGCCTGCGCCTCGCATTGACATCCTACGGGAGCTAGCTGTGGTCCTAGTCCCTGCGGGGGGTCAAGACACACAGCTCGAGCAAATCCGCGAGATGCAGGCCAAGCTCGACGAGGAAGCAGGACAACTTGTGCAGCTCCGGCAAAACATCGAGCAGGAGTGGGCAGGTCGAGCACTCGCCGGAGAAGCGCGTCATCAGGCCCAGGACGTCCAGCACCGTATCGCTGACGATTCCAAGGCAAGGCTGCCCCCAGCCTCCAGTGGGGTCGGCCAGAATCTGGCTGCAGCGGCAATACTACTCCGAGCGATGCCGGAGCCATCCACCACCGAGGGGCGGCGTATCCAAGGAGAACTCAAGAATCTCCTGGAGGATGCCGCGGTCCGATGGGCCGAGAGCTCTGCCTCCCGAAGGCAAGGGTGCCCCCCAGAGCATCGCGCGGCAACTTCCCGATTCATGTGGAAGGCCTCGGTCCACACCGGGCGCACGCGGGACGCGACGCCTGCGGCCCCGGGTCGCCTCGGCAACGAGCACCGCCGCCGCGACCGTCGAGCCCGCCTCGACGAGAAGGTGCGTCGAGGCTACCACCCCAGGCGTGGGGGACGCTATGATAGCGGGGAGGATCGGAGCCCCTCGCCCGAACCACCAGGTCTGCAAGCCTTTAGCCAGGCTATACGACGGGCGTCGTTCCCGACCCGGTTCCAAGCCCCGACTACCATCACTAAGTACTCGGGGGAAACGAGGCCGGAACTGTGGCTCGCGGACTACCGGCTGGCCTCCTGCGCAGATCTCCAACTGGGACGACCTGGTCAAAGCCTTCGCTGGAAACTTCCAGGGCACATACGTGCGCCCTGGGAACTCTTGGGATCTCCGAAGCTGCCGCCAGCAGCCAGGGGAATCCCTGCGGAGTACATCCGGCGGTTTTCGAAGCAGCGCACCGAGCTGCCCAACATCACCGACTCGGATGTCATCGGGGCGTTCCTCGCCGGCACCACTTGCCGCGACCTGGTGAGCAAGCTGGGCCACAAGACTCCCACCAAGGCGAGCGAGTTGATGGACATCGCCACCAAGTTCGCCTCTGGTCAGGAGGCGGTCGAAGCCATCTTCCAGAAGGACAAGCAGCCTCAGGGACGCCAGCAGGAAGACATCCCCGAGGCGTCCGCCCAGCGCGGCACGAAGAAGAAGGCCAAGAAGAAGTCGCAAGCAAAGCGCGACGCCGCCGACGCAGATCTTGTCGCTGCTGTCGAGCACAGGAACCCTCAGAAGCCTCCCGGAGGGGCCAACCTGTTCGACAAGATGCTCAAGGAGTCGTGTCCCTATCACCAGGGCCACGTCAAGCACACCCTTGAGGAATGCATCATGCTTCGACGCTACTTCTATAAGGCTGGGCCCTGGAGGAAGGTGGCAAAGGCCAAGACAACGACAAGAAGGAGGGTGACAAGGCAGAGGAGTTCCCCGAGGTCCACGGCTGTTTCATGATCTACGGTGGGCAAGTGGTGAACGCCTCGGCTCGGCACCGCAAGCAGGAGCGCCGGGAGGTTTGCTCTGTAAAGGTGTCGGCACCAGTCTACCTAGACTGGTCCGACAAGCCCATCACCTTCGACCAGGGCGACCACCCCGACTGCGTGCCGAGCCCAGGAAAGTACCCGCTCGTCATCGACCCTGTCATCGGCAACGTTAGGCTCACCAAGGTCCTCATGGACGGAGGCAGCAGCCTCAACATCATCTACGCCGAGACCCTCGGGCTCTTGGAAATCGATATGTCCACGATCTGGGCCGGTGCGGCGCCTTTTCACGGGATCATCCCCGGGAAGCGCGTCCAACCCCTTGGACAACTCGATCTGCCCGTCTGCTTCGGGACTCCCTCCAACTTCCGAAAGGAAACCCTCACGTTCGTGGTGGTCAGGTTCCGAGGAACCTACCACGCGGTGCTAAGGAGACCATGCTACGCCAAGTTCATGGCCGTCCCCAACTACACCTACCTCAAGCTCAAGATGTCGGGCCCCAACAGGGTCATCACCGTCGGATCCACATACCGACACGCGTATGAATGCGACGTGGAGTGCGTGGAATACGCTGAGGCCCTCGCCGAGTCCGAGGCCCTCATCGCCGACCTGTAGTGCCTCTCCAAGGAGGTGCCAGATGCGAAGCGCCACGCCGACAACTTCGAGCCAGCAGAGGCGGTTAAGTCCGTCCCCCTCGACCCCAGCAACGACGCCTGCAAGCAAGTCCGGATCGGCTCCGAGCTCGACCCCAAATAGGAAGCAGTGCTCGTCGACTTTCTCCGCGCGAACGCTGAGGTTTTTGCGTGGAGTCCCTCAGACATGCCTGGCATACCGAGGGATGTCGCCGAGCACTCGCTGGATATCCGAGCTAGAGCCCGACCCGTGAAGCAGCCTCTACGCCGATTCGACGAAGAAAAGCGCAGAGCCATAGGCGAGGAGATCCACAAGCTGATGGCTGCAGGGTTCATCAAAGAGGTATTCCATCCAGAATGGCTAGCCAACCCTATGCTTGTGAAAAAGAAAGGTGGGAAATGGAGGATGTGCGTAGACTACATTGGTCTAAACAAAGCATGTCCGAAGGTTCCCTACCCTCTGCCTCGCATCGATCAAATCGTGGATTCCATTGCTGGGTGCGAAACCCTGTCATTCCTCGATGCCTACTCAGGTTATCACCAAATCAAGATGAAAGAGTCCGACCAGCTCGCGACTTCTTTCATCACACCTTTTGGCATGTACTGCTATATTACTATGCCATTTGGTTTGAGGAATGCAGGTGCGACATACCAAAGGTGCATGAACCACGTGTTCGGAGAGCACATCAGCCGAACGGTCGAGGCTTACGTCGATGACATCATAGTCAAGACGAGGAAAGCCTCCGACCTCCTCTCTGACCTTGAAACGACATTCAAGTGTCTGAGGGCGAAAGGCGTGAAACTCAATCCCGAGAAGTGTGTCTTCGAAGTCCCTCGAGGCATGCTCCTGGGGTTCATCGTCTCCGAGCGGGGCATCGAGGCCAACCCAGAGAAAATCGCGGCCATCACCAACATGGGGCCTATCAAAGACTTGAAAGGAGTATAGAGGGTCATGGGATGCCTTGCGGCTCTGAGTCGCTTCATCTCGCGCCTTGGCAAAAAAGGCCTACCCTTGTACCGCCTCTTAAGGAAGACCGAGCGCTTCACTTGGACCCCCGAGGCCGAGGAAGCCCTCGGAAACTTAAAGGCGCTCCTTTCAAACGTGCCCATCTTGGTGCCCCCTGCCGCGGGAGAAGCCCTCTTGATCTACGTAGCCGCAACCACTCAGGTGGTCAGCGCCACGATCGTGGTCGAGAGACGAGAAGAAGGGCATGCACTGCTCGTCCAGAGGCCGGTCTACTTCATCAGTGAAGTGCTATCCGAGACCAAGATCCGCTACCCGCAAATTCAGAAGCTACTATACGCAGTAATTCTGACGCGGCGAAAGTTGCGACACTACTTCGAGTCTCATCCGGTGACTGTGGTGTCATCCTTCCCCCTAGGGGAGATCGTCCAGTGCCGAGAGGCCTCGGGTAGGATAGCAAAGTGGGCGATGGAGATCATGGGCGAGACAATCTCGTTCGCTCCTCGGAAGGCCATCAAGTCCCAAGTCTTGGCGGACTTCGTGGCTGAATGGGTCGACACCCAGCTACCAACAGCTCCGATCCAACTGGAACTCTGGACCATGTACTTCGATGGGTCGCTGATGAAAACAGGAGCAGGCGCGGGCCTGCTCTTCAGCTCACCCCTCGGGAAGCACCTCCGCTACGTGCTGCGCCTCCATTTCCTGGCGTCAAACAACGTGGCTAAGTACGAGGCTCTAGTTAACGGGTTGCGCATCGCCATCAAGCTAGGGGTTCAGTGCCTCGACGCTCGTGGTGACTCGCAGCTTGTCATTGACCAAGTCATGAAGAACTCCCACTGCCGTGACCGGAAGATGGAGGCCTACTGCGACGAGGTTCGGCGCCTAGAAGAGCTCAACCACGTCGCTCGACGGTACAACGAGACTGCGGATGAGCTGGCTAAAATAGCCTCGGGGCGGACAATGGTTCCCCCGGATGTCTTCTCCAAAGACATACATCAACCCTCCATCAAGACCGACGACACGACCGAGCCCGAGGATGCCTCGGCCTAGCCCAAGGTATCCTCGGCCGCCGAGGGTGAGGCTGAAAGCATCTAGGCCCTGGTTGGTTTTAGTGATTAATGACAACGTAATGTTATATGTGACTAACGTGTGTTTTGTAGAGACAAATGGTAAGTTAGGTCGCATGACAGGTAGAAGTACTACAACGGTGAAAACAATCCCAGAGATAAGAACTCGAAGCGACAGCTAAAACGACGAAACAAAAGGTGAAGGTCTACGGAGTCCGAGTGTCAAGGAGATGTGGACACTCGCGGTTTAGTTAGGTCTTTTATTCTCTTTTAGCCGTACTATAAAGAGGGGTTGTCGATGAGTAGTTTGACCAAGAGAGTTCTAGTGTAGTGTTGGTGCACAATCACACTCATATACAGTGCTAGGTGTCACTCTAGAACTCACTCACAAGTTAGAACGAAAACCGATTTGAAAACCAGCTAAAAACAAGAGTTAGGGTTTCTGGCCCTAGGGTACCGGACTGTCCGGTGTGCACCGGACTGTCCGGTGCACCCTCTCCTAGGTGGGGCCTGGCTGGACCAGGGAAGAGGCATTCCCTTCGCAGAAACCCGAGAGCACCTGTTTCGGAGTTGAATTTTAGTGGCGCACCGGACATCGCACCGGACTGTCCGGTGTGCCATGAGTCCAACGGCTAGCTGTCAGAACTAGCCGTTGGAAACGACCGTTGGCGCACCGGTGGCGCACCGGACTGTCCGGTGCGCCAGTGCGCAGAAAGTTGCCTGTAACGGCTAGTTGGTGGGTGAGGGCTATTTATACCCCTTCCACCCACCATATTCAATGTCTTGCACTCCACATTTATTCCAGCACATTGCTAGAGCATTGCAAGCACCAAAAGCCTAGTGAGGAGATTAGAGAATCTTAATCCGCGTTTGTTCCTCATTAGCGCTAGCGAGAGCCACCTAGAGCACACACCACTTGCATTAGGCTTCTCTTGGTCAAGCGAAAGTCTACGGCTTGTTACTCTTGGTGATCGGCATCACCTAGACGGCTTGGTGGCGTTGGGAGCTCGGTGATCACTGTGAAGATCTTGTTGGTGACCCGACTCAAGTTTGTAAGCGGTCTCGAGGGATCCACCGCGCCGGAGTGGCAAAGGATCATCTCATAGTGAGCACTTGGTTCTTGCGAGGACGAAGGGGGAGCGATACCCTTGCGCGGGTGCTCCAACGAGGACTAGTGGAGAGTGCCGACTCTTCGATACCTCGGGAAAAATTGGAGGAGTCTTCTAAACCTTGCTTTACATTCCGCACTTAATTCAAGCACTTTACATTGTGTATTTGTTTAGCAAGTATATGAAGTATTGTCTTAGCATTGTTGCATTTCTAGTATTATATTCTTAGTGCTAGTTGTTGGGGTGAAGTTGGGCTCTTGCTTAGCTCTTGCTTAGGTTTTAATTAGTGTTGATTTTTAGAAAAGCCCAATTCACCCCCCTCTTGGGCATCGTGATCCTTTCAGAGGCACTACGCGTCGAGGAAGAGCGGAATGGGGTCACGCCTAATCGAAGCTGGTAGACCCCGTGCCTGCAATATCTCCACCGAGGAGAGCTACCCCTCGACAAAGCCGAAGCTCGGCGACTGGCACGGCGCGCCAAGTCATTCGTCTTACTGGGTGAAGAAAAGGAGCTCTACCACCGCAGCCCCTCAGGCATCCTCCAACGATGCATATCCATCGCCGAAGGTCAGGAGCTATTGCAAGAAATACACTCGGGGGCTTGCGGTCACCACGCAGCACCTCGGGCCCTCGTTGGGAACGCCTTCCGACAAGGCTTCTACTGGCCGACCGCGGTGGTCGACGCCACTAGGATTGTACGCTCCTGCCAGGGGTGTCAATTCTACGCGAGACAGATGCACCTGCCCGCTCAGGCCCTGCAGACAATACCCATCACTTGGTCGTTTGCTATGTGGGGTCTGGACCTCGTCGGTCCCTTGCAGAAGGCACCCGGGGGCTTCTCGCACCTGCTGGTCGCCATCGACAAATTCTCCAAGTGGATCGAGGTCCGACCCCTAACCAGCATCAGGTCTGAGCAGGCGGTCGCGTTCTTCACCAACATCATCCATCGCTTTGGGGTCCCGAACTCCATCATCACCGACAATGGCACCTAGTTCGCTGGGAAGAAGTTCTTGGACTTCTGCAAGGACCACCACATCCAGGTGGACTAGGCCGCTGTAGCTCACCCCATGACGAATGGACAGGTAGAGAGTGCCAACGGTATGCTTCTACAGGGACTTAAACCGAGGATCTATAACGACCTCAACAAGTTTGGCAAGCGGTGGATGAAGAAACTACCCTCGGTGGTCTGGAGTCTGAGGACGACGCCAAGCCGAGCCACGGGCTTCTCGCCGTTCTTTCTAGTCTATGGGGCCAAGGCTATCTTGCCCATAGACTTAGAATACGGTTCCCCGAGGACAAAGACGTACGACGACCAAAGCAACCAGACCAGCCAAGAAGACTCGCTGGACCAGCTGGAAGAGTCTCGGGACATGGCCTTACTACACTCGGCGTGATATCAGTAGTCTCTGCGACGCTATCACGCCCGAGGGGTTCGGTCCCGAGACTTCCAGGTGGGAGACTTGGTGCTTCGGCTGCGGCAAGACGCCCGAGGGCGCCACAAGCTTACTTTCCCCTGGGAAGGGTCGTTCATCATCGCCAAGATTTTGAAGCCGGGAACAAACAAGCTGGCCAACGATCAGGGCGAGGTCTACAGCAACGCTTGGAACATCCGACAGCTACGTCGCTTTTACCCTTAAGATGTTTCCAAGTCGTTCATATACCTCGTTTTCTATACATTCACAAATAAGGTCTAACCGTCAAGGAAGGGTCAGCCTTGCCTCGACAAAGCCCGACCGTCCCTCGGGAGCTAGAAGGGGGGAACCCCTTCTGCGTCAAAATTTTCCTCGGAAAAAGTCTTTCTGCCAGAACATCTTTCGCGCTTTTCGATTGTTTCGATAGCAGGGTCCTGAAAACGACGGAGTACACGTAAGCGGCAAGGCCGACCGAGCCGAGGGACTCCTACACCTCCGGGATATGGATACCTCACTCATCGCCTTCCGCGGTAAGTAACTCACGCTCGGATAAGCGATTCTGCTGCCGAACAAGTCTTAACGCTCGAAAACTTTTCTGCCAGAACGATTTTCGTGCCTTCTCAACTATATCGATAACAGAATCCTGCGGACGAGCAAGAGTACACGTAAGCGGCAAGGCCGACCGAGCCGAGGGACTTCTACGCCTCTGGGATACGGATACCTCACTCATCACCTTCTCGAAAAGTGACTCTCGTTCGGACAAGCAATTCTGCTACCGACGAACAAGTCCTGATACTCGAAACAAGAGGAAAGGAAATACAGCTTCATAACACGACAATAATATGTTTGGGCCTCGGCGGCCGCGAAAAACATACGCATACTACAAACAAATTGTTCCTGCAGGTTCAGACATCAATAGAGGGAGCAGCAACACCCTCGGCGTTGTTTCCACCCTCGGCAGAATCGGGCCCAGCCTCGGACGGCAACACGGGCGGAAGGATCTCCACCTCGAAGGAGGACGCCAGCACCACGCTCGGGCCATCATAGCCAAGGTCTCCGCAAGGGTCCCGGCCCGAGCAGACACCTCGACTGGCCGCTCCATAGCCTCAGCCAGCTGTCCCCCGAGGACATCAGCCCGGCTCACAGCCTCGGCAGCGTGACTCCGGGGTTAGTCCTGCTAGCGGACGACCTGGCCAAGCTCCAGCTGCCACTGCTGCACCTCCTCGGCCAGGGAGGCCACGTGCTCCCAGGCCGACGAAGCTTCTTCTCGAATCGACTCCGCCTCTGTCCACGCTGACACCGCTGCCTCTGGCTCCGGCTCATCGCAGAGCAGCCGAGGGTTTTATAACTGAGCAAGAGAAGCCTTGAGTGGCAAGGCCGATCGAGCCGAGGGACTCATACGCCTCCGGGATATGGATACCTCACTCGTCACCTTCCGCGCATGGCAACTCACAATCGGTTAAGCGGTTCAGCTAGCCTACAGGCGAGTCCTAGTGCTCGAAATGAAGAAGAAACACGGCTTCACGCCCAAATACCCAGATGTTCAGGCCTCGACAGCCACAATGAACATACACCGGCACTCAAGGTGCCATTACAAACGGAACTCTGGTTCCACTCCCGCGGGTATGAACTACCTCCACACCGGAGGGCCTGCGGGACGACAAACTCCGGGTGGCTCGACGACCCCTGGCCCAGCCTCAGATCCGGGCTAAGGCCAAGGCGAGCCGCCATGTCGTCCTCGTCGTCATCGTCATCGTCATCATCATCGTCGTCAGGCGTCTCTGGCGATGGCTCCCTCGGGAGCCCGTCCCTCTCCTGCCTTCGACAGCGCTTCTCCAAGGTGTCTCGAGCCCGCATCCGCTCGCGGGCCCGGGCCTTTTCCGTGTCCTTCTTCTCCTTTTTCTTCTCCGCGGTGACCCTCCGTGCGGCTCGGTCCACCGCGTCCTCCGGGACCCGTGGTAGGGAGGGCTTGTGAAACCCCAACCCCTGGAGACGAACGGAAATCCCGACAGTGAGAATCAAAGGCAGCTCAGCGCAAAATAGGAGAAGGAGCGGACACTCACCAGGGACACGTACCCACACTCGGGACGCATCACGGGCTGGGTAAGGGCGCCGACATCCAGCCTCCCTACCGTGCCCGCTATCCGCCTGTGGAGGTCGTCGGTGGAAAGGGGAGCCGAGGACATCTGCGAGCCCTCCAAATCAACCCCTGGCTTCATCTCCGAGAGCAGCAACCGCCGCTCTGCCAAAGGAGCACACTCCGGCGATGGATGGCGGCGACCACCCCCGCAGCGGTGAGCCCCCCATCTCGTAACCTTTGCAAGGCCTCCAGAACAGGCTAGAGATTCTCTTGTTTCTCGCGCGTGGCCCCCCAACGCCAGTTGCTGCCGGTGGCAGTCACCACTCGTTGAGAAAACGACGGGAGCCTTCCGTCGTTGTTCCGGAGGTAAAACCACCGGCGCTGCCACCCCTTGTTAGAAGACACAAGGATGGCGGGGATGTACTGCTGCGCGCGCCCCTGCCTCAACTGGAGGGTGCAGCCACCGGCCCGCACCGCCATACGGACCTTCCTTTCCCCCGTCGTCAAGGCAAAAAGCTCCACGGAGAAGAGATGGATCCACAGATCCCAGTGGGGGTCAATCCCAAAAAAACCCTCGCAAAACGCCGCGAAGATGGCCGCTTGCGCAATGGAGTTGGGGTTGAAGTTGTGCAGCTCCACCCTGTAGTAGTGCAGGAGCGCCCGCATGAAACGGCTCGCTGGCACTCCGAACCCCCGCTCGTGGAAGGAGACGAAACTGACCACATACCCCAGCGGCGGAGCTGGGTCGGCCTCGCTCGCGGGGGCCATCCACTCCGGCTGCGGGTCACCGGAGAGGGGACGGAGCAAACCATCGGCGACGAGGGCCTCCAAATCGCCCACCGTGACGGTGGAGAAAGGCCACGGATCGCGTGGCGGAACGACGGTCACCTTGTCGGCCATCGCCGAACGAAGGGGGTGGAGGCGGAGCAAAAAAGGTGTGAGGTTTCCTTTTCTCTGGCTATTCTCTTAGGTTGCAGAAACCAAAGCAGAAGGCGAGCAGCAGAGTAAACAACCACCGCCGACCCCTCTTCTGGGTATATAAAGGCCCAGGCAAGACCCGTTCAACACTTCGCCCGAACCCGCCGTGAAATTCAAACTCGAAGGCGAAACGCCCGTTCCTCGAACGACTCGCGCACGCGCAACGGCCGCCCCGCAAATCGCCCGTCCCGTCGCATTAACTCCTCGGCAGGGCAAGCGATGCCCTTGGCAGGCGAAGCAGACGTTGTTTCACCTCCGCCATGATGACCGCGTCAAAAAAGGTGCGCCACACCGTTTAAATTCGTATCCTTTTCCTCTTCCCCTTTCTCTCTCTTGCCACAGGGACCGGGAAAGGGGATATTTCGAAAGGGATCCTTCTCCGCGAAGGAAGCGGCCCCCGAGCCCTCCTACTGATAAGGGGTTCGAAGGCTGGCCCCTCGGAAGGGTTCGACATCCGCCCCAGAGCAATCGGGCTTAAGGCTCATTACTGATCAGAGGTTCGAAGGCTGGCCCCTCGGAAGGGTTCGACAGCCGCCTCAGAGCACTCGGGCTCCGCGCCCACTTCTGATCAGGGGTTCAAAGACTGGCCCCTCGAAGGGTTCGACAGCCGCCCCAGAGCACACAGAGCGAGGGATGACTCTGGGTACGTCCGATACATGGACGAGGCTCGGGCTACGCTCCCGAGGTACCCTAGGACATTTCCGAGACCAGCAGGAGCGATTTTGTAACGGAATCCCACCAGAGGGAGGCATCGAGCCCTCGGACCCTTTCGAACGGGACCAGGTCCGGCAAATCACCTGCAGGTACTTTTGGAGCGCGTCTCTGGGCCACTAGCCGACCCTTATCGAACGGGGCACGAGCGTCCACTCAGATCACCCGTTAGCAACTCACTGGATACACCATGTTCGGCGCCCTCCGAGGGCAACATGGCACTCCCCCCCTTCCTCCTTGCGGAAAGGCGACGAAGGGGCGTATGATAAAGGTCGAGTCGGTCCTTGATCGTCCTCTCGCTCCGTGCAGAGGCTCGGGGGCTGCTCTCGCAAACCCGACTATGGCCAAACCGTTGACAGCGTCAACAAACCAGCCTGAAAACTCGGAACCTGACCACGCACCCGGCCTATGATCAGATCGCATGAGGGAGCAACCAGACCGGTCGAGGCATCACGAAAGGCATTAAGACCTCGGAGGAGTCAAACCACTCTTCCGAGGCCTCGGGGGCTACACCCGGTGGGTGCGCTCGCGCGCACCCACCGGAACAAAATATAACCGAGAAAGGCCGATCCCCTTGCAAAAAAGTGCGACAAAGCCTCCAAGTGAGTACCAACACTCCCTTTGAGGCTCGGGGGCTACTGTCGGGTACCATAATTAGGGGTACCCCCAACACTCCTAAACACGGCTGGTAACCACCATCAATGCAAGCTGCAGAGACTGATGGGCGCAATTTAGGTCAAGGCTCCATCTACTCAAGGGACGCGATCTCGCCTCGCCCGAGCCCAACCTCGGGTAGGAACAGTAGTCCCAGATGAATTCACACCTCGCTTGAGGGCCTCCTCAAGCAACGGGCGCACCCTCGACTCGCCCGAAGCCCAGCTTGGGCAGGCTTCGTTGTGAAGCAATCTTGGCCAAATCGCCTCACCAACCGACCGTGTCGCAGGCGCATTCAATGCGAGGATCGTCTGACACCTTATCCTGACACACGCGCCTCAGTCGGCAAGGTCGAAGTGACCGCAGTCACTTCGCCCTCCCACTGACCGACCTGACAGGAAAACAGCGTCGCTCTCCCCTCTCCGACTGTTGTGCCACCCGCCAGGGTGAGGCTGACAACGGCTAAGTCTAGCCTCAGGCGCAATAGGAAGCTCCGCCTCGCCCGACCTTGGGCCTCGGCCTCAGGAGGAGGTCTCCACCTCGCCCGACCCCAGGGCTCAACCCCCGCCTCGGCCTCGGAAGGTGGTCTCCGCCTCGCCCAACCCCAGGGCTCGGCCTCAACCTCGACCTCAGAAGGTGGTCTCTGCCTCGCCCGACCCCAGGGCTCGGCCTCAACCTCGACCTCGGGAGGAATCGCGTCCTCGCCCGACCCCGGCCTCGGCCTCAGCAGGAGTCTCCGCCTCGCCCGACCTTGGGCTCGGACCAACCGCGCCGTAGGGGATAAATCATTACCCTACCCCTAGCTAGCTCAGGCTACGGGGGAACAAGACCGGTGTCCCATCCAGGCTCGCCCTGGTAACAAGTAATGATGGCTCCCCGCGTGCGTCCATGACGACGGTGGTTCTCAGCCCCCTACGGAAGCAAGGAGACATCAGCAAGGTCCCGGCAGCCCCGACAGCTGTGCTTCAACAGGGCTCAAGCGCTCCTCCGACGGCCACGACACCGCGCACACAGGGCTCTAGCACCTCTCCGACAGCCACGTTGGCACGTACATAGGGCTCTGGCTCCTCTCTGCCGGACACGTTAGCGTATAGCTACACCCCCATTGTACACCTAGACCCTCTCCTTGCATCTATAAAAGGAAGGTCCAGGGCCCTCATGCGGGAGGGTAGTCGCGTGGGAGGACAGGCTGACGAACAGGCTCGCTCTCTCTCTCTCCCTCGTGAACGCTTGTAACCCCTACTGCAAGCGCATCCCCCCTGGCGCAGGATAACACGAGCCACGGTTTTCCCCCCTTGTGTTCCATCTCGCGCCAATCCATCTGGGCTGGGACACGCAGCGACAATTTTACTCATCGGTCCATGGACCCCCCGGGGTCGAAACACCGACAACATCTGTGACACCCCAGTGTCACATAGGGTTTCTTCCTTCAGCTAACCCAAACCATTATCACATGTAAACCAAATGAAGGGATGAACATCAAACAAAAAAAGAAAAATCAATAACAAAGGTTGAAGTAAGTCTTTTTATCTTAAGAAATTCTCCTTAATCATGTCATGAACCTCAAGGTAAAAAGAACTCTCAAACCCTAATTAATCTTAAGTGGACCATTTAAGCACATAAAGGGCATTTGGGAAAAGACTTGGGAGAAAAATACAAATTTTGGTAAAAACCAAATAACAAAGTTTTAGTTAACTAAATAACCAACAAAATATAGTAAGAATGTTTTGCCATTTGAATTTTTCAAAATCCCTAAATCAGCCCCTAAACTAATGATCTTGGGAAAAATTCAGAAATTCAGAAATCTGAATTTCGGCCCCTTTCCAAAGATCAACTGCGTTCTCTTCTTTTCAAAACTTAAATCAAACAAGTCCAAATAGCAAAGTGGCACCAAATTTCCTCGAACACGCCATGACAAAGTTTGGAAACCTCTCTCACCGTTTGACACGATCTTGACATGGATTTACCTCGGGACTCGACCTTGTGACACTGCCACCTTAGCGACGCGACAACTCTCTGTACACAGCCCCAAACCGCTCGACTTCCACACATAAACGACAAAGCTTTGTCGGGAGAGAAAATCTTGTGCAGTGATCATGCCCAAATACGCGAAGATCTCTAACCTATGAGTGTTTGAACTCGAGCAGAAGCCAAGAGCCATGTGCTCAACGCCGTGTTAGGCCGGCCGAACGCGGACTGGCCGCGGCAGCGCGCGCCCCACGCATGGTCGCCCCGCCTGCGCGTCTGCACCTTGCCCTCGCCTATAAATGCCTCCAGAGGCCTTAGCCATTTGCACTAGCGCACCCAGAGCCCCGCCCGAGCCAGAGATCACCGGAGTTCGCCGTGGAAAGCAAGCACCACCGCTCGCCATCACCGCTCGAGCACGTCCGTTGTGGCCAGCCCCTTCTGTTGACCCCCAGCCTCGCCCCAGCCCCTAGACCGCTTTCCTGTGAAGCCGTGAAGCTTCCCCAAGCTTGAGCCGAGGCATTGCCTCACCGGAGAGGCGGATTCACCCTCGCCGGACTTCGGTCACCCGCCGCCGCGCGTGGGCAGAGCAATCCGGTGAGCCATTCTCTAATTCCTTGCACCACTGTCCTTCTTGACCTCTGGCGAAGCTCTCTGACCAATTCACTTAGACAATTGTGCCGTGAGCAGGCCGGATTCCTCGCCGCCAACGAGCATCTACGCCTGCGCACGTGGACCGGTCGACTCCGACCATTCCCGACGGCGACCCGCACATCGCCATGACCCTCAGGACCTCCCCAACATCCTCGGCCACCTCACCGGAGCAGTCTCGCCGCCGGTAAGCCCCTCCGCCCCTTTCTTCCTCCGCGACCACTGTTCCATTAGGGAAGGACCGCATGTTCGATTTTGCAAAACCCTAGGGGGTTTTCTGCAGAGCCTTAGACTCATGTGAATAGTGCACCGAGGACCTGTCCGTAATTCATTCAAAACCTTTCGCTAGGGACCCCAGCACAAAACTATTTTTCCTTTAACCATTTCTAATTAATCTTTTTAAAATTCAGCAGAGAACTTAGAAAATTTATATCTTGAGTTTTATTCAACCAAATTTAGCCAAACCAATTTTGCTAGATTCAAAATATTATGAACTATCACATAAAAATACTGAACTCTATGTTTTCTGTTTTAAATTTTAGAGTTTGAAATTAATTACAGAAACTGACCAAACCTTATTAAAATAAGAAAAATTAGTTATGCTTCTGTGCTGAACTTAAGAAAATTTGTAGAAGTTCAAACCCTATTTGGACACTGTTTAAAAATATTAAACACCCCAGTATTGAAGATTTAAGTAGGGTTATCTATTAAAAGCCTATTTGCCCAAAACTTAAGAAAATCAGAAAGGTATTAGAAAATAATGATTAGTGAATGTAATTATTTTTCCTAGTCTACTAAGAAAATAGAAAACCTAGGAAAAATAAAGGGACCCCTAGTCCAGAGCAGATTCTAGGTGAAATGTTTTATTAAACATTAATCAAACTAGAAAAACAATTATTAGAATTATGAAAACAATTCCAAATTTGTTAATAAAAATCCAGTGGACTTGTAACCACTAGAACCCCACTACAAAAATGATAAACACCCTAGCCAATTATTTTAAGTAGGGTAAACAAATAGAACTTGATATTGAGCCATATTTCAATTAAATCATGAGCAAACCAAAAAGTGTGCAACAATGAGCAAATAAATTTTTAACAGATTAGTAATGAAGTAGAATACCAGAGAAAAATGCAAAACCCAATTGAAAGTTACAAGTAATACCCATTGCCAATACTTCATGAAAAAGACCATTTAGTTCAAAAAAAATCCTACCACCTTTCCCATAAGCAAAAAGTTACGAAACTTCTGAATGATTGCTCTTGCACAAAAAAGAAGATAGAAAAAATTAGAAATCTGTTGTTTGATATTTTTCAAATATAGTGGTAGTAGAAAGCACCCCTCTGGCTAGAAACTTTAGAAAATCATAGTAAAATAACTAATGAGTAATAGTGGCTAACAATTTGTACAAATCATGTTATAGCATCTGAATGCCAACAAAAATAAGTCTTAGAGAATAACTCACTGTAAAAAGAAGGTTGTAGTTCAAAACACCCCCTCTGTCCTAATATTTGATAATTTTATACAGAGAGGACCGCTCACTTTTTAAATCCCAAATTTTGCGACAAAGAATTATACACCAGTAAGAAGCCACTGTAATTTTTGCAGAATTGTTGGAAATTTATTAAGCTATCTTGTAGTTCAAACCCACCTTAAAAGCATAAAAGAAATAAGAAAGAAGAGAGGGAATAATAAATCTCACTCTAATGATTCAGCTACAAACCTTAATAAACTCTCACCAAGACATCAAAAAGAAATCAGTGGAACACCAAAATAAACTTACCACTTAGCTTAACCAAGCTTGACCCTAATTTGCTAAGTATACCACAAGAATCTTCAGTAGCAAGATTAAGCTCTACCTCATTAATTTGACCATCAAAGTTTAATTGCTAAATTGCATATCATACCATACATGTATCTTACTCATTGCATTCATTAGATTGCAATCTCGCTGACGGAGAGTATGTGCTCATCCCCGAGCAAGGAGCTGTCCCCGAGGAAGGCCAGGAGCAAGCTCCTGAGACTGCCATCGAGGATCTCCCCACAACCCCAGCATTTGAAGGCAAGCCCCGGTTTTATGCGTAACCGTATCTATATATGCTACTTTACTACACTTAATGTTTGTAGGATTGTAACGTGCACTTAAGTGTAGGAGTTGCTTGAAACCCCTAGTTGCATGAACTTAGGATTCCTTTTTGAGATGGACACTAGTATGCTAGGTCGAGTAGCTGCTATGCTAATTAGGATCTCGATAGAAGTCGAGTGATTTTTTAGCACTCGCGCAAGGTCAGGAATTGATTGTCTTCATCTTGATAATGGGATCTATGATGGTCTATGGACTTGGATCCCGGGAGGATGCCTTGTCCATGAGATGGGAAAAGGAATTAAGGATTAACGTGTGGATACCTGAGTCAAGCGTTTGAACGTACTAAACACATGTAGGGAAATATGGTAACCGGTAAACCTAGTACCTGAGTGAAGCCGGGCACGGATTTTTCTCCTCACTTGTCCTGAGACTGGGTCTCCCATGCTAGCTATGGTGGGTACTTCGGTCACTGCACGGCGGCAGCCGAGGTCAGTGGAGCATTGTATGCCACGGCGGTGAGCCCTGGCCGCGAATGGGGAATCGATGGGGACGGTTGATGTGTGTGGGGCCGGAGTGCCCTGACATGTCGTGTGTTTAGGTTTACCTTGCAAGGTTAAAACTCGATTCGAATCATCTGCTTCTCGCAGCTAATGAGACTGCTTGACCCCTTGTACTACATTGAGTAAGAAGTGAAATGAGGTTTACATAAGATAACTTGTTGTTTGCACTAAATGCTTGCTACCATGTATGCTTAGAAGGAGCAAACTTAGCTAAGATAATGATACTAGAATTTGAAAAGCTAAAATTTGATTTTTAGACTCAGCTAGTGTTTTTGGCAAACCAAACCCCTCAGCCAAACAACTGCACGGTCTAGAGGTAGAGGAGTAGTTTACTCACACCGGGTAAGTCTAGCCGAGTATTTGTATACTCAGCCTTACTTGTGGCATAATTTTTGCAGATACGCTTCAGAATATGGTTGATGGTGTGACTTGGCCTACCACCCTGCCACCGGGTTGGATGGTCGAGTGGGATGCTGCTCCGGCAGGAGATGAGCAAGAGGAGTAGTGGGCTAGGCCTTGCCCAATTCCTCGGTACCGATGATATCGATTATTTGCTGCATCTTATTTTGTGAACTTATATCTGCTACTTGAAAACTCCGATTTATGTAATAATTCAGTACTTTAATTTGAGGTTTACTTGTTTTATTGTATTTCTTCTGTGACTCACCGTCGAGTGAGTATGTGGTATTTGATCCTGGTTAAGTGGCTTTATCAGACTAGATCTGAGGGACTGATGGGTTATTCTGATTTAAGTGTGTTACGGCCCTTAGGGCTGGGCATTTTTATACCGACCACCGAAAACCGAACCGAACCGAGCTAAAACCGAACCGAATTTTCGGTTTTTCGGTTTTTCAGTACGGTATCGGTTCTCATTTTCTGTACACCGATATTCTACGTTCGATTTCGGTTTGCATGTAGCAGACACCGGACTACCGAACCACCGAATCATACACTTCATTCCATATCCCCACGTTAGCCCATTAATCAATGTGGCACAGGCGTCCAGCCCAAAATAAAAATCCACACAAGGCCACAACAATTCTTGAGCCCAATAACCCCCACCCCCACAGCATCCTAATAAATTAAGGCCTTGCCTTGTCCAGCCGCCGAGCCTGCTTCGTGGCTTCATGTCGCCCCCATCGTGCTTGCCATCAGGGACACCGAGAAGGAGCAAATCAGAGATAAGCCTGACGTTGCGTTACAAGGGACTGACAGCGGAGGTGTTGCCATACTAATACTATGCAGGTCTGTCCTCCTCCCAGTATTTCGGTAGAAACCGAAACCAGTACTGAACAAACCGACACCGAAATCATCGGTTTCTCTTATTTTTCTGCACCGATCGGTTTGTGCTATGTCCAAAACCGAACTTCACTTGAACCGAATAAACCGAACCGAACAGTCGGTTTAAACCGATTGCCCACCCCTAACGGCCCTTGAGGCGTGACTTGGGCACTTAAGCTAGAATAATTCGGGAGGTTCTGCCACAGCTGGTATCGAAGCAAATACCACCACAGAGAAGCACAATAAACCATGAATACCAATTTTCGAAAATCTAAAACTTGCTTAGAAACCAGTGTGAATCGTCAGGACTAGACCGCTAGACCTAGGACGAAAGGCCTTAGGAATAGAGGGAGAAATAGGTGGCTAATTAAGTAGGCTATGTGGGCCAGTCCTTAGTTTTTTTAGGATGCCCTTGGAGCACCCTTTTATTCGGGGAGGAGACATTATTTTTAGCATGCATGCATTATAACCCTAACAGGATTAAAAAAAATAAAGAGGTAAAAAATTGAGCTAACTCGTTTCCTTTTAAACCACCTAGGTTCTTTTTATTTTTCCTCTTCCACCATAATCTTTACATCTGATACCCTTCCGCAGATGACCTCACCTACCCCCGCTAGTGGAGGAGACACTCGTTTCAGCTCTGACTTCCTTTCTCACGATGGCATTCCTTCCATCTTGTGGGAAGTGCTTAACTCTGCCGGTTATCCTACGCCCCCTCTGTACACGGTGCAGTTGTACGAGGAGCATCGGGTACCATGTTGCCGAGTCTGGCTGACTTTGGAGGCTCATCCCCTTCAGTCGAGTTGGCATTCTCTTGACTCCGAGACGATTGGATTCAAGACGGACGACACCACTGAAGCAGCAGCCATGAAGACTCTGACGACTTTCTGTGGCTACCATCCCCTGGAGATGGTGATGCACCCCTTGGGACTCTTCCCTGCTGAGAAGAAGGATGACCCCATATGGTGCAACCATGTGAGCCATGTGAAGGACGTATGGGTAATGTATCCTGACTTGGTTGGGAGGGTCACTGTTCAGTCCATGAGTGCGCTGTATCGCCTTCAGGCCCTACAGAGCGATGCTATAGCACATCTTGCTAACCTCGCTCAAACCACCAAGTTCACCCTCGACAACCGAGAAGACTTTGTGGTCGACTTGTCCTCCGAGTTGGTGGAGAAGGACCTACAGGTGGAAAGGCTGAGCCAGCGCATCACCACCTTGGAGCAGCAGGTGGAGATCCGAGACAACACTGTTGATATCTTGGAGAACCAGCTCCATGATGTGCAGTGGGAACTTGAAGAAGCTAATGACCACCTGGACATGCACCACTTAGAGATGGAGGCCAATGAGGCCGGAAGCGAGGGAGAAGAGGCTTCTGAGGAGTTCGGACCAGCCCCTGGTGCCAATGGGACTACCTCCGCGATGCCCCCTTTGTAACACCCCTGGTGTTACTATAACTAAAACTTGAGCATGGCATCATGAGCATGAGCATTGCATATGTTTTCAAACACCTAGAGTGCATTCACTAGGCAAAAATTTCAAACAAGTTGTATTGTTTTACTATTTTACAAATAAGACCCTGGTTTAAGGACTTAACCCTAAATAGTGGTTAAAGGGGCAAAACTTAATCCAAGTTGAGAAAAACTTTAGGGCTTGTGAGAAAAGTCATACAATATCCCCAAACACTAAGTTGAATCACATTTATACCCCTGGGATATCAAAGATCTCAAATAGAACCCTGGAAAACCCAAAGTCCAAACCCTAGGGACCTATGTGCAAAATTGAGGCACAATTGGACTAAAGTGTAAAAACTAGTATGTTTTAAACCATAAAGTCATTTGGTCCACATTTGAGGAGATTTACAAGCAAAACCCTTGGTTTTGGACTTATTTGCAAAATGGACCCTATTGAGTTCTAAACTAAGTCTGAAATTTCAAAGTTTTGGCCCAACTTTGGGGCTTTGTAACTTTCAAAGCATAGGGTTTTTGCCCTAGATCACCACATCAAAGTTGAAGACCAATAATAGGAGAACAACTTTGCTTAAGGTTGTGAGCTTAGTTGTTAAGAAGAATTTGGAGAAAAGTGCACTCAAAATTTAACTTTCAGGCTGTCTGAAGAATGAAATTCAGACTAACAGTAGCATTAAGTCAACTTTGAACTGGAAATCAACCCTGTTCTAATAAGAGTTTGGCTATGGATGCTATAGCAAGATTGTTGTTGGACTATCAGACAACAACTTTGTTATTAGCTGATTCACAGGTTGCCATTGAAAATCTGGAGTAAATCAACGCTAAACACAGGCTGTCAGACTTGTTGATTTCACTGAAACCGAGCACTGTTCATCGGATTTCAGAAATATCGCGCTGTGAGTATGGGACAGCACCTCGCCGGCGATAAGGACGCCACGGCGGTCGGAATAGACTGGGGGTCGTGGTAAATATCTCTGGTCACGTGGCAGTAACCTCTGCGGTGGCGGACTCCGGTTAAACGGCGCCGCCGTGCCATCCCCGGATTTTGCCGCGCGGCGTGCTCACCTGCACCGCCTGGGATCCGCGATCCTCATCCGTCGCCGGCCAGCCGCCTATAAGTTAAGCACGGGCGCTGCGTCGTCACCACATTTTGCACATCTACAGCTAAGCACTTGGCTCGAGTTCACCAGAAATACCCGCGCACCTCTCCAATTCCCTCTCTTCTGCGTTCTTGCTCCGCCGTGAAGGACTCCTTCATAGCCAGCGCTCCTCTGGTCAGTAGTGATCGAATTACTCTTTGTTTTAGTTAGTATGTGATCTCTTATCACCCCGGGATGCATCAATTTGGAGTTTGACCGAGGTCCCTTACCGGAACGCACTTATGCACTGTCAAACACCGCCATAACCCCCCCCCCCTCACCGTCGACCCGTTCTTCGGGTCTTGTTCTACCTAAATCAAGGAATGTCCGTAGACCCTAGTGCACCCATGAACCTTTTCCCAGCCTTAATTCGGATGTCCTCGCCGTCGTTTGCTCGGAATGCGTTCATCCCCTTACTCATCCGCTCGGTCACCGTGGACCGATCGATTCAAGATCCCAACCGTAAAATTGATTGAGGGGAAATAATCCGTAGGAGTTCAATTGTGTTCCTGTCGCTTGGGAACTTCAGCCGTCACGTCATCCGGCTGGTCTCGCTCGCCGGAGCTCGGCCTCCTGCGCGGAGCACCGTCGAGGACTCGGTGTGGTGAATGAATAGAACGCGAAGGGTTTTTCTGCAAAGCACCAGTGACTCAGTGCAATAGTAATCAAACTCACTTCGGATTAATCAGTAAGCCGTGGGCCTTTCTGCAAAATCACCAGGGCGCGACTGCGCGCGGGCGCTTTTCCTCCCTGGGCTTGGGCCGGCTGGACCAGAAGCGGCCCAGTACTGTTGAAGAGTTTTCTTTTTCTTTTTCAGTGGAACTTTAGAAATCTGTAGAAAATAGTAGAAAAATCCTAAAAATATGAGACTAATTTTCCTAGGCTTGTTAATTTCCCAAGTATTTAATAAAAATAGTTTTATGATTTTTAGTTTGAATAGGGAATATTAGGATATTTAAAACAGCATAAACCAATGGTCCTGGATTTTTAGAAAATAAATAATAAGTCCAAAATTCCCCAAACTTTTTATGTGAGCTTTTCAAATTATTTAGAAGCCATGGGTAGAGTTTGGTTTGATTTGGGCCTTGTTTGATCACTAAACCCAAACCCCCCCCTGCTTCATGAACTCCTTTACTGACTCCGGAAACCCTAAGTTCCCGGAACTCCGTGAAGGAAAGTTGTATTCAAGACATAAATAATAAGTTTATGTTACCTTTGCATCCTCATGAGCATTCCATGACATCCATTCTTATACATGTATATGATTATATTAGAGCAAGAAGAAGAAGAAGAAGTTTCCGAAGAAGGGATACCACCCACCTCTGATCCCCAGGCAGACAACTGCTTTTATTTTGATATTTGTGGATCCGAGCCAGACACCTCTGATAACAAAGGCAAGCCCCGGTGCATTTACCACCTTCCTTGTGTTTTTAAATACTTTTCGCACACTTAAGTCTAGTGAAATGTGCATTAGGTTTATAGGAGTTACCTGAAACCCTTTGATGCATTGCTTTCCTTGATATCCATACCTGTTTAGATACTTCTGTGAAGTATCAAAAGTTTGATTTACAAAAATGCTTAGCCTTGCTTAGATCTTGTGGATAGAGGTTGTCCTCAATTTAACCATGGAGAGGATGGCTTCTACCCACAAGAATATTTTCATTTGGAGCAATAGTGGGATCTTACTGCAAAGTTCCCTGAGATGCTCTTTCCTCCTAAGGAACAGACACAATCCTAAGGATGGAAATACTCAAATTGAGACTTGGGGGTAGGAACAGGTGATGTTCTACCCAGGTTGGTTAAGGATTAACGCGTATGTAGGCGTGCTGACCGAGGACCCTTTAACTGGTCACATGCCTCGTCATGGGTAAGCCTTGCCTCGGGTAGACTAAGGCCGGAATAAGATAACACGAAATGGGAGTGGAGCGGTGGCGAGAGTAGCGTGTACCCTCCGTGGCAAGAGGCTGGACGGTGGTGTATCTGTGCTCTCGGTTTGCGTGAACCTGATCCGGTCTTAAGAACCCCGGTGGCGGGTTGACATATGCAAGGGTTAAGTGCTACATATGTCGTGTGATTGGAGATCCTCAGCTGAGTATAATCGATTCGGATCGCCGTACCTTCGCGGTTATGAAGACTTGGTCACTTTTCTACAACCTAGAGTCAAGATGTGAAAATGATGGATAAAAATGATGTTGTCTTGATGTGATGCGAAATTAGACTAGATGCAAATGGAGTCTATTAATACTTAATATGGCGTTAAAAGATTGAAAGTAAGGACTCACTTTAGTAAGCAATTTCTGCAAAAGTATAAGTTGATTTTTGCTAAAGCCTCTCCTTGACTCCTATTTACCCAGCATACCCTTGAGAGTCTTTTCCTTAGTCGGGTAAGACTTGCTGAGTAATTCCATACTCAGGGTTTATCCCTTTGTTGTTTTTAGGTGGGGAAGTAGCAGACTTCTGCTGCTTCTGTGCTAAGGTGGTTCCCAACGAAGAGAAACAGGAATGAAGTGCGGGAGGACTCAGTCCTCCACTTGAGTTCTTTTGTTTTTAGTCCTTCGGGAGAAGTTGTGTCTTGTAACACCCAAAAATCTGAATTTGGGATTGGTAGAAGAAACTTGAACAAAATAGCATAATGTTTTGGAAATTGGGAAATAAAGAAAAAGATGAGAAAAGAATTTTTCTTTTAAGAAAAACCATTTATACATCTCATGAAATAAATAGAAAGGAGAATAAAAACTTAAGTTAGTAATATTAAAATAAGTATGGTTTATATTCACCCTTGGATTTCAAATGATACATTGGAAAAATCTGAAAACTAAAATAGAAGTATAAATTTGAATTAGGAATAGAAAATAGAAAATAAAAGAGAAGGGAAGAACTAAGAAAAACATTACATAAAATAAAATAAATATCCTTCACACTTATATTAAAAAAAAATTATACCTTTCAAACTGAGGACAAGTTATTCACAAAGTTTGAACTCAAACTTGAAATTCAAATTGGATTTGAAAATGGAGAAAAGAAAATAGAAAAGAAAAAGAAAAAGAATAAAAACCCCTAACTGGGCCAGCTACTGGAAATCGGCCCATTTGGAGATACCACCGCGCGGCCCACTTCTACTCCCTCCGCGCGCGCCCGGCAACTGACAGGTGGGGCCCGCTCATCTGTGACTCATTCATCACGCGCTCGCGCCCGCTCGGTGCCGACACAGTGGGCCCATTGGCCAGCCTCTCCCTCACGCGCCTGCTTTCGCTTGGAGTCGCTTACGTGTGGACCCCCTCTGTCAGCCCGTTCTTCTCCCCGGTAACAGACCACGCGAACTCGCGCGCGCGGACTCCGTCCCCCGCACCTACCGCCGTGAACCGCGGAGCTCGGCCCTGCCCCGCTCGGACTCTCCCCCTTGACGCATAAGTAGCGGGCCCCTGGCCGAAAAGCATCCAGTCGAAGATTTCCCCTCTCCCCATCCGCACGTGCCTCGCCGAAGCTCTCCTCCGCCGAGGAACACCGTCCGTCGTGGCCGGGGGACTTCGCGCCGTACCTGCCGGTACTACTCCCTCCCCTTGCTTCGCCTCGATAAGTGGATGACGTCCGTGGCCGTGGTAGGGTGGATCGATCACTGTGGCCGCACCAATTCCTCGCCGTCGTTCAGCCAAGCCGCTCACCCGCGCCGCACCGTGGACAGCTTCAGCGGCCCCGCCATTCCTGGTAAGTGACCCCTGACCGGTTTCGCTTCTCGCTGAGCATCGCGTAGCTTCGTCCGATTAGGTTTTAGGGCTCTGCGTTGCCGACCACGTGAACGCCGGTGAGCTCCACCGCGGAGTTCCTGTGCGCCGTGTTCGGTCGACTGGGTGGGAGGAAGAAGGCCCCTGTGCCGTCAGTCTAGGGATGGGCGGCCACGATTAGATCTGGGGTAGGAATCACTGTGGGCCGTAGATCAAGGAAGGGGCGGCGCGGATTAAATCCTGCGTACCGGTTCGGCCAAGTCGATAGTTACCGTTGATCCTTGATCGGATGGCTGGGAGATCACATAGTCCAGGATCTTTTATGGGCCGTCGGATTTAGATCCGAGGGCTACAATTGCGTACCGGTTCAGAGGAGAATCAATCTAATCTGGGCCGTCCGTAGCAGATCGAGTGGATGAGAGTTAACCGTACCCCTTCGGCCGGGCTGTTTTGCATAAGAGCCCTCGGGTTTTAATGAAATCAACCCGCCGTCCTATGCGACTGTGCGCTGTGTCTCTGTAGATTTACACCGAGCCCCCTGGGTTTCTCTGGATTTGAGGCCCAGTCCAGACCTCGTTTAAATTGATTAAATGAATTAGAAATTAGATTTTTAATACAAAAATAATTGCTAAAACTTAGATAATTCATAGAAAATCCATTTTAGCTCCAAATTGAGTCATTCCAATTCCTAAAATTTTGTAATAATATTCTCTACCATTTAGAACCACTGTTTTGACATGAACTCTGTCAGAAAATTTATTTATCAATTAATCATATTATAATCACCTTAAACCTTAGGAAAATCATAACTTAAAATCTACAACTCCAAATTTAGTGATTCCAGTTCCTGTGGTTTTATTTTAATGTGTAGATTATTACTGTATATTTTGTTCTTATGTTTGGTGTAATGTTAAATTTGCCTATACTATGTATGTTTGTATTGCTACGACTAGCAGTGAGGTCACGAGGATCTGAAGAATCATCCTGGTACCTGGATTCTCAAGGCCCAGGCAAGTTGTGCCCTTGATCACTTCTTTTTACCCAGCCATGTTCTGATTAATCATAATGATCTGCATAGGTTAATTTTGATGGGACCCAATAGGTTACCCTAGTTTGTCTATCTTTATACCTTGTTCACCACTGAACTTTCTGGGTAGTACTTGCTAGTGCTGTATGTGGTTTTATGATTATACTTTTGTTATCAGTGGTTATTTATTGTTCATGTTGATATCATTAATGTTAATTGGAACATGGAGCGACCACCCGGGAAAACAGTGCTACCACAAGGGTAGTATGGGATGCCCTTGGCTGATTAATTAGGAAAGCTAGTGGAAGACTACCTTACCCGAAAGGGGCAAGGGCAGTAGGGGAGAGGTCAGTGCGGGAAGTGCCCTCGGGAGGATTTTGCTGCGATGGCGGTCCTGCAAGGGATTCCTGTACTGGATCTTCCTATAAACTGTAGCGGGTTTTCGGAAGCTAGTGGAACTTTGTAAAGGCCTCGTAGTGCTACCCTGCCTCACTTCCTTGGTAGAGGTGTATGGGATTCATGACCCCTTGGCAGATGGGTAACACGACTTGTGGGTAAAGATGCGCAACCTCTGCAGAGTGTAAAACTGGTATACTAGCCGTGCTCACGGTCAAGAGCAGCTCGGACCCTCACATGATTAATTTATGGAACTAAATTCAATTTGTCATATGCATTGCATTGCAGGTGGTGTTGTTACTTTTTGATCTATTACTTAATCGGGTTTGGTATTTACTTATACTTAGTAATTGCTAATAAAATTTTGACCAACTTTAAAAGCAATGCTCAGCTCTAACCATCTTCTTTGGTAAGCCTTACACTTCACATGAGCTCCCATCTTTGGCGAGTTCATGCACATTATTCCCCACAACTTGTTGAGCGATGAACGTATGTGAGCTCACTCTTGCTGTCTCACATACACCACAGGTCAAGAACAGGTACTACAGGATGATGCTCATGGAGGATGCTGTGATGAGTTCGTGAGAGGTCTAGGTCGTCGTCTCCCAGTCAACTTTAGGGTTGCTGGACCGTTGTCTCCCTATAATGTAATTATTTATTTTGTATAGAACTCCTGTTATATATAAAGTTGTGACATTCGATCCTGTGCCATGATACATCATATGTATGAGACTTGGTCCCAGCATACCTGGTGTTTATGTTAACCCCGGGTTTTGGATCCCTAAAATCCGGGTGTTACAGAAGTGGTATCAGAGGAATGTTGACTGTAGGACGAAACCTAGATAGAACTGGACAACCATTCTTTACTTACCTTACTCTGATTCTTTTCTAAACTTATCTTAATCTTTTCTCATCTATTTCCGCTTCACTCTGATTATTCTTACCTATTTATTCTAAAGACAAATGTGGATTTCACATTTTGAAATCCAGTGCCTAAAGTGACTTTAGGAATAGGAGACCTAATCCTAGGAACAAAAACAAAACTATTTTTATCTACGTACTTGAATGTTTGTTCTTATGATATTTGCCTGATTTGGATCTTTGATTGAGTGTGATGGGTTGTGGAGTAATGTCCACAATTACATCTGCATATACACATAGGTATTAAAATATATTTATAAAATAACTAGACAACCTAGATTATCCCCATTGGAACTTATCTAGCTTAAGAGATTTATCTTATCCTAAAAGGTCTCATTCTAACCAATTCATCTTATCTTAAAAGATTCTATCCTACACTCATAGATCTATCTTATCTCAAAAGGTCTTAACTTATCCTAATGTATATAGATCCATCTTATCTTAAGAGGTTTTTCTCTTATCTTAATAGATTTATCTTATCTTGTAGGATTCACCTTATCCTAACCACTTTACTTATCCCATCCTAATAAATCTAACTGACCCCAGAAGATTCTATCTTATCTTTATGGATCCATCTTATCCTAATAAACATACTCATCCACCCTAGTTTATCAACCATGATCTAATGCAAATTAATTAGACCTTATCTAGTTAAACTAGTCATACCAGTCTAATTTAGGTCTCATCTAACATGATCTAATCTAAAGTGACTTATCAAACATGTTAGATAACACTGATGAAATAAGTTTAGACTCTACCCCTATAAAACAGGTCTTAACATAGTTCACCCTGCACTAAATTAAGAATGACAGATCGACTTGGCCATATGCAACTACCTTAACCATCTGATAGTTGCATAACCTCTCAATTATAACCTAGCAAGAGATTCTATTTTATCATAACATATCAAATTAATCTTAAAACATCCTAACATATCTTAATAATACATATTCTACCCTGTTGGACCTATCTAAGCCTAAACTAGTCCAATCTAGTCATATCCAATTTAATCTAGATCTTATCCTACCTAATGTGACCTGATCTATTGTGGTCTAATGTTATCTAACTTAATGTGGTCCACTTAAACAGATTAATGACACTAGTAGAAGAGATTAAACCCCACTAGCCATGTATTAACTTATCTTAGCACATTGGATCAACTCAACTATGAGCTAACCCAACCCATAGAACCCAGATGAATAGTATGACCTTTCTATTCCCACCTAACATCAAACAAACTTTTAACCTACATCTTGTAGTCTATCTCACCCATGTATATCTCTCATCTTGACAGATTCTATCTTACCCTTGGATAATCACCTTATATGATTGGTTACCCCAATCTGGACATAAATTAAGCCCTACCAAAGAATCTATAGATTTTAACCAACTACTAGCTTATCCATTCCGCTTAGTAAATTCCTTTGCAAAACTATTACCACATGCTTCTAACTTTCATGGTCAATACCAGGAAAGGAAAGATTATCACTTAACGACAAAACAGAAAAATGAGTCCTCCAAATCCTCCACCGGTTGAAATCAATCAAGTGGTTGCTACCCAAAGACTGGTAATACAACAATTAACAGAAATGGTGACCGAGATGCAGAATCAGATAAGGCAACAACGCGAGGAAATACGTCAGGCCCGTCAAGAAATAAGGCAAGCACGGTTGGAGAGACAACAACAACAACAACCCCCACCACCACCAGCTTCACCAAGCTACATAGATATAGATTATGATGATTTGTAGATCTAGGTGTTACTTTAGTAATATGATAATATTTTAGAAGAAATAATAAAGGTCTATTGACCCAATGTTTTGTTAAAGAATTATACCTCATGCTGAGATCTCTTTGTTTGTGCATATGAGTATGCATCCTTTTTCTTACAAATCTCGGGGACGAGATTATTTTTAAGGGGGGTAGGATTTGTAACACCCAAAAATCTGAATTTGGGATTGGTAGAAGAAACTTGAACAAAATAGCATAATGTTTTGGAAATTGGGAAATAAAGAAAAAGATGAGAAAAGAATTTTTCTTTTAAGAAAAACCATTTATACATCTCATGAAATAAATAGAAAGGAGAATAAAAACTTAAGTTAGTAATATTAAAATAAGTATGGTTTATATTCACCCTTGGATTTCAAATGATACATTGGAAAAATCTGAAAACTAAAATAGAAGTATAAATTTGAATTAGGAATAGAAAATAGAAAATAAAAGAGAAGGGAAGAACTAAGAAAAACATTACATAAAATAAAATAAATATCCTTCACACTTATATTAAAAAAAAATTATACCTTTCAAACTGAGGACAAGTTATTCACAAAGTTTGAACTCAAACTTGAAATTCAAATTGGATTTGAAAATGGAGAAAAGAAAATAGAAAAGAAAAAGAAAAAGAATAAAAACCCCTAACTGGGCCAGCTACTGGAAATCGGCCCATTTGGAGATACCACCGCGCGGCCCACTTCTACTCCCTCCGCGCGCGCCCGGCAACTGACAGGTGGGGCCCGCTCATCTGTGACTCATTCATCACGCGCTCGCGCCCGCTCGGTGCCGACACAGTGGGCCCATTGGCCAGCCTCTCCCTCACGCGCCTGCTTTCGCTTGGAGTCGCTTACGTGTGGACCCCCTCTGTCAGCCCGTTCTTCTCCCCGGTAACAGACCACGCGAACTCGCGCGCGCGGACTCCGTCCCCCGCACCTACCGCCGTGAACCGCGGAGCTCGGCCCTGCCCCGCTCGGACTCTCCCCCTTGACGCATAAGTAGCGGGCCCCTGGCCGAAAAGCATCCAGTCGAAGATTTCCCCTCTCCCCATCCGCACGTGCCTCGCCGAAGCTCTCCTCCGCCGAGGAACACCGTCCGTCGTGGCCGGGGGACTTCGCGCCGTACCTGCCGGTACTACTCCCTCCCCTTGCTTCGCCTCGATAAGTGGATGACGTCCGTGGCCGTGGTAGGGTGGATCGATCACTGTGGCCGCACCAATTCCTCGCCGTCGTTCAGCCAAGCCGCTCACCCGCGCCGCACCGTGGACAGCTTCAGCGGCCCCGCCATTCCTGGTAAGTGACCCCTGACCGGTTTCGCTTCTCGCTGAGCATCGCGTAGCTTCGTCCGATTAGGTTTTAGGGCTCTGCGTTGCCGACCACGTGAACGCCGGTGAGCTCCACCGCGGAGTTCCTGTGCGCCGTGTTCGGTCGACTGGGTGGGAGGAAGAAGGCCCCTGTGCCGTCAGTCTAGGGATGGGCGGCCACGATTAGATCTGGGGTAGGAATCACTGTGGGCCGTAGATCAAGGAAGGGGCGGCGCGGATTAAATCCTGCGTACCGGTTCGGCCAAGTCGATAGTTACCGTTGATCCTTGATCGGATGGCTGGGAGATCACATAGTCCAGGATCTTTTATGGGCCGTCGGATTTAGATCCGAGGGCTACAATTGCGTACCGGTTCAGAGGAGAATCAATCTAATCTGGGCCGTCCGTAGCAGATCGAGTGGATGAGAGTTAACCGTACCCCTTCGGCCGGGCTGTTTTGCATAAGAGCCCTCGGGTTTTAATGAAATCAACCCGCCGTCCTATGCGACTGTGCGCTGTGTCTCTGTAGATTTACACCGAGCCCCCTGGGTTTCTCTGGATTTGAGGCCCAGTCCAGACCTCGTTTAAATTGATTAAATGAATTAGAAATTAGATTTTTAATACAAAAATAATTGCTAAAACTTAGATAATTCATAGAAAATCCATTTTAGCTCCAAATTGAGTCATTCCAATTCCTAAAATTTTGTAATAATATTCTCTACCATTTAGAACCACTGTTTTGACATGAACTCTGTCAGAAAATTTATTTATCAATTAATCATATTATAATCACCTTAAACCTTAGGAAAATCATAACTTAAAATCTACAACTCCAAATTTAGTGATTCCAGTTCCTGTGGTTTTATTTTAATGTGTAGATTATTACTGTATATTTTGTTCTTATGTTTGGTGTAATGTTAAATTTGCCTATACTATGTATGTTTGTATTGCTACGACTAGCAGTGAGGTCACGAGGATCTGAAGAATCATCCTGGTACCTGGATTCTCAAGGCCCAGGCAAGTTGTGCCCTTGATCACTTCTTTTTACCCAGCCATGTTCTGATTAATCATAATGATCTGCATAGGTTAATTTTGATGGGACCCAATAGGTTACCCTAGTTTGTCTATCTTTATACCTTGTTCACCACTGAACTTTCTGGGTAGTACTTGCTAGTGCTGTATGTGGTTTTATGATTATACTTTTGTTATCAGTGGTTATTTATTGTTCATGTTGATATCATTAATGTTAATTGGAACATGGAGCGACCACCCGGGAAAACAGTGCTACCACAAGGGTAGTATGGGATGCCCTTGGCTGATTAATTAGGAAAGCTAGTGGAAGACTACCTTACCCGAAAGGGGCAAGGGCAGTAGGGGAGAGGTCAGTGCGGGAAGTGCCCTCGGGAGGATTTTGCTGCGATGGCGGTCCTGCAAGGGATTCCTGTACTGGATCTTCCTATAAACTGTAGCGGGTTTTCGGAAGCTAGTGGAACTTTGTAAAGGCCTCGTAGTGCTACCCTGCCTCACTTCCTTGGTAGAGGTGTATGGGATTCATGACCCCTTGGCAGATGGGTAACACGACTTGTGGGTAAAGATGCGCAACCTCTGCAGAGTGTAAAACTGGTATACTAGCCGTGCTCACGGTCAAGAGCAGCTCGGACCCTCACATGATTAATTTATGGAACTAAATTCAATTTGTCATATGCATTGCATTGCAGGTGGTGTTGTTACTTTTTGATCTATTACTTAATCGGGTTTGGTATTTACTTATACTTAGTAATTGCTAATAAAATTTTGACCAACTTTAAAAGCAATGCTCAGCTCTAACCATCTTCTTTGGTAAGCCTTACACTTCACATGAGCTCCCATCTTTGGCGAGTTCATGCACATTATTCCCCACAACTTGTTGAGCGATGAACGTATGTGAGCTCACTCTTGCTGTCTCACATACACCACAGGTCAAGAACAGGTACTACAGGATGATGCTCATGGAGGATGCTGTGATGAGTTCGTGAGAGGTCTAGGTCGTCGTCTCCCAGTCAACTTTAGGGTTGCTGGACCGTTGTCTCCCTATAATGTAATTATTTATTTTGTATAGAACTCCTGTTATATATAAAGTTGTGACATTCGATCCTGTGCCATGATACATCATATGTATGAGACTTGGTCCCAGCATACCTGGTGTTTATGTTAACCCCGGGTTTTGGATCCCTAAAATCCGGGTGTTACATGTCTCCCCGGTTTGTATAATTATTACTGTTATGCACTCACTTTTTGAACTGGTCTGTAATAACTTAACTTGAGCTTACTTTGGAAATAAATGTAAGATTATGTAATCGCTTCCGCATTTCTTTATCTCCGATGATCTGTAATGTCTGCAAGACGGGTGAAACGTTCCTGGTGAGGTAAGGAAAGATACCGAGCTTGTCAAGTAACTTAGGAACATCTACAGGGTGTCTGATGTCTGTTAGACAAGGACAACTGTAGGTGGGCCTGATTACTTGGGAGGTTCCGTCACACCCTTCACCCACATCCAATGTCGCTTCCATCGCTCAGGGTTGATCAGTCGCTTTGACGCTTTAGGCAGATAGAAACCTACGCAAGCTTAGTGATGGCAGATTTTGGACTACGCTTACAGGAACTTTCCCCTAAATGATGTAATCCTTGTGAACTTTTGAGATCTGTGGGATGTTTGTAACCATGTTATCTTCATTCAAACTCAATGTTATGATTATGGCAATTTCTTTCCATATGAGATAATAGCATGTCATTCGAACTTGTGAATTGAGATAACAATGGCGACAATCTCTGTTTTCAGATGGCAGCTAGGTAGCGTCGCGAGCAAAACGAGCAAGTTCCCCGCCACCTCCTCCAGCTCCCACAGTGCAGGAGTTGATGGCCCAGTAGAACGAGATTTTGCGACAGCTCTTGCAACGCCAGCCCCACCCTCAACAGTATGGTGGAGGCCAGCCGCAGCGACCTCCAGCAGCGGCAACCTACCGGGAGTTCCTGAGTACGCAGCCGCCCTTGTTCACCAAGGCAGAGGATCCGTTGGATGCCGACGTGTGGCTACGCGTTGTGGAGTCCAAGTTTCCCCTCCTCACGGGAGACTGCCCTGATGAAACCAAGACTCGCTTCGCCATGCAGCAGCTTCATGGCCCTGCTCGGACTTGGTGGGACCACTTCCGTGCTATGCTACCCACTGGTCATGAAGTGTCTTGGGAGGAATTCAAGACTGCTTTCAGAGGGCACCACATCCCAGCTGGAATTCTTGGTCGCAAGCTGAATGAGTTTCTAGCACTCAATCAGGGAACCCGCACGGTATTGCAGTATGCTCAGGCCTTCAACGACCTGTGCCAGTACGTAGGTTATCATATTGATTTCGACGAGAAGAAGAGAGACCGCTTCCGTAGAGGTCTCAATACCAAGCTACGGGAACGTCTCAACACTGCCCGAGCTGATAGCTTCAATGAGTTGGTCAACCTGGCCATCTCCCAAGAGGACTGTATTGTAGCTCACCGGGCAGAGAAGAAGAGAAAGGCACCAATGGCAGCACCATCTGCTCAGGCCCAGAGGTTCAGGATTGTTTCTCACAAGCAGAGCAGGGGATTTCAGCAGCAGGCAAGCAGATGGGTGATCAGGCCACCTCAGCAGCAGCAACCAGCACCCACTCGTTTTCTAGCTCCCGCTCCAAGAAACAATAAGCCTCCGCAGCAGCAGCAGTTCCACCAGGGCAATGGGAACAAGTGCTTCACTTGTGGCAATGTGGGCCACTATGCCAAGAATTGCCCAAGAAATCAGCAGAGACACATGTCAGCACCAAATCAAGACAAGGGGAGAAAGCAGAAGGTGCAAGTCAGGCAAGGGAAGCTCAACTTCACTACTCTAGAGGAGTTACCTGAGGGAGCCCCCATCATGACTGATATCTTTTCAGTTTTTAATCACCCTGCATTAATTCTGTTTGATTCTGGTGCATCTCATAGCTTCATTAGCTAGAAGTTCAGTGCTAAATGTCAATTGCCTTTCTATCATACAAAAGGGTCATTCATGATAGCCACACCTGGGGGTAAAATTGCAACCAACCAATTAATCTGAAGTGTGCCTATCTCAATGGGAAGTAAAATCTTCAAAACCACACTCCTAATTTTGGGATTAGAGGGTATGGACATCATTCTGGGAGCCGACTGGATGACTCATCATCGAGTAGTATTGGATGTAGCTGCCAAAGCTCTGGAGATTCGTTCCCCTACCTCCAAAGACCTGGTGTTGTATCTACCTGTCGGCGTTTCGAGACCGGGGGGTCCCTCAGGCCGACGAGTGAGTGTCGCGTGCCCTAGCCCAGATGGGTCGAGCGCGTGGGCGAGCGCAAAGGGGGGAAAGGAGCGAGGCGGCCGGAGACCGGCGCGAGAGTGGTGGGAATCCCACAGCCTTCGTGTTCGTCCCGCGCCCAGGTCGGGTGCGCTTGCAGTAGGGGGTTACAAGCGTCCACGCGGGTGAGGGAAGCGAGCGGCCCCAAGAGAGCGCCTGTCCCGTCCTCGTCCCGCGCGGCCAACCCTCTCTAAGAGGGCCCTGGTCCTTCCTTTTATAGATGCAAGGAGAGGATCCAGGTGTACAATGGGGGTGTAGCAGAGTGCTACGTGTCTAGCGAGGGAGAGCTAGTGCCCTGAGTACATGCCAATGTGGCAGCCGGAGAGATCTTGGAACCCAACTAGCGTGATGTCGTGGCCGTCGGAGGAGCGGTGGAGCCTGGCGGAGGGACAGATGTCGGAGCGGTTGTGTCCTTGCTGACGTCCTCCTGCTTCCGTAAGAGAGCTGAGAGCCGCCGTCGTCATAGGGCATGCGGGGCGCCATCATTGCCTATCTGGTGGAGACAGCCAGATGGGACACCGGTCTTGTTCTCTGCGGCCCGAGTCAGCTCGGGGTAGGGTGATGATGGCGCTTCCTGTTGACGTGGCTGGCCTGCGCCCTAGGTTGGGCAACGGCGGTCACTTTGGCTCTGCTGGAGGGCGCGCGTCAGGATAAAGGTGTCAGGTCACCTTTGCGTTAAATGCTCCTGCGATTTGGTCGGTCGGTGCGGCGATTTAGTCAGGGTTGCTTCTTAGCGAAGGCAGGGCCTCGGGCGAGCCGAAGATGTGTCCGCCGTTGGAGGGGGGCCTCGGGCGAGACGGAAGTCCTCCGGGGTCGGCTGCCCTTGTCCGAGGCTAGGCTCGGGCGAGGCGTGATCGAGTCGCTCGAATGGACTGATCCCTGACTTAATCGCACCCATCAGGCCTTTGCAGCTTTATGCTGATGGGGGTTACCAGCTGAGAATTAGGAGTCTTGAGGGTACCCCTAATTATGGTCCCTGACAGTAGCCCCCGAGCCTCGAAGGGAGTGTTTGCACTCGCTTGGAGGCTTTCATCGCACTTTTTTGCAAGGGGACCAGCCTTTCTCGGTTGCATTTTGTTCCGGTGGGTGCGCGCGAGCACACCCGCCGGGTGTAGCCCCCGAGGCCTCGGAGGAGTGGTTTCACTCCTTCGAGGTCTTAATGCCTTGCGTAATGCTTCGGCTGGTCTGGTTGTTCCCTCATGCGAGCTGGCCGTAGCCCGGGTGTACGGTCGGGGCCCAAGTTCTCGGGCTGGTATGTTGACGCTGTCAACGGTTTGGCCGGAGCCGGGTTTGCGAGAGCAGCCCCCGAGCCTCTGCACAGGGCAAGAGGGCGATCAGGGACAGACTCGGCTTTTTTACATACGCCCCTGCGTCGCCTTTCCGCAAGGAGGAGGGGGGAGAGCGCCATGTTACCCTCGATGGGCGCCGAGCATGGTGTCTCCGGTGAGCTGCAAGCGGGTAATCCGAGTGGACGTCCGTGCCCCGTTCGTTAGGGGTCGGCTAGGGGCCTAGAGGCACGCCCAAAAGTACCTGCGGGTGATCTGCCGGACCCGGTCCCCTGGCGACGGGGTCCGAGGGCTCGATGCCTCCCTCCGATGGGATTCCGTTACAAGATCGCTCCCGCTGGTCTCGGAAATGTCCTAGGGTACCTCGGGAGCGCAGCCCGAGCCTTGGTTATGTATCAAACGTACCCTGGTCATCCCTCGCTCGGCGTCTGAGGCGGCTGTGAACCCTTCGGGGGCCAGCCTTCGAACACCTGATCAGTAATGGGCGCGGAGCCCGAGTAGCCTGAGGCGGCCGTGGAACCCTTCGGGGGGCCGGCCTTCGAACCTCTGACCAGTAGTGGGTGTAGGGCCCACGCGATCTGAGGCGGCTGTTGAACCCTTCGGGGGGCCAGCCTTCGAACCTCTGATCAGTAAGGAGCCTCGGAGCCTGGTTCCTTCACGGGGAAGGATCCCTTTCGGAGTATCCCCCTTTCCCGGTCCCTGTTGCAAGAGATAGAGAAAGAGGAAAAAGGGAAAAGGATACGAAACCGAACGACGCGGCGTACCTTTTTTGGCGCGGTTGTTTCGGCGAAGGCGAAGCGTCGCCCGCTGCTCCTGCCAGAAGTGCCGCCTGTCCAGCCGCGGAGTTAATGCGACGGGGCGAGTAGTTGGCGGGGTGGCCGTTGCACGTGCGCGAGCCGTTCGAGGAACGGCCATTTCGCTTCGCGTTTTTGAATCCCGCGTCCGGTCCGAGCGGAACGTTGGAACCATCCTCGCCTTGGTCTTTATATACCCAGGAGAGGGTCCGGTGATGGTTCTTTGCTCCGCTTCCTGCCCGCCTCTTAGGTTTTTGCTACCCGAGAGATCTAGCCAGAGAAGAGAGAACCGCCCTTCCTGCCCTTCGCGCCGCCATCCCTTTTAGCTCGGTGATGGCTGAGCGAGTGACCATCATTCCGCCGCGCGATCCATGGCCCCTTTCCACGGTGATGGCGAGCGACCTGGAAGATCTGGTCGGCGAGGGTTTGCTCCGTCCCCTCACCGATAAGCAGCGACCGGAATGGATTCCTCCCGCGGGTGGAGCCGCTCCATCCCCACCGCCGGGGTACATCGTGAGCTTTGTCTCCTTCCACGAGCGGGGATTCGGCGTGCCGGCGGGCCGCTTCATGCGGGCGATCCTGTACCACTATGGGGTGGAGTTGCATAACCTCACCCCTAACTCCATCTCGCAGGCCGCCATCTTCGTTGCGGTGTGTGAGGGGTACTTGGGGATCGCCCCCCATTGGGATTTGTGGACCCATTTCTTCTGCGCAGAGCTTTTCGCCTCGCCGACGGGGGAGAGGAAAGTCCGTGCAGCGGTGCGGGCCGGCGGCTGTACCCTTCTGCTGAGGCAGTCGCGGGCGTCGCTGTATATTCCTGCCACCCTCGCGTCCTCGAACAAGGGGTGGCAGCGTCGGTGGTTCTACCTCCGGAACGACGGCGAGTTGCTCCCGTCGTTCTCCCAGCGAGTAGTCACCGCTGCCACCGACGCCTGGCGCCACGGGACCCCGCACGAAAGACAGAAGAACCTCGAGCCACTCCTCCAGGCCTTGGAGGCGTTGCGGGAAGGGGGACTCACCGCTGCGGGAGTGGTTGCCGCCATCCACCGTCGGAGGGTGCTTCCCTTGGCGGAGCGGCGGCTGTCGCTTTGGGAGATGACCCCGGAGGCCGACTGGGAGGGCTCGCGGATGTCCCCTGATCCTCTTCCTTTTGACGCCCTCAGATGGCGGGTGTCCGTTACGTTGGGGAAGCCGGACTCCCACGCCTTCTCCCAGCCTTTGATGCGCCCCGAGCAGGGGTGCGTGACTCTGGTAAGTGTCCGCTTCTTCCTTCTTCATACATCCGGCCGCCCCGGGTTCTTACGATTGAGGTTTTTTCCCTCCTCTTCAGGAGGTGGGGTGGCACAAGCCTTCCCTGCCTCGGGTCCCGCAGGACGCGGTGGCCCGAGCAGCGCGGCGGGTCGCCGCGGAGGAGAGGAAGAAGAAGAAGGACGCGGAGAAGACCCGGGCCCGCGAGCGGAGGCGGGCTCGAGACGCCTTGGAAAAGCGCCGTCGCCAGCAGGAGAGGGAGGGGCTCCTGAGGGAGCCGTCACCGGAAACGCCCGACGACGACGATGATGAAGATGATGACGAGGAGGACGACGTGGCCGCCCGCCTCGGCCTCAGCCCCGACTTGGGGTCTTGCTAGGAGCCGTCGAGCCAGCCCCTGAGCGGGCTGACGCCGTCAGTCCCCGGAGTCGGGGCGTCAGGGTCCCGGCCTGAGGGACAAGGGCAACCCGAGAGGGCTCCTGACACCTCGGCTGGAGGAGCCGAGGTGACCCCGGAGGACCAGGCCAGGGCGCCTGCTCCTCGGGTGCCGTCGCTCGCGCCGGCAGCGCAGAGAGGCAGCCCTCGGGCCACCGTTACAGTGCCTGGGCAATCTGCCCCCCGGGCGTCCGAAGCGAGGGCGGTGCCGAAGTTGCCAGCGAAGCGGGCCTCGGTGGCGGTTCCGGGGGCCGGGATCCAAGAGACTTCCCCCCAGGCACGGTGGATCATGGCCCGGAGCGGGTAAGTATCTCGGAATGTCTTCGTCCTGGCTTTCCATTCATAGGTTCCGGCCGTGATTTTTCTCTTCTCCTCAGCAAGCGAAGCCATGGCCTGACCGACCTGGCACCCCGGAAGGCACTTAAGACGACGCCGGCTTGTGCGGCCAGCGCCGCTTCGGGCCTTGCCGTTCAACCGACCCTCTCGCACGGCGTTCTACCTCAGGGGGCTCAGACGGCGCCGGTCGCCGTGGAGCAGGTTCCCGAGGCTGGCTCCTCTGCCGAGGCAGCCATTGTGATAGGAGAGGCGGTTGACGCCGACGTGGTCCTGAGCCCACCGGTCGTGCCGGCCATGCCGGCGCCTGTCGCTACCGAAGTCGCCGCCGTCCCGGTTGAGGAGCGACCGGTTGCTGCCGACGTCGAGACGGCTGATATGTCGGCGCCCGGTGCCTCGGAAGAGGCAGGCGGGGAGGCACGATTCGTCCTGCCGGGCGGCGGCCTCGTCGCTGTGCGGCGGAGCCCCGAGGTCCGGCGCCAGTTGCTCCGGTTCCAGACCCGTGAGGCCTCGGACCCCGTCTTCGTTCTCGACGATGAACGGGAGGACCAGTTCTGGGACGAGCTCCGCGAGCGTGCCGAAGCAACGGTGGGGTCGCTCCGGTCGTTGCTGGAGGTTTTCTGCGGGGACGTCCCCAAAATCCTCCAGGTAACGGTTTCGGGCATACCTTTGTTTTTCTTCTGTGACCGAGGCATTCTTCGTGACGCCCCGTTTCCTTCCCTCAGGATCTGTCGGGTCGGAGCGCCGCCAAGTCGTCGTTCATCCGCCGCGAAGTCGATGTCTGGGGCTCGCTGCGGTCCCTGAGGACCTCGCTTGCCAGGGCCACTACGCGCCTTTCTCAGCAGGGTGCCGAGGTAGCGGACCTCCAGTTGCTCTGCACTAACCTGAGAGCCGAGGCGGCAGCGGCGCGCACGGAGGTGGCCGCGGCGCGCGCAGAGGTGCAACGGCAGCGGTCGGAGCTCGTTGAAAGCTCTCTTGTGAGTTTTGGTGTTTGGATGACAACTCAATTAAAGGACTAACAAGTGTACTAAGTGTTGAACAGGTGCTTAAGGTAAAGCTTACAGGGTTCAACACAAGTGAACAAATGTGATTGTCCAAGAACTGGATTATGGATACATAATGGACATCACAAGTAAGATGGACATTGCATAAAGTGAGACTCGGGTGCGAAGCTCGGAGACAACTGATCAAGCCAAGGACGGAGGCAAGAGAAGCTTCGAGGTACCAAGTGCACGGGAGAAGGTCAAGGAGGCTGAGGAACCCAAAGCCAAGGGTGAAGAAGAAGGCTTGCAAAGTCAAGGGTGATCGAGTTGAGAAGAGCTATAGCACGTCAAGGATCACTACATAAGGACGTGACTTACAACCAATGAGGTAACAGCTACAGTTATGTGGTGTAAGTCATAAGGCTCAAGACCAAGCTCTAAGAAAGAGATCAAGGTCACTAGAAGGAGAACAAGTGTCAAAACCAGAACTGGAAGCAGCCCAAAAGAGCTAAGTTCACCTTAATCTTTAGTTTGGGTTGTTCCTATGTTTGGAGATGTTCTATGTGACCTTTGCAGGATGTTGGAACTAAGAAATGTCAATCTAGATCAAGTCAAGCCGACTTGATGATTTATGAGTCCAACATCAAAGCTCAAGCATGTGAAATGCTATAGATCTAATGATTAAGAGAAGGTATGTTTCTAGGCCTTAGTACATTGGTTTTGTGTACTAATATATTTGTCTAAGTGTTAGAAACAGAAAGAAGAAAAAGAGAGAAGAGGAGAAAAGACTTGGCTGTGTGCTGCCAAGACCCAGCTCGGTCTGGAGCACCGGACTGTCCGGTGTGCACCGGACAGTGTCCGGTGCGCCAGGCTGACTCGGCTCGAACTGGCCGCTCTCGGGAATTCGCCGACGACGTACGGCTAAAATTCACCGGACTGTCCGGTGTGCACCGGACTGTCCGGTGTGCACCGGACTGTCCGGTGAGCCAACGGTCGGCCGGGCCAACGGTCGGACGCGTAATCTGCGCGGGACACGTGGAGGAGCCAACGGTCGGAAGACGGCACCGGACTGTCCGGTGTGCACCGGACATGTCCGGTGCGCCAACGGCTCCCAGATCTGCAACGGTCGGCAGCGCCATTTTAGGAAAGAGATCGGGCACCGGACAGTGTCCGGTGTGCACCGGACTGTCCGGTGCGCCTCCCGACAGAAGGCAAGATTTGCCTTCCTGGTTTGCTTTCAACGGCTCCTAGGCCCCTTATGCCTATAAAAGGGACCCCTAGGCGCCTCCAGCAAGATACAAGTGCAGCCAACAAGTGTAGACTTCATTGGAATCAATTCTTGCTCTCCCTCTTGTGTGTAACTCTATAGTTTGTGTAGAAGGCACAGCTATAAGCCTTTTAGAGAGAGGAGAAGTGCTGCTTAGAGCTAGAGCAAGGTTTTGAGCGTATCGTTACTCTGCCGAGGTGCTGCCAAGAAGTTTGTAAGCAGCCGCGGTTCTGTTGTAACCCCACTCAATAGTGAAAGGCTCTATCTGTCATACTGACAGATCTGAGCAAACGGAGGAAGGAGTTGAAATAGACTCCAAGCCCAGGTGTGGCTAACTCCAACGAGGACTAGGCAAGCATTTCAGGCTTGGCCGAACCTCGGGATAAATCCTTGCGTCTGTGTGCTCTGTTCTGTATTGTATCCTGACTCTCTGTCTTACTCGTCTTTATATCTGCACTTCAATACTTATCTGTGGTATAAGCTTTATTTGAAGTGCAGGACATTTTTGAGACAGGATCTCTGATTCCGCTGCAACCTACTCGAAGAGTCTTCTCACTCCACTGCGTACTAAGTCTTCGAGTAGAGTAAGAATTTAAGTTTTAAAGTAATAAGTTTTATTCGCCTATTCACCCCCCCTCTAGGCGACATCCAGATCCTGTTCCCGGGTCAAAGGGAACTTTCAATTGGTATCAGAGCTAGGCCTCTCCAGTGTGGGCTTAGCCGTCCGGAGATAACGATGTCATCACAAGAGGTAACTGTAGAAATTCTTTTAGGCGATGGCTCAAATTACAAATCTTGGTCTGTCTCTATTTATAATGCTTTCATGAGTATTGATTCTGATTTGAGACAGATTTTTAGTAGAAGTATTTTTCCATCTGATAGTAGCAAAAATCCCTCTAATGATGAACTAAGATGCTTATCTCTTAATCACCGTGCTTGTAACATCTTAGTTGAGTCTCTTTCTAGAAGTGCCTATTTTGCCATCATGAGTAGTGATAGTGATCTATTTGTTGATGCTCATGATTTATGGAATAGGATCAAAGAAAAATATTTTGTGGCAAACTGTGATGCTCCTACTCCCTATATTACTTGTGATACTAACCATTCAAAGGGAGAAGAACAAGAACGATGGCACCCAAACGATGAATCCACCTCACCGACAGGTTTGTCTTCCACTAGTTATAAATGTCTTATTGCTAACAATGAAAATGGAGACGAAAGTGATGATGAGGAGGAATATGAGGATGATAGCGAGGATGAGTCTTCATCACCACTAGGTACATTTTCCGGTATTGCTTCCACTAAAAATAATGACAGGGAAAATGAGACTGGTGATGTGGAAGAAGAGGAAATTCACCGGTTCTACACCCATCTCAACAAAGAAGACCAAGTGCTCTTGATTAAGTTGTTGAGGAGGAACAAGGAACAAGGCGAGACACTTATCAGGCTAGAGGAGACTCTCATCAAAACAAACAACAGCCTGGAGAAGATGACCAAAGAACATGAGGAGCTAAGGTGCTCTCATGATGTCTTGGTCCAACGGTATGATTCAATGTTAATTGAGCAAAGTAATAATTATGACGCTCTATCTAATGTTGCTCAACTTAAAACTGAAAATTCTATGTTTAGAAGTCAAGTAGAAACAATGAATTTAGAAAAGCTTGCTCTTAGTGAAAAGTATGATATGTTGTCATACTCTCATAGTAAACTAGTTGATGATCATATCATGCTCGATATTGCTCATGAGGTAGTAATTACTAGTTTAAACTCATATGAACCTCATTCTTGCACTAGTAATCAATTGGTCAAAATATTATCATGTGCTGACCTCCACCGCCCCAAGAAAGGCCAATCTTTGTTTGAGAAACAAGTTGCAGGATCAAAAAGAAAATTGCGTGGGAACAAGAAGCAAAGACAGCTAAGGAGAAGACACATTGCTCAACTCTCTCAAGATATCCACGGGCGCGTGGTGAAGAAGCTTGAGAAAGGAAAAACTGTAGCAAGTGTTAAGCTCAACAAGAAGAATGTTCCCAAAGCTATAAATGAAGAAATCAACATGAAAAAGGAAAAAGGTAAAGATTCAATTAATCATGTTGTTTGCACTAACCTTCTCTCCATGTCAATCAAGTACAAAAAGGGAAAAGGAAAAAGGAGGTGTTTCAAGTGCAAGAAGTTAGGCCACCTCATCGCATCTTGTCCGTACAAATACAAGAATGAAGGGACAAGGAGTTGTTTTGGATGCAACAAAAAGGACCACACGATCACTTCATGTCCGGTCATGAAGGGTCAAGGATGTGCATCCTCCAAGGTGACCCTCACCAAGGAAAATGACACACAGCAAGCATCGTATCAAGTTGAGCGACGCTTATGCTACAAGTGTGGTGAGCAGGGTCATCTATCCAAGGTATGTTATAAAGGTAAGATTCCTAAGCAAGTGAATTTGTGTCAATCTTATTCGGGTAGGAGACCCAAATCATACACTTGTGCTAGATCTATAACGAGATCACCTAGAACTAGCACAAAGGCAATTTGGGTACCAAAGGCACATTTAGATGATCATTATGGACCCATCCCAAGATGGGTACCAAACTGTGCTAACTAGACCATGCAGGTGCCTTGAGATGGACTGGAGACCATGGGAGAGCTTGAGACAGTTATCTAAAACTCTATGCTTAAGCTGTTGATTGTTTTGGTGTTTATTGTCCCAAGGTTGAATTATTGTGAGATACTAATCCCATGTTCATCTCAAGTAAAATAAGGTGTATAGGTCCTAAATCATTATTGGTGAATCAAGTAAAGGACTTTGATGAGAATTTACACCTTGCTCTCCAAAGGATGGTACCCGTGTGTTTTAAGTACATAATTGCAATTTAGTATTGCTCTTAAGTTGGCTTGTTGTGCTACCTGTCTTTGGAGTAGTTACGCTTTATGATTACCTGTGTTAAATGAATCACAATGATGCTCGCTTAATCATGACTGGTGCTATATAGGATATATCTTTTGAATCATTCATTGGTAGCTCTTTCATTTGTTATATCCACATCGATTAACTCTCTTGTGAATATGGATAAACCTGTAACTTTGTGTAAGTCATGCTATGTGCAAATATTGACATATTGTTTAGTCCATGTTCACATGATTACCCTAGTTTTGTACTATGTGAATCCATGTTGTGCCTTTTGAGCTATGAGGTGCATGAGCAAAAGGAGCCCTGAATTGGTGATAACAAGTGCTCTCATAAAGGCAAAGGTATGGAAAATGAAACTGTGCAATTTTATATGAATATCTTGAAGTTCCATTGATAGTGATCATAGCTGTGTTCTTGCATTTCAATTGGTAATATCTTGGCTTAGATAATTTATGTCTTTAAAATGTTGTTTCTTTTGTGCACCTAAGAAACCTCCTTAATCATGACATACTTAGATAATTTGCTTTATATACATGATTGTGTTGATCTTCAGTTGGTATATGCAATGATAGTTAAGTATGAAGCATGTCTAAGTTGCGTGTAAATGTTATACTTCCTTGAGTATTGAATTGGCTTAGGTGCCACTGAGGCATGCATTGTTGAATTTAGTCAACCTTTCATTTAGCCTTCAATTGGTGTTAAGTGGTTTTTCAATTGATATTCAAGCTGGCATCCTTGTGTGATGAAAATGATAGAGTATGCCTTGACCAAAGTATGTTGTGATTCCCTCTAGTTCTAAGGAAGCTAGAATGTGCAAAGTGCAAGTCATTCAAATACTTGATGCACAACTTGAGGGGGAGCACACATAACTTGTGTCTTTCGAGACTAACTGTTTCTTGAGCAATCTTGTATAGTCTCAAGGTGGAAAAGAGAAGATAAGCAAGAAATGGAGCAATCAGGACTTGGGTACCTCTGTAAGTCAAGAAATTGGTATCTCAAGTTGTGAGTAAGTGCATATCTTTAGATTGCTCATGCTTTATAATATCTGGTGATAATAGATGCCTAAATATCATGGAGTCATGATAATAAATGAACTTTGCAAATGGTATCTTTCAATTGGTAGCCGTAATAGTTCGCTTCAATTGACATCTTTTGATAATCATGAGAATAGAAGTTTCTTCTTGTGCCCAATACTATAACTTGTTCTAAGTCTGGTGTCTTAGCAACAAGGAAAAGTTAGGATAAAGAATCAGGCACAAGTGTGGAGATGCTCTCGAGAGATTAACTACTTTCAAGATGGGAAGTACACTACAACATGGTAAAGGTACAAAGGGAGTAAATCTTTTTGCATATATGTATCTTACCTAAATGTTGATAGTGCATATGTTCAATAAGTAAGGGGGAGTTTTAGATAGTCGTTTTTCCCCTTGACACCCTGCTGTCCCTTGACATCATCCTATGTTCTTGCTCGAGTATGGTTTTTGGTGTTTGATGTCAAAGGGGGAGAATTTGTGCATTAAAGCTTATCTCAACTTGAGAGGAAAGCTTATCCTAAGGGGTGTGTTAGTTTAAGCTTTGCTAGTGTGTCATTCATATGCTTCCTGCAGTATTATATGTGTTGCATCATATGGACTAGTGCTTCCGTTGCTATGAATTATTTGGCCTCTAGAGTGTAATAGATAGTCATGTGGTTAATGGTGCTTTAAGATTGTCATGGTGCTTTAAGATTGTCTTAAATTTAGTGTCTTAGTTTGAATTGGTATTAGGTTGAATTGGTATCTTAAGGGTGAATAGTGGTAGGTTGATATTCCTGTGATATATCCACTAATTTGAATAGTGTTTAACTCTGATTATGTGCATTTGTGTGTTATAGCATCATGTTTGATTCTTGACACAATGCATCTTAAAAAGTGCTAAGGTGTAGAAATGTTTTGAATTGCCTAAGTATGTGCAAAGTGGCGTCTGAGGCCAAAATTATGTTTTTGAAGTAAGCACATATTTAGGGGGAGCATTCTATAAACTTAGAATTCAAAATTTGTGCTTCAAATCTTATTCTCATGTAAGCTTTAATTGTGTTGCCATCAATCACCAAAAAGGGGGAGATTGAAAGCTCTCTTGTGAGTTTTGGTGTTTGGATGACAACTCAATTAAAGGACTAACAAGTGTACTAAGTGTTGAACAGGTGCTTAAGGTAAAGCTTACAGGGTTCAACACAAGTGAACAAATGTGATTGTCCAAGAACTGGATTATGGATACATAATGGACATCACAAGTAAGATGGACATTGCATAAAGTGAGACTCGGGTGCGAAGCTCGGAGACAACTGATCAAGCCAAGGACGGAGGCAAGAGAAGCTTCGAGGTACCAAGTGCACGGGAGAAGGTCAAGGAGGCTGAGGAACCCAAAGCCAAGGGTGAAGAAGAAGGCTTGCAAAGTCAAGGGTGATCGAGTTGAGAAGAGCTATAGCACATCAAGGATCACTACATAAGGACGTGACTTACAACCAATGAGGTAACAGCTACAGTTATGTGGTGTAAGTCATAAGGCTCAAGACCAAGCTCTAAGAAAGAGATCAAGGTCACTAGAAGGAGAACAAGTGTCAAAACCAGAACTGGAAGCAGCCCAAAAGAGCTAAGTTCACCTTAATCTTTAGTTTGGGTTGTTCCTATGTTTGGAGATGTTCTATGTGACCTTTGCAGGATGTTGGAACTAAGAAATGTCAATCTAGATCAAGTCAAGCCGACTTGATGATTTATGAGTCCAACATCAAAGCTCAAGCATGTGAAATGCTATAGATCTAATGATTAAGAGAAGGTATGTTTCTAGGCCTTAGTACATTGGTTTTGTGTACTAATATATTTGTCTAAGTGTTAGAAACAGAAAGAAGAAAAAGAGAGAAGAGGAGAAAAGACTTGGCTGTGTGCTGCCAAGACCCAGCTCGGTCTGGAGCACCGGACTGTCCGGTGTGCACCGGACAGTGTCCGGTGCGCCAGGCTGACTCGGCTCGAACTGGCCGCTCTCGGGAATTCGCCGACGACGTACGGCTAAAATTCACCGGACTGTCCGGTGTGCACCGGACTGTCCGGTGTGCACCGGACTGTCCGGTGAGCCAACGGTCGGCCGGGCCAACGGTCGGACGCATAATCTGCGCGGGACACGTGGAGGAGCCAACGGTCGGAAGACGGCACCGGACTGTCCGGTGTGCACCGGACATGTCCGGTGCGCCAACGGCTCCCAGATCTGCAACGGTCGGCAGCGCCATTTTAGGAAAGAGATCGGGCACCGGACAGTGTCCGGTGTGCACCGGACTGTCCGGTGCGCCTCCCGACAGAAGGCAAGATTTGCCTTCCTGGTTTGCTTTCAACGGCTCCTAGGCCCCTTATGCCTATAAAAGGGACCCCTAGGCGCCTCCAGCAAGATACAAGTGCAGCCAACAAGTGTAGACTTCATTGGAATCAATTCTTGCTCTCCCTCTTGTGTGTAACTCTATAGTTTGTGTAGAAGGCACAGCTATAAGCCTTTTAGAGAGAGGAGAAGTGCTGCTTAGAGCTAGAGCAAGGTTTTGAGCGTATCGTTACTCTGCCGAGGTGCTGCCAAGAAGTTTGTAAGCAGCCGCGGTTCTGTTGTAACCCCACTCAATAGTGAAAGGCTCTATCTGTCATACTGACAGATCTGAGCAAACGGAGGAAGGAGTTGAAATAGACTCCAAGCCCAGGTGTGGCTAACTCCAACGAGGACTAGGCAAGCATTTCAGGCTTGGCCGAACCTCGGGATAAATCCTTGCGTCTGTGTGCTCTGTTCTGTATTGTATCCTGACTCTCTGTCTTACTCGTCTTTATATCTGCACTTCAATACTTATCTGTGGTATAAGCTTTATTTGAAGTGCAGGACATTTTTGAGACAGGATCTCTGATTCCGCTGCAACCTACTCGAAGAGTCTTCTCACTCCACTGCGTACTAAGTCTTCGAGTAGAGTAAGAATTTAAGTTTTAAAGTAATAAGTTTTATTCGCCTATTCACCCCCCCCTCTAGGCGACATCCAGATCCTGTTCCCGGGTCAAAGGGAACTTTCACTCGTCCAGGTCGTCGAGGAGCGGGACCGATCTCGGGGCCGGGCTGCCGAGGCCGAAAGCCGGGCCGACGCCCTTGCGGCCGACTTAGCCGCGGCCCAGGCCGCGGCCTCAGAGCAGCGTGCCCGAGCCGGGGGTATGCCTTGACCATCCTTGGTTCTTGTTCTTGTTTGTTTCCTCTGCTTGTGTTTGAGGTTTTTCTTCTGGTTGTTCGTAGAGCTCGAGTCCGCCCTCGATGAGTCCGCCAAGGCGCTTGCCGGGGCGGCCGAGCAGAGGGAAGCCGACCTCACGGCCATGTCCGAAGCCATCTCGGACGTTTATCGGATCCTTGGCTCCGGCGACGTCCCCTCAGGAAGCTCCCCTCAAAGCCACCTTCAAGCCTTGGGTGATCACGCGCGCGGCAGGCTCCGCGAGGCGCTACACCACGGCGTCAGGCGGGCCTTCGCCGTGCTTGCTTCCCACTACGTTGTGGACCTGGAGCGGGTTAGCGAGGGGTATTGTCTTCCTGACGAAGACGAAGCTGCCCTAGCGGAAGTCCAGCGGCTCGACGCGGTCGCCGCGGGTCCGAGCGCAGTGCTGGCGACCACCTTTGAGGCGGAAATCCTCCCCCCTGCGCCGTCGCCGGAAGCCGAGATGGACCTCACCGAAGGCGGAGACGGAGCTGAAGGCGCGGCTCCTTCCCAAGGCGACGCCTAACTCTTGTTGGATCAGTTTCTGTTGGATGTACGCGCGTCCTCCTGTGGCCGCCGAGGCCTGAACACTTTGCTTCCATTGCGTGAAGTCGTACTCTTCCTTTTATTTTGCGTGTCCGACTTTGTTCGTCAATAACAGGGTGGCTTCCCGAGTAGAGGTCATTTTTCGTGGCGGGTGACGAGTGAAGGTGTCCTTAACCCGGAGGCATAGGAATACCTCGGCTCAGTCGGCCTTGCCACTTACATGCACCCACGTTTGCTCCTTGGGGCCCTGCTTCTGATATAGCCGGGAGAACACAAAAAGCCTCTTTGATCGAAAATTTTGGATGCGGAGAGGTACACCCAGTCTTGACGCAGAGAGGTTCCCCCTTTTTAGCCCCCGAGGGAGGGTCGGGTTCTGCCGAGGCGAGGCCGACCCTTCCTTGACGACTGAGACTTGTGCGGGAGCGAGGTGTACGAACAGCTTGAAAACGTCTTAAGGGTAGAAGCGACGTAGCTGTCGGACGTTCCAAGCGTTGCTGTAGACCCCGCCTTGACCGCCAGCCAGCTTGTGCGTTCCGGGCTCCAGAACGTCGGCAATGACAAGCGGCCTTTCCCGAGGGTGTGCGCAGCCCCCGGGTGTCATCCGCGCAGAGGCCATTTGACAGGTCGGGCTCCTGCCCGAATATCCGGCGAGTGCTCGGCGACATCCCTCGGTACGCCGGGCATGCCCGAGGGACTCCACGCGAAAACGTCGGCGTTCGCGCGGAGAAAGTTGACGAGCACTGCTTCTTACTTGGGGTCGAGCTCGGAACCGATCCGGATCTACTTAGAGGCGTCGCCACTGGGGTCGAGGGGGACGGTCTTAGCCGTCTCCACTGGCTCGAAGTTGCCGGCATGACGCTTCACGTCTGGCACCTCCTTGGAGAGGCTCTCCAGGTCGGCGATGAGGGCCTCGGACTCGGCGAGGGCCTCGGCGTACTCCACGCACTCCACGTCGCATTCGAACGCGTGTTTGTACGTGGGGCTGACGGTGATGACCCCGTTGGGGCCCGGCATCTTGAGCTTCAGGTAGGTGTAGTTGGGGACGGCCATGAACTTCGCATAGCATGGCCTCCCCAGCACCGCGTGGTAGGTTCCTCGGAACCCGACCACCTCGAACGTCAGAGTCTCCCTTCGGAAGTTGGAGGGTGTTCCGAAACAGATAGGGAGGTCGAGTCGTCCGAGGGGCTGGACGCGCTTCCCGGGAATGATCCCGTGGAAGGGCGCAGCGCCTGCTCGAACGGAGGACAGATCGACGCGCAGGAGCCCGAGGGTCTCGGCGTAGATGATGTTGAAGCTGCTGCCCCCGTCCATAAGGACCTTGGTGAGCCTGACGTCACCGATGACAGGGTCGACGACGAGCGGGTATTTCCCTGGGCTCGGCACGTGGTCGGGGTGATTAGCTTGGTCGAAGGTGATGGGCTTGTCGGACCAGTCTAGGTAGGCTGGCGCCGCCACCTTCACCGAGCAGACCTCCCGGCGCTCTTGCTTGCGATGCCGAGCCGAGGCATTCGCCGCGTGCCCGCCGTAGATCATGAAGCAGTCGCGGACCTCAGGGAAATCTCCTGCTTGGTGATCTTCCTTCTTGTCGTCGTCGCGGGCCCTGCCACCCTCCGCGGGTGGCCCGGCCCTGTGGAAGTGGCGCCGAAGCATGACGCACTCCTCAAGGGTGTGCTTGACGGGCCCCTGATGATAGGGGCACGGCTCCTTGAGCATCTTGTCAAAGAGGTTGGCACCTCCGGGGGGCTTCCGAGGGTTCTTGTACTCGGCGGCGGCGACAAGGTCCGCGTCGGCGGCGTCGCGTTTCGCTTGCGACTTCTTCTTGCCCTTCTTCTTGGCGCCGCACGGAGTGGACGCCTCGGGAGCATCTTCCGACGGGCGGCCCTGGGGCTGCTTGTCCTTTCGGAAGATAGCCTTGACCGCCTCCTGGCCAGAGGCGAACTTGGTGGCGATGTCCATCAGCTCGCTCGCCCTGGTGGGGGTCTTGCGACCCAACTTGCTCACCAGGTCGCGGCAGGTGGTGCCAGCAAGGAACGCGCCGATGACATCTGCGTCGGTGATGTTGGGCAGCTCGGTGCGCTGCTTCGAGAATCGCCGTATGTAGTCCCGAAGAGACTCTCCCGGCTGCTGTTGGCAGCTTCGGAGGTCCCATGAATTCCCAGGGTGCACATACGTGCCCTGGAAATTTCCGGCGAAGGCTTGGACCAGGTCATCCCAGTTGGAGATCTGCCCCGGAGGCAGGTGCTCCAACCAGGCGCGAGCGGTGTCGGAGAGGAACAGGGGGAGGTTGCGGATGATGAGGTTGTCGTCGTCTGTTCCACCCAGTTGGCAGGTCAGGCGGTAGTCCACGAGCCACAATTCCGGCCTCGTTTCCCCCGAGTACTTTGTGATAGTAGTCGGGGGTCGGAACCGGGTCGGGAACGGTGCCCGCCGGATGGCCCGGCTGAAGGCCTGTGGACCGGGTGGTTCGGGCGAGGGACTCCGATCCTCCCCGCTATCGTAGCGTCCCCCACGCCTGGGGTGATAGCCTCGGCGCACCCTCTCGCCGAGGTGGGCTCGACGGTCGCGGTGATGGCGCTCGTTGCCGAGGTGGCCCGGGGCCGCAGGCGCGGTGTTGCGCGTGCGCCCGGTGTAGACCGAGGCTTCCCGCATGAATCGGGAGGTCGCGGCATGAGGTTCCGAGGGGTATCCTTGCCTTCGGGAGGCAGTGCTCTCGGCCCGTCGGACCGCGGCGTCTTCCAGGAGATTTTTGAGTTCTCCCTGGATTCGCCAACCCTCGGTGGTGGATGGCTCCGGCATCGCGCGGAGGAGCATCGCTGCTGTGGCCAGGTTCTGACCGACCCCACTGGGTGCAGGTGGTGGCCTGACCCTGACGACATCGGCGACGCGGTGCTGGAGACCCTGGGGCAGGTGACGTATTTCTCCGGCCGGGGGTTGGCCCGCCCATGCCTGCCCGACGTCCCGGCGGATCGGCTCAAGCGCTCCTGCTCCCTCGTCGATCCTGGCCTGCGCCCCGCGGACTTGCTCAAGCTGTGAGTCGTAACCCCCCGCCGGAACGGGGACCACAGCTAGCTCCCGCGGGATGTCAGCGCGAGGCACCGGCCTAGGGGGACCACCGTCCTCCGGCATGCCGAGATGGTTGCCTTGGGAGGGACCCCCCAGATCGACGTGGAAACATTCGCGGCTTGGGCCGCAGTCCTCGTCGAGGCTGCGGCTACCGTCGGAACAGTCGGAGAGGCAGTAGTCACATGCGGTCATGAAGTTCCGCATGGCACTGGGGTTGCCAAATCCAGAGAAATCCCAACAGATGTTGGGGTCGTCATCTTCCTCGGACCCAGAGGGCCCGTGGGTCGAGACGTCCGTCAGCCGGTCCTAAGGCGACCGCAAGCGAAACCCCAGAGGGTTTGTACTCGCCTCTACAAGGGCGCCCGCCAAAGCGAGATTGCTGGGCGGGTTGAGGCTGAGTACAAATGACGTAGGATGGGAATCGGTTGGTACCTTTTGGTCGTCGAGCGGCGATGAAGTCACGTCGAGGACTGACTGCATCGTCGCCTCCGGTACGAGGGCGACGTCCTGCAAGCTTTTCGCAAGCGCGCTGGCGTCGTCCACTTGCTCGGGATTGGCGTGTCGCGGGGAGACGGCACTCGCCTTCGTCTCAAACGCGAGGTCGACGCCCAACGCGCCCCTCGTTGGGGTGCTAGGGACGTCGACTCGCTCGACAGCCGACGAGGCGCGGCCTCCTGCTTGGCCTTGGTTGCCCCGCCTCCTCCTCCGTTGGCGGGGGAGAGGACGGGGCGAGCTCGAATGTTGTCCTTCCGCCACGCGGGGAAGTCGTCGTCGATTCCGCCGCCGGCGGGCGGGCTGTCGGCTGCCATTGTCGTTGTCGCGCGGCGGTGGAAGGAGTATCATGTCGTAGCTGCCGTCGAGGGGCATGAACTCAAGACTCCCGAAACGGAGCACCGTCCCGGGTTGGAGAAGTTGTTGGAGACTGCCCATCTGGAGCTTGACGGGAAGCTGTTCGTCAACACGCAGCAGGCCCCTACCTGGCGCGCCAACTGTCGGCGTTTCGAGACCGGGGGGTCCCTCTGGCCGACGAGTGAGTGTCGCGTGCCCCAGCCCAGATGGGTCGAGCGCGTGGGCGAGCGCAAAGGGGGGAAAGGAGTGAGGCGGCCGGAGACCGGCACGAGAGTGGTGGGAATCCCGCGGCCTTTGTGTTCGTCCCGCGCCCAGGTCGGGTGCGCTTGCAGTAGGGGGTTACAAGCGTCCACGCGGGTGAGGGAAGCGAGCGGCCCCAAGAGAGCGCCTGTCCCGTCCTCGTCCCGCGCGGCCAACCCTCTCTAAGAGGGCCCTGGTCCTTCCTTTTATAGATGCAAGGAGAGGATCCAGGTGTACAATGGGGGTGTAGCAGAGTGCTACGTGTCTAGCGAGGGAGAGCTAGTGCCCTGAGTACATGCCAATGTGGCAGCCGGAGAGATCTTGGAACCCAACTAGCGTGATGTCGTGGCCGTCGGAGGAGCGGTGGAGCCTGGCGGAGGGACAGATGTCGGAGCGGTTGTGTCCTTGCTGACGTCCTCCTGCTTCCGTAAGAGAGCTGAGAGCCGCCGTCGTCATAGGGCATGCGGGGCGCCATCATTGCCTATCTGGTGGAGACAGCCAGATGGGACACCGGTCTTGTTCTCTGCGGCCCGAGTCAGCTCGGGGTAGGGTGATGATGGCGCTTCCTGTTGACGTGGCTGGCCTGCGCCCTAGGTTGGGCAACATGGAGGCTCCTCCGAAGCCGAAGTCGAGTCTGTCTTCTATGGCCGAGGCCGAGTCCGAGCCCCTGGGTCGGGCGAGGCGGAGGTCGTCGGCAGAGGCCAGGGCGGTGTCCGAGCCCTGGGGTCGGGCGAAGCGGAGTTCGTCGTCTTCCGGGTCTTAGCCTGAGTCCGAGCCCTGGGTCGGGCGGAGCGGAGTTCGCCGTCTTCCGGGTCTTAGCCCGAGTCCGAGCCCTAGGGTCGGGCGAAGCGGAGTTCGTCGTCTTCCGGGTCTTAGCCCGAGTCCGAGCCCTGGGTCGGGCGGAGCGGAGTTCGCCGTCTTCCGGGTCTTAGCCCGAGTCCGAGCCCTGGGTCGGGCGGAGCGGAGTTCGCCGTCTTCCGGGGCTGAGCCCGAGTCCGAGCCCTGGGTCGGGCGGAGCGGAGTTCGCCGTCTTCCGGGGCTGAGCCTGAGTCCGAGCCCTGGGTCGGGCGGAGCTTCCTATGGTGCCTTTGGCAGGGCCTGGCTTCCTGTCAGCATCACTCTGTCAAGTGGCGCTGCAGTCGGAGTGGCGCAGGCGGCGCTGTCCTTCTGTCAGACCGGTTAGTGGAGCGGCAAAGTGACGGCGGTCACTTCAGCTCTGCCGGAGGGCGCGCGTCAGGATAAAGGTGTCAGGTCACCTTTGCGTTAAATGCTCCTGCGATTTGGTCGGTCGGTGCGGCGATTTAGTCAGGGTTGCTTCTTAGCGAAGGCAGGGCCTCGGGCGAGCCGAAGATGTGTCTGCCGTTGGAGGGGGGCCTCGGGCGAGAAGGAAGTCCTCCGGGGTCGGCTGCCCTTGTCCGAGGCTAGGCTCGGGCGAGGCGTGATCGAGTCGCTCGAATGGACTGATCCCTGACTTAATCGCACCCATCAGGCCTTTGCAGCTTTATGCTGATGGGGGTTACCAGCTGAGAATTAGGAGTCTTGAGGGTACCCTTAATTATGGTCCCCGACACTACCCAACCAAGATTCTACGCAATCATGTGCTTTTGCTATGATGGAGTCACCGGTGAAGAAGATTCTAGTGGTCTGTGAGTATGCAGATGTTTTCCCTGATGAATTGCCAGGAATGCCACCAGACCGGGACATCGAATTCGCCATCGAGTTGCAACCGGGAACGACACCTATTTCCAAGAGGCCTTACCGGATGCCACCCGCTGAGTTGGCAGAATTGAAGAAACAATTGCAAGAATTGCTGGACAAAGACTTTATTCGCCCAAGTACTTCGCCTTGGGGATGTACAACCTTGTTTGTAAAAAAGAAGGATGAAAGCTTGAGGCTGTGCATAGATTACCGCCCCCTTAATGCGGTGACTATCAAGAACAAGTATCCTTTGCCTCGTATTGATGTTCTTTTCGATCAGTGGGTCAGAGCCAAAGTGTTTTCCAAGATAGACCTTCGCTCCGGCTATCATCAGATCAAGATACGGGCAAGTGATATTCCGAAGACCGCTTTCTCAACCAGATATGGGTTGTATGAATTCTTGGTAATGTCATTTAGGCTGACCAATGCACCAGCATATTTCATGTATCTGATGAATTCTGTTTTCATGCCTGAATTGGACAAATTCGTAGTGGTTTTCATCGATGATATCATGGTGTACTCAAAGAACGAAGAAGAGCATGCCAGACATTTGCATGTAGTGCTTCAACGTCTGCGAGAGCACCATCTTTATGCCAAATTGTCAAATGTGATTTTTGGCTAAAGGAAATCAAATTCTTGGGTTACACTATCTCTCAGGCAGGCATAGCTGTTGATCCTGATAAGGTGCAAGAGGTGATGAATTGGAAGCCGCCAACGACTGTCCGTCAGATTCGGAGTTTTCTGGGATTAGCTGGTTATTACCGAAGATTCATTCTGGATTTCTCTCGAATTGCGAAGCCCATAACTGAATTGTTGAAGAAAGAAGCCAAGTTTGTTTGGGGCCAGAAGTGCGAAGATGCCTTCCATGCATTGAGGCAACATCTGACCACAGCACCGGTGTTAGCGCAACCCGACAACAGCAAGCCATTTGATGTGTATTGTGATGCCTCTGGCACTGGACTAGGTTGTGTCTTGATGCAAGACAACCGAGTCATTGCATATGCATCAAGAGCCCTCAGGCCTCATGAGCAAAATTATCCCACTCATGACCTGGAGTTGGTAGTCGTGGTCCATGCATTGAAAATATGGAGACACTACTTGATGGGAACCCACTGCAACATCTTCACTGATCATAAGAGCCTTAAGTATATCTTTACTCAGGCTGATCTCAACATGAGGCAGAGAAGATGGCTAGAGCTGATCAAGGATTATGACCTAGAGGTACATTATCACCTAGGAAAAGCCAATGTGGTAGCAGATGCCTTGAGTCAGAAATTGCAATGCAACTATGTTATGATGGATTCTCGCATCAACACCTTGTGTGATGAGTTGAGCAAAATGAAGATTGAAGTGATTCCTTCTGGTGCTTTGTCTCACATTTCCGTTGAGCCAACTTTGCAAGACCAGATCATCATGGCCCAGCTCAGTGACAAGGGAGTGCAAATTATTAAGGAGAACCTCCATCAGAAGACAGAAAAGTATAAATGTTTCCACCAAGATGGAAAGGGTATATTGTGGTTTGAAAGCAGATTAGTGGTTCCTAAGAATAAGGATCTCAAGAAGAAAATCTTGGATGAGGCCCATCTCTCCAAATTCTCCATGCATCCAGGGAGCACCAAAATGTACCACGATCTGAAGCCCCTGTATTGGTGGACCAGAATGAAGAGGGAGATAGCCCAATATGTATCAGAATGTGACACATGTCAGAGGATAAAGGCAAGCCACTTGAAATCAGCTGGAGCTTTGCAACCCCTATCTATACCTTCATGGAAATGGGATGACATCAGCATGGATTTCATTGTGGGTCTACCCAACACCTCTCATCATCATGATTCGATTTGGGTTATTGTGGACCGACTAACGAAAGTGGCACATTTTATCCCAGTGCACACCACTGATAAGGCTCAAAAGTATGCAGAGTTGTACATTGACCGAATCGTGTGTTTGCACGGATTGCCTCGGACCATTGTATCTGACCGAGGAGCCCCATTTGTTGCAAGATTTTGGGAACAACTGCAAGAGTCTTTGAGAACCAAGCTAATCAGAAGTTCAGCTTACCACCCATAGACTGATGGTCAGACCGAGAGGGTAAATCAAATTCTTGAAGATATGCTGAGAGCTTGTGCGATCGATTGTGGCAAGAACTGAGATAAGCACCTCTCCTTGGCAGTTATCAATCCAGCCTAAGGATGGCACCCTTCGAAGCTCTCTATGGAAGAAGGTGTAGAACACCCCTCAATTGGTCTCAGCCTGGAGAAAGAGAAGTTCTCGGACCTGACTTAGTGACTGATGCCGAAAGGAAGGTCAAACTAATCAGGAAGAATCTAGAAGCTGCTCAGGCCAGGCAGAAGAGTTACCATGATAAGAGGTGGAAACCTTTCCAGTTCGAGGTGAGAGATTTCGTATATTTGAAGGTATCACCCACCAGGGGAGTGCAGAGATTCGGGATCAAAGGCAAGTTAGCCCCTTGTTACATTGGACCTTATGAGATCATAGAAGCATGTGGACCCGTGGCATACAAATTGAAGTTACCTCCAAAAATGTCTACCATCCACAATGTATTCCATGTATCCCAATTGAAGAAGTGTGTTCGATTACCGACTGAGATCATAGCAAAACCAGAATTGGAGATAGAGCCAGATCTATCGTACCAAGAGTACCCTTCTAAGGTCCTAGATTGCAAAGAAAGATCAACTCGGGCTAAATCGATCAAGATGTATAAGATCCAATGGAGTAACCACTCAGAGGAAGAGGCTACTTGGGAGACTAAGGAATTTCTGCGTTCCAACTTCCCCGATTGCCTACCTACGGAAATTGGTACGTAATCATGCCCAACCCCTCCTCCTGCCCTTCGAATATAAATTCCGGAAAAATGATCTTAATATAAAGAGAGTTAACTATAAGACAAGAAATAAAAGGACTTCCTTCTGAAGTTGCAAAGAGAATGACATCCGAAGAGCAGTTGCCTTAATAAATAAAGCATCCACTTCAAGTAAGTCTCACCCTTCGCTTCTCCCCGGGAGGACTCCGACCCAAATCTCGAGACGAGATTCCTTTAAGGGAGGAAGGCTATGACACCCCAGTGTCACCTAGGGTTTCTTCCTTCAGCTAACCCAAACCATTATCACATGTAAACCAAATGAAGGGATGAACATCAAACAAAAAAAGAAAAATCAATAACAAAGGTTGAAGTAAGTATTTTTATCTTAAGAAATTCTCCTTAATCATGTCATGAACCTCAAGGTAAGAAGAACTTTCAAACCCTAATTAATCTTAAGTGGACCATTTAAGCACATAAAGGGCATTTGGGAAAAGACTTGGGAGAAAAATACAAATTTTGGTAAAAACCAAATAACAAAGTTTTAGTACACTAAATAACCAACAAAATATAGTAAGAAAGTTTTGCCATTTGAATTTTTCAAAATCCCTAAATCAGCCCCTAAACTAATGCACTTGGGAAAAATTCAGAAATTCAGAAATCTGAATTTCAGCCCCTTTCCAAAGATCAACCGCGTTATCTGCTTTTCAAAACTTAAATCAAACAAGTCCAAATAGCAAAGTGGCACCAAATTTCCTCGAACACACCATGACAAAGTTTGGAAACCTCTCTCCACCGTTTGACACGATCTTGACATGGATTTACCTCGGGTCTCGACCTTGTGACACTGCCACCTTAGCGACGCGACAACTCTCTGTACACAACCCCAAACTGCTCGACTTCCACACATAAACGACAAAGCTCTGTCGGGAGAGAAAATCTTGTGCAGTGATCATGCCCAAATACGCGAAGATCTCCAACCTATGAGCATTTGAACTCGGGCAGAAGCAAAGAGCCACGTGCTCGACGTCGTGTCAGGCCGGCTAAGCACGGACTGGCCGTGGCAGCACGCGCCCCGCGCGTGGTCGCCCTGCCCGCGCGTCTGCACCTCGCCCTCTCCTATAAATGCCTCCAGAGGCCTTAGCCGTTTACACTCGCGCACCTAGAGCCCCGCCCGAGCCAGAGATCACCGGAGTTCGCCGTGGAAAGCAAGCACCACCGCCCGCCATCACCGCCCGAGCATGGCCGTTGTGGCCAACCCCTTCTGTTGACCCCAGCGTCACCCCAGCCCATAGACCGCTTCCCCGTGAAGCCGTGAAGCTTCTCCAAGCTTGAGCCGAGGCATTGCCTCACCGGAGAGGCGGATTCACCCTCGCCGGACTTCGGTCGCCTGCCGCCGCGCGTGGGCAGAGCAATCCGGTGAGCCATTCTCTAATTTCTTGCACCACTGTCCTTCTTGACCTCTTGCGAAGCTCTCGGACCGATTCACTTGGACAATCGCGCCGTGAGCAGGCCAGATTCCTCGCTGCCGACGAGCATCTCCACCTGCGCACGTGGACCGGCCGATTCCGACCATTCTCGATGGCGACCCGCACATCGCCGTGACCCTCAGGATCTCCCCTACATCCTCGACCACCTCACCGGAGCAGTCTCGCCGCCGGTAAGCCCCTCCGCGCCTTTCTTCCTCCGCGGACACTGTTCCATTAGGGAAGGATCGCGGGTTCGATTTTGCAAAACCCTAGGGGGTTTCCTGCAGAGCCTTAGACTCATGTGAATAGTGCACCAAGGACCTGTCTATAATTCGTTCAAAACCTTTCGTCAGGGACCCCAACGCAAAACTGTTTTTCCTTTAACCATTTCTAATTAATCTTTTTAAAATTCAGCAGAGAACTTAATTTTGCTAGATTCAAAATATTATGAACTATCACATAAAAATACTGAACCCTATGTTTTCTATTTTAAATTTTAGAATTTTAAATTAATTACAGAAATTGACCAAACCTTATTAAAATAAGAAAAATTAGTTATGCTTCTGTGCTGAACTTAAGAAAATTTGTAGAAGTTCAAACCCCATGTAGACACTGTTTAAAAATATTAAACACCCCAGTATTGAAGATTTAAGTAGGGTTATCTATTAAAAGCCAGTTTTGCCCAAAACTTAAGAAAATCATAAAGGTATTAGAAAATAATGAACAGTGAATGTAATTATTTTTCCTAGTCTACTAAGGTAATAGAGAACCTAGGAAAAATAAAGGGACCCCTAGTCCAGAGCAGATTCTAGGTGAAATGTTTTATTAAACATTAATCAAACTAAAAAACAATTATTAAAATTATGAAAACAATTCCAAAATTATTAATAAAAATCCAGTGGACTTGTAACCACTAGAACCCCACTACAAAAATGATAAACACCCCAGCCCATCATTTTAAGTAGGGTAAACAAATAGAACTTGATATTAATCCATATTTCAATTAAATCATGAGCAAACCAAAAAGTGTGCAACAATGGGCAAATAAATTTTTACCAGATTAGTAATGAAGTAGACTACCAGAGAAAAATGCAAAACCCAATTGAAAGTTACAAGTAATACCCATTGCCAATACTTCATGAAAAAGAGCATTTAGTTCAAAAAAATCCTACCACCTTTCCCATAAGCAAAAAGTTACGAAACTTTAGAATGATTGCTCTTGCACAAAGAAGAAGATAGGAAAAATTGGAAATTTGTTGTTTGATATTTTTCAAATATAGTGGTAGTAGAAAGCACCCCTTTGGCTAGAAACTTTAGAAAATCATAGTAAAATAACTAATGAGTAATAGTGGCTAACAATTTGTACAAAATCATGTTATAGCATATGAATGCCAACAAAAATAAGTCTTAGAGAATAACTCACTGTAAAAAGAAGGTTGTAGTTCAAAACACCCCCTCTGCACTAATATTTGATAATTTTATACAGAGAGGACCACTCATTTTTTAAACCCCAAATTTTGCGACAGAGACTTATACACCAGTAAGAAGCCACTGTAATTTTTGCAGAATTGTTGGAAATTTATTATGCTATCTTGTAGTTCAAACCCACCTTAAAAGCATAAAAGAAATAAGAAGGAAGAGAGGGAATAATAAATCTCATTCTAATGGTTCAGCTACAAACCTTAATAAACTCTCACTAAGACATCAAAAATAAATCAGTGGAACCCTAATTTGCTAAGTATACCACAAGAATCTTCAGTAGCAAGATTAAGCTCTACCTCATTAATTTGATCATTCACCATCAAAGTTTAATTGCTAAATTGCATATCATACCATACATGTATCTTACTCATTGCATTCATTAGATTGCAATCTCGCTGACGGAGAGTACGTGCTCATCCCCGAGCAAGGAGCTGTCCCCGAGGAAGACCAGGAGCAAACTCCCGAGACTGCCATCGAGGATCTCCCCATAGCCCCAGCATTTGAAGGCAAGCCCCGGTTTTATGCATAACTGTATCTATATATGCTACTTTACTACACTTAATGTTTGTAGGATTGTAACGTGCACTTAAGTGTAGGAGTTGCTTGAAACCCCTAGTTGCATGAACTTAGGATTCCTTTTTGAGATGGACACTAGTATGCTAGGTCGAGTAGCTGCTATGCTAATTAGGATCTCGGTAGAAGTCGAGTGATTTTTCTAGCACTCGTGCGAGGTCAGGAATTGATTGTCTTCATTTTGATAATGGGATCTATGATGGTCTATAGACTTGGATCCAGGGAGGATGCCTTGTCCATGAGACAGAAAAAGGAATTAAGGATTAATGTGTGGATACCTGAGTCAAGCGTTTGAACGTACTAAACACATGTCGGAAAATATGGTAACCGGTAAACCTAGTACCTGAGTGAAGCCGGGCGCGAACTTTTCCCCTCACTTGTCCTGAGACTGGGTCTCCCATGCTAGATATGGTGGGTACAAGTGCGGTCACTGCACGGCGGCAGCCGGGGTCAGTGGAGCATTGTATGCCAAGGCGGTGAGCCCTGGCCGCGAACGGGGAATCGATGGGGACGGTTAACGTGTGTGGGGTCGGAGTGCCATGACATGTCGTGTGTTTAGGTTTACCTTGCAAGGTTAAAACTCGATTCGAATCGTCTACTTCTCGTAGCTAATGAGACTGCTTGACCCCTTGTACTACATTGAGTAAGAAGTGAAATGAGGTTTACATGAGATAAATTGTTGTTTGCACTAAATGCTTGCTACCATGTATGCTTAAAAGGAGCAAACTTAGCTAAGATAATGATACTAGAAATTGAAAAGCTAAAATTTGATTTTTAGACTCAGTTAGTGCTTTTGGCAAACCAAACCCCTCAGCCAAACAACTGCATGGTCTAGAGGTAGAGGAGTAGTTTCCTCACACCGGGTAAGTCTAGCTGAGTATTGGTATACTCAGCCTTACTTGTGGCATAATTTTTGCAGGTACACTTTAGGATATGGTTGATGGTGTGACTTGGCCTACCACCCTGCCACCGGGTTGGACGGTCGAGTGGGATGCTGCTCCGGCAAGAGAGGAGCAAGAGGAGTAGTGGGCTAGGCCTTGCCCAATTCCTCGCTACCGATGATATCGATTATCCGCTGCATCTTATTTTGTGAACTTATATCCGCTACTTGAAAACTCCGATTTATGTAATAATTCAGTACTTTAATTTGAGGTTTTCCTGTTTTATTATATTTCTTCTGTGACTCACCATCGAGTGAGTATGTGGTATTTGATCCTGGTTAAGTGACTTTATCAGACTAGATCTGAGGGACTGACGGGTTATACTGATTTAAGTGTGTGAAAGGGAAATGTGCCCTTGGGCCATTTCTAAGTATTTTGGTGATTGAGTGCCAACACATGTGCTTAATTGTGAATTTATGTCCATGGATGAACAAGGTGCAAATCATGACGTAAAGGTATGTGTCTAAGCCTTAGTACATTGGTTTTGTATACTAATATACTTGTCAAAGTGTTAGAAATAGAAAAGAAGAAAGGTGCAAATGACTTGGCTGTGTACAGCCAAGGCTCTGCTCGGTCTGGCACACCGGACTGTCCGGTGTGCACCGGACAGTGTCCGGTGCGCCAGGCTGACTCGGCGCGAACAGGCCGCTCTCGGGAATTCGCCGACGGCGTACGGCTAAAATTCACCGGACTGTCCGGTGTGCACCGGACTGTCCGGTGAGCCAACGGTCGGCCGCGCAATCTGCGCGGGACACGTGGCCGAGCCAACGGCTAGAAGAAGGCACCGGACTGTCCGGTGTGCACCGGACATGTCCGGTGCGCCAACGGCTCCAGATCTGCCAACGGTCTGCAACGGTCGGCTTCGCTGTTTAAGGAAACAAATCGGGCACCGGACAGTGTCCGGTGTGCACCGGACTGTCCGGTGCCCCCGATGACAGAAGGCAAGGATGGCCTTCCAGATTTGCTCTCAACGGCTCCTAGCTGCCTTGGGGCTATAAAAGGGGCCCCTAGGCGCATGGAGGAGACACACAAGCAACCTTTGAGCATTCTTGATCATCCACACTCAGTCTTTGCACATTCGTTTGTGATTCTAAGTGATTCGAGCTCCGTTCTAGTGAGAACTTTGAGATAGTCATTCGAGCTCGATTCTTGGCCGTGTGTGTGCGCGTTTCGCTGTGGATTTGTGTGTGTTGCTTCCCTCCCTTACTCTGTGCTTCTTTGTGATCATATACTTGTAAGGGCAAGAGACTCCAATTTGTGGAGATTCCTTGCAAACGGGATAGTGAAAGGCAAAACAAAACACCGTGGTATTCAAGTGGGCCTTTGGACCGCTTGAGAGGGGTTGATTGCAACCCTCGTCCGTTGGGACGCCACAACGTGGAGTAGGCAAGCGTTGGTCTTGGCCGAACCACGGGATAAACCACTGTGTCACCTCTGTGCTTGATCTCTTGTGGTATTGTGTTTTGTTGAGACTTCTCTTTAGCCACTTGGCAATCATTGTGCTAACACTTAACAAGTTTTTGTGGCTTAAGTTTTAAGTCTATTCAGGATCACCTATTCACCCCCCCCTCTAGGTGCTCTCAATTGGTATCGGAGCCGTTCTCTTCACAAAAGGGACTAACCGCCCGAAGAGATGGATCCTAAGGGGAAGGGAGTTGTGATCAACGACAAAGAGAAGGAATCCTTCGTCAACGAGCCGAAGGACGACAAGCCTACCGACTCCGACTCGGGCCATAGACGGAAGGAAGGGAAGAAGAAGAAGACGAGGCGCATCAAGGAGATCATCTACTACGACGATAGTGATGAATCTACTTCTTCCCAAAAGGACGACGACAACGACTACAAAAAGACGGTCAATTCGAACTTTTCATTTGATTATTCTCGTATTCAACATAGTTCGAATTCGCATTTGCTTTCCATTCCTCTTGGCAAACCTCCACACTTCGATGGGGAGGACTACGGATTTTGGAGTCACAAAATGCGTAGTCACTTATTCTCTCTCCATCCAAGCATATGGGAGATTGTAGAGAATGGAATGAAATTTGATAGCTCGGATAGCCCTTTGCTTATAAATGAACAGATCCATAGAAATGCACAAGCTACTACTGTTCTCTTAGCATCCTTGTGCAGGGAAGAGTACAACAAGGTGAGCGGCTTGGACAATGCCAAGCAAATATGGGACACCCTCAAGATCTCTCACGAGGGGAACGACATCACCATGCTCACCAAGATGGAGTTGGTGGAGGGCGAGCTTGGACGATTCGCCATGATAAGGGGAGAGGAGCCAACTCAAACGTACAACCGGCTCAAGACCCTTATCAACAAAATAAGGAGCTACGGAAGCACGCGATGGACGGACCACGACGTCGTCCGCCTAATGCTAAGGTCCTTTACCATTCTTGATCCTCATCTTGTGAACAATATTCGTGAGAATCCCAGGTACACGATGATGACGCCCGAGGAAGTACTTGGAAAATTTGTAAGCGGGCGGATGATGATCAAGGAGGCAAGATACGTCGACGAAGCGTTGAACGGTCCAATTCACGAGCATCAACCCATTGCTCTCAAGGCAACAAGGAGCAAGGAGTCGCTACCTAGCAAGGTGGCGCAAGTTGAGGCTGCTGGGCTCAATGATGAAGAGATGGCTCTCATCATCAAGAGATTCAAGACGGCGCTAAATGGTCGCAAGGGGCAGACAAGCAAGACCAAGACAAAGGGGAAGCGCTCATGCTTCAAATGTGGTAAGGTTGGTCATTTTATTGCTAACTGTCCCGAAAATGATAGTGACCAGGAGCAAGGGAAAAACGGGAAGAGAGAAAACAAGAAAGTTTACAAGAAGGCCAAAGGTGAAGCACACCTTGGAAAGGAGTGGGACTCGGATTGCTCTTCGTCCGACTCCGACGACGAAGGACTCGCCGCCACTGCCTTCAACAAATCGGCTCTCTTCCCCCACGAGCATCACACTTGCCTCATGGCAAGGGAAAAGAAGGTAATCACTAGTAATGCTAATACTTATGATTCTTCTAGTGATGATGAGTCTAGTGAGGATGAAATAGATTATTCTAGTTTATTCAAGGGATTGGATAGAACTAAGATAGCTAAGATTAATGAATTAATTGATGCCTTGAATGAAAAGGATAGAATCTTAGAAAAACAAGAAGATCTTTTATATGAAGAGCATGATAAATTTGTTAGTGCACAAAATTCACTTGCTCTAGAAATTAAAAGAAATGGAATTCTTTCTTGTGAACTTTCTACTTGTAATGAAACCATTTCTTCTTTAAAAGGTGAAATTAATGTTTTAACCGCTAAACTAGAAGTAGCAAGTAACTCTTGTGTTGAAAATGTTACAATTTGCACTAGGTATAAGGATTTTGATGTTAATGCTTGTAGTGAACACCTAGTTTCAATTTCAAAACTTAATGATGAATTGGCTAGTCTTAATGCTCAACTTAAGACTAGCAAGAGTGAAGTTGATAAAATAAAATTTGCAAGGGATGCCTACACGGTTGGTAGACACCCCTCAATTTAGGATGGTCTTGGCTTCAAGAGAGAGGCCAAGAACTTAACAAGCCATAAGGCTCCCATCTTCGTCAAGGAGAAAGGGAAGGCCCCTATGGCTAGTAGTGCTAAAAAGAACCATGCTTTCTTATACCATGATAGGAGACATGCTAGAAATGCTTATAATGATTTTGATTCACATGTTTATGATTCTCATGCCATGTTTGCTTCTAGTTCTTCCTATAAGCATGATAGAGATATGTGTAGGAGAAATGTTGTGCATATGCCTAGGAGAAATTTTGCTCATGTTCCAAGAAAAGTTGTCAACAAACCATCTACCATTTATTATGCTTGCAATGCTCCCTTTGCTATTTGTAGAAAGGGTAAGAAGGTAATTGCTAGGAAGTTAGGGGCAAGATGCAAGGGAGATAAAACTTGCATTTGGGTCCCTAAGGATATATGTGCTAACCTTGCAGGACCCAACATGAGTTGGGTACCTAAGACCCAAGCCTAAATCTGCCTTGCAGGTTTATGCATCCGGGGGTTCAAGCTGGATTATCGACAGCGGATGCACAAACCATATGACGGGGGAGAAGAAGATGTTCACCTCCTACGTCAAAAATAAGGATTCCCAAGATTCAATTATATTCGGTGATGGGAATCAAGGCAAGGTAAAAGGGTTAGGTAAAATTGCAATTTCTAATGAGCACTCAATCTCAAATGTATTTTTAGTTGAGTCTCTTGGTTACAATTTGCTATCTGTTAGTCAACTGTGCAATATGGGATATAATTGTCTTTTTACTAATGTAGATGTGTCTGTCTTTAGAAGATGTGATGGTTCACTAGCTTTTAAGGGTGTACTAGACGGCAAGCTTTACTTAGTTGATTTTGCAAAAGAAGAGGCCGGTCTAGATGCATGCTTAATGGCTAAGACCTGCATGGGCTGGCTGTGGCATCGCCGCTTAGCACATGTGGGGATGAAGAACCTCCACAAGCTTCTAAAGGGAGAACATGTGATAGGTCTAACAAATGTTTATTTCGAAAAAGATAGACCTTGTGCAGCTTGTCAAGCAGGTAAACAAGTGGGAGGAGCACATCACAGCAAGAATGTGATGACCACGTCAAGACCTCTGGAGCTGCTGCATATGGACCTCTTCGGACCCGTCGCCTATCTAAGCATAGGAGGAAGTAAGTATGGTCTAGTTATTGTTGATGACTTTTCCCGCTTCACTTGGGTGTTCTTTTTGCAGGATAAGTCTGAAACCCAAGGGATCCTCAAGCGCTTCCTCAGGAGAGCTCAAAATGAGTTTGAGCTCAAGGTGAAGAAGATAAGGAGCGACAACGGGTCCGAGTTCAAGAACCTTCAAGTGGAGGAGTTCCTTGAGGAGGAAGGGATCAAGCACGAGTTCTCCGCTCCCTACACACCACAGCAAAATGGTGTGGTAGAGAGGAAGAACAGGACGCTGATCGATATGGCAAGGACGATGCTTGGAGAGTTCAAGACCCCCGAGTGCTTTTGGTCGGAAGCTGTGAACACGGCTTGCCACGCCATCAACAGGGTCTACCTTCACCGCCTCCTCAAGAAGACTTGTTATGAGCTACTAACCGGTAACAAACCCAATGTATCGTACTTTCGTGTATTTGGGAGCAAGTGCTATATTCTAGTGAAGAAGGGTAGAAATTCTAAGTTTGCTCCCAAAGCTGTAGAAGGGTTTTTATTAGGTTATGATTCAAATACAAAGGCGTATAGAGTCTTCAACAAATCATCGGGTTTGGTTGAAGTCTCTAGCGACGTTGTATTTGATGAGACTAATGGCTCTCCAAGAGAGCAAGTTGTTGATTGTGATGATGTAGATGAAGAAGATGTTCCAACGGCCGCTATACGAACCATGGCGATTGGAGACGTTCGGCCACAGGAACAAGATGAACGAGGTCAACCTTCTTCCTCAACAACGGTGCAACCCCCAACTCAAGACGATGAACGGGTTCATCAAAAGGAGGCGTGTGATCAAGGGGGAGCACAAGATGATCATGTGATGGAGGAAGAAGCGAACCGGCACCTCCAACCCAAGTTCGAGCGATGATTCAAAGGGATCATCCCGTCGACCAAATTCTGGGTGACATTAGCAAGGGAGTAACTACTCGGTCTCGACTAGTTAATTTTTGTGAACATTACTCTTTTGTCTCCTCTATTGAGCCTTTCAGGGTAGAGGAGGCCTTGCTAGATCCGGATTGGGTGTTGGCCATGCAGGAGGAACTTAACAACTTCAAGCGCAATGAAGTTTGGACGCTGGTGCCTCGTCCCAAGCAAAATGTTGTGGGAACCAAGTGGGTTTTCCGCAACAAACAGGACGAGCACGGGGTGGTGACGAGGAACAAGGCTCGACTTGTGGCAAAAGGTTATGCCCAAGTCGCAGGTTTGGACTTTGAGGAGACTTTTGCTCCTGTGGCTAGGCTAGAATCAATTCGTATCTTGCTAGCATATGCCACTCACCATTCTTTCAGGTTGTACCAAATGGATGTGAAGAGCGCTTTCCTCAACGGACCAATAAAGGAGGAGGTGTACGTAGAGCAACCCCCTGGCTTCGAGGATGAGCGGTACCCCGACCACGTGTGTAAGCTCTCTAAGGCGCTCTATGGACTTAAACAAGCCCCAAGAGCATGGTATGAATGCCTTAGAGATTTCTTAATTGCTAATGCTTTCAAGGTTGGGAAAGCCGATCCAACTCTTTTCACTAAGACTTGTGATGGTGATTTGTTTGTGTGCCAAATTTATGTCGATGACATAATATTTGGTTCTACTAACCAAAAGTCTTGTGAAGAGTTTAGCAGGGTGATGACGCAGAAATTCGAGATGTCGATGATGGGCGAGTTGAACTACTTCCTTGGGTTCCAAGTGAAGCAACTCAAGGACGACACCTTCATCTCCCAAACGAAGTACACGCAAGATCTGCTAAAGCGATTTGGGATGAAGGACGCCAAGCCCGCAAAGACTCCGATGGGAACCGACGGACACACCGACCTCAACAAAGGAGGTAAGTCCGTTGATCAAAAAGCATACCGGTCCATGATAGGTTCTTTGCTTTATTTATGTGCTAGTAGACCGGATATTATGCTTAGCGTATGCATGTGTGCTAGATTTCAATCCGATCCTAAGGAGTGTCACTTGGTGGCGGTGAAGCGAATTCTTAGATATTTAGTCGCTACGCCTTGCTTCGGGATCTGGTATCCAAAGGGGTCTAACTTTGACTTGATTGGGTACTCAGATTCCGACTATGCTGGATGTAAGGTCGATAGGAAGAGTACATCGGGGACGTGCCAATTCTTAGGAAGGTCCCTGGTGTCATGGAACTCTAAGAAACAAACCTCCGTTGCCCTATCCACCGCTGAGGCCGAGTATGTTGCCGCAGGACAGTGTTGCGCGCAACTACTTTGGATGAGGCAAACCCTCCGGGACTTTGGCTACAATCTGAGCAAAGTCCCACTCCTATGTGACAATGAGAGTGCTATCCGAATAGCGGAAAATCCTGTTGAGCACAGCCGCACAAAGCACATTGACATCCGGCATCACTTTTTGAGAGACCACCAGCAAAAGGGGGATATCGAAGTGTTTCATGTTAGCACCGAGAACCAGCTAGCCGATATCTTTACCAAGCCTCTAGATGAGAAGACCTTTTGCAGGTTGCGTAGTGAGCTCAATATCTTAGATTCGCGGAACTTGGATTGAAATGTAGCATACATGTGTTTATGCCCTTGATCATGTTCATTCTGCATTTTGTTGCTTATTATGGTGCTCAAGTTGTACGAACACTCCCTGGACCTCACAAGTCCGTTGCAAAGTGATGCACATGTTTAGGGGGAGATGTGTTACAACTTGACCCTTTGAGACTAACCATATGCTTGAGTTTGCTTGATTTAGTCTCGAAGGAAAATTGAAAGGGAAAGGGTGGACTTGGACCATGAAAGACTTCCACTGCACTCCGATGAGAGGGTAACTTATTCCAAGTCCATCTCATGAACTCTTATTGCCATTTGCTATTGATTGAAGATTTTGGTGAGGCAATGGGGTTATAGGGCCAAGATTGATCCCGTTTTGGTGCTTGATGCCAAAGGGGGAGAAAATAAAGGCCAAAGCAATAATGGATCAGCTACCACTTGAGAGATTTTGAAAATAGTAGAATAGAGCTTTTGTTTTGTCAAAACTCTTTTGTTGTCTCTATTGTCTCTTTTGGCTTCTTGTGGGGAGAAGTAGTAATTATGGGAAAAAGGGGGAGTTTTTGACATCTTTGATCAATCTCTCTTGGAATGACTCTCTTTTTGCTTCAACATGTGTGTTTGACTTAGAGATAGAGATTTGAGTTTGATTTGCAAAAACAAACCGAGTGGTGGCAAAGGATGATCCATATATGCCAAAATTGAATCAAAATAAATTTGAGTTTTATTTGAAGTGAGTTTGCACTTGTTCTAGTTGCTTTATGTTGTGTTGGCATAAATCACCAAAAAGGGGGAGATTGAAAGGGAAATGTGCCCTTGGGCCATTTCTAAGTATTTTGGTGATTGAGTGCCAACACATGTGCTTAATTGTGAATTTATGTCCATGGATGAACAAGGTGCAAATCATGACGTAAAGGTATGTGTCTAAGCCTTAGTACATTGGTTTTGTATACTAATATACTTGTCAAAGTGTTAGAAACAGAAAAGAAGAAAGGTGCAAATGACTTGGCTGTGTACAGCCAAGGCTCTGCTCGGTCTGGCACACCGGACTGTCCGGTGTGCACCGGACAGTGTCCGGTGCGCCAGGCTGACTCGGCGCGAACAGGCCGCTCTCGGGAATTCGCCGACGGCGTACGGCTAAAATTCACCGGACTGTCCGGTGTGCACCGGACTGTCCGGTGAGCCAACGGTCGGCCGGGCCAACGGTCGGCCGCGCAATCTGCGCGGGACACGTGGCCGAGCCAACGGCTAGAAGAAGGCACCGGACTGTCCGGTGTGCACCGGACATGTCCGGTGCGCCAACGGCTCCAGATCTGCCAACGGTCTGCAACGGTCGGCTTCGCTGTTTAAGGAAACAAATCGGGCACCGGACAGTGTCCGGTGTGCACCGGACTGTCCGGTGCCCCCGATGACAGAAGGCAAGGATGGCCTTCCAGATTTGCTCTCAACGACTCCTAGCTGCCTTGGGGCTATAAAAGGGGCCCCTAGGCGCATGGAGGAGACACACAAGCAACCTTTGAGCATTCTTGATCATCCACACTCAGTCTTTGCGCATTCGTTTGTGATTCTAAGTGATTCGAGCTCCGTTCTAGTGAGAACTTTGAGATAGTCATTCGAGCTCGATTCTTGGCCGTGTGTGCGCGCGTTTCGCTGTGGATTTGTGTGTGTTGCTTCCCTCCCTTACTCTGTGCTTCTTTGTGATCATATACTTGTAAGGGCAAGAGACTCCAATTTGTGGAGATTCCTTGCAAACGGGATAGTGAAAGGCAAAACAAAACACCGTGGTATTCAAGTGGGTCTTTGGATCGCTTGAGAGGGGTTGATTGCAACCCTCGTCCGTTGGGACGCCACAACGTGGAGTAGGCAAGCGTTGGTCTTGGCCGAACCACGGGATAAACCACTGTGTCACCTCTGTGCTTGATCTCTTGTGGTATTGTGTTTTGTTGAGACTTCTCTTTAGCCACTTGGCAATCATTGTGCTAACACTTAACAAGTTTTTGTGGCTTAAGTTTTAAGTCTATTCAGGATCACCTATTCACCCCCCCTCTAGGTGCTCTCAGTGTGTTACGGCCCCTGAGGCGTGACTTGGACACTTAAGATGGAATAATTCGGGCGGTTCTGCCACACCATCACTTTTGGAGAAAATTATAGAGATAAGGTGTCTCTCGTGGCACCATACAATTGAACGAAAGCTTTTTTTCTCAAGGATGTTGCATTGGTTTTAAATTTGCTTTCTGTTTCGCAACTCCTTGAGGATGACTTTGAATTGTGCTTTAAGAAGGGCCTTTCTCATGTTTTGAATGGCAAGAGAGAGCTTATTTGTCAATTTCCCCATTTGGATGAATTTTCAATCCGATTTCCCATTTTGGGGGCCTTCTCAATGTCTCATGGTAGGATCTGTTGGGGGCCTTCGTCCTCCGAAGGTCCTCAAAAACATGATTTGACAATGTTTTCCAAGTGGATTATGTGAACAGGTATCTTCGGACTCAGAATTATGAACATAAAGCACGGTCAGGACGAAGCCTAAACCAGACGAAGGACGAGCTGATTACCAACTACGAAGGATGGTGCACAGCCGAAGCTGTGCGCAGGGAAGCTTCGTCGCGATAGTAGAAAGGGGAACCGACTTAAAGATGAAAAGACTACGTGGGCCTTGACAGATTTCCATAAGCCATTAACAAATGTAATGGACATGGATGTAATTTTACGTGGGCTGCGTCCCGCGTCTATAAATAGATGAACAGTACTCCCGTACTGTTCACGCTGACTTGGCATTGGCATTTGCGTCACGCTTGTACTTTTTACCTTCTCTCAAGACCGAAGGTACATTTGTAATTTATAATCATTTCTATTTCTCTGTGTTAATAAAATAGAAATGATTCTATGATTTACATTTCATGTTTTGTATGAATCCTTCGTTATTACTTGTTATATTTACGAAGGTATGTCTCTTGTGACCTTCGTCCGGAACTCATTATTCCCGAAGGGGAATAATGTTTGGTAGGACGAAGGGCCTTAACATTTAACACTTTTTATGTTGCCTTGTTCTTAATCCGAAGCATTTGAGAACAAGTCCCCAACATTGGCGCCCACCTCCGGTGAACTCACTTCCACTTCGAGTTTTTTGAACACCTTCGGAAGCTGTAGATCTTCGCTATGGCACCGAAGAAAGCTTCAGCGGCTGGGGCTTCAGCACTGCAACCGCTGGACCACAACCAGGACACCGTCTCTCTTCGGGAGGCTCGAAGCCAGAAGAGAAAGGCCGTCAGCCCGACACTTCAGGAGGAAGAGCTAGACCAAGAAATCAGGGATATGGAGATTCTACATCAACAGGTGCAAAGGAAGAAGGAGAAGATGGCCCGGCTAGCTGAGTTGCAACGGCAGATAGACGAAGCCTCTGAGGAAGTCCGCCATCTTACCCATGATGAGCAAAACAGAAGGCCTCAGCAGAAAGACCTTCATGAGGAGGGCTTCGTCAACGAAGATGACTGGTATGACAATTTCCATCAGGGAAATTTTGTTTTCGATGATGCTTCTCCTTTGTCCGCTGAGCTGCAGGCTACACCTTGGCCTTCATCCTATAAGCCACCCCAGCTTCCCATGTTCGACGGTCACTCAGACCCGAAGCAGTTCTTGATGAGCTACGAAGCAACAGTGTCTTCGTATGGGGGCAATGCTGCAGTCATGGCGAAGTCTTTCGTCATGGCCGTCAGGAATGTTGCTCAGACCTGGTACTCCTCTCTTCGACCAGGAACGATCACCTCATGGCAGAAGCTGAAGGATATGTTGTTAACCAGCTTTCAAGGATTTCAGACAAAGCCGGTCACTGCTCAAGCCTTATTCCAGTGTACTCAGGACCATGAAGAATACCTTCAGGCGTATGTCAGAAGGTTCTTGCGTTTGAGGGCGCAGGCTCCAACGGTGCCCAATGAAATTGTTATCGAAGCCATGATCAAGGGGCTTCGTCCTGGGCCTGCAGCTCAATACTTTGCTAGAAAGCCGCCTCAGACCCTGGAGAAACTGCTCCAAAAGATGGATGAGTACATTCGTGCTGACAATGACTTTCGCCAAAGAAGGGAGGAGGCCTTCAGATTTTCTGAAATGACCAGGGGCTTCGGAGGAAGATACTACCCGAGGCATGTCCGGTCCATCCACAGCTCCACTCAGAATGATGATAAGGGGAGTCAGCAGAGCAGACCGCAGTGCTCCTCACAGGCTTCGGGGCAACAACAAGCTTCCTTCCGGCCACCAGCTCCGAGAGGCAGAGGCGCCAGGGGCTTCGGCGGAAGATTCGGAGACCAACCAAGGAAATTGTTTTGCTTGTTCTGTGGAGAAAACAAGGGCCATACCACCAGGACGTGCTATATTACAATCCAGAAGCAAAAGGAGATAGCCGAAGCTGCATCTCAACAAGTTCAGCCGAAGCAGGTCATGCATACTGCTTCGTATCATCCGCCTTACATCCCACAATACATAGACAACCACCCTGCAGCTTCTGTAGCTTCGGCAAGTCAACCTCAAGCTTCCTGGCAACAGCCCCCGCCTCCACCTCCATTGCAACAGGGTCAACAGCCAGAAGGGAGTCAATATGCTCCACATCAAAGGGACTTCAGAGAACAATCCGAAGCTCGCACAGTCAACAGCACTGTGCCAGAGTCGAAGCACATTTATTGACACATATCCTACCTTTGATAGCAGTCTTTTCCATTCAGTTCTATTCTCTGTAGCAAAAAACATTGATAGTTTCCATGTAATAATTTCGCTGTTTCCCACGAGGAAAATCTATTTTCTCCACAGGCTTAAGTTGATGAAGTTTTTGTGTTAACAAGGAGGACCTTCGAAGTATTAAAAATCCTTCGGATTAACAGAAAGTCGTTCTAAGGAACGCAGAGTAAGTTCATGAAGTCACAAAAAGCCGTTCCAAAGGGAGCGCAGTGTAAGTTTTCTGCTCAAAAGTCGTTCCTAAAGGAATGCAGAGCATACAGTGAAAAGTCAACGCTGATACCGCCTAAGTAAAAGGCGAAGAAGCTCCAAAGACGTTCCTAAGGGAATGCAGAGCTTATACCGTCTAAGTAAAAGGCGAAGAAGCTCCAAAGACGTTCCTAAGGGAATGCAGAGCTTACAAATATATTTTGTGTGTATCTTCGGAACAAATGTCATTTGCATAACATAACATCATTACATCATTTTGCATAACATAAGCATCATACATCATGTTGCATTTGGCAAACGAAGGGGACACAGTATCAACCTTCGAAAGGACGCTTTGAGAAAGTGAAAATTGTATAAAGTCACGAGGGAATACAATGATAATCTTCGGAATACAACTTCGGAGAATATTTTTACGAAGCATGGATGAGCATCATCAGAATATAATCTTCGGAATACAACTTCGGAGAATATTTTTACGAAGCATGGATGAGCATCATCAGAATATAATCTTCGGAAAATAGCTTCGGAGAATGTTTTTATGAAGCATGGATGAGCATCATCAGAGTAATATCAAAATTATATAGCTTCGGAGAATGTTTTCTTCACGAAGCATGAAAAGAAGGGAAGGTGTTTTTTCGCCGAAGGCTCAAAAATGGTATGTATATAGAATTTCATGCATCGTAAAGAATTGAATAATGAAAAGAGACTTGTATTTTACATTCAAATGTACACAATATTACAGAGATCACGTTTCCAATGTTTTTTCTAATAACATTTAGTCTTCTCTTAGTACTGCTTCGGCGGCCTCATTTAGAAGTTGATCAACAACCTTATCCATGATAGCTTCGGCCATTTCTTTAATCTCGTCATCTCCTTTTGTGTGGGGATCGGCAGTCGATTCAGCAGCTTCTGAGGGAAGAGAACATTTCTTCATTACTATTACAAATTGCGAGCAAAGTTTGAAATAAAAATTACAACACGATAAGAACGACTAATTAATACCTAATTGCCTTGCGGGCTCTGTACTTCTTTCGGCAGCTTCTGCCACTTTCCTGGCATCATGGATGCCTTTTTCGCTCCTTTGGATGATTTCTTGCGCCATTCCTCGGCCGCCGTCGTTCCAGATATCAGTAAAAAATTTGCCACCAACCACGCTTGCTTCGGCCGAGGGGTCCTTGATGTCTTCGGAAGATAAGGCAGCTTCGGACTGAGCTAAAAATTTTACATGCCCGCAACCTTTCTTCTCTAAGACAGAAGCAATTCCTCTGGCGCCCGAAAAAGCGCAGATGTCGCCGCGACTGCTCAGGATCTCCTCGAAGGCCTCTGCTTCGTGACTAATCCATTCCAGTGGACCTTCGGGATTGCCTCGCGAGAAATTCTCTTCGCTGGAGAAGGCGCCCACGCTGGCGAAGCTGGTTTTAATTTTATTCACGCATTCTACAGATTTAACATAACAGTTCCTCTGAGAAGCACGAAGCTCTTTAACACTTAACTCCAATTTATTGACCATATGATCACTGAGTTCTCGTTTTGTTTCCTCCAGCACACGTTCCTCTTTAGCCCTAGCCAGCTGTTTCTGAAGATCTTTAATTTCACGCTTTTGGGCTTCGGCCTGGGCTTTTGAAGCAGCTTCGTCCTTCTTTACTTTATCTACCAGTGTAAGCAGAATTTTATCCTTTTCCAGAGCTTCGTTCCTCAGTTTGATAACTTCGGAGCGTAAATTGTTAAACGCAATATCATAGCTTTCATCTTCGGCGCTTTTTTGGGCTCTTAACGCGTTGCTCAGAATCAGGCCCTGTATAAAAAAGAATCCATATAAGAATAAAGGAATGAATTACGCATTAAAAAGTTTTTTCAAACGCTTAGTTTCCATACCTTTAGGCTATTATATGCAAGACTGTCTGCAAGATCCTCTTTCGTCATGGCGCATAATCCAGCTTCGAGCTTCGGGAATCCCATGCTTCTAGCCATTTCCCGGCACACGGATAATTCTTTATTGTCTGGGAGGCAATACAGGAAATCATCTTCGTTTGTCCCATTAAATATCACTGCCCCCTTCGGATATTTTAGCTCTTTCGCATAATGGTTGGCTTCATAAGTTTCTTCTGCAGATAGTTTTTTCCCCGAAGCGTGTCGTATAATGTAATCGCATATGCTGGCAGGAGCTTCGGGGATGGCAGTGTCAATTTCTTCAACTAAAACTGGTTCTGATATTTTTGTTGCTTCGGCTTCCAAAGGTTGCTCCTTGTAGGGCTCTGAAGGCCCAGCTTCAGCTTCAGCTTGTTGCGTCGAAGCTTCAGTAGAAGCTTCAGCAACTTCAACACTCTTTTTTGGAGTTGTGCTTGAAGACTTAATTGTCTCCAAGACATCTAGTACGTTTACCATTCTTTTCCTTTTTGGGGTCACCGATGGCCCCTTTTGGTTTTTTATTGCTTCGACATTTACCGAAGGACTTAAGATTTCAGACATTTTTGGCTCGTCAACCTTCGGTTTCTCTGATTTTTCCGCAGAAGGCGCTTCAATCTTTTCTTCCATCTTCGGCACTGAAGCTGGTTCGGTAGCTTCAGAGGCCAAAGAGACTTCACCAATAAATTCTGGCATTGTGGCCGGCTCAATAAAACGCACTGGGTGGGTGAGCACCTTCATCTTTTTCCTTTCAGGCGCTGGCCCACTAGTAGCGCTCGTGGTAGCTTTTGTTGCAGGAGAAGTATTTTTCCTTTTGCGACCCAACACCGGATAGTGATAGTCAGGGTACATAAACCCGACTGCGTCAAACACACGGTTGAGCCTTTTCTTCTTTCGGCCTCCGAAGGCTGCTGATAGCGCAGTATTTTCGGCCTTCGAATATGCCCCAAGTAGTTCATCACTTAAAGTTTCAATGCTCTTCAGCCAGTCATCATCAGGTTCAACAAATTTATCTGCATATTTGAATGTGTATTTCAGTCTGACCAGTCCGCCTTCGTCGGACTCTCCAATGGTCTCCTTCGGCATTTCCCACTTTTCTGCAAGTGGCCATACCCTGAAGGCAATGTGCTCTTGGACCAAGTCCCTTGTCCCAATGAAAGAGCAGACTATGCCGAAGGCTCTTTGGCATTCCTCGGCTGCTTCGTCCATTTCAACCTTCGGCCTTCGAAGTCCGAAGCGTTGCCAGATGGGGCGCATAATGATACTCTTGACATTTTCTTGCACTGTTAAGTCATTTTTTACATAGAACCATTCAGTCATCCAGGCTCCGGGCCATCTCTTCCGAAAGGTTGGTACAGGGCGGCTTGACCCGGAGCGGGCACCGAAGCTGTAACACCCAAAATTATTGTGATATTGTTCTTTTCCCCACGGCTTCGTCTCATATAACAGTTCATGAATATTGCAAAAACTTTTAGCATTTGGTTGTAAACCTTGGCCTCTTGCAGCCCAGACAAATATCCCCATCCTTATGATAGCTTCGGGGGTAAGTTGATGAAGGTAGACTTGAAATGTTTTCAGTACCTCAACAACAAAGTTGCTCAGGGGAAATCGAAGCCCAGCCTTGAGAAAGCTTCGGAAGATTACAACTTCATCTTCTTCGGGGGTGGGAGAAGTCTTTTCTCCAGCGTCAGCCCTCACAATAGATATATCTCGAAAATACCGCCCCCTCATATTATCAATATGACTCTGCTTGATGTTGGTTTTCCCGAAAACCGTGTGACTTGGCCGCCATGGTCGATCTTCGGCATCTTCCCCACCACTTTCTACATCATAGCTGTCGCTGTCACCAGTATCTTCGGACAAACCTTCGAGAATCTCCTTGGTGATTTTCTCTGTATTGGTCTCCGCCATCGCAATCAGGAGCCCCAGATTCTTCTCTTCCTCGAGACTCAGCTTCGTATCCGCAGGGATCTTCTTGCCTTCAGACATCTTCGGAAATGCTAAAAAACTGTTTTCAGGGCCGAAGCTTCGAAATCAAAAAGGTCACCAATCTTAATGCACAAGAGCTAAAAATTTAGTGGACCGAAGCAGATGGCAAGTGTGCGTACCAAATGAGTTGGCGGTGTGATCTTATTTATACACCCAGGGCGTTGAAAATTGAAAGACCCCACTTGTCAGTGAATGTTGCTATTCTAGCAAAGGGAAGGTGTTTTTTCGGACCTTCGGCTCAAGGCCTTCGTCCATATCGCAATCTGAATTTATTATTATTAAATTAATATTGCGAGGGGCTACTGTTGGGGGCCTTCGTCCTCCGAAGGTCCTCAAAAACATGATTTGACAATGTTTTCCAAGTGGATTATGTGAACAGGTATCTTCGGACTCAGAATTATGAACATAAAGCACGGTCAGGACGAAGCCTAAACCAGACGAAGGACGAGCTGATTACCAACTACGAAGGATGGTGCACAGCCGAAGCTGTGCGCAGGGAAGCTTCGTCGCGATAGTAGAAAGGGGAACCGACTTAAAGATGAAAAGACTACGTGGGCCTTGACAGATTTCCATAAGCCATTAACAAATGTAATGGACATGGATGTAATTTTACGTGGGCTGCGTCCCGCGTCTATAAATAGATGAACAGTACTCCCGTACTGTTCACGCTGACTTGGCATTGCCATTTGCGTCACGCTTGTACTTTTTACCTTCTCTCAAGACCGAAGGTACATTTGTAATTTATAATCATTTCTATTTCTCTGTGTTAATAAAATAGAAATGATTCTATGATTTACATTTCATGTTTTGTATGAATCCTTCGTTATTACTTGTTATATTTACGAAGGTATGTCTCTTGTGACCTTCGTCCGGAACTCATTATTCCCGAAGGGGAATAATGTTTGGTAGGACGAAGGGCCTTAACATTTAACACTTTTTATGTTGCCTTGTTCTTAATCCGAAGCATTTGAGAACAAGTCCCCAACAGGATCTTCCTCTCATATTTGGAAGTGGCATAGACGGTTAGGTCATTGGAGCTCTGATTGAGACCCGACGACTTAAAGGCTAGTGGTTCCATCATAGTCCCTCCACCTCATGTGTCGACGATCATGGACGACCAAATGATAGCACTTCTCGAGCACATGATCCCATAGCAACAACAACTAGCCGCATAGTAATAGAGACCGGCTATAGAGCAGCAACAAATAATGGCCGAGCAACTCAAAGGAGAAGCAAAGCACCATGGAGAGCAACACCGATAAGGTAAGGCCTGATAGAGCTAGACTAACATGATGTCAACACTCTTTGAGACCATATAGACCTATCAGGACCAGTTTAGTAGTTGTTGTTGATAAATCACGCTCAGATCTTTCTTATTTCTAGCACATCCTTTAACATACCAGAGTAACACCACTACCACCTAGAGTTCAGATGGCTCCTCTAGTTGCTCTTCAAGCTCTAATAAACCCAACTATACAGTCTAGACTCTAGAGAACTACATGATCAGAGTTTGTACCAATATCATAGATGACTTGAGTTTTTATGGTGGAGCATCTTATTTATCCCTCTCTAAGGCCTTATTTGGTTACACAGGGATCGAAGGGGATTGAATCCCTTTCTATAAAATTTTGACTAGAAAGGGATTCAATCCCTTCCAAACCCATTCAATCCTCTCCTAACCGAACAAGCCCTATCCCTTGCTAGTAAAAAAAATGAATAGGAGGAGATTTAATCTCCCTAAGGGCTTCTTTGGTTACATCTGGATCGAAGGAAATTGAGGGGGGCCCACATCCCCTTCGATCTAGACGCACTAGACAAGCTCTAAAAGGGAAGGTTCAACGAGTTAAAAGTATAGAGAAGAGAATCAACGACTAAGAGTTGTGTCGCTCTTATAGTGGTCAATGGAGTGGGCCATGTTCATGTTTTTTGAGAGGGTACAAAGATGCCACGAATGCATGCCACTACGTGTACATGTCCATTACACACTAGAAATATGTTGAGAGGCATAAACCTCTAGTGCATGGGAACACATAATACCACTGAACGCTGATCGCACATGCGTGTGTATACCCTATACCTGAATGGTTTGTCACCTAGGGTTTGAATCTTGAGCGGGAGCACTTACGATCAATGACCTTTGCCACTACGCCATGAGCCCCTTCGCGATGGGTGAAAGCATCTAGGCCCCTCGTTGGTTTTAGTGATTAATGACAACGTAATGTTATATGTGACTAACATGTGTTTTGCAGAGACAAATGGAAAGTTAGGTCGCATAATAGGTAAATGTACTACAACAGTGAAAACAATCCCGAAGATAAGAACTTGAAGCGACGGCTAAAGCGACGAAACAAAAAGTGAAGGTCTTCATATTTCGAGTGTCAAGGAGTTGCGGACACCCGTGAGATAGTTAGGTCTTTTATTTTGTTTTAGTCGTACTATAAAGAGGGGTTGTCGATGAGTAGTTTGACCAAGAGAGTTCTAGTGTAGTGTTGGTGCATATTCACACTCACATATAGTGCTAGGTGACACTCTAGAACATACTCACAAGTTAGAACGAAAACCGATTTGAAAAACAACAGAAAATAGAAATTAGGGTTTCTGTCTGTGGGCCACCGGACTGTCCGGTGTGCACCGGACTGTCCGGTGCGCCCTCTGTTAGGTGGGGCCAGGTTGGCCCGGGGAAGGGTTTCCCCTCGCACAAACCCGAGAGCGCAGGGTTTGAGAGTTGAATTTTAGTGGCACACCGGACCGTCCGGTGCGCACCGGACAGTGACTGTTCACTGTCCGGTGTGCCATCTGCCCAACGGCTAGCTGTCAGAACTAGCCGTTGGAGTCGACCGTTGGCGCACCGGTGGCGCACCATTGGCGCACCGGACTGTCCGGTGCGCCCATGCGCAGCACATTGCTGGTAACGGCTAGTTGGTGGGTGAGAGCTATTTATACCCCCTCCACCCACCATATTCATTGTTTTGCTGCCCACATTTACTCCTACACTTTGGTAGAGCATTGCAAGCACCACAAAGCCTAGTGAGATGATTAGAGAATCTTAATCCCGCATTTGGACCTCATTAGCGCTAGCGAGAGCCACCTAGAGCACACACCACTTGCATTAGGCTTCTCTTGGTCAAGCGGAGGTCTACGACTTGTTGCTCTTGGTGATCGGCATCACCTAGACAACTTGGTGGCGTTAGGAGTTCGGTGATCACCGTGGAGATCTTGTTGGTGACCCGACTCAAGTTTGTAAGCAGTCGTGAGGGATCCACCGCGTCGGAGTGGCAAAGGATCATCTCGTAGTGAGCACTTGGTTCTTGCGAGGACCAAGGGAGAGCGTTACCCTTGCGCGGGTGCTCCAACGAGGACTAGGGGAGAGTGCCGACTCTTCGATACCTCGAGAAAAAATTGGAGGAGTCTTCTAAACCTTGCTTTACATCCCACACTTAATTCAAGCATTTTACATTGTGTATTTGTTTAGCAAGTATTTGAAGTATTGTCTTAGCATTATTGTATTTCTAGTATTATTCTCTTAATGCTAGTTGTTGGTGGTGAATTTGGGCTCTTGCTTAGGTTTTAACTAGTGTTGATTTTTAGAAAAGTCCAATTCACCCCCTTTTGGACATCGTGATCCTTTGAATGAGTCATGTTCATGTTGGTACAATGGATTAGTAGGCATACATAAAAGGGTTGGGTTTTCGGATATATGCCATCATGAAAATCGAGGATTTTAAAGATGTCATTATAATTTGTGACATTTGGTGGTTGCCATTATTAAATTCTAAAAATTTGGCTCATGTCATTATATACGCTTCACACGTATAGGACTCTCCTAAAAAAATGCCCTCACTGGAGACCTGCTCGTGCATACCATGGCGATAAAAACTGTGCCTCACTCTCATGTGGAAGGAGATGGCCAGACTGCGCGCAGGCCCCACGCATTCGCATGCTCAGAGTGCGACGACGACGAGTTATGCTACCTCACGTCGGTGGAGGAGTAGCCAAACAGATCCTCAATGAAGACATTTTTGTCAGTGTACGATTGAAACGTAGATAATGTCATGAACCAAAATTTTGAAATTGATAACAGTAACCACCGGATATCATGAATTATAGTGACATATTTAGAATACTCGGTTTTTAACTTTTTATACATAAAATAGGCTATGCAGCACCAGATCTGAACCGTGCTATTTTGTCCGGACCTGTGTCAGCCCAACGACCCTGGGCCGTTTGGACAACTCTAGTCTGTTCGGGCGATGCAGTTGGCCCATATACCACGGGTCTCTCTAAGCTCGTTTGCTTCTCTCGCGCTCCGCCTCTTCCTTGACATGGCGGCTGCGACGGCGGCAGGGGCCGCCGCCACGGCCGCCGCCGTATCCCTAATCGCCTGCTACATCCTCCTCCACAAGAGTAGAGCCAAACTCTCGTGGTTCCCAACGGTTGGGTTCTCCCGCGCGAGCGGCCGGCGGGTGCGACGGAGGGGTCTCGTGGAGGCCATCGGCAACACACCTCTCATTCGCATCAACAGCCTCTCCGACGCTACAGGATGCGAGGTTCGCGCGTGGACTCTTACTGATGTTGCTCTGCTTTTATGTTTTGAGTAAAGTTTGGAGGTAGTGAATTGTAACCCTCTCCCTATGGTTGCAGATTCTGGGGAAAGCTGAGTTCCTGAACCCGGGTGGCAGCGTGAAGGACCGCGTGGCGGTTAAGATCATCGAGGAGGTAATTTTTCCATCCTGTTTACATAGGATATGGTTATTATGTGGGAGGGTAAGAACTGCAAAATAATGGTTGTGGTGAGAAGTTGCAGAACTGGACTGTTGGTACTTGAGGTACTTTGAGCATGTAGATCTTCACTCAAAGATTTGATTGATTCTTTTATGGGGTGTTCTGTTTGAGGAATGAGTTAATCCATCATCCGCACATTCCTCACTTTTTTCTATGGTTTGTGTGTTGGAATCACTCCACTCGGCAAGTGCTAATCACAAGCACTTGAAAAACTAGTTTGCTTTCTGGTGAACACACACACACGCACGAGAGAAGCTAACAGGAGAGAGTTTTCTGGCCGAACAGACTCACTGCCTTGCCTTTTTTTCCATTGATTTATAGACCCAAAGTACATGCAAATGCCCAGCCGACCCAGCCAAAAGACTCGGCCAACACTCAAGCCATGATCCTAAACTCATCCCATGATCCTAAGCAGACGCCACCACTAATGGTCATGCACACTAATCAGGAAACTAACTGCTGCACAACATGGTTGGTTCATCGTTGCTGTCCACCGTGGCTAACATTCAAAAACATAATTAAACATGCAAATGCTAATGACAAGACTATTTCTAACATTCACCCCCTAATCTTGGCATGCCTCACAACAAGGTTGGTTCATCGTCGCTGTCCACCGTGGCAAGCAGCGATGTCTCCGCCGTCTTCTTCTTGAGCGGACACTCGTATGCAAAGTGTCCTAGCTCTTGACAATTATAACATGGAAAATTTTACTGTTGTAGAATTTCTTCTTACCACCACTGCCTTGTGCTCTTGCCATGAGAAGTCGGTGCTCTTGTGCTTGGTCCTCACGTCCCTTGAGAAGCTCTTCATGTGCCTTCAACGACCCAATTGCCTCCTCCATGGTCATCTTGTTGACGTCATTGAACAACACCATCGACGAAGCCACGTTGATAAACTTGTTGGAGACAGATCGCAGCAGCTTCTTCACAACGTACTTTTCTTCCATGGCATCTCCAAGCTCACGAATCCGCGCAACAAGCGTCATGAACTTCTCTGCGAAGGCATCCATGGATTCTGCATCATTCATCTTGAGGTTATCAAAATCAAGACGCAAGGATTGGATCCTTGCCTCTGGACGCGCTCAACGCCCACATGCATGGAGCGCAGTGTATCCCACACATCAGCAGCGGTCTCCTCCACGATGCGTAGCAGTGTGTCGTCGTCGACAGCTTGGTAGATGATCGACAAGGCTAGTTGGTTCATGCCATCATCTACGGCCTCAGCAGCCCCACGAACAGCAGTACCCCATGCGCCGCTAGTTCGCAGGATATACTTCATCCTCACTGCCCATACCGCGTAATTCGTCCTTGTCAGCATCGGGAGCGGGAGCCTCCTCGTTGTCATTGTCGCCGGGTTGCCGAAGCTTCCACTCGCCTTGGCTTTGCTCGACGATGAGTCGTTGTCGCTGTTGCGTTTGGGTGGTGGTGTGTACAGCCCTCCATCCTTGCTGCCGTCACTTGACATCGCCACAGGATCGCTAGCTCGCTCCGGTACCAATTGTTGGAATCACTCCACTCGGCAAGTGCTAATCACAAGCACTTGAAGAACTAGTTTGCTTTCTGGTGAACACACACACGCACGAGAGAAGCTAACAGGAGAGAGTTTTCTGGCCGAACAGATTCACTGCCTTGCCTTTTTTTCCATTGATTTATAGACCCAAAGTACATGCAAATGCCCACCCGACCCAGCCAAAAGACTCGGCCAGCACTCAAGCCATGATCCTAAACTCACGCCATGATCCTAAACTGACGCCACCACTAATGACCATGCACACTAATCAGGAAACTAACTGCTGCACATGCTAACAGGTGAGTCTCACGCCACTTCACACTACATGTACACATGTAGGCTTCGTGCTTCAGCACACACTGCCGTATCACACGGCATGCTGGCCTCTCTCCTTGCGTACGAATACGCCGGCTCAAGTGCAGGGCCGTACCGGAGGGGGTGCGGAGGGTGCGGCCGCACCGGGCCCCCCAAAACAGAGGGCCCTTTAGTCACTGGACGCTAGCACTTTTTACTGTTAAACATATCTATTCTAAACACAAATACGGAAGCGATACGCTATCGACCAGTTTCGTTTAGATTGTTAAACTAATGTCTCAATTTCTTATCGAAAACTCCACCTGTTTTAAAATAGTTTTTGTTTTAGCTCTTGATTTTTATGTTTATATTCAACTATATAATAATGAATCCACTAAAGAAGCAAAATAAATTCTATTTTAATGTAGAGAGAGTATTATTTACTATACATATGATGGTTGCATCGACAGAGAGAAGCTTTTTAAAATTGAAATATTTTTGTGAATTATTTATGGTCAACAATAACTCAATAGAGGTTAAATGGCTTGCCGATTCTATATATCAAAAAAAGTTATTGGATGAGATCGGTCTCAATAATATAAGCGATGACTTTGTATCACAAAATGTTAGAAGATATTTTTAATGATATCAGATAATAATTAAGTGTTTTCGGCTATATTTTACATTTGTTATCTTATAAACTTTAAAACAGTGCATAATAATTTTTATACGTCAAATATTCGATACTACATGTATAATTATATAGATTTGTGTGTGGATGGGGCCTCTATATCGGATTTCGCACTGGGCCCTCGAAAAGTCAGGAACGACCCTGCTCAAGTGAACAGCAACTCACACGTCTCACATGATTTTTGCTGCCCCGCACTTGATCTGCCGTTGCACACTTTTCTGGCTACATGCATACACAAAAACATAATTAAACATGCAAATGCTAATGACAAGATTATTTCTAACATTGTGGAACCGAATAGGTCGATGCTTCATCACTTAATTGCTCACAAGATTATAATTAATACTAGCATGGTGACTGGAGTCCAGAAAATTTGAGAAATGGATTCGTGATGCACCATCTCACCTAGGATGTAATGATTCTTTAAACCAAATACACCATTAGTTTCTGGAGCAAGCAGCCCACAGAACCTGATACGTCCAACTCAGAATGTTCCACTAAGCATAACTATTTCCTATCTTCTCCCTCCAATCCAAATTATAAGACTTTCTGCCTTTTCTAGATACATAGCTTTTGCTATTTCCCTATATTTACATTATATCTAGATACACAGTTGCTATGTATCTAGAAAAACCAAAACATCTTATAATTTGAAACAGAGGGAGTAACAGATTATATGTTTATCGACTAATGAAATCCTTATGATATACTTCATATGTTCCAAATTGTCAGTCGTTTTGATTTTTCTAGCTATATAGATTTTGCTATGCACCTAGATATATGTTATTTATAGTACATAGCAAAAACTATGTATTTAGAAAAGTCAAAACGACTTACATTCTAGAAAGAAGGGAGTAGTATATACTCCTTTATACTTTGTTTTCATTTACAGTAGAGCTCTTATCATTCCCAGGCTCTAGAATCTGGAGATCTCGTATATGGTGGTACTGTAACAGAGGGGAGTGCTGGAAGCACAGCAATTAGCTTGGCTACTGTTGCTCCTGCCTATGGTTGTAGGTGTCATGTTGTAATACCCGATGATGCTGCCATTGAAAAGGTAACATTATAACCTGTCCAATAATTTGTTTTGCTTCCTACAACACTCTATCTTCTAGCATCTGGAACTGCATTGATGATGACCAACTGGTGTGCTAAATTGTGTTACATGCTTTACTTGAATATTTCTGCTACGACTGTAACATAACATTTGCCATAGTTCCATTTAATGTATTCAACTTAGCAGCCAGAACTCCTTTTGTCTGTCTGTTGCCTTCTTCCTGTATATGCAATTTACTTGAAATAATATTGTTTCCAGTCTCAAATAATTGAGGCGCTTGGAGCTACTGTTGAACGAGTGCGCCCTGTTTCAATAACTCACAGAGACCATTTTGTCAACATTGCCAGAAGAAGGGCTTTAGAAGCAAACAAGTTAGCAGCTGCACAGAGAGAATCAAGCGAGAAACAAACTAATGGTTTAACACATGTCGATTCTGAGATGCTGGATGACAAATTAGCGGCTATGCAGAGGGAATCAAACAAGATGCAAAATGGTGGTCCAGCACATGTCAATACTGAAATTTCACACTGTGGGAGATGCGATGTGAATTCTGATTCAAAGGGAGGTTTTTTTGCTGACCAGTTTGAGAATTTGGCAAACTATCGAGCACATTATGAATGTACTGGTCCTGAGATTTGGAAACAGACTAAAGGTAACCTGCATGCCTTCGTTGCAGCAGCTGGTACTGGCGGTACAATTGCCGGAGTCTCACGATATCTTAAGGTTAGATGCTTACTATTTTTTTTTTGTTCTGTATATTTTATCCTAGATAAACATCTTTGATGACTATGGTACTCCTTATGTAGGAAAAGAACAGGAGCATCAAATGTTTTTTAATGGACCCTCCTGGATCTGGTCTGTTCAATAAGGTTACCAGAGGGGTGATGTACACAAAAGAGGAGGCCGAGGGGAAGCGGCTTAAGAACCCTTTCGATACTATTACTGAAGGAATAGGAATCAATAGGGTCACTAAAAATTTCATGATGGCGGAACTGGATGGAGCCTATCGAGGATCAGATAGGGAAGCTGTTGAGATGTCAAGGTACATGGTTACGAGTGAAATTTTTGTTGTTATTTAGAAGTTTTGATCTGTAATAACAATAAGTGTGCATAAGTTAGCCCTGCACCACAATTTTTATTTACTACATTCTACAGTATAATCTGTGGACTGACATATTAGACTAAGAACATTTTTTTCCTTCTTTTATTGCATCCCACTTCTCTTCACTTGTTGCACTGTACCTTTATCTTGTCAAACAATGCTATTAGTCTTGTGATGATTCCCTGAAACTGAAATTCCACTTGATAATTGATACTCCCTCCGTTTCTTTTTAGTTGTCGCTGGATAGTTCAATTGAACTATCCAGCGACAACTAAAAAGAAACGGAGGGAGTATTAGTTTTGGACTTTTGAGTTCTCATCGTGTCTTATACGTAGGGGTGGTAATGGATCACGATCCAAATGTCCCTTCACAAAAAGTTAAGGCCCTTAAATAGTTTTAGTTCAAAAATGAATAGGAATAGGGCCTGATCCTAATCCGATTCGATCCTTAAAGTTTGTAGTGTAAAATCTAGAGCCCATTACCACCCCTACTTATATGTCACTTTAAGCTTCAAGGAAGCCTTACCCTTAATCAACTGTTGGGTTAAGCATTTTTAGAAACATAATCATATGCACATCTCATATTTAAAATATTTTGAGCGATGAAGGGAAAATTGTATAGTTAGCAGATAGTTAGTACTTCATCTTACAAAATTCTAAGCGAAAATCCAGATTAACTGACCTCATTTTATTTGGAACATAACTTAGGTTCTTGCTGAAAAACGATGGACTATTTGTTGGCAGTTCTTCAGCCATGAATTGCGTTGGCGCTGTAAGAGTTGCTCAAGATTTGGGTCCAGGGCATACAATCGTGACAATTCTTTGTGACAGTGGGATGAGACATTTAAGCAAGTTCTTCAATGAGCAGTATTTGGCTGATCATGGATTGACACCAACAGCTACTGGTCTGGAATTTCTTGATAAATGAGCATTTCACAGGGACTTTTCAATTTCAGGAAGTTGGCGTCCTCCCTGTGACTGCGATGATACCTTGACACAAGGGTGAACACTGAATAGGTCAAAGCATGAATATATGCCATACAAATGGTGAACCTGATGTGTTTTAAGTACTAATTGTAGTCTAGTATAGGCATTGCCATTGGATGGGATTGGGATAGCCAGTGTTTTGATCCTTGTTTAGTTGTTTTGATATATATCTATTGAGGCTCAGGCTGTTACCAGTTAGAATGCTGCACTGAGCATCTTTGCTGTAAACAACTGCAACATATGCATTTTTTTTTGTTAAAAAATATTTCAAGAACAATTCACCCGTATTGATCTTTTGTGTTGTTGCCATGGCATCACTCTGCTTAGTTTAAGTTGGTCTGTTTTTTTTTTCCATTTTTTCTCACTTTGTGTTGCTGGATGACATTAAATTCAGCTGATCAAAGATCCAGCCCAGCATATCCGGTATCCCTCCTTCCATACCAGTCTGCTGATTAAAGTTTTGCTTCCCCATTTGCTTGTCGATATCTAGCGGTCAAACATTTGTTCTAAAAAATACTGGCTCTTTCTTCTACACATACATGTAACATGCTGACGTTGATGTTAAATAGGAGTTACCACTTCTCAAATGAACGGAGTCCAAACCGCTGTTGCTCTGAGCTTTGGGGCGAAATGAATATATAATCGCACGTTTATAATCGTGTATTTTGATATTAAATTAATTACTAGAGTAATTACTATATAAACAATGAATAAATCACACATAATAATAACATGTTCACATTATTATCACTCCAATCTAATTAAAGATGAGTTCGTGGTATCATTAAAGTTCGTAGATGTCGTAGTATATCAAAGTTGAGTTCGTGGTATCATTAAAGTCCGTAGATATCGTAGTGTATATCAACTAGGTTAGCAGTCATATGATCGCTATCCAAAAGTTTGATTTGTCCTAACCGGTTATCCTAACCAGTGCAAGTTCTTCAGCGGGGCAAAATTGTAGAGACGTTGCTCTCATCAGAAATTAGCCTCAGGATAATCACGCGCAAAAGAAAAGTTTGTCTCTCAGCTAAAACCCTAAGTTTGTCTCTCGAACCTTTTGGAGAGATCGTCATCTCTATTATACAGGAGATTAGCCTCAGGATAATCACGCGCAAAAGAAAAGAAATTGACTCAGTTACAATCTTCACAATCCGATTAATTCAGTTCCGAGCTTGTTACTCAAAACAAAATCAGATTATTGTAGAAAACGACAAAAGATCAGTCGTCAAGTCACAAGTCATGTGAAATATGTACATATGGTTTAACTTTCTCCCCCTTTTTAAGGAACGACAAGATTCAAGACCATACACAAGTAGGTATTTAAGATCTATTTTAAATTTCATTATAAATAAAATAAACCAATCACTATAAACTCGTTGTATTGTTCGTAGAGTGAAGTTTGAATATTGATATAGGGATGAGTAAGGTCGGAGATAGGCTAACTCAGCATCTTCACCTGCATATATCGGAGAACACATTACACATGTAGCTTACACAGAAAAATAATCATATGTACGCGCCAGAGTAACCAGTTTACACAGTTACTAGTTCTGATGCCGCCTTCGACTCCAGCCAGTGCTTGGCAGCAACGTTCGTCGTCAAGAACCAGCCTGCCTTGTCGGGTGCCTCGTGGAACGGCGCGTCGAGCTCCTTCAGATGCGCCTCGAACATGGCAGCCAGCCCTCTGTCCGAGTACGTGTTCTTCCCCTGCCCCGTGTGGATTCCAAGCAATGGTGGCAGCCCTTCGTTACCGGTCTGTAGAGACGTATACAGATCGTTCATCCAGACGTGCAATGTGGTCAGTGCCGCACCGACGGAGAGGCCCCTGAGGTGCAGCGACCACTGTGTCTGGGTCCTCGTCTGGATGTTGGCGTAGATGCCGAGCTGCTGTGCGGCGTCCAGGAGCGCGCAGGCCTTCTCCATCTGGTTCAGGTTCACGCATAGGTCCATCAGGCAGTTGCAGTAAGGCATCTTCACCACGCCGCGGGAGCTCCTCAGCAGTTCACGGGCTGCTTCTCTAAAAGATTCAGAGGAGCTCCTGTCCACAAGGAGCTTCACTACGGCACCAAGCTGGACGTTGCTTCTCTCAATGCAGCTGATCACCTTGCCCAGTTCTTCCACTGGTGTGTTTGCTGCCACGCTGAGAAGGCAGCCACAGAATCTGTCATCGGGGATGATACCAAGGTCCTGGAGCATGCCGAATGACCTGACCACATCGTCAGTGCGCCCCACCTTGCCATAGCATCGGATGAGTGAGGTCAGGACAAAGATGTTTGGCTTGAAGCCGGCCTCCACCATTTCATTCAGTATGCCCTCTGCACTCAGGACGTTGGCAGTGGATGAGTACAGTGTCACCATTGATGAGTAGCTCCAGCTATCAGGCTTGGAATGGGCACCCATGGACGCCTTCATGTCTCTGAAGATCTCCTCAGCCTCGTCAACATAGCCAATGTCTGCACACATGGACAGAAGCATGTTGTACAGCATCACGTCGATGACCATTGCCTCATCCTTCATCAGTCGGTACACAGCCATGGCATCCTCGCCATAGCGTGCCCTGGTGTATGCGTGCAGGAGACAACAATAGGTCGCCCTGCTGGGCTGCACCTGCTGGTCAACCATCTCTCTGTGGATGGTCTTCACCACCCAAGGTCGCAATGCGCGGCCCATGGCATCCAACATGGTATTGTACACGACCAGGTTTGGCCTCACACCGGTTGCCTTCATTTCCTCGAACACGTTGAGTGCACCGTCGAAGTTGCCACTGGTCGAGTGTACCTTGATCACTGTAGAGCAGATCACAGGGTCCAGCTGCCATTTCTCCGCGCGAGCGCGATCGTACAAGCGGAGGGCCGCCTCGGAGTTCCCAGCGTGGCCGTACGCGTCGATCACCGCAGAGTATGTGAGCATGTCCGGCGAGCAGCCGAACTCCGGCATCTTGTCGAACCACTCGACGGCCTTGCTGTGTAGGCCGCAGGCGCGCGCGCAGCTGATGACGGTCGAGAAGGTGGCGTTGTCGGGCTGCACGCCGTCCCGCAGCATCTCGGCCCATAGCGCCTCGGTCTCACTCCAGAGCCGCTTCTTGCGCAGCAACTTGAGCACGACGTTGTAGAGGATGACCTTCTTCCGGACCTTGGCGTTTCCCAGGAACCAGCGGAGAGCGAGCACGGCGGTCTCCGCCCTGGTGGCGGCAGCCGTGTTGAGCACGATGACGGCGTCCTGCTCGGAAGGAGGCTCGGGGAAGGCGGCCTGAAGCGCGGCATCTACGGCGGGCTCGGCGGGCTCGCACGCGCCGAGCGCCGCGGCAGCAGAAGCGAGACGTGCGCGGCGGCCAGACCCGGCACGCGCGCGTGCGACGTCGGCGGCGCGCGGGCTGTTGGGGTTGACCCACAGGAACCTCGTGTTGCTGCTGCTGCTGGGCCTTGTGCCATTTGGGTTGGAATCAGAGGGAGGCGCCGGGTCTTGAGGTTGGGGAGGCGTGTCCTGGACGGAGACGTGAGCAGCGACAGGGGAGGAGGGATTCTTTGGGTTGAAGGAGGCGGAGATTGGCCGGTGAGGCCATGAGGATAGTAGGGAGGACGGCGAGCGGCATAGAGGCAGTGAAGCCATGGTTCCTGCGCCCCCTATGGAGTGGATTGGGCTGGGAGAGGACAACTGACCAGTGACGACGCAGCGGCGCCTCCCTGTCCGTCAGTTGGTGGGACCCACATGTCAGTGAACGTTGGGTTGGGATTAGAGTGGTAATGTAATCTAGATTTTACACTATAAACTTTAAAATAGAATCTGATTAGGGTTGAACCCTATTCCTATTCATTTTTAACTAAAATTATTTAATGGTCCTATCTTTTTTGTGAAGGGGCATTTAGATCGTGATCCATTACTACCCTTTAGTTGGAATATGATCCAATAGAGGGCTGTAGATGAAAACGGTTTTAGAATTTTTCGATATTCTACAAACTTATTTTGATTTTTTCATCGAATTCACCGTTATTGGTATTTTTCGAAAACAGAGTTTTTGGAATTTTCTGTTGGAACCAGTATCGAAATCGACGTGGTATTTTACCGACCATTTTCATCGGTTATCGATTTTTTTGGAAATTATAGGATTTGTATCCCGGAATTTTTTCGGATTTTTGCCTTGGAATCTTTCTGAATTTTTTGAAATTTTCCAGCAGACCAGCAACTCGGTCACAGTCCACTTAACTTTGAGCCTGTGAACTTATGATCTTTATGAACTTGTTATATTGTAAACATGTTACGTTATGAACTTGTGATCTTTGTGAACTTGTTATATTACATATTTGTGATCTTTGTGAACTGGAATTAGACTGGTGAGAGACGGTTTTTTCGGGCCAGAAATTATACAGAAAGCCGAGGAACAAGTTTGAATGATTAGGGAAACTTGAGGATTGCACAGTCAATGCAGAAAAGCTATGCAGATACCCGAAGGAGACAGCTAGAGGTTGAGGAAGGTGATCACATGTATCTGAAGGTGTCGCCAATTCGGGGTATGAGAAGATTCAAAGTCAAAAGGAAGTTGTCCCTTGCTTTATTGGACCCTTCAAAATCCTAAAACATGTCAGAGAAGTGGCTTATCAAATAGAGTTGTCCAGCCATCTGGCAGATGTACATGATGTATTTCATGTGTCCCAGTTGAAGAAGTGCCTTAGGATGCTAGAAGAGCGGCTACCTATGGAGGAACTCAGTGTGTAGGGTGATCTAAGCCTACACAGAGTATCCTATCAAGATAATTGATATCTTGACTCGAGTCACCAGGAATAAAGTGATTAAAATGTCCAAGGTACAATAGATTCATCTCGCAGAACATGAAGCCACCTAGGAACAAGATGAACTACGAGTAGAATTTCCCCACTTTTTTTCCTAGCTCGTCGTAATCTCGAGGTCAATATTATTTTTAAGGGGGTAGAATTTGTAATAACAAAAAATCTATAAATAAATGAATGAATAAATAGTTATGCCCAATGTGGATATGTATACCTTTGGGTTCCTTCTTTTCATGTTATAATCATAATTGAAATGGCCAACATAACTAACTAAACTATATATATCATAAAGTTGCGCATATACGCTGGACCCTTTTTGAATGGTGTACTTAACTCTAAATTTGGAGCTGAGACACGGATTTGAATTTTGAATTTACAAATTCAAATTGAAAATGTAAAACAGAAAAGAAAGTGAAGAGAAGAATGAAAGAAAAAAAATAGGAAGGGTGAGCTAGCCACTGCTTGGGCTGAAACCTGCCTGGCCCAATTACACAACCGCCGTGCCAGCCTGTTTGGCAAAACCGGTGCCGGCAAGTGGGCCCTGCCCGCTAGTAGCCCTCACTGTGCAACTGTGCCGACAGGTGTGGTCCACCCGTCATCCTCTGCGGGGCGCTCGTACAACGTAAGGTGCCACTTCCGTTGGGACCCGCACGTCAGGGTTATCCTCTCCCTCGCGCGCCGTCGTGAACACAGTCGAACCATGGCCACCACGCGCACCTGCGAGAGACTGACAGTGCCCATTCACTCGCCCTCATGACTACCTCTAGCATGTGGGCCTCGCTCCACCGGAAGCTTCTATGGGTTGTTACACTTTTGTGGCCGCCGCACGCTCTGCGTAACAAACTATGCCGCTTGTGGAGGGGATCGTTGTGACTTCGGCTCGGCATCCACATATCTAGGACCCTCTGTGCACCTCGTCCCATTTATTGAGCCAGCGTGAACGACCCTAGGTTTATCCATCGTCGAGAGAGGAGCCGAGTGTCCATCATCGGAGAGCAAGGATAGGCTTGTGGCCGCCACCGTGTGTCTTCACCTTCAGCGTCGATCGGAGATCGTGATCGGGTCAAAGTGGCGCGCAATACCTTAGGGACGTACTCCAAGGGTAATTGTGCACGGGAAGCTAGGGGTCTCACGCAATTGGTCGCCGGAGTTGGGGCGCATTCGCGAAGCTAGGGAGCACCGTGGGCAGCACCGTATTCTCCACGGCCGCCAGTAACGACACTTTCCTCTAGTCTGCCCTACCTTTCGTTTCGTGTAGCACTCGTTCGCATTAGGATTCTATCACCGAAGCATCGGGGCCTATGTGTGCCGGTAATGGCGCCGCCACAACAGGGCATGCGTCGCTGGGCTGAGCTTGTGGTGAGGAAGGGCGGTGCTAGTACGTTGATCCGGAAACGAACGACTGGGTTTAGATCTTGCTTAACGGTTCGCAGGTGTCGGCGTTTCGAGACCGGGGGGGTCCCCGAGCCGACGAGTGAGTGTGCCGCGTGCCCCAGCCCAGATGGGTCGAGCGCGTGGGCGAGTGCGAAGGGGGGAGAGCGAGGTGGCCGGAGCCGGGTCGTGAGGGAGGCGGAGATCCCGCGGCCTTCGTGTTCGTCCCGCGCCCATGTCGGGTGCGCTTGCAGTAGGGGGTTACAAGCGTCCGCGCGGGTGAGGGGAGCGAGCGGCCCCAAGAGAGCGCCTGCCCCTGCCCTCGTTCCCGCGAGGCCAACCTTCTCTAAGAAGGCCCTGGTCCTTCCTTTTATAGGCGCAAGGAGAGGATCCAGGTGTACAATGGGGGTGCAGCAGAGTGCTACGTGTCTAGCGGGGGAGAGCTAGCGCCCTGGGTACATGCCAATGTGGCAGCCGGAGAGAACTTGGCACCCAGCCAGTGTGGTGTCGTGGCCGTCGGAGGAGTAACGGAGCCTGGTGGAGGGACAGCTGTTGGAACAGTTGGGCTCTTGCTGACGTCTCCCTGCTTCCGTAAGGGAGCCGAGAGCCGCCGTCGTCATGGGTCTAGCGGGGCGCCATTATTGCCTATCTGGCGGAGCTAGCCGGATAGGACGTCGGTCTTGTTCTCTGCGACCCAAGTCGGCTCGGGGCAGGGTGATGATGGCGCTTCCTGTTGACGTGGCGGACTTGTGCCCTGGGTCGGGCGACGTGGAGGCTCCTCCGAGGCCGAGGTCGAGTCTGTCTTCCATGGCCGAGGCCGAGCCCGAGCTCCTGGGTCGGGCAAGGCGGAGGTCGTTCGGCAGAGGCCAGGGCGGAGTCCGAGCCCTGGGTCGGGCGAAGCGGAGTTCGTCGTCTTCCGGGGCCTTAGCCCGAGTCCGAGCCCTGGGTCGGGCGGAGCGGAGTTCGCCGTCTTCCGGGGCCTTAGCCCGAGTCCGAGCCCTGGGTCGGGCGGAGCGGAGTTCGCCGTCTTCCGGGGCCTTAGCCCAAGTCCGAGCCCTGGGTCGGGCGGAGCGGAATTCGCCGTCTTCCGGGGCCTTAGCCCGAGTCCGAGCCCTGGGTCGGGCGGAGCGGAGTTCGCCGTCTTCCGGGGCCTTAGCCCGAGTCCGAGCCCTGGGTCGGGCGGAGCGGAGTTCGCCGTCTTCCGGGGCCTTAGCCCGAGTCCGAGCCCTGGGTCGGGCGGAGCTTCCTATGGCGCCTTTGGCAAAGCCTGGCCGCCCGTCAGTCTCACTCTTTGTGTTAAATGCCCCAGTGACTTGGTCGGTCGGCGCGGTGATTTAGTCAGGGTTGCTTCTTAACGAAGGCAAGGCCTCGGGCGAGCCGGAGATGCGTCTGCCGTAAAAAAGGGGGCCTCGGGCGAGACGGAAACACCTCAGGGTCGGCTGCCCTTGCCCGAGGCTAGGCTCGGGCGTGGCGTGATCGAGTCGCTCGTATGGACTGATCCCTGACTTAATCAAACCCATCAGGCCTCTGCAGCTTTATGCTGATGGGGGTTACCAGCTGAGAATTAGGCGTCTTGAGGGTACCCCTAATTATGGTCCCCGACAGTAGCCCCCGAGCCTCGAAGGGAGTGTTAGCACTCGCTTGGAGGCTTTCGTCGCACTTTTTGCAAGGGGACCAGCCTTTCTCGGTTGCACTTTGTTCCGGTGGGTGCGCGCGAGCGCACCCGCCGGGTGTAGCCCCCGAGGCCTCGGAGGAGTGGTTTCACTCCTTCGAGGTCTTAATGCCTTGCGTAATGCTTCGGCTGGTCTGGCGGTTCCCTCATGCGAACAGGCCGTAGCCCGGGTGCACTGTCGGGGCCCAAGTTCTCGGGCTGGTATGTTGACGCTGTCAACGGTTTGGCCGGAGCCGGGTTTGCGAGAGCAGCCCCCGAGCCTCTGCACAAGGCGAGAGGACGATCAGGGACAGACTCGACTTTTTTACATACGCCCCTACGTCGCCTTTCCGCAAGGAGGAGGGGGGGAGAGTGCCATGTTACCCTCGATGGGCACCGAACATGGTGTCTCCGGTGAGCTGCAAGCGGGTAATCCGAGTGGACGTCCGTGCCCCGTTCGTTGGGGGTCGGCTAGGGGCCCGGAGGCACGCCCAAAAGTACCTGCGGGTGATCTGCCGGACCCGGTCCCCTGGCGACGGGGTCCGAGGGCTCGTTGCCTCCCTCCGATGGGATTCCGTTACAGGATCGTTCCCGCTGGTCTCGGAAATGTCCTAGGGTACCTCGGGAGCGCAGCCCGAGCCTTGGTTATGTATCGAACGTACCCCTGGTCATCCCTCGCTCGGTGTCTGAGGCGACTGTGAACCCTTCGGAGGGCCAGCCTTCGAACCCCTGATCAGTAATGGGCGCGGAGCCCGAGTAGCCTGAGGCGGTCGTGGAACCTTTCGGGAGGCCGACCTTCGAACCCCTGACCAGTAGTGGGTGTCGGGCCCACGCGATCTGAGGCGGCTGTTGAACCCTTCGGGGGGCCAGCCTTCGAACCCCTGATCAGTAAGGAGGCTCGGAGCCTAGTTCCTTCACGGGGAAGGATCCCTTTGGGGGTATCCCCTTTCCTGGTCCCTGTTGCAAGAGATAGAGAAAGAGGAAAAAGGGAAAAAGGATACGAATTTGAACGACGTGGCGCACCTTTTTTGGTGTGGTCGTTTTGGCGAAGGCGAAGCGTCGCTAGCTGCTCCTGCCAGAAGCGTCGCCTGTCCAGCCGCGGAGTTAATGCGCCGGGGCGAGTAGTTGGCGAGGCTGCCGTTGCGCGTGCGCGATCTGTTCGAGGAACGGGTCACGGGCGCGTCGTCTTCACACCGTGAGAGGGGGTTCTCTCGCTGCCTCCGGATGGGACGTGAGCTTGGCTGACGGCGTGACCGCTGCTCCCGTGCGCCTGCCACCGTCATTACTGCCGGCCCACTTTTGACCGCGTTTGACCGCTGCGTCCGGCTGGCGCTGCTGGGTCGCGCGCTAGGTCGCCTCGGGTCGCGGTATCGGTTCCGCAATCGAGGAGGTGCGGCGGTGGCGCAAGTGGTACAATGGCTTGCATGCAGCATCCGGCGCGCCGGTTGCGCGACGCGTGGGCTTGAGCCTCCGTGCTGGCCTGTCAGGAGTCGGAGAGGCGCGTCCACTTGGCGCGGTTGCATGCCGCCCGCATGGCTGCCCGCCCCTTTCGCCCGTTGGTCTGGGCAAAAGTGGAGGGTCACTTGTAACCGCTGGGTGGTTGCGCGCGCCGTGCGCGGCGGTTCGGCTTCTTCTGCTCGGAGCCGGTCTGCATGACATGTGGGTCCCAGCCCCCGCGCCGCAGGGGAGGGCTTTGGAGGCGTGTTGGAAAAGACTCAGCCCGTGACGGCTGGGGGTGCAAGCAGGGAGAGTCGCCTTTAAAAGGAGGGCGACCCCTTTCGTAAGGCGACCATGTCTTCTTCCTCCCTTATGCATCGTGTTTTTCCACCTTTCAAGCCCCCGGATGGGGGAAACCGCCGTCTCCTCGCCTCATCGTCGGAGGACACAACTCCGTGGGAGCGGGTACCTTTCAGCCATCGTTCGGCTTCAAGGATTTTCATCATGCAGCCCGGCTGCACCCCTCCACCGGCGGTCACCCAAGATGGTGACCTCCGGCTTGATGGTGGGGGAAAGCGAGCCGGGCTGCGGCCTCCGCCCCTTCCTCAGCCTCAAGGATTTTCATCACCAGGGCTGAGGAGGGGAGTGGGCCGAGTTGGGGTCGGTCCCTGCGCGGGCGGTGGCCCGCTCCTTCTCTCAGTGATCGGGGGGAAGGGCGGGAGTCGTCCGTGGCGCTAACAGCTGCACCGTGCCCGGCTCTTTGAGCCGAGCAGTTTCGGAGCCGCTCTCGGTGCCGCCTCCCGCCACGGCAGCTGGAAGAGGTTCTTCCGCCGGCGCGACAGCCAAGGTCGACCATGGACCGACCTCTAACTCTACGGCCTTCTGCCCATCCTTGCCTCTCGAGTTTGGGCAAGGGCGGGGGCCTCCTAGCAGCAGCATCCGCCCTGAGGCCATCATTGCTGCTGTTCGGTCCCCCAGGGCAGAAGTCTTCATCGTCGCCGCTGTCGGGGCGGGCGGCGACATGCCGTTCGTCGGTCTTCTGTTGCCCCGCTGGCCCACCCCCATCGAGTGGGGTTGTTCGTACCTGCGGAGGGGGAACCAGAGTTCCATTTGTAATGGCACTTCGAGTGCCGGGTTTTTTGTTCATTTCGGCTTTCGGGGCCTGAACATGTATGTCGGCACGGAGCCGTGTTTTTTCCTCATTTTTCGAGCACTAAGACTCGTCTGCTGATTGTCTGAACCGCTTCACCAAGCATGAGTCGCCCCGTGTCGAGGTGACGAGTGAGGTATCCGTATCCCGGAGGCGTAGGAGTCCCTCGGCTCGGTCGGCCCTGTTGTCCGAGGCTCCTCTAGCTTAGTTAAAGAGACCCCTCGACCGCTCTTTGACGAGCCGAGGCCAGGGGTAGCGATATCAGCATGAGCAGAGGCGGAGTTGGCTCGAAAATGAAACCTGGTTGGCCGGAGCCTAGCCGAGTTGTCCGTTGGCAGGATCGACGCCGGAGTTGGTCAGCCGAGGCTCCGGACCGGGCTGGTGCCCTCGGAAGGTGGTTGGCCGAGGCCCCGGAGGTGGCCGGCCGAGCCGCCCGCTCGGGCCGGATCCCGGAGAAGTCCCTGACAGCGATCGCCCGGGCGTGGTGATGACGTCGTCCTTCGGAGCGGAGACCCTCGGACCGCGTTGCCGTTCGAGGCTAGGTCGGGCCTCGCCGAAGGTGCCGTTGATGCCGAGGGTGTTGCCGCCCCCTTCCAGCGTCAAGACCCGAGCCTGCAGGATCAGATTGTCTTGTAGCGTGGGCCTTGTGCGGCCGTCGAGGCCAGAACACACACCCTTGCTGTGTTGTAAGGCTGCGTCTCTTTTCCTCTTGTTTCGAGCATCTGGACTTTTTGTCGGTAACAGGGATGTTAGTGCGAGCGAGAGTTGCTTCTCGCGGAAGGTGATGAGTGAGGTATCCGTATCCCGGAGGCGTGGGAGTCCCTCGGCTCGGTCGGCCTTGCCGCTTACGCGTACTTTCACCCGTCCATGAGGCCCCGTCACCGACTTGGTCGAGAAGGCCCGAAAGATCGCTTCGGCAGAAGGGCTTCCGAACGTAAAGACTTGTTCGATCCGTGGAGCCGCTTTATCCGAACGTGAGTTACTTATCGCAGAAGGTGATGAGTGAGGTATCCGTATCCCGGAGGCGTAGGAGTCCCTCGGCTCGGTCAGCCTTGACTGCTTACGTGTACCCCGTCGTTTCCGGGACCCACTTTTCGAAGTAGTCAAAAAGCACGAAAGACATTCTGGTAAAAGAGATTTTTTTTCGAGGAAAATTTTGACGCAGAGGGGGTTTCCCCCCTTTTAGCCCCCGAGGGAGGGTCGGGCTTTGCCGAGGCGAGGCCGACCCTTCTTTGTTGACTAAACTTTGCGTGGGTGCGAGGTATATGAACAACTTGGAAACATCTTAAGGGTAGAAGCGACGTAGCTGTTGGATGTTCCAAGCGTTGCCGTAGACCTCGCCTTGACTATTGGCCAGCTTGTACGTTCCGGGCTTCAGAACTTTGGCGATGACGAACGGCCCCTCCCAGGGGGGCGTGAGCTTGTGCCTCCCTCGGGCGTCTTGCCGTAGCCGAAGCACCAGGTCGCCCACCTGGAGCTCTCGGGGTCGGACCCCTCGGGCGTGGTAGCGTCGCAGGGACTGCTGATACCGTGCCGAGTGTAGTAAGGCCTTGTCCCGAGCCTCTTCCAGCTGGTCCAGCGAGTCTTCTCGGCTAGCTTGGTTGCTTTGATCGTCGTAGGCTCTCGTCCTCGGGGAGCCGTATTCCAGGTCCGTGGGCAAGACGGCCTCGGCCCCGTAGACCAGGAAGAACGGCGTAAAACCCGTGGCTCGGCTCGGCGTCGTCCTCAGGCTCCAGACCACCGAGGGGAGTTCCTTCATCCATCGCTTGCCGAACTTGTTGAGGTCATTGTAAATCCGAGGCTTGAGCCCTTGTAGAATCATGCCATTGGCGCGCTCTACTTGCCCATTCGACATGGGATGAGCTACGGCGGCCCAGTCTACCCGGATGTTGTGATCCTCGCAAAAATCCAAGAATTTTTTGCCGGTGAACTGGGTGCCGTTGTCGGTGATGATGGAGTTCGGGACCCCGAAGCGATGGATGATGTTGGTGAAGAACGCCACCGCCTGCTCGGACCTGATGCTGTTCAGGGGTCGGACCTCGATCCACTTGGAGAATTTGTCGATGGCGACCAGCAGGTGCGTGTAGCCCCCGGGCGCCTTCTGCAGAGGGCCGACGAGGTCCAGACCCCACACAGCAAAGGGCCAGGTGATGGGTATCGTCTGCAGAGCCTGAGCGGGCAGGTGGGTCTGCTTCGCATAGAATTGGCACCCCTCGCAGGCGCGGACAATTCTAGTGGCGTCAGCCACCGCCGTCGGCCAGTAGAAGCCTTGCCGGAAAGCGTTCCCGACGAGGGTTCGAGGTGCTGCATGATGGCCGCAAGCCCCCGAGTGTATTTCCTGCAGGAGTTCCTGACCTTCGGCGATGGGGATGCATCGCTGGAGGATGCCCGAGGGGCTACGGTGGTAGAGCTCCTTCTCATCGCCCAACAAGACGAACGACTTGGCGCGTCACGCTACCCGCCGAGCCTCGGCTCGGTCGAGGGGCAGTTCTCCTTGGCGGAGATATTGCAGGTACGGGGTCTGCCAATCTTGATCTGGCGTGACCCCGCTCCGCTCCTCCTCGATGCGCAGTGCTTCGCCCTCGGGGGCCGAGGGTTCCTCGGGCTGAACCGAGGATGGCTCGGGCTGGGCCGAGGCCACCTCGGACGGGGCCGAGGGTGCCTCGGGCTCGGGCGTGTCGCCGATCTTGACGGAGGGTTGGTGCAGATCCCGGGAGAAGACGTCCGGGGGAACCGTCGTTCGCCCCGAGGCTATCTTTGCCAGCTCGTCCGCAGTCTCGTTGTTGCGTCGGGCGATGTGGTTAAGCTCGAGCCCGTAGAACTTGTCTTCCAGGCGTCGAACCTCATCACAGTAGGCCTCCATCTTCGGGTCGCGGCAGTGGGAGTTCTTCATGACTTGGTCAATGACGAGCTGCGAGTCGCCGCGAGCATCGAGGCGTCGGACCCCTAGCTCGATGGCGATTCGCAATCCGTTGATCAGAGCCTCGTACTCAGCCACATTGTTGGACGCCGGGAAATGGAGGCGGAGCACGTAGCGCAGGTGCTTCCCGAGGGGCGAGACGAAGAGCAGGCCCGCGCCGGCTCCCGTCTTCATCAGCGACCCGTCGAAAAACATGGTCCAGAGCTCCGGTTGGATCGGAGCCGTCGGCAACTGGGTGTCGACCCATTCGGCTACGAAGTCCGCCAGTACCTGGGACTTGATGGCCTTCTGAGGGGCGAACGAGATTGTCTCGCCCATGATTTCCACCGCCCACTTTGCGATCCGTCCCGAGGCTTCTCGGCACTGGATGATCTCCCCCAGGGGGAAGGATGACACCACAGTCACCGGATGAGACTCGAAGTAATGTCGCAGCTTTCGCCTCGTCAGGATCACTGCATACAGTAGCTTCTGGACTTGTGGGTAGCGGATCTTGGTCTCGGACAGCACCTCGCTGACGAAGTAAACTGGCCTCTGAATGGGCAAAGCATGCCCCTCTTCCTGCCTTTCGACCACGATCGCGGCGCTGACCACCTGAGTGGTAGCGGCGACGTAGACCAAGAGGGCTTCTCCATCAGCTGGGGGTACCAAGACGGGCGCCTGGGTGAGGAGCGCCTTCAGGTTCCCGAGAGCTTCCTCGGCCTCGGGAGTCCAAGTGAAGCACTCGGCCTTCCTTAAGAGACGGTACAGGGGCAGGCCTCTTTCGCCGAGGCGCGAGATGAAACGGCTCAAGGCCGCGAGACATCCCATGACCCTCTGTACGCCTTTTAAGTCCTTGATGGGCCCCATGTTTGTGATGGCAGCGATCTTCTCCGGGTTGGCTTCGATGCCCCGCTCGGAGACGATGAATCCCAGGAGCATGCCTCGGGGCACCCCGAAGACGCACTTCTCGGGATTGAGCTTGACGCCCTTCGCCTTGAGACACCGGAATGTCACTTCAAGGTCGGAGAGAAGGTCGGAGGCTTTCCTTGTCTTGACTACGATGTCATCGACGTAGGCCTCGACCGTGCGACCGATGTGTTCGCCGAACACATGGTTCATGCACCGCTGGTACGTTGCACCCGCGTTCCTCAAACCGAACGACATGGTGACATAACAGTACATGCCGAAGGGCGTGATGAAAGAAGTCGCGAGCTGGTCGGACTCTTTCATCTTTATTTGATGATACCCTGAGTAGGCATCGAGGAAAGACAGGGTTTCGCACCCAGCAGTGGAGTCCACGATTTGATTGATGCGAGGTAGAGGGTAGGGGACCTTCGGACACGCTTTGTTGAGACCAGTGTAGTCTACACACATCCGCCATTTCCCCCCTTTCTTCCTCACAAGTACAGGGTTGGCAAGCCATTCGGGATGGAATACCTCTTTGATGAACCCTGCTGCCATCAGCTTGTGGATCTCCTCGCCTATCACCCTGCGCCTTTCGTCGTCGAATCGGCGCAGAGGCTGACTGACCGGTCGGGCTCCGGCCCGAATATCCAGCGAGTGCTCGGCGACATCCCTCGGTATGCCGGGCATGTCCGAGGGACTCCACGCAAAGACGTCGGCGTTTGCGCGGAGAAAGTCGACGAGCACTGCTTCCTATTTGGGGTCGAGCCCGGAACCGATCCGGATCTGCTTGGGGGTGTCGTCACTGGGACCGAGAGGGACGGCCTTAACCGTCTCCGCTGGCTCGAAGTTGCCGGCGTGTCGCTTCACGTCTGGCACCTCTCGGGAGAGGCTTTCCAGGTCGGCGATGAGGGCCTCGGACTCGGCGAGGGCCTCGGCGTACTCCACGCACTCCACATCGCATTCGAACGCGTGTTTGTACATGGGGCCGACGGTGATGACCCCGTTGGGGCCCGACATCTTGAGCTTCAGGTAGGTGTAGTTGGGGATGGCCATGAACTTCGCGTAGCATGGCCTTCCCAACACTGCGTGGTAGGTTCCTCGGAACCCGACCACCTCAAACGTCAAAGTCTCCCTTCGGAAGTTGGAGGGTGTTCCGAAGCAGACAGGAAGGTCGAGCTGTCCGAGGGGCTGGACGCGCTTCCCAGGAATGATCCCGTGGAAGGGCGCAGCGCCCGCTCGGACGGATGACAGATCGACGCGCAGGAGCCTGAGGGTCTCGGCGTAGATGATATTGAGGCAGCTGCCCCCATCCATAAGGACCTTGGTGAGCCTGACGTCGCCGATGACGGGGTCGACGACGAGCGGGTACTTCCCCGGGCTCGGCACGTGGTCGGGGTGGTCATCTTGGTCGAAGGTGATGGGCTTGTCGGACCAGTCTAGGTAGACTGGCGCCGCCACCTTCACCGAGCAGACCTCCCGACGCTCTTGCTTACGATGCCGAGCCGAGGCATTCGCCGCATGCCCTCCGTAGACCATGAAGCAGTCGCGGACCTCGGGGAACTCTCCTGCTTGGTGATCTTCTTTTTTGTCGTCGTCGCGGGCCCTGCCACCCTCTGCGGGTGGCCCGGCCCGGTGGAAGTGGCGCCGAAGCATGACGCACTCCTCGAGGGTGTGCTTGATGGGCCCCTGATGGTAAGGGCACGTCTCCTTGAGCATCTTGTCGAAGAGGTTGGCACCTCCGGGGGGCTTCCGAGGGTTCTTGCATTCGGCGGCGGCGACAAGGTCCGTGCTGGCGGCGTCGCGTTTCGCTTGCGACTTCCTCCTGCCTTTCTTCTTGGCGCCGAGCGGAGTAGACGCCTCGGGAGCATCTTCCGACGGGCGGCCCTGGGGCTGCTTGTCCTTTCGGAAGATGGCCTCGACCACCTCCTGACCAGAGGCGAACTTGGTGGCGATGTCCATCAGCTCGCTCGCCCTGGTGGGGGTCTTGCGACCCAACTCGCTCACCAGGTCACGGCAGGTGGTGCCGGCAAGGAACGCGCCGATGACATCGGAGTCGGTGATGTTGGGCAGCTCGGTGCGCTGCTTCGAGAATCGTCGGATGTAGTCCCGAAGAGACTCTCCCGGCTGTTGCCGGCAGCTTCGGAGGTCCCAGGAATTCCCGGGGCGCACGTACGTGCCCTGGAAGTTGCCGGCGAAAGCTTGGACCAGATCCTCCCAGTTGGAAATCTGCCCCGGAGGCAGGTGCTCCAACCAAGCGCGAGCAGTGTCGGAGAGGAACAGGGGGAGGTTGCGGATGATGAGGTTGTCGTCGTCCGTTCCACCCAGTTGACAGGCCAGGCGGTAGTCCGCGAGCCACAATTCCGGTCTCGTTTCCCCCGAGTACTTTGTGATAGTAGTCGGGGGTCGGAATCGGGTCGGAAACGGCTCCCGCCGAATGGCCCGGCTGAAGACCTGCGGACCGGGTGGTTCGGGCGAGGGACTCCGATCCTCCCCGCTGTCGTAGCGTCCCCCACGCCTGGGGTGATAACCTCGGCGCACCCTTTCGTCGAGGCGGGCCCGACGGTCGCGATGAGGGTGCTCGTCGCCGAGGTGGCCCGGGGCCGCAAGCGCGGTGTTGCGCGTGCGCCCGGTGTAGACCGAGGCTTCCCGCATGAGTCGGGAAGTCGCGGCACGAGGTTCCAAGGGGTACCCCTGCCTTCGGGATGCAGAGCTCTCGGCTCGCCGGGCCGCAGCGCCTTCCAGGAGATGCTTGAGCTCTCCCTGGATTCACCGACCCTCGGTGGTTGATGACTCCGGCATCGCGCGGAGGAGCATCGCTGCGGCTGCCAGGTCCTGACCGGTTCCGCCGGATGCGGGTGGCGGTCTGTCCCTGGCATCGTTGGCGATGCGGTGCTGGAGACCCTGGGGCAGGTGACGTATTTCTCCGGCCGGGGGCTGGCCCACCCATACCTGCCCGACGTCCCGGCGGATTGCCCCGAGCGCTCCTGCTCCCTCATCGAGCCCGGCCTGCGCCCCGCGGACTTGCTCGAGCTGTGGGTCGTGACCCCCCGCCGGAACGGGGACCACAGCTAGCTCCCGCGGGATGTCGGCGCGAGGCGCTGGCCTAGGGAGATCACCATCCTCCGGCATGCCGAGACAGCTGCCTCCGGAGGGATCCCCTAGCTCGACGTGGAAACATTCGCGGCTCGGGCCGCAGTCCTTGTCGTCAAGGCTGCGGCTGCCGTCGGAACAGTCGGAGAGGCAGTAGTTGCATGCGGTCATGAAGTCCCGCATGGCAATGGGGTTGCCAGATCCAGAGAAATCCCAGCAGATGCTGGGGTCGTCATCTTCCTCGGACCCAGAGGGTCCGTAGGTCGAGACGCCCGTCAATCGGTCCCAAGGCGACCGCACACGAAACCCGAAAGGGGTTGCACTCGCCTCAACGTGAGCGCCCGCCAGAGCGAGGTCACTAGGCGGGTTGAGGTCGAGTTGAAATGACAAAGGATGGGAATCAGCCGGTACCTTTTGGTCGACGAGGAGCGACGAAGTCACATCGGGGGCTGATCGCGCCGTCGTCCTGGGTACGAGTGCGACGTCCTGCAGGCCCTCCGTGAGCGCGCTGGCGTCGTCCACTTACTCGGGGTTGGCGTGTCGCGGGGGGACGGCGCTCGCCTTCGCCTCAAACGCGAGGGTGACGCCCGACGCGTCCTCCTTTGGGGCGCTGGAGATGTCGATTTGCTCGACAACCGACTGAGCGCAGCCTCCCGCTTGGCCCTGGTTGCCCCGCCTCCTCCTCCGATGGCGAGGGAGAGGATGGGGCGAGCTCGAAAGTTGTCCTTCCCCCACGCGGGAAAGACGTCGTCGATTCCGCCGCCGGCGGGCGGGCTGTCCGCCACCATTGTCGCTGTCGCGCGGCGGTGGAAGGAGTAGCATGTCGTAGCTGCCGTCGAAAGACATGAACTCGAGGCTCCCGAAACGGAGCACCGTCCCGGGTCGAAGAGGTCGTTGGAGACTGCCCATCTGGAGCTTGACGGGAATCTGCTCGTCAACACGCAGCAGGCCCCTACCTGGCGCGCCAACTGTCGGCGTTTCGAGACCGGGGGGTCCCCGAGCCGACGAGTGAGTGTGCCGCGTGCCCCAGCCCAGATGGGTCGAGCGCGTGGGCGAGCGCGAAGGGGGGAGAGCGAGGTGGCCGGAGCCGGGTCATGAGGGAGGCGGAGATCCCGCGGCCTTCGTGTTCGTCCCGCGCCCAGGTCGGGTGCGCTTGCAGTAGGGGGTTACAAGCGTCCGCGCGGGTGAGGGGAGCGAGCGGCCCCAAGAGAGCGCCTGCCCCTGCCCTCGTTCCCGCGAGGCCAACCTTCTCTAAGAAGGCCCTGGTCCTTCCTTTTATAGGCGCAAGGAGAGGATCCAGGTGTACAATGGGGGTGCAGCAGAGTGCTACGTGTCTAGCGGGGGAGAGCTAGCGCCCTGGGTACATGCCAATGTGGCAGCCGGAGAGAACTTGGCACCCAGCCAGTGTGGTGTCGTGGCCGTCGGAGGAGTAACGGAGCCTGGTGGAGGGACAGCTGTTGGAACAGTTGGGCTCTTGCTGACGTCTCCCTGCTTCCGTAAGGGAGCCGAGAGCCGCCGTCGTCATGGGTCTAGCGGGGCGCCATTATTGCCTATCTGGCGGAGCTAGCCGGATGGGACGTCGGTCTTGTTCTCTGCGACCCAAGTTGGCTCGGGGCAGGGTGATGATGGCGCTTCCTGTTGACGTGGCGGACTTGTGCCCTGGGTCGGGCGACGTGGAGGCTCCTCCGAGGCCGAGGTCGAGTCTGTCTTCCATGGCCGAGGCCGAGCCCGAGCTCCTGGGTCAGGCGAGGCGGAGGTCGTTCGGCAGAGGCCAGGGCGGAGTCCGAGCCCTGGGTCGGGCGAAGCGGAGTTCGTCGTCTTCCGGGGCCTTAGCCCGAGTCCGAGCCCTGGGTCGGGCGGAGCGGAGTTCGCTGTCTTCCGGGGCCTTAGCCCGAGTCCGAGCCCTGGGTCGGGCGGAGCGGAGTTCGCCGTCTTCCGGGGCCTTAGCCCGAGTCCGAGCCCTGGGTCGGGCGGAGCGGAGTTCACCGTCTTCCGGGGCCTTAGCCCGAGTCCGAGCCCTGGGTCGGGCGGAGCGGAGTTCGCCGTCTTCCGGGGCCTTAGCCCGAGTCCGAGCCCTGGGTCGGGCGGAGCGGAGTTCGCCGTCTTCCGGGGCCTTAGCCCGAGTCCGAGCCCTGGGTCGGGCGGAGCTTCCTATGGCGCCTTTGGCAAAGCCTGGCCGCCCGTCAGTCTCACTCTTTGCGTTAAATGCCCCAGTGACTTGGTCGGTCGGCGCGGTGATTTAGTCAGGGTTGCTTCTTAACGAAGGCAAGGCCTCGGGCGAGCCGGAGATGCGTCTGCCGTAAAAAAGGGGGCCTCGGGCGAGACGGAAACACCTCAGGGTCGGCTGCCCTTGCCCGAGGCTAGGCTCGGGCGTGGCGTGATCGAGTCGCTCGTATGGACTGATCCCTGACTTAATCAAACCCATCAGGCCTCTGCAGCTTTATGCTGATGGGGGTTACCAGCTGAGAATTAGGCGTCTTAAGGGTACCCCTAATTATGGTCCCCGACAGCAGGTGCCATGGATTTTGGATCAGGCGGTCCAGGTTAGGTCAGGCCTCATAAAGTATGAGCCGTCAGATCTCGATCCTACAAAGAGAAGTCCATACCGGTTCGTGTCTCAGTTAATTTAAATTGAGACCATGCGTATTCGATCCAGCGGGCAGATCACATCCATACCCCTTTGATCGTGGATTTATGTTAAAAAGCCCCTCATAATTTTGAAAATCAAACCACCGTCCACCGTAGTATAAAAAATATGACACTAGAGTCCAGAACTTTGCAAAACAGACCCTAAACCTTTGGTCCCTGGTGAGATTAAATAAATAAAATAAAATAGAAAATCACAAGAAAACCTCTAAAAATTTGTTATTAGTATAAAAATAAATCCAAAAACTTCCAAAATTTATATCTTATTCATTTTAACTCCAATTTTAGTGGTTCTTGAACCTATGAATTCGTTGTGATGTATATAATACTACTATGCATATTATTTCTATGTTGATGTGATGTTAATTTATGCCCATGTATTGGTTGTTTGTATTGTGTGAGTAGACGAGCAAGCGACCGAGGAACTCGGTGCTCAACAGGTGGAAAACTCTGAGCAGGAGATTGCCGATGGCAAGTTGTGTCCGTGATCACTCTTCTTTACCCAATAATGTTCTGGTTAATCACTATGATCTTATTAGGCTAATTTTGATGGGACCCAATATGTCACTGAAAGTCGCCTAGAGGGGGGGGGGGTGAATAGGCGGAATCTAAAAATTACAAACTTAAGCACAACTACAAGCCAGGGGTTAGCGTTAGAAATATAATCGAATCCGAAAGAGAGGGCGAAACAAATCACAAGCAAATGAAGAGTGAGACGCGGTGATTTGTTTTACCGAGGTTCGGTTCTTGCAAACCTACTCCCCGTTGAGGTGGTCACAAAGACCGGGTCTCTTTCAACCCTTTCCCTCTCTCAAACGGTCACTTAGACCGAGTGAGCTTCCTTCCTTGATTTCCTGGGTCACTTAGACCCCGCAAGGACCACCACACAATCGGTGTCTCTTGCTTCACTTACAAGGTTTTGAGAGTAAGAATGAGAGAAAGAAGAAAGCCAACCAAGCAACAAGAGCAACAAAAGAACACAAGTCGATCTCCTCACAAGTCCTAAAAACTAGAATTGAATTGGGGACTTTGATTCGATCGGAGGCTTTGATTTGTGTCTTAGAGTGTTGTGTATTGCTCTTGTATTGAATGAGATGTAGTGAATGCTTGGATGCCTTGAATGTGGGGTGGTTGGGGGTATTTATAGCCCCAACCACCAAAGTGGCCGTTGGGGAGGCTGTCTGTCGTATGGCGCACCGGACAATCTGGTGCGCCACCGGACACTGTTCGGTGCACCAGTCACGTCACCCAACCATTAGGGTTCGACCGTTGGAGCTCTAACAAGTGGGGCCACCGGACAGTCCGGTGGTGCACCGGACAGTCCGGTAGACTGTCCGGTGCGCCTTCTGGCACCTGCTCTGACTTCTGCGCGCGCAGGCGTGCATTGTTTGCTTTTACTGTTCCTTGCAGACAACCATTGGCGCGAAGTAGCCGTTGCTCTGCTGGCACACCGGACATTCCGGTGGATTATAGCGGAGCGGCTTCCCCAAATTCCCGAAGCTAGCAAGTTCAGAGTCGATCCTCCTGGTGCACCGGACACTGTCCGGTGGTGCACCGGACAGTCCGGTGCTCCAGACCAGGGCTGCCTTCATATACTTTGCTCCTTTGTTTTGAACCCTTTCTTTTGACTTTGTATTGGTTTGTTGTAAACCTTTGGCACCTGTAGAACTCATAATCTAGAACAAACTAGTTAGTCCAATAATTGTGTTGGGCAATTCAACCACCAAAATTCATATAGGATAAGGTTTGACCCTATTTCCCTTTCAATCTCCCCCTTTTTGGTGATTGATGCCAACTGAAAGGGAAATGTGCCCTTGGGCCATTTCTATAAGATTTTGGTGATTAAGTGCTCCACACAAATGCTTTGAGTGATATTTGTGCCAAAGACTCAAGAAGTGCAAATCAAGATTAAAGGTATGTTTCTAGACGTAGTACATTGTTTTGAAGACTAATGTATTATGTCTAAGTGCTAGAAACAGGAGAAATCGTTTTGGAGAAAAGTTGGCTATGTACAGCCAAAAGGCTGCTCGGTCTGGGTGCACCGGACTGTCCGGTGGAGCACCGGACAGTGTCTGGTGGTGCACCGGACAGTGTCCGGTGTGCCAGGACCAGTCCCGATGAACAGCCTACTCTTGGGTCTCGACGGTGGCGTACGGCTATAAATCACCGGACTGTCCGGTGAGTCGTCTGCGGCGAAGTCGCCACTCTCGGGAAATAGTCAACAGCGTACGGCTAAAAATCACCGGACTGTCTGGCTGGGCCAACGGTCGGCCGCGCAATCCGCACGTGACGCGTGGCCGAGCCAACGGTCAGATGGGGGCACCGGACTGTCCGGTGCGCCAACGGCTCTAAATCTTCAACGGTCGGCTGCGCCAATTTAGGAAAGCAATCTGCACCGGACACTAAACAGTGCCTGTCCGGTGGTGCACCGGACTGTCCGGTGCGCCACCCGACAGAAGGCAAGAATTGCCTTCCCAGATTGCTTCCAACGGCTCCTAGCTGCCTACTATAAAAGGGACCCCTAGGCGCATGGAGGAGTACACCAAGCATTCTTTGATCATCTCTAAGCACCAAGACTTCATTCTAGCGCATTTCATCCGTTGTGATAGCAATTTGAGCTCCTCTTGAGTTGAGAACTCTGTGTGTGAACTTAGAGCTCAAGTTGTGACTTGTGTGCGTGTTTGTGTTCATGCTTTGAGTCTTGTGTGTGTTGCTTTTCCCTCCCTTACTTTCGTGCTTCTTTGTGATCATCATTTGTAAGGGCGAGAGGCTCCAAGTTATGGAGATTCCTCGCGAACGGGATATAGTGAAAGAAAGAAGAACACTGTGGTATTCAAGTGGATCTTTGGACCACTTGAAAGGGGTTGAGTGCAACCCTCGTCCATTGGGACGCCACAACGTGGAGTAGGCAAGTGTTGTACTTGGCTGAACCACGGGATAACTCACGTGTCTTTTGTGATTGCTTTTCTGTGATACTTGTGTTCACAAGAGCTCGCTATTTAGCCTACTAACACTTAACCAAGTTTTGTGGCTATAAGTTTCAAGTTTTTACAGGATCACCTATTCACCCCCCCCCTCTAGGTGCTTTCAATTGGTATCAGAGCCGTTCTCTTCACGTGAGGGACTAATCGCCCGAAGAGATGGATCCTAAGGAAAAGGGGATGGTGGTCAACGATAAGGAGAAGGAGTCCATCTTCAACGAGCCAAGGGACGACAAACCTACTGACTCTGGCTCGAGTCGTAAGAAGAAGGACGAGAAGAAAAAGAGGCGTATCAAGAAGATCGTCTACTACGACAGCGACGAGTCCTCTTCTTCCCAAAGAGGCGACGACTACGACGAGAAAAAGAAAACGGTCAACTCAAACTTTTCTTTTGATTATTCTCGTATTCCGCATAATTCTAATGCTCATTTGCTTTCCATTCCTCTTGGTAAACCTCCACACTTTGATGGAGAGGACTACGGATTTTGGAGTCACAAAATGCGTAGCCATTTGTTCTCTCTTCATCCAAGCAATTTGATAGTACGGATAATCCCATGTTTGTCAATGAACAAATTCAAAAAAATGCACAAGCTACCACTGTTCTATTAGCATCCTTGTGCAGGGAAGAGTACCATAAGGTGAGCGGCTTGGATAACGCCAAGCAGATTTAGGACACCCTCAAGATCTCGCATGAGGGGAATGATGCCACCATGATCACCAAGATGGAGTTGGTGGAGGGCAAACTGGGAAGGTTCGCAATGATCAGGGGGAGGAGCCAACCCAAACATACAACAGGCTCAAGACCCTTGTCAACAAAATCAGGAGCTATGGAAGCACAAGACGGACGGACCACGACGTCGTCCGGCTTATGCTAAGGTCCTTCACTGTCCTTGATCCTCATCTTGTAAACTCTATTCGTGAAAATCCTAGGTACACCAAGATGACGCCCGAGGAAATACTCGGAAAGTTTGTAAGTGGGCGAATGATGATCAAGGAGGCAAGATATGTTGATGAGGCGTTGAATGGCCCAATGCCGATCCACGAGCCCCAAACCGTTGCTCTCAAAGCAACAAGTAGCAGGGAGGTGCTACCTAGCAAGGTGGCGCAAGTTGAGGCGGCCGGGCTAAATGAGGATGAAATGGCCCTCATTATCAAGCGCTTCAAGACGACGCTAAAAGGAAGAAAGGAGCATCCCAACAAGAGCAAAGCAAAGGGAAAACGCTCCTGCTTTAAATGTGGTAAGTATGGTCATTTTATAGCAAATTGTCCCGACAATACTAATGACCAGGAACAAGAGAAAGGCGGGAAGAGGGAAAAGAAGAAGGCCTACAAGAAGGCAAAGGGCGAGGCACACCTCGGCAAAGAGTGGGACTCGGATTGTTCGTCGTCCGACTCCGACGACGAAGGACTCGCCGCCTCGGCCTTCAACAAGTCGTCGCTCTTCCCCAACAAGCACCATACTTGTCTAATGGCAAAGGAAAAGAAGGTAAACACTAGAGAAATTCCTAAGTACTCTACTTCTAGTGATGAAGACTCTAGTGATGATGAAATTGATTACACTAGCTTGTTCAAAGGATTAGATAGAGCAAAAGTAGAAAAGATCAATGAATTGATTGATGCTCTAAATGAAAAGAATAGACTTTTAGAATAGCAAGAGGATCTTTTATATGAAGAGCATGATAAATTTGTAAGTGTGCAAAAGTCTCTTGCTTTAGAAGTTAAAAGGAATGAAATGCTTTCTTGTGAATCATCTACTTGTCATGAGACTATGGCTAGCTTAAGAAGTATTAATGATGATTTAAATGCTAAGCTAGAAATAGTAAATAAATCTAGTTCTTGTGTGGAACATGTTGTGATTTGCAATAGGTGTAAGGATTTTAATGTTGATGCTTGTAGTGAACATTTAATTTCCATTACTAGATTAAATGATGAAGTGGCTAGTCTTAATGTCCAACTTAAGACTAGCAAAAATGATTTTGATAAACTAAAATTTGCAAGGGATGCCTACACTATTGGTAGACATCCCTCAATTAAGGATGGGCTTGGCTTTCGAAGGGAAGCCAAGAACTTAACAAGTCAATGGGCTCCCATCTCTGCCATGAACAGAGGGAAGGCCCCTATGACTAATAATGGTCAAAAGAATCATGCTTTCATCTATAGTAATAGAAACTTTTCTAGAAATGCTCATAGAAGTTATGCTTATGATTCACATGCTATGATTGCTTCGAGTTCCTCTGTTGTGCATGGTAGAAATATGTCTAGGAAAAATGTTGTTCATGTGCCTAGGAAAGTAAGTAATGAACCTTCTATAATTTACCATGCTTGCAATGCTTCTTTTGCAATTTGTAGTAAGAATAAGAAAGTAATTGCTAGGAAGTTGGGGGCCAAGTGCAAAGGAGATAAGACTTGCATTTGGGTTCCTAAGGCTATTGTTACTAACCTTGTAGGACCCAACAAGAGTTGGGTACCTAAAACCCAAGCCTAATTTGCCTTGAAGGTTTATGCATCCGGGGGCTCAAGCTGGATTATCGACAGCGGATGCACAAACCACATGATGGGGGAGAAGAAGATGTTCACCTCCTACGTCAAGAACAATGATTCCCAAGATTCAATCATATTCGGTTATGGGAATCAAGGCAAGGTTAAAGGACTAGGAAAGATAGCTATTTCATCCGAGCATTCCATATCTAATGTATTTTTAGTAGAATCGCTCGGGTATAACTTGTTGTCCGTTAGTCAATTATGTAATATGGGTTACAATTGCTTATTTACAAACGTAGATGTGTCTGTCTTTAGAAGGAGTGATGGTTCATTAGCTTTTAAGGGTGTACTAGACGGCAAACTCTATTTAGTTGATTTTTCGAAGGAGGAGGCCGATCTAGATTAGGGCTGGGCATTCGGTTTTTTTCTAAACTTTGGTTCGGTTTTTCGGTTTTAAAAAACTTCGGTTTTTCAAACATTAGAAACCGATTGGTTTTCTAGAAAATGAAAAACCGAGAAGTTCAGTTTCGGTTTTTTACTTTGGTTTTTCGGTAAAAACCGAATACCAAACTTATAATCAAGACAATACATACAACAAGTTACATGATAGATTACACATAATTTTAAAAAGTAAAAATTATATAGGTACAAATATTTAGATATACATCATACATCACATACAAATAAGTGAATAACAATTTAATTGTATCACACATTTAGTTCATATAATTGAATAGTCAAATTTGAGAATTGATAAAGTTTGGTATTCGGTTTTTCGGTTCGGTATACGGTGAAAACCGATTACGATACCGAAAACCAAACTTCTTAGATACAAAAACCGAAACCGAACCGAACTACCAAAAAACCGAAATTTCGGTTCGGTTCGGTACGGTTCGGTTTTCGGTTTATGGTAAAAATGTGCCCACCCCTAATCTAGATGCATGCTTAATCGCTAAGACTAGCATGGGCTGGCTGTGGCATCGCCGTCTAGCACATGTGGGGATGAAGAACCTTCACAAACTTCTAAAGGGAAAACATGTGTTAGGTCTAACAAATGTAACTTTCGAAAAAGATAGACCTTGTGCAGCTTGTCAAGCAGGTAAACAAGTGGGAAGTGCTCATCACAACAAGAATGTGATGACCACATCAAGACCTTTGGAGCTACTTCATATGGATCTCTTCGGACCCGTCGCCTACCTCAGCATCGGGGGAAGTAAGTATGGTCTTGTTGTTGTTGATGATTTTCCCGCTTCACTTGGGTATTCTTTTTTGCAGGATAAATCAGAAACCCAAGGGACCCTCAAGCGCTTTCTAAGGCGAGCTCAAAACGAATTTGAGCTCAAGGTGAAAAAGATTAGAAGCGACAACGGGTCCGAGTTCAAGAACCTTCAAGTGGAGGAGTTTCTTGAGGAGGAAGGAATCAAGCACGAGTTCTCCGCTCCCTACACACCACAACAAAACGGTGTGGTAGAGAGGAAGAACAGGACACTTATAGACATGGCGAGGATGATGCATGGAGAATTTAAGACGCTCGGGTGGTTTTGGTCGGAAGCTGTGAACACAGCTTGCCACGCCATAAACTGGGTCTATCTTCATCGCCTCCTCAAGAAGACGTCGTACGAACTTCTAACCGGTAACAAACCCAATGTTTCATATTTTCGAGTTTTTGGGAGTAAATGCTACATTCTAGTGAAGAAAGGTAGGAATTCAAAATTTGCTCCCAAAGCTGTAGAAGGGTTTTTGTTAGGTTATGCTCAAATACAAAGGCGTATAGAGTCTTCAACAAATCATCGGGTCTGGTTGAAGTCTCTAGCGACGTTGTATTTGATGAGACTAATGGCTCTCCAAGAGAGCAAGTTGATCTTGATGATGTAGATGAGGATGATGTTCCAACGGACGCAATTCGCACCATGGCGATTAGAGATGTGCGACCACAGGAACACAAGGAGCAAGATCAACCTTCTTCCTCAACAATGGTGCACCCCCCAACTCAAGATGATGAACAGGTACCTCAAGAGGAGGCGTGTGATCAAGGGGGAGCACAAGAAGACCAAGTTGAGGAGGAAGAAGCACCACGGGCTTCTCCAACTCAAGTTCGAGCGATAATTCAAAGGAATCATCCCGTCGACCAGATATTGGGTGACATAAGCAAGGGAGTAACCACTCGCTCTAGATTAGCTAATTTTTGTGAGCATTACTCTTTTATCTCTTCTATTGAGCCTTTCAGGGTAGAAGAGGCCTTGCTAGATCCGGACTGGGTGTTGGCCATGCAGGAAGAGCTCAACAACTTCAAGCGAAATGAAGTTTGGACACTGGTGCCACGTCCCAAGCAAAACGTTGTGGGAACCAAGTGGGTGTTCCGCAACAAACAGGACGAGCACGGGGTGGTGACAGGGAACAAGGCTCGACTTGTGGCAAAAGGTTATGCCCAAGTCGCAGGTTTGGACTTTGAGGAGACTTTTGCTCCTGTGGCTAGGCTAGAGTCGATTCGTATTTTGTTAGCCTATGCCGCTCACCATTCTTTCAGGTTGTTCCAAATGGACGTGAAGAGCGCTTTCCTTACGGGCCAATCAAGGAGGAGGTGTACGTGAGCAACCCCCTGGCTTTGAGGATGAACGGTACCCCGACCATGTGTGTAAGCTCTCTAAGGCGCTCTATGGACTTAAGCAAGCCCCAAGAGCATGGTATGAATGCCTTAGAGACTTTCTAATCGCTAATGCTTTCAAGGTTGGGAGAGCCAATCCAACTCTTTTCACTAAGACTTGTGATGGTGACCTATTTGTATGCCAAATTTATGTCGATGACATAATATTTGGTTCTACTAACCAAAAGTCTTGTGAAGAGTTTAGCAGGGTGATGACGCAGAAATTCGAGATGTCGATGATGGGCGAGTTGAACTATTTCCTTGGATTCCAAGTGAAGCAACTCAAGGATGGCACCTTCATCTCTCAAACAAAGTATACACAAGACTTGCTCAAACGGTTTGGGATGAAGGACGCCAAGCCCGCAAAAACTCCAATGGGAACCGACGGACATGTCGACCTCAACAAAGGAGGTAAGTCCGTTGATCAAAAGGCATACCGGTCTATGATAGGGTCTTTACTTTATTTATGTGCTAGTAGACCGGATATTTTGCTTAGCGTATGCATGTGTGCTAGATTTCAATCCGACCCAAGGGAGTGTCACCTTGTGGCCGTTAAGCGAATCCTTAGATATTTAGTTGCTACGCCTTGCTTCGGGATCTGGTATCCAAAGGGGTCTACCTTTGACTTAATTGGATATTCAGACTCCAATTATGCTGGATGTAAGGTCGATAGGAAGAGTACATCAGGGACGTGCCAATTCCTAGGAAGGTCCCTGGTATCTTGGAGTTCTAAAAAACAAACTTCCGTTGCCCTATCCACCGCTGAGGCCGAGTATGTTGCTGCAGGACAGTGTTGCGCGCAACTACTTTGGATGAGGCAAACCCTCCGGGACTTTGGCTACAATCTGAGCAAAGTCTCACTCCTATGTGACAATGAGAGTGCAATCCGCATGGCGGACAATCCTGTTGAACACAGCCGCACAAAGCACATAGACATCCGGCATCACTTTTTGAGAGACCACCAGCAAAAGGGAGATATCGAAGTGTTTTATGTTAGCACCGAGAACCAGCTAGCCGATATCTTTACCAAGCCTTTAGATGAGAAGACCTTTTGCAGGATGCGTAGTGAGCTAAATGTCTTAGATTCGCGTAACTTGGATTGATCTAGAGCATACATGTGTTTTATGCCTTTGATCATGTTCCTTTATGCATGTTATTGCTTATTTATTGTGCTCAAGTTGTGCAAGGGATCCCCGGACCTCACAAGTCCATGTGTGAGTGATGCACATATTTAGGGGGAGAAATGCTACAACTTGACCCTTTGAGACTAACCGTGTGCTTGAGTTTTCTTAATTTAGTCTCAAAGGTAATTGAAAGGGAAAAGGTGAACTTGGACCATGCAAGACTTCCACTGCACTCCGATGAGAGGGTAAATTACTCTAAGTTCATCTCCATGCTCTTATTGCCTTTTTGCTCTTAATTGATGATTTTTGGTGAGGCAATAGGGTTCAAGGGCCAAAAATGATCCCGTTTTGGTGCTTGATGCCAAAGGGGGAGAAATTAAGGCCAAAGCAAGAAATGGATCAGCTACCACTTGAGAATTTTGAAAATAGTAGAGTTAGAGCTTTTGTTTTGTCAAAATACTCTTATTGTCTCTTATTGTCAAAAGTTGGTCTCTTGTGGGGAGAATGTTTGATTATGGGAAAAAGGGGGAGTTTTTGAATATTTGATCAATTTCTCTTGGAATACCTCTCTCTATGCCTCAACAAGTGAATTTGACTTAGAGATAGGAAATTGAGTTTGATTTGCAAAAACAAACCAAGTGGTGGCAAAAATGATCCAAATATGCCAAATTTGAATCAAAAACAAATTTTTTGTTCTCATTTGCATTGATATTGCACTTCTTTTAGTTGCTTTTTGTTGTGTTGGCATAAATCACCAAAAAGGGGGAGATTGAAAGGGAAATGTGCCCTTGGGCCATTTCTATAAGATTTTGGTGATTAAGTGCTACATACAAATGCTTTGAGTGATATTTGTGCCAAAGACTCAAGAAGTGCAAATCAAGATTGAAGGTATGTTTCTAGAGTTAGTACATTGTTTTGAAGACTAATGTATTATGTCTAAGTGCTAGAAACAGGAGAAATCATTTTGGAGAAAAGTTGGCTATGTACAGCCAAAAGGCTGCTCGGTCTGGGTGCACCGAACTGTCCGGTGGTGCAGCCGACAGTGTCCGGTGTGCCAGGACCAGTCCCGATGAACAGCCTACTCTCGGGTCTCGACGGCGGCGTACGACTATAAATCACCGGACTGTCCGGTGGTGCACTGGACTGTCCGGTGAGTCGTCTGCGGCGAAGTCGCCGCTCTCGGGAAACAGTCAACAGCGTACGGCTAAAAATCACCGGACTGTCCGGTGCTGCACCGGACGGTCCGGTGAGCCAACAGTCGGCCGAGCCAACAGTCGGCCGCGCAATCCGCGCGTGACGCGTGGCCGAGCCAACGGTCAGATGGGGGCACCGGACAGTGTCCGGTGCACCAATGGCTCCAAATCTTCAACGGTCGGCTGCGCCAATTTAGGAAAGCAATCTGCACCGAACACTAAACAGTGCCTGTTCGGTGGTGCACCGGACTGTCCGGTGCGCCACCCGACAGAAGGCAAGAATTGCCTTCCCAGATTGCTTCCAACGGCTCCTAGTTGCCTTAGGGCTATAAAAGGGACCCCTAGGCGCATGGAGGAGTACACCAAGCATTCTTTGATAATCTCTAAGCACCAAGACTTCATTCTAGCGCATTTCATCCGTTGTGATAGCAATTTGAGCTCCTCTTGAGTTGAGAACTCCGTGTGTGAACTTAGAGCTCAAGTTGTGACTTGTGTGCGTGTTTGTGTTCGTGCTTTGAGTCTTGTGTGTGTTGCTTTTCCCTCCCTTACTTCCGTGCTTCTTTGTGATCATCATTTGTAAGGGCGAGAGGCTCCAAGTTGTGGAGATTCCTCGCGAACGGGATATAGTGAAAGAAAGAAGAACACCGTGGTATTCAAGTGGATCTTTGGACCACTTGAAAGGGGTTGAGTGCAACCCTCGTCCATTAGGACGCCACAACGTGGAGTAGGCAAGTGTTGTACTTGGCCGAACCATGGGATAACTCGCGTGTCTTTTGTGGTTGCTTTTCTGTGATACTTGTGTTCACAAGAGCTCGCTATTTAGCCTACTAACACTTAACCAAGTTTTGTGGCTATAAGTTTCAAGTTTTTAAAGGATCACCTATTCACCCTCCCCTCTAGGTGCTCTCACCAACACAAACCAAAGCAAATATAAAAATGCAGAATTGAACTAGTTTGCATAATGTAAGTGCAAAGGTTGCTTGGAATTGAAACCAATATACTTATTTTAATAGATGTGCATGGATTGTTTTCTTCTTATTTAAAATTTTGGACCTCATTTGCACCACGAGTTTTGTTTTTGCAAATCTTGTGAAATTCTTTTCAAAACATCTTGCAAATAGTCAAAGGTACATGAGTAAGATTGAAAGAAGCATTTTCAAGATTTTGAAATTTTCTCCCCCTGTTTCAAATGCTTTTCCTTTGACTTAAACAAAACTCCCCTAAATAAAATTCTCCTCTTAGTGTTCAAGAGGGTTTTGCAAGTTTTGAAGATGCTACTTTCTCCCCCTTTTGAACACAATAAGATATCAATTTGAAAAACTTCAATTTTAAAATTTGATGGTGGTGCGGTCCTTTTGCTTTGGGCTCATACTTTCTCCCCCTTTGGCATGAATCGCCAAAAACGGATACTTGTGAGTGAAATATAAGCCCTTTTTACTTTCTCCCAATGGCAAATAAATAGATATGTGTGAAGATTATACCATAGTGGAGAACGATGCGGAGTACCGGCAAATATCGATGGAGTTGAGTGGAAGTGCCTTCTTTGTCGAATACTCCATTTCCCTTTCAATTCTATGACTAAGCATAATAATACACTTGAAAACACATTAGTCATAGACATAAAAGAGATATGATCAAAGGTATATAAATGAGCTATGTGTGCAAAGAATCAATCAAAATTCCTAGAATCAAGAATATTTAGCTCATTCCTAAGTTTGGTAAAGGTTTTCTTATCTAAAGGCTTGGTAAAGATATCGGCCAATTGATCTTTAGTGTTAATATAGGCTATCTCGATATCCCCCTTTTGTTGGTGATCTCTCAGAAAGTGATACCGAATGGCTATATGCTTAGTGCGGCTGTGTTCAACGGGATTATCAGCCATGCGGACTGCACTCTCATTGTCACATAGGAGAGGGACTTTGCTAAATTTGTAGCCATAGTCCCTAAGGGTTTGCCTCATCCAAAGCAATTGTGCGCAACAATGGCTTGCGGCAATGTACTCGGCTTCGGCGGTAGAAAGAGCTACTGAGTTTTGTTTCTTTGAAGCCCAAGACACCAGGGATCTCCCCAGAAACTGACAAGTCCCTGATGTGCTCTTCCTATCAATCTTACACCCTGCCCAATCAGCATCGGAATATCCTAATAAATCAAAAGAGGATCCAATGGGGTACCAAAGACCAAACTTAGGTGTTTGAACTAAATATCTCAAGATTCGCTTCACGGCCCTAAGGTGAACTTCCTTAGGGTCGGCTTGGAACCTTGCACACATGCATACAGAAAGCATAATGTCCGATCGAGATGCACATAAATAGAGTAAAGATCCTATCATCGACCGGTATACCTTTTGATCTACAGATTTACCTCCCGTGTCGAGGTCGAGATGCCCATTGGTTCCCATGGGTGTCTTGATGGGTTTGGCATCCTTCATTCCAAACTTGGTGAGTATATCTTGAACGTACTTGGTTTAGCTGATGAAGGTGCCCCCTTGGAGTTGCTTGACTTGAAATCTATCTTCAAAGCCGGGAGGTTGCTCAACATAGACCTCTTCCTTGATTGGTCCATTGAGAAAGGCACTCTTCACGTCCATTTGATAAAGCCTAAAGCCATGGTAAGTAGCATAGGCAAGTAATATACGAATTGACTCAAGCCTAGCTACGGGTGCATAGGTTTCACCAAAATCCAAACCTTCGACTTGTGAATAGCCCTTGGCCACAAGTCGTGCTTTGTTCCTTGTCACCACACCATGCTCATCTTGTTTGTTGCGAAAGACCCACTTGGTTCCTACAACATTTTGGTTAGGACGTGGAACTATATGCCATACCTCATTCCTCGTGAAGTTGTTGAGCTCCTCTTGCATCGCCAGCACCCAATCCGAATCTTGAAGTGCTTCCTCTACCCTGTGTGGCTCAATAGAGGAAACAAAAGAGTAATGTTCACAGAAATGAGCAACACGAGATCGAGTGGTTACCCCCTTATGAATATCACCGAGGATGGTGTTCACAGGGTGATCTCATTGGATTGCTTGGTGGACTCTTGGGTGTGGCGGCCTTAGATCTTGTTCATCCTCCTTGTCTTGATCATTTGTATCTCCCCCTTGATCATTGTCGTCCTCTTGAGGTGGCTCATCTTCTTGATCTTCTTCATCATCTTGAGCCTCATCCTCATCTTGGGTTGGTGGAGAAGCTTGCATGGAGGAAGATGGTTGATCTTGTGCTTGTGGAGGCTATTCAAATTCCTTAGGACACACATCCCCAATGGACATGTTTCTTAGCGCGACGCACAGAGCCTCTTCATCATCTAGCTCATTAAGATCAACTTGCTCTACTTGAGAGCCGTTCGTCTCATCAAACACAATGTCACATGAGACTTCAACTAGTCCAGTGGACTTGTTAAAGACTCTATATGCCCTTGTGTTTGAGTCATAACCAAGTAAAAAGCCTTCTACAACCTTAGGAGCAAATTTAGATTTTCTACCTCTTTTAACAAGTATAAAACATTTGCTACCAAAGACTCTAAAATATGAAACATTGGGCTTTTTACCGGTGAGGAGTTCATATGATGTCTTCTTGAGGATTCGGTGTAGATATAACCGGTTGATGGCGTAGCAAGCGGTGTTGACCGCCTCGGCTCAAAACCGATCCGAAGTCTTGTATTCATCAAGCATGGTCCTTGCCATGTCCAATAGAGTTCTATTCTTCCTCTCCACTACACCATTTTGTTGTGGCGTGTAGAGAGAAGAGAACTCATGCTTGATGCCCTCCTCCTCAAGAAAGCCTTCAATTCGAGAGTTCTTGAACTCTGTCCCGTTGTCGCTTCTTATTTTCTTGATCCTCAAGCCGAACTCATTTTGAGCCCGTCTCAAGAATCCTTTCAAGGTCTCTTGGGTTTGAGATTTATCCTGTAAAAAGAATACCTAAGTGAAGCGAGAATAATCATCCACAATAACTAGACAGTACTTACTCCCGCCGATGCTTATGTAAGCTACCGAGTCGAATAGGTCCATGTGGAGGAGCTCAAGTGGCCTGTCAGTCGTCATGATGTTTTTGTGTGGATGATGAACACCAACTTGCTTCCCTGCTTGGCATGCACTACAAATCCTGTCTTTCTCAAAATGAACATTTGTTAGTCCCAAAATGTGTTCTCCCTTTAGAAGCTTGTGAAGATTCTTCATTCCAACGTGGGCTAGTCGGCGATGCCAGAGCCAACCCATGTTAGTCTTAGCAATTAAGCACGTATCGAGTTCAGCTCTATTAAAATCAACTAAGCATAGCTGACCCTCTAATACTCTCTTAAAAGCTACTAAATCATCACTTCTTCTAAAGACAGTAACACCTACATCCGTAAAAAGACAGTTGTAACCCATTTTGCATAATTGAGAAACAGAAAGCAAGTTGTAATCTAAAGAATCTACGAGGAAAACAATGGAAATAGAATGGTCAGGTGATATAGCAATTTTACCCAATCCTTCGACCAAACCTTGATTTCCATCCCCGAATGTGATAGCTCTTTGGGGATCTTGATTTTTCTCGTAGGAGGAGAACATTCTTTTCTCCCCAGTCATGTGGTTTGTGCACCCGCTGTTGATGATCCAACTTGAGCCCCCGGATGCATAAACCTACAAAACAAATTTAGGCCTTGTTCTTAGGTACCCAAATGGTCTTGGGTCCTTTTACATTAGAAACAAGTACCTTGGGTACCCAAACACAAGTCTTGGAGCCCTTGTGTTTGCCCCCAACATATTTGGCAACTACTTTGCCTAATTTGTTAGTTAGCACATAAGATACATCAAAAGTCTTGAATGGAATGTTATGACCATTTGATGCAATAGGAGTTTTCTTCTTAGGCATTTTAACATGTGTAGAATGCCTAGAGCTAGAAGCCTCATTCTTATAAATAAAAGCATGGTGAGAAACAGAATGAGTCTTCTTTGCATGAATTCTCCTAATCTTATCCTCAGGATAACCGGCAGGATATAAAATGTAACCCTCGTTATCCTGAGGCATGGCAGCCTTGCCCTTAACAAAATTAGATAATCTTTTAGGAGAGACATTAAGCTTGACATTGTCTCCCTGTTGGAAGCCAATGCCATCCTTAATGCCAGAGCGTCTCCCATTATAAAGCATACTACGAGAAAATTTAAATTTCTCATTTTCTAGTTCATGCTCGGCAATCTTAGCATCTAATTTTGCTATATGATCATTTTGTTGTTTAATCATAGCAAGGTGATCATGAATAGCATCAATGTTAATATCTCTACATCTAGTGCAAATAGAAACATGCTCAACGGTAGATGTAGAGAGTTTGCAATCATTTAATTCAACAATCTTAGCATGTAAAATGGCATTCTCATCTCTAAGATTGGAAATAGAAACATTGCAAACATCTAAGTCTCTAGCCTTAGCAATTAATTTTTCATTCTCATTCCTAAGGCTAGCAAGAGAGGCATTCAATTGATCAATCTTAGCAATTAAACTAGCATTATCATTTCTAAGATTGACAATTGAATCATCACAAATATTTGACCTCCCAACCTTAGCAATCAAATTAGCATTCTCAATTCTAAGGTTGGAGATAGTGTCATGGTAAGTATTTAGCTCACTAGTTAATTTTTCATTTTTCTCTACCTCCTGAGCATAAGCATTTTTAGTCTTGACATGCTTCTTATTTTCTTTAATTAGGAAGTCCTCTTGGCTATCCAAGAGTTCATCCTTCTCATGAATAGCACTAATCAATTCATTTAATTTCTCTTTTTGTTGCATGTTAAGATTGGCAAAAAGGGTAAGCAAGTTATCCTCATCATCACTAGAATTTCCCTCATCACTAGAAGTGGCATACTTAGTGGAGGATCTTGATTTTACCTTCTTCTTCTTGCCGTCCTTTGCCATAAGACACTTGTAGCCGACGTTGGGGAAGAGAAGACCTTTGTTGACGGCGATATTGGTGGTGTCCTCGTTGTCGGAGGAGTCGGTGGAGCTCTCATCGGAGTCCCACTCCCGGCAAACATGCGCATCGCCGCCCTTCTTCTTGTAATATCTCTTTTTCTCCTTCTTCTTCCCCCTCTTGTCGTTTTCCCTATCACTATCACTAGACAAAGGGAATTTAGCGATAAAATGACCGGGCTTACCACATTTGTAGCACACTTTCTTGGAGTGGGGCTTGTAATCTTTCCCCCTCCTTTGCTTGAGGATTTGGCGGAAGCTCTTGATGATGAGCGCCATCTCCTCATTGTCGAGCTTGGAGGCGTCGATGGGGACTCTACTTGGTGTAGAATCTTCTTTCTTCTCCTCCGCCGCCTTAAATGTGACGGGTTGCACATCGGGTGTGGAGGAGGCGCCTTGCTCGATGATCTTCTTGGAGCCTTTGATCATTAGTTCAAAGCTCACAAATTTTCCTATCACTGCCTCGAGAGACATTAGTTTATATCTTGGATCACCACAAATTAATTGAACTTGAGTAGGGTTAAGAAATACGAGTGATCTAAGAATAACCTTGACCATCTCATGGTCATCCCATTTGGTGCTCTCGAGGTTGCGCACTTGATTTACCAAGGTCTTTAGCCAGTTGTACATGGCTTGCGGGTCTTCTCCTTGGTTGAGCATGAATCGACCGAGCTCCCCCTCGATCGTTTCCCTCTTGGTGATTCTTGTCACTTCATCTCCTTCGTGCGCGGTCTTCAGCACGTCCCAAATCTCCTTGGTGGACTCCAACCCGTGTACTTTGTTATACTCCTCTCGACTTAAAGAAGAGAGAAGTATAGTTGTTGCTTGAGAGTTAAGGTGCCGGATTTGGTTGGCCTCATCCGAGTCATAGTCTTTATCCCCCACCTGTGGTACCTGCACTCCATACTCAACAATATCCCATATGCTTTTGTGGAGCGAAGTTAGATGACCTTTCATTTTAGCACTCCACATAGAATAATCTTCACCTTCAAAAACCGGTGGTTTGCCTAATGGGACGGAAAGTAAAGGAGTATGTTTAGGAATGCGAGGATAGTGTAGGGGGATCTTACTAAACTTCTTGCGCTCATGGCGCGTCGGAGCCGGAGGTGGATGGCGACGAAGAATCGGTCTCGTAGTAGACCACCTTCTTCATCTTCTTCTTCTTGTCACCACTCTGATGCGACTTGTTGTGGGAGGTTGACTCTCCCTTTCCTTTGGAGCCGGACTCCCTTGATGGAGCCTTCCCGTGGCTTGTAGCGGGCTTCTCGCCGGTCACCATTTCCTTCTTGGCGTGTTCTCCCGACATCACTTCGAGCGGTTAGGCTCTAATGAAGCACCGGGTTCTGATACCAATTAAAAGTCGCCTAGAGGGAGGGTGAATAGGCAGAATCTGAAAATTACAAACTTAAGCACAACTACAAGCTGGGGGTTAGCGTTAGAAATATAATCGAGTCCGAAAGAGAGGGCGAAACAAATCACAAGCAAATAAAGAGTGAGACGCGGTGATTTGTTTTACCGAGGTTCGGTTCTTGCAAACGTACTCCCCGTTGAGGTGGTCACAAAGACCGGGTCTCTTTCAACCCTTTCCCTCTCTCAAACGGTCACTTAGACCGAGTGAGCTTCCTTCCTTGATTTCCCGGGTCACTTAGACCCCGCAAGGACCACCACACAATTGGTGTCTCTTGCTTCGCTTATAAGGTTTTGAGAGTAAGAATGAGAGAAAGAAGAAAGCCAACCAAGCAACAAGAGCAACAAAAGAACACAAGTCGATCTCCTCACAAGTCCTAAAAACTAGAGTTGAATTGGGGACTTTGATTCGATCGGAGGCTTTGATTTGTGTCTTGGAGTGTTGTGTATTGCTCTTGTATTGAATGAGATGTAGTGAATGCTTGGATGCCTTGAATGTGGGGTGGTTGGGGGTATTTATAGCCCCAACCACCAAAGTGGCCGTTGGGGAGGCTGTCTGTCGTATGGCGCACCGGACAGTCCGGTGCGCCACCGGACACTGTCCGGTGCGCCAGCCATGTCACCTAACCGTTAGGGTTCGACCGTTGAAGCTCTGACAAGTGGGGCCACCGGACAGTCCGGTGGTGCACCAGACAGGTCCTGTAGACTGTTCGGTGCGCCTTCTGGCGCCTGCTCTGACTTCTGCGCGCGCAGGCGTGCACTGTTTACTTTTACTGTTCCTTGCTCCGCTGGCACACCGGACAGTCCGGTGTTACACCGGACAGTCCGGTGAATTATAGCGGAGCGGCTTCCCCAAATTCCCGAAGCTGGCAAGTTTAGAGTCGATCCTCCTGGTGCACCGAACACTGTCCGGTAGTGCACCGGACACTGTCCGGTGGCACACCGGACAGTCCGGTGCGCCAGACCAGGGCTGCCTTCGGTATACTTTGCTCCTTTATTTTGAACCCTTTCTTTTGACTTTGTATTGGTTTGTTGTGAACCTTTGGCACCTGTAGAACTCATAATCTAAAACAAACTAGTTAGTCCAATAATTTGTGTTGGGCAATTCAACCACCAAAATTCATATAGGAAAAGGTTTGACCCTATTTCCCTTTCAGTCACCCTAGTTTTGTTTTTATCTTACACCTTGCTTACCACTCAACTTCTGGGTAGTATCTGCTATTGGTCTATGTGGTTTTGGGTGTTAAGATACATATTAATCATGATCATGTTGTTTATTGTTATTGATTTATTTACTGTTCATGATAAGACTATTGTGTTAACTCGAACATGGAGAACCATCCGGGAAAACAGTACTACCACAAGGGTGGTATGGGACACCTTTGGTTGACTAATTAGGAAAGATAGTTGAGGACTACCTTACCCGAAAGGGCAAGGGTGGTAGGGGAGTTGTTGGTATAGGGAGGTTCTCGGGTTGATCATGTTGCAATGGCTTTTCAGACGTGGGATCCTTATATCGCTCTCCTCAGAAATCATAGCGGGTTTTCTGAAGCTAGTGGAACTTTGTAAAGGCCTCGTAGTGCTACGTTGCCTCGTCTCCTCGGTAGAGATGAATGAGAAGTCGCGATCCCTTGGCAAATGGGTAACACAACTTGTGGGTAAAGATGTGCAACCTATGCAGAGTGTAAAACTTGTATATCAGTCGTGCTCATAGTCATGAGCGGCTCGGACCTTCACATGAGTAAATTATGGAATTAAATTTAATTTGTCATATGCATCGCATTATGAGTTTTATTATTAATTATGATCTCTCATTTTATTTGCGTTGATATACACTTGTACCTAGTAACTGCTAATAAAACCTGACCAACTTGTTAACAGCAATGCTTTGCCTTCACCATTATTTGTTGACCAGCCTGACACTATACATGAGCCCCACCGTAAGTGAGCTCATGCACATTATTCCCCACACTTGTTTAGCGATGAACTTTTGTGAGCTCACTCTTGCGATAAATCCCTCCCCACACAAGTGAAGAGCAGGTGGCCCCGAAGGAAGATTACTACAAGGAGTTCGATGACATTTATCTCTATACACTGAGTCATTGTGTGTGCTGGTCTTCTTTGATGCACATATGAGACACACCCAAGTTGTCCCTTAAATCCGGTTGTGACAAAAAATCTCTTAGAACTCTCATCGTATCCTACTTAGTGGGCATACACAGTAATTATGTTCAAGACCAAATCACCCATGACAAACTTGACTAAGATAATTCTATCTTCTTGCCTTCCCATGTCCACCATGTTGTTCTTGAGGCTCTTATCAATTAAAACTTCTACTCCATTTCTATTTGTAGTTGTTCATGTGTAGCAAAGCTTGATGTCTGTCCACCATGTTGTTCTTGAGGCTCTTATCAATTAAAACTTCTACTGCTATTTCTATTTATAGTTGTCCATGTGTAGCAAAGCTTGATGTCTCGGTTTTGTCCACCTCCTTCTCATTTTGATCCTTTCTATTTAGTCTGTTTAATGCATAAGATATTTATATGCCATCTAGTCGTTGTCTCAATTAACTCTCTTAACTTACTTTTAAACGATCCTACATTTTAATTGTCCAAAAAATCCTAGGTGCCGTTTGATTCACAAAATGTAACATAAATGGTAATGGTAATGATTTACACTTGAATACTGGCGGTAACAAATTTGAATAAGGCGGTAACCATTTGTAATGTGGTATCGATTACGGTTGGATTTAAACAAACATGATTTAACGTTATCGGTTACCCACTACGTTACCAATATGTGAACCAAACGGTACCTAATTATTAGTTTGACTAGCTTCCTTACTCTTTGCATCCTTCAATGATATGTATGCCCTAGCTCATTTTTCACTACAATCGAGTGCCAATGCATGATTAAGGAAGCAGTGGTCCAATCCTTGTTCACTTAATCACGATATGACGTGTCACCAAGGGATGATGTCTAGATCCTTGCCCATTTAACACCATACTCAGTTTCGATATGATGCGTAGCTAAGAGGGTTACGCCACAACGAATTTCTTTCGAGTTCCATCTCTATTAGAATGGCCAGGTTCATTATTGTTGGCTCATCGAGGCTATCAGAATCCTTCTCCTTTATTAGAGCTTAGAAACTGCTATGTTGAGACAGTGTAGGAGTTATATGATGATAACATATAAGCATAAACTGAATCGCATACCGAGTTTTTCACTGAACAGAATGAACCACTCGTTGCTTCCATATCCCATCCAAAGCATTTAGATGTTGAGCAATATATGTGCGGGCGCATCTGGACGTATAAGTTGAACTTTTCTGATTTTCTTATTTGTGATGCTGGCCTTAAGTGATCACAACAGCACACAAGCTTAGCCGTCGAAGCTTTTAAAGCTGAACACGACTGCATCACTAGAAAGTTGATGACATCTACTTTCAGTGAAATGAGTGGCTATCAGGACATCGAATTGACAGAAACACTTCTCGTCACTGTACTCACTTTCACGTGACTTGTTCCCTTCCGTTTCTCTTAGAACTAGTAAGCAGTTATTCGGTTTTCTCGTGTCCACGCAGAACAGAACACACGTACGTCGCTGTGGAAGAGCTGCATTCGCATCACATCGGTCACCCGCTGGAGACAGCACTGCCCTGACAGGGGGTTGGTGACCATTACAGATTCGTGTTGCTACTACGGTAAGCAGCTGCTAACTCTGCCCTTAAAACACACACACACACACCTGTTCTGTTTTGTTGCGAGATGGAGCTGGAACATAAGATCGTTTCGGTGTCAGGAGGCGATGTGTGGGTTCGTTCTCTGCTTCTCCCTGTTTAACTACCCAGCCTTTTGTGTGTCTCGGGCAGAAAGAACCAGGATTTAACTGCTGCGCCAAAGCCTGCCGTCTCGCATAGCGTTGTACAATTTGCATTGTCATTTTCCACTGCCTTTGATGAATTTGCCAAGCCCTTTTCTTTTGGGGGGCTCACATGATCGATCCATGGCTCTTGCCTTCAACTCACAGTGTCCATACTTGCCAGGAGGGTCTCAAATAGGAGGGTCTCAAATAGAGATGTGCAAACGGGCCGCCCGGTCCAAACCTGCTGAAGCACAGCTCGTTTAAGCATGACACAGTTAGATATGATTAATTATCTGGTCCGAGCTGCCCAACGGGCTCAACTCTCTAAATGAGCCGGATACGGGATGGGCCCAAGGCCGGGCAGACCCGGTAAGCTCGGCCCGAAAATGAACATCGTGGCGTCCCAAGCCCGTCAACGCATAAATCAAGCTTAAAACTAAATCACCATAAAAAATTAACACATTAATAAATCATAATTGAAGTATATAATTAAATACAATAATATATTACAAATAATACATATTTTATAAATAAATAATAGACCTTAAATATAAGATAAAGCTATTTTTGGAATATCTGTCTTATTAAACGGACCGAATCCTAGTCCGTTTAAAAACGGGTCGTGCTCAAGCTAGATTGGTGGGTCGAAAACTCTGAACGAGCTTGACATGTCGTCCGTGCCGGGCTAGATCCAGACCCGTATAGAGCCGAGTCAGACTGGACTCGAATCGGATCCAAATAACAGGTTGCGTGTCAGGCTCATGGGCCTTATGCTTATTGGTCATCTATAATCTCAAATAACTGAAAGATGCATATCATTTAGCTGACCGAACATAACTTTTCAATTCCAATTGCTGCTTAATTAGATTGGAGTCGATCTGCGTGTAGGCAGAGATAGGTGTGGTGCACCCCTATATATTTAGTACCCACTGATTGAGCTATACATGCAGTACAGGCTACAAATCTGTGTGTGGTTGCAACATCAGAGGAATTAAAGATCTGCTGTCCAGGAAAGGACCTATATATGGTCTAGGACCAAAAGTCTAGCTCTGGTATTAAAAAATCGACCTGCACGGGGTGAAACTACTCTACTCCGGGCATGATTATGGTAGAGGAGGGCACTGTTGCGTGTGAGAACCGAAGAGGTAGTGTTTGGTACCGAAAGTTAGTTGGGATGTGTTGAGCACCAAATTGAGCCTTGCGGACGGTCCGGCCCTGAGGCCGGACGGTCCGCGGTCCGGACAGTCCGCGCCTGTAGGCCGGACGGTCCGCGCATGCGCAGAACGGTTTAGGGTTCCGAGTTTTGTGCTACGGTTGTTAGCTAAAATCATGGGATAAGCTCGGAATCAGTTGTGTAAAGGGTCCAGCCCCCCTCCTCTATAAATAGAGAGGTCTACGGCCGATTTGTAATCATCATCAATCGAATCAATACAACTTCTATTTCGCATTTTATCCTAGGAGTAGTTCTAGTCTAGTTTAGGTTTAGATATCCAATCCCCAAATTCTTCGTCTCTCTTCGGCTCTACGTCGATTAGAGGAGTCTAGGTCGGCCAGCCCGAGCCTAGACAACCCCTAGGATCTCTACTCCCCGACGGGGTCCCTCCCGGGAGCGAGATCTAGGCGCCGTCGGCGATCTTCCGCCGTCCCTGCGTACGCGCGGACCGTCCGGCCCCAGGGCGCGGACCGTCCGGCCGTCAGGCAGGAGCCCTAGCCGCGCACCAGGCCGCGGACCGTCCGGCCCCAGGCCGCGGATAGTCCGCCCTTGCGCAGAGAGTACCACCGCGCCTCGCACCAGGCCGCGGACCGTCCGGCCCCTGCGCGCGGACCGTCCGCCCCTGTGCAGAGGGCACCGCTACGGTTCTTGTTGAGTGTTTGGCGCTCCGAAAAGGCGTCAACATACTTTTGGCGACTCCGCTGGGGAAAACACATCTAAGCTCATCAGATCGGCCCTCGATGGCCGGTTCAAAGGATAGCTCTGATATTTCTCTAAGCAACATCATAGAGCCGACTTGGGAAACCTTGCCGGCTGACGAGCAGCTCCAGTTTGAGGAGCATAAGGAGCGGATGATCCAGGAGGCGAAAGCAAGGTTCTTGGCCAACTTCAAAGTGGACAGGAACAACAAGGTCGTCCGACATCGGGCGACGGATCCGGCTTCGCTCCAACCCACGCCAGATATCCCCAATGTAAGTAATACCAACGATCTGCAATCTCTTAGAAATTATGTAGAAGATCAGCGTGAACAAATGCAGGACATCATAGGGGGTATGCAAAGCGATCTTAAGAGACTAGTACGTGCATTCGATAAATCTAGTACCGCAAATTTTCCTTCGCACGAGGTTGAGTTAGGAGATAACGCGCGTAACACATCGGCTACAGGTTGTCACGACCAGTCACAACCCCTTTATGGGATGCCGATGGACACGTACCCTAAGCAACCGCAAATCGGCAGCAAACCAGCCGATCTGCACATGCCCGAACCGTCCGCACGTGAGCGCGGACCGTCCGGGCCAACAGCAGTCGGGCCTATTTTTAATGAGTTACCTAGATATGCGCCCGAGCCACCACATATGACACAGAACCCAAACTACCCAGCCGGACGGTCCGCATACAATGACGGACGGTCCGCATATGACCACGGACGGTCCGGGTACGTATCCGGACAGTCCGCGCATGAGTCTTTTGAGGAGAATTATTACATGAATCCTTGCCTGTCCCAGCAACACTTCCCATCACATTATGCAATGCACCAGCCCACTAATTCAGGATCCAAAGCCCAGGAAAGCTTTCCGGCCCCACCTAGAAGGCCGGAAAGAAACGATCAAACATATGAGCCATATAGAGCAAATGGAAATGCACCACGTAACTCAAACCAATGGGGGGAAAGACAACATGCTAATATCCAGCCAACCCCACCTATGTTTGACCAGAGAGCCGGTGGTCTCGCACCGGCTGCCATTGATATAGTAAGGGAAGAAATAGCCGGGGCGTTCCGAGATAAGCTCGGAGTAAGCATGGTCCCTGGGGGGCAATCATATCGGAAACCTTATGACAGCCGATTTGATCACCACCCATACCCACAGGGAACCAGGATACCCGAATTCACAAAATTTTCGGGTGATCAAGGAAAGAACACACGTGAACACATAGGCCAATTTTTAGCACAATTAGGAGAGTTGGCCGACATAGAGGCATTTCGCATACGTTTGTTTTCATTATCTTTAACAGGAACTGCGTTTGCATGGTACGCCACTTTACCTCCTAATTCCATTTCATCATGGGGGGATTTAGAACAAAAATTTCATGATCATTTTTTCTCCGGTGACTATGAATTGGATTTGGTAGATTTAGCGTCGTTGCGACAGACAAAAGATGAATCGGTTAATGATTACATCCGGAGATTCCGAGATACAAGAAACCGATGCTTTCAAATTCATTTAGCAGAGAAACAGCTAGTAGGATTAGCTTTTAATGGTCTGCGATATTATTTAAAAGAAAGATTAGAAGGCATCCAATTCTTTACACTAGCACAATTACACCAGAGAGCTTCGACTTGCGAAAGCCGGAGCAAAGAAACTGCTAAAACAATGCGTCACAACGTACATATAGTAGAATACGACCAAAGTAGCTCAGATGACGAATCAGCAGAAGTGTATGCTGCTGAAATGGTTTGGCCAAAACAGGCCAAATCTTCGGTTTGTTCCTCCTTGCAGCCGGTTCAAAAGAAACGGCAAGAGGAGGTTAAGTTTACATTTAATGTTGGTAAATGTGATAAAATATTTGACGAACTACTCAAAAATGGCAATATTAAAATAAATCACACTGTTCCATCCGCCGACGAGCTAAAACGTCGTGCATATTGCAAGTGGCATAACTCATTTTCTCATGCCACTAATGATTGTAATGTATTTCGTCGACAGATTCAATCGGCCATTAACGAAGGACGATTGAAATTTCAGGAAATGCAGGTGGACACGGAGCCCTTTCCAATGAACATGATCGACTTTGAGGGCAAGAAAGTCCTGACTCGGCCAAACACAGCTGATGAAGGCAAAGGCAAAGAAATAGTCATCGGCAATGCAAAAAAGGCCAATGAGGATCATAAAGTTTCTTGCAGGAAAGTGGTAGCTGAGAAGACTCCCGATGGAGGGGAGACTCTAAGGTGACCATCACAGCCTCCAGTACTGGGGGGCAAGTGCAGACAGGGAGACAGATACAGGAACCCGTGCTGCGTATCCCGGACGGTCCGGCACGTAGGCGCGGACGGTCCGGTACCCCACCGGACGGTCCAGAGAGCTCTGGCGGACGGTCCGGCCATGCTCAGGACTCGCAGCGACCACGTACCTTCAAACCACGACGACCGGAGATAGGTACGTGGAAAACAAATACATTTAAAGCAGCTGGTCGGCTGATCAAGCCTGGCCCGACTTTCGATCAATTGTTGTCTAAATATGTGAAAAAGAAGGCCGGCCCCAGTGACCGGCCACCGAAGCGACCCCGCTCACCCATTCATGAGCAACGTCAGGTCAGGCCGATTGGACCACATCACCAATCGGAAGAAATGAAAGGTCCTATTGTACAATTGAGACCTAACATGCCGACATGGACTCCTCCACCTCCTTATCCATCTATGCCATATCCATACACATACTTACCTCCACCATATGTCCCAAATCAAATGTGGGGCATGCCACCATATCCATTTGGGATGCCACAGTACCCCGCCTGGGGGGCACCCCAAACATCCGTTTTTGATAGGTTGGCACCGCCAGTGCAAGACCGATTGAGCACTGCTGAATCCGGTCACCAGGCACAGGCCCAACAAGGTTGCCGGACTACTCGGCCTCCTAGGCCGACCAATCCGGCAGGGGGGCATATGCCTGTAGCAACTCAAAGAACAAAAAAGGATATCATCAAAATAGGCACTGCGGATGTCGTCATACAGGGAGACAATAAAGGGCCGATGATTTTCGGCGAATCGGCCAACACGACCGAAAAGGATGCGGCTACCATCAAAACAGCCGATCCAAAATACTCCATGCCTCGATGGTGCCCAGCGGGATTGACACGATCCCAAAAGAGAAAATTACAGCGCCTAAGAGCAAAGGAGAGCCAGGAGAAGGAGGCGGAAAAGACATTTAATGACACACATCCACTATACCCGCCACCACAAAAGAAATGGAGACCGAAGGCCGTTGAGAAAAAACAAACGGCCATAGAAATAGAAAATCAACCTGCACCAGGCACGGACCGTCCGGCCCCCGCGTGCGGACCGTCCGCCGTTCACCAGGAAGGCTCTGGACAACCTGCACCAGGCGCGGACCGTCCGGCCCCCGCGTGCGGATTGTCCGCCTGTCGGCGTTCCGAGACCGGGGGGTCCCCGAGCCGACGAGTGAGAGTGCCGCGTGCCCCAGCCCAGATGGGTCGAGCGCGTGGAGCGAGCGCGAAGGGGGGAACAGAGAGAGAGAGAGAGTCGGTGGCCGGAGCCGGGTCGTGAGGGAGTCGGAGAAATTCCCGCGGCCTTCGTGTTCGTCCCGCGCCCAGGTCGGGTGCGCTTGCAGTAGGGGGTTACAAGCGTCCGCACGAGGTGAAGGGAGAGAGCGGCCCCGAGAGAGCGCCTGCCTCTGCCTTTCGTCCCCGTGAGGCCAACCCTCTCTAAGAAGGCCCTGGCCCTTCCTTTTATAGTCGTAAGGAGAGGGGCCAGGTGTACAAGATGGGGGTGTAGCAAGGTGCTACGTGTCTAGCGAGGGAGAGCTAGCGCCCTATGTACATGCCCAGGTGGCAGCCGGAGAGATCGTGGCACCCTGTTGGTGTGGCGTCGTGGCTGTTGGAGGAGTAACGGAGCCGGACGGGGGGACAGCTGTCGAGGTGGCTGGGTCCTTGCTGACGTTCTCCTGCTTTCGTAAGGGAGCTGGGAGCCGCCGTCGTCATGATCTAGCGGGGCGCTATCATGGCCTATCTGGCATAGCTGGCCAGATGGGACGCCGGTCTTGTTCTCTGCGACCCAAGTCGGCTCAGGGCAGGGTGATGATGACGCTTTCTGTTGACGTGGCGGTCTCGTGTCCTAGGTCGGGCGTCGTGGAGGCTCCTCCGAAGCTGAGGCTGAGTCCGTCCTGCAAGACAGAGACAGAGTCCGAGCCCGGGGTCGGGCGAGGCGGAGGTTATTCGGCAGAGGCCGAAGCGGAGTCCGAGCCCTGGGTCGGGCGAGGCGGAGGTCGCCGTCTTCCGAGGCCTTAGCCTGAGTCCGAGCCCTGGGTCGGGCGGAGCGGAGTTCGCCGTCTTCCGAGGCCTTAGCCTGAGTCCGAGCCCTGGGTCGGGCGGAACGGAGTTCGCCGTCTTCCGGGGCCTTAGCCCGAGTCCGAGCCCTGGGTCGGACGGAGCGGAGTTCGCCGTCTTCCGGGGCCTTAGCCCGAGTCCGAGCCCTGGGTCGGGCGGAGCGGAGTTCGCCGTCTTCCGGAGCCTTGGCCCGAGTCCGAGCCCTGGGTCGGGCGGAGTCTCCTATGGCACCACTGGCGGAGTCTGGTCGCCCGTCGGTCTTACCTTTTGCGTTAAACGCCCCGGTGACTCGGTCGGTTGGTGCGGTGATTTAGTCAGGGTTTCTCCTTATCGGAGGCGGGGCCTAGGGCGAGCCGGAGATGCGTCTGCCGTGAAAGAGGAGACCTCAGGCGAGACGGAGTCATCTTAGGGTCGGCTGCCCTCGCCCGAGGCTAGGCTCGGGCGTGGCGAGGTCAAGTCACTCGTATGGACTGATCCCTGACTTAATCAAACCCATCAGGCCTTTGCAGCTTTATGCTGATGGGGGTTACCAGCTGAGAATTAGGCGTCTTGAGGGTACCCCTAATTATGGTCCCCGACAGTAGCCCCCGAGCCTCGAAGAGAGTGTTAACACTCGCTTGGAGGCTTGCATCGCACTTTTTTGCAAGGGGACCAGCCTTTCTCGGAGGTACTTTGTTCCGGTGGGTGCGCGCGAGCGCACCCGCCGGGTGTAGCCCCCAAGGCCTCGGAGGAGTGGTTTCACTCCTTCGAGGTCTTAATGCCTCGCGCAATGCCTCGGCTGGTCTGGCGGTTCCCTCATGCGAGCAGGGCGTAACCCAGGTGCACTGTCAGGGCCCAAGTTCTCGGGCTGGTATGTTGACGCTGTCAACGGTTCGGCCGGAGCCGGGTTTGCGAGAGCAGCCCCCGAGCCCTCGCACGGAGCGAGAGGACGATCAGGGACAGACTCGACTTTTTATATACGCCCCTACGTCGCCTTTCCGCAAGGAGGAGGGGGGAGTGCGCCATGTTACCCTCGATGGGCACCGAACATGGTGTCTCCGGTGAGCTGCGATCGGGTAATCCGAGTGGACGTCCGTGCCCCGTTCGTTAGGGGTCGGCTAGGGGCCCGGAGGCACGCCCAAAAGTACCTGCGGGTGATCTGCCGGACCCGGTCCCCTAGCGACGGGGTCCGAGGGCTCGTTGCCTCCCTCCGATGGGATTCCGTTACAGAGTCGTTCCCGCTGGTCTCGGAAATGTCCTAGGGTACCTCGGGAGCGCAGCCCGAGCCTTGGTTATGTATCGAACGTACCCCTGGTCATCCCTCGCTCGGCGTCTGAGGCGACTGTGAACCCTTCGACGGGCCAGCCTTCGAACCCCTGATCAGTAGGGGGCACGGAGCCCGAGTAGCCTGAGGCGGTCGTGGAACCTTTCGGGGGCCGACCTTCGAACCCCTGACCAGTAGTGGGTGTCGGGCCCACGCGATCTGAGGCGGCTGTTGAACCCTTCGGGGGGCCAGCCTTCGAACCCCTGATCAGTAGGGAGGCTCGGAGCCTAGCTCCTTCACGGGGAAGGATCCCTTTGGGGTTATCCCCCTTCTCGGTCCCTGTTGCAAGAGATAGAGAAAGAAAGAAAAGGGAAAAAGGATTCGAAATTGAACTTCGTGGCGTACCTTTTTCGGCGTGGCCGTTTTGGCAGAGGCGAAGCGTCGCCAGCTGCCCCTGCCAGAAACGTCACCTATTTTGCCGCGGAGTTAATGCGCCGGGGTAAGCGGTCGGCGAGGCTGCCGTTGCGTGCGCGAGCCGTTCGAGGTACGGGTCACGGGCGCGTCGTCTTCACGCCGTAAGAAGGGGTTCTCTTGCTGCCTCCGGATGGGACGTGAGCCTGGCCGATGGCGTGACTGCTGCCCTCGCGCGCCTGCCACCGTCATTACTGCCGGCCCATTTTTGACCGTGTTTGACCGCTGCGCCAGGCTGGCGCCGCTGGATCGCAGGCTGGGCGGCCTCGAGTCGCGGTATCGGTTCCGCAATCGAGGAGGTGCGGTGGTGGAGCGAGAGGCGCAGCGGTTCGCATGCAGCGCCCGGCGCGCCAGTTGAACGACGCGTGGTCTTGAGCCGTCGCGCTGGCCTGTCAGGAGTCGGAGAGGCGCGTCCACTTGGCGCGGTTGCATGCCGCCTGCATGGCCGCTCGCCCCTTTTGCCCGTTGGTCTGGGCAAAAGTGGAGGGTTACTTGTAACCGCTGGGCGGTTGCGTGCGTCGTGCGCGGCGGTTCGGCTTTCTCTGCTTGGAGCCGGTCTGCATGACAGGCGGGCCCCAGCCCCCGCGTCGCAGGGGAGGACTTTGGAGGCGTGTTGGAGAAGACTCAGCCCGTGACGGTTGAGGGCGCAAGCAGGGGGAGCTGCCTTTAAAAGGAGGGCGACCCTCTTCGTGAGGTGACCATGTCTCCTACCTCCCTTATGCATTGCGTCTTTCCATCTTCCGAGCCCCAGGATGGGGGAAACCGCCGTCTCTCCGCTCCATCGCCGGAGGGACGCAACTCTGTGGGAGTTGGTACCTTTCAGCCATCGTTCGGCTTCAAGGATTTTCATCATGCAGCCCAGCGGCTTCCCTCCACCTGCGATCACCCGAGAGGGCGACCTCTGGCTTGATGGTGGGGGAAAGCGAGCCGGACTGCGATCTCTGCCCCTCCTTCGGCCTCAAGGATTTTCATCACCAGGCCAAGAGGGAGGACGAGGCGAGCCAGGGAGCTGTCTCCGTGTGGGTCGGTTGCCCTCTTCTTCCCCGTGTTCCTGGGGTGAGAACGGCATCCTCCAGCATCACGGAGACTTCCTCTAGCCATGCCGGAAGTGGGGGGTCCCGAGGCGTCGGCGGACGGAACTGGCTTCTCTACTGATGAGATTGCCAACCCCGTCAGTAGCCCTGGGTCTCCGTCTCCCGGCCTGAATGGCTGGCTCTCGTCCTCGGGGGGTGAGAGTCTTTCCGCTGCCCCGCAGGCCCGCCCCTATCGAGTGGGGTTGTTCGTACCTGCGGGGGGGGGGGAACCGGAGTTCCGTTCGTAGTGGCACTTCGGGTGCCGGGTTTTTTGTTCATTTTCGGCTTTCGGGGCCTGAACATGTATGTAGCTCCGGCGTAGGGCCGTGTTTTTTCCTCATTTCTGAGCAATAAGACTTGCCTGTCGATTGTCTGAATCGCTTCACCAAGCATGAGTCGCCCCGTGTCCAGGTGACGAGTGAGGTATCCGTATCCCGGAGGCGTAGGAATCCCTCGGCTCGGTCGGACCTGTTGTCCGAGGCTCCTCTAGCTTAGTTAAAGAGACCCCTCGGCCGCTCTTCGACGAGCCGAGGCCAGGGGTAGCGATATCAGCACAAGCAGAGGCGTTGTTGGCTCAGAAATGGAACCTGGTCGGCCGGAGCCTAGCCGAGTTGTCTGTCGGCAGGATCGACGTCGGAGCTGATTAGCCGAGGCCTCGGACCGAGCTGGCGCCCTTGGAAGGTGGTCGGCCGAGGCCCCGGAGGTGGCCGGCCGAGCCGTCTGCTCGGGCCGGGTTCTCGGGGAAGTCTCTGGCAGAGAATGCTCGAGCGCGGTGACGACATCGTCCTTCGGAGCGGAGGCCCTCGGGCCGCGTCGCCGCCCGAGGCTAGGTCGGGCCTTGCCGAAGGTGCTGCTGATGCCGAGGGTGTCGTCGCCCTCTTCCAGTGTCAAGATCCGCGCCTGCAGGGTCAGATCGTCTTGTAGCGTGGGCCTTGTGCGGCCGTTGAGGCCAGAACACACACCCTTGTCGCGTTATAAAGCTGTGTCTCTTTTCCTCTTGTTTCGAGTATCTGGACTTTTTGTCGGTAGCAGGGATGTTAGTGCGAGCAAGAGTTGCTTCTCGCGGGAGGTGATGAGTGAGGTATCCGTATCCCGGAGGCGTGGGAGTCCCTCGGCTCGGTCGGCCTCGCCGCTTACGCGTACTTTTACCCATCCATGAGGCCCTGTCACCGACTCGGTCGAGAAGGCTCGAAGAACCTGCTTCAACAGAAGAGCTTCCGTACGTAAAGACTCATTCGATCCGCGGAGTCACTTTATCCGAGCGCGAGTTACTTATCGCAGAAGGTGATGAGTGAGGTATCCGTATCCCGGAGGCGTAGGAGTCCCTCGGCTCGGTCAGCCTTGACTGCTTACGTGTACCCCGTCGTTTCCAGGACCCACTTTCCGAAGTAGTCAAAAAGCACGAAAGATGTTCTGGTGAAAGAGGTTTTTTGTTCGAGGAAAATTTTGACGCAGAGGGGGTTAACCCCCTTTTAGCCCCCGAGGGAGGGTCGGGCTTTGCCGAGGCGAGGCCGACCCTTCCTTGTTGACTAAACTTTGCGTGGGTGCGAGGTATATGAACAACTTGGAAACATCTTAAGGGTAGAAGCGACGTAGCTGTTGGATGTTCCAAGCGTTGCCGTAGACCTCGCCTTGACTGTTGGCCAGCTTGTACGTTCTGGGTTTCAGAACTTTGGCGATGATGAACGGCCCCTCCCAGGGGGGCGTTAGCTTGTGCCTCCCTCGGGCGTCTTGCCGCAGCCGAAGCACCAGATCGCCCACCTGGAGTTCTCGGGGTCGGACCCCTCGGGCGTGGTAGCGTCGCAGGGACTGCTGATACCGCGCCGAGTGTAGTAAGGCCCTGTCCCGAGCCTCGTCCAGCTGGTCCAGCGAGTCTTCTCGGCTGGCTTGGTTGCTTTCTTCGTTGTAAGCCCTCGTCCTCGGGGAGCCGTATTCCAGGTCCGTGGGCAGGATTGCCTCGGCCCCGTAGACCAGGAAGAACGGCGTGAAACCCGTGGCTCGGCTTGGAGTCGTCCTCAGGCTCCAGACCACCGAGGGGAGTTCCTTCATCCATCGCTTGCCGAACTTGTTGAGGTTGTTGTAAACCCGAGGCTTGAGCCCTTGTAGAATCATGCCATTGGCACGTTCCACTTGCCCATTCGACATGGGGTGAGCTACGGCGGCCCAGTCCACCCGGATGTTGTGATCCTCGCAAAAATCCAAGAATTTTTTGCCGGTGAACTGGGTGCCATTGTCGGTGATGATGGAGTTCGGGACCCCGAAGCGATGGATGATGTTGGTGAAGAACGCCACCGCCTGCTCGGACCTGATGCTGTTTAGGGGTCGGACCTCGATCCACTTGGAGAATTTGTCGATGGCGACCAGCAGGTGCGTGTAGCCCCCGGGCGCCTTCTGCAGTGGGCCGACGAGGTCCAGACCCCACACAGCGAAGGGCCAGGTGATGGGTATCGTCTGCAGAGCCTAAGCGGGCAGGTGGGTCTGCTTCGCATAGAATTGGCACCCTTCGCAGGCGCGGACAAATCTAGTGGCGTCAGCCACCGCCGTTGGCCAGTAGAAGCCTTGGCGGAAAGCATTCCCGACGAGGGTTCGAGGTGCTGCATGATGACCGCAAGCCCCCGAGTGTATTTCCTGCAGGAGGTCCTGACCCTCGGCGATGGTTATGCATCGCTGGAGGATGCCCGAGGGGCTGCGGTGGTAGAGCTCCTTCTCATCGCCCAGCAGGACGAACGATTTTGCTCGTCGCGCTACCCGCCGAGCCTCGGCTCGGTCGAGGGGCAGTTCTCCTCGGCGGAGATATTGCAGGTACGGGGTCTTCCAATCTTGATCTGGCACGACCCCGTTCTGCTCCCCCTCGACGTGCAGCGCTTCGCCCTCGGGCTCCGAGGGTTCCTCGGATTGAGCCGAGGACGGCTCGGGATGGGCCGAGGTTACCTCGGACGAGGCCGAGGGTGCCTCGGGCTCGGGCGCGTCATCTATCTTGACGGAGGGTTGGTGCAGATCCCGGGCGAAGACGTCCGAGGGAACCGTTGTCCGCCCCGAGGCTATCTTCGCCAACTCGTCCGCAGTCTCGTTGTAGCGCCGGGCGATGTGGTTAAGTTCGAGCCCGTAGAACTTGTCTTCCAGGCGTCGAACCTCTTCACAGTAGGCCTCCATCTTCGGGTCACGGCAGTGGGAGTTCTTCATGACTTGGTCGATGACGAGCTGCGAGTCGCCGCGCGCATCGAGGCGTCGGACCCCTAGCTCGATGGCGATTCGCAGTCCGTTGATCAGAGCCTCGTACTCAGCCACATTGTTGGACGCCGGGAAATGGAGGCGGAGCACATAGCGCAGGTGTTTTCCAAGGGGTGAGACGAAAAGCAGGCCCGCGCCAGCTCCCGTCTTCATCAGCGACCCGTCGAAAAACATGGTCCAGAGCTCTGGCTGGATCGGAGCCGTTGGCAACTGGGTATCGACCCATTCGGCTACGAAATCCGCCAGTACCTGGGACTTGATGGCCTTCCGAGGGGCGAACGAGATTGCCTCGCCCATGATTTCCACCGCCCACTTCGCGATCCGCCCCGAGGCTTCTCGGCACTGGATGATCTCCCCTAGGGGGAAGGATGACACCACAGTCACCGGATGGGACTCGAAGTAATGTCGCAGCTTTCGCCTCGTCAGGATCACAGCGTATAGCAGCTTCTGGACTTGTGGGTAGCGGATCTTGGTCTCGGACAGCGCTTCGCTGACGAAGTAGACTGGCCTCTGAATGGGCAAAGCATGCCCCTCTTCCTGCCTTTCGACTACGATCGCGGCGCTGACCACCTGAGTGGTTGCGGCGACGTAGACCAGGAGGGTTTCTCCATCAGCTGGGGGTACCAAGATGGGCGCCTGGGTGAGGAGTGCCTTCAGGCTCCCGAGGGCTTCCTCGGCCTCGGGAGTCCAAGTGAAGCACTCGGCCTTCCTTAAGAGGCGGTACAGGGGCAGGCCTCTTTCGCCGAGGCGCGAGATGAAACGGCTTAAGGCCGCGAGGCATCCCATGACCCTCTGTACGCCTTTTAAGTCTTTGATGGGCCCCATGTTTGTGATCGCTGCGATCTTCTCCGGGTTGGCTTCGATGCCCCGCTCGGAGACGATGAATCCCAAGAGCATGCCTCGGGGCACCCCGAAGACGCACTTCTCGGGATTGAGCTTGACGCCCTTCGCCTTGAGACACCGGAATGTCAGTTCGAGGTCGGAGAGAAGGTCGGAGGCTTTCCTCGTCTTGACTACGATGTCATCGACGTAGGCCTCGACCGTGCGACCAATGTGTTCGCCGAACACATGGTTCATGCATCGCTGGTACGTTGCACCCGCGTTCCTCAAACCGAACGGCATTGTGATGTAACAATACATGCCAAAGGGCGTGATGAAGGAAGTCGCGAGCTGGTCGGATTCTTTCATCTTGATTTGATGATACCCTGAGTAAGCATCAAGGAAAGACAGGGTTTCGCACCCTGCAGTGGAGTCCATGATTTGATCGATGCGAGGTAGAGGGTAGGGGACCTTCGGACATGCTTTGTTGAGACCAGTGTAGTCTACACACATCCGCCACTTCCCCCCTTTTTTCCTCACAAGCATAGGGTTGGCAAGCCATTCGGGATGGGATACCTCTTTAATAAACCCTGCTGCCATCAGCTTGTGGACCTCCTCGCCTATCACCCTGCGCCTTTCCTCGTCGAATCGGCGCAGAGGTTGTCTGACCGGTCGGGCTCCGGTCCGAATATCCAGCGAGTGCTCGGCGACTTCCCTCGGTATGCCGGGCATGTCCGAGGGACTCCACGCGAAAACGTCGGCGTTTGCGCGGAGAAAGTCGACGAGCACTGTTTCCTATTTGGGGTCGAGCCCGGAACCGATCCGAATCTGCTTGGAGGTGTCGCCACTGGGGTCGAGAGGGACGGCCTTAACCGTCTCTGCTGGCTCGAAGTTGCCGGCATGCCGCTTCACGTCCGGCACCTCCCGGGAGAGGCTTTCCAGGTCGGCAATGAGGGCCTCGGACTCGGCGAGGGCCTCAGCGTACTCCACGCACTCCACATCGCATTCGAAGGCGTGTTTGTACGTGGGGCCGACGGTGATGACCCCGTTGGGGCCCGGCATCTTGAGCTTCAGGTAGGTGTAGTTGGGGATGGCCATGAACTTCGCGTAGCATGGCCTTCCCAACACTGCGTGGTAGGTTCCTCGGAACCCGACCACCTCGAACGTCAATGTCTCCCTTCGGAAGTTGGAGGGTGTTCCGAAGCAGACAGGGAGGTCGAGCTGTCCGAGGGGCTGGACGCGCTTCCCGGGAATGATCCCGTGGAATGGCGCAGCGCCTGCTCGGACAGACGACAGGTCGACGCGCAGGAGCCTGAGGGTCTCGGCGTAGATGATGTTGAGGCAGCTGCCTCCATCCATCAGGACCTTGGTGAGCCTGACGTCGCCGATGACAGGATCGACGACGAGCGGGTACTTCCCCGGGCTCGGCACGTGGTCGGGGTGGTCGTCTCGGTCGAAGGTGATGGGCTTGTCGGACCAGTCTAGATAGACTGGCGCCGCCACCTTCACCGAGCAGACCTCCCGACGCTCTTGCTTACGATGTCGAGCCGAGGCGTTTGCCGCATGCCCTCCGTAGATCATGAAGCAATCGCGGACCTCTGGGAACTCTCCTGCTTGGCGATCCTCCCTTTTGTCGTCGTCGCGAGCCTTGCCACCCTCTGCGGGTGGCCCGGCCCGATGGAAGTGACGCCGAAGCATGACGCACTCTTCGAGGGTGTGCTTGACGGGCCCCTGATGGTAGGGGCACGTCTCCTTGAGTGCCTTGTCGAAGAGGTTAGCACCTCCGGGGGGCTTCCGAGGGTTCTTGCGCTCGGCGGCGGCGACAAGGTCTGCATCGGGAACGTCGCGTTTCGCTTGCGACTTCCTCCTGCCTCTCTTCTTGGCGCCACGCGGAGTAGACGCCTCGGGAGCATCTTCCGACGGGCGGCCCTGGGGCTGCTTGTCCTTTCGGAAGATGGCCTCCACCGCCTCCTGGCCGGAGGCGAACTTGGTGGCGATGTCCATCAGCTCGCTTGCCCTGGTGGGGGTCTTGCGACCCAGCTTGCTCACCAGGTCGCGGCAGGTGGTGCCGGCGAGGAACGCGCCGATGACATCGGAGTCGGTGATGTTGGGCAGCTCGGTGCGTTGCTTCGAGAACCGCCGGATGTAGTCCCGAAGGGACTCTCCCGGCAGTTGCCGGCAGCTTCGGAGGTCCCAGGAATTCCCGGGGCGCACGTACGTGCCCTGGAAGTTCCCGGTGAAAGCCTGGACCAAAACCTCCCAGTTGGAAATCTGCCCCGGGGGCAGGTGCTCCAACCAGGCACGAGCGGTGTCGGAGAGAAACAGGGGGAGGTTCCGGATGATGAGGTTGTCATCGTCCGTCCCACCCAGCTGACAGGCCAGGCGGTAATCCGCAAGCCACAATTCCGGTCTCGTTTCCCCCGAGTACTTCGTGATAGTAGTCGGGGGTCGGAATCGGGGCGGAAACGGCGCCCGCCGAATGGCTCGGCTAAAGACCTGCGGACCGGGTGGTTCGGGCGAGGGACTTCGATCCTCCCCGCTGTCGTAACGTCCCCCACGCCTGGGGTGGTAGCCTCGGCGCACCCTTTCGTCGAGGCGTGCCCGACGGTCGCGATGAGGGTGCTCGACGCCGAGGTGGCCCGGGGCCGCAGGCGCGGTGTTGCGCGTGCGCCCGGTGAAGGCCGAGGCTTCCCGCGTGAGTCGGGAAGTCGCGGCACGAGGTTCCGAGGGGTATCCCTGCCTGCGGGAGGCAGAGCTCTCGGCCCGCCGGGCCGCAGCGCCTTCCAGGAGATGCTTGAGTTCTCCCTGGATTCGCCGTCCCTCGGTGGTTGATGACTCCGGCATCGCACGGAGGAGCATTGCTGCAGCGACCAGGTCCTGGCCAGTCCCGCCAGATGCGGGTGGCGGTTTGTCCCTGGCATCGTTGGCGATGCGGTGCTGGAGACCTTGGGGCAGGTGACGTATTCCTCCGGCCGGGGGTTGGCTCGCCCATACCTGCCCGATGTTCTGGCGGATTGCCTCGAGCGCTCCTGCTCCTTCATCGAACCCGGCCTGCGCCCCGCGGACTTGCTCGAGCTGTGGGTCGCGACCCCCCGCCGGAACGGGGACCACAGCTAGCTCCCGCGGGATGTCGGCGCGAGGCGCTGGCCTAGGGGGATCACCATCCTCCGGCATGCCGAGACAGCCGCCTCCGGAGGGATCCCCTAGCTCGATGTGGAAACATTCGCGACTCGGGCCGCAGTCCTTGTCGCCAAGGCTGCGGCTGCCGTCGGAACAGTCGGAGAGGCAGTAGTCACATGCGGTCATGAAGTCCCGCATGGCACTAGGGTTGCCAGATCCGGAGAAATCCCAGCAGATGCTGGGGTCGTCGTCTTCCTCGGACCCAGAGGGTCCGTAGGTCGAGACACCCGTCAATCGGTCCCAAGGCGACCGCACAGGAAACCCCAGAGAGGTTGCACTCGCCTCAATGTGAGCGCCCGCCAAAGCGAAGTCGCCAGGCGGGCTGAGGCCGAGTCGAAATAACGAAAGACGGGGAGCAGTCGTTACCTTTTTGCCGACGAGGAGCGATGAAGTCGTGTCGGGGGCTGACCGCGCCGTCGTCTTGGGTACGAGGGCGACGTCCTGCATGCCCTCCGTGAGCGCGCTGGCGTCGTCCACTTGCTCGGGGTCGACGTGTTGCGGGGGGATGGCGCTCGCGTTTGCCTCGAACGCGAGGGCGACGCTTGGCGTGTCCTCCGCTGGGGCGCCGGGGATGTCGATTTGCTCGACAGCCGTCGGAGCGCGGCCTCCCGCTCGGCCCCGGTTGCCCCGCCTCCTCCTCCTCCGATGGCGAGGGAGAGGATGGGGCGAGCTCGTACGTTGTCCTTCCCCATCGTGGGAAAGACGTCGTCGACTCCGCCGCCGGCAGGCGGACTGTCCGCCAACGAGGTCGCCGTCGCGCGGCGGTGGAAGGAGTATCATGTCGTAGTCGCCGTCGAGAGACATGAACTCGAGGTTCCCGAAACGGAGCACCGTCCCGGGCTGAAGAGGTTGTTGGGGACTGCCCATCTGGAGCTTGACGGGAAATCGAACGTCAACACGCAGCGTGCCCCTACCTGGCGCGCCAACTGTCGGCGTTCCGAGACCGGGGGGTCCCCGAGCCGACGAGTGAGAGTGCCGCGTGCCCCAGCCCAGATGGGTCGAGCGCGTGGAGCGAGCGCGAAGGGGGGAACAGAGAGAGAGAGAGAGTCGGTGGCCGGAGCCGGGTCGTGAGGGAGTCGGAGAAATTCCCGCGGCCTTCGTGTTCGTCCCGCGCCCAGGTCGGGTGCGCTTGCAGTAGGGGGTTACAAGCGTCCGCACGAGGTGAAGGGAGAGAGCGGCCCCGAGAGAGCGCCTGCCTCTGCCTTTCGTCCCCGTGAGGCCAACCCTCTCTAAGAAGGCCCTGGCCCTTCCTTTTATAGTCGTAAGGAGAGGGGCCAGGTGTACAAGATGGGGGTGTAGCAAGGTGCTACGTGTCTAGCGAGGGAGAGCTAGCGCCCTATGTACATGCCCAGGTGGCAGCCGGAGAGATCGTGGCACCCTGTTGGTGTGGCGTCGTGGCTGTTGGAGGAGTAACGGAGCCGGACGGGGGGACAGCTGTCGAGGTGGCTGGGTCCTTGCTGACGTTCTCCTGCTTTCGTAAGGGAGCTGGGAGCCGCCGTCGTCATGATCTAGCGGGGCGCTATCATGGCCTATCTGGCATAGCTGGCCAGATGGGACGCCGGTCTTGTTCTCTGCGACCCAAGTCGGCTCAGGGCAGGGTGATGATGACGCTTTCTGTTGACGTGGCGGTCTCGTGTCCTAGGTCGGGCGTCGTGGAGGCTCCTCCGAAGCTGAGGCTGAGTCCGTCCTGCAAGACAGAGACAGAGTCCGAGCCCGGGGTCGGGCGAGGCGGAGGTTATTCGGCAGAGGCCGAAGCGGAGTCCGAGCCCTGGGTCGGGCGAGGCGGAGGTCGCCGTCTTCCGAGGCCTTAGCCTGAGTCCGAGCCCTGGGTCGGGCGGAGCGGAGTTCGCCGTCTTCCGAGGCCTTAGCCTGAGTCCGAGCCCTGGGTCGGGCGGAACGGAGTTCGCCGTCTTCCGGGGCCTTAGCCCGAGTCCGAGCCCTGGGTCGGACGGAGCGGAGTTCGCCGTCTTCCGGGGCCTTAGCCCGAGTCCGAGCCCTGGGTCGGGCGGAGCGGAGTTCGCCGTCTTCCGGGGCCTTGGCCCGAGTCCGAGCCCTGGGTCGGGCGGAGTCTCCTATGGCACCACTGGCGGAGTCTGGTCGCCCGTCGGTCTTACCTTTTGCGTTAAACGCCCCGGTGACTCGGTCGGTTGGTGCGGTGATTTAGTCAGGGTTTCTCCTTATCGGAGGCGGGGCCTAGGGCGAGCCGGAGATGCGTCTGCCGTGAAAGAGGAGACCTCAGGCGAGACGGAGTCATCTTAGGGTCGGCTGCCCTCGCCCGAGGCTAGGCTCGAGCGTGGCGAGGTCAAGTCACTCGTATGGACTGATCCCTGACTTAATCAAACCCATCAGGCCTTTGCAGCTTTATGCTGATGGGGGTTACCAGCTGAGAATTAGGCGTCTTGAGGGTACCCCTAATTATGGTCCCCGACACCGCCGTTCATCAGGAAGCCTCCAACAACACGACAACATCCATGGAAGAGGACGACCTGCTAGGAGAAGACCTGGTCGACTACGAGGCTTCTCCAGAACGCCCAGGTATGGATGTAAATATTATTACATTTTCTTCCGATTGCACTATCATTGGCGACGATGAACCTGTTGCTGCCCAGTTCGATTTTGGTCCTAAAGAAGCCGCCTTTACTAAACCAAAGGAATCGGTAAATTATTTAAAGCCGCTCTTTGTGCGCGGTCACATTGATGGAATACCGATTGCTAAGATGTTGGTGGATGGAGGGGCGGCTGTAAATCTAATGCCTTATTCATTATACAGAAAATTAGGTAAACAAGATGACGAACTTGTCAAAACCAACATGACCCTCAGTGGTGTTGGGGATAGTTCGATTAAAGCCAGGGGAGTCACATCCGTTGAATTAACCATCGGGACTAAGACCCTTGCTGCTGCATTCTTCGTCGCTGATGTAGAAGGGAATTACAGTTTAATTCTAGGCAGAGATTGGATCCATGCCAATCAATGTATACCTTCTACATTACATCAAATGCTAATACAATGGGTAGGCGATGAGGTAGAACAAGTACATGCTGATGTATCGGCCTGCATCGCTGTGGCCGATGCCCCTGTACTCTGGACTTATGAGACTGCTACATGTCTCACAGGAGTAGATTTTTCTGATTATCAGTTCATAAGTATAGATAAGAAAGGTTTCATTCCTGTAATGCTAGAGCCGATGGAGAATCGGCTAAATCCTAAATAAAGTTTAAATGATGAATACACATGAAGTTCATGAGTCGTTGATCACGGACAATTCGGCTCTCAAAGCCGGATGGTCTGGTCTTTCACAAAACAATTCGGGCTTTAAGACCGAACATCTACCACAGCGAAAAGACAGTATTACGGATGATCCGGTCCCCGAGACCGGAAAGTCCGCCATCACGCAAAGATCATCTAATTCCTCTGTGGGGGACATGATAGAGGAATTCAGAGATCTTGATAAACTAGGACAGGGGTTTACATCGGCCGATCCATTGGAGGAGATTGACATAGGAGATGGTAAAACTCCAAGGCCAACTTTTGTAAACAAGACCCTGGAGGCCGATCCTAGAGATGAGATGATCGGTCTATTGAAGGAGTATTCAGATTGTTTTGCTTGGAATTACACTGAAATGTCTGGACTAAGCCGAGAGATTGTCGAACATCGGCTGCCCATTAAGTCTGGTTTCAGACCTTTCAAGCAGAAAGCTAGAACGTTTCGTCCAGATCTTCTCCCACGAATCAAGGACGAAATCCACCGGCTGCTAGAAGCTAATTTTATTAGACCTTGCAGATACGCAGAGTGGGTCTCCAATATTGTGCCGGTGGAGAAGAAGGAGTCAGGTAAACTTAGAGTATGCATTGATTTTCGTAATTTAAATAAAGCAACTCCTAAAGACGAATATCCCATGCCCATAGCCGACACATTAATCAATAATGCATCAGGGAATAGAATTATTAGCTTTCTTGATGGTAATGCCGGATATAATCAGATTTTCATGGCCGAAGAAGATGCGTCTAAAACGGCCTTTATATGTCCAGGCTTCATTGGTTTATTTGAATGGGTTGTCATGACATTCGATCTTAAAAATGCTGGTGCTACTTATCAGAGGGCTATGAATCTGATCTTCCATGAGTTGTTAGGAAACACTGTGGAAGTCTACATTGATGATATTGTAGTCAAATCGGCTAAGTTTAGTTCTCATATAGCTGATTTGCGCAAAGCCTTTGATAAAATGCGTCGGTATGGTTTAAAAATGAACCCACGTAAATGTGCTTTTGGAGTGTCGGCTGGTAAGTTTTTAGGATTTGTCATCCATGAACATGGTATAGAAATAGACCCTGACCGAATCAAGTCTATTCGGAATGTGGGGCCTCCGACTTGTAAGGTCGAAGTGCAGAGGTTTCTCGGCAAAGTGAATTATTTACGAAGGTTTATTTCTAACCTAGCCGGGAAGATTGATGCCTTCACCCCTATCCTTCGGCTTAAGAATGATGCTGAATTCACTTGGGGGGCAGAGCAGCAGGAAGCATTTGATCTCATTAAAAAATACTTGTCTTCGGCTCCCGTGTTAAAAGCACCACAAGTAGGAGCACCATTCAGATTATACATTGCAGCTGAAGACAAGGTTATTGGGGCTGTTCTGACACAAGAAACTGAGGGGAAGGAGCATGTGGTGACATATCTAAGCCGAAGATTGGTGGATGCTGAAACAAGGTACACTTTTATTGAAAAGTTATGCTTATGCTTGTTTTATGCATGCACCAAATGTAGATGTTATTTACTGTCTAGTCGTTGCACTGTTTCTGGTCAAGCCGATGTAATCAAATACATGTTGCATAACCCAATTATGAGTGGTAGAATTGGTAAGTGGGCTTATGCACTCATAGAATATGACTTGGCTTATGAACCATTGAAATCGATGAAAGGCCAAGTCGTAGCGGATTTTATTGTGGAACATCGGGTTAATGATATTTATGAACTAGACATGTCATACCTCACTATTACTCCTTGGACTATTTTGATGGATCGGTTTGCAATGAAGGGCAAGGAATTGGCATTGTGCTTGTTTCACCAAGAAATGTCTCCTTTGACTTCTCTAGCCGATTGAAAACTTATTGCACTAATAATCAAGCTGAATATGAGGCCCTCCTATTCGGTTTAGAACTTTTAAGTAGTATGGGAGTAAAACATGTGAAGGTATTTGGCGATTCTCAGCTGGTTGTCCAACAAGTGTTAGAAGAATATCAATGTCTTGATGGTACTCTAAATAGTTATCTTGAGAAATGTTGGAGCATAATCCATTCTTTTGACGAATTCAGTATTCGGCATATCTCTAGAGTCGAGAATCATAGAGCTAACGATTTGGCACAAGATGCATCAGGTTATCGGATAAAGAAAGGGAAATTTCACAAAACTGAAAATCTGATAACCAGTGCAGAGCCAAATTCCCAGGTCGCGGACCGTCCGCGTGATGACGCCGGACCGTCCGAGGTTATCAGAAATGTTCTCTTAATCGATTCGGCTGACAATGAAGCCGATGCAAGTGATTGGAGGACACCCATACTTAATTATTTGCAAAATCCCAGTATCAGGACAGATAAGAACATTCGGCGAACAGCTTTCAAGTATGTTTTGATGAGTGATGAACTTTACCGCCGAACGGTTAATGATGTCCTGCTTAAGTGCTTGGGCCCAGATGATGCTATATTAGCTATGGCCGAAGTACATGAAGGAATTTGTGGTACCCATCAATCAGCTCCAAAGATGAAGTGGTTGTTGCGAAGGTCTGGCTTTTATTGGCCTAATATGATAGCTGATTGTTTTAAGTACTACAAGGGTTGCCAAGTGTGTCAAAAATTCGGCGACCTACAGTTGGTCCCTGCAGCCGAATTACATCCTATCATCAAGCCTTGGCCGTTCAGAGGATGGGGATTAGACTTTATTGGAGAAATTCATCCTTCATCATCAAAGGGGCATCGGTTCGTGTTAGTTGCCACTGACTACTTTACCAAATGGACTGAAGCCGTTGCTCTGAAGAACATGACACACAAGGAGGTAATTGAGTTCATAACTGAGCATATTATTCATAGATTCGGCATTCCCCAGACCTTGACTACAGATCAAGGGACTTCTTTTATGTCAAAGGAGGTACGTGAATTTGCTGAATTATATAGAATTAAGTTGCTTAATTCATCTCCATACTACGCTCAGGCCAATGGACAGGCCGAGTCTAGTAATAGGACATTGATCAACTTGATAAAAAAGAAGATATCTGATAATCCTAAGCATTGGCATAAGATTTTGTCCGAAGCTTTATGGGCTCATAGAATATCTAGGCATCGTGCTACTAAAGTATCTCCTTTTGAGCTTGTCTATGGGCAGGAAGCAATGTTGCCTGTGGAAATAAGTCTGAATGCTGTCAGGTTCGCTAGACAAAATGATCTAACCGTTACTGATTATTATAATTCAATGATGGATAATATTGATGAGGTGACCGATAAGAGGATGATAGCTTTGGGAGCAATAGAGAAGGACAAGATCATGGTAGCCAGGGCCTACAACAAGAAAGTCAAAACAAAATCATTTCAAGTAGGGGACCTGGTGTGGAAGACCATTCTGCCTCTAAGGAATAAGGACCGGAAGTTCGGAAAATGGTCGCCAAGCTGGGAGGGTCCTTATAAAGTAAAACAGGTGATGTCTGGCAACGCCTATTTGCTACAAACATTACAAGGCAAGGATTTGCCTAAGGCTTTGAATGGGCGTTTCCTCAAGCAGTACCATCCTAGTATGTGGCAAGATGCCTAAGAAAACCGATGTGCTCACATCGAGTTAGTTGCTTTTGGTTTGCTCAGCTCCACCAAAAGGCAGGGGGGCATATGTTGAGCACCAAATTGAGCCTTGCGGACGGTCCGGCCCTGAGGCCGGACGGTCCGCGGTCCGGACAGTCCGCGCCTGTGGGCCGGACGGTCCGCGCATGCGCAGAACGGTTTAGGGTTCCGAGTTTTGTGCTACGGTTGTTAGCTAAAATCATGGGATAAGCTCGGAATCAGTTGTGTAAAGGGTCCAGCCCCCCTCCTCTATAAATAGAGAGGTCTACGGCCGATTTGTAATCATCATCAATCGAATCAATACAACTTCTATTTCGCATTTTATCCTAGGAGTAGTTCTAGTCTAGTTTAGGTTTAGATATCCAATCCCCAAATTCTTCGTCTCTCTTCGGCTCTACGTCGATTAGAGGAGTCTAGGTCGGCCAGCCCGAGCCTAGACAACCCCTAGGATCTCTACTCCCCGACGGGGTCCCTCCCGGGAGCGAGATCCAGGCGCCGTCGGCGATCTTCCGCCGTCCCTGCGTACGCGCGGACCGTCCGGCCCCAGGGCGCGGACCGTCCGGCCGTCAGGCAGGAGCCCTAGCCGCGCACCAGGCCGCGGACCGTCCGGCCCCAGGCCGCGGACAGTCCGCCCTTGCGCAGAGAGTACCACCGCGCCTCGCACCAGGCCGCGGACCGTCCGGCCCCTGCGCGCGGACCGTCCGCCCCTGTGCAGAGGGCACCGCTACGGTTCTTGTTGAGTGTTTGGCGCTCCGAAAAGGCGTCAACAGGATGGAGCAGACAAGCAGCTGCTCCGTTCGAGAGATTTTGGAGAGCCGAATGGTTCACTAATTAAGTATAATTTTTTATTTTTTTAGCGCATTTTGTTTTATATAGAATCAATTCAAACAACAATAAATTAGGAGCGGAGCGACATCGTCCCACTATATTCTGGAACCAAACACTACCTTTAATCTATGATAAATGTACCACCACCACCCTAGCATAGGGTCTCAGCTAGAGACTTTTAGACTATCTCCAACGGTCTCTGTATCTCACTCTCTATCTCATTTCCCATGTTAAACTCTACCCTGTAAACAGTATGGTCTACAGTGCAAAACAGATACACTTCAGATAGCCTTAGTGCCTCCAGTATGACAAGGTGGTAGTATAGTTGTAGCAGCACACACAGAAGCCATATATTGGGCTATCTAGAGCTGCAATTTCGATCTAGCCTTGGAAACTGGTGGTGGTTACCTGATGGGAGGTCTGTGCCTGAAATGTGAAATGCTGCCTCTAGGTGTTTCTTTCTTTTCCTCGCTATGCTGTCAAACTCCACAATTTTACCAGCTTTGGATTTTTTTTAATCTCACGGTATCGACGGCAAGTTTATTTTATTAACCGAAATAATAACTCATTCATTGGAATTTGGCAGTTGAATATATTTATATATATGTATTCAAGGCGTTCATTTCATTGGTGATTTTACTTAACAAAAATGTCGTTGCATATGCACAAGCTCGAGAAACCAGTACAAATGCTGTCTAGTCTGCATGCAAGATAAAAGTGCTAGATTCTGTCCCCGGCATTTTTGAATTATGCGCGGGGCAGTTCGTATTTTCGTGCAGGAGGGGAGAAAACGACACATCGTGGAGTTGCATCGGATCTATCACCAACAACGGTGACAGGAACCGCAGTGTGTAGCACTAGCAGCGGCAGCAGAAACAGGAGCAGCAACATCAAAAACGATAGCATTGCACATTTAAAGCCCTAGTGCAGGATACTGAAATACTAAACGCAGGCAGGGTATTTGGCAGACAGGGTATTATTTGGCCACTTGCTAAACGCAGGCAGGGTATTTGGCCAGCTACGGAGCTACTCGTTCGTCGCATGCATGCTGCCATGGTTGGTAAACGTTCATTTACTCCAGAGCCGATCATTTCCATCACACATGTATATGTACAGTTAAATAAATGACGGACTATTACCAGACTATATACTAGTCCACCTGATAAAGTAACAGCTGTTCTGTGTTTTTTACGAGAAAGGCGTTATTCACATTGCTAGCACTCAGTTCGTTGTTTTTCCATTAGTTCTTATCGTTATCTCTTTATGTGCGCGCGCTCACGTGGACGTGGGCGTGTGTTGCAATAGTACTGCAGCTTCCTTCCTTGATACCTAGCCTGTTGTTTTGTTCACCAAATATAACTAAATAGTACCGGTAATCATTCACACTTGATTATCAGCAGTAACAAATTTCAATAGACCGGTATTAATTTCTAACGTGGTATATGATTACGGTTGGACATAAACAAACATGATTTAACCTTATCAGTTACTCATTACATTACAAATATGTGAACCAAACAGCATAGGACATGCATTTCATGCATGCATTTCTCCTGCAATTTCTAGAATAATTAAAACAACAGTTTTTCAGCTAGAGCTGCTAGTGGACCGCAAACACTGATCTCAGTACAGAAACGATATCAGTGGCGATGATTCTTTTCTGGCCACGTTCCTGAACAAGGTAAACATAAGGTTTTATACTCTTGTTAGTAAGCATTAACATAAGGTTATCCTTCCAGCGGACACCTAAGCTAGCTTCATCAAGGGCGAAACCCTAGCTGGGACAACATCAGGCCGTGATCCAAGTTATATGGCAGTACTTCTTATACTAACAATATATAATCAAACCCCATTTTGGACGGAATTAGTGTGGGAGTAACTTGGGGGGCGGCCTTTTCAGATCAGGTCTTTTTATTTCCTGACCAGTTTGATCTGTCATTTCTCATGTGGCTAGTCTTTCTGCGCTAGCTCTTTATCCATTCTGCTCCCTCTTCTCATACTCGTACTTGGCTCGCCTTTCTGCTTGCTGCAACTTGCAAGTGTGTGGGCAGTGGGCACTTTACTCTTTGCGTGTGATATAATATTAATTGACCCTTCTGTAAGACTCATGAATTTTAAAATATATAGCTGAACCTTTTAGATGTATAGTAGTCAACACACTCTCTATATATCTCCAGCTTTTCAGACGTTCCTATCTTTTTTTAATAAAAAAATATTTCCAGTGGTCAACTGATAATACGTGCATATATAGTGTTTTTTTATGGTCTCTCTCCAGCCAGTTATCTTTATAATAATATATAATATATTTATCTCCAGCTAGATTCTTACCATATACTATAAAAAAAGAACTGGCTTACTGCGCATCCAAGCAGCAACAATAACCGCATATGGGACGTACATATGTATACTCACGAGGTAAAACATGTGGTCCTTCAGTTTCTCTGTTACCGATTCCATCTTTATTTCTTTCATGTATATTATTTTAGCGTGCATATGGTTACAACTTACAATACACACACCTGCGGACTATTAGCAAAGCAAAATAATAAATGAGAAACACATAAACATTTCATGATAAAAGAAACAGATTGCTTGTATTCCTTTTATCTTTCCTGAGCTATTCTTTTTTTTCATTTATATATGAGATATTTGTTCAGTAGTAGCTAGGGTATTTGAGAAAAATGCTGTAGCCTGCCTGCAATCTGCTTTTGAGTTTTGACAAGAAACATTTTCACATCCTTAGCATTGGTGTAAAAGTTCCATGAAATCTACACCTGATGCATTGATTTCTTGTGTTCAGCGACAAAATCCAAACCCTAATATATTGTCCGAATCTCTCTGCATGTGTATGCACACAGACAAAAAGTTCCGAAACTTTGATAAATGAAATTCTTGTGCACCGTGTCAGGAAACAAGGCACGATCTGAATTATAGAAAGGTAGTAGGTAAATCAGTGTTCTCGGGGTGATCCGCTCAAATTAAGCAGCTAGCATAGACAAAAAGGAAACAATTATAGATGCAAATCTAGGCTGACGCCCTCGGCCGCAGTGGTGGCAGGCTGCTCACAGACAAACTGACCTTGTGGAGATAGCAGCAAAGAGGAGGAAGAGGAGGGCGACGACGACGCCAAAAGAGAAGTGGAGGCCCTCGGATCGTCTCCGCGGAACGCGGGGGACGAGAGCGCGACCGGCCGGCGGCGCTCTCCGCCTGGTGACGACGGCAAGCTCGCGTTCCCATGCCCGGCAGGCGGCGGGGCCCTCCAGAGCCCGCCAGCCGTGAGGAGGGGGCTCCCGTTGATCGGCTGGGCGATCGACCCGATCCCGCTGTAGAACTGCGGGCCGCCGATGGCGACGGCACCGGCGCCTGGAGCCCTCATTGTTGGCCACGAGGGGTACAATGTCGCCACCGTGGGGCCTGCGACGCCGAAGCGGTGCTGCGGGTAGCCGAGGAGGTGGTGGTGGTGCGCGCCGCCAGCCGCCGCCGCCGCCGCCGCGGCTGCGGCGGCGGCCATCGCGGACTGCATCTGCACGCGCTTGGCGTGCTGCCGCTCGCGTTTGTGCGCGTTCTGGTGGCCCCCGAGCGCCTGCGACGTCGGGAAGTTCCTGCAGCAGTAGTGGCACTCGAACTTGCGGCTGCTGCTGCTGCTGCTGTCGGTGGTGGCCCCGCCGCCGCCGCTGCTCTGCGTGGCGGAAGCGGCGGCGGTAGTAGTAGTAGTAGCGGCCGTGGCATCTTTATTAGAGTTTCTCTCCGGTGGCGAGTGCGGGACGTCGATGCCGAAGATGCGGATGCCGGGGTTGTGGGGGCTTCCACGGGGCGGGGCGGCGGAGCGCTGCAGGAACGGCAGCTCGGAGAAGGACGCGACGTTGCTGAAGTCACGAGCCGCCTCCCGAACGCTCGCCGCGCCGCCGCCGCCGCCGCTGTCTCTGCCTTCGCCGCCGCCGCCCATGCAGGCAGGTGGAGCTAGCGAGCAAGGGAGGTAAGCTTAGCTAGGTACAGAACTACTTCTCGTGTGTCTCTCTGCGGAGTAGTTTTCAGTACCGCCACCAGTACGTACCAAGAAGGAAGTAGCCGGGGTGTCTCATAGCTGGTGTGGCTAGTAGGAACGATGGTGCATGCATGGTAGTAAGAACTAAGGCGAGATCGAGGAGTTGAAGGAAGCAAAGCAATGGAGGGGAGACAAGGGAGGGAATATAAGCAAGGGCAGCTCCGCCTCCGGCTCAAAGGAGTGGCACAACTGCCAGATGTATAGGAGCGATAGGTTTTTGCTTGGGGCACTGTGTGGAGCAGGCCGGGTAAGTGTCACCTTACTATATTGCTGGTCGTTGTAGCTAGGAGGGAGGGATGTGGGTGTGGCGGGAGCGAGGGCAAAGGGAGGGATGCTCGGCGATGCAGTAAATTCTTGAGAAGGGTCGGAGGGGGCGTACGTGGCCAGCTGCAGGCCGGCCATACATAGTACACAGTAAGCCCTGGCAAGTACTACTGCACCGGGCGGAGGCTTTTGAGCTCCTCTCATAACAATACAAGTACCTGCCACTGAGAGAGACGAAAGGCCATCATCTCTCTCTCTCTCTATCTCTCTCTTTTTTTCTTTGCTTTCTTCATTTCTCTGGCGCTTTCATGCATGCATGTGTAAGCATCAGTGAACACTAAGCTAGCTAGTAGTACGTGACAAGCTCTGAGCGTGGGCCTGCCGCGCTACATAGCTATATGTGGGGGTGGTACGTACTGGCTGTTTTATGGAGAGGGCTCTTTATAGCTGTTGGCTTCTTTACATCTGGAGCTCTGCAGGCAGGCAGGCAGGCTTGTGCTCGCAAGCAGTGGTCCTTACTACATACTACTACTACGTTAATTGTAGCCTTGTGTGCCTTGCTGCATTGCCTTAGCTAGCTCTAGGAGCGCCTGCGTGTGCGTGACTGGTTTCTCTCTACCTCCTCCTCTTCCCCTCCCAGAAAGACGTACTGGGGTCATTTCTCCCCCTCTTTTCTTAAGCCATACCCCATATGGGAACGTCCTAAAATATCTCTCCTCGTCACCACACACACACACACACAGCTAAACTTATGACGAATATGGCTACATGTATAGGCAGGCACTCAGATCGATATGATCATCGACGACGCACACTGCACGCAGCAGATGTTGTACAACTCTAGGCTCATCATCCTATGTTTTTCCTTTCGCCATAATCGATCAAGCCACTCATCAGCGCTCTCTCACTTTGTGTTTTTTCCCCCTCGCTCCGCGCGGTGTCTGTGTCTGTCCATATGATTAAAGCGAGAGAGAGAGAGAGAGAGAGAGGCTCACCACCTGCGCTGCGCTGCGCTGATGTACTACTGGACACATGCACGCTTTGCAGGGTGCATGCTGCTCGCTCTGGTTGGAGGGAAGAAAGGAATGTTCGAGTTCGCTGCGGCCAAATATATCGGCAAGCTAGCTAGCGCACACCCCATCATGTGTATGGGCGCGTTGAAACCAATAGCGGAGTTGTTGTCGTTCGATGTATATATACGTGGTGTAATAATATACTACGTGGTACTAGTATACATGCATGCAAGTCTCATTATCTGAAGGAACCACAGCGTCACTTATTTGCAACAATAAATAGATAGATAAATATATCAAATAAATAAATAAATAAATAAATAAAATCGACCATAGATACCGGCCCGGCCCCACCCAGCTAGAACAAATACGGATCATTGCATTGAGCGCTCATCACATTATGTCCAGAATATTATATTGTTTTAGGGTGAGAAAGGTAGATGGCTGTTATCGCCTTATCGGGCGGCTGCTGCTACCTATCGCTAGCTAGCTTGCATGTAGTAGTCACGTTTCCGGGCGATGGGAGAGTCGGAGAGAGAGAGAGCTCTGCTGGATCTGCGCTGCGACAACGTGCGTGCTGCTTGTTGGCTGCCATATATGTCGAAAGGTGCGGTACGGTAGCTAGCTAGCGCGCGCCTCGCCACAACGAACCTTTGTTTTTATGAAGCAAGCATGACTGCAGGAGCTTTGTCGAAAGATCAACTACCACATAGATCGATGCCTTTTATTTTTCTCTCATCTGTCATCTTGTCCACCCGACCGTATCTATCATATGCCTTAATTAAATCGATCGTTAGCCTTCCCAAGGAAAAAAGGGGGAATAGTCGGCAGCAGCGCTGGCCGCTGGGGATCGTAGTAGAGACGGCCACCATAATGATTAGTAGTAGTTAGTTATCAGCACTGTCACTGATGCTGCCGCCGGCCCTAATCATTTCGCAAGCACTGTCACTGCTGCTGCTGCTGCTGGTGTCACCAGAATCTCTGTACTGTACGCAGGGCATATCATTAATTTAAGGACATAGATATGTATAGCTATGTACCCTATAGCTGGGTAAGTGCTGCGGCCTCATGCATGTGTGTAATTAATAACTGTACACATATAGGCGTACGTGTGTATATATAAACTAATAAACACATAATCATGTTGATTCCTTGTTGCATTATTGGTGTGGAAAATGTTAAAACTGTTCATCACACACATCACAGAAGCGAGTCATCTAAACCAGCGTACCTGTGCGTGTAGAAGCTAGCTACTATAGTTAGCTAGCTCTCCAGATCCACAGCCAGCAGGCAGGGCCGGGGGTCGTTATATCCAGGAGTCTATGGACCAAATCATGCTAGCTGCATTGTGTGCTAGTAGTACTAGCTAATTAACCAGTTGTACGTATAATAAATGGTCCGGACAGCAGAAAGAATACTAGTCGTAGTTGCTAATTGATTCATCAAGGCTCACTTGACCGGCCGGGCCGGAGGCGCAGAAGCATACAAATCGTCGTGGTTGGTTACCTGTCTAGTAGATCTCACCACCAGCGCACTTGATCATCAACGTACAGGAGGCTAGCCACTTGTGCTAATCGGAAAGGGACGTCATCGTTCCTAGTCCCAGGGAAAATGCCACCACCCTTGGGACTTGCTCTTCCACCTGGTGGTGGCGGGGCCATACGGAAATGAGAGAGTGAGAGAGAGAAACGAACCTTGTCAGATTTTGTCCGCACAGTCCAATTAATGGCGCAAGGTTTCCTGCTTGTGCAATTTGCTCATTTCATGAGGGCATGAGTAGTCATCACCATGCATGGGCTGCTGGCTATTCAGTATGCGTAGGTACTGACTCTTTTTTTTTTAACTGTGGGTTACATGCATGTACATGTTCTAGGGCCGGATCGAAGCAGCAGCTAGCAACTTGCTGATCATTAAGGCTTTGTTCGTTTACGTTGGATTGCACCTGGAATCGTTCCAGCAGGCCCTGTTCGGTTTTCAGGGATTGGAGCCTCGGATTGAATCCTAGCCGGATTACTTCTCTAATTTATATAGATTTTGACGAGTTGGAATGAATCCTGGTCTATTCCGGTACAACCGAACATGCCCTAATCAAAATTTATATAAATTAGATAAGCAATCCGGCTAGGAATCGTTCCGACCCACAAATCCGACACAAACCAACAAGGCCTGGGGCCGGCCACAAACATTGCTGTGATTTGCATTACGTGCCCACCGCCTCGATCAGCAAAAGAGAGAGTGCGCCCGTGATTGGATCGTTTTGTGCATTATTCTGGCAGTTTCTCTTGTACCTATTATATAGCATCGATATGATCGGATCGCTAGCATATACTATCATCAAATGTTTCCTAAAAAGAAAAATACACAGAGCCTGGATATTGTGCTGCTAGCTACTAGCTACGACCAGATGCTAGCTAGCTTCCATGATGAAACCTATATATGTTACTGACCACTGCTGGCCAAGTGCCCCACAATTAAGCTAGCTTTTGTGTGCAGGGAATTCATGATCGTACGTGTAAACTGTGAACGGTGTGTGTGTGGCTGCTTTTGCTTGCTTGCTTGCTTGCATGCAACGCCTGACTCGTATACGCAATTATTCCTCCCATCATAGTAAAGCCTAACACTACTCTCGCTTCTGCGTTCTGCAGTTCCCATCCGCCATCTCGTGGCCTGTGACACTTGTGAGAGACATGGACAGACACCATCCGCTCAGCACACCCAGACCCAGCAGGTGCTAGACGGTGGAACAAGGTACTTGTCTGCAGACTTCAGTCTTGCATCAATAGACTGCCTAATCGTACGTGGGCCCACCTGATTTGCTAGCTTACATGGCATGTCTTTGTTCGTTCTTCATTTTTCCTTTTCATTTTTAATACAATGCGTGTGTGTGTGTATATAAGGCGTCTCGCCTTGATAAGTGAGATCTACCCTAATCTTACTATTGACTATCGAGGGCTCTAGTAGCAGCAGGGCCAGTTCCTAAATCAAGTAAGCATATTACTTGTAGGACTGACTATCGATCTACACGGTATTCCTAATTTAGGAGTGTGGGATCCTCAACCTCTACTGGAAGACATCGCCAACTAGATGAGTCTCGTATACGGAAGACAATTAAGGTATCGCGAAAGGTACATGATATATATGCGAAAAAGTGGTTGCGCATCTTCTTCAAATTGCTATATTTAGTTCTTAGACTATCTCCAGTGGCATTTCTCTGTATCTCTCCTATACATCTGTCCCCTAGAGATTTTCATCTTTGTATCTTATTTGTTTCCAACAACGTCGTCTATATCTCATCCTCCATATATACAACAAAGTCATGTGCTAGGGACATTTTTTGCTCCGGATTTTTATAGGTGTGTATTTGTCATACCCCTCGAATATCTTGTGCATATTTCCATTTTGCTTAATCTAGTATCTAAAGTATAAAAATAGATAGAGGAGAGAAGATAATCTCTATATATAAAAGATGAAGAAGTGTCTCTATATATATTTGGAGAAGGCTTTAGAATATATTATATCATTAGAGACTATATGGAAAATAATCTTCTCTAAATTTAAGGTAGAGGAGAGTTTAGGGTCTTCCATTGGAGACGGTGCTTATATAATGCAAATCATATTATTCATATAGTTCTGGTCCTCAATTCCCTTTGCCATCGTTCTAAGTGCTTGTTTAGGAGGAAGTGTAATGGAGAGCATTGAGGAAGTTAGAATCCCTTACTATTTAATTTTGAATAGTGAGAAATCCTAGCTCCTCTCAGTTCCCTCCATTACACTTGTTTCCAAACAACCCCTAAAAAAATATCGTCCGAGGAGCCCTCCGATCAAGATCAAGCAATTCCTCTTGGCGACTTGTCAGCAGCTGCTTGTTGGACCAATATTTAAGAAGCCGAGAAGAAACTAACAACACTGTGCATCAAAACAAACATTCGTCCATGGACCAGACATTTAAGTAAGGCTTCCTTTGGTTCCAGGAACTAAAGATAAGTCTCTCTATTTTAGCCTCGTTTAGTTCCTAAATAGTCAAATGGTGGGACTAAAATTAAACAAAGACCAAACTGATTTAGTCCATAGTCCCTCGAAGGGTGACTAAAAGAGACTAAACCATATTAATTTCATCTTTTACCCCTCATTTATTTTAGTTGCACGAATGACGTGAGAATATTAATGGGTATTTTAGTCTTCTTATAAGTCATCTAATACGTTCTGAACACTTCAGTCCCTGTAACTAAACATGTCAAGGACTAGACTTTAGTCGCTAGACTAAAAAACCAAACTGAGCATAAATGACCAGCCGCATTAACTGCGCCTAGATCCAAGCCATAACTGAGACGTCGGTCCGCCTCCCACTCATGACCTACGAACCTCTCGGGCTGCGGCGCATTAATGGCTTGCGCATCCCCCGACCAGCAGCACACACATGACCTATCTAGACTAGGCCTGAGTGCGCAGGCTGCTGGTAGGGCGCAACATGACGAGTCGCATCGAGCCCTAGGATACGAATGCCAGGGGTCGGTATTGCTCGAATGATGGCGCTCGGGCTCCCGCATCGTCGGCCAAAAAAGAATACAAGACACCCAAACGACCCTGGGCCCCACAAGCACGTGTGGCTTTATCTCGGGTAGAACGTTTGGTTTTACCCTTGCCTGATGGCTCGTTCCTGGGGAAGACACCGCTGGGCGAGGTCAAGGTGTCGTTGGCGAACGCCGCCGCCCTGCGCATGCGCGGACCGTCCGACTCGGCGTAGGGAACCCCGCTCCTACAGTCCATGTTGCGGACCGTTCGCACCGCCGCAGAGAGTCCGCCGAGCGAAATAACTCCTAGTGATTGGTGTCTAGATCGGGTCAACATTTGTCTAGGGTTCCTCATGATGTTTGGATTTCAACTATACATGTTTTTAATAAGGCGGTCATTGCAGAACTCTTTATTTGATTTGGTATTTAGTTATCTTTGGTGCTGTCTGTTGTAAGCTATGTTGTGAGAGTGTGAAGTTCGAATATACGTGTGTGATTCTGTGCATATATATAGAATCTGTGTATTCAGACATCGAATAGGATTGTACTGATTTTAAATTTGTATTTGGAACGCTCATGTATTTCTAAGTTGGCAATTATATATAGTGTCCACGAATTGAAGGCACTAGCTAGCACGTCGGATTATCGTGCCCAATATATAACACAACAACATGACTACATGAGGCAGCTAAACAGTCGTACCTCATCATGTCGTGCCTAAGCCTAACCGCGTGAGGACCACATGAGTGACGTGCCGCGCGCGTCTGGACAACTATAGTAGCAGTGGATAGCAGCAGTCGTCGGTACATAACATGCATATGCAGCATGCGACGACGACACCGCGACTGTGGGCGCCTACGCACCGCGCGCAGGGGAGTGGGGAGACGGACAACGCACCGCGGCCGCGGCCCAACTGCACACATCTGCATGCAGTTGCATTGCATTGCATTGGGGGGACCCTTTTGCCGGGCGGCCGGCCGGTTCCCGTCCATCAATGTGTACGTCCGAATTGATCCCCGTCACAGGCTTTGTTTTGGCACTGCGGCCGGTCGATGGGCACGGCGTTATAGGCCTGTGACCTTGTCGGGGTAGAGATCTCGAGACCTCCTCGCCCGCCCGCCCGCCCGCAGGACCACCTAGCTACCGGCCGGCCGGACCGGGTTGGGCATGGACGTCGTCGACGCGGTGACTTGCGCGGCCGGCTGCATGCGGCTGACTGCTGAATTCGTAACCTAACTGCGTACGTGCATGCGTACGTACGTCGGTACGTGCACAACACCGGCAGTATATTATTGTACGTACGGGGCCGATCGGCGTGCATGCATGCCGGCATGCGCGTACAATGATGTACGTACATGCATGCGTGGGATCGAGCAGCTGGCCGTCTCGTCCGCGTGAGTCCTGCAAACAGAGGTGCACGCGTATTTGCGCGCACAAATAGATGATATATCGTACGTATTACGTACGTCTGTACCTGTACGTACTCAATGGAGTCACTGTATCTTGCGCCTCTTCTGCGCGCTGACGCTACGAACATATGTACGAGTATATATATGCATGCAGACGTTATTGGCCACCAGTGGCCATCAGATCGATTGGTAGACGTTTAGGCCGCCATATGTAGCCTGTAGGCGACGGACGCGTTTGTATATAAACTGCCACACGCAGCGTGCTCGTCGTTGGCACCCAATGCCGTGGGCGTGTGGGACTCTGGGTCTATGAATTATACTAACATATACTTATATATATATACACACACACACACGTGTGGCGACCATTCTAGCTAGACCTGCCTACGTGTGTACATATGGCTACGACGACATTACATTATTTAGCGGTATATATACGTACGTGTACCGGTTTACCAGACAAATACACACACGTACCGTACGTACACAGGAAGACAGGAGGTCGGCTGCACATAAAGTACGTGCACCGTCCTGGGCTCCGTGTCTAGACTCTAGCCTAGACACCGAGGCGGAAAGACGCAGGACCACCTGGCGGCCTTATTACAGCTTTTCGCGTTTAGAGCCAGTATAATAAAAAGCTATAAACAAGCTAATTGTTGAGGTACGTAGATGAGAGAGGGGACAATAGAGTGTAAACTTAGAGCCGTTTTGGACACAAGAACCCAAAAAAAATGTTGTAAGAGAGTAAGTGAGTCATGCATTAATAATAAAGAGCTAACCATTATACACATAGGCTAAAAGGTAGTAGGGTTGTAAGTATCTTTATATATAGCCCGTTGTTGGCTACATTATTAAACTTGCTCTTAGAGCGTGTACAAGTACAACCCAATTTCTACATGACTCTCTGTATGTGGTCTCTTGACGCATTTATGATTTAATGGCTCAAGGTTGTATCATATGTCTCTTAGGTTGTCTCTTGTGGTTTGAAAACCGGTCCAAGATCTCTAGGTTTTACGTGCCCTCATACTTAATAAACTGTCAAATAAATACTTTTGATGACGTGAGAACATTTTAAAAAGGGAGACAACATAAGTTTTATGGTAATAAAATCATTTTAGCATGTTTACTAAGATTTTATAAGTTATATAAAATTAAATTTGTATAAAAATAGTGTACGACGAAACTTCTCATCAAGAGTGGATGTTTTCATTCAGCGGGTGGCGTCGGTAGAGGAGAGAGGAGAGGCGCTTCAAGATTTGTGCGGTAGAGGTGTACAATGGCTGAGATAGGGCGTGCGGCCACATGTACGCGTACGTGGTCCTGTTTTTTCTCATGAAAACTGCACCCTGACATTCATATGGCCCTGGCCAGATCTATACTCGATTTATCCTATAATTGATGTATTTCTACCATTTAAAATTTGTCTTACAATAAATGTGTTTCTAGGTATACAACCACTAAGCTCTAGTACTTTTCTTTATTTATAAGCTGTAGCTATCATGCATAGAACAATTTTGGTAGGGGTCGTGATTTTATATATAGTAACATTAAATTGTAGAAATACACTTATTTTTTTTTTGACACGAAGTAGCATATCTATGCTCGGCATGACACATCGACAGGACAGGATCACGCTGCTGCTCTCTCCCCCTTTTCGCCGAACGGATCACTGGCGGCTAACCGAGCTTGTCGTCGATGATAGAAATGATGGATGGCTAGACGCATGCATGAACGGAAGGCAATGGATCGATCGGCGATGGTAATAATTCAGGTAGCTAGCTTTTTTTTTCTGCTCAGAGAAATAATTCAGCTAGCTAGCTAGCAGGTACCCCGCCAGTACCAGCAGCACACACACACACATGCATGCATGTAGGAGAGTACGTACGGGCCGGGGCCTCCAGGTGTGTGGGCTCTCTCTCTCGCTCGGCTCGATGATGTGTACTAGTACGTGACGAAGCTGACACGACATGATCGATGTGTGCGCCCTGCCCACAAAAGGCAGAAGGGCCCCGCCGAGAGCTAGCTGTATCTCTCCCAGCGCCGCCGTACGGCCGGTCTGCCAACGGCGTGATCGCTCGATGCCCCGACCAATCCCGATGCGCTCGATCTATCGGTTCGGCAGCCCAGATCCAGTACTCCACTGGCCTGGCCTGGCCGTGTGTATGTAGCTCTCTGCCACCGCTCTGCGCACCTTGTTGCTGCTGGATCCGAGGCTCTCGTATTGATCGCTTCTCGGCTCGCGTGCGCGCGCGCCGGGCCGGCGGACGGGTGGGGGTTTTTTTTTTGATAAGTGGCGAGCCCTACTGAAAATTTTATTAAAACTTTAAGATAACAGAGTTTGAAGCATAAAGAAAAACGAAGAGAAGATTACAAAGGATAAAACAGCAAAACAAAAAAAGGAAAAAGGAAAAGGGAAAGGAAAAGAGGCAAGCACTAATGCCAAAGCTGAAGCCATGTAGGAAGTGTCGAATCAAAACGGCCTTTAGCCCTCAACATGACGAGATGAAGTTCCTTTGCAAACTCATTTTTGCAACGCTGCACTGTCGGGGCTTCAAACTGAAAAAGCCAGGCATTGCGGGTTTTCCAAATGCTCCAGAGCATGAGAATGACAATTTCCATAGCAAATGGAACATTGAGCTGTTGTGTTAGATTAACTGCCGCGTCCTCGGGATTAGCAATTCTGGGGGACGTCAAACCTATAGAGGTCCAGCAGGCCTTTGCAAAATTACATCTGAGGAAAAGATGGTAGAGGGTTTCTTCCTTTTGCCAGATACAGTTTTCACAAGTGTAGGATTCAAGGATCATATTTTTCCGTTTCAGCATATCTCTTGTATTGAGTCTATTTCTTAACCAAAGCCAAAAAAAAACCTTATGCTTTGGTTGACATTTGTTTTTCCAAAGGGCAGCACGCGGGTTCAATTCCATGCCAGCACGCGGCTGGGGGCGGGCCTAGCTGGTAGCCCGCGTCTGCGGACGACAGCGGACGAGCCGGGCGCCGCAGCACCCATCCAGTGGTTGCCCACAGTCCACAGGAGGAGGAGCGCGCAGGCCACGGCCGGCAGAGGAGAGGAGCGGAGGGCAGCCAGGGTCACGGCGCGCTAAGCGCACATGCGCCGTCCCGTATCAAGTGCTGCGGGCTCGCTCCATCGACGCTCCGTCGCTGTTGGGCGGGAATTCCGTGGACCATACGAGCTCATGGCCATGTCCGGGAGCAAGCTATAGCTACCTAAGAGAGAGAGAGAGAGAGAGAGAGAGAGAGAGAGAGAGTGCCCATGTACATGCACTGCTGCATACGACTCCCACCCGCCTGCAAGCAAGCAATGCAAGCAGGCAGGCAGGCAGGCAGGCGCGGCCGTTGCACGCCATTGGCGCGCCTGTCGCGAGCACCGAGCAGCAACAGTCTCAGTTGGCGTTTAGCTGTCGCCATGGGGACGATGCAACGTTCGCCAGGCGGCCAGAGCGGCAGCTGCAGAGCGCCCCCCCAGTGACTGTGTCATTTCCGCAACGTGTGATTGATGAATCGGCGCCGCATCGTCGTACGCTACGTACTGCAATTGCTGCTTTCACGCTACTGTCGATCAACAGCGCCCAAATCATCCGTCCTTTTCGTTGCTGCGCTTTGCACGTACGAGAGGCGCTGTGTAGGTTTTGTACGGCGTTTTCTAGAGTTTAAGGTTGTTGTTGCTTGTTATTATATTCTCGGGTTCCACGATTGACAGACAGGTAGTAGGTAAATCGTCGCTCCGGCTCCGGCCGGTCGTGTGTAGTGTAGTCTAGTGCGAAAGTTGACGGCGAGCTCTCCCTTCTTCACAGTGTGTTCCTCGTCCTAATTGTTCTAAAAACAATCAGCGTGGTGAATTAGTACTTTTATGAAGCCAGCCGAGTATTGTTTGGGGGGTTTTGATACATGCTAGACGATGGATCATCCAGTAATACTAACGGCCAGCTGGTGAGTACATTCTGGCACAATAGAAATATTTGGATAGTATATGCACTGATTTGTCTAGTCGTTATCTTATTTGAACAGTATATAGTTGAACCAATATGCACCGACCTGCTAGTGGGTATAATTTGTTCATTTATGTTTATGAAAACAAAAATAGCTTTCTAGTTCCCGTGAATCCACAAATTTTTTTGTCCACCCATACGAATACAAGGTTGCTATATACCCTTGTAGCTCGGATTGTAATAAGTGATTGTCAACAAGTGTAGCACTATGGGTTAAGCCGTGTGGACTAATCAGGGCATGAGTGTATTTGTACAACATGTCTCTTGGTTTGTGATGCACATGTGTTGAGAGACAATTATTGATGGCGAAGATGATAGTCATGTGGACTCGTGTCGAAGGACCGAAAGCGGCGTAGGACGAGCGCTAATAAGTCTTGACCGAGGGATTGGAGAAGTCAAACGACTATTCGTGGTAGCTGACACCTAGGGACATTAACAGACACAAGGATATGGAGGAGCATATCGTGTTGCCGATGCAGTTGCGAATCGGCGTGACACATGTCCAGAACGTGTGTATGGAGTACGCTACATGTGGGGAATCGCGAGACAGTCCGCAGGTTTCGCCAGGTTTTAGCCTCAAAACCCGACGCCACGGTTCCATAGGGAATCGGAGGTGGCACGTGACGTCATCACCGAGGGTGTGTCAAGGCAAAGCAACTTCTTGAATAGCGTGCGGTTGTCATATCAAAATTCCAAAAGTTGATCTATTTTGGCCTGACCGAGTGGATAGACTATATATATATATATATATATATATATATATATATATATATATATATATATATGAATAGTTTAGGAAAGCATAAAACCCTCTATAAGCATCATGGAGGGCTGAACTATTCAACCATTTCTCTAGCACCTCTTTAGCTTGTAATCTTCATTTTTCTTCACATTTTGTTAGGCGATCCTTATATGCTTTGAACCTTGACATCTAAGTTCATGCAATTTAGACAAAGTGGAGATGTAACCACACTTTGCGCTATGGGGTTTTCAATTCATTCCAAATCTAATGGATTTTGATTTTAAGTTGTTTCTTCTCCTCTATACTCTTCAAGTTTGAGTTTTAAGTGATTTTGATAATCTGAGTACTTAGGGACACTTGGGCTTGATAGAAACATGGTAGAACCTTCTAGGATCATTGCCACCAAGTGGTATGGGTTGATTAACCCAGAGCACACATTTTCAATCGCTTGAGCATGAGAAAACCTCGATTCAAAATTGTATTTTTCGATTTGACATTGAAGTTTAAATTTTTTTAAGCTCATTTTTTGTGGACACCTTTAAAACTCCCTTTTAAAAGTTTATGCAAAATTTTAGCTCAATTAGAGCCTATTTGGATTTTTTCATTTTGGAACTTAATTTTGGGTTGCTAAAATCAAACTAAGGAAACGGTATAGTTTTGGATCGTTCCTGACTTTTTGGTGTCCAACAATATAGTTTTGGATCGTTCCGGACTTTTTGGTGTCCATTTTGCGATCCATTTGTTTTATTGGACTCGCATGTGTCCTGGAAATATTTCCAAAATATGAAATCATTGGTTGGTTGATATACTTTTTATTTGAGCATTTCCTTCATCTCTAATGAAGTTAAGCGCCCATTCTCTCGAGTTTGAAAGATTTTTCATGCAAAGACATCTATAACTGTTTGGAACGCTTCGTTGTGATCTTCAATAGTCACCAAGAATACCATGCCACCAGTTAGTGCTTACACATCTCTTTTGTGCCTTTTGGAGTTTTGGCGGTTTGGATGTAGCATTGAGAAGCAAGCCAAGATTGCCCAAGCACAAATAATTTTTAGCTCTCATTCACCCCCTCTAGTCGCCTATTTCAATCCTTCAATTGGTATCAGATTAGGTTAAGGATCATTCACCTCATTTGGTTCGTGATCCAAGAAAGTGACAATGGAACATGATGTTAGCAAAACACTGTTCTTCGATGGGACGAATTACCCACACTAGAAGATCCACTTGCCGCATATCTTTAGAGCATTGGCTCATAGGATTGGGAAATTTGCCTCGATCGCACTTATGGTCCTCATGAAATAAAGAGCCATGTCTCGAACAACGAGGCTTGGAATATTGTGTTCTCTTATCTCTCGATATATGAATTTAAAAGAGTTAGACATTTGGGTATGTGTTGACGACCGTTATTCCGTGTTTTCAGCCATCGACTACCATAGGATGACAAGGATTTCATGAACAAAGTAACTAAACTTGTTACTAATTGAGTTCCACAAGTTTTGGTTGGAATATTTGAATGCGGGTTGAGAAAACATGCAAAAGAGTGAAAATGGCTACTCGAGGCCAAAAATGGCTAAGTTTGGGGACCCCTTGGCCGCTCGGCCATGTCCATGGCCACCCAACCACTTGGCTTTGCAAAATTCACTTCCCTATTTCGACCACACTTGTCACGATGCCAGCGACACAACTTGAGGGTGTAGCCATGTGGATAACACGTCAAAGAGCAAGAATATCACCACATCATCAACCTAAGGCACTTTGATCTAGTGGCTAAGGAAGAAACTGATGGTCGCCTAGAGGGGGTGAATAGACGAAACCTAAAAATTTATATACTTAACAACACACTAAGGCCAAGGTTAGCGTTATAATTAAATTCGAGTGCGGAAAATTGTTTCTCTTGCTATGAGTTGCTCAATTAATGCGGATGACGTTTGGGAGCAAATTCAAATCAATATTAGCAAGGAAACTTTAGAGAGAGGAAAGAGGGCAAACAAATCGAGTGAAGATCAATGCAAGTGAACATGGTGATTTGTTTTACCGAGGTTCGGTTCTAAATAACCTAGTCCTCGTTGGGGAGGCCACAATGGTCGGGTCTATTCCAACCCTTTCCCTCTCTCAAACGGTCACTTAGACCGGATGAGCTTTCTCCTTAATCACTTGGGTCACTAAGACCCCGCAAGAATCACCACACACTTAGGTGTCTCTTGATAGCTTTACAAAGCACTTATGAGAATAAGAATGGGGAAGGAGAAAGCAATCCAAGCAACAAGAGCAACAAATGAACACAAAACTCTCTCTCTCTCAAGTCACTAAGTGGTTGAGTTGATTTTGAGGCTTGGAGAGGATTTGATCTTTGGGATGTGTCTTGGAGTGAATGCTATTGCTCTTGTATTGAATAGAAACTTCAGAAAACTTGGATGCCATTGAAGGAGGTGGTTGGGGGTATTTATAGCCTCCAACCACTTCCTAGCTGTTGGCTATTTTTGCTAGAGTTGGGCACACCAGATAGTTCGATGGCGCACCGGACATGTACTGTTCACTGTCCGGTGCGTGCCACATCAGCACGCCCGTTGGGGTTTGGAGCAAGTTGACCGTTGGAACCCTTGTCCTATAGTTGCACCGGACAGTCCGGTGCCACACTAGACATGTCCGGTGCGCTCTGACTTCTCTGCTCTGAACTCTGCCGTGCACTGTTCACCATTGTTCACTTTTGGCAGATGACCGTTGGCACCAGTTAGCCGTTGCTCTGTTGGCTCACCAGACATGTCTGGTGCACACCAGACAGTATGGTGAATTATAGCAGAGCGCGCCCTAGAGAAACCCGAGAGTGGCTGGTGTCGGTGTTTAGAGTCTGACCACACACCCAGGGTTACCCCTTGCGGTGTTTTTTGGTAGGACGGTGTTGTTGACCGTAACTCAATGGTTCGTGCTGGACGCACGAGAGAAGGACAGGTGATTTTCTACAGGTTTGGGCCACTTAGAGAGGCGTAATACCCTACTTCCTGGGATGGATTTATATGTGGTGGGTTACAAGAATGGTCTCCTGAATGGAGAAAAGCTAATGAAATAGGTAGATGGTCGATGGAAATGATGGGGTACCCCCTAGGCCTTATATACTTGACCGTGGGGCACTCCATACGTACATGAGGATCACTTGTCTCCTAAATAATAGTGAACCGAATGAACTAATCTCCCTACAATCTTGCGGACTTATCCATAATCCGCCCCGATATTCAAGGACACCATGCGCGGGAAAGTCAGGTGGTTGTTGTGGATAGCGCACGAGCTGACGGATCGCTTGGGCTTGAGTCCGTTGCCTTCTCAGGTTGGCCCATTCCGCTAGTAGCTCTAGCCTAGCCCACGAAGGGATGGCCTTGCGGGGTGACTGGCCTGAGGCCCCGTGCGAGGCCTTCTCGCCTTCTAGTGGACCCGGGGGATATCTGTCCCCCACAAGCCCGTAATCTTTGAGTTGATTTTGAAATAATCATCCCAAAGATTCTTGGTCCGGCCCATGGGTTTATTATATGGCACAATTTCTGCTTCTGCCGATGGGTGTAGCCCCCGAGCTTTGAGTGGATTTTGGAAATAATCCAATCAAAGGTCTTCATCTTATGCTTTAGAAATCAGCATTTTGTCTTCATGGGACTAAAAATCTATTTGGTGCACCTCGGTGCACCCAATGGGTGTAAGCTATCGAGCTTTGAGTGGATTTTGGAAATAATCCATTCAAAGGTCTTTATCTTATGCTTTAGAAATCAACATTTTGTCTTCATGGGACTAAAAATCTATTGCGAAGGTGCACCCAATGGGTGTAGCCCCCGAGCTTTGAATGAATTTTGGAAATAATCCATTCAAAGGTCTTCATCTTATGCTTTAGAAATCAGCATTTTGTCTTCATGGGACTAAAAATCTATTGGGTGCAGCCCCCAAGCTTTGAGTGGATTTTGGAAATAATCCATTCAAAGGTCTTCATCTTACGTTTCAGAAATCCAAACGATGCCATCTGTTCATGCCTTGTTAGGTCTAAAATCAATTTGATCGGTGACAGATTTGACGTCTGGCTGGTTGAGGCAGATAGTTCTCAACTGGACATCACCCTGCTCTGTGCTTCAATGCTTCTGTTGATTAGACTTGCGCTTTAGTAGCCACATTTGGACTTCCCTCCATCTTAGCCAATCTTCTTCTTTTGTCGTGGTACATTCATTGCGTATATTTTGTGGATATGACTCCTTCAGAAAATCTTTGAAAATTCTGGGCGACACACCCAATGGGTGTGCCCAAGGGGTGTCTTGGTACGCGGAGTGTTTACCACACTGTCCTGGAGTAGTAACTTGATGTGACCAAGAGGTGTAATCATTTGTCTTAGCAGTTTACTTAGGTCCAACCGGTACGTGAAGTGGCGCCTGTTGCCTGACTCATTTTCAAGTGGCTTGAATTGCTTATTGAATTCTTGCGACTGTTCGGCGAGCGGGGTAGGAAGTGAATGGTCACCCTCGGCCTCTATAAATAGCATGCTTGCCCCAGCTATTCTCTTCACTTGTTCATTGATCACTTTCTTCTTTGTTTTCTTCTTCACTCCCTCCCTTTCCAACCAATGATGGGTAGGGGTAGGAGGGGTAGAGGTTTGCCTCACCGTGCTGGCGGCAAGCGTAAGCGCGCTCTGAGTCCTCCCTCAGAGGACCTAGGCGATTCAGAGTACTCAGAGGAGGCCTCCTCCGAGTCCGAGCGATCGCCGGCTCTGGCTTCTCCCTTGGCGTCATCCGAGGATTCGGATGTAACACCCCTGGTTTTACTGTTACTAAAACTTGAGCATAACATCATCAGCATTAGCATTTCATATGTTTGATACACCTAGAATGCATTCACTAGGCAAAAATTTCAAACAAGTTGTATTGTTATGGCATTTTGCAAATAAGACCCTAATGTAGGATACTTAACCCTAAATAGGATTCTGAAGGGGAAAACAAGAGCCAAACAGAGAAAGCCCTAAAGTTTAAGTGAAATGGTCATAAAATGTTCCTAAGAATGGACCTACATTACATTTATACCCCTGAGATACTAAAAACCCAAATTGGAACCCTGGAAAACCCTAAACCTAAACCCTAGGGGGTTAAGTGCAAAATCAGTGTACTTTTGGACTAAAGTGTAAAAACTATGATGTTAAGGCATATAAAGTCAATGGGTTCACATTTATAAAGATTTGCAATTTAAACCCTGAATTTTAGACCTATTTGCAAAAAGGACCCCCTTTGTGTTCTAGTGCTAAGTCTAAAAATCGGTGATATTGACTCCACTTTAGAGCTCTATATCTTTCAAAATAGTGAGAATTTACCCTAGGTCACCACATCAAATTTGTAAACCTATCAAAGGAGAACAATTTTGCTTAAGAGTGTAAGCATAGTTGTTATGAAGAATTGGGAGATAATCCAACCCAAAGATGGGCTGTCAGTCGGGTTACTGACTGAAAAATGACCACCAGTGCCATTGGTCAAGCTTTGGGATTGGAATTAGGTCTGATCTTGTGCTCAACTGAGTTCAGTCCCTGTAGTAGAAATGTAGCTGGTTTGTAGCTCTACAACCTTGCTACAGAGGTTTGGGTAAGTTGCCATGAAAACTTTAGAGAAAATCTGCCCTAAACCTTGTCTGTCAAGCCAACTGAATGAAGGACGCCATGGTACAGTGCGTGAACAAGATCAGAACGCCAGCACATCTCACCCCCGACGATCCCCGCCACGATTCGTGCCCTCGCCGGCGTGATTCGCGATTGGATCAACTGGATAACACTTGAAGTCGTGTAAAGATCATCACCGTGGATAAGTTCCAGCCAGTAAAGTATTCCTGCCACCGTACAGAGCTAGCCATGGTGGATTCTGATAGGCACGCCGGTGACCGCTGCCTTCCGGCCTTGTGCCGCGTGTCTAAGCATCTCCACCGCATCGCCGTGATCTGTCTTCGTTCTCCGTTGATCGCCGGAGTGAATGCCACGGTAATAGGACACCAATCTAGTGCGCCAGTGAGCTCCCCCTCCTCCGACCGCCACGCGTCTTCGCTAAATTCACCGGCCACTGCTCTTCCCTCCTATAAATTGTGTGTGTCATCGGCTCCGCAAGGTAGTCAAGCAACCCACACACCAACTCGTGCCTTGAATTGTCCCCCAGAGAACTTCAATTTGGGATTACCCCCAAAACGGTCAAGAACACCGTAGAACCAAGCTCGCCGTGGCCAGCGCGATACAGGTCCTCTCATCTTCTCTGCTCTCTTGTTTGAGTGCTCTCGTGAACCCATGATGCTCGTCGACTAACCTGATTGAACTAGACCGCCGCCAATCGCCGGGAACGTGTGGTTCTTGGGTTCATCCGCGCGGTCACCGTGGCCAGACCAAATTAGATCGCCATTCTTGAAATTAAGTTGGGGGAAATGCTCGGGGGGGGGGGGGGGATTCAATTCAGTGTCAGTCACTCGAGAGCACCGGTCTTGGCTCCCTCCGGCCAGTCTAGCTCACCGGAGCTTGGCTCCCTGTGCGGTGCGCCGCCGAGGATCTCGGCGTGTAAAGGAAAGAAAGGTGGAGGGCTTAAGTGAAAAGGTTAGCGACATAGAAAACAATAGCCAGGATTCTTAATGGAATAATGAATCGTTGAGGGCTTTTTCGCAAAATCATCAACGCGGGCACGAGCGCACGCGCTTTCCTGTGCAGGCTGGGCCGCTCGGGCTGCTTTCGGCCCAGTACTGTTTCAGCTTTTCCTCTTTCTTTTTCAGTGAAACTTTATAAATCTATAGAAAATTGTAGAAAAATCCTAAAATGTCAAACCAATTTTCTTAGATTCTTAATTTTCCATAGTATTTAATAAAAATAGATTTATGATTTTTAGATCAAATGGGGAATTTTGGAGCATTTAAAATAGCCTAAAACATTGTTCCTGGAGTTTTAGAAAATCAATAATAATTCCAAAAATCCCCAAATTTTTTATATATGAGCTCAAAACATTATTTAGAAGCCTTGGGTAGAGTTTGATTTGATTTGGACCTTGTTTGATAACTAGAACCCAAAACCCTACACCCTACCCTTTGAATTCCTTTACTGACTCCGGAAACCCTAGTTTCTCGGAGAACCGTGAAGGAAAATTGTATTCAAGACCTTAGATAATGAACTCTTATTTTTGCATTCTCATGAACATTACATGGACATTCATTATTATGTATGGTTATCTTTAGAAAACGAAGAAGAAGTTGAAATAGAAGGAGAGAAGACTTCACCACCACCGCCTCAGGAACATCAGGCCGACAGCTGTTTTTATTTTGACATATGTGGAACTGAGCCTGAATCACCTGTAAACCAAGGCAAGCCCCGGTGCATTTGCCACCTCCTTGACTCTTTTAAAATCTTTCTCACTTGCTTGAAGCATTAGGTGATAGGAGTTGATTGCTAAAACAATTCCTGCATTTCATTCCTTGAATTTGATTACCTTCCTTTGAATCCCTGTTTTACAAAAAGTTTTTCCTATGCTTAGTCTTGCTTTAGCAAAACAAAATGTTTTGTTTTTACAAAAGATGAAGTTGCAAAATGGAAGGGATGTTTTTGAAAATAAAACTTGATGGTGGATCCATCATGGCCATGATGGGTTCAACATCGGAAAAGATGTACCTCTACCAGGTACCAAACTTTGGGGTTTGAAATAATTAAGCTGAGACCGGGCCGTTGACTTGCACGAGAAGAGAGTCTCGGTGTAGTGTCTCCGTCTGAGTCGATTAAGGACCGTGTCAATGTAGGCTTGCTGACCGAGGACCCTTTAACTGGTCACATGCCTCGTCATGGGTAAGCTTTGCCTCAGGCAGACTAAGACCAGAATAAGATACCACACAATGGGAGTGGAGAGATGGCGAGAGTAGCGTGTACCCTCCGTGGCAAGAGGCTGGACGGTGGTGTAACTGTGCTCTCGGTTGGCGTGAACCTGATCTGGTCTTAAGAACCCCAGTGGTGGGTTGACATATGCAAGGGTTAAGTGCTACATATGTCATGTGATTGGAGATCCTTAGCTGAGTATAATCGATTCGGATCGCCGTACCTTCGCGGTTATGAAGACTTGGTCACTGCCCTATACGTAGAACTCCAGTAAAGATGAAGGATTGTTAAGAAATTGGCTAGCATATGTCAAGTGATTGAACTAGGGTAGAAAGAACTCTAGTTACAGGTAATCCTACTTAACTTGACAATAAAACTGGATTTTTTAAGGATTCACTTTTAGTAAGCATTTATGCAAACAGAGTCTTTGATTATTGAAAAACCTTACCTTGACTCTCTTATAACCAGCATACCCTTGAGAGTCTTTTCTTAGTCGGGTAAATCTTGCTGAGTAATTCCATACTCAGGGTTTTATTCCCTATTGTTTTTAGGTGAAGAAGCAACAAACTTTTGTTGTTTCTGTTCCAAGGTGGTCTCAAAAGAAGAAAACCAAGAATAAAGCTGCGGGAGGAAGGGTTCCTCCATAAAAACTTTTGTTTGATACTTATCAGGAGGGGTTTCTGTAACACCCCTGGTGTTATTATAACTAAAAATTGAGCATGGCATCATAAGCATTGACATTGCATATGTTTGATACACCTAGAGTGCATTCACTAGGTAAAAATTTCAAACAAGTTGTATTGTTTAAAGTGTTTTTGCAAATAGAACCCTGGTTAAGGGACTTAACCCTAAATAGAGATTAAAGGGGTAAAACCTAACCCAAGATGAGAAAACCTAAAGACTTTAGGGAAAGAGTCATAAAATATCCCCAAACACAAAGTTGAATCACATTTAAACCCCTGGAATCCCAGAAACCCTAATTGGAACCCTAGAAAACCCTAAAACCAAACCCTAGGGGCCTATGTGCAAAATTAGTCCACTTTTGGACTAAAGTGCAAAAACCAAGTCAAATAAGTTTCTTAAGTCCTTTGGTTCACAAATGTGTGGACTTGAAAGCCAAATATTGGATTTTGGACTTAAATGCAAAATGGACCTCACTTAAGCTCTATTCTAAGTCTGAAAATCAGTTTAGTGGGCTCAACTTTGGAGCCCTGTATCTTTTAAAATATAGGGTTTTTGCCCAAAGTGACCACAACAAGTTTGTAGACCAATTAAAGGAGAACAATTTTGCTGAAGAGAGCAAGCAATGTTCTTGGGAGAAATTTGGAGATAATTAGGGTTGAAGTTGGACTGTCAGGCTGTTTAAGTTCTGAACTTCAGACTAGCAGTGCAACTGCAAGCACTTTGGGCATGAATTAATGCATGATCGAGCAAGTATTTGCCTAGGAGTGCTATACCAAGATTATAGCTGGATCCTAGGGCTACGACTTTGCTAAAGAGTGTCGATCATGTTGATATATAAAATCAAGAGAAAATCTGCCCTAAATCCTGGCTGTCAGATGACTGAAGAACAAACGCCATGGTACAGTGATCTGCTATAGATCAGAACGCCAGCTCGGACAGCTCGACGCCGGTGACCCCTCCGCCGTGATTCGTGTCGCCGGCTTTCAGATTCGTGTGCGGGGTGGAATGATAATGCTGTGGGGTAAGAATCCTCGCTGGCGGTGAGCTGGAGGTCACTCCGGTGACATCACCGTGGCTTCCTTATCCCCTTTGCGGCCGGGCAGATTAACACGCCGGTAACCGCCGCCTCCCTGCTGTGCGCCGCGTGGCCTAGCCTTTCTACCGCGTCACCGTGACTCCCTTGGGCCATCCCATCATCGCCGGGGAGGTTGCCATGCCGTTAGCCACGAATTCGCGTACGCCAGTGTTTTCTTCCACCTCCGACTGCCGCGCGTCCTTCGTAAAATTCCCGGCCACCGCTCGCTCCTTCTATAAATTGAGCACCCAGGTAGTTGCGCTAGGTAATTGCGAAGCCAACGCACCCACTCCCACTCGCAATCGTTCATCCGAGCTCTGGAATTTCCCATTCGCCCCAACTCCGTTCTCCGCCACCGTGAAACAAGCTTCACCGTCGCCAGCCCTTTCTCCGGTCAGTCCAACCCTCCCTCTGCTTCGTTTAAGTCTCTTCACGTGTCTGCGATGCTTACTGACCCGTCCAATTGGGCTAGGAGTCCACTGACCGTCGGGAACGCATGGATCTTTGATTCATCCGCGCGCTCTCCGTGGCCAGACCAAACTAGTTCACCGATTGTGCAATTAACTTAGGGAAATCGATAGTTGGGGCGTGAATTCGGTTTCAACCGAAGAAGGGCGTCAGTCCTTTCCCCAATCGACCGGCCTGCTAGCTCGCCGGAGCTCCTCCGCGCGCTGCCGTCGTCGAGGACTTCACCGTGCGAAGGAATAGAAACCGGAGGGCTATTCTGTAATCTGTCAGCGACACGGCGAAATAGTAAAGGAACTTATCTCCAGATAGCCGAGAACCCGAGGTCTTTCTGCATAGATGCCAGCGCGGGCGTGGGCGCGCCCCGTTTTCTCTGAGGATTGGGCTGTATAGGCTACTTCTGGCCTAGTACTATTCACGGGTTTTCTTTTTCTTTTTCCTCCCGAGTCATAACAATTGTAAAAAAATGTAGAAAAATGGTAAAATTGTGAAACCAATTTTCCTAGGTTTCTTATTTTCCCTAGAATTTAATAAAAGTAGTTTTGTGATTTTTAGGTTAAATAAGGAATTTTAAGGCATTTAAAGTAGTTCAAAGTAGTAGTTTTGGATTTTTAAAAGATGAATTGTAATCCCAAAAATGCTCAAAATTTTTATATGAGCTCCTCATATTATTTAGAAGCCTTGGGTAGAGTTTGGGTTGATTTGGACCTTGTTTGATCACCAAACCCTAAAACACCCCCCTGCCCTATGAACTCCTTTACTGACTCCGGAAACCCTAGGTTCTTGGAGTACCGTGAAGGAAAGTTGTACTCAAGACTTAGATAATAAGTTTATATTATCTTTGCACCCTCATGAGCATCCCATGGCATCCATTCTTAAACTTATGTATGGTTATGATTAGAACGAGAAGAAGAAGAGGAAATCACCAAAGAAAGGACACCACCACCCTCGGATTCTCAAGCAGGCAACTGCTTCTACTTTGATATTTGCGGATCCGAGCCAGACTCACCTGTTAACAAAGGCAAGCCCCGGTGCATTTGCCACCCCCCTTGTGTTTTAAATCTTTCTCACTTGTTTGATGCACTAGGTGATAGGTGTTGATTGCTAAAACAATTCCTGCATTACTTTCCTTGGAATTTGATTACCTTCCTTGATACCCTGTTTTACAAAAGGTTTTGTTATGCTTAGTATTGCTCTAGCAAAACAAAAGGATTTGTTTTACAAAAGATGTTTGGCAAAGTGGGAGGGTTGTTTTCAAAATAAAACTTGATGGTGAATCTGTCAAAGGCCTTGATGGATTCAACATTGGAAAAGATGTACCTCTACCAGGTACCAACCTTTAGGGTTAATGATTAAGCTGAGACCGGGCGGGTGACTTGCACGAGAAAGAGAGTCTCGGTGTAGTGTCTCCGTCTGAGTCGATTAAGGGCCGTCTCGATGTAAGCCTGCTGACCGAGGACCCTTTAACTGGTCACATGCCTCGTCATGGGTAAGCTTTGCCTCAGGTGGACTAAGGCCAGAATAAGATAACACGAAATGGGCGTGGAGCGGTGGCGAGAGTAGCGTGTACCCTCCGTAGCAAGAGGTTGGACGGTGGTGTATCTGTGCTCTCGGTTTGCGTGAACCTGATCTGGTCTTAAGAAACTCGGTGGCGGGTTGACATATGCAAGGGTTAAGTGCTACATATGTTGTGTGATTGGAGATCCTCAGCTGAGTATAATCGATTCGGATCGCCGTACCTCCGCGGTTATGGAGACTTGGCCACTGACTTACACGTAGCAATCCAGTGAAGATGAAGGGTTGATAAGAAAATTGGCTAGTGCAGGTAAAGTGATTGAACTCGGGTAGAAAGAACTCTAGCTGCAGGTAATTTTACTTAACCTGACAATAAAATTGGATTTTAAGGATCCACTCGTAGTAAGCTTTTCTGCAAAACAGAGTCTTTGATTCTTGATAAGCCACTCCTTGAATCCCTCTAGCCAGCATACCCTTGAGAGTCTTTTCCTTAGTCGGGTAAGACTTGCTGAGTAATTCCATACTCAGGGTTTATCCCCTTGTTGTTTTTAGGTGAGGAAGCAGCAGAGTTCTGTTGCTTCTGTACCAAGGTGGTTCCTAATGAAGATAAGCAAGAGTGATGAGCGGGAGGAAAGGATCCTCCATTAAGACTTTTTGTGTAATAACTGTCGGGAGGAGTTTTTACCTCCCTTGGTATGTAATAATATTACTCTGCACTCGTTTATATTCCTGGTCTGTACTAAACAACCTGATCTTACTTTTTAATAAATGTAAGTTATGTAATCGCTTCCGCATTTCTTTACCTCCGATGTTCTGTAATGTCTGCAAGACGGGTGAGACGTTCCTGGAAAGGTAAGGAAAGATACCGAGCTTGTCAAGTAGTTCAGGGGCACCTATAGGGTTGTCTGAGGTCCGTTGGACAAGGACAACTGTAGGTGGGCCTAATTACTTGGGAGGTTCCGTTATAGCTGGTATCAAAGCGTAGCCCTTCTTGACAGATATTATGTGGCATCTTCAAAAGGATTTCCTAAGACTTATCTAGAAAATTGCTTCTCTTCTTACCTCAGTATTTCTGAAGAGTTTATTCCAAGGACCAGATAGGAAGAGTGCGATGTATAGAAGGTTGAATCGACTAAGGTTGATTCTGTACTTATTCATGCATCATGCTAAGAATTGTACTAATAAATTTTCCCCCTTAGCAAATGCCGCCACGTACAAGGAAAACGGCACGTAAGCATACTGGACCCATCGGCGTGCCTCGGCATCAACTTGCCCCACGGGAGCAAGATAGCAGTAGCGGGAGCAACGATCCTATTGGTGATCTTGAAGCTCGCGTGAATCAACTCCAAGCAGAGTTGCAACGCAGGACTAATCTATGGGTTGCGGACGGTGACCGAATCAATGATTTAAGAAGTTACATCCGCACCCTGCAAGATCAACTAGCTGACCGAGATTTGGCACTTGATTAGGCAGTGCAATCTCGTTCGGTAGCTTTAGCTAAGGAAGCAAAGGCTCGAGCACGAGTCAACGAACTTAGCGTTGCTATTGATAACTTGCAGGTATATTGCAATACTTTACATGAAGAAGTTCATGTACTGTATTCGCAATTACACCCAAATGTTCCTGCGGATCTCGTCAGGTCTGAAGCCGGAACCTCGCATATAGCGGGAGAAGCGCTTGGTGGAGAGTTAGACCTTTTTAGGCCCCCTCCTTCTTTGAGGCTGGTCGACGTATGGTCTCCCACCCCTGACGATGAAGCTACCAAGAACAATCAAAAGCAGGAGTAGTAGTGTAGTTGTAAAAATAGAAATAGTATGTTGTATAATAGGTTGAACTTTTGTATAATGGGTAATGTATCCTGTTATGTAATATCGAGTCTGTATCATTACTTTTTATAGTAATGTAAAATGGAAGGCTTCTTTGGCATTTTGTATTTATTTCAAATGTTCTTTGCCTCAGATGCCGACCAGGACTCGAGGACAGGACGCAGCAGGAACTTCTGGGGGAAGGGATGTCACCCCAAACCCACCTCCGGTTCCTCCCACATTGGCCGAGGCGATTGCCGCCTTGGTAAATGCCACCGCAGACAATACCCGCTTCCTTAGGGAAATGGCGGGTCAACAGCAATTCCAGCAGCAGGCAGGAAGGGGTTATCAGCAAGGCCCCCGTGAAACCACCTATCTGGACTTCTCTGAAACCCGTCCACCCCTATTCGTCAAGGCAGAGGACCCGTTGGAAGCCGACGAGTGGATACGGGTTATTGAACAAAAGTTTGGTCTTCTCCGTTGTTCTGAGATGCAGAAGCCATTATTCGCAGCACAACAACTACGTGGCCCTGCCAGTACCTGGTGGGGAAATTTTGTGGCCATTCAACCTGCCAACCATCAAGTCACCTGGGAAGAGTTTAAAGCAGCCTTCCGTGAGCACTACATACCCGAAGGAGTGCTGCATATGAAACAAGAAGAATTCATGAAACTGAAACAAGGAGGAGATACTGTCAATCAGTATCTCAACAAGTTTAATCACCTGTCGCAGTATGCCATCGACCAGGTGAATACTGATTTAAAGAAAAAGAACTGCTTCATGAGGGGTCTAAATGACCGGTTGCAGCGAAAGATGGCCACATGTATAGATCTCACGTATGGAAAGGCTGTCAGTACAACCTTATCTGTTGAAGCAAAATACGCAAGTTCTGGGAAGAACAAGGGATTCCGTGGTGAGAGGCCTAATCAGGGCCAGGCGAAGAGGCAACGGTTTGTAATCCGGCCTTCTAGCCAAAATCGCACTTTTTCTCGTCCACCTGCATTCCCTTTCAAACAGCCCATTATTATTCGCCCCAACAATACCCCCACTACCCCAAATCAGCCGGGTGCCCCAGGCACTCGATTCCCTGCTTTGCCCAGCTCTTCAACAGGGTGTTTCAATTGCGGCAAGTTGGGACATTTTATCAAAGACTGCCCATATCCCAAGCAAAATCAATCCAGTGCTCAGCAAGGATCTGGGAAGTCAACTCAACCTAAGGGAAATACTGTGGGGAAGAATACAAGGAAGACGGGGCGTGTATACTACACCCAAGTGGCCACTACACCAGAAGGAGAACCGGAGATGATGGGTACGTTTCCCGTGGCCAGTCACCCCGTAATTATTCTTTTTGATTCTGGTGCTTCGCATACGTTCATTAGCAAGAAATTTGTGGAGCAACATCACATTGCATGCCACGAATCAAAAGAGGGATTTAAAATTCATTCACCTGGGGGACATATTTTTACTCGAGAAGTGGCCTATGAAGTGCAAGTAACAATGGCCGGACGGAACTTTCCTGCTAACATTATTGTTCTGAAAGGCCAGGATATAGATGTAATTTTGGGTATGAATTGGTTAACCCAACACAAGGCAATTCTCAACACTGAACTCAGAACCGTCAGGTTGAGCTATAATCAAGAAGAGATTCTTTTGTCTCTCCCCGTAACCAATCTAGCCAAAGCTTCTGGTAGAATATATGAAGCCATTGTACCAGAGATCAAGGATATTCCGGTAGTATGTGAGTTTCCAGATGTATTTCCGGAAGATTTGCCTGGACTGCCCCCTGAAAGAGATGTAGAATTTGTAATTGAGCTAAAGCCCGGTATGGCTCCCATCTCTCGAAGATCGTACCGTATGCCCTCTAATGAGTTGGCGGAATTGAAGATTCAATTACAAGATCTACTGAATAAGGGATTCATCCGGCCAAGATCGTCTCCATGGGGTTGTCCCGCCATTTTTGTTAAGAAGAAGGATCAAACCTTGCGAATGTGCGTGGATTATCGACCCCTGAATGAGGTGACTATCAAGAATAAGTACCCTCTTCCAAGGATCGATATCTTATTTGATCAACTGACTGGGGCGAGGGTATTTTCCAAAATTGATCTCAGGTCGGGCTATAATCAAATCCGTATTCGGCCCGAGGATATACCGAAGACCGCGTTTACTATGCGGTATGGATTGTTTGAATACTTGGTAATGTCTTTCGGGCTCACAAATGCTCCTGCCCACTTCACCTATTTGATGAACTCGGTGTTCATGCCCGAGTTGGACAAGTTCGTGGTGGTCTTCATCGACGATATCTTGATATATTCTAAAAATGAAGAGGAGCATGCTCAACATCTACGGATTGTATTGACGCGTCTAAGGGAACATCAGCCGTATGCCAAGTTCAGCAAGTGTGCGTTCTGGCTGGAAGAAATTCAATTTTTGGGGCACGTGTTATCAGCCAAAGGAATTGCGGTAGATCCTAGCAAAGTCAAAGATATTCTGGAGTGGAAACCCCTAACTACTGTTCACCAAGTCCGGAGTTTTCTTGGACTAGCTGGATATTATCGCAGATTCATACCAGATTTTTCTAAGCTTGTGAAGCCAATCACAAGTTTATTGAAGAATGACATTAAATTCAATTGGTCTTCTAAGTGTAATGAAGCCTTTGAGCAATTGAAGACATTATTAACCACTGCTTCGGTATTGGCCCCACCGGACATCACTAAGCCTTTTGATGTATATTGTGATGCGTCTGGCAGTGGACTCGGCTGTGTATTAATGCAAGAGGGCCAAGTAATTGCATATGCTTCAAGGCAGTTGCGCCGACATGAGGAGCATTACCCAACTCATGATCTGGAGCTAGCTGCTGTGGTTCATGCCCTGAAAATTTGGCGTCACTATCTGCTGGGAAATATCTGTCATATATATACAGATCATAAAAGCTTGAAGTACATCTTCACCCAGTCAGAATTAAATATGAGGCAAAGACGATGGCTTGAGCTTATTAAGGACTATGAGCTAGAAATTCACTATCACCCAGGCAAGGCCAATGTTGTGGCAGATGCACTGAGCCGTAAGGCCTCCTGCCACTGTCTTGTGGTGAAGACCTCTGACAACACTTTGTGTCAGGAGATGGAAAAGTTAAACCTGAGGATGATCCAACAAGGGACTCTGAATCAGATAAAGCTTGAGTCGATCATTTTGCAAAGGATAATTGATGCTCAAAAGGATAATCTGGGTATGAAGCACATACGAGAGAAGATAAGGGCTGGAACAGCCAAATGTTTCAAGGAAGACGATCAAGGTGTGATATGGTTTAAAACCCGCATAGTAGTGCCAAAGAATGAAGAACTCCGCCAGCAAATTCTTGATGAAGCACATCTTAGTCGTTATTCTATTCATCCCGGAAGCACTAAGATGTACCAAGACTTGAAGCAACATTACTGGTGGACAAAGATGAAGATTGAAATTGCACGCTATGTGGCTAAGTGTGACACTTGCAGACGTGTCAAAGCCATACACATGAAAACTGCTGGTCCATTCACAACAGCAAAACTGAATACTCCCGTCGGCCATAATAATTCCCGTCAGTTTTTAGGGTTGCCGACGGGAGTTAATTAACTACCGTCGGCCATAATGAAGCCGACGGGAGATAATGTAGCTCCCGTCGGCCTCCGGACTAACCGACGGGAGTTATTTAACTCCCGTCGGTTAGTCCGGAGGCCGACGGGAGCTACATTACCGACGGGAGATAATGTAGCTCCCGTCGGCCTCCGGACTAACCGACGGGAGTTATTTAACTCCCGTCGGTTAGTCCGGAGGCCGACGGGAGCTACATTATCTCCCGTCGGCTTCATTATGGACGACGGGGTTTAGGGCGGGCCTGGCTAAACGCGCGCGCCGGCCACTCGCCCAGGCCTTTCTCCATCGCGCGCGTCGTTCTCCATCGCCGGCCACTCGATCCCGCGCCGCCGCCGATCGCCGTCCGCGCCTGCGCCGCCGCCGACCGCCGACCTCGCCTGCGCCGCCGCCGACCGCCGACCCCGCGCCTGCGCCGCCGCCGCCGTGCGCCGACCCCGCCGCGCCCGAGCGCCGCCCGCGCCTACGCCGCTGCCGCCGACCCCGCCGCGCCCGTCCTGTCCTCCGCCGCGGCTTGCCGACGCCGCTGCCCCCGCCCGTCCCCTCCCCCGACGCCGCTGCAACCTCCAAAATCTGAGACAGTAAGATTGAAATCATTTAAAATTATATCATTGCGACATATATTTATATTTATATCGAAAATATGCTTATTCCCGTCGGTTGGTTGATTGTATTGATTAAGCCGACGGGAGTTAACTACGTTGTGGTAGTTTGATTAGTATGATACACTGTTTATTTTCCTAGAGTTTTAGGGTTAAGTGCGCAGACCAGTAGTTAACCCTAGGCGTCACCCGTTCCGGAAGCATGCACATGCATCACATTTATTCATATGTTTGGGCCTAATGCACCTAGACAATCTATGGATGCATAGATTGTATAGTTTCATTCGGTCCAAACACAAGATTACTTGTGATGTGCGTGGTTCCGAGATTGTCCACGTATTTGGACAGTCGGAGAATGGGTGTGGCCGCATGTGATTCGTGCATGTGTCCGTTGGTCCGAACGAGATTTCAGCAGCATAACCCAGTTGTTCTCCGTCGCACCATGATAGGCGTGTGTTCGGAGAACAGCGGGGTTATGCTGCCGAAATTTCGTTCGGACCATCGGGCACGTCACGAGTCGCATGCGGCCGCCTCCATTCTCGGGTGGGTTTATGTCCTTTCCTATAGTAGGGTTATCACCTAAGCCACGTGCATCGCTCTTATATGCTGAATTTTTGGTTGGTGGTTTACACAACAGCAAAACTGAGCCATCCTAGTCCACAAACATGGAAGATGACCGTGAGTGGATGTATGCTGGTTGGAAGAAGGGCGGATGTCACACAAAGGAATGGTTTCAGAAGACAGAAAAGTTTTTAGAGAACGCTCGTGGAGAGTCAACCCACGCTGTGATTAGGTGCCCATGCACCAAATGTGGGAACATCCAGTCACATGACAAGAGAACTGTGGCACTACACCTTTGCAGTCATGGGTATGTTCAAGGTTATAAGGTTTGGGATAACCACGACGAGTCACAGAGTATAGTATCAGCACAGATGGAGGTGGATGACGGTGAAAACGTTGGTCGATTGGATCATATGTTAGAAGATATGCAGGCAGAGTTTGTCAACAATCCTGAAGATCCGCCTACAAAAGAGGTTGAAGAGTTGTTCAAACTCCTCCAAGACTTAGAAATGCCTCTGCATGGACACACAACGGTTACCATCCTCCAGTTCGTGACCCGTCTAATGAGCATAAAGTCAAAGTTTGGTTGCTCAGCCAAATGTTATAAGGCGATTTTGGACTTGTTTAGTGATGTCCTTCCTGCCGATCATAAGGTGCCTAAAGACATTTACCGGTCAAAGAAGCTGCTAAAGGCTTTGGGAATGCCATATGAAAAGATCGATATATGCCCGTCCAACTGCATGATATATTGGCGCGATCATGCGAAACTAGAGAAATGCTTGAAATGTGGCCTATCGAGGTACATAGAGGTGGTAAACGAAGAAGGGGAGAAGGTGACAACAAAGAGGGCACATAAGCAGCTTCGTTGGATGCGTCTCACTCCAAGACTGAAACGTCTGTTCTTGGCTAGTAGAATCGCGAGCCGCATGAGGTGGCGCAAGAATCGTAAGCCCCCGAAGGATGGGGTAATGCAGCATCCGTGTGATAGCGACGCATGGAAGGCCCTGGACAGCTTCGATATAGAATTTGCTAGTGAAGAGAGGAATGTTCGTATTGGGCTGGCGACAGATGGTTTCACGCCTTTCAGTATGACCGCAGCGTCTTACTCATGTTGGCCTGTCTTTGCCATACCGTACAACCTTCCACCTGAAGATTGCATGAAAGATGAGTTTATGTTCTTAACTCTCATCATACCTGGGAAGGATCATCCCGGCGTAAACCTCAATGTTATGCTTGAGCCATTGATTGAGGAGTTGAAAGAGCTTTGGGAAGGAGTGGAGGCGTATGACAGCTTCATGAAGCAAAAATTCAAACTTCGGGCAGCATATTTGTGGTCCATACATGATTATCTAGCGTATGGGATCTTTGCTGGGTGGAGAGTCAGTGGAAGGCTAGGCTGTCCTATTTGTGGAAAAGAAACAGATTGTTTCTGGCTCGATAAGGGTGGGAAGTTCTGTTACTTCGATTGTCATAGGTCTTTTCTTCCTTTGAACCACCCCTTCAGGCTCCAGGCACACGAGTTCAGGAAGGACACCATTGTCACGAAGGAACCCCCGAAGCGTCGCACCGGGCGGGAAATCGCTGAGGAGCTGAGTAATCTAGTGAGAAATGAGGATGGGGATGGGTTTGCAGGTTTCGGGAAGACCCATAACTGGACTCACAAATGTGGCCTTTGGGAGCTCCCTTACATGAGGGCATTGTAGCTCCCGCACAACATCGATGTAATGCACCAAGAGCGTAACATGTGTGAAGCACTATTTAACACCGTCATGGATTTCCTAGATAAAACAAAAGACAATTTCAAGGCCCGAGTGGACTTAGGTAACATATGTAACCGCCCAACTCTCATGCTCAGAGAAAATGGAGGCAAGCCTCGTGCTGAATTTGCCTTGAGACCCAATGAACGAAAAGAAGTGATGAAGTGGATGAAAGATTTAAAATTTCCCGATGGTTATGGTGCGGGGTTCAGAAGATCTGTGAACTTGAAAACAATGAAGATCAATGGGTTGAAGAGTCATGATTACCATATAATGATGGAAAGGCTGATCCCAGTAATGTTGCGTGGTTATATTAACGAGGAAGTGTGGAAAGCGATAGCTGAACTTAGCTATTTCTACAGGCAGCTTTGTGCTAAAGAAATTTTAAAGGAGATGATGCAGAAACTAGAGGAATCGGCACCGGTGCTTCTTTGCAAGCTGGAGAAAATATTCCCACCTGCGTTCTTCAATCCTATGCAGCATCTTCTTATCCATCTCCCATATGAAGCAAAGGTAGGTGGGCTAGTGTGTTATAGGTGGATGTATCCCATAGAAAGAATGTTGAAAAAACTGAAATCAATGGTGGGTAACAAGGCAAAGGTTGAAGGTTGTATAGCAGATGAGTTCAAATTTAAGGAGATAGCTTTCCTCACAAGTGGTTACTTGACTGAAGACCACAATGTATTTGCCCATACGAAGAGGTACCATGAAGATGAAACGGTGCATCCGTGCAGTCACATTAGCATATTTCAATGGAACGGCAAGGCTGTTGGTCCACCAGTGGCATATGAATTCAGTGAGAACGAACGGAAATCTGCTTTGCTCTACATGTGGTCAAATATAGAAGAGGCTGAGAAATTCTTTAGGTAATAGTTTACTAGGCTTAAAGGAATTGTATATTCAATGTTTAGGAAACACAATGTTTTCTTACTCTCGTTCTTTTTTAGCGAGTTCGATAAAGAAAACTGGAGGTCTTCTCGTAACCGTCAACCAACGGCGAAACAGCTAGACAACTTGCGTCTAAATGGATTGCACGGGGGACCTAATTTTATCTCCTGGATCCGAGACCATGTAAGCCTTGTATACTTTGTCCTCATACATCGTGTATAGGTATGACAATTGTAACACCTTTTCATTTATTGACTGTCAGTTCAGGAATGTACCGGATGACTCACAAATGTGTCGTGTGGGATCTCCTTCACATGAGGGCATTGATTCTCCCGCACGTCGGCGTAGTGTCCATTCGGACCTGCGTCAGCTTTCTATTGGTAGTGTGATAGTGAAGAGTTATGGCCGTTACGACGTAAACGGGTTTCGCTTCCGTACAACCAAATTTGAAGCTTCCCGTCCTTTAGCAGCTACGAAAAATAACGGAGTCGTAATCCGGGCTGAAGATATGGAAAGGCACGAATCCGAGTATTACGGAATCATAAACAATATACTCGAGTGCCAATTTGTAGGGAACAAGGATCTGAGGGACTGTACATGGTTTGACCCGAAGCATTATAGAACCGAATTTGGAATGGCGCAGGTTAAACACAAGCAAATACTTCAAGGGGCCGATAGATATGTCCTTGCTCATCAGGTGGAGCAGGTATATTACTCATCATATCCATGCCCTAAGTTGAGCGCTTGGTGGGTCGTATACAAAACCTACCCCCGTGATCGGTTGTCCACTCCTGTTCCCGATGATTACAATCGTGAGGCTCAACAAGCTGACGGGGTATTCCAAGAAGCTGAGTTGCCATCCTCATTTGATATAGACCCTGCTCCTACATTGGATTGTTTAGTTGGAGACCTCAATGATATATCATTGCCACAGAAAAGGAAACGAAACGATAAGTAACAAGTTAAGTTTATTTCCATATGAATGTTTATTTGTTTAATGTTGGTTTATTTTGCACCGTTTGTTTATTTATTTACATTACTCAGTACTAATAAAAACTTTCAATTGCTGCAGGATGCCTAAAAAGTTTAAGCAGGTGGTGAAGGGGTTCAGGGACTCCCTTTTCCGAGGGAGTTCCTTAAGCGCTAGTAAGAAGGAGCAGCTCTACAGAAGCCTACACCCAGAGTTACAGGGCCAGCCCTTGGGGTTTCAGAGAGGCGATGTAAGAATCATTGTATTGTTGCTTTTAATTTGTGTAAGACTTTAACGCGTGAATGTGACACTTGAGTTACTTATTTGCAGGATGAGGATGAGGATGAGGATCAGGATCAGGATGAGGATGAGGATGAGGATGAGGTTGAGGGTGGAGGTGAGGAGGCTGAGGCAGGAGGTGAGCAGGGAGAGGGTGGAGGTGGAGATGAGACTGAGGCTGAGGCAGGAGGTGCGGCTGAGGGTGGAGATGAGGCTGAGGCAGCTCCAGCAAGGCGTCCACGTAAGTTTAGAAGGCCCCATGCCGTACAACCTCCACCTGTTCCGAGCTCCGAGATGGGGAAGACGGTGATCTCCACCGTCGGAGATAGGTAAGTGCTGTATCTTTTGATTTGAATCAGCTGTATTCATCAAATGTAAGCATGTTTGATGCTTGCCCGTCTTTTTGCAGGGAGTGGTTGGACTACTCTTTCACCGGCCAGGGTCGTCAAAAGCTGGTGAACTCTGTGTTGAGTTCGCTCCTGAAGTTTCACTACCCTGGACTGGTGAAGACGTTTGACGATGCAGACGCTGCGCCGGTCCTCGTCTCATGTTGGGACGATTACAAGCTGAAGGTCGATGTCACTTATGGCGATGCCCAGGGGCTTGTTCGCGCTGACTTCTGGGTACGTAATCTTGTGTGTGTTATATGGAAGCAATCATTAAAAAGTTAGATAACATTGCATTCTTTTTGTAGGCACGTTTTCGGTTGGCCGACGGGGATGACGCGAACCACGCCGAGAAGGTGTTTCAAGTAAATGCCTATCGGTTGGTGAAGGAGGCCCTGTACGAGGCAAGGATTCAGGCCACGTGCATGTATTATCAACAAATTTTAGGGCAAAAGATGGACAAGAAGACAGGGGCCTCGAGTATATACCTTCGCGAGGAAGAGTATCGTAAGGTTATATTTCAATCCTTTCCTTTGTGTTTGTTTCATTTGAATAGGTACTGATATATGTTTGTTTTTATGAAGGTGGTGGTTCCTTGGATGTCTAACCGGCCAGAGGCCTACGCAGCTTGGTGTGGGGTATGGGCTTCTGAAGCCTTCTAACAGAAGTCAAAAAGTCACAGGGACAATCGAGGCACCATGCCGAACCACACCTTCGGTGGCGACAACTTCACGCGAAAGGCGAAACGCCTGGTAAGAAAACTAACAAATATGTTGAGATGTCATATATTCATTTATTGTACTAACTCTGTGTTGTAGGAAGCTCAATTAGGTCGCGAGCCGACTCCCATCGAGGTGTGGGAAGCTGGCCATAGGGGAAGCGACCCTTCCAACCCTTTGTGCAGCCAGACACAAAGGGAGCGTCTGGTGAGCTGTTGTCCTCAATATTCGGTTAATGCTTGCAACGTACTAACTAAGGTTATATAATCGATACAGGCGGCATATGCGGAAGAGATGAAGGACCGTCACGGAGAAGACTGCGATTGGAGGACCATGCCGATCGATGCTCAAGCCGTGCATAAATCTGGTGGAGGAAAGGCACATGGACGGTGAGATGTTACATTACATGCCATTTATATAGTGACATGAGCATATGCCTTAATTAATCTTTCTTTGACAACAATTGTAGATTCTCTCTCTTTGATGGAATGATCAACACGACGGATTTTAGAGCGTCTCGGCGGTCGGCATCCGGGTCCGGGAGCTCCGGTCGTAGCTCTCGTCGGCTCACTAAGCAAGAGCTTGAGATCGTGAGGCTGCGTGAGGAGAACCGTCAGCGCGATGAGCAGTTGAGGGCTCAAACTGAGCAGTTGAGGGCTCAAAGTGAGTACTATGCCTCAGTCCACGCGCAGCAACAGCAGATGCTTCAAGTAAGCCCATTGCATTATTACTGTTTATTCATTGCTTTACACATCCAATGCGTAGTACTAATATGCTTGGTCAATAGTTACTAGCTCAGGAGCAGGGCATTCCGTACGTGGCCCCTCCGCCTCCGCCGCAATGGACGTTCGTCCCTATGGGCCCTCCTCCACCTCCGGTAAGAAATTCTATGTCCATTCTCTAGTTACATAGTAAAAACGACGACTTGTGCCGCACTGCACTCACATGAATATGTATTATTCTTGTATTCAACAGGGACTTGTGCCGCAGCAGCCTCAGTTTAGCACACCGCCGGCACAGCTACCTGCCCCTGGAGCACAGGTTTGTATTCTAACTCTATAGCTATCGCCGACAGTTCAGCAGTTAATATGTACGATTTCTGACAAATTGCATTCTCGCTCCATAGGACAATCAGGAAGGAAGTGGAACGATGGATGGCTTCGTCAACTCCCTATTCGCGTACCCAACTCCGGACGGAGGCAGCGGCCAAAGCTCCAACAACCCTAGCCGCGGCGGTTCGTGAATGTGCTTCGATCTTTACCTTTTCAGTAATGAACACTTCGATCTCTACCTTTTCAGTAATGAACACTTCTTATGTGGATGAACACTTCTTATGTGGATGAATGTTCTTATATATATGTGTGTTGATGGATGTGATTGAGGCTCTGGATGGATGTGATTGATGTGTGAATGTGCATGATGATATTGTGTATATTTTCTGTGCCATTGATCATAAATATGGGCTTTTTGGTGGGGGGGGGACAGTTTAACTCCCGTCGGCTTTGCAAAGCCGACGGGAGTTAAACTGGTACTGTCCAGGATAACTCCCGTCGGCTTAGCCAAGCCGACGGCAGTTGTCGCTCCCCCGTCCCGGCACCCAGGGCTGACGTGGCGGACCCATAACTCCCGTCGGCCCATGCCCTGGCCGACGGGAGTTAAGCGCCCGCCACGTCAGCCCTGGGTCGGGGCGCGATAACTCCCGTCGGCTACCTAGGGCCGACGGGAGTTAATTATCTCCCGTCGGGGCCGACGGGAGTTAATGCAATCCCCATCGGGTAGCTCCTGTCGGCCGGGTACCGACGGGATTTACTCTAAAACCGACGGGAATAGCTAAATCCCGTCGGTTTTAGAGTAAATCCCGTCGGTACCCAGCCGACGGGAATAGCCTGGATTGCTGTTGTGATTACAATCTTTGCCGATCCCAACATGGAAATGGGAAGATATAAGTATGGACTTTATCGTGGGATTGCCCAGGACTGCAAAAGGGTATGATTCTATCTGGGTCATAATTGATCGGCTTACGAAGATTGCTCACTTTTTGCCGGTCAAGACGGATTCCCCAGTTACTGTCTACACCCAATTGTACATTGCTCGTATTCTTAGTCTGCATGGTGTTCCGAAGACCATTGTGTCGGATTGTGGACCCCAATTTGTAGCCAAGTTTTGGGAAGCACTTCACAAATCCTTGGGTACTAAGTTGCTCCATAGTTCGGCATATCATCCACAAACCAGTGGACAGACTGAGAGGATTAATCAAGTACTCGAAGATATGTTGCGAGCATGTGTCCTAGTTTTCTCACCAAAATGGGATGAATGTTTACCTTTGGCGGAGTTTTCATACAATAATAGTTATCAAGAAAGTATCAAGATGGCACCTTTTGAAGCTTTATATGGGCGACGGTGTCGAACTCCGCTAAATTGGTCTGAACCTAGAGAAAGGTATTTCTTTAGGCCTGACATAGTGAAGGAGGCCGAGGAAAAGGTTCAGAAAGTTATTCATAATCTAAAGAAAGCCCAAGCTCGGCAGAAGAGTTATGCAGACAAACGGCGAATGCCCTTGTATTTTCTTGAAGGGGACTATGTTTACTTGAAGGTTTCACCAATGAAGGGAGTATCGCGTTTCGGGATAAAAGGAAAGCTTGCACCCAGGTACATTGGTCCATTTCCTATCCTTCAAAGATATGGGCTAGTGGCGTATCGACTTCAACTTCCCGAAACATTGTCTGCTGTACATAATGTGTTCCATGTATCGCAATTGAAGAAGTGTCTTTGGGTTCCCGATCGAACCATTGAAGTGATAGATGTTGTCCTGGAACCAGATTTAACATACTCGAAACATCCTATTCGAGTTCTGGATCAAAAGGATAGGGTTACCCGGAGAAAGACTCTCAAGTTCTACAAGATACAATGGAACCAACATTCTGAGGAAGAGGCTACGTGGGAAACTCAAGACTTCTTGAATAAGAATTTCCCAGGCTTTCTAGCCTCATGTAATTTGTAAAGTGTATATAGTTATTGCAATAAAGGAATGAACCCCCACACCACCCCTGCCTTGTACCAGAAATAAGGAAATAAAAATGTGACACATTTCCTTTTCCATTACTCACCCTAGGACTTTAAATCTCGGGACGAGATTCTTTTATGGGGGGAAGGATGTAACACCCCTAGTGTTATTATAACTAAAACTTGAGCATGGCATCATAAGCATTGACATTGCATATGTTTGATACACCTAGAGTGCATTCACTAGGTAAAAATTTCAAACAAGTTGTATTGTTTAAAGTGTTTTTGCAAATAGAACCCTGGTTAAGGGACTTAACCCTAAATAGAGATTAAAGGGGTAAAACCTAACCCAAGATGAGAAAACCTAAAGACTTTAGGGAAAGAGTCATAAAATATCCCCAAACACAAAGTTGAATCACATTTAAACCCCTGGAATCCCAGAAACCCTAATTGGAACCCTGGAAAACCCTAAAACCAAACCCTAGGGGCCTATGTGCAAAATTAGTCCACTTTTGGACTAAAGTGCAAAAACCAAGTCAAATAAGTTTCTTAAGTCCTTTGGTTCACAAATGTGTGGACTTGAAAGCCAAATATTGGATTTTGGACTTAAATGCAAAATGGACCTCACTTAAGCTCTATTCTAAGTCTAAAAATCAGTTTAGTGGGCTCAACTTTGGAGCCCTGTATCTTTTAAAATATAGGGTTTTTGCCCAAAGTGACCACAACAAGTTTGTAGACCAATTAAAGGAGAACAATTTTGCTGAAGAGAGCAAGCAATGTTCTTGGGAGAAATTTGGAGATAATTAGGGTTGAAGTTGGACTGTCAGGCTGTTTAAGTTCTGAACTTCAGACTAGCAGTGCAACTGCAAGCATTTTGGGCATGAATTAATGCATGATCGAGCAAGTATTTGCCTAGGAGTGCTATACCAAGATTATAGCTGGATCCTAGAGCTACGACTTTGCTAAAGAGTGTCGATCATGTTGATATATAAAATCAAGAGAAAATCTTCCCTAAATCCTGGCTGTCAGATGACTGAAGAACAAACGCCATGGTACAGTGATCTGCAATAGATCAGAACGCCAGCTCGGACAGCTCGACGCCGGTGACCCCTCCGCCGTGATTCGCGTCGCCGGCTTTCAGATTCGTGTGCGGGGTGGAATGATAACGCTGCGGGGTAAGAATCCTCGCCGGCGGTGAGCTAGAGGTCACTCCGGTGACATCACCGTGGCTTCCTTATCCCCTTTGCGGCCGGACAGATTAACACGCCGGTAACCGCCGCCTCCCGGCCGTGCGCCGCGTGGCCTAGCCTTTCTACCGCGTCGCCGTGACTCCCTTGGGCCATCCCATCATCACCGGGGAGGTTGCCACGCCGTTAGCCACGAATTCGCGTACGCCAGTGTTTTCTTCCACCTTCGACTGCCGTGCGTCCTTCATAAAATTCCCGGCCACCGCTCGCTCCTTCTATAAATTGAGAACCCAGGTAGTTGCGCTAGGTAATTGCGAAGCCAACGCACCCACTCCCACTCGTAATCGTTCATCCGAGCTCTGGAATTTCCCATTCGCCCCAACTCCGTTCTCCGCCACCGTGAAACAAGCTTCACCGTCGCCAGCCCTTTCTCCGGTCAGTCCAACCCTCCCTCTGCTTCATTTAAGTCTCTTCACGTGTCTGCGATGCTTACTGACCCGTCCAATTGGGCTAGGAGTCCACTGACCGTCGGGAACGCATGGATCTTTGATTCATCCGCGCGCTCTCCGTGGCCAGACCAAACTAGTTCACCGATTGTGCAATTAACTTAGGGAAATCGATAGTTGGGGCGTGAATTCGGTTTCAACCGAAGAAGGGCGTCAGTCCTTTCCCCAATCGACCGGCCTGCTAGCTCGCCGGAGCTCCTCCGCGCGCTGCCGTCGTCGAGGACTTCACCGTGCGAAGGAATAGAAACCGGAGGGCTATTCTGTAATCTGTCAGCGACACGGCGAAACAGTAAAGGAACTTATCTCTAGATAGCCGAGAACCCGAGGTCTTTTCTGCATAGATGCCAGCGCGGGCGCGGGCGCGCCCCGTTTTCTCTGAGGATTGGGCTGTATAGGCTACTTCTGGCCTAGTACTATTCACGGGTTTTCTTTTTCTTTTTCCTCCCGAGTCAAAACAATTATAAAAAAATGTAGAAAAATGGTAAAATTGTGAAACCAATTTTCCTAGGTTTATTATTTTCCCTAGAATTTAATAAAAGTAGTTTTGTGATTTTTAGGTTAAATAAGGAATTTTAAGGCATTTAAAGTAGTTCAAAGTAGTAGTTTTGGATTTTTAAAAGATGAATTGTAATCCCAAAAATGCTCAAAATTTTTATATGAGCTCCTCATATTATTTAGAAGCCTTGGGTAGAGTTTGGGTTGATTTGGACCTTGTTTGATCACCAAACCCCAAAACACCCCCCCTGCCCTATGAACTCCTTTACTGACTCCGGAAACCCTAGGTTCTCGGAGTACCGTGAAGGAAAGTTGTACTCAAGACTTAGATAATAAGTTTATATTATCTTTGCACCCTCATGAGCATCCCATGGCATCCATTCTTAAACATATGTATGGTTATGATTAGAACGAGAAGAAGAAGAGGAAATCACCGAAGAAAGGACACCACCACCCTCGGATTCTCAAGCAGGCAACTGCTTCTACTTTGATATTTGCGGATCCGAGCCAGACTCACCTGTTAACAAAGGCAAGCCCCGGTGCATTTGCCACCCCCCTTGTGTTTTAAATCTTTCTCACTTGTTTGATGCACTAGGTGATAGGTGTTGATTGCTAAAACAATTCCTGCATTACTTTCCTTGGAATTTGATTACCTTCCTTGATACCCTGTTTTACAAAAGGTTTTGTTATGCTTAGTATTGCTCTAGCAAAACAAAAGGATTTGTTTTACAAAAGATGTTTGGCAAAGTGGGAGGGTTGTTTTCAAAATAAAACTTGATGGTGAATCTGTCAAAGGCCTTGATGGATTCAACATTGGAAAAGATGTACCTCTACCAGGTACCAACCTTTGGGGTTAATGATTAAGCTGAGACCGGGCGGGTGACTTGCACGAGAAAGAGAGTCTCGGTGTAGTGTCTCCGTCTGAGTCGATTAAGGGCCGTCTCGATGTAAGCCTGCTGACCGAGGACCCTTTAACTGGTCACATGCCTCGTCATGGGTAAGCTTTGCCTCGGGTGGACTAAGGCCAGAATAAGATAACACGAAATGGGCGTGGAGCGGTGGCGAGAGTAGCGTGTACCCTCCGTAGCAAGAGGCTGGACGGTGGTGTATCTGTGCTCTCGGTTTGCGTGAACCTGATCTGGTCTTAAGAAACTCGGTGGCGGGTTGACATATGCAAGGGTTAAGTGCTACATATGTCGTGTGATTGGAGATCCTCAGCTGAGTATAATCGATTCGGATCGCCGTACCTCCGCGGTTATGGAGACTTGGCCACTGACTTACACGTAGCAATCCAGTGAAGATGAAGGGTTGATAAGAAAATTGGCTAGTGCAGGTAAAGTGATTGAACTAGGGTAGAAAGAACTCTAGCTGCAGGTAATTTTACTTAACCTGACAATAAAATTGGATTTTAAGGATCCACTCGTAGTAAGCTTTTTTGCAAAACAGAGTCTTTGATTCTTGATAAGCCACTCCTTGAATCCCTCTAGCCAGCATACCCTTGAGAGTCTTTTCCTTAGTCGGGTAAGACTTGCTGAGTAATTCCATACTCAGGGTTTATCCCCTTGTTGTTTTTAGGTGAGGAAGCAGCAGAGTTCTGTTGCTTCTGTACCAAGGTGGTTCCTAATAAAGATAAGCAAGAGTGATGCGCGGGAGGAAAGGATCCTCCATTAAGACTTTTTGTGTAATAACTGTCGGGAGGAGTTTTTACCTCCCTTGGTATGTAATAATAGTACTCTGCACTCGTTTATATTCCTGGTCTGTACTAAACAACCTGATCTTACTTTTTAATAAATGTAAGTTATGTAATCGCTTCCGCATTTCTTTACCTCCGATGTTCTGTAATGTCTGCAAGACGGGTGAGACGTTCCTGGAAAGGTAAGGAAAGATACCGAGCTTGTCAAGTAGTTCAGGGGTACCTATAGGGTTGTCTGAGGTCCGTTGGACAAGGACAACTGTAGGTGGGCCTAATTACTTGGGAGGTTCCGTCACAGTTTTTGCCTCCCTTGGCTTGTAATCGCTTCCGCATTTCCGTATCTCCGATGATTTGTAATGTCTGCGTGACGGGTAAAACGCTCTTGGGAAAGGTAAGAAAAGCAGATACCGAACTTGTCAAGTGATTCAGGAACACCTGCAGGGTTGTCTGAGGTCTGTTAGACAAGGACAACTGTAGGTGGGACTAATGACTTGGGAGGTTCCGTCACAGCTGGTATCGGAGCGAAGCCCATCTCTGCAGAAATTATGAGGCATCTTCAAAAGAATTTTTCTAAGACTTATCTAGAAAATTTCTTCCCTTCTTACACAGTATCTTTGAAGAGTTTATATGAAAGACCATATAGGAAGAGTGCAATGTATAGAAGGTTGAATCAACTAAAGTTGATTCTGTAATTACACATGCATCATGCTAAAAATTATGCTAATAAGATTTCCCCTTAGCAAAAATGCTGTCGCGCACAAGAAAGACTGCACACAAGTCAACCGGGTCGATCGTTGTACCTCGTCACCAACTTGCCCCGAGACATGACGAAAGCAGTAGTGGGAGCAACGATCCAATTGGAGGTCTGGAAGCACAAGTTAATCAGCTTCAAACAGAACTCCATCGCAGGAATAACATATGGGTCGCGGATGGCGAGAGGATCAATGAATTGAGAAGCGACATTCGCCGCCTGCAAGATCAGCTCGCGGATCGAGATCTAGCGCTCGACTGGGCGGTTCACTCTCGTTCGCTTGCCTGGGCTAAGGAGGCAAAAGCTCGAGCCCGAGTAGAAGAGCTTAGCTCAGCTATTGATAACTTGCAGGCTTATTGTAATACTCTACATGAAGAAGTTCATGTATTGTACTCACAACTACACCCCAGTGTACCTGCGGATCCTGTCGGGACAGAAGTCGGACCTTCTCAAGTAGCGGGAGAAGCTTTTGGTGGCGAATTGGACCTTTTCAGGCCCCCTCCCTCTATGAAGTTGGTCGACGAGTGGTCTCCTACGCCCGACAGTGAGGCTACCAAGAGTGACAGGAAGCAGGAATAGTATAGTATAGAAGATCGTACCGGATGCCTCCAAATGAATTGGCGGAACTGAAGACCCAATTGCAAGACCTACTTGAGAAAGGATTCATCCGGCCAAGCTCATCACCATGGGGATGTCCAGCCATCTTCGTTAAGAAGGTGAGAACACCTAGAGGGGGGGGGGGTGAATAGGTGATCCTGTAAAAACTTAAAACTTATAGCCACAAAAACATGGTTAAGTGTTAGAGAGATAATATCAAGTGACTATAAGGCGAGCTCTTACGAATCTCAACAATCACACAAAAAGAAATCATAGGAGACACGCGAGTTATCCCGTGGTTCGACAAGTACAACACTTGTCTACCTCCACGTTGTGGCGTCCCAATGGACGAGGGTTGCACTCAACCCCTTTCAAGTGATCCAATGATCAACTTGAATACCACGGTGTTTTTCTTTCTTTCACTATATCCCGTTTGCGAGGAATCTCCACAACTTGGAGCCTCTCGCCCTTACACTTTGATGATCACAAAGAAACACGGATGTAAGGGAGGGAAAAGAAACACACACATGACTCAAAGCACGAACACAGACACGCACACAAGTCACAACTTGAGCTCTAAGTTCACACACGGAGTTCTCAACTCAAGAGGAGCTCAAATTGCTATCACAACGAATCAAATGCGCTAGAATGAAGTCTTGGTGCTTAGAGATGATCAAAGAATGCTTGGTGTACTCCTCCATGCGCCTAGGGGTCCCTTTTATAGCCTCAAGGCAGCTAGGAGCCATTGGAAGCAATCTGGGAAGGCAATTCTTGCCTTCTGTCGGGTGGCGCACCGGACAGTCCGGTGCACCACCGGACATCCACTGTTCACTGTCCGGTGCAGATTGCTTTCCTAAATTGGCGCAGCCGACCGTTGAAGATTTGGAGCCGTTGGCGCACCGGACAGTGTCCGGTGCCCCCATCTGACCGTTGGCTCGGCCACGCGTCACGCGCGGATTGCGCGGCCGACCGTTGGCTCACCGGACAGTCCGGTGCACCAACGGACAGTTCGGTGATTTTTAGCCGTACGCTGTTGACTGTTTCCCGAGAGCGACGACTTCGCCGCAGACGACTCACCAGACAGTCCGGTGCACCAACGGATAGTCTGGTGATTTATAGCCATACACCGCCGTCGAGACTCGAGAGTAGGCTGTTCATCGGGACTGGTCTTGGCACACCGGACACTGTCGGTGCACCATCGGACAGTCCGGTGCACCCAGACCGTGCAGCCTTTTGGCTGTACATAGCCAACTTTTCTCCAAAACGATTTCTCCTGTTTCTAGCACTTAGACATAATACATTAGTTTTCAAAACAATGTACTAAGTCTAGAAACATACCTTTAATCTTGATTTGCATTTCTTGAGTCTTTGGCACAAATATCACTCAAAGCATTTGTGTGGAGCACTTAATCACCAAAATCTTATAGAAATGGCCCAAGGGCACATTTCCCTTTCAATCTCCCCCTTTTTGGTGATTTATGCCAACGCAACAAAAAGCAACTAAAAGAAGTGCAACATCAATGCAAATGAGAACAAAAATTTGTTTTTGATTCAAATTTGGCATATTTGGATCATTCTTTGCCACCACTTGGTTTGTTTTTGCAAATCAAACTCAATTTCCTATCTCTAAGTCAAACTCACTTGTTGAGGCATAGAGAGAGGTATTCCAAGAGAAATTGATCAAGGATTCAAAAACTCCCCCTTTTTCCCATAATCAAACATTCTCCCCACAAGAGGCCGAATTTTGCACAATAGAAGTATTTTGCCAAAACAAAAGTTCTAACTCTACTATTTTCAAAATTCTCAAGTGGTAGCTGATCCATTTGCTTTGGCCTTAATTTCTCCCCTTTTGGCATCAAGCACCAAAATGGGATCATTTTTGGCCCTTAAACCCCATTGCCTCACCAAAATCTTCAATTAAGAGCAAAAAGGCAATAAGAGCATGGAGATGAACTTAGAGTAATTTACCCTCTCATCGGAGTGTAGTGGAAGTCTTGCATGGTCCAAGTTCACCTTTTCCCTTTCAGTTACCTTTGAGACTAAATTAAGAAAACTCAAGCACACGGTTAGTCTCAAAGGGTCAAGTTGTAGCATTTCTCCCCCTAAATATGTGCATCATTCACACATGGACTTGTGAGGTCCGGGGATCCCTTGCACAACTTGAGCACCATAAATAAGCAATAACATGCATAAGGAACATGATCAAAGGCATAAAACACATGTATGCTCTAGATCAATCCAAGTTACGTGAATCTAAGACATTTAGCTCACTATGCAGCCTGCAAAAGGTCTTCTCATCTAAAGGCTTGGTAAAGATATCTGCTAGCTGGTTCTCGGTGCTTACATAAAACACTTCGATATCTCCCTTTTGCTGGTGATCTCTCAAAAAGTGATGCCGGATGTCTATGTGCTTTGTGCGGCTGTGTTCAACAGGATTGTCCGCCATGCGGATTGCACTCTCATTGTCACATAGGAGTGGGACTTTGCTCAGATTGTAGCCAAAGTCCCGGAGGGTTTGCCTCATCCAAAGTAGTTGCGCGCAACACTGTCCTACGGCAACATACTCGGCCTCAGCGGTGGATAGGGCAACGAAAGTTTGTTTCATAGAACTCCAAGACACTAGGGACCTTCCTAGGAATTGGCACGTCCCTGATGTACTCTTCCTATCGACCTTACATCCAGCATAATCGGAGTCTGAATATCCAATTAAGTCAAAGGTAGACCCCTTTGGATACCAGATCCCGAAGCAAGGCATAGCAACTAAATATCTAAGAATTCGCTTAACGGCCACAAGGTGACACTCCCTTGGGTCGGATTGAAATCTAGCACACATGCATACGCTAAGCATAATATCCGGTCTACTAGCACATAAATAAAGTAAAGACCCTATCATAGACCGGTATGCCTTTTGATCAACGGACTTACCTCCTTTGTTGAGGTCAATATGTTCATCGGTTCCCATTAGAGTCTTTGCGGGCTTGGCGTCCTTCATCCCAAACCGCTTGAGCAAGTCTTGCGTGTACTTCGTTTGAGAGATGAAGGTGCCGTCCTTGAGTTGCTTCACTTGGAACCCAAGGAAGTAGTTCAACTCGTCCATCATCGACATCTCGAATTTCTGTGTCATCACCATGCTAAACTCTTCACAAGACTTTTGGTTAGTAGTACCAAATATTATGTCATCGACATAAATTTGGCACACAAATAGATCGCCATCACAAGTCTAGTGAAAAGAGTTGGATCGACTTTCCCAACCTTGAAAGCATTAGCAATTAAAAAGTCTCTAAGGCATTCATACCATGCTCTTGGGGCTTGCTTAAGTCCATAGAGCGCCTTAGAGAGCTTACACACGTGGTCGGGGTAACGTTCATCCTCAAAGCTAGGGGGTTGCTCCACGTACACCTCCTCCTTGATTGGCCCGTTGAGGAAAGCGCTCTTCACGTCCATTTGGAACAACCTAAAAGAATGGTGAGCGGCATAGGCTAACAAAATGCGAATCGACTCTAGCCTAGCCACAGGAGCAAAAGCCTCCTCAAAGTCCAAACCTGCGACTTGGGCATAACCTTTTGCCACAAGTCGAGCCTTGTTCCTTGTCACCACCCCGTGCTCGTGTTGTTTGTTGCGGAACACCCACTTGGTTCCCACAACATTTTGCTTGGGACGTGGCACCAGTGTCCAAACTTCATTTCGCTTGAAGTTGTTGAGCTCTTCCTACATGGCCAACACCCAGTCCGGATCTAGCAAGGCCTCTTCTACCCTGAAAGGCTCAATAGAGGAGACAAAAGAGTAATGCTCACAAAAATTAGCTAATCTAGAGCGAGTGGTTACTCCCTTGCTAATATCACCCAATATTTGGTCGACGGGATGATTCCTTTGAATCGTCGGTCGAACTTGAGTTGGAGGGGCCCGTGGTGCTTCTTCCACCACAACTTGGTCTTCTTGAGTTCCTCCTTGATCACACGCCTCCTCTTGAGGAACCTGTTCTTCATCTTGAGTCGGGGGATGCACCATTGTTGAGGAAGAAGGTTGATCTTGCTCCTTGTGTTCCTGTGGTCGCACATCTCCAATCGCCATGGTGCGAATTGCGTCCGTTGGAACATCATCCTCATCTACATCATCAAGATCAACTTGCTCTCTCGGAGAGCTATTAGTTTCATCAAATACAACGTCGCTAGAGACTTCAACCAAACCCGATGATTTGTTGAAGACTATATACGCCTTTGTATTTGAGTCATAACCTAACAAAAACCCTTCTACAGCTTTGGGAGCAAATTTTGAATTCCTACCTTTCTTCAGTAGAATGTAGCATTTACTCTAAAAAACTCGAAAATATGAAACAATGGGTTTGTTACCGGTTAGAAGTTCGTACGACGTCTTCTTGAGGAGGCGATGAAGATAGACCCGGTTTATGGCGTGACAAGCTGTGTTCACAGCTTCCGACCAAAACCGCTCGGGCGTCTTAAATTCTCCAAGCATCGTCCTTGCCATGTCTATAAGTGTCCTGTTCTTCCTCTCTACCCCACCGTTTTGCTGTGGTGTGTAGGGAGCGGAGAACTCGTGCTTGATTCCTTCCTCCTCAAGAAACTCCTCCACTTGAAGGTTCTTGAACTCGGACCCGTTGTCGCTTCTAATCTTTTTCACCTTGAGCTCAAATTCGTTTTGAGCTCGCCTTAGAAAGCGCTTGAGGGTCCCTTGGGTTTCTGATTTATCCTGCAAAAAGAATACCCAAGTGAAGCGGGAAAAATCATCAACAACAACCAGACCATACTTACTTCCCCCGATGCTAAGGTAGGCGACGGGTCCGAAGAGGTCCATATGCAGTAGCTCCAGAGGTCTTGATGTAGTCATCACATTCTTGTTGTGATGAGCGCTTCCCACCTGTTTACCTGCTTGACAAGCTGCACAAGGTCTATCTTTTTCGAAAGTTACATTTGTTAGACCTAACACATGTTCTCCCTTTAGAAGTTTGTGAAGGTTCTTCATCCCCACATGTGCTAGACGACGATGCCACAGGCAGCCCATGCTAGTCTTAGCGATTAAGCATGCATCTAGATCGACCTCCTCCTTCGAAAAATCAACTAAATAGAGTTTGCCGTCTAGTACACCCTTAAAAGCTAATGAACCATCACTCCTTCTAAAGACAGACACATCTACGTTTGTAAATAAGCAATTGTAACCCATATTACATAATTGACTAACGGACAACAAGTTATACGCGAGCGATTCAACTAAAAACACATTAGATATGGAATGTTCGGATGAAATAGCTATCTTTCCTAGTCCTTTAATCTTGCCTTGATTCCCGTCACCGAATATGATTGAGTCTTGGGAATCTTTATTCTTGACGTAGGAGGTGAACATCTTCTTCTCCCCCGTCATGTGGTTTGTGCATCCGCTGTCGATAATCCAGCTTGAGCCCCCGGATGCATAAACTTGCAAGGCAAATTAGGCTTGGGTTTAGGTACCCAACTCTTGTTGGGTCCTACAAGGTTAGTAACAATAGCCTTAGGGACCCAAATGCAGGTTTTATCTCCCTTGCATTTTGCCCCCAATTTCCTAGCAACCACTTTCTTATTTTTACATGAAAGTACAAAATCAGTGTTGCAGGCATGAAAAATAGTAGCAGATTTATTTTGCATTTTCTTAGGTACATGATTGTTGGGGACTTGTTCTCAAATGCTAAGAGTTAAGAACAAGGCAACATAAAAAGTGTTAAGCATTAAAGTCCTTCGTCCTTCAGAACATTATGTCCCTTCGGGAAATAATGAGTTTCAGACGAAGGTTACAAGAGACATACCTTCGTAAATATAATAAGTAATGACGAAGGACTCATATAAAGCATGAAATATTATATAGGCTTCATCATGGAATCATTTCTATTTTTATTAACATGGAAAAATAGAAATGATTTCAAATTACAAATGTACCTTCGGTCCTGAGAGAAGGTAAAAAGTACAAGCGTGACGCAAGAGCAAATGCCAAGTCAGCGTGAACAGTACGGGAGTACTGTTCATCTATTTATAGACGCGGGACGCAGCCCACGTAAAATTACATTCATGACCATTACATTTGCCAATGACTTATGGAAATCTGTCAAGGCCCAAGTAGTCTTTTCGTCTTTAAGTCGGTTCCCTTTCTCTGCCATCGCACCGAAGCTTCCCTGCGCACAGCTTCGGCTGTGCACCATCCTTCGTGGAACTTGGTAATCAGCCCGTCCTCCATTTTAATCCCCCTTCGTCTGGTTCAGGCTTCGTCCTGACCGTACTTCATGTTCATAATTCTGAGTCCGAAGATACCTGTTCACATAATCCACTTGGAAAACATTGTCAAATCATGTTTTTGAGGACCTTCGGTGGACGAAGGCCCCCAACAGTAGCCCCTCGCAATATTAATTTGTCAATGATAAATTCAGATTGCGATATGGACGAAGGCCTTGAGCCGAAGGTCCGAAAAAACACCTTCCCTTTGCTAGAATAGCAACATTCACTGACAAGCGGGGTCTTTCAATTTTCAACGCCCTGGGGGTATAAATAAGATCATACCGCAAACTTATTTGGTACGCACACTTGCCATTTGCTTCGGCCCACTAAATTTTTAGCTCTTGTGCACTAAGATTTGCTGATCTTTTTGATTTTGAAGCTTCGGTCTTGAAAACAGTTTTTTAGCGTTTCCGAAGATGTCTGAAGGTAAGAAGATCCCTGCTGAGACGAAGCTGAGTCTCGACGAAGAGAAGAACTTGGGGTTCCTTATAGCAATGGCGGAGACCAATACGGAGAAAATCACCAAAGAGATTCTTGAAGGTTTGTCCGAAGATACTGGTGACAGCGACAGTTTCGATGTAGAAAGTGGCGGGGAAGAGTCCGAAGATCGACCATGGCGGCCAAGTCACACGGTTTTCGGGAAAACCACTATTAAGCAGAGTCATATTGATAATATGAGGGGGCGGTATTTCCGAGATATATCTATTGTGAGAGCTGACGCTGGAGAAAAGACTTCTCCCACCCCTGAAGAAGATGAAGTCGTAATCTTCCGAAGCTTTCTCAAGGCTGGGCTTCGATTCCCCCTAAGCAACTTTGTTGTTGAAGTCTTGAAGACATTTCAAGTCTACCTTCATCAAATTACTCCCGAAGCTATCATAAGAATGGGGATGTTTGTCTGGGCTGCGAGAAGCCAAGGTTTAGAACCAGATGCTAAAAGCTTTTGCAACATTCATGAATTGTTATACGAGACGAAGCCCTGGGGGAAAGAACAATATCACAACAACTTTGGGTGTTACAGCTTTGGTGCCCGCTCCGGGTCAAGCCGCCCTGTGCCAACCTTTCGGAAGAGGTGGCCCGGAGCCTGGATGACTGAATGGTTCTATGTAAAGAATGACTTAACAGCGCAAGAAAATGTCAAGAGTATTATTATGCGCCCCATCTGGCAACGCTTCGGACTTCGAAGGCCGAAGGTTGAAATGGATGAAGCAGCCGAGGAATGTCAACGAGCCTTCGGCGTAGTCTGCTCTTTCATTGGGACAAGGGACTTGGTCCAAGAGCATATTGCCTTCAGGGTGTGGCCACTTGCAGGAAAGTGGGGAATGCCGAAGGAGACCATCAAAGAGTCCGACGAAGGCGGACTGGTCAGACTGAAATACACATTCAAATATGCGGATAAGTTTGTTGAACCAGATGATGACTGGTTGAAAAGCGTTGAAACATTAAGTGTCGAACTGCTTGGGGCATATTCGAAGGCCGAGAATACTGCGTTATCAGCAGCCTTCGGAGGCCGAAAGAAGAAAAGGCTCAACCGGGTATTTGACGCAGTCGGGTTTGTCTACCCTGACTATCACTATCCGGTATTGGGTCGCAAAAGAAAAAATACTTCTCCTGCGACAGAAGCTACCACGAGTGAGCCAGCACCACAAAGGAAAAAGATGAAGGTGCTCACCCACAGAGCACGTTTTATTGAGCCGGCCACAGTGCCAGAGTTTATTGGTGAAGTCTCTTTGGCCTCTGAAGCTACAGAACCAGCTCCAGTGCCGAAGGTAGAAGAGAAAACTGAAGCGCCTTCGGCAGAAAAAGTAGAAAAACCGAAGATTGAAGGGCCAAAAGCATCGAAAATCTTAAGTCCTTCAGCAAATGTCGAAACTATAAAAAACCAAAAGGGCCCATTGGTGACCCCAAAAAGAAAAAGAATGGTGAATGTACTAGATGTCTTGGAGACAATTAAGTCTTCAAGCACAACTCCAAAGAAGAATGTTGAACTTGCTGAAGCGTCTACTGAAGCTTCAAAACAACAAGCTGAAACTGAAGCTGGGCCTTCAGAGCCCACCAAGGAACAATCCGAGAAAATATCAGAACCAGTTTTGGTTGAAGAAATTGACACTGCCGCCCCCAAAGCTCTTTCCAGCACAAACGATTACATCGTGCGACATGCTTCGGGGAAGAAATTATCTGCAGAAGAGACTTATGAAGCGAATCATTATGCTAGAGAGTTAAAGTATCCGAAAGGGGCAGTGGTATTCAATGGGACAAATGAAGATGACTTCCTATACTGCTTCCCTGATAACAAAGAATTATCTGTCTGCCGGGAGATGGCTAGAAGTATGGGTTTTCCGAAGCTCGAAGCTGGATTATGTGCTATGACGAAGGAAGATCTCGCGGACAGTCTTGCGTACAATAGCTTAAAGGTATGGGAATTAGAAGCTTGAGAAAATTTTTATTGCGTAATTCATTCTTTTATCCTTATATGGATTCTTTTTCGTATAGGGTTTAATCCTAAGCAACGCATTAAGAGCACAAAAGAGTGCCGAAGATGAAAGCTACGAAATTGCGTTCAACAATTTACGTTCAGAAGTTATTAAACTGAGAAACGAAGCTCTAGAAAAAGATAAAATGCTGCTTACATTAGTAGACAAGATAAAAAAGGACGAAGCTGCTGCAAAGGTTCAGGCCGAAGCTCACAGACGCGAGATTAAAGACCTTCAGAAGCAACTGGCCCGGGCGAAAGAAGAACGCATACTTGAAGAAACAAGACGGGAATGTAGCGACCAATGGGCCGATCATTTGGAAGCAACTGTGGAAGAGCTTCGGTCTTCTAAGAAAAAATGTTACGAAAAATCCATGGAATGCGTAAAGAAAATTAAAACCAGCTTCGCCAGCGTGGGCGCATTTTCCAGTGAAGAGAATTTCTCAAGAGGCAATCCCGAAGGTCCATTGGAGTGGATCAGTCACGAAGCAGAGGCCTTCGAGGAAATCTTGAGTAGCCGCGGCGACATCTGCGCTTTTTCGGGCGCCAGGGGAGTTGCTACTGTCTTGGAGAAGAAAGGTTGTGAGCATGTAAAATTTTTAGCTCAGTCCGAAGCTGCCTTATCCTCCGAAGACATCAAAGACCCCTCGGCCGAAGCAAGCATGGTTGGTGGCAAATTCTTTACTGATGTCTGGGATAACGGCGACCGAGAAATGGCGCAAGAGATCATTCAAAGGAGTGAAAAAGGCATCCATGATGCTAGGAAAGTGACAGAAGTTGCCGAAGGGCAAATAGGTATTAATTAGTCGTTCTTATTGTGTTATAATTTTTATTTCAAACTTTGCTCGCGGTTTGTAACAGTAATGCAAAAATATTCTCTTCCCTCAGAACCTGCTGGATCGTCTGGTGGCATTCACACAAAAGGGGATGACGAAATTAAACAAATGGCCGAAGCTATCATGGATAAAGTTGTTGAACAACTTCTAAATGAGGCTGCCGAAGTAGTATTAAGAGAAGACTAGGTGTTATTTAGAAAAAACATTTGAAGTGTAATCTATGTAATATTTTGTACATTTGAATGTAATATGCAAGTCTCTTTTCATTATTCAATTCTTTACGATGCATGAAATTCTACATACATACCACTTTTGAGCCTTCGGCGAAAAAACACCTTCCCTTCTTTTCATGCTTCGTGAAGAAGACATTCTCCGTTAAAACTATTCTGATGAATCACATCCATGCTTCGTGAAAACATTCCCCGAAGCTGTACAATTTCGATTTTACTCTGATGAAGCTCATCCATGCTTCGTAAAAACATTTTCCGAAGCTGTATTCCGAAGATTATCATTGTGTTCCCTCGTGATTTTACACAATTTGCACTTTCTCAAAGCATCCTTTCGAAGGTTGATTCTGTGTCCCCTTCTTTTGCCATATGCAACATGATGTATGATGCTTATGCTATGCAAAATGATGTGATGATGTTATGTTATGCAAATGACGTTTGTTCCGAAGATACACACAAAATATCTTTGTAAGCTCTGCATTCCCTTAGGAACGTCTTTGGAGCTTCTTCGCCTTTTACTTAGGCGGTATAAGCTCTGCATTCCCTTAGGAACGTCTTTGGAGCTTCTTCGCCTTTTACTTAGGCGGTATAAGCTCTGCATTCCCTTAGGAACGTCTTTGGAGCTTCTTCGCCTTTTACTTAGGCGGTATCAGCGTTGACTTTTCGCTGTATGCTCTGCATTCCCTTAGGAACGTCTTTGGAGCAAAAAACTTACACTGCGCTCCCTTTGGAACGGCTTTTTGTAACTTCGGCAACTTACTCTGCGTTCCTTAGAACGACTTTTTGTTGCGTTGAAGGATCTTTAATAATCCGAAGGTCCTCCTTGTTACCGCAAATTTTTAAGCTTCAGCAACTTAAGCCTGTAGAGAAGATAGGTTTTTCTGATAACCAACCACGAAACTATTATATGAAAACTGAAATGTTCTTTATTACACAGAAAACAGAACTTAAACGGAAAAGACTGCTATCAAAGTAGGATATTTGTCAATAAATGTGCTTCGACTCTGGCACAGTACTATTGACTGTACGGGCTTCAGATTGCTCTCTGAGATCCCTTTGGTGCGGAACATATTGGCTCCCTTCTGGCTGTTGGCCTTGTTGCAGCGGAGGTGGAGGCGGGGGCTGTTGCCATGAAGCTTGAGGTTGACTTGCCGAAGCTACGGAAACTGCAGGGTGGTTGCCCACGTACTCCGGGATGTAAGGCTGATGATACGAAGCAGTATGCATGACCTGCTTCGGCTGGCCCTGTTGCGCTGCAGCTTCTGCTAGCTCCTTTTGTTTCTGGATGGTGACATGGCACATCCTGGTGGTATGGCCCTTGTTTTCACCACAGAATAAGCAAAATATCCTCCTTGGTTGATCTCCAAATCTTCCGCCGAAGCCCCTGGCGCCTCTGCCTCTTGGAGCTGGTGGCCGAAAGAAAGTTTGCTGTTGCCCCGAAGCCTGTGAGGAGCACTGCGGCCTGTTCTGCTGACTCCCCTTATCATCATTTTGAGTGGAGTTGTGGATGGACCTGACATGCCTCGGATAGAATCTTCCTCCGAAGCCCCTGGTCATCTCAGAAAATCTGAAGGCCTCCTCCCTTCTTTGGCGAAAGTCATTATCGGCACGAATATACTCGTCCATCTTTTGGAGCAGCTTCTCCAGAGTCTGAGGAGGCTTCCTAGCAAAGTATTGAGCTGCAGGTCCAGGACGAAGCCCCTTGATCATGGCTTCGATGACAATTTCATTGGGCACCGTTGGTGCCTGCGCCCTCAAACGCAAGAACCTTCTGACATACGCCTGAAGGTATTCTTCATGATCCTGAGTGCACTGGAACAAGGCTTGAGCAGTGACCGGCTTCGTCTGAAATCCTTGAAAGCTGGTTAACAACATATCCTTTAGCTTCTGCCATGAAGTGATCGTTCCCGGTCGAAGGGAGGAATACCAGGTCTGAGCAACACTCCTGACGGCCATAACGAAGGACTTTGCCATGACTGCAGCATTGCCCCCGTACGAAGACACTGTTGCTTCGTAGCTCATCAAGAACTGCTTCGGGTCTGAGTGGCCGTCGAACATGGGAAGCTGGGGTGGCTTATAGGATGAAGGCCAAGGTGTAGCCTGCAGCTCAGCGGACAGAGGAGAGGCATCATCGAAAACAAAATTTCCATGATGGAAATTGTCATACCAGTCATCTTCGTTGAAGAAGCCCTCCTGATGAAGGTCTTTTTGTTGAGGCCTTCGGTTCTGCTCATCGTGGGTAAGATGATGAACTTCTTCAGAAGCTTCGTCTATCTGCCTTTGCAGCTCAGCTAGCCTGGCCATCTTTTCCTTTTTCCTCTGCACCTGTTGATGAAGCATCTCCATATCCCTGATTTCTTGGTCGAGTTCATCCTCCTGAAGCGTCGGGCTGACGACCTTCCTCTTCTAGCTTCGGGCCTCCCGAAGAGAGACGGTCTCCTGGTTGGGGTCCAGTGGTTGCAGTGCTGCAGCCCCAGTCACTGAAGCTTTCTTCGGCGCCATAGCGAAGGTCTATAGCTTCCGAAGGTGTTCAAAAAACTCGAAGTGGAAGTGAGTTCACCGGAGGTGGGCGCCAATGTTGGGGACTTGTTCTCAAATGCTAAGAGTTAAGAACAAGGCAACATAAAAAGTGTTAAGCATTAAAGTCCTTCGTCCTTCAGAACATTATGTCCCTTCGGGAAATAATGAGTTTCAGACGAAGGTTACAAGAGACATACCTTCGTAAATATAATAAGTAATGACGAAGGACTCATATAAAGCATGAAATATTATATAGGCTTCATCATGGAATCATTTCTATTTTTATTAACATGGAAAAATAGAAATGATTTCAAATTACAAATGTACCTTCGGTCCTGAGAGAAGGTAAAAAGTACAAGCGTGACGCAAGAGCAAATGCCAAGTCAGCGTGAACAGTACGGGAGTACTGTTCATCTATTTATAGACGCGGGACGCAGCCCACGTAAAATTACATTCATGACCATTACATTTGCCAATGACTTATGGAAATCTGTCAAGGCCCAAGTAGTCTTTTCGTCTTTAAGTCGGTTCCCTTTCTCTGCCATCGCACCGAAGCTTCCCTGCGCACAGCTTCGGCTGTGCACCATCCTTCGTGGAACTTGGTAATCAGCCCGTCCTCCATTTTAATCCCCCTTCGTCTGGTTCAGGCTTCGTCCTGACCGTACTTCATGTTCATAATTCTGAGTCCGAAGATACCTGTTCACATAATCCACTTGGAAAACATTGTCAAATCATGTTTTTGAGGACCTTCGGTGGACGAAGGCCCCCAACAATGATGAACAACACTATTCCTAGGCATATTTCTACTATGCACAAAGGAAGAACTTGAACCAATCATGGCATGTGAATCATAAGCATTAAAACTCCTATTATGATGAGCATTCCTAGAAAATTTTCTATCATAAATAAATGCATGATTCTTTTGACTACTACTAGCCATAGGAGCCTTCCCTTTTTCCTTGTTGAAAATGGGAGCCCTTTGGCTTGTTAAGTTCTTGGCTTCCCTTTGAAAGCCAAGCCCATCCTTAATTGAGGGATGTCTACCAACAGTGTAGGCATCCCTTGCAAATTTTAGTTTATCAAAATCATTTTTGCTAGTCTTAAGTTGGGCATTAAGACTAGCCACTTCATCATTTAATCTAGTAATGGAAATTAAATGTTCACTACAAGCATCAACATTAAAATCCTTACACCTATTGCAAATCACAACATGTTCCACACAAGAACTAGATTTGTTTACTACTTCTAGCTTAGCATTTAAATCATCATTAATACTTCTCAAGCTAGCCATAGTCTCATGACAAGTAGATAGTTCACAAGAAAGCATTTCATTCCTTTTAACTTCTAAAGCAAGAGACTTTTGCACACTTACAAATTTATCATGCTCTTCATATAAAAGATCCTCTTGCTTTTCTAAAAGTCTATTCTTTTCATTTAGAGCATCAATCAATTCATTGATCTTTTCTACTTTTGCTCTATCTAATCCTTTGAACAAGCTAGTGTAATCAATTTCATCATCACTAGAGTCCTCATCACTAGAAGTAGAGTACTTAGGAATTTCTCTAGTGTTTACCTTCTTTTCCTTTGCCATTAGACAAGTATGGCACTCATTGGGGAAGAGCGACGACTTGTTGAAGGCCGAGGCGGCGAGTCCTTCGTTGTCGGAGTCGGACGACGAATAATCCGAGTCCCACTCTTTGCCGAGGTGTGCCTCGCCCTTTGCCTTCTTGTAGGCCTTCTTCTTTTCCCTCTTCCTGCCTTTCTCTTGTTCCTGGTCATTAGTATTGTCGGGACAATTTGCTATAAAATGACCATACTTACCACATTTAAAGTAGGAGCGTTTTCCCTTTGCTTTGCTCTTGTTGGGATGCTCCTTTCTTCCTTTAAGCGCTGTCTTAAAACGCTTGATAATGAGGGCCATTTCATCCTCATTTAGCCCGACCGCCTCAACTTGCGCCACCTTGCTAGGTAGCGCCTCCCTGCTACTTGTTGCTTTGAGAGCAACGGTTTCAGGCTCGTGGATCGGCATTGGGCCATTCAACGCTGAAAGCTCTCTTGTGAGTTTTGGTGTTTGGATGACAACTCAATTAAAGGACTAACAAGTGTACTAAGTGTTGAACATGTGCCTAAGGTAAAGCTAACAGGGTTCAACACAAGAGAACAAATGTGATGGTCCAAGAACTAGATTATGGATACATAATGGACATCACAAGTAAGATGGACATTGCATAAAGTGAGACTCGGGTGCGAAGCTCGGAGACAACTGATCAAGCCAAGGACGGAGGCAAGAGAAGCTTCGAGGTACCAAGTGCACGGGAGAAGGTCAAGGAGGCTGAGGAACCCAAAGCCAAGGGTGAAGAAGAAGGCTTGCAAAGTCAAGGGTGATCGAGTTGAGAAGAGCTATAACACACCAAGGATCACTACATAAGGACGTGACTTACAACCAATGAGGTAACAACTACAGTTATGTGGTGTAAGTCATAAAGGCTCAAGATCAAGCTCTAAGAAGGAGAACAAGGTCACTAGAAGGAGAACAAGTGTCAAAACCAGAACTGGAAGCAGCCCAAAAGAGCTAAGTTCACCTTAATCTTTAGTTTGGGTTGTTCCTATGTTTGGAGATGTTCTATGTGACCTTTGCAGGATGTTGGAGCTAAGAAATGTCAATCTAGACCAAGTCAAGCCGACTTGATGATTTATGAGTCCAACATCAAAGCTCAAGCATGTGAAATGCTATGGATGTAATAATTAAGAGAAGAAAGAAGAAGAAAAGGAAAGAGGTGCAAAAGGCTTGGCTGTGTACAACCAAGGTTCTGCTCAGTCTGGGTGCACCGGACTGTCCGGTGGTGCACCGGACAGTGTCCGGTGCGCCAGGCTGGCTCGAGCGAACTGGCCGCTCTCGGGAATTCACCGGCGACGTGCGGCTATAATTCACCGGACTGTCCGGTGTGCACCGGACTGTCCGGTGAGCCAACGGTCGGCCGGGCCAACGGTCGGCCGCGCGATCTGCGCGGGACACGTGGCCGAGCCAACGGCTAGAAGGAGGCACCGGACTGTCCGGTGTTCACCGGACATGTCCGGTGCGCCAACGGCTCCAAGACTGCCAACGGTCGGCTTCGCCATAGAAGGAAAGAAATCGGGCATCGGACAGTGTCCGGTGTGCACCGGACTGTCCGGTGCGCCACTCGACAGAAGGCAAGATTTGCCTTCCTGGATTGCTTCCAACGGCTCCTAGTCCCCTTGTACCTATAAAAGGGACCCCTAGGCGCCTCAAGCAATGTACAAGCGCAACCAACAAGTATAGACTTCACTCGAATCAATTCTCGCTCTCCCTCTTGTGTGTAACTCTATAGTTTGTGTAGAAGGCACAGCTATAAGCCTTAAAGAGAGGAGAAGTGCTGCTTAGAGCTAGAGCAAGGTCTTGAGCGTATCGTTACTCTATCGAGGTGCTACCGAGAAGTCTGTAAGCAGCCACGGTGTTGTTATAACCCATCTCAATAGTGAAAGGCTCTATCTGTCATACTGACAGATCTGAGCAAACGGAGGAAGGAGTTGAAATAGACTCCAAGCCCAGGTGTGGCTAACTCCAACGAGGACTAGGCAAGCATTTCAGGCTTGGCCAAACCTCGGGATAAATCCTTGCGTCTGTGTGCTCTTTCTGTATTGTATCCTGACTCTCTGTCTTGCTCGCCTTGATATCTGCACTTCAATACTTATCTGTGGTATAAGGTTTATTTGAAGTGCAGGACATTTTGTGACAGGATTTTCTATTCCGCTGCAACCTACTCGAAGGGTCTTCTCACTCCACTGCGTACTAAGTCTTCGAGTAGAGTAAGAATTTAAGTTTTAAAGTAATAAGTTTTATTCGCCTATTCACCCCCTCTAGGCGACATACAGATCCTGTTCCCGGGTCAAAGGGAACTTTCAATTGGTATCGGAGCTAGGCCTCTCCAGTGTGTGCTTAGCCGTCCCGAGATAACGATGTCGTCACAAGAGGTAACTGTAGAACTTCTCTTAGGCGATGGTTCTAATTACAAATCTTGGTCTGTCTCTATTTATAATGCTTTCATGAGTGTTGATCCTGATCTGAGACAGATCTTTAGTAGAAGTATTTTTCCATCTAATATTAGTAAAAATCCTTCCAATGAAGAACTAAGATGTCTAACTCTAAATCACCATGCATGCAACATCTTAGTAGATTCTCTATCTAGAGGTGCCTATTTTGCCATCATGAGTAGTGATAGTGATCTATTTGTTGATGCTCATGATTTATGGAATAGGATTAAAGAAAAATATTTTGTAGCAAACTGTGATGCTCCTACTCCCTATATTACTTGTGATACTAACCATTCAAAGGGAGAAGAACAAGAACGATGGCACCCAAACGATGAATCTACCTCGTCGACAGGTTTGCTCTCCACTAGTGATAAATGTTTTATTGCTAACAATGACGGTGGAGACAAAAGTCATGATGAGGAGGAATATGAGGATGATAGCGAGGATGAATCTTCATCACCTCAAGGTACATTTTCCTGTTTGGCTTCCACTGACATTAATGACAGGGAAAATGAGACCGATGATGTGGAAGAAGAGGAAATTCGCCGTTTCTACAACCATCTCAACAAAGCAGACGAAGCTCTCTTGGTTAAGTTGTTGAGAAGAAACAAGGAACAAGGCAAGACGCTTCTCAGGCTAGAGGAAACACTCATCAAAACCAACGACAGCCTGGAGAAGATGACCAAAGAACATGAGGAGCTGAAGTACTCTCATGGGAATTTGGTCCAAAGGTATGAATATGTTTTAATTGAGCAAAGAAATAGTCATGATGCATTATCTAATATTGCTCAACTTAAAACGGAAAATTCTATGCTTAAGAGTCAAGTAGGAACAATGGACTTAGAAAAACGTGCTCTAGGTAAAAAGTATGATATGTTGTCATATTCTCATAATAAATTAGTTGATGACCATATCATGCTTAATGTTGCTCATGAGGTTATAATTGCAAACTTAAATTCATGTGAACCTCATTCTCGCACGTGTGCGCATTTGAATTGTATATCATCATGTGCTAACCCCTGTTGCTCAAAAGAAAGCCAATCATTGATTGAGCAACAAGTTTTAGGGTCACAAAAGAAATTCTGTGGGAATAAGAAACAACGACAACTGAGGAGAAGACACTTTGCTCAACTCTCTCAAGATATCCACGGGCGCGTGGTGAAGAAGCTTGAGAAAGGAAAAACTGCAGCAAGTGTCAAGCTCAATAAGAAAAGTGTTCCTAAAGATGAAGAAATCAATATGAGCTTGGAAAAAGGTAAAGATTCAATTAATCATGTTGTTTGCACTGACCCTCTCTCCATGTCATTCAAGTACAAAAAGGGAAAAGGAAAAAGGAGGTGTTTCAAGTGCAAGAAGTTAGGCCACCTCATCGCGTCTTGTCCGTACAAAGACAAGAATGAAGGGACAAGGAGTTGTTTTGGATGCAACAATAAGGACCACACGATCACTTCATGTACGGTCATGAAGAATCAAGGATGTGCATCCTCCAAGGTGACCCTCACCAAGGAAAGTGACACACAGCAAGCGCCATGTCAGGTTGAGCGACGCTTCTGCTACAAGTGTGGTGAGCAGGGTCATATATCCAAGGTATGTTATAAAGATAAGATTCCTAAGCAAGTGAATTTGTGTCAATCTTATTCGCGTAGGAGACCCAAATCATACACTTGTGCTAGATCTATAACGAGATCACCTAGAACTAGCACAAAGGCAATTTGGGTACCAAAGGCACATTTACATGATCATTATGTACCCATCCCGAGATGGGTACCAAACTGTGCTAACTAGACCATGCAGGTGCCTTGAGATGGACTGGAGACCATGGGAGAGCTTAAGATGGTTATCTAAAACTCTATGCTTAAGCTATTAATTGTTTTGGTGTTTATTGACCCGAGGTTGAATTATTGTGAAACACTAATCCCATGTTCATCTCAAGTGAAAGAAGGTGTATAGGTCCTGAATCATTATTGGTGAATCAAGTAAAGGACTTCGATGAGAATCTACAACTTGCTCTCCAAAGGATGGTACCCGTATATATTAAGTACATAATTGCAATTTAGTATTGCTCTTAAGTTGGCTTGTTGTGCTACCTGTCTTTGGAGTAGTGATGCTTTATGATTGCCTGTGTTAAATGAATCATAATGATGTTTGTTTAATCATGACTGGTGCTATATAGGATATATCTTTTGAATCATTCATGGGTAGCTCTTTCATTTGTTATATCCACAACGATTAACTCTCTTGGTGTATATGGATAAACCTGTAACTTTTTGTAAGTCACGCTATGTGCAATTATGACATTTTGTTTAGTCCATGTTCACATGATTACCCTAGTTTGGTACTGTGTGAATTTCAAATCCATGTCGTGCCCTTTTGAGCTATGAGGTGCATGAGCAAAAGGAGCCCTGAATTGGTGATAACAAGTGCTCTCATAAAGGCAAAGGTATGGAAAATGGAACTGTGCAATTTTATTGAATATCTTGAAGTTCCATTAATAGTGATCATAGCTGTGTTCTTGCATTTCATTGGTAGTATCGTGGCTTAGGAGACTTATGCCTTAAAATGTTGTTTCTTTTGGTGTACCTAAAGAACCTTCTTAACCATGATGTGCTTAGACATGATCATGTTGTTCTTCAATTAGTATATGTGATGCAATGATAGTTAAGTATGAAGCATGTCCAAGTTGCGTGTAAATGTGTTACTTCCTGTGAGTATTCAATTGGCTTAGGTGTCACTGAGGCATGCATTGTTGTATTTAGTCAACCTTTCATTTAGCCTTCAATTGGTGTTAAGTGGCTTTTCATTTGATATTCAAATTGGCATCTTTGTGTGATGAAAGTGATAGAGTATGCCTTGACCAAGGTATGTCGTGATCCCCTCTAGTTCTAAGGAAGCTAGAGTGTGCAAAGTGCAAGTCATTCAAATACTTGATGCACAACTTGGGGGGGAGCACACATAACTTGTGTCTTTTGAGACTAACTGTTCTTGAGCAATCTTGTATAGCCTCTAGGTTGAAAAGAGAAGATAAGCAAGAAATGGAGCAATCAGGACTTGGGTACCTCTGTAAGTCAAGAAATTGGTATCTCAAGTCATGAGTAAGTGCATATTTTTAGATTGCTCATGCTCTATAATATCTGGTGATAATAGATGCTTATTCTTAAATATCATGGAGCAATGATAATAAATGAACTTTGCAATTGGTATCTTTCAATTGGTAGCCGTGATAGTCTGCTTTAATTGACATCTTTTGATAATCATTAGAATAGAAGTTTCTTCTTGTGCCCAATACTATAACTTGTTCTAAGTTCCGTGTCTTAGCAACAAGAAAAAGTTAGGAGAAAGAATCAAGCACAAGTGTGGAGAAGCTCTCGAGAGATTAAAAACTTTCAAGATGGAAAGTACACCACAACATGGGAAAGGTACAAAAGGAAGTATTAATCTTTTTGCATATGTGTATCTTACCTAAATGTTCATAGTGCATATGTTCAATAAGTAAGGGGGAGTTCTGATAGTCATTTTTCCTCCTTAAACACCCTGCTGTCCCTTGACATCATCCTATGTTCTTGCTTGAGTATGGTTTTTGGTGTTTGATGTCAAAGGGGGAGAATTGCCTAAGTATTAAAGCTTATCTCAACCTGAGAGGAAAGCTTATCCTAAGGGGTGATGTGTTAGTTTAAGCTTTGCTAGTGTATTATTCATATGCTTCCTGCAGTATTATATGTGTTGCATCATATGGACTAGTGTTTCTGCTGAAATGAATTAACTGGCTTCTCTAGTGTAATAGATAGTCATGTGGTTAATGGTGCTTTAAGATTGCTTTAAATTGGAAATTGGAAGATTGCTTTAAATTGGAAATTGGTATCTTAGTTTAAATTGGTATCTTAAAAGTGAATAGTGGTAGGTTGATATTCCTGTGATATATCCACTAATTTGAATGGTGTTTAACTCTAATTACGTGCATTTGTGTGTTATAGCGTCATGGCTTGATTCTTGACACAATGCATCCTAAAAAGTGCTAAGGTGTAGAAATGCTTCGAATTGCCTAAGTATGTGCATATTGGCGTCTGAGGCCGAAATTATGTTTTTGAAGTAAGCACATATTTAGGGGGAGCTTTCTATAAACTTAGAATTCAAAATTTGTGTTTCTAATCTTATTCTTATGTAAGCTTTAATTGTGTTGCCATCAATCACCTAAAAGGGGGAGATTGAAAGCTCTCTTGTGAGTTTTGGTGTTTGGATGACAACTCAATTAAAGGACTAACAAGTGTACTAAGTGTTGAACAGGTGCCTAAGGTAAAGCTAATAGGGTTCAACACAAGAGAACAAATGTGATGGTCCAAGAACTGGATTATGGATACATAATGGACATCACAAGTAAGATGGACATTGCATAAAGTGAGACTCGGGTGCGAAGCTCGGAGACAACTGATCAAGCCAAGGACGGAGGCAAGAGAAGCTTCGAGGTACCAAGTGCACGGGAGAAGGTCAAGGAGGCTGAGGAACCCAAAGCCAAGGGTGAAGAAGAAGGCTTGCAAAGTCAAGGGTGATCGAGTTGAGAAGAGCTATAACACACCAAGGATCACTACATAAGGACGTGACTTACAGCCAATGAGGTAACAGCTACAGTTATGTGGTGTAAGTCATAAAGGCTCAAGATCAAGCTCTAAGAAGGAGAACAAGGTCACTAGAAGGAGAACAAGTGTCAAAACCAGAACTGGAAGCAGCCCAAAAGAGCTAAGTTCACCTTAATCTTTAGTTTGGGTTGTTCCTATGTTTGGAGATGTTCTATGTGACCTTTGCAGGATGTTGGAGCTAAGAAATGTCAATCTAGATCAAGTCAAGCCGACTTGATGATTTATGAGTCCAACATCAAAGCTCAAGCATGTGAAATGCTATGGATGTAATAATTAAGAGAAGAAAGAAGAAGAAAAGGAAAGAGGTGCAAAAGGCTTGGCTGTGTACAGCCAAGGTTCTGCTCTGTCTGGGTGCACCGGACTGTCCGGTGGCTCACCGGACAATGTCCGGTGGTGCACCGGACAGTGTCCGGTGCGCTAGGCTGGCTCGAGCGAACTGGCCGCTCTCGGGAATTCACCGGCGACGTACTGCTATAATTCACCGGACAGACCGGACTGTCCGGTGAGCCAATGGTCGGCCGGGCCAACGGTCGGCCGCGCGATCTGCGCGGGACACGTGGCCGAGCCAACGGCTAGAAGGAGGCACCGGACTGTCCGGTGTGCACCAGACATGTCCGGTGCGCCAACGGCTCCAAGACTGCCAACGGTCGGCTTCGCCATAGAAGGAAAGAAATCAGGCACCGGACAGTGTCCGGTGTGCACCGGACAGTGTCCGGTGTGCACCGGACTGTCCGGTGTGCCACCCGACAGAAGGCAAGATTTGCCTTCCTGGATTGCTTCCAACGGCTCCTAGTCCCCTTGTGCCTATAAAAGGGACCCCTAGGCGCCTCAAGCAATGTACAAGCGCAGCCAACAAGTATAGACTTCACTTGAATCAATTCTCGCTCTTCCTCTTGTGTGTAACTCTATAGTTTGTGTAGAAGGCACAACTATAAGCCTTAAAGAGAGAAGAAGTGCTGCTTAGAGCTAGAGCAAGGTCTTGAGCGTATCGTTACTCTACCGAGGTGCTGCCGAGGAAGTCTGTAAGCAGCCACGGTGTTGTTATAACCCATCTCAATAGTGAAAGGCTCTATCTGTCATACTGACAGATCTGAGCAAACGGAGGAAGGAGTTGAAATAGACTCCAAGCCCAGGTGTGGCTAACTCCAACGAGGACTAGGCAAGCATTTCAGGCTTGGCCGAACCTCGGGATAAATCCTTGCGTCTGTGTGCTCTTTCTGTATTGTATCCTGACTCTCTGTCTTGCTCGCCTTTATATCCGTACTTCAATACTTATCTGTGGTATAAGCTTTATTTGAAGTGCAGGACATTTTGAGACAGGATTTTCTATTCCGCTGCAACCTACTCGAAGGGTCTTCTCACTCCACTGCGTACTAAGTCTTCGAGTAGAGTAAGAATTTAAGTTTTAAAGTAATAAGTTTTATTCGCCTATTCACCCCCCTCTAGGCGACATCCAGATCCTGTTCCCGGGTCAAAGGGAACTTTCAAATGCCTCATCAACATATCTTGCCTCCTTGATCATCATTCGCCCGCTTACAAACTTTCCGAGTATTTCCTTGGGCGTCATCTTGGTGTACCTAGGATTTTCACGAATAGAGTTTACAAGATGAGGATCAAGGACAGTGAAGGACCTTAGCATAAGCCGGACGACGTCGTGGTCCGTCCATCTCGTGCTTCCATAGCTCCTTATTTTGTTGACCAGGGTCTTGAGCCTGTTCTACATTTGAGTTGGCTCCTCTCCCCTGATCATTGCGAACCTTCCCAGTTCGCCCTCCACCAACTCCATCTTGGTGATCATAGTGACGTCGTTCCCCTCATGCGAGATCTTGAGGGTGTCCCAAATCTGCTTGGCGTTATCCAAGCCGCTCACCTTATGATATTCTTCCCTGCACAAGGATGCTAATAGAACAGTGGTAGCTTGTGCATTTTTGTGAATTTGTTCATTGATAAACATGGGATTATCCGTACTATCAAATTGCATTCCATTCTCTACTATCTCCCATATACTTGGATGAAGAGAGAACAAATGGCTACGCATTTTGTGACTCCAAAATCCGTAGTCCTCTCCATCAAAGTGTGGAGGTTTACCAAGAGGAATGGAAAGAAAATGAGCATTAGAATTATGCAGAATACGAGAATAATCAAAAGAAAAGTTTGAGTTGACCGTTTTCTTTTTCTTGTCGTAGTCGTCGTCTCTTTGGGAAGAAGAGGACTCGTCGCTGTCGTAGTAGACGATCTTCTTGATACGCCTCTTCTTCTTCCCGTCCTTCTTCTTATGACTCGAGCCAGAGTCAGTAGGTTTGTCGTCCCTTGGCTCGTTGAAGATGGACTCCTTCTCCTTATCGTTGACCACCATCCCCTTTCCCTTAGGATCCATCTCTTCGAGCGATTAGTCCCTTGCGTGAAGAGAACGGCTCTGATACCAATTGAGAACACCTAGAGGGGGGGGGTGAATAGGTGATCCTGTAAAAACTTAAAACTTATAGCCACAAAACTTGGTTAAGTGTTAGAGAGATAATATCAAGTGACTATAAGGCGAGCTCTTGCGAATCTCAACAATCACACAAAAAGCAATCACAGGTGACACACGAGTTATCCCATGGTTCGACAAGTACAACACTTGTCTACCTCCATGTTGTGGCGTCCCAATGGACGAGGGTTGCACTCAACCCCTTTCAAGTGATCCAATGATCAACTTGAATACCACGATGTTTTTCTTTCTTTCACTATATCCCGTTTGCGAGGAATCTCCACAACTTGGAGCCTCTCGCCCTTACACTTTGATGATCATAAAGAAACACGGATGTAAGGGAGGGAAAAGCAACACACACAAGACTCAAAGCACGAACACAGACATGCACACAAGTCACAACTTGAGCTCTAAGTTCACACACGGAGTTCTCAACTCAAGAGGAGCTCAAATTGCTATCACAACGAATCAAATGCGGTAGAATGAAGTCTTGGTGCTTAGAGATGATCAAAGAATGCTTGGTGTACTCCTCCATGCGCCTAGGGGTCCCTTTTATAGCCCCAAGGCAGCTAGGAGCCGTTGGAAGCAATCTGGGAAGGCAATTCTTGCCTTCTGTCGGGTGGCGCAGCGGACAGTCCGATGCACCACCGGACATCCACTGTTCACTGTCCGGTGCAGATTGCTTTCCTAAATTGGTGCAGCCGACCGTTGAAGATTTGGAGCCGTTGGCGCACCGGACACTGTCCGGTGCCCCCATCTAACCGTTGGCTCGACCACACGTCACGGGCGGATTGCACGGCTGACCGTTGGCTCGGCCGACCGTTGGCTCACCGGATAGTCTGATGCACCATCGGACAGTCCGGTGATTTTTAGCGGTACGCTGTTGACTGTTTCTTGAGAGCGGCGACTTTGCCGCAGACGACTCACCGGACAGTCCGGTGCACCACCGGACAGTCCGGTGATTTATAGTCATACGCCGCCGTCGAGACCCGAGAGTAGGCTGTTCATCGGGACTGGTCCTGGCACACCGGACACTGTCCGTTGCACCACCGGACATTGTCCGGTGCACCCAGACCGTGCAACCTTTTGGCTGTACATAGCCAACTTTTCTCCAAAACGATTTCTCCTATTTCTAGCACTTAGACATAATACATTAGTCTTCAAAACAATGTACTAAGTCTAGAAACATACCTTTAATCTTGATTTGCACTTCTTGAGTCTTTGGCACAAATATCACTCAAAGCATTTGTGTGGAGCACTTAATCACCAAAATCTTATAGAAATGGCCCAAGGGCACATTTCCCTTTCAGAAGGATCAAACATTGCGGATGTGCGTGGACTATCGACCCCTTAATGAGGTCACTATCAAGAATAAGTATCCTCTTCCTCGGATTGATATTTTGTTTGATCAACTGACTGGAGCGAGGGTATTCTCTAAAATTGATCTCAGGTCGGGCTATCATCAGATCCGTATCAGGCCCAAGGATATACCCAAAACCGCATTCACTACGCGGTATGGTTTATTTGAATACTTGGTAATGTCTTTCGGACTGATGAATGCTCCTGCCCACTTCACTTCTCTGATGAACTCAATATTCATGCCCGAGTTGGACAAATTTGTGGTGGTCTTCATAGATGATATCTTAATATATTCCAAGAATGAAGAGGAGCATGCTCAACATTTACAGATCGTATTGACGCGCTTAAGGGAACATCAATTATATGCTAAGTTCAGTAAATGCGTGTTCTGGCTGGAAGAAATCCAATTCTTGGGACATGTGTTATCTACCAAGGGGATTGCGGTAGATCCCAGCAAAGTCAAGGATATTTTGAAGTGGAAACCCCCAACCACTGTTCATCAAGTCCGAAGTTTCCTGGGACTAGCTGGCTATTACCGCCGATTTATACCGGATTTTTCTAAGCTTGTGAAACCAATCACAAGCCTATTGAAGAATGATACTAAATTCAATTGGTCTTCAGAATGTAATGAAGCCTTTGAGAAGTTAAAGGTATTATTAACCACTGCTCCGGTATTGGCTCAACCGGATATTGAAAAGCCTTTTGATGTGTATTGTGACGCATCAGGCAGTGGTCTCGGCTGTGTATTAATGCAAGAAGGCCGAGTAATAACGTATGCTTCAAGGCAGTTACGCCGGCATGAGGAGCATTATCCCACTCATGACCTGGAGCTAGCTGCAGTGGTTCACGCTCTGAAGATATGGCGTCATTATCTACTGGGAAATGTATGTCACATTTATACAGACCATAAAAGTTTGAAGTACATTTTTACCCAGTCTGAGCTTAATATGAGGCAAAGAGATGGCTCGAGCTGATCAAGGATTATGAACTGGAGATCCATTATCACCCAGGCAAAGCAAATTTAGTGGCAGATGCACTCAGTCGCAAGGCCTCCTACCATTGTTTAACAATGAGGACTTCTGACATTACGTTATGCAAGGAGATGGAGAATCTAAATCTGGGAATGATTCAGCATGGAACTTCAAATCACTTAAAGCTTGAGTCAGTCATCTTGCAAAGGATAATTGACACACAAAAGGACGATGAGGGTATGAAGCACATCCATGAGAAGATAGAAACTGGAAAAGCCAAGTGCTTTAGGAAAGATGACCAAGGTGTCGTATGGTTCAACAACCGCATAGTTGTGCCAAAGAATGAAGAAGTCCGCCAACAAATTCTAGATGAAGCACATCTTAGTCGCTATTCTATTCATCCCGGAAGCACTAAGATGTATCAAGACCTGAAACAGCATTATTGGTGGACGAAGATGAAAATTGAAATTGCACACTATGTGGCTAGATGTGACACTTGTAGACGCGTCAAAGCCATACATATGAAGACTGCCGATCCATTACAATCTTTACCTGTCCCAACATGGAAATGAGAAGATATTAGTATGGACTTTATCATGGGATTGCCCAGAACAACAAAAGGTTATGATTCCATCTGGGTTATTGTCGATCGACTTACAAAGATTGCCCATTTCCTTCCTGTCAGGGTAAAGTATACAGTGACCACATATGCAGAATTATACATTGCCCGTGTTCTCAGTCTGCATGGTGTTCCAAAGACGATAGTGTTGGATCGTGGACCGCAATTGTGACGGAACCTCCCAAGTAATTAGGCCCACCTACAGTTGTCCTTGTCTAACAGACATCAGACACCCTGTAGATGTTCCTAAGTCACTTGACAAGCTCGGTATCTTTCCCTACCTCACCAGGAACGTTTCACCCGTCTTGCAGACATTACAGAACATCAGAGATAAAGAAATGCGGAAGCGAATTACATAAACTTACATTTATTTCAAAAGCAAGCTCGAGTACTTTTATTACAGACCAGACTAAAGTGAGTGCATAGAAGTAATATTATACAAACCAAGGGAGGCACAAACATCTCCCGATAAGCTATAAACGAAAGATCCTATGTGGAGGACTGAGTCCACCCGCACTTCAGTCTTGTTTTTCTTCTTTGGGAACCACCTTGGCACAGAAGCAGCAAAAGTCTGCTACTTCCTCACCTAAAAACAACGAAGGGATAAACCCTGAGTATGGAATTACTCAGCAAGACTTACCCGACTAAAGAAAAGACTCTCAAGGGTATGCTGGCTTTTAGGGAGTCAAGGTAAGGCTTCTCAATAATCAAAGACTCTGTTTTGCAGAAATGCTTACTAAAGTGGATCCTTAAAAATCAAATTTTATTTGTCAAGTTAAGTTCAATTACCTGCAACTAGAGTTCTTTCTACCCTAGTTCAATCACTGGTCCTGCACTAGCCAATTTCTTAACAAATACCCATCATCTTTAGTGGAATGCTACGTGTAGGTCAGTGACCAAGTCTTCATAACCGCGAAGGTACGGCGATCCGAATCGATTATACTCAGCTGAGGATCTCCAATCACACGACATATGTAGCACTTAACCCTTGCATATGTCAACCCGCCACCGGGGTTCTTAAGACCGGATCAGGTTCACGCAAACCGAGAGCACAGATACACCACCGTCCAGCCTCTTGCTACGGAGGGTACACGCTACTCTCGCCACCGCTCCACGCCCATTTCGTGTTATCTTATTCCGGCCTTAGTCTGCCCGAGGCAAGGCTTACCCATGACGAGGCATGTGACCAGTTAAAGGGTCCTCGATCATCAAGCCTACATCGAGACGGTCCTTAATCGACTCAGACAGAGACACTACACCGAGACTCTTTTCTCATGCAAGTCACCCGCCCGGTCTCAGCTTAATCTTTTTTTTTCACCCAAAAACTTGGTACCTGACAAAGGTACATCTTTTCCGATGTTGAATCCATCACGGCCGTGATGGATTCACCATCAAGTTTTGTTTTTGGAAACATCCCACCCACTTTTGCCACATCATATTTTGTAAAAACAAAACATTTTGTTTTTCTAAAGCAATGCTAAGCATCAAAATCTTTTGTAAAACAGGTGATCAAGGAAGGTAATCAAATTCAAGGAAGGTAATGCAGGAATTGTTTTATCAATCAACTCCTATCACCTAATGCATCAAGCAAGTGAGAAAGATTTTAAAAACGACAAGGAGGGTGGCAAATGCACCGGGGCTTGCCTTTGTTATCAGGTGAGTCCTGCTCGGATCCACAAATATCGAAATAAAAGCAGTTGCCTGCTTGAGGATCTGAGGTTGGTGGAGTTCCCTCTTCAGTGACTTCTTCTTCTTCTTCGTGTTCTAACATAACCATATATATGCATAAGAATGGATGCCATGGGATGCTCATGGGGATGCAAAGATAATATAAACTTATTATCTAAGTCTTGAGTACAACTTTCCTTCACGGTACTCCGAGAACCTAGGGTTTCCGGAGTCAGTAAAGGAGTTCATAGGGCAGGGGGGGTTGGTTTTGGGTTTAGTGATCAAACAAGGTCCAAATCAACCCAAATTCTACCCAAGGCTTCTAAATATTGGTTAAAGTGCCCATAAAAAGTTTGGACATTTTTGGACTTACCATTTATTTTCTAAAAATCCATAACTAATACTTTTAATTACTTTAAATACCCTAAAATTTCTTATTTCCATTAAAAATCACAAAACTATTTTTACTAAATACTAGAGAAAATAACAAGCCTAGGAAAATTAGTTTCACAATTTTAGCATTTTTCTACATTTTTCTATAATTATTTTGGCTCTGCTGGAAAAAAGAAAAAGAAAAAGGATTAAATAGAACTGGGCCGATTCTGGCCCAGACGGCCCAGATCCAGGGAAGAAAGGCGCCCGCGCGCGCCCGCGCCGGCGACTTTGCACGAAGGCCCTCACGGTTTTGGCTAACTTAAATCAGGTTTGTTTACTGTTCTTCTGTGTCACTGACCAAATGCAGAAAAGCCCCTGCGTTTCATCCTATTCACAATTGGAAGTCCACGACGCCGTTCACGCTTGGCCGCGCTCCGGCGAGCACCTACACCGGCCGAACGGAGCAACGGCTGAGTTCTCCGAGCAACAGACACCGAATTGGATCGACCCTAAGCCTTTTCCCCAAACTAATTTGGCTATTAATCAACTAGGGAACTCTGGCCACGGTGGCCGTGAGCATCACGGCGAAACAGCCGTGTTCCCGGTGATGGGTGTCGGTCTAGTTCAATTAAAGGGGTCGGGGAGCTTCGCAGATGCATGAGAATGCTAAAACAAGGGAGCAGAGGGCGGGAACTGACCGGAGTTGGGCTGGCGACGGTGAGCTCGGTTTCACGGTGGCGGAAATCAGATTTGGGGGAAACTCCGAATTCGAGCACACGAGAGGATGATTGTGGCCGATTAGCGGTGGTTAGCTAGCCGACTACCTCACGGAGCTGGACACGGGCTCAATTTATAGGGAGGATGGGCGGTGGCCGCGAATTCGGACGAGACACACGGTGGTCGGAGGTGAAGAAGAAGCACTGGCCGCGTGAGTTCGTGGCCAACGACGTGGCATTAACTCCGGTGAGCCACGAAGAGTTCAGAGGAGGTCATGGCGACACGGTGAAAGAGTGGAGCCACGCGGCACACGGCCGAGAGGCGGCGGTCGACGGTGAGCACTTTACCGCGGCAGTGAGCCAGGGGAGATGTGCCGCGGTCGATCGAGGTGCCTTCCAGCTCGACGGCGACGAGATCTTTTTACCTCGCAGCGATATCCGGTTACCAGCGAGCGCAAATCCTAACGGCGGCGGCACGAATCCTAGCGCGGGTAGGTCACCGGCGGTGAGCAAGCGGTGCTGGCGGTCGATCTGATCCGGTTAGGGCACTGTACCATCAGGAATTTCAGTCAGACGAACCTGACAGCGCATATTGAAGCTTCATTTTCACTAAATTTTCCTTAGCAACCCATCCAAGGCTCTACACCAAAGTTGTAGTGCTACATACCAGCTACAATTCGACTATAGGACTTAATCACATTTGAGTACTAAATCAAGGTTGAATTCGGGCTCAAAGTTGGTTCCATTACACTGAAATTCTGAAATTCAGACTGAATCAGCCTGACCACCTATCTTTAGGCTTGATTATTTCCAATTTCTCCTTAACAACAATGCTACCATTCTTAAGCAAAGTTGTTCTCCTATAATTGGTCTTCAACTTTGATGTGGTGACCTAGGGCAAAAACCCTATACTTTGTAAGTTACAAAGCCCCAAAGTTGAGCCCATTCTCTGATTTTCAGACTTAGAATAAAACTCAAATGAGGTCCATTTTGCATTTAAGTCCAAAACTTAGGGTTTGGCTTTCAAATCCACATATTTGTGAACCAATTGACTTAAAATACTTATTTGGCTTGGTTTTTGCACTTTAGCCCAAAAGTGGGCTAATTTTGCACATAAGCCCCTAGGGTTTGGTTTCAGGGTTTTTCAGGGTTCCAATTAGGGTTTCTGGTATCCCAGGGGTATAAAAGGGATTCAAGTTTGTTCTTAGAGTCATTTTATGACTTTTACCCTAAAGTCTTTAGGTTTTCTTAACTTGGGTTAAGTTTTACCCCTTTAACCACTATTTAGGGTTAAGTCCTTTAACCAGGGTTCTATTTGCAAAAACATTAAAACAATACAACTTGTTTGAAATTTTTGCCTAGTGAATGCACTCTAGGTGTGTCAAACATATGCAATGCCAATGCTTATGATGCCATGCTCAAGTTTTAGTTATAGTAACACCAGGGGTGTTACATCCTTCCCCCCATAAAAGAATCTCGTCCCGAGATTTAAAGTCCTAGGGTGAGTAATGGAAAAGGAAATGTGTCACATTTTTATTTCCTTATTTCTGGTACAAGGCAGGGTGGTGTGGGGTTCATTCTTTTATTGCCATAACTATATACACTTTACAAGTTATATGAGGCTAGAAAGTCTGGGAAATTCTTATTCAAGAAGTCTTGAGTTTCCCACGTAGCCTCTTCCTCAGAATGCTGGTTCCATTGTATCTTGTAGAACTTGAGAGTCTTTCTCCGGGTAACCCTGTCCTTTTGGTCCAGAACTCGAATAGGATGTTCCGAGTATGTTAAGTCTGGTTCCAGGACAACATCTGTCACTTCCATGGTTCGATCGGGAACCCGAAGACACTTCTTCAATTGCGATACATGGAACACATTATGTACAGCAGACAATGTTTCGGGAAGTTGAAGTTGATACGCCACTGGCCCATATCTTTGAAGAATAGGAAATGGACCAATGTACCTGGGTGCAAGTTTTCCCTTTACCCCGAAACGCGATACTCCCTTCATTGGTGAAACCTTTAAGTAGACGTAGTCTCCTTCTAAGAAGTATAAGGGCATTCGCCGTTTGTCTGCATAACTCTTCCGGCGAGCTTGTGCTTTCTTTAGATTATGAATAACTTTCTGAACCTTATCCTCGGTTTCTTTTACCATATCAGGCCTAAAGAAATACCTTTCACCAGGTTCAGACCAATTTAGCGGAGTTCGACACCGACGTCCATATAAAGCTTCAAAGGGTGCCATCTGGATACTCTCTTGATAGCTATTATTATATGAAAACTCCGCCAAAGGTAAACATTCATCCCATTTCTGTGAGAAATCCAGGACACATGCCCGCAACATATCTTCAAGTATTTGGTTCACTCTCTCAGTTTGTCCACTGGTTTGAGGATGATAGGCCGAACTGTGGAGTAACTTAGTACCCAGGGATTTATGAAGTTCTTCCCAAAATTTAGATACAAATTGTGGCCCACGATCCGACACTGTAGTCTTTGGAACACCATGCAAACTGAGAATACGAGCAATATATAATTCCGCATAGGTAAGTACCGGGTAATATGTCTTGACCGGCAGAAAATGAACAACCTTTGTAAGTCGATCAACAATCACCCAGATAGAGTCATACCCTTTTGCGGTCCTGGGCAATCCCACAATGAAGTCCATGCTTATGTCCTCCCATTTCCATGTTGGTATTGATAATGACTGCAATGGACCGGCAGTTTTCATGTGTATGGCTTTGACACGGCTGCAAGTGTCACACTTAGCCACATAGCGTGCAATTTCAATTTTCATCTTCGTCCACCAGTAGTGCTGTTTTAGATCATGATACATCTTAGTGCTTCCCGGATGAATAGAATAGCGACTAAGATGCGCTTCATCTAAGATTTGCTGGCGGAGTTCTTCATTCTTTGGCACTACTATGCGGTTGTTAAACCATAACACACCTTGATCGTCTTCCTTGAAACATTTGGCTGTTCCAGCCCTTATCTTCTCTCGTATGTGCTTCATACCCAGATTATCCTTTTGAGCATCAATTATCTTCTGCAGAATGATTGACTCAAGCCTTAGCTGATTTAGAGTCCCATGCTGGATTATCCCCAGGTTTAGCTTCTCCATTTCTTGACATAAAGTGTTCTCGGAGGCCTTCGCCATAAGACAGTGGCAGGAAGTCTTACGACTCAGTGCATCTGCCACCACATTGGCCTTGCCTGGGTGATAATGGATCTCCAGATCATAGTCTTTAATGAGCTCAAGCCATCGTCTTTGCCTCATATTTAACTCTAACTGGGTGAAGATGTACTTCAAACTTTTATGATCTGTATATATGTGACAGATATTTCCCAGCAGATAGTGACGCCATATTTTCAGGGCATGAACCACAGCAGCTAGCTCCAGATCATGAGTTGGATAATGCTCCTCATGTCGGCGCAGCTGCCTTGAAGCATACGCAATTACTCGGCCTTCTTGCATCAGTACACAGCCGAGCCCACTGCCAGATGCATCACAATATACATCAAAAGGCTTAGTGATGTCCGGTTGAGCCAGTACCGGAGCAGTGGTTAATAATGTTTTCAATTGCTCAAAGGCTTCATTACACTTAGAAGACCAATTGAACTTAATGTCATTCTTCAACAAACTTGTGATTGGCTTCACAAGCTTAGAAAAATCGGGTATGAATCTGCGATAATACCCAGCTAGTCCAAGAAAACTCCGGACTTGGTGAACAGTGGTTGGGGGTTTCCACTCCAGAATATCTTTGACCTTGCTAGGATCCACCGCAATTCCTTTAGCTGATAACACGTGCCCCAAAAATTGAATTTCCTCCAGCCAGAACGCGCACTTGCTGAACTTGGCATACAGCTGATGTTCCCTCAGGCGCGTCAATACAATCCGTAGATGCTGAGCATGCTCCTCTTCATTTTTAGAGTATATCAAAATATCGTCGATGAAGACCACCATGAACTTGTCCAACTCGGGCATGAATACCGAGTTCATCAAATAGGTGAAGTGGGCAGGAGCATTTGTGAGCCCGAAAGACATTACCAGGTATTCGAACAATCCATACCGCGTAGTAAACGCGGTCTTCGGTATATCCTCGGGCCGAATACGGATTTGATGATAGCCCGACCTGAGATCAATTTTGGAAAATACCCTCGCCCCAGTCAGTTGATCAAATAAGATGTCGATCCTTGGAAGAGGGTACTTATTCTTGATGGTGACCTTATTCAGGGGCCGATAATCCACGCACATGCGCAAGGTTTGATCCTTCTTCTTAACAAAAATGGCGGGACAACCCCATGGGGACGAGCTTGGCCGGATAAAGCCCTTATTCAGTAGATCTTGTAATTGAATCTTCAATTCTGCCAACTCATTAGGAGGCATACGGTACGATCTTCGGGAGATGGGAGCCGTACCGGGCTTTAGCTCAATTATGAATTCTACATCTCTTTCAGGGGGTAGTCCAGGCAAATCTTCCGGAAATACATCTGGAAACTCACATACTACCGGAATGTTCTTGATCTCCGGTACAATGGCTTCAAATATTCTACCAGAAGCTTTGGCTGGATTGGTTTTGGGGAGAGACAAAAGAATTTCTTCTTGATTATAGCTCAACCTGACGGTTCTGAGTTCAGTGTTGAGAATTGCCTTGTGTTGGGTTAACCAATTCATACCCAAAATTACATCTATATCCTGGCCTTTCAGAACAATCATGTTAGCCGGAAAGTTCCGTCCGGCCATGGTTACTGGCACTTCATAGGCCACTCCTCTAGTAAAAATATGTCCCCCAGGTGAATGAATTTTAAATCCCTCTCTTGATTCATGGCATGCAATGTGATGTTGCTCCACAAATTTCTTGCTAATGAAGGTATGCGAGGCACCAGAATCAAAAAGAATAATTGCAGGGTGACTGGCCACGGGAAACGTACCCATCATCACCGGCTCTCCCTCCGGTGTAGTGGCCACCTGAGTGTAGTATACACGCCCCGTTTTCTTGGTATTTCTCCCCATAGCATTTCCCTTGGGCTGAGTGGATTTCCCAGTTCCTTGCTGAGCATTGGATTGATTTTGCTTGGGGTACGGGCAGTCTTTGATAAAATGTCCCGACTTGCCGCAGTTGAAACACCCAGTTGAAGAGCTGGGCAAGGCAGGGAATCGAGTGCCTGGGGCACCCGGCTGATTTGGGGAAGTGGAGGTATTGTTGGGGCAGATAATAATGGGTTGTTTGAAAGGGAATGCTGGTGGACGAGAAAAAGTATGGTTTTGGCTAGAAGGCCGGATGACGAACCGTTGCCTCTTCGCCTGGCCCTGATTAGGCCTCTCACCACTGAATCCCTTATTCTTCCCAGAACTTGCGTATTTTGCTTCCACAGATAAGGCTGTACTGACAGCCTTTCCATATGTGAGATCAATACATGTGGCCATTTTTCGCTGCAACCGGTCATTTAGACCTCTCATAAAACAGTTCTTTTTCTTCAAATCAGTATTCACCTGATCAATGGCATACTGCGACAGGTGATTAAACTTGTTAAGATACTGATTGATGGTGTCTCCTCCTTGTTTCAGCTTCATAAATTCCTCTTGTTTCATATGCAGCACTCCTTCAGGGATGTAGTGTTCGCGGAAGGCTGCTTTAAATTCGTCCCAAGTGATTTGATGGTTGTCAGGTTGAATAGCCACAAAGTTTCCCCACCAAGTACTGGCAGGGCCACGTAGTTGCTGTGCCGCGAACAATGGCTTCTGTGTTTTCGAACAACGAAGAAGGCCAAACTGTTGTTCAATAACTCGTATCCACTCGTCGGCTTCTAGCGGGTCTTCTGCTTTGGTGAATAGAGGTGGACGAGTTTCGGAGAAGTCCAGATAAGTAGTTTCACGGGGACCTTGCTGAAAACCTCTTCCTGCCTGCTGCTGGAACTGCTGCTGACCCGCCATTTCCCTAAGGAAGCGGGTATTGTCGGCGGTGGCATTCACCAAGGCGGCAATCGCCTCGGCTAGCGTGGGTGGAACCGGAGGTGGATTTGGGGTGACATCCCGACCCCCAGAAGTTCCGGCTGCGTCCTGTCCGCGAGTCCTGGTCGGCATCTGAGGCGAAAACATTTGAATAAACATAATGTGCCAAAGAAAACCTTCCATTTTACATTACTATAAAGAGTAATGATACAGACTCGATACTACATAACAGGATACATTACCCATTTTACAAAAGTTCAACCTATTATACAACAGTACACCCTACAATACACTACTCTACTTTATTACAACCATTAGTCCTGCTTTCCGTTACTTTTGGCGGCCTCATCGTCAGGTGTGGGAGTCCAGACGTCAACCAACCTCAAAGAAGGAGGGGGTTCAAAAAGGTCTAACTCCCCACCCAGCGCGCGTCCCGCAACGTGAGAGGGTCCGGCTTCCGCCTTAGCAGAGTGTGCAGGCTCACTAGGGTGTAATTGTGAGTATAGTACATGGACTTCCTCATGCAACGTATTGCAGTAGACCTGCAGGTTGTCGACAGCTGAGCTAAGTTCTTTAATTCGGGCCTGAGCCCTCGCTTCCTTAGCACATGCCAACATATGAGACTGTACTGCCCAGTCAAGTGCTAAGTCCCGATCAACCAGCTGATCCTGCAGGTGACGGATATCCCTTCTTAGTTCATTGATTCTATCTCCGTCTGCGATCCAAGCATTGGTCCTGTGTTGCAGCGTTGCTTGAAGTCGACTCACTTGAGCTTCAAGGTCTCCTATGGTGTCATTACTTCCACTGCTACTGCTTTCGTGTCGAGGGGCTAATTGATGCCGGGGTACTCCAATTGGTCCCGTTGACTTACGTGCCGTTAGCCTTGTGCGTGGCGGCATCTTTCTAAGGGGGAAAATTTATTAGCATAATTCTTAGCATGATGCATGAATAAGTACAGAATCAACCTTAGTTGATTCAACCTTCTATACATTGCACTCTTCCTATCTGGTCTTTAAGATAAACTCTTCAGAGTACTTAGGTAAGAAGAGAAAAGAATTTTTAGGTAAGACTTTCGGAAATCCTTTTGAAGATGCCTCATAATATCTGCAAAGAAGGGCTACGCTCCGATACCAGCTGTGACGGAACCTCCCAAGTAATTAGGCCCACCTACAGTTGTCCTTGTCTAACAGACATCAGACACCCTGTAGATGTTCCTAAGTCACTTGACAAGCTCGGTATCTTTCCCTACCTCACCAGGAACGTTTCACCCGTCTTGCAGACATTACAGAACATCGGAGATAAAGAAATGCGGAAGCGAATTACATAAACTTACATTTATTTCAAAAGCAAGCTCGAGTACTTTTATTACAGACCAGACTAAAGTGAGTGCATAGAAGTAATATTATACAAACCAAGGGAGGCACAACCATCTCCCGATAAGCTATAAACGAAAGATCCTATGTGGAGGACTGAGTCCTCCCGCACTTCAGTCTTGTTTTTCTTCTTTGGGAACCACCTTGGCACAGAAGCAGCAAAAGTCTGCTACTTCCTCACCTAAAAACAACGAAGGGATAAACCCTGAGTATGGAATTACTCAGCAAGACTTACCCGACTAAAGAAAAGACTCTCAAGGGTATGCTGGCTTTTAGGGAGTCAAGGTAAGGCTTCTCAATAATCAAAGACTCTGTTTTGCAGAAATGCTTACTAAAGTGGATCCTTAAAAATCAAATTTTATTTGTCAAGTTAAGTTCAATTACCTGCAACTAGAGTTCTTTCTACCCTAGTTCAATCACTGGTCCTGCACTAGCCAATTTCTTAACAAATACCCATCATCTTTAGTGGAATGCTACGTGTAGGTCAGTGACCAAGTCTTCATAACCGCGAAGGTACGGCGATCCGAATCGATTATACTCAGCTGAGGATCTCCAATCACACGACATATGTAGCACTTAACCCTTGCATAGGTCAACCCACCACCGGGGTTCTTAAGACCGGATCAGGTTCACGCAAACCGAGAGCACAGATACACCACCGTCCAGCCTCTTGCTATGGAGGGTACACGCTACTCTCGCCACCGCTCCATGCCCATTTCGTGTTATCTTATTCCGGCCTTAGTCTGCCCGAGGCAAGGCTTACCCATGACGAGGCATGTGACCAGTTAAAGGGTCCTCGATCATCAAGCCTACATCGAGACGGTCCTTAATCGACTCAGACGGAGACACTACACCGAGACTCTTTTCTCGTGCAAGTCACCCGCCCGGTCTCAGCTTAATCTTTTTTTAACCCAAAAACTTGGTACCTGACAGAGGTACATCTTTTCCGATGTTGAATCCATCACGGCCGTGATGGATTCACCATCAAGTTTTGTTTTTGGAAACATCCCACCCACTTTTGCCACATCATATTTTGTAAAAACAAAACATTTTGTTTTTCTAAAGCAATGCTAAGCATCAAAATCTTTTGTAAAACAGGTGATCAAGGAAGGTAATCAAATTCAAGGAAGGTAATGCAGGAATTGTTTTATCAATCAACTCCTATCACCTAATGCATCAAGCAAGTGAGAAAGATTTTAAAAACGACAAGGAGGGTGGCAAATGCACCGGGGCTTGCCTTTGTTATCAGGTGAGTCCTGCTCGGATCCACAAATATTGAAATAAAAGCAGTTGCCTGCTTGAGGATCTGAGGTTGGTGGAGTTCCCTCTTCAGTGACTTCTTCTTCTTCTTCGTGTTCTAACATAACCATATATATGCATAAGAATGGATGCCATGGGATGCTCATGGGGATGCAAAGATAATATAAACTTATTATCTAAGTCTTGAGTACAACTTTCCTTCACGGTACTCCGAGAACCTAGGGTTTCCGGAGTCAGTAAAGGAGTTCATAGGGCAGGGGGGTTGGTTTTGGGTTTAGTGATCAAACAAGGTCCAAATCAACCCAAATTCTACCCAAGGCTTCTAAATATTGGTTAAAGTGCCCATAAAAAGTTTGGACATTTTTGGACTTACCATTTATTTTCTAAAAATCCATTACTAATACTTTTAATTACTTTAAATACCCTAAAATTTCTTATTTCCATTAAAAATCACAAAACTATTTTTCATAATACTAGAGAAAAAAACAAGCCTAGGAAAATTAGTTTCACAATTTTAGCATTTTTCTACATTTTTCTATAATTATTTTGGCTCTGCTGGAAAAAAGAAAAAGAAAAAGGATTAAATAGAACTGGGCCGATTCTGGCCCAGACGGCCCAGGTCCAGGGAAGAAAGGCGCCCGCGCGCGCCCGCGCCGGCGACTTTGCACGAAGGCCCTCACGGTTTTGGCTAACTTAAATCAGGTTTGTTTACTGTTCTTCTGTGTCACTGACCAAATGCAGAAAAGCCCCTGCGTTTCATCCTATTCACAATTGGAAGTCCACGACGCCGTTCACGCTTGGCCGCGCTCCGGCGAGCACCTACACCGGCCGAACGGAGCAACGACTGAGTTCTCCGAGCAACAGACACCGAATTGGATCGACCCTAAGCCTTTTCCCCAAACTAATTTGGCTATTAATCAACTAGGGAACTCTGGCCACGGTGGCCGTGAGCATCACGGCGAAACAGCCGTGTTCCCGGTGATGGGTGTCGGTCTAGTTCAATTAAAGGGGTCGGGGAGCTTCGCAGATGCATGAGAATGCTCAAACAAGGGAGCAGAGGGCGGGAACTGACCGGAGTTGGGCTGGCGACGGTGAGCTCGGTTTCACGGTGGCGGAAATCGGATTTGGGGGAAACTCCGAATTCGAGCACACGAGAGGATGATTGTGGCCGATTAGCAGTGGTTAGCTAGCCGACTACCTCACGGAGCTGGACACGGGCTCAATTTATAGGGAGGATGGGCGGTGGCCGCGAATTCAGACGAGACACGCGGTGGTCGGAGGTGAAGAAGAAGCACTGGCCGCGTGAGTTCGTGGCCAACGACGTGGCATTAACTCCGGTGAGCCACGGAGAGTTCAGAGGAGGTCATGGCGACACGGTGAAAGAGTGGAGCCACGCGGCACACGGCCGAGAGGCGGCGGTCGACGGTGAGCACTTTACCGCGGCAGTGAGCCAGGGGAGATGTGCCGCGGTCGATCGAGGTGCCTTCCAGCTCGACGGCGACGAGATCTTTTTACCTCGCAGCGATATCCGGTTACCAGCGAGCGCAAATCCTAACGGCGGCGGCACGAATCCTAGCGCGGGTAGGTCACCGGCGGTGAGCAAGCGGTGCTGGCGGTCGATCTGATCCGGTTAGGGCACTGTACCATCAGGAATTTCAGTCAGACGAACCTGACAGCGCATATTGAAGCTTCATTTTCACTAAATTTTCCTTAGCAACCCATCCAAGGCTCTACACCAAAGTTGTAGTGCTACATACCAGCTACAATTCGACTATAGGACTTAATCACATTTGAGTACTAAATCAAGGTTGAATTCGGGCTCAAAGTTGGTTCCATTACACTGAAATTCTGAAATTCAGACTGAATCAGCCTGACCACCTATCTTTAGGCTTGATTATTTCCAATTTCTCCTTAACAACAATGCTACCATTCTTAAGCAAAGTTGTTCTCCTATAATTGGTCTTCAACTTTGATGTGGTGACCTAGGGCAAAAACCCTATACTTTGTAAGTTACAAAGCCCCAAAGTTGAGCCCATTCTCTGATTTTCAGACTTAGAATAAAACTCAAATGAGGTCCATTTTGCATTTGAGTCCAAAACTTAGGGTTTGGCTTTCAAATCCACATATTTGTGAACCAATTGACTTAAAATACTTATTTGGCTTGGTTTTTGCACTTTAGCCCAAAAGTGGGCTAATTTTGCACATAAGCCCCTAGGGTTTGGTTTCAGGGTTTTTCAGGGTTCCAATTAGGGTTTCTGGTATCCCAGGGGTATAAAAGGGATTCAAGTTTGTTCTTAGAGTCATTTTATGACTTTTACCCTAAAGTCTTTAGGTTTTCTTAACTTGGGTTAAGTTTTACCCCTTTAACCACTATTTAGGGTTAAGTCCTTTAACCAGGGTTCTATTTGCAAAAACATTAAAACAATACAACTTGTTTGAAATTTTTGCCTAGTGAATGCACTCTAGGTGTGTCAAACATATGCAATGCCAATGCTTATGATGCCATGCTCAAGTTTTAGTTATAGTAACACCAGGGGTGTTACAGCAATTCGTGTCTAAATTTTGGGAAGAACTTCACAAAGCACTAGATACTATGTTGCTCCATAGTTTGGCCTATCATCCTCAAACTAGTGGGCAGATTGAGAGGGTGAATCGAATACTTGAAGACATGTTACAGGCATGTGTTCTGGAGTTCCCACAAAAATGGGATGAATGTTTACCTTCTGCGGAGTTCTCATATAATAATAGCTATCAAGAAAGCATCAAGATGGCACCCTTTGAAGCTTTATATGGACGACGATGTCGTACTCCGCTAAATTGGTCTGAACCTGGTGAAAGGTCTTTCTTCAGGCCTGATATGGTGAAAGAGACCGAAGAAAAGGTTCAGAGAATCATTCATAATTTGAAGAAAGCTCAATCTCGTCAAAAGAGTTATGCAGACCAGCGACGACAACCCTTGTACTTTCTCGTAGGAGATTATGTCTACTTGAAAGTTTCACCAATGAAGGGCGTATCACGTTTCGGGGTTAAAGGGAAGCTTACACCCCGGTAGATTGGTCCATTCCCTATACTTGAACAGTGTGGACCAGTGGCATATCGACTTCAACTACCCAAAACCTTGTCTGCTGTGCATAATGTGTTCCACGTGTCTCAGTTGAAGAAATGTCTTCGGGTTCCAGATCGAACCATTGAAGTGATAGATGTTGTCCTAGAGCCGGACTTGACATATTTTGAGCACCCCATTCGAATCTTGGATCAAAAGGACAGGGTTACCCGGAGAAGAACTCTCAAGTTTTACAAAATACAGTGGAACCAACATTCTGAAGATGAGTCTACATGGGAGACTCAAGATTTTTTAGAAAAGAATTTTCCAGGCTTTCTAGCCTCATGTAAATTATAATATGTGTAATAAAGGAGTGAGCCCCCAAACCACCCTTGCCTTGTACCAAAAATCAGGAAATAAAAATGTGAAGCATTTCCTTTTCCACTACTTACCCTAGGATTTTTAATCTCGGGACGAGATTCTTTTATGGGGGGAAGGATGTAACACCCCTGGTGTTACTGTTACTAAAACTTGAGCATAACATCATCAGCATTAGCATTTCATATGTTTGATACACCTAGAATGCATTCACTAGGCAAAAATTTCAAACAAGTTGTATTGTTATGGCATTTTGCAAATAAGACCCTAGTGTAGGATACTTAACCCTAAATTGGATTCTGAAGGGAAAAACAAGAGCCAAATAGAGAAAGCCCTAAAGTTTAAGTGAAATGGTCATAAAATGTACCTAAGAATGGACCTACACATTACATTTACACCCCTGAGATACCAAAAACCCTAATTGGAACCCTGGAAAACCCTAAACCTAAACCCTAGGCGGTTAAGTGCAAAATCAATGTACTTTTGGACTAAAGTGTAAAAACTATGATGTTAAGGCATATAAAGTCAATGGGTTCACATTTATAAAGATTTGCAATTTAAACCCTGAATTTTAGACCTATTTGCAAAAAGGACCCCCTTTGTGTTCTAGTGCTAAGTCTGAAAATCAGTGATATTGACTCCACTTTGGAGCTCTATATCTTCCAAAATAGTGAGAATTTACCCTAGGTCACCACATCAAATTTGTGAACCTATCAAAGGAGAACAATTTTGCTTAAGTGTGTAAGCATAGTTGTTATGAAAAATTAGGAGATAATCCAACCCAAAGATGGGCTGTCAGTCGGGTTACTGACTGAAAAATGACCACCAGTGCCATTGGTCAAGCTTTGGGATTAGAATTAGGTCTGATCTAGTGCTCAACTGAGTTCAGTCCCTATAGTCGAAATGTAGCTGGTTTGTAGCTCTACAACCTTGCTACAGAGGTTTGGGTAAGTTGCCATGAAAACTTTAGAGAAAATCTGCCCTAAACCTAGTCTGTCAGGCCAACTGAATGAAGGACGCCATGGTACAGTGCCTGAACAAGATCAGAACGCCAGCGCATCTCACCGCCAATGATCCCTGCTGCAATTCGTGCCCTCGCCGGCTTGATTCACGATTGGATCAACTGGATAACACTTGAAGTCGTGTAAAGATCATCACCGTGGATAAGTTTCGGCCAGTAAAGTATTCCGGCCACCGTACAGAGCTCGCCGCGGTGGATTCTGATAGGCACGCCGGTGACCGCTGCCTTCCGACCTTGTGCCGTGTGTCTAAGCATCTCCACTGCATCGCCGTGATCTGTCTTAGTTCTCCATTGATCGCCGGAGTGAATGCCACGGTAATAGGACACCAATCTAGTGCGCCAGTGATCTCCCCCTCCTCCGACCGCCACACGTCTTCGCTAAATTCACCGGCCACTGCTCTTCCCTCCTATAAATTGTGTGTGTCGTCGACTTCGCAAGGTAGTCAAGCAACCCACACACCAACTCGTGCCTTGAATTGTCCCCCAGAGAACTTCAATTTGGGATTACCCCCAAATCGGTCAAGAACACCGTAGAACCAAGCTCGCCGTGGCCAGCGTGATACAGGTCCTCTCATCATCTCTGCTCTCTTGTTTGAGTGCTCTCGTGAACCCGTGATGCTCGTCGACTAACCCGATTGTAACACCCACTTTGTAAATTGCTAGGAATAATGCCAGTAGAGGAACAATTTCTCTTTATGTGAGTTTGATCTTTATGCATCATCATATGTGAACACCATGTCCAAGAACAATTAATAAAAAGATATGCTACTAAATCCTTGCATCATGCTGAATATTTTATTTTTGTGTGCATTTTGTGACAATAAAAAAAATAATGTAAAAAGAGATATACTAAAGGCCAAAGTGGAATTTAAGATAAAAAAAATTCTAGAATTTACAAAAGATAAGAAAGAAAATATTTTGTGGATGAAAATAAGTATATAAAGATATATTATCCATACACTAGTGAAGTGAAGTTGAACATTTTGATCAATGGTGAACCTCATAACAATATTTAAATTCAAATTTGGATTCTAAAGACAAAAGAAGGAAAGAAAACAGAAATAAGAAAAAAAGAAAAAGAGAAAACCCCCACCTGGGCCGGATTACCCCATTTCGGCCCACATAACACTCACGCGCGGCCCACGCTCACGCTGATGCTCCCGCGCGCGGCCCGTCATCACTCGCTTACGCGTGGGCTCTCTGGCTAACACCCTCGCGCTCGCGCCTCCACTGAACCGTGGCCCCCATGCGTCAGAATCGTCCCCAACGACTTCACCGAACTCCGCGCGGGCGCGTGCAACCATCCGCCCGACAATGGCGGCGTGCCCTGAAGACCCGGCATGCTCTGTGGACTGCATGGCGCTCCATCCCGCGTCCATATAGTTCGAGCGCTCCCTTGAATCGGTCGACTAATGCTTGCCCTGTCCACTGTAAGAACCGAGAGTGAGAGACAGTTCTCGGTCGCCGTTGTAGATCCTCGTCGGTGGCTGGTGTCTGGCTTTGATTGGGCCGTACGTGGGTGGTCCGGTCCCTAGTGCGACTCTGGGGGGGGAGTTAATCGGAGAAAGGCTAGCTGGGGCTCTGGGAATTTCTCGTCGTGCGGGCGGCGCCGCCGCGGGACCGCCCTTTGCCGTGGTCACGGACCTCGGGGCCAGTGCGACTGGTAAGAATCCTCCCTACCCTCTCGTTACCGTGTTTTCTAGGCTCGGCACAGGTTGTAAGTGAATTTCGCGCGCGGTGGTGGGCGGAATTGCGCTTGATTCCTCGCCGCGGATTGTCATCGCCGTGGAGCCGCACCTCAACGTGAAACCGTGTTCCTACACAGCCATCTTAGGTAAGTCCTACCTCTAATGATTCGTTGTAATCCTAGTATCGCGTAGATCGTCTCGGTTGGGGAATTAGTGCCCCGATGCATCAGATTGGGTTTCTCGCCGGAGTGTCTTGCCGCCGTGGCGATGTTCGCCGTCGTGTGCTCGGCGAGTTGGAGAGGATGAGGTAGGGGCCCTCGATCTGGGATCCTGTGGCCACGATTAGATCATCTGTAAGATTTGTTTAGAATCCGCGTGGTCGTTGGATTAGAATGAACGGCTAGGATTAGAAGGCATATACCCTTTCGGATTAATTGAATCTGTGCCCTCAATTGTCAATCGTACGGCCTGCACTGATTGTGGGCTCGGGATCTATCTGGGCCATCAGATCTCGATCCAGTGGCCCATGGCGCGTACCCCTTCATCGTTATATCGGATTCCTTAGATCGTGATCGGACGGCCGATAGTAAATAATACCCCTTCGGCCTTACTGTTATACAAAAGAGCCCCTATAGTTCATTAAAATCAACCCGCCATCCCTTGTCGCTGTGCACTGTGCCTTAGGATCTTTGTGCAGAGGCCCCTGCATTTCCTGAATTTTGGTGCGCAGTCCAGAGATCCGAGGAAATCAGTTAAATAATTATAGAAATGAATTTTTAACATAAAAACAATTCCTATAACTTGATTAATTCATAGAAAATTCATATGGAGTCCAAATTAATTAATTCCAATTCCTATAATTTTGTAGTATTATTGTTTATCAATTAGTACCTCTGTTTTGACATGAATGTCACCACAAAATTCATTTCCTAATTAATCTTATATCAAATACATAAAACCTTAGGAAATTCATAACTCCTCCGTTTTAACTCCGATTTGATCCGTTCAAGTTGCGTTAGTCTCGTAGCAACGTGTATATCATTATTATGCAGTATATTCTTATGTTTGGTGTGATGTTAATTTTGTATATACCATGTTTGCTTGTATTGCTACGTCTAGCGCGAGGACACGTGTCATCTGAAAGGCAAGTTGGTACCTGGAATCTCAAGTGCCAGGCAAGTTGTGCCCTTGATCACTTACTTTTCCCAGCCATGTTCTTATTAATTTTAATGATCTGCATAGGTTAATTTTGATGGGAGCCTTTATGTTACCCCAGTTTTGATTACCTCTATACCTTGTTCACCCCTGAAATTTTTTTGGGTAGTACTTGCTATTGCTTTATGTGGATTGGGTATGGAGATACACTACTCATGATTATCCTGTTATTATCTTGTTATTATTACTATTCATGTTAAGATCATTAAATTAATGGGAAAATGGAGCGACCACCCGGGAAAACAGTGCTACCACAAGGGTTTAATGGGACGCCCTTGGCTGATTAACTAGGAAAGCTAGGGGAGGGCTACCTTACCCGAAAGGGGCAAGAGCAGTAGGGGAGTGGTCAGTGTAGGGAGGTCCCTGGTTGATTTTGCTGCGATGGCGGTCAGCCAGGAACCCTGCACTGGAGCTTCCTATAAACTGTAGCGGGTAGTCTGAAGCTAGTGGAACTTTGTAAAGGCCTCGTAGTGTTACCCTGCCTCGCCTCCTCGGTAGAGGTGTATGGGATTGGCCGTCTCTTGGCAGATGGGTAACATGACTTGTGGGTAAAGATGCGCAACCTCTGCAGAGTGTAAAACTAGTATACTAGCCGTGCTCACGGTCAAGAGCGGCTCGGACCCTCACATGATTAACTATGGAACTTAAATTTAATTTGACATTTGCATCGCATTTGGGATTATTTTACTATTACTGTTCTTTATTATTATTATTAAGGTTTGGTATTTACTTACACTTAGTAATTGCTAATAAAATTTTGACCAACTTATAAAAACAATGCTCAGCCTTAGCCTCTATTTCATCGATCAGCCTTTCACTTCATGAACTCCCACCTTTGGTGAGTTCATGCCACATTATTCCCCACGACTTGTTGAGCTATGAACGTATTTGAGCTCACTCTTGCTGTCTCACACCCCCCCACAGGAGAAGAGCAGGTGGTTCAGGAGGAGCCACAAGGCGAGGAGTATGATCTGATCTAGGTGGCGTTTCTCAGTTGACATTGGCGCCGACGATCCTTAGTTCATTTTATATTTATCTTTATTTTGTAATAAGTCTTCCGCTATGTAATAAATACTCTGATGTTTTATGACATTTATCTCTATACACTCTGTTATTATATATGTTGTCTTCTTGGCGCATGTATGAGATGCACCCGGCTTTGTTCCTTAAAACCGGGTGTTACAGAAGTGGTATCAGAGGAAATGTTGACTGTAGGACAAAACCTAGATAGAAATGGACAAAACCCTTACCTACTTATCTTATTCTGATTCTTTCTACGCTTATCTTGATCCTGATTCACCTTCTACTGTTCTACTCTGATCATTCTTACCTTTTCTACTCTTGGACAAGATGGATTTCACACCTTGGAATCCCTATCCCTATGACATTTTAAGAGATAGGAGGCCTAAGACAAAAAAAATCAAAACTATTTTCTCTATTTAAAAATGTTGGTTGATTGTTCTGATGATCAGTGCCTGATTTGCTTCTTTGATTGATTGAAATAGTATAGATGGGCATTTTAGCATGTACCACTATAAGGTATTGTATTAGCTTTAGTAGGTGACACACTAATCTACTTAGCTAATAAGTCCCCCAAAGTAACATGATTGTAATTACTACCTTGTCTACTGCTCTTTCTTACCTTATGTATCTAACTCAGATGGTCAATACCAGGAAAGGAAAGATTATCACGCAACAGCAAACAGAAATGAATCCTCCAAATCCTCCACCCGTTGAAACCGATCAAGTGATTGCAACCCAAAGGCTGGTAATACAACAATTGACAGACATGGTGACCGAAATGCAAAACCAGATAAGACAAGAACGCGAGGAAATACGTCAGGCCCGTCTGGAGATACATCAAGAAATAAGGCAATCACGGTTGGAGAGACAACGACAACAACCACCATCTCCACCACCACCAGCTCCACCAAGCTACATAAACATATATATAAATTACTACTATTTGTAGGATCTACAGGTTCCTTTAGTTAGTATTCGGTATGATACTATTTTAGGAGGAATAAAAAGGTCTATCTGTCCCCATGTGTTGCTAATAAAATTATGCGGCATGCTGAGATTTGGTTTGTGCAAATGTGTTGGACAATATGAGAAAACCCATGAGAGTAATTACACCTAAAGGACCTGTTGTGGCGAATCAAATGACACGTAGATTGTCATTGACCATTATGGGTAGAGAATTTGGAGCCACTGCTATAATGTTAGAGTCAAGCAGTATAGATCTGATCCTTGGTATGTCATGGTTAAGAAAGACAAAGGCAGTATACGCCGTGCTAAGGGAACCGTAGAACTCACCCGTTCCAAAGAAGAAAGATTTGAAGTTGAAGTTGCAGTAACTACCACCATCAGACTAGCGGCATTCTTAGTAGATGGGAAGTTTGTTGGTGACAACATCCGGGTGGTTAGAGATTTTCCGGGTGTCTCTCCAGAGGAGTTACCAGGGATGCCACCTGATAGAGAAGTTGAGTTTGTTATTGATCTCTTACCTGGAACCGCTCCTATTTCTAAACGGCCAAATAGGATGTCCGTAGAGGAGTTGAAGGAACTGAAGAAGCAGTTGACGGAGTTACAAGAGGCTGGTTACATTCGTCCGAGTGCCTCACCTTGGGGAGCACCGGTGTTATTTGTGCAGAAGAAGGATGGATCGCAACGGATGTGTGTGGATTATAGATCTCTTAATGATGTTACTGTGAAGAACAAGTTTCTGTTACCCCGCATTAAGGATTTATTTAATCGGATGAGAGGAGCCAGGGTATTCTCGAAGATTGACCTCCGATCGAGATACCATCAGATGAAGATTGGACCATCAGATATTCCTAAGACGGCTTTCTCGACTCGATATGGATTATATGAGTTCATCGTTATGTCGTTTGGATTAACTAATGCACCAGCTTATTTTATGGATTTGATGAATAAGATGTTTTTGGAGTATTTGGACAGATTCGTCGTGGTGTTCATCGACGATATTCTTATCTATTCTAAGAATGAGAGTGACCATGAAGAACATCTAAGGTTGGTGCTGCAGAAGTTACGAGATAATCAACTCTACGCTAAGTTTAGCAAGTGCGAGTTTTGGATTGACAAGGTGCAATTCCTTGGTCATATTATTTCTAATGGAGGAATAGCAGTGGATCCTGCTAAAGCGAAGGAGGTAATGGAGTGGAGAGTGCCCACTACAGTTACGGATATTAGGAGTTTCTTGGGACTCGCAGGATATTATCGGAGATTTATTGAAGGGTTCTCTAAAATTGCCAAGCCTATGACATCGCTTTTGGAGAAAGGAAGAGAATTCAAGTGGGATGAGAAATTCCAAGACAGTTTTGATCAATTGAAGGAGAAATTGATGTCACCACCAGTATTGATTATGCCAGATCTACAGAAGGGATTTGACATTTATTGTGATGCATGTGGCCAAGGACTTGGATGTGTGCTTATGCAAGAAGGTCATGTGATTGCTTATGCTTCTCGTCAGTTACGGAAACATGAATTGAACTACCCCACTCATGACTTGGAATTGGCAGCCGTTGTGCATGTGCTTAAGATTTGGAGACATTATATCATGGGGACCAAGTGTCAAGTATATACGGATCATAAGAGTCTGAAGTATATATTCACTCAGAAGGATCTCAACCTTAGGCAACGCCGTTGGCTGGAGCTTATTAAGGATTATGATTTGGAGATTCACTATTACCCGGGCAAGGCAAATTTGGTTACAGATGCCTTGAGTCGAAAGGAGCATGTTCATTCAGCTGCTGTTGCCCAGCTACCCGATGAGATTGTTGAGGATTTCTGGAGATTTAACCTGGGGATAGTTGTTCACACTGAAGGAGTAACTATTGATGTGGAACCTACTCGGAGCAAGAAATCCGCAAAAGACAAATTGGTGATACTAAGATACAAGAGATTAAGGATATGATTACTAAAGGTCAAGGTCCAGAAATTCATGGAAGATGAACAAGGCACAATATGGTTCAAGGATCAGATATGAGTTCCCAAGATTGAAAGCCTTCGTGAGACTATTTTATAGGAGGCCCATGACTTGGATTATTCTATTCATCCTGGTAGTACCAAGATGTATCAGGATTTGAAGTAGAAAGTTCTGGTAGTATGGATTGAAGAGAGATGTGGTGCACAGGTGGCTATGTGCGATGTGTGTCAAAGAGTTCAGGCTGAACACGAGAGGCCAGCTGGATTATTGCACCCACTTAAGATACCCGAGTGGAAGTGGGAAGAGATTGGTATGGATTTTATTACTGGATTGTCTCGTACCCAGAAAGGATATGATGCTATATGGGTGATTATGGATAGATTGACCAAAGTGGCTCATTTCATTCCGGTCAAGACTACTTATAAGGGATCTCAATTGGTAGAGTGATATATGGCTCGGATTGTGTCTCTACATGGTGCACCGAAGAAGATCGTATCGGATAGAGGATCACAATTTACCTTTAGATTTTGGAAAAGTTTTCATGAGAATATGGATACAGAGTTGAATTTTAGTTTGTCCTACCATCCTCAGACTGAAAGGACTAATCAAGTATTGGAAGACATGTTGAGAGCTTGTACCCTTCAGCATGGTAGTAGTTGGGACAAGAGTCTACCTTATACTGAGTTCTCATATAGTAATAGTTACCAGGCCAGTCTGAAGATGTCACCGTTCGAGACTCTGTATGACAGGAAATGCAGGACTCCTCTATTTTTGGACCAGACTAGAGGAAGACAGTTCTTTGGGCCTGAACTGATTCAAGAAGCAGAAGAACAAGTCCGTATAATTCGAGAGAATTTAAGAGTGGCTCAAACCAGGCAAAAGAGCTATGCTGATAATAGAAGGAGACCACTGGAATTTGAAGAAGGAGATTATGTGTACCTCAAGGTGTCACCACTACGTGGGATGAGGAGATTCAAAGTAAAGGGAAAATTGCCCCCCCCCCCCCGCTACATTGGACCATTCTTGATCTTTAGGCGAGTTGGGGAGATGGCATACCAACTCGGGTTACCTGCTAGTCTGTCGGATGTGCACAATGTGTTCCATGTGTCTCAACTTAGGAAGTGTCTCCGTGTCTCTGAGGAACACTTACCAATGGAGGAGCTCGTTCAAAGTGGTTTGATTTACATGGAGTACCCGATCAAGATTTTGGATACATTGACTCGAGTTACAAGAAATAAGGTGATAAAGATGTGCAAAGTACAATGGAGCCATCATGGAGAAGATGAAGCTACTTGGGAGAGAAAAGAAGAGCTTCGCATGGACTTCCCCCATCTTTTCCCTAGATCTTCTTAAATCTCGAGGACGAGATTATTTTTAAGGGGGGTAGGATTTGTAACACCCACTTTGTAAATTGCTAGGAATAATGCCAGTAGAGGAACAATTTCTCTTTATGTGAGTTTGATCTTTATGCATCATCATATGTGAACACCATGTCCAAGAACAATTAATAAAAAGATATGCTACTAAATCCTTGCATCATGCTGAATATTTTATTTTTGTGTGCATTTTGTGACAATAAAAAAAATAATGTAAAAAGAGATATACTAAAGGCCAAAGTGGAATTTAAGATAAAAAAAATTCTAGAATTTACAAAAGAGAAGAAAGAAAATATTTTGTGGATGAAAATAAGTATATAAAGATATATTATCCATACACTAGTGAAGTGAAGTTGAACATTTTGATCAATGGTGAACCTCATAACAATATTTAAATTCAAATTTGGATTCTAAAGACAAAAGAAGGAAAGAAAACAGAAATAAGAAAAAAAGAAAAAGAGAAAACCCCCACCTGGGCCGGATTACCCCATTTCGGCCCACATAACACTCACGCGCGGCCCACGCTCACGCTGATGCTCCCGCGCGCGGCCCGTCATCACTCGCTTACGCGTGGGCTCTCTGGCTAACACCCTCGCGCTCGCGCCTCCACTGAACCGTGGCCCCCATGCGTCAGAATCGTCCCCAACGACTTCACCGAACTCCGCGCGGGCGCGTGCAACCATCCGCCCGACAATGGCGGCGTGCCCTGAAGATCCGGCATGCTCTGCGGACTGCATGGCGCTCCATCCCGCGTCCATATAGTTCGAGCGCTCCCTTGAATCGGTCGACTAATGCTTGCCCTGTCCACTGTAAGAACCGAGAGTGAGAGACAGTTCTCGACCGCCGTTGTAGATCCTCGTCGGTGGCTGGTGTCTGGCTTCGATTGGGCCGTACGTGGGTGGTCCGGTCCCTAGTGCGACTCTGGGGGGGGGGAGTTAATCGGAGAAAGGCTAGCTTGGGCTCTGGGAATTTCTCGTCGTGCGGGCGGCGCCGCCGCGGGACCGCCCTTTGCCGTGGTCGCGGACCTCGGGGCCAGTGCGACTGGTAAGAATCCTCCCTACCCTCTCGTTACCGCGTTTTCTAGGCTCGGCACAGGTTGTAAGTGAATTTCGCGCGCGGTGGTGGGCGGAATTGCGCTTGATTCCTCGCCGCGGATTGTCATCGCCGTGGAGCCGCACCTCAACGTGAAACCGTGTTCCTACACAACCATCTTAGGTAAGTCCTACCTCTAATGATTCATTGTAATCCTAGTATCGCGTAGATCGTCTCGGTTGGGGAATTAGTGCCCCGATGCATCAGATTGGGTTTCTCGCCGGAGTGTCTTGCCGCCGTGGCGATGTTCGCCGTCGTGTGCTCGGCGAGTTGGAGAGGATGAGGTAGGGGCCCTCGATCTGGGATCCTGTGGCCACGATTGGATCATCTGTAAGATTTGTTTAGAATCCGCGTGGTCGTTGGATTAGAATGAACGGCTAGGATTAGAAGGCATATACCCTTTCGGATTAATTGAATCTGTGCCCTCAATTGTCAATCGTACGGCCTGCACTGATTGTGGGCTCGGGATCTATCTGGGCCATCAGATCTCGATCCAGTGGCCCATGGCGCGTACCCCTTCATCGTTATATCGGATTCCTTAGATCGTGATCGGACGGCCGATAGTAAATAATACCCCTTCGGCCTTACTGTTATACAAAAGAGCCCCTATAGTTCATTAAAATCAACCCGCCATCCCTTGTCGCTGTGCACTGTGCCTTAGGATCTTTGCGCAGAGGCCCCTGCATTTCCTGAATTTTGGTGCGCAGTCCAGAGATCCGAGGAAATCAGTTAAATAATTATAGAAATGAATTTTTAACATAAAAACAATTCCTATAACTTGATTAATTCATAGAAAATTCATATGGAGTCCAAATTAATTAATTCCAATTCCTATAATTTTGTAGTATTATTGTTTATCAATTAGTACCTCTGTTTTGACATGAATGTCACCACAAAATTCATTTCCTAATTAATCTTATATCAAATACATAAAACCTTAGGAAATTCATAACTCCTCCGTTTTAACCCCGATTTGATCCGTTCAAGTTGCGTTAGTCTCGTAGCAACGTGTAGATCATTATTATGCAGTATATTCTTATGTTTGGTGTGATGTTAATTTTGTATATACCATGTTTGCTTGTATTGCTACGTCTAGCGCGAGGACACGTGTCATCTGAAAGGCAAGTTGGTACCTGGAATCTCAAGTGCCAGGCAAGTTATGCCCTTGATCACTTACTTTTCCCAGCCATGTTCTTATTAATTTTAATGATCTGCATAGGTTAATTTTGATGGGAGCCTTTATGTTACCCCAGTTTTGATTACCTCTATACCTTGTTCACCCCTGAAATATTTTTGGGTAGTACTTGCTATTGCTTTATGTGGATTGGGTATGGAGATACACTACTCATGATTATCCTGTTATTATCTTGTTATTATTACTATTCATGTTAAGATCATTAAATTAATGGGAACATGGAGCGACCACCCGGGAAAACAGTGCTACCACAAGGGTTTAATGGGACGCCCTTGGCTGATTAACTAGGAAAGCTAGGGGAGGGCTACCTTACCCGAAAGGGGCAAGGGCAGTAGGGGAGTGGTCAGTGTAGGGAGGTCCCTGGTTGATTTTGCTGCGATGGCGGTCAGCCAGGAACCCTGCACTGGAGCTTCCTATAAACTGTAGCGGGTAGTCTGAAGCTAGTGGAACTTTGTAAAGGCCTCGTAGTGTTACCCTGCCTCGCCTCCTCGGTAGAGGTGTATGGGATTGGCCGTCTCTTGGCAGATGGGTAACATGACTTGTGGGTAAAGATGCGCAACCTCTGCAGAGTGTAAAACTAGTATACTAGCCGTGCTCACGGTCAAGAGCGGCTCGGACCCTCACATGATAAACTATGGAACTTAAATTTAATTTGACATTTGCATCGCATTTGGGATTATTTTACTATTACTGTTCTTTATTATTATTAAGGTTTGGTATTTACTTACACTTAGTAATTGCTAATAAAATTTTGACCAACTTATAAAAGCAATGCTCAGCCTTAGCCTCTCTTTCATCGATCAGCCTTACACTTCATGAACTCCCACCTTTGGTGAGTTCATGCCACATTATTCCCCACGACTTGTTGAGCTATGAACGTATGTGAGCTCACTCTTGCTGTCTCACACCCCCCCACAGGAGAAGAGCAGGTGGTTCAGGAGGAGCCACAAGGCGAGGAGTATGATCTGATCTAGGTGGCGTTTCTCAGTTGACATTGGCGCCGACGATCCTTAGTTCGTTTTATATTTATCTTTATTTTGTAATAAGTCTTCCGCTATGTAATAAATACTCTGATGTTTTATGACATTTATCTCTATACACTCTGTTATTATATATGTTGTCTTCTTGGCGCATGTATGAGATGCACCCGGCTTTGTTCCTTAAAACCGGGTGTTACACCGATTGAACTAGACCGCCGCCAATCGCCGGGAACGCGTGGTTCTTGGGTTCATCCGCGTGGTCACCGTGGCCAGATCAAATTAGATCGCCATTCTTGAAATTAAGTTGGGGAAAATGCTCGGGGGGGGGATTCAATTCAGTGTCAGTCACTCGAGAGCACCGGTCTTGGCTCCCTCCGGCCAGTCTAGCTCACCGGAGCTTGGCTCCCTGTGCGGTGCGCCGTCGAGGATCTCGGCGTGTAAGGGAAAGAAAGGTGGAGGGCTTAAGTGAAAAGGTTAGCGACACAGAAAACAGTAGCCAGGATTCTTAATGGAATAATGAATCGTTGAGGGCTTTTTCACAAAATCATCAACGCAGGCATGAGCATGTGCGCTTTCCTGTGCAGGCTGGGCCGCTCGGGCTGCTTTCGGCCCAGTACTGTTTCAGCTTTTCCTTTTTCTTTTTCAGTGAAACTTTAGAAATCTGTAGAAAATTGTAGAAAAATCCTAAAAATGTCAAACCAATTTTCTTAGATTCCTAATTTTCCATTATATTTAATAAAAATAGATTCATGATTTTTAGATCAAATAGGGAATTTTGGAGCACTTAAAATAGCCTAAAACATTGTTCTTGGATTTTTAGAAAATCAATAATAATTCCAAAAATCCCCAAATTTTTTATATATGAGCTCAAAACATTATTTAGAAGCCTTGGGTAGAGTTTGATTTGATTTGGACCTTGTTTGATAAATAGAACCCAAAACCCTACCCCCTACCCTTTGAATTCCTTTACTGACTCCGGAAACCCTAGTTTCTCGGAGAACCGTGAAGGAAAATTGTATTCAAGACCTTAGATAATGAACTCTTATTTTTGCATTCTCATGAACATTACATGGGCATTCATTATTATGTATGGTTATCTTTAGAAAACGAAGAAGAAGTTGAAATAGAAGGAGAGAAGACTTCACCACCACCACCTCAGGAAAATCAGGCCGACAGCTGTTTTTATTTTGACATCTGTGGAACTGAGCCTGAATCACCTGTAAACCAAGGCAAGCTCCAGTGCATTTGCCACCTCCTTGACTCTTTTAAAATCTTTCTCACTTGCTTGATGCATTAGGTGATAGGAGTTGATTGCTAAAACAATTCCTGCATTTCCTTCCTTGAATTTGATTACCTTCCTTTGAATCCCTGTTTTACAAAAAGTTTTTCCTATGCTTAGTCTTGCTTTAGCAAAACAAAATGTTTTGTTTTTACAAAAGATGTGTTGGGGGCCTTCGGCTTCCGAAGGTCCTCAAAAACGTGATTTAATAATGTTTCTGGAGTATAATACATGAGCAGGTACCTTCGGACATGGACCTTTCGGACTTGAGTCAAAATCACTTTATGAAGAAACACAAGGGGAACGAAGGATGGAACAGAGCCGAAGCTGTACGCAAGGGAGCTTCGGCATGATGACAGGAAAAAAGGAAACCGACTTAAAGAGGAAAAAGGCTATCTAGACCCCGATGAATTACTATAGAGTTGTTATCAAATGCAAAGGGCCTGAATGTAATTTTACATGGGCTGCGACCCGTGCCTATAAATAGATTAACAGTACTCCTATACTGTTCACGCGGACTGGGCATTTGCTTTTGCGTCACGCTTGTATTTTTACTTCCTTCAAGCCGAAGGTATACTTGTAATAAATAATTATCTTTACTTATTCATGAAAATAGCATAAAAATAATACAATAATGATAACATATTTGATTGTTCGCATTGTTTATGCTTCGTGTAAACCCTTCTTCATTTTTATATACGTTGTACTTACGAAGGTACGCTTTCTGTAACCTTCGTCCGAGAGTCGTTATATCCTAAGGGAAATAATGCTTCGAAGGACGAAGGATTTTAACATTTAACATTCTCTATGTTGCCTTGTTCTTAACTCATAGCATTTGAGAACAAGTCACCAACATTGGTGCCCACCTCCGGTGAACTCCTTTTTGACCACCTTCGACAACCGTCGACCTTCATCATGCCGCCAAAGAAAGCTTCGGCAACGGGGGCTGCCGTTCTGCAGCCGCTGGACCCGAACCAGGAGACCCTTTCTCTTCGGGAGGCCCGAAGTCAGAAAAAGAAGGCCACTAGTCCAACACCACAAGAGGATGAGTTGGACCAAGAAATCAAGAATATGGAGATGCTTCATCAGTAGGTACAGAGGAAGAAGGAGAAGATGGCTCGGTTAGCTGACCTGCAAAGGCAGATTAACGAAGCCACCGAAGAAGTGTGTCATCTTACTCAAGATGAGCAACACCGAAGGCCCCACCACAGAGAGCTGCACCAAGAGGGCTTCTTCAACGAAGATGACTGGTATGAGGATTTTCATCATGGAAATTTTGCTTTTGATGACGCTTCTCCTCTATCAGCAGAACTGCAGGCTACGCCCTGGCCCCCGTCTTACAAGCCACCACAGCTCCCCATGTATGACGGACACTCAGATCCGAAGCAGTTTCTAATGAGCTATGAAGCAACTATATCTTCGTATGGTGGCAACACTGCAGTCATGGCGAAATCCTTCGTCATGGCAGTCAAAAATGTTGCACAAACTTGGTACTCCTCTCTTCCGCCAGGAACAATCACATCATGGCAGAAGCTGAAGGACATGCCGGTCACCAGTTTTCAAGGGTTTCAGACGAAGCCGGTTACCGCTCAGGCCTTGTTCCAGTGCACGCAAGATCAAGAGGAATATCTCCAGGCGTATGTCCGAAGGTTCTTGCGTCTGAGGGCACAAGCGCCAACAGTGCCCAATGAAATTGTCATTGAGGCCATGATTAAGGGGCTTTGGCCAGGACCTTTAGCCCAATACTTCCCCAGGAAACTCCCTCAAACCCTGGAGAAACTGCTTCAGAAGATGGATGAATACATCCGCGCTGACAATGATTTTCGACAGAGAAGGGAGGAAGCTTACAAGTTCTCCGAAATGGCCAGGGGCTTCGGAGGGAGAATTCACCCCAGGCACGTCAAATCAATTCATTCCACTCAGAATGACGACAGGGGAGGTCAACAACATAGGCCGCAATATTCCTCCCAGGCTTCGGGGCAGCAACAAAGCTGTCCTCGGCCCCTAGCTCCAAGGGGCAGAGGTGCTAGGGGCTTCGGAGGAAGGTTTGGGGATCAGCCCAGGAAAATTTATTGTCTATTATGCGGTGAGGACAAGGGCCACACTACCAGGATGTGCCACGTCACCATCCAGAAACAAAAAGAGATAGCAGAAGCTACAGCCCAACAGAATCAGCCGAAGCAAGTCATGCATACTGCTTCGTACCACTCACCGTACATTCCAGAGTATGTGGGTTACCATCTTGCAGCCTCTGTTGCTTCGGCAAGCCAACCTCAGGCATCTTGGCAACAATCTCCACCTCCACCACCATTGCAATGAGGCCAACAGCCAGAAGGGAGCCACCACACTCATCAACAACGAGACTTCAGAGAGGAGTCTGAAGCTCGCACAGTCAACAGTACTGTGCCAGAATCGAAGCACATCTACTAAGAGGATATCCTACTTCTGAAATAGTTCTGGCATTCGTTATCATTTTTCCTTTTTCAATAGGGAACAATCGTTAAAAGCCTAAGTTTTTCCTGTCATTTTCAATTCCTTGTAATAGCTTCATTTTGGCCATAGTAGAAATGTATCTCTTTTACAGACTCACGAAGTCCAAAAGTTGGTAAAGCACGAAAGTTGCTCTCAAGAGAGCACGGGGTTCACAATCACATCACAAGTTTTGCTGAAGCATTAGAAAAGTTGTTCTAAGGAACGCAGCATAAGTTTTCCGAAGCAACAAAAAGTTGTTCCTAAGGAACGCAGCGTAAGTTTTCTGCTCAAAAGTCGTTCCAAAGGGAATGCAGAGCTTACAACAAAAAATAAACGCTGATACCGCCGAAGTAAAAGGCGAAGAAGCTCCTAAGGGAGGCTTACAGCGAAAAATAAACGCTAATACCGCCGAAGTAAAAGGCGAAGAAGCTCCTAAGGGAGGCTTACAGCGAAAAGTCAACGCTAATACACCGAAAAGTAAACGGTGAAGCCGAAAAATAAACGGCAAAGAGATTGTATTCTACTGTGAGGATGTGTGTGTACCTTCGGAACAAATAACATCATTGCATATCATAGCATCATCACATCATTCGCATAAACATGACATCATACATCATATTGCATCAATGGCACAAGAAGGGGAGTACAATGATAATCTTCGGAAATTGTTTTCGAAGAAATTATGCCAAGGCACAAAATAAAGTTTAAAGAAGTGCAGTTTCGCCAACTTTAGTACCGGAGGAAATCTATTGCTTACGAAGCATAATATTTTCATGAATATGGATATTCCTTACGAAGCATGAAAAGAAGGGAAGATGTTTTTTCGCCGAAGGCTCAAAAACGGTATGTACGTAAAGTTTCATGCATCGTAAAGAATTGAATTATAAATAGCTTATATATTACATTCAAAATTATAAAATATTACACACATTGTCCAGCAAATATTACATCCCAAATGTCTTTACAATAATAGCTAATCTTCTTTTAAAACTACTTCTGCAGCTTCGTTTAATAGTTGATCAACAACTTTATCCATAATAGCTTCGGCCATTTTTATAATTTCATCATCCTCCTTTGCTTTGGGGTCCGCCAATGGCTCGACGAGCTCTGGGGGAGGAGATAGTGCGACTGTGATGCAAAGCATAAATAAGTTCAAAGTCATAAAATTAGAACACAAAGTCAAAAGCTGCTAATCAATACCTATTCGCCTCTCGAGATCCGCAGTTTTCTCAGCGGCCTCTGCTGTTTCTCTAGCATCGTGAGTATCTTTTTCACTTTTCCTTATAATTTCTTGAGCCATCTCTCGACCGCCATTTTCCCAGATGTCGGTGAAAAACTTTCCACCAACTAAGCTTGCTTCGGCCGACGGGTCTTTTGTATCTTCAATGGATAAGGCAGCTTCAGTTTGCGCCAAAGATTTTACGTGTTCGCAGCCTATCTTCTCCAAGATAGCAGCAATCCCCCTAGCACCCGAGAAGGCGCATATGTCCCCACGTCCACTCAAAACTTCCTCAAAAGCTTCAGCTTTGTGGCTGATCCATTCAATTGGGCCTTCGGGATCGCCCCTTATGAAATTCTCCTCGCTTGAGTATGCGCCAACATTGGCGAAGCTAATTTTTATTCTCTTCACGCAATCCATAGATTTCTCAAAACATTTCTCCTTGGACATACGAAGTTCTTCAATGTTTTTCTCTAAACGATTTATCCTTTGTTCGCCAATTTCTCGTTTAGCTTCTGCAACAACATATTTTTCTTTAGCTTCGAATAGCTATTTCTGAAGATCTTCGATTTCGTGTTTCTGAGCTTCGGCTTGGGCTTTGGAAATAGCTTCGTCTTCTTTTATTTTGCTCAACAATGAATATAGTATTTTATCTTTTTCAAGACCTTCGTTCCTTAGTTCAATTACTTCGGAACGAAGGTTGTTCAAGGCTATGGTATACCCTTCATCTTCGACATCTTTTTGTGCCCTGAGGGCATTGCTAAGAATAAGGCCCTGCAAAAATTGCGGTATTAAGTGTAAGCAAATGGAAAATTTTGTTTTTAAATACAAAAATCTCATTTTCTCACCTTTAAACTATTGTATGCTAAACTGTCAGCCAACTCATCTTTTGATAACACCGAAAGCCCATCTTCTAATGTCGGGAATCCGAAGCTCTTGCTCATCTCCCGGCAGACAGAAATCTCCTTGCTGTCGGGAAGACAATACAAGAAGTCTTCTTCTCCGCTGCCGTTGAATATCAACGCCCCTTTTGGATATTTCAATTTTTGGGCATAGAGTTGAGCTTCTCGTTTTTCTTTTTTAGTCAATTTTTTACCCGAAGCATGATGTAAAATATAGTTGAGAGTTTCGGAAGATGCTTCGGGAATAGGAATGGCAGTTTTCTCAGATAAAATTTCTTTTGCAGACTCTTTTTCCGTTTCTTTTCCAATTTCCAGGGATCTCTCCTTAGCAGGCTCTAAAGGCCCAACTTCGGTCTCGGCTCGACTTTTCGAAGCTTCGGCCTCAATTTGTGTTTCCGAAGCTTTGACAGCTTTCTTCGGAGTAGAGCTTGAAGTTTTTATTGTCTCTAGCACATCTAATACATTAACCATTCTTTTTCTCTTGGGGGTTGTCGAGAGATCCTTTTGTGCCTTCGGCATTGTCACCTCCACCGAAGGACTTATTACTTCCAATACTCTTGTTTTCTCAATCTTCATCTCTTCAATGTCAATGGCCTTCGGCTCATCCGGTTTAGCTGATGATGCCTTCGGCGATACAACCGGTTCAATTTTCTGCGTAATCGCAGGTTTTTCGCCTTCGGTCGCCGAAGAGGTCTCACCGCCAAATTCAGGCACTATGGCCGGTTCAATATAGCGTGGTCGATGAGTAAGGACCTTCACCCTTTTCCTCTTCGGCGCGGGCTCGCTCGGAGCAGCTGAAGCATCATCTCTCCCGGAAGTTTCACTTTTCTTTTTTGCCCCTGGGGCGGGTAACGGTAGTCGGGATACATGAACCCAATGGCATCAAAAACTCTGTTTAGTCTCTTCTTTTTCCGGTTACCGAAAGCCGTAGATAATGCGTTATCTTCTGCTCTGGAGTACAGCCCAAGCAGATCATCGCTTGTAGCTTCGACGCTTTTCAGCCAGTCGTCGTCTGGCTCGATAAACTGGTCTCTGAATCTGAAGGTATATTTTAGTCGAACCAGACCACCTTCGTGGGGATTGCTGATTGATTCTTTTGGCACCTTCCAGTCGGCTAACAACGGCCATATCCTGTAGGCCACGTGCTCTTGAACTAAGTCCCTTGTCCCAATGAAAGAGCAAACTAACCCGAAAGCCTTGCGGCATTCTTCGGTCGCTCCGTCAATTTCTACCTTCAGTTTCCGGAGCCCGAAGCGTTGCCAGATGGAGCACATGATTATATCTTTAATGTCTTCTCGTGTCTTTAAATCATTCTTTACATAAAACCATTCTTTTGTCCAGTCTTTGGGCCATCTCTTCCGAAAAGTCGGTACTGGGGAGCTTGAACCAGAATGAGCAATGTAACTATAGTAGCCGAAGTTATTATGATACTGTTATTTACCCCAGGGCTTCGTCTCATATAACAATTCATGCATACTGCAGAAACTTTTTGCATTTGGTTCCAAGACTTGACTCCTTAAAGCCCACACAAAGATTCCCATTCTTATAATAGCTTCAGGGGTAATCTGGTGAAGGTAAATCTAAAATATCTTCAAAACCTCGACTACGAAGCTGCTAATAGGAAGCCGAAGTCCAGCGTTCAAAAAGCTCCGAAAGATCACGACTTCATTCTCCTCTGGAGTAGGACAAGTTTTTTCTCCATCGTCAGCCCTCACAGCAGATATATCTTGAAAGTATTTCCCCCTCATGTTGTCAAGATGGCTTTGTTTAATAGTTGATTTTCCAAAAACTGCATGGCTTGGTCGCCAGGGTCGATCTTTGGAGTCTTCCCCGCCGCTCTCCACATCATAGCTGTCACTGTCACTAGTATCTTCAGACAGACCCTCCAAAGTTTCCCTAGCAATCTTCTCCGCATTTGTCCTTGCTATCGATTCAATAAAGCCAAGATTCATCTCCTCAGAAAGGCTCAGCTTCGTTTCAGCGGTAGCTTTCTTATCCTCAGACATCTTCGAAAGTGCTGAGAGAAGTGCGCTCAAAGCCGAAGCTTAAAAATTTAAAAATCTGGTCAAGTGTTTGTAAGCAAAGAGCTGTTTGAGCAGGCAAAGCAGATGGCAAGAAAGCGTACCAAATGAGCTAGTGGTGCGCCCTTATTTATACGCCTGGTGCATTGTGTGCTGGAGGGCTCGCTTGTCAGTGACTGTTGCTATTCTAGCAAAGGGAAGGTGTTTTTTTGGACCTTCGGCTCAGAGCCTTCGTCCTTGTCGCAATCTAAATTTATCATTCTAACAAATTAATATTGCGAGGGGCTACTGTTGGGGGCCTTCGGCTTCCGAAGGTCCTCAAAAACATGATTTAACAATGTTTCTAGAGTATAATACATGAGCAGGTACCTTCGGACATGGACCTTTCGGACTTGAGTCAAAATCACTTTATGAAGAAACACAAGGGGAACGAAGGATGGAACAGAGCCGAAGTTGTACGCAAGGGAGCTTGGCATGATGACAGGAAAAAAGGAAACCGACTTAAAGAGGAAAAGGCTATCTAGACCCCGATGAATTACTATAGAGTTGTTATCAAATGCAAAGGGCCTGAATGTAATTTTACATGGGCTGCGACCCGTGCCTATAAATAGATGAACAGTAGTCCCGTACTGTTCACGCGGACTGGGCATTTGCTTTTGCGTCACGCATGTATTTTTACTTCCTTCAAGCCGAAGGTATACTTGTAATAAATAATTATCTTTACTTATTCATGATAATAGCATAAAAATAATACAATAATGATAACATATTTGATTGTTTGCATTGTTTATGCTTCTTGTAAACCCTTCTTCATTTTTATATACGTTGTACTTACGAAGGTACACTTTCTGTAACCTTCGTCCGAGATTCTTTATATCCTAAGGGAAATAATGCTTCGAAGTTCGAAGGATTTTAACATTTAACATTCTCTATGTTGCCTTGTTCTTAACTCATAGCATTTGAGAACAAGTCACCAACATTGGCGCCCACCTCCGGTGAACCCCTTTTCGACCACCTTCGACAACCATCGACCTTCATCATGCCGCCAAAGAAAGCTTTGGCAACGGGGGCTGCCATTCTGCAGCCGCTGGACCCGAACCAGGAGACCCTTTCTCTTCGGGAGGCCCGAAGTCAGAAAAGGAAGGCCACTAGTCCAACACCACAAGAGGATGAGTTGGACCAACAAATCAGGAATATGGAGATGCTTCATCAGCAGGTACAGAGGAAGAAGGAGAAGATGGCTCGGTTAGCTGACCTGCAAAGGCAGATTGACGAAGCCACCGAAGAAGTGCGTCAACTTACTCAAGATGAGCAGCACCAAAGGCCCCACCACAGAGAGCTGCACCAAGAGGGCTTCTTCAACGAAGATGACTGGTATGAGGATTTTCATCATGGAAATTTTGCTTTTGATGACGCTTCTCCTCTGTCAGCAGAACTGCAGGCTACGCCCTGGCCCCCGTCTTACAAGCCACCACAGCTCCCCATGTATGACGGACACTCAGATCCGAAGCAGTTTCTAATGAGCTATAAAGCAACTATATCTTCGTATGGTGGCAACACTGCAGTCATGGCGAAATCCTTTGTCATGGTAGTCAAAAATGTTGCACAAACTTGGTACTCCTCTCTTCGGCCAGGAACAATCACATCATGGTAGAAGCTGAAGGACATGCTGGTCACCAGTTTTCAAGGGTTTCAGACGAAGCCGGATACCGCCAGGCCTTGTTCAAGTGCATGCAAGACCAAGAGGAATATCACCAGGCGTATCTCCAAGCTATTGTAATAAGTTATGCACTTTGAGTATATCAGGACTTGTAATAAATGTAACTCTTCCTATGTAATAAACCTCAGTTTTAGAAATGATAAGAATGTTTTATAAAGTCTTTCGCTCTTACCTCCGAAGTGTGTGTATCGAATGTGATTACTGTAATATGCATGTATGGTGGGAGATCCTTGGGATGATGAGTTCAAGTTGTTGAACTCGTGATAGCCTTGTTAAGTTACCTGGTACACGTGCATAGCCATCTGAGGCCATTAATGGCAAGGATTGGTGCATGTGGGCTTGATAACTTGGGAGGGCTGCCACAGATTGGTATCGAAGCGATCCCCCATTATCATGGATATTAAAGTAATCCTTTGATAGACTTCAAAAGGATTTTGAGTCCAAATTATTTTGAAAATAAAAATAAGATTTACAAAAATGCTTAGCCCTGCTTAAATCTTGTGGATAGAGGTTGTCTTTTGCAATACTGCCTAGCTCAGGGGTTATCCTGAGGAAGGATGGCTTCTACCTGCAAGAATATTTTCATTGGGAGCATGGTGGGATCTTACTGCAAAGTTCCCTATAGTGCTCTTTTCATCCTTAGGGACAGAAAACAATCCTAAGGATGGAAGTACTTAAATCGGGACTTGGGTTAGGAACAGGTGATGCTCCACCCAGGTTAATTAAGGATTGGATGCGTATGTAGGCCTATATGATCAAGGACTATCTTAACTAGCCACATGCCCTAGATATGGGACAGGGTAAGCTTGAACCCGGCTATTCCATACATGAAAAGACAATCGCGCACTGGGAGTGGAGAGATGGCAAGAGTGGCACGTACCCTCCTGGCAAAGGACCGCCTAAAAGGGGTGGTGTGCTCTCGGGTGGCGCGGACCTGTTCATGCAGTGGAGGATCCGTGGGAATGGTAGACATGCAAGGTTTACGAGAAACATATGTCGTGTGGTTAGAGATCCTCAGCTGAGTAAATCGATTCTGATCGCCGTTATATCCCCGGAGAGTGGAGACTTGATCTCCGACCTGCAACCTAAGTCAGGATGTGAACGTTATGAATATAAATGATGTCGTATTGATGAGATGGTGAAATTAGACTAGATGCAACCAGAGTCTATTAATATTTAATCTGGCGTTAAAATATCAAAAGTAAGGACTCACTTTAGTAAGCTATTTCTGCAAAAGTATCTAAGTTGATTCTTGCTAAAGCCTTTTCCTTGATTCCTATTTAACCAGCATATCCTTGAGAGTCATTTTTCCTTAGTCGGGTAAGACTTGCGAAAGTACACTCCATACTCAGGGTTTTCGAACCCATGTTGTTGTAGCTGATGAGGAGTACTCTAGATGTTCCTGAGGCTAGAGGGCATTTACAGTTCTGAAGGAAGATTAGTTAGGTTTATGTATAAGCTTTGGAGGGTTCCTACCTTCCTGCTATTGTAATAAGTTATGCACTTTGAGTATATCAGGACTTGTAATAAATGTAACTCTTCCTATGTAATAAACCTAAGTTTTAGAAATGAAAAGAATGTTTTATAAAGTCTTTCGCTCTTATCTCCGAAGTGTGTGTATCGAATGTGATTACTGTAATATGCATGTATGGTGGGAGATCCTTGGGATGATGAGTTCAAGTTGTTGAACTCGTGATAGCCTTGTTAAGTTACCTGGTACACGTGCATAGCCATCTGAGGCCATTAATGGCAAGGATTGGTGCATGTGGGCCTGATAACTTGGGAGGGCTGCCATAGATTAGTATCGGAGCGATCCCCCATTATCATGGATATTAAAGTAATCCTTTGATAGACTTCAAAAGGATTTTGAGTCCAAATTATTTTGAAAAAAAACTTAAGAATGAATAAGCAAGTCCTAATAGTCAAAGTGCAAATAGTATATGGTTAAGTTAAGGACTATAAGGTGGCTTAGTTTAAGATGCTAACCACTAACCCGCAACTATAATGCAATTTTCTGCAGGTACACTAACTAAACCCTAGGAAAGTGCGACTAGTGATCAATTATAGAGTAAGTAGGATTGCCACCGCCATAGAATGTGATAGCCATTATGTGTTGGCAAGAATTGTGAGGACTAATAGGACGAGCATGCATCATGACATACAATTTTAAGTTAAGCCCCCTATATAATAGTTTAGTACATGTTTCATCCATCCTATTCACGCTACCTATCTTTGCTTTTCTATACTACCTTTCCTATTCGTGAAGCCTTGGAACTCAGTTCATTTGGTGGACCAGTAGTTTATAAGGTACAGTTGCCAAAGAATTTGTCAATAGTGCACAACATGTTCCATGTGCCCCAGTTAAACAAATGTTTTCGAGTCCTCAAGCATGTTATTGAGATTTCAGATGTTAACCTTGGACCAGATTTAACCTACTTGGAATATCCCATAAAGGTGTTGGATCTAAAGGATCAGGTCACTCGAAGAAAAGCTATCAAGTTTTACTAGATACAGTGGAACCAACACCCGGAAGATAAACCATATTGGAATCGGAGGAGTATCTAGAAGAGCGTGTTCCTGAGTTTCTAGTGCCCTGTAAACCTAAGGTTTGTGTAGTTTATTTCTGATATAAACCAATAGGGGCACACCCCTGCTTTGTAGGAGTAATGGGGAAATAAGCCAGTGACGCATTTCCTTTTCCGTTACTAAGCCTAGATTTTTAAATCTCGGGACGAGATTTCTTTTTAGGGGGGAAGGTCGTAACACCCCTGGTGTTACGATAACTAAAACGCTGGCATGTCATCATAAGTACTTGCATTATCTTGTTTGATATACCTAGAATGCATTTACTAGGTTAAAATTTTTGTAACACCCCAGGTGTTTATATTCCGCTCGACAACGAGTATGGATTTAAGCACGTGAGATCAGTGAATAAGACGGACCCTAAGGTCTAATTATTTTTGCCTATCGCGATTTTAATATCGCATCGGTTTCATCTGTCGCGAGTTCGACAGTGTTTTTATTTATCCGGGCTCCTCCGAAATTTTCGTGATGTTCGGAACATAGCTGTTTCGAAAATCGGTGCGTCCGGTGATTATTTAAAATTCATCGCTCGCGTGAATACGAATTTGGGAATTCAGTCCAGCCCTCCAATTTTTTTTATCCTGAACCACTTAACTGGAACTCGATGATAGAAGTGATCGAAACTAAATCGGACCAAAATAGTTAGAGCCGAACTCAAATAATTGTTAATCAGTTTGACTTCAACAAAATCAGTCGTAAAATTGAAATAACGAAGCCGAAATCCATTTAATTCGGTCTGTTGCTTCTCGCTTCGGTCTAAATCTTTGAAAAGTGAATTAACGGTACAAATTCACCCGACTTCAGAGTATTCGTCAACTCAAATCCTTCTCAAATATTACTGACGATCTTATTTTGGTTCGATTTTTCATAAATTCTCAGATCTAAATATCAGAACCCCAAACATCTGCGATTCCAAATCGGGATCTAAAATATCCACGATTTTAAGTGAAAAAAAAGAAGAAGAAAATAAAAGCCCAAAAGAAAATATCCCATTCATCCTATCCTCTAACGCATGACTCCTTCACGTTTCTCTCTCCCTTCGATTTCCCACCGCTCTCTTCTTCGATCTTTTCTCTGCCGCACCGGCCTCCACCAGATCGCGTCCTTATCTGGCCAGCTGATGGTCGCCTGGATCCACAAAGCTGAGCAGCACCTCTACTCCTCCTTCCTTCCTCTAATGTCGGCCGACTCCTCTCCTGCTCCAGCTCGCGGAGCTTCCATGGAACGCATCCTCCCGCGCCCGGCCTCCAACATCGCCGGTCGTCTTCGGCTCGTCGCGCGCCCCTGCTTCCTTGGCCGGCGCGTCTCATCTCTCTGGTGCTCGGCGTCCTCTCATTTCCCAGTTCATGGTCGCGGCTCCCAGTTCCCTGCGCGCCTGCGCCCATGCTGAACTCCCTCAAGCTTCTCTGTTTGCTCGCCCGCGAACGCTCATGGCGCCCGAGCGCCCTCGTCGTCTCCCTGACCCTGCTCGGACAGCACCCGGTCGGATCTCCCTGCTCGAGCTCGCCTAGCTCCCTGCTCCAGTGACTAGCGCTCAGCGTCCGGCTCCCTGGATGCTTGCCCAGCTCGCCGTCATCCCTCGGCGTGCTCCCTCCCCTTCCAATGGCTGCCGTGCGCTGCCATGCTCGCCGGCGATTCTCTCTCTCCCTGTTGTCGCGCGCCCATCTCCCTCCGTGTGCTTGCCGGACTCCATCCCAGCGCGTGAACTTCTCTGCAGGACTCAACAGCCGTCGTTCCCAAGCTCCCTCTGCTCGCGTGGGCTGCACCCTTGCTCCCTCCAGCTCGTCATCCGAAGTCCCCTGGCGCCCATCTTCCTGCGCTCGTCTAGGACCCTTTTCAAGCGCTGGCCGTGCTCTAGTTCGTCGAACTCCCTGTTCACTGCGCGAGCTGCGTTAAGCTTTTTCCCCAGCCCAGCTACTCGTCAATCCAGCGTGCCCTGGTGCCCCTGCTCGCTGTTGGGTCAACCGTTGACAGCTTCCCAGCCTCCGTCGTGCTCAACAGCAAGTATTTCATGTCGGAGCAGCGGCTGTGACGCCCTCCTTGCGTCGTACTCGCCAGATCAGGCCTCACGTCGTCGATCTGTGCAATTCATGTTCGGCTATCGGTTTTCACCGGTAGTCAATTTCCTATTCGCCATGGTCATCCCGTCAGTTGTTCCTATCCGAGCTAGCCCAGCTCGCCAGCCGTCGCGCCCTCTTTACCCGTTGAGCCGTCTGTTGCCGTGAACTCGCCCCTGGTGTCCACTCTGTCTCTGGTCCGCGCTTCCTTCAGTTCGGCCAGGCGGGGCATCGTTCCGTGCTGTGCTCGCCCAAGTCGCCACTGTCAAATCGTCGGAGTCTCTCAACTCACCAATCGTATCTTGGTCAGTCATCGATTTCATATTTATCATGGTCCTCACATCGGTCGTCCCTATCCGAACTTGCTAGCTCGCCAGCGTGCCCTCTCGGCTCGCTCGGCTTTAAAATCCCTATCTCGTCATCATTCCGCGCGTCAGCAAGAAATCCCAAGAATCAAGTGAAGATGAAGCTAGCCGCACGATAATCCCCAAGCGCTCTACAAATTGCCTGGATCAGAAAATCGCTACCGATCTCGCGGATTCGTGTCAGCTGTGGAAGCGGTAAGCTGATAAATTATTCAAAATAGTTCGATCGTTGAATAAATTAATGTGCTAGTGCGAGGCGCATTAAGGTGCTCGGTAAATTGCGTGAGTCACGGAACTCTCGTGACTTCGCGGTCTTTGCAATTATCGAGCCAGATTCGGTTATAGCGAGTTATTTCGCTATTCCGGTCATTTAGCTGAATTAGTGGATCGAGTAGAATTTTGTTAGGCGTGTGTGATGATAAAATATTTTAATCACTTCTATAGGTGTATATATATTTACGATAAAGAAATGTTTGATTAATTGTTGACATGTAAAATATGTGAGGAGTGAAATAAAATTAAAATAGCTCTTTGTGAGCGATGTAGTATAATTTATAAAGCAAGGAATAAGTTTAGAATTTAATTAATTAGCTGATAAGTTGTGATTAGGCTAATTGTATTTCATGTGTATAGTTTGTTGGTCGTGATGTTTGTGTTAGGTTCGAGAAGCGTAATTATTATGCGTAGTCATATATCGGTAACTAGTGTTTTCGTATAGAATAGTACAACGCCTCGCCGCTAGGTGTTTAATTCTCTATCGCATAGCACTATTTAGGTTTGTAATATTCCTGTTTATATGCATTCATGTGCATCGTGCATCTCAATTAGGTACGATAATTGATCGCGTGATGCAGAAGACGAGCCAAGTCGACCCCAAGCGCGGGCTACTCCGCATGGAGATGCTGATGAATGAACCTGCCTGATCAAGTGCTAGGGCAAGGATGATCGTCAAGTGGGCGTCACCTAACAACACTAACCTAGTGTTACCCAGGCAAGCCCCGGTGCATGCAACCCCTTCCTTGTGTTTTTAAATAATTTTTGCACACTTTAAGTCTAGTGAAATGTGCATTAGGTTTATAGGAGTTGCTTGGAAACCCTTTGATGCATTGCCTTCCTTGATATCCATACCTTTATAGATACTTCTGGTGAAGTATCAAAATATAATTTACAAAAATGCTTATCCCTGCTTAGATCTTGTGGGTAGAGGTTGTCCTTTGCGTTAATGCCTAGCTCAGGGGTTATCCTGAGGAAGGATTGCTTCTGTCTGCAAGAATATTTTCATTGAGAGCAATGGTGGGATCTTACTGCAAAGTTCCCTGTGATGCTCTTTCCATCCTAAGGAATACAAACATTCCTAAGGGTGGAAGTACTTAAATCGGGACTTGGGCTAGGAACAGGTGATGTTCTACCCAGGTTGATTAAGGATTATACTGAATGTAGGCTTGATGATCGAGGACCCTTTAGCTGGTCACATGCCTCGTCATGGGTAAGCCTTGCCTCGGGCAGACTAAGGCCAGAATAAGATAACACGAAATGGGCGTGGAGCGGTGGCGAGAGTAGCGTGTACCCTCCGTAGCAAGAGGCTGGACGGTGGTGTATCTGTGCTCTCGGTTTGCGTGAACCTGATCTGGTCTTAAGAACCCCGGTGGCGGGTTGACATATGCAAGGGTTAAGTGCTACATATGTCGTGTGATTGGAGATCCTCAGCTGAGTATAATCGATTCGGATCGCCGTACCTTCGCGGTTATGAAGACTTGGTCACTGCCCTGCAATCTAAGTCATGGATGGAATCTTAATGAGCAAAAATCATGTTGGATTGATTAATGTGATGGTGAAATTAGACTAGATGCAAACAAGGTCTATTAATACTTAATTTGGCGTTAAAATATTGAAAGTAAGGACTCACTTTAGTAAGCTATTTCTGCGAAAGTATCTAAGTTGACTCTTGCTAAAGCCTCTATTTGATTCCCAATTCCAGCATACCCTTGAGAGTCTTTTCTTTAGTCGGGTAAGTCTTGCTGAGTAATTCCATACTCAGGGTTTTATTCCCTGTTGTTTTTCATGTTCTAACCTTGTGCTGCTGTGATGGTGTTAAGTGCCGGTGGGCTCGGCCTTCTTATAAGTCTAAGTAACCCTTCTATACTTCTTATTGAGGATGGTGATTTGAGCTAGCATATATTTCAAACTTATACTTTGTAACCACTCCGATAAAATAATATAAAATTTTTGTAACCTGTAAAATTTGGTAATAGTATTTCCGCTGCAAAAATGATGGTGTGTGTGATTTGTATTACTTAATCCCGCGATCTTGGTTGAAAGTGGTTTATCCGATGTCCTTGGGGCAATCGGACAGATCCTGTTAAGTTATCTGGTGCACATGCATAGCCGTCTGAAGTCTTTGGGACAAGGACAGGTGCATGTGGGCCCAATAACTTGGAGGTTCTGCCACAGCTGGTATCGGAGCTGGATTAAGTATATACGGTCACATACATATTTTCAAAACAGAAGTTTTGGTTTTGAAAAGCCTATTTTCAACTAAAAACATTGTTTGGCTTTGAAAAACAGCTTTGAAAAACTATAATGCTAGCGACATCCTCTGTTAAGCCCTAAATTAAGGACTATTAGGTGGCTTAGTTGAAAACCACAACCGGGTGGGTATTGCATACATGTGTATTGTTATTTTTGAAGCCATTCAGTCTTGAATGGATCGACGCTCAAGGTAAGGTGAGATGTGAGAGCATGACCGAACACCGTCGGTCTAGGGAAGTGCTTAATTGTGGCGCTTGATTATATACATGTTTTACATATGTATATATGAAGGCTGCACTGTGGAGTATTTACTTTTCCGGGATTCAGTACCCCATGGATGTGTATGGGTATACAGACATGGGAATACTGAGAAATGTAATGTACTTGTAACGACGCACCTACGCTCAGGTAAGAAGGTGAGTTACCATAATGAGTTGCCCTATGGTTAAAGTGTGGCAACGGCGCCTATGCGTGGCTCAGCGCTTAATGATGAGCTGGCCTCCATATAGCAATATATGGAGTATAAACTGTGATAAACTGTCATGTGTGAATTGCATCATGGGAAATTGGGCTGTGATGGATTTTTCTGCAGGTACACTAACCTCGAAAACGTATGTGTAGCTCACGACTAGCAAAATACCGTGAGAATCGTACGTATGCCACCGAGATAGAACGCTATTGCCACAGTATGTTGGCAAAATCAGTGAGGACGTGTAGGACGAGCATGCATCCTGATTGTAGCATCATGTTTGTCACCTATACATCCAAAATGCTTTACTCATCCTTATTCCAGAAACCAGTGATTGTAGATAATCTGGTGTAATGTTGAATTATGAACTTCGATAAAATAGCTATTCTTCGTTCCTTGGGTATTATGTTTAGATGCTATATGTGTGCTCTTGTGCTTAATGTGTCGGTAGAAGGTTAGTGACTTGTTTGCCTAAACCCAAATCTAGGCCATGTTCTTAGTTGGTGAACCATGACCAAAGTTGATTTTTCCGTTAGCACTCCATGACCAAACACATACAAATAAGTGCTTAGATAATTTCTTGGATGGACATAAAGTGTACTCAGGTTTAAAACAAGAATCTCAAATTACATCTCCCTCCTAGACCATGCCCTTGTTCGATTGGCATAAGCTGATGTCCCCATTCCAGTTTGCCTGTTTTTGAAGATCGCCATGTTGTTTTATCAACCTAACCTAGGAAAAGCATGTCCGGCCATTTTCTTGAATTTGATGCCTTTGGTTTCCCCATATCTATCAAAGGCATATCAACTTAATTCTTGACTTGTATTGTTGCGATGGGCATAGAAATATGCTTGGGGCTGAATTAATAGTCTCCCATCGTACTCATTCATCAACAAGCTTAGGTTATGACCATACCTTGTTCATTTCATCGGGCCATAATCTATTTGGTTCTCTACTTGTAACTGTTCTTAACAAGTGGAGTATCTCTTTGTATATTGTCACTCTTGCCTAATCCATTGGTGTCGCACGAGATTTCTTATTGGTTATGTCTAATAATGGTGTTGTGACTAAAACCGATGGTGCCGTGACGAAACCGAGGGCCTTCTGTGTGTGCGCACACATAGTTGTGCTGCTCGGCACGCACTGGTATCACAGTTAGTAGTTGTAATCCATTATGAGACTATATCAATGTGTTATCTTAGCACAATCTGTTTTTGCTACGTGAGATTCATTATTGGTGCCAGTTTTGTAATGGTGTCATGGTTAGGAACTTATGGTACCGCGGCGAAACTGAGAGCCTCCTGTGAATGTGCACCTAGGATTTTGCTGCTTGGTGCATGCTGGTATCGAGGTCTCTAGTCATGATTCATTGTGGAACTACACTGATGTGTTATCTTCCGTGGACTCCTCCCTTGAAACGATTTCGGTGTTGTTTGTCGAAGTGACCAAGCAACATCTGTCATCTCCGTTGGAAAAAAGGGGTATACCACTTTCCTGTGTGGTCTCTTTCCTTTGATCTTAGTAGTGACTACTTATACAAGTTCCCTTTACGTCTTTTGTGTAAAGGTGAAGCCGTGAAGCTCTTTAGCGTTGAGAGACAGCTAATTAGCTCTCAAATGGAGATTGACTTCCCCTGCTGCTGAGATGCAGGAGTTTGTTCATTCGCTCCTTTATTTAATCCATGTACTCCCTAACCAAGTGGAAAATTAATCTCGCATGAATAAACGAAGGAACAACATGACCAATGGATTTCTACCCAAATGCATGACCTTTTTGCTAGTAAATGTAAACTCTCAACCCTTGGCTAACCGATGGTACTGAGAGAACTTACCCAATGTCAATGGTAGTTCAACAAGTTGGTTTTACTAACTTACAACTGCCCAATAAACAAAGGTTGAGTTTAGAGATCGTTTTGTCGAGTTGTCTAAACTCACTTTTGTACAACCCCTCGTAAGGAAGAGTGTATAAGAATCGAGAGTAAGTCGGCCAGTAACCCTAATCATCATTCTAGTCACGCCTCGATCTCCTCACGTGTGCTTTTCTAGCATGTGTGATCAAATTGAGCCGTGCTAAGTATTTGATGAAATGGGTTGGTCGCGAAGTCAACATCAATGGATCTCTCCATTGATATTTTCTCGAATCTCTATCATCTTTTATGGACTTGGATTCTCTGGCTAACACGGGTCAACTGTGATGTTGTTCGACATCCACACTCGTCCCCTGTGCTATGAATTTCCTGTAACCACTTGTTGGTAAACCTCTTCTATGTGTTTTACCCAAGATGATGCCTCTGATTCTGGTGGGTAAAATCGCGTAACTACCGCTCGCTCAACAGACTCAGATAGTACAGTGTCATCAGAAAAAAGCAAACTGCACACATGGAACCTTATGTGTTCCTCTGGCAGATATCGTCTCTATTGGTGGACATTTCTAAATTAGCTTATGGCGATACATGTTATGTCCACTAGAGAAACGACATCCTGAGACACTCGCCTTCGCTTCGGACTATCTTATGATTATCGCTGATATGGATATGGGGTACATGCTTCTCTACCCTTAGAAGTCTTTCACTCCGAATCTCGGGACGAGATTCTTTTAAGGGGGGAGGGCTGTAACACCCCAGGTGTTTATATTCCGCTCGACAACGAGTATGGATTTAAGCACGTGAGATCAGTGAATAAGACGGACCCTAAGGTCTAATTATTTTTGCCTATCGCGATTTTAATATCGCATCGGTTTCATCTGTCGCGAGTTCGACAGTGTTTTTATTTATCCGGGCTCCTCCGAAATTTTCGTGATGTTCGGAACATAGCTGTTTCGAAAATCGGTGCGTCCGGTGATTATTTAAAATTCATCGCTCGCGTGAATACGAATTTGGGAATTCAGTCCAGCCCTCCAATTTTTTTTATCCTGAACCACTTAACTGGAACTCGATGATAGAAGTGATCGAAACTAAATCGGACCAAGATAGTTAGAGCCGAACTCAAATAATTGTTAATCAGTTTGACTTCAACAAAATCAGTCGTAAAATTGAAATAACGAAGCCGAAATCCATTTAATTCGGTCTGTTGCTTCTCGCTTCGGTCTAAATCTTTGAAAAGTGAATTAACGGTACAAATTCACCCGACTTCAGAGTATTCGTCAACTCAAATCCTTCTCAAATATTACTGACGATCTTATTTTGGTTTGATTTTTCATAAATTCTCAGATCTAAATATCAGAACCCCAAACATCTGCGATTCCAAATCGGGATCTAAAATATCCACGATTTTAAGTGAAAAAAAGAAGAAGAAAATAAAAGCCCAAAAGAAAATATCCCATTCATCCTATCCTCTAACGCATGACTCCTTCACGTTTCTCTCTCCCTTCGATTTCCCACCGCTCTCTTCTTCGATCTTTTCTCTGCCGCACCGGCCTCCACCAGATCGCGTCCTTATCTGGCCAGCTGATGGTCGCCTGGATCCACGGAGCTGAGCAGCACCTCTACTCCTCCTTCCTTCCTCTAATGCCGGCCGACTCCTCTCCTGCTCCAGCTCGCGGAGCTTCCATGGAACGCATCCTCCCGCGCCCGGCCTCCAACATCGCCGGTCGTCTTCGGCTCGTCGCGCGCCCCTGCTTCCTTGGCCGGCGCGTCTCATCTCTCTGGTGCTCGGCGTCCTCTCATTTCCCAGTTCATGGTCGCGGCTCCCAGTTCCCTGTGCGCCTGCGCCCATGCTGAACTCCCTCAAGCTTCTCTGTTTGCTCGCCCGCGAACGCTCATGGCGCCCGAGCGCCCTCGTCGTCTCCCTGACCCTGCTCGGACAGCACCCGGTCGGATCTCCCTGCTCGAGCTCGCCCAGCTCCCTGCTCCGGTGACTAGCGCTCAGCGTCCGGCTCCCTGGATGCTTGCCCAGCTCGCCGTCATCCCTCGGCGTGCTCCCTCCCCTTCCAATGGCTGTCGTGCGCTGCCATGCTCGCCGGCGATTCTCTCTCTCCCTGTTGTCGCGCGCCCATCTCCCTCCGTGTGCTTGCCGGACTCCATCCCAGCGCGTGAACTTCTCTGCAGGACTCAACAGCCGTCGTTCCCAAGCTCCCTCTGCTCGCGTGGGCTGCACCCTTGCTCCCTCTAGCTCGTCATCCGAAGACCCCTGGCGCCCATCTTCCTGCGCTCGTCTAGGACCCTTTTCAAGCGCTGGCCGTGCTCTAGTTCGTCGAACTCCCTGTTCACTGCGCGAGATGCGTTAAGCTTTTTCCCCAGCCCAGCTACTCGTCAATCCAGCGTGCCCTGGTGCCCTGCTCGCTGTTGGGTCAACCGTTGACAGCTTCCCAGCCTCCGTCGTGCTCAACAGCAAGTATTTCATGTCGGAGCAGCGGCTGTGACGCCCTCCTTGCGTCGTACTCGCCAGATCAGGCCTCACGTCGTCGATCTGTGCAATTCATGTTCGGCTATCGGTTTTCACCGATAGTCAATTTCCTATTCGCCATGGTCATCCCGTCAGTTGTTCCTATCCGAGCTAGCCCAGCTCGCCAGCCGTCGCGCCCTCTTTACCCGTTGAGCCGTCTGTTGCCGTGAACTCGCCCTTGGTGTCCACTCTGTCTCTGGTCCGCGCTTCCTTCAGTTCGGCCAGGCGGGGCATCGTTCCGTGCTGTGCTCGCCCAAGTCGCCACTGTCAAATCGTCGGAGTCTCTCAACTCACCAATCGTATCTTGGTCAGTCATCGATTTCATATTTATCATGGTCCTCACATCGGTCGTCCCTATCCGAACTTGCTAGCTCGCCAGCGTGCCCTCTCGGCTCGCTCGGCTTTAAAATCCCTATCTCGTCATCATTCCGCGCGTCAGCAAGAAATCCCAAGAATCAAGTGAAGATGAAGCTAGCCGCGCGATAATCCCCAAGCGCTCTACAAATTGCCTGGATCAGAAAATCGCTACCGATCTCGCGGATTCGTGTCAGCTGTGGAAGCGGTAAGCTGATAAATTATTCAAAATAGTTCGATCGTTGAATAAATTAATGTGCTAGTGCGAGGCGCATTAAGGTGCTCGGTAAATTGCGTGAGTCACGGAACTCTCGTGACTTCGCGGTCTTTGCAATTATCGAGCCAGATTCGGTTATAGCGAGTTATTTCGCTATTCCGGTCATTTAGCTGAATTAGTGGATCGAGTAGAATTTTGTTAGGCGTGTGTGATGATAAAATATTTTAATCACTTCTATAGGTGTATATATATTTACGATAAAGAAATGTTTGATTAATTGTTGACATGTAAAATATGTGAGGAGTGAAATAAAATTAAAATAGCTCTTTGTGAGCGATGTAGTATAATTTATAAAGCAAGGAATAAGTTTAGAATTTAATTAATTAGCTGATAAGTTGTGATTAGGCTAATTGTATTTCATGTGTATAGTTTGTTGGTCGTGATGTTTGTGTTAGGTTCGAGAAGCGTAATTATTATGCGTAGTCATATATCGGTAACTAGTGTTTTCGTATAGAATAGTACAACGCCTCGCCGCTAGGTGTTTAATTCTCTATCGCATAGCACTATTTAGGTTTGTAATATTCCTGTTTATATGCATTCATGTGCATCGTGCATCTCAATTAGGTACGATAATTGATTGCGTGATGCGGAAGACGAGCCAAGTCGACCCCAAGCGCGGGCTACTCCGCATGGAGATGCTGATGAACGAACCTGCCTGATCAAGTGCTAGGGCAAGGATGATCGTCAAGTGGACGTCACCTAACAACACTAACCTAGTGTTACCCAGGCAAGCCCCGGTGCATGCAACCCCTTCTTTGTGTTTTTAAATAATTTTTGCACACTTTAAGTCTAGTGAAATGTGCATTAGGTTTATAGGAGTTGCTTGGAAACCCTTTGATGCATTGCCTTCCTTGAAATCCATACCTTTATAGATACTTCTGGTGAAGTATCAAAATATAATTTACAAAAATGCTTATCCCTGCTTAGATCTTGTGGGTAGAGGTTGTCCTTTGCGTTAATGCCTAGCTCAGGGGTTATCCTGAGGAAGGATTGCTTCTGTCTGCAAGAATATTTTCATTGAGAGCAATGGTGGGATCTTACTGCAAAGTTCCCTGTGATGCTCTTTCCATCCTAAGGAATACAAACATTCCTAAGGGTGGAAGTACTTAAATCGGGACTTGGGCTAGGAACAGGTGATGTTCTACCCAGGTTGATTAAGGATTATACTGAATGTAGGCTTGATGATCGAGGACCCTTTAGCTGGTCACATGCCTCGTCATGGGTAAGCCTTGCCTCGGGCAGACTAAGGCCAGAATAAGATAACACGAAATGGGCGTGGAGCGGTGGCGAGAGTAGCGTGTACCCTCCGTAGCAAGAGGCTGGACGGTGGTGTATCTGTGCTCTCGGTTTGCGTGAACCTGATCTGGTCTTAAGAACCCCGGTGGCGGGTTGACATATGCAAGGGTTAAGTGCTACATATGTCGTGTGATTGGAGATCCTCAACTGAGTATAATCGATTCGGATCGCCGTACCTTCGCGGTTATGAAGACTTGGTCACTGCCCTGCAATCTAAGTCATGGATGGAATCTTAATGAGCAAAAATCATGTTGGATTGATTAATGTGATGGTGAAATTAGACTAGATGCAAACAAGGTCTATTAATACTTAATTTGGCGTTAAAATATTGAAAGTAAGGACTCACTTTAGTAAGCTATTTCTGCGAAAGTATCTAAGTTGACTCTTGCTGAAGCCTCTCCTTGATTCCCAATTCCAGCATACCCTTGAGAGTCTTTTCTTTAGTCGGGTAAGTCTTGCTGAGTAATTCCATACTCAGGGTTTTATTCCCTGTTGTTTTTCAGGTTCTAACCTTGTGCTGCTGTGATGGTGTTAAGTGCCGGTGGGCTCGGCCTTCTTATAAGTCTAAGTAACCCTTCTATACTTCTTATTGAGGATGGTGATTTGAGCTAGCATATATTTCAAACTTATACTTTGTAACCACTCCGATAAAATAATATAAAATTTTTGTAACCTGTAAAATTTGGTAATAGTATTTCCGCTGCAAAAATGATGGTGTGTGTGATTTGTATTACTTAATCCCGCGATCTTGGTTGAAAGTGGTTTATCCGATGTCCTTGGGGCAATCGGACAGATCCTGTTAAGTTATCTGGTGCACATGCATAGCCGTCTGAAGTCTTTGGGACAAGGACAGGTGCATGTGGGCCCAATAACTTGGAGGTTCTGCCACAATTTTCTTTTCAAAAGTGTGATGTCGTGTGTTGAGTATAAGGCTTAGGCTGAAAACCTTGCTTGGAATTGTGGATAAACAAAATAACTCCAAAATCAAGGACTTGTTGGGAAGGAGCTACATATGCTAAAGTCAGATCTTAGACTAGAGAGTAACTTTGTTTTTGATGGATGGATCAAAGGGATGAATCCCTGGAAGAAGCTGAAACACAGATGAAACTCATTTGAAAGCCTAAACTAACCCAAAATGTGGAATTTAAAATCTAGAAGGGTTTAGCTAAAAGTCCATATACCAAGGTTGTAGAACTTGGAAAAGTGAACAAATTTCATATCTGGAGAATTCCAAGTTGTGTGGAGAAATTTGGAGTAATTTGCAAAATTTCAGATTGGGTTCAGTTTGAATTGGGCTGAAAACAGTTTCATATAGCTATTTTTGGACCCTTATAACTTTTGATCTATGGACTTTTGGTAAGGAGTTACTATAACAAACTTGTAAAGTGACTGTTGGAGAACAATCCTTATTAAGTGTACCAGCCCTAAAACTATATGCAACTGGCTGAAAAAGTGGTCCAATTTAGGGCTGTCAGATTTCAGACTTAGTGTAAATGCAAAGCCTGAATTTCAGTGTTTTGGTGTAACTTTGGAGCTCTCTATTGCTCTATCCATAGGGTTATAAGTTATGATCATTATAACACAATTTTAGAGCTAAATGAGGAGCATAAGTTTGATTAAGACACTTAGCCCTAAAGCTATTTGGAACCTAGAGAAAAGCTGGTCTAAAGTAGATCTGTCTGAAAGTGTAGATTTCAGACTTAGTGAAATTCAGATTCTGTATTTCAGCAATTGGAGCAAACTTTGGGCTATTGTAGATTGGAATCCAAGATGTTTTGGTTAATGGTTACTATAACAAACTTGTAGAGTAACTATAGGAGTATAAACTTTATTAAGCAACTTGCCCCTATAAACATTTGGAACCCAGGAAAAAGAGTGGTTCCAAGTGGTGCTGCTGTATTTCTGAATTTTCAGATTGGAAACAGTAACTGAATCCGAGTTTTAGTGTTTTGATAGCAGTTTGAAGCCTATTTGTGGCAGTTCTATAAGGTTTTAGACTATGGTGCTTGTAGAGGAATTAAAGACCATATATTGGTGAACAACTTCCTTAAAGGGTGATGGACATGATCCTATACAAAAGTTGGAGTAATAGCTACTCAAAGTGGACTGTTAGGTTGGCTTTAACTGAAGTTGGTTCAGTTAGCTGAAACTGAAATTCAGGAAGTTGTCCAGTTTGGAGCCCTCTAGAATTTGATCCAAGTATATTTGGTCAGGGACAATTATAGAAAACTTGGATAGCCTTAGTTGGTGAGTAAGTCTCCTATTGTGAGGCTTGTGTGGTTCTATATGAATAATGGAGTAACACTGACTCAAAGTTGGACTGTTTGTGGCTGAAACTGAATTGTATTCAGTTACTGAAAACTGAATTTCAGTGAAAGTTGCTGAGTTTGGAGCCCATTTGTGACCCATTCATGGGGTTTTGGACTAAGGATCCTATAGCAAAATGGAAGACCATATCAAGGAAAACAAATTTGATGCAAAGAGTTGGCTTGCTACTATGGAGAATTTAGAGAAAAGTAAGTGCCAAAATCCTCTGTCAGGCTTAGTGCTGTGCTGTTTTAGACTCCAGAAACTGGGTTTTTGTGAGTTTTGCTCAACTTTGGGATGCTGTAACTCTTGCTCCGTGGGTCTTTAGTCTAGAAGTGTTATACCATGTTGGAAGACCTATGTGTAAGGAACAAGTTTTATTAACCAAGTTTACCTTGCAGCCATATGGAATTGTGAGATAGCAGGGCTCCAACAGGGAGGCCTGGAACTAGAATGGAACAGTAAGCAGTGGCAGTTCAGTAGGGATCAAAAATATATGCAGTGAAGATCTGTATCCACTATCAATTCTAGCTACTTCTATGTCAGTTATGGATAGGAATAAGGTTTGATGAGGGAGAGGAAGTAACATGGGATATGCCTTGCTGCCGTGGATACAGATAAGGTTGTAGTTCAGGTTAAGGATCTAGAGACTGCTCCACACTACAATATCTAATTTGGACTGTTTGGTGGGAGGTAAGCAGTAAAGTCTTGTTTGTTGGAATGAGCTGGACAGCAGAAAACCTTGTGACCTTACTCTTCTGAAATATCACACCGTGGATTCCTGTTGTGCTTAGCCATAGGTGGAGAATTCAGCTACTCTTTCTCCTGTCTTTGTTCACTAGACAAAAGAGGATATTTTGAGTTGTGGAGTCCACCAAGTTCATTGTTTGGACTGAGTTTGTAAACTTGGCTGGAGCTGTACTTGTAAGACACGTGTGGTGACCATACGGTGCTGGCACCATAGAAAATACTCTCCACTACATATGCGCTGAACTCAGAGCTGTCTGCCCTTGATCAATTGCACTAGGGCTTGGTTGTGCGAAGTTTTTCCCCTGCCCTCATGCTCTAGCCAAAGTTGCAGCTGGTACGTGGTAGTTCCTGTATCCACGCTGGTAGTAGCTCTTCTCCTTAGCCACCAGTGCAGTTTACCCTTGTTCATCACATCCAACACCCTAGAGTGGTGACCACAACAGCCGACCCTTCACCTCACCATGGCCAGGGATCCTCGACGGGTTTTTCGGTCGGGTTGTGCTCGTTCCATAATCTCCAGAGGTTAGTGATTCTCACTAGATTCCCCTTTTTAATGATGTCGTTGTTTGCTGGCCGAAACAAGGTTGCGCCACTGTGTAGTGGTGCCGGGGACAGCCTTCGCATTGACCCGTTCACCCGCGCCATTCTCGATCAAATTCACACGTGCACCGTAGGTTTATGTGATCGCTGAAGCTCTCTGAGTCCTTAGTCGAAGTTCTACCGCACGGGTTCACGGGATCGGGCTTGTCGGGCTGAGCTTGCTGCCACCGTCGTCGAAAGCTCGGTTTTTGGATCTCCACGGGACAAATAAGTACATACCTGATTCGCCATAGTTTGAGGGTTGTGTTTGTGTCCTTGCTATCATTGGAGTTACATCACAGTGGTCGATTTGGCGCCGGCTCAATGGAGATTTGCGCGGCGGTGTCGTGGCCGAGTTTGTGCAAAAGCAAAGAAGAGGGGGTCCTATGTGCGTACGTCAGAGAGACAGTAAAACAGTGGCCGGGCCTCGGCTTAATTGTTTTGCGCGGCGGGGTTCCCTATGCAAGAATACACGCGCGGGTGTGTGCTCTCGTCTATGGGCCGACTATGCCTGGAAATGGGCCAGCTGGGTCAGTTTCAGCCCGGTTTTAATGATTTTCATTTATTCATTTTTCTGAGAGCTTGTTAATTATGTCACAAATTGTAGAAATATGGTAAAATCATGGGACAAATTTTATGGGATGTCTAAATTGGTAAGCTCTCTGGTAAATGTGTTTTTGGGATCTTTAGTGTAGTTTACAAATTTTAAGTAATTTAAGTGTACTCTAAAAAGGATTAATTGAATATTTAGGGAGCAAATGTGAGCACCAAAAATTGTGACAACTTGTGGAGAGTCTTGTTATTAAAAGATAAACTCTTGGTAAAAGTTTGGGGCTGTTTGTAAGCCATTTGCTCAGAAATCCTTGTAGAGTCCTTAATTGGAATAATAAGAAGAACATAAGCACATGTGGATAAGAACTTTGGAAGAAGGAACAAGTTTAACAAGCAAAACCTGATCTTTGGATAAAGAAGCAAGAGTGCCTAGTGGGATCTGGAATTTTGGCGTAGTTGAAGATTGTTCTAATCCTCTAGAAGTTCAAGTTGTAGGATTCAAGTCAGAAAAGTAAGTCCTTACTTAAGGCAAGCATAGAGTTCTTGGTTATGGAGGCAGAGTTCCCTGGTGTAGTTTGTACTGCTTTAAAGTATCTTCTTTGTAGTTGCACAAGTATATGCATTCATGTTCATATCATTTCATGTAGAGCTCCCAGCAGAAGGAGTGTAAATTCAAGATGAAGTGGTTGTGGAAGAGGAGTTTGCTCCAGTGCCTATTCATCAAGTGGATGGAGCTATCTAACTGGTTATTGGGTAGAAAGGTCTTGAACCTCTCCACTGCAACAAAGGCAAGCCCCGGTGCATGCAACCCCTTCCTTGTGTTTTAAAAGATTTTTATACACTTTAAGTCTAGTGAAATGTGCATTAAGTTTATAGGAGTTGCTTGGAAACTATTGAATGCATTGCCTACCTTGATATCCATACCTTTATAGATACTTCTGATGAAGTATAAAAATATGATTTACAAAAATGCTTAGCCCTGCTTAGATCTTGTGGATAGAGGTTGTCTTTTGCAATACTGCCTAGCTCAGGGGTTATCCTGAGGAAGGATGGCTTCTTCCTGCAAGAATATTTTCATTGGGAGCATGGTGGGATCTTACTGCAAAGTTCCCTATAGTGCTCTTTTCATCCTTAGGGACAGAAAACAATCCTAAGGATGGAAGTACTTAAATCGGGACTTGGGTTAGGAACAGGTGATGCTCCACCCAGGTTAATTAAGGATTGGATGCGTATGTAGGCTTGTATGATCAAGGACTACCTTAACTAGCCACATGCCCTGGATATGGGACAGGGTAAGCTTGAACCCGGCTATTCCATACATGAAAAGACAATCGCGCACTGGGAGTGGAGAGATGGCGAGAGTGGCACGTACCCTCCTGGCAAAGGACCGCCTAAAAGGGGTGGTGTGCTCTCGGGTGGCGCGGACCTGTTCATGCAGTGGAGGATCCGTGGGAATGGTAGACATGCAAGGTTTACGAGAAACATATGTCATGCGGTTAGAGATCCTGAGCTGAGTAAATCGATTCGGATCGCCGTTATATCCCCGGAGAGTGGAGACTTGATCTCCGACCTGCAACCTAAGTCAGGATGTGAACATTATGAATAAAAATGATGTTGTATTGATGAGATGGTGAAATTAGACTAGATGCAACCAGAGTCTATTAATATTTAATCTGGCGTTAAAATATCGAAAGTAAGGACTCACTTTAGTAAGCTATTTCTGCAAAAGTATCTAAGTTGATTCTTGCTAAAGCCTTTTCCTTGATTCCTATTTAACCAGCATATCCTTGAGAGTCATTTTTCCTTAGTCGGGTAAGACTTGCGAATGTACACTCCGTACTCAGGGTTTTCGAACCCATGTTGTTGTAGGTGATGAGGAGTACTCTAGATGTTCCTGAGGCTAGAGGGCATTTACAGTTCTGGAGGAAGATTAGTTAGGCTTATGTATAAGCTTTGGAGGGTTCCTACCTTCCTGCTATTGTAATAAGTTATGCACTTTGAGTATATCAGGACTTGTAATAAATGTAACTCTTCCTATGTAATAAACCTCAGTTTTAGAAATGAAAAGAATGTTTTATAAAGTCTTTCGCTCTTATCTCCGAAGTGTGTGTATCGAATGTGATTACTGTAATATGTATGTATGGTGGGAGATCCTTGGGATGATGAGTTCAAGTTGTTGAACTCGTGATAGCCTTGTTAAGTTACCTGGTACACGTGCATAGCCATCTGAGGCCATTAATGGCAAGGATTGGTGCATGTGGGCCTGATAACTTGGGAGGGCTGCCACAAATCTCTCCCCCTCGGTCAGGAACACAACCCAATGTTCGCACGCCCAACTGGGTAGAGTGCCCTTCTTACTCGGAGGTAGCCAAAGCCAAAGTGCTGCTCACTGTTATTTGCTCAATGAAGGACAGAGGCCTGACCACTAAAGCCGTGATTGCTGACTTTGTCTTCAAGAACATTCAACCTTTGAAGGATAGAGTTTACCATGCTTACTTGTACACTGGCATCAATGATTCTACCCGAATCACTAACATGTGAATTCCCAATGAAGACCTGCTAAGCCGACTTGACATGATACTAAGGGGCAGGGTTTCAAATGTTGGTGCTCCCTTTTCTTACTCTGCCTGGAATCTGCCTCCGCATAGTTCCTTCTTTGACTTCGTCTCCAATCCTCTTGTTCAAGATGGTAGCCCAAGCCATAGAGTGCGGCCCTCCTTAAAGGACACCGAGGCCTTAATTTCTCCCCTCCAAAATCTTCCCGAGGCCGAGAAGCAAACTCACTTCGAGATGCCATCTAGCACCGATGATGTTGAGATGGATGTTGTTCTAAGCCTACTGGCAGGAGAATCATCTGACTCTGCCCGCACTGAGCCGATGGCAATTGTGACTGGGCAGGAGTTTGCCGAAGACAAGGAAATTCAAAGACCAGAGGGTGCTCGTCGGAAACGCTCATGCCGAGTGAACCGTCCAGCTGCACATGCTGAGGAGGAGAAGAAGAAAAGGCCGCTCCGGTGGTTATCATGCCTGGAACAAGACGCTGGCCCTTCCACACTATTTCTTGGTGATGGCCCGGCGAGCACCATCCCTGAGGACAATGCTGGAGGTTGCGATGATGTTCAGGCTGTTGGCGGTGTGCTTGATGAGGAAGAAGAGGAAGAAGAGGAAATTCCGCTGATCAGCAAGAATAGTCATCACTACAGGGACAGGGACATTCCTGCACAAGCCTTGTCAGCACTTGTTAGCCTTCAAGGGTTGTCAATATCTGATTTTGACCAAGCGCTGGAAGAGATCATCCCTGAAGACCTTCTATTAGAGCCTCCTGAAACTGACAATCCCACCATCTGTTCAGAGGTCCCAGATGATGGTCTTCTGCCGCATCATTCTGCTGGGCAAGAGATAACCCGCGTAGCTTCTCGTGCCTTGTCGACCTTAGAGGGCGGTCTTCCTTACAGAGATGCTGATCCGAGTCTCCTGGCTCCTATGGACATGGCTGAGGGATCTTCGGCCCTAGAGGTGGCAGCCACGGAGGACCTAGCCTCTGAGGATGGTGCTGGTAGCGACCCAGCCCCCGAGGGTGTTGGTGCAGGTTCCCCTTCTGCTGTTTCCATGGATGTCCACATTGGATCGCCACCAATCCAATCCAAGGAGGTTGTGGTGACGCACCTTTCTATGGCTCTCGCTGGTCCGGTCACTTTAGAGGCCAGTGATCTAGACGCCGGGAGTCTGCCGCCTGCTGACGAGGCTGAGGTTCCTCTGAGTCGCGCCTTGGATATTGTTGCTGCTGATCTCATCTCATTAAGCAACGCATCGAATCTTCCTACTTTGGGCTTCCTCTATTCCTTTCCAATCTTCAGGTGAATCAACTTTCGCTTTTTACTATTCCTGCTAGCAAAATAGCCCCTTTGTTTACTTATCTTTCCATAATCATAGGATGTTCATGGTGGTGTATCTGATCAACTGAGGTCCTGCGGTGCTCCCATCCCCGATCAAGTCTTGTCTCTGATGCAGTGGAACCCTCTGCTGCTTCAAAAACAAATAGATGACCTGAAGGTGTCAAATATTGGTTGGTGAGCCCACGGTCTTCTTATTTGCTTTCATTACTCAGCTTATTCTAAGTCTTGCGTTCTTCTTCTGCTACCTTATCAGATTTGGCTTGGCAGTGCTCTGACATTGAAGAGAAGTATTCTCAGAGCCAGGCCGACTTAGCCCAGACTTCTGGTTTTTTAGATGGTGCATGCTTCCTGAATTCCTCTCTGAATGCATAGCTCGACTCCGAGAAAATGGCATATGAGGTAAACTTTCTCGGCTACTCTTGCTTTGCTCCCTTTGCTTCACTACTTAGTGTTGTTCTTGCTTGCAGGAGGAAAAACGAGCACTCGCTGCATCTCGCGATAGTTTGGACAGGTTGTATCGCGATTCTAACACTTCCTTGACCATTTTGGAGAGGAGCCATTGTTTTACCATGTCTGACCTGTACCATCATCGCAACAAGCTGTGGACATCTCAAGATGAAGTCTCCCGACTCAGTAAGCTGTTGTCCACCAAGGATTCCACCATCAAGGAGCTGCGTGCTTCTGAAAAGCTTGCCACGCAGGAGCTGGAGGCGGCTCGTCTCGCTATCAAGGTCTTAGAGGATGACCGTGTCGTCTTGAAGGCTCAACGCGACAAATCCATGGACAAGACCGTTCGCGCTAGGCGGATCCTGATGAGGAGACCCGACATCATGGTGCCTGACGACATCGTTGCTGATGTCATGGCCACGCCTGACGCCGCATGCCATCCATCTTCCTCTGTAGCTCCTACAAAAGATGCTGCCTGTAGGGATACTTTGGCACGATGATTTTCCTGAAAAACTCTTGTTTTATCGAGTTAGCGTCTTTTTACAGAAAATGTGTAATGTGAGTCCTGTATGTGCACAATAGTTGTGTTTGAACCGATTGCTCCATGGGTAGGGTGTTGAAAAACACCCCTGGCACTGTAAGTAAAATATTTCTTTTTTTGGAAGTACTCCCAATTTGAGTTGACTATTTTGCTACTAGGGTATAGTGACCACCCTAAATCATGTGAGCGCGAGCATGTCGCACCGACTTAAGGCATTCCCGACTTAAGCCAATTGCTCCGTTAGTAGGGCATAGTGATCACCCTAAGTCAAGTAAGCGTGAGCATGTCACACCGTCTTAAGGCGTTTCCGACTTAAGCCGATTGCTCTGTTAGTAGGGCATAGTGATCACCCTAAGTCAAGTAAGCTGAGCATGTCACACCAACTTAAGGCGTTTCCGACTTAAGCCGATTGCTCCGTTAATAGGGCATAGTGATCACCCTAAGTCAAGTAAGCGTGAGCATGTCGCACAGACTTAAGGCGTTTCCGACTTATGACGATTGCTCCGTTAGTAGGGCACAATGGTCACCCTAAGTCAAGTAAGCGTGAGCATGTCGCACCGACTTAAGGTGTTTCCGACTTAAGCCGATTGTTCTGTTAGTAGGGCATAGTGATCACCCTAAGTCAGGTCATGCTGATTTCGAGTCGAGCCCGAGCTAAGTCAGTTATCAATCAAGAGTTTGAACGCCTTTAGAAAATGAAAGCTTTATTGATGATGAAACCTTCTGGTTACAGAGTACAACTTTCCTTCACGACTTTTGAGGCATCGCTAAGGGTAGAACTTTCTAAGGTGCTTAATGTTCCATGAGTTCCCCACTTCTGTGCCGTCCATCTCAGTAAGCCAATAGGATCCTGGCCGTGTGACCTCTGCTATGATGAATGGTCCTTCCCATGGTGGTGACATCTTGTGTCGCCCTTCCCCCGTTAGTATTCGGCGGAGGACCAGGTCTCCCACAACAAAGTATCGATGCTGCACAGCTTTGTCGTGGTAGCGCCTCAAGGTTTGCTGGAACCTAGCCGACTGAATTACTATGTTCAATCGTTCTTCCTCCAGCACATCAATGTCCTCCAACTTGGTTGCTTCTGCCTCAGCTATGCTCTCGAAGGTTAGCCTAGGCGCCCCAAAGATCAGATCGGTAGGCAGCACTGCCTCCGACCCATACACCATGAAGAACGGGGTATTTCCGTGCAGAGCCCTACTGGGCTGAGTTTGCAAGCTCCAGACCATGTATGGCAGCTCTTTGATCCACTTCCCTGCAAGCTTTTCACTCTTGTCGAACACCTTTTTCTGAGTGCATCTAGTATCATTCCGTTGGCTCTTTCCACCTGGCCATTAGCTCTTGGATGTGCCACTGATGCGTACTTGATCTGGATGCTCCTTTGCTAGCATAAATCAAAGAACTCCGAGCTAGTGAAGTTGGATCCTAGGTCGGTGGTGATACTATTCGGTATTCCGAAAATGAACATTATATCCTGGATAAACTCCACTGCTTTTGCTGAGGTCAAGGAAGCAATTGGCTTATACTCTATCTATTTCATGAATTTGTCAATGGCAACCAGTACATGAGTGTAACCTCCTTGAACATTCTTGAATGGCCCGATCATGTCCAGCCCCCAGCTTGCAAACGACCATGTTATAGGAATGGTCTGTAGCTGCTGCGCAGGCAAGTGTTGTTGCTTTGACAAGAAATGGCATGCCTCGCACTTATGGACTAACTCGACGATGTCTCTCTTCGCAGTTGGCCAGTAGAAACCGGATCTCAAAGCTTTTCCTACCAGAGTCCTTGATGCGGCGTGCACACCACACTGCCCAACATGAATTTCATCTAATAACTGTCGCCCAGTGGCCGAGTGGATGCATTTCATGAAGATTCCTCCCACGCCTCTTCTGTACAACAAGCCCCCTATGATGGTGTAGTGGGTTGACTGCTTTACAGTACGTTCTGTCGTAGCCTTGTCAACCGGCTCTTCTTCGTTCTTTATGTACCTGATGATAGGCTCTCTCTCCAATCATTGGGGTCTGTCTCTGGCTGACTCAGGGCGTTGCATTCTTCCATCTGATCTGTGATGATGCTCGACTGCACTATCTCTTGGACGAAGATCCTAGGTGGAGCCTGAGCTCGACTGGATCCCAGCTTCGACAATTGTAATACCCAAAATACTAACTTTAAGAATCTGGGGAATTCTCCTGTTGTCGGTGTTTCGGACCCAGGGGACCCTCAACCGGCCCGACTAGTGAATTTAGTGTCGCGTGCCCCTGTCCAGATGGGTTGATGCAAGATCGAACACAAGTGAAGGGATGAGGCTTATATTATCTTGCACCGAGGGTGCTTGCAGTAGGGGTTACAAGCGTCGCGAGGGAGAGCGAGAGAGAGAGAGAGAGAGAGAGAGAGAGAGAGAGAGAGAGAGAGGATCCGGTCCTGAGGTGAGGTGTCTGAGTTAGCCTCCACCGCATCTCTCCTACTCTGCCTACCTCTGCTCGCCTCCCGTCCTCTCCATCCCCCCTCTCCCCTGGAAGGCCCTGGACATCCCCTTTTATAGATGCAAGGAGATAGTCCAGCTATACAATGGGGGTGTAGCTATGTGCTATCGTGGCCGGCGGGAAGTGCCTGAGCCCTGTATATGTGTTAACGTGGCCGTCGGAGAAGTGCTTGAGCCCTGTATATGTGTTAACGTGGCCGTCGAAGACATGCTTGAGCCCTGTAGAAGCGCAGCTGGCGGTGTGGCCCGGGGTCCTGCTGACGTTCCTTTGCCTTCATAGGGGGTTTGAGAACAACCGACGTCATGGACGCATGCAGGGAACCATCATTAACTGTTGCCGGAGTAACTTAGATGGGACACCGGTCTTGTTCCTTCGTAGCCTGAGGCAGCTAGCTAGGGGTAGGGTAATGATGGATCCTCAGTTGCGTAGTTGGTCCGAGGCTGAGGTCGGGCGAGGCGGCGACTCCTCCGAGGCCGAGGCTGAGGTTGGGCGCGGATGTGACTCCTCCCGAGGCCGAGGTCGAGCGAGGTGGAGATTTTCCCCCGAGGCCGAGGCTGAGGCTGAGGCCTGGGGTCGGGCGAGGCAGAGACCTTCTCCCGAGGCCGAGGCTGAGGCTGGGGCCTGAGGTTGGGCAAGGCGGAGACCTTCTCCCGAGGTTGACGCTGAGGCCGAGGCCTGAGGTTGGGCGAGGCGGAGCTCCCTGTTGCGCCCGAGGCTAAACTTGGGGTAGGTCGTGACTTGCTGTGGTTAGTATTACCCTGGTGGTTGGCACAGAAGCCGGAGCGGGGCGAACAGTGCTGTTTTCCTATCAGAACGGTCAGTGAAAAAGCGAAGTGACTGCGGTCACTTCGACCTTGCCGACTGAGGCGCGCGTGTCAGGATAAGGTGTCAGGCGATCCCCGCATTAAATGCGCATGCGATACAGTCGGTTGGTAAGGCGATTTGGCCGAGGTCACTGCACGACAAAGCTTGCCTGAGCTGGACTTCGAGCAAGCCGAGGGTGCACCTACTGTCTGTGGAGGCCCTCGGGCGAGGGTGAATCCGCCCAGGACTACTGTTCCCGCCCGAGGCCGGGCTCGGGCAAGGAGAGATCGCGTCCCTTAGCAAGCGAGGCCTTGACTTGATCCACGCTTATCAGCCTTTGTGGTTTGCTCTGAAGATGTTTTCCAGCCGGTTTAAGGAGTATTGGGGGTACCCCTAATTACGGTACTCGACAGTAGCCCCCGAGCCTCGAAGGGAGTGTAGGTACTCGCTTGGAGGTTCTGCCGGATTTTTGCAAGGGGACCAGCCTTTCTTGGTTATATTTTGCTCCGATGGGTGCGCGCGAGCGCACCCGTCGGGTGTAGCCCCCGAGGCCTCGGAGGAGTGGTTTGACTCCTCTGAGGTCCTAATTCTTCTTGTGATATGATGCCTCGGTCGGCCTTGTTGTTCCCTCATGCGGCCTGGCCGTAGCCCGGGTGCATGGTCAGGCCCCGAGTTTTTAAGCTGGTTTGTCGACGTGGTCGACAATTTGGCCATAGCCTGGTGCGAGAGCAGCCCCCGAGCCTCTACACGGAGCGAGAGGACGATCGAGGACCGTCTCAACTTTTGTTGTACGCCCCTTCTTCGCCTTTCCGCAAGGAGGAAGGGGGGAAGGCACCATGTTACCCTCGGAGGGCACCGAACACGGTGTTTCTAGTGAGTTGCTAACGGGTGATCTGAGTGGACGCCTGAGCCCCGTTTGATAAGGATCGGCTAGTGGCCCAGAGGCGCGCTCCAAAAGTACCTGCATGGGATTTGCTGTACCCGGACCCATTTGATAGGGTCCAAGGGCTCGGTGCCTCCCTCCGGTGGGATTCCATTACAAATCGTTACCGCTAGTCTCGGAAATGTCCTAGGGTACCTCGGGAGCGCAGCCCGAGCCTCGGCCATGTAACGGACGTACCCAGGGTCATCCCTGGCTCTATGTGCTCTGGGGCGGCTATCGAACCCTTTTGAGGGGCCAGCCTTCGAACCCCTGATCAGTAAAGGGCTCGGAGCCCGAGTGCTCTGGGGCGGTTGCCGAACCCCGCAGGGCGCAACCTTCGAACCCCTGATCAGTAGGAGGGCTCGGGGCCCGCTTCCTTCGCTGAGAAGGATCCTTTCGGAATATCCCCTTTTCTCGATCCCTGTGGCAAGAGAGAGAGAGAGGAAAAGGAAAAGAATATGAATTTAAATAATGCGGCACACCTTTTTTGACGTGGTCATCATGACGGAGGTGAAACAGCGCATACTTCGCCTGCCAGAGGTGTCGCTTGCCCTGCCAAGGAGTTAATGCGACGGGACGGGCGATTCGTGGGGCGTCTGTTGCGCGTGCACGAGTCGTTCAAGGAACGGAACACGGGTGTGTCGTCTTTACGCCGTGGGAGAGGGCTCCCCTGCTGCTTCAGGAGAGGGTGCGAGCCTGTAGGTGATTGGACCGCTGCTTCCGCACGTCCATTGCTGCAATTACTGCCGGCCCACCTCTGGTCATATCAACTGTCGTGCCTATCCCCGCGGCTGAGTGACCCGTGATCGTCGCACTTAATTGGCACTGTTGGGTCACGCGCAGGGCTGCCTCGAGTTGCAGCACTGGTTCTGTAGTCGAGAAGACGCGGCATTGGCGCAGGTGGCGGTGCGGTTTCCTTGCACGTAGTAACCGGCGCGCCGGTTACATGACATGTGGACCTGGGCCTCCATGCTGGACCGCCAGTTGCGACGAAGCTGAAGGGGCGTACAACCGTGGTGCGGTTGCACGCTTCTGGCATGGCGGCCCACCCTTTCGACCGCTGGATTCGGCGAGAATGAGGGAGCGCTTACCCGCGGGGTGGTTGCATGCTTCGTGTGCAGCGGTTCGCCATCTTCGCGTTGCGGGTCAGTTTGTATGACATGTGGGACCTAGCCCCCGTGTCGCAGGGCGAGAATCCTAGAGCACGTCAGGGGAGACTTTGCCCGCGATGTTTCAGGGCGTAAGTGGGGAGATCTGCCTATAAAAAGGGGCCGATCTCCCGGGCACTAACCATGCCTTGCTCCTCTCGTCTTCATCGCACCCCTCCGCCTTCCGGGCCTCCAGATGAGGTGTGCCGGTGTTTTCTGGCGACTTCACCGCCGGAGAGCTCGCGCCCGTGGCAATGCCGGTGGTCTTGCCTTCTTGCTGCTATTGGAGGAGCACGACCTCATGGGGGTTGGCGCTCGTTTGCCATTGCTCGGCTTCAAGGATTTTCATCATGCAGCCCGGTTGCATTCCTCCACCAATGGTCATCTAGAAGGATGACCACCATCCTCGTGGCGGGGAAGGGCGAGCCGGGCTGTGGCCTCCCTGCCGCCCTCAGCTTCAAGGATGTTCATCATCCGTGCTTGGGGCAAGGGCAAGTTGAGCTGGGGCCCTGCCTTCCGCACGGGCTGGTGACCCGCTTCTTCCTTCAGCATTTGGGGGAGAAGGGTGTTCACCAGCCTGGCAGAGGAGGCGAACTGCCACCTGCTGCCCGGTCAGGGTGCGGCAGTCCGTCCACCGCATGGGTGACGGTCGCGCCGTGCGCAGGTCCCCCATGTCCACAGCTCGTCCTGTGCCGTCGGCCACACCGGGGGGCGTACAAGACGTCGTACGCCACGGGGGCGGTGTCCGCGTCCTTGGACGGTCCTGTCCTCACTCCCGCGGCGACGACGGGAGTGAGGACCTCCTTGTGCACGCTGGGGCGGCCGTCAATCGCCGGTGCGGCGTTGGGGCGCAGGTGGCCGCTATCGTCGGTGCTGAGGTGGTGGCTGCCATAGGTGAGGCTTCCCACCGCCGAGGTGGTCGCCTCTGCCGACGAGACCATCAGTGCCAACTGGACCCAGACCTCTGGCCTTTTGGCTTTAATGGCTTGTCCTTGCCCCCCCCCGGACGGGGGCGAGGGCCTTTTCACAGTAGCGTTTGCCCTGGGGCCATCGCTGCTGCTGTCTAGCCGCCCGAGGCGGAGGTCGTTGTCGCTGCTGGTGCAGTGGTCGCCGGTGAGCCGCTTGGAGCTCGTTATCTTGTAGCCCCTCCGGTGTGGAGGTAGTTCATTCCTGCAGGAATGGAGCTGGAGTCCCATTTGTAAGGGAATGTAAGAGCAAAATGTAATTGCTCCAAGTACTGAGATATCTGCTGTAGGTCAGGAAAGCCGCCGAGGGTGCTGCCGACATCTACGTAGCATAGTTATCCCAAGTACGTGTGTTTGTTTTCTGTGGCTGCCGAGGCCTGAACATTTGGGTATTTGCGTGTAAAGCCGTGTTTCTTTCCTCTTATTTCGAGCATTAAGACTTGTTCGTCGGTAGCAGAATCACTTATCCGAGCGTGAGTTACCTTTCGCGGAAGGTGACGAGTAAGGTATCCGTATCTCGGAGGCGTAGGAGTCCCTTGGCTCGGTCGGCCTTGCCGTCCAAGGTCTCTCTTGTCGTTTTTTGGATTCCGCCATCGATGCAGTCGAAAGGCACGAAAGTCGTTTTGGTAGAAAAACTTTTCCAAGGAAAGTTTTGGCGCAGAGGGGGTTCCCCATTTCTAGACCCCGAGGCGACCGCTCGGGCCGGGACCCTTGCGAAGGACCTGGCCGTGGCCGTCGGGTCTGCTCGGTCTGCCCAAGCCATGGTCCTGCAGCAGCGTGCCCGGGCCGAGGGTATGTTTCACCCGCTTTGCGACTTTGGTTTTGTCTCCATTCTTCACCTCGTGTCTAAAGAACATTGTCTGGCTGTCTGCAGGGGTCGAGACGGCTCTTAACGAGTCCGTCAAGAACTGCAAGGCGCTTGCCCAGGCGGCTGAGCAAAAGGAGGCCGACCGCGTGGCCATGTCCGAGGCCATCTCGGCTTTCTACCGGGCCTTTGGCCTCGATGACGTCCCCTCGGGTAGCTCCCCCCAGAGTCACCTGCGGGCCTTGGGCGGCCATGTGCGCAGCAGACTCCGCGGGGCGCTGCACCATGGCGTTAGGCGAGCCTTCGCCGTCCTCGCCTCCCACTATGACGTGGGTCTGGAGCGGGTCAGCGAGGGGTACTGCTTACCCGACGAAGAGGAGGCCGCCTTAGCCGAGGTCTAGAGGCTTGACGCGGCTGTCGAGGGCCCAAGCGCGGCGCTGGCTTCCTCCTTCGAGGTGGAGGTCCTTCCGCCCGTGTCGCCGTCTGAGGCCGGGCCAGGTTCTGCCGAGGGTGGAAACGACGCCGAGGGTGCTGCTCCTCCCCCTACCGATACCTAAGCCTGCAGGAACAGTTTGCTCTAAGTATGTGTATGTTTCTCGTGGCCGCTGAGGCCTAAACATTTTTAGCGTCAGAGTATAAAGTTGCATTTTCTTTCCTCTTGTTTCGAGCATTAGGACTTGTTCAGTAGCAAAGTCGTTTATCCGAGCGTGAGCTACCCTTCGCGGAAGGTGTCGAGTGAGGTATCCGTATCCCAGAGGTGTAGGAGTCCCTCGGCTCGGTCGACCTTGCCATTCAAGGTCTCTCGCGTCGTTTTTAGGATTCCGCTATCGATATAGTCGAAATGGTACGAAAGTCGTTTTCTACCCGAGCGTTAGGACTTGTTCGGTAACAGAATCACTTATCCGAGCGTGAGCTGCCTTTTGCGGAAGGTGATGAGTGAGGTATCCGTATCCCGGAGGCATAGGAGTCCCTCAGCTCGGTCGGCCTTGCCGTTCAAGGTTTCTCGCGTCGTTTTTAGGATTCCGCTATCGATATAGTCGAAACGCATGAAAGACGTTTTGGTAGAAAACTTTTCCGAGGAAAATTTTGACGCAGAGGGGGTTCCCCCCTTCTAGCCCCCGAGGGAGGGTCGGTCTTTGCTGAGGCAAGGCCGATCCTCCCTTGACAGCTGGACTTTTTATTTGTACATGCAAAGGGACCGAGGTACATAAACGTCTTGAAACATTTTAAGGGTAAAAGCGACGTAGCTGTTCGATGTTCCACACGTTATTGTAGACCTTGCCTTGATCGTTGGCCAGCTTGTATGTCCTGGGTTTCAAAATTTTGGTGATGATGAACGGCCCTTCCCAGGGAGGAGTAAGCTTGTGGCACCCTCGGGCGTCTTGTCATAGCCGAAGCACCAGATCTCCCACCTGGAAACCTCGGGGCCGAATCCTTCGGGCGTGGTAGCGTCGCAGGGACTGGTGATACCACGCTAAGTGTAGCAAGGCTACGTCCCGAGCCTCTTCTAGCTGGTCCAATGAATCTTCTTGACTGGCCTGGTTGCTTCGGTCGTCGTAAGCCTTTGTCCTCGGGGAACCGTATTCCAAGTCCGTGGGTAAGACGGCCTCGGCCCCATAGACTAGGAAAAACAGCGAGAAACCCGTGGCCCGGCTTGGCGTCGTCCTCAGACTCCAAACCACCGAGGGTAGCTCTTTTATCCACCGCTTGCCAAACTTGTTGAGGTCGTTGTAGATCCTCGGGTTTAGTCCCTGCAAAATCATGCCATTGGCGTGCTCCACTTGTCCATTTGTCATTGGGTGAGCTATGGCGGCCCAGTCCACACGGATGTGTTGGTCTTCGCAGAAGTCTAGGAACTTTTCCCAGTGAACTGCGTGTCGTTGTCGGTGATGATAGAGTTTGGGATCCCAAAGTGGTGGATGATATTTGTAAAGAACGCCACCGCCTGCTCGGACCTGATGCTGGTTAAGGGTCAGACTTCGATCCACTTGGAGAATTCGTCGATGGCGACCAACAGGTGCGTGAAGCCCCCGGGTGCCTTCTACAAGGGACCGACGAGGTCCAGACCCCACACAGCAAACGGCCAAGTGATAGGTATTGTTTGTAGAGCCTGAGCAGGCAGGTGTGTTTATCTCACATAGAATTGACACCATCGGTAGGAGCGTACAATCCTAGTGGCGTCGGCCACTGCGGTTGGCCAGTAGAAACCTTGTCAGAAAGTGTTTCCCACGAGGGCCCAAGGCGCAGCATGATGACCGCAAGCCCCCGAGTGTATTTCTTGCAACAGTTCCTGTCCTTGGGCGACGGATATGCATCGTTGGAGAATGCCCGAGGGGCTATGGTGATATAGCTCCTTTTCATCACCCAGCAAAACGAACGACTTGGCGCACCGAGCCAGTTGCCGAGCTTCGGCCTTGTCGAGGGGCAGCTCCCCCCGAAGGAGATATTCCAGGTACGGGGTTTGCCAGTTCAGGCTTGGCGTAACCCCATCCTGCTCTCCCTCGACACGCAGGGCCTCACCCTCAGCGGCCGAGGGTACCTCGGGCTAGGCCGAGGTCTCCTCGGGTTCGGGCACGTCCTCGATTTTGACGGATGGCTGATATATATCCCTGGAGAAGACATTCGGGGGAACCATCGTTTGCCCCGAGGCTATTTTCACCAGCTCATCTGCGGTCTCGTTGTACCGTCGAGCAACATGGTTGAGCTCCAGCCCATAGAACTTATCTTCCAAGCGCCGAACTTCATCGCAGTAGGCCTCCATTTTCCGATCGCGGCAGTGAGAGTTCTTCATGACTTGGTCAATAACGAGCTGCGAGTCGCCACGAGCGTCGAGGCGCTGAACCCCTAGCTCGACGGTGATGTGCAGTCCATTAACCAAGGCCTCGTACTCGGCCACGTTGTTTGACACCGAAAAATGGAGGCGCAGTATGTAGCGCACATGTTTCCCGAGGGGTGAGATGAAGAGCAAGCCAGCACCTGCTCCTGTTTTCATCAACGACCCATCAAAGTAAATGGTCCAAAGTTCGGCCTAGATTAGGGCCGTTGGCAACTGGGTGTCTGTCCATTCTGCCAGGAAGTCGGCCAAGAATTGGGATTTTATGGCCTTCCGAGGTGCAAACGAAAGCGTTTCGCCCATGAGTTCCACTGCCCATTTTGCTATTCTACCCGAGGTCTCTCGGCACTGGATGATCTCTCCCAGGTGGAAAGATGACACCACAGTCACCAGATGAGACTCAAAGTAGTGTCGCAACTTTCGCCGTGTTAGAATTACTATGTACAGCAGCTTCTGGATTTGCGGGTAGCGGATTTTGGTCTCAGATAGCACCTCGCTGATGAAGTAGACTGGCCTCTGGATGAGTAGTGCATGCCCTTCTTCTTGTCTCTCGACTACGACCGCGGCGCTGACCACCTGAGTGGTTGCGGCGACGTAAATCAAGAGGGCTTCTTCCGCAGCGGGGGGCACCAAGATGGGCGCATTAGTAAGGAGTGCCTTTAGTTTCCGAGGGCTTCTTCGGCCTCGGGAGTCCAAGTGAAGCGCTCGGCCTTCCTTAAGAGGCGGTACAAGGGCAATCCTTTCTCGCCAAGGCACGAGATGAAGCGGCTCAGAGCCGCAAGGCATCCCATGACCCTTTGTACTCCTTTTAAATCTTTGATGGGTCCCATGTTGGTGATGGCCGCGATTTTCTCTGGGTTGGCCTCGATGCCTCATTCGGAGACGATAAACCCTAAGAGCATGCCTCGGGGGACTCCAAAGACACACTTCTCGGGATTGAGTTTTACGCTCTTCGCTTTTAGGCACCTGAATGTTGCCTCAAGGTCAGAGAGGAGGTTGGAGGCTTTCCTTGTTTTGACAACGATGTCATCGACGTAAGCCTCGACTGTTTTACCGATGTGCTCTCCGAACACGTGGTTCATGCACCTCTGGTACGTTGCACCTGCATTCCTCAAGCCAAATGGCATAGTAGTATAACAATACATGCCAAAAGGTGTGATGAAAGAAGTCGTGAGCTGGTCGGACTCTTTCATCTTGATTTGGTGATAACCTGAATAGGCGTCGAGGAAAGACAGGGTTTCACACCCAGCAGTGGAGTCCACAATTTGATCGATGCGAGGCAGAGGGTAGGGAACCTTGGGGCATGCTTTGTTTAGCCCAGTGTAGTCTACACACATTCTCCACCTCCCACCATTTTTCTTTACAAGTACAGGGTTAGCTAACCATTCTGGATGGAATATCTCTTTGATGAACCCTGCAGCCATTAGCTTGTGGACCTCCTCGCCTATGGCCCTGCGCTTTTCTTCATCAAAACGACGCAGGTGCTGCTTCACGGGTCGGGCACCGGCTCGGATGTCCAATGAGTGCTCGGCGACATCCCTCGGTATGCCCGGCATGTCCGAGGGACTCCACGCAAAAACTTTGGTGTTTGCGCGGAGAAAGTCGACGAGCACTGCTTCCTATTTGGGGTCGAGCTCAGAGCCGATCCTGACTTTCTTGCTGGCGTCGTTGTTGGGGTCGAGAGAGACAGATTTGACTGCCTCGGCCGGCTCGAAGTTGCTGGCATGCCGCTTCGCATCGGGTGCCTCTTTGGAGAGGCAATCTAGGTCGGCGATGAGGGCTTCGGACTCGGCGAGGGCTTCGGCGTACTCCACGCATTCCACGTCGCACTCGTAAGCATGGCGGTATGTGGGTCCGACGGTGATGACTCCCTTGGGGCCAGGCATCTTGAGCTTGAGGTAAGTGTAGTTGGGGATGGCCATGAACTTGGCGTAGCACGGTCTTCCCAGCACCGCATGATAGGTCCCTCAGAACCCAACTACCTTGAAGGTGAGGGTTTCCTTTCAGAAGTTGGAAGGAGTTCCGAAGCAGACGGGCAAGTCATTCTGTCCGAGGGGTAGGATATGCTTTTCGGGTGCAATCCCATGGAAGGGTGCTGCACTAGCCCGGATCTCGGATCGATCAACCCCCAAGAGCTCTAGGATCTCGGCGTAGATGATGTTGAGGTTGCTGCCCCCGTCAATGAGGACCTTGGAGAGCCTAACGTTGCCGATGATTGGGTCGACGACGAGCGGGTACCTTCCTGGGCTCGGCACGTAGTCGGGGTGGTCGCCTTGGTCGAAGGTGATGGGTTTTCGGACCAGTCTAGGTAGACCGGCGTTGCCACCTTCACCAAGTAGACCTCCCGGCGCTCCCGCTTGTGGTGTCGAGCCGAGGCATTCGCCACCTGTCCGCCATAGATCATGAAGCAGTTGTGGACCTCCCGGAACTCCTCTTCCTTGTCGCCCCCTTCTTGTTGTTGCCTGGGTCCTTGCCGTCCTCTGCCGAGGCTCCAGCCTTATTGAAGTAACGCCAGAGCATGTCGCACTCTTCAAGGGTGTGCTTGACGGGACCCCTGTGATAAGGGCACGACTCCTTGAGCATCTTGTTGAACATGTTGGCCCCCTGGGAGGCTTCCGAGGATTCCTGTGCTCGGCAGCGGCGACGAGGTTCGCGTCGACGGTGTTGCGCTTTGCTTGCGCCTTCTTCCTGGTCTTCTTCTTCATGCCACCCTAGACGGACGCCTCGGGGTCGTCTTCCTTCTTCCTTCCCTGAGGCTGCTTGTCCTTCCGGAAGATGGCTTCGACCGCCTCCTGGCCAGAGGCGAACTTGGTGGCTATGTCCATCAATTCGCTTGCCTTGGTGGGTGTCTTGCGCCCCAGTTTGCTTACCAGGTCCCGGCAAGTGGTGTCGGCGAGGAATGCCCCAATGACGTCCGAGTCGGTGATGTTGGGCAACTCGGTGCACTGCTTTGAAAACCGCTGGATGTACTCTCGCAGGGATTCTCCTGGCTGCTGACGGCAGCTCCGGAGATCCCATGAGTTCCTAGGGCGCATGTACGTACCTTGGAAATTCCCAACGAAGGCCTTGACTAGGTCGTCCCAGCCGAAGATCTGCGCAGGGGGCAGATGCTCCAGCTAGGCCCGGGCAGCGTCAGAGAGGAAAAGGGGGAGGTTGCGGATGATGAGGTTGTCGTCGTCCGTCCCTCCCAACTGGCACGCCAACCGGTAATCCGCGAGCCACAACTCTGGCCTCATCTCCCCCGAGTACTTGGTGATGGTAGTCAGGGCCCGGAACCGGGCCGAGAACGGCGCACGTCATATGGCTCGGCTGAAGACCCGCGGGCCTGGTGGTTCGGGTGAGGGGCTCCGATCCTCCTCACTGTCATAGCGTCCCCCACGCCTGGGGTGGTAGCCTCGGCGCAACTTCTCCTCGAGGCGGGCTCGATAGTCACGACGGTGCTGATCGTCGCCGAGGTGACCCCGGGTTGTAGGTGTCTCGTCCCTTGTAGGCTCGGTGTGGACCGAGGCCTCGCGCGTGTGTTGGGAAGACGCCACGTGATGCACCGAGGGGCACCCTCGCCTTCAGGAGGCGGAGCTCTGGGCTCGTCGGGCTGCGGCATTTTCCAGGAGGTTCTTGAGTTCGCCCTGGATACGTCGTTTTTCGGTGGTGGATGGCTCTGGCATCGTTTGAAGCAATACCGCCGCTACGGCTAGGTTCTGGCCGGCCCCGCTGAAGGCCGGGGGCGGCATCGCCTTGGCATCGTCAATAATGCAGCGCTGGACGTCCTGGGCCCGATGACGCGCTCCTCCAGCGAGCGCTCGGCCTGCCCACTCTTGCTCGAGGTTTTGCTGGAGCTGCACAAGTCGCCCTATTTCCTCGTCGAGCTTGGCCTGCATCTTGCGGAGTTGCTCGAGCTGTGAGCCCTGACCCCCCGTGGGGACCTGGGCCACAGCTAGCTCCCGCGGGATCTCGACGCAAGACGCAGGTGCAAGGGCGCCGTCATTTCCTGGCATGCCGAAGTGGTTTTCTCCATCGTGATCTTCCTGATCGATGTGGTAGCACTCGCGAGTTGGGTCGCAACCCTCGTCGTCAAGGCTACGGCCATCATCAGAGCAGCCGGAGAGGCAGTGGTCACATGCGGACATGAAGTCACGCATGGCACCGGGATCATGGAGTCCGGAGAAATCCCAACTGACGCCGGGGTCGTCCTCTTCCTCGGAACCCGTGGGTCCGGAGGTTGAGACGGCCGTCAGTCGGTCCCAAGATGACCACATATGGTACCCCGGAAGGTCAGGATATGCCCTTACGAAAGCGCTCACCGAAGCGGGGTCGCTCGGTGGATCGAAGCTGAATCTAAAGGGAACAGGGTGGAAAACGGATGGTACCTCTTGGTTGATGGACGGTGGTGAAGTCGCATCGGGGACGGAATGCACCGTTATATCAGGTACGAGGCTAACGCCCAACATGTCCTTCGCGAGGGTGCTGGCGTCATCAGTCCACTTGGGGTTGGCACGTTGCTGGGAAGCGACACCCGTCGTTGTCTCAGGTGCGAGGACAACACCCGACATGTCCCCCGCAGGGGTGCCGGCATTGTTGACTCGCTCTGGTCCGACAGCCGACAAGGTGCCGCCTCCTGCCTGGCCACGGTTGCCCTGTCTCCGTCTCCTCCGGTGAGGAGGGTGGCGGGGTTGACTCGGGTGTTCCTCTTCCACCACGGGGGGAAGTCGTCGCCGAGTTCGCCTCTGCCGGGCGAGCCGACGACCGTCGTTGTTGTCGTGCTGCGGGGGGAGGTGTATCATGTCGTAGCTGCCATCGCGGGACATGAACTCGAGACTCCCAAAGTGGAGTACTGTCCCAGGCTGAAGAGGCTGCTAGAAGGCTACCCATCTGGAACTCAACAGGAAAGTATTTATCAACACGCAGCGGGCCCCTACCTGGCGTGCCAACTGTCGGTGTTTCGGACCCGGGGGACCCTCAACCAGCCCGACTAGTGAATTTAGTGCCGCGTGCCCCTGTCCAGATGGGTTGATGCAAGATGGAACACAAGTGAAGGGATGAGGCTTATATTATCTTGCACCCGGGGTGCTTGTAGTAGGGGTTACAAGCGTCGCGAGGGAGAGCGAGAGAGAGAGAGGATCCGGTCCTGAGGTGAGGTGTCTGAGTTAGCCTCCACCGCGTCTCTCCTACTCTGCCTGCCTCTGCTCGCCTCCCATCCTCTTCGTCCCCCCCCTCTCCCCTGGAAGGCCCTAGACATCCCCTTTTATAGATGCAAGGAGATAGTCCAGCTGTACAATGGGGGTGTAGCTATGTGCTATCGTGGCCAGCTGGGGAGTACCTGAGCCCTGTATATGTGTTAACGTGGCCGTCGGAGAAGTGCCTGAGCCCTGTATATGTGTTAACATGGCCATCGGAGAAGTGCTTGAGCCCTGTAGAAGCGCAGTTGGCGGTGCGGCCCGGGGTCCTGCTGACGTTCCTTTGCCTTCGTAGGGGGTTTGAGAACAACCGACGTCATGGACGCATGCACGGAACCATCATTACCTGTTGTCGGAGTAACTTAGATGGGACACCGGTCTTGTTCCTTCGTAGCCTGAGGCCGCTAGCTAAGGGTTGGGTAATGATGGATCCCCAGTTGCATAGTTGGTCCGAGGCCGAGGTCGGGCGAGGTGGTGACTCCTCCGAGGCCGAGGCTGAGGTTGGGCACGAATGTGACTCCTCCCGAGGCCGAGGTCGGGCGAGGCAGAGGTTTTCCCCCGAGGCTGAGGCTGAGGCCTGGGGTCTGGGCGAGGCGGAGACCTTCTCCCGAGGCCGACGCTGAGGCCGGGGCCTGAGGTCGGGCGAGGCGGAGCTCCCTGTTGCGCCCGAGGCTGAACTTGGGGGAGGTCGTGACTTGCTGTGGTTAGTCTTACCTTGGTGGTTGGCATAGTAGCCGGAGCAGGGCGAACAGTGCTGTTTTCCTGTCAGAACGGTCAGTGAAAGGGCGAAGTGACTACGGTCACTTCGACCTTGCCGACTGAGGCGCGCGTGTCAGGATAAGGTGTTAGGCGATCCCCGCATTAAATGCGCATGCGATACGGTCGGTCGGTAAGGCGATTTGGCCGGGGTCGCTGCACGACAAAGCTTGCCTGAGCTGGACTTCGAGCAAGCCGAGGGTGCGCCTACTGCCTGTGGAGGCCCTCGGGCGAGGCGTGAATCCGCCCGAGACTACTGTTCCCGCCTGAGGCCGGGCTCGGGCGAGGCGAGATCGCGTCCCTTGGCAGGCAAGGCCTTGACTTGATCCGCGCTTATTAGCCTTTGCGGTTTGTTCTGAAGATGTTTTCCAGCCGTTTTAAGGAGTATTGGGGGTACCCCTAATTACGGTACCCGACACCTATGTTTCAAACAAACCTATTATCTAACAATAGATTAGAAACAAGATTCCCTTTAAAAAAACCTCTTTGGTTGAATGTTATAAATAATAATAAAAATTAAAGTTATGTTTCACATGAATAGCAAACATTAGATTTTTAAATATGATATGATTGGATTTTTAACTATTTGGATGTGTGAATCATTTTCTTACTCTTCATAATCATGAGCACTTGTTTATGTAAGTAAAGAAATAAATAACAAAGAATAAAACTTCAAATTTTGCATCCATGCTGGATTGTTTAATGTGCGTTTAAATAAATTTGAAGAATTCAAATAAGGTTGAAATGGTAATTTGAAATGAATTTGGAAAATAGAAAGCAGAAAAAAACAAACCTGTGTTGGGCCCAATCCCCGCTGCTGGCCCAACTTCTACCCACAAACGCACAGTGACTCAGCCCTAGTGCGCGCGCGTGACCGACGTGCGCTGACACGCTGGCCCATCCGATCAGCGGCTCATGTGGTTTTACCGGCTCTCTCTGACGTGTGGGCCAGCTGATCTCCCGCGTGACGCTGCGGATGGGCCCTCTCTGCAGTTTCTCCGTCTTCCACGAAATGCGAGCTTGGCGGAAGCTATCACCCGCTGCCTGCGCGGTGCCGGTTGCCGTTTGAAACCACTTCTGCGGATCCAGCGGAGACGGTTGCAACGAACTCCGCTGTCGGTGTATATATGAACGCCTGCGTTATCCCCTCCCCAGGTCCGATTCAATCTAAACAGCTGCTACGAACTCCATGGGATTGATTCCAGCCACAACCCAAGTACGCGCTCCAGTGTTGCTAACCTCCTGATTTTGCGCGCTCCTCCATATATAATGGAGCCGAGCTGTAACGCCCTGAACAAATGTGATATTGAAATCGCGATAGACGAAGATGTTTAAAATTTAACATCCGTTTTATCCACTATTTTACATGCTTAAATTCATACTCGTTGTCGAGCAGAATATAAACACCTGGGGTGTTACAGCTTCGAACGAATCGGTGAGGGCTGACCGTGACATCGCTGCGCTAGGCAGCAAGTCGCGTCGGGCTGCCGCGCGCAGGCTAGCCGTAGGCCGCCACGCCGGCGAGCCGCGCCGGGCCTACAGTCGCGAGATGGCGCACGAGCCGCAGCCGCTGCGAGCTAGCTGGCTAGCCGCCACCGCCGCTGCGAGTTGGCACGAGGGCAGGGGCGTGGGCGTGGAGGTGGGGAGAGAAGAGGGCTGGGGAGTCGGCGGCTCCCCGAGCTCGACGTGGGCGCCAAAGGGCGGCCGGGCGGTTGTGCCTATGGGGAAGAAGAACAGTGGGTTGGGCGCCCCTGACAGGTGGGCCCGGCGGCTGGGGGCGGCTGGAACACGTCGGCTAGGGTTTGGGGAGGGGCGCGCTGCGCTAGGTGGGCCACGCGCTCGAGGAGCTGGGCCGCGGGGCGCATGAGGTGGGCTACGGGGTGGGCTGCGCGCTGGTTGGGGTGGTTGGGGCTTTTCCCTTTTTTATTTCTTTCTCTTCCTTTTTATTCCTATTCAAATCTAAATATAGTTTTTGAATCAAAGATTCAAATATATTTAATGAGTCTGAATTGATACACAAACACAACAATTCGACATAAGAAAAAGTCTCGGCACGCAACAATTCAAGGATTCTTTTTTTGGTTTCATTTTACTAGGCTCACAGATATATAAAACAAAATAATTTCTCCATTATTTAGGAAAAAGAGAAGTAAAGCAAAGAAAAGAGAGGGTAACACCTGAATTTGGTGGATATTAGAAAAGAAATTTTATACCCCCAAATTTAGGGTGTTACAAATCTAACCCCCTTAACAGAATCTCGTCCTCAAGATTCAAGAAGAGGCTAGCAAGAAAATGAGATTGGTTCATTAGTCTTTCATAACTTCTCCTAACTCAACTTTGACTCTGGCAACTTTAACTTGTGGCCTGGTTGCTTTGACCTTCAGATGCTTGAGACCGATTGATGCAATTCTTGAGGATCTCTTGGACCTGTGGGTTAGGACCCACACATGCTTTCGCTGCTTCACTTTGATCTTGTTTGTTGATGTTGATCACATTATCTTCATTGGGGTTTGCGGCTAACCCCCTTAACAGGAGCGTTGATATGCACTTGGTGAAGATGTTGCCGACTCTGATCTTGACTGATTTGGAGGAGTTGGAGGTTGCCAAATGGACAGGTGCAAGAGGAAAGACTACAGATAGAAAAGGTAAGCATAGATGGATTAAAGAGAGAAAAGGGGGAGCACCCAACTACCTAACTCTATGTCACTCAGCTAGTAAACTGATGTCATTGTGGACCAAGGGCCACAACACATCAACACTCATCACAAAGAAGCAAATCAGTCATCACACAAAAACAAACAGCACAAGCATACAACAACAAACATTCGGTTGCTACACGTTCCTTTTAATTAAATGGTGGTCTTTCTTGAAAAGGGAATAACTACTCTCTAAAGTTGTTGAAGGACAAGGAGAAGAACAAGACGTGCAGAACAGGGACACGAGCACCATAAAGAATGGAGTTAAAGCAAGCATTGTAAGCGATCAACAAAAGGATACAACCAAGGGCATAATGGGTAGAACAACACTCTCGGGTTGAGATAGAAAAGGGGAGATTTCCAAAAGCAGACCTTAGATAGGTATCAAGTCAAGATCTAGTGATTACAAGGGTAGGGGGTATATCAAACAAACGCTATGACTGGCAACGTGGTAAAGGAAAAGGGAATGACCAAGAGCGGGTAGGTAAGACAACACTCTTGAACTGGAACGAGGGAGGGGCTCTAAAATGCAGGGACGGGATAAGCATCAAGGTAAAGATCAAGGGATGACAAGGGTTAAGGTGATAATGAACAAATACCCAACCAAAAATTTATTTTAGACCAAAACTTGCAAGGTGTCAAGAAGGGGGAGCAATCAATGATGAATAGGTGAGGCATTATCCTCAAACACGGATGGAAAAGAGGAGGCTTCAAAGGATATGTTCGAGATAAGTAGGAGGGTAAGGACATAGATATCACGAGGGTTTTAAAGGTAATAACGAACAAAGATGTAGGATAGGAGGTAAATAAGCATAAGACAAAAGATATTAGTACCATAAAGGACGGAGTTAAGATAGGACCTGCAAATGAAAAAAATGAGAGGGTATGTCCAAGGGTGTAACACCCCAGGTGTTTATATTTTGCTCGACAACGAGTATGGATTTAAGCACGTAATCAGTGGATAAAACGGATGTTACATTTTAAACATCTTCGCCTATCGCGATTTTAATATTGCATCTGTTTTGTTTGTCGTGAGTGCGAAATCATTTTTATTTCTATCTATCGGCGTTTCGACCCCCGGGGGTCCCTAGACCGACGAGTAAATTGTCGCTGCGTGCCCCAGCCCAGATGGGTCGGCGCGAGACAGGACACAAAGGGGGGAGAACAGTGAGGGGAAACTGTGGCCTTCATGTTGTCCTGCGCCCAGGGCGGCTGGATGCGCTTGCAGTAGGGGGTTACAAGCGTTCGCGTGAGAGAGAGAGAGAGCCTTACGCGTCGGCCCGTTCTCCCGCGTGGCCAACCTCCCCGTACAAGAGCCCTGGACCTTCCTTTTATAGACGTAAGGAGAGGGCCCAGGTGTACAATGGGGGGTGTAGCAATGTGCTAATGTGTCTAGCAGAGAGGAGCTAGAGCCCTAAGTACATGCGGTCGTGGCAGTCGGAGAGGTTTTGGCACCCTGTTCATGTGATGTCGTGGCCGCCGGAGGAGCGCTGGAGCCCTACGGAAGTACAGCTATCGGGGCTGTCGGGTTCTTGCTGACATCTCCTTGCTGACATAAGGGGCTGGGAGCTGCCGCCGTCATGGAGCGTGCGGGGTGTCATCATTACTTGTTTACTGGGGCGAGCCAGATGGGACGCCGGTCTTGTTCCCCGTAGCCTGAGCTAGCTAGGGGTAGGGTAATGATGGCCCGCCCTGCCGACGTGGCTAGTCCAGACCCGAGTTTAGGCGAGGTGGCGATTCCTCCGAGGTCGAGGTTGAGTCCGAGCCCTGGGGTCGGGCGAGGCGGAGTCCATCGTCTTCCAGAGCCGAGGCTGAGTCCGAGCCCTGGGGTCGGGCGAGGCGGAGTTCGTCGTCTTTCGGAGCCGAGGCCGAGTCCGAGCCCTGGGGTCGGGCGAGGCGGAGTTCGTCGTCTTCCGGAGCCGAGGCCAAGTCCGAGCCCTGGGGTCGGGCGAGGCAGAGTTCGTCATCTTCCGGAGCCGAGGCCGAGTCCGAGCCCTAGGGTTGGGCAAGGCAGAGTTCATCGTCTTCTGGAGCCGAGGCTGAGTCCGAGCCCTGGGGTCGGGCGAGGCAGAGTTCGTCGTCTTCCGGAGCTGAGGCCGAGTCCGAGCCCTGGGGTCAGGCGAGGCGGAGTTCGTCGTCTTCCGGAGCCGAGGCTGAGTCCGAGCCTTGGGGTCGGGCGAGGCGGAGTTCGTCGTCTTCCGCAGCCGAGGCCGAGTCCGAGCCCTAGGGTCGGGCGAGGCGGAGTTCATCGTCTTCTGGAGCTGAGGCCGACTCCGAGCCCTGGGGTCGGGCGAGGCGGAGTTCGTCGTCTTCCGGAGCCGAGGCTGAGTCCGAGCCCTGGGGACGGGCGAGGCGGAGTTCGTCATCTTCCGGAGCCGAGGCCGAGTCCGAGCCCTGGGGTCGGGCGAGGCGAAGTCCATCTTCCGAGGCCGAGATGGGGGCCGAGCCCTGGGGTCGGGCGAGGCGAAGTCCATCTTCCAAGGCCGAGACGGGGGCCAAGCCCTGGGGTCGGGCGAGGCGGAGCTTCCTATGTCGCCCGAGGCTAGACTTAGCCGCTGTCGACCTCACTCTAGCGAGTGGCACGGCAGTCGGAGCAGGGCAGGCAGCGCTGTATTCCTGTTAGGTCGGTCAGTGGAGCGGCGAAGTGACTGCGGTCACTTCGGCCTTGTCGACTAGAGCGCGCGTCAGGATAAGATGTCAGGCGATCCTTGCATTAAATGCTCCCACGATACGGTCGGTTGGCATAAAGATCTGGCCAAGGTTGCTTCTATGCGAAGACTGGGCCTCGGGCGAGCCGAAGGTGTGTCCGTTGCTTGAGGGGGCCCTCGGGCGAGACGTGAATCCTCCGGGGTTGGCAGCCTTTGCCCAAGGCTGGGCTCGGGCGAGGCAAGATCGTGTCCCTTTAGTGGACTGAGCCTTGACCTTAATCGCGCCCATTAGGCCTTTGCAGTTTTGTGCTGATGGGGGTTACCAGCTGAGATTAGGAGTCTTGGGGGTACCCCTAATTATGGTCCGTGACAGTAGCCCCCGAGCCTCGAAGGGAGTGTTGGCACTCGCTTGGAGGCTTTTGTCGCACTTTTTTGCAAGGGGACCGGCCTTTCTCGGTTGCATTTTGTTCCAGTGGGTGCGCGCGAGCGCACCCGCCGGGTGTAGCCCCCGAGGCCTCGGAGGAGTGTTTTGACTCCTTCGAGATCTTAGTGCCTTTCGTGATGGCTCGGCCGGTTTGGTCGTTCCCTCATGCGAACTGGCCGTAGCCCGGGTGCATAGTCGAGTCCCAAGTTCTCGGGCTGGTATGTTGACGCTGTCAACGGTTTGGCCGGAGCCGGGTTCACGAGAGCAGCCCCCGAGCCTTCGCACAGAGTGAGAGGACGGTCAAGGACAGACTCGGCTTTTTTCATACGCCCCTGCGTCGCCTTTCCGCAAGGCGGAGGGGGGGGGGGAAGTGCCATGCTGCCCTCGGAGGGCGCCGAACATGGTGTCTCCAGTGAGTTGCTAGCGGGTGATCCGAGTGGACGCCCATGCCCGATTCGTTAGGGGTCGGCTAGTGGCCCGGAGGCGCGCTCCAAAAGTACCTGTGGGTGATTCGCCGGATCCGGTCCCCTTTTGACGGGGTCCGAGGGCTCGATGCCTCCCTCTGGTGGGATTCCGTTACGAAAGTCGCTCCCGCTGGTCTCGGAAATGTCCTAGGGTACCTCGGGAGCGTAGCCCGAGCCTTGGTTATGTATCGAACGTACCCAAGGTCATCCCTCACTCTGCATGCTCTGAGGCAGCTGTCGAACACTTCGGGGGCTAGCCTACGAACCCCTGATCAGTAGTGGGCGCGGAGCCCGAGTGGCCTCAGACGGCCGTTGAACCCTTCCGAGGGGCCAGCCTTCGAACCTCTGACCAGTAATGGGCGCGGAGCCCGAGTGCTCTGAGGCGGCTGTCGAACCCTTTCGAGGGGCCAGCCTTCGAACCTCTGATCAGTAGGGGGGCTCGAGGCCCGTTTCCTTCGTGGAGAAGGATCCCTTTCTGAGTATCCCCTTTCCCGGTCCCTATGGCAAGAGAGAGAAAGAGGAAGTGGAAAAGGATACGAAATCGAACGTCGTGGCGTACCTTTTTTTTGACGCGGTCATTATGGTGGAGGTGAAGCGTCGCCCGCTTCGCCTGCCAAAGGTGCCGCCTGCCCTGCCACAGAGTTAATGCGATGGGATGAGTGGTTCGCGGGGCAGCCGTTGTGCGTGCGCGAGCCGTTCGAGGAACAGAACACGGGCGCGTCGTCTTCACGCCGTGGGAGAGGGTTCTCTCGCTGTTCCAGGAGGGGACGTGAGCCTGCAGATGATTTGAATGCTGCTTCCGCCCGCCTGCTATCGCCATTACTGCCGGCCCATTTTTGGTCGTATCGACCGTTGCGCCTTCTCCCGCGGCTGACTGACCCATGACCTGCGTGCCTGGTTGGCACTGCTGGGCCATGCGTAGGGTTGCCTCGAGTTGCGACACCGGTTCCGCAATCGAGGAGGCGCGGGACTGGCGCGAGTGGCGATGCAGTTTCTCGCACGTAGTAACCGGCGCGCCGGTTACATGACGTGTGGGCCTGGGCCTCCATGCTGGACGCGGCGAAGTCAGAAGGGTGCGCCCTCTTGGTGCGGTTGCATGCCGCCTGCATGGCGGTCCGCTTTTTCACCCGCTAGTCCGGGCGATAGTGGAGGAATGTTTGTAACCGCTGGGCTGTTGTGCGCTCCACGCACGGTGGTTTGGCTCCTTCTGTCCTGGGGCAGCTCGCATGACGCATGGGACCCAGCCCCCGTGTCGTAGGGGGAGGACCTTGGAGCGTGTTGGAGAAGACTCAGTCCGCGACGGCTGAGGACGCAAGTGGGGAGAGTCGCCTTTAAAAGGAGGGTGACCCCCTTGGACGGCAACCATGTCTTCGCACTTTCCTCATGCGTCGTGTCCTTCCACCTTCTGAGCCCCCAGATGGGGAGCGCTTGCGTCGCTTTCGTCTTGCTATCGTTGGAGGAACACAACTTCACGGAAGTTGGTACCTTTCAGCCATCGTTCGGCTTCAAGGATTTTCATCAGGCAGCCCGACTGCATCCCCTCGCTGGTGGTCACCCAAGACGGTCACCACCAGTTCGATGGTGGGGAGAAGCGAGCCGGGCTGTGGCCTCTGCCCCTCCCTCGGCTTCAAGGATGTTCATCATCAGTGCTGGGGAGGGGAGTGCGCCAAGTTGGGGCCTATCTCCACGCGGGCAGCGGCCCGCTCCTTCCCTCGGTGATCGGGGGGAAGGGCGTTCGACGTTCGTGGTGCTGGCAACTGCCGCGTGCCCGGCTCCCCGGCCTGAGCGGCTCCGGCGCTACTTCCGGTGCCACCTCCCACCGAGGCAGCCGGAAGAGGTTTCTCTGCCGATGGGATAGTCGGTGCCACCCACGGACTGACCTCCGACTCTATGGCCTTCTGCTTGTCCTCGCCCCTCGAGTGGGAGCATGGGAGAGGGTCTTATCGCAGCAGCGTCTGCTCTGAGGTCATCGCTGCTGCTGTTCGGCCGCCCGGAGCGGAGGTCGTTGTCGCTGCTGCCGGAGCGGGCATCGGCGTGCCACCTAGGGTCTTGTCGCCCCGGAGGCCCTCCAATGTGGGGGGTTGTTCGTACCTGCGGGGGTGGAATCGGAGTTCCGTTTGTAATGGCACCTTGAGTGCCGGTGTTTGTTCATTGTGGCTGTCGGGGCCTGAACATGTAGGTATTTTTTGGGTGTAATACCGCGTCGTTTCCTCATTTTGAGCACTAGAACTCGCCTGTCGGCTAGCCGAACCGCTTGACCAAATGTGAGTTGCTCTGTGCGGAAGGTGACAAGTGAGGTATCCGTATCCCGGAGGCATAGGAATCCCTCGGCTCGGTCGGCCTTGCCGCCCGAGGCTTCTCTTGCTTAGTTAAAGAAACCCTCGGCTGCTCTGCGGTGAGCCGGGGCCGAGGGCAGCGGTGTCAGCGTGGACAGAGGCGGATTCAGCTCGAAAAGGGAAGCTTCATCAGCCGGAGTCTGGCCGGGCCGTCCACTGGTGGGACCGGCGCCGGAGTCGGGTTGCCGAGGCCATGAGCCGAGCTGGTGTCCTCAGGGGGCAGCTGGCTGAGGCTTCGGGGCGGCCGGCCGAGCCATCTGCTCGGGTCGGGTTCCTGGAGGAGACCCTTGCGGCGATGGTCCGGCGTGGTGCTGACGTCGTCCTTCGGAGCGGAGATCCTTCGCCCGTGTTGCCGTCCGAGGCTCGGTCGGACTTCGCCGAAGGTGGAGTTGACGCCGAGGGTGCTGCTGCTCCCTCTCCATCGGTTCGCCTGTAGTATGCATATGTTTTTTGCGGCCACCGAGGCCCAAGCATACTGTCGTCGTGTTGTAAAGCTGCGTTTCTTTTCCACTTGTTTTGGGTATCAAGACTTGCTTGTCGGTGGCAGAATCGTTCATCCGAGCGAGAGTTACTTCTCACGGAAGGTGATGAGTGAGGTATCCATATCCCGGAGGCGTAGGAGTCCCTCGGCTCGGTCTGCCTTGCCACTTATGTGTACTCTTACTCGTCCGTAGGATTCTTTTGTCGACATGGTCGAGATGGCACGAAAAATCGTTTTGGCAGAAGAGTCTTCGAGCGTTAAGACTTGTTCGGTCAGCGGAACCATTTATCCGAGCGCGAGTTACTTATCGCAGAAGGTGATGAGTGAGGTATCCGTATCCCGGAGGCATAGGAGTCCCTCGGCTCGGTCAGCCTTGCCTGCTTACGTGTACTCCGTCGTTTTTAGGATCCCACCATCGAAGTAGTCGAAAAACATGAAAAATGTTCTTGCCGAAAGACTTTTTTCGAGGAAAATTTTGACGCAGAGGGGGTTCGCCCCTTCTAGCCCCCGAGGGAGGGTCGGGCTTTGCCGAGGCAAGGCCGACCCTTCCTTGATGGTTAGACTTTATATGTAAATGAGGTATATGAACGGCTTGAAAACATCTTAAGGGTAGAAGCGACGTAGCTGTCAGATGTTCCAAGCGTTGTTGTAGACCTCGCCTTGACTGTTGGCTAGCTTGTATGTCCCGGGCTTCAAAACCTTGGCGATGATGAATGGCCCTTCCCAGGGAGGCGTGAGCTTGTGCCGCCCTCGGGCGTCTTGTCGTAGTCGAAGCACCAAGTCGCCCACCTGGAGGTCTCGGGACCGAACCCCTCGGGCGTGGTAGCGTCGCAGGGACTGCTGATACCGCGCCGAGTGTAGTAAGGCCACGTTCTGAGCCTCTTGCAGCTGGTCCAGTGATTCTTCTCGGTTGGTCTAGTTGCGTCGGTCGTCGTAGGCCCTCATCCTTGGGGAACCGTATTCTAAGTCTGTGGGCAAGATGGCCTCGGTCCCGTAGACTAGAAAGAATGGCGTGAAACCCGTGGCTCAACTTGGTGTCGTCCTCAGGCTCCAGACCACCAAGGGGAGTTCCTTCATCCATCGCCTGCCGAACTTGTGGAGGTCGTTGTAGATCCTCGGCTTGAGTCCTTGCAGAATCATGCCATTGGCACGCTCTACCTGCCCATTCGTCATGGGTTGAGCCACGGCGGCCCAGTCCACCCGGATGTGGTGATCCTCACAGAAGTCTAGGAACTTTCTGCCGGTGAACTGGGTGCCGTTGTCGGTGATGATGGAGTTTGGGACCCCAATGCGATGGATGATGTTGGTGAAGAACGCCACCGCCTGTTCGGACCTGATGCTGTTTAGTGGTCGGACCTCGATCCACTTGGAGAATTTGTCGATGGCGACCAGCAGGTGCGTGTAGCCCCCGGGTGCCTTCTGCAAGGGACCGACGAGGTCCAGACCCCACACAGCAAAAGGCCAGGTGATGGGTATTGTTTGTAGAGCCTGAGCGGGTAGGTGCGTCTGCCTTGCGTAGAACTGACACCCTTGGTAGGTGCGGACAATTCTAGTGGCGTCGGCCACCGCGGTCGGCCAGTAGAAACCTTGTCGGAAAGCGTTTCCAACAAGGGCTCGAGGCGCTGCGTGGTGACCACAAGCCCCCGGGTGTATTTCTTGTAAGAGCTCCTGGCCTTCGGCGATGGATATGCATCGCTGGAGGACACCGGAGGGGCTGCGGTGGTAGAGCTCCTTGCCGTCACCTAGCAAGACGAATGACTTGGCGCGCCGCGCCAGTCGCCGAGCTTTGGCTCTATCGAGGGGTAGCTCCCCTCGGTGGAGATATTGCAGGTACGGGGTCTGCCAGTTCTGATTGGGCGTGACCCCATTCCGCTCTTCCTCGATGCGTAGAGTCTCATCCTCGGTAGCTGGGGTGCCTCGGGCTGAGCCGAGGGTGCCTCGGGCTAAGCCGAGGGTGCCTCGGGCTCTGCTGAGGGTGTCTCGGGCCCGGTCGTGTCGCTGGTCTTGACCGAGGGTTGATGTAGGTCTCAGGAGAAGACGTCCAAGGAACCGTTGTCCGCCCCGAAGCTATCTTTGCCAGATCGTCCGCAGTCTCATTGTATCGTCGGGCGACGTGGTCGACCTCGAGCTTGTAGAACTTGTCTTCCAGGCGCCGAACCTCGTCGCAGTAGGCTTCCATCTTCGGGTCGCGGCAGTGGGAGTTCTTCATGCCTTGGTCGATGACAAGCTGCGAGTCACCGCGAGCGTCAAGGCGTCGGACCCCTAGCTCGATGGCGATGCGCGGCATTGACCAGAGCCTCGTACTCAGCCACGTTGTTGGACGCCGGGAAATGGAGGCGCAGCACGTAGCGGAGGTGCTTCCCGAGGGGCGAGATGAAGAGCAGGCCCGCGCCTGCCCCTGTTTTCATCAGCGACCCATCGAAAAACATGGTCTAGAGTTCCGGTTGGATTGGAGCTGCTGGAAGCTGGGTGTCGACCCATTCAGCCACAAAGTCTGCCAAGACTTGGGACTTGATGGCCTTCCGAGGGGCGAACGAGATTGTCTCACCCATGATTTCCACCGCCCACTTTGCAATCCTACCCGAGGCCTCTCGGCACTGGATGATCTCCCCGAGGGGGAAGGATGACACCACAGTTACCGGATGAGACTCGAAGTAGTGTCGCAACTTTCACCGCGTCAGAATTACCGCGTACAGTAGCTTCTGAATTTGTGGGTAGCGGATCTTGGTCTCGGACAGTACTTCACTGATGAAGTAGACCGGCCTCTGGACGGGCAATGCATGCCCTTCTTCTCGTCTCTCGACCACGATCGCGGCGCTGACCACCTGAGTGGTAGCGGCGACGTAGATCAAGAGGGCTTCTCCGGCAGCGGGGGGCACCAGGACGGGTGCGTCCGTAAGGAGCGCCTTCAGGTTCCCGAGGGCTTCCTCGGCCTCAGGGTTCCAAGTGAAGCACTCGGTCTTTCTTAAGAGGCGGTACAGAGGTAGGCCTCTTTCACCGAGGCACGAGATGAAACGGCTCAGAGCCGCAAGGCATCCCATGACCCTCTGTACGCCTTTCAAGTCTTTGATGGGCCCCATGTTGGTGATGGCCGCGATTTTCTCCGGGTTGGCCACGATGCCCCACTCGGAGACGATGAACCCCAAGAGCATGCCTCGGGGGACTCCGAAGACGCACTTCTCGGGATTGAGTTTTATGCCTTTCGCCTTGAGACACCGGAATGTCGTTTCAAGGTCGGAGAGGAGGTCGGAGGCTCTCCTCGTCTTGACTACGATGTCATCGACGTAAGCCTCGACCGTTCGACCAATGTGCTCTCCGAACACGTGGTTCATGCACCTTTTGTACGTCACACCCGCATTCCTCAAACCAAATGGCATAGTAACGTAGCAGTACATGCCAAAAGGTGTGATGAAAGAAGTCACGAGCTGGTCGGACTCTTTCATCCTGATTTGGTGATACCCTGAGTAGGCATCAAGGAACGACAGGGTTTCGCACCCAGCAGTGGAATCCACGATTTGATCGATACGAGGCAGAGGGTAGGGAACCTTCGGACATGCTTTGTTTAGACCAGTGTAGTCTACACACATCCGCCATTTCCCTCCTTTCTTTTTCACAAGCACAGGGTTGGCAAGCCATTCGGGATGGAATACCTCTTTGATGAACCCTGCGGCCATCAGCTTGTGGATCTCCTCGCCTATGGCTCTGCGCTTTTCTTCGTCGAATCGGCGCAGAGGCTGCTTCACGGGTCGGGCTCCAGCTCGGATATCCAGTGAGTGCTCGGCAACTTCCCTCGGTATGCCAGGCATGCCCGAGGGACTCCACGCAAAAACGTCAACGTTTGCGCGGAGAAAGTCGACGAGCACTACTTCCTATTTGGGGTCGAGCTCGGAGCCGATCCGTATCTGCTTGGAGGTGTCGTTGCTGGGGTCGAGAGGGACGGATTTAACTGCCTCTGCTGGTTCGAAGTTGCCGGCGTGGCGATTCGCATCTGGAAGCTCCTTGGGGAGGCTCTCCATGTCGGCGATGAGGGCCTCAGATTCGGCGAGGGCCTCGGCATACTCCACGCACTCCATGTTGTATTCCGTACGCGTGTTGGTACGTGGGGCCGACGGTGATGACCCCGTTGGGGCCCGACATCTTGAGCTTGGGGTAGGTGTAGTTGGGGACGGCCATGAACTTGGCGTAACATGGTCTCCCCAGCACTGTGTGGTAGGTTCCTCGGAACCCGACCACCTCGAACGTGAGGGTTTCCCTTCGGAAGTTGGAGGGAGTCCCAAAGCAGACGGGCAGATCGAGTTGTCCGAGGGGTTGGACGCGTTTCCCAGGGATGATCCCGTGAAAAGGCGCCGCGCTGGCCCGGACCGAGGACAGATCGATCTGCAGGAGCCCAAGGGTCTCGACGTAGATGATGTTGACGCTGCTGCCTCCGTCCATGAGGACCTTGGTGAGCCTGACGTTGCCGATGACGGGGTCGACAATGAGCGGATATTTCCCCGGGCTCGGCACGCGGTCGGGGTGGTCACCCTGGTCGAAGGTGATGGGCTTGTCGGACCAGTCTAGGTAGACTGGCGCCGCCACCTTTACCGAACAGACCCCCCGACGCTCTTGCTTGCGGTGCCGAGCTGAGGCGTTCGCCACTTGCCCACCGTAGATCATGAAGCAGTCGTGGACCTCGAGAAACTCCTCTGCCTTGTGGTCCTCCTTCTTGTCGTTGTTGTGGGCCCTGCCACCTTCCGCCGGTGGCCCGGCCTTGTGAAAGTGGCGCCGAAGCATGACGCACTCCTCAACGGTGTGCTTGACGGGCCCCTGATGATAGGGGCACGGCTCCTTGAGCATCTTATCAAAGAGATTGGCACCTCCTGGAGGTCTCCGAGGGTTCTTGTACTCAGCGGCGGCGACAAGGTCTGCGTTGGTGGCGTCACGTTTCGCTTGCGACTTCTTCTTGTTCTTCTTCTTGGTGTTGCACCGAGCGGATGGCTCGGGGACGTCTTCCGGCTGGCGGCCCTGGGGCTGCTTGTCCTTCCGGAAGATGGCCTCAACCGCCTCCTGGCTAGAGGCGAACTTGGTGGCGATGTCCATCAGCTCGCTCGCCCTGGTTGGGTCTTGCGACCCAGCTTGCTCACCAGGTCGCGGTAGGTGGTGCCGGCGAGGAATGCACCGATGACGTTCGAGTCGGTGACATTGGGAAGCTCGGTGTGCTGCTTTGAGAATCGCTGGATGTAGTCCCGGAGAGACTCTCCCGACTGCTGGCGGCAGCTCCGGAGATCCCAGGAGTTCCCAGGACGCACGTACGTGCCCTGGAAGTTGCCGGCGAAGGCTTGGACCAGGTCATCCCAGTTGGAGATCTGCCCCGGAGGCAAATGCTCCAGCCAGGCTCGAGCGGTGTCAGAGAGGAACAGGGGGAGGTTGCGGATGATGAGGTTGTCATCGTCCGTTCCACCCAGCTGGCAGGCCAGTCGGTAGTCCGCGAGCCACAGTTCTAGCCTCGTCTCCCCCGAGTACTTTGTGATGGTAGTCGGGGTTCGGAACTGGGTCGGGAACGGTGCCCGTCGTATGGCCCGGCTGAAAGCCTGCGGACCGGGTGGTTCGGGCGAGGGGCTCTGATCCTCCCCGCTGTCGTAGCGTCCCCCACGCCTGGGGTGGTAGCCTCGGTGCACCCTTTCGTCGAGGTGGGCTCGACGGTTGCGGTGGTGGTGCTCGTTGCCGAGGCGATCCGGGGCCGCAGGCGCCGTGTTGCACGTGCGCCCGGTGTGGACCGAGGCTTCTCGCACGAATCCGGAAGTCGTGGCGCGATGCTCCGGGGGGTACCCCTGCCTTCCGGAGGCAGAGCTTTCGACCCGTCGGACCGTGGCATCTTCCAGGAGGTTCTTGAGCTCTCCCTGGATACGCCGCCCCTCGGTGGTGGAGGGTACCGGCATCGCTCGGAGTAGTATCGCAGCTGTAGCCAGGTTCTGGCCGACCCCACTGGAAACCGGGGGCAGCCTTGGCCTGGTATCATCGGCGATGCGGTGCTAGACGTCCTAGGGCAGATGACGCGCTTCTCCGGCCGGAGCTCGGCCTGCCCACTCCTGTCCGAGGTTCAGCCGAGGCTGCGCAAGTGTTCCGACCTCCTTGTCGAGCCTAGCCTGCATCTTGCAGATTTGCTCGAGCTGTACGTCCTGACCCCCCGCAGGGACTGGGACCACAGCTAGCTCCCGAAGGATGTCAACGCGAGGCGCAGGCCTAGGGGGATCGCCGTTCTCCGGCATACCAAGATGGTTGCCTTCACCGAGACCCCCTAGATCGATGTGGAAACATTCACGACTTGGGCCACAGTCCTCGTCGCCGAGGCTGTGGCTACCATCGGAACAATCGGAGAGGTAGTAGTCACATGCGGTCATGAAGTCCCACATGGGACTGGGGTTACCAAGCCCAGAGAAATCCCAACCAGAGTCGGGCTCGTCATCTTCCTCGGAACCCGAGGGCCCATAGGTCAAGACGGCCGTCAGTCTGTCCTACGGTGACCGCACATGGTACCCCGGAGGGTTTGGACATGCCTTTGCGAAAGCCTCCACTGAAGCAGGGTCGCTTGGTGGATCGAAGCTGAATCTGAAAGGAATGGGATGGGAAACGAACGGTACCTCTTGATCGATGGGTGGTGACGAAGTCGCGTCAGGGGCGGACTGCACCGTTGTCTCAGGTACGAGGGCGACGCCCAGTAAGCCCTTCGCGAGCGTGCTGGCGTCTTCCGTTAGCTCGATGTTGGCGTGTTGCGGGGAAACGACGCTCGTCTTCGTCTCCGACGAGAGGTCAACGCCCGACGTGTCCCCCGCTGGGGCACCGGCGTCGACGACTTGCTCGACAGCCGACGAGGTGCCGCCTCCTGCTTGGCCATGGTTGCCCCGCCTCCTCCTCCATCGGTGGGGGAGATGACGGGACAAACCCGGATGTTGTTCTTCCGCCATGTGGCGAAGACGTCATTGATTCCGCCGCCGGCGGGCGGGCTGAAGGCCGCCATTGTCGCTGTCGCGCAGCGGAGGAAGGAGTATCATGTCGTAGCTGCCGTCGAGAGACATGAACTCGAGACTCCCAAAACGGAGCGTCGTTCCGGGTTGGAAAGGTTGCTGGGGACTACTCATCTGGAGCCTAACGGGAAGCTGTTCGTCAAGACGCAGCAGGCCCCTACCTGGCGCACCAACTGTTGGCGTTTCGACCCCGTGGGGTCCCTAGACCGACGAGTAAATTGTCGCTGCGTGCCCCAGCCCAGATGGGTCGGCGCGAGACGGGACACAAAGGGGGGAGAACAGTGAGGGGAAACCGCGGCCTTCATGTTGTCCTGCGCCCAGGGCGGCTGGATGCGCTTGCAGTAGGGGGTTACAAGCGTTCGCGTGGGAGAGAGAGAGAGAGAGAGAGAGAGAGAGAGCCTTACTCGTCGGCCCGTTCTCCCGCGCGGCCAACCTCCCCGTACGAGAGCCCTGGACCTTCCTTTTACAGACGTAAGGAGAGGGCCCAGGTGTATACTGGGGGTTGTAGCAATGTGCTAACGTGTCTAGCAGAGAGGAGCTAGAGCCCTAAGTACATGCCATCGTGTCAGTCGGAGAGGTTTTGGCACCCTGTTCATGTGATGTCGTGGCCGTCGGAGGAGCGCTGGAGCCCTGTGGAAGTACAGCTGTCGGGGCTGTCGGGTCCTTGCTGACGTCTCCTTGCTGACATAAGGGGCTGGGAGCTGCTGCCGTCATGGAGCGTGCGGGGTGTCATCATTACTTGTTTACTGGGGCGAGCCAGATGGGACACCGGTCTTGTTCCCCGTAGCCTGAGCTAGCTAGGGGTAGGGTAATGATGGCCCCCCTGGCGACGTGGCTGGTCCAGACCCGAGTTTAGGCGAGGTGGCGATTCCTCCGAGGTCGAGGTTGAGTCTGAGCCCTGGGGTCGGGCGAGGCGGAGTCCATCGTCTTCTGGAGCCGAGGCTGAGTCCGAGCCCTGGGGTCGGGCGAGGCGGAGTTCGTCGTCTTTTGGAGCCGAGGCCGAGCCCTGGGGTCGGGTGAGGCGGAGTTCATCGTCTTCCGGAGCTAAGGCCGAGTCCGAGCCCTGGGGTCGGGCGAGGCGGAGTTCGTCGTCTTCCGGAGCCAAGGCTGAGTCCGAGCCCTAGGGTCGGGCGAGGTGGAGTTCGTCGTCTTCCGGAGCCGAGGCGGAGTCCGAGCCCTGGGGTCGGGCGAGGCGGAGTTCGTCGTCTTCCGGAGCCGAGGTCGAGTCCGAGCCCTGGGGTCGGGCGAGGTGGAGTTCGTCGTCTTCTGGAGCCGAGGCTGAGTCCGAGCCCTGGGGTCAGGCGACGCGGAGTTCGTCGTCTTCCGGAGCCGAGGCCGAGTCCGAGCCCTGGGGTCGGGCGAGGCGAAGTCCATCTTCCGAGGCCGAGACAGGGGCTGAGCCCTAGGGTCGGGCGAGGCGAAGTCCATCTTCCGAGGCTGAGATGGGGGCCGAGCCCTAGGGTCGGGCGAGGCGGAGCTTCCTATGTCGCCCGAGGCTGGACTTAGCCGCTGTCGACCTCACTCTGGCGAGTGGCACGACAGTCGGAGCAGGGCAGCCGGCGCTGTATTCCTGTTAGGTTGGTCAGTGGAGCGGCGAAGTGACTGCGGTCACTTCGGCCTTGTCGACTGGAGCGCGCGTCAGGATAAGATGTCAGGCGATCCTTGCATTAAATGCTCCTGCGATACGGTCGGTTGGCGTGGCGATCTGGCCAATGTTGCTTCTCTACGAAGACTGGGCCTCGGGCGAGCCGAAGGTGTGTCCGTTGCTTGAGGGGGCCCTCGGGCGAGACGTGAATCCTCCGGGGTCGGCTGCCTTTGCCTGAGGCTGGGCTCGGGCGAGGCGAGATCGTGTCCCTTGAGTGGACTAAGCCTTGACCTTAATCGCGCCCATCAGGCCTTTGCAGTTTTGTGCTGATGGGGGTTACCAGCTGAGATTAGGAGTCTTGGGGGTACCCCTAATTATGGTCCCCGACACTATCTATCTGGGCTCTTCCTAAATTTTCGTGATGTTTGGAACATAGTCGTTCCGAAAATTGGTGCGTCCGGTGATTATTTAAAATTCATCGCTCGCGCGAATACGAATTCGGAAGCCCGACTCACTCGGCCGATTTATCTCGGTCCAATTAAACAGAATTTGTCGACTAAGGTTTTTGGCGTAAATAATTCTATCTCCACTCGTCAACTGAGAAGTCGCGTCCAAGGAATTATAATTGAGATCTGATTCTCCGCGTAAATTATCTGTGTTGACGTGGAATCGGGTGTCGACTGCGGACGAAATTATTTGATTTCAAATCAAATTGAACATAGTCTGAAATATGGTTGTTCACACCGTTCAAATTTGTTCCGACGATGTCTCGCCCCGATCCAAAACTTTGGATGTAAATAACGGATGCAAATTCATCTAATACCGAAGCTGGAATCTATGTAATTCGGTCCATTTACAACCTGTCCAGAACAACCCAGACCAATGTAATTATAACTGAAAGCGAGTAATTAGCGATCAATTTGATTCGCTAATTCATCAAACGAAATATATATTCGTGTAGCGTGTCGGCCTGTGTACAGCGCTTAAAATCATGATTCAAAATATCTTCGATTGTTGTTAAGAAAAAGAGAGAAAGGAAAATCCAGAAAAAAAATATCCCACCACTCAAAACTCCAATGCTCCTTATCCTCTCATGACGTGCGTTCTCCTTATCTCCATCGCTCGTACGCATTCTCTCCGTGTCTATCTTCTCTTCCTCCCCCTGCGCCCAGCCGAATCCTTCCCTGGCGCCCGTCCATGGCGCCCAAGAGCCCAGGCCCTCTCCTTCCTCTCCAGCCGCGGCATCACCTGCTCCCTATTTCCTGCTCGCGCTCCTTACTTCTTCCTTCCTCGTGGCGCTTCCTCTGCTCATCTCTACGGCCGACCGCGCGGCTCCCATGGCGCTGCGTCCAGCTCCCTCCTAGCTCGGCATCAACGACCGCTACTCGCCCATGGCCGCGCCCTGGTAGCCACCGGTCCGGCTGTCTTTTTCCTCGGCGTCCTGATCCAATCCAAACTCCAAGCGTCGTCCATGGAGCTGCTCGCCGACCACTGCCTACAACCGTGCCTCCTTCCCGTTCCACTCGGATCCTCTGTTTTTCCTTCTCCCATGGCGCTCGGACTTCCGCTCGGGTTCAGGCTCCCTGCACGCGAGCCTCTGCGCACCCAGTCCCTCTGGTCGCCTGCTCCAGCTCCCATGGTGCCCATCTCTTTCCTCTCCCTCTGCTCGGCGCTGCGGCTTTCAGCTTGCCGGAATGGCCCTCTGCTGGGCCATGGCCGCTGTGCCAAGTTTCTCCTCTATTGCACGTGCTCTGCAGAGCTTGCTCCTGCGTGCAGTGCGCCCAGCCAGCTCCCTGCCGAGTCCTAGCCGAACTACTCCGTACAGCGCCCTGTCGAGGCTTCCTGTTCATGCGCTTGCCATGGCCGCGCAGCCCCCTGGTGGTTGCTCCTCTCCCACGCCGAGTCCCTCTCATCCCCATGGCCGAGTCTCTTCCCCGGCTTCTCCTAAACTGCGCCGTGCCGAGCTCGCCCCTAATCCCTGCTTGCCGTGTTCCTTCGCGTCGTCGCCTTGCTGCTCGCTTTGCGCGCACGGTCCTCAGCCCCCTGCGCGTAGCCAGTTTTTCGGTTTGCCGTGGAGCCTGCGCGCTCGGTTCTGTCCAGTTCGCGTCTTGCTCGCCTTTGCGTCGCGCGCGTAGCATTTCATTATTCCTGCGCGTGCTGCCGCGAAGCTTTCGGTTCAGTTCTTCTCCGTCGCGTTGTCGTGCGCGCGAAACTGCTCGCAATCGTCATCGAGTCCGTGACGCCCGCTGGACACGGCAAAACGTTGCGTGTGCTTGTGTCCAAGCCCACCCAACTGTGTCCTCGCTTTGCTTCTCACGTCGCTACTTGCCAAGCCTTTCCCTAATCCGCGACATAAATATTCGCTCAGCCACGGTCTCATCAAACTGCGAAGCTTCCTCGCCGTGCGCTCTGGCATCGGCTGCTGCCGATTCCGCCATAAAGTTTGCGAGCTCTCCTTGCTCGGCTCATTTTGCCGTGGGCAATTTCTCCATGATTCAAATCTGTGTTGCTTGCCCTGTGTGCGCCTGCTTCTCATCCATCGGGTTTTGTGCGTGCTCGCATTTGTCGTCGAGCTGTTAAACCCGTCATCTCCGGCTCGATCTCCACCTCACCAGCTCGCACCAGACTTCAATTGAAGGTCGTCGTCGATCCGTGCGTCATCAAGAAATTCCAAGAGTCAAGTGAAGATGGAGCCAGCAACGTGATATTCACCAAGTGTGCAACAAAAAGCTCGAGCCAGGATTTATCAGCATTCGTACGAGTATTGCGTAGCGTTTGATGCTGGTGAGCCGATTTATAATTTTTATAAGTTTATCTGATGATGGAATTAACTAGAGTTATTAATCGTAATAATCCTCGTATTTAGCGCAGGCGCATTGTGGTAGTGTTAAATATGTGTCAAATATGATGGAGTTAGTAATGCGAAAGGTAGATTAAATTATACAATATTCGGGCGAGCTGATGACGTAGAAAAATAGGCTTAGTATTCCTATCAGCTAGTTGATAGATTTTCTAGTGTCGTTATGTCAATTTGGTTAATGGATGTAGTCGATGCCCTGCTGTGATATCCATGATGCTTAATGCTTGGTTTTAAGTGTTTCGTCCTTTTTAGCGTAGATTATCTATCTCGTACTATGTATACTTATGCTCATACATGTGCATCGTGCATCTCATGAGGTACGATAATTAATCGTGTGATGCGGAAGAAGACCCAAGTCGACCCCAAGCGCGGGCTAACCCGCAGGATGATGCTGATGAACGGAACTGAAGATGGATAATCTGACGAATGTCAAGACAAAAGATGGTCGTCAAGCGGACGTCGTCTAACAACACTAACCTAGTGTTACTCAGGCAAGCCCCGGTGCATTTGCCACCTTCCTTGATGTTTTTAAAATCTTTCTAAGTGTAGGAGTTGGTTGTTAAACAATTCCTGCATTATCTTCCTTGATCTTGATTACCTTCCTTGATATCCTGTTTTACAAAAGGTTTTTACTATGCTTAGTATTGCTCTAGCAAAACAAAAGGTTTTGTTTTACAAAAGATGATTGGCAAGGTGGGTGGGATGTTTTGAAAATAAAACTTGATGGTGAATCCATCACGGCCGTGAAGGATTCAACATCGGAAAAGATGTACCTTCGTCAGGTACCAAGTTTTTGGGTTTAAATGATTAAGCTGAGACCGGGCGGGTGACTTGCACGAGAAGAGAGTCTCGGTGTAGTGTCTCCGTCTGAGTCGATTAAGGACCGTCTCGATGTAGGCTTGCTGACCGAGGACCCTTTAACTGGTCATATGCCTTGTCATGGGTAAGCCTTGCCTCGGGCAGACTAAGGCCAGAATAAGATAACACGAAATGGGCGTGGAGCGGTGGCGAGAGTAGCGTGTACCCTCCGTAGCAAGAGGCTGGACGGTGGTGTATCTGTGCTCTCGGTTTGCGTGAACCTGATCTGGTCTTAAGAACCCCGGTGGTGGGTTGACATATGCAAGGGTTAAGTACTACATATGTCGTGTGATTGGAGATCCTCAGCTGAGTATAATCGATTCGGATCGCCGTACCTTCGCGGTTATGAAGACTTGGTCACTGCCCTATACGTAGAACTCCAGTAAAGATGAAGGACTTGTTAAGAAATTGGCTAGTGCAGGTCAAGTGTTTGAACTAGGGTAGAAAGAACTCTAGATGCAGGTAACTTTACGTAACCTGACAAGTAAAATTGGATTTTAAGGATCCACTCGTAGTAAGCTTTTCTGCAAAACAGAGTCTTTGATTCTTGATAAACCATACCTTGAATCCCTCTACCCAGCATATCCTTGAGAGTCTTTTCTTTAGTCGGGTAAGTCTTGCTGAGTAATTCCGTACTCAGGGTTTTATTCCCTGTTGTTTTTCAGGTCCTAACTTTGTGATGTTGTTGATGGTGTTAAGTGTCGGTGGGCTCGACCTTCTTATAAGTCTAAGTACTTCTTCTATACTTCTTATTGAGGATGGTCACTTGAGCTAGCATATATTTCAATCTTATACTTTTGTAATCACTCCGATAAAATAATATAAAATTTTTGTAACTTGTAAAATTTGGTAGTAAGATTTCCGCTGCAACAATGTTGGTGTGTGTGATTTGTGTTACTTAATCTAGCGATTCTGGTTGAAAGTGGTTTATCCGATGTCCTTGGGGCAATCAGACAGATCCTATTAAGTTATCTGGTGCACATGCATAGCCGTCTGAGGTTTTTGGGACAAGGACAGGTGCATGTGGGCCCAATAACTTGGAGGTTCTGCCACAAAGGGCCAGATAGGTAAACTGCCACTCTCAAATTGAGGTGAAAGAGAGGAGATTTTTTCAGAGCAAGAATAAAGATAAGTGTCAAGGCAAGACCGATGGATAACAAGGTAATGGTGATAGCAAATTAAACACACAACAAAGGATTAAGACAAGACTTGTAAGGCGACATGAATTGAAAAGAAATCAAGGGAGAGATGGGTAACTCACAGCTCTCAAACTGGGTTGAAAGAAAGAGGAGACTTTTAAAGGATAAGTTCAAAGTAAACATTTAGGTGGAAGGCCTCAATATCACAAGGGTCAAAGGCGATAATAGACAAGGGCATAAGGGAAAAGATGAAAGCACAGAAGAGCCAGTGGTATAAGTACAACAAAGAATGGAGGTATGTCAAGGCTTACGCGGTAAAGAAGAGGATATAGCCAAGGGTGAGATAAGTAAAACATAGCTCTCGAATTGAGATCAAACAGAGGGGATTTCAACAAGCAGACCTGTCGGCGTTTCGACCCCGGGGGGGGGGGGAGGTCAATAGACCGATGAGTGAATTGTCGCCGCGTGTCTCAGCCCAGATGGGTCGGCGCGAGACGGAGCACGAAGGGGGGAGAAGGGAGGAAAAAAGGGGAAACCCGCGGCCTTCGTGTTGTCCTGCGCCCAGGTCGGGTGCGCTTGCAGTAGGGGGTTACAAGCGTACGCGTGGGGGGAGAGCGAGGGACTCTACGCGCCGTCCCGTCCTCCCGCGCGGCCAACCTTCTCGTAAGAGAGCCCTGGACCTTCCTTTATAGGCGTAAGGAGAGGGTCCAGGTGTACAATAGGGGGTGTAGCAGTGCGCTATCGTGTCTAGAAGAGAGGAGCTAGTGCCCTAAGTACATGCCGTCGTGGCAGCCAGAGAGGTTTTAGCACCCTGTTCATGTGATGTCGTGGCCGTCGGAGGAGCGTTGGAGCCTTGCGGAAGGACAGCTGTCGGGGCTGTCGAGTCCTTGCTGACGTCTCCTTGCTTCCGTAAGGGGCTAAGAGCCGCCGTCGTCATGGAGCACGCGGGGCGCCATCATTATCTGTTTACCGGGGCGAGCCAGATGGGACGCCGGTCTTGTTCCCCGTAGCCTGAGCTAGCTAGGGATAGGGTAATGATGGCCCCCCCTGTGACGTGGTCGGTCCGAGCCCTGGGTCGGGCGAGGCGGAGCTCCTCTGAGGTCAGGGTCGAGTCGGTCTTCCGAGGTCGAGGTCGAGTCCGAGCCCCGGGTCGGGCGAGGCGGAGACTGTCGTCCAAGGCCAAGGCTGAGTTCGAGCCCTGGGGTCAAGCGAGGCGGAGTTCGTCGTCTTCCGGGGCCAAGCCCGAGTCCGAGCCCTAGGGTCGGGCGAGGTGGAGTTCGTCGTCTTCCGGGGCCGAGCCCGAGTCCGAGCCCTGGGGTCGTGCGAGGTGGAGTTCGTCGTCTTCCGGGGCCGAGCCCGAGTCCGAGCCCTGGGGTCGGGCGAGGCAGAGTTCGTCGTCTTCCGGGGCCGAGCCCGAGTTCGGGCCCTGGGGTCGGGCGAGGCAGAGTTTCTTATGGCGCCCGAGGCCGGACTTGGCTGCTGTCAGCCTCACTCTATCGAGTGGCACAGCAGTCGGAGCGACGCAGGCGGTGCTGTCTTCTTGTCAGGCCGGTCAGTGGAGCGGCGAAGTGACAGCGGTCACTTCGGCTCTGTCGACTGAAGGGCGTGTGACAGGATAAGGTGTTAGGCCATCCTTGCATTAAATGCTTCTGCGATACGGTCGGTTGGTGTGGCGATCTGGCCAAGGTTGCTTCTTGGCGAAGACTGGGCCTCGGGCGAGCCGAAGGTGTGTCCGTCGCTTGAGGGGGTCCTCGGGCGAGACGTGAATCCTCCGGGGTCGGCTGCCCTTGCCCGAGGCTGGGCTCGGGTGAGGCGAGGTTGTGTCCCTTGAGTGGACCGAGCCTTGGCTTAATCGCACCCATCAGGCCTTTGCAGCTTTGTGCTGATGGGGGTTACCAGCTGAGATTAGGAGTCTTGGGGGTAACCCTAATTATGGTCCCCGACAGTAGCCCCCGAGCCTTGAAGAGAATGTTGATACTCGCTTGGAGGCTTTTGTCGCACTTTTTTGCAAGGGGACCGGCCTTCCTCGGTTGCTTTTTGTTCCGGGGGGTGCGCGCGAGCGCACCTGCCGGGTGTAGCCCCCGAGGCCTCGGAGGAGTAGTTTGACTCCTTCGAGGTCTTAGTACGTTTCGTAACGCTTCGGCCGGTCTGGCTGTTCCCTCATGCGAACTGGCCGTAGCCCGGGTGCACAGTCGAGTCCCAAGTTCTCGGGCTGGTATGTTGACGCTGTCAACGGTTTGGCCGGAGCCGGGTTTGCGAGAGCAGCCCCGGAGCCTCCACACAGAGCGAGAGGACGGTCAGGGACAGACTCGGCTTTTTACATACGCCCCTGCGTCGCCTTTCCGCAAGGAGGAGGGGGGAAAGCGCCATGTTGCCCTCAGAGGGCGCCGAACATGGTGTCTCCAGTGAGTTGCTAACGGGTAATCCGAGTGGACGCCCGTGCCCCATTTGTTAAGGGTCGGCTAGTGGCACGGAGGTGCGCTCCAAAAGTACCTACGGGTGACTTGCCGGACCTGGTCCCCTTTTGACGGGGTCCGAGGGCTCGATGCCTCCTTCTAGTGGGATTCCGTTACAAAATCGTTCCCGTTGGTCTCGGAAATGTCCTAGGGTACCTCGGGAGCGCAGCTCGAGCCTCGGTTGTGTATCGAACGTACCCAGGGTCATCCCTCGCTCTGCGTCTGAGGTGGCTGTCGAACCCTTCGGGGGCCAGCCTACGAACCCCTAATCAGTAGTGGGCGCGGAGCCCGAGTGGCCTGAGGCGGCCGTTGAACCCTTTCGAGGGGCCGGCCTTCGAACCTCTGACCAGTAGTGGGCGCGGAGCCCGAGTAGCCTGAGGCGACCGTTGAACCCTTTCGAGGGGCCGGCCTTCGAACCTTTGACCAGTAGTGGGCGCGGAGCCCGGGTGCTCTGAGGCGGCTGTTCAACCCTTCCGAGGGGCCAGCCTTTGAACCTCTGATCAGTAGGGGGCTTGGGGCCCGCTTCCTTCGCGGAGAAGGATCCCTTTCGGAGTATCCCCTTTCCTGACCCCTGAGGCAAGAGAGAGAAAGAGGAAGTGAAAAGGATACGAAATCGAATGACGTGGCGCACCTTTTTTGACGCGGTCATTATGGCGGAGGTGAAGCGTCGCCTGCTTCGCCTGCCAAAGGTGCCGCCTGTCCTGCCGCAGAGTTAATGCGATGGGACGAGTGGTTCACGGGGCGGCCGTTGTGCGTGCGCGAGCCGTTCGAGGAACAGAACACGGACGCGTCCTCTTCCGCCGTGGGAGAAGGTCCTTTTGCTATCCCAGGAGGGGACATGAGCTTGCTGACGAATCGACTGCCACTTCCGCCCGCCTACCACCACCATTACTGCCGGCCCATTTCTGGCCGTATCGACCGTCGCGCCCTCTCCCGCGGCTGACCGACCCGTGACCGATGTGCTCAGTTGGCACTGTCGGGTCATGCGCAGGGTCGCCTCGAGTCACGATACTGGTTCCGCAGTCGAGAAGGCGCGGTACTGGCGTGAGTGGCGGTGTAGTTTCTTGCACGTAGTAACCGGCGCGCCAGTCACATGACGTGTGGGCCTGGGCCTCCATGCTGGATGCGTCGAAGTCGAAATGGTGCGCCCCCCTGGGTGCGGTTGCACGCCGCCTGCATGGCGGTCCGCCCTTTCACCCGCTGGCCTGGGCGAAAGTGGAGGAATGCTCGTAACCGCTGGGCAGTTGCGCGCACCGTGCGCGGCGGTTTGGCTTTGTCTGCCCTGCGCCAGCTTGCATGACGCGTGGGGCCCAGCCCCCGTGTCGTAGGGGGAGGACCTTGGAGCGTGTTGGAGAAGACTCATCTCGCGACGGCTGAGGACGCAAGTGGGGAGAGTTGCCTTTAAAAGGAGGGTGACCCCCTTGAAAGGCAACCATGTCTTCGCGCTCCCCTCATGCATCGCGTCTTTCCACCTTTTGAGCCCCCAGATGGGGGGCACCCGTGGTTCTTCTGCCTTGTCGTCGTTGGGGGAACGCAACTTCGCGGAAGTTGGTACCTTTCAGCCATCGTTCGACTTCAAGGATTTTCATCAGGCAACCCGCCTGCTTCCCCTCGCCGGTGATCACCCAAGATGGTGACCACCAGTTCCAGGGTGGGGAGAAGCAAGCCGGGCTGCGATCTTGGTCCCGCCCTCAGCTTCAAGGATCTTCATCATCCTGGCTGGGGCGAAGGCCGGGCTGAGCCGAAGCTCTACCTCCTGCACGGGTCGACCGACCACCTCTTCTTCCAGCTTCTGGTGGTGGAAACCATCCTCCAGCTCTGCGGAGGAGGCGTCCTCCAGCCATGCCGGGGAAGGCGAACTATTGCTGCCCAGCTAGGATGCAACATTCCGTCCTCTGTCCTCGCTTTCGTGGCGAGGACGGGAGTGAGGGCCTGCCGGTGCGCTTTGGAGCGGCCTGCGCTTGCTGGTGCGGCGTTGGTGGACAGGCGGACGTCGCCGTCGGTGTTGACGTGGTGGCAGCTGGAGAAAGCTTCTCCGCCGTCGGGGCCGTCAGCGCCGCCTACGGACTGACCTCCGGCTCTTTTGGCTTTAATGTCTGGTTCGCATCCCTTGAGTGGGGACGCGAACGAGGGCCTTCCGGTGGCTGCGTCCATCCTGGGACCATGGCTGCTGCTGCAGAGGTCGCTGGCGAGTCACCCGGAGCTTGTCGCCCCGCAGGCTCTCCGGTGTGGAGGTTGTTCATACCCGCGGGGGCGGAACCGGAGTTCCGTTTGTAATGGCACCTTGAGTGCCGGTGTTTGTTCATTGTGGCTGTCGGGGCCTGAACATGTATATATCTTTTGGCATGAAGCCGTGTTTTTCCCTCATTCCGAGCACTAGGACTCGCCTATCAGCTAACTGAACCGCTTCACCAAGTGTGAGTTGCCTCGTGCGAAGGTGACGAGTGAGGTATCCATATCCCGGAGGTGTAGGAGTCCCTCGGCTCGGTTGGCCTTGCCGCCCGAGGCTTCTCTTTCTTAGTTAAAGGAAACCCTCGGCCGCTCTTCGATGAGCCGGAGCCGGGGGCAGCGGTATCAGCATGGACAGAGGCAGAGTTGGCTCGAAAAGAAGACTTCGTCGGCCGGAGCTTGACCGGGCCGTCCACTGGCGGGACCAGCGCCGGAGTCGAGTTGCCAAGGCCATGGGCCGGGCTGATGTCCTCGGGGGACAGCTGGCTGAGACTTCGGGGCGACTGGCCAAGCCGTCTGCTCGAGCCGGACTCCTGGAGGAGACCCTGGCGGCGATGGCCCGGGCGTGGTGCTGACGTCGTCCTTCGGAGCGGAGATCCTCGACTGTGTTGCCGTTCGAGGCTCGGTCGGACTTCGCCGAAGGTGGTGTTGACGTCGAGGGTGCTGCTGCTCCCCCTCCATCGTGGTCTGAACCTGCAGGATCGGTTTACCTTGTAGTGTGCGTATGTTTTCTGCGGCCGCCGAGGCCCAAACATACTGTCGTTGTGTTGTAAAGCTGCGTTTCTTTTTCCCTTTGTTTCGAGTATCAAGACTTATTCATCGGTAATAGAATTGTTTGTTCGAGCGAGAGTTACTTTTCACGGAAGGTGATGAGTGAGGTATCCGTATCCCGGAGGCGTAGGAGTCCCTCGGCTCGGTCGGCCTTGTCGCTTACGTGTACTCTTACTCGTCCGTAGGATTCTGCTAACGATGTAGTTGAGAAGGCCCGAAAAATCGTTTCGGCAGAAAGGTCTCTGAGCATTAAGACTTGTTCGGTCAGCGGAATCGCTTATCCGAGCGTGAGTTACTTATCACAGAAGGTGATGAGTGAGGTATCCGTATCCCGGAGGCGTAGGAGTCCCTCGGCTCGGTCGGCCTTGGCTGCTTACGTGTACTCCGTCGTTTTCAGGACCCCACTTTTAAAGTTGTCAAAAAGCACGAAAGACGTTCTGGCAGAAAGACTTTTTCTGAGGAAAATTTTGACGCAGAGGGGGTTCCCCCCTTCTAGCCCCCGAGGGAGGGTCGGGCTTTGCCGAGGCAAGGCTGACCCTTCCTTGATGGTTAGACTTTGAACGTGAACGAGGTGTACGAACGACTTGAAAGCATCTTAAGGGTAGAAGCGACGTAGCTGTCGGATGTTCCAAGCATTGATGTAGACCTCGCCTTGGCTGTTGGCCAGCTTGTATGTCCCGGGCTTCAGAACCTTAGCGATGACGAACGGCCCTTCCTAGGGAGGCGTGAGCTTGTGCCGCCCTCGGGCGTCTTGTCGCAGCCCAAGCACCAGGTCGCCCACTTGGAGGTCTCGAGACCGAACCCCTCGGGCGTGGTAGCGTCGCAGGGACTGCTGGTACCACGCCGAGTGTAGTATGGCCATGTCCCGAGCCTCTTCGAGTTGGTCCAGTGAGTCTTCTCAGTCGTTCTGGTTTCTTCGGTCGTCGTACGCCCTCGTCCTCGGGGAACCGTATTCTAAGTCCGTGGGCAAGATGGCCTCGGCCCCATAGACTAGAAAGAACGGTGTGAAGCCCGTGGCTCGGCTCGGCGTTGTCCTCAGACTCCAGACCAATGAGGGGAGTTCCTTCATCCATCGCCTGCCGAACTTGTGGAGGTCGTTGTAGATCCTCGGCTTGAGTCCTTGCAGAATCATGCCGTTGGCACGTTCCACCTGCCCATTCGTCATGGGGTGAGCCACGGCGGCCCAGTCCACCCGGATGTGGTGATCCTCGTAGAAGTGCAGGAACTTTCTGCCGGTGAACTGGGTGCCGTTGTCGGTGATGATGGAGTTCGGGACCCCAAAGCGATGGATGATGTTGGTGAAGAATGCCACCGCCTGTTCGGACCTGATGCTGTTCAGGGGTCGGACCTCGATCCACTTGGAGAATTTGTCGATGGCGACCAGCAGGTGCGTGTAGCCCCCGGGTGCCTTCTGCAAGGGACCGACGAGGTCCAGTCCCCACACAGCAAACGGCCAGGTGATGGGTATTGTCTGCAAAGCCTGAGCGGGCAGGTGGGTCTGCCTTGCGTAGAATTGACACCCTTGGCAGGCGCGGACAATTCTAGTGGCGTCGGCCACCGCGGTCGGCCAGTAGAAACCTTGTCGGAAGGCGTTTCCAACAAGGGCTCAGGGCGCTGCGTGATGACCGCATGCCCCCGAGTGTATTTCTTGTAAGAGCTCCTGGCCTTCGGCGATGGATATGCACCGCTGGAGGATGCCGGAGGGGCTGCGGTGGTAGAGCTCCTTCCCGTCACCCAGTAAGACGAACGACTTGGCACGCCGCGCCAGTCGCTGAGCCTCGGCTCGGTCGAGGGGCAGCTCTCCTTGGTGGAGATATTGCAGGTACGGGGTCTGCCAGTTTCGATTAGGCTGGACCCCATTCCGCTCTTCCTCGACGCGCAGTGCCTCACCCTCGGGGGCCAAGGGTGCCTCGGGCCGAGCCGAGGGCGCCTCGGGCTGTGCCGAGGGTGCCTCGGGCTGGGCCGAGGCCTTCTCGGGCTCGGGCGTGTCATCGGTCTTGACTGAGGGTTGATGTAGGTTGTGGCAGAACCTCCAAGTTATTGGGCCCACATGCACCTGTCCTTGTCCCAAAGACCTCAGACGGCCATGCATGTGCACCAGATAACTCAACAGGATCTGTCCGATTGCCCCCAAGGACATCGGATAAACCACTTTCAACCAGAACCGCGGGATTAAGTAACACAAATCACACACAACAATATTTTTGCAGCGGAAATACTATTACCAAATTTTACAGGTTACAAAAATTTTACATTATTTTATCGGAGTGATTTCAAAAGTATAGGTTTGAAATATATGCTAGCTCAAATGACCATCCTCAATAAGAAGTATAGAAGGGTTACTTAGACTTATAAGAAGGCCGAGCCCACCGGCACTTAACACCATCACAGTAGCACAAGGTTAGAACCTGAAAAACAACAGGGAATAAAACCCTGAGTACGGAATTACTCAGCAAGACTTACCCAACTAAAGAAAAGACTCTCAAGGGTATGCTGGCTAGAGGGATTCAAGGTATGGCTTATCAAGAATCAAAGACTCTGTTTGCAGAAAAGCTTACTAATAGTGGATCCTTAAAAATCCAGTTTTATTGTCAGGTTAAGTAAAGTTACCTGCATCTAGAGTTCTTTCTACCCTAGTTCAAACACTTGACCTGCACTAGCCAATTTCTTATCAACCCTTCATCTTCACTGGATTGCTACGTGTAAGTCAGTGGCTAAGTCTCCATAACCGCAGAGGTACAACGATCCGAATCGATTATACTCAGCTGAGGATCTCCGATCACATGACATATGTAGCACTTAACCCTTGCATATGTCAACCCGCCACCGAGTTTCTTAAGACCAGATCAGGTTCACGCAAACCGAGAGCACAGATACACCACCGTCCAGCCTCTTGCCACGGAGGGTACACGCTACTCTCGCCACCGCTCCACGCCGATTTCATGTTATCTTATTCTGGCCTTAGTCTGCCCGAGGCAAAGCTTACCCATGACGAGGCATGTGACCAGTTAAAGGGTCCTCGGTCAGCAGGCCTATGTAACACCCAAATGTGTACATCATATGATAAGAGGTTATTCCCTTGAATATTTTGTCTCTATTTAATGGAGCATGTGAACGCCACATTTAAAAAACAAATAATTAATAAAAGACATACCACAAAATTTTGCATCATGCTGGATTTTATTTTTGTGTGCATTTTGTGACAATCTAAAAATAATGTAAAAAAAGAAATATATAAAAAAAAGATCCAAATTTAGAGATTTAACCTTAATTTGAGTTTAGAGAAGAGAAAGAAAATGTTATACGAAAATAAAGAAATATGTATATAAAATAGCTAGGTCACCCATATTAGTATGTTCAATTTGTATATTTAAAATGAGCATAAGTTCACAGCTGCAATTGAATTCAAATTTGAATTTGAGAAAATAAAAAAGGAAAAGGAAAAAAAAAAGAAAATAACTCGGCGTGGGCCGTAGCCCGTAATCACCGCTCGGCCCAGATCACCATGCGGACCGCGCAGTCGACCTTCTCCGCTGCGCACTCACCGGATGGGCGGACCCACTTGCCAGTCGCATACACGTCGTCCACCCAAACGCACAACCCTGGCTACCAACGCAACACACTGACCGGTGGGCCCCATTTGTCGGCACGTTCTTCTCCATTGACCTGCCTCAATCACGCTCGGCCGTGGCGGCTGGAGAACAGATCGCTCCGCACCTACCGCGCGTGATCCCAGCTGGTTAGTTGGTCGCTCGCCCATACCCCCCCTGTAATCGCCAACGATCTCCGCGATGGCACGTCCGCGTGCGCGGCCCGTGGACCATATATGCGGGTGCGCCATCGCCCCGAGAGAGAGAGAAGAAAGGTAGCAGAGAGAGAACGTGAGGATAATCGCTCGTCGGGGTAATCGCTGCGGCTTCAAGCAAGGTGCCGGGCAGGGTGCTGGGTGCGGTGCTGTGTGGGGAGCAGAAATCCTCCATCGTCGCTTGCAGCACCGTGGGTCCGCACGTCGCCGGAGCTGGGCGCCTTCACCCGACAACTTCCGGTATGAGTCGCCATCCATGTCCGCCTTCTATCCCTTTCTCTTCGGTGTGGGTTTCCTCTGGTTGGGTCGGCAAAACGTCTTTGGACCATGGTCCGGCCATGGCGCCTCCGCACTGGATACCGGCGTTGGCCGTGAGAGGGAGCCAGGTATGGCGTGATGGCGTCCTGGGCGGCGAAAGGTTGAAGACACCCGGGTGCCCTTTGATTCTGTGATGGACGGCTGAGATTGGTTGTTACCTTATCCCTTCGTCCTAGAGGTCTGTGACCGTTCATCTATGAATTCGTGGGCACGATTCCTCCGTGGGTGTGTTGGATCTGAACCGTAGATTCAGGATCCCACGGATATCGTGGTGTCATATTTCAGTGTAGTCGAGATCTAATCCTGCGCGCTAAACCTAGATCCAACGGCCCAGAACTCACGGTACCCCTTCGGCTTGCACGTTTTGCTAAAGAGTCCCTGAGTTTTAGAGAAATGAACCCGCCGTCCACCTTGGGGTTATTCTGAGTCTAGGATATTTTGCCGTCTAGCCCCTGCGCTTTCTTGTAATTGACGCCTAGTCCAGAAGGTTAGAAAATCCATTAAAAGTAAATAGAAATTGATTTTTAATGCATAAATAAATGCCAGAATTTATTTAATTCATAGTAAATGCATATGAACTCCAAATTAGACCATTCCAGTTCCTAAATTTTCATAAAATTATTGTCTATCTATTTGTGTCTCTGTTCTGGCATGACAAACACATTAAAATTATTCTTTCACTTAATCTTGTATTAAATGCATAAAACCTTAGAAAATCCATAACTTAAAATATATAACTCCAAATTTGATGATTCCAGTTCCTGTGATCTTATTTTAATGTCTAGTTTATTACTGTATATTCTATTTGCATGTTTGATGTGATGTTAATTTATGCTATGCCATGTATGTATTGTATTGATGCGAGTAGACGAGCAACCCACTGTGGAACCTGAGCTTCAACAAGTTGAAGTAGCTGAGCAGGAGCTCGTTGAAGGCAAGTTGTGCCCTTGATCACTTCTTTTACCCATTCATGTTCTTATTATTCATAATGATCTGCATAGGATAATTTTGCTGGGACCCAATAGGATACCCTAGATTTTGACTATCTTTATACCTTGCTTCACCACTGGTTTTACTACTAAAGTTTTGGGTAGTACATGCTATTGCTTTATGTGGATTTGGGTATAGAGATATTCATCACTCATTGTTATACTATTTATTGTTATCTGTTTTATTCTTCCTTGTTCATGTTAAGATCATTATGTTAATGGGAACATGGAGAACCACCCGGGAAAACAGTGCTACCACAAGGGTTTAATGGGACGCCCTTGGCTGATTAACTAGGAAAGCTAGGGGAGGGCTACCTTACCCGAAAGGGGCAAGGGCAGTAGGGGAGAGGTCAGTGCAGGGAGGTCCCTGGTTGATTTTGCTGCGATGGCGATCAGCCAGGAACCCTGTACTGGATCTTCCTATAAACTGTAGCGGGTAGTCTGAAGCTAGTGGAACTTTGTAAAGGCCTCGTAGTGGTACCCTGCCTCGCTTCCTAGGTAGAGGTGTATGGAGTCTGATCAACTCTGTGGCAGATGGGTAACACGACTTGTGGGTAAAGATGCGCAACCTCTGCAGAGTGTAAAACTGGTATACTAGCCGTGCTCACGGTCATGAGCAGCTCGGACACTCACATGATTAAATTATGGAACTTAAACTTAACCTGTCATTTCATTGCATTTGGGATTATTTTGTTATTACTTTTACTTATTATTACTATGGTTTGGTATTTACTTACACTTAGTAATTGCTAATAAAATTTTGACCAACTTATAAAAGCAATGCTCAGCTTCAGCCTTTATTTCATTGATCAGCCTTACACTTCATGAACTCCCACCTTTGGTGAGTTCATGTCACATTATTCCCCACGACTTGTTGAGCTATGATCGTATGTGAGCTCACTCTTGCTGTCTCACACCCCCCCACAGGAGAAGAGCAGGTGGTTCACGAGGAGCCACAAGGCGAGGAGTATGATCTGATCTAGGTGGCTTTCTCAGTCGACATTGGCGCCATCGATCCTTAGTTCGTTTTACATTTATTCTTTTACTTTGTAATAAGTCTTCCGCTATGTAATAAATACTCTGATGTTTTATGACATGTATCTCTATACACTCTGTTATTATATATGTTGTCTTCTTGGCGCATGTATGAGATGCACCCGGCTTTGTTTCTTTAAAACCGGGTGTTACAGCCTACATCGACAAGGTCCTTAATCGACTCAGACGGAGACACTACACCGAGAATCTCTTCTCGTGCAAGTCACCCGCCCGGTCTCAGCTTAATCATTTAACCCCAATGGTTGGTACCTGGTAGAGGTACATCTTTTCCGATGTTGGACCCATCATGGCCCTGATGGATCCACCATCAAGTTTTGTTTTCAAAAACATCCCAACCACTTTTGCCACATCATCTTTTGTAAAAACAAAACATTTTGTTTTACTAAATCAAGGCTAAGCATCCAAAAATCTTTTGTAAACGGGTGATCAAGGAAGGTAATGCAGGAATTGTTTTAGCAATCAACTTCTATCACCTAATGCATCAATCAAGTGAGAAAGATTTTAAAAAAAACATTAAGGAAGGTGGCAAATGCACCGGGGCTTGCCTGAGTAACACTAGGTTAGTGTTGTTAGGTGACGTCCACTTGACGATTATCCTTTATTCCGATACTCGCTCCATTGTCCATCAGCTTCATCCTGCGGAGTAGCCCGCGCTTGGGATCGACTTGGGTCGTCTTCCGCATCGCGCGATTAATTAACGTACCTGAATGGAATGCATTATGCACATAAATGCATATCGACTGAAATATTACAAACCTAAATAGTGTTACACGATAGCGGATTAAACACCTAGTGGCGAGGCGTTGTACAATTTTATAAGAAAATACTAGTTATTGACAGACGAGTACGCGCAATAATTACGCTTCTCTAAATTAACTGAATCTAACGCAAACATTACGAAACACAAACCATACACACTAAGTGCAACACTCATGTTCCTGCTTTCTAATCGGATCTAATTCCGAAATTAATCAAGAATAAATTATTTAACCCACACTATCATCCTTAGTAAAATATATTTTAGAAGTCTAATAAAACCTAGACTCGCTATTATTAAATGTCAACGACTTATCGATGTCGTTTGCTTCCTAAATATTTTGTGTAACAACAATTATCTATTTATGACACTTAACCAATCAACAAACATAGAACACGACAGCTACTAAAGCAAGTCTTTAGTGCATCCATAACCTTGGCACAAATAATTCTAGTCGAATAAGTCGACTAGATGATAGAAACACTAGACCTATGTAGTCATGGTTAACTTACATATCCACTTAGACACTTCTCACATGATCCACATCTTAACCCTAGATTTTATGTGTGGCGACTACTTCATACTCTAGAACATAATCACCTCAATAAATGAACTGAGGTAATTCAATAAACACATTACGCAATAGTCATTTCATCAGATGACTATGCATACTTAATGTTTTTGCGTACCGCTTAACATTACATGAGATAAGGCATCTTTATAAACACCTAATATACAATTCGCATCATGGACTTAACTTAATCACTCAAAGTGTCTACTAAAAATTGAGAATTTAAGCATATTGCAAACATTGAATGCATTCTAGCTAAACTAGTCCTACATATCCACCATCTATGCTACTAATCAGGATAGCAAAAGAGCTCATCCCACAAAATCAGACTGTGGAAATGACGACGACTCTGATTCAATCTGTACGTGGAGTACCAGATGTGCGATGTGCTGAAACCCCTTTTTTTCATCACAAACATCCTAGGTGCCTCACCTTCGCAACATCAGACACATACGCATAGATCATCAGTACATACCGCATCAGGTGTGGAAATGATCACTGAAATGGAGGGGACTGAACCTGTTGTAGGAATGGCAGAGGGAGACATCGGTGAGGAGCGATATATGGCACACCGGCTGGCCATGGCGAGGTCGATAACTGGTTCACACATTTTGTCGAATAGGTGGTACACAAACTCAAACCTAGGAATGAATGCGAGCTAGAGTAGCACAGAGCGTGGCCAAATACGACATCTGCACTGACGTGTTGAGAGAGGGAGGTCGTAAACGAGCTGAGGCTCATCCAGGTGATGATGGAGCACAGAGGAGACTCGCGACCAACACGATGTCCGATGGCAATTTCTGGTGGGGGCGAGACGAGCAAGGCCATCGGAGGTACCTGGGAGAGAAACAGGGTCGAGCAGGGAGTAAGACGGATGCCGCGGCTAGAGGGAGTCAAGGCCGACGTCGTCCATGGCAGAGGGCAGGGCGAGCGCCAGCAGAGGAGGAGCGCCGCGAGAGCTTTCCGGCGAGGTCGCGGCCAGGTAGGGAGCTCCATGGCGTGGACCACTCCGCGGCCGGACAGCCGTCACGACGCACACGACAAGAGGGAGCCAAGGGCGCGATGATTGGAGCTCCAGGGCGCGCGACGACGAGCAGGGACGAAGTGGCTACCAGGCACCATAAGAGATGGACGCCGAGTGAGCAGAGGGAATGGGGGGGGGGGGGCGCGACGCGGCACTCGGACTGGGCACCGACAGGGGTAGGCCACCGCGCAGAGGAAGAAGATGGCCAGCACAGGAACGCAGTGTGGAGTAGAGAGTGCTGGCACAGGGAGGAAGAAACTTGGAGGGCGGCCATGGAAAGAAACCTGTGCGTATGGAAGGGGATAAGGCAACCAGTGAAGAAAATATCAGGGAGGGAGAGATCTGCGGCTGAAAAATCAGAGAGCAAGGGCGATTGTGATAGGGACGGCTGGAAGATATTTTCTCTTTTTTTATTTCTCAGATTTTCTTAAAGAATACGAAAATATCCTGGTCGCTCTGCCATTGATGATTTATTAGAGAATCAAATCTCAATTATAAACCTTCAGACGCGATTTCTGAGCTGACGAGGAGAGACGGAATTATTTGCACCGAAAATTTTGGTTGTCGAGTTCTGCTTAATTTGTCCGGGACAAGATGGTATTATTCCATTGATTTATCTAGGATCGAATAAATTTGCCCGCAACCAAATACTTGGATTTCTCCACCATAAATAGCATGTTGGATGAAACCAACCTCGGTTATCGACTTTGCGTGTGTTTTCCTCGAATAGCATCGCAGTCCAGATTTATGAAAGCAGTCGATTCCCAAATTTTACACTGGCTAGCACGTCGGACATGCGGTAGCAGAGTGACGGAAGGCGCGGCACGTAGTGAAGAGTTGAATCAGGGGCCGATTCGGATAAACAAAAGGGATAACGGTAGTGAGATAAGGTGCACACAGGGACCTTCGTGGACACGATACATGTCTTTCACGTAAGTGAGAAGCTGTGCGTAGTCACACACAGGGTTGCGCCCGCCACGCGCGTCACGACATCAGGCCACAGAGAGACACGTGCAACGCAAGCGTGAAAGAGTTTCAAACGAAATTTACAAAACCAGATTCGATTTCAAGGATTAGAGTTTGGGCAAGACGTCAATGGCTCAATCCAAATGATACTGGATTCGATGTTCCGGAGATGGGGACAGACACGATATCAAAAATCGTGATACATAAGGATGATTAAAATTTATCATCTAATTTTATCCACTGATATCACGTGCTTAAATCCATACTCGTTGTCGAGCGGAATATAAACACCTGGGGTGTTACATAGGTCTCGGGAGAAGACGTCCGGGGGAACCGTTGTCCGCCCCGAGGCTATCTTAGCTAGCTCGTCCGCAGTCTCGTTGTGTCGTCGGGCGATGTGGTTGAGCTCGAGCCCGTAGAACTTGTCCTCCAGGCGTCGAACCTCATCGCAGTAGGCTTCCATCTTCGAGTTGCGGCAGTGGGAGTTCTTCATAACTTGGTCGATGACAAGCTGCGAGTCGCTGCGAGCGTCAAGGCGTCGGACCCCTAGCTCAATGGCGATGCGCAACCCGTTGACCAGAGCTTCGTACTCAGCCACGTTGTTGGACGCCGGGAAATGGAGGCGCAGCACGTAGCGTAGGTGTTTCCCGAGGGGCGAGATGAAGAGCAGGCCCACGCCTGCCCCTGTTTTCATCAGCAACCCATCAAAAAACATGGTCCAGAGTTCCGGCTGGATCGGAGCCGCTGGGAGCACAGTGTCGACCCATTCAGCCAGAAAGTCCGCCAAGACTTGGGACTTGATGGCCTTCCGAGGGGCGAACGAGATCGTCTCGCCCATGATTTCCACCGCCCACTTTGCAATCCTACCCGAGGCCTCTCAGCACTGGATGATCTCCCCTAGGGGGAAGGATGACACCGCAGTCACCGGATGAGACTCGAAGTAGTGTCGCAACTTCCGCCGCGTCAGGATCACCGCGTACAGCAGCTTCTGAATTTGCGGGTAGCGGATCTTGGTCTCGGATAGTACCTCCTTGATGAAGTAAACCGGCCTCTAGACGGGCAATGCATGCCCTTCTTCTTGTCTCTCAACCACGATCGCGGCGCTGACCACCTGAGTGGTAGCGGTGACGTAGATCAAGAGGGCTTCTCCGGCGGCGGGGGGCACCAAGATGGGCGCGTTCGTAAGGAGCGCCTTCAGGTTCCCGAGGGCTTCCTCGGCCTCGGAGGTCCAAGTGAAGCACTCGGTCTTTCTTAAGAGGCGGTTCAGAGGTAGGCCTCTTTCGCCGAGGCGCGAGATGAAACGGCTCAGAGCCGCAAGGCATCCCATGACCCTCTGTACGCCTTTCAAGTCCTTGATGGGCCCCATGTTGGTGATGGCTGCGATTTTCTCCGGGTTGGCCTCGATGCCCCGCTCGGAGACGATGAACCCCAAGAGCATGCCTCGGGGGACTCCGAAGACACACCTCTCGGGATTGAGTTTTACGCCTTTCGCGTTGAGACACCGGAATGTCGTTTCAAGGTCGGAAAGGAGGTCGGAGGCTTTCCTCGTCTTGACTATGATGTCATCGACATAAGCCTCGACCGTTCGACCAATGTGTTCGCCAAACACGTGGTTCATGCACCTTTGGTACGTCGCACCCGCATTCCTCAAACCAAATGGCATAGTAACATAGCAGTACATGCCAAAAGGTGTGATGAAAGAAGTCGCGAGCTGGTCGGACTCTTTCATCCTGATTTGGTGATACCCTGAGTAGGCATCGAGGAAAGACAGGGTTTCGCATCCCGTAGTGGAATCCACGATTTGATCGATGCGAGGCAGAGGATAGGGAACTTTTGGGCATGCTTTGTTTAGACCAGTGTAGTCTACACACATCCGCCATTTCCCTCCTTTCTTTCTCACAAGCACGGGGTTGGCAAGCCATTCGGGATGGAATACCTCTTTGATGAACCCTACGGCCATCAGCTTGTGGATCTCCTCGCCTATGGCTCTGCGCTTTTCTTCGTCGAATCGGCGCAGAGGTTGCTTCACGGGTCGGGCTCCAGCTCGAATATCCAGCGAGTGCTCGGCGACATCCCTCGGTATGCCAGGCATGTCCGAGGGACTCCACGCGAAAACTTCGGCGTTTGCGCGGAGAAAGTCGACGAGCACTGCTTCCTATTTGGGGTCGAGCTCGGAGCCGATCCGGATCTGCTTGGAGGCGTCGTTGCTGGGGTCGAGAGGGACGGACTTAACCGTCTCGGCTGGCTCAAAGTTGCCGGCATGGCGCTTCACATCTGGCGCCTCCTTGGAGAGGCTCTCCAGGTCGGCGATGAGGGCCTCGGATTCAGCGAGGGCCTCGGCGTACTCCACGCACTCCACGTCACATTCGTACGCGTGTCGGTACGTGGGGCCGACGGTGATGACCCCGTTGGGGCCCGGCATCTTGAGCTTGAGGTAGGTGTGGTTGGGGACGGCCATGAACTTGGCGTAGCATGGCCTCCCCAGCACTGCGTGGTAGGTTCCTCAGAACCCGACCACCTCGAACGTGAGGGTTTCCCTTCTGAAGTTGGAGGGAGTCCCGAAGCAGACTGGCAGATTGAGTTGTCCGAGGGGTTGGACGCGTTTCCCGGGGATGATCCCGTGAAAAGGCGCCGCACTGGCCCGGACCGAGGATAGATCGATCTGCAGGAGCTCGAGGGTCTCGACGTAGATGATGTTGAGGCTGCTGCCTCCGTCCATGAGGACCTTGGTGAGCCTGACGTTGCCGATGACGGGGTCGACAACGAGCGGATATTTCCCCGGGCTCGGCACGTGGTCGGGGTGATCGCCCTGGTCGAAGGTGATGGGCTTGTCGGACCAGTCTAGGTAGACTGGCGCCGTCACCTTTACTGAGCAGACCTCCCGACGCTCTTGCTTGCGGTGCCGAGCCGAGGCGTTCGCCACTTGCCCACCGTAGATCATGAAGCAGTCGCGGACTTCGGGGAACTCCTCTGCCTTGTGATTCTCCTTCTTGTCGTCGTGGTGGGCCCTGCCACCCTCCGCAGGTGGCCCGGCCCTGTGAAAGTGGCGCCGAAGCATGGCGCACTCCTCAAGGGTGTGCTTGACGGGTCCCTGATGATAGGGGCACGGCTCCTTGAGCATCTTTTCGAAGAGATTGGTGCCTCCGGGAGGTTTCTGAGGGTTCTTGTACTCAGCGGCGGCGACAAGGTCCGCATCGGCGGCGTCGCGTTTCGCTTGCGACTTCTTCTTGCCTTTCTTCTTGGTGCCGCGCTGAGCGGACGCCTCAGGAAAATCTTCCGGCTGGCGGCCCTGGGGCTGCTTGTCCTTCCGGAAGATGGCCTCAACCGCCTCCTGGCCAGAGGCGAACTTGGTGGCGATGTCCATCAGCTCGCTTGCCCTGGTGGGGGTCTTGCGACCCAGCTTGCTCACCAGGTCGCGGTAGGTGGTGCCGGCGAGGAACGCGCCGATGACATCCGAATCGGTGACGTTGGGCAGCTCGGCGCGCTGCTTGGAGAATCGCCGGATGTAGTCCCGGAGAGACTCTCCCGGCTGCTGGCGGCAGCTTCAGAGATCCCAGGAGTTCCCTGGGGGCATGTACGTGCCCTGGAAGTTACCGGCGAAGGCTTGGACCAGGTTGTCCCAGTTGGAGATCTGCCCCGGAGGCAGATGCTCCAGCCAGGCCCGAGCGGAGTCGGAGAGGAACAGGGGGAGGTTGCGGATGACGAGGTTGTCATCGTCCGTTCCACCCAGTTGGCAGGCCAGCCGGTAGTCCGCGAGCCACAATTCCGGCCTTGTCTCCCCGAGTACTTTGTGATGGTAGTCGGGGTTCGGAACCGGGTCGGGAACGACGCCCGTCGTATGGCTCGGCTGAAAGCCTGCGGCCCAGGTGGTACGGGCGAGGGACTCCGATCCTCCCCACTGTCGTAGCGTCCCCCACACCTGGGGTGGTAGCCTCGGCGCACCCTCTCGTCGAGGCGGGCTCGATGGTTGCGATGGTGGTGCTCGTTGCCGAGGCGACCCGGGGCCGCAGGCGCTGTGTTGCGCGTGCGCCCGGTGTGGACCGAGGCTTCCCGCACGAATCAGGAAGTCGCGGCGCGATGCTCCGAGGGGTATCCCTGCCTTCGGGAGGCAGAGCTTTCGGCCCGTCGGACCGCGGCATCCTCCAGGAGATTCTTGAGCTCTCCCCGGATCAGCCGCCCTTCGGTGATTGATGGTTCCGGCATTGCGCGGAGGAGTATCGCTGTTGCTGCCAGGTTCTGGCCGACCCCACTGGAAGCCGGTGGTGGCCTTGCCCTGACGTCGTCGGCGATGCGGAGCTAGATGCCCTGGGGTAGATGACGCGCTTCTCCGGCCAGAGCTTGGTCTACCCATTCCTGCCCGATGTTCCGGCGGAGCGGCTCAAGTGTTCCTGCTCCCTCGTCGAGCCTGGCCTGCATCTCGCGGATTTGCTCGAGCTGTGTGTCCTTACCCCTCACAGGGACTGGGACCATAGATAGCTCCCGAAGGATGTCAATGCGAGGCGCAGGCCTAGGGGGATCACCGTTTTCCGGTATACCAAGATGGTTGCCTTCGTCGGGATCCCCTAGATCGACGTGGAAACATTCACGACTCGGGCCGCAGTCTTCGTCGCCGAAGCTGCGGCTACCGTCGGAACAATCAGAAAGGCAGTAGTCGCATGCGGTCATGAAGTCCCGCATGGCACTGGGGTTACCGAGCCCAGAGAAATCCCAACCAAAGTCGGGCTCGTCATCTTCCTCGGAACCCGAGGGTCCGTAGGTTGAGACGGCCGTCAGCCGGTCCCAGGGTGACCGCATATGATACCCCGGAGGGTTGGTGCATGCCTCTATGAAGGCTTCCACCAAAGCGGGGTTGCTTGGTGGGTCGAGGCCGAATCCCAAAGGCACAAGACGGGAATTGGTCGGTACCTCTTGGTCGACAGGCGGTGACGAAGTCACGTCAGGGGCGGACTGCACCATCGTCTCAGGTACGAGGGTGACGCCCAACAAGTCCTTCGCGAGCGTGCTGGCGTCGTCCGTCCGCTTGGAGTTGGCGTGTTGCGGGGAAACGGCGCTCGTCTTCGTCTCAGACGCGAGGTCGACGCCCGACGTGTCCCCCGTCAGGGCGCCGGCGCCGTCGACTCGCTCGACAGCTGACGAGGTGCCGCCTCCTGCTTGGCCACGGTTGCCCCGCCTCCTCCTCTGTCGGCGGGGGAGGTGACGGGACAAACTCGGATGTTGTTCTTCCGCCTCATGGGGAAGACGTCGTCGATTCCGCCACCGGCGGGCGGGTTGTCGGCCGCCATTGTCGCCGTCGCGCGGCGGAGGAAGGAGTATCATGTCGTAGCTGACGTCGAGGGACATGAACTCAAGACTCCCGAAACGGAGCACCGTCCCAGGTTGGAAAGGTTGCTGGAGATTACCCATCTGGAGCTTGACGGGAAGCTGTTCGTCAACACGCAGCAGGCCCCTACCTGGCGCGCTAACTGTCGGTGTTTCGACCCCGGGGGGTCCCTGGACCGACGAGTAAATTGTCGTCGCGTGTCCCAGCCCAGATGGGTCGGCGCGAGACGGAGCACGAAGGGGGGGAGAAGGGAGGAAAAAAGAGGAAACCCGCGGCCTCCATGTTGTCCTGCGCCCAGGTCGGGTGCGCTTGCAGTAGGGGGTTACAAGCGTCCGCGTGGGGGCAGAGCGAGGGACTCTACGCGCCGCCCTGTCCTCCCGCGCGGCCAACCTTCTCGTAAGAGAGCCCTAGACCTTCCTTTTATAGGCGTAAGGAGAGGGTCCAGGTGTACAATGGGGGGTGTAAGAGTGCGCTATCGTGTCTAGCAGAGAAGAGCTAGTGCCCTAAGTATATGCCGTCGTGGCAGCCAGAGAGGTTTTGGCACCCTGTTCATGTGATGTCGTGGCCGTCGAAGGAGCGTTGGAGCCTTGCGGAAGGATAGCTGTCGGGGCTGTCGAGTCCTTGCTGATGTCTCCTTGCTTCCGTAAGGGGCTGAGAGCCGCCGTCGTCATGGAGCACGCGGGGCGCCATCATTATCTGTTTACCGGGGCGAGCCAGATGGGACGCCGATCTTGTTCCCCGTAGCCTGAGCTAGCTAGGGATAGGGTAATTATGGCCCCCCTGTGACGTGGTCGGTCCGAGCCCTGGGTCGGGCGAGGCGGAGGCTCCTCCGAGGTCGGGGTCGAGTCGGTCTTCCTAGGTCGAGGTCGAGTCCGAGCCCCGGGTCGGGCGAGGCAGAGATTGTCGTCCGAGGCAAAGGTCGAGTCCGAGCCCTGGGGTCGGGCAAGGCGGAGTTCGTCGTCTTCCGGGGCCGAGCCCGAGTCCGAGCCCTGGGGTCGGGCGAGGCGGAGTTCATCGTCTTCCGGGGCCGAGCCCGAGTCCGGGCCCTGGGGTCGGGCGAGGCGGAGTTTATTATGGCGCCCGAGGTTGGACTTGGCTGCTGTCAGCCTCACTCTGTCGAGTGGCACAGTGTAATACCCAACTTTGAAAAGTAAGAGAAAGAAATAAATCTTCATGTGTGGTACCTTTTCATTCATGATAATTATTAGTAGGCATAGATAAAGTGGATAAATCCTTAATAAAATGTGCATCATGCTGGACTTTTTCTTGTTGGTGCATCAAACACAAAATTTATAATTAAGGCAAGTCTATCATTGAATTCAAAAATTAGAGCACTAAACAAAATGGGAAATTAGAGTTGGAAAATAAGAGAGTGGAAATGAGAAAAAAAGGAGAAAGGATATAAAAAAAGAAAATAAATATGTAAATGGATATATCATGTTCTTATTGATATTTGAATGTAGGCATTTAACCTAGGTATGAAGTTCACCAATAAGTTTGAATTCAAATGGAGATTTAAAAGTGAGAAGAAAAGAGAAAGGAAAATAAAATATAAAAAGAAAAGGAAAGAAAAATGGGAAAAACGGCTATTGGGCCGGTTTCCTTTACCTGCGGCCCATCCCCTCCTTTTGTTTCTCCCCGCGTAGCCCACCCGCGATAACAGGCACTGGCAAATGGGACCGAGTTGTCAGAGTTCATTCCTGCGCGCACTCGCGTGTGTCCCTGTCACTGCAGCGCGGGGCCCGCTGCTCAGTCCTTCACCGCGTCGTGTCTATCTCTCTCTCGCGCCCTCGCTCATGCTTCGCTTACCCGTGGGCCCCATTGGTCGGATCCCCCTTCTACATTCCAGCTCGCGCGCTCGTCGATCGGATTCCGCGATTCCTGCGCCACCGCGCGCGCTGACTAGCGCCTCTCGCGGATCCAAAGCCTCGTGGCCAGGGATAATCGCGCGGACTGGGCGCCCTCTCCTGCCGCTGTTGGGTGGGACCGGGCGTCTCCTCCATCCGTCTCGCCGCGAGCTTGGAACAGAACCATGCGCTGCCCGGGTCCTCAGATCTCCCTCACGTCGGGCTCGCGCCTGCGCATAAAACTGGGTTCCGCAACCTCTGTCGCCCCGCTTTCAATCGCTCTGGACCAGCCCTGCACCTATCATAGACAGCAGAGAGGGAAATCGTGATGTGAGGAGAGAGGGCGGGGGAGCCGCCGCCAGGAGGACTCCGAGTCGCTGTCCCCCAAGCCTCTTCCGCGGCCAGGGTGGGCCACCTGTGCCCCACGAATGCGTTGGCTACGGAGGCGTGATGGGGAGATGGCCTAGGCACCGGCAATTTCTCGACGGTGACTGGCTTCCGCCATGGATCCGCTCATCGGCGCGAACAGGAGCTTCTACGGCTTCACGGCCGGTAAATCATCCACCCCTGATCTCGCCATATCCTTCGCGTTGTGTAGATGTTGTCCAACTGGAGAATAGTCGCCATATGTGCGGGCGCGCCGATCACCGGCGTGGTGCGCTGCCTGCGGGCGCGGCGCCGCCGCGCGAAGTCCGGCTGGAAGAAGACGGCATTTGGGCCGTTAGATCCATAGCGTGCGGTCAGAATTGACTCGGGTCTCGATAGCACCTGGGTCGTGGATCGTGTATCGTTCGGTTCAGATTAGGTGTAGCGCTTGATGAAGATTGGGCCGTCCGATCGGGATCTGGGGGCTTGAGTTAAGAGTAGACGCGGACCACTGTGTGCCGTTGATCCTTAATCCATCGGGTCAGAGCGTGGTATGATTGTGCTGGGGGTAAGATCTAATCCGGGCCATCCGGGAGGAATCCAACGGCCGAGATCCAGGAATACCCCTTCGTCGTGCGCTTTTGTTAAAGAACCCCTCTGTTTATTTAAAAACATCCCGCCGTCCAGTGGAACTGTTCTCTGTGTCTTAAGTAATTTGCACAGAGACCCCTGCCTTCTCTGAAAATTGAGGCCCAGTCCAGAGAATATATAAAATAGGTAAATAAATACAGAAAATTGATTTTTAATAGAAAAAGAATTCCTAAAACTTGTAAAATTCATAGAAAATTCATTTTTACTCCAAACTGAACCATTCCAGTTTCTAAAATTTTGTAATATTATTCTCTAACACTTAATGTCTCTGTTTTGACATAAACTCAATTAGAAAATTAATTTATCATTTAATCCTATTTCAAGCACATTAAATCTTAGAAAATTCATAACTTGAATTCTATAACTCCAAATTTAGTGATTCCGGTTCCTATGATTTCATTTTAATATGTAGATTTTTACTGTATATTTTATTTACATGTTTGGTGTGATGTTGATTTTGGCTATACTATGTATGTATTGTGTTGATGCGAATAGACGAGCAAGCCACTGTGGAAACTGAGGTTCAGCAAGTAGAGATAGCTGAGCAGGAGCTCATTGAAGGCAAGTTGTGCCCTTGATCACTTACTTTTCCCAGCCATGTTCTGATTAATTTTAATGATCTGCATAGGTTAATTTTGATGGGATCCTTTATGTTACCCCAGTTTTGATTATCTTTATACCTTGTTCACCCCTGAAATATTTTTGGGTAGTATCTGCTATTGCTTTATGTGGATTGGGTATGGAGATACAACATTCATGATTACTCTTTTATTATCTTGTTATTATTACTATTCATGCTAAGATCATTAATTAATGGGAACATGGGGCGACCACCCGGGAAAACAGTGCTACCACAAGGGTTTAATGGGACGCCCTTGGCTGATTAACTAGGAAAGCTAGTGGAGGTCTTCCTTACCCGAAAGGGGCAAGGGCAGTAGGGGAGTAGTCAGTGTGGGAGGTCCTTGGTTGATTTTGCTGCGATGGCGGTCAGGCAAGAACCCTGCACTGGAGCTTCCTATAAACTGTAGCGGGATTTCTGAAGCTAGTGAAACTTTGTAAAGGCCTCGTAGTGTTACCCTGCCTCGCCTCCTCGGTAGAGGTGTATGAGATTGGCCGTCTCTTGGCAGATGAGTAACATGACTTGTGGGTAAAGATGCGCAACCTCTGCAGAGTGTAAAACTAGTATACTAGCCGTGCTCACGGTCATGAGCGGCTCGGACCCTCACATGATTAATTATGGAACTTAAATTTAATTTGACATTTGCATCGCATTTGGGATTATTTTACTATTACTTTTCTTTATTATTATTAAGGTTTGGTATTTACTTACACCTAGTAATTGCTAATAAAATTTTGACCAACTTATAAAAGCAATGCTCAGCTTCAGCCTTCATTTCATTGATCAGCCTTACACCTCATGAACTCCCACCTTTGGTGAGTTCATGCCACATTATTCCCCACGACTTGTTGAGCTATGAACGTATGTGAGCTCACTCTTGCTGTCTCACACCCCCCCCACAGGAGAAGAACAGGTGGTCGAAGAGGAGCCGCCTAACACTGAGGCATTTGATCTAATCTAGGTGGCGTTTCTCAGTCGACATTGGCGCCATCGATCCTTAGTTCGTTTTACATTTATTATTTTATTTTGTAATAAGACTTCCGCTATGTAATAAATACTCTGATGTTTTATGACATTTATCTCTATACACTCTGTTATTATATATGTTGTCTTCTTTGGCGCATGTATGAGATGCACCCGGCTTTGTCCTTTAAAACCGGGTGTTACACACAGCAGTCGGAGCGATGCAGGCGGCGCTGTCTTCTTGTCAGGCCGGTCAGTGGAGCGGCGAAGTGACTGCGGTCACTTCGGCTCTGTCGACTGAAGGGCGCGTGACAGGATAAGGTGTCAGGCCATCCTTGCATTAAATGCTCCTACAATACGGTCGGTCGGTGTGGCGATCTAGCCAAGGTTGCTTCTTGGCGAAGACTAGGCCTCGGGCGAGCCGAAGGTGTGTCTGTCGCTTGAGGGGGTCCTCGGGTGAGACGTGAATCCTCCGGGGTCGGCTGCCCTTGCCCGAGGCTGGGCTCGGGCGAGGCGAGGTCGTGTCCCTTGAATGGACTGAGCCTTGGCTTAATCGCACCCATCAGGCCTTTGCAGCTTTGTGCTGATGGGGGTTACCAGCTGAGATTAGGAGTCTTGGGGGTACCCCTAATTATGGTCCCCGACAAGACCTAAGATAAGTATCAAGGCAAGATCTACAGATTACAAAGGTAAGGAAGATATCAAATAAAAGCTCAACCAAGGATGAAGTTAAGGTGAGGCAAGACTGCAAAGCGACAAAGGGAAAGGAAACGAACAAGAGCGGGATAGGGAAAACAACACTCTTGGATTGAAATGGAATAAGTGAGGCTAAGAAAAATAGGTAAACATCATGGTAAATATGGAGAGAGGTCAAGGGTCAAAGGTGATAATAGGCAAGGATATAAAGGAAGAGGTAAATGTGCATAAAAAACCAGGAATCTAGGTACAACCAAGAATAGAGTTAAGATAAGTCTTGCAAGTGGTAAAGTATAGGATATATCCACGGGTGAGATAAGTAAGAGACCACACTTGAACTAAGGTGGGAGATTGGAGGTTTTAGATAACGAACATAGCCTAATCGCCAAGGTAAGATTGAGAGATGAGAAGGGTAAAGGCAATAAGAAACAAAAGCATAACAAAGGATGAGGTTACAAACTCGCGAGCCAAAGAAGAGGACACGACCAAGAGAAAGAAGGTATGAGACGGAAGAGGGGCGATTTTAAAGGGCAGGTATGAGATGAACATCAATGCAATATATAGAAGTGTCAAGGGTAAAGGTGATAATAACAAAGAGCATAGGAAAGGATGGAGCTAAGGCAAGACTCACGAAATGGCGAGATGGAGAAAACAATCACGGGTAAGGTGGGTAAGGTTCCAACAGAATGGTTTAGTAAAAGAATTTATTACCGAGGGAAGTTATAAGGAATTAATGAGATCACCAAGGATGTGCAAAATAAAATGACCGCTCATGGATCATTAAGAAACAAGGGTGATCAAGGGCATGTTAACTGAAATGTCTTAAACAGACATTGGGGCATGAAGATAAGCATGCATGAAAATATAAGGGTATGCAAGACTCAAAAGATACGAGCGTACTAAGACCAAGGTAATAGAAATTGTCGAAAGATAGCGTCTTAACAACAGAATAAGAAAGGATCTCAGAAGACAAGAAGGTCATAGACACATAAACTGAACTATTCAAATAGGCAGCAGAGGTACAAGGGTAAGTGCTTTAGATTAAGGGATAAGGGTATTAAAAATGCAAGGATACGAGCATGTCAATAACAAAATGGAATAGAGATGGTCAAATAGTAGCAATTTAATAATGGATGAGGAAAGAGTCCCAAAAGACTAAAGGCTATGGTCAGGGGGCATCTACAAAGATGTCGCAAGCACAAGATGAGATCAGATCTAATAGATTGAGAGAAGTATATACCATACTAGAATAAAACACTTTTTAGCAAGGGGGCATATAGGAGCACAACATAGAATTTGTCGAGGTGACTAATATTTTGGAGCAGAATCAAGGATGAGATGAAGTAATAATCAATAAGTCCTTAAAACGGCTAATGCTACTCTAGGTCAGCGGTCCTATAGTCAGCATGGCTTTGATACCACTTATGTCACACCCGGTTTTGAAGGTAAACCGAATGCGAACCATGTACGTGCCAGGATCAGTAATTCACGTACACAGCGATAAATGGCTCATCATAGCACAATGCTTTGAATTACAATAAAGAGTAAGTAATAATATTACAGACTAGAGCCATTTACATAATATAAATCAAAGTACACAGAATCGAAACGTAGCCAATGTAAACAACCCACCACAGGCAGCCGACTGGGGGAGGTCGCTAGCCTAATCCTCGAACTCGTCGAAGTCCTAGAACTCCTGGAGATCCGCCTCGACGCCTTCTTCTTTACCTGAGCATAGATTGCACCAAATGCAACCTGGTGTTTTGTGAAAGCAAGGGTGAGTACACATCAACGTACTCAGCAAATGTCCCGTTTGGCTGTAGTGGACTAGCTTTATATGGGGTTAAGGTCAAGCAGTTGCTTTTAGTTGGTCAGGTAATTATTACTAGTAGATAGCCAGGTTTTAGCATCAACCCAAGTTATCAACCCAAAGTACCCTTTCCAAACGGAAAGAATACCACTTACCATTACCATAGTCAAAACCATCATCCTCGTCACCACCTGTAAACCAACCATCTCTGATCAAGTATCTCTAATCAATGGAGCTCCCTTGGCTGCTCATAACCGCGGGCACGACTGATATATCAGTTTCATAACACTCTGCAGAGGTTGCGCACTTTACCCACAAGTCGTGATTCCCTCTCTAGCCCGGGCTTGCAAGACCCTTATTCACTCCCGAGGTGAATGGCCAGGGATTCACTACGAAGCCTTTACAAAGATTCCCAAAGGCTGTAGCCGCCTGTTAGGTTTCCTAAATGCACAGCACTCCTCCCTAAGGGGCGAACCAACCTTGGCAGAGCAAGCCGCATACACCGAGCCCCATTAACGGCACGACGGCGAAGCGAACCACACCCCAGTTCCTCTAATTATTCAGCTAAGGGCGTCCCATTCCACCCTCATGGTTGCACTGTTCTCCCGGGCGGTCATCCAACGAACAGGTCCTTACGGAGAGGCACTCGAGAAACCGCTGGAGCCCCTAAAGTATCACCAGTCCAACATCATAATAATAATGACAACATCGTATCATAAGTGTTCACATCATGTTCATTGATTAAAGTAAAGCAATAGCATGAATCTAACCATAGTAGCCCAAAAGGTAATCAAGGACCAGGTAAATAGAAAGCTTATCAATCCTTAGGTTGTTCGTAGTATGCGGGACAGTGAATTATAAAGTAAATGGGACATAATGGGTCAGAGGACACTTGCCTTCACCAAACAGATGCTCAGGGTCTTCAACTTTGTGGAACTCGAAGAGCTAGATCACTTGGTCACCGAAGCTTGACCCGCTCGAAGCTCAGGAACAGATCGCAATCTATTCGCGTCACACAGTGAATACCAACAGGCACAAACAAACAGACATATGTATATGCATAAGAACATTATACCATTCAAATAAAAACATAATAAAATATATAAAACAAAATAGAGCGCGTTACTGCAGTCATGCGAGGAAAAAGAAATGCGACAGTCGAAGCTACGGTCGAGAAGTTAACGAGTTTAGGCTAAACAAATATTAACTATCACATTTAATTCGACATTATCGAATACAAATAATATCTATCATTTAGTTCGATTAATCCGCTATACTAACAAGTGTCTGTTAAATAAGTAATTTAATTAAAACGAGAGAGTCTAAGTGAGACGAATTTACGACGCGCGCAACAACACAACAGCGTGCGAACGACGCACAGACATGCGTGACATAGCGTGCGGACGACACACAAAATAGAGCGTGCGTCCAGCGAGAACGACGCACGAACTAGCATGCCACCACGTGCGGAACAGCACGCGACGATACACGTACCAGACGAGCGGCACGAACGCGCGAACGAGTAACGGTGACGCGCAAACAGCGCGCGACATGCGAAATCAGTGCGACATGCGAATACTACTAATCTATGTTGTATTTATACTAAACAAATATTAAATGCAATACTTAAATTGGCATAACCACTATAATAGGTATTTATCACATGCATTGATAGAATTAACACTTAGTTCCGATTGGTTTAATACTCGGTTAATCATCGTTTAATTATGTAACTTAATTAACGTGAGTGATTCTATGCGCGACTCAGTTTATTGCCATGCAACAAGGCGCGCGACACACTAAAGCGGGGTGCGCAGTGCATCTGACGACGCGCGTCAAAGTGTGCGAACGGCATGCGCAAAGTGCGCGAACGGCACACGATGACCTCATCGTGCTACGCGTGGACACTGGCAAAGATATACTACTACGTCTAGCGGTAGACGAGGGGTAGAAGCACGCTGTCGTCGAGCGAGGGCACTGGTGCGATTCGACGAATGGCACGCACGGGAGCTGTATTGGGGCCACACGAAGCACGCCGGGGCACCGAGCCGTGCACGGACATGCTAGGGACGCGCGAGGACCGCGGACGACCGTGCAGGGACATCGGCCATTGTGACGGAACCTCCCAAGTCATTAGGCCCACCTACAGTTGTCCTTGTCCAACAGACATCAGGCAACCCTGTAGATGTTCCTGAATCACTCGACAAGTTCGGTATCTTTTCTTACCTTTCCAGGAACGTTTCACCCGTCTTGCAGACATTACAGAACATCGGAGATATTGAAATGCGGAAGTGATTACATAAACTTACATTTATTAAAAAGTAAGATCAAGTTGCTTATTACAGACCAGAAATATAAACGAGTGCTGAGTAGTATTATTACATAACCAAGGGAGCAAAACTCTTCCCGAACAGTTTTTACATAAAAGTTTTCTTATGGAGGATCATGTCCTCCCACATCTTTACTCTTGCTTTTCCTCATGAGGAACCACCTTGGTACAGAAGCAACAGAAATCTGCTACTTCCTCACCTAAAAACAACGAGGGAATAAACCCTGAGTATGGAATTACTCAGCAAGTCTTACCCGACTAAAGAAAAGACTCTCAAGGATATGCTGGTTATAAGGGAGTCAAGGTAAGGTATCTCAAGATCAACGACTCTGTTGTTGCATAAATGCTTACTAAAAGTGGATCCTTAAAAATCCAATTTTATTGTCAAGTTAGGTAAACTTACCTACATCTAGAGTTCTTGCTAACCTAGTTCAAACACTCATCCTGAACTAGCCAAGTTCTTAATCCAGCCTTCATCTTTACTGGAGTTCTACGTATAGGGCAGTGACCAAGTCTTCATAACCGCGAAGGTACGGCGATCCGAATCGATTATACTCAGCTGAGGATCTCCGATCACACGACATATGTAGCACTTAACCCTTGCATATGTCAACCCGCCACCAGGTTTCTTAAGACCAGATCAGGTTCACGCAAACCGAGAGCACAGATACACCACCGTCCAGCCTCTTGCTATGGAGGGTACACGCTACTCTCGCCACCGCTCCACGCCCATTTCGTGTTATCTTATTCTGGCCTTAGTCTGCCCGAGGCAAGGCTTACCCATGACGAGGCATGTGACCAGTTAAAGGGTCCTCGGTCATCAAGCCTACATCGAGACGGTCCTTAATCGACTCAGACGGAGACACTACACCGAGACTCTCTTCTCGTGCAAGTCACCCACCCGGTCTCAGCTTAATCATTTAAACCCAAAGTTTGGTACCTGGCAGAGGTACATCTTTTTCGATGTTGAACCCATCAAGGCCTTTGACAGATCCAGCATCAAATTTTATTTTCAAAACATACCACCCTCTTTGCCAATCATCTTTTGTAAAACAAATCCTTTTGTTTTGCTAGAGCAATACTAAGCATAGTAAAACCTTTTGTAAAACAGGGTATCAAGGAAGGTAATCAAGACCAAGGAAGGTAATGCAGGAATTGTTTAGCAATCAACTCCTATTACTTAATGCAGCAAGCAAGTGAGAAAGATTATAAAAAACATCAAGGAAAGTGGCAAATGTACCGGTGCTTGCCTCCGTTAGTAGGTGAGTCAGGCTCAGGCTCGCAGATGTCAAAGTAGAGACAAGATCCTGCCTGAGAGTCCAAAGGTGGTGGTGCCTTCTCTTCACTCACTTCAATTTCTTCTTCGTTTTCTAAACATAACCACATATATGTATATAAGAATGAATGCCATGTAATGCTCATGAGAGTGCAAAGATAATAAAAACTTATTATCTAAGGTCTTGAATACAATTTTTCTTCACGGAACTCCGAGAACTTAGGGTTTCCGGAGTCAGTAAAGAAGTTTATAGAGCAGGGGTGGGGGTTTTGGGTTCTAGTTATCAAACAAGGTCCAAATCAACCCAAACTCTACCTAGGGCTTCTAAATAATATATAGGGCGCATATAAAAAGTTTGGACATTTTTGGGATTACCATATGGTTTTTAAAATCCAGAACTAATACTTAAAACTACTTTAAATACCTTAAAATTTCTTAGTTAACCTAAAAATCTTGAAACTATTTTTATTGAATACTACAGAAAATAAGAAGTCTAAGAAAATTGGTTTCACAATTTTAGGGTTTTTCTACAATTTTTAACAAATTTCCAAAGCTCTACTGAAAAAGAAAAAGAAAAAGATTGAAACAGTGATGGGTCGTTTCTAGCCCAGGTCCACGCAGAATCGTGCCCGCGCCCACGCGCGCGATGGTAGCTTTGCGAAAAAGCCCTCGGGTTCTTGGCTAACTGAAAACGAGTTCGGCTACTATTTTCTTGAGTCACTGACGTTTGGTAGAAAAGTCCTCCAACTTTTATTCCTTTACAGAGGGAGGTCCTCGATGGCGCGCACGCACAGCCGAGCTCCGGCGAGCTAGCAGACCGGCCGAATGGGGCCATGACCAGCGCTCCCGAGCGGCGGACACCAAATCGGACCTACCCAGAACATTCCCCCTAAGTTAATTGCACAGTTGGTGAGCTATCAAGCTCTATCCGCGTGAACCGAATGGGTGGCGGACAGATGAGTGCGTTCCCGATGATTGGTGGTCTCTCAGTTCGAATTGGTGACATGGTAAGCATTACAGAGCTATGAGAGTGCTCAAACGAGGAAGCAGGGGACAGGGACTGACCGGAAAAGGGCTGGCCGTGGCGAGCTGTTTTTCGCGGTGGCGGAGACCGAATTGGGGGGAATTCGAAATTCACGAGCTCTAGCGCATGATTGAGGGTGGGATTGAGACTCTGGTTTCGTGATGATGTAACGCAACTAACCGGGGGCTCAATTTATAGAAGGTATCGACGGTGGCCGGGAATTTGAAGAAGGACGCGCGGCGGTCGGAGGTAGAAGAAGGCACTGGCGCGCGTGAGTGTGTGTCCTCTGTCGTGGCGAGCTCACCGGTGACGATGGGACTGCCCTAGAGAGTCACGGCGACGAGGTGTAAAGGCAGAGCCACGCTGCGAGCAACGACGAAGGCTTGACGACGGTGAGCCCCTATATCCACGGGCGGTGAGCAAGGGGAAGGGATTACGGCTGGCCGGGGTGGCATCCAGCTCACCGGCGGCGAGGATTTTTACTGGGCTATGCTTATCTGATGGCCATGGCGCACGAATTACGGCGAGCAACAATCAACGGCGATGGGCCACCGGCGACGAGCAGGGGTGGGATCAGGATCTTCTTCAGTTTAATATTTACTGTACCATGGCGATGGTCATCCTGATGAACTGACAGAGCAAGTTTAGGTCACATTTTCTCTTAATTTCAAATGGCAACACATCCAGTGACCTGCAGCAAAGTTGTAGAGCTATATACCACCTACATTTCGACTATAGTGACTGAGCTCATTTGATCACTAGATCATGGTTGAATTCACACTCAAAGCTGACTCTGTTACACTGAATATCTGAATTTCAGAATGAAACCAGCCTGACAGCCAAGCTTTGAGCTTAATTATCTCTGGATTTTTCTTAACAACTGAGCTCACACTCTTAAGCAAATTTGTTCTCCTATGATTGGGCTACAATTTTAATGTGGTGACCTAGGGCAAAAACCCTAGAATTTAATAGTTGCAAGGCTCCATAGTTGAGCCAAAACTTTGAAATTCAGACTTAACATGAAATCTCAATTAGGGTCCTTTTTGCAAATGAGTCCAAAACTTAGGGTTTGGCTTGTAAATTGACATATGAGTGACCCAAATGACTTAAGATATTTATTTAACTTGGTTTTTGCACTTTAGTCCAAAAGTGGACTAATTTTGCACATAGGTCCCTAGGTTTTGGTTTTAGGGTTTTCCAGGGTTTCAAATGGGGTTTTTGGTATCCCAGGGGTATAAATGTGATTCAAGTTCATTTTTGGGAACATTTTAAGACTATTCCCCTAATGCTTTTAGGTTTTCTCAATTTGGTTATGTTTTATCCCCTTTAATCCCCCTTTAGGGCTAAGTTCCCTATCCAGGGTTCTATCTGCAAAATACAACTTGTTTGAAATTTTTGCCTAGTAAATGCACTCTAGGTGTGTCGAACATATGCAATGCCAATGTTTATGATGCCATGCTCAAGTTTTAGTTATAGTAACACCAGGGGTGTTACATCCTTCCCCCCATAAAAGAATCTCGTCCCGAGATTAAAAGTCCTAGGGTGAGTAATGGAAAAGGAAATGTGTCACATTTTTATTTCCTTATTACTGGTACAAGGCAGGGGGTGGTGTGGGGTTCACTTCTTTATTACAATAACTATACACACTTTACAAATTACATGAGGCTAAAAAGCCTGGGAAATTCTTATCTAAAAAGTCTTGAGTTTCCCATGTAGCCTCTTCTTCAGAATGTTGGTTCCACTGTATCTTATAGAACTTGAGAGTTTTTCTCCGGGTAACCCTGTCCTTTTGATCCAAGACACGAATAGGATGCTTAGAATATGTCAGTCTGATTCAAGGACAACATCTGTCACTTCCACGGTTCGATCTGGTACCCGAAGACATTTCTTCAATTGTGACACATGGAACACATTATGTACAGCAGACAAGGTTTTGGGTAGTTGAAGTCGATATGCCACTGGCCCATATCTTTCAAGTATAGGGAATGGACCAATGTACCTGGGTGCAAGCTTCCCTTTTATCCCGAAACGCGATACACCCTTCATTGGTGAAACCTTCAGGTAGACATAGTCCCCTTCAAGAAAATATAAAGGCATTCGCCGTTTGTCGGCATAACTCTTCTGACGAATTTGTGCTTTCTTCATATTATGAATTATTTTTTGAACCTTTTCTTCAGTCTCTTTCACCATATCAGGCCTGAAGAAGTACCTTTCCCCACGTTCAGACCAATTTAGCGGAGTACGACATAGTCGTCCATATAAAGCTTCAAAGGGTGCCATCTTGATACTTTCTTGATAGCTATTATTATATGAAAACACCGCCAAGGGAAAACATTCATCCCATTTCTGTGAGAAGTCCAGAACACACGCCCGCAGCATATCTTCGAGTATTTGATTAACCCTCTCAGTCTGTCCACTTGTTTGAGGGTGATAGGCCGAACTGTGGAGTAACTTAGTACCTAGGGACTTATGAAGTTCTTCCCAAAATTTGGATACAAATTGGGATCCACGATCCGACACGATAGTCTTTGGAACACCGTGCAAACTGAGAATGCAAGCAATGTATAATTCTGCTTAGGTGATGACAGGATATTTTACTTTAACCGGGAGGAAGTGGGCGATCTTGGTAAGTCGATCAATGATAACCCAAATAGAGTCATACCCTTTTGTGGTTCTGGGCAATCCCACAATAAAGTCCATACTTATGTCTTCCCATTTCCATGTCGGTATTGGTAGAGACTGTAATGGACCGGCAGCTTTCAAATGTATGGCTTTGACACGTTTGCAGGTGTCACATCTAGCCACATAGCGTGCAATCTCGATCTTCATCTTTGTCCACCAATAATGTTGCTCCAAGTCTTGGTACATCTTAGTGCTTCCAGGATGAATAGAATAGCGACTAAGATGTGCTTCATCAAGAATTTGCTGGTGGATCTCTTCATTCTTAGGCACCACTATGCGGTTATTAAACCATACAATACCTTGATCATCTTCTTTAAAACATTTGGCTTTTCCAGCTCTTATCTTCTCATGAATGTGTTTCATACCCTCATTATCCTTTTGAGCATCAATTATCCTTTGCAAGAGGACTAACTCAAGATTTAGCTGACTCAGGGTTCCTTGTTGGACCATTCCCAGGTTTAGCTTCTCCATTTCCTGACATAAGGTATTGTCAGAGGTCTTCACCGTAAGACAGTGGCAGGAAACCTTACGGCTCAGTGCATCTGCCACAACATTGGCTTTGCCTGGGTGATAATGAATTTCCAGTTCATAGTCCTTAATAAGCTCAAGCCATCGCCTTTGTCTCATATTCAATTCTGACTGGGTGAAGATATACTTCAAGCTTTTATGATCTGTATAAATATGATAGATATTTCCCAGCAGATAGTGACGCCAAATCTTCAGGGCATGAACCACAACAGCTAGCTCCAGATCATGAGTCGGATAATGTTCCTCATGTTGGCGTAACTGCCTTGAAGCATACGCAATTACTCGGCCTTCTTGCATTAACACACAGTCGAGTCCACTGCCTGATGCATCACAATATACATCAAAGGGCTTGGTGATGTCCGGTTGAGCCAATACCGGAGCAGTGGTTAATAATGTCTTCAATTGTTCAAAAGCTTCATTACACTTGGAAGACCAATTAAATTTAATATCATTCTTCAATAAACTTGTGATTGGTTTCACAAGCATAGAAAAATCTGGTATGAATCTGCTGTAATATCCCGCCAGTCCAAGGAAACTTCGGACTTGATGAACAGTGGTCGGGGGTTTCCACTCCAAAATGTCCTTGACTTTGCTGGGATCTACCGCAATCCCTCTAGCAGATAAAACATGTCCCAGAAACTGAATTTCCTCCAGCCAAAACGCGCATTTGCTGAATTTGGCATATAACTGATGTTCCCTCAAGCACGTTAACACGATCCGTAAATGTTGAGCATGCTCCTCCTCATTCTTTGAATATATTAGAATATCGTCAATGAAGACCACCACAAACTTGTCTAGCTCGGGCATGAACACCGAGTTCATCAAATATTTGAAGTGGGCTGGAGCATTTGTTAACCCGAAAGACATTACCAGATATTCAAACAACCCATACCGTGTAGTGAATGCGGTTTTTGGTATATCCTCGGGCCGAATACTGATCTGATGATAGCCCGACCTGAGATCAATTTTGGAGAATACCCTCGCCCCGGTCAGTTGGTCAAACAGAATGTCAATCCTCGGAAGAGGGTACTTGTTCTTGATAGTGACCTCATTCAGGGGTCAATAATCCACACACATCCGTAAGGTTTGATCCTTCTTCTTGACGAATATGGCTGGACAACCCCAAGGTGACGAGCTTGGCCGGATGAATCCTTTCTCTAGGAGATCTTGTAATTGAATCTTCAATTCTACCAACTCATTCGGAGGCATACGGTACGATCTTCGAGAAATGGGAGCCGTACCGGGCTTCAACTCAATTACAAACTCTACATCCCTTTCAGGTGGCAATCCCAGCAAATCCTTGGGAAAGACATCGGGAAACTCGCATACTACCGGATTATCCTTGATTTCCGATACCATGACTTCATAAACTCTGCCAGTAGTTTTGTTTGGAATGGGGATGGCCAAGAGAATTTCTTCTTGATTATGACTCAACCTGATGGTTCTTTGATCAGTGTTGAGTGTTGCTTTATGCTTGGCCAACCAATTCATACCCAAAATGACATCTATGTCTTGGCCTTTCAGAATGATCATATTGGTAGGAAAGTTCCGTCCGGCCAATGATACGGGCACTTGATAGGCCACTTCTCTAGTAAAGATTTGTCCCCCAGGTGAGTGAATTTTAAACCCCTCCTTTGACTCATGGCATGAGATGCAATGTTGCTCCACAAATTTCTTGCCAATGAACGTATGCGAAGCACCAGAATCAAAGAGAATGACTGCAGGATGATTGGCCACGAGAAACATACCCATCATCACCGGCTCTCCATCCGGTGTAGTGGCCACTTGTGTATAATATATGTGTCCCATCTTCTTGATATTTTTGCCCTTAGTATTTCCCTTGACTTGAGATGAACTCCCAGATCCTTGCTGATTATTTGACTGGTTCTGCTTGGGATAGGGGCAATCTTTGACGAAATGCCCAGACTTGCCACAATTGAAACATCCAGTTGAGGAGCTGGGTAAAGCAGGGAATCGAGTGCCTGGGGCACCCGGCTGACTTGGGGCAGTGGGGGCATTATTGGGACGAATAATGATTGGCTGCTTGAAAGGGAAGGAGGGTGCACGTGAACGATTCTGGTTAGAAGGCCGGAGAACAAACCGTTGCCTTTTTACCGGGCCTTGATGTAACACCCCTGGTGTTACTGTAACTAAAACTTGAGCATGACATCATAAACATTGGCATTGCATATGATTGATATACCTAGAGTGCATTTACTAGGTAAAAATTTCAAATAAGTGTATTGTTTTTGATATTTTGTAAATAGACCCCTGGATAGGAAGCTTTACCCTAAACAAGGATTAAAGGGGTAAGACTTAACCCAACTTGAGAAAACCTAAAGGCTTTGGGGGAAAGAGTTATAAATGTCCCCAAAAACAAAGTTGAGTCACATTTATACCCATGGATACCAACAATCTCAAATAGAACCCTGGAAAACCCTAAAAACCAAACCCTAGGGACCTAAGTGCAAAATTAGTCCACTTTTGGACTAAAGTGCAAAAATCAAGTCAAATAAGTATCTTAAGTTATTTGGGTCACTCATATGTGAATTTGCAATCCCTGGGTACTAAGTTACTCCACAGTTTGGCCTATCATCCTCAAACCAGTGGACAAACTGAGAGAGTGAACCAAATACTTGAAGATATGTTGCGGGCATGTGTCCTGGATTTCTCACCAAAATGGGATGAATATTTACCTTTGGCGGAGTTTTCATACAATAATAGTTATCAAGAAAGTATTAGGATGGCACCTTTTGAAGCTTTATATGGACGACGGTGTCGGACTCCGCTAAATTGGTCTGAACCTAGTGAGAGGTGCTTCTTTAGACCTGATCTGGTGAAAGAAGCCGAGGATAAAGTTCAGAAAATAATTCATAATATGAAGAAAGCACAAGCTCGTCAGAAGAGTTATGCAGACACACGGCGAATGCCCTTATATTTCCTGGAAGGAGACTATGTTTACCTGAAAGTCTCACCAATGAAAGGAGTATCGCGTTTTGAGGTTAAAGGGAAGCTTGCACCCAGGTACATTGGTCCATTCCTGGTACTTGAGCAATGTGGACCAGTGGCATACCGACTCCAACTACCCGAAACCTTGTCTGCTGTGCATAATGTGTTCCATGTGTCACAATTGAAAAAGTGTCTTCGGGTTCCCGATCGAACCATTGAAGTGACAGATGTTGTCCTGGAACCAGACTTAACGTACTCGGAACTTCCTATTCGAGTTCTGGATCAAAATGACAGGGTTACCCGGAGAAAGACTCTCAAGTTCTACAAGATACAATGGAACCAGCATTCTGAGGAAGAGGCTACGTGGGAAACTCAAGACTTCTTGAATAAGAATTTCCCAGGCTTTCTAGCCTCATGTAATTTGTAAAGTGTATATATTTATTGCAATAAAGAAGTGAACCCCCACACCACCCCTTCCTTGTACCAAAAATAAGGAAATAAAAATGTGACACATTTCCTTTTCCATTACTCAGCCTAGGATTTTAAATCTCGGGACGAGATTCTTTTATGGGGGGAAGGATGTAACACCCCTGGTGTTACTTTAACTAAAACTTGAGCATGACATCATAAACATTGGCATTGCATATGATTGATATACCTAGAGTGCATTTACTAGGTAAAAATTTCAAATAAGTGTATTGTTTTTGATATTTTGTAAATAGACCCCTGGATAGGAAGCTTTACCCTAAACAAGGATTAAAGGGGTAAGACTTAACCCAACTTGAGAAAACCTAAAGGCTTTGGGGGAAAGAGTTATAAATGTCCCCAAAAACAAAGTTGAGTCACATTTATACCCCTGGATACCAACAATCTCAAATAGAACCCTGGAAAACCCTAAAAACCAAACCCTAGGGACCTAAGTGCAAAATTAGTCCACTTTTGGACTAAAGTGCAAAAATCAAGTCAAATAAGTATCTTAAGTTATTTGGGTCACTCATATGTGAATTTGCAATCCAAAACTTAAGATTTGGACTTAAGTGCAAAAGTGCCACACTTAACCCTTTTGGGTTAAGTCTGGATTTCAGTGTGGTTCATCCAACTTGAAGCCCTTGTAACTTTTAAATCAGAGAGTTTTTGCCCTAGGTCACCACATCAAAATTGTAGTCCAATTATAGGAGAACAACTTTGTTTAAGGGTTCAAGCCATGGTCTTATGAGAAATTTGGAGAAAAACCCAAGCAAAGATGGAATGTCAGACTGATTCAGTCTGAAATTCAGAGATTCAGTGTAATGGAGCCATCTTTGGAGTTGAATTCAACCATGATCTAGTTATCAAATGAGTTCGGTCACTATAGTCGATTTGTAGCTGGTATGTAGACCTATAACTTTGGTGCAGAAAGCTTGCTCGGTTACTACACAAAATCGGGAGAAAATCTAGCCTCAAATCTCTCTGTCAGTTCATCTGAAAGGAACTCGCCATGGTACAGTAACTTGACTGGATCAGATCAACCGCGCGGCTGCCCTCAACGCCGGTGACCCTTCGCCGTGATTCACGCCACCGCTGTTGGATTCGTGCTCTGGGTGAGTGGATAACGTTGTGCGGTAGAAGTTCCTCGCCGACGGTGAGCTGGAGGTCACTCCGGTGACATCACCGTGGCTCTCTCTCCCTCTTTGCGGCTGAGCGGATTAACACGCCGGCGACCGCCGTCTTCCGGCCATACGCCGCGTGGCTCTCACTTTCCACCGCACCACCGTGTCTTCCCCTCGCTCTCCGTGGCTCACCGGAGTAACCGCCACGCCTCTAGACACGTATTCACCGTGCCGCTTTCTTCTTCGTCTCCGGCCGCCGCGCGTCCTCTTCAAAAATTCGCGGCCACCGTCTTACTCTCCTATAAATTGAGCCCATGTCTAGCTCCGTGAGGTCGTCAGCTAACTAGCCACCGCTACTCACCCACAATCATCCACCAGTGAGCTCAAATTCGCGTTTTTCCCCAAATCGGTCGAAGAACACCGTGAAACCAAGTCCACCGTGGCCAGCCGATTCTGGTAAAGCTCTGTCCAATTCAAACCTTGTTCAAGTCTTCTTATAGTTCAGTGATGCTCGCCAAGCCATCAATTTGAATGTAGATGCCCCCAATCGTCGGGAACACGACGGACTAGCCCCCATGCTCACGGCCACCGTGGCCAGAGCTCCTTAGTCGATCATGAGCCAAATTAAGTTGGGGAAAACCATCTAGGTAGCCTCGATTTCATGTCGGTTGCTCGGAGAACCCAGCCGTAGCCCCAATCGACCGGTTCAGGCGCTCGCCGGAGCTCGGCGGGGCATGAACGCCGTCGAGGATGAGTCGGGTGAAGAAATAGAACATCAGGGGCGTTTCTGTAAACTGTCAGTGATACGTAGAAACAGTGAATGACCTCGTTTGCTGTTTGACAAAAACGCGGGGGCCGTTCTGCAAAACTGCCAGGGCGCGGGCGCGCGCAAGCGCTTTTCCCCTCCGAGCTGGGCTGCTGGGCTGAAATCAGCCCAGTACTATTCATCTGTTTTTCTTTTTCTTTTATCTCCAGAGCCAAAACAATTATAGAAAACAGTAGAAAAATGGCAAAATTGTAAAACCAATTTTCCTAGGTTCATAATTTTCCATAGAATTTAATTAAAATAGTTTTGTGATTTTTAGTGGAAATGAGAAATTTTAGGGTATTTAAAGTGGTTAAAAGTATTAGTTATGGATTTTTAGAAAATAATTGGTAAGTCCAAAAATGCCCAAACTTTTTATGGGAACTTAAAACAATATTTAGAAGCCTTGGGTAGAATTTGAGTTGATTTGGACCATGTTTGATAACTAGAACCCAAAACCACCCCCCCTGCCCTGTGAACTCCTTTACCGACTCCGGAAACCCTAGGTTCTCGGAGTACCGTGAAGGAAAGTTGTACTCAAGACTTAGATAATAAGTTTATATTATCTTCGCATCCTCATGAGCATCCCATGGCATCCATTCTTATGCATATATATGGTTATGTTAGAACAAGAAGAAGAGGAAGAAGTCACTGAAGAGGGGATTCCACCAACCTCAGATCCTCAAGCAGGCAACTGCTTTTATTTCGATATTTGTGGATCCGAGCAGGACTCACCTGTTAACAAAGGCAAGCCCCGATGCATTTGCCACCCTCCTTGTTGTTTTAAATTTTTCTCACTTGCTTGATGCATTAGGTGATAGGAGTTGATTGATAAAACAATTCCTGCATTACCTTCCTTGAATTTGATTACCTTCCTTGATCACCCTTTTTACAAAAGATTTTGATGCTCAGTCTTGCTTTAGAAAAAAACAAAATGTTTTGTTTTTACAAAAGTTGATGTGGCAAAAGTGGGTGGGATGTTTTCGAAAATAAACTTGATGGTGAATCCATCATGGCCATGATGGGTTCAACATCGGAAAAGGTGTACCTCTGCCAGGTACCAAGTTTTTGGGTTGAATAGATTAAGCTGAGACCGGGCGGGTGACTTGCACGAGAAAGGAGTCTCGGTGTAGTGTCTCCGTCTGAGTCGATTAAGGACCTTGTCGATGTAGGCTTGTTGATCGAGGACCCTTTAACTGGTCACATGCCTCGTCATGGGTAAGCCTTGCCTCGGGCAGACTAAGGCCGGAATAAGATAACACGAAATGGGCGTGGAGCGGTGGCGAGAGTAGCGTGTACCCTCCGTGGCAAGAGGCCGGACGGTGGTGTATCTGTGCTCTCGGTTTGCGTGAACCTGATTCGGTCTTAAGAACCTCGGTGGCGGGTTGACATATGCAAGGGTTAAGTGCTACATATGTCGTGTGATTGGAGATCCTCAGCTGAGTATAATCGATTCGGATCGCCGTACCTTCGCGGTTATGAGGACTTGGTCACTACCCTACACGTAGCATTCCACTAAAGATAATGGGTATTTGTTAAAAAATTGGCTAGTGCAGGACCAGCGATTGAACTAGGGTAGAAAGAACTCTAGTTGCAGGTAATTGAACTTAACTGGTCAAATAAATTTGGATTTTTAAGGATCCACTTTAGTAAGCATTTATGCAAAACAGAGTCTTTGAGTATTGAGAAGCCTTACCTTGACTCCCTAAAAGCCAGCATACCCTTGAGAGTCTTTTCTTTAGTCGGGTAAGTCTTGCTGAGTAATTCCATACTCAGGGTTTATCCCTTCGTTGTTTTTAGGTGAGGAAGTAGCAGATTTCTGCTGCTTCTGTGCCAAGGTGGTTCCCAAAGAAGAAACACAAGACTGAAGTGCGGGAGGACTTGGTCCTCCATATAGATCTTTTACTTAAATCTTCTTGGGAGGAGTTTTTGCCTCCCTTGGTTTGTATAATATTATTACTCTGCACTCGTTTTTAGTTCTGGTCTGTAATAAAACAACTTGAGCTTGCTTTTAAAATAAATGTAAGTTATGTAAATCGCTTCCGCATTTCTTTATCTCTGATGTTCTGTAATGTCTGCAAGACGGGTGAATCGTTCCTGGTAAGGTAAGGAAAGATACCGAACTTGTCAAGTAATTCAGGGGCACCTACAGGGTTGTTTGAAGTCCGTTGGACAAGGACAACTGTAGGTGGGCCTAATTACTTGGGAGGTTCTGCCACAGCTGGTATCGGAGCGTAGCCCTTCTTTGCAGACATTATGAGGCATCTTCAAAAGGATTTTCGAAAGTCTTACCTAAAAATTCTTTTCTCTTCTTACCTAAGTATTCTGAAGAGTCTATCTTAAAGACCAGATAGGAAGAGTGCAATGTATAGAAGGTTGAATCGACTAAGGTTGATTCTGTACTTATTCATGCATCATGCTAAGAATTATGCTAATAAATTTTCCCCCTTAGAAAGATGCCGCCACGCACAAGGCTAACGGCATGTAAGTCAACGGGACCAATTGGAGTACCCCGGCATCAACTAGCCCCTCGACACGAAAGTAGCAGCAGCGGAAGTAATGACCCCATAGGAGACCTTGAAGCCCGAGTAAGTCGACTTCAAGCAGAGCTGCAACACAGGACCAATGCTTGGGTCGCAGACGGAGATAGAATCAATGAACTAAGAAGGGACATCCGTCACCTGCAGGATCAGCTTGCTGATCGAGACTTAGCACTTGACTGGGCAGTACAGTCTCATTTGCTAGCATGTGCTAAGGAAGCAAGGGCTCAGGCCCGAATTAAAGAACTTAGCTCAACTGTCGACGACCTGCAGGTCTACTGCAATACGTTGCATGAGGAAGTCCATATACTATACTCACAATTACACCCTAGTGTGCCTGTGCACTCTGCTGAGGCGGAAGCCGGACCCTCTCACGTTGCGGGACGCGCGTTGGGTGGGGAGTTAGACCTTTTTGAACCCCCTCCTTCTTTGAGGTTGGTTGACGTCTGGACTCCCACACCTGACGATGAGGCCGCCAAAAGTAACGGAAAGCAGGATTAATGGTGTAATAGAAGTAGAATAGTGTATTGTAGAATGCACGGTTGTATAATAGGTTGAACTTTTGTATAATGGGTAATGTATCCTGTTATGTAATATCGAGTCTGTATCATTACTTTTTATAGTAATGTAAAATGGAAGGTCTCTTTGGCATATTATGTTTATTCAAATGTTTTTGCCTCAGATGCCGACCAGGACTCGCGGACAGGACGCAGCCGGAACTTCTGGGGTCGGGATGTCACCCCAAATCCACCTCCGGTTCCACCCACGCTAGCCGAGGCGATTGCCGCCTTGGTGAATGCCACCGCAGACAATACCCGCTTCCTTAGGGAAATGGCGGGTCAGCAGCAGTTCCAGCAGCAGGCAGGAAGAGGTTTTCAGCAAGGTCCCCGTGAAACCACCTATCTGGACTTCTCCGAAACTCGACCACCTCTATTTACCAAGGCAGAAGACCCGCTAGAAGCCGACGAGTGGATACGAGTTATTGAACAAAAGTTTGGCCTTCTTCATTGTTCTGAAACACAGAAGCCATTGTTCGCGGCACAGCAACTACGTGGCCCTGCCAGTACTTGGTGGGGAAATTTTGTGGCTATCCAACCTGACAACCATCAAATCACCTAGGAAGAATTTAAAGCAGCCTTCCGTGAGCACTACATACCGGAAGGGGTGCTGCATATGAAACAAGAGGAATTCATGAAGCTGAAACAAGGAGGAGACACCATCAATCAGTATCTTAACAAGTTTAATCACCTGTCGCAGTATGCCATCGACCAGGTGAATACTGATTTGAAGAAAAAGAACTGTTTTATGAGAGGTCTAAATGACCGGTTGCAGCGAAAGATGGCCACATGTATCGATCTCACATATGGAAAGGCTGTCAGTACAGCCTTATCTGTGGAAGCAAAATACGCAAGTTCTGGGAAGAATAAGGGATTCAGTGGTGAGAGGACTAATCAGGGCCAGACGAAGAGGCAACGGTTCGTCATCCGGCCTTCTAGCCAAAACCGTACTTTTTCCCGTCCACCAGCATTCCCTTTCAAACAGCCCATTATTATCCGCCCCAACAATACCTCCACTTCCCCAAATCAGCCGGGTGCCCCAGGCACTCGATTCCCTGCCTTGCCCAGCTCTTCAACTGGGTGTTTCAACTGTGGCAAATCAGGACATTTTATCGAAGACTGCCCATACCCCAAGCAAAATCCATCCAATGCTCAGCAAGGAACTGGGAAGTCCACTCAGCCCAAGGGAAATGCTGTGGGGAGAAATACCAAGAAAACGGGGCGTGTATACTACACTCAAGTGGCCACTACACCGGAAGGAGAGCCGGTGATGATGGGTACGTTTCCCGTGGCCAGTCACCCTGCAATTATTCTTTTTGATTCTGGTGCTTCACATACCTTCATTAGCAAGAAATTTGTGGAGCAACATCACATTGCATGCCATGAATCAAGAGAGGGATTTCAAATTCATTCACCTGGGGGACACATTTTTACTAGAGAAGTGGCCTATGAAGTGCCAGTAACAATGGCCGGACGGAACTTTCCTGCTAACATGATTGTTCTGAAAGGCCAGGATATAGATGTAATTTTGGGTATGAATTGGTTAACCCAACACAAGGCAATCCTCAACACTGAACTCAGAACCATCAGGTTGAGCTATAATCAAGAAGAAATTCTTTTGTCTCTCCCCGAAACCAATCCAGCCAAAGCTTCTGGTAGAATATTTGAAGCCATTGTACCAGAGATCAAGAACATTCCGGTAGTATGTGAGTTTCCAGATGTATTTCCGGAAGATTTGCCTGGACTGCCCCCTGAAAGAGATGTAGAATTCGTAATTGAGCTAAAGCCCGGTACGGCTCCCATCTTTCGAAGATCGTACCGTATGCCCCCTAATGAGTTGGCAGAATTGAAGATTCAATTACAAGATCTACTGAATAAGGGATTCATCCGGCCAAGCTCGTCCCCATGGGGTTGCCCCGCCATTTTTGTTAAGAAGAAGGATCAAACCTTGCGGATGTGCGTGGATTATCGACCCCTGAATGAGGTCACCATTAAGAATAAGTACCCTCTTCCAAGGATCGACATCTTATTTGATCAACTGACTGGGGCGAGGGTATTTTCCAAAATTGATCTCAGGTCGGGCTATCACCAAATCCGTATTCGGCCCGAGGATATACCGAAGACCGCATTTACTACGCGGTATGGATTGTTTGAATACTTGGTAATGTCTTTCGGGCTCACAAATGCTCCTGCCCACTTCACCTATTTGATGAACTCGGTGTTCATGCCCGAGTTGGACAAGTTCGTCGTGGTCTTCATCGACGATATTTTAATATACTCTAAAAATAAAGAGGAGCATGCTCAGCATCTACGGATTGTATTGACGCGCCTGAGGGAACATCAGCTGTATGCCAAGTTCAGCAAGTGCGCGTTCTGGCTGGAGGAAATTCAATTTTTGGGGCACGTGTTATCAGCTAAAGGAATTGCGGTAGATCCTAGCAAGGTCAAAGATATTCTGGAGTGGAAATCCCCAACCACTGTTCACCAAGTCCGGAGTTTTCTTGGACTAGCTGGATATTATCGTAGATTCATACCCGATTTTTCTAAGCTTGTGAAGCCAATCACAAGTTTATTGAAGAATGATATTAAATTCAATTGGTCTTCTAAGTGTAATGAAGCCTTTGAGCAATTGAAGACATTATTAACCACTGCTCCGGTATTGGCTCAACCGGACATCACTAAGCCTTTTGATGTATATTGTGATGCATCTGGCAGTGGGCTCGGCTATGTACTGATGCAAGAAGGCCGAGTAATTGTGTATGCTTCAAGGCAGTTGCGCCGACATGAGGAGCATTATCCAACTCATGATCTGGAGCTAGCTGCTGTGGTTCATGCCCTGAAAATATGGCGTCACTATCTGTTGGGAAATATCTGTCACATATATACAGATCATAAAAGTTTGAAGTACATCTTTACCCAGTCAGAGTTAAATATGAGGCAAAGACGATGGCTTGAGCTCGTTAAAGACTATGAACTAGAGATCCATTATCACCCAGGCAAGGCCAATGTGGTGGCAGATGCATTGAGTCGTAAGACTTCCTGCCACTGTCTTATGGCAAAGACCTCCGAGAACACTTTATGTCAAGAAATGGAGAAGCTAAACCTGGGGATAATCCAGCAAGGGACTCTAAATCAGCTGAAGCTTGAGTCAATCATTCTGCAAAAGATAATTGATGCTCAAAAGGATAATCTGGGTATGAAGCACATACGAGAGAAGATAAGGGCTGGAACAGCCAAATGTTTCAAGGAAGACGATCAAGGTGTGTTATGGTTTAACAACCGCATAGTAGTGCCAAAGAATGAAGAACTCCGCCAGCAAATCTTAGATGAAGCACATCTTAGTCGCTATTCTATTCATCCGGGAAGCACTAAGATGTATCATGATCTAAAACAGCATTACTGGTGGACGAAGATGAAAATTGAAATTGCACGCTATGTGGCTAAGTGTGACACTTGCAGACGTGTCAAGGCCATACACATGAAAACTGCCGGTCCATTGCAGTCATTACCAATACCAACAGGGAAATGGGAAGACATAAGCATGGACTTCATTGTGGGATTGCCCAGGACCACAAAAGGGTATGACTCTATTTGGGTTATCATTGATCGATTTACCAAGATCGCCCACTTCCTCCCTGTCAAGGTAAAATATCACGTCATTACCTATGCGGAGTTGTACATCGCCCGTATTCTCAGTTTGCATGGGGTTCCAAAGACTATAGTGTCGGATCATGGACCACAATTTGTATCTAAATTTTGGGAAGAACTTCATAAATCCCTGGGTACTAAGTTACTCCACAGTTTGGCCTATCATCCTCAAACCAGTGGACAAACTGAGAGAGTGAACCAAATACTTGAAGATATGTTGCGGGCATGTGTCCTGGATTTCTCACCAAAATGGGATGAATGTTTACCTTTGGCGGAGTTTTCATACAATAATAGTTATCAAGAAAGTATTAGGATGGCACCTTTTGAAGCTTTATATGGACGACGGTGTCGGACTCCGCTAAATTGGTCTGAACCTGGTGAGAGGTGCTTCTTTAGACCTGATCTGGTGAAAGAAGCCGAGGATAAAGTTCAGAAAATAATTCATAATATGAAGAAAGCACAAGCTCGTCAGAAGAGTTATGCAGACACACGGCGAATGCCCTTATATTTCCTGGAAGGAGACTATGTTTACCTGAAAGTCTCACCAATGAAAGGAGTATCGCGTTTTGAGGTTAAAGGGAAGCTTGCACCCAGGTACATTGGTCCATTCCTGGTACTTGAGCAATGTGGACCAGTGGCATACCGACTCCAACTACCCGAAACCTTGTCTGCTGTGCATAATGTGTTCCATGTGTCACAATTGAAAAAGTGTCTTCGGGTTCCCGATCGAACCATTGAAGTGACAGATGTTGTCCTGGAACCAGACTTAACGTACTCGGAACATCCTATTCGAGTTCTGGATCAAAATGACAGGGTTACCCGGAGAAAGACTCTCAAGTTCTACAAGATACAATGGAACCAGCATTCTGAGGAAGAGGCTACGTGGGAAACTCAAGACTTCTTGAATAAGAATTTCCCAGGCTTTCTAGCCTCATGTAATTTGTAAAGTGTATATAGTTATTGCAATAAAGAAGTGAACCCCCACACCACCCCTTCCTTGTACCAAAAATAAGGAAATAAAAATGTGACACATTTCCTTTTCCATTACTCACCCTAGGATTTTAAATCTCGGGACGAGATTCTTTTATGGGGGGAAGGATGTAACACCCCTGGTGTTACTTTAACTAAAACTTGAGCATGACATCATAAACATTGGCATTGCATATGATTGATATACCTAGAGTGCATTTACTAGGTAAAAATTTCAAATAAGTGTATTGTTTTTGATATTTTGTAAATAGACCCCTGGATAGGAAGCTTTACCCTAAACAAGGATTAAAGGGGTAAGACTTAACCCAACTTGAGAAAACCTAAAGGCTTTGGGGGAAAGAGTTATAAATGTCCCCAAAAACAAAGTTGAGTCACATTTATACCCCTGGATACCAACAATCTCAAATAGAACCCTGGAAAACCCTAAAAACCAAACCCTAGGGACCTAAGTGCAAAATTAGTCCACTTTTGGACTAAAGTGCAAAAATCAAGTCAAATAAGTATCTTAAGTTATTTGGGTCACTCATATGTGAATTTGCAATCCAAAACTTAAGATTTGGACTTAAGTGCAAAAGTGCCACACTTAACCCTTTTGGGTTAAGTCTGGATTTCAGTGTGGTTCATCCAACTTGAAGCCCTTGTAACTTTTAAATCAGAGAGTTTTTGCCCTAGGTCACCACATCAAAATTGTAGTCCAATTATAGGAGAACAACTTTGTTTAAGGGTTCAAGCCATGGTCTTATGAGAAATTTGGAGAAAAACCCAAGCAAAGATGGAATGTCAGACTGATTCAGTCTGAAATTCAGAGATTCAGTGTAATGGAGCCATCTTTGGAGTTGAATTCAACCATGATCTAGTTATCAAATGAGTTCGGTCACTATAGTCGATTTGTAGCTGGTATGTAGACCTATAACTTTGGTGCAGAAAGCTTGCTCGGTTACTACACAAAATCGGGAGAAAATCTAGCCTCAAATCTCTCTGTCAGTTCATCTGAAAGGAACTCGCCATGGTACAGTAACTTGACTGGATCAGATCAACCGCGCGGCTGCCCTCAACGCCGGTGACCCTTCGCCGTGATTCACGCCACCGCTGTTGGATTCGTGCTCTGGGTGAGTGGATAACGTTGTGCGGTAGAAGTTCCTCGCCGACGGTGAGCTGGAGGTCACTCCGGTGACATCACCGTGGCTCTCTCTCCCTCTTTGCGGCTGAGCGGATTAACACGCCGGCGACCGCCGTCTTCCGGCCATACGCCGCGTGGCTCTCACTTTCCACCGCACCACCGTGTCTTCCCCTCGCTCTCCGTGGCTCACCGGAGTAACCGCCACGCCTCTAGACACGTATTCACCGTGCCGCTTTCTTCTTCATCTCCGGCCGCCGCGCGTCCTCTTCAAAAATTCGCGGCCACCGTCTTACTCTCCTATAAATTGAGCCCATGTCTAGCTCCGTGAGGTCGTCAGCTAACTAGCCACCGCTACTCACCCACAATCATCCACCAGTGAGCTCAAATTCGCGTTTTTCCCCAAATCGGTCGAAGAACACCGTGAAACCAAGTCCACCGTGGCCAGCCGATTCTGGTAAAGCTCTGTCCAATTCAAACCTTGTTCAAGTCTTCTTATAGTTCAGTGATGCTCGCCAAGCCATCAATTTGAATGTAGATGCCCCCAATCGTCGGGAACACGACGGACTAGCCCCCATGCTCACGGCCACTGTGGCCAGAGCTCCTTAGTCGATCATGAGCCAAATTAAGTTGGGGAAAACCATCTAGGTAGCCTCGATTTCATGTCGGTTGCTCGGAGAACCCAGCCGTAGCCCCAATCGACCGGTTCAGGCGCTCGCCGGAGCTCGGCGGGGCATGAACGCCGTCGAGGATGAGTCGGGTGAAGAAATAGAACATCAGGGGCGTTTCTGTAAACTGTCAGTGATACGTAGAAACAGTGAATGACCTCGTTTGCTGTTTGACAAAAACGCGGGGGCCGTTCTGCAAAACCACCAGGGCGCGGGCGCGCGCAAGCGCTTTTCCCCTCCGAGCTGGGCTACTGGGCTGAAATCAGCCCAGTACTATTCATCTGTTTTTCTTTTTCTTTTATCTCCAGAGCCAAAACAATTATAGCAAACAGTAGAAAAATGGCAAAATTGTAAAACCAATTTTCCTAGGTTCATAATTTTCCCTAGAATTTAATAAAAATAGTTTTGTGATTTTTAGTGGAAATGAGAAATTTTAGGGTATTTAAAGTGGTTAAAAGTATTAGTTATGGATTTTTAGAAAATAATTGGTAAGTCCAAAAATACCCAAACTTTTTATGGGAACTTAAAACAATATTTAGAAGCCTTGGGTAGAATTTGAGTTGATTTGGACCATGTTTGATAACTAGAACCCAAAACCACCCCCCTGCCCTGTGAACTCCTTTACCGACTCCGGAAACCCTAGGTTCTCGGAGTACCGTGAAGGAAAGTTGTACTCAAGACTTAGATAATAAGTTTATATTATCTTCGCATCCTCATGAGCATCCCATGGCATCCATTCTTATGCATATATATGGTTATGTTAGAACACGAAGAAGAGGAAGAAGTCACTGAAGAGGGGATTCCACCAACCTCAGATCCTCAAGCAGGCAACTGCTTTTATTTCGATATTTGTGGATCCGAGCAGGACTCACCTGTTAACAAAGGCAAGCCCCGGTGCATTTGCCACCCTCCTTGTTGTTTTAAATCTTTCTCACTTGCTTGATGCATTAGGTGATAGGAGTTGATTGATAAAACAATTCCTGCATTACCTTCCTTGAATTTGATTACCTTCCTTGATCACCCTTTTTACAAAAGATTTTGATGCTCAGTCTTGCTTTAGAAAAAAACAAAATGTTTTGTTTTTACAAAAGTTGATGTGGAAAAAGTGGGTGGGATGTTTTCGAAAATAAACTTGATGGTGAATCCATCATGGCCATGATGGGTTCAACATCGGAAAAGATGTACCTCTGCCAGGTACCAAGTTTTTGGGTTGAATAGATTAAGCTGAGACCGGGCGGGTGACTTGCACGAGAAAGGAGTCTCGGTGTAGTGTCTCCGTCTGAGTCGATTAAGGACCTTGTCGATGTAGGCTTGTTGATCGAGGACCCTTTAACTGGTCACATGCCTCGTCATGGGTAAGCCTTGCCTCGGGCAGACTAAGGCTGGAATAAGATAACACGAAATGGGCGTGGAGCGGTGGCGAGAGTAGCGTGTACCCTCCGTGGCAAGAGGCCGGACGGTGGTGTATCTGTGCTCTCGGTTTGCGTGAACCTGATCCGGTCTTAAGAACCTCGGTGGCGGGTTGACATATGCAAGGGTTAAGTGCTACATATGTCGTGTGATTGGAGATCCTCAGCTGAGTATAATCGATTCGGATCGCCGTACCTTCGCGGTTATGAAGACTTGGTCACTACCCTACACGTAGCATTCCACTAAAGATAATGGGTATTTGTTAAAAAATTGGCTAGTGCAGGACCAGCGATTGAACTAGGGTAGAAAGAACTCTAGTTGCAGGTAATTGAACTTAACTGGTCAAATAAAATTGGATTTTTAAGGATCCACTTTAGTAAGCATTTATGCAAAACAGAGTCTTTGAGTATTGAGAAGCCTTACCTTGACTCCCTAAAAGCCAGCATACCCTTGAGAGTCTTTTCTTTAGTCGGGTAAGTCTTGCTGAGTAATTCCATACTCAGGGTTTATCCCTTCGTTGTTTTTAGGTGAGGAAGTAGCAGATTTCTGCTGCTTCTGTGCCAAGGTGGTTCCCAAAGAAGAAACACAAGACTGAAGTGCGGGAGGACTTGGTCCTCCATATAGATCTTTTACTTAAATCTTCTTGGGAGGAGTTTTTGCCTCCCTTGGTTTGTATAATATTATTACTCTGCACTCGTTTTTAGTTCTGGTCTGTAATAAAACAACTTGAGCTTGCTTTTAAAATAAATGTAAGTTATGTAAATCGCTTCCGCATTTCTTTATCTCCGATGTTCTGTAATGTCTGCAAGACGGGTGAATCGTTCCTGGTAAGGTAAGGAAAGATACCGAACTTGTCAAGTAATTCAGGGGCACCTACAGGGTTGTCTGAAGTCCGTTGGACAAGGACAACTGTAGGTGGGCCTAATTACTTGGGAGGTTCTGCCACACCTGACTAGGCCTATCACCTCCAAATCCCTTAGATTTTCCGACACCTGCATACTTCGCTTCCACAGCCAATGCTGTACTGATAGCTCTTCCATACGTAAGATCTATGCAGGTTGCCATTTTTCTCTGCAGTCGATCATTTAAACCTCTCATAAAACAGTTCTTCTTTTTTAGATCAGTGTTCACTTGATCGATTGCATACTGTGACAGATGATTGAACTTATTGAGATACTGATTAACAGTATCCCCTCCTTGCTTTAGCTTCATGAATTCTTCTCGCTTCATGTGTAGAACACCTTCGGGTATATAATGCTCGCGGAAGGCCACCTTGAATTCTTCCCAGGTTATTTGATGATTGGCCGGTTGAACGGCCACAAAATTTCCCCACCAGGTACTGGCAGGGCCACGTAGTTGCTGGGCTGCAAATAAAGGCTTCTGGGTCTCCGAACATCGTAGAAGTCCGAATTTTTGCTCAATAACCCGAAGCCATTCATCGGCTTCTAACGAGTCTTTAGCTTTAACAAACAGGGGTGGACGTGTCTCTGAGAAGTCTAGGTAAGAAGTTTCACGGGGGCCCTGTTGATAACCCCGCCCACCTTGCTGCTAGAGCTGTTGGCCCGCCATCTCTCTCAGAAAGCGGGTATTATCAGCGGTCGCGTTCACTAAGGCGGCAATCGCCTCAGCCAGTGTGGGAGGAACAGGAGGTGGATTTGAAGTAGATTCCCTTCCACTAGAAGTTCCTGCTGCATCCTGGGATCGAGTCTTGGACGGCATCTGTGGCAACAAACATTTGAACACAAATATAATATGCCAAAGACAAAACCATCCAATTTACATTACCAAAAAGAGTAATGTACAGACTTGATTTTACAACAGGATACATTACCCAGTATACAATAGCATTACCTACTAATAATACAACCTACAATACACTACTTCTATTTCTACAACTATACCACTATTCCTGCTTCTGGTTGTTCCTGGCAACCTTGTCGTCGGGTGTGGGAGACCATTCATCGACCAGCCTCATAGAAGGAGGGGGCTTAAAAAGGTCTAGCTCACCACCAAGCGCTTCTCCCGCAACGTGCGAAGGTCCGGTTTCCGACCCGACAGGATCCATAGAGGCACTAGGATGTAGTTGCGAATACAGTACATGGACTTCCTCATGTAGGGTATTGCAATACGCCTACAGGTTGTCAATGGCAGAACTAAGTTCCTCGACTCGGGCTCGAGCCTTTGCTGCCTTAGCCCAAGCCACTGAACGAGACTGTACCGCCCAGTCGAGCGCTAAATCCCGATCAGCAAGCTGATCCTATAAACGGCGGATGTAACTCCTTAATTCGTTTATCCTGTCGCCATCCGCGACCCATATACTGGTCCTGCGTTGCAGTTCCGTTTGAAGCTGATTCACGCGGGCTTCGAGATCCCCAATTGGGTCGTTGCTTCCGCTACTACTATCCTCATCCCGCGGGGCAAGTTGATGACGAGGTACTCCAATTGGGCCTGTTGACTTACGTGCGGTCTTCCTCGTGCGCGGCGGCATTTCTTTAGGGGAAAATTTTATTAGTATAATTCTTAGCATGATGCATGTGTAATTACAGAATCAACCTTAGTTGATTCCTACCTTCTATACATAGCACTCTTCCTATCTGGTCTTTCATATAGATTCTTCAAATATGGGGATAAGAATAGAAGAAATCTTTCTAGGTGAGTTTTTATAAAATCCTTTTGAAAATGCCTCATAATATCTGCGAAGAAGGGCTACGCTCCGATACCAGCTGTGACGGAACCTCCCAAGTCATTAGGCCCACCTACAGTTGTCCTTGTCCAACAGACATCAGGCAACCCTGTAGATGTTCCTGAATTACTCGACAAGTTCGGTATCTTTTCTTACCTTTCCAGGAACGTTTCACCCGTCTTGCAGACATTACAGAACATCGGAGATATCGAAATGCAGAAGTGATTACATAAACTTACATTTATTAAAAAGTAAGATCAAGTTGCTTATTACAGACCAGAAATATAAACGAGTGCTGAGTAGTATTATTACATAACCAAGGGAGGCAAAACTCTTCCCGAACAGTTTTTACATAAAAGTTTTCTTATGGAGGATCATGTCCTCCCGCATCTTTACTCTTGCTTTTCCTCATGAGGAACCACCTTGGTACAGAAGCAACAGAAATCTGCTACTTCCTCACCTAAAAGCAATGAGGGAATAAACCCTGAGTATGGAACTACTCAGCAAGTCTTACCCGACTAAAGAAAAGACTCTCAAGGATATGCTGGTTATAAGGGAGTCAAGGTAAGGTATCTCAAGATCAACGACTCTGTTGTTGCATAAATGCTTACTAAAAGTGGATCCTTAAAAATCCAATTTTATTGTCAAGTTAGGTAAACTTACCTACATCTAGAGTTCTTGCTAACCTAGTTCAAACACTCATCCTGAACTAGCCAAGTTCTTAATCCATCCTTCATCTTTACTGGAGTTCTACGTATAGGGCAGTGACCAAGTCTTCATAACCGCGAAGGTACGGTGATCCGAATCGATTATACTCAGCTGAGGATCTCCGATCACACGACATATGTAGCACTTAACCCTTGCATATGTCAACCCGCCACCGGGTTTCTTAAGACTAGATCAGGTTCACGCAAACCGAGAGCACAGATACACCACCGTCCAGCCTCTTGCTACGGAGGGTACATGCTACTCTCGCCACCGCTCCACGCCCATTTCGTGTTATCTTATTCTGGCCTTAGTCTGCCCGAGGCAAGGCTTACCCATGACGAGGCATGTGACCAGTTAAAGGGTCCTCGGTCATCAAGCCTACATCGAGACGGTCCTTAATCAACTCAGACGGAGACACTACACCGATACTCTCTTCTCGTGCAAGTCACCCGCCTGGTCTCAGCTTAATCATTTAAACCCAAAGTTTGGTACCTGGCAGAGGTACATCTTTTCCGATGTTGAACCCATCAAGGCCTTTGATAGATCCAGCATCAAATTTTATTTTCAGAACATACCACCCTCTTTGCCAATCATCTTTTGTAAAACAAATCCTTTTGTTTTGCTAGAGCAATACTAAGCATAGTAAAACCTTTTGTAAAACAGGGTATCAAGGAAGGTAATCAAGACCAAGGAAGGTAATGCAGGAATTGTTTAGTAATCAACTCCTATTACTTAATGCAGCAAGCAAGTGAGAAAGATTATAAAAAACATCAAGGAAAGTGGCAAATGCACCGGGGCTTGCCTTCGTTAGTAGGTGAGTCAGGCTCAGGCCCGCAGATGTCAAAGTAGAGACAAGATCCTACCTGAGAGTCCGAAGGTGGTGGTGCCTTCTCTTCACTCACTTCAATTTCTTCTTCGTTTTCTAAAATAACCACATATATGTATATAAGAATGAATGCCATGTAATGCTCATGAGAGTGCAAAGATAATAAAAACTTATTATCTAAGGTCTTGAATACAATTTTCCTTCACAGAACTCCGAGAACTTAGGGTTTCCGGAGTCAGTAAAGGAGTTTATAGAGCAGGGGTGGGGGTTTTGGGTTCTAGTTATCAAACAAGGTCCAAATCAACCCAAACTCTACCCAGGGCTTCTAAATAATATATAGGGCGCATATAAAAAGTTTGGACATTTTTGGGATTACCATATGGTTTGTAAAAATCCAGAACTAACACTTAAAACTACTTTAAATACCTTAAAATTCCTTAGTTAACCTAAAAATCTTGAAACTATTTTTATTGAATACTACAGAAAATAAGAAGTCTAAGAAAATTGGTTTCACAATTTTAGGATTTTTCTACAATTTTTAACAAATTTCCAAAGCTCTACTAAAAAAGAAAAAGAAAAAGATTGAAATAGTGATGGGCCGTTTCTAGCCCAGGCGACCCAGGTCCACGCAGAATCGCGCCCGCGCCCGTGCGCGTGATGGTAGCTTTGCAAAAAAGCCCTCGGGTTCTTGGCTAACTGAAAACAAGTTTGGCTACTATTTTCTTGAGTCACTGACATTTGGTAGAAAAGTCCTCCAACTTTTATTCCTTTACAGAGGGAGGTTCTCAACGGCGCTCACGCACAGCCGAGCTCCGGCGAGCTAGCAGACCGGCCGAATGGGGCCATGACCAGCGCTCCCGAGCGGCGGACACCAAATCGGACCTACCCAGAACATTCCCCCTAAGTTAATTGCACAGTTGGTGAGCTATCAAGCTCTGTCCGCGTGAACCGAATGGGTGGCGGACAGATGAGTGCATTCCCGATGATTGGTGGTCTCTCAGTTTGAATTGGTGACACGGTAAGCATTACAGAGCTATGAGAGTGCTCAAACGAGGAAGCAGGGGACAGGGACTGACCGGAAAAGGGCTGGCCGCGGCGAGGTGTTTTTCGCGGTGGCGGAGACCGAATTGGGGGGAATTCAAAATTCACGAGCTCTAGCGCACGATTGAGGGTGGGATTGAGACTCTGGTTTCGTGATGATGTAATGCAGCTAACCGGGGGCTCAATTTATAGAAGGTATCGACGGTGTCCGGGAATTTGAAGAAGGACGCGCGGCGGTCGGAGGTAGAAGAAGGCACTGGCGCGCGTGAGTGCATGTCCTCAGTCGTGGCGAGCTCACCGGCGACGATGGGACTGCCCCAGAGAGTCACGGCGACGAGGTGTAAAGGCAGAGCCACGCGGCGGGCAACAACGAAGGCTTGACAACGGTGAGCCCCTGTATCCACGGGCGGTGAGCAAGGGGAAGGGATTACGGCTGGCTGGGGTGGCATCCAGCTCACCGGCGGCGAGGATTTTTACTGGGCTATGCTTATCTGATGGCCACGGCGCACGAATCACGGCGAGCAACAATCAACGGCGACGGGCCACCGGCGACGAGCAGGGGGTGGGATCGGGATCTTCTTCAGTTTAATATTTATTGTACCCTGGCGATGGTCATTCTGATGAACTGACAGAGCAAGTTTAGGTCACATTTTCTCTTAATTTCAAATGGCAACACATCCAGTGACCTGCAGCAAAGTTGTAGAGCTATATACCACCTACATTTCAACTATAGTGACTGAGCTCATTTGATCACTAGATCATGGTTGAATTCACACTCAAAGCTGACTCTGTTACACTGAATATCTGAATTTCAGAATGAAACCAGCTTGACAGCCAAGCTTTGAGCTTAATTATCTCTGGATTTTTCTTTACAACTGAGCTCACACTCTTAAGCAAAGTTGTTCTCCTATGATTGGGCTACAATTTTGATGTGGTGACCTAGGGCAAAAACCCTAGAATTTAATAGTTGCAAGGCTCCATAGTTGAGCCAAAACTCTGAAATTCAGACTTAACATGAAATCTCAATTAGGGTCCTTTTTGCAAATGAGTCCAAAACTTAGGGTTTGGCTTGTAAATTGACATATGAGTGACCCAAATGACTTAAGATATTTATTTAACTTGGTTTTTGCACTTTAGTCCAAAAGTGGACTAATTTTGCACATAGGTCCCTAGGTTTTGGTTTTAGGGTTTTCCAGGGTTTCAAATGGGGTTTTTGGTATCCCAGGGGTATAAATGTGATTCAAGTTCATTTTTGGGAACATTTTAAGACTATTCCCCTAATGCTTTTAGGTTTTCTCAATTTGGTTATATTTTACCCCCTTTAATCCCCCTTTAGGGCTAAGTTCCCTATCCAGGGTTCTATCTGCAAAATACAACTTGTTTGAAATTTTTGCCTAGCAAATGCACTCTAGGTGTGTCAAACATATGCAATGCCAATGTTTATGATGCCATGCTCAAGTTTTAGTTATAGTAACACCAGGGGTGTTACAGCCGTGCAGGGGCGAGCCACGCAGGGCATGGGGGCGAGTCACTGGCTTGTTGGCCGTGCCAGGATGCTGCGCTCAGGGCGGGGCCGCGCCGGGCACGCGAGCAAGTCACGGGCACGAGCCGCGGACTCGTGCATGAATGGGAGGGCAGGGGCTGTTGTTTTCCGTGCGCGGTTACACGACCTCAGACTCGCCCGACGAGGGCGCTGGCTGTCAGTGGATCCGAGGCGCAGCGGTAGTTGCCCCACACGCGCGTGGGCGGCCATGGGTGAGGCAGCGACGATTGGACGAATGGCGGCGTGCAGGGGGGCCGACCGCGGAGATTCGCCACCGCAACGGGTTCGGTCAAGGCCGGCCATGGCGAGCGTAGAGAAGGGCATGGGAGAGGGGGGGGTAAATGATGGGCTTCACCTCACAACGATGAACACCAGTGGGAGCAGGGACGATGACACATGGAGCTTCGGTGGCCGACGCGAGCTTTGGATGGATCAGCGAGGGCCGACCGCGACATCGCTGCGCTGGGCAGCAAGCCGCGCCGGGCTGCCGCGTGCAGGCCAGCCACAGGCCGCCACGCTGGCGAGCCGCGCCGGGCCTACAGTTGCGAGATGGCGCATGAGCCGTAGCCGCTGCGAGCTGGCTGGCTGGCCGCTGCCACCGCTCCGAGCTGGCATGAGGGCAGGGGCGTGGGCGTGGAGGTGGGGAGAGAAGAGGGTTGTGGAGTCGGCGGCTCCGCTAGCTCGACGTGGGCGCCAAAGGGCGGCCGGGCGGTTGTGCCTATGGGGAAGAAGAACAGTGGGTTGGGCGCCCCTAACAGGCGGGCCCGGCGGCTAGGGGCGGCTGGGGCACGTCGGCTAGGGTTTGGGGGAGGGGCGCGCTGTGCCTGGTGGGCCGCGCACGCGAGGAGCTAGGCCGCGGGGCGCACGAGGTGGGCTGCGGGGGTGGGCTGCGCGCTGGCTGGGGTGCTTGGGGCTTTTCCCTTTTTTATTTCTTTCTCTTCCTTTTTATTCCTATTCAAATCTAAATATAGTTTTTGAATCAAAGATTCAAATATATTTAATGAGTTTGAATTGATACACAAACACAACAATTCGACATAAAAAAGTCTCGGCACGATATGCAACAATTCAAGGATTCTTTTATGGTTTCATTTTACTAGGCTTACAGATATATAAAACAAAATAATTTCTCCATTATTTAGGAAAAAGAGAAGTAAAGCAAAGAAAAGAGAGGGTAACACCTGAATTTGGTGGATATTATAAAAGAAATTTTATACCCCCAAATTCAGGGTGTTACAACGACACCAGGAACCTTCCTAGGAATTGGCACGTCCCTGATGTACTCTTCCTATCAACCTTGCATCCAGCATAATCAGAGTCTGAATATCCAATCAAGTTAAAGGTAGACCCCTTTGGATACCAGATCCCGAAGCAAGGCGTAGCTACTAAATACCTAAGAACTCGCTTAACGGCCACAAGGTGACATTCCTTGGGGTCGGATTGATATCTAGCACACATGCATATACTAAGCATAATGTCCGGTCTACTAGCACATAAATAAAGTAATGACCCTATCATAGACCGGTATGCCTTTTGATCAACGGACTTACCTCCTTGGTTCCCATCGGTGTCTTTGCGGGCTTGGCGTCCTTCATCCCAAACCTCTTGAGAAGATCTTGAGTGTAATTCTTTTGAGAGAGGAAGGTGCCGTCCTTGAGTTGCTTCACTTGGAACCTAAGTAAGTAGGTCAACTCGCCCATCTTCGACATCTCGAACTTTTGTGTCTTCACCCTGCTAAACTCCTCACAAGACTTTTGATTAGTAGAACCAAATATTATGTCATCGACATAAATTTGGCACATAAAGAGATCACCATCACAAGTCTTAGTGAAAAGAGTGGGATCGACTTTCCCAACCTTGAAAGCATTAGCAATTAAGAAATCTCTAAGGCATTCATACCATGCTCTTGGGGCTTGCTTAAGTCCATAGAGCGCCTTAGAGAGCTTAAATACATGGTCGGGGTACCTGTCATCCTCAAAGCCAGGGGGTTGTTCCACGTATACCTCCTCCTTGATTGGCCCATTGAGGAAAGCGCTATTCACATCTATTTGAAACAACCTGAAAGAGTGGTGAGCGGCATAGGCTAATAATATTCGAATAGACTCTAGCCTAGCCATAGGAGCAAAAGTCTCCTCGAAATCCAACCCTGCGACTTGGGCATAACCTTTTGCCACAAGTCGAGCCTTGTTTCTTATCACCACCTCGTGCTTGTCTTGCTTGTTGCAGAACACCCACTTGGTTCCCACAACATTTTGCTTTAGACGTGGCACCAGGCTCCAAACTTCATTCCTCTTGAAGTTGTTGAGTTCTTCCTACATGGCCAACACCCAGTCTGGATCCTGCAAGGCCTCTTCTACCCTAAAAGGCTCAATAGAAGAGACAAACGAGTAATGCTCACAAAAATTAGCTAAACGTGAGCGAGTCGTTACTCCCTTGCTGATATCACCCAGAATCTGGTCAACGGGGTGATGTTGTTGGATCGTCGCTCGGACTTGAGTTGGAGGGGCCCATGGTGCTTCTTCCTCCATCACTTGTTCTTCCTGTGCTCCCCCTTGATCCTGTCCCTCTTCTTGAGGTACCTGTTCACCGTCTTGAGTTGGGGGATGCACCATTGTGGAGGAAGATGGCTGATCTTGCTCTTGTTGTTCCTATGGTCGCACATCACCTATCGCTATCGTGAGTATTGCGGCCGTCGGAACATCATCTTCATTTATGTCATCAAGATCAACTTGCTCTCTTGGAGAGCCATTAGTCTCATCAAATACAACATCGCTAGAGACTTCAACCAAACCCAATGATTTGTTGAAGACTCTATACGCCTTTGTATTTGAGTCATACCCTAGCAAAAACCCTTCTACTGCCTTGGGAGCAAATTTAGAGTGTCTACCTTTCTTCACTAGAATGTAACATTTGCTCCCAAATACACGAAAGTAAGAAACGTTGGGTTTATTACCGGTAAGGAGTTCATATGAGGTCTTCTTGAGAAGGCGATGTAGGTAGAGCCAGTTTATGGCATGGCAGGTTGTGTTCACATCTTACGACCAAAACCACTCGGGCGTCTTGAATTCTCCAAGCATCGTTCTCACCATGTCGATAAGCGTCTTGTTCTTCCTCTCTACCACACCGTTTTGCTGTGGTGTGTAGGGAGCGGAGAACTCGTGCTTGGCGCCTTCTTCCTCAAGATACTCCTCTACTTGCAGATTCTTGAACTCGGACTTGTTGTCGCTTCTTATCTTTTTCACCTTGAGCTCAAACTCGTTTTGAGCCCTCTTTAGAAAGCGCTTTAGATTTATCCTACAAAAAGAACACCCAAATGAAGTAGAAAAAATCATCAACAATTACAAGACCATACTTACTTCCCCCGATGCTAAGGTAGGCAACGGGTCCGAAGAGGTCTATGTGAAGAAGCTCAGTGGTCTTGATGTTGTCATCACATTCTTGCTGTGATGAGTGCTTCCCACCTGTTTCCCTGCTTGACAAGCTGCACAAGGTCTATCTTTCTTGAAACAAACATTGGTTAGTCCTAACACATGTTCCCCCTTTAGAAGTTTATGAAGGTTCTTCATCCCAACATGTGCTAGACGGCGATGCCACAGCCAGCCCATACTAGTCTTAGCTATTAAGCATGCATCTAGATCGGCCTCCTCTTTCGAAAAATCAACTAAGTAGAGTTTGCCGTCTAATACACCCTTAAAAGCTAATAAACCATCACTCCTTCTAAAAATAGATATATCAACATTTGTGAACAAACAATTGTAGCCCATGTGGCAAAATTGAGTTACAGACAGGAGATTGTATCCTAATGACTCTACTAAAAATACATTTGAAATAGAGTGCTCGCTTATGATGGCTATTTTTCCCAAACCTTTGACCTTGCCTTGGTTCCCATCTCCAAAAATAACCGTATCCTGGGAATCCTTATTCTTGACGTAGGAGGTGAACATCTTCTTCTCCCCTGTCATGTGGTTTGTGCATCCGCTGTCGATTATCCAGCTAGATCCCCTGGATGCATAAACCTGCAAGGCAATTTAAGCTTGGGTTTTAGGTACCCAACTCTTGTTGGGTCCTACATGGTTAGTCACAATAGCCTTTGGAACCCAAATACAAGTCTTGTCTCCCTTGCATTTGGTTCCCAACTTTCTAGCAACTACTTTTTCATTCTTACATAAAAGCACAAAAGAAGTGTTGCAAGCATGGAAAATAGTAGTAGATTCATTACACACTTTCCTAGGCATATGATGCACAACATGATTTCTCCTAGGCCTACTTCTACGGTGGACAAAAGTAGAACTAGAGGCAAACATAGCATGTGAATCAAAAGCATCATGATCATAACTCCTATTATAATTGGAATGACTAGCAATTTTCCTATTATAAATGAAAGCATGATTCCTTTGAGTACTACTAGCCATAGGGGCCTTCCCTTTCTCCTTGGTGAGAATGGAAGCCTTTTGACTTGTTAAGTTCTTGGTTTCCCTTTGAAAACCAAGTCCATCCTTAATTGAGGGGTGTCTACCAACAGTGTAGGCATCCCTAGCAAATTTTAATCAAACTCATTTTTGCAAGTCTTAAGTTGAGCATTAAGACTTGTCACTTCATCATTTAGTTTAGTAATAGCAATAAGATGTTCATTACAAGTATCAACATCAAAGTCCTTACATCTATTACAAACACTAACATGCTCTACACATGAGTTTATTTTACTAACTTCCTCTAGCTTAGCAGTTAATTCATCATTTGAACTCTTTAAACTAGATATAGTTTCATGGCAAGCAGATAACTCAGAAGATAGTGTTTCATTCCTCTTAGTTTCTAAAGCAAGAGATTTTTGAACACTAATAAATTTGTCATGCTCTTCATACAAAATATCTTCTTGCTTTTCTAGCAATCTATCTTTTTCATTTAGAGCATCAATTAATTCATTAACTTTCTCTACTTTAGCTCTATCTAAACCTTTAAATAAGCTAGAGTAATCTACTTCATCATCAGAAGAATCATCATCGCTAGAAGTAGTGTACTTAGGGGTATCTCGAATACTTACTTTATTCTCCTTGGCCATGAGACACGTATGGCGTTCGTTGGGGAAGAGCGAGGACTTGTCAAAGGCTGAGGCGGCCAATCCCTCATCGTCGGAGTCGGATGAGGAGCAGTTAGAGTCCCATTCTTTTCCAAGATGAGCCTCGCCTTTCGCCTTCCTATAGCTTTTCTTCTTCTCCTTCTTCCCATGTCTTTCTTGTGCCTTGTCATTCTCATTATTGGGACATTGAGCAATAAAGTGACCAGTCTTACCGCATTTAAAGCAGGAGCGCTTTCCCTTTGTTTTGTTCTTGGAGGGGTATTCTTTGCGTCCTTTGAGCGAGGTCTTGAAGCGCTTGATGATAAGCTCCATTTCATTCTCGTTTAGCCCGGTAGCCTCTACTTGTGCTACCTTGCTTGGTAGCGCTTCCTTGATGCTTGTCGCCTTATCGCAACGGGCTGCGACTCGTAGACGGGTAGTGGACCGTTCAAGGCGTCATCCACATATCATGCCTCCTTTACCATCATGCGCCCGCTCACAAAATTTCCGAGTATCTCCTCGGGCGTCATCTTTGTGTACCTGGGATTTTCACAGATAAGATTCACAAGATGGGGGTTGATAACGGTAAAAAACCTGAGCATGAGTCGAACGACGTCGTGGTCCGTCCATCTTGTGCTTCCATAGCTTCTAATCTTGTTGACCAGGGTCTTGAGCCTGTTGTAGGTTTGTGTTGGCTCTTCTCCCCTGATCATGGCAAATCTTCCCAACTCGCCTTCCACCAACTCCATTTTGGTGATCATTGTAGCATCATTTCCCTCATGCGAGATCTTGAGGGTGTCCCAAATTTGCTTGGCGTTGTCCAAGCCACTTACTTTATTGTATTCATCCCTGCAAAGCGAAGCTAACAAGACAGTAGTAGCTTGGGCATTCTTATGAATTTGTTCATTAATAAATACAGGGTTATCAGTGCTATCAAAATGCATCCCATTTTCCACTATTTCCCAAATGTTAGGATGGAGAGAAAATAGATGACTACGCATTTTATGACTCCAAAATGAGTAATCCTCTCCATCAACATGGTAAGGTTGGGAAGAGCAACACACAAGACTAAAATACACAGCACAACCATGCACACAAGTCACGACTTGAGCTCGAAATGCAACACATGGAGTTCACAACTCAAATGGAGCTCAAAATGCTAACACAAAGAATCAAATGCGTGAAGTTGGAGTCTTGGAGTCTTAGGATGCTTAGTGAATGCTTGGGTGACTCCTCCATGCGCCTAGGGGTCCCTTTTATAGCCCCAAGGCAGCTAGGAGCCGTTGGAGGCCAACTTGGAAGGCCAAACTTGCCTTCTGTCGGGTGGTGCACCGGACAGTCCGGTGCACCACCGGACAGTCCCTGTAGCTGTCCGATGCACGATCTCCTTCCTTTTCTGGTGCATCCGACCGTTGATCCTCGAGATCGGTTGGCGCACCGGACACTGTCCGGTGCACACCGGACAGTCCAGTGTGCCCAACCGACCGTTGCTGTGGGCCACGCGTCACCCGCGGATTGCGCGGCCGACTGTTGCGCTGGTGACCGTTGGCTCACCGGACAGTCCGGTGCACCACCAGATAGTCCGGTGAATTATAGCCACGTTGCCTTTTCTGTTTCTCGAGAGTGATGAGTTCGAAGCGGACGACTCACCGGACCGTCCGGTGCACCACCGGACAGTGCGGTGAATTATAGCCGTACGTCGCCGTCGAGTCCCGAGAGCGGCCTTTTCACGCGGACCAGCCTAGCGCACCGGACACTGTCTGGTGCACCACCGGACAGTCTGGTGTGCCAAGCCAAGCTGGAGTTGGCTGCACAGAGCCAAGTCTTTTTCCAATTCTTTCTTCCCTGTTTCTAGCACTTAGACAAAATATGTTAGTACTCAAAACAATGTACTAAGTCTAGAAACGTACCTTTTGCCTTGATTTGCACTTCTCACTATGTTTAGCACATGGGAACTTAGTTAAACGTGTTGGGCACTGAATCACCAAAACATTATAGAAATTCCCCAAGGGCACATTTCTCTTTCAGGACCGCTAATCTAGAATAGAATGATCGTTCTAAGGATTATAGACCCCTATTATCACCTTGACTTTGGTATCCCTTCAAAAGTTGGTCATATCAACCAAACCTATGTTCTACTATATATATTATACCTTGCTGAAAAATTGGTTTTATTCTAATTCCTTATTTATTTATGGTCTACTTGCTGGTCATATTAGTTCTGTTCTCACTCTTATGCTTACGGTGTCTTTTGTAGATGGCTCGTCTTAGACACACTGCACGGAAGTCAGTCATCCCCTTCTTACCCTCTCATCTCGCAGAGCGTCCGCTTCGCCGTCCGGTGGCTGGTCAGTCTAGCCACTTGGAGAGGCTGCACCAGCACCTACACAAGGAGCAGGAGCATCGACGACAGGAGCTGGAGCAGTAGGGCTCTTCTTTCTCGCTTCAGTAGGAGATAGAGTCTGTGAGGAGCTGTACCCCTGTGCTCCCGCTGGAGGCGCCCCCTGCACCACCACTGAGCGCCCCAGCCGCTGGAGTAGCTGCTAGAGGAGACCTATATGACGGAGGTGGTGACAGCAGCTCGAGCCATGGCACCGACCTTTCAGCCGACCAGGAGCCGGAAGGATGGGTTGCTCGCCCCATCACTCGCGATGCCGCTCGCAGTTGTCACTTCCACGATGCGCTCGACACCTTGCTACGCCAGGCACTCGACCGGCGTACTTGGTCTATCGAGTATTGTTGTGTTGTCTTCCAGCATAGTCATGGGGTTTACCCGGACCGTTGGGAGGTGACTTGTTTGGTGCGTCGTCCGGTGAACAATCTTCGGGGTGCGGAGATCTGCTCAGAGCACTATTCTATCTCTAAGTGGGACTCAGCTGAGGCGGCCATGCAAGATGTCGCACGGCGTGCGCTTTCGCACTACTGCTCAGTGCTCGGCGGGGTAGCCAACGGTCTCAACCTGAAGTATTACCCCCGCCGCTCATCTGGTAGCATAGGAGGCATGGTTGTCTCACCTATCGGTGAGGACAATCCTAGGTTGAGCAGCACAGTCAACCTAGCCGCCGTGCTAAACACGGAGCTGGACCATGCATTAAACGAGCTGAGTAGGGCTCGTGCTGAGATCGCCCAGCTGCGGGCTGAGCGCGCGGAGCATCATCACCTGGAGGATGGCTCCCCCGCTCCCGTCGGGACTCAGCACCCGTACCGCTCACCTCAGCGTGGACACCATGCTTATGGTAACCCCGACTGCAGGACCAAGATAAATTTAGAACCATAAATCATCAGCGTCAGATCTTGTAATTAATGCAAAATATATATATAAGCTATAGTCTTAGCATCAGTCTTACTCTTGATTAGTCTTAGTTAGACAGGGTAGTTTGCTTATCATGTGCCTTTATGTTTGTCATGATGAACTATGTTGGATTTGGATCTTTGTAATGACTGTCGCGAGGGTGTAGGCATCCCCTGCACTTTGGTTTACCCGTTAAATGTTAATAAAATTAGTTATCTAGTTAGGAAGCCCTTTTGTTCCACTTTCCTCTTTATCTGAGAAGCTGTGTTGGTCTGTGTTGGAGATCAGTGAAGATGTTCATCTGTTCAGTATGGTGGAAGAATCTATACTCTTTTCTTATGCTACAAGTTGCAAGATCAGTTTTGATGTGTGATTGCATTCTGCAGATGTCAGAAAACAGGCGCAAAGGAGGAAGGCGTGCTCAGCAGGAGCAGGCAGCCCCGCAGGATGAGGCACCCCAGCAGCAGCAACTGCCACCCCCGCCCCCGATGACCATAGAGCAGATGTTCTTGATGCAGACTCAGGCAGTTCAAGCCATTGGTCAGACTCTGGCTGCCATTCAGCAGCAGTAGCAGCAGCCACCACCTCAGCCTCAGATGCCTCAGATGCCTAGAGACAAGCATGCTGAATTCATGAGAGGTCATCCCCTAGTGTTCGCTCATTCTTCTGACCCCATGGATGCTGAAGATTGGCTGCGCACTGTGGAGCGAGAGTTGCACACCGCTCAGTGTGATGACAGGGAGAAAGTTCTGTATGGTCCCCGTCTGTTGAGAGGAGCAGCCCAGTCTTGGTGGGAGTCTTACCTCGCCACCCATGCCAACCCTGACACCATCACCTGGGGGGGGAATTCAGAAACAATTTCCGCTAGTACCATGTTCCCGCAGGCCTGATGACAGTGAAGGAGGAGGAGTTCTTGGCGCTCAAACAAGGGCCAATGTCTATTAGTGAGTACCGAGACAGGTTTCTGCAGTTGTCTCGCTATGCACCTGAAGATGTCAACACCGACTCCAAGAGGCAGTATCGTTTCCTAAGAGGCTTGGTCGACCCTCTGCAGTATCAGCTGATGAATCATACCTTCCCCACATTTCAGCACCTAATCGACAGAGCAATCATGACAGAGAGGAAGCGCAAAGAGATGGAGGATCGCAAGCGCAAGATCAGTGGGCCCCAGTCAGGAAGTAGCAATCGCCCTCGTTTCTCGGGCAATCCACCTCAGCAGTTCAGGCAGAACCAGTGCCCACCTCAGCAGTAGCAGTTTCAAAAGCAGTACCCTCAGCATCAGCAGCAAAATCGCCAAAACAATCAGTCAGGAGGAGGTCAGTTCTAGAGGCAGAATCAGCAGGCACCTCGTCTTCCTTCCCCAGCCACCCAGCAAAACAGTCAAATAGCACCAGTTCAAGGTGGAAGCAGAGCATGTTTCCACTATGGAGAGCAAGGCCATTGTATGATGCAATGCACGAAGAAGGCAACCCAGCAGCAGTCAGGCCCTGGCACCCCAGCAAAGCAGAATGTGCCTCAGCCTGGAGCAAGCAACCGCTCTCAGCCACGCTACAACCATGGGAGACTGAACCACTTGGAGGCTGAAGCAGTTCAGGAAACCCCCGGCATGACAGTAGGTATGTTTCCAGTCGACTCTGAAAGGGAAATAGGGTCAAACCTTTTCCGATAAGAATTTTGGTGGTTGAATTGCCCAACACAAATTATTGGACTAACTAGTTTTCTCTAGAAAACATGTTCTATAGGTGCCAAAGGTTCACAACAAACCAATACAAAGATAAAAGAAAGGGTTCAAAACTAAGGAGCAAAGTATACCAAAGGCAGCCCGGGTCTGGTGCACCGGACTGTCCGGTGTGCCACCGGACAGTGTCCGGTGCACCAGGGAGATCGACTCTGAACTTGCTAGCTTCGGGAATTTGGAAGGCCGCTCCGCTATAATTCACTGGACTGTCCGGTGTAACATCGGACTGTCCGGTGTGCCAGCGGAACAACGGCTACTTCGCGCCAACGGTCGTCTGCAGAAGACATTAAATGCGCTACAGTGCGCGCCTACGCGCGCAGAAGTCAGAGCAGGCGCCAGAAGGCGCACCGGACAGTCTACAAGACCTGTCCAGTGCACCACCAGACTGTCCGGTGGCCCAGTTGTTAGAAGCTCCTACGGTCGAACCCTAACGGTTGCGTGACGTGGCTGGCGCACGGGACAGTGTCCGGTGGCGCACCGGACTGTCCGGTGCGCCATACGACAGAAGCCATCCCCAACGGCCATTTTGGTGGTTGGGGCAATAAATACCCCAACCACCCCCACATTCAAGGCATCCAAGTTTCAGTCATTTGCATTCAATACAAGAGCTCTAGACTTCACTCCAAGACACAAACAAAGAGATCAAATCCTCTCCCAAGTCCAAAGTTCATTCCAATCAAATAGTGACTAGAGAGAGAGACATTTGTGTTCTTTTGAGTTCTTGCGCTTGGATCGCTTTTCTTCTTCTTTCTTTCTTGTTCCAAACTCAATTGTAAGCAAGGCAAGAGACACCAATCGTGTGGTGGTCCTTGTGGGGACTTGGTGTCCCAAGTGATTTAGAAGAGAAGCTCACTCGGTCTAGGTAGCCGTTTGAGAGAGGGAAAGGGTTGAAAGAGACCCGGTCTTTGTGATCACCTCAACGGGGAGTAGGTTTGCAAGAACCGAACCTCGGTAAAACAAATCACCATGTCATCCATTCTTATTTGCTTGTGATTTGTTTTCCCCTCTTTTTGGACTCGCTTATATTTCTAACGCTAACCCCGGCTTGTAGTTGTGCTTAAGTTTATAATTTTCAGATTCCGCCTATGCACCCTCCTCTAGGCAACTTTCAATTGGTATTGGAGCCCGGTTCTTCATTAGAGCCTAACCGCTCGAAGTGATGTCGGGAGAACACGCCAAGAAGGAGATGGTGACCGGCGAGAAGCCCGCCACAAGCCACGGGAAGGCTCCATCGGGAGAGTCCCACAACAAGAAGAAGGAGGAATCTCCTCCTCACAAGTCGCATCGGAGTGGCGAGAAGAAAAAGAAGATGAAGAAGGTGGTCTACTACGAGACCAACTCTTCGTCGCCATCCACCTCTGGCTCCGACGCGTCGTCCGTAACTTCTAAGCGCCATGAGCGTAAGAAGTTTAGTAAGATTCCCCTACGCTACCCTCATATTTCAAAACGTACTCCATTACTCTTTGTTCCATTAGGCAAACCATCGGTTTTTGACGGTGAAGATTATAACATGTGGAGTGATAAAATGCGGCATCACCTAACCTCACTCCACACTAGTATTTGGGACGTTGTTGAGTTTGGTGTACAGGTACCATCCGTAGGGGATGAGGACTATGATTCGGACGAAGTTGCCCAAATCAGGCACTTCAACTCACAAGCCACCACAATACTCCTCGCCTCTCTAAGTCGAGAGGAGTATAACAAGGTGCAAGGGTTGAAGAGCGCCAAGGATATTTGAGACGTGCTCAAGACCACGCACAAAGGAGATGAGGTGACCAAGATCACCAAGAGGGAGATGATCGAGGGGGAGCTCGGTCGTTTCATGCTCAACCAAGGAAAAGACCCACAAGCCATGTACAACCGGCTAAAAACCTTGGTTAACCAAGTGCGCAACCTCGGGAGCACCAAGTGGGATGACCATGAAATGGTCAAGGTTATTCTTAGATCACTCGTATTTCTTAACCCCACTCAAGTTCAATTAATTCGTGGTGATCCAAGATATAAACTAATGTCTCCGAAGGAAGTGATAGGCAAATTTGTGAGCTTTGAATTGATGATCAAAGGCTCCAAAAAGATCATCGAGCAAGGTGCCTCCTCCTCCATACCCGAAGCACAACCCGTTGCATTCAAGGCAACAGAGGAGAAGAAAGAAGACTCTACACCAAGTAGGGTCCCCATCGACGCCTCCAAGCTCAACAATGAGGAGATGACGCTCATCATCAAGAGCTTCCGCCAAATCCTCAAGCAAAGGAGGGGGAAGGACTACAAGCCCCACTCCAAGAAAGTGTGCTACAAATGTGGTAAGCCCAGTCATTTTATCGCTAAGTGTCCATTATCTAGTGATAGTGACAGGGATAACGACAAGAGGGGGAAGAAGAAGGAGAAGAAGAGATATTACAAGAAGAAGGGCGGCGATGCACATGTTTGCCGGGAGTGGGACTCCGACGAGAGCTCCACCGACTCCTCCGACGACGAGGACGCCGCCAACATCGCCGTCAACAAGGGACTTCTCTTACCCAACGTCGGCCACAAGTGTCTTATGGCGAAGGACGGCAAGAAGAAGAAGGTAAAATCAAAATCCTCCACCAAGTATGCCACTTCTAGTGATGAGGAAAATTCTAGTGATGATGAGGACAACTTGCTTACTCTTTTGCTAATCTTAACATGCAACAGAAATAGAAATTGAATGAATTAATTAGTGCTATTCATGAGAAGGATGAACTCTTGGATAGCCAAGAGGAATTCCTTATCAAAGAAAATAAAAAGCATGTTAAGACTAAAAATGCTTATGCTCAGGAGGTAGAGAAAAATGAAAAATTAACTAGTGAGCTAAGTAGTTGCCATGACACTATTTCCAACCTTAGAATTGAGAATGCTAATTTGATTGCTAAGGTTGACAAGTCAAACATTTGTGATGATTCAATTGTCAATCTTAGAAATGATAATGCTAGTTTAATTGCTATGATTGATAAATTGAATGCCTCTCTTACTAGCCTTAGGAATGAGAATGAAAAATTAATTGCTAAGGCTAAAGACTTAGATGTTTGCAATGTTTCCATTTCCAACCTTAGAGATGAGAATGCTATTTTACATGCTAAGATTGTTGAATTAAATGATTGCAAACCCTCTACATCTACCGTTGAGCATGTTCCAATTTGCACTAGATGTAGAGATGTTAATGTGGATGCTATTCATGATCACCTTGCTTTAATTAAACAAAAATAATAATCACATAGCTACATTAACTGCTAAAATCAATGAGCATGACTTGGAAAATGAGAAATTTAAATTTGCTAGAAGCATGCTCTATAGTGGGAGACGCCCTCACATTAAGGATGGCATTGGCTTCCAACAGGGAGACAATGTCAAGCTTAATGCCCCTCCTAAAAGATTATCTAATTTTGTCAAGTGCAGATGTAACACCCTTGGTGTTACTGTAACTAAAACTTGAGCATGGCATCATAAACATTGGCATTGCATATGTTTGACACACCTAGAGTGCATTTACTAGGTAAAAATTTCAAACAAGTTGTATTGTTTTGGTGTTTTGCAAACAAGACCCTGGAATAGGAAATTCAACCCTAAATAGGGATTAAAGGGGTAAGACATAACCAAAATTAAGAAAACCTAAAAGCTTTAGGGGAATGATCACAAAATGTTCCCAAAAATGAACTTGAATCACTTTTATACCCCTGGGATACCAAAAATCCCCATTTGAACCTTGGAAAACCCTAAAACCAAAACCTAGGGGCTTATGTGCAAAATTGATGCACATTTGGACTAAAGTGCAAAAACCAAGTTAATAAAGTATCTTAAGTCATTTGGGTCACTCATATGTGAATTTGCAAGCTAAACCCTGAGTTTGGACTTATTTGCAAAAGAGCCACATTTGAACTCTTTTGACTAAGTCTGAATTTCAGTGTAATGTGCTCATCTTTGTGACCTTGTAACTTCTAAACAAAAGGGTCGTTGCCCTAGGTCACCACATCAAAATTATAGCCCAATCATAGGAGAATAACTTTGCTTAAGAATGTGAGCCCAGTTGTTAAGAAAATTTTGGAGATATTGAAGCCCAAAGTTGGACTGTCAAACTAATACTGTCTGAATTTCAGACTAATAGTGACTTGGATCCGAGTTTGAGAGCCAATTCAACTCAGATCCAGTGCGAGTTTAAGCATGATTCCTATAACAAAGTTGTAGCTGGTATGTAGGATTACAACTTTGATGCAGAGACTTGGGGATGTTTCCATAGAAAATTTAGAGAAAATTTGATCTAAACTTGCTCTGTCAGGCATTCTGAAGATCCTCTTCATGTTACAGTAGCCTGACTGCATCTGTTTCAGTAATCCTCACCACCGACGATCCCCCGCCGCGATTCGCGTCAATGGCGTGCAGATTCGTGCCCAAGTAGACGGATAACGTCGCGGGGTAAGGGGAATCTTCACCGCCGGTGAGCTGGGCTCCACTCCGGTGACCCCCCCGTGCTTCCCCCTCTACCCTACGGCTGAGCAGATAAGCTCACCGATGACCGCCGCCTCCCGGCCATGCGCCACGTGGCTCAACCCTTCCACTGCATCGCCGTAACTCCCCACTGCTGTCTAATCAACGCCGATGAGGTTGCCACGGCATGGGACACCAATTTACGCGCGCCAGTATTCTTCTCCACCTCCGACCGCCGCGCGTCTCGTCCAAAATTCACGGCCACCGCACGTTGCCCCTATAAATTGAGCTCGGGACTAGCTTCACAATGTCATTGCGCACCCCCACACTTAGTATTGCTCCCAGCCGATCATCAACAAGCTCCAATTCCGCATTCTCCCCAATTCAGTTCAAGAACACCGAAATCCAGCCTCACCGCGGCCAGTGCAATTCAAGCCAGCTCACGCCCTCTGATCCCTCAATTGAGTATCCTCAGGTACCCATGATGCTCCCCGACCTATCCAATTGGATTATACCACCATGAATCGCTTGGAGCATGCGACTCCTTTAAGTTTTTCCGCTGTCACCGTGGGCAGAGGGTTGTAGAGCTCTAATTCTGAAATTGAGTGAGGGGAAATGCCTCTCTGGGGTAGATTTTGGGGTAAACCGAAGACTAGCGCCGGTCTTGGTCCCCTCCGGTCGGTCTAGCTCGCCGGAGTTAAGCTTCCCGTGCGGAGCGCCATCGTGGACCTGGCCGTGTGAAGAGATAGAAACCAAAGGGGCTATTTGCAAACGGTCAGCGACTCTGTAAACAGTAATAAAACCTATTTCCGGTTAGCTAGAAACCCCGAGGGCCCTTCTGCAAAATTGCCACGCGGGCGCGGGCGAGCGCGCGATCTGCGTAGGCTTGGGCCGCCTGGGCTGAAATAAGCCCAATACTATTCACTCTTTCTCCTTTTCTTTTTCAGAATAACTTTAGAAATCCATGGAAAAATGTAGAAAAATCCTAAAATTGTGAAACCAATTTTCCTAGGCTTCTTATCTTCCCTAGAATTTAATAAAAATAGTTTCATGATTTTTAGGTTAAATTAGGAATTTTAAGGTATTTAAAATAATTTAAGGTAGTAGTTCTGGATTTTTAAAAGATAAATGGTAATCCCAAAAATGCTCAAACTTTTTATATGAGTTCCTCATAATATTTAGAAACCTTGGGTAGAGTTTGGCTTGATTTGGGCCTTGGTTGACACCTAAACCCCAAAACCCCCCTGCCCTGTGAACTCCTTTACTTACTCCCGAAACCCTAAGTTCTCGGAGTTCCGTGAAGGAAAGTTGTATTCAAGACTTAGATAATAAGTTTATATTATCTTTGCACTCTCATGAGCATTACATGGCATTCATTCTTATATACATATGTATGGTTATGATTAGAACACGAGGAAGAAGTGGAAGCCACTAAAGAGCAAGCACCACCACCTTCGGACTCTCAGGCAGGATCTTGTCTTTATTTTAACATCTGCGGGCCTGAGTCAGACTCACCTACTAACGAAGGCAAGCCCCGGTGCATTTGCCACCTTCCTTGATGTTTTTAAAATCTTTTTCACTTGATTGATGCATTAGGTGATAGGAGTTGATTGCTAAAACAATTCCTGCATTACCTTCCTTGATCACCCGTTTTACAAAAGATTTTTGGATGCTTAGCCTTGCTTTAGTAAAACAAAATGTTTTGTTTTTACAAAAGATGATGTGGCAAAAGTGGTTGGGATGTTTTTGAAAACAAAACTTGATGATGGATCCATCATGGCCATGATGGGTCCAACATCGGAAAAGATGTACCTCTGCCAGGTACTAACCTTTGGGGTTAAATGATTAAGCTGAGACCGGGCGGGTGACTTGCACGAGAAAGAGAGTCTCGGTGTAGTGTCTCCGTCTAAGTCGATTAAGGACCTTGTCGATGTAGGCCTGCTGACCAAGGACCCTTTAACTGGTCACATGCCTCGTCATGGGTAAGCTTTGCCTCAGGCAGACTAAGGCCAGAATAAGATAACACGAAATGGGCGTGGAGCGGTGGCGAAAGTAGCGTGTACCCTCCGTGGCAAGAGGCTGGACGGTGGTGTATCTATGCTCTCGGTTTGCGTGAACCTGATCTGGTCTTAAGAAACCCGGTGGCGGGTTGACATATGCAAGGGTTAAGTGCTACATATGTCGTGTGATCGGAGATCCTCAGCTGAGTATAATCGATTCGGATCGTCGTACCTTCGCGGTTATGAAGACTTGGTCACTGACTTACACGTAGCAATCCAGTGAAGATGAAGGAAGAATTAAAAACTTGGCTAGTTCAGGATGAGTGTTTGAACTAGGATAGAAAGAACTCTAGATGTAGGTAAGTTTACCTAACTTGACAATAAAACTGGATTTTAAGGATCCACTTTAGCAAGCTATTCTGCAAACAGAGTCTTTGATTATTGAAAGGCCTTACCTTGACTCCCATATAACCAACATACCCTTGAGAGTCTTTTCTTTAGTCGGGTAAGACTTGCTGAGTAATCCCATACTCAGGGTTTATTCCCCTTTTATTTTTTGGTGAGGAGACAACAAACTTTTGTTGTTTTTGTACCAAGGTGGTAAAAAATGAAGACAATCAAGAATGAAGCTGCTGGAGGACCGGGTCCTCCTTAAAAACTTTTGTGTAAAGAACTTAATGGGAGGAGTTTTTGCCTCCCATGTATTGTACTAATACTTTTCAGCACTCGCTTTACGCTCTGGTCTGTAATAAATGACTTACCCTTACTTTTTAAATAAATGTAAGTTTATGTAATCACTTCCGCATTTCCGCATCTCCGATGAACATATTGTCTGTCAGACGGGTGAAACGTTCTTGGAAAGGTAAGAGAAAAGATACCGAACTTGTCAAGTGATTCAGGAACATCTACAGGGTTGTCTGATGTCTGTTGGACAAGGACAACTGTAGGTGGGCCTAATGACTTGGGAGGTTCCGTCACAGCAAGGCTCCCATGCCTCAGGATAATGAGGGTTATATTTTATATCCTGCCGGTTATCCTAAGGATAAGATTAGGAGAATTCATTCTAGGAAGTCTCACTTTTGCTCTTGTTGGAACTTGCTCTCCTGAGCGAGTTGATCCAACTGAGGAGTAAAAGTGGTGTAAATGGGGCTACAACTCGAGATGGCAATAGCTTTGTTAACCTAGCCTCTCAAGGGCACTATGCGGGGGTATTTATAGGTGTCTGAGTGCCCAGCGTCCAGTGGTAAGGACGCATGTGCCCTCAGGCGCCTAGGTTATCCCCGGAATATTCCCATAAAGCAGGGTTACAGACTGTAATTACAGGGAGACCTTTACAAACTAGGCCTATAATGAGCAGCGGCCACGCAGGGCCTATTACGATGGGCCGGATCACACGTGGGCCTCCGCGCTGGACAAGGTCGTGGGAAAAGGCGACTTCGTCGTGGCCCTTCGTCTCCCGGTGCGTGGAGCGAAGGGTAGAGTTCGCCAGTCGTCTTGTCTCCGTTGTTGCAGCGGGTGTGGCGAAGGCCTTCGAGCGAAGGGTGGCGTCTTCGCCCTCGCCCCAACATTTGCCCTCCGAGGGACCAGTTCGACTAAGTCATCTGGTGCCGAAGGCGTTGCTAGATGGTGGAGACGCTGCCCTCGCTCGAAGTGGTTCCGCGGGGGTTTTTGACATGACCGTTGATTGACACCGCACTATTGGATTGCGGGTTCCCCGAAGCGTCGCGTCCTGTGTATAAAAAGGGGTGGGGGCGGCACCGATTTTGAAATTTATCTTTCTGCGCGCCGCGAAAACCCTAACCCTCCTTGCTCAAGCTGCTCGCTTGCTCGTCTGCCCTCCTTGCTCCTGTTCGTCGGAGAACTGGCCCGCGTGAAGCAGACCGCGCGCCGCCGTCGATGGTACGTAGCCATGCCGTCCTCTTCTTCGTCTGCTGCGACCATGCCGACGGTCGAGACGCCTTCCGAGGATCTCTCGGGCGGTGCGGCGGCAGAATTGCACCCGGGTGATACGGTGGAATTTGGTGTTTCGCGGATGTCGTTAGGCCGCGTGCAGGATATGCAACAGTTGGGGTATTTTGGCGGCGGGGTCGGGCGAGTGTCGGGGGCAGAGGAGATTCCCGAGCCCGAAGGTGAACTGGTTGTGTTTGAGGCATTTTTTGTTGCCGGACTTCGTCTGCCTGCGCATTGTTTCGTGTCGGAGGTGCTGCAGAAGTTTGGGGTCCAAGTTCATCAGCTGACACCGAACGCCGTGGTGGCGTTGGCGAAGTATGTCTGGGCAACAACGTCGTACGGCGGTCAGCCTTCGGTGGAGGTCTTCGCCAAGCACTACTGTTTGCACTGGCAGAAGAGAAAGATTGGTGACGAAATTGCGCAACTCGGATCGTGCACTTTCACGCCGAAGTCCGAGAAGACTTCGATGGAGGTCGTGGAGCTGGTCCCTTGTGCCCGAAATAAGTGGGGCAACTGGTGGGACTACTGGTTCTATGTTTCGGAGGCTGAAGTCAAAAATCACCCTGGGCTCCCCCTGCCATCATGTGTTCGCATTATTATGTGGCGTACCCGCCGTTTGAAGTGGTGGAGAACGACGAGAATGAACAGGCCCTTCGGATCGCTGCCCGTAGGAGTAGCGGGCGCGATCTGGTTGAGGAATTCATAGGGTATGGGGTGTGGCCTTTGGCACATGGATGGACGCTGGGCGAAGTATGCCCTCGCGTGATGCCCTCCCTTGGCGGGCGGAAAGTGCGAAGTCCACTCTTTGCCTTGGATGTGCGAGGGCGGGATCCTACCGTGGTTGTGCGTGAGGCGGAGGATGGGGCGGTGAGAATTGTTGGTCGCTACGTGCCGAGGACTGAGGCCCAGCGGAGCTGGGACATACGTGGATCCAACGATCGCCTGAATCGAGTTTTTGAGTTGAATGGTTTGCCATATGGCGGTTATCCCGGAGTGGATGTTGCCGACCGCCGGGGGAAAAAACCAGCGGCAGTGCTTGAAGACGACCCCGCGCTGGAGGCTGCCCCATCTACTAAGAAGAGGAAGCTAGGTACTGCGATGGGAAAACTGGTGGTCTCCGATAGTTTTGCTATGGAGTTGATGGGGACATGCGCGGCCCCCGGGGGAAGGATGTCTTCACTCGAGTTCCGGGAGTCTTCGGCGCGGATGCTGGAGGTTATCGGGGGTCGCTGGCCCAAGAACGTTCCTATCCCCCGCGTGGCTGGCGAAGACTTTTTTACCTCTCGCATGGCCCGTGATTTGAGAGTGTTTCCTTACAGGCGGAATATTGCTGTTGTTGTGTCGGCAGTGATGAACAAGGATCGATAGGATGCAGCTCAGAAGCGCCGGGCGATCGTCAGTCTCCCTGAGGCTAGACCGAAGAGGGCGCGTGGGAGCACGAAGGCTGCCGTCCTCGGCGGTAGCTAGCCCTCGCTGGCTGCGAAAGCAGCCGCGCCTAGATCTGGCAAGTTGCTAGAAAGCGCGAAGGCGGCCGGCGCTGGTGGGACCAAGTCCGTCCCGGAGGGAGCTGCGAAGGTCCGGGAGCTGCCTTCGCCGGGGAAGCGTATTGCCGACTTCGGCACAGATATATGCATGGACGACTATCTCGTCGGTAAGTTTTTTTTTGACCGGTGATACATTTCAGGGTCGGGCGCAGGGCAACTTGTTGCCGTCTCGCCTGCGGTGGCGGCCACGGCGCCTGCCGCGGTTTTTGGGGTGAAGGGTGGCGCTTCTAGCGCTGGCGGCGAGGTGTCGGCGGCCACTGCCGTCAAAGACGAGGCGGGCACTGTGTCCCGCCGGCTGCGGGAAGCATCGCTGCAGCTGAATCAGGTAAGTTGAAGTAGGCTTCGTTGTGTGCCGCTTTCATTTTGATTGTGGACTCATGCGTGTCTGTTAGGCGGCCGACTTCGCCGATCGCGTGGCGTCGGGCGCCCTTACGGCGGTCGTGGATGCCGAAGTCGAGAGACTTCGGGCGCAGCACGCGGATGCCATTCGGGAAAAATCGGCTGCGGAGAGTAAAAACCGCAGGCTGGCGGAGAAGGTGGCCGCCCTAGAGAGCGAGAGGACTGACCTCCGGCGCCAGCTGGTGGATGAAAGGAGGGAGGCCAATGAGGCCATCACCAAGGCGCAGTCGGCGCAGGCGGAGGCCAAATTGGCGAGGGCGGAAGAAAGCCTCGCAAGCCAGCGCGCCGAGGAATGGGAGGCGCGGTTCAACGCTCTGCAGGCCCGCGTGGAGAGGGCCGAGGCCTCTACTCGCGTGGAAGTTGAGCGAACGCGCAAACAGCTCGTGGATTCGTACCGCGAGCTGTGTGCGCGGACCGCCGACTTCGAGGTGCCCGACCGAGAGGCGGGCCTTCGGTGCCTCGAGTGGCTACAAGAGGAGTTGCAAGCACTCCCGACCATCGTGGCGGGCTTCATGTCGTATGCCTCCCTCGTCACCTGCGAGGGGGCTATGAATGCGCTAGCCCACGAGGGGTGCCATCACTATGAGGTCTTCGACCGGTCCGATGAAGATTTTGGGCGTGAGATTTTTAAGGTCGAAGACCCTGTGGTGAAGGACGCCAGGGGGGCCCTCTTCGACCGGATGTGGGGCCCTCACGGTCGGGATGCAGTTAGGGAACGGGCTGACCGGGCGAGGGATCAGGTAAAGTTTGTGTTTCGTTTTGTGCTATTGAATGTGGGTGTATGTGGGTGTGCTGAATCGGTGCGCTGTGGTGCAGATGGCGCGTGCTGAGGAGGTGGAGGACTTCGGACGTCTGAACAGCGCGCTGCCCGAAGCGGAGGCCGACCCGGTGGTGGACGAAGCTGAGGTCGACCCAGCGTCGCTCCAGGAAACCAGTGAAGCTTCCCACGCTGCCCCTACGTCTGCTGTGTCTGGTGGAGACTCGCCGACGGCCACTGTGCCGATGGCAGAGGATCCCCCGAAGGCGGCGACGGAGCCAGCAGCGGAGGATTCCGCGGCTACTGCTGGGTCTTCGCAGGTGGCTTAGCGTGTATGGGGTAGTTAGGGAATTTTGTCTGTGTTACTGAACTTTGGTTGCTACGCAGGTTCAAGATTTTGGGCCTGCGCACGCAACCGCTACTGCTAATTTTGTGGCGGCTTCGACCGTGGTTGCTGGTAATGAATCGGATGAATCTACGTCTAAGTTTTCTGAGTTTGACGACTCTGGGAGTTCGATTTTGTGGACGAAAGAGTCTTCGGATGAAGGCTTAGATTATTTTGCGGCCTTGGATGTGGCTGAGGCAGAGGCTTCTCCGCATGTTACGGATGCTGAAATTTTGCCTGGTCCGAGTGTTGGGCGTAGGCGGTGAAGGGCGGTGGCGAAGCGTAGAGTGGGCGGGTTTGATGGTGGTCGTCTTCGTGTGGGCAGGGCTGGTAGGCAGGAATTGTTGTCCTCGCCGGTTGGGGCGAGTATGGGTGAGGGTGAGTTGCGAAGGCTTTTTGAGGGTGAGGAGCTGAGGATAATGCTATTTAACTATAGGGAGATGGGGATCATTCCGAAGGTTGAACCTATGTAAGGTGTGATGCCCTCGCTGAACGCGTGTAACTGTAGTTTGTATGATAAGGTTGACTGCCTTCGTGCATCTGGGTGTGTTCGTAAGGTGTTGCACACCCGGTCTGGTATATTATTGTGTCGGTCCGGCTACGCCTGTAGACTCTCGGACTGATGTAATGCGCCTTCGATTTTTACTCTCGTTATGCTAGTCCGGCTGCACCCTTAGGCGACTTTTGTGCGGATTGTCTTGTGGAGAAGACTTCGGTTTACGCACTTGTTGTGCTGGTCCGGCTGCACCCTTAGGCGACTTTTGCACGGATAGTCTTTTTGAGAAGACTTCGAATTTGCGCACTTGTTGTGCTAGTCCGGCTGCACCCTTAGGCGACTTTTGCACGGATAGTCTTTTTGAGAAGACTTCGAATTTGCGCACTTGTTGTGCTAGTCCGGCTGCACCCTTAGGCGACTTTTGCATGGATAGTCTTTTTGAGAAGACTTTGAATTTGTGCACTTGTTGTGCTAGTCCGGCTGCACCCTTAGGCGACTTTTGCACGGATAGTCTTTTTGAGGAGACTTCAAATTTGCGCACTTGTTGTGCTAGTCCGGCTGCACCCTTAGGCGACTTTTGCACGGATAGTATTTTTGAGAAGACTTCGAATTTGCGCACTTGTTGTGCTAGTCCGACTGCACCCTTAGGCGACTTTTGCACAGACTGTCACACACGAGGGTAGCCATCGCTACCCCTCGCGGTGACTTTTGTGTCGGTCGAATGTCGAAGACCGTTGATGCGGTCTTTTTTGACTTTGTTTTTGTGGGGGATTTTTCGCGTGTATATTACATGGCTCCGCCTCGTTAAAAACCTCACCCCCCGGGAAGAAAAGAGTGCGGGCCGGCTTAAAACTTGTTCTGCTGATTACAAGGGCGAGGTGGCCCTGAAGAGTTAAACAAAAAATTTGCGAAGATTATCAATGTTCCAAGAATGTTCTAAGTCTTCGCCGGATGGCGTTGTGAGCCTGTACGCGCTGGGGGACGCCTTCGTCTTGACGATGAAAGGGCCCTCCCATTTCGGCTCCAACTTGCCCCGGGACTCTGTCCGAGCTGTCCGGACGAGTACGAGGTCTCCTTCGTTGAACTCCCTCGGGATGACTGTGTGGTCGCGCCATGCTTTTGTCTGAGCTTGGTATTTGTTTAGAGCCTGTAGGGCGAAGACGCGGTCTCCGTCGATGAGGTCCTTCGAAGTAGGCTCGTCTACGTCGGGGACGGCCGACGCAACTGTCCGAGGTGACCCGTGCCTTATTTCTTGCGGAGTCATAGCTTCCGATCCGTACAGAAGGCGGAAAGGGGTGAACCCAGTCGCCCTGCACTCAGTTGTGTTCAGCGCCCAGACCACTTCAGGTAACAGGTCGGGCCACTTGCCTTTTTTGTCGTCGAGGAGCATTTTCTTGACGGCTGTGAAAATTTTTCCGTTGGCGCGCTCCACGAGTCCGTTGGATTGGGGGTGGTACACTGAGGCGAAGGCAAGCTTGGTGCCGATGGAGAAGCAAAAATCCTTGAAGTCTTGGTTGTCGAATTGTTTGTCGTTATCGACTGTGAGTTTGGACGGGACTCCGAAGCGGGAAACAATGTTTTGCCAGAAGAATTTCTGGGCTGTCTTCGATGTTATAGTGGATACTGCCCTCGCCTCAATCCATTTGGTGAAATACTCAACGGCGACGAAGGTGAACTTGAGGTTCCCCTAAGTCGTGGGCAGGGGCCCGACAATGTCAAGGCCCCAGCGCTGAAGGGGCCACGTGTGGGCAATTAGCTTCATGAACTGCGAAGGGCGTCCGGAGCGTGGAGAAAATTTCTGACAGGCTTCACAGGACCTTGTGACCTGATTTGCGGCGCAAATCATGGCGAGGCAATAAAAACCTTGACGAATCACCTCTGCCGCTAGGGCCCTAGGCCCTGCGTGAGAGCCGCAGGTCCCGCTGTGGACCTCGCGTAGAATTTGGACGCCTTCAGTCTCGGTGACGCACTTAAGCATCAGTTGGCTGACCCCCTTCTTGTAAAGTTGGCCTTCGATTAACGCGAAGTCCCGGCTTCGGTGTTTGAGGCGCTTGGCCTCGTTGATGTCGGTTGGATGGTAGTACCCCTGCAGGAACAGGGTTATTGGTGCCCGCCAGTCTTCGGTCATGATGAGGTTGACTATGCGGTGGCCCTCGCTGTCATTGGTTATTTGGAGCCCCTTAGGGCTGCGGACGGCTGGCGTGCCGATGACGTGGTAGAACACGTCGGAGGGTAGGGCCTCGCCCCTGGCGGCTGCCTTGGCCAACGCGTCGGCCTCCTCGTTCTTGGCTCGGTCCACGTGCTGCAACGTGAAACCCTTGAATTGTCTTTTGAGGCTGCGGATGGCCGCGAGGTACTGCATGAGTGCGGGGTCCTTCGCTGCATAGTCTTTCTCGACCTAACCGGTGACTACCTTGGAGTCTATTCTGATGATGCAGGTGGTGACACCGAGTGCCCTTAGCTTGCGAAGGCCGAGGATGACAGCCTCGTATTCTGCTATGTTGTTGGTGCATCTATTAGACTCCAAAGCAAAGCTGAGGCACGCTGCGTATCTGTGTTTGATCCCGGTGGGCGAAGTAATGACTGCAGCGACGCCTGCCCCCGCATGGCACCAGGCGCCGTCGCAATGGATTGTCCACACTTTCTCTGCGGACGACTCCGACTGCGTTATTGGTCCAGTCCAGTCTACGACGAAGTCTGCCAGGACTTACGACTTGATGGCTGTCCTGGGTTCAAATGTGATGTGGTAGCCGGAGAGTTCGGCTGCCCACATGGCAATCCGCACTGATGCCTCCGGGTTTCTAAACAGCTCGCCGAGTCCTCTATCTGAGGTGACCCAGACTTTGAATGCCTCGAAATAGTGGCACAATTTGCGCGAGGCCATCACGACTGCATAAGCGATCTTTTCCAGTTCTGTCATATTACATTTTGATGTTGTGAGCACTTCAAAGACGTAGTAAACTGGACATTGCCTGATCGTGCCCTCTCTGGTCTGCTCTTGAATCAGTGCGGCGCTGACCGCATGTGGCAAAGCCGTGACATAAAGCAATAGGGGTAGCGAGGGGTCGGGGCTTGTAAGGATCGCCAATTTCGACAGGTACTGCTTTAATGACGCGAAGGCCGCCGCCTGCTCTGGCCCCCACACAAAGTCTTTTGCGCCGCGGAGTGTTTTGAGGAAAGGGAGGCTTCGCTCCGCGGACTTGGAGATGAATCTGTTGAGGGCGGCCAGCCTGCCTGTCAATTGTTGTACTTCTCTGGCTGACTGCGGGGGCGTCATGTTGATGATAGCCTGAATTTTGGTTGGATTGGCCTCAATTCCGCGGTGTGATACCAGGTAGCCCATGATTTTCCCCTGGCGGACTCCGAAGACGCACTTTTCAGGGTTGAGGCAAAGTCGTGCGGTCCGCATATTCGCGAACGTTTCGGCGAGGTCGGCCAGGTGGTCTTCCTTGCTTCTGCTGGCAACGACGATGTCGTCCATATATGTGAATATATTTCTGCCGACCTGGCTCTCGAGCACCATTTTGGTGAGTCGAGAAAAAGTGGACCCGACATTCTTGAGTCCCTCCGGCATTCTGATGAAACAATACGTGCCGAAGGGTGTTATGAAGCTGGTGCTTGCCTTGTCCTCCTCCTTCATATATATTTGGTGGTAGCCGGAGAAGCAGTCAAGGAGTGACATGACTTCGCACCCGGCCGTGCTATCGACGATTTTGTCGATTCGACGCAGCGGGAAATTGTCCTTGGGGCAGGCCTTGTTGAGACGGGTGAAGTCTATGCACATCCGCCATTTGCCGCTCTTCTTCTGCACCATCACTACATTGGCGAGCCATGTGGGGTAGGCGATTGGATCGATGAACTTGGCTTCGAGCAGGCGATGTACCTCGGCCTTAGCGGCTTCTGTCTTCTCGTCAGACATCTTGCGCAGCCGCTGTTTCTTCGGCCTCACCGAAGGGTCGGTTCCTAAGCCGTGCTCGATGATGGATCGACTGACTCCGACCAGGTCGAGGGCGGATCAGGCGAAGACGTCTTTATTCTTGGATAGACAGCTGAGGAGCCGCTCTTCGTCGTGCGAAGTGAGGTCTTCGCTGATGGTAACCATCTGCTGGGGCGTAGCCTGGTCGAGGGGGACAGTCTTGGTCCCGTCGTTGCTCTACAGATGTGCTTTTTCATGCTCTTTGGAGGTTGAATTGACAGACCCGGGGACTTCGCGTTAGGCCGTGAGGTAGTGTATGTTTCTTTGCCCAGGGACGAAGTCTCTTTCTATGTTACGTGCAACCTGCTGGTTGCCGTAAACTGTGATGGCGCCTTGCGGACCTGGGATCTTCATGCACAGGTAAAGTCCGTGGATAGCTGCCTCAAACTTATTGATGGAGCCCCGGCCCATTATGGCGTTGTATGGGTACACCATGTCGACGATGTCGAACGTGACTTGCTCACTTCAGGCATTGGGTGCTACACTGAAGGAGAGGGGCAACTCTATTTTGCCGACGGGAAAGGTGCCCTTGCCGCCGGAGCCGTACAAGGGGTTGTCCGAGGGCTTGAGCAGGCTGTGGCTTATGCCCATGCGATCGAAGGCATGGAGGAAAATGATGTCCGCCTGGCTGCCATTGTCGACCAAGACTTTGTGCAGTTGATGACCATGGCATCGATGTGGGGGGCGCTGCGCAGATCGACGTCTCGGGCGTCGAAGGTCAATGGCACATGGGACCACTTTGTCTACACGACCGGGCCGGTGACGGCGACGTGGTTGATGCTGCGGTAATGGTCCCTCTTTTGCCGCTTTGTGTCGAAGTCGGCGCTGGACCCCCCGGTAATCATATGGATGACTCCGCGATACGGTTGATCGGCGAAGTCCTCTTGCTTTAGGGCTTGGGGGTGGTTGGGGTGGTGGATATTTTGTTGTTGATGGTGTGGGGGTGGGGGTGGGGGAGGTACAATTTGTACCTCCTGGTGGTGTTGGTATGCGTGGTGCGGTGGAGGCGGAGCGGGGCCGTGGTTGTATGGTTGAGGGGGTTGCTGGTATGCATGTGCGACAATTCTAGGGTTGTCGGCTAGTTGTGCCCGTGCCATTCTGTCTCTGGTGGCCTTCGTCTCTGGGCAGTCCCTTGTGGGATGCGCGCAGTCTTCGCCGTGGAACAGACAGTAAAATCTGCGTGGCTGCTGCGCGCGCCCCTGTCCTCGACCGCAAGTTCCATTTCCTCGACCCTGGGGGGGATACTCCTGGCGGCGAGGGGCCTCACCAGCGGGGGGCTGGTTGGCGATGTTGTGCACCTGCTGCTGATTGCGGCCGTCCCGGCCGGAGTCTGCCTGCGAGGGCCTCGTCCAAGTGCGACTGGACTGTGGAGGGTCTTTGGGCTTCCTCTGAGACTCGACTTTGCGCTGGTGGAGCTCTTCGGATCTAGCATATTTCTCAAACAGCTGATATAGCTCCTGGAGGTTCCTGGGCGGGTCCCTGATACAGTGGCTGTAGAGGACGCTGGCCCGAAGGCCACTGATGGCGTAGTGGATGGCGATCTGGTCATCGACCGAAGGCAGTTGTGACTTGAGGGTCAGGAACTTGCGGTAATACTCCCGTAGAGTCTCTCGTTCCAGCTGCTTGCAGAGTGAGAGTTCAGCCAAGGCGTCGGTGTCTAGGCGGTACCCTTGGAAGTTGAGCAAGAATTTGTCCCGGAGGCTTCTCCAGGAGTCGATGGACAATGGGGGCAACCTGGTGTACCAGGTGAGGGCTGGGCCTTCGAGGGCAATGATGAATGACTTGGCCATCGTGGCGTCGTCCCCTCCAGATGATGCAACGGCGACTTGATAGCTCATGATGTACTGTGCTGGATCAGTGCTGCCGTTGTACTTGGGATAGGTCCCTGCCCTGATGTTGGCGGGCCATGGTGTCACTTGCAGGTGAGGTGCCAGGGGACTTTGCTCGTCAAGGTAGTTGACGCCTTGGAAAGCCGTGGCGTGAGGGATGGTGTGTCCGCGCTGAGGGACGAACATGTCTTCGATTTGTGCGCGCTGCTGGAGGGGTGGGCCGTGTTGCAGGCCGAGTTGGCCTTCGCTCTGCATGAGCGCGATCTCTTGTTCAAGCTCCTGTGCCTTCTGCTCTTCGTGGCATATCATCTGTCGCACCTTGGCTTGTGCAGACACACGTTGGCGCTTGGCCTCGAGGATCTCCTTTTGCTTTTGGAGGTTGCGGTTCTTGATGCGCAGGGCGCGCAGCTGTAGCTGCTCTTCGGCCGAAACGCCGATGACTTCACCGTCCTCGGTGGCGTCCGCGCCCTCTGGTGGAGCGAAGCCTGGGGGAGGCTGCTGTGGTCCCCCGGCGCTGCAGGTGCGGAGGCTGCCTTCGGTAGTGGGTTGTTCATTGCGCTGCTTCTTGCTGTTTGCGTCGTCTTCGCAGGGCTCTTGGAGAGTGTTGTCGACGAGGGCCTTGCCCTTTTTCTCGGCCAGCAGTGCCGCCTTCGCGGCTTCGTCAGCCTTCGACGAGGTTCTCTTGGGTGCCATCGCGGGTGGTGTTTTCGTAGCATGAACGGTGGGCGCCAAATGTTGGAACTTGCTCTCCTGAGCGAGTTGATCCAACTGAGGAGTAAAAGTGGTGTAAACGGGGCTACAACTCGAGATGGCAATAGCTTTGTTAACCTAGCCTCTCAAGGGCACTGTGCGGGGGTATTTATATGTGTCTGGGTGCCCAACGTCCAGTGGTAAGGATGCATGTGCCCTCAGGCGCCTAGGTTATCCCCAGAATATTCTCATAAAGCAGGGTTACAGACTGTAATTACAGGGAGACCTTTACAAACTAGGTCCGTAATGCGCAGCGGCCACGCAGGGCCTATTACGATGGGCCGGATCACACGTGGGCCTCCGCGCTAGACAAGGTCGTGGGAAAAGGCGACTTCGCCGTGGCCCTTCGTCTCTCGGTGCGTGGAGCGAAGGGTAGAGTTCGCCAGTCGTCTTGTCTCTGTTGTTGCAGCGGGTGTGGCGAAGGCCTTCGAGCGAAGGGTGGCGTCTTCGCCCTCGCCCCAACAGCTCTCATCATGCTTTTATGTATAAGAGTGAGGCATCTAGTTCTAGGCAATCAAACCATGCTAAATTGCCTAAGAAGAAAACTCCTAGAGCATCAAATGATCATAATGTTTCATTCAAAACTTTTGATGCTTCTTATGTGCTAACTAACAAATCAGGCAAGGTAGTTGCCAAATATGTTGGGGGCAAACACAAGGGGTCAAATACTTGTGTTTGGGTACCCAAAGTTCTTGTATCTAATGTCAAAGGACCCAAAACTGTTTGGGTACCTAAAACCAATAACTAAATTTGTTTTGTAGGTTTATGCATCCGGAGGCTCAAGTTGGATCATCGACAGCGGGTGCGCAAACCACATGACTGGGGAGAAAAGAATGTTCTCCTCCTACGAGAAAAACCAAGATCCCCAACGAGCTATCACATTCGAGGATGGAAATCAAGGTTTGGTCAAAGGATTGGGTAAAATTGCTATATCACCTGACCATTCTATTTCCAATGTTTTTCTTGTAGATTCTTTAGATTACAACTTGCTTTCTATTTCTCAATTATGCAAAATGGGTTACAACTGTCTTTTTACGGATACAGGTGTTACTGTCTTTAGAAGAAGTGATGATTCAGTAGCTTTTAAGGGAGTGTTAGAGGGTCAGCTATACTTAGTTGATTTCAATAGAGCTGAACTCGACACTTGCTTAATTGCTAAGACTAACATGGGTTGGCTCTGGCATCGCCGACTAGCCCATGTTGGGATGAAGAATCTTCACAAGCTTCTAAAGGGAGAGCACATTTTGGGACTAACAAATGTTCATTTTGAGAAAGACAAGATTTGTAGCGCATGCCAAGCAGGGAAGCAAGTTGGTGTTCATCATCCACATAAGAACATCATGACGACTGACAGGCCACTCGAGCTCCTCCACATGGACCTATTCAGCCTGATAGCTTACATAAGCATCGGCGGGAGTAAGTACTGTCTAGTTATTGTGGATGATTATTCTCGCTTCACTTGGGTATTCTTTTTACAGGATAAATCTCAAACCCAAGAAACTTTGAAAAGATTCTTGAGACGGGCTCAAAACGAGTTCGGCTTGAGGATCAAGAAAATAAGAAGCGACAATGGAATGGAGTTCAAGAACTCTCAAATTGAAGGCTTTCTTGTGGAGGAAGGCATCAAGCATGAGTTCTCTTCTCCCTACACGCCACAACAAAATGGTGTAGTGGAGAGGAAGAATAGAACTCTATTGGACATGGCAAGGACCATGCTTGATGAGTACAAGACTTCGGATCGGTTTTGGGCCGAGGCGGTCAACACCGCTTGCTACGCCATCAACCGGTTGTATCTACACCAAATCCTCAAGAAGACATCTTACGAACTCCTCACCGGTAAAAAGCCCAATGTTTCATATTTTAGAGTCTTTGGTAGCAAATGCTTTATTCTTGTTAAAAGAGGTAGAAAATCTAAATTTGCTCCTAAGGCTGTAGAAGGCTTTTTACTAGGATATGATTCAAACACAAGGGCGTATAGAGTATTCAACAAGTCCACTGGACTAGTTGAAGTTTCTTGTGACATTGTGTTTGATGAGACTAACGGCTCTCAAGTAGAGCAAGTTGATCTTGATGAATTAGATGATGAAGAGGCTCCGTGCATCGCGCTAAGGAACATGTCCATTGGGGATGTGTGTCCTAAGGAATCCAAAGAGCCTCCACAAGCACAAGATCAACCATCTTCCTCCATGCAAGCATCTCCACCAACCAAAGATGAGGATGAGGCTTAGGATGATGAAGGAGAAGATCAAGAAGATGAGCCACCCCAAGAGGAGGGCAATGATCAAGGGGGAGATACCCATGATGAAGACAAGGAAGATGAACAAGACCCAAGGTCGCCACACCCAAGAGTCCACCAAGCAATCCAACGAGATTACCCCGTGAACACCATCCTAGGAGATATTCATATGGGGGTAACCACTCGATCTCGGGTTGCTCATTTTTATGAACATTACTCTTTTGTTTCCTCTATTGAGCCACACAGGGTAGAGGAAGCACTTCAAGATTCGGATTGGGTGTTGGCGATGCAAGAGGAGCTCAACAATTTCACAAGGAATAAGGTATGGAATTTAGTTCCACGTCCAAACCAAAATGTTGTAGGAACCAAGTGGGTCTTCCGCAACAAACAAGATGAGCTTGGTGTGGTGACAAGGAATAAGGCACGACTTGTGGCCAAGGGGTATTCACAAGTCGAAGGTTTGGATTTTGGTGAAACCTATGCACCCGTAGCTAGGCTTGAGTTAATTCATATATTACTTGCCTATGCTACTCACCATGGCTTTAAGTTGTATCAAATGGACGTGAAGAGTGCCTTCCTCAATGGACCAATCAAGGAAGAGGTCTATGTTGAGCAACCTCCCGGCTTTGAAGATAGTGAGTATCCTAACCATGTCTATAAACTCTCTAAGGCGTTTTATGGGCTCAAGCAAGCCCCAAGAGCATGGTATGAATGCCTAAGAGATTTTCTTATCACTAATGGATTCAAAGTCGGCAAAGCCGATCCTACTTTATTCACTAAAACTATTGCAAATGATTTGTTTGTATGCCAAATTTATGTTGATGATATCATATTTGGGTCTACTAACAAATCTATAAGTGAAGAGTTTAGTTGGATCATGATTCAAAAATTCGAGATGTCTATGATGGGGGAGTTGAAGTGTTTTGTAGGATTTCAAGTGAAGCAACTCCAAGAGGGCACCTTTATTAGCCAAACGAAGTACATTCAAGATATACTCACCAAGTTTGGAATGAAGGATGCCAAGCCCATCAAGACACCCATGGGAACCAATGGGCATCTCGACCTCGACATGGGAGGTAAATCCGTAGATCAAAAGGTATACCGGTCGATGATAGGATCTTTACTCTATTTATGTGCATCTCGACCGGATATTATGCTTTCCGTATGCATGTGTGCAAGGTTCCAAGCCGACCCTAAGGAAGTTCACCTTAGGGCCGTGAAGCGAATCTTGAGATATTTAGTTCAAACACCTAAGTTTGGCCTTTGGTACCCTAAGGGATCCTCATTTGATTTATTAGGATATTCTGATGCTGATTGGGCAGGGTGTAAGATTGATAGGAAAAGCACATCAGGGACTTGTCAATTTCTGGGGAGATCCCTGGTGTCTTGGGCTTCAAAGAAACAAAACTCAGTAGCTCTTTCTACCGCCGAAGCCGAGTACATTGCCGCAGGCCATTGTTGCGTGCAATTGCTTTGGATGAGGCAAACCCTTAGGGACTATGGCTACAAATTTAGCAAAGTCCCTCTCCTATGTGATAATGAGAGTGCAATCCGCATGGCGGATAATCCCGTTGAACACAGCCGCACTAAGCACATAGCCATTCGGTATCACTTTTTGAGAGATCACCAACAAAAGGGGGATATCGAGATAGCCTATATAAACACCAAAGATCAATTGGCCGATATCTTTACCAAGCCACTAGATGAGAAAACCTTTACCAAACTTAGGAATGAGCTAAATATTCTTGATTCTCGGAATTTTGATTGATACTTTGCACACATAGCTCATTTATATACCTTTGATCATATCTCTTTTATGTCTATGACTAATGTGTTTTCAAGTGTATTATTATGCTTAGTCATAGATATTGAAAGGGAAATGGAGTATTCGGCAAAGAAGGCGCTTCCACTCGACTCCATTGATATTTGCCGGTATTCCGCATTATTGTCCACTTTGGTATAATCTTCACTCATATTTATTTGCTTGCCATTAGGGAGAAAGTAAAAAGGGCTTATATTTCATTCACAAGTATCCGTTTTTGGCGATTCATGCCAAAGGGGGAGAAAGTCTGAGCCCAAAGCAAAAGGACCGCACCACCACCAAATTCTAAAAATGAAGTTTTTCAAATTGATATCTTATTATGTTCAAAAGGGGGAGAAAGTAGTATCTTCAAAACTTGCAAAACCCTCTTGAACACTAAGAGGAGAATTTTATTGAGGGGGAGTTTTGTTTAAGTCAAAGGAAAAGCATTTGAAACAGGGGTAGAAAATTTCAAATCTTGAAAATGCTTCTTTCAATCTTATTCATGTACCTTTGACTATTTGCAAAAGCGTTTGAAAAGAATTTTACAAAGGATTTGCAAAAACAAAACCCGTGGTGCAAATGAGGTCCAAAATTTTAAATAAGAAGAAAACCATCCATGCACATCTATTGAAATAAGTATATTGGTTTCAATTCCAAGCAACCTTTGCACTTACCTTATGAAAACTAGTTCAATTCTGCAACTTTATATTTGCTTTGGTTTGTGTTGGCATCAATCACCAAAAAGGGGGAGATTGAAAGGGCAATAGGGTCAAAACTTTTCCAATAAGAATTTTGGTGGTTGAATTGCCCAACACAAATTATTGGACTAACTAGTTTGCTCTAGAAAACATGTTCTACAGGTTCCAAAGGTTCACAACAAACCAATACAAAGATAAAAGAAAGGGTTCAAAACTAAGGAGCAAAGTATACCGAAGGCAGCCCTGGTCTGGCGCACCGGACTGTCCGGTGTGCCACCGGACAGTGTCCGGTGCACCACCGAACAGTGTCCGGTGCACCAGGGAGATCGACTCTGAACTTGCCAGCTTCGGGAATTTGGAAGGCCGCTCCGCTATAATTCACCGGACTGTCTGGTGTAACACCGGACTGTCCGGTGTGCCAGCGGAACAACGGATACTTCGCGCCAACGATCGTCTACAGAAGACATTAAATGCGCTACAGTGCGCGCCTACACGCGCAGAAGTCAGAGCAGGCGCCAGAAGGCGCACCGAACAGTCTACAGGACCTGTCCGATGCACCACCGGACTGTCCAGTGGCCCAGTTGTCAAAAGCTCCAACGGTCGAACCCTAACGGTTGGGTGACGTGGCTGGCGCACCGGATAGTGTCCGGTGGCGCACCGGACTGTCCGGTGCGCCATACGACAGAAGCCATCCCCAATGGCCATTTTGGTGGTTGGGGCTATAAATACCCCAACCACCCCCACATTCAAGGCATCCAAGTTTCAGCCATTTGCATTCAATACAAGAGCTCTAGACTTCACTCTAAGACACAAACAAAGAGATCAAATCATCTCCCAAGTCCAAAGTTCATTCCAATCAAATAGTGACTAGAGAGAGAGACATTTGTGTTCTTTTGAGTTCTTGCGCTTGGATCGCTTTTCTTCTTCTTCCTTTCTTGTTCCAAACTCAGTTGTAAGCAAGGCAAGAGACACCAATTGTGTGGCGGTCCTTGTGGGGACTTGGTGTCCCAAGTGATTGAGAAGAGAAGCTCACTCGGTCTAGGTGACCGTTTGAGAGAGGGAAAGGGTTGAAAGAGACCCGGTCTTTGTGACCACTTCAACGGGGAGTAGGTTTGCAAGAACCGAACCTCGGTAAAACAAATCACCGTGTCATCCATTCTTATTTGCTTGTGATTTGTTTTCCCCTCTCTTTTGGACTCGCTTATATTTCTAACGCTAACCCCGACTTGTAGTTGTGCTTAAGTTCATAATTTTCAGATTCCGCCTATTCACCCCCCCTCTAGGCAACTTTCAGACTCCCATATTGCAGAAGTGTTATTTGATACTGGAGCAACGCATTCATTCATTACTGCATCATGGATAGAAATACATAATCTTCCAATCACTACCATGTCAACCCCCATTCAAATTGACTCAGCCAGTGGTAGAATTCGAGTCGATAGCATTTGCTTGAATGTAAGTGTGGAAATAAGGGGGATAGGGTTTCCCGCTAATCTCATAGTAATGGGTACTCAGGGAATAGATGTCATCCTAGGGATGAATTGGCTAGATAAGTATCAGGCAGTTATCAGTTGTGATATGAGGACAATCAAGTTGATGTCCCTACTAGGAGAGGAAGTGGTGACCGAGTTAGTCTCGCCTAAGCCAAAGAAAGGAAGTTGTTATCGGATGGCTATTGATAGCAGTGAAGCAGATCCACCTGAGATTATCAAGGTTGTGTCCGAGTTCCCAGATGTGTTTCCAAAGGACTTACCGGGCCTGCCACCTGAGCGAAAAGTTGAGTTCACCATAGAGCTTCTTCCTGGCACCGCCACCATCTTTAATAGAGCTTACAGAGTATCTGGACCAGAGTTAGTTGAGCTTAAGAAGCAAATCGATGAGCTGTTAGAGAAAGGTTACATCCGGCCAAGCACCTCGCCTTGGGCCGCCCCTGTCCTGTTCGTGGAGAAGAAAGATGGCACCAGAAGGATGTGTATCGATTATCAAGCTCTGAATGAAGTCACAATCAAGAACAAGTACCCCTTGCCCCAGAATAGAAGATATGTTCGACCAGTTGAGAGGAGCCAGCATGTTTTCAAAGATAGATCTGAGGTCAGGTTATCACCAGCTCAGGATTCGACCTTCAGACATTCCGAAGACAGCATTCATTATCAACTATGGGTTGTATGAGTTCACTGTGATGTCTTTTGGCCTAACAAATGCACCAGCCTTCTTCATGAATCTGATGAACAATGTATTCATGGATTATCTTGATAAGTTTGTGGTGGTATTCATTGACGACATTCTTATATATTCTCAAAGCGAAGAAGAGCGTGCGGGTCATTTGAGGATGGTTTTGCAGAGATTGCGAGAGCACCAGCTGTATGCAAAGTTGAGCAAGTGCGAGTTCTAGATTGATGAAGTCCTATTCTTGGGTCACATAATAAACAAAGAAGGATTAGCTATGGATCCGAAGAAGGTGGCAGACATTCTGAATGGGAAAGCGCCAACAGATGCTCGAGGAATCAAGAGCTTCAATAGAATGGCCAGATATTATCGGTGATTCATTAAAGGGTTTTCGAAGATTGTGAAACCAATGACAGCTTTATTAGGCAATAAAGTTGAGTTCAAGTGGACCCAGAAATGTCAAGAGGCTTTCGAAGCACTGAAAGAGAAGTTGACTACAGCACCTGTCTTAGTCTTGCCTGATGTGCACAAGCCCTTCTCGGTGTATTGCGATGCTTGTTACACTAGTTTGGGATGCGTGTTGATGCAAGAGGGAAGAGTTGTGGCTTACTTGTCCCGACAGCTGAAGGTTCATGAGAAGAATTATCCAATCCATGACCTAGAGTTGGCAGCAGTGGTTCATGCACTGAAGACATGGAGACATTATCTGTATGGGCAGAAATGCGATGTTTACATAGACCACAAGAGTCTGAAGTACATATTCACTCAGTTAAAGCTAAATATGAGGCAACGAAGATGGTTAGAGTTGATCAAAGACTATGAATTGGAGATTCATTACCATACAGGCAAAGCAAACGTAGTGGCAGATGCTTTGAGCAGGAAGAGTCAAGTCAACCTGATGGTCGCTCATCTGATGCCTTATGAGTTGGCCAAAGAGTTTAACAGGTTGAGCCTCGGATTTCTGAACAATATGCGTGGAGTGATAGTTGAGTTAGAACCCACCTTGGAGCGGGAAATCAAAGAAGCACAGAAGAATGATGAGAAGATCAGTGAAATCCGGCAGCCGATTTTAGAAGGTAGAGGCAAAGATTTTTGAGAAGATGCAGAAGGTGTGATATGGTTCAAAGACCGTTTGTGTGTTCCCAATGTCCAATCCATTTGGGAGTTGATCCTCAAGGAAGCTCATGAGTCAGCTTATTCTATACACCCTGGAAGTGAGAAGATGTATCAAGATCTGAAGAAGAAATTCTGGTGGTACAGAATGAAAAGGGAGATCATAGAGCATGTGGCTATATGTGACAGTTGTCAAAGGATCAAGGCAGAGCATCAGAGGCCAGCTGGATTGTTGCAACCATTGCGAATTCCTCAGTGGAAATGGGATGAAATTGGAATGGACTTCATAGTCGGATTGCCTCGCACTCGAGCCAGCTATGATTCCATTTGGGTAGTAGTAGACCGCTTGACCAAGTCAGCCCACTTCATACCTGTCAAGACTAACTACAGCAATGCAGTATTGGCAGAATTGTACATGTCCCGGATCGTTTGTCTTCACGGTGTGCCAAAGAAGATAGTGTCAGATAGAGGAACACAGTTCACCTCTCATTTCTAGCAGCAGTTGCATGAAGCCTTGGGTACATATCTGAATTTCAATTCAGCTTACCATCCGCAGACAGATGGTCAGACTAAAAGAACTAATCAAATCCTCGAAGACATGTTGAGAGCTTGTGCATTGCAAGATCAGTCTGGATGGGACAAGAGGTTACCATACGCAGAATTCTCCTATAACAACAGTTACCAGGCCAGCTTGAAGATGTCACCATTTCAGGCGCTTTATGGGAGGAGATGTAGAACTCCGTTGCAATGGGATCAGCCTGGAGAAAAGCAAGTGTTCGGGCCATACATTCTGCTCGAAGCTGAAAAGAACATCAAGATGGTTCGGGAGAACCTGAAGATAGTGCAGTCAAGGCAGCAAAGCTATGCAGACACAAGGAGGAGAGAGCTGAGTTTCGAAGTCAGAGATTTTGTCTACCTAAAGGTATCGCCTATCAGAGGAGTCAGAAGATTCGGAATCAAAGGCAAGCTAGCACCCTGCTATGTTGGTCCGTATCAAATTCTCCAAGGCGTGGAGAAGTGGCCTATCAGCTCAGTCTGCTAGAAGGCTTGTCTGCAGTGCATGATGTCTTCCATGTGTCTCAGTTGAAGAAGTGTCTGCGTGTACCAGAAGAGCAGTTGCCAGTGGAAGGTCTGGAGGTCCAAGAGGACTTGACCTATATAGAGAAGCCAGCGTAGATTCTTGAGACTGCAGACAGAGTCACCCGGAGGAAAACTATCAGAATGTGTAAAGTCAGATGGACTCACCACTCTGAGGAAGAAGCAACCTAGGAGCGTGAAGATGATCTGATGGCCAAATACCCTGAACTCTTTGCTAGCCAACCTTGAATCTCGAGGGCGAGATTCTTTTAAGGGGGATAGGTTTGTAACGCCCTGAATTTGGGGGTAGAATTTTTTCTTCTTTTTACTCACCAAATTCAGGCGTTACTCCCTTTTCTTTTCCCATTTCGCTCCTTCTCCCCAATTTCAAAGCAATACCTTGAATTTGGGGGTATAATTTTTTCTTCTTTTTACTCACCAAATTCAGGTGTTACTCCTTTTTCTTTTCCCGTTTTGCTCCTTCTCCCCAATTTCAAAGCAATATAGCGACTGGTGTCCATATCGTGTGTAAACAAAACCTAAGTTGACATGGGTGTTGCATCATGCCGAATCATATTTCTTTTGTCTGATGTCGTGTTTAGTCGCATGTGTTGCTTAGTCTCGTTTCGGATTTTGCTTCGCGAATTGAATTCCGATCTGTGGTTGTGCGTGCCACGGGATTTTGACCCACGGTGCAGCCCAGCCCGGCCCGGCCTAGCTCGGCATGCGCGCCCCTGGCGCCCGTGCCCTCCCCATGCGCGCCCCCCTCCCCTGGTCTCTTTCTCTCATTTGGTTTTTCCCGCGTAGCAACTTCCTCTCCCACCTTTCTCTCTCTCCCCCATGGTGCCCTGGGTTTTGGAGACAGTGATCGCCGGAATTTGGATCCCCGAGGTGAGCTCCCCTCCCCTTCCTTCTCCTTCTCTCTCTCCCTCTTCCTCCTCCTCCCCTTCCCTTCCCTGCGCGTGCCCCCTTTTCTCCCTTGCCTACACGCGGCCTCTGACCCCCTCGCGCGCGGCTCCTGGCCCCCTTGCGTGCGGCCGTCCTGGCCCCCCGGCGCGGCTCCCCTTCCCCCTCGGCGCGGCTGTCCTAGTCCCGACGGCACGCCCCCTCGTGCGTGGCTCCCTCGTCCCCCGGCGCGGCGTCCCGGCCCCCCTCGTGTGTGGCTCCCTCGCCCCTGGCGCGGCGTCCCCCCTCGTAGCGCGGCTCCCTCGCCTCCCCCCCGTAGCGCGGCCCCCGTTCCCATGTGTGCAGTCCCCGGCCCCCTGCGCACAGCCCTCGGCCCCCTCGGCGTGGCTCCCTGGCCCCCTCGCGCGCGGCTTCCGGCCCCCTGCGCGCGGCCCCCTACGCGCAGCCCCTCGGCCCCCTGCGCGCGGCCGTCCCAGCCCCGGTGCGCGGCCCATGCCTTCGGTGGCGTGGACCCCTGGCGTGGTCCCTGTGCGTGTAACACCCCTGGTGTTTATATTCCACTCGACAACGAGTACGGATTTAAGCACGTAATATCAGTGGATAAAACAGATACTAAATTTTAATCGTCTTCATCTATCGCGATTTTATTATCGCATCTATTCCGTCTGTCACGAGTTTTCCATCATTTTTATCAATCCGGTCTTGTCCTAAATTTTCGTGTTCTTCGGAACATAGTCGTTCCGAACATCGGTGCGTCCGGTGATTATTTAAAATTCATCGCTCGCACGAATACGAAATTCGGAAGCTCGACCCTCTAGGTGATTTTATCCCGAGTAAATTAGTTAGAACTTGACGACTAAAATGTTTGGGACAAAATGATTTGAATCGCGCAGTGTCTGAGAAAAAACCGTGCGCGAGGTTATAATCTAATTTATTCTTTAGCACGCTGTTTTGACGACGAAATCGCGTATGCATTAGCGGATCTGGTTTCGGCTAATTTTTGTCGAATCACGCAGAGCAGATTAAAATACCGAAGCCGAACTCGTTTCAATCTGGTCCGTTTGCATCGTGGCCGGAATAGTCATGAAAATTATCCAAACGAGATTTGGACAGAACCGTCTAAGCTGTTATTCCTCTGAGTTTCTGTTTCATAATTCGGAAAATTAAATGCGTAGCCATATAACGTGTTGACCAATTATGTTCATCGCTTAAAATCGTGATTCAAAATATCTTCGATTGCCGTTAAGGAAATGAGAGAGAAAAGAAAATCCGGAAAAAGGAAAATATCCCACGCCGCCCTCCCTACCGATTTTTCTGCCGTGCGCGCGCGCGTCCTTATCTCGTGACCGCCCCTGCTCCTTTATATACGCGCGTGCCCAGTCTTCATCTTCAAGCTGCCACCGCGATGAGCTCTTCTCCATCTCCCTCTCGACGCCCTATTTTCCTTCCCCAGCCGAGGGTCCCTGCTCGACCGTGCCCCCTACTTCTCTCTCCCTCTCGCATCTTGCTCCATCCATGGTCGTTCCGCTCTTCCTTCCCCAGCTCGCTCACCAGCCGTTCTTCTGAACTCGCCTCAGCTTGGATTTCCCCCTCCCATGGCACCCCAGCCCCCAATCGCCGTGTGCGCCTTCACCTCGCGCCCATCCACTGCTCTCCTCCATGGCCATCCATGCCTGGGCCGCTCGCTGCTTCTCCTTCAAGTTCGGCCCTTGCTCGACTGTGTTTCGCTGCTCACTCAATTCAGCGCTCTCTCTTCCAGCGACACCTAGTTTTTTTTCTCCCTCAGCTCCCACGGCTCTCTCTCCTGCTCGCTGCCTGGTGGCCGAGCATAGCCCTTGCGCTCGTGCCTTCTCCTTTCAATTTCTAGAACACCTAGGTCTATCCATGGTCGCTCCCTTCATCGTTGGCGCTCGGCTCCCTGTTTCAGTTTGTCGTGCTGCGCCATCATTGTTTCTGTCGCGAGCTCGATCCCCGTTGTCATCGAGCTTCACACGTGCTCGTGTTTGTCGTCGAGCTGTTGAACCCGTCCTCCCTTGCTTGTGACTTCGTCGTCGCGTCGTGTGTGCAGCTCTATATACGTCACCCTCCAGTATCGTCGTCGAGCCTGTCGAACCTTGTTCTTCGCTGCTCGATCTCGTCGAACCCCGAATCCCAGATGTTAGGCAAAAATAAGCGAGATCCGTGTGCATCGCTTATCAAGTGCTCGGTCGAAGACTTCAATCGAAGATCATTGTCGTTTCGTGCATCCCCAAGAATCCCAAGAATCAGGTGAAGATGAAGCTAGCAGCGTGATATTCACCAAGTGTGCAACAAAAAGCTCGAACAAGTCATCAATCGTCATCCTCATCTACGCCAAGCTCTGAGAAGATTAGGCGCAGAAGAAAATAAATCAGTACGTGGCCGAAGAATTCTCGATGTGGACAAACAAGAAGCGCGATTCGACGCAGCACTCACCCTATTTTCGGTGAAATGTTGAGCTGAAAGGCATCGTCGATTTCGTGGTTTCAAGTCGGATGTCATAAGGGTAAGTTGATTTGTATTCCCATCAACTAGGTCTATAAATAGATTAAATAGAATTGTTGGTCACAACAAATGTTATTAATTTAGCATGCGTATATTGTGATGATCGATTTAAATAAATCGGTAAATCAAGTAATTAAGATACACAGTTTAAAGAGTTAATAAAAAGCTAGGAATAAAAAATAGATTTTCTAGTGTTATTATGTCAATTTGGTTAATGGATGTAGTCGATGCCCTGCTGTGATATCCATGATGATTAATGCTTGGTTTTAAGTGTTTCATCCTTTTTAGTGTAGATTATCTATATTATACTCATTATACTCATGCTCATACATGTGCATTATGCATCTCATGAGGTACGATAAATAATTGCGTAAAGCAGAAGATGATCCAAGTCGACCCCAAGCACGGGCTAATCCGCAGGATGAAGCTGATGGACCAACCTGAAGATGGTTAAATCAAACAAATGCTCGGTCGAGGGATACTCGTCAAGCGGACATCGCCTAACAACACTAACCTAGTGTTACTCCAGGCAAGCCCCAGTGCATTCGCCACCTCCTTGATGTTTTAAAATCTTTATCACCTTGTTTGATGCATTAGGTGATAGGAGTTGTGTGCTAAACCGTTGATGCATTTCCTTCCTTGAAGAATTGATTACCCTTCCTTGATACCCGTTTTGAAAAGAATTTTATGCTTAGCCTTGCTTTAGCAAACAAAAATGTTTTGCTTTAAAACAAAGGTGATGCTTCAGTGGGTGGGAACGTTTTCAAAAATAAAACTTGATGGTGGATCCGTCAAAGGCCTTGATGGGTTCAACATCTGGAAAAGATGTACCTCTGCCAGGTACCAAACTTTGGGTTGAAAATGATAAAGCTTAGACTGAGCGGTTGACTTGCACGAGAAGAGAGTCTCGGTGTAGTGTCGACGTCTGAGTCGATTAAGGACCTTCTCGATGTAGGCTTGATGATCGAGGACCTTTTAACTGGTCACATGCCTCGTCATGGGTAAGCTTTGCCTCGGGCAGACTAATACCAGAACAAGATAACATGCAATGGGAGTGGAGAGATGGCGAGAGTAGCGTGTACCCTCCGTGACAAGAGGCTGGACGGTGGTGTATTTGTGCTCTCGGTTGGCGTGAACCTGATCTGGTCTTAAGAACCCCGATGGTGAGTTGACATATGCAAGGGTTAAGTGCTACATATGTCGTGTGATCGGAGATCCCTAGCTGGGTATTAATTGATTCGGATCGCCCTTACTTCTCGGACATGAAGATTTGGTCACTGACCTACATGTAGCAATCCAGTGAACAAGAAGGGTTGATAAAAGACGTCTAGTATAGGCCAAGTGCTTGAACTAGGGTAGAAAGAACTCTAGATGCAGGTAACTTTACTTAACCTTACAAGTAAAATGGATTTTTAAGGATCCACTCATAGTAAGCTTTTCTGCAAAACAGAGTCTTTGATTCTTGATAAGCCATACCTTGACTCCCTCTAGCTAGCATATCCTTGAGAGTCTTTTCTTTAGTCGGGTAAGTCTTGCTGAGTAATTCCGTACTGAGGGTTTTATTCCCTGTTGTTTTTCAGGTTCTAACTTTGTGCTGCTGTTGATGGTGTTAAGTGCCGGTGGGCTCGGCCTTCTTATAAGTCTAAGTACTTCTTCTATCCTTCTTATTGAGGATGGTCACTTGAGCTAGCATATATTTGAAACTTATACTTTTGTAATCACTCCGATAAAATAATGTAAAATTTTTGTAACTTGTAAAATTTGGTAATAAGATTTCGCTGCAAAAATATTGGTGTGTGTGATTTGTGTTACTTAATCCTGCGGTCCTTGTTGTAAGTGGTTTATCCGATGTCCTTGGGGCAATCGGACGGATCCTGTTAAGTTATCTGGTGCACCTGCATAGCAGTCTGAGGTCTTTGAGGCAAGGACAGGTGCATGTGGGCCCGATAACTTGGGAGGTTCTGCCATAGGCTGGTATCGGAGCAAGATTAAGTATATACAGTCACATACGTATTTTCAAAACAAAAGTTTTGGTTTCGAAAAACCTATTTTCAACTAAACACATTGTTTGGTTTTGAAATTTTTTTTGAAAAACTATAATGCTAGCAACATCCTCTGTTAAGCCCTAAACTAAGGATTATCAGGTGGCTTAGTTCAAAACTATAACCCACAACCGGTGGATATTGCATACATGTGTATTGTTATTTTTGAGGCCATTCAGTTTTGAATGGATCAACGCTCAAGGCAAGGTGAGATGTGATAGCATGACCGAACAAACGTCAGTCTAGGGGAGTGTTTAAATGTGGTGTCCGATTATATACATGTTCTACATATGTATATATGAAGGCTGCAATGTGGAGTATTTACTTTTCCGGGAATTCAGTACCCCATGGATGTGTATGGGTATACAGACATGGGAATACTGAGAAGTGTAATGTACTTGTAACGACGCACCTACGCTCAGGTAAGAAGGTGAGTTACCATAATGAGTTGCCCTATGGTTAAAGTGTGGCAACGGCGCCTATGCGTGGCTTGGCGCTTAATGATGAGCTGGCCTCCATATAGCAATATATGGAGTATAAACTGTGATAAACTGTCATGTGTGAACTGCATCATTAGAAAATGGGTTGTGATGGATTTTTCTGCAGGTACACTAACCTCGAAAACGTATGTGTAGCTGACGACTAGCAAAATACCGTGAGAGTAGTAAGTATGCCACCGAGATAGAACACTATTGCCACATGTTTTGGCAAAATTTGTGAGGACGTATAGGACGAGCATGCATCCTGATTGTTGCATCATGTTTGTCACCTATACACCCAAGATGCTTCTCTCGTCTTTATTCCAGCAACCAGTGATTGTAGATATTGTGGTGTAATGTTGTAGTATGAGCTTCGATGAAATAGTTGTCCTCCATTCTTTAGGTAACCTGTTATGGTGTTATACGTGTTTGCCCTTGTACTGGTGTGTCGATAGAAGGTTAGTGACTTGTTTGCCTAAACCCAAAGTTAGGCCATCTTCTTAATTGGTGAATCATGACCCAAAGTTGATTTTTCTGTTAGCACTCCATGACCAAACACATACAAATAAATGCTTAGATAACTTCTTTGCTAGGCCTAAAGTGTACTCAGGCTTAAAATAAGAATCTTGAGTCATATTTCCATCTTAGACCATGCCCTTATTCGATTGGCGCAAGCTGATATCCCTAATTCCAGTTTGCCTGTTCTTGATGATCACATCATTACTTTATCGACCCAACCTAGGAAAGACATGTCCGACCTTTTTCTTGAATTTAATGCCTTTGGTTTCCTCGTATCTATCGAAGGCATACCCAATTTCATCTTGTGATTGTTTTTCCTCCGTATCTAATCAGATACTAATCCTTGACTTTGTAATCTTTATGATCGGCATAGAAATATGCTTGGGGCTGAATTAACAGTCTCCCATCGTACTCCCTCCTCAATTTATTTTTTGGTTATGACCATGCCTTGTTCATTTCATCGGGCCATGATCTGTTTGGCTCTCTACTTGTAACCATCCTTACAGGTAGAGTATCTCTTTGTACATTGTCACCCTTGCCCAATTCATTTGTGTCGCGTGAGATTTCTTATTGGTTATGTCTGATAATGGTGTTTTGACTAAAACCAGTGGTGCCGTGACGAAACCGAGGGCCTTCTATGTGTGCGCACATGGTTGCGCTACTCGGCACACGCTAGTATCACAGTTAGTAGTCATAATCCATTATGAGATTATATCAATATGTTATCTTCCGTAGACCTCCTCCTTGAAACAATTTCTATGTTGTTTGTGAAGTGATCAAGCAACATCTGTCATCTCCGTTGGATCAAAAGGGCATACCACTTTCATGTGTGGTCTTATTTCTTTTGATCTTGGTAGTGACTACTCATTCAAGTTCCCTTTACATCCTTTGTGTAAAGGTGAAGCCTTGGAGCTTTTTAGTGTTGGAAGACAGCTATTAGCTCTCATAATGGAGATTGACTTTCCCTACTGCTGAGATGCAGGAGTTTGTTCATTCGCTCTCTTATTTAATCCATGTATTCCCGAACCAAGTCTGTTCATCCTGCATGAAGAAATGGATGAACAATCTGACCAAATGGATTTCTACCCACGTGCATGATCTCCTGTTAACCAAAGTGAACTCTCAACCCTTGGCTTACCGATGGTACTGAGAGGGCATGCCTAATGTCAAAAGTAGTTCAACAAGTTGGTTTTACTAACTTGTAACTGCATTGTGAACAAAGGTTGAGTTTAGAGATCGTTTTGTCGAGTTATCTAAACTCACTTTGGTTCAACCCATCCTGAGAAAGTACTTACAAGCATCGAGATTGAGTCGGCCAGAAACCACCTAGTTGTTACTCTAGTCATGTCTCGATCGCCTCACGTATGCTTTTCCAGCATGAGTGATTGGGTCGAGTCATGCTTAGTGCTTGATAAAATGGATTGGTTGCAAAGTCAATATCAACGGATCTCTTCGTTGATATTTTCTGAGTCTTTATCATTTTTCTTGGACTTGGATTTTCTGGCTAACATGAGTTAACTGTGATGTTATTCGACATTCACACCCGTCTCGTGTGCTATGAGCTTACCATAACCACTTGTTGGTAAACCTCATTCTGTGTGTTTTACCCAAGAGGTTGCATCTGATTCTGTTTGCGTAAAGTCGTATATCCATCGCTCACTCAACAGACTCAGATAGTACCATATCATCAGAGAAAGCAAACTACACACATGGAACCTTATGTGTTCTTCTGGCAGACATTGTTTCTATTAGTGGACATCTCTAAAATTAGCTTGTGGCGATGCATGCTATATCCACTAGAGAAACAAAATCATGAGACCCTCGCCTTTATTTGGAGATGTCGCACGATTACGCTGATATGAACATGGGTTATATGTTGCTCTACTCTTAGAAGTCTTTCGTTTCGAATCTCGGGACGAGATTCTTTAAGGGGGGAGGGCTGTAACACCCCTGGTGTTTATATTCCGCTCGACAACGAGTACGGATTTAAGCACGTAATATCAGTGGATAAAACAGATACTAAATTTTAATCGTCTTCGTCTATCGCGATTTTATTATCGCATCTGTTCCGTCTGTCGTGAGTTCACCATCATTTTTATCAATCCAGGCTTGTCCTAAATTTTCGTGTTCTTCAGAACATAGTCGTTCCGAACATCGGTGCGTCCAGTGATTATTTAAAATTCATCGCTTGCGCGAATACGAAATTCGGAAGCTCAACCCTTTGGGTGATTTTATCCTGGGTAAATTAGTTTGAACTTGACGACTAAAATGTTCAGGACAAAATGATTTGAATCACACAGTGTCTGAGAAAGAAACCGTGCGCGAGGTTATAATCCAATTTATTCTTCAGCACACTGTTTTGACGACAAAATCATGTATGCATTAGCGGATCTGGTTTTGGTTAATTTCGATCGAATCATGCAGAGCAGATTAAAATATCGAAGCCGAACTCGTTTCAATCTGTTTCATATGCATCGTGGCCGGAATAGTCGTGAAAATTATCCAAACGAGATTTGGATAGAACCGTCTAAGCTGTTATTCCTCTGAGTTTCCATTTCATAATTCGGAAAATTAAATGCGTAGCCGTATAACGCATTGACCAATTATGTTCATCGCTTAAAATCGTGATTCAAAATATCTTCGAATGCCATTAAGAAAATGAGAGAGAAAAGAAAATCCGGAAAAAGGAAAATATCCCACGCCGCCCTCCCTGCTGATTTTTCTGCCGTGCGCGCGCGCTTCCTTATCTCATGACTGCCCCTGCTCCTTTATCTACGCGCATGCCCAGTCTTCATCTTCAAGCTGCCGCCGCGACGAGCTCTTCTCCATCTCCCTCTCGGCGCCCTGTTTTCCTTCCCCAGCCGAGGGTCCCTGCTCGACCGTGCCCCCTGCTTCTCTCTCCCTCTCGCGTCTTGCTCCATCCAAGGTCGTTCCCTGCTCTTCCTTCCCCAGCTCGCTCACCAGCCGTTCTTCCGAACTCGCCTCAGCTCGGATTTCCCCCTCCCATGGTGCCCCAGCCCCCAATCACCGTGCGCGCCTGCTCCTGGCGCCCATCCACTGCTCTCCTCCATGGCCGTTGGTGCCTAGGCCGCTCGCTGCTTCTCCTTCAAGTCTGGCCCTTGCTCGACTATGTTCCGCTGCTCACTCAACTCAGCGCTCTCTCTTCCAGCGGCGCCCAGTTTTTTTCTCCCTCAGCTCCCATGGCTCTCTCTCCTACTCGCTCCCTGGTGGCCGAGCATAGCCCTTGTGCTCATGCCTTCTCCGTTCAATTTCTAGAACACCTAGGTCTGTCCATGGTCGCTCCCTTCGTCGTTGGCGCTCGGATCCCTGTTTCAGTTTGCCGTGCTGCGCCGTCATTGTTTCTGTCGCGAGCTCGATCCTCGTTGTCATCGGGCTTCACATGTGCTCGCGTTTGTCGTCGAGCTGTTGAACCCGTCCTCCCTTGCTTGTGACTTCATCATCGCATCGTGTGTGTAGCTCTATATACGTCACCCTCCCGTATCGCCGTCGAGCCTGTCGAACCTCGTTCTTCCCTGCTCGACCTCGTCAAACCCCGAATCCCGAACATTAGGCAAAAATAAGCGAGATCCGTGTGCATCGCTTATCAAGTGCTCAGTCAAAGACTTCAATCGAAGATCGTCGTCGTTTCGTGCATCCCCAAGAAATCCCAAGAATCAGGTGAAGACAAAGCTAGCAGCGTGATATTCACCAAGTGCGCAACAAAAAGCTCGAACAAGTCGTCAATCGTCATCCTTGTCTACGCCAAGCTCTGAGAAGATTAGGCGCAAAAGGAAATAAATCAGTACGCGACCGGAGAATTCTCGATGTGGACAAAGAAGAAGCACGATTCGACGTAGCACTCACCCTATTTTTGGTGAAATGCTGAGCTGAAAGGCGTTGTCGATTTCGTGGTTTCAAGTTAGATGTCATAAGGGTAAGTTGATTCGTATTCCCGTCAACTAGGTCTATAAATAGATTAAATAGAATTGTTGGTCATAATAAATGTTATTAATTTAGCATACGTATATTGTGATGATCGATTTAGATAAATCGGTAAATCAAGTAATTAAGATACACAGTTTAAAGAGTTAATAAAAAGCTAGGAATAAAAAATAGATTTTCTAGTGTTATTATGTCAACTTGGTTAATGGATGTACTCGATGCCCTGCTGTGATATCCATGATGATTAATGCTTGGTTTTAAGTGTTTCATCTTTTTTAGTGTAGATTATCTATATTATACTCGTTATACTCGTGCTCATACATGTGCATCATGCATCTCATGAGGTACGATAAATAATCGCATAAAGCGGAAGATGATCCAAGTCGACCCCAAGCACGGGCTAATCCGTAGGATGAAGCTGATGGACCAACCTGAAGATGGTTAAATCAAACAAATGCTCGGTCGAGGGATACTTGTCAAGCAGACATCGCCCAACAACACTAACCTAGAGTTACTCTAGGCAAGCCCCGGTGCATTCGCCACCTCCTTGATGTTTTAAAATCTTTATCACCTTGTTTGATGCATTAGGTGATAGGAGTTGTGTGCTAAACCGTTGATGCATTTCCTTCCTTGAAGAATTGATTACCCTTCCTTGATACCCATTTTAAAAAGAATTTTATGATGCTTAGCCTTGCTTTAGCAAACAAAAATGTTTTGTTTTAAAACAAAAGTGATGCTTCAGTGGGTGGGAATGTTTTCAAAAATAAAACTTGATGGTGGATCCGTCAAAGGCCTTGATGGGTTCAACATCTGGAAAGATGTACCTCTGCCATGTACCAAACTTTAGGTTGAAAATAATAAAGCTGAGACCGGGCGGTTGACTTGCACGAGAAGAGAGTCTCGGTGTAGTGTCGACGTCTGAGTCGATTAAGGACCTTCTCGATGTAGGCTTGATGATCAAGGACCTTTTAACTGGTCACATGCCTCGTCATGGGTAAGCTTTGCCTCGAGCAGACTAATACCAGAATAAGATAACACGCAATGGGAGTGGAGAGATGGCGAGAGTAGCGTGTACCCTCCGTGGCAAGAGGCTGGACGGTGGTGTATCTGTGTTCTCGGTTGGCGTGAACCTGATCTAGTCTTAAGAACCCTAGTGGCGAGTTGACATATGCAAGGGTTAAGTGCTACATATGTCGTGTGATCGGAGATCCCCAGCTGGGTATTAATCGATTCGGATCGCCGTTACTTCTCGGACATGAAGACTTGGTCACTGACCTACACGTAGCAATCCAGTGAACAAGAAGGGTTGATAAAAGACGGCTAGTTTAGGCTAAGTGCTTGAACTAGGGTAGAAAGAACTCTAGATGCAAGAAACTTTACTTAACTTGACAAGTAAAAATGGATTTTTAAGGATCCACTCATAGTAAGCTTTTCTGCAAAATAGAGTCTTTGATTCTTGATAAGCCATACCTTGACTCCCTCTAGCGAGCATATCCTTGAGAGTCTTTTCTTTAGTCGGGTAAGTCTTGCTGAGTAATTCCATACTCAGGGTTTTATTCCCTATTGTTTTCAGGTTCTAACTTTGTGCTGTTGTTGATGGTGTTAATTGCCGGTGGGCTCAGCCTTCTTATAAGTCTAAGTACTTCTTCTATCCTTCTTATTGAGGATGGTCACTTGAGCTAGCATATATTTCAAACTTATACTTTTGTAATCACTCCAATAAAATAATGTAAAATTTTTGTAACTTGTAAAATTTGGTAATAAGATTTCCGCTGCAAAAATATTGGTGTGTGTGATTTGTGTTACTTAATCATGCGGTCCTGGTTGTAAGTGGTTTATCCGATGTCCTTGGGGCAATCGGACGGATCCTGTTAAGTTATCTGGTGCACCTGCATAGCAGTCTGAGGTCTTTGAGACAAGGACAGGTGCATGTGGGCCCGATAACTTGGGAGGTTCTGCCACAGCGTGTATCCCGGCATGGCTCGCGTGGCCTCGGCGCGGCCTGCGCGGCCTCGCGCCTCCCGTTCACCCAACGCGTTCCCGCGTGCGCAGCCCCACGCATGCGGTGATTGATTCTTGGTTTTAAATAATTTTAAACTCTGTTTATTTAGCGTTCTGCATCGCGCGCTTCGTCGCGCGACGAATTTGTTTAATTTCATATTCTATTAATGTGCTGCGTCGCGCGCTTCGTCGCGCGACGATCCATTTTAATTTCAGGTTGTTTAATGCATGACGCTGCGCGCCCAGTCACGCGACGTTCCTTTTTAAATTCAGTTTGGATGACGTATGCCATCGTGCGCTTCGTCGCGCGACGCTTAATGTTTATTTATAATTAATGCAAGAGTCTCGTTGTGTGCCCCGTCGCGCGATGAGTCGTTTATTTCTTAATTCAATTTAAATGCTGTGTCGCGCGTCTCGCCGCGCGACAATTCCCTTTAATTCACCTTTATCTGCTTATAATGATTAAACATGGAACATGACTTTACCTTATGCTAAACGCGATGGCTAAATTAATACCATTCTGTTTAGACGAGTATTTTAATTTATAATCATGTAACGTGATCGCTCTTCGATCGTAGCCTCGACTGTTACTTTCTCTTTCTCGCTTAGTCGTAAGTGCGAGCCCTGCGTCGAACGTCTGTTTATTTATTGCATTCTATTGTATGGTGTATTGTTCTTTTGTATTAAATGTGTGGAATGTATGTTTGAACTCATATAGATAACGGTCAGTTGGTGGAGTCCGAAGGGGTTGCAGGTGAAGACCCTGAGCAGCAGTTGGTTGGTGAAGGCAAGTGTCCCTTGACTCATCTATGTCCTACTCATTCTTATAATTCACTCCCCGCATTTACACAATTTATACCTAAGGATCGACTAGCTTTTGTTTATCTTGTCCTTGTTTACCTATTTTGGTTGGGCTATTATGGTTTAGCCTGATGCTAGTGCTTCACATTAATCAATGAACATGATGAGACTATCTATGATACGTTGTTTTCCCTTTTGATTATGATGATGGTACTGTGACATTTAAGGGGGCTCGAGGTGTTTCTCGAGTGCCTCTCCGTAAGGACTGGTTCGTTGGATGACCGTCTGGGAAAATAGTGCAACCATGAGGGTGGAATGGGACGCCCTTAGCTGAATAATTAGAGGAACTAAGGTGTAGTTCGCTTTGTTGTCGTGCTGTCAATAGGGCTCGGTGTATGTGGCTTGCTCTGCCAAGGTAGGTTTGCCCCTTGGGGAGGAGTGCGGTACATTTAGGAAACCTAACAGGTGGCTACAGCCTTAGGGAATCTTTGTAAAGGCTACATAGTGAAACCCTGCCTATTCACCTTGGTAGTGTTTAAGCTTTGATCGGCCCGAGGCAAGAGGGAATCACGGCTTGTGGGTAAAGTGCACAACCTCTGCAGAGTGTTATGAAACTGATATATCAGTCGTGCTCGTGGTTTTGAGCGGCCAAGGGAGCTCCATTGATTAGAGATACTTGATTAGAGATGTATGGTTTACAGGTGGTGATGAGGATGATGATTTTGGTTATGACTATGGTACTGGTAAGTGGTATTCTTTCCGTTTGGAAAGGGTACATGGGGTTAATAACTTGGGTTAATTCTAAAACATGGCTTTCTACTAGTAAATAATAACCTGACCAACTAAAAGCAACTGCTTGACTTAACTCCACATAAAGCTAGTCCACTACAGCCAAACGGGACATGTTGTTGAGTATGTTGATGTGTACTCACCCTTGCTTTACACACCAACCCCCCTAGGTTTTTCGCATTGCAACCACTGCTCAGGTAAAGATGAAGCCGTGGAGAAAGACTTCCAGGAGTTCCAAGAGTACGATGAGTTCTAGGCGTGGGTTAGCAGCAAACCCCCAGTCGGCTGCCTGTGTAGGCCGTGTGTATCTACGTTTCTTTTCCGCACTTTGATAATTGTTAAAGACTACGTGGATGTCCCGGACATCATGATGTAATCGACTATTATTACCCTTTTATGTTATTATTTGAGCATTGTGTGATGATGTCCAGTTATGTAACTGCTGTGTACGTGAATTGCTTATCCTGGCACGTACATGGTTCGCATTCGGTTTGCCTTCTAAAACCGGGTGTGACACGAGCCTTGCCCCCTGGAACCTGTGCCATTGCTCATTGCCATGGGTGAATCGGGAGCTTGCGCAGAGATGAGCAAAAGGAAGGACCGCCATCGCGATTCCTCGACCTAGTAGGAGTTCGGGGCGCGGAATCATGCTCTTGGCGCTCGCTGGTGCCTGCGGGATGATTGCTCGGCAGAATCCCAGTCGGTGGGAGCGCGCGATGGGCGGAATTTCTCACCGGCGGGCCAGCATCGTCGCAGACCCGAGTGTCACGGTGGGTGGCCCTACTGCCACCTTCATCGTCGATGTGGTACTCCCCTCTTGTTTTGCTATCGCATCCTCTCGGTTTTGGCATCAAACAGTGAAACAATGGTGCTTGGCATCCGGGTGTGTGTGCTCGTTGGCGAGCACCACCGCGAGCTCAGTGCTGCCGCGTCGTTGGGGTCTATGGATGGGGGTGGCGTTGTGACCATTGAACGGTTGTTGGACGGTCTAGATTAAAAGTGGGGAAGAAACTACTCGGATCGTCGATCCTAGTTGGATGGCTGTGATTAGAACCGTGTATTCCCCATCGCCGGTGTATTCTATGCCGTGGATCTCAAATCCGTGGGTCGGCATGGGATCTCGTTTGCGTTAAATCCTGAGCATTGGATCTTGATCCAATGGCTAGGGCTGCATACGGTTCGATTTAATGTTGATCTAATCCTAGCCATGTGACACCCCAGTGTCACCTAGGGTTTCTCTCAAATACCAACCCAAGAACCATTATTTTATGTGAACCAAAATAAGCATGAGCATCAAAATAACTTAAGTACTAAAGGATTCACCAAGTATATACTTAAAAGTATCATGATTAAAACAATTGAGTCTTTTAAAAAGATAAGAGTGTGCAACCCTAAGGAAAACCCTAAGTGAGCCCTTTAAGCAAAATGCAAGAAAATAAGAAAAAGGGGATGAAAAGTTTAAAATTTTGACTTGAGCCAATTATAAAAATTAAAATATATTTAATTAGCAACAAGAAAGGCTGAGAAAGCTTAGCCAAAATAACTCAATTAAATTCCCAAATCAGCCCTTGAACTATGAACCCTTAGAGAAATTCAGATTTCTGAATTTCTGAATTTCAGACCTCTTCCCAAAGATCGTCTGTGTTCTCTGTTTTTCGAAACTCAAAGCCAGGAGATCCAAACATCAAAGTTGTGCCAAATTCCCTTGAACACATCCTGGAAAAGTTTGAACTCAAACCAAATTCATTTGACATGGTTTTGGTGCAGTTTGACCTCGGGACCAGACATTCTGACACTGGCACCTTGGTGACGCTACAACTCCCTGTCCCTAGCCTAAAACCGCGCGACGTCCATACACAAAAGACAAAGCTTGGTCAGGTGAACAAATCCTTCACAGCGATCTTGCCCAAATTCGCAAAGATTTGCTCCCAATCGGCGCTTGAACAGGGGCAGAGGCAACGGGAACACGTGTTCGACCGTGGCTGACACCCCCGGTTCACGCCCGTTCGCGCACCGCGCCTCCCAGTGCACGCCCGCGCGCACTCGCCGGTCCACGACCGCCCGTGCACCGCGTCGTGCCTATAAAGCCTTCCCAAGCGCGCCCCACTTCGCCCTGCACTCACCCTCACCGGCCAGCCACTTTCCCTTAGCTCCGGCGAGCTCAATTCCGCCCGCCATTGCCGCCAGAGCTTCGGCCATCGTGGCCAGCCCACCCCAGCCATCCTCTGGGCAAGCCAGTGCTTCGGGTAGCTCCGCCAGTAGCCCATGAAGCTTGCCAAGCCCTCGGACCCGGCCGGACTTCACCGGAGGCCCGAGATCGACCTCACCGGACTTCGGTCTTCCGCTGCCGCGCGTGGACCGAGCTATCCAGTGAGTCTCCGACCAATTCCTTACACCCATATCTTCTCTGGCATCCTGTGAACCTCTCTGACCCATCCAATTGATCTATCTCGCCGTGATCAGGCCGGACCCCTCGCCGCCGACGAGCATCCCCGCCTGCGCGTGTCGACCGACCGACTCCGGCCATCCCCGACGGCGACCCGCACCTCGTTGTGATCCCCGAGACCTCCCCTACGTCCTCGACCACTTCACCGGAGCAATCTCGCCGCCGGTAAGCCCCTCCGCCCTTTCCTTCGCCGCGGTTACTGTTTGAGGTAGAAGAAGGACCTCGGGTTAGGATCTGTAGAACCCGAGGGGTTTTCTGTAACGTCAGCGACTCATGTGAATAGTAGCTTAAGGACAGATTCGCGAGGAAAACTTAAAAACCCGCCAGGGACCCCAGTGCAAAGTGGATTTCCATTAAATCATTTCTGTTAATCTTTTTAAAATGACCAGAGAACTTAGAAAATCCATAACTTGATGAATTTTTCATAAAAAGTTGTCAAACCAATTTTGCTAGTTCCTGAATATTATGAACTATCATTTAAAAATGATAAACCCTATGTTTTCTGTTCTGAATTTTAGAGTTTAAAATTAAAAACAGAAACCCACCAAACCTTGTTTAATTAAGAAAAATTAGTTTTTCTCCTGTGATGAACTTAAGAAAATTTGTAGATGTTTAAACCTCATTTAGAAACTGTTTAAAAATAGTAGGAACCCCAGCATTAGAAATTATGATGTAGTTATTCATTTAAAGCTAATTTGTCCAAAACTTAGAGAAAATCAGAAAAGCATTAGAAATTAATGAACAGTGATTAAGATTATTTTTCCTAGTTTACTTATGTAACAGAGAATCTAGGAAAATACAGAGACTATTAATTTGGACCAGTTTTAAATTAAAATGATTTATTTAGCCTTATATAGACTGAAAATCAATTATTAGAGTGGCAAAACTATAACCAAAATGATTGATAAAAATCCAGTGGACTTATAACCACCAGAGCCCCACTACAAAAATAAAGGCCACCTCAGTTCAACTTTTTAAGTAAGGAGAATAAATACAAAATGATAATGAGGCATTTTGAAATAAATCATAAAACAACCCCTAATGATGTAATAATGGGCAACCAAAAAATTAGCTAAGTCCATAATGAGATGAACTACCAGAGAAAAATGCAAACCCCTGAAAAAGAAGCAAATTCCTACCTATTGCTAAAGATTTATGAGAAAGGCCACTTAATTCAAATAATGCATACCACCCCTTTCCTTAAGCAAAAAGATTCCAAACCTCAGAATGATTGCTCTTGCACAAAACAATAACTAAGAAAAATAAGAACTCTGTTGTTTGATATCTTTCAAATATAGTGGTAGTAGAAAGCACCTATTTGGCTAGAATCTTGAGAAAACCATAGAAAAATAATTAAAAGCTATTAATGACTAGAAATTTGTATCAAGTCATGTTATAACACCTAAAAGCCAGCAAAAATAAGTTTTAGAGAATTACCCACTGTTAAAAATAGTTGTAGTTCAAAGCACCCCTTCTGCCCTAGAATTTAATAATTTTGTCCAGGGAAAAACTATTCACTTTCTGATCCCCAAATTTTGAAACAAAGAAGCATACACCAGTACCAAGCCACTATAATTTTTGCAGGATTTTTGGAATTTTATAAAAGCAACTTGTAGTTCAAACCCACTCTAAAACATTAAAAAGAATAAAAGAAAAGGGAAGAAGAAATAAACCTCACCCCAATAAGTCTAACTTGAGAACTTACCAATTCTCCCTTAGACTTAAAAGGAATTCAGTGGAACCCCAAAAATTAAATCCACTACATACCTTAGCTAAGTTTAAACCAATTCACCAAGTATACCACAAAAGGGTCTTACATAAGTAAAGTTAACTTGTTTTACTCAAGTAGATCATACACCTTTAAAGTTGTGATTTCTAAAAGCACATATCATATCATGCATATATCTTACGCATTGCATTCATTAGATTGTAATCTTGCCGACGGAGAGTACGTGCTCATCCCCGAGCAAGGACCTGTCCAAGAGGAAGACACGGAGCAGGCTTCAGAGGCTGCTATTGAAAATCTCCCCGCAACCCCAGCAATTGAAGGCAAGCCCCGGTTTTATGCATAACCGTTTATATATGCTACTTTACTACACTTAATGTTTGTAGGTTTGTAATGTGCACTTAAGTGTAGGAGTTGCTTGAAACCTCTAGTTGCATGAACTTAGGATTCCTTTTTGAGATGAATACTAGTATGCTAGGTCGACTAGCTGCTTGCTAATCAGGATCTCGCTAGAAGTCGAGTGATTTTTCTAGCACTCCCGCGAGGTCAGGAATTGATTGTATTCATCTTGATAATGGGATATATGTTGGTCTATGGACTTGGATCCAGGGAGGATGTCTTGTCCATGAGACGGGAAAAAAAGGAATTAAGGATTAATGTGTGGATACCTGAGTCAAGCTTTTGAACGTACTAAGCACATGCCGGGAAATATGGTAACCGGTAAACCTAGTACCTGAGTGAAGCCGGGCACGGACTTTATCCCTCATGCGACCTGAGACTGGGTCTCCCATGCTAGCTATGGTGGGTACAAGTGCGGTCACTGCACGGCGGCAGCCGGGGTCAGTGGAGCATTGTATGCCAAGGCGGTGAGGCCTGGACGCGAACAGGGAATCGATGGGGACGGTTGTCATGTGTAGGGTCGGAGTACCCTGACATGCCGTGTGTTTAGGTTTACCTTGCAAGGTTAAAACTCGATTCGAATCGTCTGCTTCTCGCAGCTAATGAGACTGCTTGATTCCTTGTACTGCATCGAGTAAAAAGTGAAATGTGGTTACATGAGATAACTTGTTGATTGAATTAATTGATTGTTACCATGTATGCTTAGAAGGAGCAATCTAGCTAAGTTAATGACGATAGAAACTGGAAAGCTAAAATTTGCTTTTAGAAACAGCTAGTGCTTTTGGCAAACCAAACCCCTCAGCCAAACAGCTGCATAGTCTAGAGGTAGAGGAGTAGACTCCTCACACCGGGTAAGTCTAGCTGAGTATTAGTATACTCAGCCTTGCTTGTGGCACAAATTTTGCAGGTACCATTCAGGAAATGGTTGATGGTGTGACTTGGCCTGCCACCCTGCCACCGGGTTGGACGGTCGAGTGGGACGCTGCTCCGACAGGAGAGGAGCACGAGGAGTAGTGGGCTAGGCCTTGCCCATTTCCTCGATACCGACGACATCGATTATCCGCTGCACTTTATTTTGTGAACTCTTATTTGCTACTCAAAAACTCTGACTTATGTAATAACTCAGTACTTAATTTGTGGATTCCTGTTTTATTGTATTGCTTCTGTGACTCACCTTCGTGTGAGATTGTGGAATTTGATCCTGGTTAAGTGGCTCCATCAGACTAGATCTGATGGACTAACGGGTTATTCCGATTTAAGTGTGTTACAGCCCCTGAGGCGTGACTAAGGCACTTAAGCTAGAATAATTCGGGTGGTTCCGCAACAGCTGGTATCAGAGCAAATTCCACCACAGAGGAGTACAATAAACCATGAATACCAATTTTCAAAATCTAAAACTTGCCTAGAAACTGCTAAGGATCGTCAGGACTAGACCATTAGACCTAGGACGAAAGGCCTTAGGCATAGAGGGAAGATGGGTGGCTAATTACTTAGGCCCCATGGGCCAGTACTTATATTTTAAGGATGCCCTAAAAAGCACCCTATTTTCCTTTGAGAGGCAACGTTTCTTCCAGCATGCATGCATTATAAAACATCAAAGGAATTAAAATTTTGAGCTAACCCCCTTTCTTTAAAACCATCCAGGTTCTCTTTTTCTTTTTCCTTCCACCATGATCTTTATCTTTGATTCCCTTCCACAGATGAATTCACCCACCCCCGCCAGTGGAGGAGACTCTCGTTTCAGTTCTGACTTCCTTTCTCGCGATGGCTTTCCTTCCATCTTGTGGGAAGTGCTTAGCTCTGCCGGTTACCCTACGCCCCCTTTGTACACGGTGTAGTTGTATGAGGAGCATCGAGTACCTCGTTGTCGGGTCTGGCTGACTTTGGAGGCTCATCCCCTTCAGCCGGGTTGGCGTTCTCTTGATTCTGAGACGATTGGACTCAGGACGGACGACACCGTTGAAGCAGCGGCCATGAAGGCCCTGAAGACTTTCTGTGGCTATCATCCCCTGGAGATGGTGATGCACCCCTTGGGACTCTTCCCTGCTGAGAGGAAGGATGATCCCATGTGGTGTAACTGCGTGAGCCATGTAAAGGATGTGTGGACAATGTATCCTGACTTGGTTGGGAGGGTCACTGTCTAGTGCATGAGTGCGCTGTACCGCCTTCAGGCCCTTCAGAGCGACGCTATGGCACACCTTGCCAACATCGCTCAAACCACCAAGCTCACTCTCGATAGTCGAGAAGATTTTTTGGTTGATCTATCCACGGAGTTGGTGGAGAAGGATCTGCAGGTGGAGAGGCTGAGCCAACGCATTGCCACCTTGGAGCAGCAGGTGGAAATCCAAGACAACACTATTGATGTCTTGGAGAACCAGCTTCACGATGTGCAGAGAGAACTCGAAGAAGCGAATGACCACCTGGACATGCACCACTTGGAGATGGAGGCCAATGAAGCAGGAAGCGAGGGAGAAGAGGATCCCGAGGAGCTAGGACCAGCCCCTGGTGCCAATGGGACTACCTCCGCGATGCCCCCTTCACCCGCATCCAGTGTCGCTTCCACCGCTCAGGGTTAAGCAGTCGCTTCGACAATTTTAGGCGGATAGAAACCTATGCGAGCTTAGTAATATCACATTTTGGACTAGGCTTATGGGTACTTTCCCCTGATTGATGTAACCCTATGAACTTTTGAAATCTGTGGGATGTTTGTCACCATGTTATCTTCATTTCGAACCTAATATTATGATTATGGCATTTTTCCTTCCATATGAGATGATATCTTGTCGTTCGAAACTATGAGTTGGGATAACAATGGCGGCAATCTCTGTTTTCAGATGGCAGCTAGGCAGCGTCGCGGGCATAACGAGCAGGTTCCCCCGCCACCTCCTCCAGCTCCCACAGTGCAGGAGCTGATGGCCCAGCAGAATGAGATTCTGCGACAGCTCTTGCAGCGTCAGCCCCACCCTCAGCAGCATGGTGGAGGCCAGCCTCAGCGACCTCCGGCTATGGCCACTTACCAGGAGTTTCTGAGCACGCAGCCGCCCTTGTTCACCAAGGCAGAGGATCCGTTGGATGCCGACGTATGGCTTCGCGTCGTCGAGTCCAAGTTTCCCCTCCTCACGGGAGACTGCCCTGATGCTACCAAGACCCGCTTCGCCGCGCAGCAGCTTCGCGGATCTGCTCGGACTTGGTGGGATCACTTCCGTGCTATGCTCCCCGCTGATCATGAGGTATCTTGGGAGGAATTCAAGACTGCCTTCAGAGGACACCACATCCCAGCTGGCATTCTTGATCAGAAGTTGAATGAATTCCTGGCCCTTAATCAAGGAACCCGCACGGTACTGCAGTATGCACAAGCCTTCAACGACTTATGCCAGTATGCAGGGTACCATGCTGATTCTGATGAGAAGAAGAGGGATCGCTTCCGCAGGGGTCTCAATACCAAGCTGCGGGAATGACTCAACACTGTCCGGGCCGATAGCTTCAATGAGTTGGTCAAACTGGCCATCTCCTAGGAGGATTGCATTGTTCCTCACCGGGCAGAGAAGAAGAGAAAGGCACCAATGGCAGCACCATCCGCCCAGGCTCAGAGGTTCCGGATTGTTTCTCACAACCAGAGCAGGGGTTTCCAGCAACAGGCAGGCAGATGGGTGATCAGGCCACCTCAGCAGCAGCAGCCGGCACCCAATCACTTTCTAGCTCCCGCTCCAAGAAACAACCAGCCTCAGCAGCAGCAGTTCCGCCAGGGCAATGGGAACAAGTGTTTCACTTGTGGCAATGTGGGCCACTATGCCAAGAATTGTCCCAGGAACCAGCAGAGGCAGATGCCAGCACCAAATCAAGACAAGGGAAGAAAGCAGAAGGTGCAAGTCAGGCAGGGGAAGCTCAACTTCACCACTCTGGAGGAAATACCTGAAGGAGCTCCTATCATGACTGGTATCTTTTCAGTTTATGATCAACCTGCTTTAATTCTGTTTGATTCTGGTGCATCTCATAGTTTCATTAGCCAAAAGTTCAGTGCTAGATGCAAACTGCCATTCTCTCACTCTAAAGGGTCATTCATGATAGTCACACCCGGGGGTAAAATTGCAACTAACCAATTAAACCAAAGTGTGCCTATTCAACTAGGAAGCCACATTGTCAAAACCACTCTTCTTGTGTTGGGATTGGAAAATGTGGACATTATTCTAGGGGCTAATTGGATGACCTTGCACCAAGTTGTGCTTGATATAGCCAGCCGTACCGTGGAAGTTAATTCTCCATTCTGTGGGAACTTCACTTTAATTCTGCCCAGTCAAGGTTCTACTCAGTCATGTGCTTTCTCTATGACGGAGTTACCTCTGAAGAAGATCCCAGTGGTCTGTGTGTATGCAGATGTCTTCCCTGATGAACTGCCAGGAATGCCACCGGACCGGGATATTGAATTCGCCATCGAGTTGCAACCGGGAACGACCCCAATTTCCAAGAGGCCCTACCGAATGCCACCCGCTGAGTTGGCAGAGTTGAAGAAGCAATTGCAAGAGTTGCTGGATAAAGGATTTATTCGCCCAAGCACTTCGCCTTGGGGATGTCCAGCACTATTTGTGAAGAAGAAGGATGAAAGCTTGAGGCTGTGTATAGATTACCGCCCTCTTAATGCGGTAACTATCAAGAACAAGTATCCCTTGCCTCGTATTGATGTTCTTTTTGACCAGTTGGTCGGGGCCAAGGTGTTTTCCAAGATAGACCTTCGCTCTGGCTATCATCAAATCAAGATACGAGCAAGTGATATTCCGAAGACGGCATTCTCAACCAGATATGGGCTATATGAATTCTTGGTGATGTCATTCGGGCTAACAAATGCACCAGCATATTTCATGTATCTGATGAATTCTGTTTTCATGCCTGAATTGGACAAGTTTGTAGTGGTTTTCATCGATGACATCTTGGTGTACTCAAAGAGCGAAGAAGAAGATGCCGGGCATTTGCATGTAGTGCTTCAACGTCTGCGAGAGCACCACCTTTATGCCAAGTTATCCAAGTGTGATTTTTGGCTAAAGGAAATCAAATTCTTGGGTCACACTATCTCTCAGGCTGGAATAGCTGTTGATCCTGATAAAGTGCAAGAGGTGATGAACTGGAAGCCACCAACTACTGTTCGTCAGATTCAGAGTTTTCTGGGATTAGCTGGTTATTACCGAAGATTTATTCCAGACTTCTCTCGAATTGCGAAGCCTATTACTGAGTTGCTGAAGAAAGAAGTCAAATTTGTCTGGAGTCAGAAGTGCGAAGATGTCTTCCATGCATTAAGGCAGCATCTGACCACAGCACCAGTGTTGGCACAGCCTGACAACAGCAAGCCTTTCGATGTATATTGCGATGCCTCTGGCACCGGGCTAGGTTGTGTCTTGATGCAAGACAACCGAGTCATCGCTTATGCCTCAAGAGCACTCAGGCCTCATGAGCAGAACTATCCCACTCATGACCTTGAGCTAGCAGCAGTGGTTCATGCATTGAAGATGTGGAGGCATTATCTAATGGGGACCCACTGCAACATCTTCACTGATCATAAGAGCCTTAAGTACATATTTACTCAGGCTGATCTCAACATGAGGCAGAGAAGATGGCTAGAGCTGATCAAGGATTATGACCTGGAGGTACATTACCACCCAGGAAAAGCTAATGTGGTAGCAGATGCCTTGAGTCGGAAGTTGCAATGCAATTGTGTTCTGATGGATTCTCGCATTAACACCTTGTGTGATGAGTTGAGCAAGATGCAAATTGAAGTGATTCCTTCTGGTTCCTTGTCTCACATTTCTGTTGAGCCAGCTTTGCAAGACCAGATTGTCATGGCCCAGCTCAGTGACAAGGGAGTGCAGATTATCAAGAAGAATCTCCATCAGAAGGTCAAGAAGTATAATTGTTTCCGCCAGGATGAAAAGGGTGTGTTATGGTTTAAAAGCAGATTGGTGATTCCTAAGGACCAGGATCTCAAGAGGAAAATCTTGGATGAGGCTCATCTCTCCAAATTCGCTATGCATCCGGGAAGCACCAAGATGTACCATGATCTGAAGCCTTTGTACTGGTGGACCAGAATGAAGAGGGAGATAGCCCAGTATGTATCAGAATGTGACACCTGTCAGAGGATAAAGGCTAGCCACTTGAAGTCAGCTGGAGCTTTGCAACCCCTGTCCATACCTTCATGGAAGTGGGATGACATCAGCATGGATTTCATTGTGGGTCTGCCCAACACCTCTCGTCATCATGATTCGATTTGGGTTATTGTGGACCGATTGACGAAAGTGGCACATTTTTTTCCTGTGCACACCACTGATAAGGCTCAGAAATATGCAGAATTGTATATTGACCGGATCGTGTGTTTGCACGGATTACCTCGGACCATTGTTTCTGACCGAGGAGCCCAATTTGTTGCCAGATTTTGGGAACAATTGCAAGAGTCTTTGGGGACCAAGCTAATCAGAAGTTCAGCTTACCACCCACAGACTGATGGTCAGACGGAAAGGGTAAACCAAATTCTAGAGGATATGCTGAGAGCTTGTGCGATCGATAGTGGCAAGAACTAGGATAAGCACCTCTCCTTGGCAGAGTTTGCTTATAACAATAGTTATCAATCCAGCCTAAAAATGGCACCTTTTGAAGCTCTCTATGGAAGAAGGTGCAGGACACCACTCAATTGGTCTCAACCTGGTGAAAGAGAAGTTTTTGGACCTGATTTAGTGACTGAAGCCGAAAGGAGGGTCAAACTAATCAGGAAGAATCTAGAAGCTGCTCAGGCCAGGCAGAAGAGTTACCATGATAAAGAAAGAAACCTCTCCAGTTTGAGGTGGGAAGTTTTGTATACCTCAAGGTATCACCCACCAAGGGAATGCAGAGGTTTGGGATCAAAGGCAAGCTAGCCCCTCGCTACATCGGACCTTATGAGATCATAGAAGCATGTGGACCCGTGGCATTCACGATGTATTCCATGTATCTCAGCTGAAGAAGTGTGTTCGATTGCCGACCGAGATTATAGCAGAGCCAGAATTGGAGATAGAGTCAGATCTATCATACCAAGAGTACCCCTCCAAGATTCTGGATTGCAAGGAGAGATCAACTCGGGCTAAATCGATCAAGATGTACAAGGTCCAGTGGAGTAATCACTCAGAGGAGGAAGCTACTTGGGAAACCGAGGAATTCCTGAGATCCAACTTTCCCGATTGCCTACCTAAGGAAGCTGGTACGTAATCACCCCCAACCCCTCCTCCTGCCCTTCGAATCTAATTTTCAAAAATATGATCTTAATTCAGAATGAAGTAACTATGAAGTAAAACTTAAAAGGACTTCCTTCTGAAGTTGCAAAGAGAATGACATTCGAAGAACAGTTTTACCCTAATAATAACAACACTCACCCATTTCCTATAATCACCCTTCGCTTCACCCCGGGAGGACTCTGACCCGAATCTCGGGATGAGATTCCTTTAAGGGGGGAAGGCTGTGACACCCCAGTGTCACCTAGGGTTTCTCTCAAATACCAACCCAAGAACCATTATTTTATGTGAACCAAAATAAGCATGAGCATCAAAATAACTTAAGTACTAAAGGATTCACCAAGTATATACTTAAAAGTATCATGATTAAAACAATTGAGTCTTTTAAAAAGATAAGAGTGTGCAACCCTAAGGAAAACCCTAAGTGAGCCCTTTAAGCAAAATGCAAGAAAATAAGAAAAAGGGATGAAAAGTTTAAAATTTTGACTTGAGCCAATTATAAAAATTAAAATATATTTAATGAGCAACAATAAAGGTTGAGAAAGCTTAGCCAAAATAACTCAATTAAATTCCCAAATCAGCCCTTGAACTATGAACCCTTAGAGAAATTTAGATTTCTGAATTTCTGAATTTTAGACCTCTTCCCAAAGATCGTCTGCGTACTCTGTTTTTCGAAACTCAAAGCCAGGAGATCCAAACATCAAAGTTGTGCCAAATTCCCTTGAACACATCCTGGAAAAGTTTGAACTCAAACCAAATTCATTTGACACGGTTTTGGCGCAGTTTGACCTCGGGACCAGACATTCTGACACTGGCACCTTGGTGACGCTACAACTCCCTGTCCCTAGCCTAAAACCGCGCGACGTCCATACACAAAAGACAAAGCTTGGTCAGGTGAACAAATCCTTCACAGCGATCTTGCCCAAATTCGCGAAGATTTGCTCCCAATCGGCGCTTGAACAGGGGCAGAGGCAACGGGAACACGTGTTCGACCGTGGCTGACACCCCTGGTTCACGCCCGTTCGCGCACCGCGCCTCCCAGTGCACGCCCGCGCGCACTCGCCGGTCCACGACCGCCCGTGCACCGCGCCGTGCCTATAAAGCCTTCGCAAGCGCGCCCCACTTCACCCCGCACTCACCCTCACCGGCCAGCCACTTTCCCTTAGCTCCGGCGAGCTCAATTCCGCCCGCCATTGCCGCCAGAGCTTCGGCCATCGTGGCCAGCCCACCCCAGCCATCCTATGGGCAAGCCAGTGCTTCGGCTAGCTCCGCCAGTATCCCGTGAAGCTTGCCAAGCCCTCGGACCCGGCCGGACTTCACCGGAGGCCCGAGATCGACCTCACCAGACTTCGGTCTTCCGCCGTCGCGCGTGGACCGAGCTATCCAGTGAGTCTCCGACCAATTCCTTGCACCCATATCTTCTCTGGCATCTCGTGAACCTCTCTGACCCATCCAATTGATCTATCTCGCCGTGATCAGGCCGGACCCCTCGCCGCCGACGAGCATCCCCGCCTGCGCGCGTGGACCGACCGACTCCGGCCATCCCCGACGGCGACCCGCACCTCGTTGTGATCCCCGAGACCTCCCCTACGTCCTCGACCACTTCACCGGAGCAATCTCGCCGCCGGTAAGCCCCTCCTCCCTTTCCTTCGCCGCGGTTACTGTTTGAGGTAGAAGAAGGACCTCGGGTTAGGATCTGTAGAACCCGAGGGGTTTTCTGTAACGTCAGCGACTCATGTGAATAGTAGCTTAAGGACTGATTCGCGAGGAAAACTTAAAAACCCGCCAGGGACCCCAGTGCAAAGTGGATTTCCATTAAATCATTTCTGTTAATCTTTTTAAAATGACCAGAGAACTTAGAAAATCCATAACTTGATGAATTTTTCATAAAAAGTTGTCAAACCAATTTTGCTAGTTCCTAAATATTATGAACTATCATTTAAAAATGATAAACCCTATGTTTTCTGTTCTGAATTTTAGAGTTTAAAATTAAAAACAGAAACCCACCAAACCTTGTTTAATTAAGAAAAATTAGTTTTTCTCCTGTGATGAACTTAAGAAAATTTGTAGATGTTTAAACCTCATTTAGACACTGTTTAAAAATAGTAGGAACCCCAGCATTAGAAATTATGATGTAGTTATTCATTTAAAGCTAATTTGTCCAAAACTTAGAGAAAATCAGAAAGGCATTAGAAATTAATGAACAGTGATTAAGATTATTTTTCCTAGTTTACTTATGTAACAGAAAACCTAGGAAAAATACAGAGACCATTAATTTAGACCAGTTTTAAATTAAAATGATTTATTTAGCCTTATATAGACTGAAAATCAATTATTAGAGTGGCAAAACTATAACCAAAATGATTGATAAAAATCCAGTGGACTTATAACCACCAGAGCCCCACTACAAAAATAAAGGCCACCTCAGTTCAACTTTTTAAGTAAGGAGAATAAATACAAAATGATAATGAGGCATTTTGCAAATAAATCATAAAACAACCCCTAATGATGTAATAATGGGCAACCAAAAAATTAGCTAAGTCCATAATGAGATGAACTACCAGAGAAAAATGCAAACCCCTGAAAAAGAAGCAAATTCCTACCTATTGCTAAAGATTTATGAGAAAGGCCACTTAATTCAAATAATGCATACCACCCCTTTCCTTAAGCAAAAAGATGCCAAACCTCAGAATGATTGCTCTTGCACAAAACAATAACTAAGAAAAATAAGAACTCTGTTGTTTGATATCTTTCAAATATAGTGGTAGTAGAAAGCACCTATTTGGCTAGAATCTTGAGAAAACCATAGAAAAATAATTAAAAGGTATTAATGACTAGAAATTTGTATCAAGTCATGTTATAACACCTAAAAGCCAGCAAAAATAAGTTTTAGAGAATTACCCACTGTTAAAAATAGTTGTAGTTCAAAGCACCCCTTCTGCCCTAGAATTTAATAATTTTGTCCAGGGAAAAACTATTCACTTTCTGATCCCCAAATTTTGAAACAAAGAAGCATACACCAGTACCAAGCCACTGTAATTTTTGCAGGATTTTTGGAATTTTATAAAAGCAACTTGTAGTTCAAACCCACTCTAAAACATTAAAAAGAATAAAAGAAAAGGGAAGAAGAAATAAACCTCACCCCAATAAGTCTAACTTGAGAACTTACCAATTCTCCCTAAGACTTAAAAGGAATTCAGTGGAACCCCAAAAATTAAATCCACTACTTACCTTAGCTAAGTTTAAACCAATTCACCAAGTATACCACAAAAGGGTCTTACATAAGTAAAGTTAACTTGTTTTACTCAAGTAGATCATACACCTTTAAAGTTGTGATTTCTAAAAGCACATATCATATCATGCATATATCTTACGCATTGCATTCATTAGATTGTAATCTTGCCGACGGAGAGTACATGCTCATCCCCGAGCAAGGACCTGTCCAAGAGGAAGACCAGGAGCAGGCTTCAGAGGCTGCTATTGAGGATCTCCCCGCAGCCCCAGCAATTGAAGGCAAGCCCCGGTTTTATGCATAACCGTTTATATATGCTACTTTACTACACTTAATGTTTGTAGGTTTATAATGTGCACTTAAGTGTAGGAGTTGCTTGAAACCTCTAGTTGCATGAACTTAGGATTCCTTTTTGAGATGAATACTAGTATGCTAGGTCGAGTAGCTGCTTGCTAATCAGGATCTCGGTAGAAGTAGAGTGATTTTTTAGCACTCGCGCGAGGTCAGGAATTGATTGTATTCATCTTGATAATGGGATATATGTTGGTCTATGGACTTGGATCCAGGGAGGATGTCTTGTCCATGAGACGGGAAAAAAAGGAATTAAGGATTAATGTGTGGATACCTGAGTCAAGCTTTTGAACGTACTAAGCACATGCCGGGAAATATGGTAACCGGTAAACCTAGTACCTGAGTGAAGCCGGGCATGGACTTTATCCCTCATGCGACCTGAGACTGGGTCTCCCATGCTAGCTATGGTGGGTACAAGTGCGGTCACTGCACGGCGGCAGCCGGGGTCAGTGGAGCATTGTATGCCAAGGCGGTGAGGCCTGGACGCGAACGGGGAATCGATGGGGACGGTTGTCATGTGCAGGGTCGGAGTACCCTGACATGCCGTGTGTTTAGGTTTACCTTGCATGGTTAAAACTCGATTCGAATCGTCTGCTTCTCGCAGCTAATGAGACTGCTTGATTCCTTGTACTGCATCGAGTAAAAAGTGAAATGTGGTTACATGAGATAACTTGTTGATTGAATTAATTGATTGTTACCATGTATGCTTAGAAGGAGCAATCTAGCTAAGTTAATGACGATAGAAACTGGAAAGCTAAAATTTGCTTTTAGAAACAGCTAGTGCTTTTGGCAAACCAAACCCCTCAGCCAAACAGCTGCATAGTCTAGAGGTAGAGGAGTAGACTCCTCACACCGGGTAAGTCTTGCTGAGTATTAGTATACTCAGCCTTGCTTGTGGCACAAATTTTGCAGGTACCATTCAGGAAATGGTTGATGGTGTGACTTGGCCTACCACCCTGCCACCGGGTTGGACGGTCGAGTGGGACGCTGCTCCGATAGGAGAGGAGCACGAGGAGTAGTGGGCTAGGCCTTGCCCATTTCCTCGATACCGACGACATCGATTATCCGCTGCACTTTATTTTGTGAACTCTTATTTGCTACTCAAAAACTCCGACTTATGTAATAACTCAGTACTTAATTTGTGGATTCCTGTTTTATTGTATTGCTTCTGTGACTCACCTTCGTGTGAGATTGTGGAATTTGATCCTGGTTAAGTGGCTCCATCAGACTAGATCTGAGGGACTGACGGGTTATTCCGATTTAAGTGTGTTACGGCCCCTGAGGCGTGACTAAGGCACTTAAGCTAGAATAATTCGGGTGGTTCCGCCACAAGCCACTGAAACCTAATCGGGCGGTTATGGTTTGCCCGTACCCCTTCGCTGTGACTATTTTACAGTGGAGCCCTCTAGGATTTAGTGAATCAACCCGCCATCCGTGCGGGATGAATATGAGTCTTGGGTGAAATTGCGTGTTAGCCCCTGATCTCTTAAAAAATATTGTGCCCAGTCCAGAACCCTTAAGAAATTCAGAATTTGTAAAGAAAATAAGTTTTTAATATAAAAATAAATCCATAAACTTGTTTAATTCATATTTAATTCATTCTAACTCCAAATTAATCCATTCCAGTTTCTATAATTTTGTAATATTATTGTTTATCTTTTTGTGTCACTGTTTTGACATGAAAGCCATATTAAAATTGATATCCTGATTAATCTTGTACAAAACACCTAGGATTTTTGGAAATCCATAACTTAAAATCTATAACTCCAAAATTAATGATTCATGTTTTTAGAATCTTATTTTAATGTGTAGATTATTATTATGTATTTTGTTTACATGTTTGGTGTGATGTTAATTTTGCCCATACCATGTTTGTCTGTATTGCTACGTTTAGCGGTGAGGACACGTGTCATCTGAAGAGCAAGTTGGTACCTGGAATCTCAAGTCTCAGGCAAGTTGTGCCCTTGATCACTTCTTTTTACCCAGTCATGTTTTGATTAATCATAATGATCTGCATAGGTTAATTTTGATGAGACCCATTAGGTTACCCTAGTTTGAATATCTTTATACCTTGTTTACCACTAAATTTTTTGGGTAGTACCTGCTATTGCTTTATGTGGTTTTGGGTATAGAGATACATTTTATTCATGATTATATTTTATTATCAATTGTTATTTACTGTTCATGTTAAGATCATTATGTTAATTGAAACATGGAGAACCACCCGAGAAAACAGTGTTGCCACAAGGGTGGAATGGGACGCCCTTGGCTGACTAACTAGGAAAGCTAGTGGAGGACTACCTTACCCAAAAGGGGCAAGGGCAGTAGGGAAGTGGTCAGTGTAGGGAGGTCCTCGGGTTGATTTTGCTGCGATGGCGGTCAGGCGAGGGATTCTTGCATTGGAGCTTCCTATAAACTGTAGCAGGTTTTCTAAAGCTAGTGGAACTTTGTAAAGGCCTCGTAGTGTTACCCTGCCTCGTCTCCTTGGTAGAGGTGTATGGGATTGGCCGTCTCTTGGCAGATGGGTAACATGACTTGTGGGTAAAGATGTGCAACCTCTGCAGAGTGTAAAACTGGTATACTAGTCGTGCTCACGGTCATGAGCAGCTCAGACACTCACATGATTAATTTATGGAACTAAATTCAAATTGTCATATGCATTGCATCGCAGGTGATGTTGTTACTTTTGTTCTACTACTTAACTAGGTTGGTATTTGCTAATAAAATTTTGAGCAACTTTAAAAGCAATGTTCAGCTCTAACCATCCTCTTTGGTAAGCCTTACACTTCACGCGAGCTCCCACCTTTGGCGAGTTCATGCACATTATTCTCCACAACTTGTTGAGCTATGAACGTATGTGAGCTCACTCTTGCTATCTCACACCCCCACAGGTCAAGAACAGGTACCATAGGATGAGGCGTTTGGAGGATGCTGTGATGAGTTTGTGAGAGGTCTAGGTCGTCGTCTCCCAGTCAACTTTGGGTTGCTGGACCATTGTCTCCTTATAATGTAATTAATAAATTATTTTGTACAGAACTCCTGTAAAGATGTGACATTTGATCCTGTGCCATGATTCATCATATGTGTGAGACTTGGTCCCAGCACACCTGGTGATTATGTTTGCGCCCGGGTCTTGGTGCCCCGAAACCCGGGTGTGACAGAAGTGGTATCAGAGGAATGTTGACTGTAGGACGAAACCTAGATAGAACTGGACAACCCTTACTTACTTACCTCTGCTACTCTGATTCTTTCTAAACTTACCTCAATCTTTTCTCATCTATTTCCGCTTTACTCTGATTACCCTTACTTTTTTCTTCTAAACACAAATTTGGATTTCACACTTTGAAATCCTATGCCTAAAGTGACTTTTAGGAATAGGAGACCAAATCTTAGGAACAAAAAAACTACTATTTTTATCTACATGTTTGAATGTTTGCCCTTATGACACTTGTCTGATTTGGATCTTTGATTGAGTGTGATGAGTTGTGGATTAATGTCCACAATTACATCTGCAAATACATATAGGAAAAAATGCTTATAAAAGTAACTAGACAAACTAGATTATCCCTCATTAAAGTATCTAGCCAACCATATCCATCTCATCTTAAAAGATTCTATCCTACACTCATAGATCCATCTTATCTCAAAAGATCATAACTTATCCTAATTAAAATATATCTAGCTTAATGGGTCCATCTTATCTTAAAAGATACTCCATTACCTTAGTAGACTCATCTTATCTTGAAAAGATTTTATCTTATCCTAATAGATCTAAGTGACCTCAAAAGATTCTACCTTATCCCTATGGATTCATCTTGCCCTAATAAGCATATTTACCCCACACTAGTGTAACAACCATGATTTAATCCAAAGTAATTAGATATTGTTTTGTCTAATCTGGTGATACCGATCTAATCTAGATTCCATCTAATCTACTATGATCCAATCTAAAGTGAGTTACCTAACAAGATAGTCAATCCTGGTGGAATACATTAGACCCTGCTCCTATAAACAAGTTTGAGATCTTAGATCAACTCGACCCTACCCAACAACTTGACCTACAAAATAGGTTACACAACTAATTCCATCTAGCATATAGCTATTGAACCCTCTACCCATCTTGTCACAAACCCGGATGAAGACACCAAAGCTCGAGGAAGAAAGGATCAACCGCGTTAAGGAAGGATAAGAGTCAAGCCAAATCTGGTCTTCAGCCCCAACTCAAGCCTTCAAAGATCAAGCTAGATCATCAGATGAATCAAGATCCACAAATCTTGGATAGAGTCTTTCCTTACTGCACTCTCTCCTACCCAAACCTATCTATACTTTAAAGACATCTTTTACCCTACATAATAAAATGACTATACATATAGATACCCATGCTCTCCTAATCACTCACTAATGAAAAAAGAGGCTTTTTGATATTTAAAATAATTAGAAAATAAAAGCTAAATTGCAAACCACTCTTCCTATATCCTTTTTCTTACAAATCTCGAGGACGAGATTTTTGATAAGGGGGGTAGAATTTGTAATACCCAAAATACTAACTTTAAGAATCTAGGGAATTCTCTTGTGTTTCAAACAAACCTATTATCTAACAATAGATTAGAAACAAGATTCCCTTTAAAAAACCTCTTTGGTTGAATGTTATAAATAATAATAACAATTAAAGTTATGTTTCACATGAATAGCAAACATTAGATTTTTAAATATGATATGATTGGATTTTTAACTATTTGGATGTGTGAATCATTTTCTTACTCTTCATAATTATGAGCACTTGTTTATGGAAGTAAAGAAATAAAGAATAAAACTTCAAATTTTGCATCCATGCTGGATTGTGTAATGTGCATTTTAGATAAATTTGAAGAATTCAAATAAGGTCGAAATGGTAATTTGAAATGAATTTGGAAAATAGAAAGCAGAAAAAAGAAAACAAACCTGTGTTGGGCCCAATCCCCGCTGTTGGCCCAACTTCTACCCACAAACGCACAGTGACTCAGCCCTGGTGCGCGCGCGTGACCGCCGTGCTCTGACACGTTGGCCCATCCGGTCAGCGGCTCCTATGGTTTTACCGGCTCTCTCTGACGTGCGGGCCAGCTGATCTTCTACGTAACGCTGTGGATGGGCCCCCTCTGCAGTTTCTCCGTCTTCCACGGAACGCAAGCTTAGCGGAAGCTTTCACCCGTTGCCTTCGTGGCGCTGGCGCGGGTTGTCGTTTGAAACCACTTCCGCGGATCCAGCGGAGACAGTTGCAACGAACTCCGCTGTCGGTGTATATATGAACGCCTGCGTTATCCCCTCCCCAGGTCCGATTCAATCTAAACAGCCGCGACGAAATCCATGGGATTGATTTCGGCCACAGCCCAAGTACGCGCTCCGGTGTTGCTGACCTCCTGATTTTGCGCGCTCCTCCATATATAATGGAGCCGAGCCTTGCCCCTGGAACCCATGCCATTGCTCGTCGCCATGGGTGAATCGGGAGCTTGCGCAGAGATGAGCAAAAGGAAGGACCACCATCGCGAGTCCTCGACCCAGTAGGAGTTCGGGGAGTGAAATCATGCCCATGGTGCTCGCTGGTGCCTGCGGGATGATTGCTCGGCAGAATCCCAGTCAGTGGGAGCGTGCAATGGGCGGAATTTCTCACCGGCGGGCCAGCATCGTCGTAGACCCGCGTGTCGCGGTGGGTGGCCCTACTGCCACCTTCATCGTTGGGGTCTGTGGTTGGGGGTGGTGTTGTGAATGTTGAACAGTTGTTGGACGGTCTAGATTAAAAGTGGGGAAGAAACTACTCGGACCGTCGATCCTAGTTGGATGGCTGTGATTAGAACCGCGTATTCCCCATCGCCGGTGTATTCTGTGCCGTGGATCTCAAATCCGTGGGTCGGTATGGGATCTCTTTTGCGTTAAATCCTGAGTGTTGGATCTTGATCTAACGGCCAGGGCTGCATATCGGTTCGATTTAATGTTGACCTAATCCTAGCCACCAAAATCTAATCGGGCGGTTGTGGTTTGCCCGTACCCCTTCGCTGTGACTATTTTACAATGGAGTCGTCTAGGATTTAGTGAATCAACCCGCCATCCGCGCAGGGTGAATATGAGTCTTAGGTGAAATTGCGAGTTAGCCCCTGATCTCTTAAGAAATATTATGCCCAGCCCAGAACCCTTAAGAAATTCAGAATTTGTAAAGAAAATAAGTTTTTAATATAAAAATAAATCCATAAACTTGTTTAATTCATATTTAATTCATTCTAACTCCAAATTAATCCATTCTAGTTTCTATAATTTTGTAATATTATTTTTTATCTTTTTGTGTCACTGTTTTGACATAAAAGCCATATTAAAATTGATATCCAGATTAATCTTGTACAAAACACCTAGAATTTTTGGAAATCCATAACTTAAAATCTATAACTCCAAAATTAATGATTCATGTTTTTAGAATCTTATTTTAATGTGTAGATTATTATTATGTATTTTGTTTACATGTTTGGTGTGATGTTAATTTTGCCCATACCATGTTTGTCTGTATTGCTACGTTTAGCGGTGAGGACACGTGTCATCAAAAGAGCAAGTTGGTACCTGGAATCTCAAGTTCTAGGCAAGTTGTGCCCTTGATCACTTCTTTTTACCTAGTCATGTTTTGATTAATCATAATGATCTGCATAGGTTAATTTTGATGGGACCCATTAGGTTACCCTAGTTTGAATATCTTTATACCTTGTTTACCACTTGAAAGGGAAATGTGCCCTTGGGCCATTTCTAAGTGTTTTGGTGATTTAGTGTCCAACACAAGTGCCTAAGTGTAAAGAGGTGGACAAAGTACAAATCAAGGATAAAGGTATGTTTCTCAGACTTAGTACATTGTTTTATGGACTAATGTATTGTGTCTAAGTGCTGGAAACAGGAAAAATCCAATTGGAAATGTCTTGGCTCGAGCAGCCAAGAATCTGCTGAGTTTGGGTGCACCGGACTGTCCGGTGGTGCACCGGACAGTGTCCGGTGCGCCAGGCTGGTTCGAGCGAACTGGCCGCTCTCGGGAATTCACCGGCGACGTACGGCTATAATTCACCGGACTGTCCGGTGTGCACCGGACTGTCCGGTGAGCCAACGGTCGGCCGGGCCAACGGTCGGCCGCGCGATCTGCGCGGGACACGTGGCCGAGCCAACGGCTAGAAGGGGGCACCGGACTGTCCGGTGTGCATCGGACATGTCCGGTGCGCCAACGGCTCTAGGTCTGCCAACGGTCGGCTTCGCCATTTAAGGAAAGAAATCTGGCACCGGACAGTGTCCGGTGTGCACCGGACTGTCCGGTGCGCCAGACGACAGAAGGCAAGAATTGCCTTCCCTGATTGCTCTCAACGGCTCCTAGCTGCCTTGGGGCTATAAAAGGGACCCCTAGGCGCATGGAGGAGGACACCAAGCATTCCTACAACATTTCTAAGCACCAAGACATAGTTTTCGCGCATTCGTTTCATTGTGATAGCATATAGAGCTCTTGTGGAGTTGTGAACTCATTGAGTCGTGTTGCGAGCTCTTGTTGCGATTTGTGTGCGTGTTGACACTCTGATTCTTGTGTCTTGTGTGCGTTGCTAATCCCTCCCTTGCTCCGTGTTCTTTGTGAATTTCAAGTGTAAGGGCGAGAGGCTCCAAGTTGTGGAGATTCCTCGCAAACGGGATTGAGAAAAAGCAAACAAAACACCGTGGTATTCAAGTAGGTCTTTGGACCGCTTGAGAGGGGTTGATTGCAACCCTCGTCTGTTGGGACGCCACAACGTGGAGTAGGCAAGCGTTGGTCTTGGCCGAACCACGGGATAACCACCGTGCCATCTCTGTGATTGATCCTTCTTGGTTATTGTGTTTTGTTGAGGATTCCTCTTTAGCCACTTGGCAATTATTGTGCTAACAATTAACCAAGTTTTTGTGGCTATAAGTTTTTGGAGTTTTACAGGATCACCTATTCACCCCCCCCCCTCTAGGTGCTCTCAATTGGTATCGGAGCTGTTCTCTTCAAGAAAGGGACTAACCGCCCGAAGAGATGGATCCTAAGGGCAAGGGGATGGTGATCAACGACAAGGAGAAGGAGTCCTTCGTCAATGAGCCCAATGATGACAGGCCCACCGACTCAGGCTCGGGCCACAAAAGAAAAGACGGGAGGAAGAAGAAGACAAGGCGCATCAAGGAAATTGTCTACTACGACAGCGACGAATCTTCCTCCTCCCAAAAGGACAACGACGACTACGACAGACGAAAGACGGTTAACTCAAACTTTTCTTTCGATTATTCGCGCATTCCGCATAGCTCAAATGCTCAATTGCTCCCCATTCCACTTGGCAAGCCCCCTCACTTTGATGGAGAGGACTACGGATTTTGGAGCCACAAAATGCGTACTCACTTGTTTTCTCTCCATCCAAGCATTTGGGAGATTGTGGAAAGTGGAATGAAATTTGATAGCTCGGATAGCCCTGTGTTTATTAATGAACAGATTCATAAAAATGCACAAGCTACTACTGTGTTGCTAGCCTCTTTGTGCAGGGACGAGTATCACAAGGTGAGCGGCTTGGACAATGCCAAGCAGATCTGGGACACCCTCAAGATCTCTCATGAGGGGAACGACGTCACCTTGCTCACCAAAATGGAGTTGGTGGAGGGCGAGCTTGGAAGGTTCGCGATGATAAGGGGCGAAGAGCCAACTCAAACATACAACCGGCTCAAGACCCTTATCAACAAAATAAGGAGCTACGGAAGCACGCGATGGACGGACCACGACGTCGTCCGACTGATGCTAAGGTCCTTTACTGTTCTTGATCCTCATTTGGTGAATAATATTCGTGAGAATCCCAGGTACACCAAAATGTCGCCCGAAGAAGTCCTCGGAAAATTCGTTAGCGGGCGAATGATGATCAAGGAGGTGAGGTACGTGGACGACGCCTTGAATGGTCCGATCAACGAGCCGCAACCCCTTGCTCTCAAGGCAACAAGAAGCAAGGAGGCGCTACCTAGCAAGGTGGCACAGATTGAGGCGGCCGGACTTAATGATGAAGAGATGGCCCTCATCATCAAAAGATTCAAGACGGTGCTTAAGGGTCGCAAGGGACAGCCAAGCAAGACCAAAGCCAAGGGGAAGCGCTCATGCTTCAAATGCGGTAAGCTTGGTCATTTTATTGCTAACTGTCCCGACAATGATAGTGATTAGGAACAAGGGAACAAGAGGGAGAAGAAGAAGAAGTATAAGAAGGCAAAAGGCGAGGCGCATCTAGGCAAGGAGTGGGATTCGGATTGCTCCTCTTCCGACTCTGACAATGAGGGACTCGCCGCCACCGCCTTCAACAAATCGGCCCTCTTTCCAAACGAGCGTCACACATGCCTTATGGCAAGAGAGAAGAAGGTATGTACTCAAAACTCTACTTATGCTTCTTCAAGTGAGGACGAATCTAGTGATGAGGATGAAATAGATTATTCATGTTTGTTTAAGGGCCTAGATAGAATCAAGGTAGACAAAATTAATGAATTAATTGATGCCTTGAATGATAAGAATATACTTTTAGAAAAGCAAGAGGATTTGTTGTATGAAGAACATGATAAATTTGTAGAAGCACAAAAGTCTCTTGCTCTAGAAATTAAAAGGAATAAAATGCTATCTAGTGAATTATCTTCTTGTCATGAAACTATTGCTACGTTAAAAAGTTTTAATGATGATTTAAATGCTAAACTAGAAGTAGCTAGTAAATCTAATTCTTGTGTAGAAATTGTTGAAACTTGTAATAGGTGTAAAGATTTTGACATTGATGCTTGTAGTGATCATTTAGTTTCAATTTCCAAATTAAATGAGGAATTAGCTAGTCTTAATGCCCAACTTAAGACTAGCAAGAATGAATTTGACAAGCTAAAATTTGCAAGGGATGCCTACACGATTGGTAGACACCCCTCAATTAAGGATGGACTTGGCTACAAGAGGGAAGCCAAGAACTTGACAAACCATAAGGCTCCCATCTCCGCCAAGGAGAAAGGGAAGGCCCCTATGGCTAGTAGTGTGCAAAAGAACCATGCCTTTATGTACCATGATAGGAGACAATCTAGAAATGCTTATAGGAGTTGTAATGCATATAATGCCTTTGATTCTCATGCCATGTTTGCTTCTAGTTCTTCTTATGTGCATGATAGAAATGTTGGTAGGAGAAATGTTGTTCATAATATGCCTAGGAGAAATGTTGTTAATGTTACTAGGAAAGTAAATGAACCTTCTACAATATATCATGCTTTAAATGCTTCTTTTGCTATTTGTAGAAAGGATAAGAAGATAGTTACTAGAAAATTAGGGGCAAGATGCAAGGGAGACAAAACTTGCATTTGGGTCCCTAAGGATATTTGTGCTAACCTTGTAGGACCCAACATGAGTTGGGTACCTAAGACCCAAGCCTAAATTTGCCTTGCAGGTTTATGCATCCGGGGGTTCAAGCTGGATTATCGACAGCGGATGCACAAACCATATGACGGGGGAGAAGAAGATGTTCACCTCCTACGTCAAGAATAAGGATTCCCAAGATTCAATAATATTCGGTGATGGGAATCAAGGCAAGGTAAAAGGGTTAGGTAAAATTGCAATCTCAAATGAGCACTCTATCTCTAATGTGTTTTTAGTAGAGTCTCTTGGATATAATTTGCTATCTGTTAGTCAACTATGCAATATGGGATATAACTGTCTATTTACAAATGTAGATGTGTCCGTCTTTAGAAGAAGTGATGGTTCACTAGCTTTTAAGGGTGTATTAGACGGCAAACTTTATTTAGTTGACTTTGCAAAAGAAGAGGCCGGTCTAGATGCATGCTTAATGGCTAAGACTTGCGTGGGCTGGTTGTGGCATCGCCGCCTAGCACATGTGGGGATGAAGAACCTCCACAAGCTTCTAAAGGGAGAACACGTGATAGGTCTAACCAATGTTCATTTCGAAAAAGATAGACCTTGTGCAGCTTGTCAAGCAGGTAAACAAGTAGGAGGAGCGCATCACAGCAAGAATGTGATGACCACGTCAAGACCTCTGGAGCTGCTGCATATGGACCTCTTCGGACCCGTCGCCTATCTGAGCATAGGAGGAAGTAAGTATGGTCTAGTTATTGTTGATGACTTTTCCCGCTTCACTTGGGTGTTCTTTTTGCAGGATAAGTCTGAAACACAAGGGACCCTCAAGCGCTTCCTAAGGAGAGCTCAAAATGAGTTTGAGCTCAAGGTGAAGAAGATAAGGAGCGACAACGGGTCCGAATTCAAGAATCTTCAAGTGGAGGAGTTCCTTGAGGAGGAGGGGATCAAGCACGAGTTCTCTGCTCCCTACACACCTCAGCAAAATGGTGTGGTAGAGAGGAAGAACAGGACGCTCATAGATATGGCGAGGACTATGCTTGGAGAGTTCAAGACCCCCGAGTGCTTTTGGTCGGAAGCCGTGAACACGGCTTGCCACGCCATCAACAGGGTCTACCTTCACCGCCTCCTCAAGAAGACCTCATACGACCTGCTAACTGGTAACAAACCCAATGTATCGTACTTTCGTGTATTTGGGAGTAAATGCTACATTCTAGTGAAGAAGGGTAGGAATTCCAAATTTGCTCCCAAAGCCGTAGAAGGGTTTTTATTAGGTTATGATTCAAATACAAAGGCGTATAGGGTCTTCAACAAATCATCGGGTTTGGTTGAAGTCTCTAGCGACGTTGTATTTGATGAGACTAATGGCTCTCCAAGAGAGCAAGTTGTTGATCTTGATGATGTAGATGAAGAAGACGTTCCAACGGCCGCGATACGCACCATGGCGATTGGAGATGTACGGCCTCAGGAACATTTGGAGCAAGATCAACCGTCTTCCTCAACTATGGTGCATCCCCCAACCCAGGATGACGAACAGGTACCTCAAGTGGAGGCGCATGATCAAGGGGGAGCACAGGATGTTCAAATTGAAGAGGAAGAAGCACCTCAGGCACCTCCAACCCAAGTTCGAGCGACGATCCAAAGGGATCATCCCGTCGACCAAATTTTGGGTGATATTAGCAAGGGAGTAACTACTCGTTCAAGATTAGTTAATTTTTGTGAGCATTACTCTTTTGTCTCTTCTATTGAGCCTTTCAGGGTAGAAGAGGCCTTGCTAGATCCGGACTGGGTGTTGGCCATGCAGGAGGAACTCAACAATTTCAAGCGCAATGAAGTTTGGACACTGGTGCCTCGCCCCAAGCAAAATGTTGTGGGTACCAAGTGGGTGTTCCACAACAAACAGGACGAGCACGGGGTGGTGACAAGGAACAAGGCTCGGCTTGTGGCAAAAGGTTATGCCCAAGTCGCAGGTTTGGACTTTGAGGAGACTTTTGCTCCCGTGGCTAGGCAAGAATCAATTCGTATCTTGCTAGCATATGCCGCTCACCATTCCTTCAGGTTGTACCAAATGGATGTGAAGAGCGCTTTCCTCAACGGGCCGATCAAGGAGGAGGTGTACGTGGAGCAACCCCCTGGCTTTGAGGATGAACGGTACCCCGACCACGTGTGTAAGCTCTCTAAGGCGCTCTATGGACTTAAGCAAGCCCCAAGAGCATGGTATGAATGCCTTAGAGACTTTTTAATTGCTAATGCTTTCAAGGTCGGGAAAGCCGATCACACTCTTTTTACTAAGACTTGCGATGGTGATCTTTTTGTGTGCCAAATTTATGTCGATGACATAATATTTGGCTCTACTAACCAAAAGTCTTGTGAAGAGTTTAGCAGGGTGATGACACAGAAATTCGAGATGTCGATGATGGGCGAGTTGAACTACTTCCTTGGGTTTCAAGTGAAGCAACTCAAGGACGGCACTTTCATCTCCCAAACGAAGTACACGCAAGACTTGCTAAAGCGGTTTGGGATGAAGGACGCCAAGCCCGCAAAGACGCCGATGGGAACTGACGGACACACCGACCTCAACAAAGGTGGTAAGTCCGTTGATCAAAAAGCATACCGGTCCATGATAGGTTCTTTGCTTTATTTATGTGCTAGTAGACCGGATATTATGCTTAGCGTATGCATGTGTGCTAGATTTCAATCCGATCCTAAGGAGTGTCACTTAGTGGCTGTGAAGCGAATTCTTAGATATTTAGTCGCTACGCCTTGCTTCAGGATCTGGTATCCAAAGGGGTCTAACTTTGACTTAATTGGGTACTCAGATTCCGACTATGCTGGATGTAAGGTCGATAGGAAGAGTACATCGGGGACGTGCCAATTCTTAGGAAGGTCCCTGGTGTCATGGAACTCTAAGAAACAAACCTCCGTTGCCCTATCCACCGCTGAGGCCGAGTACGTTGCCGTAGGACAGTGTTGTGCGCAACTACTTTGGATGAGGCAAACCCTCAGGGACTTTGGCTACAATCTGAGCAAAGTCCCACTCCTATGTGATAATGAGAGTGCTATCCGAATAGCGGAAAATCCTGTTGAGCACAGCCGCACAAAGCACATTGACATCCGGCATCACTTTTTGAGAGACCACGAGCAAAAGGGAGATATCGAAGTGTTTCATGTTAGCACCGAGAACCAGCTAGCCGATATCTTTACCAAGCCTCTAGATGAGAAGACCTTTTGCAGGCTGCGTAGTGAGCTCAATATCTTAGATTCGCGGAACTTGGATTGAATTGTAGCATATATGTGTTTATGCCTTTGATCATGTTCATTCTGCATTCTGTTGCTTATTGTGGTGCTCAAGTTGTACAAACACTCCCTGGACCTCACAAGTCCTTTTTGCAAGTGATGCACATATTTAGGGGGAGCTGTGCTACAACTTGACCCTTTGAGACTAACCATGTACTTGAGTTTGGTTGTTTTAGTCTCCAAGGAGAATTGAAAGGGAAAAGGTGGACTTGGACCATGCAAGACTTCCACTGCACTTCGATGAGAAAGAGTAACTTTTCCAAGTTCATCTTTATACTCCTATTGCCTTTGTGTTCTTATTTGAAAATTTTGGTGAGGCAATGGGGTTAAAGGGCCAAAATTGATCCCGTTTTGGTGCTTGATGCCAAAGGGGGAGAAAATAAAGGCCAAAGCAATAAATGGATCAGCTACCACTTGAGAAATTTTGAAAATAGTAGATTAGGGCTTTTGGTTTGTCAAAACTCTTTTATTGTCTTTTATGTCAAAAGTTGGCCTCTTGTGGGGAGAAGTGTTGATTATGGGAAAAAGGGGGAGTTTTTGAAATCCTTGATCAAATTTCTTTGGAAAACCTCTCTTTATGTCTCTACAAGTGGTTTTGACTTAGAGATAGGAATTTGAGTTTGATTTGCAAAAACAAACCAAGTGGTGGCATAGAGTGATCCATATATGTCAAATTGAATCAAAACAATTTTGAGTTCTAATTTGAATTGTTTTTGTACTTGTTCTACTTGCTTTATGTTGTGTTGGCATAAATCACCAAAAAGGGGGAGATTGAAAGGGAAATGTGCCCTTGGGCCATTTCTAAGTGTTTTGGTGATTTAGTGTCCAACACAAGTGCCTAAGTGTAAAGAGGTGGACAAAGTACAAATCAAGGATAAAGGTATGTTTCTCAGACTTAGTACATTGTTTTATGGACTAATGTATTGTGTCTAAGTGCTGGAAACAGGAAAAATCCAATTGGAAATGTCTTGGCTCGAGCAGCCAAGAATCTGCTGAGTCTGGGTGCACCGAACAGTGTCCGGTGGTGCACCGGAAAGTGTCCGGTGCGCCAGGCTGGTTCGAGCGAACTGGCCGCTCTCGGGAATTCACCGGCGACGTACGGCTATAATTCACCGAACTGTCCGGTGTGCACCGGACTGTCCGGTGAGCCAACGGTCGGCCGGGCCAACGGTCGGCCGCGCGATCTGCGCGGGACACGTGGCCGAGCCAACGGCTAGAAGGGGGCACCGGACTGTCCGGTGTGCACCGGACATGTCCGGTGCGCCAACGGCTCCAGGTCTGCCAACGGTCGGCTTCGCCATTTAAGGAAAGAAATCTGGCACCGGACAGTGTCCGGTGTGCACCGGACTGTCCGGTGCGCCAGACGACAGAAGGCAAGAATTGCCTTCCCTGATTGCTCTCAACGGCTCCTAGCTGCCTTGGGGCTATAAAAGGGACCCCTAGGCGCATGGAGGAGGACACCAAGCATTCCTACAACATTTCTAAGCACCAAGACATAGTTTTCGCGCATTCGTTTCATTGTGATAGCATATAGAGCTCTTGTGGAGTTGTGAACTCATTGAGTCGTGTTGCGAGCTCTTGTTGCGATTTGTGTGCGTGTTGACACTCTGATTCTTGTGTCTTGTGTGCGTTGCTAATCCCTCCCTTGCTCCGTGTTCTTTGTGAATTTCAAGTGTAAGGGCGAGAGGCTCCAAGTTGTGGAGATTCCTCGCAAACGGGATTGAGAAAAAGCAAACAAAACACCGTGGTATTCAAGTAGGTCTTTGGACCGCTTGACAGGGGTTGATTGCAACCCTCGTCCGTTGGGACGCCACAACGTGGAGTAGGCAAGCGTTGGTCTTGGCCGAACCACGGGATAACCATCGTGCCATCTCTGTGATTGATCCTTGTTGGTTATTGTGTTTTGTTGAGGATTCCTCTTTAGCCACTTGGCAATTATTGTGCTAACAATTAACCAAGTTTTTGTGGCTATAAGTTTTTGGAGTTTTACAGGATCACCTATTCACCCCCCCCCCCTCTAGGTGCTCTCACCACTAAATTATTTGGGTAGTACCTGCTATTTCTTTATGTGGTTTTGGGTATAGAGATACATTTTATTCATGATTATATTTTATTATCAATTGTTATTTATTGTTCATGTTAAGATCATTATGTTAATTGGAACATGGAGAACCACCCGGGAAAATAGTGCTACCACAAGGGTGGAATGGGACGCACTTGACTGACTAACTAGGAAAGCTAATGGAGGACTACTGTGGGGGACAGATATCCCCCGGGTCCACCAGAAGGCAAGAAGGCCTCACAGAAGATCCCAGGCCCATTATTCTGCGAGGCTGTCCCTTCGTGGGCCAGGGGAGGAACTTTCAACAGAGCGGATCAACGCAAAGCTTAAACGCTATCTGCAGCATTGATCCGACTTTCCCGCGCGGCGCCCTCAGACGTCGCGGGCGAAGGATTATGAGTCGGCAAAACTATAGGAAGATAAACTCAGTCGGTTCACTATTACTTAGGAATACGTGGTTATCAGTAACGCCCCACGGTCGAATATATAAGGCCTAGGGAGCACCCCCTCAGAACAGATCTCACCTTTCAGCCATACACCCAACCCTCCGGTATCCTTCATACTAGAGAATTCTCTTGTAATTCACCACATAAAGTACTCACGCCAGGACGTAGGGTGTTACGCATCTCCAAGTGGCCCGAACCTATACAAAACTGTCCACTGTCTCTCGTGCGTCAAGCGCGAACCATCGAGCTACAGTCGATAACATCGTCCTACTCCAAAAAGCACCTCGAGGGGCAACCCCAGGTGCGCGGTCGGACCCAAAACACTGACAGCTGGCGCGCCAGTTAGGGGGTGTGTTACTGATCCAAGCTAGCTCAATGGCCGTCACTTTCCAGCACAAGATCAGCCTTCGCCCGGGGTCCACGTTCTGCTTTGGGACCATTTCATCCATAGCAGACGAGGAAGGAACTCTACATCGCATCGCTGATTTGCCAGAGAGAAAGTCTTCCTTAACAATCCCCAGAAAAGTTGGAGCGAAGCAGGCAAAAAGGCAACCTCCAGCACTCCGAGCAAAGACCACCTTCAGCAAGCTAGGAGCTGAGGGCCCGTCTACCTGGAGAACTCTGCTGTCCACCTCTTCGACGGAAAAATGGATACGGATCACAAGGAAAAATGAGACGAACAAGGTGAAGGATTATCAAATCGCTCTTCTGGAACCTCCGCCCTCAAAGGAGAACAGGAAGAAGCTCGTCACAACGACGGTTCCATTCTATCCCGACGTCCTCTTCATCGGGAGAGTAGAGTCGTCTCCCGTCCCCGACGATGAGCCAACTGTGCTCGGGGAAGAACCTCCTCAGCGAGAAGCCCGCCGACGCAGGAATCGGTGCCGAAATATCCGACGACATCATGCGGCCGAAGAGCGTGATCCAGCACAGCCCGTATCACGAGATGAGATCTCGGAGGTAGGAGAAACTCTGGACGAACAGGTCTTCAGGGAAAGGAGGAATTCCCGACGACGCGACCGTCGGCAAGCTCAAGAGCAAGCTGAGCAGGAAGCAAGACAACGCCGGGAGAACCCTCTTATCAGACGGAACCTGAACCCCGACTTCGCCTGAGCCATGAACACGCCGAGTGAAGTTGGCGGAGTGTTAGCTCGGATAGCCGACGGCCTCCCCTGAACTCCGAACGCTGAGGGCTATCGGCGGCTGCTCACACGGGCAGCAAATCACCTTCTACCTCTCGCTCATCTGCCGAGTGACCTATGGCACGCCATCAACAGTCGGCGAGACGCGCGGAGCTCCATCAACACCTCGCGCGAGCGACGGCACGAGAACGAGATCCGGCGTCGAGAAGAATACGATCGGGATCATGGTGTCCCTGCGCGGAGTCGGGCAACCAGAGTTGAGTCGACAACAGCTTCAACCAGCGGCACAACTCGGGGATGGTCGAGGCACCACGACAACAACTCCCCTCCCCGGGATAGACATCATCATCACCGACAGGAGGACACGTGTGGGGTATCAGCGCTCACTCCACGTCTTAGGGCCATTCAGTGGCCCCCTAACTTCAAGGTCTCCAACATTGACAAGTACGAGCCTAAGCAGGACCCGGGAGGCTGGCTGGCCATCTACACCACCGCCGCCCGGGCCACTGGGGCGACTGAAGATGTGATGACCGCGTACCTGCCCATCGTCCTCGGGCAAGATGCACTGCAGTGGATACGGCACCTACCCCGACACTGCATAGACGACTGGAGCGACTTCAGCCGGCGCTTCACTGCCAACTTCCAATCCCTTTCCGACAAGCCGGCGCAGCCATGGGACCTCAAGACCATCAAGCACCGAGGGGATGAGACTCTTCGATCATACCTCAAAAGATTTCATACCATGAGGAATTGAATCCCTGAGGTTGCGGAAGCAGCAGTGATCGAGGACTTCTACCGGGGATCTAATGACTCAGCTTTCGTCCGAACCATACTGCAGAAGGCGCCGACTACCTCCGAGCAGCGGTTCCGGGAAGCTGACCTCTACATCACCGCCGACAAACGGGCCCAGGAACTCATCGGAGGAGCAAAGCCTGCACCGGCGGCACCGCGACGCGACACGAACCAACAACCCGACAAACGGTGGGAGAAGAGGCCTCGAGAGGAAGTCCACGCTGCCGGACCACCCACCTTTCGCGCCCGAGGAGGACCCCACGGGGGCGAACGAACACTGGATGACATCCTCGATGCCTAGTGCCCGTACCACAAGGACATGCGCCACACCCTCCGGAACTGCAGGGATTTTAAGCACTCTATTGGGCACGGACGACCCTTCCAACCTCTACCACCTCCCCCACCTCGAGGAGCACCCGGAGAACCTCGACAGCCCCAACAACTGGAAGGGGGAGGAGGCGGAGCATTCCCGCGCGTCGATGGGGAAGTCAATGTCATCTTTGGCGGACATGGGTTGCAGGAAAGCAAGAGGCAACAAAAACTCAATGACCGTCATATAATGGTGGCGGCCACTGGTCCTCCCGCTCCATATCAGAATGGACCGAGCAACAAGTGTCCGATAGCCCGGAGATTGCAGAAGTATGGCGAATGTATTTCGATGGCTCGTTGAAGCTGTAGGGGGCAGATGCAGGGATCTTGTTCATCGCACCTGGAGGTGAACAACTCAAATATGCTCTTCAATTGTTATTCCTAGCGTCCAACAATGCAACAGAGTACGAAGCTTTGATTCATGGACTGAACATTGCCATATCACTGGGCATCAAGAGACTGATGGTATATGGGGACTCCCTGGTGGTCATAAGTCAGATAAACAAAGAGTGGGATTGCTCAAATGACTCCATGGGGAAATACTGCTCCGCCGTCCGAAAGCTAGAAGACAAGTTTGAGGGTTTGGAATTTCATCATGTGGAGAGAGACCGCAACACGGCAACTGATGCATTGTCAAAACTAGGATCCAGTCGGACTCAGGTCCCGCCTAGAGCTTTCATCCATGAAGTACTGCACCTAAGCATTTCACTAGATCGGGTAGAGGAATGCAATATTCTGAGCCAACCAGAGATAGATTCTAATGACTGGAGGGAGCCAATCATCAAGTACATAAAGAATGAGGAGGAGCCAGATGACAAAAATGCAGCAGAGCGCATCGCAAGGCAGTCAGCTCATTATACACTCATTGGGGAAACACTATACAGAAGGGGCACATCAGGAGTCCTCATGAAATGCATTCTTTCAGCTACTGGGAAGCAACTGCTAGATGAGGTCCATGCTGGGCAATGCGGGATACATGCAGCATCCAGGATTTTGGTTGGGAAGGTCTTCAGGTCTGGTTTCTACTGGCCAACGGCAAAGACTGATGCCGCCGAGTTAGTCCAGAGGTGCGAAGCTTGTCAGTACTTATCAAAACAGCAGCATCTACCAGCACAGCAACTGCAAACCATACATGTAACCTGGCCGTTCGCGTGCTGGGGACTGGATATGATTGGACCTTTCAAGAAGGCTCAAGGAGGATACACTCATGTACTGGTTGCTATCGACAAATTCACTAAGTGGATAGAATTCAAACCCATTGCTTCTCTAAATTTAGCTAAGGTAGTGGAGTTCATATAGGACATAATATTCAGGTTCGGGATACCAAATAGCATCATAACCGACCTGGGATCCAATTTCACAAGCTCAGAGTTCTTCGATTTCTGTGAACAAAAGAGCATTCAGATCAAATATGCCTCGGTGGCGCACCCAAGAGCCAACGGGCAAGTAGAAAGAGCCAACGGGATGATATTGGAGGCACTCAGAAAGAAAGTCTTGGACAAGAATGAAAAGTCCGCAGGAAGGTGGATCAGAGAGTTGCCATATGTTGTCTGGAGCCTGAGGACTCAACCTAGCCGAGCTTTGCATGGAAACACTCCTTTCTTTATTGTCTATGGTTCGGAGGCAATGCTACCCGCTAATCTCAAGTTTGGGGCACTGAGATTAATCTTTGAAAGCATAGCAGAAGCTGAAGCTACTAGACTGGAGGATGTTGATATACTAGAAGAAGAACGATTGAATACGATGATTCAGTCAGCCCGGTATCAGCAAACTCTAAGGCGCTATTATGATAAGGCCATACGGCATCGATCCTTCGCCGTGGGAGATCTCGTCCTCTGCCGAATTCTAATGGGGGAGGGACGGCACAAATTGTCGCCACTATGGGAAGGACCATTCATAGTAGCAGAGGTCACCCGGACTGGGTCATATCGTCTTACTCAAATGGACGACATGGAAATTGGGAAGTCATGGAATATAGAGCATCTCAGGAAATTCTATCCTTAGCTAGATTTCAAGAGCTATTGGAACGGCATTGTATTCTATAAATTGGGAAACACATCATCAATAAAAAGACTTCATTCTCAAAGGCACTCAAGTTGTTTATCGTTAATCTGCATACTTACTCGACTCAGGGTGACCACTATACCCTACTAACGGAGCAATCGGCTTAAGTCGGCAATAACTTAAGGCGGTGCGACATGCTCACGCTTACTTAACTCAGGGTGACCACTATACCCTACTAACGGAGCAATCGACCTAAGTCGGCGATGACTTAAGGCGGTGTGACATGCTCACGCTTACTTAACTTGGGGTGACCACTATACCCTACTAACGGAGCAATCGACCTAAGTCGGCGATGACTTAAGGTGGTGTGACATGCTCACGCTTACTTAACTCGGGGTGACCACTATACCCTACTAATGGAGCAATTGACTTAAGTCGGCAATGACTTAAGGCGGTGTGACATGCTCACGCTTACTTAACTCAGGGTGACCACTATATCCTACTGACAGAAGCAGTCGGTTTAAGTCAGTAATGACTTAAATCGGCGTGGCGCGCTCACGTCTGCTCGATCCAACACAAGCACGTTTGCGACTAGTCATCTTAGGGCAATCTCTATGCCTCACGATATAAGAAGAAGTTTCAAAATCATCACACTGCATTTACTTCTACAATTGTAACCATTGTTGGATTCTAACAACAAGAAAATAATAATGGTATTCTGCACTGAAAACACTTTCTGACAGAATATTCAAGCACACTAACCACATACACAATGCATTCAATGTTTCTACTTAGTAATGTTTTTCTCAGGAGCGACCGATGAAGAAGGGCGACTCAAAGAATCAGGAGCAGAATTCACATATGCGACTATGTCGTCAGGGACAATCACACCGGGTCTCCTCATCAAGATTCGCCCCGCGCGAATGGCTTTGTCCATAGCCTTGTCGTGCTGGGCCTTCAGAGTAGTGGAAGCGTCTTCAGCAGCCTTGATAGCCAGCCGAGCAGCTTCTAGCTCCTGGATGACTGATCTTTTGGAAGCGCGCAGATCCTTGATGATGGAATCTTTGCTTGACACCAATTGCCTAAGACGAATCATATCATCTAGGGACTCTTGTAGCTTGTAACGATGATTATCCAAATCCTCCATGGTGAAACGATGGCTCCTCTCCAAGATAGTCAAAGAATTGCTGACATCGCGATACAACTTGTCGAGGTTGTCACAAGAAGTTGCAAGGGCACGTTTTTCCTTCTGCAGACAAGAATCAGCTCTCAATCGTCAAACAAGCATTAAGAACACAGCAGAGAAAGCCGAGTAAAGCTTAATTCATTGGCCACCTCTTCAGAGTTAAGCTGAGCACTGAGAGAGGAATTCAACATGTTGGCATCATTCAGAGAAATAGAAACCCGAGCCAAGTCCGTCTGACCTTGAGAATATTTCTCCTCAAGATCAAAGTACCACCGGGCCATATCTAGCAGGAAACGGTTAAACAAGGGTATTCAGTCAAAGAGTAGATCTATCAAGTAGCCAAGGAAAAAACAAAAGGCACTAACCAACATTTGCCATCTCCAAATCAGATACCCGCTGCTGAAGCAGCACCGGATTCCAATGTGTTAGAGACATAACTCTTTCCGGGACAGAGGCACCCTGCGATCTCAGCTGACCAGCCATCTCGTCAACCAAAGCCTGACATGGAAAACAAATGAGTACAAAGGCAGTATTTCACCAGGAGTATAGCCAGATCGGGAAAAGTCAAATTATTTGGAGATTGGAGAAGAACGAAGGAAGCCCCAAGTCATGGGAAGCCAGTTGATGATTTGACGAAGGATTATCAACCAAGGCAATCTGCAGAGCATCATTGGGGATCAACTCAGCATCACCAGCAGAAATCAAAACTCTAGCATCAGATGTGCCGGACTCTAAGGCGACTTCCTGACCCAAAGCACGCGCTGCTGCCATGCAATCAGAATGTGGAGGAGAAGACCCAATATGGACATCCATGGAAGTATGAGAGGGGAACCTGCTCGGACACCCTCGGGGGCTGGGTCATAGCTCGTGCTGCCCACCCGAGCCAGATCATTACCAGCAACACCCTCAGGGGCTGGGTAAACGCTAGCGCCATCCTTGGGGAACGGGTTCTCTGTAGTAGCCACCTCTAAGGCTGAAGGATTTTCAACCACTTCCATGGAAACAGAGCAATTTAGATCGGCCTCTTGACTCTTAAGACCACGCTCCAAGGTCGATGAGGCACGAGACGCTGCTCGAGATGACTCTAACCCGACATCAGACATATCAGCGCAGACTTCCATCATTCCACCATCTATCAGCAGATCTTCAGGGACCAGATCTTCGAGAGTCTGATCAAAATTTGCCAGAGACAATTCTTGCAGACCAACGAGAGTAGACAAAGCTGGAGAAGGAACACCACCACTCTCCCCACTGACTATATAGCGCCGACTGTTCTTCCGAAGTAAGGGGATTTCCTCCTCTTCCTCATCCTCGTCAATAATACGAGCGGCACACCCATTGGGATCAGTTCTGGCCGGGTTACACCCATTGGGGTCAGCATCATCAAGGTTACACCCATTGGGGTTAGCATCATCAAGGTCACACCCATTGGGGTCAGCTCCAGTAAAAATCGGCACTGGAATGTCCTTGGCAGCAGGAGCAGAAGGACCGGCATCCTGATTCAAGCATGACACTCGCCGAAGCCGTCTCTTTTTCTTTTTCTTCCCCTCAGCGGGAGAAGTTGGATGACTAGCTTGGTGAGGACGCTACGGGCGAATGCTATCAGATCCTTGAATGTCTAAGGTTTTTCCAGGCTCTGGGATAGTTATAACAGCTAGTGTTTCAGCAGGGACCAAATCAGAGGAATCCTCAGCCAACATATCCAGCATAGCACTTATTTCTGCGTCGTTCGGATTTATAGGCATCTCAAAGTGAACCTGCCTCTCATCATCGGGGATTTCACCAAGCAAACCAACAAAAGCCTCAACCTCCTCGGGAGAGGGTCGCACTCTAAGGCCCAAACCACTGTCACCAGTAGGAGGATTTGACACAAAACTGACGAAAGTCTTGGGAGGAGGCAGATTCCAGGCAGAATACGCAACAGGAGCACCGATATTCGACACCTTGCCTCTAAGAATCATCTCAAGCCGGCCTACCAGATCCACAGCAGGAATCCTTCTGTTGGTAACCCGGGTTGAGTCAGTGATACCACGATACAGATAAGCTAGGTATGCTCTATCCTTCAGTGGTTGAATGTTCTTAAAAACAAAATCGACGACCACAGCTTCAGTAGTCAGACCTTTCTCCTTCAACAAACCAACCTCGGCAAGCAGAACCCTGGCCTCAGCTATCTCCAAGTCTGTCAGGGATTCAGTCCAACTTGGAGCGCGAACATTCGGGTGTCTCCCTGACCGAGGGGGGAGAGAATTCCCGTGATTCTCTATGATAAACCATTCTAGGCGCCATCCTTTGATGATGTCCTTGAGTGGGATGTCGATGTACTCTGTCTTCCTCCTACAACGCATTTCCAAACTCGCACCACCCACGAGCTAGTGCTGTCCCCCAGCCATCCCAGGCCGACAGTGATACAAGTATTTCCACAAGCCAAAATGTGGCAGACACCAAGGTAGGCTTCACACAAATGAACAAAGACGAAAACTTGTAGAATAGAATTGGGATTCAGATGAGTTAGATTTAGATGATAGAAATCAAGGAGACGGCGGAAGAAAGGAGAAATAGGGAGAGCAAGGCCACGGATGAGAAAAGGAATATAAATAACGGACTCATGGGTGTCCTCTGTCGGGACAGTGACCCCATGGCAGATCCGCCAAGAACAAAGTTCCTTCGGAGGAAGAACTCCGACAGAGACAAGATGAAGAAGGTCGGACTCAGAAACAACAGACATGTGGTTACCTGCGAAAGGCAACTAGCTATTGGGATCGATGGGAGGAATAGTCACGACAGATGAACTCTGATTCTTCCGTTTGGGCGCCATCTCAATCTCGCTGGCAAACTGAGCGGAAGCAAGATTACAAGGAAGTAGATAAGGTCTGGATAAAGAAAAGCAGGGCTAGGGCTCAGAATGCAGAGGCATGCGACGGCGCAGTCCAAATGAGGGTTTCCCGGGCCAGATGCCATTTCTAAAAGTGCCCAGTCACCACTCGGCCGTTGTTTCCATAAACGCCGACGTGGCCTAATGTAACTCAGCTGTTATTTCTAAAACGCTGACGTTACCAGTTATCACTCGGTCGTTATTTCTAAAACACCGATGTGGCCCGTTATCACTCAAATGTTATTTCTAAAACGATGATGTCACAAGTAATCACCCGGCTGTTATTTCTAAAACGCCGACGTCGCAAGTAATCACTCAGCCGTTATTTCCAAAACAGCAACGTGACTCAAAAGGACCCGGCTGTTACCTCTAAAACGCCGGCGTCGCAAAAAGTACCACTCGGTTACCACCTCTGAAAATACTAACAGTAAATCAGCCGTTTTTTTTCTACGAATATGCAGGCAGATCTAAAAAACAACTCGACGATTCCAAGCCATTACTCAAAGCATTATTTCCGAGAACAACGGCTACGTTAAAGCATGGACACGATTCATCGATCGACTGGAAAAGGAACGGCGACAAAGCAAAGAAACACTGAATGGGATGAAGTCTTCTTCATTATAAAAGGAGGGGAAGTATTACCAAACATAAAAAACCCACTCATTATGAGTCGATTTTCTCCCCACTGTTCGATACATTACACTACTACATTACATTTCACTACACTATACTACTAACTACCACTACATTATTCTACTAATACTACTTCTACTATTACCTATCTATACTAATATTTAAACCAGTGGCGCTTAGCCACTGGCCTTGTTGTTGCCCCTACCGCTGCCGCTGCCATCGCCGTCGTCGCCCTTACTGCTGCCGTCGCCACCGTCACCCTTGCCATCACCGCCATCACCCTTGCCATCACCCTCACCGCCGTCGCCGTTGCCATCGCCTCCGCCGTCGTCGCTGCCCTCACCATCGCCGCCACCGCCGCTCTCCTCGGACGAGTCCGAGGAGTTCTCCTCGTCCGAGGAGACCTCCGACTCATCCAAGCCCTCGAGCCTGACCACACCTCTGCGGCGATCCCTTGGGAGTCGTCTGAGTCATCAAACAACGCCGAGGGAGAGGCAGGGATCGGCGATCCCTCGGACCCGGAGGAGAACTCCTCCCCCGAATACTCGGAATCGCCGAAGTCCTCCGAGGGAGGAGTTGGCTCGCGTTTCCGCTTATCGCCGGAATGGTGTGAAGAGCTCCCGCCTTTCTTGCTCTTGTCCATGGTGGAGTAGAAGAAGAAAAGAGAATAAGAAACAAGCGGCAGTAAGATGTGTGAAGATGACGGAGAAGCAAGCATACTATTTATAGAAGAAGAAGGCAACTGCTCATGTCCTACCATGGCCACTAAACAGTCGCAAAAATTCAATATGCAATTCAAATCGTCTGGAAACACGTCAGGCGGCTGGCGCCGTTTTGCGTAACACGGCACCCATTAGGACTCAAGTCAACTGCATGGATGATATGATTACACCCGCGGTCACATCGAGTTACTACTCAGGGACAGTTCACTAAACGCTTAGCGCACCAAGCCGTCCCTTGCCCACACCCATTGGGGGGATGTCCAGGAATTTTCAATAGATTTTCCCAAGCAGTCGCATCCATAAAGTATACGCAATGAATATGTCAAGACAGAAGGAAGATATCTACGGAGATCAAAGGAAATCCAAAAATAGCCGATGAAGTACAAGTCTAATCAAAAGGAGCAGTAAAGCACAGAGCGAAATAATGACCAGCCAAGGGCCATCTACCGGATGTCCAATCCATCACCGATCAAGTAAATTTCAAGCCAGTGCATGGGCAGGCCGTATTGATGATCACAAAAAGACAAAACTATATGCTGATCTCTAAAGCATAAACTGAGGAGACAATGCTGATCTCTAAAGCATGAGTCTAAATCGAAGACAATGGTTTCTGAAAAATCGTGGAATGAAGACCTTTGAGTGGATTATTTTCAGTAATCCACTCAAAGCTCGGGGGCTACACCCATTGGGTGCACCTCCGGTGCACCTAATGAATCATGAGATCCTGAAGAACAAATGCTGATCTCTAAAGTATAAGCTGGTGGTAAAATGCTGATTTCTAAAGCATCTGTCTAAGTCAGAAACTACAATTCTTAAAGAAGCATGAGATGAGGACCTTTGAATGGATTATTTTCAGTAATCCATTCAAAGCTCGGGGGCTACACCCAATAAATCCTTAACCCTTGAGAGCAAAGCGTCGACCTCTAAGGCGCGAACAGAGTACCGATTTCTGAAGATTAAAAGCAAAAAACTGAAGAACGAAGCCAGAAAAAGATGACAGAAGACCATTCTTACCAAGTCACTCAGAGCTGGAGGTAACAACTCAGTAGACATGTTTCAAAATCGCAAGCTGGACCTAGAATCTTTGGGCCGATTATTTCAAAATCAACACAAAGATTGGGGGCTTGTGGGGGACAGATATACCCTGGGTCCACCAGAAGGCAAGAAGGCCTCACAGAAGACCCTAGGCCCATTATTCCGCGAGGCCGTCCCTTCATGGGCCAGGGGAGGAACTTTCAACAGAGCGGATCAACACAAGGACGGATCGACTTGAGCCCGTATGGTTCGCAAAGCTTAAACGCTATCTGCAGCATTGATCCAACTTTCCCGCGCGGCGCCCTCAGACGTCGCGGGCGAAGGATTATGAGTCGGCGAAACTATAGGAAGATAAACTCAGTCGGTTCACTATTACTTAGGAATACGTGGTTATCATATTCGCATGTAACGCCCCACGGTCGAATATATAAGGCCTAGGGAGCACCCCCTCAGAACAGATCTCACCTTTCAGCCATACACCCAACTCTCTGGTATCCTTCATACTAGAGAATTCTCTTGTAATCCACCACATAAAGTACTCACGCCAGGACATAGGGTGTTACGCATCTCCAAGCGGCCCGAACCTGTACAAAACTGTCCACTGTCTCTCGTGCGTCAAGCGCGAACCATCGAGCTACAGTCGGTAACACCGTCCTACTCCAAAAAGCACCTCGAGGGGCAACCACGGGTGCGCGGTCGGACCCAAAACACCGACAACTACCTTACCCAAAAGGGGCAAGGGCAGTAGGGGAGTGGTCAGTGTAGGGAGGTCCTTGGGTTGATTTTGCTACGATAGCGGTCAGGCGAGGGATTCCTGCATTGGAGCTTCCTATAAACTGTAGCGGGTTTTCTAAAGCTAGTGGAACTTTGTAAAGGTCTCGTAGTGTTACCATGCCTCGCCTCCTCGGTAGAGGTGTATGGGATTGGTCGTCTCTTAGCAGATGGGTAACATGACTTGTGGGTAAAGATGTGCAACCTCTGCAGAGTGTAAAACTGGTATACTAGCCGTGCTCACGGTCATGAGCAGCTCGGACACTCACATGATTAATTTATGGAACTAAACTCAAATTGTCATATGCATTGCATCATAGGTGATGTTGTTACTTTTGTTCTACTACTTAACTGGGTTGGTATTTACTTATATTTAGTAACTGCTAATAAAATTTTGAGCAACTTTAAAAGCAATGCTCAGCTCTAACCATCCTCTTTGGTAAGCCATACACTTCACGTGAGCTCCCACCTTTGGCGAGTTCATGCACATTATTCCCCACAACTTGTTGAGCTATGAACGTATGTGAGCTCACTCTTGCTGTCTCACACCCCCCACAGGTCAAGAACAGGTACCACAGGATGAGGCTCTTAGAGGATGCTATGACGAGTTCGTGAGAGGTCTAGGCCATCGTCTCCCAGTCAACTTTGGGTTGCTGGACCGTTGTCTCCTTATAATGTAATTAATTATTTATTTTGTATAGAACTCCTATAAAGATGTGACATTCGATCCTGTGCCATGATTCATCATTTGTGTGAGACTTGGTCCCAGCACACCTGGTGATTATGTTCGCGCCCGGGTCTTGGTGCCCCGAAACCGGGTGTGACAACAATGCATCTACTGCTGCATTGCGATCCCTTTCCACATGATGGAACTCCAATCCTTTGAACTTATTTTCTAGTTTTCGCACGGCTACGCAGTATTTGCTCATTGAGTCGGTTGAGCAGTCCCAATCTTTGTTTATTTGACATATGACCACCAGCGAGTCACCATATACCATCAGTTTCTTGATGCTGAGTGATACTGCAATGCTCAGCCCATGGACCTGTGCTTCGTATTCTGCTGCATTATTTGATGCTGGAAATAACAGCTGGAGTGCGTACTTAAGTTGTTCACCTATGGGAGCAATTAAAAGAGTCCCTGCACCTGCTCCTTGCAGCTTCAGCGAGCCATCAAAGTACATTCTCCACACTTCAGCAACTTCTCGGCTATCCGGGACCTGGTGCTCAGTCCATTCTAATATGAAGTCAACCAGTGCCTGAGTTTTTATCGCCGTGCGGAGCCGGAACTCTATGCCGTGAGCCCCGAGCTCGCATGCCCACTTGGCTATCCTTCCAATAGCTTCTTTGTTGTGGAGGATATTACCTATCAGGAATCCTGTGACTATGATGACTTTGTGGTCGTCAAAGTAGTGCCGGAGCTTGCAAGCGGTTAGAAGTACCGCGTACAACAGCTTCTGGACTTGAGGATACCTTATTTTTGAGGGCCGGAGGACTTCGCTGATGAAGTAGACTAGATGTTGCACTGGGTATGCATGTCCTTCCTCCGCCCACTCGACTACTAATGCGGTGCCTACCACGTGAGTCGTGCAGGAGATATACAGGAGCAGGTCTTCTGCTGGCTGACCAGGCGTAGCCCGGCGTGGTGGCTTGAGTACTGGTGGTGTGGTCAAGAACTTCTTCAGTGCCTCTAGGGCTTCCTATGCCTCTGTGGTCCACTGAAATTTGTCCACCTTCTTGAGTAATTTGTAAAATGGCATTCCTTTCTCACCTAACCTTGATATGAACCTGCTCAGTGCTGCCATGCATCCAGTAAGGCTTTGCACTTTTTTCTATGACTTTGGCGCTTCTATTCTCATGATGGCCTCGATCTTCTCCGGATTTGTTTCAATTCCTTGGTGGCTGACAAAGAATCCAAGCAGCTTTCCAGCTGGTACTCTGAAGACACACTTTTCTAGGTTCAGCTTCCACCGGTAGCGCCTCATGCTGTTGAAGACCAGCTGCAAATCTTCGATGAAGTTTTCTGATTTTTTCTGTCTGATTAACTACATCATCGATGTAGGCTTCCACCCGCTTGCTCCAGTGATCAGCTTAGCATATTTGGATGGCTCTCTGGTAAGTCGCTACAGTGTTCTTGAGGCCGAACGACATGGAGGTATAGCAGAAAGCTCCAAATGGGGTGATGAAAGCAGTCTTCTCCTCATCTTTTTTTGCCAAGCTGATCTAATGATATCCAGAGTAGCAGTCTAGGAAGGAGAGCATAGAACACCTAGTAGTCGAGTCAACTACCTGATCTATTCTAGGGAGCTCGAAGGGATCCTTCGGACAATGCTTGTTGAGATCAGTATAGTCGACGCACATGCGCCAATCAACTTTATTCTTTTTTAGTACAAGAACAGGATTCGCTAGCCATAAGGGGTGCAACACTTCCCTAATGAATCCTGCTAACACTAAGCGGGCTAACTCAGCGTGAATAGCTTCCCTTTTGTCAGGCGTGAAACGACGCAACTTCTATCGAATCGGCCTTGCTTGAGGATACACTTTCAATTTGTGATCGGCCAGCTCTCCCGGGACTCCGGGCATATCCGCCGGTTGTCATGCGAATACGTCTCGATTATCTTGCAGGAACCGGACGAGCGCGCTTTCCTATTTGTCATCAAGGCTGAAACTGATGATGGCGGTCTTCCGCTCATCGGCGAATCCCAGATTGATCCTCTTAGTCTCTTCAGTCGGCCGTATAGAGGTCACGGCTTGAGCTTCATTGGTGGGTATAGTGAGACCCTCCTCCTCCAGCATGGTGTTCGCCTGCGTGAGGGGTGTTATCGAGGGCCCAGCAGCGAGAGCTGCTTGAATGGCTCCCCGAAAGCACTCTGCGATGCCTTGGAAGTCAGCACACACAGTGATGATTCCTTGAGGTCCCAGCATTTTTAGTATCATATACGAGTTATGCGGAATAGCCATGAACTTCGCTAGTCCCGGCCTTCCGATGATGGCGTTGTACCCGCAATCGAAGCGCGCCACCTCGAACCTCAGGAACTCGGTTCTGTAGTTCTCTAGAGTTCCAAAGGTGGCAGGCATGTAGATGTGCCCGAGCGGGTTCTCCCCTTCAGTCGGCATGATGCTGAAGAAAGGAGTATCTGACTCCATGAGGTCTTTGAGTGTGACTCCCAAGGCCAGGAGCGTCCGGGGGAAGGTGACGTTGATGCTGCTCCCCCCGTCCACTAGCACTTTCTTCACCTAGCTCTCTTGGATCACTAGATCAACAAGGAGTGGGTACTTGCCGGGGTGATCAAAGTTGAGCCATTGATCAGTTCGACTGAAGGTTATTGCGTGCTCCGACCACCGGTAAGGAGCTAGGCACTGGTGGTTGCCGCCAGGACCTGGCAGTCATTGAGCTTTTGCTGCCTCCTGTTCTCCTGTGCTCCGTGACCTCCGAAGATGACGTTGACCTCCCTATCAATGCGTGGAAACGCTCCACCCCCTCCCCTTTCCTGCTGCTGAGGCTGCCTGGGCTCGCCGGGCTCTCCTCGCGGTGGGGGAGGTGGTAGAGGTTGGAATGGTCGGCCATGCCCGACGGAGTGCTTGAAGTCCCTACAGTTCCGTAAGGTGTGGTGCATGTCCTTGTGGTATGGGCACTGGGCGTCGAGGATTTCATCCAGTGTTTGTTCCCCTCCGTGTGGTGCACAGCAGGCTCGAGCGGTAGGTGGCCCGGCGGTGTGCACCTCCTCGCGGGGCCTCTTCTCCCATCACCTATCTGGCTGCTGGTTCGCGTCACGGCGTGGCGTGGGTGGCGTGGACTTCGTGCCTCCGATGAGGTACTGGGCCCATTCATCCACGGTGATGTAGAGGTCTGCCTCCCGGAACAATTGTTTCAGAGGTGGTCGGCGCTTTCTAGAGTATGGCTCGGACGAAAGCCGAGTCATTGGATCCCCGGTAGAAATCTTCAATCATCATTGCCTCGGCGACTTTGGGTGCGACGGAACCTCCCAAGTCATTAGGCCCACCTACAGTTGTCCTTGTCCAACGGACCTCAAACAACCCTGCAGGTGTTCCTGAATCACTTGACAAGTTTGGTATCTGCTTTTCTTACCTTCCCAAAGAGCGTTTCACCCGTCAAGCAGACATTACAGATCATCGAAGATATGGAAATGCGAAAGCGATTACATAAACTTACATTTATTTAAAAGTAAGACAAAGTTATATATTACAGACCAGGATATACCTAACTGAGTGCAGAGTATTATTATTACAGAACCAAGGGAGGCAAAAACCCCTCCCGAGAAGTTTTAAATAGAAGTTTTTATGGAGGAACCCTTCCTCCTGCAGCTTTATTCTTGGTTTTCTTCTTTTGAGACCACCTTGGAACAGAAACAACAAAAGTTTGTCGCTTCTTCACCTAAAAACAATAGGGAATAAAACCCTGAGTATGGAATTACTCAGCAAGACTTACCCGACTAAGGAAATGACTCTCAAGGGCATGCTGGTTATCAGGGAGTCAAGGTAAGGTTTCTCAATAATCAAAGACTCTATTTGTAGAAACGCTTACTAAAGTGGATCCTTAAAATCCAAATTTTAGTTGTCAGGTTAAGTAAGATTACCTATCTCTAGAGTTCTTTCTACCCTAGTTCAATTACTTGACCTGCACTAGCCAGTTTCTTAACACCCTTAATCTTCACTGGAGTTCTACGTATAAGTCAGTGACCAAGTCTCCATAACCACGGAGGTACGGCGATTCGAATCCATTATACTCAGCTGAGGATCTCCAATCACACGACATATGTAGCACTTAACCCTTGCATATGTCAAGCCGCCACCGGGGTTCTTAAGACCAGATCAGGTTCACGCCAACAGAGAGCACAGATACACCACCGTCCAGCCTCTGGCCACGGAAAGTACATGCTACTCTCGCCATCTCTCCACTCCCATTGTGTGGTATCTTATTCTGGCCTTAGTCTGCCCGAGGCAAAGCTTACCCATGATGAGGCATGTGACCAGTTAAAGGGTCCTCGGTCAGCAAACCTACATCAACACGGTCCTTAATCGACTCAGACGGAGACACTACACCGAGACTCTCCTTCTCGGGCAAGTCACCCGCCCGGTCTCAGCTTAATCATTTCTAATCCCAAAGTTCGGTACCTGGCAGAGGTACATCTTTTCCGATGTTGAACCCATCATGGCCATGATGGATTCACCATCAAGTTTTATTTTCAAAAACATCCCTCCCACTTAGCCAAATCATCTTTTGTAAAAACAAAACCTTTTTCTTTGCTAGAGCAATACTAAGCATAGTAAAGACTTTTCATAAAACAGGGATTCAAAGGAAGGTAATTAAATTCAAGGAAGGTAATGCAGGAATTGTTTTATCAATCAACTCCTATCACCTAATGCATCAAGCAAGTGAGAAAGATTTTAAAAGAGTCAAGGAGGTGGCAAATGCACCGGGGCTTGCCTTGGTTTACAGGTGATTTAGGCTCAGTTCCACAGATGTCAAAATAAAAACAGCTATCAGCCTGAGGTTCCTGAGGTTGTGGTGAAGTCTTCTCTTCTTCTACCTCAACTTCTTCTTCGTGTTCTAAAGATAACCATACATAATAATGAATGCCCATGTAATGCTCATGAGAATGCAAAGATAATAAGAGTTTATTATCTAAGGTTTTGAATACAATTTTCCTTCACGGAACTCCGAGAAACTAGGGTTTCCGGAGTCAATAGTGAAGTCCAAAGAGCAGGGGGTGGGGGTTTTGGGTTCTAGTTATCAAACAAGGTCCAAATCAAACCAAATTCTACCCAAGGATTCCAAATAATGTTCAAAATTCAAGTAAAAAGTTTGGGCATTTTTGGAATTATTATCTATTTTCTAAAAATCCAGAACCAAAGCTTTAGGCTATTTTAAATGCTCCAAAATTCCTTATTTGCCCTAAAAATCATGAAACTATTTTTACTAAATATTATGGAAAATTAGGAATCTAGGAAAATTGGTTTGACATTTTTAGGATTTTTCTACTATTTTTTAAAATTGTTGGAGTCCTGCTAGAAAAAGAAAAAGAATGAACAGTCCTGGGCCGATTTCAGCCCAGGCGGCCCAAACCCAAGCAGAAACGCGTGCGCGCCTGCGCCTGCGCTGGAGACTTTGCAGAAAGGCCCTTGATGTTCTGGCTAACTGGGAACGGGTTCTTTCACTATTTTCTTGAGTCACTGATGCTTTTCAGAAAGGCCCCCGAACTTCTAACTCTTCACATCTCGACGCCCTTGACGGTGGACGGCGACGCGCAGAGGTCTAACGAGCTCGCGTACTGCCCAATTCGTTCAATGACTAGCGTTCGAGTTTGGCCGAAGCCAAATCCAAGACCTAAGGCTCGGTTCCCCTAAACTAATTTCATAAACGGTGATCTATCCTGCTGTCCACGGTGACAGTGGTTATTGCGGACACCTGACCGTGTTCCCGGTGATTAATGAGGTTCTAGCTTAATTGGATGGGTCAGCGATTATCTAGAGCAAGTAAGAGTGCTGAAACAAGGACGCAGATGGCGAGAGTGGACCTGATTTGGGCTGGCCACGGCGAGCTTGATTTTGCGGCGTTCATCAACCGATTTGGGGGTAATCCCAAATTGGGGAGCTGTGGGGAACGATCGGAGCTAAGAGTTGGTTCACTGGACGCACGATTACCTAGCAGAACGTGCTGAGGCTTCAATTTATAGGATACTTGAGTGGTGGTGATCAATTCGGCCGAGCAGCGCTGGCGGCTGGAGGAGAAAAAGAGCTCTGTGTGTGGAACAGGTGGCTTTCACCGTGGCAGTCACTTCGGTGATCACCGGACATGCAACCCATGGTTCACCATAATGAGGGCCAGCGCTTAAGCATGTGGCACGCAACGGTGACAGCTCGACGGCGGTGAGGGTTATCCGATCGACCGACGAGCTGGGGGGTACGGCAAGCTTAGCCGCAATCGAGCTCGAGTTGATCCTATGCCAAGATTTTTACCTACCCGTGCTTATATGCTGACCACGGTGCACGAAACACGGCGAGCAATCACCATTGGCGACGGATCACCAGCGACGGCAGGGGGAATGAACCACGATCTGTTTCAGTTTGGGGGGTACTGTACCATGGAATACTTCTTCAGTGTGCCTGACAGTCATAGTTTAGGGCCAAATTTCTCTCAGATTTCTATAGCAACTTGCCCAAATCTCTACAGCAAAGTTGTAGAGCTACACACCAGCTACAATATTGTCATAGCAATCCCAAGCAAATTCTTGCTTGTTCATGCCTGAATTCATGCCCAAAGTCTCTGTGGTTGCACTGTCAGTCTGAAATTCAGACTTTAACAGCCTGACAGCCTGACTTTGAGTGTGATTATCTCCAAATTCTTCATAACAACCTTGTTTACACTCTTAAGCAAAATTGTTCTCCTTTGTTAGGTCTACAAGTTTGATGTGGTGACCTAGGGCAAAAACCCTAGAATTTGAAAGCTACAACGCTCCAAAGTTGAGCACATATCACTGAATTTCAGACTTAGCTCAAGAACACAAATGGGGTCCTTTTTGCAAATAGGTCCAAAATTCAGGGTTTAGCTTGCAAATGTTCATAAATGTGAACCATATGACTTTATATGTCTTAATATTATAGCTTTTACACTTTAGTCCAAAAGTGGACTAATTTTGCACTTAACCCCCTAGGGTTTAGGTTTAGGGTTTTCCAGGGTCCTTATTAGGGTTTTTCGTGTTTCAAGGGTGTGAATGCCACTTAGATCCATTATTAGTAACATTCTATGATTATTTCCCTTAAACTTTAGGGTTTTCTCTATTTGGGTCTTGCTTTTCCCTTCAGATCCCTATTTAGGGTTAAGCATCCTATACTAGGGTCTTATTTGCAAAATGCCATATCAATACAATTTGTTTGAAATTTTTGCCTAATGAATGCACTCTAGGTGTGTCAAACATATGCAATGCCAATGCTTATGATGTTATGCTCAAGTTTTAGTAACAGTAACACCAGGGGTGTTACATCCTTCCCCCCATAAAAGAATCTCGTCCCGAGTATAAAGGTCCTAGGGTAAGTAGTGGAAAAGGAAATGCTTCATGTTTTTATTTCCTGAGTTTTGGTACAGGGCAGGGGTGGTTTGGGGCTCACTCCTTTATTACAACAATGTTGTACACTTTACAAATTACAAGAGGCTAAAAAGCCTGGGAAATTCTTGTCTAAGAAGTCTCGAGTTTCCCAAGTAGCCTCATCTTTAGAATGTTGGTTCCACTGTATCTTGTAAAACTTGAGAGTTTTTCTTCGGGTAACCCTATCCTTTAGATCCAAGACTCGAATAGGGTGCTCAGAATACGTCAAGTCTGGTTCTAGGACAATATATGTCACTTCAATGGTTCGATCTGGAACCCGAAGATATTTCTTCAACTGGGACACGTGGAACACATTATGTATAGCAGATAAGGTTTCGGGTAGTTGAAGTCGGTATGCCACTGGTCCACATTGCTCAAGTATAGGGAATGGTCCAATGTACTGAGGTGCAAGCTTTCCTTTAACCCTGAAACGCGATACACCCTTCATTGGTGAAACCTTCAGGTAGACATAATCTCCCACGAGAAAGTATAAGGGTTGTCGTCGCTTGTTTGCATAACTTTTCTGACGAGCTTGAGCTTTCTTCAAATTATGAATTATTCTTTGCACTTTTTCTTCGGTCTCTTTCACCATATCAGGCCTGAAGAAGTACCTTTCACCAGGTTCAGACCAATTTAGTGGAGTACGACATCGTCGTCCATATAAAGCTTCAAAGGGTGCCATCTTAATGCTTTCTTGATAGCTATTATTATATGAGAACTCCGCTAATGGTAAACAATCATCCCATTTCTGTGGGAATTCTAGAACACATGCCTGCAGCATATCTTCGAGTATCTGATTTACCCTCTCAGTCTGCCCAGTGGTTTGAGGATGATAGGCCGAACTATGGAGTAACTTAGTACCCAGGGATTTATGAAGTTCTTCCCAGAATTTGGATATGAATTGAGGTCCACGATCCGACACTATAGTCTTCGGAATACCGTGCAAACTGAGAATACGAGCAATGTACAATTGGGCATAGACAGTAACCGGGTGAATTGTCTTGACTGGCAGAAAATGAGCAATTTTTGTAAGTCGGTCAACAATAACCCAAATAGAATCATACCCTTTTGCAGTTCTGGGCAATCCCACAATAAAGTCCATACTAATATCTTCCCATTTCCATGTTGGTATTGGTAAAGATTGTAATGGACCTGCAGTCTTCATGTGTATGGCTTTGACGCGTCTACAAGTGTCACATTTAGCCACATAGCGTGCGATTTCAATCTTCATTTTCGTCCACCAATAATGTTGTTTCAAATCTTGATACATCTTAGTGCTTCCAGGATGAATAGAATAGCGACTAAGATGGGCTTCATTTAGAATTTGCTGGCGGACTTCTTCATTTTTCGGCACAACTATGCGGTTGTTGAACCATACCACACCTTGGTCATCTTCTCTAAAACAATTGGCCTTTCCAGCCCTTATCTTCTCACGTACATGTTTCATACCATCATCATTCTTTTGTGCGTCAATTATCCTTTGTAGGATGACTGACTCCAGCTTCAATTGATTTGAAGTCCCCTGCTGAATCATTCCTAGGTTCAGATTTTCCATCTCTTGGCACAATGTAATGTCAGAAGTCCTCATGGTTAAACAATGGCAGGAGGCCTTGCGACTGAGTGCATCTACCACTACATTTGCTTTGCCTGGGTGATAATGGATTTCCAGTTCATAATCCTTGATTAGCTCGAGCCATCTCCTTTGTCTCATATTAAGTTCAGACTGGGTAAAGATGTATTTCAAACTTTTATGGTCTGTATAAATATGACAGACATTTCCCAATAGATAATGACGCCATATCTTCAGGGCATGAACCACTGCAGCTAGCTCCAGATCATGAGTGGGATAATGCTCCTCATGTCGGCGTAACTGCCTTGAAGCATACGCGATTACTCGACCTTCTTGCATTAATACGCAGCCGAGACCACTGCCTGATGCGTCACAATACACATCAAAGGGCTTATTAATATCTGGTTGAGCCAATACCGGAGCAGTGGTTAATAATATCTTCAATTTTTCAAAAGCTTCATTACATTCCGAAGACCAATTGAATTTAATCTCATTCTTCAATAGACTTGTGATTGGCTTCACAAGCTTAGAAAAATCCGGTATAAATCGGCGGTAATAGCCAGCTAGTCCAAGGAAGCTTCGGACTTGATGAACAGTGGTTGGGGGTTTCCACTCCAAAATATCCTTGACTTTGCTGGGATCTACCGCAATCCCCTTGGCAGATAACACATGTCCCAGAAATTGAATTTCTTCCAGCCAAAACGCGCACTTACTGAACTTAGCATATAATTGATGTTCCCTTAGGCGCGTCAATACGATCCGTAAATGTTGAGCATGCTCCTCTTCATTCTTGGAATATATTAAGATATCATCTATGAAGACCACCACAAATTTGTCCAACTCGGGCATGAATACCGAGTTCATCAGATAAGTGAAGTGGGCATGAGCATTCGTCCGTCCGAAAGACATTACCAAGTACTCAAATAATCCATACCGCGTAGTAAATGCGGTCTTTGGTATATCCTCGGGCCGAATACGGATCTGATGATAGCCCGACCTGAGATCAATTTTGGAGAATACCCTTGCTCCAGTCAGTTGATCAAATAGAATGTCAATCCGTGGAAGAGGGTGCTTGTTCTTGATAGTGACCTCATTCAGGGGCCGATAATCCACGCACATCCGCAATGTTTGATCCTTCCTTTTGACGAATATGGCTGGACAACCCCATGGTGACGAGCTTGGCCGGATGAATCCTTTCTCTAGTAGATCTTGTAATTGAATCTTCAGTTCTGCCAGCTCATTTGGAGGCATCTGGTACGATCTTCCAGAAATGGGAGCCGTACCGGGCTTCAACTCAATTACAAACTCTACATCTCTTTTAGGTGGCAATCCAGGCAAATCTTCTGGAAAGACATCTGGGAACTCACATACTACCGGAATATCCTTGATCTCCAGTATAATGGCTTCATATATTCTGCCAGTAGGTTTTGATGGAATGGGGATAGACCAAAGAATTTCCTCTTGATTATGACTCAACCTGATGGTTCTCTGATCAGTGTTGAGGGTTGCTTTATGTTGGGCCAACCAATTCATGCCCAAAATCACATCTATGTCTTGGCCTTTCAGAACAATCATATTAGTAAGAAAGTCCCATCCGGCCAATGTTACGGGCACTTGGAAAGCCACTTCTTTAGTAAATATTTGCCCCCAGGTGAATGAATTTTAAATCCTTCCCTTGATTCATGGTATGGAATGCAATGTTGCTCCACAAATTTCTTGCTGATGAATGTATGCGAAGCACCAGAATCAAAGAGAATAATTGCGGGATGATTGGCCACAAGGAACATACCCATCATTACTGGTTCACTGTCAAGTGTGGTGGCCACTTGAGTGTAATAAATTCGTCCCATCTTCTTTGTGTTCTTGCCCGAATTTCCCTTAGCTTGAGAAGGATTCCAAGTACCTTGTTGATTGTTTGAGCGATTCTGCTTCGGGTAGGGGCAATCCTTGATAAAGTGCCCAGATTTTCCGCAATTGAAGCAGCCTACTGACGGACTGGGAAGGGCAGGGAATCGAGTGCCAGGGGCACCCGGCTGACTTGTTGTAGTGGGGACAGCATTGGGACGGATGAACACTGGTTGTTTGAATGGGAAGGAGGGTGAGCGTGCTGAAGAACGACCCTGATTAAAAGGCCGGATAACTAACTGTTGCCTTTTCTCAGGGCCCTGATTAGGCCTATTGCCCCCAATCCCCATGGACTTTCCAGAACTTGCATATCTAGATTCAACTGCCAGCGCTGTGTTGACAGCCTTCCCGTAGGTGAGGTCGATGCAGGTAGCCATTTTCCTTTGCATCCGATCATTTAAACCCCTCATGAAACAGTTCTTCTTCTTTATGTCGGTGTTGACTTGGTCAATCGCATACTGGGATAAGTGATTAAATTTATTGAGATACTGGGTGACAGTATCTCCGCCTTGCTTCAACTTCATGAATTCCTCTTGTTTCATGTGGAGTACTCCTTCAGGTATGTAATGTTCCCTGAAGGCCAGCTTGAATTCATCCTAGGTTACTTGATGACCGGCCGGTTGTATGGCAACAAAGTTCCCCCACCAGGTGCTGGCAGGGCCACGCAATTGCTGAGCTGCGAACAGGGGCTTCTGAGTTTCGGAGCATCGAAGAAGTCCAAATTTCTGCTCAATGACGCGGATCCATTCATCCGCCTCTAAAGGGTCTTCTACCTTGATGAACAACGGGGGCGCTTTTCGGAGAAATCCAAATAAGAGGTTTCACGGGGGCCTTGTGGATAGCCCCGCCCGCCTTGTTGTTGGAGTTGCTGACCTGCCATCTCCCATAGGAAACGGGTATTATCTGCTGTAGCATTCACCAAGGCAGCGATAGCCTCGGCAAGTGTCGGGGGTACTGGTGGTGGGTTTGGTGTTGCCTCCCTCTCACGGGAGGTACCAGCCCCATCCTGAGCGCGAGTCCTGGAAGGCATCTGAGGCAAAGAACATTGGGAGCAATATGATATGCCATACAAACCATCCATTTCACATTACTTTAAAAGGTAATGTTACAGACTCGTACCTTACAATAGGATCACACCCCCTATTACACAATAGTACTACTTCTATCCTATACTATTCCTGTTTCATGTCACTCTTGGTAGCCTCACTGTCGGGCGTAGGAGACCACTCATTGACCAACTTCATAGAGGGAGGGGGCCTGAAGAGGTCCAATTCGCCACCAAAAGCTTCTCCCACTACTTGAGAAGGTCCGGCTTCTGCCCCGACAGGATCCGCAGATACATTGGGGTGTAGCTGTGAGTACAATACATGAACTTTTTCATGTAAAGTATTACAATAAGCCTGCAAGGTATCAATGGCTGAGCTAAGTTCTTCTACTCGGGCTCGAGCTTTTGCCTCCTTAGCCCAGGCAAGCGAACGAGAGTGAACCGCCCAGTCGAGTGCCAAATCTCGATCTGCGAGCTGATCTTGCAGGCGGCGGATGTCGCTTCTCAATTCATTGATTTTGTCGCCATCCATGACCCATATGTCAGTCCTGCGTTGGAGTTTTGTTTGAAGATGATTAACTTTCGCTTCAAGATCCCTGATCGGATCATTACTCCCACTACTGCTATCCTCATGTCTTGGTGCAAGTTGATGACGTGGCACACCATTTGGGCCAGTATGCTTTCGCGCAGTTTCCCTTGTGCGTGGCGGCATTTTTCTAAGGGGTAAAATCTTATTAACATAGTTCTTAGCATGATGCATGTATAATTACAGAATCAACCTTAGTTGATTCACACCTTCTATATGTTGCACTCTTATTATCTGGTCTTTAAGATAAACTCTTCAGAAATAGTAGATAAGAAGGGAAGAAATTTTCTAGATGAGTCTTAAAGAATTCTTTTGAAGATGCCTCATAATATCTGCAGAGAAGGGCTTCGCTCTGATACCAGCTACGACGGAACCTCCCAAGTCATTAGGCCCAACTACAGTTGTCCTTATCCATCGAACCTCAGACAACCCTACAGGTGTTCCTGAATCACTTGACAAGTTTGGTATCTGCTTTTCTTACCTTTCCCAAGAGCGTTTCACCCGTCACGCAGACATTACAGATCATCGGAGATACGGAAATGCGGAAGCGATTACATAAACTTACATTTATTTAAAAGTAAGACAAAGTTATATATTACAGACCAGGATATACCTAACTGAGTGCAGAGTATTATTATTACAGAACCAAGGGAGGCAAAAACCCCTCCGAGAAGTTTTAAACAGAAGTTTTTATGGAGGAACCCTTCCTCCTGCAGCTTTATTCTTGGTTTTCTTCTTTTGAGACCACCTTGGAACAGAAACAACAAAAGTTTGTCGCTTCTTCACCTAAAAACAATAGGGAATAAAACCCTGAGTATGGAATTACTCAGCAAGATTTACCCGACTAAGGAAAAGACTCTCAAGGGCATGCTGGTTATCAGGGAGTCAAAGTAAGGTTTCTCAATAATCAAAGACTCTATTTGCAGAAACGCTTACTAAAGTGGATCCTTAAAATCCAAATTTTAGTTGTCAGGTTAAGTAAGATTACCTATCTCTAGAGTTCTTTCTACCCTAGTTCAATCACTTGACCTGCACTAGCCAGTTTCTTAACACCCTTAATCTTCACTGGAGTTCTACGTATAAGTCAGTGACCAAGTCTCCATAACCGCGGAGGTACGGCGATCCGAATCGATAATACTCAGCTGAGGATCTCCAATCACACGACATATGTAGCACTTAACCCTTGCATATGTCAAGCCGCCACTAGGGTTCTTAAGACTAGATCAGGTTCATGCCAACCGAGAGCATAGATACACCACTGTCCAGCCTCTTGCCACGGAGGGTACACGCTACTCTCGCCATCTCTCCACTCCCATTGCGTGGTATCTTATTCTGGCCTTAGTCTGCCCGAGGCAAAGCTTACCCATGACGAGGCATGTGACCAGTTAAAGGGTCCTCGGTCAGCAAACCTACATCGACACGGTCCTTAATCGACTCAGACGGAGACACTACACCGAGACTCTCCTTCTCAGGCAAGTCGCCTGCCTGGTCTCAGCTTAATCATTTCCAATCCTAAAGTTTGGTACCTGGCAGAGGTACATCTTTTCTGATGTTGAACCCATCATGGCCATGATGGATTCACCATCAAGTTTTATTTTCAAAAACATCCCTCTCACTTAGCCAAATCATCTTTTGTAAAAACAAAACCTTTTTCTTTGCTAGAGCAATACTAAGCATAGTAAAGACTTTTCATAAAACAGGGATTCAAAGGAAGGTAATTAAATTCAAGGAAGGTAATGCAGGAATTGTTTTATCAATCAACTCCTATCACCTAATGCATCAAGCAAGTGTGAAAGATTTTAAAAGAGTCAAGGAGGTGGCAAATGCACTGGGGTTTGCCTTGGTTTACAGGTGATTCAGGCTCAGTTCCACAGATGTCAAAATAAAAACAGTTGTCTGCCTGAGGTTCCTGAGGTGGTGGTGAAGTCTTCTCTTCTTCTACCTCAACTTCTTCTTCGTGTTCTAAAGATAACCATACATAATAATGAATGCCCATGTAATGCTCATGAGAATGCAAAGATAATAAGAGTTTATTATCTAAGGTTTTGAATACAATTTTCCTTCACGGAACTCCGAGAAACTAGGGTTTCCGGAGTCAATAGTGAAGTCCAAAGAGCAGGGGGTGGGGGTTTTGGGTTCTAGTTATCAAACAAGGTCCAAATCATACCAAATTCTACCCAAGGCTTCTAAATAATGTTTAAAGTTCAAGTAAAAAGTTTGGGCATTTTTGGAATTATTATCTATTTTCTAAAAATCTAGAACCAAAGCTTTAGGCTATTTTAAATGCTCCAAAATTCCTTATTTGACCTAAAAATCATGAAACTATTTTTATTAAATATTATGGAAAATTAGGAATCTAGGAAAATTAGTTTGACATTTTTAGGATTTTTCTACTATTTTCTAAAATTGTTGGAGTCCTGCTAGAGAAAGAAAAAGGAAAAGAATGAACAGTCCTCGGCCGATTTCAGCCCAGGCGGCCCAAACCCAAGCAAAAACGCGCGCGCGCCTGCGCCCGCGCTGGAGACTTTGCAGAAAGGCCCTCGGTGTTATGGCTAACTGGGAATGGGTTCTTTCACTATTTTCTTAAGTCACTGACGCTTTTTAGAAAGGCCCCTGAACTTCTAACTCTTCACATCTCGACGCCCTTGACGGTGGACGGCGACGTGCAGAGGTCCGACGAGCTCACGTACTGCCCAATTTGTTCAACGACTGGCATTCGAGTTTGGCCGAAGCCAAATCCAAGACCTAAGGCCCGTTTCCTCTAAACTAATTTCATAAACGGTGATCTATCCTGCTCTGTCCACGGTGATAGTGGTTATTGCGGACACCTGACCACGTTCCTGGTGATTAATGAGGTTCTAGCTTAATTGGACGGGTCGGCGATCATCTAGAGCAAGTAAGAGTGCCGAAACAGGAATGCAGATGGCGAGAGTGGACCTGATTTGGGCTGGCCACGGCGAGCTTGATTTTGCGGCGTTCTTCAACCGATTTGGGGGTAATCCCAAGTTGGGGAGCTGTGGGGAACGATCGGAGCTAAGAGTTAGTTCACTGAACGCACGATTACCTAGCGGAACGTGCTGAGGCTTCAATTTATAGGATACTTGAGTGGTGGTGATCAATTCAGCCGAGCAGCGCTGGCGGCCGGAGGAGAAAAAGAGCTCTGTGTGTGGAACAGGTGGCTTTCACCGTGGCAGTCACTTCGGTGATCACCGAACATGCACCCCATGGTTCACCATGATGAGGGCCAGCGCTTAAGCATGTGGCGCGCAACGGCGACAGCTCGACGACGGTGAGGGTTATCCGATCGACCGACGAGCTGGGGGGGTACGGCAAGCTTAGCCGCAATCGAGGTCGACTTGATCCTATGCCAAGATTTTTACCTACCCGTGCTTATATGCTGACCACGGTGCACGAATCACGGCGAGCAATCAACCATCGGCGACGGATCACCGGCGACGGTAGGGGGAATGAACCGCGATCTGTTTCAGTTTGGGGGGGGTATTGTACCATGCAATACTTCTTCAGTGTGCCTGACAGTCATAGTTTAGGGCCAAATTTCTCTCAGATTTCTATAGCAACTTGCCCAAATCTCTGCAGCAAAGTTGTAGAGCTACACACCAGCTACAATATTGTCATAGCAATCCTAAGCAAATTCTTGCTTGTTCATGCCTAAATTCATGCCCAAAGTCTCTATGGTTGCACTGTCAGTCTGAAATTTAGACTTTAACAGCCCGACTTTGAGTGTGATTATCTCCAAATTCTTCACAACAACCTTGCTTACACTCTTAAGCAAAATTGTTCTCCTTTGTTAGGTCTACAAGTTTGATGTGGTGACCTAGGGCAAAAACCCTAGAATTTGAAAGCTACAACGCTCCAAAGTTGAGCACATATCACTGAATTTCAGACTTAGCTCAAGAACACAAATGGGGTCCTTTTTGCAAATAGGTCCAAAATTCAGGGTTTAGCTTGCAAATGTTCATAAATGTGAACCATATGACTTTATATGTCTTAATATTATAGCTTTTACACTTTAGTCCAAAAGTGGACTAATTTTGCACTTAACCCCCTAGGGTTTAGGTTTAGGGTTTTCCAGGGTCCTTATTAGGGTTTTTGGTGTTTCAAGGGTGTGAATGCCACTTAGATCCATTCTTAGTAACATTCTATGATTATTTCCCTTAAACTTTAGGGTTTTCTCTATTTGGGTCTTGCTTTTCCCTTCAGATCCATGTTTAGGGTTAAGCATCCTATACTAGGGTCTTATTTGCAAAATGCCATATCAATACAATTTGTTTGAAATTTTTGCCTAATGAAAGCACTCTAGGTGTGTCAAACATATGCAATGCCAATGCTTATGATGTTATGCTCAAGTTTTAGTAATAGTAACACCAGGGGTGTTACATTGGGGATACGGTTCCTCATGGTTTGAAACCTTTTGAGGTATGACTAGAGTGTTTCATCCCCCTGGCGCCTGATGGATTTGATGTCCCAAGGCTATGCCGGGTTGTCAGAGAGAGACTGGAAGTTGGCGATGAAACGTCGACAGAAATCGCTCCAATCGTTGATGCAGTGTCGTGGTAGATGTTGGAGCCACTGTAGTGCGTCTTGCCCTAGGACGATGGGAAAGTATGTCATCATTACGTCTTCCGTCGCCCTAGCAGCCTGGGCAGCGGTCGTGTAGACGGCCAACCAGCCACCCGTGTCTTGCTTGGGCTCGTACTTGTCGATGTTGGAGACCTTGAAGTTGGGGGGCCACTGGATGGCCTGGAGACACGGGGTGAGCATGGAGACTCTGCACGTGTCTTTCAATCGGCGTTTGTGAGGTCGGTCCCGAGGAGGGGAGTTGGCAGTGTGTCGTCTCGACCGTCCTCGGAATGGGCCACTGGTCGAGGCCATAACTGACTCAGCTCGGGTGGCGCGGCTTCGAGCCAGAACGCCGTGATCCCAGTCATACTCCTCCCAGCGCCTTATCTCACTTTCGTGCCGTCGGTCGCGTGAAGCGTTGATGGAGCTCCTCGCATCTCGCCGGCTGTTGATGGCGTGGCATAAGTCGCTCGAAGGATGAGCGATGGGTAGAAGGTGATTAGCTGCTCGAGTAAGCAGCCACTGGTAGCCCTCCGTGTCCGGAGTTCGTGGGAGGCCGTCAGCTATCTGGGCCAGCACCCCTCTGACTTCACTCGGCGTATTCACTGCGTGAGCGAAGTCGGGATACAGGTTCCGAGCGAAGAGAGGGTTCTCTTGGTGCAGCCTTGCACCTAGCTCGGCTTGCTCCCGTTCTCGTTCCTAAGCTTGTCGGCAATCATGGCGGAGAGTTCTGCCTTTCTCAGTGTACTCGCTCGTTGGGAGTTTCTCCCACTTCTGAGGCTTCATCATGGGATACGAGCTGTGCCGGATCCCGTTCCCCAGCCTCATGATGTCGTTGTATGTTTCGGCGTCTATTCCTCCGTCGTCGTGCCTCACGCTAGGGAGGTTCCTCCCCTTGCATGGTTAGCTCATCGTTGGAGACGGGTACTGACTCCAATCTCCCCCTGATGAAGAGGACGTCAGGGTAGAAAGGAGCCGGTGTGGTGGCGCTCTTCTTTCCGTCCTCCTTTGAGGGTGGAGGCATCGAAAAGATGGCTCAGCGTGTTCTTGTCCCCTGACTCGAGACGTTTGCTCCCTTCTTTCGAGTGATCCGTGTCCACTCCTTTATGGGCGAAGTGGACAGCAAAGTTTTTCGGGTAGGCGAGCTCCCGACTTTTGGTTTGTAAGAGGTCATCTTCGCTTGGGACGTGGGTGACGGCGCCACCCGCTGTTCTGCTCTGGCTCCCCTCAAGATTTCCAAAGAAAGCTTTCTCTTCGGTGAATCTGCTATGCGGTGCAGAGTTCCCTCTTCATCCGCTATGGATGAGATGGTTCCAAAGCAGAACATGGTCCTGGGGCGAAGAGCGATTTTGCACTTGGAGGTGATGGCCATTGAGCTAGCTTGGATCAACAACATACCCCCTACTTGGCGCGCCAGCTGTTGGTGTTTAGAGTCCGACTGCACACCCAGGGTTACCCCTTGCGGTGTTTTTGGGTAGGACGGTGTTGTTGACAGTAACTCAATGGTTCGTGCTAGAAGCACAAGAGAAGGAAAGACGATTTTCTGTAGGTTTGGGCCGCTTAGAGAGGCGTAATACTCTACTTCCTGGGATGGATCTATATGTGGTGGGTTACAAGCATGGTCTCCTGAATAGAGAAAAGCTAATGAAATAGGTATATGGTCGATGGAAATGATGGGGTACCCCCTGGGCCTTATATACTCGACCGTGGGGCACTCCATACGTACATGAGGATTACATGTCTCCTAAATAATAGTGAACCGACTGAACTAATCTCCCTACAATCTTGCCAACTTATCCATAATCTGCCCCAATATTTGTTAGGGCGAAGGCGAACACGCCACCCTTCGCTCCATACCTTCGTCCCTTCATCACTCCGATGAAGGCTACATCCACAGAACGTTCGAACAAGCCGAAGGCGCCGACTGGACAGAAACCGACACGGTCCCCTTCGCTCTCTGCTGTTGCAAGCCGAAGGCTTTGTCGAAGGCTACGGGTCTCACGTCGTCACCGCTACAGAAGGCCCATGTGGAATTCGGCCCATGGGAACAGGCCCCACGAGGATAAGCGCATTACGGGCCACATCTGTAATAGCCCTTGTTGTAATGACTGTCTGTAACCTCCCCTCGTGGGAATATTCTGGGGATAAACCGGGTACTCGAGGGCATAAACGTCTTTGACAAGGGACAGGCGGCCACTCGAGTGCCTATAAATACCCCCGTACAGTGCCCGTAACAAGAGAGAAAGCTTTTGACATTCCATACTAAACCTTGTAAACGTTCTTTATGTTCCCTCGTTGGATCAACTTGCGCCTGAAGAGCAAGTTCCAACATTTGGCGCCCACCGTTCGTGCTACGAAAAACGACCCGCGATGGCCCCCCATGCGAGCTAGTTTGAAGGCAGCCCCATCCATCGACGAAGCAGCGATGGTAGCGCTATTGGTAGAGAAAAAAGGCAAGGCCCTCGCGGACAACACCCCCCAAGAGGCCTTCGAAGACGAAGCCGTCAGCAAAAGACAGCGCCAAAACCATCCCACCCCCGAAGGCACCCTACGCACCTGCAGCTCCGGAAGCGTACCGCAAGCATCACCACCAGGCTTTGCTCCACCAGAGGGCAAAGACGCAACAGAAGATGGAGAAGTCATCGGCATCTCAGCCGAAGACCAGCTACAACTGTGGGTCCTGCGTATCAAGAACCACAACCTCCAAAAGTAGAAAGAAATCCTCGAGGCCAAGCACCAACGTGTCACCGTGCAGGCCAAGGTGCGTCAGATGATACAAGATGAGGAGCAGAGAGCTCGGGAGCTTGAGCAAGAAATCACGCTCATGCAGAGCAAGGGCTAGTACAATCTACAGCATGGACCGCTAGCACCCCTCCAACAGCGCGCCCAAGCCAGAGGCCCATTCATACCATAGTGCGGCCCCTTCATTCCACCCGTTGCGGCTTTCCAAGGGATCAACTATCTCGATGAGCGAAGCCCCCTAGCTTCGCAACTCCAAGCATCACCTTGGCTCGCCAACTTCAAGGTCGGCACCTACCTAAAATACAACAACAGTACTGACCCGGCACAATACATCATGAGCTACCAGGTTGCCGTCGCATCGTTCGGAGGGAACGAAGCAACAATGGCCAAATCCTTGACTTGGTACACTAGGTTACCGCCGCTGTCCATTGACTCGTGGAAAGGACTTCGCGACAAATTCCTACTCAACTTTCAAGGGTACCGACCTGATACCGACGCCCTGGCCGAGTTATCCCTCTCCAAGCAACAGGAGAAGGAAACCCTTGGCGAGTACTACAGAAAATTCCTGACGCTCAAGTCACAACTACCATCAGTCGACGACCACATCGTGATCCATTACACCATCAGCGGTCTTTGGGCTGCGTCCTGTACAGTCATTGCATCAGAGACCCACCCAACAACCTACAAGAGCTATATCAACTATTCGAGAAGTATGCCAGGTCTGAAGAGTTGCATCAACGCAAGGTTGAATCTCAGAGGAAGCCTAAGGACCCTCCGCAGTCCAGCAGAACCTAGATCAGGCCTTCGTAGCCAGACTCCGGACGAGACAGCCGCAGTCACCAATAAGTGCACAACATAGCCAATTCGCACCCAGCCGGAGAAACTGCTCGTCGTCAGGAATACCCCCCCAAGGCCACAGCAACGGCACTAGTGGGAGGGGTCGGGGACGGATGTAGCAACCGCGCAGATTCTACTATCTGTTTCATGGCGAGGACTGCGCGCACCCAACAAGGGACTGTCCAGAAACCAAGGCCACCAGGGATAGAATGTCCAGAGCACAACCAGCCGATAACCAGAGGGTTGTCGCGCACACATACCACCACCAGCAACCCTACCACAATGAGCAGATCCAGCATCCACCCAACCACATGTACCAGCACCATCAAGAGGTGCAGGTTCTACCTCCACCGCCTCCGCACCACCCAAATCCACCACACCATACCCACCCCCCACAAGCACCTAAGCAGGAAGACTTCACCGAACCACCATTTCGCGGACTCATCTACATGATCACCGGAGGGTCCAGCGTGGACTTCGAAACAAAGCGGCAGAAAAGGGACCACTACCGAAGTGTGAACCACGTCGCTCTCACTGGCCCAGTAGTGCAAACAAGATGGTCTCAAGTACCACTCACCTTCGACGCCAGAGATGTTGATTTGCGTAGCGCTCCTCACGCAAATGCCATGGTGATCAACTGTAGTGTAGCAGGCTGGGACCTACACAAAGTCCTAGTCGACAACGGCAGTCAAGCTGACATCATCTTCCTCCATGCCTTCGATCGCATGGGCATAAGCCACAGCCTACTCAAGCCTTCGGACAACCCCCTATACGGCTTCAGCGGCAAGGCCACCTTTCCCGTCGGCAAGATAGAGCTACCCCTATCATTTGGTGTAGCACCCAATGCACGAAGTGAGCAGGTCACTTTCAATATTGTCGACATGGTCTACCCATACAACGCCATAATGGGTCGGGGCTCCATCAACAAGTTTGAGGCGGCCATTCAGTGCATGAAAATCCTAGGTCCGCAAGGCGTGATCATAGTTTATGGCAACCAGCAGGCAGCCTACAATATTGAGAGGGACTTCGTCCCGGGGCAACGGAACGTACACTACCTCATGACACAGCGCGAAGGCTTTGAGGGGACCCACCCAATCACCGACGAAAAAGTCAAAGCGCAGCTCCAAAGCAATGACGGAACGAAGGCGGTCCCCCTCGACCCGACAACGCCTAAGGAAACGGTCGTAATAAGCGAAGATTTGACCTCACGAGACGAGGAAAACTCGTATCTTGTCTCTCCCGAAACAAGGACATCTTTGCTTGGTCTGCCCTTGATTTGGTCGGAAGCAGTCGCACCATCATCGAGCATGGCCTGGGCATCGACCCTTCAGTGCGCCCAAAAAAGCAACGACTGCGCAAAATGTCCAATGAGAAAACCGAAGCCGCCAAAGCCGAGGTGCACCGCCTATTGGAAGCCAAATTCATCGAGCCAATCGCTTATCCTACATGGCTCGCCAACGTGGTCATGGTGCAAAAGAAGAGTGGCAAGTGGCGCATGTGCATAGACTTCACAAGCCTCAGTAAGGCTTGTCCCAAGGACAACTTCCCCCTGCCACGGATCAACAAAATAGTCGATAGCACAGCAGGATGTGAAGTCATGTCCCTCCTTGATTGCTTCTCCGGTTACCACCAGATTTACATGAAAGAGGAGGACAAGGCCAGCACAAGCTTTATCACACCCTTCGGCACGTACTGCTTCATCCGAATGCCAGAGGGACTCAAAAATGTTGGGTCAACTTTTTCTCGCCTCACCAAGAGGGTCCTCGAAAGTCAAGTAGGCCGCAACATTTTCACCTATGTGGACGACATCGTTGTCGCAAGCAAAAATAAAGAAGATCACCTGGCCGGCCTCGTAGAAACATTTGCCAATATGTGCGATGCACGACTTCGGCTCAACCTTGAGAAATGTGTCTTTGGAGTTTGCCAGGGGAAGATACTTGGTTACTTGGTGTCGCTCCGAGGGATCGAGGCCAACCCAACTAAGATCCAAGCGATCATCAACATGGCACCCACACAGTCCACCAGGGATGTCCAGCGACTGACTGGCAGATTGGCCACCCTGAACAGATTCATTTCCAAATCCACAGAGCGCAGTCTACCTTTCCTCAAGACATTGCAAGGTGCAAAAGACTTTGCTTGGGGACTAGAGCAGACGGCGGCCTTCGAGTCGCTCAAAAAACACCTATCTGACTTGGCAACCCTCACAAGCCTCTATCCTTCGCTGCCTCTTCTTCTATACATCGCAGCCTCACCATGTGCAGTCAGCACAACGCTAGTCCAAGAGCAGGACAGAGAGGGCACAAGTCGGCAGTGCCCAGTGTACTATGTCTCCGAAGTCCTCACAACTTCCAAGTGCAACATGATCAAACTAGAAAAAATTTCATACACAATCGTCATGGCATCGCGCATACTGCGCCACTACTTCGAGGCATTCAAAGTGCGGGTCACTTTGGACAGGGGTCTAGGGGAATTGTTCAGGAACCCGGAGGCATCCGTCCAAATTGCCAAATGGGTAGCCAAACTCTCCGGGTACCACATCACCTTCGAACCCAGAACAACGATCAAATCACAAGTCCTGGCAGACTTCATCGTTGACTGGACAGGACCAACTTGGCAACAAGAAGAGTCCCCCGAGAAAGTTTGGACCATCCACTGCGATGGCGCGTGGTGCCATGTGGGGGCAGGCGCCGCGGCGATCATAACATCACCCACAGGCGTCAAGTACAGATAGGCAGCACGCCTCAGCTTCGCTTTGGAATCCGACAAATGCTCTAACAACATAGCAGAGTACCAAGCCGTCATCCTAGGACTTCGCAAATTACGAGCACTCGGTGTCACCACATGCATAGTCAGGACAGACTCCAAAGTAGTCACCAGCCAGGTTGAGAAGGAGTACTCCACAAAATACCACACGCTCATGCAGTATCTCACAGCTGTACGTAGCCTCGAGAGACAATTCAAGTGTTTCACCCTACAACACATCGACCGCAACAAGAACGAAGAGGCCGACGCATTGGCCAAAGCAGCGGCAAAGGGGGAGGCATTGCCCTCCGACGTGTTCTACCACATCATCGGCACGCTAGCTGTTCGCAACCCCGAAAGTCTACAAATAACTCAGGACATCGAAGGCCACCGCATCGTCAACCTCATCATGTCCGAAGACTAGCGGGCCCCAATAACACTGTACCTACAAGGCCACTACCATTCAACTGATAGTAATGAGGCCAAACGACTTAAGCATAGAAGCTAGGACTTTGCATTAGTAGAGGGTCAGCTGTACAAAAAGGGGATCAACCAGCCAATGCTGAAATGCATAACTGAAACCGAAGGCATAAAAATCCTCCGCGAAGTCCACAGTGGAACTTGTGGCTCCCACTCAGGACCTAGGGCCCTCGCTGCCAAGGTGATTCGTCAGGGATTTTACTAGCCCGCAATAATTTGCATTGCCAATCGAGTCACCAGGTCATGCGAAGCATGCCAAAAGTTCTCTCCTCACTCAGGAAGCCCTTCACAATTCACCAAGCTCATCGCCCATACATGGCCACTTCAACACTGGGGGCTGGATATCGTTGGACCACTGCCTACAGCTCAAGGGAACCTCAAGTTCACCTTCGTCGCTGTCGAATATTTCACAAAGTGGATTGAGGCCAGGACAGTATCCACAATAACATCGAAGACCGCCCAGAAATTCTTTTGGCAAAACATTGTCTGCCACTTCGGAGTCCCGTCCGAATTCACAGTCGACAACGGCAAATAGTTCGACAGCCAATACTTCAGGGATTTCTGTTTTTCCATCGGCACCAAGCCTGTCTTCGCCTCCGTGTACCACCCACAATCCAACGGTGTTGTTGAGCGCGCCAATGTCAAGATTTTTAGTGCCATCAAGAAAAGGCTTCTTGACAACAAAAAGGGCAAATGGGCCGACCAGTTACCTAAAATCGTATGGGCCCTGAACACGACAGAGTGCTGGGCAACTGGGTTCACACCCTTCCGCCTATTGTATGGATCTGAGGCCATGACGCCGCAAGAGTTAAAGCACGGATCCCCCCGAACAAATAAATCAGTCGTCCCCAATGTCGACGAACCAACTTCCAAAGACCTCATCGATGGAGACCACGTCCTTGCCCTGCAGGCCCTCGACAAATATCAGGTTCAAACCAAGGCCTAGCGCGATAACATAGTCGTTCCAAGAGAATTCAATAAAGGGGACCTCGTACTCGTACGAACAACCCGGACAAAGTCCTGGGGCAAGCTCGAGCCGAAGTGGGAGGGACCATACATTGTCAAGACAAAGGCGTCCCCCAGCGCTTATAGGTTGACAACAGCATCTGGCGAAGACTTAGAACACTCCTGGAACATCGATAATCTCCAGAAATTTTTTGTTTAAAGTTCTAAGGCCTACGTGCCTTTGTAATTCTACAAACAATGCCATTCGGGCCCGCACTCTTTTCCTCTCGGGGGGTGAGGTTTTTAACGAGGCGGTGCCATGTAATATACCAGCGAAAATCCCCCGCAAAAAACTTCCAAGTATCACCATGTCGAAAAAGACCGCTCCGACAGCCTTCGGCATTCGACCGATTCAAAGTCACCGCGCAGGTAGCGTAGACTACCCTCGCGTGCGACAAACTCCGTGCAAAAGTTGCCTAAGGGTGCAGCCGGACAAGCACAACAAGTGCACCATACGAAGTCTTTACTAAAAGACAACTCCGTGCAAAAGTCACCTAAGGGTGCAGCCGGACAAGCACAACAAGTGCACCATACGAAGTCTTTACTAAAAGACAACTCCATGCAAAAGTTGCCTAAGGGTGTAGCTAGACAAGCACAACAAGTGCACGATACGAAGTCTTTACTAAAAGACAACTCCGTGCAAAAGTCACCTAAGGGTGCAGTCGGACAAGCACAACACGTGCACGATACAAAGTCTTTACTAAAAGACAACTCCGTGCAAAAGTCGCCTAAGGGTGCAGCTGGACAAGCACAACAAGTGCACGATATGAAGTCTTTACTAAAAGCCAACTCCGTGCAAAAGTCGCCTAAGGGTGCAGCCGGACAAGCACAACAAGCGCACGATACAAAGTCTTTACTAAAAGACAGCTCCATGCAAAAGTCGCTCAAGGGTGCAGCCAGACAGTCAACAAACGAATTACCCATCTCATTAAACAACATTGCACTAACAAGTGAAGGGTAACCAGTCATATTACACAATTGAAAGTCGCCTAGAGGGGGGGTGAATAGGCGGAAACTGAAATTTACAACTTTAAACACAACTACAAGCTGGGGTTAGCGTTAGAAATAAATGCGAGTCCGAAAGAGAGGGCGAAAACAAATCACAAGCAAATGAAGCGGATGACATGGTGATTTGTTTTACCGAGGTTTGGTTCTTGAGAACCTATTCCCGTTGAGGTGGTCACAAAGACTGGGTCTCTTTCAACCCTTTCCCTCACTACTAAAAAATCACCTTCTTGCAATGGGCAAAAATCGTTGCGATAGGCTATAAATCGTTGCAATAGGCACGAATTGCGATAGAACAACTGTTGTTGCCTGCTGTTGCAAAAAATAGAGTGGCAATAGGTTATAGCAACATTTTTACGTTCTGTTGCAATTACTACATCCTTTGCAACGTGTTCAAGTGTTGTAACTGTTTGTTGTTACAATGGACTATTATGTTGCAAATAAGTTATATTGCAACATTTATAATAGTTGCCAAAAACTATATTGCCACAACATATTTCATGGTAATAAGTGTTAATGCCACATTTGAATCTGTTGCAAATGACTTTGTTACCACAAGAGGCTTCATGGCAACAAAACACTAGTGCCACACAAGTGACTCGTGGCAACAAGATGTATTGCCATGCAAATAATTTCGTTGCATTTGATCATTTTGCAACATAATGTGTCTCGTGGTTATATGACCTTTTTACTACAAAAATTAATCCATGGTACGAGTCTTTATGGCAACAAAAACATCGTTGTAACTAATGATGTTGCAACAAGGAGAAAATGTTGCGACAACTGAAGTCCCAACGAAATAGATCCATTGTAATTACATCTTATTGCAAAAAAAATCATTGCAATTGATGATGTCGCAACTATAAAGATAATGCAACCGAACCATACAACAACGAATAAAACTGTTGCAATTACATATATTCAACCCATAATTTATACGACAATGCATTTTGTATTTCTATTGGGTATAAAATATTACACAAAAAGAATTATATTTCGCATATGTAACGTCAGAACCAAAATTGACAACCATAATATTTGTCTCTTGCCTCATATATTAACTATATCCATACCATTTTGTAACAAATAGGTTGCACCAAATAAACAGTGACCAAATACAAATTAATTTGACAAAACAGCTCACAATCACAACATCCTCATGCTAGCTTGGATTGTGATAACATAGGTAATAAACTACTCAACACTAGCAAATGAGTGGAAGCTTTTTTGGTCCACAGTGTACCCCTCCATCTCCTCCATTGATGCAAGTGATGGTTATCATGACAACGATATCGCGATGACAACGAACCTGTTGGAAGTGTTCAAAACAATTAATTAGTAAAGCTACAATAACTTGGTTAACCATAAGTGGAAGACTACAACTGCAGTGGCTACAGGTACAGTAACTTGGTTAATCATGTAGTTGCTCTCTAAGTAGATTCCAAATGCTATGCAAGAACTAAACCTTTTATATAGCACAACTCCTAGCAAGCAGCAGCAAGCAGCACAACAACACTAAAATCCATTGCATGCATGACTACAAAAGAAATAAAAATAGGAAGTGCTCCATTGGATTGTGGACATACCTTAAACACGCTTTGATAGAACTTCTTAAGATGATCTATCTTGTTTCTCGCTTGCACTTACAGATTGTACCTATAATCATATTCAAGATTAAAAAACAAAACTATCAAAAGAATTTCATACTATAGTATATATGACCAAAATACATGAACATTTGTATTCCATACACATTCACTTCTTTTGTTGCCCCTTGCCTGCACACGTCTTGTCACAGCATTTCTTAGAGCATAAGAGCTAATATAGTTCGCTGGCACATTGCCTTTCTTGTTGTTTGTGTCTGGAGTACAAACATTGTTTTCACTTCTTGGTGTTGGTGCAAGAGGATCATCTGGGATGAGTTCAGGAGTTTCAGTTGGGATCACTAAAGGAGGATCGACTGGAGTGATGCTTTATCGGTTGGCCTGCATTAAACAATTGATCAAACAATTTATGTTGAAGAAGTTTCCAATAGCAATGGTGGTAAAAGATACAAATATCAAATTTTATACCTGTTGTGCTGCAGTAAGGGCAGCAACCATTTCCTTCCTCATTTCTTCTCTAAGTAGTTGCCTTTTTCTTTCTTCTTCTTCTTGCAGTGCTTGCATTTTTTCTTGCACTATTCTTTCCCGTTCTGCAACCTCACTCGCAAGTTTTTCATTTAATAGTTGGACCTGGGTTTCGAGTTCAATGTTCTTTTGGTTGGTTGCAGCCGTTGCACGAGCTTGTTCAAGGAATTTTGAATCCATCACTTGACTTCTTGTTGGATATCTTGATAGGTACCCATGACCATGAAGCCTATTTGCCTTGCATCCTGTTGTTTCCTTGAATGATGTTTGGAAAATTGCATTTTCCTCTTCTCTCGTCAGATCAAATCCATCATCTTGATATACTTTCTCAACAATTTTCTCACATGCCTTCTCCTGAAATGAACAATGTAGTTCAAGTTTACTCAATTCAAATAATAATTTCTACATAGTATTTTGAAGTATGTTTAAGTACTAAACTTTGTGATTCACTTACATAAATACCACGTGAAGCCTCTTCCGACCAATCACCATTTTTACAATGAGTACTCATCCAAAGGGTTAGATCAGTTGGTTCTATACCAGTTTCTGGGTCTCTCTATGATGCAAAGAATGCATTATACAAGTTTGTCATTAATCATGGAAAATAATGTAGTGGTCATATCATTACCTGGTCAAAGCTTATTTGGGAAAAAGTTCTAGAACCCATTATATGCTTTGTTCTTTGTTTCTGACGATTTTCTGAGTTCCGACTACTTATTTTCTACAAAATAATAACAGTTGTAAATGAATTAATAAATAAAATGCTAGAATCATCGATATTATGCAAGTGTCAATCATTGTAAAGGAAATGCTATCGAACCTGGAATTTCTCAGATCCAAAATACAGCATCAGGTAATGCCACTCGACGATGTCTACATCTTCAGGCTTGTTTTTCATCCTTTCAGCATAATTGTTGTATGCCTTGTATGTTGAGCTTAATGCTGATCGCCATCCTTTGTACCTCTCCTTGGCAATAGACCATATCTTTTCATGCGCGTCCTCATTTCTTGGAAACTCCCATCTTCGCTGTTTCAGTTTTGATACAAAGAGATGGTTAATTGTCTAGTAATTTGTGAACAGTTGACCATATCTCAGTAGATCATACCAAACAAAATTTGAGATGGCTTAATCTCGGGTGAAGTAGCGGTGCCATAGCATGCTAGGCAACTAATAGTTACTAAAGAAATAGCACATACCAGTACGTCAGATGCTATAGAAGATCTAACATTGAGCTCTATATCTTTCCACTTTTTCACTCCAATGAGTGGTGCCTTTTTCTTTGTAAACAATACGATTTCATCCACAAAAGTGCGAGTGTTTGGTCCTACGGGACCTCCAAGCTTAGATGAAAATTCAATCTTAAGTTTGTGATCGCCGTTCTTGATTCGCTTGGTAGCTGCTGCTATACCCTTAAGGGTACCACGCCCCTCCTTTTTGAAGACTCCATCGTTATCTACATATATACCAATAACATATGAATGGGTAGAAATATCCAAAGTAGAAGATTGCAACATTTGAATAAAAAACACTCTTAGTAAAATATACCAGGATCTCTTTTCCTATGACGTCTAGCATGAGATGGCCAATCAGCCGTAGGTTTGCCGCTGCCATGAATTTCTTCATATTTTAATCTTTGGTCATCATTGCTTCGTCGTTCATACGATACTAAGGATAGCATAGGCATCAGTTATATCTCTAACAATTTGTGAAAATATACACTATATGTCAGTACGCTGTGAATAAAAGAAATTACAGATATCTGGAAGATCGCCTTGATGCCTTAACCATTCTTTATATGTTTTGATCGTATCCTCCCTAAAGTCATCCATTAAATCTGCACTTTAACAATATGTAAGTTTAACAGTGGAAACTATAACATATCATGCATTTAATGTAATGAGTTTGACATCTTAACTTACCCGTTTCTGGATTATCATGTTGTAGTATTGCAAGCCACTCCTTATATGCATCAATCAACACTTCTATATTTTCTTCATCAACATTTGTCCGCTGCCTTGGATGCTTGATGGGAGTTATGCTTACCTCTAGATCACTGTGTGGATCTTTTGTGAGCACAAAACTTATTTTTCTCTCATCCACATTATCAGATATCATGGCCTCTTCTTGGTGGATGTAATCAAGTGCCACTAGACTGGATCGATCAATGCCACATCATTTCTTGTAAAACAAGAAATCCCTCCCAGAATATCCAAGTTTTGATTTTATGTACACCACGTTGTAAAAGGCAACATAAGCTTTATCAATATTTAATGTGGTAATCTCTTTTCCAGGTTGTGCTCCCATGCAATGGAATTTCAAGGTCCATATCTCACCAATCAACCTGCCACACAAATATATTTTAAGCAAACAATGACTAAAATAGATGTTGACAAAAATTAAGAGGTATGAAAACAATATACACTAATTATGATCTGCGCCAAGGACAAAGCAGTAGAAAACAATATGTGTAGATAGATTTTTACTTGTCAGGAAGATCAAAGAAGACGTTCTTCCCAACCATAATCTCGTCCACAATCCGAGTACCAAGTTGGCTACCATTGTCATTGGTGCACAAGTTAGCTTCATTGCTTGTCGGTGGCAATCCTCCTTGAGTCATCATCATAGGTCAGGAAAATAGATGCTGACAGGATAGGAAATGAAAAAAATCATGTAAGAGGACATATTAACTTTTTACGAACTGCATGGCTCACCGTCTGCATCTGCTTCATCATATCGCGTACCAACTGCGAAAAAGATCTATGTGCCACTGCCATCCATATTAACTTTTTACGAATCGGTTGTTCCAGTTTGCAAATCAAATATGTGACTTTGGTTTTGATTTTTTTTCTGGTCGTTTTTTTTCCAGTATATAATCAAAGCTACACGCTTCTGTGACCTTCACTTTTTTCGTATTGGTACATTCTCTCTCTGAAATGATTAGACATGAAGAATACATACACATGGCTTGAAAATGCTACAGAATCTGCCATTTCCATATTTTCTGTTGTGAATTTAGAGATGTCTATAAGCACATTACAGAAATTTGTTAAATCTGAACCCAACTAAAGTTCTATAGTGCCATTTGCACTTCGGTGAGTAAGGAGGAAATGGCTGACAGGAATAATAACAGGACAGGGAACATTACATCGATACAGCTATATCAACCAAGAATCACCCAAATTGTTTAGCTGCATACTCATTACGACTTCGAATGCTAATAATCTTGAAGAGTCACAACCTTGAAGAGTTGCAATACAAGAGAACAGGTACATACCTATAGGCCACCGTCCAGCCAAATGTCTGCTATTCCGTCGTCAAATACTGCTGGATTGGTACCTGGTAGAGTGGTGGCGGCTAGGGCTTACCAGTGGTGGCGGCTAGGGCAAGGCTGCTACTCCGTCATGACGTCTCGTGGCGACTGGTTGGAGTGGTGTCGCATGGCCTCTTCATCACGGCTGGGCTGGGCTGGCATGTAGCAGGTGGGCCTCGGTAGGAGTAGGATTAGGTGCCATAATAGGCTCTTTTCCCCCTAAATTTAGCACATTATTACCATTGCTAATTACATAATAGGCGCCGCTCAACTACGCGCGGAACAACCTCGCCAGCCTGCTCCCGCGCTGCGTGCCGCGCGCGATATACCTCGACTCCGACGTGCGGCGGCTCTGGGAGACGCAGCTGCCCGCCACCGCGGTTGTCGCCACGGCCGAGTACTGCCACACAAACTTCTCGCGCTACTTCACCGACGCCATCTGGGACGACCCCGTCCTCGACGCCAGGGATTAGCAGAGAAGTAGCAGCTTACTTGGATGGCAGGGCATCATCCAAGGATTCGAGCGTGGCCAGCCCCATCATGCCGAGCCCCTGCGCCTTGCTCTCCACCACCTCCTCCTCCTCCTCCTTGTGGATGCGGAGTTCTCCCCGATAGAGGAGGAGCTGTCGGACGACGCCGCCCCGATCGACGAGGCCTCCGACACCGCCTCCGCCTCATCCTCATCCTCTCTCCTCGCCGCCGCCTCATCGCCATGCTCTTCCCCCTCCTCTTCTTGGACCAAGTACCCGTTGGCGCTCCGCATTATCCTGTCCGCCTCGTTCGGATCCGACTTCCCGCTCCCCGACCGCCGGAATCCGCCGTGCGCCGGCCGCGCCACCGCCGTGGACATGCCCGCGACCCAACCAACCAACCTAACGACGAACCCGACGACCCGGCCGGTGGAGCCTCCGCCGCGGCGTGCCTCGGACTGGTCGGCACGCAGGAGGAGTCGAGGAGAGCAACGGAGCGAGGAGGCAGGAAATCTCGGTGCGCGGTCAAGCGAGAGCGGCGGGGGAAGGGAAAGGTGGGAGGGGGACAGGATAAGGAAAAGCAACTAGTAATAATCACACAACTATGTAATAATCACACAACTATGTGTACGAAGAACACTTAAGAAAAGCAACTAGGCGAGACCGACATGGACGGGTCAGATCTAACAGGCAGCCCGTGGCACAGCATGATTTTAGCCCATCACAGGCGCACGTCCTTATCCCAAATACATTTAGAAATAAATTAGAATATATTATCTCTACTAACTATTAAGTGTTTACTGTAGACTGCTCCCGCCCCCGCCTCCTCCCGCCCGCCCTTCGGAAACCCCACCGCGATTCCATCCGCAAACCTCTGAGAGAGCCATGTCCGCCGCGAACCCACAAACCTAGTATTTGTTTAAATTAGGACAAATAGTTAATTAGAGATATATATTGAGTATGACTATATATATTCAAAATGTTGAGTGTATTTACATCTAAAAGGATAAAGAGAGACGTTTTGGTCTTCATTGCAAGATATCAATTTAAAAATATGAAAAAGAAATATTGAATGCCGCTATGCTGAAAGCTGGGAACACGCAACTTCAATAGATCTCTAGAAAAAAATCTATCTAACCTTTTGTTTGGTAAGTTGCTAAATAGCTATTGGAAGTAAAAAATAGTTTTGTCTCCAATAGCTCCTCATATTTAGACAATAGTTTAATTTTGAGTTCCTCATTTAGACGATAGGGTCGAGGGTAGTGAACATCGAGGGCAGAGGTTAAGATCGGTCGATGCGACCTGTTAGGAAGCGACAGTCCGGCGATGCGACTTGTGGGTAAGCGGTGGTCGACTGACGGTGGACCCTGACTACCTTTTGTGCGAAAAAGGAATCAACGACATATGTGTTTAGGGAGTTGCTATCGAATTGGCGAATCTAGAGAGTAAATGGGATGGATAGCAAATAACTAAATGTTGGGGCGAAGGCGCAACACCCCCTCGCTCGATCGACTACACGGTCGTGGACTCATGAGTTGTGGGCGCTGCCGCGCTGGCCCCGCAGCCTACAGGCTCCTGCAGGCCCGCCTCCGGTCGTGGACGCTCGCCGTCTCTAGTGGGCGGTCGCCGTCTCGCCGTCTCCGGTGGGCACGCGAGTCATGAGTTCAGCCTGATGTGCTTCTACTGCTTCTGCTCTGCGCTGTGTTTCTGCTTCTGCTGCTCAAGGCGGAGCGGAACCAAGCACGCTGTGCTTGTGGTTTAAAAAATTTTATAGCCTTAGCTTAGTAGCGCCCTCTTGATCAATTCTGGATCCGCCAATGTGAATAATTGTTCATAGTACAAAAAGAGGTTTGCCATAACGTACATGCCTTAGAAGCCTCACGTGAATAATTGTTCATGGTACATGTTCAAGTAAATAATTGTTCATGGTACATGTTCAAATTCTATATATACAAAGCGGGATGGAAACATGCGCTCCCGTGCGTCCACGTCACCGTCTAGTTTCTCAGCCGTCTGATCTTACGCTGGCGGCTACTAAACACAGCAAGTTCTCATCGCACATGTCCACCATCCGCCCGACGCTACTGGAATCTTCTAGAAAAAAAATTCTCGACCAAGGGAGTAAAGAGAGTCGTCGTCCATCGGCAGCAACGACCCCACTGGTGGTCGATGCCCCATTCACTCCCCCTCCCAGCACAACCGCGCTCTGCTCGACGCTAACGAAGGCACACAGTCGAAATAGGGAAAAAAGAAAGTCATCGCGCTCTTCATCGCCGGCGACGCTATTGGTGGTCACCGCACCGTGCACCCTGCTCCTCGGCGCGTTTGACAGCCCGAACTTCGTTTGCTCTCTCATCGTCTCACTCTCACCCATTGTTGCACCCGCTCCTCAAGCACGGCAGCGACAAGCTGGTGCATGACCAGCCTCGGGGCGAGATTTGATGAGTTGGAGGAGCAGGGGAAGTACACGATAGAGTGGGGCGCGGGAAAGAAGGTGGGAGGGCTAGAGCAGGACGACTTGGCGCACATTGACTGCCTTGTCCTCGCCAGACTGTGGCCAGCCCAGCGTCGCCGCCGTCTGCCTCCTCGACGAGGTCAACAAGATCGTCTTCAACCTAACTGTCTGAAATCTCGTCAACATCAGGCACGGACCCTAACTGAGTGTCCACCGCGAGTACGTCAATCTCATTGATAGCTCTTCTCCATTCCTTTCCCCTTCGCCTACCTCCTCCCTTTCACCGCCTACGGATAGCCCTCAAGGTGCCTTTCTTCTTCTTGCCATTTGTCTGTCCTATTATTTTTGTATTATGTGTAACAATTTCCGTCACAGACTAGCTGCTCCAAGATTAGGCATGACATAGAAAAGCAAGCAAGGGAAGACAAGACAAGGTGAGCGAGATGCTTCAGATGCCTAGACGCAAGTGTGTGCTGTGTGGCTCACATCAGGTGCACCGGGCATGCTGGACGAGCTGAAGGCGTTCGGTGAAATGCCTCACCCCAAGAGCCCGTTGTCTATCGAAGCCTCTTGGTTCCATGAGAACTGAGAAGCATGTTGGCATTGACGAGGCAACGGGTATTGTCGGACTCTTCACATCAGTTACGTTCATTTGTGGAGGCAAAAAATGGTTTACCAAGGTCACTGAAAGATAGATGCCCAACAGATCAGCATCATGTTCACTGCATAACGTGTCATGATAGAATCCATATGCCTGGCAGGCGAGCAACCTTGTTGGACTTGGACAGTAGAGCATTGAGATTCATGCTTTTGACTGACCAGTAGATCTTTTTCTTATACCAGTTTGGTTAGGAGGGACTAAGCACGTACTTCGTTGGGGATTGACAAGAAGAGTATCCCCTAAAATGGTGTGCACAGACAGTTTGAGGTACGTATGCTCATCTTCCTTTGCATTATTACTTCCCTCCTTGATCAGTCTTGTGTTTCCTTGCTTCAAATTAACACTTCAAATTAACATACGATTAGATTCGGTAAGCAAGGGGATTGTGGTTCTATTTTGTTGTCTACCCCAAAAAAGTTCGTGTGATTTTTTATTCATATTGTGGATCTTACAGCCTTTGCTCACTGTTAGGCCCTTGTCTATGCCCAGTTGGTTTTGATTCACTATCGACATATGAATGGATTGTTGCTGATTGTTTGATAAATGGTCCTCTAAAATGTGAAAATGGAGAAGTGACATTTTATCCAATATAGCATCCATAGATATCCCTTGGAAGCTTTCACATCGGAACTTGGAAGTTACAAACATAAATGAATGTGAATCTGCTTGCTAAAGGGATTGTACCTGTACTGCCTTTGCTTTTTAGTGTAGGTTGCCTACTATGGTTTTTGGAGCTGCAGAACAATAGTTTTGGACTCTGATCTAAATATCATCCATATGTATGTACATATGGCAACCAGACAACAGTCAAGTTCTAGAACTGTACCTCTATTTTCTTTCTAGAAAAAAGTGTTTCTTGGATGGATGATTCATGTGACAACCCTTATTGTTATTTCTCTGATTCTTTTGTTGAGACACAAGCAAATTTTACAATGCTGAACGGTGGGTGACTATGCAAGTTTCGTGGTAACTCTGAAAAACTTGGCAAAGGAGGATTTGGTTGCGTTTTCAAAAGGATGATGCCAGGCTGCAATACAATATGTGATGTAAGTGCATTAATCATTGATCTCTGTGGATGCATCATCATCGTCCAACAGTTGTATACTGAAAGGGAATTAGGCTTACACCTAGTCCCTAATTAATTTTGGTGGTTGAATTGCCCAACACAAATATTTGGACTAACTAGTTTGCTTGAGTGTATAAGTTATACAGGTGCCAAAGGTTCACACTTAGCCAATAAAAAGACCAAGTATTGGGTTCAAACAAAGGAGCAAGGGTCAACCGAAGGCACCTCTGGTCTGGCGCACCGGACTGTCCGGTGTGCCACCAGACATGTCCGGTGCACCAGAGGGCTTCAACTCGAACTCGTCACCTTCGGGAAATTCCAGAGGCGACTCCGCTATAATTCACCGGACTGTCCGGTGTACACCGGACAGTGTCCGGTGCTCCAAGAAAGAGCGGCCTCCGGAACTCGCCAGCCTCGGGAATTTATTTCAGCTGCTCCGCTATAATTCACCGGACTGTCCGGTGAACACCGGACTGTCCGGTGTAACTGCGGCGCAACGGCTACTTCTGGCGCCAACGGCTACCTGCGACGCATTAAATGCGCGCCAGCGCGCGCAGAGGTCAGGCACGCCCATGCTGGCGCACCGGACACTCTACAGTACATGTCCGGTGCGCCACTGGACATCCAGGCGGGCCCAGAAGTCAGAGCTCCTACGGTCAGAACCCAACGGCTTTGGTGACGTGGCTGGCACACCAGACTGTCCGGTGTGCACCGGACTGTCCGGTGCACCATACGACAGCCAGCCTGCACCAAACGGCTAGTTTGGTGGTTGGGGCTATAAATACCCCCAACCACCCCTCATTCAAGTCATCCAAGTTTTCCACTTCTCAACTACTTACAAGAGCTCTAGCATTCAATTCTAGACACACCAAAGTGATCAAATCCTCTCCAAACTCCACACAACGCCCTAGTGATTAGTGAGAGAGATTTGCTTGTGTTCTTTCGAGCTCTTGCGCTTGGATTGCTTTCTTCTTTCTTGATTCTTTCTTGTGATCAAACTCACTTGTAATTGAGGCAAGAGACACCAATCTTGTGGTGGTCCTTGTGGGAACTTTGTGTTCCAAGTGATTGAGAAGAGAAAGCTCACTCGGTCTGAGGGATCGTTTGAGAGAGGGAAAGGGTTGAAAAAGACCCGGCCTTTGTGGCCTCCTCAACGGGGAGTAGGTTTGAGAGAACCGAACCTCGGTAAAACAAATCCACGTGTCTCACTTCATTATTCGCTTGCGATTTGTTTTGCACCCTCTCTCGCGGACTCTATTATATTTCTAACGCTAACCCGGCTTGTAGTTGTGATTATTTTTGAGAATTTCATTTTCGCCCTATTCACCCCCCTCTAGGCGACTTTCAATTGGTATCAAAGCCCGGTACTTCATTAGAGCCTAACCGCTCGAAGTGATGTCGGGAGATCACACCAAGAGGGAGATGGAGACCGGCGACAAGCCCACTACGAGCCACGGGAGCACTTCATCGGAAGAGTCCCGCACCAAGAGGAAGGAGAAGAAGAAGGACTCCTCCAAACGGAAGGAGAAAAGATCCTCTTCTTCTCACCACAAAGAGAAGAAGGAAAAATCTTCTTCCCACAAGTCGCATCGGAGAGGCGACAAGCACAAGAGGATGAGGAAGGTGGTCTACTACGAGACCGACACTTCATCAACATCGACCTCCGACTCCGATGCGCCATCCGTAACTTCTAAGCGCCAAGAGCGCAAGAAGTTTAGTAAGATCCCCTTACACTATCCTCGTACATCTAGACATACTCCATTACTTTCCGTTCCATTAGGCAAACCGCCAACCTTTGATGGCGAAGATTATGCTAGGTGCAGTGATTTAATGAAATTTCATCTAACCTCACTCCACAAAAGTATATGGGATGTTGTTGAGTTTGGTGTACAGGTACCATCCGTAGGGGATGAAGACTATGATACGGACGAAGTGGCCCAAATCGAGCACTTCAATTCCCAAGCCACAACCATTCTCCTTGCCTCTCTAAGTAGAGAGGAATATAACAAGGTGCAAGGATTGAAGAAAGCAAAGGAGATTTGGGACTTACTCAAGACCGCGCACGAAGGTGATGAACTCACCAAGATCACCAAGCGGGAAACGATCGAGGGGGAGCTCGGTCGCTTCCGTCTTCGCCAAGGGGAGGAGCCACAAGATATGTACAACCGGCTCAAAACCTTGGTGAACCAAGTGCGCAACCTCGGGAGCAAGAAATGGGATGACCACGAGGTGGTTAAGGTTATTTTGAGATCACTTATTTTCCTTAACCCCACTCAAGTTCAATTAATTCGTGGTAATCCTAGATACACACTAATGACTCCCGAGGAAGTAATCGGGAATTTTGTGAGCTTTGAATGTATGATTAAAGGCTCAAAGAAGATCAACGAGCTTGAGGAGCCCTCCACGTCCGAAGCACAACCGGTGGCATTTAAGGCGACGGAGGAGAAGAAGGAGGAGTCTACACCAAGTAGACAACCAATTGACGCCTCCAAGCTCGACAATGAGGAGATGGCTTTAATCATCAAAAGCTTTCGCCAAATCCTCAAGCAACGGAAGGGGAAAGACTACAAACCCCACTCCAAGAAAGTGTGCTACAAATGTGGTAAACCCGGTCATTTCATTGCAAAATGTCCTATATCTAGTGACAGTGACAGGGGCAACGACAAGAAGGGAAAGAGGAGAGAAAAGAAGAGGTACTACAAGAAGAAGCGCGGCGATGCCCATGTTTGCCGGGAGTGGGACTCGGACGAGAGCTCCACCGACTCCTCCTCCGACGACGAGGACGCCGCCAACATCGCCGTCACCAAGGGACTCCTCTTCCCCAACATCGGCCACAAGTGCCTCATGGCAAAGGATGGCAAAAGGAAGAAGGTTAAATCTAAATCCTCCACTAAATATGAATCCTCTAGTGATGATAATGCTAGTGATGAGGAAAATAACTTGCGTACCCTTTTTGCCAACCTTAACATGGAACAAAAAGAAAAGTTAAATGAATTGATTAGTGCTATTCATGAAAAAGATGACCTTTTGGATTCCCAAGAGGATTTTCTAATTAAAGAAAACAAGAAACATGTTAAGGTTAAAAATTCTTATGCTCTAGAGGTAGAAAAATGTGAGAAATTATCTAGTGAGCTAAGCACATGCCATGACACTATTGCCAACCTTAGAAATGAAAATGCTAAATTAATTGCTAAATTTGATTCTCATGTTTGTATTGATTCAACTTCCAGTCCTAGAGATGATAATGTTGATTTGCTTGCTAGGATTGATGAATTGAATATTTCTCTTGATAGCCTTAGGATTGAAAATGAAAAGTTAATTGCTAAGGTTAAAGATTTTGATGTTTGCAATACTACTATTTCCGACCTTAGAACTAAGAATGATATGTTGCATGCTAAGGTTGTAGAATTAAAATCTTGCAAACCCTCTACATCTACCGTCGAGCACACTTCTATTTGTACTAGATGTAGAGATGTTGATATCAATGCTATTCATGATCACATGGCTTTAATTAAACAACAAAATGATCATATAGCAATACTAGATGCTAAAATTGCCGAGCATAACTTAGAAAATGAAAAGTTTAAATTTGCTAGAAGTATGCTCTATAATGGGAGACGCCCTGGCATCAAGGATGGCATTGGCTACCAAAGGGGAGACAATGTCAAACTTAATGCCCCTCCTAAAAATTTGTCTAACTTTGTTAAGAGCAAGGCTCCCATGCCTCAGGATAACGAGGGTTACATTTTGTACCCTGCCGGTTATCCCGAGAGCAAAATTAGGAGAACTCATTCTAGGAAGTCTCACTCTGGCCCTAATCATGCTTTTATGTATAAGGGTGAGACATCTAGCTCTAGGCAACCAACCCGTGCCAAGTTGCCTAAGAAGAAAACTCCTAATGTATCAAATAATCATAGCATTTCATTTAAGACTTTTGATGCATCTTATGTGCTTACTAACAAATCCGGCAAGGTAGTTGCCAAGTTTGTTGGGGGCAAACACAAGGGCTCCAAGACTTGTGTTTGGGTACCCAAAGTTCTTGTTTCTAATGCCAAAGGACCCAAAACCGTTTGGGTACCTAAAGTCAAGAACTAAAATTGTTTTGTAGGTTTATGCATCCGGGGGCTCAAGTTGGATACTCGACAGCGGGTGCACAAACCACATGACAGGGGAGAAGAAGATGTTCTCCTCATATGAGAAAAACCAAGATCCCCAACGAGCTATCACATTCGGGGATGGAAATCAAGGTTTGGTCAAAGGATTGGGTAAAATTGCTATATCACCTGACCATACTATTTCCAATGTTTTTCTTGTAGATTCTTTAGATTACAATTTGCTTTCTGTATCCCAATTATGTCAAATGGGCTACAACTGTCTATTTACTGATGTAGGTGTTACTGTCTTTAGAAGAAGTGATGATTCAATAGCATTTAAGGGAGTGTTAGAGGGTCAGCTATACTTGGTAGATTTTGATAGAGCTGAACTCGACACTTGCTTGGTTGCTAAGACTAACATGGGTTGGCTCTGGCATCGCCGACTAGCCCACGTTGGGATGAAGAATCTTCATAAGCTTCTAAAGGGAGAGCACATTTTAGGATTAACCAATGTTCATTTTGAGAAAGACAGGATTTGTAGCGCATGCCAAGCCGGGAAGCAAGTTGGCACTCATCATCCACACAAGAACATCATGACAAGTGACAGGCCACTGGAGCTCCTACACATGGATTTATTCGGCCCGATCGCTTACATAAGCATCGGCGGGAGTAAGTACTGTCTAGTTATTGTGGATGATTATTCTCGCTTCACTTGGGTGTTCTTTTTGCAGGAAAAATCCCATACCCAAGAGACCTTAAAGGGATTCTTGAGACGAGCTCAAAATGAGTTCGGCTTAAGGATCAAGAAAATTAGAAGCGACAACGGGACGGAGTTCAAGAACTCTCAAATTGAAAGCTTTCTTGAGGAGGAGGGCATCAAGCATGAGTTCTCTTCTCCCTACACCCCACAACAAAATGGTGTAGTGGAGAGGAAGAATCGAACTCTCTTGGACATAGCAAGAACCATGTTTGATGAGTACAAGACACCGGATCGGTTTTGGGCCGAGGCGGTCAACACCGCTTGCTACGCCATCAACCGGTTATATCTACACCGAATCCTCAAGAAGACATCCTATGAACTCCTAACCGGTAAAAAGCCCAATATCTCATATTTTAGAGTTTTTGGTAGCAAATGCTTTATTCTTGTTAAGAGAGGTAGAAAATCTAAATTTGCTCCTAAAACTGTAGAAGGCTTTTTACTAGGATATGATTCAAACACAAGGGCATATAGAGTCTTTAACAAGTCCTCAGGACTAGTTGAAGTTTCTTGTGACGTTGTGTTTGATGAGACTAACGGCTCTCAAGTAGAGCAAGTTGATCTTGATGAGATAGGTGAAGAACAGGCTCCATGCATCGCGCTAAGGAACATGTCCATTGGGGATATGTGTCCTAAGGAATCCGAAGAGCCTCCACATGCACAAGATCAACCATCCTCCTCCACGCAAGCATCTCCACCAACCCAAAATGAGGACAAGGCTCAAGTTGATAAAGAGGAAGAACACAATGATGAGCCACCTCAAGATGACGGCAATGATCAAGGGGGAGATGCAAATGATGAAGACAAGGAGGATGAAGAACCAAGGCCGCCACACCCAAGAGTCCACCAAGCAATACAACGAGATCACCCCGTCGACACCATCCTCAGCGACATTCATAAGGGGGTAACCACTCGATCTTGTGTTGCACATTTTTGTGAGCATTACTCTTTTGTTTCCTCTATTGAGCCACACAGGGTAGAGGAAGCACTACAAGATTCGGATTGGGTGATGGCGATGCAAGAGGAGCTCAACAACTTCACGAGGAACGAGGTATGGCATTTAGTTCCACGTCCTAATCAAAATGTTGTAGGAACCAAGTGGGTCTTCCGCAACAAGCAAGACGAGCATGGTGTGGTGACAAGGAACAAAGCTCGACTTGTGGCCAAGGGATACTCCCAAGTCGAAGGTTTGGATTTCGGTGAAACCTATGCACCCGTAGCTAGGCTTGAGTCAATTCGCATATTATTGGCCTATGCTACTTACCATGGCTTCAAGCTCTACCAAATGGACGTGAAGAGTGCCTTCCTCAACGGACCAATCAAGGAGGAAGTCTATGTTGAGCAACCTCCCGGCTTTGAAGACAGTGAGTATCCTAATCATGTCTATAAGCTTTCTAAGGCGCTTTATGGGCTCAAGCAAGCCCCAAGAGCATGGTATGAATGCCTTAGAGACTTCCTTATTGCAAATGGCTTCAAAGTCGGCAAGGCCGATCCTACTTTATTCACTAAAACTCTTGACAATGATTTGTTTGTATGCCAAATTTATGTTGATGATATTATATTTGGGTCTACTAACGAATCTACATGTGAAGAATTTAGTAGGATCATGACACAAAAATTCGAGATGTCTTTGATGGGGGAGTTGAAGTATTTTCTAGGATTCCAAGTGAAGCAACTCCAAGAGGGCACCTTCATTAGCCAAACGAAGTATACTCAAGACATTCTAAGCAAGTTTGGAATGAAGGATGCCAAGCCCATCAAGACTCCCATGGGAACAAATGGGCATCTCGACCTCGACACGGGAGGTAAGTCCGTGGATCAAAAGGTATACCGGTCGATGATTGGTTCATTGCTTTATTTATGTGCATCTCGACCGGACATTATGCTTTCCGTTTGCATGTGTGCAAGATTCCAAGCCGACCCTAAGGAATCACACCTTACGGCCGTAAAACGAATCTTGAGATATTTGGCTTATACACCTAAGTTTGGGCTTTGGTACCCTCGGGGATCCACATTTGATTTGATTGGTTATTCGGATGCCGATTGGGCGGGGTGCAAAATTAATAGAAAGAGCACATCGGGGACTTGCCAGTTCTTGGGAAGATCCTTGGTGTCTTGGGCTTCAAAGAAGCAAAATTCGGTCGCTCTTTCTACCGCCGAAGCCGAGTATATTGCCGCAGGCCATTGTTGCACGCAATTGCTTTGGATGAGGCAAACCCTGCGGGACTACGGTTACAAACTAACCAAAGTTCCTCTTCTATGTGATAATGAGAGTGCAATCCGCATGGCGGATAATCCCGTTGAGCATAGCCGCACTAAACACATAGCCATTCGGTATCATTTTCTTCGGGATCACCAACAAAAGGGGGATATCAAGATTTCATACATTAACACTAAAGATCAATTAGCCAATATCTTTACCAAGCCTCTTGATGAACAATCTTTTACCAAACTTAGGCATGAGCTCAATATTCTTGATTCTAGGAATTTCTTTTGCTAATTTGCACACATAGCACATAAGTATACCTTTGATCATGTCTCTTTGATATATGCTATGACTAATGTGTTTTCAAGAGGATTTCAAACCAAGTCATAGGTATATTGAAAGGGAATTGGAGTCTTCGGCGAAGACAAAGGCTTCCACTCCACTCTACTACTCATCCTTCGCCGTCACTCCGCATCACTCTCCATTTTTGGTATAATCTTCACTCATATGTCTTATTTGCCAAAGGGGAGAAAGTAGTTAAAAAGGGCTTAGATCTCACTCAAAGTATACGTTTTTGGCGATTCATGCCAAAGGGGGAGAAAGTATGAGCCCAAAGCAAAAGGACCGCACCACCACCCTAATTTTTAAATTAATGATTTTCAATTGGTAAATTTCAAATTGATATCTCTTTGTGTTCTAAAGGGGGAGAAAGTAGTATTTTCAAAATTGATATCTTAAAACCCTCTTGAACACTAAGAGGAGAATTTATTTGAGGGGGAGTTTTGTTTAGTCAAAGGAAAAGCATTTGGAACAAAGGGAGAAAATTTCAAGACTTGAAAATGCTTTGCAAAATCTTATTCATTTACCTTTGACTATCTTGCAAAAGGACTTTGAAAAGAATTTACAAAAGAATTTGCAAAAACAAAACATGTGGTGCAAGCGTGGTCCAAAATGTTAATTATAAAGAAACAATCCATGCATATCTTGTAAGTATTTATATTGGCTCAATTCCAAGCAACCTTTGCACCTACATTATGCAAACTAGTTCAATTATGCACTTTTATATTTGCTTTGGTTTGTGTTGGCATCAATCACCAAAAGGGGGAGATTGAAAGGGAATTAGGCTTACACCTAGTCCCTAATTAATTTTGGTGGTTGAATTGCCCAACACAAATATTTGGACTAACTAGTTTGCTCGAGTGTATAAGTTATACAGGTGCCAAAGGTTCACACTTAGCCAATAAAAAGACCAAGTATTGGGTTCAAACAAAGGAGCAAGGGTCAACCGAAGGCACCTCTGGTCTGGCGCACCGGACTGTCCGGTGTGCCACCGGACATGTTCGGTGCACCAGAGGGCTTCAACTCGAACTTGTCACCTTCGGGAAATTCCAGAGGCGACTCCGCTATAATTCACCGGACTGTCCGGTGTACACCGGACAGTGTCCGGTGCTCCAAGAAAGAGCGGCCTCCGGAACTCGCCAGCCTCGGGAATTTATTTCAGCTGCTCCGCTATAATTCACCGGACTGTCCGGTGAACACCGGACTGTCCGGTGTAACTGCGGCGCAACGGCTACTTCTGGCGCCAACGGCTACCTGCGACGCATTAAATGCGCGCCAGCGCGCGCAGAGGTCAGGCACGCCCATGCTGGCGCACCGGACACTCTACAATACATGTCCGGTGCGCCACTGGACATCCAGGCGGGCCCAGAAGTCAGAGCTCCTACGGTCAGAACCCAACGGCTTTGGTGACGTGGCTGGCACACCAGACTGTCCGGTGTGCACCGGACTGTCCGGTGCACCATACGACAGCCAGCCTGCACCAAACGGCTAGTTTGGTGGTTGGGGCTATAAATACCCCCAACCACCCCTCATTCAAGTCATCCAAGTTTTCCACTTCTCAACTACTTACAAGAGCTCTAGCATTCAATTCTAGACACACCAAAGTGATCAAATCCTCTCCAAACTCCACACAACGCCCTAGTGATTAGTGAGAGAGATTTGCTTGTGTTCTTTCGAGCTCTTGCGCTTGGATTGCTTTCTTCTTTCTTGATTCTTTCTTGCGATCAAACTCACTTGTAATTGAGGCAAGAGACACCAATCTTGTGGTGGTCCTTGTGGGAACTTTGTGTTCCAAGTGATTGAGAAGAGAAAGCTCACTCGGTCCGAGGGATCGTTTGAGAGAGGGAAAGGGTTGAAAAAGACCCGGCCTTTGTGGCCTCCTCAACGGGGAGTAGGTTTGAGAGAACCGAACCTCGGTAAAACAAATCCGCGTGTCTCACTTCATTATTCGCTTGCGATTTGTTTTGCACCCTCTCTTGCGGACTCTATTATATTTCTAACGCTAACCCGGCTTGTAGTTGTGATTATTTTTGAGAATTTCAGTTTCGCCCTATTCACCCCCCTCTAGGCGACTTTCATATACATATGCCCAAATAATGCTACACGCTCCACCAATACCATGCTTCAATGTTCTTATTCCCTTCTTTTGCATATCGACGTGATGTCTAAAAGTGCATTCGCCGTTGAAGAATAGGGGCCACAGAAGAGATATTTAAGTTTCCAATATACACTCATATGCTTATATACAAAACCGTTGTAATATAGCATATAAGCTGCCCATGCTATATATTTCTAGACTGGGACATTTTAATACTGCAGTTCAATTAATTCTATTACCTCTACATGATGTCTACAACAACGATCTGTTAATTGTGTAAACGTATCAATCAAAATTGCTTTTAGTTTCAGTCCACTGGATGCATAAACCGTTTCCAGAATTCAGTTAAGGCCAATTGTTGGAGTGCATCTCTTTGCACAATGAAAAGTAAGTTCATTATGGTGTGCGTGTGTGCTAGGTATATAGCATGTGTGTGTGGGCTTCGTATGCCAGTGATCCGGTCTGTAGTTTAAGTCAACATTCGTTTAAGTCTGATTCTATTTGAAGCTATTCGAAGCTCATTCCTGACACATAGCAGATGTTCTACGTATTCATGTAAACTTTATTTGAAATAAACATGCTTGTAAAAAAAGGTCCAACACGCGCGCAAGCGCGCGCAATGCACTAGTACTATATGGCATTTGTTTAGAAAAATTAAACGATGGGAATGAGAGAGTATGTGTATATACGTGCAACAATACTGATGTGTATACGAGAGAGTATGAGGCTGTCTGTCTGAGTCATCTCCGAGTCGTTCGACACGTCTGTGGGCATCTACCAGAGATTCCCTAGCTACTAGGGATACGGAGCCACCCCCATTATTCCATCCTCATCTGCTCGCTCCGTCTCCCAGTTCATGCCATCCCCATACGGCCACTAACTCCTACTACATTCCACAGATGTGTTTCCGTACAATTCCTTGCCTGGTGGGAAACTCAGGGTAGATTTGAAGACTGCCGGCAAAGATCCAGCGAGGAGGTGGCGTATCCATCCCAAAATCGCAACATCTAGACTAAGGGAAGGAACTGAATAAGCACGTATCACCCTCGTCGTCCTCGCCGCCAATGCCTCCGCGGCCGAGGCGCCACTCATCGTCGCGCACAAGAATGCTTCGCTCTACTGCCAGATCCGATCTGCGCGCGTGAGTATCGCTGGTCCCCCATAGCCGAGATGTGGTTTGTTACTTATGTAGTCTGCTGATCTGGCTCTTCTTTTTTTTGGAGATTTGAACGCACCTTCAATTCAGTTGATAGTTTTGCCGAGATAGTGGACGAAGAAAAATGCCAGTCCATGAACCCTATCCATCCGCCATCCTCGACGAGCAGGTCCACCAGATGCGGAGCACCTTCAATTCGGGGACTTGACAACTCGCGTGCCGAGCTCGACGCCCCATCAGCAGCTTCCTCTCTCCAGGGTGTAGGCAAGTCCCCGAACACTATCCCTCCGCCCGTCACACTGTTCCCCATTTCTAGCCTAATTTATGTATGTGCATGAATAATTAGTTTATAGGTTATGCGCCATAGCTTTTATGTCTAAAAGAATTGTGACAATTGTGCTTGGTTTTACCTTTTTAGTTTCAGTTCTGAAAATACTTGTACATAAGGTGTAATTATGACAGTTCTGAAAAAAGGAAAGGGAAAATTCGTGTTGTACTCTGTAAGTAGAATAGTGTTAGTGGCATTAACCAATTTCTTGTGTGAGAAGATAATTGTACTAATTTCTATGTGTAATGGCTTCTTGTTCCCATTTCTTTTTCTAGCAGCTAATTGTTCCTCTTTCATTTCCAATGCTTTCAGCCATTTGCCTCTTAATGAGGTTTCAGCTTTAGAATTGGTGGTGCCATTTTCTCATGGACAACCCAAAGCAGCCAGGCGCCTATGGTGGGTCTCAGGTAACTAAACTCTATGGTGATGTTGCTGTCAGTCTGGTAAACCATAGTTGTCTCAATTTTTCAAATCCTTAGTGTATTTGGGATGCTTAGCAGAATAAAAAGATTACTTCCAAGTATGTGTGTCAGTTGGCGCATACATTATTAAGAATATAAAAATAAGAGGTACGTGATTGTAAGATCATTACAAATGAAATATATAATAGTTACACGATTGTACGTGTTTGCCTCAATTCAGTGTGTGCCAATATTCTGTGACTTTTCTTTTAAACAAAAAAATCATCATCATTTGCGTCTCGTGATGAGTCCACAGGTGCTACATATCCATCATCAATGTATGTGTTGTCTTCTTCATCCTCCTCATCTGCTAACCCAATATCATACGTTTCTTCTATAAATTCATCAAGCGCTTTCTCAATGACACAAGCATCACCGGTTACACCTTCCATGTCAGACCTCCTCCACTTCACCAATACTTCATCACTGCTTGAAACACTCATGCCTTCCAATCCCACATCTATTGAATCAAGATCAATTTCTGAATTTTCAGATTCTGGGATGGCGAACAGATTTCGGGGTTTCATTCTTACAACAGTGCACCAATCTTTTTTCTTTGTACCATTGACATAAAATACCTGCTCAGCTTGTGAACCAAGAATATAAGGCTCATCTAAATAGCACAACCGAGTTTTATCAATATCAATAATTCCATACTGATCCCTTTGGTAGCCTCTTCCTTTGTTCTTGGCGGTAGGAACATGGAACCAGTTGCACTGAAAGAGGACAATTTCCTTTCCTTGAGGAAAATCTAGTGCAATAATTCTTTTAATCACACCATACCAGTCAATATTACCGAAGCTTTCATCTCCTTTCACAACAACACCACTATTTTGTGTGCATAGGTTTTGCTCTATTTTTTCTGTACGAAAAAGAAATCCATTGATGAAGCATCTGTTGAAAACACGAGCCCGATGGTCTGGTCCTTGTGAAAGTGTGTAGAGCAGGTCACTTGTCTTCCATTGTTGATTTAGTTTGCTGATCTGTAGCCAACGAAATATGCTTAAGTTATTTGCAAATATAATATGGAGCAGCAGTTAGTGGATGACATTACAAATAAAACAAATTACTCACAACCCACCTTTCGCTCGAACCAGCCTACAAATTGTTCCTTGTGCCTTTGATCAACATTCCGTGTACTTAATTTTTTTAGTTCGTCCATATGCTCGCTACAATATTTTAAAAGAGGGCTTCAGGTAATTCAAATTCTGTGAAACATGCCAATGCATAGTATCAAAAAATAGATTTTGAAATAAGATCTTACTTTATCCATGGAGTAGCCTCATCACAATTTTGTAATATGTAGTGCCTCATCCGCTGCAGCTCACTCCTAGAAAGTGACTCGACAGTGAATCCTTTCTTAGTGTAGTCAATGTTGGCAAATATGCTTAGGCCAGATGGTGGTTCATTCACAGCAGCAGCTTCATGACGGTCTGCATGATTAAGCTTGGTTTCCACGTCTTGCAAGAAGCGACTGCAAAATGTCATGCACTCCTCTAATATATATCCCTCAGCTATCGAGCCTTCAGGGTGCGCTTTGTTCCGTACATAGGCTTTAAGAGTACGTAGATATCTCTCAATTGGATACATCCATCTATAGCACACTGGTCCACCAAGTTTAGCCTCTTCAGCTAGATGAATCGGCAAATGGATCATTATATCAAAAAAGGCTGGTGGGAAAATCATCTCAAGCCGACAAAGGGTTTCAGGAATCGAGGTGCTCAACTGCTCTAAATCTTCAGCACTCAGCTCCTTTGAACATATTGCATTAAAGTACCTACTAAGCTGAATCAATGGAAGAGCAACATTTTCTGGCAAAACATTGTGAATTGCAATGGGTAATAGTTTTTGAAAAATAACATGACAGTCATGAGTTTTTAGACCAGATACCTTACACTAGTTCACATCCACACTCCTCTTAATGTTAGAGGCATAACCATTAGGCATCTTCACACCTTCTAGGAATTGGCATAACCATGTCATCTCATCCTTACCCAATGTGTAAAGTGCTGATGGCAAGGTGTATTTTCCATTCCGGAGCACAATGTGTTGATCCTTCCTGATGCCTAAATGCTCCATGTCAAGTCGAGCCTTCTCGCCATCCTTAGATTTCCCTTCCATACCTAGCAAAGTCCCCAATATGCTGTCACAAATGTTTTTCTCAATGTGCATCACATCCAAATTATGCCTTACGAGCAATTTTTCCCAGTATTGTAGTTCAAAAAAATACTCTTTTTCCTCCAATTGTGCCATCTAGTTTTTTCCTCACGCTGCTTCCTTTTCCTTGTAGACTTCCCAAAAGTGATTTGCTCAAAACTTTCATACTATTGCAGAACCCCTTCACCACTCAATGGCACTGGAGGCTCCCTTGTTTCCACAGTATTGTTGAAACTGGCCTTGTTCTTGCGCCACCTATGATCCATAGGCAGAAACCGACGATGTCCCATGTAGCAATGCTTCGATCCACATTTCAACCATAAGAAGTCGGTATCCTTGTGGCAGTATGGACATGCAAACTTGCCTTTTGTGCTCCAGCCAGATAACATCCCATATGCTGGGAAGTCATTAATTGTCTAGAGAAGAATTGCTCTCAAATTAAAATTCTTCTTCTCCTTGGCATCCCATGTCTCAACACCTTTTTCCCAAAGGTCTTTGAGCTCATCAATCAGAGGCTGCAAATATACATCAATATTGTTTCCTGGAGAGTTTTTACCGGGTATCAACATTGACAACATCCAGAAAGGTTGTTTCAAACACAACCAAGGTGGCAAGTTGTAAGGGATTAAAATGACAGGCCATATAGTGTACGCAACATTGACCATCCCAAATGGATTGAAGCCATCAGATGCAAGACCCAACCGAATGTTACGAGGATCAGTAGCAAAATCTTTGTATATGTTATCTACATGCTTCCATGCCTTAGAGTCAGCAGGGTGCCTCATTTTGTTATCTTGGACTAAGCCCTCCTTGTGCCAACGCATATATTTAGATGTGGTCGAATTCATATACAGCCTTTGCAATCGAGGAATAACTGGGAAATATCTTAGGATTTTCCGTGGGCCACGCTTGTTGGTTGCCTCCTCATGATGCCCAGAAATCGTTGGTTGCCATCTAGACTCACCACATGTTGGACATGTATCCATGGCTGCATATTCTTTCTGAAACAACAAACAATCATTGACACATGCATGTATCTTTTGGTAGTCAAGGCCAAGATCATGAATAACCTTTTGTACTTTATCCAATGTGTCCGGAACACAGTGGCCTTCTAGGAGAACAAGCCGAAACAACTGAAGTACGGCCGCTAATGCACTTTTACTAAGACCAAACATGCATTTAATCTGAAAGAGCCTTACTATAAAAGATACCTTAGTGACCTCTTTGCAACCTGGATACAATTCCTTCTTTGCCTCTGTTAATAAATTAAAGAATGCCTTTGCTTTTGCATTTGGCTCTTCATTAATATTTCCTATGATGTCTTCGTGTATAGCACCACTGATTAGCGTTGAAACTAGTTCGGTCAAAGAACCACTGTCACCTGTTTCATCATCATTGACAACTGCTGCAGCATTGCCCTCATCTGAATCATTTGCTTGGTTTCCTTCTTCGATGAAGCTCTCATCAAACCCTCTAATAACCAAGTGACTCTGAACCTGAGATTGTGTTCTGTAGGACATGCATCGACATCTTGAACATGGACATGGTGCAGTTTCTCCTCTAGCAGTGCCACCAAATGTAGTTTGTATGAACTTTCTGAAATTTGTTTGCCACTCATTTGTCGTGAAGTTCATGCGCATCCAACTCCTATTATTCTGAGACATGGCTTTCTAGTATAAGATAGGAATCACTAGCCGGGACCTATAACAAAAAAACAAAGTTAAACTGATTTTCAGTCATAACCAGTATTGAGCTTTAAAGTTTAATGATAAGTTATTAATTCATGCAATATGTAGTCACTAGCAACAACACAGTTTTCAAAATCCTATTTACTCTCCTGTTAGCAAGTTGACATGAGATGTTTGTGGTATATATGTAGATAACTTGATGTGTAGCTGCTAAGTGATTTCCAGCCATTCAAATGTTATTGACAACTGGAACCCCTCCTTGATGTGTAGGTATTTTGTAAATCATAACTTGATGTTATTCATATATATATGCTCACCTATATACTTCTAAATAATCTCCTTGATGTTGCCCTTTTAATGCCTAGAACCTGCACCCAAGAACCAAGTCAAATATACTGGAATCAAACTGTCCTCAATTGCTGACTGACATCAGAGCGATCTAATATTCCATCTTACTTTTAAATTGCCAACAATCATAGAATGCAGAGCAAATTATAAAATTTTAGTGTGCAATCATGTTGAGTTTGAAAATGATGAAAATGATTCCAGAAAAACACCAAACATGAACAACAAATGATGTGAAAATGATTCCATGGCTTCAGTTAGTTTTTCTTTGTACGTTTTCACCCTTTTATTAGATTGTGTTATGGTGTGAAATTATTGCTCAATTAGTTCTTATCATTTGTAGTTGGGGGTCATATCTTTTCTTTAAGCGCACTCCTGAAAATAACACATTCATTATTCTAATTATGTTGCATGCTACACATTTAACATTTACCTTGACCTTATACACCTAAACACCCTGCACCTTTGTAGATCTCCTGATCTCTTTTTATTGACCTTGTACACCTAAACACCCTACACCTTTATCAGCTTTCTTGGCTTCAAGATACCCGGCTACTCTTGATGCAACTTTGTTTGATTCAACTAGAGGGTCAGATAACAATAGGCATATGATAAACTATACATATACCACCTAATGTCAACTCTTGAATTGCCAACAATGTTTGTTTTAGATTCCTATAGCTGACCTTACTGCCAAGACAATTGACCTGTATTGGGGATCTCATTGCTGTCCACCTTGTCATGTCTTCACCAAACAACTCAATGAGGTGTATAATGGCATTAGGGTGATTTTTTAGTAGCTAGCACTGTTGGCATCACTTGGGATTGGTTCATTATCTACTAGCTAGGGAAACTGAAGCCATAGAGAACATTACAATTGGTGACAAGGCCTGTGATGTTTAATAACGCAATGTAATACTATCTAATTCCATATATTTGTTACAAGGTCTGCCATCACTTGCTTATTTGTTGCTATCCTTATCCTGCTAATTATTGATTTGATCATTACCTGTCACCTAATGGTCATGTATCATGTTTTCTCTTGCAGTGAATCTTTCTATGTGTTGGCAGATAAACTGAGCAGTGAGGGGTCTTGATGGTAGCAGAGTAGGTCCTTGCTGTGTTGGAAGGTAAACTAAGCAGTGAGGGGTCCTGACGTCTGCAGAGAGCATTGAGAAAAGGCACATGAGGGGCAGTAAGAGGACAACAGGTCCTACTGTTGTTGGAAAATAAATTGAGCAGGTGCTCGTGGCGGCTATAGAAAAAGGCACGAGGGGCGGCCAGAGGAGAGCAGTTCCTAGTGTGCGTTAGTTGGAGAGTGTTAGTTACCTGTGTGTGTACCTGAGGCCTTTAGTTGTACACCACGCCTTTGGAGGTTTCTATCGTCCTAATTAATCGACCCACAGGCGGTAGGCGGCTTGGCTGCTATTTGTACATTACTTTTGGAGGCCGCTGGTTGTATATATGTGACGATGTTTGGAAAGTGTCGAACATTTCTTACATTGTCGTGATACTTTTCCTTGTATTAGTTTCTATTTTTGGAATGCATACATATATCAGATTTGAAATTATCTAGAAAGAATTGTTTGCCTTTACTTTTCCTTGTATTAGTTTCTATTTTTGGAATGGATGTATATATCAAATTTGAAATTATGTGAAAAGAATTATTTGCCTTTAGAATATCAAACGTTTCTTACACTAACGTGACATTGCTTTTGCACATATATAACAGACTTGAAATCTTTATGCAATATCTAATAGTTTCAACCTTTTGCAATGAAAGGATAAATTATGGCAACAAATTAAATTCGTTGTGAATTGACAAACAAATTGCAATCAAATTATTTTTGTTTGCAAATGGCAACAACATTTTGCAATGAAATTTAAGTTTATCGCAACAAAGAAAATATGTGGCATAACCGCCATTGCAGCAACTTTTCTAGTGGTAGCAATAACATCGTTCTCTTGCAACGAAAGTCATCACTATTGCAATGTACAAAAACAGTGGCGAAAATGTGCATATATTGCAACTAGTTCTAACGGTTGTGACAACAACTATACATAATGCAACAAATTTACTACTGTCGCAATATCCAGTGTGGCAATACGGTGCTTGTGCAACATCTTTTCAAGTGGTAGAAATAACATCTTTCTCTTGCAACAATACTTATGATTATCACAACACACAAAAGAAGTGGCAAAAAATGTGCATATATTACAACCACTTTTAAAGGTTGTGGCAATATCTAACGCCTATTGCTACAACTTTAGTGTTGTTGCACTATCCGTGGTGGCACTAGGGTAATTTTGCAACAACTGTTCTAGTGGTAGCAATAACACATTACTCTTGCAACGGAAGTCATGGTTATCGCAATGCACAAAAATGGTGGCAAAATGGTCCATATATTGCAACCACTTTTAAAGGTTGTGGCAATAACTAACATCTAATGCAACAAAAATATTGTTGTTGCAATATCTGTCATGGCATTAGGGTGATTTTTTAGTAGTGCCTCTCTCAAACGGTCACTTAGACCGAGTGAGCTTTCTTCCTTGATTTCCCGGGTCACTTAGACCCCGCAAGGACCACCACACAATTGGTGTATCTTGCTTCGCTTACAAGGCTTTGAGAGTAAGAATGAGAGAAAGAAGAAAGCCAACCAAGCAACAAGAGCAACAAAAGAACACAAGTCGATCTTCTCACAAGTCCTAAAACTAGAGTTGAATTGTGGATTTTGATTTGATCGGAGGCTTTGATTTGTGTCTTGGAGTGTTGTGTATTGCTCTTGTATTGAATGAGGAGTAGTGAATGCTTGGATGGTTGGAGTGGAGGTGGTTGGAGGGTATTTATAGCCTCCAACCACCAATTCAACTGTTGGGGTAGGCTGCTACCGACGGGCACACCGGACAGTCCGGTGCGCCACCAGACACTGTCCGGTGCGCCGGCCACGTCACCCAACTGTTAGGGTTCTGAAGATTCTGTCCGTTGGAGCTTTGTCTTTATATCGCACCGGACAGTCCGGTGCTGCACCGGACCGGTACTGTGCACTGTCCGGTGCACCTCTAGCGCCTGCTCTGACTTCTGTGCGCACTATTCACGCACTGTTCACGCTTTTGCAGACGACCGTTGCGCAGGTAGTCGTTGCTCCGCTTGGTGCACCGGACAGTCCGGTGGCACACCGGACAGCTTGGTGAATTATAGCGGAGCGGCCTTTGAGAAACCCGAAGCTGAGGAGTTTGGAGTGTATGGCCCCTGGTGCACTGGACACTGTCCGGTGGCACACCAGATAGTTCGGTGCGCCAGACCAGGGCACACTTCGGTTTCTTTTGCTCCTTTCTTTTCAACCCTAACTTTGATCTTTTATTGGTTTGTGTTGAACTTTTATGCACCTGTAGAATACATAATCTAGAGCAAACTAGTTAGTCCAATTACTTGTGTTGGGCATTCAACAACCAAAATCATTTAGGAAAAAGGTTTGACCCTATTTCCCTTTCAATCTCCCCCTTTTTGGTGATTGATGCCAACACAAACCAAAGCAAATATATAAGTGCAAAATTGAACTAGTTTGCATAATGTAAGTGCATAAGTTCCTTGGAGTTAAACCAATTTAATAATTTCAATGGATATGCATGGTTGCTTTCTTTTATTTAACATTTTGGACCACGCTTGCACCACTTGTTTTGTTTTTGCAAATTCTTTTGGAAAAGTCTTTTCAAAATCTTTTTGCAAATAGTCAAAGGTATATGAATAAGATTGTAAGAAGCATTTTCATGATTTGAAATTTCTCCCCTTGTTTCAAATGCTTTTCCTTTGACTAAAAACAAAACTCCCCTTAATTGGAATTCTCCTCTTAGTTTTCAAGAGGGTTTTGAGATATATATCAATTTAAAATATAGATACCAATTGAGATACTCTTATTTCAAAAATTTTGAAATTGGTGGTGGTGCGATCTTTTTGCTTTGGGCTTAATATCTTCTCCCCCTTTGGCATTAATCACCAAAAACGGAGATATTGAGAGCCCTTGACTTTCTCCCCCATTGGTACAAGTAAATATGAGTGAAAAGATTATACCAATTTGGAGAGTGATGTGGAGTAGTGATGAAGGATGATACTGATGGAGTGGAAGCCTTTTCTTCGTCGAGTACTCCATTTTCCTTTCAATCTATGACTTAGCATAAGGACACACTTGAAAACACATTAGTCATAGCAAAAGAAAGAGATATTATCAAAGGTATATAAATGAGCAATGTGTGCAATGTTTCAATCAAAGTTCCGAGAATCAAGTATATTTAGCTCATTCCTAAGTTTACAAAAGGTTTTCTCATCTAATGGCTTGGTAAAGATATTGGCTAATTGATCTTTGGTGTTTATATAAGCAATCTCGGTATCTCCCCTTTGTTGGTGATCTCTCAAAAAGTGATGTCGAATGTCTATGTGCTTAGTGCGGCTGTGGTCAACGGGATTCTCTGCCATGCAGATAGCACTCTCATTATCACATAGGAGAGGGACTTTGCTCAATTTGTAGCCATAGTCCCGGAGGGTTTGCCTCATCCAAAGTAATTGCGCACAACAATGGTCTGCGGCAATATACTCGGCTTCGACGGTTGATAGGGCTACTGAATTTTGTTTCTTTGAAGCCCAAGACACGAAGGATCTTCCCAAAAGCTGACAAGTCTGTGATGTACTCTTCCTATCAATTTTACACCCTGCCCAATTGGCATCGGAATATCCTATCAAATCAAAGGTTCATCCCCTGGGGTACCAAAGCCCAAACTTAGGAGTGTAAACTAAATATCTCATGATTCTTTTTTATGGCCCTAAGGTGAACTTCCTTAGGATCAGCTTGGAACCTTGCACACATGCATACAGAAAGCATAATATCCGGTCGAGATGCACATAAATATAGTAAAGATCCTATCATTGACCGATATACCTTTTGATCTACGGATTTACCTCCCATGTCGAGGTCGAGATGCCCATTGGTTCCCATGGGTGTCTTGATGGGTTTGGCATCCTTCATTCCAAACTTGTTAAGGATGTCTTGAGTATACATGGTTTGGCTGATGAAGGTGCCCTCTTGGAGTTGCTTGAGTTGAAATCCAAAGAAATACTTCAACTCCCCCATCATAGACATCTCGAATTTTTTAACCATGATCCTACTAAACTCTTCACAAGTAGATTTGTTAGTAGACCCAAATATGATATCATCAACATAAATTTGGCATACAAACAAATCATTTGCAATGGTTTTAGTAAAGAGAGTAGGATCGGCTTTTCCGACTTTGAAGCCATTAGTGATAAGAAAATCTCGAAGGCATTCATACCATGCTCTTGGGGCTTGCTTGAGCCCATAAAGCGCCTTTGAGAGTTTATACACATGGTTAGGATACTCACTATCTTCAAAGCCGGGAGGTTGCTCAACATAGACCTCTTCCTTGATAGGTCCATTGAGGAAGGCACTCTTCATGTCCATTTGATAAAGCTTAAAGCCATGGTAAGTAGCATAGGCAAGTAATATGCGAATTGACTCAAGCCTAGCTATGGGTGCATAATTTCACCAAAGTCCAAACCTTCGACTTGTGAATAACCTTTGGCCACAAGTCTGGCTTTGTTCCTTATCACCACACCATGCTCATCTTGCTTGTTGCGGAATACCCACTTGGTACCTACAACATTTTGATTAGGACTTGGAACCAAATGCCATACCTCATTCCTCGTGAAGTTGTTGAGCTCCTCTTGCATTGCCAGCACCCAATCTGAATCTCTTAGTGCATCCTCTACCCTGTATGGCTCAATAGAGGAGACAAAAGAGTAATGCTCACAAAAATGTGTGACTCAAGATCGAGTGGTTACCCCCTTATGAATATCACCGAGGATGGTGTTCACGGGGTGATCTCTTTGAATCGCCTGGTGGACTCTTAGGTGTGACGGTTTTTGACCCTGAATTTCTTGCTCATCTTCCTTGTCTTCCTCTTGAGGTGGCTCATCTTCTTGATCTTCTTCTTCAACATCTTGAGCCTGTTCCTCATCTTGAGTTGGTGGAGATGCTTGATTGGAAGATGACGGTTGATCTTGTGCTTGTGGAGGCTCTTCGGATTCCTTAGGACACACATCCCCAAAGGACATGTTCCTTAGCGTGACGCACGGAGCCTCTTCATCATCTAATTCATCAAGATCAACTTGCTCCACTTAGGAGCCATTAGTCTCATCAAACACAATGTCACAAGAAACTTCAACAAGTCCAGTGGACTTGTTAAAGACTCTATATGCCCTTGTGTTTGAATCATATCCTAGTAAAAAGCCTTCTACAGCCTTAGGAGCAAATTTGGATTTTCTACCTCTTTTAACAAGAATAAAACATTTGCTACCAAAGACTCTAAAATACGAAACATTGGGCTTTTTACCAGCTAGGATTTCATAAGATGTCTTCTTGAGGATTCGGTGAAGGTAGAGCTGATTGATGGAGTAGCGGGCGGTGTTAATCGCCTCGGCCAAAAACCGGTCCGGTGTCTTGTACTCTTCAAGCATGGTTATAGCCATGTCCAATAGAGTTCTATGCTTCCTCTCCACTACACCATTTTGTTGAGGTGTGTAGGGAGAAGAGAACTCATGCTTGATGCCCTCCTCCTCAAGGAAGCCTTCAATTTGTGAATTCTTGAACTCCATCCCATTGTCGCTTCTAATCTTTTTTATCCTTAAGCCGAACTCATTTTGAGCTCATCTCAAGAATCCCTTTAAGGTCTCTTGGGTTTGTGATTTATCCTATAAAAAGAATACCCAAGTGAAGCGAGAATAATCATCCACAATAACTAGACAGTACTTACTCCCGTCGATGCTTATGTAAGCGATCAGGCCGAATAGGTCCATGCGAAGTAGCTCAACCGGCCTGTCGGTCGTCATGTTGTTCTTGTGTGGATGATGGGTGCCAACTTGATTTCCTACTTGGCATATGCTACAAACCCTGTCTTTCTCAAAATGAACATCTATTAGTCCCAAAATGTGTTCTCCCTTTAGAAGCTTGTGAAGATTCTTCATCCCAACATGGGCTAGTCGGCGATGCCAGAGCCAACCCATATTATTCTTAGCAATTAAGCAAGTGTCGAGTTCAGCTCTTTTGAAATCAACTAAGTATAGCTGACCCTCTAACACTCCCTTAAATGCTACTGAATCATCACTTCTTCTAAAGACAGTAACACCTACATCTGTAAATAGATAGTTGTAGCCCGTATTGCATAATTGAGAAACAGAAAGCAAATTGTAATCTAAAGAATCTACAAGAAAAACATTGGAAATAGAATGGTCAGGTGATATAGCAATTTTACCAAGCCCTTTGACCAAACCTTGATTTCCATCCCCGAATGTGTTAGCTCTTTGGGGATCTTGGTTTTTCTCATAGGAGGAGAACATCATTTTCTCCCCAGTCATATGGTTTGTGCACCCGCTATCAATGATCCAACTTGAGCCCCCGGATGCATAAACCTGCAAAACAGTTTTAGGCCTTGTTCTTAGGTACCCAAACAGTCTTGGGTCCTTTCACGTTAGAAACAAGTACCTTGGGTACACAAACACAAGTCTTTGACCCCTTGTGTTTGGCCCCCAACATATTTGGCAACTACTTTGCCTGATTTGTTAGTCAGCACATAAGAAGCATCAAAAGTCTTAAATGAAATAATAGGCTCATTTGATGCAGTAGGAGTTTTCTTTTTAGACAATTTAACATGGGTTGATTACCTAGAGCTAGAAGCCTCATTTTTATACATAAAAACATGATGTGAAACAGAATGAGACTTCCTAGAATGAATTCTGCTAATTTTATGCTCAGGATAACCAGCAGGATACAAAATGTAACCCTCGTTATCCTGAACCATGGGAGCCTTGCCCTTAACAAAGTTGGACAATTTCTTAGGGGCATTAAGCTTGACATTGCCTCCCTGTTGGATGCCAATGCTATCCTTAATGCCAGGGCGTCTACCATTATATAGCATGCTTCTAGCAAATTTAAATTTTTCATTTTCAATCTCATGCTCATTAATTTTAGAAGTTAGTTGAGCTATGTGATCATTTTGTTGTTTAATTAAAGCTAGGTGATCATGGATAGCATCAACATTAATATCTCTACATCTAGTACAAATAGTGAAATGATCAATAGAAGATGTAGAGGGTTTGCAAGCATTTAATTCATCAATCTTAGCATGTAGAATAACATTCTCATATCTAAGATTATAAATGACATCATTGCAAACAGTTAAATCTTTAGCCTTAGAAATTAATTCATCATTCTCAATCTTAAGGCTAGAAATAGATTCATTCAATTTATCAATCTTAGCAATTAAACTAGCATTTTTATTTCTAAGATTGGCAATTGAATCATCACAAGCATTTAATTTTTCAACCTTAGCAATCAAATTAGCATTCTCATTTCTAAGGTTGGAGATAGTGTCATGGCATATGCTAAGCTCATTAGTCAATTTTTCACATTTTTCTATCTCCTGAGCATAAGCATTTTTTACCTTAACATGTTTTTTATTTTCCTTAATGAGGAATTCCTCTTGGATATCCAAGAGTTCATCCTTCTCATGAATGGCTCCTATCAATTCATTCAATTTTTCCTTTTGTTGCATGTTAAGCTTAGCAAAAAGAGTAAGCAGGTTATCTTCATCATCACTAGAGCTAGCCTCATCACTAGATGTGGTATATTTTGTGGAGGCTCTAGATTTTACCTTCTTTCTTTTGCCGTCCTTTGCCATGAAGCATTTATGGACGACGTTGGGGAAGAGGAGGCCTTTGTTGACGACGATGTTGGTGGCGTCCTCGTCGTCGGAGGAGTCGGTGGAGCTTACGTTAGAATCCCATTTCCGACACACGTGGACATCGCCGCCCTTCTTATCGTAATATTTCTTCTTCTCCTTCCTCTTTACCTTCTTGTCATCGCCCCTATCACTATCACTAGACATAGGACATTTAGCGATAAAATGACAAGGCTTACCACACTTGTAGCACACCCTCTTGGAATGGGGCTTGTAATCTTTCCCCTTCCTTTGCTTGAGGATTTGGCGAAAGCTCTTGATGATGAGCGCCATTTCCTCGTTGTCAAGCTTGGAGGCGTCGATTGGAATCCTACTTGGTGTAGATTCCTTCTTTTCTTCTGTCGCCTTGAATGCGACGGGTTGTACCTCGGGTGTGGAGGTACCGCCTTGCTCCAAGTTGATAATTTGTTTGGAGCCTTTGATCATCAATTCAAAGCTCACGAACTATCCTATAACTTCCTCGGGAGACATTAGCTTGTATCTAGGATCACCACGAATTAATTGAACTTGTGTAGGATTGCGAAAAACAAGTGATCTTAGAATAACCTTGACCATTTCATGGTCATCCCATTTGGTGCTCCCGAGGTTGCGCACTAGGTTCACTAAGGTCTTGAGCCGATTGTACATGGCTTTTGGCTCCTCTCCTTGGTTGAGGATGAATCGACCGAGCTCCCCCTCGATCGTCTCCTGTTTGGTGATCTTGGTCACCTCATCTCCTTCGTGCGCGGTCTTGAGTACGTCCCAAATTTCCTTGGCACTCTTCAACCCTTGCACCTTATTATACTCCTCTCGACATAGAGAGGCGAGGAGTATAGTAGTTGCTTAGGAATCAAAGTGCTTGATTTGGGTGACCTCATCCGAGTCGTAGCCCTCGTCCCCCGGTGATGGTACCTGAGCTCCAAATTCAACAATGTCCCATATGCTTGCGTGGAGTGAGGTTAGGTGATGCCTCATTTTATCACTCCACATACAATAATCTTCACCATCAAAAACCGATGGTTTGCCTAGTGGGACGGAAAGTAAAGGAGTGCGTCTAGAAATACGGGGATAACGAAGTGGCATCTTACTATACTTCTTGCGCTCATGGCGCTTAGAAGTGACCGACGGCGTGTCGGAGTCGGAGGTGGATGGCGATAAAGAGTCGGTCTTATAGTAGACCACCTTCTTCATCTTCTTTTTCTTGTCGCCGCTCTGATGCGACTTGACATGTGAAGGGGATTCCTTCACCTTGTTGTCGGACTCCCCCGATGGAGCCTTCCTGTGGCTTGTAGACTTGTCACCGCCGGTCATGATCTCCTTCTTGGTGTTATATCCCGACATCACTTCAAGTGGCTAAACTCTAATGAAGTATCGGGCTCTAATACCAATTGAAAGTCACCTAGAGGGGGGTGAATAGGCGGAAACTAAAATTTACAACTTTAAACACAACTACAAGCTGGGGTTAGCGTTAGAAATAAATGCGAGTCCGAAAGAGAGGGCGAAAATAAATCATAAGGAAATGAAGCGGATGACACGGTGATTTGTTTTAGCGAGGTTCAGTTCTTGAGAACCTACTCCCCGTTGAGGTGGTCACAAAGACCGGGTCTCTTTCAACCCTTTCCCTCTCTCAAACGGTCACTTGGACCGAGTGAGCTTTCTTCCTTGATTTCCCAGGTCACTTAGACCCCGCAAGGACCACCACACAATTGGTGTATCTTGCTTCGCTTACAAGGCTTTGAGAGTAAGAATGAGAGAAAGAAGAAAGCCAACCAAGCAACAAGAGCAACAAAAGAACACAAGTCAATCTTCTCACAAGTCCTAAAACTAGAGTTGAATTGTGGACTTTGATTTGATCGGAGGCTTTGATTTGTGTCTTGGAGTGTTGTGTATTGCTCTTGTATTGAATGAGGAGTAGTGAATGCTTGGATGGTTGGAGTGGAGGTGGTTGGGGGTATTTATAGCCCCCAACCACCAATTCAACCGTTGGGGCAGGCTGCTGCTGATGGGCGCGCCATCGGACACTGTCCGGTGCGCCAGCCACGTCACCCAACCGTTAGGTGTAACGCCCCGAATTTTGCAGTTGAATTTATTCTTTTCTTTACTCGCCAAATTCGGGCATTACCTTTTCTTTTTCTTTTTCCCCTCGCTAGACCTTGACTTTTTCCAAAGCTAGCGGGATTCGGTTTGGTATTCCCGTGTAAAGAAAACCCTAAATACTTTATGTTGTTTGATGCACCATGCCGAACCATGCATTCTTTTGGATTGATTGAGAAAGTGGATGCATTCATCTAGGAAAAACGAATTTCGAAAAGGAGATAACCTTTTTCTTTTTCTTTTTCTTTTTCTTTCTTTCTCTCTCCCTCCTCCCTTCTCTCTCTCCCGCGCCGTGGGCCCCCTGGCCGGCCCAGCCGCCCCCGCGCCCCCCCCCCCTCTTGGGCCTAGGCCGGCCCAACCGCCCCCACCCCCCTTCCCTTTTCTCCCCAACCCCCCTCTCTCTCTCCCTCCCATTTTCCCTCCCCACCCTAGCCGCCGCCACACTCTACCCCTGCTCGGCCGCCCCTGCCGCCGGCCCAACCGCCGCCCCTCGCCGTCGGCCGCCCGACCTTAGTGAGCCCCCCCCCTTTCTCCCTCTCCCCTCTCCCCTCCTCTTCCCTCAGCCCGTCCGACCGCGCCTAGCCCCTGGCCGCGCCCCCCGGCCGCCCGGCCGCGCCCCCGGCCGCCTGGCCGCGCCCTGGCCGGCCCCGGCCGCGCCCCAGCCGCGCCCCCAGCCGCGCCCGGCCGCGCCTGGCCCCTGGCCGCGCCCTGGCCGCCCGCCCTGTCCGCGCCCTCGGCCGCCCGCCCAGCCGCCCCCTGCCCGCCGGTTCGGCCGCGCCCCTGGCCGGCCCAGCCGCTCGCTCGGCCGCCGGTTCAACCGCCCCGGCTCAGCCCCCCCCCCCCCCCCCCCCCCCCGCGCTCGGCCGCCCCTGCTCGGCCGGCCCAGCCGCCGGTTCAACCGCCCCCAGGGCCCGTTCAACCGCCCCCCCCCCCCCTTTTTTATTTATTTTTATTTATTTATTTTATATTATTTACTTATTCTGTTTTGCTTTCTGTTATCATAGTTATTTTATTTTAGGTAGGCTAATCATTGTTCATGTTATTGAAATATGAAGCTTAATTTAGAATTTCGTTGCGCTAGTTGATTCATTTAGTTAATTGTTTATCTCGTTCAATGTTGATCAACTTAAAATGACTAGGTTTCCATTAGTGTATATAACAGAATTCTTTTGTTAAGAACCAGTTGTAACTAATCATTAGTGCATAAGCTTTAACCCCCTGCGAGACCCTTTCCCGTTTCTTTCTAACCTTAATGAATGCGATATCGAATGTCATACTTGATGCATATTCACTTTATTTGTTCCCTTGTATGGTGTACTGTTCTTTTGTATTAAATATGTGGATGTATGTATGTTTGCGCTCGCATAGAGAACGATCCGGTCGAAGAGCCCGAGGAATTCGCAGGAGAAGCCCCTGAGCAGCAGTCGGTTGGTAGAGGCAAGTGTCCTTTGACCTATTTCTGTCCTATTCATTCTTTAATTCACCTCCCGCATTACACATTTATACCTAAGGAGTTGACTAGTTTTTTGTTCTCCATGTCCTTGTTTACCTATTTGGGTCGGATTATTACTGCTTAGTCTGATGCTATTGCTCAACTCTAATCAATGAACATGATGTGGTTATCTATGATACGCTGTTTCCTTCTTATTTATGATTATATTTGTGACCTTCAAGGGGACTCGAGCGGTTTCTCGAGTGCCTCTCCGTAAGGACCTGTTCAATGGATGACCGCCTGGGAAAACAGTGCAACCATGAGGGTGGAATGGGACGCCCTTAGCTGAATAATTAGAGGAACCGGGGTGTAGTTCGCTTAGCCGTTGTGCCGTCAATGGGGCTCGGTGTATGCGGCTCGCTCTGCCAAGGTTGATTTGTCCCTTGGGGAGGAGTGCGGTACATTTAGGAAACCTAACGGGTGGCTACAGCCCCGGGGAATCTTTGTAAAGGCTACGTAGTGAGACCCTGCCTATTCACCTTGGTAGTGTTTAAGGGTTTGATCAGCCCGAGGCAAGAGGGAATCACGGCTTGTGGGTAAAGTGCGCAACCTCTGCAGAGTGTTATGAAACTGATATATCAGCCGTGCTCGCGGTTATGAGCGGCCAAGGGAGCTCCAGAGATTAGTGATACTTGATCAGAGACATTTTTGTACAGGTGGCAATGAGATTGATGATTCTGATTATGATTATGGTGCTGGTAAGTGGTATTCTTTCCGTTTGGAAAGGATACATTGGGCTAATAACTTGGGTTAATGTTAAAACCTGGCTTTCTACTAGTAAGTAATAACCTGACCAACTAAAAGCAACTGCTTGACTTATCCCCACATAAAGCTAGTCCACTACAGCCCAACGGGGTGCTTGCTGAGTATGTTGATGTGTACTCACCCTTGCTCTACACACCAAACCCCCCCCCCCAGGTTGTCAGCATTGCAACCACTGCTCAGGAGAAGATGAAGCTGTGGAAGGAGACTTCCAGGAGTTTCAAGACTACGACGAGTTCTAGGCGTGGGTTAGCGGCAACCCCCAGTCGGCTGCCTATGAAGGCCGCGTTATCTACGTTTCTTTTCCGCACTTTGATTTATTGTAAGAACTATATGGACGTCTCAGACGTATGATGTAATCGACTATTATTTCCCCTTTTAATACTATTTGAGCACTGTGTGATGATGTCCATGTTATGTAACTGCTGTGTACGTGAATAACTGATCCTGGCACGTACATGGTTCGCATTCGGTTTACCTTCTAAAAACCGGGTGTGACATAAGTGGTATCAAAGTCGTGCTGACTGTAGGACCGCTAACCTAGAGTAGAATGGTCGTTCTAAGGACTATAGACCTCTGTCCCTGCCTTGACTTTGGTATCCCTTCAAAAGTTGGTCCTACTGACCAAACCTATGTTCTACTATATATTATACCTTGCTGAAAATTATGTTTTATTCTGATCCTTCATTTATTTATGATTCATTATTTGCTGGTCATATTAATTCTGTTCTCACCCTTTTGCTTGCGATGTCTTTTGTAGATGGCTCGTCTTAGACACACTGCACGAAAGTCCGTCATCCCCTTCTTACCCTCCCGCCTTGCTGAGCGTCCGCTTCGCCGTCCCGTGGCCGGACAGTCCAGCCACTTGGAGAGACTGCACCACCGCCTGCATGAGGAGCAGGAACGTCGACGACAGGAGCAGCAGGGCTCTTCCTTCTCGCTCCAGCAGGAGATAGAGTCTGTGAGGAGCTGCTCCCCTGTGCTTCCCCTGGAGGCGCCCCCTGCACCGCCACTGGGCGCCCCAGCTTCTGGAGTAGCTGCTGGAGGAGACCCAGACGACGGAGGTGACGACGACAGCTTGAGCCACGACATCGAATTCTCTGCTAACCATGAGCCGGAAGGATGGGTTGCTCGACCCATCACTCGCGACGCTGCTCGCGGGTGTCACTTCCACGACGCGCTCGACACCCTGCTACGTCGGGCACTTGACCGGCGTACTTGGTCCATCGAGTATCGCTGTGTGGTCTACCAGCATAGTCGCGGGGTCTACCCGGACCGCTGGGAGGCGACCTGCTTGGTGCGCCGTCCGGAGAACAGTCTCCAGGGCGCGGAGGCTTGCTCAGAGCACTATTCTATCTCTAAGCGGGACTCAGCTGAGGCAGCCATGCAGGATGCTGCACGGCGTGCACTTTCGCACTACTGCTCGGTTCTCGGTGGGATAGCTGACGGTCTCGACCTGATGTATTACCCCCGCCGTCCATCTGGCAGCACAGGAGGCGTGATTGTTTCACCTGCTGGTGAGGACAATCCTAGGTTGAGCAGCACAGTCAACCTAGCCGTCGTGCTAAACACGTAGCTGGACCATGCATTAGACGAGCTGAGTAGGGCTCGTGTTGAGATCGCCCTGCTGCGGGCTGAGCGCGCGGAACGTCGTCACTTGGATGATGGTTCCCCCGCTCCCGTCGGGACTCAGCACCCGTACCGCTCGCCTCGGCGTGGACTCCAGTCTTATGGCAATCCCGACTGCAAGACCAGGATAAATCTAGAACCATAGCTCGTTAGAGTTGGATCTTGTAATTAATACAAAATATATACATAGAAGCTTCAGTCTTAGCGTTAATCTCGGTCTTAGTTAGTCTTAGTTAGACAGGGCAGTTTGCTATATCCTGTTCATTTATGTTTGTCATGATGAACTATGTTTGGTTTGGATCTTTGTAATGACTGTCACCAGAGTGTGGGTATCCCCTGCATTTTGGCTTACCTATTATGTTAATGGGGTTAGTTATATAGTTGGGAAAACCTTTATTCTACTTTCCTCTTTATCTGAGAAGCTGTGTGGTCTGTGTTGGAGATCAGTGAAGATGCTCATCTGTTCAGTGCTGTTGGAGAATTCTATACTCTTTTCTTATGCTGCAAGATTTGCCAGATCAGTTCTGATGTGTGGTTGCGTTCTGCAGATGTCAGAGAACAGGCGCAGAGGAGGAAGGCGTGCTCAGCAGGAGCAAGCCACTCCGCAGGATGAGGTGCCTCAGCAGCAGCACCTGCCACCCCCGCCCCCGATGTCGATCGAGCAGATGTTTCTAATGCAGACTCAGGCAGTTCAGGCCATTGGTCAGACTCTGGCCGCCATTCAGCAGCAGCAGCAGCAACAGCAGCAGGCTCCACCCCAGCCTCAGATGCCTCAGATGCCTAGAGACAAGCGTGCTGAATTTATGAGAGGTCATCCCCCAACGTTCGCTCACTCTTCTGACCCCATGGATGCTGAAGATTGGCTGCACACTGTGGAGCGGGAGTTGCATACCGCTCAGTGTGATGACAGGGAGAAAGTCTTGTATGGTCCCCGTCTGTTGAGAGGAGCAGCCCAATCATGGTGGGAGTCTTACCTCGCCACCCATGCCAACCCCGATGCCATCACCTGGGAAGAGTTCAGAGGTAGCTTTCGTCAGTACCATGTGCCTGCAGGTCTGATGACAGTGAAGAAGGAGGAGTTCCTGGCCCTTAAGCAAGGGTCATCATCTGTCAGTGAGTATCGAGACAGGTTTCTGCAGTTGTCTCGCTATGCTCCTGAAGATGTCAACACCGACGCCAAGCGACAGTACCGTTTCTTGAGAGGCTTGGTTGACCCTCTTCAGTACCAACTGATGAATCATACCTTCCCGACATTCCAGCACCTGATTGACAGAGCAATCATGATAGAAAGGAAGCGTAAGGATATGGAGGATCGTAAGCGCAAGATCAGTGGACCCCAGCCTGGAAGCAGCAGTCGTCCTCGTTTCTCAGGCAATCAACCTCAGCAGTTCAGGCAGAACCAGCGTCCACCTCAGCAGCATCAGCAGCGTCAGCAGTATCAGCAGTTCCAAAGGCAGTACCCTCAGCATCAGTATCAGAACCGTCAGAGCAATCAATCAGGAGGTCAGTTCCAGAGGCAGAATCAGCAGACACCTCGTCTTCCTGCCCCAGCAAATCAGCAGAACAATCAGGCAGCACCAGCTCAGGTTGGAAACAGAGCATGTTTCCACTGTGGAGAGCAAGGCCATTGGGTGATGCAATGTCCGAAGAAGGCAGCGCAGCAGCAGTCAGGCCCCAATGCCCCAGCAAAGCAGAATGCGTCTCAGTCTGGAGCAGGCAACCGCCCTCAGCAGCGCTACAATCATGGAAGACTGAACCACTTGGAGGCTGAAGCAGTCCAGGAGACCCCCGGCATGACAGTAGGTATGTTCCCAGTCGATTCCCATATTGCAGAAGTGTTATTTGATACTGGAGCAACGCATTCTTTCATTACTGCATCATGGGTGAAAGCACATAATCTTCCAATTACTACCATGTCAACCCCCATTAAAATTGACTCAGCTGGTGGTAGAATTCGAGCTGATAGCATATGTTTGAATATAAGTGTGGAAATAAGGGGGATAGCGTTTCCCGCTAACCTTATAGTAATGGGTGCTCAGGGAATAGATGTCATCCTAGGGATGAATTGGCTAGATAAGTATCAGGCAGTTATCAGTTGTGATAAGAGGACAATCAAGTTGGTGTCCCCGCTAGGAGAGGAAGTGGTGACCGAGTTAGTCCCGCCTGAGCCGAAGAGAGGAAGTTGTTATCAGATGGCTGTCGATAGCAGTGAAGCAGACCTAATTGAGAGTATCAAGGTTGTGTCTGAATTCCCAGACGTGTTTCCAAAGGACTTACCAGGTATGCCACCAGAGCGGAAGGTTGAGTTTGCCATAGAGCTTCTTCCTGGAACCGCCCCTATCTTTAAGAGAGCTTACAGAATATCTGGACCAGAGTTGGTTGAGCTTAAGAAGCAGATTGATGAGCTGTCAGAGAAAGGTTACATCCGGCCAAGCACCTCGCCTTGGGCCACCCCTGTCTTGTTTGTGGAGAAGAAAGATGGCACAAAGAGGATGTGTATCGATTATCGAGCTTTGAATGAAGTCACGATCAAGAACAAGTATCCCTTGCCCAGAATAGAAGATCTGTTTGACCAGTTGAGAGGAGCCAGTGTGTTCTCCAAGATTGATCTGAGGTCAGGTTATCATCAGCTCAGGATCCGACCTTCGGACATACCGAAGACGGCATTCATTACCAAGTATGGTTTGTATGAGTTCACAGTGATGTCTTTTGGTTTGACCAATGCACCAGCGTTCTTTATGAACTTGATGAACAGTGTATTCATGGATTATCTCGATAAGTTTGTGGTGGTATTCATTGATGACATTCTGGTTTATTCTCAAAGCGAAGAAGAACATGCAGATCATTTGAGGATGGTATTGCAGAGATTGCGAGAGCACCAGTTGTATGCAAAATTGAGCAAGTGTGAGTTCTGGATCAGTGGAGTCCTGTTCTTGGGTCACATAATCAACAAAAAAGGATTGGCTGTGGATCCGAAGAAAGTGGCAGACATTCTGAACTGGAAAGCGCCAACGGATGCTCGAGGAATCAAGAGCTTCATTGGAATGGCCGGATATTATCGGCGATTCATTGAAGGGTTTTCGAAGATTGCGAAACCAATGACAGCGTTGCTAGGCAACAAGGTTGAGTTCAAGTGGACCCAGAAATGTCAAGAGGCCTTCGAAGCGCTGAAAGAGAAGTTGACAACAGCGCCTGTCTTAGTCTTGCCTGATGTGCACAAGCCCTTCTCTGTGTACTATGATGCTTGTTACACAGGTTTGGGATGCGTGTTGATGCAAGAGGGAAGAGTTGTGGCTTACTCGTCCCGACAGCTGAAGGTTCATGAGAAGAATTACCCAATCCATGATCTAGAATTGGCAGCAGTGGTTCACGCACTGAAGACATGGAGGCACTATCTGTATGGACAGAAATGCGATGTTTACACAGATCACAAGAGTCTGAAGTACATATTTACTCAGTCAGAATTGAACATGAGGCAACGAAGATGGTTAGAGTTGATCAAAGACTATGAGTTGGAGATCCATTACCATCCAGGCAAAGCAAACGTAGTGGCAGATGCTTTGAGCAGGAAGAGTCAAGTCAATCTGATGGTCGCTTGTCCGATGCCTTATGAGTTGGCCAAGGAGTTCGACAGGTTGAGTCTCGGATTTCTGAACAATTCGCGAGGAGTCACAGTTGAATTGGAACCTACCTTGGAGCGCGAAATCAAAGAAGCGCAGAAGAACGATGAAAAGATCAGTGAGATCCGGCGACTGATTCTAGATGGCAGAGGCAAAGATTTTCGAGAAGATGCCGAAGGCGTGATATGGTTCAAAGACCGCTTGTGTGTTCCCAATGTCCAGTCCATTCGGGAGTTGATTCTCAAGGAAGCTCATGAGACAGCCTATTCGATTCACCCTGGCAGTGAGAAGATGTATCAGGATCTGAAGAAGAAATTCTGGTGGTACGTAATGAAGAGGGAAATTGCAGAGCATGTGGCTATGTGCGATAGTTGTCGAAGAATTAAGGCAGAACACCAGAGACCAGCTGGATTGTTGCAACCGTTGCAGATCCCTCAGTGGAAATGGGATGAAATCGGTATGGATTTCATAGTCGGATTGCCTCGCACTCGAGCCGGCTACGATTCCATTTGGGTAGTAGTGGACCGTTTGACCAAGTCAGCCCACTTCATACCTGTCAAGACCACCTACAGCAGTGCAGTATTGGCAGAACTGTATATGTCTCGGATCGTTTGTCTTCATGGTGTGCCAAAGAAGATAGTGTCAGACAGAGGAACGCAGTTCACCTCTCATTTCTGGCAGCAGTTGCATGAAGCTTTGGGCACACATCTGAATTTCAGTTCAGCTTATCATCCGCAGACAGATGGCCAGACCGAAAGAACCAATCAAATTCTTGAAGACATGTTGAGAGCCTGTGCGTTGCAAGATCAGTCCGGATGGGACAAGCGATTGCCTTATGCAGAGTTTTCCTATAACAACAGTTACCAGGCCAGTTTGAAGATGTCACCATTTCAAGCGCTTTATGGAAGAAGTTGTAGAACTCTGTTGCAATGGGATCAGCCTGGAGAGAAGCAAGTATTTGGACCAGACATTCTGCTTGAAGCTGAAGAGAACATCAAGATGGTCCGGGAGAATCTGAAGATAGCGCAATCGAGGCAGCGAAGCTATGCAGACACAAGAAGAAGAGAGCTGAGTTTTGAAGTCGGAGACTTTGTCTATCTGAAAGTGTCACCGATCAGAGGAGTCAGAAGGTTCGGAATCAAAGGCAAGCTAGCACCCCGCTACATTGGTCCGTACCAGATCCTCTCAAAGCGTGGAGAAGTGGCCTATCAGCTCAGTCTGCCAGAGAATTTGTCAGCTGTGCATGATGTCTTTCATGTGTCTCAGTTGAAGAAGTGCTTGCGTGTGCCAGAAGAGCAGTTGCCAGTGGAAGGTCTGGAAGTCCAGGAGGACTTGACCTATGTTGAGAAGCCAGCTCAGATCCTTGAGGTTGCAGACAGAGTCACCCGAAGGAAGACCATCAGAATGTGCAAAGTCAGATGGAATCACCACTCTGAGGAAGAAGCAACCTGGGAGCGTGAAGATGATTTGATGGCCAAGTACCCAGAGCTCTTTGCTAGCCAACCCTGAATCTCGAGGGCGAGATTCTTTTAAGGGGGATAGGTTTGTAACGCCCCGAATTTTGCAGTTGAATTTTTTCTTTTCTTTACTCGCCAAATACGGGCGTTACCTTTTCTTTTTCTTTTTCCCCTCGCTAGACCTTGACTTTTTCCAAAGCTAGCGGGATTCGGTTTGGTATTCCCGTGTAAAGAAAACCCTAAATACTTTATGTTGTTTGATGCACCATGCCGAACCATGCATTCTTTTGGATTGATTGAGAACGTGGATGCATTCATCTAGGAAAAACGAATTTCGAAAAGGAGATAACCTTTTTCTTTTTCTTTTTCTTTTTCTTTCTTTCTCTCTCCCTCCTCCCTTCTCTCTCTCCCGCGCCGTGGGCCCCCTGGCCGGCCCAGCCGCCCCCGGCCGGCCCAGCCGCCCCCGCGCGGCCCCCCCCCCTCTTGGGCCTAGGCCGGCCCAACCGCCCCCACCCCCCCTTCCCTTTTCTCCCCAACCCCCCTCTCTCTCTCCCTCCCATTTTCCCTCCCCACCCTAGCCGCCGCCACCCTCTACCCCTGCTCGGCCGCCCCTGCCGCCGGCCCAACCGCCGCCCCTCGCCGTCGGCCGCCCGACCCCGGTGAGCCCCCCCCCCCTTTCTCCCTCTCCCTCTCCCCTCTCCCCTCCTCTTCCCTCAGCCCGTCCGGCCGCGCCTGGCCCCTGGCCGCGCCCCCCGGCCGCGCCCCAGCCGCGCCCCCAGCTGCGCCCGGCCGCGCCTGGCCCCTGGCCGCCCGCCCTGGCCGCGCCCTCGGCCGCTCGCCCAGCCGCCCCCTGCCCGCCGGTTCGGCCGCGCCCCTGGCCGGCCCAGCCGCTCGCTCGGCCGCCGGTTCAACCGCCCCCCAGGGCCGGTTCAACCGCCCCGGCTCAGCCGCCCCCCCCCCCCCCCTTTTTTATTTATTTTTATTTATTTTTTTATATATTATTTATTTATTCTGTTTTGCTTTCTGTTATCATAGTTATTTTATTTTAGGTAGGCTAATCATTGTTCATGTTATTGAAATATGAAGCTTAATTTAGAATTTCGTTGCGCTAGTTGATTCATTTAGTTAATTGTTTATCTCGTTCAATGTTGATCAACTTAAAATGACTAGGTTTCCATTAGTGTATATAACAGAATTCTTTTGTTAAGAACCAGTTGTAACTAATCATTAGTGCATAAGCTTTAACCCCCTGCGAGACCCTTTCCCGTTTCTTTCTAACCTTAATGAATGCGATATCGAATGTCATACTTGATGCATATTCACTTTATTTGTTCCCTTGTATGGTGTACTGTTCTTTTGTATTAAATATGTGGATGTATGTATGTTTGCGCTCGCATAGAGAACGATCCGGTCGAAGAGCCCGAGGAATTCGCAGGAGAAGCCCCTGAGCAGCAGTCGGTTGGTGGAGGCAAGTGTCCTTTGACCTATTTCTGTCCTATTCATTCTTTAATTCACCTCCCGCATTACACATTTATACCTAAGGAGTTGACTAGTTTTTTGTTATCCATGTCCTTGTTTACCTATTTGGGTCGGATTATTACTGCTTAGTCTGATGCTATTGCTCAACTCTAATCAATGAACATGATGTGGTTATCTATGATACGCTGTTTTCCCTTCTTATTTATGATTATATTTGTGACCTTCAAGGGGACTCGAGCGGTTTCTCGAGTGCCTCTCCGTAAGGACCTGTTCAATGGATGACCGCCCGGGAAAACAGTGCAACCATGAGGGTGGAATGGGACGCCCTTAGCTGAATAATTAGAGGAACCGGGGTGTAGTTCGCTTAGCCGTTGTGCCGTCAATGGGGCTCGGTGTATGCGGCTCGCTCTGCCAAGGTTGATTTGTCCCTTGGGGAGGAGTGCGGTACATTTAGGAAACCTAACGGGTGGCTACAGCCCCGGGGAATCTTTGTAAAGGCTACGTAGTGAGACCCTGCCTATTCACCTTGGTAGTGTTTAAGGGTTTGATCAGCCCGAGGCAAGAGGGAATCACGGCTTGTGGGTAAAGTGCGCAACCTCTGCAGAGTGTTATGAAACTGATATATCAGCTGTGCTCGCGGTTATGAGCGGCCATGGGAGCTCCAGAGATTAGTGATACTTGATCAGAGACATTTTTGTACAGGTGGCAATGAGATTGATGATTCTGATTATGATTATGGTGCTGGTAAGTGGTATTCTTTCCGTTTGGAAAGGATACATTGGGCTAATAACTTGGGTTAATGTTAAAACCTGGCTTTCTACTAGTAAGTAATAACCTGACCAACTAAAAGCAACTGCTTGACTTATCCCCACATAAAGCTAGTCCACTACAGCCCAACGGGGTGCTTGCTGAGTATGTTGATGTGTACTCACCCTTGCTCTACACACCAAACCCCCCCCCCCCCAGGTTGTCAGCATTGCAACCACTGCTCAGGAGAAGATGAAGCTGTGGAAGGAGACTTCCAGGAGTTTGAAGACTACGACGAGTTCTAGGCGTGGGTTAGCGGCAACCCCCAGTCGGCTGCCTGTGAAGGCCGCGTTATCTACGTTTCTTTTCCGCACTTTGATTTATTGTAAGAACTATATGGACGTCTCAGACGTATGATGTAATCGACTATTATTTCCCCTTTTAATACTATTTGAGCACTGTGTGATGATGTCCATGTTATGTAACTGCTGTGTACGTGAATAACTGATCCTGGCACGTACATGGTTCGCATTCGGTTTACCTTCTAAAAACCGGGTGTGACATAAGGGTTCTGAAGATTCTGTCCGTTGGAGCTTTGTCTTCATATCGCACCGGACAGTCCGGTGCCGCACCGGACAGGTAATGTGCACTGTCCGTTGCACCTCTGGTGCCTGCTCTCACTTCTGCGCACTGTTCACGCACTGTTCACGCTTTTGCAGACGACCGTTGCACAGGTAGCCGTTGCTTCGCTTGGTGCACCGGACAGTCCGGTGAATTATAGCGGAGCGGCCTATGAGAAACCCGAAGCCGAGGAGTTTGGAGTGTACGGCCCCTGGTGCACCGGACACTGTCTGGTGCCACACTGGACAGTCCAGTGCACCAGACCAGGGCACACTTTGGTTTCTTTTGCTCCTTTATTTTGAACCCTAACTTTGATCTTTTATTGGTTTTTGTTGAACTTTTATGCACCTGTAGAATACATAATCTAGAGCAAACTAGTTAGTCTAATTACTTATGTTAGGCATTCAACCACCAAAATCATTTAGGAAAAAGGTTTGACCCTATTTCCCTTTCAACAATAAACAGTCAGATTACATACACACAGCGAAGGGCCACCAACCATGTCGTACAAATAAATACAATCGCATCCCCCCCTCTTTATTGCGAGCCGGGGGAGGGCACTGTTTTCACTCACTACCACAAGACAAGAGCGAGGGCACAAAACATACTACATCGGCTCAGCCTTCGGAATAATGCCCGCCTCCCGATAATTGAATAACATCATTTTTAATTCCTCACCCTCAAAAAGATTCCGCAGATCCCCCTCACCAATACTCGTCCCAAACGGCGAGGACAGCAGATCTCGTTGGCCACACCGATCTACTCGAGGGCAGGTTCGTTCCACCCCCCATCCGACGGTGCCTACCACTTCGCGACATCTCACCAACGCTTTGCTTCGACACTACTCTTCGCCGCCGGCGCTCGATCCTCGCGCTAGCCGGGGGATCAAACGCCTCACCCACCTCCAGCCGCGACAAGGACTCCGCCGCGGCCACATCTAACACAGCAAAATAATCCAACTCTTCATCCGAAGACTCTTCGGTCTAGGAAAACAGGCTACCAAACTCACCACCATCAGATGAACAAGACCCAGATTCAAAACCAGACACAATATCATTAGCAGGCACTGCGGTTGCGGCTGCCACAAAATTAGTATGATCAGTAGGGGTTGCTTGCGCAGGCCCAGACGTCGGAACCTGCGCAGCAACTGATTTTCAGTATCACAAAAATAAAGCCCTACATCCAACACCCCTGACTCTACCCCGCCACCTACGAAGGGTCGGCCGGCGCGGCTGCCACAGAAGCGTCATCAGGCGGCGCGGCGGCTGCCACAGGGTCCTCGCCAGCACCAGTCGGTGGCGCCGATTGCTCCCCAATCCCCGACCTCACATCCTCCGCTAGAGGCACCGTGCTCTCAATGCCTCCAAAGTCGTCGACTTCCTCATCATTCGCCATCTACAGAAATAGCACCAACTATAAATACACATTTCAAAAAAACAAAACAGAACAAAAAACAACAACAACAATCTGTACCTGCTCCATCGCCCGGCCAGACCTCTCTCGGACAGTATCACGGCGTGAGGGCCCCACATCCTATCATAAAGCGCCCCAGCAGACCACTTTAGCACCTCGTCTTCGACCTGGAAAATTCTGCGGTCGAAGTCTTCATCGGATCGGTCAAAGACTTCGAAGTGCCTGCATCCCTCATAGGACAAGGCATTTGCGCCCCCCTCACAGGTGATGAGCGAGGCGAAGGACATGAGACCCATCATGATCGATGGAAGCACCTCTAGTTCCTCCTGTAGCCACCCAAGGAAGCGGAGGCCCACCTCCTTACCAGACGCCTCAAAGGGGGCAGTACGCGCACCAAGCTACCGGTACGTGTCCATGAGCAACGCGCGTGCTCGGTCCACCTCTGTGCAGGTAGAGGCCTCCGCTTTGTCCAGGTAGCTGTGCAGGCTCATGTGGTTCGCCTCTGCCTCCACAGCACGTTGGAGAGCGAGGTTGGCCTCGACACGCGCGAGCTTGGCCTCGGCACACGCAGCCTGGGCCTCCACGCAGGCCCTGTCCGCATCGTCCTTTTCCGCCACCAACCGGCGGGCGAGGTCCTCTTTTTCGGCCTCTACAGCCGCCAGCTTCTCCATCAGGTTGCGGCTCTTGTTCTCCACGACCGATTTGTCCCGGACAGCCTCAGTGTGTTGCGTCTGGAGGCGCTCAATCCTCCCCTCGAGTCATCGCCTTTCGGCAGCAAACTCCGAGGTCAGGACCCCCGACACAATATGATCGGCGAAGGTGGCCGCCTGGCATAAGAAGCAGTCAAATTCGAAGTCATATAAGAAGAGCAAACTGCCAAAGTCAAAATTTACTTACATGCTTTAGCTACTGCGCAACCACATGCTTCAGCTGCTGCACAACTGAGCCCGCCACGTCCTTAGCGGCGGCGGTCATAGCAATCTCGCCGCTGGCGCAAAACCTAGACCATGGGTCCTGCGAAGACCCATTCGCTCCAGTCGCCACACCGACCGGCCCAGCCTCCGACCCTGCACCATAGTCTCGTCAAACACCCAAACCTAAACAGCCAAAAAAGCTCACCGACAGGTCCCCGCCCTATATGGGCGTCGAAAATCGCGACCCCGCCTACAAGATAGTCCTCCACGGAAATATCCATGGAGACCTCGACCCCACCCACCCTCGTCTCAGCAGTACGAGGCGAGGATGGAGGCTTTCGCTCCTGTGTAGGAGAGGCAGGGAGCGGCTTGCTGGGGCCAGGGGTGGCGGACTTTGTGCCCGGCGGAGGCTTGCTAGTGCCAGGGGTGGCAGACTTCGCACTCCCCCGCGCCATCTTGACCTCGCGGCACGGGTCCCCAACCCTCGCGAACGCCCGACGCTTGCGCGACGCGTCTTGGTGGTCCTTTTCCATCACTGCCGATACAACAGTAGCAACATTCCGTCTGTAAGGAAAAATCTTCATCTCACGAGCTAATCGAGACATACACATGTCCTCACCGGTCGCCCGGGGGATCGGAACATTCCTAGGCCAGTGACCCCCAGTAACCTTCAGCATTCGTGCGGAAGATTCTCGGAGCTCGGGCGAAGACATCGTGTCCCCGGGAGCCGCGCAAGTTCCCAATAAATCCACAGCAAAACGATCGGAAGCCCCCAACCCCTCAGCTGTTGTACCTAGTTTCCTCTTTTTGGCGGCTATAGTCGGCGTTGCTACCCACGAAGGGCCTTCGTTAATCCCTGCCACCGCCCTTTTCCCCCGGCGGTCACCAGCATCGGCATCGTCATCCCCCGGGTATTCGGCATATGGCAGACGGTTCAACTCAAAAACACGGTTCAAACGAACATTCGAACCACGTATATCCTAGCTCCGCAGGGTCTCAGTCTTCGGCACATATTGCCCTACATTCGAAGCACTAGGACTGATAATATTATTATAAAGGTTTTGGGTTTGTAGTGTTAAACACTTAAAATATGATTTTTCGGTTATATATATATATGTGCATAGATCTTTGTATTTAGTTGTGTGGCTCGCGAGCCTAACGAGCTGGCTCGAGCTTCCTAACGAGCCGAGCTAAGCCAGCCATTTAGCTCGTTAGTATAACGAGCCGAGCCGAGCTGGCTCGTTATAGTAATGAGCCATAACGAGCCGAGCTGGCTCGATATCCACCCCTACCTACAATCTTTGCGGCCTCGGCCTCCACTTCGCGCACAAATGCAGCCGGTTTCAGCCTCGTAAATCCACAACAAAGGAAGGACTTCGCACCAGCTGATCACCCAGGGTCGGCATCCAACGAGGGCACACCTCACTGAGTACCCAGTCGTGTGCCAAGGGCCACACTCCATTGCCGATAAATTCCTCAACCAAATCGCGCCCGCTGCTCAAGCGGGCAGCGTACCGAAGAGCCCCTTTGTCCTCATCATCCTCCGCCACCTCAAATCGAGGGAACACCACATAGCAGTGAGAATACAGAATGGCCGAAGGGAGCCCGGGCAGATCTTCAACTTCCCCACAAGAAACATAAAACCAAAAATCCCACCAGTTGCCCCACTTGTTCCTGGCACAAGGGACTAGCTCCACGACTTTCGTCGAAGTCTTTTCGGTCCTCGGCGTGAAGGTGTACGATCCAACTTGTGCAATCTTATTTCCTATTTTCCTTTTTTCTAATGCAGACAATAATTCTTAGCGAAGACCTCCACAGACGGTTGCCCACCGTAAGAAGTAACCGCCCAAACATACTTCGCCAGCGCAACCATGGCGTTAGGCGTCAACTGGTGGACCTGCACTTCGAACCACCGCAAAACCTCCGCCACGAATCGATGTGCCAGAAGACAAAGGCCGGCAATGAAAAATGCCTCAAACACAACCAATTCGCCCTCAGGCTCAGGGATCTCCTCTGCGCCTGGAACCCGCCCGACATCGTCACCAAAGTATCCAAGTCGCTGCATCTCCAGCACGCGAACCGAGGAAATCCTCGAAGTGCCGAACTCCACGGTGTGGCCCGGTTGCAAATCCATCACCGCCAAATCACTCAGCGTGTCCTCAGACGACGGGTCAGCCGACGACGCACTCGCAGCAGACGAGGAAGAGGACATTGCTACATACCGTTGGTGGCGGCGTGTGGTCTGCTTCACACGGGCCAGATTTCTAGAGTGGGAGAGCAAGGAGGGCAAGCGAGCGGTTTGCAAAAGCTAGGGTTTTCCAAAGTGCAAGCAAGGGTGGAAAACTGTCCCAGCCATGGTTGCCCCATTTATAGATGGAACGCGACGCCTCGGGAAACACACAGTCCAACAATAATACGTCCATCAACGGTCACATTTCAAAAACCCCCGCGGAACCACTTCGAGCGAGGGCAACGTCTTCACCATCTAGCAGCATCTTCGGCACCAGATGACTTAGTCGAACTGGTCCTTCGGAGGGCAAATGTTGGGGCGAAGGCGAACATGCCACCCTTCGCTCCATACCTTCGTCTCTTCATCACTCCGACGAAGGCTACATCCACAGAACATCCGAACAAGCCGAAGGCACCGACTGGATGGAAACCGGCGCGGTCCCCTTCGCTCTCTGCTATTGCAAGCCGAAGGCTTTGTCGAAGGCTATGGGTCTCGTGTCGTCACCGCTACGAAAGGTCCATGTGGAATTCGGCCCATGGGAACGGGCCCCGCGAGGATAAGCGCATTACAGGCCGCGTCTGTAATAGCCCTTGCTGTAATGACTGTCTATAACCTCCCCTCGTGGGAATATTCTAGGGATAAACTAGGTACTCGAGGGCATAAACGTCTTTGACAAGGGACAGGCGGCCACTCGAGTGCCTATAAATACCCCCATATAGTGCCCGTAACAAGAGAGAAAGCTTTTGACATTTCATACTAAACCTCATAAACGTTCTTTCCGTTCCCTCGTTGGATCTCGTGTCGTCACCGCTAGTAGCTATGGATAGCGCACGAGCTGACGGAGGGATGGCCTTGCGGGGTGACTGGCCTTGGGCTTGAGTCTGTTGCCTTGGGCTTGAGTCTGCTCGTGCGCTATCCATAGCAACCACCCGAAGGCCTTGGGCTTGAGTCTGTTGCCTTCTCAGGTCGGCCCATTCCGCTAGTAGCTCTAGCCCGGCCCACGAAGGGATGGCCTTGCGGGGTGACTGGCCCGAGGCCCCGTGCGAGACCTTCTCGCCTTCTAGTGGACCCGAGGGATATCTGTCCCCCACAGTTGGTTGGAGTGCTGCTCGGCCTGGTGCATCGGACACTGTCCGGTGCGCCAAAGGCAGCACACTCTCATGTCCTTTGCTCCAAATTTGTTTGTGTCCCCAACTGAATTTATTTCTTGCTTTGTGTCGAACCTTATGCACCTGAGATAAATGACATCTAGGCATACTAGTTAGTCCACGTGATTTGTGATGGTCGTCAATCACCAAAATCAATTATAGAAAATGATTAAGCCCATTTCCCTTTCGATCTCCCCCTTTTTGGTGATTGATGCCAACACAAACCAAAGCAAATATAGAGTGTAGAAATGTAACTAGTTTGTAATTATGATAGATGTGCATAGGTTACTTAGATTTAAACCAATTGAAAGACTTTACTCATTTGTCTATGAATAATCGTGATTGCTTTCTTTTATTTAATATTTTGGACCACATTTGCACCACTTGCTTGTTTTTGCAAATATTTTGGAAAAACCTTTTCAAATTCTTTTGCAAATAGTCAAAGGTATAGGAATATTATTTTAAGAAGCATTCTCAAGATTTGAAATTCCTCCACCTGTATCAAATGCTTTTCCTTTGACTAAATAAAAGCTGCCACTGAAGAAATTCTCCCCTTAGCTTTCAAGAGGATTTTTGAAATGATTTTCCCTTTTTGAAATAGATACCAAATGAAATTTGTATCATTTGAAATTTTTATACTAACTTGAAATTTTGAAAATGAATAAGATGCCAATTGAAAATTAACTCAAATACCAATTGAAATAAACATAATTTTGAAATGGTGGTGCAGTCTTTTTGCTTTAGGCTTAGTCCTTTCTCCCCCTTTGGCATTAATCGCCAAAAACGGAGAACTTGAGAGCCCTTTTACTTTCTCCCCCATTGGTAAAAGAAATATGAGTGAAGGTTCATACTAAATGAGAGTTACATGAGTAACGGTAAAGGATAAATGATACGGTCAGAGTTTGAGTGGAAGCCTTGTCTTTGCCGAAAACTCTATTTCCCTTTCAATCTAAGACTAAATATAGAAATATACTTGAAAGCACATTAGTCTTAGCCTTGGCACAAGAAGAATAAGAAATATGCATTTGTACCAAATGAAAGAGACATGATCAAAGGTATATAAATGAGCAATGTGTGCAATGTTTCAATCAAAGTTCCAAGAATCAAGTATATTGAGCTCATTCCTAAGTTTGCTAAAAGTCTTTTCATCTAATGGCTTGGTGAAGATATCAGCTAATTGGTTGTGGGTGCTAACATAAGCAATTTCGATATCCCCCTTTTGTTAGTGATCTCTTAGAAAGTGATACCGGATGTCTATGTGCTTAGTGCGGCTATGTTCAATGGGATTATCCGCCATGCAGATTGCACTCTCATTATCACATAGGAGAGGGGCTTTGCTCAAATTGTAGCCATAGTCCCTGAGAGTTTGCCTCATCCAAAGTAATTACGCACAACAATGACCTACAACAATATACTCGGTTTCGGTGGTAGAAAGAGCTACTGAATTTTGTTTCTTTGAAGCCCAAGACACCAGGGATCTTCCCAGAAATTGACAAGTCCCTGATGTACTATTCCTGTCTTTTTACATCCAGCATAATCGGCATCGGAATACCCAATTAATTCAAAGGTAGATCCCTTGGGGTACCAAAGCCCAAACTTAGGAGTGTAAACTAAATATCTCATGATTCTTTGCACAGACCTAAGGTGAACTTCCTTAGAATTTGCCTGGAACCTTACACACATGCATACAGAAAGCATAATGTCCGGTCGTGAAGCACATAAATAGAGTAAGGATCCTATCATTGATCGGTATACCTTTTGATCTACGGATTTACCTCCCGTGTTGAGGTCGAGATGCCCATTTGTTCCCATAGGTGTCTTGATTGGTTTGGCATTCTTCATTCCAAACTTCTTAAGTATGTCTTGAATGTACTTAGTTTGGCTGATGAAGGTGCCATCTTAGAGTTGCTTGATTTGAAATCCAAGGAAATACTTCAACTCCCCCATCATAGACATCTCGAATTTCTGTATCACTATCCTACTAAACTCTTCACAAGATGACTTGTTAGTAGACCCAAATATGATATCATCAACATAAATTTGGCATATAAACTAGTCTTTAGCAATAGTTTTAGTGAAGAGAGTAGGATCAGCTTTACCAACATTGAAGCCATTAGTGATAAGGAAGTCTCTTAGGTATTTATACCATGCTCTTGGGGCTTGCTTGAGCCCATAAAGCGCCTTCGAGAGCTTATACACATGGTTAGGATACTCCCTATCTTCAACATATACCTCTTCCTTGATGGGGCCATTGAGGAAGACACTTTTCACGTCCATTTGATATAGCTTAAATCCATGGTAAGTAGCATAGGCAAGTAATATACGAATTGACTCAAGCCTAGCTACGGGTGCATAGGTTTCATCAAAATCCAAACCTTCGACTTGTGAATAACCTTTTGCAACAAGTTAGGCTTTGTTCCTAGTCACCACACCATGCTCATCTTGCTTGTTGTGGAATACCCACTTGGTACCTACAACATTTTGATTAGGACGTGAAACTAAGTGTCATACCTCATTCCTTGTGAAGTTGTTGAGCTCCTCTTGCATTGCCACCACACAATCTGGATCTCTTAATGCATCATCTACCCTGTATGGCTCAATAGAAGACACAAAAGAGTAATGTTCACAAAAATGTGCAACTCGAGATCTAGTGGTTACCCCCTTGTGAATGTCACCAAGAATGGAGTTGGCGAGGTGATCTCTTTGAATTGCTTGGTGGACTCTTGGGTGTGGTGGTCTTTGAACCCAAATCTCTTGATCATCTTCCTTGTCTTGATCATCTTCATCCCCCCTTGATCAATGTCCTCCTCTTGAGGTGGCTCATCGTCTTGATCTTCGTCTTCTTCTTCTTAAGCCTGATCCTCATCTTGAGTTGGTAGAGATGCTTGCACGGAAGATGATGTTGATCTTGTGCTTGTGGAGGCTCTTCGGATTCGTTTGGACACACATCCCCAATGGACATGTTCCTTAACGCGACGCACGAGGCCTCTTCATCATTTAGTTCATCAAGATCAACTTGCTCCACTTGGGAGCCATTAGTCTCATCAAACACAATGTCACAAGAAACTTCAACTAATCTAGTGGACTTGTTGAAGACTCTGTATGCCCTTGTGTTTGAGTCATAACCAAGTAAAAAGCCTTCTACTACTTTAGGAGCAAATTTAGAAATTCTACCTCTTTTAATAAGAATAAAGCATTTGCTCCCAAAAACTCTAAAATAAGAAACATTGGGCTTTTTACTAGTAAGGAGTTCATACGATGTTTTCTTAAGGATTTAGTGAAGATATAACCGGTTGACGGAGTAGCAGGCGGTGTTAATCGCCTTCGCCCAAAACCGGTCCGGAGTCTTGTATTCATCAAGCATGGTCCTTGCCATATCCAGAAGAGTTCTATTCTTCCTCTCCACTACACCATTTTGTTGAGGTGCGTAGGGAGAAGAGAACTCATCCTTGATGCCCTCCTCCTTAATAAATCCTTTAATTTGTGAATTATTGAACTCTGTTCCATTGTTGCTTCTAATCTTTTTTATTCTCAATCCAAACTCATTTTGAGCTCGTCTCGAGAATCTCTTTAGGGTCTCTTGGGTTTGAGATTTTTCCTGCGAAAAGAATACACAAGTGAAGCGAGAACAATCATCCACAATAACAAGACAGTACTTACTCCCACCGATGCTTATATAAGCGATCGAGCCGAATAGATCCATATGGAGTAGCTCAAGTGGTCTGTCGATCGTCCTGATGTTCTTGTGTGGATGATGAACTCCAACTTGCTTCCGTGCTTGACATGCTCTACAAATCCTGTCTTTCTCAAAGTGAACATTTGTTAGTCCTAAAATGTGTTCTCCCTTTAGAAGTTTGTGAAGATTCTTCATCCCAACATGGGCAAGTTGGCGTTGCCAGAGTCAGCCCATATTAGTCTTACAATTAAGCAAGTGTCTATTTCAGCCTTGTTATCATTAAAATCAACTAAATATAGCTGACCATCTAACACTCCCTTAAATGCTATTGAATCATCACTTCTTCTAAAAACAGTAACACCTACATCAGTGAATAAACAGTTGTAGCTCATTTTGCATAATTAAGAAACTGAAAGCAAGTTGTAATCTAAAGAATTTACAAGAAAAACATTAGAAATGGAATGGTCAGGAGATATAGCAATTTTACCCAAACTGTTGACCAAACCTTGATTTACATCCCCAAATATGATAGCTCTTTAGAGATCTTCATTTTTCTCATATGAGGAGAACATTCTTTTCTCCCATGTCATGTGGTTTGTGCACCCACTATTGATTATCCAACTTGATCCACCGGATGCATAAACCTACAAAACAAATTTAGGCCTTGTTCTTAGGTACCAAAACGGTCTTAGGTCCTTTGACATTAGAAACAAGCACCTTGGGTACCCAAACACAAGTCTTTGGGCTCTTATGTTTGCCCTAATATATTTGGCAACTACTTTGCCTGATTTGTTAGTGAGCATATAAGAAGCATCAAAAGTTTTAAATGAAATGTTATGTTCATTTGATGCACTAGGAATTTTCTTTTTAGGCATTTTGATATGAGTTGAATGCCTAGAGCTAGATGCCTCATTTCTATACATAAAAGCATGATGAGAAATATTGTGAGGTTTTCTAGCATGGATCTTTCTAATCTTATGCTCAGGGTAGTTTGCAGGATATAAAATGTAGCCCTCTCTATCCTGAACCATGGGAGCCTTACCCTTAACAAAATTAGACAATTTCTTGGGAGCATTAAGTTTGGTGTTGTTTTGGTTCCCTTGTTGGAAGCCAATGCCATCCTTAATGACAAGTCGTCTCCCATTATAAAGTATACTACGAACAAATTTAAAATTTACATTTTCTAACTCATGCTCAACAATTTTAGCATTTAATTTTGCTATGTGATCATTTTGTTCTTTAATTATGGCAAGGTGATCATCAATAGCATCAACATTGATATCTCTACATCTAGTACAAATAGTGACATGCTCAACAATAGATGTAGAGGGTTTGCAAACATTCAATTATTCTATCTTAGCAGTTAAACTAGCATTCTCATCTCTAAGACAGAAAATAGAATCATTGCAGATGCTAAGCTCCTTAGATAAGTTTTCACATTTCTCTACTTCTAGAGCATAAGCATTTTTCAACTTAACAAATTTTTTATTTTCCTTAACGAGCAAGTCTTCTTGACATTCCATGAGATCATCGTTCTCGTTAATGGATTCTATTAATTCATTAATCTTTTGCTTTTGATTTTTAGTTAAGTTGGCAAAAAGAGAGGTTAGGTCATCTTCATTATCAATAGAGCTACCCTCATCATCGGATGTAGTATATTTAGGGGTATCTCTAGAATGTACCTTCTTCTTTTGCCGTCGTTTGCCATGAGGCACTTGTGGCCGATGTTGGGGAAGAGGTGACCTTTGTTGATGGCGATATTGGCGGCGTCCTCGTCGAAGGAGGAGTCAGTGGAGCTCTCATCAGAGTCCCATTCCCGCCCCATGTGCACCTCACCACCCTTTTTCTTGTAATATTTCTTCTTCTCCATCTTTTCTTCCCCTTCTTGTCATTGTCCCTGTCACTGTCACTTGTATATGGACATTAGCTATAAAGTGACCGCACTTACCACACCTATAGCACACCCTTTTGGAACGAGGCTTGTAGTCCTTCCTCTTCCTTTGCTTGAGGATTTGTCGAAAGCTCTTAATGATAAGAGCCATCTCCTCATTGTCGAGCTTGAAGGCGTCGATTGGAAGTCTACTTGGTGTAGACTCCTCCTTCTTTTCTTCTGTTGCTTTGAATGCAACGGGTTGCACCTCGGGTGTGGAGGTGGCGCCTTGCTCCAAGTTGACAATATGTTTGGAGTCCTTGATCATAAGTTCAAAGCTCACAAACTTGCCTATTACTTCTTCGGGAGACATCTGTTTATATCTAGGGTCTCCACGGATTAGTTGCACTTGAGTGGGATTACGAAAAGCAAGAGATCTAAGAATAACCTTGACCATCTCATAGTCATCCCACTTGGTGCTCTCGAGGTTGCACACTTGGTTGACCATCATCTTGAGCCGATTATACATTGCTTGTGGCTCCTCTCCTTTGCTGAGGACGAATCGACCGAGTTCTCCCTTGATCGTTTCACGCTTTGTGATCTTGGTCACCTCATCCCCTTCATGCGCCGTTTTAAGGATGTCCCAAATTTTCTTGGCATTTTTCAACCCTTGCACCTTATTATACTCCTCTCGACACAAGGAGGTGAGGAGTATAGAAGTTGCTTGGGAGTTAAAATGCCTAATTTGGGTGGCCCCGTCCAAGTCATAGTCCTCGTCGCCCACTTGTGGTGCCTACGCTCTAAACTCAACAATATCCCAAATGCTTTCGTGGAGTGAGGTTAGATGGTGCCTCATTTTATCACTCCACATACAATAATCTTCACTATCAAAATATGGTGGTTTGCCTAGGGGTACTGAAAGTAGAGGAGCGCGCTTAGGAATGCGAGGTTAGCGAAGAGGCATCTTACTATACTTCTTGCGCTCGTGGCGCTTCGAAGTTGTAGACTCGGCGCCAGATGTGGAGGGTGATGAAGAGTCAGTCTCATAGTAGACCACCTTCTTCATTTTCTTCTTCTTGTCATCCCTCCTAAGTGACTTGATGGAGGAAGAGGATTCCTCCTTGTACTTGTCGCTGGAGTCCTTCCCGAGCCTATGGCCTTGTCGCCAGTGACAATCTCCCTCTTGGCGTGATATCCAGACATCACTTCGAGTTTGTTAGACTCTTATTGAAGCACTGGCTCTGATACCAATTGATAGTCGCCTGGAGGGGGGTGAATAGGAGAAACCTGAAATTTATATACTTAAACACACACTAAGGCTGGGGTTAGCGTTATAATTAAATTCGAATGCGAAAGATTGTTTCTCTTGCTATGAGTTGCTCAATTAACGGGGATGACGTTTGGGAGCAAACTCAAATCAATATTAGCAAGGAAACTTTAGAGAGAGGAAAGAGGGCAAACAAATCGAGTGAAGACCAATGCAAGTGAACACGATGATTTGTTTTACTGAGGTTCAGTTCTAAAGAACCTAGTCCCCGTTGAGGAGGCCACAAAGGTCGGTCTATTCCAACCCTTTCCCTCTCTCAAATGGTCACTTAGACCAGATGAGCTTTCTCCTTAATCACTTGGGTCACTAAGACCCCGCAAGGATCACCACACACTTAGGTGTCTCTTGCTAGCTTTACAAAGCACTTATGAGAATAAGAATGGGGAAGGAGAAAGCAATCCAAGCAACAAGAGCAACAAATGAACACAAAACTCTATCTCTCAAGTCACTAAGTGATTGAGTTGATTTTGAGGCTTAGAGAGGATTTGATCTTTGGGATGTGTCTTGGAGTGAATGCTATTGCTCTTGTATTGAATAGAAACTTTGGAAAACTTGGATGCCATTGAAGGAGGTGGTTGGGGGTATTTATAGCCTCCAACCACTTCCTAGTCGTTGGTTGTTTTTGCTGGCGTTGGGCACACCGGACACTCCGGTGACGCACCGGACATGTACTGTTTACTGTCCGGTGCGCGCCACGTCAGCACGCACGTTGGGGTTTGGAGCGAGTTGACTATTGAAACCCTTGTCCTGTAGTTGCACCAGACAGTCCGGTGCCACACCGGACATGTCCGGTGCGCTCTGACTTCTATGCTCTGAACTCTACCGCGCACTATTCACTTTTGGCAGACGACCGTTGGCGCCAGTTAGCCATTGCTCCGTTGGCTCACCAGACAGTCCAGTGAACTATAGCGAAGCGCGCCCTAGAGAAACACGAGAGTGGCTGGTTGGAGTGCTGCTCGGCCTGGTGCACCGGACACTGTCCGGTGCGCCAAAGGCAGCACTCTCGTGTTCTTTGCTCCAAATTTGTTTGTGTCCCTAAGTGAATTTCTTTCTTGGTTTGTGTTGAACCTTATGCACCTGAGATAAATGACATCTAGGCAAACTAGTTAGTCCACGTGGTTTGTGATGGACGTCAATCACCAAAATTGATTATAGGAAATGATTAAGCCTATTTCCCTTTCAGAAACACAACTCCAATCCAATAACCATGAGAAATAACCGTCAAACCTACCTCTAGGAAGCGTTTGGGACTGTTGGATGAAGAGTGGGGGGGAGAGATAGTGGACAACACTTTACAGAGCTTCATATCTATATCCTAGTATCTTTGGTTAGAGAGCTCACTTGAGAAGTTAGAGTCGAGTCTGAGCTTTGTCTCATGAGTTCTAGAGTTCCCTTCGAGTCAGAGCTTTGCATTAGGAGTTTCAGAATTTTTAAATGTAGGTCCTAGGGATAGGGCATGTGTGGGTAATGGTCTACTGTTTAGGAATGCATAGCCTCAACACCAACGTCCTTGTGTGGCCTCCCATAGGGAGTCTTGAGCGGCCATGACCTGACATCAATGGATCCGATGGTCATACACCTAGATCTCACACTCATCCTCCTTGTTCTAGAATGGGCCATCCATATAAATGTCAAGGCTCTCAGGGTGTTTCTAAGGCATAACTGTGTTACGACTGTGACACCCCAGTGTCACCTAGGGTTTCTCTCAAAGTGCTAACCCACGAACCATCATCTTTTGTGAACCAAATTTAACTATGAACATCAAATTGACTTAAGAATAAAGGATCCACCAAGCCTATACTTAAAAGTATCATGTTCAAAACAAATGGGTTTTTCAAAAAGGCAAAATGTGCAACCCCAACAAAAACCCTAATTGAGCCCTATGAGCAAAATTCAAGAGAATGGGGAAAAGGGTATGAAAAATTTAGACTCATGGCTTGGGCCAATTATAAACATTGAAGTATATTTAATAAGCAACAATAAAGATTGAGGAAGCTTGGCCAAAATAATTCAAATAAAACCCCAAGAAAGCTTCTCATGTGGGGACTCAATAGGAAATTCTGAATTTCAGAATTCTGAATTTCAGACCTTGAGCCAAAGATCAAGCGTGTTCACCTTGATCCCTAACTCAAATCCTAATGGCCCCATTAACAAAAACATGCCTAACTAACCCCTCTATCGCATGCCAGAAGATGGCATTGGGACGTGAGCCCTAGACACGACAAAACCCTGGATTTGCCTCGGGTTTGAGCAGGGAGACAGACCGGATTTCCGGGCTCGATATCTCTGCAACCAGTAGGCAAAATCCTATGACCCCCACACAAGATCGGTAGCTTGTAGGGAGGAGAAGAGGTTTTGTGCACTGACCAAGGCGAGAGCAGGCTCGGATGAGTGACCACACGCGCCAGAACTTGGGCAGAACGCACGGGCACACGTGTTCGACCCTGGTCGGCACGCCGGCGCTCGCCCAACCCGCGCGCGCACTCGCCCCGGCGTTCGGTCAAGTCCGTCGTGCGCCCTTGCCCTCGGCCGTGCCCGCCCGCGCCTATAAAGCCTCCCAGCGCGCGCCTCACTTCACCCCGCGCTCACTATCATCGGCCAGCCACCCCTCCTTATCTCCGGCGAGCTCTTTTCCGCCCGCCACTGCCGCCAGAGCTTCGGTCGCTGTGGCCAGCCCACTCCAGTCACCCCCAAGTCGCGCCAGCGCTTCGGTTAGCTCTTCCATAGGCCCGTGAAGCTCTCCAAGCCCTCGGACCCGGCAGAACTTCACCGGAAGCCCGAGATCACCCTCGCCGGACTTCGGTCGCCCGCCTGCATGCGTGGACCGAGCTCTCCGGTGAGCCCTTCTTCGATTCCTCGTGTGCACACCTTCCTTGATCCCTGGTGAAGCTCTCTGACCCGTTTGATTGGTCAATTTAGCCCTGGATAGGCTGGACTCCTCGCCGCCGACGAGCTCCCCCGCCTGCGCACACGGACCGGCCAACTCCGACCATCCCCGACGGCGACCCGCACATCGTCGTGACCGTCAGGACCTCCCCTACACCCTCGGCCACCTCATCGGAGCAATCTCGCCGCCGGTAAGCCCCTCCGCCCTTTCTTCTGTCGCGGGTACTGTTTAAATTGGGGAAAGGACCTCGGGTTAGGATTAGAAGAACCCAAGGGGTTTTCTGCAATGTCAGTGACTCATTTGAATAGTAGCTCAGGGACTAATCTGTGAGGAAAACTTAAAACACCCGCCAGGGACCCCGTTGCAAAGTAGTTTTCCATTTAATCAATTCTGTTTAATCTTTTAATAAACAGAGAACTTAGAAAATTCATAACTTGATGAATTCTTAAGCAAAAGTTGTCAAACTAATTTTGCTAGACCCTGAATAATATGAGCTATCATTAAAAAATAATGAACCCTATGTTTTCTGTTCTAATTTTTAGAGTTTAAAATTAAAAACAGAAACTGACCAAACCTTATTTAATTAAGGTAAATTAGTTTTGCTTCAGTGCTGAACCTAAGAAAATTTGTAGATGTTCAACCCTCATTTAAGCACTGTTTAAAAATAGTAAGAACCCCAGTATTGAAAAATATAGTGTAGATATCCATTAAAAGCCATTTCTGCCCAAAACTTAGGAAAATTAGAAAGGCATTAGAAATTAATGAATAGTGAGTGAAATTATTTTTCCTAGTTTACTTAAGTAACAGAGAACCTAAAAGAAATAAAGGGACCTCTAGTCCAGATCAGTTTTAAAGTGAAATGTGTTGTTTAGCATTATTCCAACTAGAAATCAATTATTAGAATTACAAAACCAGACCCAAAAATTGATAATAAAAATCCAGTGGACTTATAACCACCAGAACCCCACTGCAAAAATAATGAACACCCCAGCCCATCATTTTAAGTAGGGTAAATAAATGTAATATGATAATGAGTCATTTTCCAAATAAATCATGAATAACCCATAATAATGCAATAGTGGGCAAATAAAATTTTGCTAGGTCAATAATGAGATAGGCCACCAGAGAAAAATGCAAACCCATTAAAAAGATGAAAAATAATACTTATTGCTAATATTCTATAAGAAAGGCCATTTAATCCAATTAATGCATACCACCCCTTCCCTTAAGCAAAAAGATGCCAAACTTCAGAATGATTGCTCTTGCGCAAAATAGAAGCTAAAAAAATCAGAAGTTTGTTGTTTGATATTTTTCAAATATAGTGGTAGTAGAAAGCACCCCTTTGGCCAGAAACTTTAGAAAATCCTAGTAAAACAACTAATAAGAATTAATGACTAGAATTATGTGCCAAGTCATGTTATAGCACCTAAAAGTCAGCAAAAATAAGTTTTAGAGAATTGCCTACTATTAAATGATAGTGGTAGTTCAAAGCACCCCTTCTTCCCTAAAAATTGGTAATTTTGTCCAGAGAAAATTATTCACTTTCTGATCCCCAAATTTTGAGACAGAGATTTATACACCAATAATAAGCCACTGTAATTTTTACAGAATTTTTGGAAATTTATTAAGACAACTTGTAGTTCAAACCACTCCAAAAACTTAAAGAGAATAAAGAAAAAGAAGGGAGAAATAAATCTCACTCCAATAAGTCCAACTTGAATTCTTGTCAATTCTCACTAAGGCTTTAAAAGGAATTCAGTGGAACCCCAAAAATAAACCTACCACTTACCTTAGCTAAGCTTGATCCAATTTACCAAGTATACCACCCAAAAGTCTCACATAAGTAGGGTTTAACTCTATCTAACTCAAGTAGATCATACACCATCAAAAGTTTAAATTACTAAAGCACATATCATATCATGCATATATCTTACGCATTGCATTCATTAGATTGTAATCTCGCCGACGGAGAGTACGTGCTCATCCCCGAGCAAGGAACTGTCCAAGAGGAGGACCAGGAGCAAGCTTCCAAGGCTACTATCGAGGATCTCCCTGCAGCCCCAGCTATTGAAGGCGAGCCCCGGTTTTTATACATAACCATTTATATATGCTATTTTACTACACTTAATGTTTGTAGGTTTGTAATGTGCACTTAAGTGTAGGAGTTGCTTGAAACCTCTAGCTGCATGAACTTAGGATTCCTTTTTGAGACGAATACTAGTATGCTAGGTCGAGTAGCTGCTAGCTAATTAGGATCTCGGTAGAAGTTGAGTGATTTTTCTAGCGCTCGCGCGAGGTCAGGAATTGATTGTATTCATCTTGATAACGGGACCTATGTTAGTCTATGGACTTGGATCCAGGGAGGATGCCTTGTCCATGAGACGGGAAAAAGGAATTAAGTATTAATGTGTGGATACCTGAGTCAAGCGTTTGAACATACTAAGCACATGCCGGGAAAAATGGTAACCGGTAAACCTAGTATCTGAGTGAAGCCGGGCGCGGACTTTATCCCTCATACGACCTGAGACTGGGTCTCCCATGCTAGCTATGGTGGTACACGTGTGGTCACTGCACGGTGGTAGCCGGGGTCAGTGGAGCATTGTATGCCAAGGCGGTGAGGCCTGGACGCGAACGGGGAATCGACGGGGACGGTTGTCATGTGCGGGGTCGGAGTACCCTGACATGTCGTGTGTTTAGGTTTACCTTACAAGGATAAAACTCGATTCGAATCGTCTGCTTCTCGCAGCTAATGAGACTGCTTGACCCCTTGTACTGCATCGAGTAAGAAGTGAAATGAGGTTACATGAGACAATTTGTTGATTGAACTAAATGCTTGTCACCATGTATGCTTAGAACGAGCAAACCTAGCTAAGACAATGATGTTAGAATTGGAAAAGCTAAGAATTGATTTTAGAAACAGCTAGTGCTTTTGGCAAACCAAACCCCTCAGCCAAACCGCTACATAGTCTAGAGGTAGAGGAGTAGACTCCTCACACCAGGTAAGTCTAGCTGAGTATTAGTATACTCAGCCTTGCTTGTGGCATAATTTTTGCAGGTACCATTCAGGAAATGGTTGATGGTGTGACTTGGCCTACCACCCTGCCACCGGGTTGGATGGTCGAGTGGGATGCTGCTCTGGCAGGAGAGGAGCACGAGGAGTAGTGGGCTAGGCCTTGCCCATTACCTCATTACCGACGACATCGATTATCCGCTGCATTTTATTTCGTGAACTCTTAATTGCTACTCAAAACTCCGATCTATGTAATAATTCAGCACTTAATTGAGGTTTCTTGTTTTATTGTATTTCTTCTGTGACTCACCTTCGAGTGAGATTGTGGAATTTGATCCTGGTTAAGTGGCTCTATCAGACTAGATCTGAGGGACTGACGGGTTATTCCGATTTAAGTGTGTTATGGCCCCTGAGGCGTGACTTAGGCACTTAAGCTGGAATAATTCGTGTGGTTCTGCCACAGCTGGTATCGGAGCAAATTCCACCACAGAGAAGGACAATAAACCATGAATACCATTTTCAAAAAATTAAAACTTGCCTAGAAACTGCTAGGAATCGTCAGGACTAGACCGCTAGACCTAGGACGAAAGGCCTTAGGCATAGGGGGAGAAATAGGTGGCTAGTTAAGTAGGCCCCGTGGGCCAGTACTTAGACTTTTTAACGATGCCCTAAGAGCACCCTATTGTTTGGAGAGGAGACGTTACTTTTAGCATGCATGCATTATAAACACAAAAGGGAATTAAAACTTGAGCTAACCCACTTCCTTTAAAACCATTCGGGCCCTCTTTCCCTTTTTTCCTTCCACCATAATCTTTACCTTTGATTCCCTTCCGCAGATGAATTCACCCACCCCCGCCAGTGGAGGAGACACTCGTTTCAGTTCTGACTTCCTTTCCCGCGATGGCTTTCCTTCCATCTTGTGGGAAGTGCTTAACTCCGCCGGTTACCCTACGCCCCCTTTGTACACGGTGTAGATGTATGAGGAGCATCGGGTACCTCGTTGTCGGGTCTGGCTGACTTTGGAGGCTCATCCCCTTCAGCCGGGTTGGCGTTCTCTTGATTTCGAGACAATTGGACTCAGGACGGACGACGCCGTTGAAGCGGCAGCCATGAAGACTCTGACGACTTTCTGTGGCTACCATCCCCTAGAGATGGTGATGCACCCCTTGGGACTCTTCTCTGCTGAGAAGAAGGACGACCCCATGTGGTGTAACCGCGTGAGCCAGGTGAAGGATGTGTGGGCAATGTATCCTGACTTGGTTGGGAGGGTCACTGTTCAGTGCATGAGTGCGCTGTACCACCTTTAGGCCCTTCAGAGCGACGCTATGGCGCACCTTGCTAACATCGCTCAAACCGCCAAGCTCACTCTCGACAGTTGGGAAGATTTTGTGGTCGATTTATCCACCGAGTTGGTAGAAAAGGATCTGCAGGTGGAAAGGTTGAGCCAGCGCATTACCACCTTGGAGCAGCAGGTGGAGATCCGAGACAACACTATTGATGTCCTGGAGAACAAGCTTCACGATGTGCAGAGGGAACTCGAAGAAGCGAACGACCACCTGGACATGCACCACTTGGAGATGGAGGCCAATGAAGCCGGAAGCGAGGGAGAAGAGGCTCCCGAGGAGCTAGGACCAGCCCCTGGTGCCAATGGGACTACCTCCGCGATGCCTCCTTCACCCGTATCCAGTGTCGCTTCCACCGCTCAGGGTTAAGCAGTCACTTCGACACTTTTAGGCAGATAGAAACCTATGCGAGCTTAGTTAATGTCAGATTTTGGACTAGGCTTACGGGTACCTTCCCCTGATTGATGTAACCCTGTGAACTATTGAAATCTGTGGGATGTTTGTCACCATGTTATCTTCATTTCGAACCTAATATTATGATTATGGCATTTTTCCTTCCATATGAGATGATATCTTGTCGTTCGAAACTGTGAGTTGGGATAACAATGGCGGCAATCTCTGTTTTCAGATGGCAGCTAGGCAGCGTCGCGGGCATAACGAGCAGGTTCCCCCGCCACCTTCTCCAGCTCCCACAGTGCAGGAGCTGATGGCCCAGTAGAACGAAATTCTGCGACAGCTCTTGCAGCGCCAGCCCCACCCTCGGCAGCATGGTGGAGGCCAGCATCAGCGACCTCCGGCAGCGGCAACCTACCAGGAGTTTCTGAGTACGCAGTCGCCCTTGTTCACCAAGGCAGAGGACCCGTTGGACGCCGACGTGTGGCTCCGCGTCGTTGAGTCCAAGTTTCCCCTCCTCACGGGAGACTGCCCTGATGCTACCAAGACTCGCTTCGCCGCGCAACAGCTTCGCAGATCTGCTCGGACTTGGTGGGACCACTTCCGTGCTATACTCCCCGCCGATCGTGAAGTGTCTTGGGAGGAATTCAAGACTGCTTTCAAAGGGCACCACATCCCAGCTGGCATTCTTGATCGCAAGCTGAATGAGTTTCTGGCACTTAATCAAGGAACCCGCACGGTACTGTAGTATGCGCAAGCCTTCAACGACCTGTGCCAGTATGCAGGGTACCATGCTGATTCCGATGAGAAGAGAGACCGCTTCCGCAGGGGTCTTAACACCAAGCTGCGGGAACGACTCAACACTGTCCGGGCTGATAGCTTCAATGAGTTGGTCAACCTGGCCATCTCCCAGAAGGATTGCATTGTAGCTCACCAGACAGAGAAGAAGAGAAAGGCACCAATGGCAGCACCATCCACTCAGGCCCAGAGGTTCCGGATTGTTTCTCACAATCAGAGCAGGGGTTTCCAGCAGCAGGCAGGCAGATGGGTGATCAGGCCACCTCAGCAGCAGCAGCCGGCACCCAACCGCTTTCTAGCTCCCGCTCCAAGGAACAATCAGCCTCCGCAGCAGCAGCAGTTCCGCCAGGGCAATGGAAACAAGTGTTTCACTTGTGGCAATGTGGGCCACTATGCCAAGAATTGTCCCAGGAACCAGCAGAGGCAGATGCCAGCACCAAATCAAGACAAGGGAAGAAAGCAGAAGGTACAAGTCAGGCAAGGGAAGCTCAACTTCACTACTCTAGGGGAAGTACATGAGGGAGCTCCTATCATGACTGGTATCTTTTCAGTTTATAATCAACCTGCTTTAATTCTGTTTGATTCTGGTGCATCTCATAGTTTCATTAGCCAAAAGTTCAGTGCTAAATGTGAACTGCCATTCTCTCACTCAAAAGGGTCATTCATGATAGTCACACCTGGGGGTAAAATTTCAACTAATCAATTAAACCAAAGTGTGCCTATTCAACTGGGAAGCCACATTATCAAAACCACTCTTCTTGTTTTGGGTTTAGAAAATGTGGACATTATTCTGGGAGCTAATTGGATGACCTTGCACCAAGTTGTGCTTGATGTAGCTAGTCGTACCGTGGAAATCAATTCTCCGTTCTGTGGGAACTTCACCTTAATTCTGCCCAGTCAGGGTTCTACTCAGTCATGTGTTTTCTCTATGACGGAGTTACCTCTGAAGAAGATCCCAGTGGTCTGCGAGTATGCAGATGTCTTTCCTGATGAATTGCCAGGAATGCCACCGGACCGGGATATTGAATTTGCTATCGAGTTGCAACTGGGAACGGCACCAATTTCTAAGAGGCCCTACCGAATGCCACCCGCTGAGTTGGCAGAATTGAAGAAGCAATTGCAGGAGTTGCTGGATAAGGGATTTATTCGCCCAAGTACTTCGCCTTGGGGATGTCCAGCACTATTTGTGAAGAAGAAGGATGAAAGCTTGAGGTTGTGTATAGATTACCGCCCTCTTAATGTGGTAACTATCAAGAACAAGTATCCTTTGCCTCGTATTGATGTTCTTTTGACCAGTTGGTCGAGGCCAAGGTGCTTTCCAAAATAGACCTTCGCTCCGGCTACCATCAGATCAAGATACGAGCAAGCAATATTCCGAAGACGGCATTCTCAACCAGATATGGGTTATATGAGTTCTTGGTGATGTCATTCGGGCTGACAAATGCACCAGCATATTTTATGTATCTGATGAATTCTGTTTTCATGCCTGAATTGGACAAATTCGTAGTGGTGTTCATCGATGATATTTTGGTGTACTCGAAGAACGAAGAAGAACATGCCGGGCATTTGCATGTAGTGCTTCAACGTCTGCGAGAGCACCACCTTTATGCCAAGTTGTCCAAGTGTGATTTTTGGCTAAAGGAAATCAAATTCTTGGGTCACACTATCTCTCAGGCAGGAATAGCTGTTGATCCTGATAAAGTGCAAGAGGTGATGAACTGGAAGCCACCAACGACTGCCCGTCAGATTCGGAGTTTTCTGGGATTAGCTGGTTATTACCGAAGATTTATTCCGGATTTCTCTCGAATTGCGAAGCCTATAACTGAGTTGCTGAAGAAAGAAGCCAAGTTTGTTTGGAGTCAGAAGTGCGAAGATGCCTTCCATGCATTAAGGCAGCATCTGACCACAGCACTAGTGTTAGCGCAACTCGACAACAGCAAGCCTTTTGATGTATATTGTGATGCCTCTGGCACTGGACTAGGTTGTGTCTTAATGCAAGACAACCGAGTCATTGCTTATGCCTCAAGAGCACTCAGGCCTCATGAGCAAAATTATCCCACTCATGACCTCGAGTTGGCAGCAGCGGTTCATGCATTAAAAATGTGGAGGCACTATTTAATGGGAACCCACTGCAACATCTTCACTAATCATAAGAGCCTTAAGTACATCTTTACTCAGGCTGATCTCAACATGAGGCAGAGAAGATGGCTAGAGCTGATCAAGGATTATGACCTGGAGGTACATTATCACCCAGGAAAAGCCAATGTGGTAGCAGATGCCTTGAGTCGGAAGTTGCAATGCAATTGTGTTCTGATGGATTCTCGCATCAACACCTTGTGTGATGAGTTGAGCAAGATGCAAATCGAAGTGATTCCTTCTGGTGCTCAGTCTCACCTTTCTGTCGAGCCAGCTTTGCAAGACCAGATCATCATGGCCCAGCTCAGTGACAAGGGAGTGCAGATTATCAAGAAGAATCTCCATCAGAAGGTTGAGAAGTATAATTGTTTCTGCCAAGATGAAAAGGGTGTGTTATGGTTCAAAAGCAGATTGGTGATTCCTAAAAACCAGGACCTCAAGAGGAAAATCTTGGATGAGGCTCATCTCTCCAAATTCTCTATGCATCCGGGAAGCACCAAAATGTACCATGATCTGAAGCCTTTGTATTGGTGGACCAGAATGAAGAGGGAGATAGCCCAGTATGTATCGGAATGTGACACCTGTCAGAGGGTAAAGGCAAGCCACTTGAAATCAGCTGGAGCTTTGCAACCCCTATCTATACCTTCATGGAAATGGGATGACATCAGTATGGATTTCATTGTGGGTCTGCCCAACACCTCTCGTCATCATGATTCGATTTGGGTTATTGTGGACCGACTGACGAAAGTGGCACATTTTCTTCCTGTGCACACCACTAATAAGGCTCAAAAGTATGCAGAGTTGTACATTGACCGGATCGTGTTTTTGCACGGATTACCTCGGACCATTGTTTCTGACCGAGGAGCCCAATTTGTTGCCAGATTTTGGGAACAACTGCAGGAGTCTTTGGGAACCAAGCTAATCAGAAGTTCAGCTTACCACTCACAGACTGATGGTCAGACGGAAAGGGTAAACCAAATTCTGGAGGATATGCTGAGAGCTTGTGCAATCGATTGTGGCAAGAACTGGGATAAGCACCTCTCCTTGACAGAGTTTGCTTATAACAACAGTTATCAATCCAGCCTGAGGATGGCACCTTTCAAAGCTCTCTATGGAAGAAGGTGTAGGACACCACTCAATTGGTCTCAACCTGGAGAAAGAGGAGTTTTTGGACCTGACTTAGTGACTGAAGCCAAAAGGAAGGTCAAACTAATCAGGAAGAATCTAGAAGCTGCTCAGGCCAGGCAGAAGAGTTACCATGATAGAAGAAGGGAACCTCTCCAGTTCAAGGTGGGAGATTTCGTGTACCTCAAGGTATCACCCACCAAGGGAGTGCAGAGGTTTGGGATCAAAGGCAAGCTAGCCCCTTGTTACATTGGACCTTATGAGATCATCGAAGCATGTGGACCCGTGGCATATAAGTTGAAGTTACCTTCAAAAATGTCTGCCATTCACAGTGTGTTCCATGTATCTCAGCTGAAGAAGTGTGTTCGATTGCCGACCGAGATCATTGCAGAGCCAGAATTGGAGATAGAACCAGATCTATCATACCAAGAGTACCCTTCCAAGATTCTAGATTGCAAGGAAATATCAACTCAGGCTAAGTCAATCAAGATGTACAAAGTCCAGTGGAGTAACCACTCAGAGGATGAAGCTACTTGGGAAACTGAGGAATTCTTGAGATCCAACTTCCCCGATTGCCTACCTAAGGATGCTGGTACGTAATCACACCCAACCCCTCCTCCTGCCCTTCGAATCTAAATTTCAAAGATATGATCTTAAATCAGAATGAAGTAAGCATGAAACAAATTTAAGAAGGACTTCCTTCTGAAGTTGCAAAGAGAATGACATTCGAAGAGCAGTTTGCTTTAATAATAACAATAATCACCCACTTCCTATAAGTCTCACCCTTCGCTTCACCCTGGGAGGACTCTGGCCTGAATCTTGGGACGAGATTCCTTTAAGGGGGGAAGGCTGTGACACCCCAGTGTCACCTAGGGTTTCTCTCAAAGTGCTAACCCATGAACCATCATCTTATGTGAACCAAATTTAAGTATGAACATCAAATTGACTTAAGAATAAAGGATCCACCAAGCCTATACTTAAAAATATCATGTTCAAAACAAATGGGTTTTTCAAAAAGGCAAAATGTGCAACCCCAACAAAAACCCTAATTGAGCCCTATGAGCAAAATTCAAGAGAATGGGGAAAAGGTATGAAAAATTTAGACTCATGGCTTGGGCCAATTATAAACATTGAAGTATATTTAATAAGCAACAATAAAGATTGAGGAAGCTTGGCCAAAATAATTCAAATAAAACCCCAAGCAAGCTTCTCATGTGGGGACTCAATAGGAAATTCTGAATTTCAGAATTCTGAATTTCAGACCTTGAGCCAAAGATCAAGCCTGTTCACCTTGATCCCTAACTCAAATCCTAATGGCCCCATTAACAAAAACGTGCCTAACTAACCCCTCTGTCGCATGCCAGAAGATGGCATTGGGACGCGAGCCCTAGACATGGTAAAACCCTGGATTTGCCTCGGGTTTGAGCAGGGAGACAGACCGGATTTCCGAGCTCCATATCTCTGCAACCAGTAGGCAAAATCCTATGACCCCCACACAAGATCGGTAGCTTGTAGGGAGGAGAAGAGGTTTTGTGCACTGACCAAGGCGAGAGCAGGCTCGGATGAGTGACCACACGCGCCAGAACTTGGGCAGAACGCACGGGCACACGTGTTTGACCCTGGTCGGCACGTCGGCGCTCGCCCAACCCGCGTGCGCGCTTGCCCCGGCGTTCGGTCAAGTCCGCCGCGCGCCCTTGCCCTCGGTCGTGTGGCAGAACCTCCAAGTTATTGGGCCCACATGCACCTGTCCTTGTCCCAAAGACCTCAGACAGCCATGCATGTGCACCAGATAACTCAACAGGATCTGTCCGATTGCCCCAAGGACATCGGATAAACCACTTTCAACCAGAACCGCGGGATTAAGTAACACAAATCACACACACCAATATTTTTGCAGCGGAAATACTATTACCAAATTTTACAAGTTACAAAAATTTTATATTATTTTATCGGAGTGATTACAAAAGTATATGTTTGAAATATATGCTAGCTCAAACGACCATCCTCAGTAAGAAGTATAGAAGGGTTACTTAGACTTATAAGAAGGCCGAGCCCACCGGCACTTAACACCATCACAGCAACACAAGGTTAGAACCTGAAAAACAACAGGGAATAAAACCCTGAGTATGGAATTACTCAGCAAGTCTTACCCGACTAAGGAAAAGACTCTCAAGGGTATGCTGGATAAATAGGAATCAAGGAGAGGCTTTAGCAAGAATCAACTTAGATACTTTTGCAAAAATAGCTTACTAAAGTGAGTCCTTACTTTCAACATTTTAACGCCGAATTAAGTATTAATAGACTCTGTTTGCCTCTAGTCTAATTTCATCATCTCATCAATACAACACCATTTTTATCCATAATGTTCACATCCTGACTTAGGTTGTAGGGAAGTGACCAAGTCTTCATAACCGCGAAGGTACGGCGATCCGAATCGATTATACTCAGCTAAGGATCTCCAATCACACAACATATGTAGCACTTAACCCTTGCATATGTCAACCCGCCACCGGGGTTCTTAAGACCAAATCAGGTTCACGCAAACCGAGAGCACAGATACACCACCGTCCAGCCTCTTGCCACGGTGGGTACACGCTACTCCCGCCACCGCTCCACGCCCATTTCGTGTTATCTTATTCTGGCCTTAGTCTGCCCGAGGCAAGGCTTACCCATGACGAGGCATGTGACCAGTTAAAGGGTCCTCGATCAGCACGCCTACATATGCATTCAATCCTTAATCAACCTGGGTAGAACATCACCTGTTCCTAACCCAAGTTTCGATTTAAGTACTTCCATCCTTAGGATTGTTTCTGTTCCTTAGGATGAAAAGAGCATCACAGGGAACTTTGCAGTAAGATCCCACCATTGCTCCAAAGAAAATATTCTTGCGGGTAGAAGTCATCCTTTCTCGAGCTAGGCTAAGGACAACCTCTATCCACAAGATCTAAGCAGGGCTAAGCATTTTTGTAAATCATATTTTTGATACTTCATCAAAAGTATCTATAAAGGTATGGATATCAAAGAAGGCAATGCATCAAAGGGTTTCAAGCAACTCCGATAACCTAATGCACATTTCACTAGACTTAAAGTGTGCGAAAAGTATTTAAAAACACAAGGAAGGGGTTGCATGCACCGGGGCTTGCCTGAGTAACACTAGGTTAGTGTTGTTAGGTGACGTCCGCTTGACGAGTATTCTTCGACCGAGCACTTGCTTGATTTAACCATCTTCAGGTTGATTCATCAACTTCAGCTTGCAGATTAGCCCGTGCTTGGGGTCGGCTTGGTTCTTCTTCCGCATCACGCGATTAATTAACGTACCTAAATGATTTGCATAATGCACATGAATGCATATAAACGGGAATATCACAACTTAAATAATGCTATGTAATAGATAATTAATTACTTAATGGCGAAGCACAATACATCACTCCTAAGCACACGCTAGATGCAGCTAAACAATTAAACACAATAATCAAGTTACTCTAGCTTAACCGAAGTTAACTTGAACAAGAACTACAATTATGTATAAGGACTATATTTTTCTTGGCTAAAGAATACACCTAAATATTAACGAACTTAGGCTTACCATTATAAATCTCCTAAAGCAAATTATTGTCTTCAACACAGAAGCACAATTAATTTCTTTCCTCGTAACCTCGACAACCCCTATTGTACACATGTATCAATGTAATTAGACATAACCTATGCCTTGAGACTTAGACTTAGCTATACAGCACAATGACTTCGAAATCGAGGATACAATTATCATGCTACATGTAGCCCCGTATTCCTACAAGCGTCGAATAAATACGTGCCCGAGCTATAAGCAGAATAATCGTCGCAACCTGCAGATCTATCAATCCATTCGTTAAAACAAAATAATAATAGTAGCGAATCAGATTACTATAATTAAATTCGACTTGAAACCATGAAATCGACGACATTACACGGCTTGCGCATACCACTGATACTTGACGAGTGTTGCTCTAGCTCTTCTCTTTCATCTTCCGGCGCGAACGCAAGACGCGTCAACGCTGTTGGACTGATGACGATATCGATGAGCAGGGGCATGACGTGGCGGAGATCGACAACTAAGTGTCGACGAGCGCACGAAGTCTAGTAGAGTCGTGATGCTGAAGATAACGTGGCGACGGGCAAACATGTTGCCGAGTAACGATGTCGTTGTCCAAGTGCTGTGAGGCAACGACGAGGTCGACGGTCGGCGGCACGGAAGAAACCAAGATCAACTGTGACAGAGGAGCTGCGACGGCTAGATCAACGGCGGTCTAACGGCCATGACGAAGAGTGGTGTTTCGGAAATGGAACACAACACAGCAGGGCAACGGTCTAATCATCGTCGAGCTAGTCGAGCACCGGTGTGGAGGCACACGATGAGGAGCTACGGCTGGGGTGAGCTCGGCGTCGCGGCTGTGGGGAATAGGGACGACGATCTAGGAGTGGGGCGAGGAGAAGCTCCGTGAGCTGTGCGCGAGTTGCACACGACCACGGTGCGCAGGAACAACACAGGCCATCGACAAACTCCGGCAGGCAGCAACAGAGCAGGACGCGCCATGGGGAAAACAAAGGACGCTGAGCTCGGCGCACAGATTGGTCGATCCGATGGAGCAGCGGCGGCCAGGTGAAATCCGAACAAGGGCTAGGGAGGAGAGGAATCCGCGCGCCGCTAATGAACAGGGTTATGGCACGAGTCCCAGGGAGTTCGTCTGGTGTCCACGCATTGGCCGAGCTGGGCGAGCTCGAAGCCGGCTATGGACGAGCTCGACAGAGGGGCTAGGGCACGGTGTAGAAAAGGTGTGTGCGGCAAAGGAGAAGGAGCTAGGAGGAGCAAGGCATCACCATGACCTGCCGTCGAGCTCGAGAAGGAAATCGACTTGCGCACGACGTCTGCTGTCCTAGCCAGACCGGGGTGACTCACCTGCGCAGGGGCGAGCAGGGGGAACAGGGAGAGAGAGCAGGGAGGTTGGGTGAGCTGGGTAGACGAGCTGAGGGGACGCGGCTGGAGGGGCTCCACGCGATGGAGGAAGTTTCCGGCCGGGCGTGGTACGGTGGACTCCATGGCAGCTATCGCGGAGAAGCTCGAGACGCGCAGGGAGAACTCCAGAGCAGCAGCCGCTGCCAGGGATTCCGGCCCTGGGGGAAGCTCTGGTGACATCCGAGCGTGAGGAAGATGAGGGAGAGAGGGAGCAGGGGGACGCAAGGAGCAGGGCGCACGGCGATTGGGGGCGGCTCTGGCTGGGCACCATGGGAGAGAGCAGAGGAAAATCCAACACAGGGAGCACGCGAGCTGGAGAAGAGACTTGGCGCCGGTGAGGAGGCTCGCTGCTGGGAAGAGAGAGGCAGCAAGCGCAGTTCCGTGGAAGAAATAGAGATCGCGCTTAGGGGATAAGCACCGGTGAGCCAGGAAAAAAAATCTGTCGTTGCTAAGGACGACGACAGAGAATTCAACAGGGAACGGCGGGGAAAATCTGGGAAGGAAGAAGATAGGAACGATGACGCGTAATGGATGAGGCTACGGCTGATTTTTTTTACACAAGAACACAAAGATAATTTAATTCTCTGATTAAATCGGCGCGAGATATAAACCGGGCAAAACAAAAGATATCCGTCAACAAGTACAGACTGCACTTGATTTAACTTAAAGCAGATAATTTTATCCGCAGTCTGAACAGGGAAACAGATTAGATATGAATACTCAACTCGGTTCTAATTTTCTTAGCAATGTATACGATATAGACAGTAAGGATGACATGGTTTTGATTTACCGAAAATCGGACGGAAATGTATCTGCCATCCGAACACCTTTGATTTCTTTGTTGAGGACAGCGTACTGGATAAACAAGCCCAATTACTAATCTTGCGCACGTTTTTACTCAGACAACGCGCGGTACAAATTATTTTGCCCCGAATAATTTTAGTCGTTGAGTTCAAACTAATTTGTTCGAGATAAAAATCGTCCAAGTGGTTTGGGCTTCCGACTTCGTATTCGCGCGAGCGACGAATTTTAAATAATCATCAGACACACCGATTTTCGGAACAGTTATGTTCCGGACAACACGAAAATTTCGGAAGAGCCCGGACAGATAAAATAAAAACGAAGTCGCACTCGCGACAAGCAGAACGGATGTGATATTAAAATCTCGATAGGCAAAGATGTTTAAAATTTAACATCTATTTTATCTACTGATATTGCGTGCTTAAATCCGTACTCGTTGTCGAGCGGAATTTAAACACCTGGGGTGTTACAGCCCTCCCCCCTTAAAAGAATCTCGTCCCGAGATTCGAAGCGAAAGACTTTTAAGAGTAGAGAAGCATGTAACCCACATCCATATCAGCGGTAATCGTGAGACATTTCCAATTAAAGGCGAGTGTCTCAGGATGTGATTTCTCTAGTGGACAGAACATGAATCGCCTTAGGCTAATCTAGAAATGTCCACCAATAGAGACGACGTCTGCCAAAAGAACACATAAGGTTCCATGTGTGCAGTTTGTTTTCTTTGATGACACTGTACTATCTGAGTCTGTTGAGCGAGCGGTGAATACGCGATTTTGCCCAAACAGAACCAGATGCACCATCTTGGGTAAAACATACATAATGAAGTTTACCAACAAGTGGTCACAGTGAGTTCGTAGCACACGAGACGAGTGGGGACGTTGAATACTGTCACGGTTAACATGTGGCTAACCCGATGTAACACCATAAAAGCCATCAATTAAAATAATAAATTTAGTTATTATATTAATTAGGGTCATAATTTTTTTTTAGTGTTTAATTATTTATTTGCATATTGAAACAATTTTCGTTGTGTGCGCTTGATTGCTTATCGGATGTTTATTATCAGGTATTCGTAAAAAGAGATCCTAGTAATTAAACAATAATTAGGAAATATAGTAATTATTAGTCTAAAAACAAGTATTATGTTTATAAATATTTTTTTTGGTTTGATTCTTACGAATTTTATGATTATTTAAAAGTGTATTTCGAAATTAAAAAAAGTAGAAAAAAAACCACAAAACACATACGCACACACGATCGGCTGTTTGGCCCAAGCCAGCCCTCCCCCACGTCACTCACTCACCTCTCTCTCCCATTAGTCTCTTGCTTGTGGGCCCTATTTGCCATAATAGTGTTTTAAGCTCTAGCCGTTCTATTCTTTGGATAGTGAATACCGTTGCTGATTCCTTTGACCATGATGCTGCTTGCATTCTCTCGCGTTGGATCGTTTGCCCACTCATGCTCAGCAGTGGAGCGTCATGTCGGACGTTCCATTTCTCCTTGCCTCTTTCCCTTCTTTCCCACTCAGCAGTGCGGCTGCTGTTTCTCGGCACCATTAATGATACGTTTACAGCCGCATACGCATTCAATCGGCATAAACTCTAGCGTGATTCTCTCTCCTTTCTTCCCTATAAATCAAGTCCAGCAACAACCGTGCTACTCATCCCTGCTCTCGCACCTCACTCGCGCTCACTGCCACTGCATTGCGCCACCGCTCGCCAGACTGTCCGCATCCGTACTCCGTTCGTCGTCGGAGTGTGCCGTTCGTCGCCGGAGTTCACCAGAGCCGCGTACTAGCTGTCCGTAGTCGAGCCCCGCTCTCCGTCCGGCCGAAACCCGTCGATCCGTCCCCGTCACACGCACGAACCCGAGGTTTTTGGCGACCCAAATTTATTTTATGTATTTTATAAAGTGCTTTCGATTCGATTCATGTGTTGTATAGTTCGTTTGTTGTAATATGAACACATGTGATTCCAATTTATATATTTGTGTGCGCTACGAAATTTGTTAAAAATATACGATTAGTAGTGCACCGTGTTATTCCATGTAATCGACGCGTTGATTTTGGTTTAGAAAAATATGGCGTAGATTTAATAGTCACACGTTGGTGATAAAAATACTAGATAAGAAATTATAGTCAATTTTGGTCACGATAAATTCTAGAAACTATTTGGAGAATTATAGGTGCACTTTTGATGGATTAGAAAATGGTATAGAACTCATGTCATTTGAATAATATGGGATTTTTAGATGATTTATCTAATTATTTTATTAACATTTTCTTTTTAGAAAGAAAAGAGAAAAGATCACCGGTAGTGTGGTAAATAGATTTTTACTAGTTAAATAATCTTGTTCGCAAATTGAGCACTTAGATTTTTGGATTAAACAAAATACTAGTTTATGTCAGAATATCCTCACTTGTTTTATAAAAAGTACAATTACCAATTTATGTAGACTTTTAGAATATTAATATTATTAGATTCATTTTTGGTCATACTAAACAATTTGAGTTAGAAATAATAAAAGGTATTAATTCATTTATTAGTATTAAAAGATGATAATTATCATTTAATGTTATTAATGATGTTAAAATATATTAATACTAGTTAGAACCGTATTTATTGCACCCACCCATAAATTCACCATTAGGACTCACAATAGTAGCCACAATTGAATTAATAAGTATTTACGCGATTAGTACGATAGGTTAATGTGTGCTTAATGACGTATTGGTGTATGTTTATGAATGGTGCATGTTTATTTATTGGTGTATGTTTTATTTTTGTATGTGCGCTATGCGACTCTATTAAAAGCGGACTGTGTGGTAGAGAATCCGAACTCGTTCGAGGACGACCCGCAAGACGCTTTTGAGCAAGGCAAGTGGATTCTCCCTCTGCATATTCTATTTGTACCCATTCATTGCATATAATAATGTTTACTTTTTGATATGTTGCATAATTTGATGGGCTTACCTAATTAAGGATTTCCTAGATTTACTACCTGTATTCCTTGTTTAACCTGGGAAAATAATTAAGCTGTGCAAGATTCATGCTACCGCTCAACTTAATGATTCTTAATGTCACCCTTGAATTGGTTTTAATGTTCCAAAAATGTTAATTTGCAATTATGACATTAACCCGATGGTTAAAGATAACTTTATTACAAATTAATTGGAACATGGAGTGACCACCCAGGATAACAGTGCAACCACGAGTGCTATCATGGCTCTGGCTTTGGTAAATAGCTCTATATGCTTAGTGCCTAGCAACCTTACCTGAAAGATGGGCAAGAGGGGGAGCGGTAGGTGCTGGCAGCCCACGTTAACATGGGGTCGTATTCTTGGCTAAGGTACTTCACCCAGGGGCCACCACCATCGTCTTAGAAACCTTAGCGGGTTGCTTCGTATTAAGTGTATTTTGTGAAAACCTCATAATGGATCCCTAGCCATTCACCTCGGCAGTGTCTAAGGGTCCGATCAACCTGGGCTAAATGGGATACATGGCTTGTGGGTAAAGTTGTACCACCTCTGCAGAGTGTAAAACTGATATATCAGTCGTGCTCCCGGTTATGAGCGACCTGGACTCCTCACATGATAATTGAACTTAAAGATGGACATAAATTGAGATCCGATGATCTGCCAACAGTTTGCTTAAGTGGTTTCACTTAAGTGTTTTTGTTATATTCATAATCCTTTGTTTAATTGGGATATTTGGGATTCACTCTTATTAGTAAGACAGGTGTTGATAATAAAATGTTGACCAACTAAAATGCTTACTGCTCAACCTTAGCCTCACCTTGTTATACCTGCATTAATTTTTCCCCCACTTGCTGAGCCCCGACCATAAGTGAGCTCACCCTTGCTAATATTTTGATCAGAGGGTGATGCTGGAGACTTTGATGGAGAATTTATCGACGAGGAATTCTAAGTCTAACGATGCGCCGGTCAACTTCCTGTGGAAGATTGCCCAGTTGTTTATTTCCGCTTTACTTTGATGTGATACTTGTTCAAGATACAGTATTTCAGATGATGTAATAAAGTATTATACTCTCTTTACGCCTTTATTGCATTGTCTTTTGATATATTACACTTGTGACGTCAACATATGTGTGGAAATGGATCCTGGCACACATATGGTATGCACTCGGTTTTACCCCCTGGAACCGGGTGTGACAGAAGTGGTATCAAAGCTATGCTGACCTTAGGTCGTTAGATTAGTTAGAAATGGAAAGCCTAGTTGTTCAAAACTTGCTAATTTCATTCCTATAGATTCCTTTATCAGTCTTACCTCTTTGAAATTCAACTAAGTTGACTCTTCTCTTGTAGATGGTTCGCACTCTCCAAACCACCCGCGTCAACACCAGCTACGCCCCTCAGCCCCGGCAGATCCCGGTCTACCCAGTGGTAGTCAAGGATGCTCCAGCGAATCTCCCTCCCGTCCGAGTGGAGAACGTGATCAACCTGGAGGACAGCTCGGAGGAGCAGCTGTCGACCCCCACCCCGTTGGCCGAGTCCCTAGCCTTCGCAGCTGGGTCAGCGACGTCAGCATCGTCGGCACCAGCCTTCCAAGCACCTGCACCTGGAGGCGACGACCCCGATGACTCCGGAGACGGCGACGACGAGGATGATGACGACGACGATGATGGAGAGGACGAACACGTCCACGAGGAAGCTGACTACGCCCAGCAGGACCACTTCATGGGGATTGGTCCAGTTGTCGAACATTACACATCAATGTTCGAGACAGGACACTTTCCCAACCTGCTGCAAGCAGTGCTGCACGAGCTAGGAGCCTACGTCCGCCCCCTGTACGAAACGAGGCGAGTGAGCGAGCCTCCCCGGGCTTGCTATTACATCACTCGCATCCATGTCAGGGTGATGGATGCAGGTGACAGGGGATTCAGGACTCTGTCTGCTCACGAGTCCCTGATACCACTGTCCACCTACGCTGCCTCTGTCAGCGACGCTGCCCGTCGGACCCTGTGGTCGCTTAGCCACACCTACCGGCAGCAGCTGCAGAACACAAGGTTCAGGCATCTTCCTCAGCGCCTGCGTGGAGAGAACCAGACCAACATTGTCCCAGGTGAGCCTGGTGAGGATCGCCTCAACACCCTAGCTGGTGTAGTGGCCGGTCTCAACACCGACCTGGACAGTGCCACTCTGGACCTCTACAGTGTGCACTTGGAGCTGGAGAATGCCCACGCAGGATTACAGCCCTAGAAGCCCAACTGCAAGGACTGAATCCGCCAGAAGCTCAGGTTCCCGCCGTGGCGTTGTCTCCTCCCCGCAAGAGGCTGCGCTATGGAGAGCCCGGATCCGTCACTAGGCTGCTTTAGGAGTGTTGATCATGATGTAACAAGTTACGCTTCGCGTTAGACGATGAAACTATCTTTAAATTTTTATATTAATAAATATCAACCATGTGATGGTGATTGGTTGAAATGCTTGATTTGAATCTTTGTTTGAGTGCTATGGTCTTATGGAATGATGGCCATAAGAACATATAAAATTTGTAAAACTTAAGCTATTTTCCCTCTAGAATCTTTTCTACTCCTCACTTTTCTAAGGACTTCACTTCCTAACAAAACAGATGGTGAACCAACGTCAAGGACCTAACAACCGGAACCAGCGTGGACAACAAGCACCACCACCACCGCCACCACCAAATCCCAATATGGAGCAGTTCATCCCGCCCAAATGCAGATTCTGCAAGGACTTACTGCTGCGGTTCAGCAATTACAACAGAACCAACAGAATCAGCAACCCCAGCAGCAGCAGTATGCACCCCCGGCCAGAGATAAACACCGGGATTTCATGAGTCATCACCCGCCGACATTTTCTCATGCGGTTGATCCTCTTGATGCCGATGACTGGCTCAAAGTCATTGCGAAGAAGCTGGACATCACTCAGTGCAACGACCGAGAGAAGGTCTTGTACGCCTCGGGAAGACTCGAGGGAGCTGCGTCCGATTGGTGGGATGCCTTCACAGCGGCACATCCCAATGCTGACACAATAACCTGGCAGGAGTTCCAAGAGAACTTCCGCGCTCACCACATCCCCTCTGGAATCATGAAGCTGAAGAAGAAGGAGTTCCTTTCCCTTACTCAAGGGAATATGTCTGTCAGTGAGTATCGTGATCGCTTCACTCAGCTTTCACGTTATGCCCCTGAGGAAGTGGACACTGATGAGAAGCGCCAAGAGCGTTTCCTGGAAGGATTGATTGGACCTCTGAACTATCAACTTCAGAGTCACACATTCCCCAACTTCCAGACACTCCTGAACAAGGCAATTGGCCTTGAGAGCAAAAGGAAGGAGCTATCTGACCACAAGAGAAAATTCCAAGGTCGGTCCAGCAGGAACACCCGGCCAAACAATGCTCAAGGTTCGCAGTTCCGCTCTGGAAATCAGGGTGGAAATATTTATCAAGTGCAACGCTCTGGACAGCAAGGCCAGAGAAATAATCAGAATCAGAATCAACAAAGGAGCAACCCCCAGACCAACCAGAGGTTTGGTGGAAATTCACAGAACCGTCAGGGTGGCACCAACAACACTCAGGCCAGAAACAACGCACCTGTCCAACCCAACGGCTGTTTCAAGTGCGGTGAACTAGGCCACTATGCCAACAATTGCCCAAGGCGCAACCAGCAAACACCCCAAAGGAGCAACACTCAGAGAAATGACCAGAGCACCCCCGCTCGTGGATCTGCTCAGAACAAGACTCCGCAGAACCAGAGCCGAGGAAGGGTCAATCACGTCACTTCGGAATCAGTGCCTGAGGATGCCGACATTGTGTATGGTATGTTCCTTGTTAACTCCATACCTGCATCAGTTTTATTTGACTCTGGAGCATCACATTCATTTATAACTGAGTCATTTGTGGAAAAACATAACATACCTAAGTACCCTCTGAAGAGGATATTACACATTAGTTCACCAGGAGGTGACATGAAGGCCACACACTCATGCCCTCATGTTAATATCAAGATTCAAGGAATAGATTTTACAGTCGACCCAGTGGTCCTAGGATCCAACGGGATTGATGTGATTCTTGGATGCAACTGGTTGAAAAGTTGTGATGGAGTGATACGGTGTGCCAACGGAACAATTACGTTGACAAGTCCTCAAGGTGAAAGAATCCAAGTCAACATAGACAAGTCAACAGGTGAAAAAGGGAAGACAGTGATCAATCACTTGGAAGAAAAGCCCTTGGAAAATATCAAAGTAGTGTGCGAATACCCAGACGTATTTCCGGAAGAATTACCAGGTATGCCACCTGACCGTGATATAGAGTTTTCTATTGAATTAGTACCCGGAACCGCACCTATCTCGAAAAGACCTTATAGAATGGATGGCAAAGATTTAGTAGAACTGAAGAAACAAATAGAAGAATTACTAGAAAAAGGTTTTATTCGCCTAAGTTCATCCCCTTGGGGAGCCCCAGTGCTATTTGTGAACAAGAAGGATGGTTCGAGAAGAATGTGCGTTGATTATAGAAGTTTGAATGAAGTAACCATCAAGAATAAATACCCACTACCTCGGATTGAAGATTTATTCAATCAAATGAAGGGAGCTAAGATATTCTCGAAGATAGATCTGAGATCGGGATATCATCAGTTAAAGATTCGAGCAGAAGATGTACCGAAGACAGCCTTCACGACGAGATATGGATTATATGAGTTTTTGGTCATGTCATTTGGACTGACTAATGCACCAGCATACTTTATGAACTTGATGAATAAAGTATTCATGGAATATCTGGATCAGTTTGTGGTCGTATTCATTGACGACATACTGATATATTCTCCGAATGAAGAAACACACGAAGATCATCTAAGGCTAGTCCTACGAAAGCTTCGTGACAACCAACTGTACGCAAAATTCTCGAAGTGTGATTTTTGGCTTAAGGAAGTTGCTTTCTTAGGGCATATTGTTACCGATGGTGGAATTAAAGTGGACCCAGGAAAGATAAGTGAGATACTAAATTGGAAGCAACCCATAGATGCGTCCAAGATCAGAAGTTTTCTTGGATTAGCAGGATACTATAGAAGATTTATTGAAGGTTTTTCCAAGTTAGTGAAGCCTCTTACCTCTCTACTGGAGAAAGGTAAAGAATTCAAGTGGGATGAAGCTTGCCAGAATTGTTTTGAAGAACTCAAGAAAAGGTTAACCACTGCACCAATACTAGTAATGCCAGACATCCACAAGGGATTTGATGTGTATTGTGATGCATCACACCTTGGACTTGGATGTGTGTTAATGCAAGAAGGAAAAGTGATAGCTTATGCTTCAAGACAGTTGAGGAAACATGAGAAGAATTATCCTATGCATGATTTGGAACTAGCTGCCGTAGTGCATGCTTTGAAGATTTGGAGGCACTATATGATTGGAAACAAGTGCAGAATCTTCACGGATCACAAAAACCTAAAATATATATTCACTCAGAAGGAACTCAACCTCAGACAGAGAAGATGGCTTGAGTTGATTAAGGATTATGATATGGAGATACAATATCACCCCGGAAAAGCAAATGTAGTAGCTGATGCTTTGAGTCGTAAGGGTCAAGTGAACAACATCTCTACTCATTTGATGTCACAGGAATTGTGCTGGGAAATGGAACGACTCAACCTTGGATTTCTCAATAATGTAGAAGCAACAGTGATGGAAGTCGAATCTACTTTGGAAGAAGAGATCCGTAAAGAACAAGAGTCCGATGAGAAGATTAAGGAAATTAAAACTTTGATTAGTTTGGGTAAAGCCCCAGATTTCACGGAAGATGAACAAGGCACAATATGGTTTAAGAAGAGAATCTGTGTACCGGAAATCGAGCACTTACGCCAACTTATTTTGAGAGAAGCTCATGATTCAGCTTACTCTATTCACCCTGGAAGTACAAAGATGTACCAGGACCTTAAGGAAAAGTATTGGTGGTACGGTCTGAAAAGAGATGTTGCTACTCATGTTGCACTATGTGACGTGTGTCAGCGAGTTAAAGCCGAACACCAAAGACCAGCAGGATTGCTACAACCTCTCAAGGTACCTGAATGGAAATGGGAAGAAATCAGTATGGATTTCATAGTTGGGCTACCCCGTACTCGAGATGGCTATGATTCAATATGGGTCATAGTAGACAGGTTAACTAAAGTAGCACACTTTATACCGGTGAAGACAACTTACTCGGGAGCCCAGTTAGCAGAATTATACATGTCAAGGATTGTTTGTCTGCATGGAGTACCGAAGAAGATCGTATCAGATCGAGGAACCTAGTTTACCTCGCGCTTTTGGAAAAGACTTCATGAGTCCATGGATACCAAGCTAAAATTTAGTTCAGCTTATCATCCTCAAACGGATGGGCAAACGGAAAGAACAAACCAAGTCTTGGAAGATATGCTAAGAGCTTGCGCTCTAAAGCATGGTAGAAGCTGGGATAAAAGTTTGCCTTATGCAGAATTTTCGTATAACAACAGTTATCAAGCAAGTCTCAAAATGGCACCGTTTGAAGCACTATATGGACGAAAGTGTAGAACACCGCTTTATTGGAATCAGACCGGAGAAAGTCAAGTATTTGGTCCAGAAATACTCCAAGAAGCCGAAAAACAAGTACAGATTATTAGAGAAAATTTGAAGACAGCACAGTCAAGACAGAAGAGCTATGCTGATAATAGAAGAAGAGAGTTGATGTTTGAAGTAGGAGACTTTGTCTACCTTAAAGTTTCACCGATGAGAGGAATGAAAAAGTTTAAGGTTAAAGGAAAATTATCACCTCGCTATATTGGCCCATTCAAGATTTTGGAAAGAAAAGGCGAAGTAGCCTACCAGTTAGAGCTACCCGATAGACTATCAGATGTGCATGACGTATTTCACGTATCACAACTCAAGAAGTGCTTAAGAGTACCAGAAGAACAGTTACCCATGGAAGAACTGAATGTTAATGAAGATTTGACTTATTCGGAGTACCCAATCAGGATTCTGGAAACATCTCGCAGAATTACACGGAGTAAAGTCATTAACATGTGCAAAGTTCAGTGGAGTCATCATTCGGAAGATGAAGCCACTTGGGAAAGAGAAGATGAACTCAGAGCAGAATTCCCTCAGCTATTCTCGGAAGTTTCTTAATCTCGAGGACGAGATTCTTTTAAGAGGGGTAGGTTTGTAACACCATAAAAGCCATCAATTAAAATAATAAATTTAGTTATTATATTAATTAGGGTCATAATTTTTTTTAGTGTTTAATTATTTATTTGTATATTGAAACAATTTTCGTTGTGTGCGCTTGATTGCTTATCGGATGTTTATTATCAGGTATTCGTAAAAAGAGATCCTAGTAATTAAACAATAATTAGGAAATATAGTAATTATTAGTCTAAAAACAAGTATTCTGTTTATAAATATTTTTTTTGGTTTGATTCTTACGAATTTTATGATTATTTAAAAGTGTATTTCGAAATTAAAAAAAAAGTAGAAAAAAACCACAAAACACATACGCACACACGATCGGCTGTTTGGCCCAAGCCAGCCCTCCCCCACGTCACTCACTCACCTCTCTCTCCCATTAGTCTCTTGCTTGTGGGCCCTATTTGCCATAATAGTGTTTTAAGCTCTAGCCGTTCTATTCTTTGGATAGTGAATACCGTTGCTGATTCCTTTGACCATGATGCTGCTTGCATTCTCTCGCGTTGGATCGTTTGCCCACTCATGCTCAGCAGTGGAGCGTCATGTCGGACGTTCCATTTCTCCTTGCCTCTTTCCCTTCTTTCCCACTCAGCAGTGCGGCTGCTGTTTCTCGGCACCATTAATGATACGTTTACAGCCACATACGCATTCAATCGGCATAAACTCTAGCGTGATTCTCTCTCCTTTCTTCCCTATAAATCAAGTCCAGCAACAACCGTGCTACTCATCCCTGCTCTCGCACCTCACTCGCGCTCACTGCCACTGCATTGCGCCACCGCTCGCCAGACTGTCCGCATCCGTACTCCGTTCGTCGTCGGAGTGTGCCGTTCGTCGCCGGAGTTCACCGGAGCCGCGTACTAGCTGTCCGTAGTCGAGCCCCGCTCTCCGTCCGGCAGAAACCCGTCGATCCGTCCCCGTCACACGCACGAACCCGAGGTTTTTGGCGACCCAAATTTATTTTATGTATTTTATAAAGTGCTTTCGATTCGATTCATGTGTTGTATAGTTCGTTTGTTGTAATATGAACACATGTGATTCCAATTTATATATTTGTGTGCGCTACGGAATTTGTTAAAAATATACGATTAGTAGTGCACCGTGTTATTCCATGTAATCGACGCGTTGATTTTGGTTTAGAAAAATATGGCGTAGATTTAATAGTCACACGTTGGTGATAAAAATACTAGATAAGAAATTATAGTCAATTTTGGTCACGATAAATTCTAGAAACTATTTGGAGAATTATAGGTGCACTTTTGATGGATTAGAAAATGGTATAGAACTCATGTCATTTGAATAATATGGGATTTTTAGATGATTTATCTAATTATTTTATTAACATTTTCTTTTTAGAAAGAAAAGAGAAAAGATCACCGGTAGTGTGGTAAATAGATTTTTACTAGTTAAATAATCTTGTTCGCAAATTGAGCACTTAGATTTTTGGATTAAACAAAATACTAGTTTATGTCAGAATATCCTCACTTGTTTTATAAAAAGTACAATTACCAATTTATGTAGACTTTTAGAATATTAATATTATTAGATTCATTTTTGGTCATACTAAACAATTTGAGTTAGAAATAATAAAAGGTATTAATTCATTTATTAGTATTAAAAGATGATAATTATCATTTAATGTTATTAATGATGTTAAAATATATTAATACTAGTTAGAACCGTATTTATTGCACCCACCCATAAATTCACCATTAGGACTCACAATAGTAGCCACAATTGAATTAATAAGTATTTACGCGATTAGTACGATAGGTTAATGTGTGCTTAATGACGTATTGGTGTATGTTTATGAATGATGCATGTTTATTTATTGGTGTATGTTTTATTTTTGTATGTGCGCTATGCGACTATTAGAAGCGGACTGTGTGGTAGAGAATCCGAACTCGTTCGAGGACGACCCGCAAGACGCTTTTGAGCAAGGCAAGTGGATTCTCCCTCTGCATATTCTATTTGTACCCATTCATTGCATATAATAATGTTTACTTTTTGATATGTTGCATAATTTGATGGGCTTACCTAATTAAGGATTTCCTAGATTTACTACCTGTATTCCTTGTTTAACCTGGGAAAATAATTAAGCTGTGCAAGATTCATGCTACCGCTCAACTTAATGATTCTTAATGTCACCCTTGAATTGGTTTTAATGTTCCAAAAATGTTAATTTGCAATTATGACATTAACCCGATGGTTAAAGATAACTTTATTACAAATTAATTGGAACATGGAGTGACCACCCAGGATAACAGTGCAACCACGAGTGCTATCATGGCTCTGGCTTTGGTAAATAGCTCTATATGCTTAGTGCCTAGCAACCTTACCTGAAAGATGGGCAAGAGGGGGAGCGGTAGGTGCTGGCAGCCCACGTTAACATGGGGTCGTATTCTTGGCTAAGGTACTTCACCCAGGGGCCACCACCATCGTCTTAGAAACCTTAGCGGGTTGCTTCGTATTAAGTGTATTTTGTGAAAACCTCATAATGGATCCCTAGCCATTCACCTCGGCAGTGTCTAAGGGTCCGATCAACCCGGGCTAAATGGGATACATGGCTTGTGGGTAAAGTTGTACCACCTCTGCAGAGTGTAAAACTGATATATCAGCCGTGCTCCCGGTTATGAGCGACCTGGACTCCTCACATGATAATTGAACTTAAAGATGGACATAAATTGAGATCCGATGATCTGCCAACAGTTTGCTTAAGTGGTTTCACTTAAGTGTTTTTGTTATATTCATAATCCTTTGTTTAATTGGGATATTTGGGATTCACTCTTATTAGTAAGACAGGTGTTGATAATAAAATGTTGACCAACTAAAATGCTTACTGCTCAACCTTAGCCTCACCTTGTTATACCTGCATTAATTTTTCCCCCACTTGCTGAGCCCCGACCATAAGTGAGCTCACCCTTGCTAATATTTTGATCAGAGGGTGATGCTGGAGACTTTGATGGAGAATTTATCGACGAGGAATTCTAAGTCTAACGATGCGCCGGTCAACTTCCTGTGGAAGATTGCCCAGTTGTTTATTTCCGCTTTACTTTGATGTGATACTTGTTCAAGATACAGTATTTCAGATGATGTAATAAAGTATTATACTCTCTTTACGCCTTTATTGCATTGTCTTTTGATATATTACACTTGTGACGTCAACATATGTGTGGAAATGGATCCTGGCACACATATGGTATGCACTCGGTTTTACCCCCTGGAACCGGGTGTGACACCCGAGAATTCAAGTCCACGAAAGATGGTATAGATTCGAGAGAATCACTAGCGGAGGGATCTATAGATACGGACTTCACAATCAGTCCATTTTATCGAGCACTAATCATGGATCGACTTAATCACACATGCTGGAAAAGCACACTTGAGGCGATCGAGGCACGATTAGAGCGATGATTAGGTGGTTATTGGTCGAATTAACTTGGTTTTTGTAAGTACTTTCTCAGGATGGTTTGTGCCAAAGTGAGTTTAGATAACTCGACAAATCGATCTCTAAACTCAACCTTTGTTCATTGGGCAGTTACAAGTTAGTAAAACCAACTTGTTGAACTACTTTTGACATTGAGCCGGTCCTCTCAGTACCATCGGTAAGCCAACGGTCGAGAGTTTACTTTGGCTAACAGGAGATCATGTACTTGGGTAGAAATCCATTTGGTCAGGTTGTTCATCCGTTTCTTCCATGTGGGAGGAACTGGCTTGTTTTGGGAATATATGGGTTAAATAAGAGAGCGAATGAACAAACTCCTGCATCTCAACAGCAGGGGAAATCCAATCTCCATTCTGAGAGCTAATTAGCTGTCTCTTGACACTAAAAAGCTCCAAGGCTTCACCTTTACACAAAGGACGTAAAGGGAACGGGTATGAGTAGTCACTACCAAGATCAAAAGAAATAAGACCACACATGAGAGTGGTATGCCCTTTTGATCCAACGGAGATGACATATGTTGCTTGATCACTTGACAAACAACATAGAAATTGTTTCAAAGGAGTCCACGGAAGATCACACATCGGTGTAGTTCCACAATGGATCATGACTAGAGACTTCGATACCAGCATGCGCCAAGCAGCAGAATCCTGTGTGCACATTCACAGGAGGCTCTCAGTTTCGCCGTGGTACCATAAGTCATTAATCGAGACGCCATTATCGAACTGGCACCAATAATGAATCTCACGTGGTAAGAATAATTTGCGCAAAGATAACATATCGATATAGTCTAATAATGGATTATGACTACTAATGGTGATACCAGCGGATGCCAAGTAGCGCAACCATGTGTGTGCATCCACAGGAGGCCCTCGGTTTCATCGCGATGCCATCGGTTTTAGTCATAACACCATTGCCAGACATAACCAATAAGAAATCTCACGCGACACCAATGAATTGGGCAAGGGTGACAATGTACAAAGAGACTCTACCTGTCAAAACGGTTATAAGTAGAGACCAGATAGATCATGGCCCGATGAAACGAACAAGGTATGGCCATAACATAAACTTGTTGGAAGGAGTACGATGGGAAACTATTAATTCAGCCCCAAGCATATTTCTATGCCCATCGTAGAGATCACAAGGTCAAGGATTAAGTTGATACGCCTTCAATAAACATGAGGAAACCAAGGCATCAACTGAACAAAGGAATGGTTCTAGAAGGAGACATGACTTGAGATCCTTGTTTTAAGCTTAGGTACATTTTATGTCCAATAAGGAAATTGTCTACGCATTTATTTGTATGGGCTTTGTCATGGAGTAATAATGGACAATTCAAATTTGGGCATGGTTCACTAAATAAGAATATGGCCTAGTTTTGGGTTTAGGCAATCAAGTCTCTAACCTTCTATCGACACATTAAGCACAAGAGCACATATAAAGCACCCTAAGAGGTCACCTAAAGCATGGAGGACACCTATTTCATCGAAGTTCATAATTCAGCCTTACACCATATTATCTACAATCAATGGTTACTGGAATAAGGATGAGAGAAGCATTTTGGGTGTATAGGTGACAAACATGATGCAACAATCAGGATGCATGCTCGTCCTACACGTCCTCACGAGTTTTGCCAACACAGTGTGGCAATAACGTTCTATGTCGGTGGCATACTTATGACTCTCACGGTATTTTGCTAGTCGTCAGCTACACATACGTTTTCGAGGTTAGTGTACCTGCAGAAAAATTCATCACAGCCCATTTGCCCATGATGCAATTCACACATGACAGTTTATCACAGTTTATACTCCATATATTTCTATATGGAGGCTAGCTCATCATTAAGCACCGAGCCACGCATAGGCGCCGTTGCCACACTTTAACCATAGGGCAACTCATTATGGTAACTCACCTTCTTACCTGAGCGTAGGTGCGTCGTTACAAGTACAATACACTTCTCAGTATTCCCATGTCTGTATACCCATACACATCCATGGGGTACTGAATTCCTAGAAAAGTAAATACTCCACATCGCAGTCTTCATATATACATATGTAGAACATGTATATAATCGGACGCCACATTTAAACACTCCCCTAGACCGACGGTTGTTCGGTCATGCTCTCACAACTCACCTTACCTTGGGCGTCGATCCATCCAAAACTGAATGGCCTTAAAAATAACATTACACATGTATGCAATACCCCCGGTTGTGGGTTATTGATTTTTAAATAAGCCACCTAATAGTCCTTAACTTAGGGCTTAATAGAGGATGTCGCTAACATTATAGTTTTTCAAAACTGTTTTTCAAAGCCAAACAATGTGTTTAGTTGAAAATAGGTTTTTCAAAACCAAAACTTTTGTTTTGAAAATATGTATGTGAACGTATATACTTAATCCAGCTCCGATACCAGCCTGTGGCAGAACCTCCAAGTTATTGGGCCCACATGCACCTGTCCTTGTCCCAAAGACCTCAGACAGCCATGCATGTGCACCAGATAACTCAACAGGATCTGTCCGATTGCCCCAAGGACATCGGATAAACCACTTTCAACTAGAACCGCGGGATTAAGTAACACAAATCACACACACCAATATTTTTGCAGCGGAAATACTATTACCAAATTTTACAAGTTACAAAAATTTTATATTATTTTATCGGAGTGATTACAAAAGTATATGTTTGAAATATATGCTAGCTCAAACGATCATCCTCAGTAAGAAGTATAGAAGGGTTACTTAGACTTATAAGAAGGTCGAGCCCACCGGCACTTAACACCATCACAGCAGCACAAGGTTAGAACCTGAAAAACAACAGGGAATAAAACCCTGAGTATGGAATTACTCAGCAAGTCTTACCCGACTAAGGAAAAGACTCTCAAGGGTATGCTGGATAAATAGGAATAAAGGAGAGGCTTTAGCAAGAATCAACTTAGATACTTTTCCAAAAATAGCTTACTAAAGTGAGTCCTTACTTTCAACATTTTAACGCCGAATTAAGTATTAATAGACTCTGTTTGCCTCTAGTCTAATTTCATCATCTCATCAATACAACACCATTTTTATCCATAATGTTCACATCCTGACTTAGATTGTAGGGAAGTGACCAAGTCTTCATAACCGCGAAGGTACGGCGATCCGAATCGATTATACTCAGCTAAGGATCTCCAATCACACAACATATGTAGCACTTAACCCTTGCATATGTCAACCCGCCACCGGGGTTCTTAAGACCATATCAGGTTCACGCAAACCGAGAGCACAGATACACCACCGTCCAGCCTCTTGCCACGGTGGGTACACGCTACTCCCGCCACCGCTCCACGCCCATTTCGTGTTATCTTCTTCTGGCCTTAGTCTGCCCGAGGCAAGGCTTACCCATGACGAGGCATGTGACCAGTTAAAGGGTCCTCGATCAACACGCCTACATACGCATTCAATCCTTAATCAACCTGGGTAGAACATCACCTGTTCCTAACCCAAGTTTCGATTTAAGTACTTCCATCCTTAGGATTGTTTCTGTTCCTTAGGATGAAAAGAGCATCACAGGGAACTTTGCAGTAAGATCCCACAATTGCTCCAAAGAAAATATTCTTGCGGGTAGAAGTCATCCTTTCTCGAGCTAGGCTAAGGACAACCTCTATCCACAAGATCTAAGCAGGGCTAAGCATTTTTGTAAATCATATTTTTGATACTTCATCAGAAGTATCTATAAAGGTATGGATATCAAAGAAGGCAATGCATCAAAGGGTTTCAAGCAACTCCGATAACCTAATGCACATTTCACTAGACTTAAAGTGTGCGAAAAGTATTTAAAAACACAAGGAAGGGGTTGCATGCACCGGGGCTTGCCTGAGTAACACTAGGTTAGTGTTGTTAGGTGACGTCCGCTTGACGAGTATTCTTCGACCGAGCACTTGCTTGATTTAACCATCTTCAGGTTGATTCATCAACTTCAGCTTGCAGATTAGCCCGTGCTTGGGGCCGGCTTGGTTCTTCTTCCGCATCACGCGATTAATTAACGTACCTAAATGATTTGCATAATGCACATGAATGCATATAAACGGGAATATCACAACTTAAATAATGCTATGTAATAGATAATTAATTACTTAATGGCGAAGCACAATACATCACTCCTAAGCACACGCTAGATGCAGCTAAACAATTAAACACAATAATCAAGTTACTCTAGCTTAACCGAAGTTAACTTGAACAAGAACTACAATTATGTACAAGGACTATATTTTTCTTGGCTAAAGAATACACCTAAATATTAACGAACTTAGGCTTACTATTATAGATCTCCTAAAGCAAATTATTGTCTTCAACACAGAAGCACAATTAATTTCTTTCCTCGTAACCTCGACAACCCCTATTGTACACATGTATCAATGTAATTAGACATAACTTATGCCTTGAGACTTAGACTTAGCTATACAGCACGACGACTTCGAAATCGAGGATACAATTACCATGCTACATGTAGCCCCGTATTCCTACAAGCGTCGAATAAATACGTGCCCGAGCTATAAGCAGAATAATCGCCGCAACCTACAGATCTATCAATCCATTCATTAAAACAAAATAATAATAGTAGCGAATCAGATTACTATAATTAAATTCGACTTGAAACCACGAAATCGACGACATTATACGGCTTGCGCATACCACTGATACTTGACGAGTGTTGCTCTAGCTCTTCTCTTTCATCTTCCGGCGTGAACGCAAGACGCGTCAATGCTGTTGGACTGATGACGATACCGATGAGCAGGGGCATGACGTGGCGGAGATCGACAACTAAGTGTCGACGAGCGCACGAAGTCTAGTAGAGTCGTGATGCTGAAGATAACGTGGCGACGGGCAAACATGTTGCCGAGTAACGATGTCGTTGTCCAAGTGCTGTGAGGCAACGACGAGGTCGACGGTCGGCGGCACGGAAGAAACCAAGATCAACTGTGACAGAGGAGCTGCGACGGCTAGATCAACGTTGGTCTAACGGCCATGACGAAGAGTGGTGTTTCGGAAATGGAACACAACACAGCAAGGCGACGGTCTAATCATCGTCGAGCTAGTCGAGCACTGGTGTGGAGGCACACGATGAGGAGCTACGGCTGGGGCGAGCTCGGCGTCACGGCTGTGGGGAATAGGGACGACGATCTAGGAGCGGGGCGAGGAGAAGCTCCGTGAGCTGTGCGCGAGTTGCACACGACCACGGTGCGCAGGAACAACACAGGCCATCGACAAACTCCGGCAGGCAGCAACAGAGCAGGACGCGCCATGGGGAAAACAAAGGACGCTGAGCTCGGCGCACAGACTGGTCGATCCGATGGAGCAGCAGCGGCCAGGTGAAATCCGAACAAGGGCTAGGGAGGAGAGGAATCCGCGCGCCGCTAATGAACAGGGTTATGGCGCGAGTCCCAGGGAGTTCGTCTGGTGTCCACGCATTGGCCGAGCTGCGCGAGCTCGAAGCCGGCTATGGACGAGCTCGACAGAGGGGCTAGGGCGCGGTGTAGAAAAGGTGCGTGTGGCAAGGGAGAAGGAGCTAGGAGGAGCAAGGCATCACCATGACCTGTCGTCGAGCTCGAGAAGGAAATCGACTTGCGCACGACGTCTGGTGTCCTAGCCGGACCGGGGTGACTCACCTGCGCAGGGGTGAGCAGGGGGAACAGGGAGAGAGAGCAGGGAGGTTGGGTGAGCTGGGTAGACGAGCTGAGGGGACGCGGCTGGAGGAGCTCCACGCGATGGAGGAAGTTTCCGGCCGGGCGTGGTACGGTGGACTCCATGGCAGCTATCGCGGAGAAGCTCGAGGCGCGCAGGGAGAACTCTAGAGCAGCAGCCGCTGCCAGGGATTCCGGCCCTAGGGGAAGCTCTGGTGACATCCGAGCGTGAGGAAGATGAGGGAGAGAGGGAGCAGGGGGACGCGAGGAGCAGGGCGCACGGCGATTGGGGGCGGCTCTGGCTGGGCACCATGGGAGAGAGCAGAGGAAAATCCAGCACAGGGAGCACGCGAGCTGGAGAAGAGACTTGGCGCCGGTGAGGAGGCTCGCTGCTAGGAAGAGAGAGGCAGCAAGCGCAGTTCCGTGGAAGAAATAGAGATCGCGCTTAGGGGATAAGCACCGACGAGCCAGGAAAAAAAATCTGTCGTTGCTAAGGACGACGACAGAGAATTCAACAGGGAATGGCGGGGAAAAATCTGGGAAGGAAGAAGATAGGAACGATGACGCGTAATGGATGAGGCTACGGCTGATTTTTTTTACACAAGAACACAAAGATAATTTAATTCTCTGATTAAATCGGCGCGAGATATAAACCGGGCAAAACAAAAGATATCCGTCAACAAGTACAGACTGCACTTGATTTAACTTAGAGCAGATAATTTTATCCGCAGTCTGAACAGGGAAACAGATTAGATATGAATACTCAACTCGGTTCTAATTTTCTTAGCAATGTATACGATATAGACAGTAAGGATGACATGGTTTTGATTTAGCGAAAATCGGACGGAAATGTATCTGCCATCCGAACACCTTTGATTTCTTTGTTGAGGACAGCGTACTGGATAAACAAGCCCAATTACTAATCTTGCGCACGTTTTTACTCAGACAACGCGCGGTACAAATTATTTTGCCCCGAATAATTTTAGTCATTGAGTTCAAACTAATTTGTTCGAGATAAAAATCGTCCAAGTGGTTCGGGCTTCCGACTTCGTATTCGCGCGAGCGACGAATTTTAAATAATCATCGGACGCACCGATTTTCGGAACAGTTATGTTCTGGACAACACGAAAATTTCGGAAGAGCCCGGACAGATAAAATAAAAACGAAGTCGCACTCGCGACAAGTAGAACGGATGTGATATTAAAATCTCGATAGGCAAAGATGTTTAAAATTTAACATATATTTTATCTACTGATATTGCATGCTTAAATCCGTACTCGTTGTCGAGCGGAATTTAAACACCTGGGGTGCTACAGGCCGTGCCCGACCGCGCCTATAAAGCCTCCCCGGGCGCGCCTCACTTTACCCCGCGCTCACTATCACTGGCCAGCCACCCCTCCTTAGCTCCGGCGAGCTCTTTTCCGCCTGCCACTGCCGCTAGAGCTTCGGCCGCCGTGGCCAGCCCACTCCAGTCACCCCAAGTCGCGCCAGCGCTTCGGTTAGCTCCGCTATAGGCCCGTGAAGCTCTCCAAGCCCTCGGACCCGGCAGAACTTCACCGGAAGCCCGAGATCACCCTCGCCGGACTTCGGTCGCCCGCCTGCACGCGTGGACCGAGCTCTCCGGTGAGCCCTTCTTCGATTCCTCGTGCGCACACCTTCCTTGATCCCTGGTGAAGCTCTCTGACCCGTTTGATTGGTCAATTTCGCCCTGGATAGGCCAGACTCCTCGCCGCCGACGAGCTCCCCCGTCTGCGCACACGGACCGGCCAACTCCGACCATCCCCGACGGTGACCCGCACATCGTCGTGACCGTCAGGACCTCCCCTACACCCTCGGCCACCTCACCGGAGCAATCTCGCCGCCGGTAAGCCCCTCCTCCCTTTCTTCTGCCGCGGGTACTATTTAAATTGGGGAAAGGACCTCGGGTTAGGATTAGAAGAACCCAGGGGGTTTTCTGCAATGTCAGTGACTCATTTGAATAGTAGCCCAGGGACTAATCTGTGAGGAAAACTTAAAACACCCGCCAGGGACCCCGTTGCAAAATAGTTTTCCATTTAATCAATTCTGTTTAATCTTTTAATAAACAGAGAACTTAGAAAATTTATAACTTGATGAATTCTTAAGCAAAAGTTGTCAAACTAATTTTGCTAGACCCTGAATAATATGAGCTATCATTTAAAAATAATGAACCATATGCTTTCTGTTCTAATTTTTAGAGTTTAAAATTAAAAACAGAAACTGACCAAACCTTGTTTAATTAAGGGAAATTAGTTTTGCTTCAGTGCTAAACTTAAGAAAATTTGTAGATGTTCAACCCTCATTTAAGCACTGTTTAAAAATAGTAAGAACCCCAGTATTGAAAAATATAGTGTAGATATCCATTAAAAGCCATTTCTGCCCAAAACTTAGGAAAATCAGAAAGGCATTAGAAATTAATGAACAGTGAGTAAAATTATTTTTCCTAGTTTACTTAAGTAACAGAGAACCTAAGAAAAATAAAGGGACCTCTAGTCCTGATCAGTTTTAAAGTGAAATGTGTTATTTAGCATTATTCCAACTAGAAATCAATTATTAGAATTACAAAACCAGACCCAAAAATTAATAATAAAAATCTAGTGAACTTATAACCACCAGAACCCCACTGCAAAAATAATGAACACCCCAGCCCATCATTTTAAGTAGGGTAAATAAATGTAATATGATAATGAGTCATTTTCCAAATAAATCATGAATAACCCATAATAATGCAATAGTGGGCAAATAAAATTTTACTAGGTCAATAATGAGATAGGCCACCAGAGAAAAATGCAAACCCATTAAAAAGATGCAAAATGATACATATTGCTAATATTCTATAAGAAAGGCAATTTAATCCAATTAATGCATACCACCCCTTCCCTTAAGCAAAAAGATGCCAAACTTCAGAATGATTGCTCTTGCGCAAAATAGAAGCTAAAAAAATCAGAAGTTTGTTGTTTGATATTTTTCAAATATAGTGGTAGTAGAAAGCACCCCTTTGGCCAGAAACTTTAGAAAATCCTAGTAAAACAACTAATAAGAATTAATGACTAGAATTATGTGCCAAGTCATGTTATAGCACCTAAAAGTCAGCAAAAATAAGTTTTAGAGAATTGCCTACTATTAAATGATAGTGGTAGTTCAAAGCACCCCTTCTGCCCTAATAATTGGTAATTTTGTCCAGAGAAAACTATTCACTTTCTGATCCCCAAATTTTGAGACAGAGATTTATACACCAATAATAAGCCACTGTAATTTTTACAGAATTTTTGGAAATTTATTAAGACAACTTGTAGTTCAAACCACTCCAAAAACTTAAAGAGAATAAAGAAAAAGAAGGGAGAAATAAATCTCACTCCAATAAGTCCAACTTGAATTCTTGTCAATTCTCACTAAGGCTTTAAAAGGAATTCAGTGGAACCCCAAAAATAAACCTACCACTTACCTTAGCTAAGCTTGATCCAATTTACCAAGTATACCACCCAAAAGTCTCACATAAGTAGGGTTTAACTCTATCTAACTCAAGTAGATCATACACCATCAAAAGTTTAAATTACTAAAGCACATATCATATCATGCATATATCTTACGCATTGCATTCATTAGATTGTAATCTCGCCGACGGAGAGTACGTGCTCATCCCCGAGCAAGGAACTGTCCAAGAGGAGGACCAGGAGCAATCTTCCGAGGCTCCTATCGAGGATCTCCCTGCAGCCCCAGCTATTGAAGACAAGTCCCGGTTTTTATGCATAACCGTTTATATATGCTATTCTACTACACTTAATGTTTGTAGGTTTGTAATGTGCACTTAAGTGTAGGAGTTGCTTCAAACCTCTAGCTGCATGAACTTAGGATTCCTTTTTGAGATGAATACTAGTATGCTACGTCGAGTAGCTGCTTGCTAATCAGGATCTCGGTAGAAGTCGAGTGATTTTTCTAGCGCTCGCATGAGGTCAGGAATTAATTGTATTCATCTTGATAACGGGACCTATGTTAGTCTATGGACTTGGATCCAGGGAGGATGCCTTGTCCATGAGACGGGACAAAGGAATTAAGGATTAATGTGTGGATACCTGAGTCAAGCGTTTGGACGTACTAAGCACATGCCGGGAAAAATGGTAACCGGTAAACCTAGTACCTGAGTGAAGCCAGGCGCGGACTTTATCCCTCATTCGACCTGAGACTAGGTCTCCCATGCTAGCTATGGTGGGTACACGTGCGGTCACTGCACGGCGGCAGCCGGGGTCAGTGGAGCATTGTATGCCAAGGCGGTGAGGCCTGGACGCGAACGGGGAATCGACGGGGACGGTTGTCATGTGTGGGGTCGGAGTACCCTGACATGTTGTGTGTTTAGGTTTACCTTGCAAGGATAAAACTCGATTTGAATCATCTGCTTCTCGCAGCTAATAAGACTGCTTGACCCCTTGTACTGCATCGAGTAAGAAGTGAAATGAGGTTACATGAGGCAATTTGTTGATTGAACTAAATGCTTGTCACCATGTATGCTTAGAAGGAGCAAATCTAGCTAAGACAATGATGTTAGAATTGGAAAAGCTAAGAATTGATTTTAGAAACAGCTAGTGCTTTTGGCAAACCAAACCCCTCAGCCAAACAGCTGCATAGTCTAGAGGTAGAGGAGTAGACTCCTCACACCGGGTAAGTCTAGCTGAGTATTAGTATACTCAGCCTTGCTTGTGGCATAATTTTTGCAGGTACCATTCAGGAAATGGTTGATGGTATGACTTGGCCTACCACCCTGCCACCGGGTTGGACGGTCGATTGGGATGCTGCTCCGGCAGGAGAGGAGCACGAGGAGTGGTGGGCTAGGCCTTGCCCATTACCTCATTACCGACAACATCGATTATCCGCTGCATTTTATTTCGTGAACTCTTAATTGCTACTCAAAACTCCGATCTATGTAATAATTCAGCACTTAATTGAGGTTTCCTGTTTTATTGTATTTCTTCTGTGACTCACCTTCGAGTGAGATTGTGGAATTTGATCCTGGTTAAGTGGCTCTATCAGACTTGATCTGAGGGACTGACGGGTTATTCCGATTTAAGTGTGTTACGGCTCCTGAGACGTGACTTAGGCATTTAAGCTGGAATAATTCGGGTGGTTCTGCCACAGCGACGATAGGGCAAATGGTGGTGGTGGAGCGATTCCTCCATCTCTAAGCGCTGGTGGTGGTTGCCTTGGCTATGCCATTAGGAGACATCGGCAATGAAAACTCGACAGAACCACATTTGGCATTTGTGTCATGGTTTTGGCGGGCTTCCCCACTTGGCGTGCCACTCCTTGATGTGTTGGGCATGGAGGATTAGCTTAATGCTTAAGGCTTGGCTGGTGCAACTTGAGCCAATTGACGACAATGCTCGTGGGCATTGCCCTCCCTAATAGGGATGCCATTGATGTGGCAATTCCTCCACTTTGTAGGGCTCTTCGGGTGGAATCCCTATTGAGATTTTGTGGACGAGCAATGACAATGCTTCTGTCACTGCATCCTTCCTAGAAGTGTCATTTCAGAGGTCTTATTCACCAATAGCTTTTACTTTGGTATTGCACCGCACCATGCATGGACACTTGTCTTGCTTGATTGTGTGCGCAGAGTTCCAGTTAGAGATGGCAATGGGTACCCGCTACCCGAAACCCGGTGGGTTTTTGCTCTATTAGGGTATGGGTTTGGGTCAATTTCTCTACCCATGGGTTTGTTAATGGGTTCAAATGGAAACCCAACGGATACGTGGGCATGGATTTGTTCTTCCATTACCCATACCCGCAAACCCGTGGGTTTTTAAAACCCGCCTTAAAATCAATATTCCTTATAAATATGTCTCATAATATTGTTAATTGAATATGTTCTAATTGAAATAAACTTCATGTAACAAATTTTAGGCTAAAATTAGTTATCACTTGTTCCTTTTATGCTAGCTTATTAATGTATTGATTGTCATTTACATGATGAATTATTTTTTATGTTGATGTTAGTGGGTATGGAAAACCCATTGGGTACCCGAAACCCACATGGGTATGGGTTTGGGCAAAATTTTATACCCGTCATGGGTATGAGTTTTTTATCGGACGTATTTTTTCTTCGCGGGTATGGGTTTGGGCAAGTAATACCCAGCGGGTTTTTACCCATTGCCATCTCTAGTTCCAGTGTAGCTCGGACACAATGGTTTTCAACAATCTCTTAAGGGTACGTCAAGTTTTCTTACTGGTGTGTTTGTGATTTTGAGGTTTGGGTTTAGTCCAATTCAAAAAAAATTGGAGCTACTCGGCTATGTTATCGAGCTCAAAACAATGATTTGTACTCCCTCTATCACAATTTATAATTTGTTTGACTTTTTAGCCTAAGTTTGACCGACTCGTCTTATTAAAAAATTTAACAATTATCATTTTTATCGTGATTTTGTTTACCGTATAATATACTTTAAGTTTGTCTTCGATTTTTTCGCAAAAATGAATAAGACGAGCCGAACAAATTTGATACGAAAAGTCAAACATATTATAAATTGGAACACATGGAATAACCAGTAGGATTTGTGTTAACCATCTTTGGCCATGGTGCTTATTTTAGGGTTTTAGTGGTTTTCCTTTCAATTGTAAGGTTTTAGACCCATTTTTTGTATAAATTGAATCAACTCTTTTCTAACTTAATTGAAAAGAAATTCCTCATGGTTGTTAACAGTTTTTGTTTTAGATTCTACTAATGTGGAAAATTTGCGACAAAAATATGACAACATATTTTTTGTATGGTTTTATAGTTCTACTAGTATTTGTGAGGAACGAGGTTATGGTTTTAGGGCGGGGTCATGGCATGAGGAAGAAGTGTTGTTATAGTTTTTTTTAGGGAAAAACATGGTTCGTTTTTAAAAGGAAAATAATGGTTCCAAAGGTACAATGAAAAATGTTGACAGTGGTATTTCTTTCAAAAAATAGTACAATGATCGTGCTTTGCAATGACACGTAATATATCCATAAAAATAATTTCACATTAGACTAAACATATGGTCCACATACTAGATATTAAACTGATGAGAACAAACATTATACTTTATCTTAGCCAAAGGCCAAGAAAGATATGAGTTTAATAGAAGCTCAACCCTTTTTTTATAGGCTGCTCAATCGCTTATTCTTCTTCATCTAGCGAGGGTGGTATTATATGGGAGCGTTGTGCTGTGTGTAGAGATGACAATGAGCTCTAAATTTTACACTATAAGATTTAAGGTCGAATTAGATTATGATCGGACCAAACATTTTGTGAATAACTATTTGGATCATGGTTCATTACCAACTCTAGCTACGTTTCACTTTCTATCGTGTTAGGTTTGAGTGATTTCTTAAAGCCTATTTTTAAGCGTGGAGCAGGGAAGAGGAGCATGTCCCATTTGTTAGCAAGAATCGGAGAAAAATGAACCTACATGTCTTACATGTGACGTACGATACCAGTGCTTTAATACAGTAGACATAGAAGAGATAAAAGAAACAAGAAAATGTGAACCAAACGTCAATAGAGGCTGAAATCCAGCTGGCCGGCTCGGCCCAATGACCCAGCAGCCCGTTTGAGACGGGAACTGCAAATTCCCCTAAAACCCCCCTCAGCAAAAACCCTGCCATTTCCCGTGCTGCCCCCCTCGCCGCACGCCGCCGTCGCCGCCTCGGCGCCTCCTATGCTCTTCCGCCCCTCCCTACCTTGCCGCTGTCCCTTTGACCGCAAGCTCACGTCCTTCCTGTCGGCGGTCGCCTCCCTCGCCGACTCCCGCTCCCGCTCGCCCTTCCCCCCTGCCGGCGTTGTGCCTGCAACTCTCACTCCCACTGCCTACAACGCCCTTATGTCCGCCTACTCCCGCGCCGGCCGACACAACGAGGTTCTTCGTCTCTTCTGCTCCCTTCCTTTCGCGCCTACTGCGCCACTCTTCACCACCCTGATTTCCTCTCTCGCCGCCTCCGGCAGCAAAAGCGCCGCATTGGACGCCTTCTCCCTCCTTGCTTCCGGCATCGGACCCACCACCTCCGCCTTCACCGCGCTGCTTAAGTCCATCGACGCTGCCTCTTCCGAGTCGGTGTATCGTGCCTTCTTCGCAACCATGGCCGCTATGGAGTGCGCCCCTGACGCTGCCACGTACAACTGCCTCATTTGGATACTCTGCGATTCCCAGCGGTTGGACGAGGCATGGGGCGTCCTTGACAGCATGCTAGAGGTAGGCGTCTGCCCCACTGTCCGCTCCTACACCGCGATCCTGCACGGGTACTGTAAGCAGGGCAGGGTCCTCGAGGCGGAGAGGTTAATTGATACCATGATTCAAGTCGGATGCGCACCGGATGTCATCTCATACAGTGTGCTCATCCAGGGGCTTTGTCGTGTAGGGGAATTCGGCAAGGTGGAAAGAATTTTAGGGGAGAGTGAGGCGAAGGGGTGGACGCCGAATGCTGTCACCTACAATATTTACATGTCTGCCCTGTGCAGAATGGGTTTCTTGGATGAGGCATTCCGGCAAGTAGATGTTATGCATAGCAGAGGAGTGTACATGACCATTGAGACAGTGAATATTCTATTCGATTGCTTGTGCCGTGGCTCGATGTTTTCGGAAGCATTGACATTGCTGGAATGCAGTGAAGAACTCAACTGGGATGTTGATGTGTTCTGCTATAACACTATGATGAGTAGGCTCTGCGACGCTGGTGATATTGCTAGAGTCCTGAAGCTGTTAGTTGATCTTGTAAAGAAGGGAATTGGGCCAGATATGTTTAGTTTTACTATTGCAATCCGGAGCCTCTGTAGGGCTGGAAAATTCAAGGTGGCAAAATGCCTACTGGATAATAAGGGAATTGAATATGACACCGTGGCATTCAATACTTTGATTCATGGTTTGTGCATGGCTGGAGAGCTACATGAAATGTTGCAAACCTATATGGATATGATCAGTAGAAATGTTTTTCCAAACAACTTTACCATTGGTATGGTAATTGACAGTTTCTGCAAAAATCGAGAATTTGGTTCAGCAATCAAAGTTTTTCTTGAATATTCAGAAGGATGTTTAGTTCCTGATCATTTTTTTCGCCTGAATACTTGGTTGGTAAAAGCAAAAAGATGGGAATATTTACTGACCCTGCTCCGCGCAATGCGTTCTAAAGGTCTTGTGCTAGATGTTTGCTTATTTAATTCATTGGTTAGGATGTTTTGCTGTGAGGGGTACTGTAATCGTGAAACTTTTTGTGAAGTTTCTCTTATACTTGACAGTATGCTGGAATGTCTCTCTGGCACACAGCACAAGTCAGCCAGTGGTGTAACTGTATAATCATGCAAAAATCCAGTTTGTTGTCAACTTCCCTAAGTTCTTCAACTAGCTGTTCAGTAATACATTGAACTACTCAGTCTTCACCAGGTCAGTTGGGACTCATGATAACAAATTGTTCTATTCATATGCTTTAATGGTTCATATACATTATGTCAGTTCCTTCTAACTTTTCAGCTTAGGAGGAGCTAAGCTATGGCTTTATGTGGCACAACTATTCAAGCAGTCCAAACAAGATTATCGTGATGAGCCTAAAGGTATGCTATTTGGCTTATGATTTTCTTCCCGTATGGACAATATAGTTGCTAAATTTTAATCCATCATTAATTTTGCAATGTTCTTTTCTTTCCAGTGGCATTTTTAGATGTTAAATATTTTTTTTGGACTTTAGTTTCCTTCTCAGTGTCACATTTGTACTGCATAAAAAACTCGGACGGTAGGGGAAAGACCGTCCCCACGGTATTAAATTAAGAAGAAGCTCAATCAGAGCCTCGACCGAGAAAGATCACGAAAGCTGGCCCCCGTGCAGCATGAGGGTCTGCCCCCTATAGGTCAGATCCTTACTCGTGATTTGAGCACTTCCAGCCCCTACAAGGATCCGCCCCCCATAGGCCAGTCCATCTCATGTGCACACAACCAGATGAACCAATGAGTGATCTTTTATTCTTTTTTAACCTCAGCCTAAAATTTTCGCTCCCGCTGGGATTCGAACTCAGGACATAAGGAGTGAGGACATAAGGAGTGCTTAGACTACCTGACTAACTCACCTAGAGGCTCTTTCGCACATTTGTATTGTATAACATTATAGATTTTGATATGTTCCCAACTCCTGTCAAAACTGTAAACTGACGTTAGGATGTAAATAAGTTTTGATGTCAATTGGAAGGTTCCGGCATGCCTCTTCATTGTATATATTGAATGATTAGGCTACATTCAGCAGGTTGCGAATGCGACTGCACATGCTGAATTTGAGCAAGAAATAGCACTGTTCACGTGTCCAGCAGATCGTGCATACGGTTGCACAAAAAATGCATGTCCTCCCTCGACGTCGCGCATATTCGCGTGCTCCTACCCATCGCACAAAATTCTGCATCTCAGTGGTGCACAGTGAAACCCACAGCCTCGATATTCGTGCATGAGCTGATATTGAATGGATGCGTGACCGTATGCACGATCTGCTGGTAACGGTATATTTTGTGTGACGCTCTCCCTCCCACAAACGCCACGGAACCGCATCCGCAACCGCAATGTTGCTGGAGGCAGCCTTAGAAGAGCATGTATGTGGGACATTGTTTTTGTGACTAACTACCACAAGAACGTGTTGCCCTTCAGTCATCAGTAGTCAAGTATATTGCTCAGCTGATTTTTATAGCTCATTATCTTTGATTAAATAGGTGTGATGGATCTGTATTGCCAGAGGGTTTAAGGAATTTTCACTGTATGGGTTATCGATGCCTTTTTTAAAACTCGCTAGAACATTGACATATCGTGTAAGGCTCGTCTATGGGCAACTACACTTTACCATGTGCTCAAGCGCAGCTGAGACTGCCTGAGAATTCATAGAACTCGTCTACTATGGCACACACACTGCACACACACACCCTATACACACCCACACCAACAGTCCCTTTGGGAAATTCCCCGGTGCGACACCCACCGTTCGCCTGGACTGGGAATTGAACGTGGGTGACAATCCTGGCCACTGCCAGCGGTAAATCAGTTTCTGGCATCAATAAGTTGTTTATTCTGTTCGTGTTGTTTTTAGTCTGGCTGTTAAATTTAGGAAGAACTTCATGATCACATGGTTTTTCATCACCAATTAAACCATTGTGTTGTTGTTCTTATACTTTGGAATTTAAAGGCTTAAAATTCTTATTCTCTACAACATGACATTGCGATACAGGATTCTAGTCATTGGTTTTGCAGCTAGTTGCTGTGTAGGTTCTTGACAACAATTCAATTGTTACAACTTCAGAAGTCAACTAGGTTCTGAACAGCTATTATCCTGTTTATATGCTTCATTGGTTCATATACATGATGTCAGTTCCTTCTAACTTTTCAGGTTAGGAGGAACTAAGCTATGGCTTTATGTGGCACAAATTTTCAAGCAGTCCAAACAAGGTTATCGCGGAGCCTAAAGGTATGCTCGTTGGCTTATGATTTTCTTCTCGTATGGACAATACCGTTGCTAAATTTTAATTCATCATTAGTTTTGCAATGTGCTGTTCTTTCCAGTAGAATTTTTAGATGTTCAATATTTTTTTACTTTAGTTTTCTCATTGTCACATTTGTATTGTATAACATTATAGATTTTGGCATGTTCCCCACTCCTGTCAAAACTGTAAACTGACACTAGGATGTAAATATGTTTTGATGTCAATTGGAAGGTTTCGGCATGCCTCTTCATTGTATATATTGAATGATTAGAAGAGCATGTATGTAGGACAGTGTGTTTATGACTACCTCAACAATGTTTTCCCTTCAGTCATCAGTAGTCTAAGTATATTGCTGAGCTGATTTTTATTGATCGTTATCTTTGCTTAAATAGGTGTGATGGACCTGTATGGCCAGAGGGTTTAAGGAATTTTCACTGTTTGGGTTATCAATGCCTTTCTTAACTCGCCAGAAGCATTGGCGTACTATGTAAGGCTTGACTATGTGCTCAAGCCAGCTGAGACTGCCTGAGAATCCCCAGAACTCGTCTGGGGGAATTCCCCGGTGTGACACCCGCCATTCGCCTGGACCAGGAATCAAACGTGGGTGGGCAAGCCTGGCCACCTCCAACGCTAAATCAACTTCTGGCATCAGATGAAAACAAGTTGGTGATAATCGGTAAGTGCTTGCTAACTCTTTTCTATAATCCTTTACTTCAATAAGTTGTTTATGCTGTTCTTGTTGTTTTTAGTCTGTCTGTTAAATTTAGGAAGAACTTCATGATCACATGATTTTTCATCACCAATTATATATTTATACCATTGTTTTGTTGTTCTTATACTTCGGAATTTAAGGCTTAAAATTCTTACTATCCACGTCATGACATCGCGATACAGCATTCTAGTCATTGGTTCTGCAACTAGTTGCTGTGTAGGTTCTTGACACTGTTCAATTGTTACGACTTCAGAAGTCAGAACTAGTTTCTGAACAGCTTTTATCAAGTATTTACAGCCAGATCAGCTCAAAATGAAGTAATATCTCATTATGTGTGGACTTTCAGGGTACGGTACGCTGCCATTTTTATGGTGCTGTAGCTATGCTGTTAGAGGAGATCACTTTTCCTGCATGTAGCCGTTTGGATCAAGCTTTTACAGTATGATGATAGGTTTCATCTAGCCTGAGATCCTTAGTGCTTGCCATTCTCATAAATCGAGCCAAGGACTTGGGGCAAGTTGTTGGTGTTGTACCACATCTGGTGGATGGAGGGCTTTCAATACTCCAATACGTAGATGATATGATTATCTTCATGGAAGATGATTTAGAAAGGGCTAAGAACATGAAGCTAGTGCTATGTGCATTTGAGCAACTTTCAGGCCTAAAAATCAACTTCCATAAAAGCGAACTTTTCTGCTATGGTGCTGCCAAAAGGTTAGAATTAGAATACTCTGACATCTTTGGGTGTGGTGTGGGGAGTTTTCCATTCAAATATCTAGGTATTCCGATGCACCACAGAAAATTGAGTAATACATAATGGAGGTAATGGAGGGTAGTAGAAGAAAGGTTTCAAAAAAAACTAAGTGGATGGAAAGGTAAACTTCTCTCAGTCGGCGGTCGCCTGGTGCTTATTAACTCGATACTTAGTAGCTTAGCTATGTTCATGTTCTCTTTTTTCGAAGTTCCACGGGAAGTTCTAAAACGTTTGGACCAGTTTAGGTCTCGTTTCTTCTGGGAAGGTGAGGGACTTAAAATGAAATATAGGCTAACTAAATGAAGTATATTGTGCACACCCAAGGCTTCGGGGGGGGGGGGGGGGGGGGGGGGCTTGGCATCCTAGATGTGAGGTTATAAAATAGATGTCTTCTAAGTAAATGGCTTTTTAGACTCATTAATGAACAAGGTATCTGGCAAAGTCTCCTTCAAAATAAGTACCTAAAAAAATAAAACAATAACCCAAGTAGAACACAGGCCCGGTGATTCTCGCTTTTGGTCTGGACTTATGGCGGTAAAACAGGACTTTATGAGAATGGGTTATTTTGTGTTAGAGGATGGTACACAGATTCAGTTCTGGGAAGATAAATGGTTGGGATCTATCCCTTTGAAAGACCAATTTCCAGATCTGTACAACATTGTGAGAAAGAAAAAAAGGCACGGTAGCTAATGTTCTACAACATAATCAGCTTAATGTGGCTTTTCGTCGGTCACTTAATGTAAATAATCTAGCTGCTTTGAATCAGGTAGTAGCTAGAGTATTTACTATTTGTCTAGCTGATCGAAGAGACATGTTTGTATGGGATCTTCTCCAGCAAGGTCAGTTTACGGTCAGCTCTATGTATAGGGTTTTGGTCGCTCCGAACTTTGTTTCGAGAAACCACCCAACTTCCTTTGAAGATTAAAATTTTTATGTGGTACTTAGTTAAAGGTATAGTTCTAACAAAGGATAATTTAGCAAAAAACAGTGGAAAGGAAGTGTTAAATGTTGTGGATGCAACTTAGATGAATCCATTCAACATCTTTTTTTTGACTGTCATATGGCTAGATGTGTTTGGAGAGGTGTACAAATTTCATTTAACACTACTCCACCTTCGTGCATCCAACATATGTCTGGCACTTGGCTAAAAGGTTTAAATTCTAGACTTAAGAGTCTGATTTAGGTTGGAGCATGTGCCCTCTGTTGGGCTATATGGTTAAGTCGTAATGATGTGGTTTTTGATAATGCACAAGTTTCCACTCCTTTGCAGGTCACCTTCAGATGAACACATTGGACAAGGTTCTGGACACTGTTGCAGAAGGAGGACAAACCTCAAGTAAAATGGGACTGTCGTGTGCTTGAAACGACAATGATGGAGATCTTCTCAAATAATGGATGTTCTTTTTATCATAGATTGGGAGCATAGATTGAGAGCTTAAATTTATGAAACCTTTGTAGAATGTGAGATTTTCGTTTTAAGGTGGAACTCCATGTTTATGAGTTTGATAGCCACATGTATCAACCGATACAGAAGCTGGAATATTAATAATGTTCCCTTTTCTAAAAATATACAAAGCATCATTGTTTCCCGCAATATGGTTATATGGGCCTCGTGAGTTATGAGATTGTGGTACAGTAACTTGTAAGTTTCTCCTAGGAGGTAGGACTGATAGTGTTGTACATATATGGACATCTATACGAAGGGATTGCATTAAGTGCAAATCCCTTCTAGGTGCAATCTTAAAAAACATATGTTTGAAAGCTCGCAAAAGAAAATACATACATGTAGAGAAAATGTGATATACACGCATGTAAAAGTTTAATGTCAAATGCAACTGACAGAAGGGAACACCTGTATTATCTTCACTTTATGTCCATGATTTGTCAATCTCATATACTATCTATTAAATTAAATTGAGTTTGTTCTTGAAATTTTATGGTCTGCATCTATATCATCATTTCATATAAACTTATATAATTTTTAATCCATATTGCAGTCATTTTCTCCCTGACAGCACATTGCACCCATTCCATCTCCCAGCATCAGGCGGTGTGACTTGGAGTTGTGAGCATTCGTGCCCCTGCCAGCGTACATTTCTCCCCAATATCACCTGCTCGTTGCCTTACCTCCATTCTGGACACTCATGACTCTTCTCGTGGTGTCCGTTTAGAGATATAATCAGATCGAAAACTGATGAATATTATTTATTTCATATTTAAATTTTTATATTTTTTATTCGAATTTGGATCGAATACGTATATTATTAAGTAGTGTTAGATACGAATTAAATAGATATTAACATCTTAAATATATAATTTTGAGAATATAAATATGAATAAAGACACGGATCAAACAATAAGAACCCGGACTTTCTCTCCTCTTAGATGAGTAGAATTTAAATACGAACAGATAACATGTATACCATTTACGCCCTGCCGTCCATGAATAGCAGTGGCTGGTTCGTCAATCCGGCTTGGCAGCTATTCCAGCTGAGAGCAGGGCCAACATCGCACGATCCGATGGACTCGTGGCGGCAGCATCAAAGAGAAGAGCATCGTCGGCCTATCAAATAGCAGATCTTAATCCCGGTGATCTCGTGGAAGTCGAACTCCCTCAACGCCATCCGGGTGTTACGTGCTATCTCCAGCACGCCAAGGTCCTGCGCACGCCGGAAGCACGCTGGCTAGCGAGTGTCCGCGCGTTCGGCGCCACGTCCTTTCGTCCATGGCTGCGGCCCAATACCGAGATGCGGCTCGCTCATTGCATCACGAGCCTTGTTGAGCTATTTCTATGCCTCATGGATTTAGAAGGAACTAAGAAAATATGAAGTATTTTGACTTCTATGAATTAAAACACACCCGATCTTCTCTAATCTATATGGATTTTTATGAAACCGAAGGAGCCTAACGTGAATACCTCAACATCCATGTTTCTAGATCACACGCGGTTTCAACGAGCCAATACCGAGAACTGGCCAATGCACGCTACACTGCATGCCAACAAAATTCCGGACACTTCGACCCTTCAGGGTAGAGAATCAAGTGAAAAAAACGCGAAGGGCAGAAGCGACATCGGCAGCTATCGGGCACTCTAGCTTAAGGCGGAGCAGGTGGTCGTGGCCCTGCTGCCGGCAGCGGCACGGATGCCGTTGCTCCTGTCGGGCGTCCTTCTGAGGAGCACGACGCACTCGGAGTCGTGGCGGTACGTCAGCCGGACCAGGCTCCCCACCACTCGGTACCGGGACCGCGCCCTGACCGTGACGGTGAGTGGCAGGCCGTGGCTGGATTCGAGCAGGTCCTGCATGCCCCGCCCCGCCGCGTACATGGGCTTGTCCTGCGCCGCCACGAAGAGCCTCACCGTCGAGGTGCCGCGCGGCCCGACGTCGTGTGACCAGCCGTCTCCCTGCAAGAACACGCACGGGACGGCTTAATTAATCCTGCCGGCCTTGTAGTGACAGCCTCAGCTTGTCGCTTAATCGATCGAGACGAGAGATCGAGCACGAGGCGTGCCTGTGAGGTCGCGAAGACGAACCGGCCGAAGGACATCTCGAGCCGCGGCGGGCCGACGCGCAGCGTGAAGACCTTGGAGTGGTTCTCGACCGCCATGTCCACGGAGGAGTTGCAGTTGAGGAAGCTGGTCTCCACGCCGGAGCCGTCCAGCCTTTCCCCCAGCGCGAACCGCTGGACCTTGCCCACCCTGAAGGACACCCGGGGGTGCCGCGGCCTGGTGGCCAGGACGAAGACGAGCAGCGCCAACGCCGCGCTGGCCGCCACCCTCCACGCCACCTGGAACGCGATGCAGCAGCAGGGGGCCTCCGGGTCCAGCTTCACGTACCTCCACGCCCCGCTCCTCTGGGCCTCGCCGTCCGCGTCGTCGTCGTGGCGGCCTGACGACCGCCCCGACAGCGCATGCCGCCGGCGGCCGGGCTTCTTGTCACCGACCGGGAAGGAGCTGTTGGATCCGCGCGAGGAGGAGTAGCGGGACAGGGTCAGGCGCGAGGCCTCCTCGTGGTCGTGCTCGTGGTCGCGGCCGTCGCTGGAGTGGCGGGCGTCCGCGTCGTGGTGGAGGTTCGGGAACGGGGAGAGGATGAGCGCCATGGAGTCGGACGCCGGGTGGCTCAGCGTGTGCGACGCCGCGGAGGGGCTCTGCACGTAGTAGTGCGCGCACGGGGACGGGTGGAAGAGTGGCAGCTCATGGTCGTCCGCGCCATTGCCCGCAGGTGCCATCACCACGTCTTTGTTCCAAGTTGCGCGCGCGTCGATAACTTGCTATGGTGCTGATTGGTTGCCGCGGCTTGCCTTGGTGATCGGTTTATGTAGGAGCAAAAGGCATGTTTGAAGCTTCATGTCAATGATTTTTGCTATGGTGCTGTTTACAGTGTGTTTGGTTGGAAGGGGGCGGCAAAATTTCTATGATGTTTGAATGAAAGTCACGCGGAGCGACGTAAACATCAGAGCAATTTTTGGCGGCGTGATTAAAAAATCGAGGGGACGGTGTTGCCTCCACCCCATCCTATTTTGATCTAAAATCAAACACATGGTTAGTAACTCCTTAGTCGAGAGTCTTTTCTTTAAGGAAATGGACGGTGTTGCGGTCGCCATAGACACAAAGGCGATTGTCTGGATCGACTACTAGAACAATATGGTCATGACATCACACGTCATGCTAGATACACTGAGATACCTTAAATTTGTTAATAAGGTTCTGATGTAAAACATACGAACTCTATCCTAAAACGGAAGGAGTAGAAGAAACTATAGTTATAGTCTGTTTTGTACGTGTGCTTTTACCGAAACCTTAGACCTTAACAGGGCTATATATATACATATGGCAGCTCTATGTTACAATCACCAATAGTCAGAGTAAAGACAGTATCTCTATCCCTTGTGTCTTTGTGTTTTACTTTTATCTATTACGTTGACGAGGAAAGAAAGGGTCTTAAAGGCTAACGACATGTTTCACGACACATTATCAACACAAGCTCTACATTGACACCACCGTTGAAGATGTCGTCGATGCTCATGTCAATGTTCTATCTGTGTTTGATGACAGATAAATCTAGTGTCGAGTTACCTATTGTAAAAATTGGTAGGCTTCAGCTTAAACAGAATCTGATGAATAATGCGAGACAACGATTTATACAGGCTTGGACTATTAGATAGCGTAACACCCTGTACTTGCGTTGGATTGCCCATTATGATGTATTACCATTAGAGTACCCCTACATTTCTTTATATAGTACAAAGGACAAACGTCCAAGCCGAGTTCTAGACGATTAATGCAGCGAGGACGACAGAGGGCAGTCGACGTCGGAGAGGATCCGATTCCCTTATATATATAGTGTCTATTGACACCTCTAACTACGAGACCACCCACCGGCGCACCGCCACCCCAAGCAGCGGCGAGACAGCCAGTGACGACGGAGCCAATCCAAAAGTGGAGCGTGCCCAAGCTTCGGTTTCGGGATTACTCCGGCACTGCTTGAGAGAGATGGAAGATTTCATAACAAGACTTTTTGCTTGTGTGGATATTAATTATGACCTCAGAACAATTAATACTGTTACTTTGACGAATGACAGGCATGATTTGATAGAGTAGTCCGATTGGTATGGTGGCAAATAATGCGCATGATGCAACGCACTTAGCAGTGGAACTGAGCAAAGTGATGAGTACACACACGCCGCAGTTCATGGACCTCGCCTTCTCTTAGCTCACTGAAATTCTGAGTACCTCCACTGCTTATACACACGCTCTAATCATAATTGCCAAACACTATAGGCCGGCTCCCACTTCGAGTAGGTATAGGTATAATTAACCATGAACATACCAGCGAGGGCGGCTATATATGGGGTCAGATATCATGGCAACCAAGCATGCATGGAGGATCGATTTCGGTGGATAATTTAACTGAAAATCATGGCTATATTGGCTAGGCATACAGATAGATATAGATCTTCTTCGAGCATGAAACACAAGGTCTCTCCGTTTTATATACTACTCTTGGCTTAGGTTGAGTTTAGAGGCTAACAATGGCGTGAGTGTGGTATTATGCCACATATCTCTTGGCTTAGGTTGTTTTTAGCAGCTTACCCATCATATCTCATATTTCAAACCTAACGCTATGAATAGTACAGTCTACAGCGCAAAGCAGTGTTTTACACGACTATTTGTATTATCTGCTGGAGACAGACTTAGACTATATGCAGCAGCTTACTCATCCCAATCTCCATATTCAAACTTCACTCTACGAAAAGTACAGTGTACAGTAAAAAACAGTATTTTGTCATATGGGTAAGCTGCTGAAAGCGATCTTATGGTGCAAAGATATAGAACTCAAAGGCATTTGGCGGTGAAGATAAAGATAAAGACCATGCATGTTCGTGTTGATGCCTCGCTGGATTGAGAACGGTGGAAGACGAGGATTTAGACTGTGGGACTGGACGCTTAGAGTCATTAATAAGAGGAGAAATACATAGCTAACCATGTTGATTAAGTCAAGACTGTGGCTGATCAAATCAGCGGAGATCCCAAGTGACTTAATGGTCGGAGGTTGAGTACTCAGTGACACACGTCGAAATCATGGAGAGAGCGTGTCATATATACTCCTCGCGAAGGTACTGGTGGTTTTGGCCTAAAAAAACCATCGGATTGGAGAGTCACTCCTCGGAGGTTAAGTATTCGCAGGGACTATTTTCACCAAAGTGATTCTCACAAAAGCGAGTGTTCGAACCAGAAATGAGCCGGCGAACTGTCCGGCCCTGAGGCCGGACGGTCCGCGGTCCGGACGGTCCGCGCTTGTGGGCCGGACGGTCCGCGCGTGCGCAGAGCAGATTAGGGTTCCGAGTTTTGTGCTACGGTTGTTAGCTAAAATCGCGGGATAAGCTCGGGAATTAGTTTGTAAAGGGTCCAGCCCCCCTCCTCTATAAAAAGAGAGGTATACGACCGATTTGTAATCATCAATCGAATCAATACAACTTCTATTTCGCATTTTATCTTAGGAGTAGTTCTAGTTTAGCCCTAGTTTATCCTTCCAATCCCCAAATTCTCCGCCTCTCCTCGACTCTACGTCGATTAGAGGAGTCTAGGTCGGTCTACCCGAGCCTAGACACCACCTAGGATCTCTACTCCCCGACGGGGTCCCTCCCGGGAGCGAGATCCAGGCGCCGTCGGCGATCTTCCGCCGTCCCTGCGTACGCGCGGACCGTCCGGCCGTCAGGCAGGAGCCCTAGCCGCGCACCAGGCCGCGGACCGTCCGACCCCAGGCCGCGGATAGTCCGCCCTTGCGCAGAGAGCACCACCGCGCCTCGCACCAGGCCGCGGACCGTCCGGCCCCTGCGCGCGGACCGTCCGCACCTGTGCAGAAGGCACCGCCACGGTTCTTGTTGAGTGTTTGGCGCTCCAAAAAGGCGTCAACATACTTTTTGGCGACTCCGCTGGGGACAAAACATCTAGGCTCATCAAATCGGCCCTCAATGGCCGGTTCAAAGGATAGCTCTGATATTTCTCTAAGCAACATCATAGAGCCGACTTGGGAAACCTTGCCGGCTGACGAGCAGCTCCAGTTTGAGGAGCATAAGGAGCGGATGATCCAGGAGGCGAAAGCAAAGTTCTTGGCCAACTTCAAAGTGGACAGGAACAATAAGGTCGTCCGACATCGGGCGACGGATCCGGCTTCGCTCCAACCCACGCTAGATATCCCCAATGTAAGTAATACCAACGATCTGCAATCTCTTAGAAATTATGTAGAAGATCAGCGTGAACAAATGCAGAACATCATAGGGGGTATGCAAAGCGATCTTAAGAGACTAGTACGTGCATTCGATAAATCTAGTACCGCAAATTTTCCTTCGCACGAGGTTGAGTTAGGAGATAACGCGCGTAACACATCGGCTACAGGTTGTCACGACCAGTCACAACCCCGTTATGGGATGCCGATGGACACATACCCTAAACAACCGCAAATCGGCAGCAAACCAGCCGATCTGCACATGCCCGGACCGTCCGTACGTGAGCGCGAACCGTCCGGGCCAACATCAGTTGGGCCTATTTTTAATGAGTTACCTAGATATGCGCCCGAGCCACCACATATGACACAGAACCCAAATTACCCAGTCGGACGGTCCGCATACAATGACGGACGGTCCGCATATGACCACGGACGGTCCGGGTACATATCCGGACAGTCCGCGCATGAGTCTTTTGAGGAGGATTATTACCTGAATCCTCGCCCGTCCCAGCAACACTTCCCATCACATTATGCAATGCACCAGCCCATTAATTCAGGATCCAGAGCCCAGGAAAGCTTTCCGGCCCCACCTAAAAGGCCGGAAAGAAACGATCAAACCTATGAGCCATATAGGGCAAATGGGAATGCACCACGTAGCTCAAACCAATGGGGGGAACGACAACATACTAATATGCAACCAACCCCACCTATGTTTGACCAGAGAGCCGGTGGTCTTGCACCGGCTGCCATTGATATAGTGAGGGAAGAAATAGCCGGGGCGTTCCGAGATAAGCTCGGAGTAAGCATGGTCCCTGGGGGGCAATCATATCGGAAACCTTATGACAGCCGATTTGATCACCACCCGTACCCACAGGGAACCAGAATACCCGAATTCGCGAAATTTTCGGGTGATCAAGGGAAAAACACGCGCGAACATATAGGCCAGTTCTTAGCACAATTAGGAGAATTGGCAGACACAGAGGCATTTCGCGTGCGTTTATTTTCATTATCGCTAACAGGAACCGCGTTTGCATGGTATGCCACTTTACCTCCCAATTCCATTTCATCATGGGGGGATCTAGAACAAAAATTTCATGATCATTTTTTCTCCGGTGATTATGAATTGGATTTGGTAGATTTAGTGTCATTGCGACAGACAAAAGACGAATCGGTTAATGATTACATCCGGAGATTCCGCGATACAAGAAACCGATGCTTTCAAATCCATTTAGCAGAAAAACAGCTAGTAGGATTAGCCTTTAATGGTCTACGATATTATTTAAAAGAGAGATTAGAAGGCATCCAATTTTTTACACTAGCACAGTTACACCAGAGGGCTTTGGCTTGCGAAAGCCGGAGCAAAGAAACTGCTAAAACAATGCGTCACAACGTACATATAGTAGAATGCGACCAAAGTAGCTCAGATGACGAATCAGCAGAAGTATATGCTGCTGAAATGATTTGGCCAAAACAGGCCAAATCTTCGGCTTGTTCCTCCTTGCAGCCGGTTCAAAAGAAACGGCAAGAGGAGGTTAAGTTTACGTTTACTGTTGGTAAATGTGATAAAATATTTGACGAATTACTCAAAAATGGCAATATTAAAATAAATCACACTGTTCCATCCGTCGACGAGCTAAAACGTCGTGCATATTGCAAGTGGCATAACTCATTTTCTCATGCCACTAATGATTGTAATGTATTCCGACGACAGATTCAATCGGCCATTAATGAGGGACGATTGAAATTTCAGGAAATGCAGGTGGATACAGAGCCCTTTCCAATGAACGTGATCGACTTTGAGGGCAAGAAAGTCCTGGTTCGGCCAAACACGGCCGATAAAGGCAAAGGCAAAGAAGCAATCATCGGCAATTCTAAAAAGGCCGATGAGGATCATAAAGTTTCTTGCAGGAAAGTGGTAGCCGAGAAGACTCCCGGTGGAGGGGAGACCCTAAAGGTGACCATCATAGCCTCCAGTACTGGGGGGCAAGCGCAGACAGGGAGACAGATGTAGGAACCCGTGCTGCGTATCCCGGACGGTCCGGCACGTAGACGCGGACGGTCTGGGACCCCACCGGACGGTCCGGAGAGCTCCGGCGGACGGTCCGGCCGTACTCAGGACTTACAACGGCCACGTACTTTCAAACCACGACGACCAGAGATAGGTACGTGGAAAACAAATACATTCAAGGCAGCTGGTCGGTTGGTTAAAGCCGGCCCAACTTTTGATCAATTATTGTCTAAATACGTAAAAAAGAAGGCCGGCCCCAGTGACCGGCCAGCAAAGCGACCCCGCTCACCCATTCATGAGCAGCGCCAGGTCAGGCCGATTGGACCACCCCACCAATCGGAAGAAATGAAAGGTCATACTATACAAGTGAGACCTAACTTACCTGCATGGACACCTCCACCTCCATATCCACCTATGCCATATCCATACACATATTTACCTCCGCCATATGTCCCAAATCAAATGTGGGGCATGCCACCATATCCATTTGGGATGCCACAGTACCCCGCCTGGGGGGCACCCCAAACATCTGTTTTTGACAGGTTGACGCCACCGGTACAAGACCGATTGAGCACTGCTCAATCCGGTCACCAGGCACAAACCCAACAGGATTGCCGGACTACTCGGCCTTCAAGGCCGACCAATCCGGCAGGGGGGCATATGCCTGTAGCAACTCAAAGAACAACAAAAAAGGACATCATCAAAATAGGTACTGCAGATGTTGTCATACAGGGAGACAATAAAGGGCCGATGATTTTCGGCGAATCGGCCAACACAACCGAAAAGGATACGGCTACCATCAAAACAGCCGATCCAAAATACTCCATGCCTCGATGGTGCCCAGCGGGATTGACACGATCCCAAAAGAGAAAATTACAGCGCCTAAGAGCAAAGGAGAGCCAGGAGAAGGAGGCGGAAAAGACATTTAATGACACACATCCACTATACCCGCCACCGCAAAAGAAATGGAGACCGAAGGCCGTTGAGAAAAAACAAACGGCCACAGAAATAGAAAGTCAACCTGCACCAGGTGCGGACCGTCCGGCCCCCACGCACGGACCGTCCGCCGTTCACTAGGAAGCCTCTGGACAACCTGCACCAGGCGCAGACCGTCCGGCCCCCGCGTGCGGACAGTCCGCCGTTCACCAGGAAGCCTCCAACGACACGACAACATCAATGGAAGAGGACGACCTGCTGGGAGAAGACCTAGTCGACTACGAGGCTTCTCCAGAACGCCCAGGTATGGATGTAAATATTATTACATTTTCTGCCGATTGTACTATCATCGGCGACGATGAACCTGTTGTTGCACAGTTTGATCTTGGTCCTAAAGAAGCCGCCTTTACTAAACCAAAGGAATCGGTAAATCATTTAAAGCCGCTCTTCGTGCGCGGTCACATTGATGGAATACCGATTGCTAAGATGTTGGTAGATGGAGGGGCGGCTGTAAATCTAATGCCTTATTCATTATACAGAAAATTAGGAAAACAAGATGACGAACTTGTCAAAACCAACATGACCCTCAGCGGTGTTGGGGATAGTTCGATTAAAGCTAGGGGAGTCACGTCCGTTGAATTAACCATCGGGACTAAGACCCTTGCTGCTGCATTCTTCGTCGCTGATGTAGAAGGAAATTACAGTTTAATTCTAGGCAGAGATTGGATTCATGCCAATCAATGTATACCTTCTACATTACATCAAATGTTAATACAATGGGTAGACGATGATATAGAACAAGTACATGCTGATGTATCGGCATGCATCGCTGTGGTCGATGCTCCTGTACTCTGGACTTATGAGACTGCTACATGTCTCACAGGAGTAGATTTTTCTGATTATCAGTTCATAAGTATAGATGAGAAAGGTTTCATTCCTGTAATGCTAGAGCCGATGGAGAATCGGCTAAATCCTAAATAAAGTTTAAATGATGAATACACACAAAGTTCATGAGTCGTTGATCACGGACAATTCGGCTCTCAAAGCCGGATGGTCCGGTCTTTCACAAAACAGTTCGGACTTTAAGACCGAACATCTACCACAGCGAAAAGATAGTATTACGGATGATCCGGTCCCCGAGACCGGAAAGTTCGTCATCACACAAAGATCATCTGATTCCTCTGTGGGGGACATGATAGAGGAATTTAGAGATCTTGATAAACTAGGACAGGGGTTTACATCGGCTGATCCTTTGGAGGAGATTGACATAGGAAATGGTAAAACTCCAAGGCCGACTTTTGTAAACAAGACCCTGGAGACCGATTCTAGAAATGAGATGATCGGTCTATTGAAGGAATATTCAGATTGTTTTGCTTGGAATTATACTAAAATGCCTGGACTAAGCCGAGAGATTGTCGAACATCGGCTGCCTATTAAGTATGGTTTCAGACCTTTCAAGCAGAAAGCTAGAACATTTCGTCCAGATCTTCTCCCACGAATCAAGGACGAAATCCACCGGCTGCTAGAAGCTAATTTTATTAGACCTTGCAGATACGCAGAGTGGGTCTCCAATATTGTGCCGGTGGAGAAGAAGGAGTCAGGTAAGCTTAGAGTATGCATTGATTTTCGTAATTTAAATAAAGCAACTCCTAAAGATGAATATCCCATGCTCATAGCCGACACATTAATCAATAATGCATCAGGAAATAGAATTATTAGCTTCCTTGATGGTAATGCCGGATATAATCAGATTTTCATGGCCGAAGAAGATGCGTCTAAAACGACCTTTATATGTCCAGGCTTCATTGGTTTATTTGAATGGGTTGTCATGACATTCAGTCTTAAAAATGCTGGTGCTACTTATCAGAGGGCTATGAATCTGATCTTCCATGAGTTGTTAGGAAACACTGTGGAAGTCTACATTGATGATATTGTAGTCAAATCGGCTGAGTTTAGTTCTCATATAGCTGATTTGCGCAAAGCCTTTGATAAAATGCGTCGGTATGGTTTGAAAATGAACCCACGTAAGTGTGCTTTTGGAGTGTCGGCTGGTAAGTTTTTAGGATTTGTCATCCATGAACATGGTATAGAAATAGATCCTGACCGAATCAAGTCTATTCGGAATGTGGGGCCTCCGACTTGTAAGGTCGAAGTGCAGAGGTTTCTCGGCAAGGTGAATTATTTACGAAGGTTTATTTCTAACCTAGCCGGGAAGATTGATGCCTTCACCCCTATCCTTCGGCTTAAGAATGATGCTGAATTCACTTGGGGGGCAGAGCAGCAGGAAGCATTTGATCTCATTAAAAAATACCTGTCTTCGGCTCCCGTGTTAAAAGCACCACAAGTAGGAGCGTCATTCAGATTATACATTGCAGCTGAAGACAAGGTTATTGGGGCTGTTCTGACACAAGAAACTGAGGGGAAGGAGCATGTGGTGACATATCTAAGCCGAAGATTGGTGGATGCTGAAACAAGGTACACTTTTATTGAAAAGTTATGCTTATGCTTGTTTTATGCATGCACCAAATGTAGATGTTATTTACTGTCTAGTCATTGCACTGTTTCTGGTCAAGCCGATGTAATCAAATACATGTTGCATAACCCAATTATGAGTGGTAGAATTGGTAAGTGGGCTTATGCACTCATAGAATATGACTTGGCCTATGAACCATTGAAATCTATGAAAGGCCAAGTCGTAGCGGATTTTATTGTAGAACATCAGGTTAATGATATTCATGAACTAGACATGTCATACCTCACTATTACTCCTTGGACTTTATATTTTGATGGATCGGTTTGCAATGAAGGGCAAGGAATTGGCATTATGCTTGTTTCACCAAGTAATGTCTCCTTTGACTTCTCTAGCCGATTGAAAACTTATTGCACTAATAATCAAGCCGAATATGAGGCCCTCCTATTCGGCTTAGAACTTTTAAATGGTATGGGAGTAAAACATGTGAAGGTATTTGGTGATTCTCAGCTGGTTGTCCAACAAGTGTTAGAAGAATATCAATGTCTTGATGGTACTCTAAATAGTTATCTTGAGAAATGTTGGAGCATAATCCATTCTTTTGACGAATTCAGTATTCGGCATATCTCTAGAGTTGAGAATCACAGAGCTAACAATTTGGCACAAGATGCATCAGGTTATCGGATAAAGAGAGGGAAATTTCACAAAACTGAAAATCTGATAACCAGTGCAGAGCCAAATTCCCAGGTCGCGGACCGTCCGCGTGATGACGCCGGACCGTCCGAGGTTACCAGAAATGTTCTCTTAATCGGTTCGGCTGATAATGAAGCCGATGCAAGTGATTGGAGGACACCTATACTTAATTATTTGCAAAATCCCAATATCAGGACAGATAAGAACATTCGGCGAACAGCTTGCAAATATGTTTTGATGAGTGATGAACTTTACCGCCGAACAGTTAATGATGTCCTGCTTAAGTGCTTGGGCCCAGATGATGCTATATTAGCCATGGCCGAAGTACATGAAGGAATTTGTGGTACCCATCAATCAGCTCCAAAGATGAAGTGGTTGTTGCGAAGGTCTGGTTTTTATTGGCCTAGTATGATAGCTGATTGTTTCAAGTACTACAAGGGTTGCCAAGTGTGTCAAAAATTCGGCGACCTACAGTTGGTCCCTGCAGCCGAATTACATCCTATCATCAAGCCTTGGCCGTTCAGAGGATGGGGATTAGACTTTATTGGAGAAATTCATCATTCATCATCAAAGGGGCATCAGTTTGTGTTAGTTGCCACTGACTATTTTACCAAATGGACTGAAGCCGTTGCTCTAAAGAACATGACGCACAAGGAGGTAATTGAGTTCATAACTGAGCATATTATTCATAGATTCGGCATTCCCCAAACCTTGACTACAGATCAAGGTACTTCTTTTATGTCAAAGGAGGTACGCGAATTTGCTGAATTATACAGAATTAAGCTGCTTAATTCGTCTCCATATTATGCTCAGGCCAATGGACAGGCCGAGTCTAGTAATAGGACGTTGATTAATTTGATAAAGAAGAAGGTATCTGATAATCCTAAACATTGGCATAAGATTTTGTCTGAAGCTTTATGGGCTCATAGAATATCTAAACATAGTGCTACCAAAGTATCTCCTTTTGAGCTTGTCTATGGGCAGGAAGCAGTGTTACCTGTGGAAATAAGTTTGAATGCTGTCAGGTTTGCCAGACAAAATGATCTAACTGCTACTAATTATTATAATTCAATGATGGATAATATTGATGAGGTGACCGACAAGAGAATGATAGCTTTGGGAGCAATAGAAAAGGACAAGATCATGGTAGCCAGGGCCTACAACAAGAAGGTCAAAGCAAAATCATTTCAAGTAGGAGACTTGGTGTGGAAGACCATTCTGCCTCTAAGGAATAAAGACCGAAAGTTCGGGAAATGGTCACCAAGCTGGGAGGGTCCTTATAAAGTGAAACAGGTGATGTCTGGTAACGCTTATTTACTACAAACATTACAAGGCAAGGATTTATCTAAGGCTTTGAATGGGCGTTTCCTCAAACAGTACCATCCTAGTATGTGGCAAGATGCCTAAGAAAACTGATGTGATCACATCGAGTTAGTTGCTTTTGGTTCGCCCAGCTCCACCAAAAGGCAGGGGGGCATATGTTCGAACCAGAAATGAGCTGGCGGACTGTCCGGCCCTGAGGCCGGACGGTCCGCGGTCCGGACGGTCCGCGCCTGTGGGCCGGACGGTCCGCGCGTGCGCAGAGCAGATTAGGGTTCCGAGTTTTGTGCTACGGTTGTTAGCTAAAATCGCGGGATAAGCTCGGGAATTAGTTTGTAAAGGGTCCAGCCCCCCTCCTCTATAAAAAGAGAGGTATACGGCCGATTTATAATCATCAATCGAATCAATACAACTTCTATTTCGCATTTTATCTTAGGAGTAGTTCTAGTTTAGCCCTAGTTTAGCCTTCCAATCCCCAAATTCTCCGCCTCTCCTCGACTCTACGTCGATTAGAGGAGTCTAGGTCGGTGTAACACCCAAATTCTGAATTTGGGATTGGTAGAAGAAATTTGAGTAAAGTACCCTTGATAAATAATTAAACTTTATAAATCACCTTTTTAAAAGGTAAATGATCATAATAAAGATTAGACATTGGAAAAAAAATGTTCCTATCAGAACAAAGGAAGAACTTTTGAATATACCTACACACTCAAATAATAATGTGGTGTGTGTACTTTATGTTGAAAACATTACTTAGTTAATATAATAATAAAATAAATGAAGAAATACTATGTAGTAATTGTGCATCATGTGAAAGTCTATCTTGTGCATAAAATTGAAATTTAGAATTTAAAACTTGGTTTGATTTGAAATTGAAATAAGAAAGGAAAATAGAAACAATTAAGAAAGGAGAAGAAAGAGGAAGAATATAGAATATATATATATATAATATGTATCCTCAAAGTCAGTATTTTAAATAGCACAATATAAACCTAAGTATGAAATGGCCACAAGAATGAAATTTAAATTTTAAATGAGTTTGAAACTGAAAATGAAGAAAAAGAAACTAGAAAATAAAAGGAGAAAGATCAAAACCTTGTTTGGGCCGACAGCAACCCTATCTGGCCCATCTCCGGAAGGCACGCCGCGCAGCCCAACTCCACCCCCGCCGCGCGCTGACAACCGGGCCCCACCAGGCAGCCTCTCGGGCGCGCTTGCCTGCCACAGCCCCGTGCGCCGACATGTGGGGCCGGGAGGCAGACTCTCCCACGCGGCGCCCAGCTTTTCTTCGCCGCTCCCACTGCCTGGTGGGCCCAGTAGTCATCCCTTTCCTCCTCTCCTTCAACCGAAGACCGAATCTGATGCCGCCATACTCGGTGATCGTGGCGGCGAAATCTCCGGACCTGTGACAACCTAGGCGGCCTGCCGGGACCCGCTACACCATCCGCGCAAAATTCTATCGACCACTGCTGGTGGGACCGGGCCGTTGGTCGTCCGCTCCGACTACCTCGCCACCAATGGCGGAGGTCACCCGCGGACTCGGGAATTTCGTTGCTCAAACTCCGACCGCCTCATGCCTATATGAAGTATCGTGGTCCTCGGTCGATCCTATTCCCTCTCTCCCTTTTGTTGGACATACCTGGCGCCGCCACCATAGCTCTACGTACGGATAGGTCGCGAGAGCTGCGCCGCCGCCGCGGATACGTTCGGCCATCGTCGCCAAGGGTCGTGCCGCCGTGCGGGAGCCGTAAGGAGGGTTCCGGGGGGTTCGCCGGACCACGGGGAAACCCTACGCGCGCTCGGACCGTGGAGATAGACATCTGCTCGGCGTGAATTGCTCGCCGGCGTTGCTGCTCCGCCACGAAACCGCGAGACGCCGTGGACCGCGCGCCTGCAAGCTCGATCAACGGTGAGAACACCTCTGTATGTCTCATCTTCATCTCTGCTCTGTTTACCGCCCCTTGATTTTGGGGATTCGCGCTCGGGATCTCGGATTGGAAACGGCCGGTGATGGCCTCCGCCGTGCAGATACACAAGGGCGCGCCGCCGCTTCCCTGGCCGTCGGGTGGACGAAGGCGCCTGGGCCGTTGATCTTGCCTCTGGACGGCTCAGATTAGAACGGCGCGTACCCCTTCGCCGCATTCGTTCGGGCCGTCGATATCGAATCGGACGTTAGGCGCTCACCTCAGTATTCATTAAATGGTGACCGTTGATCTTAGATCGTGTGGATCCCATGGCGTACCGGTTCGCGCGTCTGTGGATTTAATCTGGACGCGTGATTTCTAATCGGACGGCTGATATTGTCCCGTACCCCTTCGCCCTGGCCTATTTGCTAAAGAGACCCCGTAAGTCTTACAAATTAACCCGCCGTCCACATGTGGGGCGCCCTGTGTCTTAAGAACTTTCACTTAGAGACCCCTGACCTTTCTTATAAATGAGGCCCAGTCCAGAGTATTATAAAACAGAGAAAATAATTTATAAATGGATTTTTAATAGATAAATAAATGCTAGAACTTGTTTAAATCATAGAAAATCCATTTTTAGTCCAAATTAATCCATTCCACTTTCTATAATTTTGTAATTTTATTCTTTACCACCTAGAGCCTCTGTTTTGTCATGAAAACAATTAGAAATTTAATCTCTCACTTAATCCATTTTAAACACATAAAACCTTTGAAAATTCATAACTTAAAATATATAACTCCAAAATTAATGATTCCTGTTCCTATGATCTTATTTTAATATGTATATTATTAATGTGTATTTTGTTCTTATGTTTGGTGTAATGTTAATTTTACCTATACACTGTTTGTTTGTATTACTACGACTAGCAGTGAGGTCACGAGTCATCTGAAGATCATCCTGGTACCTGGAATCTCAAGGCCCAGGCAAGTTGTGCCCTTGATCACTTCTTTTTACCCACTCATGTTCTAATTAATCATAATGATCTGCATAGGTTAATTTTGATGGGACCCAATAGGTTACCCTAGTTTGATTATCTTTATACCTTGTTTACCACTGAACCTTTTTGGGTAGTACTTGCTAGTGCTTTATGTGGTTTTGGGTATGAAGATACATTATTCATGATCACACTTTTATTATCTGTTTATTATTATTGTTCATGTTAAGATCATTATGTTAATTGGAACATGGAGCGACCACCCGGGAAAACAGTGCTACCACAAGGGAGGAATGGGACCCCTTGGCTGATTAATTAGGAAAGCTAGTGGAAGACTACCTTACCCGAAAGGGGCAAGGGCAGTAGGGGAGTGGTCAGTGTAGGGAGGCCCTCGGGAGGATTTTGCTGCGATGGCGGTCCTGCAAGGGATTCCTGCATTGAAACTTCCTATAAACTGTAGCGGGTTTTCGGAAGCTAGTGGAACTTTGTAAAGGCCTCGTAGTGGATCCCTAGCCATTCACCTCGGCAGTGTCTAAGGGCCTTGCAAACCCTGGCGACATGGGATACACGACTTGTGGGTAAAGATGCGCAACCTCTGCAAAGTGTAAAACTGGTATACTAGCCGTGCTCACGGTCAAGAGCAGCTCGGACCCTCACATGATTAATTTATGGAACTAAATTCAATATGTCATTTGCATTGCATCGCAGGTGAAGTTGTTACTTTTGTTCTACTAATTAACTGGGTTGGTATTTACTTATACTTAGTAACTGCTAATAAAATTTTGACCAACTTTAAAAGCAATGCTCAGCTCTAACCATCTTCTTTGGTAAGCCTTACACTTCACGTGAGCTCCCACCTTTGGCGAGTTCATGCACATTATTCCCCACAACTTGTTGAGCGATGAACGTATGTGAGCTCACTCTTGCTGTCTCACACACCCCACAGGTCAAGAACAGGTACTGCAGGATGAGGCGCTTGGAGGATGCTGCGATGAGTTCGTGAGAGGTCTAGGTCGTCGTCTCCCAGTCAACTTTGGGTTGCTGGACCGTTGTCTCCTTATAATGTAATTATTTATTTTGTATAGAACTCCTGTTATATAGTAAAGATGTGACATTCGATCCTGTGCCATGATTCATCATATGTGTGAGACTTGGTCCCAGCACACCTGGTGATTATGTTCGCGCCCGGGTTTTGGACCCCTAAAATCCGGGTGTGACAGAAGTGGTATCAGAGGAATGTTGACTGTAGGACGAAACCTAGATAGAACTGGACAACCCTTACCTACTTACCTTTGCTACTCTGGTTCTTTTCTAAACTTGTCTTAATCTTTTCTCATCTATTTCCGCTTCACTCTGATCATTCTTACCTTATCCTTCTAGAGACAAATGTGGATTTCACACTTTGAAATCCAGTGCCTAAAGTGACTTTAGGAATAGGAGACCTAATCCTAGGAACAAAAACAAAACTATTTTTATAAGTGTCTATGTATTTGAATGTTTGTTCTTATGATATCTGTCTGATTTGGATCTTTGATTGAGTGTGATGAGTTGTGGAATAATGTCCACAATTGCATCTGCATATACACATAGGTATAAAAATATATTTATAAAATAACTAGACAACCTAGATTGTCCCCATTGGAACATATCTAGCTTAAGAGATTTATCTTATCCTAAAAAGCTCTCATTCATCTTATCTTAAAAGATTCTTCGTTATCTTAATAAGATCCATCTTATCTCGAAAAAGATTCTAACCTTTCGTACCAGATCTAACTGACCTCAAAAGATTTTACCTTATCCTTATGGATTCACATTGCCCTAATTAGCATATTGATCCCACTCTAGAATAACAACCATGTGATAATCCAAAATTTACTTAGATCTTAACCGGTCTAATCTAGTGATATCCAACCTAAACTAGATTTTATCTAATCTATTATGATCTAATCTAGAGTAAGTTATTTAATGCTGGTACAAGAGATAAAATCCATACCCCTCATGCACTTAATAATAAATTAGTGCCTTAAACCCACTCAGCCACATGCATGAGATCTGATCTAACCAATAGAGCCATGATGAATGGAATAACCTTTCTATTCCCACCTAATAACAAACAAACTTTTAACCTACATCTTGTAGTCTATCTCACCCATATATATCTAATCGTGACAAAATTCTATCCTACCTTTGGATATTCACCTTATACGACTGGTTACCTTAATCTGAACATAAAACAAAGATTAAGCCCTACTAAAGAATCTTCAGATTATAACCAGCTACTAGCTTATTTATTCCGCTTATTGAATAATTTCCTTTGCAAAACTATTACCATATGCTTCTAACTTTCATGGTCAATACCAGGAAAGGAAAGATTATCACGCAACAGCAAACAGAAATGAATTCTCCAAATCCTCCACCTATTGAAACCGAACAAGTGGTTGCTGCCCAAAGACTGGTAATACAACAATTAACAGACCTGGTGACCGAGATGCAAAACCAGATAAGACAACAACGCGAGGAAATACATCAGGTCCGCCAAGAAATAAGGCAAGCACGGTTGGAGAGACAACAACAACAACAACCTCCACCACCACCACCAGCTCCACCAAGCTACATAGATATAAATTATGATGATTTGTAAGATCTAGATGTTACTTTAGTTAGTAGATGATATGATATTATTTTAGAAGGAACAATAAGGTCTATTGACCCTATGTTTTGTTAAAGAATTATACCTCATGCTGAGATTTCTTTGTTTGTGCATATGTTCCGAGAACAATATGAGTATACATCCCTTTTCTTACAAATCTCGAGGACGAGATTTCTGTTAAGGGGGGTAGGATTTGTAACACCCAAATTCTGAATTTGGGATTGGTAGAAGAAATTTGAGTAAAGTACCCTTGATAAATAATTAAACTTTATAAATCACCCTTTTTAAAAGGTAAATGATCATAATAAAGATTAGACATTGGAAAAAAATGTTCCTATCAGAACAAAGGAAGAACTTTTGAATATACCTACACACTCAAATAATAATGTGGTGTGTGTACTTTATGTTGAAAACATTACTTAGTTAATATAATAATAAAATAAATGAAGAAATACTATGTAGTAATTGTGCATCATGTGAAAGTCTATCTTGTGCATAAAATTGAAATTTAGAATTTAAAACTTGGTTTGATTTGAAATTGAAATAAGAAAGGAAAATAGAAACAATTAAGAAAGGAGAAGAAAGAGGAAGAATATAGAATATATATATATATAATATGTATCCTCAAAGTCAGTATTTTAAATAGCACAATATAAACCTAAGTATGAAATGGCCACAAGAATGAAATTTAAATTTTAAATGAGTTTGAAACTGAAAATGAAGAAAAAGAAACTAGAAAATAAAAGGAGAAAGATCAAAACCTTGTTTGGGCCGACAGCAACCCTATCTGGCCCATCTCCGGAAGGCACGCCGCGCAGCCCAACTCCACCCCCGCCGCGCGCTGACAACCGGGCCCCACCGGGCAGCCTCTCGGGCGCGCTTGCCTGCCACAGCCCCGTGCGCCGACATGTGGGGCCGGGAGGCAGACTCTCCCACGCGGCGCCCAGCTTTTCTTCGCCGCTCCCACTGCCTGGTGGGCCCAGTAGTCATCCCTTTCCTCCTCTCCTTCAACCGAAGACCGAATCTGATGCCGCCATACTCGGTGATCGTGGCGGCGAAATCTCCGGACCTGTGACAACCTAGGCGGCCTGCCGGGACCCGCTACACCATCCGCGCAAAATTCTATCGACCACTGCTGGTGGGACCGGGCCGTTGGTCGTCCGCTCCGACTACCTCGCCACCAATGGCGGAGGTCACCCGCGGACTCGGGAATTTCGTTACTCAAACTCCGACCGCCTCATGCCTATATGAAGTATCGTGGTCCTCGGTCGATCCTATTCCCTCTCTCCCTTTTGTTGGACATACCTGGCGCCGCCACCATAGCTCTACGTACGGATAGGTCGCGAGAGCTGCGCCGCCGCCGCGGATACGTTCGGCCATCGTCGCCAAGGGTCGTGCCGCCGTTCGGGAGCCGTAAGGAGGGTTCCGGGGGGTTCGCCGGACCACGGGGAAACCCTACGCGCGCTCGGACCGTGGAGATAGACATCTGCTCGGCGTGAATTGCTCGCCGGCGTTGCTGCTCCGCCACGAAACCGCGAGACGCCGTGGACCGCGCGCCTGCAAGCTCGATCAACGGTGAGAACACCTCTGTATGTCTCATCTTCATCTCTGCTCTGTTTACCGCCCCTTGATTTTGGGGATTCGCGCTCGGGATCTCGGATTGGAAACGACCGGCGATGGCCTCCGCCGTGCGGATGCACAAGGGCGCGCCGCCGCTTCCCTGGCCGTCGGGTGGACGAAGGCGCCTGGGCCGTTGATCTTGCCTCTGGACGGCTCAGATTAGAACGGCGCGTACCCCTTCGCCGCATTCGTTCGGGCCGTCGATATCGAATCGGACGTTAGGCGCTCACCTCAGTATTCATTAAATGGTGACCGTTGATCTTAGATCGTGTGGATCCCATGGCGTACCGGTTCGCGCGTCTGTGGATTTAATCTGGACGCGTGATTTCTAATCGGACGGCTGATATTGTCCCGTACCCCTTCGCCCTGGCCTATTTGCTAAAGAGACCCCGTAAGTCTTACAAATTAACCCGCCATCCACATGTGGGGCGCCCTGTGTCTTAAGAACTTTCACTTAGAGACCCCTGACCTTTCTTATAAATGAGGCCCAGTCCAGAGTATTATAAAACAGAGAAAATAATTTATAAATGGATTTTTAATAGATAAATAAATGCTAGGACTTGTTTAAATCATAGAAAATCCATTTTTAGTCCAAATTAATCCATTCCACTTTCTATAATTTTGTAATTTTATTCTTTACCACCTAGAGCCTCTGTTTTGTCATGAAAACAATTAGAAATTTAATCTCTCACTTAATCCATTTTAAACACATAAAACCTTTGAAAATTCATAACTTAAAATATATAACTCCAAAATTAATGATTCCTGTTCCTATGATCTTATTTTAATATGTATATTATTAATGTGTATTTTGTTCTTATGTTTGGTGTAATGTTAATTTTACCTATACACTGTTTGTTTGTATTACTACGACTAGCAGTGAGGTCACGAGTCATCTGAAGATCATCCTGGTACCTGGAATCTCAAGGCCCAGGCAAGTTGTGCCCTTGATCACTTCTTTTTACCCACTCATGTTCTAATTAATCATAATGATCTGCATAGGTTAATTTTGATGGGACCCAATAGGTTACCCTAGTTTGATTATCTTTATACCTTATTTACCACTGAACCTTTTTGGGTAGTACTTGCTAGTGCTTTATGTGGTTTTGGGTATGAAGATACATTATTCATGATCACACTTTTATTATCTGTTTATTATTATTGTTCATGTTAAGATCATTATGTTAATTGGAACATGGAGCGACCACCCGGGAAAACAGTGCTACCACAAGGGAGGAATGGGACCCCTTGGCTGATTAATTAGGAAAGCTAGTGGAAGACTACCTTACCCGAAAGGGGCAAGGGCAGTAGGGGAGTGGTCAGTGTAGGGAGGCCCTCAGGAGGATTTTGCTGCGATGGCGGTCCTGCAAGGGATTCCTGCATTGAAACTTCCTATAAACTGTAGCGGGTTTTCGGAAGCTAGTGGAACTTTGTAAAGGCCTCGTAGTGGATCCCTAGCCATTCACCTCGGCAGTGTCTAAGGGCCTTGCAAACCCTGGCGACATGGGATACACGACTTGTGGGTAAAGATGCGCAACCTCTGCAGAGTGTAAAACTGGTATACTAGCCGTGCTCACGGTCAAGAGCAGCTCGGACCCTCACATGATTAATTTATGGAACTAAATTCAATATGTCATTTGCATTGCATCGCAGGTGAAGTTGTTACTTTTGTTCTACTAATTAACTGGGTTGGTATTTACTTATACTTAGTAACTGCTAATAAAATTTTGACCAACTTTAAAAGCAATGCTCAGCTCTAACCATCTTCTTTGGTAAGCCTTACACTTCACATGAGCTCCCACCTTTGGCGAGTTCATGCACATTATTCCCCACAACTTGTTGAGCGATGAACGTATGTGAGCTCACTCTTGCTGTCTCACACACCCCACAGGTCAAGAACAGGTACTGCAGGATGAGGCGCTTGGAGGATGCTGCGATGAGTTCGTGAGAGGTCTAGGTCGTCGTCTCCCAGTCAACTTTGGGTTGCTGGACCGTTGTCTCCTTATAATGTAATTATTTATTTTGTATAGAACTCCTGTTATATAGTAAAGATGTGACATTCGATCCTGTGCCATGATTCATCATATGTGTGAGACTTGGTCCCAGCACACCTGGTGATTATGTTCGCGCCCGGGTTTTGGACCCCTAAAATCCGGGTGTGACAGTCGGTCTAACCGAGCCTAGACACCACCTAGGATCTCTACTCCCCGACGGGGTCCCTCCCGGGAGCGAGATCCAGGCGCCGTCGGCGATCTTCCGCCGTTCCTGCGTACGCGCGGACCGTCCGGCCGTCAGGCAGGAGCCCTAGCCGCGCACCAGGCCGCGGACCGTCCGGCCCCAGGCCGCGGACAGTCCGCCCTTACGCAGAGAGCACCACCGCGCCTCGCACCAGGCCGCGGACCGTCCGGCCCCTGCGCGCGGACCGTCCGCACCTGTGCAGAAGGCACCGCCACGGTTCTTGTTGAGTGTTTGGCGCTCCAAAAAGGCGTCAACAGCGAGCTAAAAAGCTGGACGTTTGGTAGTCCCCAGCAGCTTTTATCGACCAGAATCTGGATTTAAACTGAAACAAACGGGGTCGTAATTTGCAGCAATCGGCGTTTGGGTGGTCTCGCCACGGCTTGGGCCATAGCAGCAGACCTATGATCATATGTGCAGGTGCCGAGGTGCGCAAGTCGTGTTTTACCAAATACAGATGACAGGATACGCGTCCATCGAGCCATTGTCTACACAAACAAGAGCCTAGGTGTCCGCCCGCCCCACCCAGGAGGTGGGTCTGCCACTAGCGTCATCGCAAAGGTTGCATCGAGACGATGCAAAGTCGTGAAGAGCTCGTGACTCTCGAATGCACAGATCTTGAGTAAGATCATTTTATCCTGGGTTAAGTGGTTTAACCAAGATATATAAATATAAGCGTGAGTTGAAAATGTATAATTGATCTCTTATAAGATAGGAGGATGCCCAACCAGCCCATCTCTTTATTTTTCATTTTCTAGCACAAGAGTCTAGTTGTAGTAGTTTTGATCTTTCATTTAGTTTTAACTGTTGAGATCCGAGAGTGACTGCTCTGCTCTGTAAGGTTTTCTCTATAAGTTTCAGACATGGTTGGTGTTGAAATTAAGTAATTTTTCCTCTGAAATTTGAATATGAGTTTTTTTACTAATGTTTGGATTCATTTTCTCTCTCTCTCTCTGGTTTCCCTCTCTTCACTTTTTTTAAGGATTTGTGTTCCAATATTTTTGGGTTGTGTTTTGTTGGATGGATACGGGTGAAGACCTTTGAAAACCATCCCTACGAAATAGTTTGGTAGATTACTCGCGAGCACGCAGCTTCATCTTTTTGAAGCAATTTTTTTTAAGCTCAGTTTTGAGTTCTTTGAGATGTTGATGCTCTGATGATATCCTTCCAACACTCCTAGTGCAAAGTTTGAAATCAATTGGAATTGATTTGAATAAGTTTGGATCATTGGATTAAATTTTTTAACGTGCAGTTTGTCAATACCGTATGGTCCGGTGTGAATTTCTAATGATCCAATACGAATACTCTAGGATTTTGAGCTTATCTTTTTTATGAGATATTCTATATGGTGCTGTGAGTGTATGATTCAAAATTTTTATGGGTTTTTATACTGTTTGATGATGTTTTAAGCTTGCTGAAAACCGTTGGACTGAATTCTCAAAGTGGGAGGTCCGATATTCGTATCGAAAGATCCGATATTGCGCCCTGAGGGCTTGTTCGGTTTGAAGGGGTTTAAGGCTCTGTTCGTTTTTATTAAACCCATGAGGATTGAGAGGGATTGAATCCCCTAAAAGTCAAAATCCCCCTCAATTTACTTCAATTCCCCTCAATCTCTATGGATTAGGGATGAAACGAACAAAGTCTAACGGCTTGTTCGGTTATTTTCAATCCACATGGATTGAAGGGGGTTGATACGGATTGGGAGAGATTTTGACTTACTAGGGATTGAAACCCCCTCAATCTCCCTCAATCCATATGGATTGGGGTAGAACCGAACAAGCCTTAAAGGGATCGGAGGGGATTAAATCCTCTCCTATTTAAATTTATATAGAAGGGGATTGAATCCCCTTCAATCACTCTCAATCCATTTCTAACCGAACAAGCTCTAAGGAGGTTCATTTTACTCTGCATTTTGTAAGGCCTTTTGTGGTTCTTTCCCTTCTCAATTTCAATCTTTTCCGCTATGTTCTCTAAACTTTTTAGTACATCTAGCCATCAATTAGCATTTATATGATTTTTGGTCCATTCGATCGCTTGAAAATCATATCAATGGGTTTTGGTGGGCTCTCCGCTGTTATTTGCTTCGCTCGGATGTCTTTGCACTTTTGGCAGGCCTGCTTGATAATAACAACGTAAATGACATGCCTGTGCCACACGCCATGATGCGTCATCATGGGCAACAATTGTGGTGCATGTGGTTCGCTCCGATCCGGCGACGAGTGCCTTAGATGGCAAGGCAGCAGTTGCAAGTGTGCATGCACAACTGATGATATAACTGGGAAAAACAAATGACTTTCACTTGCCTCATGAGTCGTCATCATCTTTTTCAATGATGGCAGCGCGTCGAAGTAAGCTCCAACATGTGAAGCTGGGCCTCGGTTTAGCCCATCTCGAATTGGCTCGTAAAAAAACTGCGTGGAGCACTGGGCTAAGAACTCCGTGGCTCTCACGAGGGATTTGGCCCGCAGTGAACAACGCAGCCCGGCCCACTCTCCTAGTACTCAACACCCAGCCCAGGCTCTCCAGTGGGGTCCCACCCGCTGACACCTCTTCCAGGAGGCCGGTCCGGCCGCGAGGCAACGAGCCTCCCTCCCAGCCAGGGAAGTCTGCTACTGCCTCCAGTCCCAGATCCAACCGTCTGTTCCGCCCCGCCGCGCGCACCATGGATCCCCCGCGGCGGCGGCTAGCCGCCGCGCTCGTCGTCTTCCTCCTGCTCCTCGCCGCGGCCTCTCCCGTCGCGCGCGCGTGGAAGAAGGACGAGTTTCGCAACTGCAACCAGACGCCCTTCTGCAAGCGCGCTCGGACCCGCGCCCCGCACTCGCTCGACGCGCCGCTCTCCCTCGCCGCCGGCTCCCTGGCCGTCTCCCCCGACGGCTCTATCTCCGCTGAGCTCTCCCACCCGTCCCGCCCGCGGCCCCTCGTGCTCCGCCTCTCTGCGCTGCCCCCGCACGCGCTGCGGCTCCAGATCGATGAGGACTACTCCACCGCCACGCCGCCGCACCGCCGGTTCCACGTCCCCGATGTCCTCCTCCCGGACCTCGAGGCCCGCACGCTCCACCTCCCCGAGCCCAAGACTGCCGCTGGCGTATCCACCGTTGCGCTCTCCTCCGACCTTGACGTCGTCGTTAGACACGATCCGTTCGAGCTTACCGTCCGCCGTGCTGGGTCGGGCGATCCCGTGCTCTCCTTCAACTCCCACGGCCTCTTCGACTTCGAGCCGATGCGGGAGTCCAAGCCGGAGGACGACACGTGGGAGGAGCACTTCCGGAGCCACACCGACAAGCGCCCCCGCGGCCCGCAGTCCATCACCTTCGACCTCTCCTTCTATGGCGCGGACTTCGTCTACGGTCTCCCGGAGCACGGGTCCACCTCGCTCGCCCTCCGCCCCACCCGCGGCCCGGGGGTTGAGGAGTCCGAGCCCTACCGCCTCTTCAACCTTGATGTCTTCGAGTACCTCCACGAATCGCCCTTCGGTCTGTATGGCTCGATCCCCTTCATGATTGGGCATGGCGGCCGGGCGTCGTCTGGCTTCTTCTGGCTCAACGCAGCGGAGATGCAGATTGACGTGCTTGCACCAGGTTGGGATGGGGTCACTGACCATGAGAACGGGCGGGTCGACACACTGTGGATGGCTGAGGCTGGTGTCATTGATGCATTCTTCTTTGTTGGTTCTGAGCCTAAGGATGTGATCAAGCAGTACATAAATGTCACAGGCACACCTTCAATGCCACAACAGTTTGCTACTGCGTATCACCAATGCCGGTGGAACTACCGGGATGAGGCAGATGTTGACGGTGTAGATGCTGGTTTTGATGAGCATGATATTCCATATGATGTGCTCTGGCTCGACATTGAGCATACGGATGGCAAGCGGTACTTTACATGGGATCATTCTGCTTTCCCCAATCCAGAGGAGATGCAGCGAAAGATAGCAGATAAGGGGAGGAAGATGGTCACCATTGTGGATCCCCACATCAAGCGCGACAGTTCATTCCACCTCCACAAGGAGGCAACAGACAAGGGCTACTATGTGAAAGATGCGAATGGGAATGACTTTGATGGGTGGTGCTGGCCTGGATCATCATCCTATCCTGACATGTTGAATCCTGAGATACGTGAGTGGTGGGCTGACAAGTTCTCCTATGAAAATTACAAGGGATCAACTCCAACACTGTACATTTGGAATGATATGAATGAGCCATCTGTCTTCAATGGCCCCGAGGTATGTCATTTAATGGTGATACCCTTTCATTCTCTTGTGAGTTGCGATGATGAAATATAGAGGCGAAAATGGGACCTGGCGTTCTTGGTAAACATTTTTCGTTTCTTAAATAGGTCACCATGCCCAGGGATGCAATGCATTATGGAGATGTTGAACACCGAGAATTGCATAATGCATATGGTTACTACTTTCATATGGCTACCGCAGATGGACTTCTCAAGCGAGGCGAGGGGAAAGATAGACCCTTTGTTTTGTCAAGGGCCTTCTTTGCTGGAAGTCAACGGTATGGTGCAGTTTGGACAGGCGACAACTCCGCAGACTGGGATCACTTGAAATCTTCTATCCCAATGGTCTTAACTCTTGGTCTTACTGGCTTGCCTTTCTCTGGTGGGTGGGACTACCTTGCTTCTTCGTTTCAGTAATCTTGATGCTAGAAACCTTACTGACATTTGAAGTTTCAATAGGCGCGGATATTGGTGGATTCTTTGGAAACCCAGAACCAGACCTATTGGTGCGTTGGTACCAAGTAGGAGCATTTTATCCTTTCTTTAGGGGTCATGCTCACCATGACACCAAGAGACGTGAGCCATGGTTATTTGGGTAATTCTTCAGATACTGTTGTTTTTGGAAGTTTTATCTTAAAGTTCTGTGACTTCTGTCCAACATGTCTGATGTTAGAGGGGAAGAAAAATCACATGATGTAACTTCATTCTTGTGATTGAGTTCTTTTAGATGTTTGGTATTTGGGAAACATAGATTCCAATCTTTTCAATACTAACATAATTTCCTTACTTTAGAGAGCGAAGAACTGCCATCATAAGGGAGGCGATACATATGCGGTATTCATTGTTGCCCTACTTCTATACGCTGTTCAGAGAGGCTAGTGTAAATGGCATTCCTGTCATGCGTCCTTTATGGTTAGAATTTCCTGACGATAAAGAAACATATAACAATGGCGAGGCATTTATGGTGGGGCCCAGTCTTTTAGCTCAAGGAATATACGAAGAGGTATATAAAACTACATGCTTTTCATGGCTAATGAATAATTTGCTGAAATGAAATAATTTACCTGTTAAGACGTCAATCATCATGCAGGGCCAGAAATCAGTGTCGGTCTACCTTCCTGGGAAGGAGTCATGGTATGACTTGAGAAATGGATCTCCATACAAGGGAAGCGCGACACACAAGCTACAGGTTTTAGAAGATAGCATTCCCAGCTTCCAAAGGGCTGGTACAATTGTGCCAAGAAAGGACAGATTCAGACGCAGTTCTACTCAGATGGTGAATGATCCATACACTCTGGTATGTCAAACATGTTAATCCTATCCTATGTAAAAAATCATTTTATCTATTCAGTACACATCTTGTTCGTTGATTTAATTTGGTATAATTGTAGTTCCACCCACTCTTTTGTTTCCTTGATGCACAAATAATTTTGTACTTTGTTCAATCACAAAGATAGGTCATTTTAGGATTCCTATCAGTAACTTCGACTAACAATACATGAAAAAGTTAGGTTGATTAACTATTTAAGATAAGCGCCATTAGATTTTTCATAAGAAGCACTTCCGTAACATGTAACCGTTTCATTTTATGTCATAGATTGCTAGTCAAAACCTTGTAAACTGTGTCAATGTATTAATTGACTTATATTTGTGGCTGATTTTCTTGATAGTTTGTACTGGTGACAAGTTGTATATGAACCTCAGTAGCTTGCTATAGTTCTTGTTCTGGTACTCAAATAATACATCCATTTTCAATGTTTGTTTAAGCTGTTATCAGATTCATTGGTTTGTTAGACAAGGGCAAAATTTATATCAGATTCCTGCTAGTTCCTGTTAGTTAAACTGGCCTTTTGGGTTGAAGTAGCTACCTACCGGTACAGTTTAATCTCTAGTATATCCAATCCAAATAAACTAATTAACTTCTGTTGTATTGCATTGATCAGGTGATAGCACTCAATAGCTCAGGTGCTGGAGAAGGCGAACTTTATGTGGATGACGGGAAAAGTTATGATTACCAGCAAGGGGCATTCATCCATCGCCGATTTGTCTTTGCAGACAATAAGCTAACTTCATTCAATATTGGGCCTGACAATTTAGGCAAGAAATTTAGAAGTGATTGCGTGATTGAAAGAATTATAATCCTCGGTTTACGATCCGGAGTGAAGAAGGCTATTATTGAGCCTGGAAATCAAGAACTAGAAATTGAATCAGGACCAATTAGTTTAAGGAGTGGTTCCAGCCCAGTCGCGCCAACAATCCGGAGGCCCAATGTTCGCATTGCAGACAGTTGGACAATAAGGATAGCATAAAAGGTAGGCCATTCACATCTGGATCCTGATGTGTGATGTCTTCTTTTGTCTGCTGTCAGGTTGCAAAATTAGGCCAGCCTTTAGAAGTTTAGTTGTGGCCTTGAAATATTTGCATGTAACTGGTACTTAAGCTGTTCCAACTGCCAATTTTGACATAAATACTTATATACACTACGAGCAGCTACAGTAATTTTCGACGGCTTTAGGCCTATTTTCGGCGCTCTCTGGGCGCCAGAAAAAATTAGCCGAAAATAAGCCTTTATTTTCGGCGCCCAGGTGTCAGCCGCCGAAAATAAATGCTTATTTTCGGCGGCTGTCATCTCACCGTCGAAAATGTGCCATGATTATTTTCGGTGACCACAATTTCAGAGAAGAAAATTGAAATGAATGCAAAAAAATAGCAATTTCAGCAACAATATAATCACAATAATATGAAAAAACAGTAATTCCAGAATTACACACATTTAACACAAAGTATCACAATTCTTCACAAACCACATTAAAGTTCAACAAAATCAAGTTTACAGTTCACCATATCATAATTAACAAATACATCACATAGTCCATTACAACATAAAACAAACTCACAATTCGACATAAGACTCAAACCATCACATACCGGGGTCGTTGGAGTTGTGACCACTACCTCTAGAAGCGACCAACTTATTGACAAAGTCGTGTAACTGGTTTGGATTCTAAATAAAAAAGAAGACATTAATAACGACAATGTTTACATGACCACTATTCAAACAAATTGTTTGTCAAACTAACCTCTCGTGTAGTAGCTCCCTCCCCTGCATAATCTCCTCCTGGTGCTGGTATCACCGGTGGTGGTGTGTTGTGGTCCATAACCCCAGATCCATACAATATCAAGTTTAGTCAAGATTTAAAAGGTTAATACAAACAACAAGTCTAAACTAAATTGAATCTCCTGAGGTAGAGGTGGCGGAACATGTAATTTCCAATGAGGCATCGACGACTGAAATTGAGGGAAATATTAGTTATAGGACAAATATCGACCCTGTTGAGAATAAATAAGACACTCACGTTCATTACTTTTTGCGCCTGTGCGTTGTAAGCAGCCATGTACTCTGATTGCTGTTGGAGGAATATCATTTGTTGTTGCCGCAGTTTTTCACGAAACCTTTCTTGCTGCTCCTTCATAGCGTCTTCCATGCTAGAGCGCCGACTACGGCTGCTACCACAACCCGCCTGCGACAAAGAGCCACCACAAGACCGTAACTCCGTCGAATTGATCACACCGGTAAACATAGAATATCTTGAAAAACAAGAAAATTAGCTATTCGGTCATAGTTCCAATATTATTGAAAAAATTCACAAGTTAATACTATCCATGCGCCTTTCCTCCAATAGAATGCACAACTTCAGCGTCGATGGTAGGTGCTCCTCGCCAATCATAGTCTTCTCCATACTTTCTAACCATCTCCTGCCCGTAAGTCTCCTTTAGCACACATGTAATTTATAGCTATATGGCAAGAAAACATTAATCCTAACATCAACTAACCATACGTTCAATGGCCCCTTGACTACATAGTTCATCGGAGATTTCACTGTTTTTCGCTCTATGCCCTCTCCTATAAACATCGATTAGGCTCAGGACAACTCCAGTTTGAGCCTCCTGCAAATATATGAGTTTAAACCGGTTCCATTTCTGAGTAAAACAGAATACTACATACTCACCATTCGCTTCGCCAACCGAATGTGTCTATCAGTCCCATAGGTATGGTTGACTACGACCTCATCATCGTCCCTGTCCTGCTGATGGCGCTGCGTATGTCGATTCATGTTTGACTTCTCAATCCACTCTGGCGAAGCCCATATCTCACACAAAGCCTTGTAAGCCTGCGACTGGTGTTCCATCCATAGAAGAGTTACCTGTATCTAAGCATTCGCACAAAATTACATTCACATCTGAATGAGCTACTAAATTAGATTTTTACCTCCATGTACTGCTCTACAGTCAAGTAGACATCCGAATATTGTCGAAAGTTGTTGATAGAATACCCTCGTCGTCGCTTCATGTACACGTTCACAGCCTGTAGACGAGCATTGGAAAAATGCATCCTTGCACACCTTCTTTGCATTTTTCTCTAATATTCGGTCTGCATGCTCTTGAGCCTCAGGTTCCACACGATAGCGTCTCTATCCAACATCAAAAATAAAGTTAGTTTGAAACAAATCATAAAATGTTAGTTTGAAACATTACTCTTACCTAAAAGTCATGCTTGACGGTGCCTTGAGCTGTTCCATATGTAGCATGTGGAGCTGGTGCAAAGTGCGACCAGCTAGTGCAAGGAACCACCACACCTTTCGAGTCGGTCACAATTCTTGGATTATGTAGACGACAGAGGTTACCTAAGACTTGATTAACCTATCTATGGTGACCTCGACCGTCGAAAGACGTGCCATCCCATTGGCTGCACGACAAAAAACAAGGAAGTCATGTCAATATATATAGTGTACAATAAAATAAACAAATAAGTAAGAACAAAGTGTCCAAACGTGAGTACCTATCACCAACCAGGATGATCAGTACCCGAGCTTCGGATTGTGCAGGCGCTGACGGAGGTAGGACAAAGTGGCCTAAGTGACTGACAAATAAGATCAACTACACAAACATTTACATCGGTAATCCTTTGTAGAGCGATAGGTGTATCACGCAGTTCTGGCCGGACGTGTCTCATCAATGCCTCCTGTCTGCTCTGGCCAAAAGAACTCCCTTGGAAAAGGGAACGTGCACCAGGGACTATCCTGCTAGCCACATTAAGAAACCCCATCGCAGTGTATGTTAGGAAACGTGCACGGGGACTAGACTTTTCAAATTGGTCTGAACTAAAATGGAAGTCATTCACATCGTATCGACCTAGGAAACGTGCACGAGGACTAGACTTTTCAAATTGGTCTGCAAGTCACCGCCCCATAAGATAGTTGTCTCAAGTCCTCGTGTATGTTAGGAGTCTTTGTGCACTGCAAATAATATACAGTTAAAATGACTACCTCGCGGTAAAGGCTAAATGACATCAAAGTAACGAGTATAAAGAGTTTACATGCTCCCAAAACCGGTCAACAAAATTAGGTCTTCCTTGCCTTCCATGTTGTCGCATCGTATCTAGTTGTTTGCTTGCAGGCTGATGGGAATAAGTCCAATTTTCCTCGTTGAACTTACTGTACGACAAATAAGTAATTAAATATGGCTCCTTGGCAAAGAAATTATAGGGCAAAATAAAGACTTACATGAAATATGGCTCCATCTCTTCCATATTTGAGTACATGTATAGCAATGCGGACATTCTTTCATCCATGCTGAGGTGGTAGAACGTGCCCTTACTAGTACTTATGCCTCTCCATTGGAAAATTTTGAGATCACTAACAGGAGGTTCCTCATCGACATTGTATCACATGGTAGCAGCATAGACATTTTATTCCTCTACGAAATACACACTCATGAAGTATGAAACCTCATTTAGCAAAAAAAACTTCAGCGATGCATCCTTCTACTCTAGCCTTATTTCAAACCATGGCTCGCAGGTTTTTGAGTGCACATTCAATGTGATACATCCACCTATATTGTACTGGTCCACCAACCTTTGCCTCATATGGAATGTGAATAAATAGATGCTCCATCGGATTGAAGAATCCAGGTGGGAATATTTTTCTAGCTTGCATAGCAACACTGATATTTTCTGGAATATTTTTTCTAGCTTGCATAACAACACTGATATTTTCTTTCTCCAACTTCTCCATCATATTTTTACTTATTTCTTTGGCATAGATCTGCCTGTAGAAATAACTTAGCTCAGCTATTGCTTGGCACATGGCGTCGGGCATGTAACTACGAAACATGACAGAGATAATCCTCCCCATTAATATATGGAAGTCATGGCTCTTTAACCTAGGTAGTTTTCCCGTTTTCAAATTCACAGCTCTTTTCAAGCCAATAGCATAACTATCAGGAAATTTAATTTTTTCATCCATCTCATTACCTCGATCTTGTTTTTAGAGGTACGGCAGAACAAGGCACGTGGTGGCTTGCCGTTGTCATTGAGCAATTGGGTTGGTCGTTCACAAAGCATTGCTAGATCTCTTCGAGCTTTCAGATTGTCCTTTGTTTTTTCAAAATGCATGCAGGTGTGTATGAGGGCTTTAGCAACATTACTTTCTTGGTGCATGACATCAATGTTGTGCACAAGAATCAATTACGCCATAGAAGAGAGCTCCCACAGACCACATATATGTGTCCAGTTGTGGTCCACTCTGAATCCTTCGTACTTGTCCCCATTTTCATTTAGGACAAGTTTTTCAGCTGAGCATATATTTCTGCTGCGTTCAGATGTTTAGGCGGTCCTTTGGTGACCACGGTGTTCTTTATAAAATTTTTCTTATCGCTCCTAAAGGGTGTTTCTTGGGCAACCAGCGTCGATGACAATCGAAGTAAGTGATCTTTCCAACATGAGCAAGACAGAAGCAATCTGTATCTGAACCGCAATATGGACATGTCAATCTACCATATGTACTCCAATCGGTAAAAATAGCATACGCCTTGAAGTCATGCACCGACCACAAATACGCAACTCGAAGTTTGAATATCTGTTTTTTTTAAAAACATCGTATGCTTTAACTCCTTTCCAATGCTCCTTCAACTCTTCAATCAAGGGTTTTAACATGACATTGAATTTCTTTCCAGGATAGTGTGGGCTAGGAATGATTAAGCAAAGAAATATAAATTCATATTTCATACAAAGAGAAGGTGGAAGGTTGTATGGAATAACAAAGACGGGCCAACATGAGTATGATGATGCCATTTGACCAAAAGGTCGAAAGCCATCGGTCGCGAGTCCAATTTTAACATTCCTCGAATTAGCTGCAAAGTCTGGATCAAACGTGTAGAGAGCCTTCCAAGCATCCCCATCTGAAGGGTGCACGATTAACTCATCGTTCTCACGGACACTTTCTTTGTGTCATCGCATGTGCATAGCGGTTTTTTAAATAGAAACAATCATTTCACTCGAGGAGTTAGTGGCAAGTAACGGAGCTGCTTATGTGCAACATCTGTCATCACTTTGTCACCCTCATCATTAACAACTTCCACAAATCTAGATTGTCCACATTTCAGACATTTTTCTCTCCCGCATGCTCCTTCATGAAAAGCATACAATTATTTTTGCACACATCAATCTTTTCATAATCCATACCGAGACCTTTGACAATTGTCTTTGAATGGTACATGTCTTTAGGCAACTTATTAGGCTTTGGGAGCACATCTCCTAATAACTATAAAATCTCATTGTAACAGTTGTTCGAGAAAAAAATACTTGGACTTAATGGCCATGAGCCAGGTCACAAAAGCGAGTATACTCACATATGTGTGTTCATGCAATGGCTCTTTAGAGTCCTTTAGTAGTTTAAAAAATTTGGAAACCTCTGGTGTGGCAAGATCTTCGGAGCTTAGGTTTAACTCTTGACGTAGCGAATCTAGCATCTCATGCATCACATCATCGACAGCCCAATCATTGTTCTCCTCCTTTTCTACATTTGGGTTGGGTACTACCTTACCATGATGTTCCCACACCTCATATCTAGGCATAAATCCAAACTGACAAAGATCTAGGCTAACTCTTTCCTTATTAAGAAATATACTGTTTTCGTGCCGTCTACAAGGGCATCTGACAGTGCCGGTTAACGACAAGGAAAATACGTGGTCCACAAAATCTTTGGTCTTGGCTACCCAATCATCAGAATGACGTCCATTCCTACTCCAGCCATTGTACATCCATGCATGATCTTCAGCCATGCCTGAGACTGTTAAACCGAACCATATCGTGAAAACATTATTCAACTTCGTCAAGGGTATCAGTCCTACATGTATAGGCAAGGATAAGTTCTAAACCCACAGCAAGCTAGCAGGACTCAAAAAAATTTCGGTAGCATAACATCGCTGCCACTAAACAATATATTACTTATATATAAAACAAAGAATGATATACTATTAATCAAATCAAACTAAGTACCACATACCCTAATAATGCAACTATACTACGTACCAATACAATGTACTTGTAAAACTAATAATATAATAGTACCATATATTAATATGAAATTAATGCCACAAATACAATATGCCCTTAATCCCTAAACCACATATACTACTAATATATTAATGAAATCAAACTAAACAATAATACTAATTGAAAGTCGCCTAGAGGGGTGTGAATAGGCGGAATCTGAAAATTATAAACTTAAGCACAACTACAAGCCGAGGTTAGCGTTAGAAATATAATTGAGTTCGAAAGAAAGGGCGAAAACAAATCACAAGCAAATGAAGAGTGAGACGCGGTGATTTGTTTTACCGAGGTTCAATTTTTGCAAACCTACTCCCCGTTGAGGTGGTCACAAAGACCGGGTCTTTTTCAACCCTTTCCCTCTCTCAAACGGTCAACTAGACCGAGTGAGCTTCTCTTCTCAATCAATCGGGACACGAAGTCCCCACAAGGACCACCACACAATTGGTGTCTCTTGCCTTGATTACAATTGAGTTGGGAACAAGAAAGAAAGAAGAAGAAAAGTGATCCAAGCACAAGAACTCAAATGAACACAATTGTCTCTCTCACTAGTCACTATTTGATTGGAATAATCTTTGGACTTGGGAGAGGATTTGATCTCTTTGTTTGTGTCTTGGAATGAAGTCTAGAGCTCTTGTATTGAATGCAATGGCTGAAAACTTGGATGCCTTGAAGTGTTGGTGGTTGGGGGTATTTATAGCCCCAACCACCAAAGTGGTCGTTGGGTTGGCTGCTGTCGTATGGCGCACCGGACAGTCCGGTGCGCCAGCCACGTCACCCAACCGTTAGGGTTCGACCGTTGGAGCTCTGACAAGTGGGGCCACCGGACAGTCCGGTGGTGCACCAGACAGGTCCTGTTCACTGTCCGGTGCGCCTTCTGGTGCCTGCTCTGACTTCTGCGCGCGCAGGCGCGCACTGTTTACTTTCACTGTTCATTTTCAGACGACCGTTGGCGCGAAGTAGCCGTTGCTTCGCTGGCACACCGGACAGTCCGATGAATTATAGCGGAGCAGCTTTCCCAAATTCCCGAAGCTGGCAAGTTTGAGTTGATCCTCCCTGGTGCACCGGATAGTCCGGTGCGCCAGACCAGGTGTCAGACCCGGTTTCAGAAGGCAAACCGAATGCGAACTATGTACGTGCCAGGATCAGAATTCACGTACACATCGATTACATAAATGAACATCATCTCACAGTGCTTGAATAATAACATAAAAGAGTATTATCTTATTACATCACAGAGTCAGAGACATCCACATAGTCATCCAAATAACGGGTAAATCAAAGTGCTAAGCGAAACGCAGTAAAGATAGGGCCTTCACAGGCAGCTGACTGGGGGTTGCCGCCAACCCACACCTAGAACTCGTCGTAGTCTTGGAACTCCTGGAAGTCTCCTTCCACGGCTTCATCTTCTCCTGAGCAGTGGTTGCAATGTGGACAACCTGGTGTTTTGTGGTAAAGCAAGGATGAGTACACATCAACGTACTCAGCAAATGCCCCGTTTGGCTGAAGTGGACTAGCTTTTATGTGGGGTTAGGCTCCAGCAGTTGCTTTTAGTTGGTCAGGTATTTATTGTTAGTAGAAGCCAGATTTTAACATAAAACCCAAGTTATAATCCCAAAAGGTACCTCCTCAGAGAGGAAATACTAGAATACATAATTAAAGTCACCATCATTAACCGTCATCATTAAAGTCATCATCTGAGGTGTATCCGGAGTATCTCTAATCAAAGAGGATCCCAAGGCTGCTCTTAACCGTGAGCACGGCTGATATATCAGTTTCAATACACTCTACAAAGGTCGCACGCTTTACCCATGAGCCGTGATTCCCGTTTTGCCCGGGGATCATGACTCCCCATTGATCACTTCCTAGGTGGTCCGGCAGGGTATCACTACGTAGCTTTTACAAAGATTCCCTAGAGGTCATAGCCGCCCGTTAGGTTTCTCTAGTTTGATAAACACAGTACCCCTCCCTGCAGGGGGTGACTAACAAAAGCAAAACGAAAGAACCTCGGCACCCAGCCTCGGCAGAGCAAGCACTGTGCCTGGACCCCATTGACGGCACGACGACGAAGCAACTACACCTCTAGTTCCTCTAATTAATTAGCTAAGGGCGCCCCATTTCACCCTCATGGTTGCACTGTTATCCCGGGTAGTCTCTCAACGAACAGGCCCTTACGGAGAGGTACTCGGGAAACAGCCCGAGTCCCCTAAAATATCACAAGATCATCGGGACAACATCATCGTATCATAAATATTCACATCATGTTTGTTGATTAAGTTAAAGCAATATCATAAAGCTAACCATAGTAACCCAATAGGTAATCAAGTATAAGGTAAATACAAAGCTAGTCAATCCTTAGGTTTCAATTAAGTAATGCGGGACAGTATATTATAAGTGAAAGGGACATAATGGGTCAGAGGACACTTGCCTTCACCAAGCTGCTGCTGCTCAGGGTCTTCTCCTGCAATTCTCTCAGACTCCAGGAACGGCCCGATATCTACGTGAGTGCAAACATACATCCAACATTCTTGAAACGGAAGGAAACAATACACCATACAACAATATAGATCAAATAAATAAGCACGCGACATAGAATTCGCATCTACGACTACGCGAGAACGGAACTGAGACGACCGACGCTACGGTCGAGGGATATCACGTTTACACTAAGCGGATATGAATTATAATATTTAATTCGGCTTAATTATAATTACACAAATTGACATTATCATACCAAATATAAATTAAAAGCACTACTTTGCTTTGACTATCTTACTATTTTTAATAGTGGGCGATTAAACAAATAGTTAATTAATCGATATGAGTGATTATAATCGAACGGAGCGCGCGACACGCGAAACAGCACGTGCGACATGCGCGAACGATGCGTGAACGACGCGACGACACGCACAACACGTGTGAACAACACGTGACACACACGAATGGAGCGCGAGCTCATGCGACTTAGCGCGCGGACAACGCACGACATGCAGAAATGGCGCGCGACAACGCGTGCGAACATCACGCGCAACGCGCGCGAATGACACGCGACGATTTAAGGCGCGATGCGTGGGCGATGGCGAGCGACACGAGTGCACACGGGGGGGGGGGGGGGGGGGGTAGACGGGGGTAGACGAGCGTAGACGGAGTCCCGTCGACGCACTGCGCGCAAGCGAACGCGAGCGCGCACACTAGTTGTGCGATGACGGCTGCGAGAGCACGGCGAGGCGCTGCGCACGCACGATTGACGTGCACGACACGGCTAACAGTGAGCCCGAGGCACGGCAAGGGTAGACGAACGACCGGGGCGGGCTGCAGGGACATCGGCAGGGTCGGCTCGGCTGTTCGGTCACCATAGCTAGCCATGGCGGGGTGCTGGGCGTACGGCGAGCGCGCTCTGGCTTGGGCTGCGCGGCATGGGGACGTGTCTGAGCGCGCCGAGGGCATGTGCGAGCGAGACGCGGGCAAGCCGCGGGCACTGGCGGACCCTGCAGGCCATTGACCACTGGCCGGGCACCGCATGCTGCGCCACCATGGACGAGCAGCAAGCGCCGCAAGCCACCCACGCTGGGGCTGGCTGCGCTGGCCACCGCGCGCGCCTGCGTCAGGCTTGCCACGACGAGTTGCCGCGCGCACCCGCACCGGCCTAGCCGCGATCTCGCGCCGAGCTTGATACGCGCGCCTGCTACACGAAGGACCGACTCGACCGAGGAAGGTGGAGAGAGGGAAGGGGAAGAGGAAGGCTCACCTCGGGGACGGGAGGACGGTGGCGCGGACAGCGAGCCGGCTTTGGCGAGCGCAGCAGGGCGGGGCGAGGCTCCGACGATGGTTCGTGGCGAGGCGAAGGGCGAGACCAAGGTGAGGAAAGGCAGCGGTGGGCGAGAACTGCGCAAGGATCGCGGGCAGTTCGGTTTTTGGGAGCATCGTGGGTGGTTGTTTCTCCGAAAAAATCGCACGGTCGGTTTGGGGAAGATGCACAGTGGGCGCCCTGGCGTGTGGGACCGGCTGACAGCGGCGGCGGCGGGCGCTCCATGCGCGGTCGCGTGCGCGCAACGCGCTGTCTGGGCCGCGGCGCAGAGCTAGCGCGCGGGCCCCGTCGAGCAGCGGCAGCGGGCGCGGAACCGCTGCGCGCGGTCGCTCGGGCGCGCTGGGCGCGTGCGACGCACGCTGGGCGGGGGAAGCTGCAGGCGCGTGCTGTGCCGGGGGGCGTGTCCGCTGGGGGGCTGGGAGCTGGGTCGAGCGGCGTTGGCGCGCTGGGCTGCCGCGGCGGGGAAGCTGGGCCGCGCTCGCGCAGGCCCACGAGGGGGGGGAGGAGAGCGCTGGGCCGAGCGAGGGGGTGAGAGGGGGAAAAAGGGGGCGGCTGGGCCGGCCGAATGGGCCAGGGAAGGGGGGGCTGTGCCACTTTCCCTTTTCTTTTTATTTACTCCATTTGACTCAAATCCAAATATGCCACAATTTCAAATTAGCACCCTGAAGCATATGCATCAAACAAAAGTGAAGTTTAGGGTTCAACATGATGCAACATTTCATACTCCCTTGGAGTTTAACCTATTAGATTATAATTACAAATAAAAATAACCACTCTTCTTCTATGGAAAAGAGAAAGAGGAGATTGGGGGAGATGAGAAGAGAGGAGTAACACCTGAATTTGTGAATATGAGCAAAGAAATTTTATACCCCAAATTCAGGGTGTTACAAACCTATCCCCCTTAAAAGAATCTCGCCCCGAGATTCAAGGTTGGTCAGCAAAGAGTTTGGGGTATTTGGCTTTCAGATCATCTTCTCGTTCCCAAGTTGCTTCTTCCTCAGAGTGGTGACCCCATCTAACTTTGCACATTCTGATGGTGTTTCTCCGGGTGACTCTGTCTGCAAACTCCAGAATCTACGTTGGCTTCTCTATGTATGTCAGATCCTCTTGGACTTCCAAATCCTCCATTGGCAACTGTTCTTCTGGTACTCATAGACATTTCTTCAATTGCGACACGTGGAACACGTTGTGCACTGCCGACAGACTTTCTTGTAGGTTGAGCTGGTAGGCCACTTCTCCACGCTTTGCTTGAATCTGATATGGTCCAACGTACCGGGGTGCTAACTTGCCCTTGACTCCGAACCTTCTAACTCCTCGGATAGGCGACACCTTCAGATAGACGTAATCTCCCACCTCAAAACTCAGTTCTCTTATCCTTCTGTCGACATAGCTTCACTGCCTTGATTGTGCTATCTTCAGATTCTCCCGAACCATTTTGATATTCTCTTCGGCTTCACGCAAAATGTCGGGGCCAAACACCTGTCTCTCTCCAGGCTGGTCCCAATGTAGCGGAGTCCTACAACTCCGTCCATAGAGTGCCTGAAACGGTGACATCTTTAAGCTAGCCTGGTAACTATTGTTGTAGGAGAATTCTGCATAAGGTAACCTTTTGTCCCATCCTGACTTGTCTTGCAACACACAGGCTCTCAACATATCTTCTAGGATCTGATTAGTTCTTTCAGTCTGACCGTCTGTCTGCGGGTGATAAGCCGAGCTGAAGTTCAAATGCGTGCCCAAAGCTTCTTGTAGCTGCTGCCAAAAATGAGAGGTGAACTGTGTTCCTCGATCTGACACTATCTTCTTCGGCACACCATGAAGGCAGACTATCCGGGACATGTATAACTCAACTAATGTTGCTCCGGTGTATGTTGTCTTCACAGGTATGAAATGGGCCACCTTTGTTAAGCGGTCCACAACCACCCAGATGGAATCATAGCCGGCCCGGGTACGAGGTAGGCCAACTATAAAATCCATCCCGATCTCATCCCACTTCCACTAAGGAATTTGCAATGGCTGCAACAGTCCAGCGGGCTTCTGATGCTCTGCTTTGGTTCTTTGACAGCTATCACAGATGGCGACATATTCTGCGATTTCTCTTTTCATGCCATACCACCAAAACCTCCTTTTTAAATCCTGATACATCTTTTCACTTCCGGGGTGTATGGAGTAAGCTGTCTCATGAGCTTCCTTGGGGATCAGCTCCCGAATATGTTTGATGTCGGGGACACACAATCGGTCCTTGAACCATATTACTCCCTCTTCATCCTCTCGAAAGTCTTTGCCTCTTCCTTCTAAGATCAGCTGCCGAATCTTGTTGATGTTTTCATCATCCTTCTGCCCTTCTTTGATCTCCCGCTCTAGGGTGGGCTCTAATTCCACTGTTACTCCTTGCGTACTGTTCAGAAAACCGAGACTTAGTCTGTCGAACTCCTTGGCTAACTCATATGACATTGGGTACGTGGCCATCATATTGACTTGACTCTTCCTGCTCAGAGCATCTGCAACAACATTGGCTTTGCCTGAATGGTAATGTATCTCCAACTCGTACTCCTTGATCAATTCCAACCATCTTTGCTGCCTCATGTTTAGCTCCGATTGGGTGAATATGTATTTCAGACTTTTGTGATCTGTGTAGATGTCGCACTTCTGCCCATACAGGTAATGCCTCCATGTCTTTAAAGCATGAACCACTGCTGCCAACTCTAGGTCGTGTGTGGGATAATTTCTCTCATGGATCTTCAGCTGTCGAGATGAGTATGCTACAACTCTTCCTTCTTGCATTAGCACACATCCCAATCCGGTGTAGGAAGCATTGCAGTACACCGAGAATGGCTTGTGAACATCAGGCAGAACCAACACAGGTGCTGTAGTCAATCTATTCTTCAGTTCTTCAAATGCCTCTTGGCACTTTTGGGTCCACTTAAACTCAACTTTCTTTGCTAGCAACGCTGTCATCGGCCTAGCAATCTTTGAAAAGCCTTCAATGAAACGCCTATAGTATCCGGCCATTCCAATGAAACTCTTGATTCCACGAACATCCTTCGGTGCTTTCCAGTTCAGAATGTCGGCTACTTTCTTTGGATCCACAGCTAACCCATCTTGGTTTATGATGTGACCCAAAAACAAGACTTCATGAATCCAGAACTCGCATTTACTCAGCTTGGCATACAACTGATGCTCTCGTAGCCTTTGCAATACCATCTTCAAATGTTCCACATGTTCTTCCTCACTTTGAGAATATATGAGAATATCGTCGATAAACACTACCACAAACTTGTCTAGGTAGTCCATGAACACACTATTCATCAGATACATAAAGAAGGCTGGCGCATTCGTCAGACCAAAGGACATAACTGTATACTCATATAACCCATACTTGGTGATGAATGCTGTCTTCGGTATGTCTGAGGGTCGGATTCTGAGTTGATGGTAACCTGATCTCAGATCTATCTTCGAGAATACGCTGGCACCTCTGAGCTGGTCAAACAGATCTTCTATCCTTGGCAGGGGGTACTTGTTCTTGATGGTGACTTCATTCAGTGCTCTGTAATCTATGCACATCCTTTTGGTACAATCTTTCTTCTCTACAAACAATACCGGAGCGGCCCAAGGCGAGGTACTTGGTCTGATGTAACCCTTTTCTAACAGCTCATCTATCTGCTTCTTGAGTTCCACCAATTCTGGCCCAGACACTCGATAGGCTCTTTTAGAAATGGGGACGGTACCAGGGATAAGCTCTATGGCAAATTCGACTTTTCTCTCGGGTGGCATGCCCGTTAGTTCCTCGGGAAACACATCTGGAAAGTCCGACACAACCCTGATAGCCTCGAGCGGGTTGGCCTCCTTGCTATCAACCGAAATCTGGTGACAATCTCCTTTCGCTGTTTTAGGCATCCTTAGCTCAGCTACTACCTTCTCTCTAGGCGGGGACTTCAATGTTATGGTCCTCTTGTCACAGCTAACATTCGCTTCATACTTCATTAACCAATTCATCCCTAGGATGACATCTACCCCAGCGGTGTCTATTACTATTAGGTCACTGGGGAACCCTATCCCCCTTATTTCCACCCTTACATTTGAGCATATTTTATCTACTTGCACTTTACCACCGACCGAATTAACCCTCATGGGCGGCATCATTGATTCTACTGAGATGTTATGCATTTCTACCCATGTTGCAGTGACAAATGAATGAGTTGCACCAGTATTAAATAGCACTTTTGCTGGATGAGATTCGACTGAGAACATACCTACTGCCACATCTAGTGCATCCTGGATCACTTCGGCCTCCAAGTGGTTCACCTTTCCACGGTTGTACGCATGGCCACGATTACCTGCTTCTTGTTGGGGTACACCTTGCCTTGCTGGAGCATTGGGGTTTGTCTGCTGCTGCGCCATCTTCTTTGGGCAGTGCATCGCCCAGTGGCCTTGTTCTCCACAGTGGAAGCATCCTCTGCCTCCTCCTTGTGCTGGGGCTGCTTGGTTGTTCTGATTTGCTGCTAGGGCAGGAAGGCGAGGTGCCTGGTTGTTCTGCCTCTGATACTGGTTACCTCCCTGCTGGCTGTTCTGACGATACTGCTGCTGCTGTGGGTACTGCCTCTGAAACTACTGCTGATACGGGCGCTGACTCTGATGCTGGTATCCCTGTGGGTGACCATGCTTGCCTTGCTGAGATGAACTACCTGAGAAGCGGGGGCGGCTGTTGCTTCCGGACTGCGGTCCACTCATCTTGCGCTTCCGATCTTCCATTTCCTTGCGCTTCCTCTCGGTCATGATTGCCCTATCAATCAGGTGCTGGAAGGTGGGGAAGGTGTGGTTCATCAGCTCATAATGTAGGGGATCCACCAAACCCCTCATGAACCTGTACTGCCTTTTAGCATCAGTGTTGACGTCTTCAGGTGCATAACGAGATAGCTGCAGAAACTCGTCCCTGTATTCACTAACAGACAGGGGTCCCTGCTTCAGAGCCAGAAACTCCTCCTTCTTCACGATTATCAGTCCCTCTGGAACATGGTACCTGCGGAAACTCTCTCTGAATTCCTCCCAAGTGATGGCTTCGGGGTCAGCATGGGTGGCGAGATAGGACTCCCACCAGGACTGGGCTGCTCCCCTTAGTTGGCGGGGACCATACAGAACCTTCTCCCTGTCGTCACATTAGGCGGTGCGCAGTTCCCTTTCCACTGCACGCAGCCAGTCTTCTGCATCCATGGGGTCGGCAGAGTGGGCGAAGGTAGGAGGGTGCCCTCTCATGAACTCGCCACGTTTGTCCCATGGCATCTGGGGCATCTGCACTTGTAACTAGGGTTGGGGTTGCTGTTGAGCCTGCTGCATGGCTGCTAGAGTCTGCCTAATAGCCTGCACTGCCTGAGTTTGCATCAAGAACATCTGCTCCACTGTCATCGGGGGTGGCGGGGGAGGCTGCCTCTGGTGTTGCTGGGGTTCCTCCTGCTGGACACGCTGCTCTTGTTGAACATGCCTGTTACCTCGGCGTCTATTGTCAGACATCTGTGGAAGTCATTCACACATCAGCATTGATCTTACAATCCTTCAGCATAAGAAAAGAGTATACATAATTCTTCATGACATTGAGTGAACAAAGAACTTCACTGATCCTCATTATGATCCAATACAGCTTCTCAGATAAAAACGGAAAGTAGAAGTAAATGGTTTCCCAACTAAATAACTGACTTCTTTAACATCACCAGCTAAACTAAGCTGCAGGGGAAACCCACATGTTGGCAACAGTCATTACAAAGATTCAAATCCAGCACAAGTTCATCATAACAAGCATGGAAGCAACTGATAAGCAAACTAAACTGAAGGGAAGCAACTGATAAGCAAACTAAACTAACTATCTAAGACTGAGACATCTGACTTAAGAATTTATTACAAACTCCGATGCTAACGATCTAAGGATCCAGATCTATCCTGGTCCTACAGACAGGGGAACCATAGGTGTGATGACCACGTGGCGGCGAGCGGTAAGGGTGCTGAGTCCCAACAAGAGCGGGGGAACCACCCTCCTGGTGGCGGCGCTCTGCCAGCTCAGCATGCAACTCAGCAATCTCCGTTCGAGCTCTGCTCAGCTCGTCCAGAGAGTGGTCCAGCTCGGTGTTAAGCACAGCGACTAGGTTGACTGTGCTGCTCAACCTAGGGTTATCCTCACCAATAGGCGAGACAACCACACTCTCTGTGCTACCAGTAGGACGGCGGGGGTAGTACCTAAGGTTAAGACCGTCGGCCACCCCACCGAATAAGGAACAGTACTGGTAGAGTGCACGTCGTGCTGCGTCCTGCATAGCCGCCTCTGCAGTGTCCCTCTCGGATATGGAGTAATGCTCCGAAAAGGCCTCTGCACCCCGGAGGTCATCCTCTGGACGGCGTACTAGGCAGGTAGCCTCCCAGCGGTCTGGGTACCTCCCGTGACTGTGCTGGTAGACTACACAACGATACTCGATCGACCAAGTGTGCCGGTCGAAAGCCTGGCGCAACAAGGTGTCGAGTGCGTCGTGGAAGTGACAACCACGAGCGGCGTCACGGGTGATGGGTCGGGCGACCCATCCTTCCGCCTCCTGCGGCTCAGAGGGCTCAGTGCTGTGGTCTGAGTCGTCGTCGTCGGGGTCTCCTCTAGGACCTCCTCTAGTAGCTCCTCCAACAGCCGGGGCGTCCTGTGGTGGTGCAGGGGGCGCCTCCAGCTGGGGAACAGGGGAGCGACGCCTCACGGACTCCACCTCCTACTCAGGTGGGGAGGAAGAGCCCTGCTGCTCCCTCTGCTGACGCTGGTGCTCCTGCTCCTCACGCAGGCGGTGGTGCAGCCTCTCCAGGTGACTCGACTGATCGGACACAGTGCGGCGCAGAGGATGCTCTGCAAGGCGAGACGGCAGGAAAGGAATCACTGACTTACGAGCAGTGTGTCTAAGACGAGCCATCTACAAAAGACACCATAAGCATAAGAGTAAGAACAGAACTAATATGACCAGTAAGTGAACCATAGACAGAACAAAATAAAATTTTAGCAAGGTATAATATAAAGGTATAATATATATATATATATGTAGTAGAACATAGGGTTGGTCGAGGTGACCGACTTTTGAAGTAACACCAGAGGTCCAGGTGAGAATGAGGGTCAATAGTCCTTAGTACGACCAGTGCTACTCTAGGTCAGCGGTCCTACAGTCAGCACGGCTTTGATACCACTTATGTCACACCCGGTTTCAGAAGGCAAACTGAATGCGAACTATGTACGTGCCAGGATCAGAATTCACGTACACAGCGATTACATAAATGAACATCATCGCACAGTGCTCGAATAATAACATAAAAGAGTATTATCTTATTACATCACAGAGTCAGAGACATCCACATAGTCATCCAAATAACGGGTAAATCAAAGTGCTAAGCGAAACACATTAAAGATAGGGCCTTCACAGGCAGCTGACTGGGGGTTGCCGCCAACCCACACCTAGAACTCGTCGTAGTCTTGGAACTCCTGGAAGTCTCCTTCCATGGCTTCATCTTCTCCTGAGCAGTGGTTGCAATGTGGACAACCTGGTGTTTTGTGGTAAAGCAAGGATGAGTACACATCAACGTACTCAGCAAATGCCTCGTTTGGCTGAAGTGGACTAGCTTTTATGTGGGGTTAGGCTCCAGCAGTTGCTTTTAGTTGGTCAGGTATTTATTGTTAGTAGAAGCCAGATTTTAACATAAAACCCAAGTTATAATCCCAAAAGGTACCTCCTCAGAGAGGAAATACTAGAATACATAATTAAAGTCACCATCATTAACCGTCATCATTAAAGTCATCATCTGAGGTGTATCCGGAGTATCTCTAATCAAAGAGGATCCCAAGGCTGCTCTTAACCGTGAACACGGCTGATATATCAGTTTCAATACACTTTGCAAAGGTCGCACGCTTTACCCATGAGCCGTGATTCTCGTTTTGCCCGGGGATCATGACTCCCCATTGATCACTTCCTAGGTGGTCCGGCAGGGTATCACTACGTAGCTTTTACAAAGATTCCCTAGAGGTCATAGCCGCCCGTTAGGTTTCTCCAGTTTGATAAACACAATACCCCTCCCCGCAGGGGGGTGACTAACAAAAGCAAAACGAAAGAACCTCGGCACCCAGCCTCGGCAGAGCAAGCACTGTGCCTGGACCCCATTGACGGCACGACGGCGAAGCAACTACACCTCTAGTTCCTCTAATTAATTAGCTAAGGGCGCCCCATTTCACCCTCATGGTTGCACTGTTATCCCGGGTGGTCTCTCAACGAACAGGTCCTTACGGAGAGGTACTCGGGAAACAGCCCGAGTCCCCTTAAATATCACAAGATCATCGGGACAACATCATCGTATCATAAATATTCACATCATGTTTGTTGATTAAGTTAAAGCAATAGCATAAAGCTAACCATAGTAACCCAATAGGTAATCAAGTATAAGGTAAATACAAAGCTAGTCAATCCTTAGGTTTCAAGTATGTAATGCGGGACAGTGTATTATAAGTGAAAGGGACATAATGGGTCAGAGGACACTTGCCTTCACCAAGCTGCTGCTGCTCAGGGTCTTCTCCTGCAATTCCCTCAGACTCCACGAACGGCCCGATATCTACGCGAGTGCAAACATACATCCAACATTCTTGAAACGGAAGGAAACAATACACCATACAACAATATAGATCAAATAAATAAGCACGCGACATAGAATTCGCATCTACGACTACGCGAGAACGGAACTGAGACGACCGACGCTACGGTCGAGGGATATCACGTTTACACTAAGCGGATATGAATTATAATATTTAATTCGGCTTAATTATAATTACACAAATTGACATTATCATACCAAATATAAATTAAAAGCACTACTTTGCTTTGACTATCTTACTATTTTTAAGAGTGGACGATTAAACAAATAGTTAATTAATCGACATGAGTGATTATAATCGAACGGTTAAATATCGCGTGCTCACAGCGCGCGACACGCGAAACAACACGTGCGACATGCGCGAACGACGCGACGACACGCACAACACGTGCGAACAACGTGTGACACACACGAATGGCGCGCGGACAACGCACGACATGCAGAAATGATGCGCGACAACGCTTGCGAACAGCACGCGCAACGCGCGCGAACGGCACGCGACGATTTAAGGCGCGATGCACGGGCGATGGCGAGCGACACGAGTGCACACGGGGGGGAGACGAGGGGTAGACGGGGGGTAGACGAGCGGTAGACGAGCGGTAGACGGAGTCCCGTCGACGCACTACGCGCACGCGAACGCGAGCGCGCGCACTAGTTGCGCGATGACGGCTGCGAGAGCACGGCGAGGCGCTGCGCACGCACGATTGACGTGCACGAGATGGCTAACTGTGAGCCCGAGGCACGGCAAGGGTAGACGAACGACCGGAGCGGGCTGCAGGGACATCGGCGGGGTCGGCTCGGTTGTTCGGTCACCATAGCTAGCCATGGCGGGGTGCTGGGCGTACGGCGAGCGCGCGCTGGCTTGGGCTGCGCGGCATGGGGACGTGTCTGAGCGCGCCGAGGGCGTGTGCGAGCGAGACGCGGGCAAGCCGCGGGCACTGGCGGACCCTGCAGGCCATCGACCACTGGCCGGGCACCGCATGCTGCGCCACCATGGACGAGCAGCAAGCGCCGCAAGCCACCCACGCCGGGGCTGGCCGCGCTGGCCACCACGCTCGCCTGCGTCGGGCTCGCCACGACGAGTTGCCGCGCGCACCCGCACCGGCCTAGCCACGATCTCGCGCCGGGCTTGCTACGCGCGCCTGCTACACGAAGGATCGACTCGGCCGAGGAAGGTGGAGAGAGGGAAGGGGAAGAGGAAGGTTCACCTCGAGGACAGGAGGACGGTGCCGCGGACAGCGAGCCGGCTTTGGCGAGCGCAGGAGGGCGGGGCGAGGCTCCGACGGTGGTTTGTGGCGAGGCGAAGGGCGAGACCGAGGCGAGGAAAGGCAGCGGTGGGCGAGAACTGCGCAAGGCTCGCGGGCGGTTCGGTTTTTGGGAGCGTCGTGGTCGGTTGTTTCTCCGAAAAATCGCACGGTCGGTTTGGGGAAGATGCACAGTGGGCGCCCTGGCGTGTGGGACCGGCTGACAGCGGCGGCGGCGGGCGCTCCATGCGCGGTCGCGTGCGCACAACGCGCTGTCTGGGCCACAGCGCAGAGCTGGCGCGCGGGCCCCGTCGAGCAGCGGCAGCGGGCGCGGAACCGCTGCGTGCGGTCGCTCGGGCGCGTGCGACGCACGCTGCGCGGGGGAAGCTGCAGGCGCGTGCTGGGTCGGGTGGCGCGTCCGCAGGGGGGCTGGGAGCTGGGCCGAGCAGCGCTGGCGCGCTGGGCTGCCGCGGCGGGGAAGCTGGGCCGCGCTCGCGCGGGCCCACGAAGGGGGAGGAGAGCGCTGGGCCGAGCGGGGGGGGGGGGGGGGGGGGGGGGAGAGAGGGGGAAAAAGGTGGCGGCTGGGCCAGCCGAATGGGCCAGGGAAGGGGGGGCTGGGCCACTTTCCCTTTTCTTTTTATTTACTCCATTTGACTCAAATCCAAATATGCCACAATTTCAAATTAGCACCCTCAAGCATATGCATCAAACAAAAGTGAAGTTTAGGGTTCAACATGATGCAACATTTCATACTCCCTTAGAGTTTAGCCTACTAGATTATAATTACAAATAAAAATAAACACTCTTCTTCTATAGAAAAGAGAAAGAGGAGATTGGGGGAGATGAGAAGAGAGGAGTAACACCTGAATTTGTGAATATGAGCAAAGAAATTTTATACCCCAAATTCAGGGTGTTACACCAGGGCTGCCTTCGGTTTAACTTTGCTCCTATGTTTTGAACCCTTTCTTTTATCTTTGTATTGCTTTGTTGTGAACCTTTGGCACCTGTAGAACATATATTCTAGAGCAAACTAGTCAGTCCAATGATTTGTGTTGGGCAATTCAACCACCAAAATTCATTTGGAAAAGGTTTGACCCTATTTCCCTTTCAATCTCCCCCTTTTTGGTGATTGATGCCAACACAAACCAAAGCAAATATAAAAGTGCAGAATTGAACTAGTTTGCATAAGGTAAGTGCAAAGGTTGCTTGGAATTGTAACCAATAAAATTATTTCAATAGATATGCATGGATTGTTTTCTTCTTATTCAAAATTTTGGACCATGTTTGCACCACTAGTTTTGTTTTTGCAAATCTTTTGGAAATTCTTTTCAAAATCCTTCTGCAAATAGTCAAAGGTATAAGAATAAGATTGAAAGAAGCATTTTCAAGATTTGAAATTTTCTCCCCCTAATGCTTTTCCTTTGACTAAAACAAAACTCCCCCTCAATGAAATTCTCCTCTTAGTGTTCAAGAGGGTTTTACAAATTTTTGAAGATACTCCCCCTTTTTTAACATAATAAGATATCAATTTGAAAACTTCATTTTTAAAATTTGGTGGTGGTGCGGTCCGTTTGCTTTGGGCTCATACTTTCTCCCCCTTTGGCATCAATCGCCAAAAACGGATACTTGTGAGTGAAATATAAGCCCTTTAACTTTCTCCCCAATGGCAAACAAATAGATATGAGTGAAGATTATACCAAAGTGGAGAACGATGCGGAGTACCAACAAATACCAATGGAGTTGAGTGGAAGCGCCTTCTTTGCCGAATACTCTATTTCCCTTTCAATTCTATGACTAAGCATGAGAATACACTTGAAAACACATTAGTCATAGACATAAAAGAGATATGATCAAAGGTATATAAATGAGCTATGTGTGCAAAGTATCAATCAAAATTCCGAGAATCAAGAATGATTAGCTCATTCCTAAGTTTGGTAAAGGTTTTCTCATCTAAAGGCTTGGTAAAGATATCGGCCAATTGATCTCTGGTGTTTATATAGGCTATCTCGATATCCCCCCTTTGTTGGTGATCTCCCAAAAAGTGATACCAAATGGCTATGTGCTTAGTGCGGCTGTGTTCAACGGGATTATCCACCATGCGGATTGTGAAGGATTACGGGGAGGCTACGCTAGCGCAAAACAAAATTTTCATCCCCATAAAACCAAGAACTACTGCGGTTATAGGTCATGGAATTACCACTAAACGCGCAGAGCAGCGGAAGACGTCTCGATGTAGACGAACGCGTCGAGCAGTGCCGTGCAGTCGTCGGCGTCCTTCACGTCCTCGCACGGTTCGTCCTAGTGCTCCAGATGTAGCACCTCCGAGGTATCCACACGTACAGGGAGGAAGCGCCACGTACCGAACTGCTAGGTTCGCGACGGCGGCTTGGCGAGGGCGAGAGGCGAGCGGCTACTCGTTTGCTGGTGGCGAATTAGAGTAAACCTAACCGCGCCCCCGCCCCTCATTATATAGGCGTTATGGTGGGCTTCTGACACCGAGGCCCATCAGTAACCCTAAAGCCCAGTCTAATTTCGGATCTAATCCGAGTTAGGCTTCCTTCCCCTTAAGTGTGTGACCCTATAGGTTCACGTACAAATAGACATAGCCCGAGTACTCTTACTTGGCCCAATAATTGATAGCAGCCTCTAGCAAGACATGTCAACTCCTATGCGCACGTAAAGATCATATCAGACGAACCATTGCAACATTACGTACATGCTGTTCCCTTTGTCTCACGATATTTGGTCTGGCTCTAAGCTGACCTCTCTTTCTCGATACTGTGAATTGGAATCCTTTCAATGGTTAACTCTTAACCCTAGCACGGCCATGCATTTCTTGATCCAATCACTCGAGGGGCCCAGAGATATCTCTCTCACAAAGAGAGGGACAAATTCCATCTTGACTAACCATGCCTCACAGCATGCTTCCTGACAAACCCAAAACTACCTTTATAACTACCCAGTTATGGAATAGCGTTTGATAGTCCCTAAGTAAGTCAATTCACATCTTGAGAACATGCGACAATCTCAGGTCTAAGGATTCAGTATTCATGTTGCAAAAAGAGAACTATATTACAATATCTCACGTTGGGTCGGTCCAGCCTCATGTCATACATGCGCCCACATTATTAGTTTAACATCTCCGTGTTCATGACTTGTGAAATGTAATCATCAGCTAATACATGTGCTAGTCATCGACTCTGACTAGGGACATCATTTAGAATAACCATATAAGTAAAGAATCTCACAAACAATTCACATAATTGCTAATCAATACAAGGTGCCTTCCATGGATATTCAATTAAGCAATATATATATCATGGATACAAAGAAATATGCTCATCTCTATGATTATCTCTAGGGCATATTTCTAACAGTCTCCCACTTGCACTAGAGTTAATCTAGAAGATATCTAATACCCATAGATCTCATGTGTGTCTCATGCTTACGTTGTGGAAGAGGTTTTGTCAAAGGATCAGCAACATTCAAATCCGTATGTATTTTGCATATCTTTATCTCACCCCGCCTAACGAATCCCCGTATGAGGTGAAACTTCCGCAGTACGTGTTTGCTTTTCTGGTGGTTCCTTGGCTCCTTAGCTTGCGCAATAGCCCCATTGTTGTCACAGTAGAGGTTCAATGGACTAGATGCATTAGGAAACACACCAAGCTCGATGAGGAACTTCCTTATCCAAACACCTTCCTTCGCAGATTCAGAAGCTGCAATGTACTCGGCTTCTGTTGTAGAATCAGTCACAGTCTCCTGTTTGGAACTCTTCCAACTAACAGCACCACCATTTATTGTGAACACAAAACCTGATTGCGATTTTAACTCGTCTGGGTCAGTTTGGAAGCTAGCATCGGTGTAACCAGTTACAACGAGCTCCTCCTTACCCCCATATACCAGGAACATATCTTTAGTCCTTCTTAAGTACTTAAAAATGCCTTTTACCGCTGTCCAGTGACCCTCACCTGGATCAGCCTGGTACCTACTCGTAGCACTTATAGCATATGAAACATCTGGGCGTGTACTTATCATGGCATACATGATTGATCCAATTGCTGAGGCGTATGGTACCTTACTCATGCGCTCCCGCTCATTAGCCGTCGTAGGACATTGCATCTGGCTAAGGTGTATACCATGTGACATAGGTAAGAACCCTTTCTTGGACTGTTGCATGTTGAACCGTTTCAAAATCTTGTCAATGTACGTATCTTGACTTAATCCTATAAGCCTCTTCGACCTATCTCTATAGATCCTTATGCCCAAAATATATGCTGCTTCCCCTAAGTCCTTCATAGAAAAACTCCTTTTTAATGAAGCCTTGATGGACTCCAGCATAGGAATGTCATTCCCAATAAATAATATGTCATCCACATACAAGATCAGAAATACAACAGCGCTCCCACTTTCCTTCTTGTAAACACAAGCTTCTTCTTCATTCTGATGAAAACCAAGCCCTTTGATCACTTCATCAAAACGAATGTTCCAACTCCGAGATGCTTGCTTCAACCCATAAATGGATTTATGAAGTTTGCATATCTTTCCAGCATTGATCGGATCGACAAAACCCTCGGGCTGTATCATATACACGTCCTCATCTAGGTTTCCATTAAGGAAAGCTGTTTTGACATCCATCTGCCAAATCTCATAATCGAAATATGCGGCAATAGCTAGAATGATCCAAATAGATTTAAGCATCGCTACTGGCGAGAATTTCTCGTCATAGTCAACTCCTTGAACTTGTCGAAAACCCTTTGCAACAAGTCGAGCCTTATAGATGTCAACATTTCCATCCATGTCTTTCTTCTTCTTATAGATCCATTTGCATTCTATGGGTCTAACACCATCAGGCGGGTCAACCAAGTTCCAAACTTGATTTTCTCCCATGGAATCTATCTCGGATCTCATGGCGACTTGCCATTTCTTGAAATCTGGGTCCATCATCGCTTCTGCATATGTTGCAGGTTCATCGTTGTCTAACAACAACACTTCCCCATTGCCCAACAATAGCACTTCTCCTCGTGCCTCGCGAAGCCTTGCTGACCTTCGTGGTTGTGGTGGTGATTCTCTTGCCATAGACGTCTCAACTTGTTCTGCTACATTAGCATTACTTGTTGAATCTTATCCCACTGGCTCATCCTGAACTTCTTCAAGATACACCTTTTGTTTACTTTTCTCTCTTTTGAGAAACTCTTTCTCTAAGAACACACCGTTCCGGGCGACAAACACTTTGCCCTCTGACCGGTGGTAAAAGTAATATCCTAAAGTTTCCTTTGGATATCCCACGAACATGCACTTGTCCGATTTTGGAGTGAGTTTATCCGACTGAAGTCACTTGACGTAAACCTCACAACCCCAAATCTTCAGAAAAGACAAACTGGGAGTCTTCCTAGTCCACATCTCATATGGTGTCTTAACTACGGACTTAGACGGTACCCTATTTAGTGTGAAAGCTGCTGTTTCTAGAGCATATCCCCAAAACGACAAAGGTAGGTCTGACTGGCTCATCATTGATCGAACCATATCTAATAAAGTCCGATTACGTCGCTCAGACACGCCATTCCTCTGAGGCGTTCCAGGCGGCGTAAGCTGTAGAACAATTCCACAACTCCTTAGATGATTGCTAAACTCATGACTCAAATATTCACCTCCACGATCCGATCGCAGTGCTTTAATTTTCTTGCCACGCTGATTTTCTACTTCATTCTGAAACTCTTTGAACTTTTCTAAGGATTCAGACTTGTGTTTCATTAAGTAGACATACCCATATCTACTAAAATCATTAGTGAAGGTTATGAAGTATTGGAATCCTCCCCTAGCTATCGTACTCATTGGTCCGCACACATCAGTATGTATGAGTTCCAATAAATCTAATGTCCTCTCCGGTAAACCCATGAAGGGCGCCTTGGTCATCTTACCAAGTAAGCAAGCTTCACATGTCTCGTATGATTCAAAATCAAACGAAGTTAAAAGCCCATCAGAATGAAGCTTCTTCATGCGATTCTCACTTATATGTCCCAAATGACAGTGCCACATGTAGGTAGGACTTAAATCATTAGGCCGAGGCCTTTTAGCACTAATATTACAGATAGGTGCATCATCAAGATTTAAAATGAATAACCCATTCATAATGGATGCAAAAGCCACAAACATGCCATTCTTAGAGATCACACAACCATTGTTTTCACTCGCAAATGAATAACCATCATTCATCAAACATGAAGGAGACATAATGTTTCGACTCATACTAGGAACTAGATAACAATTATTTAACTCCAAAATAAATCCTGATGGGAGGTGGAGTTGCATCGTCCCGACGGTCAACGCAACAACTCTTGCATTATTGCCTACCCGGAAATCAACTTCTCCTCTTTTCACGCTTCTACTTCTTATCATTCCCTGCATCGAATTGCAAATATGGGCAACCGATCGGGTATCAAATACCCAAGAATTAATATAAGAATCAGCAAGAAAAATTTCTGTAATGTGAATAGCAAGTGTACCTGCTGCGGCTGTACCCTTACCGTCGCGATCCTTAATAGAGGCCAAGTACTGCTTGCAATTCCTTTTCCAGTGACCAAGTTCTTTGCAATAAAAGCACTCTGCATCTGCAGCTGGTCCAGCCTTAGGCTTTTGATTTGGCTTGGATATTGTATCCTTTGCCTTGCCCTTCTTCTTTTGAGATTTACCCTTCTTCTTAAAGTTGGGTTTGTTTTGGACCGCCATCACATGGCTGCTGTTGCCAGCGCTTTTCTTTATGTCCCCCCTCTGCTGTTTTTAGCATGCCACATAGTTCATTGAGGCCCCTCTCCGCCCCATGCATATGGTAGTTCGTAATGAAGTTTCCATAGCTGGGCGGAAGAGATGCCAAAATGAAGTCAGTGGCCAACTCTTGGCTTATTGGGAAGCCTAGCTTCTCTAACCTCTGACTGTAACCAACCATTTTGATTACGTGTGGCCCAACTGCAGCGCCTTCTGCTAGCTTGCATTCTAGAAAGGCTTTAGACACATTGAACCTTTCAGTCCTAGCCTGAGTCTGGAACATATCCTTGAGCGCCACGATCATATCGTGCACCTCATGGTTTGTCTCAAATTGCATCTGTAGCTGAAAGTCGCCTAGAGGGGGGGTGAATAGGGCGAAACTGAAAATCTCAAAAATAATCACAACTACAAGCCGGGTTAGCGTTAGAAATATAATTGAGTCCGCGAGAGAGGGAGCAAAACAAATCGCAAGCAAATAACGAAGTGAGACACGCGGATTTGTTTTACCGAGGTTCGGTTCTTTCAAACCTACTCCCCGTTGAGGAGGCCACAAAGGCCGGGTCTCTTTCAACCCTTCCCTCTCTCAAACGGTCCCTCGGACCGAGTGAGCTTTTCTTCTTCTCAATCAAACGGGAACAAAACTTCCCCGCAAGGGCCACCACACAATTGGTGCCTCTTGCCTTGGTTACAATTGAGTTTTGATCACAAGAACAAGTGAGAAAGAAAGAAAGCGATCCAAGCGCAAGAGCTCAAAAGAACACGGCAAATCTCTCTCGCTAGTCACTAAAGGCTTGAGTGGAGAGGATTTGATCTCTTTGGTGTGTCTAGAATTGAATGCCTAGCTCTTGTAAGTGGTTGGAAGTTGGAAAACTTGGATGCCATGAATGGTGGGGTGGTTGGGGTATTTATAGCCCCAACCACTAAACTTGACCGTTGGTGGAGGCTATCTGTCGATGGCGCACCGGACAGTCCGGTGCACACCGGACATGTCCGGTGCCCCCGCCACGTCACCAGTGCCGTTGGATTCTGACCGTTGGAGCTTCTGACTTCTGGGCCCGCCTTGATGTCCGGTGCACACCGGACATCAACTGTTCATTGTCCGGTGCGCCGGTATGGGCGCGCCTGACGTCTGCGCGCGCAGAGCGCGCATTAAATGCGCTGCAGGGAGCCGTTGGCGCCGAAATAGCCGTTGCTCCGGGGTTACACCGGACAGTCCGGTGCACACCGGACATGTCCGGTGAATTATAGCGGAGCGGCTGCCGCGCGAACCCGAGGCTGGCGAGTTGAGGAGGCCGCGCGTCCTTGGAGCACCGGACACTGTCCGGTGCACACCGGACAGTCCGGTGAATTATAGCGAAGCGACCTGAGAAATTCCCGAAGGTGGCGAGTTCGAGTTGGAGTCCTCTGGGCGCATCGGACACTGTCCGGTGTACACCGGACAGTCCGGTGCCTTCAGCCAGAGGTGCCTTCGGTTGCCTCTTTGCTCCTTTGTTGAATCCAAAACTTGATCTTTTTATTGGCTGAGTGTGAACCTTTTGCACCTGTATAACTTATACACTAGAGCAAACTAGTTAGTCCAATATTTGTGTTGGGCAATTCAACCACCAAAATTATTTAGGAACTCGGTGTAAGCCTAATTCCCTTTCAATCTCCCCCTTTTTGGTGATTGATGCCAACACAAACCAAAGCAAATATAGAAGTGCATAGTTGAACTAGTTTGCATAATGTAAGTGCAAAGGTTGCTTGGAATTGAGCCAATATAAATGCTTACATGATGCGCATGGATAGTTTTCTTTATTTTTGACATATTGGACCACATTTGCACCAAAGGTTTTGTTTTTGCAAACTTTTTGTAAATTCTTTTCAAAGGCCTTTTGCAAGATAGTCAAAGGTAAATGAATAAGATTTTGCAAGACTTTTTCGAGTTTTGAAATTTTCTTCCTTTGTTCAAAATGCCTTCCCTTTGACTAAACAAAACTCCCCCTCAAATAAAGTCTCCTCTTAGTGTTCAAGAGGGTTTTAAGATATCAAATTTGAAAATACTACTTACTCCCCCTTTAGAACACAAAGAGATACCAATTTTGAAATTTACCAAATGAAAATCATCAATTTTAAAAATTAGGGTGGTGGTGCGGTCCTTTTGCTTTGGGCTCATATTTTCTCCCCCTTTGGCATGAATCGCCAAAAACGGAAATATTAGAGCCAATAGAAGTACTTTCCCCTCCTTTGGTCATGAAATAAATGAGTGAAGATTATACCAAAGATGGAGAGTGATGCGGAGCGACGGCGAAGGATGAGTAGTAGAGTGGAGTGGAAGCCTTGTCTTCGCCGAAGACTCCAATTCCCTTTCAATATACCTATGACTTGGTTTGGAATACACTTGAAAACACATTAGTCATAGCATATATAAAAGAGATATGATCAAAGGTATACATGTGAGCTATGTGTGCAAGTTTAGCAAAAGAAATTCCTAGAATCTAGAATATTAAGCTCATGCCTAAGTCTGGTAAAAGATTGTTCATCAAGTGGCTTGGTAAAGATATCGGCTAATTGATCTTTAGTGTTAATGTAGGAAATCTCGATATCCCCCTTTTGTTGGTGATCCCGAAGAAAGTGATACCGAATGGCTATGTGTTTAGTGCGGCTATGCTCAACGGGATTATCCGCCATGCGGATTGCACTCTCATTATCACATAGAAGAGGAACTTTGGTTAGTTTGTAACCGTAGTCCCGCAGGGTTTGCCTCATCCAAAGCAATTGCGCGCAACAATGGCCTGCGGCAATATACTCGGCTTCGGCGGTAGAAAGAGCGACCGAATTTTGCTTCTTTGAAGCCCAAGACACCAAGGATCTTCCCAAGAACTGGCAAGTCCCCGATGTGCTCTTTCTATTAATCTTACACCCCGCCCAATCGGCATCCGAATAACCAATCAAATCAAAAGTGGATCCCCGAGGGTACCAAAGCCCAAACTTAGGAGTATAAGCCAAATATCTCAAGATTCGTTTTACGGCCGTAAGGTGTGATTCCTTAGGGTCGGCTTGGAATCTTGCACACATGCATACGGAAAGCATAATGTCCGGTCGAGATGCACATAAATAAAGCAATGAACCAATCATCGACCGGTATACCTTTTGATCCACGGACTTACCTCCCGTGTCGAGGTCGAGATGCCCATTTGTTCCCATGGGAGTCTTGATGGGCTTGGCATCCTTCATTCCAAACTTGCTTAAAATGTCTTGAGTATACTTCGTTTGGCTAATGAAGGTGCCCTCTTGGAGTTGCTTGACTTGAAATCCTAAGAAATATTTCAATTCCCCCATCATAGACATCTCGAATTTCTGTGTCATGATCCTACTAAATTCCTCACATGTAGATTTGTTAGTAGACCCAAATATAATATCATCAACATAAATTTGGCATACAAACAAATCATTATCAAGTGTTTTGGTGAACAAAGTAGGATCGGCTTTGCCAACCTTGAAGCCATTTGCAATAAGGAAATCTCTAAGGCATTCATACCATGCTCTTGGGGCTTGCTTGAGCCCATAAAGCGCCTTAGTGAGCCTATAAACATGGTTAGGGTACTCACTGTCTTCAAAGCCGGGAGGTTGCTCAACATAGACCTCCTCCTTGATTGGTCCATTGAGGAAGGCACTCTTCACGTCCATTTGATAAAGCTTGAAGCCATGGTAAGTAGCATAGGCTAATAATATGCGAATTGATTCAAGCCTAGCTACGGGTGCATAGGTTTCACCAAAATCCAAACCTTCGACTTGTGAATACCCCTTGGCCACGAGTCGAGCTTTGTTCCTTGTCACCACACCATGCTCGTCTTGCTTGTTGCGGAAGACCCACTTGGTTCCTACAACATTTTGATTAGGACGTGGAACTAAGTGCCATACCTCGTTCCTTGTGAAATTGTTGAGCTCCTCTTGCATCGCCATCACCCAATCCGAATCTTGAAGTGCTTCCTCTACCCTGTGTGGCTCAATAGAGGAAACAAAAGAGTAATGTTCACAAAAATGTGCAACACGAGATCGAGTAGTTACCCCCTTATGAATGTCGCCGAGGATGGTGTCGACGGGGTGATCTCGTTGTATTGCTTGGTGGACTCTTGGGTGTGGCGGTCTTGGTTGTTCATCCTCCTTGTCTTCATTATTTGCATCTCCCCCTTGATCGTTGCCGTCATTTTGAGGTGCCTCATCTTCTTGATCTTCTTGTTCAACCTCTTGAGCCTCATCCTCAATTTGAGTTGGTGGAGATGCTTGTATGGAGGAGGATGGTTGATCTTGTGTATGTGGAGGCTCTTCAGATTCCTTAGGACACACATCCCCAATGGACATGTTCCTTAGCGCTATGCATGGAGCCTGTTCTTCACCTATCTCATCAAGATCAACTTGCTCTACTTGAGAGCCGTTAGTCTCATCAAACACAACGTCACAAGAAACTTCAACAAGTCCTGAGGACTTGTTAAAGACTCTATATGCCCTTGTGTTTGAGTCATATCCTAGTAAAAAGCCTTCTACAGTTTTAGGAGCAAATTTAGATTTTCTACCTCTTTTAACAAGTATAAAACATTTGCTACCAAAAACTCTAAAATATGAGATATTTGGCTTTTTACCGGTTAGGAGTTCATATGATGTCTTCTTGAGGATTCGGTGAAGATATAACCGGTTGATGGCGTAGCAAGCGGTGTTGACCGCTTCGGCCCAAAACCGATCCGGTGTCTTGTACTCATCAAGCATGGTTCTTGCCATGTCCAATAGAGTTCGATTCTTCCTCTCCACTACACCATTTTGTTGTGGAGTGTAGGGAGAAGAGAACTCATGCTTGATGCCCTCCTCCTCAAGGAAGCCTTCTATTTGCGAATTTTTGAACTCCGTCCCATTGTCGCTTCTAATTTTCTTGATTCTTAAGCCGAACTCATTTTGAGCCCGTCTCAAGAATCCCTTTAAGGTCTCTTGGGTATAAGATTTGTCCTGCAAAAAGAACACCCAAGTGAAGCGAGAATAATCATCCACAATGACTAGACAATACTTACTCCCGCCGATGCTTATGTAAGCGATCGGGCCGAATAGGTCCATGTGTAGGAGCTCCAGTGGCCTGTCACTAGTCATGATGTTCTTGTGTGGATGATGAGTGCCAACTTGCTTCCCGGCTTGGCATGCGCTACAAATCCTGTCTTTCTCAAAATGAACATTTGTTAGTCCTAAAATGTGTTCCCCCTTTAGAAGTTTATGAAGATTCTTCATTCCAACATGGGCTAGTCGGCGGTGCCAGAGCCAACCCAAGTTAGTCTTAGCAATTAAGCAAGTGTCGAGTTCAGCTCTATCAAAATCTACCAAGTATAGCTGACCCTCTAACACTCCCTTAAATGCTATTGAATCATCACTTCTTCTAAAGACAGTAACACCTACATCAGTAAATAGACAGTTGTAGCCCATTTGACATAATTGGGATACGGAAAGCAAATTGTAATCTAAAGAATCTACAAGAAAAACATTGGAAATAGTATGGTCAGGTGATATAGCAATTTTACCCAAACCTTTGACCAAACCTTGATTTCCATCCCCGAATGTGATAGCTCGTTGGGGATCTTGGTTTTTCTCATAAGAGGAGAACATCTTTTTCTCCCCTGTCATGTGGTTTGTGCACCCGCTGTCGAGTATCCAACTTGAGCCCCCGGATGCATAAACCTACAAAACAATTTTAGTTCTTGATTTTAGGTACCCAAACGGTTTTGGGTCCTTTGGCATTAGAAACAAGAACTTTGGGTACCCAAACACAAGTCTTTGATCCCTTGTGTTTGCCCCCAACAATCTTGGCAACTACCTTGCCGGATTTGTTAGTTAAAACATATGATGCATCAAAGGTTTTGAATGAAATAGCATGATCATTTGATGCATTAGAAATTTTCTTTCTAGGCAACTTGGCACGGGTTGGTTGCCTAGAGCTAGATGTCTCACCCTTATACATAAAAGCATGGTTAGGGCCGGAGTGAGACTTCCTAGAATGAGTTCTCCTAATTTTGCTCTCAGGATAGCCGGCAGGGTACAAAATGTAACCCTCGTTATCCTGAGGCATGGGAGCCTTGCCCTTAACAAAGTTGGATAAATTCTTTGGAGGGGCATTAAGTTTGACATTGTCTCCCTTTTGGAAGCCAATGCCATCCTTGATGCCGGGGCGTCTCCCATTATAGAGCATGCTTCTAGCAAATTTAAATTTTTCATTTTCTAAGTCATGCTCACTAATCTTAGCATTAAGTTGTGCTATGTGATCATTTTGTTTTTTAATTAAGGCTAGGTGATCATGGATAGCATCAACATTAATATCTCTACATCTAGTGCAAATAGAAGTGTGCTCAACGGTAGATGTAGATGGTTTGCAAGATTTTAATTCTACAACCTTAGCATGCAACATATCATTCTTAGTTCTAAGGTCAGAAATTGTAACATTGCAAACATCTAATTCTTTAGCCTTAGCAATTAATTTTTCATTCTCATTTCTAAGGCTAGCAATAGAAACATTCAACTCATCAATCCTAGCAAGCAAATCAACATTATCATTTCTAGGATAGGAAGTTGAATCAATACAAACATGAGAATCAACCTTAGCAATTAATTTAGCATTTTCATTTCTAAGGTTGGCAATGGTGTCATGGCAAGTACTTAGCTCACTAGATAATTTGTTACACTTTTCTACCTCTAGAGCATAAGCATTTTTAACCTTAACATGTTTCTTGTTTTCCTTGATTAGGAAGTCCTCTTGGGAGTCCAAGAGATCATCCTTTTCATGGATGGCACTAATTAGCTCATTTAATTTTTCCTTTTGTTCCATGTTAAGGTTAGCAAAAAGAATACGCAAGTTATCCTCCTCATTTTTATCATCATCCTCATCACTAGATGTTTCATATTTAGTGGAGGACCTTGATTTTACCTTCTTTTTGCCGTCCTTGGCCATGAGACACTTGTGGCCGACGTTGGGGAAGAGAAGCCCCTTGGTGACGGCGATGTTGGCGGCGTCCTCGTCGGAGGAGGGCTCGGTGGAGCTCTCGTCGGAGTCCCACTTGCGGCACACGTGGGCATCGCCGCCCTTCTTCTTGTGGTACCTCTTCTTTTCTCTCCTCTTGCCCTTCTTGTCGTCGCCCCTGTCACTGTCACTAGACATAGGACATTTTGCAATAAAGTGACCGGGCTTACCACACTTGTAGCAAACCTTCTTGGAACGGGGTTTGTAGTCCTTCCCCTTCCGTTGCTTGAGGATTTGCCGAAAGCTTTTGATGATTAAGGCCATCTCCTCATTGTCGAGCTTGGAGGCGTCAATTGGTTGTCTACTTGGTGTAGACTCTTCCTTCTTCTCCTCCGTTGCCTTGAAGGCCACCGGTTGCGCCTCGGATGTGGAAGGTTCATCAAGCTCGTTGATCTTCTTTGAGCCCTTAATCATGCATTCAAAACTCACAAAATTCCCGATAACTTCCTCGGGGGTCATTAGTGGATATCTAGGATTACCACGAATTAATTGAACTTGAGTGGGGTTAAGAAAAATAAGAGCTCTTAAAATAACCTTAACCACCTCGTGGTCATCCCACTTTTTGCTCCCGAGGTTGCGCACTTGGTTCACCAAGGTCTTGAGCCGATTGTACATATCTTGTGGCTCCTCCCCTTGGCGTAGACGGAAGCGACCGAGCTCCCCCTCGATCGTTTCCCGCTTGGTGATCTTGGTGAGTTCATCACCCTCGTGCGCCGTCTTGAGTAGGTCCCAAATCTCTTTTGCGTTCTTCAACCCTTGCACTTTGTTGTATTCCTCCTTGCTTAGAGAGGCAAGGAGAATGGTTGCGGCTTGGGAGTTGAAGTGCTCGATTTGGGCTACTTCGTCCGTGTCATAATCCTCATCCCCTATTGATGGTACCTGTACTCCAAACTCAACAACATTCCATATACTTTTGTGGAGTGAGGTTAGATGAAATTTCATTAAATCACTCCACCTAGCATAATCTTCGCCATCAAAAGTTGGCGGTTTGCCTAATGGAACGGAAAGTAAAGGAGTATGTCTAGGTGTACGGGGATAGTGTAAGGGGATCTTACTAAACTTCTTGCGCTCTTGGCGCTTAGAAGTTACGGACGGTGCATCGGAGTTGGAGGTGGATGTTGATGAAGTGTCGGTCTCGTAGTAGACCACCTTCCTCATCTTTTTGTGCTTGTCCCCACTCCGATGCGGCTTGTGAGAAGAAGATTTTTCCTTCTTCTCCTTGTGGTGAGAAGAGGAAGATCTTTTCTCCTTCCGCTTGGAGGAGTTCTTCTTCTTCTCCCTTCTCTTGGTGCGGGACTCTTCCGATGAAGTGCTCCCTTGGCTTGTAGTGGGCTTGTCGCCGGTCTCCATCTCCCTCTTGGTGTGATCTCCCGACATCACTTCGAGCGGTTAGGCTCTAATGAAGCACCGGGCTCTGATACCAATTGAAAGTCGCCTAGAGGGGGGGGTGAATAGGGCGAAACTGAAAATCTCAAAAATAATCACAACTACAAGCCGGGTTAGCGTTAGAAATATAATTGAGTCCGCGAGAGAGGGAGCAAAACAAATCGCAAGCAAATAACGAAGTGAGACACGCGGATTTGTTTTACCGAGGTTCGGTTCTTTCAAACCTACTCCCCGTTGAGGAGGCCACAAAGGCCGGGTCTCTTTCAACCCTTCCCTCTCTCAAACGGTCCCTCGGACCGAGTGAGCTTTTCTTCTTCTCAATCAAACGGGAACAAAACTTCCCCGCAAGGGCCACCACATAATTGGTGCCTCTTGCCTTGGTTACAATTGAGTTTTGATCACAAGAACAAGTGAGAAAGAAAGAAAGCGATCCAAGCGCAAGAGCTCAAAAGAACACGACAAATCTCTCTCGCTAGTCACTAAAGGCTTGAGTGGAGAGGATTTGATCTCTTTGGTGTGTCTAGAATTGAATGCCTAGCTCTTGTAAGTGGTTGGAAGTTGGAAAACTTGGATGCCATGAATGGTGGGGTGGTTGGGGTATTTATAGCCCCAACCACTAAACTTGACCGTTGGTGGAGGCTGTCTGTCGATGGCGCACCGGACAGTCCGGTGCACACCGGACATGTCCGGTGCCCCCGCCACGTCACCAGTGCCGTTGGATTCTGACCGTTGGAGCTTCTGACTTCTGGGCCCGCCTGGATGTCCGGTGCACACCGGACATCAACTGTTCATTGTCCGGTGCGCCGGTATGGGCGCGCCTGACGTCTGCGCGCGCAGAGCGCGCATTAAATGCGCTGCAGGGAGCCGTTGGCGCCGAAATAGCCGTTGCTCCGGGGTTACACCGGACAGTCCGGTGCACACCGGACATGTCCGGTGAATTATAGCGGAGCGGCTGCCGCGCGAACCCGAGGCTGGCGAGTTGAGGAGGCCGCGCGTCCTTGGAGCACCGGACAGTCCGGTGCACACCGGACAGTCCGGTGAATTATAGCGAAGCGACCTGAGAAATTCCCGAAGGTGGCGAGTTCGAGTTGGAGTCCTCTGGGCGCACCGGACACTGTCCGGTGTACACCGGACAGTCCGGTGCCTTCAGCCAGAGGTGCCTTCGGTTGCCTCTTTGCTCCTTTGTTGAATCCAAAACTTGATCTTTTTATTGGCTGAGTGTGAACCTTTTGCACCAGTATAACTTATACACTAGAGCAAACTAGTTAGTCCAATATTTGTGTTGGGCAATTCAACCACCAAAATTATTTAGGAACTCGGTGTAAGCCTAATTCCCTTTCAGTAGCTCAGGCTCCATGCAAGCAAGCATTAGTCAACTCACTTCAAGATTAGCATCCATTGCTTTCTTGTAAGCGGTTTTAGCTGCAGCAGTTGCATTTTCACCAGGATCCTCTGGCAGTGGGGTGTCTAGAACGTCTTCCTTTTTTTCAGCCCTGAGAATAATTCTCAGGTTACGGATCCAATCCGTATAGTTTGTTCCATTTAACTTATCCTTTTCAAGAATTGATCACAAAGTAAATGTTGGTGTGCTAGGTGCCATTTATCTACAACAAAATAATGCAAAATACTAAGACAAAAATATCCATGACAGAGTAAATCATATTAAACATTTAATAGTCTACTCCCACTAAAATCAATATCCCTCGATTGATACTTAGTGATTCAGAACCCACAACTAACAAGTCTACTAGTGAGCTTTAGCATCACTGCTAGAAGACAAGGTAGATCGGTAAGCAACTCCTTGCTAATCATATCATATATATGACTTCTGTTGTTGGGTGACATCTCTATGTCTCAGCTCCCAACCTTATGCCCCAAAGTCCTTAACCATTAAGCTGACTTTGTTTAAGTTAACCAACCCTTTCTGCAGTTCGTATCCGATACAAACCTATCTAGTCAAGGAAAACTGGTGGCACCCTAATTTCATAGACCCACCACCAATTGTACGAGACTTATGATAGTGCAAGGTCTGGAGAGGCATTTAAGCTTAAACATTTATGAGGGATCGTCCTACTTATATCATCGCACGCAAGGACATATATGCAATATGAACAAGTAGAACATTAAGAATGGCATTCACACAACAATTGTGATTCGGTATGGCTTGCTGTCACATGGTGATCCCTATCTCCAATAATCTGTCCATCACGATGATCTCCATCTCCATGATATAGGTATGCCATCCTTCAGGTGATGAGTCCTTCAAGACCTATCTAACGTATGCTGGTAAACAAATTACATATACGCTTTGGATCATCACATGTTGACATGCAGGTCATTACATTAAATTTGGACAATACATGTGGCTCCAGCCGTATTGCCCTAGTCACGACACGCAGGTCATGAATAATTCATTAATATGCATCATATACACACAATAGCCATACCGATCACAAGATGTCCTGCAAAAACAGGTTAGACAAACACGTTTCTATATGTTCGCCACTACAGCAGATAGCCACGGCGGTCCTGAAAACCTCACAGGATTCCATGCATCGTATGTATGGAAATTCCACTGAAAATCTCATGCGGTTGATCAAATCAACCCAAATCCGAGACTTTCGACCCGAAGAAGATTACACTCATGACGTCGATCTGTTACGTCAATCTGCTGGTTGTGTATGCAGTTAGCCCCGATGGTGATTCCAGCCGGTAGGGGCAAGTCGCGCACATAACAGAGAAGGACGAACTAATCTCTTTAGTCATATCCGATGTAATCTACTTCAACCCTTTATAACCAATTGATCTAATCAAACCGTGCATCAAGTAGATCCATCTCATGAACCTAGATCCAGACCTAAAACTACACAGAACCTGCTTTGATACCACTGAAGGATTACGGGGAGGCTACGCTAGCGCAAAACAAAATTTTCAACCCCATAAAACCAAGAACTACTGCGGTTATAGGTCATGGAATTACCACTAAACGCGCAGAGCAGCGGAAGACGTCTCGATGTAGACGAACATGTCGAGCAGTGCCGTGCAGTCGTCAGCGTCCTTCACGTCCTCGCACAGTTCGTCCTAGTGCTCCAGATGTAGCACCTCCGAGGTATCCACACGTACAGGGAGGAAGCGCCGCGTACCGAACTGCTAGGTTCGCGACGGCGGCTTGGCGAGGGCGAGAGGCGAGCGGCTACTCGTTTGCTGGTGGCGAATTAGGGTAAACCTAACTGCACCCCCGCCCCTCATTATATAGGCGTTATGGTGGGCTTCTGACACCGAGGCCCATCAGTAACCCTAAAGCCCAGTCTAATTTCGGATCTAATCCGAGTTAGGCTTCCTTCCCCTTAAGTGTGTGACCCTATAGGTTCACGTATAAATAGACATAGCCCGAGTACTCTTACTTGGCCCAATAATTGACAGCAACCTCTAGCAAGACATGTCAACTCGTATGCGCACGTAAAGATCATATCAGACGAATCATTGCAACATTACGTACATGTTGTTCCCTTTGTCTCACGATATTTGGTCTGGCTCTAAGCTGACCTCTCTTTCTCGATACTGTGAATTGGAATCCTTTCAATGGTTAACTCTTAACCCTAGCACAGCCATGCATTTCTTGATCCAATCACTCGAGGGGCCCAGAGATATCTCTCTCACAAAGAGAGGGACAAATTCCATCTTGACTGACCATGCCTCACAGCATGCTTCCTGACAAACCCAAAACTACCTTTATAACTACCCAGTTACGGAATAGCGTTTGATAGTCCCTAAGTAAGTCAATTCACATCTTGAGAACATGCGACAATCTCAGGTCTAAGGATACAGTATTCATGTTGCAAAAAGAGAACTATATTACAATATCTCACGTTGGGTCGGTCCAGCCTCATGTCATACATGCGCCCACATTATTAGTTTAACATCTCCATGTTCATGACTTGTGAAATGTAGTCATCAGCTAATACATGTGCTAGTCATCGACTCTGACTAGGGACATCATTTAGAATAACCATATAAGTAAAGAATCTCACAAACAATTCACATAATTGCTAATCAATACAAGGTGCCTTCCATGGATATTCAATTAAGCAATATATATATCATGGATACAAAGAAATATGCTCATCTCTATGATTATCTCTAGGGCATATTTCTAACAGATTGCACTCTCATTATCACATAGGAGAGGGACTTTGCTAAATTTGTAGCCATAGTCCCTAAGGGTTTGCCTCATCCAAAGCAATTGCGCGCAACAATGGCCTACGGCAATGTACTCGGCTTCGGCGGTAGAAAGAGCTACTGAGTTTTGTTTCTTTGAAGCCCAAGACACCAGGGATCTCCCCAGAAATTGACAAGTCCCTGATGTGCTCTTCCTATCAATTTTACACCCTGCCCAATCAGCATCGGAATATCCTAATAAAATCAAACGAGGATCCCTTGGGGTACCAAAGACCAAACTTAGGTGTGTGAACTAAATATCTCAAGATTCGCTTCATGGCCCTAAGGTGAACTTCCTTAGGATCGGCTTGGAACCTTGCACACATGCATATGGAAAGCATAATGTCCGGTCGAGATACACATAAATAGAGTAAAGATCCTATCATCGACTGGTATACCTTTTGATCTACAGATTTACCTCCCGTGTCGAGGTCGAGATGCCCATTGGTTCCCATGGGTGTCTTGATGGGCTTGGCATCCTTCTGAGAGCACCTAGAGGGGGGTGAATAGGTGATCCTATAAAAACTTAAAACTCAAGGCCACAAACTTGATTAAGTGTTAGAACAATAAAGCCAAGTGGCTAGAGAGGAGTTCTTGCTAAACACGATAACCACAAAGAAATCAACACAGAGAGGCACAATGGTTTATCCCGTGGTTCGGCCAAGTCCAACACTTGCCTACTCCACGTTGTGGCGTCCCAACGGACGAGGGTTGCACTCAACCCCTTTCAAGCGGTCCAAAGACCCACTTGAATACCACGGTGTTTCTCTTTGTTTCACTATTTCCCGCTTGTGAGGAATCTCCACAACTTGGAGCTTCTCGCCCTTACAATTTTATGATCACAAAGAAGCACGGAAGTAAGGGTGGGAAAAGCAACGCACACAAGACACAAAATCAGAGCAAAAGCACGCACACAAGTCACAACTCGAGCTCACAACACAACCCGAAGAGTTCTCTACTTAAATGAGCTCTAGTTGCTATCACAAAGAATCAAATGCGCGGAAATGGAGTCTTGGTGCTTAGAGTTGATCAAAGAATGCTTGGTGTACTCCTCCATGCGCCTAGGGGTCCCTTTTATAGCCCCAAGGCAGCTAGGAGCCGTTGGAAGCAATCCAGGAAGGCAAATCTTGCCTTCTGTCGGGTGGCGCACCGGACAGTTCGGTGCACCACCAGACATCCCCTGTTAACAGTCCGGTGCAGATTGCTTTCCAAATTTGGCGCAGCCGACCGTTGAGGATTTGGAGTCGTTGGCGCACCGGACACTGTCTGGTGCACACCGGACAGTCCGGTGCCCCCATCCGACCGTTGGCTCGGCCATGCGTCATGCGCGGATTGCGTGGCCGACCGTTGGCGCGCCCGACCGTTGACTCACTGGACAGTCCGGTGCCTCACCGGACAGTCTGGTGAATTATAGCCGTACGCTGTTGACTTGGTTCCCGAGAGCAGCGACTTCGCCGCAGACGACTCACCGGACAGTCCGGTGCACCACCGGACAGTCCAATGATTTATAGCCGTACGCCGTCGTCGAGACCCGAGAGCAGGCTGTTCACCGGGACTGGTCCTGGCGCATCGGACACTGTCCGGTGTACCACCTTACACTGTCCGGTGAACCACCGGACAGTCCGGTGCACCCAGACCGAGCAGCCTTTTGGCTGAACATAGCCAACTTTTCCCAAAAGCGATTTCTCCTGTTTCTAGCACTTAGACACAATACATTAGTCTTCAAAACAATGTACTAAGTCTAGAAACATACCTTTAATCTTGATTTGCACTTTTTGAGTCTTTGGCACAAATATTACTCAAAGCATTTGTGTGGAGCACTAAATCACCAAAATCTTATAGAAATGGCCCAAGGGCACATTTCCCTTTCAATCTCCCCCTTTTTGGTGATTTAAGCCAACACAACAAAAAGCAACTAAAGAAGTGCAACATCAATGCAAATGAGAACAAAAATTTATATTTGATTCAAATTTGGCATATTTGGATCATTCTTTGCCACCACTTGGTTTGTTTTTGCAAATCAAACTCAATTTCCTATCTCTAAGTCAAAGTCACTTGTTGAGGCATAGAGAGAGGTATTCCAAGAGAAATTGATCAAAGATTCAAAAACTCCCCCTTTTACCCATAATCAACATTCTCCCCACAAGAGACCAACTTTTGACAATTAGAGACAATAAGAGTATTTTGACAAAACAAAAACTCTAACTCTACTATTTTCAAAATTCTCAAGTGGTAGCTGATCCATTTCAAAAACTCTAACTCTACTATTTTCAAAATTCTCAAGTGGTAGCTGATCCATTTCTTGCTTTGGCCTTAATTTCTCCCCCTTTGGCATTAAGCACCAAAACGGGATCATTATTGGCCCTTAAACCTCACTGCCTTACCAAAATCTTCAATTAAGAGTAAAAAGGCAATAAGAACACAGAGATGAACTTGGAGTAAATTACCCTCTCATCGGAGTGCAGTGGAAGTCTTGCATGGTCCAAGTTCACCTTTTCCCTTTCAATCCTCCTTTGAGACTAAATTAAGAAAACTTAAGCACACGGTTAGTCTCAAAGGGTCAAGTTGTAGCATTTCTCCCCCTAAATATGTGCATTATTCGCACATAGACTTGTGAGGTCTGGGGATCCCTTGCACAACTTGAGCACCATAAATAAGCAATAAAATGCATAATGGAACATGATCAAAGGCATAAAACACATGTATGCTCTATATCAATCCAAGTTACGCGAATCTAAGACATTTAGCTCACTACGCAGCTTGCAAAAGGTCTTCTCATCTAAAGGCTTGGTAAAGATATCGGCTAGCTGGTTCTCGTTGCTAACATAAAACACTTCGATATTTCCCTTTTGCTGGTGGTCTCTCAAAAAGTGATGCCGGATGTCTATGTGCTTTGTGCGGCTGTGTTCAACAGGATTGTCCGTCATGTGGATAGCACTCTCATTGTCACATAGGAGTGGGACTTTGCTCAGATTGTAGCCAAAGTCCCGGAGGGTTTGCCTCATCCAAAGTAGTTGCGCGCAACACTGTCCTGCGGCAACGTACTCGGCCTCAGCGGTGGATAGGGCAACGGAAGTTTGTTTCTTAGAACTCCACGACACCAGGGACCTTCCTAGGAATTGGCACGTCCCTGATGTACTCTTCCTATCGACCTTACATCCAGCATAATCGGAGTCTGAATATCCAATTAAGTCAAAGGTAGACCCCTTTGGATACCAGATCCCGAAGCAAGGCGTAGCAACTAAATATCTAAGAATTCACTTAACGGCCACAAGGTGACACTCCCTTGGGTCGGATTGAAATCTAGCACACATGCATACGCTTAGCATAATATCCGGTCTACTAGCACATAAATAAAGTAAAGACCCTATCATAGACCGGTATGCCTTTTGATTAACGGACTTACCTCCTTTGTTGAGGTCGACATGTCCGTCGGTTCCCATTGGAGTCTTTGTGGGCTTGGCGTCCTTCATCCTAATCCGCTTGAGCAAGTCTTGCGTGTACTTCGTTTGAGAGATGAAGGTGCCGTCCTTGAGTTGCTTCACTTGGAACCCAAGGAAGTAGTTCAACTCGCCCATCATCGACATCTCGAATTTCTGAGTCATCACCCTGTTAAACTCTTCACAAGACTTTTGGTTAGTAGAACCAAATATTATGTCATCGACATATATTTGGCACACAAATAGATCACCATCGCAAGTCTTAGTGAAAAGAGTTGGATCGGCTTTCCCAACCTTGAAAGCATTAGCAATTAAAAAGTCTCTAAGGCATTCATACCATGCACTTGGGGCTTGCTTAAGTCCATAGAGCGCCTTAGAGAGCTTATACACATGGTCGGGGTACCGTTCATCCTCAAAGCCAGGGGGTTGCTCCACGTACACCTCCTCCTTGATTGGCCCGTTGAGGAAAGCGCTCTTCACGTCCATTTGGAACAACCTGAAAGAATGGTGAGCGGCATAGGCTAACAAAATACGAATCGACTCTAGCCTAGCCACAGGAGCAAAAGTCTCCTCAAAGTCCAAACCTACAACTTGGGCATAACCTTTTGCCACAAGTCGAGCCTTGTTCCTTGTCACCACCCCGTGCTCGTCCTGTTTGTTGCGGAACACCCACTTGGTTCCCACAACGTTTTGCTTGGGACATGGCACCAGTGTCCAAACTTCATTTCGCTTGAAGTTGTTGAGCTCTTCCTGCATGGCCAACACCCAATCCGGATCTAGCAAGGCCTCTTCTACCCTGAAAGGCTCAATAGAAGAGACAAAAGAGTAATGCTCACAAAAGTTAGCTAATCTAGAGCGAGTGGTTACTCCCTTGCTAATGTCACCCAAAATCTGGTCGACTGGATGATTCTTTTGAATCATCGCTCGAACTTGAGTTGGAGGGGCTCGTGGTACTTCTTCCTCTTTATCTTGGACATCCTGTGCTCCCCCTTGATCACACGCCTCTTCTTGAGGGACCTGTTTGTCATCTTGAGTTGGGGGATGTACCGTCGTTGAGGAAGAAGGTTGATCTTGCTCTTGGTGTTCCTGTGGTCGCACATCTCCAATCGCCATGGTACGAATTGCGTCCGTTGGAACATCATCTTCATCTACATCATCAAGATCAACTTGCTCTCTCGGAGAGCCATTAGTCTCATCAAATACAATGTCGCTAGAGACTTCAACCGAACCCGATGATTTGTTGAAGACTCTATATGCCTTTGTATTTGATTCATAACCTAACAAAAACCCTTCTACAGCTTTGGGAGCAAATTTTGAATTTCTACCTTTCTTTACCAGAATGTAGCATTTACTCCCAAAAACTCAAAAATACGAAACGTTGGGTTTGTTACCGGTTAGTAGCTCGTATGACGTCTTCTTGAGGAGGCGATGAAGGTAGACTCGGTTTATGGCGTGGCACGCTGTGTTCACAGCTTCCGACCAAAACCGCTCGGGCGTCTTGAATTCTCCAAGCATCGTCCTCGCCATGTCTATAAGCGTCCTGTTCTTCCTCTCTACCACACCGTTTTGCTGTGGTGTGTAGGGAGCGGAGAACTCGTGCTTGATTCCTTCCTCCTCAAGAAACTCTGCCACTTGCAGGTTCTTGAACTCGGACCCGTTGTCGCTTCTAATCTTTTTGACCTTGAGCTCAAACTCGTTTTGAGCTCGCCTTAGAAAGCGCTTGAGGGTCCCTTGGGTTTCTGATTTATCCTACAAAAAGAATACCCAAGTGAAGCGAGAAAAATCATCAACAATAACAAGACCATACTTCCCCCGATGCTGAGGTAGGCGACGGGTCCGAAGAGGTCCATATGCAATAGCTCCAGAGGTCTTGATGTAGTCATCACATTCTTGATGTGATGAGCACTTCCCACTTGTTTTCCTGCTTGACAAGCTGCACAAGGTCTATCTTTTTCAAAAGTTACATTTGTGAGACCTAACACATGTTCTCCCTTTAGAAGCTTGTGAAGGTTCTTCATCCCCACATGTGCTAGACGGCGATGCCACAGCCAGCCCATGCTAGTCTTAGCGATTAAGCATGCATCTAGATCGGCCTCCTCCTTCGAAAAATCAACTAAATAGAGTTTGTCGTCTAGTACACCCTTGAACGCTAATGAACCATCACTCCTTCTAAAGACAGACACATCTAAGTTTGTAAATAAGCAATTGTAACTCATATTACATAATTGACTTACGGACAACAAGTTATATCCGAGCGATTCTACTAAAAACACATTAGATATGGAATGCTCGGAAGAAATAGCTATTTTTCCTAGTCCTTTAACCTTGCCTTGATTTCCATCACCGAATATGATTGAATCTTGGGAATCTTTATTCTTGACGTAGGAGGTGAACATCTTCTTCTCCCCCGTCATGTGGTTTGTGCATCCGCTGTCGATAATCTAGCTTGAGCCCCCGAATGCATAAACCTGCAAGGCAAATTAGGCTTGGGTTTTAGGTACCCAACTCTTGTTGGGTCCTACAAGGTTAGTTACAATAGCCTTAGGGACCCAAATGCAAGTCTTGTCTCCCTTGCATTTGGCTCCCACCTTTTTAGCAATCACCTTTTTATTTTTACATGAAAGAATAAATTTAGCATTGCAAGCATGAAAGACAATGGTAGATCCATTAAACACTTTCCTAGGAGCATGAGACACAAAATTCCTCCTAGATCTACCATTAAAGTTCGAACTTGAAGCAATCATGGCATGAGAGTCAAAGGCATTATAACTCCTATCATAATGAACATTTCTAGAATATTTCCTATCATGATACAAGAAAGCATGATTTTTGTGAACATTGTTAGCCATAGGGGCCTTCCCTTTCTCCTTGGCGGAGATGGGAGCCTTATGACTTGTTAAGTTCTTAGCTTCCCTTCGAAAGCCAAGCCCATCCTTAATAGAGGGGTGTCTACCACTAGTGTAGGCATCCCTTGCAAATTTTAGTTTATCTAAATCATTTTTGCTAGTCTTAAGTTGGGCCTTAAGACTGGCTACTTCATCATTTAATTTAGAAATGGAAATTAAATGTTCATTGCAAGCATCAACATTAAAATCCTTACACCTATTGCAAATTACTACATGCTCAATACAAGAACTAGATTTATTTGCAACTTCTAGCTTAGCATTTAAATCATCATTCAAAATCTTCAAGCTAGAAATAGATTCATTGCAAATAGACAATTCATAAGATAGTAATTCATTCCTTTTAATCTCTAAGGCAAGAGACTTTTGAACATTAACAAATTTATCATGTTCCTCATACAAGATGTCCTCTTGCCTCTCTAGCAGTCTATCTTTTTTATTCAATGCATCAATCAGCTCATTAATCTTTTCTATCTTAGCTCTATCTAATCCTTTGAACAAGCTAGTGTAATCAATTTCATCATCATCACTAGAGTCCTCATCACTAGAAGTAGAGTACTTAGGAGTTTCTCTAGTGATTACCTTCTTTTCCTTTGCCATTAGGCAAGTGTGGCGCTTGTTGGGGAAGAGCGACGATTTGTTGAAGGCGGTGGCGGCGAGTCCCTCGTCGTCAGAGTCGGATGAAGAACAATCCGAGTCCCATTCTTTGCCAAGGTGTGCCTTGCCCTTAGCCTTCTTGTACGCCTTCTTCTTTTCCTTCTTCCCGCTTTTCTCTTGTCCCTGGTCACTATCATTGTCGGGACAGTTAGCAATAAAGTGACCAGTCTTACCACACTTGAAGCAGGAGCGCTTTCCCTTCGTCTTGTTCTTTTTGGGATGCTCCTTGCGACCTTTTAGCGCCGTCTTGAAGCGCTTGATGTTGAGGGCCATTTCTTCCTCGTTAAGCCCAGCCGCCTCAACTTGCGCCACCTTGCTAGGTAGCGCATCCCTGCTACTTGTTGCTTTAAGAGCAACGGTTTGAGGCTCGTGAATTGGACCATTCAACGCCTCATCAACGTATCTTTCCTCCTTGATCATCATTCGCCCGCTCACAAACTTTCCAAGTATTTCCTCGGGCGTCATCTTGGTATACCTAGGATTTTCACGAATAGAGTTTACAAGATGAGGATCAAGGACAGTGAAGGACCTTAGCATTAGGCAGACGACATCGTGGTCCATCCATCTCGTGCTTCCATAGCTCCTTATTTTGTTGACCAGGGTCTTGAGCCTGTTGTATGTTTGGGTTGGCTCCTCCCCCTGATCATTGCGAACCTTCCCAGTTCGCCCTCCACCAACTACATCTTGGTGAGCATGGTGACATCATTTCCCTCATGCGAGATCCTGAGGGTGTCCCAGATCTGCTTGGCGTTATCCAAGCCGCTCACCTTATGGTATTCTTCCCTGCACAAGGATGCTAAAAGAACAGTGGTAGCTTGTGCATTTTTGTGAATTTGTTCATTTATAAACATGGGATTATCCGAACTATCAAAGTGCATTCCATTCTCTACTATCTCCCATATACTTGGATGAAGAGAGAATAAGTGACTACACATTTTGTGACTCCAAAATCCGTAGTCCTCTCCATCAAAGTGCGGAGGTTTACCAAGAGGAATGGAAAGCAAATGTGCATTTGAATTATGCGGAATACGAGAGTAATCAAAAGAAAAGTTTGAGTTGACCGTTTTCTTTTTCTCATAGTCGTCGTCGTCCTTTTGGGAAGAAGAAGACTCATCATTGTCGTAGTAGACTATTTTCTTGATGCGCCTCTTCTTCTTCCTGTCTTTCTTTTTGTGACTCGAGCCAGAGTCGGTGGGCTTATCGTCTCTTGGCTCGTTGAAGGTGGACTCCTTCTCCTTATCGTTGATCACCAATCCCTTTCCCTTAGGATCCATCTCTTCGGGCGATTAATCCCTTGCGTGAAGAGGACGGCTCCGATACCAATTGAGAGCACCTAGAGGGGGGTGAATAGGTGATCCTGTAAAAACTTAAAACTCAAGGCCACAAACTTGATTAATTAAGTGTTAGAACAATAAAGCCAAGTGGCTAGAGAGGAGTTCTTGCTAAACACGATAACCACAAAGAAATCAACACAGAGAGGCACAGTGGTTTATCCTGTGGTTCGGCCAAGTCCAACACTTGCCTACTCCACGTTGTGGCGTCCCAACGGACGAGGGTTGCACTTAACCCCTTTCAAGCAGTCCAAAGACCCACTTGAATACCATGGTGTTTCTCTTTGTTTCACTATATCCCGCTTGCGAGGAATCTCCACAACTTGGAGCCTCTCACCCTTACAATTTTATGATCACAAAGAAGCACAAAAGTAAGGGTGGGAAAAACAACGCACACAAGACACAAAATCAGAGCAAAAGCACACACACAAGTCACAACTCGAGCTCACAACACAACCCGAAGAGTTCTCTACTCAAATGGAGCTCTAGTTGCTATCACAAAGAATCAAATGCGCGGAAATGGAGTCTTGGTGCTTAGAGTTGATCAAAGAATGCTTGGTGTACTCCTCCATGCGCATAGGGGTCCCTTTTATAGCCCCAAGGCAGCTAGGAGCCGTTGGAAGCAATCCAGGAAGGCAAATCTTGCCTTCTGTCGGGTGGCGCACCGGACAGTCCGGTGCACCACCGGACATCCCCTATTCACAGTCCGGTGCAGATTGCTTTCCAAATTTGGCGCAGCCGACCGTTGAGGATTTGGAGCCGTTGGCGCACCGGACAATGTCCGGTGCACACCGGACAGTCCGGTGCCCCCATCCGACCGTTGGCTCGGCCACACGTCACGCGCGGATTGCGTGGCCGACCGTTGGCGCGCCCGACCGTTGACTCACCGGACAGTCCGGTGCCTCACCGGGCAGTCCGGTGAATTATAGCCGTACGCTGTTGACTTGGTTCTCGAGAGCAGCGACTTCACCGCAGACGACTCACCGGACAGTCCGGTGATTTATAGCCGTACGCCACCGTCGAGACCCGAGAGCAGGCTGTTCACCGGGACTGGTCCTGGCGCACCGGACACTGTCCGGTGAACCACCGGACAGTCCGGTGCACCCAGACCGAGCAGCCTTTTGGCTGAACATAGCCAACTTTTCCCAAAAGTGATTTCTCCTGTTTCTCGCACTTAGACACAATACATTAGTCTTCAAAACAATGTACTAAGTCTAGAAACATACCTTTAATCTTGATTTGCACTTCTTGAGTCTTTGGCACAAATATTACTCAAAGCATTTGTGTGGAGCACTAAATCACCAAAATCTTATAGAAATGGCCCAAGGGCACATTTCCCTTTCACCTTCATTCCAAACTTGGTGAGTATATCTTGAATGTACTTCGTTTGACTAGTGAAAGTGCCTTCTTGGAGTTGCTTCACTTGAAATCCTAGAAAGTACTTGAAAGGGAAATAGGGTCAAACCTTTTCCAATACGAATTTTGGTGGTTGAATTGCCCAACACAAATAATTGGACTAAATAGTTTGCTCTAGATTATAAGTTTTACAGGTGTCAAAGATTCAACTCAAAGCCAATACAAAGATTAAAAAGGGTTCAATAAGAAAGGAGCAAAGGAAACTGAAGTGCTCCCTGGTCTGGCGCACCGGACTGTCCGGTGTGCCACCGGACAGTGTCCGGTGCACCAGGGAAGATCGACTTCAAACTCTTCACCTTCGGGTTTCCCAGGCGCACCTCCGCTATAATTCACCGAACTGTCCGGTGTGCCACCGGACTGTTCAGTGCGCCAGCGGAGCAACGGTCATGTGCACGCAACGGTCGACTCTGCAAAGAAAACAGTGCAAATCAGATGTCAGAGCAGACGGTCAGAGGGGCACCGGACTGTCCAGTGTGGCACCGGACTGTCCGGTGCCACATGAGGACAAAGCCTCCAACGGTCGACCAGCTCCAAGCCCTAACAGGAGGATGACGTGGTGGCATACCAGACACTGTCCGGTGGCGCACCGGACTGTCCGGTGCGCCCATCGCCAGCATCCTTCTCCAACGGCTACATTTTGGATGGTGGCTATAAATACCACCCAAACCGGACACTTCAAGGTGTGGGAGCCCAAGCAACATTCTAAGTCATCTAGTTGACATACTCAAGCCCTCCCAACCACCTCTATTCGTTGATCCATCCTATACACAAGATTTAGACCACTACAATCAACACAAGTGCCACAAAAGAGAGAGCAAGCAAGAGAGAGCTACTCATTTGAGTTTAGCACTAGTGCCTTGTGAGATTCATTGAGAGATAGTGTGTGCTACATCTTTGTGTTCATTTGCGCGTGGAGTTTTGACTCCCATTGAACTTACTCCAAAGTTTTGGAGGCTTGTAAAGCTAGCAAGAGACACCAAAGTGTGTGGTGGTCCTTGTGGGGTCTTAAGTGATCCTTGAGAAGAAGAAGAGCTCGCCGGTCTTGCGTGATCGGTGGAGAGAGAGGGAAAGGGTTGAAAGAGACCCGTCCTTAGTGGACTCCTCAACAGGGACTAGGCCTTCGAGGGTCGAACCTCGGTAAAACAAATCACCCGTGTCTCGTGTGCTTATTGCTTGTGATTTGTTTGTTCTTTCCCTTTCTAAGTTTCTTCTTGCACTATTCTTTGCTAATACTATTTGGTGTTGCGTTAAGTCAAATTCTCATTTGGTGAAGCAACTCTTTGCAAGAAAGAACTTGTGTTATTGCTCTTCTTATCTAAGACCCCTTGCTTTATTCTCATAGACTTATTAGTAGTATTGATTTATCGATTCCGCATCGTTTAGTCATACTCTTTACAAGCAAAGGACTTATTTTTCATACTCCGATAATTGTGTATCTTGTTCTAACCACTAATCAAAGGATCTAGTTGGGGGATAAAGTATTAATTTTCAGGTTTCGCCTATTCACCCCCTCTAGGCGACTTTCAATTGGTATCAGAGCTAGGCACTTCATCTTGAGTCTAACAACTCGAAGTGATGGCTCGTAAAAGATCCCAAAAGAACAAGAAGACCCAGGAGAACAAGGAGGTAACTCTTGAGATATTACTTTCCGATTGTTCTAATTATGATTCATGGTCTACTAGGGTGATAAATGCTTTTAGAACCGTAGATCCGCAATTAGAACAAATTATAGACAAGAGTATCTTCTCCTCCAGTTATAATAAAAAATATTTCCGAGGAGAATCAAAGATGTTTTTGCTTAAACTACCTAGCTTATGACATCTTAAGTAATTCTCTTAGCAATGAAGATTATCATGCCTTCATATCAAATTATAATGAATCTATTCATGATGCACATGATATTTGGACTAGAATTAAAAGCAAATTTGATGAGTCCAAACATGTTAGTTCATTTTGTGCTTCTACTTCCTTTGGTCCTTGTGATACTAACCCTTGCAAGGAAGAAGAAGAAAATGATCGATGGAAACCAAACGATGAATCCACCTCTCCAAGAGGTTTGTCTTCCCATTTCGATTCCCACATGTGTTGTGTGGCTAATGAAAATGATAGCGGAAGCACAAATGAGGATGAGGAGGAAGAAAGAGGCTTCTTGCAACTCTACGCTCGCCTAAGCCAAGAAGATAAGGCAGTCATGCTCAAACTTCTAAAAAGAGCGAGAGAGCAAAGCGAAGCTCGTCAAAGGCTAGAAGATATTCTCTCCATAAAAATGCTAAGCTTTGATGAGTTGACTAAAGAACATGAGGAGCTAAAGTGCTCTCATGTTAATTTGGTCCAAAGGTATGAAACTATTTCAATTGAGCAAGATAACTATTTACATTGTATCGCTCAATTGGTAAATAGGAATGCCTTACTTAAGGACCAAGTATAAAGCTAAAATTTGAAAATCTAGCTTTTCAAAAAAATATGATATGCTTCTATGTTCTTATGAAAATCTTATGGATGATCATATCATATTAAATATTGCTCATGAGGTTGTGATAGAAAACTTAAAATTCCAACAACCTCACTCATGCACATGTATTCGAATTGAAACTGCATTACCATGTGCTAATGCTTGTTGTCCGTCGACAAGCAAATCTTTCTTTGAGCTAGAATTTGCAGGAACGAAAGATGACACATATCAAAAGCTCAAAGAATAAAATGAGAGGCTAAAAATGAGCTTGACACAACTAAAAGGGAAGTGCATTGCTCAACCTTCTCAAGATAACCGTGATCACATGGTGAAGAAGCTTGAGACGGGAACAACCGTGGCATGCACTAAATCCCTTGAAGAAAATGTCAAGGACTTGAGGATTGCAAGAGGAAGGAACAAAAGATGGAAATCAATGCCTCCTCCAAAAGCCTCAACCACGCCTCCATAAAAGGTAACATCTAAGGTAATAATCAAGCCACACTTCACACTAACAGAAGTAAGAAGTGTAGTGAATGCTTTGAAAAGGGGCACTCGATTAGGTCATGTCCCTATATTAAAAATGACTTGATTATTAACAAGGATGATAAAGTTTGTTTTAAATGCTCCAAGAAGGGACACTTATTTAGAACTTGTCCCCATTTAAAACAAAAAGGCATAATGTTAGAAAAGAAAATATTCACTAACCATGTAGCAAGCAAGAAACAAGGAAGGAAGAAATCTTCAAGGCTTGAAGATCGCCTATGCTACATATGCCAAAAGAAGAGATATCAATTCAAAGATTGTCCTATTGGTAACAACCCCACTCCTAGCTTGTCAATTAATTCTCATGTAACTAGGCAACCCAAAATTGCAACTTGTGCTAGAAAGGTAATGAGTTTACCTAGTGCTAACACAAAAGATGTTTGGGTTCCTAAATCTTTGTTGGCTAACCTTGATGGACCCATCAAGAGATGGGTACCAAAATATGCTTGACAAGCTTTGCAGGAGAAGGAGATGATATGAAGCTTTGGGGTGCTTGAGAAAGTTAATTCAATTTAACTCAAGCTATCAATCTTCAATGATCTATATATCCAAGATTGACCTAAAGTTATTTCAAATTGTTATGTCTAAAACTCATATCATCTCGGGGAAGATATTGATGGTGTAAGAAATAAAGAATTATCCTAAGCGGAAAGATCGAGGCCTACAACATGGAGGAAAGCCAAAGGATGGTAACACTTATGTTTTTAAAGGTGCAAGTATCTTAAATTATCAGTTCTCATGTGTCTTGTGTAGTCACATAGAAAAGGAAGCACTTTAAATGTCTTTAAAATTATGTCACCATTCTTTGAGGAAATTCCTCTCATATGGTAGATTGCATATTCATCATTTCTATTCTATGGCAATCTTCATGCTTTAATTATTACAAAAACCTCATGGCATGTTTTTAGCTAGTCATTCTATTATTGCCATGATTCTAGATATAGAGAGATATTTCAAGTTCTTAAAAGAATAAGGTGTCATGTAAGGAATTCAAATCCGTAGGACACTTATGAAAGAAAAACTCTCTCTATAACTAGAATAGTGAGACTAATGATTTTATCTAAGTAACTCAAGTAGTCTCACTTCTAGAGAATAAGTTTCTCTTTGGAAATGCGTAATCTAACATGAAAAGAAAAATCAATCCAATGATATATGATGTATTTCTACTTGCTTAAATTGGATATGATTCTTTCACATTTATCGCTTTCCATATAATGAATTAGATTTATTCCCATAATCTTAAAGGATTATTTATGCTTGTTTTATGAGTTAAAATTGAGCATAACATCATCTATGGATAATCTATTTCATGCTATGAAGTTTCCATGTTTTAGTAATCTATGTTTTCATTCAATTATCAAAATGATTACAAAAAGGGAAACTTGTGCTTGTGTTACTAACCACGTATCTCTTGAGCTTACTTATGGAAATCTACAAGAGAGTAAGTGCATGTTTAAAGCCACAAGCCTCAAGGGTTGCTCTTCACCCAAAGGAAGAAAGGTAAAAGCAAAGGTATGGGAACTCATCTTCTTAATCAAATTTAGTTCCCATCTTAATGGCTATTTAATCTAAATTATCATATTCTACCCATGTGAAGAATAGATTCTTTATTGTACTTAAATTAACTAGGTGTGCATTCAATCTCATTCTCATAAATGCACTTGTCCATTAGAATCCAATTCATGCCTTTGCTATATATGTTCTCGTATTGATATGCTTTTAAATTTATGATAATAAATTCAATATGAAGAAGTAAAAATTCCTATGATTGATCAAAATGTTTAAAAAGGTGCATATTCCTCCTTTCTAATGATGTGCACTAAGGATAAGGATTTTACTTCATGTGACTTATGGATGATAAAGTGTTTTTATTTCTTATCCAAAGAAGTCATCCTTCATCATATACTCCCTTGTGCTATTAACATCTTTCTTGAGTATTTTCAATAAGTTTGAAAGGAAAAAGAAACAACTACAAAGGGAGGACACTCACATAAAAGAGAAGGACATTAAGAACAACAACATCCACTTGGATAATAAGATCCTCAAAACAATCAATGGTGTGGTTGTAAGCATTCTAAACCTTTTTCATTGTGAGAATACCAGGCCTAAGTTGTTTATTGCAAATTTCATGAGCCTTGATCAAGATGTATAATGCTTCTCCCTATTTGTCTTTAAAGAAAATTCATCCATTCAATTCATTCAAATACTTGATGCATATCTTTAGGGGGGCCTCTTTCTATATCTTGATTATGTTGAGACTATCACTTTATCTTAGTAATTTCATATAGTCTCTTGCATGAGAATGAGTTTCTCATGAAGTATGCTACTATTTTTAAATTCTTATCTTTCACTCTAAAGTAGCATATTTACTGGATTCTCCTATTCTAAGCTTAATTGATAATCTAATGCATATGTTGTTCTTTTGATCACATCTGTTATTTGTTTGATCTTTGAATAACTTCAATTAACACTTATGTTTCTTAGTGCCGCATATACTATCAATCGATATCTCTCTTGATGTGCACTAAGTTAAAAGGAGAATTCTTGGTACATTTATGCAATTTGTGATCCATTTGATATATGCTGACAATGTCTTAGAAAAGGATCACTAGTTGTAGAACTCTCTCTTGTGCAAAATATTTCCATATATTGTCTTGAGTATAGGTCTTAAGCATCTAAGACTAAGAACAAAGCACAATGAGGAGAGCGTCTCTATGTGAAGGTACAAAAGGGTAAAACTACCTCCTTTCATTTAAACTTGTACCTAAATCTTTCTTTTTTTATACTTTCTTTGCATATCTTGTATAAAAGGAAGAGAAAGCATGTCCATGCATTATCCCTGCTTCATATCTAGTTTAACTTCTTAAAATTTCACTCCTGCATTAATGCATTTTTGTTAAAACTAGATGAAGTGCTTTTATTGTCAAAAAGCTTAAAGCTTAACCTTGTAATGAGGATAAGCTGCCTTTGTTCCAAAGGTGGATGGTCCTTAAGTCTCTTTGAAATCCTTAAGGGAAAATGCTTAAGATGTTTATAACATGCTTTCTGTTGGGGACTTGTTCTCAAATGCTATGAATCAAGAACAAGGCAACACGATGATGTTAAACATTAAATACCCTTCGTTCGCTGAAGCATTATCTCCTCAAGGGTTTAATGAACTTCGGACGAAGGATATAAACATAATATTACGAAGGTGGCAAAAATAACATAAAATGATCTAAAATGTAAAATATTAAAGATAGATATGTTGGAGATAAATGATACCATTCACATATTTATTTTTAATACAATGTTTAAGGTATGATTATACCTTCGCCTTGACAAGCAATAATTCCCGAATGATGCTTTCGCAATTACAGGAATGCGTGAACAGTAAAGGAATATTGTTCACTATTTATAGACACAGGACACGGCCTGTGATCAATTACAATCATACCCCTCATAAAAGTTTACAACATCGACTCAAACTCTTATGGACTAAAAGGTCATTCTATCTTTAAGTCGGTTTGTAACTCCGAAGCTTCATGGGCGACACCCTTCGGCATTACGTACAGACAGCTTCAACCGAAACTGTTTCTTCCTTCAGGACCTTCGGCGACGAAGCATGGTCCCAACAGTAGCCCCTTCGCGGTGCTAGATCGTTTTTCGTAACGAGCTTGATCCGTGAAAAAAGTCTTTCAGGCTTCAGGAAGCCAAAGGTCCGAAAAACACCTTCCCTGAGCTCGTTGTCGAGAAACGATACAGCTTTCGAGCGCGTAGCGATTCCACCATGCGAGTTCACTATTCTGGCTTTTGCGGTCCACCGTTCAGCGGGTGCGAGCAACCGCTTGCCTGGTGTAAAAATTCCCGACGATTCACCTTCCTTCCTGCAACACTATATAAACAGACTGGTAGGTGTAAAGTTACCACAGCATTAATTGCTATTACACTGTTTTGCTGCCAAAATTTTTAACCATAGCCGAAGCTCGACTCTCGGATTCAGACGAAGCTCCAATTTGGTGTCTGCTTCGTCAGAAGAGAAGCTTCGTCAGAAGAAGAGGTTATTTAGTTCCCGAGAAATCTTTCAAGAAATTTAAAATTAAATGGCCAGGTTGCGCTCTATTGCTAGAGTTGAGCGTGAGGGAGGCGAAGTCGAAGGTGCAGAGACTATCCCTATCTCCGAAGCAATGCAGCGATCCGAATTGGTGACTTCGGAAAGGATCCCTACTGCCGAAACAGAACAGGCTGGTGCCGAAACAGAACAAGCTGCTGCCAAAGTAGAACGAGGAGATATTGAGGAAGGTGGTTCTGACGATGATTACCATATCGCAGTACCGAGCAAGCCTAGTCATTTGGACTTCGGGAAGTCGACTATTTCCAAGGCGGATTTCTCCAAGATGGTGAAGGCGGGCTATTTCAGAGAAGATGAGAAGAAGCTACTTCGATTCGGGGGAGAGGAAACTACCCCAAAGCCAGAAAAGGATGAAATAGTTATTTTCAAGAGTTTTTTAAAAGCTGGGTTGAGATTTCCTTTGAATAGGATGATTTCTGATGTGCTGCAAAGGTTTGGGATCTATTTTCACCAGTTGACCCCCAACGCCATCGTCAGGCTTAGCGTTTATATCTGGGCTCTCCGAAGCCAGGCGGTGGAGCCGTTTGCCGACAGCTTCTGTCGAGTACATGAGCTGCATTACCAGACTAAGGCCAGAAAAGATGGGTTGCACGAAAACTTTGGTTGTTACAATTTTGCCTATCGGAAGACCACAAAATTTCCTGTGATTAGCTACCGAAGCAAATGGCCGGCAGGCTGGAAGTCAGAATGGTTTTATGTCAAAGTTGACGAAGATAGAGAGAAGCTAGTACAGAGCCCTCTTGAACTGATCTTCGGAGAAACAAGACCCCGTTGTAGAATGACAACCGAAGGTCCAACTTGGGCCGCACTGGCCGAATTCAAAATTATTGCAGAACACATTGGCACTAGAGATCTAGTGCAGGAATTTTTGGCCTTCAGAGTGTTTCCGAATATGAAGGAGTGGACTATGCCGAAGCTTAAAGGAGAAAAGAAGGAAGGGGAGCTTGTCCGACTACCATATTATTATAAGTTTAAGAAATATTTTAAAACACCCTGCCAAGAATGGCTCGATACAATTGAAGTAATGAGTAACGAAATACATGGAAATTACTCCAAAAAAGAGGACCAGCTGATGACAGCAGCCTTTGGCACTCGGCCGAAGCGAAGGCTGAACAGGGTGCTTGATGCCATAGGTTTTGAATATGCTGATTCTGATCGCCTAGGCGGAGATGCAGGATGTTGGGGCGAAGGCAAAGACGCCACCCTTCGCTCGAGGCCTTCGCTACAGTCGCTGGTCCGACGAAGACAAAACGGGCAGGGACACCCTTCGCTTGATACGGCGCCAGACGAAGGCCTGCGACGTCGTCATCCCACCATGCGGCCTCGTCCAGCTCAGAGGCCCACGTGTGATCCGGCCCATTGTAACGGGCCCCGCGTGGCCGCTGCGTGTTACGGGCCTAATTTGCAAAGGCATTCCTGTAATTACAGTCTGTAACCCTGCTTTATGTAACACCCCTGGTGTTACTATAACTAAAACTTGAGCATGGCATCATGAGCATGGGCATTGCATATGTTTGATACACCTAGAGTGCATTCACTAGGCAAAAATTTCAAACAAGTTGTATTGTTTTAAAGTTTTACAAATAGGACCCTGGTTAAAGGACTTAACCCTAAAATAAGTGGTTAAAGGGGTAAAACTTAACCCAAGTTGAGAAAAACCTTAGGACTTTTGAGAAAAGTCATAAAATATCCCCAAACACTAAATTGAATCACATTTATACCCCTGGGATATTAAAAACCCTAATCAGAACCCTGGAAAACCCTAAAACCAAACCCTAGGGGCCTATGTGCAAAATTAACCCACTTTTGGGCTAAAGTGCAAAAACCAAGCCAAATAAGTATTTTAAGTCCTTTGGTTCACAAAAATGTGGATTTGAAGGCCAAACCCTAAGTTTTGGACTAAAATGCAAAATGGACCCCCTTTGAGTTTTATTCTAAGTCTGAAAGCTAGTGAATGGGCTCAACTTTGGAGCCTTGTATCTTTCAGGATATAGAATTTTTACCCTAGGTCACCACATCAAAGTTGAAGCCTAATCATAGGGGAACAACATTGCTAAAGAGTGTGAGATTAGTTGTTATGAGAAATTTAGAGAAAAACCCCATCAAAGTTCGACTGTCAGGTTGTTTTGAACTGAAATTCTGTTTAGCAGTGAACTGACATCAACTTTGAGCTCAAATCCAAGCATGATCCAGTGCTCAAATGTGATCAAGTCCTATAGTTGAGTTGTAGCTGGTATGTAGCACTACAACTTTGATGCAGTGACTTGGGGATGTTGCCACAAGAATTTGAGAGAAAATTGACCCAAAACATTGCCTGTCAGAAGCACTGATGGGGTCTTCACCATGGTACAGTGACCGAGCAGATAAGATCGACAGCAGGACCTTCCTCGCCGTCGACGACACCCTCCGCCGTGATTCGTGCTGCGGTTGCCGTGATCTGAGCTTGGCTTGGCTGGATCACACTTTGGGTCACGTAAGTGTCCTCGCCGTGGATAACTCCGGCCATAAACAATTCCGACCACCGTACATGCGTCGTCGCGGTGGAAAACGATCAGAACACCGGTGAACGTCGTCCCCCGGCCGTGCGCCGCGTGTCCAAGCCCTTACACCGCGTCGCCATGACTCCTCTAGACCATCCCATCATCGACGGGGAACTTGCCACGCCATTAGCCACGGTTTCACCGCGACACCTTCTTTCTTATCTCCGGCCGCCGCGTGCCATAGCTTAAAATTCGCGGCCACCGCTTGAGGGTTCTATAAATTGACCTCGCGCATAGTTTCGCCAGGTAGTTAGGTACCTCGACACCCAGGATTGTCTCCAGTGGTTCACCGACGAGCTCTAATTCCACGTTTCCCCCAAATCGATCTCCGCCGCCGTGAAATCTACTCCACCGTGGCCAGCTCGTTCTGGTACGTCGCCATTCAATTCAAGTGTTGTTTCCGAACCTCTCCATGCTTGTGTTGCTCACAGTGGCGCCCGTTTGCTTAGTCCGGCCATGGTTGTATGGGAACGTGTGCTCCCGTGCTCGGTTTCCGCCGTGCACGTGGACCGGCCGTTCTCGGGATGTTCGGGTTGCATTGGCGTGCGTTCCGAGGCCGTTGTAGGTCCGTAAAGCCCCTCCGGTAGCTAGCTTGAACCATCGTCGCCGATCATGGCCAGTACGAATCACGGCGGGGATGAACGGGAGCGTGCTGTGACCAGGGGCTATCGCGGGGAAGAAATAGAACCTTGAGGGCGTTTCTGCAAATCGTCAGTGACTCAAAACAATAGTGAAAGGACCTTTTTCGGATTAGCCAGAAGCGCGAGGCCCTTTCTGCAAAATTGCCTGGGCGCGGGCGCGCGCGCGCGGCGCGAGCGCGCTGTTCTCCCTGGACCTGGGCTTGTTGGGCCAGAGTCGGCCCAGTACTGCTCCTTGTTTTCCTTTTTCTTTTTCAGCAGGACTTTGAAAAACTGTAGAAAATAGTAGGAAAATCCTAAAAATATGAGACCAATTTTCCTAGGCTTGTTAATTTCCCTAGAATTTAATAAAAATAGTTTTATGATTTTTAGTTTGAATAGGGAATTTTAGGATATTTAAAATAGCCTAAACCAATGGTTCTGGATTTTTAGAAAATAAATAATAAGTCCAAAATTTCCCAAACTTTTTATGTGAGCTTTTCACATTAATTAGAAGCCATGGGTAGAGTTTGGTTTGATTTGGACCTTGTTTGATCACTAAACCCAAAACCACCCCCCTGCTCCATGAACTCCTTTACTGACTCCGGAAACCCTAGGTTCTCGGAGTACCGTGAAGGAAAGTTGTACTCAAGACATAAATAATAAGTTTATGTTACCTTTGCATTCTCATGAGCATTCCATGACATCCATTCTTATGCATGTATATAATTATATTAGAGCAAGAAGAAGAAGAAGAAGTTTTTGAAGAGGGGATACCACCCACCTCTGATCCTCAAGCAGACAACTGCTTTTATTTCGATATCTGTGGATCCGAGCAGGACACCTCTGACAACAAAGGCAAGCCCCGGTGCATTTGCCACTTCCCTTGATGTTTTTAGATACTTTTCGCACACTTTAAGTCTAGTGAAATGTGCATTAGGTTTATAGGAGTTACCTGAAACCCTTTGATGCATTGCTTTCCTTGATATCCATGCCTGTTTAGATACTTCTGTGAAGTATCAAAAGTATGATTTACAAAAATGCTTAGCCTTGCTTAGAGCTTGTGGATAGAGGTTGTCCTCAATTTAACCATGGAGAGGATGGCTTCTACCCACAAGAATATTTTCATTTGGAGCAATAGTGGGATCTTACTGCAAAGTTCCCTGAGATGCTCTTTCCTCCTAAGGAACAGACACAATCCTAAGGATGGAAATACTCAAATTGAGACTTGGGGTTGGAACAGGTGATGTTCTACCCAGGTTGGTTAAGGATTAACGCGTATGTAGGCGTGCTGACCGAGGACCCTTTAACTGGTCACATGCCTCGTCATGGGTAAGCCTTGCCTCGGGCAGACTAAGGCCGGAATAAGATAACACGAAATGGGAGTGGAGCGGTGGCGAGAGTAGCGTGTACCCTCCGTGGCAAGAGGCTGGACGGTGGTGTATCTGTGCTCTCGGTTTGCGTGAACCTGATCCGGTCTTAAGAACCCCGGTGGCGGGTCGACATATGCAAGGGTTAAGTGCTACATATGTCGTGTGATTGGAGATCCTCAGCTGAGTATAATCGATTCGGATCGCCGTACCCTCGCGGTTATGAAGACTTGGTCACTTCCCTGCAACCTAGAGTCAGGATGTGAAAACTATGGACAAAAATGATGTTGTCTTGATGTGATGTGAAATTAGACTAGATACAAATGGAGTCTATTAATATTTAATATGGCGTTAAAAGATTGAAAGTAAGGACTCACTTTAGTAAGCTACTTCTGCAAAAATATAAGTTGATTTTTGCTAAAGCCTCCCCTTGACTCCTATTTACCCAGCATACCCTTGAGAGTCTTTTCCTTAGTCGGGTAAGACTTGCTGAGTAATTCCATACTCAGGGTTTATCCCTTTGTTGTTTTTAGGTGGGGAAGTAGCAGACTTTTGCTGCTTCTGTGCTAAGGTGGTTCCCAACGAAGAGAAACAGGACTGAAGTGCGGGAGGACTCGGTCCTCCACTTAGGATCTTTTATTTATAGTCTTTCGGGAGAAGCTTGTGTCTCCCTGGTTTGTATAATTATTTCTTTTATGCACTCACTTTAGCCTGGTCTGTAAATAAATACCTTAAGCTTGCTTTTTGAAATAAATGTAAGTTTATGTAAATCGCTTCCGCATATCTTTATCTCCGATGGTCTGTAATGTCTGCAAGACGGGTGAAACGTTCCTGGTGAGGTAAGGAAAGATACCGAGCTTGTCAAGTAACTTAGGAACATCTACAGGGTGTCTGATGTCTGCTAGACAAGGACAACTGTAGGTGGGCCTGATTACTTGGGAGGTTCCGTCACAGCTGGTATCGGAGCGTAGCCCTTCTTTGCAGATATTGAGGCATCTTCAAAAAGATTTTTAAAGGTCTTACCTAAAGATTCTTTCTCTTCTTACCTAAGTATTCTGAAGAGTTTATCTTAAAGACCAGATAGGAAGAGTGCAACGTATAGGAGGTTGAATCGACCAAGGTTGATTCTGTACTTACTCATGCATCATGCTAAGAATTATGCTAATAAATTTTCCCCCTTAGAAAGATGCCACCACGCACGAGGCTAACGGCACGAAAATCAACGAGACCAAGGGGAGTACCCCGGCATCAACTGGCCCCTCGACACGAAAGCAGTAGCAGTGGGAGTAATGACCCCATAGGAGACTTGGAAGCCGAAGTAAGTCGACTTCAAGCAACGCTGCGACACAGGACCAATGCTTGGATTGCAGACGGAGACAGAATTAATGATCTAAGAAGGGACCTCCGTCACCTGCGGGATCAGCTGGCTGATCGGGACTTGGCACTTGACTGGGCAGTACAGTCACATATGTTGGTATGTGCGAAGGAAGCAAGGGCTCAGGCCCGAATTAAAGAACTCAGCTCAGCTGTCGACAACCTGCAGGTTTACTGCAATACATTGCATGAGGAAGTCCATGTGCTCTACTCGCAACTACACCCTAGTGAGCCTGCACCCTCTGCTGAGGCGGAAGCCGGACCCTCTCACGTTGCGGGACGCGCGTTGGGTGGGGAGTTAGATCTTTTTGAACCCCCTCCTTCTTTGAGGTTGGTGGACGTCTGGACTCCCACACCTGAAAATGAAGCCGCCAACAGCAACGGAAAGCAGGACTAATAGTGTAATAAAGTAGAGTAGTGTATTGTAGGGTGTACTGTTGTATAATAGGTTAAACTTTTGTAAAATAGGTAATGTATCCTGTTGTATAATACCGAGTCTGTACCATTACTCTTTATAGTAATGTAAAACGGAAGGTTTTCTTTGGCACATTATGTTTATTCAAATGTTTTTGCCTCAGATGCCGACCCGGACTCGCGGACAGGACGCAGCCGGAACATCCGGGGGTCGGGATGTTACACCGAATCCACCTCCCGTTCCACCCACGCTTGCCGAGGCAATCGCTGCCTTGGTAAATGCTACAGCCGACAATACCCGCTTCCTGAGGGAGATGGCGGGTCAGCAACAGCTCCAGCAACAAGCAGGAAGAGGTTTTCCACAAGGTCCCCGTGAGACCACTTATCTGGATTTCTCCGAGACTCGTCCGCCTCTCTTCGTCAAAGCAGAAGATCCGCTCGAAGCTGACGAATGGATACGAGTCATCGAACAGAAGTTTGGCCTTCTTCGATGTTCGGAAACCCAGAAGCCATTGTTTGCAGCGCAGCAGCTCCGAGGCCCTGCCAGTACTTGGTGGGGGAACTTTGTGGCCATCCAACCGGACAACCATCAAATTACATGGAATGAGTTCAAAGCAGCATTCCGCGAGCATTATATTCCTGAGGGAGTGCTGCACATGAAACAAGAAGAGTTTATGAAATTGAAGCAAGGGGGAGATACTGTTAATCAGTATCTCAACAAATTCAATCACCTGTCACAATACGCAATTGATCAGGTGAACACAGATTTGAAGAAAAGGAATTGTTTTATGAGAGGTCTGAACGACCGAATGCAGCGAAAAATGGCTGCCTGTATTGATCTCACCTACGGGAAGGCTGTCAGCACAGCCCTATCTGTGGAGGCCAAATATGCAAATACTGGGAAAAGTAAGGGATTCAGTGGTGATAGGCCTAGTCAGGGCCCGGTAAAGAGGCAACGGTTCATTCTCCGGCCCTCTAACCAGAACCGTTCAAGTGCACCATCTTTCCCTTTCAAGCAGCCCATAATTATTCGTCCCAATAAAGCCCCTACTGTCCAAAGTCAGCCGGGTGCCCCAGGCACTCGATTCCCTGCTCTGCCAAGTTCTTCAACTGGATGTTTTAACTGTGGCAAATCTGGGCATTTTATTAAAGATTGCCCCTATCCTCGGCAAAATCAAGCTAATAATCAGCAAGGATCGGGGAATTCTGCTCCAGGCAAGGGAAGTACTTCGGGCAAGAATACCAAGAAAATGGGACGAGTATATTATACGCAAGTGGCTACCACACCGGAGGGAGAGCCGGTGATGATGGGTACGTTCCCTGTGGCCAGTTACCCTGCAATCATTCTTTTTGATTCTGGTGCTTCGCATACCTTCATTAGCAAGACATTTGTGGAGCAACATCACATAGCATGTCATGAATCAAAAGAGGGATTTAAAATTCATTCACCTGGGGGACATATTTTTACTAGAGAAGTAGCCTATGAAGTGCCAGTAACTATGGCCGGACGGAACTTTCCTGCTAACATGATTGTTCTAAGAGGCCAGGATATAGATGTAATTTTGGGGATGAATTGGTTAACTCAACACAAGGCAATTCTCAACACTGAACTCAGAACCGTCAGGTTGAGTTATAATCAAGAAGAAATTCTCTTATCTCTCCCCAAAACCAATCCAGCCAAAGCTTCTGGTAGAATATTTGAAGCCATTATACCGGAAATCAAAAACATTCCGGTAGTATGTGAGTTTCCAGATGTATTTCCGAAAGATTTGCCTGGACTACCCCCTGAAAGAGATGTAGAATTCGTAATTGAGCTAAAGCCCGGTACGGCTCCTATCTCTCGAAGATCGTACCGTATGCCCCCTAATGAGTTAGCAGAATTGAAGATTCAATTACAAGATCTGCTGAATAAGGGATTTATCCGGCCAAGCTCGTCCTCGTGGGGTTGTCCCACCATCTTTGTGAAGAAGAAGGATCAAACCTTGCGCATGTGCGTGGACTATCGGCCCCTAAATGAGGTCACCATTAAGAATAAGTACCCTCTTCCAAGGATCGACATCTTATTTGATCAACTGACTGGGGTGAGGGTGTTTTCCAAAATCGATCTCAGGTCGGGCTATCATCAAATCCGTATTCGGCCCGAGGATATACCGAAGACCGCATTTACTACGCGGTATGGATTGTTTGAGTACCTAGTAATGTCTTTCGGGCTCACCAATGCTCCTGCCCACTTCACCTATTTGATGAACTCGGTGTTCATGCCCGAGTTAGACAAGTTCGTGGTGGTCTTCATCGATGATATTTTGATATATTCTAAAAATGAAGAGGAACATGCTCAGCATCTACGGATTGTATTAACGCGCCTGAGGGAACATCAGCTATATGCCAAGTTCAGCAAGTGCGCGTTCTGGCTGGAGGAAATTCAATTTCTAGGGCACGTGTTATCAGCCGAAGGAATTGCGGTAGATCCTAGCAAGGTCAAGGATATTCTGGAATGGAAACCCCCAACAACTGTTCACCAAGTCCGGAGTTTTCTTGGACTAGCGGGATATTATCGCAGATTCATACCAGATTTTTCTAAGCTTGTGAAGCCAATCACAAGTTTATTGAAGAATGATACTAAGTTCAATTGGTCTTCTAAATGTAATGAAGCCTTTGAGCAACTGAAGACACTATTGACCACTGCTCCGGTATTGGCTCAACCGGACATCACTAAACCTTTTGATGTATATTGTGATGCGTCAGGCAGTGGACTCGGCTGTGTGCTAATGCAAGAAGGCCGAGTAATTGCGTATGCTTCAAGGCAGTTACGCCGACACGAAGAGCATTATCCAACACATGATTTAGAGCTAGCTGCTGTGGTTCATGCCCTAAAAATATGGCGTCACTATCTGCTGGGAAATATCTGTCACATATATACAGATCATAAGAGTTTGAAGTATATATTTACCCAGTCAGAGTTAAACATGAGGCAAAGACGATGGCTTGAGCTCATTAAAGATTATGAACTGGAAATCCATTATCACCCAGGTAAGGCCAATGTGGTGGCAGATGCATTGAGTCGCAAGACTTCCTGCCACTGTCTTATGGTAAAGACCTCCGAAAACACTTTGTGTCAAGAAATGGAAAAGTTAAACCTGGGGATAATCCAGCAAGGGACTCTGAATCAACTAAAGCTTGAGTCAACCATTTTGCAAAGGATAATTGATGCTCAAAAGGATAGTCTGGGCATGAAGCACATACGAGAGAAGATCAGGGCTGGAACAGCCCAATGTTTCAAGGAAGATGATCAAGGTGTGTTATGGTTCAACAACCGCATAGTAGTGCCAAAGAATGAAGAACTCCGCCAGCAAATTTTAGATGAAGCGCATCTTAGTCGCTATTCTATTCATCCGGGAAGCACTAAGATGTATCATGATCTAAAACAACACTACTGGTGGACGAAGATGAAGATTGAAATTGCACGCTATGTGGCTAAGTGTGACACTTGCAGACGTGTCAAAGCCATACACATGAAAACTGCTGGTCCATTGCAATCTTTGCCAATCCCAACATGGAAATGGGAAGACATCAGCATGGACTTTATTGTGGGATTGCCCAGGACGGCCAAAGGGTATGATTCTATTTGGGTTATCATTGATCGACTCACAAAAATTGCCCATTTCTTACCCGTCAGGGCCAAATATACAGTAGCCACTTATGCAGCATTGTATATCAGCCGTATTCTCAGTCTGCATGGTGTTCCAAAGACCATAGTGTCGGATCGTGGACCCCAATTTGTAGCCAAGTTTTGGGAAGCACTTCACAAATCCTTGGGTACTAAGTTACTCCACAGTTCGGCCTATCATCCTCAAACCAGTGGGCAGACTGAGAGAGTGAATCAAATACTTGAAGATATGCTGCGGGCATGTATTCTGGACTTCCCGCAAAAATGGGATGAGTGTTTGCCCTTAGCGGAGTTTTCATACAACAACAGTTATCAGGAGAGTATCAAGATGGCACCTTTTGAAGCTTTATACGGGCGACGGTGTCGAACTCCGTTAAATTGGTCTGAACCTGGAGAAAGATACTTCTTTAGGCCTGATATGGTGAAAGAGGTCGAAGAAAAGGTTCAGAAAATTATTCATAATATGAAGAAAGCTCAGACTCGACAAAAGAGTTATGCAGACCGACGACGACAACCCTTATGTTTTCGGGTAGACGACTATGTCTACTTGAAAGTTTCACCAATGAAGGGTGTATCGCGTTTTGGGGTTAAAGGCAAACTTGCACCCAGATACATTGGTCCATTCCTGGTACTTGAGCAATGTGGACCAGTGGCATACCGACTTCAACTCCCCGAAACATTGGCTGCTGTGCATAATGTGTTCCACGTGTCACAATTGAAGAAATGTCTTTGGGTTCCCGATCGAACCGTTGAAGTGACTGATGTTGTCCTGGAACCAGATTTAACGTACTCGGAACATCCCATTCGAGTTCTGGATCAAAAGGACAGGGTTACCCGGAGAAAGACTCTCAAGTTTTATAAGATACAGTGGAACCAGCATTCGGAAGATGAGGCTACATGGGAAACCCAAGACTTCTTAAATAAGAATTTCCCAGGCTTTCTAGCCTCTTGTAAGTTGTAAAGTTTGTATAGCTGTGTATTAAAGGAATGAACCCCCACACCACCCCTGCCTTGTACCAAAAATAAGGAAATAAAAATGTGACACATTTCCTTTTCCATTACTCACCCTAGGACTTTAAATCTCGGGACGAGATTCTTTTATGGGGGGAAGGATGTAACACCCCTGGTGTTACTATAACTAAAACTTGAGCATGGCATCATGAGCATGGGCATTGCATATGTTTGATACACCTAGAGTGCATTCACTAGGCAAAAATTTCAAACAAGTTGTATTGTTTTAAAGTTTTACAAATAGGACCCTGGTTAAAGGACTTAACCCTAAAATAAGTGGTTAAAGGGGTAAAACTTAACCCAAGTTGAGAAAAACCTTAGGACTTTTGAGAAAAGTCATAAAATATCCCCAAACACTAAATTGAATCACATTTATACCCCTGGGATATTAAAAACCCTAATCAGAACCCTGGAAAACCCTAAAACCAAACCCTAGGGGCCTATGTGCAAAATTAACCCACTTTTGGGCTAAAGTGCAAAAACCAAGCCAAATAAGTATTTTAAGTCCTTTGGTTCACAAAAATGTGGATTTGAAGGCCAAACCCTAAGTTTTGGACTAAAATGCAAAATGGACCCCCTTTGAGTTTTATTCTAAGTCTGAAAGCTAGTGAATGGGCTCAACTTTGGAGCCTTGTATCTTTCAGGATATAGAATTTTTACCCTAGGTCACCACATCAAAGTTGAAGCCTAATCATAGGGGAACAACTTTGCTAAAGAGTGTGAGATTAGTTGTTATGAGAAATTTAGAGAAAAACCCCATCAAAGTTCGACTGTCAGGTTGTTTTCAACTGAAATTCTGTTTAGCAGTGAACTGACATCAACTTTGAGCTCAAATCCAAGCATGATCCAGTGCTCAAATGTGATCAAGTCCTATAGTTGAGTTGTAGCTGGTATGTAGCACTACAACTTTGATGCAGTGACTTGGGGATGTTGCCACAGGAATTTGAGAGAAAATTGACCCAAAACATTGCCTGTCAGAAGCACTGATGGGGTCTTCACCATGGTACAGTGACCGAGCAGATAAGATCGACAGCAGGACCTTCCTCGCCGTCGACGACACCCTCCGCCGCGATTCGTGCTGCGGTTGCCGTGATCTGAGCTTGGCTTGGCTGGATCACACTTTGGGTCACGTAAGTGTCCTCGCCGTGGATAACTCCGGCCATAAACAATTCCGACCACCGTACATGCGTCGTCGCGGTGGAAAACGATCAGAACACCGGTGAACGTCGTCCCCCGGCCGTGCGCCGCGTGTCCAAGCCCTTACACCGCGTCGCCATGACTCCTCTAGACCATCCCATCATCGACGGGGAACTTGCCACGCCATTAGCCACGGTTTCACCGCGACACCTTCTTTCTTATCTCCGGCCGCCGCGTGCCATAGCTTAAAATTCGCGGCCACCGCTTGAGGGTTCTATAAATTGACCTCGCGCATAGTTCCGCCAGGTAGTTAGGTACCTCGACACCCAGGATTGTCTCCAGTGGTTCACCGACGAGCTCTAATTCCACGTTTCCCCCAAATCGATCTCCGCCGCCGTGAAATCTACTCCACCGTGGCCAGCTCGTTCTGGTACGTCGCCATTCAATTCAAGTGTTGTTTCCGAACCTCTCCATGCTTGTGTTGCTCACAGTGGCGCCCGTTTGCTTAGTCCGGCCATGGTTGTATGGGAACGTGTGCTCCCGTGCTCGGTTTCCGCCGTGCACGTGGACCGGCCGTTCTCGGGATGTTCGGGTTGCATTGGCGTGCGTTCCGAGGCCGTTGTAGGTCCGTAAAGCCCCTCCGGTAGCTAGCTTGAACCATCGTCGCCGATCATGGCCAGTACGAATCACGGCGGGGATGAACGGGAGCGTGCTGTGACCAGGGGCTATCGCGGGGAAGAAATAGAACCTTGAGGGCGTTTCTGCAAATCGTCAGTGACTCAAAACAATAGTGAAAGGACCTTTTTCGGATTAGCCAGAAGCGCGAGGCCCTTTCTGCAAAATTGCCTGGGCGCGGGCGCGCGCGCGCGGCGCGAGCGCGCTGTTCTCCCTGGACCTGGGCTTGTTGGGCCAGAGTCGGCCCAGTACTGCTCCTTGTTTTCCTTTTTCTTTTTCAGCAGGACTTTGAAAAACTGTAGAAAATAGTAGGAAAATCCTAAAAATATGAGACCAATTTTCCTAGGCTTGTTAATTTCCCTAGAATTTAATAAAAATAGTTTTATGATTTTTAGTTTGAATAGGGAATTTTAGGATATTTAAAATAGCCTAAACCAATGGTTCTGGATTTTTAGAAAATAAATAATAAGTCCAAAATTTCCCAAACTTTTTATGTGAGCTTTTCACATTAATTAGAAGCCATGGGTAGAGTTTGGCTTGATTTGGACCTTGTTTGATCACTAAACCCAAAACCACCCCCCTGCTCCATGAACTCCTTTACTGACTCCGGAAACCCTAGGTTCTCGGAGTACCGTGAAGGAAAGTTGTACTCAAGACATAAATAATAAGTTTATGTTACCTTTGCATTCTCATGAGCATTCCATGACATCCATTCTTATGCATGTATATAATTATATTAGAGCAAGAAGAAGAAGAAGAAGTTTTTGAAGAGGGGATACCACCCACCTCTGATCCTCAAGCAGACAACTGCTTTTATTTCGATATCTGTGGATCCGAGCAGGACACCTCTGACAACAAAGGCAAGCCCCGGTGCATTTGCCACTTCCCTTGATGTTTTTAGATACTTTTCGCACACTTTAAGTCTAGTGAAATGTGCATTAGGTTTATAGGAGTTACCTGAAACCCTTTGATGCATTGCTTTCCTTGATATCCATGCCTGTTTAGATACTTCTGTGAAGTATCAAAAGTATGATTTACAAAAATGCTTAGCCTTGCTTAGAGCTTGTGGATAGAGGTTGTCCTCAATTTAACCATGGAGAGGATGGCTTCTACCCACAAGAATATTTTCATTTGGAGCAATAGTGGGATCTTACTGCAAAGTTCCCTAAGATGCTCTTTCCTCCTAAGGAACAGACACAATCCTAAGGATGGAAATACTCAAATTGAGACTTGGGGTAGGAACAGGTGATGTTCTACCCAGGTTGGTTAAGGATTAATGCGTATGTAGGCGTGCTGACCGAGGACCCTTTAACTGGTCACATGCCTCGTCATGGGTAAGCCTTGCCTCGGGCAGACTAAGGCCGGAATAAGATAACACGAAATGGGAGTGGAGCGGTGGCGAGAGTAGCGTGTACCCTCCGTGGCAAGAGGCTGGACGGTGGTGTATCTGTGCTCTCGGTTTGCGTGAACCTGATCCGGTCTTAAGAACCCCGGTGGCGGGTCGACATATGCAAGGGTTAAGTGCTACATATGTCGTGTGATTGGAGATCCTCAGCTGAGTATAATCGATTCGGATCGCCGTACCTTCGCGGTTATGAAGACTTGGTCACTTCCCTGCAACCTAGAGTCAGGATGTGAAAACTATGGACAAAAATGATGTTGTCTTGATGTGATTTGAAATTAGACTAGATGCAAATGGAGTCTATTAATATTTAATATGGCGTTAAAAGATTGAAAGTAAGGACTCACTTTAGTAAGCTACTTCTGCAAAAATATAAGTTGATTTTTGCTAAAGCCTCCCCTTGACTCCTATTTACCCAGCATACCCTTGAGAGTCTTTTCCTTAGTCGGGTAAGACTTGCTGAGTAATTCCATACTCAGGGTTTATCCCTTTGTTGTTTTTAGGTGGGGAAGTAGCAGACTTTTGCTGCTTCTGTGCTAAGGTGGTTCCCAACGAAGAGAAACAGGACTGAAGTGCGGGAGGACTCGGTCCTCCACTTAGGATCTTTTATTTATAGTCTTTCGGGAGAAGCTTGTGTCTCCCTGGTTTGTATAATTATTTCTTTTATGCACTCACTTTAGCCTGGTCTGTAAATAAATACCTTAAGCTTGCTTTTTGAAATAAATGTAAGTTTATGTAAATCGCTTCCGCATATCTTTATCTCCGATGGTCTGTAATGTCTGCAAGACGGGTGAAACATTCCTGGTGAGGTAAGGAAAGATACCGAGCTTGTCAAGTAACTTAGGAACATCTACAGGGTGTCTGATGTCTGCTAGACAAGGACAACTGTAGGTGGGCCTGATTACTTGGGAGGTTCCGTCACACTTTATGGGAATATTCTGGGGATAACCTAGGTATCCGAGGGCACATGCATCCTTAACACAAGGCGCCGGGCTCTCAGACACCTATAAATACCCCCGCACAGTGCCCGTGAGAGGGCAGATTAATAGAGCTATTGCCATCTCGCGCGAGAACCCTGTTGACGTCATTGTTCACCCTTGTTGGATCCCCTTGCAACTGAGAGCAAGTTCCAACATTTGGCGCCCACCGTTCGTGCTACGAGAAAACCACCCGCGATGGCACCCAAGAGAGCTAACCCGAAGGCTGACGAGGCTGCGAAGGCAGCACTGCTTGCCGCAAGAAAGGGAAGGCCCTCGCCCTCACCCAATCCACCCACCAAGAGGCCACTGAAGACAATGTTCCCCGCACCTGCGAAGACGACACTCTCCGCACCCGCGGCCCTGAAGGACAATCGCAGCCACCTTCAGGCTTCGCCCCACTGGAGGGCGCGGACCTCACCGAGGACGGTGAAGTCCTCGGCGTCTCAGCGGAAGAACAGCTACAGCTGCGCGCCCTGCGCCTCAAGAACGGCAATCTCCAGAGGCAGAAAGAGATACTAGAGGCCAAGCGCCAGCGCGTGTCCGCACTAGCCAAAGTGCGGCAAATGATACGCGACGAAGAGTAGAAGGCCCAGGACCTCGAGCGGGAGATCGCGCTGATGCAGCGCGAAGGCCACCTTGGCCTGCAGCACGGGCCACCCCTCCAGTAGCGCGCACAACCGGAAGACACGCGCGAAGGCCACCTCGGCCTGCAGCATGGCCCACCCCTGCAACACCGCGCGCAACCGGAAGACCCGCGTTTCCCCCAGCGCGACCACACCTTCCCGCACGCCGCGCCATTCCAAGGGGTCAACTATCTCGACGAGCGAAGTCCCCTAGCGCCACACCTGCAAGTGAACCCTTGGCTAGCTAACTTCCGAGCATGGACCTATCCCAAGTACAACGGCAGCACCGACCCGGCACAATACATAATGAGTTATCAGGTTGTCGTTGCATCTTCCAGAGGGGACGACGCCACAATGGCGAAGTCTTTCATCATCGCCCTAGAGGGCCCAGCTCTCACCTGGTTCACCAGGTTGCCTCCGCTGTCCATTGATTCCTGGAGAAGCCTCCGGGACAAGTTCCTGCTCAACTTCCAAGGGTACCGCCCAGACACCGACGCCTTGGCCGAACTCTCGCTTTGCAAGCAGCTGGAAAAGGAGACTCTGCGGGAGTATTACCACAAATTTTTAACACTCAAGTCACAGCTGCCCTCAGTCGATGACCAGATCGCCATCCACTACGCTATCAGTGGCCTTCGCACCGGCGTCCTTTACAGCCACTGCATCAGAGATCCGCCCAAGAACCTCCAGGAATTATATCAGCTGTTTGAAAAATACGCCAAATCCAAAGAGCTCCACCAGCGCAAGGTTGAGTCCCAAAGGAAGCCAAAAGATGCTCCACAGTCCAGCCGCACGTGGACGAGGACTCCGCAGCCGGACTCCGGTCGAGACAGCTGCAATCAACAGCAAGTGCACAACATCGCCAACCAGCACCCCGCTGCTGACACCCCTCGTCGCCAGGAGTATCCCCCCAGGGCCGCGGAAATGGAACTCGCGGTAGGGGTCGGGGGCGTGCACAGCCGCCGCGCCGATTCTACTGCCTCTTCCACGGCGAAGACTGCGCCCACCAAACTAAAGACTGCCCAGAAACGAAGGCCACCAGAGACAGGATGGCACGGGCACAACTAGCCGACAACCCTAGAGTTGTCGCACACACTTACCAGCAACCCCCTCCACCATATATCCACGCCCCCGCCCCGCATCCACCACACCACGCTTACCAACACCATCAGGAAGTACAAATCGTACCTCCCCCACCCCTACCACCACACCAGCAACATCAAAACATCCCCCATGCTCCAAAGCAGGAAGACTTCGCCGATCAGCCATATCGTGGAGTCATTCACATGATAACTGGGGGGTCCAGCACCGACTTCGACACAAAGCGGCAGAAGCGGGACCACTACCGCAGCATCAACCATGTCGCCGTCACCGGCCCAGTCGTGCAAACAAAGTGGTCCCACATACCGCTAACCTTCGACACACAAGATGTCGACCTGCGTAGCGCCCCCCACTACGACGCCATGGTTATCAATTGCAGCGTGGCAGGCTGGGACCTGCACAAAGTCCTAGTTGACAATGGCAGTCAGGCGGACATCATCTTCCTCCACGCCTTCGATCGCATGGGCATAAGCCACAACCTGCTCAAGCCTTCGGACAACCCGTTGTATGGCTTCGGCGGCAAGGGCACCTTTCCTGTCGGAAAAATAGAGCTGTTTCTCTCCTTCGGTGTAGCACCCAATGCCCGAAGCGAGCAAGTAACCTTTGATATCGTGGATATGGTATATCCATTGCCATCATGGGTCGGGGCTCCATCAATAAGTTCGAAGCAGCCATTCATGGACTGTACCTATGTATGAAGATACCAGGTCCGTTAGGTGTCATTACGGTCCACGGCAATCAACAGACTGCGCGCAACATAGAGCGGGACTTCGTGCCCGGTCAGAGAAACGTGCACTGCCTCACGGCCCAGCGCGAGGTCCCCGCGCCCGTCAGCCCAACCAATAAGCAGCACGACAAGGCACAGCTGCAGAGCAACGACGGGACCAAAACTGTCCCCCTCGACCAGGCCACGCCCAAGCAGACAGTCACTATCAGCGAAGACCTCACTTCGCATGAAGAGGAGAAGCTCCTCTGCTGCCTATCCAAGAACAAAGATGTCTTCGCCTGGTCAGCCCTCGATCTGGTCGGGGTCAGCCGTTCCATAATTGAGCACAGCTTGGGAATCGACCCTTCGGTAAGGCCGAAAAAACAGTGGCTTCGCAAGATGTCCGACGAGAAGACAGAGGCCGCCAAGGCAGAAGTGCACCGCCTCCTAGAAGCCAAATTCATCGAGCCGGTGGCTTACCCCACATGGCTCTCCAATGTCGTGATGGTGCAGAAAAAGAGCGGGAAGTGGCGAATGTGCATCGACTTCACCAGTCTCAATAAAGCCTGCCCAAAGGACAATTTCCCGTTGCCGTGGATCGACAAAATAGTCGATAGCGCGGCCGGATGCGAAGTCATGTCCCTCCTCGACTGCTTCTCCGGTTACCACCAGATATACATGAAGGAGGAAGACAAGGCTAGCACCAGCTTTATAACACCCTTCGGCACATATTGCTTCATCAGAATGCCGGAGGGACTCAAGAACGTCGGGTCCACCTTCTCCAGGCTTACCAAAACAGTGCTCGAAGGGCAAGTTGGCAGAAATATATTCACATATGTGGACGACATCGTCATCGCCAGCAAGAGCAAGGAGGACCATCTCGCCGACCTCGCCGAGACATTCGCGAACATGCGAGACGCACAACTCCGCCTAAACCCAGAAAAGTGCGTCTTCGGCGTTCGCCAAGGCAAAATATTGGGCTACCTGGTATCACACCGCGGTATCGAGGCCAACCCAACCAAGATTCAGGCCATCATAAACATGACGCCTCCGCAGTCCGCCAGAGACGTCCAGCGCCTGACATGCAGATTGGCCGCTCTCAACAGATTCATCTCCAGGTCCGCCGAGCGAAGTCTCCCCTTCCTCAAAACACTCCATGGTGCAAAAGACTTCGCCTGGGGACCAGAGCAGGCGGCGACCTTCGCCTCATTAAAACAGTACCTGACAGAGTTGGCCGTCCTTACAAGCCCTGACTCCTCGCTCCCCCTGTTGCTCTACGTCGCGGCTTCGCCGCATGCGGTCAGCGTGGCACTAGTGCAGGAGCAGACAGTTGAGGGCGTGGTCAGGCAGTGCCCCATTTACTATGTCTCCGAAGTACTGACACCGTCCAAGTGCAACATGACAGAGCTGGAGAAGATTGCCTACGCAGTCGTCATGTCTTCGCGCAAATTGCGCCATTACTTCGAAGCATTCAAGGTCCGAGTCACCTCAGACAGGGGACTCGGCGAATTGTTCAGAAACCCGGAGGCATCGGTGAGGATTGCCAAGTGGGCGGCCGAACTCTCTGGCTACCACATAAGCTTCGAGCCCAGGACAGCCATCAAGTCACAAGTCCTGGCAGACTTCGTCGTCGACTGGACTGGGCCAACAACACAGCCAGACCCGTCCGCAGAGAAGGTTTGGACGATCCATTGCAACGGCGCATGGTGCCATGCGGGGGCAGGCGCCGCTGCAGTCATCACCTCACCAGTCGGGGTCAAGCACAGATATGCAGCACGCCTCAGCTTCGCTCTGGAATCCGACAGATGCACAAATAATATAGCAGAATACGAAGCAGTCATCCTCGGCATCCGCAAGCTAAGGGCCCTCGTAGTCACCACCTGCATCATCAAAACAGACTCCAAGGTAGTTGCCGGCCAAGTCGAGAAAGACTATGCAGCAAAGGACCCCGCGCTCATGCAGTACCTCGCGACCATCCGAAGTCTCGAGAGACAATTGAAGGGATTCACCTTGCAGCATGTGGATCGGGCCAAGAATGAAGAGGCCGACGCATTGGCCAAGGCTGCCGCCAGGGGCGAATCCTTGCCCTCCGACGTGTTCTTTCATGTCATCGGCACGCCAGCCGTCCGGAGCCCCGAAGGGCTCCAAATAACCAATGACAGCGAGGGCCACCGCATAGTCAACCTTATCATGACCGAAGACTGGCGGGCACCAATAACCCTGTTCCTACAGGGGTACTATCATCCAGCCAACATCAGTGAGGCCAAGCGCCTCAGACATCGAAGCCGAGACTTCGCACTGATTGAAGGCCAACTCTACAAAAAAGGGGTCAGTCAGCCAATGCTCAAGTGCGTCACCGAAACCGAAGGCATCTAGATCCTACACGAAGTCCACAGTGGCACGTGCGGCTCACACGCAGGGCCAAGGGCCCTGGCTGCTAAGGTGATCCGCCAAGGCTTTTACTGGCCCGCAATGATCTGCGCCGCCAATCGGGTCACAAGGTCCTGCGAAGCCTGCCAGAAGTTTTCTCCTCGGTCAGGCAGCCCCTCGCAGTATACAAAGCTGATTGCCCACACATGGCCCCTCCAGCGCTGGGGCCTGGACATTGTCGGGCCCCTTCCCACTGCTCAGGGGAACCTTAAGTTCTCCTTCGTCGCTGTCGAGTACTTCACCAAATGGATCGAGGCAAGGGTTGTTTCCACAATAACGTCAAAAACTGCCCAAAGGTTCTTTTGGCAAAACATTGTTTGCCGCTTCGGAGTACCATCCGAACTAACAGTTGACAACGGCAAGCAGTTTGACAGCCAAGACTTCAAAGATTTTTGCTTCTCCATTGGCACCAAGCTTGCCTTCGCCTCAGTCTATCATCCGCAGTCCAACGGAGTTGTGGAACGCGCCAATGGAAAAATCTTCACAGCTGTCAAAAAGATGCTCCTCGATGAAAAAAGGGCAGATGAACCGATTTGTTACCCGAGGCGGTCTGGGCACTAAACACGACTGAGTGCAGGGCGACCGGGTTTACTCCTTTCCGCCTTCTATACGGATCGGAGGCCATGACCCCACAAGAAATAAAACATGGGTCCCCGCGAACAGTCCCGTCAGCCATCCGCGACGTGGACGAGCCAACTTCAAAGGATCTCATTGACAGAGACCGAGTCTTCGCTCTACTGGCCCTTGTAACACCCTGAATTTGGGGGTATAAAATTTCTTTGCTCATATTCACAAATTCAGGTGTTACTTCCTTTTTCTCATCCTTCCCTAATCTTTTCTTTCTCATTTCTATAGGAGAAAAGTGGTTACTTTATTTATAACTATAGTCTATTAGCTCAAACTCCAAGGGAGTGTGAATTGTTGCATCATGTTGAACCCTGGATTTCACTTTTGTTTGGTGCATAATTCTCAAAAGGTCTAATTTGAATTTGTGGCTTATTTGAATTTGAATCAAATGGAGAAAATAAAAAGAAAAGAGAAAGCAAATTCCAGAATAAAAAGAAAAGGGAAAAGGCCCACACCCTCGCACCCCTCGGCCTTTCGGCCCATCAGGCCCATCCCGCGCGCGCGCCCTCCCTCCCCTCTTCTCTCTCTGCGCCGCGGGCCCGACCTGTCGGCGCGGCCGCCGTCTCCGCGCCCGCCTTCCTCTCTCTCTGCGCCGCGGGCCCGGCCCGTCAGCCCCGCTTTCCTCGCGCCCGCGCTCGCTTTCTCCTCTCTCTCTGCGCCGCGGGCCCGAGCTGTCAGCTCTCTCGTCCTCGCGTAACCGCCGCCCGAGCTGCGCGCGCCCGCCTTCTCCGCGCCCACGTCGCGCGTGGGGCTCGCCCCACCTTGCCCTTGGCCACTTGAGCCCCGAACCTCGCTCGCTATCTCCCCCTCCCTCATTTGCGCACCCGCAGACCCCTCCCTCACCTTCCCCTCGCTGCACGCACGCCAAAGCGCCATCGCCGCGAACCGCCGCCGCCCGAGCTCGTTTCCCGGCCGCCGTTGGAGCCCCGCCGTGTCCATTGCCACGGTGAGCTCCGCCCCGACGTCCACAACCCGGGACGCGCCCCAATTTCCCCTCTCCCTCCCTGAATTCCTCCGCCCGCGCTCACCCGCCGCTCGCTGCGCAGCCGCCGAGGTCCGCCACCGTCGACTCGGGCTGTTGCCGCGTCTCCGTCGCCACCGAGGAGTCCCCGGAGTTCGCCTTGAGGTAAGGAACCTCCCGTGCCCCCTCCCTTCCCCTCTATTGCACTCTGTCGCGCTTAATTCTTCGTCGGAGTTGCTTAACGCCGCCGCCGAGCCACTCCACCGTGAACCGCCCCCCTCCGGTGCCCCTGCCCCGACCCAGACCCCACCGGAGAATTCCCCGTGCCCTCCCCAACCTCCCCGGCCACTCAGGTCGCCCCGGGAACCCGCAGGGCCCCCGCGCCTCTCGTCTCCGGCGAGTCCTCCGCCGCGGGGACGGGCGCCGCCGCCTCAGCTGGCCGGAGGAGAAGGTAGAAGCCAGCCGCCAGATCTCCGCCGTCCATCTTAGATCGGACGGCCCTGTTTCAAATAGCCCGAACCCAACCTCAGCCGTCCGCCCAAGATCCAACGGCCCAGAGCCGTTTCCCCCGCGCCACGCCTCCCTGCCAACTGGGCCCCGCCTGTCAGTCGCCGCGCCCGCGCTCGCTCTGCCCGCCCGGCCCCGCCTGCCAGTCGCCCGTGCCCGCGCTGCCCGCTGGCCCCGCCTGTCAGCCGCCGCGCCCGCGCTGCCCGCCCGGCCCCGCCTGTCAGCCGCTCACGCCGTCGCGCGCCCGCGCGCCCGCCCGCAGGATCTAATCTTGGCCGTCCGTTTGAGATCCAACGGCTGTAGGAGCCCGATACCCCTTCGCCCGCGCGTTTTCTTAAAGAGCCCCCCGGTTTTCTGGAAATTGAACCCGCCGTCCCTGGTTTCTCGCAGTTAGGTCCTCGAGCCTTTTATTTAATTCAAAATAGGTCCTTAGGGTATATTTTTAACCCCTAAACTTGTAAAATTCATAACTTTGCCATATGAACTCCAAATTAGGTGCTTCAAATTGCAAAATGTTCATAATATTATTATCTATCTGTTTATGCAATGTTTCCCTGCTGTTTCTATGTCCCAATTAATAGTTGATCATTAGGGTAAAATTGATGTTATGGGAACCCTATTTGAGATAAATAAAAGATAGTAGACTTTAATAAAAGTTGGAGCACTTAAGTTTATGGACTTAAACACCTAAGTTTAGGAACTTAAAACCAGATAATGATTTAATCCCACCACTGACTTAAACCTGATTAGTGGATAATGAATCACTTTGTATAGTCCTCTACCCCAGACCTAGGGAGTACCAGAGTGCCTATCCCTTTTCTATTATGAACTTGTGATCTCTCTGCTGCATATGTTTGGTATATTGTTTTTGTTTGTTATTTCCCAAGTGCATAGTGTGAATGATTACTTTACGTAGACAACGAGCAGTCTGTGTTTCCCGAGGAAGTTGCAGAGGAAGTCCCTGATCAGCAGTTTGGTGAAGGCAAGTGTCCTCTGACCCATTATGTCCTATTCACTTATAACTTACTATCCCGCATTACTTACTTGAAACCTAAGGATTGACTAGCTTTATACTTTACTTTATCCTTGATGACCTTATGGTTAGCATTCTGCTATTGCCTTAACTTAATCAATGAACATGATGTGACTATTTATGATACTGTTATCCTGATGATGTTGATGATCTTGTGATACTCTAGGGGGCTCAGGCTGTTTCCTGAGTACCTCTCCGTAAGGACCTGTTCGTTGAGAGACCACCCGGGATAACAGTGCAACCATGAGGGTGAAATGGGGCACCCTTAGCTTAATAATTAGAGGAACTAGAGGTGTAGTTGCTTCGCCGTCGTGCCGTCAATGGGGTCCAGGCACAGTGCTTGCTCTGCCGAGGCTGAGTGCCGAGGTTCTTTCGTTTTGCTTTTGTTAGTCACTCTCCTGCGGGGAGGGGTACTGTGTTTATCAAACTGGAGAAACCTAACGGGCAGCTATGATCTCTAGGGAATCTTTGTAAAAGCTACGTAGTGATGCCCTGCCGGACCACCTAGGTAGTGGTCAATGGGGATTAGCTCTCCCCAGGTAGAAAGGGAATCATGACTCATGGGTAAAGTGTGCGGCCTCTGCAGAGGGTAGTGAAACTGATATATCAGCCGTGCTCACGGTTAAGAGCAGCCTTGGGATCCTCTTTGATTAGAGATACAGATGGTTCGAGATACAGGGATTATGTTATGGTTTTGGTTCGAATATGATGATGTTGTTCCTCGATGAGGAAATGGTTTATGGGATTGGTTAATGCTAAAATCTGGCTTCTACTAATGATAAATACCTGACCAACTAAAAGCAACTGCTGGAGCCTAACCCCACATAAAGCTAGTCCACTTCAGCCAAACGGGACATTGCTGAGTACGTTGATGTGTACTCATCCTTGCTTTACCACAAAACACCAGGTTGTCCGCATTGTAACCACTGCTCAGGAGAAGGCGAAGCCGTGGAAGGAGACTTCCAGGAGTTCCAAGACTATGACGAATTCTAGGTGTGGGTTGGCGGCAACCCCCAGTCAGCTGCCTGTGAAGGCCTTATCTTTACTGCGTTTCGCTAGCACTTTGATTTAACTGTTAAGTTGATGACTATGTGGATGTCTATGACTCTGTGATGTAATAAGTTAATTCTCTTTTAAGTTATTATTCGAGCAATGTGCAATGATGTTCATTTATGTAATCGCTGTGTACGTGAGTTCTGATCCTGGCACGTACATAGTTTGCACTTGGTTTGCCTTCCAAAACCGGGTGTGACATAAGTGGTATCAAAGCCGTGCTGACTGTAGGACCGCTGACCTAGAGTAGCACTGGTCGTACTAAGGACTATTGACCTCCCCCCCCTCACCTTGACCTCTGATGTTACTTCAAAAGTCGGTCACCTCGACCAACCCTATGTTTTACTACATATATATATATATATATATATATATATATATATACTATATTATACCTTGTTAAAATTTTTATCTTATTCTGTCTATGGTTTATTCACTTGTCATATTAGTTCTGCTCTTACTCTTATGCTTACGGTGTCTTTTGTAGATGGCTTGTCTTAGACACACTGCACGTAAGTCGGTGATTCCTTTCCTGCCGTCTCGACTTGCGGAGCGTCCTCTGCACCGCACCGTGTCCGGTCAGTCGAGTCACCTGGAGAGGCTGCACCACCGCCTGCGTGAGGAGCAGGAACGCCGGCGCCAGCACAGAGAGCAGCAGGGCTCTTCCTCCTCATCCCAGCCAGAGGTGGAGTTCGTGAGGCCCCGTTCCACTGTTGCCCAGCTGGAGGCGCCCCCTGCACCACCGCGGGACGTCCCGGCTGTTGGAGGAGACCCCGACGACGACGACTCAGACCACAGCACGGAGTCTTCTGAGCCGCAGGAGGCAGAAGGATGGGTCGCCCGACCCATCACCCGTGACGCCGCTCGCGGTTGTCACTTCCACGACGCACTCGACACCTTGCTGCGCCAGGCTTTTGACCGGCATACCTGGTCGATCGAGTATCGTTGTGTAGTCTACCAGCACAGTCGCGGGAGGTACCCGGACCGCTGGGAGGCTACCTGCCTAGTTCGCCGTCCGGAGGATGACCTCCGGGGTGCGGAGGCCGTTTCGGAGCACTATTCCATCTCCAAGAGGGACACTGCAGAGGCGGCTATGCAGGATGCAGCACGACGTGCACTCTCCCAGTACTGTTCTTTGTTCGGTGGCGTGGCCGACGGTCTTAACCTTCGGTACTACCCCCGCCGCCCTACTGGCAGCACAGAGAGTGTGGTTGTCTCACCTGTTGGTGAGGCTAACCCTAGGTTGAGCAGCACAGTCAACCTAGTCGCAGTGCTTAACACTGAGCTGGATCACTCTCTGGACGAGCTGAGCAGGGCTCGAACGGAGATTGCGGAGTTGCGTGCTGAGCTGGCAGAGCGCCATCACCAGGAGGGTGGTTCTCCCGCTCCTGTTGGGACTCAGCACCCATACCGCTCGCCGCCACGTGGTCACCACACTTATGGTTCCCCTGCCTGTAAGACCAGGATAGATCTGGATCCTTAGATCGTTAGCATCGGAGTTTGTAATAATTCTTAAGTCAGATGTCTCAGTCTTAGGTAGTCAGTCTAGTTTGCTTATCAGTTGCTTCCATTTAGTTTAGTTTGCTTATCAGTTGCTTTCATGCTTGTTATGATGAACTTGTGCTGGATTCGAATCTTTGTAATGACTGTTGCCAACCTGTGGGTTTCTCCTGCAGTTTGGCCTAGCTATAATGTTAATAAAGTCAGTTATTTAGTGGGAAGCCATTTACTTCTACTTTCCTTCTTATCTGAGAAGCTGTGTTGGATCATAGTGAGGATCAGTGAAGCTCTTTGTTCACTCAGTATCATGAAGAATTCTGTATTCTCTTTTCTTATGCTGGAGGGTAGTAAGATCAACGCTGATGTATGAATGTCTTCCACAGATGTCTGACAACAGGCGCCGATGCAACAGGCGTGCTCAGCAAGAGCAGCATGACCAGCAGGAGGAACAACAGAGGCAGCCTCCCCCGCCACCCCCGATGACAGTGGAGCAGATGTTCTTGATGCAGACCTAGGCAGTGCAGGCCATTGGGCAGACTCTGGCAGCCATGCAGCAGGCTCAACAGCAACCCCAACCCCAATTGCAAGTGCAGATGCCCCAGATGCCACGGGATAAGCGTGGTGAGTTCATGAGAGGGCACCCTCCAACCTTCGCCCATTCTGCCGACCCCATGGATGCAGAAGACTGGCTGCGCGCAGTGGAAAGGGAACTGCGCACCGCCCAATGTAACGACAGGGAGAAGGTTCTGTATGGCCCCCGTCAGCTAAGGGGAGCAGCCCAGTCCTGGTGGGAGTCCTACCTCGCCACCCATGCTGACCCCGAAGCCATCACCTGGGAAGAATTCAGCGAGAGTTTCCGCAGGTACCATGTGCCGGAGGGACTGATGATCGTGAAGAAGGAGGAGTTTCTGGCTCTGAAGCAGGGACCCCTGTCTGTTAGTGAATACAGAGACAAGTTTCTGCAGCTGTTGGGGGCCTTCGCCCTCCGAAGGTCCTCAAAAACATGATTTGACAATGTTTTCCGAGTGGATTATGTGAACAGGTATCTTCGGACTCAGAATTATGAACATGAAGAACGGTCAGGACGAAGCCTGAACCAGACGAAGGGGGATTAAAATGGAGGACGGGCTGATTACCAAGCTCCACGAAGGATGGTGCACAGCCGAAGCTGTGCGCAGGGAAGCTTCGTCGCGATAGCAGAGAGGGGAACCGACTTAAAGATGAAAAGACTACTTGGGCCTTGACAGATTTCCATAAGTCATTGGCAAATGTAATGGACATGAATGTAATTTCACGTGGACTGCGTCCCGCGTCTATAAATAGATGAACAGTACTCCCGTACTGTTCACGCTGACTTGGCATTTACTTTTGCGTCACGCTTGTACTTTTTACCTTCTCTCAGGACCGAAGGTACATTTGTAATTTGAAATCATTCCTATTTTTCCATGTTAATAAAATAGAAATGATTCTATGATGTTGTCTATATTGTATCTCATGCTTTATATGAATCCTTCGTCATTACTTGATATATTTACGAAGGTATGTCTTTTGTGACCTTCGTCCGAAACTCATTATTTCCTGATGGTGCATAATGTTTCGAAGGACGAAGGACTTTAACACTTAACACTTTTTATGTTGCCTTGTTCTTAACCCGAAGCATTTGAGAACAAGTCCCCAACATTGGCGCCCACCTCCGGTGAACTCACTTCCACTTCGAGTTTTTTGAACACCTTCGGAAGCTATAGACCTTCGCTATGGCGTCGAAGAAAGCTTCAGCGACTGGGGCTGCAGCACTGCAACCGCTGGACCCCAACCAGGAGACCGTCTCTCTTCGGGAGGCCCGAAGCCAGAAGAGGAAGGCCGTCAGCCCGACGCTTCAGGAGGATGAACTGGACCAAGAGATCAGGGATATGGAGATGCTTCATCAACAGGTGCAGAGGAAAAAGGAAAAGATGGCCAGGCTAGCTGAGCTGCAAAGGCAGATAGACGAAGCTTCTGAAGAAGTTCGTCATCTTACCCATGATGAGCAGAACCGAAGGCCTCAACAAAAAGACCTTCATCAGGAGGGCTTCTTCAACGAAGATGACTGGTATGACAATTTCCATCATGGAAATTTTGTTTTCGATGATGCCTCTCCTCTGTCCGCTGAGCTGCAGGCTACACCCTGGCCTCCATCCTATAAGCCACCCCAGCTTCCCATGTTTGACGGCCACTCAGACCCGAAGCAGTTCTTGATGAGCTACGAAGCAACAGTGTCTTCGTATGGGGGCAATGCTGCAGTCATGGCAAAGTCTTTCGTTATGGCCGTCAGGAGTGTTGCTCAGACCTGGTATTCCTCCCTTCGACCAGGAACGATCACCTCATGGCAGAAGCTGAAGGATATGTTGTTAACTAGCTTTCAAGGATTTCAGACGAAGCCGGTCACTGCTCAAGCCTTGTTCCAGTGCACTCAGGATCATGAAGAATACCTTCAGGCGTATGTCAGAAGGTTCTTGCGTTTGAGGGCGCAGGCACCAACGGTGCCCAATGAAATTGTCATCGAAGCCATGATCAAGGGGCTTCGTCCTGGACCTGCAGCTCAATACTTTGCTAGGAAGCCTCCTCAGACTCTGGAGAAGCTGCTCCAAAAGATGGACGAGTACATTCGTGCCGATAATGACTTTCGCCAAAGAAGGGAGGAGGCCTTCAGATTTTCTGAGATGACCAGGGGCTTCGGAGGAAGATTCTATCCGAGGCATGTCAGGTCCATCCACAACTCCACTCAAAATGATGATAAGGGGAGTGAAAGGGAATTAGGCTTACACCTAGTTCCTAAATAATTTTGGTGGTTGAATTGTCCAACACAAATATTGGACTAACTAGTTTACTCTAGTGCATAAGTCATACAGGTGCAAAAGGTTCACATTTAGCCAATAAAAAGACCAAGTGTTGGATTCAACAAAGGAGCAACAAGGCAACCGAAGGCATCTCTGGCTGAAGGCACCGGACTGTCCGGTGTGCACCGGACAGTGTCCGGTGCGCCCAGAGAACTCCAACTCTAACTCTTCGCCCTCGGGAATTCTCGGAAGCCGGCGCGCTATAATTCACCGGACTGTCCGGTGTGCACCGGACATGTCCGGTGCTCCAAGGAAGCGCGGTCTCTGGAACTCGCCAGCCTCGGGTTCGCGCGACAACCGCTCCGCTAAAATTCACCGGACTGTCCGGTGTGCACCGGACTGTCCGGTGTGCACCGGACTGTCCGGTGTGCCAGCGGAGCAACGGCTATTTCGGCGCCAACGGCTACCTGCGGTGCATTTAATGCGCGCGCAGCGCGCGCAGACGTCAGGCACGCCCATACCGGTGCACCGGACATCAAACAGTACATGTCCGGTGTGCACCGGACACCCTGGCGGGCCCAGATGTCAGAAGCTCCAACGGTCAGAATCCAACGGCAATGGTGACGTGGCAGGGGCACCGGACTGTCCGGTGTGCACCGGACTGTCCGGTGTGCCATCGAACAGACAGCTTCCAGCAACGGTCACTTTTGGTGGTTGGGGCTATAAATACCCCAACCACCCCACATTCATTGCCATCCAAGTTTTCCAACTCTCAACCACTTACAAGAGCTAGGCATTCAATTCTAGACACATACAAAGAGATCAAATCCTCTCCAATTCCACTCAAGCCTTTAGTGACTAGCGAGAGAGATTTGTCGTGTTCTTTTGAGCTCTTGCGCTTGGATCGCTTTCTTTCTTTCTCACTTGTTCTTGTGATCATCACTCAATTGTAACCAAGGCAAGAGGCACCAATTGTGTGGTGGCCCTTGCGGGGAAGTTTTGTTCCCGGTTGACTGAGAAGAAGAGAAAGCTCACTCGATCCGTGGGATCGTTTGAGAGAGGGAAGGGTTGAAAGAGACCCGGCCTTTGTGGCCTCCTCAACGGGGAGTAGGTTTGCGAGAACCGAACCTCGGTAAAACAAATCCGCGTGTCACACTCTTATTCGCTTGAAATTTATTTTGCGCCCTCTCTCGCGGACTCGTTTATATTTCTAACGCTAACCCCGGCTTGTAGTTGTGATTATTTTTGTAAATTTCAGTTTCGCCCTATTCACCCCCCCCTCTAGGTGACTATCAATTGGTATCAGAGCCCGGTGCTTCATTAGAGCCTAACCGCTCGAAGTGATGTCGGGAGATCACACCAAGAGGGAGATGGAGACCGGCGACAAGCCCACTACAAGCCAAGGGAGCACTTCATCGGAAGAGTCCCGCACCAAGAGAAAGGAGAAGAAGAAGAACTCCTCCAAGCGGAAGGAGAAAAGATCTTCCTCTTCTCACCACAAGGAGAAGAAGGAAAAATCCTCTTCTCACAAGCCGCATCGGAGTGGGGACAAGCACAAGAGGATGAGGAAGGTGGTCTACTACGAGACCGACACTTCATCGACATCTACCTCCGGCTCCGACGCGGCGTCCGTCACTTCTAAACGCCAAGAGCGTAAGAAGTATAGTAAGATCCCCCTACGCTACCCTCGCGTTTCTAAACATACACCTTTACTTTCCGTCCCATTAGGCAAACCACCAACTTTTAATGGTGAAGATTATGCTATGTGGAGTAATTTGATGCGATTTCATCTAACCTCTCTCCACAAAAGTATATGGGATGTTGTTGAGTATGGTGTACAGGTACCATCTATAAGGGATGAGGACTATGACACGGACGAAGTGGCCCAAATCGAGCACTTCAACTCCCAAGCCACAACCATTCTCCTTGCCTCTCTAAGCAAGGAGGAATACAACAAAGTACAAGGGTTGAAGAATGCGAAGGAGATTTGGGACCTACTCAAGACGGCGCACGAAGGTGATGAACTCACCAAGATCACCAAGCGGGAAACGATCGAGGGGGAGCTCGGTCGCTTCCGTCTTCGCCAAGGGGAGGAGCCACAAGACATGTACAACCGGCTCAAAACCTTGGTGAACCAAGTGCGCAACCTCGGGAGCGCAAAATGGGATGACCACGAAGTGGTTAAGGTTATTCTAAGAGCTCTTATTTTCCTTAACCCCACTCAAGTACAATTAATTCGTGGTAATCCTAGATATCCACTAATGACCCCCGAGGAAGTCATCGGGAATTTTGTTAGTTTTGAATGCATGATTAAGGGCTCAAAGAAGATCAACGAGCTTGACGAGCCTTCCACATCCGAGGCGCAACCGGTGGCCTTCAAGGCAACGGAGGAGAAGAAGGAGGAGTCTACACCAAGTAGACAACCAATTGACGCCTCCAAGCTCGACAACGAGGAGATGGCCCTAATCATCAAAAGCTTTCGGCAAATCCTCAAGCAACGGAAGGGGAAGGATTACAAATCCCGTTCCAAGAAGGTTTGCTACAAGTGTGGTAAGCCCGGTCATTTTATTGCAAAATGTCCTATGTCTAGTGACAGTGACAGGGGCGACGACAAGAAGGGAAAGAGGAAAGAAAAGAAGAAGTACTACAAGAAGAAGGGCGGCGATGCCCATGTTTGTCGGGAGTGGGACTCCGACGAAAGCTCAAGCGACTCCTCCGACGACGAGGACGCCGCCAACATCGCCGTCACCAAAGGCCTCCTCTTCCCCAACGTCGGCCACAAGTGTCTCATGGCCAAGGACGGCAAAAAGAAGGTAAAATCAAGGTCCTCCACTAAATATGAAACATCTAGTGATGAGGATGATGATAAAAATGAGGAGGATAATTTGCGTATTCTTTTTGCCAACCTTAACATGGAACAAAAGGAAAAATTAAATGAGCTAATTAGTGCCATCCATGAAAAGGATGATCTCTTGGACTCCCAAGAGGACTTCCTAATCAAGGAAAACAAGAAACATGTTAAGGTTAAAAATGCTTATGCTCTAGAGGTAGAAAAATGTAACAAATTATCTAGTGAGCTAAGCATATGCCATGACACTATTGCCAACCTTAGAAATGAAAATGTTAAATTAATTGCTAAGGTTGATTCTCATGTTTGCATTGATCCTAGAAATGAGAATGTTGATTTGCTTGCTAGGATTGATGAGTTGAATGTTTCTATCACTAGCCTTAGAAATGAGAATGAGAAACTAATTGCTAAGGCTAAGGATTTTGATGTTTGCAATGCTACTATTTCCGACCTTAGAACTAAAAATGATATGTTGCATGCTAAGGTTGTTGAACTAAAATCTTGCAAACCCTCTACATCTAATGTTGAGCATATTTCCATTTGTACTAGATGTAGAGATATTAATGTTGATGCTATCCATGATCACCTAGCCTTAATTAAAAAACAAAATGATCACATAGCACAACTTAATGCTAAAATTAGAGAGCATGACTTAGAAAATGAAAAATTTAAATTGGCTAGAAGCATGCTCTATAATGGGAGACGCCCTGGCATTAAGGACGGCATTGGCTTCCAAAAGGAAGGCAATGTCAAAATTAATGCCCCTCCAAAGAACCTATCCAACTTTGTTAAGGGCAAGGCTCCCATGCCTCAGGATAACGAGGGTTACATTTTGTACCCTGCCGGCTATCCTGAGAGCAAGATTAGGAAAACTCATTCTAGGAAGTCTCACTCTGGCCCTAATCATGCTTTTATGTATAAGGGTGAGACATCTAGATCTAGGCAACCAACCCATGCCAAGTTGCCTAGAAAGAAAATTCCAAATGCATCAAATGATCATGCTGTTTCATTTAAAACTTTTGATGCATCTTATGTTTTAACTAACAAATCAGGCAAGGTAGTTGCCAAAATTGTTGGGGGCAAACACAAGGGCTCCAAGACTTGTGTTTGGGTACCCAAAGTTCTTGTATCTAATGCCAAAGGACCCAAAACTGTTTGGGTACCTAAAACAAAGAACTAAACTTGTTTTGTAGGTTTATGCATCCGGGGGCTCAAGCTGGATACTCGACAGCGGGTGCACAAACCACATGACAGGGGAGAAAAGGATGTTCTCCTCATATGAGAAAAACCAAGATCCCCAACGAGCTATCACATTCGGGGATGGAAATCAAGGTTTGGTCAAAAGTTTGGGTAAAATTGCTATATCTCCTGACCATACTATTTCCAATGTTTTTCTTGTAGATTCTTTAGATTACAATTTGCTTTCCGTATCCCAATTATGTCAAATGGGCTACAACTGTCTTTTTACTGATACAGGTGTTACTGTCTTTAGAAGAAGTGATGATTCAGTAGCATTTAAGGGAGTGTTAGAGGGTCAGCTATACTTGGTAGATTTTGATAGAGCTGAACTCGACACTTGCTTAGTTGCTAAGACTAACTTGGGTTGGCTCTGGCACCGCCGACTAGCCCATGTTGGAATGAAGAATCTTCACAAGCTTCTAAAGGGAGAACACATTTTAGGACTAACCAATGTTCATTTTGAGAAAGACAGGATTTGTAGCGCATGCCAAGCCGGGAAGCAAGTTGGCATCCATCATCCACACAAAAACGTCATGACTACCGACAGGCCACTGGAGCTCCTACACATGGATCTATTCGGCCCGATTGCTTACATAAGCATCGGCGGTAGTAAGTATTGTCTTGTAATTGTGGATGATTATTCTCGCTTCACTTGGGTGTTCTTTTTGCAGGACAAATCTCATACCCAAGAAACTTTAAAGGGATTCTTGAGACGGGCTCAAAATGAGTTCGGCTTAAGGATCAAGAAAATTAGAAGCGACAACGGGACGGAGTTCAAGAACTCTCAAATCGAAGGATTTCTTGAGGAGGAGGGCATCAAGCATGAGTTCTCTTCTCCCTACACTCCACAACAAAATGGTGTAGTGGAGAGGAAGAATCGAACTCTATTGGACATGGCAAGAACCATGCTTGATGAATACAAGATACCGGATCGGTTTTGGGCCGAAGCGGTCAACACTGCCTGCTACGCCATCAACCGGTTATATCTTCATCGAATCCTCAAGAAGACATCCTATGAACTCCTAACCGGTAAAAAGCCCAATATTTCATATTTTAGAGTTTTTGGTAGCAAATGTTTTATTCTTATTAAGAGAGGTAGAAAATCTAAATTTGCTCCTAAAACTGTAGAAGGCTTTTTACTAGGATATGACTCAAACACAAGGGCATATAGAGTCTTTAACAAGTCCTCAGGACTTGTTGAAGTTTCTTGTGACGTTGTGTTTGATGAGACTAACGGCTCTCAAGTAGAGCAAGTTGATCTTGATGATATAGGTGAAGAACAGGCTCCATGCATAGCGCTAAGGAACATGTCCATTGGGGATGTGTGTCCTAAGGAATCCGAAGAGCCTCCACATGCACAAGATCAACCATCCTCCTCAACACAAGCATCTCCACCAACTCAAATTGAGGATGAGGCTCAAGATGTTGAACAAATAGATCAAGAAGATGAGCCACCTCAAAATGACGGCAACGATCAAGGGGGAGATGCAAATGATGAAGAAAAGGAGGATGAACAACCAAGACCGCCACACCCAAGAGTCCACCAAGCAATTCAACGAGATCACCCCGTCGACACCATCCTCGGCGACATTCATAAGGGGGTAACTACTCGATCTCGTGTAGCACATTTTTGTGAACATCACTCGTTTGTTTCCTCTATTGAGCCACACAGGGTAGAGGAAGCACTTCAAGATTCAGATTGGGTGATGGCGATGCAAGAGGAGCTCAACAATTTCACGAGGAACGAGGTATGGCACTTAGTTCCACGTCCTAACCAAAATGTTGTAGGAACCAAGTGGGTCTTCCGCAACAAGCAAGACGAGCATGGTGTGGTGACTAGGAACAAAGCTCGACTCGTGGCCAAGGGATATTCACAAGTCGAAGGTTTGGATTTTGGTGAAACCTATGCACCCGTAGCTAGGCTTGAGTCAATTCGTATATTATTGGCCTATGCTACTTACCATGGCTTCAAGCTTTATCAAATGGACGTGAAGAGTGCCTTCCTCAATGGACCAATCAAGGAGGAGGTCTACGTTGAGCAACCTCCCGGCTTTGAAGACAGTGAGTATCCTAACCATGTTTATAGGCTCTCTAAGGCGCTTTATGGGCTCAAGCAAGCCCCAAGAGCATGGTATGAATGCCTTAGAGATTTCCTTATTGCAAATGGCTTCAAAGTCGGCAAGGCCGATCCTACTTTATTCACTAAGACTCTTGACAATGATTTGTTTGTATGCCAAATTTATGTTGATGATATTATATTCGGGTCTACTAACAAATCTACATGTGAAGAATTTAGTAGGATCATGACACAAAAATTCGAGATGTCAATGATGGGGAGTTGAAGTATTTTCTAGGATTTCAAATCAAGCAACTCCATGAGGGCACCTTCATTAGCCAAACAAAGTATACTCAAGACATTCTAAGCAAGTTTGGAATGAAGGATGCCAAGCCCATCAAGACACCCATGGGAACAAATGGGCATCTCGACCTCGACACGAGAGGTAAGTCCGTGGATCAAAAGGTATACCGGTCGATGATTGGTTCATTACTTTACTTATGTGCATCTCGACCGGATATTATGCTTTCCGTTTGCATGTGTGCAAGATTCCAAGCCGACCCTAAGGAGTCACACCTTACGGCCGTAAAACGAATCTTGAGATATTTGGCTTATACTCCTAAGTTTGGGCTTTGGTACCCTCGGGGATCCACATTTGATTTGATTGGTTATTCGGATGCCGATTGGGCGGGGTGTAAGATTAATAGAAAGAGCACATCGGGGACTTGCCAGTTCTTGGGAAGATCCTTGGTGTCATGGGCTTCAAAGAAGCAAAATTCGGTCGCTCTTTCTACCGCCGAAGCCGAGTACATTGCCGCAGGCCATTGTTGCGCGCAATTGCTTTGGATGAGGCAAACCCTGCGGGACTACGGTTACAAATTAACCAAAGTCCCTTTGCTATGTGACAATGAGAGTGCAATCAAAATGGCCGACAATCCCGTCGAGCATAGTCGCACTAAACACATAGCCATTCGGTATCATTTTCTTCGGGATCACCAACAAAAAGGGGATATCGAGATTTCATACATTAACACTAAAGATCAATTAGCCGATATCTTTACCAAGCCTCTTGATGAACAATCTTTTACCCGACTTAGGCATGAGCTCAATATTCTTGATTCTAGGAATTTCTTTTGCTAAACTTGCACACATAGCACATGAATATACCTTTGATCATGTCTCTTTTATATATGCTATGACTAATGTGTTTTCAAGTGTATTTCAAACCAAGTCATAGGTATATTGAAAGGGAATTGGAGTCTTCGGCAAAGACAAGGCTTCCACTCCACTCTACTACTCATTCTTCGCCGTCGCTCCGCATAATCACTCTCCATCTTTGGTATAATCTTCACTCTTTCATTTTATGACCAAAGGGGGAGAAAGTACTTCATTTGGCTCTAATAATTCCGTTTTTGGCGATTCATGCCAAAGGGGGAGAAAATATGAGCCCAAAGCAAAAGGACCGCACCACCACCCTAATTTTAAATTTGATGATTTTTCAATGGTAAATTTCAAAATTGGTATCTCTTTGTGTACTAAAGGGGGAGCAAGTAGTATTTTCAAAATTGATGGAAAACCCTCTTGAACACTAAGAGGAGACCTTATTTGAGGGGGAGTTTTGTTTAGTCAAAGGAAAAGCATTTGAACAAAGGAAGAAAATTTCAAATCTTGAAAATGCTTTGCAAAATCTTATTCATTCACCTTTGACTATCTTGCAAAATGACTTTGAAAAGAATTTACAAAAGAGTTTGCAAAAACAAAACTTTTGGTGCAAATGAGGTCCAATATGTCAAAAACAAAGAAAACAATCCATGCGCATTCATATAAGTATTTATATTGGCTCAATTCCGAGCAACCTTTGCACTTACATTATGTGAACTAGTTCAATTATGCACTTCTATATTTGCTTTGGTTTGTGTTGGCATCAATCACCAAAAAGGGGGAGATTGAAAGGGAATTAGGCTTACACCTAGTTCCTAAATAATTTTGGTGGTTGAATTGTCCAACACAAATATTGGACTAACTAGTTTACTCTAGTGCATAAGTCATACAGGTGCAAAAGGTTCACATTTAGCCAATAAAAAGACCAAGTGTTGGATTCAACAAAGGAGCAACAAGGCAACCGAAGGCATCTCTGGCTGAAGGCACCGGACTGTCCGGTGTGCACCGGACAGTGTCCGGTGCGCCCAGAGAACTCCAACTCTAACTCTTCGCCCTCGGGAATTCTCGGAAGCCGGCGCGCTATAATTCACCGGACTGTCCGGTGTGCACCGGACATGTCCGGTGCTCCAAGGAAGCGCGGTCTCCGGAACTCGCCAGCCTTGGGTTCGCGCGACAACCGCTCCGCTAAAATTCACCGGACTGTCCGGTGTGCACCGGACTGTCCGGTGTGCCAGCGGAGCAACGGCTATTTCGGCGCCAACGGCTACCTGCGGTGCATTTAATGCGCGCGCAGCGCGCGCAGACGTCAGGCACGCCCATACCGGTGCACCGGACATCAAACAGTACATGTCCGGTGTGCACCGGACACCCTGGCGGGCCCAGATGTCAGAAGCTCCAACGGTCAGAATCCAACGGCAATGGTGACGTGGAAGGGGCACCGGACTGTCCGGTGTGCACCGGACTGTCCGGTGTGCCATCGAACAGACAGCTTCCAGCAACGGTCACTTTTGGTGGTTGGGGCTATAAATACCCCAACCACCCCACATTCATTGCCATCCAAGTTTTCCAACTCTCAACCACTTACAAGAGCTAGGCATTCAATTCTAGACACATACAAAGAGATCAAATCCTCTCCAATTCCACTCAAGCCTTTAGTGACTAGCGAGAGAGATTTGCCGTGTTCTTTTGAGCTCTTGCGCTTGGATCGCTTTCTTTCTTTCTCACTTGTTCTTGTGATCATCACTCAATTGTAACCAAGGCAAGAGGCACCAATTGTGTGGTGGCCCTTGCGGGGAAGTTTTGTTCCCGGTTGACTGAGAAGAAGAGAAAGCTCACTCGATCCGTGGGATCGTTTGAGAGAGGGAAGGGTTGAAAGAGACCCGGCCTTTGTGGCCTCCTCAACGGGGAGTAGGTTTGCGAGAACCGAACCTCGGTAAAACAAATCCGCGTGTCACACTCTTATTCGCTTGAAATTTATTTTGCGCCCTCTCTCGCGGACTCGTTTATATTTCTAACGCTAACCCCGGCTTGTAGTTGTGATTATTTTTGTAAATTTCAGTTTCGCCCTATTCACCCCCCCTCTAGGCGACTATCAGGGAGTCAGCAGAACAGGCCGCAGTGCTCCTCACAGGCTTCGGGGCAACAGCAAACTTTCTTCCGGCCACCAGCTCCAAGAGGCAGAGGCGCCAGGGGCTTCGGCGGAAGATTTGGAGATCAACCAAGGAGGATATTTTGCTTATTCTGTGGTGAAAACAAGGGCCATACCACCAGGATGTGCCATGTCACCATCCAGAAACAAAAGGAGCTAGCAGAAGCTGCAGCGCAACAGGGCCAGCCGAAGCAGGTCATGCATACTGCTTCGTACCATCAGCCTTACATCCCGGAGTACGTGGGCAACCACCCTGCAGTTTCCGTAGCTTCGGCGAGTCAACCTCAAGCTTCATGGCAACAGCCCCCGCCTCCACCTCCGCTGCAACAAGGCCAACAGCCAGAAGGGAGCCAATATGTTCCGCACCAAAGGGATCTCAGAGAGCAATCTGAAGCCCGCACAGTCAATAGTACTGTGCCAGAGTCGAAGCACATTTATTGACAAATATCCTACTTTGATAGCAGTCTTTTCCGTTTAAGTTCTATTTTCTGTGTAATAAAGAACATTTCAGTTTTCATACAATAGTTTCGTGGTTGGTTATCAAGAAAACCTATCTTCTCTACAGGCTTAAGTTGCTGAAGCTTAAAAATTTGTGGTAACAAGGAGGACCTTCGGATTATTAAAAATCCTTCAACGCAACAAAAAGTCGTTCTAAGGAACGCAGAGTAAGTTGCCGAAGTTACAAAAAGCCGTTCCAAAGGGAGCGCAGTGTAAGTTTTTTGCTCCAAAGACGTTCCTAAGGGAATGCAGAGCATACAGCGAAAAGTCAACGCTGATACCGCCTAAAGTAAAAGGCGAAGAAGCTCCAAAGACGTTCCTAAGGGAATGCAGAGCTTATACCGTCTAAGTAAAAGGCGAAGAAGCTCCAAAGACGTTCCTAAGGGAATGCAGAGCTTACAAAGATATTTTGTGTGTATCTTCGGAACAAACGTCATTTGCATAACATAACATCATCACATCATTTTGCATAGCATAAGCATCATACATCATGTTGCATATGGCAAAAGAAGGGGACACAGTATCAACCTTTGAAAGGACGCTTTGAGAAAGTGCAAATTGTGTAAAATTACGAGGGAACACAATGATAATCTTCGGAATACAGCTTCGGGAAATGTTTTCACGAAGCATGGATGAGCTTCATCAGAGTAATATCGAAATTGTACAGCTTCGGGGAATGTTTTCACGAAGCATGGATGTGATTCATCAAAATAGTTTTAACGGAGAATGTCTTCTTCACGAAGCATGAAAAGAAGGGAAGGTGTTTTTTCGCCGAAGGCTCAAAAGTGGTATGTATGTAGAATTTCATGCATCGTAAAGAATTGAATAATGAAAAGAGACTTGTATATTACATTCAAATGTGCAAAATATTACATAGATTACACTTCAAATGTTTTTTCTAAATAACACCTAGTCTTCTCTTAATACTACTTCGGCAGCCTCATTTAGAAGTTGTTCAACAACTTTATCCATGATAGCTTCGGCCATTTGTTTAATTTCGTCATCCCCTTTTGTGTGAATATCACCAGACGATCCAGCAGGTTCTGAGGGAAGAGAATATTTTTGCATTACTGTTACAAACCGCGAGCAAAGTTTGAAATAAAAATTACAACACAATAAGAACGACTAATTAATACCTATTTGCCCTTCGGCAACTTCTGTCACTTTCCTAGCATCATGGATGCCTTTTTCACCCCTTTGAATGATCTCTTGCGCCATTTCTCGGCCACCGTTGTCCCAGACATCAGTAAAGAATTTGCCGCCAACCATGCTTGCTTCGGCCGAGGGGTCTTTGATGTCTTTGGAGGATAAGGCAGCTTCGGACTGAGCTAAAGATTTTACATGTTCACAACCTTTCTTCTCCAAGACAGTAGCAATTCCCCTGGCGCCCGAAAAAGCACAGATGTCACCGCGGCTGCTCAGGATTTCCTCGAAGGCCTCTGCTTCGTGACTGATCCATTCTATTGGACCTTCGGGATTGCCTCTTGAAAAATTTTCTTCACTGGAAAATGCGCCCACGTTGGCGAAGCTGGTTTTAATTTTCTTTATGCATTCCATGGATTTTTTGTAGCATTTTTTCTTAGAAGACCGAAGCTCTTCCACGGTTGCTTCCAAATGACCGGCCCATTGGTCGCTGCATTCCCGTCTTATTTCTTCAAGCATGCGTTCTTCTTTCGCCCGGGCCAATTGCTTCTGAAGATCTTTAATTTCGCGCCTCTGAGCTTCGGCCTGAACCCTTGCAGCAGATTCGTCCTTTTTTATTTTGTCTACTAATGTAAGCAGAATTTTATCTTTTTCTAGAGCTTCGTTTCTCAGTTTAATAACTTCTGAACGTAAATTGTTGAACGCAATTTCGTAGCTCTCATCTTCGGCACTCTTTTGTGCTCTTAATGCGTTGCTTAGGATTAAGCCCTATACGGAAAAGAATCCATATAAGAATAAAAGAATGAATTATGTATTTAAAAAAAAATTTCAAGTGTCTAATTCCCATACCTTTAGGCTATTGTACGCAAGACTGTCCGCGAGATCCTCCTTTGTCATAGCACATAATCCAGCTTCGAGCTTTGGGAATCCCATACTTCTAGCCATCTCTCGGCAGACAGATAGTTCTTTATTATCAGGAAGGCAGTACAGAAAGTCATCTTCATTTGTCCCATTAAACACTACTGCCCCCTTCGGGTATTTTAGCTCTCTGGCATAGTGGTTGGCTTCGTAAGTCTCTTCTTCAGATAATTTCTTCCCCGAAGCATGTCGTACGATGTAATCGCATGTGCTGGAAGGAGCTTCGGGGGCGGCAGTGTCAACTTCTTTAACCAAAGCTGGTTCTGGTATTTTCTCGGTCTCCAAAGATTGTTCCTTGGTGGGCTCTGAAGGCCCAGCTTCAGTTTCAGCTTGTTGTTTCGAAGCTTCAGTAGACGCTTCTGCAAGTTCAACAGTCTTTTTTGGAGTTGTGCTTGAAGACTTAATTGTCTCCAAGACATCTAGTACGTTCACCATTCTTTTTCTTTTTGGGGTCACCAATGGGCCCTTTTGGTTTTTTATTGTTTCGACATTTGCTGAAGGACTTAAGATTTCCGATGCTTTCGGCCCTTCAATCTTCGGTTTTTCTACTTTTTCTGCTGAAGGCGCTTCAGTTTTCTCTTTTATCTTCGGCACTGGAGCTGGTTCTGTAGCTTCAGAGGCCAAAGAGACTTCACCAATAAATTTTGGCACTGTGGCCGGCTCAATAAAACGCGCTCGGTGAGTGAGCACCTTCAACTTTTTCCTTTGCGGCGCCGGCTCACTAGTAGCACTCGTGGTAGCTTCTGTCGCAGGAGAAGTATTTTTTCTTTTGCGACCCAGTACCGGATAGTGATAGTCAGGGTAGACAAACCCGACTGCGTCAAATACCCGGTTGAGCCTTTTCTTCTTTCGGCCTCCGAAGGCTGCTGATAACGCAGTATTCTCGGCCTTCGAATATGCCCCAAGCAGTTCGTCACTTAATGTTTCAATGCTTTTCAACCAGTCATCATCAGGTTCAACAAACTTATCCGCATATTTGAATGTGTATTTCAGTCTGACCAGTCCGCCTTCGTCGGACTCTTTGATGGTCTCCTTCGACATTTCCCACTTTCCTGCAAGTGGCCACACCCTGAAGGCAATATGCTCTTGGACCAAGTCCCTTGTCCCAATGAAAGAGCAGATCACGCCGAAGGCTCTTTGGCATTCCTCGGCTGCTTCGTCCATTTCAACCTTCGGCCTTCGAAGTCCGAAGCGTTGCCAGATGGGGCGCATAATGATACTCTTGACATTTTCTTGCGCTGTTAAGTCATTCTTTACATAGAACCACTCTGTCATCCAGGCTCCGGGCCACCTCTTCCGAAAGGTTGGCACAGGGCGGCTTGACCCGGAGCGGGCACTGAAGCTGTAACACCCAAAGTTGTTGTGATATTGTTCTTTCCCCCAGGGCTTCGTCTCATATAACAACTCATGAATGTTGCAAAAGCTTTTAGCATTTGGTTCTAAACCTTGGCTTCTCGCAGCCCAGACAAACAACCCCATTCTTATGATAGCTTCGGGAGTAATTTGATGAAGGTAGACTTGAAATGTCTTCAGGACTTCAACAACAAAGTTGCTTAGGGGGAATCGAAGCCCAGCCTTGAGAAAGCTTCGGAAGATTACGACTTTATCTTCTTCTGGGGTGGGAGAAGTCTTTTCTCCAGCATCAGCCCTCACAATAGATATATCACGAAAATACCTCCCCCTCATATTATCAATATGATTCTGCTTAATAGTGGTTTTCCCGAATACCGTGTGACTTGGCCGCCATGGTCGATCTTCGGACTCTTCCCCGCCACTTTCTACATCATAGCTGTCGCTGTCACCAGTATCTTCGGACAAACCTTCAAGAATCTCCTTGGTGATTTTCTCCGTATTGGACTCCGCCATCGCTATAAGGAACCCCAAGTTCTTCTCTTCGTCGAGGCTCAGCTTCGTCTCAGCAGGGATCTTCTTACCTTCAGACATCTTCGGAAACGCTAAAAACTGTTTTCGAGGCCGAAGCTTCAAAATCAAAAAGATCAGCAAATCTTAGTGCACAAGAGCTAAAAATTTAGTGGGCCGAAGCAGATGGCAAGTGTGCGTACCAAATAAGTTTGCGGTATGATCTTATTTATACTCCCAGGGCGTTGAAAATTGAAAGACCCCGCTTGTCAGTGAATGTTGCTATTCTAGCAAAGGGAAGGTGTTTTTTCGGACCTTCGGCTCAAGGCCTTCGTCCATATCGCAATCTGAATTTATCGTTAACAAATTAATATTGCGAGGGGCTACTGTTGGGGGCCTTCGCCCTCCGAAGGTCCTCAAAAACATGATTTGACAATGTTTTCCGAGTGGATTATGTGAACAGGTATCTTCGGACTCAGAATTATGAACATGAAGAACGGTCAGGACGAAGCCTGAACCAGACGAAGGGGGATTAAAATGGAGGACGGGCTGATTACCAAGCTCCACGAAGGATGGTGCACAGCCGAAGCTGTGCGCAGGGAAGCTTCGTCGCGATAGCAGAGAGGGGAACCGACTTAAAGATGAAAAGACTACTTGGGCCTTGACAGATTTCCATAAGTCATTGGCAAATGTAATGGACATGAATGTAATTTCACGTGGACTGCGTCCCGCGTCTATAAATAGATGAACAGTACTCCCGTACTGTTCACGCTGACTTGGCATTTACTTTTGCGTCACGCTTGTACTTTTTACCTTCTCTCAGGACCGAAGGTACATTTGTAATTTGAAATCATTTCTATTTTTCCATGTTAATAAAATAGAAATGATTCTATGATGTTGTCTATATTGTATCTCATGCTTTATATGAATCCTTCGTCATTACTTGATATATTTACGAAGGTATGTCTTTTGTGACCTTCGTCCGAAACTCATTATTTCCCGATGGTGCATAATGTTTCGAAGGACGAAGGACTTTAACACTTAACACTTTTTATGTTGCCTTGTTCTTAACCCGAAGCATTTGAGAACAAGTCCCCAACAGCAGCTATCTCGTTATGCACCTGAGGATGTCAACACTGATGCTAAAAGGCAGTACAGGTTCATGAGAGGTTTGGTGGATCCCCTGCATTACCAGTTGATGAATCACACCTTCCCCACCTTCCAGCACCTAATCGATAGGGCAGTTATGACCGAGAAGAAGCGTAAGGATATGGAAGATCGGAAGCGCAAGATGAGTGGACCCCAGACCGGAGGCATCAGCCGTCCACGTTTCTCAGGCAGTTCATCTCAGCAAGGCAAGGTGTGCTGCAGCCGACAGCAGGCAATCGTAACCAAGCGTACAACCGTGGAAAGGTGAACCACTTGGAGGCCGAAGCGATCCAGGATGCACCAGATGTGGCAGTAGGTATGTTCTCAGTCGAATCTCATCCCACGAAAGTGCTATTTGATACTGGTGCAACTCATTCATTTGTCACTGCAACCTGGGTAGAATTGCATAACATCTCAGTAGAGGCAATGATGCCGCCCATGAGGATTAATTTAGTTGGTGGCAAAGTGCAAACAGATAAAATATGCTCAAATATAAGGGTGGAAATAAGGGGGATAGGGTTCCCCAGTGACTTAATAGTAATAGACACCCCTAGGATAGATATTATTCTAGGGATGAATTGGTTAATGAAGTATGAAGCGAATGTTAGCTGTGACAAAAGGACCGTAACATTGAAGTCCCCGTCAGGAGAAGAGGTAGTGGCCGAGCTAAGGATGCCTAAATCAGCGGAGGGTGTCTGTCACCAGATTTCAGTTGATAGTAAGGAGCCCAACCCGCTCGAGACTATCAAGGTTGTGTCGGACTTTCCGGACGTATTTCCCGAGGAGCTAACGGGCATGCCACCCGAGAGAAAAGTTGAGTTTGCCATAGAGCTTATCCCTGGTACCACCCCCATTTCCAAAAGAGCCTACCGAGTGTCTGGACCAGAATTGGTGGAACTCAAGAAGCAGATAGATGAGATGTTAGAGAAGGGTTACATCAGACCAAGTACCTCGCCTTGGGCCGCTCCGGTGTTGTTTGTAGAGAAGAAAGATGGTACCAAAAGGATGTGCATAGACTACAGAGCTTTGAATGAAGTCACTGTCAAGAACAAGTACCCCCTGCCAAGGATAGATGATTTGTTCGACCAGCTTAGAGGTGCCAGCGTATTCTCGAAGATAGATCTGAGGTCAGGTTACCATCAACTCAGAATCCGACCCTCAGACATACCGAAGACGGCATTCATCACCAAGTACGTGTTATATGAATTCACAGTTATGTCCTTTGGTTTGACAAATGCGCCAGCTTTCTTTATGTATCTGATGAACAGTGTGTTCATGGATTATCTGGACAAGTTTGTGGTAGTGTTTATTGATGATATTCTCATATACTCTCAAAGTGAGGAAGATCATGTAGAGCATTTGAAGATGGTATTGCAAAGACTTCGAGAGCATCAGCTGTATGCCAAGCTGAGCAAATGCGAGTTCTGGATTCATGAAGTCTTATTTCTGGGTCACATCATAAATCAAGATGGGTTGGCAGTGGATCCAAAGAAAGTGGCAGATATCCTGAACTGGAAAGCACCAAAGGATGTTCGTGGGATCAAGAGCTTCATTGGAATGGCTGGGTATTACAGGCGTTTCATCGAAGGCTTCTCAAAGATTGCTAGACCAATGACAGCGTTGCTAGCGAAGAAAGTTGAGTTTAAGTGGACCCAAAAGTGTCAAGAAGCATTTGAAGAACTGAAAAATAGATTGACTACAGCTCCGGTGTTAGTCCTGCCTGATGTTCACAAGCCATTCTCAGTGTATTGCGATGCTTCTTACACCGGATTGGGATGTGTGCTAATGCAAGAAGGAAGAGTTGTAGCATATTCATCTCGACAACTGAAGATCCATGAGAAAAATTATCCCACACATGACCTGGAGTTGGCAGCAGTAGTTCATGCTTTGAAGACCTGGAGACATTACCTGTATGGGCAGAAGTGCGACATTTACACAGATCATAAAAGCCTGAAGTACATATTCACCCAGTCAGAATTAAACATGAGGCAGCGAAGATGGTTGGAATTGATCAAAGACTATGAGTTGGAGATACATTACCATCCGGGCAAAGCCAATGTTGTTGCAGATGCTCTGAGCAGGAAGAGTCAAGTCAATATGATGGCCACGTACCCAATGCCATATGAGTTAGCCAAGGAGTTCGACAGACTGAGTCTCGGTTTCCTGAACAGTACGCAAGGAGTAACAGTGGAATTAGAGCCCACTCTAGAGCGGGAGATCAAAGAAGGGCAGAAGGATGATGAAAGCATCAACAAGATCCGGCAGCTAATCTTAGAAGGAAGAGGCAAAGACTTTCGAGAGGATGAAGAGGGGGTAATATGGTTCAAGGACCGATTGTGTGTCCCCGACCTCAAACCTATTCGGGAGCTGATCCTAAAGGAAGCTCATGAGACCGCCTACTCCATACACCCGGGAAGTGAAAAGATGTACCAGGATTTAAAAAGGAGGTTTTGGTGGTATGGCATGAAAAGAGAAATCGCAGAATATGTCGCCATCTGTGATAGCTGTCAAAGGACCAAAGCAGAGCATCAAAGGCCCGCCGGATTGTTGCAGCCATTGCGGATTCCTCAGTGGAAGTGGGATGAGATCGGGATGGATTTTATAGTTGGCCTACCCCGTACCCGGGCCGGCTATGATTCCATCTGGGTGGTCGTGAACCGCTTAACAAAGGTGGCCCATTTCATACCTGTGAAGACCACATATACCGGAGCAACGTTAGCTGAGTTATACATGTCACGGATAGTTTGCCTTCATGGTGTGCCGAAGAAGATAGTGTCAGATCGAGGAACGCAGTTCACCTCTCATTTTTGGCAGCAGCTACAAGAAGCTTTGGGCACACATTTGAACTTCAGCTCGGCTTATCATCCACAGACAGACGGTCAGACTGAAAGAACTAATCAGATCCTAGAAGATATGCTGAGAGCCTGTGCGTTGCAAGACAAGTCAGGATGGGACAAAAGGTTACCTTATGCAGAATTTTCCTACAACAATAGCTATCAGGCTAGCTTGAAGATGTCACCGTTTCAGGCACTCTATGGACGGAGTTGTAGGACTCCGCTGCATTGGGACCAGCCTGGAGAGAGACAGGTGTTTGGCCCCGACATTTTGCTTGAAGCCGAAGAGAATATCAAAATGGTTCGGGAGAACTTGAAGATAGCCCAGTCAAGACAGCGAAGCTATGCGGACCGAAGGAGAAGAGAACTGAGTTTCGAAGTGGGGGATTTCGTCTATCTGAAGGTGTCACCTATCAGGGGAGTTAGAAGATTCGGAGTTAAAGGCAAGTTAGCACCCCGGTACGTTGGGCCATATCAGATTCAAGCAAAGCGTGGAGAAGTGGCTTATCAACTCGACCTACCAGAAAGTTTGTCAGCAGTGCACAACGTGTTCCACGTGTCGCAATTGAAGAAGTGTCTGCGAGTACCAGAAGAACAGTTGCCAGTGGAGGGTTTGGAAGTCCAGGAGGATCTGACATACATAGAGGAGCCAACGCAGATTCTGGAGTTTGCAGACAGAGTCACCCGGAGGAATACTATCAGAATGTGCAAAGTCAGATGGGGTCACCACTCCGAGGAAGAAGCAACCTGGGAACGAGAAGATGATCTGAAGGCCAAATACCCTGAACTCTTTGCTGACCAACCTTGAATCTCGGGGCGAGATTCTTTTAAGGGGGATAGGTTTGTAACACCCTGAATTTGGGGGTATAAAATTTCTTTGCTCATATTCACAAATTTAGGTGTTACTTCCTTTTTCTCATCCTTCCCTAATCTTTTCTTTCTCATTTCTATAGGAGAAAAGTGGTTATTTTATTTATAACTATAGTCTATTAGCTCAAACTCCAAGGGAGTGTGAATTGTTGCATCATGTTGAACCCTGGATTTCACTTTTGTTTGGTGCATAATTCTCAAAAGGTCTAATTTGAATTTGTGGCTTATTTGAATTTGAATCAAATGGAGAAAATAAAAAGAAAAGAGAAAGCAAATTCCAGAATAAAAAGAAAAGGGAAAAGGCCCACACCCTCGCACCCCTCGGCCTTTCGGCCCATCAGGCCCATCCCGCGCGCGTGCCCTCCCTCCCCTCTTCTCTCTCTACACCGCGGGCCCGGCCTGTCGGCGCGGCCGCCGTCTCCGCGCCCGCCTTCCTCTCTCTCTGCGCCGCGGGCCCGGCCCGTCAGCCCCGCTTTCCTCGCGCCCGCGCTCGCTTTCTCCTCTCTCTCTGCGCCGCGGGCCCGAGCTGTCAGCTCTCTCGTCCTCGCGTAACCGCCGCCCGAGCTGCGCGCGCCCGCCTTCTCCGCGCCCACGTCGCGCGTGGGGCTCGCCCCACCTCGCCCTTGGCCACTTGAGCCCCGAACCTCGCTCGCCATCTCCCCCTCCCTCATTTGCGCACCCGCAGACCCCTCCCTCACCTTCCCCTCGCTGCACGCACGCCAAAGCGCCATCGCCGCGAACCGCCGCCGCCTGAGCTCGTTTCCCGGCCGCCGTTGGAGCCCCGCCGTGTCCATTGCCACGGTGAGCTCCACCCCGACGTCCACAACCTGGGACGCGCCCCAATTTCCCCTCTCCCTCCCCGAATTCCTCCGCCCGCGCTCACCCGCCGCTCGCTGCGCAGCCGCCGAGGTCCGCCACCGTCGACTCGGGCTGTTGCCGCGTCTCCGTCGCCACCGAGGAGTCCCCGGAGTTCGCCTTGAGGTAAGGAACCTCCCGTGCCCCCTCCCTTCCCCTCTATTGCACTCTGTCGCGCTTAATTCTTCGTCGGAGTTGCTTAACGCCACCGCCGAGCCACTCCACCGTGAACCGCCCCCCTCCGGTGCCCCTGCCCCGACCCAGACCCCACCGGAGAATTCCCCGTGCCCTCCCCAACCTCCCCGGCCACTCAGGTCGCCCCGGGAACCCGCAGGGCCCCCGCGCCTCTCGTCTCCGGCGAGTCCTCCGCCGCGGGGACGGGCGCCGCCGCCTCAGCTGGCCGGAGGAGAAGGTAGAAGCCAGCCGCCAGATCTCCGCCGTCCATCTTAGATCGGACGGCCCTGTTTCAAATAGCCTGAACCCAACCTCAGCCGTCCGCCCAAGATCCAACGGCCCAGAGCCGTTTCCCCCGCGCCCCGCCTCCCTGCCAACTGGGCCCCGCCTGTCAGTCGCCGCGCCCGCGCTCGCTCTGCCCGCCCGGCCCCGCCTGCCAGTCGCCCGCGCCCGTGCTGCCCGCTGGCCCCGCCTGTCAGCCGCCGCGCCCGCGCTGCCCGCCCGGCCCCGCCTGTCAGCCGCTCACGCCGTCGCGCGCCCGCGCGCCCGCCCGCAGGATCTAATCTTGGCCGTCCGTTTGAGATCCAACGGCTGTAGGAGCCCGATACCCCTTCGCCCGCGCGTTTTCTTAAAGAGCCCCCCGGTTTTCTGGAAATTGAACCCGCCGTCCCTGGTTTCTCGCAGTTAGGTCCTCGGGCCTTTTATTTAATTCAAAATAGGTCCTTAGGGTATATTTTTAACCCCTAAACTTGTAAAATTCATAACTTTGCCATATGAACTCCAAATTAGGTGCTTCAAATTGCAAAATGTTCATAATATTATTATCTATCTGTTTATGCAATGTTTCCCTGCTGTTTCTATGTCCCAATTAATAGTTGATCATTAGGGTAAAATTGATGTTATGGGAACCCTATTTGAGATAAATAAAAGATAGTAGACTTTAATAAAAGTTGGAGCACTTAAGTTTATGGACTTAAACACCTAAGTTTAGGAACTTAAAACCAGATAATGATTTAATCCCACCACTGACTTAAACCTGATTAGTGGATAATGAATCACTTTGTATAGTCCTCTACCCCAGACCTAGGGAGTACCAGAGTGCCTATCCCTTTTCTATTATGAACTTGTGATCTCTCTGCTGCATATGTTTGGTATATTGTTTTTGTTTGTTATTTCCCAAGTGCATAGTGTGAATGATTACTTTACATAGACAACGAGCAGTCTGTGTTTCCCGAGGAAGTTGCAGAGGAAGTCCTTGATCAGTAGTTTGGTGAAGGCAAGTGTCCTCTGACCCATTATGTCCTATTCACTTATAACTTACTATCCCGCATTACTTACTTGAAACCTAAGGATTGACTAGCTTTATACTTTACTTTATCCTTGATGACCTTATGGTTAGCATTCTGCTATTGCCTTAACTTAATCAATGAACATGATGTGACTATTTATGATACTGTTATCCTGATGATGTTGATGATCTTGTGATACTCTAGGGGGCTCAGGCTGTTTCCTGAGTACCTCTCCGTAAGGACCTGTTCGTTGAGAGACCACCCGGGATAACAGTGCAACCATGAGGGTGAAATGGGGCACCCTTAGCTAAATAATTAGAGGAACTAGAGGTGTAGTTGCTTCGCCGTCGTGCCGTCAATGGGGTCCAGGCACAGTGCTTGCTCTGCCGAGGCTGAGTGCCGAGGTTCTTTCGTTTTGCTTTTGTTAGTCACTCTCCTGCGGGGAGGGGTACTGTGTTTATCAAACTGGAGAAACCTAACGGGCAGCTATGATCTCTAGGGAATCTTTGTAAAAGCTACGTAGTGATGCCCTGCCGGACCACCTAGGTAGTGGTCAATGGGGATTAGCTCTCCCCGGGTAGAAAGGGAATCATGACTCATGGGTAAAGTGTGCGGCCTCTGCAGAGGGTAGTGAAACTGATATATCAGCCGTGCTCACGGTTAAGAGCAGCCTTGGGATCCTCTTTGATTAGAGATACAGATGGTTCGAGATACAGGGATTATGTTATGGTTTTGGTTCGAATATGATGATGTTGTTCCTCGATGAGGAAATGGTTTATGGGATTGGTTAATGCTAAAATCTGGCTTCTACTAATGATAAATACCTGACCAACTAAAAGCAACTGCTGGAGCCTAACCCCACATAAAGCTAGTCCACTTCAGCCAAACGGGACATTGCTGAGTACGTTGATGTGTACTCATCCTTGCTTTACCACAAAACACCAGGTTGTCCGCATTGTAACCACTGCTCAGGAGAAGGCGAAGCCGTGGAAGGAGACTTCCAGGAGTTCCAAGACTATGACGAATTCTAGGTGTGGGTTGGCGGCAACCCCCAGTCAGCTGCCTGTGAAGGCCTTATCTTTACTGCGTTTCGCTAGCACTTTGATTTAACTGTTAAGTTGATGACTATGTGGATGTCTATGACTCTGTGATGTAATAAGTTAATTCTCTTTTAAGTTATTATTCGAGCAATGTGCAATGATGTTCATTTATGTAATCGCTGTGTACGTGAGTTCTGATCCTGGCACGTACATAGTTCGCACTTGGTTTGCCTTCCAAAACCGGGTGTGACAGCCCTAAACAAATACCAAGCCCAGACAAAAGCATGGCGCGACCACGCAGTCATCCCGAGGGAATTTAGCGAAGGGGACCTCGTACTCGTCCGAACAACTCGGACAGAGTCCAGGGGAAAGCTAGAGCCCAAGTGGGAGGGCCCCTTTATAGTCAAGACGAAATCTTCCCCCAGCGCTTACAGGCTCACAACGCCAAACGGCGAAGACCTGGAGCACTCCTGGAACATCAACAACCTCCGCAAATTTTTTGTCTGACTCATCAGGGCTGATTCGCCCTTGTAATTCGCAAAAACAATCTTATTCTAGTCTGCACTCTTTTCCTCCCGGGGGGGTGAGGTTTTTAACGAGGCGGAGCCATGTAATATATGTCTGAAAAATCCCCCGCAAAAACATGCGTCGAAAAAAGACCGCGACAACGGTCTTCGACATTCGACCAATACGAGGTCACCACGAGGCTCAGCGCTAACCACCCTCGCGTGCGACAAATCCGCGCAGAAGTCGCCTAAGGGTGCCGCCGGACTAGCACAACAAGTGCAAAAAATCAAAGTCTACCGCGAAGACTATCCGTGCAGAAGTCGCCTAAGGGTGCAGCCGGACTAGCACAACAAGTGCGAAAAACCGAAGTCTACCACGAAGACTATCCGTGCAGAAGTCGCCTAAGGGTGCAGCCGGACTAGCACAACAAGTGCGAAAAACCGAAGTCTACCGCGAAGACTATCCGTGCAGAAGTCGCCTAAGGGTGCAGCCGGACTAGCACAACAAGTGCGAAAAACCGAAGTCTACCGCGAAGACTATCCGTGCAGAAGTCGCCTAAGGGTGCAGCCGGACTAGCACAACAAGTGCGGAAAACCTAAGTCTACCACGAAGACTATCCGTGCAGAAGTCGCCTAAGGGTGCAGCCGGACTAGCACAACAAGTGCGAAAAACCTCAGTCTACCGCGAAGACTATCCGTGCATAAGTCGCCTAAGGGTGCAGCCGGACCAGCACAGCATAACAAAACACACCAGACCAAGTACATAACGCCTTCGCAAGCATAGCCAAGTGTGCGCGGGCACACAACCTCATCACACAAGCCTTCACACATGTACAAGCGAGGGCACCACACTCTACATCGACTCAACCTTAGGAATAATTCCCATCTCCCTATAATTAAATAACATTATCCTAAGCTCCTCACCCGCAAAGAGACTTCGCAATTCCCCCTCACCTGTACTCGCGGCGGCTGGCAAAGACAACAGTTCCTACCGGTCAGCCCTACTCACATGAAGCCGATCTCCCTCCGCCCCACTCACTCTACGCTTCGCAACCGCCCTTCGCCGCTGGCGCCCGGTGCTCGGACCAGGCACATCTTCTGCGTCCGCAGCGTGCGGCGAAGCTTCCGCCGCTGCCACATCCAAGGCCGCAAAATAGTCCAAGTCCTCCTCCGTCGACTCCTCAGTCCACTCAACCGAGCTCCCAGAGTCAGCAAAATCAGAAAACTCAGTTGCAGACCCATCACATTTATTACCACCATCCACGGTCGAAGCCGCCAAAAAATTAGTAGTGGCGGTTGCGTGCGCAGGCCCAAAATCTTGAACCTGTGCAGCAACCAAAATTCAGCAACATATCCAAAATTCCCTAACTATCCACACCCACTACGCCACCTGCGAAGACCCAGCCGTTGCGGGAGCCTCCGTCGTTGCCTCCGCTGTCGCCTCCGCCGCCACCGTCGCAGGATCTTCAGCCCTCGGCGCAGCGGCTGCGGGGGCATCAGGCGCGCCTTCGGCGGTCTCTGGGGGCAGGTCTCCGCCGGCCGCAACAGATGCGGGGTGTAATATCCAAATTGTAAAGGAGAATAAAAGAAGAAATAATTTCCTTTATATATGTATGAGGACCTCTAGTTATCTCCACATGTGATTGATTATATTTAAAAATGAGTAAATCTTTACTCAAACACAAACAAACCATTGCATCATATTGGATTTTTGTTTGTACATTTGAAACAATAATAATAGGAATAAAAAAAAATGAATGAAGTAATAATGAGAATTTGGGATTTAGCCTAAATTTAAATCCTAGAAATTGAGGAAAGGAGAAGAAAGAAATGAGAGAAATACTACATAAAATGAAATAAAAATAAGAATAAATATTTCTCAAATTGGTGATTTCAAAATCTCCATTTAACTAAGTACAAAATTCACTACAAGAGTTTGGTTTCAGATTTGAGTTCAAAAGAATAAAGAAAGAGAGAAGAAAAGAAATTAGAGAAAGGAAAAGAAAATGGAAAACGGCACTCGGGCCCAAACTTCCTGGCGCGGCCCATTAATTCTCCCCACTCGCTCGGCCCAGTGATAGAATTGCTCGTCCGCTGGCGCGCGCGAGCTCCTTTGGTTGGCTGACCTGCGGGCCCCAACCGTAAGCCGGTACACTGCGCGCCCGATCGCGTTACACTGCCCTGCGGGACCCGCTTGCCAGCTGCTCCCCGCTCCGCGCAAATGTCGCCATGACCGAACGGCTCTCCTCCACCGAACCGCGCGCAATTCGCGCCACCAGCTGCGCTTATCTCGCAAGCGCCCTATAACATCGAAGCCAAGCCCTCTCCGCTCTCCTCTCAACCACCGTCGGCCTCGAACCATCCCCTCGTGCTCTCCAATTTGACTGTGCGAGCTCCTGGGCGGAAGAGGGAAGCCGCCGCCGTCGCTGACCTCTTGCGCCGTGGTTGGGCCTTCGGCAAACGGCTGGGAGTGCTGCGCGGGGCCCTAGGATCGTGTTGGTGGCTTTGGCGGGGGTTGCGAAGCATCGTGATCGAGCGAATTGCTCACCGTCGCTTCACCACCGCGATGAATCCGCCCCGCACCGTCGCCAGGAGACTCGGCGCCACAATCATCGGTGAGTATGCACCCACCGTGTTCGCGCGGCCATCCTTGTCATTTTGCGCGTGTCGAATCGGGGAACAACGCGTTGATTCTCCGGTCAGTGGGGTCGCCGGCGTGGCGTGACCGCCGGTGCGCCACCGTCGGTGGCGATTTGGTTGGGGAAGATAGACTCGCGCCGTCCGATGTTATTTGAACGGTGGAGATTAGAAGCAGCGGTGTCCATTCGGGGGTGATGTTTGGGTCGTTTGATCCGAAAGCAAGGGCCACGATTAGATCTCCACATAATGTGTTAGCACCGTTAGATTTTAATCCAATGGATATCGTAACGTACCGGTTGGCGGATATGCCTGATCTAATCTGCATCGTCCGCGCGTGATCCAACGGCTGTGATCGGTGCGTACCCCTTCGCCGCGGTTATTTTCTAAAAGAACCCCTTGGGTTTCACTAAATAAACCCGCCGTCCACCTCTGTTGTGCCCTGAGTCATATGAAATGTTACCCCGAGCCCCCTGAGCTTCTTTATATTAGTACGCCCAGTCCAGAGAGTTATAAAATCATAGAAAATGATTTAGAAAATGATTTTTAGTGTTAAAATAAATCCTGAAACTTAATTAATTCATAACTAATTCATTTTAGCTCCAAATTGAGTCATTCCAATTCCTAAAATTTTGTAATAATATTCTCTACCATTTTGAATCACTGTTTTGACATAAACTCTGTCAGAAAATTTATTTATCATTTAATCATATTTTAATCACATTAAACCTTAGGAAAATCATAACTTAAAATCTACAACTCCAAATTTAGTGCTTCCAGTTCCTGTGGTTTTATTTTAATGTGTAGATTATTACTGTATATTTTGTTCTTATGTTTGGTGTAATGTTAAATTTGCCTATACTATGTATGTTTGTATTGCTACGACTAGCAGTGAGGTCACGAGGATCTGAAGATCATCCTGGTACCTGGATTCTCAAGGCCCAGGCAAGTTGTGCCCTTGATCACTTCTTTTCACCTACTCATGTTCTAATTAATCATAATGATCTGCATAGGTTAATTTTGATGGGACCCAATAGGTTACCCTAGTTTGTCTATCTTTATACCTTGTTTACCACTGAACTTTCTGGGTAGTACTTGCTAGTGCTATATGTGGTTTTGGGTATGGAGATACACCATTCATGATTATACTTTTGTTATCAGTTGTTATTTATGGTTCATGTTAAGATCATTATGTTAATTGGAACATGGAGAACCACCCGGGAAAACAGTGCTACCACAAGGGTAGTATGGGATGCCCTTGGCTGATTAATTAGGAAAGCTAGTGGAAGACTACCTTACCCGAAAGGGGCAAGGGCAGTAGGGGAGAGGTCAGTGTAGGGAGGCCCTCGGGAGGATTTTGCTGCGATGGCGGTCCTGCAAGGGATTCCTGCACTGGATCTTCCTATAAACTGTAGCGGGTTTTCGGAAGCTAGTGGAACTTTGTAAAGGCCTCGTAGTGCTACCCTGCCTCACTTCCTTGGTAGAGGTGTATGGGATTCATGACCCCTTGGCAGATGGGTAACACGACTTGTGGGTAAAGATGCGCAACCTCTGCAGAGTGTAAAACTGGTATACTAGCCGTGCTCACGGTCATGAGCAGCTCGGACACTCACATGATTAAATTATGGAACTTAAATTCAATTTGTCATAAGCATTGCATTGCAGGTGATGTTGATACTTTTGTTCTATTACTTAATTGGGTTTGGTATTTACTTATACTTAGTAATTGCTAATAAAATTTTGACCAACTTTAAAAGCAATGCTCAGCTCTAACCATCTTCTTTGGTAAGCCTTACACTTCACGTGAGCTCCCACCTTTGGCGAGTTCATGCACATTATTCCCCACAACTTGTTGAGCGATGAACGTATGTGAGCTCACTCTTGCTGTCTCACATACACCACAGGTCAAGACCAGGTACTGCAGGATGATGCTCATGGAGGATGCTGCGATGAGTTCGTGAGAGGTCTAGGTCGTCGTCTCCCAGTCAACTTTGGGTTGCTGGACCGTTGTCTCCTTATAATGTAACTATTTATTTTGTATAGAACTCCTGTTATATATAAAGTTGTGACATTCGATCCTGTGCCACTATACATCATATGTATGAGACTTGGTCCCAGCATACCTGGTGTTTTTGTTAACCCCGGGTTTTGGACCCCTAAAATCCGGGTGTTACAGAAGTGGTATCAGAGGAATGTTGACTGTAGGACGAAACCTAGATAGAACTGGACAACCAATATTTACTTACCTTTGCCACTCTGATCCTTTTCTAAACTTATCTTAATCTTTTCTCGTCTATTTCTGCTTTACTCTGAATATTCTTATCTTTTCTTTCTAAAGACAAACTTGGATTTCACACTTTGAAATCCTGTGTTTAAAGTGACCTTTGGGAATAGGAGACCTAATCCTAGGAACAAAAACAAAACTATTTTATAAGTGTCTATATATTTGAATGTTTGTTCTTATGACATCTGTCTGATTTGGATCTTTGATTGAGTGTGATGGGTTGTGGAGTAATGTCCACAATTACATCTGCATATACATCTAGGTATAAAGGATAGCATTTGTAAGATAACTAGACAAACTAGATTGTCCCCATTGAAACATACCTAGCTTAAGAGATTTAACTTATCCTAAAAGATCTCATTCTAACCAATTCATCTTATCCTAAAAGATTCTCCCTTATCTTAATAGATTCATCTCATCTCAAGAGATTCTATCCTACACTCATAGATCCATCTCATCTTAAAAGATACTCATCTTATCTTGAAAAGATTGTATCTCATCCTAATAGATCTAACTGGTCACAAAAGATTCTATCTTATCTTTATGGATCCATCTTGTCCTAATAAGCATACTTATCCACCCTAGTTTATCAACCATGATCTAATGCAAATTAATTAGATCTTGTCTAACTAGTCATACCAATCTAATTTAGATCTCATCTAACCTAATATGATCTAATCTAAAGTGACATATCAAATATGTTAGATAATACTAGTGAAATAGATTAAGACCTTACTCCTATAAAAAAATGTGTTAACCTAAATGGGTGCCATAGACTAACTTGACCATATACAACTACTTGGCTATATGCAACTACCTTAACCATCCGATAGTTGCATAACCCCTCAAAATTTTAACCTAGCAAGAGATTCTAACCTACCTACATCATATAATCCATCCTATCCCAAAAGATTCTAACATGTATCCTACCCAAGTAGATCTATCTAACTTTAACTAGTCTCATCTAGTCATATCCAATCTAATCTAGATCCTATTTAATCTAATATGATCTAATCTAGAGTGAGTTACTTAATGCGAGTATGGAAGATAAGGCATACTCCACTTAAGCCTAAATTGGTAACTTAGATCAGCTCGGCCATACCCAACAACTTGACCTACATAATGGGTTACATAACCTATCCAAACCATTCAGAAGCAAAACAATCAAACCAGATTCTGACTAATCTCATTTAACTCATAACCATCTACTAAACTAATCTAATGTGGCCTACTTAATCGGACTAATGATACAGGTAAGAAGGGATTAGACCTTACTAGTCAGGTGTTAACTTAGCACATTAGACTAACTCAACCATGAGCAGAAGATCTAACTCCACCAATAGATTCATAACGGATTGCATGATCTGTTTAACCCCACCTAACATCAAATAAACTTTTGATCTACATCATGTAGTCTATCTCATCTATATCTATCTTAACCATATTCCCAACCGATGATATACACTAACCATGAATCAATGAGACCAAGACTGGAGAAGAAGATGATCAACTTCATCAAGAAAGGATGAGCACCAACTCAAGTCTTCAAGGATCAAGTGAAGTCACCAAGATGAGTCAAGATCCACAATCTTGGATGGAGTCTTTCCTTACCCTACACATTCTTACCCAAACCTATAAATACTTTAAAGATATTTTCTATCCTACATCATAAGATGGACATACCCATATTACCCATGCTCTCCTATCACTTACTAATAATAAAAAAAAGAGAAACTCTTGATTTTGAACTAATTAGAAACTAAAAGCTAAATTTCAAATCACTCTTCCTATATCCTCTTTCTTACAAATCTCGAGGACGAGATTATTTTTAAGGGGGGTAGGATTTGTAATATCCAAATTGTAAAGGAGAATAAAAGAAGAAATAATTTCCTTTATATATGTATGAGGACCTCTAGTTATCTCCACATGTGATTGATTATATTTAAAAATGAGTAAATCTTTACTCAAACACAAACAAACCATTGCATCATATTGGATTTTTGTTTGTACATTTGAAACAATAATAATAGGAATAAAAAAAAATGAATGAAGTAATAATGAGAATTTGGGATTTAGCCTAAATTTAAATCCTAGAAATTGAGGAAAGGAGAAGAAAGAAATGAGAGAAATACTACATAAAATGAAATAAAAATAAGAATAAATATTTCTCAAATTGGTGATTTCAAAATCTCCATTTAACTAAGTACAAAATTCACTACAAGAGTTTGGTTTCAGATTTGAGTTCAAAAGAATAAAGAAAGAGAGAAGAAAAGAAATTAGAGAAAGGAAAAGAAAATGGAAAACGGCACTCGGGCCCAAACTTCCTGGCGCGGCCCATTAATTCTCCCCACTCGCTCGGCCCAGTGATAGAATTGCTCGTCCGCTGGCGCGCGCGAGCTCCTTTGGTTGGCTGACCTGCGGGCCCCAACCGTAAGCCGGTACACTGCGCGCCCGATCGCGTTACACTGCCCTGCGGGACCCGCTTGCCAGCTGCTCCCCGCTCCGCGCAAATGTCGCCATGACCGAACGGCTCTCCTCCACCGAACCGCGCGCAATTCGCGCCACCAGCTGCGCTTATCTCGCAAGCGCCCTATAACATCGAAGCCAAGCCCTCTCCGCTCTCCTCTCAACCACCGTCGGCCTCGAACCATCCCCTCGTGCTCTCCAATTTGACTGTGCGAGCTCCTGGGCGGAAGAGGGAAGCCGCCGCCGTCGCTGACCTCTTGCGCCGTGGTTGGGCCTTCGGCAAACGGCTGGGAGTGCTGCGCGGGGCCCTAGGATCGTGTTGGTGGCTTTGGCGGGGGTTGCGAAGCATCGTGATCGAGCGAATTGCTCACCGTCGCTTCACCACCGCGATGAATCCGCCCCGCACCGTCGCCAGGAGACTCGGCGCCACAATCATCGGTGAGTATGCACCCACCGTGTTCGCGCGGCCATCCTTGTCATTTTGCGCGTGTCGAATCGGGGAACAACGCGTTGATTCTCCGGTCAGTGGGGTCGCCGGCGTGGCGTGACCGCCGGTGCGCCACCGTCGGTGGCGATTTGGTTGGGGAAGATAGACTCGCGCCGTCCGATGTTATTTGAACGGTGGAGATTAGAAGCAGCGGTGTCCATTCGGGGGTGATGTTTGGGTCGTTTGATCCGAAAGCAAGGGCCACGATTAGATCTCCACATAATGTGTTAGCACCGTTAGATTTTAATCCAATGGATATCGTAACGTACCGGTTGGCGGATATGCCTGATCTAATCTGCATCGTCCGCGCGTGATCCAACGGCTGTGATCGGTGCGTACCCCTTCGCCGCGGTTATTTTCTAAAAGAACCCCTTGGGTTTCACTAAATAAACCCGCCGTCCACCTCTGTTGTGCCCTGAGTCATATGAAATGTTACCCCGAGCCCCCTGAGCTTCTTTATATTAGTACGCCCAGTCCAGAGAGTTATAAAATCATAGAAAATGATTTAGAAAATGATTTTTAGTGTTAAAATAAATCCTGAAACTTAATTAATTCATAACTAATTCATTTTAGCTCCAAATTGAGTCATTCCAATTCCTAAAATTTTGTAATAATATTCTCTACCATTTTGAATCACTGTTTTGACATAAACTCTGTCAGAAAATTTATTTATCATTTAATCATATTTTAATCACATTAAACCTTAGGAAAATCATAACTTAAAATCTACAACTCCAAATTTAGTGATTCCAGTTCCTGTGGTTTTATTTTAATGTGTAGATTATTACTGTATATTTTGTTCTTATGTTTGGTGTAATGTTAAATTTGCCTATACTATGTATGTTTGTATTGCTACGACTAGCAGTGAGGTCACGAGGATCTGAAGATCATCCTGGTACCTGGATTCTCAAGGCCCAGGCAAGTTGTGCCCTTGATCACTTCTTTTCACCTACTCATGTTCTAATTAATCATAATGATCTGCATAGGTTAATTTTGATGGGACCCAATAGGTTACCCTAGTTTGTCTATCTTTATACCTTGTTTACCACTGAACTTTCTGGGTAGTACTTGCTAGTGCTATATGTGGTTTTGGGTATGGAGATACACCATTCATGATTATACTTTTGTTATCAGTTGTTATTTATGGTTCATGTTAAGATCATTATGTTAATTGGAACATGGAGAACCACCCGGGAAAACAGTGCTACCACAAGGGTAGTATGGGATGCCCTTGGCTGATTAATTAGGAAAGCTAGTGGAAGACTACCTTACCCGAAAGGGGCAAGGGCAGTAGGGGAGAGGTCAGTGTAGGGAGGCCCTCGGGAGGATTTTGCTGCGATGGCGGTCCTGCAAGGGATTCCTGCACTGGATCTTCCTATAAACTGTAGCGGGTTTTCGGAAGCTAGTGGAACTTTGTAAAGGCCTCGTAGTGCTACCCTGCCTCACTTCCTTGGTAGAGGTGTATGGGATTCATGACCCCTTGGCAGATGGGTAACACGACTTGTGGGTAAAGATGCGCAACCTCTGCAGAGTGTAAAACTGGTATACTAGCCGTGCTCACGGTCATGAGCAGCTCGGACACTCACATGATTAAATTATGGAACTTAAATTCAATTTGTCATAAGCATTGCATTGCAGGTGATGTTGATACTTTTGTTCTATTACTTAATTGGGTTTGGTATTTACTTATACTTAGTAATTGCTAATAAAATTTTGACCAACTTTAAAAGCAATGCTCAGCTCTAACCATCTTCTTTGGTAAGCCTTACACTTCACGTGAGCTCCCACCTTTGGCGAGTTCATGCACATTATTCCCCACAACTTGTTGAGCGATGAACGTATGTGAGCTCACTCTTGCTGTCTCACATACACCACAGGTCAAGACCAGGTACTGCAGGATGATGCTCATGGAGGATGCTGCGATGAGTTCGTGAGAGGTCTAGGTCGTCGTCTCCCAGTCAACTTTGGGTTGCTGGACCGTTGTCTCCTTATAATGTAACTATTTATTTTGTATAGAACTCCTGTTATATATAAAGTTGTGACATTCGATCCTGTGCCACTATACATCATATGTATGAGACTTGGTCCCAGCATACCTGGTGTTTTTGTTAACCCCGGGTTTTGGACCCCTAAAATCCGGGTGTTACACGGGGGCATCCGAAGCGCCTTCCACAGGCTCCGGGGGCACCTCCAGGGCGGCCCCGGACACGGCTTCCGCCGGGATCGGCTCCGGGTCAGGCAGCGCGCTGTTCAACGCCCCGAAGTCATCCACCCTCTCGCCACGCATCGCCTAAGACACAGCGCACAAATTCAGCAAACCCACACATAGCCCACATCCAGCAAACGCCAAGCGTTACCTGAGCCCTCGCCGTCTCGGCCCGCTCCCTAACCACCTCGCGACCGTGTGGACCCCACATCCGGTCGTAGATGGATCCGGCGGATTCCTTCACTGCGGGGTCCTCAACCCTGTAGATATCTCGCTCAAAGTCTTCATCAGCTTGGTCGAAGACCTCGAAGTGCCGGCACCCTTCGCGGGAGAGCGCGTTCATCGCCCCCTCGCAGGTGACCAGGGAGGCATACGACATGAACCCCTCCATGATAGTGGGGAGCGCCTGCAACTCCTCCTGTACCCACTCCAGGCAGCGAAGTCCGGGCTCTCGGTCCGGCACTTCGAAGTCACCGGTCCGCGCGCCCAGCTCACGGTACGAATCCATAAGCTGTTTGCGCGTCCGCTCGGCCTCCGCGCGCGTCGCGGCCTCGGCCCTCTCCACGCGGCTCTCCAGGGCGATGAGCCGCTCCTGCAGCTGCTCGGCGCGCTCCCTGGCAAGATTGCCCTCCACCCGCACCAGATTGGCCTCCACTTGCGCAGCCTGCGCCTTGGCGAGGGCCTCGTTTGGTCTCCCTCCTCTCCCCCGCCAATTGGCGCCGGAGGTCAGCCTTCTCCCCCTCCAGCGCGGCCACCTTGTCCGCCAGCTTGCGGCACTTACTGTCGGCGGCTGATTTTTCACGGACGGCGTTCGCATGTTGCGTCCGAAGTCTCTCGACTTCGGCAGACACAACTGCCGTGAGGGCCCCCGACGCTGTGCGGTTGGCGAAGTCAGCCACCTGCAGAACACACGTAAGACCGCGGCCCCCAAAAAAACAACAACAACAACGGAGTCTAGCTCAACGGACCTGACTTAGTGCCTCCGTCACCTCCTTCAGCCGGCGGGACGCAGCGCCCGCCTCATCCCTGGCAGCCGCGAGTGTCGACATCTCGCCTCTGGCACTAAGAGCACCGCCCTTCGCCTTCGGCACTACGGCAGCCGCCATGGTCGCCGCGGCAGGCGCAATAATAGCAAGCTGGCCTTCGTCCGACCCTGCGACGTATCAACGAATTAAAAAAACGAGCCAACGGCTTACCACCAAGATAGTCGTCCACACTAATATCGGTGGCGAAGTCGGCGAGGCGCTTGCCCGACGACGGCAACTCTCGGGCCGCCTTCGCGACCTCCGACACCCTGCTGGACGGTGGCACAGCCTTCGTCGACCTGGAACCACCGGCGCCTGCCGCTGCCTCCGGCGCCTTGCTAAGTACAGGGCCGCCCGACTTCGCCGCCAGCGGCGGCTTGCCTCCGCCAGGGGCCGCAGCCTTCGCAGCCCCCCGCTGCCTCTTCGGCCTGGCTTCATGAAGCCTGACAACCGCATAGTGCTTTTGTGCAGCTCCCTGGCGATCCTTGTCCATCACTGCCGACACAATAGCAGCAATATTCCGCCCGTAAGGAAACACTTTCCATTCACGAACCATCCGAGATGTAAAAAAGTCTTCGCCGGCCGCGCGGGGGATAGGAACATTCCTAGGCCACCAACCCCCGGTAACCCTCATCATCCGCGCCGAAGACTCCCGGAGCTCGGGCGAAGACATCCTTCCCCCCGGGGCCGCGCAAGTCCTCATCAACTCTCTAGAAAAACCATCGGAAACCCGAAGTCCTCCCATAGCAGTACCTAATTTCCTCTTTTTAGAGGATGGGGCAGCCGCCGGCGCAGGGTTGTCTCCAGTCTCCACCGCCGGCTTCTTCCCACGGCGGTCCACATCGTCTTGGCCGGGGTAGCCGCCATACGGCAGTTGATTCAATTCAAAAACCCTGTTCAAACGGTCATTCGACCCGCGGATATCCCAGCTACGCTGGCCCTCTGTCCTCGGCACGTACCGGCCAACGAGCCGCACCGCCCCATCCTCCGCCTCACGCACAAAGGCGGCCGGATCGCGGTTTTGCAGATTCAGCGCGAAGGCAGGACTTCGCACCATCTTCCCACCATGGGAAGGCATCTGGCGAGGGCACACTTCGCCCAACGCCCAGCCATGCGCCAAGGGCCATACCCCGTACGCCACAAATTCTTCAACCAAATCGTGCCCACTGCTCAGGCCGGCGGCGCACCGAAGGGCCCCTTCGTCCGCATCCCCCTCCGCCACCTCAAAGGACGGGTATGCTGAGTAAAAATGTGAACACATCTCGGACACGGGGAGCCCCTCATGGTCTTCGACGGTACCCTCAGCGACGTAAAACCAAAACTCATTCCAGTTGCCCCACTTGTTGCGGGCGCAAGGGACCAACTCGACTACCTGCATCGTGGTCTTGCCGGTCTTCGGCGTAAACGTACAGGACCCAAACTGGGCAACTTCATCTCCAATCATCCTCTTCTGCCAGTGCAGGCAATAGTACTTTGCAAAGACTTCGACTGATGGCTGTCCGCCGTACGAAGTCGTCGCCCAGACATACTTCGACAGAGCCACCATGGCATTCGGAGTCAGCTGATGTATCTGAACGTTAAACCTGCGCAGGACTTCGCCAACAAATCGGTGCGCAGGCAGGCGGAGACCGGCGGCGAAGAACGCCTCGAACACAACCAACTTGCCCTCCGGCTCGGGGACTTCCTCCGTCCCCGGGACACGAGCAACTCTGCCACCAAAGTAACCCAGCCGCTGCATATCTTGCACGCGGACCGACGACATCCGCGACACACCAAAATTCACAGAATCGCCGGCGCGCAACTCCTCCGCCACCAAACTACTCAGCGTCTCCTCAGACGAGGCGTAGGCCAGCGGCAAAGCGACGGCCGTCGGCGAGGCGTCGGCCGGCGGTGTAGCGGCAGCAGAAGAAGAGGAAGTCGGCATCGCTACGTACCGTCGGCGGCGGCGGGCGGTCTGCTTCACTCGAGCCAGATCTCCGGCGAACAAAAGCAAGGCGGGCAGACGGGCAGCAAGACGGTGGAAAAGGCGGCTAGGGTTTGCACGGAGCGCGAAAAGTGAAGTTCAAAAAGCGCCGACCCCCGCCCCCTTTTATAGACAGGGCGCGGCTCTTCGGGAAACCCGCAATCCAACAGGGCGCGGCGCTTCGGGAAACCCGCAATCCAACAGTACGGTGTCAATCAACGGTCATGTCAAAAACCCCCGCGGAACCACTTCGAGCGAGGGCAGCGTCTCTGCCATCTAGCGACGTCTTCGGCACCAGGTGACTTTGTCGAACTGGTCCCTCGGAGGGCAAATGTTGGGGCGAAGGCAAAGACGCCACCCTTCGCTCGAGGCCTTCGCTGCAGTCGCTGGTCCGACGAAGACAAAACGGGCAGGGACACCCTTCGCTTGATACGGCGCCAGACGAAGGCCTGCGACGTCATCATCCCACCATGCGGCCTCGTCCAGCTCAGAGGCCCACGTGTGATCCGGCCCATTGTAACGGGCCCCGCGTGGCCGCTGCGTGTTACGAGCCTAATTTGCAAAGGCATTCCTGTAATTACAGTCTGTAACCCTGCTTTATGGGAATATTCTGGGGATAACCTAGGTATCCAAGGGCACATGCGTCCTTAACACAAGGCACCGGGCTCTCAGACACCTATAAATACCCCCGCACAGTGCCCGTGAGAGGGCAGATTAACAGAGCTATTGCCATCTCGCGCGAGAACCCTGTTGACGTCATTGTTCACCCTTGTTGGATCCCCTTGCAACTGAGAGCAAGTTCCAACACTGGAGGCCCGAAGCGAAAAAGAATTTCCAGCGCTGCTGACGAAGAGATCGCTAAGGTGACCAAAAAGAAAAGGGGAGATTCTGAAAAGCTTAGCCCTGAAGAATTGAATCCTAAACCGAAAGTGGCCACTGGAGGAAAGAGGAAAACCGCATCTCCAGAACCAAGATCGTTGGTTCGAGAAGAAGATACTCCTGCAACGCCTTCTACTGTTGAAGTAGGAGAGATTATGAAGGTAATGACTGAACCCTTGCCTGTGAAGCTAAGTCCGCTGTCGTTGGAACTGACGAAGTTTTTTCAGAAGGACAAGGCAGCTTCGGCAGAAGAAGGTCCTGCACTGCCGAAAAAACGAAGGATTATTCAAATAGCAGATGTAATTCATGGGACACCGTTGCCGACACCAGCATCAAAAATTGCTATTGACCAGACTGCCGAAGCTAAGGGCGCCACAGCCGAAACCACCACCAGAGCGGAAACCTCCGAAGCTGAAACTGGCGCAGCCGAAGCTGTCGGAGTTGAAACTGAAGCCGCAGAAGATCTGAACCTGGACGAGACACTTGAAGTTATTGATAACATACTCTTGAAAATGACTGAGGAAGAATCTGCTGTGGCCGCGGCGAGCACAAGTACTGAAAAGGGGAAAAACAAGCTGAAGACATTTTGGAGGGTGAAGATTTTGAATTTCAAGATCTACTTGGGCAAGAGCTGACAGACGCTGAAAAAGCAGAGCTTAAAAGATGTGCCATAGCCTGCGGATATAAGCCAGGGGCTACACTATTTGGTGGGGTTAACGAAGGAAAGCTGAGGTGCCTTCGAAACCGTAGCGAAGCTAAAATTGTTAGAACTCTCTGCAAAAAACATTGGCTTGCCGAAGCTGGAGGTGGACCTTTGTCGCTACCAACGGCACCATATCGCCGGAAGTTTGCTTTATGCTAACTTCAAGGTAACAAATATTTTTGTTATTTTATTATTATTATTATCTTTTTAGATCATTTTCTAACGAAGATCGTTTCGACAGAGCATACTGTTAAGTAAAGTTCTAAAAATGCAACAAGATCTCGAAGAAGAGAAGAACAAAGCCGTCATCCAAAATTTGGCTGAAAAATTTGAAGATTACGAAGCTGATTTGAAAAAGAAGGATTTCACCATCCAAGATCTTGAAATGATGGTCAAAGAGCACGAAGGTGCACTAGAAAAGAAAGATTTTGTTATTCAGACTATGGAGGGTTCTTTGGCTGAAGTCCAAACTGAAAATAACAGCTTAAAGAATGAAGTGCTTCAACAATCAGAAAAATTTGAGCAAGAAAAGAAATATCTCGAAGCAAGGCTAAAAACTGAGGTGGATAAAAATTCAATTTTGCAGAAATCCTTTAAAGAACTTCAAGAGAAATGCCTTAGCTTCGGCAGCCGATGCGTGCAACGGCTGAAGGATGTGTTCCATTCTGTCGGAGCTAGCTCTGCAAAATTTACACCTTCAGCTGATAATCTGCCCAGCACGTTAGAATATATTGAAGGCGAGGTTGATGCCCTTGACGAAGTTATTGGTGGGCACGCCGACTTCTGCGCCCTGGTAGCTTCTCGGGGCACAGCCACCGCTTTTCTGAAGGCTGGCTGCACTCATGGAAATATTGTGAACAGACCAAACTTTAGCTTATCAGCATCGGATCTGTTAAATATCCTAAGCCTAGCCCGAAGCATCGGGAATTGATTCATGACCCAGATCTAGGTAAGTGGCGGGCGAAAAATGGCAGGTGACGAAGCTCGAAGTCACCTTAAGCCGGTAAGAAACCTACTTTTGTTACTTTTACCTTCTCCTTGAAATTTGCACCTTTCTTATTTTGCTGTTTGATATACGCAGGATGACGAAGCTGGAGAATGACGAAACTGAAGTTTGACGAAGCCTAGCCTGAAGCTTGATAATTGTTTACAATATACTGTCCTGCAAAAATTCTGGAGAAACTTTTGTAATATAGTTATGGAACAACTTATGTAAATTTGTACATACTTTGTAATATATTTTGTTTCTGCTGTTTGCGTACAATCTGCTTTGCTGTGGACGAAACTTCTCTTTTGAGCCGAAGGCGAAAAACACCTTCCCTTCTTTTCGTACACAACAAAGCATAAAAATTTCCCTTCGAGTTTTTCCTCATCGCCGAAGCACCTGTGTTTTTATGCAGTACAATGATGGTTCTATATATATATGTCTAAATGCATGTTTATGAATGCAAATGACATGATGAGATGCATTGTGCAAATGAATATCAAAATACATAATCATAGTCCTCCAGTGTTGACTTTTCGCTGTAAGCCTCCCTTAGGAGCTTCTTCGCCTTTTACTTTCAGCGGAATCAGCGTTTATTTTTCGCTGTAAGCCTCCCTTAGGAGCTTCTTCGCCTTATACTTTCAGCGGAATCAGCGTTGACTTTTCGCTGTAAGCCTCCCTTAGGAGCTTCTTCGCCTTTTACTTTCAGCGGAATCAGCGTTGACTTTTCGCTGTAAGCCCTGCATTCCCTTGGGAACGACTTTTGGGCTTCTCCTTGTTTTCTTTTTCTTTTTCCTTTTGCTTTTACATTTACATTTTCTGGGGGATATCAGTCTCATAAAATTGAAATAAGGAAAATTACATGTTGTGGCCCCATTAAAAACCTTTCTCCCCCTTTGGAAAGGAAAAGGGTGCCACGAAAAAGAATATAAAAAATTACATCAAGCTAAACATAGTATCGTCGAAGCTCGTCCGCATTCCATGATCTAGGAATGTCGTTGCCGTCCATATCCCTCAACCTGTAAGAGCCAGGCCTTGACGAAGATACTACCAAAAAGGGGCCTTCCCACTTCAGCTGTAATTTGCCTGCTGTCTCAGGGTTGGCTATTCTTCGAAGTACCAAGTGTCCTGGTACAATGTTCTTCAGCTTGACTTTTCTGTCACGCCACTTTATTGTTTCAGCTTGATATTTATTGATGTTTTCCACAGCTTGAAGTCTGATCCCTTCAATAGCATCTTTTTCTACAGAGCAATCAGCTTCATCTTTGCCCTCTGTCGAAGCTACTATCCTTATTGATCCTGCTTTGGCCTCTTCTGCGGTTATTGCTTCATCACCGAACAATAGTTTAAAGGGCGTAAAACCTGTTGACCTTGACATGGTTGTATTATGGCTCCATACCACTTTGATTAGCTCGTCAGGCCATTTTCCCCTAGGCTGGTTGAAGATTGACTTCATTATTCCTGTCATTATGATCCCATTAGCTCTTTCGACAAGTCCATTTGACTCTGGGTGTCGAACTGATGCAAAATGGATCTTCGTGCCAATTCGATCACAAAATTCTCTGAAGGCTTCAGAATCAAACTCTGTCCCATTGTCCACAGTAATGGCCTTCGGCACTCCGAAGCGACAAACAATGTTCTGCCAGAAAAACTTTTGAATAGTAAATGAAGTTCTTGTGGCTAAGGGCTTTGCCTCAATCCATTTGGAAAAATACTCCACTGCCACTACCACATATCTTAAGTTCCCCTGTGCTGGTGGTAATGGGCCTAGCAAATCAAGGCCCCACCTTTGCAACGGCCAAGTGGGTTGTATTAACTGAGTTAAAGACGAAGGTTGTTTTTGATCTCTTGCACATTTCTGACAACCTTCGCACTTTTGGACTATATCCGCTGCATCCGAAGCTGCCTTTGGCCAATAAAATCCTTGGCGAAAAACTTTCCCAAGCAAGGGCCTAGATCCAATGTGAGATCCACACAGGCCTGCATGTATTTCCTTCATTAATTCTATACCTTCGGATCTGGATAAACACTTGAGCAATGGGGAACAGACCCCACGCTTGTACAACTCCCCTTCTATTATGACATATGGTCGAGCTCTTGCTTCTATTCTCCTGTTATAAGCTTCATCGTCTGAAAGAAAATTACCCTGAAGGAAAGAGACGATCTCAGTTCTCCAATCCTCGCTATAAACAGGGGATATATTAAGGATTGCTCTTTCAAGAAGCTCGATCGAAGGTGCTTTTATTGTTTCGAAAAATACTTCTGAAGGTATAGGCAGCCCCTGGGCTGCCGACTTGGCTAATAGATCAGCATATTCATTTTCTCCACGAGGAATATTTTTGACAGAGAAACCTTCGAAGGAAGCCTCAATCCTTCGGACTGTATCTAGATACTTTTCAAGCTTCGGATCTCTTGCTTTATAGCTCTTGTCAACATGACCAGAAATAACTTGAGAGTCAGTTTTAAGAATGGCCCTTCTGATTCCCATTGCCTTCAACTTCCGAAGACCCAAGAGCAGAGCTTCATACTCAGCGATATTATTTGTGCAACTAAAATCAAGTCGTGCCGCATAACAAGTTTTAACTTTGGAAGGTGAAACCAACACAGCAGTCGCTCCTGCTCCGAAGGTTCCCCAAGACCCATCGCAAAACATTGTCCATGCTTCGGCATCTTTATTTGTTTCTTCCTCCTGAGCCCCTGGCGTCCAGTCAGCAATGAAGTCTGCTAACGCCTGGGACTGAATCGAGGATCTATGAACATAATCAATACAAAATTCATTGAGCTCTGCAGCCCATTTTCCAATCCTTCCAGTAGCTTCTCGGTTTCTCATAATATCCTTCAGAGGTTGCGAAGAAGGAACAATTATGTTGTAAGCTTGAAAATAATGCCGAAGCTTCCTGGAGGCCATCAAAACAGCATACAGTACCTTCTCCAATTCTGTATAATTTTTCTTTGATAAACTAAGAACCTCGGATACAAAATATATTGGGGCCTGCTTCTTAACTTGGCCTTCAAGCTTCTCCTGGACAAGTGCCGCACTTACCGCTGAGTGCGAAGCTGCCACATATAATAACAAAGGAGCCCCTGGCGTTGGTGGAGTTAATGTTGTTAGATCTATCAAATATTGCTTCAGCTCTTCGAAGGCTTTCTGCTGGATTTGTCCCCATTGAAAGACTTCGGCTGACTTCAGCACTTCGAAGAATGGTAAGTTTCTCTCTGCCGATCTGGATATGAATCTATTGAGAGATGCCAGCCTTCCCGTCAATCTTTGAGCCCCCTTTTTTGTGCTTGGTGGCTCCATTCGAAGTATAGCTTCGATTTTACTTGGATTAGCCTCAATTCCCTTTGTTGAAACTAGGCAACCAAGAAATTTCCCCTTCTTAACTCCGAAGACACATTTTCTGGATTCAGCTTTAAACCAGCCTGTCTAAAATTAGCGAAGGTCTCCTGTAAATCAGCAATGTGGTTATCTTGCTTTGTGCTTTTTACAATAATGTCATCAACATAAGTTAGTACATTCCTGCCTATCTGAGAATGGAGAACCTTCGCTGTCATTCTGCTGAAGCTTCCTCCAGCATTTTAAGCCCCTCAGGCATCCAAAGGTAGCAATATGTCCCACTAGGGGTTATGAAGCTGGTTTTCGGTTCATCCTCCTTCTTCATCCAGATTTGATGATAACCTGAATAGCAATCCAGCAAACTCATAAGCTCTGATGAAGCTGCTGCATCGACTAAGGAATCTATCCTTGGCAATGGAAACTCGTCCTTCGGACAAGCCTTATTGAGGTCAGTAAAATCAATACACATTCTCCATTTACCATTGGCCTTCTTCACCACAACAGTGTTAGCCAACCATTCTGGGTATTTCACCTCTCTAATAACTCCAGCACTGAGGAGTCTTTCCACTTAATTCTGAGCACCTTCGGCCTTGTCATCAGACATCTTCCGAAGCCTCTGCTTTCTGGGTTTGAAGGATGGATCGACATTGAGCGAATGCTCAATAACATCCATGTTAACTCCATAAAGATCATTAGCTGACCAGGCAAAAACATCTTTATTGTTGAACAGAAACCTTATCAAGGTTTTTTCCTGCTCTTCAGACAATTGAGATCCCAATAGTACCTTCTGATCTGCTATATCCTCACATAAGAGCATGGGCTTCGGCTGGTCAGCTGAAGCAGCTTTTTCCCTTCGGAACTTGTATTGCTCACAGGCCTCAGCTCCATCTATGTTATGGATTGCTTTTGAATCTGTCCAATTTCCTTCAGCCCTTCTGGCAGCTTCCTGACTTCCATGAATAGCAATAGGCCCTTGATCCGAAGGTATCTTCATGCAGAGGTAAGCTGGGTGAAGAATTACTTCGAAGGCATTGAGAGTACCGCGACCAATGATAGCATTGTAAGGATACTCCATGTCAACAATATCAAACACAATTTGCTCAGTCCTTGTGTTGTTAACAAATCCGAAGGTTACTGGCATGGTAATCTTCCCAAGTGCTACAATTTGCCGCCCTCCGAAGCCACAAAGAGGGTGCGTAGCATCATGGATCTTGTCTTCAGGCTCTTGCATTTGTCTGAAAGCTTTAGCAAATATGATATCAGCTGCACTGCCTGTGTCAACCAAAACATTATGGACCAGAAATCCTTTGATCACACAAGAGATAACCATAGCATCATTGCGTGGGTAATCCTTGAGTTGAAGATCCTCTTGGGAGAAGGTAATTGGAATGTGAGACCATCTTGACTTGATGAAGGGTCCTTGCACCCCAACATGTTGTACCCTTCTCTGTGCTTCCTTCTTCTGCTTTTTGTTGGCTGGCTCTGAGCATGAACCACCTGTTATCGGGAGCACCAGCTTCGGGGCCAAAGCAGGTCTAGCTTGATCGTTGAACGAAGCCATCAGCTCAAAAAAGTGGAAGTGTGTTGACCGGAGGTGGGCGCCAATGTTGGGGACTTGTTCTCAAATGCTATGAATCAAGAACAAGGCAACACGATGATGTTAAACTGAAAGTCGCCTAGAGGGGGGGTGAATAGGCGAAACCTGAAAATTAAAACTTTATCCCCCAACTAGATCCCTTGATTAGTGGTTAGAACAACATATACAAATATCGAAGAATATAAACTAAGTTCTTGCTTGAAGAGAGTATTGCTAAATAATGCGGAAGTGATAAATCAATACAATTAGTAAGTTATAACAAAGCAAGAAGCCTTAGATGAGAAGAGCACTAGGACAAGTTCTTTCTTGCAACGTGTTGCTTCACTAAATGGGAATTTAACTTGAAGCAACACCAAATGATTTTAGCAAATAAAGGTGCAAGAAAACTTAGAACAAGGGAAAGTAAACAAATCACAAGCAATAAACACAATGGACACGGGTGATTTGTTTTACCGAGGTTCGGCCCTCGAAGGCCTAGTCCCCGTTGAGGAGTCCACTTAAGGACGGGTCTTTTTCAACCCTTTCCCTCTCTCCCCCGATCACACAAGGATCGACGAGCTCTTCTTCTTCTCAAGGATCACCACAATCTTTGGTGTCTCTTGCTAGCTTTTACAAGCCTCCAAAACTTTGGAGGAAGTTCGAATGGGAGTCAAAACTCCACGCGCAAATGAACACAAAGATGAAGCACACACTATCTCTCAATGAATCTCACAAGGCACTAGTGCTAAACTCAAATGAGTAGCTCTCTTTTTGCTTGCTCTCTCTTTTGTGGCACTTGTGTTGGTTGTAGTGGTCTAAATCTTGTGTATAGGATGGATCAATGAATATATGTGGTTGGGAGGGCTTGAGTATGTCAACTAGATGACTTGGAATGTTGCTTGGGCTCCCACGCCTTGAAGTGGCCGGTTGGGGTGTTATTTATAGCCACCAACCAAAAACTAGCCGTTGGTGAAGGCTGTCTGTCGATGGTGCACCGGACAGTCCGGTGCACACCGGACATGTCCGGTGTGACAGCCACGTCACCAAATAGCCGTTGGAATGGAGCTGGTCGACCGTTGGAGGCTTTGTCCTCATGCGGCACCGGACAGTCCGGTGCACACCGGACAGTCCGGTGCCTCTCTGATCCTCTGCTCTGACTCTGCCGCGTGTACTGTTCTGTTACTGTTCTGTCAGAGTCGACCGTTGGCGCCGAAGTAGCCGTTGCTCCGCTGGCACACCGGACAGTCCGGTGCACACCGGACAGTCCGGTGAATTTTAGCGGAGCGGCTGCCGCGCGAACCCGAGGCTGACGAGTTCCGGAGACCGCGCTTCCTTGGAGCACCGGACAGTCCGGTGAATTTTAGCGCGCCGGCCTCCGAGAATTCCCGAGGGCGAAGACTTTGAGTTGGAGTCCTCTGGGCGCACCGGACACTGTCCGGTGCACACCGGACAGTCCGGTGCCTTCAGCCAGAGGTGCCTTCGGTTGCCTCGTTGCTCCTTTGTCGAATCCAAAACTTGGTCTTTTTATTGGCTAAGTGTGAACCTTTTGCACCTGTATAACTTAAGTACTAGAGCAAACTAGTTAGTCCAATTATTTGTGTTGGGCAATTCAACCACCAAAATTAATTAGGGACTAGGTGTAAGCCTAATTCCCTTTCAATCTCCCCCTTTTTGGTGATTGATGCCAACACAAACCAAAGCAAATATAAGAGTGCATAATTTAACTAGTTTGCATAATGTAAGTGCAAAGGTTGCTTGGAATTGAGCCAATATAAATACTTACAAGATGTGCATGGATTGTTTCTTTATTTTTAACATTTTGGACCACGCTTGCACCACAGGTTTTGTTTTTGCAAACTCTTTTGTAAATTCTTTTCAAAGTCCTTTTGCAAGATAGTCAAAGGTAAATGAATAAGATTTTGAGAAGCATTTTCAAGATTTGAAATTTTCTCCTTTTGTTTCAAATGCTTTTCCTTTGACTAAACAAAACTCCCCCTCAAATAAATTCTCCTCTTAGTGTTCAAGAGGGTTTTAAGATATCAAGTTTTAAAAATCCTTCTTGCTCCCCCTTTAGAACACAAAGAGATACCAATTTTGAAATTTACCAATTGAAAATCATTAAATTTAAAAAATTAGGTGGTGGTGCGGTCCTTTTGCTTTGGGCCAATACTTTCTCCCCCTTTGGCATGAATCGCCAAAAACGGATACTTGGAATGAAATATAAGCCCTTTTAGAAATACTTTCTCCTCCTTTGGTCATAAAATAAATGAGAGAAGATTATACCAACGTTGGAGAGTGATGCGGAGCGACGGCGAAGGATGAGTAGTAGAGTGGAGTGGAAGCATTTTTTCTTCGCCGAAGACTCCAATTCCCTTTCAATATACCTATGACTTGGTTTGAAAAACACTTGAACATACATTAGTCATAGTTCTATATAACATAGATTGCTCCCCCTAAGTATGTGCATGGAGAGGAACACATATTTTGGCCTTAAATGCCAATTGCACATAATGAGAACATATCTATATCATACAGATTGTGAAGTGCATTGTGTCATAGTATAAGTGTGATGCTCATGACAATTCATGCACTTATGAAAGCATGTTGTAAACAATTTAAGCATTTTCCCTTAAGAATTTCAAAGAGGCTTAAGGACCATCCACCTTTGGAACTAAGGCAGCTTATCCTCGTTACAAGGTTAAGCTTTAAGCTCTTTGACAATCACTTCATCTGGTTTCAACAAAGATGCATTAGAGCATGAATGAATTTTTGAGAAGTTAAACTAGATATGAAGCAGGGATAATGCATGGACATGCTTTCTCTTCCTATTATACAAGATATGCAAAGAATGTATAGGAAAGGAAGATTTAGGTACAAGTTTAAATGAAAGGAGATAGTTTTACCTTTTTGTACCTTTACATAGGGACGCTCTCTTCATTGTGCTTTGTCCTTAGTCTTAGATGCTTAAGATCTATTCTTAATGACAATATATGGAAATATTTTGCACAAGAGAGAGTTCTACAACTAGTGATCTTTTCAAGTTATTGTTAGCATATATCAAATGAATCATAAGTTGCATAAATGTATCATGAATTCTCCTTTTAACTTAGTGCATATCAAGAGAGATATCGATTGATAGAATCTACGGCACTAAGAAATATGATTGTTGATTGAAGTTATTCAATGATCAAACAAATAATAGATGAGATCAAAAGAACAACATACACATTAGATTATCAATTAAGTTTAGAGTAGGAGAATCCAGCAAATATGCTACTTTAGAGTGAAAGACAAGAATTTAAAGATAGTAGCATACTTCATGAGAAACTTATTCTCATGCAAGAGACTATATGAAATTACTGAGATAAAGCAATAGTCTCAACATAATCAAGATAAAAAGGCTCCCCCTAAAGATATGCATCAAGTATTTGAATTGAATGGATGAATTTACTTTAAAGACAAATAGGGAGAAGCATTATACATCTTGATCAAGGCTCATAAAATTTGTAATAAACAACTTGAGCCTAGTTTTCTCAATATGAAAGGGTTTAGAATACTCACAACCACACCATTGATTGTTTCGTAGAAGTAGGTGGTGTTGTTCTTGATGTTCTCCTCTTTCATTTGAGAGCCCTCCCTTTGTAGTGGCTTCTTTTTCCTTTCAAACTTATTGAAAATACTCAAGAAGAATGTTAGTAATACAAGGAAGTATATAATGATGGATGATTTCTTTTTGATAGGAAATAAGCATAATTCATCATCCATGAGTCACATAGACATGAAGTAAATTCCTTAACGATAGTGCACATTAAAAAAGAAATGAGCACCTTTTTAATCATTTTGATCAATCAAAGGAATTTTACCTTTTCATATTGAATTTATTATCAAGACTTAGAAGCACATCAATATGAGAACGGATATAGCAAAGGCATGAATTAGATTAAATACCCATTGAGATGGGAACCAAACTTAAGAAGATGAGTTCCCATACCTTTGCTTTTACCTTTCTTCCTTTGGGTGAAGATCAACCCATGAGGCTTGCACTTTCTCTTTTTGTAGATATTCATAATTGAACTCAAGAGAAATGTTAGTAGCAACACAAGCACTAGTTTCCATTTTTGTAATCATTTTGATAAAGAATGGTAAGCTAGATTACTAAAACATGGAAACTTCATAGCATGAACTAGATTATTCATAGATGATGTTATGCTCAATTTTAACTCATAAAACAAGCATAAACAATCCTTTAACATTATGGGAATAAATCTAATTCATGATATGGAAAGCGATACATGTGAAAGAATCAAATCCAATTTAAGCAAGTAAAAATACATCATAAAATATTGGATTGATTTTTCTTTTCATGTTAGATTACATGCTTCCAAAGAGAAACTTATTCTCTACAAGTGAGACTACTTTGGGTTACTTAAATAAAATCAATAGTCTCACTATTTTAGTTATAGAGAGATTTTTCCTTTTACAAGTGTCCTAAGGATTTGAATTTCTTACATGACACCTTATTCTTTTAAGAACATGAAATATCTCTCTATATCTAGAATCATGGCAACAACAAGATAATTAGAAGAAGAATATGCCATGACAAACTTGCAACCATTTAAAGCATGTAGATTGCCATAGTATGGAAATGATGAATGTGCAATCTACCATATGAGAGGAGATTCTTCAAAGAATGGTAATATCAAATTAAAGACATTTAAAGAGCTTCAATTTTTCTATGTGACTACACAAGACACATGAAATGATATTTTAAATACTTGTACTTAAAAGATAAGTGTTACCATCCTTTGGTTTTCCTCCATGTTGTAGGCCTTGATTTTTCCGCATAAGATAATTCTTTATTTCCTACAACATCAATAACTTTCTCGAGATGATATGAGTTTAAGATGTAGTAGTTTGAAGAATAACCTTGGGTCAATCATGTATGTAGATCATAGACAATTGATAGCTTGAGTGGACCCTCTCAAGCACACCAAGGCTTCATATCATCTCCTTCCCCTACAAAGCTTGTCAAGTATATTTTGGTACCCATCGCTTGATGGGTCCATCACGGTTAGTCAACAAAGATCTAGGAACCCAAAAGTCCTTTGTGTTAGCATTAGGTAAACTCATTACCTTTCTAGCACAAGTTGCAATTTTGGGTTGCCTAGTTACATGAGAAGTAATTGACAAACTAGGAGTGGAAGATTTACCTATGGGACAATCCTTGCATTGATGTCCCTTCTTACGGCATGTGTAGCAAAGACGTTTTTCAAGTTTTGAAGTTTTCTTCTTTCCTTGTTTGTTGCCTGCTACATGGTTAGTAAAAACTTTCCTTTCTAACCCTATGCCTTTTTGTTTTAAATGGGGACAAGATCTAAGCAAGTGTCCCTTCTTGGAGCATTTAAAACAAGGCCTATCATCCTTAATAATCAAGCCATTTTTAATGTAGGGACATGACCTAATCAAGTGCCCCTCTTCAAAGCATTCACTACACTTCTTAATGTGAAGTGTGGCTTGATCATTACCTTGGATGTTACCTTTTGTGGAGGCGTGGTTGAGGCTTTTGGAGGAGGTGTTGAATTTCATCTTTTGTTTCTTCCTCTTGGCAATCCTCAAATCCTTGACATTTTCTTCAAGGGATGTATTGCATGCCACGGTTGCTCCCGTCTCAAGCTTCTTCACCATGTGATCACGGTTATCTTGAGAAGGTTGGGCAATGCGTTTCCCTTTTAGTTGAGTCAAGCTCTTCTTTAGCCTCTCATTTTCTTCCTTGCGCTCTTGACATGAATCATCATTTGTTCCTGCAAATTCTAGCTCAAAGGAAGATTTGCTTGTCGACAAACAACAAGCATTAGCACATGGTAATATAGTATCAATTTGAATACATGTGCACGAGTGAGGTTGTTGGGATTTTAAGTTTTCTATCACAACCTCATGAGCAATGTTTAATATGATATGATCATCCATAAGGTTTTCATGAGAACATAGAAGCATATCATATTTATCTTGAAAAGCTAGATTTTCAACTTTTAGCTTTTCTACTTGGTCCTTAAGCAAGGTATTCCTATTTACTAATTGAGCGATACAATGTAAAGCGTTATCATGCTCAATTGAAACAGTTTCATACCTTTGGACCAAATCAACATGAGAGCACTTTAGCTCCTCATGTTCTTTAGTCAACTCGTCAAAGTGTAGCATTTTCATGGAGAGAATATCTTCTAGCCTTTGACGAGCTTCGCTTTGCTCTCTTGCTCTTTCTAGAAGTTTGAGCATGACCGCCTTATCTTCTTGGCTTAGGCGAGCGTAGAGATGCACAAAGCTTCTTTCTTCCTCCTCATCCTCATTTGTGCTTCCGCTATCATTTGCATTAGCCACACAACACATGTGGGAATCGAAATGGGAAGACAAACCTTTTGGAGAGGTGGATTCATCGTTTGGTCTCCACCGTTCATTTTCTTCTTCTTCCTTGCAAGGGTTAGTATCACAAAGACTAAAGGAAGTAGAAGCATCAAATGAACTATCATGTTTGGACTCATCAAATTTGTTTTTAATTCTAGTCCAAATATCATGCGCATCATAGAAAGATTCGTCATAGCTTGATATGAAGGCATGATAATCTTCTCTACTAAGAGAATTAGTTAAGATATCAAAAGCTAGATAGTTTAAGCGATAACATCTTTGATCCTCCTCGGAATTAATTTTTCCATTGAAATTAGAGGGAAAAATACTCTTGTTTATAATTTGTTCTAATCGTGGATCTATGGTTCTAAAAGCATTTATCACACTAGTAGACCATGAGTCATAATTAGAATAATCATCAAATAATATTTCAAGAGTTACCTCTTTTTGAGTTACGTTCGATGGAGGAGTCTTCTTGTTCTTTTGGGATCTTCTACGAGCCATCACTTCGAGTTGTTAGACTCAAGATGAAGTGCCTAGTTCTGATACCAATTGAAAGTCGCCTAGAGGGGGGGGGGTGAATAGGCGAAACCTGAAAATTAAAACTTTATCCCCCAACTAGATCCCTTGATTAGTGGTTAGAACAAGATATACAAATATCGGAGAATATAAACTAAGTTCTTGCTTGAAGAGAGTATTGCTAAATAATGCGGAAGTGATAAATCAATACAATTAGTAAGTTATAACAAAGCAAGAAGCCTTAGATGAGAAGAGCACTAGGACAAGTTCTTTCTTGCAACGTGTTGCTTCACTAAATGGGAATTTAACTTGAAGCAACACCAAATGATTTTAGCAAATAAAGGTGCAAGAAAACTTAGAACAAGGGAAAGTAAACAAATCACAAGCAATAAACACAATGGACACGGGTGATTTGTTTTACCGAGGTTCGGCCCTCGAAGGCCTAGTCCCCGTTGAGGAGTCCACTTAAGACGGGTCTTTTTCAACCCTTTCCCTCTCTCCCCCGATCACACAAGGATCGACGAGCTCTTCTTCTTCTCAAGGATCACTCTTGATCCCACAAGGATCACCACAATCTTTGGTGTCTCTTGCTAGCTTTTACAAGCCTCCAAAACTTTGGAGGAAGTTCGAATGGGAGTCAAAACTCCACGCGCAAATGAACACAAAGATGAAGCACACACTATCTCTCAATGAATCTCACAAGGCACTAGTGCTAAACTCAAATGAGTAGCTCTCTTTTTGCTTGCTCTCTCTTTTGTGGCACTTGTGTTGGTTGTAGTGGTCTAAATCTTGTGTATAGGATGGATCAATGAATATATGTGGTTGGGAGGGCTTGAGTATGTCAACTAGATGACTTGGAATGTTGCTTGGGCTCCCACGCCTTGAAGTGGCCGGTTGGGGTGTTATTTATAGCCACCAACCAAAAACTAGCCGTTGGTGAAGGCTGTCTGTCGATGGTGCACCGGACAGTCCGGTGCACACCGGACATGTCCGGTGTGACAGCCACGTCACCAAATAGCCGTTGGAATGGAGCTGGTCGACCGTTGGAGGCTTTGTCCTCATGCGGCACCGGACAGTCCGGTGCACACCGGACAGTCCGGTGCCTCTCTGATCCTCTGCTCTGACTCTGCCGCGTGTACTGTTCTGTTACTGTTCTGTCAGAGTCGACCGTTGGCGCCGAAGTAGCCGTTGCTCCGCTGGCACACCGGACAGTCCGGTGCACACCGGACAGTCCGGTGAATTTTAGCGGAGCGGCTGCCGCGCGAACCCGAGGCTGACGAGTTCCGGAGACCGCGCTTCCTTGGAGCACCGGACATGTCCGGTGCACACCGGACAGTCCGGTGAATTTTAGCGCGCCGGCCTCCGAGAATTCCCGAGGGCGAAGACTTTGAGTTGGAGTCCTCTGGGCGCACCGGACACTGTCCGGTGCACACCGGACAGTCTGGTGCCTTCAGCCAGAGGTGCCTTCGGTTGCCTCGTTGCTCCTTTGTCGAATCCAAAACTTGGTCTTTTTATTGGCTAAGTGTGAACCTTTTGCACCTGTATAACTTAAGTACTAGAGCAAACTAGTTAGTCCAATTATTTGTGTTGGGCAATTCAACCACCAAAATTAATTAGGGACTAGGTGTAAGCCTAATTCCCTTTCATAAACATTAAATACCCTTCGTCCGCTGAAGCATTATCTCCTCAAGGGTTTAATGAACTTCGGACGAAGGATATAAACATAATATTACGAAGGTGGCAAAAATAACATAAAATGATCTAAAATGTAAAACATTAAAGATAGATATGTTGGAGATAAATGATACCATTCACATATTTATTTTTAATACAATGTTTAAGGTATGATTATACCTTCGCCTTGACAAGCAATAATCGCCGAATGATGCTTTCGCAATTACAGGAATGCATGAACAGTAAAGGAATACTGTTCACTATTTATAGACACAGGACACAGCCTGTGATCAATTACAATCATACCCCTCATAAAAGTTTACAACATCGACTCAAACTCTTATGGACTAAAAGGTCATTCTATCTTTAAGTCGGTTTGTAACTCCGAAGCTTCATGGGCGACACCCTTCGGCATTACGTACAGACAGCTTCAACCGAAATTGTTTCTTCCTTCAGGACCTTCGGCGACGAAGCATGGTCCCAACACTTTCATAAGTGCATAAACTATCATGAGCATCACACTTATACTATGACACAATGCACTTCACATTCTCTATGATATAGATTTGTTCTCGTTAACCTAATTATGTGCAATTACATTTAAGGCCAAAAATATGTTTTCCTCTCAATGCACATATTTAGGGGGAGCAAACTATGTTATATAGATCTATGATTATGCCTAATTGACATATCTTTTGATCATATCTCTTTATGTCCATGACTAATGTGTTTTCAAATGTAATCTTATGCTTAGTCATAGAATTGAAAGGAAAAATGGAGTATTCGGCAAAGACGACGCTTCCACTTAACTTCATCGGTATTCCACATAGTTCTCCACTTTGGTATAATCTTCACTCATATTTGTTTGCCATTAGGAGAAAGTAAAAAGGGCTTATATTTCACTCACAAGTATCCGTTTTTGGCGATTCATGCCAAAGGGGGAGAAAGTATGAGCCCAAAGCAAAAGGACCGCACCACACCACCACTAAAAATGAAGTTTTTCAAATTGATACCTTATTGTGTTCAAAAGGGGGAGAAAGTAGCATCTCCAAAACTTGCAAAACCCTCTTGAACACTAAGAGGAGAATTTTATTGAGGGGGAGTTTTGTTTAAGTCAAAGGAAAAGCATTTGAAACAGGGGGAGAAAATTTCAAATCTTGGAAATGCTTCTTTCAATCTTATTCATGTACCTTTGACCATCTGCAAAAAGCTTTTAAAGAATTTTACAAAGAATTTGCAAAAACAAAACTAGTGGTGCAAGCATGGTCCAAAACTTTAAATAATAAGAAGAAAACCATCCATGCACATCTATTGAAATAAGTATTTTGGTTTCAATTCCAAGCAACCTTTGCACTTACATTATGCAAACTAGTTCAATTCTGCACTTCTATATTTGCTTTGGTTTGTGTTGGCATCAATCACCAAAAAGGGGGAGATTGAAAGGGAAATAGGGTCAAACCTTTTCCAATACGAATTTTGGTGGTTGAATTGCCCAACACAAATAATTGGACTAACTAGTTTGCTCTAGATTTTAAGTTTTACAGGTGCCAAAGATTCAACTCAAAGCCAATACAAAGATTAAAAAGGGTTCAAGAAGAAAGGAGTAAAGGAAACCGAAGTGCTCCCTGGTCTGGCGCACCGGACTGTCCGGTGCACCACCGGAGAGTGTCCGGTGCACCAGGGAAGATCGACTTCGAACTCTTCACCTTCGAGTTTCCCAGGCGCACCTCCGCTATAATTCACCAGACTGTTCGGTGTGCCACCGGACTGTCTGATGCGCCAGCGGAGCAACGGTTATCTGCGCGCAACGGTCGACTCTGCAAAGAAAACATTGCAAATCAGATGTCAGAGCAGACGGTCAAAGGGGCACCGGACTGTCCGGTGTCGCACCGGACTATCCGGTGCCACATGAGGACAAAGCCTCCAACGGTCGACCAGCTCCAAGCCCTAACGGGAGGATGACATGGCGGCACACTGGACACTGTCTAGTGGCGCATCGGACTGTCCGGTGGCGCACCGGACTGTCCGGTGCGCCCATCGCCAGCAGCCTTCTCCAATGGCTACATTTTGGATGGTGGCTATAAATACCACCCGAACCGGCCACTTCAAGGTGTGGGAGCCCAAGCAACATTCTAAGTCATCTAGTTGACATACTCAAGACCTCCCAACCACCTTTATTCGTTGATCCATCCTGTACACAAGATTTAGACCACTACAATCAACACAAGTGCCACAAAAGAGAGAGCAAGCAAGAGAGAGCTACTCATTTGAGTTTAGCACTAGTGCCTTGTGAGATTCATTGAGAGATAGTGTGTGCTACATCTTTGTGTTCATTTGCGCGTGGAGTTTTGACTCCCATTGAACTTCCTCCAAAGTTTTGGAGGCTTGTAAAGCTAGCAAGAGACACCAAAGTGTGTGGTGGTCCTTGCGGGGTCTTAAGTGATCCTTGAGAAGAAGAAGAGCTCGTCGGTCTTGCGTGATCGGTGGAGAGAGGGAAAGGGTTGAAAGAGACCCATCCTTAGTGGACTCCTCAACAGGGACTAGGCCTTCGAGGGCCGAACCTCGGTAAAACAAATCACCTGTGTCTCGTGTGCTTATTGCTTGTGATTTGTTTGTTCTTTCCCTTTCTAAGTTTCTTCTTGCACTATTCTTTGCTAATACTATTTGGTGTTGCGTTAAGTCAAATTCTCATTTGGTGAAGCAACTCTTTGCAAGAAAGAACTTGTGTTATTGCTCTTCTTATCTAAGACCCCTTGCTTTATTCTCATAGATTTATTAATAGTATTGATTTATCGATTCCGCATCGTTTAGTCATACTCTTTACAAGCAAAGGACTTATTTTTTATACTCCGATAATTGTGTATCTTGTTCTAACCACTAATCAAAGGATCTAGTTGGGAGATAAAGTATTAATTTTCAGGTTTCGCCTATTCACCCCCCCCTCTAGGCGACTTTCAGTACTTCAACTCCCCCATTATTGACATCTCGAATTTTTGAATCATGATCCTACTAAACTCTTCACAAATAGATTTGTTAGTAGACCCAAATATGATATCATCAACATAAATTTGGCATATAAAAAATCATTTTCAATTGTTTTAGTAAAGAGAGTAGGATTGGCCTTGACGACTTTGAATCCATTAGTGATAAGAAAATCTCTTAGGCATTCATACCATGCTCTTGGGGCTTGCTTGAGCCCATAAAGCGCCTTGGAGAGTTTGTAGACATGATTAGGATACTCACTATCTTCAAAGCCGAGAGTTTGCTCAACATAGACCTCTTCCTTGATTGGTCCATTGAGGAAGGCACTCTTCACATCCATTTGATAAAGCTTAAAGTCATGGTAAGTAGCATAGGCAAGTAATATATGAATTGACTCAAGCCTAGCTACGGGTGCATAGGTTTCACCAAAGTCCAAACCTTCAACTTGTGAATAACCCTTGGCCACAAGTCGTGCTTTGTTTCTTGTCACCACACCATGCTCATCCTGCTTGTTGCGGAAGACCCACTTGGTTCCTACAACATTTTGGTTAGGACGTGGAACTAAATGCAATACCTCATTCCTCGTGAAGTTGTTGAGCTCCTCTTGCATCGCCAGCACCCAATCCAATTCTTGAAGTGCTTCCTCTACCCTGTGTGGCTCAATAGAGGAAACAAAAGAGTAATGTTCACAAAAATGAGCAACACGAGATCGAGTGGTTACCCCCTTATGAATATCGCCGAGGATGGTGTTCATGGGGTGATCTCGTTGGATTGTTTGGTGGACTCTTGGGTGTGGCGGCCTTTGATCTTGTTCATCTTCCTTGTCTTGATCATGGGCATCTCCCCCTTGATCATTGCCCTCCTCTTGAGGTTGCTCATCTTCTTGATCTTCTCCTTCATCATATTGAGCCTCATCCTCATCTTGAGTTGGTGGAGATGCTTGCATGAAGGAAGATGATTGATCTTGTGCTTGTGGAGGCTTCCTTAGGACACACATCCCTAATGGACATGTTGCACGGAGCCTCTTCATCATCTAGCTCAACAAGATCAACTTGCTCTATGGTGAGGAGTTCATAAGATGTCTTCTTGAGGATTCGGTGTATATATAATCGGTTGATGGCGTAGCAAGCGGTGTTGACCGCCTCGGCCCAAAACCGATCCAAAGTCTTGTACTCATCAAGCATGGTCCTTGCCATGTCCAATAGAGTTCTATTCTTCCTCCACTACACCATTTTGTTGTGGCGTGTAGGGAGAAGAGAACTCGTGCTTGATGCCCTCCTCCTAAAGAAAGCCTTCAATTTGAGAGTTCTTGAACTCCGTCCCGTTGTCACTTCTTATCTTCTTGATCCTCAAGCCGAACTCATTTTGAGCCCATCTCAAGAATCCTTTCAAAGTCTCTTGGGTTTGAGATTTTTCTTGCAAAAAGAATACCTAAGTGAAGCGAGAATAATCATCCACAATAACTAGACAGTACTTGTTTCCCTGCTTGGCATGCACTACAAATCCTGTCTTTCTCAAAATGAACATTTGTTAGTCCCAAAATGTGCTCTCCCTTTAAAAGCTTGTGAAGATTCTTCATTCTAACGTGGGCTAGTCGGCGATGCCAGAGCCAACCCATGTTAGTCTTAGCAATTAAGCAAGTGTCGAGTTTAGCTCTATTGAAATCAACTAAGTATAGCTGACCCTCTAACACTCCCTTAAAAGCTACTGAATCATCACTTCTTCTAAAGACAGTAACACCTACATCCGTAAAAAGACAGTTGTAACCCATTTTGCATAATTGTGAAATTGAAAGCAAGTTATAATCTAATGAATCTACAAGAAAAACATTGGAAATAGAATGGTCAGACGATATAGCAATTTTACCAAGTCCTTTGACCAAACCTTGATTTCCATCCCCGAATGTGATAGCTCGTTGGGGATCTTGGTTTTTCTCGTAGGAGGAGAACATTCTTTTCTCCCCAGTCATGTGGTTTGTGCACCCGCTATCGATGATCCAACTTGAGCCCCCGGATGCATAAACCTACAAAACAAATTTAGGCCTTGTTCGTAGGTACCCAAATGGTCTTGGGTCCTTTTACATTAGAAACAAGCACCTTGGGTACCCAAACACAAGTCTTTGACCCCTTGTGTTTGCCTCCAACATATTTGGCAACTACTTTGCCTGATTTGTTAGTGAGCACATAGGAAGCATCAAAAGTCTTAAATGAAATGTTATGAACATTTGATGCAATAGGAGTTTTCTTCTTAGGCATTTTAACATGTGTAGAACGCCTAGAGCTAGAAGCCTCATTCTTATAAATAAAAGCATGGTGAGAAACAGAATGAGTCTTCTTTGCATGAATTCTCCTAATCTTATCCTCAGGATAACCAGCAGGATACAAAATGTAACCCTCATTATCCTGAGACATGAGAGCTTTGCCCTTAACAAAATTAGACAATCTTTTAGGAGGGGCATTAAGCTTGACATTGTCTCCCTGTTGGAAGCCAATGCCATCCTTAATGTCAGGGCGTCTCCCACTATAAAGCATGCTACGAGCAAATTTAAATTTCTCATTTTCTAGTTCATGCTCGGCAATTTTAGCATCTAGCTTAGCTATATGATCATTTTGTTGTTTAATCATAGCAAGGTGATCATGAATAGCATCAACATTAATATCTCTACATCTAGTACAAATAGAAACATGCTCAACGGTAGATGTAGAGGGTTTGCAATCATTTAATTCAACAATCTTAGCATGTAAAATAGCATTCTCATCTCTAAGATTGGAAATAGAAACATTGCAAACATCTAATTCCTTAGCCTTAGCAATTAATTTTTCATTCTCATTCTTAAGGCTAGCAAGAGAGGCATTCAATTTTTCAATCTTAGCAATTAGACTAGCATTATCATTTCTAAGATTGATAATTGAATCATCACAAATATTTGACTTCTAAACCTTAGCAATCAAATTAGCATTCTCAATCCTAAGGTTGGAGATAGTGTCATGGCAAATACTAAGCTCACTAGTTAATTTTTCATTTTTCTCTACCTCTTGAGCATAAGCATTTTTAGTCTTAACATGCTTTTTATTTTCCTTAATAAGGAAGTCCTCTTGGCTATCCAAGAGTTCATCCTTCTCATGAATAGCACTAATCAATTCATTCAATTTCTCTTTTTGTTGCATGTTAAGATTGGTAAAAAGAGTAAGCAAGTTATCCTCATCATCACTAGAATTATCCTCATCACTAGAAGTTGCATACTTAGTGGAGGATCTTGATTTTACCTTCTTCTTATTGCCGTCCTTTGCCATGAGACACTTGTGGCCGACGTTGGGGAAGAGGAGGCCTTTGTTGATGGTGATGTTGGCGGCGTCCTCGTCGTCGGAGGAGTCGGTGGAGCTCTCGTCGGAGTCCCACTCCCGGCATACATGGGCATCGCCACCCTTCTTCTTGTAATACTTCTTCTTTTCCTTCCTCTTTCCCCTCTTATCGTTATCCCTGTCACTATTGAAAGGGAAATAGGCTTTAAACCTTTTCCTAAATGATTTTGGTGGTTGAATTGCCCCACACAAATAATTGGACTAACAAGTTTGCTCGAGAGTATATGTTCTACAGGTGCCAAAGGTTCAACTCAAAGCCAATACAAAGATTAAAAAAGGGTTCAAGAAGAAAGGAGCAAAGGAAACCGAAGTGCTCCCTGGTCTGGCGCATCGGACTGTCCGGTGTGCCATCGGACAGTGTCCGGTGCACCAGGGAAGATCGACCTCAAACTCTTCACCTTCGGGTTTCCTAGGCGCACCTCCGCTATAATTCACCGGACTGTCCGGTGTGCCATCGGACTATCTGGTGTGCCACTGGACTGTCCGGTGCACCAGCGGAGCAACGGTCATCTGCGCGTAATGGTCGACTCTGACAGTGAACAGTGCAGAACAGTACACGCGGCAGAAGTCAGAGCAGTTGGTCAGAGGGGCACCGGACTGTTCGGTGTCGCACCGGACTGTCCGGTGCCACATGAGGACAAAGCCTCCAACGGTCGACCGGCTCCAAGCCCTAATGGGAGGATGACGTGGCGGCACACCGGACACAGTCCGGTGGCGCACCGGACTGTCCGGTGCGCCCATCGCCAGCAGACTTCTCCAACGGCTACAATTTGGTTGGTGGCTATAAATACCACCCCAACCGGCCACTTCAAGGTGGGGGAGCCCAAGCAACATTCCAAGTCAACTAGTTGACATACTCAAGCCCTCCCAACCACCTCTATTCATTGATCCATCCTATACACAAGATTTAGACCACTACAACCAACACAAGTGCCACACAAGAGAGAGCAAGCAAGAGAGAGCTACTCATTTGAGTTTAGCACTAGTGCCTTGTGAGATTCATTGAGAGATAGTGTGTGCTACATCTTTGTGTTCATTTGCGCGTGGAGTTTTGACTCCCATTGAACTTCCTCCAAAGTGTTGGAGGCTTGTAAAGCTAGCAAGAGACACCAAAGAGTGTGGTGATCCTTGTGGGGTCTTAAGTGATCCTTGAGAAGAAGAAGAAGAGCTCTCCGGTCTTTGGTGATCGGTGGAGAAAGAGGGAAAGGGTTGAAAGAGATCCGTCCTTAGTGGACTCCTCAACGGGGACTAGGCCTTCGAGGGCCAAACCTCGGTAAAACAAATCACCCGTGTCTCGTGCGCTTATTGCTTGTGATTTGTTTGTTCTTTCCCATTCTAAGTTTTTCTTGCACTATTATTTGCTAATACTATTTGGTGTTGCTTTAAGTTAAATTCTCATTTAGTGAAGCAACACCTCACAAGAAAGAACTTGTGATATTGCTCTTCTTATCTAAGCCCTCTTGCTTTATTCTCATAGACTTATTAGTTGTATTGTTTTATCAATTCCGCATTATTTGAAAACAATACTCTTTTCAAGCAAGGACTTAGTTTTTATACTCCGATAATTGTATATCTTGTTCTAACCACTAATCAAGGGATCTAGTTGGGGGATAAAGTTTTAATTTTCAGGTTTTGTCTATTCACCCCCCCCCCCCTCTAGGCGACTTTCAATTGGTATCAAAGCTAGGCACTTCATATTGAGTCTAACAACTCGAAGTGATGGCTCGAAGAAGATCCCAAAAGAACAAGAATACTAAGGAGAACAAGGAGGTAACTCTTGAGATATTACTTTCCGATTGTTCTAATTTGATTCATGGTCTACTAGGGTGATAAATGCTTTTAGAACGGTAGATCCACAATTAGAACAAATTTTAGACAAGAGTATTATTCCTCCTAGTTATGATAGGAAAAATGCTTCCGAGGAAGATCAAAGATGTATACGCTTAAACTACCTAGCTTATGGCATCTTAAGTAATTCTCTTAGCAAAGAAGATTATCATGCCTTCATAATAAATTATAATGAATCTATTCGTGATGCGCATGATATTTGGACTAGAATTAAAAGCAAATTTAATAAGTCCAAACATGATAGTTCATTTTGTGCTTCTACTTCCTTTGGTCCTTGTGATACTAACCCTTGCAAGGAAGAAGAAAATGATCGATGGAAACCAAACGATGAATCCACCTCTCCAAGAGGTTTGTCTTCCCATTTCGATTCCCACATGTGTTGTGTGGCTAATGAAAATGATAGCGAAAGCACAAATGAGGATGAGGAGGAAGAAAGAAGTTTCATGCAACTCTACGCTCGCCTAAGCCAAGAAGATAAGGCGGTCATGCTCAAACTTCTAGAAAGAGCAAGAGAGCAAAGCGAAGCTCGTCAAAGGCTAGAAGATATTCTCTCCATAAAAATGCTAAGCTTTGACGAGTTGACTAAAGAACATGAGGAGCTAAAGTGCTCTCATGTTGATTTGGTCCAAAGGTATGAAACTATTTCAATTGAGCAAGATAACGCTTTACATTGTATCGCTCAATTAGTAAATAGGAATGCCTTGCTTAAGGACCAAGTAGAAAAGCTAAAAGATGAAAATCTAGCTTTTCAAGAAAAATATGATATGCTCCTATGTTTTCATGAAAACCTTATGGATGATCATATCATATTGAATATTGCACATGAGGTTGTGATAGAAAACTTAAAATCCCAACAACCTCACTCATGCAGATGTATTCAAATTGAAACTACGTTACCATGTGCTAATGCTTGTTGTCCGTCGACAAGCAAATCTTCCTTTGAGCTAGAATTTGCAGGAACAAATGATGATACATATCAAAAGCTCAAAGAAGAAAATGAGAGGCTAAAAATGAGCTTGACACGACTAAAAGGGAAGTGCTTTGCTCAACCTTCTCAAGATAACCGTGATCACATGGTGAAGAAGCTTGAGACGGGAACAACCGTGGCATGCACTAAATCCCTTGAAGGAAGTGTCAAGGACTTGAGGATTGCCAAGAGGAAGGAACAAAAAAAGAAAATCAATACCTCTTCGAAAAGTCTCAACCATGCCTCCACAAAAGGTAACATCCAAGGTAATAATCAAGCCACACTTCACACTAAGAGAAGTAAGAAGTGTAGTGAATGCTTTGAAAAGGGACACTCTATTAGATCATGTCCCTATATACAAAATGACTTGATTATTAGCAAGGATGATAAATTATGTCTTAAATGCTCCAAGAAGGGACACTTATTTAGATCTTGTCCCCATTTAAAACAAAAAGGCATAATGTTAGACAAAGAAAATATTCACTAACCATATAGCAAGCAAGAAGCAAGTGTTGGGGACTTGTTCTCAAATACTAAGAGTTAAGAACAAGGCAACATAAAAGTGTTAAATGTTATAGTCCTTCGCCCTTCGGAACATTATTTCCCTTTGGGATATAACGAGCTTCGGACGAAGGTTATGATGGACATACCATCGTAAACATAACAGATAATGATGAAGAATTTATATAAGATATAAATCGTAATACAAACGTTATTATTAGATCATTTCTATTTTATTAACATGGAAAAATAGAAATGATTATAAATTACAAATGTACCTTCGACTTGTGAGAAGGCAAAAGTACAAGCGTGACGCAGAAACAAATGCCAAGTCCGCGTGAACAGTACGGGGGTACTGTTCACCTATTTATAGGCACGGGACACAGCCCATATAAAATTACATTCATGCCCTTTACATTTGGTAGTAATTCTATAGTAATCCACCGAGGTCTGAATAGCCTTTTCATCTTTAAGTCGGTTTCTTTCTCTGCTGTTACGCCGAAGCTTTCCTGCTCACAGCTTCGGTGCTGTGTCGACCTTCGTATTCTTTTGGGCTTCTCTCACTGTGGTACCGATTCGAGTCCGAAGATACCTGTTCACACATTATACTCCAGAAATACTGTTAAATCTTGTTTTTGAGGACCTTCGGAAGCCGAAGGTCCCCAACAGTAGCCCCTCGCAATATTAATTTGTTAGAATAATAAATTTAAATTGCGACATGGACGAAGGCCTTAAGCCGAAGGTCCGAAAAAACACCTTCCCTTTGCTAGAATAGCAACATTCACTGTCAAGCGGGGTCTTTCAATTTTTAACGCACTGGGCGTATAAATAAGAGCATACCGCGAGCTCATTTGACACGCTCTCTTGCCATCTGCTCTCGCTCACTCAATTTTTAGCTCTTGCGCACCAAGATTTGCTTAGCTTTTTAAGTTTTTAAGCTTCGTCATTGAAAACAGTTTTTTAGTGTTTCCGAAGATGTCTGAAGATAAGAAGGCTGCTCCCGAGATGAAGCTGAGTCTCTCTGAAGAAAAGAACCTGGGGTTTCTTATAGCAATGTCGAAGACCAACACAGAAAAAATCACCAAAGAGATTTTAGAAGGTTTGTCTGAAGATACTGATGACAGCGACAGTTATGATGTGGATAGTGGTGGTGAAGACTCCGAAGATCGTCCCTGGCGACCAAGCCATGCAGTTTTTGGCAAATCAGGTATCAAAGAAAATCATCTTGTCAACATGAGGGGAAGATACTTCCGAGATTTATCCATTGTGAGGGTCGACGAAGGAGAGAAAACTTGCCCGACCCCTGAGGAAAATGAAGTCGTAGTGTTCCGAAGCTTTTTGAAAGCTGGACTACGATTTCCCTTGAGCAGCTTTGTCGTAGAGGTGCTGAAAATGTTTGAAGTCTATCTTCATCAACTTACCCCCGAAGCAATTATAAGGCTGAATATCTTCGTGTGGGCCGTGAGAAGCCAAGGTCTGGAACCTGATGCGAAAAGTTTCTGCAACATACACGAATTATCATACGAGACAAAACCTTGGGGTAAGGAACAGTATCACAATAATTTTGGCTGCTACAGTTTCGTTTCTCGGTCTGGGTCAAGCTGTCCCGTGCCAACCTTTCGGAAGAGATGGCCTGGCGACTGGATGACAGAATGGTTTTATGTGAAGAATGACCTGAAAGTACGAGAAGATATTAAAGGTATAATTATGCGCCCTATTTGGCAAAGCTTCGGCCTTCGGAGGCCGAAGGTTGAAATGAATGAAGCTGCCGAAGAATGCCAGAGAGCCTTCGGAGTTATTTGTTCTTTTATTGGAACGAGAGATTTAGTCCAAGAGCATATTGCCTTCAGAGTATGGCCGCTCGCGGAAAAATGGGAAATGCCGCAAGAGACCATAAAGGAGGCTGACGAAGGTGGTCTTATCAGGCTGAAATATACTTTCAAGTTCGGAGATAAATTCGTTGAGCCAGATGATGACTGGCTAAAAAGCATTGAAAATTTAAGTGATGAACTGCTTGGGGCTTACTCGAAGGCCGAAGATACTACATTGTCAGCAGCCTTCGGAGGCCGAAAAAAGAAAAGATTGAACCGAGTGTTTGACGCAATCGGGTTCGTCTACCCTGACTATTGTTATCCCATTCGAGGGCAGAAAAGGAAAGGCACGACCTCTGCGAAAGAAGAAGCTGCAGCTGCTCCAAGTGAGCCAGCACCAAAAAGAAAAAGGATAAAGGTCCTCACACATCGGCCACGCTATATTGAACCAGCCTCGGTGCCTGAGTTCACCGGAGAAACCTCTTCGGCCACCGAGGCTGAACAGCCAACCTTGCTGCCAAAAATCGCAGAAATGGCCGAAGCGCCAATAAGAACAGAATTGGAAGAACCAAAAATTTTGTTATCAGAAACCAAAGAGATGGCCGAAGCGCCATCGATAGAAAAAATGGAAGAAGTGTAATACCCAATTTGGAATTTGTTAGACATAGTATAAATAGAGAAACAATTTCTCCTTATGTGAGTTTTTGACCTTTAGGCATCATCACATGTGAGCACCATATTCAAAAACAAATAATTAATAAAAAGTTATACTACTAAAGTATGCATCATGCTGGGTTTTTATTTTGTGTGCATTTTGTGATAATATAAAACTAAGGTAAAAATAAATATGATAATACCCAAATTAGAATTTAAAACCCTAGATCAAAAAATTGGGTTTTGAAAAAGAGGAGAAGAGAAGTGATATAAAAATATAGATAATAAATTAAATTCTTAAAGATGGGTATATTTGATCTCATAAATATAGTTTGTAATGATGAGCCCCAAAGGTTTAAATTAAATTTGAATTCAAATGGAATTTGAAAAGAAAGAAAAGAAATGTAGAAGTAAAAGAAAAAAAAAAGAGAAGAAGACCTCATTGCGCCATGGGCCATATTCTCCCCGTGCCGGCCCATTTGCTTCTCATCTGAGCAGCCCTGTTCCTGCAAATGGCGCCGACACGTGGGGCCCGTGTGCCAGTCAAACGTGGGCGTGGGATCTTCGGGCTGTGGTGATGACGCGTGGGGCCCGGCTGTCTGCCGCACCAACTATTTCTTGCCACGCGGGCCCGACGCGCTTGGTCACTGACTGTGGGCATTCTCTCGTGCCTCTGCCGGTGGGACCATGGCGTCAGGGCGTCTTCATCCTTGAATCGGACTCGCCGCGGCAACGACGTCCGCGGAATCCGCGCGGATTGGTTAGCCTGGGATTCCCTCGGCGAGCATATATAACCTGGGACCCCCCCCCTCCACCGTCCAATCTTGACTCCACCAGCACCTGGGAATCGTGTGTTGTGCCGTGTGCCATTGCGGAATCATGGAGGAGAGTGGGAGATCCGCCACGAACGAATCACGTATACACCTTCGATGGGGTCTCGACTGTGGGTCTGGGAAGCTTCACCACGTTCTCCGGCAGGTGCCCATGGCCCCTCCAAGCACGTTTGGCGCGTTGGGCACTAGTAATCGCTCACCGGAGTGTTGCTCCGCGGCGGGCCCGCTGCGCTGCGTGGGAAGCGTCCTCTGCGTCGCCATCGTCGGTAAGGAGTTCTCCTCTGTGCTCGCCTCGTCCTCCTCGTCGTGTAGCATCGATCAATTTGGATCTTGGGGCACTTGTGCGGTAGATGACCGTACGCCGGTGTGCGTGCCGCCGTGGTGATTAGTTTGCGCCGCCGTGGTCGAGCCAGGGAAGAAGATGGTGTGGCCACCGCTGATCGCAAGATGATCGGCCATGGGCGGATCGTGCTGAGGAAGCCGAGAACCCTAGATCCTTGAACCAATGGTCGTGATCTTCTACCAGCTTATAACATTTAGTGGCGAATCTGGGCGGTTGGATCAAGATCCTACGGCTCTGGGTGAAGCGGCTTTATACACCAGAACGATTTAATCCGAGTCGTAGATTCAGGATCGGGCGGCTAGGTGGGATCGGTGGGATGATGGGTTCATCTGTGCCGTTGGGATCTAATCCAACGGCCCACATCTAAGGATACCCCTTCGCGGATACGTTTTGCTAAAGAGCCCCTCGGCTTTCACGGAATAAACCCGCAGTCCAGGGACCCTGTTCCCTGTGTCTCGGGATTCTTGCGCCAGAACCCCCTGCACTTTCCTGAAATTGAGGCCCAGTCCAGATAATTAGAAAATCAGATAAATTCATTAGGAAAATACTTTTTAGTGTAAAAATAAATGCTAGAACTTGTTTAAATCATAGAAAATCCATTTTTAGTCCAAATTAATCCATTCCACTTTCTAAAATTTGGTAATTTTATTATCTACCACCTAGATCCTCTGTTTTGTCATGAAAACAATTAGAAATTTAATCTCTCACTTAATCCATTTTAAAGCACATAAAACCTTTGAAAATTCATAACTTAAAATATATAACTCCAAATTTAATGATTCCAATTCCTGTGATCTTATTCTAATGTGTAGATTATTAATATGTATTTTGCATATATGTTTGGTGTAATGTTAATTTTGCCTATACCATGTATGTTTGTATTGCTACGACTAGCAGCGAGGTACGAGGATCTGAAGGATCATCCTGGTACCTGGAATCTCAAGGCCCAGGCAAGTTGTGCCCTTGATCACTTCTTTTTACCCAGCCATGTTCTGATTAATCATAATGATCTGCATAGGTTAATTTTGATGGGACCCAGTAGGTTACCCTAGTTTGTCTATCTTTATACCTTGTTTACCACTGATCTTTCTGGGTAGTACTTGCTAGTGCTATATGTGGTTTTGGGTATGGAGATACACTATTCATGATTACACTTTTTGTTACCAGTTGTTATTTAATGTTCATGTTAAGATCATTATGTTAATTGGAACATGGAGAACCACCCGGGAAAACAGTGCTACCACGAGGGTGGAATGGGACGCCCTTGGCTGATTAATTAGGAAAGCTAGTGGAAGACTACCTTACCCGAAAGGGGCAAGGGCAGTAGGGGAGAGGTCAGTGTAGGGAGGCCCTCGGGAGGATTTTTGCTGCGATGGCGGTCCTGCAAGGGATTCCTGCACTGGATCTTCCTATAAACTGTAGCGGGTTTTCGGAAGCTAGTGGAACTTTGTAAAGGCCTCGTAGTGGATCCCTAGCCATTCACCTCGGAAGTGTCTAAGGGCCTTGCAAACCCTGGCGACATGGGATACACGACTTGTGGGTAAAGATGTGCAACCTCTGCAGAGTGTAAAACTGGTATACTAGCCGTGCTCACGGTCATGAGCAGCTCGGACACTCACATGATTAATTTATGGAACTAAATTCAATTTGCCATATGCATTGTATTGCAGGTGATGTTGTTATTACTTTTGTTCTACTATTTAATTGGGTTGGTATTTACTTATACTTAGTAACTGCTAATAAAATTTTGACCAACTTTAAAAGCAATGCTCAGCTCTAACCATCTTCTTTGGTAAGCCTTACACTTCACGTGAGCTCCCACCTTTGGAGAGTTCATGCACATTATTCCCCACAACTTGTTGAGCGATGAACGTATGTGAGCTCACTCTTGCTGTCTCACATACACCACAGGTCAAGACCAGGTACTGCAGGATGATGCTCATGGGGGATGCTGCGATGAGTTCGTGAGAGGTCTAGGTCGTCGTCTCCCAGTCAACTTTGGGTTGCTGGACCGTTGTCTCCTTATAATGTAATCATTTATTTTGTATAGAACTCCTGTTATATATAAAGATGTGACATTCGATCCTGTGCCACTATACATCATATGTATGAGACTTGGTCCCAGCATACCTGGTGTTTATGTTAACCCCGGGTTTTGGACCCCTAAAAATCCGGGTGTTACAAGAAGCAAAAGGATCAGCTGAAGGATCAAAAATATCAGAAGCTTTAAGTCCTTCAGCAAATGTTGAGACAACAAAAATCCAAAAGGGGCCAGCGGTGACTCCGAAAAGAAAAAGAATGGTCAACGTGCTAGATGTTCTGGAAACAATTAAGTCCTCAAACACAACTCCAAAAAAGACTGTTGAAACTTCCGAAGCGAAAACTGAGATTTTTTATACTAAGGCTCCAGAGCAAGAAACTGAAGCTGAAGCTGGGCCCTCAGAGCCCACGAAGGTAAAATCTTTGGAAACGGAGGAAGAAAAAATGACAGAGCCAATTCTTGTTGAAGAAATTAGTGTTGTTGCCCCCGAAGCATGCCCCAAAGTTTTTGATTATATTGTTCGTCATGCTTCGGGGAAAAAATTATCAGAAAAAGAAAAGCAAGAGGCCCAGCTTTACGCCCAAAAACTGAAGTATCCAAAGGGGGCGTTAATATTCAACGGCAGTGAAGAAGAAGACTTTTTGTATTGTCTCCCTGACAGCAAGGAGATTTCTGTCTGTCGGGAGATGAGCAAGAGCTTCGGATTCCCAACACTAGAAGACGGGCTCTCGGTGCTGTCGAAAAACGATCTGGCCGACAGCCTGGCATATAATAGCTTAAAGGTACAAAAAATGAGATCTTCGTATTTTTTCTTGATACCAAAATTTTTCGTTTGCTTAAATCTATTGACGCACACACATTTTTATTTGCAGGGCCTTATACTTAGCAATGCCCTCAGGGCCCAAAAAGATGCTGAAGACGAAGGGTGTGCTATAGCCCTGAGCAACCTTCGTTTCGAAGTAATTGAACTAAGGAACGAAGGTCTCGAAAAAGATAAAATATTACATTCATTGATAAATAGAATAAAAGAAGACGAAGCTACTTTTAAAGGTCAAGCTGAGGCTCAGAAGCGTGAAATTGAAGATCTTCGAAAACAACTGGCCAGAACCAAAGAGGAACGCATACTTGAAGAAACGAAGCGAGAACTTAGCGACCAATGGGCAAATCATTTAGAGGGAACTGTTGAAGAGCTTCGTTCGTCCAAGAAAAGGTGCTATAACAAATCTATGGAGTGCGTCAAGAAGTTGAAAGCTAGCTTCGCCAGCGTCGGCGCTTTCTCGAGCGAAGAAAACCTTACAAGAGGCAACCCCGAAGGTCCCATCGAATGGATTAATCATGAAGCTGAGGCCTTCGAGGAAATTTTAAATAGCCGCGGAGACATATGTGCTTTCTCGGGTGCCAGGGGGATTGCCACCATTTTGGAGAAAAAGGGCTGCGAGCATGTAAAGCTTTTAGCGCAATCCGAAGCTACCTTGTCCTTCGAAGATGCGAGGGATCCTTCAGCCGAAGCTAGCATGGTTGGTGGAAAATTTTTCACCGACGTCTGGGATAATGGTGGCCGAGAAATGGCCCGAGAAATTATCCAAAAAAGCGAAAAGGGCATTCACGATGCTAGAGAAGTAGCTGAGGCTGCTGAAAAAAACGCAGAGCCCGAAGGGCAAATAGGTATTAACTAATGGTTTTTATTGTGTTGTAATTTTTGGTTTTGAACTTCGTTCGCAATTTGTAATAGCAATGTAGCCGTATCCTGTCCTCCTTCAGATCCTACTAAAGCGTCTCCGGGCCCTCACCCGAAAGGAGACGACAAAATTAAAAAGATGGCTGAAGCTATCATGGATGAAGTTGTTAATCGGCTCCTGAACGAGGCTGCGGAAGTTGTTCTGAGAGAAGATTAAGTACTATTGTAAAAACTTCTGAAATGTAACACGTGTAATATCTTGTAACCCTGAATGTAATATACTTGTTTTTTATGGTTCAATTCTTTACGATGCATGAAATTTTACATACATACCGTTTTTGAGTCTTTGACGAAAAAACACCTTCCCTTCTTTTCATGCTTCGTGAAGAAGAATCTTCATTTAAGACAACAATATCCATAGTGTTCTGATGAATAATATCCAAGCTTCGTGAAGATATTTTCCGAAGCTACACTTCTGAAGATCAATAGTGTATATCCTTGTGACTTAGCATGATTTTCCCCTTTTTCAAAACATTCTTCCGAAGATCGATATTGTGTCCCCTTCTTGTGCCATATGCAGTATGATGTATGATGCTTATGCTATGCAAAATGATGAGATGATGTTATGCTATGTGAAATGGTATTCATTCCGAAGATACGCACACATCCCCGCGATAAAGCACATAATCTTTTTAAATCAGCGTTGACTTTTCGCTGTAAGCCTCCCTTAGGAGCTTCTTCGCCTTTTACTTCAGCGGAATCAGCGTTTATTTTTTGCTGTAAGCCTCCCTTAGGAGCTTCTTCGCCTTTTACTTTTGGCGGTATTCGCGTTGACTTTTCGCGCTTCGCCTTTTACTTAGGCGGTATAAGCTCTGCATTCCCTTTGGAACGACTTTGGAGCAGAAAACTTACACTGCGCTCCCTTCGGAACGACTTTTTGTAACTTCAGCAAACTTACTCTGCGTTCCTTAGAACGACTTTTTGTTGCTTCGAAGAATTCATACCGTGCCTCTTTTTTCTTTGAAAATAAATTTTTGATAATCCGAAGGTCCTTCTTGCTATCGCAAATCTTTAAACCTGTGGAGAAGATATATTTTCCTTGTGGCAAACAACGAAACTATTACATGAGATTTAAAAAGTGTTCTTTATTACAGAAAAAATAAACTGAATGGAAAAGACTACTATCAAGGTAGGATATTTGTCAATAGATGTGCTTCGACTCTGGCACAGTGCTATTGACTGTGCGAGCTTCGGACTGTTCTCTGAGGTCCCTTTGGTGTTGAGCATATTGGCCCCCTTCTGGCTGTCAGCCTTGTTGCAGCGGTGGTGGAGGCGGAGGCTGCTGCCAGGAAGCTTGAGGTTGACTCGCCGAAGCAACAGAAACTGCAGGGTGGTTGCCTACATATTCTGGGATGTAAGGCGAATGATACGAAGCAGTGTGCATGACCTGCTTCGGCTGAGCCTGTTGTGCTGCAGCTTCGGCTATCTCCTTTTGTTTCTGGATGGTAACATGGCACATCCTGGTGGTATGGCCCTTGTTTTCACCACAGAACAAGCAAAATATTCTCCTTGGTTGATCTCCAAATCTTCCGCCGAAGCCCCTGGCACCTCTGCCTCTTGGGGCTGGCGGCCGGAAGGAGCTTTGTTGTTGCCCCGAAGCCTGTGAGGAACACTGTGGCCTTTGCTGCTGACTCCCCTTATCATCATTTTGAGAAGAGTTGTGAATTGACCAGACGTGCCTCGGATAGAATCTTCCTCCGAAGCCCCTGGTCATTTCGGAAAACCTGAAAGCCTCCTCCCTTCTTTGACGAAAATCATTGTCGGCCCGAATGTACTCGTCCATCTTCTGGAGCAGCTTCTCCAAAGTTTGGGGAGGCTTCCTGGCAAAGTACTGAGCTGAAGGTCCTGGCCGAAGTCCCTTGATCATGGCCTCAATGACAATTTCGTTGGGCACTGTCGGCGCCTGTGCCCTCAAACGCAAAAACCTTCGGACATATGCCTGAAGGTATTCTTCGTGATCCTGGGTGCACTGGAATAGAGCTTGAGCAGTGACCGGCTTCGTCTGAAACCCTTGGAAACTGGTTAACAACATGTCCTTCAGCTTTTGCCATGAAGTGATCATTCCTGGTCGAAGGGAGGAATACCAGGTTTGAGCAACACTCCTGACAGCCATAACAAAAGACTTTGCCATGACTGCAGCATTGCCACCATACGAAGATACTGTTGCTTCGTAGCTCATCAAAAACTGCTTCGGGTCTGAATGGCCGTCGAATATGGGAAGCTGAGGCGGCTTGTAGGACGGAGGCCAAGGTGTAGCCTGCAACTCAGCGGACAGAGGAGAAGCATCATCAAAAACAAAATTTCCATGGTGTAAATTGTCATACCAGTCATCTTCGTTGAAGAAACCCTCCTGATAAAGGTCTTTGTGCTGAGGCCTTTGATTTTGCTCGTCTTGAGCAAGATGGCGAACTTCTTCGGAAGCTTCGTCTATCTGTCGTTGCAGTTCAGCTAGCCTGGCCATCTTCTCCTTCTTCCTTTGCACCTGTTGGTGAAGCATTTCCATATCTCCGATTTCTTGGTCTAACTCGTCCTCTTGAGGCGTCGGGCTGACAGCCTTCCTCTTCTGGCTTCGGGCCTCCCGAAGGGAGAGAGTCTCCTGATTGGGGTCCAGCGGTTGCAGAGCTACAGCCCCAGTTGCTGAAGCTTTCTTCGGCGCCATAACGAAGGTTTATGGTTGCCGAAGGTGTTCAAAACTCAAAGGGTGGAAGTGAGTTCACCGGAGGTGGGCGCCAATGTTGGGGACTTGTTCTCAAATACTAAGAGTTAAGAACAAGGCAACATAAAAGTGTTAAATGTTATAGTCCTTCGCCCTTCGGAACATTATTTCCCTTTGGGATATAACGAGCTTCGGACGAAGGTTATGAAGGACATACCTTCGTAAACATAAGAGATAATGATGAAGAATTTATATAAGATATAAATCGTAATACAAACGTTATTATTAGATCATTTCTATTTTATTAACATGGAAAAATAGAAATGATTATAAATTACAAATGTACCTTCGACTTGTGAGAAGGCAAAAGTACAAGCGTGACGCAGAAACAAATGCCAAGTCCGCGTGAACAGTACGGGGGTAATGTTCACCTATTTATAGGCACGGGACACAACCCATATAAAATTACATTCATGCCCTTTACATTTGGTAGTAATTCTATAGTAATCCACCGAGGTCTGAATAGCCTTTTCATCTTTAAGTCGGTTTCTTTCTCTGCTGTTACGCCGAAGCTTTCCTGCTCACAGCTTCGGTGCTGTGTCGACCTTCGTATTCTTTTGGGCTTCTCTCACTGTGGTACCGATTCGAGTCCGAAGATACCTGTTCACACATTATACTCCAGAAATACTGTTAAATCTTGTTTTTGAGGACCTTCGGAAGCCGAAGGTCCCCAACAGCAAGGAAGGAAGAAATCTTCAAAGCTCGAAGATCGCCTTTGCTACATATGCCGAAAGAAGGGACATCAATGTAAAGATTGTCCCATTAGTAACAACCCCACTCCTAGCTTGTCAATTAATTCTCATGTAACTAGGCAACCCAAAATTGCAACTTGTGCTAGAAAGGTAATGAGTTTACCTAGTGCTAACACAAAGGACCTTTGGGTTCCTAGATCTTTGTTTACTAACCGTAATGGACCCATCAAACGATGGGTACCAAAATATGCTTGACAAGCTTTGCAGGAGAAGGAGATGATATGAAGCTTTGGGATGCTTAAGAGAGTCCATTCAATTCTTATTAACTCAAGCTATCAATCTTCAATAATCTACATATCCAAGATTGACCCAAAGCTATTTCAATATCTAAAACTCATATCATCTCGGGGACGATATTGATGTTGTAGGAAATATAAAAAAAATTATCATGTGCGAAAAATCAAGGCCTACAACATGGAGGAAAGTCAAAGGATGGTAACTTCTATGCCTTTAAGTATAAGTATTTTAAATTATCATTTCTTATGTGTCTTGTGTAGTCACATAGAAATGTGTAGCCTTCAAATGTCTTTAATTTTACCATTCTTTGAAGATTTTCCTCTCATATGGTAGATTGCATACTCATCATTTCCATTCTATGGCAATCTACATGCTTTAATTTGTTGCAAGTATCTCATGGCATGTTTTTTCACTAATTATCTTATTATTGCCGTGATTCTAGATATAAAGAGATATTCCATGTTCTTAAAAGAATAAGGTGTCATGTAAGGTATTCAAATCCTTAAGACACTTATGAAAGGAAAACTCTCTCTATAACTAGAATAGTGAGACTAATGATTTTATCTAAGTAACCCAAGTAGTCTCACTTGTAGAGAATAAGTTTCTCTTTGGAAGCGGGTAATCTAACATGAAAATAAAAATCAATCCAATGATTTATGATGTATTTCTACTTGCTCAAATTGGATATGATTCTTTCACATTTATCGCTTTCCATATCATGAATTAGATTTATACCCGTAATCTTAAAGGATTATTTATGCTTATTTTATGAGTTAAAATTAAACATAACATCATCTATGGACAATCTAGTTCATGCTATGAATTTTCCATGTTTTAGTAATCTAGCTTTTCATTCCTTATCAAAAATGATTACAAAAATGGAAACTAGTGCTTGTGTTACTAACAAAGTATCTCTTGAGCCTACTTATGAATATCTACAAAAGAGAAAGTGCACAAGCCTCATGGGTTGCTCTTCACCCAAAAGAAGAAAGGTATGGGAACTCATCTTCTTAACCAAATTTAGTTCCCATCTCAATGGCTATTTAATCTAAATTATCATATTCTACCCATGTGAGGAATAGATTCTTTATTCGACCTAAATCAGCTAGACGTGCGGTCAATCTCATTCTTTTAAATGCTCATGTCCATTAAAATCTAATTCATGCCTTTGCTATATATATATATATATATATATATATATATATGTGTGTGTGTGTGTGTGTGTGTGTGTGTGTGTGTGTGTGTTCTCATAATTGACTTGCTTCCAAGTAATATGAAGAAGTAAAATTCCAATGATTGATCAAAATGTTTAAAAGGTGCATATTCCTCTTTCTCAATGAAATGCACTAATGTTAAGAATTTTACTTCATGTCTGTGTGACTTATGAATGTTGAATTGTTTATATTTTCTATCTAAAGAGATCATCTTTCATCATATACTCCCTTGTGCTATTAATATCTTTCTTGAATATTTTCAATAAGTTTGAAAGGAAAAGGAAACAACTACAAAGGGAGGACACTCACATGAAAGAGAAGGACATCAAGAACAACAAACGTCCACATGGATAATAAGATCCTCAAAACAATCAATGGTGTGGTTGTAAGCATTCTAAACCTTTTTCATTGTGAGAATACCAGGCCTAAGTTGTTTATTGCAAATTTTATGAGCCTTGATCAAGATGTATAATGCTTCTCCCTATTTGTCTTTAAAGTAAATGCATCCAATTCATTCAAATTCTTGATGCATATCTTTAGGGGGAGTCTCTTTCTATATCTTGATTATGTTGAGACTATCACTTTATGTTGGTAATTTCATATAGTCTCTTGCATGAGAATGAGTTTCTCATGATGTATGCTACTATTTTTCAATTCTTATCTTTCTCTCTAAAGTAGCATATTTGCTGGATTCTCCTACTCTAAGCTTAATTGATAATCTAATGCGTATGTTGTTCTTTTGATCACATCTATTATTTGTTTGATCATTGAATGACTTCAATTAACAATCATGCTTCTTAGTGTCGTATATACTATTAATCGATATCTCTCTTGATGTGCACTAAGTTAAATGGAGAATTCATGATACATTTATGCAATTTATGATCCATTTGATATATGCTAACAATAACTTGGAAAAGGATCACTAGTTGTAGAACTCTCTCTTGTGCAAAATATTTCCAAATATTGTCATTGAGTATAGGTCATAAGAATCTAAGACTAGGGACAAAGCACAATGAAGAGAGCGTCTCTATGCGAAGGTACAAAAGGGTAAAACTACTTCATCTCATTTATACATGTACCTAAATCTTCCTTGTATATACATTCTCAGCATATCTTGTATAAAAGGAAGAGAAAGCATGTCCATGCATTATCCCTGCTTCATACCTAGTTTAACCTCTTAAAATTTCACTCCTGCATTAATGCATCTTTGCTTAAACTAGATGAAGTGAATTTATTGTCAAAGAGCTTAAAACTTAACCTTGTAACGAGGATAAGCTACCTTTGTTCCAAAGGTGGATGGTCCTTAAGTCTCTTTGAAATCCTTAAGGGTAAATGCTTGAGATGTTTATAACATGCTTTCATAAGTGCATAAACTATCATGAGCATCACACTTATACTATGACACAAATGCACTTCACATTCTCTATGATATAGAATTGTTCTCAGTAACCTAATTATGTGCAATTGGCATTTAAGGCCAAATTATGTGTTCCTCTCCATGCACACATTTAGGGGGATCAATCTATATTATACAGAACTATTATCATGGTTAATTTGACATATTCTTTGATCATATCTCTTTTATGTCTATGACTAATATGTTTTCAAGTGTATTCTCATGCTTAGTCATAGAATTGAAAGGGAAATGGAGTATTCGGCAAAGACGACGCTTCCACTCAACTCCATCGGTATTATCTACTCCTTGCCGGTTTTCCGCATAGTTCTCCACTTTGGTATAAATCTTCACTCATATTAATTTGCTTGCCATTGGGGAGAAATTTAAAAGGGCTTATATTTCACTCAATAATCCGTTTTTTGGCGATTCATGCCAAAGGGGGAGAGAGTATTAGCCCAAAGCAAAAGGACCGCACCACCACCAATTTCAAATAATGTAGTCTTTTATTTGGTATTAAAAGAAGTTTTTCATTTGGTATCTTATTTTGATATAATATCAAATTGGTATACCCTCTTCAAAATTAATATCTAAAACCCTCTTGAACACTAAGAGGAGGATTTCATTAAGGGGGAGTTTTGTTTAGTCAAAGGAAAAGCATTTGAAACAGGGGAAGAAAATCTCAAAACTTGAAAATGCTTCTCAAAATCTTATTCATTTACCTTTGACTATCTGCAAAAGGACTTTGAAAAGAATTTACAAAGAACTTGCAAAAACAAAACTTGTGGTGCAAGCGTGGTCCAAAAACATTTTTAAGAAGAAAACAATCCATGCATATCTATTGAAATAATTTTGGTTTCATTCCAAGCAACCTTTGCACTTACCTTATGCAAACTAGTTCAATTATTCACTTATATATTTGCTTTGATGTGTGTTGGCATCAATCACCAAAAAGAGGGAGATTGAAATGGAAATAGGCTTTAAACCTTTTCCTAAATGATTTTGGTGGTTGAATTGCCCCACACAAATAATTGGACTAACAAGTTTGCTCGAGAGTATATGTTCTACAGGTGCCAAAGGTTCAACTCAAAGCCAATACAAAGATTAAAAAAGGGTTCAAGAAGAAAGGAGCAAAGGAAACTGAAGTGCTCCCTGGTCTGGTGCACCACCGGACAGTGTCCGGTGCACCAGGAAATATCGACCTCAAACTCTTCACCTTCGGGTTTCCCAGGCGCACCTCCGCTATAATTCACCGGACTGTCCGGTGTGCCACCGGACTGTCCGGTGCACCAGCGGAGCAACGGTCATCTGCGTGCAATGGTCGACTCTGACAGTGAACAGTGCAGAACAGTACACGCGGCAGAAGTCAGAGCAGTTGGTCAGAGGGGCACCGGACTGTCCGGTGTCACACCGGACTGTCCGGTGCCACATGAGGACAAAGCCTCCAACGGTCGACCGGCTCCAAGCCCTAACGGGAGGATGACGTGGTGGCACACCGGACACTATCCGGTGGCGCACCGGACACTGTCCGGTGGCGCACCGGACTGTCCAGTGCACCCATCGCCAGCAGACTTCTCCAACGGCTACAATTTGGTTGGTGGCTATAAATACCACCCCAACCGGCCACTTCAAGGTGGGGGAGCCCAAGCAACATTCCAAGTCATCTAGTTGACATACTCAAGCCCTCCCAACCACCTCTATTCATTGATCCATCCTATACACAAGATTTAGACCACTACAACCAACACAAGTGCCACACAAGAGAGAGCAAGCAAGAGAGAGCTACTCATTTGAGTTTAGCACTAGTGCCTTGTGAGATTCATTGAGAGATAGTGTGTGCTACATCTTTGTGTTCATTTGCGCGTGGAGTTTTGACTCCCATTGAACTTCCTCCAAAGTGTTGGAGGCTTGTAAAGCTAGCAAGAGACACCAAAGAGTGTGGTGATCCTTGTGGGGTCTTAAGTGATCCTTGAGAAGAAGAAGAGCTCTTCGGTCTTTGGTGATCGGTGGAGAAAGAGGGAAAGGGTTGAAAGAGACCCGTCCTTAGTGGACTCCTCAACGGGGACTAGGCCTTCGAGGGCCGAACCTCGGTAAAATAAATCACCCGTGTCTCGTGCGCTTATTGCTTGTGATTTGTTTGTTCTTTCCCTTTCTAAGTTTTTCTTGCACTATTCTTTGCTAATACTATTTGGTGTTGCTTTAAGTTAAATTCTCATTTAGTGAAGCAACACCTCGCAAGAAAGAACTTGTGATATTGCTCTTCTTATCTAAGCCCTCTTGCTTTATTCTCATAGACTTATTAGTTGTATTGTTTTATCAATTCCGCATTATTTGAAAACAATACTCTTTTCAAGCAAGGACTTAGTTTTTATACTCCGATAATTGTATATCTTGTTCTAACCACTAATCAAGGGATCTAGTTGGGGGATAAAGTTTTAATTTTCAGGTTTTGCCTATTCACCCCCCCCCCCTCTAGGCGACTTTCAACTATCACTAGACAAAGGACATTTAGCGATAAAATGACCAGGCTTACCACTTGTATCAAACCTTCTTGGAGTGGGGCTTGTAGTCTTTCCCCATCCTTTGCTTGAGGATTTGGCGGAAGCTCTTGATGATGAGTACCATCTCCTCATTGTCAAGCTTGGAGGCGTCGATGGGGACCCTACTCGGTGTAGAGTCTTCTTTCTTCTCCTCCGTTGCTGAGAGCACCTAGAGGGGGGGTGAATAGGTGATCCTGTAACACTTCAAAACTTAAGCCACAAAACTTGGTTAATTGTTAGCACAATAATTGCCAAGTGGCTATAGAGGAATCCTCAACAAAACACAATAACCAACAAAGATCAATCACAGAGATGGCACGGTGTTTATCCCGTGGTTCGGCCAAGACCAACGCTTGCCTACTCCACGTTGTGGCGTCCCAACGGACGAGGGTTGCAATCAACCCCTCTCAAGCGGTCCAAAGACCCACTTGAATACCACGGTGTTTTGCTTGCTTTATCTCAATCCCGTTTGCGAGGAATCTCCACAACTTGGAGCCTCTCGCCCTTACACTTGAAATTCACAAAGAACACGGAGCAAGGGAGGGATTAGCAACGCACACAAGACACAAGAATCAAAGTGTCAACACGCACACAAGTCGCAACAAGAGCTCGCAACACAACTCAATGAGTTCACAACTCCACTAGAGCTCTATATGCTATCACAATGAACCGAATGCGCGAAATCGATGTCTTGGTGCTTAGAGATGATTAGGAGATGCTTGGTGTATTCCTCCATGCGCCTAGGGGTCCCTTTTATAGCCCCAAGGCAGCTAGGAGCCGTTGGGAGCAATCTTGGAAGGCAGATCTTGCCTTCTGTCGACTGGCGCACCGGACAGTCCGGTGCACACCGGACACTGTCCGGTGCCCGATTTCCTTCCTTATTTGGCGAAGCCGACCGTTGGCAGCCTGAGAGCCGTTGGCGCACCGGACATGTCCGGTGCACACCGGACAGTCCGGTGCCATCTTCTAGCCGTTGGCTCGGCCACGTGTCCCGCGCAGATTGCGCGGCCGACCGTTGGCCCGGCCGACCGTTGACTCACTGGACAGTCCGGTGCACACCGGACAGTCCGGTGAATTATAGCCGTACGTCGCCGGTGAATTCCCGAGAGCGGCCAGTTCGCTCGAACCAGCCTAGCGCACCGGACACTGTCCGGTGCACCACCGGACAGTCCGGTGCTCCCAGACTCAGCAGATTCTTGGCTTCTCGAGCCAAGACATTTCCAATTGGATTTTTCCTGTTTCCAGCACTTAGACACAATACATTAGTCCATAAAACAATGTACCAAGTCTGAGAAACATACCTTTATCCTTGATTTGTACTTTGTCCACCTCTTTACACTTAGGCACTTGCGTTGGACACTAAATCACCAAAACACTTAGAAATTGCCCAAGGGCACATTTCCCTTTCAATCTCCCCCTTTTTGGTGATTTATGCCAACACAACATAAAGCAAGTAGAACAAGTACAAAAACAGTTCAAATTAGAACTCAAAATTGTTTTGATTCAATTTGACATATATGGATCACTCTATGCCACCACTTGGTTTGTTTTTGCAAATCAAACTCAAATTCCTATCTCTAAGTCAAAAACACTTGTAGAGACATAAAGAGAGGTTTTCCAAAGAAATTTGATCAAGGATTTCAAAAACTCCCCCTTTTTCCCATAATCAACACTTCTCCCCACAAGAGGCCAACTTTTGACATAAGAGACAATAAAAGAGTTTTGTCAAACCAAAAGCTCTAATCTACTATTTTCAAAATTTCTCAAGTGGTAGCTGATCCATTTATTGCTTTGGCCTTTATTTTCTCCTCCTTTGGCATCAAGCACCAAAACGGGATCAATCTTGGCCCTTTAACCCCATTGCCTCACCAAAATTTTCAAATAAGAACACAAAGGCAATAGGAGTATAAAGATGAACTTGGAAAAGTTACTATTTCTCATCGGAGTGCAGTGGAAGTCTTGCATGGTCCAAGTCCATCTTTTCCCTTTCAATTCTCCTTGGAGACTAAAACAACCAAACTCAAGTACATGGTTAGTCTCAAAGGGTCAAGTTGTAGCACAGCTCCCCCTAAATACGTGCATCACTTGCAAAAAGGACTTGTGAGGTCCAGGGAGTGTTTGTACAACTTGAGCACCACAATAAGCAACAGAATGCAGAATGAACATGATCAAAGGCATAAACACATATATGCTACAATTCAATCCAAGTTCCGCGAATCTAAGATATTGAGCTCACTACGCAGCCTGCAAAAGGTCTTCTCATCTAGAGGCTTGGTAAAGATATCGGCTAGCTGGTTCTCGGTGCTAACATGAAACACTTCGATATCTCCCTTTTGCTGGTGGTCTCTCAAAAAGTGATGCCGGATGTCAATGTGCTTTGTGCGGCTGTGCTCAACAGGATTTTCCGCTATTCGGATAGCACTCTCATTATCACATAGGAGTGGGACTTTGCTCAGATTGTAGCCAAAGTCCCTGAGGGTTTGCCTCATCCAAAGTAGTTGTGCACAACACTGTCCTACAGCAACGTACTCGGCCTCAGCGGTGGATAGGGCAACGGAGGTTTGTTTCTTAGAGTTCCATGACACCAGGGACCTTCCTAAGAATTGGCACGTCCCCGATGTACTCTTCCTATCGACCTTACATCCAGCATAGTCGGAATCTGAGTACCCAATCAAGTCAAAGTTAGACCCCTTTGGATACCAGATCCCGAAGCAAGGCGTAGCGACTAAATATCGAAGAATTCACTTCACCGCCACTAAGTGACACTCCTTAGGATCGGATTGAAATCTAGCACACATGCATACGCTAAGCATAATATCCGGTCTACTAGCACATAAATAAAGCAAAGAACCTATCATGGACTGGTATGCTTTTTGATCAACGGACTTACCACCTTTGTTGAGGTCGGTGTGTCCGTCAGTTCCCATCGGCGTCTTTGCGGGCTTGGCGTCCTTCATCCCAAACCGCTTTAGCAAGTCTTGCGTGTACTTCGTTTGGGAGATGAAAGTGCCGTCCTTGAGTTGCTTCACTTGGTACCCAAGGAAGTAGTTCAACTCGCCCATCATCGACATCTCGAATTTCTGCGTCATCACCCTGCTATACTCTTCACAAGACTTTTGATTAGTAGAACCAAATATTATATCATCGACATAAATTTGGCACACAAAAAGATCACCATCGCAAGTCTTAGTAAAAAGAGTTGGATCGGCTTTCCCAACCTTGAAAGCATTAGCAATTAAAAAGTCTCTAAGGCATTCATACCATGCTCTTGGAGCTTGCTTAAGTCCATAGAGCGCCTTAGAGAGCTTACACACGTGGTCGGGGTACCGTTCATCCTCGAAGCCAGGGGGTTGCTCCACGTACACCTCCTCTTTGATCGGCCCGTTGAGGAAAGCGCTCTTCACATCCATTTGGTACAACCTGAAAGAATGGTGAGCGGCATATGCTAGCAAGATACGAATTGATTCTAGCCTAGCCACAGGAGCGAAAGTATCCTCAAAGTCCAAACCTGCGACTTGGGCATAACCTTTTGCCACAAGCCGAGCCTTGTTCCTTGTCACCACCCCGTGCTCATCCTGTTTGTTGCGGAACACCCACTTGGTTCCCACAACATTTTGCTTGGGACGAGGCACCAGTGTCCAAACTTCATTGCGCTTGAAATTGTTGAGTTCTTCTTGCATGGCCAACACCCAGTCCGGATCTAGCAAGGCCTCTTCTACCCTGAAAGGCTTAATAGAAGAGACAAAAGAGTAATGCTCACAAAAATTAACCAATCTTGAACGAGTAGTTACTCCCTTGCTAATATCACCCAATATCTGGTCGACGGGATGATCCCTTTGAATCGTCGCTCGAACTTGGGTTGGAGGTGCCTGAGGTGCTTCTTCCTCTTCAATTTGAACATCCTGTGCTCCCCCTTGATCATGCGCCTCCACTTGAGGTACCTGTTCATCATCTTGGGTTGGGGGGTGCACCATAGTTGAGGAAGACGGTTGATCTCGCTCCAGTTGTTCCTGAGGCCGTACATCTCCGATCGCCATGGTGCGTATCGCGGCCGTTGGAACATCTTCTTCATCTACATTATCAAGATCAACAACTTGCTCTCTTGGAGAGCCATTAGTCTCATCAAACACAACGTCGCTAGAGACTTCAACCAAACCCGATGATTTGTTGAAGACCCTATACGCCTTTGTATTTGAATCATAACCTAATAAAAACCCTTCTACGGCTTTGGGAGCAAATTTGGAATTCCTACCCTTCTTCACTAGAATGTAGCATTTACTCCCAAATACACGAAAGTACGATACATTGGGTTTGTTACCAGTCAGCAGCTCATATGAAGTCTTCTTGAGGAGGCGGTGAAGATAGACCCTGTTGATGGCGTGGCAAGCCGTGTTCACGGCTTCCGACCAAAAGCACTCGGGGGTCTTGAACTCTCCAAGCATAGTCCTCGCCATATCTATGAGCGTCCTGTTCTTCCTCTCTACCACACCATTTTGCTGAGGTGTGTAGGGAGCGGAGAACTCGTGCTTGATCCCCTCCTCCTCAAGGAACTCCTCCACTTGAAGGTTCTTGAATTCGGACCCGTTGTCGCTCCTTATCTTCTTCACCTTGAGCTCAAACTCATTTTGAGCTCTCCTTAGGAAGCGCTTGAGGGTCCCTTGGGTTTCAGACTTATCCTGCAAAAAGAACACCCAAGTGAAGCGGGAAAAGTCATCAACAATAACTAGACCATACTTACTTCCTCCTATGCTCAGATAGGCGACAGGTACGAAGAGGTCCATATGCAGCAGCCCCAGAGGTCTTGATGTTGTCATCACATTTTTGGTGTGATGAGAGCCTCCCACCTGTTTCCCTACTTGACAAGCTGCACAAGGTCTATCTTTTTCGAAATGAACATTGGTTAGACCTATCACGTGTTCTCCCTTTAGAAGTTTGTGGAGGTTCTTCATCCCCACATGTGCTAAGCGGCGATGCCACAACCAGCCCATGCAAGTCTTAGCCATTAAGCATGCATCTAGACTGGCCTCTTCTTTTGCAAAATCAACTAAGTAAAGTTTGTCGTCTAGTATACCCTTAAAAGCTAGTGAACCATCACATCTTCTAAAGACAGACACATCTACATTTGTAAATAAACAATTATATCCCATATTACATAATTGACTAACAGATAGCAAATTATATCCAAGAGACTCTACTAAAAACACATTAGAGATTGAGTGCTCATTTGAGATTGCAATTTTACCTAACCCTTTTACCTTGCCTTGATTCCCATCACCGAATATTATTGAATCTTGGGAATCTTTGTTTTTGACGTAGGAGGTGAACATCTTCTTCTCCCCGTCATATGGTTTGTGCATCCGCTGTCGATAATCCAGCTTGAACCCCCGGATGCATAAACCTGCAAGGCAAATTTAGGCTTGGGTCTTAGGTACCCAACTCATGTTGGGTCCTACAAGGTTAGCACAAATATCCTTAGGGACCCAGATGCAAGTTTTGTCTCCCTTGCATCTTGCCCCTAATTTTCTAGCAACTATCTTCCTATCCTTTCTACAAATAGCAAAAGAAGCATTTAAAGCATGATATATTGTAGAAGGTTCATTTACTTTCCTAGGAACATTAACAACATTTCTCCTAGACATATTATGAACAACATTTCTCCTACCAACATTTCTATCATGCACATAAGAAGAACTAGAAGCAAACATGGCATGAGAATCAAAGGCATTATATGCATTACAACTCCTATAAGCATTTCTAGTTTGTCTCCTACCATGGTACATAAAAGCATGGTTCTTTTTAGCACTAGTTGCCATAGGGGCCTTCCCTTTCTCCTTGGCAGAGATGGGAGCCTTATGGCTTGTCAAGTCCATGGCTTCCCTCTTGTAGCCAAGTCCATCCTTAATTGAGGGGTGTCTACCAATCGTGTAGGCATCCCTTGCAAATTTTAACTTGTCAAATTCATTCTTGCTAGTCTTAAGTTGGGCATTAAGACTAGCCAATTCCTCATTTAATTTTGAAATTGAAACTAAGTGATCACTACAAGCATCAATGTCAAAATCTTTACACCTATTACAAGTTTCAACAATTTCTACACAAGAATTAGATTTACTAGCTACTTCTAGTTTAGCACTTAAATCATCATTAACACTTCTTAAAGTAGCAATAGTTTCATGACAGGAAGATAATTCACTAGAGAGTATTTCATTCCTTTTAATTTCTAGAGCAAGAGACTTTTGTGCTTCTACAAATTTATCATGTTCTTCATACAACAAATCCTCTTGCTTTTCTAAAAGCATATTCTTATCATTCAAGGCATCAATCAACTCATTAATCTTATCAATTTTAGATCTATCTAATCCTTTGAATAAGCATGAGTAATCTATCTCATCATCACTAGACTCATCCTCACTTGAAGAAGCATAAGTACTAGTGTCATGAGTGCTTACTTTCTTCTCCCTTGCTATGAGGCAAGTGTGACACTCATTTGGGAAGAGGGATGACTTGTTGAAGGCGGTGGCGGCGAGTCCCTCATTGTCGGAGTCGGAGGAGGAGCAATCCGAATCCCACTCCTTGCCTAGATGTGCCTCGCCCTTTGCCTTCTTGTATGCCTTCTTCTTCTCCCTCTTGTTCCCTTGGTCCTGTTCACTATCATTGTCGGGACAGTTAGCAATAAAATGACCAAGCTTACCGCATTTGAAGCATGAGCGCTTCCCCTTGGCTTTGGTCTTGCTTGGCTGTCCCTTGCGACCCTTAAGCGTCGTCTTGAATCTTTTGATGATGAGGGCCATCTCTTCATCATTAAGTCCGGCCGCCTCAATTTGTGCCACCTTGCTAGGTAGCGCCTCCTTGCTTCTTGTTGCTTTGAGAGCAAGAGGTTGCGGCTCGTTGATCGGTCCATTCAAGGCGTCGTCCACGTACCTCGCCTCCTTGATCATCATTCGCCCGCTAACGAATTTTCCGAGGACTTCTTCGGGCGACATTTTGGTGTACCTGGGATTCTCACGAATATTATTCACCAAATGAGGATCAAGAACGGTAAAGGACCTTAGCATCAGTCGGACAACGTCGTGGTCCGTCCATCGCGTGCTTCCATAGCTCCTTATTTTGTTGATAAGGGTCTTGAGCCGGTTGTATGTTTGAGTTGGCTCCTCGCCCCTTATCATCGCGAACCTTCCAAGCTCGCCCTCCACCAACTCCATTTTGGTGAGCAAGGTGACGTCGTTCCCCTCATGAGAGATCTTGAGGGTGTCCCAGATCTGCTTGGCATTGTCCAAGCCGCTCACCTTGTGATACTCGTCCCTGCACAAAGAGGCTAGCAACACAGTAGTAGCTTGTGCATTTTTATGAATCTGTTCATTAATAAACACAGGGCTATCCGAGCTATCAAATTTCATTCCACTTTCCACAATCTCCCAAATGCTTGGATGGAGAGAAAACAAGTGAGTACGCATTTTGTGGCTCCAAAATCCGTAGTCCTCTCCATCAAAGTGAGGGGGCTTGCCAAGTGGAATGGGGAGCAATTGAGCATTTGAGCTATGCGGAATGCGCGAATAATCGAAAGAAAAGTTTGAGTTAACCGTCTTTCGTCTGTCGTAGTCGTCGTTGTCCTTTTGGGAGGAGGAAGACTCGTCGCTGTCGTAGTAGACAATTTCCTTGATGCGCCTTGTCTTCTTCTTCCTCCTGTCTTTTCTTTTGTGGCCCGAGCCTGAGTCGGTGGGCCTGTCATCATTGGGCTCGTTGACGAAGGACTCCTTCTCCTTGTCGTTGATCACCATCCCCTTGCCCTTAGGATCCATCTCTTCGGGCGGTTAGTCCCTTTCTTGAAGAGAACGGCTCTGATACCAATTGAGAGCACCTAGAGGGGGTGAATAGGTGATCCTGTAACACTTCAAAACTTAAGCCACAAAACTTGGTTAATTGTTAGCACAATAATTGCCAAGTGGATATAGAGGAATCCTCAACAAAACACAATAACCAACAAAGATCAATCACAGAGATGGCACGGTGGTTATCCCGTGGTTCGGCCAAGACCAACGCTTGCCTACTCCACGTTGTGGCGTCCCAACGGACGAGGGTTGCAATCAACCCCTCTCAAGCGGTCCAAAGACCCACTTGAATACCACAGTGTTTTGCTTGCTTTATCTCAATCCCGTTTGCGAGGAATCTCCACAACTTGGAGCCTCTCGCCCTTACACTTGAAATTCACAAAGAACACGGAGCAAGGGAGGGATTAGAAACGCACACAAGACACAAGAATCAAAGTGTCAACACGCACACAAGTCGCAACAAGAGCTCGCAACACAACTCAATGAGTTCACAACTCCACTAGAGCTCTATATGCTATCACAATGAACCGAATGCGCGAAATCGATATCTTGGTGCTTAGAGATGATTAGGAGATGCTTGGTGTATTCCTCCATGCGCCTAGGGGTCCCTTTTATAGCCCCAAGGCAGCTAGGAGTCGTTGGGAGCAATCTTGGAAGGCAGATCTTGCCTTCTGTCGACTGGCGCACCGGACAGTCCGGTGCACACCGGACACTGTCCGGTGCCCGATTTCCTTCCTTATTTGGCGAAGCCGACCGTTGGCAGCCTGAGAGCCGTTGGCGCACCGGACATGTCCGGTGCACACCGGACAGTCCGGTGCCATCTTCTAGCCGTTGGCTCGGCCACGTGTCCCGCGCAGATTGCGCGGCCGACCGTTGACTCACTGGACAGTCCGGTGCACACCGGACAGTCCGGTGAATTATAGCCGTACGTCGCCGGTGAATTCCCGAGAGCGGCCAGTTCGCTCGAACCAGCCTAGCGCACCGGACACTGTCCGGTGCACCACCGGACAGTCCGGTGCTCCCAGACTCAGCAGATTCTTGGCTGCTCGAGCCAAGACATTTCCAATTGGATTTTTCCTGTTTCCAGCACTTAGACACAATACATTAGTCCATAAAACAATGTACCCAGTCTGAGAAACATACCTTTATCCTTGATTTGTACTTTGTCCACCTCTTTACACTTAGGCACTTGCGTTGGACACTAAATCACCAAAACACTTAGAAATTGCCCAAGGGCACATTTCCCTTTCAGTTGCCTTGAATGCAACGGGTTGTGCTTCGGGATGGAGGAGGAGGCGCCTTGCTCGATGATCTTCTCGGAGCCTTTGATCATTAGTTCAAAGCTCACAAATTTTCCTATCACTTCTTCGGGAGACATTAGTTTATATCTTGGATCACCACGAATTAATTGAACTTGAGTGGGGTTAAGAAATACGAGTGATCTAAGAATAACCGTGACCATTTCATGGTCATCCCATTTGGTGCTCCCGAGGTTGCGCACTTGGTTAACCAAGGTCTTTAGCCGGTTGTACATGGCTTGCGGGTCTTCTCCTTGGTTGAGCATGAATCGACCGAGCTCCCCCTCGATCGTCTCCCTCTTGGTGATCTTGGTCACCTCGTCTCCTTCGTGCGCGGTTTTGAGCACGTCCCAAATCTCCTTGGCGCTCTTCAATCCTTGCACCTTGTTATACTCCTCTCGACTTAGAGAGGCGAGGAGTATGGTGGTAGCTTGGGAGTTGAAGTGCCGGATTTGGGCAACTTCGTTCGAGTCATAGTCTTCATCCCCTACGGATGGTATCTGTACTCCAAACTCAACAATATCCCAAATGCTAGTGTGGAGTGAGGTTAGATGGTGCCTCATTTTATCACTCCGCATGTTATAATCTTCACCGTTAAAAACCGGTGGTTTGCCCAATGGAACAGAAAGTAATGGAGTACGTTTAGAAATGCTAGGGTAGCGTAGGGGGATCTTACTAAACTTCTTGCGCTCATGGCGCTTAGAAGTTACGGACGGCGCGTCGGAGCCGGAGGTGGATGACGATGAAGAATTGGTCTCATAATAGACCACCTTCTTCATCTTCTTCTTCTTGTCGCCACTCCGATGCGACTTGTTATGGGAGTGTGTTTCTCCCTTTCCTTTGGAGCCAGACTCTCTCGATGGAGCCTTCCCGAGACTTGTAGCGGGCTTCTCGCCGGTCATGACCTCCTTCTTGGCGTGATCTCCCGACATCACTTCGAGCGGTTAAGCTCTAATGAAGCACCGGGCTCTGATACCAATTGAAAGTCGCCTAGAAGGGGGGTGAATAGGCAGAATCTGAAAATTATAAACTTAAGCACAACTACAAGCTGGGGTTAGCGTTAGAAATATAATTGAGTCCGAAAGAAAGGGCGAAAACAAATCACAAGCAAATGAAGAGTGAGACGCGGTGATTTGTTTTACCGAGGTTCGGTTTTTGCAAACCTACTCCCCGTTGAGGTGGTCACAAAGACCGGATCTTTTTCAACCATTTCCCTCTCTCAAACGGTCACCTAGACCGAGTGAGCTTCTCTTCTCAATCAATCGGGACACCAATTCCCACAAGGACCACCACACAATTGGTGTCTCTTGCCTTGATTACAATTGAGTTGGGAACAAGAAAGAAAGAAGAAGAAAAGCGATCCAAGCGCAAGAACTCAAATGAACACAATTGTCTCTCTCACTAGTCACTATTTGATTGGAATGATCTTTGGACTTGGGAGAGGATTTGATCTCTTTGTTTGTGTCTTGGAGTGAAGTTTAGAGCTCTTGTATTGAATGCAATGGCTGAAAACTTGGATGCCTTGAAGTGTTGTTGGTTGGGGGTATTTATAGTCCCAACCACCAAAGTGTCCGTTGGGGATGACTGCTGTCGTATGGCGCACCGGACAGTCCGGTGCGCCAGCCACGTCACCCAACCGTTAGGGTTCAACCATTGGAGCTCTGACAAGTGGGGCCACTAGACAGTCCGGTGGTGCATCGGACAGGTCCTGTTCACTGTCCGGTGTGCCTTCTGGTGCCTGCTCTGACTTCTGCGCGCGCAGGCACGCACTGTTTACTTTCACTGTTCATTTGCAGACGACCGTTGGCGCGAAGTAGTCGTTGCTCCGCTGGCACACCGAACAGTCCGGTGTTGCACCGGACAGTCCGGTGAATTATAACGGAGCGGCTTCCCCAAATTCCCGAAGCTGGCAAGTTTGAGTTGATCCTCCCTGGTGCACCGGACATCGTCCGGTGCGCCAAACCAGGGCTGCCTTCGATTTAACTTTGCTCCTATGTTTTGAACCCTTTTTTTGTCTTTGTATTGGTTTGTTGTGAACCTTTGGCACCTGTAGAACATATATTCTAGAGCAAACTAGTCAGTTCAATGGTTTGTGTTGGGCAATTCAACCACCAAAATTCATTTGGAAAAGGTTTGACCCTATTTCCCTTTCACTAATCACACACACTAATCAAACAAACACAATTACAAATATATACTAATTTCGGCAGCAATTAAATAACGGACGCCGAAAATATAGAATAAAATACGTAAAAAAATAATTTAACCTCTTGGTGGGGGAGGAGCGGGGGCGGCGTGGTGGGACGGCGTGTCCGGCGCGGGGCGTCGTGGCTGTGCGGTGGGGCGGGTCGCCGGGGCTGGTCGGCGTGGCCGGGGCAGTCAGCGCAGCGACACGGTGTGGGGGCGTGCGTGGCGGCGCGGTGAGCGGACGGCGTGGCCAGGCGCGGCGGCGCGGTGGGCCGGGGCAGGGGCGGTCAGCGCGGTGAGAAGACAGCAAAAGATAGAAGAATGAAAAAGAAGGTCGGCCGCACGGTTTAAAACACATTATTTTCGACGGCCATGGCTAGGCCGCTGAAAATAACGGGGCCGCTGAAAATGCTGTACAGTGCTGTTGTGATACATTGTTGATGTATATTGTAGCTTTGATACATGAGCATTTTATCTTGCAAAAATGATATACAGTTAGTCAGTTACAAATTCTCTGAGAACATGACAATCGAGTTCTTTTTATTTTTTATGTTTCTTTATCTGATGCTATAACGAGGGGTATAGCCTTTTATGTGTTTATTTATTTTTGCAAGATGTATCGGCTATATGCTGTCAAAGACTAGAAGGATTTCGTGTTCTTTCAACATTTTGTGTTCCTGATTATTGGTTGAAAGCCGATAGAGAGGGAGGGACAAATAACTGATGGGAGTTTTCGGGTATACACTACTATATGCTTAGTGGAGTATGGATTATGGATTGTTCTCAAATTGTCTGGTTAACGTTATCAAAGCATCCTGGACTGGCACTCAGAGGGACTCTGGTACTACACGTCTCTTTTATCGCTGTTGTTTTGCTGCTTCCACGCAATAAAACAGTTCTTGCAAGGACTCATCAAACAGCTAAAAAAATAGCTTGCACAAAGGGGGAAAAGGAGAAAATAATGGAGTTACTAGAGAGACACTTTACCGATGTATGGTATTAAACTGACATCCTGGCATTGATACAACATAAATCAACGGAGCAACGTAAACTCTCCACGCAAGGCCACAAGTCAGACGATCAGGAGGGGATAGTCCCATAGCTACATCTACCTCCGATATCCGAAGCTTTAAACACCAGCAGAACACGTACTATACTTCGCTGATGCTACATGAGAGGCGCCTGCGCAGCGCGGCGCAGCCTAATCTGTCAGCAGTGTGCCGCAGATCATCAGTTCCAAGCCAATCCATCATCAGTTCCGGAGAAACGTCCATGGTCCCCTCGCTGCCCCCATCCTCCAGGTGCTAGCTATGGTCCTCAGACTCATGTAGATCGTCAATGCGATCCATATACCGATGAATCCGTTATGCGCAGAAAGGTACAGCAGGCACGGTATCGACACAGACGCAACAGCAACCTGAAGATTCTCATTTGGGTTCATTTTCATTGTTGAGAAGAGTTTCAGAGCTGAAACCTGACTTTTTTTTATTAGAATGGGAGATGTGAAAAGAGTTTACCATGGAATAAGCAGAGTATCTGTAGTCTGACGCTCCAAAGTTGATGCCATCAAACACGAAGGCCAGGGAATTGATGGTCTGCGTGCCAGCGACAAACTGAACCAAGATAAAAGCTGTCTAATTCAGTGTCTGAATCTTGCGAAATGCTTGCGTATGGAGCGGCGTTCTTTCAATAGCCAGGCCACGTCCTTACCGGGATGCCTCTGTGAATGACTTGGATCACGGGCACGTCGCTTGTGAAAATGCCAGCCCCGAACCTCATAGCAAGTCCCAGCACGACGGTGAGACCCATGCCCAGGACAATGCTCAGCTGCAAGGCGAACAAGACCATTAGCACGGCATGGCACCTGGTTGCTGTTGCAGGAAAAGGGTTGACAAGGACCTGATACACACACGCTGTCCTATATTATGAGTTTACCTGCAACACACGAGATGTAGCAGCAGCGACCTTCTTGCTGTCGTTCTTGGCGAACGCGCTTGCAAGCACCGCCTGCAGTCAGTCAACGACAGCAGGATTCAGTCCGTGAGTCGTGACGCACCGTCTGGTTATGAACGAAGCTCACTACGCCGACTAGTCTAAAAAAAATGGATGTAAACCTGACCTGTCCTGCCACGGCCAATCCATCGGCGAGAAGAGACGTGGCCAGCCAGAGCTGGCAGCAGATCTGGAAGCCTGCCATGACGGTCGGTCCATGGCGAGCGGCCAGGGACGCCGCCAGCGTGACGCAGAACGTCACCGCGACAACCCTTGCGAGCAGCAGGAATCCTGAAGCAGAAACAAAAAAAGTTGAGTCTCCTTCGATCCTGATGGGAGATTCTCTATTATTATCCGGGCTCTGGATTCCAACGGTATCTCACCACATCCAAGAAACCTCCCAAATTTCAGAGATTTAATGCTGGGTGGGATAACGTGAACTCGCTGGACGAGCCGGCACAGCAGTATCAACGTTATCATGTACCTGCAATAAGTAGAGAGAGAGAGAGAGAGAAAAAAAAGAAGAATCAGGATAAGCTTATCATATAAATAGAAAAGCTGTTATACTATCTCTCTCTCTCGGGGGAATGACCGGTGTCTGAAACTCACTGAGAAACAACATGAGCAATAGCCGCACCAGTGACGCCCATATGGCAAACAAACATCAAAATCGGGTCCAGTATGATGTTCGCCGCGTCGCCAACCACTGAGAACATAAAAAGGTGGTTAGGTTAGCAATGCCGGATGCGGTCTATCCCAAAGCTTGCTAGTACAGTACTTGGGATTTTTTTTTTCGTTAGATTTTTTTGTGCTTACCAGTAGCGTATAACGGTGTCTTGGTGTCCTTGAACCCCCGGAAAACCCCTTGCATGGCCAGAGACAGAAGCACAGCGGGGGCACCAAGGGACCTTATCGTTAGGTAGCGCACCGCAGGCCCTTGCATCGGGGATCCCTGAATCAACGACAGCACAAACGGATTGAAAAAAATCATGTGGTTAAACTAAGCTTGACCAAGGAACAGGATGGCAAAGTAAGCTTGACCAAGGAACAGCACACTCACGGACTTAACACCCATGATGTTGAGCACGAATCTGGCCGAAAGGACCAGGAAGACGGCCTGAAGCAGGCCGAGAATGGAACCGACTATTAGCGCCGACGTGACCGACGGCACGTACCTCTTCTCGCACCGCCCTTGCCTGCCAGAGGGGTCTGCGCACTCCGTAGGGATACACGAGTTGACGCATTCTGCCATACCAGCGCCTGGAAACAGAGCTCAGCACCATCATCAGACATATAGTATATAGTACAGTACAGTATGTTCCGAGAACGAACCCAAAAAAAAAAAGAAAGGGTACCAGATGCATGCAGATTGCTGGTCTCCGCATCCGAGCCCACGTGGGAGGCTTTCTCCACGTCCTCCTCCTGGCTGCTGTTTTCTCCGACGGCCTTACTGATGATCGCGTCTTCCTCCGCGACGAACGACGTTGTGACGCTAACGAGAGGGTAGATGCAGACCTTGGAGACTTGGTTAAATATGGCGATCGAAACGCCGACGGCTGCGATCTCCACCGAACCTGCCCCATCGACCAATCGCACGCAGATTAAATTTAGCAGCACAGCACTCGCATCAGTATGTTCTAGCCCACTGATAATAACGAGCGAACTAAAAGTTACACAAAAATAAAAGATATAGGAGTGCAATAAAAGGGGGAAAGCAGAAATGCAGAATAGTGAAACAGGCCACTATGGTACACGATTCGACCAGAAGGGGAACGATAACCGTCTCGTCATCATCATCAAAGTCCAAGGAGAAGGAGAACAAAACAGAAAGGATGCCGTTGGCGTATACGCTGTGAATAGGTCCTGTCTGGTGCAACCCATCCCATCAGTTGTAACGAGGAAACGGCAGGCCGCGTGGAGGAGGATTCAGGAAGAGGACGCTTTCAGCACCATGTATGTACGTAGTATTGGTTCGGCCGGCGGCCGGCCGGCCGGCTATGGCATGCACAGCATAAAACTGAAAGCTGAAAGGCACATTTTCAGCAGGAATAATGGGGTCTGCTTCTTTTGCCAAGACGACGAAAGAGGACACAGCGCCGCAGGAGTGGAGTGGGACGTGACGTGGCATGGAAATGAGCTAGCGGATATCTATCCATTCTCACAGCGACGTGCTAGCTAAGCTAAGACGAATCAATCTTCGAACCATGCATGGGCGTGCGCGGCGATGTTTCATCGGGTTCAGTTCAGAGGGTTACTTACCTAAACGGCCGATGAACGCCGTGTCCACCAAAGAGGCGAGCGGATCCGCCGCCAACGCAAGCGACGCGGGCACCGCGATGCGCAGCACCTCCGACCCGAGCCCGTCCAGCTTGAAGACGCTCCTGTTTTTCAGCACCGCAAACAAGCATGTTTTCATCAGCGATCGTAACAGTGCAATGCAACTGTGCACGAGCCAAAAAATAATAATAATAAGCGCACCTGATGTTCATGACGAAGAGGTGGAGCCCCGTCTTCCTCGGCCCGCAGGGCAGTAGCCCCGCCGCCGGCTCCGGCGGCGCGTCCCCCTGGATGACCGCCACACGCTTCTCGGCAGCTGGCATGCTCGTCACGGGAGCGGCGGCGGCGGCGGCACCGTTGCCCTCCATGCTCCAACCAGGTGCTCAGCTAGCTAGACACGCTCCTTTCTTGCTTGCTTGCTTGCGCGGGCGCTCTCGCACCAGCGAGAGAGGGAGATGTCGCCGCGACAGGGCAGCGGCGGAAGACGAGACGCGCCCGTACTTATACGCCTCCCGGCCGGCCCGTCGCGTGCGTTGCGGCGCTTGCTTGTTATCTGATCTGCCACACGGTGGAAAAGGCGATGGAGGCGGCCGGGTGTCAGTCATCAGGCGGCGTGCATGTGACTATGGGAGGAGGACTTGGCGCGCTTTGTCGTCTCTGGCGGCCAGTTATCTTATCACAGCGTACGTGTGCAGTGCAGCAACGAACCCGTCGTACGTCCACCCTTTTTCCAGTGCGCCGCGCGCCGTAGAGCGAAACCAGCCCGCGAGCGTACGTCGCCGCCGCCGTGCGCAGCGGAAGGCAAGGCCGGCCGGAGCCGAAAGCGCAACGCGACATCGGTTTGGCTGGCTGCCGTTGCGTGCCCGCAGCCGCAGATGCAACAAGTGACGCGCTTCACGGTTGGCCTTGTTCCGTGTCATGAACCCCATACGGATACGTACTTCGCCCGCCGTCCGCGATGGCCGGCGGCGGCGCCAGCAGCACGGCCCGAAGTGACGAGCTCTGCTCTGGTCCTCCATGTTCTCCCGTAAGGGAAAGGATATGGTGGGGCGTTTTATTTGTCATGAATCCAGAATTGCATTGGAGCCTTGGAGGTACTCTTTCCAAAGTTCCAAGTGCGGAAAAAAAACCCAAGGGGAGCAGTATATCCAGTTGTCCATTATCCATATCTAGAGATGTCCAAACGGACCGCCCGGTCCGTCATGGGTCCGACCCGTCAGACATGATTAGAAAACCAGACCGGGCTGACTAAGCACGCGGGCTTAATTTCTTGTCCGAGCCTGACCCGCAACGGCCTAAACGGGCTATGCGGGCCGAAAAAACACGTTTTAGTGTAAAAAAAAGCGGGCTTAACGGGCTTAGAGCTAAACGGGCCGTGCCGAGCTAGTCCACCGTGCCTAATTTTCTATCCGAGCCCGGCCCGGGCCCGCATATAACCGGGCTGTGCTGGGCTTGGACCGGGCCCAAACAGCGGGCTTCGTGCCGGGTTCGCGGGCCTCGTGCTTATTGGACATCTATATCCATATCTAACGGCCTAACCTACCCTGCTCTGGCTACAACGGGGCATGGCTGACAGTATGCAGGCAAGCTAAGGATTTGTGGCGACATTTTTGACCAGGATATGTTAGGATTACCGGATATGTTGGTGTGCTCTCTAATAAAGATTCTTGAGTACTTGAGAACCTCAGTCCAATACTCCAATGGCGCGTGTTCATTTTTGGTCTATCTTAGCTTGTTCCTACGTGGTTACAGTGTATACAAACTATTTAGCAATTTATTTACTAGCTACGTGTCTATACGCGTGGGTAGTTTAGCAATTTATTTACTAGCAACAATATTTTGGTCGTAATGGCCGCACCGGTCCGCCTGTTTCCTGGATCCGCCACCAATTTGACGTCCCATAATAGCAGCCGTTCTATCAACGGGTACACCAACTATTTCTAGTGCTTGCATATTGCATTGCAGCCAACGACACTTCTCTCTCTCTCTTATGCTTTCTCTCTTTTCATACGCTCTAATAAAGAAATCTGTTGCGAGCGAGTGCACTAAGAGCATCTCCAAGAGATCCTTTATTTTTTACTCTCTATTTGACTTTTTATTTGTCTCTCCATAAATATTAAACTCTATATATAACATCTCATTTCAAGAGACTCTCCAAAATGCAATTTAGCTTGGTTAGCGAGAGTTGCTAGCCAAATTTGGCTAGTGAGGGAGTTAATTTAGAGAGCCAAATAGCGTAGCAATTTAAATGGCTACTCTGTTGGAGAGCTATTATGCTATTAATTAGCTAAAATTTAGCTTGATAAGCTATTTAGCTAGTCTCTTGAATATGCTCTAAGGGGGAAAAAACTAGAGACCAGCAAGCTTGGGCACTGAGTTCTTCGAGACGCCATTTCCTCGCAAGTTCTACTACTAGTCTACCAGTGCTTTAGTACATTTGTTTGCCCTTTTTTTTCTCCTTTTGGCACGTCATGTTATTAAGATGGGAACCAGGAAAAGAGAGGTGAGTGAGTCCCTCTTGGCTCGTTCCAAGGGAGAAAAAAAAGGTGAAAAAAAGGACCGCCATATCTTTTCCTCTCTCTCTCCGGCCACCTGGCATTTTTTGATTTCCAAACAGTGCTCCCATGAAATTTTGTTGTTCTATTAGTATCTGTCTGCATGCGCGAGGAGTTGGAGCTATACTAGCCACTAGCTTCCTCTTATTCAAAACACATGCCGATTTAGAATCTCTGTGTGTAAAACTTTTAAGACCTAGAACAATACGTATGTTCATAACGTTTTATTATTTTACTTATAAGCTCATATTTTTCGTGAAAGGCATGTTGATGTCCTCAACAGCATGTATATTGAACTGGAGGGACTGTATCTGAATAAAATTTAAGCGCATGAATTCATTCGAGACTGGAACAAGAAGAGATCGAGAGAAGGAGAAAGAAACAGAGAAAAGGCCGGCAAAAAAACTGCATCCCGAGAGTTGCCTGTCTTTTTTTTTTGTTATACCAAGAAGGAAAAAAACATACTCTCGCTGGCAACTGCGTGTATATGTTCGGGGCCGGGCCGACATAATTCAAGCCCTGTATCGATTTTTTTTTCTTTTTTTCTTTGTTAAGAATAGATGGTATAGATTAATCTCATTTATTAACAGTGATTGACTTATTAATGTGAGAAATGGCTTAATAACGGTAACGAGTGATCTTGACGTTTGGATGTTATGCCAGCATGTGCTAGTTGCACTTCGCCATATAGCCAAAATGAGTTGCACGAGTGATTGGTACTCGGTTGTTACGACAAACATTATGTTTTATTCTTGTCGAGCTGACTTAGCTAGACCTTCTAATCATTACTAAAATTTGTATTTATTAAACTATCGCTAACTATTATTTTAGGTGCCCTTAGAGGGAGGGGGCTCTGTTCTTGTGCACCGGTCGCACATGCCCCCGCCCGGGCCTGTATACGTTACTATTAAGCGAACTAAAAACACACACAAAAAAAATCTGAAGTAACAAACTATGCAAATTTTTTTCGCAAAGGAAAAGAAAGAAAGAAAAAACACTACCCCTATCTGACACCACTAACCGATCATCCTATTAGTGCTGGCATGATATTAATCCACTAGCAGTTTGGAGCGACCACGGATGTAAATCATTGCAATATGATAAGGAAGTTAGTGGTAACTCTCCTTGTCGATGTGATTGGCGATGGAACACCTTGCTGATCTAGGATAAATATATATATATCTGGGATTGGACATCGAGTTACTGAGTGGAATCATGATTTATGCACCAAGTTAGCCAGTCAGGGGGGGGGGGGGGGGGGGGAAATAACAACAAGAGCAGTACGACCGACGTGCATGGTGCGAAGAGCAATCAATCGGAAGGTTGCATCACGGTTTCTGTAAACACTGCAATATATAATTACTGTTTGGTGTGCCTCTTATTTGCATGCAACTTTAAAAAAAAACATGCAAACGTTCCACGCGGCACCAAAGGTGTGGTTTGCTAATGATGTTTTGACCCTAGCTATCTGCAGTGCAAATATTACTCCGAGAGGTTTGAGTGATTATTGGACAGTTATCCGATAAGATATGCACGTACATGAATTAGCATCTTATATATATAAATAAAAAAGGTATTGCATCTGTGTCCCCGGCATTTAAGAGACATATCCGAGAGGTTTGAGTGACTGGACAATTATTAGATAAGCTATACTATACGGAGTAGTATTAGAGATGATCCTTGAACGCATTACCAGATTATTATTACCTATCTCCAGCGACGACCTGTCCAGTCTCCCATGTTTTTGTTTCCACCTTGATTTCGCCACATATATATTTTTTCCCACATGACATTTTTAATTTTTATTTTAAAAATGAACAATTACTACAAGTTAGTTAACACAATTTATCCGCCGGAGTTTACACGGTTTGGATGCAAAAGCTGGTTTTCTCTCTTTTAGTATATATACGGAATCTGTATATTTGGAACACGTGGTTTTGCATCTCCATTATTGTGCTGACAACATTGTCCATCTATATATATAGACGCGACGAATGTGTGGTTTGTGGACAATATTTTGCCGTAATCTGACACGTACCCCTTCCTCAAAGATCCGATCAAAATGCATGCAGCTAGCGCAGCAAATTAAGAAGAAGAAGAACGTCCGCGGAACGACGCCATCTTTTAACTGTTTATATATAGCAGCTCTCTAGAAGCATAAAAGCAGGGGGAAAAAAAAGAGTAGCAATCCGGTCCGTGTATCCAACAAAAGCTCCAAAATGCGAGCTGCGTCATGACCAACAGTTAAGCAGCTTTTAGAAAGAGAAGAAAAAAACTATAAACCTTCGTCTTTTGGACGTGCGGTTGCAAGGAAACGAACAAAAGGGCGTTGAGGCCGGCGGGCCACATTTTTTACGTACGTTTGCGTGGCGTCTAGCTAGCCTACTAGCCCGACGATCATCGGTTGCTTCTAACTAACAACACCGATCTGACGTGCTTTCGATCTGCGGCAAATTAAAACTGAAATGCATGTAAGCCGCGCGTGCGCGCCACTTGCTGAAACTTGTTGTATATATACTAGCAGCGTTTGGAGTTTGGACGTGTGCCGAGAAAACATATATGTGGTACATAGTGTAATGTTAGGAGTTGAGTATTTGAGACGACGTACGACGTGGTGCCTGCCTGACGATGAATGGCCCCGGACACTGTACTACAGCTGAAACTGAAAGGACACCAAGAGAGGAACAACGACACGCGCAGCTATACGCGACGCAAAGCAAAGCCATGCATGTAGCCAGTTATTAGCTCACACCGCCCACCACGCATGCACGTTGAATGGTAATCTATCGCATGCATTGCACGCATATATATTAGCCCGTATTTAAGGTTTCGTACTCGGCGCGAGGTACGTACATGCATATGAGTGACTCCAGACTACTAGTAGCCACGAAAATGATGTTGCCCAGCGAGCCCGGTCGCTACTACCACCGTTCACCTACTAACTGCGTACGTTTCACTGGCCGGCTAAGAAGCCGAGAACAGAAAACGCGCACGGCAGGCTGATGAATGGTGATGATGGTCGAAAGCTGAACGAACGTAACTGGAAGCAGAGGTGGGCATATGGCCTGGGTGGGTGTGCGCACGTACCTCCGGCCGGCGGGGTACGGAGGCCAGACGCCGCTTCTTTCTTTCTTTCTTTCTTTCTTTCTCGCTGCTGCTGCTGTGATGCTCAGTTGCCTGCTGTGTGTTGCCTCTATAAATAGGCGGCATGGAAAGGCAAAAGCACCATCCCTACGCCGCAACGCCAAGTCGCCAAGGCAGGCAAAGGCAACCGAGGCGTGCGCGTGTACTTGCGGTCGCGCGACGGCTCGAGGGCCCAGTGGATTTCTTGGGCCGCCACTGACACTCCGTGCCCGGCCGCCGCAGCCTGAGCTGGATGGATGGAGTCCAGGCGGAGTCGCAATAGCGGGAGGGAGCACCGGAGCAGAGGGGAGAAATACGCATTGTTTACTCGCGCCGCGTGGCCTCCACGAGCCCGCCGGCCTTTGTCGACCGCCCACGCCAGACCACCGCCTCCGCTCCCCTCCCCGACGTGTCACCGCGCGGTTGGAGCTCCAGTATACAAACGCAGGATATTTCTTTTCCTTTTAGCTGCATAGGCCGGCCACTTTGCACTCACTACCTGCCCCTGGGCAGGGCTGGTGCTCTCTTTGTTTCCTTTCTGTTTTGTTTCGAGAGGAAGGAGAAGAAGAAATAAAGGGAGGGGGGCCCACTGCGTGGCTTCGAGGCCGGCAATGGAAAGCCTGGCCCACGCCGCTCTCGGCCCCCGGTTTCCGGCTTCGTCGTCGGAATGCTGATTGGGCCTGCTAGTGGAGAGGAGGAGCACTACCGTGTGTGGGTGGGAGTGGGAAGCCAGCCGTACGTACGTACGTGGGAATGTTAGGTTACGGAGAGAGGGAGGGAGAGAGACGGGAGTGGCAGGGAGACAGTGTGGTGCACGCGCCGAGCTATTTTTTATTCGCCGCCGCCGCCGCCGAGACTGAGTAGTTGAAGGTCCACCGCCGACGCCGAGACGGGAGTTTAATTTGATAAGCTGGTGGTGTGGTTTTGCCTCTCGCGCCTGATGATGATGAATGGTTTGCTGTACATGCTGCTGGTAGTGGTAGTAATAACAAATATGCATATGCTTTCTCATCTTAGGCGAAGGCGGCACCATTCATGCTGCCGGCCAGTTCAGCGGCTGCTCGACCTACCATTACAATTACCGGGTAGAGAAAGGCCCAACCTCGATCGCTTATCCTAACTTCTCCAACTCCTGCATAAGCCTAGCTACCAAAAGAAATTGCAAGGACTCATATCAACTCTTCCCCTTTGCATTGACAGGCCTGGGGAGGGCTTTCTATTGGCCAAGTGCAGGAATTCTCTTTCCAAGTGCATGCGGTGACGATGAGATCGGGTTGTGTTCTTCAGGCCCCCTCCGGTGGACGAGTTTGTTCGTTCCAGCAGCGAGATGCATGGACTACCGGCTGTCCATGTCCTCGATTTCTCTTGCTGGCTCATCTCGAATGTAGAAAAAAAAGAAAGAAAAGCGTGATGTGGGAGGTGACATCTAGCGCACAAGCGAGCAAGGATATGATGGGGAAAATGTAAAGGCGGCGTACGTACACCTTTGACAGAAGAGAAAAAGGCAGTTCCATTGTCGTGTTATGCTGTTCAGGAAATGTTTTCTCGGCACACTGTCAGTCAGTCAGTCAAAAAAAAAGTAACGGACACTTTTTAGTTTTTTACGGTGTTGGGATGTTCAGAGATGGCGCCGATTTGCCGAATGAAAGCAGGCACAAAGGCCCGATCATGATGGTAAAGGGCGGCGCTGCATATGAGATGGAGGAAATCTTGCTCTTGCGCTTGCGCCCCCAATGATTTCCTCCTGCGCTACCTGGACTGGACGGAAGCTGGTTTGAGCTCGAGCCTTTGCTTTGGGGCCATCGGGCAACGGAGTTCACCGCTTCGTTCTACTACACTACATACGGCGAAGGTGCGCTGCGTAACGACGACCAGCGTTGCGTTGACGTATGCAACATGTGTTTTTCCACTTCCTCCGCCGATCGGCAGCATGCCCTCCTGTTCCCAAAACGGCAAAACGGAGATGATAATTACTTGCAGCCCACGGCCGTAACTGGCGTAGGGATAATGGGCCAACGGCCCAAATGGAACTGGTCGACTTGCATCCTAGAACCCCTTTCGAATATTATTTTTTTTTATTAGCAATTTCCAAATCGTACTCCAGAAGAAGGCTGCCTGAAACAAGGCACGCTTTCTGACGACTGACGGTACCACATACAATGCTTACATAGGCAATTCATGTTCCAGATTTGCACTTTGGGTTCTGAGTGTCTGATGCTAGTTGTTTGCTTGCTGCTACAGCAGTGCTAGTCTAGGCGTTGAGAAAAAAAAACACGCTGTTGGGCACGCCAGCTACTTGTATTGATCGTCTGAGCCTCCGCTCCGATAGGATTGTCGTGGGTCGCTGCGAGCCGGCCAGGAGACGGCGGCTCGACGTACGTACGTACGTACGTACATACGTACTACTACTACATACAAGGTATAACTTCAAAATTCAGGTTGAACAAAGCCCTGCCAGACTGTCTGCCTGGGCCCTGTCACTGACGTACAATTAACGGACCCCTGCCTAGCTGCCCTGCGCGCGCAGTCGCAGTCGCAGGTCGCAGGCTTGCTGTTGCTGTCAATTCAAAACCGGCTTGCCGGCTGCTAGTAGCTGGCCGCCGCCGCTGCGCCGCATGTGCGTCCAACTCCCGGGCTCCGACCAAACAACGAACCGGGGTGAGTGAGTGAGAGAGAGAGAGACTACTCAGGGCCACGTTCGCAGCGCGTCGCGTTTTGAAACTGGCCGGGGGGCAGCGTTGGGCTCGCCGCGCGCCGAGACGACACGGCCCCGCTGCCGCCCCGCATGGTACTCGCGGCGGAGGAAGCGGACCGGGGTGAGCCCGAGGTCACGGAGCACGTACCCAGGCCGCAGGCCGGCCGCGGGAACGGTGCCCGCCCAGGACGATGCCGAGAGCCCGAGACCGAACAGTGTGTGTGTGCCGGCGGCCGGCGCGGTTATTTATAATATAACAAAACAAAACAAAACAAAACAAAACAGCCACGGTTAATTACGACCCGGACTAGAGCTATGGGGGGTCGGGTTTAAAATTTTCAAAGGGTCCCATTTCAACGGGAAAAAAAAAATTAGGTGAAGTCTTCCTGCACCGGCGTCCTCCGTGCAGGCCCACGGATGGAAGCGCCTCGCACGCAGAGCGGCGCGGGACAAGTTACTGCTCTTGGTGGGCGTGACATGGCGCGGCCGGGCGCGTGGAAGCTACTACTGTTTTGGGGGCACTGTCGCAGCCTCGAGGGTCCGTCGCCGCAGTGACGCTCGTGCGGTGTGCAGTGCACGCGAGGAGCAAGACCTCAGCAGAACGCACTACGCAGTGACACGCCGCGTACCGCTCACGTACGTACGGGCGGGTGCGCAGCTGCTGTGTCGTGCACGGTCGGTAGGCCGGTAGACTTTTTGGTGTTCTAGGCGTGCGTCGTCGGCTCGTGATCACTTTTCATCTCCACGAGGGCAGTAGGCGATGAGTGGTGGTGGTGGTGCTGTAAGGTGTGTAGCGGCAGGTCTACGGGGGCCACTCGAGGAGAATCCACGAAATAACACTGGTTTGAGAAGGCGTTTAGAAAATAACATCTGTTTTTAAGTAATTTGTAGAACAGCATCAGCACGATATTAATTCAGAAAACAACACTCCATCTATATTTTGCATTCTTTTATTTCTTACACCACACATAGATAGACCAAATTATCTCTATTCATTTCACAGCCTATTTTTATCTCTTCTGTCCATAAGAAACAACATACGTAGATAAAACATACAAGCTCTATTTTTATAGTGTTAAACATAAATAGTCACTTTTTTACGAAGGAAGAAGTTTAGATTTAACTGTTGAACTTTAAACCTAGGTATCTTCAACATCGAGCTATTAAAATTTAGACATATTTGGTTCATCGAAAGGTCTTCGAATGTACTTTCTCTGTTCATTTTTATTTGACGTGGTTGTTTTTTTCCTCAAAAACTTCAATCAATTGTCCTATTAAAAAAATAATATGTTCTCTAAAAACTACTCCATGCATCCCAGAATATATAGTTTTGAAGTTCAATTGTTAAATCTAAACTTCCTCTTTTACAGAACATCTGTGCTATTTTTGTTGTTCTTATGGAATGAATAGATAAAAAAAAGGTTCGGAAATGATAGGGACAATTTAGTCCATTTTCTTGTGAGCTGAGAAATAAAAGAATGAAAAATATAGATGGAGTGCTGTTTTTTGAATTTATTTAATGAAACTGACGCTGCTCTTTGAATTACTTGAAAACGAGTGCTATGTTCGTAACATTGTCTCAAAGCAGTGATGTTTCGTAAATCCCCCCTCCACACACACACACACACAGAGGAATACGAAGGATGTTCTATGTCGACCCGGCCGTGGTACTGACAAACGGTGAATGACTGAATGAATGAGCGTGAAGTCGTGAAGACGAGAAGTGTACTGCCAACCTGCATGCTTCGGTGGCGCGTGCCAGCTGCATATGTGATGCTGGCTTACATGCGACCACTGAAGTAAATAGATGTTATCCCTGTTTGTAGTACTCTGTTTTCATAGTGCATTGTTCTAGTAGGCTGAGGGACCCCACGGCTAAGGTTTACGTTTACTAGCCTTTCATATCATAATAATGAGCTGAACATGAGCTTTAGAAGGCTGATTGGTTGATGGTAAAAATTTGGTCGCTGGAACTTGGCTACCCTAAAATTTGCTATCAAAAATCACTGACAACTCAAAATTAGGCTGTGTTTGGGAGGGCTCCAAAATGCTCGGGCTCCCGCTCTTCCAACTGCACTGGCTCTGGCAACGGAGTCACTTTCTTGCGGCTCTTGGGAGGGAGCCATTTCCTGTGAGAGCGCATTTTACGGAATCAACGGAGCCGGAGCCGCTGGCGCGTTTCTGGCTTGCGCACATGGGATGTCGGAGGTTGGTCGGCCGGGAGCCGGAGCTCCCCGGAGCCGTCCCAAAGAGGCCCTTAGTATGCCAATCAAGCACACGGTAGATCTTATTATTTTGAAAACCGAACACCATTGAAGGAATTGAAAGAAACTCCAAGATTTGTTTGTATGTATACATGAGTTAGTCCCTTTAGTAGGCTTAAGATTATAGTTTGTATTTTTTTTAATAAAGTAATATTACATTTGTTATAATTTTTTATGCATATATAAGAAAAAACCAAAAAAAAAACGGAAGAACTTAGAACCGGAAGGTGGTGGATGTAGACAGGAACAAAACAAAACAGTGCATCTCCTCATTCGTCAATGTCGTCGTATCCTCAGTACGCGTGAAATCGTTCTGTGACTAGCTCACCGGTGACACACACGAGCTGACCTCTATTTTGCGTTTGACGTAGCTTGGGACGCGGATGCAGAAGTCGTCATGTTTTCTATGGGTCTAGACTCTAGAATCACACGGGGGAAGGGATTGAAAGAACTTAGGTCACTGAATTTAATGATCTATATTTAATTGAAGAATCCATGCTAGATACGATCAACATACAGCAAAATTAGAAAATAAAAAAATACGGATAGTTAGAGATTTAATTTCCATACTAATTTAAGTTAAATGTGTATTGGTAGAAGTAAAAATAGTAAGCAAATTTTGGTTCTGATTGAAAGGAAAGTATCTAAACGAAGAACTCACGCAGAAAAATGTAATAAATAGCTAAACGGGGACACAAAACAATGGGAAAAATAAATTCGATTTTCACACGGATTATAAAAAGCAATATGCATAAACAAACAGTACGTAATACAACTAATAAATAGGTAAATTTGAAATTAAATAATGAGAAACCAATTTCTATATATTAAAGCAGGGCCCGTTCCTCGCAAGACACGGTGGACACGTCGTCAGAATTTTCTTAGCCGTTAGTTAGTACAGCCATGAAGCTGATCCTACCATCCATCTGTCGTTTACTGTTTATCTGCCTTTTTTTAATCGTACAAGCATCGAGTTCTCTAGAAGGGAATACTCCTCGAGTTCTCCAGAAGGTGCTATGCTCCGGGAGGAAGTGAGAAGAGTTCACGTGAGACGGAATCCCAGTCTCGCGGATGACAGACTGCCTTGACGTCGCTTTCTTTCCCGAACGCAGAACGCTTCCTATTTCGACGTCTTTTCCGAAGGTAACTGCTTCCACCATTCGCACCTCTGTCCTCATCGCCCATGTGGCGTCGTTCCTCATGAGTCAGGAAGCCACCGGGTCGCGCTGGCTCGCCCTCGTCCGGATGTCATCGTGCTGCATGCCCCTATCGTCCATCTCTTCGTTTCCCGCGCCGCTACAGTTGTTGGTACAGCAAAATCGGCTCTGCCTTGTCACCTGAAACTGTCATCCCCTTCATTGAGTCAACTTTCTATAAATCTTATTTAATTTAATATTTGTGTGAAAGGGAAATAGGCTTTAAACCTTTTCCTAAATGATTTTGGTGGTTGAAATGCCCAACACAAATAATTGGACTAACTAGTTTGCTCTAGAGTTTATGTTCTACAAGTGCCAAAGATTCAACTCAAAACCAATACAAAGATTAAAAAGGGTTCAAGAAAAAAGGAGCAAATGAAACCAAAGTGCTCCCTGGTATGGCGCACCGGACTGTCCGGTATGCCACCGGACAGTGTCCGGTGCACCAGGGAGGATCAACTTCAAACTCCTCACCTTCGGATTTCCTAGGCGCACCTCTGAAAGTCGCCTAGAGGGGGGTGAATAGGGCGAAACTGAAATTTACAAAATTAATCACAACTACAAGTCGGGTTAGCGTTAGAAATATAAACGAGTCTGAGATAGGGCGTAAAACAAATCGCGAGTGAGTGAAGAAGTGAGACGCAAGGATTTGTTTTACCGAGGATCGGTTCTTGCAAACCTACTCCTCGTTGAGGAGGCCACAAAGGCCGGGTCTTTTTCAACCCTTTCCCTCTCTCAAACGGTCCCTCAGACCGAGTGAGCTTCTCTTCTCAAATCAACTGGGAACAAAACTTCCCCGCAAGGGCCACCACACAATTGGTGTCTCTTGCCTCGGTTACAATTAAGTTTTGATCACAAGAACAAATGAGAAAGAAAAGAAGCAATCCAAGCGCAAGAGCTCAAAAGAACTCAACAAATCTCTCTCACTAATCACTAAAGCCTTGTGTGGAATTGGGAGAGGATTTGATCACTTTGGTGTGTCTTGTATTGAATGTCTAGCTCTTGTAAGGTGTAGAAGTGTGAAAATTTGAATGACTTGAATAAGGGGTGGTTGGGGGTATTTATAGCCCCAACCACCAAACTAGCCGTTTGGTGAAGGCTGTTGTCGCATGGCGCACCGGACAGTCCGGTGGGCCACCGGACAGTGTCCGGTGCGCCAGCCACGTCACCCGGCCGTTAGGGTTCGACCGTTGGAGCTCTGACTGGTGGGGTCGCCTGGCTGTCCGGTGGCGCACCGGACAGGTACTGTAGATTGTCCGGTGCGCCGTCTCGCGCGTGCCTGCCTTCTGCGTGCTCTGGCGCGCATTTAATGCCGCTGCAGGTGACCGTTGGCGCCGAAGTAGCCGTTGCTCCGCTGTCACACCGGACAGTCCGGTGTGCACCGGACATGTCCGGTGAATTATAGCGGAGCGGATTCCCGAAGCTGCCGAGTTCAGAGTTGCTCTTCCTTGGGGCACCGGACACTGTCCGGTGGTGCACCGAACAGTCCGGTGAATTATAGCGGAGCCCTCTGAAAATTCCCGAAGGTGAAGAGTTCAGCTTGGAGTACCCTGGTGCACCGGACACTGTCCGGTGGCACACCGGACAGTCCGGTTGTAAAGCCCAAAATTTGTATAAAAATATATAATGATGATATAAATAAATAAATATAATTATGTAGTGTTTTGGGATTATGGAACCTTGGGAAATTAATTGGTTTTCTTTTTGTTGTGCATATTCAAGTAATGAGAATATATTAATCAAATGACAAATAAATACTAGAATATGCATTTCATGCTGAGGTTCTTGTAAAATTGTGAGACAAGTTTAAGTTTGAAAATTAGAAATTTGAAATGGGAGGAGAAAAGAAAAGAGAAGTAATAATACGTAAATAAATAAGTGAATATATATATTTTTACAATTGCATGCTGGAATATTTATTTTGTTTGTGCATTTTCGAATCTGAAGTTTGAACTAAGATTTGGAATTTCTTTTTGAATAAAGAAGAAAACCAAGCTTAAAGCTAAAATAGATAGAAAAGAAAAAGAATAGGACATGTCTGCGCTCTGGGCCCAAAACTGCACTTTTCGGCCCAACTTCTCATTTCTTCCTCTTCACCGCGCTGGCCCAGCAGTACCTTCTGACCTCTCCTCTCACTGTCAAGACGGACCCACAATCCAGTCACCAAACCCCCCAGCAGACCTAACTAGCGCGCTAGCCCCTCCCTAGCTCGGCCCAATCCACTCTCTCTCCCTGTTCTTCTATCGTGTCACACTTACGCGTGGGGCCGCATTGTCAGCACTCTGCTCTTCCTTCTCTCTCGCGTGCTTCGTCCGCAACACTGTCGCGATGCCCGCCGCTAGGATCGCGCGGATCTCGCTGGCCGTTCGAACCACCCGTCCGACATCCCCTCGCTGCAGGGTATTAAGTGGACCGAAGCCCCATCGTCAGCCATCGGCCGGAATCGTCATTGGTGCCCGGCTGCTGCCTCAAATCCCCGTCGCGTCGTGGTCTGGTGATCTTCGCAAAGGCACGACGGAGGTCCAGATGCGGTTCAGGTTGGCCAATCGTGATCAAACCCCTCACGTCCTCGATCCAGTTGGGCCGCTATCGAAGCGCAATGATCCTCCATGGCCACCAGCAGAGGATTGATCCGCCGCTCTGCAAACTCGCTCACGCCGTCGTTCTGTGCACGCGGTCGGGCCGGGGAGCATCGTTGGTGGGTGGTGGTGTCGACCGTGGGCTCGGTGGAAAGGATCGAGTATCGGGGAGGCGAATTGTTCATCGGTTCTTGGGCACCACCATGGGCCGCACTCCGCCATGGGCGGTGGTCTCCATGCGATAAGATCGGGTAAGGACCCTTCCCGTGGATTAGCTTTGAACATAGTATCTTGTAGATGCAGTTGATGTGGGGAATCGAGCACTGGGCCGCCGGGTAGCGCTTCTCAGGCGAGCTCCGCCGTGTGAAGTGAACGCGCCGCCACGGCTGGGGAGCGTGGTTGGGGAAGATGCATCGTCAGCTGTTGATTCGGAGGAATAAGGGAAGAAGAACATGCCCTCGCCGTTGGATCGAGATGGATGGTCGAGATTGAAACAACCATACTCTTTCCCTTCAAGAAACCGTGTTCGTGGATGACAAAATCGACGGTGTAGATTAGGTCCGGATTTACCCCTTCGCGCGATCTGATCTGGACCTTCAGAATCTGATCGGGCGGCTCACGAGTAGCCATACCCCTTCGGGCAAGGTATTTTGCTAAAGAGTCCCTAGTGTTTTGTGGAATCAACCCGCCGTCCGCTATAGTTCAAAGAACATTACATATGGGCCCTGTTTTTAACAGTTTAACCCCTGTCAGTCCAGAGATTTGTGCCCAAGGTCCTCAGGTCGCCAGCAAACTAGAAGTTAATTCGAAAATAGTTTTCAGTAGACAAATAAATCCAAACAAATTTGTATAATCCATAACTTTCTCATTTTAAGTCTGTTTCAACCCGTTCAAATTGTGTTAGTCTCGTAATAAAATTGTCTACGCAGTAACGGTATTAGTTATACCATATTGCATAATTTTATAATTAAATATTTATTTATCCTATGTCTACTAGACCAGCCCTTCTAAAAATCAAAGCTAACCGGGTCATAATTATAATTTGATTAAAATATGGTCTCTAGTCAAGTTATAATTAAAAATTAAAGTTGAGTTAATTACTTATAGAATACTCTTCTCGCATGATCTATATTAATCAATAGAGGATTATAAACTCAGTAAAATCAATCTATAAATGAATATAGTATAAAATAAATCTACTAATCTTGTAAAATCCCTATCTCCTTTGTTTTAGCTCCGAATTAATTAATTCCAGTCGCATTAGTTTTATATTAATATTGTTCTTCGTCTAGTAACCTTATTTTATCATGAAACCTATGATTAATATTATACACTTAGTTTCTTTATGTCCCGCACTTAAAACTTCATAAAACCATAACTTCATAACCGTCACTTCGAATTTAGTAATTCTCGATCCCACGATCTCGTAGCAACGCGTAAATATTCTTATATAGTTTGTGTTTATGTTTGGTGTAATGTTAATTTTGCCTATACCATATTTGTTTATATTGCTATGATTAGCGCGAGGTTATGAGTCATCTGAAGATCATCCTGGTACCTGGAATCTCAAGTGTCAGGCAAGTTGTGCCCTTGATCACTTCTTTTTACCCACTCATGTTCTAATTAATCATAATGATCTGCATAGGTTAATTTTGATGGGACCCAATAGGATACCCTAGTTTGTCTATCTTTATACCTTGTTTACCACTGAACTTTCTGGGTAGTACTTGCTAGTGCTATATGTGGTTTGGGTATGGAGATACATTATTCATGATTACACTTTTGTTATCAGTTGTTATTTATTGTTCATGATAAGATCATTATGTTAATTGGAACATGGAGAACCACCCGGGAAAACAGTGCTACCATAAGGGTTTAATGGGACGCCCTTGGCTGATTAATTAGGAAAGCTAGTGGATGACTACCTTACCCGAAAGGGGCAAGGGCAGTAGGGGAGTGGTCAGTGTAGGGAGGCCCTTGGGATGAATTTGCTGCGATGGCGGTCATGCGAGGGATTCCTGCATTGGAGCTTCCTATAAACTGTAGCGGGTTTTCTGAAGCTAGTGGAACTTTGTAAAGGCCTTGTAGTGTTACCCTGCCTCGCCTCCTCGGTAGAGGTGTATGGGATTGGCCGTCTCTTGGCAGATGGGTAACATGACTTGTGGGTAAAGATGCACAACCTCTGCAGAGTGTAAAACTGGTATACTAGCCGTGCTCACGGTCATGAGCAGCTCGGACACTCACATGATTAATTTATGGAACTAAATTCAATTTGTCATATGCATTGCATCGCAGGTGATGTTGTTACTTTTGTTCTACTACTTAATTGGGTTGGTATTTACTTATACTTAGTAATTGCTAATAAAATTTTGACCAACTCTAAAAGCAATGCTCAGCTCTAACCATCCTCTTTGGTAAGCCTTACACTTCACGTGAGCTCCCACCTTTGGCGAACTCATGCACATTATTCCCCACAACTTGTTGAGCGATGAACGTATGTGAGCTCACTCTTGCTGTCTCACACCCCCCCACAGGTCAAGAACAGGTACCGCAGGATGAGGTGCAAGGAGGATGCTGCGATGAGTTCGTGAGAGATCTAGGTCGTCGTCTCCCAGTCAACTTTGGGTTGCTGGACCGTTGTCTCCTTATAATGTAATTATTTATTTATTTTGTATAGAACAACTGTTATGTAGTAAAGATGTGACATTCGATCCTGTGCCATGATTCATCATATGTGTGAGACTTGGTCCCAGCACACCTGGTGATTATGTTTGCGCCCGGGTCTTGGTGCCCCGAAACCCGGGTGTGACACCGGTGCGCCAGACCAGGGCTGCCTTCAGTTATCCCTCGCTCTTTTTGTTGAACCCTTTTCTTGGTCTTTTTATTGGCTATTTGTGAACCTTTGGCACCTGTATAACTTATACACTAGAGCAAACTAGTTAGTCCAATTATTTGTGTTGGGCAATTCAACCACCAAAATCAAATTAGGAAATAGGTGTAAGCCTAATTCCCTTTCAATCTCCCCCTTTTTGGTGATTGATGCCAACACAAACCAAAGCAAGTATAGAAGTGCATAATTGAACTAGTTTGTAAAATGTAAGTGCAAAGGTTACTTAGAGTTGAGCCAATAGAATTTCTTAAGATATGCATGGATTGTTTCTTTCATTTTTAACATTTTGGACCACGCTTGCACCACATGTTTTGTTTTTGCAAATTCTTTTTAAAAATCTTTTTAAAGACATTTTGCAACTAGTCAAAGGTAAATGAATAAGATTTTTGAGAAGCATTTAAGATTTGAAATTTTCTCCCCCTGTTTCAAATGCTTTTCCTTTGACTAAACGAAACTTCCCCTTGATGAAATTCTCCTCTTAGTGTTCAAGAGGGTTTTGAGATACCAATTTTTGAAAGTGCTACTTTCTCCCCCTTTTTGAACACAATACGATACCAATTTGAAACTTACCAATTGAAAATCATTAGTTTTAAAAATTAGGTGGTGGTGCGGTCCTTTTGCTTTGGGCCAATACTTTCTCCCCCTTTGGCATGAATCGCCAAAAATGGATACTTAGAGTGAAATATAGGCCCTTTTTAAACTACTTTCTCCCCCTTTGGCAAACAAATAATATGAGTGAAGATTATACCAAAGTTGGAGAGTTGCTCGGAGCGACGGCGAAGGATGAGTTATGGAGTGGAGTGGAAGGCTTTGTCTTCGCCGAAGACTCCAATTCCCTTTCATTACACCTATGACTTGGTTTGAAATTCACTTGAAAACACATTAGTCATAGCATATATATAAAAGAGACATGATCAAAGGTATATTTATGAGCTGTGTGTGCAAGACATCAAAAGAAATTTCTAGAATCAAGAATATTTAGCTCATGCCTAAGTTTGGTAAAAGTTTGTTCATCTAGTGGCTTGATAAAGATATCGGCTAATTGATCTTTAGTATTAATGTATGCAATCTCGATATCCCCCTTATGTTGGTGATCCCTAAGAAAATGATACCGATTGGCTATGTGTTTAGTGCGGCTATGCTCAACGGGATTATCCGCCATGCGGATTGCACTCTCATTATCACATAGAAGAGGAACTTTGGTTAATATGTAACCATAGTCCCTAAGGGTTTGCCTCATCCAAAGTAGTTGCGCGCAACAGTGGCCTGTGGCAATATACTCGGCTTCAGCGGTTGAAAGAGCCACAGAATTTTGCTTCTTTGAAGCCCAAGACACCAAGGATCTTCCCAAGAACTGGCAAGTCCCCGATGTGCTCTTTCTATTAATCTTGCACCCTGCCCAATCGGCATCCGAATAACCAATTAAATCAAAAGTGGATCCCCGAGGGTACTAAAGCCCAAACTTAGGAGTATAAGCCAAATATCTCAAGATTCGTTTTACGGCCGTAAGGTGAGATTCCATAGGGTCGGCTTGGAATCTTGCACACATGCATACGAAAAGTGAAAGTCGCCTAGAGGGGGGGTGAATAGGGTGAAACTGAAATTTACAAAATTAATCACAACTACAAGCCGGGTTAGCGTTAGAAATAATAATAAGTCCGAGAGAGAGGGCGCAAAACAAATCGCAAACGAATGAAGAGTGACACGCGGATTTGTTTTACCGAGGTTCGGTTCTTGCAAACCTACTCCCCGTTGAGGAGGCCACAAAGGCCGGGTCTCTTTCAACCCTTACCCTCTCTCAAACGATCCCTCGGATCGAGTGAGCTTCTCTTCTCAAATCAAAACCGGGAACAAAACTTCCCCGCAAGGACCACCACACAATTGGTGTCTCTTGCCTTGGTTACAATGGAGTTTTGATCACAAGAACAAGTGAGAAAGAAAAGAAGCAATCCAAGCGCAAGAGCTCAAAAGAACATGACAAATCTCTCTCTCTAATCACTAAAGCCTTGTGTGGAATTGGAGAGGATTTGATCACTTGAGTGTGTCTAGAATTGAATGCCTAGCTCTTGTAAGTGGTTGAGAAGTGGAAAACTTGGATGACTTGAATGTGGGGTGGTTGGGGGTATTTATAGCCCCAACCACCAAACTAGCCGTTTGGTGGAGGCTGTCTGTCGTATGGTGCACCGGACAGTCTGGTGCACACCGGACATGTCCGGTGCGACAGCCACGTCACCAGGCCGTTAGGGTTCCGACCGTTGGAGCTCTGACTTCTGGGCCCGTCTTGATGTCTGGTGGCGCACCGGACATGAACTGTAGGGTGTCCGGTGCACCAGCATGGGCGTGCCTGACCTCTGCGCGCGCTGGCGCGCATTTAATGCGCTGCAGGTAGCCGTTGGCGCCTGAAGTAGCCGTTGCCCCGCTGTTACACCGGACAGTCTGGTGTACACCGGACATGTCCGGTGAATTTTAGCGGAGCAGCCGTTGCGAATTCCCGAGACTGGCGAGTTCAGATCCACGTCCTCTTGGAGCACTGGACACTGTCCGGTGTACACCGGACAGTCCGGTGAATTATAGCGCGCCGACCCTGAGAATTCCCGAAGGTGAAGAGTTTGAAGTCGATCTTCCCTGGTGCACCGGACACTGTCCGGTGGCACACCGGACAGTCCGGTGCTCCCGACCAGGGTGCCTTCGGTTGTCCCTTTGCTCCATTGTTTGAACCCTTTCCTTGGTCTTTTTATTGGCTGATTGTGAACCTTTGGTACCTGTATAACTTATAGACTTGGGCAAACTAGTTAGTCCAATTATTTGTGTTGGGCAATTCAACCACCAAAATCAATTTAGAAAATAGGTGTAAGCCTAACTCCCTTTCAATCTCCCCCTTTTTGGTGATTGATGCCAACACAAACCAAAGCAAATATAGAAGTGCAGAATTTGAACTAGTTTGCATATGCAAGTACAAAGGTTACTTAAAATTGAGCTAATAAATATCACTTACTAGATATGCATGGATTGTTTCTTTATTTTTAACATTTTGGACCACGCTTGCACCACATGTTTTGTTTTTGCAAATTCCTTTTGTAAATTCTTTTCAAGGTTCTTTTTGCAAAATAGTCAAAGGTAAATGAGTGAGATTTTGCGAAGCACTTTCAAGTTTTGAAATTTTCTCCCCTTGTTTCAAATGCTTTTCCTTTGACTAAACAAAACCCCCCCTTAATAAATTATCCTCTTAGAGTTCAAGAGGGTTTTAAGATATCAATTTTGAAAATACTACTTTCTCCCCCTTTAGAACATAAAGAGATACCAATTTGAAATTTACCAATTGAAAATCATCAATTTTTAAAATTAGGGTTGTGGTGCGGTCCTTTTGCGTGCGGTCCTTTTGCTTTGGGCTCATACTTTCTCCCCCTTTGGCATGAATCGCCAAAAACGGATACTTTGAGTGAGATATAAGCCCTTTGCTAACTACTTTCTCCCCTTTCGCAAATAAAACATAAGAGTGAAGATTATACCAAAGACGGAGAGCGATGCGGAGCGACGGCGAAGGATAAGTAGTAGAGTGGAGTGGAAGCCTTTGTCTTCGCCGAAGACTCCAATTCCCTTTCAATATACCTATGACTTGGTTTGAAATACACTTGAAAACACATTAGTCATAGCATATATAAGAGAGACATGATCAAAGGTATATTTATAAGCTATGTGTGCAAGTTTAGCAAGAGAAATTCCTAGAATCAAGAATATTGAGCTCATGCCTAAGTTTGGTAAAAGTTTGTTCATCGAGTGGCTTGGTAAAGATATCGGCTAATTTATCTTTAGTATTAATGTATGTAATCTCGATATCCCCCTTTTGTTGGTGATCCCTCAGAAAATGATACCGAATGGCTATGTGTTTAGTGCGGCTATGCTCAACGGGATTATCCGCCATGCGGATTGCACTCTCATTATCACATAGAAGAGGAACTTTGGTTAGTTTGTAACCATAGTCCCGCAGGTTTGCCTCATCCAAAGCAATTGCGCGCAACAATGGCCTGCGGCAATGTACTCGGCTTCGGCGGTAGAAAGAGCGACCGAATTTTGCTTCTTTGAAGCCCAAGACACCAAGGATCTTCCCAAGAACTGGCAAGTCCCCGATGTGCTCTTCCTATTGATTTTGCACCCCGCCCAATCGGCATCCGAATAACCAATCAAATCAAATGTGGATCTCCGAGGGTACCAAAGCCCAAACTTAGGAGTATAAGCCAAATATCTCAAGATTCGTTTTACGGCCGTAAGGTGTGATTCCTTAGGGTCGGCTTGGAATCTTGCACACATGCATACGGAAAGCATAATGTCCGGTCGAGATGCACATAAATAAAGTAATGAACCAATCATCGACCGGTATACCTTTTGATCGACGGATTTACCTCCCGTGTCGAGGTCGAGATGCCCATTTGTTCCCATGGGTGTCTTGATGGGCTTGGCATCCTTCATTCCAAACTTGGTTAGAATGTCTTGAGTGTACTTCGTTTGGCTAATGAAGGTGCCCTCTTGGAGTTGCTTTACTTGGAATCCTAGAAAATACTTCAACTCCCCCATCATAGACATCTCGAATTTCTATGTCATGATCCTACTAAATTCTTCACATGTAGATTCATTAGTAGACCCAAATATAATATCATCAACATAAATTTGGCATACAAACAAATCATTGTCAAGAGTTTTAGTGAATAAAGTAGGATCAGCCTTGCCGACTTTGAAGCCATTAGCAATAAGGAAATCTCTTAGGCATTCATACCATGCTCTTGGGGCTTGCTTGAGCCCATAAAGCGCCTTAGAGAGCCTATAGACATGGTTAGGATACTCACTATCTTCAAAGCCGGGAGGTTGCTCAACATAGACCTCTTCCTTGATTGGTCCGTTGAGGAAGGCACTCTTCACGTCCATTTGATAAAGCTTGAAGCCATGGTAAGTAGCATAGGCTAATAATATGCGAATTGACTCAAGCCTAGCTACGGGTGCATAGGTTTCACCAAAATCCAAACCTTCGACTTGGGAGTATCCCTTGGCCACAAGTCGAGCTTTGTTCCTTGTCACCACACCATGCTCGTCTTGCTTGTTGCGGAAGACCCACTTGGTTCCTACAACATTTTGATTAGGACCTGGAACTAAATGCCATACCTCATTCCTAGTGAAGTTGTTGAGCTCCTCTTGCATCGCCATCACCCAATCTGAATCTTGAAGTGCTTCCTCTACCCTGTGTGGCTCAATAGAGGAAACAAAAGAGTAATGCTCACAAAAATGTGCAACACGAGATCGAGTGGTTACCCCCTTATGAATGTCGCCGAGGATGGTGTCGACGGGGTGATCTCGTTGTATTGCTTGGTGGACTCTTGGGTGTTGCGGCCTTGGTTCTTCATCCTCCTTGTCTTGATCATTTGCATCTCCCCCTTGATCATTGCTGTCATCTTGAGGTGGCTCATCTCTTTGATCTTCTCCTTCATCAACTTGAGCCTCGTCCTCATTTTGAGTTGGTGGAGATGCTTGCGTGGAGGAAGATGGTTGATCTTTTGCATGTGGAGGCTCTTCGGATTCCTTAGGATACACATCCCCAATGGACATGTTCCTTAGCGCGATGCACGGAGCCTGTTCTTCACCTATCTCATCAAGATCAACTTGCTCTACTTGAGAGCCGTTAGTCTCGTCAAACACAACGTCACAAGAAACTTCAATTAGTCCTGAGGACTTGTTAAAGACTCTATATGCCCTTGTGTTTGAATCATATCCTAGTAAAAAGCCTTCTACAGTTTTAGGAGCAAATTTAGATTTTCTGCCTCTCTTAACAAGAATAAAGCATTTGCTACCAAAAACTCTAAAATATGAAATATTGGGCTTTTTACCGGTTAGGAGTTCATATGATGTCTTCTTGAGGATTCGGTGTAGATATAACCGGTTGATGGCGTAGCAAGCGGTGTTAACCGCCTCGGCCCAAAACCGATCCGGCGTCTTGTACTCATCAAGCATGGTTCTTGCCATGTCCAATAGAGTTCGATTCTTCCTCTCCACTACACCATTTTGTTGTGGGGTGTAGGGAGAAGAGAACTCATGCTTGATGCCCTCCTCCTCAAGGAAGCCTTCAATTTGAGAGTTCTTGAACTCCGTCCCGTTGTCGCTTCTAATTCTCTTGATCCTTAAGTCGAACTCATTTTGAGCCCGTCTCAAGAATCCCTTTAAGGTCTCTTGGGTATGAGATTTTTCCTGCAAAAAGAACACCCAAGTGAAGCGAGAATAATCATCCACAATAACTAGACAGTACTTACTCCCGCCGATGCTTATGTAAGCGATCGGGCCGAATAAATCCATGTGTAGGAGCTCTAGTGGCCTGTCACTTGTCATGATGTTCTTATGTGGATGATGAGTGCCAACTTGCTTCCCGGCTTGGCATGCGCTACAAATCCTGTCTTTCTCAAAATGAACATTTGTTAATCCTAAAATGTGCTCTCCCTTTAGAAGCTTATGAAGATTCTTCATTCCAACATGGGCTAGTCGGCGGTGCCAGAGCCAACCCATGTTAGTCTTAGCTATTAAGCAAGTGTCGAGTTTAGCTCTATCAAAATCCACCAAGTATAGCTGACCCTCTAACACTCCCTTAAAAGCTATTGAATCATCACTTCTTCTAAAGACAGTGACACCTACATCAGTGAATAGACAGTTGTAGCCCATTTGACATAATTGAGATACGGAAAGCAAATTGTAATCTAAAAAATCTACAAGAAAAAACATTGGAAATGGAATGGTCAGGAGATATAGCTATTTTACCCAAACCTTTGACCAAACCTTGGTTTCCATCCTCGAAAGTGATAGCTCGTTGGGGATCTTGGTTTTTCTCGTAGGAGGAGAACATCTTCTTCTCCCCTGTCATGTGGTTTGTGCACCCGCTGTCGATGATCCAACTTGAGCCCCCAGATGCATAAACCTACAAAACAAGTTTAGTTCTTGACTTTAGGTACCCAAACAATTTTGGGTCCTTTGGCATTAGAAACAAGAACTTTGGGTACCCAAACACAAGTCTTGGAGCCCTTGTGTTTGCCCCTAACAAACTTGGCAACTACCTTGCTGGATTTGTTAGTAAGCACATAAGATGCATCAAAAGTCTTAAATAAAATGCCATGATCATTTGATGCACTAGGAGTTTTCTTTCTAGGCAACTTAGCACGGGTTGGTTGCCTAGAGCTAGATATCTCACCCTTATACATAAAAGCATGGTTAGGGCCAGAGTGAGACTTCCTAGAATGAATTCTCCTAATTTTGCTCTCGGGATAACCGGCAGGGTACAAAATGTAACCCTCGTTATCCTGAGGCATGGGAGCTTTGCCCTTAACAAAGTTAGACAAATTTTTAGGAGGGGCATTAAGTTTGACATTGTCTCCCCTTTGGAAGCCAATGCCATCCTTGATGCCAGGGCGTCTCCCATTATAGAGCATACTTCTAGCAAATTTAAACTTTTCATTTTCTAAGTTATGCTCGGCAATTTTAGCATCTAATCTTGCTATATGATCATTTTGTTGTTTAATAAAAGCCATGTGATCATGGATAGCATCAACATCAACATCTCTACATCTAGTACAAATAGTGACATGCTCAATGGTAGATGTAGACGGTTTGCAAGAATTAAGTTCAACAATCTTAGCACGCAAAATATCATTGTTATCTCTAAGATTGGAAATTGTAACATTGCAATCATCAAAATCTTTAGCCTTAGCAATTAATTTTTCATTTTCAATCCTAAGGCTAGCAAGAGAGGTGTTTAATTCTTCAATCTTAGCAAGCAAATCATCATTATCATTTCTAAGATTGGGAATTGAAACATCACAAGCATGAGAATCAACCTTAGCAATTAATCTAGCATTTTCATTTCTAAGGTTATCAATGGTCTCATGGCAAGTGCTTAGCTCACTAGACAATTTTTCACATTTTTCAACTTGTAGAGCATAGGCATTTTTAACCTTAACATGCTTTTTGTTCTCCTTGATTAGGAGGTCCTCTTGGGAGTCCAAGAGATCATCCTTCTCATGAATAGCACTAATCAATTCATTTAATTTTTCCTTTTGTTGCATGTTTAGGTCGGCAAAAAGGGTACGCAAATTATCTTCCTCATCACTAGCATTATCATCACTAGAGGACTCATATTTAGTGGAGGATTTGGATTTAACCTTCTTCCTTTTGCCGTCCTTGGCCATGAGGCACTTGTGGCCGACGTTGGGGAAGAGAAGACCCTTGGTGACGGCGATGTTGGCGACGTCCTCGTCGGAGGAGGAGTCGGTGGAGCTCTCGTCGGAGTCCCATTCGCGGCACACGTGGGCATCGCCGCCCCTCTTCTTGTGGTACCTCTTCTTTTCTCTTCTCTTGCCCTTCTTGTCGTCGCCCCTGTCACTGTCACTAGATAGTGGACATTTTGCTATAAAATGACCGGGCTTACCACATTTGTAGCACACTTTCTTGGAGCGGGGTTTGTAGTCTTTCCCCCTCCTTTGCTTGAGGATTTGGCGAAAGCTCTTGATAATGAGCGCCATCTCCTCGTTGTCGAGCTTGGAGGCGTCGATGGGTGTTCGACTTGGAGTAGCCTCCTCCTTCTTTTCTTCCGTCGCCTTGAATGCGATGGGTTGTGCTTCGGGCGTGGAGGGGGTGCCTTGCTCGATGATTTTCTTTGAGCCTTTAATCATTAGCTCAAAGCTCACAAATTTTCCTATAACCTCCTCGGGAGACATTAGCTTATATCTAGGATCACCTCGAATTAATTGAACTTGTGTAGGATTAAGAAATACGAGGGATCTAAGAATAACCTTGACCATCTCATGGTCATCCCATTTTTCGCTCCCGAGGTTGCGCACTTGGTTCACCAAGGTCTTCAAGCGGTTGTACATTGCTTGTGGACCCTCCCCTTGGTGAAGCATTAAGCGACCGAGCTCCCCCTCGATCGTCTCCCGCTTGGTGATTTTTGTCACCTCATCTCCTTCGTGCGCGGTCTTTAGTACGTCCCAAATTTCCTTCGCACTTTTTAACCCTTGCACCTTGTTATACTCCTCTCGACTTAGAGAGGCGAGGAGTATAGTGGTTGCTTGGGAGTTAAAGTGGTGGATTTGGGCCACCTCGTCCGAGTCGTAGTCTTCATCCCCTACGGATGGCACCTGTACACCAAACTCAACAACATTCCATATGCTTGTGTGGAGAGATTTAGATGGTGCCTCATTTTATCACTCCACATGTTATAATCTTCACCATCAAAAACCGGTGGTTTGCCTAATGGAACGGAGAGTAAAGGAGTACGCTTTGAGGGGTAGCGTAGGGGGATCTTACTATACTTCTTGCGCTCTTGGCGCTTAGAAGTGACGGACGGTGCATCAGAGTTGGAGGTCGATGTTGATGAAGTGTCGGTCTCGTAGTAGACCACTTTCCTCATCCTCTTGTGCTTGTCGCCTTTCCAATGCGATTTGTGGGAAGAGGATTTCTTCTCCTTCCTCTTCCCTTTGTTGGAGGAGCTCTTCTTCTTCTCCTTCCTCTTGGTGCGGGACTCTTCCGATGAAGTGCTCCCGTGACTCGTAGTAGGCTTGTCGCCGGTCTCCATCTCCCTCTTGGTGTGATCTCCCGACATCACTTCGAGCGGTTAGGCTCTAATGAAGCACCGGGCTCTGATACCAATTGAAAGTCGCCTAGAGGGGGGGTGAATAGGGCGAAACTGAAATATACAAATTAATCACAACTACAAGCCGGGTTAGCGTTAGAAATAATAATGAGTCCGAGAGAGAGGGCGCAAAACAAATCGCAAACGAATGAAGAGTGACACGCGGATTTGTTTTACCGAGGTTCGGTTCTTGCAAACCTACTCCCCGTTGAGGAGGCCACAAAGGCCGGGTCTCTTTCAACCCTTACCCTCTCTCAAACGATCCCTCGGACCGAGTGAGCTTCTCTTCTCAAATCAAAACCGGGAACAAAACTTCCCCGCAAGGACCACCACACAATTGGTGTCTCTTGCCTTGGTTACAATGGAGTTTTGATCACAAGAACAAGTGAGAAAGAAAAGAAGCAATCCAAGCGCAAGAGCTCAAAAGAACACGACAAATCTCTCTCTCTAATCACTAAAGCCTTGTGTGGAATTGGAGAGGATTTGATCACTTGAGTGTGTCTAGAATTGAATGCCTAGCTCTTGTAAGTGGTTGAGAAGTGGAAAACTTGGATGACTTGAATGTGGGGTGGTTGGGGGTATTTATAGCCCCAACCACCAAACTAGCCATTTGGTGGAGGCTGTCTGTCGTATGGTGCACCGGATAGTCCGGTGCACACCGGACATGTCCGGTGCGACAGCCATGTCACCAGGCCGTTAGGGTTCCGACCGTTGGAGCTCTGACTTCTGGGCCCGTCTTGATGTCTGGTGGCGCACCGGACATGAACTGTAGGGTGTCCGGTGCACCAGCATGGGCGTGCCTGACCTCTGCGCGCGCTGGCGCGCATTTAATGCGCTGCAGGTAGCCGTTGGCGCCTGAAGTAGCCGTTGCCCCGCTGTTACACCGGACAGTCCGGTGTACACCGGACATGTCCGGTGAATTTTAGCGGAGCAGCCGTTGCGAATTTCCGAGACTGGCGAGTTCAGATCCGCGTCCTCTTGGAGCACCGGACACTGTCCGGTGTACACCGGACAGTCCGGTGAATTATAGCGCGCCGGCCCTGAGAATTCCCGAAGGTGAAGAGTTTGAAGTCGATCTTCCCTGGTGCACCGGACACTGTCCGGTGGCACACCGGACAGTCCGGTGCTCCCGACCAGGGTGCCTTCGGTTGTCCCTTTGCTCCATTGTTTGAACCCTTTCCTTGGTCTTTTTATTGGCTTATTGTGAACCTTTGGTACCTGTATAACTTATAGACTTGGGCAAACTAGTTAGTCCAATTATTTGTGTTGGGCAATTCAACCACCAAAATCAATTTAGGAAATAGGTGTAAGCCTAACTCCCTTTCAGAAAGCATAATGTCCGGTCGAGATGCACATAAATAGAGTAATGAACCTATCATCGACCGGTATACCTTTTGATCGACGGATTTACCCTCCGTGTCGAGGTCGAGATGCCCATTGGTTCCCATGGGTGTCTTGATGGGCTTGGCATCCTTCATCCCAAACTTGTTTAGAATGTCTTGAGTATACTTTGTTTGGCTAATGAAGGTGCCCTCTTGGAGTTTCTTTACTTGAAATCCTAGAAAATACTTCAACTCCCCCATCATTGACATCTCGAATTTCTGTGTCATGATCCTACTAAATTCTTCACATGTAGATTCGTTAGTAGACCCAAATATAATATCATCAACATAAATTTGGCATACAAACAAATCATTGTCAAGAGTTTTAGTGAATAAAGTAGGATCGGCCTTTTCGACTTTGAAGCCATTAGCTATAAGGAAATCTCTTAGGCATTCATACCATGCTCTTGGGGCTTGCTTGAGCCCATAAAGCGCCTTAGAGAGCCTATAGACATGGTTAGGATACTCACTGTCTTCAAAGCCGGGAGGTTGCTCAACATAGACCTCTTCTTTGATAGGTCCGTTGAGGAAGACACTCTTCACGTCCATTTGATAAAGCTTGAAGCCATGGTAAGTAGCATAGGCTAATAATATACGAATTGACTCAAGCCTAGCTACGGGTGCATAGGTTTCACCAAAATCCAAACCTTCCACTTGGGAGTATCCCTTGGCCACAAGTCGAGCTTTGTTCCTTGTCACCACACCATGCTCATCTTGTTTGTTGCGGAAGACCCACTTGGTTCCTACAACATTTTGGTTAGGACGTGGAACTAAATGCCATACCTCATTCCTAGTGAAGTTGTTGAGCTCCTCTTGCATCGCCATCACCCAATCCGAATCTTGAAGTGCTTCCTCTACCCTGTGTGGCTCAATAGAGGAAACAAAAGAGTAATGCTCACAAAAATGTGCAACACGAGATCTAGTGGTTACCCCCTTATGAATGTCGCCGAGGATGGTGTCGACGGGGTGATCTCGTTAAATTGCTTGGTGGACTCTTGGGTGTGGCGGTCTTGATTCTTCATCCTCCTTGTCTTGATCATTTTCATCTCCCCCTTGATCATTGCCGTCATCTTGAGGTGGCTCATCTCTTTGATCTTCTCCTTCATCAACTTGAGCCTCATCCTCATTTTGAGTTGGTGGAGATGCTTGTGTGGAGGAGGATGGTTGATCTTGTTCATTTGGAGGCTCTTCGGATTCCTTAGGACACACATCTCCAATGGACATGTTCCTTAGCGTGATGCACGGAGCCTCTTCTCCACCTATCTCATCAAGATCAACTTGCTCTACTCGAGAGCCGTTAGTTTCATCAAACACAACGTCACAAGAAACTTCAACTAGTCCTGAGGACTTGTTAAAGACTCTATATGCCCTTGTGTTTGAATCATATCCTAGTAAAAAGCCTTCTACGGTCTTAGGAGCAAATTTAGATTTTCTACCTCTTTTAACAAGAATAAAGCATTTGCTACCAAAGACTCTAAAATATGAAATATTGGGCTTTTTACCGGTTAGGAGTTCATATGATGTCTTCTTGAGGATTCGGTGTAGATATAACCGGTTGATGGCGTAGCAAGCGGTGTTAACCGCCTCGGCCCAAAACCGATCCGGCGTCTTGTATTCATCAAGCATGGTTCTTGCCATGTCCAATAGAGTTCGATTCTTCCTCTCCACTACACCATTTTGTTGTGGAGTGTAGGGAGAAGAGAACTCATGCTTGATGCCCTCCTCCTCAAGGAAGCCTTCAATTTGTGAATTCTTGAACTCCGTCCCATTGTCGCTTCTTATTTTCTTGATCCTTAAGCCGAGCTCATTTTGAGCTCGTCTCAAGAATCCCTTTAAGATCTCTTGGGTTTGAGATTTTTCCTGCAAAAAGAACGCCCAAGTGAAGCGAGAATAATCATCCACAATAACTAGACAGTACTTACTCCCACCGATGCTTATGTAAGCTATCGGGCCGAATAGGTCCATGTGTAGGAGCTCCAGTGGCCTGTCAGTCGTCATGATGTTCTTGTGTGGATGATGAACGCCAACTTGCTTCCCGGCTTGGCATGCGCTACATATCCTGTCTTTCTCAAAATGAACATTTGTTAATCCTAAAATGTGCTCTCCCTTTAGAATCTTATGAAGATTCTTCATTCCAACATGGGCTAGTCGGCGGTGCCAGAGCCAACCCATGTTAGTCTTAGCAACTAAGCAAGTGTCGAGTTCAGCTCTATCAAAATCTACCAAGTATAGCTGACCCTCTAACACTCCCTTTAATGCTATTGAATCATCACTTCTTCTAAAGACAGTGACACCTACATCAGTGAATAGGCAGATGTAGCCCATTTGACATAATTGAGATACGAAAAGCAAGTTATAATCTAATGAATCAACAAGAAAAACATTGGAAATGGAATGGTCAGGAGATATAGCTATTTTACCCAAACCTTTGACCAAACCTTGGTTTCCATCCCCGAATGTGATAGCTCGCTAGGGATCTTGGTTTTTCTCGTAGGAGGAGAACATCTTCTTCTCCCCTGTCATGTGGTTTGTGCACCCGCTATCGATGATCCAACTTGTGCCCCCGGATGCATAAACCTACAAAACAATTTTAGTTCTTGACTTTAGGTACCCAAACGGTTTTGGGTCCTTTGGCATTAGACACAAGAACTTTGGGTACCCAAACATAAGTCTTGGAGCACTTGTGTTTGCCCCCGACAAACTTGGCAACTATCTTGCCGGATTTGTTAGTCAAAACATAAGATGCATCAAAAGTTTTAAATGAAATGTCATGACCATTTGATGCATTAGGAGTTTTCTTTTTAGGCAACTTAGCACGGGTTGGTTGCCTAGAGCTAGATGTCTCACCCTTATACATAAAAGCATAATTAGGGCCAGAGTGAGACTTCCTAGAGTGAATTCTCCTAATCTTGCTCTCGGGATAACCGACAGGGTACAAAATGTAACCCTTGTTATCCTGAGGCATGGGAGCCTTGCCCTTCACAAAATTAGACAATCTTTTAGGAGGGGCATTAAGTTTGACATTGTCCCCTTTTTGGAAACCAATGCCATCCTTGATACCAGGGCGTCTCCCATTATAGAGCATGCTTCTAGCAAATTTAAACTTTTCATTTTCTAAGTCATGCTCGGCAATTTTAGCATCTAATTTAGCTATATGATCATTTTGTTGTTTAATTAAAGTCATATGATCATGAATAGCATCAATATCAATATCTCTACATCTAGTACAAATAGACACATGCTCAACAGTAGATGTAGAGGGTTTGCAAGATTTTAATTCTACAACCTTAGCATGCAATATATCATTTTCACTTCTAAGGTTAGAAATAGTAACATTGCAAACATCAATATCTTTAGCCTTAGCAATTAATTTTTCATTTTCATTTCTAAGGCTAGCAAGAGAATCATTCAATTCTTCAATCTTAGCAAGCAAATCAACATTATCATTTCTAAGATTGGGAATTGAAACATCACAAACATGAGAATCAACCTTAGCAATTAATCTAGTATTTTCATTTCTAAGGTTGGCAATGGTGTCATGGCAAGTACTTAGCTCACTAGTTAATTTCTCACATTTTTCAACTTTTAGAGCATAAGTATTTTTTACCTTAACATGCTTCTTATTTTCCTTAATTAGGAAGTCCTCTTGAGAGTCCAAGAGATCATCCTTCTCATGAATAGCACTAATTAATTCATTTAACTTTTCCTTTTGTTGCATATTAAGGTTGGCAAAAAGAATGTGCAAGTTATCCTCCTCATTGCTAGCATCATCCTCATCACTAGAGGTTTCATATTTAGTGGAGGATCTTGATTTTACCTTCTTCTTTTTGCCGTCCTTTGCCATGAGGCACTTGTGGCCAACATTGGGGAAGAGAAGTCCCTTGGTAATGGCGATGTTGGCGGCGTACTCGTCGGAGGAGGAGTCGGTGGAGCTCTCGTCGGAGTCCCACTCCCGACAAACATGGGCATCGCCGCCCTTCTTCTTGTAGTACTTCTTCTTCTCCCTTCTTCTCCCCTTCTTGTCGTCGCCCCTGTCACTGTCACTAGAAATAGGACATTTTGCTATAAAGTGACCGGGCTTACCACACTTGTAGCAAACTTTCTTGGAGCGGGGCTTGTAATCTTTCCCCCTCCTTTGCTTGAGGATTTGGCGGAAGCTCTTGATGATGAGCGCCATCTCCTCGTTGTCGAGCTTGGAGGCGTCGATGGGTGTTCGACTTGGAGTAGATTCCTCCTTCTTTTCTTCCGTCGCCTTGAATACGACCAGTTGCGCTTCGGATGTGGAGGGGCCGTCAAGCTCGTTGATCTTCTTTGAGCCTTTGATCATCAATTCAAAGCTCACAAAATTCCCGATTACTTCCTCGGGAGTCATTAGTGTATATCTAGGATTGCCACGAATTAATTGAACTTGAGTAGGGTTAAGGAAAACAAGTGATCTAAGAATAACCTTAACCACTTCGTGGTCATCCCATTTTTTGCTCCCAAGGTTGCGCACTTGGTTCACCAAGGTTTTGAGCCGGTTGTACATGTCTTGTGGCTCCTCCCCTTGGCGAAGACGGAAGCGACCGAGCTCCCCCTCGATCGTTTCGCGCTTGGTGATCTTGGTCACCTCATCTCCTTCGTGCGCGGTCTTTAGCACGTCCCAAATTTCCTTAGCACTCTTCAACCCTTGCACCTTATTATACTCCTCTCGACTTTGAGAGGCGAGGAGTATAGTTATGGCTTGGGAGTTGAAGTGTTGAATTTGGGCCACTTCGTCCTCATCATAATCTTCATCCCCTATGGATGGTACCTGAACACCAAACTCAACAACATCCCATATACTTTTGTGGAGTGAGGTTAGATGAAATCGCATTAAATCACTCCACCTAGCATAATCTTCACCATCAAAAGTTGGTGGTTTGCCTAATGGGACGGAAAGTAAAGGTGTATGTTTAGGAATGCGAGGATAGCGTAGGGGGATCTTACTAAACTTCTTGCGCTCATGGCGCTTAGAAGTTACGGACGGTGCGTCGGAGCCGGAGGTCGATGGTGATGAAGTGTCGGTCTCGTAGTAGACCACCTTCCTCATCTTCTTGTGCTTGCCACCACTCCGATGCGACTTGAGGGAAGAGGATTTCTTCTCCTTCCCCTTTCCCTTGTTGCGGGACTCTTTCGATGAAGTCTTCCCGTGGCTTGTAGTGGGCTTGTCGCCGGTCTCCATCTCCCTCTTGGTGTGATCTCCCGATATCACTTCGAGCAGTTAGGCTCTAATGAAGCACCGGGCTCTGATACCAATTGAAAGTCGCCTAGAGGGGGGGTGAATAGGGCGAAACTGAAATTTACAAAATTAATCACAACTACAAGCCGGGTTAGCGTTAGAAATATAAACGAGTCCGAGATAGGGCGTAAAACAAATCGCGAGTGAGTGAAGAAGTGAGACGCAAGGATTTGTTTTACCGAGGTTCGGTTCTTGCAAACCTACTCCCCGTTGAGGAGGCCACAAAGGCCGGATCTTTTTCAACCCTTTCCCTCTCTCAAACGGTCCCTCGGACCGAGTGAGCTTCTCTTCTCAAATCAACCGGGAACAAAACTTCCCTGCAAGGACCACCACACAATTGGTGTCTCTTGCCTCGGTTACAATTGAGTTTTGATCACAAGAACAAATGAGAAAGAAAAGAAGCAATCCAAGCGCAAGAGCTCAAAAGAACACAACAAATCTCTCTCACTAATCACTAAAGCCTTGTGTGGAATTGGGAGAGGATTTGATCACTTTGGTGTGTCTTGTATTGAATGCCTAGCTCTTGTAAGGTGTAGAAGTGTGAAAACTTGGATGACATGAATGAGGGGTGGTTGGGGGTATTTATAGCCCCAACCACCAAACTAGCCGTTTGGTGAAGGCTGCTGTCGCATGGCGCACCAGACAGTCTGGTGGGCCACCGGACAGTGTCCGGTGCGCCAGCCACGTCACCCGGCCGTTAGGGGTCGACCGTTGGAGCTCTCACTGGTGGGGTCACCTGGCTGTCCGGTGGCGCACCGGACAGGTACTGTAGATTGTCCGGTGCGCCATCTCGCGCGTGCCTGCCTTCTGCGCGCTCTGACGCGCATTTAATGCCGCTGCAGGTGACCGTTGGCGCCGAAGTAGCCGTTGCTCCGCTGTCACACCGGACAGTCCGGTGTGCACCGGACATGTCCGGTGAATTATAGCGGAGCGGATTCCCGAAGCTGGCGAGTTCAGAGTTGCTCTTCCTTAGCGCACCGGACAGCCCGGTGAATTATAGCGGAGCCCTCTGAAAATTCCCGAAGGTGAAGAGTTTAGCTTGGAGTACCCTGGTGCACCGGACACTGTCTAGTGCGCCAGACCAGGGCTGCCTTCGGTTATCCCTCGCTCTTTTGTTGAACCCTTTTCTTGGTCTTTTTATTGGCTATTTGTGAACCTTTGGCACCTGTATAACTTATAGACTAGAGCAAACTAGTTAGTACAATTATTTGTGTTGGGCAATTCAACCACCAAAATCAAATTAGGAAATAGGTGTAAGCCTAATTCCCTTTCAACCTCCGCTATAATTCACTGGACTGTCCGTTGTGCCACCGGACTATCCGGTGAGCCAGCGGAGCAACGGTCATCTGCGCGCAACGGTCGACTCTGACAGTGAAATAGTGCAGAACAGTACACGCGGCAGAAGTCAGAGCAGAAGGTCAGAGGGGCACCGGACTGTCCGGTGTGGCACCGGACTGTCCGGTGCCGCATGAGGACAAAGCCTCCAACGGTCGACCAACTCCAACCCTAACGAAGAGGATGACATGGCGGCACACCAGACACTGTCCGGTGGCGCATCAGACACTGTCCGGTGGGGCACCGGACTGTCCGGTGCGCCCATCGCCAGCAGCCTTCTTCAACGGCTACATTTTGGATGGTGGCTATAAATACCACCCCAACCAGCCACTTCAAAGTGTGGGAGCCCAAGCAACATTCCAAGTCATATAGTTGACATACTCAAGCCCTCCCAACCACCTCTATTCATTGATCCATCCTATACACAAGATTTAGACCACTACAACCAACACAAGTGCCACAAAGGAGAGAGCAAGCAAAAGAAAGCCTCTCGTGTGAGTTTAGCTCTAGTGCCTTGTGAGATTCTTTGAGAGAAAGTGTGTGATACATCTTGCGTTCATTTGTGCATGGAGTTTTTGAAGGATTACGGGGAGGCTACGCTAGCGCAAAACAAAATTTTCATCCCCATAATACCAAGAACTACTGCGGTTATAGGTCATGGAATTACCACTAGACGCGCAGAGCAGCGGAAGACGTCTCGATGTAGACGAACGCGTCGAGCAGTGCCGTGTAGTCACCGGCGTTCTTCACGTCCTTGCACGGTTCGTCCAAGTGCTCCAGATGCAGCACCTCCGAGGTATCCACACGTACAGGGAGGAAGCGCCGCGTACCGAACTGCTAGGTTCGCGACGGCGGCTTGGCGAGGGCGAGAGGCGAGCGGCGGCTGCTGGTTTGCAGGTGGCGAATTAGGTTATATCTTAACCGCGCCCCTGCCCCTCATTATATAGGCGTTATGGTGGGCTTCTGACGCCGAGGCCCATCATTAACCCTAAAGCCCAGTCTAATTTCGGATCTAATCCGAATTAGGCTTCCTTCCCCTTAAGTGTGTGACCCTATAGGTTCACGTACAAATAGACATAGCCCGAGTACTCTTACTTGGCCCAATAATTGACAGCGACCTCTAGCAAGACATGTCAACTCCTATGTGTACGTAAAGATCATATCAGACGAACCATTACGACATTAAGTACATGTTGTTCCCTTTGTCTCACGATATTTGGTCTGGCTCTAAGCTGACCTCTCTTTCTCGATACTGTGAATTGGAATCCTTTCAATGGTTAACTCTTAACCCTAGCACGGCCATGCATTTCTTGATCCAATCACTCGAGGGGCCCAGAGATATCTCTCTCACAAAGAGAGGGACAAATTCCATCTTGACTGACCATGCCTCATAGCATGCTTCCTGACAAACCCAAAACTACCTTTATAACTACCCAGTTACGGGATAGCGTTTGATAGTCCCTAAGTAAGTCAATTCACATCTTGAGAACATGCGGCAATCTCAGGTCTAAGGATACAGTATTCATGTTGCAAGAAGAGAACTATATTACAATATCTCACGTTGGGTCGGTCCAGCCTCATGTCATACATGCACCCACATTATTAATTTAACATCTCCATGTTCATGACTTGTGAAATGTAGTCATCAACTAATACATGTGCTAGTCATCGACTCTGACTAGGGACATCATTTAGAATAACCATATAAGTAAAGAATCTCACAAACAATTCACATAATTGCTAATCAATACAAGGTGCCTTCCATGGATATTCAATTAAGCAATATATATATCATGGATACAAAGAAATATGCTCATCTCTATGATTATCTCTAGGGCATATTTCTAACAGTTTTGACTCCCATTGAACTTCCTCCAAAGTTTTGGAGGCTTGTAAAGCTAGCAAGAGACACCAAAGAGTGTGGTGGTCCTTGCGGGGTCTTAAGTGATCCTTGAAAAGAAGAAGAGCTCGCCGGTCTTTGGTGATCGGTGGAGAGAGGGAAAGGGTTGAAAGAGACCCGTCCTTAGTGGACTCCTCAACGGGGACTAGGCCTTCGAGGGCCGAACCTCGGTAACACAAATCACCCATGTCTCGTGTGCTTATTGCTTGTGATTTGTTTGTTCTTTCCCTTTCTAAGTTTTTCTTGTTCTATTCTTGGCTAAATACTATTTGGTGTTGCTTTAAGTTAAATTCTTATTTAGTGAAGCAACACCTTGTGTAACACCCGGATTTTAGGGATCCAAAACCCGGGGTTAACATAAACATCAGGTATGCTGGGACCAAGTCTCATACATATGATGTATAGTGGCACAGGATCGAATGTCACATCTTTATATATAACAGGAGTTCTATACAAAATAAATAATTACATTATAAGGAGACAACGGTCCAGCAACCCAAAGTTGACTGGGAGACGACGACCTAGACCACTCACGAACTCATCACAGCATCCTCCATGAGCATCATCCTGCAGTACCTGGTCTTGACCTGTGGTGTATGTGAGACAGCAAGAGTGAGCTCACATACGTTCATCGCTCAACAAGTTGTGGGGGAATAATGTGTATGAACTCGCCAAAGGTGGGAGCTCACGTGAAGTGTAAGGCTTACCAAAGAAGATGGTTAGAGCTGAGCATTGCTTTTAAAGTTGGTCAAAATTTTATTAGCAGTTACTAAGTATAAGTAAATACCAACCCAATTAAGTATTAGAACAAAGTAATAACAACATCACCCGCGATGCAATGCATATGGCAAATTGAATTTAGTTCCATAAATTAATCATGTGAGGGTCCGAGCTGCTCATGACCGTGAGCACGGCTAGTATACCAGTTTTACACTCTGCAGAGGTTGCGCATCTTTACCCACAAGTCGTGTTACCCATCTGCCAAGGGGTCATGAATCCCATACACCTCTACCAAGGAAGTGAGGCAGGGTAGCACTACGAGGCCTTTACAAAGTTCCACTAGCTTCCGAAAACCCGCTACAGTTTATAGGAAGATCCAGTGCAGGAATCCCTTGCAGGACCGCCATCGCAGCAAAATCCTCCCGAGGGCCTCCCTACACTGACCTCTCCCCTACTGCCCTTGCCCCTTTCGGGTAAGGTAGTCTTCCACTAGCTTTCCTAATTAATCAGCCAAGGGCATCCCATACTACCCTTGTGGTAGCACTGTTTTCCCGGGTGGTCGCTCCATGTTCCAATTAACATAATGATCTCAACATGAACAATAAATAACAACTGATAACAAAAGTGTAACCCTGAATATTGTATCTCCATACCCAAAACCACATAAAGCACTAGCAAGTACTACCCAGAAATTTAGTGGTGAACAAGGTATAAAGATAATCAAACTAGGTAACCTGTTGGGTCCCATCAAAATTAACCTATGCAGATCATTATGATTAATTAGAACATGAGTAGGTGAAAGGAAGTGATCAAGGGCACAACTTGCCTGGGCCTTGAGAATCCAGGTAGCAGGATGATCTTCAGGTGATACGTATCCTCACTGCTAGTCGTAGCAATTCGAACAAACATGGTATAGGCAAAATTAACATTACACCAAACATATATGCAAAATACATATTAATAATCTACATATTAAAATAAGATCACAGGAAAAAGAATTATTAATTTTGGAGTTGTAGAATTCAAGTTATGAATTTCCTAAGATTTAAGGTGATTATAATATGATTAAATGATAAATAAATTTTCTGACAGAGTTCATGTCAAAACAGTGATTCTAAATGGTAGAGAATATTATTACAAAATTTTAGAAAGTGGAATGGATCAATTTGGACTAAAAATGGATTTTCTATGAATTATCTAAGTTCTAGCAATTATTTTCCTATTAAAAATCCTTTTATAATTCAATTTCCCTGATTTTATTATGTTCTGGACTGGGCCTCAAATACAGCAAAGCGCAGGGGGCTCTGCGCAAATAGACCTAAGACTCAGAAAACCCCCGCGGTGGACGGCGGGTTAGTTTCCTAAAAACCGGAGGGCTCTTATGCAAAACAGCCCGGCCGAAGGGGTATGGTGTGATCTGGACCGTCCGATCGCGCGCCAACCGCCCAGATTAGATCATACATTAAACGAACCGGTACGCAACGATCACCGTACGATTAGAGATCCACGGTCCACGAATGCCCACGATCCAAACTACCCCGAGCCACACGATTGAAGTTCGACGGCTCGGATTTAAAATGACGAAGGGGTACGCCCCGATCTAATCGTGGCCGTTGAATAGGATCCGACGGCCACGAGTCATCACCCCAATTCGATGCTGACGACGGCGGCGCCGCCCACCCCGCACGGCGAAGCACGCCGGCGAGGATTTCAATTGGCCATTCCCGAGCGCCGTTTACAAATTAGACCGAGCTACACGATGGTTAGGGGATGGAGAACTCACCGGAGTAGTTTTTACCACGGATTCGGCCGCGTAGGTGCTCAGTCCACGGCACGGTGCGGGTTCACAACTCCGACGAGCAATCCGGCGTTCGAGGGACGATGACAAGCTCGGGAGGTTCTTGCAACGGCTTCAAGGGATCACGGGACGAACCCGTACGCTCAACGGGGGGGCGAATCGACGGCGGAAGGCACTTAGCTCGCGGCGAGCTGAGTTCTGTCACCGCGGCGGCAATGGGAGCTTTCGGTCGTCTTGTAGTAAGGGCAACGCCTCGGCCGGTGTTTAAATAGAGGCAGGTAGGCGTCGGGGTCTCGGCCGGTTGGTTAGAGGGCCGAATCGCGGATTCCGCGGCGAGTTTGGTCGGCATACGCGCGGCGTTTGTTACGGTCCGCCGCGATTCGGTTGAGGAAGAAGACGACGAGCTGACTGGCGGGCCCCGCGGACCAGAGAGAGGGAGCACAGGGTGACTGACCAGCGGGTCCCGCGCGCCAGCGAGAGAGCGAAGCGCGACGGAAGGGAGGCTGGCAAGTGGAGCCCACAAGTCAGCGGTAACAGGGACGCGGAAGCGGCGAGCTGTGACTGACGCGTGGGTCCGACTTGTCAGCGTGGCGCGGACGCGGAGATGGGCTGCGCGGTGGAAAGCGAGATGGGCCAAAAACGGGATCCGAGGCCCAGTTAGGTATAGTATCCTTTTTCTTTTTCTTTTCTATTTTCTTTTCCCCATTTTCAAATCCAATTCAAATCCAATTTGAATTCAAGTTTGAGTTCAACTTTGTGAATAACTTGTCCTCAGTTTGAAAGGTATAATTTATTAATATAAGTGTGAAGGATATTTATTTTATTTTATGTAATATTTTTCTTAGTTCTTCCCTTCTCTTTTTATTTTCTATTTTCTATTCCAAATTCAAATTTAATTTTAACTATTCAAAATCCAATTCACATTTTACTTTGAATTTCAGGTTCCTCAAATCAAATATAATCCTGAAGGGAATTTAGACTTTACTGTTTGGATCACTTATTTATTTTTAATAAGTATATAGCCTTTCCTTTTCTTTTCTATTTCTAGTTCAAATCCAAACTTATATTTTTATTTTAGTTTTCAGATTTTTCAAATGTATTAATTGAAATCCAAGGGTGAATACAAACCATACTATTTTATCATTACTAGTTTAAGTTTTATTCTCCTTGTTTATTTATTTCATGAGATGTATAAATGGTTTCCTTTAAAAGAAAAATTCTTTTTCTCCTCATTTTTCTTATTTTCCAAATTTCCAAAACATTATGATATTTTGTTCAAATTTCTTCTACCAATTTCCAATCCCAAAATTTGGGTGTTACAAATCCTACCCCCCTTAAAAATAATCTCGTCCTCGAGATTTGTAAGGAAAAAGGATGCATACTCATATGCACAAACAAAGAGATCTCAGCATGAGGTATAATTCTTTAACAAAACATTGGGTCAACAGACCTTTATTATTTCTTCTAAAATATTATCATATTACTAAAGTAACATCTAGATCTTACAAATCATCATAATTTATATCTATGTAGCTTGGTGAAGCTGGTGGTGGTGGGGGTTGTTGTTGTTGTTGTCTCTCCAGCCGTGCTTGCCTTATTTCTTGGCGGGCTTGACGTATTTCCTCGCGTTGTTGTCTTATCTGATTCTGCATCTCGGTCACCATGTCTGTTAACTGTTGTATTACCAGTCTTTGGGTAGCAACCACTTGATTGAGGTCAACAGGTGGAGGATTTGGAGGATTCATTTTCTGTTTGTTGTTACGTGATAATCTTTCCTTTCCTGGTATTGACCATGAAAGTTAGAAGCATGTGGTAATAGTTTTGCAAAGGAAATTACTAAGCGGAATGGATAAGCTAGTTGTTGGTTATAATCTAAAGATTCTTTGGTAGGGCTTAATCTCTGTTTTATGTCCAGATTGGGGTAACCAATCACATAAGGTGAATATCCAAGGGTAAGATAGAATCAGTCAAGATGAGAGATATATATATGGGTGAGATAGACTACAAGATGTAGGTTAAAAGTTTGTTTGTTGTTAGGTGGGAATAGAAAGGTTATACCATTCATCATGATTCTATGGGTTGGGTTGACTCATGGTTGAATTGATCCAATGTGCTAAGATAAGTTAATACATAGCTAGTGGGGTCTAATCTCTTCTACTAGTGTCATTAATCTGTTTAAGTGAACCACATTAAGTTAGATAACATTAGACCACACTGGATCAGGTCACATTAGGTAAGATAAAATCTAGATTAAATTGGATATGACTAGATTAGACTAGTTTAGGTTAGATAGGTCCATCAGGGTAGAATATGTTAGGATGTCTTGAGATTAGTTAGATATGTTATGATAAGATAGAGTCTCTTGCTAGTTTATTTGAGAGGTTATGCAACTATCAGAGGGTTAAGGTAGTTGCATATGGCCAAGTCGATCTGTCATTCTTAATTTAGTGCATGGTGAACTAAGTTAAGACCTGTTCTATAGGGGTAGAGTTTAAACTATTTCATCAGTATTATCTAACATGTTTGAGAAGTCACTTTAGATTTGATCAGATCTAGGTTAGATTGGTGTGACTAGTTTGACTAGATAAGATCTAATTAATTTGCATTAGATCATGGTTGTTAAACTAGGGTGGATAAGTATGCTTAAGACAGATCCATAAAGATAAGATAGAATCTTCTGAGGCCAGTTAGATCCATTAGGATAAGGATAAAATCTTTTCAAGATAGGATGAGTATCTTTTAAGATGAGATGGATCTATTAAGATAAGGGAGAATCCTTTTAAGATAAGAGGAATTGGTTAGGCTAGATACTTTATTGAAGGATAATTTAGTTTGTCTAGTTATTTTACAAAGATATTTTTATACCTATGTGTATATGCAGATGCAATTGTGGACATTATTCCACAACTCATCACACTCAATCAAAGATCCAAATCAGACAGATATCATAAGAACAAGCATTCAAGAGCATAGATACTAAAAGAAATAGTTTTGTTTTTTTGTTCCTAAGAATAGGTCTCCTATTCCTAAAAGTCACTTTAGGTACAGGATTTCAAAGTGTGAAATCCACATTTGTCTTTAGAATAAATAGGTAAGAATAATCAGAGTGAAGCGGAAATGGGTGAGAAAAGATTAAGATAAGTTTAGAAAAGAATCAGAGTAGTAAAGGTAAGTAGATATTGGTTGTCCAGTTCTATCTAGGTTTCGTCCTACAGTCAACATTCCTCTGATACCACTTCTGTAACACCCGGATTTTAGGGATCCAAAACCCGGGGTTAACATAAACATCAGGTATGCTGGGACCAAGTCTCATACATATGATGTATAGTGGCACAGGATCGAATGTCACATCTTTATATATAACAGGAGTTCTATACAAAATAAATAATTACATTATAAGGAGACAACGGTCCAGCAACCCAAAGTTGACTGGGAGACGACGACCTAGACCACTCACGAACTCATCACAGCATCCTCCATGAGCATCATCCTGCAGTACCTGGTCTTGACCTGTGGTGTATGTGAGACAGCAAGAGTGAGCTCACATACGTTCATCGCTCAACAAGTTGTGGGGGAATAATGTGTATGAACTCGCCAAAGGTGGGAGCTCACGTGAAGTGTAAGGCTTACCAAAGAAGATGGTTAGAGCTGAGCATTGCTTTTAAAGTTGGTCAAAATTTTATTAGCAGTTACTAAGTATAAGTAAATACCAACCCAATTAAGTATTAGAACAAAGTAATAACAACATCACCCGCGATGCAATGCATATGGCAAATTGAATTTAGTTCCATAAATTAATCATGTGAGGGTCCGAGCTGCTCATGACCGTGAGCACGGCTAGTATACCAGTTTTACACTCTGCAGAGGTTGCGCATCTTTACCCACAAGTCGTGTTACCCATCTGCCAAGGGGTCATGAATCCCATACACCTCTACCAAGGAAGTGAGGCAGGGTAGCACTACGAGGCCTTTACAAAGTTCCACTAGCTTCCGAAAACCCGCTACAGTTTATAGGAAGATCCAGTGCAGGAATCCCTTGCAGGACCGCCATCGCAGCAAAATCCTCCCGAGGGCCTCCCTACACTGACCTCTCCCCTACTGCCCTTGCCCCTTTCGGGTAAGGTAGTCTTCCACTAGCTTTCCTAATTAATCAGCCAAGGGCATCCCATACTACCCTTGTGGTAGCACTGTTTTCCCGGGTGGTCGCTCCATGTTCCAATTAACATAATGATCTCAACATGAACAATAAATAACAACTGATAACAAAAGTGTAACCCTGAATATTGTATCTCCATACCCAAAACCACATAAAGCACTAGCAAGTACTACCCAGAAATTTAGTGGTGAACAAGGTATAAAGATAATCAAACTAGGTAACCTGTTGGGTCCCATCAAAATTAACCTATGCAGATCATTATGATTAATTAGAACATGAGTAGGTGAAAGGAAGTGATCAAGGGCACAACTTGCCTGGGCCTTGAGAATCCAGGTAGCAGGATGATCTTCAGGTGATACGTATCCTCACTGCTAGTCGTAGCAATTCGAACAAACATGGTATAGGCAAAATTAACATTACACCAAACATATATGCAAAATACATATTAATAATCTACATATTAAAATAAGATCACAGGAAAAAGAATTATTAATTTTGGAGTTGTAGAATTCAAGTTATGAATTTCCTAAGATTTAAGGTGATTATAATATGATTAAATGATAAATAAATTTTCTGACAGAGTTCATGTCAAAACAGTGATTCTAAATGGTAGAGAATATTATTACAAAATTTTAGAAAGTGGAATGGATCAATTTGGACTAAAAATGGATTTTCTATGAATTATCTAAGTTCTAGCAATTATTTTCCTATTAAAAATCCTTTTATAATTCAATTTCCCTGATTTTATTATGTTCTGGACTGGGCCTCAAATACAGCAAAGCGCAGGGGGCTCTGCGCAAATAGACCTAAGACTCAGAAAACCCCCGCGGTGGACGGCGGGTTAGTTTCCTAAAAACCGGAGGGCTCTTATGCAAAACAGCCCGGCCGAAGGGGTATGGTGTGATCTGGACCGTCCGATCGCGCGCCAACCGCCCAGATTAGATCATACATTAAACGAACCGGTACGCAACGATCACCGTACGATTAGAGATCCACGGTCCACGAATGCCCACGATCCAAACTACCCCGAGCCACACGATTGAAGTTCGACGGCTCGGATTTAAAATGACGAAGGGGTACGCCCCGATCTAATCGTGGCCGTTGAATAGGATCCGACGGCCACGAGTCATCACCCCAATTCGATGCTGACGACGGCGGCGCCGCCCACCCCGCACGGCGAAGCACGCCGGCGAGGATTTCAATTGGCCATTCCCGAGCGCCGTTTACAAATTAGACCGAGCTACACGATGGTTAGGGGATGGAGAACTCACCGGAGTAGTTTTTACCACGGATTCGGCCGCGTAGGTGCTCAGTCCACGGCACGGTGCGGGTTCACAACTCCGACGAGCAATCCGGCGTTCGAGGGACGATGACAAGCTCGGGAGGTTCTTGCAACGGCTTCAAGGGATCACGGGACGAACCCGTACGCTCAACGGGGGGGCGAATCGACGGCGGAAGGCACTTAGCTCGCGGCGAGCTGAGTTCTGTCACCGCGGCGGCAATGGGAGCTTTCGGTCGTCTTGTAGTAAGGGCAACGCCTCGGCCGGTGTTTAAATAGAGGCAGGTAGGCGTCGGGGTCTCGGCCGGTTGGTTAGAGGGCCGAATCGCGGATTCCGCGGCGAGTTTGGTCGGCATACGCGCGGCGTTTGTTACGGTCCGCCGCGATTCGGTTGAGGAAGAAGACGACGAGCTGACTGGCGGGCCCCGCGGACCAGAGAGAGGGAGCACAGGGTGACTGACCAGCGGGTCCCGCGCGCCAGCGAGAGAGCGAAGCGCGACGGAAGGGAGGCTGGCAAGTGGAGCCCACAAGTCAGCGGTAACAGGGACGCGGAAGCGGCGAGCTGTGACTGACGCGTGGGTCCGACTTGTCAGCGTGGCGCGGACGCGGAGATGGGCTGCGCGGTGGAAAGCGAGATGGGCCAAAAACGGGATCCGAGGCCCAGTTAGGTATAGTATCCTTTTTCTTTTTCTTTTCTATTTTCTTTTCCCCATTTTCAAATCCAATTCAAATCCAATTTGAATTCAAGTTTGAGTTCAACTTTGTGAATAACTTGTCCTCAGTTTGAAAGGTATAATTTATTAATATAAGTGTGAAGGATATTTATTTTATTTTATGTAATATTTTTCTTAGTTCTTCCCTTCTCTTTTTATTTTCTATTTTCTATTCCAAATTCAAATTTAATTTTAACTATTCAAAATCCAATTCACATTTTACTTTGAATTTCAGGTTCCTCAAATCAAATATAATCCTGAAGGGAATTTAGACTTTACTGTTTGGATCACTTATTTATTTTTAATAAGTATATAGCCTTTCCTTTTCTTTTCTATTTCTAGTTCAAATCCAAACTTATATTTTTATTTTAGTTTTCAGATTTTTCAAATGTATTAATTGAAATCCAAGGGTGAATACAAACCATACTATTTTATCATTACTAGTTTAAGTTTTATTCTCCTTGTTTATTTATTTCATGAGATGTATAAATGGTTTCCTTTAAAAGAAAAATTCTTTTTCTCCTCATTTTTCTTATTTTCCAAATTTCCAAAACATTATGATATTTTGTTCAAATTTCTTCTACCAATTTCCAATCCCAAAATTTGGGTGTTACACCTTGCAAGAAAGAACTTGTGTTATTGCTCTTCTTATCTAAGCCCTCTTGCTTTATTCTCATAGACTTATTAGTAGTATTGATTTATCAATTCCGCATTATTTAGCAATACTCTTTAAAAGCAATGGACTTAGTTTTTGTACTCCGATAATTGTGTATCTTGTTCTAACCACTAATCAAGGGGTCTAGCAGAGGTGTAAAGTTATAATTTTCAGGTTTCGACTATCCACCCCCCTCTATGCGACTTTCATTGTGCATTACCTGATTTTTTATTAATGAATGTTCTATGGTTCTTATTCAATAATTCAACGTTTGTGCATTATGTAAAGTTTTTTTAAAATAATTAGTAAATCTGATGAGCAGAATACTTTTCCAATCTAGGAGGGCCTCTAGTTTCCTAAGGAAATTTATATTTTCCCCAAACTTCGTTCTTTTTTCCCATCATACATACCTACTATGAATATTCATTATCCATGATACTCTACTAACTATTTCAAATGTTTTTTCCAGCGAATTATAAAATATAAACTTATGAATGACAACAGTCTCCATTATCTTCAACGTATTACACCTTCCTTTAGACCTTCCAAACACGGAGCTATGCTCCTGCTACGTACCTTTTGACCGACTTACAATGGATATTCATTATACATGATACTCTGCTTATCGTTCTAATAGTTTTTGCAGTGAACTCTAAATTTCTGTTTGGCAACATGGGCTTCATTATCTTCTACACATCTGCTCAGAATTTTACTACTTGAGCAAAGTTCTTTTTAACACACCTTCCTTTATACCTTCTTAACACAACGCTTTGCTCCAGTGTTATATATTTCTTCTTTTGTTGATTGCACATTGTTTTAAATTTCTCAGAAAAACAGGATGTTTTTTATGCTATATCTGATCGGGAGTGCAATAGTGTACCCTTCTCTTTCCTATTATTGTATGTTTGCTTTTTTTAGATAATGGAAGAGAGTTCCGGCTTTCCCCTCATAACGAGGTTAGGGCCAAACAAAACACCACACTTGTGTTTACAGGACTCACATCTTATACAAAGTCATCATACCAATAACAAATGACTGAAGCAAAAACTTATTAGAACTGAATTCTATTAGAAAAACTCCATCCATATTTGGAATAAAACTGCATAGCCACCGTCTCAAGGCAGCGACACGCCTGATTTATCTTGTTCTTAGCTTCCTCATTGTGAAAAAACGCCCAACACCTAAGCCAGTGTGTCATCCGGAATAATACCTGCAAAGAAGTTAACATAGTGGTTTTATTAAAGACTAAATCGTTTCTACTTATCCAGATAGCCCAGCATGCTGCTGAAGCACCTGTAATAATTAATTTCTTAGTTTTTAATGGGACCCCAGTTAACCAGGCACCAAAAATATTTCTCACAGATCTTGGTTTAGATAACCCAAAGCACCACTGTACCAACCTCCAAACTGTAACACCCCTGGTGTTACTATAACTAAAACTTGAGCATGGCATCATGAGCATGGGCATTGCATATGTTTGACACACCTAGAGTGCATTCACTAGGCAAAAATTTCAAACAAGTTGTATTGTTTTAATGTTTTACAAATAGGACCCTGGTTAAAGGACTTAACCCTAAATAGTGATTAATGGGGCAAAACTTAACCTAAGTTGAGAAAGCCTAAAAGCTTTAGGGTAAAAGTCATAAAATGACCCCAACAATAAAGTTGAATCACTTTTATACCCCTGGAATACCAGAAACCCTAATTGGAACCCTGGGAAACCCTAAAACCAGACCCTAGGGACCTAAGTGCAAAATTAGTCCACTTTTGGGCTAAAGTGCAAAAACCAAGTCAAATAAGTGTTTTAAGTCAATTGGATCACAAATATGTGGATTTGAAAGCCAAACCCTAAGTTCTTGGACTTAAATGCAAAATGGACCTCATTTGAGTTTTGTTCTAAGTCTGAAAAACTGTGAATGGGCTCAACTTTGGGGCTTTGTAACTTACAAAGTATAGGGTTTTTGCCCTAGGTCACCACATCAAAGTTGAAGCCTAATCATAGGGGAACAACTTTGCTAAAGAGTGTGAGATTAGTTGTTATGAGAAATTTAGAGAAAAACCCAATCCAAAACTGGCTGTCAGGCTAGTTCAGTCTGAAGTTCAGAGTTACAGTGCTATGGGGTGAACTTTGAGCTCGGTTTTGAGCATGATACAGTGCTCAAATGTGATCAAGTCCTATAGTTGAGTTGTAGCTGGTATGTAGCACTACAACTTTGGTGCAGAGACTTGGACCTGTTGTCACATGAAATCTGGAGAAAACGGACTCTAAAGTTGCTCGGTCAGAAGCCTCATGAAGCAGTCCCATGGTACAGTAACGGCAAAAAAAAACTGAAGAAGAATCCCTTCGTGCTCATCGCCGGTAGCCGCCGCCGTTGATCCCGGTTCATCACGATTCGTGCTCGGTGGTCCTTGGATAAGCGTCGCTCGGTAAAGATCTTTACCGCCGGTGAGCTGGCCACCACTCCGACGACCCCCCGGCTTCCTCTACTGCTTTGCGGCTGGCGATAAGTTCGCCGTCGACCGCTGCTGCCCGACCGTGCGCCGCGTGGCCTAGCCGGTTCACAGCACCGCCATAACGCCCTTTGACTGTCCCATCAACGCCGAGAGAGTTGCCACGGCGATGGACACGTATTCACCGCAGCCAACGCTTCTTCCTCCTCTCCGACCGCCGCGCGTCTCCTTGAAATTCACCGGTCACCGCCCCCGGCGCCTATAAATTGAGCGTGCCCCTAGGTCCGTATGGTAGTCAAGCACCTCGACACCCCGTATTGCCTCCAGTTGATCACCGACGAGCTAGAATTTCGTGTTTCCCCCAATTCGGTTCTCCGCCGCCGTAGAAGTGAGCTCACCGTGGTCAGCCCTCCACAGGTCAGCCCCGGTCCTCTGCTACTTCGTTTGAGTACCCTCCCACCTCCGTGATGCTTGCCGAGCCATTGAATTGAGCTAAAGGCTCTCGGGTCGCCGGGAACACGCTCATGTTGCCGTTGTGCTTACGGCCACCGTGGCCGGAGCTCCCTAGTCCACCGATAGTGTAATTTAGTTGGGGAAAACGTTCATAGGGACTCGAATTTGGGCTCAGCCGAAGATTAGCACCGGTCTTAGCCTCAATCGGCCGGCGTAGCTGCTCGCCGGAGCACGGCCACGCTTGAACGCCGTCGAGGACGTGAAACACAGAATAGGCAGAAACCCGAGGGCATTTGTGCAAACTGTCAGTGACTTAACACAATAGTGAATGGACCTGTTTCGGTTTAGCCGTTAAGCCGAGGGCCTCTGCGCAAAGTCGCCTCGCAGGCGCGGGCGCGCGCGCGACTCCGCGCGGATCTGGGCCGTCTGGACCGGATTCAGCCCATCACTCTTGCAGTTTTTTCTTTTTCTTTTTCCACAGAGATTTAGAAATCTGTAGAAAATAATAGAAAAATGCTAAAATTGTGAAACCAATTTTCCTAAACTTGTTATTTTCCATAGTATTTAATAAAAATAGTTTTATGATTTTTAGTTTGAATAGGGAATTTTAGGATATTTAAAATAGCCTAAACCAAGGGTTCTGGATTTTTAGAAAATAAATAATAAGTCCAAAATTCCCCAAACTTTTTATGTGAGCTTTTCACATTATTTAGAAGCCATGGGTAGAGTTTGGTTTGATTTGAACCTTGTTTGATCACTAAACCCAAAACCACCCCCCTGCTCCATGAACTCCTTTACTGACTCCGGAAACCCTAGGTTCTCGGAGTACCGTGAAGGAAAGTTGTACTCAAGACATAAATAATAAGTTTATGTTATCTTTGCATCCTCATGAGCATTCCATGACATCCATCCTTATATATGTATATGGGCACGAAGAAGAAGAAGAAGTTTCTGAAGAAGGGATACCACCCACCTCTGATCCTCAAGCAGACAACTGCTTTTATTTCGATATCTGTGGATCTGAGCAGGACACACCTGATAACAAAGGCAAGCCTCGGTGCATTTGCCACCTTCCTTGATGTTTTTAAAATCTTTCTCACCTGCTTGATGCATTAGGTGATAGGAGTTGATTGATTAAACAATTCCTGCATTACCTTCCTTGATCTTGATTACCCTCCTTGAAATCCTGTCTTTACAAAAAGGTTTTACTATGCTTAGTATTGCTTTAGAAAAACAAAAGGATTTGTTTTACAAAAGATGTTTGGCAAAGTGGGAGGGATGTTTTCGAAAATAAAACTTGATGGTGGATCCATCACGGCCGTGATGGATTCAACATCGGAAAAGATGTACCTCTGCCAGGTACCAAACTTTGGGTTTGAAAAGATTAAGCTGAGACCGGGCGGGTGACTTGCACGAGAAGAGAGTCTCGGTGTAGTGTCTCCGTCTGAGTCGATTAAGGACCTTGTCGATGTAGGCTTGATGATCGAGGACCCTTTAACTGGTCACATGTCTCGTCATGGGTAAGCCTTGCCTCGGGCAGACTAAGGCCGGAATAAGATAACACGAAATGGGAGTGGAGCGGTGGCGAGAGTAGCGTGTACCCTCCGTGGCAAGAGGCTGGACGGTGGTGTATCTGTGCTCTCGGTTTGCGTGAACCTGATCCGGTCTTAAGAACCCCGGTGGCGGGTTGACATATGCAAGGGTTAAGTGCTACATATGTCGTGTGATTGGAGATCCTCAGCTGAGTATAATCGATTCGGATCGCCGTACCTTCGCGGTTATGAAGACTTGGTCACTGCCCTACACGTAGCTTTCCACTAAAGATGATGGGCTTTTGTTAAGAAATCGGCTAGTGCAGGACCAGTGATTGAACTAGGGTAGAAAGAACTCTAGTGCAGGTAACTTTACCTAACTTGACAAATAAAATTGGATTTTTAAGGATCCACTTTAGTAAGCATTTCTGCAAAACAGAGTCTTTGATTATTGAGAAGCCTTACCTTGACTCCCATATAACCAGCATACCCTTGAGAGTCTTTTCTTTAGTCGGGTAAGACTTGCTGAGTAATTCCATACTCAGGGTTTATCCCTTTGTTGTTTTTAGGTGGGGAAGTAGCAGACTTTTGCTGCTTCTGTGCTAAGGTGGTTCCCAAAGAAGAAAAACAAGACTGAAGTGCGGGAGGACTCGGTCCTCCACTTAAGATCTTTTGTTTATAGCCTCTCGGGAGAGGGTTGTGTCTCCCTGGTTTGTATAATTATTACTTCTATGCACTCGCTTTTAGACTGGTCTGTAATAAATTAACTCGAGCTTACTTTTGGTAATAAATGTAAGTTTATGTAATTCGCTTCCGCATATCTTCATCTCCGTTGGTCTGTAATGTCTGCAAGACGGGTGAAACGTTCCTGGTGAGGTAAGGAAAGATACCGAGCTTGTCAAGTAACTTAGGAACGTCTACAGGGTGTCTGATGTCTGTTAGACAAGGACAACTGTAGGTGGGCCTGATTACTTGGGAGGTTCCGTCACAGCTGGTATCGGAGCGTAGCCCTTCTTTGCAGATATTAAGGCATCTTCAAAAAGATTTTCAAAAGTCTTACCTAAAGATTCTTTCTCTTCTTACCTAAGTACTCTGAAGAGTTTATCTTAAAGACCAGATAGGAAGAGTGCAACGTATAGAAGGTTGAATCAACCAAGGTTGATTCTGTATTTATTCATGCATCATGCTAAGAATTATACTAATAACATTTTCCCCCTTAGAAAGATGCCGCCACGCACAAGGCTAACGGCACGTAAATCAACGGGACCAATTGGAGTACCCCGGCATCAACTGGCCCCTCGACACGAGAGCAGTAGCAGTGGGAGTAATGACCCGATAGGAGACTTGGAAGCCGAAGTGAGTCGACTTCAAGCAACGCTACGACACAGGACCAATGCTTGGATTGCAGACGGAGATAGAATAAATGAACTAAGAAGGGACATCCGTCACTTGCAGGATCAGCTGGCTGATCGGGACTTAGCACTTGACTGGGCAGTACAGTCACATATGTTGGCATGTGCTAAGGAAGCAAGGGCTCAGGCCCGAATTAAGGAACTTAGCTCAGCTGTCGACAACCTGCAGGTTTACTGCAATACATTGCATGAGGAAGTCCATGTGCTCTATTCGCAACTACACCCTAGTGAGCCTGCACGCTCTGCTGAGGCGGAAGCCGGACCCTCTCACGTTGCGGGACGCGCGTTGGGTGGGGAGTTAGATCTTTTTGAACCCCCTCCTTCTATGAGGTTGGTTGACGTCTGGACTCCCACACCTGACGATGAAGCCGCCAAAAGCAATGGAAAGCAGGACTAATGGTGTAATAAAAGTAGAGTAGTGTGTTGTAGGGTGTACTGTTGTATAATAGGTTAAACTTTTGTAAAATGGGTAATGTATCCTGTTGTATAATATCGAGTCTGTATCATTACTCTTTATAGTAATGTAAAACGGAAGGTTTTCTTTGGCACATTATGTTTATTCAAATGTTTTTGCCTCAGATGCCGATCCGGACTCGCGGACAGGATGCAGCCGGAACATCCGGGGGTCGGGATGTTACCCCGAATCCACCTCCCGTTCCACCCACGCTTGCCGAGGCAATCGCTGCCTTGGTGAATGCTACAGCCGACAACACCCGCTTCCTGAGGGAGATGGCGGGTCAGCAACAGCTTCAGCAACAAGCAGGAAGAGGATTTCAACAAGGTCCCCGGGAGACTACGTATCTGGATTTCTCCGAGACTCGTCCGCCTCTCTTCATCAAAGCAGAAGACCCACTCGAAGCCGACGAATGGATACGAGTCATCGAACAGAAGTTTGGCCTTCTTCGTTGTTCGGAAACCCAGAAGCCATTGTTTGCGGCCCAGCAACTCCGAGGCCCTGCCAGTACTTGGTGGGGGAACTTTGTGGCCATACAACCGGACAACCATCAAATTACATGGAACGAGTTTAAAGCCGCATTTCGCGAGCATTACATTCCTGAGGGAGTGCTGCACATGAAACAGGAAGAGTTCATGAAACTGAAGCAAGGGGGAGATACTGTTAATCAGTATCTCAACAAATTCAATCACCTGTCCCAGTATGCAATTGATCAGGTAAATACGGATCTGAAAAAAAGGAACTGTTTTATGAGAGGTCTGAATGACCGGATGCAGCGAAAAATGGCTGCATGTATTGATCTTACATACGGAAAGGCTGTCAGCACAGCCTTATCTGTGGAGGCCAAATATGCAAATTCTGGGAAAAGTAAGGGATTCAGTGGTGATAGGCCTAGTCAGGGCCCGGTAAAGAGGCAACGGTTTATTCTCCGGCCCTCTAACCAGAACCGTTCAAGTGCACCAACTTTTCCTTTCAAGCAGCCCATAATTATTCGTCCCAACAAAGCCCCTACTGTCCAAAGTCAGCCGGGTGCCCCAGGCACTCGATTCCCTGCTCTGCCAAGTTCTTCAACTGGATGTTTTAACTGTGGCAAATCTGGGCATTTTATTAAAGATTGTCCCTATCCTAGGCAAAATTAGGCCAATAATCAGCAAGGATCGGGAAATTCTGCTCCAGGCAAGGGAAGTACTTCGGGCAAGAATGTCAAGAAGACGGGGCGAGTATATTACACGCAAGTGGCTACCACACCGGAGGGAGAGCCGGTGATGATGGGTACGTTCCCTGTGGCCAGTCACCCTGCAATTATTCTTTTTGATTCTGGTGCTTCGCATACCTTCATTAGCAAGACATTTGTGGAGCAACATCACAATGCATGTCATGAATCAAAAGAGGGATTTAAAATTCATTCACCTGGGGGACATATTTTTACTAGAGAAGTGGCCTATGAAGTGCCAGTAACCATGGCCGGACGGAACTTTCCTGCTAACATGATTGTTCTGAAAGGCCAGGATATAGATGTAATTCTGGGGATGAATTGGTTAACTCAACACAAGGCAATTCTCAACACTGAACTCAGAACCGTCAGGTTGAGTTATAATCAAGAAGAAATTCTCTTGTCTCTCCCCAAAACCAATCCAGCCAAAGCTTCTGGTAGAATATTTGAAGCCATGGTACCAGAGATCAAGAACATTCCGATAGTATGTGAGTTTCCAGATGTATTTCCGGAAGATTTGCCTGGACTACCCCCTGAAAGAGATGTAGAATTCGTAATTGAGCTAAAGCCCGGTACAGCTCCTATCTCCCGAAGATCGTACCGTATGCCCCCTAATGAGTTGGCAGAATTGAAGATTCAATTACAAGATCTGCTAAATAAGGGATTTATCCGGCCAAGCTCGTCCCCATGGGGTTGTCCCGCCATTTTTGTGAAGAAGAAGGATCAAACCTTGCGCATGTGCGTGGACTATCGGCCCCTAAATGAGGTCACTATCAAGAATAAGTACCCTCTTCCAAGGATCGACATCTTATTTGATCAACTGACTGGGGCGAGGGTATTTTCCAAAATTGATCTCAGGTCGGGCTATCATCAAATCCGTATTCGGCCCGAGGATATACCGAAGACCGCATTTACTACGCGGTATGGATTGTTTGAGTACCTGGTAATGTCTTTCGGGCTCACCAATGCTCCTGCCCACTTCACCTATTTGATGAACTCGGTGTTCATGCCCGAGTTAGACAAGTTCGTGGTGGTCTTCATCGACGACATTTTGATATACTCTAAAAATGAAGAGGAGCATGCTCAGCACCTACGGATTGTATTGACGCGCCTGAGGGAACATAAGCTGTATGCCAAGTTCAGCAAGTGCGCGTTCTGGCTGAAGGAAATTCAATTTTTGGGGCACGTGTTATCAGCTAAAGGAATTGCGGTAGATCCTAGCAAGGTCAAGGATATTCTGGAATGGAAACCCCCAACAACTGTTCACCAAGTCCGGAGTTTTCTTGGACTAGCAGGATACTATCGCAGATTCATACCAGATTTTTCTAAGCTTGTGAAGCCAATCACAAGTTTGTTGAAGAACGATACTAAGTTCAATTGGTCTTCTAAGTGTAACGAAGCCTTTGAGCAACTGAAGACACTATTGACCACTGCTCCGGTATTGGCTCAACCGGATATCACTAAACCTTTTGATGTATATTGTGATGCCTCTGGCAGTGGACTCGGCTGTGTGCTGATGCAAGAGGGCCGAGTAATTGCGTATGCTTCAAGGCAGTTACGCCGACATGAAGAGCATTATCCAACACATGATCTCGAGCTAGCTGCTGTGGTTCATGCCCTGAAAATATGGCGTCACTATCTGCTGGGAAATATCTGTCATATATATACAGATCATAAGAGTTTGAAGTATATATTTACCCAGTCAGAGTTAAATATGAGGCAGAGACGATGGCTTGAGCTCATTAAAGACTATGAACTGGAGATCCATTATCACCCAGGCAAGGCCAATGTGGTGGCAGATGCATTAAGTCGTAAGACTTCCTGCCACTGTCTTATGGTAAAGACCTCCGAAAACACTTTATGTCAAGAAATGGAGAAGTTAAACCTGGGGATAATCCAACAAGGGACTCTGAATCAGCTAAAGCTTGAGTCAACCATTTTGCAAAGGGTAATTGATGCTCAAAAGGATAATCTGGGCATGAAGCACATACGAGAGAAGATAAGGGCTGGAGTAGCCAAGTGTTTCAAGGAAGACGATCAAGGTGTGTTATGGTTTAATAACCGCATAATAGTGCCAAAGGATGAAGAACTCCGCCAGCAAATTTTAGATGAAGCGCATCTTAGTCGCTATTCTATTCATCCGGGAAGCACTAAGATGTATCATGATCTGAAACAACACTACTGGTGGACGAAGATGAAGATTGAAATTGCACGCTATGTGGCTAAGTGTGACACTTGCAGACGTGTCAAAGCCATACACATGAAAACTGCTGGTCCATTGCAATCTTTGCCAACCCCAACATGGAAATGGGAAGACATAAGCATGGACTTCATTGTGGGATTGCCCAGGACCACAAAAGGGTATGACTCTATTTGGGTTATCATTGATCGACTCACAAAGATCGCCCACTTCCTCCCGGTCAAAGTAAAGTATCCTGTCATTACCTATGCGGAGTTATACATTGCCCGTATTCTCAGTTTGCATGGTATTCCTAAGACCATAGTGTCGGATCGTGGACCTCAATTCGTATCCAAATTTTGGGAAGAACTTCATAAATCCTTGGGTACTAAGTTACTCCACAGTTCGGCCTATCATCCTCAAACCAGTGGACAAACTGAGAGAGTGAATCAGATACTCGAGGATATGTTGCGGGCATGTGTCCTGGATTTCTCACAGAAATGGGATGAATGTTTACCTTTGGTGGAGTTTTCATATAATAACAGTTACCAGGAAAGCATCAAGATGGCACCTTTTGAAGCTTTGTATGGGCGACGGTGTCGAACTCCGCTAAATTGGTCTGAACCTGGAGAAAGATGCTTCTTTAGGCCTGATATAGTGAAAGAGGCCGAGGATAAGGTTCAGAAGATTATTTATAATATGAAGAAGGCACAAGCTCGTCAGAAGAGTTGTGCAGACACACGGCGAAGGCCCTTATACTTCTTAGAAGGAGACTATGTTTACCTGAAGGTCTCACCAATGAAAGGCGTATCGCGTTTTGGGGTTAAAGGAAAACTTGCACCCAGGTACATTGGTCCATTCCTGGTACTTGAGCAATGTGGACCAGTGGCATACCGACTTCAGCTCCCCGAAACATTGTCTGTCGTGCATAATGTGTTCCACGTGTCACAATTGAAGAAGTGTCTTCGGGTTCCCGATCGAACCATTGAAGTGACTGATGTTGTCCTGGAACCAGATTTAACGTACTCGGAACATCCCATTCGAGTTCTGGATCAAAAGGACAGGGTTACCCGGAGAAAGACTCTCAAGTTTTACAAGATACAGTGGAACCAGCATTCGGAGGATGAGGCTACATGGGAAACCCAAGATTTCTTAGATAAGAATTTCCCAGGCTTTCTAGCCTCTTGTAAGTTGTAAAGTTTGTATAGCTGTGTACTAAAGGAATGAACCCCCACACCACCCCTGCCTTGTACCAAAAATAAGGAAATTAAAATGTGACACATTTCCTTTTCCATTACTCACTCTAGGACTTTAAATCTCGGGACGAGATTCTTTTATGGGGGGAAGGATGTAACACCCCTGGTGTTATTATAACTAAAACTTGAGCATGGCATCATGAGCATGGGCATTGCATATGTTTGACACACCTAGAGTGCATTCACTAGGCAAAAATTTCAAACAAGTTGTATTGTTTTAATGTTTTACAAATAGGACCCTGGTTAAAGGACTTAACCCTAAATAGTGATTAATGGGGCAAAACTTAACCTAAGTTGAGAAAGCCTAAAAGCTTTAGGGTAAAAGTCATAAAATGACCCCAACAATAAAGTTGAATCACTTTTATACCCCTGGAATACCAGAAACCCTAATTGGAACCCTGGGAAACCCTAAAACCAGACCCTAGGGATCTAAGTGCAAAATTAGTCCACTTTTGGGCTAAAGTGCAAAAACCAAGTCAAATAAGTGTTTTAAGTCAATTGGATCACAAATATGTGGATTTGAAAGCCAAACCCTAAGTTTTTGGACTTAAATGCAAAATGGACCTCATTTGAGTTTTGTTCTAAGTCTGAAAAACTGTGAATGGGCTCAACTTTGGGGCTTTGTAACTTACAAAGTATAGGGTTTTTGCCCTAGGTCACCACATCAAAGTTGAAGCCTAATCATAGGGGAACAACTTTGCTAAAGAGTGTGAGATTAGTTGTTATGAGAAATTTAGAGAAAAACCCAATCCAAAACTGGCTGTCAGGCTAGTTCAGTCTGAAGTTCAGAGTTACAGTGCTATGGGGTGAACTTTGAGCTCGGTTTTGAGCATGATCCAGTGCTCAAATGTGATCAAGTCCTATAGTTGAGTTGTAGCTGGTATGTAGCACTACAACTTTGGTGCAGAGACTTGGACCTGTTGTCACATGAAATCTGGAGAAAACGGACTCTAAAGTTGCTCGGTCAGAAGCCTGATGAAGCAGTCCCATGGTACAGTAACGACAAAAAAAAACTGAAGAAGAATCCCTTCGTGCTCATCGCCGGTAGCTGCCGCCGTTGATCCCGGTTCATCACGATTCATGCTCGGTGGTCCTTGGATAAGCGTCGCTCGGTAAAGATCTTTACCGCCGGTGAGCTGGCCACCACTCCGACGACCCCCCCGGCTTCCTCTACTGCTTTGCGGCTGGCGATAAGTTCGCCGTCGACCGCTGCTGCCCGACCGTGCGCCGCGTGGCCTAGCCGGTTCACAGCACCGCCGTAACGCCCTTTGACTGTCCCATCAACGCCGAGAGAGTTGCCACGGCGATGGACACGTATTCACCGCAGCCAACGCTTCTTCCTCCTCTCCGACCGCCGCGCGTCTCCTTGAAATTCACCGGTCACCGCCCCCGGCGCCTATAAATTGAGCATGCCCCTAGGTCCGTATGGTAGTCAAGCACCTCGACACCCCGTATTGCCTCCAGTTGATCACCGACGAGCTAGAATTTCGTGTTTCCCCCAATTCGGTTCTCCGCCGCCGTAGAAGTGAGCTCACCGTGGTCAGCCCTCCACAGGTCAGCCCCGGTCCTCTGCTACTTCGTTTGAGTACCCTCCCACCTCCGTGATGCTTGCCGAGCCATTGAATTGAGCTAAAGGCTCTCGGGTCGCCGGGAACACGCTCATGTTGCCGTTGTGCTTACGGCCACCGTGGCCGGAGCTCCCTAGTCCACCGATAGTGTAATTTAGTTGGGGAAAACGTTCATAGGGACTCGAATTTGGGCTCAGCCGAAGATTAGCACCGGTCTTAGCCTCAATCGGCCGGCGTAGCTGCTCGCCGGAGCACGGCCACGCTTGAACGCCGTCGAGGACGTGAAACACAGAATAGGCAGAAACCCGAGGGCATTTGTGCAAACTGTCAGTGACTTAACACAATAGTGAATGGACCTGTTTCGGTTTAGCCGTTAAGCCGAGGGCCTCTGCGCAAAGTCGCCTCGCAGGCGCGGGCGCGCGCGCGACTCCGCGCGGATCTGGGCCATCTGGACCGGATTCAGCCCATCACTGTTGCAGTTTTTTCTTTTTCTTTTTCCACAGAGATTTAGAAATCTGTAGAAAATAATAGAAAAATGCTAAAATTGTGAAACCAATTTTCCTAAACTTGTTATTTTCCATAGTATTTAATAAAAATAGTTTTATGATTTTTAGTTTGAATAGGGAATTTTAGGATATTTAAAATAGCCTAAACCAAGGGTTCTGGATTTTTAGAAAATAAATAATAAGCCCAAAATTCCCCAAACTTTTTATGTGAGCTTTTCACATTATTTAGAAGCCATGGGTAGAGTTTGGTTTGATTTGAACCTTGTTTGATCACTAAACCCAAAACCACCCCCCTGCTCCATGAACTCCTTTACTGACTCCGGAAACCCTAGGTTCTCGGAGTACCGTGAAGGAAAGTTGTACTCAAGACATAAATAATAAGTTTATGTTATCTTTGCATCCTCATGAGCATTCCATGACATCCATCCTTATATATGTATATGGGCACGAAGAAGAAGAAGAAGTTTCTGAAGAAGGGATACCACCCACCTCTGATCCTCAAGCAGACAACTGCTTTTATTTCGATATCTATGGATCTGAGCAGGACACACCTGATAACAAAGGCAAGCCCCGGTGCATTTGCCACCTTCCTTGATGTTTTTAAAATCTTTCTCACCTGCTTGATGCATTAGGTGATAGGAGTTGATTGATTAAACAATTCCTGCATTACCTTCCTTGATCTTGATTACCCTCCTTGAAATCCTGTCTTTACAAAAAGGTTTTACTATGCTTAGTATTGCTTTAGAAAAACAAAAGGATTTGTTTTACAAAAGATGTTTGGCAAAGTGGGAGGGATGTTTTCGAAAATAAAACTTGATGGTGGATCCATCACGGCCGTGATGGATTCAACATCGGAAAAGATGTACCTCTGCCAGGTACCAAACTTTGGGTTTGAAAAGATTAAGGTGAGACCGGGCGGGTGACTTGCACGAGAAGAGAGTCTCGGTGTAGTGTCTCCGTCTGAGTCGATTAAGGACCTTGTCGATGTAGGCTTGATGATCGAGGACCCTTTAACTGGTCACATGCCTCGTCATGGGTAAGCCTTGCCTCGGGCAGACTAAGGCCGGAATAAGATAACACTCAAATGGGAGTGGAGCGGTGGCGAGAGTAGAGTGTACCCTCCGTGGCAAGAGGCTGGACGGTGGTGTATCTGTGCTCTCGGTTTGCGTGAACCTGATCCGGTCTTAAGAACCCCGGTGGCGGGTTGACATATGCAAGGGTTAAGTGCTACATATGTCGTGTGATTGGAGATCCTCAGCTGAGTATAATCGATTCGGATCGCCGTACCTTCGCGGTTATGAAGACTTGGTCACTGCCCTACACGTAGCTTTCCACTAAAGATGATGGGCTTTTGTTAAGAAATCGGCTAGTGCAGGACCAGTGATTGAACTAGGGTAGAAAGAACTCTAGTGCAGGTAACTTTACCTAACTTGACAAATAAAATTGGATTTTTAAGGATCCACTTTAGTAAGCATTTCTGCAAAACAGAGTCTTTGATTATTGAGAAGCCTTACCTTGACTCCCATATAACCAGCATACCCTTGAGAGTCTTTTCTTTAGTCGGGTAAGACTTGCTGAGTAATTCCATACTCAGGGTTTATCCCTTTGTTGTTTTTAGGTGGGGAAGTAGCAGACTTTTGCTGCTTCTGTGCTAAGTGAGAGCACCTAGAGGGGGGGGGGGTGAATAGGTGATCCTGTAAAAACTTCAAACTTAAGCCACAAAAACTTGTTAAGTGTTAGCACGATTATTGCCAAGTGGCTAAGGTGAAGTCTCAACAAAACACAGTACCACAAGAGAATCAAGCACAGAGGTGACACAGTGGTTTTATCCCGTGGTTCGGCCAAGACCAACGCTTGCCTACTCCACGTTGTGGCGTCCCAACGGACGAGGGTTGCAATCAACCCCTCTCAAGCGGTCCAAAGACCCACTTGAATACCACGGTGTTTTGTTGTTCCTTTCACTATCCCGTTTGCAAGGAATCTCCACAAATTGGAGTCTCTTGCCCTTACAAATATATGATCACAAATGAAACACAGAGTAAGGGAGGGAAGCAACACACACAAATCCACAGCAAAAGCGCACACACACGGCCAAGAATCGAGCTCACAAGAATATCTCAGAGTTCTTACTAGAACGGAGCTCGAATCTCTTAGAATCACAAACGAATGCGCAAAGACTAAGTGTGGATGATCAAGAATGCTCAAGAGTTGCTTGTGTGTCTCCTCCATGCGCCTAGGGGCCCCTTTTATAGCCCCAAGGCAGCTAGGAGCCGTTGAGAGCAATTCCGGAAGGCTATCCTGGCCTTCTGTCGACGGGGGCACCGGACAGTCCGGTGCACACCGGACACTGTCCGGTGCCCGATTTGTTTCCATAACTGGTGCTTCCGACCGTTGGAAGACTGCTGGAGATCTGCGAGCCGTTGGCGCATCGGACAGTCCGGTGCACACCGGACAGTCCGGTGCCGTCTTCCGACCGTTGGCTCGGCCACGTGTCCCGCGCGGATTGCGCGGCCGACCGTTGGCCCTGGCCGACCGTTGGCTCACCGGACAGTCCGGTGCACACCGGACAGTCCGGTGAATTTTAGCCGTACGCCGTCGGCGAATTCCCGAGAGCAGCCAGTTCGCGCCGAGTCGGCCTGGCGCACCGGACACTGTCCGGTGCACACCGGACTGTCCGGTGCTCCAGACCGAGCAAGGTCTTGGCTGCACACAGCCAAGTCTTTCTCTCCCCTTCTCTTTTCTTCTTCTTTCTGTTTCTAACACTTAGACAAGTATATTAGTACACAAAACCAATGTACTAAGGATTAGAAACATACCTTTACTCCATGATTTGTACTTTGTCCCATTTTACAATTAGGCACCTGTGTTGGGCACTAAATCACCAAAATACTTAGAAATGGCCCAAGGGCACATTTCCCTTTCAATCTCCCCCTTTTTGGTGATTTATGCCAACACAACATAAAGCAAGTTGAACAAGTACAAAAACACTTCAAATAATAACTCAAATTTATTTTGAATCAATTTTGGCATATATGGATCATCCTTTGCCACCACTTGGTTTGTTTTTGCAAATCAAACTCAAATCTCTATCTCTAAGTCAAACACACATGTTGAAGCATAAAGAGAGTCATTCAAAAGAGATTGATCAAAGATTTCAAAAACTCCCCCTTTTTCCCATAATCAATACTTCTCCCCACAAGAAGCTAACTTTTAACAAGAGAGACAACAATAGAATTTTGACAAACCAAAAACTCTATTCTACTATTTTCAAAATCTCTCAAGTGGTAGCTGATCCATTTATTGCTTTGGCCTATTTTCAAAATCTCTCAAGTGGTAGCTGATCCATTTATTGCTTTGGCCTTTATTTTCTCCCCCTTTGGCATCAAGCACCAAAACGGGATAAATCTTGGCCCTTTAACCCCATTGCCTCACCAAAATCTTCAATTAAGAGCAAATGGCAATAAGAGTTAATGAGATGGACTTGGAATAGGTTACCCTCTCATCGGAGTGCAGTGGAAGTCTTTCACGATCCAAGTCCACCTTTTCCCTTTCAATTCTCCTTTGAGACTAAAACAGGCAAACTCAAGCATATGGTTAGTCTCAAAGGGTCAAGTTGTAACACATCTCCCCCTAAACATGTGCATCACTTTGCAACGGACTTGTGAGGTCCAGGGAGTGTTTGTACAACTTGAGCACCATAATAAGCAACAAAATGCAGAATGGACATGATCAAAGGCATAAACACATGTATGCTACAATTCAATCCAAGTTCCGCGAATCTAAGACATTTAGCTCACTACGCAGCCTGCAAAAGGTCTTCTCATCTAAAGGCTTGGTAAAGATATCGGCTAGCTGGTTCTCGGTGCTAACATAAAACACTTCGATATCTCCCTTTTGCTGGTGGTCTCTCAAAAAGTGATGCCGGATGTCAATGTGCTTTGTGCGGCTGTGCTCAACAGGATTTTCCGCTATTCGGATAGCACTCTCATTATCACATAGGAGTGGGACTTTGCTCAGATTGTAGCCAAAGTCCCTGAGGGTTTGCCTCATCCAAAGTAGTTGCGCACAACACTGTCCTGCGGCAACGTACTCGGCCTCAGCGGTGGATAGGGCAACGGAGGTTTGTTTCTTGGAATTCCATGACACCAGGGACCTTCCTAAGAATTGGCACGTCCCCGATGTACTCTTCCTATCGACCTTACATCCAGCATAGTCGGAATCTGAGTACCCAATCAAGTCAAAGTTAGACCCCTTTGGATACCAGATCCCGAAGCAAGGCGTAGCGACTAAATATCTAAGAATTCGCTTCACTGCCACTAAGTGACACTCCTTAGGATCGGATTGAAATCTAGCACACATGCATACGCTAAGCATAATATCCGGTCTACTAGCACATAAGTAAAGCAAAGAACCTATCATGGACCGGTATGCTTTTTTGATCAACGGACTTACCTCCTTTGTTGAGGTCGGTGTGTCCGTCAGTCCCCATCGGAGTCTTTGCGGGCTTGGCGTCCTTCATCCCAAACCGCTTTAGCAAGTCTTGCGTGTACTTCGTTTGGGAGATGAAGGTGCCGTCCTTGAGTTGCTTCACTTGGAACCCAAGGAAGTAGTTCAACTCGCCCATCATCGACATCTCGAATTTCTGCGTCATCACCCTGCTAAACTCTTCACAAGACTTTTGGTTAGTAGAACCAAATATTATGTCATCGACATAAATTTGGCACACAAACAAATCACCATTACAAGTCTTAGTGAAAAGAGTTGGATCGGCTTTCCCAACCTTGAAAGCATTAGCAATTAAGAAATCTCTAAGGCATTCATACCATGCTCTTGGGGCTTGTTTAAGTCCATAGAGCGCCTTAGAGAGCTTACACACGTGGTCGGGGTACCGTTCATCCTCGAAGCCAGGGGGTTGCTCCACGTACACCTCCTCCTTTATTGGCCCGTTGAGGAAAGCGCTCTTCACATCCATTTGGTACAACCTGAAAGAATGGTGAGCGGCATATGCTAGCAAGATACGAATGGACTCTAGCCTAGCCACAGGAGCAAAAGTCTCCTCAAAGTCCAAACCTGCGACTTGGGCATAACCTTTTGCCACAAGTCGAGCCTTGTTCCTTGTCACCACTCCGTGCTCGTCTTGTTTGTTGCAGAACACCCACTTGGTTCCCACAACATTTTGCTTGGGACGAGGCACCAGCGTCCAAACTTCATTGCGCTTGAAGTTGTTAAGTTCCTCCTGCATGGCCAACACCCAATCCGGATCTAGCAAGGCCTCCTCTACCCTGAAAGGCTCAATAGAGGAGACAAAAGAGTAATGCTCACAAAAATTAACTAATCGAGATCGAGTAGTTACTCCCTTGCTAATGTCACCCAAAATTTGGTCGACGGGATGATCCCTTTGAATCATCGCTCGAACTTGGGTTGGAGGTGCCGGTTGCGCTTCTTCCTCCATCACATGATCATCTTGTGCTCCCCCTTGATCACACGCCTCCTGTTGATGAACCTGTTCATCGTCTTGAGTTGGGGGATGCACCGTTGTTGAGGAAGGAGGTTGATCTCGTTCATCTTGTTCCTGTGGCCGAACATCTCCAATCGTCATGGTTCGTATAGCGGCCGTCGGAACATCTTCTTCATCTACATCATCACAATCAACAACTTGCTCTCTTGGAGAGCCATTAGTCTCATCAAATACAACGTCGCTAGAGACTTCAACCAAACCCGATGATTTGTTGAAGACCCTATACGCCTTTGTATTTGAATCATAACCTAATAAAAACCCTTCTACAGCTTTGGGAGCAAACTTAGAATTTCTACCCTTCTTCACTAGAATGTAGCATTTGCTCCCAAATACACGAAAGTACGATACATTGGGTTTGTTACCGGTTAGCAGCTCATACGACGTCTTCTTGAGGAGGCGGTGAAGGTAGACCCTGTTGATGGCGTGGCAAGCCGTGTTCACAGCTTCCGACCAAAAACACTCGGGGGTCTTGAATTCTCCAAGCATCGTCCTCGCCATATCGATTAGCGTCCTGTTCTTCCTCTCTACCACACCATTTTGCTGTGGTGTGTAGGGAGCGGAGAACTCGTGCTTGATCCCTTCCTCCTCAAGAAACTCCTCCACTTGAAGATTCTTGAACTCGGACCCGTTGTCGCTCCTTATCTTCTTCACCTTGAGCTCAAACTCATTTTGAGCCCTCCTGAGGAAGCGCTTGAGGGTCCCTTGGGTTTCAGTCTTATCCTGCAAAAAGAACACCCAAGTGAAGCGGGAAAAGTCATCAACAATAACTAAACCATACTTACTTCCTCCTATGCTTAGATAGGCGACGGGTCCGAAGAGGTCCATATGTAGCAGCTCCAGGGGTCTTGACGTGGTCATCACATTCTTGCTGTGATGCGCTCCTCCCACCTGTTTACCTGCCTGACAAGCTTGCCTTGATTCCCATCACCGAATATAATTGAATCTTGGGAATCCTTATTTTTGACGTAGGAGGTGAACATCTTCTTCTCCCCCGTCATATGGTTTGTGCATCCGCTGTCGATAATCCAGCTTGAACCCCCGGATGCATAAACCTGCAAGGCAAATTTAGGCTTGGGTCTTAGGTACCCAACTCATGTTGGGTCCTGCAAGGTTAGCACAAATGTCCTTAGGGACCCAAATGCAAGTCCTGTCTCCCTTGCATTTTGCCCCTAATTTCCTAGCAACAATTTTCCTATCCTTTCTACAAATAGCATAAGAAGCATTTAAAGCACAATAAATTGTAGAAGGTTTGTTCACAACTTTTCTAGGAACATGTGCAAAATTTCTCCTAGGCATATGCACAACATTTCTCCTACATATATCATGCTTATAGGAAGAACTAGATGCAAACATGGCATGAGAATCATAAGCACAACCATTATAAGTATTTCTAGCATGTCTCCTATCATTATACATAAAAGCATGGTTCTTTTTAGCACTACTCGCCATAGGGGCCTTCCCTTTCTCCTTGACGAAGATGGGAGTCTCATGGCTTGTTAAGTTCTTGGCTTCCCTCTTGAAGCCAAGTCCATCCTTAATTGAGGGGTGTCTACCAACCGTGTAGGCATCCCTTGCAAATTTTATCTTGTCAACTTCACTTTTGCTAGTCTTAAGTTGGGCATTAAGACTAGCCAATTCATCACTTAGCTTAGCAATTGAAACTAAGTGTTCACTACAAGCATTAACATCAAAATCCTTACATCTAGTGCAAATTGTAACATTTTCAACACAGGAATTTGTTTTACTAGCTATATCCAGTTTAGCACTTAAATCATTGTTAACACTTCTTAAGGTAGCAATGGTTTCATGACAAGAAGACAATTCACTAGAAAGCACTTTATTTCTTTTAATTTCTAGAGCAAGAGAATTTTGTGCACTAACAAATTTATCATGCTCCTCATATAAAAGATCCTCTTGTTTTTCTAGTAATCTATCCTTATCATTCAAAGCATCAATCAACTCATTAATTTTATCTATCTTAGATCTATCTAAGCCCTTGAACAAGCATGAATAATCTATGTCATCATCATCACTAGACTCACTATCACTAGAAGAAGCATAAGTAGAGTCTTGAGTACTCACCTTCTTCTCCCTTGCCATAAGGCATGTGAGACGCTCGTTTGGGAAGAGGGAAGACTTGTTGAAGGCAGTAGCAGCGAGTCCTTCATTGTCGGAGTCGGAGGAGGAGCAATCCGAGTCCCACTCCTTTCCTAGATGCGCCTCGCCCTTTGCCTTCTTGTATTGCTTCTTCTTCTCTCTTTTGTTCCCCTTTTCCTGGTCACTTTCATTATCGGGACAGTTAGCGATAAAATGACCAAGCTTACCGCATTTGAAGCATGAGCGCTTCCCCTTTGTCTTGGTCTTGCTTGACTGCCCCTTGCGACCATTTAGCGCCGTCTTGAATCTCTTGATGATGAGAGCCATCTCTTCATCATTGAGTCCGGCCGCCTCAATCTGTGCTACCTTGCTAGGTAACGCCTCCTTGCTTCGTGTTGCCTTGAGAGCAAGGGGTTGCGGCTCGTGAATTGGACCGTTCAACGCTTCGTCGACGTATCTTGCCTCCTTGATCATCATCCGCCCGCTTACAAATTTTCCAAGTACTTCCTCGGGCGTCATCATCGTGTACCTGGGATTCTCACGAATATTGTTCACGAGATGAGGATCAAGAACAGTAAACGACCTTAGCATTAGACGGACGACGTCATGGTCCGTCCATCGCGTGCTTCCGTAGCTCCTGATTTTGTTGATAAGGGTCTTGAGCCGGTTGTACGTTTGAGTTGGCTCCTCTCCCCTTATCATGGCGAACCGTCCAAGCTCGCCCTCCACCAACTCCATCTTGGTGAGCATGGTGATGTCGTTCCCCTCGTGAGAGATCTTGAGGGTGTCCCATATCTGCTTGGCATTGTCCAAGCCGCTCACCTTATTGTACTCTTCCCTGCACAAGGATGCTAAGAGAACAGTAGTAGCCTGTGCATTTCTATGAATATGTTCATTTATAAGCATAGGGCTATCCGAGCTGTCGAATTTCATTCCATTCTCCACAATCTCCCATATGCTAGGATGGAGAGAGAATAAGTGACTACGCATTTTGTGACTCCAAAATCCGTAGTCCTCCCCATCGAAGTGTGGAGGTTTTCCAAGAGGAATGGAAAGCAAATGCGAATTCGAACTATGTTGAATACGGGAATAATCAAATGAAAAGTTCGAATTGACCGTCTTCCTGTAGTCGTTGTCGTCGTCCTTTTGAGAAGAAGTGGATTCATCACTATCGTCGTAGTAGATGATCTCCTTGATACGCCTCGTCTTTTTCTTCTTCCCTTCCTTTCGTCTATGGCCCGAGCCGGAGTCGGTAGGCTTGTCGTCCTTCGGCTCGTTGACGAAGGTCTCCTTTTCTTTGTCGTTGATCACTATACCCTTCCCCTTAGGATCCATCTCTTCGGGCGGTTAGTCCCTTTGCGAAGAGAACGGCTCTGATACCAATTGAGAGCACCTAGAGGGGGGGGGGGGTGAATAGGTGATCCTGTAAAAACTTCAAACTTAAGCCACAAAAACTTGTTAAGTGTTAGCACGATTATTGCCAAGTGGCTAAGGTGAAGTCTCAACAAAACACAGTACCACAAGAGAATCAAGCACAGAGGTGACACAGTGGTTTTATCCCGTGGTTCGGCCAAGACCAACGCTTGCCTACTCCACGTTGTGGCGTCCCAACGGACGAGGGTTGCAATCAACCCCTCTCAAGCGGTCCAAAGACCCACTTGAATACCACGGTGTTTTGTTGTTCCTTTCACTATCCCGTTTGCAAGGAATCTCCACAAATTGGAGTCTCTTGCCCTTACAAATATATGATCACAAATGAAACACAGAGTAAGGGAGGGAAGCAACACACACAAATCCACAGCAAAAGCGCACACACACGGCCAAGAATCGAGCTCACAAGAATATCTCAGAGTTCTTACTAGAACGGAGCTCGAATCTCTTAGAATCACAAACGAATGCGCAAAGACTAAGTGTGGATGATCAAGAATGCTCAAGAGTTGCTTGTGTGTCTCCTCCATGCGCCTAGGGGCCCCTTTTATAGCCCCAAGGCAGCTAGGAGCCGTTGAGAGCAATTCCGGAAGGCTATCCTGGCCTTCTGTCGACGGGGGCACCGGACAGTCCGGTGCACACCGGACACTGTCCGGTGCCCGATTTGTTTCCATAACTGGTGCTTCCGACCGTTGGAAGACTGCTGGAGATCTGCGAGCCGTTGGCGCATCGGACAGTCCGGTGCACACCGGACAGTCCGGTGCCGTCTTCCGACCGTTGGCTCGGCCACGTGTCCCGCGCGGATTGCGCGGCCGACCGTTGGCCCTGGCCGACCGTTGGCTCACCGGACAGTCCGGTGCACACCGGACAGTCCGGTGAATTTTAGCCGTACGCCGTCGGCGAATTCCCGAGAGCAGCCAGTTCGCGCCGAGTCGGCCTGGCGCACCGGACACTGTCCGGTGCACACCGGACTGTCCGGTGCTCCAGACCGAGCAAGGTCTTGGCTGCACACAGCCAAGTCTTTCTCTCCCCTTCTCTTTTCTTCTTCTTTCTGTTTCTAACACTTAGACAAGTATATTAGTACACAAAACCAATGTACTAAGGATTAGAAACATACCTTTACTCCATGATTTGTACTTTGTCCCATTTTACAATTAGGCACCTGTGTTGGGCACTAAATCACCAAAATACTTAGAAATGGCCCAAGGGCACATTTCCCTTTCACTAAGGTGGTTCCCAAAGAAGAAAAACAAGACTGAAGTGCGGGAGGACTCGGTCCTCCACTTAATATCTTTTGTTTATAGCCTCTCGGGAGAGGGTTGTGTCTCCCTGGTTTGTATAATTATTACTTCTATACACTCGCTTTTAGACTGGTCTGTAATAAATTAACTCGAGCTTACTTTTGGTAATAAATGTAAGTTTATGTAATTCGCTTCCGCATATCTTCATCTCCGTTGGTCTGTAATGTCTGCAAGACGGGTGAAACGTTCCTGGTGAGGTAAGGAAAGATACCGAGCTTGTCAAGTAACTTAGGAACGTCTACAGGGTGTCTGATGTCTGTTAGACAAGGACAACTGTAGGTGGGCCTGATTACTTGGGAGGTTCCATCACACAAACAAACTTTGCGAAATGGCAATCGATAAATAAGTGTTGTATACTCTCATTGGCTGTACAGAAAACACATTTCTTATTACCATGCCAGTTTCGCTTTGCTAAGTTGTCCTTAGTTAGTACCACCCCTTTTATAAGATACCACATGAAGATCTTAATTTTCAAAGGAACCTTTAACTTCCACAAAGCTTTATTGTAAAAAACTTGTGGATTGTTTAGAAGGGCACCATACATGGATTTTACAGAGAACAAGCCCGAACTAGTCAAGTTCCATTTGAGTACATCTTTCTCATTAGTTAGCTGGATGTTAACTAAGCGGGAAACCAAAGAATGCCATAAAACAAGATTGTGTCCTACTAATGCTCTTCGGAAAGAAATGTTTAATGGTATAGTTTCAAAAACATTAGCCACCGTATCACTCTTTTTGCATACTAAATTATAAAGGGAAGGGTATTGGACTTTAAAGGGTTGATTCCCTATCCAAACATCTTCCCAAAATCTAATTTGTTTTCCCTCTTTGAGAATAAAAGACCCAAGACCTAGAAAGGTATCCTTTACCTTCATAAGTTCTGACCAGAAATGAGAGTCACCTGGCTTCCTGGACACTTGAGATATGGTCTTATTTCTTAGATATTTCTTCGTCAAAAGACTTTGCCAGAGTCTGTCTTCATTAAACAACTTAAAAAGCCATTTGCTAAGTAGGCACTTATTTTGGATCTCAATGTTTTTAATTCCTAACCCACCTTGTTCTTTAGGTTGGCAAATGATATCCCATTTAGCTAACCTGTATTTTTTCCTATGTCCTTCCCCTTGCCAAAAAAATCTAGAACGATAGTAGTCTATTTTTTCAAGGACTCCCTTGGGGACCTAAAAAAAGACAACATAAACATGACTAGACTTGTCAGAACCGAATTGATTAATACTAGACGACCTCCCCCGGACATCAGCTTTCCTTTCCAGCTACAAAGCTTCTTCTCAATTTTATTCTCAATGATCATCCAATCCTTATTACCCAGTTTCTTGAAATGCATAGGGATACCTAAGTATCTAAAAGAATAAATCCCACTTCTACACCCAAACAGTTGAAGGTAACTATCCTCTTGATCCTTTGCATGGCCAAAGCAGAAAAGCTCACTCTTGTGGTAATTTATCTTAAGACCCAAAACTTGTTCGAACGCCGCTAATAAGAGCCTCAAGTTGGATGCTTTGGCAAAATCATGGTCCAGAAAAAGAACAGTATCATCTGCATACTGCAGAATAGATAAGCCTCCATCAACTAAATGAGGAATAAGCCCATCAAATTGACCATCCTCTTTTGCTCTATTGATTAATATAGCTAGCATGTCAGCAACTATATTAAATAGAACTGGGGATAAGGGATCTCCCTGCCGCAAGCCTTTGTGAGTTAGGAAATTCGCTCCAACCTGATCATTTACCTTTATGCCTACATGACCCCCTGTCATTATAGACGTAATCCAGTTGCACCATTCCAAGGAGAAGCCCTTCATACGAAGGGTCTGCTGGACAAAAGACCATTTGACCTTATCATACGCTTTCTCAAAATCAATTTTGAGAATGACTCCGCTTTGCTTTTTTCTATGCAACTCATGAATTGTTTCATGCAAAATAACATCACCTTCCATAATATTCCTACCTGGTATAAAAGCTGACTGAGTGGGACCTATCACCTTGTCAGCCACTCCTGAGACCCTATTTGTAAGTGTTTTTGTAAAGATTTTAAAACTTACATTAAGTAAACAAATAGGTCTATATTGTTGGATGGTAGCCGCATCTGAACATTTAGGTAACAAGATAATAGTCCCAAAATTTAGACTATATAAAGGAAGCTCTCCCTTATGAAAATCCACAATTAAGGCCATCAGATCATCTTTAATCAGATTCCAAAAGAATTGATAAAATTCTGCTGGAAAACCATCAGGTCCCGGTGCCTTATTATGCTCCATTTGGAAGATTGCTTTCCTAACCTCGTCTTCTGTGAACACAGAAACCAGTAGTGTGTTTTCCTCATCCGAAACCTAAGGAATGTCATGGAATGCATTTTCATCTAAAGACATCTCCAAAAGCTCTTCTGGACCAAACAACCCCTTATAATAATTAGTGATATGTTTCTTTAAATCAGCATCACCCTCAATTATTTGTTCGCCATTTTTCAGCTGGAAAATCCTCGATTTCCTATGTTTTCCACTAGCTACTAAATGGAAATATCTCGTATTCGAATCACCTTGGAGCAAATCTTTTGCTTTAGCTCGCTGATACCACTTTAACTCCTCTTCCCTGAGAAGCTCAGCCAGTCTATTCTGTAAGTAATGCTTTAAATCAAGCTCTTGAGCTGATAGGCAACTTACTTCAGCTTTTTTATCAAGCCAATCCAGCTTATTAAGGATGGCTTTCTTTTCCTTTTTATATAAACCACTAGTATGCTTTGCCCAACCCCTCAAGTATTGTATTAGTCTTCTTATTTTACTTTGCCATTTCTCTAAAGGTGTCTGTCCGCCAGACTCATTCGACCATACCTCCTGTACTAAATCGTAGAACCCATCCCGAAGCAACCAGCCTAGTTCAAACTTAAAAGCATGTTGGGAATTGCTCGAGCAGGAGTCCCCCGTATTTAATAATAAAGGTGTATGGTCCGAGATATCTCGATTTAATGCTAGGACCGTAGATAATGGGTATTTTGATCCCAATCTGTGGTAACCAGCACTCTATCAAGTTTCTCATAAGTCGGATTGGCCAAATTGTTTGCCCAGGTGAATCGTCGGCCAGACATCTCCAGCTCTTTTAAACTAAGACCATCTATAACCGCATTGAAAAGAAAAGGCCACTGTTGATCAAAATTAAATAAGGTATAAAAAAGAGAGACAAACAAGTAAACTAAAAAATATACCTAAGAAACATACCTCCCCTATGTTAAAAGTTTTTCGACAAATAATTTTTTTGCAATGCAGACTATAGCCATCAAGGATCGCACACTTTCTAAGAAAATATCTGAAATAATCCAACAACCTGTTGAACCATCATCAGAGCCCACTTTAAGTCATAGAAGCATCTGTACCGTTTCTGCTATGCTAGAATTAAATGTTCCTTTGAATCCTATAACTACATCAGATCAGACAATCTTTTGTTCCTATGCAAATATATTCCTATTATGATATTATCAATCCTAAAATGTTTCAACCTTATAACACTATTAATTTTTTTGTTGCAAGATATGTTATGCAAGTTGCAGATTGCGTATCCTTTTTTCAAATACTACTTATTTCTAAACTATAAATATTACATGTTTTACATGTGCGCGCAAGCGTGCAAGTGACTAGTATTATGACTCCTTGGAATCTAATCGCGCCGGTCGGTGCAACATAGGATCCCATTTGACGAGAGAATGCTCCATTGTAAATGGAAATAAAAATAGTAAGAGCTTGTTTATTTTACCGTTGTGGATTAGTTGATATTGAGTCAATTGAAATTTATAGTAAATAAAAATCTATCATAATCTATTCTAATACTCTTTAATTCACATGTAATTGAGATAACCGAACAATGCCGGATGGAACTGACTTTCAGCTTTGTACGTTCAGGGCTACCATGATGAACCGTAACTCCGTAAGCATGGCACAAACAATTGTTTTTTGAGAAAAAAAAAGCATTGCCACGAATTTACGCGGTTGGTAGAGTAGAACAGAGCAGTACTCTTGAGAACAGAGACCGAAAGACTTTTTCAAAATGGCACTACTAGGGACTCGATGGCTGCTTTCTCGTAGCATGGGCCACTTGCTACTGCTGCGACCTGCAACGCATGTCCCAGACCTCCGGCCCTGCATCAACTTGTCCGCACGATGCCCATCCCATCACCCGCTAGTCATTTGCTCATCAATCGTTTGCTTGGCTGGGACTGGGATGCTGCCGAATCGGAGCTCCAGCCCGGGCGTGGGGCAATCCAGTCATTTTCGCCGCGAAGATCCTTTCAAATCGTGGCTTCTCAGTTCTCACGGAAAACGAGAAACACCGCCTCCTTTCCTTTCACCCGTCGTGCACCCGGCCTTTTTTCCTCCCGACGCCTTCTCCCTCCGACCAGCACCTTCCACAGACCCAAAGCCACCCGACCGTTGCCGCCTCATCATCACAGCCCGAGGAAAAGAGAAGCCCCTCGTCTCGTCCAGTCTTCCGTCAACATCCCTGCATCCACGCGCGCACGTTCACCGGCGTCCCCCCTCTCTTCCCGTTCTGACCCTCCTAGGCCTGAGCGGCCTCGATGTCGGCGCGGCGGGCGGCCAAGAGCCAGCACGCGGCGGCGACGCCGAGGATCATCAACTTCAACCTGGCGAGGAGGTCGGGTGGCGGGAGGCCCAGCCGGGCCGCGGGCCGCGCGCAGCCCCGCCCGCCGCCACCGCCGGCGGGGCCGGTCAACCTCGGCGCGCTGTTCGAGATGGAGCGCCGCGCGCGCGGGCTCGAGTCCGCGCCGGCGTCGCCGCCGTGCTCCCGGGCGGTGCTGCGGTCGCAGGAGGACGCCGAGGAACATGAGGAGAAGTGGCGGTTCCAGGCGGAGATCCTCCGCGCCGAGTGCAACTTCCTCCGGATGGAGCGCGAGGTCGCGCTCCGCAAGCTCGACCGCCACCGCGGCCAGATGGAGGCCGCGCTCAAGTCCGCCGTCGAAACGCTCGTATCGGTAGTAATACACAACGAGGACACAACACAACACGCGTCACTCCGACTAGTCATCGCCTCAGTCAAAGCACTGCATGCTGTGCACGGACATGACATGATGATGTTCTGCTACCACAGGGTAGGAAGAAGATCGATGGGAAGGGCGACGTCGGCCTGGCGGCGACGCTGGACGAGGGGATCGAGGACCTCGAGGAGATGATGGAGGAGCTGCGCGTGGAGGAGAGCGGGAGGAGGGCGATGAGCGGTGTCCGTGAGCTGCAGCGGAGCCACGGCAGGAACTTCGATCGGCAGGCGTCCTCGCTCCGCCGCCGCCTCGAGAAGATGACGCCGGCCGACCCCGAGCCCTGCATCAAGGACATCCGCGAGATCGCCCTGCCCGTCCCTGCGCCACCGCCACCACCGGCCGAGCGAAGCGACGACGACGAACGCGTCCACGGCGCCAACACCCCCGATGTAAGTCGCCCCGTCATTAATACGTAAAGCGCAATGATCTGTGTCACGGTTCTTTCACAATGCCTTTGCGGATGACTAACGTGCATTCGTGTGCTCTGCACACTTGAAGGTGGAAATGCTGAGGATGAAGATGGAGGGGATGTCAAAGGGCATGCGCGAGCGGATGGCGGAGTACAGCCGTCGCCTGGAAGCGGTCGCCTCCGGCGACAACACTGGCTGCGAGTCAGGGAAATGCGGCAACCGGCACAGCCGAAAGGCGAGCGCGAGCAGCCAGAGAAGCTGGAGCGGCGGCAGCACGGCGAGCAACGGCAACGCGCCGTCGACCCTCGACGCCGGCCCGCACGGGCGCAGCCGCCAGAACGTGGCGGCCGAGAAGCGCCAGCAGCAGCAGCAGACGGTACGAGTTCAAATTTGCTCGTCCGCACTGTTCATAACACAGTTTATTAGCTTGTCCATTACTCTAGCTTCGATATTCCTCGCTTTCTCGGGAAGCAAGATTAGGAGTACTACAACCAAGCGAATCGCGGGGTTAGCCTTGGGCGCCCGAATGTCGTTGACCTGCGGGCACTTCTGGTCAGCGACGCACACTCCACTTGACGCCATTCATACAACCTAGTACATTTACATTTAATTCTTGTATCTTATTCTTTAGAAACTCTATATCACTCATTTAGATCTTGTTTGGTTATTCCCATTACACATAGATTAGATAGGATTGGAAAAAAAACTAAGTAGAAGTTTATTTGCTTGAGATTTAAACTCACCTAATTCCACTCAATCCATATGGATTGAGAGCTAACCAAATAAGTCCTTATATAAGTTGTATGGTAAAACCGTGCTGGAAAAAGATACCGTCTCTTAAATCTTTTTGCACTTACTCTTTTAATACCCCTTAAGATAATACATGACATATATGTGATACATGCCCTTATCAACCCACGGTTAGGTCGGTTTTTGTCTCATCCGGGTTGATCAGGGCGAGTTTTGAAATTGCCTACAGCACCGGATGCAGTGCAGGTCGTCCCTGTACCGTGGGGATCACTTGTACAGGGTTTTGCGCTGGGTTTGGACTGATTCTACGCTACTGGTAATAACCACTGTTTTCTTTTGCTGTGGAGGATGGGACCATGTGTAGCCAGCCTTTTTATCTTTCTTCACCTCGCTAGTCGCTACTAGTCATATAGCATTCAAAAGATAGCTTTAACTTGTGTTTCCCTGATTTGAACCGTCAATGATTGCGATACGGCCCAAGCTGTCAGTTACTCTGCCTCCTCGGCGCGGGTGGTCCAGTGGGTCCTGGGCCTGGGCCCAAAGAGTTGGAGCTTTTCGTTAGTTCTGTTTGTTGTTGCTCATCTAGTCATCTGAGACGTGGGCCCGCGAGAGATGCTTTGGTTGAACATCTTCAAATTGTTTTGTTTTTTGCTGGACTTGCACTGCATGCATACGTGTCTTGTCTGCATGGCTGCATCTCGTTCAACAAATGTACAGTGCTGGTCACTTGACTTGAAGAATGGTGATGCCGTTACCGTAGCCGCACCTTATTGTTTTGGGATGAACGATTCGCTGTCAATGGGAAACTTTGAATACACATGCCCAAAAAACAATTTGCCCTGCACATTAGAAACTGCAAGGAGGTAAAATTCATGCAAAATAAATAAAAAAAATTGACCTGCACATTTGAAACTGAAAGGAAGTGAAGTTCATTAATCAGGTAAGACAAACTGGCACGTGCCACAGCAGGAACTGAAGTGCTAGCCACTTTGGCAAAGGCCGTAATGGCGTATACATAAATTTGAAGCCACAAACTGGCACATGATCTATCTCAGTATCTGTGGTCCAAGTATGACCTTTCACATAGGAGATGTTGCCCCCACAACGAGAAAAGCAAAGCTTTTCCTGGTCGGTTTAAAAGGTCTGGGCCAGGCAGGCTTAGGGTAGGGACCAGGGCATGTGTTCGTCGAGTTGCTTTCGCTCCGACTGCCATATCTGCTCACCAGGCACCAGCTGACGTGCATATGCTTGCTCTACGTGCATATAGATAGTTGGTTGGGGTTCCAATTCTAAATGGCAATACCAGTACTGTGCATTGACACAATGACAGGAAAGCCAGTTGGCGAGGCAATCCATTCAAATCTGAGGGCAGCTGGTACGTGGAGTAAATCTGAGTTTATTGTTTATCGTCGGCTTCACTTTTGAGGAATAGCAATGTTTTCGAATTTTATCGGGACATACCTGATAAACTTATGTGGCGGTCTCCCGTCTGCACCCTCTGCTTCTGCTCCTATGGCCCAGTGACGTTTCTGCGTGGACACTGAATCATTTGTCATATTCAGGCTAAAATCATGCTAAATCTACTCATTATTGCTTGCAGAAAGTTTTGGCGATAACTGTTTCTTTTTCCCAGCAGATTATGGCTGGAGGGTGCAAACTGGTGGGCTCGGCAAGTTGCTGCGACTGCAGGGAAATCGTGTGGAAGATAATGGAGCAAGTAAAGGCAGAATCTGATCAATGGACTGAGATGCAAGATATGTTGGAGCAGGTGAGGTTGGAGATGCAAGAGCTGCAGGCTTCCAGAGATGCATGGCATCATCGGGCTATGGCTTCTGACATCAGTCTACGCTCCTTGAATTCCCAAGTAAGTAGAGGTTCTAGCTATGCTTATGTCTTCATAGTTGAATTTATTCGTGCCAAACATAAATGCACTGAATTACTGAGCGTAGATCAATTTTGAATGGGGCATTTTGGTGTCTATTAGACTCATGGTAACCAAGGTGCTGCATTGTGAAGGCTGTGGACCTGTGGTGAATCGATGACAACACTTAAGTACTTAACGGAAGTTTATCTGAAATTTTTACTGCATTTGCTACCATAATTCTTACTCAAGAATTCTGCTGAACTACACTATTTGTCAAAAAGAACTTTAGAATTACTGGCATTGAAGTGCTGAACCCTGAATGCTTCTGGTATTGAACTTTTTAATATCAAATTATCAAAGATGTGTGCTCGTAGTATCCATTTTGCCAGGGTCAGTCAATGAGACAGTCAATCTAATCGAAAATTTTCAACACATGGCAGGTACTGGAGTGGAAAAACCGGGCACAAGCGTCCGAACAGCGTGTGGAAGAGCTGCATAGGAAGATTTCAGAGCTCGAAAGCAAGCTACACACTTTCAAAGCCCACTTACCAGCACCAGCTGTTATTCCTAACCAAAAGCAATGGTCGGATGCGTGCAAGATGGAGTACCCGAGAGCAACGCCTCAGCACCCGCGGTCCCAGGAATCCGGCAAGGAGGAGATCAAGAAGCACGTCCTCATCTGCCGCGTGAAGCGCTCACCCAGCAGCGTGCTCTCGAAGCGGTCGCCGTTCCAGGAGATAGGCAACATCAGCTTGCCGCGGCATCGGTGAGGACCGAGGAGCTTGGATGGCGATGTTGCTCTGTGACCTGTGTGAGTGATGGGCTACTGCAGCGAAACTGCGAAGGGTTCAGCCGTAAGCGGGAGAGAGAACTCTTTGAGTTTAGTGTCCCCAGTAGCATCGTGATCGATCAGCATCTACGTAATAAATAATTTATGTATGACCCACTGATGAGTAACGAGGCCTGACTTCTCGTCAGATCGGTAGTAATAATCATAAGTAGTCAGTGAGTGAGCTGAGAGCCTGAGACGGAGTTAATCTGCCCATAGTACAGTGCTGGTGAATAGGTCAGATATGTACGTAACGATAACAACTCCTTTTGCTAATATATATGTGCAATTTTGTTCCTCCTGCATTCAAATTTTTTGTTCGTCGTGTTCTATGACTACGTGACCAGATGATGGCGGTGTTCATGGTACATTGATTGGTGTATGAGCTCGAGTCAAACTCTGAATCAATTTAGCGCTACAATGAAATTTCATACTGTACAACGACGCATGTACAAGTAACAACGGCAACTGGGGCTTTATTGGATCTGAAGAGAAATATGTTACAACCTTACAGTTACAGGTACAACATCCATATGCTTCTAATAACAATGATCTGTTCAGCACCAAGTTAGTGATTAATCATAGAGAGCCAAGCAAAATTTTTAGCTAGCAAAATTTAGTTTTCATGTCAAACGGTTTAATAACCCATTGAGTGGTTCTGTTGTTCATTGTAGGCCCTGTTTGTTTCAACTTTTTTCAGCTTCTGGCCACCAGAAGCTGCTGCAGACAGTAAAACGTTTAGCTTTTCAGCTCGCTTCTATAAGTACCAGTTTTATCAAAATCGTCTAAAATTGACGTAAATAGGGAATCGATCGAGTCACCGCGATAGTAAAAAACCGTCACTTTATACATCCTAAACCCTACCTCACGTAATCTGCACAATACTCAGATTCTCTCAAGTCTCCACAACCAGATTCTCACCTAAATTCTCAAAAAGCTCATGATAATAAAGCTGAACCAGGCGATTGTGGAGCTACTTCGTGAATGGTTAATTGAGGCACTCTTGGACTGGTCCTGGAGTAAGTATCACATGTTTACTGGACGCACATTCGGCACTAAAAACTATATATATATATATATATATGTTAAGAGATATAGTTTATATCCATCTATAGAAAGGTAGTTTAGGGGACTCGATATTCTCTCCTGGTCTTGTGGAGCTGCGTCTCCTTTTTCTCCTATGTTTGTTACAAAGTCCTTATCATGTAATCCTCTTCTATAAATATGAGAAGGCGTGACCTATGAAGGTCAAGGCGCCATACATTAACATGGTATCAGAGCCAAAATTTTTCCAGCAAAATCTAACTTCATGCTCTACCTCCTCCTCCTCTCCTTCCACCACTACTACCACGCTTCCTTCCATGGCGTCTTCCTTTGTGCCAATTCCTATTCATCATGCTGTTACAATACGACTCACAAAGTCTAACTTCCTCCTCTGGCGAGCTCAATTACCGCCCTTTCTCCGCAGCGCCAAATTGCTGGGCTATCTCGATGGTTCTCTTTCACCTCCAGCTCAGCAGATTGCATCTACATCTGACAATGGCATCACCATGGTCTCCAATCCAGATTATGATCGCTGGTTCGACCAGGATCAGCAGGTTCTTAGCGGTCTGCTGTCATCCATGTCTGAAGAGGTTCTGCGAGATGTGATCTCGGCCTCCACATCAAAGGAAGCCTGGGATATCTTGCAGCGAATGTTCTTCTCTGCTACTCGTGCTCGCATGGTGCAAATTCGAGTTGAACTGGCTACATCCAAGAAAAGAGATCTATCTGCGGCTGATTCTTTTCGCCGAATCAAGGGGCTGGCCAATGAACTTGCTGTTGCAGGTGCTGCTTTATGTGATGATGAGATAATAGCATATCTTCTGGCCGGCCTTGGCTCAGACTATGATTCTTTTGTCACATCGATGACCACCAGATCTGAAACCATTACATTGGATGATGTATTTGCCCACCTCATGGCGTTTGAGGCCCACCAACTTCAGCACCAGGCCGAGCTACAACTTCATACTGGTTCATCTGCCAACTATGCTGGACGTAGTGGAACACCAATGAATCGTGGCTGTGGCTGTGGTCGTGGCCGTGGCCGTGGCCGGTTCCTGCCTCCTCGTGTTGATACTTCTCCTCGTTATTCAGGGGATAATCGAGGAGCAGCTACTCGACCAACTTGTCAGATTTATGGCAAAGAGGGTCACACAGCAGTTCGCTGCTGGTATCGTCATGATGATTCCTACGATGAAGTACCGCCGTCAGCTGCATTAGCTGCTTCATCCTCCTACAACGTTGATCCTGATTGGTACACTGACACGGGCGCTACTGATCATATCTCCAGCGATCTAGATCGCCTTGCTGTTCGGGAACGTTATCACGGCAACGACCAAGTCCGAGTGGGCAACGACACAGGTTTGCACATCTTACATACCGGTCATTCTTCAATTACTACTGCTGCTCGTCCTCTTGCTTTACGCCATATTTTACATGTTCCTGAAATTTCTAAAAATCTCCTTTCAGTTCATAAATTTTCTAAAGATAATGATGTTTTCTTTGAATATCATCCATGGCATTTCTCTATAAAGGACCGACAATCGGGACACAGCCAGCTGACCGGTCGATGTGAGTCTGGTCTCTACCCCATCCGATCGTCTGCAGCTACTACACTCAAACATGCTCTTCTCAGCAGGTCTGCAAGCAAGACCCAGTGGCATGCCCGTCTCAGCCATCCCTCTTCACAAGTAGTTCAATCCATTTTACGTCTTAATAATATTCGATGTACTAGTGAACCCTCTGCGTCCATTTGTGATGCTTGCCAATTAGCTAAAAGTCATCAGCTACCGTATACCGTCTCTCTTCATCAATCCACTTCACCATTAGAATTAATTTTTTCTGATGTGGGTCCTGCCCCTAAATCTGTTTCTGGGTTTAAATATTACATTAGTTTTATTGATGACTATAGCAAATTCACTTGGATATATTTGATGCATGATCGCACGGATGCCCATCGCATATTCTCACAATTTCAAACTCATGTTGAGCGTCTTTTGAATGCTAAAATTAAATGTGTTCAATCTGATTGGGGCGGAGAGTATGAGAAAATTCATAAAACATTTTTTCGCTCACTTGGCATTACTCATCGTGTTTCATGTCCACATACACACCAACAAAATGGCTCGGCCGAACGAAAGCATCGTTACATTGTGGAAACTGGCTTAACTCTTCTTGCTCATGCTGACATGCCCATTAAATTTTGGGACGAGGCTTTTCTTACAGCTACATACCTCATCAACCGTCTCCCAACTCGTGTCATTGATAATACATGTCCCCTTGAATGCCTGCTTCATAGTCCTCCCAATTACTCCCTCTTAAAAATCTTTGGCTGCACATGTTGGCCACATCTTAGACCCTACAATAAAACTAAATGTTGGAACTTGTGCTCCTGAGCAAGTTGATCCAACGGGGGAGTGAAAAGGTTGCAAACAAGGTTTAACTCGAGATGGCAATTGCTCTGTTAAATCCGGCCTCTCAAGGGCACTATACGGGGGTATTTATAGGTGCCCGAGCGCCCAACGTCCCGGAGTAAGGACGCTTTTGCCCTTAGACACCTAGATTATCCCCAGAATATTCTCATAAAGGAGGGTTACAAACTGTTATTACAGAAAAGCTATTACAAATCAGGTCTGTAACACGCCCGTCCGCGCGGGGCCTGTTACGATGGGTCGAACCCCACGTGGGCCTCCAGGTAGGACCGAGGCCGCAGGATGAAAAGACTTCGTCGTAGGCCTTCGTCTTGCGGTGAAAAGGACGAAGGGTGGGCTGCGCCGGTCATCTTGCCTCCATTGGTGCAGTGAGTTGATGAAGGCCTAGAGCGAAGGGTAGCGTCTTCGCCTTCGCCTCAACATTTGCCCTCCGAGGGACCAGTTCGACTGAGTCATCTGGTGCCGAAGACGTCGCTAGATGGTGGAGACGCTGCCCTCACTCGAAGTGGTTCCGCAGAGTTTTTGATGTGACCGTTGACGGACGTGATACTGTTGGACTGCGGGCTTCCCGAAGCGTCGCGCCCTGTGTATAAAAAGGGGGGCGACGCGGCTCAGGCTCTGTTACCTTTCTGTGCGCCACAAAACCCTAGCATTTTGAAACCGGCCACCCGCTCGCCTGCCCTCCTTGCTCCTGTTCGCCGGAGAACTGGCCCGCGTCAAGCAGACCACGCGACGCCGCCGACGGTACGTAGCCATGTCGTCCTCTTCTTCATCCGCTGCGAATACGCCGTTGGGCGAATCGTCGTCCGAGGGTACTTTCAGTGATTTAGCGGCGGTGGAGCTGCACCCGGGCCATGTTGGGGGCCTTCGGCTTCCGAAGGTCCTCAAAAACAAGATTTGACAATGTTTCTGGAGTATAATATATGAACAGGTACCTTCGGACATGAATCCTTCGGACATGTCAAAATTGCTGTATGAAGAAACACAAAGAGAACGAAGGATGGAACAGAGCCGAAGCTGTGCGCAAGGAAGCTTCGGCTTGATGGCAGAAAAGAGGAAACCAACTTAAAGAGGAAAAGACTAGCTACACCTCGCTGGATTATTATAGAGTTATTATCAAAAGCAAAGGACCTGGATGTAATTTTACATGGGCTGCGACCCGTGCCTATAAATAGGTGAACAGTACTCCCGTACTGTTCACGCGGACTGGGCATTCACTTTTGCGTCACACTTGTACTTTTGCTTTCCTTCGAGCCAAAGGTATATCTATAATTTGTTGTCATCTTTATAATAATAATAAAAATAGAAATGAGCTTATAATGATGTTTAAGTATTTATGTCATTTCTCATACTTTATGTGAACCCCCTTTTTCATTATTCGTTATACTAATGAAGGTATATCCTTCATAACCTTCGTCCGAAACTCATTATATCCTAAGGGAAATAATGTTTTGAAGGACGAAGGACTTTAACGTTTAACGATTTCCATGTTGCCTTGTTCTTAATTCATAGCATTTAAGGACAAGTCACCAACATTGGCACCCACCTTCGGTGAACCCTTTTTGACCACCTTCGGCAAGCATCGACCTTCGTCATGCCGCCAAAAAAAAGCTTCAGCAACGGGGGCTACTGCTCTGCAGCCGCTGGACCCAAACCAGGAGACTCTTTCCCTTCGGGAAGCCCGAAGTCAGAAGAGGAAGGCCACCAGTCCAACGCCTCAGGAGGACGATTTGGACCAACAAATCAGGAATATGGAGATGCTGCATCAACAGGTGCAAAGGAAGAAAGAAAAGATGGCCCGGTTAGCTGACCTACAAAGGCAGATAGACGAAGCCTCTGAAGAGGTTCGTCATCTCACGCAAGATGAACAGAACCGGAGGCCCCAGTACAGAGAGCTTCACCAAGAGGGCTTCGTCAACGAGGATGACTGGTATGATGATTTCCATCATGGAAATTTTGCTTTTGATGATGCTTCTCCTCTGTCAGCTGAACTGCAGGCTACACCTTGGCCCCCATCTTACAAACCACCCCAGCTTCCAATGTATGACGGACACTCAGACCCGAAGCAATTTCTGATGAGCTACGAAGCAACCATATCTTCATATGGTGGCAACATTGCAGTCATGGCGAAATCCTTCGTCTTGGCAGTCAAGAATGTTGCCCAGACCTGGTACTCTTCTCTTCGGCCAGGAACAATCACATCGTGGCAAAAGCTGAAGGATATGCTTATTACCAGCTTTCAAGGGTTTCAGACAAAACTGGTCACTGCTCAAGCTTTGTTCTAGTGCACTCAAGATCATGAAGAATACCTTCAGGCGTATGTCCGAAGGTTTTTACGACTGAGGGCACAGGCGCCAACGGTGCCTAATGAGATTGTTATTGAGGCCATGATTAAGGGGCTTCGGCCAGGACCTACAACCCAATACTTTGCCAGGAAACCCCCTCAGACCCTAGAGAAGCTGCTTCAGAAGATGGACGAATATATCAGAGCAGATAATGACTTTCGGCAAAGGAGGGAGGAAGCTTATAGGTTCTCCAAAATGACCAGGGGCTTCGGAGGGAGAATCCACCCTAGGCACGTTAGGTCTATCCATTCTACTCAGAATGACGATAGGGGAAGCCAACAACAAAGGCCGCAGTATTCCTCTCAGGCTTCGGGGCAGCAACAGAGCTATCCTCGGCTCCCAGCTCCAAGGGGTAGAGGCGCTAGGGGCTTCGGAGGAAGGTTTGGGGATCACCCTAGGAAAATTTACTGCCTATTCTGCGGAGAGGACAAGGGCCATACCACCAGGATGTGCCATGTCACCATTCAAAAACAGAAAGAGATAGCAGAAGCTGCAGCTCAACAGAGTCAGCCGAAGCAGGTTATGCATACTGCTTCGTACCACTCACCATACATTCCAGAATATGTGGGCAACCATCCTGCAGCTTTTGTTGCTTCGGCAAGCCAACCTCAAGCATCTTGGCAACAGCCCCCACCTCCACCACCAATGCAACCCGCTTATCCCCAAGGCCAGCAGCCAGAAGAGAGCCAGCACAGTCACTAGCAAAGAGACTTCAGGGAGCAGTCCGAAGCTCGCACAGTCAATAGTACTGTGCCAGAATCAAAGCACATCTACTAAGATATATCCTACCTCAGAAACAACCTTTACATTTGTCATCATTCACCTTTTCAATAAACAACAAGCATTGAAAATTCAGTTCTTTTGTTGTTTTCAATTTCCTGTAATAGCTTTGTCATTATCATGATGAATATATCTTCTTCAAATATTGACGAAGTTCTAAAGGTTTTGACGAAGGAATGCATTGTAAGTTATTGTCGAAGCAACAAAAGTCGTTCTTAAGGGAACGCAGCGTAAGTTTTCTGCTCAAAAGTCGTTCCAAAGGGAATGCAGAGCTTACAGCGAAAAATAAACGCTGATACCGCCGAAATAGAAGGCGAAGAAGCTCCTGAGGGAGGCTTACAACGAAAAATAAACACTGATACCGCCGAAATAGAAGGCGAAGAAACTCCTAAGGGAGGCTTACAGCGAAAAATAAACGCTGATACCGCCGAAATAAAAGGCGAAGAAGCTCCTAAAGGAGGCTTACATCGAAAAGTCAACGCTGATGAACCGAAAAATGACCAAAAGATTGTGTGCTCCACTGGGGAATGTGTGTAGGCCTTCGGCGCGAATATCATTTTGCATGTCATTACATCATCACATCATGCGCATAGCATAGCATCATACATCATATTGCATCAATGGCACAAGAAGGGGGTACAATATGGATCTTCGGAAAGGTACACAATGTTGACCCACATTATTGAGCTTCAGAGATCGTTTCGAAGAAGTGCCAAGGCACAAAATAGGTTTTCAAGAAATACAACTTCGTCACTTTGATATGAAAAGGAGATCCATTGTTCACAAAGCATAGATGTTTTTTCGGAAACTGTAATATTTTTACGGAATATGGATGTTCTTTACGAAGCATGAAAAGAAGGGAAGGTGTTTTTTCGCCGAAGGCTCAAAAACGGTATGTACGAAAAGTTTCATGCATCGTAAAGAGTTGAATCATAAACAGTTCATATATTACATTCAAAATTACAAGATATTATGCATATTGTCCAGCAAATATTACATTCCAAATAGCTTTACAATAACAACTAATCTTCTCTTAAAACTACTTCTGCAGCTTCGTTTAGTAGTTGATCAACAACTTTATCCATAATAGCTTCGGCCATTTTTCTAATTTCGTCATCCCCCTTAGCTTTGGGGTCTGCCAATGGATCGGCGGGCTCTGGGGGAGGAGATTGTATGGCTGTGTTGCAAAGTGTAAATAAGTCCGAAGTCATAAAATTACAACATAAAGTCAAAAGTTAGTAGTCAATACCTATTCGCCTCTCGAGATCCGCACTTTCCTCAGCGGCCTCTGCCACTTTTCTAGCATCGTGAATACCTTTTTCACTTCTCCTTATGATTTCTTGAGCCATCTCCCGACCGCCATTTTCCCAGATATCAGTGAAAAATTTTCCACCAACCAAGCTCGCTTCGGCCGAGGGGTCTTTTATATCTTCAGTAGATAAGGTGGCCTCGGTTTGCGCTAAGGATTTCACATGATCACAGCCTCTTCTCTCCAAAATAGTGGCCATCCCCCTAGCACCCGAGAAGGCGCATATGTCCCCACGGCCACTCAAAATTTCTTCAAAAGCTTCGGCCTCGCCGTTGATCCAGTCGATTGGACCTTCGGGATCTCCCAGTACGAAGTTGCTTTCATTCAAAAATGCGCCGACGCTGGTGAAACTAGTCTTAATTGTTTCCACACATTTCATGGATTTTTCACAACATTTTCCTTTTGAAGACCGAAGCTCTCCAGTTGCTTTCTCCCAATGATTCTTCCAGTAGTCGCTGACTTCAAGGTCAGCTTCGACAGTTGCACACTTTAAGTTCGCCTCAGCCAACTGTTTCTGAAGATTTTCAATTTTGCACTTCTGGGCTTCAACTTGGGCCTTGGAAGCAGCTTCGTCCTCTTTTATTTTGTTAAGTAATGAATGTAAAATTTTATCTTTCTCAAGACCTTTGTTCCTCAGCTCAATCACTTCGGAACGAAGGTTATTCAATGCCATGATACATCCTTCGTCTTCAGCATTTTTTTGCACTCTGAGGGCATTGTTGAGAATAAGGCCCTGCAAAAGGAATGTAATATCAAGAAATAAACACACAAATTTTTAACCACGCAAAAAGTTTATTTTCTCACCTTTAAGCTGTTATATGCTAAGCTATCGACTATTTCATCTTTTGACAAGACTGAAAGCCCATCTTCCAGAGTTGGGAATCCGAAGCTTCTTGCCATCTCCTGGCAGACAGAGATCTCCTTGTTGTCTGGGAGACAATACAAGAAGTCTTCTTCTCCGCTGCCATTGAATATCAACGCCCCTTTCAGATATTTTAATTTCTGGGCATAATGATGAGCTTCTCGTTTTTCTTCTTCAGATAGTATTTTGCCCGAAGCATGTCGCACAATATAATCAGGCAATTTGAAAGATGATTCGGGAGTGAAAGAAAGAGTTTTTTCAGACAGAATCTGCTTTAAAGTTTCCTTTTTATTTTCCCCTTCGGTTTCCAAGGATTTTTCTTTAGCAGACTCTGAAGGTCCAGTTTTGATTTCAGTCTGGTGCTTTGTAGTTTCGCCTCCAGAGGCTGTTGTTTCAATTTGTGCTTTTTGAGCTTCGGCAACTTTTTTCAGCGTAGAGCTTGAAGACTTTATTGTCTCCAGTACATCTAAAACATTAACCATCCTTTTCCTTTTGGGGTCACAGCTGGACCCTTCTGAGCTTGTGGCACTCCAACTGCCGCCGAAGGACTTATTGCTTCCAATATTCTCATTTTCCCAACCTTCATCTCTTCAATGTTAATAGCCTTCGGCTCATCCGATTTGACTGATGATGCCTTTGGCGTTGCAGCCGATTCACTTTTTTGCGAAATCGCAGGGTTCTTGCCTTCGGGCGCCGAAGAGCTCTCAACGCCAAAATCAGGCACTACGGCCGGTTCAATATAGCGTGGTCGATGAGTAAGGACTTTCACTCTTTTCCTCTTCGGCGCAGGCTCACTCAGAGCAGCTGAAGCATCATCTCTCCCGGAATCTTCACTTTTCCTTTTTTGTCCCCGGGGCGGGTAACGGTAGTCGGGATACATGAACCCGATGGCATTGTAAACTCTGTTCAATCTCTTCTTTTTACGGTTCCCGAAGGCCGCAAATAATGCGTTGTCTTTTGCTCTGGAATACAGCCCAAGCAGATCATTGCTTGTAGCTTCGACGCTTTTCAGCCAGTCGTCGTCTGGCTCGATAAACTGGTCTCTAAATCTGAAGGTATATTTTAGCCGAACCAGACCACCTTCATGGGGATTGCTTATGGACTCTTTTGGCACCTCCCAGACGGCTAGCAGTGGCCATATCCTATAGGCCATGTGCTCTTGAACTAAATCCCTTGTCCCAATGAAAGAGCAGACTAAGCCGAAAGCCTTGCGGCATTCTTCGGCCGCTTCGTCAATTTCTACCTTCGATTTACGGAGCCCGAAGCGTTGCCAGATAGGGCGCATGATTATATCTTTGATGTCTTCTCGTTCCTTTAAATTATTCTTTACATAAAACCACTCTTTTGTCCAGTCTCCGGGCCATCTCTTCCGAAAAGTCGGTACTAGCAAGCTTGAGCCAGAACGAGCAATGAAGCTATAGCAACCGAAATTATTATGATACTGTTTCTTACCCCAGGGCTTCGTCTCGTATAACAATTCATGCATGCTGCAGAAACTTTTTGCATTTGGTTCCAAGCCTTGACTCCTTAAAGCCCACACGAAGATTCCCATTCTTATAATAGCTTCGGGGGTAATCTGGTGAAGGTAGATCTGAAATATCTTCAAAACCTCGACTACGAAGCTGCTAAGAGGAAGCCGAAGCCCAGCCTTCAAAAAGCTCCAAAAGATCGCAACTTCATTCTCCTCTGGGGTAGGACAAGTTTTTTCTCCATCGTCAGCCCTCACAACAGACACATCCCGAAAGTATTTCCTCCTCATGTTGTCAAGATGGCTTTGTTTAATAATTGATTTTCCAAAAACCGCATGGCTTGGTCTCCAGGGTCGATCTTCGGAGTCTTCCCCGCCGCTCTCCACATCATAGCTGTCACTGTCACTGGTATCTTCAGACAAACCCTCCAGAGTTTCCCTAGCAATCTTCTCTGCATTTGTCCTTGCTATCGATTCAATAAAGCCAAGATTCATCTCCTTAGAAAGGCTCAACTTTGTTTCAGCGGTAGCCTTCTTATCCTCAGACATCTTCGAAAGAGCTGAGAAAAGTGCTCTCAAACCCAAAGCTTTAAAATTTAAAAAATCTGGTTAAGTGTGTGTAAGCAAAGAGCTGTTTGAGCAGACAAGGCAGATGGCAAGGAAGCATGCCAAGTGAGCTAGTAGTGCGCTCTTATTTATATGCCTGGTGTATTGTGTACTGGAGGGCCCGCTTGTCAGTGGCTGTTGCTATTCTAGCAAAGGGAAGGTGTTTTTTCGGACCTTCAGCTTAGGGCCTTCGTCCATATCGCAATTTGAATTTATTATCTTAAGAAATTAATATTGCGAGGGGCTACTGTTGGGGGCCTTCGGCTTCCGAAGGTCCTCAAAAACAAGATTTGACAATGTTTCTGGAGTATAATATATGAACAGGTACCTTTGGACATGAACCCTTTGGACATGTCAAAATTGCTGTATGAAGAAACACAAAGAGAACGAAGGATGGAACAGAGCCGAAGCTGTGCGCAAGGAAGCTTCGGCTTGATGGCAGAAAAGAGGAAACCGACTTAAAGAGGAAAAGACTAGCTAGACCTCAATGGATTATTATAGAGTTATTATCAAAAGCAAAGGACCTGGATGTAATTTTACATGGGCTGCGACCCGTGCCTATAAATAGGTGAACAGTACGCGGACTGGGCATTCACTTTTGCGTCACGCTTGTACTTTTGCTTTCCTTCGAGCCAAAGGTATGTCTGTAATTTGTTGTCATCTTTATAATAATAATAAAAATAGAAATGAGCTTATAATGATGTTTAAGTATTTATGTCATTTCTCATACTTTATGTGAACCCCCTTTTTCATTATTCGTTATATTGATGAAGGTATATCCTTCATAACCTTCGTCCGAAACTCATTATATCCTAAGGGAAATAATGCTTTGAAGGACGAAGGACTTTAATGCTTAACGATTTCCATGTTGCCTTGTTCTTAATTCATAGCATTTAAGGACAAGTCACCAACAGGCCACACGGTTGAATTCGACGTTTCGAGGATCTCCTCGGTTCGCGTGCAAGACATGCAGCGGTTGGGTTATTTTGGGAACAGAGTTGGACGTGTGCCGAGGGCGGAAGAGATTCCTGAGCTGGAGGGTGAGATGGTTGTGTTTGAGGCGTTTTTCACCGCTGGCCTTCGTCTGCCTGCACATCGTTTTGTGGCGGAGGTCTTGCAGAGATTTGAGGTCCAGGTCCACCAATTGACACCTAATGACGTGGTGGCCCTGGCGAAGTATGTCTGGGCGACGACTTCTTATGGCGGTCAACCTTCCGTAGAGGTCTTCACCAAAAATTACTATCTGCATTGGCAGAAAAGAAAAATTGGAGACAAGATTGCACAGTTTGGATCGTGCACATTTACGTCGAGGACTGGAAAGACTTCGATGGAAGTCGTGGAGTTGGTTCCCTGTGCTCGTAATAAATGAGGCAATTGATGGAATTTCTGGTTTTATGTTTCCGGGAGCGAAGTCGAAGACCTCCCAGGGCTTCCTATGGCCGTGATGTGCTCTCACTAGTATGTGGCGTACCCACAATTTGAGGTGGCGGAGGATGATGAGGACAAGGTGTCCCTTCGATACGCTGCCCGTATGAGCAGTGGGCGTGATTTGGTTGAAGAGTTCATTGGTTATGGAGTGTGGCCGCTGGCGCATGGCTGGGCGTTGGGCGAAGTATGCCCTCGCAAGATGCCTTCTTTGGGTCAGCAGGTGGTACGGAGTCTAGCATTCTCCTTGGATCTGCGCGGCTGAGACCCGGCCGCGTTCGTGCGTGAAGTGGAGGATGGTGCGACGAGGATTGTGGGGCGCTATGTGCCAAGGATAGAGGGTCTACGGAGTTAGGATATCCGGGGGTCCAATGTTCGATTGAATCGGGTCCTCGAATTAAACGGCTTGCCATACGATGGCTACCCCGGGGATGACGCTGCCGCGAACGTCGACCGTCGCGGGAAGAAGCCGGTGGCCGTGACTGAGGAAGGCCCTTCGCAGGAGGCTGCCCCAGCCACTAAGAAGAGAAAAATAGGTACTGCAGTGGGGGGGAGAGGGGGTCTCTGAATGTTTTGCCATGGAGTTGATGGGGACTTGCGCGGCCCTCGGGGGAAGGATGTCTTCGCCCGAGCTCCGGGAGTCTTCGGCGTGAATGCTGAAGGTTACCAGGAGTCGATGGCCAAAGAATGTTCCGATCCCCCGCGCGGCTGGCGAAGACATGTTTACGTCTCGTATGGCTCGTGACTTGAAGATTTTTCCTTACGGACGAAATATTGCTGCTGTTGTATCGGTAGTGATGGAGAAGGATCGACAAGATGCTGCGCAGAAACGCTGGGCGGTCGTTAGGATCGGTGATCCTTTCCGCGAAGCGAAGAGGGCGCGGGGGGGGGGGGGGGGCGAAGTCTGCCACCCCCGGCAGCAGCAAACTTGCGCCGGCTGCGAAGCCAGCTGCCCCTGGGCCGAGGAAGTCTTCGGCGGGTGCGAAGGCTGGTGCATCTGGTGCGGGCAAGCCGCCCTCGGGCGAGCCCGCCAATGGGCGAAGGGTGCCCTCCCCGGCGCATGCTGGCGAGGAGGGGGCGCGTGTGGCCGACTTCGACACAGACATTAGTGTGTCAGATTATCTTGGTGGTAGGGTTTTTTTAACCAATATGATGGTGCAGGGTCTGATGTGGGGCAACTGCCTCTTGTCCCGGCTCCGGTGGCGGCCCCTTCGCCGACGGCGGCGGAAGGGGCGAAGGGTGTTCTGCAAGACCCGTGGTCCACCTTCTGCGCGAGCGGCGAGATATACTCGGCCGCCGTTGCTAAGGATGTGGCGGGCTCCATGTCCCAGCAGCTGAGGCGAGCGTCACAGTAGCTGCAGCATGTAAGTCGTGTTGGACCTTGCTAGTTCGTTGTTTTTATGAAGTTGCGAGTCTCATGGCCTTTTGTGTCAGGCGACTGACTTCACCGACTGTGTTGCGTCGGGTGTCTTGACTGCGGAGTTTGCTGCGGAAGTTGAATGTCTCCGAGCGCAGCACGCGGACGCTGTTCGGGAGAAGTCGGCTGCCGAAAGCAAAAGCCGAAGGCTGATGGAGAAGTTGGCCGCTATGGAGGCCGAGAGGGGGGATCTCCAGCGCCAGCTGGTGGAGGAGAGGAGGGAGGCGAATAAGGCCATTGTTGATGCGCAGGCTGCGCAGGCCGATGCCAAGCTTGCGTGGGCAGAAAACAGTCTCGCCTGCCAATGCGCCGAGGACTTGGAGGCGAGGCTCAACAGCCTACGCAACCGCGTGGATAAAGCCGAGGCCTCGACGTGCGCGGAGGTCGAGCGGACGCACGCGCAGTTCGTGGACGCATACCGGGAGCTGGGTGCGTGGACCGCCGCCTTCGACGCGCCTGGCCAAGAGGGGGGCCTCCGCTTCCTAGAGTGGTTACAGGAGGAGTTGGCGGTGCTCTCGACCATCGCGACGGGCCTCATGTCCTTTGCCTCCCTCGTCACCTGCGAAGGGGCCGTGAATGCTTTGTCCCACGAGGGGTGCGGGCATTTCGAGGTCTTCGACCAATCAGACGAGAACTTCGAACGCGCAATCTTTGAGGTTGAAGACCCAGTGCTTAAGCAGGCGGTGGGGGCGCTCTTTGACAGGATGTGGGGTCCGCACGATCAAGATGTGGTCTGGGAGAGGTCCGACCGGGCGATTGATCAGGTAAGATCTTATTTGCGCGGTTATATGTGTATGGGTGGTTTTGCTGAATGTGCTATTGCTGCAGATGGCACATGCCGAGGAGGTTGAAGACCTCGGTGGTTTGGACAGTGCGTTGCCCATGACATCGGGGGTGGAGGTGCCGCCGCCATCTGATGCTGGCGAGGGCACCTCGATGGTCCCTGCATCGATCGCGCCAACTGGAGCCAGCGAAGACCCCACGCCATCCCCCGCGCCAACGGACGAGGACGTCTTGAAGGCAGTGGTCGAGGCGGCTGCCGAAGACCCCACGGCCGTGGCTGGGCCTTCGCAGGTGGCTAAATAGCTGAATAGGTGTTGGAGAGGTTGTAAATTTTGTCTGCATGATACTGAACCTTAGTTGCTGCATAGGTCCCGACGTTTGGGCCTGCGCACGCAACCGCTACTGACAATACTATTTTTGCGGCGGCCCCGACCATGGTGCCTGCCAGTGATGATTCATGTGGTTCTGTGTCTCTGTGTTTTGAGTCTGATGATTCTGGGAGTTCGGTGTCGTGGACGGAGGAGTCTTCGGATGAAGGCTTGGATTATTTTGCAGCGTTGGATGTGGCTGTAGCGGAGCCTTCGCCACGCGTGGAAGGTTCCGGGGGGCTCCCGGGTGCGAGTACTGGGTGTAGGCGGCGAAGGGCGGTGGTGAAACGGAGAGTTAGTGAATCGTCGCGAAGGGGCCATCGTATTGGTATGGAGGGTGACTGTCTTCGCATGGACCGGACTGGTAGGCAAGAATTGTTGTCCTCGCTGGTTGGGGCGAGCATAGGTGAAGGGGAGCTACGAAATCTTTTTGAGGGTGAGGAATTGAGGATAATGCTGTTTAATTACAGGGAGATAGGTATCATCCCTGAAGGTTGAGCCGATGTAGTATATGATGCCCTCGCTGTGTGTATGTAACCGTAATTTGTATGATGAGGCTAGGCGCCTTCGTTGATCCAGCTGCACTCGTAGGCGACTTCTGTATGGAGTCTTTTTTGTAAAAAAGACTTCGATATTTGTGCAGTTATCGTGCTGTTCTGGCTGCACCCTTAGGTGGCTTCCGCACGGAGAGTCTTTTAGGAAAAGACGTCGATTTTGCGCACTTATCGTGCTATTCCGGCTGCAACCTTAGGCGGCTTTTGCACGGAGAGTCTTTTGAAAAAGACTTCGATATTGCGCACTTATTGTGCTATTCCGACTGCACCCTTAGGTGACTTTTGCATGGAGAGTCTTTTGGAAAAGGCTTCGATATTGCGCACTTATCGTGCTATTCCGGCTACACCCTTAGGCGGCTTTTGCACGGAGAGTCTTTTGAAAAAGACTTCGAAATTGCGCACTTATTATGCTATTCCGGCTGCACCCTTAGGCGACTTTTGCGTGGAGTGTCGCACGCGAGGGTAGGCTGCGCTGCCTCTCGCGGTGACTTCGGAGTGGTCGAATGCTGAAGACCGTCGATGCGGTCCTTTTCGACATGCTGTATCTGAATTTTTGCGGGGGATTTTTGCGAGTATATTACATGACTCCGCCTCGTTAAAAACCTCACCCCCCAGGAGGAAAAGAGTGCGGGCCGAAATAACACTGTTTGATGAATTACAAGGGCGCGTAAGCCCTGAGGATTTAAACAAAAAGTTTGCGGAGATTGTCAATATTCCAAGAATAGTCTAGGTCCTCGCCGGATGGCGTTGTTAGCCTGTATGCGCTGGGGGACGCCTTCTACTTGATGATGAATGGTCCCTCCCACTTTGGCTCCAGCTTTCCCCGTGACTCTGTCCGGGTGGTTTGGACGAGTACGAGATCTCCTTCGTTGAACTCTCTTGGGACGACTACGTGGTCGCTCCAGGCCTTCGTTTGAGCTTGGTATTTATTGAGGGCCTGCAGGGCGAAGACGCGGTCTCTGTCGATGAGGTCTTTGGACGTTGGCTCATCTACGTCAGGGGCGGCTGATGTACTTGTTCGAGGTGACCCATGCTTTATTTCCTGCGGGGTCATGGCCTCCGAACCATATAGTAGACGGAAAGGAGTGAAACCAGTCGCCCGGCACTCGGTCGTGTTTAGCGCCGAGACTGCTTCAGGTAGGTGGTCGACCCATTTGCCCTTGCTGTCGTCGAGTAATCTTTTTTTGATGGCAGTGAAAATCTTGCCGTTGGCGCGCTCGACGACGCCATTGGATTGCGGGTGATAAACTGAGGCGAAGGCGAGCTTGGTACCGATGGAGAAGCAGAAATCCCTGAAGTCCTGGCTGTCAAACTGTTTGCCATTGTCGACCATGAGCTCGGACGGGACTCCGAATCGGCAAACAATGTTTTGCCAGAAGAATTTCTAGGCAGTCTTCGACGTTATTGTAGATACTGCCCTCGCCTCGATCCACTTGGTAAAGTACTCGACGGCGACGAAGGTGAACTTAAGGTTCCCTTGAGCCATGGGAAGTGGCCCGACAATGTCCAGCCCCTAGCGTTGAAGTGGCCATGTGTGGGCAATCAGCTTCGTGAACTGCGAAAGGTTGCCCGAGCGGGGAGAGAACTTCTGTCAGGCTTCGCACGACCTCGTGACTCAATTCGCGACACAGATTATAACGGGCCAATAGAACCCTTGATGGATCACCTTGACGGCGAGGGCCCTAGGCCCCGAGTGAGAGCCACAAATTCCGCTGTGGACTTCGCGCAGGATCTGGATGCCTTCGGTTTCGGTGATGCATTTAAGCATGGGTTGGTTGACCCCCTTCTTGTATAACTGACCCTTAATGATTGCGAAGTCCTGGCTTCGGTGCTTGAGGCGCTTGGCCTCGTTGACGTCGCTTGGATGATAATGTCCTTGTAGGAACAGGGTTATTGGGGCTCGCCAATCTTCGGTCATGATGAGGTTGACTATGCGATGGCCTTCGGCGTCGTTGGTTATTTGTAGGCCCTCTGGATTGCGGACGGCTGGTGTGCCGATGATGTGGTAGAACACATCAGAGGGCAAGGCTTCGCCTCTGGCAGCTGCTTTGGCCAATGCGTCGGCCTCCTCGTTCCTTGCTCGGTCCACATGCTGCAAGGTAAAGCCCTTAAATTGTTTCTCAAGACTACGAACAGCCGTGAGATACTGCATGAGTGCAGGGTCTTTTGCTGAATATTCTTTCTCAACCTGACCAGCCACCACTTTAGAATCTGTCTTGATTATGCAGGTGGTGACCCCAAGCGCTCTTAGCTTGCGAAGACCCAGGATGACAGCTTCGTACTCTGCTACATTGTTGGTGCATATGTTGGAGTCTAAAGCAAAGCTGAGGCGTGCTACATATCTGTGTTTGACCCCTGTGGGTGATGTGATGACTGCAGCTACGCCTGCCCCCGCATGGCACCATGCGCCGTCGCAGTGGATGGTCCACACTTTATCAGCGGGCCCGTCCTATTGCGCTACTGCCCTGTCCAGTCAATGATGAAGTCTGCCAGGACCTGTGACTTGATTGTTGTCCTGGGTTCGAAGATGATATGGTAGCCGGAGAGCTCGGCTGCCCATTTGGCAATCCGGACAGACGCCTCCGGGTTACGGAACAGCTCTCCCAATCCCCTGTCCGAGGTGACCCGCACCTTGAATGCTTCGAAGTAATGGCACAACTTTCGTGATGCCATGACGACTACGTAGGAGATTTTTTCCAGCTCGGTCATGTTACACTTGGAGGCCGTGAGGACCTTGGAGACATAATAGACTGGGCACTGCCGGGTCGTGCCCTCCCTGTTTTGTTCTTGGACTAGAGCTGCACTGACTGCATATGACGATGCGGTGATGTAGAGCAGAAGCAGCAGCGAAGGGTCTGGACTGATGAGAATGGCCAAGTCGGACAGGTGCTGTTTGAGTGATGCGAAGGCTGCCGCCTGCTCTGGTCCCCACGCGAAGTCCTTCGCACCATGCAGTGTCTTATGGAAAGGTAGACTCCGCTTAGTGGACTTGGAGATGAATCTACTCAGAGCGGCCAATCTGCCTGTTAGACGCTGGACGTCTCTGGTTGACTGCGAGGGTGTCATGTTGATTATTGCTTGGATCTTGGTCGGGTTGGCCTCGATCCCGCGGTGCGACACCAGGTAGCCCAGTATCTTCCCCTGGCGGACCCCGAAGACGCACTTCTCGGGGTTGAGGCGAAGTCGTGCGTCCCTCATGTTTGCAAATGTCTCTGCGAGGTCAGCCAGGTGGTCCTCCTTATTTTTGCTGGTGACGACGATGTCGTTCACATACGTGAAGATGTTCCGACCTGCTTGGCTCTCGAGCACCGTCTTGGTGAGGCGAGAGAAGGTTGATCCAGCATTCTTGAGTCCCTCCGGCATCCTGATGAAGCAGTACGTGCCGAAGGGTGTGATAAAACTGGTACTGGCCTTGTCTTCTTGAGAGCACCTAGAGGGGGGGTGAATAGGTGATCCTGTAAAACTTGAGACTTAATGCCACAAAACTTGATTAGGTGTTAGCACAATAATGCCAAGTGGCTTAGAGAAGAGTCTTAGCAAAACACAACAACCACAAGAGGATCAACACAGATAGACACAGTGGTTTATCCCGTGGTTCGGCCAAGTACAAAACTTGCCTACTCCACGTTGTGGCGTCCCAACAGACGAGGGTTGCAATCAACCTCTCTCAAGCGGTCCAAAGACCCACTTGAATACCACGGTGTTTTGCTTAGCTTTACTATATCCCGCTTGCGAGGAATCTCCACAACTTGGAGTCTCTCACCCTTACAAAGATGTTCACAAAGAAGCACGGAGTAAGGGAGGGATGAGCAACTCACACAAGACACAAAAATCATAGCAAATACGCACACACAAGACCCAGACTTGAGCTCAAAATACTATCACAAGGTTCTCACTAGAACGGAGCTCAAATCACTAAGAATGTCGAACAAGTGCGCAAAAATGAAGTGTGAGTGATCAACAATGCTCTAAGGATGCTTGGTGTCCTCCTCCATGCGCCTAGGGGTCCCTTTTATAGCCCCAAGGCAGCTAGGAGCCGTTGAGAGCATTCCAGGAAGGCAGATCTTGCCTTCTGTCGCCTGGCGCACCGAACAGTCCGGTGCACCACCGGACACTGTCCGGTGCAGATTTGTTTCCTTATTTGGCGAAGCCGACCGTTGCAGATTCAGAGCCGTTGGCGCACCGGACACTGTCCGGTGCACACCGGACAGTCCGGTGCTCCAATGTGACCGTTGGCTCGGCCACGCGTCACGCGTGGAATCCTCGTCCGACCGTTGGCCCGGCTGACCGTTGGCTCACCGGACAGTCCGGTGCACCACCGGACAGACCGGTGATTTTTAGCCGTACGCTGTTAATCACTTCCCGAGAGCGACGACTTTGCCTGTGAATGGCTCACCGGACAGTCCGGTGCACCACCGGACAGTCCGGTGATTTATAGCCGTACACCACCGTCGAAGTCCCGAGAGCAGCAAGTTCGCCAGAGCCAGCCTGGCGCACCAGACACTGTCCGGTGCACCACCGGACACTGTCCGGTGCACCCAGACTGAGCAGACTTTGGCTGAACAAAGCCATCTCTTTTTCAACTTGATTTTTCCTGTTTCCAGCACTTAGACACAATACATTAGTCCATAAAACAATGTACTAAGTCTAGAAACATACCTTTACTTTTGGTTTGCACTTTGTCCATCACTTGGGATACTTTAACACTTAAGCACTTGTGTTGGCACTCAATCACCAAAATACTTAGAAATGGCCCAAGGGCACTATTCCCTTTCAATCTCCCCCTTTTTGGTGATTTATGCCAACACAACATAAAGCAACTAGAACAAGTGCAATATCAATGCAAATGAAAACTCAAAATCGTTTTGATTCAAATTTGGCATATATGGATCACTCTTTGCCACCACTTGGTTTGTTTTTGCAAATCAAACTCAATTTCCTATCTCTAAGTCAAATTCACTTGTAGAGACATAAAGAGAGGTATTCCAAAAGAAATTGATCAAAGATTTCAAAAACTCCCCCTTTTTCCCATAATCGACTATTCTCCCCACAAGAGGCAAACTTTTGACAAACGAGACAATAAGAGAGTTTTGACAAACCAAAAGCTCTATTCTACTATTTTCAAAATTTCTCAAGTGGTAGCTGATCCATTTATTGCTTTGGCCTTATTTTCTCCCCCTTTGGCATCAAGCACCAAAACGGGATCAATCTTGGCCCTTAAACCCCATTGCCTCACCAAAATCTTCAAAAGAGAATACAAAGGCAATACGAGTACACGAGATGAACTTGGAATAAGTTACCCTCTCATCGGAGTGCAGTGGAAGTCTTTCATGGTCCAAGTCCACCTTTTCCCTTTCAAACCTCCTTTGAGACTAAATTAAGCAAACTCAAGCACACGGTTAGTCTCAAAGGGTCAAGTTGTTGCACATCTCCCCCTAAATATGTGCATCACGTGCAAAAGGACTTGAGAGGTCCGGGGAGTGTTTGTACAACTTGAGCACCATAAGTAAACAACAAAATGCATAAGGAACATGATCAAAGGCATAAACACATGTATGCTATAAATCAATCCAAGTTCCGCGAATCTAAGACATTTAGCTCACTACGCAGCCTGCAAAAGGTCTTCTCATCTAGAGGCTTGGTAAAGATATCTGCTAGCTGGTTCTCGGTGCTAACATAAAACACTTCGATATCTCCCTTTTGCTGGTGGTCTCTCAAAAAGTGATGCTGGATGTCAATGTGCTTTGTGCGGCTGTGCACAACAGGATTGTCCGCTATGCGGATAGCACTCTCATTGTCACATAGGAGTGGGACTTTGCTCAGATTGTAGCCAAAGTCCCGGAGGGTTTGCCTCATCCAAAGTAGTTGCGCACAACACTGTCCTGCGGCAACATACTCGGCCTCAGCGGTGGATAGGGCAACGGAAGTTTGTTTCTTAGAGTTCCACGACACCAGGGACCTTCCTAAGAATTGGCACGTCCCCGATGTACTCTTCCTATCGACCTTACATCCAGCATAGTCGGAGTCTGAATATCCAATCAAGTCAAAGTTAGACCCCTTTGGATACCAGATCCCGAAGTAAGGCGTAGCGACTAAATATCTAAGAATTCGCTTCACGGCCACTAAGTGACACTCCCTTGGATCGGATTGAAATCTAGCACACATGCATACGCTAAGCATAATATCCGGTCTACTAGCACATAAATAAAGTAAAGACCCTATCATTGACCGGTATGCCTTTTGATCAACGGACTTACCTCCTTTGTTGAGGTCGGTGTGTTCGTCGGTTCCCATCAGAGTCTTTGCGGGCTTGGCGTCCTTCATCCCAAACCGCTTTAGCAAGTCTTGTGTGTACTTTGTTTGGGAGATGAAGGTGCCATCCTTGAGTTGCTTCACTTGGAACCCAAGGAAGTAGTTCAACTCGCCCATCATCGACATCTCGAATTTCTGCGTCATCACCCTGCTAAACTCTTCACAAGACTTTTGATTAGTAGAACCAAATATTATGTCATCGACATAAATTTGGCACACAAAAAGATCACCATCGCAAGTCTTAGTGAAAAGAGTTGGATCGGCTTTCCCAACCTTGAAAGCATTAGCAATTAAAAAGTCTTTAAGGCATTCATACCATGCTCTTGGGGCTTGCTTAAGTCCATAGAGCGCCTTAGAGAGCTTACATACGTGGTCGGGATATCGTTCATCCTCGAAGCCAGGGGGTTGCTCCACGTACACCTCCTCCTTGATCGGCCCGTTGAGGAAAGCGCTTGTTGGGGGCCTTCGTCTTCCGAAGGTCCTCAAAAACATGATTTGACAATGTTTTCCAAGTGGACTATGTGAACAGGTGCTTTCGGATTCAGAATTATGAATATGAAGTACGGTCAGGACGAAGCCCGAACCAGACGAAGGACGGGCTGATTACCAAGCTCTACGAAGGGTGGTGCTCGGCCGAAGCTGTGCGCAGGGAAGCTTCGTCGCGATAGCAAAGGGGAGGAACCGACTTAGAGATGAAAAGACTACGTGGACCTTAACGGATTTCCATAAGTCATTGAGAAAAGTAATGGACATAGATGTAATTTTACGTGGGCTGCGTCCCGCGTCTATAAATAGGTGAACAGTACTCCCGTACTGTTCACGCTGACTTGGCATTTGCTTTTGCGTCACGCTTATACTTTTACCTTCTCTCAAGACCGAAGGTACATTTGTAATTTGAAATCATTTCTGTTTTCTCATGTTAATAAAATAGAAATGAATCTATGATGATGATTAAATTATATTTCATGTTTTATATGAATCCTTCGTCATTATTTGTTGTATTTACGAAGGTATGTCTCTTATAACCTTCGTCCGAAGCACATTATATCCTGAAGGGAAATAATGTTCCGGAGGACGAAGGATCTTATCACTTAACACTTTTTATGTTGCCTTGCTCTCAAGACCGAAGCATTTGAGGACAAGTCCCCAACAGCGCTCTTCACATCCATTTGGAACAACCTGAAAGAGTGGTGAGCGGCATATGCTAGCAATATACGAATTGATTCTAGCCTAGCCACAGGAGCAAAAGTCTCCTCAAAGTCCAAACCTGCGACTTGGGCATAACCTTTTGCCACAAGTCGAGCTTTGTTCCTCATCACCACCCCGTGCTCATCCTGTTTGTTGCGGAACACCCACTTGGTTCCCACAACGTTTTGCTTGGGACGAGGCACCAGTGTCCAAACTTCATTACGCTTGAAGTTGTTGAGCTCCTCCTGCATGGCCAACACCCAGTCCGGATCTAGCAAGGCCTCTTCTACCCTGAAAGGCTCAATAGAAGAGACAAAGGAGTAATGCTCACAAAAATTAACTAATCTAGAACGAGTAGTTACTCCCTTGCTAATGTCACCCAAAATTTGGTCGACGGGATGATTCCTTTGAATCGTCGCTCGAACATGGGTTGGAGGTGCCGGTTGTGCTTCTTCCTCCCTCACATGATCATCTTGTGCACCCCCTTGATCACACGCCTCCTCCTGATGAACCTGTTCATCGTCTTGAGTTGGGGGATACACCATTGTTGAGGAAGAAGGTTGATCTTGCTCCAATTGTTCCTGTGGTCGCACATCGCCAATCGCCATGGTGCGTGTCACACCCGGATTTTAGGGGTCCAAAACCCGGGCGCGAACATAAGCACCAGGTATGCTGGGACCAAGTCTCACACATATGATGTATCATGGCACAGGATCGAATGTCACATCTTTATATATAACAGGAGTTCTATACAAAATAAATAATTACATTATAAGGAGACAACGGTCCAGCAACCCAAAGTTGACTGGGAGACGACGGCCTAGATCTCTCACGAACACATCTCAGCATCCTCCATGCGCCTCATCCGGTGGTACCTGTTCTTGACCTGTGGTGTGTGTGAGACAGCAAGAGTGAGCTCACATACGTTCATCGCTCAACAAGTTGTGGGGAATAATGTGCATGAACTCGCCAAAGGTGGGAGCTCACGTGAAGTGTAAGGCTTACCAAAGAAGGTAGTTAGAGCTGAGCATTGCTTTTAAAGTTGGTCAAAATTTTATTAGCAGTTACTAAGTATAAGTAAATACCAACCCAATTAAGTAGTAGAACAGAAGTAACATCATCACCTGCGATGCAATGCATATGACAAATTGAATTTAAGTTCCATAATTTAATCATGTGAGTGTCCGAGCCGCTCATGACCGTGAGCACGGCTAGTATACCAGTTTTACACTCTGCAGAGGTTGCGCATCTTTACCCACAAGTCATGTTACCCATCTGCCAAGAGACGGCCAATCCCATACACCTCTACCGAGGAGGCGAGGCAGGGTAACACTACGAGGCCTTTACAAAGTTCCACTAGCTTCAGAAAACCCGCTACAGTTTATAGGAAGTTCCAGTGCAGGAATCCCTTGCAGGACCGCCATCGCAGCAAAATCTTCCCGAGGGCCTCCCTACACTGACCACTCCCCTACTGCCCTTGCCCCTTTCGGGTAAGGTAGTCTTCCACTAGCTTTCCTAATTAATCGGCCAAGGGCGTCCCATTCCACCCTTGTGGTAGCACTGTTTTCCCGGGTGGTTCTCCATGTTCCAATTAACATAATGATCTTAACATGAACAGTAAATAACAACTGATAACAAAAGTGTAATCATGAATAATGTATATCCATACCCAAAACCAAATATAGCACTAGCAAGTACTACCCAGAAGGTTCAGTGGTAAACAAGGTATAGAGATAGACAAACTGGGGTATCCTATTGGGTCCCATCAAAATTAACCTATGCAGATCATTATGATTAATCAGAACATGACTGGGTAAAAGAAGTGATCAAGGGCACAACTTGCCTGGGCCTTGAGATTCCAGGTACCAGGATGATCTTCAGGTGACTCGTGACCTCACTGCTAGTCGTAGCAATACAAACAAACAGTGTATAGGCAAAATTAACATCACACCAAACATAAGAACAAACTGCGTAAAAATAATCTACGCGTCGCTACGAGATCGTGGAACGGGAATCACTAAAATCGGAGTTACGATTAGAAAATTATGGTTTTCAGAAAATTTCAGTGATTAAATAATTAGCACTAGATCTTAGATTGACTTTATAAATCATGTGAGAAAGGTAATGTAAGAATAAATTGATTCAGTTTTAATCTAAATTATATTTATAGTGAGATTACTTTGATAAAATATTACTCTACTATATATAGGGTAAATAAATATCTAGCTATAAAATAATGTGATATGACAAATTAATGTTTGTCAACGCGTAGTAAATAATGTGGTAAATAAATTAATTAAGATTTTGCGATTATTTTTAGATAAAAAAAATGAATTTTCATATTAATTTAAAAAGAAACCAATAATTTTAGACTACGGATTAAATTTCTTTTGAAAGCTGGGGGACTGACGTGCTAAAATGCGATTTATTTGCAATTACCTCTGTCTCACCACGGACTCATAATGAAAATGTACACGATCTGTACAATGCCTAGCGATTTCTTGGACCATTGATCTATTGATTGATGGTTCAGATTGAACAACCGAAGGGGTGTTCCAGGTTTTAATCGGAACCGTTGATCCGAATATATGTGGCTCGTGCTTGTCTTCAACCTCCCGATTAGAGAACGCACCACACCTTCCAATTTGGATCGGCCGGCCAGGGACCCTTCTTCCCCCGGCGTCGACCCCCACCCCACGGTGCGAACGCGGCGGTACTCCAAGTGAGTTCTCCGCAGAACGCCAAAGGACGCCGAGCTGGCGCAGCCCCAAACAACAGGGACCCGGCGAGTTAAGTTTGGTGGCCCGAGAGCGGCAATACTGTGCCCGGCGGCGCCCAGCAGCAAGGAAAAATCGGACACGTCAACGCTTGTTACCGTGGACGTATGGTAATGCCCGCCGAGAGGCCCTACTGCTAGTTCAAGGGTTGATACCTCGAGTTCGAACGCGTCAGCGATTCATCGATGCAACAGACCCGGTCACGACGCTATCTTGCCGCAGAGTTCCGAGCGCGTACCGACGACATCGCTCAGTCCCCCGGCGACTTGCTTCTTCTCCCTGCGTGTACACGGATGCAATGGGCCCACCAAGCCGATACCCGAGGCCGGATCGACGACGTAGGCAGGGGTGGCCATAGCGACGGTGGCGACCACCGACTTGTTTTCTCCCTTTCTATCTTCAACTTGTGCCGACGACATGGAGAGGGAGCAGAGATGGGGCGCGTCGAGCGGAGGCTGCTGGGGAGGGAGCTCGAGGGTTGAAGGGAGAGCCCGCGCAGCGCCCGTATTTATGCCTGGGAAGGAAGGGAGATTACGATTCCTGCCAGCGCAGATCACGGATTCCGTTTGGTGGTCGACGAGTATATCGCGGGATGCTTCCATTGAACTCGGCCGCAGAGTCCGCGACGGAGTAGATCCCGGCAGCGTTGGCCCACCAGTCAGCGAAGAACTCGACACAGGCGCGCGCAGCGGGATCCTAGCAGCTCGTGCAGGGTAGTTGAGATACGGGGAGGAAGAAGCTGACCACCTGTCCCCACAAATCAGTGAAAGAACAAGCGCGCAGGCTGGCTATGAGGCTGCTGCGTGGGTCCTAAGGCGCAGTGGCAAGCAAATGGGCCACGCAAGCCAGCATTTGGGGTACAGATGGGCCGCGGGGAGGGAGATTCAGTCCAAGCGTGACAGCCGTTTTCCCCATTCTCTTTTTTTTGTTTTTTTTATTTTCACTTTCCCTTCCATTTGAATTTTAAATTCAAACTCACACTCAGGTTTTGAATTCAAAATGCACAACCAATTAAGACTCAGCATGAAATGCAGATTTATTTATTTATTTGTTATTTGCATAATTTAATGTCATTAGTTGAGTATGCAAAGAGAAAAAAAAATGAATTCAAGGAATCCCCAAACACCCTCTTATAAATTTATTTATTTATTTTTCCTACCAATTTTGGGCTTTACAAATCCTACCCCCCTTAACAGAAATCTCGTCCTCGAGATTTGTAAGGAAACGGATGTAGAAAGCCATAGGTTTTGGTTGTAGTTTAGCTTCGAGTTTTTTTTAAGTGGTTTTAAGCACACATGTTTTCATATTTTTTTTAAGGAATTGATTAGGAAAGCATGGATATCAAGCCATCTAATATGTAGGATAAAAGGTGTCTTTAAAGCGTGGATAGATTTGGGTAAGAAAGAGTAAGGTAAGGAAAGGCTCCATCCAGGATTTGTGGATCGTGATTCCTCTTGAAGTTGGATTTGACTCATCTCCTTCCTTGTTGAGGTCGAGCTCTTCTTTTCAGACCTTGGTGTCTTCATCCGTGTTAGGGACAAGAGGTTAGGATAGATTTGTAGGCAACAACTTAGTAGGAAGTGTAGTTGGTTTAGTAGTCAGCTATGGGTTGAATGAGATTAGTTAGAATCTAGTTTGGTTGTTTGCTATTAGATAGGTTATGTAACCTGTTATGTAGGTAATGTTGTTGGGTATGGCCGGGTTGACCTAAGTCACCAATTTAGGCTTATGTGGATTTGGAGTATGGCTTTATCCTTGTACTAGCATTAAGTAACTCACACTAGGTTGGATCATAATAGATTAGATAAAATCTAGATTAGGTTGGATATAACTAGATTAGACTAGTTTAATTTAGATAAATCTACCAGGGTAGGATATATCTTATTAGAATCTGTTGGGATAGTATGGATCATATGGTGTAGGTAGGTTAGAAGCTCTATTAGGTTAACACAGAGGGATTATGCAACCATCGGATGGTTAGGATAGTTGCATGAGGCCGAGTTGGTATAAGACATTAATTTAGGTTAAGTTATGTTTGTGGAAGCAGTGTCTAACCCATATCACCAGATTAACTAACATGCTAATAACTCACTTTAGATTGGATAATATTAGATTAGATGGGATCTAGATTAGATCGGTTAAGATATGAGGTCAGTTAGATCTATTAGGATAAGATAACATCTTTTCAAGATAAGATGAATCTATTAAGGTGAGAGGGTATCTTTTAAGATAAGATGGATCTATTGAGATGAGATAGATCATTAATGAAGGATAATCTAGATTATTTAGTTATCTTATGAATTATATTTATGCCTATATATGCAGATGTAATTGTGGACATTACTCCACAATTCATCACACTCAATCAAAGATCCAAATCAGACAAGTATCATAAGAACAAACATTCAAGTTCATAGATATCTATAAAAATAGTTTTGTTTTTGTTCCTAAGAGTAGGTCCCCTATTCCTAAAGGTCACTTCAGTCACAGGATTTCAAAGTGTAAAAATCCACCTTTGTCTTTTAGAAAGAAAAGATAAGAATAATCAGAGTAAGCGGAAATAGATGAGAAAAGATTAAGATGAGTTTAGAAAAGAATCAGAGTAGCAAAGGTAAGTAGATAAGGGTTGTCCAGTTCTATCTAGGTTTCGTCCTACAGTCAACATTCCTCTGATACCACTTCTGTCACACCCGGATTTTAGGGGTCCAAAACCCGAGCGCGAACATAAGCACCAGGTATGCTGGGACCAAGTCTCACACATATGATGTATCATGGCACAGGATCGAATGTCACATCTTTATATATAACAGGAGTTCTATACAAAATAAATAATTACATTATAAGGAGACAACGGTCCAGCAACCCAAAGTTGACTGGGAGACGACGGCCTAGATCTCTCACGAACACATCTCAGCATCCTCCATGCGCCTCATCCGGTGGTACCTGTTCTTGACCTGTGGTGTGTGTGAGACAGCAAGAGTGAGCTCACATACGTTCATCGCTCAACAAGTTGTGGGGAATAATGTGCATGAACTCGCCAAAGGTGGGAGCTCACGTGAAGTGTAAGGCTTACCAAAGAAGGTAGTTAGAGCTGAGCATTGCTTTTAAAGTTGGTCAAAATTTTATTAGCAGTTACTAAGTATAAGTAAATACCAACCCAATTAAGTAGTAGAACAGAAGTAACATCATCACCTGCGATGCAATGCATATGACAAATTGAATTTAAGTTCCATAATTTAATCATGTGAGTGTCCGAGCCGCTCATGACCGTGAGCACGGCTAGTATACCAGTTTTACACTCTGCAGAGGTTGCGCATCTTTACCCACAAGTCATGTTACCCATCTGCCAAGAGACGGCCAATCCCATACACCTCTACCGAGGAGGCGAGGCAGGGTAACACTACGAGGCCTTTACAAAGTTCCACTAGCTTCAGAAAACCCACTACAGTTTATAGGAAGTTCCAGTGCAGGAATCCCTTGCAGGACCGCCATCGCAGCAAAATCCTCCCGAGGGCCTCCCTACACTGACCACTCCCCTACTGCCCTTGCCCCTTTCGGGTAAGGTAGTCTTCCACTAGCTTTCCTAATTAATCGGCCAAGGGCGTCCCATTCCACCCTTGTGGTAGCACTGTTTTCCCGGGTGGTTCTCCATGTTCCAATTAACATAATGATCTTAACATGAACAGTAAATAACAACTGATAACAAAAGTGTAATCATGAATAATGTATATCCATACCCAAAACCAAATATAGCACTAGCAAGTACTACCCCGAAGGTTCAGTGGTAAACAAGGTATAGAGATAGACAAACTGGGGTATCCTATTGGGTCCCATCAAAATTAACCTATGCAGATCATTATGATTAATCAGAACATGACTAGGTAAAAGAAGTGATCAAGGGCACAACTTGCCTGGGCCTTGAGATTCCAGGTACCAGGATGATCTTCAGGTGACTCGTGACCTCACTGCTAGTCGTAGCAATACAAACAAACAGTGTATAGGCAAAATTAACATCACACCAAACATAAGAACAAACTGCGTAAAAATAATCTACGCGTCGCTACGAGATCGTGGAACGGGAATCACTAAAATCGGAGTTACGATTAGAAAATTATGGTTTTCAGAAAATTTCAGTGATTAAATAATTAGCACTAGATCTTAGATTGACTTTATAAATCATGTGAGAAAGGTAATGTAAGAATAAATTAATTCAGTTTTAATCTAAATTATATTTATAGTGAGATTACTTTGATAAAATATTACTCTACTATATATAGGGTAAATAAATATCTAGCTATAAAATAATGTGATATGACAAATTAATGTTTGTCAACGCGTAGTAAATAATGTGGTAAATAAATTAATTAAGATTTTGCGATTATTTTTAGATAAAAAAAATGAATTTTCATATTAATTTAAAAAGAAACCAATAATTTTAGACTACGGATTAAATTTCTTTTGAAAGCTGGGGGACTGACGTGCTAAAATGGGATTTATTTGCAATTACCTCTGTCTCACCACGGACTCATAATGAAAATGTACACGATCTGTACAATGCCTAGCGATTTCTTGGACCATTGATCTATTGATTGATGGTTCAGATTGAACAACCGAAGGGGTGTTCCAGGTTTTAATCGGAACCGTTGATCCGAATATATGTGGCTCGTGCTTGTCTTCAACCTCCCGATTAGAGAACGCACCACACCTTCCAATTTGGATCGGCCGGCCAGGGACGCTTCTTCCCCCGGCGTCGACCCCCACCCCACGGTGCGAACGCGGCGGTACTCCAAGTGAGTTCTCCGCAGAACGCCAAAGGACGCCGAGCTGGCGCAGCCCCAAACAACAGGGACCCGACGAGTTAAGTTTGGTGGCCCGAGAGCGGCAATACTGTGCCCGGCGGCGCCCAGCAGCAAGGAAAAATCGGACACGTCAACGCTTGTTACCGTGGACGTATGGTAATGCCCGCCGAGAGGCCCTACTGCTAGTTCAAGGGTTGATACCTCGAGTTCGAACGAGTCAGCGATTCATCGATGCAACAGACCCGGTCACGATGCTATCTTGCCGCAGAGTTCCGAGCGCGTACCGACGACATCGCTCAGTCCCCCGGCGACTTGCTTCTTCTCCCTGCGTGTACACGGATGCAATGGGCCCACCAAGCCGATACCCGAGGCCGGATCGACGACGTAGGCAGGGGTGGCCATAGCGACGGTGGCGACCACCGACTTGTTTTCTCCCTTTCTATCTTCAACTTGTGCCGACGACATGGAGAGGGAGCAGAGATGGGGCGCGTCGAGCGGAGGCTGCTGGGGAGGGAGCTCGAGGGTTGAAGGGAGAGCCCGCGCAGCGCCCGTATTTATGCCTGGGAAGGAAGGGAGATTACGATTCCTGCCAGCGCAGATCACGGATTCCGTTTGGTGGTCGACGAGTATATCGCGGGATGCTTCCATTGAACTCGGCCGCAGAGTCCGCGACGGAGTAGATCCCGGCAGCGTTGGCCCACCAGTCAGCGAAGAACTCGACACAGGCGCGCGCAGCGGGATCCTAGCAGCTCGTGCAGGGTAGTTGAGATACGGGGAGGAAGAAGCTGACCACCTGTCCCCACAAATCAGTGAAAGAACAAGCGCGCAGGCTGGCTATGAGGCTGCTGCGTGGGTCCTAAGGCGCAGTGGCAAGCAAATGGGCCACGCAAGCCAGCATTTGGGGTACAGATGGGTCGCGGGGAGGGAGATTCAGTCCAAGCGTGACAGCCGTTTTCCCCATTCTCTTTTTTTTTGTTTTTTTTATTTTCACTTTCCCTTCCATTTGAATTTTAAATTCAAACTCACACTCAGGTTTTGAATTCAAAATGCACAACCAATTAAGACTCAGCATGAAATGCAGATTTATTTATTTATTTGTTATTTGCATAATTTAATGTCATTAGTTGAGTATGCAAAGAGAAAAAAAATGAATTCAAGGAATCCCCAAACACCCTCTTATAAATTTATTTATTTATTTTTCCTACCAATTTTGGGCTTTACAGTGCGCATTGCGGCCGTTGGAACGTCTTCTTCATCTACATCATCAAGATCAACAACTTGCTCTCTTGGATAGCCATTAGTCTCATCAAATACAACGTCGCTAGAGACTTCAACCAAACCCGATGATTTGTTAAAGACCCTATACGCCTTTGTATTTGAGTCATAACCTAATAAAAACCCTTCTACTGCTTTGGGAGCAAATTTAGAATTCCTACCCTTCTTCACTAGGATGTAGCATTTACTCCCAAAAACTCGGAAATACGAAACATTTGGTTTGTTACCGGTTAGTAGCTCATACGAAGTCTTCTTGAGGAGGTGGTGAAGGTAGACCCGGTTGATGGCGTGATAAGCCGTATTCACGGCTTCCGACCAAAACCGCTCGGGGGTCTTGAACTCTCCAAGCATCGTCCTCGCCATGTCTATGAGCGTCCTGTTCTTCCTCTCTACCACACCATTTTGTTGTGGTGTGTAGGGAGCGGAGAACTCGTGCTTGATCCCTTCCTCCTCAAGGTACTCCTCCACTTGAAGATTCTTGAACTCGGACCCGTTGTCGCTCCTTATCTTCTTCACCTTGAGCTCAAACTCATTTTGAGCTCTCCTGAGGAAGCGCTTGAGGGTCCCTTGGGTTTCAGATTTATCCTGCAAAAAGAATACCCAAGTGAAGCGGGAAAAATCATCAACTATAACAAGACCATACTTACTTCCTCCTATGCTTAGATAGGCGACGGGTCCGAAGAGATCCATATGAAGCATCTCCAAAGGTCTTGATGTGGTCATCACATTTTTGAGATGATGAGAGCTTCCCACCTGTTTACCTACTTGACAAGCTGCACAAGGTCTATCTTTTTCGAAATGCACATTAGTTTGACCTATCACGTGTTCTCCCTTTAGAAGCTTGTGAAGGTTCTTCATCCCCACATGTGCTAAGCGGCGATGCCACAGCCAGCCCATGCTAGTCTTAGCAATTAGGCATGCATCTAGACCAGCCTCCTCTTTTGCAAAGTCAACTAAATAAAGTTTGCCGTCTAGTACACCCTTAAAGCTAATGAACCATCACTTCTTCTAAAGACAGACACATCTACATTTGTGAATAAACAATTATATCCCATATTGCAAAGTTGACTCACAGACAACAAGTTATATCCAAGCGACTCAACTAAAAACACATTAGAAATAGAGTGCTCGGATGAAATAGCAATCTTTCCTAACCCTTTTACCTTGCCTTGGTTCCCATCACCGAATATTATTGAATCTTGGGGATCCATGTTCTTGACGTAGGAAGAGAACATCCTCTTTTCCCCCGTCATGTGGTTTGTGCATCCGCTGTCGATAATCCAGCTTGAGCCCCCGAATGCATAAACCTGCAAGGCAAATTTAGGCTTGGGTCTTAGGTACCCAACTCATGTTGGGTCCTACAAGGTTAGTTACAATAGTCTTAGGGACCCAAATGCAAGTTTTGTCTCCCTTACATTTGGCCCCTAACTTCTTAGCAATTACCTTCTTACCCTTTCTACAAATAGCAAAGGAAGCATTGCAAGCATAATAAATTGTAGAAGGTTCATTCATTACTTTCCTAGGAACATGAATAACATTTTTTCTAGGCATAGCATTTTTTCTAGCAACATTTCTATCATGCATAATAGAAGAACTAGAAGCAACCATGGCATGAGAATCAAAAGCATCATAACTTCTAAAAGCATTCCTAGAATGTCTCCTATCATGATACATGAAAGCATGGTTCTTATGAGCACTACTAGCCATAGGGGCCTTCCCTTTCTCCTTGGCGGAGATGGAAACCTTATGGCTTGTTAAGTTCTTGACCTCTCTCTTGAAGCCAAGACCATCCTTAATTGAGGGGTGTCTACCAATCGTGTAGGCATCCCTTGCAAATTTTATTTTATCAATTTCACTCTTGCTAGTCTTAAGTTGGGCATTAAGACTAGCCAATTCATCATTCAATTTGGAAATTGAAACTATGTGTTCACTACAAGCATCAACGTCAAAATCTTTACACCTATTGCAAATTGTAACATGTTCTACACAAGATGTTGATTTATTTGCTATTTCTAACTTAGCATTCAAATCATCATTTATGCTCTTTAAGCTAGAAATAGAGTCATGGCATGCAGACAATTCACAAGAAAGCATTTCATTCCTTTTAATTTCTAAAGCAAGGGATTTTTGAGCCTCTACAAACTTATCATGTTCTTCATACAAAAGATCCTCTTGCTTTTCTACTAACCTATTCTTATCATTCAAGGCATCAATTAATTCATTAATTTTATCAACCTTGGTTCTATCTAGGCCCTTGAATAAACATGAATAATCTATTTCATCATCATCACTAGACTCATCCTCACTTGAAGAAGTATAAGTAGTATTCTGAGTACATACCTTCTTCTCCTTCGCCATGAGGCATGTGTGACGCTCGTTTGGGAAGAGGGCCAATTTATTGAAGGCGGTGGCGGCGAGTCCTTCGTTGTCGGAGTCGGACGACGAACAATCCGAGTCCCACTCCTTGCCAAGGTGTGCCTCACCCTTAGCCTTCTTGTAAGCTTTCTTCTTCTCCCTTTTGTTCCCTTGTTCCTGGTCACTATCATTATCAGGACAATTAGCAATAAAATGACCAATCTTACCACATTTGAAGCATGAGTGCTTCCCCTTTGTCTTGTCTTGCTTGGCTGCCCCTTGCAACCCTTTAGCACCGTTTTGAAGCGCTTGATGATGAGGGCCATCTCTTCATCATTGAGCCCTGCCGCCTCAACTTGCGCCACCTTGCTAGGTAGCGCCTCCTTGCCTTGAGAGCAATAGTTTGAGGCTCTTGGATTGGTCCATTTAGTGCATCATCGACGTATCTTGCCTCCTTGATCATCATCCGCCCGCTTACAAATTTCCCAAGAATTTCTTCGGGCGACATCTTGGTGTACCTAGGATTCTCACGAATATTGTTCACAAGATGTGGATCAAGAACAGTAAAGGACCTTAGCATTAGGCGGACAATGTCATGGTCCGTCCATCGCGTGCTTCTGTAGCTCCTTATTTTGTTGACGAGGGTCTTGAGCCGGTTGTACATTTGGGTTGGCTCCTCGCCCCTTATCATCGCGAATCTCCCGAGTTCGCCCTCCACCAACTCCATCTTGGTGAGCATGGTGACGTCGTCATGAGAGATCTTGAGGGTGTCCCAGATCTGCTTGGCATTGTCCAAGCCGCTCACCTTATGATACTCGTCCCTGCACAAAGAGGCTAACAACACAGTAGTAGCTTGTGCATTTTTATGAATCTGTTCATTGATAAACATAGGACTATCCGAGCTATCAAATTTCAATCCACTCTCTACTATCTCCCATAAGCTAGGATGGAGAGAGAACAAGTGACTACGCATTTTGTGGCTCCAAAATCCGTAGTCCTCTCCATCAAAGTGAGGAGGTTTACCAAGTGGAATGGAGAGCAAATGAGCACTTGTACTTTGCGGAATACGAGAGTAATCGAAAGAAAAGTTTGAATTGACCATTTTCTTTTTCTCGTAGTCGTAGTCGTCCTTTTGGGAAGAAGAGGACTCGTCGCTGTCGTCGTTGTAGACGATCTCCTTGATGCGCCTCGTCTTCTTCTTCTTCCCATCTTTTTGTTTGTGGCCCGAGCCCGAGTCGGTAGGCTTGTCGTCTTTTGGCTCGTTGACGAAGGACTCCTTCTCTTTATCATTGATCACAATTCCCTTCCCCTTAGGATCCATCTCTTTGGGCGATTAGTCCCTTTCTTGAAGAGAACGGCTCTGATACCAATTGAGAGCACCTAGAGGGGGGTGAATAGGTGATCCTGTAAAACTTGAGACTTAATGCCACAAAACTTGATTAGGTGTTAGCACAATAATGCCAAGTGGCTTAGAGAAGAGTCTTAGCAAAACACAACAACCACAAGAGGATCAACACAGATAGACACAGTGGTTTATCCCGTGGTTCGGCCAAGTACAAAACTTGCCTACTCCACGTTGTGGCGTCCTAACGGGCGAGGGTTACAATCAACCCCTCTCAAGCAGTCCAAAGACCCACTTGAATACCACGGTGTTTTGCTTAGCTTTACTATATCCCGCTTGCGAGGAATCTCCACAACTTGGAGTCTCTCACCCTTACAAAGATGTTCACAAAGAAGCACGGAGTAAGGGAGGGATGAGCAACTCACACAAGACACAAAAATCATAGCAAATACGCACACACAAGACCCAGACTTGAGCTCAAAAGACTATCACAAGGTTCTCACTAGAACGGAGCTCAAATCACTAAGAATGTCGAACAAGTGCGCAAGAATGAAGTGTGAGTGATCAACAATGCTCTAAGGATGCTTGGTGTCTGAAAGTCGCCTAGAGGGGGTGAATAGGGCGAAACTGAAATTTACAAAATTAATCACAACTACAAGCCGTGTTAGCGTTAGAAATAATAATGAGTCTGAGAGAGGGCGCAAAACAAATCACAAGCAAATGAAGAGTGTGACACGCGGATTTGTTTTACCGAGGTTCGGTTCTCGCAAACCTACTCCCCGTTGAGGAGGCCACAAAGGCCGGGTCTCTTTCAACCCTTACCCTCTCTCAAACGGTCCCTCGGACCGAGTGAGCTTCTCTTCTCAAATCAAAACTGGGAACAAAACTTCCCCGCAAGGACCACCACACAATTGGTGTCTCTTGCCTCGATTACAATGGAGTTTTGATCACAAGAACAAGTGAAAAAGAAAGAAGCAATCCAAGCGCAAGAGCTCAAAAGAACACGGCAAATCTCTCTCTCTAATCACTAAAGCCTTGTGTGGAATTGGAGAGGATTTGATCACTTGAGTGTGTCTAGAATTGAATGCTTAGCTCTTGTAAGTGGTTGAGAAGTGGAAAACTTGGATGACTTGAATGTGAGGTGGTTGGGGGTATTTATAGCCCCAACCACCAAACTAGCCGTTTGGTGGAGGCTGACTGTCGTATGGTGCACCGGACAGTCCGGTGCAGACCAGACATGTCCGGTGCGCCAGCCACGCCACCCGGCCGTTAGGGTTCCGACCGTTGGAGCTCTGACGTTGGGCCCGCCTGGATGACCGGTGGCGCACCGGACATGTACTGTGTAGTGTCCGGTGCGCCAGCATGGGCGTGTCTGACTTCTGCGCGCGCTGGCGCGCATTTAATGCGCCTGCAGGTAGCCGTTGGCGCCGAAGTAGCCGTTGCTCCGCAGTTACACCGGACAGTCCGGTGTACACCGGACATGTCCGGTGAATTATAGCGGAGCAGCCGTTGCGAATTCCCGAGGCTAGCGAGTTCAGAGTCGCGTCCCCTTGGAGCACCGGACACTGTCCGGTATACACCGGACAGTCCGGTGAATTATAGCGCGGTGCCTCTGAAAATTCCCGAAGGTGAGGAGTTTGACATCGACTCCCCTGGTGCACCGGACACTGTCCGGTGGTGCACCGGACAGTCCGATGCGCCCGACCAGGGTGCCTTCGGTTGTCCCTTTGCTCCTTTGTTTGAACCCTTTCTCTTGATCTTTTTATTGGCTTACTGTGAACCTTTGGTACCTGTAGATCTTATAGACTTGGGCAAACTAGTTAGTCCAATTATTTGTGTTGGGCAATTCAACCACCAAAATTAGTTTAGGAAATAGGTGTAAGCCTAATTACCTTTCAGTGTCCTCCTCCATGCGCCTAGGGGTCCTTTTTATAGCCCCAAGGCAGCTAGGAGCCGTTGAGAGCATTCCAGGAAGGCAGATCTTGCCTTCTGTCGCCTGGCGCACCGGACAGTCCGGTGCACCACCGGACACTGTCCGATGCGGATTTGTTTCCTTATTTGGCGAAGCCGACCGTTGCAGATTCAGAGCTGTTGGCGCACCGGACACTGTCCGGTGCACACCGGACAGTCCGGTGCTCCAATGTGACCGTTGGCTCGGCCACGCGTCACGCACGGAATCCTCGGCCGACCGTTGGCCCGGCTGACCGTTGGCTCACCAGACAGTCCGGTGCACCACTGGACAGACCGGTGATTTTTAGCCGTACCTCATTCCTAGTGAAGTTGTTGAGCTCCTCTTGCATCGCCATCACCCAATCCGAATCTTGGAGTGCTTCCTCTACCCTGTGTGGCTCAAGAGAGGAAACAAAAGAGTAATGCTCACAAAAATGTGCAACACGAGATCTAGTGGTTACCCCCTTATGAATGTCGCCGAGGATGGTGTCGACGGGGTGATCTCGTTGGATTGCTTGGTGGACTCTTGGGTGTGGCGGCCTTGATTCTTCATCCTCCTTGTCTTGATCGTTTGCATCTCCCCCTTGATCATTGCCGTCATCTTGAGGTGGCTCATCTCTTTGATCTTCTCCTTCATCAACTTGAGCCTCGTCCTCATTTTGGGTTGGTGGAGATGCTTGTGTGGAGGAGGATGGTTGATCTTGTGCATGTGGAGGCTCTTCGGATTCCTTAGGCCATAGATCCCCAATGGACATGTTCCTTAGTGCGACGCACGGAGCCTGTTCTTCACCTATCTCATCAAGATCAACTTGCTCTACTTGAGAGCCGTTAGTTTCATCAAACACAACGTCACAAGAAACTTCAACAAGTCCTGAGGACTTGTTAAAGACTCTATATGCCCTTGTGTTTGAGTCATATCCTAGTAAAAAGCCTTCTACAGTTTTAGGAGCAAATTTAGATTTTCTACCTCTTTTAACAAGAATAAAGCATTTGCTACCAAAAACTCTAAAATATGAAATATTTGGCTTTTTACCGGTTAGGAGTTCATAGGATGTCTTCTTGAGGATTCGGTGTAGATATAACCGGTTGATGGCGTAGCAAGCGGTGTTGACCGCCTCGGCCCAAAACCGATCCTGTGTCTTGTATTCATCAAGCATGGTTCTTGCCATGTCCAAGAGAGTTCGATTCTTCCTCTCCACTACACCATTTTGTTGTGGGGTGTAGGGAGAAGAGAACTCATGCTTGATGCCCTCCTCCTCAAGGAAGCCTTCTATTTGTGAGTTCTTGAACTCCGTCCCGTTGTCGCTTCTAATTTTCTTGATCCTTAAGCCAAACTCATTTTGAGCCCGTCTCAAGAATCCCTTTAAGGTCTCTTAGGTATGGGATTTTTCCTGCAAAAAGAACACCCAAGTGAAGCGAGAATAATCATCCACAATAACTAGACAGTACTTACTCTCGCCGATGCTTATGTAAGTGATCGGGCCAAATAAATCCATGTGTAGGAGCTCCAGTGGCCTATCACTTGTCATGATGTTCTTGTGTGGATGATGAGTGCCAACTTGCTTCCCGGCTTGGCATGCACTACAAATCCTGTCTTTCTCAAAATGAACATTTGTTAGTCCCAAAATGTGTTCTCCCTTTAGAAGCTTATGAAGATTCTTCATTCCAACATGGGCTAGTCGGCGGTGCCAGAGCCAACCCATGTTAGTCTTAGCAATTAAGCAGGTGTCGAGTTCAGCTCTATCAAAATCTACCAAGTATAGCTGACCCTCTAACACTCCCTTAAATGCTATTGAATCATCACTTCTTCTAAAGACAGTGACACCTACATCAGTAAATAGACAGTTGTAGCCCATTTGACATAATTGCGAAACGGAAAGCAAATTGTAATCTAAAGAATCTACAAGAAAAACATTGGAAATGGAATGGTCAGGAGATATAGCTATTTTACCCAAACCTTTGACCAAACCTTGGTTTCCATCCCCGAATGTGATAGCTCGTTGGGGATCTTGGTTTTTCTCGTAGGAGGAGAACATCTTTTTCTCCCCCGTCATGTGGTTTGTGCACCTGCTGTCGATGATCCAACTTGAGCCCCCGTATGCATAAACCTACAAAACAATTTTAGTTCTTGACTTTAGGTACCCAAACGGTTTTGGGTCCTTTGGCATTAGACACAAGAACTTTGGATACCCAAACACAAGTCTTGGAGCCCTTGTGTTTGCCCCCAACAAACTTGGCAACTACCTTGCCGGATTTGTTAGTCAAAATATAAGATGCATCAAAAGTTTTAAATGAAATGCTATGATCATTTGATGCACTAGGAGTTTTCTTTCTAGGCAACTTAGCACGGGTTGGTTGCCTAGAACTAGATGTCTCACCCTTATACATAAAAGCATGGTTAGGGCCAGAGTGAGACTTCCTAGAATGAATTCTCCTAATTTTGCTCTCGGGATAACCGGCAGGGTACAAAATGTAACCCTCGTTATCCTGAGGCATGGGAGCCTTGCCCTTAACAAAGTTAGACAAATTTTTAGGAGGGGCACTAAGTTTGACATTGTCTCCCCTTTGGAAGCCAATGCCATCCTTGATGCCAGGGCGTCTCCCATTATAGAGCATACTTCTAGCAAATTTAAACTTTTCATTTTCTAAGTTATGCTCAGCAATTTTAGCATCTAATTTTGCTATATTATCATTTTGTTGTTTAATTAAGACCATGTGATCATGAATAGCATCAATATCAACATCTCTACATCTAGTGCAAATGGAAACAAGCTCAACGGTAGATGTAGAGGGTTTGCAAGATTTTAATTCTACAACCTTAGCATGTAGTATATCATTCTCATTTCTAAGGTTAGAAATAGTAACATTGCAAACATCAAAATCTTTAGCCTTAGCAATTAATTTTTCATTTTCAATCCTAAGGCTAGCGAGAGAATCATTCAATTCCTTAATCTTAGCATGCAAATCAACATTATCATTTCTAAGATTGGGAATTGAAACATCACAAACATGTGAATCAACCTTAGCCATTAATCTAGCATTATCATTTCTAAGGTTGTCAATAGTCTCATGACAAGTGCTTAGCTCACTAGACAATTTTTCACATTTTTCAACTTGTAGGGCATAAGCATTTTTTACCTTAACATGCCTTTTGTTTTCTTTAATAAGGAAGTCCTCTTTAGAGTCCAAGAGATCATCCTTCTCATGAATAGCACTAATCAATTCATTTAATTTTTCCTTTTGTTGCATGTTGAGGTCGGCAAAAAGAGTACGCAAATTATCTTCCTCATCACTAGAGGACTCATATTTAGTGGAGGATTTGGATTTAACCTTCTTCCTTTTGCCGTCCTTTGCCATGAGGCACTTGTGGCCGACGTTGGGGAAGAGGAGTCCCTTGGTGACGGCGATGTTGGTGGCGTCCTCATCGGAGGAGGAGTCGGTGGAGCTCTCGTCCGAGTCCCACTCCCGGCAAACATGGGCATCGCCGCCCTTCTTCTTGTAGTGTCTCTTCTTCTCCTTTCTCTCCCCTTCTTGTCGTCGCCCCTGTCACTATCACTAGATAATGGGCATTTAGCAATGAAATGACCGGGCTTACCACATTTGTAGCATACTTTCTTGGAGCGGGGTTTGTAGTCTTTCCCCTCCTTTGCTTGAGGATTTGGCGGAAGCTCTTGATGATGAGCGCCATCTCCTCGTTATCGAGCTTGGAGGCGTCGATAGGTGTTCGACTTGGAGTAGCCTCCTCCTTCTTTTCTTCCGTCGCCTTGAAAGCGACCGGTTGTGACTCGGGCGTGGAGGAGGTGCCTTGCTCGATGATTTTCTTTGAGCCCTTAATCATTAGCTCAAAGCTCACAAATTTTCCTATAACTTCCTCGAGAGACATTAGCTTATATCTTGGATCACCTCGAATTAATTGAACTTGTGTAGGGTTAAGAAATACGAGGGATCTAAGAATAACCTTGACCATCTCATGGTCATCCCATTTTTCGCTCCTGAGGTTGCGCACTTGGTTCACCAAGGTCTTCAAGCGGTTGTACATTGCTTGTGGATCCTCCCCTTGGTGAAGCATGAAGCGACCGAGCTCCCCCTCGATCGTCTCCCGCTTGGTGATTTTTGTCACCTCGTCTCCTTCGTGCGCGGTCTTGAGTACGTCCCAAATTTCCTTCGCACTTTTTAACCCTTGCACCTTGTTATACTCCTCTCGACTTAGAGAGGCGAGGAGTATAGTGGTTGCTTGGGAGTTAAAGTGGTGGATTTGGGCCACCTCGTCCGAGTCGTAGTCTTCATCCCCTACGGATGGTACCTGTACACCAAACTCAACAACATTCCATATGCTTGTGTGGAGTGAGGTTAGATGATGCCTCATTTTGTCACTCCACATGTTATAATCTTCACCGTCAAAACCGGTGGTTTGCCTAATGGAACAGAGAGTAAAGGAGTACGTTTTGAAATGTGGGGGTAGCATAGGGGGATCTTACTATACTTCTTGCGCTCTTGGCGCTTAGAAGTTACGGACGGCGCATCGGAGTCGGAGGTCGATGGTGATGAAGAGTCGGTCTCGTAGTAGACCACTTTCCTCATCCTCTTGTGCTTGTCGCCTTTCCGATGCGACTTGTGGGAAGAGGATTTCTTCTCCTTCCCCTTCCCTTTGTTGGAGGAGCTCTTCTTCTTCTCCTTCCTCTTGGTGCGGGACTCTTCCGATGAAGTGCTCCCGTGACTCGTAGTGGGCTTGTCGCCGGTCTCCATCTCCTTGGTGTGATCTCCCGACATCACTTCGAGCGGTTAGGCTCTAATGAAGCACCGGGCTCTGATACCAATTGAAAGTCGCCTAGAGGGGGGGTGAATAGGGTGAAACTGAAATTTACAAAATTAATCACAACTACAAGCCGGGTTAGTGTTAGAAATAATAATGAGTCCGAGAGAGGGCGCAAAACAAATCGCAAGCAAATGAAGAGTGTGACACACGGATTTGTTTTACTGAGGTTCGGTTCTCGCAAACCTACTCCCCGTTGAGGAGGCCACAAAGGCCGGGTCTCTTTCAACCCTTACCCTCTCTCAAACGGTCCCTTGGACCGAGTGAGCTTCTCTTCTCAAATCAAAACCGGGAACAAAACTTCCCCGCAAGGACCACCACACAATTGGTGTCTCTTGCCTCGATTACAATGGAGTTTTGATCACAAGAACAAGTGAGAAAGAAAGAAGCAATCCAAGCGCAAGAGCTCAAAAGAACACGACAAATCTCTCTCTGTAATCACTAAAGCCTTGTGTGGAATTGGAGAGGATTTGATCACTTGAGTGTGTCTAGAATTGAATGCTTAGCTCTTGTAAGTGGTTGAGAAGTGGAAAACTTGGATGACTTGAATGTGAGGTGGTTGGGGGTATTTATAGCCCCAACCACCAAACTAGCCGTTTGGTGGAGGCTGACTGTCGTATGGTGCACCGGACAGTCCGGTGCACACCGGACATGTCCGGTGCGCCAGCCACGTCACCCGACCGTTAGGGTTCCGACCGTTGGAGCTCTGACGCTGGGCCCGCCTGGATGACCGGTGGCGCACCGGACATGTACTGTGTAGTGTCCGGTGCGCCAGCATGGGCGTGTCTGACTTCTGCGCGCGCTGGCGCGCATTTAATGAGCCTGCAGGTAGCCGTTGGCGCCGAAGTAGCCGTTGCTCCGCAGTTACACCGGACAGTCCGGTGTACACCGGACATGTTCGGTGAATTATAGCGGAGCAGCCGTTGCGAATTCCCGAGGCTGGCGAGTTCAGAGTCGCGTCCCCTTGGAGCACCGGACATTGTCCGGTATACACCGGACTGTACGGTGAATTATAGCGCGGCGCCTCTGAAAATTCCCGAAGGTGAGGAGTTTGGCATCGACTCCCCTGGTGCACCGGACACTGTCCGGTGGTGCACCGGACAGTCCGGTGCGCCCGACCAGGGTGCCTTCGGTGTCCCTTTGCTCCTTTGTTTGAACCCTTTCTCTTGATCTTTTTATTGGCTTATTGTGAACCTTTGGTACCTGTAGATCTTATAGACTTGGGCAAACTAGTTAGTCCAATTATTTGTGTTGGGCAATTCAACCACCAAAATTAGTTTAGGAAATAGGTGTAAGCCTAATTACCTTTCAGTGTCCTCCTCCATGTGCCTAGGGGTCCCTTTTATAGCCCCAAGGCAGGTAGGAGCCGTTGAGAGCATTCCAGGAAGGCAGATCTTGCCTTCTGTCGCCTGGCGCACCGGACAGTCTGGTGCACCACCGGACACTGTCCGATGCGGATTTGTTTCCTTATTTGGCGAAGCCGACCGTTGCAGATTCAGAGCCGTTGGCGCACCAGACACTGTCCGGTGCACACCGGATAGTCCGGTGCTCCAATGTGACCGTTGGCTCGGCCACGCGTCACGCGCGGAATCCTCGGCCGACCGTTGGCCCGGCTGACCGTTGGCTCACCGGACAGTCCGGTGCACCACTGGACAGACCGGTGATTTTTAGCCGTACGCCGTTAATCACTTCCCGAGAGCGACGACTTCGCCTGTGAACGGCTCACCGGACAGTCCGGTGCACCACCGGACAGTCCGGTGATTTATAGTCGTACACCGCCGTCGAAGTCCCGAGAGCAGCAAGTTCGCTAGAGCCAGCCTGGCGCACCGGACACTGTCCGGTGCACCCAGACCGAGCAGACTTTGGCTGAACAAAGCCATCTCTTTTTCAACTTGATTTTTCCTGTTTCTAGCACTTAGACACAATACATTAGTCCATAAAACAATGTACTAAGTCTAGAAACATACCTTTACTTTTGGTTTGCACTTTGTCCATCACTTGGAATACTTTAACACTTAAGCACTTGTGTTGGCACTCAATCACCAAAATACTTAGAAATGGCCCAAGGGCACATTTCCCTTTCACTTCCTCCTTCATATATATTTGGTGGTAGCCAGAGAAGCAGTCGAGGAGTGACAGAACTTCGCATCCAGCCGCACTATCGACTATCTTGTCGATCCGGGGCAGCGAGAAATTATCCTTACAGCAGGCCTTGTTGAGGCTGGTGAATCGATGCACATCCGCCACCTGTCGTTCTTCTTTTGCACCATGACTACGTTGGATAGCCACGTAGGGTAGGCGACTGGCTCGATGAAATTGGCCTCCAGCAGGCGGTGTACTTTGGCTTTGGTGGCTTCTTTTTTTTAATTGGACATTTTGCGCAGCCGCTGCTTCTTTGGGCGCACCGAAGGGTCGATGCCTAGACTATGCTCGATGATGGAGCGACTGACTCCGACCAGGTCAAGGGTCGACCAGGCGAAGAAGTCTTTATTTCTGGAGAGACAGGAGATGAGTTTCTCCTTCTCTTGCGAAGTCAGGTCTTCGCTTATGATGATTGTCTGCTTGGGCGTTGTCGGGTCAAGGGAACTGTCTTCGTTCCGTCGTTGCTTTGTAGCTATGCCTTTTCATTGTCGTTGGCAGCTGGGCGGGTGGCCTCAGGGACTTCGCGTTGCGCCATAAGGCAGTGTACGTTCCGTTGACCGGGAACGAAATCTCTTTCAATGTTACACGCAGTCTGCTGGTTCCCGTACAATGTTATTACGCCCTGCGGACCCAAAATTTTCATGCAAAGATATAATCCGTGGATGGCCGCTTCAAATTTGTTGATAGAGCCCCGACCCATTATGGTGTTGTAAGGATAGACCATGTCAACGATGTCGAAGGTGACCTGCTCGCTTCGCGCATTGGGTGCTACGCCGAAGGACAGAGGTAGCTCTATCTTGCCCACAGGGAAGGTGCCCTTGCCACCAAAGCCATATAGGGGATTGTTCGAAGGCTTAACCAAGCTGTGGCTGATGCCTATGCGGTCAAAGGCGTGGAGGAGGATGATATCCGCCTGGCTACCGTTGTCGACTAGGACTTTGTGTAGGTCCGAGCCTGCCACACTGCAGTTGATTACCATGGCATCACAGTGGGGTGCGCTGTGCAGATCGACATCTCTGGCATCAAAGGTTAGCGGCACGTGCGACCACTTCGTTTGCACGACTGGACCAGTGATGGCAACATGGTTGATGCTTCGGTAGAGGTCCCTCTTTTGTCGCTTCGTGTCGAAGTCGATGCTGGATCCTCCAGTTATCATGTGAATGACTCCGCGATACGGCTGATCAGCGAAGTCTTCCTGTTTTGGTGCTTGGGGTGATTTTGGTGGTGGATGTTTGGTTGATGCGGAGGCGGGGGCGGGGGTGGTAGGACTTGCACCTCCTGGTGGTGTTGGTATGCGTGGTTGGGTAGATGCTGGGCGGGGCCGTGGTTGTATGGTTGTGGGTGGTGGTGTTGATACGTGTGCGTGACAACTCTTGGGTTGTCGGCGGGTTGTGCCCAAGACATCCTGTTCCTGGTGGCCTTAGTTTCTGGGCAATCCTTGGTTGGGTGCACACAGTCTTCGACGTGAAACAGGCAGTAATATCTCCGCGGCTGCTGCGCCCGTCCCCATCCCCGACCACGCGTGCCATTGTTGCGACCCTAGGGGGATAATCTTGACGGCGAGGGGCCTCGCCGGCGGGGTGCTGATTGGCGATGTTATGCACCTGCTGCTGACTGCGGCTGTCCCGACCGGAGTCTGATTGTGAAGGTCTTGTCCATGTTCAGCTGGACTGCGGAGGGTCCTTGGGCTTTCTTTGAGACTCGACCTTGCGCTGGTGGAGCTCTTCGGATCTGGCGTACTTTACAAACAACTGATAGAGTTCTTGGAGGTTTTTGGGTGGGTCCCTGATGCAGTGACTGTACAGGACGCCAGCCCGAAGGCCACTGATGGCGTAGTGTATGGCAATTTGGTCGTCGACCGAGGGCAGTTGTGACTTGAGAGTTAGGAACTTGCGGTAATACTCCCGCAGGGTTTCTTTCTCCAGTTGTTTGCAGAGTGACAGTTCGGCCAAGGCATCGATATCTGGGCGGTACCCTTGGAAGTTGAGTAGAAATTTGTCCCGGAGACTTCTCCAGGAATCGATGGACAATGGGGGCAACCTGGTGTACCAGGTCAGTGCCGGACCCTCGAGGGCGATGATGAAAGACTTGGCCATCGTGGCGTCGTCCCCTCTGGATGATGCGATGGCTACTTGATAGCTCATGATGTACTGTGCTGGGTCAGTGCTGCCGTTGTACTTGGGGTAGGTCCCTGCCCTGAAGTTGGCGGGCCATGGTGACACTTGCAGTTGCGGCGCCAGGGGGCTCCGCTCATCAAGGTAGTTGATGCCTTGGAAAGCTGCGGCGTGCGGGATGAAGGGTCCGCGCTGAGGAATGAATAGGTCTCCGACTGGCGCGCGCTGCTGGAGGGGCGGGCCGTGCTGCAGATCATGTTGGCCTTCGCGCTGCATGAGCGCAATCTCTTGCTCTAAGTTCTTGAGCCCTCTGCTCCTCATCTCGTATCATTTGGCGCACCTTGGCCTGCGCAGAGACACATTGGCGCTTGGCCTCGAGGATTTCTTTCTGCTTCTAGAGGTTGCGGTTCTTGAGGCGTAGGGCCCATAGCTGCAGCTATTCTTCTGTGGAGACGTTGAGGACCTCGCCGTCCTCTGTTGCGTCCTCGCCCTCTAGTGGAGCGAAGCCTGGGGGTGGTACTTGTGGCTGCCCTCTAGAGCTGCAGGTGTGGAGGGTGCCTTCGGGAGTGTGTTGGTCGTTGCGCTGTCTCTTACTGTGTGCTTCGTCTTTGCTAGCTCCTTGGTGGGTGTTGTCAGCGAGGGCCTTGCCCTTTTTCTCAGCTAGCAGTGCTACCTTCGCTGCTTTGTCGATGGAGGGGGCTGCCTTCGAACTAGCTCTTTTGGGTGCCATCGCAGGTGGTTTGCTCGTAGCACGCACGGTGGGCGCCAATGTTGGAACTTGCGCTCCTGAGCAAGTTGATCCAATGGGGGAGTGAAAAGGATGCAAACAAGGTTTAACTCGAGATGGCAATTGCTCTGTTAAATCCGGCCTCTCAAGGGCACTGTACGGGGGTATTTATAAGTGCCCGAGCGCCCAACGTCCCGGAGTAAGGACGCTTTTGCCCTCAGACACCTGGATTATCCCCAGAATATTCTCATAAAGGAGGGTTACAAACTATCATTACAGAAAAGCTATTACAAATCAGGTCTATATCACGCCCGTCCAGGCGGGGCCTGTTACGATGGGCCGAACCCCACGTGGGCCTCCAGGTAGGATCGAGGCCGCGGGATGAAAAGACTTCGTCGTAGGCCTTCGTCTTGCGGTGAAAAGGACGAAGGGTGGGCCGCACCGGTCATCTTGCCTCCATTGGTGCAGTGAGTTGACGAAGGCCTAGAGCGAAGGGTAGCGTCTTCGCCTTCGCCCAACATTTGCCCTCCGAGGGACCAGTTCGACTGAGTCATCTGGTGCCGAAGACGTCGCTAGATGGTGGAGACGCTGAGTGTGTTTTTCTTGGCTATAGCAACTTACATAAAGGATATAAATGTCTCGATGTTGATTCTGGCTGTGTTTATATTTCTCGAGATGTTGCCTTTGATGAGACAATTTTTCCTTTTAAACGTCTTTCTTCGAATTGCTCCCAGGCTGCTCAGTCTGTTCATCCTAACTCCACGTTGCGTAATTTGCATTTGGATAGTTGCAGTACTATATTGATGCAAGGCCATATGTGTGCACCTGTTTCTCCTAATTTTTTGGATGCAGCAAGCCCCACCGTATCAACCTCTACAATGGCCAACCAGCCTACGGAATCATGTATTGAGCCCTCTGCACCTGCTATTGGTACGCTCCATCATCCACATGAGAGCTCTCCTGATCCACCTCAGCCTATGGAGAGCTCGGTTGACATATCAGCACCTGATCTGGTTCTATCACCCAATCCTGCCTCTACAGAAGCTACGGTGACACCAACTACTGTTCAACATCCATATGGCACTCGAATGAAAATAACATTCGGAAACCGAAGGTTCGTACGGATGGCACAGTCACGTATTCAGCTATCACTTCATCATCAGTTGAACCAACCTCTTATAAATCTGCTATGGGAGATCCTTTATGGCGGCAAGCAATGAATGAAGAATTCCAAGCTCTCATTCAGAATCACACATGGCACTTAGTTCCTCCACGTGATGATGTTAATATTGTTGATTGCAAATGGGTCTACAAGTTGAAACAAAAGCCTGATGGCTCTATTGACCGCTACAAAGCACGCTTAGTTGCAAAAGGGTTTAAACAAGAGTATGGAATTGATTATGATGACACCTTTAGTCCAGTGGTCAAGCCTACCACTATTAGGCTATTGTTATCTCTTGCTGTATCACATAATTGGGCCATTCGTCAGATAGATATCCAAAATGCTTTCCTTCATGGTATTCTCAAAGAAGATGTTTATATGAAGCAACCTCCTGGATTTATTGACCCTGAGCATCCTGAATATATTTGCAAACTTGATAAGTCCCTTTATGGTCTTAAACAGGCCCCACGTGCTTGGTTTTCTCGCCTCAGTTCTACGCTCATTCAGTTAGGATTTATAGCATCTAAGGCTAATGTGTCCTTATTTATCTTCAACAAAGAGGGTATCAGGATGTACATACTTATTTATGTTGACGATATTATTATTATCAGCTCCTCTCCCTTGGCTATTGAGAAGTTTTTGGCACAACTTCGGAGACATTTTGCTGTAAAGGACCTAGGTGCTCTACATTATTTTCTCGGCATTCAGGTTACTCATTCTCCTAATGGTCTCATACTGACGCAACACAAGTACATCAATGACTTGTTAGCCTAGACTAACATGCTCGCGTCCAAAGGAGTCAATACCTCTATGCTCCTGGATGAGAAATTGGCTCTAGACGGTGGTGATATTCTCTCTGCTGAAGATACCACGAGATATAGGAGTGTGGTTGGCACTCTACAGTATTTATCATTGACTCGGCCTGACATTTCCTACTGTGTCAATCGAGTCTGTCAGTTTTTATCAGCTCCGACTACGGTGCATTGGATGGCTGTCAAGAGGATTCTTCGTTATTTACATCAGACCATTGATTATGGCTTGCGCTTTACCAAGTCCGGCTCTTCTTTATTGAGTGCTTTTTTGGATGCTGATTGGGCTGGTAATCCGGATGATCGTCGAAGCACCGAACGTTATGTCATATTTCTTGGTGGTAATTTAGTTTCTTGGGCATCCAGAAAACAATCGACGGTATCTTGTTCGAGTACGGAGGCTGAATATAAGGCAGTAGCAGACACCACTGCTGAACTTATTTGGATTCAGGTTCTTCTTCGAGAACTTAGTGTCCCACAACATCGACCTCTGAGTCTGTGGTGTGATAATATCGGTGCTACTTATTTGACCAAGAATCCCATCTTTCATCGTCGAACAAAACATGTGGAAGTTGATTACCATTTTGTTCGAGAGCGTGTTGCTGCCAATCAACTTAATGTTCGCCCCATATCATCGAAGGATCAGCTTGCTGATATTATGACGAAACCTTTATCAGGATCGGCGTTTAATATGTTCCGGCACAATCTGAACTTAGTGTTGCACCGTCCAGATTGAGGGGGGTGTTAAGAGATATAGTTTATATCCATCTATAGAAAGGTAGTTTAGGGGACTCGATATTCTCTCCTGGTCTTGTGGAGCTGCGCCTCCTTTTTCTCCTATGTTTGTTACAGAGTCCTTATCATGTAATCCTCTCTTATCATGTAATCCTCTTCTATAAATATGAGAAGGCGTGACCTATGAAGGTCAAGGCGCCATACATTAACAACACACACACACACACAAGGTGAGTGCCCGTGTGTTGCAACGGAACCGTATAATAACATGATAAATTATGTACATATGTGCGTTATATTGTTTCGAGAAAATGTTTCAGAATCCATTTGTGATTCTATCCATACATAAATTTTGTTATTTTAATCTAATAACATACATCCATTCCATGCCATAGATTTTTCTTCTTCGTTCATCCGACCATGGTGCGCTTCCTGACCCGTTGCCTCACTGTTTTGCAAAGAGTAGACAAAAAGTCACTACTCACATCAGTGCAGCTAGCAACGAAGGCCATGCGCTACCACAGGGGACGACAAGACCATGCCATACCTTGAGCCAGCTTGTTCTGGGTGGAACACCATTGCTTCGAAGCCTTTCTATACGCCGCAAGGATTTTCTCCATCTGGTTCATCATCAAGATCAGTGTTGTTACCCACATAAGTTTGCTAAGGCATGATTAATACAACATAATAGACCTGCATAAAAACCATAGGAAACAAGATGCCATGAACAAAAGGAAAAGGCATAAATCCAATTGCAACTGGACTAATCTGTGATGCGGAGTCGTAAATGTTTGCACAGATCAGTCGAGCCCAAGCACAGAATAACAGTTTAGCAAAACCAAATATTGACCAAACATATCAATGAAAGCAACTTGAATATCGATTTAGCCTCCTCATCACATCCCCACAGGACGAATGCATGGAAATCAAAGCTCTCTCTAGCACATATAGGTCTACCGCTTTGTCCTCAGGAATTGTCGATGTAAAACTCAGACCAAAATCAATAAGAACCTGCCAAGATTTAACATATATTAGTTGCAAATCAATAGCCACGATGCAACTCATATGGGTCGATTGCTACTCACCTTGACAACCATAAACTCGACTCCATAGCTCAATAAAGTGAATGCGTTAAATAGAAGGTGTTGGCGAAAATGATATTGTATCCACCAATTGATTGTTACTGTTCTTAATCATCATGTTTGATGTGGTCAAATCACCATGAACAAGGCCTCCATCGTCGTCGTCCTCGCTAGTCGGTCCATGTCCCATGGCTCTCGATCAGCTCTGTGCCTGGTATCGGCCATCGACGAGTTCGATTTGACCGATGACCGATGGATAGATGGATCGACCATTGATCGTCTCGTGCAGCAGACCTGCATGCTCAGTCAGCTGCTATATACACCTATAGTAGTAGCTATATGCACCATTGATCTGTTTGTAATTGTTCACTTCGTAGCATCATGAAGCAAAGAAGACATACCAAGCACAGGAAGCTCGGTGCATGACAAAAGCAAGAAGGCTTGGTGAACAATTACAAACAGAAGCGAAGGACTGCCTGCATATGTTGGAGGGATGCTCATTAAGGCAAGGAAAAGTTGTTTACTTCAAAAACTACAACCGTGCAGCTGATTCAAAAATTGTAAAATGTCCGCACCATGTGTGCCGGCATTGGACAACCACTTGACGAACAGCCCGTTTCTTATCGTCGAGAGCCATTATTGCTGCCTGCACAACTTGGATGAATGGTCAGTCTGGTGAGTTCTTTTTAGTAACGGCAGATTGGTTACTGATGCGAAAATGTAACAGCAGTCAGCCACGCTAGGAAGGATACCCTGAATCTCTAGTAACACATAGAAAACTAACCTTTCGCCGCACATGATAAATCTTTGGGTGAGGAAACATCGAAAAGGCTACTAAACATTGTAATGATGTCTCCCGCACAACCTAAGGGGAAAAGGTTGTTAAACTGACATACTAATTCGCACATGTAACAGAGGTACAATTAGTATGGATGGATTAATAAAAATAGCAGTAGGGTCACCATCATGTGAGGATAGGAAACAAGTTCACTAAGAATGATGATTGTGATTTGGATGTTGTCCAAAATGAACTCTTTGCCTGGTGAGAAAAAAACTGAAGTTAATGACAAGATCAAATGCATTGCATTAGATCAATATCTTGAAGGACAGTATCAAAGAGCACAAAAGTAATTTATCCATCTGGAGGCCACAACCTATATTAACATATAAACTAAAATTTGGCGAGAATGTAAGAACAAAACAATAAAGTACTGTGCAATAGTGTTAGAATATGTTCAACACAAGACAATGCATCACCACATATTGCATGCATTGGATTTGGCAGATAATTTGATCTAACCAATCTATTTTCTTACTTGTTTTTAATAGATGAAATAGTGGAAACGGCTCCTATGTCATGCAAGGGATATAAGCAAAAGGTAAAACACAAGGGGGAAATATAAATGTAGAAGTAAGATTGGGATAAGTGATTGCCTCTGAGTTTTGTCTATTGTAGCTAGTGATGGAGTGTCCAATAGATGGGATGTCTTTAAACTGGATATCCAAACCAGATATAAGCATGACATTTAAAAAAACCAAAATAATAAAACAAAGGCATGTTATAAACACTGGAATATGAGCAGATAAACACCTTAGTTTGATTTAACAAAGTCTCTTCCACCTGTGAAGACAACAGAGAACAAAAGATGCAATTCAGTGAACAGCTAGCTTTTGCGTTGCAAGAGTAATAACTATTGTGTTCATGTATTCAGTAATGCACAATTAAACTGTCATGGCAAATGTCTCCATTAATCACATACTACTGTCTGGCTAATCCTAATGTGCAACTATTAGTCACAGGACACTTGAAGGGTGATGATATTATTAAAATCACATTAATCCTCCCATGCAGCTCTTTGTCACAGACTTACAGGCCATTTAAAGAGTGAAAATATTGCTAAACACTATAGTAGACATTTTTTCTCATCTCATCAACCCAGCAACATATTAAATTTGATTCCAGATTGAAGTAGTCATTTAGACCTCAATATCCTAAGAACACATATCATGTGATGCTAAACATTTTTACCAAATATAAATGGAGTTATTGTCATTACTCAAAAGGAAGTGCTAGCACTTCTGGCTATTCTGACAGAAGTAACTGTCGATCTTGTGAACAGAAACTTGAGTGGCAATATCATAAAGGGGAACATTCCAATCTCCCTAGGTACCATATATGCGGTGCAAGTAATGTAAGTGCACTTCAATGCCATAAAGTTAGTGTGTTATTGAGAGCACCTAGAGGAGGGGTGAATAGGTGATCCTGTAAAAACTTAAACTCAAAGCCACAAACTTGATTAAGTGTTAGCGCAATGAAGCCAAGTGACTGGAGAAGAGTTCTAGCAAAACACAATAACCATAAAGAGATCAACACAGAGAGGCACAGTGGTTTATCCCGTGGTTCGGCCAAGTCCAACACTTGCCTACTCCACGTTGTGGCGTCCCAACGGACGAGGGTTGCACTCAACCCCTTTCAAGCGGTCCAAAGACCCACTTGAATACCACGGTGTTTTGCTTTCATTTCACTATATCCCGCTTGCGAGGAATCTCCACAACTTGGAGCCTCTCGCCCTTACAATTTGATTATCACAAAGAATCACGGAAGTAAGGTTGGGATGAGCAACACACACAAGACACAAAATCAGAGCAACAATACGCACACAAGTCACAACACGAGCTCTCAACACAACTCGAAGAGTTCTCTACTCAAATGGATCTCTAGTTGCTATCACAAAGAATCGAATGCGCGAAAATGAAGTCTTGGTGCTTAGGAATGCTCAAGGGATGCTTGGTGTACTCCTCTATGTGCCTAGGGGTACCTTTTATAGCCCCAAGGTAGCTAGGAGCTGTTGAGAGCAATCCAGGAAGGCAAATCTTGCCTTCTGTCGACTGGCGCACCGGACAGTCCGGTGCACCACTGGACACTGTCCGGTGTGGATTTCTTTCCTATTCTGGCGCAGCCGACCGTTGGAGACTTGGAGCCGTTGCGGACACTGTTCGGTGCACACCAGACAGTCCGGTGCCCCCATCCGACCGTTGGCTCGGCCACGCGTCACGCGCAGATTGCGCGGCCGACCGTTGGCCCGGCCGACCGTTGGCTCACCGGACAGTCTGGTGAATTATAGCCGTACGCTGTTGACTTGGTTCCCGAGAGCGGCGACTTCGCCACAGCCGACTCACCGGACACTGTCCGGTGCACCACCGGACAGTCCGGTGATTTATAGTCGTACGCCGCCGTCGAGACCCGAGAGCAGCCAGTTGATCATACGCCAGCCTGGCGCACCGGACACTGTCCGGTGCACCACCGGACAGTCCGGTGCACCCAGACTGAGCAGAATCTTGGCTGCTCGAGCCAAGTCTTTTCCAATTGAATTTTCTCTGATTCTAGCACTTACACAAAAACCAATGTACGAAGTCTAGAATCATACCTTTGTGTTAACTTTGCACTTATTCCACCATTTGGCATAGTTTCACATTAAACCATTTGTGTTGGCACTTGATCACCAAAATACTTAGAAATGGTCCAAGGGCACATTTCCCTTTCAATCTCCCCCTTTTTGGTGATTTATGCCAACACAACAAAAAGCAACTAAAGGAAGTGCAACAACAATGCAAATGAGAACACAAATTTGTTTTGATTCAAATTTGGCATATTTGGATCATTCTTTGCCACCACTTGGTTTGTTTTTGCAAATCAAACTCAATTTCCTATCTCTAAGTCAAAATCACTTGTTGAGGCATAAAGAGAGGTATTCCAAGAGAAATTGATCAAAGATTCAAAAACTCCCCCTTTTTCCCATAATCAACCATTATCCCAACAAGAGACCAACATTTGACAATAAGAGACAATAAGAGTATTTTGACAAACCAAAAGCTCTAATTCTATTATTTTCAAAATTCTCAAGTGGTAGCTGATCCATTTCTTGCTTTAGCCTTATTTTCTCCCCCTTTGGCATCAAGCACCAAAACGGGATCAATCTTGGCCCTTAAACCCCATTGCTTCACCAAAATCTTCAAATGAGAGTAAAAAGGCAATAAGGGTATTGAGATGAACTTGGAGTAAGTTACCCTCTCATCCGAGTGCAGTGGAAGTCTTGCATGGTCCAAGTTCACCTTTCCCTTTCAATCCACTTTTGGGACTAAATCAAGCAAGCTCAAACACATGGTTAGTCTCAAAGGGTCAAGTTGTAGCACATCTCCCCCTAAATATGTGCATCACTCGCAACTGGACTTGTGAGGTCCGGGGAGTGCTTGTACAACTTGAGCACCATAAATAAACAAAAATATGCATAAGGGAACATGATCAAAGCATAATACACATGTATGCTACACATCAATCCAAGTTCCGCGAATCTAAGACATTTAGCTCACTATACAGCCTGCAAAAGGTCTTCTCATCTAAAGGCTTGGTAAAGATATCGGCTAGCTGGTTCTCGGTGCTAATATAGAACACTTCGATATCTCCCTTTTGCTGGTGGTCTCTCAAAAAGTGATGCCGGATGTCAATGTGCTTTGTGCGGCTGTGCTCAACAGGATTGTCCGCCATGCGGATAGCACTCTCATTGTCACATAGGAGTGGGACTTTGCTCAGATTGTTGCCAAAGTCCCGGAGATTTTGCCTCATTCAAAGTAGTTGCGCGCAACACTGTCCTGCTGCAACGTACTTGGCCTCAATGGTGGATAGGGCAACAAAGGTTTGTTTCTTAGAACTCCACGACACCAGGGACCTTCCTAGAAATTGGCACGTCCTTGATGTACTCTTCCTATCGACCTTACATCTAGCATAATCAGAGTCTGAATATCCAATTAAGTCAAAGGTAGACCCCTTTGGATACCAGATCCCAAAGCAAGGTGTAGCGACTAAATATCTAAGAATTCGCTTCACAGCCACTAAGTGACACTCCCTTGGATCAGATTGAAATCTAGCACACATGCATACACTAAGCATAATATACGGTCTACTAGCACATAAATAAAGCAAGGAACCTATCATGGACCAGTATGCTTTTTGATCAACAGACTTACCTCCTTTGTTGAGGTCGACGTGTCCGTCAGTTCCCATTGGAGTCTTTGTGGGCTTGGCGTCCTTCATCCCAAACCGCTTGAGCAAGTCTTGCGTATACTTCGTTTGGGAAATGAAAGTGCCATCCTTGAGTTGCTTCACCTGGAACCCAAGGAAGTAGTTCAACTCACCCATCATCGACATCTCAAACTTTTGAGTCATTACCCTGCTAAACTCTTCACAAGACTTTTGGTTAGTAGAACCAAATATTATGTCATCGACATAAATTTGGCACACAAATAGATCACCGTCACAAGTCTTAGTGAAAAGAGTTGGATCGGCTTTCCCAACCTTGAAAGCATTGGCAATTAAAAAGTCTCTAAGGCATTCATACCATGCTCTTGGGGCTTGCTTAAGTCCATAGAGCGCCTTAGAGAGCTTACACACGTGGTCGGGGTACCGTTCATCCTCAAAGCCAGGGGGTTGCTCCACGTACACCTCCTCCTTGATTGGCCCGTTGAGGAAAGTGCTCTTTACGTCCATTTGGAACAACCTGAAAGAATGATGAGCGGCATAGGCTAACAAAATACGAATCGACTCTAGCCTAGCCACAGGAGCAAAAGTCTCCTCAAAGTCCAAACCTGCGACTTGGGCATAACCTTTTGCCACAAGTCGAGCCTTGTTCCTCGTCACCACCCCGTGCTCGTCCTGTTTGTTGCGGAACACCCACTTGGTCCCCACAACATTTTGCTTGGGACGCGGCACCAGTGTCCAAACTTCATTACACTTGAAGTTGTTGAGCTCTTCCTGCATGGCCAACACCCAGTCCGGATCTAGCAAGGCCTCTTCTACCCTGAAAGGCTCAATAGAAGAGACAAAAGAGTAATGCTCACAAAAATTAACTAATCTAGAGCGAGTGGTTACTCCCTTGCTAATGTCACCCAAAATCTGGTCAACGGGATGGTTCCTTTGAATCATCGCTCGAACTTGAGTTGGAGGGGCCTGTGGTACTTCTTCCTCTTCAACTTGGACATCTTGTGCTCCCCCTTGATCACACGCCTCTTCTTGAAAAACCTGTTCATCATCTTGAGTTGGGGGTTGCACCATTGTTGAGGAAGAAGGCTGATCTTGTTCCTTGTGTTCCTGCGGTCGCACGTCTCCAATCGCCATGGTACGAATCGCGTCCATTGGAACATCATCCTCATCTACATCATCAAGCTCAACTTGCTCTCTTGGAGAGCCATTAGTCTCATCAAATACAACGTCGCTAGAGACTTCAACCAAACCCGATGATTTGTTGAAGACTCTATACGCCTTTGTATTTGAGTCATAACCTAACAAAAACCCTTCTATAGCTTTGGGAGCAAATTTTGAATTTCTACCTTTCTTCACAAGAATGTAGCATTTACTCCCAAAAACTCGAAAATAAGAGACGTTGGGTTTGTTACCGGTTAGAAGCTCGTATGACGTTTTCTTGAGGAGGCGATGAAGGTAGACTCGGTTTATGGCGTGGCAAGCCATGTTCACAACTTCCGACCAAAACCGCTCGGGCGTCTTGAATTCTCCAAGCATTGTCCTCGCCATGTCTATGAGCGTCCTGTTCTTCCTCTTTACCACACCATTTTGCTGTGGTGTGTAGGGAGTGGAGAACTCGTGCTTGATTCCTTCCTCCTTAAGGTACTCCTCCACTTGGAGGTTTTTGAACTCGGACCCGTTGTCGCTCCTTATCTTCTTCACCTTGAGCTCAAACTCATTTTGAGCTCTCCTTAGGAAGCGCTTGAGGGTTCCTTGGGTTTCAGATTTGTCCTGCAAAAAGATTACCCAAGTGAAGCGGAAAAATCATCAACAATTACTAAACCATACTTACTTCCCCCGATGCTGAGGTAGGCGACGGGTCCGAAGAGGTCCATATGCAGCAGCTCCAGGGGTCTTGATGTAGTCATCACGTTCTTGATGTGATGAGCACTTCCCACTTGTTTACCTGCTTGACAAGTTGCACAAGGTCTATCTTTTTTGAAATGCACATTTGTTAGACCTAATACATGTTCTCCCTTTAGAAGCTTGTGAAGGTTCTTCATCCCCACATGTGCTAGACAGCGATGCCACAGCCAGCCCATGCTAGTCTTAGCGATTAAGCATGCATCTAGATCGGCCTCCTCCTTTGCAAAATCAACTAAATAGAGTTTGCCGTCTAGTACACCCTTAAACGCTAATGAACCATCACTCCATCTAAAGACAGGCACATCTACATTTGTGAATAAGCAATTATATCCCATATTACATAATTGACTAACCGACAAAAGATTATAACCTAGCGACTCTACTAAAAATACATTGGAGATAGAGTGCTCATCTGAGATGGCAATCTTGCCTAAGCCTTTAACCTTGCCTTGATTCATGTCATCGAATATGATTGAATCTTGGGAATCTTTATTCTTGACGTAGGAGGTGAACATCTTCTTCTCCCCCGTCATGTGGTTTGTGCATCCGCTGTCGATAATCCAGCTTGATCCCCCGGATGCATAAACCTGCAAGGAAAATTAGGCTTGGGTCTTAGGTACCCAACTCTTGTTGGGTCCTACAAGGTTAGTGACAATAGTCTTAGGAACCCAAATGCAAGTTTTATCTCCCTTACATTTGGCTCCCACCTTTTTAGCAATCACCTTTTTATTTTTACATGAAAGAATAAACTTAGCATTGCAAGTGAAAGTCGCCTAGAGGGGGGTGAATAGGGCGAAACTGAAATTTACAAATATAAACACAACTACGAGACGGGTTAGCGTTAGAAATAATAATGAGTCCGAGAGAGAGGGAGCAAAACAAATCGCAAGCGAATGAAGAGTGTGACACGCGGATTTGTTTTACCGAGGTTCGGTTCTCGCAAACCTACTCCCTGTTGAGGAGGCCACAAAGGCCAGGTCTCTTTCAACCCTTTCCCTCTCTCAAACGGTCCCGCGGACCGAGTGAGCTTCTCTTCTCAAATCAAAATCGGGAACAAAACTTCCCCGCAAGGACCAGCACACAATTGGTGTCTCTTGCCTCGGTTACAAATGTGTTTTGATCACAAGAACAAGTGAGAAAGAAAGAAGCAATCCAAGCGCAAGAGCTCAAAAGAACACGGCAAATCTCTCTCGCTAATCACTAAAGCCTTGTGTGGAATTGGAGAGGATTTGATCACTTGAGTGTGTCTAGACTTGAATGCCTAGCTCTTGTAAGTGGTTGGAAGGTGGAAAACTTGGATGACTTGAATGTGAGGTGGTTGGGGGTATTTATAGCCCCAACCACCAAACTAGCCGTTTGGTGGAGGCTGTCTGTCGTATGGTGCACCGGACAGTCTGGTGCACACCGGACATGTCCGGTGCGACAGCCACGTCACCAGGCCGTTAGGGTTCCGACCGTTAGAGCTCTGACTGCTGGGCCCGCCTTGATGTCCGGTGGCGCAACGGACATGAACTGTGGAGTGTCCGGTGCGCCAGCATGGGCGTGCCTGACCTCTGTGCGCGCTGGCGCGCATTTAATGCGCTGCAGGTAGCCGTTGGCGCCTGAAATAGCCGTTGCCCCGCAGTTACACCGGACAGTCCGGTGTACACCGGACATGTCCGGTGAATTATAGCGGAGCAGCCGATGCGAATTCCCGAGGCTGCCAAGTTCAGAGCCGCGTCCTCTTGGAGCACCGAACACTGTCCGGTGTACACCGGACAGTCCGGTGAATTATAGCGCGCCGGCTCTGAGAATTCCCGAAGGTGCGAAGTTCAGTTTTGGAGTTCCCTGGTGCACCGGACACTGTCCGGTGGCACACCGGACAGTCCGGTGCGCCCGACCAGGGTACCTTCGGTTGACCCTTGCTCCTTTGTTTGAACCCTTTCTCTTGATCTTTTTATTGGCTTATGGTGAACCTTTGGTACCTGTAGAACTTATAAACTTGGGCAAACTAGTTAGTCCAAATATTTGTGTTGGGCAATTCAACCACCAAAATTAGTTTAGGAAATAGGTATAAGCCTAATTCCCTTTCAACCTCCCCCTTTTTGGTGATTGATGCCAACACAAACCAAAGCAAGTATAGAAGTGCAGAACTTGAACTAGTTTGCAAAATGTAGGTGCAAAGGTTACTTAGAATTTGAGCCATTAAATATTACTTACTAGATATGCATGGATTGTTTCTTTATTTTTAACATTTTGGACCACGCTTGCACCACAAGTTTTATTTTTGCAAATTCTTTTTGTAAATCCTTTCCAAAGTTTTTTTGCAAAATAGTCAAAGGTAAATGAGTAAGATTTTGCGAAGCATTTTCATGTTTTGAAATTTTCTTCCCTTGTTTGAAATGCTTTTCCTTTGACTAAACAAAACTCCCCCTCAATAAATTCTCCTCTTAGTGTTCAAAAGGGTTTTAAGATATCAATTTTGAAAGTACTACTTTCTCCCCCCTTTAGAACTCAAAGAGATACTAATTTAAAATTTATCAATTGAAAATCATTTTAAAAATTGGGGTGGTGGTTCGGTCCTTTTGCTTTGGGCTTATACTTTCTCCCCCTTTGGCATGAATCGCCAAAAACGGATAATTTGAGTGAGATATAAGCCCTTTTTAGCTACTTTCTCCCCTTTGGCAAATAAAACATATGAGTGAAGATTATACCAAAGGCGGAGAGTGATGCGGAGCGACGACGAAGGATGAGTAGTAGAGTGAAGTTGAAGCCTTTGTCTTCGCCGAAGACTCCAATTCCCTTTCAATATACCTATGACTTGGTTTGAAATACGCTTGAAAACACATTAGTCATAGCATATATAAAAGAGACATGATCAAAGGTATACTTATGAGCTATGTGTGCAAATTAGCAAAAGAAGTTCCTAGAATCAAGAATATTAAGCTCATGCCTAAGGTTGGTAAAAGTTTGTTCATCTAGTGGCTTGGTAAAAATATCGGCTAATTGATCTTTAGTGTTAATATATGCAATCTCGATATCCCCCTTTTGTTGGTGATCCCTAAGAAAATGATACCGAATGGCTATGTGTTTAGTGCGGCTATGCTCAACGGGATTATCCGCCATGCGGATTGCACTCTCATTATCACATAGAAGAGGAACTTTGGTTAATTTGTAACCATAGTCCCGCAGGGTTTGCCTCATCCAAAGCAATTGCGCGCAACAATGGCCTGCGGCAATGTACTCGGCTTCGGTGGTAGAAAGAGCGACCGAATTTTGCTTCTTTGAAGCCCAAGACACCAAGGATCTTCCCAAGAACTGGCAAGTCCCCGATGTACTCTTTCTATTAATCTTACACCCCGCCCAATCGGCATCCGAATAACCAATCAAATCATATGTGGATCCTCGAGGGTACCAAAGCCCAAACTTAGGAGTATAAGCCAAATATCTCAAGATTCGTTTTACGGCCGTAAGGTGTGATTCCTTAGGGTCGGCTTGGAATCTTGCACACATGCATACGGAAAGCATAATGTCCGGTCGAGATGCACATAAATAAAGTAATGAACCAATCATCGACCGGTATACCTTTTGATCGACGGATTTACCTCCCGTGTCGAGGTCGAGATGCCCATTAGTTCCCATGGGTGTCTTGATGGGCTTGGCATCCTTCATTCCAAACTTGGTTAGAATGTCTTGAATATACTTTGTTTGGCTAATGAAGGTGCCCTCTTGGAGTTGCTTGACTTGGAATCCTAGAAAATACTTCAACTCCCCCATCATAGACATCTCAAATTTTTGTGTCATGATCCTACTAAATTCTTCACATGTAGATTCGTTAGTAGACCCAAATATAATATCATCAACATAAATTTGGCATACAAACAAATCATTGTCAAGAGTCTTAGTGAATAAAGTAGGATCGGCCTTGCCGACTTTAAAGCCATTAGCATCAAGGAAATCTCTAAGGCATTCATACCATGCTCTTGGGGCTTGCTTGAGCCCATAAAGCGCCTTAGAGAGCCTATAGACATGGTTAGGGTACTCACTATCTTCAAAGCCGGGAGGTTGCTCAACATAGACCTCCTCCTTGATTGGTCCATTGAGGAAGGCACTCTTCACGTCCATTTGATAAAGCTTGAAGCCATGGTAAGTAGCATAGGCTAATAATATACAAATTGACTCAAGCCTAGCTACGGGTGCATAGGTTTCACCGAAATCCAAACCTTCGACTTGGGAGTATCCCTTGGCCACAAGTCGAGCTTTGTTCCTTGTCACCACACCATGCTCGTCTTGCTTGTTGCGGAAGACCCACTTGGTTCCTACAACATTTTGGTTAGGACGTGGAACTAAATGTCATACCTCGTTCCTCGTGAAATTGTTGAGCTCCTCTTGCATCGCCATCACCCAATCTGAATCTTGTAGTGCTTCCTCAACCCTGTGTGGCTCAATAGAGGAAACAAAAGAGTAATGCTCACAAAAATGTGCAACACGAGATCGAGTGGTTACCCCCTTATGAATGTCGCCGAGGATGGTGTCGACGGGGTGATCTCGTTGGATTGCTTGGTGGACTCTTGGGTGTGGCGGCCTTGGTTCTTCATCCTCCTTGTCTTGATCGTTTGCATCTCCCCCTTGATTATTGCCGTCATCTTGAGGTCGCTCATTTCTTTGATCTTCTTCCTCATCATTTTGAGCCTCATCCTCATTTTGAGTTGGTGGAGATTCTTGCGTGGAGGAGGATGGTTGATCTTGTGTATGTGGAGGCTCTTCGGATTCCTTAGGGCACACATCCCCAATGGACATGTTCCTTAGCGTGATGCACGGAGCCTGTTCTTCACCTATCTCATCAAGATCAACTTGCTCTACTTGAGAGCCGTTAGTTTCATCAAACACAACGTCACAAGAAACTTCAACAAGTCCTGAGGACTTGTTAAAGACTCTATATGCCCTTGTGTTTGAATCATATCCTAGTAAAAAGCCTTCTACAGTTTTAGGAGCAAATTTAGATTTTCTACTTCTCTTAACAAGAATAAAGCATTTGCTGCCAAAAACTCTAAAATATGAAATATTGGGCTTTTTACCGGTTAGGAGTTCATAGGATGTCTTCTTGAGGATTTGGTGTAGATATAACCGGTTGATGGCGTAGCAAGCGGTGTTGACCGCCTCAGCCCAAAACCGATCCGGTGTCTTGTACTCATCAAGCATGGTTCTTGTCATGTCCAATAGAGTTCGATTCTTCCTCTCCACTACACCATTTTGTTGTGGGGTGTAGGGAGAAGAGAACTCATGCTTGATGCCCTCCTCCTCAAGGAAGCCTTCAATTTGTGAGTTCTTGAACTCCGTCCCGTTGTCGCTTCTAATTTTCTTGATCCTTAAGCCGAACTCATTTTGAGCCCGTCTCAAGAATCCCTTTAAGGTCTCTTGGGTATGGGATTTTTCCTGCAAAAAGAACACCCAAGTGAAGCGAGAATAATCATCCACAATAAATAGACAGTACTTACTCCCGCCGATGCTTATGTAAGCGATCGGGCCAAATAAATCCATGTGTAGGAGCTCCAGTGGCCTGTCACTTGTCATGATGTTCTTGTGTGGATGATGAGTGCCAACTTGCTTCCCGGCTTGGCATGCGCTACAAATCCTGTCTTTCTCAAAATGAACATTTGTTAGTCCTAAAATGTGTTCTCCCTTTAGAAGCTTATGAAGATTCTTCATTCCAACATGGGCTAGTCGGCGATGCCAGAGCCAACCCATGTTAGTCTTAGCAATTAAGCAAGTGTCGAGTTCAGCTCTATCAAAATCTACCAAGTATAGCTGACCCTCTAACACTCCCTTAAATGCTATTGAATCATCACTTCTTCTAAAGACAGTGACACCTACATCAGTAAATAGACAGTTGTAGCCCATTTGACATAATTGCGAAACGGAAAGCAAAATGTAATCTAAAGAATCTACAAGAAAAACATTGGAAATGGAATGGTCAGGAGATATAGCTATTTTACCCAAACCTTTGACCAAACCTTGGTTTCCATCCCTGAATGTGATAGCTCGTTGGGGATCTTGGTTTTTCTCGTAGGAGGAGAACATCTTCTTCTCCCCTGTCATGTGGTTTGTGCACCCGCTATCGATAATCCAACTTGAGCCCTCGGATGCATAAACCTACAAAACAAGTTTAGTTCTTGACTTTAGGTACCCAAATGGTTTTGGGTCCTTTGACATTAGAAACAAGAACTTTGGGTACCCAAACACAAGTCTTGGAGCCCTTGTGTTTGCCCCCAACAAACTTGGCAACTACCTTGCCGGATTTGTTAGTTAAAACATAAGATGCATCAAAAGTTTTAAATGAAATGCTATGATCATTTGAAGCACTAGGAGTCTTCTTTCTAGGCAACTTAGCACGGGTTGGTTGCCTAGAGCTAGATGTCTCACCCTTATACATAAAAGCATGGTTAGGGCCAGAGTGAGACTTCCTAGAATGAATTCTCCTAATTTTGCTCTCGGGATAACCGGCAGGGTACAAAATGTAACCCACGTTATCCCGAGGCATGGGAGCCTTGCCCTTAACAAAGTTAGACAAATTCTTTGGAGAGGCATTAAGTTTTACATTGTCTCCCCTTTGGAAGCCAATGCCATCCTTGATGCCAGGGCGTCTCCCATTATAAAGCATACTTCTAGCAAATTTAAACTTTTCATTTCCTAAGTTATGCTCGGCAATTTTAGCATCTAATTTTGCTATATGATCATTTTGTTGTTTAATTAAGACCATGTGATCATGTATAGCATCAATATCAACATCTCTACATCTAGTGCAAATAGAAACATGCTCAATGGTAGATGTAGAGGGTTTGCAAGAATTAAGTTCAACAATCTTAGCACGTAATATATCATTTTTATCTCTAAGATCGGAAATTGTAACATTGCAAACATCAAAATCTTTAGCCTTAGCAAATAATTTCTCATTCTCATCTCTAAGGCTAGCAAGAGAATCATTCAATTCCTTAATCTTAGCAAGCAAATCATCATTATCATTTCTAAGATTGGGAATTGAAACATCACAAACATGAGAATCAACCTTAGCAATTAATCTAGCATTTTCATTTCTAAGGTTGTCAATAGTCTCATGGCAAGTGCTTAGCTCATTAGACAATTTTTCACATTTTTCAACTTGTAGAGCATAAGCATTTTTGACCTTAACATGCTTTTTGTTTTCCTTAATAAGGAAGTCCTCTTGAGAGTCCAAGAGATCATCCTTCTCATGAATAGCACTAATCAATTCATTTAATTTTTCCTTTTGTTGCATGTTGAGGTCGGCAAAAAGAGTACGCAAATTATCTTCCTCATCACTAGCATTATCATCACTAGAGGACTCATATTTAGTGGAGGAATTGGATTTAACCTTCTTCCTTTTGCCGTCCTTGGCCATGAGGCATTTGTGGCCGACGTTGGGGAAGAGAAGTCCCTTGGTGACGGCGATGTTGGCGGCGTCCTCGTCGGAGGAGGACTCGGTGGAGCTCTCGTCGGAGTCCCACTCGCGGCACACGTGGGCATCGCCACCCTTCTTCTTGTAATGTCTCTTCTTCTCCTTTCTTCTCCCCTTCTTGTCACCCCTGTCACTATCACTAGATAATGGACATTTAGCAATAAAATGACCGGGCTTACCACATTTGTAGCACACTTTCTTGGAGCGGGGTTTGTAGTCTTTCCCCCTCCTTTGCTTGAGGATTTGGCGAAAGCTCTTGATAATGAGAGCCATCTCCTCGTTGTCGAGCTTGGAGGCGTCGATGGGTGTTCGACTTGGAGTAGCCTCCTCCTTCTTTTCTTCCGTCGCCTTGAATGCGATGGGTTATGCCTCGGGCGTGGAGGAGGTGCCTTGCTCGATGATTTTCTTTGAGCCTTTAATCATTAGCTCAAAGCTCACAAATTTTCCTATAACCTCCTCGGGAGACATTAGCTTATATCTAGGATCACCTCGAATTAATTGAACTTGTGTAGGGTTAAGAAATACGAGGGATCTAAGAATAACCTTGACCATCTCATGGTCATCCCATTTTTCGCTCCCGAGGTTGCGCACTTGGTTCACCAAGGTCTTTAAGCGGTTGTACATAGTTGTGGATCCTCCCCTTGGTGAAGCATGAAGCGACCGAGCTCCCCCTCGATCGTTTCCCGCTTGGTGATCTTTGTCACCTCGTCTCCTTCGTGCGCGGTCTTGAGTACGTCCCAAATTTCCTTCGCACTTTTTAACCCTTGCACCTTGTTATACTCCTCTTGACTTAGAGAGGCGAGGAGTATAGTGGTTGCTTGGGAGTTAAAGTGGTGGATTTGGGCCACCTCGTCCGAGTCATAGTCTTCATCCCCTACGGATGGTACCTGTACACCAAACTCAACAACATTCCATATGCTTGTGTGGAGTGAGGTTAGATGGTGCCTCATTTTGTCACTCCACATATTATAATCTTCACCATCAAAAACCGGTGGTTTGCCTAATGGAACGGAGAGTAACGGAGTACGCTTTGAAATATGGGGGTAGCGTAGGGGGATCTTACTATACTTCTTGCGCTCTTGGCGCTTAGAAGTCACGGACGGCGCATCGAAGTCGGAGGTCGATGGTGATGAAGAGTCGGTCTCGTAGTAGACCACTTTTCTCATCCTCTTGTGCTTGTCGCCTCTCCGATGCGACTTGTGGGAAGAGGATTTCTTCTCCTTCCCCTTCCCTTTGTTGGAGGAGCTCTTCTTCTTCTCCTTCCTCTTGGTGCGGGACTCTTCCGATGAAGTGCTCCCGTGACTCGTAGTGGGCTTGTCGCCGATCTCCATCTCCCTCTTGGTGTGATCTCCCGACATCACTTCGAGCGGTTAGGCTCTAATGAAGCACCGGGCTCTGATACCAATTGAAAGTCGCCTAGAGGGGGGGTGAATAGGGCGAAACTGAAATTTACAAATATAAACACAACTACGAGACGGGTTAGCGTTAGAAATAATAATGAGTCCGAGAGAGAGGGAGCAAAACAAATCGCAAGCGAATGAAGAGTGTGACACACGGATTTGTTTTACCGAGGTTCGGTTCTCGCAAACCTACTCCCCGTTGAGGAGGCCACAAAGGCCGGGTCTCTTTCAACCCTTTCCCTCTCTCAAACGGTCCCGCGGACCGAGTGAGCTTCTCTTCTCAAATCAAAACCAGGAACAAAACTTCCCAGCAAGGACCACCACACAATTGGTGTCTCTTGCCTCGGTTACAAATGTGGTTTGATCACAAGAACAAGTGAGAAAGAAAGAAGCAATCCAAGCGCAAGAGCTCAAAAGAACACGGCAAATCTCTCTCGCTAATCACTAAAGCCTTGTGTGGAATTGGAGAGGATTTGATCACTTGAGTGTGTCTAGAATTGAATGCCTAGCTCTTGTAAGTGGTTGGAATGTGGAAAACTTGGATGACTTGAATGTGGGGTGGTTGGGGGTATTTATAGCCCCAACCACCAAACTAGCCGTTTGGTGGAGGCTGTCTGTCGTATGGTGCACCGGACAGTCCGGTGCACACCGGACATGTCCGGTGCGACAGCCACGTCACAAGGCCGTTGGGGTTCTGATCGTTAGAGCTCTGACTGCTGGGCCTGCCTTGATGTCCGGTGGCGCACCGGACATGAACTGTGGAGTGTCCGGTGCGCCAGCATGGGCGTGCCTGACCTCTGTGCGCGCTGGCGCGCATTTAATGCGCTGCAGGTAGCCGTTGGCGCCTGAAGTAGCCGTTGCCCCGCAGTTACACCGGACAGTCCGGTGTACACCAGACATGTCCGGTGAATTATAGCGGAGCAGCCGATGCGAATTCCCGAGGCTGTCAAGTTCAAAGCCGTGTCCTCTTGGAGCACCGGACACTGTCCGGTGTACACCGGACAGTCCGGTGAATTATAGCGCGTCGGCTCTGAGAATTCCCGAAGGTGCGAAGTTCAGTTTTGGAGTTCCCTGGTGCACCGGACACTGTCCGGTGGCACACCGGACAGTCCGGTGCGCCCGACCAGGGTACCTTCGGTTGACCCTTGCTCCTTTGTTTGAACCCTTTCTCTTGATCTTTTTATTGGCTTATGGTGAACCTTTGGTACCTGTAGAACTTATAAACTTGGGCAAACTAGTTAGTCCAAATATTTGTATTGGGCAATTCAACCACCAAAATTAGTTTAGGAAATAGGTATAAGCCTAATTCCCTTTTAGCAAGCATGAAAGACAGTGGTAGATCCATTATAAACTTTTCTAGGAGCATGAGACATGACATTCTTCCTAGATCTACCATTAAAGTTTGAACTCGAGGCAATCATGGCATGAGAGTCGAACACATTACAACTCCTATCATAATGAAAATTTCTAGAATCTTTCATAGCCATTATTCTACCATGCAGATAAGAACTAGAAGCAGCCATAGCAAGAGAATCATAAGAATAATTCCTACAACCATTTCTAGATAATTTCCTATCGCTATACATGAAAGCATGGTTCTTTTTAGCACTATTAGTCATTGGAGCCTTCCCTTTCTCCTTGGCAGAGATGGGAGCCTTATGACTTGTTAAGTTCTTGGCTTCCTTCTTAAAGCCAAGCCCATCCTTAATTAAGGGGTGTCTACCAGTAGTGCAGGCATCCCTTGCAAATTTTAATTTATCAAATTCATTTTTGCTAGTCTTAAGTTGAGCATTAAGACTAGCCACTTCATCACTTAGTTTAGAAATAGAAACTAGGTGTTGGGGGCCTTCGTCCTCCGAAGGTCCTCAAAAACATGATTTGACAATGTTTTCCAAGTGGATTATGTGAACAGGTACCTTCGGACTCAGAATCATGAACATGAAGCACGGTCAGGACGAAGCCTGAACCAGACGAAGGACGAGCTGATTACCAAGTTCTGCGAAGGGTGGTGCACAGCCGAAGCTGTGCGCAGGGAAGCTTCGTCGCGATAGCAGAGGGGGGAACCGACTTAAAGATGAAAAGACTACGTGGACCTTAACAGATTTCCGTAAGTCATTGAGAAATGTAATGGACATGGATGTAATTTTACGTGGGCTGCGTCCCGCGTCTATAAATAGGTGAACAGTACTCCCGTACTGTTCACGCTGACTTGGCATTCGCTTTTGCGTCACGCTTGTACTTTTTGCCTTCTCTCAGGACCGAAGGTACATTTGTAATTTAAAATCATTTCTATCTTTCCATGAGTAATAGAAATGATTTTATGATGATGTTCATGTCATATTTCATGCTTTATACAAATCCTTCGTCATTACTTGTTACGTTTACGAAGGTATGTCTCTTATGACCTTCGTCCAAAACTCATTATTCCCGAAGGGGAATAATGTTCCGAAGGACGAAGGACTTTAACATTTAACATTTTTTATGTTGCCTTGTTCTTAACTCTTAGCATTTGAGAACAAGTCCCCAACATTGGCGCCCACCTCCGGTGAACTCACTTCCACTTCGAGTTTTTTGAACACCTTCGGAAGCTATAGACCTTCGCTATGGCACTGAAGAAAGCTTCAGCGGCTGGGGCTGCAGCACTGCAACCACTGGACCCCAACCAGGAGACCGTCTCTCTTCGGGAGGCCCGAAGCCAGAAGAGGAAGGCCGTCAGCCCGACGCTTCAGGAGGATGAACTAGACCAAGAAATCAGGGATATGGAGATGCTTCATCAACAGGTGCAGAGGAAAAAAGAGAAGATGGCCAGGCTAGCTGAGCTGCAAAGGCAGATAGACGAAGCTTCTGAAGAAGTCCGTCATCTTACCCATGATGAGCAAGACCGAAGGCCTCAACAAAAAGACCTTCGTCAGGAGGGTTTCTTCAACGAAGATGACTGGTATGAAAATTTCCATCATGGAAATTTTGTTTTCGATGATGCTTCTCCTTTGTCTGCTGAGCTGCAGGCTACACCTTGGCCTTCGTCCTATAAGCCACCCCAGCTTCCCATGTTTGATGGCCACTCAGACCCGAAGCAGTTCTTGATGAGCTACGAAGCAACAGTGTCTTCGTATGGGGGCAATGCTGCAGTCATGGCAAAGTCTTTCGTCATGGCCGTCAGGAGTGTTGCTCAGACCTGGTATTCCTCCCTCCGACCAGGAACTATCACCTCATGGCAGAAGCTGAAGGATATGTTGTTAACCAGCTTTCAAGGATTTCAAACGAAGCCAGTCACTGCTCAAGCCTTGTTCCAGTGCACTCAGGATCATGAAGAATACCTTCAGGCATATGTTAGAAGGTTCTTGCGTTTAAGGGCGCAGGCACCAACGGTGCCCAACGAAATTGTCATCGAAGCCATGATCAAGGGGCTTCGTCCTGGACCTACAGCACAATACTTTGCTAGGAAGCCTCCTCAGACTCTGGAGAAGCTGCTCCAAAAGATGGACGAGTACATTCGTGCGGATAATGACTTCCGCCAAAGAAGGGAGGAGGCCTTCAGATTTTCTGAGATGACCAGGGGCTTCGGAGGAAGATTTTATCCGAGGCATGTCAGGTCCATCCACAACACTCAAAATGATGACAAGGGGAGTCAGCAGAACAGGCCGCAGTGCTCCTCACAGGCTTCGGGGCAACAGCAAACTTTCTTCCGGCCACCAGCTCCAAGAGGCAGAGGCGCCAGGGGCTTCGGCGGGAGATTTGGAGATCAACCAAGGAGGATATTTTGCTTATTCTGTGGTGAAAACAAGGGCCATACCACCAGGATGTGTCATGTCACCATCCAGAAACAAAAGGAGCTAGCAGAAGCTGCAGCGCAACAGAGCCAGCCGAAGCAGGTCATGCATACTGCTTCATACCATCAGCCTTACATCCCGGAATACGTGGGCAACCACCCTGCAGTCTCCGTAGCTTCGGCAAGTCAACCTCAAGCTTCATGGCAACAGCCCCCGCCTCCACCTCCGCTGCAGCAAGGCCAACAGCCAGAAGGGAGCCAATATGCTCCGCACCAAAGGGATCTCAGAGAGCAATCTGAAGCTCGCACAGTCAATAGTACTGTGCCAGAGTCGAAGCACATTTACTGACAGATATCCTATTTTGATTGCAGTCTTTTCCGTTCAAGTTCTATTTTCTGTGCAATAAAGAACATTTCAGTTTTCATATGACAGTGTTTCGTGGTTGGTTATGAGGAAAACCTATCTTCTCCACAGGCTTAAGTTGCTGAAGCTTAAAAATTTGCGGTAACAAGGAGGACCTTCGAATTATTAAAAATCCTTTGAAGCAGCAAAAAGTCGTTCTAAGGAACGCAGAGTAAGTTGCCGAAGTTACAAAAAGCCGTTCCAAAGGGAGCGCAGTGTAAGTTTTTAGCTCCAAAGACGTTCCTAAGGGAATGCAGAGCTTATACCGTCTAAGTAAAAGACGAAGAAGCTCCAAAGACGTTCCTAAGGGAATGCAGAGCTTATACCGTCTAAGTAAAAGACGAAGAAGCTCCAAAGACGTTCCTAAGGGAATGCAGAGCTTATACCGTCTAAGTAAAAGGCGAAGAAGCTCCAAAGACGTTCCTAAGGGAATGCAGAGCTTACGAATAAATTTTGTGTGTATCTTCGGAACAAATGTCATTTGCATAACATAACATCATCACATCATTTTGCATAGCATAAGCATCATACTTCATATTGCATTTGGCAAGAGAAGGGGACACAGTATCAACCTTCGAAAGGATGCTTTGAGAAAGTGAATACAATGACAATCTTCGGAATATAGCTTCGGAGAATATTTTTACGAAGCATGGACGAGCTTCATCAGAGCAATATCGAAATTGTATAGCTTTGGAGAATGTTTTCACGAAGCATGGATGCGATTCATCAGAATAATTTTAACGAAGAATGTCTTCTTCACGAAGCATGAAAAGAAGGGAAGGTGTTTTTTCGCCGAAGGCTCAAAAATGGTATGTATGTAGAGTTTCATGCATCGTAAAGAATTGAATAATGAAAAGAGACTTGTATATTACATTCAAATGTACAAAATGTTACATAGATCATACTTTAAATGTTTTTTCTAAATAGCATCTAGTCTTCTCTTAGTACTGCTTCGGCGGCCTCATTAAGAAGTTGATCAACAACTTTATCCATGATAGCTTCGGCCATTTGCTTAATTTCGTCATCCCCTTTCGTGTGAGGGTCAGCAAGCGATCCAGCAGGTTCTGAGGGAAGAAAACATTTCTACATTACTATTGCAAATCGCGAACAAAGTTTGAAATAAAAATTACAACAACTAATTAATACCTAATTTCCCTTCGGGCTCTATACTTCTTTCGGCAGCTTCTGCCACTTTCCTTGCATCATGGATGCCTTTTTCACTTCTTTGAATTATTTCTTGCGCCATTTCTCGGCCGCCATTGTCCCAAATATCAGTGAAGAATTTACCGCCAACCATGCTTGCTTCGGTCGACGGATCTTTAATGTCTTCAGAGGACAGAGCAGCTTCGGACTGAGCTAAAGATTTTATATGATCACAACCTTTTTTCTCCAGAACAGCAGCAACTCCTCTGGCACCTGAAAAGGCGCAGATGTCACCACGGCTGCTCAGGATTTCCTCGAAGGCTTCTGCTTCGTGACTGATCCAATCCAGTGGACCTTCGGGATTGCCTCTTGGAAAATTTTCTTCACTAGAAAAGGCGCCAACGCTGGCGAAGCTGGATTTTATCTTTTTGACACATTCTACAGATTTAACATAGTATTTCCTCTGAGATGTACGAAGCTCCTTAACACTTAACTCCAAATTATTGACCATATGATCACTAAGTTCTCGTTTTGTTTCCTCAAGCACACGTTCCTCTTTAGCTCTAGCTAGCTGTTTCTGAAGATCTTTAATTTCACGTTTTTGCGCTTCGGCCTGGGTTTTTGAAGCAGCTTCGTCCTTCTTTACCTTATCTACCAGTGTAAGCAGAATTTTATCCTTTTTCAGAGCTTCGTTTCTCAGTTTAATAACTTCGGAGCGTAAATTATTGAATGCAATTTCATAGCTTTCATCTTCGGCGCTCTTTTGGGCTCTTAATGCGTTGCTTAGGATCAAACCCTATACGACAAAGAATCCATATAAGAATGAAGGAATGAATTACGTATTAAAAAAAAGTTTTTTCAAGCGCTTAATTCCCATACCTTTAGGCTATTGTACGCTAGACTGTCTGCGAGATCCTCTTTCGTCATGGCGCATAATCCAGCTTCGAGCTTCGGGAAACCCATACTCCTAGCCATCTCTCGGCAGACGGATAGTTCTTTGTTATCAGGCAGGCAATATAGGAAGTCATCTTCATTTGTCCCATTGAATATTACTGCCCCCTTCGGATATCTTAGCTCTTTCGCATAATGGTTGGCTTCATAAGTTTCTTCTTCAGATAATTTCTTCCCCGAAGCATGTCGTATGATGTAATCGCATATGCTGGCAGGAGCTTCGGGGATGGCAGTGTCAATTTCTTCAACTAAAACCGGTTCTGATATTTTAATTGTTTCGGCTTCCAAAGGTTGCTCCTTGGAGGGCTCTGAAGGCCCAGCTTCAGCTTCAGCTTGTTGCGTCGAAGCTTCAGTAGACGCTGCAGCAACTTCAACAGTCTTTTTTGGAGTTGGGCTTGAAGACTTAATTGTCTCCAAGACATCTAGTACGTTCACCATTCTTTTTCTTTTTGGGGTCACCGATGGGCCCTTTTGGTTTTTTATTGTTTCGACATTTACCGAAGGACTTAAGATTTCAGTCATTTTTGGATCTTCAACCTTCGGTTTCTCTGCTTTTTCTGCTGAAGGTACTTCAGTCTTTTTTTCCATCTTCGGCACTGGAGCTGGTTCTATAGCTTCAGAGGCCAAAGAAATTTCACCAACAAATTCTGGCACTATGGCCGGCTCAATAAAACGTGTTCGATGGGTGAGCACCTTCATCTTTTTCCTTTGAGGCGCTGGCTTACTAGGGGCGCTCGTGGTAGCTTCTGTCGCAGGAGAAGTATTTTTCCTTTTGCGACCCAATACCGGATAGTGATAGTCAGGATAGATAAATCCGACTGCGTCAAACACACGGTTGAGCCTTTTCTTTTTTCGGCCTCCGAAGGCTGCTGATAATGCAGTGTTCTCGGCCTTCGAATATGCCCCAAGAAGTTCGTCACTTAATGTTTCAATGCTTTTCAACCAATCGTCATCAGGTTCAACAAATTTATCTCCGAATTTGAATGTGTATTTAAGTTTGACTAGTCCGCCTTCGTCGGACTCTTTGATGGTCTCCTTCGGCATTTCCCACTTTTCTGCAAGTGGCCATACCCTGAAGGCAATGTGCTCTTGGACCAAATCTCTTGTCCCAATGAAGGAGCAGATTACGCCGAAGGCTCTTTGGCATTCTTCGGCTGCTTCATCCATTTCAACCTTCGGCCTTCGAAGTCCGAAGCGTTGCCAGATGGGGCGCATAATGATACTCTTGACATTTTCTTGCGCTGTTAAGTCATTCTTCACATAGAACCACTCTGTCATCCAGGCTCCGGGCCACCTCTTTCGAAAGGTCGGCACAGGGCAGCTTGACCCAGAGCGGGCACCGAAGCTGTAGCACCCAAAGTTGTTGTGATATTGTTCTTTTCCCCAGGGCTTCGTCTCATATAATAACTCATGTATGTTGCAGAAGCTTTTAGCGTTTGGTTCCAAACCTTGGCTTCTCGCAGCCCAGACAAATACCCCCATTCTTATGATGGCTTCGGGAGTAATTTGATGAAGGTAGACTTGAAATGTTTTCAGGACTTCAACAACGAAGTTGCTTAAGGGGAATCGAAGCCCGGCCTTGAGAAAGCTTCGGAAAATAACGACCTCATCTTCTTCGGGGGTGGGAGAAGTTTTTTCCCCAGCATCAGCTCTCACAATAGATATATCTCGAAAATACCGCCCCCTCATATTATCAATATGACTCTGCTTGATAGTGGTTTTTCCAAAAACTGTGTGGCTTGGTCGCCACGGTCGATCTTCGGCCTCTTCCCCACCACTTTCTACATCAAAACTGTCGCTGTCATCAGTATCTTCGGACAGACCTTCAAGAATTTCCTTGGTGATTTTCTCTGTATTGGTCTCCACCATCGCCATAATGAACCCCAAGTTCTTCTCTTCGTCAAGACTTAGCTTCGTCTCAGCAGCGATCTTCTTACCTTCAGACATCTTCGGAAACGCTAAAAAACAGTTTTCAAGGCCGAAGCTTCAAAATCAAAAAGATCAGCAAATCTTAGTGCAGGAGCTAAAAATTTAGTGGGCCGAAGCAGAGGGCAAGTGTGCGTACCAAATAAGTTTGCGGTATGATCTTATTTATACCCCCAGGGCGTTGAAAAATAAAAGACCCCACTTGTCAGTGAATGTTGCTATTCTAGCAAAGGGAAGGTGTTTTTTCGGACCTTCGGCTCAAGGCCTTCGTCCATATCGCAATCTGAATTTATTATTAACAAATTAATATTGCGAGGGGCTACTGTTGGGGGGCCTTCGTCCTCCGAAGGTCCTCAAAAACATGATTTGACAATGTTTTCCAAGTGGATTATGTGAACAGGTACCTTCGGACTCAGAATCATGAACATGAAGCACGGTCAGAACGAAGCCTGAACCAGACGAAGGACGAGCTGATTACCAAGTTCTGCGAAGGGTGGTGCACAGCCGAAGCTGTGCGCAGGGAAGCTTCGTCGCGATAGCAGAGGGGGGAACCGACTTAAAGATGAAAAGACTACGTGGACCTTAACAGATTTCCATAAGTCATTGAGAAATGTAATGGACATGGATGTAATTTTATGTGGGCTGCGTCCCGCGTCTATAAATAGGTGAACAGTACTCCCGTACTGTTCACGCTGACTTGGCATTCGCTTTTGCGTCACGCTTGTACTTTTTGCCTTCTCTCAGGACCGAAGGTACATTTGTAATTTAAAATCATTTCTATCTTTCCATGAGTAATAGAAATGATTTTATGATGATGTTCATGTCATATTTCATGCTTTATACAAATCCTTCGTCATTACTTGTTACGTTTACGAAGGTATGTCTCTTATGACCTTCGTCCAAAACTCATTATTCCCGAAGGGGAATAATGTTCCGAAGGACGAAGGACTTTAACATTTAACATTTTTTATGTTGCCTTGTTCTTAACTCTTAGCATTTGAGAACAAGTCCCCAACACTAGGTGTTCACTACAAGCATCAACATTAAAATCTTTACACCTATTGCAAATCACAACATGTTCTACACAAGAGGTTGATTTATTAGCTATTTCTAACTTAGCACTCAAGTCATCATTAATACTTTTTAAGCTAGAGATAGATTCATGGCATGTAGACAATTCACATGAAAGCACTTCATTTCTTTTAACTTCTAGAGCAAGAGAATTTTGCGCACTAACAAATTTATCATGCTCTTCATATAAAAGGTCCTCTTGCTTTTCTAACAATCTATTCTTCTCATTCAAAGCATAAATTAATTCATTGATTTTATCAATTCTGGTTCTATCTAAACCTTTGAATAAACATGCATAGTCTATTTCATCATCACTAGATTCATCATCACTTGAAGAAGCGTAAGTACTAGTATTATGAGTGCTTACCTTCTTTTCCCTTGCCATGAGGCAGGTGTGATGCTTGTTGGGGAAGAGGGATGATTTGTTGAAGGCCGAGGCTGCGAGTCCTTCGTCATCGGAGTCGGACGATGAACAATCCGAGTCCCATTCCTTGCCAAGGTGTGCCTCGCCCTTAGCCTTCTTGTAGCTCTTCTTCTTTTCCCTCTTCTTTTCTTGATCCTGGTCACTATCATTATCGGGACAATTAGCAATAAGGTGACCAACCTTACCGCACTTGAAGCAGGAGCGCTTCCCCTTTGTCTTGTTCTTTTTGGGATGCTCCTTGCGACCCTTTAGCGCCGTCTTGAAGCGCTTGATGATGAGGGCCATTTCTTCCTCATTGAGCCCCGCCGCCTCAACTTGCGCCACCTTGCTAGGTAGCGCCTCCTTGCTACTCGTTGCCTTGAGAGCAATGGCTTGAGGCTCATGAATTGGACCATTCAACGCCTCATCGACGTATCTTGCCTCCTTGATCATCATCCGCCCGCTTACGAATTTTCCAAGTATTTCTTAGGGCGACATCTTGGTGTACCTAGGATTTTCACGAATATTGTTTACAAGATGTGGATCAATGACAGTGAAAGACCTTAGCATTAGGCGGACGACGTCGTGGTCCGTCCATCGCGTGCTTCCATAGCTCCTTATTTTGTTGATGAGGGTCTTGAGCCTGTTGTATGTTTGGGTTGGCTCCTCCCCCTGATCATTGCGAATCTCCCAAGTTCGCCCTCCACCAACTCCATCTTGGTGAGCATGGTGATGTCATTTCCCTCATGCGAGATCCTGAGGGTGTCCCAAATCTGCTTGGCGTTATCCAAGCCGCTCACCTTATGGTATTCATCCCGGCACAATGACGCTAAAAGAACAGTAGTAGCTTGTGCATTTTTATGAATTTGTTCATTGATGAATATGGGACTATCCGTACTATCAAATTGCATTCCATTTTCTACTATCTCCCATATACTTGGATGGAGAGAGAACAAGTGGCTACGCATTTTGTGACTCCAAAATCCGTAGTCCTCTCCATCAAAGTGAGGAGGTTTATCGAGGGGAATGGAAAGCAAATGAGCATTGGAACTTTGCGGAATACGAGAATAATCAAAGGAAAAGTTCGAATTAACCGTCTTCTTTTTCTCGTAGTTGTTGTCGTCGTCGTCCTTTTGGGAAGAAGACTCGTCGCTGTCGTCGTAGTAGACAATCTTCTTGATGCATCTTCTCTTCTTCTCGTCCTTCTTTTTATGACTTGAGCCCGAGCCAGTGGGCTTGTCGTCTTTCGGCTCATTAATGAAGGACCCCTTCTCCTTGTCGTTGTTGATCACCATTCCCTTGCCCTTAGGATCCATCTCTTCGGGCGATTAGTCCGTTTCGCGAAGAGAACGGCTCTGATACCAATTGAGAGCACCTAGAGGGGGGGGTGAATAGGTGATCCTGTAAAAACTTAAACTCAAAGCCACAAACTTGATTAAGTGTTAGTGCAATGAAGCCAAGTGACTGGAGAAGAGTTCTAGCAAAACACAATAACCACAAAGAGATCAACATAGAGAGGCACAGTGGTTTATCCTGTGGTTTGGCCAAGTCCAACACTTGCCTACTCCACGTTGTGGCGTCCCAACGGACGAGTGTTGCACTCAACCCCTTTCAAGCGGTCTAAAGACCCACTTGAATACCACGGTGTTTTGCTTTCGTTTCACTATATCCCGCTTGCGAGGAATCTCCACAACTTGGAGCCTCTCGCCCTTACAATTTGATTATCACAAAGAATCACGGAAGTAAGGTTGGGATGAGCAACACACACAAGACACAAAATCAGAGCAACAATACGCACACAAGTCACAACACGAGCTCTCAACACAACTCGAAGAGTTCTCTACTCAAATGGATCTCTAGTTGCTATCACAAAGAATCGAATGCGCGGAAATGAAGTCTTGGTGCTTAGGAATGCTCAAGGGATGCTTGGTGTACTCCTCCATGCGCCTAGGGGTCCCTTTTATAGCCCCAAGGTAGCTAGGAGCCATTGAGAGCAATCCAGGAAGGCAAATCTTGTCTTCTGTCGACTGGCGCACCGGACAGTCCGGTGCACCACCGGACACTGTCCGGTGCGGATTTCTTTCCTATTCTGGCGCAGCCGACCGTTGGAGACTTGGAGCCGTTGGCACACCGGAAACTGTCCGGTGCACACCGGACAGTCCGGTGCCCCCATCCGACCGTTGGCTCGGCCACGCGTCACGCGCAGATTGCGCGGCCGACCGTTGGCCCGGCCGACCGTTGGCTCACCGAACAGTCCGGTGACTCACCGGACAGTCCGGTGAATTATAGCCGTACGCTATTGACTTGGTTCCCGAGAGCGGCGACTTCGCCGCAACTGACTCACCGGACACTGTCCGGTGCACCACCGGACAGTCTGGTGATTTATAGCCGTACGCCGCCGTCGAGACCCGAGAGCAGCCAGTTGATCAGACGCCAACCTGGCGCACCGAACACTGTCCGGTGCACCACCGGATAGTCCGGTGCACCCAGACTGAGCAGAGTCGTGGCTGCTCGAGCCAAGTCTTTTCCAATTGAATTTTCTCTGATTCTAGCACTTAGACAAATATGTTAGTACACAAAAACCAATGTACTAAGTCTAGAATCATACCTTTGTGTTAACTTTGCACTTCTTCCACCATTTGGCATAGTTTCACATTAAACCATTTGTGTTGGCACTTGATCACCAAAATACTTAGAAATGGCCCAAGGGCACATTTCCCTTTCAGTTATATTTCTATTCTTTCAAGGGCGTCCTAATTCATAATTTGATTTTCTAACGAAACTAACTGAAAATTTTGTAAACAGTACTTCATATTGATTAAGTTTCGACCTATTTAGCATAAAATGCCAATTGTTCTCGGACAGGTGATTGTAGGGAAAATTTATTTATTTGGCTAAAGATTTTCCATTTAAGTAATAGTTGGATACATAACATAGAGCCATTAGCAAACATCTAGAATCAACTTTGATTTCTCTTGCTGTAAAATCTCTAAATGCCATAGGGCTTCTAATTCAGTTGCTGATGTATTAGCCTCATATGGAGCCAACTTTGATGCAAGTGAGTCTATTTTGATTAGAGAAATCACCTGACTGTGTAGTAAAAATGGGTCAGTCACCTTTGACAGCAAGCGTCACTGGCGTGGGTCGATCAAGTTTGGAGGCGATGATAAGGATTTTTAAATATAATTTCAAGAATCCGAAGGGCATTTAGACAGGTCAATGACTACCTGGGGATGGAGACTGCTTGGAGAAGGAGAGGACACACACCTTGATCTCTCGAAGGGAAGCACGGGAGACCAAAGACAGCTGCGTCGATGGCATGAGGGTTCAGGGGTGGAAGACTTGCTACCGTGCTTGATGAGGTAAGTCATTCTAGAACTAAAAAAATCAATTCACAACCATAAAGTAGTCAGTTCCTCAATTGAGAACTTTGTTGCTAAACAATAATATCCAGTATAATGAACATGATGACAGAAATAGTTTGACAATAACATTACTTACAGAATAATGATCAATCACATCCTATCCTCCATTTGTGTTACCTGGCCAACCTATACATATATTTTAGCCCCATAGTTAAGTAAGAAACATTTGGTACTTTCAAACATGGATTTTGTAAGAGCTGTTTCCTCTGGCTTCAATTAGTCATCATTAATCTCTACTACTACTTAGTGTAGGTGTCCACATTTTTTTTGGTGCACGGTTCTGCCTTTCTGCACGACGTGAGCCCACAAATTGCGCTCCCGCGTGCCCCGCTCCGGTAGCCCGCGTGCCACGCTCCCCAGCAGCGCCGGCTTCCATCCCTGACTGCCCGCGTGCCCGGCTCTCTTTCCTTGCGCGACGCGAGATTGGCGAGATTGCCCACAAATCGCGGGACGGCATGGCAGCCTTGCCCCGCTCCCCCAACAGCACCAGCTTCCCCCGCGCCCCGCTCCCGGCTTCCATCCATGGCTGCCCACGCGCTCGGCTCCCCTTTCCTTGCGCGATGCGAGATCGGCGAGATTGCCCACTAAAAGGGAAATAGGGTCAAACCTTTTTCTATATGATTTTTGGTGGTTAAATTGCCCAACACAAATTATTGGACTAACTAGTTTGTTCTAGATTATGAGTTCTACAGGTGTCAAAGGTTCACAACAAACCAATAAAAAGTCAAAAGAAAGGGTTCAAAACAAAGGAGCAAAGTATACCGAAGGCAGCCCTGGTCTGGTGTACCGGACTGTCCGGTGTGCCACCGGACAGTGTCCGGTGTACCAGGGAGGATCAAATCAAACTTGCCAGCTTTGGGAATTTGGGGAGGCCGCTCCACTATAATTCATCGGACTGTCCGGTGCAGCACTGGACTGTCCGGTGTGCCAGTGGAGCAACGGCTACTTCGCGCCAACGGTCGTCTGCAAGAAACATTAAATGCGCTATAGTACGCGTCTACGCGCGCAGAAGTCAGAGCAGGCGCCAGAAGGCGTACTGGACAGTGAACAGGACCTGTCCGGTGCACCACCGGACTGTCTGGTGGCCCCAATTGTCAGAGCTCCAAAGGTCAGAACCAAACGGCCTGGTGACATGGCTGGCGCACCGGACTGTCCGGTGCGCCATACGACAGAAGCCTTCACCAACGGCCATATTGGTGGTTGGGGCTATAAGTACCCCCCCAACCACCACTCTTCAAGGCATCCAAGCATTCACTGCATCTCATTCAATACAAGAGCAATACACAACACTCCAAGACACAAATGAAAGCCTCCGATCGAATCAAAGTCCCCAATTCATCTCTAGTTTTTAGGACTTGTGAGGAGATCGACTTGTGTTCTTTTGTTGCTCTTGTTGCTTGGTTGGCTTTCTTCTTTCTCTCATTCTTACTCTCAAAACCTTGTTAGCGAAGCAAGATACACCAATTGTGTGGTGGTCCTTGCGGGGTCTAAGTGACCCCGGAAATCAAGGAAGGAAGCTCACTCGGTCTAAGTGACCGTTTGAGAGAGGGAAAGGGTTGAAAGAGACCCGGTCTTTGTGACCACCTCAATGGGGAGTAGGTTTGCAAGAACCGAACCTCGGTAGAACAAATCACCGCGTCTCACTCTTCATTTGCTTGTGATTTGTTTTCGCCCTCTCTTTCAGACTCGATTATATTTCTAACGCTAACCTTGGCTTGTAGTTGTGCTTAAGTTTATAACTTTCAGATTTTGCCTATTCACCCCCCTCTAGGCGACTTTCAATTGGTATTAGAGCCCGGTGCTTCATTAGAGCCTAACCGCTTGAAGTGATGTCGGGAGAACACACCAAGAAGGAAATGGTGACCGGCGAGAAGCTTGCTACAAGCCACGGGAAGGCTCCATCGGGAGAGTCCCACAACAAGAAGAAGGAGGAATCACCTCCTCACAAGTCGCATCAGAGTGGCGAGAAGAAAAAGAAGATGAAAAAGGTGGTCTACTATGAGACCGACTCTTCGTCACCATCCACCTCTGGCTCTGACGCGCCGTCCGTAACTTCTATGCGCCATGAGCGCAAGAAGTTTAGTAAGATTCCCCTACGATACCCTCGTATTTCAAAACGTACTCCTTTACTTTCCATCCCATTAGGCAAACCACCTATGTTTGATGGTGAAGATTATAATATGTGGAGTGATAAAATGAGGCACCATCTAACCTCACTCCACACTAGCATTTGGGATGTTGTTGAGATTGGAGTACAGGTACCTTCGCCGGGGGATGAAGACTATGCCTCGGACGAAGTTGCCCAAATCCGGCACTTCAACTCCCAAGCCACCACTATACTCCTCGCCTCTCTAAGTCGAGAGGAGTATAACAAGGTGCAAGCGTTGAAGAGCGCCAAAGAGATTTGGGACATGCTCAAGACCGCGCACGAAGGTGATGAGGTGACCAAGATCACCAAGAGGGAAACGATCGAGGGGGAGCTCGGTCGCTTCATGCTCAACCAAGGAGAAGACCCACAAGCCATGTACAACCGGCTAAAAACCTTGGTGAACCAAGTGCGCAACCTCGGGAGCACCAAGTGGGATGACCATGAAATGGTCAAGGTTATTCTTAGATCACTCGTATTTCTTAACCCCACTCAAGTTCAATTAATTTGTGGTGATCCAAGATATAAACTAATGTCTCCCGAGGAAGTGATAGGCAAATTTGTGGGCTTTGAATTGATGATCAAAGGCTCCAAGAAGATCATCGAGCAAGGCGCCTCCTCCTCCATACCCGAGGCACAACCCGTTGCATTCAAGGCAACGGAGGAGAAGAAAGAAGACTCTACACCGAGTAGGGTCCCCATCGATGTCTCCAAGCTCGACAATGAGGAGATGGTGCTCATCATCAAGAGCTTTCGCCAAATCCTCAAGCAAAGGAGGGGGAAAGACTACAAGCCCCACTCCAAGAAAGTGTGCTACAAGTGTGGTAAGCCCGGTCATTTTATTGCTAAATGTCCTTTGTCTAGTGATAGTGACAGGGATAACGACAAGAGGGGGAAGAAGAAGGAGAAGAAGAGTATATTACAAGAAGAAGGGCGGCGATGCCCATGTTTGCCGGGAGTGGGACTCCGACGAGAGCTCCACCGACTCCTCTGACGACGAGGACGCCGCCAACATCGCCGTCAACAAAGGACTTCTCTTCCCCAACGTCGTCCACAAATGCCTCATGGCAAAGGGCGGCAAGAAGAAGAAGGTAAAATCAAAATCCTCCACTAAATATGCAACCTCTAGTGATGGGGACAATTTTAGTGATGATGAGGATAACTTGCTTACTCTTTTTGCCAATCTTAACATGCAACAAAAAGAGAAATTAAATGAATTGATTAGTGCCATTCATGAGAAGGATGAACTCTTGGATAGCCAAGAGGACTTCCTTATTAAGGAGAACAAAACACATGTTAAGACTAAAAATGCTTATGCTCAGGAGGTAAAGAAAAATGAAAAATTAACTAGTGAGCTAAGTAGTTGCCATGACACTATCTCCAACCTTAGAATTGAGAATGCTAATTTGATTGCTAAGGTTGAGAAGTCAAATATTTGTGATGATTCAATTGTCAATCTTAGAAATGATAATGCTAGTTTGATTGCTAAGGTTGAGAATGTCTCTCTTGCTAGCCTTAGGAATGAGAATGAAAAATTAATTGCTAAGGCTAGAGACTTAGATGTTTGCAATATTTCTATTTCCAATCTTAAAGATGAGAATGCCATTTTACGTGCTAAGATTGTTGAATTAAATGATTGCAAACCCTCTACATCTACCGTTGAGCATGTTTCTATTTGCACTAGATGTAGAGATATTAACATTGATGCTATTCATGATCACCTTGCTATGATTAAACAACAAAATGATCATATAGCTAAATTAGATGCTAAAATTGCCGAGCATGAATTAGATAATGAAAAATTTAAATTTGCTCGTAGCATGCTTTATAGTGGGAGACGCCCTGGCATTAAGGATGGCATTGGCTTCCAACAGGGGGACAATGTCAAGCTTAATGCCCCTCCTAAAAGATTGTCGAATTTTGTTAAGGGCAAGGCTCCCATGACTCAGGATAACGAGGGTTATATTTTATATCCTGCTGGTTATTCTGAGGATAAAATTAGGAGAATTCATGCCAAGAAGACCCATTCTCACTGTGCTTTTATTTATAAGAATGAGGCTTCTAGCTCTAGGCGTTCTACACATGTTAAAATGCCTAAAAAGAAATCTCCTACTGCATCAAATGATCATAATGTTTCATTCAAAACTTTTGATGCTTCTTATGTGCTTACTAACAAATCAGGCAAGGTAGTTGCCAAATATGTTGGGGGCAAACACAAGGGGTCAAAGACTTGTGTTTGGGTACCCAAAGTTCTTGTATCTAATGTCAAAGGACCCAAAACTGTTTGGGTACCTAAAACCAAGAACTAAATTTGTTTTGTAGGTTTATGCATCCGGGGGCTTAAGTTGGATCATCGACAGCGGGTGCACAAACCACATGACTGGAGAGAAAATAATGTTCTCCTCCTACGAGAAAAACCAAGATCCCCAACGAGCTATCACATTCGGGGATGGAAATCAAGGTTTGGTCAAAGGATTGGGTAAAATTGCTATATCACCTGACCATTCTATTTCCAATGTTTTTCTTGTAGATTCTTTAGATTATAACTTGCTTTCTGTTTCTCAATTATGCAAAATGGGTTACAACTGTCTTTTTACGGATACAGGTGTTACTGTCTTTATAAGAAGTGATGATTCAGTAGCTTTTAAGGGAGTATTAGAGGGTCAGCTATACTTAGTTGATTTCAATAGAGCTGAACTCAATACTTGCTTAATTGCTAAGACTAACATGGGTTGGCTCTGGCACCACCGACTAGCCCATGTTGGGATGAAGAATCTTCGCAAGCTTCTAAAGGGAGAACACATTTTGGGACTAACAAATGTTCATTTTGAGAAAGACAGGATTTGTAGCGCATGCCAAGCAGGAAAGCAAGTTGGTGTTCATCATCCACACAAGAACATCATGACAACTGACAGGCCACTGGAGCTACTCCACATGGATTTATTCGGCCCGATAGCTTACAGAAGCATCGGTGGGAGTAAGTACTGTCTAGTTATTGTGGATGATTATTCTCGCTTCACTTGGGTATTCTTTTTACAGGATAAATCTCAAACCCAAGAAACTCTGAAAGGATTCTTGAGACAGGCTCAAAATGAGTTCGGCTTGAGGATTAAGAAAATAAGAAGTGACAACAGGACGGAATTCAAAAACTCACAAATAGAAGGCTTTCTTGAGGAGGAGGGCATCAAGCATGAGTTCTCTTCTCTCTACACGCCACAACAAAATGGTGTAGTGGAGAGGAAGAATAGAACTCTATTGGACATTATGCTTGATGAGTACAAGACTTCGGATCGGTTTTGGGCCGAGGCGGTCAACACCGCTTGCTACGCCATCAACCGGTTATATCTACATTGAATCCTCAAGAAGACATCATATGAACTCCTCACCGGTAAAAAGCCCAATGTTTCATATTTTAGAGTCTTTGGTAGCAAATGCTTTATTCTTGTTAAAAGAGGTAGAAAATCAAAATTTGCTCCTAAGGCTGTAGAAGGTTTTTTACTTGGTTATGATTCAAACACAAGGGCATATAGAGTCTTTAACAAGTCCACTGGACTAGTTGAAGTTTCTTGTGACATTGTGTTTGATGAGACTAATAGCTCTCAAGTAGAGCAAGTTGATCTTGATGAGCTAGATGATGAAGAGGCTCCGTGCGTAGCGCTAAGGAACATGTCCATTGGGGATGTGTGTCCTAAGGAATCCAAAGAGCCTCCACAAGCACAAGATCAACCATCTTCCTCCATGCAAGCATATCCACCAACTCACGATGAGGATGAGGCTCAAGATGATGAAGGAGAAGATCAAGAAGATGAGCCACCTCAAGAGGACGACAATGATCAAGGGGGAGATGCCAATGATCAAGACAAGGAGGATGAGCAAGATCAAAGGGCGCCACACCCAAGAGTCCACCAAGCAATCCAACGAGATCACCCCGTGAACACCATCCTAGGAGATATTCATAAGGGGGTAACCACTCGATCTCGTGTTGCTCATTTTTGTGAACACTACTCTTTTGTTTCCTCTATTGAGCCACACAGGGTAGAGGAAGCACTTCAAGATTCGGATTGGGTGCTGGCGATGCAAGAGGAGCTCAACAATTTCACGAGGAACGAGGTATGACATTTAGTTCCACGTCCTAACCAAAATGTTGTAGGAACCAAGTGGGTCTTCCGCAACAAGCAAGACGAGCATGGTGTGGTGACAAGGAACAAAGCTCGACTTGTGGCCAAGGGATACTCCCAAGTCGAAGGTTTGGATTTCGGTGAAACCTATGCACCCGTAGCTAGGCTTGAGTCAATTCGTATATTATTAGCCTATGCTACTTACCATGGCTTCAAGCTTTATCAAATGGACGTGAAGAGTGCCTTCCTCAATGGACCAATCAAGGAGGAGGTCTATGTTGAGCAACCTCCCGGCTTTGAAGATAGTGAGTACCCTAACCATGTCTATAGGCTCTCTAAGGCGCTTTATGGGCTCAAGCAAGCCCCAAGAGCATGGTATGAATGCCTAAGAGATTTTCTTATCACTAATGGAATCAAAGTCGGCAAAGCCGATCCTACTCTATTCACTAAAACCATTGAAAATGATTTGTTTGTATGCCAAATTTATGTTGATGATATCATATTTGGGTCTAATAACAAATCTATTTGTGAAGAGTTTAGTAGGATCATGATACAAAAATTTGAGATGTCTATGATGGGGGAGTTGAAGTATTTTCTAGGATTCCAAGTCAAGCAACTCCAAGAGGGCACCTTCATCAGCCAAACGAAGTATATTTAAGATATTCTCACCAAGTTTGGAATGAAGGATGTCAAGCCCATCAAGACACCCATGGGAACCAATGGGCATCTCGACCTCGACACGGGAGGTAAATCCGTAGATCAAAAGGTATATCGGTCGATGATAGGATCTTTACTCTATCTATGTGCATCTCGACCGGACATTATGCTTTCTGTATGCATGTGTGCAAGGTTCCAAGCCGACCCTAAGGAAGTTTACCTTAGGGCCGTGAAGAGAATCTTGAGATATTTAGTTCAGACACCTAAGTTTGGTCTTTGGTACCCCAAGGGAACCTCATTTGATTTATTAGGATATTCCGATGCTGACTGGGTAGGGTGTAAGATTGATAGGAAGAGCACATCAGGGACTTGTCAGTTTCTGGGGAGATCCCTAGTGTCTTGGGCTTCAAAGAAACAAAACTCAGTAGCTCTTTCTACCGCCGAAGCCGAGTACATTGTCGCAGGCCATTGTTGTGCGCAATTGCTTTGGATGAGGCAAACACTTAGGGACTATGGCTACAAATTTAGCAAAGTCCCTCTCCTATGTGATAATGAGAGTGCAATCCGCATGGCGGATAATCCCGTTGAACACAGCCGCACTAAGCACATAGCCATTCGGTATCACTTTCTGAGAGATCACCAACAAAAGGGGGATATCGAGATAGCCTATATAAACACCAAAGATCAATTGGCCGATATCTTTACCAAGCCTTTAGATGAGAAATCCTTTACCAAACTTAGGAATGAGCTAAATATTCTTGATTCTAGGAATTTTGATTGATTCTTTGCACACATAGCTCATTTATATACCTTTGATCATATCTCTTTTATGTCTATGACTAATGTCTTTCAAGTGTATTATTATTCTTAGTCATAGAATTGAAAGGGAAATGGTGTATTCGGCAACAACGACGCTTCCACTCAACTCCATTGGTATTTGCCGGTACTCCGCATCATTCTCCACTTTGGTATAATCTTCACTCATATCTATTTTGTCATTGGGGAGAAAGTAAAACGAGCTTACATTTCACTCACAAGTATCCGTTTTTGGCGATTCATGCCAAAGGGGGAGAAAGTATGAGCCCAAAGCAAAAGGACCGCACCACCACCAAATTTTTTAAAAATGAACTTTTCAAATTAATATCTTATTATGTTCAAAAGGGGGAGAAAATAGTATCTTCAAAACTTGCAAAACCCTCTTGAACACTAAGAGGAGAATTTTATCTAGGGGGAGCTTTTTTTTAAGTCAAAGGAAAATCATTTGAAACAGGGGGAGAAAATTTCAAATCTTGAAAATGCTTCTTTCAATGTTATTCATGTACCTTTTACTATTTGCAAAAGGTTTTTGAAAAGAATTTTACAAAGGATTTGCAAAAACAAAACCCGTGGTGCAAATATGGTCCAAAATTTTAAATAAGAAGAAAACCATCCATGCATATCTAGTAGAAATAATTATTGGTTTCATTCCAAGCAACCTTTGCACTTAACTTATGCAAACTAGTTCAATTCAGCACTTTTATATTTGATTTGGTTTGTGTTGGCATCAATCACCAAAAAGGGGGAGATTGAAAGGGAAATAGGGTCAAACCTTTTTCTATATGAATTTTGGTGGTTGAATTGCCCAACACAAATTATTGGACTAACTAGTTTGTTCTAGATTATGAGTTCTACAGGTGCCAAAGGTTCACAACAAACCAATACAAAGTCAAAAGAAAGGGTTCAAAACAAAGGAGCAAAGTATATCGAAGACAACCCTGGTCTGGCGCACCGGACTATCCGGTGCACCAGGGAGGATCAAATCAAACTTGCCAGCTTTGGGAATTTAGGGAGGCTGCTCTGCTATAATTCACCGGACTGTCCGGTGCAACACCAGACTGTCCGGTGTGCCAGCGGAGCAACGGCTACTTCGCGCCAACGGTCGTCTGCAGAGAACATTAAATGCGCTACAGTGCACGCCTTAGCGCGTAGAAGTTAGAGCAGGCGCTAGAAGGCGCACCGGACAGTGAACAGGACCTGTCCGGTGCACCACCGGACTGTCCGGTGGCCCCAATTGTCAGAGCTCCAACGGTCGGAACCAAACGGCCTGGTGACGTGGCTGGCGCACCGGACAGTGTCCGGTGGCGCACCGGACTGTCTGGTGCGCCATACGACAGAAGCCTTCACCAACGGCCATATTGGTGGTTAGGACTATAAATACCCCCAACCACCACTCTTCAAGGCATCCAAGCATTCACTACATCTCATTGAATACAAGAACAATACACAACACTCCAAGACACGAATCAAAGCCTCCGATCGAATCAAAGTCCCCAATTCAACTCTAGTTTTTAGGACTTGTGAGGAGATCGACTTGTGTTCTTTTGTTGCTCTTGTTGCTTGGTTGGCTTTCTTCTTTCTCTCATTCTTACTCTCAAAACCTTGTAAGCAAAGCAAGAGACACCAATTGTGTGGTGGTCCTTGCAGGGTCTAAGTGACCTGGGAAATCAAGGAAGGAAGTTCACTCGGTCTAAGTGACCGTTTGAGAGAGGGAAAGGATTGAAAGTTTGAGAGAGGGAAAGGGTTGAAAGAGACCCGGTCTTTGTGACCACCTCAACGGGGAGTAGGTTTGCAAGAACCGAACCTCGGTAAAACAAATCACTGCATCTCACTCTTCATTTGCTTGTGATTTGTTTTTGCCCTCTCTTTCGGACTCGATTATATTTCTAACGCTAACCCCGGCTTGTAGTTGTGCTTAAGTTTATAATTTTTCAGATTTCGCCTATTCACCCCCCCTCTAGGTGACTTTCACCCACGTATCGCGGGACGGCATGGCAGCCTTGCTCCGCTCCCCCAACAGCGCCGGCGTCCCCCGTGCCTTGCTCTCCCTTTCCTTGTGCGACACGAGCCCACAAATCGCGCCAATCCATGGCAGCCCATGTGCCCCACTCCCCCAGCCGCGTCCCGCTCCCCAGCAGCGTCCGGCTCCCCTTTCCTTGCGCGACACGAACCCGATGACTGGTAGGCAGTCCCGCATCATGCTCGCCAACAGCCTCCCTCGCCCATCTTCTTCCCACGCAGGCCCAGCCCGACCTTCATGCACGCGCCAACCGGCGGTCGGTTAGCCGCCGCTAAGCGCCCAACTCCAGTAGCCGCACTACCATCCATGGCCAGCCGTAACCGGCCAATATCCCTGTGGTTGTATCTCGCCCCGTAGGCCGTAACTGCACTACCGGCCAGCAACCCCGCTTGGCCGCCCCGCCCAGTCGCTAGCCCACAGCCGAGCCTTGCCCCAACGCCCCGCTCTAGCCCACGACCGTGCCAGCAGGCAGCAGCCACGCCCACGCCTAGCCAGGACCAGTGCCCTAATCCTCTAGCCCCGGCCTGGGGTGAGGATAGTCAAGGTGGGTGCGACATCGCAATCACCATCACCGAGAAGCCTGCTGGCGAGGAGACAAGGCAGCGATTGAGTACCAGGATGAGGTGAGATGGTCCGTTTTATGAAAATTGGGTTTGTGTCATTTAAATTGCCAATTGTGTGGCACATTCAGTCTACTGTTGCACTGTGATGTGGCTAAATTCGCATTTCATGCTCAAGTGAATTTTGCTTGTCTTCATGGAATAGGCACTTGAACGCTTCTTTGTTTATGTAGCATTTCTCTATACCCTGTAGGTTATAGCCGCTTGCTGGACTTAATTGTACATAGTTTGAACAGCCACAAGGAGGTATTTCTTGGTGAACTTGTAAGGTCAGTCATCAACTCAATGTGTACGATTGAATTGACTTGTTCTTATGACCGAGGATGAATTGCTACTATTCACAAACTGCATTTCTACACCTCCTGATTCTCAGTATGAATTATCCCTCTGTGTTTGCTGATGGTGGTGAGTAGGAGATAAGAATTAAACCCGACCTAGAGGCAATGACAATCATTATCACGTAAGCTGTTCATTGATCCATGGTCGTCACCATTTTAATTTATCAGAAGTCTATCATGTTCTGGATAACAGAGGGCAGAGCCAGTTATCATTCTAATCTTTTTTTGCAGAAAGTCATATGCTTTTCCTAATATTCAGCTAGAAAGTGATTTAAATATGAAAATAACTCTCGGCTTTCCTCTTCTATCAAGCTATTTTTTTCTATTTCACCACGTTGGCATTACTTGTTGTACAGATTCCCAGCTAATAAAAAAAGTCTTATGGTGGCAGGGCTCATCCTAAATTTCCTCAAATTCTTTATGTTTCTCCATGGTGCTTCGTTCCGAGGTTAGTCGATGCTTATCTCCCAAATTCTCAATTAATAGTCAAGAATGTACCATGCTCAAGGATACTCATATTGATTGCACCTTGATCATGCAGGTACCATGCCAACACAATGCTTAGCTTTTACGCACCAGGTGTGTTCTCTTTAGGATTTGAAACTGTCTTGTGATTTCTTTTCAATGAATAGAATTTTGATTTTTTTAGACTTCTTTTCTGGATGCTAAGTTGTACATAGAGTAGTTTTTAGTGCTCGCATGTGTGGTTAATCATACAACATAGGTTCTTCAAGCTCATATTCTGGATGCATGCTATTGTTACTTTGTTAGTGTGTTCATAGATTTTGTGTTCAGTTGTGCAAATAACCACCTCATAGACTTATGTCATGCCACACCTGTTTTAGAGAACCTAAAGATAGCTTGCCTCACTTCACAGACTTGTAGATGTTCATAAGCATAATGTTTTACCCCTAAGTCGTTGTTTGTCTAAACTATTGCTTAGATGTTTTATGCATGTCTATTGGATATCTCAACTTTTATGACTGGGATAATGGAATCACAATCATGTGTGCTTGCTAGAAACATTCTGCAGCTGTTTAACTAGATGCTGGTTTCTTGCAAAAGTTGTGGTCTGTGTACATATAGAAGTCATTGATGTTTCCTATTTTTCAGGGTCAATGTTATATATTTATTACTAAGAATTGTTCGATGTTTATAATCTTCCTATTTTTTTACTGTCAAGCGCGTGATGCCATGTGGGAGCAAAGTTGGGAAAATGGATATTGGCGGTGGTCGAGAGGTTTATGTCTCTGTCTCACACTTAACCCTGTGTGCTCTTGAATGGATTTTTTGTGTGTTTGGCGTATAACCTCCTATTGTGATTATTCCTAATTTCAGTAGTTATCAGTAGCCCCATGATTATATTATTGAATTTGTTGTGTTCAAGTGTACTCCAAATAGTATATCATGATAGAAATTTAAAGCTTGTGCAGTATGTTTCAGTCCTATGGTAGTTATATTTTGCACCAAACCATTTCACCATTTTTCTTTGCTTCATGATATGACTCCCACTCTCTTTGGTCTTTGCTAATTGTTTGACCCAAAAGTGACCATGTGGTTTGGGTGAACTTGTGATGTTGTTCTTTGTTTCAGCTTTCTAATTTCTGTTGTGATTGGTTTGGTATGTCATTGATGCTTTCGTTATTAAACATGCTGCTTCTACTTTATCTTCATCTATCTGAATGATGTTTCCTTTCAGGTCACTCTTATTGGCAGTCTAGAAATGCCAAAGGATGACATATGGCTTGTCACAGCTATCCTATCTAGTTGATTGAATAATGTGCAAAGATATAAGTCACGTAAGTGATTTAATTTATAATACCCAACAAAAAATCACAACAGCTGGTCTTGCTGATTCATGGAAGTAGTGGCTATCAATTTCTGTGAATCAGATCTTTCTTGGCCTCCTATCTTCGCCTCAGGCAACTGGGAGTGGTTTTATACTCGCTGATGACATCAAGTCTTAGGTGCTTCCATTGATCAATAACTCAGGGAAATATGGAGGGATCATGATGTGGTTCAAGTACTATGATGATCAAGATGGCTACAATTCTTAAGTGAAGAGTGATGTTTAGGTTGTTGCCTGTGGTGTGTCACAATATCTGTGCGTTACTTGTGTGTATGTGAGAAATTATGTGACTCTGGAGTCTGGATAGTGCAATAAGTATTACTCAAGTATATGATTGAATCTTCTGTCATACTATTCAAATTATGTCATATTGTATCTTTTAAGGTATGTAAACATCCACTTTTAGCAATGCTAACAAAAGAATATAACAACAATTAGTGTTTTCATATAATGTATTTCATCATATTGATTCCGTAGCAACACACGGGCATATACCTAGTGTTCCATGAAGAACATTTCATAATGTATCTATTAAACACAGAAGACACTATGGGGGGCATAAAGAACTTAAAACATGATAGAATCAGTAGAGAAATGGTAAACCACATAAATATACTCAACCATAACATGGACTCACTAAACATTTTTTATATACGCGGGTATTGGACACAAAAATATATTTGGCCATAGCATGGGATCTTTAGACATTTTTTATATGTGGGTATTGCTTCCCACATTGGTTGGTGCTGCAACTATTACAATTTGATAACTTAGTAGTGCATAAAAAATAGAAGAATTTAGCAAAGAATACTGGGTATAACCACTTCCCAGTTTGTGGTTACTGTGCAATCCTCGCACTGCAAAACTTTGCAATTAAAGGGGAAATATTCTATGAAGATTTTGTTTTTATGGTCCCACAAGCTCAGAGTATGTACAAAAGCATTAATACACAATCGCAAATTAAACCAAAGCAATGCCAAGCTACTAAGCCACAAAAACATCTACAGGTATCTTAGATACATCAATTGATGTGAATTAGGCTAACATTATTTTTGTTTCATCATGAGATGACATAGGGATCAGATCACCAGGCTAAACCTTCAGCTTATTATGGGCATCTGTAGCTTCGGTGCAACAACCAATCATTGACCAGCTTCGGTGCATACTCCAATTGGAGGCCCAGTCTGATTTGATTGTGCTTTGCAGTATCGAGTATCCACAAGTTTTTTACAGATGATAAAGCTTAGCACCACAAGACAGCCACCATCTCTCATAGACTTCAACTAAAAAACATGGAAAAATGCAACACGTCTAAACTTAGAAGGAAGAAAAAACATTATGATTTTTGTCATCAGCACGAGACATTAGAATAAGATGGCCATTATCTAATTTCATTTTGTTTAATAAAATGAATGCATTATAGGAGTCACGGCCACAATAACAAAAAATGTGATTTCCCCCAACCCCCAGGAATTGTTAAAGCACGGTTTGGAAGCACAAGAAATTGCAATCACATTCCAAGGAGGAAATCAAGGCTCACCCCGACGCTCTCAAGATCGTTGACGATAGATCCAGAGTCACTCGACGTCGAGACACTTGGAGTAGAGAAGGCCGCACAAGGATCGCGGGCCCATCCTGGGAAAAACCAAGAGCATGAGGTGAGAGCTGGCCTTACTTGGAGTAGAAAAGGCCGCACAGGATTGCGATTCAATCCGTGAAGCGCCTCACCTACAAAAGACACTTTAGTTTTGCAATTACTCCAAAATTTATTAAATTGCCAATTCTGCTCCAATATATTTATAGGATATGTGAAAGGGAAATAGGGTCAAACCTTTTCCTATATGAATTTTGGTGGTTGAATTGCCCAACACAAAATATTGGACTAACTAGTTTGCTCTAGAATATATGTTCTACAGGTGCCAAAGGTTCACAATGAACCAATAAGAAGTCTAAGAAAGGGTTCAAATAAAAAGAGCAAAAGACAACCGAAGGCTGCCCTGGTCTGGCGCACCGGACTGTCCGATGTGCCACCGGACAGTGTTCGGTGCACCAGGGTGATCAACTCTGAACTTACCAGCTTCGGGAATTTGGGGAAGCCACTCCGCTATAATTCACCGGACTGTCCGGTGTAACACCGGACTATCCGATGTGCCAGCAGAGCAACGGCTACTTCGCGCCAACAGTCGTCTGCAAATGAATAGTGAAAGTGAACAGTGCGCGCCTGCGCACGCAGAAGGCAGAGTAGGCGCCAGAAGGCACACCGGACAGTGAACAGGACCTGTCCGGTGCACCACCGGACTGTCCGGTGGCCCCACTTGTCAGAGCTCCAACGGTCGAACCCTAACGGTTGGGTGACGTGGCTGGCGCACCGGACAGTGTCCGATGGCGCACCGGACTGTCCGGTGCGCCATACGACAGACAGCCTCCCCAACGGCCACTTTGGTGGTTGGGGCTATAAATACCCCCAACCACCACTCATTCAACGTATCCAAGTTTTCAGCCATTGCATTCAATACAAGAGCTCTAGACTTCATTCCATGACACAAACAAGAGATCAAATCCTCCCCCAAGTCCAAAGTTCATTTCAATCAAACAGTGACTAGAGAGAGTGACATTTGTGTACATTTGAGTTCTTGCGCTTGGATCGCTTTTCTTCTTCTTTCTTTCTTGTTCCCAACTCAATTGTAATCAAGGCAAGAGACACCAATTGTGTGGTGATCCTTGTGGGGACTTAGTGTCCCGATTGATTGAGAAGAGAAGCTCACTCGGTCTAGGTGACCGTTTGAGAGAGGGAAAGGGTTGAAAGAGACCCGGTCTTTGTGACCACCTCAACAGGGAGTAGGTTTGCAAGAACCGAACCTCGGTAAAACAAATCACCGTGTCTCACTCTTCATTTGCTTGTGATTTGTTTTCGCCCTCTCTTTCGGACTCGATTATATTTCTAACGCTAACCCCGACTTGTAGTTGTGCTTAAGTTTATAATTTTCAGATTCCGCCTATTCACCCCCCCCCCTCTAGGTGACTTTCAATTGGTATCAGAGCCTGGTGCTTCATTAGAGCCTAACCGCTCGAAGTGATGTTGGGAGAATGTGCCAAGGAAATTTGGGACGTGCTCAAAACTGCTGTTGGTGACTTGTTCTCAAATGCTTCGGCTTAAGAACAAGGCAACAAAGAAAATGTTAAACGGTAAAGTCCTTCGTCCTTCGAAGCATTATTTCCCTTAGGATATAATGCCTCTCGGACAAAGGTTATGAAGGGTGTACCTTCATGAACACAACATACGAGGATAAAGGATGAATCATATGAAATATAAAGAATAACATAGACAATTATATGTTATTATTAACTCATTTTTGCATTACTATTATGAAGAAATAGAAATGACATCCAATTACAAAGGTACCTTCGGCTTGGAAGGAGATGAAAATACAAATGTGACGTAAAAGCAAATGCCAAGTCAGCGTGCCCAGTACGGGGGTACTGTTCACCTATTTATAGGCACGGGACACAGCCCATATAAAATTACATTCATGCCCTTTACACTTGATAGTAATTCTATAGTAATCCACCGAGGTCCGAATAGCCTTTTCACCTTTAAGTCGGTTTCTTTTTCCGCTACCACGCCGAAGCTTCCCCGCTCACATCTTCGGCGTTGAATCAACCTTCGTATTACTTTGGGCTTCTCCTACTGTGATATCGACTCGAGTCCGAAGATACCTGTTCACAGATTATACTCCAGAAACATTGTTAAATCCTGTTTTTGAGGACCTTCGGAAGCCGAAGGCCCCCCAACAGTAGCCCCTCGCAATATTAATTTGTTAAAATAATAAATTTAGATTGCGACATGGACGAAGGCTTTAAGCCGAAGGTCCGAAAAAACACCTTCCCTTTGCTAGAATAGCAACATTCACTGACAGGCGGGGTCTTTCAATTTTTAACGGACTGGGCGTATAAATAAGAGCATACCGCGAGCTCATTTGGCATGCTCTCTTGCCATTTGTTCTCGCTCACTCAATTTTTAGCTCTTGCGCACCAAGATTTGCTTAGTTTTTTAAGTTTTTAAGCTTCGGCGTTGAAAACAGTTTCTTAGTGTTTCCGAAGATGTCTGAAGATAAGAAGGCTGGTCCCGAGATGAAGCTGAGTCTCTCTGAAGAGAAGAACCTGGGGTTTCTTATAGCAATGTCGAAGACCAACACAGAAAAAATCACCAAAGAGATTTTAGAAGGTTTGTCTGAAGATACTGATGACAGCGACAGTTATGATGTGGATAGTGGTGGTGAAGACTCCAAAGATCGCCCCTGGCGACCAAGCTATTCAGTTTTTGGCAAGTCAGGTATCAAAGAAAATCATCTTGTCAACATGAGGGGAAGATACTTCCGGGATTTATCCATTGTGAGGGTCGACGAAGGAGAGAAAACTTGCCCGACCCCTGAGGAAAATGAAGTCGTAGGATTCCGAAGCTTTTTGAAAACTGGACTACGATTTCCCCTGAGCAGCTTTGTCGTAGAAGTGCTGAAAATGTTTGAAATCTATCTTCATCAACTTACCCCCGAAGCAATTATAAGGCTGAATATCTTCGTGTGGGTCGTGAGAAGCCAAGGTCTGGAACCTGATGCGAAAAGTTTCTGCAACATACACGAGTTATCATACGAGACAAAACCCTGGGGTAAGGAACAGTATCACAATAATTTTGGCTGCTACAGTTTCGTTTCTCGGTTGGGTCAAGCTGTCCCGTGCCAACATTTCGGAAGAGATGGCCCGGCGACTGGATGACAGAATGGTTCTATGTGAAAAATGACCTGAAAGCACGGGAAGATATTAAAGGTATAATTATGCGCCCTATTTGGCAAAGTTTTGGCCTGCGAAAGCCGAAGGTTGAGATGAATGAAGCTGCTGAAGAATGCCAGAGAGCCTTCGGAGTTATTTGTTCTTTTATTAGAACGAGAGATTTGGTCCAAGAGCATATTGCCTTCAGAGTATGGCCGCTCGCGGAAAAATGGGAAATGCCGCAAGAGACCATAAAGGAGGCTGACGAAGGTGGACTTATCAGATTGAAGTATACTTTCAAATTCGGAGATAAATTCGTTGAGCCAGATGATGACTGGCTGAAAAGCATTGAAAATTTAAGTGATGAACTACTTGGGGCTTACTCGAAGGCCGAAGATACTGCATTATCAGCAGCCTTCGGAGGCCGAAAAAAGAAAAGACTGAACTGAGTGTTTGACGCAATCGGGTTCGTCTACCCTGACTATCGTTATCCCATTCGAGGGCAGAAAAGAAAAGGCGCGACCTCTGCGAAAGAAGAAGCTGCAGCTGCTCCTAGTGAGCCAGCACCGAAAAGAAAAAGGATAAAGGTCCTCACACATCGGCCACGCTATATTGAACCAGCCTCGGTGCCCGAATTCACCGGAGAGACTTCTTCGGCCACCGAGGCTGAACAGCCAACCTTGCTGCCAGTAATCGGAGAAATAGCCGAAGCACCAACAAGAACAGAATTGGAAGAACCAAAGATTTTGTTATCAGAAACCAAAGAGATGGCCGAAGCGCCATCAACAGAAAAAATGGAAGCACCATCAACAGAAAAAATGGAAGAAACAAAAGGATCAGCTGAGGGATCAAAAATATTAGAAGTTTTAAGTCCTTCAGCAAATGTTGACACAACAAAAATCCAAAAGGGGCCCGCAGTGACTCCGAAAAGAAAAAGAATGGTCAATGTGCTAGATGTTCTAGAAACAATTAAGTCCTCAAGCACAACTCCGAGGAAGACTGTTGAAACCTCCGAAGCGAAAACTGAGATTTTTGATACTAAAGCTCCAGAGCAAGAAACTGAAGCTGAAGCTGGGCCTTCGGAGCCCACGAAGGTAAAATCCCTGGAAACCGAGGAAGAAAAAGTGACAGAGCCAATTCTTGTTGAAGAAATCAGTGTTGCTGCCCCCGAAGCATCCCCCAAAGTCCCTGATTATATTGTTCGACATGCTTCGGGGAAAAAGTTGTCTGAAAAAGAAAAGCAAGAGGCCCAGTTTTACGCCCAAAAACTAAAATATCCAAAGGGGGCGTTGATATTCAACGACAGCGGAGAAGAAGACTTCTTGTACTGTCTCCCTGACAACAAGGAGATTTCTGTCTGCCGGGAGATGAGCAAGAGCTTCGGATTCCCAACACTAGAAGACGGACTCTCGGTGCTGTCGAAAGACGAGTTGGCCGACAGCTTGGCGTACAATAGTTTAAAGGTACAAAATTTGAGACCTTCGTATCGTTTCTTGAAACCAAAAAATTTTTCATTTGCTTAGATTTACTAACGCACACACATTCTTCTTTGCAGGGCCTTATACTTAGCAATGCCCTCAGGGCCCAAAAAGATGCCGAAGATGAAGGATGTGTGATGGCCCTGAGCAACCTTCGTTCCGAAGTAATTGAACTAAGGAAGGAAGGTCTCGAAAAAGACAAAATATTGCATTCATTGATAAGTAGAATAAAAGAAGACGAAGCTACTTTTAAAGGTCAAGCTGAGGCTCAGAAGCGTGAAATTGAAGATCTTCGAAAACAACTAGCCAGAGCTAGAGAAGAACGCATACTTGAAGAAACAAAGCGAGAACTTAGCGACCAATGGGCAAATTATTTAGAAGAAACTATTGAAGAGCTTCGTGCGTCCAAGAAGAGATGCTATAACAAATCTATAGAATGTGTTAAGAAAATGAAAACTAGCTTCGCCAGCGTTGGCGCATTTTCGAGTGAAGAAAACTTTACGAGAGGCAACCCCGAAGGCCCCATTGAATGGATTAGCCACGAAGCTGAGGCCTTCGAAGAAATTTTAAATAGCCGCGGAGATATATGTGCTTTTTCGGGTGCCAGGGGAATTGCCACCATTTTGGAGAAAAAGGGCTGTGAGCATGTAAAGATTTTAGCGCAATCCGAAGCTACCTTGCCCTTCGAAGATGCAAAGGATCCTTCAGCCGAAGCTAGCATGGTTGGTGGAAAATTTTTTACCGATATCTGGGGCAATGGTGGCCGAGAAATGGCCCGAGAAAGTATCCAAAAAAGCGAAATGGGGATCCATGATGCTAGAAAAGTAGCAGAGGCTGCTGAGAAAAGCGTGGAGCCCGAAGGGCAAATAGGTATTAACTAGTGGTTTTTATTGTGTTGTAATTTTTAATTTTAAACTTCGTTCGCAATTTGTAATAGCAATGTAGCTGTATCCTGTCCTCCCTCAGATCCTACTAAAGCGTCTCCGGGTCCTCCCCCGAAAGATGACGATGAAATTAAAAAGATGGCCGAAGCTATCATGGATCAAGTTGTCAATCAACTCCTGAACGAAGCTGCAGAAGTAGTACTTAGGGAAGACTAGGTGCTACTGTAAAAACTTCTGAAATGTAATATGTGTAATCTCTTGTAACCCTGAATGTAATAAACTTGTTTTTTATGATTCAATTCTTTACGATGCATAAAATTTTACATACGTACCATTTTTGAGTCTTTGACGAAAAAACACCTTCCCTTCTTTTCATGCTTCGTGAAGAAGAATTTTCATTTATCACAACAATACCCATAGTGTTCTGATGAAGAACATCCAAACTTCGTGAAAATATTTTCCGAAGCTACATTCCGAAGATCAATATTGTATCCCCTTCTTGTGCCATATGCAGAATGATGTATGATGCTTATGCTATGCAAAATGATGTGATGATGTTATGCTATGAGAAAAGGTATTCGTTCCGAAGCTACACACACATCCCTGCAATAAAATACATAATCTTTTTTGAATCAGCGTTGACTTTTCGCTGTAAGCCTCCCTTAGGAGCTTCTTCGCCTTTTACTTCAGCGGAATCAGCGTTGACTTTTCGCTGTAAGCTCTGCATTCCCTTAGGAACAACTTTGGAGCTTCTTCGCCTTTTACTTTTGGTGGAATCAGCGTTGACTTTTTGCTGTAAGCTCTGCATTCCCTTAGGAACGACTTTGGAGCAAAAAACTTACACTGCGCTCCTTTTGGAACGACTTCTTGTTGCTTCGAAGAATTCATACCATGTCTTCTTTGTTAAAATAAATTTAATAATCCGAAGGTCCTCCTTGCTATTGCAAACTTTTAAGCTCCGACAACTTAAGCCTGTGTAGAAGATATGTTTTCCTTGTGGCAAACAACAAAACTATTACTTGAAAGTTAAAAAGTGTCCTTTATTATACAGAAAATAAAACTGAATGGAAAAGACTGCTGTCGAGGTAGGATATTTGTCAATAGATGTGCTTCGACTCTGGCACAGTGCTATTGACTGTGCGAGCTTCAGATTGTTCTCTGAAGTCCCTTTGATGTGGAGCATATTGGCTCCCTTCTGGCTGGTGACCTTGTTGCAGCGGTGGTGGAGGCGGAGGCTGTTGCCAGGAAGCTTGAGGTTGACTCGCCGAAGCAACAGAAACTGCAGGGTGGTTGCCTACGTATTCTGGGATGTAAGGCGAATGGTACGAAGCAGTATGCATGACCTGCTTCGGCTGAGCTTGTTGTGCTGCAGCTTCGGCTATCTCCTTTTGCTTCTGGATGGTAACATGGCGCATTCTGGTGGTATGGCCCTTGTTTTCACCACAGAACAAGCAAAATATTCTCCTTGGTTGATCTCCAAATCTTCCGCCGAAGCCCTTGGCGCCTCTGCCTCTTGGAGCTAGTGGCCGGAAGAAGCTTTGCTGTTGCCCCGAAGCCTGTGAGGAGCACTGTGGCCTTTGCTGCTGACTCCCCTTATCATCATTTTGAGTAGAGTTGTGAATTGACCTGACGTGCCTCGGATAGAATCTTCCTCCGAAGCCCCTGGTCATTTCGGAAAACCTGAAAGCCTCCTCCCTTCTTTGGCGAAAATCATTGTCGGCACGAATATACTCGTCCATCTTCTGGAGCAGCTTCTCCAAAGTTTCAGGAGGCTTCCTAGCAAAGTACTGAGCTGAAGGTCCAGGCCGAAGTCCCTTGATCATGGCCTCAATGACAATTTCGTTGGGCACCGTTGGCGCCTGCGCCCTCAAACGCAAGAACCTCCTGACATACGCCTGAAGGTATTCTTCGTGATCCTGGGTGCACTGGAACAGGGCCTGAGCAGTGACCGGCTTCGTCTGAAACCCTTGGAAGCTGGTTAACAACATGTCCTTCAGTTTTTGCCATGAAGTGATCGTTCCTGGTCGAAGGGAGGAATACCAGGTTTGAGCAACACTCCTGACAGCCATAACAAAAGACTTTGCCACGACTGCAGCATTGCCACCATACGAAGATACTGTTGCTTCGTAGCTCATCAAAAACTGCTTCGGGTCTGAATGGCCGTCGAATATGGGAAGCTGGGGCGGCTTGTAGGACGGAGGCCAAGGTGTAGCCTGCAGCTCAGCGGACAGAGGAGAAGCATCATCAAAAACAAAATTTCCATGATGGAAGTTGTCATACCAGTCATCTTCGTTGAGGAAACCCTCCTGATGAAGGTTTTGGTTCTGAGGCCTTCGGTTCTGCTCATCGTGAGTAAGATGGCGAACTTCTTCAGAAGCTTCGTCTATCTGCCTTTGCAGTTCAGCTAGCCTGGCCATCTTTTCCTTCTTCCTCTGCACCTGTTGATGAAGCATCTCCATGTTTCTGATCTCCTAGTCTAGCTCATCCTCTTGCGGTGTCGGGCTGACAGCCTTCCTCTTCTGGCTTCGGGCCTCCCGAAGAGAGAGAGTCTCCTGATTGGGGTCCAGTGGTTGCAGAGGTGCAGCCCCAGTTGCTGAAGCTTTCTTCGGCGCCATAGCGAAGGTTTATGATCGCCGAAGGTGTTAAAAAACTCAAAGGGTGGTAGTGAGTTCACCGGAGGTGGGCGCCAATGTTGGTGACTTGTTCTCAAATGCTTCGGCTTAAGAACAAGGCAACACAGAAAATGTTAAACGGTAAAGTCCTTCGTCCTTCGAAGCATTATTTCCCTTAGGATATAATGCCTCTCGGACAAAGGTTATGAAGGGTGTACCTTCATGAACACAACATACGAGGATAAAGGATGAATCATATGAAATATAAAGAATAACATAGACAATTATATGTTATTATTAACTCATTTTTGCATTACTATTATGAAGAAATAGAAATGACATCCAATTACAAAGGTACCTTCGGCTTGGAAGGAGATGAAAATACAAATGTGACGTAAAAGCAAATGCCAAGTCAGCGTGCCCAGTACGGGGGTACTGTTCACCTATTTATAGGCACGGGACACAGCCCATATAAAATTACATTCATGCCCTTTACACTTGATAGTAATTCTATAGTAATCCACCGAGGTCCGAATAGCCTTTTCACCTTTAAGTCGGTTTCTTTTTCTGCTACCACGCCGAAGCTTCCCCGCTCACATCTTCGGCGTTGAATCAACCTTCGTATTACTTTGGGCTTCTCCTACTGTGATATCGACTCGAGTCCGAAGATACCTGTTCACAGATTATACTCCAGAAACACTGTTAAATCCTGTTTTTGAGGACCTTCGGAAGCCGAAGGCCCCCCAACAACTGCGCACGAAGGAGACGAGGTGACCAAGATCACCAAGAGGGAAACGATCGAGTGGGAGCTCGGTCGTTTTATTCTCAACCAAGGAGAAGACCCGGAAGCCATGTACAACCGGCTAAAGACCTAGGTTAACCAAGTGCGCAACCTCGGGAGCACCAAGTGGGATGACCATGAGATGGTCAAGGTTATTCTTAGATCACTCGTATTTCTTAACCCTACTCAAGTTCAATTAATTCGTGGTGATCCAAGATATAAACTAATGTCTCTCGAGGAAGTAATAGGAAAATTTGTGAGCTTTGAATTGATGATCAAAGGCTCCAAGAAGATCATCGAGCAAGGCGCCTCCTCCTCCATACCTGAGGCACAACCCGTTGCATTCAAGGCAACAGAGGAGAAGAAAGAAGACTCTACACCGAGTAGGGTCCCCATCGATGCCTCCAAGCTCAACAATGAGGAGATGGCGCTCATCATCAAGAGCTTCCGCCAAATCCTCAAGCAAAGGAGGGGAAAGACTACAAGTCCCGCTCCAAGAAAGTGTGCTACAAGTGTGGTAAGCCCGATCATTTTATCGCTAAATGTCCATTGTCTAGTGATAGTGACAGAGATAACAACAAGAGGGGGAAGAAGAAGGAGAAGAAGAGATATTACAAGAAGAAGGGCGGCGATGCCCATGTTTGCTAAGAGTGGGACTCCGACGAGAGCTCCACTGACTCCTCCGACGACGAGGACGCCGCCAACATTGCCGTCAACAAGGGACTTCTTTTCCCCAACGTCGGCCACAAGTGCCTCATGGCAAAGGACGGCAGGAAGAAGGTAAAATCAAGATCCTCCACTAAGTATGCAACATATAGTAATGAGGCTAATTCTAGTGATGATGAGGATGATTTGTTTACTCTTTTTGCCAATCTTAACATGCAACAAAAAGAGAAATTGAATGAATTAATTAGTGCTATTCATGAGAAAGATGAACTCTTGGATAGCCAAGAGGACTTCCTTATTAAGGAAAATAAAAAGCATGTTAAGACTAAAAATGTTTATGCTCAGGAGGTAGAGAAAAATGTAAAATTAACTAGTGAGCTAAGTACTTGCCATGACACTATCTCCAACCTTAGAATTGAGAATGCTAATTTGATTGCTAAGGTTGAGAAGTCAAATATTTGTGATAATTCAATTGTCAATCTTAGAAATGATAATGCTAGTTTAATTGCTAAGATTGATAAATTGAATGCCTCTCTTGCTAGCCTTAGAAATGAGAATGAAAAATTAATTGCTAAGGCTAAAGACTTAGATGTTTGCAATGCTTCCATTTCCAATCTTAGAGATGAGAATGCTATTTTACATGCTAAGATTGTTAAATTAAATGATTGCAAACCCTCTACATCTACCGTTGAGCATGTTTCTATTTGTACTAGATGTAGAGATATTAATATTGATGCTATTCATGATCACCTTACTATGATTAAACAACAAAATGATCATATAGTTAGATTAAATGCTAAAATTGCCGAGCATGAACTAGAAAATGAGAAATTTAAATTTGCTCGTAGCATGCTTTATAGTGGGAGACGCCCTGGCATTAAGGATGGCATTGGCTTCCAACAGGGAGACAATGTCAAGCTTAATGCTCCTCCTAAAAGGTTGTCTAATTTTGTTAAAGGCAAAGCTCCCATGCCTCAGGATAACGAGGGCTACATTTTATACCCTGCTGGTTATCCTAAGGATAAGATTAGGAGAATTCATGCAAACAAGACTCATTCTGTTTCTCACCATGCTTTTATTTATAAGAATGAGGCTTCTAGCTCTATGCGTTCTACACATGTTAAAATGCCTAAGAAGAAAACTCCTATTGCATCAAATGAACCTAACATCTCATTTAAGACTTTTGATGCTTCATATGTGCTAACTAACAAATCAGGCAAAGTAGTTGCCAAATATGTTGGGGGCAAACACAAGGGCTTCAAGACTTGTGTTTGGGTACCCAAGGTGCTTGTTTCTAATGTAAAAGGACCCAAGACCGTTTGGGTACCTAAGAACAAGGCCTAAATTTGTTTTGTAGGTTTATGCATCCGGGGGCTCAAGTTGGATCATCGACAGCGGGTGCACAAACCACATGACTGGGGAGAAAATGATGTTCTCTTCCTATGAGAAAAACCAAGATCCCCAAAGAGTTATCACATTCGGGGATGGAAATCAAGGTTTGGTCAAAGGATTGGGTAAAATTGCTATATCACCCGATCATTCTATTTCCAATGTTTTTCTTGTAGATTCTTCAGATTACAACTTGCTTTCTGTTTCTCAATTATATAAAATGGGTTACAACTGTCTTTTTACGGATGTAGGTGTTACTGTCTTTAGAAGAAGTGATGATTCAATAGCATTTAAGAGAGTGTTAGAGGGTCAGCTATACTTAGTTGATTTCAATAGAGCTGAACTCGACACTTGCTTAATTGCTAAGACTAACATGGGTTGGCTCTTGCATCGCCGACTAGCCCACGTTGGGATGAAGAATCTTCATAAGCTTCTAAAGCGTGTAGCGGCGGCGGCGGAGTCTTTGCTCCTCTTGGAACCACTGGCAACTGCATCATGCACCTGTAGCTCCTCGTCCTCAAGACCGCCTGGCCATCAGCACAAAAATTCCCTTATTTCTCCCCCAAAGTGGGAAACAAAAAACAAACAAGCAAATAAAAGAGCGGGCGAGCATCTGTCTTGCTCGAAAGAACAATACTAATGACAGTAAAGCTGGAAGTTGGAGGTTGAGTGGTTGCTTTCTCACCTGATTCCTGCGTGCTGTTCGCGACTTCCTCTGACGACACGGGAGGAAGAAGAGCAGCAGGAACGCTGACCAAGAACCTAAAGCGATTAGTGAGGGGGAAAAGGAGAACGGGGAGAAAAACTAATCTTTTTTATCTGATTTTTGGGATTTGCGTGCAGGATGGCAGTGGGAGTACGGGGCACACGAGGCCGGTCAGCTTGACCCTAATGGAAGGGAAAGCACGGCCACGCTCACGCATCTCGAAACAACAACACGCGATGCTTTGTGCCCTTGCCCGTGGTGTTTAGAAAGAAGGAGCTACAGCAGGGGCACGAGAGAGCTCTTCAGCAGGGGCACACATCAAGCCGCGACCGTCGCCCAGGTAGATGATGCGCTGCTTCCTCTTGGTGGCCAATACCCGGGTAGCCGACCCACACGACACACGGCGTGCGGCTCACTGGCGCCGATGAGAGGAGGGAGGGGGAAGCGACCGGTCGGTGCTTGTCGCAACGGCGGGGATGTTGGCGGCGGCGCTACTAAACTCTAGACCCTAGTGTCCATGGTAGAGGCGAGCACAGAGCGAGACGAAATAAACGCGTACCAAAGAGATAGGGAGAGTGATGTCTGGTTCCCGTTGATGCCATGGCAAGCGCCGCCCTTGCTCGCGCCGTAGAGAAGAGAGTGCACCAGAAATCCGAGACGGCGGCAAACGCGTCAGAGAGCGGGGTGGATGCCGACGAGGCAACAAAGAGGAGGGAGGCGAGCGCGACAGCAGGGATGGGTGTCTGTTGCTGTAGGTTAGCGTGGATGGAACACGTGCGGAGCGTGCGGGCGAGGATGGAAGGAGGGGTGGGGAGGAGGATGGAATGGGCAGGCAAAGCAGTCGGCGGGGATTGCGGGAGGATGGCGTTGATGGCGGCCTCGGCAACCTTGCATGACGAACGATGCTAATATCGCGTACGGGTCCGATCCGATGGCGGGCGTTGATGGCGGGGATCCTCGGCAGAACCGTGCACCAAAAACTTTTGTGGACGCCTACAGTAGCTCTAAGCAGTAGTAGAGATATATATGCTTGCCTTGGAGAAGCTCATAACATGGTACGAGCCTACGAGTACGACTGACTGTCTGTGATGAATCAACCACACGTTATGGCGCTAGAAATAGTACACATGTAGGTTTCGATGACCAGGCAAGGATGTGATTACAATCCGTGTAAACTCTGCTTGAAAATTGAAAGATACTACAAATCAAAGATGAGCACGGACTCTGGCCGAAACACTGGGCTATTGTACAACAAGGCGGCATTGCCATCGCAGTTGCAGTACTAGCAATTGCCATCGGGATTGCGTTTGCGGTGTTGCAGTAGTAGTACTGTAGTACTATCAAGTGAGTCTGATGCATGAACAGAGCAGCTGGAGTAGTTAAACGGAGGCGCCGGTGAGCTTGCCGTTGACGATGTGGTGGTTGTCGTCGTCCATGTAGCGCTTCCAGAACCAGTGCTGCTTCCACACCCTCTCGGTCATCTCCTCGATGGGCACGTTCTTGGTCTCCGGCAGGAAGAAGAGGACGAAGAGCGACATGACGAGGACCCAGGCGGAGAAGAAGACGAAGATGGCGTACTTGAGGTGGCAGAGCATGGAGAGGAAGGCCTGCGCGATGACGAAGGTGAAGAGCAGGTTGACGCAGACGGTGACGCTTTGCCCCGCCGACCTGGTCTCCAGCGGGAAGGTCTCACTGGGGATGAGCCAGCCCAGGGGCCCCCAGGACCAGGCGAAGGAGGAGACGAAGGTGCAGACCATGACGACGACCATGATGGCCCAGCCGTGGCCCAGGTTGTCGGAGTGGTCGGTGACCTTGATGCCCAGCACGACGGCGATGGCCACCTGCGACAGGAACATCTGCACGCCGGCCTCCAGCAGCAGCATCCGGCGGCCGACGCGGTCGACGGAGTAGACGGAGACGAGCGTGGAGAGGACGTTGACGGCGCCCGTGATGACGGCCGAGTAGAGCGACGCGTCGCTCTTGAACCCCAGCGTGTTGAACAGCACCGGCGCGTAGAACATGATGGCGTTGATCCCCGTGAACTGCTGGAAGATCTGGAGGAGGACGGCGATGACGAGCTGCGGGCGGTTGCGGCGCTGCAGGAGGTTGCGGAACGGGTGCTTGACCTCCTGCGCCACGCGGCTCGCCTCCACGATCTCGTTGAACTCCGGCTCCACGTTGTCGGTGCCCCGGATCCTCTTGAGCACGGCCTTGCCCTCGTCCAGGCGGCCGCGCTCGATGAGGCTGTTGGGCGTGTCCGTCACGAAGAGCGCGCCCAGGGTGAGCAGCGCCGCCGGGATGCCGGCCAGCGACAGCGACAGCCTCCACCCCCACGGGTGGATCTTGGACGTGCCGTAGTTGACGAGGTTGGCGAACAGGATGCCGATGGTGACGTTGAGCTGGAACAGGATGTTGAGCCCGCCGCGGATCCTCGTCGGCGCGATCTCAGACAGGAACAGGGGAACGGCCTGCAGCAAACGAATGCCATCAGATTGTTTGCGTTTGCGAGGCAGAATGTCGCGCTGGTTTTTTCAAAAGGAAATAGCAAGAAGGGACGCAGCCTCATCGATACCCATTGAGTGGGCCGACAATTTTTCAAAGGGAAAACTTATTGGGCCCATAACGAACTAGGTGTTTTGTTCGGCTTTGGACTGGCTACCAAGGAAAGAGAACCATCAACCTGGGTCCAGCCAAACGAGAAAATTGGATTTTTTTTTTTGGACTTCAAAGTTCTAGTCTGAAGTCTCAAAGAACAGTCTGAAATGTAAGGGAAAAAGCTACTCTACAAGTCTCAAAATAATAATGGGCAGTACCCATCTCCAAAGATGTGTGGTGGCCATTAAACAAAACTAGTGTGAGAGCGGTTGGTGCACCCGTGCATACACATCCTGGAAATATTTTCCGGCGTAGCAGTTGAAGCGTTGAAACCTATAGCTAGCTAAACGACGCCCCATATATGCAGATATACTAATACTGTACTATGTAACAGCATGTAGGCCTCCATCAAGCTCATTTATTTTCCCTAATTAAAAGCTTCTGCTGAATGAATAAACACTTACCACATGAACACTGTCCCAGTCTCGCCTGCTCTGACATAATTGCGCGGTGCATGTCGTATACGTTGGGTTGGACTGTTGGAACGCGCGCATGAATGATTTGCAAAAAAAAAAAAAGTATATCCAGCGGTAGGCGACAAGCATCTAGGCGCCTGCTGTTGCTGCTAATGTTTAATCCTCCTGGTTCACTCGACGCCGTTCCTGTTCGTGAGCTCTCGAAGACCTCAGGAATCTTGGTGGTTGTAGGCTGCAGACGCAGCCAAACCACGTCTTTTGTTTGGCACTTTGGCTCTAGTATACATAATAATAATGTATGCTACGTAGCCTGACAGGAACGTGAGTGAGCAGAAGGGTCCAAGCAAACTATACGCTTGTTCAAATCGATCAATAATAAGCTCTCTAGCTAGCAACCAGCCAGCCCAGGCTCAGGCAGATGGCAGGCAATTTCCTGACGAACTACTAGTACGCAGTACTCTTCGTCGCTATTAATTCTTGACCCGTGTGGGTTACACCTTCTAGAGTCAACATGGCTAGTAGCCGCCTAGCTCAGCGCTGCAGATTCCTCCGTCGTTTCTGTTGATGGCAACCTTCTAGTGTAGCATCGTAGGCTCGTAGAGCAACACACGATTATGTATGCATGTAGCAGTAGTGCATGTCACTATATAGCAGTGAAAACCAAAATTCTCCCAGCGTTTTTTTTTTTAAAAAGACATGGTGGAAACAATCTACAGCGACAGTCATATAATGCACACATATCGTCTGGTCATCATATATTGGTTCAAGTTTCAATTCTTCAGCAATCGTAAACTGCAAGACCCTGTGTGGGGAATCTTGAAGCTTGAAAAGAAAGGGTTATCACGCCGTTGCTGTCAACGGCACGCGCCAAACGTCGTAAATTAAACACAGTGCAAGCTAGTCGGCTCGGCACCGTCACCGATGCCCAGGTGTCCACGCTCGTCTGGCCATCTAGGTTCTGGGATATATACCACGCAACAAGCAACAATTCAAGTATACCGTACCTCTACTCGTTTGACCCAAAATTCTGGGAAAATACGTATGGCGCGGGCCCATGTCATTATGTTATGTATATATACTATACTCCTATATATCAAAATATTATACTCCAGGAAAATACGTACAGGTGCTAGCTGCTAGACGATGAAAGGCCGTCACGCGTATAAAAAATACGCACGCTACGGTGGTTACGTTGCACTGGTGCAGTGAACTTGCCAGAGGCGTGCAGGATCGCCGAGATGCTTGAATCGACTAAGGACGGTGACTAAAATACACCCATGTCCTTATCGCCGACGAAGAAAAAACAAACGCTATAGCTCGCTCGCGTCGCGCGCGTGCTAAAGAAATACGCTTATTTTCCTCAAACTCGATCGGCCACTGGTTTGACGACGTGGAATATATATATGTGTTGCTAGCTGCCAACACTTTTTGACTAAATAAACAAGAGCGGCCAAATACATTACGTACCGCGGCGACAGCGAGCGAAATGTGTGGCGTGAGCGTGACAAAAAGATCGACGACGAAGCTAATTAAGGGCCAAAGAAATATATATATCCGCGTGCAATGCAATTTCTAGCATCCTCATACCTGGTTGGCGAAGCCGACGCCGCAGCCGAGCAAGATCCTGCCGACGATGAGCATGGCGAGGTTCTGGGCGGCGCCGTTGAAGATCACCCCCACGATGAAGAAGACGCCGGCGACCAGCATGGTGAGGCGCCGGCCGAGGCGCCGCGTCGTGTACGAGGCGAAGAAGGTGGCCGTCAGCCCCGCGAGGTACAGCGACGACGTGAACAGCTGCAGCGGCTGGTTATCGTACTTGCAGTAGTTACTCTCCTTGTCCTCCAGTTTCTTCCGCAGCACCGCCGGGAAGAACTTGCCCAGGAAGTCGTCCATCGACGTCACACCACCTATATATATATGTACACACAATGATTTTAATTGTGTCCCAGATGTTAGTGATGGTTTCGTGGTATTTAATTGCAATGTTCATAGCCATTGAGGCAATGAAAACGTGCTATGAAAGAGTTGGTTCAACCGTGGGTTGACTAAACTTGTGACTACATATTATTCCTTCGTGTAGTACTGTAGGATATATATATTACAAAAAAAAAATGAAATGATAACTTCCTCGTGAAAAGAAAGCAGGTAGTAATATACAAGTGCTTTCATTGTTTTTTTTTTTGTTTCACTGAGGTGGATGCTTTTGCATCATACTACTAGTACCACAGTTTAATTTGACCTTTGTAACACAACTAGCTAGCTAGTTTCGTAATCATGAAGATAATATATACAGTTTTCTCATGTGTTCCTGTGCGTCCACGTGCATACAACTTATTGGAGGCCTGTGCTATTGTGCACATATATATGAATCATCAATTGCATAAAATACTCTCATCGAGTTTGAACACCTGGTATACTAAAACGGCTTTCGAGTCCCAACGGGATACCTTTGTATTGCAACCAACCTACTAGTTGTTAAGAATCTAGATTCTAGATCCAGTTTAATTTTAGAAACTAGTTTATGAAAAAAACTGGTTAATTATGCTTAAAACCACCACATTTTCTATAAACTGGTTTTAGCTAGGGAAGGCTAGATTTTTTATTTATTTTTTAAACTGGGAATCATGTTTATTATATAAACTGAGATATAAATTGGTGTGTTTGGAACCCTCTCAATTTTTATAAATCAGTTTCTTAAAACTGAGTGCTTCCAAACAATCCCTTAAAAACGGTATTTACAAACATCCAGCTTTAAGTTTTTTGCATTCGCAGTTTCTTGAAAACAAGAAATAAAATTGCTGTAAGCGACTCCTCCAACTTCCACGCATGACGGAATGAGTGGTGGGTTATTTTTTTTGGGTGACTATCTATCGCCGCTCAAATTAATTAACAATACACAAATTTAGGGGGTGTTTGGTTTACAGGGACTAAACTTTAGTCCCTCCACTTAATTCCATTTTAGTTTATAAATTGTTAAATAGGGAAACTAAAATAGAGTTTTAGTTTCTATATTTAGTAATTTAGGGACTAAAATGAAATTAAGTGGAGGGACTAAAGTTTAGTCCCTAGAAACCAAACACCCCCTTAATCTGGAAAGAAATTAGAGCTGTCTCAGTGTCTCATCAGGCGGCGTGTGCTGCATTTCTCTGCGCATGCGTTGACGTACCAGCCTGTCAAAGCAGGTGGCTAGCTCACGCAGCTAGCACAATACAATTTGATAGTGATGGGGATCCTCGCTGGTACTCTCTTAGTTTTGGGAATTAATATAATTAATATAGGGAATAACTATTATTTATTTTAATAATAGAAAATATTGGAAATGCAAATACACTCTACCGTTAATGGGACGTGTTTAATTGCCACAGTAAAATTGTTCCTTAAAAACTTGTTTAGATGTATATGTACACATTTCAATGGATTTAAGTGCTTCGGTGTGTGGAATATTCCAAACTAAATTCTGTACCAAACTACTCTAACCTATGTAGAGATTGAGGTGAATATATGTATTCGTAACTAAGGTCTAATTTGATCTGAAGTTTGTGCTTATCTGCGTGTTCAGAAGAAAATGAACAAGCTCGCAAGACAATGATCCATGCATGCAAATACTCTATCCATGGAAATAATTAAATTCGTCCTCTCTCCTTATCTGTCAAAAGTCTCTCCATGGAAGAGGAATTTCGCGTGATTCTCTGGAGCCGGGAGCCCGGCACAGGAGAGGTACGAGATGATACATAATACATACTGGAATGGAAAATCTGATTGAGAGATGACTAGCTCGCCGGCGGCGTACCTGAGATGCCGACGTCGTAGCCGAACATCAAACCGCCTGTGGCAGCCATGATGCAGGAGATGATGACGATCGGCGTGATCTTGGCCTCGAACTCGACGCCGGACGGCGCCGAGACCGAGAACCCTCCGGCCGGCATCTTGGCTCCCTGTCACTGATGAAGCAAGCCTAGCCTCTGGTGCTCCCGTCGTAGCGAAAGCAGGTGTTGCTGTCGACGCAATACAGCCTCACCCCGGTGACAGTGCGCCCGGAGCAGAGGGAGATGGGTAGAAGACGCCCGGCCTCTCCTCGGTATTATATAGAGAGCGAAGCCCGGCTCCTCGGGGAAATTTCAAACCGATCCGACCGGCCGGATGCCGCCACGTCGGCGCTGGCAGTCGGCCCGGGCCCAACCAAGAGTCCGGCTCCCCCGGGTCTTGCCGTGCCTGGCTACTAGGCTAGTCAACGACGGCTCCACGCACGTTACGGCCCACGGGCCTGATTCCAAAGGCGGGCATGCCCCTGCAGCGGCCGCGCAGCGCAAAGGCGCGGTGACTTTTCAAATCAAAAAGAAGAAAAAAAAATCTGCTTATCCGTTCGTTTGTTCCAAGCTCCTTTTGGAGAAGAGAAAGAGCAGAGGTAGCAGTTCGGAAATTTTGGATAGGGCGCCGCCCCTTTTGACAAATCCAAACGGGCCCGCGAGTCAGCCTCCAGTGCATCCTGATCGGGGGGCGGTGGCTGCAGACTTCAACCGCTGCTTTACCACTGCTGCTCAGTGAAATTCGCGTCGTGTGAATGCAGGACCTTGACTTGATGAGTGGTTGCAGGAAAATTATACCTCACGTGGCGATGGTTCGCTTTGAGAATTTTAGGGCGTGTTTGGTAAAGCTCCAGCTCCTGCTTCTTTAGCTCCAGATCCTGATCCTCATGAGGAGCTGATCCTCCTGATTCTCCTAGAAAATCAGAATCATTTTTAAAACCGTTTGACAAGTAAACTGATTCTTGTCTTCTGAGAGTTGGTGGTCTGTGGTGATTGTCTGTTTTACCCTTTGCAGTTCAACTTTGTTACAAACCAATAAGTAGGATGCATATATGGAAAAAGATATGAAACAATAACATATAAAATATTTCCATCATAGTAGTGCATAAAATGGTCTCAAATGTTTAATTCATAAATTGGCTCGTTATTTTTTTTCCAATGGCAATTGCGGGTAATTTCGATCAAACTTTAAGGGGAGGTCCATATTTGGTTGGTTGAGGAGCTGTTTTAAGGGAGGGTGGAGCAGGTTTTTTTAGATCCCACCTTTCTTCACAAAAACGACTCCCGATCTTTCAGCTCCACACGAGAATCAGTTTTAAAAAAATACCCGTTTGGCACGGCTCCTCTAGATCCTCGTTTAGAATCAGGAGCTGGAGCTGTGCCAAACGGGCCCTTAGTATCGGCGACAAGAAATTGACTCATAGTCGGCTGAATTGAATTGCCTACAGTTTCCATCCTCCAGCACACCGTTCTACTTAAATTTGTTTATCTATTAATCTATACAAGTAAATAATTCACGAGTCCCACATCTATAGACTTCACTAAATTTACCAAACAGATTACACTCAGACTTAACACATCATAAAAAACCAACGGTTCAGATCTCTGAAAAATCCTCTCTCCCTTACTCACTCAAATTAAATAAACAATTCTAACTGCATCATCTCTCGTTCCTTCCCTCCCCTCTCCACGACCCTGCCATCCCCTCTCTCGTGACCCGTCGCCTCCTCTTCCTCCCCAGCCCTTTACTTGCGCCATCACCACCGTTGATCTCTTCTCCCTCCTCTATCTAAGATTATAGCGTTAGCGTGAACTATATAGTAGTATATATAAAAGAAGACATACATGTCATCTGCACCATGTATGGACGCCAACGTTTTATCTTTGCTCTTTCCCATGACTAGTGCTGGGAATATGGGTCGGGCTAGCACGGTCCGAAGCCAGGCCTGGACTGGGCCTCAAATTTCAGCCTGTCGGCCCCCCGACACAGCCCGCATAGATGGGTCGGGCTTGGGCCGGCACGACCCAATTAAGCTCAATCTATTTAATTTCTTTAATTTAGTAAGATATCGACTTTATATTGTTGTTATATTTGGAGTTTGTGTGATTAAATGATGATAGAATTGTTTAATATCTTTAATTACACTATGAACTTTATATGGTTATAATATTTTGATTTTATGTGGTCAAATATACGGGCCGGGCTTGGGCTGGCACGACCCAACGAAGGCATGACGTGGTTTAGGACCGGGCTAGGCAACTGTTTTTTATACTTCAGGCTGACACGGTACGATCCAAAAAAATTTTGCGCTTTCCTGGTCTAAACCCATTTGGTATGAAGCGTGATGGGCTTGGGCCGGGCCAGTCTGGCCCGGCCCAATTCTCAGCACTAACCATGACAGCCAGGTCATGTCGTTATTTTTTTTTGGTTTTGGTGAAGATCTGATCTAGATAGAAACTAAAGGACACAAGGAACACATGTACCATCGAAGCTGACATTGTTCTTTAAACGAAACAGCGATCGGACTGCTGCTAATTATAAAAAGGTTTATGTTGGCCTATAAGGCATATTCGTCATCCATGAGAAAGGAACACACACAGCCGTGCAAACATGTGTGCTAACGACCGGCCGGCCGGTGAGTCACCATCCAGCTCGGTTCAGGATACCAAGTTTGATTTTTGCACCGTCCTTTCATTTTATATTTATATATATTCGTTTTGTAATTTGGTTTCTTCGCACGTTTCTAACAGTCAACAACCGCATCGCTTCAATAATGAAAGTTGAAAGAACAAATAAACCCAGGATGCCGGATGCGGCCGCACGTCGCACGAAATGGTTTAGGCAAAACGTTCACACGCACGCTAAAAAGACACTAAGGTCTGTTTGGATGCCTGTATTTGCCTTGGCCCAGGGGCGGAGCCAAGGGGGGGCCAAAGGGGGGGCCGGCAGGGGCCATGGCCCCTCCCAAGGCTGCAACACATACAAGAATATATATATATATATATATATATAGTCTAAATTTTGTGTGTATAAATATATATACTCTAAATTTTGTGCAGCACAATTAATTAAATGTGTAATATAGTGGTTAGTAATACATGATCCATAACTATGTTGTAGTATGCCAATCAAAGTTTAAAAAAGATAAAGAATATAAGGTAAAATATTCGTTGAATGACCAATCGATGCATAAAACGTCAAACCTAATTCGCTTCAGACGCTAATATCTAAACCTCACCCCTTTATAATTCATTCTATCGTCTGGCTAGGCAGTTGCGATTACCACTTGACTTGCCTCTGCCATAGCCCCACAACCAAAGTCCAAAGAAGGTGATCACGCGAAGCAGCAGAATGAGCGCCAGCAACTTATAAACATACTACATTAGATCTCGTGGATAATAAAATCTACAAATTTCAACTAAAGTTGTCACCTTATAATTGGTGTGTACACGACAAATTTGACGTGTACCTGCGTAGTTTGACGAATTTTCATGAATCCTCGAGACTAGTTGGATTTTTGAATTCTCTCAAAAAATTGTTAGTTGCCTCATGAATATTAGAGTCATTATATACAAGTTGAATCTCATCAGTCGAATATTCATCGTTATATCGTATTTATTATTTTAGTATTGTTCTTGCGTCACAACTTTAATTTAATATATCAATTAGCTAGAAAATGGACTAATCCACTAAAATAATTTATAAAGATCTAAAATTTTTTATTCTATATCGAGTGTTTAAACTTGATAACATAAAACGATATTTTTTTATCAGATAGTATTGATGAATTGATCGGCCCCCCTTATATTATATTCCTGGCTCCGCCCCTGCCTTGGCCTGTCTCCACGGATGCAGCTTGGTCATGTTTGGTTGGCTGGTTGGGGAGTTGGGCCAGGCCACAACGATGCAAGATTCTTCTGAGAGCCAGGCTCGTCACGTACGCTAGAATCGGTCGTTCCTCAGGAGCTAGGCTCGCCGCGTGCTCGTAGGTGTGTGTTGGCTAGCCAAAGTGGACGTACAGGGACTGACGGGGCTTGGTGCAACCAGCAAACCAAACAAAATCCTAACTGAACTCGATGCTACACATACAGGCATCCAAACAGTAACCAGTTACATGCATAGAGTCTGGCCACATAAGGCTTGGCTGCGGTATGCGAGCCTGGCTAGCTTAATACATGCATCCAAACGCAAGCCCCCAGCGTTTTGGGAATCCCCTGGAGGCCTCGACGTATCAGTGTGACGCTCAGCTCAGGGTTCATAGCAGACGAGCTCCCTGCCGGGAGAGGATTTGAGAGCCGAAGCCTGAATGGTTCCGGCCATTGCTCGATTATTAGTGTTGAGTCTGCCATCTAGCTGAACCCACGGCCCAGAAACCGTCTGAGCCAACGAAACGTTCTGCAAATACGCAGTCTATGACACCTGAACCTGGACGCACACCACCTACACGTCGCCAACATTCGTTGCGGATAGAGATGGCAATAGGTAAATACCTACCGGATATTACTACCCCATACACATACTCACGATATAAAAATAACTCTATCAGGTCACTCATATATACTGGCGGGTGTGGATTTACCCTCATACCCGTACCCATATGGGTATGGGTCATCCATCGGGTCACCCATACCCTCAAAAGCTAAACATTTATCAAAATATTATATGATACAAATGTCAAGTGTATTCATGTAAATACCATTACAAAATTTCTAGCATCATTTAATCATCCATTCAACACACCAAAGATAACTGGATAAAGTAGTAACAATAGGATAGTACTATATAGCACATTACATGATCATTAAATTGTCGTTAAGCCTTCTATGATACTAGGTCAGCGTCCGTGCGTTGTAACGGAAAATATATAATACCAGAATAACTTATAAACAAATGTGTGTCGTACTGTTATGAGATGGAGGATGGCGTCCTCGAGCTGTTTGGGATGACGTCAAAGCGAAACTCGGCCTGCGATCGAGCGCATCGAGCCCACGGTAAGAGGTCGCCCGTCTGCGAGGCACGCGAGGTGGAGGGCGAGGGGCAGTATCATAGAGAGGGCAATCTCCGGGGGACGCTGGTGGAGTGGCGACGCGTGATAGAGAAGGTGTACGCGGGAGCCAACGGAGGGAGAGCGCAGCGGTAGAGCAGCGTCGGAGTCGATGTCCAGTGGAGCTTCGCGCTGCTGCGGCGGGAGGGAGAGGCAGGGCGCCGAGGATGGCCTCGCCTGTGCATTCGCGCGTGCGAGACTGGGAAGGAAGAGGCTATTGAAAGCATCTAGGCCCCTAGTTGGTTTTAGTGATTAATGACAACGTAATATTATATGTGACTAACGTGTGTTTTGCAGAGACAAATGGTAAGTTAGGTCGCATGACAGGTAGAAGTACTACAACGGTGTCGGCGTTCCGAGACCGGGGGGTCCCCGAGCCGACGAGTGAGTGTGCCGCGTGCCCCAGCCCAGATGGGTCGAGCGCGTGGGCGAGCGCGAAGGGGGGAGAGAGAGAGCGAGAGCGAGGTGGCCGGAGCCGGGTCGTGAGGGAGTCGGAGAATTCCCGCGGCCTTCGTGTTCGTCCCGCGCCCAGGTCGGGTGCGCTTGCAGTAGGGGGTTACAAGCGTCCGCGCGGGTGAGGGGAGCGAGCGGCCCCGAGAGAGCGCCTGCCCCTGCCCTTCGTTCCCGCGAGGCCAACCTTCTCTAAGAAGGCCCTGGTCCTTCCTTTTATAGGCGTAAGGAGAGGATCCAGGTGTACAAATGGGGGTGTAGCAAGGTGCTACGTGTCTAGCGGGGGAGAGCTAGTGCCCTAAGTACATGCCAAGGTGGCAGCCGGAGAGATCTTGGCACCCAGCTAGTGTGGCGTCGTGGCTGTCGGAGAAGCGACGGAGCCGGACGGAGGGACAGCTGTCGGAGTGGCTGGGCCCTTGCTGACGTCCTCCTGCTTTTGTAAGGGAGCTGAGAGCCGCCGTCGTCATGGGTCTAGCGGGGCGCATCATTGCCTATCTGGCGGAGCTGGCCAGATGGGACGTCGGTCCTGTTCTCTGCGGCCCGAGTCGGCTCGGGGTAGGGTGATGATGACGCTTCCTGTTGACGTGGCGGACTTGTGCCCTAGGTCGGGCGACGTGGTGGCTCCTCCGAGGCCGAGGTCGAGTCTATCCTGCATGGCCGAGGCCGAACCTGAGCTCCCGGGTCGGGCGAGGCGGAGGTTGCTCGGCAGAGGCCAGGGCAGAGTCCGAGCCCTGGGTCGGGTGAAGCGGAGTTCGTCGTCTTCTGGGGCCTTAGCCCAAGTCCGAGCCCTGGGTCGGGCGGAGCGGAGTTCGCCGTCTTCCGGGGCCTTAGCCCGAGTCCGAGCCCTGGGTCGGGCAGAGCGGAGTTCGCCGTCTTCCGGGGCCTTGGCCCGAGTCCGAGCCCTGGGTCGGGCAGAGCGGAGTTCGCCGTCTTCCGGGGCCTTAGCCCGAGTCCGAGCCCTGGGTCGGGCGGAGCGGAGTTCGCCGTCTTCCGGGGCCTTAGCCCGAGTCCGAGCCCTGGGTCGGGCGGAGCGGAGTTCGCCGTCTTCCGGGGCCTTAGCCCGAGTCCGAGCCCTGGGTCGGGCGGAGCTTCCTCTGGCGCTTTCGGCCGAGCCTGGCTACCCGTCAGTCTTACCTTTTGCGTTAAAGGCCCCAGTGATTTGGTCGGTTGGCGCGGTGATTTAGTCAGGGTTACTTCTTATCGAAGGCAAGGCCTCGGGCGAGCCGGAGATGCGTCTGCCGTGAAAGAGGAGACCTCGGGCGAGACGGAACCATCTCAGGGTCGGCTGCCCTCGCCCGAGGCTAGGCTCGGGCGTGGCGTGATCAAGTCGCTCGTATGGACTGATCCCTGACTTAATCAAACCCATCAGGCCTCTGCAGCTTTATGCTGATGGGGGTTACCAGCTGAGAATTAGGCGTCTTGAGGGTACCCCTAATTATGGTCCCCGACACCCCTAATTATGGTCCCCGACAGTAGCCCCCGAGCCTCGAAGGGAGTGTTAACACTCGCTTGGAGGCTTTCGTCGCACTTTTTTGCAAGGGGACCAGCCTTTCTCGGTTGCACTTTGTTCCGGTGGGTGCGCGCGAGCGCACCCGCCGGGTGTAGCCCCCGAGGCCTCGGAGGAGTGGTTTCACTCCTTCGAGGTCTTAATGCCTTGCGTAATGCTTCGGCTGATCTGGTGGTTCCCTCATGCGAACAGGCCGTAGCCCAGGTGCACTGTCGGGGCCCAAGTTCTCGGGCTGGTATGTTGACGCTGTCAACGGTTCGGCCGGAGCCGGGTTTGCGAGAGTAGCCCCCGAGCCTCCGCACAGAGCGAGAGGACGATCAGGGACAGACTCGGCTTTTTTGTATACGCCCCTACGTCGCCTTTCCGCAAGGAGGAGGGGGGGAGAGCGCCATGTTACTCTCGATGGGCACCGAACATGGTGTCTCCGGTGAGCTGCAATCGGGTAATCCGAGTGGACGTCCGTGCCCCGTTCGTTGGGGGTCGGCTAGGGGCCCGGAGGCACGCCCAAAAGTACCTGCGGGTGATCTGCCGGACCCGGTCCCCTGGCGACGGGGTCCGAGGGCTCGTTGCCTCCCTCCGATGGGATTCCGTTACAGAGTCGTTCCCGCTGGTCTCGGAAATGTCCTAGGGTACCTCGGGAGCACAGCCCGAGCCTCGGTTATGTATCGAACGTACCCCTGGTCATCCCTCGCTCGGTGTCTGAGGCGACTGTGAACCCTTCGGGGGGCCAGCCTTCGAACCCCTGATCAGTAAGGGGCACGGAGCCCGAGTAGCCTGAGGCGGTCGTGGGACCTTTCGGGGGCCGACCTTCGAACCCCTGACCAGTAGTGGGTGTCGGGCCCACGCGATCTGAGGTGGCTGTTGAACCATTCGGGGGGCCAGCCTTCGAACCCCTGATCAGTAAGGAGGCTCGGAGCCTAGTTCCTTCGCGGGGAAGGATCCCTTTGGGGTTATCCCCCTTTCCCGGTCCCTGTTGCAAGAGATAGAGAAAGAAGGAAAAGGGAAAAAGGATACGAAACTGAACGTCGTGGCGTACCTTTTTTGGTGTGGCCGTTTTGGCGAAGGCGAAACGTCGCCAGCTGCTCCTGCCAGTAGCGCTGTCCGTCGAGCCGCGGAGTTAATGCGCCGGGGTGAGTAGTTGGCGAGGCTGCTGTTGCGCGCGCGCGAGCCGTTCGAGGTACGGGTCACGAGCGTGTCGTCTTCCCACCGTGAGAGAGAGGGGGTTCTCTTGCTGCCTCCAGATGGGACGTGAGCCTGGCTGATGGCGTGATCGCTGCTCTTGCGCGCCTGCCACTGTCATTACTGCCGGCCCACTTTTGACCGTGTTTGACCGCTGCGTCAGGCTGGCGCAGCTGGCCCGCGCGCTGGGCCGCCTTGGGTCGCGGTATTGGTTCCGTAACCGAGGAGGTGCGGTGGTGGCGCAAGTGGCATAGCGGCTTACATGCAGCATCCGGCGCACCGGTTGCGCGACGCGTGGGCTTGAGCCTCCGCGCTGGCCTATCAGGAGTCGGAGAGGCGCGTCCACTTGGCACGGCTGCACGCCGCCCGCGTGGCTGCCCATCCCCTTCGCCCGTTGGTCTGGGCAAAGGTGGAGGGTCATTTGTAACCGCTGGGCGGTTGTGCGCGTCGCGCGCGCGCGCGGTTCGGCTTCTTCTGCTTGGAGCCGGTCTGCATGACAGGCGGGCCCCAGCCCCCGCGCCGCAGGGGAGGGCTTTGGAGGTGTGTTGGAGAAGACTTAGCCCGTGACGGTTGGGGGCGCAAGCACGGAGAGTTGCCTTTAAAAGGAGGGCGACCCCTTTCGTAGGGTGACCATGTCTTCTTCCTCCCTTACGCATTGTGTCTCTCCATCTTCCAAGCCCCCGGATGGGGGGAACCGCCGTCTTTTCGCTCCATCGTTGGAGGAATGCAACTCCGTGGGAGTTGGTACCTTTCAGCCATCGTTCGGCTTCAAGGATTTTCATCATGCAGCCCGGCTGCACCCCTCCACCGGCGGTCACCCAGGATGGTAACCTCCGGCTTGATGGTGGGGGAAAGCGAGCCGGGCTGCGGCCTCCGCCCCTTCCTCAGCCTCAAGGATTTTCATCACCAGGGCTGAGGAGGGGCGTGTGCCGGGTCGGGGTTGGCCCCTACGCGGGTGGTGGCCCGCTCCTTCCCTCAGTGATCGGGGGGAAGGGCGGGAGTCGTCCGTGGCGCCAACAGCTGCAGCGTGCCCGGCTCTCTGAGCCGAGCAGTCTCGGAGCCGTCCCCGGTGCCGCCTCCCACCACGGCAGCTGGAAGAGGTTCTTCCACCGGCGCGACAACCGAGGTTGGCCACGGACCGACCTCCGACTCTACGGCCTTCTGCCCGTCCTTGCCCCTCGAGTTTGGGCAAGGGCGGGGGCCTCCCAGCAGCAGCATCCGCCCTGAGGCCATCATTGCTGCTGTTCGGCCCCCCAGGGCAGAAGTCTTCATCGTCGCCGCTGCCGGGGCGGGCGGCGACATGCCGTTCGTCGGTCTTCTGCTGCCCCGCAGGCCCACTCCCATCGAGTGGGGTTGTTCGTACCTGCGGGGGGGGGGGGGGGAACCGGAGTTCCGTTTGTAATGGCACTTCGAGTGCCGGGTTTTTGTTCATTTTGGCTTTCGGGGCCTGAACATGTATGTAATTTCGGCACGGAGCCGTGCTTTTTCCTCATTCCCGAGCACTAAGACTCGTCTGCTGATTGCCTGAACTGCTTCACTAAGCATGAGTTGCCTCGTGTCAAGGTGACGAGTGAGGTATCCGTATCCCGGAGGCGTAGGAGTCCCTCGGCTCGGTCGGCCCTGTTGTCCGAGGCTCCTCTAGCTTAGTTAAAGAGACCCCTCGGCCACTCTTCGACGAGCCGAGGCCGGGGGTAGCGATATCAGCATGAGCAGAGGCGGAGTTGGCTCGGAAATGAAACCTGGTTGGCCGGAGCCTAGCCGAGTTGTCCGTCGGCAGGATCGACGCCGGAGTTGGTCAGCCGAGGCTTCGGACCGGGCTCGTGCCCTCGGAAGGTGGTTGGCCGAGGCCCCGGAGGTGGCTGGCCGAGCCGCCTGCTCGGGCCGGATTCCCAGAGAAGTCCCTGACAACGGTTGCCCGGGCGTGGTGATGACGCCGTCCTTCGGAGCAGAGGCCCTCGGACCGCGTCGCCGTCCGAGGCTAGGTCGGGCCTCGCCGAAGATGCCGTCGATGCCGAGGGCGTCGCTGCCCCCCTCCAGCGTCAAGACCCGAGCCTGCAGGGTCAAATCGTCTTGTGGCGTGGGCCTTGTGCGGCCGTCGAGGCCAGGACACACACCCTTGCAGCGTTATAAAGCTGCGTCTCTTTTCCTCTTGTTTCGAGTATCTGGACTTTTTGTCAGTAGCAGGGATGTTAGTGCGAGCGAGAGTTGCTTCTCGCGGGAGGTGATGAGTGAGGTATCCGTATCCCGGAGGCGTGGGAGTCCCTCGGCTCGGTCGGCCTCGCCGCTTACGCGCACTTTTACTCGTCCATGAGGCCCTATCACCGACTTAGTCGAGAAAGCTTGAAGAATCGCTTTAACAGAAGAGCTTCCGAACGTAGAGACTCGTTCGATCCGCGGAGTCACTTTATCCGAGCGCGAGTTACTTATCGCAGAAGGTGATGAGTGAGGTATCCGTATCCCGGAGGCGTAGGAGTCCCTCGGCTCGGTCAGCCTTGGCTGCTTACGTGTACCCTGTCGTTTCCAGGACCCGCTTTTCGAAGTAGTCAAAAAGCACGAAAGATGTTCTGGTAAAAGAGATTTTTTGTTCGAGGAAAATTTTGACGCAGAGGGGGTTTCCCCCCCCCTTTTAGCCCCCGAGGGAGGGTCGGGCTTTGCCGAGGCGAGGCCGACCCTTCCTTGTTGACTAAACTTTGCGTGGGTGCGAGGTATATGAATAACTTGGAAACATCTTAAGGGTAGAAGCGACGTAGCTGTTGGATGTTCCAAGCGTTGCCGTAGACCTCGCCTTGACTGTTGGCCAGCTTGTACGTTCCGGGCTTCAGAACTTTGGCGATGATGAACGGCCCCTCCCAGGGGGGCGTGAGCTTGTGCCTCCCTCGGGCGTCCTGCCGCAGCCGAAGCACCAGGTCGCCCACCTGGAGATCTCGGGGTCGGACCCCTCGGGCGTGGTAGCGTCGCAGGGACTGCTGGTACCGCGCCGAGTGTAGTAAGGCCCTGTCTCGAGCCTCGTCCAGCTGGTCCAGCGAGTCTTCTCGGCTAGCATGGTTGCTTTCTTCGTTGTAGGCCCTCGCCCTCGGGGAGCCGTATTCCAGGTCAGTGGGCAGGACGGCCTCGGCCCCGTAGACCAGGAAGAACGGCGTGAAACCTGTGGCTCGGCTTGGCGTCGTCCTCAGGCTCCAGACCACCGAGGGGAGTTCCTTCATCCACCGCTTGCCGAACTTGTTGAGGTCGTTGTAAATCCGAGGCTTGAGCCCTTGTAGGATCATGCCGTTGGCACGTTCCACTTGCCCATTCGACATGGGATGAGCTACGGCGGCCCAGTCCACCCGGATGCTGTGATCGTCGCAAAAATCCAAGAATTTTTTGCCGGTGAACTGGGTGCCATTGTCGGTGATGATGGAGTTCGGGACCCCAAAGCGATGGATGATGTTGGTGAAGAACGCCACCGCCTGCTCGGATCTGATGCTGTTCAGGGGTCAGGCCTCGATCCACTTGGAGAATTTGTCGATGGCGACCAGCAGGTGCGTGTAGCCCCCGGGCGCCTTCTGCAGAGGGCCGACGAGGTCCAGACCCCACACAACGAAGGGCCAGGTGATGGGTATCGTTTGCAGAGCCTGAGCGGGCAGGTGGGTCTGCTTCGCATAGAATTGGCACCCTTCGCAGGCGCGGACAATTCTAGTGGCGTCAGCCACCGCCGTCGGCCAATAGAAGCCTTGGCGGAAAGCGTTCCCGACGAGGGTTCGGGGTGCTGCATGATGGCCGCAAGCCCCCGAGTGTATTTCCCGCAGGAGTTCCTGACCTTCGGCGATGAAGATGCATCGCTGGAGGATGCCCGAGGGGCTACGGTGGTAGAGCTCCTTCTCATCGCCCAGCAAGACGAACGATTTGGCGCGTCGCGCTACCCGCCGAGCCTCGGCTCGGTCGAGGGGCAGTTCTCCTTGGTGGAGATATTGTAGGTACGGGGTTTGCCAATCTTGATCTGGCATGACCCCGCTCTGCTCCTCCTCGATGCGCAGTGCTTCGCCCTCGGGGGCCAAGGGTTCCTCGGGTTGAACCGAGGATGGCTCGGGCTGGGCCGAGGTCACCTCGGACGGGGCCGAGGGTGCCTCGGGCTCGGGCGCGTCGCCCATCTTGACGGAGGGTTGGTGTAGTTGGGGATGGCCATGAACTTCGCGTAGCATGGCCTTCCCAACACTGCGTGGTAGGTTCCTCGGAACCCGACCGCCTCGAACGTCAAAGTCTCCCTTCGGAAGTTGGAGGGTGTTCCAAAGCAGACAGGAAGGTCGAGCTGTCCGAGGGGCTGGACGCGCTTCCCGGGAATGATCCCGTGGAAGGGCGCAGCGCCTGCTCGGACGGATGACAGATCGACGCGCAGGAGCCTGAGGGTCTCAGCGTAGATGATGTTGAGGCAGCTGCCCCCATCCATCAGGACCTTGGTGAGCCTGACGTCGCCGATGACGGGGTCGACGACGAGCGGGTACTTCCCCGGGCTCGGCACGTGGTCGGGGTGGTCATCTTGGTCGAAGGTGATGGGCTTGTCGGACCAGTCTAGGTAGACTGGCGCCGTCACCTTCACCGAGCAGACCTCCCGACGCTCCTGCTTATGATGCCGAGCCGAGGCGTTCGCCGCATGCCCTCCATAGATCATAAAGCAGTCGCGGACCTCGGGGTACTCTCCTGCTTGGTGATCTCCCTTCTTGCCGTCGTCGCGGGCCTTGTCACCCTCTGCGGGTGGCCCGGCCCGATGGAAGTGGCGCCGAAGCATGACGCACTCCTCGAGGGTGTGCTTGACGGGCCCCTGATGGTGGGGGCACGTCTCCTTTAGTGCCTTGTCGAAGAGGTTGGCGCCTCCGGGGGGCTTCCGAGGGTTCTTGTACTCGGCGGCGGCGACAAGGTCCGTGCTGGCGGCGTCGCGTTTCGCTTGCGACTTCCTCCTGCCTTTCTTCTTGGCGCCGAGCGGAGTAGACGCCTCGGGAGCATCTTCCGACGGGCGGCCCTGGGGCTGCTTGTCCTTTCGGAAGATGGCTTCAACCGCCTCCTGACCAGAGGCGAACTTGGTGGCGATGTCCATCAGCTCGCTCGCCCTGGTGGGGGTCTTGCGACCCAACTTGCTCATCAGGTCGCGGCAGGTGGTGCCGGCGAGGAACGCGCCGATGACATCGGAGTCGGTGATGTTGGGCAGCTCGGTGCGCTGCTTCGAGAATCGCCGGATGTAGTCCCGAAGGGACTCTCCCGGCTGTTGCCGACAGCTTCGGAGGTCCCAGGAATTCCCGGGGCGCACGTACGTGCCCTGGAAGTTGCCGGCGAAAGCCTGGACCAGATCTTCCCAGTTGGAAATCTGCCCCGGAGGCAGGTGCTCCAACCAAGCGCGAGTGGTGTCGGAGAGAAACAGGGGGAGGTTTCGGATGATGAGGTTGTCATCGTCCGTCCCACCCAGTTGACAGGCCAGGCGGTAGTCCGCGAGCCACAATTCCGGTCTCGTTTCCCCCCGAGTACTTTGTGATAGTAGTCGGGGGTCGGAATCGGGGCGGAAATGGCGCCCGCCGAATGGCTCAGCTAAAGACCTGCGGACCGGGTGGTTCGGGCGAGGGACTCCGATCTTCCCCGCTGTCGTAGCGTCCCCCACGCCTGGGGTGATAACCTCGGCGCACCCTTTCGTCGAGGCGGGCCCGACGGTCGCGATGAGGGTGCTCGTCGCCGAGGTGGCCCGGGGCCGCAGGCGTGGTGTTGCGCGTGCGCCCGGTGTAGACCAAGGCTTCCCGCGTGAGTCGGGAAGTCGCGGCGCGAGGTTCCGAGGGGTACCCCTGCCTTCGGGAGGCAGAGCTCTCGGCCCGCCGGGCCGCAGCGCCTTCCAGGAGATGCTTGAGTTCTCCCTGGATTCGCCGACCCTCGGTGGTTGATGACTCCGGCATCGCGCGGAGGAGCATCGCTACAGCGGCCAGGTCCTGACCGGTTCCGCCGGATGCGGGTGGCGGTCTGTCCCTGGCATCGTTGGCGATGCGGTGCTGGAGACCTTGGGGCAGGTGACGTATTCCTCCGGCTGGGGGCTGGCTCGCCTATACCTGCCCGATGTTCTGGCGGATTGCCTCGAGCGCTCCTGCTCCCTCATCGAGCCCGGCCTGCGCCCCGCGGACTTGCTCGAGCTGTGGGTCGTGACCCCCCGCCGGAACGGGGACCACAGCTAGCTCCCGCGGGATGTCGGCGCGAGGCGCTGGCCTAGGGGGATCACCATCCTCCGGCATGCCGAGACAGCCGCCTCCGGAGGGATCCCCTAGCTCGACGTGGAGACATTCGCGGCTCGGGCCGCAGTCCTTGTCGTCAAGGCTGCGGCTGCCGTCGGAACAGTCGGAGAGGCAGTAGTCACATGCGGTCATGAAGTCCCGCATGGCACTGGGGTTGCCAAATCCGGAGAAATCCCAGCAGATGCTGGGGTCGTCATCTTCCTCGGACCCAGAGGGTCCGTAGGTCGAGACACCCGTCAGTCGGTCCCAAGGCGACCGCACACGAAACCCCAGAGAGGTTGCACTCGCCTCAACGTGAGCGCCCGCCAAAGCGAGGTCGCCAGGCGGGTTGAGGCCGAGTCGAAATGACGAAAGATGGGTAGCAGTCGGTACCTTTTTGTCGACGAGGAGCGATGAAGTCACGTCGGGGGCTGATCGCGCTGTCGTCTTAGGTACGAGGGCGACGTCCTGCAGGCCCTTCGTGAGCGTGCTGGCGTCGTCCACCTGCTCGGAGTCGACGTGCTGCGGGGGGATGGCGCTCGCCTTCGCCTCAAACGCGGGGGTGATGCCCGACACGTCCTCCGTTGGGGCGCTGGGGATGTCGATTTGCTCGACAGCTGTCGGAGCGCAGCCTCCCGCTCGGCCTTGGTTGCCCCGCCTCCTCCTCCGATGGCGAGGGAGAGGACGGAGCGAGCTCGAAAGTTGTCCTTCCCCCACGCGGGAAAGGCGTCGTCGATTCCGCCGCCGGCGGGCGGGCTGTCCGCCACCATTGTCGCTGTCGCGCGGCGGTGGAAGGAGTCCGTCGAAAGACATGAACTCAAGACTCCCGAAACGGAGCACCGTCCCGGGTTGAAGAGGTCGTTGGAGACTGCCCATCTGGAGCTTGACGGGAATCTACTCGTCAACACGCAGCAGGCCCCTACCTGGCGCGCCAACTGTCGGCGTTCCGAGACCGGGGGGTCCCCGAGCCGACGAGTGAGTGTGCCGCGTGCCCCAGCCCAGATGGGTCGAGCGCGTGGGCGAGCGCGAAGGGGGGAGAGAGAGCGAGAGCGAGGTGGCCGGAGCCGGGTCGTGAGGGAGTCGGAGAATTCCCGCGGCCTTCGTGTTCGTCCCGCGCCCAGGTCGGGTGCGCTTGCAGTAGGGGGTTACAAGCGTCCGCGCGGGTGAGGGGAGCGAGCGGCCCCGAGAGAGCGCCTGCCCCTGCCCTTCGTTCCCGCGAGGCCAACCTTCTCTAAGAAGGCCCTGGTCCTTCCTTTTATAGGCGTAAGGAGAGGATCCAGGTGTACAAATGGGGGTGTAGCAAGGTGCTACGTGTCTAGCGGGGGAGAGCTAGTGCCCTAAGTACATGCCAAGGTGGCAGCCGGAGAGATCTTGGCACCCAGCTAGTGTGGCGTCGTGGCTGTCGGAGAAGCGACGGAGCCGGACGGAGGGACAGCTGTCGGAGTGGCTGGGCCCTTGCTGACGTCCTCCTGCTTTCGTAAGGGAGCTGAGAGCCGCCGTCGTCATGGGTCTAGCGGGGCGCCATCATTGCCTATCTGGCGGAGCTGGCCAGATGGGACGTCGGTCCTGTTCTCTGCGGCCCGAGTCGGCTCGGGGTAGGGTGATGATGACGCTTCCTGTTGACGTGGCGGACTTGTGCCCTAGGTCGGGCGACGTGGTGGCTCCTCCGAGGCCGAGGTCGAGTCTATCCTGCATGGCCGAGGCCGAACCTGAGCTCCCGGGTCGGGCGAGGCGGAGGTTGCTCGGCAGAGGCCAGGGCGGAGTCCGAGCCCTGGGTCGGGTGAAGCGGAGTTCGTCGTCTTCTGGGGCCTTAGCCCGAGTCCGAGCCCTGGGTCGGGCGGAGCGGAGTTCGCCATCTTCCGGGGCCTTAGCCCGAGTCCGAGCCCTGGGTCGGGCGGAGCGGAGTTCGCCGTCTTCCGGGGCCTTAGCCCGAGTCCGAGCCCTGGGTCGGGCGGAGCGGAGTTCGCCGTCTTCCGGGGCCTTAGCCCGAGTCCGAGCCCTGGGTCGGGCGGAGCGGAGTTCGCCGTCTTCCGGGGCCTTAGCCCGAGTCCGAGCCCTGGGTCGGGCGGAGCTTCCTCTGGCGCTTTCGGCCGAGCCTGGCTACCCGTCAGTCTTACCTTTTGCGTTAAAGGCCCCAGTGATTTGGTCGGTTGGCGCGGTGATTTAGTCAGGGTTACTTCTTATCGAAGGCAAGGCCTCGGGCGAGCCGGAGATGCGTCTGCCGTGAAAGAGGAGACCTCGGGCGAGACGGAACCATCTCAGGGTCGGCTGCCCTCGCCCGAGGCTAGGCTCGGGCGTGGCGTGATCAAGTCGCTCGTATGGACTGATCCCTGACTTAATCAAACCCATCAGGCCTCTGCAGCTTTATGCTGATGGGGGTTACCAGCTGAGAATTAGGCGTCTTGAGGGTACCCCTAATTATGGTCCCCGACACCCCTAATTATGGTCCCCGACAAACGGTGAAAACAATCCCGGAGATAAGAACTCGAAGCGACGGCTAAAACGACGAAACAAAAGGTGAAGGTCTACGGAGTCCGAGTGTCAAGGAGATGTAGACACTCGCATTTTAGTTAGGTCTTTTATTCTCTTTTAGCTGTACTATAAAGAGGGGTTGTCGATGAGTAGTTTGACCAAGAGAGTTCTAGTGTAGTGTTGGTGCACAATCACACTCATACACAGTGCTAGGTGTCACTCTAGAACTCACACTCAAGTTAGAACGAAAACCGATTTGAAAATCAGCTGAAAAACAAGAGTTAGTGATTCTGGCGTTGGGGCACCGGACTGTCCGGTGCACCCTCTGCCAGGTGGGACCAGGCTGATCCGCGGCAAAGGCTTTCCCCTCCGCAGAAACCCGAGAGCGCAGCTTTCAGAGTTGAATTTTAGTGGCACACCGGACTCCGCACCGGACTGTCCGGTGTGCACCGGACAGTGGACTGTTCACTGTCCGGTGCGCCATGAGTCCAACGGCTACCTGTCAGAACTAGCCGTTGGAAACGACCGTTGGCGCACCGGTGGCGCACCGGACTGTCCGGTGCGCCATCGCGCAGTGAAATGCCTGTAACGGCTAGTTGGTGGGTGAGGGCTATTTATACCCCCTCCACCCACCATATTCAATGACTTGCACTCCACATTTATTCCAGCACATTGCTAGAGCTTTGCAAGCACCAAAAGCCTAGTGAGGAGATTAGAGAATCATAATCCGCGTTTGTTCCTCATTAGCGCTAGTGAGAGCCACCTAGAGCACACACCACTTGCATTAGGCTTCTCTTGGTCAAGCGAAAGTCTACAGCTTGTTACTCTTGGTGATCGGCATCACCTAGACGGCTTGGTGGCGTTGGGAGCTCGGTGATCACCGTGAAGATCTTGTTGGTGACCCGACTCAAGTTTGTAAGCGGTCTCGAGGGATCTACTGCGCCGGAGTGGCAAAGGATCATCTCGTAGTGAGCACTTGGTTCTTGCGAGGACCAAGGGGGAGCGATACCCTTGCGCGGGTGCTCCAACGAGGACTAGTGGAGAGTGCCGACTCTTCGATACCTCGGGAAAAATTGGAGGAGTCTTCTAAACTTTGCTTTACATTCCGCACTTAATTCAAGCACTTTATATTGTGTATTTTTTTAGCAAGTATTTGAAGTATTATCTTAGCTTTGTTGCATTTCTAGTTTTATTTTCTTAGTGCTAGTTGTTGGGGTGAAGTTGGGCTCTTGCTTATCTCTTGCTTAGGTTTTAATTAGTGTTGATTTTTAGAAAAGCCCAATTCACCCCCCTCTTGGGCATCGTGATCCTTTCAATTGGTATCGGAGCCTTGTTGCTCATAGATTAGCTTAACCGCTAGAGTTACGATGTCCGGTGGGGATGGACCTCCTCCCGTTTTTGATGGTGACGATTTTCCTTATTGGAAAATTCGTATGGAAGCATACTTAGAGGCTATAGACATTGGTGTCTATAAAGCCGCCACACAAGGGTTCCCCGAACCTAGAGATCCCACAAATCTTGTAGGTGATGAGTTCAATTATGAGAAATGGAATGCTAAGGCCAAAAACACCCTTTTTAGAGGCCTTTGCAAAGATGTGTTCAATAGAGTAAGAAATCATAAAAATGCTCATGATTTGTGGATGGACATTTGTGCTCTACACGAAGGAACTAGAAGTGAACGTGAGGAAAGATATCACATAGCCATGCGAAAGTTAAATTCTTTTGAAATGCTTACTAATGAAAATGCAAATGCTATGTACTCACGACTTAATATTCTTGTAGAGGAAGTTAATGGATTGGGGCTTACTCAAATCTCACAACCGGATGTTGTGAGGAAGATTCTCAGTGTCCTCCCAATAGACAAATATGGACACATTGTCACTGTGCTACATCAAATGGATCTTTCAGTTACCACACCTACACAAATTTTGGGAAAGATCAATGCCCATGAAATGTACATGCACATCAACGACAAAGAAGAATCATCTTCCAAAAAAAGGATTTGGCTCTCAAAGCAAATCATGAAAAAAAGGAAAAGCAAAAATACAAGTTGACGAAGAATCCTCAAGTGATGATGACCTTGATGCAAACATTGCCTTGATGGTAAGGAAGACCACCAAGATGTTGAAAAAGCTAAATAGAGAAGGCATCAAATTTGATTCAAGGAAGAAGAAGTTCTTTTCCAACAAAAGAAAGCCCATTTCTGAGATGGACTGCTACAACTGTGGTGAGCTTGGTCATCTTGCTCATCAATGCAACAAGCCCAAGAAGAACAAGTTCAAGGGCAAGAAAGAAGATGACAGCGATGATGAAAAGAAGGAAAAGAAATTTTTCAAGAGAAAGGATGGGAAGCAAAAGAGGTTCCACAAGAAGAAGAATGGAAAGGCATATATTGTTGGCGACTGGCTCACCGACATCGAATCATCAAGTGGGTCTTCTTCAAGTGAAGAAGAGAATGATGAAAAAATTGCCGCCATCGCCGGGGACTTCTCTTCACCACCACCATCGCCATCATCCACTTCTCACCTATGCCTCATGGCTAGGGGTGAACGGAAGGTACAAAATGATATTGCTGATGATAGTGATAGTGATAGTGATGAGGAATTTGCTTCACCTTCATATGATGAGTTAGCTGACTTACTTAAAGAATATACTCAAATCATTAGAAAGTCAAAAGCTAAATGTGATAGGCTGAAAAATGAAAATGAATCTTTAAATGCCAAGTATGACATAGTTATAAAGGCTAGTGATGAAATAAAAGAAGAAAATAAAACTATGTCATCAACTGTAAATGAGCTCACAAACTCCCTAAAAGATGCTAAGGAAAAATATGACAAATTAAATAAAGCTAATAGGGAGTTGCAAAATAGACTAGTAAAGATCGAGGAAGACTATACTCAAATTAAATTTGATCATGACAATCTTCTTGTTGAAAATGAACTTTTATCTTGCAAAACACATGAGGCTATTAACCCTGTTGTTAAGCTTGATGTAGCAACCTCATGTGATGATTTGATTCAAGAAGAGCAAACTAGTCTACATGCTGAATTGACTGAAAAAGTTGAAGTCCTGACTTTAGACAACCAAAAATTGAAGAATTACTTGACTGATGCAACTACTAGAGGAAAAGTTGCTATTGAGAACAATGATTTCAACAATGAGTTGGCAGTGGATAATCAAAGGCTTAAGAATGAGGTCAAGAAACTAAAAAGTGAAAATGAACATCTTGCAACAAGTGTGCAAAAGTTCAACAAGGGTCAATACCTCCAAAATGAGCTGCTTATGAACACTGTTATGAAAAATAACAAGAGTGGTATTGGATACAATGCTTTTGTGCAAAAGAAAGCTACCACTCAATACAAGCCAAAGCAGACTCACAAGCCTATCAAATGCTTTGAGTGTGGAAATGAAGGTCACTTTGCCCACAACTGCAAAGCCAAACCACCAACTCCCTTGCCTAAGCACTCAAGACCATTTGCTTTCAATGCTCACTATGTTCTAAGAAAGGTTGCAAATGGAAAGGTTAAGGTTACATTCCTAGGTCCACCAAACAAAAATAGACCTAGACAAATCTGGGTGGCAAAGTCCTTAATTGAGAAAGTCACTGGTCCTATGCAATATAGGGCCCTCAAAACTCAAGCTTGAATTGTCTGTGAATGTAGGTGAACTACAAGACCGGTGGGAGCCATTGGGTTATTGACAGTGGATGCACACAACATATGACAGGCAACCCACGGATGTTCACCTCACTAGATGAAAATGTTGATGGACAAGATAAAATCACATTTGGAGACAATTCAAAAGGAAAAGTGCAAGGACTTGGCAAGGTGGCAATCTCAAATGATTTATCAATATCAAATGTTCTCTTAGTTGCACCTTTGAGCTTCAATTTATTATCAGTGGGTCAACTCTGTGATCTTGGACTTCAATGCTTATTCACTCCAACAGAGGTTATTGTAACAAAGATGGATGATGAATCAATGGTATTCAAAGGATTTAGATACAACAACCTCTACTTAGTGGATTTCACTTCAGAAGATGCAGACTTAAGAACTTGCCTCTTCACCAAAGCTTCTCTTGGATGGCTTTGGCATAGGAGGCTTGCACATGTTGGGATGAGCACACTCAAGAAGGTATTAAAGAAAGATATGGTTAGAGGATTAAAGGATGTGGTGTTTGAAAAAGACAAGCCATGCAGTGCATGTCAAGCTGGAAAGCAAGTTGCTAATACACATCCCACTAAAGCTTTCATGTCAACATCAAGGCCACTGGAACTACTTCATATGGATTTGTTTGGGCCTACAAATTATGTCAGTGCCGGTGGCAACCTCTACTGTCTAGTGATTGTTGATGACTTCTCAAGATACACTTGGGTGTTCTTTCTCCATGACAAATCTGAAGTTGCATCTATATTCAAGAAGTTTGCCAAGAAAGCACAAAATGAATTTGATTGCAAGATTAAGAAGATTAGAAGTGACAATGGCAAAGAATTTGACAACACCAACATTCATGAGTACTGTGATGAAATTGGGATCAAGCATGAAGTATCTGCCACATACACACCTCAACAAAATGGAGTTGTTGAAAGGAAAAACAGGACCTTGATCACTCTTGCAAGAACAATGATTGATGAGTATAACACACCGGAGAGGTTTTGGGCCGAAGCTGTCAACACTGCTTGTTATGCATCAAACAGGCTATTTCCTCACCGGCTACTTGAGAAGACTCCTTATGAACTGCTAAATGGGAAAAAGCCAGACGTCTCCTTCCGGGTGTTTGGGTGCAAATGCTACATCTACAAGAAACGCCATCACCTAGGGAAGTTTCAAAGACGTTGTGATATTGGTTTTCTTTTGGGTTATTCATTAAAGTCCAAAGCATATCGAGTATTCAACCATGCCACTGGTATGGTAGAAGAAACATATGATGTGGAATTTGATGAGACTAATGGCTCCCAAGGAGCACTTGAAAATCTTGATGATGTAGGTGATGAGCCACTAAGGGAAGCAATGAAGAACATGCCTATTGGAGCTATCAAACCAAAAGAAGATGAAGAAGAAGTGCAAATCATTGACAGGCCTTCTTCATCAAATGTACCACAAGATGATGAAAAAGATGAGAGGCATGCAAATGAAGATACATTTGTCTCTCATGAACAAGCAAGGGTACAAGCCGAAGATGTTGATGCTCCAGGATCTTCTTCCCAAGTGGTTGACAGGAGGAACTCATCACTACTTCAAGCTCATCCTCAAAACCAAATCATCGGGAGTCCTTCACAAGGGGTTATTACTCGATCACATAGACATGCTTCTTTTATTGAACATCACTCTTTTGTTTCTTGTGTTGAGCCTACTTGTATAGATGAGGCGCTACAGGATCCGGACTGGGTGAATGCCATGCATGAAGAACTTAACAACTTCACCCGTAACGAAGTTTGGACCCTGGAGAAGCCTCCACAAGATGCAAGAATCATTGGAACAAAGTGGGTGTTCAGAAACAAACAAGATGATCAAGGTGTAATTGTAAGAAACAAGGCAAGACTTGTCGCGAAGGGATTCTCTCAAGTTGAAGGCTTAGATTTTGGAGAGACCTTTGCACCGGTTGCTCGACTGGAAGCCATCCGTATCCTACTTGCATATGCATCATGCTATGATATAAAACTTTATCAAATGGATGTAAAAAGTGCATTTTTAAATGGCTTCATAAATGAACTTGTATATGTTGAGCAACCGCCTGGATTTGAAGACCCTAGATATCCTAACCATGCTTATAGGTTGTCCAAGGCGCTATATGGGCTAAAGCAGGCTCCAAGGGCTTGGTATGAGCGCCTTCGCGACTTCCTCATCGAAAAGGGCTTCAAGATCGGGACCGTCGACACAACTCTCTTCACAAAGAAACATAACGGTGATATTTTCATTTGTCAAGTATATGTTGATGATATAATCTTTGGCTCGACAAATGACTATCATTGCAAGGAATTTGGTGAGTTGATGTCGAAGGAGTTTGAGATGTCAATGATTGGTGAGCTAACGTACTTCCTCGGCTTTCAAGTCAAGCAAATGAAAGATGGTAACTTTCTCTCACAAGAGAAGTATACCAAAGACTTGTTGAAAAGGTTCAACATGGAGAAGTGCAAACCAATCAAGACCCCCATGCCTACAAATGGACATCTCGACTTAGATGAGGGAGGTAACCCGGTTAATCAAACTCTCTACCGTTCTATGATTGGTAGTTTATTATACCTTACCGCATCTAGGCCCGATATTATGTTTAGTGTCTGCATGTGTGCTAGATTTCAATCTAATCCTAAGAAAGCTCATCTTCGCGCTGTTAAGAGAATTCTTAGGTATCTCAGGCACACCACAAGCGTTGGTCTGTGGTATCCCAAAGGAGCTAGTTTTGATTTAATTGGCTATTCTGATTCGGATTATGCCGGTTGCAAAATTGATAGGAAAAGTACTTCTGGGGGATGCCATCTGCTTGGTAGATCACTAGTTTCATGGACATCCAAAAAGCAAAATAGTGTTGCCTTGTCAACTGCCGAAGCGGAATACATTGCCGCAGGGGCTTGTTGCACACAAATTTTATATATGAAACAAACTCTTCTAGACTATGGCGTAGTTCTAGAAAAGGTACCTTTGTTGTGTGATAATGAGAGTGCTGTTAAAATTGCTAATAATCCTGTACAACACTCTCGCACCAAGCACATTGATATCCGTCATCACTTCCTTAGAGATCATGTTGCTAAAGGAGATATCATTTTAGAAGGAGTGAGGTCGGAAGATCAATTAGCGGATATTTTCACTAAGCCACTTGATAAGACCCGCTTTTGCATGTTGAGGAATGAACTAAATATTCTTGATCTCAGAAATTTTATGTAAAATGTCAAATGGAGTTGTCAAGCCTGCATTGCATGTTTAAGTTCCTTGTATTGCATCTAGGACTTGTCTAACCTAGTTGAGATAACCGCCAACAAAGCGAGTGAAAAAGCTTAACTCGGGTCAAACTTGACAAGTCTTAGTTTTAAGCTTTTAGCACTTAAATTCTTACTTTTTATGCAATTATTGGTTCTTGAAATATGCATGAGGTACTGCACTTAGGGGGAGTATACAAAACTCAAATCACTCATGAAAAACCCCTAGTGCAAGCCAAAATGCAAATTTCACCATTTGCCTATTTTCTCTAAAAATTATCTAGCCTATGGCAAAATATTTTGAAAAGTATATGAGGGTGCCAATACCTGTCCCAACAAGTGTTATTTTGTGTGATTATAAGTTGGGATTTGGTTTGGTTGGGAGTTAGATCGAAAAATTCAAATCTTTCCAAACTCTCCTCTGTCTGGGCTCACCGGACAGTCCGGTGTGCACCGGACACTGCACTGTGCAATGTCCGGTGCACCGGCAGCCGTGCGCTAAAATTCATTTTTTTTGTGCGCTGTCCGGTGGTTCACCGGACGGCTACTGTGCGCTGTCCGGTGTGCACCGGACAGGCGCTGTAGACTGTCCGGTGCGCCCATATCGCGTTTTAAAAAAAGGCCTCCAGCCCGCGACCGAGCCAGAGGCTCATTTCACCAGCGCCTTCTCTCTGTCTCTCTGGCGTCTCCCTCTCCTCCGCCGGCGACCTTCCCACCACCGGCGGCCACCATCTCCGACTGTGGTCCGGCGACACCGTGCCCCTCTCCTTCCCCCCTTAGGTGAGCAGCTCTGGCTCCCTCTCCCTCCTCTCTATTTCTTTTGAGCAGAGCACTCCATTCCACCCCTTGTGCATCATTTCAAATTCTTGTGAAATCTTGTGAATCCAGTTGGTGGAATGTGTTCTATTATCCCTATTGTGTATCCCTGCAGATTCTTGGCTCCTTCGGGAGGGTTTTCACTCCTCATATGGCCATTTCTCCGAAACCCTAATATCTCGCCCACCACGTGCTCGGTGAAATGTCCAAACCAGCCAAAAATGCTCCAATTAAACCCAAATTTTTCAGGCACCTTCAGAACACTTCCAGTAACCTACTTGCCAAATTTCACGCCAATCCGAGATTCCAGGCTTAAATTTCACTCAATTCCCCATTTCGAGCGATCGTTTCCGAGCCGAGTGCCCTAATCCCTTTTTCTTCGCCTAAATTCAAACCAAGCACACACTTCACTCATATTCACCTATATAAACCTATTCGTGAAGTATCGGCTCAATTCCATATCGTTTTGTGCCTCAATTCGAATTCCAAACATCCTATGACACTATTTATCCTTCAAACGTCGTTTTCACGTCGTTTGACTTCTCGATCGTCTCGTTTCGTGTTTTCTGTGCCATATCTCTCTGTGTATGTATTTATTCACATTTCATATGCTTATGACTATGTGACTAATACGTGCTCACCTCTTCTGTCATTTCAGTGACCTTGTTTGACCGTGTGCCGTCTCCCGTCCTGCCTGGATCGTCACCTCTCGTGTGAGCTTTCCAGGTAGTCATCTCATTCTTTACTCAATCTATCGGTGATTTTTGCTCTGTGCTTAGTCTCTCTATCTCATTTGCAGACATTAGTTCAGGATGCCGCGCACGAAGAATGTGTCGGCGCCAGGGGGAGGCGATGATGAGGATCCTCGTCGCCCCTTCAGGCAGGTCAAGGGCAAGTCTGTTTATTTGGAGCAGCAGGAAGGCCGCAAGAAGCGGCATACGGACAGAGCAGCCCGTGCAGCGGCAGCAGCTGCAGCAGCCGCTGCGCAGGCCGAGCTTGGAGATCAGCCGCAGACTCCGTCAGATCAGATCGCATATCGTGTTCGTCGTCTCGCCTCCCGGCGCTCCTCCACTCACACCGCCTCTGCTTCCACTCCGCCACCCACTCTGCCTGCTCCCGTCACTCCTGTTGCGCCATCCACCACCACAGCCATACCCACTACCTCCACCACGCCAGCTTCCACTGCTCCTCCTCCTCCCGCTCCCGCTTCAGCGCCTCCTGTCCCTCCACCTCGATTCCGGGAGCACGATGAGACTGAGGTACAACCACTTGCTGCGGATCCTCGCCTGTTTGACCTTCAGCGTGCTACAGCGGCACGGGTACGTAGGTTCAGATACGTACCCGTGGAGTCTTGGCTACCAGCTCAGAGAGACCCTGCAGCAGGTGACCTTTTTAGCACACGTACTCAGGAGTCGTTTTTCAGAGCTCAGATGTCTGCTCAGATAGCTCTGCGAGTGCACCGGCTTTTGGATCTTCCAGCCTTTCTGCTTGCAGCTGGTGCTGACTCTGAGGCGCACCTCACCTATCTGCCTGGCCTTCAGACCCTTTTGACTACCAGCGGCAGGTATGTTGAGGAGTGGGTACGAGTCTTCTACGCCTCTGTTTGGATTGACCCGGATCATCACTGGATGAGGTTTCGCTTTGAGCGCGAGGATGTCACTATTACTGCCAGTCAGATCCGCCAGCTTTTTGGATTTCCCGAGTCGACGACTCGTCTTCACAGCCTTTGCTACGACACTTCTGACCCTCCTCGTCGCCCTCACGGCGGTGTGGCTCCGGGTACAGCTCACATCGCGGCTCTGTTCCGCCCGCCCTTCACAGATGGGTCGCGACGTTCACCGGCAGATTTTACTACCGCAGCAAAGTACTTATATGAGCTTATCAGACGGACTCTTCTGCCGAGGATGGGATACAGGGAGGCTACCACTCATATTCAGCTTTGGCTCCTTGGTGCCCTGGTCTCCCACTCTGAGTTTGACGTTGTGGACTTCCTGATTTGTGAGATCGAGGACACCGTTTTGGATGGGATCCGTGCTCGTCGGCAGTTGCCCTATGCTCACTACTTGTGCCACATCTTTGCGCAGCTGATTCAGCCCCCTCGATTTCAGAGCACCCTTGAGGCCTCACGCCTCGTTTTTGGATCCTACCGTCCTGCGCCTGAGATTCCTGTGCCAGCTTCTGCTAATGTTTTTGACTCTCAGGCCGAGGATGCAGCTCTTCGACAGTTTGACACTCAGGGTACAGCAGCTGATGATGATGATGATGATGATGATGATGATGATGATGATTTTGGGGTTCCTCCTCCGCCTCCGCCTCCTATGCCTCCACGCTCACATGATCATGAGGCTGGGAGTTCTAGTGCTGCCCCTGCTACTCCTCAGGCTATGGACCCTGCTCTTGCTTCGATTCTCCAGACTCTCACTCAGCAGCAGGCTCACCTGGCAGCCGAGCAGGCCCGGTTATCCGAGAGGATGCTCTCGATGTTTCAGAACATGCAGGACAGGCAGGATGCGCTTCAGCAGCAGCTTCTTCAGGATCGGGCTGAGAGTAGGGCATTCATGGCTCTCATGCTACAGCAGTCTGGTGTCTCAGTTCCTCCGGTTCTGTCTGCTCCACCTCCTTCGCTTCACGCTCCTGTGGTCCCATCGATTTTGTCAGGACCCCCTGTTGGTACCTCTCCGCTCCGGCCGGTCACTTTGGCGTTCACCTCTCCGGCTCTCAGCTCTGTCTGCCCGCAGCCGCCAGTGCCACCAGCATCTGCTGTTACCACTACCGCTGTGGCAGTATCTGTCTCCGCTTCTGTTCCGGTAGCTCCTGCAGCGCGGCCTCAGTCCGAGTCAGTACCAGCTCCAGCTTCTACCACAGATCCTGGATTCGAGACTGACTCTGACCCTCCGCCAGCGTTCGCTCTGCTGCCTCGACCGCGACCGGATGCGCCCCCGCCGCCTCCTCCTGCTTCAGATGTTTAGGTTCAGGACCCTTTCGGTGTTTGACGCCAAAGGGGGAGAGATATGAGTTGTGAGAGTTAGGGGGAGTTAGAGAGTTAGTAGAGAGTCATGTTGATGTAATATATGTGCTTGCTACTCTCTGTACTAGCTTGATGTTTTTGGCTCACAAACTCGTCATATACTCTCGTTGCTTGATTGACTGTGTGTATTATGTTTTCACCTTATATTTTATCACCAGTCTTCTAGTTCTTGTTTCATTGATCTAACTTCACTTTTATATGAACAAGAATCTTATGATGTGTATGCGCTCACTCTTATTATTATGGGACACGTTCTTTCTGTCTAAGATTACTGAGTATAACTAACCATTCTTTCTATTGACAGAAACTTCAAAACAAACTACTCTCACAAAACTTGTAGGGTTGTCATCAATCACCAAAAAGGGGGAGATTGAAAGCATCTAGGCCCCTAGTTGGTTTTAGTGATTAATGACAACGTAATATTATATGTGACTAACGTGTGTTTTGCAGAGGCAAATGGTAAGTTAGGTCGCATGACAGGTAGAAGTACTACAACGGTGAAAACAATCCCGGAGATAAGAACTCGAAGCGACGGCTAAAACGACGAAACAAAAGGTGAAGGTCTACGGAGTCCGAGTGTCAAGGAGATGTGGACACTCGCATTTTAGTTAGGTCTTTTATTCTCTTTTAGCCGTACTATAAAGAGGGGTTGTCGATGAGTAGTTTGACCAAGAGAGTTCTAGTGTAGTGTTGGTGCACAATCACACTCATACACAGTGCTAGGTGTCACTCTAGAACTCACACTCAAGTTAGAACGAAAACCGATTTGAAAATCAGCTGAAAAACAAGAGTTAGTGATTCTGGCGTTGGGGCACCGGACTGTCCGGTGTGCACCGGACTGTCCGGTGCACCCTCTGCCAGGTGGGACCAGGCTGATCCGCGGCAAAGGCTTTCCCCTCCGCAGAAACCCGAGAGCGCAGCTTTCAGAGTTGAATTTTAGTGGCACACCGGACACCGCACCGGACTGTCCGGTGTGCACCGGACAGTGGACTGTTCACTGTCCGGTGCGCCATGAGTCCAACGGCTACCTGTCAGAACTAGCCGTTGGAAACGACCGTTGGCGCACCGGTGGCGCACCGGACTGTCCGGTGTGCCATCGCGCAGTGAAATGCCTGTAACGGCTAGTTGGTGGGTGAGGGCTATTTATACCCCCTCCACCCACCATATTCAATGACTTGCACTCCACATTTATTCCAGCACATTGCTAGAGCTTTGCAAGCACCAAAATCCTAGTGAGGAGATTAGAGAATCATAATCCGCGTTTGTTCCTCATTAGCGCTAGTGAGAGCCACCTAGAGCACACACCACTTGCATTAGGCTTCTCTTGGTCAAGCGAAAGTCTACGGCTTGTTACTCTTGGTGATCGGCATCACCTAGACGGCTTGGTGGCGTTGGGAGCTCGGTGATCACCGTGAAGATCTTGTTGGTGACCCGACTCAAGTTTGTAAGCGGTCTCGAGGGATCCACCGCGCCGGAGTGGCAAAGGATCATCTCGTAGTGAGCACTTGGTTCTTGCGAGGACCAAGGGGGAGCGATACCCTTGCGCGGGTGCTCCAACGAGGACTAGTGGAGAGTGCCGACTCTTCGATACCTCGGGAAAAATTGGAGGAGTCTTCTAAACTTTGCTTTACATTCCGCACTTAATTCAAGCACTTTATATTGTGTATTTGTTTAGCAAGTATTTGAAGTATTATCTTAGCTTTGTTGCATTTCTAGTTTTATTTTCTTAGTGCTAGTTGTTGGGGTGAAGTTGGGCTCTTGCTTATCTCTTGCTTAGGTTTTAATTAGTGTTGATTTTTAGAAAAGCCCAATTCACCCCCCCTCTTGGGCATCGTGATCCTTTCAGCTATCTCGGTCGGGGGCATCGACATCGTGCCTTGATGGCGGCAGCGATGGGCGCGCGAGATGGGGGGCATCACAGGAGGACACGGGCGAGGGCATGGCCTCGTCCCTATAGACGCACACCCTTCCACGCTTAATAGTAGGGATTACCAGGTTATTATTTTTAAAAATCAAAGGGATGAGGCATATGATAATTAATCACATGTTTCAATTATTACAGTTTAGTATGTCATTTGTATAGTTCACATGATTAGCAAATTGAACAAAACTATCATTAGGACAAAAAATAATCAGTAACGTTATCTTTTACACAGAAAATGATACCTGGTCGGTCAGAAACTCACCATATTTTCAATTTAGCTATTCAGTTACATGCCAATATGGTACTAACAAAAATTAGAAATTATAATTTTAAAAACAGTAATGGTCAGAAATAGACAAATAAAATCACTTTTATGGAAACTATTCTTGGTTAACCGGTTTATCACAAAGACTAATGGCCAGCTTAAAAGTAGAAATTTGAATAGATAACACATAAGCTTTTTAATTAAAAAACACAGAAAAGAGCCACTAAATGAACTTGCAAGTATATTACAAACGTAAAGAAAGCGACCATAGCATACTAAAAAAGGGTATTAGAAAAACCATAGCATACTCAAAGCTAGTAAACATAGGATAACTCACTTCATATATATCACAATAGTTTCACTCGAACAACAACCCTAATACATGGATTTTCATGAAGACTGACTTCAACATGCGCACAGCCTTCCTCCAAGAACTGTCGTCCATCCGAACCTGGGGAGAAGATTGGAGGTATCAGCCATCAAATGACTAACTGTGAATACTACGATACATGTGGTCTAAATGAAAAATGCACTGCATTGTAAGATGGCAATAAAAAAGCACCTAGACAAAAAGGTTTGTACCCACGAAAAAATTACAATGCTATTTTTACAATGCAAGCAACATAGTTTTTCTCCACTATAATGCTTAAACATTTGACACTTGACTTCTGACCCAAACTCATCTTTTCAACTTTTCAGACTTCTTGAACAACAACTATATTGCCCTCTTTTATTTAAGAAAAGCATTGTCTACCTTCATTTTATTTTGTGACCTTGGTTTTGAGCGTTAGTTGCTAGAACTTATACATTGTATAACAGGTCGGTGTTGAAAATATACCTGAAACTAATATGCCTGCTACAACATGAACCCCACTCGAGTAATTGCTAGTGATGTCATTATGTTCTTAGCAAAACGTTGGGTTTCCTCAATGAATATATAGACACAAAAGTCAACCTTGTTGAATGCAGCATAACCAAGATACTCGGTGATACGATATCTTCCAACTATAACTAAATCCATGATAATAGGGAATTCTTTGTTTTCCTCAAAGCCAGTCCTGCTTACAAGAATAGCTTACTAAAAATAGGATTGCTTATGTTTTCCTCAAAGAATAGCTATGTTTTCCTCAAAGTACTATTAAGACACATATTTACTAAAAGAATAGCTTACAAGAAATAGGATTGCTTATTCAGGAAGCGCACATGTACCATTAAGGATTTATCTCCCCTATTTTCCCAATATATCACTAAAGTGGAAAACTGACATACCATAAAAAGAACCAACATTGTCTGGCATAATTAAAATCATGTGGCATCCTATGGCACCTAGGGTATGCCTCAGCACTGCTTGCTCCCAAGAAAACATACTTTAAATCCTTCAGTGAGCTGCTTGCTCCCAAGAAAACATACTTTAAATCCTTACACATAGTATTATATTGTTTGATAGATTTTGTGCTAGTAAGAGATAATAGAGAAAGAATTAAATGTTAAGTTATTTAAGTGTAGAGGAGAAACAGATAGAAAAAGACATCGACACACACACAAAATAAAATATAAAAAAAGCACACCTCAAAGCAGGAAAATCATTGGGAGTAGAAGATTCTACTTCATCCTATTGATCCGGACTACGCTTATTCCTTGCTTCCTGCGTCTGACCATCAAACAAAGTGCAGGTTTCTCGGGTCTCTTGGGGAATTTAGCTCTATCACGCTGCCAGACTGAAATATAAGATCATAATCTTGTCAAATACACCACAAATCAAAAGAGCCAATTGACAATTTTGAAACAGTAAATTGAGTCGAGCTTCAAAATTATACCACTAACTCATGGTATGCTACATAGTATTGTGGGTATCTTGCATGTGGTCCCCCAAACACATCTTGCCATGTATCTATGAGCACCAATACATTCTCTTTAACACGAGGACCAGACTGTAACATGAAGACAAAACACCATCAGAAACCAACAGTTCATTAAAATAAGAGCTACAGTTTTGCAAGCGTGAAGCATATTGAACATTTTTCTTGACTATCTTCACCATCTCGTGCAATCTTTCTCTCTCTGTGACATGCATGTGAAGTATACCCCACGGTTTTTTTATAACAGTTTCCAACTACTGAAATATACAGATATCGTCAGCATGACAATGCTAATATTTTAGCAGTAGCTAAATATTAAATTAAAAAACATCATAACAAAACTATACATGTTCTGCGCCATATACATATTCTGGACCTCTACAATCATAAAAATATAATAGATATATTGAGCTTAACCAATTCAAAAGAACTGGATGTTAGTGTTTGTATTCCTTTAGTGATTTTAACAAGGAAACAATATGTGCAAGTTTAAGTTTTTAGGATCTAAATAAATTAAATAGTAAGAACCCACCGAAATAGTCTACCACCAGTTCCTAGTAAGAATAGACATAATGTGTTCATTGTGCTATCCAGATAGCGTCGCAGAATGCATGCATATGATTACATGAGTAACTGCATATGCAATGAAGCATAAGACAAATGACAGGAACATAAATCGAAACATGACTGAACATATAATAAAAATGCAACACATAACTTAGGAGAGGATCAGGTGTTTGATCTGTGAAAGCAAGATACAAAACGACAAAAAAATCTTCAATAATTACCAGTGCTAGAGGATAGGGTGTTCGATTTTGTGGGAGCACAATACAAAACAATAGAAAAGTCTTTGACAGTTACCAATAGCCTTCCATACCAAAGACATAAAAGTAAACGACAAGTCACAAACAGACTTACACTTAGAGCAAGAAGTTGAACTTTTGGATTCATGTGGCCAATATGTTTCTTCAGTGCCTTGATGACATCTTTTGATTGCCTGTTACAATAATGGATATGAACAATCAATAACATATAACCGAAAGATAGTAGGACAAAGCAAACTAAATAGGCTTCTTTTTCAGCGGAAACGAACTGAGCATAAGCTACCTAGTAGAATGTTTGATATTCAATCCCAATTCTTGGCCATGAACCAAATAAAAACAAAAATGCATCATTAGTTTGAATCAATTGCCATTAGATTTAGATGCTCAAATATATTGTCATATGCTAAATCAAAACATTTGGACTAAAAATATGGAAACCAGAGTACAATATCTTCCCCGTATTCCCAATGGTCTAGCTCACTGTTGATTCAGTTGTGCGCCTCTCATGTGCCTAAAATGAAACCCACATGACCTAGTGGTTAGCTGCTAAGAAAAAATCGATAAGGAAATTGTTACTGTTTTTGAAATGGGGGAAGGAAATTATTAGCAGTACATGTTTTCCTTGAGACCATAGATTCAATGCAGATGAAAGTGATGTCATGGGTCCTGATGCCTTTTGAGTTGGCCCACCATCACTTGAGCTCTTATTGCCACCCTGTAAGCAGTTAAAAAGAACAAGAAGGAAAAACAACATTTATCACACTTTGAATTGATCGTGGAATCAGTATCCATGAGGGCTGCTTATGTGAAAAATTACTCAGCGTGACAGCGAAGAACTGAGTGTCTGACTGCTCTTGCTCTTGTTCCCTGTAGACTTATTTATAGACTTGATCACATCCTTTGTTTCCCTGGTGTGAGTAACATGACATAGAAAATTAACACACCACCGACAATAAACAAATAAAACGCCCTTTCCAAATGGCAACCAATGCGCGACAAGAAAAATGAAAGTCAACTGGCAACGAGAAATTGGCACCTCTTCTAGAACCCTATCTTGTGTAATAAAACCATTCCAAGCGTAAAGATCACGCCTTTGAGCACAAAACCGCAGCCCTCGAGTAAGAAAGAACCATTGCACCTAGGCCGAAGGAGGAAGAAGGGGGAGATGTAGAGAGATAAATTATTGATAACTAAGAATCTACTGCAGCAAACATGGTGACTGAAAACGTACCAGCCAGATAATTTGATTTGATGAAGTGCAGTACTTGATTATACTAACACATACTTGGAGAATTAGGTATATGTCTGCAAACCAGTTAATCCAATCGTACCGGCACTTCCGCCATGATATGCATTTCCGAGTGCAACCATACTAAGATTCCCACTATACAGAGGGGCCATCAACATTGCCAACTCATTCGCTTTAGTCCCAAAACTCAAAACACAACATACAGGACCCAAAAACATGACGAGGCCTTCAGGTCATGTGTCCAGCAGTTCACATATGGTCACTCAAAACACTATTTCGCACTGTAGACCATACTGTTTGCATAGCGGAGTTTGAATATGGGTACAAGGATAGATAAGCTGCTGAAAATAGCCTTACTTGCATACATAAATGAAATGGTGAGTGTTATGGTTGCACCGAGACAGACAGTACTCTTACCTTGAGATTCCTAGGCATTTTGGAGGTGAGTGCCTCCGCAAACTCTACAGCAGCATGGTGCAAATAAATGGTGGTTGTGTGCTAGAGCTACTTGGTCTACCCCATCACAACATTCACAATATCCGGATGACAATGGCCACACGACACTGTCAAGATGCCCCCAAAGCAATCAAAATATCTCTTTCCATGCTCGTCATACAGGTAATGCATCTTCCCCTCTACAATGTTGAGTTGTGAATACATTTGAATAGCAGATTATTCAAACATGTCAATGTCATTCTGTCACTACCTTAATTTTTTATGGAGTAAAGACTACATGGTGGTTGCACTACAATGATTCTTTAGCATGACCAGTTGTCCAGTTTCACCCCTAAAACTTACACGGTGAAGCTAAACTGCCAAATGCAAAACACATTAAAATTATTTCTCCAAGTAAATTTGGTGTTGCACCAACCAAAGATGGCACTGCTTTGTGATGAAGATGAACACATGTTTCTGAACCCCACATTTTTGTAACACTAATCTAATTTCACCGCACGAAGTCCGTTTAGCAAAGACGAGCAGCCAATTAGATGGATTTAATTAAGATCAACACTTGGAGGGCATACCGACTTCTGGTAGTAGTGGAAGAGAGATAGGCCGAGCACCATCTTCCTCTTCTCAAAGATCTCGATGCCACCTAGCCCGGCATACGGGCGGGGCCGATGGTCAAACTACAACATCTCCAGCGGCGGCGGCGACGATGCCCGATCAGGCGCGAGCGGGGGTGGTTGCGGCATATGCGCGACATGTGAAATAGAACTAGCAGATCAGAATGCAAGAATTATAATTGCCTATTTGCCTTACTATATGGTAGTTAATTGATGCATCACATGAATGGTGAAAAGATCGATAAAAATGGCACATAAAAAAGATAATTGGACCTGGCAAAATTGTCATGGCATATGGATTTCCATCATTTAGCACTATGTTCCCACACAGTGCCAAAATTTCATATTCCCCAACAATTTGAGAAGTATATGAAACATTAAATTTACTGGTATGTGCATTTGAATTCCCAGCGATGGTCTATTAACATAAAAATTTCAGTAATGATGCCACTTATTTGTACCAATTAAAATTAAGCAAAAGAATATGATAGTTGCTTCCTGATGGCCAGCAAGTCATAAATTGATAGTACTTTCTCCTCCATTAGATATAGTCCCTACAAATTTATTCAACATTCAAGTCAAAAAATCAGGATTAATAGAAGGTTGAATCGCTAAATTAACATACAACATTACCATTCAATTCGCTTGTAGGTAACATGATCGCGTCTGCGTACGATGTGACATTTTTACCCAAAATTCTCACTTGCAACTTTGCAGTTTCAATAGCAAAAGGGATGTTGTAGTGATCCACTAAGAAAACAAAATATGTTGACATTGAGCCGACAATAGAATTTGCCAAACCAGACCCATTTGCAAAACAGTTTGTTCCATCACAATATCCTGAAAGTAGCAACACAATAATCAACCATGATCAGGAATGGAGCATCCTAGTGAGCGAACTTAATAGCATAGTTGCATACATACAAAACATCAAACAAATACATAGTGTTGGAAACCGTTTTGCAAATAAAATATGCTGAAGACAAACATTAAAATAATTCACATTGAATACTACTTGAATCACACGCATAAGACAAACATGGCTAAATTATAACATCGAGCCATCCATAGTCAGCTACATAGTTTACCTAGATTTTCTTGAGCTGCACGGTCATCTTATGAAACACCAGCATCCTTTCGCAGTATTTATCATACAACGAATCAAGCAGGATGTTTGTCATCGCTGATGCCCGCCTCCAGCCAAGCTACAACTGCATGTCAGGAGCTACAACCAAGCATATAAGAGAACATCCATAATCCATAGTAAACATAATCGACTGACATCGAAGAAAGAACGGTACTCCATTGTAGTCAGCCTTGCCTGTGGAAGTTCCACGGGTGTTACACAAGAAGGATTTCTTAAATAGATGGTGGGCTTGCTGTAATCTGTGCTTGCTGTAGACCTAAGGTAGATGGCGGGCTCTAACGCCTGGAAGGGGATCCAAGCATGAAGATGGTGGATGGAAGGGAGGCACGTAGGTGTTCTTATGGAAGGGAGGCAGAGATGGCCGGCCAATGGAATGGGATCGCTGCCGTTGGACGGAGGACGCCAAGGATGGAAGGGCCAATGGCACCAAGGATGGAAGGGGATCCAAGCGCGATTCAAGGCAGGGCGATGATCGTGGAGATTGCTTCCCTCTCCCCCGCGGCAGGCGTGGACGGGGGAGTGGGAGAGGGGCAGTGTCGCGTGGACTGGGGAGTGGGAGAGGGGTAGTAGAACCAAGATGTACGCGTGGGAGAGGGACAGGGGCAGCAGAACCATCACGAGTGGAAGCATCGCCCTCCACCTCGGCCTCCACCTTCGTCGCCACCATGACCTTGGTCTAGACCCGGATTGAGGCCTCCGCCGTCGCCGCAGCAGCCTAAACGTGGATCTAGTCCTCGATCATCGCCGCCACAACCTGGACACGCAGATTTGGAGCGGCTTGGAGCCCATTCACACGAACCCCCACGCCACGGACACCGTCCAGCGGTTCGCGCTGTCGTAGCAGATGGACTGCTGCATCAGCCCCGCCGTGTCCAGCTTCACCGGCCCGTCGAACAGCCGCGGCACCGCCGAGGGGCGTGACCTCGCGTCTGGGAACAACGGCTTCACTACGTCGAGGTGGTGAAGCGTCACGATCGGCGCCATTGGGTGGGACACGAGGAGGCCGAGGAGGTCGCCGTACACGTCGTACTGGTGGAACCCCGGGTGCTTGGTGAGCAGCACGCCTAGCTCCACCATGCACGCTTGGATCCGGTCGTCGCTATCGCACAACGCCGGGTACCGGCGGAGGCAGCCATCCTGCATCCGCTCGAGCGCCTCGGCCAGCGGCCGGCTGATGGCGAAGCCGCCACCGCCGTACGCCACCCCGTAGGAAAAGTAGATGTTCTGCAGGTGGCTCTCGGAGAGGGAGCCGATGTAGTAGGGCTGGCGGTGGTCGAACTTGTTGAGCACGGTGAGGAGGTTGTCTGGGAAGAAGACGGTGTCGTCGTCGCCCAAGATGAACCAGCGCACGCCGGGGAGGCCGAGGTGGAACGTCTCGGAGACGATGCGGCCCGGCAAGCGGGTTGGAGCGCGATGAGCCGTGTGGAGGGTGGGGGTGCCTCCTCCACATCGCGCGTAGTCGCTACCGCCCACCGCAAGCAGAGCTAGGGTTTCGGCTGGGAGTCTGTGGAGGGGCGGTGCAGATGAGGCGGGCGGTTAGTGCGGGGTGGGGAGGGGAAGGGGGCGGGCACGACTGGATGGCGCGTGCGGCTGGATGGCATAGGCAATAGAAACGGACGGTCCAAATAGATGGGAGGCAGAACGGCAGAACGAGGGGAGACAGACTACTATTGCTTACTTAATAAGTAGTAGAGATATGGCCTAAAAAGTTGTTAAATAGTAAAAAAGATGGATGACTAAAGTCAAAGTTCATACTTGAGCTAAGTTTATATTGGGTATTTTATACCAATGGGTTAACGGGTATGGATGAAGGCAGAACGTTCTAATACCCGTTTACCTATTGGGTGAAGATTTTTGCCCAATAACAAACCCACGGATAAAATGTTTAGCCCACATACATACCCTAATGGAGTAAATACCCATCGGGTATTGGATCGCGGGTACCCATTGCCATCTCTAATTGCGGATCTTGCGCAGGTCGGAAGTTGATGTACTAGTATGTAGAGCAAAAAAAGGCCTAGGCATCAGTCTCATGTACTTTCTCCGATCACAGAACCATGTCTACGCCCCCATGGTATTAGATGATACCACAATATTGGAAGCCAACAAGTGTTTGGTTGGTGCAGATAAAAATACAGTTTTAAATACTATAGTTTATCTAAAATTGTAATATTTTTAAAGTTTTGGAAACTCCATTTAGAACCTCAGTTTTCTTCCGTTATCTCTAATATTTGGTTTTCTAATGGAACCAAAACACATATCAGATTACAACAATATTGTGGTCCCTCATTTCATAAAATTCGGTAAAAAAAATTATAGAACACTCTCTCAAGTGCCACAAATATAGGCTGCCCTATAATGTATACATGGAGTTTTTTTTACTGTTGTAGCATAATATTTTGTTCGTACCCTAAATTCAATGAAATTTACTCATTTTTAAATTATAGGGGTATTTTTATAGTTCACGTTGTTGGAGATGCTCAATGTCATTTTTCAGGTTGCATGTGCCACATTAGGGCATGTTCGTTTTGCACCCAATCCATGTGGATTGAGCTAGATTAAAACCCAAGCAAGTAATAATCTTTCTCAATTATTTCCAATTCACGTGATTGGAATAACCGAACTGGAGGATGACCATATAGCTGCGGCCGCAGGCAATTGCGGAACAGGCCACCGTGCACGCGTCAAGTGTGCGAAGATTTTCCCCGTATCTCTGGAGTTTTTTTTCTCAGTGTATATGGAGATCAACGGCGGTTGAATTGTTCAAATTACATGTTGTTGACGCCTTTTCGGAGCGCCAAACACTCAACAAGAACCGGCGGCGGTGCTCTCTGGCCAGGGGCGGACGGTCCGCGGCACAGGGCCGGACGGTCCGCGGCCTGGCGCAGGAGTACGGGTTCCCTGTCTGACGGCCGGACGGTCCGCGCCCTAGGGCCGGACGGTCCGCGCGTGCGCAGGGGCGGCGGAGGATCACCGACGGTGCCTGGATCTCGCTCCCGAGAGGGACCCCGTCGGGGAGGAGAGATCCTATGAGTTGTATAGGCTCGGGTAGACCGACCTAGACTCCTCTAATCGACGTAGAGTCGAAGAGAGGCGGAGAATTTGGGGATTGGAAGGCCAAACTAGGGCTAAACTAGAACTAGACTAGAACTACTCCTAATGCATAAGGTAAAAACGAGTAATAGATTGGATTTGATCGATTGTTGGGGGGTTCAATCGGCCGTAGCCCTTCATCTATATAAAGGGGGAGGTCTGGATCCGCTTCGAACTGATTTCCGAGCTAATCCCGCGGTTTTAGGTAACAAATCCCGCGAGAAACTAGGAACCCTAACTGACTCTACGCACGCGCGGACCGTCCGCGCCACCACTGCGGACGGTCCGGACCGTGGACCGTCCGGCCACCAGGGCCGGACCGTCCGCACGGTCGTTTTCGGTTTCCAACATATGCCCCCCTGCCTTTTGGTGAAGGTTGACGAACCAAAAGCATATGAACTAAACCTGATGTAAGACACCAGCTTTTCGATATGGAGATTATTCAATAAAGCATCAATATAAAGGTCGTTTCGGATTGTATCTTTCTCGGCCATGACCATTTGATCAATGGATCAAAAGGAATAGAATGGAGGTGCCCCCAGTCTGGATAGACGAAGGGACTATACATGTACCATGGATTCATCATCGTGCCATTCCATGTTTGAACAGGATAATATACCGACGATGAGTAAAAAGGTGGAAAGTACCCTGGTCTTATAGAATGAATAGGCGATGCTTGTTGTGTCGCCTTTTGGGCCATTTTGTTTGATCATTTTGTTTTAGCAGGTGACCGGGGTTTCTTTGTTGACTGATCACATGGAACAGTCTTTTTGCTAGTATTTTTGGAGAGCAACTGATCAAAAGTTGGATCGGCTTTGATCAGCCGATTATATGTGCTTTGACCTTGCGTCTTTTTCCTTGCTTTGTGTAGAGGTTGACGCCTTTGGTCATAGGGGGACTGTCCGGCTGAGTTAGCCGGACCGTTTGTCTGAGCACCGGATTGTCCGCACGTACGTGTCGGACCATCTACGATGCTCGGGCTAGGCTGATGTGTTTGGTTCATTAACTGTGCCTGCCCCCCGGCGTCTTCAGACTTTTTAGCCTTCTAGTCCGAAGCCTTTCGAGCAATCTCCTTTTGTGATATATCTGACATGCGAGGATCGCCAATGACGATGCCCTTGCCTTTGCCTTTATCGGCCATTTCGGGCCGAACCAAGACCTTTCTGCATGTGAGTTCTATTGTATTAACAGGAAAGGGTTGTGTATCTACTTGCATCTCCTGAAAAGCCAATCGACCCTCATTTATGGCCGATTGTATCTGTCGACGAAAAACATTACAATCATTGGTGGCGTGAGAAAAGGAATTATGCCACTTACAATAAGCACGCCTCTTTAATTCATCAGGAGGAGGAATAGTATGAGTTAATTTAATGTTGCCATTTTTCAGTAACTCGTCAAATATTTTATCGCATTTGGCAACATTAAAAGTAAACTTAACTTCTTCTTGTCGATTCTTTCGAATCGACTGTAAAGAAGAACACGCTGAAGGTTTAGCCTGTCCTGGCCAAACCAGTTCGACGGTGTATACATCCGTGGATTCATCGTCCGAATTATCGTATTCCACTAGATGCATCTTATGGCTAGCCGATTTTGATGTTTCCTTACTTCGGCTTTCACAGGTCATAGCCCGCTGGTGCAAGTGCACTAGCGAAAAGAATTGGGTGCCATCTAATTTTTCTTTTAAGTAGGGTCGCAACCCATTGAAAGCCAGCCCTGTTAGTTGTTTTTCTGCGACATAGATCTGAAAGCATCGGTTTCTAGTGTCCCGGAATCTCCGGATATAGTCATTAACCGATTCTTCAGGCCTCTGTCGGACTGAGGCTAAGTCAGCCAATTCTAATTCATGTTCTCCTGAGAAGAAGTGTTCATGAAATTTCTGCTCTAATTCTTCCCAAGAGTTAATAGAGTTTGGTGGCAAGGCTGTGTACCATGCGAATGCAGTATCAGTAAGGGACAACGAGAATAAACGAACGCGGTAGGCTTCCCCATCAGCCAATTCTCCTAAGTGTGCTATGAATTGGCTTATATGTTCGTGTGTGCTTTTCCCACCTTCACCAGAAAACTTAGAGAAGTCTGGTATTCTAGTTCCCTGTGGGTATGGCACGGTGTTGAATCGGTGGCTATAAGGCTTCCGATACGATTGCCCTATACCTGACACACTAACACCGAGTTTGTCCCTGAACATCCCGGCTACCTCGTCTCTGACCCTCTCCGCCATGTCTGGCGACCATCCATTGAGATTGTGGGTGGATATTTCAGGTTGCCTGACATTACTCTGTCGGCTTTCCTCCCAGGGATGTTTGAGGTGTGTGTTAGGTGTCCTATTAATGTCACCAGCTCCTGCCCTATACCCCTCAGGCTCTCTTGTTGCCGAATAGTATTCAGCCCTATGTCCATGAGGTGGTATGGCATGATTATAATGTGTTGCTGGTGGGGCACCATAATGTTGCTGCGATGAATGTGGGAACTGTGCGTATTGCGCAGCTCTCGGCTCTGCGTATGCATATCCGGACGGTCCGGCGTAAGAGGCCGAATGGTCCGCGACCTGGCCAAATGGTTCGAAGGTATATCCGGATTGTCCAGCCATATATGGTGCTACGTGGGTAGTCTCATACCCAGACCGTCTGTCGTAAAGAACTGGACGATCCGTGATCGGGTCGAATGGTCCAGGGCCGTACCCGGATGGATCGGCCATATATGGCACGACTTGGGCAGTCTGCGTATGGACTCGTGTAGAGTCGGATGGTCCAGCGTAATACGTCGGCCGGTTCGTGCCATATCCGGACGGTCCGGTGTGATGTACCGGACGGTCTATGATGGGGCCGAAGTGTTCAGGGTTGTACCCTGATGGTCCGGCCATGTACGGTGTGACTTGAGTGTTTTGTGTGCGGGCCTGCATCTGGTTGGACGGTTCGGCGAAATACGCCGGACGGTCCGCGGTATAACCGGACTGTCTGAGATGATGCTCGGACGGTCCGGTCACGTCCAGTACCTGCCGCGTGCCTAGTGGTTGCGGCTGTGATGATGACACGAAAGCGTGCATCGGCATACCATATGATGGCTGGGTCAAAGGTGACCCATTTATAGCCGATGTGTTTGACGTGGGTGGCACTGTATTAGACTCTCGCGATGGAAAGTTAGGAGCAGCTGATTTCTCGTATGCACGTAAATGCATTTTGACAGATTCATCTACATATTGCTTTAACTGATCTCCTTGTTGATCCATGAAAGTCGTAAGGGATAAGTCTGGAGTACTTACAGCGGGACCCTGGAGTGGAGGTAGGAGAGATTCCATATCGATCTCCCCTTGACGGACGATCTTCTGGTGTCGATCTACCGTGAAGTGTGACAAGTACTTGTCCGCTGCCTCCTTGCGCCGTTCGGAGAGTTTATGCAGCAGTTCCGCCTCTTCCTTGTCACGTTGTTCGTTCCATTGCCGCATCACCTCCTTCTCATCGCGCATTACGAGGTCTTCAAAAGGCCTTTGGTCATCAGCCGGGAGTGCCTCCATGGCCGGCTTGATGATGTTGGTAGTGGAGATCTTGGTGTGATCCTTAGAACCGACCATTTATGGGCCGATTTTTAACAGATCTAGACACCTAGTCCCCAGCGGAGTCGCCAAAAAGTATGTTGACGCCTTTTCAGAGCGCCAAACACTCAACAAGAACCGGTGGCGGTGCTCTCTGGCCAGGGGCGGACGGTCCGCGGCACAGGGTCGGACGGTCCGCGGCCTGGCGCAGGAGTACGGGTTCCCTGCCTGACGGTCGGACGGTCCGCGCCCTAGGGCCGGACGGTCCGCGCGTGCGCAGGGGCGGCGGAGGATCGCCGGCGGCGCCTGGATCTCGCTCCCGGGAGGGACCCCGTCGGGGAGGAGAGATCCTAGGAGTTGTATAGGCTCGGGTAGACCGACCTAGACTCCTCTAATCGACGTAGAGTCGAAGAGAGGCGGAGAATTTGGGGATTGGAAGGCTAAAATAGGGCTAAACTAGAACTAGACTAGAACTACTCCTAATGCATAAGGTAAAAACGAGTAATAGACTGGATTTGATCGATTGTTGGGGGGTTCAATCGGCCGTAGCCCTTCATCTATATAAAGGGGAGGTCTGGATCCGCTTCGAACTGATTTCCGAGCTAATCCCGCGGTTTTAGGTAACAAATCCCGCGAGAAACTAGGAACCCTAACTGACTCTGCGCACGTGCGGACCGTCCACGCCACCACCGCGGACGATCCGGACCGCGGACCGTCCGGCCATCAGGGCCGGACCGTCCGCACGGTCGTTTTCGGTTTCCAACACATGTGTTGTTGATGAGTCGGCATATATGAACCATACACATGGGTTCTCCTATACGTGGAAGATTGATTTAATCGAAGTGCTGGTTCCGAACACGTGTGGGCTTTTGTGGAACATGCTTATTCCATGAGAAAGGAGCACAGCCGAATACGTGGAAGGTGATTAACTTTCTTAACGATTGGTCAGCCAGTTAGCTCATCTGTGTCAAAACCTAATTTTGCTTCGGTCTCTGTCATATACACAGCTATATATATCTAAATTTTAAAAGCGCACGTACTATCCGTGATGCTGCCACGGTATATAGCACACTCGCCGGTACAGTCAATAACCAGCCATGCAGCTAGAACCGTGACATATAAATATAATACGCCCCGCTCGTCACGAAATAACTGACTGATCTGGCAAGCCAACGTTCACACGCCGGGAAAAAAAAATCCCGGCGTGGGAAAGATGCCGGAGCCGGACACCGTACGTTCATAACGTTTGACCCATGCATGCGATGCACGAGGAGGTATCTTCTGGTTCAGACATTCCGTAGCTGACGAGTGACCTCGATCTGGACACTTGGGTGCACCACAGATCGCCAGCGTCCCGCAGCAGGTCAGCTAGCGAGAAAAACAGAACAGTACACACACGGCCCTCGCGGTTCCTGGTATATCAGTATGACGTGCACGTATATATGAGCAGCAGCGGTCTTCCGTGGTGGCAACTCCCAGCAGTTCCCGCCGCGTGCGCGCGGTTCTATCGCCATCAGGCAGCAGGTCGCAAACTGCTGCTGCTCTGCCGCTCTGCTCTTGTCTGGCAAACTACCGACGATTACGATTACGTTAACGCGCTATTATTCTCTCGCCTGGCACGTCCATTTCTTCGACGAAGAAGCGGTTAAAAACTCGCTATCTGCTACTACGGCACACAGTTGTACGCGCACGGATGATAATACGCTATCGTTAATTTCTCTGCTGGGCGCAGCGTGAATCGGAGGAGACGGACGGATCGGCATATCGCCAGATTCACCACCGCATGGCACGCTGCCTTGCCAAAAAAAATAAAATAAAGTCCAGGACGAGGTGCGTGTGTTTCAGCAGCACGAGATCGCGGAGATCGGAGAGTAGTTGGATTCTGGAACCGGGCATACAAAATTGTCCAAAGTACGTAACGGACTTATAATAGACTTCACTGCCACGTTTTTATCATACGGGTATGATGGCCGACCATCGTTTATTTAGAGCCCGAACGAATAAAATAGCTTTTCGGGACGCTGACTCGACCAAGACCGACTTCATCAGATGCAATAATGGACTGCAAAGTTATATATGTTCCTCTTATCTAAAATACATATTCCATTCGTTCTTTTTTATTTATCGTATTTTAGTTTAAAAATAAATTAGCGGGGTGAAATTATTCGAGAACGGATGTAATATATGAACCATCTCTTGTTCGAACTGATGCCATCTTTATTCTAGCAAAATACAACATATATGTCATTATTCATCGGCGATAAGTTGACGATATACTCGTACATCAGCGATATACACTCGGGTAGGATGACGACCCGTGTAGATGGGGCTAATAGGTGTCAGCGCAACAGATCTGTCAGGTCATCGATTGAGATACCTGTGTTTTTGATTTGGTAAATTTAATATCGATAATGTAAGCCGGAGGAGGAGGAGGAGGAGGAAGATCGAGGACGGCCACTGACGCTGTGGCATCTGGCCTAGTAGCCGCCTGGCCTGGGCCCTTGCTGCCCATGAAGTATCCCTAGCGAGACCTAGGCTGTGTGAGCCTGGCGCGCAGTAGGTGTGGCAGATCGGTCTGCTATACTACTGGTGGTGGGCTGGTACGTATATGGGCTCTGCCGTTGGAGATGATGGTCAAGGCCTACCGAGGAGCCGAGATGAGGATTTAGGCCTTCCATTGAGTTGCGCTCGGGCCGTCCTCGGTGGCACGAACCAGTGGGCCAACGGGACCAACGGGCCTAACTAGTCGTGTCTGATGGATGGTCCTCCGTTCCAGAGAAATCAGACCTGGCTGTGGGCCTGTGGCTGAGGAGCCGGCAGTGATCCATCGAGTGCTACTGTTTTCTTTTTTCAGAACAGCGTGCAGCAAAGGCTCACTGTGCAGTTTAAACACCTAAAAGACCCGACAAGTCGGTGTTGGTACTGAGGACGAACCCAGATCGAATGATTGCCTCGCCCTCACCACCTATTTCTTCCCATCTGAGGTCTGCACCCTCAGCGTCACCCCACCAGACACCAGTAGTACAGCACAAACAACACACTCCCAAAGTAGAGTAGAGAAGTTGTGTTCAAACCGCGGATCAGAAACAAATAAAGCGACCCCGCATGCACGTCAGGTACCACCAGCCAAATCGGGACCCTCCCCCCGGCTCCGGCCGGTGTCTCCCAAGTTCAACGGCCGCCCGCGCCAATAATTACCACCACACCCCGGCCGGTAGAGAGATGGAGTAGTAGAAAAAAAATCATCCGCCAAGCCGCGATCCGCGACCTCAACGCATCGACGGCGCACCCCCCTCCCCTCCGGTCGTCGGTCCACAGCAGACAGGCCGCGCGTCATTGCAGATTACTGCACCACCGCATCGCAGTCGCAGGGTCGCATCGCATCATCGCAGCGGCGCGCGCATGAGCGAACACGAGCCCCCATTTTCCGCGCGGGTTGCCGAGCCGGCAGCCCCAGCGCGGACACGGGGAGCTAGCGGCGGTCAGTTCAGTACGTCAGTCACACACTGGTCGCGCCGAGAGCGGACGACGGCACGCCAACCGCCTTGTCCGGCCCTCGATCACGTCCGTCCGTCGTCGACTGTGTGGGCTACACCTACAGCCGGCCGGGGGCACCGGGACCCTTAGGCCGTGTGCTGTGGCTACAATGCTAGTACACATGCGTACAGCTCATGATCTGACTGAGCGCTGAGGGGAGACGTGGACGACGGACAAGAAGCGCGCGCGCGCGCGGGCAAAGATTAGTGGCATGATTGGTTTCGTCGTCGTCGCACTCGCTCGTCCACGCAGCGAGCCGGCGGCCCGCCGTAATCATGCTGTTGGGCTAGTGGAGTGGCACAGATCGTCGTGTCTGATGAAGTGATGGGACTCGGAGTGACTAGTGTCACCACTAGTAGTGACTGAGAACCCAATAACGAAAAAGAACACCACACGTACGTACGCCAAAAGTCCGCATCTATGTCTTGTTGTGTACGTGCTGTGCGCGTCACTGGTGGACTATAGTAGTGTTTGAATTCGGATGAGCCTGCATGAAAAAGGTGCAAGTAAACAGGTGTCGATCCAACGGCCAGGGCGACCAACCATGCATCATGCATGTTTGGTGCCGGTCGTCGGCGCTCATCGCTTGCACCCCACCGTGGACTTTCACGTACGTACGACGAGCACTTGTAGGTAGGTACCTGCAGACAGCACATGCTGTTTTTTGTTTCAAAATTTTGAATCTGACCTACTACGTAGTACTAGCGGCTAGTCCACTAGTACAGAGAAGTTCTATAGTGGCGGTTGTAAACCTATTTATAGTGGCGTTTTTCGTAACCGCCAGTGCTAGGGGCCAGTAGAAATCATCATTTTTACAGGCGGGTAACTGAGGACCGCCAGTGAAAATCGATTTTCACTGGCGGTCGGCGTAATAAAACCGCCAGTGAAAATCGATTTTCACTGGCGGTCGACGTAATAAAACCGCCAGTGCAAATCGTTTCCAGAAAACATAAAAATTTAAAAATAGCAAAAAAATTTATTTGTATTAACCACCCCACCTGCCCGTCTTCGTCGCAAGTCGCGGCATTTTTCGCGCGCTACGCGGTTGTTAGTATTCGAACCGTCGACCTCACCCTCGCGCGTACCCTCCCCTACCACTCCGTCTATGACATGTCTTGTGTCTAGTTTGTAGTTGTTTTCTCCACATATTACAACCATTTGAGTGTAAATTGCTTATTTGAGACACTAAACGAATTCAAATAAAAAAGTTGTCAACTACAAAGATAAATAACTTTTGAAGTTCTACAACTTTTATTTTGACACTTTTTTCATCCGAGGTAGTTTGCAAAATTTGAATTTTAAATTTGACATACTTAGATTCAATTTTTGAGAACCGAAATGAGTTCAAATAAAAAAGTTGTCAACTACAAAGTTTCATAACTTTTAGAGATCTACAACTTTTATTTTGGTGGTTTTGTCATACGAGGCCGTTTGAAAAACTCGAAAAATTAAGGATAAAAATGATTTCTAGTGACGGTTCCTTAAGAAAACCGCCACTAGAAATCGTATTTCTACTGGCGGTTCCTTAAGAAAACCGCCAGTAGAAATCCATGATTTATAGTGGCGGTTTTCTTAAGGAACCGCCACTAGAAATAACACAGTCGGTGGATAACCGAATCCGCCTGTAAAAATATATCGTCCCCGCAGGCTTTAAGTCTTTTTCTACTAGTGGTCCCAGCAGAGATACTACTGCGGTGCTTGCTCCTGCATGCACATGGTGAGGTTGGCCGCGCTTGGCTCTCAACTCTCATTCTCATCATAGTGAAGTCGACCGACCCTGCCGGCGGTTGAGGACCAATGGACGCCTCTGCATGCATGGGAGCGCGCTATAGCCGGGGCGAGAAGGAACAACGAACAAGACAAGCAAGGGCCAGAGGTGTTCCACGCGCGCTAGCTACTACTACGTCTACGTACGCACACTTGGGCGTCGTGCAGCTGGTCGTGTCGTCATGACTTTGGGCTTTGTGGAGGGGAGCTGCACTACTGCAGGTTCCCACGCCCACCCACACGCATATGGGGCCGAGAGAGGGCGAGATGCCGCCATTTTTGGCAATCGTAAAAAAGAGCAGAGCCCAGGCATAATTGTCAATGATGCCCGAATCCTTGCATGCCCCCGGCCCGCATGTTGGAGTTGGAGCACGTACGTCCACGCAGCGATTCAAACACGGTTGACCCCGGCAGAATCCACAAGTATATAAATACTCGAACTTTTGGGACGACTTTGTCTAGTGCTTACATTACACTGCGCATCTTTGATGCTTGATGACAGCGGTTCAGCAGATATATTATACGGTTACAGTACGCAGCAGCAAGCTGCAGGCAGGCTAGCTACTTAGCTTTGCATGATGACAAGCTAAGTCGAGAACTTGGCTACACCCTATTAGAGCTTGTTCGGTTCTACTCCAATCCATATGGATTGAGGGGGTTTTAATCCCTAATAAGGTCTTGTTCGTTTTTGTCGGATTGGTAGGTCGGAACGATTCCGAGCCGGATTACTTCTCTAATTTATATAAACTTTGATTAGCTGGAACGATTCCGGGTGCAATCCGATGTAAACGAACAAGGCCTAAGTCAAAATTCTCTTCAATCCGTATCAATCCCCTCCAATCCATATGGATTGAAAATAACCGAACAAGTCCTTAGTCGACGCTCCCATAGAATAGTAGGCAGGGCTGCTGGTGAGGGGAGGTACGTAGTAGGGGGTGCGGACATGTGGGCCCCCACGCCCGACATTCCGCGGTGGTCCGCCCCGGTAAATTATACTAATGCTGTGCGGTGCCCCAGTGGTCCTCGTGAAAAAAGATAGAGAGAGCAAGGGCGCTAGCTGCAAGCCTGCAACTGCAATGCAACTGGACTACTGCAGCCTGCATGCGACGCAGGAACCTAATTCAGTTTCATGGTTTTTGTTTCGCTGCTAGCTGCTGCAAGAGCAAGAGCAAGTGCAAGTGCGAGCTGCATGCGGTATTGCGACCCGTGTGGGGGACCTTGCATTGGTCTGGATATGACTCGATCTGATCGCCTCCGCATGGACCATGGACCATGGACTACGTTTGGTAGGACTGCCCGCAGCTAGCACCAGAAGCTCGACCTATCGTGTGTACTATACTAGTACCGAGTACCGAGTGAGTGTGACCCTCGAAACAGGGTTCTCGTGCAGTAATCCTACTCACAGGGTTGGAACATTCCTAGCTACTCACAGGCTATTGCGACGACTGCGGCATGTCCAGCGTCTCGGTGCGCGTGTGACGAGCACCCCGTCGATTTTTTATTTTGCATAGCAACTGGTATGTGTAGTTGGTTCTGGATAGTTTTCGCTTTCTACTTTCGACTCAACAAAGGATTACAGAACTTTTGAGCCCGGCCGTCCAGTTGGAATTAATTAGGGGCTTCGCTACCGCAGAACGAGTTTTCGCTCGCCCCGTTTAGATCATTGAAATTGAATTCCATTCTAATAATAATAATTTAGATATATATCAATTAAGCTAATTCGGTTTTATACAAAATATATTTGTATATTATTATTACCAAGATGTCGGAGATATTTATATGCTACATATTTAATATAGAGGAGTGAGACAAAAAGTGTCATGTAAGTTACAGAGTAGAAACAAATTCAACTAATGTTGTCGGTGTTTCGACCCCGGGGGGTCCCTGGACCGACGAGTAAATTGTCGCTGCGTGTCCCAGCCCAGATGGGTCGGCGCGAGACGGAACACAAGGGGGAAAAACAATAAGGGGAACCGCAGCTCGTGTTGTCCTGCGCCCAGGGCGGATGCGCTTGTAGTAGGGGGTTACAAGCGTTCGCGAGGGAGAGAGAGAGAGAGCCTGCTCGTCAGCCCGTCCTCCCGCGCGGCCACCTTCTCGTACGAGGGACCTGGACCTTCCTTTTATAGACATAAGGAGAGGACCCAGGTGTACAATGGGGGTGTAGCAGTGTGCTAACGTGTCCGGCAGAGAGGAGACCGAGTCCTATGTACATGCCGACGTGGCTATCGGAGAGGTGTTGGTGCCCTGTTCATGTGATGTCGTGGCCGTCGGAGGAGCGCTTAAACCCTGTAGAAGCACAGCTGTCGGGGCTGTCGGGACCTTGCTGACGTCTCCTCGCTTCCGTAAGGGGCTGAGAACCGCCGTCGTCATGGAGCACGCGGGGTGTCATCATTACTTGTTTTACCGGGGCGAGCCAGATGGGACGCCGGTCTTGTTCCCCGTAGCCTGAGCTAGCTAGGGGTAGGGTAATGATGTACCCCCCTGCGACGTGGTCGGTCCGAGCCCAAGGTCGGGCGAGGCGGAGGCTCCTTCGAGGTCGAGGCTGAGTCCGAGCCCTGGGGTCGGGCGAGGCGGAGACCGTCGTCCGAGGTCGAGGTTGAGTCCGAGCCCTGGGGTCGAGCGAGGCGGAGACCGTCTTCCGGGGTCAAGGTTGAGTCCGAGCCCTAGGGTCGGGCGAGGCGGATACCGTCTTCCGGGGTCGAGGTTGAGTCCGAGCCCTGGGGTCGGGCGAGGCGGAGCTTCCTATGGCGCCCGAGGCTGGACTTGGCTGCTGTCAGCCTCACCCGGGCGGGTGGCACAGCAGTCGGAGCAGTGCAGGCATCGTTGTTTTCCTGTCAGGTCAGTCAGTGGAGGGGCGAAGTGATTGCGATCACTTCGGCCTTGTCGACTGAGGAGCGCGCGTCAGGATATGGTGTCAGGCGATCCTTGCATTGAATGCTCCTGTGATGCGGTTGGTCGGCGTGGCGATCTGGCCAAGGTTGCTTCACTGTGAAGCCTGCCCGAGCTGGGTCTCGGGCGAGTCGAAGGTGCGCCCGTTACTTGAGGATGCCCTCGGGCAAGGCGTGAATTTGCCTTGGTCTACTGTTCCTGCCCGAGGCTGGGCTCGGGCGAGGCGAGATCGTGTCCCTTGAGTGGACGGAGCCTTGACCTGAATTGTGCCCATCAGGCCTTTGCAGCTTTGTGCTGATGGTGGTTACCAGCCGAGTTTAGGAGTCTTGGGGATACCCCTAATTATGGTCCCCGACAGTAGCCCCCGAGCCTCAATGGGAGTGTTGGTACTCGCTTGGAGGCTTTGTCGCACTTTTTTGCAAGGGGACCGGCCTTTCTCGGTCACACTTCGTTCCGGTGGGTGCGCGCGAGCGCACCCGCCGGGTGTAGCCCCCGAGGCCTCGGAGGAGTGGTTTGACTCCTTCGAGGTCTTAGTGCCTTTCGTGATGCCTCGACCGGTCTGGTTGTTCCCTCATGCGATCTAATCATAGTCCGGGTGCATGGTCAGGTTCCGAGTTCTCGGGCTAGTATGTTGACGCTGTCAACGGTTTGGCCGGAGCCGGGTTCGCGAGAGCAGCCCCCGAGCCTCTAGACAGGGCGAGAGGACGGTCAGGGACTGACTCGACTTTTTTCAAACGCCCCTTCGTCGCCTTTCCGCAAGGAGGAGGGGGGGAAGCGCCATGTTGCCCTTGGAGGGCGCCGAACATGGTGTCTCCAGTGAGTTGCTAACGGGTGATCCGAGTGGACGCCCGTGCCCCGTTCGATAAGGGTCGGCTAGTGGCGCAGAGGCGCGCTCCAAAAGTACCTGCAGGTGATTTGCCGGACCCGGTCCCGTTTGATAGGGTCCAAGGGCTCGATGCCTCCCTCTGATGGGATTCCGTTACAGAATCGCTCCTGCTGGTCTCGGAAATGTCCTAGGGTACCTCGGGAGCGTAGCCCGAGCCTCGGCCATGTATCGGACGTACCCAGAGTCATCCCTCGCTCTGCGTGTTCTGAGGCGGCTGTCGAACCCTTTGGGGGGCCAGCCTACGAACCCCTGATCAGTAGTGGGCGCGGAGCCCGAGTGGCCTGAGGCGGCTGTTGAACCCTTCCGAGGGGCCAGCCTTCGAACCTCTGACCAGTAGTGGGCGCGGAGCCCGAATGCTCTGAGGCGGCTGTCGAACCCTTCCGAGGGGCCAGCCTTCGAACCTCTGATCAGTAGGAGGGCTCGGGGCCCGCTTTCTTCGCGGAGAAGGATCCCTTTCGGAGTATCCCCTTTCCCAGTCCCTGTAGCAAGAGAGAGAAAGGGGAAGAGGAAAAGGATACGAAATTGAACGACGTGGCGCACCTTTTTTTGACGCGGTCATTATGGCGGAGGTGAAGCGTCGCCCGCTTCGCCTGCCAAAGGTGTCGCCTGCCCTGCCGCGGAGTTAATACGAGTGGTTCGCGGGGCAGCCGTTGTGCATGCGCGAGCCGTTCGAGGAACGGGCATTTCGCCTTCGAGTTTTGAATTTTGCGATGGGTTCGGGCGAAGTGTTGAACGGGTCTTGCCCGGGCCTTTATATATTCAGAAGAGGGACTGGTGGTGGTTTTTTACTCTGCTGCTCGCCTCCTGCTTTGGTTTCTGCAACCTGAGGGAAATAGCTAGAGAAAGAAAACTGCGCACCTTGTCCGCTCCGCCACCACCCCCTTCGCTTGGTGATGGCCGACCGGGTAACCGTCGTTCTGCCGCGCGACCCGTGGCTCGTCTCCACCATCACAGCGGATGACCTGGAGGCCCTTGTTGCCGACGGTTTGCTTCGTCCCCTCTTCGGTGACCTGCAGCCGGAGTGGTTGGTCCCTTCGAGCGGAGCCGCCCCGTCCCCGCCGCCGGGGTATGTGCTAGTTTCGTCTCTTTCCACGAGCGGGGGTTCGGAGTGCCGGCAAGCCTTTCATGCGGGCGATTCTGCACTTCTATAGGGTGGAGCTGCACAATCTCAACCCCAACTCTATCGCGCAAGCAGCCATCTTCGCGGCGGTTTGCGAAGGATTTTTGGGGATTGACCCCCACTGGGATCTGTGGACCCATCTCTTCTCCGCGGAGCCTTTTGCCTTGACGACGGGGGAAAAGAGAGTCTGCATGGCGGTGCGGGCCGGTGGCTGCATCCTCCAGTTGAGGCAGGCGTGTGCGCAATAGTACATCCTCGCCATCCTGGTGTCTTCGAACAAGGGGTGGCAGCGCCGGTGGTTTTACCTCCGGAACGACGATGGGAGGCTCCCGTCGTTTTCTCAACGAGTGGTGACCGCCACCGGCAGCAACTGGCGCTATGGGGCCCGCGCGAGAGACAGAAGAATCTCCAGCCCCTTCTGGAGGCTTTGCAGGAGCTGCGAGACGGAGGGCTCACCGCCACGGGGGTGGTTGCCGCCATCCATCGCCGGAGGGTGCTCCCCTTGATGGAGCGGTGGCTGCTGCTTTCGGAGATGGCGCTGGGGGTCGACTTGGAGTGTTCACAGATGTCCTTGGTCCCCCTCCCCGCCGATGACCTCCACAGGCGGGTAGCCGGCACGGTAGGGAGGCTGGATGCCGGTGCCCTTACCTAGCCCTCGATGCGCCCCGAGCGCGGGTGCATATCCCTGGTGAGTGTCCGCTCCTTCTTCCTTCTTGTGTTAGATTGCCCTTGGTTCTCATAGCCGAGACTTCCGTCCGTCTCCAGGAGTTGGGGTTCCACAAGCCTTCTCTGCCACCGGTCCCGAAGGACGCGATGGACCGAACCACGTGAAGGGTCGCTGCAGAGAAGAAGGAGGAGAAGGACGCGAAAAAGGCTCGGGCCCGCGAGCGGATGCGGGCTCGGGACGCCTTGGAGAGGCGTCGTCGGAAGCAAGAGAGGGACGGGCTCCCGAGGGAGCCGTCTCCGGAGACGCCTGACGACGATGACGACGACGACGATGACGAAGACAATGACATGGCGGCCCGCCTTGGCCTCAGCCCAGATCTGCGGCTGGGCCAGGGGTCGTCGAGCCAGCCCCCGAGTGGGCTAGCACCGTCGGTATCTGGGGCCAGGACATCAGGGTCCCGGTCTGAAGAACAGGGGCAGGCCGAGGGGGTACTTGACCCCTTGGCCGAGGTAGTTGAGGTAACCCCGTGGAGTCAGACTGACCCGCCTATGCCCCAAGAGCTATTGCCTGTGCCGGCCGCCCAGGAGGTTGATCCTCAGGTCGTCGTGACTGCGCCTAGGCGGACCGTCCCTTCGGCGCCCCGGGTGCCCGAGGCGGGGATGGTGCCAAAGCCGGCAGCGGGGTAGACCTTGGCGGCACCGGCGGGGGCCGAGGCCCAAGGGGCCTCCCCGCAGGCACGATTGGCCATGGTCCAGAGTGGGTAAGTATCTGAGGATACCTCCGTCCCGGCTCTTTCTTCGTGTGTCCTGATCCTGCCTTTCCCTTTCCTCCCAGCAAACGGAGGCATGGCTCGACCGGTCTGGCTCCCCGGAAGGTCCTCAAGACGGCGTCGGCCTCTGCAGCCAGTGCCGCACCGGGCCACATCGGTCGGCTGGCCTCCCCACAAGATGCCCCAAAGTAGGGGGCTCAGGCGGCACGGGTTGCCGTGAGGCAAGCCCCTCAGGTTGACCCCTCTGCTGAGGCGACTGTCGTGCCGGGGGAGACTGCTGGCGCGGCCGCGACCTTCACACCATCTGATGTGTTGCCGACGCCAGCACCAGCCTCTGCCGAGGCTATTGCCGCTCTGCCCATGGAGCCATCCGTCACCGTCGATGATGAGATGGCCGAGGCGCTGCTACCCGAGGCCGGTGATCCGAAGCCTGCCCCCTTAGTCAAGGAGGTACCTGATGCGCCGACCGCAGGGGGTGCCGATGCCTTGGAGGAGGGGGACGCAGAACCGCGACCTGTCCTGGGGAGCGGCGACCTTATCCTCGCGCGGCGCGGTCCTAATGAGCAGCGTGGGGAGGCGCTCCGGTTCTGGACCCGTGGTGCCTCGAAGCCCCTCTTCGTTCTTGACGATGAGCGGGAGGAGCAGTCTCGGGACGAGCTCCGCGAGTGTGCCGAGGAAGCGATGGGGTCGCTTCGGTCGACCATGGAGGTCCTCGCCAGGAACGTTCCCAGGATCCTCCAGGTAAGGATTTCAGGCATACCTTTCACGTGATCAAGGCATTCTTTGTGACACCCCGCTTCCCTTCCTCAGGATCTGACGGATCTAAGCACCGCCAAGTCATCGTTCATCCGCCGCGAGGTCGATGTCTGGGGTTCGCTGTGGTTTCTGAGGACCACGCTTGCCGAGGCTACCGAGCGCCTCTCCCAACGGAGCGCCGAGGCGGCGGACCTTCGGTTGCTCTGTGACGAGCTAGGGGCAGAGGCAGCGGCAGCACGCGCAGAGGCGCAGCGGGGGCAGTTGGAGCTTGGCCAGGTCATCGGTGAGCGGGACCAGTCTCGGAGCCAGGCCACCGAGGCTGAAAGCCGGGCTGAGGCCCTTGGAGGCCAGCTAGCCGAGGCGTCTGCTCGGACTGGAGCCCTTGCCGTGGACCTGGCCGTGGCCGTCGGGTCTGCTCAGTCCGCCCAAGCCGCAGCCTCGGAGTAGCGTGCCCGGGCTGAAGGTATGTCTTGGCTGTTTTGAGATTTTGATTCAGCTTCACTCTTCAACTCGTGTTTGAAGAATTCTGTTTTGGCTGTTTGCAGAGTTCGAGTTTGCCCTCAACGAGTCCATCAAGGCACTTGCCCAGGCGGCTGAGCAGAAGGAGGCCGACCGCGTGGCCATGTCCGAGGCTATCTCAGTCTTCTGCCGGGTCTTTGGTCTCGACGATGTCCCCTCGGGAAGCTCCCCCCAGAGTCGCCTGCAGGCCTTGGGTGATCACGCACGTGGCAGACTCCACGAGACGCTGCATCACGGCGTTAGGCGGGCCTTCACCGTACTCGCTTCCCACTATGATGTGGATCTGGAGCGGGTCAACTAGGGGTACTGCCTTCCCGACGAAGATGAAGCTGCCCTGGCCAAAGTTCAGAGGCTTGACGCGGCCGCCACGGGCCCAAGCACGGTGCTGGCGTCCTCCTTCGAGGTGGAAATCCTCCCGCTTGCGCCGCCGTTCGAGGCCGAGGCAGATCTCGTCGAGGGTGGAAACGAAGCCGAGGGTGCAGCTCCTCCCCCGGGCGATGCCTGATTCAGCCGGAGCAGTTTACTTTGAATATTTATGTGTCTTTCGCGGCCGCTGAGGCCTGAACACTTTGTCGTCGTGATATAAGGTTGTGTCTCTTTTCCTCCTGTTTCGTGGATCCGAACTTGTTCGTCAGTAGCTGAGTAAGAGTTATTTTTCGCCTACCCGAGTAAGAGTTATTTTTCGTGGTAGGTGACGAGTGAGGTATCCGTATCCCGGAGGCGTAGGAGTCCCTAGGCTCGGCCGGCCTCGCCGCTTACATGCACTCTTATTCGTTCCTCGGGGTTCTGTTACTGATATAGCCAGGAAACACAAAAGTCGTTTTGGTGGAAAACTTTTTCCGAGGAAAATTTTGACGCGGAGGGGGTTCCCCCCTTCTAGCCCCCGAGGGAGGGTCGGGCTTTGCCGAGGCAAGGCTGACCCTTCCTTGATGGTTAGACTTTACTTGTGTATGTAAACGAGGTATATGAACAACTTGAAAACATCTTAAGGGTAGAAGCAACGTAGCTGTCTGATGTTCCAAGCGTTGCTGTAGACCTCGCCTTGACTGTTGGCCAGCTTGTATGTTTCGGGCTTCAAAGTCTTGGCGATGATGAATGGCCCTTCCCAGGGAGGCGTGAGCTTGTGGCGCCCTCGGGCGTCTTGTCGTAGCCGAAGCACCAAGTCGCCCACCTGGAGGTCTCGGGACCAAACCCCTCGGGTGTGGTAGCGTCGCAGGGACTGCTGATACCGCGCTGAGTGTAGTAAGGCCATGTCCCGAGCCTCTTCCAGCTGGTCCAGTGAGTCTTCTCGGCTGGTCTGGTTGCTTCGGGCGTCGTATGCCCTCGTCCTCGGGGAGCCGTATTCTAAGTCTGTGGGCAAGATAGCCTCGGCCCCATAGACTAGAAAAAAAACGGCGTGAAGCCCGTGGCTCGGCTTGGCGTCGTCCTCAGACTCCAGACCACCGAGGGGAGTTACTTCATCCATCGCCTGCCGAACTTGTTGAGGTCATTGTAGATTCTTGGCTTGAGTCCCTGTAGAATCATGCCATTGGCACGCTCTACCTGCCCATTCGTCATGGGGTGAGCTACGGCGGCCCAGTCCACCCGGATGTGGTGGTCCTCGCAGAAGTCCAGGAACTTCCTGCCGGTGAACTGGGTGCCGTTGTCGGTGATGATGGAGTTCGGGACTCCAAAGCGATGGATGATGTTGGTGAAGAACGCCACCGCCTGTTCGGATCTGATGCTGTTTAGGGGTCGGACCTCAATCCACTTGGAGAATTTGTCGATAGCGACCAGTAGGTGCGTGAAGCCCCCGGGTGCCTTCTGCAAGGGACCGACGAGGTCCAGACCCCACACAGCAAACGGCCAGGTGATGGGTATTGTTTGCAGAGCCTGAGCGGGCAGGTGGGTCTGCCTTGCGTAGAATTGACACCCTTGGCAGGTGCGTACAATCCTAGTGGCGTCGGCCACCGCGGTTGGCCAGTAGAAACCTTGTCGGAAGGCGTTTCCAACGAGGGCTCGAGGCGCTACGTGGTGACCGCAAGCCCCCGGGTGTATTTCTTGCAATAACTCCTGACCTTCGATGATGGATATGCATCGCTGGAGGATGCCTGAGGGGCTGCGGTGGTAGAGCTCCTTTCTGTCACCCAGCAAGACGAACGACTTGGCACGCCGCGCCAATCGCTGAGCCTCGGTTCCGTTGAGGGGTAGCTCTCCTCGGTGGAGATATTGTAGGTACGGGGTCTGCCAGTTTTGATTAGGCGGGACCCCATTCCGCTCCTCCTCGACGGGCAGTGCCTCACCCTCGGCGGCCGAGGGTGCCTCGGGCTGAGCCGAGGGTGCCTCGGGCTGAGCCGAGGGTGCCTCGGGCAGGGCCGAGGACTTCTCGGGCTCGGGCGTGTCGTCGGTCTTGATGGAGGGTTGATGTAGGTCTCGAGAGAAGACGTCCAGGGGGACCGTTGTCTGCCTCGAGGCTATTTTAGCCAGCTCATCCACAGTCTCGTTGTAGCGTCGGGCGACGTGGTTGAGCTCGAGCCCGTAGAACTTGTCTTCTAGGCGTCGAACCTCGTCACAGTAGGCTTCCATCTTCGGGTCGCGGTAGTGGGAGTTCTTCATGACTTGGTCGATGACAAGCGGTGAGTCGCCACGAGCGTCGAGGCGCCGAACCCCTAGCTCGATGGCGATGCGCAACCCGTTAACCAGAGCCTCGTACTCGGCCACGTTGTTGGACGCCGGGAAATGGAGGCGCAACATGTAGCGGAGGTGCTTCTGAGGGGTGAGATGAAAAGCAGGCCCGCGCCCGCTCCTGTTTTCATCAGCGACACATCGAAAAAAATGGTCCAGAGTTCTGGTTGGATCGGAGCTACTAGAAGCTTGGTGTCGACCTATTCTGCCACGAAATCCGCCAAGACTTGGATTTGATGGCCTTCCGAGGGGCGAATGAGATTGTCTCGCCCATGATCTCCACCGCCCACTTTGCAATCCTACCCGATGCCTCTCGGCACTGGATGATCTCCCCCAGGGGGAAGGATGACACCATAGTCACCGGATGAGACTCGAAGTAGTGTCGCAACTTTCGCCGCGTCAGAATTACCGCGTACAGTAGCTTCTGAATTTGCGGGTAGCGGATTTTGGTCTCGGACAGTACCTCACTGATGAAGTAGACCGGCCTCTGGACGAGCAATGCATGCCCTTGTTCTCGTCTCTCGACTACGATCGTGGCGCTGACCACCTGAGTGGTTGCGGCTACGTAGATCAGGAGAGCTTCTCCGGCAGCGGGGGCACCAGGATGGGCGCGCTTGTAAGGAGAGCCTTCAAGTTCCCGAGGGCTTCCTCGGCCTCGTGGGTCCAAGTGAAGCGCTTGGTCTTCCTTAAGAGGCAGTACAGGGGCAGACCTCTTTCGCCGAGGCGCGAGATGAAGCGGCTCAAAGCCGCAAGGCATCCCATGACCCTCTGTACTCCTTTCAAGTCCTTGATAGGCCCCATGTTGGTGATGGCCGCGATTTTCTCCGGGTTGGCCTCGATGCCCCGCTCGGAGACGATGAACCCCAGGAGCATGCCTCGGGAGACTCCGAAGACACACTTCTCGGGATTGAGTTTTACGCCTTTCGCTTTGAGACACTTGAATGTCGTTTCAAGGTCGGAGAGGAGGTCAGAGGCTTTCCTCGTCTTGACTACGATGTCATCGATGTAAGCCTCGGCCGTTTGGCCAATGTGCTGTCCGAACACGTGGTTCATGCACCTTTGGTATGTCGCGCCTGCATTCCTTAAACCAAATGGCATAGTAATATAACAATACATGCCAAAGGGTGTGATGAAAGAAGTCGCGAGCTGGTCGGACTCTTTCATCCTGATTTGGTGATACCTTGAGTAGGCATCAAGGAATGACAGAGTTTCGCACCCAGCAGTGGAATCCACGATTTGATCGATGCGAGGCAGAGGGTAGGGAACCTTCGGACATGCTTTGTTTAGACCAGTGTAGTCTACACACATCCGCCATTTCCCACCTTTCTTTTTCACAAGCACAGGGTTGGCTAGCCATTTGGGATGGAATACCTCTTTGATGAATCCTGCAGTCATCAGCTTGTGGATCTCCTCGCCTATGGCTCTGCACTTTTCTTCGTCGAATCGGCGCAGAGGCTGCTTCACGGGTCGGGCTCCAGCTCGGATATCCAGCGAGTGCTTGGCGACATCCCTCGGTATGCTAGGCATGTCTGAGGAACTCCACGCAAAAACCTCGGCGTTTGCGCGAAGAAAGTCGATGAGCACTGCTTCCTATTTGGGGTCGAGCTCGGAGCCGATCCGGACTTGCTTGGAGGCGTCGTTGCTGGGGTCGAGAGGGACAGACTTAACCGTCTCTGCTGGCTCGAAGTTGCCGGCGTGGCGTTTCGCATCTGGCACCTCCTTGGAGAGGCTCTCTAGGTCGGCGATGAGGGCCTCGGACTCGGCGAGGGCCTCAGCGTACTCCACGTCGCATTCGTACGCGTGTCGGTATGTGGATCCGACGGTGATGACCCCGTTGGGACCCGACATCTTGAGCTTGAGGTAGGTGTAGTTGGGGACGGCCATGAACTTGGCGTGGCATGGTCTCCCCAGCACTGCGTGGTAGGTTCCTCGGAACCCGACCACCTCGAACGTGAGGGTTTCCTTTCGGAAGTTGGAGGGAGTCCCGAAGCAGACGGGCAGATCGAGTTGCCCAAGGGGTTGGACGCGCTTCCCGAGGATGATCCCGTGAAAGGGCGCCGCACCGGCCTAGATCATGGACAAATCGACCTGCAAGAGCCCGAGGGTCTCGGCGTAGATGATGTTGAGGCTGCTGCCTACGTCCATGAGGACCTTGGTAAGCCTGACGTTGCCGATGACGGGATCAACAACGAGCGGGTACTTCCCTGGGTTCGGCACGCGGTCAGGGTGGTCGCCTCGGCGCACCTTCTTGTCGAGGTGGGCTTGACGGTCGCGGCGATGGTGCTCGTTGCCGAGGCGACCCGGGGCCGCAGGCGCTGTGTCCCGCGTGCGCCCGGTGTGGACTGAGGCTTTCCGCATGAATCGGGAAGTCGCGGCGCGAAGCTCCGGGGGGTACCCCTGCCTTCGGGAGGCAGAGCTTTCGGCCTGTCGGACCGCAACATCCTCCAAGAGATTCTTGAGTTCTCCCTGGATACGCCGTCCCTCGGTGGTGGATGGTTCCGGCATCGCTCGGAGTAGTATTGCTGCTGCAGCCAGGTTCTGGCCGACCCCACTGGAAGCCGGGGGCGGCCTTGCCCTCGCATCGTCAGCGATGCGGTGTTGGACGTCTTGGGGCAGATGACATGCTTCTCCGGCTGGTGCTCGGCCTGCCCACTCCTGCCCGATGTTCTGTCAGAGCTGCGCAAGTTGCCCTGCTTCCTCGTCGAGCCTGACCTGCATCTCGCGGATTTGCTCGAGCTGTGCGTCCTGACCCCCCGCAGGGACTGGGACCATAGCTAGCTCCTGAAGGATGTCAACGTGAGGCGCAGGCCTAGGGGGATCGTCATCCTCTGGCATACCAAGGTGGTTGCCTTCGTCGAGACCCCCTAGATCGACGTGGAAACATTCGCGACTTGGGCCACAGTCCTCATCGCTGAGGCTGTGGCTATCATCGGAGCAATCGGAGAGGCAGTAGTCACATGCGGTCATGAAGTCCCACATGGCACTGGGGTTCCCGAGCCCAGAGAGATCCCAACCATAGTCTGGCTCGTCATCTCCCTTGGAACCCGGAGGCCCGTAGGTCAAGACGGCCATCAATCCGTCCCAGGTTGACCACATATGATACCCCGGAAGGTTCGGATATGCCTTTACGAAAGCGTCCACCGAAGCGGGGTAGCTTGGTGGGTCAAAGCTGAATCTAAAAGGCAAAGGGTGGAAAACGGACGGTACCTCTTCATCGACGGATGTTGACGGAGTCGCGTCGGGGACGGACTGCACCGTTATCTCAGGTACGAGGCTAACACCCAGCAGGTCCTTCCCGAGCATGCTGGCATCATCCGTCCGCTTGGGGTTGGCGTGTTGCGGGGAAACGACGCTTGTCTCCGTCTCAGACGCGAGGTCGACGCCTGACGTGTCCCCCGCTGGGGCGCCGGCGTCGTCGACTCACTCGACAGCCGATGAGGTGCCGCCTCCTGCTTGGCCATGGTTGCCCCGCCTCCTCCTCCATCGACGGGGAAGGTGACGGGACAGACTCGGATGCTGTTCTTCCGCCATGCGGGGAAGAAGTCGTCGATTCCGCCGCCGGCGGGCAGGCTAACGGCCGCCATTGTCATTGTCGCGCGGCGGAAGAAGGAGTACCATGTCGTAGCTATCGTCGAGAGACATGAACTCGAGACTCCCGAAATGGAGCAGCGTCCCAGGCTAGAGAGGTTGCTGGAGACTACCCATCTGGAGCTTGACGGGAAGTTATTCGTCAACACGCAGCAGGCCCCTACCTGGCGCGCCAACTGTCGGCGTTTCGACCCCGGGGGGTCCCTGGACCGATGAGTAAATTGTCGCTGCGTGTCCCAGCCCAGATGGGTCGGCGTGAGACGGAACACAAGGGGGAAAACAATAAGGGGAACCGCGGCTCGTGTTGTCCTGTGCCCAGGGCGGATGCGCTTGCAGTAGGGGGTTACAAGCATTCGCGAGGGAGAGAGAGAGAGGCTGCTCGTCAGCCCGTCCTCCCGTGCGGCCACCTTCTCGTACAAGGGACCTGGACCTTCCTTTTATAGATGTAAGGAGAGGGCCCAGGTGTACAATGGGGGGTGTAGCAGTGTGCTAACGTGTCCGGCAGAGAGGAGCCAGAGTCCTATGTACATGCCGACGTGGCTATCGGAGAGGTGTTGGTGCCCTGTTCATGTGATGTCGTGGCCATCGGAGGAGCGCTTAAACCCTGTAGAAGCACAGCTGTCGGGGCTGTCGGGACCTTACTGACGTCTCCTCGCTTCCGTAGGGGGCTGAGAACCGCCGTCGTCATGGAGCACGCGGGGTGTCATCATTACTTGTTTTATCGGGGCGAGCCAGATGGGACGCCGGTCTTGTTCCCTGTAGCCTGAGCTAGCTAGTGGTAGGGTAATGATGTACCCCCCTACGACGTGGTCGGCCCGAGCCCAAGGTCAGGCGAGGCGGAGGCTCCTCCGAGGTCGAGGCTGAGTCCGAGCCCTAGGGTCGGGAAAGGCGGAGACCATCATCCGAGGTCGAGGTTGAGTCCGAGCGCTGGGGTCGGGCGAGGCGGAGACCGTCGTCCGAGGTCGAGGTTGAGTCCAAGCCCTGGGGTCGGGCGAGGCGGAGACCGTCTTCCGGGGTCGAGGTTGAGTCCGAGCCCTGGGGTTGAGCGAGGCGGAGACCGTCGTCCGGGGTCGAGGTTGAGTCCGAGCCCTGGGGTCGGGCGAGGCGGAGACCGTCTTCCGGGGTCGAGGTTGAGTCCGAGCCCTGGGGTCGGGTGAGGCGGAGACCGTCTTCCGGGGTCGAGGTTGAGTCCGAGCCCTGGGGTCGGGTGAGGCAGAGCTTCCTATGGCGCCCGAGGCTGGACTTGGCTGCTGTCAGCCTCACCCGGGCGGGTGGCACAACAGTCGGAGCAGTGCATGCGGCGCTGTTTTCCTGTCAGGTCAGTCAGTGGAGGGGCGAAGTGACTGCGGTCACTTCGGCCTTGTCGACTGAGGAGCGTGCGTCAGGATAAGGTGTCAGGCGATCCTTGCATTGAATGCTCCTGTGATGCGGTCGGTCGGCGTGGCGATCTGGCCAAGGTTGCTTCACTGCGAAGCCTGCCCGAGCTGGGCCTCGGGCAAGTCGAAGGTGTGCCCGTTACTTGAGGATGCCCTCGGGCGAGGCATGAATTTGCCTTGGTCTACTGTTCCTGCCCGAGGCTGGGCTCGGGCGAGGCGAGATCGTGTCCCTTGAGCGGACGGAGCCTTGACCTGAATTGCGCCCATCAGGCCTTTGCAGCTTTGTGCTGATGGTGGTCACCACCCGAGTTTAGGAGTCTTGGGGGTATCCCTAATTATGGTCCCCGACAAATGCATAAAATCATTTCCCGTCCTCTACCCTATGAATTTGAGATAGGCTTATATCTGAACTTTGGAAAGTGGTGGAATGTCAAATTCCAAACTAAATAAGTTACTTTATTGAGTAAATTCCAATTCCTCTAAAATGAAGGGATCCAAACGCCCCATGAGTGTTTTTCTTTTGCCGAGCGTTTTCTTTTTGTCGCTCGACAAAGAAATTCTTTGTCGAGCTTTTTCTTTTTACACTAGACAAATAAAATTTTCAAACCACATTTTGAAGTAATAAATTAATTTGAATAAAATATGTTTCAACTATAAAGTTGTATAAATCATCAAGATGTACACTTTTTATTTTGGTCATTTCGTCATATGACAAAGTAAAAATATATTTGTTTGCAAAACTTATATATCTCTTTTGTAGTTTATGAAACTACAAGAGAGATGTATAAGCTTCGTGAATAATGTTAGAACCACCATGTTGGATGAGCAAATGATCAAACAATCAGAATAAACTTTGTAGATATTGAGAAATTATAGAGTTTTGTAGTTTGAAACTTTTGATTTGAAGTTATCTTGCCAACTAAAACTACATTTGAATTTAAAAAAATTAAAATTTGAGTTTTCGAAACAACCTTGGATGGAAAAACCACCAACACGAAAGTTGTAGACCTTGAAAAGTTATGGAACTCTATAGTTGACAATGTTTTGATTTAAAATCATTTGATTATGCAAAACCATATTTGAATTTAAAATTTGAATTTTTCAAACGTCCTCAGATGAAACAACCACCAAAATGAAAGTTGTAGGCCTCAAGAAATTATTTAACTTTATAGTTAACAACTTTTAAATTTAAAATCATATTTTCATATAAAGATACGTTTCAAGTTTTCAAGTTTTCAAGTTCAAAATTCAGATTTTGTAAATGATCTCGGATGAAAAAGATATTAAAGAAAAGTCGTAGGTCTCAAAAAGTTATGCAACTTTGTAGTTAACAACCTTCATTTAAATTCATTTAGTGCCTTAAATAATCAATGTACTCTTGGTTTGTTATAATATATGGGGAAGCAAAACGCAATATAGAAATAAGTGATATAGGGCTGGACTGGTAGAGCAGGTTGCACGCGAGCGAGAAGTTGCGAATTCAAATCTCACGGGCACAAAACATGAAACTTTAGTTTAAAATTTATGAAAATGATACAATGATACAACGATTAATAGGGCAATAGTGATGGTTTGGAGGGTTGTTCCTTAAATAAAAAAGTTTTTTTACTATTTTTTATTTTTTTATGATTCCTAATTTGTCGAGTTTTTTCTTCACCGAGTACTTATAGACACTCGGCAAAGAACCCTTTATCAATAAAATATTTGTAGAGTGTAACACTGCAAAAACTCCTTTACCGAGTGTCTCTTAGTGGTCGTTTCCATACCTTCAATTCAACTTAAAGTTTACTGTAGCTACCTAGACTTTAGTCGTAGCTATTCAAACATATAAACTAAAAACGAGGTAAATTTTAGTTTTAACCTCAATATGTGATTAGTTTATTGGTTAATAAATATAGACTAAAATTAATTAAAAGTTGGTCACGAATCTAAGTCTAGAAAATATTCACTTTTAGCTCACTTTTTTCTACTATATAATGCACCAGTTTTTACGGTTCCATGATATATATAATTAGAGATTCAAACCATGTTTGTTAGCTCCAAACCCTTATCTATACCCACGCATAGCCAATAGAATACACTTATCTTTGTGTTATATACTCAATACTCAAGCATAAATGAAAATTGTAGTAACATATAGGCACTTTGCTAGTGGTCTATAGTAATAAGCGTGTTGAGGTTCTTCCAACTAAAGTTTAGTCTAGAGTTGAGATACCAATTACTAATTAGAAGTACTAAATGCAAGTTAATTATAAAATTAATTGCATACGATATGACTATTTCGCGAGACAAATCTACTTAATATATACGGTGAACACATAATTACTATAATAAAACTAAACATTAACTCATTCAAATATAACTAACTAAAAGTGCTCCATACTGAATTCTAGTTCACTAGTACAAAGAAGCTGTTGTAAACCTATTTTTATCGGCGTTTCTTAGAATCGTCAATACTAGGGGCCAATAAAAATCATCATTTTTTACAGGACCGCCAATAAAAATCGATTTCCACTGGCGGTTGAGTTAAGAAAACCACCAGTGTAAATTGATTTTCACTGGCGGTCGACGTAATAAATCCGCTGATAAAAATTATTTTCAGAAACATTAAACGGGTTTTTAAAACAATAAAAATTTATTTAAGGAGAGGACTCAACCCACCCCACCCATCACGGCATTTTTCATGTAAAATTCGCGCGCTACGCGGTTGTTAGGAATCGAACCGTCAACCTCACTCTCGCACATACCCTCCACTACCACTCCACCTATGGCAAACTTTATGGTTAGTTTGTAGTTTTTTTTGTCCACATATTACAACTATTTGAGTGTAAATTGTTTTTTTGAGACCGTAAACGAATTAAATAAAAAAGTTGTCAACTACAAAGTTGAATAACTTTTGAAGTTCTACAACTTTTATTTTAACACTTTTTCATCTAAGGTAGTTTGCAAAATTTGAATTTTAAAGTTGACATACTTAGATTCAATTTTGGAGAACCAAAATGAGTTCAAATAAAAAGTTGTCAACTACAAAGTTTCATAACTTTTAGAGATCTACAATTTTTATTTTGATGGATTTATCATATGAGGTCGTTTGAAAAACTCAAAAATTAAGGATAAAAATCTCTATTACTTATTAAGGTTGCAATAGTAGCCTGCCTTTTTGTGTTCTGCCTGTTCGGTCTCTGACAGGTAGGGCCCACATAACCTGTCTCTGCGTATGATCCCGGTCTCTAACAGGTTCCCCATGCATGCTCCTGGTTCAACCCATAACGCATTTTTTTACAAAAAATACATCCCACAACGCATCCGATGATCACAATAGTACTACTACGCGCACAGGTAGGCATATAAGCAGGTTTCAACACCAACCGATGGGCAATGTGGTACTAATTTTAACTTGCAAACCATGAAGACAAAGACACATGCGCCATATGAGGCCCATCTCCCACGACAAATGAAAACCCTAATCTCCAGCACCCCTGAGGCCTCTAGCGCTCCCGCTCCTTGCCAGCCTCCACAGCCCTGCGCCCCCGCTGGTGGACAGCCTGCAACGCCCCATCGGTCTCTCCCGCCGGCGGACAGCCTCCATCGCCCACCGCCCACCGCCCATCGACGAGGAGCTCGTCTCCTACTACCTCCGCCGCCGAGTCCTCGGCCGTCGCCTCCGCGTCGACGCCATCGCCAAAATCGACCTCTACCGCCTCGAGCCCTGGGACCTCCCCTCCCTCTCCCGCATCCGCAGCCGCGATGCCCAGTGGTACTTCTTCGCCCGTCTTGACCGCAAGGTCACCGGCGCTGGCGCCGGGGGCCGGGGCGGTCCTGGCAACAGGACCAACCACGCTACGCCGAGGGGGTACTGGAAGACCACGAGCAAGGACCGTGAGGTGCACCACAGCGGCAAGCCCGTAGGGATGAAGAAGATGCTCGTCTTCCACGTTGGGAGGGTGCCTAAGGGCGAGAGGACCAACTGGGTCATGCACGAGTACCGCCTCCTCGATGCAGACGGACCTCAGGTTGTTTTACCCTTCCTTCCAAATCAATCAACCAGCCCAGCCATCCTCAGTCGATATCAATTAGAGTGTTCATCTAATCAATTAGGGTGTGTATCTAAATTATAGTGTGTATGTATGTACTACTTATGATCCGATCCCCAAACACACCACCTCCCATCTCTGCAGGATGATATCCGCCCCAATTCAGCTGTAGTGCACGCGCTTGGCTGACTGCCCAGTTAGCTATTTGCATACACCAAGCGACAGTGCATATATATTTTTTGTCGGTTTAAGGACCATCTACAATACAATAGATCAATCGTCAGCCGCTTAAGAGGAGCAGCTCCCCTTATGATTTTGTGTTCTCACAATTTATGGTAGGATGCCATGCAAAACCCTTTTGGTTCAATCACTCACTTCATAGTTCATACTGTATGGTGATTTACTTCTACAACAACATGATATCATTAGCAACCCTTTTTCTGTGAGACTATCCTTGTCCCCCATACAATACATCTAGGAGCCTTGTGCATCTGTTGGTGAAGAGATGATGGCAGTTTAAATTAATTATCTAAAAGAAAGAATTTGTGTTGTTTTATTTCTTGGTGCAGGTCCTAAGATATGGTTTCTCGCAATCATCTACTTCATTCTCGGATGCCCCCAGTGCCTACTACCATTGGTACCGGCCCTCCACTACCACTCCACCTATGGCAAACTTTATGTTTAGTTTGTAGTTTTTTTGTCCACATATTACAACTATTTGAGTGTAAATTGCTTTTTTGAGACCGTAAACGAATTCAAATAAAAAAGTTGAATAACTTTTGAAGTTCTACAACTTTTATTTTGACACTTTTTCATCCGAGGTAGTTTGCAAAATTTGAATTTTAAAGTTGACATACTTAGATTCAATTTTGGAGAACCGAAATGAGTTCAAATAAAAAGTTGTCAACTATAAAGTTTCATAACTTTTAGAGATCTACTACTTTTATTTTGATGGTTTTATCATATGAGGTCATTTGAAAAACTCAAAAATTAAGGATAAAAAGCTCTACTACTTATTAAGGTTGCAATAGTAGCCTGCCTTTTTGTGTTCTGCCTGTTCGGTCTCTGACAGGTAGGGCCCACATAACCCGTCTCTGCGTATGATCCCGGTCTCTAATAGGTTCTCCGTGCATGCTCCTGGTTCAGCCCATAACGCATTTTTTACAAAAAATACATCCCACAACGCATCCGGTGATCACAATAGTACTACTATGCGCACAGGTAGGCATATAAGCAGGTTTCAACACCAACCGATGGGCAATGTGGTACTAATTTTAACTTGCAAACCATGAAGACAAAGACACATGCGCCATATGAGGCCTATCTGCCAATTTGTACGAGGCCCATCTCCCACGACAAATGAAAACCCTAATCTCCAGCACCCCTGAGGCCTCTAGCGCTCCTGCTCCTTGCTCGCCTCCACCCGCGGCCACCAGCGCCCTGCGCCCCCGCTGGTGGACAGCCTACAACGCCCCATCGGTCTCTCCCGCCGGCGGACAGCCTCCATCGCCCACCGCCCACCGCCCATCGACGAGGAGCTCGTCTCCTACTACCTTCGCCGCCGAGTCCTCGGCCGTCGCCAAAATCGACCTCTACCGCCTCGAGCCCTGGGACCTCCCCTCCCTCTCCCGCATCCACAGCCGCGATGCCTAGTGGTACTTCTTCGCCCGTCTTGACCGCAAGGTCGCCGGCGCTGGCGCCGGGGGCCGGGGCGGTCCTGGCAACAGGACCAACCATGCTACGCCGAGGGGGTACTGGAAGACCACGGGCAAGGACCGCGAGGTGCACCACCGCGGCAAGCCCGTAGGGATGAAGAAGACACTCGTCTTCCATGCCGGGAGGGCGCCTAAGGGCGTGAGGACCAACTGGGTCATGCACGAGTACCGCCTCCTCGATGCAGACGGACCTCAGGTTGTTTTACCCTTCCTTCCAAATCAATCAACCAGCCCAGCCATCCTCAGTCGATATCAATTAGAGTGTTCATCTAATCAATTAGGGTGTGTATCTAAATTATAGTGTGTATGTATGTACTACTTATGATCCGATCCCCAAACACACCACCTCCCATCTCTGCAGGATGATATCCGCCCCAATTCGACTGTAGTGCACGCGCTTGGCTGACTGCCCAGTTAGCTATTTGCATATATCAAGCGGCAGTGTTTATATATTTTTTGTCGGTTTAAGGACCATCTGCAATATAATAGATCGATCGTCAGCTGCTTAAGAGGAGCAGCTCCCCTTATGGTTTTGTGTTCTCACAATTTATGGTAGGATGCCATGCAAAACCCTTTTGGTTCAATCACTCACTTCATAGTTCATACTGTATGGTGATTTACTTCTACAACAACATGATATCATTAGCAACCCTTTTTCTGTGAGACTATCCTTGTCCCCCATACAATACATCTAGGAGCCTTGTGCATCTGTTGGTGAAGAGATGATGGCAGTTTAAATTAATTATCTAAAAGAAAGAATTTGTGTTGTTTTATTTCTTGGTGCAGGTCCTAAGATATGGTTTCTCGCAATCATCGACTTCATTCTCGGATGCCCCCAGTGCCTACTACCATTGGTACCGGCCACTATACCGTGCAATGAGGTAAATGTAATGTTATGTACCGGCCACTACTTCTCCTCAGATCTCAAGTCTTCCCGTGTTCTTGATCCCTTTGTTCCCTTTGATTTCATCTCCGCTCACTTTCTTTCTGTTCGATTTTGACGCATGCAGATTGCAAGAACGGGACTGCTAAGCAAGCTAAGATTTCAATGGCCTATTCCTTCATACATAGGCCATTGAGCGACGAGGAATGCCGCGTCAGCACTCCTGTGGTGGTCACTTGCAATGACCAGAGATGGGAGGTCTCCGTTGCCCAGAACATCGCTAACAAGGAAATTGACCGCACCATTGCATTCGACGAGGTAGCTATTTTACTCCACTTGTTGGCCACTGCCACACCCTAGGCATTCACTTGATTGATTCATCACTTGGTAACCAACCGAACACGCAGGTGCTAGGTCCAAAGTCTCAACAGCAAGACATCTTCAACCATGCTGTTGTGCCACTTGTCAGCGAGGTTTTGGATGGTTATAATTGCACAATATTTGCATATGGCCAGACTGGAACTGGCAAAACATACACAATGGAAGGAGGAGGGGGCAAACACTGGTGCAGTTTTTCATTATATATATTCACATGCTACACATGTTTTTGAATTCTGGTGCAGTTAGTTTGCTGCTTCAACTGACGCCATAAGTCTACTCCATTTCTGTAGAATGCTGACCTCCCGACTGATGCCGGTGTCATTCCAAGTGCTATTAAGTGCATATTTGACGTCCTCGAGGCATAGAGTGCAGAGTACAGCATGAAGGTTTGTTTTCTTGAGCTGTACAATGCGGAGCTCACTGATCTTCTAGCTGTACAATAAGGTAAATGTAAATGTGATGTACCGGCCACGGTTTCATCCTCGGATCTCAAGTCTTCCCGTGTTCTTGATCCCTTTGTTCCCTTTGATTTCATCTCCGCTCACTTTCTTTTTGTTTGATTTTGACGCCTGCAGATTGCAAGAACGGGACTGCTAAGCAAGCTAAGATTTCAATGGCCTATTCCTTCATACATAGGCCATTGAACCGGAAGATTTTGTCGGTATTCGGTAACTATAGGATCATGTGGTTTTTGGTCGAGTTGGACCAATTATGCTAGCTCATTTGTTGGATGTTTTGACAAGTTGATTCTAGCTTCCTTATGATCTATGTTAGATTTGGTAATGCATACCAGTTAGTAAAGCATTTATGATGTACATTGTTATACATAGAGCTTTACATCGCAAAAATTATCAGTTTCCCTCAGTTACGATATGCATTTAGTATTTATCGTATTTTGAAAATTAATAACCTATTATACTATGATAGGCTTGACTTCATGTTTATCTAAATAACTTAGTGCGCTGATGCTTGAAAACTTATCTTCCATTTTGCCAGATCAATGAATAAAAGGATTATTCATATCAATGTCCATGCACCTTCTCAGAAAATCCTTTTGTGCTGTTGGTGTTGGTTTCCTGGACTTGTACTGGTACATATGCTAAGTCATCCAAAAATCTGACCCAAAATTGTACCGTTCTTTTTATAGCCATGTTTGGTACTTGTTTGAGTGCTCCATAGTTCGCAAGTTTGTTTTGTTATGATGTATTTTGACATTTGAATCTCAGACATGCTTAGGAACTACTTATTTGAATTTATGGGCTAACAGTTCTAGTATTTCAAATAGAAAGTATGCTATATCAAATAAGATGATGATACTTTTGGTACTGGAGAATGAAGCTAGACTGCATTTGATATTAGAAGTCTGATATTAGAAGTCTATTTGTCTGATTGCAGTTGATTATAAAGAAGCTAGAGCTGATATTAGAAGTCTTATATTAGAAGTCTGTTTGTCTGATTGCAGTTGATTATAAAGAAGCTAGAGCTTCCAGTCAAGTTTGATATTAGAAGTCTTCTTTTGCTTTTACATTTTGTTTTTTTATGATCTTGATCTTAGAAGCAGGGTTTTGGTACCAGCTTAACTAATTTTCTGAAGTTTTATGTTCTTACTTTAATTATAACTAGCTGATTGCAATAAGATATCATCAGATGCGTCGAGGAGAACAGGGGCCTCCACTCCGCCTCCTACTTCGATAGGCAGCTGCTGCGGTACAACCATCAGGCGTTTCATCTGCTGTACAATATGTGAATCAATCTTCCATTGGTATGAACTGTGATCTGATTATTTATCTCGACCGGTGCAGGAAGTAGGTGGTGAGGAGGGTCAAAGCCGCGATGGCGGGACGTGAGTGAAGTGAGCTTTTGTCGAGCCTGTGTGTGGAGGTCGGCCATGAAGCTGGGACTAGGACAAGGGCGAGCTTAAGGCTAGAAGCTGTAAATGCACCCTTCAAGAGTCTTCATAGGCCAAGTCTCTACGTAGGTGTTGACAAAAAGGAAAATTCATGACAATGCGTTTATATGAGATTGTCCAATATTGAAACCAAGAATACATGGGGGAACAACTGTATTCAATTTTTGTTTCTCTTTCGTGGAGTATTACTGAAATATATGCTTCCAGTGTTGAAGTGTCCAAATTAAATCTTATCTATGTACAAAGTGTGCAGGCTCGGTTATAGGAATTCTACAAAGCAAATGACAAATATACATGTACGAACTTCAAATATTTCCTAGTACTAACCTCTCTGCTCTGAGATGACATGTTCTTTTGCCGTTATGAAATCAAATATTTCTTCATGATCTCTTATAATCTGTGAAATGATGTTTGCCCAGTGGCAATAGAAAACCCTTATATTAAAGAGATAATCGATGATGATGCGGACAGACCTAAAGAGGTTTGCTCAACTTTTGCTCTGAATTTATTAGTAGGTTGTCTTGGATACAGAGTAAGCAAGTTATGTCCTGTTTATTTTCATGTTAAATGATCTTTCTGGAACTTATAGTGGAAGGAAACAGTGGGCGATGAAAGCAGGGAATTTGGGAGGTACATGTAACAGAGAGAAGAGCAAGAGAAGCAGGAAGCGGCGTTGTTCACTCGGGCTCCTGTAACCAAACATGATAAGCAGATCGAGAAGCGCATAAGGAGACAACTTCATGGGTATGTTCAGATAGTTTATCTTTTGTTGCTTATTGTCTGTGTAAATACACAATCGCCTTTGATAGCACTTGGTTTGTCCGTTGGGATTTTTAGCTTGTCTTAATATCCAACTTACACCACCATCTGATATCTGATCCCGACAATAGGCTAGGAGGCTTAACTGACGGTTTTGGCCTTGGGATGAACATGCTGTTTGGAGGAGACAAGGAAGATGATGGCGGTTCAAGCAAGTCACATGGCAAGAGCGGAAAACGAAAGAAGCACCTGAAGAGCAGCAAGAAGAGGATGAGGCATTAGCCCTAGACCCACACTGCTGTAGCTCTTCAACATACTGATAGAGCCTAGAAGACGGTTCAAGCAAGCCACACGGAAAGTTGAAGCCGTAGAAAATACCAAGAAACCAAGTAGAGAAAAAAAGCTTTGGTTCCTATAGGCGTATTATTTCTGAAACACAAAACTTGATCTGAGCGACTGATCCTGAGCTAATGTAACAGTATGAATTATATGGCTTGAACGTGGTAGGTGTACCAAATTTTGTTCATCGGTAGAGTATCCCAGATGTGATCGGCTTAACAGTATGAATTATATAGAACTATGTGAGCCAATGTAACAGTATGAATTATATGTCAAGGAATATATTTTTATTTCCTAAAACACATGATTTAAGACTTAACTGTTACAGCTTAGTTTGTTTTTAAGTGCCTTAAACATGTTAAATGTTGTAGAATTTTAATTTTTAGCATACCATTTTAATACACGCTGTTGAAGATGTTCATAACCTCTCCATATGTTTAGCATACTATTTTAATACACGCTATTAAAAAATCATTTATATAAATATATATCTACAGCTATATATATATAAAAGAAACTTCCATGCAACCGCTCATCCCATCAAAACTCCCGCATGCGCGCACACGAGAGGGGCAAGCCCAGCCACGCGCTCGTGCATTGACCAGGGCCCCACCTGTCAGCTGTCCAGTCCGTGTAGTGTGTGGGTCCCGCGTGTCAGTGAGCTCTTCCCACATAACTGTCTCCCTACCCTGTTCTTCGACACGCGCGCAACACTAAAAATAGAATCAGCCGCCGCCCACGTCCGCTCCGCCCTACTCCGCTCTTTTCTCCCTCACAGACGCTATAACAACCACTGCCCTCGCCGTGCTCACGGTCGTGGACGTCATTGCGCCGCGCCTCTCCACGCCGAGCAGCACTGCAGCCACGCCCCACTTGCCACACAACTGCCGTCGTCGTGTCTTCAGCCTCCGCTCGCTATCCAAGGTCGTCTGCCCCTTCGCCTCCCCACCGACGCCGTTGAGCCCTCCATCTCCGGTGATCTCTTGTTTCAGTGAGTTTGCTCCCTTCTCTTCTTCTTCGTTTCCATTTTTTCCTGGCATCACGTTGTCTACCCGTGCTCCCACGTCCCGCCTCATGTCGCGCCGTTGCCGGCTGGGTTCGTCCTCGCGCTACCCCCGCGCAGCCCGCACCTGCCCTGCTCGGCGAACGCGGAGCGCGCTCGGCCCCTCCTCAGTCGACCTCGGACCTCCGGCGGCCACCTTCCTCTGTGCCGACCTCCGACGACCACCTTCCTCCGCGCCGTTGCCGGCTGGGTGCGTCCTCGCGCTACCCCGCGCAGCTCGCACCTGCCCTGCTCGGTGAACGCGGAGCGCGCTCGGCCCCGTCCCAGCTGACCTTGGACCTCCGGTGGTGTTTGGTTGAGCACTTGTAATGGTAACATTAATGTAAATAAATAACATTGGTATCTATAACCATGGGAATGAAAAGCGCTAATTGTTTGGATAGATATGGTAACGTTTTCTATGGGTAGTGCGTGCGGCCACACTTGCCGTTTGCGTTGCAGGCCGTGTTTGCATTGCATCGATCTGTAGGCTGCGCGCTTGTTGTTTGCGTTGCAGGCCGTGTTTGCGTTGCGTCGATCTGCAGGCCGCGCTCTCGCTTCCACGTGATCTGTAGTATAACTGCATAATCATATAACACATATTTGTATATATAAGTTATAGAGATATTATATGTTCCACATGCAATGCACGGGCACTGTCCTATCTTATATAATACACTACTAGGTGAGTGCCCGTGCGGCACAGGCCCGAGTTTCTCTTCGATGTCATCCCGGACAGCTCGCGGATGTCATCCTCTATCTCATAACTTCATAACACATATTTGTATATATAAGTTATTGAGATATTATATGTCCCCGTTGCAACGCACGGGCACTGACCTAGTGATTTTTAGTGGCGGTTCCATAAGAAAACCGCCACTAGAAATCGTATTTCTACAGCCACTAAAAATAGCACAGGCGGTTGATAACCGATTCCGTCTAAAAAAATATATCGCCCTGCAGGCTTTGACCCTTTTTCTACTAGTGGTTAACTAAACATTAGTTCGTCTAAAACTTTAGTTGTAGATCATTTCTTGCCCTTATAGATACGGGAAACCATGCAGTAATAATTTCAAGCTAGTGGTTGTTAGACTATTGTAATTATAGTATGACTAATTATGGTAGTTAGCCCTTGATTAGAGGCCCTTGATTGTAGGCATGTAAGGCTGTGCGTTGCCATGTGCGCCACGCCGTCAGCCTATGTATACTATACATCTCCATGGAATACACCAAGCAATTCACACAATTACACTTTCATGGTATCTCACGCAGTTCCGATTTGCACGCTTCCGCAACCCAGGACCGTGCCGTCACCGATCCGATCGCCACTCCTACTGAGCTCGTCACCTAGAGCGCCGCCGATCCCATCGCCCGCGCTATTTGTGAAGGTCGCCCGCCCTGTCGCTGGATCAACCGGGTGCGGCCGCTGGTCTCCCCAATTCGTTCGTCATGCCCCGCTGCTCCTCTAGCCAGCTGCCGTCACGCCTCCAGGCCCCATCGTCCCGCCCAGTCGCTGGATCCATCGGGCACGATCGCTGGTCTCTCATATCTGCTCACGCCGACCCGTTGCTCTTCCAGCCAGGCGGGATCATGCCTACAGGCTTCGTTGATTCTCCTCTAATTGGCGACCGACGATGCAGCCACCGCCCAGGCCACGGAGGACCAGCGCCTTGCAGCTGAGGTCGAAGCCCGCCGTGCTGTAGACGCCCACTGCACCGAAGAAGCCCGCCTCCGTGTTGTCGCTCTGGACGAGTTTGAGCGCGCCCATGAGGCCCTCTCGGCGCAAGCCACTGCCATTGTCAACGTCAAGGCGCTCATCCCTGTCATCCTCGACCAGGCAACAAACAGCTACACCAAGTGGCGCGACATGTTCATCACCGTCCTCGGCAAATATGCCCTGACTCGTCATGTCCTTGAGGATGAAGCCTTCCCATCACGCCCGACATGGGTTCAAGCCGATTGCTGCGTCCTGACATGGATCTACAGCACCATCTCCGGTGACCTGTAGCAATCTCCGATGATGCGATAGTGAGAGCACCTAGAGGGGGGTGAATAGGTGCTCCTGTAAAATCAAATACTAAATAGTCCAAACTTGGTTATGAAAATGTTAGTTAGATCAAAACCAAGATGCTATAGTGAGAACTATTCACATGATTGTTCCTTTAGAATGAGTATTAAACTTAGGAACAATAGCACAAGTGATTAAGTGAGAACTCAAGAAGAAAAACCAATCACAATAAAAGATGGCACAAGAGACATAGTGATTTTATCCCGTGGTTCGGCCAATGCCTACTCCACGTTGTGGTGACCTCCTTTGGTCAAGGATTGCACTCAATCCCTCTCAAGTGATCCAACGATCAAACTTGAGTACCACGGTTTTCTCCACAAGTTGGAGCATCTCGCCCTTACAATGTTTGATCACAAGAAAAGCACAAGAGTAAGGGAGGGAAAGCAACACACACAAGACTCAAATCGCAGGAAACACACGCACACAAGCCAAGACATGAGCAAAAACACGGCATAGGGAGTTTACAACTCAAACAGTGCTCAAATCTCTAACACGATGATCTGAGTGCGTTGTGGCAAAGTCTAGGCGTCTTAAAATGTTTAGTGAATGCTTGGTGTCGTGCTCCATGCGCCTAGGGGTCCCTTTTATAGCTCCAAGGTAGCTAGGAGTCATTGGAGATTCAATTGGAAGGCAATTCTTGCCTTCTATCGGGTGGCGCACCGGACTTTCCGGTGGTGCACCGGACAGTGAATAGTACGCGGCAGCGAATCCCCTGATTGGCTAATTTCCTTTTCTGTGGGGCACCGGACCGTCCGATGCACCATTTGACCATTGGCGCTCGTCGACGTGGCACATAGCCGTTGCGCGGCCGGTGGTGCACCATTTGACCGTTGGCGCTCGTCGACGTGGCACATAGCCGTTGTGCGGCCGGAGCACCGGACCGTCCGGTGCCTCGCGCGGACTGTTCGGTGATTTATAGCCAACGTAGCCAGGAAAAACCCAAGAGCGACGAGTTGCGCAGACCTTGCACCGAACTGTCCGGTGAGTAGCTCCGGACCATTCGGTGCTGCGCAGTCCAGCACCTTTTCTTCATTTCTTTCTTTGTCTTCTTTTGATTCTTTTGGACTTCACTTAGCTGAGTCCCTAGCACTTAGACAAGAGTGTCTAGCATATAAAATAATTGACCAAGCGTCTAGAGCTTACCTTTATTCTTTATTTGCATCTCTCTAACACTTGGCACACATCACCTTAATACAATATGTGTTGGGCATCTAATCACCAAAATACTTATAGAAATGGCCCAAGGGCACATTTCCCTTTCAGGCAGGGCCTCGCTTGCGGGGCGTGGTGCTACCTCGAGGATGTGTTCCTTGGCCAAAGGGAGTCTCGGGCGCTTCTGCTTGAGACAAAATTCTGCAACTTCTGCCAAGAGTCCTTGAGCATCTCCGACTACTGCCGCTAGCTCGAGTCGATGGGGGCTTCCCTTGCCAAGTTCGGCGATCCCATCGGCGATAGGCAGATGGTGCTCACACTCCTTCGCGGCCTCGGCGGCAACCACTTGGTGTCAATCCTCAAGATGCATAGGTCGTTCCCCACGTTCGCAGAGGCTCTTGCACACCTGTTGTTGGAGGAGCTGGAAATCGACGCATGAGCTCCATCACTGCCATCCGCACTTGTTGCTGCAACGCCGCGGCATGCGACTCCTGGGGAGCAGCACCTCCACGTCCGGTGGCGCCTCCTCCAGCACGCCCCTCGGCGCCCAACGGCCAACGCACCGACCGTCGTCGCGGTCACGGTGGTCGCAATGGCCAACAGCAGGGCCAATCAGCGCCCCATGATGGCGCACTCCCTGCTGGACAGGGAGGTGTAACCCCCGGCATGCATCCGTCCTTTGCGCATCCATGGCCTGGCACTGTCCGGCTGTGGCCATATGACCAATCCGGGCGCCCCCACCACCGCCAGCGTTCAGCGCCCTTCCACAGTACAACAGCTTCGGCGGCACACCCAGTGCCTAAGGAGACTTCTAAGGCACTCCTTCCCCTCCGTATGGCATGCCCTACGGGGCAGCTGCACCCCCTGGTTTCTAGGCGCTCGCACTAGCATACCAAGCAACGCCCTGGAACCCCACTCATGGTGGTGCATGGCATCAGGACGCCCTTGCACACTCCTTCAACACTATGACGCTCAATCCACCGAACGCTACTTCAGAGTGGTATGCCGACTCCGGTGCAGGATCGCACATGACCTCGGACGCTGGTAAAGTCTCCACTATTTCCTTGCCCACTTCATTCACTCCTTCATCTATCATTGTGGGAAACGGTGCCTTGCTTCCTGTCATAGCCACTGGATCACACACTTTTTCTTTCCCACATCATAATTTAGTTCTCAATAATATGTTGGTGTCTCCTAACATTATTAAGAATTTAATTTCCATTCGTCGCTTCACCACCGACAATAATTGCTCCATTGAATTTGATCCCTTTGGCCTTTCTATGAAGGATTTGCAAACCAGGAACATGATCGCCAGGTGCAATAGCTTCGGTGACCTCTACCCGTTCTATGCACCCTACACCAGCACCTCTGCATTCCTCGCTGCACCCACCTCCTTATGGCATCGCTGTCTCGGTCACCTTGGGCATCAAGCCTTGTCCAAACTCATTACCTCCAGTGTCATTTCCTGTAATAAAGATGATGTCAACCACATTGTCATGCATGCCAACTTGGTCGTCACACACGTTTGTCGTTCAGTTCATCTAGCTCTCGAGCTTCTGACAATTTTGATTTAATACACTGTGATTTATGGACCTCCCCAATTGTTAGTGTGTCAGGCTATAAATATTATTTGGTAATTCTTGATGATTGCTCCCACTACATTTGGACGTTTTCGCTCCGCCTCAAATCCGAGACTTCTTCCACACTTGCAAATTTTTTCACTTATATTCGCACCCAATTCGGCATCACCATCAAGAGCGTCCAGTGCGATAATGGCCATGAATTTGATAATTCCCAGGCCCACGCGTTCTTTCTCTCCCACGGCATTGCCTTATGCATGTCATTCCCCTACACTTCTCAGCAAAATGGGAAAGCAGAATGTTCACTTCGCACCATAAATGACATCTTGTGTTCCCTTTTGTTTCAGGCAAGTCTCCCTCCGACTTATTGGGTTGAAGCCCTTCACACTGCGACATATCTTGTGAATAGGCTCCCCACTAAAACCCTTGCCTTCTCCACACCATATAGTGCCCTTTTTTCCTCCCAACCCTCCTATGATCATCTTAAAGTTTTTGGGTGTGCCTGTTATCCTAATATGTCCTCCACAGCACCTCACAAACTTGCCCCCCGCTCTTCCTTATGCGTTTTTCTTGGCTATTCCTCAGAACACAAAGGCCATCGATGTCTTGAGCTCGAGTCAAACCGCATTCTTATTTCTAGACATGTCGTTTTTGACGAGTCCTTTCCTTTCGCCGACATGTCTACTACTCCCATGGCATCCTCCTCCTTGGATTTTCTACTTGATGAACATGATCTAACCGCTCCTATCCCTGGAGCAAGACTTGTGCATGCAGGTACACCTCATGTTGCCCATGAGCGGGTAGCGGCACCCACGCCTCTTCCCACATAGATGAGCGCTGGATTGGACAACCCCAGTACTGGAGTTGCTGCCCTTGTGCATCGTGCACAAGCTCCTGCTAGTAGCGCCCTCGTCGCCTTGCCGATCGCCTCACCAGGTCCTGCTGCCCCCGTGCATCCTGCACAAGCCGTTGCCTGCAGCACCGTGGCCACCGATCGCACGACGGACACTCGCCCGTTCTCCATCACGCCTGTCGCCAATGCGCATTCCATGCGCACTCGCGGCAAAGCCGACATTGCATAGCCCATGGATCGCATCAACCTCCACGTTGTGCCTATGTCGCCACTGCCTCGCTCCGTTCGCGCTGCTTTGTCAGACCCCAATTAGCGCTCTGCTATGCAAGCTGAATATGATGCTCTACTCGCCAATGACACTTGGAGTTTAGTAGCATGGCCTCCTGGGGTCAAGGTGGTAACTGGCAAGTGGATTTTTTGCCATAAATTGCTCGCCGATGGGTCTCTTGATCGATACAAGGCTCGCTGGGTCCTCCGAGGGTTCACCCAGCGCCCCGGTGTAGATTATGATGAGACTTTCAGTCCAGTTGTCAAGCCTACGACAGTTCGAGTTGTTCTCTCTTTGGATCTCTCTCAAGACTGGCCCATTCATCAACTAGATGTGAAGAATGCATTCTTACATGGCACCCTCACCGAGATAGTGTACTACGTACAGCCCGCTGGTTTTGTGGATTCCTCTCATCTGGATATTGTCTGTTGGCTCAACAAATCTCTATATGGCTTGAAACAGGCTCCTCGTGCTTGGCATCACAGGTTCGCATCCATCTTTTTCCCTTGGACTTGCTGAAACCAGGTAAGATAATTCACTGTTCATCTATCGCTGTGGGTCAGACACTGCCTATTTGCTGCTATATGTGGATGATATTGTCCTCACTGCCTCTTCTGCCAAGTTTCTTCAACACGTAATTGGGGCTCTCCGGCGTGAGTTTTCTATGACGGACATGGGCTAGCTTCACCATTTTTTGGCATTTCTGTGACACGCTCTGCCAATGGCCTGTTTCTCTCTCAACGACAGTACACTTAGGATATTTTGGAGCGCGCCGAGATGAGTACGTGCAAGCTGTGTAGCACACCTGTTGATCTCCACTCCAAACTATATGCAGATGGACCTCCCGTTGATGACGCTACTGAGAGCACCTAGAGGGGGCAAATAGGTGATCCTGTAAAATTCAATACTAATAACACAAACTTGGTTTATAATATGTTAGTTAGATTAAACCAAGTTGTTATAAAGCGAGTTCTTGAGGTGGAATCAATCAGACAGAAAAGCAAAACAAGAGACACGCTGTTTTTATCCCGTGGTTCGGCCAAGTAACACTTGCCTACTTCCACGTTGTGGCGTCCCAATGGACGAGGGTTGCACTCAACCCTTTCAAGTGATCGAATGATCAACTTGAATACCACAGTCTTTTCTTTTTAGAGTTCTCTTCCCGTTTGCGAGGAATCTCCACAAGTTGGAGCCTCTCGCCCTTACAATGTTGATCACCCAAGAAGCACATAAGTAAGAGAGGGAAAGCAACACATGCAAGACTCAAATCGTAGCAAACACACGCACAAAATCCAAGACGTGAGCACGAGATCACGGCTCAGGGAGTTTACAACTCGAACGGTACTCAAATCTCTAACACTATGAACCGATTGTGTGATTGCGGAGTCTAGGATTCTTAGGATGTTTAGTGAATGGTGTACTGCTCCACGTGCCTAGGGGTCCCTTTTAGAGCCCCAAGGCAGCTAGGAGCCGTTGGAGATCAACTTGGAAGGCAATTCTTGCCTTCTGTCGGGTGGCACACCGGACATGAACAGTAGCTGTCCGGTGTCCGATCTCCTTCCTTTTCTGGCGAAGCTGACCGTTGGATCTTCGGATCCATTGGCGCACCGGACACTGTCTGGTGCACACCAGACAGATCGGTGTGGCCATCTGACCGTTGGCTCGGCCACGTGTCGTCCGTTGATCGCGCAGACGACCGTTGGCCGCGGGCGCCGTTGGCTCATGAGACAGTCCGGTCATTTTTTGCCGCGACACCTTCTCCTTTTCCCGAGAGCGACGAGTTCGTCGCCGGAGTCTTGGGCGCGGGCGCTGATAACTCAACGGACAGTCCGATGCACCACCGGACAGTCTGGTGATTTATAGCCACGTCGCCCCGCCGATTCCCAAGAGCAGCGACTTCGCCGCCGGGCCAGCCTGGGCACCGGACACTGTCCGGTGCACCACCGGACAGTCCGGTGTGCCAGGCTGGTGCTGGTTTGGCTGATCACAACCACTTCTTCAACCCTTTTTCTCTTTTCTTGGTCATGTCTCTAGCACTTAGATAAACATGTTAGTACCAAAAAACAATTTACTAAGTCTAGAAACATACCTTTTTCTTTGATGTGCACTTCTCACTTACTTAGCACATATGGGTTTAAAACAATGTGTTGGACATCTAATCACCAAAACAATTATAGAAATGACCCAAGGGCACATTTCCCTTTCAGCTACTCAGTACCGCAGCCTGGCAGGTGCTCTACAATATCTTATTTTCACTCGTCCGAACATAGCTTTTGCTGTTCAACAGATTTGCCTCTATATGCATAATTCTCGAGAGCCCAACCTCGCGGCCCTCGAGCGCATCTTGCGCTACCTGTAGAGCAGTCTGTCCCTTGGACTATAGATGTCCAAACAGTGCGGGCCGCCCGTTTGGCCTGTGACACGACACGAATTTAGCCCGATTCAAACACGGTCCGACACGGTTGGTTACGGGTCCGGGCCGGCACGGCCCGTTTAGCGTGCCGGGTATGGGCAGCTACGGTGGCCCGCGTGTTTTGGCCCGGCCCAGCATGATACATGGGTCGGCACGACGGCGGCCCGCTTATTCCTGTTTTCTTATGGGTTTTAATTTGGGAATCGAGTAATTGGCCATCCCTTAGCACTTCATTTAGGGCTGATTTGGTGACAAGGGGGTCACGGGGGATTGAAGGAGATTGAGCGGGAAATGAACTAATTTCCTCCTCAATCTCCTCCAATCCTCCCGTGATCCCGGTTCACCAAATCAGCCCTTAGAGAATGATCATGTTGAGACCGTATTCATTTGAAGACTAGATTGCACCGTGGACTCTAGTCATAATAAAATATACTTCTGCATATTAGTGTTGATAGGTTGCTCGATGTGTTTTTGAATTTCAGAAATCCATATCGTATTATCATGTTTTGCTTAGCTGTCTGATCATGTCGTTGTCTTACTGTTTGGGTTGTGCTGTTGAGGTGTGATTCCCCGATATTCCATAAAATTGCTTAAACTTGTGCATCATTTGTTCATTGGCAAAAAAATAATTTTGAGAATGGAGACTGTTATTCAATCTTAACGGTGGTACAATATTTTGAGACTGAAGAAGGACTAACATCTGTCATTGCAGTAGAGGCAGATAAAATCACGTTTCACCTGCATGTTCGGATCGATGGCCGGCCCGGTACGTTCAGGCCCACCGGGCGAATGGGCCGGCCCAGCACGATTTATCCCTGTGCGTGCCGGGTTTAGGCATGCCCCTAAGCACGTGGGCCAGTACGATCCGGCCCGAAGCATCAATGGGTCGTGCCTGGCCCGGCCCTATTCGCACCGGGCCGAAACAGATTCAGACCGGGTCCGTGTCGGGTGGCCCGTTTGGACTTTTATACCTTGGACTAACTATGCGTCGGTCTTCTCCTACGGAGCTCGTTGTCTACACGGATGTTGACTGGGGTGGTTGCCCCGATACTCGACGGTCCACCTCTGGCTATGCAGTCTTCCTCGGAGACAACATGGTGTCATGGTCCTCCAAGCGCCAACACACGGTTTCCCAGTCCAACGCCAAGGCTGAATACCGTGTTGTGGCAAATGGTGTTGTTGAAGCTACTTAGTTACGTCAGTTACTCATTGAACTTCAGCACCTGCCTCGCCATGCCACCCTAGTCTACTGTGACAACGTCAGTGCTGTATATCTCTTCAGCAATCCAGTGCAGCATCAACGGACGAAACATGTTGAAATCGATCTCCATTTTGTTCGAGAAAAAGTCGCCCTCGGTCACGCTCGGTTCTTCATGTTCCTACAACATCACAGTACGCAGACGTCTTCACCCAGGGGCTACCCACCTCGTTGTTCCAGGAGTTTTGGTCCATCATAACCGTTAGCGATGCTCTCGATTAGGCTGTGGGGGAGTGTTAGACTATTGTAGTTATAGTATGACTAATTATGGTAGTTATCCCTTGATTGTAGGCCCTTGATTGTAGGCATGTAAGGCTGTGTGTTGTCATGTGTGCCACGCCGCCAGCCTATGTATACTGTATATCTCCATGTAATACAACCAAGCAATTCACACAATTACACTTTGAGTGGTCATTAAAAATGCACTACCAGAGTAGCGCACGCGTACGGCGTACCGTCAGCTAACTACTGTAGGTGACCATCTAAAGATCGATGAAGGTCCTGCACGCTCACGTACGTCAATGACCACCGCTGGTACACATGTGACGGAGAATAATGGTGATTGTGTATTTGACAACTTTGACGCTGTGGGCAACTTTTTACCTGACATCGCATGCATGCATACACATGCATGCGATGCAGCTAAGCTCTCGCTGATCTCCCAGTTAGAGCGCGCAGCCAGTAGTGCATGGTGGGTCGGAGCTAGCGCGCAGAGCGCCATTTTGGACTGACTGAAAACTGCTGCTTATCCTTGCATCATCAAGAGGACTTTGAGGACGCCTCGTTCAGCATCGACACCTTCTCGGGGGGATAAACGGTAAGCTGGAAAATTACGGTCAATGTGTCCGCATGTTTGGCTTTGCTGGCAGCGCCTCTGGCATATCCATGTGAAGCCAAGATTATGTTGTACTAAGCTAGTAGTACATCGCAAAAATGCATGGTGTGGCGATCGATTTTCTTTTCGATCGAGATCAAAATACTGGTGGTAATCTGCTTGTAATTATTGGAATGCATGCTACTACTCAGTCCGTTCTAAGTAATCAAATATTTTCCTTTTAAGAGCAAAATGTATTAAATTTTATTAAAATCATAGGGTAATTAAAAAAATACCACATCAGATTGATATATGATTAAAAAATATATAATTAACTGAAAATACAATAATATTTATTTAATATTTCATTATATAAATTGAGTTAGATTTGAGATGTTTTGTTTTTTTTAAAAAACAAATAAAATAAATTATAATTTGAAAAGGAATATATAGTACCTAAATCGTACGAAATCTGAACCCTGCTCCAGGCATGCGTGGCGTCAGAGCTGGATTGACTGCTTGTGCTTGCTGCCTATCAACTCTCGTTCCCGTGTCCCATGACGGCCCGACGGAAGCACATGGATACTGTAGTCTGCAGCAACACACATGGGCAATGGTTCTCTCTTGAAACAACGTACTGGTCGTACAAGCACCGTCATTCATGTCAGCAGTGCAGAGTTTTTCTGTTTAACGTATCACCAAGTTTTGAATAAACCAAATTAAACCCGTAATTGCTAGAGAATTCCCGCGGGATGCGGTGGGACGAAATATTATATAGATGCAACGTATGTCCCAAAGAATAAAATTGAACACTAAAGCCTACCCTAAACACAATATGCATAGGACACTGATAGTGTGAATTATAGTAGATGTAACGTATATGCTCTCACGAAGGATAAAATAAACAACTACAAACTTCATGAGACATTGCATTAGATGTAAAATGGCTTGATTGGCTCTTCTTGGTCATGGCTTAGAACCTCTCCAAGACAGTTCTTGTCCTACTTTGAGGGCACCAACTTTTAGCCTGACGTGGAGTCTGCCCTCCATGTCATTCAGGCCCCGTTTGGTTACCCCAAACTAAAGTTTAGCCCCTGTCCAATCGAATGTTTGAACCTCCGTTTCGGGTATTAAATGTAGTCGGATTATAAAACAAATTTGTCAGCCGAAGATTAAAAGACGAGACGAATCTAGTCCAGTTGGTTGGGTCTATATTTCATACTCCTATTTGAAAGTCAAACGCTTGATGTGACCCGGGCTAAACTTTAGCAGGGGCAACCAAACACCCCCTAAAAACCTAATAATTCTCTGTACGCCTTCATGCAACATTTTCGCTAGGTTAGGAATACCATCCTTGTTCGTCTTGGTAACATCTATGGGCTAATTCCCTGTATGGCATTGGAAAATATACTCGTTCCTTGTGTGCTACTAGCCCCACATGTCATAGACATAAAAAATATACATATATGCCACTCAGTGGCACATAAGTAATGAGTATAAATTCTGATGACATACCAGATTTTTTTCCAACATCCACTACAGGAAAACACTTAATTCCTATCGGCCAGGAACCGACGGGAATAAGCCATAAACCAACGGGAATAAGTAATTCCCGTCGGTTTAAGGCTTATTCCTGTCGGTTGTTAGCCGACAAGCGTCAGATGTCAGGGATAAGGTTATTCCCTTCGGCGGCTGACGGGAATAATTAATCTTCGTCGGCCACTAGCTAGCCGACGGGAGTTAATAGTCAGCCGACGGGAGTTAATAGTTAATTCCCGTCGGCCAGATCAACCGACGAGAGTTATTTAATTAATCCTCGTCGGCCCTACCAGCCGACGGGAATTAACTCCTGTCGGCCAAGTCAGCCGACGGGGATTAACTGGGCCGACGAGAGTTAATAGTTAATTCCTATCGGCTATGGTCAAACCGACGGGGATTAACTGGGCCGACGGGAGTTAACCTATAATTCTGCAACAGCAACACCAAATTAGATATTTCTCCACAATTACACACATAACATACACAGAACATACACATCACAAACATATGACAAAACATATATATCATCCATATGACAAAACATATGACATACACATCACAAACGCATTATAGGTTAAATCCGTCACATAACATACACAAACATTTCAGATACGAGTTAAGATCAAGTGTTTACACAAACATAACGTCCACAAGTTAAAAACATAACGAGCACGAGTTCAAGTGTTTAGAGATAACCACCACTTGGGTGGTTAAAGCTTTGACCGCTGCCGCCATCACCACCAGGAGGAGGGAACGCGAAGAGGGAGTCAACAAATCCAGTCCCTGCTGCGGGATCAGACCCACTACCACCCGCTTCGGGCGTAACCTATGCAAGTTAGCAAATATCAACACGTTAAATGCAAATATCAAAAAGTATACAAGTGTATAAATTAATCGAGAGTTATCAAACGTACCCTATCTTCAGGTGCAGGTATATGTGTCGGAGGGGTGTTGAACTGTGGTGGCGGAGCTAGTGTGTTTGCAAACTGGCTCCATTGTGGTGGCGGTGGAAAATTTGTTGCCATGCCCTGTTGCTGCATTAACTGTTAAACATATGTGTTACTATTGAAGATGTTGTATTGAAATATAAGAATTTAGAGTTCGGATTATGTGTACTAACTTGATACATCGCTTGGTTATGTGCATTGCAAGCCTCCATAAATTTGCGTTGTTGTCTCATCTCTTCACGCACCCTCATAATCTCCAACTCCTGCTCGTTCGGTCGATGAGAGCATGAGCTACGGGAAGACGAACTCGTCCTCGGAGATCTCACCGACGACAAGTCAATGAATCCGTCGAAGAGTGCGTATCTATAAGTGATTCAAAAAATGTGATTACTGCATAATCAATTTAGTGTCAACCATATAATTTCATAAGTTGGAGCTTATCGTCCATGCGCTTTGCCACCACCACTTGCGTACACCACCGAGGGATCCACCGGTTCATGGCGCCAGTCGAAGTCAGGGCCATGGCGACGAACCATCTCCTCCCCATATGTCGCCTATACATCATTCACAACCTTACAAATACAGGAATTTCTATACTTTGAACGTTTGTACTTTTGGGCCAAAACTCACCAGTCGATCCGTGGCTGTCTGCTGCAGAGCTGGTCAGGGTTGTTCGAGTCTGGTCCTTTGTGGCCCTCCCGGTAGACCTCAATGTCACTAGGCTTTTGGCCACTCGTAACTTCCTGTATAAACAAAAAACATTCATAAGCAATCGTATTATTTGCTGATCGACATAGCTAGATCAAACTTACCATTCTTTTAGCTTTTCGTATCATGTCGTCACCGCCAAACTTGTGGTTAGGATTGGTTCCTCGACATTGTCTGTGATGCGCTGACGCTTTCTGGAAGCCTTTGGAAGCAAAATATCGACACCAAGCATAGTACGCATCAGGCACGGGCGCCATCCATGGAACCATCACCTGCACACACAATGTTACATATTATTGAGAGCACCTAGAGGGGGGGTGAATAGGTGATCCTGTAAAAACTTGAAACTTAAAGCCACAAAACTTGATTAGGGGTTAGCACAATGAAATCAAGTGGCTAAGGAGAGCTCTTGTGAAGCACAATAGACACAGTGAGAACAAGCACAAGAGACACGAGGATTTATCCCGTGGTTCGGCCAAGTACAACATTTGCCTACTCCACGTTGTGGCGTCCCAATGGATGAGAGTTGCACTCAACTCCTCTCAAGTGATCCAATGATCAACTTGAATACCACTGTGTTCTTCTTTTCTTTACTCTTTCCCGTTTGCGAGGAATCTCCACAACTTGGAGTCTCTCGCCCTTACAATAAGGATCAAAGTGAAAGCACTAGAGTAAGGGAGGGAAGCAACACACACAAATCCACAGCAAATATGCACACACACGGCCAAGACTCGAGCTCAAATGAATATCACAAAGTTCTCACTAGAACGGAGCTCGAATCACTAAGAATGTCAAACAAGTGCGCAAAGATGGAGTGTGAATGATCAAGGATGCTCAAAGTGTGCTTGGTGTTCTCCTCCATGCGCCTAGGGGACCCTTTTATAGCCCCAAGGCAGCTAGGAGCCGTTGAGAGCAATCCAGGAAGGCAATTCTTGCCTTCTGTCGACTGGCGCACCGGACAGTCCGGTGCACCACCGGACACTGTCCGGTGCGGATTTCTTTCCTATTCTGGCGCAGCCAACCGTTGGAGACTTGGAGCCGTTGGCGCACCGGACACTGTCCGGTGCACACCGGACAGTCCGGTGCTCCCATCCGACCGTTGGCTCGGCCACGCGTCACGCGCGGATTGCGCGGCCGATCGTTGGCGCGCCCGACCGTTGGCTCATCGGACAGTCCGGTGACTCACCGGACAGTCCGGTGAATTATAGTCGTACGTTGTTGACTTGGTTCCCGAGAGCGGCGACTTCGCTGCAGCCGACTCACCGGACATTGTCCGGTGCACCATCGGACAGTCCGGTGATTTATAGCCGTACGCCACCGTCGAGACCCGAGAGCAGCCAGTTGACCAGATGCCAGGCTGGCGCACCGGACACTGTCCGGTGCACCCAGACTGAGGAGAGTCTTGGCTGCTCGAGCCAAGTCTTTTCCAATTGAATTTTCTCTGATTCTAGCACTTAGACAAATATGTTAGTACACAAAAACCAATGTACTAAGTCTAGAATCATACCTTTGTGTTGACTTTGCACTTCTTCCACCATTTGACATAGTTTCACACTTAAACCATTTGTGTTGGCACTAGATCACCAAAATACTTAGAAATGGCCCAAAGGCACATTTCCCTTTCAATCTCCCCCTTTTTGGTGATTTATGCCAACACAACAAAAAGCAACTAAAAGAAGTGCAACATCAAATGCAAATGAGAACACAAATTTGTTTTGATTCAAATTTGGCATATTTGGATCATTCTTTGCCACCACTTGGTTTGTTTTTGCAAATCAAACTCAATTTCCTATCTCTAAGTCAAAATCACTTGTTGAGGCATAGAGAGAGGTATTCCAAGAGAAATTGATCAAAGATTCAAAAACACCCCCTTTTTCCCATAATCAAGCATTCTCCCCATAAGAGACAGACTTTTAGCACTAAGAGACAATAAGAGTATTTTGACAAAACAAAAACTCTACTCTACTATTTTCCAAAATTCTCAAGTGGTAGCTGATCCATTTCTTGCTTTGGCCTTATTTTCTCCCCCTTTGGCATCAAGCACCAAAATGGGATAAATCTTGGCCCTAAAACCTCATTGCCTCACCAAAATCTTCAAATAAGAGTACAAAGGCAATAAGAATATGGAGATGAACTTGGAGTGAGTTACCCTCTCATCGGAGTGCAGTGGAAGTCTTTCATGGTCCAAGTCCATCTTTCCCTTTCAATCCACTTTTGAGACTAAATCAAGCAAGCTCAAACACATAGTTAGTCTCAAAAGGGTCAAGTTGTAGCACATCTCCCCCTAAATATGTGCATCACTCGCAAATGGACTTGTGAGGTCCGGGGAGTGCTTGTACAACTTGAGCACCATAAATAAACAACAAAATGCATAAGGGAACATGATCAAAGCATAATACACATGTATGCTATAAATCAATCCAAGTTCCGCGAATCTAAGACATTTAGCTCACTACGCAACCTGCAAAAGGTCTTTTCATCTAAAGGCTTGGTAAAGATATCGGCTAGCTGGTTCTCAGTGCTAACATAAAACACTTCGATATCTCCCTTTTGCTGGTGGTCTCTCAAAAAGTGATGCCGGATGTCAATGTGCTTTGTGCGGCTGTGCTCAACAGGATTGTCTGCCATGCGGATAGCACTCTCATTGTCACATAGGAGTGGGACTTTGCTCAGATTGTAGCCAAAGTCCCGGAGGGTTTGCCTCATCCAAAGTAGTTGCGCACAACACTGTCCTGCGGCAACGTACTCGGCCTCAGCGGTGGATAGGGCAACGAGGGTTTGTTTCTTAGAACTCCACGACACCAGGGACCTTCCTAGAAATTGGCACGTCCCTGATGTACTCTTCCTATCGACCTTACATCCAGCATAATCGGAGTCTGAATATCCAATTAAGTCAAAGATAGACCCCTTTGGATACCAGATCCCGAAGCAAGGCGTAGCGACTAAATATCTAAGAATTCGCTTCACGGCCACTAAGTGACACTCCCTTGGATCGGATTGAAATCTAGCACACATGCATACACTAAGCATAATATCTGGTCTACTAGCACATAAGTAGAGCAAGGAACCTATCATGGACCGGTATGCTTTTTGATCAACGGACTTACCTCCTTTGTTGAGGTCGACGTGTCCGTCAGTTCCCATTGGAGTCTTCGCGGGCTTGGCGTCCTTCATCCCAAACCGCTTGAGCAAGTCTTGCGTATACTTCGTTTGGGAGATGAAAGTGCCGTCCTTGAGTTGCTTCACTTGGAACCCAAGGAAGTAGTTCAACCCGCCCATCATCGACATCTCAAATTTTTGAGTCATCACCCTGCTAAACTCTTGAAAGGGAAATGTGCCCTTGGGCCATTTCTAAGTATTTTGGTGATTTAGTGCCCAACACAGGTGCCTAATTGTAAAATGGGACAAAGTACAAATCATGGAGTAAAGGTATGTTTCTAATCCTTAGTACTTTGGTTTTGTGGACTAACATATTTGTCTAAGTGTTAGAAACAGAAAGAAGAAAAAGAGAAAAGGGGAGAGAACGACTTGGCTGTGTGCTGCCAAGACCCAGCTCGGTCTGGAGCACCGGACTGTCCGGTGTGCACCGGACAGTGTCCGGTGCGCCAGGCTGGCTCGACTCAAACTGGCCGCTCTCGGGAAATTGGTCGGCGGCGTACGGCTAAAATTCACCGGACTGTCCGGTGTGCACCGGACTGTCCGGTGAGCCAACGGTCGGCCAGGGCCAACGGTCGGCCGCGCAATCCGCGCGGGACACGTGGCCGAGCCAACGGTCAGAAGACGGCACCGGACTGTCCGGTGTGCACCGGACTGTCCGGTGCGCCAACGGCTCGCAGATCTCCGGCGGTCTTCTAACGGTCGGAAGCGCCAGAAAAGGAAACAAATCGGGCACCGGACAGTGTCCGGTGTGCACCGGACTGTCCGGTGCCCCCGACGACAGAAGGCAAGGATGGCCTTCCAGATTTGCTCTCAACGGCTCCTAGCTGCCTTGGGGCTATAAAAGGAGCCCCTAGGCGCATGGAGGAGACATACAAGCAACTCTTGAGCATTCTTGATCATCCACACTCAGTCTCTGCGCATTTGATTGTCATTCTAAGTGTTTCGAGCTCTGTTCTAGTGAGAACTGTGTGATACTCTTGTGAGCTCGATTCTTGGCCGTGTGTGTGCGCGGTTCGCTGTGGATTTGTGTGTGTTGCTTCCCTCCCTTACTCTGTGCTTTCTTTGTGATCATACTTGTAAGGGCAAGAGACTCCAATTTGTGGAGATTCCTTGCAAACGGGATAGTGAAAGGAACAACAAAACACCGTGGTATTCAAGTGGGTCTTTGGACCGCTTGAGAGGGGTTGATTGCAACCCTCGTCCGTTGGGACGCCACAACGTGGAAGTAGGCAAGCATTGGCTTGGCCGAACCACGGGATAAACCACTGTGTCCCTCTGTGCTTGATTCTTGTGGTATTGTGTTTTGTTGAGACTTCACCTTAGCCACTTGGCATTAATCGTGCTAACGCTTAACAAGTTTTTGTGGCTTAAGTTTGAAGTTTTTACAGGATCACCTATTCACCCCCCCCCTCTAGGTGCTTTCAATTGGTATCAGAGCCGTTCTATTCACAAAGGGACTAACCGCCCGAATAGATGGATCCTAAGGGGAAGGGTATAGTGATCAACGACAAAGAGAAGGAATCCTTCGTCAACGAGCCGAAGGACGATAAGCCTACCGACTCCGGCTCGGGTCAAAGACGGAAGGAAGGGAAGAAGAAGAAGACCAGGCGCATCAAGGAGATCGTCTACTACGACAGCGACGAGTCTACTTCTTCCCAAAAGGACGAGGACCACAACAACTACGAGAGGAGAAAACCGGTTAATTCGAACTTTTCTTTCGATTACTCTCGTATTCCGCAAAGTTCACATTCACATTTGCTCTCCATTCCACTTGGCAAGCCCCCACACTTTGATGGAGAGGACTACGGATTTTGGAGCCACAAAATGCGTAGTCACCTATTCTCTCTCCATCCTAGTATTTGGGAGATTGTAGAAAGTGGAATGCATTTTGATAGTTCGGATAGTCCCATGTTCATTAATGAACAAATTCATAAGAATGCACAAGCTACTACTGTTCTTCTAGCTTCCTTGTGCAGGGATGAATACCATAAGGTGAGCGGCTTGGACAACGCCAAACAAATCTGGGACACCCTCAAGATTTCTCATGAGGGGAACGACGTCACCTTGCTCACCAAGATGGAGTTGGTGGAGGGAGAGCTTGGACGATTCGCCATGATAAGGGGCGAGGAGCCGACGCAAACATACAACCGGCTCAAGACCCTTATCAACAAGATAAGAAGCTACGGGAGCACGCGATGGACGGATCACGACGTCGTCCGCCTAATGCTCAGGTCCTTTACCGTACTTGATCCTCATCTCGTGAACAATATTCGTGAGAATCCCAGGTACACGATGATGACGCCCGAGGAAGTGCTTGGAAAATTCGTGAGCGGGCGGATGATGATCAAGGAGGCAAGATACGTCGACGACGCGTTGAACGGACCACTCCACGAGCCTCAACCCATTGCTCTAAAAGCAACGAGGAGCAAGGAGTCGCTACCTAGCAAGGTGGCGCAAGTCGAGGCGGCCGGGCTCAATGATGAAGAGATGGCTCTCATCATCAAGAGATTCAAGACGGCGCTAAATGGTCGCAAGGGGCAGCCAAGCAAGACCAAGACCAAGGGGAAGCGCTCATGCTTCAAATGCGGTAAGCTTGGTCATTTTATCGCTAACTGTCCCGATAATGAAAGTGACCAGGAAAAGGGGAACAAAAGAGAGAAGAAGAAGCAATACAGGAAGGCAAAAGGCGAGGCGCATCTAGGAAAGGAGTGGGACTCGGATTGCTCCTCCTCCGACTCCGACAACGAAGGACTCGCCGCCACTGCCTTCAACAAATCGGCTCTCTTCCCCAACGAGCGTCTCACTTGCCTTATGGCAAGGGAGAAGAAGGTAAGTACTCAAGACTCCACTTATGCTTCTTCTAGTGATAGTGAGTCTAGTGATGATGACATAGATTACTCATGCTTGTTCAAGGGCTTAGATAGATCTAAGATAGATAGAATCAATGAATTAATTGATGCTTTGAATGAAAAGGATAGGCTTTTAGAAAAGCAAGAGGATTTATTGTATGATGAACATGATAAGTTTGTAGAGGCACAAAAATCATATGCTTTAGAAGTGAAAAGAAATGAAGTGCTTTCTAGTGAAATATCTTCCTGTCATGAAACCATTGCTACTTTACAAAGTGTTAACCATGATTTAAATGCTAAATTAGAAGTAACAAATAAATCTAAGTCTTGTGTTGAAAATGTTACAATTTGCACTAGGTGTAAGGATTTTGATGTTAACACTTGTAGCAAACACTTAGTTTCAATTTCAAAACTAAAAGATGAAGTGGCTAGTCTTAATGCCCAACTTAAGACTAGCAAGAGTGAAGTTGAAAAGATAAAATTTGCAAGGGATGCCTATACAATTGGAAGACATCCCTCAATTAAGGATGGGCTTGGCTTCAAGAGGGAAGCCAAGAACTTAACAAGCCATAAGGCTCCCATCTTCGTCAAGGAGAAGGGGAAGGCCCCTATGGCTAGTAATGCTAAAAAGAATCATGCTTTTATGTATTATGATAGGAGACATGCTTATAATCATTCTGATTCACATGTTTATGATTCCCATGCCATGATTGCTTCTAGTTCGTCTTATAAGCATGATAGAGATATGTGTAGGAAAAATGTTGTACATATGCCTAGGAGAGATATTGCTCATGTACCTAGAAAGAATGTTATTTATGCTCCTAGGAAAGTAGTGAATGAACCTTCTACCATTTATTATGCTTGTAATGCTCCCTTTGCTATTTGTAGAAAGGGTAAGAAGGTAGTTGCTAGGAAATTAGGGGCTAGATGCAAGGGAGATAAATCTTGCATTTGGGTCCCTAAGGACATTTGTGCTAACCTTGCAGGACCCAACATGAGTTGGGTACCTAAGACCCAAGCCTAAATTTGCCTTGCAGGTTTATGCATCCGGGGGTTCAAGCTGGATTATCGACAGCGGATGCACAAACCATATGACGGGGGAGAAGAAGATGTTCACCTCCTACGTCAAGAATAAGGATTCCCAAGATTCAATTATATTCGGTGATGGGAATCAAGGCAAGGTAAAAGGGTTAGGTAAAATTGCAATTTCTAATGAGCATTCTATATCAAATGTATTCTTAGTGGAGAGTCTTGGATATAATTTGCTATCTGTTAGTCAATTATGTCAAATGGGATATAATTGCCTTTTTACTAATGTAGATGTGTCTGTCTTTAGAAGGTGTGATGGTTCACTAGCTTTTAAGGGTGTACTAGACGGCAAGCTTTACTTAGTTGATTTTGCAAAAGAAGAAGCCGGTCTAGATGCATGCTTAATGGCTAAGACTTGCATGGGCTGGCTGTGGCATCGCCGCTTAGCACATGTGGGGATGAAGAACCTCCACAAACTTCTAAAGGGAGAACACGTGATAGGTCTAACAAATGTTTATTTCGAAAAAGATAGACCTTGTGCAGCTTGTCAGGCAGGCAAACAAGTAGGAGGAGCACATCACAGCAAGAATGTGATGACCACGTCAAGACCTCTGGAGCTGCTGCATATGGACCTCTTCGGACCCGTCGCCTATCTAAGCATAGGAGGAAGTAAGTATGGTTTAGTTATTGTTGATGACTTTTCCCGCTTCACTTGGGTGTTCTTTTTGCAGGATAAGTCTGAAACCCAAGGGACCATCAAGCGCTTCCTCAGGAGAGCTCAAAATGAGTTTGAGCTCAAGGTGAAGAAGATAAGGAGCGACAACGGGTCCGAGTTCAAGAACCTTCAAGTGGAGGAGTTTCTTGAGGAGGAAGGGATCAAGCACGAGTTCTCCGCTCCCTACACACCACAACAAAATGGTGTGGTAGAGAGGAAGAACAGGACGCTAATCGATATGGCGAGGACGATGCTTGGAGAGTTCAAGACCCCCGAGTGCTTTTGGTCGGAAGCCGTGAACACGGCTTGCCACGCCATCAACAGGGTCTACCTTCACCGCCTCCTCAAGAAGACGTCATATGAGCTTCTAACCGGTAACAAACCCAATGTATCTTACTTTCGTGTTTTTGGGAGCAAGTGCTACATTCTAGTGAAGAAGGGTAGAAATTCTAAGTTTGCTCCCAAAGCTGTAGAAGGGTTTTTATTAGGTTATGATTCAAATACAAAGGCGTATAGGGTCTTCAACAAATCATCGGGTTTGGTTGAAGTCTCTAGCGACGTTGTATTTGATGAGACTAATGGCTCTCCAAGAGAGCAAGTTGTTGATTGTGATGATGTAGATGAAGAAGATGTTCCGACGGCCGCTATACGAACCATGGCGATTGGAGACGTTCGGCCACAGGAACAAGATGAACGAGATCAACCTTCTTCCTCAACGACGGTGCAACCCCCAACTCAAGACGATGAACAGGTTCATCAAAAGGAGACGTGTGATCAAGGGGGAGCACAAGATGATCATGTGATGGAGGAAGAAGCGCAACCGGCACCTCCAACCCAAGTTCGAGCGATGATTCAAAGGGATCATCCCGTCGACCAAATTCTGGGTGACATTAGCAAGGGAGTAACTACTCGGTCTCGATTAGTTAATTTTTGTGAACATTACTCCTTTGTCTCCTCTATTGAGCCTTTCAGGGTAGAGGAGGCCTTGCTAGATCCGGATTGGGTGTTGGCCATGCAGGAGGAACTTAATAACTTCAAGCGCAACGAAGTTTGGACGCTGGTGCCTCGTCCCAAGCAAAATGTTGTGGGAACCAAGTGGGTGTTCCGCAACAAACAGGACGAGCACGGAGTGGTGACAAGGAACAAGGCTCGACTTGTGGCAAAAGGTTATGCCCAAGTCGCAGGTTTGGACTTTGAGGAGACTTTTGCTCCTGTGGCTAGGCTAGAGTCCATTCGTATCTTGCTAGCATATGCCGCTCACCATTCTTTCAGGTTGTACCAAATGGATGTGAAGAGCGCTTTCCTCAACGGGCCAATAAAGGAGGAGGTGTACGTAGAGCAACCCCCTGGCTTCGAGGATGAGCGGTACCCCGACCACGTGTGTAAGCTCTCTAAGGCGCTCTATGGACTTAAACAAGCCCCAAGAGCATGGTATGAATGCCTTAGAGATTTCTTAATTGCTAATGCTTTCAAGGTTGGGAAAGCCGATCCGACTCTTTTCACTAAGACATGTGATGGTGATTTGTTTGTATGCCAAATTTATGTCGATGACATAATATTTGGTTCTACTAACCAAAAGTCTTGTGAAGAGTTTAGCAGGGTAATGACGCAGAAATTCGAGATGTCGATGATGGGCGAGTTGAACTACTTCCTTGGGTTCCAAGTGAAGCAACTCAAGGATGGCACCTTCATCTCCCAAACAAAGTACACGCAAGACTTGCTGAAGCGGTTTGGGATGAAGGACGCCAAGCCCGCAAAGACTCCGATGGGGACCGACGGACACACCGTCCTCAACAAAGGAGGTAAGTCCGTTGATCAAAAAGCATACCGGTCAATGATAGGGTCTTTACTTTATTTATGTGCTAGTAGACCGGATATTATGCTTAGCGTATGCATGTGTGCTAGATTTCAATCCGATCCTAAGGAGTGTCACTTGGTGGCGGTGAAGCGAATTCTTAGATATTTAGTCGCTACGCCTTGCTTCGGGATCTGGTATCCAAAGGGGTCTAACTTTGACTTGATTGGGTACTCAGATTCCGACTATGCTGGATGTAAGGTCGATAGGAAGAGTACATCGGGGACGTGCCAATTCTTAGGAAGGTCCCTGGTGTCATGGAACTCTAAGAAACAAACCTCCGTTGCCCTATCCACCGCTGAGGCCGAGTATGTTGCCGCAGGACAGTGTTGCGCGCAACTACTTTGGATGAGGCAAACCCTCAGGGACTTTGGCTACAATCTGAGCAAAGTCCCACTCCTATGTGATAATGAGAGTGCTATCCGAATAGCGGAAAATCCTGTTGAGCACAGCCGCACAAAGCACATTGACATCCGGCATCACTTTTTGAGAGACCACCAGCAAAAGGGAGATATCGAAGTGTTTTATGTTAGCACCGAGAACCAGCTAGCCGATATCTTTACCAAGCCTTTAGATGAGAAGACCTTTTGCAGGCTGCGTAGTGAGCTAAATGTCTTAGATTCGCGGAACTTGGATTGAAATATAGCATACATGTATTTATGCCTTTGATCATGTTCATTCTGCATTTTGTTGCTTATTATGGTGCTCAAGTTGTACAAACACTCCCTGGACCTCACAAGTCCGTTGCAAAGTGATGCACATGTTTAGGGGGAGATGTGTTGCAACTTGACCCTTTGAGACTAACCATATGCTTGAGTTTGCCTGTTTTAGTCTCAAAGGAGAATTGAAAGGGAAAAGGTGAACTTGGACCATGAAAGACTTCCACTGCACTCCGATAAGGGGTAACTTATTCCAAGTCCATCTCATGAACTCTTATTGCCATTTGCTCTTAATTGAAGATTTTGGTGAGGCAATGGGGTTAAAGGGCCAAAATTGATCCCGTTTTGGTGCTTGATGCCAAAGGGGGAGAAAATAAAGGCCAAAGCAATAAATGGATCAGCTACCACTTGAGAGATTTTTGAAAATAGTAGAATAGAGTTTTTGGTTTGTCAAAATTCTTATGTTGTCTCTCTTGTCAATAATTGGCTTCTTGTGGGGAGAAGTATTGATTATGGGAAATAGGGGGAGTTTTTGAAATCTTTGATCATCTCTTTTGGAATGACTCTCTTTGTGCTTCAACATGTGTGTTTAACTTAGAGATAGAGATTTGAGGTTGATTTGCAAAAACAAACCAAGTGGTGGCAAAGGATGATCCATATATGCCAAAATTGATTCAAAATAAATTTGAGTTCTTATTTGAAGTGTTTTTGTACTTGTTCAACTTGCTTTATGTTGTGTTGGCATAAATCACCAAAAAGGGGGAGATTGAAAGGGAAATGTGCCCTTGGGCCATTTCTAAGTATTTTGGTGATTTAGTGCCCAACACAGGTGCCTAATTGTAAAATGGGACAAAGTACAAATCATGGAGTAAAGGTATGTTTCTAATCCTTAGTACTTTGGTTTTGTGGACTAACATATTTGTCTAAGTGTTAGAAACAGAAAGAAGAAAAAGAGAAAAGGGGAGAGAACGACTTGGCTGTGTGCTGCCAAGACCCAGCTCGGTCTGGAGCACCGGACTGTCCGGTGTGCACCGGACAGTGTCCGGTGCGCCAGGCTGGCTCGACTCAAACTGGCCGCTCTCGGGAAATTGGTCGGCGGCGTACGGCTAAAATTCACCGGACTGTCCGGTGTGCACCGGACTGTCCGGTGAGCCAACGGTCGGCCAGGGCCAACGGTCGGCCGCGCAATCCGCGCGGGACACGTGGCCGAGCCAACGGTCAGAAGACGGCACCGGACTGTCCGGTGTGCACCGGACTGTCCGGTGCGCCAACGGCTCGCAGATCTCCGGCGGTCTTCTAACGGTCGGAAGCGCCAGAAAAGGAAACAAATCGGGCACCGGACAGTGTCCGGTGTGCACCGGACTGTCCGGTGCCCCCGACGACAGAAGGCAAGGATGGCCTTCCAGATTTGCTCTCAACGGCTCCTAGCTGCCTTGGGGCTATAAAAGGAGCCCCTAGGCGCATGGAGGAGACATACAAGCAACTCTTGAGCATTCTTGATCATCCACACTCAGTCTCTGCGCATTTGATTGTCATTCTAAGTGTTTCGAGCTCTGTTCTAGTGAGAACTGTGTGATACTCTTGTGAGCTCGATTCTTGGCCGTGTGTGTGCGCGGTTCGCTGTGGATTTGTGTGTGTTGCTTCCCTCCCTTACTCTGTGCTTTCTTTGTGATCATACTTGTAAGGGCAAGAGACTCCAATTTGTGGAGATTCCTTGCAAACGGGATAGTGAAAGGAACAACAAAACACCGTGGTATTCAAGTGGGTCTTTGGACCGCTTGAGAGGGGTTGATTGCAACCCTCGTCCGTTGGGACGCCACAACGTGGAAGTAGGCAAGCATTGGCTTGGCCGAACCACGGGATAAACCACTGTGTCCCTCTGTGCTTGATTCTTGTGGTATTGTGTTTTGTTGAGACTTCACCTTAGCCACTTGGCATTAATCGTGCTAACGCTTAACAAGTTTTTGTGGCTTAAGTTTGAAGTTTTTACAGGATCACCTATTCACCCCCCCCCTCTAGGTGCTTTCAACTCTTCACAAGACTTTTGGTTAGTAGAACCAAATATTATGTCATCGACATAAATTTGGCACACAAATAGATCACCATCATAAGTCTTAGTGAAAAGAGTTGGATCGGCTTTCCCAACCTTGAAAGCATTAGCAATTAAAAAGTCTCTAAGGCATTCATACCATGCTCTTAGGGCTTGCTTAAGTCCATAGAGCGCCTTAGAGAGCTTACACACGTGGTCGGGGTACCGTTCATCCTCAAAGCCAGGGGGTTGCTCCACGTACACCTCCTCCTTGATTGGCCCGTTGAGGAAAGCGCTCTTCACATCCATTTGGAACAACCTGAAAGAATGGTGAGCGGCATAGGCTAACAAAATACGAATCGACTCTAGCCTAGCCACAGGAGCGAAAGTCTCCTCAAAGTCCAAACCTGTGACTTGGGCATAACCTTTTGCCACAAGTCGAGCCTTGTTCCTTGTCACCACCCCGTGCTTGTCCTGTTTGTTGCGGAACACCCACTTGGTTCCCACAACATTTTGCTTGGGACGTGGCACCAGTGTCCAAACTTCATTTCGCTTGAAGTTGTTGAGCTCTTCCTGCATGGCCAACACCCAGTCCGGATCTAGCAAGACCTCTTCTACCCTGAAAGGCTCAATAGAAGAGACAAAAGAGTAATGCTCACAAAAATTAGCTAATCTAGAGCGAGTGGTTACTCCCTTGCTAATGTCACCCAAAATCTGGTCGACGGGATGGTTCCTTTGAATCATCGCTCGAACTTGAGTTGGAGGGGCCTGTGGTGTTTCTTCCTCTTCAACTTGGACATCTTGTGCTCCCCTTTGATCACACGCCTCTTCTTGAGGAACCTATTCATCATCTTGAGTTGGGGGTTGCACCATTGTTGAGGAAGAGGGCTGATCTTGTTCCTTGTGTTCCTGCGGTCGCACGTCTCCAATCGCCATGGTACGAATCGCGTCCATTAGAACATCATCCTCATCTACATCATCAAACTCAACTTGCTCTCTTGGAGAGCCATTTGTTTCATCAAATACAACGTCGCTAGAGACTTCAACTAAACCCGATGATTTGTTTAAGACTCTATACGCCTTTGTATTTGAGTCATAACCTAACAAAAACCCTTCTACAGCTTTGGGAGCAAATTTTGAATTTCTACCTTTCTTCACCAGAATGTAGCATTTACTCCCAAAAACTCGAAAATATGAAACGTTGGGTTTGTTACCGGTTAGAAGCTTGTATGATGTCTTCTTGAGGAGGCGATGGAGATAGACTCGGTTTATGGCGTGGCAAGCCGTGTTCACAGCTTCCGACCAAAACCGCTCGGGCGTCTTGAATTCTCCAAGCATCGTCCTTGCCATGTCTATGAGCGTCCTGTTCTTCCTCTCTACCACACCATTTTGCTGTGGTGTGTAGGGAGCGGAGAACTCGTGCTTGATTCCTTCCTCCTCAAGGTACTCCTCCACTTGAAGGTTCTTGAACTCGAACCCGTTGTCGCTCCTTATCTTCTTCACCTTGAGCTCAAACTCATTGTGAGCTCTCCTTAGGAAGCGCTTGAGGGTCCCTTGGGTTTCAGATTTATCCTGCAAAAAGAATACCCAAGTGAAGCGGGAAAAATCATCAACAATTACAAAACCATACTTACTTCCCCCGATGCTGAGGTAGGCGACGGGTCCGAAGAGGTCCATATGCAGCAGCTCCAGGGGTCTTGATGTGGTCATCACATTCTTGCTGTGATGCGCACTTCCCACTTGTTTACCTGCTTGACAAGCTAAGCTTTTAACCTTGCCTTGATTCCCGTCACCGAATATGATTGAGTCTTGAGAATCTTTGTTCTTGACGTAGGAGGTGAACATCTTCTTCTCCCCCGTCATGTGGTTTGTGCATCCGCTGTCGATAATCCAGCTTGATCCCCCGGATGCATAAACCTGCAAGGAAAATTAGGCTTGGGTCTTAGGTACCCAACTCTTGTTGGGTCCTACAAGGTTAGTTACAATAGCCTTAGGGACCCAAATGCAAGTTTTATCTCCCTTACATTTGGCTCCCACCTTTTTAGCAATCACCTTTTTATTTTTACATGAAAGAATAAACTTAGCATTGCAAGCATGAAAGAAAGTGGTAGATCCATTATATACTTTTCTAGGAGCATGAGACATAACGTTCTTCCTAGATCTACCATTAAAATTTGAACTCGAAGCAATCATGGCATGAGAGTCGAACGCATTACAACTCCTATCATAATGAACATTTCTAGAATCTTTCATAGCCATATTTCTACCATGCATACAAGAACTAGAAGCAGTCATAGCATGTGAATCATAAGAATAATTCCTACAAGCATTTCTAGAGAATTTCCTATCACTATAAATGAAGGCATGATTCTTTTGATTGCTACTAGTCATAGGAGCCTTCCCTTTTTCCTTAGCGGGAATGGGAGCCTTATGACTTGTTAAGTTCTTGGCTTCACTCTTAAAGCCAAGCCCATCCTTAATTGAGGGATGTCTACCAATAGTATATGTCACACCCGGCTTTAAGGGACAAAGCCAGGTGCATCTCATACATGCGCCAAGAAGACAACATATATAATAACAGAATGTATAGAGATAAATGTCAATAACATAATCAGAGTATTTATTACATAGCAGAAGTCTTACAAAATAAAAGACAAATATAACAGGATCTAAAATCCATCCTTGGCGCTAGAAAGTCGACTGGGAGACGACGACCTAGACCTCACACGAACACAGCGCACATCCACCATGCGCCTCCTCCAGTGATACTAGTTCTTGACCTGTGGGGGGGGGGGGGTGTGAGACAGCAAGGGTGAGCTCACACATGATCATAGCTCAACAAGTTGTGGGGAACCAGTGGACATAAACTCACAAAGGTGTGAGTTCATGTGATGTGTAAGGCTAATCAATGATAGGGGTTAAAGCTGAGCATTGCTTTTAAGTAGTTGGTCAAACTTTTATTAGCAGTTACTAAGTGTAAGTAAATACCAAACCATAAGTAAAGTAATAGAACAAAATTAATAATAAACCCATGCAATGCAAATGACAAAGTTGAATTTAAGTTCCATAATTTAAACATCAGAGAGTCCTGAGCTGCTCATGACCGTGAGCTCGGCTAGTATACCAGTTTTACACTCTGCAGAGGTTGTACCCTTTACCCACAAGTCATGTTACCCATCTGCCAAGGGATCACGACTTCCCATACACCTCTACCGAGGAGGCGAGGTAGGGTAACACTACGAGGCCTTTACAAAGTTCCACTAGCTTCAGAAAACCCGCTACAGTTTATAGGAAGTTCCAATGCAGGGTTCTTGTCTGACCGCCATCGCAGCAAAATCAACCAAGGACCTCCCTACACTAACCACTCCCCTACTGCCCTTGCCCCTTTCGGGTAAGGTAGACCTCCACTAGCTTTCCTAGTTAATCAGCCAAGGGCGTCCCATTAAACCCTTGTGGTGGCACGTGTTACTCAAGTTAAGCTCTATGTTCCAATTAACATTAATGATCTCAACATGAACATAAATAGAATAACAAAAAGAATTGGAACCTAGAGGTAATAAATGATTATCCCAAAACCATGTAAAGCAATAGCAAACTACCCAAGTGATTCAGGGGTAAACAAGGTAATGAGATAAACAACCTAGGGTAACCTATTGGGTCCCATCAAAATTAACCTATGCATGAATAAATGATATTAAAGAACATTATTGGGTAAAAAGTGGTCAAGGGCACAACTTGCCTGGCACTTGAGATTCTAGGTACCAACTTGCCTTACAGATGACACGTGTCCTCACGCTAGTCGTAGCAATACAAACAAACATGGTATAGATAAAATTAACATCACACCAAACATAAGTACAAACTGAATAATAATGATCTATGCGAAGCTACGAGATCGTAGGTTCGAGAACCACTAAAATCGGGGTTACGGTTAAGGAGTTATGATTTTATAGAGGATCTATGTGATTAAAACATTAAACTATAGTATAAAGTGGTTAATATAAATCATATAAGAAGATATTCTATTAATAATTAATTCAACTTTAATCTTAATTATAACTTAACTATAGATCATACTTTATTCAAGTTAGGATCATGGACATGTTAAATTTGATTTAGAAAAGCTAATCTAGTAGACATAGAATAAATAAATATAAAAGTATGCGACATGGTATAATTGATGTTGTTACTACGTAGTAATTATTGATACGAGACTAACGCAACTTGAATGGACCAAATCAGAGCTAAAACATGAGAATTATGAATTAAACAAGTTTAAGTTACATTTATTATTAATTCTAATGCCAAAATGGACGCCAGGGACTAATCTGTAATAAATAAAAAAATGATCCAGAGGCTCCCCACACAAAATGGGATGGCAGGATCCATTTCTATTTCTCTCGAGGTCTTTTATGCGAAATAGGCTGGCTGAAGGGGTATCGCTGCGCTTGGACCGCAGGATGCGAAGTGGACGGCCCAGATTAATTCATACAACTTAACAAATCGGTATGCGCTATAGGCCCTCGGATACGAAATCCATGACCGAGAGAGTTCCACGTCATTGACCTAACCTAGCCATCGGATCTATAACCAGTGACTCAGATTTCATCTGCGAATGGGGTATGCTATATATAATCTCGCCCAACCCTCAAAGATCCAACAGCCAATCCAGCGTCTTCCCCCACGACCACCAGAACGGCGGAGATGGCACACCCGCGGCGGGAGCGAGCACCCCAGACCCGTGTGCTCGGCTCGCCGGCGATCCTGGCAAATGCGCCAGTCCCTCCGAGGTCGCGACCCACGCCGGAGGTGGCCATCCGGTGACCCGAGACCCAACCCCAGATGCCAACTAACGGAATCCGAGCAGAAGAACAAGATTAATTGAGGGACTCACTGCTAACTTGAGATGGAGGCACAGGGTCACGCGCCCTCGGTGAACAGCGGCCCGAGGCGGTCAGCTAGCACCGACGAGAAATTTCTCCGCTGAAGCCCGACGTCGATGCCGCAGAGAAGTGGCGGCCATGATGGCACGCGATATCACGCTGCAGCGCACCGTCAATAGCCCGGCGAGCAATAGTCAGGAAACCGGAGACACACCCAGCTCGTCGATGCAACGCCAGCTTCCGCACACACCAGGGATAGCACACGGTCGGATTTTGGGTTCCAATTGCTGGTGTGGTGATTGCAACCGTGGCGAGCAGTTTCATGACGAAGTAGAGCTCCGGTGGGCGATTCCATCCACGAACTCCATGATTCTTCAATTCAATAACCTCGTGCACGAGCCGCGCTATGTTGAGACCCCGCTTGGACACCAAACGCGTGGTCAAGGAAACTCTAGCAGCGCACAGATCGCTTCCTCATTCTCTCTCCTCCTGTCGATCTTGCGCCTGAGTTAGTTTGATTCGGCCGTGGAGCCGGTATGGGTGGGGGCGAGACGGCGAGCACTTCTGCATCCCGGTATATATGCCCCTAGCTGCGGTCAAGGTGGAGCCAGAGGCGGTTGTAACAACCTTGCATGCGTCAACGAATCAGGCGGCGGCGGCTTGCAACAACCTCTTAGATGAGCGCAGTTCGCAGCGTGGGAGAACCAGCTGACGAGGCAGGCCCATAAGGAAGTGAGACAGAACGCAGGCACACGCGGCCGTGAAGGTGAGAAGGTGGAGGATGAGTGGTGGACCCCAGCTGGCGGTGAGCTGAGTCGCATCGAGTGACTGTCGACCAGGCCCACACGACAGTGTTTGACGCAAGCGCGTAGACACAGATAGGCAGGGCGCGCATAGGATGAATTGACTGGCCAAGAAGCGCAGGAATCAGCCCAGCAGGTAATTTTCTTTTTTTTGTTTTTCCAATTCAAAAGTTCAAATGGATTTAAATTGTAGGTTTGAATCTTAGACTTTCAAATATCAAATAGAATTCTAATGCTTCTTTTACTTGGTATGACATTATTTATTTGTTATTATTATTTATTCTCTTTCCGTTTATTTATTTATAGAAGGAAAATGACTTTATTAACATTCCCTTTTCTTCTCTCCTCTATATTTTTTTCTAAATCTTGAATTTTCCCTTTAGATCTTAAATTCTACTTTGAACTTTGATATATTTCTTTTCATATGATTTTTATAATATCACAAAATGCACACAAAAGGAAATCTCAGCATGATGCATGATTTAGTAGCATATCTTTTATTAATTACTTGTTTTGTTTATAATGCTTGCTTTCCTCTTCTCTTAATTACTTTTCATTTTCTATTTTCTGTCCATTTTCTTGTATCTTCTATTGCTCTCACTATTTGGGTATTACAAATCCTACCCCCCTTAAAAATAATCTCGTCCTCGAGATTAGGAAGGTATAGGGAAAGGATAGAAAAATCTATGCGAAGTTCTTCTTCTCTCTCCCAAGTAGCTTCATCTTCTCCACGGTGACTTCTTTGTACTTTGCACATCTTAATAACTTTATTTCCTTGTAACTCGAGTCAATGTATCAAGAATCTAGACCGGATATTCCGTGTAAGTCAAATCACTCTGAACACTGAGCTCTTCCATTGATAGCTGTTACTCAGAGATACGTAGACATTTCTTAAGTTGAGACACATGGAATACATAATGCACATCACAAAGATTATCTAGTAGCTCTAGTTGATAGGCCATCTTTCCAACATGCCTAAAAATTCTAAATGGTCCAATATAGCGAGGGGACAATTTGCCCTTAACCTTGAATCTCCTCATTCCACGAAGTGGTGACACCTTGAGGTACACATGATCTCCTTCCTCAAATTCCATTGGTCTTCTTCTATTATCAGCGTAGCTCTTTTGCCTGGTCTGAGCTACCCTCAAATTCTCCCAAATTATACGGACTTGTTCTTCTACCTCTTGAATAAGTTCAGGTCGAAAGAACTGTCTTCCTCTAGTCTTATCCCAATATAGAGGAGTCCTGCACTTCCTGCCATATAGAGCCTCGAACGGTGACATCTTCAAACTGGCTTGGTAACTATTATTATATGAGAACTCAGCATAAGGTAAACTCTTGTCCCAACTACTACCATGCTAAAGGGTACAAGCTCTCAACATGTCCTATAATACTTGATTAGTCCTTTTAGTCTGTCCATCAGTCTAAGGATGGTAGGCCAAACTAAAATTCAACTTCGTATCCATATTCTCATGAAAACTTTTCCAAAATATGGAGGTAAATTGTGATCCTCTATCCAAAATGATCTTCTTCGGTACACCGTGTAGAGACACAATCCGAGCCATATATAACTCTGCCAATTAAGATCCCTTATAGGTAGTCTTGACCGGAATGAAGTGAGCCACTTTAGTCAGCCTATCCACAATAACCCATATATAGTCATATCCTTTCTGGGTGCAAGGCAATCCAGTAATGAAATCCATATCAATCTCTTCTTACTTCCACTCGGGTAGCTTTAATGGGTGTAGTAGTCCAGCTGGCCTCTGGTGTTCAGCCTTAACTCTTCAACCCACATCGCACATTGCCATATGTGCAGCCACATCTCTCTTCAATCCATACCACCAGTATTTCTGCTTCAAATCCCGATACATCTTAGTGCTACCAGGATGAATACAATAATCCGAGTCATGGGCCTCCTTTTTAATAGTTTCACAAAGGCTTTCAATATCAAGAACACATATCCTGTCCTTGAGCCATATGGTGCCTTGCTCATCTTCCGTTAATTCTGGACCTCTACCTTTCGTAATAAGATCCTGGATCTCTTGTATCTTAGCATCACCAATTTGTCCTTTGTGGATTTCTTGCTCCGAAGTAGGTTCCACATCAATAATAACTCCTTTAGTGTGAGCAACTATCCCCAGGTTAAGTCTCCTGAAATCCTTAATAATCTCATCAGGTAGCTGGGCAACAACAGCTGAATGAACGTGCTCCTTTCGACTCAAGGTATCTGTAACCAAATTTGCCTTGCCCAGGTGATAGTGAGTCTCCAAATCATAATCCTTACTAAGCTCCAACCAATGACGTTGCCAAAGGTTTAGATCCTTCTAAGTAAATATATACTTCAAACTATTATGATCTGTACACACTTGACACTTAGTTCCCATAATATAATGTCTCCAAATCTTAAGCGCATGCACAACGGCTGCCAGTTTTAAGTCATGAGTGGGGTAGTTCAACTCTTGTTTCTGCAACTGTCGAGACGCGTAGGCGATCACATGTCCTTCTTGCATAAGCACACATCCTAAGCCTTGGCCACATGCATCACAATAAACGTTAAATCCTTTCTGTAGATCTAGCATAACCAACATTGGTGGCGACATCAACCTCTTCTTTAATTGATCAAAGCTATCTTGGCACTTCTCATCCCACTTAAACTCTCTTCCCTTCTCCAGAAGCGAAGTCTTAGGCTTAGCGATCTTAGAAAATCCTTTAATAAACCTTCGATAATATCCTACAAGCCCCAAGAAGCTCTGAATCTCCGTGACTATAGTGGGTATGCTCCACGCCATTATCTCCTTGACTTTAGCAGGATCCATTGATATTCCTTCATTAGAAATGATATGTCCAAGAAAGGGAACCTCGCCAATCCAAAACTCGCATTTACTGTTCTTGGCGTAGAGTTGATTATCTCATAGCTTTTGTAGCACCAATCTCAGATGTTCCTCATGATCACTAACACTCTTGGAATAAATAAAAACATCGTCGATGTAAACCATGACGAATCTGTCCAAATCATGAACACCTTATTCTTCGGATCCATAAAATAGGCTGGTGCATTAGTCAGTCCAAATGACATAATGGTGAAGTCATATAAACTGTATCGGGTCGATAAAATTGTCTTGGGAATATCCGATGGCCTAATCTTCATTTGACGGTAACCCGATCGGAGATCAATCTTCGAGAATACCCTTGTACCTCTCGTCTGATCAAATAAATCTTCAATGCGGGGTAATGGATACTTGTTCTTCACAGTAACGTCATTAAGGGTCCTATAATCCACGAACATCCCACGCGATCCATCTTTCTTCTGTACAAATAGAACCGACGCTTCATAAGGTGAAGAATTCGAACGAATGTACTCAGTCTCTTGTAACTCTGTTAATTGCTTCTTAAATTCCTTTAGTTCTTCTATGGACATCTTGTATGGCCGTTTAGAAATAGGGGCAGTTCCAGGTAAGAGATCAATGACCAACTCAACTTCCCTATATGGTGGCATCCCTGGTAACTCTTCTGGGAAGACATCCAAAAAAATCTCTAACCACACGGATGTTGTCACCCACAAACTTCTCATCTTCTAAGAATGCCGCTAGTCTGATGGTGGTAGTTACTGCAACTTCAACTTCAAATCTTTGTTCTTTGGAACTGGTGGGTTCTACGGTTCCTTTAGCACAGTGTATATACTGTCTTTGCCTTTCTTAACCATGACATATCAAGGATCACATCTATAGTGCTCTCTTCTAACACTATAGGGGTAGCCCATCTAGGTTAGAACATAGGGTAAGAAAGGAAGAATTGTAGACAAGGCGAGTAATTACAAGATATGTTACTGCGGGGGATTTATTAGCTAAGTAGATTAGTGTATTATCCACTAAAGCTAATACATTACCTTATGGTGGTACATGCTAAGATGTCCAACTATAATGTTTCAATCAATCAAAGAAGCAAATCAGGCATTGATCATCAGAACAATCAACCAACATTTTTAATAGAGAAAATAGTTTTGATTTTTTTTCTTAGGCCTCCTATCTCTTAGAAATGTCATAAGGGTAGAATTCCAAGGTGTGAAACCCATCTTGTTTTAAAGTAGAAAAGATAAAAATGATCAGAGTAGAACAGCAAAAGGGGAGTCAGGATCAAGATAAGATGAGTATAGAGTGAACCAGAGTAAGGTAAGTAGGTAAGGGTTTTATCCATTTGTATCTAGGTTTCGTCCTACAGTAAACATTTGCTCTGATACCACTTCTGTCACACCCGGCTTTAAGGGACAAAGCCAGGTGCATCTCATACATGCGCCAAGAAGACAACATATATAATAACAGAATGTATAGAGATAAATGTCAATAACATAATCAGAGTATTTATTACATAGCGGAAGTCTTACAAAATAAAAGACAAATATAACAGGATCTAAAATCCATCCTTGGCGCTAGAAAGTCGACTGGGAGACGACGACCTAGACCTCACACGAACACAACGCACATCCACCATGCGCCTCCTCCAGTGATACCAGTTCTTGACCTGTGGGGGGTGTGAGACAGCAAGGGTGAGCTCACACATGATCATAGCTCAACAAGTTGTGGGAAACCAGTGGACATAAACTCACAAAGGTGTGAGTTCATGTGATGTGTAAGGCTAATCAATGATAGGGGTTAAAGCTGAGCATTGCTTTTAAGTAGTTGGTCAAACTTTTATTAGCAGTTACTAAGTGTAAGTAAATACCAAACCATAAGTAAAGTAATAGAACAAAATTAATAATAAACCCATGCAATGCAAATGACAAAGTTGAATTTAAGTTCCATAATTTAAACATCAGAGAGTCCTGAGCTGCTCATGACCGTGAGCTCGGCTAGTATACCAGTTTTACACTCTGCAGAGGTTGTACCCTTTACCCACAAGTCATGTTACCCATCTGCCAAGGGATCGCGACTTCCCATACACCTCTACCGAGGAGGCGAGGCAGGGTAACACTACGAGGCCTTTACAAAGTTCCACTAGCTTCAGAAAACCCGCTACAGTTTATAGGAAGTTCCAATGCAGGGTTCTTGTCTGACCGCCATCGCAGCAAAATCAACCAAGGACCTCCCTACACTGACCACTCCCCTACTGCTCTTGCCCCTTTCGGGTAAGGTAGACCTCCACTAGCTGTCCTAGTTAATTAGCCAAGGGCGTCCCATTAAACCCTTGTGGTGGCACGTGTTACTCAAGTTAAGCTCTATGTTCCAATTAACATTAATGATCTCAACATGAACATAAATAGAATAACAAAAAGAATTGGAACCTAGAGGTAAAAAAGTAATAATCCCAAACCATGTAAAGCAATAGCAAACTACCCAAGTGATTCAGGGGATAATAAACCCATGCAAATGCAAATGACAAATTGAGTTTAGGTTCCATAATTTAATCATCGGAGAGTCCTGAGCCGCTCATGACCGTGAGCTCGGCTAGTATACCAGTTTTACACTCTGCAGAGGTTATACCCTTTACCCACAAGTCGTGTTTCCCATGTCGCCAGGGTTAGCTAGACCCTTAGACACTACCAAGGTGAATGGCTAGGGATCCACTACGAGGCCTTTACAAAGTTCCACTAGCTTCCGAAAACCCGCTACAGTTTATGGGAAGAGCACTTGCAAGAATCCCCCGTCTGACCGCCATCGCAGCAAAGTCAGCCCGAGAACCTCCTTGCATCCAACTCCCCTACTGCCCTTGCCCCTTTCGGGTAAGGTAGTCTTCCACTAGCTTTCCTAATTAGTCAGCCAAGTGGTCCCATTCCTCCCTTGTGGTGGCACGTGTTTCTCAAGTTAAGCTCCATGTTCCAATTAACAATAATATAATGATCTTGACATGAACATAAATAAAATAACAAAATAACTGGAACATGGATATAATAAATGATTATCCCAAAACCATATAAAGCAATAGCAAAAACTACCCATGTGATTCAGGGGCAAACAAGGTAATGAGATAAACAATCTAGGGTAACCTATTGGGTCCCATCAAAATTAACCTATGCATGAATAAATGATATTAAAGAACATTATTGGGTAAAAAGTGGTCAAGGGCACAACTTGCCTGGCACTTGAGATTCTAGGTACCAACTTGCCTTACAGATGACATGTGTCCTCGCGCTAGTCGTAGCAATACAAACAAACATGGTATAGATAAAATTAACATCACACCAAACATAAGTACAAACTGAATAATAATGATCTATGCGAAGCTACGAGATCGTAGGTTCGAGAACCACTAAAATCGGGGTTACGGTTAAGGAGTTATGATTTTATAGAGGATCTATGTGATTAAAACATTAAACTATAGTATAAAGTGGTTAATATAAATCATATAAGAAGATATTCTATTAATAATTAATTCAACTTTAATCTTAATTATAACTTAACTATAGATCATACTTTATTCAAGTTAGGATCATGGACATGTTAAATTTGATTTAGAAAAGCTAATCTAGTAGACATAGAATAAATAAATATAAAAGTATGCGACATGGTATAATTGATGTTGTTACTACGTAGTAATTATTGATACGAGACTAACGCAACTTGAATGGACCAAATCAGAGCTAAAACATGAGAATTATGAATTAAACAAGTTTAAGTTACATTTATTATTAATTCTAATGCCAAAATGGACGCCAGGGACTAATCTGTAATAAATAAAAAAATGATCCAGAGGCTCCCCACACAAAATGGGATGGCAGGATCCATTTCTATTTCTCTCGAGGTCTTTTATGCGAAATAGGCTGGCTGAAGGGGTATCGCTGCGCTTGGACCGCAGGATGCGAAGTGGACGACCCAGATTAATTCATACAACTTAACAAATCGGTATGCGCTATAGGCCCTCGGATACGAAATCCATGACCGAGTGAGTTCCACGTCATTGACCTAACCTAGCCATCGGATCTATAACCAGTGACTCAGATTTCATCTGCGAATGGGGTATGCTATATATAATCTCGCCCAACCCTCAACGATCCAACGACCAATCCAGCGTCTTCCCCCACGACCACCAGAACGGCGGAGATGGCACACCCGCGGCGGGAGCGAGCACCCCAGACCCGTGCGCTCGACTCGCCGGCGATCCTGGCAAATGCGCCAGTCCCTCCGAGGTCGCGACCCGCGCCGGAGGTGGCCATCCGGTGACCCGAGACCCAACCCCAGATGCCAACTAACGGAATCCGAGCAGAAGAACAAGATTAATTGAGGGACTCACTGCTAACTTGAGATGGAGGCACAGGGTCACGCGCCCGCGGTGAACAGCGGTCCGAGGCGGTCAGCTAGCACCGACGAGAAATTTCTCCGCTGAAGCCCGACGTCGATGCCACAGAGAAGTGGCGGCCATGATGGCACGCGATATCACGCCGCAGCGCACCGTCAATAGCCCAGCGAGCAATAGTCAGGAAACCGGAGACACACCCAGCTTGTCGATGCAACGTTAGCTTCCGCACACACCAGGGATATCACACGGTCGGATTTTGGGTTCCAATTGCTGGTGTGGTGATTGCAACCGTGGCGAGCAGTTTCATGACGAAGTAGAGCTCCGGTGGGCGATTCCATCCACGAACTCCATGATTCTTCAATTCAATAACCTCGTGCACGAGCCGCGCTATGTTGAGACCCCGCTTGGACACCAAACGCGTGGTCAAGGCAACTCTAGCAGCGCACAGATCGCTTCCTCATTCTCTCTCCTCCTATCGATCTTGCGCCTGAGTTAGTTTGATTCGGTCATGGAGCCGGTATGGGTGGGGGCGAGACGGCGAGCACTTCTGCATCCCGGTATATATGCCCCTAGCTGCGGTCAAGGTGGAGCCAGAGGCGGTTGTAACAACCTTGCATGCGTCAACGAATCAGGCGGCGGTGGCTTGCAACAACCTCTCAGATGAGCGCAGTTCGCAGCGTGGGAGAACCAGCTGACGAGGCAGGCCCACAAGGAAGTGAGACAGAACGCAGGCACACGCGGCCGTGAAGGTGAGAAGGTGGAGGATGAGTGGTGGACCCCAGCTGGCGGTGAGCTGAGTCGCATCGAGTGACTGTCGACCAGGCCCACACGACAGTGTTTGACGCAAGCGCGTAGACACAGATAGGCAGGGCGCGCATAGGATGGATTGACTGGCCAAGAAGCGCAGGAATCGGCCCAGCAGGTAATTTTCTTTTTTTTGTTTTTCCAATTCAAAAGTTCAAATGGATTTAAATTGTAGGTTTGAATCTCAGACTTTCAAATATCAAATAGAATTCTAATGCTTCTTTTACTTGGTATGACATTATTTATTTGTTATTATTATTTATTCTCTTTCCGTTTATTTATTTATAGAAGGAAAATGACTTTATTAACATTCCCTTTTCTTCTCTCCTCTATATTTTTTTTCTAAATCTTGAATTTTCCCTTTAGATCTTAAATTCTACTTTGAACTTTGATATATTTCTTTTCATATGATTTTTATAATATCACAAAATGCACACAAAAGGAAATCTCAGCATGATGCATGATTTAGTAGCATATCTTTTATTAATTACTTGTTTTGTTTATAATGCTTGCTTTCCTCTTCTCTTAATTACTTTTCATTTTCTATTTTCTATCCATTTTCTTGTATCTTCTATTGCTCTCACTATTTGGGTATTACAGTATAGGCATCCCTTGCAAATTTTAGTTTATCAAATTCATCTTTGCTAGTCTTAAGTTGAGCATTAAGACTAGCCACTTCATCATTTAATTTAGAAATGGAAACTAGGTGTTCACTACAAGCATCAACATTAAAATCTTTACACCTATTGCAAATCACAACATGTTCTACACAAGAGGTTGATTTATTAGCTATTTCTAACTTAGCACTCAAGTCATCATTGATACTTTTTAAGCTAGAGATAGATTCATGGCATGTAGACAATTCACATGAAAGCACTTCATTTCTTTTAACTTCTAGAGCAAGAGAATTTTGCGCACTAACAAATTTATCATGCTCTTCATACAAAAGGTCCTCTTGCTTTTCTAACAATCTATTCTTCTCATTCAAAGCATCAATTAATTCATTGATTTTATCAATTTTGGTTCTATCTAAACCTTTGAATAGACTAGCAGAGTCTACTTCATCATCACTAGATTCATCTTCACTTGAAGAAGCGTAAGTAACAGTATTACGAGTGCTTACTTTCTTTTCCCTTGCCATGAGGCAGGTGTGATGCTCGTTGAGGAAGAGGGATGATTTGTTGAAGGCGGTGGTGGCGAGTCCTTCGTCGTCGGAGTCGGACGAAGAGCAATCCGAGTCCCACTCTTTGCCAAGGTGTGCCTCGCCTTTAGCCTTCTTGTAAGTCTTCTTCTTTTCCCTCTTCTTTTCTTGATCCTGGTCACTATCATTATCGGGACAATTAGCTATAAAGTGACCAACCTTACCGCACTTGAAGCAGGAGCGCTTTCCCTTCATCTTGTTCTTTTTGGGATGCTCCTTGCGACCCTTTAGCGCCGTCTTGAAGCGCTTGATGATGAGGGCCATTTCTTCCTCGTTGAGCCCCGCCGCCTCAACTTGCGTCACCTTGCTAGGTAGCACCTCCTTGCTACTTGTTGCTTTGAGAGCAACGGTTTGAGGCCCATGGATTGGGCCATTCAATGCCTCATCGACGTATCTTGCCTCCTTGATCATCACTCGCCCGCTTACGAACTTTCCAAGTATTTCTTCGAGCGACATCTTGGTGTACCTAGGATTTTCACGAATATTGTTTACAAGATGTGGATCAAGGACAGTGAAAGACCTTAGCATTAGGCGGACAACATCGTGGTCCGTCCATCGCGTGCTTCCATAGCTCCTTATTTTGTTGACGAGGGTCTTGAGCCTGTTGTATGTTTGCGTTGGCTCCTCTCCCCTGATCATTGCGAATCTCCCAAGTTCGCCCTCCACCAACTCCATCTTGGTGAGCATGGTGACATCATTTACCTCATGAGAGATCCTGAGGGTGTCCCAAATCTGCTTGGCGTTATCCAAGCCGCTCACCTTATGGTATTCATCCCTGCACAATGACGCTAAAAGAACAGTAGTAGCTTGTGCATTTTTATGAATTTGTTCATTGATGAACATGGGACTATCCGTACTATCAAATTGCATTCCATTTTCTACTATCTCCCATATACTTGGATGGAGAGAGAACAAGTGGCTATGCATTTTGTGACTCCAAAATCCGTAGTCCTCTCCATCAAAGTGAGGAGGTTTATCGAGGGGAATGGAAAGCAAATGAGCATTTGAACTTTGCGGAATACGAGAGTAATCAAAAGAGAAGTTCGAGTTAACCGTCTTCTTTTTCTTGTAGTCATTGTCGTCGTCGTCCTTTTGGGAAGAAGAAGACTCGTCGCTGTCGTCGTAGTAGACAATCTTCTTAATACGTCTCTTCTTCTTCCCGTCCTTCTTCTTATGACTTGAGCCCGAGTCAGTGGGCTTGTCGTCTTTTGGCTCATTGATTAAGGACTCCTTCTCCTTGTCGTTGTTGATCACCATCCCCTTGCCCTTTGGATCCATCTCTTCGGGCAATTAGTCCCTTTCGTGAAGAGAACGGCTCCGATACCAATTGAGAGCACCTAGAGGGGGGGTGAATAGGTGATCCTGTAAAAACTTGAAACTTAAAGCCACAAAACTTGATTAGGGGTTAGCACAATGAAATCAAGTGGCTAAGGAGAGCTCTTGTGAAGCACAATAGACATAGTGAGAACAAGCACAAGAGACACGAGGATTTATCCCGTGGTTCGGCCAAGTACAACACTTGCCTACTCCACGTTGTGGCGTCCCAATGGACGAGAGTTGAACTCAACTCCTCTCAAGTGATCCAATGATCAACTTGAATACCACGGTGTTCTTCTTTTCTTTACTCTTTCCCGTTTGCGAGGAATCTCCACAACTTGGAGTCTCTCGCCCTTACAATAAGGATCAAAGTGAAAGCACTAGAGTAAGGGAGGGAAGCAACGCACACAAATCCACACCAAATACGCACACACAAGGCCAAGACTCGAGCTCAAATGAATATCACAAAGTTCTCACTAGAATGGAGCTCGAATCACTAAGAATGTCAAACAAGTGCGCAAAGACGGAGTGTGAATGATCAAGGATGCTCAAAGTGTGCTTGGTGTTCTCCTCCATGCGCCTAGGGGACCCTTTTATAGCCCCAAGGCAGCTAGGAGCCGTTGAGAGCAATCCAGGAAGGCAATTCTTGCCTTCTGTCGACTGGCGCACCGGACAGTCCAATGCACCACCGGATACTGTCTGGTGCGGATTTCTTTCCTTTTCTGGCACAGCCGACCGTTGGAGACTTGGAGCCGTTGGCGCACCGGACAGTCCGGTGCTCCCATCCGACCGTTGGCTTGGCCACACGTCACGCGCGGATTGCGCGGCTGACCGTTGGCGCGCCCGACCGTTGGCTCACCGGACAGTCCGGTGACTCACCGGACAGTCCGGTGACTCACCGGACAGTCCGGTGAATTATAGTCGTACGCTGTTGACTTGGTTCTCGAGAGCGGCGACTTCGCCGCAGCCGACTCACCAGACACTGTCTGGTGCACCACTGGACAGTCCGGTGATTTATAGCCGTACGCCGCCGTCGAGACCCGAGAGTAGCCAGTTGACCAGACGCTAGCCTGGTGCACCGGACACTGTCCGGTGCACCACCGGACAGTCCGGTGCACCCAGACTGAGCAGAGTCTTGGCTGCTCGAGCCAAGTCTTTTCCAATTGAATTTTCTCTGATTCTAGCACTTAGACAAATATGTTAGTACACAAAAACCAATGTACTAAGTCTAGAATCATACCTTTGTGTTGACTTTGCACTTCTTCCACCATTTGGCATAGTTTCACACTTAAACCATTTGTGTTGGCACTAGATCACCAAAATACTTAGAAATGGCCCAAGGGCACATTTCCCTTTCAATTATATCAATCACAACAATCAATATAAAGGGTAAAACAAATTGAATACTAACCTCACGATATTGATCCTCAGTCAAATATATCTTTGAGGACCCTTCCTTTTTATTCAAGGGGCCTGCTTCTTCCGGATGCTTTTGAAAATATAGGTTTGTAGCCTGAATTCTCACATAGTATATGACATCCTTCACCAGCTTCTTTGCATTGTTTTGGAAGACACGTTCAGTGTGCCCCATGTAATCCTCTCCGTCAGGCAACCGATATCGAAGCTACAACATAAAGAATACAAATACAATGTATAAGTCATAGATTTACAATATTAAGAAACATAACAAAAATAATAAAGAATTCATACCTAAAAGTCATTACGCACAAGTCCCTATCTGTCGGTGTGGTTTCGTTCCTTTTTAAACTTGTACTTGTCCCAGGTACTGACGAGCACCTCATCATTGGTATCACCGTTTGACACCTTCACTATACCAGGGTAGTGAAGGCGGCAAAGAGAACCCAACGTAAGGTTAACCTGAGTGTGGTGTCCCTTGCCGTCAAAGGACAGGTCCTCCCAATTCCTGCATTACACAAAAACATTTACAATACACATAATAGTTATATGAGATAAGTTAATATATTACACTCACCGGTATCCATGTGGCATGATTAAAGTCCTATCAGCCTCTCGCTCTATCGCGTGACGAGGCTTTACTGAGTGGCTTTTTCTTGAGCGACGTGTGTGTGTCGCTAAAGAGCCTCCCGAGCCATCATCCATCGGGTTGTCAGCCGATTCGCCCTATTGGCCCCACTGGTCTCACGCCTGTTGCTGCTCTCTCTGGTGGTCCCACTGGTCCCATGGCTGGTGATGCTGTGTGGCCTGGTCCCATGTCACGTGCTCCACTCCTCATTGTGCTCCACCTCATTGTGCTGCTCAGCCTCAGTGTGCTGCTCATCCTGGTACATACAACTTAAGATTTATTTGTAAATATGTAACAAATTTATTTATACAAGATATGTTACCTCATCTCCATGTACCGCGCTCAACAGCTCTCGACGTCTGCTGCTGCTCAAAGAACTGCCCTGAAAAAGGCCTAGGCCCTTAAACAGCCCCTTCACTTACTTCTTTGATTTTGGCGGCATCCTGCATCAAAAATAAGAAATTATTCATTAGTGCATCAAAAATGACATAATCCTTAAAAATATAAACAAATGAAATAACAAAACAACTTTACTTGTTAAATATCATCAAAATCAGGATCTATTTGTTCTCTTCTATGTAGAAGTCGCCATGTAACTTTTCTCCTAACAGGTTATCTTCTCCGTCTCTCGGGAAAAGTTAAGTCGTTAACGTCTGAAACTAGTGAATCTAATGCCGGTGCAGGGTCAATATGAAAACTAGTTGGCAACTTTTCTTCTTGAAACACCTCATCAACCTGCTCAAGGTGACCAATTTGATATCCGTCCTCACCAGGAGTGTATAGGCGTTCGCGGGGTTTTACATTGTACACAACCCTCCATTTAGACAACTTTTTGCATGGATATGTCAAGAAATAAACTTGGTCTGCTTGATGGGCAAGGATATATGTGTCGTGTCCTTGAAGCAATTTTTCAGGTTGGATCTGTGTCATCCCAAATTCGGTCCTATAATACTTCGGGTCGTACCATTTACACTCAAAGAAAACTAGCGCTAAAGGCTTATTTCCAGCAAATGTAATCTCGATTATATTTTGGATTTTCCCGTAATAGCAGGCTTCGTGTCCTTCCATGTCGGTTGCCCTAGTAACGACTCCACTATTTTGAGTGACGGCCATAGGATGACTTGATTCGAAAATGCTTGAACGAAAGCGATATCCATTAACGTTGTAATGTCCATAGCTTTTGGCAGTTATGCTTCCAATAGATAACTGACGTAAGTCATCATTCAAATTCATTTCCTCCCCAAACTGTCAATTATGCCACAAAGCATTAGCAAATTCTGTAATATTAGTTAACTAAAATTAGGTCTCGGAGCCACATAATTAAGACTTACATGGTCCCGAAGCCACATAATGAAATTAGGTCGCCCATGCACACCATCGCGTCGCAATTTGTCTATGTCTCTCGCTGTTGGCCTACCGAGACATCTCATGTTTTGTTCATCAAACTCGCTGTCAAATATTATTGTATGACATGAGATATTTGATAACATAAACTAATTCACATATGAATAGTTTAAGAAAATAAGTCTTACACAAAGTATTTCTCCACCTCAGGCATATTCGTGAACATGTACAGTAAAACAGACTTCCGTTCTTCCATACTGAGGTGATATGCCTTGGGTGGACCAACGGCTTTGCCGTTTGTCTGAAAAATCGAAAGATCACTACACGGAGGCATCTCTTGTTCATCCTCATGGTACCTTTTCTTTCGAGCAAATACATTATGTTCTTCTGTAAAGTAACAACTTGTGAAGTGTGCTACCTCCTTTAGTTTAAATTGTTCCGCAATACATCCTTCAACTCTTGCCTTATTGCCCACCATTGCTCTAAGCTTCTTTAATGCTCTTTCTATATGAAACATCCACCTGTACTGAATAGGACCACCGACCTTAGCCTCATATGGAAGATGTATAAAGAGATGCTGCATAGGATTGAAGAAACCCGGTGGAAATATTTTTTTTCCAATTTGCATAAAGCACCGGTGCCTCTTTCTCCAGTTGTTCGATCACATCTCTTCCGATTTCTTTAGCACACAACTGTCTGTACAAATAGCTAACTTTAGCTAATGTTTTCCACACAGCTTCGAAAATGTACCCACGAAACATTATAGGCATGAGCCTCTCCATAATTATGTGGAAGTCATGGCTCTTCAGCCCATTCATCTTCATTGTCTTCAAGTTCACAGATCTTCTAAAACCAGCGGCATAACCATCGGGGAATTTAATATCCTTCATCCACTTCATCACTTCTTTCCATTGCTTAGGTTTCAGACAATAATCAACTTTTGGTTTGCCTCCGTTTTCTCTAAGCACTTGGGTTGGACGATCACATATCACTACTAAGTCCATGCGTGCCTTGTCATTGTCTTTCATTTTATCAGGGAAATCCATGCATGTATTTATGAGGGCTTGGCAAAAGTTACTCTCTTGATGCATGACATCGATGTTGTGCATCAAAATCAATGACTTAGCATAAGGAAGCTCCCACAAGCCACATATGTGAGTCCAGTTATGCTCCTCACCAAAACCTTGATACCTTTTCCCACTCTCGTCTAGGACAAGTTTCCTATGCTCTTCTGTTATTTCTATCCCATTACGTCGCTTGGGCGGTCCCTTCGTGACGATGGTGCCCTTCCTAAATTCCTTTCTCTGCCTTCTGAAGGGGTGATTGAAGGGTAGAAAACATCTATGGCAATCAAAGTAACATATCTTGCCACCAGCACTAAGACGAAAACAATATGTATCTTTAGCACAATAAGGACACGTTAATCTACCATGCATGCTCCATCTAGAGAAAATACCATACGCCATAAAATCATGAACCGAGAACATATATCCAACACGAAGATTGAATTTCTGCTTCTTGAAGCAGTCATAGGCTTCCACACCTTGCCATAGCTTCTTTAACTCTTCAATTAGTGGTTGAAGCATCACATTGAGGCGTACGCCAGGATGCTCAAGCCCAGGTATAACAAGACATAGGAACATAAACTCATATTTCATGCAAAGAGTAGGTGGAAGGTTGTACGGTATGGCAATGACAGGCCAACATGAATACGACGCAGCGGTCATATTGAACGGCGTGAAACCATCAGTTGCCAAGCCGATATGAACGTTTCTTGCATCGCTGGCAAAATCTGGATCAAAGTTGTCAAGAGCCTTCCATGCATCACCATCTGACGGGTGCACCATTAACCCATCTTGTCTGTCCATACAATCTTTATGCCACCTCATGTGCATAGCGATCTTCCTCGAGAGAAACAAACGTTTCACTCTAGGAGTGAGAGGCATGTACCGAAGCTGTTTATGTGCAACCTTTGTCACCACCTTCTCCCCATCTTCATTTACAAGCTCCACGTACCTCGACTTCCCACATTTTAAGCATTTCTGCTCTCTGCCATGTTCCTTCCAAAAAAGCATACAATTGTCCTGGCAAACATCAATCTTCTCATACTCCATACCAAGACCTTCAAGAAATTTCTTGGATTGGTACATGTCTTTGGGCATCTTGTGACCCGTAGGAAGAACCTCGCTAATCAAATCCACAAGCTCCTTGTAACAATTAATTGAAAATGCAAACTTGGACTTGATTGATATCAGCCGGGTCACGAATTCGAGGACGGTCACGTCAGTGTGCCCGTGAAGAGGCTCTTCTAACGCTTTGAGTAGGTCGAAGAACTTTTGAACCTCCGGTGTAGGTGAATCATGATGATCTGGTGCCAGTTCAGGCTACAGATCCTCAAGCCTCTGGTCCATCCTATCAACATCATCTTCACCGTCATCAACTTCTACTTCTGTTGCTCGTTCAACATCTTCACCGTGGAGATACCAGACCTTATAACCTGGCACGAAACCATGCGACCACAGGTGTAGTGTGACCTGCCTCTTGGTGTGGCTCGTCATATTTCTACATTTATTGCATGGACACCTAATATTATCTATTTGTGATAAAGCAGCTGCATGGTCCAGAAACATCTGTGTCTTGGCAAACCATTCACTTGTGTGACACCCACCCTTCTTGAAACCTTCATATATCCAATCACGTCTATCACCCATTATTGCGGCAGTGTGTACGAGTAAAGAGTGCGTGTGAGACATTCATGTTTCTACACGTCACACATACATCTATAGGTAAGTAGTAAAACTATATATATATATATATATATATACACACACATAACATCACCTTCATCACATTAACATGATAATCATTAATTAACAATATTGCAACATCCAAATTTAAGTCAAATCATACTAACAAATAACATGTGATATTAAAACCGACGAAAATTAACATGTGATATTAAACTAACAAATTGTAATCGTATTGCAGTTAACTCCCGTCGGCCATAAAAACCGACGAAAATAAATAGTAATCACACTCTAATCAAGCCACATAAACTAACTCTAATCACACTCTAATCACATATTATATTAAACTAACTCTAATCACATGAAAGCTAACTCCCGTCGGCCATAAAAATCAACGAAAATAAACAATAATCACACTCTAATCAAGCCACATAAACTAACTCTCGTCGGCCATAAAAAACCGACGAAAATAATCACATGTATTTACATATAGGTAGGATTATACCTCGACGAGCCTACGTCGGTACACGGGCGGACGGTGGACGAGCGGACGGTGAACGACGGTACACGGATGGACGATGAACAATGGCGGGTTGGAGACAGCGACGCTCGGGGGCTAGAGGCGGCGTTCGGGCGGGCGGCAGCGCTCCGGGACGAGCAGAGGGCGGCGGCGCTCGAGCCGGGCTAGGGGGCGATGGCCCACGGGCGTTGGCGGCCTCGGGGGCGGCGTTCCGGCCTCGGGTGGTGGGCCTAGGCGCGGCGCGGCGGCGCAGCGGCTTGGAGGTGCAATGGCGTGGCGACACGGAGGCGCGGTGGCGCGGGGGCGCGGCGGCGCGGTGGCCCAGCGGCGCGGGAGCGTGGCAGCGCGGCGGCTCGGGCGGGCGGTGGCGGCTCGACGGTTTGAGTGGAGAGGGGAGGAAGAATGAGTCCGCACGCGGCCGCTGGTGGCTCTAAAACCATTAATCCCCGTCGGCTTGTGACTTGGCCGACGGGAATTAAATAACCCCCGTCGGCTTTGTGACGTGGCCGACGGGAATTAATTAATCCCCGTCGGCTTTGTGACGTGGCCGACGGGAATTAATTAATCGCCGTCGGCCTGTGACTGGGCCGACGGCAATTAAATTAATTCCCGTCAGCTAGTAGACGGCCGACGGGAGTTACTTAATTCCCGTCGGCTTTTGTACGGGCCGACGGAAATTAATCTGGTCGACGGGAATCAACGGGATTCCTGTAGTGATCTATTGTTTCCGCCTTCCGATAAGACATCTGGATGGGGAGATTCTAGAGAAATTGGTCACCCACAATATTGTGGATGTCACTAAATTCCTTTATTTGGCAAACAAGTGTGTGCCACCAACTAAGGGTAGCACATGGCACACTCCCCATGAAATCCAAACGACTAGTAAGAGATGGACCCTTCTAAGTCGAGACCAAAAGTAAAAAAAGGACAAGGCCTCATGCCCCTAGGTTTGTGCTGCCACGAGGAGTGGTAGCGAGCCTCCCTCCCATGAAGGAAAGTAGTCACACTCAATGCCTTAGGTCCTGCTTCCAATGAAGGCAAGCAATCACCCCCAGTGGCGAGGGCATCAGGCAAAAGAAGTTTTGGAAAGTATTGCAGTGCATATGTTCTGCACATAACCTAAGTACAAACCTGTCAGAGACATGGTTGAGCGCTTTCAACAATGAAACGACTACTAGCGCCCCCACCACTTGTTCCCCCAACCAATAGCGACAAAGCATGACCAACAACCCCCGGAGGAAGAAGGATGTCCACCATGCCAAGGTCACCAGGAACCCGTTCCACAACAAGGTTGAGGACGATCATGACTTCTATGGCCTAGAGTGTACTGGGTCCATCGTCTATGGGGCCACCAGTGTGCTAAGCTCCCACTACGCCCTCAAGCTCCTACACCAAGAGGTGCACATCGTACTCCCTTGACTAATTAGGAAAGTTAGTGTGAGTTAATCCTTTCCAGAAAAGGGGCAAGCGGGGTGGAGGATGCAGGTGTAGGGAGGTCCTCAGGTCAGACTGTCTTTTTAGCTTTTCGGACGAGGGATTCCTATACCGCTTTCGGCCCAAAAACCATAGTGGGTTCTCTCCTCTAGTGGAACTTTGTAAAGGCCTCGTAGTGTACCCTCACCTACTCACCTCGGCAGTGTTTAAGTGTCCGATCAACCCAAGGCGACAAAGGGAACATGTTTTGTGGGTAAAGATGTGCAACCTCTGGAAAGTGTAAAACTGGTATATCAGCCGTGCTCGCGGTCAAGAGCGACTCAGGAGTCTCGCATGATTAACTTATGGAATTAAACTTAATTTGTCATGTGCATCGCATTGCGAGTTTTATTATTAATTATAATCTCTTATTTTATTGGGATGGTATTTACTTGTACTTAGTAACTGCTAATAAAATTTGACCAACTTAGTAAAAGCAATGTTGTGCCTTAACCATTATTTGTTGATTAGCCTTACACTATACATGATCCCCCACCGTAAGTGAGCTCATACATATTATTCCCCACACTTGTTGAGCGATGAACATCTGTGAGCTCACTCTTGCAATAAAACTCCCCCATAGGTGAAGAGCAAGTGCCCAGAGGAGGACTATTATGATGAGTTCAACGAGGTCTAGGTGTCGTCTCCGAGTCAGCTTGATAGCGCAAAGGGATAATAATGATATTAGTTCACTCTATTTATTATCAATTATTTTGTAGGACATTTTGTTGTGTAATAAAGATTGTGGCATTCGTCTCTATACACCGAGTCATTATATGTGTTGATCTTCTTTGACGCATATATGAGACGTACCCGGGTTTGCCCATTAAATCTGGGTGTGACACTAAGAGCATACCGAAACTCTGATTCAACACAACCACACTTTCGACTCATTCTAGAGAGAACTGAGCGTTTTCTTGAGAGAAACTCTATCGTTTTGATTCTTGAGTTCTCTCCTTTGCTTGTGTGCATGGTATTGCTGCTCTTGTACTCGTGTGTGTGTGTGTGTGTATTACTCCCTCTTTACTCTTGTGCTTTGATTGAGATCATTCGTGTTAGGCGTGAGAGACTCCAACTTGTGGAGATTCCTTACAAAGGGATTTGATATAAGGAAGAACAACGTGATACTAAAGTTTGATCTTTGGATCACTTGAGAAGGGTTGAGTGCAACCTTTGACCAAAGGGGGTCACCACAACGTGGAGTAGACATTGGTCGAACCACGAGATAAAATCGTCGTGTCTTTTGTGCATTTTCTTTATTGCGATTATTGTCTTCTAAGAGTTCTCATATTTTCCTTGCATTGTTGTTCCTAAGTTTAATACACATATCCAAGAAACAATCAAGTGAATAGTTCTCTTCTCCTCTCCACCTCTACTCATAACAACTTGGTTTTAGTTTTCACTAACACCCATCATAAACCAAGTTTATATTGTTTAGAGTTGATTTCTGTAGGATCACCTATTCACCCCCATCTAGATGCTCTCACAAAGTACATATACCCAAAAGATATTGGAAAAATTCAATATGAATATGTATTATCCTTCAAAGACTCTCTAGACTTAGAGAATGATCCATTCAAACCAATGGATGATGAAGAAAAGATATCGGGACCCGAATTCCCATACCTTAGTGCTATTGGTCCATTAATGTACTGTGCCAACAATACCCGATCGAATATTGCTTTTGTAGTAAATTTGCTAGCAAGATACAACTCTGCTCCTACCAAACGTCATTGGGTTGGAGTTAAGAATATTTTTCGATATCTAAATGGCACAAAGGATCTATGACTCTTTTACAAAAGGAATGGTGTTCCTAGTTTAATTGGGTATATTGATGCTGATTATTTTTCTGATCCCCACAATGGCAGATCACAAACATGATTCGTCTTTTTAAAAGGTGGAACTGCTATTTCATGGAAGTCTTCTAAGTAGACTTCGGTGACCACGTCCACTAACCATTCTGAAATAATTGCATTATTTGAAGCATCACGTGAGTGTGTATGGCTTTGTAGAATGGTAAACCATATACTCACAACATGTGATATTAGTTCAGTTGAATCACCGACCATTATCTATGAGGATAATTCAGCTTGTGTTGTTTATACGGTAACATGTTATATCAAGAGCAACATTAATAAACATATTGCTCCTAAATTATTTTATCCCCATGAACTTTAGAAAAATAGAGATATAAACATCTTCCAGGCAAAGTCTTATGATAATCTTGCTGATTTATTCACAAAATCTCTACCATACTCCACGTTCCAAAAATGTGTTGAGGGGATTGGTATGAGAAGACTTAAACGCTTGCAAGGATCAGGGTGGAGTAATTCTCCGTGATGTTTAACCTGTTTTGGGCCATCATATTACACTCTTTTCTTTATATGAGTTTTGCCTTGTTGAGGTTTTCTCATCCAAATTTTTTAACGAGGTAATATATGAACTAAGTTATATGATTCATCATTTATTTTCCCCAAGGGGGTCTTTAAGAATGATGATTACATGCATACTCTATTTTGGAAGTCGGCATGAGTCACTAGTACAGAGAAGATCTATACTGGCGGTCGTAAACCCATTTTTAGTGGCGTTTATCGTAACCGTCAGTGCTAGGGGTCAGTAAAAATCATCATTTTTACAGGCGGGTAACTGAAGACCGCCAGTGAAAATCGATTTTCGCTGGCGGTTGACGTAATAAAACCGCCAGTGAAAATCGATTTTCACTGGCGATCGACGTAATAAAACCGCCAGTGCAAATCGTTTCCAGGAAACATAAAACAGATTTTAAAAATAGTAAAAAAATTTATTTGTATTAGGAAACATAAAACAGATTTTAAAAAAGTCGCAAGTCGCGGCATTTTTCGCGCAAAATTCGCGCGCTACGCGATTGTTAGTAATCAAACCGTCGACCTCACCCTCGCGTGTATCCTCCACTACCACTCCGTCTATGACATGCTTTGTGTCTATTTTGTAGTTGTTTTCTCCACATATTACAACCATTTGAGTGTAAATTGCTTATTTGAGACCCTAAACGAATTCAAATAAAAAAGTTGTCAACTACAAAGATAAATAACTTTTGAAGTTCTACAACTTTTATTTTGACACTTTTTTCATCCGAGGTAGTTTGCAAAATTTGAATTTTAAATTTGACATACTTAGATTCAATTTTTGAGAACTGAAATGAGTTCAAATAAAAAAGTTGTCAACTACAAAGTTTCATAACTTTTAGAGATCTACAACTTTTATTTTGGTGGTTTTGTCATACGAGGTCGTTTGAAAAACTCGAAAAATTAAGGATAAAAATGATTTCTAGTGGCGGTTCCTTAAGAAAACCGCCACTAGAAATCGTATTTCTACTAGCGGTTTCTTAAGAAAACCGCCAGTAAAAATCCAGGATTTGTAGTGGCGGTTTTCTTAAGGAACCGCCAGTAGAAATATGATTTCTAGTGGCGGTTTTCTTAAGGAACCGCCACTAGAAATAGCACAGTCGGTGGATAACCGGATCCGTCTGTAAAAATAAATCGTCCCGCAGGTGTTGAGCCTTTTTCTACTAGTGAGTTTTACTCGTAATATAAAAGAATGGTGTACTCTTTATTTTTCCCATATGATTTTTAAGGAGAATAATATCTTGGAATAACAGCTGAAGTAGAATTGATAAAGGGGGAGTGTTAGAAAATAAACATGTGATCAATTCTTTAAGGGATGACAGTTATCTCGCCAAAGGAGATGTCCCTTGGCTTGCACCCATTCACTTTGGAATAAAGAACAGTTACTGTAATTTGCATTCTCTTAATCACTGCAACCGAAATAAGCCAGCTGCCGTGCATGAAATTGCGGCTGAGACGGAGGAGCGCCCAACCGAGTCCACCAAATCCATCAATCAATCGAGAGCAATCACGGGGCTCCCACCTCCACTCACTCAGCGGCAGCGCACGGCTAGGCAGCAGCCACTAGCCAGGGCCAACCGATGCCGCGACATGATGGATCGATCGACGCTGACGCGAAACCCGCTGGATCTTGCGAGACTTCCCCAAACAAACGAGACAGGGCGGAGCCAAAACCAACCCCAATGGGCATGGGCGACGCACCGCGCCCGTCCACCCATCTTCGTCTCATCATCGTCCTCCGCCCCGGGAGCCGGATTCCGCCAAGCGCAAGGCGACGAGGCGCTTGTGGCCAACACCGTCCGTCTCCCTCTCGCCTCGCCTCGTCCATGGGTCAACCGCGCCGGCCCATGCATGCAATGCATTTGATATCTGCATGCATGCACGCCGCGCGCGCCGGTGAAATTTTTCTTGTTCCCGCACGTCGGGAACTGTAAAAGGCGCGGCGGGCGGGCGGACATGTTACTACCCCGGCCCGTACGTACATCGGCCGGCCCCACGACGGCGGTGGCGTCTGGCCGGCGGGCGACGGGGCCCGGGCGGCGTGCTTGCTGCGCGCATTCATGGCTAGCATGCATGCACGGGGACCTTTGGACTCGGGTCGGGAGGAAAGCTGGGAAAAAGGGCGCGCGGTTAGGTAGCTGCCAGGCGGGGCCACCAGTCTTGCGCATAAATGGCTCGGGACGAGGGAGCCGCTTTTGCTTATCTGGTGCACTACTGTTTGGTTGCCGCCTTGCCGCGCCGGGGACGCCGCGCACCACTGGGTCCGGTCCGGTTGACACATTTCGAAATCCTTGTCCGTGCTCTACCTGTACCTGCTGGCCTGCTTGCCCAGTTGGCGACCGTGCTGGCTGGCTCACGGTCACGGGGATGATGGCTCCAGTCCAGGCCGGCTCAGGCACAGCCCTAACCACAGATCTAATCAGGCATACGTACACGGCGCCACTAAATAAAACATCTATCGTCCTTAATTATTGCTTGGGTGCTTGCGTGCAATCGCGTCGCGTGTGTGCTCCGGCCTCTCGGTACGTTGGTTGCCAACTACATTTCATGTGAACTCGATCTTGTCGCGTCCTGTGGATAGTCGTCGATCGTGCATATGCATTCGACCTTGCATTGTAAGTACTTAACATTTGTTCACTGGTTGCGTGCATGCATGCATGCATTCTATTTATATATACAAGGACGGAGGGAATGTTTTTATATATACAATACAAGGGGTCATCACTGATGATACGCGCATATGCACGCAACAGTTGCCATAATTAATTAAGCTTGCATGCAACAATTATTGCAAGCACCGGATCATGCATGCACAATCATCAAGCAATCATTTGTGGCAACGTAGGAGTAAGTACGTAACATTTATTAATGGTTACAATTTCAAACGCATATATCATGCGTATCAGGCCATACATCAGCGTATGTTTCTGTTTTGATTAGGATGTGTACGCGTAGTATTACTGATCATTGCATGCATGCTGATAGCCTGCACACAAAGCTACCACACAGCTGACGAAGGCGACGAAGGTTCGTGACCAAACAGTATCAGATGGCAATGTCACGGAGACAACGGACCATATGTCTATATTAGATATTTTATGTACATGAGTATATATATGAGCTCCACGACATGATCCTCAGCGACGTACGGACGGACACGGACGAGCCCCAGCACCAGCGCAGGCGGGGAAAAAAAAGCATAATGGTGGTTGGTTGTGATAGTGTCATCGTGCGTGGCTGCGCGGAAGCCAATATGCCAATCAAGGCAGATCAATCAATCGGACGTCGTCGCCAGCCGAGATCACAGCGCATGCACGCGATTGCAAACCCAAAGAAAGACGTCTGCCATCGCAGTCAAGGCTCTCGCTGTCCTGCCCAGCAGCAGAGCCGGCCCCGGCCCCCGGCCCCGCGAGATCACAAGCCGATCGAGAGCTAGCAAGCAGCCAGGCGTGTGAGCTAGCTAGGCGCATATAGGCGCCGTATAGTATAGCTAATCGGGGACAAGAGACGCTAATGGACACCTCTGATCACAGGTTTCCTGTTGCTAGGTAGCTTGGTGGTTAGCCAAGGGGGAACCCCACGTGCCAACAGCGCAGCGGCCGGCGTATACGTCTCGCAGTCGATCGAGCTCAATACGCGCTGACAGGCAGCGCTGAGCGAGAGAGCCGCGCCACACGCTTGTTGCTTGGTGTCGTCTGTTTGCAGCATTGCCCGCTCGCTGCGCTGCGAGCGCGACGCCCGAGCCAACGCCGGATCTTGCTACGATGCATGCATGCACGGTTTTGCTGCCTCTCTGCTAGCTTCCTTACCTGATGCCGGTGACGTTGTGCTCCACAGACCACCGAGGAACGATGTGCCACGAAGCATGCATTGTAGTGCTGTGAAACGCTTGTAGAAGCCTGGTCGTGCATGCCAGCTCCATGCATGCCTGCATTGTTGGCATGAGGTGTTTTAATTTTTTTTTCTTTTTCTGAAATAGAAACCTCATTAATGGCCACGCTAGACATAAATTGTCTACAAGTCTTATATACTCTGTCCTAAAAATATCGTAATTATTATAGATATTGTGTGCTAGTTAAATTAGTTCATGTTCAATCAAGTCTCTAGCCAGAATAATATTCATATTTATGGTTTTAAATCAATTTATTATAGAAAATATTCTGTAACTAATAAAATGGTACTCCTCTGGTATCAAAATACAAGTCGTTTAGGACAACGACACTGTCTCCAAAATATAGTTTTGACCAATGTTTTTTCTTAAAATAAAAACAAACTCTTAATATATTTATACTTTTGCAAAAGTATTTTTTAATATATATATATATATATGACTGTTATATTTCAAAACTAAATAACAAAACTGTTATTTAGTCAATGTTTTATATGTTTGACTCAAACCTTGTCCAAAACGACTTGTATTTTAGACTAAGTCGTATTTTAGACTAGAGGGAGTATTTATTTGGTGCCATTGCTATTGATACCTTTTATTTTTAAATGAACAAACTTATGGTACTAAAAATGTAGCCCTCTGTTCGGTGGCGGACGTGGGACAAAACTGTAGGTGGGGCCATACAGTAATTAAGATGCAAATCACTAGATTAGACTATTAGATGAAAATAGTTTCATAATAATAATATTTACGGTGGTTAAGTAATAATACAAGAAGTGTTCTAAAATGACATGAATATAAAAAACTTTTTGGTCATCCTAAATGAGAGTTGGAGAGGGCAAAGAGGCAGGTCGGCAGTGACGGGCGCTTCGGTGCGTCAGTGTGGCGTGTCACGTGTCAGTGAGTCCAACGCGAAATAGTGACGGTGAGGTGACAACAGGCGAGGGTTAGCGAGGGCAGACGATGATGCGGTGGTACATGGCAGTGGCAGCAAGCGGCAGCCATTGCCACGTTGCAACGACATAGTGAGACCCAGTGAGATAGTGAGCGCAGGTGGCATCATGGTGCCAAGGCAAAATCCTACCGATAGCCTACCCATCTCCTGGTGCAGACTACGAGGCAAGGTAGCGGCAATGGGTGCAAGATCCTGATGAGGCTTTATGTGGACTCTAGTATTTGTCCCGATCCACATGTATTGAAGTGGATTGGGGTGTAAATTAGTTTAACTTACACCCAAATCCACCTCAATACATGTGGATTGGGGTGAATACTTGTCGGCGTTCCGAGACCGGGGGGTCCCTGAGCTGACGAGTGAATGTCGCCGCGTGCCCCAGCCCAGATGGGTCGAGCGCGAAGGGGGGAGAGCGAGGCGGTCGGAGACCGGCGTGAGAGAGGTGGGAATCCCGCGGCCTTCGTGTTCGTCCCGCGCCCAGGTCGGGTGCGCTTGCAGTAGGGGGTTACAAGTGTCCACGCGAGAGAGGGAGCGAGCGGCCTCCAGCGAGCGCCTGTTCTCGTCCTCGTCCCCGCGCGGCCAACCCTCTCTAAGAGGGCCCTGGTCCTTCCTTTTATAGGCGTAAGGAGAGGATCCAGGTGTACAATGGGGGGTGTAGCAGAGTGCTACGTGTCTAGCGGAGGAGAGCTAGCGCCCTAAGTACATGCCGTTGTGGCAGCCGGAGAGATTTTGGCACCCAGCTGGTGTGATGTCGTGGCCGTCGGAGGAGCGATGGAGCCTGGCGGAGGGACAGCTGTCGGAGCGGTTGAATCCTTGCTGACGTCCTCTTGCTTCCGTAAGGGGCCTGAGAGCCGCCGTCGTCACAGAGTATGCAGGGTGCCATCATTGCCTATCTGGCGGGGCGAACCAGATGGGACGCCGGTCTTGTTCCCTGCGGCCCGAGTCAGCTCGGGGTAGGGTGATGATGGCGCCTCCCGTTGACGTGGCTGGTCTACGCCCTAGGTTGGGCGATGTGGAAGCTCCTCCGAAGCCGAGGTCGAGTCTGTCTTCCGTGGCCGAGGTCGGGTCCGAGCCCCAGGTTCGGGCGAGACGGAGATCGCCGGCTGGTGCCGGGGCGGAGTCCGAGCCCTAGGGTCGGGCGAAGCGGAGTTCGTCGTCTTCTGGGGCCGAGCCCAAATCCGAGCCCTGGGTCGGGCGAGGCGGAGATCGTCGTCTTCTGGGACTTAGCCCGAGTCCGAGCCCTGGGTCGGGCGGAGTTCGCCGTCTTCCGGGACTTAGCCCGAGTCCGAGCCCTGGGTCGGGCGGAGTTCACCGTCTTCCGGGACTTAGCCCGAGTCCGAGCCCTGGGTCGGGCGAAGCGGAGCTTCCTATGGTGCCTTCGGCAGGGCCTGACTGCCTGTCAGTCTTACTCTGTCAAGTGGCACCGTAGTCGGAGTGGCGCAGGCGGCGCTGTCCTTCTGTCAGGCTGGTCAGTGGAGCGGCGAAGTGACGGCGGTCACTTTGGCTCTGCCGGCTGGGGGGCGTGCGTCAGGATAAAGGTGTCAGGCCACCTTCGCATTAAATGCTCCTGCGATTTGGTCGGTCGGTGCGGCGATTTGGTCAGGGTTGCTTCTTGGCGAAGGCAGGGCCTCGGGCGAGCCGGAAACATGTTCGCCGCTGAAGGGGGGCCTCGGGCGAGACGGAAATCCTCCGGGGTCGGCTGCCCTTGCCCGAGGCTAGGCTCGGGTGAGGCGTGATCGAGTCCCTTGACTGGGCTGATCCCTGACTTAATCGCACCCATCAGGCCTTTGCAGCTTTGTGCTGATGGGGGTTACCAGCTGAGAATTAGGAGCCTTGAGGGTACCCCTAATTATGGTCCCCGACAGTAGCCCCCGAGCCTCGAAGGGAGTGTTTGCACTCGCTTGGAGGCTTTCGTCGCACTTTTTTGCAAGGGGACCAGCCTTTTCTCGGTTGTGCTTTGTTCCGGTGGGTGCGCGCGAGCGCACCCGCCGGGTGTAGCCCCCGAGGCCTCGGAGGAGTGGTTTCACTCCTTCGAGGTCTTAATGCCTCACGTAGTGCTTCGGCTGGTCTGGTCGTTCCCTCATGCGAGCTGGCCGTAGCCCAGGTGCACGGTCGGGTCCCAAGTTCTCGGGCTGGTATGTTGACGCTGTCAACGGTTCGGCCGGAGCTGGGTTTGCGAGAGCAGCCCCCGAGCCTCTGCACAGAGCGAGAGGGCGGTCAGGGGTAGACTCGGCTTTTTTACATACGCCCCTGCGTCGCCTTTCCGCAAGGAGGAAGGGGGAAAGCGCCATGTTGCCCTCGATGGGCGCCGAACATGGTGTCTCCGATGAGCTGCAAGCGGGTAATCCGAGTGGACGTCCGTGCCCCGTTCGTTAGGGGTCGGCTAGGGGCCCAGAGGCACGCCCAAAAGTACCTGCGGGTGATCTGCCGGACCCGGTCCCCTGGCGACGGGGTTCGAGGGCTCGATGCCTCCCTCTGATGGGATTCCGTTACAAGATCGTTCCCGCTGGTCTCGGAAATGTCCTAGGGTACCTCGGGAGCATAGCCCGAGCCTTGGTTATGTATCGAACGTACCCATGGTCATCCCTCGCTCGGCGTCTGAGGCGGCTGTGAACCCTTCGGGGGCCAGCCTTCGAACCCCTGATCAGTAATGGGCGCGGAGCCCGAGTAGCCTGAGGCGGTCGTGGAACCCTTTCGAGGGGCCGGCCTTCAAACCCCTGACCAGTAGTGGGTGTAGGGCCCACGCGATCTGAGGCGGCTGTCGAACCCTTCCGGGGGGCCAGCCTTCGAACCTCTGATCAGTAGGGGGGCTCGGAGCCTGGTTCCTTCTCGGGGAAGGATCCTTTTCGGGGTATCCCCCTTTCCCGGTCCCTGTTGCAAGAGAGAGAAAGAGGAAAAAAGGAGAAGGATACGAAATCGATCGACGCGACGTACCTTTTTTGACGCGGTCATCATGGCGAAGGCGAAGCGTCGCCCGCTTCTCCTGCCAGAGGCGCCGCGTGTCCCGCCGCGGAGTTGATGCGACGGGGCGAGTAGTTCGCAGGGTAGCCGTTGCGCGTGCGTGAGCCGTTCAAGGAACGGGTCACGGGCGCGTTGCCTTCACGCCGTGAGAGAGGGTTCTCTCGCTGCCCCTGGACGGGACGTGAGCTTGGCTGACGACGTGATCACTGCACCTGCCCGCCTGCCACCGCCATTACTGCTGGCCCGTCTTCGGCCGTATTGACCGTCGCGCCAGGCTGGAGCCGCTGGGTCGTGCGCTAGGTGGCCTCGAGTCGCGGTATTGGTTCCGCAGTCGAGGAGGCGCGGTGGTGGCGCAGGTGGCGGTGCAGTTACTCACACGTAGCAACCGGCGCACCGGTTGCGTGATGCGTGGGCCTGGGCCTCCATGCCGGGCGTGTTGGGAGTCGGAGAAGTGCGCCCACTTGGCGCGGTTGCATGCCGCCTGCATGGCTACCCACCCTTTCACCCGCTGGTCTGGGCAAAAGTGGAGGGTCGCTTGTGACCGCTGGGCGGTTGTACGCACCGCGCGTGGCGGTTGGGCTTCTTCTGCTCTGAGTCGGCTTGCATGACGCGTGGGACCCAGCCCCCGCGCCGTAGGGGAGGACCTTGGAGTGTGTTGGAGAAGACTCAGCCCATGACGGCTGGGGACGTAAGTAGGGAGAGCCGCCTTTAAAAGGAGGGTGACCCCCTCGGAAGGCGACCATGTCTTCGCGCTCCCTTATGCATCATGTCTTTCCACCTTCCAAGCCCTCGGATGGGGGAGATCCGCCGTCTTTCCGCCTCGTCGTTGGAGGAACACAACTCCGTGGGAGTTGGTACCTTTCAGCCATCGTTCGGCTTCAAGGATTTTCATCAGCCAGCTCGGCTGCTCCCCTTCGCTGGGGGTCACCCAAGACGGTGACCACCAGCCCCTGGATGGGGAGGAGCAAGCTGGGCTGTGATCTTGGCCCCGCCCCCAGCTGGTCTTCATCATCCTCGCTGGGGCGGGGCCCGGGCTGAGCCGGTGCTCTGCCCCCGGCGCGGGTCGGCCGACCGCCTCCTCTTCCAGCTTCTGGTGGTGGAGACCATCCTCCAGTTCTGCGGAGGAGACATCCTCCAGCCATGCTGGGGGAGGCGGGCTGTTGCTGTCCAGCTAGGATGCAACATTTCGTCCTCTTCCTCGCTTGCGTGGCGAGGACAGGAGTGAGGACCTGCCGATGCGCTTTGGGGCGACCCGCGTTTGCTGGTGATTCGCCCAGAGCTTGTCGCTCCACGGGCTTCCCCGGCGTGGAGGTTGTCCATACCCGCGGGGACGGAACCGGAGTTCTGTTTGTAATGGCACTCTGAATGCCAGTGTTTTTGTTCATTGTGGCTGTCGGGGCCTGAACATGTGTATATTTTCGGCACGGAGCCGTGTTTTTTCCTCATTTTCGAGCACTAAGACTCGCCTGTTGGTTGTCTGAACCACTTCACCAAGCGTGAGTCGCCCCGTGCAAAGGTGACGAGTGAGGTATCCGTATCCCGGAGGCGTAGGAGTCCCTCGGCTCGGTCAGCCTTGTTGTCCGAGGCTTCTCTAGCTTAATTAAAGGAACCCCTCGGCCACTCTTCGATGAGCCGAGGCCAGGGGTAGCGGCGTCAACATGAACAGAGGCAGAGTTGGCTCGAAGAGAAAACCTGGTTGGCCGGAGCCTGGCCGGGTCGTCCGTTAGCGGGACCGGCGCCGGAATTGACCAGCCGAGGCCTCGGGTCGGGCTGACGTCCTTGGAGGACGGCTGACCGAGGCCCCGGGGTGACCGGCCGAGCCGCCTGCTCGGGCCGGATTCCCGAGAAGACCCTGGCAGCGATGGCCCGGGCGTGGCGATGACGTCATCCTTCAGAGTGGAGATCTTCGGACCGCGTCGCCGTCCGAGGCTAGGTCAGACCTCGCCGAAGGTATCGTCGATGCCGAGGGTGCTGCTGCTCCCTTCAGCCGTCAGGATCCGAGCCTGCAGGATCGGATTATCTTGTAGCGTGTGTTCCCTGCGGCCGCCGAGGCCAAAACACACCCTCGCCGTGTTGTAAAGCCGCGTCTCCTTTCCTCTTGTTTCGAGTATCTGGACCTTTTTGTTGGTAACAGAAATGTTTGTGCGAGCGAGAGTTGCTTCTCGCGGAAGGTGACGAGTGAGGTATCCGTATCCCGGAGGCGTAGGAGTCCCTCGGCTCGGTCAGCCTTGCCGCTTACGCGCACTCTTACCCGTCCATGGGGCTCTGTTCCCGACGCAGTCGAGAAAGCTCGAGAAATCGCTTCGACAGAAGAACTTCCGAACGTGAAGACTTGTTCGGTCCGCGGGATCACTTATCCGAACGTGAGTTACTTATCGCAGAAGGTGATGAGTGAGGTATCCGTATCCCGGAGGCGTAGGAGTTCCTCGGCTCGGTCAGCCTTGGCTGCTTACGTGTACTCCGTCGTTTTCAGGACCCACTTTCGAAGTAGTCAAACAGCCCGAAAGACCTTCTGGCAGAAAAGATCTTTTTTCGAGGAAAATTTCGACGCAGAGGGGGTTCCCCCCCTTTTAGCCCCCGAGGGAGGGTCGGGCTTTGCCGAGGCGAGGCCGACCCTTCCTTGACGACTAAACTTTTGCTGGGCGCGAGGTATATGAACAACTTGAAAACATCTTAAGGGTAGAAGCGACGTAGCTGTTGGATGTTCCAAGCGTTGCCGTAGACCTCGCCTTGACTGTTGGCCAGCTTGTACGTTCCGGGCTTCAGAACTTTGGCGATGACGAACGGCCCCTCCCAGGGAGGCGTGAGCTTGTGCCGCCCTCGGGCGTCTTGTCGTAGCCGAAGCACCAGGTCGCCCACCTGGAGGTCTCGGGACCGGACCCCTCGGGCGTGGTAGCGTCGCAGGGACTGCTGGTATCGCGCCGAGTGTAGTAAGGCCTTGTCCCGAGCCTCCTCCAGCTAGTCCAGCGAGTCTTCTCGGCCAGCTTGGTTGCTTTGGTCGGTGTAGGCCCTCGCCCTCGGGGAGCCGTATTCCAGGTCTGTGGGCAAGACAGCCTCGGCCCCGTAGACTAGGAAGAACGGCGTGAAGCCCGTGGCTCGGCTTGGCGTTGTCCTCAGACTCCAGACCACCGAGGGGAGTTCCTTCACCCATCGCTTGCCGAACTTGTTGAGGTCGTTGTAGATCCGAGGCTTGAGCCCTTGTAGAATCATGCCGTTGGTACGCTCTACTTGCCCATTTGACATGGGGTGAGCCACGGCGGCCCAGTCCACCCGGATGTGGTGGTCCTCGCAGAAGTCCACGAACTTTCTGCCAGTGAACTGGGTGCCGTTGTCGGTGATGATGGAGTTCGGGACCCCGAAGCAATGGATGATGTTGGTGAAGAACGCCACCGCCTGCTCGGACCTAATGCTGTTCAGGGGTCGGACCTCGATCCACTTGGAGAATTTGTCGATGGCGACCAGCAGGTGCATGTAGCCCTCGGGTGCCTTCTGCAAGGGGCCGACGAGATCCAGGCCCCACACAGCAAAAGGCCAGGTGATGGGTACCGTCTGCAGAGCCTGAGCGGGCAGGTGGGTCTGCCTTGCGTAGAACTGACACCCTTCGCAGGTGCGGACAATTCTAGTGGCGTCGGCCACCGCCGTCGGCCAGTAGAAGCCTTGCCGGAAAGCATTCCCGACAAGGGCTCGAGGCGCTGCGTGATGGCCGCAAGCCCCCGAGTGTATCTCTCGCAGGAGTTCCTGACCTTCGGCGATGGAGATGCATCGCTGGAGGATGCCGGAGGGGCTGCGGTGGTAGAGCTCCTTCTCATCACCCAGCAAGACGAACGACTTGGCGCGCCGCGCCACCCGCCGAGCTTCGGCTCGGTCGGAGGGTAGCTCTCCTCGGTGGAGATATTGCAGGTACGGGGTCTGCCAGTTTTGATCAGGCGTGACCCCGCTTTGCTCCTCCTCGACGTGCAGCGCCTCGCCCTCAGGGGCCGAGGGTACCTCGGGTTGAATCGAGGATGCCTCGGGCCGAGCCGAGGGTGCCTCGGGATGATCCGAGGATACCTTGGGCTGAGCCGAGGGTGCCTCGGGCGGGGCCGAGGGTGCCTCGGGCTCGGGCGCGTCGTCGATCTTGACAGAGGGTTGATGCAGATCCCGGGAGAAGACGTCCGGGGGAACCGTCGTTCGCCCTGAGGCTATTTTAGCCAGCTCGTCCGCAGTCTCGTTGTAGCGCCGAGCGATGTGGTTGAGCTCGAGCCCGTAGAACTTGTCTTCCAAGCGCCGAACCTCATCGCAGTAGGCCTCCATCTTCGGGTCGCGGCAGTGGGAGTTCTTCATGACTTGGTCGATGACGAGCTGTGAGTCACCGCGAGCGTCGAGGCGTCGGACCCCTAGCTCGATGGCGATCCGCAACCCGTTGACCAGAGCTTCGTACTCAGCCACATTGTTGGATGCCGGGAAATGGAGGCGTAGCACGTAGCGTAGGTGCTTCCCGAGGGGCGAGATGAAGAGTAGGCCTGCGCTGGCTCCTGTCTTCATCAGCGACCCGTCGAAGAACATGGTCCAGAGCTCCGGTTGGATCGGAGCCGTCGGTAGCTGGGTGTCGACCCATTCAGCTACGAAGTCCGCCAAGACCTGGGACTTGATGGCCTTCTGAGGAGCGAACGAGATCGTCTCGCCCATGATTTCCACCGCCCACTTTGCAATCCTGCCCGAGGCCTCTCGGCACTGGATGATCTCCCCCAGGGGAAGGATGACACCATAGTTACCGGATGAGACTCGAAGTAGTGTCGCAGCTTCCGCCGCGTCAGGATCACCGCGTACAGCAGCTTCTGAACTTGTGGGTAGCGGATCTTGGTTTCGGACAGCACCTCACTGACGAAGTAGACTGGCCTCTGAACGGGCAACGCATGCCCCTCTTCCTGCCTCTCGACCACAATCGCGGCGCTAACCACCTAAGTGGTCGCGGTGACGTAGACCAGGAGGGCTTCTCCGGCAGCTGGGGGCACCAAGATAGGCGCCTTTGTGAGGAGCGCCTTCAGGTTCCCGAGGGCTTCCTCGGCCTCAGGGGTCCAAGTGAAGCACTCGACCTTCCTTAAGAGGTGGTACAGAGGTAGACCTCTTTCGCCGAGGCGTGAGATGAAGCGGCTCAGAGCCGCGAGGCATCCCATGACCCTCTGTACGCCTTTCAAGTCCTTGATGGGCCCCATGCTGGTGATAGCTGCGATCTTCTCCGGGTTGGCTTCGATGCCCCGCTCGGAGACGATGAACCCCAAGAGCATGCCTCGGGGCACCCTGAAGACACACTTTTCGGGATTAAGCTTGACGCCTTTCGCCTTGAGACATCGGAATGTCACTTCAAGGTCTGAAAGGAGGTCGAAGGCTTTCCTCGTCTTGACTACGATGTCATCGACGTAGGCCTCGACCGTGCGGCCAATGTGTTCGCCGAACACATGGTTCATGCACCGCTGGTACGTCGCACCCGCATTCCTCAAGCCGAACGGCATGGTGACATAGCAGTACATGCCGAAGGGTGTGATGAAAGAAGTCACGAGCTGGTCGGACTCTTTCATCCTGATTTGATGATACCCTGAGTAGGCGTCGAGGAAAGACAGGGTTTCACACCTAGCAGTGGAATCCACGATTTGGTCGATGCGAGGCAGAGGGTAGGGAACCTTCGGACATGCTTTGTTGAGACCAGTGTAGTCTACACACATCCGCCATTTCCCCCCTTTCTTTCTCACAAGCACAGGGTTGGCAAGCCATTCAGGATGGAATACCTCTTTGATGAACCCTGCCGCCATTAGCTTGTGGATCTCCTCGCCTATGGCTCTGCGCTTCTCCTCGTCGAATCGGCGCAGTGGCTGCTTGACGGGTCGGGCTCCGGCTCGGATGTCCAGCGAGTGCTTGGCGACATCCCTCGGTATGCCGGGCATGTCCGAGGGACTCCACGCGAAGACGTCGGCGTTCGCGCGGAGAAAGTCGACGAGCACTGCTTCCTATTTGGGATCGAGCCCGGAGCCGATCCGGATCTACTTGGAGGCGTCGCCGCTGGGGTCAAGGGGGATGGACTTAACCGTCTCCGCTGGCTCCAAGTTGCCGGCATGACGCTTCACGTCTAGCACCTCCTTAGAGAGGCTCTCCAGGTCGGCGATGAGGGCCTCGGACTCGGCGAGGGCCTCGGCGTACTCCACGCACTCCACGTCGCATTCGAACGCGTGTTTGTACGTGGGGCCGACGGTGATGACCCCGTTGGGGCCCGGCATCTTGAGCTTCAGGTAGGTGTAGTTGGGGATGACCATGAGCTTCACGTAGCATGGCCTCCCTAGTACCGCGTGGTAGGTCCCTCGGAACCCGACCACCTCGAACGTCAGGGTCTCCCTTCGGAAGTTGGAGGGTGTTCCGAAGCAGACGGAAAGGTCGAGCTGTCCGAGGGGTTGGACGCGCTTCCCGGGAATGATCCCATGGAAGGGTGCAGCGCCTGCCCGGACAGAGGACAGATCGACACGCAGGAGCCCGAGGGTCTCGGCGTAGATGATGTTGAGGCTGCTGCCTCCGTCCATGAGGACCTTGGTGAGCCTGACGTCGCCGATGATGGGGTCGATGACGAGCGGGTATTTCCCCGGGCTCGGCACATGGTCGGGGTGATCGTCTCGGTCGAAGGTGATGGGCTTGTTGGACCAGTCCAGATAGACTGGCGCCGCCACCTTCACCGAGCAGACCTCCCGGCGCTCTTGCTTGCGGTGCCGAGCCGAGGCGTTCGCCGCTTGCCCACCATAGATCATGAAGCAGTCGCAGACCTCGGGGAACTCTCCTGCCTGGTGATCTTCCTTCTTGTCGTCGCCACGGGCCTTGCCATCCTCTGCGGGTGGCCCGGCCCTGTGGAAGTGGCGCCGAAGCATGACGCAATCCTCAAGGGTGTGCCTGACGGGTCCCTGGTGATAGGGGCACGGCTCCTTAAGCATCTTGTCAAAGAGGTTGGCACCTCCGGGGGGCTTCCGAGGGTTCTTGCACTCGGCGGCGGCGACAAGGTCCGCGTCGGCGGCGTCGCGTTTCGCTTGCGACTTCTTCTTGCCCTTCTTCTTGGCGCCGCGCTGAGTTGACGCCTCGGGAGTATCTTCCGATGGGCGGCCCTGGGGCTGCTTGTCCTTTCGGAAGATAGCCTCGACCGCCTCCTGGCCGGAGGCGAACTTGGTGGCGATGTCCATCAGCTCGCTCGCCCTGGTGGGGGTCTTGCGACCCAGCTTGCCCACCAGGTCGCGGCAGGTGGTGCCAGCGAGGAACGCGCCGATGACATCCGAGTCGGTGATGTTGGGCAGCTCGGTGCGCTGCTTCGAGAATCGCCGGATGTAGTCTCGGAGAGACTCTCCCGGCTGCTGTCGGCAGCTTCGGAGGTCCCAGGAATTCCCGGGGCGCATGTACGTGCCCTGGAAATTGCCGGCGAAAGCTTGGACTAGGTCGTCCCAGTTGGAGATCTGCCCTGGAGGCAGGTGCTCCAACCAGGCGCGAGCGGTGTCGGAGAGGAACAGGGGGAGGTTGCAGATGATGAGGTTGTCATCGTCCGTTCCACCCAGTTGGCAGGCCAGACGGTAGTCCGCGAGCCACAGTTCCGGTCTCGTCTCCCCCGAGTTCTTTGTGATAGTAGTCGGGGGTCGGAACCGGGTCGGGAACGGCGCCCGTCGGATGGCTCGGCTGAAGGCTTGCGGACCGGGTGGTTCGGGCGAGGGACTCTGATCCTCCCCGCTGTCGTAGCGTCCCCCACGCCTGGGGTGGTAGCCTCGACGCACCCTCTCATCGAGGTGGGCCCGACGGTCGCGGTGATGGTGCTCGTTGCCGAGGCGACCCGGGGCCGCAGGCGCGGTGTTGCGCGTGCGCCCGGTGTAGACCGAGGCTTCCCGCATGAATCGGGAAGTCGCGGCATGAGGTTCCAAGGGGTACCCCTGCCTTCGGGAGGCGGAGCTCTCGGCCCGTCGGGCCGCGGCGCCTTCCAGGAGATTCTTGAGCTCTCCCTGGATTCGCCGCCCCTCGGTGGTTGATGGCTCCGGCATCGCGCGAAGAAGCATTGCTGCTGCCGCCAGGTTCTGGCCGACCCCACTGGATGCGGGTGGCGGCCTGACCCTAACGTCGTCGGTGATGCGGTGCTGGAAGCCCTGGGGTAGATGACGTACTTCCCCGGCCGGAGGTTGGCCCGCCCATGCCTGCCCGATGTCCCAACGGATCGGCTCAAGCGCTCCTGCTCCCTCGTCGAGCCTGGCCTGCACCCCGCGGATTTGCTCGAGCTGTGGGTCATGACCCCCCGCCTGAACGGGGACCACAGCTAGCTCCCGTGGGATGTCAACGCGAGGCACCGGCCTAGGGAGGTCACCGTCCTCCGGCACGCCGAGATGGTTGCCTTCGGGGGGACCCCTTAGATCGACGTGGAAGCATTCGCGACTTGGGCCGCAGTCCTCGTCGCCGAGGCTACGGCTACCGTCGGAACAGTCGGAAAGGCAGTAGTCGCATGCGGTCATGAAGTGCCGCATGGCACTGGGGTTGCCAAGTCCAGAGAAATCCCAACATATGCTAGGCTCGTCGTCTTCCTCGGACCCAGAGGGCCCGTAGGTCGAGACGTCCGTCAGCCGGTCCCAAGGTGACCGCATATGAATCTCCAGAGGGTTTGGACTCGCCTCAGCAAGAGCGCCCGCCAAAGCGGGGCCGCTAGGCGGGTCGAGGTTGAATCCGAAAGACGTGGGATGGGAATCGGTCGGTACCTTTTGGTCGACGGGCGGCGATGAGGTCGCGTCGGGGACTGACTGCGCCGTCGTCTCAGGTACGAGGGTGACGTCCAGCAAGCTTTTTGCGAGCGTGCTGGCGTCGTCCGCTTGCTCGGGATTGGCGTGTCGCGGGGAGGCGGCGCTCGCCTTCGTCTCAAACGCGAGGTCGACGCCCGGTGCGCCCCCCGTTGAGGTGCTGGGGCCGTCGACTCGCTCGACAGCCGACGAGGCGCTGTCTCCTGCTTGGCCTTGGTTGCCCCACCTCCTCCTCCGTCGGTGGGGGAGAGGACGGGGTGAGCTCGAAGGTTGTTCTTCCACCATGCGGGGAAGACGTCGCCGATTCCGCCACCGGCGGGCGGGTTGTCGGCCGCCACTGTCGTTGTCGCGCGGCGGTGGAAGGAGTATCATGTCGTAGCTGCCGTCGAGGGACATGAACTCAAGACTCCCGAAACGGAGCACCGTCCCGGGTTGGAGAGGTTGCTGGAGACTGCCCATCTGGAGCTTGACGGGAAGCTGTTCGTCAACACGCAGCAGGCCCCTACCTGGCGCGCCAACTGTCGGCGTTCCGAGACCGGGGGGTCCCTGAGCCGACGAGTGAATGTCGCCGCGTGCCCCAGCCCAGATGGGTCGAGCGCGAGGGCGAGCGCGAAGGGGGGAGAGCGAGGCGGCCGGAGACCAGCGTGAGAGAGGTGGGAATCCCGCGGCCTTCGTGTTCATCCCGCGCCCAGGTCGGGTGCGCTTGCAGTAGGGGGTTACAAGCGTCCACGCGGGAGAGGGAGCGAGCGGCCTCCAGCGAGCGCCTGTTCTCGTCCTCGTCCCCGCGCGGCCAACCCTCTCTAAGAGGGCCCTGGTCCTTCCTTTTATAGGCGTAAGGAGAGGATCCAGGTGTACAATGGGGGGTGTAGCAGAGTGCTACGTGTCTAGCGGAGGAGAGCTAGCACCCTAAGTACATGCCGTTGTGGCAGCCGGAGAGATTTTGGCACCCAGCTGGTGTGATGTCGTGGCCGTCGGAGGAGCGATGGAGCCTGGCGGAGGGACAGCTGTCGGAGCGGTTAAATCCTTGCTGACGTCCTCTTGCTTCCGTAAGGGGGCTGAGAGCCGCCGTCGTCATAGAGTATGCAGGGCGCCATCATTGCCTATCTGGCGGGGCGAGCCAGATGGGACGCCGGTCTTGTTCCCTGCGGCCCGAGTCAGCTCGGGGTAGGGTGATGATGGCGCCTCCCGTTGACGTGGCTGGTCTACGCCCTAGGTTGGGCGATGTGGAAGCTCCTCCGAAGCCGAGGTCGAGTCTGTCTTCCGTGGCCGAGGTCGGGTCCGAGCCCCAGGTTCGGGCGAGACGGAGATCGCCGGCTGGTGCCGGGGCGGAGTCCGAGCCCTGGGGTCGGGCGAAGCAGAGTTCGTCGTCTTCTGGGGCCGAGCCGAAATCCGAGCCCTGGGTCGGGCGAGGCGGAGATCGTCGTCTTCTGGGGCCGAGCCCAAATCCGAGCTCTGGGTCGGGCGAGGCGGAGATCGTCGTCTTCTGGGACTTAGCCCGAGTCCGAGCCCTGGGTCGGGCGGAGTTCGCCGTCTTCCGGGACTTAGCCCGAGTCCGAGCCCTGGGTCGGGCGGAGTTCGCCGTCTTCCGGGACTTAGCCCGAGTCCGAGCCCTGGGTCGGGCGAAGCGGAGCTTCCTATGGTGCCTTCGGCAGGGCCTGACTGCCTGTCAGTCTTACTCTGTCAAGTGGCACCGCAGTCGGAGTGGCGCAGGCGGCGCTGTCCTTCTGTCAGGCTGGTCAGTGGAGCGGCGAAGTGACGGCGGTCACTTCGGCTCTGCCGGCTGGGGGGCGTGCGTTAGGATAAAGGTGTCAGGCCACCTTCACATTAAATGCTCCTGCGATTTGGTCGGTCGGTGCGGCGATTTGGTCAGGGTTGCTTCTTGGCGAAGGCAGGGCCTCGGGCGAGCCGGAAACATGTTCGCCGCTGAAGGGGGGCCTCGGGCGAGACGAAAATCCTCCGGGGTCGGCTGCCCTTGCCCGAGGCTAGGCTCGGGTGAGGCGTGATCGAGTCCCTTGACTGGGCTGATCCCTGAATTAATCGCACCCATCAGGTCTTTGCAGCTTTGTGCTGATGGGGTGTCGAGAAAAATTAGATCAAAGCCTAGTTGTCATTAAATTTGACCCAACTCACCATGTAAAAATTTGATTATTTTATTGTATATATAAATTTAAGTGTAAAAGATTACAAAAATTAAGGTGGGGCCATGGCCCCCATTGCCCCACCCTGAATACGCCCCTGCCTCTGTTAGAATTATATTTTTTTTTCTAGGACAAAAGAAGTACGGTCATAAGACGACCCCATCAGAGCTCCTTCCGGAGTGCGTAAACTTCACAGTGAAGTACGTCTCGCGCCACGTAAAAGAATGTTGGTTTCCAGCAGCTCTCGTATACGAACGCAGAAGATACAGAGAGGAAATAGAGAGTGCCCTAGATTTGGGATGTGGTAGGGAGAGAACGCCCGTTTTTCGCATCCGCGTCCACAACCTGTTGGAAGAGATGATCAATGATCACGATGTCCTCTTTTCCGCAGACGGGGTGCCTTTAGGAGACCCGCTGAGGTTAGTCTAAGACAGTTGAGCTTTAAGATTTAAAATTTACTATTAAGTAATAGCTATAATATTCGGTTCTCAATCATCTTTCTCTTTTTCTAATTTTTTCTTAGGGGTGTTTGGTTTATAGGGATTAATTTTTAGTTCCTTCATTTTATTCTATTTAGTCCCTAAATTATCGAATATAAAAACTAAAAATTAGTTTTATTTTAGTTTTCATATTTAGCAATTTAAGAATTAAAATAGAATAAAATTAAGAGACTAAAAATTAGTTACTAGAAACCGAACACCATCTACATCTCTATCTCTACTTTTGGAGAGATGGATATTTTCCTTTTATGTAGATCTCCGAACTAGAGGGTATCTTAGGCTCTGTTTGTTTCGGATTATAATCTCTCTAGTTTATATAATCTAGCGTAAATAATTTAGCAGGTAAACAAACACCTAGATTATGGGTTCAGATTATATAATCTAAAGCCTAGATTATGATAATCTCATAATTTTGTCAAGAGTAGCTTATTTGAGATTATTTTAGCAAAAGACCTAATACTCATGGTTATGTAAATAGAAATTACAATATATACCATCTTTTTTTTGTCCACCTCAAATAAACAAACAAGGGTACTACTGTCTTTATGAATAATCTACATTTGTATAATCTAAACTATTAAACAACTACATATAGATTATAATATATATAGATTATAATCTAGATTATATAATTTAGATTATAATTCAGATTATATAATTTATAAGCTGAAACAAACATGCCCTTACTCGTACTGGAGGCACTCAGTGGAGCCTTGAGGCTCGCATCACAGTGGTGTCATGCTCCGGTTATTATCATGTCAGACTCTGCAAGTTTAATCAAGGCTATTGGTCATGAAGACAGCACAGACAAATCGGATCAGATTGGTTTCATCATCTCGGAAGCACATGAGTGTGCTAGGCTACTCGAGGGTTGGAGAGTTTCGAGGGTCGCTAATATTAGCTAGGCAAAAGGGTTCACTCGGCTGTTTTGGTTGAAGCAAGCACCCGCATGCGTTCTGCATCTCACCCAACAAGATTATAACTCCATGTTTGTCTAGTTAATAGAAGTCCCTCAGCTTTGCCCGCAAACAACAAAAAACCCTGCAAAATTCTCATAAAAATATATAGATCAAGCTATGAGTTCTGCAGACTCTAACTATTATTCATAAAGATGCCATAGGATCTATTCTACCTTGATATTACTATAGTTGGAAGCCTTTAGTGGAGTCTGCGTTAACCCTCTCGAGATGCGCTAAGAACGATAGATAAATCCCAAAAATCATCACAGAAGTTAGATACATCATCGTACCTTTAATTTGATAGACTCTAATCATCGTCATAAAAATCACACCACATTTATAATTACGCAATTCCATAAAGAAAACACCAAAATTTGCATCTAAAATTACTTACCTCTACAATATGATAGATAATTTAAAGTAACCCAAGTTTATGTCTAAATTATCCACCTTTGACATTATAAAAATAATAGAAAACAACCCTAAATTTGCATCTAAGTTAAACACCTCTATCATTATTGTCGGGTACCGTAATCAGGGGTACTCCCGATAGTCCTAAAACATGGCAGGAGAACATCTTTAGAAAGACTGGTAAGCACGGATCAGAGTTAAAAGCCTTGTCTGCCAAGGGACGCAATCCCGTCTTACCCGAGCCCAGCCTCGGGCAACAGCGGTAGTCCCGTACAAATTCATGGCTCGCCCGAGGGTCCCCTCAGGCGAGGAGCGCACCCCGACTCCCCCGAGGTAAAGCTCGGGTAAACTTTATCGCAGAGCGGCCTCGGCCAAACCACCTTGCCGCCGACCGTATCGCGTGCACATTTAATACGGGGATCACCTGACACCTTATCCTGACACGCGCGCCTCAGTGGGCAAGATCGAAATGACCGCAGTCACTTCACCCTTTTACTGATCATTCTGACAAGATAACAACACTATTCACCCCGTTCCGACTACTGTGCCAACTACTGGAGTAAGACTAACAACAGTAAGTCACTGTCTCTCCCGAGTTCAGCCTCGGGCGCAACAGAGAGCTCCGCCTCGCCCGACCCCAGCCTCGGCCTCAGGAGGAGTCGTCCCCACGTCCGACCCAGGCCTCGGCCTCAGCCTCGGCCTTGGGAAGAGGTCTCCGCCTCGCCCGACCTAGGCCTCAGCCTCGACCACGACCTCGGGAGGAGGTCTCCGCCTCACCCGACCTAGGTCTCGGCCTCAGCCTCGGTCTCGGGAGAAGTCACCGCCTCGCCCGACCTCAGCCTCGGCCTCGGGAGAAGTCACTGCCTCGCCCGACACGGCCTCGGACCGACTACGTGAACAGGGAATATGACATTATCCTACCCCTAGCTAGCCACCTCAGGCTACGAAGGAATAAGACCGGTGTCACATCGAATTACTCCAGTAACAGGTAATGATGATCCCCGGCATGCGCTCATGACGTCGACTGTCCTCAAGCTCTCTAAGAAATCAAAGGAACGTCAGCAGGACCTAGGGCCGCACCGCCAGCCACGCTTCTACAGGGCTCAAGCACTTCTCCGCCGGCCACGTTAGCACTTAGCTACACCCCCACATGTACAGCTGGGTCACCTCCTTGTGCCTATAAAAGGAGATGCCCAGGGCTATCCCAAAAGAGGAAGAAAAAGGGAGCTCACCCTTACGACTCACGCGACACCAACAAAGAACTCTTCAGTGCAACCTTCACTCCACAACACGAGATCTTTCAAGAGACCTGGGACCCGTTCCCTCTCTCGCGAAGCTTGTAACCCCTACTACAAGCACCCCGATGCAAGATAATATAAGCCTCATCCCCCCTCTGCTGGAAGTAGGGCCTTCTCAGCCCGAACCAGGATAAACCTTGTGTTTCATCTTGCATCAATCCATCTGGGCAGAGACACGCGGCATAAAATTCACTAGTCGGTTCGGTTGAGGGTCCCCTAGGTCCGAAACACCGACAGTTGGCGCGCCAGGTAGGGGCTCGCTGCGTGTTGACAATACTTTCCCGTGAAGTTCCAGATGGACAATCTTCAGCAGTCTCTTCAGCCCGGGATGGTGCTCCGCTTTGGGAGTCTTGAGTTCATGTCCCCCGACGATAGCTACGATATGATACTCCTCCCACCGCAGCACGGCAGCAATGACGGTCGCTGGCTCGCCCGGCGGAGGCAAAACCGACGACGATCTCTCCCTGGGGCGGAAGAAGAGCACTCGGGTCAACCTCGCCACCCTCCTTGCCGAAGGAGACGGAGACAGGGCAACCATGGCCAGGCAAGAGGCAACACCTCGTCGGCTGTCAGGCCAGAGCAAGTTGACGGCGCCGGCACCCCAGCGAGGGACATGTCGGGCGTTAGCCTCACGCCTGAGACAACGACGGGCGACGCTTCCCGACAAAATGCTAACCCCAGGCGGGCTGATGATGCTAGCACCCTTGTGAGGGACTTGTCGGGCATCAGTCTTGCGCCTGAGACAGCGACACGTTTTGTCCCCACTACAACTTCACCATCGTCCACCAACCAGGAGGAACCATCGGTTTTCCATCCTGTTCTTTTTAGATTCAGCTTCGACCCGCCAGGCGACCCCGCTTCGGCGTACGATTCCGCAAGGACATATCCTGACCTCCCGGGGTACCATATGTGGTCAACTTGGGTCCGACTAACGGTCGCCTCTACCTCCGAACCCGCGGGTCCCGAGGAAGAGGACGGCTCCGACTTCGGTATGGATTTCACCGGACTCCGTGACCCCGGAGCCATGCGAGACTTCATGTCCGCATGTGACCACTGCCTCTCCGGCGACTCTAACGATGGCCACAGCCTCGACGACGAGGGTTACGACCTAACTCGCGAGTGCTTCCACATCGATCAAGAGGATCACGATGGAGACAACAACCTCGGCATGCCAAGAAACAACGACGCCCCTGCACCTACATCTCGCGTCGAGATCCTGCGGGAGCTAGCTGAGGCCCGGGCCCCTGCGGGGGTCAGGGCACGCTGCTTGAGCAACTCCGCGAGATGCAGGCCAAGCTCGACGAAGAAATGGAGTGACTTGTGCAGCTCCGACAAAACCTCAAACAAGAGTGGGCAGGACGAGCCCCCGCCGGAGGAGCACGTCATTGAGCCCGGGACGTCCAGCGCCGTATTATTGACGACGCCAGGGCGGGGCTGCCCCCGACCTTCAACGGGGCCAGCCAGAACCTAGCTGCAGCGGCGATGCTACTCCGAACAATGCCGGAGCCATCCACCACCGAGGGGCGACGTGTCCAGGGCGAGCTCAAAGACCTCCTGGAAAACGTCGCAGTCCAGCGAGCCGAGAGCTCTGCCTCCCGAAGGCGGGGATGCCCCTCGGAGCATCACCACGAGCCCTCCAGACACGTGCAAGAAGCCTCGGTCCATACCGAGCCCACAGGAGACAGGGCCCCTGCGGTCCTGGACCGCCTCGACAACGAGCAACACCGCCGCGACCGTCGAGCCCGCCTCGAGGAAAGGGTGCGCCGAGGCTATCACCCCAGGCGAGGAGGACGCTACGACAATGAGGAGGATCGGAGCCCCTCACCCGAACCACCAGGCCTGCGGGTCTTAAGCCGAGCCATACGACGGGCGTCGTTCCCGGCCTGGTTCCGAGCTCCGACTACCATCACCAAATACTCAGGGGAGACGAAGCCAGAGTTATGGCTCGTGGATTACCGGCTGGCATGTCAGTTGGGAGGGACGGACGACGACAACCTCATCATCCGCAACCTCCCCCTCTTCCTCTCCGACGCTGCCCGGGCCTGGCTGGAGCATCTGCCTCCTGCGCAGATCTTCGACTGGGACGACCTAGTCAAGGCCTTCGCCGGTAATTTCCAAGGTACATATGTGCGCCCGGGGAACTCATGGGATCTCCGGAGCTGCAGGCAACAGCCAGGGGAGTCCCTGCAGGAATACATCCGGCGGTTCTCAAAGCAGCGCACCGAGTTGCCAAACATCACCGACTCGAACGTCATCAGAGCCTTCCTTAGCGGTACCACTTGCCGGGATCTGGTAAGCAAACTGGGACGCAAAACTCCCACCAGGGCAAGCGAATTGATGGACATAGCCACCAAGTTCGCCTCTGGTCAGGAGGCGGTCGAAGCCATCTTCCGAAAAGACAAGCAGCGTCAGGGGAGGCAGAAGGAAGGCGTCCCCGAGGCATCCGTCCAGCGCGGCACAAAGAAGAAAAGCAAGAAGAAGGCGCAAGCAAAACGCAACGTCGTTGAAGCGGATCTCGTCGCTGCTGCCGAACGCAGGAATCCTCGGAGGCCTCCCGGAGGGGCCAACGTGTTCGACAAGATGCTCAAGGAGTCGTGCCCCTATCACAAGGGTCCCATCAAGCACACCCTTGAAGAGTGCAACATGCTCCGGCGTTACTTCAATAGGGTTGGGCCCTCGGCGGAAGATGGCAAGGACCAAGACAATAACAACAAGGGGGCGACAAGGAAGGAGAGTTCCCAGAGGTCCACAACTGCTTCATGATCTACGGTGGGCAAGTGGCGAATACCTCGGCTCAACGCTGCAAGCAAGAGCGTCGGGAGGTCTGCTCGGTGAAGGTAGCAACGCCAGTCTACCTAGACTGGTCCGACAAGCCCATCACCTTCGACCAAGACGACCACCCCGACTACGTACCGAACCCAGGAAGGTACCCGCTCGTCATCGACTCTGTCGTCGGCAATGCTAGGCTCTCCCAAGGTCCTCATGGATGGAAGCAGCAGCCTCAACATCATCTATGCCGAAACCCTAGGGCTCTTGGGGGTCGATCGGTCCGAGATCCGAGCCGGTGCAACACCTTTTCACGGGATTGCACCCGGCAAGCGTATATTTCCCCTTGGGCAGATTGACTTGCCCATCTGCTTCGGAACTCCCTCCAACTTCTGAAAGGAAACCCTCACTTTTGAGGTAGTCGGGTTCCGACGGACCTATCACGCGGTGTTGGGAAGACCATGCTACGCCAAGTTCATGGCTGTCCCCAACTACACTTACCTCAAGCTCAAGATGCCTGGCCCCAAGGGAGTCATCACCGTCGGATCCACGTACCGCCACGCTTACGAGTGTGACATGGAATGCGTCGATTACGCCGAAGCCCTCGTCGAGTCTGAGGCCCTCATCGCCAACCTGGATAGCCTCTCCAAGGAGGCGCCCGACCCAAAGCGGCATGCCGACAACTTCGAGCCAGTCGAGGCAGTTAAGTCTATCTCCCTCGACCCTAGCGACGACGCTGACAAAAAAGTCAGGATCGGCTCCGAGCTCGACCCCAAATAGGAAGTAGTGCTCGTCGACATTCTCTGGCAAATGCCGAGATTTTTGCGTGGAGTCCCTCGGACATGCCAGGCATACCGAGGGATGTCGCCGAGCACTCACTGGACATCCGAGCTGGTGCCCGACCCGTGAAACAGCACCTGCGCCGTTTTGATGAAGAAAAACGCAGGGCCATAGGCGAGGAGGTCCACAAGCTAATGGCAGCAGGGTTCATCAAAGAGGTATTCCATCCAGAATGGTTAGCTAACCCTGTACTTGTAAAGAAAAAAGGGGGGAAATGGAGGATGTGTGTAGATTACACTGGGCTGAATAAAGCATGTCCAAAAGTTCCCTACCCTCTGCCTCGCATTGATCAAATTGTGGACTCCACTGCTAGGTGTGAAATCATGTCTTTCCTCGATGCCTATTCAGGCTATCACCAAATCAAGATGAAAGAATCCGACCAGCTTGCGACTTCTTTTATCACACCTTTCGGCATGTATTATTATACTACTATGCCATTTGGCTTGAGGAATGCAGGTGCTACATACCAAAGTGCATGAACCATGTGTTCGGAGAGCACATCGGTAGAATGGTCGAGGCTTATGTCGATGACATCGTTGTCAAAACAAGGAAAGCCTCCGACCTTGAAGTAACATACAGATGCCTGCGAGCAAAGGGCATAAAACTCATTCCCGAGAAGTGTGTCTTTGGAGTCCCCCGAGGCATGCTCCTAGGATTCATCGTCTCCGAACGAGGCATCGAGGCCAACCCGGAGAAAATCGCGGCCATCACCAACATGGGGCCCATCAAAGATTTAAAGGGAGTATAAAGGGTCATGGCCTCATGGGATGCCTTGCGGCTCTGAGCCGCTTCATCTCGCGGCTCGGCGAGAAATGATTACACTTGTACCGCCTCTTAAGGAAGACCGAACGCTTCACCTGGACTCCCGAGGCCGAAGAAGCCCTCGGAAACCTAAAGGCACTCCTTGCTAATGCACCCATCTTGGTGCCCACCGCTGCGGGAGAAGCCCTCTTGATCTATGTAGCCGCAACCACTCAGGTGGTCAGCGCTGCAGTCGTAGTCGAGAGACGAGAAGAGGGGCATACGTTGCCCATACAGAGGCCAGTCTACTTCATCAGCGAGGTGCTATCCGAGACCAAAATCCATTACCCGCAAATCTAGAAGCTATTGTATGCAGTGATTCTGACACGGCGAAAGCTGCGACACTACTTTGAGTCTCATCCGGTGACTTGGTGTCATCCTTCCCCCTGGAGGAGATCATCCAGTGCCGAGAGGCTTCAGGTAGGATAGCAAAATGGGCAGTGGAACTCATGGGGGAAACACTTTCATTTGCCCCTCGGAAAGCCATAAAATCCCAAGTCTTGGCCGACTTTCTGGCTGAATGGACCGACACCCAATTGACAATAGCTCCAATCCAGGCCGAACTTTGGACCATGTACTTCGATGGGTCGCTAATGAAAACCGGAGCAGGCGCGGTCTTGCTCTTCATCTCACCCCTCGGAGAACATGTGTGTTATGTAATACGCCTCCATCTTCCGGCGTCATACAACGTAGCCGAATACGAGGCGTTGATGAATGGGTTGCGCATCGCCATCGAGCTAGGGGTTCGGCGCCTCGATGCTTGTGGCGACTCGCAACTCGTTATTGACCAAGTCATGAAGAACTCTCATTGCCGCGACCAAAAAATGGAGGCCTACTGTGACGAAGTTCGGCGCTTGGAAGACAGGTTCCATGGGTTGGAACTCAACCATGTTGCTCGACGGTACAACGAGACTGCAGATGAGCTGGCTAAGATAGCCTTGGGACGGACAACGGTTCCCCCGAATGTCTTCTCCAGAGACATATATCAACCGTCCGTAAAACTCAATGACACACCTGAACCCGAAGTGACCTCGGCCCGGCTCGAGGTACCTTCGGCCGCCGAGGAAGAGACCCTGCACGTCGAGGTAGAGCGAAATGGGGTCACACCAGTCCTAAACTGGTAGACCCCGTACCTAGAATATCTCCTCCAAGGAGAGCTGCCCCTCGACAAGGCCGAAGCCCGGCGGTTGGCTCGGCGCGCCAAATCGTTCGTTTTACTGGGCGATGAAAAAGAGTTGTACCATCGCAGCCCCTCGGGCATTCTCCAACGGTGCATCTCCATCACCCAAGGACAAGAGCTGTTACGTGAAATACACTCGGGGGCTTGCGGTCACCATGCAGCACCTCGGACCCTTGTAGGAAACGCTTTCCGACAAGGCTTCTACTGGGCGACCGCGGTGGCCGACGCCACTAGGATTGTACGCTCCTGCCAAGGATGTCAATTCTACGCGAGACGGACACACCTGTATGCTCAGGCTCTACAGACAATACCTATTACTTGGTCGTTTGCTGTGTGGGGTCTGGACCTCGTCGGTCCCTTGCAGAAGGCACCCGAGGGCTTCACGCACCTGCTGGTCGCCATCGACAAATTCTCCAAGTGGATCGAAGTCTGACCCTTAACCAGCATCAGGTCCGAGCAGGCGGTGGTGTTCTTTACAAATATCATCCACCGCTTCGGGATCCCAAACTCCATCATCACCGACAACGGCACGCAATTCACTGGGAAAAAGTTTCTAGACTTCTGCAAAGACCACCACATCCGTGTGGACTGGGCTGCCGTAGCTCACTCGATGATAAATGGACAGGTGGAGCGCGCCAATGGCATGATTTTGTAGGGACTAAAACCAAGGATCTACAACGACCTCAACAAGTTTGGCAAGCGGTGGATAAAAGAGCTACCCTCGGTGGTTTGGAGTCTGAGGACAACACCGAGCCGAGCCACGGGTTTCTCACTGTTTTTTCTGGTCTATGGGGCCGAGGCCATCCTACCCACGGACTTAGAATACGGTTCCCTGAGGGCAAAGGCATACGATGACCAAAACAACCAGACCAGCAGAGAGGATTCATTGGACCAGCTGAAAGAAGCTCGGGACGTAGCCTTACTGCACTCAGCGCGGTATCAACAGTCTCTGCGACGCTACCACGCCCGAAGGATTCGGAGGCTTCCAAGTTGGAGACTTGGTGCTTCGGCTATGACAAGACCCTCGAGGACGCCACAAGCTTACTCCTCCCTGGGAAGGGCCGTTCATCATCGCCAAAGTGTTAAAGCCCGGGACATACAAGCTGGCCGACGATCAAGGCGAGGTCTACAGCAACGCTTGGAACATCGAACAACTACGTCGCTTTTACCGTTAAATGTTTCAAGCCGTTCATGTATCTCAATTCCCTTACATGTATAAATAAAGTTTAACCGTCAAGGGAGGATCAGCCTTGCCTCGGCAAAAACTGACCCTCCCTCGGGGGCTAAAAGGGGGGAACCCCCTCTGCGTCAAAATTTTCCTCGGAAAAGTTTTCTACCAAAACGACTTTCGTGCCTTTTGACTATATCGATAACAGAATCCTAAAAATGAACGAGAGAGACCTCGAACGACAAGGTCGACCGAGTCAAGGGACTCCTACGCCTCTGGGATATGGATACCTCACTCATCACATTCCACGAGAGGTAACTCACGCTCGGATAAATGATTCTGCTACCGAACAAGTCCTATTGCTCGAAACGAGAGGAAAGAAGCGCGGCTTTATACTCAAACACCCAAATGTTTAGGCCTCAAGCAGCCGCAGAAAACATACACATACTTAAAATAACTATTCTACACAGGCTCAGGTGTCGGCAGGGGGAGGAGCAGCACCCTCGATGGTGTTCCCACCCGTGGCAGATGAAGCAGCCTCGGATGGTGACACGGGCGGAAGGATCTCCACCTCAAAAAAGGAAGCCAGCGCCGTGCCTGAACCCTCGGCAACCGCATTAAGCCTTTCGGCCTTGGCCAGGGCGGCATCCTTGTCATCAGGTAGGCAGTAGCCCTCGCTGACCCGCTCCAAGTCCATGTCGTAGTGGGAAGAGAGGACGGCGAAGGCCCGCCTAACACCGTGATGTAGCGACCCGCGGAGTCTGCTGCGTATATGGTCGCCCAAGGCCCGCAGGCGACTCTGGGGGGAGCTGCCCAAGGGGACGTCATCAAGGCCGAAGGTCCGGCAAAAGGTCGAAATGGCCTCGGACATGGCCGTGCGGTCAGCCTCCTTCTGCTCGGCCACATGGGCAAGCGCCTTGCAGTTCTTAGGCTGTCTCCAGCAACGTCCTCTAAATTTCATCCCCTAAAGAAATATTCTCTGTCCTTTACAGCACACTCTAAAAGATTTCATCCTCTATATCTTCCCCATCTCCAGCAACGTTCTCTAAATTTCGTCCTCTATATCTCATCCTCCATATTCTTTGCAACCATATTAACAGAAAATATCTTCATCATTTTTTATCGGATCAAATAAATTGATCGTTAGCATTTTACGAATTATTGCATATGTTAAACTATTTCGACAATATGGCAAAAAAAAGTACTCCGATTAACGACATAATCAACACCTAGAGCAGACATCAACAACACACCCGACCAGTGACACATTATTGTAATTGTTTGCTATCTGATCATGTTTCGTAACATAACTTGTATTGGGCATCGATTATGTCTGTATTCTGCTACATAGACATTACGTTGAACATGTGATATGCACTAGATGGGGATGGTGCTCCTGCGTGTACGTCTCCTCTAGGAGCATTTGTCTTCCTTGCCGTGCTCCTGTAGATGGCCGTGCACCATGGCGGGGGATGCGAGGATGACTAGGAGCACGGCGAGCAAGACCGAGACGAACCTGCGCCCCCGGTGGCTGCGCGCCCGTCCTCGTCGGTGGTCGCGCGGTCGTCCGTCCAGCCGGCAGCCGCGCGTGCTCTTCTCCTCCTTCCGATGAGCTGTCGTGCCTGCGTCCCCGGTGGCTGCACGCCCGTCCTCCTCGTCGGTGGTCGCGCGGTCGTCCGTCCAGCAGGCAGTCGCGCGTGCTCTTCTCCTCCTTCCGATGAGCTGTCGTGCCTGCATCCCCGGTGGCTGCGCGCCCATTCTCCTCGTCGGTGGTCGCGCGGTCGTCCTCCTCGCCAGTGATCTGCCATGCGTGCGGCAATACAGGGTCCACGAACACGGATAGCGGACGCACATTAGCCTTCCAGGTTTAGCGGCTTCGGAAGCCGACCTCTATTTTAGCGTTTGTTTTAGCGGACGTTGTTGGAGGCTTCCAGGACGGTGAGTTCCACTACATATAGCATACAGACTCGTTTACAGTTCCTTGTTGGAGACAGCCTTAACAGACTCATTAAGAGCCGTTTCGAAACCTGAAGACAGCCAGACAATATTCAGACACGAGGAGAAGAGTTAAGCTAAAGCAAAATCACAAAGCAGACAAAACATACCTTTGGCCCGGGCATGCTGCTGTGAAGCAACTGCTTGGGCAGACCAGGCCGACCCGACGGCTACGGCCAGGCCCTCCAAAAGGACCCCGGCCCGAGCAGTCGCCTCGGCTAGCCGCTCCGTGACCTCACCCAGCTGTCCCTTAAGGGTCTCAGCCTGACTCACGGCCTCAACAGCTTGGCCTCGGAGTTGGTCCTACTCGCTGGTGACCTGGCCAAGCTCCAGCTGCCGCTGCTGCATCTCCTCGGCCTGGAAAGCCACCTGCTCCCGAGCCGACGAAGCCTCCGTCCGTGCCGACGCTGCCTCTGCCCGCGCCGTCGCTGCCTCAGACTTCAGCTCCTCACAGAGCAGCCGAAGGTCCGTGGCCTCGGCGCTCTGTTGGGCGAGGCGCTCGTTGGCCTCGGCAAGCACGACCCCCTGCTGCCGCAGCGATTCCCAAACGCTGCTCTCACGGCGGATAAACAGCGACTTAGCAGTGCTCATGTCCGCGAGCTCCTGAAGAGAAAAATAGAATATCACAAAGAATGCTCTCACCACACGAGGTATGCGTCTAAATCCTTACCTGGAAGACCCTGGGAACGTCTTGAGAAAGGACTTCCGTGGCCATCCGAAGTTACCTCATCGCCGCCTCGCTATAGTCACGAAAAGCTTTCCGCAACTTTTCCTCTCCCTCATCGTTGAGGGCAAGGAGAGGCTCTAAGGTATCGCGGCCCCAGAACACGAGCGGCTGCCCTCCCCACTCATTAGGATTGAGCTGCGTGGGGATGAGGCCGCTGCTCCCTACGACGGGCCAAGGATCTGCGCGCCCCGCGATCGAGGCATTAGGTCCCTCTGCAGTTGACGCATCGGGCCTCTCCTTGGTCAAGGCAGCAGGCCTCTGCTCACCAACCTCGGCAACAACGGCCGCCCCCTCCCCATGATCGAAAACGGGGGAGTCAAGAATGACCAGGACCGAAGGAGCTGGGGGCGGAGGTACCTCGGCCATCTCGACATCGGCGGCGGCGGACGGCTCCGTGGGCGCACCAGTGGCCCCCCCGGTAGGAATCGACGTCGGTGTCGGCAACGAGGAAGGCAGGCTCAAGGCCGCGGCCGCGACAACCGCCTCCTCTAGCACGATGGCCGCTCCAACAGAGGGTCGACCTGGGAGGCTTGCCCCATGACAGCCCGTGCCTCCTGGGCCCCCCGCCGGAGGGTGCCTTGCGCGGAGGCCAACCAACCAGCATGGCGCGCCGCAGCTCCGGCTGAAGAGGCCGGCCCTGTCTTAAGGGCCTTCGTGGGGGCCAGACTAGCCAAGCCCTGCCTCCGCTTGCTGAAAAGAAGAAAAATCAAAATCGAGACACACAGAAAAATGACTGAAACAAGGGCGCCCTCAGATACTTACCCGCTCCGAGGCAGGACCAATCGTGCCTGCGGGGAGATCTCTTGGACCCTGGTCTCGCAGACGCTGCCGAGGGTTGGCCAGCAGCCGGCTTCGACGCCACCTCCGCCTTGGACGCCCTAGGCGCCAAGGGGGTGGCCTGCCCAGGCGCCAAGGGGACAGCCGAGGGAACAACTTCCCGCACGGCTGGCGCAGGCACTTGCTCTCGGGGGGCATGCGGGTCGGCCTGGCCCCCCGGAGTCACCCCAATTATCTCGGCTAAGGGGTCAAGTACCCCCTCGTCCCGCCTCTGCTCCTCAGACCGGGACCTTGGCGTCTCGGCCCAAACACTAGTGGTGCCAACCCACCTGGAGGCTGGCTTGACGACCCCTGGCCCAGCCTCGGATCCGGGCTAAGGCCAAGTCAGGCCGCCATGTCGTCGTCCTCATCGTTATCATCATCATTGTCGGGCGTGTCCGGTGACGGCTCCAACGGGAGCCCGTCCCTTTCTTGCCTCCGACGACGCTTCTCTAAGGCTTCCCGAGCTCGCATCCTCTCGCGGGCTCGGGCCTTTTCCGCGTCCTTTTTCTGCTTATCCCTCTCCGCGGCGAGCCTACGCGCGGTTCGGCCCGCCACGTCCTCCGGGACCGGTGGCCGGGAGGATTTAAAGTTCCTCAACCCCTGGGGACGAAAAAAAATCCCAAGGGTAAGGGCTAAAATGTAAGAAACACAACACAAAACATAAGAAGGGACAGACACTTACCAGGGACACATACCCATGATCGGGGCGCATCAGGGGCTGGTTAAGGGCGCCAGCGTCCAGCCTCCCTACCATGCCCGCTACCCGTCTGAGGAGGTCGTCGGTGGAGAGGGGGGTCAAGGACATCCGTGAGCCCTCCAAATCGACCCCCGGCTTCATTTCCGAAAGTCGCAACCGCCGCTCTGCCAATGGGAGCACCCTCCGACGGTGGATAGCGGCGATGATCCCCGCGGCAGTAAGGCCTTCGGCTTGGAGCTTCTGCAGGGCACGGAGAATGGGCTGGAGCTTCTCCTGGTTCTCGCGTGTGGCCCCCTAGCACCAGTTATCGCTAGCGACGGTCACCACTCGTTGAGAAAATGGCGGTAGCACCCCGTCGTCATTCCGGAGATAGAACCACCGGTTCTGCCACCCCTTGTTCGAAGACACAAGGGAGGCCGGGATGTACTGCTGTGCGCGCCCCGACCTCAGTTGAAGAGTGCAGCCACTAGCCTGCACCGCCATACGGACCTTCTTCATGTCCGTCGACGCGGCGAAGAACTCCGCACAGAAGAGATGGGTCCACAGGTCCCAGTGGGGGTCAATCCCCAAAAACCCCTCGCAAACCGCCACGAAAATGGCCGCCTGCGCGATGGAGTTGGGGTTGAAGTTGTGAAGCTCCACCCCCGTAGTAGTGCGGGAGCGCCCGCATGAAGCGGCTCGCCGGCATCCCAATCCCCCACTCATGAAAAGGGGTAAAGCTGACCACGTACCCCGGCGGCGGAATCGGGTCGGCCTTGCTCCCGGGGGCCAACCACTCAAGCTGCGGCCCACCAGAGAGAGGACAGAGCAGACTCTCAGCAACAAGGGCCTGCAGATCCTCCGCAGTGATGGTAGAGAAGGGCCACGGGTCGCGTGGCGGAATGACGGTCGGCTTGTCAGCCATTGCCGAGCGGAAGCGGTGGAAGCGGTGGAAGCGGAAGGGACGAGGTGCGCGGTTTTCTCTTCTCTCTGTCTACTCTCTCAGGTTGCGGAAGCAAAGGCAGAAGGCAAGAACGGAAGCGCAAATGGCAGGGTAAAGAACCGCTGCCGGTCCCCCTCCTAGGTATATAAAGGCCCGGGCAGAATCCGCCCAAAACTTTGCCCGAGCCCCTCGAGAATTTTAAATTCGAAATCAAAACGGTTTTTCCGTTCCTCGAATGACTCGCGCACGCGCAACGGATACCCCGCGAGTTGCCCGTCCCGTCGCATTAACTCTCTGGCAGGACACACGTCACCCCTAGCAGGCGGGCGGGCGTCGTTTCGCCTCCGTCATCACGACCGCCTCAAAAAAGGTGTGCCACACTGTTTTAGTTTATATCCTTTTTTCCTTTCCCCTCTCTCTCTTTCTCTCCACAGGGATCGTGAAAGGAGGTATTTTGAAAGAATCCTTCTCAAAGGAAACGGGCCTCGAGCCCTCCTACTGATCAGGGGTTCGAAGGTTGCACCCTGCGGGGTTCGGCAACCACCCCAGAGCACTCGGGCTCTGAGCCCTCTACTGATCAGGGGTCCGAAGGCTGGCCCCTCGAAAGGGTTCGACAGCCGCCCCAGAACATGCAGAGTCAGGGATAACCCTAGGTACGTCCGTTACATGGCCAAGGCTCAGGCTACGCTCCCGAGGTACCCTAAGACATTTCCGATACCAGCGGGAACGATTTGTAATGGAATCCCACCGGAGGGAGGCACCGAGCCCTCAGACCCTATCAAATGGGTCCGGGTCTAGCGAATCACCTGCAGGTACTTTTGGAGCGTGCCTCTGGGCCACTAGCCAACCCTTATCAAACGGGGCTCGGGCGTCCACTCAAATTACCCGTTAGCAACTCACTGGAAACATCGTGTTTGGTGCCTACCGAGGGTAACATGGCGCATTCCCCCCTTCTTCCTTGCAGAAAGGCGACGAAGGGGCGTACTATAAAAAGCCGAGACGGTCCTTGATCGTCCTCTTGCTCCGTGCAGAGGCTCGGGGGCTGCTCTTGCACCAGGCTACGGCAAAATTGTTGACCGCGTCGACAAACCAACTTAAAAACTCGAAGCCTGACTATGCACCCGAGCTGCGGCCAGGCCGCATGAAAGAACAACAAGGCCGACCGAGGAATAACAAGAAGAGCGTTAAAGACCTCAGAGGAGTCAAACCACTCCTTCGAGGCCTCGGGGGCTACACCCGACGGGTGCGCTCGCACGCACCCATCGAAACAAAATACTGCTAAAAAAGATTAGTCGCCTTGCAAAAGTCCGGTAGAACCTCCAAGCGAGTGCCTACACTCCCTTTGAGGCTCGAGGGCTACTGTCGGATACCGTAATCAGGGGTACTCCCGATAGTCCTAAAACATGGCTGGAGAACATCTTTGGAAAGACTGGTAAGCACGGATCAGAGTTAAAAGCCTTGTCTGCCAAGGGACGCAATCTCGTCTTACCCGAGCCCAGCCTCGGGCAACAGCGGTAGTCCCGTACAAATTCACGGCTTGCCCGAGGGTCCCCTCAGGCGAGGGCGCACCCCCGACTCGCCCGAGGTAAAGCTCGGGTAAACTTTGTCGCATAGCGGCCTCGGCCAAACCACCTTGCCGCCGACCGTATCGCGTGCACATTTAATGCGGGGATCACCTGACACCTTATCCTGACACGCGCGCCTCAGTGGGCAAGATCGAAATGACCGCAGTCACTTCACCCTTTTACTGATCATTCTGACAAGATAACAACACTATTCACCCCGTTCCGACTACTGTGCCAACTACTGGAGTAAGACTAACAACAGTAAGTCATTGTCTCTCCCGAGTTCAGCATCGGGCGCAATAGGGAGCTCCGCCTCGCCCGACCCCAGCCTCGGCCTCGGGAGGAGTCGTCCCCACGTCCGACCCAGGCCTCGGCCTCAGACTTGGCCTTGAGAAAAGGTCTCCGCCTCGCCCGACCTAGGCCTCAGCCTCGACCACGACCTCGGGAGGAGGTCTCCGCCTCGCCCGACCTAGGTCTCGGCCTCAGCCTCGGTCTCGGGAGAAGTCACCGCCTCGCCCGACCTCAGCCTCGGCCTCGGGAGAAGTCACTGCCTCGCCCGAGACGCCCTCGGACCAACTACGTGAACAGGGAATATGACATTATCCTACCCCTAGCTAGCCGCCTCAGGCTACGAAGGAACAAGTCCGGTGTCACATCGAATTACTCCAGTAACAGGTAATGATGATCCCCGGCATGCGCTCATGACGTCGATTGTCCTCAAGCTCTCTACAAAATCAAAGGAACGTCAACAGGACCTAGGGCCGCACCGCCAGCCACGCTTCTACAGGGCTCAAGCACTTCTCCGCAGGCCATGTTAGCACTTAGCTACACCCCACATGTACAGCTGGGTCACCTCCTTGTGTCTATAAAAGGAGATGCCCACGGCCATCCCAAAAGAGGAAGAAAAAGGGAGCTCACCCTTACGACTCACGCGACACCAACAAAGAACTCTTCAGTGCAACCTTCACTCCACAACACGAGATCTCTCAAGAGACCTGGGACCCGTTCCCTCTCTCGCGAAGCTTGTAACCCCTACTAGAAGCACCCCGGTGCAAGATAATATAAGCCTCATCCCCCTCTGCTGGAAGTAGGGCCTTCTCAGCCCGAACCAGGATAAACCTTGTGTTTCATCTTGCATCAATCCATCCGGGCAGGGACACGCGGCATAAAATTCACTAGTCGGTTCGGTTGAGGGTCCACCGGGTCCGAAACACCGACAATTCTGAAAGATAAAGAAAAGCAATACTTTTTTTACATTGCCCACATTTGCCATTATAAAGATAATATTAAGTGACCCCTTAATTATTGTATAAATTATCCACTCCTTATGTTATAAAGTTAAAACAGCCCTCAAAACAATGTCAAATTACCAATGTAAGCTATCATGAAAAATAACTTAATAATTATAAATACATGATATGTTAGAATAAATAATATAAGTATTCTAGGACATAATTTGTTGCTTCAAATAAATTTATACATTTTAGTTAAATCCTTATGGCATATCAATACTAATAATTTAATTTAGACATTCTATGTTTGCATAAAATAATACTAATATACATATAATTCTTCATATGACAAATAAATTAAACGTCTCTTGTCCGTTCTGGTGTAGGACAAAGCAGGTGATTACGGTATTGCAGTAACTAAGAGTGCAGTCTAGAACTTATAACCTATTTTTAATAAAATACAAAAATGAGTAAAAGCTACAATGAAAAATAGAGTTACATATTAACATGTGAATGATTTTTCAATGGTTAATAAGATAAAATTTTGAAGCCAAAATATAGATTCATAATATCAGAAAAAGGATGAAACCAAAGGTGATATAACTTAAACTTAGGTATATACTAATTAAATACATATTGAGGACCCACAAAATTGCAATGCAATTGATTGCAATAGATCTTGAGATACTAATTGGAGGGCCTCAACTGAGCTTTTATATTAATGCTCACTAGTAATTCTAAATATTAGCCATCAATTTATGTACTCTATGAATAATAGTCATATCAGATATTCTTTTTTTCTAAGAAGATTATCTAGTCCTACCACTATAATAAAACATAAGTGACCCATAAATGTAAAGCTAAACTACCAAACTCTGCTCTTATAAGACAATTTAAATTTTAAAGTAATCCTTAAATAAACTATCCACCTAAACCATTATAAGAAATAATATAAAGTAATACATTCGGTTTGTATCTAATTAAAACACCTATATATATCATTATAAAACATAAAGTAGTAAACTAAAATACACATCAAATGTACATCTAAATTAGTAACATGAGCTACTATGAAAAATAATAAATAACCATAGGGTATGCTATGCATGCTTTTTAAATTATATAATTCTAGTACAGTGAAATTAAATGGAAACATAGATATTACGTGTTCATATTTATACAAAGTACATGTGTATATACTAATATACTTTATAGTCTATCGATTACAGAAAAATGTTCCCTATACCTACGCAAATGACACAGGAACAATCCATTTTAAGTTATATTAAAACCTTTTGGTAACAAAAAATTGTAATATGTTACTTTAAAAAATTATCATACTTGGACTGAAACATTGTCATTTCAATACTGGCAGCTTAACTCTAAGCATGGAAAATTTTGTATGCACCAATACTACTACACATATAATTATTTGATAGTGGAAATTCTATATCTTGATTGCCATGGTATATGATAAAACCATTTATTTATGAGATTATACTAACTAGGAGTTGATTTGGGGCCTAGAATATTTTTTTAAATTAAATATAGAAGTGTCGAGGATTTCTCAATAGTGTTAAGTGGATTTGGGGCCGGTGTATGTGGGATCTTAGGTCTGAAGGTAAAAACACAAGAGACACAAGGTTTAAACTGGTCCATGCTCTCTTGAGAGATAATGCACTACCTTCAGTTTGCTGGTGGCTATCTTATGATTGAGATCTCCATCCCTTTGGGGATGCCTCGTCCTTCCTTTTATGATCGAAGGAAGAAGTTGGTTACAAGAAAATTGGAGGACTAGAATCCTTATCTAGATTATAAGATCTACCTCTATCCACTAACCCCTTATACATTGAGACTTATTGTTACAATGGAAATATACAGATAAGACAATCTTTCTATGAGCTAGATCTCTTCCTACGAAGATATATGGAGTATCTTATCTGAGTCCAAGTTGTTAGCTGAATCTGGATTATTAAACAAGGCTGAGTTAGACCCATAATCCTTTGTCCTGAATGTTGGTGTGCTCAGGATACCTTTGGTATATATCCTTTATAGTAGCCCCTGGGCTCAACAAAGCTGACCATGTGGATAAAATAGTCTACAGTATAAAATAGTGCAAAACAGTATTTTTGGTGACCACGTGGATAAAGTGCTGGAAACAGTTTTAAGGCTATTTTTCCCATTGCATTATTTCCCACTATCTAGGTACCACTTCACTCTTCTAAGCATATCAGTGGTATCCAGTTTTATTATGAGTTATGTAGAACATGATGAATTAGAGATTCGAGTTTTAATTGATTTATTGTCTTATGACTCAAATAATGATCGTAATAAATTAGATATTAGAGTGTTGATTAGTTTATTGTCTTTTTTCTTGACTCGGTCATATATAAAAGTTCATATGAGTTAGAATATATAACATATTGGTCGTTAGAATTGGCTTCTGTCAACCAAATATTTAGCTTCTTAGTTCGTTTCTATAAAAATCGCTTTGGTAAAATCGGTTAAATCAACGTGAACACAAAATCCACCGAGTCATCGCGATGAGAGGAATCTATTGAGAGCATCTAGAGAGGGTCACTAAGTGATCCTGCAAAAATGACTTAAAATAACACAAACTTGGTCTATAAATGAAGTTAGTATATACTAAAACCAAGTTTGGGTCAAGAAGGAGAGAGAAATGATCCCTTCACTTGATTGCTCTCTCTAGATGTGTATTAAATTTAAAGCAATATCATAAGTGAAGTTAAGAACTAAGAAAGATAAAAATCACAATAAAGTAAATGAGACATGAGACACGATGATTTTTATCCCATAGTTCGGTAAACGTAATATGCTTGCCTACTCCACGTGGTCGTGTTCCAATGGACGAGGGTTGACTCGCCACTCGACCACTCTCAAGTGATCCAAAGAGCAAACTTGAGTACCACAGTTCTTCCTTATATCAAAAATTCCTGTTTGCGAAGAATCTCCATAGCTTAGAGCCTCTCGCAGCCTTACAAAGTGATCACAATCAAAACTTAGAGAAAGGGAGGGAGAAAGAGCACACACAAGGGAAAATCGCAGCAACACACACAAGATGACAAGAAATGCAAAGACATGAGCACAAGTACAAGATCACACAAGAACAACACAGAAGTAGCGCTCGAATCTATCTCAAGTCACTGGAATGTGAGGTTGCAAAGTTTTGAAGTGTTGGTATACTCTTGAGGTGCTCGGGTACTGGTTGAAGGCGTATAGGGGTCCCTTTTATAGCCCCAAGGCCGTTGGCTCCTTCCTTGTAAAACTGCCAAAATTCTGCTCTCGGTGGGGGCACTAGACTGGGTCCATGCACACCTTATCCGGGATCTTGATTAACACTTTCCAACTGAGGTGACCAACGGACCGTTGCACATGGACCCTGATGGCCCTGGTCGAAGTAGTCTGGAGCCTTCTCTAGAAAAAAGAGTGTGTTGTGCACCGGACCATGGTCTGAGGATTTTTAAGTCTTTTCCCGAAGCTGGCGAGTTCGCCGTACAAGCCAGCTGATGCACCGGACCATGGTCCAATGATCCCAGACTAGATGAGTACAGTCCTTTTATTCCAAGATTTTCTCCTTTTGACTTGGAATTTCTTGCGAGCTTCCCTACAACTTAGACAATCATAGTTAGCATATAATCTAATTTACTAAGTGTAGGAAACATACCTTTTTGTCATTGTTTCACGAGGGTTTGCAATATACCCAAAACTAAGCCCAAAAGTGATTTTTCTTGCATAAAGGAGTTAGTATCCAAACCAAGGTACAAGAAATATAGTATAAGATATGTGCAACTTATTCAAATACTTAAACCTCATGTTTTTGTAGTTTTCCCAAAGTTGCACTTTTGGCCTTCATTTCTACTCATTTGGACTTGTTTTCTTCAATTTGCTCTTGCTAGAACATGTGCCCATGCTCATATCAAAGTAGTTAGTCCAATGTGGTGTGTTGAGCACTTAATCACCAAAACATGTAGAAATAGCCCTATAGCACATTTCCCTTTCATCTATCACTTCTTAAATTGTAAACCCTATGGAGCCCTTCATCTTACTCCGCACTTAAGTATCCACGATATTCATATTATTCCCACTGCTAGTGTTAGAATGTAAACATATCGCGGATGATGGGCTTACCATATGAGCTTCCCCATCTTCCTATATGTACACGACTGTGGTGTCTGAGTAATATGAAATTACATTCTCTAATATGGTATCCGAGAGGTTCGCTCCCGCGACCTCGCTTCTGCTGACTCTAGCCGCCGCTGACTCATCGTCGACCTGCAAACCCTAGCCGCCACTGACTCATCGCCGGCTCCCCACCTCCAACCCCCACCGCTGTGCGCCGTTCCTCCCGTGTGCGAGCTCTCCTCCGCCGAAGAGTCGTCCAGCGACGAGTGCCCGCCGGCTCCGCGGGCCATCGGCGACGACCAACTTCCTGGCACCGCCAATGCCGTCTGACCGTGTTGTGCTTGCGCCTCGACCACGCTTGCTGCTGAGACACCTCGCCGAGCACCATCTCACCCGCCACCGAGGAACTCGCCAGATCTGCACGTCCGCCATCTCCCTACTCTGCCCGCCGCCGAGGTCCTCGCCGGGTCAAGCCGCTGAGATCTGCGCGTCCGCCACCCCTGCCGCTGCACCACCATGGACGCTGAAGTCGCTGCGAACGTGGCACAGCGACACACGGCCGAGGAATGGGCGGCTTCTGAAGCCCTCGACCACGCGCTCACCGCCAGGGAGGAGGCCAACACCGCGATCCATGCCCAGGCCAGCGGGGTCATGAACATCAAAGTCCTCGTGACCATGACCTTGGACAAGTCGGCCAACAACTACGGCCGCTGGCGCTCCATGTTCCTCGTCGTCCTCAGTAAATACAACCTCAAGGACCACGTCCTCTCTAACGAGTCTTACCCCACGCGATCCATGTGGGCACAGATGGACTGCTGCGCCCTCACCTGGGTGTACTGCACCGTCTCCAATGATCTGCAGCAGGCGCTCATGATCCACGATCCTACCGCCCGTGATGCGTGGCTGTACCTAGAGGACGAGTTCCTTGGACAGCGCCAGTCTCGTGCCCTGCTGATGGAGGCCGAGTTCCACTCCTTCAAGCAAGGTGCCCTGTCTATCACAGACTACTGTTGTCGTCTCAAAACGATGGCCGCCTCTCTCAAGGAGTTTGGTGACCCGATCGGCGACAGGCAATTCGTCCTCACCCTGCTTCGTGGCCTCAACAGCAAGTACCGACACATGGTGTCCAACCTCAAGATGCAACATCCGTTCCCCACCACCTCGGAGGCCCGCACCCTACTGCTCCTCGAGGAACTCAACATCAACAACATCTACGACGACACTCCTTCCGACTCCAAGTCTGGCGCACAGGCCCTGGTCATGCACCAACAATCGCAGCAGCAGTGACACTCCGCTGCGCCCGCTAGCTCTAGTGCTGCCACCGGTGGGGCTAGCGGCAACGGAGGGAATCACAACCGTCCTCGTGAACACGGTGGAAATGGCAGCAACAGCGGCAATAGCGGCAACAGCGGCAACAACCATAACAAGAGTACCAGGCACCCTGGGCCTCGTCCAGGCGCACCCATACCACCGCCTGGCTACGGGAACCCCTAGTCCGGCTGTGTCCAAATGTGGCCACATGGCTACGGTGTGTTCCCAAGCCACATGCCACATCCGTCGCTCGACCAGCAGCCTCAGCCGGGCCTACACATGATGCCAGCCTCAACACCTGGTTTCAGCTATGGTGGTGCCTCCACCCCTGGTTTTGGCTATGGTTGCGGGCCACCTACAACATCGTCTTCTTCGGCCGACATGCCTCTGTATGCACCCTAGAATCCCATGGTCGGCGTGTCTTGGGACCAGGCGTCCCCCACCAGCAACTTCAACACCATGTCATTGACGCCGCCGAACTCCATCGAGTGGTATGCCGACTCTGGTGCTGGTTCGCACATGACCGCACACTCTGGTATACTCTAATCCCCACAACCACCCTCCCTGTCTGGTCCCTCCTCGATTATCATCGGTAATGGTTCTTTATTACCCATTACCTCAATTGGCTCATATTCATTTACTACAACACGATGTTCTCTTGTTCTTAATGATGTTCTCGTGTCCCCTAGCATTATTAAGAATTTGATTTCCGTTCGTCGTTTTACCATTGATAACAATTGTTCTATCGAGTTTGACCCCTTTGATCTTTCTGTGAAGGATCTTCAAACTCAGAACGTGATCGCCAGGTGCAATAGCACGGGTGACCTCTACCCGTTCTTCCCGCGCACCACCAGCAGCACACCCACCCTTGCTGTGACATCTACCCTGTGGCATCGTCGTCTCGGTCATATCGGTTTTGATGCTTTGTCCAAGCTCATTAGCTCCTAGGCCATCACTTGTGAAAGGGAAATAGGGTCAAACCTTTTCCTAAATGTTTTTGGTGGTTGAATTGCCCACCACAAATAATTGGACTAACTAGTTTGCTTTAGATATTAAGTTCTATAGGTGCCAAAGGTTCAACACAAACCAATAAAAAGTCCAAGATAGGGTTCAAAAAGAAAGGAGCAAATCCAACCGAAGGCTGCTCTGGTCTGGCGCACCGGACATTGTCCGGTGCACCAGGGAGATCAACTCTGAACTGCTCAGCTTCGGGTTTTTAGAGAGCCACTCCGCTATAATTCACCAGACTGTCCGGTGTAGCACCGGACTGTCCGGTGTACCATGCGGAGCAACGGCTACAGCGCCAATGGTCATCTGCAAAAGGTGAACAGTGCGCGGACAGTTCACGCAGAGTCAGAGCAGGCGCTAGAAGGCGCACCTAGAGATGGCAACGGGTACCCGAAACCCGAAACCCGATGGGTTTTTACCCCATTAGGGTACGAGTTTGGGTCAATTTTCATACTCATGGGTTTGTTAATGGGCATAAATGTATACCCGGCGGGTTTATGGGTACGGGTTTGTTCCTATAGTACACAAACCCGTGAACTCGTGGGTTTTTTAAACCCGACCAAACCTAATGCATATTATCATTTTATTTTATAAATAAACAACAAACTTGTTATCTACCTATTTACTTCCTAATTTTTATCAAATAGTGAATGTATAAGTAGTTGGGGATAGTGTTGCTTGCTGGCTATTATAGTTATTACTAGCGTTATATATGTGGTGGATGTATAATTTAGTGCAAGATAACTTGATTATACAACTTATTATTTGTATTTAATTCTCTGTACTAATATTTTTTTATACCAAATCATGAACTCGTTGTTCATTACATAAATTTTGGACCATGATCTCATTAATCATTACGATACTTATTGATTATAAAAAGAATAAGCATATTAGAGATAAAAACCCGCGGGTAACCCGTGGGTACCCGCAAACCCGATGGGTACGGGTTTGAGCAAAATTTCAAACCCGTCATAGTACGGGTTTTTTAATGGGTGTAAATATTTTTCACGGGTACGGGTTTGAGATAGCAAAACCCGGCGGGTTTGTACCCGTTGCCATCTCTAGGCGCACCGGACAGTGAACAGTGACTGTCTGGTGCCCCACCGGACTGTCTGGTGGCCCCGTCTGTCAGAGCTCCAACGGTCGAACCCTAACAGTTGGGTGATGTGGCTGGCGCACCGGACAGTGTCCGGTGGCGCACCGATCTGTTCGGTGCGCCCATCGACAGACAGCCTCCCCAACGACCATTTTGGTGGTTGGGGCTATAAATACCCCCCAACCACCACACTTCAAGGCATCCAAGTTTTTCAGACATCTCACTCAATACAAGAGCTAGTGCATTCAATACAAGACACAAATAGATTGAATCAAAGCCTCTCCAAGTCCCAATTCCACTCAAAGCAATTAGTGACTAGAGAGAGTTTTGCTCGTGTTCTTTGAGCTCTTGCGCTTGGATCGCTTTTCTTCTTCCTCTATTCTTGTTCTCAAGCAACTTGTAATCAAAGCAAGAGACACCAAGTTGTGGTGGTCCTTGTAGGGGTCTAAGTGACCCGTTTGATTAAGGAGAAAAGCTCACTCGGTCTAGGTGACCGTTTGAGAGAGGGAAAGGGTTGAAAGAGACCCGGTCTTTGTGACCACCTCAACGGGGAGTAGGTTTGCAAGAACCTAACCTCGGTAAAACAAATCATCGTGTCATCCGCTTCATTTGCCTTTGATTTGTTTTTGCCCTCTCTTTAGGACTCGATTTTAATTCTAACTCTAACCCCGGCTTGTAGTGTGTGCTTAAGTTTATAATTTTGAGATTCTGCCTATTCACCCCCCCTCTAGGCGACTTTCAATTGGTATCAGAGCCCGGTACTTCATTAGAGCCTAACCGCTCGAAGTGATGTCGGGAGATCACGCCAAGAAGGAGGTCGTGACCGGCGAGAAGCCCACTACAAGCCACAGGAAGGCTCCATCGGGGGAGTCCGGCAACAAGGTGAAGGGATCCCCTTCACATACCAAGTCGCATCGGAGCGGCGACAAGAAAAAGAAGATGAAGGTGGTCTACTACGAGACTGACTCTTCGTCGCCATCTACCTCCGGCTCCGACGCGTCGTCCGTCACTTCTAAGCGCCATGAGCGCAAGAAGTATAGTAAGATGTCACTTCGTTATCCCTGTTTCTAGACGCACTCCTTTACTGTCCGTCCCACTAGGCAAACCACCCGTTTTTGAGGGTGAGGATTATAACATGTGGAGTGATAAAATGAGGCATCACCTAACCTCACTCCACGCTAGTATTTGGGACATTGTTGAGTTTGGAGCGCATGTACCATCGCTGGGGGACGAAGGCTATGACTCAAACGAAGTCGCCCAAATCCGACACTTCAACTCCAAAGCCACTACTATACTCCTCGCCTCTCTAAGTCGAGAGGAGTATAATAAGGTGCAAGGGTTGAAGAGTGCCAAGGAAATTTGGGACGTGCTCAAAACCGCGCACGAAGGAGATGAGGTGACAAAGATCACCAAGCGAGAGACGATCGAGGGGGAGCTCGATCGTTTTATGCTCAACCAAGGAGAGGAGCCACAAGCCATGTACAACCGGCTCAAGACCTTGGTGAATCAAGTGTGCAACCTCAGGAGCACAAAATGGGATGACCATGAAATGGTCAAGGTTATTCTAAAATCACTCGTTTTTCTTAATCCTACACAAGTTCAATTAATTCGTGGTGATCCTAGATACAAGCTAATGTCTCCCGAGGAAGTTATAGGGAAGTTTGTGAGCTTTGAATTGATGATCAAAGGCTCCAAACAAATCATCGAGCGAGGCGCCACCTCTACACCCGAGGTGCAACCCGTTGCCTTCAAAGCAATGGAAGAAAAGAAAGAAAAGTCTACATCAAGTAGGCTCCCCATCGACGTCTCCAAGCTCGACAACGAGGAGATGGCGCTCATCACCAAGAGCTTCCGTCAAATCCTCAAGCAACGGAAGGGGAAAGACTACAAGCCCCGTTCCAAGAAAGTTTGCTACAAGTGTGGTAAGCCCGGTCATTTTATTGCTAAATGTCCATTATCTAGTGATAGTGACAGGGGCGACGACAAGAAGGGAAAGAGGAAGGAAAAGAAGAAGTACTACAAGAAGAAGGGTGGCGATGCCCATGTGTGTCAGGAATGGGACTCTGATGAGAGCTCCATCGACTCCTCCTCCGACGAGGACGCCGCCAACATCGCCGTCAACAAGGGACTCCTCTTCCCCAACGTCGACCACAAGTGCCTCATGGCAAAAGACGGCAAAAAGAAGATGGTAAAATCTAGAGCTTCTACTAAATATGCAACATCTAGTGATGAGGCTAGCTCTAGTGATGATGAGGATGATTTGCTTACACTTTTTGCCAACCTTAACATGCAACAAAAGGAGAAGTTAAATGAACTGATTAGTGCTATTCATGAGAAGGATGAACTTTTGGATAGCCAAGAGGACTACCTTATTAAGGAAAATAAGAAGCATGTTAAAGTTAAGAATGCTTATGCTCAGGAGCTAGAAAAATGTGAAAAATTAACTAGTGAGCTTAGCATTTGCCATGACACCATTTCCAACCTTAGAGCCGAGAATGCTAGTTTTATTGTGTCAGCGTTTCGACCATGGGGGGTCCCTGGATCGACGAGTAAATTGTCGCTGCGTGTCCCAGCCCAGATGGGTCGGCGCGAGACGGAGACACAAGGGGGGAAGAACAGTAAGGGGAACCCGCGGCATCGTGTTGTCCTGCGCCCAGGGCGGATGCGCTTGCAGTAGGGGGTTACAAGCGTTCGCGAGGGAGAGAGAGAGAAAGGGGGCGTGAGACTGTGCGTTAGCCCGTTCTCCCGCGCGGCCACCTCTTTTGTACGAGGGCCCTGGACCTTCCTTTTATAGACGTAAGGAGAGGGTCCAGGTGTACAACGGGGGGTGTAGCAATGTGCTAACGTGTCTAGCAGAGAGGAGCCAGAGCCCTATGTACATGCCGACGTGGCTGTCGGAGAGGTGTTGGAGCCCTGTTCATGTGGCGTCGTGGCCGTCGGAGGAGCGCTTGAGCCCTATAGAAGCACAGCTGTCGGGGCTGTCGGATCCTTACTGACGTCTCCTTGCTTCTGTAAGGGGCTGAGAACCGCCGTCGTCATGGAGCACGCGGGGCGCCATCATTACTTGTTTTACCAGGGCGAGTTAGATGGGACGCCGGTCTTGTTCCCGTAGCCTGGGCTAGCCTGGGCTAGCTAGGAATAGGGTAATGATGGCCCCCCTTATGGCGTGGTCGGCCCGAGCGAGGTGGTGACTCCTCCGAGGTCGAGGTTGAGTCCGTGCCCGGGGGTCGGGCGAGGCGGAGACCGTCGTCCGGAGGTCGAGGTTGAGCCCGAGCCCTGGGGTCGGGCGAGGCAGAGACCGTCGTCCAGAGGTCGAGGTTGAGCCCGAGCCCTGGGGTCAGGCGAGGTGGAGACCGTCTTCCGGAGTCGAGGTTGAGTTCAAGCCCTGGGGTCGGGCGAGGCGGAGACCGTCTTCCGGAGTCAAGGTTGAGTCCGAGCCCTGGGATCGGGCGAGGCGGAGATTCCTATGGCGCCCAAGGCTGGACTTGGCTGCTGTCAGCCTCACCCTAGCGAGTGGCACAGCAGTCGGAGCGGCGCAGGTAGCGCTGTTTTCCTGTCAGGTCAGTTAGTGGAGGTGCGAAGTGACTGCGGTCAGTTCGGCCTTGTCGACTGGAGAGCACGCGTCAGGATAAGGTGTTAGGCAATCCTTGCATTAAATGCTCCTGTGACTCGGGCAGCTGGCGAGGCGATCTGGCCAAGGTTGCTTCTCCGTGAAGCCTGCCCGAACTGGGCCTCGGGCGAGTCGAAGGTGCGTTCGTTGCTTGAGGAGATCCTCGGGCGAGGCGCGAATCTGCCTTGGTCTACCGTTCCTGCCCGAGGCTGGGCTTGGGCGAGGCGAGATCGTATCCCTTGAGTGGACGGGGCCTTGACCGGAATTGCGCCCATCAGGCCTTTGCAGCTTTGTGCTGATGGGGTTACCAGCTGAGATTAGGAGCCTTGGGGGTACCCCTAATTACGGTCCCCGACAGAAGCCCTGGAGCCTCAAAGGGAGTGTGGGTGCTCGCTTGGAGGCTTTGTCGCACTTTTTTGCAAGGGGACCGGCCTTTCTCGGTTGCATTTTGTTCCGGTGGGTGCGCGCGAGCGCACCCGCCGGGTGTAGCCCCTGAGGCCTCGGAGGAGTGGTTTGACTCCTTCGAGGTCTTAATGCCATTCGTGATGGCTCGGCCGGTCTGGTTGTTCCCTCATGTGAACTGGTCGTTGCTCGGGTGCATAGTCAGGTTCCGAGTTCTCGGGCTGGTATGTTGACGCTGTCAACGGTTTGGCCGGAGCCGGGTTTGCGAGAGCAGCCCCCGAGCCTCTGCACAGGGCGAGAGGACGGTCAAGGGCAGACTCGGCTTTTTTCATACGCCCTTGCGTCGCCTTTCCGCAAGGAGGAGGGGGGAAAGCGCCATGTTGCCCTCGGAGGGCGCCGAACATGGTGTCTCCAGTGAGTTGCTAACGGGTGATCCGAGTGGACGCCCGTGCCCTGTTCGATAAGGGTCGGCTAGTGGCCCAGAGGCGCGCTCCAAAAGTACCTACAGGTGATTTGTCGGACCCGGTCCCATTCGATAGGGTCCGAAGGCTCGATGCCTCCCTCTAATGGGATTCCGTTACAGAATCGTTCCTGCTGGTCTCGAAAATGTCCTAGGGTACCTCGGGAGCGTAGCCCGAGCCTTGGTTATGTATCGAACGTACCCAGAGTCATCCCTCACTCTGCGTGCTCTGGGGCGACTGTCGAACCCGTCTGGGGGCCAGCCTACGATCCCCTGATCAGTAGTGGGCGCGGAGCCCGAGTGGCCTAAGGCGGCTGTCGAACCCTTCCGAGGGGCCAGCCTTCGAACCTCTGACCAGTAGTGGGTGTGGAGCCCGAGTGCTCTGAGGCGGCTGTCGAACCCTTCCGAGGGGCCAGCCTTCGAACCTCTGATCAGTAGGGGGGCTCGGGGCCCGCTTCCTTCGCGAAGAAGGATCCCTTTCGGAGTATCCCCTTTCCCGGTCCCAGTAGCAAGAGAGAGAAAGGGGAAGAGGAAAAGGATACGAAATTGAACGACGTGGCGCACCTTTTTTGACGCGGTCATTATGGCGGAGGTGAAGCGTCGCCCGCTTTGCCTGCCAAAGGTGTCGCCTATCCTGCCGTAGAGTTAATGCGATGGGACGAGTGGTTCGCGGGGCAGCTGTTGCGCATGCGTGAGCCGTTCGAGGAACGGAACACGGGCGCGTCGTCTTCACGCCATGGGAGAGAGCTCTCTCACTGTTCCAGGAGGGGACGTGAGCCTGCAGACGATTTGACTGCTGCTTCCGCCCGCCTGCCACCGCCATTACTGCCGGCCCACTTTTGGCCATGTCGACCGTCGCACCTTCTCCCGCGGCTGACTGACCTGTGACCAGCGTGCCTGGTTGGCACTGTTGGGTCATGCGTAGGGTTGCCTCGAGTCGCGACACCGATTCCGCAGTCGAGAAGGTGTGGCGCTGGCGCAAGTGGTGCTGCAGTTTTTTGCACGTAGTAACCGGCGCGCCGGTTACATGACGTGTGGGCCTGGGCCTCCATGCTGGATGCGTCGAAGTCGAAAGGGTGCGCTCCCTTGGTGCAGTTTCATGCCGCCTGTATGGCGGTCCGCCCTTTCACCCCCTGGTTTGGGCGAAGACGGAGGAATGCTTGTAATCGCTGGGCGGTTACACGCTCCGCGCGTGGCGGTTTGGCTCCTTCTGTCCCAGGGCAGCTTGCATGTCGCGTGGGGCCCAGCCCCCATGTCGTAGGGGGAGGACCTTGAAGTGTATTGGTGAAGACTTAGTCCGCGACGGCTTGAGGACGCAAGTGGGGAGAGCTGCCTTTAAAAAGGGATCGACCTCCTGGGTGGTAGCCATGCCTTCGCACTTTCCTCATGCGTCGCGTCCTTCCGCCTTCTGAGCCCGGAAGGGGAGCGCCCGCGTTATCTTCGTCTCGTTGTGGAAGGAGTGCAACCTCGTGGAGGTTGGTACCTTTCAGCCATCGCTCGGCTTCAAGGATTTTCGTCAGGCAGCCCGGCCGCCTTCCCCCACCAATGGGCAATTTGGTGGAGAGAAGCAAGCCAGGCTGTGGCCTCCGCCCCGCCCTCAGCTTCAAGGATTTTCGTCTTCCGGGCTGGGGCGGAGGGCGAGCTGAGCCGGAGCCCTACCTCCCATACGGGCCGGCGGGCCACCTCCTCCTTCAGCATTCATGGGAGAGGGCGCTCACCGGCTTAGCGGAAGGGGCGGACTTCGACAACGCGTGGCCGAGCGGCCGCAAGCGTCGTCAGCTCCAGCACGCCTGGTTCGCTGGCTCAGCTAGCTCTGGCACGGCTTCCGGTGCCACCTCCCACCGTGTAACATCCAGTTTGTAACGTATAATGAATGAGGAGAAATTAACTCCTTTATCTATATGTGTGTTATTTCTACTTACCATCATATGTGAACACCCCACTTACACAATTAAATAAATACCCCAAAGGCACCTAAATAAATCTTGCATCATTCTGAGTTTTTATCTGATTGTGCATTTGTGCTTAATAAAATAAATGTATCATTAATAGCATATCAATGGATCCATATAATTTAAAGTCCAACTTGAAAATAAAATCATGAAAATAGAGGAGAGAAAGGAATATTATTCAAAACAAATAAAATTATCATTAAAATAACTTCATCACAGTTGGTATGATCAAAATAAATAATTAGCCAGTGTACAAAGTGCCACAAAGTTTGAATTTGAATTGAAGTTTGAATTTGGAAATAGGGAAAATGGAAATAGGAATAAAGGAAAAGAGTTCTTAACTCGGTTGGGCCTGGGAAACAAATTTTGGCCCAGTGACCAAAACACACCACGCGGCCCACCTCCCCCTTTATTCCGCGCGCCACGGACGACCTGACACGCGGGGCCCCTGGGTCACTTGGTGAATACGCGCTCGGACCAGGCACCTGACTCACTGGGCCCACTGGCCAGTCACCACCCGCGCTCGCTCCTTCTTCCTCGCGTGAAACGCGGACTGGCTTCAACCACCGCGCCGAGCTTGGCGGGAGGAGCCGTTGACCCTGGCACCGTCGACCGCAAAAACCTGGGAGGATCGGTACTGTGCTCGCCTATATGACCGCTCGAGAGGGCTAGTCTTTCCCCTTTCCGCCGTGACCCACTATTACCAAGCCGCCGGGTGAGGGAGTGAGGATCCGCCACTGCCATAACTTGTCAACAACGGAGAGGGAACAATCTTGGGGTAGCCGAGAGGTTGAGCTTGGGCGGGTGAACCGATTCTCGGGATTTCGGAGCTCGGGGTCGACCTGGGCCTATCGAATCGCCCGCCGGTGATAGACGGCCGCTGCGGCTCCGCCTTTACTAGGAGTTGTCGTTCTTGTCGCGCCCATCTCTGGTGAGTCACTACCCATATGGTTCGCGGTGTTATTTCCGTTGTGTAGCGCTACTCGGGGTGGGGAATGGCACTCTGTAGCGCCTAATGGCCGTGCTCCGGCGAGATCTCCGCCACGGCTGGGGGAGCGCGCCGTCGCGCTTGGGAACCAGGGAAGGAGAAGAGATCGTGCGCCGTTGGATTCGTATCGAATGGCTGTAATTAGGTCCAGCGTCCCCCTCCGCTCGGATAGATCCGCGCCATTGATCTCACGTCGTGCGGTAGAAACTGGATCCAGGGTTAATTAAATCTAGGCCGTTATATGTTCATCCAACGGCCAGTGTTGTCGGATACCCCCTTCGCGCTGGCACTTTTGTTAAAGAGCCCCTCTGAAATACTGTAATCAACCCGCCGTCCAGTGCAACAGTGCTCTGAGTCTCAGGATTAGTTGTGGAATAGCCCTTGGGTTTCTCTGAAAATGAGGCCCAGTCCAGCCAACTCGAAAATCAGAGAAATAAAACAGAAATGGATTTTAGTAAATAAATAATTGCTGGAAACTTGTTTAATTTGTAGAAAATCCATTTTTAGTCCAAATTTATCTAATCCAGTTCCTAAAATTTTGTAATATTATTATCTATCACTAAGAATCTCTGTTTTGTCATGAAAATAGTAAGAAAATTAATATCTCATTTAATCCTATTTAAAGCACATAAAACCTTTGAAAATCCATAACTTAAAATCTATAACTCGAAAAATTATAATTCATGTTCCTAGGATTTTATTTTAATGTGTAGATTATTACTGTGTATTTTGTTTATATGTTTGGTGTAATGTTAATTTCTCTATATGCACTGTGCTTGTTTGTATTGTGGCGAGTAGAAGAGCCCGTTGTTGAGGATCCTGGTGAGCAGCAGGTTGAAGTAGCTGAGCAGGAGCTCATTGAAGGCAAGTTGTGCCCTTGACCACTTTTTACCTAATAATGTTCTTTAATATCACTTACTCATGCATAGGTTAATTTTGATGGGACCCGATAGGTCATCCTAGATTGTTTATCTCATTACCTTGTTTACCCCTGAATCACTTGGGTAGTTTGCTATTGCTTTACATGGTTTTGGGATAATCATTTATTATATCTATGTTCCAATTCTTTTTGTTATTCTATTTATGTTCATGTCAAGTTCATTAATGTTAATTGGAACATAGAGCTTAACTTGAGAAACACGTGCCACCACAAGGGTTTAATGGGACGCCCTTGGCTGACTAATTAGGAAAGCTAGTGGAAGACTACCTTACCCGAAAGGGGCAAGGGCAGTAGGGGAGTTGCATGCAAGGAGGTTCTCGGGTTGATTTTGCTGCGATGGCGGTCAGACGGGGGATTCTTGCAAGTGCTCTTCCCATAAACTGTAGCGGGTGTTCGGAAGCTAGTGGAACTTTGTAACGACCTCGTAGTGTTGCCCTGCCTCGCTTCCTAGGTAGAGGTGTATGGGATTCGCGACCCCTTGGCAGATGGGTAACATGACTTGTGGGTAAAGGGTACAACCTCTGCAGAGTGTAAAATTGGTATACTAGCCGAGCTCACGGTCATGAGCAGCTCAGGACTCTCTGATGTTTAAATTATGGAACTTAAATTCAATTGTCATTTGCATTGCTTGGGTTTATTATTAATTTTGTTCTATTACTTTATTTATGGTTTGGTATTTACTTACACTTAGTAATTGCTAATAAAATTTTGACCAACTAATTAAAAGCAATGCCCAGCTTTAACCCCTATCATTGATTAGCCTTACACATCACATGAACTCACACCTTTGTGAGTTTATGTCCACTGGTTCCCCACAACTTGTTGAGCTATGATCATGTGTGAGCTCACCCTTGCTGTCTCACACCCCCCCACAGGAGAAGAACAAGTGGTTCAGAAGGAGCCACAAGGCGAGGAGTATGATCTGATCTAGGTGGCGTTTCCCAGTTGACATTGGCGCCGACGATCCTTAGTTCGTTTTATATTTATTATTTTATTTTGTAATAAGTCTTCCGCTATGTAATAAATACTCTGATGTTTTATGACATTTATCTCTATACACTCTGTTATTATATATGTTGTCTTCTTGGCGCATGTATGAGATGCACCTAGCTTTGTTCCTTAAAGCCGGGTGTGACACAAGTGGTATCAGAGGAAATGTTGACTGTAGGACGAAACCTAGATAGAAATGGACAAACCCTTTCCTACTTACCTTACTCTGACTCATTCTATACTTATCTCATCTTGATCTTATCTCACCTTTTGCTACTCTATTCTGGTTAATCTTATCTTTTCTACTCTAAGACAAGATGGATTTCACACCTTGGAATCCTACCACTATGATCTTTTTTTTAGAGATAGGGAACCCAAGACAAAATTTAAAACTATTTTCTTTAAAAATGTTGTTTGAATGTGCTGATGCTAAATGCCTGATTTGCTTCTTTGATTGATTGAATTATTATAGATGGACATCTTAGTATGTACCACCATAAGGTAATAAATTAGCTATGGTAGGTAAAATATTAATCTGCTTAGCTAAAAAGTCCCCCAAAGTAACCTGATTTGTAAATACCTGCCTTGTCTACTATTCTCTTATCATATGTATCTAACTCAGATGGTCAATACCAGGCGGGGTGGTGGAATTGATTTGTCTCCTAATCGACACACTCGGTGGATATATAGACAACCCCAGCCACAACCTGCAGAGATGAATCCTCCTAATCCTCCACCAGGTGGAGTTGACCCACTGGTTGCTGCTCAGATGGGTATGATGCAACAAATGGCGGACACCATGGCAGATATGCGTGCACAGATGCAGCAAGAACGCCAGGAGATGCGTCAAGAAAGAGAAGAGATACGACAGGAGTTGCGCCAGGAGCGAGAGGAGATACGCCAGGAAAGGAGGGCGCAACAACAGCAGCTGCAGCAGTAAATGCAACAACAAGAACAGCAGCAGCAACAGCAACAAGTACCACTGCCTCCACCACCACCACCAGTTCCACCCTGAGATAAGCATAGGGAGTTCATGAGTCATAAGCCACCTACATTTGCTAGCTCACCTGATCCACTGGACACGGATGATTGGTTGAAATCTGTGGAAAAGATGTTGAATATTGCACAATGCACTGACCGGGAGAAGGTTTTATATGCTTCTGGACGTCTGACAGGTCCTGCTGCTGACTGGTGGGATTCATATACTGCTGCCCACGATGCTACTGATACTATCACTTGGGCAGAGTTCAGTACATAGTTCAGGAATTATCATATACCGACTGGATTGATGAAGATTAAGAAGAAGGAATTTCTATCGCTGAAGCAAGGAAGCATGACAGTCAGCGAGTACCGCGACAAGTTTATCCAGTTATCCAGATATGCCCCTGATGAAGTTGCTGAAGATGAGAGGAAGCAGGAGCATTTTATTGAAGGACTTAATGGACCCCTGCAGTATGCTCTAGTGGCACACACATTTCCATCATTTCAGAGGCTGCTTGATAAGGCCCTGGCTATTGAACACAAGCGTGTTCAGCTGGGAGATTTGAAGAGAAAGGCTATATCTCAAGGACAAGGAAGCAGCAGTGTTCGTCCTCGCTACAGTTCACCTCAGGGTACACCAGTTCGCACTAGCGGAGGCCAGCGCCCAGTTCAGCAATCACCACTGAGGACTCCACCTCCTCGACAGGCTACCCCTACTGGCACCCCGACGAAGTTTTCAGGACAGAGTCCAGGCACTACTTGTTTCAAGTGTGGGAAGACTGGTCATTATGCAAATGTCTGCCCACAGAGGATTGCTACTACTCCAGTTCAGAACAGGCAGCAAACTCCAGGATCTGGCAAGGGATATTCTATTGCCAAGGTTAATCAAGTCAGCGTGGATGCTACTCCGGATGGTGGGGACATCGTACTTGGTATGTTTTATGTTAATGCAATTCCTGCAACCATATTATTTGATTCTGGTGCTACACATTCATTCATGTCTGCTAGATATGCCAACACAAATGAAATACCACTGCTAAATATGAGAAAACCCATGATAGTAATTACACCTAAAGGGCCTGTTGAGGCGAATCAAATGACACGTAGATTGACATTGACCATTATGGGTAGAGAATTTGGAGCTACTGCTATAATATTAGAGTCAAGCAGTATAGATCTGATCCTTGGTATGTCATGGCTAAGAAAGGCAAAGGCCGTTATAGCATGTGGTAGAGGTACCGTAGAACTCACTACCACTAAAGGAGAAAGATTTCAAGTTAATATTGCAGTAACCTCCTCATCCATGTGTGCAATGTTCTTTATACCTGAGGAGTTTGTTGGTGACAACATCCGGGCGGTTAGAGATTTTCCGGATGTCTTTCCAGAGGAGTTACCAGGGATGCCACCTGATAGAGAAGTTGAGTTTGTTATTGATCTCTTACCTGGAACCGCCCCTATTTCTAAACGGCCATATAGGATGTCCGTAGAGGAGTTGAAGGAACTTAAGAAGCAGTTAACTGAGTTACAAGATGCTGGGTACATTCGTCCGAGTTCCTCACCGTGGGGAGCACCGGTACTGTTTGTACAGAAGAAGGATGGATCACAAAGAATGTGTGTGGATTATAGATCACTTAATGATGTTACTATGAAGAACAAGTATCCGTTACCCCGTATTGAGGATTTGTTTGATCAAATGAGAGGAGCAAGAATATTTTCGAAGATTGATCTCCGATCGGGATACCATCAGATGAGGATTAGACCATCGGATATTCCCAAGACGGCTTTCTCGACTCGATATGGATTATATGAGTTTACTGTTATGTCGTTTGGATTAACCAATGCACCAACTTATTTTATGAACTTGATGAATAAGGTGTTTATGGAGTACTTGGATAGATTCGTCGTGGTGTTCATCGACGACATTCTTATTTATTCCCAGAGTGATAGCGATCATGAGGAACATCTGAGGTTGGTGCTACAGAAGCTACGAGATAACCAGCTATATGCCAAGTTCAGCAAGTGCGAGTTTTGGATTGGCGAGGTGCCATTTCTTGGTCATATCATATCCAATGGAGGAATATCGGTGGATCCTGCTAAGGTTAAGGAGATAATGGAGTGGAGAGTACCCACTACAGTTACGGAGATTCAGAGTTTCTTGGGACTTGCTGGCTATTATCAGAGATTTATTGAAGGATTTTCTAAGATTGCCAAACCTATGACTTCGCTTTTGGAGAAAGCAAGAGAATTTAAATGGGACAAGAAGTGCCAAGACAGCTTTGATCAATTGAAGAAAAGATTGATGTCGCCACCAGTATTGGTTATGCCAGACCTACAGAAAGGATTTGATATCTATTGTGATGCATGTGGCCAAGGCTTAGGATGTGTGCTCATGCAAGAAGGACATGTGATTGCCTATGCGTCTCGTCAGTTACGAAGACATGAATTGAACTACCCCACTCATGACTTGGAATTGGCAGCCGTTGTGCATGCACTTAAGATTTGGAGACATTACATTATGGGAACCAAGTGTCAAGTATACATCATAAGAGTTTGAAGTATATATTCACTCAGAAGGATCTCAACCTTAGGCAACGCCGTTGGTTGGAGCTTATTAAGGATTATGATTTGGAGATTCACTATCACCCGGGCAAGGCAAATTTGGTTGCAGATGCCTTGAGTCGCAAGGAGCATGTTCATTCAGCTATTGTTGCCCAGCTACCTGATGAGATTGTTGAGGACTTCAGGAGACTTAACCTGGGGATAGTTGCTCATACTGAAGGAGTTACTATTGATGTGGAACCTACCTTGGAGCAAGAAATCTGCAAAGGTCAACTTGATGATGCTAAAATAAAAGAGATTAAGGATCTGATTACTGAAGGTCGAGTTCCGGAATTTATGGAAGATGAGCAGGGCACTGTATGGTTCAAGAACAGGATGTGTGTTCCTGATATTGAAAGCCTTCGAGAGACTATATTGAAAGAGGCCCACGACTCGGATTATTCTATTCATCCTGGTAGTACCAAGATGTATCAGGATTTGAAACGGAAGTATTGGTGGTATGGATTGAAAAGAGATGTAGCTGCACATGTGGCTATGTGCGATGTATGTCAAAGAGTTAAGGCTAAACACCAGAGGCCAGCTGGACTATTGCACCCACTGAAGATACCCGAGTGGAAATGGGAAGAGATTGGTATGGATTTTATTACTGGATTGCCTCGCACCCAGAAAGGATATGATGCTATATGGGTGATTATGGATAGATTGACTAAAGTGGCTCACTTTATTCCTGTCAAGACTACTTATAAAGGTTCTTAGCTAGCAGAGTTATATATGGCTCGGATTGTGTGTTTACATGGAGTACCAAAGAAGATCGTGTCTGATCGAGGTTCGCAGTTTACCTCAAGATTTTGGAGAAGCTTTCATGAGAACATGAGCACGAAGTTGAATTTCAGTACGGCTTATCACCCTCAGACTGATGGACAGACTGAAAGGACCAATCAAGTATTGGAAGATATGTTGAGAGCATGTGCCCTTCAGCATGGAGGAAGTTGGGATAAAAGTCTACCTTATGCTGAATTCTCATACAATAATAGCTATCAGGCCAGTCTGAAGATGTCACCTTTTGAAGCTTTATATGGGAGAAAGTGCAGGACTCCTTTGTATTGGGATCAGACTGGAGAAAGACAGTTCTTTGGGCCTGAACTGATTCAAGAAGCAGAAGAACAAGTCCGTATAATTTGAGAGAATTTGAGGGTGGCTCAAACCAGGCAAAAGAGCTATGCTGATAATAGAAGAAGACCACTGGAATTTGAAGAAGGAGATTATGTGTACCTCAAGGTGTCACCACTGCGTGGAATGAGGAGATTTAAAGTCAAGGGAAAATTGTCCCCTCGTTATATAGGACCATTCTTGATCTTTAGGCGAGTTGGAGAGATGGCATACCAACTCAAGTTGCCTGCTACTCTGTCGGATGTGCATAATGTATTCCACGTGTCTCAACTTAAAAAGTGTCTCCGTGTCCCTGAGGAACAGTTACCAATGGAAGAGCTCAGTGTTTAGGGTGATTTGACTTACACGGAGTACCCGATCAAGATTCTTGATACATTGACTCGAGTTACAAGGAATAAGGTGATAAAGATGTGCAAAGTGCAATGGAGTCACCATGGCGAAGATGAAGCAACTTGGGAAAGAGAAGAAGAGCTTCGCATAGATTTTCCCCATCTCTTCTCTAGTTCTTAAATCTCGAGGTCGAGATTATTTTTAAGGGGGTAGGATTTGTAACATCCAGTTTGTAACGTATAATGAATGAGGAGAAATTAACTCCTTTATCTATATGTGTGTTATTTCTACTTACCATCATATGTGAACACCCCACTTACACAATTAAATAAATACCCCAAAGGCACCTAAATAAATCGTGCATCATTCTGAGTTTTTATCTGATTGTGCATTTGTGCTTAATAAAATAAATGTATCATTAATAGCATATCAATGGATCCATAGAATTTAAAGTCCAACTTGAAAATAAAACCATGAAAATAGAGGAGAGAAAGGAATATTATTCAAAACAAATAAAATTATCATTAAAATAACTTCATCAAAGTTGGTATGATCAAAATAAATAATTAGCCAGTGTACAAAGTGCCACAAAGTTTGAATTTGAATTGAAGTTTGAATTTGGAAATAGGGAAAATGGAAATAGGAATAAAGGAAAAGAGTTCTTAACTCGGTTGGGCCTGGGAAACAAATTTTGGCCCAGTGACCAAAACACACCACGCGGCCCACCTCCCCCTTTATTCCGCGCGCCACGGACGACCTGACACGCGGGGCCCCTGGGTCACTCGGTGAATACGCGCTCGGACCAGGCACCTGGCTCACTGGGCCCACTGGCCAGTCACCACCCGCGCTCGCTCCTTCTTCCTCGCGTGAAACGCGGACCGGCTTCAACCACTGCGCCGAGCTTGGCGGGAGGAGCCGTTGACCCTGGCACCGTCGACCGCAAAAACCTGGGAGGATCGGTACTGTGCTCGCCTATATGACCGCTCGAGAGGGCTAGTCTTTCCCCTTTCCGCCGTGACCCACTATTACCAAGCCGCCGGGTGAGGGAGTGAGGATCCGCCACTGCCATAACTTGTCAACAACGGAGAGGGAACAATCTTGGGGTAGCCGAGAGGTTGAGCTTGGGCGGGTGAACCGATTCTCGGGATTTCGGAGCTCGGGGTCGACCTGGGCCTATCGAATCGCCCGCCGGTGATAGACGGCCGCTGCGGCTCCGCCTTTACTAGGAGTTGTCGTTCTTGTCGCGCCCATCTCTGGTGAGTCACTACCCATATGGTTCGCGGTGTTATTTCCGTTGTGTAGCGCTACTCGGGGTGGGGAATGGCACTCTGTAGCGCCTAATGGCCGTGCTCCGGCGAGATCTCCGCCGCGGCTGGGGGAGCGCGCCGTCGCGCTTGGGAACCAGGGAAGGAGAAGAGGTCGTGCGTCGTTGGATTCGTATCGAACGGCTGTAATTAGGTCCAGCGTCCCCCTCCGCTCGGATAGATCTGCGCTGTTGATCTCACGTCGTGCGGTAGAAACTGGATCCAGGGTTAATTAAATCTAGGCCGTTATATGTTCATCCAACGGCCAGTGTTGTCGGATACCCCCTTCGCGCTGGCACTTTTGTTAAAGAGCCCCTCTGAAATACTGTAATCAACCCGCCGTCCAGAGCAACAGTGCTCTGAGTCTCAGGATTAGTTGTGGAATAGCCCCTGGGTTTCTCTGAAAATGAGGCCCAGTCCAGCCAACTCGAAAATCAGAGAAATAAAACAGAAATGGATTTTAGTAAATAAATAATTGCTGGAAACTTGTTTAATTTGTAGAAAATCCATTTTTAGTCCAAATTTATCTAATCCAGTTCCTAAAATTTTGTAATATTATTATCTATCACTTAGAGTCTTTGTTTTGTCATGAAAATAGTAAGAAAATTAATATCTCATTTAATCCTATTTAAAGCACATAAAACCTTTGAAAATCCATAACTTAAAATCTATAACTCGAAAAATTATAATTCCTGTTCCTAGGATTTTATTTTAATGTGTAGATTATTACTGTGTATTTTGTTTATATGTTTGGTGTAATGTTAATTTCTCTATATGCACTGTGCTTGTTTGTATTGTGGCGAGTAGAAGAGCCCGTTGTTGAGGATCCTGGTGAGCAGCAGGTTGAAGTAGCTGAGCAGGAGCTCATTGAAGGCAAGTTGTGCCCTTGACCACTTTTTACCTAACAATGTTCTTTAATATCACTTACTCATGCATAGGTTAATTTTGATGGGACCCGATAGGTCATCCTAGATTGTTTATCTCATTACCTTGTTTACCCCTGATCACTTGGGTAGTTTGCTATTGCTTTACATGGTTTTGGGATAATTATTTATTATATCTATGTTCCAATTCTTTTTGTTATTCTATTTATGTTCATGTCAAGTTCATTAATGTTAATTGGAACATAGAGCTTAACTTGAGAAACACGTGCCACCACAAGGGTTTAATGGGACGCCCTTGGCTGACTAATTAGGAAAGCTAGTGGAAGACTACCTTACCCGAAAGGGGCAAGGGCAGTAGGGGAGTTGCATGCAAGGAGGTTCTCGGGTTGATTTTGCTGCGATGGCGATCAGACGGGGGATTCTTGCAAGTGCTCTTCCCATAAACTGTAGCGGGTGTTCGGAAGCTAGTGGAACTTTGTAAAGGCCTCGTAGTGTTGCCCTGCCTCGCTTCCTAGGTAGAGGTGTATGGGATTCGCGACCCCTTGGTAGATGGGTAACATGACTTGTGGGTAAAGGGTACAACCTCTGCAGAGTGTAAAACTGGTATACTAGCCGAGCTCACGGTCATGAGCAGCTCAGGACTCTCTGATGTTTAAATTATGGAACTTAAATTCAATTTTGTCGTTTGCATTGCATGGATTTATTATTAATTTTGTTCTATTACTTTATTTATGGTTTGGTATTTACTTACACTTAGTAATTGCTAATAAAATTTTGACCAACTAATTAAAAGCAATGCCCAGCTTTAACCCCTATCATTGATTAGCCTTACACATCACATGAACTCACACCTTTGTGAGTTTATGTCCACTGGTTCCCCACAACTTGTTGAGCTATGATCATGTGTGAGCTCACCCTTGCTGTCTCACACCCCCCCACAGGAGAAGAACAAGTGGTTTAGGAGGAGCCACAAGGCGAGGAGTATGATCTGATTTAGGTGGCGTTTCCCAGTTGACATTGGCGCCGGCGATCCTTAGTTCATTTTATCTTTATTATTTTATTTTGTAATAAGTCTTCCGCTATGTAATAAATACTCTGACGTTTTATGACATTTATCTCTATACACTCTGTTATTATATATGTTGTCTTCTTGGCGCATGTATGAGATGCACCTGGCTTTGTTCCTTAAAGCCGGGTGTGACACACCGCTGGGCGGAGTGCGGCTATCTGCCCGCCGTACGGGCGGCTGTTGCGCCACGCACACTGGGGGACCGCCCAAGACGTCGCGCGCTGCTAGGGCGATGTTCGTGTTCTTGGGCTGTCCTGCCCTTGCTCTGGCATGACGCCTTCACGCGGGGGTCGGTGCTCGCCCGTCCGGGAGGACTTGAGTGGGGATCTGCGGGTGGACAGGTGGCCGGAGAAGTCCTCGTCTTCGAAGAGATCGCCGCTGCCATCCGCGCTCCGGGCCTCCGGCTCTTTGGCTTTGATAGCTTGTCCTCGCCCCTCGAGTGGAGATGTGGGCGAGGGCCTTGTCGCAGCTGCGTTTGCCCTGAGGTTATCGCTACTGCTGTTTGGCCGCCCGGAGTGGAGGTCGTTGTCGCGGGAACAGAACCGGAGTCCCGTTTGTAATGGCACCTTGAGTGCTGGCGTATGTTCATTATGGCTGTCGGGGCCTGAACATTTGTGTATTTGGGAGTAAAGCCATGTTTCTTCCCCATTTCGTGCACCAGGACTCGCCGGTCAGCTAGCTGTACCGCTTAACCAAGTGTGAGTTGCCCTGTGCGGAAGGTGACGAGTGAGGTATCCGTATCACGGAGGCGTAGGAGTCCCTCGGCTCGGTCGGCCTTGCCGCTCAAGGCTTCTCTTGCTTAGTAAGGAACCCTCGGCTACTCTGCGATGAGCCGAAGCTGGAGGCAACAGTGTCAGCATGGACAGAGGCAGAGTTGGTCGGAGAAGAAACTTCGTCGGCCCAGGAGTAGGGGACTTCCTAGGCCGACGAGGCGTTGCAGTAGCGGCTGGGACCTGGCCGGGTCGTCCACTAGTGGGACCAACCCTGGAGTTGGGCTGCCGAGGCCATGAGCCGGGCTGGTGTCCTCAGGGGACAGCTGGCTGAGGATACGGAGCGGCCGGTCCGGCCGTCTGCTTGGGCCGGGTTCCCGAAGGAGACCCTGGCGATGATGGCCCAGGCACGGTGCTGACATCTTCCTTCGAGGTGGAGATCCTTCGACCATGTTGCTGTCCGTGGCCGGGTCGGATTCCGCTGAAGGTGGAGTCGATGCCGAGGGTGCTGCTGCTCCCCCTGCTGACGTCTAAACCAGCAGGGACAGTTTGTCTGTAGTGTGCGTATGTTTTTTGCGGCTGCCGAGGCCAAAACATACCGTCGTTGTGTTGTAAAGCTGCGTTTCTTTTCCCCTTGTTTCGAGTATCAGGACTTGTTCGTCGGTAACAGAATCGTTAATCCGAGCGTGAGTTACTTATCGCAGAAGGTGATGAGTGAGGTATCCATATCCCGGAGGCATAGGAGTCCCTCGGCTCGGTCGGCCTTGCCTGCTTAAGTGTACTCTTACTCGTCCGTAGGATTCTGTTATCGATATAGTCGAGATGGCACGAAAAATTGTTTCGGCCGAAAAAGTTTTCGAGCGTTTAAGACTTGTTCGGACAGCGGAATCCCTTATCCGAGCGTGAGTTACTTATCGCAGAAGGTGATGAGTGAGGTATCCGTATCCCGGAGGCATAGGAGTCCCTCGGCTCGGTCGGCCTTGCCTACTTACGTGTACTCCGTCGTTTTTAGGATTCCACTATCGAAGTAGTCGAAAAGCATGAAAGATGTTCTGGCAGAAAGATTTTTTCCGAGGAAAATTTTGACACAGAGGGGGTTCCCCCGTTCTAGCCCCCGAGGGAGGGTCAGGCTTTTCCGAGGCAAGGCTGACCCTTCCTTGAAGGTTAGACTTTGCTTATGTATGTAAATGAGGTACATGAACGACTTGAAAACATCTTAAGGGTAGAAGCGACGTAGCTGTCGGATGTTCCAAGCGTTGCTGTAGACCTTGCCTTGATTGTTGGCCAGCTTGTATATTCCGGGCTTCAGAATCTTGGCGATGATGAACGGCCCTTCCCAAGGAGGCGTGAGCTTGTGGCGCCCTCGGGCGTCTTGTCGTAGCCGAAGCACCAAGTCGCCCACCTGGAGGTCTCGGGACCGAACCCCTCGGGCGTGGTAGCGTCGCAGGGACTGCTGATACCACGCCGAGTGTAGCAAGGCCATGTCCCGAGCCTTTTCTAGCTGGTCAAGTGAGTCTTCTCGGTTTGTCTGGTTGCTTCGAGCGTCGTATGCCCTCATCCTCGGGGAGCTGTATTCTAAGTCTGTGGGCAAGATAGCCTCGGCCCCATAGACTAGAAAAAACGGCGTGAAGCCCGTGGCTCGGCTTGGCGTCGTCCTCAGACTCCAGACCACCGAGGGGAGTTCGTTCATCCACCGCCTGCCGAACTTGTCGAGGTCGTTATAGATCCTCGGCTTGAGCCCCTGTAGAATCATGCCGTTGGCACGCTCTACCTGCCTATTCGTCATGGGGTGAGCAGGCGGCCCAGTCCACCCGGATGTGGTGGTCCTCACAGAAGTCCAGGAACTTTATGCCAGTGAACTAGGTGCCGTAGTCGGTGATGATGGAGTTCGGGACCCCGAAGCGATGGATGATGTTGGTAAAGAACGCCACCGCCTGTTCGGACCTGATGCTGTTAGGGGTCGGACCTCAATCCACTTGGAGAATTTGTCGATGGCGACCAGCAGGTGCGTGAAGCCCCCGGGTGCCTTCTGCAAGGGACCGACGAGGTCCAGACCCCACACAACAAACGGCTAGGTGATGGGTATTGTTTGTAAGGCTTGAGTGGGCAGGTGGGTCTGCCTTGCGTAGAATTGACACCCTTGGCAGGTGCATACAATCCTAGTGGCGTCGGCCACTGCGGTCGGCCAGTAGAAACCCTGTCGGAAGGCGTTTCCCACGAGGGCTCGAGGTGCTGCATGATGACCGCAAGCCCCCGAGTGTATTTCTTGCAATAACTCCTGACCTTCGGCGATGGATATGCATCGCTGGAGGATGCTTGAGGGGCTATGGTGGTAGATCTCATTTCCGTCACCCAGCAAGACGAACGGCTTGGCACGCCGCGCCAGTCGCCGAGCTTCAGCTCTGTCGAGGGGTAGCTCTCCTCGGTGGAGATATTGCAGGTATGGGGTCTGCCAGTTTCGATTAGGCGTGACCCCATTTCGCTCTTCCTCGACGCGCAGTGCCTCACCCTTGGGGGTCGAGGGTGCCTCGGGCGGGGCCGAGGCTGCCTCGGGCTGAGCTGAGGGCGCCTCGGGCTGGGCCAAGGGCGCCTCGGGCAGAGCCGAGGCCTTCTCGGGCTCGGGCGTGTCGTCGGTCTTGACGGAGGGTTGATGCAGGTCTCGGGAGAAGACGTCCGGAGAAACCGTTGTTCGCCCCGAGGCTATCTTAGCCAGCTTGTCTGCAGTCTCGTTGTATCGTCGGGCGACGTGGTTGAGCTCGAGCCCGTAGAACTTGTCCTCCAGGCGTCGAACCTCGTCGCAGTAGGCTTCCATCTTTGGGTCGCGGCAATGGGAGTTCTTCATGACTTGGTTGATGACAAGCTGCGAGTCGCCACGAGCGTCGAGGCACCGGACCCCTAGCTCGATGGCGATGAGCAACCCGTTAACCAGAGCCTCATACTCGGCCACGTTATTGGACGCAGGGAAATGGAGGCGCAGCACGTAGCGGAGTTGCTTCCTGAGGAGTGAGATGAAGAGCAGGCCCGCACCCACTCCTGTTTTCATCAGCGATCCGTCGAAAAACATGGTCCAGAGTTCCGGTTGGATCGGAGCTATTGGAAGCTGAGTGTCGACCCATTCAGCCACAAAGTCCGCCAAGACTTGGGACTTGATGGCCTTCCAAGGGGCGAACGAGATTGTCTCGCCCATGATCTCCACCGCCCACTTTGCAATCCTACCCGAGGCCTCTCGGCACTGGATGATCTCCCCAAGGGGAAGGATGACACCACAGTCACCGGATGAGACTCGAAGTAGTGACGCAACTTTCGCCGTGCCAGAATTACCGCGTACAACAGCTTCTAAATTTGCGGTAGCGGATCTTGGTCTCGGACAGTACCTCACTGATGAAGTAGACCGGCCTCTGGACGGGCAATGCGTTCCCTTCTTCTCGTCTCTCGACCACGATCGCGGCGCTGACCACCTGAGTGGTAGCAGCGACGTAGATCAAGAGGGCTTCTCCGGCAGCGGGGGGCACCAGGATGGGCGCGCTTGTAAGGAGCGCCTTCAAGTTCCTGAGGGCTTCCTCGGCCTCGGGGGTCCAAGTAAAGCGCTCGGTCTTCCTTAAGAGGCGATACAGGGGCAGGCCTCTTTCGCCGAGGCGCGAGATGAAGCGGCTCAGAGCCGCAAGGCATCCCATGACCCTCTGTACTCCTTTCAAGTCCTTGATAGGCCCCATGTTGGTGATGGCCGCGATTTTCTCCGGGTTGGCCTCGATGCCCCGCTCGGAGACGATGAACCCCAGGAGCATGCCTCGGGGGACTCCGAAGACACACTTCTCGGGATTGAGTTTTACGCCTTTCGCTTTGAGACACTTGAATGTCGTTTCAAGGTCAGAGAGGAGGTCGGAGGCTTTCTTCGTCTTGACTACAATGTCATCGACGTAAGCCTCGACCGTTCGACCAATGTGCTCCCCAAACACGTGGTTCATGCACCTTTGGTATGTCACACCCGCATTCCTCAAACCGAATGGCATAGTAATGTAGCAGTACATGCCAAAAGGTGTGATGAAAGAAGTCGCGAGCTGGTTGGACTCCTTCATCCTGATTTGGTGATACCCTGAGTAGGCATCGAGGAACGACAGGGTTTCGCACCCAGCAGTGGAATCCACGATTTGATCGATGCGAGGCAGAGGGTAGGGAACCTTCGAACATGCTTTGTTTAGACCAGTGTAGTCTACACACATCCGCTATTTCCCACCTTTCTTTTTCACAAGCACAGGGTTGGCGAGCCATTCGGGATGGAATACCTCTTTGATGAACCCTGCAGCCATCAGCTTGTGGATCTCCTCGCCTATGGCTCTGCGCTTTTCTTCGTCGAATCGGCGCAGAGGCTGCTTCACGGGTCGGGCTCCAGCTCGGATATCCAGTGAGTGCTCGGCAACTTCCCTCGGTATGCCAGGCATGTCCGAGGGACTCCACGCAAAAACCTCGGCGCTCGCGCGGAGAAAGTCGACGAGCACTGCTTCCTATTTGGGGTCGAGCTCAGAGCCGATCCAGATCTGCTTGGAGGCACAACTGCTGGGGTCGAGAGGGACGGACTTAACCGCCTCTGCTGGTTCGAAGTTGTCGGTGTGGTGCTTCGCATCTGGAACCTCCTTGGGGAGGCTCTCCATGTCGGCGATGAGGGCCTCGGATTCGGCGAGGGCCTCGGCGTACTCCACGCACTCCACGTCGCATTCGTACGCGTGTTGGTACGTGGGGCCGACGGTGATGACCCCATTGGGGCCCGACATCTTGAGCTTGAGGTAGGTGTAGTTGGGGACGGCCATGAACTTGGCGTAGCATGGTCTCCCAGCACTGCGTGGTAGGTTCCTCGGAACCCGACCACCTCGAATGTGAGGGTTTCCTTTCGGAAGTTGGAGGGAGTCTCGAAGCAGACGGGCAGATCGAGTTGTCCAAGGGGCTGGACGCGCTTCTCGGGAATGATCCCGTGAAAGGGCGCCGCGCTGGCCCAGATCGAGGACAGATCGATCTGCAGGAGCCCGAGGGTGTCGGCGTAGATGATGTTGAGGCTGCTGCCTCCGTCCATGAGGACCTTGGTAAGCCTGACGTTGCCGATGACGGGATCAACAATGAGCGGGTACTTCCCCGGGCTCAGCACGCGGTCGGGGTGGTCGCCTTGGTCGAAGGTGATGGGCTTGTCGGACCATCTAGGTAGACTGGCGCCGCCACCTTTACCGAGCAGACCTCCTGGCGCTCTTGCTTGTGGTGCCGAGCCGAGGCCTTCGCCACCCGCCCACCGTAGATCATGAAGCAGTCATGGACCTCGGGGAACTCCTCTGCCTTGTGGGCTTCCTTCTTGTCGTTGTCGGGGGCTCTGCCACCTTCCGCCAGTGGCCCGGCCTTGTGGAAGTAGCGCCGAAGCATGACGCAATCCTCAAGGGTGTGCATTACGGGACCCTGATGATAGGGGCACGACTCCTTGAGCATCTTGTCGAACAAGTTGGCGCCTCCGGGAGGCTTCCGAGGGTTCTTGTGCTCGGCGGCGGCGACAAGGTCTGCGTCGGCGGCGTCGCGTTTAGCTTGCGACTTCTTCTTGCCCTTCTTCCTCACGCCGCGCTGAGCGGACGCCTCGGGGACGTCGTCCGGCTGGCGCCCCTGAGGCTGCTTGTCCTTCCGGAAGATGGCCTCGACCGCCTCCTGGCTGGAGGCGAACTTGGTGGCGATGTCCATCAGCTCGCTCGCCCTGGTGGGAGTCTTGCGACCCAGCTTGCTCACCAGGTCGCGGCAAGTGGTGCCGGCGAGGAACGCGCCGATGACGTCTGAGTCAGTGATGTTGGGCAGCTCGGTGCGCTGCTTCGAAAATCGCCGGATATAGTCCCGTCGGGATTCTCCCGGCTGCTGGCGGCAGCTTCGGAGATCCCAGGAGTTCCCAGGGCGCACGTATGTGCCCTATAAGTTGCCGGTGAAGGCTTTGACTAGGTCGTCCCAGTTGGAGATCTGCGCAGGCGGCAGATGCTCCAGCCAGGCTCGGGCTGCGTCGGAGAGGAACAGGGGGAGGTTGCGGATGAGGTTATCATTGTCCGTTCCGCCTAGCTGGCAGGCCAGTCTGTAGTCCGCGAGCCACAGTTCCGGCCTCATCTCCCCCGAGTACTTGGCGATGGTAGTCGGGGCCCGGAACCGGGTCGGGAACGGCGCCCGTCGTATGGCCCGACTGAAAGCTTGCAGACCGGGTGGTTCGGGCGAAGGGCTCCGATCCTCCCCGCTGTCGTAGCGTCCCCCACACCTGGGGTGGTATCCTTGGCGCACCCTGTCGTCAATGTGGGCTCGACGGTCGCGGCGATGGTGCTCGTTGTCGAGGCGGCGCGGGGCCGCAGGCGTAGTGTCCCGCGTTCGCCCAGTGTGGACCGAGGCTTCCCGCATGAATCGGGAAGTCGCGGCACGATGCTTCGGGGGGTATCCCTGCCTTCAGGAGGCAGAGCTTTCAGCCCGTCGGATCGCGGCATCCTCCAGGAGATTCTTGAGCTCTCCCTGGATACGCCGCCCCTCGGTGGTGGATGGTTCCGGCATCGCTCGGAGTAGTATTGCTGCTGCAGCCAGGTTCTGGCCGACCCCACTGGAAACCAGGGGCAGCCTTGCCCTGGCATTGTCGGCGATGCGGTGCTAGACGTCCTGGGCCGGATGACGCGCTTCTCCGGCTGGTGCTCGGCCTGCCCGATCCTACCCGATGTTCTGCCGGAGCTGCACAAGTTGTCCTGCTTCCTCGTCGAGCCCGACCTGCATCTCGCGGATTTGCTCGAGCTGTGTGTCCTGACCCCCCCGCAGGGACTGGGACCACAGCTAGATCCCGAAGGATGTCAACGCGAGGTGCAGGCCTAGAGGTATCGCCATCCTCTGGCATACCAAGGTGGTTGCCTTCGTCGAGACCCTCTAGATCGACGTGGAAACATTCACGACTTGGGCCACAGTCCTCGTCGCCGAGGCTGTGGCTATCATCGAAGCAACCGGAGAGGAAGTAGTCACATGCGGTCATGAAGTCCCGCATGGCACTAGAGTTACCGAGCCCGGAGAAGTCCCAACCAGAGTCGGGCTCGTCGTCTTCCTCAGAACCCGGGGGTCCGTAGGTCGAGACGGTCGTCAATCGGTCCCAGGTTGACCACATATGGTACCCCGGAAGGTTTGGATATGCCTTTATGAAAGCGTCCACCGAAGCGACGTCGCTTGGTGGGTCGAAGCTGAATCTAAAAGGCAAAGGATGGGAAACGGACGGTACCTCTTGCTCGACGGACAGTGATGGAGTCGCGTCGGGGACGGACTGCACCGTTATCTCAGGTACAAGGCTAACGCTCAGCAAGTCCTTCACGAGCGTGCTGGCGTCGCCCGTTTGCTTGGGGTTGGCGTGTTGCGGGGAAACGACGCTCGTCTTCGTCTCAAACGCGAGTTCAACGCCTGACGTGTCCCCCGCTGGGGCGCCGGCGTCGTCGACTCGCTCGACAGCCGACGAGGCGCCGCCTCCTGCTTGGCCATGATTGCCCCGTCTCCTTCCCCGTCGGCGAGGAAGGTGACGGGACAGACCCGGATGCTGTTCTTCCATCACGCGGGAAAGACGTCGTCGATTCCACCGCCGGCGGGCGGGCTGACGGCCGCCATTGTCGTTGTCACGCGGCAGAGGAAGGAGTATCATGTCGTAGCTGCCATCGAGGGACATAAACTCGAGACTCCCGAAATGGAGCTTCGTCCCGGGTTGAAGAGGTCGCTGGAGACTCCCCATCTGGAGCTTGACGGGAAGCTGTTCGTCAACACGCAGCAGTCCCCTACCTGGCGCGCCAACTGTCGGCGTTTCGACCCTGGGGGGTCCCTGGACCGACGAGTAAATTGTCGTTGCGTGTCCCAGCCCAGATGGGTCGGCGTGAGACAGAGACACAAGGGGGGAAGAACAGTAAGGGGAACCCGTGGCCTCGTGTTGTCCTACGCCCAGGGCGGATGCGCTTGCAGTAGGGGGTTACAAGTGTTTGCGAGGGAGAGAGAGAGGGGGCGTGAGACTACGCGTCAGCCCGTTCTCCCGCGCGGCCACCTCTTTTGTACGAGGGCCCTGGACCTTCCTTTTATAGACGTAAGGAGAGGGTCCAGGTGTACAACGGGAGGTGTAGCAATGTGCTAACGTGTCTAGCAGAGAGGAGCCAGAGCCCTATGTACATGCTGACGTGGCTATCGAAGAGGTGTTGGAGCCCTGTTCATGTGGTGTCGTGGCCGTCGGAGGAGTGCTTGAGCCCTGTAGAAGCACAACTGTTGGGGCTGTCGGATCCTTGCTGATGTCTCCTTGCTTCCGTAAGGAGCTAAGAACCGCCGTCGTCATGGAGCACGCGGGGCGCCATCATTACTTGTTTTACCGGGGTGAGCCAGATGGGATGCCGGTCTTGTTCCCGTAGCCTGGGCTAGCCTGGGCTAGCTAGGGATAGGGTAATGATGGCCCCCCTTGTGGCGTGGTCGGCCTGAGCGAGGTGGTGACTCCTCCGAGGTCGAGGTTGAGTCCGTGCCCGGGGGTCGGGCGAGGCGGAGACCGTCGTCCGGAGGTCGAGGTTGAGCCTAGGGGTGGATAACGAGCCAGCTCGGCTCGGCTCGTCCGAGTTCGAGCTGGCTCGTTAAGCTAACGAGCCAGCTCGGCTCGGCTCGTTAAGGTAACGAGCCACAGAGTCAGCTCGGCTCGGCTCGTTTACGAGCTCGAGCTGGCTCGTTTAGCTCGCGAGCCAGAGCAGAAAAAAATAATATATATATAATAATTACTTTTTAGTTAATTTCAAACTAATTTAACAATAGAAAATAATAATTATACTCAAAGTTTTACAAACCACATCAATGTAACACCAAATTAGCACAATTCATCACTCATTAATTCACAATTCACATACATGTTCATCAATTTAACCCATAATTATATTTGCGTAGACCAAATTAACACATAGACATAGTTCATTAATCATTAGTTTAATTCATAGGCCATAGACACCTCACATATATATATCATATTCATCAATTATTCTATAAATGATATGCATATAGTTTTATTTTGCTGGAATATGGTAGCTCGTTTAGCTCGCGAGCTGGCTCGTTAACGAACCGAGCTGGCTCATTAACGAACCGAGCTAGAATGTCAGCTCAGCTCGTGCAAAAATCCAAACGAGCCGATCCGAGCCGAGCCGAGCTGACCATGAACCGAGCGAGCCAGCGAGCCACGAGCATTTCGTCCAGCCCTAGTTGAGCCCGAGCCCTGGGGTCGGGCGAGGCGGAGACCGTCGTCCGGAGGTCGAGGTTGAGCCCGAGCCCTGGGGTCGGGCGAGGCGGAGACCGTCTTCTGGAGTCGAGGTTGAGTCCGAGCCCTGGGGTCGGGCGAGGCGGAGACCGTCTTCCGGAGTCAAGGTTGAGTCCGAGCCCTGGGGTCGGGCGAGGCGGAGATTCCTATGGCGCCTAAGGCTAGACTTGGCTGCTGTCAGCCTCACCCTGGCGGGTGGCACAGCAGTCGGAGCGGCGCAGGCGGCGCTGTTTTCCTGTCAGGTCAGTCAGTGGAGGGGCGAAGTGACTGCGGTCACTTCGGCCTTATCGACTGGAAAGCACGCGTCAGGATAAGGTGTCAGGCGATCCTTGCATTAAATGCTCCTGTGACCCAGTCGGCTGGTGAGGTGATCTAGCCAAGGTTGCTTCTCCGTGAAGCCTGCCCGAACTGGGCCTCGGGCGAGTTGAAGGTGCGTTCGTTGCTTGAGGAGACCCTCGGGCGAGGCGCGAATCTGCCTTGGTCTACCGTTCCTGCCCGAGGCTGGACTCGGGCGAGGCGAGATCGTATCCCTTGAGTGGACGGGGCCTTGACCGGAATTGCGCCCATCAGGCCTTTGCAGCTTTGTGCTGATGGGGGTTACCAGCTGAGATTAGGAGCCTTGGGGGTACCCCTAATTACGGTCCCCGACATATTGCTAAGGTTGAGAAGTTAAATGCTTGTGATGATTCAATTACCAATCTTTGAAATGATAATGCTAGTTTGATTGCTAAGATTGATAAATTGAATGCCTCACTTTCTAGCCTTAAGATTGAGAATGAAAAATTAATTGCTAAGGCTAAGGATTTAAATGTTTGCAATGATGTTATTTCCAATCTTAGAAATGAAAATAACATGTTACATGCTAAGATTGATGAATTAAATGTTTGCAAACCCTCTACATCTACTATTGATCATGTTTCCATTTGTACTAGATGTAGAGACATTAATGTTGATGCTATCCATGATCACCTAGCTTTACTTAAACAACAAAATGATCACATAGCTCAACTTAGTGCTAAGATCAATGAGCATGACTTAGAAAATGAAAAATTTAAATTTGCTAGAAGCATGCTCTATAATGGGAGACGCCCTGGCATTAAGGATGGCATTGGCTTCCAACAGGGAGGCAATGTCAAGCTTAATGCCCCTAAGAAATTGTCTAACTTTTTTAAGGGCAAAGCTCCCATGGTTCAGGATAACAAGGGTTACATTTTATATCCTGATGGTTATCCCAAACACAAAATTAGGAGAATTCATTCTAGGAAGTCTCACTCTTGCTCTCATCATGCTTTTATGTATAAGAGTGAGGCATCTAGTTCTAGGCAATCCACTCATGTTAAATTGCCTAAAAATAAAACTCCTACTGCATCAAATGAGCCAATTATTTCATTTAAAACTTTTGATGCTTCTTATGTGCTCACTAACAAATCAGGCAAAGTAGTTACCAAATATGTTGGGGGCAAACACAAGGGGTCAAAGACTTGTGTTTGGGTACCCAAGGTGCTTGTTTCTAATGTCAAAGGACCCAAGACCGTTTGGGTACCTAAGAATAAGGCCTAAACTTGTTTTGTAGGTTTATGCATCAGGGGACTCAAGTTGGATCATCGATAGCGGGTGCACAAACCACATGACAGGGGAGAAAAGGATGTTCTCCTCCTATGAGAAAAATGAAGATCCCCAAAGAGCTATCACATTCGGGGATGGAAATCAAGGTTTGGTCAAAGGTCTTGGTAAAATTGCTATATCACCTGACCATTCCATTTCCCATATTTTTCTTGTAGATTCTTTAGATTACAATTTGCTTTCTGTTTCTCAATTATGCAAAATGGGATACAACTGTCTTTTTACATATTTAAGTGTTACTGTCTTTATAAGAAGTGATGATTCAGTAGCATTTAAGGGAGTATTAGAGGGTCAACTATACTTAGTTGATTTCAATAGAGCTAAACTCGACACTTGCTTAATTGCTAAGACTAATATGGGTTGGCTCTGGCATCGCCGACTAGCCCATGTTGGGATGAAGAATCTTCACAAGCTTGTAAAGGGAGAGCACATTTTGGGACTAACCATTGTTCATTTTGAGAAAGACAGGATTTGTAGCGCATGTCAAGCAGGAAAGCAAGTTGGTACCCACCATCCACACAAGAACATCATGACGACCGACAGGTCGCTTGAGCTACTCCACATAGATTTATTCGGCCCGATAGCTTACATAAGCATCGGCGGGAGTAAGTATTGTCTTGTAATTGTGGATGACTATTCTCGCTTCACTTGGATGTTCATTTTGCAGGAAAAATCTCAAACCCAAGAGACCTTAAACGGATTCTTGAGACGGGCTCAAAATGAGTTCGAATTGAGGATAAAAAAGATTAGAAGCGACAATGGGACGGAGTTCAAGAACTCACAAATAGAAGGCTTTCTTGAGGACGAGGGCATCAAGCATGAGTTCTCTTCTCCCTACACACCACAACAAAATGGTGTAGTGGAGAGGAAGAATAGGACTCTACTTGACATGGCAAGGACCATGCTTGATGACTATAAGACTTCGGACCGATTTTGGGCGGAAGCAATCAACACCGCTTACTACGCCATCAACCGTCTCTACCTTCACCGAATCCTCAAGAAAACATCCTATGAACTCCTAACCGGTAAAAAGCCCAATGTTTCATATTTTAGAGTCTTTGGTAGCAAATGTTTTATTCTTGTTAAAAGAGGTAGAAAAACTAAATTTGCTCCTAAGGCTGTAGAAGGCTTTTTACTTGGTTATGACTCAAACACAAGGGCATATAGAGTCTTTAACAAGTCCACTGGACTAGTTGAATTTTCTTGTGACAATGTGTTTGATGAGACTAATGGCTCTCAAGTAGAACAAGTTGATCTTGATGAGCTAGATGATGAAGAGGCCCCGTGCGTCGCGCTAAGGAACATGTCCATTGGGGATGTGTGCCCCAAGGAACCCGAGGAGCCTCCACATGCACAAGATCAACCATCATCTTCAAATCAAGCATCTCCACCAACTCAAGATGAGGATCAAGCTCAAGATGATGAAAATAAAGATCAAGAAGAGCCACCTCAAGAGGAGGACAATGATCAAGGGGGAGATGCCAATGATCAAGACAAGGAAGATGATTAGGGTCCAAGACCGCCACACCCAAGAGTCCACCAAGCGATTCAAAGAGATCACCCCGTGAACTCCATCCTCGACGATATTCATAAGGGGGTAACCACTCGATCTCATGTCTCTCATTTTTGTGAACATTACTCTTTTGTGTCTTCTATTGAGCCATACAGGGTGGAAGATGCATTAAGAGATTCGGATTGGGTGTTGGCAATGCAAGAGGAACTCAACAACTTCACGAGGAATGAGGTATGGCATCTTGTTCCACGTCCTAATCAAAATGTTGTAGGTACCAAGTGGGTGTTCCGCAACAAGCAAGATGAGCATGGTGTGGTGACAAGGAACAAAGCCCGACTTGTGGCCAAGGGATATTCCCAAGTCGAAGGTTTGGATTTCGGTGAAACCTATGCACCCGTAGCTAGGCTTGAGTCAATTTGTATATTACTTGCCTATGCTACTTACCATGGCTTTAAGCTCTATCAAATGGACGTGAAAAGTGCCTTCCTCAATGGACCAATCAAGGAAGAGGTCTATGTTGAGCAACCTCCCGGCTTTGAAGATAGTGAGTACCCTAATCATGTTTACAAACTCTCTAAGGCGCTTTATGGGCTAAAGCAAGCCCCAAGAGCATGGTATGAATGCCCAAGAGCATGGTATCACTAATGGCTTCAAAGTTGGCAAAGCCGATCCTACTCTCTTTACTAAAACCATTGCAAATGATTTGTTTGTATGCCAAATTTATGTTGATGATATCATATTTGGGTCTACTAACAAATCTACTTGTGAAGAATTTAGTAGGATCATGGTACAAAAAATTGAGATGTCTATGATGAGGGAGTTGAAGTATTTTCTAGGATTTCAAGTCAAGCAACTCCAAGAGGGCACCTTCATCAGCCAAACCAAGTACATTCAAGATATACTCACCAAGTTTGGAATGAAGGATGTCAAGCCCATCAAGACACCCATGGGAACCAATGGGCATCTCGACCTCGACACGGGAGGTAAATCCGTAGATCAAAAGGTATACCGGTCGATGATAGGATCTCTACTCTACTTATGTGCATCTCGACCGGATATTATGCTTTCCGTATGCATGTGTGCAAGATTCCAAGTCGATCCTAAGGAAGTTCACCTTAGGGCCGTGAAAAGAATCTTGAGATATTTAGTTCATACACCTAAGTTTGGTCTTTGGTACCCCAAGGGATCCACTTTTGATTTAATAGGTATTCAGATGCTGATTAGGTAGGGTGTAAAATTGATAGGAAGAGCACATCAGGGACTTGTCAGTTCTTGGGAAGATCCCTGGTGTCTTGGGCTTCAAAGAAACAAAATTCAGTAGCTCTTTCTACCGCTGAAGCCGAGTATATTACCGCAGGCCATTGTTGCGCGCAATTGCTTTGGATGAGGCAAACCCTTAGGGACTATGGCTACAAATTAACCAAAGTCCCTCTCCTATGTGATAATGAGAGTGCAATCCGCATGACGGATAATCCCATTGAGCACAGCCGCACTAAGCACATAGCCATTCGGTATCACTTTTTGAGAGATCACCAACAAAGGGGGAATATCGAGATTGCTTATGTTAGCACCAAAGAACAATTAGCCGATATCTTTACCAAACCACTAGATGAGAAAACCTTTACCAAACTTAGGAATGAGCTAAACATTCTTTATTCTCGGAATTTTGATTGATATTTTGCACACATAGCTCTTTTATGTACCTTTAATCATATCTCTTTCATGTGCTATGACTAATGTGTTTTCAAGAAAATTCTTCTGCCAAGTCATAGATTGAAAGGGAAATGGAGTACTCGGCGAAGACAAGGCTTCCACTCCACTCTACCGGTATTATTTACCCTTCGCCGTCACTCCGCACCGCTCTCCACTTTGGTATAATCTTTCACTCATATATTGTTTGCCAAAGGGGGAGAGAATTTCAATAGGGCTCTAAAGACTCCGTTTTTGGCGATTAATGCCAAAGGGGGAGAGAGTATTAGCCCAAAGCAAAAGGACCGCACCACCACGCCAATTTCAAAATTTTTCGAAACAAGTTTAAGTTTTTAAATGTTTTTCAATTGGTATCTTTGAAATTAGTATTCCTCTAAGAAATTATATCTCAATTGGTAAAACCCTCTTGAACACTAAGAGGAGAATTTCATTAAGGGGGAGTTTTGTTTAGTCAAAGGAAAAGCATTTGAGACAGGGGGAGAAAATTTCAAAATCTTAAAAATGCTTCTCGAAATCTTACTCATATACCTTTGACTATTTGCAAAAAGACTTTGAAAAGAATTTCCAAAAGAATTTGCAAAAACAAAACAAGTGGTGCAAGTGTGGTCCAAAATGTTAAAAGAAAGAAAGCAATCCATGCATATCTTATGAAAGTTTAAATTGGTTTAATTCCAAGCAACCTTTGCACTTACCTGCAAACTAGTTCAATTATGCACTTATATATTTGCTTTGGTTTGTGTTGTCATCAATCACCAAAAAGGGGGAGATTGAAAGGGAAATAAGGTCAAACCTTTTCCTAAATGATTTTGGTGGTTGAATTGCCCAGCACAAATAATTGGACTAACTAGTTTGCTCTAGATTATAAGTTCTACATGTGCCAAAGGTTCAACACAAACCAATAAAAAGTCCAAGATAGGGTTCAAAAAGAAAGGAGCAAATCCAACCGAAGGCTGCCCTGGTCTGGCGCACCGGACTGTCCGGTGTGCCACCGGACAGTGTCCGGTGCACCAGGGAGATCAACTCTGAACTGCTCAGCTTCGGGTTTTTGGAGAGCCACTCCGCTATAATTCACCAGACTGTCCGGTGTAGCACCGGACTGTCCGGTGTGCCATGCGGAGCAATGGCTACAGCGCTAACGGTCGTCTGCAAAAGGTGAACAGTGCGCGGACAGTTCGCGCAGAGTCAGAGCAGGCGCCAGAAGGCGCACCAGACAGTGAACAGTGATTGTCCGGTGCCCCACCGGACTGTCCGGTGGCCCCGTCTGTCAGAGCTCGAACGGTCGAACCCTAACGGTTGGGTGACGTGGCTAGCGCACCGAACAGTGTCTGGTGGCGTACCAGACTATCCGGTGCACCCATCGACAGACAGCCTCCCCAACGGCCATTTTGGTGGTTGGGGCTATAAATACCCCCCAACCACCACACTTCAAGGCATCCAAGTTTTTTAGACATCTCACTCAATACAAGAGCTAGTGCATTCAATACAAGACACAAATAGATTGAATCAAAGCCTCTCCAAGTTGCAATTCCACTCAAAGCAATTAGTGACTAGAGAGAGAGAGTTTTGCTCGTGTTCTTTGAGCTCTTGCGCTTGGATCACTTTTCTTCTTCCTCTATTCTTGTTCTCAAGCAACTTGTAATCAAAGCAAGAGACACCAAGTTGTGGTGGTCCTTGTAGGGGTCTAAGTGACCCGTTTGATTAAGGAGAAAAGCTCACTCGGTTTAGGTGACCGTTTGAGAGAGGGAAAGGGTTGAAAGAGACCCGGTCTTTGTGACCACCTCAACGGGGAGTAGGTTTGTAAGAACCGAACCTCGGTAAAACAAATCACCGTGTCATCCACTTCATTTGCCTTTGATTTGTTTTTCGCCCTCTCTTTTGGACTCGATTTTAATTCTAACTCTAACCCCGACTTGTAGTGTGTGCTTAAGTTTATAATTTTCAGATTCCGCCTATTCACCCCCCTCTAGGCGACTTTCAACTTGTAATAAACCTAAACATGATCACCTATGTCATGCTTGCTAGCTTGGTCGTCATGTTCGTCTTCCTTTTGGTTTATCTACCACTCGTGCCATCAATAAATTTGATTTAATACATTATGATCTTTGGACCTCTCTAGTTGTCAGCGTGTCTGGTTACAAATATTATCTCATTATTATTAATGATTATTCGCATTATACTTGGACATTTCCTCTTCGTCTTAAATCTGATACTTTCACCACCATTTCTAACTTTTTTGCTCATGTGCGCACGCAGTTTGGCACCTCTGTCAAGGCCATCCAATGCGACAGTGGTCGTGAGTTTGACAACTCATCGGCTCACACGTTCTTCCTCTCCCACGGTGCCATTCTCCGCAGTCCTGCCCACACACCTCTCAGCAAAACGATAAAGCCGAGCGTACTCTTCACACAGTTAATAATATTGTACGCTCGTTGCTCTTTCAAAGTATCCTACCTCCGATCTATTGGGTTGAGTCGCTTAACACCGCCACCTATCTTCTCAATCACCATCCGCTTAACACCACCACCTATCTTCTCAATCGCCATCCCACTAAAACCCTAGGTGGCCTTACACTGTTCTTTGCCCTCTATGACACCCACCCTGACTGCACTCATCTTCGTGTCTTTGGCTGTGCGTGTTACCCCAACTTATCTACCACTGCCACTCACAAATTATCTCCCCGTTCATCGTTGTGTGTCTTCCTCGGCTATTCCTCTGATCACAAGGGCTATCGATGTCTCGACCTTCACTCCAACCGGATTATCATCTCTTGCCATGTAACGTTCGATGAATCTGTGTTTCCTTTTTCTAACATGTCCACATCTGCCTCGGATCCTAGCACGTTGGATTTCTTAAGCAATGATGATGATTATGCTATTTTTCCAAAGTCTAGCACTGCAGCTGTAGGTACTCGGTCTAGCGCATCCTCACCAGCTGCCTCCTTGCTGCCCACTGTCGAGCTTGACTCTAGCTCGGGCAGCCCTAGTGCCCCGTCAAGCCCGGCCAATCCCAGCATGGGCAACCCTGGCACCCTGAGCACCCCAGAGATCAGCACGGGCGGATCGACCACCACTAGTCCAGGCGGACCTATCATGCCTGACCCTGCTTCCCATGTGGACACGCTGTCTCAGGTTGTTGCCATCAGGGCTGGGTGTGTGGTCGCTCAATCTGTTGTGCCGGTCATCAATGATCACGACATGCGGACTCGTGGCAAATCCGGCTTCACGCAACTGGTTGACCGGCTGAATCTTCATGTCGGGACCCTCTCTCCCATTCCGACGTCTGTCCGCACTGCCCTCACTGATCCTCAGTGGCGGGCGGCCATGCAGGCCGAGTTTGATGCTCTACAGGCCAATGACACTTGGGAATTGGTTCCTCGACCTCCGGGAATCAACCTTGTCACCGGTAAATGTATCTTTCGACACAAATTTTTGCTGATGGTTCTCTTGATCGCTACAAGGCTTGCTGGGTTCTTCGAGGCTTCACTCAACGTCCTAGCGTCGACTATGATGAAACTTTTAGCTCGGTTGTCAAACCTGCTACTGTCCGTGTTGTTCTCACTTTGGCTCTGTCCCGTTCCTAGCCCATTCATCAGCTGGATGTTAAGAATGCATTCCTTCATAGGACACTCAATGAGACAGTTTATTCTGAACAACCCTCAGGCTTTGTTGATCCCTCTCAGCCTAAGCATGTGTCTCGCTTGAACAAGTCTCTGTATGGGTTGAAGCAGGCTCCTCGCGCATGGCATCTCCGGATAGCTGGACATCTCCTCTCCCTCGGTTTTGTTGAGTCCAAGGCTGATTCGTCACTGTTCATCTACCGTCGTGGTGCTGACACAGCTTTCCTGCTTCTCTACGTGGATGATATTGTTCTCACAGCTTCAACACCGAGACTTCTTCAACGTATTATTGCAGCTCTTCAGCAGGAATTTTCTATGACGGATATGGGTCCTCTTCATCACTTCTTGGGCTTGTTAGTTGAGCGTCGAGTTGATGGTCTTTTTCTCTCTTAGAAGCAGTATATGCTGGATATTCTGGACCATGCTGGTATGAGTGCCTGCAAACCTTGCAGCACCCTTGTTGATACCCACGCCAAGTTACCTGCAGATGGTGTTCTAGTGGCTAACCCAACACAATTCCACGGTATAGCAGGTGCTCTTCAGTATCTCACCTTCACTCATCCTGATATTGCCTATGTAGTCAACAGGTCTGTCTTCATATGCATGATCCGAAGGAGCCTCATCTCACCGCCATGAAGCGCATCCTGCGCTATGTTCAGGGAACCTTGGACCTTGGTTTTCATCTTCACCGGACCTCGCCTGATGAACTCACAGTTTATTCTGATGTTGATTGGGCTGGTTGTCCCGACACTCGTCGCTCCACGTCTGGCTACGGTGTGTTCTTGGGTGATAATCTGATCTCCTGGTCGTCGAAGCGTTAGCCCACTGTCTCTCGATCTAGTGCTGAGGCTGAGTATCGCGCTGTCGCCAATGGAGTTGCGGAGGCGTGTTGGTTGCGCCAACTCCTTCATGAGCTCCATTGCCCTCTTCGTCGAGCCACTATTGTGTACTGTGATAATGTCAGTGCTGTCTACTTGTCTACCAACCCTGTTCAGCATCAGTGGACCAAGCATGTGAAGATTGATCTACACTTCGTGTGTGACCGTGTCGCCCTTGGAGAGGTCCGTGTTCTGCATGTGCCCACAACATCTCAGTACGCCGACATATTCACCAAGGGCCTTCCGACTTCGGTCTTCATCGAGTTTAGGAACAGTCTGAATGTTCGCAGTGCTCCAAGTTCCAACTGAGGGGGAGTGTTAGAATGTAAACATATCGCGAATGATGAGCTTACCATACGAGCTTCCCCATTTTCCTATATGTACACGACTGTGGTGTCTGAGTAATATGAAATTACATTCTCTAATAGCTAGGTTATGTAGGAATTCAGATTATCGAAAAAGCTCAAAAAAGTTGAACTAAACAGGCCCATCTGACATCTGGGTGTGATAATCTACAATGTAATATAATGTGTATGATGTGAGAGTGTAATTTAAGTTTTGTTATAACGCACAAACACGTTTGCTAGTATGATATTTGTTTGAAAGAAAACAGGAGGGGGTCCAAGCCAATGACCGAGTTAAAATGGCTTATAGAACTAGCTCTATGAAGTAAAAGCTCATGCTTGAAAGAGGACATGCAACTATCAATCGTTAGGGGGTGTTATGAAAGATCCAATTATTCTGGCATCTCCAAATGCTCTAGGCCATGAGAATTAGGATCTCAACCAACTTTTAATTGTCTCTTCAGTCTGGTGGTGGCCCTTAACGGGCAAGTAACTCGAGGGGACAGGGGGGTGCACCAATAGATCTCCAGTAAGCTTTAGCAAAGTTGCACCTGAAGAAAAGATTGCTGACCATCTCTTCCTGTTGGAGAATGCAGTTTTTGTAAGTATATATAGGAGTCTAAAGGCATGTTTTTTCAGCTTATAGATTATATAATCTAGATTATAATCTAAATTATATAATCCAGATTATAATCTAGATATATTATAATCTACATGTAGTTGTTTGGTAGTTTAGATTATACAAATGTAGATTATTCACAAAGACAACAGTACCCTTGTTTGTTTATTTGAGGTGAGAAAACAAGGATGACATATATTGTAATTTCTATTTACATAACCATGGGTAGTGAGTCTTTTGCCAAAATAATCTCAAATAAGCTACTCTTAAGGAAATTATGATATTATCATAATCTGGGCTTTAGATTATATAATCTGAATCCATAATCTAGTTGTTTGTTTATCTAATGGATTATTTGCGCTAGATTATATATTCTAGAGAGATTATAATCTGAAACAAACAGGGTCTAAGTACATTAATTTTCTTCTGAGAATGCTTTTGGTGTTGAACAGATTCCGCGACACAAGTAAAAAAAAGAAAATTTTGTGTTTCGACTGGCACCTAGAGCTTCAGATTCAATTAAAGGGCGGCTGCTTAGGAGTATGGCCAATGAGAAGCATATGTAAGTCGTGGTAGATCTGAAAGATGAGTTGCTCCAAATAAAGATCCAGTGGTCCTTCTCGGGGTCACTGGCAGGGAGTAGACTAAGTTTAATTTAAGAATCGACTATATTTGGATGTAAGAAGCACCTAATTGTTAGAAGTAGCTTTTAACTTCATATTATTGAGCTACCAGCTAGTAGGGATGTTTCTAAAACATCCGACTTATAACATAAATCTAATATTTTAACATAATATATATATAATTTAAAGCTAATTTTTGACAGTGTTATTAAGAATATTATGAAGTATTTAAACAATTTTTTTTATAATTTTTTATGTATATTATTTTCTTCCTACAACAAAAAGTGAAAAAACATCAGAATTCGTATTCAGACAGACATCCGAATTTTATATCAAATATTTAAAAAGATATAGAATGAATTTAATGTTTATATTTGTGAAGATTAATAGTCTCAATGCTAAAAACAAGAATATAAATTTACATAGCAAATTATGTATGTTATTTGTTTACAATCAAAGAAAGAAGATCAAAAAGTTGATATTTCCATGGTGGTGTATTTCCATGGTGTTTTTTGTCTGTTTGAAGTGGCCAAGACAAGGGTTATTTACTTATTTGCTTGGAATCACGGAGGCGGCGGGGGGAGGAAGAAAAGAAAACGGGCAAAAGTGGACGTCGAAACGGTGGATGCATGCGCAAGCTCAAAGCAAACGTCCGTTGCCGTTTGTTCCGTTCCCGTTTGCCGTGTGGTGTGGTTTCTCGGCTGCGACTGCGAGCTCCTGAGTTGAACACGGCACCCCGCCCGGGCTATAATACCCTCTCTCTCTCTTCCTCTCGGTCCGTCGCTCCGACACTGCCCCCCCTTCGGCCTTTCCTCTCAGTCCTCTCTCGCCACTCCGCCTCGCCGTCCACACTCACTCTCCGTGAAAATTGCTGAGATGGCCATCGACAAGGTGGACGCCAAGGAGAGGGAGAAGATCGAGGCCGTTCGCAAGCTGCTGTGCAAGCAGGCGCCGCTCTCCGCGAAGCAGGTGACGCCCGAGAACCCAGCTTTGCTTTTGCGTACCAATACCCATCGTCTCCGCCTCCGTTCGACCGTTTCCTTTAACTTTGTTGCCTGGTTGGGCGCGCCAATGGCGGGCGAGCAGGCGCAGTACTGCAACGACGCGTGCTTGGAGCGGTTCCTGCGGTCGCGGGGGGACAGCGTCAAGAAGGCGGCGAAGCACCTGAGGACCGTCCTCTCATGGAGGGAGAGCGTCGGAGCTGGTAGGCTCGCTCAGCTTCCATTCGTCTCGCACTCTCGCAGTCTCGCTCTCGCACCACGTTCGCCGAGAGCTTTCCGTGCTGGACCTTCTACTCCTAGAAATCTGTGGTGGTGGTTGGGCCGTGAACAAAAGGAAGCTAGTGTATCCATTAATGCTTCTCTGCGCTGCGCTGCTCTGCTCTGCTCGAGCGGGAGCCGGAGCCGTGGCCTGTTCTTGCAGCTGTGACTGTGATACACTGATACCTACAGCACAGTGTATATATTTCTACTAGTCAAGCTACTGTGCCTGCCGCGCCGAATTTATTGCGCTGCCGATCTGGTTCATTCCTAGCAGTAGGAGTGTTTTCAAAGTACAGTCCCCCCCGGAACAGTACAATCGTTGGTGCTATTATGTTGGAATGATTGTTCGTTCGTGAAGATCGATGTGCTAACGGAGCCGGGGGCCTTTCTTTGTGCTTGTGCCAAGCAGATCACATCATGGCCGACGAGTTCTCCGCCGAGCTCACCGACGGCGTGGCCTTCGTCTCCGGACACGACGACGACGGCCGCCCAGTCGTGGTACGCCATTTCGCGCGCGGGACACGAAGATCCTGCCGAATGTCTGAGAGAAACTGTTGACCGAGCTCTGACTGGAACTTGCTTCTGTGTTTGCAGGTGTTTCGAATCAAGCAGGACTACCCCAAGTTCCACTCTCAGAAATCGTAAGAACTAGCACTCGTCAGAGCAGACGCGTCCCTGCTTTTCCTCTTCCTCCGTTACGGTCCGTCTTCTCCCTGGCACACTGTCTTCTTCTTACACTTCCCTGTTGCTTAACTAGGTTCGTGCGCCTGCTGGTGTTCACGCTGGAGGTGGCCGTGGCGTGCATGTCCCGGTTCGTGGACCAGTTCGTCGTCCTCTTCGACGCAAGTAAGCCGCCGATCCTTGTCACCGTCAGGACCGATACAAAATACAGTGCGTGCGCTACGCTCCATTCTCGTTCTTGGTGGAGCATTTGTCCGCTACTCCTCCAGAAACGAAAGAAAAAACCAAGGCAGAGAAGCAGCATTCATATTCGTCGGCATGCCTTTTGCAAGAGAGGGAGCCAGCCAGGCACACTCTCGGTCAGTGCAGCGGCTGGTCTGGAGGTCAGACGCGCACATGCGGCTGGCTCGGTGAAGCCTCTGATCTCAGGCCGGTCAGAGACACCGAGACACACACACACACTAGCCGCTGCCCTGCGTCGGCACTACGCCTGGTGTCCCCCGCGGCCTCGGGTCCGGTCGGGCCGGCGCTGCCGTGCCCGCTGCTGCTTCCGCGCGTGGCGTGGCGCGGTCCCCGGGCCTTGACTGGGCGAGCGCTTTGGGTGTAGCCTGCTTGCTTTGGCTTGCACAGTGGCTGGCAGACACCGCTTTTGGGGGAGGCCGTTCTTCTCCTCCCCTCGGCAGCTCGCTGGCTTCCCGCCGGTGCGGTTTGAATAGAGTAGTGTGATATGATGATAGGAGTAGCAAAACTGGTGGCCGAGCTCGCTGCCGGCTGCGGGAAAGTGCGAGCCGTGGAATCGGGAAAAGGACGGGGGAAGAGTGAGTAGGTTGGTTGACCGATGATTGACGAGACGATGCGAATCTCTTTGCGGCGCAGGCTTTTTCCGCTCGGCGTCGGCTTTCCTCAACCTGCTCATGGGCACACTCAAGATCGTCGCCGACTACTACCCCGGCCGCCTCCACCGCGCCTTCGTCATCGACCCGCCCTCCCTCTTCTCCGTCCTCTGGAAGGTACGTGCCGTGTCGTATCGTATTGCAGCAACTAATCATTGATCAAAAAAAAACTAGGGGATGAAATGAAAGTAACAGTGGCATGCATGTCGTTCGGGCGGATGTGTGTGTGCAGGGGGTGCGGCCGTTCGTGGAGCTGGCGCCAGCGACGGCGGTGGTGTGCTCCCTGGACTTCGAGGACTCGCTCGAGGACGCGTCTTTCACGGCGTACCCGCGGACCGCGTCGCTGCGGTTCGAGCCAGCGGCCGTCGTGGGGAAGAACCCGGGCGTGGGGTCGGTCTCGTCGCGGTTCTCCGTCACCCCCACCGACAACCCCATCAAGCCGTGGTACCTCTCCACCATCCCCACCTCGGTGGGCTCCCGCTCCGTGGTGCCCACCTCCAGCAGCCCGTCGCTGGTCGGCGCGTCCCCGCTCTCCGCGCGCTCCTTCTCCTTCGCCTCGCCCGCCACGCTGCGCTCCACGGTCGCCACGCCGCCGCCGTTCCCGCGCGGCGCGGGCGCGCCCCTGACGCCGTCCTCCGCCGCCAAGTCCCAGAAGACCCCGCCGCAGCCGCAGCAGTTCCCGCGGACGCCGCGCCCGTCGTTCCTGCAGTCGCCGTCGATGCTGTTCGCGTTCCGGAAGGACGGGCAGGCCAGCCGCGTGGAGCGCGAGCGCGAGTCCTTCCTCCCGTACCTGCGCTTCTACCGCCGGCCCTACGACGAGATTTCCTACCGCGCCAAGATGCGCCCCCCGCTCGGCGGCCTCATATCCATCGTCGGCGACAAGTTCAGGCAGAAGCCGGTGCCGCAGCCGCAGCCGCTGCGTCGCCACGCTGGGCTCCACCACCAGCACCATTACCAGCAGCAGCAGAGGATCTGATTCTCGTCTCGTCGCTGCATGGCGACCAGAGAATTTTTCTGCATACACCATAGATCCGATGCTATATTATGCCAAGTTCCAACTTTTTTTTCCCCTCCAGTGCTTAGTGCCTATGATATTCTTGAAGCCATGTATAATAACATCCCGAAAAATGTGAGTAAAATCGACCCCTTTCTGCACCGGACTCTTTGCTGATCTCATCGTGATCACCATTATTTCCGATCAATTCAGCTGTCAGCGTGCGCTTGCCTCGAACCGACATGTAAAGATGCTCGTACCGGCTTGACCCGTTTCAATGTTGATGAAGCACGCAACAATGCTACACGACAGCACGATGGAGTCCACGGCCTCCTGCACAGTTCAAGGCAGAACCTTACCAGCGAGCAAATAAAGCTCCATATGGGTGATGATGCACGGATCAGTTAGGACGGGCCTCTGAGGTCACGTACCGTTGAGAAATTTGAAACGCTGGGTGATGAAGAAAGAAGAAAGTGACGTGGAGAGCCGCGACGGTTTTTGCCTTTTTCGAGCTTTTGCCGTAACCCGGCCTTGTCGGCCACTCCGTGAAACGCCCAAAGCATCCATTACTCCATAAGCTAGCGACGGCTAGCGGCTAGCGGCTAGCTCAAACACCTTTCGAATTTTTTTTCCCGTGTAAATTTGTTTTGCTTTGAGATGATCATGGTCGACGCTTTGTGCTTTCCTACGAGAGCTTACAAAAAGCAAAGCAAGCCATGATGAACCAAGCTGATGGAAGCTGGAATTTAAACTAGAGCTAGAGGTAGTAGCAAACATAGGCGTGACCAGCTTGGTCTCCCTTTTTTTTCGCCCTTCTCGACTTCTGGTAAAGCTAGGCAATGCAAAAGCACAGGGTGCATGGGATGCAATCCTGAACCCTCTTTTGCGACGGCTGCTGCTAAAACAATTGATCGCCCCCAACGGCGATGCAATTGCTTTCACTGATCCAGAGGCAGGATCTGATTCGTGTGGGCCGGCCTGGATCCATCTTTGGTTTTGTCCGAGAAAGATCACTATTCACTATGCATTCTCGCTCCATTTAGGTGAGCTGGGAAAAAGAGAGGGAAAACGGCTGAACAGCCCCCATCTTTTCGGATTATTTACCTCTCATTTAATCCGTCTCGACTTCTAACAAATATATTTAATCCAATATGTACAGTGTTTTGTATCTATAGATTAAAGCTGCAACAGTTTGAACAACTGTTTTTAATGCGAAGCTAACATTCCCTTGCTGCATGCTGCGTGCTGGAAATTCAAAGTATTTCCACACATGTGAGATAGATAACTGACTGCACTCACACAGTTGGATTTGATCATTACTCTGGGTAAGTCCACCTTGATTACTTCCAAAGGGATCTCAAAAGATGAAGAAGAGACAATTAATTGAACTGTGTTGAGTGAGCTCAATCTTGGTAACGACACCCGCAAGCAAATCGAAAACAAGAATACAGTAGAAACGAAAGGCGGTTTTGACTAATTGCTCTTCCTTTCATACCCACGCGTGTAGTATCTCCATGTAGTACCTTTTGTGTTGCTATAATTCTTGTTATATCAATTCTCGTCTCGCATTGGTATGTGCCATGCAAACATGTATATAGATTAGTGCATCCAAGACTGCAAGTATATACTACATCCAGAAAGCGTATGGATCCTTACGAGCGGACATCTTTTCTAGGTAGTAGTACTAGCTTTTGGCACGTATGCTCTATAGAAGAAAAAAAATGCTGAACATACATGTACCGTATGATTTTGGCCCGATCTCTCGCGGGCAAATAGAGGAGAAGAAAAATGCGTGAGAGTTGGATAAAAAACGTGAAGTCACGGGCCAACCAGTCCCGTCGTACTACCTCAAGAGACACGACGCTACGGTCGTGCAGCACCAGGCTACAGGCTTCGAACCGCAGAAACGGTCGGTCTGCCTGCCTGCCCGGCGCATCGGACGGAGGACACACGCGCGCCCTGTAACACCGGTGTCGCCACGGCAACAGCCATGCGTGCACGGACGCACAGGCGAGAGGACACGCGATAATAATAGTATCGCCCCGCCCAGTCGCGCACGGACGACGCGCGCCGTGGCTCGCACGCAGTCGACCGCGCGCCCGGCCTTCCCCCAGCCGTTTTCCAGGCATCCCGGGCGCCGGGCGCGCCCACCACGTACGCCCGCGCGCGACACCCGGGGGCGTGTTCCTTTCTTTCTTTGTTTCTTTACTCGTCTCAAGCTTCCAACGAGCGAGCCAGGCCCACGGGCGCGCGCTCGCTCCGGTTGGGGGCCTCCGCTCCGTCCGTTCCGAGTAGCGCGCGCGAGCTGGGCGCGTCGGCTCGTGACTTGGTTCATCTCGAACACGGAAAGTCCACGAGCCGCTTCTCCGTGGCGGCATCGGCCCGGGGCGCGGGCGGTGTCCGTAGCCGGCGTCGCGGCCCCGCGGCATCCCGTTGCGCCCGCACGGCGTCCGCCCGGGGCCAAGGGAGAAGGCTCCAAGGCCGTCCACCGATCCTCCCGGGCTCAGCCGACCGGTCCCGTCCAGCGCACAGTTTGATGCCGACGGGTGCGCGCGTCGCGCCGAGACGGCGTGCATCGTTGTTTGGGCACGCCTGGGTCGGGACGGCCGGGCACGGCTCGCGCCTGACGTCTTCCCGGGTGTCCGGTTCCCGTCGAGGCATTTCTTGCGAGGGCTGACCTTGGTACCAGTTACCGTCCTTTTAGCCGTATCGACGTTGCCCGTTCTCTTCTTCTTGTCTGCTTCTCGATCCCTTGCGAAGCTGTATTGTTCAGTGTCTTGGGACTGTAATCCTTTCCTGCCTCGCAAGGATGAGTGGCCGGCTAGGCTAGCTGGTGCTTGGACGTCATAAGCTGCCTCCTGCCTGCCGTTTGATTCCTGTGCAACAAGAAGGCTGACAAAAATAAAAGGGGGTGGGTCAGTGAATGGACATTTTAAAACCAGTTAGCACCGGCATCTACCGCAAGCTAGTTTGAAATTGGTATAATAGGTGCAAGCGAATAAGACGGACACGTATCAGTGGACACTGCAAGTAAATCCACCGCCACATTTGCCATCCTAGGGAAGAAAATGATTCCCTGGTTAACTTGTAAAAACCGGATTTCATTTGAGACAAGACAACAATACCAGTGTTGAGCTTGCCACTTAGCCATGACACACACACGAGAATACGAGATGACCAAGTAAGAACTGGACAGGATGCACTCACAAAAGGCTGACTTGCATTCGCTTCCCTGCTCCACAGGAAGCATAGCTGATGTACAAATCGAGAAGTTTTACATATAGACTTATTGCTGCTGGTAACTAGTGATATAAGTCAATGCAAGATTTTACAAGCAATTTCCTCTCACTGACCGTAAGATTATTGTATACATGACTGGACATATTTAGTCTTCAAACGGTTCAGAACAACGAACACCATTTCCATGTGTCCCTGAACCAGCACACTGCACGGACTGTGGAATAATGACCCCCTCTTTTTCTGGTGCTACTAAGCCGTTATTTGTCAAACTGATGACTGAATTCCAATGATACCTGCAAATTATTGGCAGCCAGATGTATTTGTAAGTGTCAACAATCATACGACTTATTTATGCAAAATAAAGCAGATTACATTTCACAAGAATCTACTCAATTCCACTTCTGGTTTTGAACTTTCAGTTATGGTGGCTTCAAAACTTGATATTAAGAAAAATGACAGTCTCTTTCCAATAATTTGCAACACTACAAATTTAAAAGGCTTGTCATTACCACATCCAATTCTAGCTCCCGCGTTTCCTGTTGACTTACTGAGTTCATGGCCACCTTCAAAATATTAAAGTGACATGGTCATGAGCAGTTAAACATATGAGGATGCCTCAACACTGGAACAACTATTCAGGAATCTGACGTGTGATGATTGTTCCAGAAAATGGGAAACAAGAATCAAAGTACTTCGATGTTTGAAGTGCAGCAGGGCAATGGGCAGCTGAAAAAAGTATTAAGGAAAAATGCAAAACAAGGTAAAAGAAAGTGCTCATTAAATAAAATGACCGAAAAAACAAGGGAGCAAACCTTTTTCCCACTTGTAGCATTGAACTACAATGTGTGGCAATTGAACCTGTAGGCTGTACTGCTGTACCAGCACTCGTAAGCATTCAACTACGATGTTTTACTATTCGACAACTTTGGAAATGGGCTTTCACATATTGGTGTTGTTTAAGTACAAAGGAGAGGACATATATATGATGGCTAGTGACCATAAGAGAAAGACAAGGAACTTCAATCAAGTTACATGCATTAAGGATGAAACAGAACATCTCTTGTGAAGAAGAGTGATATCAGACATAGATGGCGAGAGTATTTGACAAATTGATCAATGGGGATAATAGGGACGCAACATTTCAATGGGATGACTCTTTTAATGACACAAATAAGCAATTTATGCGTAGGATCCAAGAATCTGCGGTTAGAGAGAGATTGAAAAGGATGAAAGGAGGTAAGGTGACGGGCCTGATGGTTTCTCAACTGAGGCAAGGAGATACCTTGGGGACATATCTATCATATGGATAACCAAGTTCTCCTAACATATCTTCTGGTCGAATATGATGTTTGACAAGTGGAGTAGGTTGGTACCGATCTACAAGAATAAGAGAGATATTCAAAGTTGTACTAATTACCGAGAATTAAATTGATGAGCCACACTATAAAGCTATGGAACAAAGTTATCGAGCATTGTCTGCGAGAAATAATGAGGATCTCTATGAATCGATTTGAATTCATGCTCAAAAGTTTAACCGTGGAAGCTATTTTTTTAATAAGTGATGGAGCAGTACAGGGAGCAGAAGAATTACCTAAACATGGTTCTCATCGACTTGAAAAAGGCTTATGACAAAATACCAAAACAAATATTATGTGGTAGGCTTTGGACGAACATAAAATTCTAATGAAGTACATTGGACTCATTAAGAACATGTACAATAATGTTTTGACTAATGTTCGAACAAGTGATGGGGGACAGTAGGACTACATTAAGGGTCAGCTTTGAGCCCTTACCTTTTTGACTTGGTGATGAATGAGGCCATAAGGGGCATATAAGGAGATATCCCTTGGTGCATGCTTTTTGCAAACGATGTAGTGCTAGTTGACGAAATTCAGGCATAAGTAAATAGAAAATTGGAGTTGTGGCACGAGACTATAGAGTCCAAAGGTTCTAGACTCAATAGAACTAAAATCAAATACATGAGATGTGACTTCGAAACTACTACGCCTGTACGTATGAGCAAGGTTTTAAAGTCGTGCTACTTATCGCGATTAGTCGGCCTTATCACTAGTCCGATCTCGATTAGGGTCTCCGACTCGACTAGAGCGATTAGTTGTCCTAGTCACCGAGTAATCGCGATTAGTCATCCGATTAGGGGTTATGGTAGACTAGTTATGCCTGTTTCGGGCCACTAATCCAGCCTCTATTATGTGGGTCGGCCTACCATCTGTACACAATACAAACATTGTGTTGCCCTACGCCCCTACCTGTACCATTACGGTACGCACTGTTGTGTGTGCGCCCTTTGCCAGCGCCGCCACCCCTTCTCCATCGTCGTTTCCCTCCTCTCCTGCCGCCCCGTTGTGCTCTGACGGCCCTCTGCTCGAGCAGCCGCCGCCTCCTCCATCGTGCGGCGGCTGTAGTCTGTAGAGGCCCCCTCCAGCGCGCTCCCGTCCTCCTCTGTTGTCTGTTCAGCGACTGAACAGGCAAGTAGGCGACCACTCCTCCTCTGTTTAGAATTCAGAGACCGAGATGAGGACCTCTTTAGACAGGAATTGCTCTAACATTTTGGTTGTTCAGTGTTCTCTATTCACTTACTGAGCAGTATTGTACCCGCCTTGGCCTCCTCTTGAGTTGTGCTTCACTTGATTGTTGTGCCACTACAGATGAAGGCGGCGTAATAATGTTGAAGTCATCTTCCCAGAATTTGTGTTGCCCCATCCCTAGAACTTTGGCAATGGCACTGGTATAGTTCATGCAGTCCAGCTAGGCAGCTACAACTATATATATATATTGACACACACACATACAATCATGTTATAGGTGGACGACTAGGAGTCGACTGGGCTCGACTAATCGAGCAAATCGACGACTAATCGTGATTAGTCACCTTATCGGTGCTCAGGCGACTAGAGTCGACTAGCTGACTTTAAAACATTGCGTATGAGAAAAGATATGTTAGTTTGGAAGGTCAAGTAGTGTCTAGAAAGGATATATTTCGGTATTTAGCATCAACGCTACATAGAGAAAGAGATATTGATGAAGATGTTAGCCATAGAATCAAAGCAGGATGGAGGAAGTGATTCCAAGCATCCGAAGTTCTATGTGACAAGAGGGTACCACAGAAGCTAAAAGACAAGTTTTCTACGACAACGATTAGACCTGCTATGTTGTATGGTACAAGATGTTGGCCTACAAAAGGTGTCATGTTCAACAGATAACTGTTGCGGAAATATGTATATTACGTTGAATGTGTGGTTATGCAAGAAGGGATCGAGTCCGGAACGATGATATACATGATAAGTTAGAGGTAGCAAATTGAAGAAAAGCTTGTCCAACACTGATTGAGATGGTTTATACATATCCAACGGAGACCTCTGAGACACCGGTGCATATTGAGATCCTAAGACGCGATAGTAACAGGAAGAGAGGCGGGAAAGACTGAAGTTGACATGGGAGGCAGTACAGGAAGACTAGAAAGGATGGATATACCCAAAGATTTATCATTGAATAGAAGCGAATGAAAAACAATTATCCACATGTTTGAACCTTGATTTGTAGCTTCTATTTGGTTTTAACTCTAGCCTACCCCAACTTGCTTGAGACTAAAAGGCTTTATAGTTGTGCTGTTATAAATGCTTTTCTTTAGCCAATGATATCTTTGTACCAACTACTACTAATGTGAAATGAATGAAGGACATGATCTCATAAAGCCAATTTTATGTAAAAAAGAAATAGATATTAAAATATTGACTAGTAGTTCGTGGTTTCCAAGTGTTGCATGATGCAGGGAATGGTATGCTAATGCTGCAAATGGTGCTACCTTGAAGCCACAACAGCCATGATTGAATGGGATAACACTTGATGAGCAACAAAAGACATTGGTATTAATTGGCAACAAAATCTCCATTGAGTAAGTGGCAATATGAGTTATTCTGTCTAGTGTCTACCTCCAGCATTCAATACTACCTATGTCCCAAAAACAAAGCCACTCTAGTTTTGACCTGAGTCAAACAATCTTAAGTTTGAGCACGGTTATAAAGAAGAGTAACAACATTTATGAAATCAAATATACATACCACGAAAATATAGTTCATGATGAATCTAATCATACTTATTTTGTAATTTGTATCATAAATATAAGTGTTTTTTTGTATGAACGGAACCTGGTCAAACTTGACAATTACAATGGCTTTCTTTTTGGCATGGAGGGGGTAACAATATTTTAGGAAAGATAAGGTCCCATCTACATTAATGATGAATATATAAGGCATAATGGGGGAGAGATCTTCTATTTTTAAAGAGCTACAATATAATTGCACTGGTAATACAAGCATGCTTACCCCTCCCTAGGTCATCAGGATCAGCATGTACAACAACTGCCCTTCCCAGTATGGAATGAGGCCCACTCAATGAAATCTTCAGAAAGCAGCAGAAATAGGTTATCAGTTGATCAAAATTAATAGGATTATATATACATCCTTCAAGATGACCGAACCTGTAAGTCTCTTATGAACACTTCTGCATCTCCTGAAATAAGCATGCGAAGCATTATTAGGATACAGAGAATATTTCATAAACATACATCCGTCGTACCATCTAAAGGATCTTAGACTAGGCTTAGTACTAACCATCTTCATTGGCTTCTATGTTTCCCAGGTCGCCCAAATGTCGTTCGTCGTCAAATGGAGCTCCATGGGGTTTATTATGAGGGTTAAAATGGGGCCCTATGAAGCCAACAAATTTGTCAGAACAGTATAAAACTGGTGGAATCAGCATGTATATAGCATGACCATGGCGAGTTACTAAGGAATATACTTCAAATATACTCACTCCGTTCCAAACCATAAGACATTTTGGTTTTTCTATATATGTATTTTTTTCTATGCACATAGGTATACACTATGTCTAGATACACAGTAAAAGCCAAAACACCTTATAATTTGAAATAGAGGGAGTAGCTTTTTCAAGAAGGCATTCAATATCCCATTATCCCTTGATCATGCTTAATGTTACAAAATGATAAATTCCAACTAAGTAATGAGGCAAAACTTGACACCTAGCTGCAGTAGGATTCTAATTTCTAGTACACTAAAACCACAAGGGCAGTAGTAAGTGGTCTGATAGTACAGTAATAACAAAAGGATGATGTAATAGTGGAAGCTATAGCAAACATTGAATTTCACAAACTCTATTCTTACAAATGTTAAGTGATTTTCCATTTCATCAATAGCTGATCAAGTAGTTTCATTCACTAGCAACGATGAATTTGTAACAGATGAGATGAACTTATTGAAGTTTAATAATTTTTTGCTGGAGACATAGGGCACTAGCCCTTACAGTAATTTCTGCAGCAACAACATATATATAACCAGCAATACAGCACAAAACTTGTTTAATGTAAACATACATATAACCGGCAATTCTGCACAGGACCATTCTGCACACACTTGTTTAACATCTTTGACTTATAAACCTACCATATGGCTACATCTTACTGTACAACTGATTTGGTTGACGAAATTCTAATCCCCAATTATATACCTAGATAGATTAGCGGAGCCGCTTAAAAACTTTAGTACAATTGCGATTCACTATTATATGTAGTAGTATTCCCGTTTCGACAGCAAAAGTCACAAAATAAGCAACCATGATACACAAAGAAGGCGGCGAACCGGTTGAATTGCAGCCATTGGTAGTGTCGCCGAAGACGTGGATGTGGAATCCATGCCTTCCCGGAGTCAAGCCCGTGACCTTGCCCCTCACCTCGGTGTACCCTGGCAGCCACAGGAGAGCGAGCGAGAGGTAAGGTAGGAATTCTGATGAACATAGGGAACACAGATAAAGAGAGCTCGAGAGAGCGGCTACTGGTGGAGGGGTCCTCGAAGAAGTGAATGACCCCAGCGACCGTGCTGTTGGCGCTGCCGCCGATGAGGGCAACCCCTTTGAGTCCGCCGGCTTTCCCTGCCATATTTTTGTCCGTCGTGCTCTGCTTCGGCTTCGACGGCTCTTCTTCTCTACTTCATTTTTTAGCTGTATATCCAACGACCCAATCCGGCCCACCGATTAGGATGCCCCAAATGGATTCGGCCCAAGGTCTCATGAGGTTAATTAAAAAAATTATAAGAGATATGCTTTTCCTTAAGAGCTCATCTTTACTCAACTCTTTATGTATATTGTCTTTTAAGTGTATTTGTGATTCTAGAGCTCGGAGTTATATCATAGAGTTTCTTTATTTTTTTGTATTTGGAAAACCAATCCGGAGTCTCAGGTTGTACATGCCCTAAGACGAGATCCAATGCACCATATCTATATCTACAACCACCTCACTATCGATCGTTCTGTATCTACCAACATCAGTCTTTATCTATCGCTTCCGGTGCACACAACTTTACTGTTAGCCTACATCGATACGAGTGTCATGTCAATTTTTCTTTTATAGATTTTTGTTACAAATAAAATGTGGTCTTTCATTGCAAGAAAAAATAATTGGACACTTAAAAAGCAAATAAAAACTATTTAGTTCATAAAGAAAATAAAACATTACATTACGTAAATAAAATTACATAATACATAGGTCCAATTAAAATAAAAATTGTGCAATGCATTAAAAATAAAACCAACATTATTTGACTAAAATAAAAAACATAAACCATAAGAATACAACCTAATTGTCGTGGTGCAAATCCTAAATATGCTCCAATCATTTTGGAGTTGATCATGCAGGGGGCTTGCATGTAGTGTTGCCTCTCTCTGAAGAATAGACGCAAAGCCTATTGGTGCTTCAGGTTCATGGTCACGGTTGCAACGGAGGACTCGACCGTCTCATAGTCATCCACATTGTATGATCTTCCATGTGCATCCTTAATTCTCTCTATTGTAGCACTTGGGAGGCTTTTATCACTTTGAGAGTGTTGCTCTAGCTTGTAGGAGTTATTGTGCAGTTCGTGTGTATTAAATGGACTAGTTGAAGTGTATTTATAGCCCCAACCACCCAAATGGTCATTGGGGGACAATCTCCGATTATTGTGCTTTCTACGGGTGCACCTATAGTATAGGTCCGGTGCACATCGGACCTCTACCACGATTGCTAGATTAGTGATTGTTCTGATGGAGAGTTGTCTTATCAGGTGGCATCGAACCTTGCCATGCCAGCTCGACATCAGCTAGCTGTTGGATCATGAAGCCGACCGTTGAACTCTGACTAGTACAGTGCGCCATGGTTTTTGGCTCTTAAAAAGCCTCTATGTGTAAGTGGTCCAGTGCACCACCACTAGATTGGTCTGATGCACCATCCTACACAAGCACAGAATAAAACCTCTCTGTGTAACTGGTCCGGTGACCCACCGGACTGGTCCACGCACAACAGACTCGATTTGGTGCATCGCAGAGCAGTACACTTAAGTCATTTTTGGACTTTTCTTCTTTGTATCCATTTGACAGTCTTTTTGAAAATTCCTATGACTTAGACAAACATATCTAGAGTCCATGCAACTAGTCTAAGTCATAGTTCTTCATCCTTTTGAATTCTCCAACTTAGATTCCAATTCTAGCTCAAACTTAGCTCCAAAGCACCATTTTTAGAGTCCAATATTTCCAACGTCTCTAAGGTGATTAAATATGTTTCTAAGGGTATTTAGAACTTATCCAAACATATGAACTACTCATAGTTTATCTTATCCAAATTGTGTCCTTTCTAGCCTTGTTTTGAGCTATTGTTCATATTAAATTCTTCCATTTTATTTTTATGAACATGCATTCATTCACTTAGCAAACTAGTTAGTCTATAATGTTGTGACGGTCATAAAACACCAAAATCAATACATATAATTGGTTTAAATCCCATTTCCCTTTCACCTGTCATACTAGGAAATCCCCTTTCATCCCCCTTAGGTAATAGACACCGTCGGTACCCTGTAACTGGGGTACCTCTTACTACTGTGCAAAGACGCAGTGCCCGCGTGGCTATCTTTAGTCGCGTGGTTGATGTATTGTGTGTGGGACCAAGCCACGACTCGCCCCAATCTTAGGCGGCTGTTCTGGGTCCACAGCAGCGCCCGACTCCACCACGTGGGCGGGTCCGGAGCCGCCACGTGTCCAGAGAAGGTGATATACTCCAAGGCATCAACAGTGGTCCGGACCCCCACGGGTTGGTCCCGGACCCCCGGATATATAGTTCGGACCCCCAAGGTTGGTCCCGGACCTCCACATGTGCAAGCCGGACCCCTAGAATGGGACCCGGACCCCTCGTATGGGGTCCAGGCCGCCCACAGAGGGGCCCCAAGGTCCCAGGACAGAGCATACCTAGACCTTGAACAGGACCCAAGTGGAGTCCGGTGCCGGCACGTGTCCAGACCCAGTCTGGTGCGGACCTCTCTGCATACGCTTCTGCTCCCCGCTCAGGCGGAGACCCGATGCTACCACGTGGCCTACTGCGCGTGACGTAAGCTAGCGGGCGAAGCCTGATGTAAGGCCTCAGGGTTACGCGGCCCCTGCATTTATTGCGGATAAGGCGCGCTGCCTGACAAGCGATGTGCCGCCTCGGCATTTAATGAGGCCTGCCCACTCTGCTGTTAGGCGGCGACCAGTCCATTCCACTGGCAAGCAGTGTGCCGCCTCAACATTTAATGAGACCTATCCATTCCGCTGGCAGGCGGCATGCCTATCTATTCCGCTGGCAGGCGGCACGCCCATGCTGTCGCATGCACTATACTCATCATTACTCGTACGTACCAAGGAAGCTACCGCTGTGTATCAGCACTGCGTGGGCTGCGGACATCTGGGCGCCAGAAGATCTCTCAGGCGTCACCTGCATTAGTTGCTCCATGTATTTCTTCTATTATGTCCCTAGGCCCACATGTCGGGGCTCAGCAACCTTGTATGTGCCTCCCTTGGGCTATAAAAGGGAAGGCACACGACGTTACAAGGCACGCTCACTTAGACTCACACAAGCTCAAGTGCTCAGACACTCAATACAACACACAGTGGAGTAGGGTTTTACGCTCTAGCAGCCTGAACCACTCTAAATCCTCGTGTTCACTCGTGTTCTTCCCGAATCTATCTAGCAGGCAAAACGTTTAGGCCCCCTCCTCATCTTAGGATTTAGGGCGGGTGCATTCCGCCACCCGACCGGAGATTTTCCCTCCGACATTTGGCGCGCCAGGTAGGGGGTCTTGGCTTTAGGTTTTTGCTTGTTTTCCTGCTCGACACCATGGTTCATATCGTCGAGCACCACGGCGCGGCTTCTGAAGACTTCCTCATGGAGGAGGAGGCTGCGTCGTCCATGCCACTGGGCTCCAGCCGCCCAGTGCCTGGTGCTACTGCTATGCACGCTGCGCAGCAGCACACTCCCGCTCAGTCGTTCCGGGCGCCGTCAAGGGCTACTCCTGGTGCATTGTCTGCAGCCAGGGAGTTGTTGTGCCACCCCTGGAGCTCCACGGCCTCGCCCGGGGCCATGAAGCAGTGGCGCGACGATGTAGATCATCTCCTGGGCATGGCACAATCTAGCTCGACCAGGCCCAGGCCTCGATCGTTCCGGCGTCAACATGAGGCGTTGGCTTCGGTGCGCTCGCCCTCAGTGAAGGCTGCGCCGACCGAAGATCTACGGGTAGAACTCAACCACCGGTGGGCGGGAGAGGACGCTCCATTCTCTCAGGAGAGATCTGACGACTTACGGGCAGAACTCAACCGCAGGCGTGCGGGCGAGGATGCCCGTGTCTCTCTAGAGAGGGCGCGCGAGCGCCGACAGAACATCGAGGGTCGCAACCTTGACCAAGACTTCGCTACGGTCGCACTGCAGACTCCAAGGGGCGCCCGGATCTAAGCGGGTGTGGGTGTCCCGTTGGCTGGCGTAGGCTGCGTCGCACTCGCGGATCATCTCCGCGCGGCGACGTGGCTGTCCAAGTTCCGGCCACACCTGCCGAAGAAGTACGACGGTACGTCAAACCCGTTGAAATTCCTGCAGGTATATGTCATCGCCATTACGGCAGGAGGTGGAGACACTACTGTGATGGCAACATACTTCCATGTAGCCTTGTCTGGGTCGGCCCAGACTTGGCTCATGAACCTTGCCCCAGGATCGATCTACTCTTGGGAAGAGCTCTGCGCGCGGTTCACCGTGAACTTCGCCAGCGCTTACCAACAACATGGCATGGAGGCAAACCTCCATGCAGTGAGGCAGGAACCCGGGGAAACTCTCCAGGCCTTCATCTCCCGCTTCACCAAGGTACGGGGCACTATACCTCGTATCTCAGATGCTTCCATCATCACCGCTTTTCGCCAGGGGGTGCGTGATGAGAAGATGTTGGAGAAGTTGTCCACGCACGACGTGGAAACTGTCACCACACTCTTTGCTCTGGCCGACAAGTGCGCTAGAGCTACCGAGGGCCGAGCATGGCACTCAGCACCACAGACCGGGGTCGCCCAGATGGGTGGCTCGGGTGCTGTCGCCCAGGACGGCAAAAAGAAGAAGAACCGTGGTCGTGAGAGGCCACAGACTGCTGCTCCAGTCATCGCGGCTGCGGCTGGGGGCCGGAGCGAACGCAACAAGCGCCCACGGCCACAGGGGGGCAACAGCGGCTCATGCCCTGTGAACCCCAACAGCCGCCACAGTGCCGCGGAGTGCCGCGAGATCATCAAGCTCACGAAGCGGTCAACAAGCGGTGCGAGCAGTCCTCCAAGGATGGCTCCCCACCCCGTCGCCGGCCTGGCAAGGAGAGGGCCGACGACAGTGACGTGGCCGCTGGGGAACGGGACCTCGGGTACCAGTCACCCGAGGGGGACCTCAAGGACGTCTTCACCGGAGACTCCGACTTCGGTGGCAAGAGCGACCGCCGCAAGATGTTGTACGTCATGTACGGCAGAAGCTGGGAGCTCACCTCAAGCAGGAACGTCAAGTCCCTGCGCAGTGAGGTCCTGTCGGCGATCCCAGGGGTCCCGAAGGCTGCTCCACACTAGCGGTGGAGGAGTACCACCATCTCCTTCGGGGCATCTGACTGCCCCGTCAACATGGCAGGGGACGGTATACTACCGCTCATCACCGCCCCTGTCATCGCCAACATTGAGAGCACCTAGAGGGGGGTGAATAGGTGATCCTGTAAAATTCAACAACTAATAGCCATAAAACTTGGTTAAGTGTTAGTATGGCTAAGTAGCGAGCTCTTGCGAACACACAAGTATCACAGAGAAACAATCACAAAAGACACGCGAGTTTATCCCGTGGTTCGGTCAAGTATAACACTTGCCTACCTCCACGTTGTGGCGTCCTAATGGACGAGGGTTGCACTCAACCCCTTTCAAGTGATCCAATGATCAACTTGAATACCACAGTGTTCTTCTTTGCTTACCTCCTTTTCCCATTGCGAGGAATCTCCACAAGTTGGAGTCTCTCGCCCTTACAACAAAGATCACGGTGAAAGCAAAAGAGTAAGGATGGGAAGCAACACACACAAATCCGCAACAATACACACGCACACAAGCCAAGACTTGAGCTCAAATGAAGCACAACGAGTTCACCACTAGAACGGAGCTCAAATAACTAACAAAGTCAATCAAGTGCGCAGAGATGGAGTGTGGAAGACTTAGAATGCTCAAAGTATGCTTAGGTGACTCCTCCATGCACCTAGGGGTCCCTTTTATAGCCCCAAGGCAGCTAGGAGCCATTGGAGGCAATCTTGGAAGGCTAATCTTGCCTTCTATTGGGTGGCGCACCGGACAGTCCGGTGTGCCACCGGACAGTCCCTGTAGCTGTCTGGTGCGCGATCTCCTTCCTTTTCTGGCACATCCGACCGTTGCATATTCGTGGCAGTTGGCGCACCGGACACTGTCCGGTGCATGTAACACCCTAGGTGTTTATATTCCACTCGACAACGAGTACAGATTTAAGCACGCAATATCAGTGGATAAAACGGATTTTAAATTTTAATCATCCTCCCTTATCGCGATTTTAATATCACATCTGTTCCGTTTGTCGCGAGTGTGACATCATTTTTACTTCTACTTATTCGGGCTCTTCCAAAATTTTCGTGATGTTTGGAACATCGTCGTTCCAAAAATCTGTGCGTCCGGTGATTATTTAAAACTCATCGCCCGCGCGAATATGAATTCGGAAGCCCGAACCACTTGGACGATTTTTATCCCGAACAAGTTAATTTGAGCTCGACGACTAAAATGTTCTGGGCAAAATATATCGAATCGCGCGAAATCTTGCTCAAGGTTATGATCCCATTTGTTCTTTAGCCCACTCTGTACGATAATAAAATCAACTGTGTTTTGATATCGGATAAATTTTTATCCGATTTTGACTAAACCAGTGTCATCTCAAATATTGTAGCTGATATCGAGTCCACTTACACCCAGCCCAAATCCAAACTATAGAAATCGTGTATATATATATATTTATACACAAACTTTTGGACCGAGAATATTCACCAAATCAAAGGTAGTCTAAAATAGTGTTGTTGATATTATTTTGATTCAGTCCATTTGTCTTATGAGACCCAATTTCAAAATTCGTAGTTATCTTTATACTATAAAAAAAGAACTACGCAGAAGAACAAACGAAAGAAGGGGGAAAATATCCTCAGCCGCCGTTCAGTTTGGGGGACAGAAAAATCCCACTGTCGTTCTTCGTCACGCGCAGCGTTCAGATTTTCCCCACCGCTCAACTCTGTATCCTTATCCTCTAGTCACCGTTGTGGGCAGCTTCAAATTTCCACGCCATGGCATCTCCCTACGCCCTTCTTCATCCATGCGTTGGCCTCCTCTGCGATCTCCTCTGCGCGGATCTCCTTCTCCCATGGCGCTGGACACCCTCACCTCTGCACCCAGCCGCACCCATGCGCGAGCTCCTCTGCTGCCCAGCTTCTCTGGTGCGTGCGCCCCTCCCCTGCGCGCTCCATCTCTCACGTGTGCCGCCGAGGTCCTTCCCATGGTGCTCTGCTCTAGCTCCAGCGCTCGGCCTCAGCACGGTAGAGCTCCCTGGTGCTTGGCCCTCGATGCCGCACTCGGTCTCCATGGCTGACTCGTCGGATCTCGCGCGTCCCTGCGTCCTCTCCATCTTCCCCAAGCTCGCTCGGCTCTCACACATGCGCCCAGCCTGCTCGAGTGTTCCTGGCCAGATTTCCTAGCCGAGCCCTTTCCCCAACCGTTCCTCCATCCCTACCTCGCCTCCATGGTGTTGCCATGGATTTCCTTGCCGCGCTCTGCTCGGTTTCATGGCTCGCAGATCCCCTGGCCGTGTGCCCCTGCGCCGGTCGAGTTCCTTGCGCCCCTCTGACTCGGATTCCAGTGCCCAGCCATGGAACTCCCCTGCAAGCTGCTTGCCGGCCGCCTAGCTCCCCTGTGCGCGCCTATTCCCAAGGCTGCCTGCGTCGCGCGTCCTGTTCTTCTGCGCGCGGTATTTTTTTCAGCTCGCCGGAGCTCTCAGCTCCCTCGGCGCTCTCCTCTGCTCGCCTGCGCCCAGCTGCAGCTCGTCGTGCCCGGGATTTTGCCGCGCGTCCTTGCTTGTTGTCTGTCCACGCGTCGTGCGTAGAGCAATGAAACAAAAATCCGTGCGCGTCGGGCTCGCACGCCGAATCTTTTTCTAACTCGCCAGCATGCCCTCTCGGCTCGCTCGGCTTTAAAATCCCTATCCCGTTGTTAACCTCGCCGCGACTTAGTTCGTTGTCGCGTCGTTCGCCGTCGAGTCTCACTACCCATAGCAAAGTCCCCTGCTGTCAGCCTCCGCACATGTCCTAAGCCGTCGTAGCCAGTTTGCCTCCATCTCGTGGCGGTGTTGCGCTGCCGTCGAGTCCCAATATCGATCTGGTTGTCGTTGAAGTGAAGCTTAGTTTAATGCTCGCCAAGGGTTCGATCAAAGATTTTATTCGAAGACTGTCGACGTTCTCGCAAGCTTGAAGTCGGACCTGCTTTGGATGAGAAGTCCCTGATGTTCGAGAGAGACGAGGCCTGTAAGCGCTCTCTTGGGACTCAACCAAATATCTAAACTGGAAAATCGTCATCGCCCTCGCGGATATCGAATCAAATCAGTATTGGTAAGCCAATTTATTATTTTGGTTAATCAAATTAGATTAGCTAGATTTATTAGTCGTAATAATTCTCGTGTTTAGCAGACACGTCGTGTCTGTGTTAGATGTTTGCTAAAGTACCTCAACACCTCCGATAACGTAATCGTGTGAAATAACCGCGTAATATGGTACCCCTTAGATCTAAAATGCAAGATAAATGAAATATTTAATTTAGTGGACTTATGCATAATAGTTGTTGAATTATTCATAATAGTTCTATCGTTGAATAAATTAATGTGCTAGTGCGATGCTCATTAGGTGCTTGGTAAATTGCGTGAGTCACGGAACTCTCGTGACTTCACGATCTTTGCAATTATCAAGCCAGGTTCAGTATGGCGAGTATTTCGCTATTTCGGTCAACCAGCTGAATTAGTGTACCGAGTAGAATATGAGTAGGCCTACGTAATGATAAAATATTTTAATCACTTCTATAGATGTATGTATATTTACGATAAAGAAATAATTGATTAATTGTTGATATGTAAAATATGTGAGGAGAGAAATAAAATTAAATTAGTTCTTTATGAGCGATGTAGTATAATCTATAAAATGAGTGATAAGTTATGTTTAGGCTAACTGTATTAAATGTGTATAGTTTGTGTTTCATGATGTTTGTGTTAGTTTTAGTTAATCTAGAGAAGCACAATTATTACGCTTAGTCGTACGCTAATAACTAGTGTTTCTGTATAAGATAGTTTAACGCCTCACTGCTAGGTGTTTTAATTCGCTACCGCGTAGCATTATTTAGGTTTGTAATATTTCCGTCGATATGCATTCATGTGCATAATGCATTTCATTTAGGAACGTTAATTAATCGCGCGATGCGGAAGACAAGCCAAGTCGACCCCAAGCACGGGCTAATCCGCAGGATGATGCAGCTGGATAACCCGATCAAGTACCAAGACAAAGGCTACTCGTCAAGCGAACGTTGTCTAACAACACTAACCTAGTGTTACTCAGGCAAGCCCCGGTGCATTTGCCACCTCCCTTGATGTTTTTAAAATCTTTCTCACTTGCTTGCTGCATTAGGTGATAGGAGTTGAATGCTTAAACACTTCCTGCATTACCTTCCTTGAATTCAATTACCTTCCTTGATCACCCGTTTTACAAAAGATTTTTGATGCTTAGCATTGCTTTAGAAAAACAAAATGTTTTGTTTTTACAAAAAATGATTTGGCAAAAGTGGATGGGATGTTTTTGAAAACAAAACTTGATGGTGGATCCATCACGGCCGTGATGGATTCAACATCGGAAAAGATGTACCTCTGCCAGGTACCAACCTTTGGGGTTAAACGATTAAGCTGAGACCGGGCGGGTGACTTGCACGAGAAAGAGAGTCTCAGTGTAGTGTCTCCGTCTGAGTCGATTAAGGGTCGTCTCGATGTAAGCCTGCTGACCGAGGACCCTTTAACCGGTCACATGCCTCGTCATGGGTAAGCTTTGCCTCGGGTGGACTAAGGCCAGAATAAGATAACACGAAATGGGCGTGGAGCGGTGGCGAGAGTAGCGTGTACCCTCCGTGGCAAGAGGCTGGACGGTGGTGTATCTGTGCTCTCGGTTTGCGTGAACCTGATCTGGTCTTAAGAAACTCGGTGGCGGGTTGACATATGCAAGGGTTAAGTGCTACATATGTCGTGTGATCGGAGATCCTCAGCTGAGTATAATCGATTCGGATCGCCGTACCTCCGCGGTTATAGAGACTTGGCCACTGACTTACACGTAGCAATCCAGTGAAGATGAAGGGTTGATAAGAAATTGGCTAGTGCAGGTCAAGTGCTTGAACTAGGATAGACAGAACTCTAGATGCAGGTAATTTTACTTAACCTGGCATTAAAAATGGATTTTTAAGGATCCATTCATAGTAAGCTTTTCTGCAAAACAGAGTCCTTGATTCTTGATAAGCCTTTCCTTGAATCCCTCTAGCCAGCATACCCTTGAGAGTCTTTTCTTTAGTCGGGTAAGTCTTGCTGAGTAATTCCGTACTCAGGGTTTTATTCCCTGTTGTTTTTCAGGTTCTAACCTTGTGCTGCTGCGATGGTGTTAAGTGCCGGTGGGCTCGACCTTCTTATAAGTCTAAGTAACCCTTCTATACTTCTTATTGAGGATGGTCACTTAAGCTAGCATATATTTCAAACTTATACTTTTGTAATCACTCCGATAAAATAATATAAAATTTTTGTAACTTGTAAAATTTGGTAGTAAGATTTCCGCTGCAATAATGTTGGTGTGTGTGATTTGTGTTACTTAATCCCGCGGTTCTGGTTGAAAGTGGTTTATCCGATGTCCTTAGGGCAATCGGACAGATCTGTTAAGTTATCTGGTGCACATGCATAGCCGTCTGAGGTCTTTGGGACAAGGACAGGTGCATGTGGGCCCAATAACTTGGAGGTTCTGCCACAGGCTGGTATCGGAGCTGGATTAAGTATATGCGGTCACATACGTATTTTCAAAACAAAAGTTTTGGTTTTGAAAAACCTATTTTCAACTAAACACATTGTTTGGCTTTGAAAAACAGCTTTGGAAAACTATAATGCTAGCGACCTCCTCTATTAAGCCCTAAGTTAAGGACTATTAGGTGGCTTATTTAAGAACCACTAACCCACAACCGGGGGTATTGCATACATGTATATTGTTATTTTTGAGGCCATTCAGTTTTGAATGGATCGACACTCAGGTAAGGTGAGATGTGAGAGCATGACCGAACAACCGTCGGTCTAGGGAAGAGTATAAAAAGCGCTTGATTATATACATGTTCCACATATGTATATATGAAGGCTGCGATGTGGAGTAATTACTTTTCTGGGATTCAGTACCCCATGGATGTGTATGGGTACACAGACATGGGACTACTGAGAAGTGTAATGTACTTGTAACGACGCACCTACGCTCAGGTAAGAAGGTGAGTTACCATAATGAGTTGCCCTATGGTTAAAGTGTGGCAACGGCGCCTATGCGTGGCTCGGCGCTTAATGATGAGCTGGCCTCCATATAGAAATATATGGAGTATAAACTGTGATAAACTGTCATGTGTGACTTGCATCATGGGAATTGGGCTGTGATGAAATTTTTCTACAGGTACACTAACCTCGAAAACGTATGTGTAGTTGACGACTAGCAAAATATCGTGAGAATCGTAATTATGCCACCGATATAGAACGTTATTGCCACAGTGTGTTGGCAAAATCAGTGAGGACGAATAGGACGAGCATGCATCCTGATTGTTGCATTATGTTTGTCACCTATACACCCAAGATGCTTCTCTCGCCTCTATTCCAGTAACTATTGATTGTAGATAATGTGGTGTAATGTTGAATTATGAACTTCTATGAAATAGCTGTCCTCCATTCTTTAGGTAATCTGTTTAGGTGTTATATGTATTTTGCCCTAGTGCTTGATGTGTCGATAGAAGGTTAGTGACTTGTTTTTGCCTAAACCCAAAATTAGGCCATGTTCTTAGTTGGTGAACCATGACCTAAGGTTGATTTTTCCGTTATCACTCCATGACAAAGCCCATACAAATAAATGCCTAGATAATTTCCTTATGGGACATAAATTGTACCCAAGCTTAAAACAAGAATCTTGAGTCATGTCTCCATCCTAAACCATATCCTTATTCAGTTGGTGTAAGCTGATGTCCCTTAACCAGTTCGCCTGTTCTTAAGGATCGCCATGTTGAAGTATCAACCTAACCTAGGAAAAGTATGTCCGATCATTTTCTTGAGTTAGATGCCTTTGGTTTCCCCATATCTATCAAAGGCATACCAACTTAATCTTATGTTTGTTTTCCCTCCATATCTAATCAGATACTAATCCTTGACCTTGAAATTGCTGCGATGGGCATAGAAATATGCTTGGGGCTAAAATAACAATCTCCCATCATACTCCCTCCTCAATTTATTATGGCCATGTCTCGTTCATTTCATCGGGCCATAATCTATTTGGCTATCTACTTGTAACCGTTTTGATAGGTAGAGACTCCTTGTATATTGTCGCGCGAGATTTCTTATTGGTTATGTCTGGTATTGGCGTTATGACTAAAATTGATGATACTACGATGAAACCGAGGGCCTCCTGTGGATGCACACACATGGTTGCGCTACTTGGCATCCGTTGGTATCACCGTTAGTAGTCATAATCCATTATTAGACTATATCAATATGTTATCTTTGCGCAAATTATTCTTACCACGTGAGATTCATTATTGGTGCCAGTTCGATAATGGCATCTCGATTAATGACTTATGGTACTACGGCGAAACTGAGAGCCTCCTGTGAATGTGCACACAGGATTCTGCTGCTTGGCGCATGCTGGTATCGAAGTCTCTATGTAACGCCCTGAATTTGGGGGTAGAATTTTTTCTTCTTTTCTCTCACCAAATTCGGGCGTTACTCTCTTTTCTCTTTCCTGTTTCGCTCCTTCCTCCCAATTTCAAACCCGTATAGTGACGGTGTCCGTGTCATGTATAAACCAAAACCTAAGTGTCATGGGTGTTGCATCATGCTGAGGCGCATTTCTTTGTCTGATATCGCGTGTCCGTCTCGCTCTGTCTCGGTTTTCGGTTCGCGATTGGAGCCCGTGTCGTGCGTCTCGGTTTGGGTTGTGCGCGTCGTGGGTTTCGATCCGCGAAGTGGCCCGGCCCAACCCAGCCCGGCCCGGTCCGGCCCTGCGCGCCCCTGGCGCCCACACCCCCCATGCGCCCCCTCTTCTCTCTCTCTCATTTGGATCTCCCGCGCAACAACTTTCCTCTCCCTCTTCCACCTCTCTCTCCCCGTGGTGCCCTAGGAATTGGAGACGGCGATCACCGGAATTTGGACCCCGAGGTGAGCTCCCCTCCCCTCCCCTCCTCCTCTCTCTCCCTCTCCCTCTCCCTCCTCTTCTTCCTCCCCCGCGCGTGCCCTCCCTTTCCCCTGCTCGCGCGCGCCCCTGCCCTTCCCCGCTCGCCGGCGGCGCGGCCCGCCCCGCCCCTCCCCTGCGCGCGGCGGCGCTCGCCCGCCCTGGCCTCCCCCGGCGGCGGTGCTCGCCCCCCTCCTCCCCGTCCGGCGGCGCCCCCCGCCCCCACCCTGGCCCTCAGCGCGGCGGCCCCCGCCCCCACCCTAGCCCTCGGTGCGGCGGACCCCGCCCCACCCTGCCCGCGGCGGCGCGCGGCCCCGCCCCTGCCCGCGCGGCGGCACCCCGGCCCCGCCCCCTGCTCGCCCGGCGCGGCCCTCGGCGCGGCTCCCGGCGGCTCGGCCCCGGCGCGGCCCCCGGTGGCTCGGCCCCCGGCGCGGCCCCTAGCGCGGCCTCCGGCCCCGGCGCGGCCCCTGCGCGTGCGCGCAGCCCCGGCGCGGCGGCGTGGTTCACCCGCCCGTGGCCCGGCGCGGCTCGCCTTCGGCCTCGGCGCGTGCGCGCGGCCTTCGGTCCCTGCGCGCGGCATCCCGGCCCCGTCGCGGCTCGCGTGGCCTTGTTGGCCCCTAGCGCGTTCCCGCGCGCGCAAAACCCACGCGCGCGGTGATTTTTTCGGTTGTAGTTAATTCTCAAACTCCGTTAGTTAACGTGCTGCGTCGCGCGCTTCGTCGCGCGACGAATTTGTCTAATTTCAGATTCTATTAATGTGCGTCGTCGCGCGCTTCGTCGCGCGACGATTCTTTTAGTTTATATTTATTAAAGTGTTGTGTCGCGCGCTTCGTCGCGCGACGATCTATTTTAATTTCAGGTTGTTTAAGGTGTGACGTTGCGCGTCCAGACGCGCGACGTTCCACTTTAAACTCAGCTCTGTTGACGTATGCCGTCGTGCGCTTCGTCGCGCGATGCTTAACGTCTCTTCATAATTAATGCAAAGCGTCTCGTTGTGCGCTCGGTCGCGCGATGAGTCATTGATTTCTTAATTCGATTTAAGGTGCTATGTCGTGCGTCTCGCCGCGCGACAGTCCTTTTAATTATATTCATCTGCTTATAATGATTAAACATGAAACATGACTTTACTTTATGCTGAGCGTAGAGTCCAAATTAATTCTCTTCTATTAAGCGAGTGGTTAATTCATAATGATGTAACGTGATCGTTTCTCGACTGTTTGTTTCTCTTTCCCTCTTAACCGTAATTGCAAGCCCGCGTGGGACGTCTGTTTACTTACTGCATTCTATTGTATGGTGTACTGTTCTTTTGTATTAAATATGTGGATGTATGTATGTTTGCGCTCGCATAGAGAACGATCCGACCGAAGAGCCCGAGGAACTCGCAGGAGAAGCCCCTGAGCAGCAGTCGGTTGGTGGAGGCAAGTGTCCTTTGACCTATCTCTGTCCTATTCAATCTTTAATTCACCTCCCACATTACACATTTATACCTAAGGATTGACTAGCTTTTGTTATTGTTGTGGGTTTGTTCTCAAATGCTATGAATCAAGAACAAGACAACATAAAAGTGTTAAATGTCGAACTCCTTCAGCTTTTGCCATGAGGTGATTGTTCCTGGCCTAAGGGAAGAGTACCAAGTTTGTGCAACGCTCCTGACAGCCATGACGAAGGACTTTGCCATGACCGCCGTGTTGCCACCGTACGAAGATATAGTTGCCTCATAGCTCATCAAGAATTGTTTCGGGTCTGAATGACCGTCGTACATGGGGAGCTGAGGCGGCTTGTAAGACTGTGGCCAAGGAACAGCCTGCAGTTCTGTTGACAAGGGAGAAGCATCATAAAAAGCAAAATTTCCGTGATGGAAATCTTCATACCAGTCATCCTCGTTGTAGAAACCCTCTTGATGAAGCTCTCTGCGTGGGGGCCTTTGATTCTGGTCATCCTGAGCGAGGTGTCGAAGCTCTTCAGAGGCTTCATCTATCTGCTTTTGAAGATTAGCTAGACGAGCCATCTTCTCCTTCTTCCGTTGAACCTGTTGATGGAGCATCTCCATTTTTTGTATTTCTTGGTCCAAGTCGTCTTCCGGAGGCGTTGGACTGATGGCCTTCCTCTTCTGGCTTCGGGCCTCCCTGAGAGAGATGACATCCTGATTGGGGTCCAGCGGCTGCAGAGTGGCAGCCCCTGTCGTTGAAGCTTTTTTAGGCGGCATGACGAAGGTGACGCTTGCCGAAGTTTTTCAAAAACCCAAAAAGTGGAAGTGAGTTGACCGGAGGTGGGCGCCAATGTTGTGGGTTTGTTCTCAAATGCTATGAATCAAGAACAAGACAACATAAAAGTGTTAAAGGTCGAACTCCTTCGCCCTTAGAAACGTTATATCCCTTCGGGTATAACGAATCTCGGACGAAGGTTACAAAAGAAAAGACCTTCGTTAGGTTGACAAATGATTAAAATAGAGCAAGTATACATAATGTGCGAGTGATGATACCAGTATTACCATCGATATATTTCCATTATTAAATTTATAAAAATGAATTACAAATGTACCTTCGGATTGATGAAAAGTAAAGGTACAAAGGTGATGCGAAAAAGCGTATGCCAAGTCAGCGTGAACAGTACGGGAGTACTGTTCACCTATTTATAGACACGGGTCGCAGCCCGTGTAAAATTACATAGATGCCCTTTACATTTATCAATAACTACAGTAATTCTTCGAGGTCCAATTTGGCTTTTCATCTTTAAGTCGGTTCTTCTTTTCTGTCGTTCTACCGAAGCCTTCCTGCATATAGCTTCGTGATCGCCTTATCCTTCGTCATAACCGTTTTTCATTCCAGTCACGCTTCGTCTTAGCCATTCGCAACCTGACTCTGAAGGTGCCTGTTCTGAAGGTGCCTGTTCACATATTACACTTGGAAAATATTATCAAATTATGTTTCTTGAGGACCTTCGGGAGCCGAAGGCCCCCAACAGTAGCCCCTCGCAATATCAATTTATTAAGATAAATTCATATTGCGACATGGACAAAGGCTTTAAGCCGAAGGTCCGAAAAAACACCTTCCTCTTGCTAGAATAGCAACAGTCATTGACAAGCGGGGCCCTCCAGTTTTCGACATACTAGGTGTATAAATACGAGCCCACCGCGAGTTTATTTGGCACGCCCTCTTGCCACCTGCTTTTACTCACCCAGCTTTTAGCCTGTGCACCCAGCATCTGCTCGGTCTTGAAATTTTAAGCTTCAGTTTCAAGTCTAGTTTGCCAGCATTCGCAAAAATGTCTGAGGATAAGACAGTTGCTGGTGCTTCGAAACTAAGCCTTTCGGAGGAAATGCACTTGGGTTTTCTTGAATCAATGTCGAAGACCAATACGGAAAAGATTGTCAAGGAAGCTTTGGAGGGTTTATCTGAAGATACTGGCGACAGTGATAATTATGATGTGGATAGTGGTGGGGAGGACTCCGAAGATCGCCCGTGGCGGCCTAGCCACTCAAACTTCGGAAAATCAACTATAAAGCAGAGTCACCTTGAAAATATGAGGGGGAGATATTTCCGAGATATATCCATCGTAAGGGCAGATGATGGAGAAAAAACTACGCCGACCCCCGAAGATAATGAGGTCGTGATCTTCCGAAGCTTTTTAAAGGCTAGGCTGCGATTCCCTCTGAGCAGGTTTGTGGTAGAAGTTCTGAAAATATATCAAATTTACCTTCATCAACTTACCCCCGAGGCAGTGATAAGATTGAGAATCTTCGTCTGGGCGGTGAGGAGCCAGGGCCTGGAACCAAGTGCAAAAAGCTTTTGCAATATACACGAGCTAGTATATGAGACGAAACCCTGGGGTAAAGAGCAATATCATAATAATTTTGGTTGCTATAGCTTCGGCGCCCGCTCTGGGTCAAGCTGTCCCGTGCCAACCTTTCGGAAGAGATGGCCCGGGGAATAGATGAAGGAATGGTTCTATGTGAAGAACGATTTGAAGGTTCGGGAAGATATCAAAGATATCATCATGCGCCCTATTTGGCAGCGCTTTGGACTTCGGAAACCAAAGGTGGAAATGGATGAAGCAGCTGAGGAATGTCAGAGAGCCTTCGGGGTGGTCTGCTCTTTTATTGGGACCAGAGATTTAATGCAAGAGCACATTGCCTTCAGGGTGTGGCCACTTGTAGATGACTGGGAAATGCCGAAGGAGAGCGTTAAAGAAACTGACGAGGGTGGACTAATCAGGCTGAAATATACATTCAAGTATGGAGATAAGTTTGCTGAACCGGATGACGATTGGCTGAAAAGCATTGAGAATGTAAGTGATGAATTGCTTGGGGCATACACGAAGGCCAAAAACACTGCATTATCAGCGGCCTTCGGAGGCCAAAAAAAGAAGAGACTCAACCGAGTATTTGATGCAATTGGATTTATCTATCCCGACTACCATTATCCAATGCGAGGTCAAAAGAGAAAAAATACTTCTCCTACAAAAGACACTGCTTCGGCTGCTCCCGGGGAACCAGCGCCGAAGAGGAAGAAGGTAAAAGTGTCCACACACCCTCCACGCTGTATTGAGCCGGCCACAGTGCCCGAGTTTATTGGCGAGGCTTCTTCGGCCACTGAAGCCAGGGAACCAGCTATAGCGCCAAAATCCGAAGAAATAGCCGAAGCACCAGCAGAAGAAACAGGAAAAGAGAGATCTGAAAAAAGAAAAACACTAGATGTTTTAAGTCCTTCGTCAAAGGTTGAGGCAGCTAAAAGCCAGAAGGGGCCAACAGCAACCCCGAAAAGAAAAAGGATGGTTAATGTGCTGGATGTTTTGGAGACAATTAAATCTTCAAGCATAACTCCAAAGAAAACTGTTGAAGTGTCTACTGAAGCCTTTGCTGCTGAAGCTTCAAGGCGGCAATTTGAAACTGAAGCTAGGCCTTCGAAATCCACCAAGATACAACCTTTGGAGGTCGAAAAAATGTCAAAGGCAAGTTTAGAAACTAAAGAAGCAAAAATAACAGAACCAATTCTGATTGAGGAAATTGGCACTGCCACCCCCGAAGCATCTTCCAAAGTACATGATTATATTGTGCGACATGCTTCGGGGGAAAAAAACTATCTGAAGAAGAGGTTTTTGAAGCCAATCACTATGCCCGAGAACTGAAGTATCCAAAGGGGGCCGTAGTGTTCAATGGGACAGACGAAGATGACTTCTTGTACTGTCTCCCAGATAATAAAGAATTATCCGTGTGCCGGGAGATGGCTAGAAGCATGGGGTTCCCAAAACTCGAAGCTGGCCTTTGCGCCATGACGAAAGAGGATCTTGCGGATAGTCTTGCATATAACAGTTTGAAGGTACGAAGATTGTAAATTTTGAATTTTGTATATTTTGAATGAGTCCTGTCGGCGTTCCGAGACCGGGGGGTCCCTGAGCCGACGAGTGAATGTCGCCGCGTGCCCCAGCCCAGATGGGTCAAGCGCGAGGGCGAGCGCGAAGGGGGGAGAGCGAGGCGGCCGGAGACCGGCGTGAGAGAGGTGGGAATCCCGCGGCCTTCGTGTTCGTCCCGCGCCCAGGTCGGGTGCGCTTGCAGTAGGGGGGTTACAAGCGTCCACGCGGGAGAGGGAGCGAGCGGCTCCAAGCGAGCGCGTGTCTCGTCCTCGTCCCCGCGCGGCCAACCCTCTCTAAGAGGGCCCTGGTCCTCCCTTTTATAGGCGCAAGGAGAGGATCCAGGTGTACAATGGGGGGTGTAGCAGAGTGCTACGTGTCTAGCGGAGGAGAGCTAGCGTCCTGAGTACATGCCGTTGTGGCAGCCGGAGAGATTTTGGCACCCAGCTGGTGTGATGTCGTGGCCGTCGAAGGAGCGATGGAGCCTGGCGGAGGGACAGCTGTCGGAGCGGTTGAATCCTTGCTGACGTCCTCTTGCTTCCGTAAGGGGGCTGAGAGCCGCCGTCGTCACAGAGTATGCAGGGCGCCATCATTGCCTATCTGGCGGGGCGAGCCAGATGGGACGCCGGTCTTGTTCCCTGCGGCCCGAGTCAGCTCGGGGTAGGGTGATGATGGCGCCTCCTGTTGACGTGGCTGGTCTACGCCCTAGGTTGGGCGATGTGGAAGCTCCTCCGAAGCCGAGGTCGAGTCTGTCTTCCGTGGCCGAGGTCGGGTCCGAGCCCCAGGTTCGGGCGAGGCGGAGATCGCCGGCTGGTGCCGGGGCGGAGTCCGAGCCCTGGGGTCGGGCGAAGCGGAGTTCGTCACCTTCTGGGGCCGAGCCCAAGTCCGAGCCTTGGGTCGGGCGAGGCGGAGATCGTCGTCTTCTGGGACTTAGCCCGAGTCCGAGCCCTGGGTCGGGCGGAGTTCGCCGTCTTCCGGGACTTAGCCCGAGTCCGAGCCCTGGGTCGGGCGGAGTTCGCCGTCTTCTGGGACTTAGCCCGAGTCCGAGCCCTGGGTCGGGCGGAGTTCGCCGTCTTCCGGGACTTAGCCCGAGTCCGAGCCCTGGGTTGGGCGGAGCGGAGCTCCCTATGGTGCCTTTGGCCGGGCCCGACTGCCTGTCAGTCTCACTCTGTCAAGTGGCACCGCAGTCGGAGTGGCGCAGGCGGCGCTGTCCTTCTGTCAGGCCGGTCAGTGGAGCGGCGAAGTGACGGCGGTCACTTCGGCTCTACCGGCTGGGGGGCGTGCATCAGGATAAAGGTGTCAGGCCACCTTTGCATTAAATGCTCCTGCAATTTGGTCGGTCGGTGCGGCGATTTGGTTAGGGTTGCTTCTTGGCGAAGGCAGGGCCTCGGGCGAGCCGGAAACATGTTCGCCGCTGAAGGGGGGTGTGACACCCCAGTGTCACTCAGGGTTTTTCTCAAAATACCAAACCAAGAACTATCATTATATGTGAACCAGAGTAAGCATGAGCACCAAAACAATTTAAGTAATAAAGAAGTCACCAAGTATATACTTAAAAGTGTCATGATCAAAGCAATTGAGTCCTTTAAAAAGATAAGATTATGCAACCCTAGCTTAAAAACCCTAAATGAGCCCCATGAGCAAAATTCAAAAGGTAAGAAAAAGGGAGTGAAAAGTTTAAAATTTTGAGTTGAGCCAATTATAAAAATTGAAGTATATTTAATGGGCAACAAGAAAGGTTGAGAAAGCTTAACCAAAATAGCTCAAATAAAACCCCAAATCAAGCTTTCCATGTGTGGACTTAATGAGAATTCTGAATTCCAGATTTCTGAAATTCAGACCTTGAGCCAAAGATCAGGGATGTTCACCTTGATCCCTAACTCGAATCCTAATGGCCCCATTGACAAAAATGTGTCTAACTAACCCCTCTGTCGTGTGCCAGAAGATGGCATTGGGACGCGAGCCCTAGACACGACTAAACCTTGGATTTGCCTCGGATTTGCGCAGGGAGACAGACCAGATTTCCTGGCTCCATATCTCTGCAACCAGTAGGCAAAATCCTATGACCCCCACACAAGAATGGTAGCTTGTAGGGAGGAGAAGAGGTTTTGTGCACTGACCAAGGCGAGAGCAGGCTCGGATGAGCGACTACACGCGCCAGAACTTGGGCAGAACGCGCGGGCACACGTGTTCGACCCTGGTCGGCACGCCAGAGCTCACCCAACCCGCGCGCGCGCGCTCCCCGGCGTCCGGTCAAGTCCGCCGCGCGCTCACGCCCTCGGCCGTGCCCGCCCGCGCCTATAAAGCCTCCCCAAGCGCGCCTCACTTCGCCCCGCACTCACCCTCTTCGGCCAGCCACTTTTCCTTAGCTCCGGCGAGCTTAATTTCCGCCCGCCATTGCCGCCCGAGCTTCGGCCACCGTGGCCAGCTCCCTCCAGCCACCCTCAAGTCAAGCCAGCGCTTCGGCTAGCTCCACCAGCAGCCCGTGAAGCTTGCCAAGCCCTCGGACCCAGCCGGACTTCACCGGAGGCCCGAGATCGACCTCACCGGACTTCGGTCTTCCGCCGCCGCGCGTGGACCGAGCTATCCAGTGAGTCTCCGCCCAATTCCTTGCGCTCAAGTCTTCTCTGGCATCCCGTGAATCTCCCTGACCCATTTGATTGAACTATCTCGCCGTGACCAGGCCGGTCTCCTCGCCGCCGACGAGCATCCCCGCCTGCGCGCGTGGACCGACCGACTCCGGCCATCTCCGACGGTGTTCCGCACACCGTTGTGATCCCCGAGACCTCCCCTTCATCCTCGACCTCTTCACCGGAACAGTCTCGCCGCCGGTAAGCCCCTCCGCCCTTTTTCCCGCCGCGGCTACTGTTTAAGGTAGAAGAAGGACCTCGGGTTAGGTTTTGTAGAACCCGAGGGGGTTTTCTGTAATGTCAGAGACTCTGGTGAATAGTAGCCTGAGGACTGATTCGCGAGGAAAAACTTAGAAAACCGCCAGGGACCCCAGTGCAAAGTAGATTTTCATTTAAATCGATTCTGTTATTCTTTTTAAATAACCAGAGAACTTGTAAAATTCATAACTTGATGAATTCTTAATCAAAAAATGTCAAACCAATTTTGCTAGCCTCTGTATATTATAATCTATCATTTAAAAATAGTAAACCCTATGCTTTCTGTTCAAAATCTTAGAGTTTAAAATTAAAAACAGAAACCCACTAAACCTTATTTAATCAAGGAAAATTAGTTTTTCTTCTGTGCTAGACTTAAGACAATTTGTGGGTATTCAAACCTCTTTTAAACACTGTTTAAAAATAGTAGGAACCCTAGCATTAGAAATTATGATGTAGTTTCACATTTAAAGATGTTTTGTCCAAAACTTAGAGAAAATCAGAAAGATATTAGAAATTAATGAACAGTGATTAATATTATTTTTCCTAGTTTACTTATGTAACAGAGGACTTAGGAAAAATACAGAGATCATTAATGTGGATCAATTTTAAATTAAAATGATTTGTTTAGCCTAAATAAGACTGAAAATCAATTATTAAAGAGGCAAAACTATAACCAAAATGCTTAACAAAAATCCAGTGAACTTATAACCACCAGAGCCCCACTACAAAAATACAGAGCACCTCAGTCCAACTTTCTAAGTAAGGGAAATAAATACAAGGTGATAATAAGGCATTTTCCAACTAAATCATGAACAACCTCAAATAATGTGATAATGGGCAACCAAAAATTAGCTAAGTCTATGATGAGGTAAACTACCAGAGAAAAATGCAAACCCATGAAAAGGGGCAAAACTCTTACCAATTACTAAAAATTTAATAGAAAAGCCATTTAATTCAAATAATGCATACCACCCCTTCCCTTAAGCAAAAAGATGCCAAACTTCAGAATGATTGCTCTTGCACAAAATAATAACCAAGAAAAATAAGAACTCTGTTGTTTGATATTTTTCAAGTATAGTGGTAGTAGAAAGCACCCATTTGGCTAGAAACTTGAGAAAACCGTAGAAAAATAATTAAAAGGTATTAATGACTAGAAATTTGTATCAAGTCATGTTATAACACCTAAAAGCCAGCAAAAATAAGTTCTGAAGAATTACCCACTGTTAAATAGTAGTTGTAGTTCAAAGCACCCCTTCTACCCTAGAGTTTAATCATTTTTGTGCAGAGAAAACTATTCACTTTCTAATCCCCAAATTTTAAGAAAGAGAAACACACACCAGTAGCAAGCCACTGTAATTTTTACAGAATTTTTAGAATTTTATAAAAGCAACTTGTAGTTCAAACCCACTCCAAAACTTTTAAGAGAATAAAATAAAGGGAAAGAAGAAATAAACCTCATCCCAATAAGCCTATCATGAATGCTTATCAATTCTCCCCAAGACTTAAAAAGAATTCAGTGGAACCCCTAAAAGTAAAACCTACCACTTGCCTTAGCTAAAATTTGACTTAATTTACCAAGTATACCACCCAAGGGTCTTGCATAAGTAAAGTTAACTTTGTTTAACTCCAGAAAGATTATACACCTTTTAAGTTGTGAATTCTAAAAGCACATATCATATCATGCATATATCTTACGCATTGCATTCATTAGATTGTAATCTTGCCGACGGAGAGTACGTGCTCATCCCCGAGCAAGGACCTGTCCAAGAGGAGGACCAGGAGCAGGCTTCAGAGACTGCTATCGAGGATCTCCCTGCAGCCCCAGCAATTGAAGGCAAGCCCCAGTTTTATGCATAACCTATTAATTATGCTACTTTACTACACTTAATGCTTGTAGGATTGCAATGTGCACTTAAGTGTAGGAGTTGCTTGAAACCTCTAGTTGCATGAACTTAGGATTCCTTTTTGAAATGAATACTAGTATGTTAGGTCGAGTAGCTGCTTGCTAATCAGGATCTCGGTAGAAGTCGAGTGATTTTTCTAGCACTCGCGCGAGGACAGGAATTGATTGTATTCATCTTGATAATGGGATATATGTTGGTCTATGGACTTGGATCCAGGGAGGATGCCTTGTCCATGAGACGGGAAAATGAATTAAGGATTAATGTGTGGATACCTGAGTCAAGCTTTTGAACGTACTAAGCACATGCCGGGAAAAATGGTAACCGGTAAACCTAGTACCTGAGTGAAGCCGGGCGTGGACTTTATCCCTCATGCGACCTGAGACTGGTTCTCCCATGCTAGCTATGGTGGGTACAAGTGCGGTCACTGCACGGCGGCAGCCGGGGTCAGTGGAGCATTGTATGCCAAGACGGTGAGGCCTGGACGCGAACGGGGAATCGATGGGGACGGTTGTCATGTGTAGGGTCGGAGTGCCCTGACATGCCGTGTGTTTAGGTTTACCTTGCAAGGTTAAAACTCGATTCGAATCGTCTGCTTCTCGCAGCTAATGAGACTGCTTGATTCCTTGTACTGCATCGAGTAAGAAGTGAAATGTGGTTACATGAGATAACTTGTTGATTGAACTAATTGATTGTTACCATGTATGCTTAGAAGGAGCAAATCTAGCTAAGTTAATGATGGTAGAATTTGGAAAAGCTTAAAATTGATTGTAGTAACAGCTAGTGCTTTTGGCAAACCAAACCCCTCAGCCAAACAGCTGCATAGTCTAGAGGTAGAGGAGTAGACTCCTCACACCGGGTAAGTCTAGCTGAGTATTAGTATACTCAGCCTTGCTTGTGGCACCATTTTTGCAGGTACCATGTAGGATTTGATTGATGGTGTGACTTGGCCTACCACCCTGCCACCGGGTTGGACGGTCGAGTGGGATGTTACTCCGGCAGGAGAGGAGCCTGAGGAGTAGTGGGCTAGGCCTTGCCCATTTTCTCATTACCGACGACATCGATTATCCGCTGCACTTTACTTTATGAACTTTATTTGCTACTCAAGAACTCCGATTTATGTAATAATTCAGTACTTAATTTGAGGTTTCCTGTTTTATTGTATTTCTTCTGTGACTCACCTTCGAGTGAGATTGTGGAATTTGATCCTGGTTAAGTGGCTCTATCAGACTAGATCTGAAGGACTGACGGGTTATTCCGATTTAAGTGTGTCACGGCCCTTGAGGCATGACTCAGGCACTTAAGCTGGAATAATTCGGGTGGTTCTGCCACAGGGGGCCTCGGGCGAGACGGAAATCCTCCGGGGTCGGCTGCCCTTGTCCGAGGCTAGGCTCGGGTGAGGCGTGATCGAGTCCCTTGAATGGACTGATCCCTGACTTAATCGCACCCATCAGGCCTTTGCAGCTTTGTGCTGATGGGGGTTACCAGCTGAGAATTAGGAGCCTTGAGGGTACCCCTAATTATGGTCCCCGACAGTAGCCCCCGAGCCTCGAAGGGAGTGTTTGCACTCGCTTGGAGGCTTTCGTCGCACTTTTTTGCAAGGGGACCAGCCTTTCTCGGTTGCGCTTTTGTTCCGGTGGGTGCGCGCGAGCGCACCCGCCGGGTGTAGCCCCCGAGGCCTCAGAGGAGTGGTTTCACTCCTTCGAGGTCTTACTGCCTCACATAGTGCTTCGGCTGGTCTGGTCGTTCCCTCATGCGAGCTGGCCGTAGCCCAGGTGTACGGTCGGGTCCTAAGTTCTCGGGCTGGTATGTTGACGCTGTCAACGGTTCGGCCGGAGCCGGGTTTGCGAGAGCAGCCCTCGAGCCTCTGCACAGAGCGAGGGGGCGGTCAGGGGTAGACTCGGCTTTTTTACATACGCCCCTGCGTCGCCTTTCCGCAAGGAGGAGGGGGGGAAAGCGCCATGTTGCCCTCGATGGGCGCCGAACATGGTGTCTCCAATGAGCTGCAAGCGGGTAATCCGAGTGGACGTCCGTGCCCCGTTCGTTAGGGGTCGGCTAGGGGCCCAGAGGCACGCCCAAAAGTACCTGCGGGTGATCTGCCAGACCCGGTCCCCTGGTGACGGGGTCCGAGGGCTCGATGCCTCCCTCTGATGGGACTCTGTTACAAGATCGTTCCCGCTAGTCTCGGAAATGTCCTAGGGTACCTCGGGAGCGCAGCCCGAGCCTTGGTAATGTATCGAACGTCCCATGGTCATCCCTCGCTCGGCGTCTGAGGCGGCTGTGAACCCTTCGGGGGCCAGCCTTCGAACCCCTGATCAGTAATGGGCACGGATCCCGAGTAGCCTGAGGCGGTCGTGGAACCCTTTCGAGGGGTCGGCCTTCGAACCTCTGACCAGTAGTGGGTGTAGGGCCCACGCGATCTGAGGCGGCTGTCGAACCCTTCCGGGGGGCTAGCCTTCGAACCTCTGATCAGTAGGGGGCTCGGAGCCTGGTTCCTTCTCGGGGAAGGATCCTTTTCGGGGTATCCCCCTTTCCCGGTCCCTGTTGCAAGAGAGAGAAAGAGGAAAAACGGAAAAGGATACGAAATCGAACGATGCGGCGTACCTTTTTTTTTGACGCGGTCATTACGGCGAAGGCGAAGCGTCGCTCGCTTCTCCTGCCAGAGGCGCCGCGTGTCCCACCGCGGAGTTGATGCGACAGGGCGAGTAGTTCGTAGGGTAGCCGTTGCGCGTGCGTGAGCCGTTCGAGGAACGGGTCACGGGCGCGTTGCCTTCACGCCGTGAGAGAGGGTTCTCTCGCTGCCCCCGGACGGGACGTGAGCTTGGCTAACGATGTGACCGCTGCACCTGCCCGCCTGCCACCGCCATTACTGCCGGCCCGTCTTCGGTCGTATTGACCGTCATGCCAGGCTGGAGCCGCTGGGTCGTGCGCTGGGTGGCCTCGAGTCACGGTATTGGTTCCGCAGTCGAGGAGGCGCGGTGGTGGCGCAGGTGGCGGTGCAGTTACTCACATGTAGCAACCGGCGCACCGGTTGCATGACGCGTGGGCCTGGGCCTCCATGCCGGATGTGTTGGGAGTCGGAGAAGTGCACCCACCTGGCGCGGTTGCATGCCGCCTTCACGGCTGCCCGCCCTTTCGCCCGCTGGTCTGGGCAAAAGTGGAGGGTCGCTTGTAACCGCTGGGCGGTTGTACGCACCGCGCGCGGCGGTTTGGCTTCTTCTGCTCTGAGTCGGCTTGCATGACGTGTGGGACCCAGCCCCCGCGCCGTAGGGGAGGACCTTGGAGTGTGTTGAGAAGACTCAGCACGTGACAGCTGGGGACGCAAGTAGGGAGAGCCGCCTTTAAAAGGAGGGTGACCCCCTTGGAAGGCGACCATGTCTTCGCGCTCCCTTATGCATCGCGCCTTTCCGCCTTCCAAGCCCCCGGATGGGGGATATCCACCGTCTTTCCGCCTCGTCGTTGGAGGAACACAACCCCGTGGGAGTTGGTACCTTTCAGCCATCGCTCGGCTTCAAGGATTTTCATCATGCAGCCCGGCTGCACCCCTCCACTGGTGGTCACCCAAGACGGTGACCTCCAGCCCCTGGATGGGGAGAGGCAAGCCGGGCTGTGATCTTGGTCCCGCCCTCAGCCTCGAGTGTGTTCGTCATCCTCGCTGGGGCGGGGAGCGAGGCGAGCCGGGGCTCTACCTCCCGCGCGGGCCGGCAGGCCACCTCTTCTTCCAGCTTCTGGTGGTGGCAAACGCCCTCCAGCTCTGCGGAGGAGACGTCCTCCAGCCATGCCGGGGAAGGCAAACTGTTGCTGCCGAGCTAGGATGCAACATTCCGCCCTCTTCCTTGCATTCGAGGCAAGGACGGCAGCGAGGACCCGCCGGTGCGCTTGGGAGCGGCCCGCTCTTTGGCTTTAATAGCTGGTTCGCGTCCCTTGAGCGGGAACACGAACGAGAGCCCTCCGGCGGCCGCGTCCGTCCTGGGACCATGGCTGCTGCTGCAGAGGTCGCTGGCGGGTCCCCCGGTGTTCGTCGCCCCGCAGGCTCGAGGTTGTTCATACCCACGGGGACGGAACCAGAGTTCCGTTTGTAATGGCACTTCGAATGCCAGTGTTTTTGTTCGTTGTGGCTGTCGGGGCCTCAACATGTATGTATTTTCGGCACGGAGCCGTGTTTTTTTCCTCATTTTTGAGCACTAAGACTCGCCTGTTGGTTGTCTGAACCGCTTCACCAAGCGTGAGTCGCCCCGTGTAAAGGTGACGAGTGAGGTATCCGTATCCCGGAGGCGTAGGAGTCCCTCGGCTCGGTCAGCCTCGGCTACACTCCTTCGTTTTCGGGGTCCACTTTCGAAGTAGTCAAACAGCCCAAAAGACCTTCTGGCAGAAAAGATCTTTTTTCGAGGAAAATTTCGACGCAGAGGGGGTTCCCCCCTTTTAGCCCCCGAGGGAGGGTCGGGCTTTGCCGAGGCGAGGCCGACCCTTCCTTGATGACTAAACTTTTGCTGGGCGCGAGATATATGAACAACTTGAAAACATTTTAAGGGTAGAAGCGACGTAGCTGTTGGATGTTCCAAGCGTTGCCGTAGACCTCGCCTTGACTGTTGGCCAGCTTGTACGTTCCGGGCTTCAGAACTTTGGCGATGATGAACGGCCCCTCCTAGGGGGGCGTGAGCTTGTGCCGCCCTCGGGCGTCTTGTCGCAGCCGAAGCACCAGGTCGCCCACCTGGAGGTCTCGGGACCGGACCCCTCGGGCGTGGTAGCGTCGCAGGGACTGCTGGTATCACGCCGAGTGCAGTAAGGCCTTGTCCTGAGCCTCCTCCAGCTGGTCCAGCGAGTCTTCTCGGCTAGCTTGGTTGCTTTGGTCGGAGTAGGCCCTCACCCTCGGGGAGCCGTATTCCAGGTCTGTGGGCAAGACAGCCTCGGCCCCGTAGACTAGGAAGAACGACGTGAAGCCCGTGGCTCGGCTTGGTGTTGTCCTCAGACTCCAGACCACCGAGGGGAGTTCCTTCATCCATCGCTTGCCGAACTTGTTGAGGCCGTTGTAGATCCGAGGCTTGAGCCCTTGTAGAATCATGCCGTTGGCACGCTCTACTTGCCCATTTGACATGGGGTGGGCCACGGCGGCCCAGTCCACCCAGATGTGATGATCCTCGCAAAAGTCCAGGAACCTTCTGCCGGTGAACTGGGTGCCGTTGTCGGTGATGATGGAGTTCGGGACCCTGAAGCGATGGATGATGTTGGTGAAGAACGCCACCGCCTGCTCGGACCTGATGCTGTTCAGGGGTCGGACCTCGATCCACTTGGAGAATTTGTCGATGGCGACCAGCAGGTGCGTGTAGCCCCCGGGTGCCTTCTGCAACGGGCCGACGAGGTCCAGACCCCACACAGCAAAAGGCCAGGTGATGGGTATCGTCTGCAGAGCCTGAGCGGGTAGGTGGGTCTGCCTTGCGTAGAACTGGCACCCTTCGCAGGTGCGGACAATTCTAGTGGCGTCGGCCACCGCCGTCGGCCAGTAGAAGCCTTGCCGGAAAGCATTCCCGACAAGGGCTCGAGGCGCTGCGTGATGGCCGCAAGCCCCCGAGTGTATCTCTCGCAGGAGTTCCTGACCTTCGGCGATGGAGATACATCGCTGGAGGATGCCGGAGGGGCTGCGGTGGTAGAGCTCCTTCTCATCACCCAGCAAGACGAACGACTTCGCGCACCGCGCCACCCGCCGAGCCTCGGCTCGGTCGGAGGGTAGCTCTCCTTGGTGAAGATATTGCAGGTACGGGGTCTGCCAGTTCTGATCAGGCGTGACCCCGCTTTGCTCCCCCTCGACGTGCAGCGCCTCGCGCTCGGGGGCTGAGGGTACCTCGGGTTGAGTCGAGGATGCCTCGGACTGGGTCGAGGGCGCCTCGGGCTGGGCCGAGGGTGCCTCGGGCTCGGGCGTGTCGTCGATCTTGACGGAGGGTTGATGCAGATCCCGGGAGAAGACGTCCGGGGGAACCGTCGTTCGCCCCGAGGCTATTTTAGCCAGCTCGTCCGCAGTCTCGTTGTAGCGCCGAGCGATGTGGTTGAGCTCGAGCCCGTAGAACTTGTCTTCCAGGCGCCAAACTTCATCGCAGTAGGCCTCCATCTTCGGGTCGCGGCAGTGGGAGTTCTTCATGACTTGGTCGATGACGAGCTGCAAGTCACCGCGAGCGTCGAGGCGTCGGACCCCTAGCTCGATGGCGATCCGCAACCCGTTGACTAGAGCTTCGTACTCAGCCACATTGTTGGATGCCGGGAAATGGAGGCGAAGTACGTAGCGTAGGTGCTTCCCGAGGGGCGAGATGAAGAGTAGGCCTGTGCCGGCTCCTGTCTTCATCAGCGACCCGTCGAAGAACATGGTCTAGAGCTCCGGTTGGATCGGAGCCGTCGGTAACTGAGTGTCGACCCATTCAGCTACGAAGTCCGCCAAGACCTGGGACTTGATGGCCTTCTGAGGGGCGAACGAGATTGTCTCGCCCATGATTTCCACCGCCCACTTTGCAATCCTACCCGAGGCCTCTCGGCACTGGATGATCTCCCCCAGGGGGAAGGATGCCACCACAGTTACCGGATGAGACTCGAAGTAGTGTCGCAGCTTCCGCCGCGTCAGGATCACCGCGTACAACAGCTTCTGAACTTGTGGGTAGCGGATCTTGGTTTCGGACTTTACCTTGCTGACGAAGTAGACTGGCCTCTGAACGGGCAATGCATGCCCCTCTTCTTGCCTCTCGACCACAATCGCGGCGCTAACCACCTGAGTGGTCGCGGCGACGTAGACCAGGAGGGCTTCTCCGGCAGCTGGGGGCACCAAGATAGGTGCCTTTGTGAGGAGCTCCTTCAGGTTCCCGAGGGCTTCCTCGGCCTCAGGGGTCCAAGTGAAGCACTCGGCCTTCCTTAAGAGGCGGTACAGAGGTAGACCTCTTTCGCCGAGGCGGGAGATGATGCGGCTCAGAGCCGCGAGGCATCCCATGACCCTCTGTACGCCTTTCAAGTCCTTGATGGGCCCCATGCTAGTGATAGCTGCGATCTTCTCCGGGTTGGCTTCGATGCCCCGCTCAGAGACGATGAACCCCAAGAGCATGCCTCGGGGTACTCCGAAAACACACTTTTCGGGATTGAGCTTGACGCCTTTCGCCTTGAGACATCGGAACGTCGCTTCAAGGTCGGAAAGGAGGTCGGAGGCTTTCCTCGTCTTGACTATGATGTCATCGACGTAGGCCTCGACCGTGCGGCCAATGTGTTCACCGAACACATGGTTCATGCACCGCTGGTACGTCGCGCCCGCGTTCCTCAAGCCGAACGGCATGGTGACATAGCAGTACATGCCGAAGGGTGTGATGAAAGAAGTCGCGAGCTGGTCGGACTCTTTCATCCTGATTTGATGATACCCTGAGTAGGCATCGAGGAAAGACAGGGTTTCGCACCCAGCAGTGGAATCCACGATTTGGTCGATGCGAGGCAGAGGGTAGGGAACCTTCGGACATGCTTTGTTGAGACCAGTGTAGTCTACACACATCCGCCATTTCCCCCCTTTCTTTCTCACAAGCACAGGGTTGGCAAGCCATTCGGGATGGAATACCTCTTTGATGAACCCTGCCGCCATTAGCTTGTGGATCTCCTCGCCTATGGCTCTGCGCTTCTCCTCGTCGAATCGGCACAACGGCTGCTTGACGGGTCGGGCTCCGGCTCGGATGTCCAGCGAGTGCTCGGCGACATCCCTCGGTATGCCAGGCATGTCCGAGGGACTCCACGCGAAGACGTCGGCGTTCGCGCGGAGAAAGTCGACGAGCACTGCTTCCTATTTGGGATCGAGCCCGGAGCCGATCCAAATCTACTTGGAGGTGTCGCTGCTGGGGTCGAGGGGGACGGACTTAACCGTCTCCGCTGGCTCAAAGTTGCCGGCGTGACGCTTCACGTCTGGCACCTCCTTAGAGAGGCTCTCCAGGTCGGCGATGAGGGCCTCGGACTCGGCGAGGGCCTCGGCGTACTCCACGCACTCCACGTCACATTCGAACGCGTGTTTGTACGTGGGGCCGATGGTGATGACCCCGTTGGGGCCCGGTATCTTGAGCTTCAGGTAGGTGTAGTTGGGGACAGCCATGAACTTCGCGTAGCATGGCCTCCCCAGTACCGCGTGGTAGGTCCCTCGGAACCCGACCACCTCGAACGTCAGGGTCTCCCTTCGGAAGTTGGAGGGTGTTTCGAAGCAGACGGGAAGGTCGAGCTGTCCGAGGGGTTGGACGCGCTTCCCGGGAATGATCCCATGGAAGGGCGCAGCGCCTGCCCGGACAGAGGACAGATTGACACGTAGGAGCCCGAGGGTCTCGGCGTAGATGATGTTGAGGTTGCTGCCTCCGTCCATGAGGACCTTGGTGAGCCTGACATTGCCGATGACGGGGTCGACGACGAGCGGGTATTTCCCCGGGCTCGGCACATGGTCGGGGTGATCATCTCGGTCGAAGGTGATGGGCTTGTCGGACCAGTCCAGATAGACTGGCGCCGCCACCTTGACCGAGCAGACCTCCCGGTGCTGTTGCTTGCGGTGCCGAGCCGAGGCGTTCGCCGCTTGCCCACCATAGATCATGAAGCAGTCGCGGACCTCGGGAAACTCTCCTGCCTGGTGATCTTCCTTCTTGTCGTCGTCGCGGGCCTTGCCACCCTCCGCGGGTGGCCCGACCCTGTGGAAGTGGCGCCGAAGCATGACGCACTCCTCAAGGGTGTGCCTGACGGGTCCCTGGTGATAGGGGCACGACTCCTTGAGCATCTTGTCGAAGAGGTTGGCACCTCCGGGGGGCTTCCGAGGGTTCTTGTACTCGGCAACGGCGACAAGGTCCGCGTCGGCGGCGTTGCGTTTCGCTTGCGACTTCTTCTTGCCCTTCTTCTTGGTGCCGCGCTGAGTTGATGCCTCGGGAGTATCTTCCGATGGGCGGCCCTGGGGCTGCTCGTCTTTTCGGAAGATAGCCTCGACCGCCTCCTGGCCGGAGGCGAACTTGGTGGCGATGTCCATCAGCTCGCTCGCCCTGGTGGGGGTCTTGCGACCCAGCTTGCTCACCAGGTCGCGGCAGGTGGTGCCAGCGAGGAACGCGCCGATGACATCCGAGTCGGTGATGTTGGGTAGCTCGGTGCGCTGCTTCGAGAATCGCCGGATGTAGTCTCGGAGAGACTCTCTCGGCTGCTGTCGGCAGCTTCGGAGGTCCCAGGAATTCCTGGGGCGCACATACGTGCCCTGGAAATTGCCGACGAAAGCTTGGACTAGGTCGTCCCAGCTGGAGATCTGCCCCGGAGGCAGGTGCTCCAACCAAGCGCGAGCGGAGTCGAAGAGGAACAGGGAGAGGTTGCGGATGATGAGGTTGTCATCGTCCGTTCCACCCAGTTGGCAGGCCAGACGGTAGTCCGCGAGCCACAGTTCCGGTCTCGTCTCCCCCGAGTACTTTGTGATAGTAGCCGGGGGTCGGAACCGGGTCGGGAACGGCGCCCGCCGGATGGCCCGGCTGAAGGCCTGTGGACCGGGTGGTTCGGGCGAGGGACTCCGATCCTCCCCGCTGTCGTAGCGTCCCCCACGCCTGGGGTGGTAGCCTCGGCGCACCCTCTCATCGAGGTGGGCCCGACGGTCGCGGTGATGGTGCTCGTTGCCGAGGCGACCCGGGGCCGCAGGCGCGGTGTTGCGCGTGCGCCCGGTGTAGACCGAGGCTTCCCGCATAAATCGGGAAGTCGCGGCATGAGGTTCCGAGGGGTACCCCTGCCTTCAGGTGGCAGAGCTCTCGGCCCGTCGGACCGCGGCGCCTTCCAGGAGATTCTTGAGCTCTCCCTGGATTCGCCGCCCCTCGGTGGTTGATGGCTCCGGCATCGCGCGAGGAAGCATTGCTGCTGCCGCCAGGTTCTGGCCGACCCCACTGGATGCGGGTGGTGGCCTGACCCTGACGTCGTCGGTGATACGGTGCTGGAAGCCCTGGGGTAGATGACGTATTTCTCCGGCCGGAGGTTGGCCCGCCCATGCCTGCCCGACGTCCCAACGGATAGGCTCAAGCGCTCCTGCTCCCTCGTCGAGCCTGGCCTGCACCCCGCAGATTTGCTCGAGCTGTGGGTCATGACCCCCCGCCTGAACGGGGACCACAGCTAGCTCCCGTGGGATGTCAACGCGAGGCACCGGCCTAGGGAGGTCACCGTCCTCCGGCATGCTGAGATGGTTGCCTTCGGGGGGACCCCCTAGATCGACGTGGAAGCATTCGCGACTTGGGCCGCGGTCCTCGTCGCCGAGGCTACGGCTACCGCCGGAACAGTCGGAAAGGCAGTAGTCGCATGCGGTCATGAAGTCCCGCATGGCACTGGGGTTGCCAAGTCCAGAGAAATCCCAACAGATGCTGGGCTTGTCGTCTTCCTCGGACCCAGAGGGCCCGTAGGTCGAGACGTCCGTCAGCCGGTCCCAAGGTGACCGCATACGAAACCCTAGAGGGTTTGGACTTGCCTCTACGAGAGCGCCCGCCAAAGCGAAGTCGCTAGACGGGTTGAGGCTGAATCCGAAAGACGCGGGATGGGAATCGATCGGTACCTTTTGGTCGACGGGCGGCGATAAGGTCACGTCGGGGACTGACTGCACCGTCGTCTCAGGTACGAGGGTGACGTCCAGCAAGCTTTTCGCGAGCGTGCTGGCGTCGTCCGCTTGCTCGGGATTGACGCGTCGCGGGGAGACGGCGCTCGCCTTCGTCTCAATCGCGAGGTCGACGCCCGGTGCGCCCCCCGTTGGGGTGCTGGGGTCGTCGACTCGCTCGACAGCCGACGAGGCGCTGTCTCCTGCTTGGCCTTGGTTGCCCCGCCTCCTCCTCCATCGGCGGGGGAGAGGACGGGGTGAGCTCGAAGACTGTTCTTCCACCATGCGGGGAAGACGTCGCCGATTCCGCCGCCGGCGGGCGGGTTGTCGGCCGCCACTGTTGTTGTCGCACGGCGGTGGAAGGAGTATCATGTCGTAGCTGCCGTCGAGGGACATGAACTCAAGACTCCCGAAACGGAGCACCGTCCCGGGTTGGAGAGGTTGCTGGAGACTGCCCATCTGGAGCTTGACGGGAAGCTGTTCGTCAACACGCAGCAGGCCCCTACCTGGCGCGCCAACTGTCGGCGTTCCGAGACCGGGAGGTCCCTGAGCCGACGAGTGAATGTCGCCGTGTGCCCCAGCCCAGATGGGTCGAGCGCGAGGGCGAGCGCGAAGGGGGGAGAGCGAGGCGGCCGGAGACCGGCGTGAGAGAGGTGGGAATCCCGCGGCCTTCGTGTTCGTCCCGCGCCCAGGTCGGGTGCGCTTGCAGTAGGGGAGTTACAAGCGTCCACGCGGGAGAGGGAGCGAGCAGCTCCAAGCGAGCGCGTGTCTCGTCCTCGTCCCCGCGCGGCCAACCCTCTCTAAGAGGGCCCTGGTCCTCCCTTTTATAGGCGCAAGGAGAGGATCCAGGTGTACAATGGGGGGTGTAGCAGAGTGCTACGTGTCTAGCGGAGGAGAGCTAGCGTCCTGAGTACATGCCGTTATGGCAGCCGGAGAGATTTTGGCACCCAGCTGGTGTGATGTCGTGGCCATCGGAGGAGCGATGGAGCCTGGCGGAGGGACAGCTGTCGGAGCGGTTGAATCCTTGCTGACGTCCTCTTGCTTCCGTAAGGGGGCTGAGAGCCACCGTCGTCACAGAGTATGCAGGGCGCCATCATTGCCTATCTGGCGGGGCGAGCCAGATGGGACGCCGGTCTTGTTCCCTGCGGCCCGAGTCAGCTCGGGGTAGGGTGATGATGGCGCCTCCTGTTGACATGGCTGGTCTATGCCCTAGGTTGGGCGATGTGGAAGCTCCTCCGAAGCCGAGGTCGAGCCTGTCTTCCGTGGCCGAGGTCGGGTCCGAGCCCCAGGTTCGGGCGAGGCGGAGATCGCCGGCTGGTGCCGGGGCGGAGTCCGAGCCCTGGGGTCGGGCGAAGCGGAGTTCGTCGCCTTCTGGGGCCGAGCCCAAGTCCGAGCCCTGGGTCGGGCGAGGCGGAGATCGTCGTCTTCTGGGACTTAGCCCGAGTCCGAGCCCTGGGTCGGGCGGAGTTCGCCGTCTTCCGGGACTTAGCCCGAGTCCGAGCCCTGGGTCGGGCGGAGTTCGCCGTCTTCCGGGACTTAGCCCGAGTCCGAGCCCTGGGTCGGGCGGAGTTCGCCGTCTTCCGGGACTTAGCCCGAGTCCGAGCCCTGGGTCGGGCGGAGCGGAGCTCCCTATGGTGCCTTTGGCCGGGCCCGACTGCCTGTCAGTCTCACTCTGTCAAGTGGCACCGCAGTCGGAGTGGCGCAGGCAGCGCTGTCCTTCTGTCAGGCTGGTCAGTGGAGCGGCGAAGTGACGGCGGTCACTTCGGCTCTGCCGGCTGGGGGGCGTGCGTCAGGATAAAGGTGTCAGGCCACCTTTGCATTAAATGCTCCTGCAATTTGGTCGGTCGGTGCGGCGATTTGGTTAGGGTTGCTTCTTGGCGAAGGCAGGGCCTCGGGCGAGCCGAAAACATGTTCGCCGCTGAAGGGGGGCCTCGGGCGAGACGGAAATCCTCCGGGGTCGGCTGCCCTTGTCCGAGGCTAGGCTCGGGTGAGGCGTGATCGAGTCCCTTGAATGGACTAATCCCTGACTTAATCGCACCCATCAGGCCTTTGCAGCTTTGTGCTGATGGGGGTTACCAGCTGAGAATTAGGAGCCTTGGGGGTACCCCTAATTATGGTCCCCGACAAGTCCTTTACTGTTATGTTAGTCCATTCATTCTTTTTGAATAGGGCTTAATTCTCAGCAATGCCTTAAGGGCACAAAAGAATGCTGATGTGACGGAACCTCCCAAGTAATCAGGCCCACCTACAGTTGTCCTTGTCTAACAGACATCAGACACCCTGTAGATGTTCCTAAGTTACTTGACAAGCTCGGTATCTTCCTTACCTTACCAGGAACGTTTCACCCGTCTTGCAGACATTACAGATCATCGGAGACAAAGATATGCGGAAGCGAATTACATAATCTTACATTTATTTCCAAAGTAAGATCAAGTTAAGTTATTACAGACCAGGTCTAGAAACGAGTGCATAAAAGTAATAATTATACAAACCGGGGAGACACAACTTCTCCCCAAGGACTAAACACAAAAGATCTACAGTGGAGGACTGAGTCCTCCCGCACTTCATTCCTGTTTCTCTTCGTTGGGAACCACCTTAGCACAGAAGCAGCAGAAGTCTGCTACTTCCCCACCTAAAAACAACAAAGGGATAAACCCTGAGTATGGAATTACTCAGCAAGTCTTACCCGACTAAGAAAAAGACTCTCAAGGGTATGCTGGATATATGGGAGTCAAGGTAAGGCTTCTCAATAGTCAAAGACTCTGTTTTGCAGAAATGCTTACTAAAGTGGATCCTTAGAAATCCAATTTTATTTGTCAAGTTAGGTAGAATTACCTGCACTAGAGTTCTTTCTACCCTAGTTCAATCACTGGTCCTGCACTAGCCAATTTCTTAACCAAAAACCCATCATCTTTAGTGGAATGCTACGTGTAGGGCAGTGACCAAGTCTTCATAACCGCGAAGGTACGGCGATCCGAATCGATTATACTCAGCTGAGGATCTCCAATCACACGACATATGTAGCACTTAACCCTTGCATATGTCAACCCGCCACCGGGGTTCTTAAGACCGGATCAGGTTCACGCAAACCGAGAGTACAGATACACCACCGTCCAGCCTCTTGCCACGGAGGGTACACGCTACTCCCGCCACCGCTCCACTCCCATTTCGTGTTATCTTATTCCGGCCTTAGTCTACCCGAAGCAAGGCTTACCCATGACGAGGCATGTGACCAGTTAAAGGGTCCTCGATCATCAAGCCTACATCGAGGCGGTCCTTAATCGACTCAGACGGAGACACTACACCGAGACTCTCTTCTCGTGCAAGTCACCCGCCCGGTCTCAGCTTACTCATTTCAAACCCAAAGTTTGGTACCTGACAGAGGTACATCTTTTCCGATGTTGAATCCATCACGGCCGTGATGGATCCACCATCAAGTTTTATTTTCAAAAACATCCCTCCCACTTTGCCAAACATCTTTTGTAAAACAAATCCTTTTGTTTTTCTAAAGCAATTACTAAGCAAAGTAAAACCTTTTTGTAAAAACAGGATTCCAAGGAGGGTAATCAAAATCAAGGAAAGCAATGCAGGAATTGTTTAATCAATCAACTCCTATCACCTAATGCAGCAAGTAAGTGAGAAAGATTTTAAAGACATCAAGGAAGGTGGCGAATGCACCGGGGCTTGCCTTTGTTATTAGATGTGTCTGGCTCGGATCCACAGATATCAAAATAGAAGCAGTTGTCTGCCTGGGGATCAGAGGTGGGTGGTATCCCTTCTTCAAAAACTTCTTCTTCTTCTTCTTGCTCTAATATAACCATATACATACATAAGGATGGATGTCATGGAATGCTCATGAGGATGCAAAGATAGCATAAACTTGTTATTTATGTCTTGAGTACAACTTTCCTTCACAGAGGTCCGGGAACTTAGGGTTTCCGGAGTCAGTAAAGGAGTTCATGGAGCAGGGGGGGTGGTTTTGGGTTTTGTGATCAAACAAGGTCCAAATCAAACCAAACTCTACCCATGGCTTCTAAATAATGTGATAAGCTCTCATAAAAAGTTTGGGAAATTTTGGGCTTATTATTTACTCTCTAAAAATCCAGAACCAATAGTTTAGGCTATTTTAAATACCCTAAAATTCCCTATTTGATCTAAAAATCATGAAACTATTTTTAATAAATTCTATGGAAAATAACAAACCTAGGAAAATTGGTCTCATAATTTTAGCATTTTTCTACATTTTTCTACACATTTTTAAAGCTCTGCTGTAAAAGAAAAAGGAAAAGCTTTTAAACAGTACTGGGCCGTTTCAGGTCCAGCCGGCCCAGGCCCAAGCGGTTTCGCGCGCGCGCCCGCGCGCAGTCGCGCCCTGGTTATTTTGCAGAAAGGCCCACGGCTTACTGATTAATCCGAAGTGGGTTTGATTACTATTGCACTGAGTCACTGGTGCTTTGCAGAAAAACCCTTCGCGTTCTTGTCAATTCACAACACGCAGTCCTCGACGTCGATCACGCACGGCCGCGCTCCGGCGAGCAGCAGACCGGCCGATTGGGGCGGTGACTGAGTTCTCCGAGCGACATACACGGAATTAAACCCCTAAGGAGCATTTCCCCTAACCTAATTGCACTAATGGTGGATCATAGAGCTCCGGCCACGGTGGCCGTAAGCACAATGGCAAGGTGATCGTGTTCCCGGCGATAGGCGCCGGTCTAGTTCAATTGAACGGCTCGGCAAGCATCACGGAGGCGAGAGGGTGCTCAAACGAAGCAACAGAGGACCGGTGCTGACCTAAGGAAGGCTGACCACGGCGAGCTCACAACACGGCGGCGGAAAACTGATTTGGTGGCAACGCGAAATTCCGGCGAGCCAGTGGGCGATCGAGTGTGGGGGTGGGTGCAATAGTTAGCCAAATACAAGGCGCAGCCGAGGGGGGGCTCAATTTATAGGCTCCGAGAGCGGTGGCGATCAATTGGAGCAAATTGCGCTGGCGGCCGGAGACAGGGAAGGTGCACTGGCTTCACGGATTCGTGGCCAACGACGTGGCGATAACTCCGGTGAGCCACGGAGGGGTCAAAGAAGGTTACGGCGACACGGTAGAAGCGTTAAGCCACGCGGCGCAAGGCTAGGAGGCGGCGGTCGACGGCGAGCGCTTTACTGCGGGCGGTGAGCCAGGGGGGGTGTAGCCGTCGGAGTGGTGGCCAGCTCACCGGTGACGAGGCCTTTACCGCGGCAAGCTTATCCGGTGACCGTTTAGCACGAATCTTAGCGAGCGGCGATCGACGGTGGGAGCTACCGGCGGTGAGGACGAAGAGATTCTTCTTCAGTTTTCACGGTTACTGTACCATCAGAACACCCCTTCAGTGCACCTGACAGACCAACTTAGAGTCCGTTTTTCTTAAATTCTTGTGTGAAAACTAAGCTATCTCACTGTAGTAAAGTTTTAGAGCTACAAACCAGCTACAATCCAACTATAGAACTTGAACACATTTGAGCACTGGATCATGCTCAAAATTGAGCTCAAAGTTGGGGTCAGTTCACTGCTAAGCAGATTTTCAGATCAAACAGCCTGACAGCCAAACTTTGATGGGGTTTTTCTCTAATTTCTTCATAACAACAATGCTTGCACCCTTTAGCAAAGTTGTTCTCCTATGATTAGGCTTCAACTTTGATGTGGTGACCTAGGGCAAAAACCCTATACCTTGTAAATTACAAAGCCCCAAAGTTGAGCCCATTCACTGTTTTTCAGACTTAGAACAAAACTCAAGGGAGGTCCATTTTGCACTTTAGTCCAAAACTTAGGGTTTTGCTTTCAAGTCCACATTTTTGTGATCCAATAGACTTGAAACACTTATTTGACTTGGTTTTTGCACTTTAGTCCAAAAGTGGACTAATTTTGCACTTAGGTCCCTAGGGTTTGGTTTTAGGGTTTCCCAGGGTTCTAATTAGGGTTTTTAGTATTCCAGGGGTATAAATGTGATTCAACTTAGTGGTTGGGGATGTTTTATGACTTCTACCCTAAAGCCTTTAGGTTTTCTCAACTTTGGTTAAGTCTTACCCCTCTAACCACTATTTAGGGTTAAGTCCTTAAACCAGGGTCCTATTTGTAAAACAGTAAAACAATACAACTTGTTTGAAATTTTTGGCCTAGTGAATGCACTCTAGGTGTGTCAAACATATGCATTGCCCATGCTCATGATGTCATGCTCAAGTTTTAGTTAGAGTAACACCAGGGGTGTTACATCCTTCCCCCCATAAAAGAATCTCGTCCCGAGATTTAAAGTCCTAGGGTGAGTAATGGAAAAGGAAATGTGTCATGTTTTTATTTCCTGATTTCTGGTACAAGGCAGGGGTGGTGTGGGGGTTCATTCCTTTATTACACGGATATACAAACTTTACAATTTACAAGAGGCTAGAAAGCCTGGGAAATTCTTATCTAAGAAATCTTGGGTTTCCCATGTAGCCTCATCTTCCGAATGCTGGTTCCACTGTATTTTATAAAACTTGTGAGTCTTTCTCCGGGTAACCCTGTCCTTTTGATCCAGAACTCGAATGGGATGTTCCGAGTATGTCAAATCTGGTTCCAGGACAACATCAGTCACTTCAACGGTTCGATCGGGAACCCGAAGACACTTCTTCAATTGTGACACGTGGAACACATTATGCACGGCAGACAATGTTTCGGGGAGTTGGAGTTGATACGCTACTGGTCCATATCTTTGAAGAATAGGGAATGGACCAATATACCTGGGTGCAAGTTTTCCCTTTACCCCGAAGCGCGATACTCCCTTCATTGGTGAAACCTTTAAGTAGACATAGTCTCCTTCTAAAAAGAATAAGGGCATTCACCGTTTGTCTGCATAACTCTTTTGTCGAGTCTGAGCTTCCTTCATATTATGAATGATTTTCTGAACCTTTTCTTCGACCTCTTTCACCATATCAGGCCTAAAGAAATACCTTTCTCCAGGTTCAGACCAATTTAACGGAGTTCGACACCGTCGCCCATACAAAGCTTCAAAAGGTGCCATCTTGATGCTTTCCTGGTAACTGTTATTGTAGGAAAACTCCGCTAAGGGCAAACACTCATCCCATTTTTGCGAGAAATCCAGGACACATGCCCGCAGCATATCTTCAAGTATTTGGTTCACTCTCTCAGTCTGTCCACTGGTTTGGGGATGGTAGGCCGAACTGTGGAGTAACTTAGTACCCAAAGATTGGTGAAGTGCTTCCCAAAACTTGGCTACAAATTGAGGTCCACGATCCGACACTATGGTCCTTGGAACACCATGCAAACTGAGAATACGGGCAATGTATAACTCCACATAGGTAATGACAGGATATTTCATTTTGACCGGAAGGAAATGGGCGATCTTTGTGAGTCGATCAATGATAACCCAAATAGAGTCATATCCTTGTGCGGTCCTGGGTAATCCCACAATGAAGTCCATGCTGATGTCTTCCCATTTCCATGTTGGGATTGGCAAGGATTGCAATGGACCAGCAGTTTTCAGGTGTATGGCTTTGACACGTCTGCAAGTGTCGCACTTAGCCACATAGCGTGCAATCTCAATCTTCATCTTCGTCCACCAGTAATGTTGTTTCAGATCATGATACATCTTAGTGCTTCCCGGATGAATGGAATAGCGACTAAGATGCGCCTCATCTAAGATTTGCTGGCGGAGCTCTTCATTCTTCGGCACTACTATGCGGTTGTTGAACCATAACACACCTTGATTATCTTCCTTGAAACATTGGGCTGTTCCAGCCCTGATCTTCTCTCGGATGTGCTTCATACCCTGATTATCCCTTTGAGCATCAATTATCCTTTGCAAGATGGTTGACTCAAGCTTTAGCTGATTTAGAGTCCCTTGTTGGATCATTCCCAGGTTTAACTTCTCCATTTCTTGACACAAAGTGCTTTCGGAGGTCTCAACCATAAGACAGTGGCAGAAAGTCTTACGACTCAATGCATCTGCCACCACATTGGCCTTGCCTGGGTGATAATGGATCTCTAGTTCATAATCTTTAATAAGCTCAAGCCATCGCCTTTGCCTCATATTCAATTCTGACTGGGTAAATATATACTTCAAACTCTTATGATCAGTGTATATGTGGCAGATATTTCCCAGCAGATAGTGACGCCATATTTTCAGGGCATGAACCACCGCAGCTAACTCCAGATCATGAGTTGGATAGTGCTCCTCATGTCGGCGTAACTGCCTTGAAGCATACGCAATCACTCGGCCTTCTTGCATTAGCACACAGCCGAGTCCACTGCCTGACGCATCACAATATACATCAAAAGGTTTAGTGATGTCCGGTTGAGCCAAGACCGGAGCAGTGGTCAATAATGTCTTCAATTCCTCAAAAGCTTCATTACATTTAGAAGTCCAATTGAACTTAGTATCATTCTTCAATAAACTTGTGATTGGCTTCACAAGCTTAGAAAAATCAGGTATAAATCTGCGATAGTATCCTGCTAGTCCAAGAAAACTCCGGACTTGGTGAACAGTCGTTGGAGGTTTCCACTCCAGAATATCCTTGACTTTGCTAGGATCTACCGCAATCCCCTTAGCTGATAATACGTGCCCCAAAAATTGAATCTCTTCCAGCCAAAACGCGCACTTGCTGAACTTGGCATATAGTTGATGTTCCCTCAGGCGCGTCAATACAATCCGTAGGTGCTGAGCATGCTCCTCTTCATTTTTAGAATATATCAAAATATCATCGATGAAGACCACCACAAACTTGTCTAACTCGGGCATGAACACCGAGTTCATTAAATAGGTGAAGTGGGCAGGAGCATTAGTGAGCCCGAAAGACATTACCAGGTACTCAAATAACCCATACCGCGTAGTAAATGCGGTCTTCGGTATATCCTCGGGCCGAATACGGATTTGATGATAGCCCGACCTGAGATCAATTTTGGAAAACACCCTCGCCCCAGTCAGTTGATCAAATAAGATATCAATCCTTGGAAGAGGGTACTTATTCTTGATGGTGACCTCATTTAGGGGCCGATAGTCCACGCACATGCGCAAGGTTTGATCCTTCTTCTTCACAAAGATGGCGGGACAACCCCACGGGGACGAGCTTGGCCGGATAAATCCCTTATTCAGTAAATCTTGTAGTTGAATCTTCAATTCCGCCAATTCATTAGGGGGCATACGGTACGACCTTCGGGAAATGGGAGCCGTACCGGGCTTTAGCTCAATCACAAATTCCACATCTCTTTCTGGGGGCAGTCCAGGCAAATCTTCCGGAAACACATCTGGAAACTCACAAACTACCGGAATGTTCTTGATCTCCGGTACAATGGCTTCGAAGATTCTACCAGAAGCTTTGGCTGGATTGGTTTTGGGGAGAGATAAGAGAATTTCTTCTTGATTATAACTCAACCTGACGGTTCTGAGTTCAGTGTTGAGTACTGCCTTGTGTTGGGTTAACCAATTCATCCCCAAAATTACATCTATATCCTGGCCTCTTAGAACAATCATGTTAGCAGGAAAGTTCCGTTCGGCCATAGTTACTGGCACTCCATAGGCCACTTCTTTAGTAAAAATGTATCCCCCAGGTGAATGAATTTTAAAACCCTCTTTGGATTCATGACATGTAATGTGATGTTGCTCCACAAATGTCTTGCTAATGAAGGTATGTGAAGCACCAGAATCAAAAAGAATTATTGCAGGGTGGCTGGCCACAGGGAACGTACCCATCATCACCGGCTCTCCTTCCGGTGTCGTAGCCACTTGTGTATAATATACTCGCCCCGTTTTTTTGGTATTCTTGCCCGAAGTATTTCCCTTGCCTGGAGCAGAACTTCCCGATCCTTGCTGATTATTGGCCTGATTTTGCCGAGGATAGGGACAATCTTTAATAAAGTGCCCAGATTTGCCACAGTTAAAACATCCAGTTGAAGAACTTGGCAGTGCAGGGAATCGAGTGCCTGGGGCACCCGGCTGACTTTGGACAGTGGGAGCTTTGTTGGGACGAATAATTATAGGCTGCTTGAAAGGGAAAGGTGGTGCACTTGAACGGTTCTGGTTAGAGGGCCGGAGAATGAACCGTTGCCTCTTGACCGGGCCCTGACTAGGCCGATCACCGCTGAACCCCTTACTTTTCCCAGAAGTTGCATATTTGGCCTCCACAGATAGGGTTGTGCTGACAGCCTTTCCATAAGTAAGATCAATACATGCAGCCATTTTCCGCTGCATCCGGTCGTTCAGACCCCTCATAAAACAATTCTTCTTTTTCAAATCTGTGTTCACCTGATCAATTGCGTACTGAGACAGGTGATTGAACTTGTTAAGGTACTGGTTCACAGTATCTCCACCTTGTTTCAATTTCATGAACTCTTCTTGCTTCATGTGCAGCACTCCCTCAGGAATATAATGCTCGCGGAATGCTGCTTTGAACTCATTCCAAGTAATTTGATGATTATCCGGTTGGATGGCCACAAAATTCCCCCACCAAGTGCTGGCAGGGCCTCGAAGTTGTTGAGCCGCAAATAACGGTTTCTGGGTTTCTGAGCAGCGAAGAAGGCCAAATTTCTGTTCAATAACCCTTATCCATTCGTCAGCCTCAAGCGGATCTTCTGCTTTGACGAAGAGAGGCGGACGAGTCTCCGAGAAATCCAGGTAAGTGGTCTCACGGGGACCCTGTTGGAATCCTCTCCCTGCTTGTTGTTGAAGCTGTTGCTGACCCGCCATCTCCCTCAGGAAGCGGGTATTGTCGGCCGTAGCATTTACCAAGGCAGCGATTGCCTCGGCAAGCGTGGGTGGAACGGGAGGTGGATTCGGGGTAGCATCCCCACCCCCGGATGTTCCAGCTGCATCCTGTCCTCGAGTACGGGTCGGCATCTGAGGCAAAAACATTTGAATAAACATAATGTGCCAAAGAAAACCTTCCGTTTTACATTACTGTAAAAAGTAATGGTACAGACTCGACATTACACAACAGGATACATTACCCATTTTACAAAAGTCTAACCTATTATACAACCGTACATCCTACAATACACTACTTTAATGTAACAGTACACCCTACAATACACTACTCCCTACAATACACTACTCTACTCTTATTACACCACTAGTCCTGTTTCCCATCGCTTTTGGCGGCTTCCTCATCAGGAGTGGGAGTCCAGACGTCCACCAACCTCAAAGAAGGAGGGGGTTCATACAAGTCTAATTCCCCACCCGACGCGCGTCCCGCGACGTGAGAAGGTCTGGCTTCCGCCTCAGAAGGGGGTGTAGGCTCATTAGGGTGTAGCTGCGAATAGAGCACATGGACTTCTTCATGGAGTGTATTGCAGTACACCTGCAGGTCGTCCACAGCTGAGCTGAGTTCTCTAACTCGGGCCTGAGCCCTTGCCTCCTTGGCCCATGCCACTGAACGAGATTGAACATCCCAATCGAGTGCCAAATCCCGATCGGCCAGCTGGTCTTGTAGATGGCGAACGTCTGCTCGTAATTCATTTATACGGTCACCATCTCCAATCCATATAGCTGTCCTGCGGCGGAGTTCCAATTGGAGCCTGCTTACTTCTGCTTCTAGATCCCCTATGGGATCATTGCTCCCGCTACTACTATCAACATCTCGCGGAGCAAGCTGATGTCGAGGCACTCCAAGAGGTCCAGTCGACTTACGCGCGGTCTTTCTTGTGCGCGGCGGCATTTTCTAAAGGGGAAATTTATTAGTATAATTCTTAGCATGATGCATGAGTAAGTACAGAATCAACCTTGGTTGATTCAACCTTCTATACATTGCACTCTTCCTAACTGGTCTTTAATATAAACTCTTCAGACTACTTAGGTAAGAAGAGAAAAGAATCTTTAGATAAGACTTTTGAAAATCTTTTGAAGATGCCCTGGAATATCTGCAAGAAGGGCTACGCTCCGATACCAGCTGTGACGGAACCTCCCAAGTAATCAGGCCCACCTACAGTTGTCCTTGTCTAACAGACATCAGACACCCTGTAGATGTTCCTAAGTTACTTGACAAGCTCGGTATCTTCCTTACCTTACCAGGAACGTTTCACCCGTCTTGCAGACATTACAGATCATCGGAGACAAAGATATGCGGAAGCGAATTACATAATCTTACATTTATTTCCAAAGTAAGATCAAGTTAAGTTATTACAGACCAGGTCTAGAAACGAGTGCATAAAAGTAATAATTATACAAACCGGGGAGACACAACTTCTCCCCAAGGACTAAACACAAAAGATCTACAGTGGAGGACTGAGTCCTCCCGCACTTCATTCCTGTTTCTCTTCGTTGGGAACCACCTTAGCACAGAAGCAGCAGAAGTCTGCTACTTCCCCACCTAAAAACAACAAAGGGATAAACCCTGAGTATGGAATTACTCAGCAAGTCTTACCCGACTAAGAAAAAGACTCTCAAGGGTATGCTGGATATATGGGAGTCAAGGTAAGGCTTCTCAATAGTCAAAGACTCTGTTTTGCAGAAATGCTTACTAAAGTGGATCCTTAGAAATCCAATTTTATTTGTCAAGTTAGGTAGAATTACCTGCACTAGAGTTCTTTCTACCCTAGTTCAATCACTGGTCCTGCACTAGCCAATTTCTTAACCAAAAACCCATCATCTTTAGTGGAATGCTACGTGTAGGGCAGTGACCAAGTCTTCATAACCGCGAAGGTACGGCGATCCGAATCGATTATACTCAGCTGAGGATCTCCAATCACACGACATATGTAGCACTTAACCCTTGCATATGTCAACCCGCCACCGGGGTTCTTAAGACCGGATCAGGTTCACGCAAACCGAGAGTACAGATACACCACCGTCCAGCCTCTTGCCACGGAGGGTACACGCTACTCCCGCCACCGCTCCACTCCCATTTCGTGTTATCTTATTCCGGCCTTAGTCTACCCGAAGCAAGGCTTACCCATGACGAGGCATGTGACCAGTTAAAGGGTCCTCGATCATCAAGCCTACATCGAGGCGGTCCTTAATCGACTCAGACGGAGACACTACACCGAGACTCTCTTCTCGTGCAAGTCACCCGCCCGGTCTCAGCTTACTCATTTCAAACCCAAAGTTTGGTACCTGACAGAGGTACATCTTTTCCGATGTTGAATCCATCACGGCCGTGATGGATCCACCATCAAGTTTTATTTTCAAAAACATCCCTCCCACTTTGCCAAACATCTTTTGTAAAACAAATCCTTTTGTTTTTCTAAAGCAATTACTAAGCAAAGTAAAACCTTTTTGTAAAAACAGGATTCCAAGGAGGGTAATCAAAATCAAGGAAAGCAATGCAGGAATTGTTTAATCAATCAACTCCTATCACCTAATGCAGCAAGTAAGTGAGAAAGATTTTAAAGACATCAAGGAAGGTGGCGAATGCACCGGGGCTTGCCTTTGTTATTAGATGTGTCTGGCTCGGATCCACAGATATCAAAATAGAAGCAGTTGTCTGCCTGGGGATCAGAGGTGGGTGGTATCCCTTCTTCAAAAACTTCTTCTTCTTCTTCTTGCTCTAATATAACCATATACATACATAAGGATGGATGTCATGGAATGCTCATGAGGATGCAAAGATAGCATAAACTTGTTATTTATGTCTTGAGTACAACTTTCCTTCACAGAGGTCCGGGAACTTAGGGTTTCCGGAGTCAGTAAAGGAGTTCATGGAGCAGGGGGGGGTGGTTTTGGGTTTTGTGATCAAACAAGGTCCAAATCAAACCAAACTCTACCCATGGCTTCTAAATAATGTGATAAGCTCTCATAAAAAGTTTGGGAAATTTTGGGCTTATTATTTACTCTCTAAAAATCCAGAACCAATAGTTTAGGCTATTTTAAATACCCTAAAATTCCCTATTTGATCTAAAAATCATGAAACTATTTTTAATAAATTCTATGGAAAATAACAAACCTAGGAAAATTGGTCTCATAATTTTAGCATTTTTCTACATTTTTCTACACATTTTTAAAGCTCTGCTGTAAAAGAAAAAGGAAAAGCTTTTAAACAGTACTGGGCCGTTTCAGGTCCAGCTGGCCCAGGCCCAAGCAGTTTCACGCGCGCGCCCGCGCGCAGTCGCGCCCTGGTGATTTTGCAGAAAGGCCCACGGCTTACTGATTAATCCGAAGTGGGTTTGATTACTATTGCACTGAGTCACTGGTGCTTTGCAGAAAAACCCTTCGCGTTCTTGTCAATTCACAACACGCAGTCCTCGACGTCGATCACGCACGGCCGCGCTCCGGCGAGCAGCAGACCGGCCGATTGGGGCGGTGACTGAGTTCTCCGAGCGACATACACGGAATTAAACCCCTAAGGAGCATTTCCCCTAACCTAATTGCACTAATGGTGGATCATAGAGCTCCGGCCACGGTGGCCGTAAGCACAATGGCAAGGTGATCGTGTTCCCGGCGATAGGCGCCGGTCTAGTTCAATTGAACGGCTCGGCAAGCATCACGGAGGCGAGAGGGTGCTCAAACGAAGCAACAGAGGACCGGTGCTGACCTAAGGAAGGCTGACCACGGCGAGCTCACAACACGGCGGCGGAAAACTGATTTGGTGGCAACGCGAAATTCCGGCGAGCCAGTGGGCGATCGAGTGTGGGGGTGGGTGCAATAGTTAGCCAAATACAAGGCGCAGCCGAGGGGGGGCTCAATTTATAGGCTCCGAGAGCGGTGGCGATCAATTGGAGCAAATTGCGCTGGCGGCCGGAGACGGGGAAGGTGCACTGGCTTCACGGATTCGTGGCCAACGATGTGGCGATAACTCCGGTGAGCCACGGAGGGGTCAAAGAAGGTTACGGCGACACGGTAGAAGCGTTAAGCCACGCGGCGCAAGGCTAGGAGGCGGCGGTCGACGGCGAGCGCTTTACTGCGGGCGGTGAGCCAGGGGGGGTGTAGCCGTCGGAGTGGTGGCCAGCTCACCGGTGACGAGGCCTTTACCGCGGCAAGCTTATCCGGTGACCGTCGAGCATGAATCTTAGCGAGCGGCGATCGACGGCGGGAGCTACCGGCGGTGAGGACGAAGAGATTCTTCTTCAGTTTTCACGGTTACTGTACCATCAGAACACCCCTTCAGTGCACCTGACAGACCAACTTAGAGTCCGTTTTTCTTAAATTCTTGTGTGAAAACTAAGCTATCTCACTGTAGTAAAGTTTTAGAGCTACAAACCAGCTACAATCCAACTATAGAACTTGAACACATTTGAGCACTGGATCATGCTCAAAATTGAGCTCAAAGTTGGGGTCAGTTCACTGCTAAGCAGATTTTCAGATCAAACAGCCTGACAGCCAAACTTTGATGGGGTTTTTCTCTAATTTCTTCATAACAACAATGCTTGCACCCTTTAGCAAAGTTGTTCTCCTATGATTAGGCTTCAACTTTGATGTGGTGACCTAGGGCAAAAACCCTATACCTTGTAAATTACAAAGCCCCAAAGTTGAGCCCATTCACTGTTTTTCAGACTTAGAACAAAACTCAAGGGAGGTCCATTTTGCACTTTAGTCCAAAACTTAGGGTTTTGCTTTCAAGTCCACATTTTTGTGATCCAATAGACTTGAAACACTTATTTGACTTGGTTTTTGCACTTTAGTCCAAAAGTGGACTAATTTTGCACTTAGGTCCCTAGGGTTTGGTTTTAGGGTTTCCCAGGGTTCTAATTAGGGTTTTTAGTATTCCAGGGGTATAAATGTGATTCAACTTAGTGGTTGGGGATGTTTTATGACTTCTACCCTAAAGCCTTTAGGTTTTCTCAACTTTGGTTAAGTCTTACCCCTCTAACCACTATTTAGGGTTAAGTCCTTAAACCAGGGTCCTATTTGTAAAACAGTAAAACAATACAACTTGTTTGAAATTTTTGGCCTAGTGAATGCACTCTAGGTGTGTCAAACATATGCATTGCCCATGCTCATGATGTCATGCTCAAGTTTTAGTTAGAGTAACACCAGGGGTGTTACAGCTGAAGACGAGAGCTGCACCATTGCTCTCAACAACCTTCGAACATATGTTATTAGGCTAAGAAGCGAAGCCTTGGAGAATGATAGAATTTTGCTTACATTAGTGGAAAAAATGAAGGAGGACGAAGCCAACTCTAAAACTCAAGCCGAAGCTCAAAGGCGTGAAATCGAAGATCTTCGTAAACAACTAGCCCGAGCCAGAGAGGAACGTGCACTTGAAGAAACAAAACAAGAGTTAAGTGATCAATGGGCAGATCATTTGGAAATTAATGTGAAAGAGCTTCGTGCTTCTCAGAGAAGATGCTATGTTAAATCTATAGAGTGCGTTAAGAAGATAAAATCCAGCTTTGCCAACGTTGGCGCATTCTCTAGCGAAGAGAATTTCTCAAGGGGCAACCCTGAAGGTCCAATGGAATGGATCAGTAACGAAGCTGAGGCCTTCGAAGAAATCCTGAATAGCCGTGGAGACATATGTGCTTTTTTGGGTGCTAGAGGAATTGCTACTGTTTTGGAGAAGAAAGGTTGTGAGCATGTAAAATCTTTAGCGCAATCCGAAGCTACTTTATCCTCTAAAGACATTAAAGACCCCTCAGCCGAAGCAAGCATGATCGGCGGAAAATTTTTCACCGATATCTGGGACAACGGTGGCCGAGAAATGGCACAAGAAATTATTCAAAAGAGTGAAAAAGGCATCCATGATGCTAGACAAGTAGCGGCGGCTGCCGAAAAGAGTACAGAGCCCGAAGGGCAAATAGGTATTAATTAGTGATTTGTATTATGTTGTAATTTTTGATTCTAGACTTTGTTCACGGTTTGTAATAGTAATATAGTCGTATCTTCTCTTCGCTCAGAACCTGCTGAGGCATCTCCGGGCCCCCACCCGAAGGGGGACGATGAAATTAGAAAAATGGCTGAAACCATTATGGACAAGGTTGTTGACCAGCTACTGAACGAAGCTGCAGAAATAGTTCTTAAAGAGGATTAAATGCTACTGTAAAAACATTTGGAACGTAACGTATGTAATATATTGTAACTTTGAATGTAATATATAAACCATGTACAGTTTTAATTCTTTACGATGCATGAAATCCTGCATACATACCATTTTTTGAGCCTTCGGCGAAAAAACACCTTCCCTTCTTTTCATGCTTCGTGAAGAAAATCTTATATCACAAGAAATTGCATACTTCGCTGGTGAAGATTATCCAAGCTTCGTGAAATATTCTCCGAAGCTATAGAAAAGTTTTTTGTTGCCTCTCTAGTGAAGCTACACTTCTTCTCGACTTGCCTTGTGCTTTAGTATGATTTTCTCTTTTCCAAAATATTCTCCAAAGATCAATACTGTATCCACTTGTTATTTCACATGCAATATGCTGTATGATGCTTATGTTATGCAGAATGATGTGATGATGTTATGTTATGCAAAATGACATTTGTGCCAGAGATACATATCCCTGTAATAGAGCACACACACTTTTTATATCAGCGTTGACTTTTCGCTGTAAGCCTCCCTTAGGAGCTTCTTCGCCTTTTACTTTCGGCGGAATCAGCGCTGACTTTTCGCTGTAAGCTTAGAAAACTTACTCTGCGCTCCTTTAGGAACGACTTTTTACTATTTCGAACAATTTACACTGTGTCTGTTATAAAAAACTTTTGACAATACAACGGTCCTTCATGCCACCATAAATTCGTATACTTCGGCAACTCAAGCCTATGGAGAAAGTATTACAAGAAATTGAAAAACGATAAAAGACACTTAGACTTCCCATAATTGTTCCTTATTAACAAAAAAGTAATACTAGATGTAAAAATGCGAAAAAACTGCTGTTTTGGTAGGATATTTATCAATAAATGTGCTTCGACTCTGGCACAGTGCTATTGACTGTGCGAGCTTCGGATTCTTCTCTGAAGTCCCTCTGGGGGTGAGAGTGCTGGCTCCCTTCTGGCTGCGAAGCTCGTTGTATTGGTGGTGGCGGTGGAAGCTGTTGCCAGGAAGCTTGAGGTTGGCTTGCCGAAGCAACAGAGGCTGCTGGGTGATTGCCTACATATTCTGGAATATAAGGCGAATGGTACGAAGCAGTATGCATGACCTGCTTCGGCTGGTTCTGTTGTGCAGCAGCTTCTGCTAGCTCCTTTTGCTTCTGGATGGTAATGTGACACATCCTGGTGGTGTGGCCCTTACCCTCACCACAGAATAAGCAGTATATTTTTCTTGATTGATCCCCGAATCTTCCCCCTGTCGGCGTTTCGAGACCGGGGGGTCCCCGAGCCGACGAGTGAGTGTGCCGCGTGCCCCAGCCCAGATGGGTCGAGCGCTTGGGCGAGCGCGAAGGGGGGAGAGCGAGGTGGCCGGAGCTGGGTCGTGAGGGAGGCGGAGATCCCGCGGCCTTCGTGTTCGTCCCGCGCCCAGGTCGGGTGCGCTTGCAGTAGGGGGTTACAAGCGTCCGCGCGGGTGAGGGGAGCGAGCGGCCCCAAGAGAGCGCCTGCCCCTGCCCTCGTTCCCGCGAGGCCAACCTTCTCTAAGAAGGCCCTGGTCCTTCCTTTTATAGGCGCAAGGAGAGGATCCAGGTGTACAATGGGGATGCAGCAGAGTGCTACGTGTCTAGCGGGGGAGAGCTAGCGCCCTGGGTACATGCTAATGTGGCAGCCGGAGAGAACTTGGCACCCAGCTGGTGTGGTGTCGTGGCTGTCGGAGGAGTAACGGAGCCTGGTGGAGGGACAGCTGTTGGAACAGTTGGGCTCTTGCTGACGTCCCCCTGCTTCCGTAAGGGAGCCGAGAGCCGCCGTCGTCATGGGTCTAGCGGGGCGCCATCATTGCCTATCTGGCGGAGCTAGCCAGATGGGACGTCGGTCTTGTTCTCTGCGGCCCAAGTCGGCTCGGGGCAGGGTGATGATGGCGCTTCCTGTTGACGTGGCGGACTTGTGCCCTAGGTCGGGCGACGTGGAGGCTCCTCCGAGGCCGAGGTCGAGTCTGTCGTCCATGGCCGAGGCCGAGCCCGAGCTCCCGGGTCGGGCGAGGCGGAGGTCGTTCGGCAGAGGTCAGGGCGGAGTCCGAGCCCTGGGTCGGGCGAAGCGGAGTTCGTCGTCTTCCGGGGCCTTAGCCCGAGTCCGAGCCCTGGGTCGGGCGGAGCGGAGTTCGTCATCTTCCGGGGCCTTAGCCCGAGTCCGAGCCCTGGGTCGGGCGGAGCGGAGTTCGCCGTCTTCCGGGGCCTTAGCCCGAGTCCGAGGCCTGGGTCGGGCGGAGTGGAGTTCGCCGTCTTCCGGGGCCTTAGCCCGAGTCCGAGCCCTGGGTCGGGCGGAGCGAAGTTCGCCGTCTTCTGGGGCCTTAGCCCGAGTCCGAGCCCTGGGTCGGGCGGAGCGGAGTTCGCCGTCTTCCGGGGCCTTAGCCCGAGTCCGAGCCCTGGGTCGGGTGGAGCTTCCTATGGCGCCTTTGGCAAGGCCTGGCTGCCCGTCAGTCTCACTCTTTGCGTTAAATGCCCCTGTGACTTGGTCAGTCGGCGCGGTGATTTAGTCAGGGTTGCTTCTTAACGAAGGCAAGGCCTCGGGCGAGCCGGAGATGCGTCTGCCGTAAAAAAGGGGGCCTCGGGCGAGACGGAAACACCTCGGGGTCGGCTGCCCTTGCCCGAGGCTAGGCTCGGGCGAGGCGTGATCGAGTCGCTCGTACGGACTGATCCCTGACTTAATCAAACCCATCAGGCCTCTGCAGCTTTATGCTGATGGGGGTTACCAGCTGAGAATTAGGCGTCTTGAGGGTACCCCTAATTATGGTCCCCGACAGTAGCCCCCAAGCCTCGAAGGGAGTGTTAGCACTCGCTTGGAGGCTTTCGTCGCACTTTTTTGCAAGGGGACCAGCCTTTCTCGGTTGCACTTTGTTCCGGTGGGTGCGCGCGAGCGCACCCGCCGGGTGTAGCCCCCGAGGCCTCGGAGGAGTGGTTTCACTCCTTCGAGGTCTTAATGCCTTGCGCAATGCTTCGGCTGGTCTGGCGGTTCCCTCATGCTAACAGGCCGTAGCCCGGGTGCACTGTCGGGGCCCAAGTTCTCGGGCTGGTATGTTGACGCTATCAACGGTTTGGCCGGAGCCGGGTTTGCGAGAGCAGCCCCCGAGCCTCCACACAGGGCGAGAGGGCGATCAGGGACAGACTCGGCTTTTTTACATACGCCCCTACGTCGCCTTTCCGCAAGGAGGAGGGGGGGGGGGGAGAGCGCCATGTTACCCTCGATGGGCACCGAACATGGTGTCTCTAGTGAGCTGCAAGCGGGTAATCCGAGTGGACGTCCATGCCCCGTTCGTTGGGGGTCGGCTAGGGGCCCGGAGGCACGCCCAAAAGTACCTGCGGGTGATCTGCCGGACCCGGTCCCCTGGCGACGGGGTCCGAGGGCTCGTTGCCTCCCTCCGATGGGATTCCGTTACAGGATCGTTCCCGCTGTTCTCGGAAATGTCCTAGGGTACCTCGGGAGCGCAGCCCGAGCCTTGGTTATGTATCGAACGTACCCCTGGTCATCCCTCGCTCGGTGTCTGAGGCGACTGTGAACCCTTCGGGGGGCCAGCCTTCGAACCCCTGATCAGTAATGGGCGCGGAGCCCGAGTAGCCTGAGGCGGTCGTGGAACCTTTCGGGAGGCTGACCTTCGAACCCCTGACCAGTAGTGGGTGTCGGGCCCACGCGATCTGAGGCGGCTGTTGAACCCTTCGGGGGGCCAGCCTTTGAACCCCTGATCAGTAAGGAGGCTCGGAGCCTAGTTCCTTCACGGGGAAGGATCCCTTTGGGGGTATCCCCTTTCCCGATCCCTGTTGCAAGAGATAGAGAAAGAGGAAAAAGGGAAAAAAGGATACGAAATGGAACGACGTGGCGTACCTTTTTTGGTGTGGTTGTTTTGGCGAAGGCGAAGCGTCGCCAGCTGCTTCTGCCAGAAGCGCCGCCTGTCCAGCCGCGGAGTTAATACGCCGGGGCGAGTAGTTGGCAAGGCTGCCGCTGCGCGTGCGCGAGCCGTTCGAGGAACGGGTCATGGGCGCGTCGTCTTCACATCGTGAGAGGGGGTTCTCTCGCTGCCTCCGGATGGGACGTGAGCTTGGCTGACGGCGTAACCGCTGCTCCCGCGCGCCTGCCACCGTCATTACTGTCGGCCCACTTTTGACCGCGTTTGACCGCTGCGTCGGGCTGGCGCTGCTGGGTCGCGCGCTGGGTCGCCTCGGGTCGCGGTATTGGTTCCGCAATCGAGGAGGTGCGGTGGTGGCGCAAGTGGTACAGCTGCTTGCATGCAGCATCCGGCGCGCCGGTCGCACGACGCGTGGGCTTGGGCCTCCGTGCTGGCAGGTCAGGAGTCGGAGAGGCGCGTCCACTTGGCGCGGTTGCATGCCGCCTGCATGGCTGCCCGCCCCTTTCGCCCGTTGGTCTGGGCAAAAGTGGAGGGTCACTTGTATCCGCTGGGTGGTTGCGCGTGCCGCAGCGGTTTGGCTTCTTCTGCTCGGAGCCGGTCTGCATGACATACGGGTCCCAACCCCCGCGCCGCAGGGGAGGGCTTTGGAGGCGTGTTGGAGAAGACTCAGCCCGTGACGGTTGGGGGCGCAAGCAGGGAGAGTCGCCTTTAAAAGGAGGGCGACCCCTTTTGTAAGGCGACCATGTCTCCTTCCTCCCTGATGCACCGTGCCTTTCCACCTTCCAAGCCCCCGGATGGGGGGGAAACCGCCGTCTTTTCGCCTCATCGTTGGAGGAACGCAACTCCGTGGGAGTTGGTACCTTTCAGCCATCGTTCGGCTTCAAGGATTTTCATCATGCAGCCCGGCTGCACCCCTCCACCGGCGGTCTCCCAAGATGGTGACCTCCGGCTTGATGGTGGGGGAAAGCGAGCCGGGCTGCGGCCTCCGCCCCTTCCTCAGCCTCAAGGATTTTCATCACCAGGGCTGAGGAGGGGAGTGTGCCGAGTTGGGGTCGGCCCCTGCGTAGGTGGTGGCCCGCTCCTTCCCTCAGTGATCGGGGGGAAGGGCAGGAGTCGTCCGTGGCGCTAACAGCTGCACCGTGCCCGGCTCTCTGAGCCGAGCAGTTTCAGAGCCGCTCCCGGTGCCGCCTCCCGCCACGGCAGCTGGAAGAGGTTCTTCCGCCGGCGCGACAGCCAAGGTTGGCCATGGACCGACCTTCAACTCTACGGCCTTCTGCCCGTCCTTGCCTCTCGAGTTTGGGCAAGGGCGGGGGCCTCCTAGCAGCAGCATCCGCCCTGAGGCCATCATTGCTGCTGTTCGGCCCCCCGGGGCAGAAGTCTTCATCGCCGCCGCTGTCGGGGCGGGCGGCGACATGCCGTTCGTCGGTCTTCTGTTGCCCCGCAGGCCCACCCCTATCGAGTGGGGTTGTTCGTACCTGCGGAGGGGGAACCGGAGTTCCGTTTGTAATGGCACTTCGAATGCCGGGTTTTTTGTTCATTTCGGCTTTCGGGGCCTGAACATGTATGTAACGTCGGCACAGAGCCGTATTTTTTCCTCATTTTTGAGCACTAAGACTCGTCTGCTGGTTATCTGAACCGCTTCACCAAGCATGAGTCGCCCCGTGTCAAGGTGACGAGTGAGGTATCCGTATCCCGGAGGCGTAGGAGTCCCTCGGCTCGGTCGGCCCTGCTGTCCGAGGCTCCTCTTGCTTAGTTAAAGGGACCCCTCGGCCGCTCTTCGATGAGCCGAGGCCAGGGGTAGCGATATCAGTATGGACAGAGGCGGAGTTGGCTCGAAAATGAAACCTGTTCGGTCGGAGCCCAGCCGGGTTGTCCGTTGGCAGGATCGACGCTGGAGTTGATCAGCCGAGGCTTCGGACCGGGCCGGCGCCCTTGGAAGGTGGTTGGCCGAGGCCCCGGAGGTGGCCGGCCGAGCCGTCTGCTCGGGCCGGATCCCGGAGAAGTCCCTGACAGCGATTGCTCGGGCGTGGTGATGACGTCGTCCTTCGGAGCGGAGACCCTCGGACCGCGTCGCCGTCCGAGGCTAGGTCGGGCCTCGCCGAAGGTGCCGTTGATGCTGAGGGTGTTGCTGCCCCCTTTCCGGTGTCAAGACCCGAGCCTGCAGGATCAGATTGTCTTGTAGCGTGTGCCTTGTGCGGCCGTCGAGGCCAGAACACACACCCTCGCTGCGTTGTAAAGCTGCGTCTCTTTTCCTCTTGTTTCGAGTATCTGGACTTTTCGTCGGTAACAGGGATGTTAGTGCGAGCGAGAGTTGCTTCTCGCGGAAGGTGATGAGCGAGGTATCCGTATCCCAGAGGCGTGGGAGTCCCTCGGCTCGGTCGGCCTTGCCGCTTACGCGTACTTTCACCCGTCCGTGAGGCCCCGTCACCGACCTGGTCGAGAAGGCTCGAAGGATCGCTTCGGCAGAAGGGCTTCCGAACGTAAAGACTTGTTCGATCCGTGGAGCCACTTTATCCGATCGCGAGTTACTTATCGCAGAAGGTGATGAGTGAGGTATCCGTATCCCGGAGGCGTAGGAGTCCCTCGGCTCAGTCAGCCTTGACTGCTTACGTGTACCCCGTCGTTTCCAGGACCCACTTTTCGAAGTAGTCAAAAAGCACGAAAGACATTCTGGTAAAAGAGATTTTTTTTTCGAGGAAAATTTTGACGCAGAGGGGGTTTCCCCCCTTTTAGCCCCCGAGGGAGGGTCGGGCTTTGCCGAGGCGAGGCCGACCCTTCCTTGTTGACTAAACTTTGCGTGGGTGCGAGGTATATGAATAACTTGGAAACATCTTAAGGGTAGAAGCGACGTAGCTGTTGGATGTTCCAAGCGTTGCCGTAGACCTCGCCTTGACTGTTGGCCAGCTTGTACGTTCCGGGCTTCAGAACTTTGGCGATGACGAATGGCCCCTCCCAGGGGGGCGTGAGCTTGTGCCTCCCTCGGGCGTCTTGCCGCAGCCGAAGCACCAGGTCGCCCACCTGGAGGTCTCGAGGTCGGACCCCTCGGGCGTGGTAGCGTCGCAGGGACTGCTGATACCGTGCCGAGTGTAGTAAGGCCTTGTCCCGAGCCTCTTCCAGCTGGTCCAGCGAGTCTTCTCGGCTAGCTTGGTTGCTTTGATCGTCGTAGGCTCTCGTCCTCGGGGAGCCGTATTCCAGGTCCGTGGGCAAGACGGCCTCGGCCCCGTAGACCAGGAAGAACGGCGTGAAACCCGTGGCTCGGCTTGGCGTCGTCCTCAGGCTCCAGACCACCGAGGGGAGTTCCTTCATCCATCGCTTGCCGAACTTGTTGAGGTCATTGTAAATCCGAGGCTTGAGCCCTTGTAGAATCATGCCATTGGCACGCTCTACTTGCCCATTCGACATGGGATGAGCTACGGCAGCCCAGTCCACCCGGATGTTGTGATCCTCGCAAAAATCCAAGAATTTTTTGCCGGTGAACTGGGTGCCGTTGTCGGTGATGATGGAGTTCGGGACCCCGAAGCGATGGATGATGTTGGTGAAGAACGCCACCGCCTGCTCGGACCTGATGCTGTTCAGGGGTCGGACCTCGATCCACTTGGAGAATTTGTCGACGGCGACCAGTAGGTGCGTGTAGCCCCCGGGCGCCTTCTGCAGAGGGCCGACGAGGTCCAGACCCCACACAGCGAAGGGCCAGGTGATGGGTATCGTCTGCAGAGCCTGAGCGGGCAGGTGGGTCTGCTTCGCATAGAATTGGCACCCTTCGCAGGTGCGGACAATTCTAGTGGCGTCAGCCACCGCCGTCGGCCAGTAGAAGCCTTGCCGGAAAGCGTTCCCGACGAGGGCTCGAGGTGCTGCATGATGGCCGCAAGCCCCCGAGTGTATCTCCTGCAGGAGTTCCTGACCTTCGGCGACGGAGATGCATCGCTGGAGGATGCCCGAGGGGCTGCGGTGGTAGAGCTCCTTCTCATCGCCCAGCAAGACGAACGACTTGGCGCGTCGCGCTACCCGCCGAGCCTCGGCTCGGTCGAGGGGCAGTTCTCCTTGGCGGAGATATTGCAGGTACGGGGTCTGCCAATCTTGATCAGGCGTGACCCCGCTCCGCTCCTCCTCGATGCGCAGTGCCTCGCCCTCGGGGGCCGAGGGTTCCTCGGGCTGAACCGAGGATGGCTCGGGCTGGGCCGAGGTCCCCTCGGACGGGGCCGAGGGCGCCTCGGGCGCGGGCGTGTCGCTGATCTTGACGGAGGGTTGGTGCAGATCCCGGGAGAAGACGTCCGGGGGAACCGTCGTTCGCCCCGAGGCTATCTTTGCCAGCTCGTCCGCAGTCTCGTTGTAGCGCCGGGCGATGTGGTTAAGCTCGAGCCCGTAGAACTTGTCTTCCAGGCGTCGAACTTCATCACAGTAGGCCTCCATCTTCGGGTCGCGGCAGTGGGAGTTCTTCATGACTTGGTCGATGACGAGCTGCGAGTCGCCGCGAGCGTCGAGGCGTCGGACCCCTAGCTCGATGGCGATTCGCAATCCGTTGATCAAAGCTTCGTACTCAGCCACATTGTTGGACGCCGGGAAATGGAGGCGTAGCACGTAGCGCAAGTGTTTCCCGAGGGGCGAGACGAAGAGCAAGCCCACGCCGGCTCCCGTCTTCATCAGCGACCCGTCGAAAAACATGGTCCAGAGCTCCGGTTGGATCGGAGCCGTCGGCAACTGGGTGTCGACCCATTCGGCTACGAAGTCTGCCAGTACCTGGGACTTGATGGCTTTCCGAGGGGCGAACGAGATTGTCTCGCCCATGATTTCCACCGCCCACTTTGCGATCCGTCCCGAGGCCTCTCGGCACTGGATGATCTCCCCCAGGGGGAAGGATGACACCACAGTCACCGGATGAGACTCGAAGTAATGTCGCAGCTTTCGCCTCGTCGGGATTACTGCATACAGCAGCTTCTGGACTTGTGGGTAGCGGATCTTGGTTTCGGACAGCACCTCGCTGACGAAGTAAACTGGCCTCTGAATGGGCAAAGCATGCCCCTCTTCTTGCCTTTCGACCATGATCGCGGCGCTGACCACCTGAGTGGTAGCGGCGACGTAGACCAAGAGGGCTTCTCCATCAGCTGGGGGTACCAAGACGGGCGCCTGGGTGAGGAGCGCCTTCAGGTTCCCGAGAGCTTCCTCGGCCTCGGGAGTCCAAGTGAAGCACTCGGCCTTCCTTAAGAGACGGTACAGGGGCAGGCCTCTTTCGCCGAGGCGTGAGATGAAACGGCTCAAGGCCGCGAGACATCCCATGACCCTCTGTACGCCTTTTAAGTCCTTGATGGGCCCCATGCTTGTGATGGCTGCGATCTTCTCCGGGTTGGCTTCGATGCCCCACTCGGAGACGATGAATCCCAGGAGCATGCCTCGGGGCACCCCAAAGACGCACTTCTCGGGATTGAGCTTGACGCCCTTCGCCTTGAGACACCGGAATGTCACTTCAAGGTCGGAGAGAAGGTCGGAGGCTTTCCTTGTCTTGACTACGATGTCATCGACGTAGGCCTCGACCGTGCGACCGATGTGTTCGCCGAACACATGGTTCATGCACCGCTGGTACGTTGCACCCGCGTTCCTCAAACCGAACGGCATGGTGACATAACAGTACATGCCGAAGGGCGTGATGAAAGAAGTCGCAAGCTGGTCGGACTCTTTCATCCTGATTTGATGATACCCTGAGTAGGCATCGAGGAAAGACAGGGTTTCGCACCCAGCAGTGGAATCCACGATTTGATCGATGCGAGGTAGAGGGTAGGGAACCTTTGGACATGCTTTGTTGAGACCAGTGTAGTCTACACACATCCGCCATTTCCCCCCTTTCTTCCTCACAAGCACAGGGTTGGCAAGCCATTCGGGATGGAATACCTCTTTGATGAACCCTGCTGCCATCAGCTTGTGGATCTCCTCGCCTATCACCCTGCGCCTTTCCTCGTCGAATTGGCGCAGAGGCTGTCTGACCGGTCGGGCTCCGGCCCGAATATCCAGCGAGTGCTCGGCGACATCCCTCGGTATGCCGGGCATGTCCGAGGGACTCCACGCAAAGACGTCGGCGTTTGCGCGGAGAAAGTCAACGAGCACTGCTTCCTATTTGGGGTCGAGCCCGGAACCGATCCGGATCTGCTTGGAGGTGTCGCCACTGGGGTCGAGAGGGATGGCCTTAACCGTCTCCGCTGGCTCGAAGTTGCCGGCGTGTCGCTTCACGTCCGGCACCTCTCGGGAGAGGTTTTCCAGGTCGGCGATGAGGGCCTCGGACTCGGCGAGGGCCTCGGCGTACTCCACGCACTCCACATCGCATTCGAACGCGTGTTTGTACGTGGGGCCGACGGTGATGACCCCGTTGGGGCCCGGCATCTTGAGCTTCAGGTAGGTGTAGTTGGGGATGGCCATGAACTTCGCGTAGCATGGCCTTCCCAATACTGCGTGGTAGGTTCCTCGGAACCCGACCACTTCGAACGTCAAAGTCTCCCTTCGGAAGTTGGAGGGTGTTCCGAAGCAGACAGGAAGGTCGAGTCGTCCGAGGGGCTGGACGCGCTTCCCGGGAATGATCCCGTGGAAGGGCGCAGCGCCTGCTCGGACGGAGGACAGATCAACGCGCAGGAGCCTGAGGGTCTCGGCGTAGATGATATTGAGGCAGCTGCCCCCATCCATCAGGACCTTGGTGAGCCTGACGTCGCCGATGATGGGATCGACGACGAGCGGGTACTTCCCCGGGCTTGGCATGTGGTCGGGATGGTCATCTTGGTCGAAGGTGATGGGCTTGTCGGACCAGTCTAGGTAGACTGGTGCCGCCACCTTCACCGAGCAGACCTCCCGACGCTCTCGCTTGCGATGCCGAGCCGAGGCATTCGCTGCATGCCCTCCGCAGATCATGAAGCAGTCGCGGACCTCGGGGAACTCTCCTGCTTGGTGATCTTCCTTTTTGTCGTCGTCGCGGGCCCTGCCACCCTCTGCGGGTGGCCCGGCCTTGTGGAAGTGGCGCCGAAGTATCGCGCACTCCTCGAGAGTGTGCTTGACGGGCCCCTGATGGTAAGGGCACGTCTCCTTGAGCATCTTGTCGAAGAGGTTGGCACCTCCGGGGGGCTTCCGAGGGTTCTTGTACTCGGCGGCGGCGACAAGGTCCGTGCTGGTGGCGTCGCGTTTCGCTTGCGACTTCCTCCTGCCTTTCTTCTTGGCGCCGAGCGGAGTAGACGCCTCGGGTGCATCTTCCGACGGGCGGCCCTGGGGCTGCTTGTCCTTTCGGAAGATGGCCTCGACCGCCTCCTGGCCAGAGGCGAACTTGGTGGCGATGTCCATCAGCTCGCTCGCCCTGGTGGGGGTCTTGCGACCCAACTTGCTCACCAGGTCACGGCAGGTGGTGCCGGCAAGGAACGCGCCGATGACATCAGAGTCGGTGATGTTGGGCAGCTCGGTGCGCTGCTTCGAGAATCGCCGGATGTAGTCCTGAAGAGACTCTCCCGGCTGTTGCCGGCAGCTTCGGAGGTCCCAGGAATTCCCGGGGCGCACGTACGTGCCCTGGAAGTTGCCAGCGAAAGCTTGGACCAAATCCTCCCAGTTGGAAATCTGCCCCGGAGGCAGGTGCTCCAACCAAGCGCGAGCAGTGTCGGAGAGGAACAGGGGGAGGTTGCGGATGATGAGGTTGTCGTCGTCCGTTCCACCCAGTTGACAGGCCAGGCGGTAGTCCGCGAGCCACAATTCCGGTCTCGTTTCCCCCGAGTACTTTGTGATAGTAGTCGGGGGTCGGAATCGGGTCGGAAACGGCGCCCGCCGAATGGCCCGGCTGAAGACCTGTGGACCGGGTGGTTCGGGCGAGGGACTCCGATCCTCCCCGCTGTCGTAGCGTCCCCCACGCCTGGGGTGATAACCTCGGCGCACCCTTTCGTCGAGGCGGGCCCGACGGTCGCGATGAGGGTGCTCGTCGCCGAGGTGGCCCGGGGCCGCAGGCGCGGTGTTGCGCGTGCGCCCGGTGTAGACCGAGGCTTCCCGCATGAGTCGGGAAGTCGCGGCACGAGGTTCCGAGGGGTACCCCTGCCTTCGGGAGGCAGAGCTCTCGGCCCACCGGGCCGCAGCGCCTTCCAGGAGATGCTTGAGCTCTCCCTGGATTCACCGACCCTCGGTGGTTGATGACTCCGGCATCGCGCGGAGGAGCATCGCTGCGGCTGCCAGGTCCTGACCGGTTCCGCCGGATGCGGGTGGCGGCCTGTCCCTGGCATCGTTGGCGATGCGGTGTTGGAGACCCTGGGGCAGGTGACGTATTTCTCCGGCCGGGGGCTGGCCCGCCCATACCTGCCCGACGTCCCGGCGGATTGCCTCGAGCGCTCCTGCCCCCTCATCGAGCCCGGCCTGCGCCCCGCGGACTTGCTCGAGCTGTGGATCGTGACCCCCCGCCGGAACGGGGACCATAGCTAGCTCCCGTGGGATGTCGGCGCGAGGCACCGGCCTAGGGAGATCACCATCCTCCGGCATGCCGAGACAGCTGCCTCCGGAGGGATCCCCTAGCTCGACGTGGAAACATTCGCGGCTCAGGCCGCAGTCCTTGTCGTCAAGGCTGCGGCTGCCGTCGGAACAGTCGGAGAGGCAGTAGTTGCATGCGGTCATGAAGTCCCGCATGGCACTGGGGTTGCCAGATCCAGAGAAATCCCAGCAGATGCTGGGGTCGTCATCTTCCTCGGACCCAGAGGGCCCGTAGGTCGAGACGCTCGTCAATCGGTCCCAAGGCGACCGCACACGAAACCCCAAAGAGGTTGCACTCGCCTCAACGTGAGCGGCCGCCAGAGCGAGGTCGCTAGGCGGGTTGAGGTCGAGTCGAAATGACGAAAGATGGGAATCAGTTGGTACCTTTTGGTCGACGAGGAGCGACGAAGTCACCTTGGGGGCTGATCGCACCGTCGTCCTGGGTACGAGGGCGACGTCCTGCAGGCCCTCCGTGAGCGTGCTGGCGTCGTCCACTTGCTCGACAGCCGACGGGGCGCAGCCTCCCGCTCGGCCCTGGTTGCCCCGTCTCCTCCTCCGATGGCGAGGGAGAGGATGGGGCGAGCTCGAAAGTTGTCCTTCCCCCACGCGGGAAAGACGTCGTCGATTCCGCCGCCGGCGAGCGGGCTGTCGGCCACCATTGTCGCCGTCGCGCGGCGGTGGAAGGAGTATCATGTCGTAGCTGCCGTCGAAAGACATGAACTCGAGGCTCCCGAAACGGAGCATCGTCCCGGGTTGAAGAGGTCGTTGGAGACTGCCCATCTAGAGCTTGACGGGAAACTGCTCGTCAACACGCAGCAGGCCCCTACCTGGCGCGCCAACTGTCGGCGTTTCGAGACCGGGGGGTCCCCGAGCCGACGAGTGAGTGTGCCGCGTGCCCCAGCCCAGATGGGTCGAGCGCGTGGGCGAGCGCGAAGGGGGGAGAGCGAGGTGGCCAGAGCCAGGTCGTGAGGGAGGCGGAGATCCCGCGACCTTCGTGTTCGTCCCGCGCCCAGGTCGGGTGCGCTTGCAGTAGGGGGTTACAAGCGTCCGTGCGGGTGAGGGGAGCGAGCGGCCCCAAGAGAGCGCCTGCCCCTGCCCTCATTCCCGCGAGGCCAACCTTCTCTAAGAAGGCCCTGGTCCTTCCTTTTATAGGCGCAAGGAGAGGATCTAGGTGTATAATGGGGATGCAGCAGAGTGCTACGTGTCTAGCGGGGGAGAGCTAGCGCCCTGGGTACATGCTAATGTGGCAGCCGGAGAGAACTTGGCACCCAGCTGGTGTGGTGTCGTGGCTGTCGGAGGAGTAATGGAGCCTGGTGGAGGGACAGCTGTTGGAACAGTTGGGCTCTTGCTGACGTCCCCCTGCTTCCGTAAGGGAGCCGAGAGCCGCCGTCGTCATGGGTCTAGCGGGGTGCCATCATTGCCTATCTGGCGGAGCTAGCCAGATGGGACGTCGGTCTTGTTCTCTGCGGCCCAAGTCGGCTCGGGGCAGGGTGATGATGGCGCTTCCTGTTGACGTGGCGGACTTGTGCCCTAGGTCGGGCGACGTGGAGGCTCCTCCGAGGCCGAGGTCGAGTCTGTCGTCCATGGCCGAGGCCGAGCCCGAGCTCCCGGGTCGGGCGAGGCGGAGGTCGTTCGGCAGAGGTCAGGGCGGAGTCCGAGCCCTGGGTCGGGCGAAGCGGAGTTCGTCGTCTTCCGGGGCCTTAGCCCGAGTCCGAGCCCTGGGTCGGGCGGAGCGGAGTTCGTCGTCTTCCGGGGCCTTAGCCCGAGTCCGAGGCCTGGGTCGGGCGGAGCGGAGTTCGCCGTCTTCCGGGGCCTTAGCCCGAGTCCGAGCCCTGGGTCGGGCGGAGCGGAGTTCGCCGTCTTCCGGGGCCTTAGCCCGAGTCCGAGCCCTGGGTCGGGCGGAGCGGAGTTCGCCGTCTTCCGGGGCCTTAGCCCGAGTCCGAGCCCTGGGTCGGGTGGAGCTTCCTATGGCGCCTTTGGCAAGGCCTGGCTGCCCGTCAGTCTCACTCTTTGCGTTAAATGCCCCTGTGACTTGGTCAGTCGGCGCGGTGATTTAGTCAGGGTTGCTTCTTAACGAAGGCAAGGCCTCGGGCGAGCCGGAGATGCGTCTGCCGTAAAAAAGGGGGCCTCGGGCGAGACGGAAACACCTCGGGGTCGGCTGCCCTTGCCCGAGGCTAGGCTCGGGCGAGGCGTGATCGAGTCGCTCGTACGGACTGATCGCTGACTTAATCAAACCCATCAGGCCTCTGCAGCTTTATGCTGATGGGGGTTACCAGCTGAGAATTAGGCGTCTTGAGGGTACCCCTAATTATGGTCCCCGACACCCCGAAGCCCCTGGCGCCTCTGCCCCTTGGCGCTGGCGGCCGGAAGGAACTTTGCTGTTGCCCCGAAGCTTGCGAGGAGCACTGTGGCCTTTGTTGTTGACTCCCTTTGTCGTCGTTTTGAGTAGAATTGTGAATTGACCTGACGTGCCTTGGATAAAATCTTCCTCCGAAGCCCCTAGTCATTTTAGAGAACCTGAGAGCTTCCTCCCTTCTATGGCGAAAATCATTGTCAGCCCGAATGTACTCGTCCATCTTCTGGAGCAGCTTCTCCAGAGTTTGAGGAGGCTTCCTGGCAAAGTACTGAGCTGCAGGTCCTGGCCGAAGCCCCTTGATCATGGCCTCAATGACAATTTCATTGGGCACTGTTGGTGCCTGTGCCCTCAGACGTAGGAACCTTCGGACATATGCCTGAAGGTATTCTTCGTGATCCTGTGTGCACTAGAATAAAGCTTGAGCAGTGACTGGCTTCGTCTGAAACCCTTGGAAGCTGGTTATCAGCATATCCTTCAGCTTTTGCCATGAGGTGATTGTTCCTGGCCTAAGGGAAGAGTACCAAGTTTGTGCAACGCTCCTGACAGCCATGACGAAGGACTTTGCCATGACCGCCGTGTTGCCACCGTACGAAGATATAGTTGCCTCATAGCTCATCAAGAATTGTTTCGGGTCTGAATGACCGTCGTACATGGGGAGCTGAGGCGGCTTGTAAGACTGTGGCCAAGGAACAGCCTGCAGTTCTGTTGACAAGGGAGAAGCATCATAAAAAGCAAAATTTCCGTGATGGAAATCTTCATACCAGTCATCCTCGTTGTAGAAACCCTCTTGATGAAGCTCTCTGCGTGGGGGCCTTTGATTCTGGTCATCCTGAGCGAGGTGTCGAAGCTCTTCAGAGGCTTCATCTATCTGCTTTTGAAGATTAGCTAGACGAGCCATCTTCTCCTTCTTCCGTTGAACCTGTTGATGGAGCATCTCCATTTTTTGTATTTCTTGGTCCAAGTCGTCTTCCGGAGGCGTTGGACTGATGGCCTTCCTCTTCTGGCTTCGGGCCTCCCTGAGAGAGACGACATCCTGATTGGGGTCCAGCGGCTGCAGAGTGGCAGCCCCTATCGTTGAAGCTTTTTTAGGCGGCATGACGAAGGTGACGCTTGCCGAAGTTTTTCAAAAACCCAAAAAGTGGAAGTGAGTTGACCGGAGGTGGGCGCCAATGTTGTGGGTTTGTTCTCAAATGCTATGAATCAAGAACAAGACAACATAAAAGTGTTAAATGTCGAACTCCTTCGCCCTTAGAAACGTTATATCCCTTCGGGTATAACGAATCTCGGACGAAGGTTACAAAAGAAAAGACCTTCGTTAGGTTGACAAATGATTAAAATAGAGCAAGTATACATAATGTGCGAGTGATGATACCAGTATTACCATCGATATATTTCCATTATTAAATTTATAAAAATGAATTACAAATGTACCTTCGGATTGATGAAAAGTAAAGGTACAAAGGTGATGCGAAAAAGCGTATGCCAAGTCAGCGTGAACAGTACGGGAGTACTGTTCACCTATTTATAGACACGGGTCGCAGCCCGTGTAAAATTACATAGATGCCCTTTACATTTATCAATAACTACAGTAATTCTTCGAGGTCCAATTTGGCTTTTCATCTTTAAGTCGGTTCTTCTTTTCTGTCGTTCTACCGAAGCCTTCCTGCATATAGCTTCGTGATCGCCTTATCCTTCGTCATAACCGTTTTTCATTCCAGTCACGCTTCGTCTTAGCCATTCGCAACCTGACTCTGAAGGTGCCTATTCCAAAGGTGCCTGTTCACATATTACACTTGGAAAATATTATCAAATTATGTTTCTTGAGGACCTTCGGGAGCCGAAGGCCCCCAACAGTTATCCATGTCCTTGTTTACCTATTTGGGTTGGATTATTATTGTTTAGCTTTATGCTATTGCTCAACTATAATCAATGAACATGATGAGATTATCTATGATACGCTGTTTTTCCCTCTTCTTATTATGATGTTATACTTGTGGCCTTTAAGGGGGCTCGAGCGGTTTCTCGAGTGCCTCTCCGTAAGGACCTGTTCTATGGATGACCGCCCAGGAAAACAGTGCAACCATGAGGGTGGAGTGGGACGCCCTTAGCTGAGTAATTAGAGGAACCGGGGTGTAGTTCGCTTAGCCGTCGTGCCGTCAATGGGGCTCGGTGTATGCGGCTCGCTCTGCCAAGGTTGATTTGTCCCTTGGGGAGGAGTGCGGTACATTTAGGAAACCTAACGGGCGGCTACAGCCTCGGGGAATCCTTGTAAAGGCTACGTAGTGATGCCCTACTGGACCACCTAGGTAGTGGTCAATGGGGAGTAGCTCTCTCCGGGTAGAAAGGGAATCACGGCTTGTGGGTAAAGTGCACAACCTCTGCAAAGTATTTGAAAACTAATATATCAGCCGTGCTCACGGTTATGAGCGGCCAAGGGAGCTCCAGTGATTAGTGGTACTTGATCAGAGACATTATGGTACAGGTGGCTATGAGATCGATGGTTCTGGTTATGATTATGGTGCTGGTAAGTGGTATTCTTTCCGTTTGGAAAGGGTACATCGGGCTAATAACTTGGGTTAATGCTAAAACCTGGCTTTCTATTAGTAAATAATAATCTGACCAAATAAAAGCAACTGCTTGACTTATCCCCACGTAAAGCTAGTCCACTACAGCCAAACGAGATACTTGCTGAGTATGTTGATGTGTACTCACTCTTGCTCTACACACCAAACCCCCCCCCCATCCCCAGGTTGTCAGCATTGCAACCACTGCTCAGGCGAAGATGAAGCCGTGGAAGGAGACTTCCAGGAGTTCCAAGACTACGACGAGTTCTAGGCGTGGGTTAGCGGCAACCCCCAGTCGGCTGCCTGTGAAGGCCACGGTTATCTACGTTTCGTTTTCGCACTTTGATTTATTGTAAAGACTATGTGGATGTCTCAGACGTATGATGTAATCGACTATTATTTCCCCTTTTAATACTATTTGAGCACTGTGTGATGATGTCCATGTTATGTAACTGCTGTGTACGTGAATTGCTAATCCTGGCACGTACATGGTTCGCATTCGGTTTGCCTTCTAAAAACCGGGTGTGACATAGCTGGTATCAAAGCCGTGCTGACTATAGGACCGCTAACCTAGAGTAGAATGGTCGTTCTAAGGACTATAGACCTATGTCCCTGCCTTGACTTTGATATCCCTTCAAAAGTTGGTCATACCGACCAAACCTATATTCTACTATATATTATACCTTGCTGAAATTGTGTTTTATTCTAATCCTTCATTTATTTATGATTCATTATTTGCTGGTCATATTAATTCTGTTCTCACTCTTTTTCTTGCGATGTCTTTTGTAGATGGCTCGACTTAGACACACTGCACGAAAGTCCGTCATCCCCTTCTTACCCTCCCGCCTTGCGGAGCGTCCGCTTCGCCGTCCCGTGGCCGGTCAGTCCAGCCACTTGGAGAGACTGCACCACCGCCTGCATGAGGAGCAGGAACGTCGACGACAGGAGCAGCAGGGCTCTTCTTTCTCGCTCCAGCAGGAGATAGAGTCTGTGAGGAGCTGCTCTCCTGTGCTTCCCTTGGAGGCGCCCCCTGCAGCACCACTAGGCGCCCTAGCCTCTGGAGTAGCTGCTAGAGGAGACCCAGACGACGGAGGTGGCGACACAGCTCGAGCCATGACACCGACTTCCCTGCTGACCATGAGCCGGAAGGATGGGTTGCTCGACCCATCACTCGCGACGCTGCTCGCGGGTGTCACTTCCACGATGCGCTCGACACCCTGCTACGTCGGGCACTTAACCGGCGTACTTGGTCCATCGAGTATCGCTGTGTGGTCTACCAGCATAGTCGCGGGGTCTACCCGGACCGCTGGGAGGCGACCTGCTTGGTGCGCCGTCCGGAGAACAGTCTCCAGGGTGCAGAGGCCTGCTCAGAGCACTATTCTATCTCTGGCGGGACTCAGCTGAGGCAGCCATGCAAGATGCTGCACGGCGTGCGCTTTCGCACTACTGCTCGGTTCTCGGTGGGGTAGCTGACGGTCTCGACCTGAAGTATTACCCCCGTCGTCCATCTGGCAGCACAGGAGGCGTGATTGTTTCACCTGCTGGCGAGGACAATCCTAGGTTGAGCAGCACAGTCAACCTAGCCGCCGTGCTAAACATGGACTGGACCATGCACTAGACGAGCTGAGTAGGGCTCTGTAGGATTACGGGGAGGCTACGCTAGCGCAAAACAAAATTTTCATCCCCATAATACCAAGAACTACTGCGGTTATAGGTCATGGAATTACCACTAGACGCGCAGAGTAGCGGAAGACGTCTCGATGTAGACGAACGCGTCGAGCAGTGCCGTGTAGTCGCCGACGTTCTTCACGTCCTCGCACGGTTCGTCCAAGTGCTCCAGATGCAGCACCTCCGAGGTATCCACACGTACAGGGAGGAAGCGCCGCGTACCGAACTGCTAGGTTCGCGACGGCGGCTTGGCGAAGGCGAGAGGCGAGCGACGGCTTCTGATTTGCAGGTGGCGAATTAGGTTATATATTAACCGTGCCCCCGCCCCTCATTATATAGGCGTTATGGTGGGCTTCTGACGCCGAGGCCCATCATTAACCCTAAAGCCCAGTCTAATTTCGGATCTAATCCGAATTAGGCTTCCTTCCCCTTAAGTGTGTGACCCTATAGGTTCACGTACAAATAGACATAGCCCGAGTACTCTTACTTGGCCCAATAATTGACAGCGGCCTCTAGCAAGACATGTCAACTCCTATGTGTACGTAAAGATCATATCAGACGAACCATTGCGACATTAAGTACATGCTGTTCCCTTTGTCTCACGATATTTGGTCTGGCTCTAAGCTGACCTCTCTTTCTCGATACTGTGAATTGGAATCCTTTCAATGGTTAACTCTTAACCCTAGCACGGCCATGCATTTCTTGATCCAATCACTCGAGGGGCCTAGAGATATCTCTCTCACAAAGAGAGGGACAAATTCCATCTTGACTGACCATGCCTCATAGCATGCTTCCTGACAAACCCAAAACTACCTTTATAACTACCCAGTTACGGGATAGCGTTTGATAGTCCCTAAGTAAGTCAATTCACATCTTGAGAACATGCGACAATCTCAGGTCTAAGGATACAATATTCATGTTGCAAGAAGAGAACTATATTACAATATCTCACATTGGGTCGGTCCAGCCTCATGTCATACATGCGCCCACATTATTAATTTAACATCTCCATGTTCATGACTTGTGAAATGTAGTCATCAACTAATACATGTGCTAGTCATCGACTCTGACTAGGGACATCATTTAGAATAAGCATATAAGTAAAGAATCTCACAAACAATTCACATAATTGCTAATCAATACAAGGTGCCTTCCATGGATATTCAATTAAGCAATATATATATCATGGATACAAAGAAATATGCTCATCTCTATGATTATCTCTAGGGCATATTTCTAACAGGCTCATGCTGAGATCGCCCTGCTGCGGGCTGAGCGCGCGGAACGTCGTCACCTGGATGATGGTTCCCCCGCTCCCGTCGGGACTCAACACCCATACCGCTCACCTCGGCGTGGACACCAGCCTTATGGCAACCCCGACTGCAAGACCAAGATAAATCTAGAACCATAGATCGTTAGAGTTGGATCTTGTAATTAATACAAAATATATACGTAGAAGCTACAGTCTTAGCGTTAGTCTCGCTTTTAGTTAGTCTTAGTTAGACAGGGTAGTTTGCTATATCCTGTGCATTTATGTTTGTCATGATGAACTATGTTTGGTTTGGATCTTTGTAATGACTGTCACCAGAGTGTGGGTATCCCCTGCATTTTGGTTTACATATTATGTTAATGGAGTTAGTTATATAGTTGGGAAACCTTTTATTCCACTTTCCTCTTTATCTGAGGAGCTGTGTTGGTCTGTGTTGGAGATCAGTGAAGATGCTCATCTGTTCAGTGCCGTTGAAGAATTCTATACTCTTTTCTTATGCTGCAAGATTTGCCAGATCAGTTCTGATGTGTGGGTGCATTCTGCAGATGTCAGAGAACAGGCGCAGAGGAGGAAGGCGTGCTCAGCAGGAGCGAGCCGCTCAGCCGGATGAGGTGCCTCAGCAGCAGCACCTGCCACCCCCGCCCCGATGTCAATCGAGCAAATGTTTCTGATGCAGACTCAGGCAGTTCAAGCCATCTGTCAGACTCTGGCCGCCATTCAGTAGCAGCAGCAGCAACAACAGCAGCAGGCTCCACCTCAGCCTCAGATGCCTCAGATGCCCAGAGATAAGCGTGCTGAATTCATGAGAGGTCATCCCCCAACATTTGCTCACTCTTCTGACCCCATGGATGCTGAAGACTGGCTGCGCACTGTGGAGCGAGAGTTGCATACCTCTCAGTGTGATGACAGGGAGAAAGTCTTGTATGGTCCCCGCCTATTGAGAGGAGCAGCTCAGTCATGGTGGGAGTCTTATCTCGCCACCCATGCCAACCCCGACGCCATCACTTGGGAAGAGTTCAGAGGTAGCTTTCGTCAGTATCATGTGCCTGCAGGTATGATGACAGTGAAGAAGGAGGAGTTCTTGGCCCTCAAGCAAGGGTCATCGTCTGTCAGCGAGTACCGGGATAGGTTTCTGCAGTTGTCCCGCTATGCTCCTGAAGATGTCAACACCGATGCCAAGCGACAGTACCGTTTCTTGAGAGGCTTGGTTGACCCTCTGCACTATCAGCTGATGAATCACACCTTCCCGACATTCCAGCACCTGATTGACAGAGCAATCATGACAGAAAGAAAGCATAAGGAGATGGAGGATCGTAAGCGCAAGATCAGTGGACCCTAGCCTGGAAGCAGCAGCCGCCCTCGTTTCTCAGGCAATCAACCTCAGCAGTTCAGGCAGAACCAGCGTCCACCTCAGCAGCATCAGCAGTTCCAAAGGCAGTATCCTCAGCATCAGTACCAGAACCGTCAGAGCAATCAGTCAGGAGGTCAGTTTTAGAGGCAGAATCAGCAGGCACCTCGCCTTCCTGCCCCAGCAAGCCAGCAGAACAATCAGGCAACACCAGCTCAGGATGGAAACAGAGCATGTTTCCACTGTGGAGAGCAAGGCCATTGGGTGATGCAATGCCCGAAGAAGGCAGCCCAGCAGCAGTCAGGCCCCAATGCCCCAGCAAAGCAGAATGTGTCTCAGCCTGGAGCAGGCAATCGCCCTCAGCCGCGCTACAATCATGGAAGACTGAACCACTTGGAGGCTGAAGCAGTTCAGGAGACCCCCGGCATGATAGTAGGTACGTTCCCAGTCGACTCCCATATTGCAGAAGTGTTATTTGATACTGGAGCAACGCATTCTTTCATTACCTCATCATGGGTAGAAGCACATAATCTTCCAATTACTACCATGTCAACCCCCATTCAAATTGACTCAGCCGGTGGTAGAATTCGAGCTGATAGCATATGTTTGAATGTATGTGTGGAAATAAGGGGGATAGCGTTTCCCGCCAACCTTATAGTAATGGGTACTCAGGGAATAGATGTCATCCTAGGGATGAATTGGCTAGATAAGTATCAAACAGTTATCAGTTGTGATAAGAGGACAATCAAGTTAGTGTCCCCACTAGGAGAGGAAGTGGTGACCGAGTTAGTCCCGCCTGAGCCGAAGAGAGGAAGTTGTTATCAGATGGCTGTTGATAGCAGTGAAGCAGACCCAATTGAGAGTATCAAGGTTGTGTCTGAATTTCCAGATGTGTTTCCAAAGGATTTACCGGGTGTGCCACCAGAGCGGAAAGTTGAGTTTGCCATAGAGCTTCTTCCTGGAACCGCCCCCATCTTTAAGAGAGCTTACCGAATATCCGGACCAGAGTTGGTTGAGCTTAAGAAGCAGATTGATGAGCTGTCAGAGAAAGGTTACATCCGGCCAAGCACCTCGCCTTGGGCCGCTCCTGTCTTGTTTGTGGAGAAGAAAGATGGCACCAAAAGGATGTGTATCGATTATCGAGCTCTGAATGAGGTCACCATCAAGAACAAGTACCCTTTGCCCAGAATAGAAGATCTGTTCGACCAGTTGAGAGGAGCCAGTGTGTTCTCCAAGATTGATCTGAGGTCAGGTTATCATCAGCTCAGGATCCGACCTTCGGACATTCCGAAGACGGCATTCATTACCAAGTATGGGTTATATGAGTTCACAGTGATGTCTTTTGGTTTGACCAATGCACCAGCGTTTTTCATGAATCTGATGAACAGTGTATTCATGGACTATCTCGATAAGTTTGTAGTGGTATTCATTGATGACATTCTGATTTATTCTCAAAGCGAAGAAGAGCATGCAAGTCATTTGAGGATGGTATTGCAGAGATTGCGAGAGCACCAGTTGTATGCAAAGTTGAGCAAATGTGAATTCTGGATCAATGAAGTCCTGTTCTTGGGTCACATAATCAACAAAGAAGGATTGGCTGTGGATCTGAAGAAAGTGGCAGACATTCTGAACTGGAAAGCGCCAACAGATGCTCGAGGAATCAAGAGTTTCATTGGAATGGCCGGATATTATCTGCGATTCATTGAAGGGTTTTCGAAGATTGCGAAACCAATGACAGCGTTGCTAGGCAACAAGGTTGAGTTCAAGTGGACCCAGAGATGTCAAGAGGCCTTTGAAGCGCTGAAAGAGAAGTTGACAACAGCGCCTGTCTTAGTCTTGCCTGATGTGCATAAGCCCTTCTCGGTGTATTGTGATGCTTGTTACACAGGTTTGGGATGTGTGTTGATGCAAGAGGGAAGAGTTGTGGCTTACTCGTCCCGACAGTTAAAGGTTCATGAGAAGAATTACCCAATCCATGATCTAGAGTTGGCAGCAGTGGTTCATGCACTGAAGACATGGAGGCACTATCTGTATGGACAGAAATGCGATGTTTACACAGACCACAAGAGTCTGAAGTACATATTCACTCAGTCAGAGTTGAATATGAGGCAGCGAAGATGGTTAGAGTTGATCAAAGATTATGAGTTGGAGATTCATTACCATCCGGGCAAAGCGAATGTAGTGGCAGATGCTTTGAGCAGGAAGAGCCAAGTCAATCTGATGGTCACTCGTCCGATGCCTTATGAGTTGGCCAAGGAGTTTGACAGGTTGAGTCTCGGGTTTCTGAACAATTCGCGAGGAGTCACAGTTGAGTTGGAACCTACCCTGGAGCGGGAAATCAAAGAAACACAGAAGAATGATGAGAAGATCAGTGAGATCCGGCGACTGATTCTAGAAGGCAAAGGCAAAGATTTTCGAGAAGATGCAGAAGGCGTGATATGGTTCAAAGACCGCTTGTGTGTTCCTAATGTCCAGTCTATTCGGGAGTTGATTCTCAAGGAAGCTCATGAGACTGCTTACTCGATTCACCCTGGCAGTGAGAAGATGTATCAGGATCCGAAGAAGAAATTCTGGTGGTACGGAATGAAGAGGGAAATCGCAGAGTATGTGGCTATGTGCGATAGTTGTCGAAGAATTAAGGCAGAGCACCAGAGACCTGCTGGATTGTTGCAACCGTTGCAGATCCCTCAGTGGAAATGGGATGAAATCGGCATGGATTTCATAGTCAGATTGCCTCGCACTCGAGCCGGCTACGATTCCATTTGGGTAGTGGTGGACCGTTTGACCAAGTCAGCCCACTTCATACCTGTCAAGACCAACAACAGCAGTGCAGTATTGGCAGAGCTGTACATGTCTCGGATCGTTTGTCTTCATGGTGTACCAAAGAAGATTGTGTCAGACAGAGGAACGCAGTTCACCTCTCATTTCTAGCAGCAGTTGCATGAAGCCTTGGGCACGCATCTGAATTTCAGTTCAGCTTATCATCCGCAGACAGATGGTCAAACCGAAAGAACCAATCAAATTCTTGAAGGCATGTTGAGAGCCTGTGCGTTGCAAGATAAGTCCGGATGGGACAAGATATTGCCTTATGCAGAGTTTTCCTATAACAACAGTTATCAGGCCAGTTTGAAGATGTCACCATTTCAGGCACTCTATGGAAGGAGTTGTAGAACTCCGTTGCAATGGGATCAGCCTGGGGAAAAGCAGGTGTTTGGGCCAGACATTCTGCTCGAAGCTGAAGAGAACATCAAGATGGTCCGAGAGAATCTGAAGATAGCGCAATCGAGGCAGCGAAGCTATGCAGACACAAGAAGAAGAGAGCTGAGTTTCGAAGTCGGAGACTTTGTCTATCTAAAAGTGTCACCGATCAGAGGAGTCAGAAGGTTCGGAGTCAAAGGCAAGCTAGCACCCCGCTACAATGGTCCGTACCAAATTCTCTCAAGGCATGGAGAAGTGGCCTATCAGCTCAGTTTGCCAGAAAATTTGTCCGCTGTGCATGATGTTTTTCATGTGTCTCAGTTGAAGAAGTGCTTGCGTGTGCCAGAAGAGCAGTTTCCAGTGGAAGGTCTTGAAGTCCAGGAGGACTTGACCTACGTTGAGAAGCCAGTGCAAATCCTTGAGGTTGCAGACCGAGTCACCCGGAGGAAGACCATCAGAATGTGCAAAGTCAGATGGAATCACCACTCTAAGGAAGAAGCAACCTGGGAGCGTGAAGATGATCTGATGGCTAAATACCCCGAGCTCTTTGCTAGCCAACCCTGAATCTCGAAGGCGAGATTCTTTTAAGGGGGATAGGTTTGTAACGCCCTGAATTTGGGGGTAGAATTTTTTCTTCTTTTCTCTCACCAAATTCGGGCGTTACTCTCTTTTCTCTTTCCTGTTTCGCTCCTTCCTCCCAATTTCAAACCCGTATAGTGACGGTGTCCGTGTCATGTATAAACCAAAACCTAAGTGTCATGGGTGTTGCATCATGCTGAGGCGCATTTCTTTGTCTGATATCGCGTGTCCGTCTCGCTCTGTCTCGGTTTTTGGTTCGCGATTGGAGCCCGTGTCGTGCGTCTCGGTTTGGGTTGTGCGCGTCGTGGGTTTCGATCCGCGAAGTGGCCCGGCCCAACCCAGCCCGACCCGGTCCGGCCCTGCGCGCCCCTGGCGCCCACACCCCCCATGCGCCCCCTCTTCTCTCTCTCTCATTTGGATCTCCCGCGCAACAACTTCCCTCTCCCTCTTCCACCTCTCTCTCCCCGTGGTGCCCTAGGAATTGGAGACGGTGATCACCGGAATTTGGATCCCGAGGTGAGCTCCCCTCCCCTCCCCTCCTCCTCTCTCTCTCCCTCTCCCTCCTCTTCTTCCTCCCCCGCGCGCACCCTCCCTTTCCCCTGCTCGCGCGCGCCCCTGCCCTTCCCCGCTCGCCGGCGGCGCGGCCCGCCCTGCCCCTCCCCTGCGCGCGGCGGCGCTCGCCCGCCCCCGCCTCCCCCCGCGGCGGCGCTCGCCCCCCTCCTCCCCGTCCGGCGGCGCCCCCCGCCCCCACCCTGGCCCTCGGCGCGGCGGCCCCCGCCCCCACCCCGGCCCTCGGCGCGGCGGCCCCCGCCCCCCTGCCCGCGGCGGCGCGCGGCCCCGCCCCTGCCCACGCGGCGGCACCCCGGCCCCGCCCCTGCCCACGCGGCGGCACCCTGGCCCCGCCCCCTGCTCGCCCGGCGCGGCCCCCGGCGCGGCCCCCGGCCCCTGCGCGTGCGCGCAGCCCCGGCGCGGCTCGCCCGCGGCCTTGGCGCGGTGACGCGGTTCGCCCGCCCGTGGCCCGGCGCGGCTCGCCCGCGGCCTCGGCGCGTGCGCGCGGCCTTCGGCCCCTGCGCGCGGCATCCCGGCCTCGTCGCGGCTCACATGGCCTTGTTGGCCCCTAGCGCGTTCCCGCGCGCGCAAAACCCACGCGCGCGGTGATTTTTTTGGTTGTAGTTAATTCTCAAACTCCGTTAGTTAACGTGCTGCGTCGCGCGCTTCGTCGCGCGACGAATTTGTCTAATTTCAGATTCTATTATTGTGCTGCGTCGCGCGCTTCGTCGCGCGACGATTCTTTTAGTTTATATTTATTAAAGTGCTGTGTCGCGCGCTTCGTCGTGCGACGAACTATTTTAATTTCAGGTTGTTTAAGGTGCGACGTCGCGCGTCCAGACGCGCGACGTTCCACTTTAAACTCAGCTCTGTTGACGTATGCCGTCGTGCGCTTCGTCGCGTGATGCTTAACGTCTCTTCATAATTAATGCAAAGCGTCTCGTTGTGCGCACGGTCGCACGACGAGTCATTGATTTCTTAATTCGATTTAAGGTGCTATGTCATGCGTCTCGCCGCGCGACAGTCCTTTTAATTATATTCATCTGCTTATAATGATTAAACATGAAACATGACTTTACTTTATGCTGAGCGTAGAGTCCAAATTAATTTTCTTCTATTAAGCGAGTGGTTAATTCATAATGATGTAACGTGATCGTTTCTCGACTGTTTGTTTCTCTTTCCCTCTTAACCGTAATTGCGAGCCCGCGTGGGACGTCTGTTTACTTACTACATTCTATTGTATGGTGTACTGTTCTTTTGTATTAAATATGTGGATGTATGTATGTTTGCGCTCGCATAGAGAACGATCCGGTCGAAGAGCCCGAGGAACTCGCAGGAGAAGCCCCTGAGCAGCAGTCGGTTGGTGGAGGCAAGTGTCCTTTGACCTATCTCTGTCCTATTCAATCTTTAATTCACCTCCCGCATTACACATTTATACCTAAGGATTGACTAGCTTTTGTTATCCATGTCCTTGTTTACCTATTTGGGTTGGATTATTATTGTTTAGCTTTATGCTATTGCTCAACTATAATCAATGAACATGATGAGATTATCTATGATACGCTGTTTTTCCCTCTTCTTATTATGACTAGCTGGATGCCCGTGCGTTGCAACGGGAATATATAATACCAGTATACTACGATAACTTATATACAAAATCTGTGTTATATTGTTATGAGAAAATGTTTCATAATCAATTTGTGATCCTAGTCATACATAAATTTTGTTATTTTAATCTAGTTATTTCACCACTACATTGCAACCATCAGTATCATGCAGACTTCGATATATGCCACGATTTGTATGGTCTCATCATTGGAGAGCACGAGCACGTTCCACACATGCCGGAAAAATTCCCTCGTACATCGTTAGTCATCAGACACGCACTACCATATGCTCTTGCTTAAACAAAAAAGGTAAGTGTGTATGTGTTTGCGAAGAGAATTAAAGGCAGGCCGGCACAAAAGCTACCCTGACGGTGGCGAGGATGACGAACTGGTCACTGTTGTCGATCCTCCTCTGTGTCACCTTCGGCACCAAGATGATGCCACAATCCTCGATATAGTAGTCGTCGAACGCACACAACATGACGAGTACCAATGACTCTTGGTTGGGCTGCCAAACGAAGTGCACCCCGGGCTCATCAGCGAGGTAGAACCCCTGGCCGTTGCACCACCGAATGCGCTATTCCACTATATACATCATGTTCGAGGACACTCACACAACGTCAGCAACGTCCATCGTCCCAGCGCACAAGAATTCATGTCCGGTCAGTAGCGACTTACGTGGCAGGTTGGGCTTCAGGTAGACGATGAGCTGGACGGCGTGATGGCATCGTCGTCGGATGCGGTGTCCAGAACAACCCGAGAGTCGTCGACGTTGGCGACAACCATGAGGCCCCCCTGCTTAACGATGGACAGCGCGGTGCAGCTGCTCTGGACCGCGTCCAAGCGGCGGCTTCGCGGGAGCTTGTCGTACACAGCGGCGCATGCGACCACGTAAGACTGCTTTTAGAGGTCGAACTGACAGTCGCCAAGCTTCTTCTCGTCATCGATGAGCGACGACAACGCGAATGCCTCCTGCTCATGGAGTTTGTTCGGGGGTTGAAGTAGGAAACATGGATTCATGCTTGGCGTTGGTTTATGAAAATGACTCACAAGTCTGATCCATGGAAAAAAATATTACGAAGAAAAAATTTCACACATGCAAAAAAGGGAATTTAAGTATAATGCATTATTCAAACAAAAGAAATAGCATGCAAAGCTCTTCTTTAAATAATATTACCTCCATCCAAAAATATAATTCAAGAATATCGGTGATACTTATCTACTACTACGCATTGTGCAATGGTAGCAAGTGAGCTTGGAGAGAGATGTAGTAGATGTGTTTCTTGTCATAGATGTAGACATAAACACATATAGGTGGGTGCCCGTGCGTTGCAACGGAAACATTTAATATCATGATAACTTATGAACAAATGTGTGTTATACTGTTATGTGAAAATGTTTCGTAATTAATTTGTGATCCTAGCCATACATAAATTTTGTTATTTCAATCTAACTATTTCATCACTACATTGCAACCAACAGTACCGTGCAGGCTTCTATACATGATAGCTGAATGTCCGTGCGTTGCAACGGGAATATATAATACCAGTATACTATGATAACTTATATACCAAATGTGTGTTATACCGTTATGAGAAAATGTATCATAATCAATTTGTGATTCTGGCCATACATAAATTTTGTTATTTATAATCTATCTGTTTCACCACTACATTGCAATCATCGGTATCATGCAGACTTTGATATATATCACGATTTGTAGGTCTCATTATTGGAGAGCACGTTTCACACATACCGGAAGAAATTCTCTCGTACATCGTTAGTCATTGGACATGTACCACCATACGCTTTTGCTTAAACAAAAAGGTAAGTGTGTGTTTGCAAGACTAATGGCCAAACATCGTATAACCACAAAGTTAGAATACTATATTAATATATTAAATAAATTAATCCAATAGACATAGATTAACCCAATTAACATAGGATAAATAAATATCTAATTATAAAAGTATGAAACATGGTATAATCAATGTTGTTACTGCGTAGTAAATATTCATACGAGACTAACACAACTGGAACGATTCAATTTGGAATTAAAATGGGGAAGTTACGAATTTCCAAAGTTTCTATGTATTTGATATAGGATTAATTAGGAAATCAATTTTATTGTTGTTTTCATGACAAAACAGAGGTATTATGTGATAAAAATAATATTATAGAATTATAGAAATTGGAATGAACTCATTTGGATTTAATATGAAATTTCCATGAATTAAATGGGTTTCTGCAATTATTTTTAAACTAAAAATCAATTTCTAAACTCTTTTTCCCTATTTTCTTTATTTCCTGGACTGCGTCCCAAATTCCAGAAAGATCAGGGGCCAAGCTATAAATGTTTTTCTAGACTCAGTGAGCATACAGAGTGGACGGTTGGTTAAACACAAAAGACATTTTAGTTGAAGTTGTACACAATTCAATATGAGTCATGTTGGCTAGAGGGTGGAAGGCTAGGCATTCTGCTCAATAGATCCAAGGTTCGATCCCTAGGCAGCCATGGTTTGATTTTTTTTTTCTGCGCGCGGATGGACGGCTGAGATTGTAGAACAGTAGAATGGACGGCTGAGATCGCAGAATGGCAGAACACAAAAAGGCAGGCTACTATTGCTAACTTAATAAGTAGTAGAGATGTTATACTTGTGGCCTTTAAGGGGGCTCGAGCGGTTTCTCAAGTGCCTCTCCGTAAGGACCTGTTCTATGGATGACCGCCCGGGAAAACAGTGCAACCATGAGGGTGGAGTGGGACGCCCTTAGCTGAGTAATTAGAGGAACCGGGGTGTAGTTCGCTTAGCCGTCGTGCCGTCAATGGGGCTCGGTGTATGCGGCTCGCTCTGCCAAGGTTGATTTGTCCCGTGGGGAGGAGTGCGGTACATTTAGGAAACCTAACGGGCGGCTACAGCCTCGGGGAATCTTTGTAAAGGCTACATAGTGATGCCCTGCTGGACCACCTAGGTAGTGGTCAATGGGGAGTAGCTCTCTCCGGGCAGAAAGGGAATCACGGCTTGTGGGTAAAGTGCACAACCTCTGAAGAGTGTTTGAAAACTGATATATCAGCCGTGCTCGCGGTTATGAGCGGCCAAGGGAGCTCCAGTGATTAGTGGTACTTGATCAGAGACATTATGGTACAGGTGGCTATGAGATCGATGGTTCTGGTTATGATTATGGTGCTGGTAAGTGGTATTCTTTCCGTTTGGAAAGGGTACATCGGGCTAATAACTTGGGTTAATGCTAAAACCTGGCTTTCTATTAGTAAATAATAATCTGACCAACTAAAAGCAACTGCTTGACTTATCCCCACGTAAAGCTAGTCCACTACAGCCAAACGGGATACTTGCTGAGTATGTTGATGTGTACTCACTCTTGCTCTACACACCAAACCCCCCCATCCCCAGGTTGTCAGCATTGCAACCACTGCTCAGGCGAAGATGAAGCCGTGGAAGGAGACTTCCAGGAGTTCCAAGACTACGACGAGTTCTAGGCGTGGGTTAGCGGCAACCCCCAGTCGGCTTCCTGTGAAGGCCGCGGTTATCTACGTTTCGTTTTCGCACTTTGATTTATTGTAAAGACTATGTGGACGTCTCAGACGTATGATGTAATCGACTATTATTTCCCCTTTTAATACTATTTGAGCACTGTGTGATGATGTCCATGTTATGTAACTGCTGTGTACGTGAATTGCTGATCCTGGCACGTACATGGTTCGCATTCGGTTTGCCTTCTAAAAACCGGGTGTGACACTCTAGTCATGATCCATTGTGGAACTACACCGATGTGTGATCTTCCGTGGACTCCTTCTTTGAAACAATTTCTGGGTTGTTTGTCAAGTGATCAAGCAACAACTATCATCTCTGTTGGATCAAAAGGGGCATACCAATTTTTGGTGTGGTCTCTTTTCTTTTGATCTTGGTAGTGACTACTTATACAAGTTCCCTTTACATCCTTTGTGTAAAGGTGAAGCCTTGGAGCTTTTTAGTGTTGGAAAACAACTGATTAGCTCTCAAAATGGAGATTGGATTTCCCCTGCTGTTGAGATGCAGGAGTTTGTTCATTCGCTCTCTTATTAAACTCATATATTCCCAAACCAAGTCAGTTTATCTCGCGTGAAGAAACGGATGAATAACCTGACCAAATGGATTTCGACCCAAATGCATGACCTTTTACTAGCGAATGTAAACTCTCGACCGTTGGCTTACCAATGGTACTGAGAGGTTCTGCTCAATGTCAAAAGTAGTTCAACAAGTTGGTGTTACTAACTTGTAACTGCCCAATGAACAAAGGTTGAGTTTAGAGATCGATTTGTCGAGTTATCTAAACTCACTTTGGCACAAACCATCCTGAGAAAGTACTTACAAAAACCAAGTTAATTCGACTAGTAACCACCTAATCATCGCTCTAGTCGTGCCTCGATCGTCTCGCGTGTGCTTTTCCCGCATGAGTGATCAAGCCGAGCCGTGACTAATGCTTGATAAAATGGATTGGTTGCAAAGCCAACATCAATGGATCTCTTCGTTAATATTTTATGAGTCTTTATCATTTCTCTTGGACTTGGATTTTTTGGCTAGCCGCGGGTCAAATGTGGTGTTGTTCGCCATCAGCACTTGTCACGTGTGCTATGAGCTTACCGTAACCACTTGTTGGTAAACCCCTTTCTGTGTGTTTTACCCAAGATGGTACATCTGATTTTGTTTGGGTAAAATGGAGTATTTTCCGCTTGCTCAATAGACTCAGATAGTACAGTGTCATCAGAGAAAGCAAACTGCACACATGGAACATTATGTGTTCTTCTGGCAGACATCATCTCTATTGGTGGACGTCTCTACATTAGCTTAAAGTGATACATGATATAGTCCACTAGAGAAACCACATCCTGAGACACTTGCCTTTATTGGGAACTGCCTTATGATTATCACTGATATGGACATGGGTTACATGCTTCTCTACTCTTAGAAGTCTTTCGTTCCGAATCTCGGGACGAGATTCTTTTAAGGGGGGAGGGCTGTAACACCCCAGGTGTTTATATTTCACTCGACAACGAGTACAGATTTAAGCACGCAATATCAGTGGATAAAACAGATTTTAAATTTTAATCATCCTCCCTTATCACGATTTTAATATCACATCTGTTCCGTTTGTCACGAGTGCGACATCATTTTTACTTCTACTTATTCGGGCTCTTCCAAAATTTTCGTGATGTTTGGAACATCGTCGTTCCGAAAATCGGTGCGTCCGGTGATTATTTAAAACTCATCGCCCGCGCGAATATGAATTCGGAAGCCCGAACCACTTGGACGATTTTTATCCCGAACAAGTTAATTTGAGCTCGACGACTAAAATGTTCTGGGCAAAATATATCGAATCGCGCGAAATCTTGCGCAAGGTTATGATCCCATTTGTTCTTTAGCCCACTCTGTACGATAATAAAATCAACTGTGTTTTGATATCGGATAAATTTTTATCCGATTTTGACTAAACCAGTGTCATCTCAAATATTGTAGCTGATATCGAGTCCACTTAGACCCAGCCCAAATCCAAACTATAGAAATCGAATATATATATATATATATTTATACACAAACTTTTGGACCGAGAATATTCACCAAATCAAAGGTAGTCTAAAATAGTGTTGTTGATATTATTTTGATTCAGTCCATTTATCTTATGAGACCCAATTTCAAAATTCGTAGTTATCTTTATACTATAAAAAAAGAACTACGCAGAAGAACAAATGAAAGAAGGGGGAAAATATCCTCAGCCGCCGTTCAGTTTGTGGGACAGAAAAATCCCACTGTCGTTCTTCGTCACGCGCAGCGTTCAGATTTTCCCCACCGCTCAACTCTGTATCCTTATCCTCTAGTCACCGCTGTGGGCAGCTTCAAATTTCCACGCCATGGCATCTCCCTACGCCCTTCTTCATCCATGCGTTGGCCTCCTCTGCGATCTCCTCTGCGCGGATCTCCTTCTCCCCTGGCGCTGGACACCCTCACCTCTGCACCTAGCCGCACCCATGCGCGAGCTCCTCTGCTGCCCAGCTTCTCTGGTGCGTGCGCCCCTCCCCTGCGCGCTCCATCTCTCACGTGTGCCGCCGAGGTCCTTCCCATGGTGCTCTGCTCTAGCTCCAGCGCTCGGCCTCAGCACGGTAGAGCTCCCTGATGCTTGGCCCTCGATGCCGCACTCGGTCTCTATGGCTGACTCGTCGAATCTCGCGCGTCCCTGCGTCCTCTCCATCTTCCCCAAGCTCGCTCGGCTCTCACACATGCGCCCAGCCTGCTCGAGTGTTCCTGGCCAGATTTCCTAGCTGAGCCCTTTCCCCAACCGTTCCTCCATCCCTACCTCGCCTCCATGGTGTTGCCGTGGATTTCCTTGCCGCGCTCTGCTCGGTTTCATGGCTCGCAGATCCCCTGGCCGTGTGCCCCTGCGCCGGTCGAGTTCCTTGCGCCCCTCTGACTCGAATTCTAGTGCCCAGCCATGGAACTCCCCTGCAAGCTGCTCGCCGGCCGCCTAGCTCCCCTGTGCGCGCCTATTCCCAAGGCTGCCTGCGTCGCGCGTCCTGTTCTTCTGCGCGCGGTATTTTTTTCAGCTCGCCGGAGCTCTCAGCTCCCTCGGCGCTCTCCTCTGCTCGCCTGCGCCCAGCTGCAGCTCGTCGTGCCCGGGATTTTGCCGCGCGTCCTTGCTTGTTGTCTGTCCACGCGTCGTGCGTAGAGCAATGAAACAAAAATCCGTGCGCGTCGGGCTCGCGCGCCGAATCTTTTTCTAGCTCGCCAGCATGCCCTCTCGGCTCGCTCGGCTTTAAAATCCCTATCCCGTTGTCAACCTTGCCGCGACTTAGTTCGTTGTCGCGCCGTTCGCCGTCGAGTCTCGCTACCCATAGCAAAGTCCCCTGCTGTCAGCCTCCGCACATGTCCTAAGCCGTCGTAGCCAGTTTGCCTCCATCTCGTGGCGGTGTTGCGCTGCCGTCGAGTCCCAATATCGATCTGGTTGTCGTTGAAGTGAAGCTTAGTTTAATGCTCGCCAAGGGTTCGATCAAAGATTTTATTCGGAGACTGTCGACGTTCTCGCAAGCTTGAAGTCGGACCTGCTTTGGATGAGAAGTCCCTAATGTTCGAGAGAGACGAGGCCTGTAAGCGCTCTCTTGGGACTCAACCAAATATCTAAACTGGAAATCGTCATCGCCCTCGCGGATATCGAATCAAATCAGTATTGGTAAGCCAATTTATTATTTTGGTTAATCAAATTAGATTAGCTAGATTTATTAGTCGTAATAATTCTCGTGTTTAGCAGACGCGTCGTGTCTGTGTTAGATGTTTGCTAAAGTACCTCAACACCTCCGATAACGTAATCGTGTGAAATAACCGCGTAATATGGTACCCCTTAGATCTAAAATGCAAGATAAATGAAATATTTAATTTAGTGGACTTATGCATAATAGCTGTTGAATTATTCATAATAGTTCTATCGTTGAATAAATTAATGTGCTAGTGCGATGCTCATTAGGTGCTTGGTAAATTGCGTGAGTCACGGAACTCTCGTGACTTCGCGATCTTTGCAATTATCAAGCCAGGTTCAGTATGGCGAGTATTTCGCTATTTCGGTCAACCAGCTGAATTAGTGTACCGAGTAGAATATGAGTAGGCCTGTGTAATGATAAAATATTTTAATCACTTCTATAGATGTATGTATATTTACGATAAAGAAATAATTGATTAATTGTTGATATGTAAAATATGTGAGGAGAGAAATAAAATTAAATTAGTTCTTTATGAGCGATGTAGTATAATCTATAAAACGAGTGATAAGTTATGTTTAGGCTAACTGTATTAAATGTGTATAGTTTGTGTTTCATGATGTTTGTGTTAGTTTTAGTTAATCTAGAGAAGCACAATTATTACGCTTAGTCGTACGCTAATAACTAGTGTTTCCGTATAAGATAGTTTAACGCCTCGCTGCTAGGTGTTTTAATTCGCTATCGCGTAGCATTATTTAGGTTTGTAATATTTCCGTCGATATGCATTCATGTGCATAATGCATTTCATTCAGGAACATTAATTAATCGCGCGATGCGGAAGACAAGCCAAGTCGACCCCAAGCACGGGCTAATCCGTAGGATGATGCAGCTGGATAACCCGATCAAGTACCAAGACAAAGGCTACTCGTCAAGCGAACGTCGTCTAACAACACTAACCTAGTGTTACTCAGGCAAGCCTCGGTGCATTTGCCACCTCCCTTGATGTTTTTAAAATCTTTCTCACTTGCTTGCTGCATTAGGTGATAGGAGTTGAATGCTTAAACACTTCCTGCATTACCTTCCTTGAATTCAATTACCTTCCTTGATCACCCGTTTTACAAAAGATTTTTGATGCTTAGCATTGCTTTAGAAAAACAAAATGTTTTGTTTTTACAAAAGATGATTTGGCAAAAGTGGATGGGATGTTTTTGAAAACAAAACTTGATGGTGGATCCATCACGGCCGTGATGGATTCAACATCGGAAAAGATGTACCTCTGCTAGGTACCAACCTTTGGGGTTAAACGATTAAGCTGAGACCGGGCGGGTGACTTGCACGAGAAAGAGAGTCTCGGTGTAGTGTCTCCTTCTAAGTCGATTAAGGGCCTTCTCGATGTAAGCCTGCTGACCGAGGACCCTTTAACTGGTCACATGCCTCGTCATGGGTAAGCTTTGCCTCGGGTGGACTAAGGCCAGAATAAGATAACACGAAATGGGCGCGGAGCGGTGGCAAGAGTAGCGTGTACCCTCCGTGGCAAGAGGCTGGACGGTGGTGTATCTGTGCTCTCGGTTTGCGTGGACCTGATCTGGTCTTAAGAAACTCGGTGGCGGGTTGACATATGCAAGGGTTAAGTGCTACATATGTCGTGTGATCGGAGATCCTCAGCTGAGTATAATCGATTCGGATCGCCGTACCTCCGCGGTTATGGAGACTTGGCCACTGACTTATACGTAGCAATCCAGTGAAGATGAAGGGTTGATAAGAAATTGGCTAGTGCAGGTCAAGTGCTTGAACTAGGATAGACAGAACTCTAGATGCAGGTAATTTTACTTAACCTGACATTAAAAATGGATTTTTAAGGATCCACTCATAGTAAGCTTTTCTGCAAAACAGAGTCCTTGATTCTTGATAAGCCTTTCCTTGAATCCCTCTAGCCAGCATACCCTTGAGAGTCTTTTCTTTAGTCGGTTAAGTCTTGCTGAGTAATTCCGTACTCAGGGTTTTATTCCCTGTTGTTTTTCAGGTTCTAACCTTGTGCTGCTGTGATGGTGTTAAGTGCCGGTGGGCTCGACCTTCTTATAAGTCTAAGTAACCCTTCTATACTTCTTATTGAGGATGGTCACTTAAGCTAGCATATATTTCAAACTTATACTTTTGTAATCACTCCGATAAAATAATATAAAATTTTTGTAACTTGTAAAATTTGGTAGTAAGATTTCCGCTGCAATAATGTTGGTGTGTGTGATTTGTGTTACTTAATCCCGCGGTTCTGGTTGAAAGTGGTTTATCCGATGTCCTTAGGGCAATCGGACAGGTCCTGTTAAGTTATCTGGTGCACATGCATAGCCGTCTGAGGTCTTTGGGACAAGGACAGGTGCATGTGGGCCCAATAACTTGGAGGTTCTGCCACAGGCGAACAGTCCGATGCCCCATGCCGACCGTTGGCGCGCCCACGCGTCGCGCGAAGATTGCGCGGCCGACCGTTGGCGCAGTCGACTGTTGGCTCACCGGATAGTCCGGTGAATTTTAGCCGTACGCCGTTGAACTTTTCCCGAGAGCGACGACTTCGCCACGGATGACTCACCGGACAGTCCGGTGCACCACCGGACAGTCCGGTAAATTATAGCCATACGCCGCCGTCGAGTCCCGAGAGTGGCCTATTCACCGGAGGCTGGTCTGGCGCACCGGACACTGTCCGATGCACCCAGACCGAGCTGCAGTTGGCTGTACACAGTCAACTCTTTTCCAAACCAATTTCTCCTGTTTCTAGCACTTAGACACAATACATTAGTACTCAAAAACAATGTACTAAGTCTAGAAACGTACTTTGTTACATGATTTGCACTTCTTCAATCTTTGGCACTAATTAACACTTAGAGAATAGGTGTTGGGCACTTAATCACCAAAACACTTTAGAAATGGCCCAAGGGCACATTTCCCTTTCAATCTCCCCCTTTTTGGTAATTTATGCCATCACATCAAAAAGCAACCAAAAGAAGTGCAACATCAATGCAATTGAGAACAAGAATTGTTTTTGATTCAAATTTGGCATATTTGGATCATTCTTTGCCACCACTTGGTTTGTTTTTGCAAATCAAACTCATTTTCCTATCTCTAAGTCAAACACACTTGTTTAGGCACAAAGAGAGATATTCCAATGGAAAAATTGATCAAGAGCCAAAAACTCCCCCTTTTTCCATAATCAAACATTCTCCCCACAAGAGACCAAATTTTGCAAATAAGAAGTTCTAACTCTACTCTTTTCGAAATTTCACAAGTGGTAGCTGATCCATTTGCTTTGGCCTTAATTTCTCCCCCTTTGGCATTAAGCAACAAAACAGGATCATTCTTGGCTCTTTAACCTCATTGCCTCACCAAAATTGTCAATTAAGAGCAAAAAGGCAATAAGAGCATAGAAATGAACTTGGAGTTAATACCGGAGTGCAGTGGAAGTCTTTGCATGGTCCAAGTTCACCTTTCCCTTTCAATTCACTTTTGAGACTAAAACAAGTAAACTCAAACATAAGGTTAGTCTCAAAGGGTCAAGTTGTAGCATGCCTCCCCCTAAATAAGTGCATCACTTGCAAATGGACTTGTGAGGTCCGGGGGTCATGTGTACAACTTGAGCACCACAAATGAACAAAAAAGATTTAAATGCATAAATGAACATGATCAAAGGCATAAAACACATGTATGCTATAGATCAATCCAAGTTACGCGAATCTAAGACATTTAGCTCACTACGCAACCTGCAAAACCTTTTCTCATCTAAAGACTTGGTGAAGATATCAGCTAGCTGGTTTTCGGTGTTAATATGGTACACCTCGATATCCCCCTTTTGCTAGTGGTCTCTCAGGAAGTGATGCTGGATGTCTATGTGCTTAGTGCGGCTGTGTTCAACAGGATTATCCGCCATGCGGATTGCACTCTCATTGTCACATAGGAGTGGGACTTTGCTCAGATTATAGCCAAAGTCCCGGAGGGTTTGCCTCATCCAAAGTAGTTGCGCGCAACACTGTCCTGCGGCAACATACTCGGCCTGAGCGGTGGATAGGGCAACAGAAGTTTGTTTCTTTGAACTCCAAGACACCAGGGACCTTCCTAGGAATTGGCACGTCCCTGATGTACTCTTCCTATCAACCTTGCACCCGGCATAATCGAAGTCTGAATATCCAATTAAGTCAAAGGTAGACCCCTTTGGATACCAGATCCCGAAGCAAGGCGTAGCAACTAAATATCTAAGAATCCGCTTAACGGCCACAAGGTGACATTCCCTTGGGTCGGATTGATATCTAGCACACATGCATACGCTAAGCATAATATCCGGTCTACTAGCACATAAATAAAGCAAAGAACCTATCATAGACCGGTATGCCTTTTGATCAACGGACTTACCTCATTTGTTGAGGTCGACATGTCCGTCGGTTCCCATCGGTGTCTTTGCGGGCTTAGCGTCCTTCATCCTGAACCGCTTGAGCAAGTCTTGCGTGTACTTCATTTGGGAGATGAAGGTGCTGTCCTCGAGTTGCTTCACTTGGAACCCAAGGAAGTAGTTCAACTCGCCATCATCAACATCTCAAATTTATGTGTCATCACCCTGCTAAACTCCTCACAAGACTTTTGATTAGTAGAACCAAATATTATGTCATCGACATAAATTTGGCACACAAATAGGTCACCATCACAAGTCTTAGTGAAAAGAGTTGGATCGGCTTTCCCAACCTTGAAAGCATTAGCAATTAGGAAATCTCTAAGGCATTCATACCATGCTCTTGGGGCTTGCTTAAGTCCATAGAGCGCCTTAGAGAGCTTACACACATGGTCGGGGTACCGTTCATCCTCAAAGCCAGGGGGTTGCTCCACGTACACCTCCTCCTTGATTGGCCCGTTGAGGAAAGCGCTCTTCACATCCATTTGGAACGACCTAAAAGAGTGGTGAGCGGCATAGGCTAATAGAATGCGAATAGACTCTAGCCTAGCCATAGGAGCAAAAGTCTCCTCGAAATCCAAACCTGCGACTTGGGCATAACCTTTTGCCACAAGTCGAGCCTTGTTTCGTGTCACCACCCCATGCTCGTCTTGCTTGTTGCAGAATACCCACTTGGTTCCCACAACGTTTTGCTTGGGACGTGGCACCAGGCTCCAAACTTCATTCCTTTTGAAGTTGTTGAGCTCTTCCTGCATGGCCCACACCCAGTCTGGATCTTGCAAGGCCTCTTCTACCCTGAAAGGCTCAATAGAAGAGACAAACGAGTAATGCTCACAAAAGTTAGCTACTCTTGAGCTAGTAGTTACTCCCTTGCTTATATCACCCAAAATCTGGTCAACGGGATGATTCCTTTGAATCGTCGCTCGGACTTGAGTTGGAGGGGCATGTGGTGCTTCTTCCTCCATAACTTGGTCTTCTTATGCCCCCCTTGATCACACACCTCCTCTTGAGGAACCTGTTCATCATCTTGAGTTGGGGGATGCACCATCGTTGAGGAAGAAGGTTGATCTTGTTCTTGGTGTTCCTGTGGTCGCACATCTCCAATCGCCATGGTGTGAATTGCGTCCGTTGGAACATCATCTTCATCTACATCATCAAGATCAACTTGCTCTCTTGGAGAGCTATTAGTTTCATCAAATACAACGTCGCTAGAGACTTCAACCAAACCCGATGATTTGTTGAAGACTCTATACGCCTTTGTATTTGAGTCATAACCTAGCAAAAACCCTTCTACAGCTTTGGGAGCAAATTTGGAATTTCTACCTTTCTTTACTAGAATATAACATTTACTCCCAAATACACGAAAGTATGAAACGTTGGGTTTGTTACCGGTTATAAGTTCATACGAGGTCTTCTTGAGGAGGCGATGAAGGTAGACCCGGTTTATGGCATGGCAAGCTGTGTTCACAGCTTCCGACCAAAACCGTTCGGGCGTCTTGAATTCTCCAAGCATCATCCTCGCCATGTCTATAAGCATCTTGTTCTTCCTCTCTACCACACCGTTTTGCTGTGGTGTGTAGGGAGCGGAGAACTCATGCTTGATTCCTTCCTCCTCAAGGTACTCCTCCACTTGTAAGTTCTTGAACTCGAACCCGTTGTCGCTTCTTATCTTTTTCACCTTGAGCTCAAATTCATTTTGAGCTCTCCTTAGAAAGCGCTTTAGGGTCCCTTGGGTTTCTGATTTATCCTACAAAAAGAATACCCAAGTGAAGCGGGAAAAATCATCATCAACAACAAGACCATACTTACTTCCCCCGATGCTGAGGTAGGCGATGGGTCCGAAGAGGTCCATATGAAGTAGCTCCAGAGGTCTTGATGTGGTCATCACATTCTTGCTATGATGAGTGCTTCCCACCTGTTTACCTGCTTGACAAGCTGCACAAGGTCTATCTTTTTCGAAAAATACATTGGTTAGACCTAACACATGTTCTCCCTTTAGAAGTTTATGAAGGTTCTTCATCCCAACATGTGCTAGACGGCGATGCCACAACCAGCCCATGCTAGTCTTAGCAATTAAGCATGCATCTAGATCAGCCTCCTCTTTCAAAAAATCAACTAAGTAGAGTTTGCTGTCTAGTACACCCTTAAAAGCTAATGAACCATCACTCCTTCTAAAGACAGACATATCTACATTGGTAAATAGACAATTATATCCCATATTACATAGTTGACTGACAGATAATAAATTGTACCCGAGCGATTCAACTAAAAACACATTAGATATGGAATGCTCAGATGAAATGGCTATCTTTCCTAGTCCTTTAACCTTGCCTTGGTTCCCATCTCCAAAGATGATCGAATCTTGGGAATCTTTGTTCTTGACGTAGGAGGTGAACATCTTCTTCTCCCCCGTCATGTGGTTTGTGCATCCGCTGTCTATAATCCAGCTTAAGCCCCCGAATGCATAAACCTGCAAGGCAAATTAGTCTTGGGTTTTAGGTACCCAACTCTTGTTGGGTCCTACAAGGTTAGTTACAATAGCCTTTGGGACCCAAATACAAGTATTGTCTCCCTTGCATTTGGACCCCAACTTTCTAGCAACCACTTTTTCGTTTTTACATGAAAGTACATATGTAGTGTTGCAAGTATGAACGACAGTGGTAGGTTTATTACACATTTTTCTAGGAGCATGAGACACAAAATTTCTCCTAGGCCTACCATTAAAATTAGAACTTGAAGCAATCATGGCATGTGAGTCAAAAGCATTATAACTCCTATTATAATGAGAATTTCTAGAAAATTTTCTATCATTGTACATGAAAGCATGATTCTTTTGACTACTACTAGCCATAGGGGCCTTCCCTTTCTCCTTGTTGGGAATGGGAGCCCTTTGACTTGTTAAGTTCTTGGCTTCCTTTCGAAAGCCAAGTCCATCCTTAATTGAGGGATGTCTACCGACGGTGTAGGTATCCCTAGCAAATTTTAACTTATCAAAGTCATTTTTGCAAGTCTTAAGTTGGGCATTAAGACTTGCCACTTCACCATTTAATTTTGTAATAGAAGTAAGGTGTTCAACACATGCATCAACATCAAAATCCTTACACCTATTACAAATGACAACATGCTCTACATATGAACTAGACTTATTTGCTTCTTCTAACTTAGCATTTAAATCATCATTAACGCTCTTTAAATTAGACACAGTTTCATGACACGCAGATAATTCAGAAGACAACATTTCATTCCTTTTAATCTCTAAAGCAAGAGTTTTTTGTACACTAACAAACTTATCATGCTCTTCATATAAAATATCCTCTTGCTTTTCTAAGAGTCTATTCTTTTCATTTAAAGCATCAATCGATTCATTGATTTTATCTACTTTGGTTCTATCTAAACCTTTGAATAAGCTTGTGTAATCTACTTCATCATCACTAGAGTCATCATCACTTGAAGTAGTATACTTAGGGATATCTCGAGCGCTTACCTTTTTCTCCTTTGCCATGAGGCAAGTATGGCGCTCGTTGGGGAAGAGAGACGACTTGTTGAAGGCCGAGGCGGCGAGTCCTTCGTCGTCGGAGTCGGAAGAAGAGCAATCCGAATCCCATTCTTTGCCAAGGTGCGCCTCGCCCTTCGCCTTCTTGTAGGCCTTCTTCTTCTCCCTCTTCCCGCTCTTTTCTTGTTCCTGGTCATTAGCATTATCGGGACAATTTGCTATAAAATGACTAGTCTTACCGCATTTAAAACAGGAGCGCTTTCCCTTTGCTTTGCTCTTGTTGGGATGCTCCTTGCGTCCTTTTAGCGCGGTCTTGAAGCGCTTGATGATGAGGGCCATCTCATCTTCATTTAGCCCGGCAGCCTCAACTTGTGCCACCTTGCTAGGTAGCGCCTCCCTACTGCTGCTTGTTGCCTTGAGTGCAACGGGCTGGGGCTCATAGATGGGCATTGGGCCATTCAATGCATCATCAACATATCTTGCTTCCTTGACCATCATACGCCCGCTCACAAACTTTCCGAGTATCTCCTCGGGCGTCATCTTTGTGTACCTGGGATTCTCACGGATGAGGTTCACAAGATGAGGGTCAATAACAGTGAAAGACCTGAGCATAAGTCAGATGACGTCGTGGTCCGTCCATCTCGTGCTTCCATAGCTCCTGATCTTGTTGACCAGGGTCTTGAGCCTGTTGTATGTTTGAGTTGGCTCTTCTCCCCTGATCATGGCAAACCTTCCTAGCTCTCCTTCCACCAACTCCATTTTGGTGATCATGGTGGTGTCGTTCCCCTCATGTAAAATCTTGAGGGTGTCCCATATTTGCTTGGCGTTGTCCAAGCCGCTTACCTTGTTGTATTCATCCCTGCACAATGATGCTAACAAAATAGTGGTAGCTTGTGCATTCTTATGAATTTGTTCGTTAATGAATACAGGGTTATCCGTAATATCAAATTGCATTCCATTCTCAACTATCTCCTAAATACTAGGATGGAGAGAGAAAAGGTGACTACGCATTTTGTGACTCAAAAAGCGTAGTCCTCTCCATCAAAGTGTGGAGGTTTACCAAGAGGAATAGAAAGCAAATGGGCATTGGAATTATAAGGAATACGAGAATAATCAAATGAAAAATTTGAGTTAACCGGTTTCTTTTTCTCGTCGTAGTCATCGTCTCTTGGGGAAGAAGAAGACTCGTCGCTGTCGTAGTAGACGATCTTCTTGATGTGCCTCTTCTTCTTCCTGTCCTTCTTCTTATGACTCGAGCCAGAGTTAGTGGGCTTGTCGTCCCTTGGCTCATTGAAGATGGACTCCTTCTCCTTATCATTGACCACCATCCCCTTTCCCTTAGGATCCATCTCTTCGAGCGATTAGTCCCTTTCGTGAAGAGAATGGCTCCGATACCAATTGAGAGCACCTAGAGGGGGGGGGGTGAATAGGTGATCATGTAAAATTCAACAACTAATAGCCACAAAACTTGGTTAAGTGTTAGTATGGCTAAGTAGCGAGCTCTTGCGTACACACAAGTATCACAGAGAAATAATCACAAAAGACACGCGAGTTTATCCCATGGTTCGGTCAAGTATAACACTTGCCTACCTCCACGTTGTGGCGTCCCAATGGACGAGGGTTGCACTCAACCCCTTTCAAGTGATCCAATGATCAACTTGAATACCACGGTGTTCTTCTTTGCTTATCTCTTTTTCCCGTTTGCAAGGAATCTCCACAAGTTGGAGTCTCTCGCCCTTACAACAAAGATCACGGTGAAAGCAAAAGAGTAAGGATGGGAAGCAACACACACAATGTAACACCCGGATTTTAGGGGTCCAAAACCCGGGGTTAACATAAACACCAGGTATGCTGGGACCAAGTCTCATACATATGATGTATAGTGGCACAGGATCGAATGTCACATCTTTATATATAACAGGAGTTCTATACAAAATAAATAATTACATTATAAGGAGACAACGGTCCAGCAACCCAAAGTTGACTGGGAGACGACGGCCTAGACCTCTCACGAACTCATCGCAGCATCCTCCATGAGCATCATCCAGTGGTACCTGTTCTTGACCTGTGGTGTATGTGAGACAGCAAGAGTGAGCTCACATACGTTCATCGCTCAACAAGTTGTGGGGAATAATGTGCATGAACTCGCCAAAGGTGGGAGCTCACGTGAAGTGTAAGGCTTACCAGAGAAGATGGTTAGAGCTGAGCATTGCTTTTAAAGTTGGTCAAAATTTTATTAGCAATTACTAAGTATAAGTAAATACCAACCCAATTAAATAGTAGAACAAAAGTAACAACTTCACCTGCGATGCAATGCATATGACAAATTGAGTTTAAGTTCCATAATTTAATCATGTGAGGGTCCGAGCTGCTCATGACCGTGAGCACGGCTAGTATACCAGTTTTACACTCTGCAGAGGTTGCGCATCTTTACCCTGCTCATGACCGTGAGCACGGCTAGTATACCAGTTTTACACTCTGCAGAGGTTGCGCATCTTTACCCACAAGTCGTGTATCCCATGTCGCCAGGGTTTGCAAGGCCCTTAGACACTTCCGAGGTGAATGGCTAGGGATCCACTATGAGGCCTTTACAAAGTTCCACTAGCTTCCGAAAACCCGCTACAGTTTATAGGAAGTTCCAGTGCAGGAATCCCTTGCAGGACCGCCATCGCAGCAAAATCCTCCCGAGGGCCTCCCTACACTGACCACTCCCCTACTGCCCTTGCCCCTTTCGGGTAAGGTAGTCTTCCACTAGCTTTCCTAATTAATCAGCCAAGGGGTCCCATTCCTCCCTTGTGGTAGCACTGTTTTCCCGGGTGGTCGCTCCATGTTCCAATTAACATAATGATCTTATCATGAGCAATAAATAACAACTGATAACAAAAGTGTAATCATGAATAGTGTATCTCCATACCCAAAACCACATATAGCACTAGCAAGTACTACCCAGAAAGTTCAGTGGTAACCAAGGTATAGAGATAGACAAACTAAGGTAACCTATTGGGTCCCATCAAAATTAACCTATGCAGATCATTATGATTAATTAGAACATGAGTGGGTAAAAAGAAGTGATCAAGGGCACAACTTGCCTGGGCCTTGAGAATCCAGGTACCAGGATGATCTTCAGGTGACTCGTGACCTCACGCTAGTCATAGCAATACAAACAAGCAGTGTATAGGCAAAATTAACATCACACCAAACAAGTAAACAAAATACATAATAATAATCTACATATTGAAATAAGATCACAGGAACAAGAATTATTAATTTTGGAATCATAGATTTTAAGTTATGGATTTCCAAAGATTCTATGTGCTTAGTACAAGATTAATTAAATAACAATTTTAATGTGACTTTTATGTAAAACCAGTGGCACTAATTGATAAACAATAATATTACAAAATTATAGGAAGTGGAATGGATTAATTTGGAGTTCATATGCATTTTCTATGAATTATATAAATTCTAGGAATTATTTTTATATTAAAAACTCATTTTTTAATTCATTTTCCTGATTTTATAACTCTCTGGACTGGGCCTCAATTAAACAGAAGCACAGGGGGCTCGGCGCAAGATTCCCGAGACTCAGTCAACAGTGCCCGAGGGACGGCGGGTTGTTTTCGGGGAAACATAAGGGCTCTTTAATAAAAATGCGTCGCGAAGGGGTACCCGTTATTCCTAACCGTCCGATCCACAATCGATAATCCAGATTAGATCAAAGCCCTGCGAACCGGTACGCTCCCATGACCGCTGGATTCAAAATCGAGGGGCCAGATTCAAAATAACACCTATAGACCGCCAGCCGTTCGATCTTCGTCTAACGGTCCCGATCTAATTCGAGTGAAAGGGTATTTGACATTTAATCTGTGCCGTTCAGTGGGATCGGACGGCTCCGGCCTTTCTTCTACACCCCCCCCAACGCCGACGGCGAGGCTGAGCTCCACGGCGGAGCAGCCCCGGCCGGACGTGGTGATTGCGATTGAGCCCCCTAAATCTACCTCCGAAAGGTGCTATGCGCAGCGGTGAGTGAGACAAAGAGGATGGGGGTGGTTTTACCTCAAATCGGGGCGGTGAATGCTCTGCCCACGAGACGATGCGGCTCCGCGGCGGAGCACCAACTACGGCGAAGAATCCCCGTGGTCTGGAGCACGATTCCACCCAGGCGAAGCTGCGACGAGCATCCACGTGCACAGGGTTTCCCCCTGGATCGATCACCGAGGCCCGAACGGCAACCAAGGCGGGGTTCCGCGGCGGCGCCCAATTTTCTCCCACCGTGCTCGGTGTGCCACGGGGGGGTTCTGGTGACGAGCAAGGACGGCGACCGGGTTATATAGGGGCAGGGTGAGTCCGAGCGGAGCAGCAGCGAAGATTTCGGCCGGGGAGCTTGCGGATCGAGTTGCGGACGCCCGCGATTGCCGCGCGGATTCTGTTGGCTTCGACGGAAGGTGGAAGATACGCCTGACAGACGGGCCCCACGTGTAGGTGACTGTTGCGAGGTGAGCGGCGGCGGGTGGCTGAACGGGCGGGCCCGCGTGTCGGTGAGAAGGCGAGAGCGCGCGTGAGTGGTGAATACTGGGCCGCGCGGGATGGGAGTGGAAGTGGGCCGAAAAGGAGAATGGGTGGCCCAGCTAGGGTTTTTCTTTTTTTCTTTTCTTTTCCTTTTCCTTTTTGATTTATTTTCTTTTCATTTGAATCTCTAATTTGAATTTGAATCCTGTTATGAACTTCACTTTTGAGTCAAATGTACCAACTCAAATCTATACAAGAATAATATATATATTATAATTATTTTTATTCACATAGTAATTTCTTCCTTCCCTTTTCTCTTTTACATATTATTTCTAAAACCCCAAAGTGAAATTTTGGGTTAAATTCAAATCTCCATCTCATTATTGTACTTCTATTATCATTATTCTATTATTATATTAACTAAGTAATGTTTTCAATATGAAGTACACACACCACATTATTATTTGAGTGTGTAGTTAGGTTAAAGGTATATTCAAAAGTTCTCCCATTGTTTTGATAGGAACATTTTCCAATGTCTAATCTTTATTATGATTTATTTTAACCATTGTTATTTTATTATGATCATTTACCTTTAAAAAGGGTGAATTATAAAGTTTAATTATTTATCAATGATACTTTGCTCAGATTTCTTCTACCAATCCCAAATTCAGAATTTGGGTGTTACAAATCCTACCCCCCTTAAAAATAATCTCGTCCTCGAGATTTGTAAGAAAAGAGATGTATACTCATATTGTTCTCGGAACATATGCACAAACAAAGAAAGCTCGGCATGATGCATAATCCTTTAACAAAACATAGGTTTAATAGACCTTATTGTTCCTTCTTAAAATAATATCATATCATCTACTAACTAAAGTAACGTCTAGATCTTACAAATCATCATAATTTATATCTATATAGCTTGGTGGAGCTGGTGGTGGTGGTGGAGGTTGTTGTTGTTGTTGTCTCTCCAACCGTGCTTGCCTTATTTCTTGGCGGGCCTGACGTATTTCCTCGCGTTGTTGTCTTATCTGATTTTGCATCTCGGTCACCAGGTCTGTTAATTGTTGTATTACCAGTCTTTGGGTAGCAACCACTTGATCGATCTCAACAGGTGGAGGATTCGGAGGATTCATTTCTGTTTGCTGTTTACGTGATAATCTTTCCTTTCCTGGTATTGACCATGAAAGTTAGAGGCACATGGTAGTAGTTTTGCAAAGGAAATTATTCAATAAGCGGAATGAATAAGCTAGTAGCTGGTTATAATCTGATGATTCTTTAGTAGGGCTTAATCTTTGTTTTACGTCCAGATTGGGGTAACCTAGTTGTTTAAGGTGAATATCCAAGGGTAAGATGGAATCTGTCAAGATGAGAGATATATATGGGTGAGATAGACTACAAGATGTAGGTTACAAGTTTGTTTTAGGTGGGGGTTGATAGACTATGCAATCCATTAAGACTCTATTGATTGGGTAAGTTATGTAACTTGTTATATAGGTCAAGTTGTTGGGGTATGGTCTTATCCTTTGTATCAGCATTAAGTAACTCAATCTAGCTTAGATCATATTGGATTAGATAGAACCCAGATTAGGTTGGTATGACTAGATTAAACTAGTTTAAGATTAGCTAGATCTACCAGGGTAGGATAAATATTATTAGGATATGTTAGAATCTTTTAAGATAGGATGGATTATATGATGTAGGTAGGTCATTGTTCAAGGATGAGTTGGTATAAGACATTAATTTAGGTCAAGATCTATTTGTAGAGACAGTGTCTAACCTATATCACTAACTTAACTAACTTGTTAATAACTCACTTTAGATTGAATCATATTAGATTGGATGGGATCTAGATTAGATTGGTATGACTAGTTTGACTAGGTAAGATCTAATTAATTTTCATTAGACCATGGTTGTTTAAACTAGGGTGGATAAGTATGCTTATTAGGTTAAGATGGATCCATAAAGATAAGATAGAATCTTTTGAGACCAGTTAGATCTATTAGGATAAAATCTTTTCAAGATAAGATGAGTATCTTTTAAGATGAGATGGATCTATTAAGATAAGGGAGAATCTTTTAAGATAAGATGAATTGGTTAGAATGAGATCTTTTAGGATAAGAAAAATCTCTTAAGCTAGATATGTTCCAATGGGGATAATCTAGGTTGTCTAGTTATTTTATAAATATATTTTTATACCTATGTGTATATGCAGATGCAATTGTGGACATTACTCCACAACTCATCACACTCAAACAAAGATCCAAATCAGACAAGTACCATAAGAACAAACACTCATACAAATATGTAATAAAATAGTTTTGATTTTTGTTCCTAAGAATGGGTCTCCTATTTCTTAAAAGTCACTTTAGGTACAGGATTTCAAAGTGTGAAATCCAAGTTTGTCTTTAGAAATAAAAGGTAAGATTAATCAGAGTAAAGCGGAAATAGATAAGAAAAGATTAAGAAAAGTTTAGAAAAGAATCAGAGTAAGATAAGTATTTAATGGTTGTCCAGTTCTATCTAGGTTTCGTCCTACAGTCAACATTCCTCTGATACCACTTCTGTAACACCCGGATTTTAGGGGTCCAAAACCCGGGGTTAACATAAACACCAGGTATGCTGGGACCAAGTCTCATACATATGATGTATAGTGGCACAGGATCGAATGTCACATCTTTATATATAACAGGAGTTCTATACAAAATAAATAATTACATTATAAGGAGACAACGGTCCAGCAACCCAAAGTTGACTGGGAGACGACGGCCTAGACCTCTCACGAACTCATCGCAGCATCCTCCATGAGCATCATCCAGTGGTACCTGTTCTTGACCTGTGGTGTATGTGAGACAGCAAGAGTGAGCTCACATACGTTCATCGCTCAACAAGTTGTGGGGAATAATGTGCATGAACTCGCCAAAGGTGGGAGCTCACGTGAAGTGTAAGGCTTACCAGAGAAGATGGTTAGAGCTGAGCATTGCTTTTAAAGTTGGTCAAAATTTTATTAGCAATTACTAAGTATAAGTAAATACCAACCCAATTAAATAGTAGAACAAAAGTAACAACTTCACCTGCGATGCAATGCATATGACAAATTGAGTTTAAGTTCCATAATTTAATCATGTGAGGGTCCGAGCTGCTCATGACCGTGAGCACGGCTAGTATACCAGTTTTACACTCTGCAGAGGTTGCGCATCTTTACCCTGCTCATGACCGTGAGCACGGCTAGTATACCAGTTTTACACTCTGCAGAGGTTGCGCATCTTTACCCACAAGTCGTGTATCCCATGTCGCCAGGGTTTGCAAGGCCCTTAGACACTTCCGAGGTGAATGGCTAGGGATCCACTACGAGGCCTTTACAAAGTTCCACTAGCTTCCGAAAACCCGCTACAGTTTATAGGAAGTTCCAGTGCAGGAATCCCTTGCAGGACCGCCATCGCAGCAAAATCCTCCCGAGGGCCTCCCTACACTGACCACTCCCCTACTGCCCTTGCCCCTTTCGGGTAAGGTAGTCTTCCACTAGCTTTCCTAATTAATCAGCCAAGGGGTCCCATTCCTCCCTTGTGGTAGCACTGTTTTCCCGGGTGGTCGCTCCATGTTCCAATTAACATAATGATCTTATCATGAGCAATAAATAACAACTGATAACAAAAGTGTAATCATGAATAGTGTATCTCCATACCCAAAACCACATATAGCACTAGCAAGTACTACCCAGAAAGTTCAGTGGTAACCAAGGTATAGAGATAGACAAACTAAGGTAACCTATTGGGTCCCATCAAAATTAACCTATGCAGATCATTATGATTAATTAGAACATGAGTGGGTAAAAAGAAGTGATCAAGGGCACAACTTGCCTGGGCCTTGAGAATCCAGGTACCAGGATGATCTTCAGGTGACTCGTGACCTCACGCTAGTCGTAGCAATACAAACAAGCAGTGTATAGGCAAAATTAACATCACACCAAACAAGTAAACAAAATACATAATAGTAATCTACATATTGAAATAAGATCACAGGAACAAGAATTATTAATTTTGGAATCATAGATTTTAAGTTATGGATTTCCAAAGATTCTATGTGCTTAGTACAAGATTAATTAAGATAACAATTTTAATGTGACTTTTATGTAAAACCAGTGGCACTAATTGATAAACAATAATATTACAAAATTATAGGAAGTGGAATGGATTAATTTGGAGTTCATATGCATTTTCTATGAATTATATAAATTCTAGGAATTATTTTTATATTAAAAACTAATTTTTAATTCATTTTCCTGATTTTATAACTCTCTGGACTGGGCCTCAATTAAACAGAAGCACAGGGGGCTCGGCGCAAGATTCCCGAGACTCAGTCAACAGTGCCCGAGGGACGGCGGGTTGTTTTCGGGGAAACATAAGGGCTCTTTAATAAAAATGCGTCGCGAAGGGGTACCCGTTATTCCTAACCGTCCGATCCACAATCGATAATCCAGATTAGATCAAAGCCCTGCGAATCGGTACGCTCCCATGACCGCTGGATTCAAAATCGAGGGGCCAGATTCAAAATAACACCTATAGACCGCCAGCCGTTCGATCTTCGTCTAACGGTCCCGATCTAATTCGAGTGAAAGGGTATTTGACATTTAATCTGTGCCGTTCAGTGGGATCGGACGGCTCCGGCCTTTCTTCTACACCCCCCCCAACGCCGACGGCGAGGCTGAGCTCCACGGCGGAGCAGCCCCGGCCGGACGTGGTGATTGCGATTGAGCCCCCTAAATCTACCTCCGAAAGGTGCTATGCGCAGCGGTGAGTGAGACAAAGAGGATGGGGGTGGTTTTACCTCAAATCGGGGCGGTGAATGCTCTGCCCACGAGACGATGCGGCTCCGCGGCGGAGCACCAACTACGGCGAAGAATCCCCGTGGTCTGGAGCACGATTCCACCCAGGCGAAGCTGCGACGAGCATCCACGTGCACAGGGTTTCCCCCTGGATCGATCACTGAGGCCCGAACGGCAACCAAGGCGGGGTTCCGCGGCGGCGCCCAATTTTCTCCCACCGTGCTCGGTGTGCCACGGGGGGGTTCTGGTGACGAGCAAGGACGGCGACCGGGTTATATAGGGGCAGGGTGAGTCCGAGCGGAGCAGCAGCGAAGATTTCGACCGGGGAGCTTGCGGATCGAGTTGCGGACGCCCGCGATTGCCGCGCGGATTCTGTTGGCTTCGACGGAAGGTGGAAGATACGCCTGACAGACGGGCCCCACGTGTAGGTGACTGTTGCGAGGCGAGCGGCGGCGGGTGGCTGAACGGGTGGGCCCGCGTGTCGGTGAGAAGGCGAGAGCGCGCGTGAGTGGTGAATACTGGGCCGCGCGGGATGGGAGTGGAAGTGGGCCGAAAAGGAGAATGGGTGGCCCAGCTAGGGTTTTTCTTTTTTTCTTTTCTTTTCCTTTTCCTTTTTGATTTATTTTCTTTTCATTTGAATCTCTAATTTGAATTTGAATCCTGTTATGAACTTCACTTTTGAGTCAAATGTACCAACTCAAATCTATACAAGAATAATATATATATTATAATTATTTTTATTCACATAGTAATTTCTTCCTTCCCTTTTCTCTTTTACATATTATTTCTAAAACCCCAAAGTGAAATTTTGGGTTAAATTCAAATCTCCATCTCATTATTGTACTTCTATTATCATTATTCTATTATTATATTAACTAAGTAATGTTTTCAATATGAAGTACACACACCACATTATTATTTGAGTGTGTAGTTAGGTTAAAGGTATATTCAAAAGTTCTCCCATTGTTTTGATAGGAACATTTTCCAATGTCTAATCTTTATTATGATTTATTTTAACCATTGTTATTTTATTATGATCATTTACCTTTAAAAAGGGTGAATTATAAAGTTTAATTATTTATCAATGATACTTTGCTCAGATTTCTTCTACCAATCCCAAATTCAGAATTTGGGTGTTACACACAAATCCGCAGCAATACACACGCACACAAGCCAAGACTTGAGCTCAAATGAAGCACAACGAGTTCACCACTAGAACGGAGCTCAAATCACTAACAAAGTCAACCAAGTGCACAGAGACGAAGTGTGGAAGACTTAGAATGCTCAAAGTATGCTTAAGTGACTCCTCCATGCGCCTAGGGGTCCCTTTTATAGCCCCAAGGCAGCTAGGAGCCGTTGGAGGCAATCTTGGAAGGCTAATCTTACCTTCTGTCGGGTGGCACACCGGACAGTCCGGTGTGCCACCGGACAGTCCCTGTAGCTGTCCGGTCCACGATCTTCTTCCTTTTCTGGCGCATCCGACCGTTGCAGTTTCGTGGTAGTTGGCGCACCGGACAATGTCCGGTGCACACCGGACAGTCTGATGCCCCATGCCGACAGTTGGCGCGCCCACGCGTCGCGCGAAGATTGCGCGGCCGACCGTTGGCGCAGTCGACTGTTGGCTCACCGGACAGTCCTGTGCCCCACCGGACAGTCCGGTGAATTTTAGCCGTACACCGTTGAACTTTTCCCGAGAGCGACGACTTCGCCGCGGACGACTCACGGACAGTCCGGTGCACCACCGGACAGTCCGGTGAATTATAGCCGTACGCCGCCATCGAGTCCCGAGAGTGGCCTATTCACCTGAGGCTGGTCTGGCGCACGGCGCACCGGACACTATCCGGTGCACCACCGGACAGTCCGGTGCACCCAGACTGAGCTACAGTTGGTGTTGGGGACTTGTTCTCAAATGCTTCGGATTAAGAACAAGGCAACATAAAAAGTGTTAAACGTTAAGGCCCTTCGTCCTATCGAACATTATTCCCCTTCGGGAATAATGAGCTCCGGACGAAGGTCACAAGAGACATACCTTCGTAAATTCAACAAGTAATAACGAAGGATTCATATAAAACATGGAATGTAAATCATAGAATCATTTCTATTTTATTAACACAAAGAAATAGAAATGATTACAAATTACAAATGTACCTTCGGTCCTGAGAGAAGGTAAAAAGTACAAGCGTGACGCAAATGTCAATGCCAAGTCAGCGTGAACAGTACGGGAGTACTGTTCATCTATTTATAGGCGCGGGACGCAGCCCACGTAAAATTACATCCATGTCCATTACATTTGTTAATGGCTTATGGAAATTTGTCAAGGCCCACGCAGTCTTTTCATCTTTAAGTCGGTTCCCCCCTCTGCTGTCGCGACGAAGCTTCCCTGCGCACAGCTTCGGCTGCGCTCGTCCTTCGTCTAGTTCAGGCTTCGTCCTGGCCGTGCTTCATATTCATAGTTCTGAGTCCAAAAATACCTGTTCACATAATCCACTTGGAAAACATTGTCAAATCATGTTTTTGAGGACCTTCGGAGGACGAAGGCCCCCAACAGTAGCCCCTCGCAATATTAATTTGTTAATAATAAATTCAGATTGCGATATGGACGAAGGCCTTGAGCCGAAGGTCCGAAAAAACACCTTCCCTTTGCTAGAATAGCAACATTCACTGACAGGCGGGGCTTTTAAAATTTTTAACGCCCTGGGCGTATAAATAAGATCGCACCGCAAACTCATTTGGTACGCACACTTGCCCTTTGCTTCGGCCCACTAAAATTTTTAGCTCTTGTGCACTAAGATTTGCTGGTCTTTTTGATTTTGGAGCTTCGGCCTCGAGAACAATTTTTTAGCGCTTCCGAAGATGTCTGAAGGCAAGAAGATCCCTGCTGAGACGAAGCTGAGTCTCGAGGAGGAGAAGAATCTGGGGTTCCTGATAGCGATGGCAGAGACCAATACAGAGAAAATCACCAAAGAGATTCTCGAAGGTCTGTCCGAAGATACTGGTGACAGCGACAGCTATGATGTAGAGAGTGGTGAAGAAGAGGCCGAAGATCGTCCATGGCGGCCAAGTCACACGGTTTTCGGGAAAACCACTATCAAGCAGAGCCATATTGATAATATGAGGGGGCGGTATTTTCGAGATATATCTATTGTGAGGGCTGACGCTGGAGAAAAGACCTCTCCCACCCCCGAAGAAGATGAAGTTGTGATTTTCCGAAGCTTTCTCAAGGCTGGGCTTCGATTCCCCCTGAGCAACTTTGTTGTCGAGGTACTGAAAACATTTCAAGTCTACCTTCATCAACTTATTCCCGAAGCTATCATAAGAATGGGGATATTTGTCTGGGCTGCAAAAAGTCAAGGCGTAGAACCAAATGCTAAGAGTTTTTGCAACATTCATGAATTATTATACGAGACAAAGCCCTGGGGAAAAGAACAATATCACAACAATTTTGGGTGTTACAGCTTCGGAGCCCGCTCCGGGTCAAGCTGCCCTGTGCCGACCTTTCGGAAGAGGTGGCCCGGAGCCTGGATGACAGAGTGGTTTTATGTGAAGAATGATTTAATAGCGCAAGAAAATGTTAAAAGTATTATTATGTGCCCCATCTGGCAACGCTTCGGACTACGAAGGCCGAAGGTTGAAATGGACGAAGCAGCCGAGGAGTGCCAAAGAGCCTTCGGCGTGGTCTGCTCTTTCATTGGGACAAGGGACTTGGTCCAAGAGCACATTGCCTTCAGGGTATGGCCACTTACAGAAAAATGGGAAATGCCGAAGGAAACTATTAAAGAGTCCGACGAAGGCGGACTAGTTAGACTGAAATTCACATTCAAATATGCAGATAAATTTATTGAACCTGATGATGACTGGCTGAAGAGCATTGAAACTTTAAGTGATGAATTACTTGGGGCATTTTCGAAGGCCGAAAATACTGCGCTATCAGCAGCCTTCGGTGGCCGAAAGAAGAAAAGGCTCAACCGTGTGTTTGACGCAGTCGGGTTTATGTACCCTGACTATCACTATCCGGTATTGGGTCACAAAAGGAAAAATACTTCTCCTGCGACAGAAGCTACCACAAGTGCCCCTAGTGAGCCAGCGCCTCAAAGAAAAAAGATGAAGGTGCTCACCCATCGGACACGCTTTATTGAGCCGGCCACAGTGCCAAAATTCATTGGTGAAGCTTCTTTGGCCGCTGAAACTACAGATCTAGCTCCAGTGCCGAAGATGGAAGAGAAGACTGAAGCGCCTTCAGCAGTAGAAAAGCCGAAGATTGACGAACCAAAAATGTCTGAAATCTTAAGTCCTTCGGTAAATGTTGAAGTAATAAAAAACCAAAAGGGGCCATCGGTGACCCCAAAAAGGAAAAGAATGGTAAACGTACTAGATGTCTTGGAGACAATTAAGTCTTCAAGCACAACTCCAAAAAAGAGTGCTGAAGTTGCTGAAGCTTCTACTGAAGCTTCGACGCAACAGGCCGAAGCTGAAGCTGGGCGTTCAGAGCCCCACAAGGAGCAACCTTTGGAAGCCGAAGCAATAAAAATATCAGAACCAGTTTTAATTGAAGAAACTGACACTGCCATCCCCGAAGCTCCCTCCAGCGTATACGATTACACCGTGCGACATGCTTCGGGGAAGAAACTGTCTGAAGAAGAGATCTATGAAGCGAATCACTATGCGAAAGAGTTGAAGTATCCGAAGGGGGCAGTAATATTTAATGGGACAAACGAAGATGATTTCCTATATTGCCTCCCAGACAATAAAGAACTATCTGTCTGCCGAGAGATGGCCAGGAGTATAGGCTTCCCGAAGCTCGAAGCTGGATTAAGCGCCATGACGAAAGAGGATCTCGCAGACAGTCTTGCATACAATAGCCTAAAGGTTTGGGAATTAAGCGTTTTGAAAAAACTTTTTTAATACGTAATTCACTCCTATATTCTTATATGGATTCTTTTTCGTACAGGGCTTAATTCTAAGCAACGCATTAAGAGCTCAAAAAAGCGCCGAAGACGAAAGCTATGAGATTGCGTTCGACAATTTACGCTCCGAAGTTATAAAGCTGAGGAACGAAGCTCTAGAAAAAGATAAAATTCTGCTTACGCTGGTGGACAAAGTAAAGAAGGACGAAGCTGCTTCAAAAACCCAGGCCGAAGCCCAAAAGCGCGAAATTAAAGATCTTCAAAAACAGCTGGCTAGAGCTAGAGAGGAGCGCGTGCTTGAGGAAACAAAACGAGAACTTAGTGATCATATGGTCAACAAGTTGGAGTTAAGAGTTAAAGAGCTTCGTGCTTCTCAGAGGAACTGTTATGTTAAATCTGTAGAATGCGTGAACAAAATTAAGGCCAGCTTCGCCAGCGTGGGCGCCTTCTCCAGCGAAGAGAATTTCTCTCGAGGCAATCCCGAAGGTCCACTGGAATGGATTAGTCACGAAGCAGAGGCCTTCGAGGAGATCCTGAGCAGTCGCGGCGACATCTGCGCTTTTTCGGGCGCTAGAGGAATTGCTTCTGTCTTAGAGAAGAAAGGTTGCGGGCATGTAAAATTTTTAGCTCAGTCCGAAGCTGCCTTATCTTCCGAAGACATCAAGGACCCCTCGGCCGAAGCAAGCGTTGTTGGTGGCAAATTTTTTACTGATATCTGGAACGACGGCGGCCGAGGAATGGCGCAAGAAATCATCCAAAGGAGCGAAAAAGGCATCCATGATGCTAGGAAAGTGGCAGAAGCTGCCGAAAGAAGTACAGAGCTCGAAAGGCAATTAGGTATTGATTAGCCGTTCTTATTGTGTTGCAATTTTTATTTCAAACTTTGCTCACGATTTATAATAATAACGAAGAAATGTTCTTTTGCCTCAGAAGCTGCTGAATCGACTGTCGATCCCCACACAAAAGGGGATGATGAAATTAAACAAATGGCCGAAGCTATCATGGACAAAGTTGTTGATCAACTTTTAAATGAAGTCGCCGAAGCAGTATTAAGAGAAGACTAGATGCTATTTAGAAAAACAGTTAAATTGTGATCTATGTAACATTTGTACATTTGAATGTAATATACAAGCTTCTTTCCATTATTCAATTCTTTACGATGCATGAAACTCTACATACATACCATTTTTGAGCCTTCGGCGAAAAAACACCTTCCCTTCTTTTCATGCTTCGTGAAGAAAACATTCTTCGTTAAAACTGTTCTGATAAGACACATCCATGCTTCGTGAAAGCACTCTCCGAAGCTAAACAATTTTGATATTGCTCTGATGAAGCTCATCCATGCTTCGTAAAAACAGCCTCCGAAGCTATTTTCCGAAGATTATCATTATATTCCCTCGTGACTTTGCACAATTTGCACTTTCTCAAATCATTCTTTCGAAGGTTAATACTGTGTGCCCTTCTTTTGCCGTATGCAACATGATGTATGATGCTTATGCTATGCGAAATGATGTGATGATGTTATGTTATGCAAATGACATCTGTTCCGAAGATACACACAAAACACATTCGTAAGCTCTGCATTCCCTTAGGAACGTCTTTGGAGCTTCTTCGTCTTTTACTTAGACGGTATAAGCTCTGCATTCCCTTAGGAACGTCTTTGGAGCTTCTTCGTCTTTTACTTAGACGGTATAAGCTCTGCATTCCCTTAGGAACGTCTTTGGAGCTTCTTCGCCTTTTACTTAGGCGGTATCAGCGTTGACTTTTCGCTGTATGCTCTGCATTCCTTTAGGAACGACTTTTGAGCAGAAAACTTACACTGCGCTCCCTTTGGAACGGCTTTTTGTGACTTCATAAACTTACTCTGCGTTCCTTAGAACGACTTTCTGTTACTCCGAAGGATTTTTAATACTTCGAAGGTCCTCCTTGTTAACACTAAAACTTCATCAATTTAAGCCTGTGGAGAAAATAGATTTTCCTCATGGGAAACAGCGAAATTATTACATGGAAACTATCAATGTTTTTTGCTACAGAGAATAGAACTGAATGGAAAAGATTGCTATCAAAGGTAGGATATGTGTCAATAAATGTGCTTCGACTCTGGCACAGTGCTGTTGACTGTGCGAGCTTCGGATTGCTCTCTACGATCCCTTTGGTGCAGAACATATTGGCTCCCTTCTGGCTGCTGGCCTTGTTGCAGCGGAGGTGGGGGCGGGGGCTGTTGCCACGAAGCTTGAGGTTGACTTGCCGAAGCTACGGAGGCTGCAGGGTGGTTGCCCACGTACTCCGGGATGTAAGGCTGATGGTACGAAGCGGTATGCATGACCTGCTTCGGCTGTCCCTGTTGCGCTGCAGCTTCTGCTAGCTCCTTTTGTTTCTGGATGGTAACATGGCACATCCTGGTGGTATGGCCCTTGTTCTCACCGCAGAATAAGCAAAATGTCCTCCTTGGTTGGTCCCCAAATCGCCCGCCGAAGCCCCTGGCGCCTCTGCCTCTTGGAGCTGGTGGCCGAAAGAAAGTTTGCTGCTGCCCCGAAGCCTGTGAGGAGCACTGCGGCCTGTTCTGCTGACTCCCCTTGTCATCATTTTGAGTGGAGTTGTGAATGGACCTGACATGCCTCGGATAAAATCTTCCCCCGAAGCCCCTGGTCATCTCAGAAAATCTGAAGGCCTCCTCCCTTCTTTGGCGAAAGTCATTATCAGCACGAATGTACTCGTCCATCTTTTGGAGCAGCTTCTCCAAAGTCTGAGGAGGCTTTCTAGCAAAGTATTGAGCTGCAGGCCCAGGACGAAGCCCCTTGATCATGGCTTCGATAACAATTTCATTGGGCACCGTTGGTGCCTGTGCCCTCAAACGCAAGAACCTTCTGACATATGCCTGAAGGTATTCTTCATGATCCTGAGTGCACTGAAACAAAGCTTGTGCAGTGACCGGCTTCGTCTGAAATCCTTGAAAGCTGGTTGACAGCATATCCTTCAGCTTCTGCCATGAGGTGATTGTCCCTGGTCGAAGGGAGGAATACCAGGTCTGAGCAACATTCCTGACGGCCATGACGAAAGACTTCGCCATGACTGCAGCATTGCCCCCATACGAAGACACTGTTGCTTCGTAGCTCATCAGGAACTGCTTCGGGTCTGAGTGGCCGTCGAACATAGGAAGCTGAGGTGGCTTATAGGATGGAGGCCAAGGTGTAGCCTGCAGCTCAGCGGACAAAGGAGAAGCATCATCGAAAACAAAATTTCCCTGATGGAAATTGTCATACCAGTCATCTTCGTTGACGAAGCCCTCCTGATGAAGGTCTTTCTGCTGAGGCCTTCTATTTTGCTCATCATGGGTGAGGTGGCGGACTTCCTCAGAGGCTTCGTCTATCTGCCGTTGCAACTCAGCTAGCCGGGCCATCTTCTCCTTCTTCCTTTGCACCTGTTGATGTAGGATCTCCATATCCCTGATTTCTTGGTCTAGCTCTTCCTCCTGAAACGTTGGGCTAACGGCCTTTCTCTTCTGGCTTCGGGCCTCCCGAAGAGAGACGGTCTCCTGGTTGTGGTCCAGTGGTTGTAGTGCTGCAGCCCCAGCCGCTGAAGCTTTCTTCGGTGCCATAGCGAAGATCTACAGCTTCCGAAGGTGTTCAAAAAAGCTTCGAAGTGGAAGTGAGTTCACCGGAGGTGGGCGCCAATGTTGGGGACTTGTTCTCAAATGCTTCGGATTAAGAACAAGGCAACATAAAAAGTGTTAAACGTTAAGGCCCTTCGTCCTATCGAACATTATTCCCCTTCGGGAATAATGAGCTCCGGACGAAGGTCACAAGAGACATACCTTCGTAAATTCAACAAGTAATAACGAAGGATTCATATAAAACATGGAATGTAAATCATAGAATCATTTCTATTTTATTAACACAAAGAAATAGAAATGATTACAAATTACAAATGTACCTTCGGTCCTGAGAGAAGGTAAAAAGTACAAGCGTGACGCAAATGTCAATGCCAAGTCAGCGTGAACAGTACGGGAGTACTGTTCATCTATTTATAGGCGCGGGACGCAGCCCACGTAAAATTACATCCATGTCCATTACATTTGTTAATGGCTTATGGAAATTTGTCAAGGCCCACGCAGTCTTTTCATCTTTAAGTCGGTTCCCCCCTCTGCTGTCGCGACGAAGCTTCCCTGCGCACAGCTTCGGCTGCGCTCGTCCTTCGTCTAGTTCAGGCTTCGTCCTGGCCGTGCTTCATATTCATAGTTCTGAGTCCAAAAATACCTGTTCACATAATCCACTTGGAAAACATTGTCAAATCATGTTTTTGAGGACCTTCGGAGGACGAAGGCCCCCAACAGTTGGCTATACACAGCCAACTCTTTTCCAAACCAATTTCTCCTGATCTAGCACTTAGACACAATACATTAGTACTCAAAAACAATGTACTAAGTCTAGAAACGTACCTTGTTACATGATTTGCACTTCTTCAATCTTTGGCACTAATTAACACTTAGAGAATAGGCGTTGGGCACTTAATCACCAAAACACTTTAGAAATGGCCCAAGGGCACATTTCCCTTTCAAACATGCGGCTGCACCATGTGCTGATCGACGGCGGGGCAGGCCTCAACGTCATCAGCCATGCTGCATTCAAGCAGCTGCAGATCCTGGGGTCCCGTCTGGGACCCTCTCATCCATTCTCCGGAGTGGGCGCCCAACCGGTGTATCCCCTTGGGAGCATCACGCTCCTGGTTATATTTGGGATCGAGGAAAACTTCCGCATGGAGAACGTCCAGTTTGACGTCACGGAGGTTAACCTCCCCTTCAACGCCATCATCGGCAGGCCGGCCCTGTATCGGTTCATGGCCATTGCCCATTACGAGTATTTGGTCCTCAAGAAGCCATCCCCTGCTAGGGTCCTCACCATGAAGGGTGACCGCGCCGCTACGGTGACGGCGGTCGAGAAGCTGCACGCCCTGGCGACGGAAGCTGCTCGTCCGGACGACGGGGGGAAGGACCCCTCGACCTTCGGTACCAACGCGCCTGCCAAGGTGCCAAAGGTACAGCCGTCCGGAGCAGACGGTGGACCCGTGAAGACCATCTAGGTCGGCGCGGACTCCTCCCAGACCACCCGCATCGCGGACAATCTGGGAGAGAAATAGGAACTCGCGCTTGTCACCTTCCTCTGAGCAAATGTCGACATTTTCGCTTGGGAATCGTCACAGATGCCTGGGATCCCCAGGGAGGTGATTGAGCACCATCTAAAGATCCACCCCGACGCCAGGCTGGTGAGCCAGAAGCCTTGGAGACAGTCCGTTGAGCGGCAGGACTTCATCCATGAGGAGGTCCGGAAGCTGCTTGATGCCAGCTTTATCGAAGAGGTCCATCACCCTGTGTGGCTGGCTAACCCAGTCATCGTCCCCAAGGCGAACGGGAAGCTTCGGATGTGCATCGACTACACCAGCCTGAACAAGGCATGTCCTAAGGACCCATATCCACTTCCACGCTTAGATCAGATCGTGGACTCTACCTCCGGGTGCGACCTCTTGTCCTTCTTAGATGCCTACTCAGAATTCCACCAGTTTCGAATGGCTAGGGAGGATAGGAAGCATACCGCTTTTGTAACAGTGGATGGGCTCTACTGCTATGTTGTAATGCCCTACGGTCTGAAGAACGCCTTGCCAACATTTGTACGGGCGATGAGTAAGACCTTTGGGACCTGATCAGGGACAAAGTAGAGATATATGTCAATGACATCGTGGTCAAGACTAGGAAGGGGTCGACTCTGGTGGAAGACCTAACCCTGGTCTTTGACAGGCTGCGGGCGACGCGCACAAAGCTAAACCCGGACAAATTGAAAGGGAAATGTGCCCTTGGGCCATTTCTAAGTATTTTGGTGATTTAGTGTCCAACACAAGTGCCTAAGTGTAAAAAGGTGGACAAAGTACAAATCAAGGATAAAGGTATGTTTCTCAGACTTAGTACATTGTTTTATGGACTAATGTATTGTGTCTAAGTGCTGGAAACAGGAAAAATCCAATTGGAAATGTCTTGGCTCGAGCAGCCAAGACTCTGCTCAGTCTGGGAGCACCGGACTGTCCGGTGGTGCACCGGACAGTGTCTGGTGCGCCAGGCTTGCTCGAGCGAACAGGATGCTCTCGGGACTTCGACGGCGGTGTACGACTATAATTCACCGGACTGTCCGGTGGGGCACCGGACTGTCCGGTGGACCGTTCACAGGCGAACTCGTCGCTCTCGGGAAACCATCAACGGCGTACGGCTATAATTCACCGGACTGTCCGGTGTGCACCGGACTGTCCGGTGAGCCAACGGTCGGCCGGGCCAACGGTCGGCTGCGCAATCTGCGCAGGACACGTGGCCGAGCCAACGGCTAGAAGGGGGCACCAGACATGTCCGGTGCGCCAACGGCTCTCAGGCTGCCAACGGTCGAATGCGCCATTTTTGGATGGAAATCGGGCACCGGACTGTCCGGTGCGCCAGTCGACAGAAGGCAAGACAGCCTTCCTAGATTGCTCTCAACGGCTCCTAGCTGCCTTGGGGCTATAAAAGGGACCCCTAGGCGCATGGAGGAGCACACCAAGCATTCTTACAACATTCCTAAGCACCAAGACCTCGATTCCGCGCATTTGTTTCTTTGTGATAGCATATAGAGCTCTAGTGGAGTTGTGAACTCATTGAGTTGTGTTGCGAGCTCTTGTTGCGACTTGTGTGCGTGGTGACACTCTGATTTTTGTGTCTTGTGTGCGTTGCTAATCCCTCCCTTGCTCCGTGCTTCTTTGTGAACTTCAAGTGTAAGGGCGAGAGGCTCCAAGTTGTGGAGATTCCTTGCAAACGGGATTAAGAAAAGCAAGCAAAACACCGTGGTATTCAAGTGGGTCTTTGGACCGCTTGAGAGGGGTTGATTGCAACCCTCGTCCGTTGGGACGCCACAACGTGGAGTAGGCAAGCGTTGGTCTTGGCCGAACCACGGGATAACCACCGTGCCATCTCTGTGATTGATCTCTTGTGGTTATTGTGTTTTGACTCCTCTCTAGCCACTTGGCGATTATTGTGCTAACACTTAACCAAGTTTTTGTGGCTTAAGTTTCAAGTTTTACAGGATCACCTATTCACCCCCACCCCTCTAGGTGCTCTCAATTGGTATCGGAGTCGTTCTCTTCACAAAGGGACTAACCGCCCGAAGAGATGGATCCTAAGGGGAAGGGTATCGTGATCAACGATAAAGAGAAGGAATCTTTCGTCAACGAGCCGAAGGATGACAAGCCTACCGACTCGGGCTCGGGTCATAGACGGAAAGATGGGAAGAAGAAGAAGACAAGGCACATCAAGGAGATTGTCTACTACGACGACAGCGACGAGTCATCTTCTTCCTAAAAGGATGACGACCACAACGACTACGAGAGAAGGAAACCGGTTAATTCGAACTTTTATTTTGACTACTCTCGTATTCCGCAAAGTACAAATACTCATTTGCTCTCCATTCCACTTGGCAAACCTCCTCACTTTGATGGAGAGGACTATGGATTTTGGAGCCACAAAATGCGTAGTCACTTGTTCTCTCTCCATCCGAGCATATGGGAGATTGTGGAAAGTGGAATGAAGTTCGATAGCTCGGATAGTCCTATTTTCATTAATGAACAAATTCATAGAAATGCACAAGCCACTACTGTGTTGTTAGCCTCCTTGTGCAGGGACGAGTACCATAAAGTGAGCGGCTTGGACAATGCCAAGCAGATCTGGGACACCCTCAAGATGTCTCATGAGGGGAACGACGTCACCTTGCTCACCAAAATGGAGTTGGTGGAGGGCGAGCTTGGACGATTCGCGATGATAAGGGGCGAGGAGCCAACCCAAACATACAACCGGCTCAAGACCCTTATCAACAAAATAAGGAGCTACGGAAGCACGCGGTGGACGGACCACGACGTCGTCCGACTGATGCTAAGGTCCTTTACCGTTCTTGATCCTCATTTGGTGAATAATATTCGTGAGAATCCCAGGTACACCAAAATGTCGCCTAAAGAAGTCCTTGGAAAATTCGTAAGCGGACGAATGATGATCAAGGAAGCGAGGTACGTGGACAACGCGTTGAACGGTCCAATCCATGAGCCTCAACCCATTGCTCTCAAGGCAACAAAGAGCAAGGAGGCGTTACCTAGCAAGGTAGCGCAAGTTGAGGCGGCAGGGCTCAATGATGAAGAGATGGCCCTCATCATCAAGCGCTTCAAGACGGCGCTTAAGGGTCGCAAGGGACAGCCAAGCAAGACCAAAGCCAAGGGGAAGCGCTCATGCTTCAAATGCGGTAAGATTGGTCATTTTATTGCTAACTGTCCCGATAATGAAAGTGACCAGGAACACGGGAGCAAGAGGGAAAAGAAGAAAAATTACAAGAAGGCCAAGGGCGAGGCACATCTAGGAAAGGAGTGGGATTCGGATTGCTCCTCCTCCGACTCCGACAATGAAGGATTTGCCGCCACCGCCTTCAACAAGTCATCCCTCTTCCCCAACGAGCGTCACACATGCCTTATGGCAAGGGAAAAGAAGGTAAGTACTCGAAACTCTACTTATGCTTCTTCAAGTGAGGACGAATCTAGTGATGAGGATGAAATAGATTATTCATATTTATTTAAGGGCCTAGATAGAACCAAGGTAGATAAAATTAATGAATTGATTGATGCCTTGAATGATAAGAATAGGCTTTTAGAAAAACAAGAGGATTTGTTGTACGAAGAACATGACAAATTTGTAGAAGCACAAAAATCTCATGCTTTAGAAGTTAAAAGAAATGAAATGCTTTCTTGTGAATTATCTTCTTGCCATGAGACAATTTCTAGCTTAAGGAGCATTAATGATGATTTGAATGCTAAGTTAGAATTAGCTAGTAAATCAACAACTTGTGTAGAAAATGTTGTTATTTGCAATAGATGTAAAGATTTTGATATTGATGCTTGTAGTGAACACATAGCTTCTATTGCAAAGTTAAATGATGAAATGGCTAGTCTTAATGCCCAACTTAAGGCTAGCAAAAGTGATTTTGATAAACTAAAATTTGCTAGGGATGCCTACACGGTTGGTAGACACCCCTCAATTAAGGATGGGCTTGGCTTCAAGAGGGAAGCCAAGAAATTAACAAGCCATAAGGCTCTCATCTCCGCCAAGGAGAAAGGGAAGGCCCCTATGGCAAGTAGTACTAAAAAGAACTATGCTTTTATGTACAATGATAGAAGACAGTCTCATAGGAGTTGTAATGCTTTTGATTCACATGCCTATGATTCTTATTCTATGTTTGCTTCCAATTCTTCCTATATGCATGGTAGAGATATGCCTAGGAAAAATATTCATCATGTGCCTAGAAAGAATATTGCTCATGTTCCTAGGAAAGTTATGAATGGACCCTCTACAATTTATCATGCTTTAAATGCTTCCTTTGCTATTTGTAGAAAGGATAGGAAGATAGTTGCTAGGAAATTAGGGGCAAAATGCAAGGGTGATAAAACTTGCATTTGGGTCCCTAAGACAATTGTGACTAACCTTGTAGGACCCAACAAGAGTTGGGTACCTAAGACCCAAGCCTAAATTTGCCTTGCAGGTTTATGCATCCGGGGGTTCAAGCTGGATTATCGACAGCGGATGCACAAACCACATGACGGGGGAAAAGAGGATGTTCTCTTCCTACGTCAAGAACAAGGATTCCCAAGATTCAATAATATTCGGTGATGGGAACCAAGGCAAGGTAAAAGGGTTAGGTAGAATTGCTATTTCGTCCGAGCACTCTATATCCAATGTGTTTTTAGTTGAGTCTCTTGGATATAACTTGTTATCTGTTAGTCAATTATGCAATATGGGATATAATTGTCTATTTACAAATATAGATGTGTCTGTCTTTAGAAGATGTGATGGTTCACTAGCTTTTAAGGGTGTACTAGACGACAAACTTTATTTAGTTGATTTTGCAAAAGAAGAGGCCGGTCTAGATGCATGCTTAATGGCTAAGACTTGCATGAGCTGGTTGTGGCATCGCCGCTTAGCACATGTGGGAATGAAGAACCTCCACAAACTTCTAAAGGGAGAACACATGATAGGTCTAACTAATGTACATTTCGAAAAAGATAGACCTTGTGCAGCTTGTCAAGCAGGGAAACAGGTGGGAGGCTCTCATCACACCAAAAATGTGATGACAACATCAAGACCCTTGGAGATGCTTCATATGGACCTCTTCGGACCCGTCGCCTATCTGAGTATAGGAGGAAGTAAGTATGGTCATGTTATAATTGATGATTTTTCCCGCTTCACTTGGGTATTCTTTTTGCAGGATAAATCTGAAACCCAAGGGACCCTCAAGCGCTTCCTCAGGAGAGCTCAAAATGAGTTTGAGCTCAAAGTGAAGAAAATAAGGAGCGACAACTGGTCCGAATTCAAGAATCTTCAAGTGGAGGAGTTCCTTGAGGAGGAGGGGATCAAGCACGAGTTCTCCGCTCCCTACACACCTCAGCAAAATGGTGTGGTAGAGAGGAAGAATAGGACGCTCATCGATATGGCGAGGACTATGCTTGGAGAGTTCAAGACCCCCGAGCGTTTTTGGTCGGAAGCCGTGAACACGGCTTGCCACGCCATCAACAGGGTCTATCTTCACCGCCTCCTCAAGAAGACTTCATACGAGCTGCTAACTGGTAACAAACCCAATGTGTCTTATTTTCGTGTATTTGGGAGCAAGTGTTATATTCTTGTGAAGAAAGGTAGAACCTCTAAATTTGCTCCCAAAGCTGTAGAAGGGTTTTTATTAGGTTATGATTCAAATACAAAGGCGTATAGGGTCTTCAACAAATCATCGGGTTTGGTTGAAGTCTCTAGCGACGTTGTATTTGATGAGACTAATGACTCTCCAAGAGAGCAAGTTGTTGATCTTGATGATGTAGATGAAGAAGACGTTCCAACGGCCGCGATACGCACCATGGCGATTGGAGATGTACGGCCTCAGGAACAATTGGAGCAAGATCAACCGTCTTCCTCAACTATGGTGCATCCCCCAACCCAAGATGACGCATAGGTACCTCAAGTGGAGGCGCATGATCAAGGGGGAACACAGGATGTTCAAATTGAAGAGGAAGAAGCACCTCAGGCACCTCCAACCCAAGTTCGAGCGACGATTCAAAGGGATCATCCCGTCGACCAAATATTGGGTGATATTAGCAAGGGAGTAACTACTCGTTCAAGATTAGTTAATTTTTGTGAGCATTACTCCTTTGTCTCTTCTATTGAGCCTTTCAGGGTAGAAGAGGCCTTGCTAGATCCGGACTGGGTGTTGGCCATGCAGGAGGAACTCAACAACTTCAAGCGCAATGAAGTTTGGACACTGGTGCCTCGTCCCAAGCAAAATGTTGTGGGAACCAAATGGGTGTTCCGCAACAAACAGGACGAGCACGGGGTGGTGACGAGGAACAAGGCTCGACTTGTGGCAAAAGGGTTGTACCAAATGGATGTCAAGAGCGCTTTCCTCAACAGACCGATCAAGGAGGAGGTGTACGTGGAGCAACCCCTGGCTTCGAGGATGAACGGTACCCCGACCACGTGTGTAAGCTCTCTAAGGCGCTCTATGGACTTAAGCAAGCCCCAAGAGCATGGTATGAATGCCTTAGAGACTTTTTAATTGCTAATGCTTTCAAGGTTGGGAAAGCCGATCCAACTCTTTTCACTAAGACTTGCGATGGTGATCTTTTTGTGTGCCAAATTTATGTCGATGACATAATATTTGGTTCTACTAACCAAAAGTCTTGTGAAGAGTTTAGCAGGGTGATGACGCAGAAATTCGAGATGTCGATGATGGGCGAGTTGAACTACTTCCTTGGGTTCCAAGTGAAGCAACTCAAGGACGGCACTTTCATCTCCCAAACGAAGTACACGCAAGATTTACTAAAGCGGTTTGGGATGAAGGACGCCAAGCCCGCAAAGACACCGATGGGAACCGACGGACACACCGACCTCAACAAAGGTGGTAAGTCCGTTGATCAAAAAGCATACCGGTCCATGATAGGTTCTTTGCTTTATTTATGTGCTAGTAGACCGGATATTATGCTTAGCGTATGCATGTGTGGTAGATTTCAATCCGATCCTAAGGAGTGTCACTTAGTGGCTGTGAAGCGAATTCTCAGATATTTAGTCGCTACGCCTTGCTTCGGGATCTGGTATCCAAAGGGGTCTAACTTTGACTTGATTGGATATTCAGATTCTGACTATGCTGGATGTAAGGTCGATAGGAAGAGTACATCGGGGACGTGCCAATTCTTAGGAAGGTCCCTAGTGTCGTGGAACTCTAAGAAACAAACTTTCGTTGCCCTATCCACCGCTGAGGCCGAGTACGTTGCCGCAGGACAGTGTTGCGTGCAACTACTTTGGATGAGGCAAACCCTCCGGGACTTTGGCTACAATCTGAGCAAAGTCCCACTCCTATGTGACAATGAGAGTGCTATCCGAATAGCGGAAAATCCTGTTGAGCACAGCCGCACAAAGCACATTGACATCCGGCATCACTTTTTGAGAGACCACCAGCAAAAGGGAGATATCGAAGTGTTTCATGTTAGCACCGAGAACCAGCTAGCCGATATCTTCACTAAGCCTTTAGATGAAAAGACCTTTTGCAGGTTGCGTAGTGAGCTAAATGTGCTAGATTCGCGGAACTTGGATTGATTCATAGCATACATGTATTTATGCCTTTGATCATGTTCCTTATGCATTTTGTTGCTTACTATGGTGCTCAAGTTGTACAATCACTCTCCGGACCTCACAAGTCCTTGTGCAAGTGATGCACATATTTAGGGGGAGTTGTGCTACAACTTGACCCTTTGAGACTAACCGTTTGCTTGAGTTTGCTTGATTTAGTCTCAAAGGAGGTTTGAAAGGGAAAAGGTGGACTTGGACCATGAAAAGACTTCCACTGCACTCTGATGAGAGGGTACCTTATTCCAAGTTCATCTCATGTACTCTTATTGCCTTTGTATTCTTATTGAAGATTTTGGTGAGGCAATGGGGTTCAAGGGCCAAGATTGATCCCGTTTTGGTGCTTGATGCCAAAGGGGGAGAAAATAAAGGCCAAAGCAATAGATGGATCAGCTACCACTTGAGAAATTTTGAAAATAGTAGATTAGAGCTTTTAGTTTGTCAAAACTCTTTTATTGTCTCTTTTGTCAAAAGTTGGCCTCTTGTGGGGAGAAGTGTTGATTATGGGAAAAAAGGGGGAGTTTTTGAAATCCTTGATCAATTTCCTTTGGAATATCTTTCTTTATGTCTCTACAAGTGAATTTGACTTAGAGATAGGAATTTGAGTTTGATTTGCAAAACCAAACCAAGTGGTGGCAAAGTATGATCCATATATGCCAAAATTGAAACAAAACATTATTGAGTGTTCATTTGCTTTGATTTTGCACTTGTTCTAGTTGCTTTATGTTGTGTTGGCATAAATCACCAAAAAGGGGGAGATTGAAAGGGAAATGTGCCCTTGGGCCATTTCTAAGTATTTTGGTGATTTAGTGTCCAACACAAGTGCCTAAGTGTAAAAAGGTGGACAAAGTACAAATCAAGGATAAAGGTATGTTTCTCAGACTTAGTACATTGTTTTATGGACTAATGTATTGTGTCTATGTGCTGGAAACAGGAAAAATCCAATTGGAAATGTCTTGGCTCGAGCAGCCAAGACTCTGCTCAGTCTGGGAGCACCGGACTATCCGGTGGTGCACCGGACAGTGTCCGGTGCACCAGGCTTGCTCGAGCGAACAGGATGCTCTCGGGACTTCGACGACGGTGTACGGCTATAATTCACCGGACTGTCCGGTGGGGCACCGGACTGTCCGGTGGACCATTCACAGGCGAACTCGTCGCTCTCGGGAAACCATCAACGGCGTACGGCTATAATTCATCGGACTGTCCGGTGTGCACCGGACTGTCCGGTGAGCCAACGGTCGGCTGCGCAATCTGCGCGGGACACGTGGCTGAGCCAACGGCTAGAAGGGGGCACCGGACATGTCCGGTGCGCCAACGGCTCTCAGGCTGCCAACGGTCGACTGCGCCATTTTTGGAAGGAAATCAGGCACCGGACAGTGTCCGGTGTGCACCGGACTGTCCGGTGCGCCAGTCGACAGAAGGCAAGATCAGCCTTCCTAGATTGCTCTCAACGGCTCCTAGCTGCCTTGGGGCTATAAAAGGGACCCCTAGGCGCATGGAGGAGCACACCAAGCATTCTTACAACATTCCTAAGCACCAAGACCTCGATTCCGCGCATTTGTTTCTTTGTGATAGCATATAGAGCTCTAGTGGAGTTGTGAACTCATTGAGTTGTGTTGCGAGCTCTTGTTGCGACTTGTGTGCGTGGTGACACTCTGATTTTTGTGTCTTGTGTGCGTTGCTAATCCCTCCCTTGCTCCGTGCTTCTTTGTGAACTTCAAGTGTAAGGGCGAGAGGCTCCAAGTTGTGGAGATTCCTCGCAAACGGGATTAAGAAAAGCAAGCAAAACACCGTGGTATTCAAGTGGGTCTTTGGACCGCTTGAGAGGGGTTGATTGCAACCCTCGTCCGTTGGGACGCCACAACGTGGAGTAGGCAAGCGTTGGTCTTGGCCGAACCACGGGATAACCACCGTGCCATCTCTGTGATTGATCTCTTGTGGTTATTGTGTTTTGACTCCTCTCTAGCCACTTCACGATTATTGTGCTAACACTTAACCTAGTTTTTGTGGCTTAAGTTTCAAGTTTTACAGGATCACCTTTTCACCCCCCCTCTAGGTGCTCTCACAAATGCGTCTTTGGTGTCTCCGCCGGGAAGCTGCTGGGATTCCTAGTTTCGCACCGGGGGATTGAAGCAAACCCGGAGAAGATTAGGGCAATTGAGGCGATGAGGCCTCCGGCCCACATCAAGGACGTCTAGAAGCTAACGGGGTCATTAGCCGCCCTTAGCTGCTTCATTTCGAGGCTGGCTGAGAGGGCGCTGCCTTTCTTCAAGCTCCTGCGAAAATCCGGTCCATTTGCTTGGACCGAAGAGGTTGAGCAAGCTTTTCAAGAGTTGAAGTAGCACCTGGTGTCCCTACCAGTACTAGTAGCTCCAGACCCTGGGGAGCCGTTGTATTTATACATCACGGCGACCATAGAAGTGGTGAGCATGGTGCTGGTGGTGGAAAGGGTGGCGCAAGAAGGTCAGGAGCCTGAGGGCCCAGGACCAGCTATAGGGGTCTGGACCATTCAGAGGCCGGTCTACTACGTCAGTGAGGTCCTCCATGAGGCAAATACTAGGTACCTTGAGACGCACAAGCTCCTCTATGCTGTACTTGTTGCGTCCAAGAAGCTGCGCCACTATTTCCAGGCACATAGGGTTGTGATGGTGACCTCCTTTCCATTAAGGGCCATCCTCCACAACTCTAACGCCACAGGCAACATCGCCAAGTGGGCTGCGGAGCTCGCTGAGTTCCAGCTGGACTTCCAGCCTCACCACGCTGTCAAGATCCAGGTCCTGGCTGACTTCATCGTGGAGTGCACGCCTCCCCCAAGTGCCCTAGGGGTTCGAATCCTGATTCGGACCCCACAACCTACGGAGCCCAGGGGTCCAGTCTTCACCGAGCCCCACTGGACTCTCTTCTTCGACGGATCCACTCGCCAGCAAGTTGGTAGGGCTAGGGTGGTCCTCGTCGACCCAAACGGAGATCAAGTGAAATACATGGTTCACCTTGAGTTCAAGGCCACCAACAACATGGCAGAGTACGAAGCACTTATCTTCGGCTTGTCTGTGGCCCTATCCCTGGGGATCTGCCAGCTCCTCGTGAAGGGGGACTCCCAGCTGATCATCAAGCAAGTCTGTGGAGAATGTAGCTGCAACGAACCCAGGCTCGCGGCTTACCTCCTCCACGTCAGGAAGCTGGAGAAGGACTTCATGGCCCTAGAACTGCAACATGTTCCTCGGGCTAACAACTCGGCGGCAGATGACCTCTCCGTGAGGGCATCAACTTGGGCACTCGTGCCCGAGGGCGTCTTCGAAAGACGGCTGCTGAGACCCACCGCCCAGCCTACCGAGCTGGGCAAAGGGGGTGAGACTAGCACCTCGAAGCTAGCGGTCCCGGTGGCGTTACAGCACCCACCGAAGACTGTGTGTGCTATAGGGGGTCCTGCCTATCCCTTAGCGCCATAGCCAGTATCTCAGAGTGGTCCCGATGCATGGATCTCAGAGATCCGAGACTACCTGAAGGAAAACATCCTTCTTGAAGATCATGTATCCGTAGAGCGCATAGTGCGGTTGGCTAAACGCTACACTATGGTGGAAGGGGATCTCTACCGCCATGGTGCCAACGACATTCTAATGCGGTGCATTACCCAGGAGGAGGGCCATGAGTTACTCACAAAGATCCATGGAGGAGAGCGCGGAAGTCATTCCTCATCCCGCACACTGGTCGGTAAGGCCTTCCGGCATGGCTTTTACTGGCCAACCGCCCTCCAGGATGCAGCTGAGATGGTAAAGTCCTGCAAGGCATGTTAATTCCATGCAAAGCAGATACACACACCAGTTCAGGCTCTGTAGATGATTCCGCCCTCCTGGCCATTCGCCGTATGGGGGGTGGATATCCTAGGACCATTCCCCAGGGCCATCGGCGGGTACTGGTACCTCTTCGTCGCCATCGACAAGTTCACCAAGTGGCCAGAGGCCACCCCTGTGGTCAGCATCACTTAGGGTGCTGATGTTGCTTTCCTCAAGTCGATTGTCTGTAGATTTGGGGTCCCAAGCTGTATCATTACGGACGGGACCCATTTTACAAGTTGGCTTTTCCAGGAGTATTGCGAGGGCATCGGCACCCAGCTCTACTTCGCGTCCATGGCCCATCCCAGGAGCAACAGCCAAGTGGAGAGGGCAAACGCAGAGATCCTCAGGGGACTCAAGACACGCACCTACGACTGCTTGAAAAAGCACGGTGCAAATTGGGTCAGTGAGCTTCCGTCCGTGTTGTGGGGGAACCAGACCACACCCAGCCAAGCTACCGGGGAGACCCGTTCTTCCTGGTCTACGGGGCCAAAGCCTGCCTTCCCCCAGAAATCATTATGGGCTCCCCACGGGTCCAAGCCTTCGATGAATCTATGCAGGAACAGCTACAGCGTGAGGACGTGGACTTCATCGACGAGCGCAGATGGCAAGTGGTGATCCGAAATGCACGGTACAACCAGGCGCTCCGGCGCTACCACCAACGGTTCGTGCATAGTAGGGAGCTCCGGGTCAGGGACCTAGTCCTAAGGCGAGTACTTGAGAGCACCTAGAGGGGGGGTGAATAGGTGATCCTGTAAAACTTGAAACTTAAGCCACAAAAACTTGGTTAAGCGTTAGCACAATAATCGCCAAGTGGCTAGAGAGGAGTCTCAACAAAACACAATAACCACAAGAGATCAATCACAGAGATGGCACAGTGGTTATCCCGTGGTTCGGCCAAGACCAACGCTTGCCTACTCCACGTTGTGGCGTCCCAACGGACGAGGGTTGCAATCAACCCCTCTCAAGCGGTCCAAAGACCCACTTGAATACCACGGTGTTTTTCTTTGCTTTTCTTAATCCCGTTCGCGAGGAATCTCCACAACTTGGAGCCTCTCGCCCTTACACTTGAAGTTCACAAAGAAGCACGGAGTAAGGGAGGGATGAGCCACACACACAAGACACAAGAATCAGAATGTCAACACGCACACAAGTCGCAACAAGAGCTCGTAACACAACCCGACGAGTTCACAACTCAACAAGAGCTCTAGATGCTATCACGAAGAAACAAATGTGTGGAATCGAAGTCTTGGTGCTTAGGAATGCTTTGAGTATGCTTGATGTACTCCTCCATGCGCCTAGGGGTCCCTTTTATAGCCCCAAGGCAGCTAGGAGCCGTTGAAAACATTCCTGGAAGGCAGATCTTGCCTTCTGTCGACTGGCGCACCGGACAGTCCGGTGCAGATATCCTTCCTTATTTGGCGAAGCCGACTGTTGGAGTCTGAGAGCCGTTGGCGCACCGGACACTGTCCAGTGCACACCGGACAGTCCGGTGCACCAATGTGACCGTTGGCTCGGCCACGCATCACGCGCGGAATCCTCGGCCGACCGTTGCCCCGGCTGACCGTTGACTCACCGGACAGTCTGGTGCACCACCGGACAGACTGGTGAATTTTAGCCATACACCATTAATCATCTCCCGAGAGCGACGAGTTCGCCTGTGAACGGCTCACCGGACAGTCCGGTGAATTATAGCCGTACACCGCCGTCGAAGTCCCGAGAGCAGCCTGTTCGCCAGAGCCAGCCTGGCGCACCGGACACTGTTCGGTGCACCACCGGACACTGTCCGGTGCACCCAGACTGAGCAGACTTTGGCTGAACAAAGCCATCTCATTTTTGATTCAATTTTTCCTGTTTCCAGCACTTAGACACAATACATTAGTCCATAAAACAATGTACTAAGTCTAGAAACATACCTTTTGACATGATTTGTACTTTGTCCACCACTTTACATAGATTAACACAAAAGCACTTGTGTTGGCACTCAATCACCAAAATACTTAGAATTGGCCCGAGGGCACATTTCCCTTTCAATCTCCCCCTTTTTGGTGATTTATGCCAACACAACATAAAGTGACTAGAACAAGTGCAATATCAATGCAAATGAAAACCAAAAGTTGTTTTGAATCAAATTTGGCATATATGGATCACTCTTTGCCACCACTTGGTTTGTTTTTGCAAATCAAACTCAAATTCCTATCTCTAAGTCAAATTCACTTGTAGAGACATAAAGAGAGGTATTCCAAAGGAAATTGATCAAGGATTTCAAAAACTCCCCCTTTTTCCCATAATCAACACTTCTCCCCACAAGAGGCCAACTTTTGACAAAAGAGACAATAAAAGAGTTTTGACAAACCAAAAGCTCTAATCTACTATTTTCAAAATTTCTCAAGTGGTAGCTGATCCATCTATTGCTTTGGCCTTTATTTTCTCCCCCTTTGGCATCAAGCACCAAAACGGGATCAATCTTGGCCCTAGAACCCCATTGCCTCACCAAAATCTTCAAATAAGAATACAAAGACAATAAGAGTACATGAGATGAACTTGGAATAAGTTACCCTCTCATCGGAGTGCAGTGGAAGTCTTTCATGGTCCAAGTCCACCTTTTCCCTTTCAAACCTCCTTTGAGACTAAAACAAGCAAACTCAAGCACACAGTTAGTCTCAAAGGGTCAAGTTGTAGCACAGCTCCCCCTAAATATGTGCATCACTTGCAAAAAGGACTTGTGAGGTCCAGGGAGTGTTTGTACAACTTGAGCACCACAAGTAAGCAACAAAATGCAGAAGGAACATGATCAAAGGTATAAACACATGTATGCTATAAATCAATCCAAGTTCCGCGAATCTAGGACATTTAGCTCACTACGCAGCCTGCAAAAGGTCTTTTCATCTAAAGGCTTAGTGAAGATATCGGCTAGCTGGTTCTTGGTGCTAACATGAAACACTTCGATATCTCCCTTTTGCTGGTGGTCTCTCAAAAAGTGATGCCGGATGTCAATGTGCTTTGTGTGGCTGTGCTCAACAGGATTTTCCGCTATTCGGATAGCACTCTCATTGTCACATAGGAGTGGGACTTTGCTCAGATTGTAGCCAAAGTCCCAGAGGGTTTGCCTCATCCAAAGTAGTTGCGCGCAACACTGTCCTGCGGCAACGTACTCGGCCTCAGCGGTGGATAGGGCAACGGAAGTTTGTTTCTTAGAATTCCACGACACCAGGGACCTTCCTAAGAATTGGCACGTCCCCGATGTACTCTTCCTATCGACCTTACATCCAACATAGTCGGAATCTGAATATCCAATCAAGTCAAAGTTAGACCCCTTTGGATACCAGATCGTGAAGCAAGGCGTAGCGACTAAATATATAAGAATTTGCTTCACAGCCACTAAGTGACACTCCCTTGGATCGGATTGAAATCTAGCACACATGCATACGCTAAGCATAATATCCGGTCTACTAGCACACAAATAAAGTAAAGACCCTATCATAGACCGGTATGCCTTTTGATCAACGGACTTACCTCCTTTGTTGAGGTCGGTGTGTCCGTCGGTTCCCATCGGTGTCTTTGCGGGCTTGGCGTCCTTCATCCCAAATCGCTTTAGCAAGTCTTGCGTGTACTTCGTTTGGGAGATGAAGGTACCATCCTTGAGTTGCTTCACTTGGAACCCAAGGAAGTAGTTCAACTCGCCCATCATCGACATCTCGAATTTCTGCGTCATCACCCTGCTAAACTCTTCACAAGACTTTTGGTTAGTAGAACCAAATATTATGTCATCGACATAAATTTGGCACACAAAAAGATCACCATCGCAAGTCTTAGTAAAAAGAGTTGGATCGGCTTTCCCAACCTTGAAATCATTAGCAATTAGAAAGTCACTAAGGCATTCATACCATGCTCTTGGGGCTTGCTTAAATCCATAGAGCGCCTTAGAGAGCTTACACACGTGGTCGGGGTACCGTTCATCCTCGAAGCCAGGGGGTTGCTCCACGTACACCTCCTCTTTGATCGGCCCGTTGAGGAAAGCGCTCTTCACATCCATTTGGTACAACCTGAAAGAATGGTGAGCGGCATATGCTAGCAAAATACGAATTGATTCTAGCCTAGCCACAGGAGCGAAAGTCTCCTCAAAGTCCAAACCTGCGACTTGGGCATAACCTTTTGCCACAAGTCGAGCCTTGTTCCTTGTTACCACCCCGTGCTCGTCCTGTTTGTTGCGGAACACCCACTTGGTTCCCACAACATTTTGCTTGGGACGAGGCACCAGTGTCCAAACTTCATTATGCTTGAAGATGTTGAGCTCTTCCTGCATGGCCAACACCCAGTCCGGATCTAGCAAGGCCTCTTCTACCCTGAAAGGCTCAATAGAAGAGACAAAAGAGTAATGCTCACAAAAATTCACTAATCTAGAGCGAGTAGTTACTCCCTTGCTAATATCACCCAAAATTTGGTCGATGGGATGATTCCTTTGAATCGTCGCTCGAACTTGGGTTGGAGGTGCCTGAGGTGCTTCTTCCTCTTCAACTTGAACATCCTGTGCTCCCCCTTGATCATGCGCCTCCACTTGAGGTACATGTTCGTCATCTTGGGTTGGGGGATGCACCATAGTTGAGGAAGAAGGTTGATCTCGCTCCTTTTGTTCTAGTGGCCTCACATCTCCAATCGCCATGGTGCGCATTGCGGCCGTTGGAACGTCTTCTTCATCTACATCATCAAGATCAACAACTTGCTCTCTTGGAGAGCCATTAGTCTCATCAAATACAACGTCGCTAGAGACTTCAACCAAACCCGATGATTTGTTGAAGACCCTATACGCCTTTGTATTTGAATCATAACCTAATAAAAACCCTTCTACAGCTTTGGGAGCAAATTTAGAAGTTCTACCTTTCTTCACAAGATTATAACACTTGCTCCCAAATACACGAAAGTAAGACACATTGGGTTTGTTACCGGTTAGAAGCTCATACGAAGTCTTCTTGAGGAGGCGGTGAAGGTAGACCCGGTTGATTGCGTGGCAAGCCGTGTTCACGGCTTCCGACCAAAAGCGCTCGGGGGTCTTGAATTCCCCAAGCATCGTCCTCGCCATATCAATGAGCGTCATGTTCTTCCTCTCTACCGCACCATTTTGCTGTGGTGTGTAGGGAGCGGAGAACTCGTGCTTGATCCCTTCCTCCTCAAGGAACTCCTCCACTTGAAGGTTCTTGAACTCGGACCCGTTGTCGCTCCTTATCTTCTTCACCTTGAGCTCAAACTCATTTTGAGCTCTCCTGAGGAAGCGCTTGAGGGTCCCTTGGGTTTCAGATTTATCCTGCAAAAAGAATACCCAAGTGAAGCGGGAAAAATCATCAACTATAACAAGACCATACTTACTTCCTCCTATACTTAGATAGGCGACGGGTCCGAAGAGGTCCATATGAAGCATCTCCAAGGGTCTTGATGTGGTCATCACATTTTTGGTGTGATGAGATCCTCCCACCTGTTTCCCTGCTTGACAAGCTGCACAAGGTCTATCTTTTTCGAAATGTACGTTAGTTAGACCTATCACGTGTTCTCCCTTTAGAAGTTTGTGAAGGTTCTTCATCCCCACATGTGCTAAGCGGCGATGCCACAGCCAGCCCATGCAAGTCTTAGCAATTAAGCATGCATCTAGTCCGGCCTCTTCTTTTGCAAAATCAACCAAATAAAGTTTGTCGTCTAGTACACCTTTAAAAGCTAGTGAACCATCACACCTTCTAAAGACAGACACATCTACATTTGTGAATAGACAATTATATCCCATATTGCATAATTGACTAACAGATAACAAATTATATCCAAGAGACTCAACTAAAAACACATTAGATATAGAGTGCTCGGATGAAATAGCAATTTTACCTAACCCTTTTACCTTGCCTTGGTTCCCATCACCGAATATTATTGAATCTTGGGGATCCTTGTTCTTGACGTAGGAAGAGAACATCCTCTTTTCCCCCGTCATGTGGTTTGTGCATCCGCTGTCGATAATCCAGCTTGTACCCCCGGATGCATAAACCTGCAAGGCAAATTTAGGCTTGGGTCTTAGGTACCCAACTCTTGTTGGGTCCTACAAGGTTAGTCACAATTGTCTTAGGGACCCAAATGCAAGTTTTATCTCCCTTGCATCTTGCCCCTAACTTCCTAGCAATCACCTTCTTATTCTTTCTACAAATGGCAAATGAAGCATTGCAAGCATGATATATTGTAGAAGGTTCATTAACTTTCCTAGGAACATTAACAACATTTCTCCTAGGCATATTATGAACAACATTTCTCCTAGCAACATTTCTATCATGCATAACATGGGAACTAGAACGGTCATAGCATGAAAATCAAAAGCATCATAACTCCTAAAGGCATTCTTAGAATGTCTCCTATCATGGTACATGAAAGCATGGTTTTTTTGCACACTACTAGCCATAGGGGCCTTCCCTTTCTCCTTGGCGGAGATGGAAGCCTTATGGCTTGTTAAGTTCTTGGCTTCCCTCTTGAAGCCAAGACCATCCTTAATTGAGGGGTGTCTACCAATCGTGTAGGCATCCCTTGCAAATTTTAGTTTGTCAAATTCACTTTTGCTAGTCTTAAGTTGGGCATTAAGACTAGCCAATTCATCATTTAATTTAGAAATTGAAGCTAGGTGTTCACTACAAGCATCAATGTCAAAATCTTTACACCTATTACAGATCCTAACATGTTCTACACAAGAGTTAGATTTACTTCCTACTTCTAGTTTAGCATTTAAATCATTATTTACACCTTTTAAAGTAGAAATGGTTTCATGAAAAGTAGATAGTTCATAAGAAAGCATTTCATTTCTTTTAACTTCTAAAGCATGAGATTTTTGTGCCTCTACAAATTTATCATGTTCTTCATACAACAAATCCTCTTGTTTCTCTAAAAGTCTATCATTTTCATTCAAGGCATCAATCAATTCATTAATCTTATCTATTTTAGTTCTATCCAATCCCTTGAACAAACTAGAGTAATCTATTTCTTCATCGCTAGACTCATCATAACTAGAAGAATCATAAGTAGTACTGTCTCGAATACATACCTTCTTCTCCTTCGCCATGAGACATGTGTGACGCTCGTTGGGGAAGAGGGATGACTTGTTGAAGGCGGTGGCGGCGAGTCCTTCATTGTCGGAATCGGAGGAGGAGCAATCCGAATCCCACTCCTTTCCGATATGTGCCTCGCCCTTGGCCTTCTTGTAATTCTTCTTATTTTCCCTTTTGTTCCCTTTTTCCTGGTCACTTTCATTATCGGGACAGTTAGCAATGAAATGACCAATCTTACCACATTTAAAGCATGAGCGCTTCCCCTTTGTCTTGGTCTTGCTTGGCTGTCCCTTGTGACCCTTTAGCGCCGTCTTGAAGCGCTTGATGATGAGGGCCATCTCTTCATCATTGAGCCCGGCCGCCTCAACTTATGCCACCTTGCTAGGTAGCGCCTTCTTGCTCCTCGTTGCCTTGAGAGCAATGGGTTGAGGCTCATGGATTGGACCGTTCAACGCGTCGTCCACGTACCTCGCCTCCTTGATCATCATTCGCCCGCTTACGAACTTTCCAAGGACTTCTTCGGGCGACATCTTGGTGTACCTAGGATTTTCACGAATATTGTTCACCAAATGTGGATCAAGTACAGTGAAGGACCTTAGCATTAGGCGGACGACGTCGTGGTCCGTCCATCACGTGCTTCCGTAGCTCCTTATTTTGTTGATAAGGGTCTTGAGCCGGTTGTATGTTTGGGTTGGCTCCTCGCCCCTTATCATCGCGAATCGTCCAAGCTCGCCCTCCACCAACTCCATCTTGGTGAGCAAGGTGACGTCGTTCCCCTCATGAGAGATCTTGAGGGTGTCCCAGATCTGCTTGGCATTGTCCAAGCCGCTCACTTTATGGTACTCGTCCCTGCACAAGGAGGCTAACAACACAGTAGTAGCTTGTGCATTTTTATGAATCTGTTCATTAATAAATATAGGACTATCCGAGCTATAAAACTTCATTCCATTCTCAACAATCTCCCATATGCTTGGATGGAGAGAAAACAAGTGACTACGCATTTTGTGGCTCCAAAATCTGTAGTCCTCCCCATCAAAGTGTGGAGGCTTGCCGAGAGGAATGGAAAGTAAATGTGAATTTGAGCTAAGCGGAATATGTGAATAATCGAAAGAAAAGTTTGAGTTAACCGTCTTTCGTTTCTCGTAGTCGTAGTCGTCCTTTTGGGAAGAAGTAGATTCGTCGATGTCGTCGTAGTAGACGATCTCCTTGATGCGCCTTGTCTTCTTCTTCTTCTTCCCATCTTTCCGTTTATGGCCCGAGCCCGAGTCGGTATGCTTGTCATCCTTCGGCTCGTTGACGAAGGACTCCTTCTCCTTAGGATCCATCTCTTCGGGCGATTAGTCCCTTCGTGAAGAGAACGACTCTGATACCAATTCAGAGCACCTAGAGGGGGGTGAATAGGTGATCCTGTAAAACTTGAAACTTAAGCCACAAAAACTTGGTTAAGCGTTAGCACAATAATCGCCAAGTGGCTAGAGAGGAGTTTCAACAAAACACAATAACCACAAGAGATCAATCACAGAGATGGCATGGTGGTTATCCCATGGTTCGGCCAAGACCAACGCTTGCCTACTCCACGTTGTGGCGTCCCAACGGATGAGGGTTGCAATCAACCCCTCTCAAGCGGTCCAAAGACCCACTTGAATACCATGGTGTTTTGCTTTGCTTTTCTTAATCCCGTTCGTGAGGAATCTCCACAACTTGGAGCCTCTCGCCCTTACACTTGAAGTTCACAAAGAAGCATGGAGTAAGGGAGGGATGAGCAACGCACACAAGACACAAGAATCAGAATGTCAACACGCACACAAGTCGCAACAAGAGCTCGCAACACAACCCGACGAGTTCACAACTCAACAAGAGCTCTAGATGTTATAACGAAGAAACAAATGCGTGGAATCGAAGTCTTGGTGCTTAGGAATGCTTTGAGTATGCTTGATGTACTCCTCCATGCGCCTAGGGGTCCCTTTTATAGCCCCAAGGCAGCTAGGAGCCGTTGAGAACATTCCTGGAAGGCAGATCTTGCCTTCTGTCGACTGGCGCACCGGACAGTCCGGTGCACCACCGGACACTGTCCGGTGCAGATATCCTTCCTTATTTGGCGAAGCCGACCGTTGGAGTCTGAGAGCCGTTGGCGCACCGGACACTGTCCGGTGCACCAATGTGATCGTTGGCTCGGCCACTCGTCACGCGCAGAATCCTCGGCCGACCGTTGCCCCGGCTGACCGTTGACTCACCGGAAAGTCCGGTGCACCACCGGACAGACCGGTGAATTTTAGCCGTACGCTGTTAATCATCTCCCGAGAGCGACGAGTTCGCCTATGAACGGCTCACCGGACAGTCCGGTGCACCACCGGACAGTCCGGTGAATTATAGCCGTACACCACCGTCGAAGTCCCGAGAGCAGCCTGTTCGCCAGAGCCAGCCTGGCGCACCGGACAGTCCGGTGCACCCAGACTGAGCAGACTTTGGCTGAACAAAGCCATCTCATTTCCAATTCAATTTTTCCTGTTTCCAGCACTTAGACACAATACATTAGTCCATAAAACAATGTACTAAGTCTAGAAACATACCTTTTGACATGATTTGTACTTTGTCCACCACTTTACATAGATTAACACAAAAGCACTTGTGTTGGCACTCAATCACCAAAATACTTAGAAATGGCCCAAGGGCACATTTCCCTTTCAGTACTGAACCGAGAAGGGCTCCACAAACTCTCCCCCAGCTGGGAAGGACCCTTCAAGGTGATGGAAAGATGCCGACCCGGGTGTGTCCGCCTTGCTACAACTGAAGGAGAGCCCCTTCCCAATCCATGGAACATAGAGCACCTCCGTAAGTTTTTCCCATAAAAGAAAACCTGGGGACCCGGTTTTCTTCCTTTGTAACTAGGTAGCGCATATATGTATGCCAGCCCGGTGAGGTCTGCCCTCATAAACCTGGTCTGTTGGCTTACACCCATGTATATCAAGTTGTAAAGAAAAGATTCACCCCCAGATTTGTTTTTGTGTTGGTCTTACTTTGCTTCAATTTACGAGCATCATTTTTTATCTAACCCACCCATACAGTTCCCACCCTTGCTGGTATAATGACATCCGAATCGAGTTGCCAGGCTTGCAGTTCAGGACCCCTCGAGAGGGGGTCCAGCAGCCTGGGGGCCGGTTCTAGAGAACGGGTACTTGTCTCCTAGGGTGGTCCGGAGCCATGTAGTCGCTTAGCTTCGTTCCGTACCCTAAGCCGGCACGCTCCACCATTCTGTGACAGGTATCCTAGTATTTGGAACTATAGTCCTGTGGGTCCGGCAACCTGGGGTTCGGTTCTAAAGAATGGACACTTGTCTCCTGGGGTGGTCCAAAGCTGTGTAGCCACTTGGCCTGGTCCTGTACCCTAAGCCTACACGCTCCACCGCTCTGCGATGGGTGTCCTAGTATTTGCAGCTGCGATCCAAGGGGCCTGGACACACGGATTGGCTTCCCAGTCTAAGTCTTGCAGGTCCTGTGGCATTAATCAAAGGATAGACGATACCAGCTGGTGGGTCCCATGGGTGCACTACTAAAACTACCTAGCCAAGGTTGTGTGCAGGTCCAGGTCCTAGTCGAGACCACCTCCTGGGGCCAGGTCACTGATTCTTTCTTAAGTATACTAGCATCTAGCCTCGACACGTCGAGCCTGCATCCCAGGGGAGCCAGGTCACCAATTTTCTCTTAAGTACGCTGGCATCCAGCCCCGACACGTCGAGCCTGCATCCTAAGGGGGCCAAGTACCGGGGAGAAGTTGGTAACGACGCACGCAACAAAGACAAATAGCATACAGATAAGTTCTGTCACTAATTAGATAAATACTTCCCAAAAGTATCTTACAAAAACAAAAAACTATTGCAAAGCTGCTTCCCAGCGGGACCCTTGCTTTCTCTCTACAGATCTAACTACTTATCATTGGCGGGGTCCCACTAGAAGCGCTCGGCTACCACCTCCACGGTATCTTGTACGCCCTACCGAGCGGCGTTTTCGGTGTCAGCCACCGGACCAGCGATCATCGGCTCCAGGGAGATGACCGGGTCGTGGCTCTAGAAGCACGTCAGGATATTCTCTATTACCGCCCGGCAGAGCCTACCGCCCTCGGCTTCCAGGCGGGCGCCAAGGATTTGGTCCAGGTGTCGAAGGCGGTCGACGGCGGAGTCCAACACCGGGAACGCGTCGGAGATGGACGTCGACGGATCCGACACCAGAATGGGGCTCACCCCTAGCGGCACCAGTGTCGTGCTTGCCTCGCCGGCCCATGCGGCAATGCGCTGGACCCCTGCGTGCTGCTCCGCCCTGAGATCTTCAAGAGTCTTCTTCATCGCCTCCACCGCCTGGGGGCCTGGAGCCGCTTGCGCTGCCTAGAACCGGTGGACCCGCTCCTCCAGCTCCTCCTTCTGCTTTGCCTCAAGCTCATGATCAGCCAGCAGCTTCTCCCGCCTTTCAAACATCTCCTCCCTGAAGGCGAGGTCCTTCTCCTACCAGGCGAGATCCGTCGCCCGCTTATCCAGGGAGGCGTCTTTTTCCTTGTGGCTCTCCTCGGTCAGGGCAATGATGATGGCCCTGTCATCCAGCTCCCACTGCAGCCTTTGCAGGCTCTCCACCGCCGTAGTCTATTGGGCCCGCTGCTCCTCCAGGATTTTGTTGAAAGCATCCAGCTTGGCCTGGAGCTCCATGACGACCTCCTCCCTCTGGTCTAGGTGCTCCTCCTTCTTGGCCAGCCTCTTCTCCTTCCGGGCCGCCTCCAACTCCCCGGCGTACACCCTCTGGAGGTCCTCTTGTAGTCCTTGCGGTCCTGCACCAGTTCAGACCGCTCAAAGGCGAACCGTTGGGATGCTGCCTTGGTGCGTTCCTCCAGCTGGGTACCCCAGTCGCTGAGGTGCTGGTGCTCGGACTTTAGCGCCTCCCATTCCCACCGAATCGCCGCCTCGGTCTCCTGGAGGGCCTAATGCGCACGAGACAGCACCCGGGGGAGAGAAACCGGCGCCGCTTCTGGCTCGGCGCCGAATCAAAGCCGCCGCCCAAGAACCACCTCTGGCTCCTCCAGAGTGGGCGGCGGGACAGAGCTAGATGCACCCCCGTGTCACCCCCCATGGCGGGGACGGGCGCAGCTAGGACCTCCTTGGCCATTGCCAACAGTGTACTCGACAGCGTCGCCGTCGTTGAGGCAGAGGTAGCCATCGGCGTGGTTGCAGCGGCCGTGGGCAGGCCGCCGGCGCCACTCCCAGCAGACTCCTGCTGCTGGGAGCCAGACCCGCCGGCGGGCGTGGTACTCGGCGGAGTAGGCGCGCCCTTAGGAGCAGAGGGGGAGGAGGCCCTGACAAGCAAGGATGGGTTGAGACCCGACGATATGATAACTACACTCGCAAAAACAAGGATGGAGCTACACTTACTTCGGGCCCTGGACCTTCCAGCGGCCCTAGAAGCGGGAAGTTCGCTGCTGTTGCTACTGGCGCCCCTGGGGGAGATCACCCCTAGGCGGTGGTGGCGGGACCGACGGTGGTGGTGGCGGCGGATCCGATGGTGGCGATGGCGGAGGACTGGCGTGCCTCAGCGTGCCCTGGGCCTGGGAGCCGGTCTCCTCGGCCCCGCCAGCTGTCCTCTGACGCTTCTGGGGCGGGTTCTAATGAACGGGCGGATCTATGACAAGCGACCCGTCCGCACGACGCAGCCGGCATCGCCTCTCTTCCTCCAATCCCCCGATGCCACCCAGGGCGGAGGAGCTGCCTGCAGCCCCTTTGCCCTTGTCCAAGGGGCTGGGGCCGTGAGGTGAACTCTAGAACCCGCACCGGTGGACTAGGAACTCCTGCCGGTACACCGAGGATCTGAATCCCGCGGTGGGGGTCTCGGCCACCGGTCTGGCGGACCGCCACGCCGCTCTCGTCAAGGGTTGGCAGCCAGGCCAAGATCGTCGTCCTCAACCCTGGGTCGTCGCAGAGCAGAGGGATGCCCTAGGGAGGGATTAAGGACTTAGGGATGAAGGACTCACCTGTGATCCCCTTCACCAGGACTTCTAGCTCATCCCAAGAAAGGTCGGTCCTCGGCCCACGCTGGATCCGATCGATGTCGTTCGGGCCAGTGAACCAGCAACACAGACGCGCCCTCCTCTGCAGCGGTGTGACCCGGTGCTTCAGGAAATCACCGACCGTGTGCATCAAGGTCAGGCCGCCAGTTGCCAGGGTCTTGATCCTGTCCAGTACGGGCTCGGACTCGGGCGCCAGCGTCGGCTTGGCCCTCCATTGATTTCGGTCGAGCCTCGGCCCTTCGCTCGGCAGCGCAAGGTGGTCGTTGGCCTCGGTGCTGACGATCACCTAGTCAGCGCACCAGTTTTCCCACCTCGCACCACCGAGGGAGGAGATGTAGGCGTCGACCAAGTCCGGCCTCGTTTGGAAGTAGTAAGCGCTGAGGTGGTCCTTCGCCTTCCCCGACTTCACCAGCACAAAGAAATGGCGAAAGGGGGAGGTACAGGGCGCCACCCCCACGAACATCTCGCACAGGTGGGCAAAGATGGCTGCCTGGAGGATGGAGTGGGGGTGAGGTGCTGAAGTTGGAGGCCGAGCTCCTCCAGCAGCAGCAGGAAGAATGGCGAGATCGGCAGCGCCAACCCGCAGGAGAGGTAGGAGACGAAGAGCACGAACTCCCCGGTGGCGAGATTGCCGAGGGGAGTGGCGCCAGCGCGGACCCTTCCGGCGAAAACCGACGCGCCCCATCCGAGCAGGTTGTGCACTAGGTTGAGTGCCCCCTCTGACTGGAAACGCTCGGGGTGAACCAACGAGGCCATGGCGACTGCGACGGCGGAAAGCAGAAGAGCACGAATGCAAAGGGGCGCAGAGGGCTCAGAGACGAAATGGCACAACAGTGGGAGACAATGCGAAAGCGTAGCTGCTGCACGCGGGGAGAATCCCTTTTCAAGGAAGACTCCCCCGCTCGCGCCCCGGAAAATCCCGTCCGACGCGCACCTAGTGCCCAAGCGACCCAGTCACTGACATGGGGGCCCGGGCCCACAAGTCATGCAGCTGGTGTGCCGGTCTCCGAGTGCGAAAAAGGTGAACTGCCGTGCGCGGAACGAACCGCCGCGCACGACCGCGCACCGCCTCAGGGCCGCTGCGAGGAGATATTTATTAACCAAGGCGGCAACGAGGCGCCCCGCGCGTGGCCCGATGAAACCGCCAGACGTGGGGCCGTGGGTCAGTCAGCCGCGGGGAAAGATGTGGCAGTTGACGTGACTGAGGGTGGACTGACAGTGTGAACGTCACCAGACGCGCAGAGTTAATGCGGCACGCGCTGAGGTGGCGCCCGGGTCACCGGTCATGCCATGTTGACGCGAAGTACAAGTTTTGGCCCCACCTGCAGGCTCACATCCTCCCCTGAGGTGGGCCTGGGGCCACTGTCGGTACCCTATAATTGGGGTACCTCTTACTACTGTGCAAAGACGCAGTGCCCGCGCGGCAATCTTTAGTCGCGTGGTAGATGTGTTGTTTGTGGGACCAAGTCGCGGCTCGCCCCAATCTTAGGCGGTTGTTCTGGGTCCACAGCAGCACCTGACTCCACCACGTGGGTGGGTCCAGAGCCGCCACGTGTCCAGAGAAGGTGATATACTCCATGGCATCAACAGTGGTCCGGACCCCCACGGGTTGGTCCTGGACCCCCGGATATACAGTCCGGACCCCCAAGGTTGGTCCCGGACCTCCACGTGTGCAAGCCAGACCCCTAGAATGGGACCCGGATCCCCCCGTATGGGGTCCGGGCCGCCCACAGAGGGGCCCCAAGGTTCAAGGACAGAGCATACCCGGACCATGAACAGGACCCAGGCGGGGTCCGGTGCCGGCACGTGTCCAGACCCAGTCTGGTGCGTACTTCTCCGCATACGCTTCTGCTCCCCGCTCAGGCAGAGACCCAATGCTGCCATGTGGCCTACTGCACGTGACGTAAGCCAGCGGGCGGAGCCTGACGTAAGGCCTCCGGGTTACGCGGCCCCTACATTTATTGCGGATAAGGTGTGTCGCCTGACAAGCGATGTGCTGCCTCGGCATTTAATGAGGCCTGTCCACTCTGCTGTTAGGCGGTGACCAGTCCATTCCACTGGCAAGCAGTGTGCCGCCTCAGCATTTAATGAGACCTGTCCATTCCACTGGCAGGCGACATGCCTATCTATTCCGCTGGCAGGCGGCACGCCCATGCTGTCGCATGCACTATACTCATCATTACTCGTACGTACCAACGAAGCTACCATTGTGTATCAGCACTGCGCGGGCTACGGACATCTGGGCGCCAGAAGATCTCTCAGGCGTCACCTGCATTAGTTGCTCCATGTATTTCTTCCATTATGTCCCTGGGCCCACATGTTGGGGCTCAGCAACCTTGTATGTGCCTCCCTTGGGCTATAAAAGGGAAGGCACACAACGTTACAAGGCACGCTCACTTAGACTCACACAAGCTCAAGTGCTCAGACACTCAATACAACACACAATGGAGTAGGGTTTTACGCTCCGGCGGCCTGAACCACTCTAAATCCTAGTTTCACTTGTGTTCTTCCCAAATCCACCTAGCAGGCAAAACGCTTAGGCCCCCTCCTCATCTTAGGATTTAGGGCGGGTGCATTCCGCCACCCGGCCGGAGATTTTCCCTCCGACAGACACCTAATGTCATCAATACGACGATGCATGTACTCTGGCCCAAAACATTCAATACCACCTCTATAGAACGGTTCAATACATTCTATGGTGAAGCTTGTCCCCCATTTTGATGTAATCATTGATGGAGTCAGCAATGCTACCGTACACAAGAATATGTAGGGCAGCTCTGCACTTCTGGTGGGAGAGAATTCATGGTTGACTGCATTGGTTCAAAGAGTGAAGTAGGAAGAGTGCTCATCTAGCCTATCCAAGATGTGAAGGAAGAGGCTCCTCCGCATGCAGTATCTTCGATGAAAGTAGAGCGGTGGGTAGACACATGGGTCGTTGAAGTAGTTTTGCATCAACTGTTTATGGCGGCTTCACGGTTCTTGTTGATGTACCTCTAACGTTGCCTCAGTCACCTGCTCGACATGGAAGACTGGACAACAACCTCTGTCGCCTACTGCGGCATCTCAAACAACTCTTCTTTAGTCTTGTCGATGTCGGAGTCGAACGAAGACATCAGGACAACAGATGATTCAAAGGAAACTACTACAGGAGGAGAATGAGGAGGTGATATAAAAATTTGAAGTGAGGGTTGTGTGAATGAGCTCAAGAACATATCCTCTGTTTATAGAGTAGATTCAAATTGACTTTAGTTTTTTTAATTCCAAAATGGACAAACCAGAAAGCACCATGTGGCAACCGCCTGAGCCTACTGATCGTAGTAGCAGCACGACACACTTGTTGAAGTGTCTCTCCAGAGTGGTTCTTATGGTGTCCTTATTATGGGATTGGCATGCGATGCTAAATAATGTGTGAACCACCAAGCTATAACTCACCACGACAAGGATGTTGGTTGTCGGCAAGCAACAAACCTTAGGAAAATATCTTGTATTATTTCATGTCATGTGTGGTTTGCACTACTTACTTACTCTTGATGTGATATATATATAGGGATGAGGTAATGGAAGCCCTAGGCTTCCATTAGTACCAGAAAGCCCCAGCCAGGTATATCCACGTCCCGTACCAGCGTGCGTCCCATCGGGCACGAGTTCTTACTCGGACAGATTTTAGCGTAAAACATGAACTAAAATAACATAAATGATTACGAATTTTAGCATAAATCGTAGATCTGTTTCGAAACGGCGAATGCGGGCCGAAAATTACGGCGTAAAAATCTCGCGCGTCCCATCGTGATCGGGTTCTGACTCGGACAGATTTTAGCGTAAAACATGAACCAAAACAGCGTAAATGATTACGAATTTTAGTGTAAATCATAGATCTATTTCAAAATGGCGAATGCGGCCCGAAAATTATGGCGTAAAAATCTCGCGCGTCCCATCTTGATCGGGTTCTGATTGGACATATTTTTAGCGTAAAACTTGAACCAAAACAGCATAAATGATTACGAATTTTAGCATAAATCGTATATCTATTTCGAAATGGCGAATGGGGCCCAGAAATTACGGCGTGAAAATCTCGCGTGTCGTACACGGGTTCTGACTCTGGTAGATTTCAGCGTAAAACGTGAACTAAAATAGCATAAATCATCGATCTGTTTCATAACGACGAATGGGGCCTAAATTTCTGCGTGAAAATCGCACGCGTACGATCATGCGCAAGTTCTGGCTCGGGTGGATTTAAACGTAAAACATGAACCAAAACAGCACAACGTAAATGGGTGTGAATTTTAGCGTAAATTGTCGATCTATTTCATAATGTCAAATGCCACGCATGAGGCTGCCACAAAATACATCAATAAATGTCGTAAATTGGCGTAAAACATATCAATAGATGTCATAAATTGGTGAAAAAAGCAACACGTGATTTGAGGTAATTATAGCATAAAATGCAAGCTAACCATCTATAGAACAAATGTTTCAGATTTTACAATAAGATACAAGAGATAATTATTCTTGTACTCAACAATGAGAAGGACATCTTTTGGCAAGGCTTTCATAAAAGATTATGTATTCATCATCAGTGTTACCACTGAACTTCTTCGGTGAACTCCCATGTTCACCCATGTTCAGTGCTCCGAATTAATGCAATAAAAACAGAATTAATAAGGCGTCTTTGAGGTGGTATATGTATGAGTACATGATGAACTGCACAGTCCAAATACTCAGCTAACTTCAAGAAGAGATCAACAATGGCTTTCCTACTCCCTACATGCAACCACAGGTTTTATGTTGTCATCAGTTGTCACGGTCCCGGTATTCCTCAGGAAGCTGTTCTGCAGCCAGCAAACCATCAAGCATGCCAAAATACACCTTCAGAAACAAACTGCTGTAGGACTTATGTATCGTTGAGAACTATGAGCAGAATAGCATGTCCAAAACTAAGATCAACTATAATTTGGAATGTACGGAGTATTCATCTTCAAGCCTACAAGGGTCCTTGGTCACCCCTCAAATTATTTTGGAGAAAAGAGAGCACAATAATAGTATGCCTATGGACTTCCAACGGCAGAGCAAACCGAAATGGCGAACGCAAAATAACTCCTTATGCTTAAGCGGCGTAGTTTACCATCATATCTCCCAAGGATTTGCAGCAGATTTGACAAGTGTAGTGGGTACAAGTATATGCCTGAAATAGTAAGGTCGAATGTATTAGAATAGCACTTACCCCGTCCATAATAGCAAACCATACAAGTAAGTTCTTTTGTCCTTATTATGCAAAGCTGGTATACTAAGAGCCAGGTATCCCACTGAAAATAAAAGCTTTAACCAAAATCCTAATCTATATTATAGAGAAGAAAATAAAGTAGATATTCTAGCATATGGCTAGTATTTTCACATCTTAACCGTGGCATCTGGTGTGTCTAAAGCATGTATAAGAACACTAACAATTTGTTGTCACAACACATGTAATATAATGTGCAGCTGAATAAGTAACAACAAGTAACACTATAAAAAAGATTCACATGATTTGAGATTTGAAGGTTCATACCTGTGGAAAATGCACACATCTACAATAAATTGCAGCCTCATATTAAATCCTGCTATGTCAGAAAAATCTCCAGACTGATGTATCCTTTTAGTCTCCTCTGCTATATCACTCGGTTCTCTCAGAATAGCATTGTGCCAATACAGAATCTCATCAATTGGATGAGTGACAAGCTGACTTGATTCTATAGACTTCCTCTTTCCAATTTTGGTGTGTTCAAGTGGATATGCATGTTTATCTATTTGGCTAGAGCTAGACTCACATGTAGAACTGCTTTTTGATTTCCCTCTAAACTACAACTCGACCACCTTGTGTTGTACACATAATCAGATTATAATATAAGCGACACAATAAAAAGAAAGGTGTTGTAAGCACTCACTAGGTTTCCAATGGAATATACTTTCTGACCAACCAGTAGGTCTGCTGACACACCAACAGGTATAGGTCTTAGTTTATCCTTTGGTGCTTTGATACGCAAAACAACAACTCAAAATTGGGATGCAAGGAACTTGTAGAGCAAGCAGCCGGCCGGGATTGACACTGGATGGAACCGGGGCGGGGAGGCCCAATGGACGGGAGCCGGGATTGGCAGGCATGGAACCGGGGCGGGGAGGCCCACCTGATGGTGAGGTTGGTGATGTAGACAACGGAGGGTGTGTTCTCCTGGAAGAGGCGCACGGTGGCGAGCTCGTCTGCCTACAGCTTCCGCGGCGTGGATACGACGAACGTGGAGGTCGCGCCGGCATCACCGATGACGAGCGACGCGGATGCGAGCGCGACGATGAGGGAGCCTGCGGCCGACGACAGCAGCCGGCCGACGGGTACCAGGTCGCGGAGCCGCTCCCACGGCCATGGCGGCGGGTACCATTCTTGATGTCAGGGAGGAAGGGATCCGGTGCCACTCCTTGAGTCCTCCAAGGGGGAGATGAGGCAGATGGGGATGGGAGGATGAGGCGGCAGCGAGTGCGTGCATGGAGACGGCGAGGGCGGGTTCCGCGATGCGTGCGGGGGAACGACGACGGTGGATGTGGGATGGAGAGCAATTAGGTTTTTGGGTGTGGGTGGGATAACAATCTGACGGTTGGATTTGTGTGTGTGCGCGTGTGGGGCTTGCATATCCACAATGTAGAGGTCGGATCCGTGCGGTGCGTGCAACGCACCTGGTCGGTTGTCCGGTGGTCAGGGCTCTCTTTAGTTAGAGGGAGCCTAGGGCTTCAAATACATAAACTATATATATACACATATATATATATATATTGTTGGGGACTTGTTCTCAAATGCTTTGAATTAAGAACAAGGCAACATAGAAAATGTTAATCGGAAAAGTCCTTCGTCCTTCGAAGCATTATTTCCCTTAGGATATAATGATTTTCGGACGAAGGTTATGAGGGATATACCTTCATAAATACACTATACAGTGACGAAGGATGAATCATAAGGAATATGAAGGATAACATAGACAATTGTATATTATTATTAACTTATTTTTGCATTATTATTACGTAGAAACAGAAATAACATCGAATTACAAATGTACCTTCAGCTTGAAGGAGATGAAAGTACAAGCGTGACGCAAAAGTGAATGCCAAAATCCGCGTGAACAGTACGGGGGTACTATTCACCTATTTATAGGCACGGGACACAGCCCATACAAAATTACATTCATGCCCTTTACATTTGATAATAATTCTATAGTAATCTATCGAGGTCTGAATAGCCTTTTCATCTTTAAGTCGGTTTCATTTTCTGCTACCCTGCCGAAGCTTTTCCTGTTCACATCTTCGGCGCTGTATCAACCTTCGTATTATTCTGGTCTTCTCCTGCTGCGATACCGACTTGAGTCCGAAGATACCTGTTAACACATTATACTCCAGAAATATTGTTAAATCCTGTTTTTGAGGACCTTCGTAAGCCGAAGGCCCCCAACATATATATACATATATACATATAATATATATACTTGGGTACAATACTTGCTCAACTAGCATCGTGTAGATTCAACTTAGCAATATTAATTATTGTTTGATATCTCTTGCTAGTTGGTAACTTCTTCGTCCAATATATAAAAGATCAAATCTACTGGAATTGTTAAGCGGACTTGCATAGAGTAAACTAGATCCGAAGCTAATATATGTTTCTGTGTCATCTTTTATTGTAATTAACTTCCTCTAGTGATAATTGTGAATTTGTAGGAGAATTATTATAAGCTATCTGCCTCCTTTAGCCATCTAGGTCCTAATAAACATCCATACCATCTTAATGGTTCAACAATAGTGGTAAGGCAAAGATAACACAACCTATGAATGTGCATTATTTTATCATATCATACAATGATTATGCTAATTTAGATGTGCCTATGCAAGCTTGTTTGGATTTGTTAGGCCACCATTGAAAATATGATATTGATGTTATACACTATAGTAGACAAAATAAATACATGTTTATGCATAAGGGGAAGTAAGTTGCTTTGCTTCCATTAACTCCCACTGAGATTTAACAATATGAAAGGAACTTGTTCAGAAAAAAGAATGAACATGTTTTAGATTCTAGAGTAACATAAAATGAATAATCAACTAGTATTAAATTGAAGTGATGTGTTTTACTTTCTACTAAATTTTCCCTTGCTGAAATTGATGTTCACGTTGGACCATGTTATGCTTTAACTTGCAAAAGGGTCATATGTTCAATTCATCATACTCTTATTTCTATGCTTATGATTAATACTAAGGTTTTGCAGAAGAATGAGGATATACACCCAACTACAAGACTATTATGATTGGTACCTTTGCAATGAATTGAGTGCCAAGCCGATGATCTTGTTTTGAAGCTATAGTTGATGCCATCCATTAGCAAAGAAGATGTACTTAAGTCATGAATGACTTTAATTCAAGAAGGGGATGATAAGAACATATCTCCTTCAAATACAAGCCAAGAATACAAAGAGGACTACTATCAATGTTTAACTCATCTACTCAGAGGCCAGTCCAACTCAAGTTAGAGTCCATCTTGGATTCTAAGAGCAGACCCATACAAAATTGATGTTCAGAGCCCATACAGACTCTGTTTTCACAATCCACGTACTCAAGGAAAGATAATTTTATAACATAATCAATGGCTTTAGTTTGACATCATAATTCATCTCGAGTTAATAAAAATCATCAAAACAAGTTAGCATCTAGAATCTACAAGGGTGTTGTGACACCATCTTTTGGTCCATTGGATCTTGTATCGTCTTAGAGCCTATTAGAGGGTGTATCTAGGGTGTAACGCCCAATACTCTATAATTAGCCTACATCCCTCTCATTAGGATCTATGTTTTGTCAGGTTTTTGTTTTCCTCGTGAAACAGACATTGTTCATTGCACTTGTATTGCTAAGATCGACTGTTGTGAACCAGGTCCCTTGACTAGTCCTTTCAAATAAAAACTTAAACTTCTTATAAAACTCATATACTTCATATATACTTATAATTTAGATTGTGTTTATCTCGTTCTTGCCTGTGTTCTCGATTTGCTTGGAGGAAAGTCATCTTGGTGAGGTCAATCGTATTATACGTGGTAGATAACCAATAGAGCAGGAGCGTAATAGTTGTGGGCTCCGAGTTAGCCTTGGTTCAAATCCTAAATCTATAACGCTAAGTTCTTCATCAATCAAAGTTACCATAGCTACTAGAAGATCGGACCATGTCTACATCTCTATATCTATTAAAATCATTTGTAAAATATTCTACATGCATTTGGTATATCAACCGATAATGATTGAATGATCTTTAGTCATTACCCTGAATAGTGTCATCCGTTCTAAATTATAATACATACTTCATTGTTCTAAGTTGTTTTAGTTTTTCTAGGTACATGTATTTTACTATGTGTCTAGACATAGTGTAGTATTTAGATAGTAACAAAAATTATGTATCTAGAAAACCCAAAATGACATATAATTACATTACTTTAACACAGTGGTGGACCTAGGGTTCGAAGGGAGCTTGAACAAGAATCAAAAGCAGCTTGTATTATTCATATCTTGCTACAATAATGATGTCTTGGCGTGACCAACTCATAGATTTGTCTCTTTCAATAGGTTTTTCATAGCCCAGGCAGGTACCTAGGGTCGCCAGGCCTTGGGACCACCGTTGCTTTAACATATATTGTCACTAATTTAGTGTGTATGTACAATATGATAGCATGGATGTCTTTTGGGGTTGAGCGTTTTTCCAGCAAGTAACTGGGGCACTTTTTTCTTTCACTCAAGAACTGTACACTTGATGGTCCATTGGCCTGAAAGGTTCAGTGAATAGAACCAAACGCCTCCATATGGATGGATTTCCTATCACTACTAAAAAATCACCTTCTTGCAATGGGCAAAAATCGTTGCGATAGACCATAAATCGTTGCGATAGGCACCAATTGCGATAGAACAACTGTCGTTGCCTGCTGTTGTAGAAAACAGAGTGGCAATAGGCTATAGCAACAATTTTACGTTCTGTTGCAATTACTACATCTTTTGCAACGTATTCAAGTGTTGCAGCAGTTCGTTGTTACAATGGACTATTCTGTTGCAATAAGTTATATTGCAACATTTACGATAGTTGCCAAAAACTCTATTGCCACAACATATTTCATGGTAATAAGTGTTAATGCCACGTTTAAATCTGTTGCAAATGGCTTTGTTACCACAAGATGCTGTGTGGCAACAAAACACTAGTGCCACACCAGTGACTCGTGGCAACAAGATGTATTGCCATGCAAATAATTTCGTTGCATTTGATCATTTTGCAACATAATGTGTCTCGTGGCTACATGACCTTTTTGCTATAAAATTATCTGTGGTAAGAACCGATATAACAACAAAAAATATCGTAACAAATGATGTTGCAACAAGAAGAAAAGGTTGCGACTACCGAAGTCCCAACGAAATAGATCCATGGTAATTACATCTTATTGCAACAAAAAAATCATTGCAACTGAACCATACAACAACCAATAAAACCGTTGCATTTACATATATTCAAACCCACAATTTATACGACAATGCATTTTGCATTTGTATTGGGTAGAAAATGTTATGCAAAAGAATTATATTTTACATCAGCAACGTAAGAACCAAAATTGACAACCATAATATTTGTCTCTTATCTCATATATTAACTACATCCATACCATAAGTTGTAACAAATAGGTTGCACCAAATAAATAGTGGACAAATACAAATTAATTTGATAACATAGCTCACAGTCACAACATCCTCAAACTAGCTTGGTTTGTGATAACATAGATAATAAACTACTCAGGACTAGCAAATTATTGGAAGTTTTTTTTGTCATCGTGTACCCCTCCATCCCCTCCATTGATGCAAGCGATGGTTAGCTAGGCTGACGACGATATCACAACGACAAGGAACCTGTTGGAAGTGTTCAAAACAATAATTAGTAAAGCTACAATAACTTGGTTAATCATTAGTGAAAGACTACAACTGTAGTGCCTACAGCTACAGCTACAGCACAACTCCTAGCAAGCAGCATCAGCAGCAGCAAGCAGCAAGCAGCAAGCAGCAACATGCAGCATGCAACAGCAACAACATGTAGCAGCACGCAGCTAGCAGCGGCAAGCAACAAACAGTAGCAACCATCAGCAAGCAGCAAGTAGCAACACGCAGCATGCAGCAAGCAGCAACAACAACACGCAGCAGCACGCAGCTAGCAGCGGCAAGCAACAAACAGTAGCACGCAGCAAACAGGAAGCACGCAGCAGCAAGCGTTCTACTCTATCTCTACCAGAGAAGGCAGCTGCAGCACCAGCCTAACAAGAGCGAAAACAGGCTACCAAATAAGCATGCTGCACAGAGCCACAAACATGTGTACTGCTCATATGGTTAACTAAAATCTGTTTAGGCTACTAAAATCCATTGCATGCACAACTACAAAAGAAATAAAAAAAGATTGTGGACATACCTTAAACACACTTTGATAGAGCTTCTTAAGTTGATCTACCTTGCTTCTCGCTTGCACTTGCGGATTGTACCTATTATCATATTCATGATTACAAAAACAAAACTATCAAAAAATGTTGTAAAACAGTTTATATGATCATAATACAAGAACATTTGCATTCCATACACATTCGCTTCTTTTGTTGCCCCTTGCCTGCACACGTCTTGTCACAGCATTCCTTAGAGTGTAAGAGCTAATATAGTTTGCTGGCATATTGTCTTTCTTATTGTTTGTGTCTGGTGTACGAACGTTGTTTGCACTACTTGGTGCAGGTGCAGGAGAATCAGCTGGGATGAATTCAGGAGGTTTAGTAGGGACAACGGAAGAAGGATCGATTGGAGTGGTGCTTTCACGGTTGCTCTGCATTAAACAATTGATCAAACAATTTATGTTGCAAAAGTTTCTAATAGCAATGATGGTAAAAATACAAATATCAAATTTTATACCTGTTGTGCTACAACAGCAAGGGCAGCAACCATTTCTTGCCTCATTTCTTCTCTAAGCACTTGTCTTTTTTTTCTTCTTCTTCTTGCAGTGCTTGCATTTTTTCCTGGAGTATTCTTTCTCGTTCTGCAACCTCACACGCAAGTTTTTCATTTAACAACTGGACCTGACTTTCGAGTTCAATGTTTTTTTGGTTGGTTGCAACCGTGGCACGAGCTTGTTCGAGGAACTTTGATTCCATCACTTGACTTCTTGTTGGATATCTTGATAGGTACCCATGACCATGAAGTCTGTTTGCCTTACATCCTGTTGTTTCCTTGAATGTTGTTTGGAAAATAGCATTTTCCTCTTCTCTTGTTAGATAAAATTTTTCTGTTTGATATATTTTCTCAGCAATTTTCTCAGCTGCGTTCTCCTGAAAAGAACAATATAGTTCAAGTTAGCTCAATTCAAATAAGAATTGATGTCGAGTATTTTAAAGTATGTTTTAGTAGTAAGCTTTGTGATTTACTCACATAAATGCCACGTGAAGCCTCTTCCGACCATTCTTCATTTTTACAATGAGTAATCATCCAAAGGGATAGATCGGTTGGTTCTATACCAGTTTCTGGATCTCTCTGTAATGTGAAGAATGTATCATACAAGTTTGTCATTAATCATGGAAAATAAAGTAGTGGTCATATCATTACCTGTTGAAAGCTTATTTGGGAAAAAGTTCTAGAACCCATTATATGCTTCGTTCTTTGTTTCTGACGGTTTTCCGAGTTCCGGCTGCTTATTTTCTAGAAAATAATAATAGTTGGAAATGAATTAATAAATAAATCGCTAGAATCATCCATATTATGCAAGTGCCAATCGTTAAAGTAAAGGAAATGAAATAGCAAACCTGGAATTTCTCAGATCCAAAATACAACACCATGTAATGCCACTCGACGATGTCTACATCTTCAGGCTTGTTTTTCATCCTTTCAGCATAACTATTGTATGCCTTGTATGTTGAGCTTAACGTTGATCGCCATCCTTTGTATCTCTCCTTAGCAATAGACCAGATCTTTTCATGCGCGTCCTCATTGGTTAGAAACTCCCACCTTCGCTGTTTCAGTTTTGATATAAAGAGAAGGTTAATTGTCTAGTAATTTGGGAATAGTAGACCACTAATAGTTCTAGCTAACTGTTAGGGCTCAAGTAAAGAAATTTCACATACCAGTACGTCAGAGGCTATAGAAGATCTAACATTGAGCTCTATATCTTTCCACTTTTTCACTCCAATGAGTGGTGCCTTTTTCTTTGTAAACAATACGATTTCATCCACAAAAGTGCGAGTGTTTGGTCCTACAGGACCTCCAAGCTTAGATGAAAATTCAATCTTAAGTTTGTGATCACCGTTCTTGATTCGCTTGGTGGCTGCTGCTATACCCTTAAGGGTACCACGCCCCTCCTTTTTGAAGACTCCATCGTTATCTACATATATACCAATAACATCTGAATGGGTAGAAATATTCAAAGTAGAAGATTGCAACATTTGAATAAAAACACTCTTAGTAAAAAATACCAGGATCTCTTTTCCTATGACGTCTAGCATGAGATGGCCAATTAGCAGTAGGTTTGCTGCTGCCATGAATTTCTTCATCTGATAATATTAGGTCATCATTGCTTTGTCGTTCATACAATACTGCGGATAGCAAAGGCATCAGTTACATCTCTAACAATTTGCGAAAATATACACTATATGTTAGTAGGCTGTAAATAAAAGAAATTACAGATATCTGGAAGATCGCCTTGATGCCTTAACCATTCTTTATATGTTTTGATCGTATCCTCCCTGAAGTCATCCATTAAATCTGCACTTAAACAATATGTAAGTTTAACTATGGAAACTATAACATATCATGTATTTAATGTAATGAGTTTGACATCTTAACTTACCCGTTTCTGGATTATCATGTTGTAGTATTGCAAGCCACTCCTTATATGCATCAATCGACACTTCTATAGTTTCTTCATCAACATTTGTTCGCTGCCTTGGACGCTTGATGGGAGTTATGCTTACCTCTAGATCACTGGGTGGATCTTTTGTGAGCACAAAACTTATTTTTCTCTCATCCATGTTATCAGACAGCATGGCCTCTTCTTGGTGGATGTAATCAAGTGCCAATAGCCTGGATCGATCAATGCCACATCGTTTCTTGTAAAACAAGAAGTCCCTCCCAGAATATCCAAGTTTCGATTTTATGTACACCACGTTGTAAAAGGCAACATAAGCTTTATCAATATTTACTGTGACAATTTCTTTTCCAGGTTGTGCTCCAATGCAATGGAATTTCAAGGTCCATATCTCACCAGTCAACCTGCCACACAAATATATTCTAAGCAAACAATGACTAAAACAATGTTGTAAAAAGATTTCATTCAACAATTAAGAGGTATGAAAACAATATACTATAATTATGATCTGCGCCAAGGCCAAAGCAGTAGAGAACAATATGGGTAGATAGATTTTTACTTGTCAGGAAGATCAAAGAAGACGTTCTTCCCGGCCATGATCTCGTCCACAATCCGTGTACCAAGTTGGCTACCATTGTCGTTGGTGCACATATTAGCTTCATTGCTTGTCGGCTGCAAACCTCCTTGAGTCGTCATCTAGGTCAGGAAAATAGATGCTGACAGGACAGGGAACGAAAAAATCATGTAAGTATAACAATATATTGGTTTATGGAATTATGTGCAGTAATTTAGGTGACAGAACACGATACAGCCAAGCGCGGTTTGTAGCTAGTAGGGCCAAGTGCGGTTTGGTGTGTGTCGTTGGAAGAACTCGAATTTCCCATGGAAGCAACGATTATTATCTACTAGGGATGATGCTAAACAAAGCTACAAGCTAGCTAGGGACCTCGCTCATCACTTCCAGGAAAGACACTGGGTGTAGGCAGCTATATACTAATAATTAACTAGTTGCTAATCATGTTGTTGATTCGTTCATTCCTAAAGCCCCATATACATACTTGTTTCTTTCACAAGCAGCATCATATCTATCCATGGCAATAATAATACAAATCAAGACATCTATGTCGATGGTAGTAGTACTTTGTATATATTTGCAGAGATGAATGGGGCATCATCTGGAGCATCGATCTATAGATAATTGTTAGCAACAATTAATTGTAAGTGTTTCAAGCTGGCCAGCTAAAATCTTAAATAATTGTCAGCTAGACCCCAATTAACAATTAGTACCTGGGTTAGAACAGCTAAAATCCATGACCAAAACGCACAACAGCAAGATCCAAAACGCACAAGCCAACACAGTAACCAGAGATGAACGACGGACCTGCCAATGCTCCAGAGATGAACGACGGACCTGGGATGAACGCGTGCAAGATGCCGGTGCCAGAGATGAACGCGTGCCAGAGATGAACGCGTGCCGGTCCCAGGTCGGCCTGTAGAGATTGGGGGACGGAGATTGGGGGCGAACGGAGATTGGCGAATGGAGATTGGGGGCGAACGGAGATTGGCGAATGGAGATTGGGGGCGAACGGAGATTGGCGAACGGAGATTGGGGGACGGGGCTTGCAGTAGAGCAGATTAGGAAGGAGGAACGAGGAATGCCTGCCCTTGCGCCCTTCCCATTTGGGAGCTGGTCCATGGTCCGCGTCTGTGGTTGACAGGGTGAGTGGCTGGTGGCTGGGACCAGGCAAACATAATTTCGCATCCAAAGGGAAACAGCGATCTTCAAGGTTTTCAGATATTTCCATCTTGCTTTCATTACTGTCACCATCTGAGAACAGAATAATAATGCTGTGATTAAACGACGCTAGTCATGTATCCTCGTCAAAGAACCATGTTCAGCATCTGAAGTGAATGGGAATTTTACAGGCATAGTGCATACTGTCTGAAGGGACATTGGGCGCCAAGAATGGGGAAAACTAACCAGATGGTTTAATTTATCAGTCTCGATCTTTTTGGATTTGGAGCCTTTCTTTCGATCGTCCCGAGACATTGGGCGCGAAGGTCGGATTTCCTTCGTGAAGACATTGAGCCTTGTTCTACTTGATTTTGTTTTGGTTTTGTCGACGATTGCCATTTTCTGAGGATCTGGTCACATGGATCAGGCCAGATGGAGTGCTTGCATTGCACATTGGCAAGGGCGATCAGAGTTGTTAGGTTGGCGCACGATTGATTTATGGAATGTGCTATGCAAGCAAACTCGATCGTATTCTTGCTTTTATCGTAGAGCAAGACTCCATGAATTTGGTTATTGTTATGGGTGAACACACTCGGAAATGGTCGGCAAACAGTCAGTAATTCATAAATATCAAAAATAGATCGCCTTATATCAGATTGAGGTTTGCATTCAGAAAAGACTTAATTACATTATCTGTTTTTGTGTTTTTGTTTCAAAATTTTCATTCCCCAGGTGATTCTTGAACCAGATGTTCATTATCGATCTATATTCATGCAAACACGCTGGATTCATTTGTGAGTAGAAGATGACCTCGGAGGACCAGCTTTTCTTTGGTTCCCTGACGAACTTTGCCCGGGCCCCGGGCGCTCGTTTCTCTCTCGCTCCGGGTGGCTGGCTGGAGGCTGCTGGCTTCTGCTGGCGCTAGACTGCTAGTGCGCAGTGGCGAACACATGGCGATTATTCGTAACTAGTGTCTAACGCGCGCTTTGCGCGCGAGGTGAGGTTTTTACGATCTTATCGAAATGTATATAAAAAGAAGAGATGTCAAACTGAGTATCTAACGGAATTTATATAAGCTTAGTATTAGTTCAAAGTTGTATTTCATGTTGCAGCCATCATTTATTTTGAACGTTGTATGAGTAAAAGTATATAGGACCAGATAGTGTTCATATTGTTGTACACAAAGACTAAAAGTATTTAGTACATGGTGCTACAAATGGTATATGTAGTTTGCAAATATATGTATAATTAAGATAGACTTACATTTTTTTGAAAGGCTACTCATTAAGACCGTTGATGGTGTGTCAAAAAATGTTGATGGTTGACTGAAACTAATTTTTCCTAGACTGAACTGGGGAAATGGAAGGAAGCCAAAGTCTCCAACTTAAAATTTGCAACTCAGTTCTAAATTATCCAAATTATGTTTGCAGCCTTCGTCTCCATCTGTGTTAAAAAAATCTGGATCCGAACTTTTGTATAGATAAATTCATATGGTTTGCTCTTCAGGTTTATATCCTGATAAGAATAAAAGGTTATGTTTGCAGCTTTTGTCTTCATCTGTGTTAACAAAAATCTAGACTTTTGCACGGATAAATAAGGTTTGCCCTATAGGGCCAGTTCTTTCTCCTTTCTGCAGGTTACATGGCCTGACATTCACTAAAATAATGGAAAGCAAATTATAAAAAAGACCTTGACATAAAGTACAAATCGTTATATAAGAATCATAGAATAACAACGACAATCAAATTATTTTAAAAAAACTTCGCATAATGTACAAACGTTAAATAAGATTCGTAGAATAGAACATTAATTAAAAGAACTTCACATGATGCACAAACATTAAATAAAAATCATAGAAAGTTGACGCACAACGACTACCGCCCGGAGCTGCACGTTGTCACCAAGAAGCACGTGTGCACGAGGCGAGGAAGCACGATCCTGTGGCCCGCTGAGAAATGGCTGCGCACGGGACGGGAGGGGCGGACGACGGTAGTAGGTGAGACGCCAACGGCCGGAAGGAGCGAGCGAGGCAAGGTGAATAGACGGCGCAGGACACGGATGGGCGAACAGTGGGAGTAAGTGGCACGCCGACTACCGGACGGTGCGTGACGGATATTCTGACCATCAAATCGGCGTTCAACAAGGTCGATGCCAAGATCTTCGTGACTTCGGGAAGGGAATATGAGAAGGGATAACAGAGGGAGAGAGTGGGAGCATTGAGCGTCACCTTCAGAAGGAAGAAACCGGAATAGGAAGCGATGGAGGAAGAAAGCAACGAAGAAACTGAAATAGGAAGCGATGGAGGAAGAAAGCAACGACAACGCGAGGCTGCCTGCCATCGTCCGCGGCCTAGGCGATGTCGCCCTCCCGTCACCACTCCTCGCTTCTTCCCAGGGCAGAGCTTTCTAGAGGACTCAGGATAGGCATACTAGGAGTGGGAGCAGCCAGATCAAATCCAACGGTAGGTTCGCGACAAGTCGAGAACAAAAGAAGTTCCTGTTCTGTGGAAAAGCCAAAAGGGAGGACCATACTGTATGCTGCACCGTTGGATGAGGATCTTGCGGTCAAAATCAAAAACGCTGTCGTGGACGCATCTAGGAGCAGATTTCGAACCAGCTTTAATATATGGTTGGTTCTCTTCTGAGACGTTCAAGTCTAGCAGTAGTGGCTTCTGATATTTGCTTGAGAGCTGATGTATACAGCAGAGTCGATTACGGTGTTTTGTAAAACTTTATAATTATATGATTTCTTATGAGCAGACAGCAGTCTTCCTTGTTCTATAAACAAAACAAATAGAAGTATAGAACCAATAAATACTACTTTAGCTCCAGAGACACCGCCAGCACAACTATAGACTATAGACTACACATTTATATTTTCAAACTAAAACCAACTCTAGAAGTGTACCACCTGATTGTACAAAGATTTATGCCATGCAATTGAAAACAGATGAACACAAAACTGATGCCATAGAAAATTAGCAATGCAATTATATGATCAAATATCTCCAACAGCAGAGCTTCATGGTGGCCAAGATAGATCCTTGCCTTTTCATTCAGACTTGAAAAACAGTGACGTATTCACATTCCAGCTCACAGATACTAGCTAAAAGGGTAGCTGTATCACTCTACGTGCAAAGGAATAATACACAGTACATCAAATTTGCCTCTTCCTAATTCTTGGTCAAGTTTCACCATCAAATATCTTGGGAACTCGGAACTGAAATTGCATCCAGACTCTGTTAAATCTATCTTAAATTGTTACATGTACTGCTGTAAAATCTACGTCAATTCTCTAACAATGCAAGACCTGCAACTACATTAGTAGCAATCTAATCGACCTCCATTCAACTACCGTTACCAAAATAAACAGGAGAGGATAAAAAAACATTAGTCTACAGTTTCCACTTCAATTGAGTCTTTAAATCTACTTACCTGGAGGCGGTTGTTTGTTCCCCTCTTTCCCACGGCGATCGAGTACACCGATGGCCTCCGTCCCTTCCTCTGGCTCGGCAACCCTGTGCCTCAGAAAATCTGGTGGTCCCGAGACATCAGCGAAGGCCTCCAGCGCGGAGGGCAGCAAGGAGCCCCCGTCGCTGCCGCCAGCATCTCCCCCCTTAGGGTTTGGTCGGCGGCGGAGCTTGGGGGGCGGCTTTGGAGGAGCGGACTCCTCGTCTTCGTCCGATCCGGCTTCCTCGGCTGACGAATCACCAGACTCGCTCAGCTCGGTGCCAGCGACGGAGCTGAATAGGCGCGCATCACCCTCGTCGTCCTAGCCGTCACCAGCTCCGTGAGTATCGCTGCTCCCCCTCAGAACCCCCAAAGCCGATGTTGCTTGTGTAGTCTGCTAATCTGGCTCTTCTTTTTTTTGGAGATTTGAATGTGCCTTCAGTTGCTAGTCCCCGAACCCTATCCCTCCGCCGTCCTCAAGGTGCAGGTCCACCTGATGCGACACAACTCGCCTGCCGAGCTCGACGTCCCATCGTCGGCTTCCTCTCTCCAGGGTCCAGGCAAGTCCCCGAACCCTATCCCTCCGCATGGATAAAAAGTGTACATTGATAAAAAACGTAATGTAAATGATAATTACAGTATTATGTCGTTTAGAAGATGTGCATACACATTTTGCAATTGTAGAGATAATTCAGTAAGCTGTTCATACACATTTTACAAAGGTAGAGAAGGGGCTAATTCTGTCTTTTTCATCTTCTGAAATTAGTTTCTTATATTTACACATAATTCAGTAAGCTAGTGCATCATAGTATGATGTTGCACGTGGATTTGGTACGTTTTTTTTGTTGGGTTTCTTACAAAAGGTCTTCATTATTTCAGTGTATAGAAACTTTTGAAAGTGAGTCTAGACTACACTGTTTGAGATTGTTATATACTTCCTTGTGTTGTAACTTTGATTGACTTAATATAAAGGAGAAAAGATGTTTTAGTGTATTAGGATTGTGTTTCTAGTTTATTCTGAGTCGGTTTGTAGCATATTTTTTTTAGCTGGTTACAATTTGTAGCATATTAAAGCTTTGTATTGTTTGCACTGTGATATATACCTCAGTAGTTGGGCATTATTGAATATATGCTGCCATAGAATTTAATATAAAGTTTATCTTCAATCTAATCTTATACATATGAAGAAGTCATAATTTCCTTTTTATCAAAAAAATCAGTCGTTGTCCACTAAAGTCATGACAACCAAAATCTACTGATCAGAACTGGATATGTAATAGTTACGCGATTGTACGCGTTTGCCTCAATTCAGTGTGTGCCAACCTCGGATAACATCTTTCTCGTAGCCAATAGTCTGTGACTTTTCTTTTAAACAAAAAAATCATCATCGTTTGCGTCGCGTGACGAGTCCACAGGTGCTACATATCCATCATCAATGTATGTGTTGTCTTCTTCGTCCTCCTCATCTGCTAACCCAATATCATGTGATTCTTCCACAAATTCAGCAAGTGCTTTCTCAATGACACAAGCATCACCGATTACACCTTCCATGTCAGACCTTCTCCACTTCACCAATACTTCATCGCTGCTTGAAACACTCATGCCTTCGAATCCCACGTGCAGCGAATCAAGATCAATTTCTGAATTTTCAGATTCTGGCATGGCGAACAGATTTCGGGGATTCATTCTTACAATAGTGCACCAATCTTTTTTCTTTGTACCATTGACATAAAACACCTGCTCAGCTTGTGAACCAAGAATATAAGGCTCATCTAAATAGCACAACCGAGTTTTATCAATATCAATAATTCCATACTGATCCCTTTGGTAGCCTCGTCCTTTGTTCTTGGCAGTAGGAACATGGAACCAGTTGCACTGAAAGAGGAAAACTTCCTTACCTTGAGGAAAATCTAGTGCAATAATTTTTTTAATCACACCATACCAGTCAATATTACCAGAGCTTTCATCTCCTTTCACAACAACACCACTATTTTGTGTGCATAGGTTCTGCTCTATCTTTTCTGTACGAAAAAGAAATCCATTGATGAAGCATCTGTTGAAAACACGAGCCCGATGGTCTGGTCCTTGTGAAAGTGTGTAGAGCAGGTCACTTGTCTTCCCTTGTTGATTTAGTTTGCTGATCTGCAGCCAACAAAACATGTTTAAGTTATTTGCAAATATAATACTGAGCAGCAGTTAGTGGATGGCATTACAAATAAAACAAATTACTCATAACCCACCTTTCGCTCGAACCAGCCTACAAATTGTTCCTTGTGCCTTTGATCAACATTCCGTGTACTTAATTTTTTTAGTTCGTCCATATGCTCGCTACAATATTTTAAAAGAGGGCTTCAGGTAATTCAAATTCTATGAAACATGCCAATGCATAGTATCAAAATATAGATTTTGAAATAAGATCTTACTTTATCCATGGAGTAGCCTCATCACAGTTTTGTAATATGTAGTGCCTCATTCGTTGCAGCTCACTCCTAGAAAGTGACTCGACAGTGAATCCTTTCTTAGTGTAGTCAATGTTGGCAAATACGCTTAAGCCAGATGGTGGTTCATTCACAGCAGCAGCTTCATGACGGTCTGCATGATTAAGCTTGGTTTCCACGTCTTGCAAGAAGCGACTGCAAAATGTCATGCACTCCTCTAATATATATCCCTCAGCTATCGAGCCTTCAGGGTGCGCTTTGTTCCGTACATAGGCTTTAAGAGTACGTAGATATCTCTCAATTGGATACATCCATCTATAGCACACGGGTCCACCAAGTTTAGCCTCTTCAGCTAGATGAATTGACAAATGAATCATTATATCAAAAAAGGCTGGTGGGAAAATCATCTCAAGCCGACAAAGGGTTTCAGGAATCGAGGTGCTCAACTGCTCTAAATCTTCAGCACTCAACTCCTTTGAACATATTGCATTAAAGTACCTACTAAGCTGAATCAATGGAAGAGCAACATTTTCTGGCAAAACATTGCGAACTGCAATGGGTAATAGTTTTTGAAAAATAACATGACAGTCATGAGTTTTTAGACCAGACACCTTACACTTGTTCACATCCACACTCCTCTTTATGTTAGAGGCATAACCATCAGGCATCTTCACGCCTTCTAGGAATTGGCATAACCATATCATCTCATCCTTACCCAATGTGTAAAGTGCTGATGGCAAGGTGTATTTTCCATTCCCGAGCACAATGTGTTGATCCTTCCTGATGCCTAAATGCTCCATGTCAAGTCGAGCCTTCTCGCCATCCTTAGATTTCCCTTCCATACCTAGCAAAGTCCCCAATATGCTGTCACAAATGTTTTTCTCAATGCGCATCACATCCAAATTATGCCTTACGAGCAATTTTTCCCAGTATTGTAGTTCAAAAAAAAATACTCTTTTTCCTCCAATTGTGCCATCTAGTTTCTTCCTCACGCTGCTTCCTTTTCCTTGTAGACTTCCCAAAAGTGATTTGCTCAAAACTTTCATACTGTTGCAGAACCCCTTCACCACTCAATGGCACTGGAGGCTCCCTTGTTTCCACAGTATTGTTGAAACTGGCCTTGTTCTTGCGCCACCTATGATCCATAGGCAGAAACCGACGATGTCCCATGTAGCAATGCTTGGATCCACATTTCAACCATAAGAAGTCGGTATCCTTGTGGCAGTATGGACATGCAAACTTGCCTTTTGTGCTCCAGCCAGATAACATCCCATATGCTGGGAAGTCATTAATTGTCCAGAGAAGAATTGCTCTCAAATTAAAATTCTTCTTCTCCTTGGCATCCCATGTCTCAACACCTTTTTCCCAAAGGTCTTTGAGCTCATCAATCAGAGGCTGCAAATATACATCAATATTGTTTCCTGGAGAGTTTTTACCGGGTATCAACATTGACAACATCCAGAAAGGTTGTTTCAAACACAACCAAGGTGGCAAGTTGTAAGGGATTAAAATGACAGGCCATATAGTGTACGCAACATTGACCATCCCAAATGGATTGAAGCCATCAGATGCAAGACCCAACCGAATGTTACGAGGATCAGTAGCAAAATCTTTGTATATGTTATCTACATGCTTCCATGCCTTAGAGTCAGCAGGGTGCCTCATTTTGTTATCTTGGACTAAGCCCTCCTTGTGCCAACGCATATATTCAGATGTGGTCGAATTCATATACAACCTTTGCAATCGAGGAATAACTGGGAAATATCTTAGGATTTTCCGCGGGGCACGCTTGTTGGTTGCCTCCTCATGATGCCCAGAAATCATTGGTTGCCATCTAGACTCACCACATGTTGGACATGTATCCATGGCTGCATATTCTTTCCGAAACAACAAACAATCATTGACACATGCATGTATCTTTTGGTAGTCAAGGCCAAGATCATGAATAACCTTTTGTACTTTATCCAATGTGTCCGGAACACAGTGGCCTTCTGGGAGAACAAGCCGAAACAACTGAAGTACGGCTGCTAATGCACTTTTACTAAGACCAAACATGCATTTAATCTGAAAGAGCCTTACTATAAAAGATACCTTAGTGACCTCCTTGCAACCTGGATACAATTCCTTCTTTGCCTCTGTTAATAGATTAAAGAATGCCTTTGCTTTTGCATTTGGCTCTTCATTAATATTTCCTATGATGTCTTCGTGTATAGCACCACTGATTAGCGTTGAAACTAGTTCGGTCACAGAACCACTGTCACCTGTTTCATCATCATTGACAACTGCTGCAGCATTGCCCTCATCTGAATCATTTGCTTGGTTTCCTTCTTCGATGAAGCTCTCATCAAACCCTCTAATAACCAAGTGACTCTGAACCTGAGATTGTGTTCTGTAGGACATGCATCGACATCTTGAACATGGACATGGTGCAGTTTCTCCTCTAGCAGTGCCACCAAATGTAGTTTGTATGAACTTTCTGAAATTTGTTTGCCACTCATTTGTCGTGAAGTGCATGCGCATCCAACTCCTATTATTCTGAGACATGGCTTTCTAGTATAAGATAGGAATCACTAGCCAGGACCTATAACAAAAAAAAACAAAGTTAAACTAATTTTCAGTCATAACCAGTATTGAGCTTTAAAGTTTAATGATAAGTTATTAATTCATGCAATATGTAGTCACTAGCAACAACATAGTTTTCAAAATCCTATTTACTCTCCTGTTAGCAAGTTGACATGAGATGTTTGTGGTATATATGTAGATATCTTGATGTGTAGCTGCTAAGTGATTTCCAGCCATTCAAATGTTATTGACATGCATATATACAGAGGGAAACTGAAGCCATAGAAAACATTACAATTGGTGACAAGGCCTGTGATGTTTAATAACGCAATGTAATACTATCTAATTCCATATATTTGTTACAAGGTAATGTGTGCTGAATTGCATTGAGAGAAAATAATTAAGTGTGTTGTGCATAGGCATTTGTTTGAAGCAATGTGCACATCACAACAATTCTTGCTATCAGTCACACTTGAAAACATTTTGGTGCCGACATGCCTAGAATTATTTTGGTGCCGACGCTAATAACAGTTTCAAAATTTTCCCTTTGCATAATTGTAGTTTCAGAATCACAGTTTCACATCCATTTTTTTAAAAAAGGATCGTTAATACTAATATCTTTGTGCAGTGTAGTTCATCAGTTCAAAAGGCAGTTTGCACATCTTGAGGAGCATCATAGTGAGAAGGAGAAAGAGGTTCTACACTGCAAAGAGAGCATGCTTCTTTACCAAGGTACATGATTCATGAGTGCAATGTACCTTTGATGTGTGGTTAGGGTTCTTTTATAGGAGGAAGAAAAATGTGGCATTACTAGTTACTACCAACGCGTATCATTGAATTGATAGAAGAATAGTCATACACAACAATTGCAGTCCCTCTTAAATAGCCTCCTAGTACCTCCATTATTATTCTTATCTGTGTAAATATTATGAGATGAACATTTGTTGTTGTAAATTTTAGGTTTTGAAATATGCAAATTACAGGGGTGCTCATGTTAAGCTAAAAATAAAAGTTCAGCTGAACTAACTAAATGCACTTTTACTACCATTGAATTGCACAACCTTTAGCAGTATAATTCAAATAATTGACTGATATGACAGGCAGCTACTTATTGTCCAGGCTGCACAATCTATGGTGACATTTATATTATGAGTTTTTAAAGAAAATGCAGATGATATACTTGCCTTTACGTTGTGCAGTAAGGAGGTATACATACATGTAATCTCGAGGAAGACCATATGCATCTAATATAAATATTGAAGTAATGTATTATTTAAATTGAGAAGGACAGAACAGAAGGACCCACTATAGGAAGCATTTGTTGATTCCAGGATGTTTGTAATTTTCCAATAGTTGTGAAATGTTTCAGGTCTTACCAATGAAGGTATTCTCTTTTTTTGTTGGGTTACTTAGACTTGGGAGTCTGGACCCATCATCACCTAGTAGCAAGTTAACCTGTTATCTTGAGTAAATATTTCTCACAACTAAATATAATAGTTCACTTATGCAGTAGCAGGTGCTTAACATTTGTTCTCTGAAATTCTCACAGCACTTATATTTTATTCAGACAATTACAAAGGTACTATTTGCTTAACCAACACAATGTAGGCATTCTTTTTTGAAAGTACATGTTACAGAATTTGAAGCACGCATGCCGGGGGCGGTGCAGGAGGAGCTGGCTGTGCCTGCACCTGTGTTGGACGCAGACAGCCGGGGGCGGTGCAGGAGGAGCTGGCTGTGCCTGCACCTGTGTTGGACACAGACAGCCGGGGGGGTGTAGGACAGCAGGAGGAGCTAGCTGTGCCTGCACCTGTGTACGGAGCAAAGCTTTGATTGTACGGAGGATCACCTGAAGGCGTGGAGTCCCTGGCCGCTGGTTGTTTTGTCCTGGCGGCCGGCAGTTTGAGTGCCCTACAGCAGTGGCAGCTGTAATATGTACTAGTATAGGCATGCAGACAACAATTGGAAATTGTATGATTCATGTGATAATTTTCCTTGTATTATTTTGTATTGTTGGTTATATATCAGATTTTAGAAGATTCTTGTGATCCTTTTCCTTGTATTCTTTTCTATTGTTAGTTATATATCAGATTTTAGAAGATTCTTGTGATCCTTTTCCTTTTATTTTATTCACCTGCGTGTTTTGTTGATGTGTGTCTGAGAGAACAGAAACTTCTAGTTAAGGGAGTGAAACGATTCTCTCTTCTCTTCCTTGAAGTAGTGAAAAACGCAGTAAGTGTTCTTGGATCGATGGTGTATAGTTTTTTCCTTCGTCAAGGGTGTTCTTGTCACCATGGTATATACCGAGCTATTTCTCTACTATGGATTCTGCGTCTTTTTTTTGTTTTGTTCATCTTCTGCTTGCTGGGAACGATGCATACTCCTACTTGTTTCGTACACCTACTGTTGCATCGCCCTTTTTGCTACAGCTTGCTGGGACTAGATATATGTTCAGGTACTCATCAATCCGATCCATACCAAGAACTTGGACAGTTTCAGAACTCAGATATGTACGATACCCTTTCTGCATGGAGAATATTCATCATATATAGCGTATTTGGAACATATGCAAGGTTAGACATGGACTAAATTTTTTTTATTAAAAGTTCTGCCTTCTTTGAATATGCAAGAAGGGTGTGCAAGACAAAGCTCGTAGTCTCCCACTGCTCCTTTCGAGTGGAAAGCAAAGATGTGCTTTTTAATTTCCTTCTCTTTTTTTCCTCCTCTTCTTCTCTGTCTCTTGAATTCCTCATGTCTCTTCTGGCCTGTTCCCAACGTAATATTGAACCTTGTTTTTTCCCTAATAAAGTTCAAAGTAGAGGTGCGCCAATCCTGTTTTGCGTTAAAAAAAATAGCAGGAGCTATATCATATAAGAGGGAAGCAAAACCAGTTTATAGCAAATGACCACTCAAAACACAAAAAAGGGTAGTAAAATAAAAGAGACACACGAAGGTAACTCTAGTGATAGCAATACCATCTTTCTCTTGCAACGAAAGTCATGATTATTGCAACGCACAAATAAAGTGGCAAAAAGGTGCATATATTGCAACCACTTTTAAAGGCTGTGGCAATAACTAACACGTAATGCTACAACTTTACTGATGTTGTAATATCTGGAGAGCCACTAGGGACATTTTGCAACAACTATTCTAGTGGTAGCAATAACATCTTTCTCTTGCTACGAAGGTCATGATTATTGCAACGCACAAGTAAAGTGGCAAAAAAGGTGCATAAATTGCAACCACTTTTAAAGGCTGTGGCAATAAGTAACACCTAATGCTACAACTTTATTGTTGTTGCAATATCCGGTGTGACACTAGAGTAATTTTGCAACAACTGTTCTAGTGGTCGCAATAACACCTTTCTCTTGCAACGAAAGTCATGGTTATCGCAATGCACACAAAAAAGTGGCGAAACGGTCCATATATTGCAACCACTTTTAAAGGTCGTGGCAATAAATAATATCTAATGCAACAAAAATATTGTTGTTGCAATATCTGTCTTGGCATTAGGGTGATTTTGCAACAACTGTTCTAGTGGTCGCAATAACACCTTTCTCTTGCAACGAAAGTCATGGTTATCGCAATGCACAAAAAAAGTGGCAAAACGGTCCATATCTTGCAACCACTTTTAAAGGTCGTGGCAATAAATAACATCTAATGCAACAAAAATATTATTGTTGCAATATCTGTCGTGGCATTAGGGTGATTTTTTAGTAGTGTATAGTGTCCTAAAGTAGCTTTACATTGTGTGTTGTTCATATGGTCATCTCATATTAATACCATAGTATCATGGTGTGTCTCGTTGTCAATATGGTCAATGAACTAGGTTGTCTCCAGCAGATCGTGTATATGGTCATACACTGTTCATAGAGTGAAGTTTGAAATATATAAGGGATGTGATAGGAGATAGGATGGGTAAGCTACTGGAGACAACCTGCCCATTGATCATAAAATGCATTTGCTATGGCATCCATCCTCACCTATTGATAAGGAATAAAATTTCTGTCAAACTATCAATGAGTCCTCTTGTCTCCCAATGCATTGGACAACTCAAGTATCACCCTTGTTTTTTGGATTATTGTTTAGGATGTCAAGTTATGTCACACTCAGATTTAAGCACAAATCCATATGCATCTCATATGTGTGCCAGGATCAAGTTCCACACATATGATAACACAATCTTTATTACATAATAAAATTTCTGTACAAAATAACAAAATAAAATAAACCATATGACAACAATCCTCCACAGGCACAGTTGACAAGGAGACGACGGCCTCTCCGAACTGCTCGTAGTAGTCTTTCTCTTGTTGACCTGGTTCTAAACAAAATCTCTCAAGGCGAGCTCACTTATAATGGGGGCTCAACAAGTGTGTAGGAATAAGTGTAGTGTAAGGCTTACCAAGGATATGGCTAAGGATGAGTATTAACTTTTAATTAAGTTGGTCAAACTTTTATTAGCAATTACTAGGTACAAGTAATACCAACCCAATTAGAGAAAGGTTCATAACCAAACCGTTACCCATAACACAACCGTATGCATGACAGGTTAAATTTACTTCCATATATTAATCATGTGAGAGGCTCGAGCTGCTCATGACCGTGAGCACGACTGATATATCAATTTTACACTCTTAAGAGGTAACACATCTTTGTCCATAAGTCGTGTGTCCATTCTAGCCTAAGTTTGCAAGGTCCTTAGACACTCCCAAGGTGAATGGCTAGGGATCCACTACAAGACCTTTACAAAGTTCCACTAGCATGAGAAAACCTGCTACACTTTCAAGATGACGGGGTACCGAACATTTGATAGTCTGAAAAGCCATCACAACATGATTAGCCCCATCACCATACTTGCGCAACACTTCCCCGCTTGCCCCTACACGGGTAAGGTTCTCGCACACTAACTTCCCTAATTAATTAACTAAGACCAGAGCCAGTTTTCTCGGGTGGTCGCTCCATATTCCAATTAAACAAAATGATCTTTCCATGAATAATAATAAAGCCAAAAATAATAATAATGCATGATCATAATTAATATGTATCATTAATCCCAAAACTAAGTAGAATAATATAAATTCTATCCAATAACATGTAACCAAGTAAGACAAGGTGGGTAAACAAAACTAGGTAACCTATTAGGTTCCCATCAATTTAACCTAGTTGTGCATGCATGGGTGAGAATAATCTTAATATTATTAGGTTACAAAAAGACGTGATCAAGGATACAACTTGCCTTTTAGTGCAACTCCAATGGTTCAGATGCTTCCCAACGTTGGCCTTCAGGTTCCTCGTAACCCCGCTTTTCTACTCGCATTAATAGATACAAATAGGCAAACAACAAGTGAAAATAACATTACATCAGTCATGAATAACAACTAAGTACAATAAATCTACACATCGAGACGAGACCACAGGTTCGTGAACCAGTAAAAAACTGAACTACGTAGAAGTTATGAAATAAGCAAGGTTTGGGTTGTTTAAATATTAATTTTATATTGAAAAACACCTACAAGGAACTGTTTTGCAAAGTCTAGGGACCTAATTGTAATTTTAAAAGTTAATTTCAGGACTTCGGTGTAAATCAATGACATAAAGATGACATGTTATATTCTTGTCAGTGTTTCAAACCTAGCTCCAACAAGTGAATTTGTGTGCACGTTCTGGTCTCCGAACGGTGTGTGCGGCAGGCACAAGATTTATACTGGTTCAGGCCAAACGTCACTATATCCAGTCTTTGGCAGCTCGTGCTATCGGCACCTTTGCTGATCAATGCTCGTAGTAGGGGTTACAAGCGGGCGAGAAAGAGGAAGGAGAAGCTCCCAAGTCTCTTATGTGGAGGAGGTGGAGCTAAGGGCTACAGAACTAGAGTCCTAACTAAGTCTTGGCTTGGCGACGGGGCTCTCTGGTCTTCCTCCTCCTTTCGTCGGTATGTTCATCCATCTTATGTCTGTGTGTCTCCTTGTGTCCTCCTCGTCTAGTGGCCAACTTCCTCCTTTTATAGGCCAAGGAGGGGGTCGGCCATTGGTGGCTTCCTCAAGAAGGAGTCACTGGGCTACGATAAAACCGATCATTCTACCTTGGTAAAGTTGTGTGTGTGCGTGAGCACTTGGGTCGCCTAGTCGTCTTGTAATCTTTATGGCAGACGACGTGGGCAGCTTAGGGCCCAGGCGCCATTATTCAAGCTCCACCAACCTCTAGCCTTTATAGCCTGGGTCTCGGTGCAGCTTGTCTCGTTGTGCCCTATAGACGGCCAACGCACTCAGGCCTAGCCCCAATAGGTCATGAGTGTACCATAGTCCGAGGGGCTCGTAGGTCATAAGTGCGATGTAGCCCAAGGGACTCATAGACCATTAGCCTGAGTGTGCCATAGTTGATGCAAATGGTCGCTTTCAGGAGGTTTGTATCAGGTCGGGCGAGGGATCCACTCGAGTGGTTTTCCTTCGGTTTGCCCGGCCCCTTGTATAGCTCTGCCATGCTCAACCCCGGGCTCTATGCCTTGGGGTTCATCTGGGGTGGGTGCTTCAAGGGTAGATGTATCCTTTCTCCACCTGCTGACTAATGGGTCCCAATTGCCAGAGGCTTCTTCATAGCGTTCTCGCTGACCAATGGGCCCCAGGGACCGGGGATCTTATCCCTAACAGTAGCCCTCGAGCCACCGAGGGGGTATCTCCCCTCAGTGGCTTTTCTTTCTTTTTTCTTGGGTTGGGCAACGTTTGCCCTCCCACCTCTCGACTGGTCATGATAGCTATCCCGTTGTGAGTCATAACGCCTCGGGCACGGTTCGTCCCCACTTGAGGTGGGGACGGGTGCTTTTTTCCTCCCTTATAAGCTTGGGCAAATGTTCACCCATCGTCACCCTATGGCTTTCTGTCCTTAGGTTCTCACTTAGAATGGGGTCCGCTAGAGGGTCAACCGATGGCACTAGGGTCAGGAGGAGGCCATGCTACATTGGTCTGGCCCTAGGATGAGGCTCCACCTATCCTGTGCGACCCCCTCTCCTTTCTTCTGTTGCATCTGATGCTCTTTGGTGCAGGGTTGCCCCGGACTCCTTTGTCTAGGAGGAGTCATCCTCTTTCGACTCGTCGCGACTGAACCTGATGTTCCCCTTCCCTCTCCCTAGGGAATCCTAGGAGGTCTACATAGTCTTCCACACGGTGTAGGAGGCTACCGAGGCCGAGGCTGAACTACTCCATGCTTAGCTCGCTGAGTCTAATGGTCATGTAGATGGTAAGGCACCCACCCTTGTTCCCTGGCAGCCTCGGCACCTCCCTCACTCTTATTGTTTCTTCCGATAACTTTAGAAGCCGAGTTGGAGGAGCTATGCTGCCACTTGGGTCAGGCCTTGGACTACGTCGGGGCTCATGGCTCTTCTCTAGCGGAGTGCCTAGACAATGTCCCATGCCGCATTCGGGATGTTGTCGACTTTGGTGTCCGTTAGGGTGCCGCCGTGGCGCTGCTTGTCAGGAAGCTTCGGTTTGGCTGTAGCCTTCAAGATCTCATCGGCTCTCCCTCTGCCCTCCTAGATCAGGGTCAGGAGGAGATGCAGGAGAGTTATGACAAGGCGGCAAGTTGCGCCGTCTAGGTTGTCCACAGATGACATTGTTCGTAATACTCGCTGACCTCATGTTGTAATGTGCTCTAGTGCTGCTTCTCGAAATAATGAAAGGACAATTTGCTACTTTTTCATTCTCTCAACTTCTCCTGGTCAAATTGTGGGGCCCTGAGGTCCCTTTCTTTTCATAAATCTTATCGAGTGTTGTCCTTTCTAGGTGGGGCCATTTTCGGGTGAGTAATCCGAGTGAGGCCATGGTTCCTTCATTGAGTTCCAAGCGCGGGGTCTGTTGGGGACCGTCCTCATACTCCCAAGCACCGACACATATAATTGTCGATTCCATTCGACTAGAACCCACAGCTCGCTGCCTCTCTCTGCGATAAACCATGAGTCAGACCTTCCTAGGATTCGAACATGAGCTGGTGACACCCTTAACATTTTGTACGTCAGGGTTCTGGCCACTAGTGTGCTTGTGTCTGATTGTCCCTCGCTCTATTTTTGCTGGAGCGACCACGAGCCCTCCGCGGACCGACCTTCAAACTCTAGAATTCACGGCTAGCTGAGAGCACCTAGAGGGGGGGTGCATAGGTGATCCTGTGAAACTTGAAAACTTAAGCCACAAAACTTGCCAATAATTGCCAAGTGGCTAGAGAGGAGTCAAAACACAATAACCACAAGAAATCAATCACAGAGATGGCACGGTGGTTATCCCGTGGTTCGGCCAAGACCAACGCTTGCCTACTCCACGTTGTGGCGTCCCAACGGACGAGGGTTGCAATCAACCCCTCTCAAGCGGTCCAAAGACCCACTTGAATACCACGGTGTTTTGCTTGCTTTTTCTCAATCCCGTTTGCGAGGAATCTCCACAACTTGGAGCCTCTCGCCCTTACACTTTAAGATCACAAAGAAACACAGAGCAAGGGAGGGATTAGCAACGCACTCAAGACAAGAAATCACAGCAACACCACGCACACAAGTCGCAACTAGAGCTCACAACACAACTCAATGAGTTCACCACTCAACTAGAGCTCTAATTGCTATCGCAAAGAATCAAAGGCGCGGAATCGATGTCTTGGTGCTTATGAAAGTTGTAGGAATGCTTGGTGTGCTCCTCCATGCGCCTAGGGGTCCCTTTTATAGCCCCAAGGCAGCTAGGAGCCGTTGAGAGCAATCTAGGAAGGCTGATCTTGCCTTCTGTCGACTGGCGCACCGGACAGTCCGGTGCACACCGGACATGTCCGGTGCCCGATTTCTTTCCATAAACGAAGCAGTCGACCGTTGGCAGCCTGAGAGCCGTTGGTGCACTTGACATGTCCGGTGCACACCGGACAGTCCGGTGCCTCCTTCTAGCCGTTGGCTCGGCCACGTGTCCCGCGCAGATTGCGCGGCCGACCGTTGGCTCACCGGACAGTCCGGTGCACACCGGACAGTCCGGTGAATTATAGCCGTACGTCGCCGATGAATTCCCGAGAGCGACGAGTTCGCCTGTGAACGGCCCACCGGACAGTCCGGTGAATTATAGTCGTACACCGCCGTCGAAGTCCCGAGAGCAGCCATTTTGCCCGAGTCAGCCTGGCGCACCGGACACTGTCCGGTGCTCCACCGGACAGTCCAGTGCTCCAGACTAAGCAGATTCTTGGCTGCTCGAGCCAAGGCATTTTCAATTGGATTTTTCCTGTTTCCAGCACTTAGACACAATACATTAGTCACTAAAACAATGTACTAAGTCTGAGAAACATACCTTTAACCTTGATTTGTACTTTGTCCACCTTTTTACACTTAGGCACTTGTGTTGGACACTAAATCACCAAAATACTTAGAAATGGCCCAAGGGCACATTTCCCTTTCAATCTCCCCCTTTTTGGTGATTTATGCCAACACAACATAAAGCAAGTAGAACAAGTACAAAATCAATTCACTAAGAACTCAAAATTGTTTTGATTCAATTTGACATATATGGATCACTCTATGCCACCACTTGGTTTGTTTTTGCAAATCAAACTCAAATTCCTATCTCTAAGTCAAATCCACTTGTAGAGACATAAAGAGAGGTTTTCCAAAGAAATTTGATCAAGGATTTCAAAAACTCCCCCTTTTTCCCATAATCAACACTTCTCCCCACAAGAGGCCAACTTTTGACATAAGAGACAACAAAAGAGTTTTGACAAACCAAAAGCTCTAATCTACTATTTTCAAAATTTCTCAAGTGGTAGCTGATTCATCTATTGCTTTGGCCTTTATTTTCTCCCCCTTTGGCATCAAGCACCAAAACGGGATCAATCTTGGCCCTTTAACCCCATTGCCTCACCAAAATCTTCAAATAAGAGTACAAAGGCAATAAGAGTATAAAGATGAACTTGGAAAAGTTACTCTTTTCATCGGAGTGCAGTGGAAGTCTTGCATGGTCCAAGTCCACCTTTTCCCTTTCAATCCTCCTTTGAGACTAAAACAACCAAACTCAAGAATATGGTTAGTCTCAAAGGGTCAAGTTGTAGCACAGCGCCCCCTAAATATGTGCATCACTTGCAAAAAGGACTTGTGAGGTCCAGGGAGGGTTTGTACAACTTGAGCACCACAATAAGCAACAAAATGCAGAATGAACATGATCAAAGGCATAAATACATGTATGCTACAATTCAATCCAAGTTCCGCGAATCTAGGACATTTAGCTCACTATGCAGCCTGCAAAAGGTCTTTTCATCTAAAGGCTTAGTGAAGATATCGGCTAGCTGGTTCTCGGTGCTAACATGAAACACTTCGATATCTCCCTTTTGCTGGTGGTCTCTCAAAAAGTGATGCTGGATGTCAATGTGCTTTGTGCGGCTGTGCTCAACAGGATTTTCCGCTATTCGGATAGCACTCTCATTATCACATAGGAGTGGGACTTTGCTCAGATTGTAGCCAAAGTCCCGGAGGGTTTGCCTCATCCAAAGTAGTTGCGCGCAACACTGTCCTGCGGCAACGTACTCGGCCTCAGCGGTGGATAGGGCAACGGAAGTTTGTTTCTTAGAGTTCCATGACACCAGGGACCTTCCTAAGAATTGGCACGTCCCCGATGTACTCTTCCTATCGACCTTACATCCAGCATAGTCGGAATCTGAATATCCAATCAAGTCAAAGTTAGACCCCTTTGGATACCAGATCCCGAAGCAAGGCGTAGCGACTAAATATCTAAGAATTCTCTTCACAGCCACTAAGTGACACTCCTTAGGATCGGATTGAAATCTAGCACACATGCATACGCTAAGCATAATATCCGGTCTACTAGCACATAAATAAAGCAATGAACCTATCATGGACCGGTATGATTTTTGATCAACGGACTTACCACCTTTGTTGAGGTCGGTGTGTCCGTCGGTTCCCATCGGCGTCTTTGCGGGCTTGCCGTCCTTCATCCCAAACCGCTTTAGCAAATCTTGCGTGTACTTCGTTTGGGAGATGAAGGTGCCGTCCTTGAGTTGCTTCACTTGGAACCCAAGGAAGTAGTTCAACTCGCCCATCATCGACATCTCGAATTTCTGCGTCACTACCCTGCTAAACTCTTCACAAGACTTTTGGTTAGTAGAACCAAATATTATGTCATCGACATAAATTTGGCACACAAAAAGATCACCATCGCAAGTCTTAGTGAAAAGAGTTGGATCGGCTTTCCCAACCTTGAAAGCATTAGCAATTAAAAAGTCTCTAAGGCATTCATACCATGCTCTTGGGGCTTGCTTAAGTCCATAGAGCGCCTTAGAGAGCTTACACACGTGGTCGGGGTACCGTTCATCCTCGAAGCCAGGGGTTGCTCCACGTACACCTCCTCCTTGATCGGCCCGTTGAGGAAAGCGCTCTTCACATCCATTTGGTACAACCTGAAAGAATGGTGAGCGGCATATGCTAGCAAAATACGAATTGATTCTAGCCTAGCCACAGGAGCAAACGTCTCCTCAAAGTCCAAACCTGCGACTTGGGCATAACCTTTTGCCACAAGTCGAGCCTTGTTCCTTGTCACCACCCCGTGCTCGTCCTGTTTGTTGCGAAACACCCACTTGGTTCCCACAACATTTTGCTTGGGACGAGGCACCAGTGTCCAAACTTCATTGCGCTTGAAGTTGTTGAGTTCCTCCTGCATGGCCAACACCCAGTCCGGATCTAGCAAGGCCTCTTCTACCCTGAAAGGCTCAATAGAAGAGACAAAGGAGTAATGCTCACAAAAATTAACTAATCTTGAGCGAGTAGTTACTCCCTTGCTAATATCACCCAATATTTGGTCGACGGGATGATCCCTTTGGATCGTCGCTCGAACTTGGGTTGGAGGTGCCTGAGGTGCATCTTCCTCCTCAACTTGAACATCCTGTGCTCCCCCTTGATCATGTGCCTCCACTTGAGGTACCTGTTCGTCATCTTGGGTTGGGGGATGCACCATAGTTGAGGAAGACGGTTGATCTTGCTCCAATTGTTCCTGAGGCCGTACATCTCCAATCGCCATGGTGCGTATCGCGGCCGTTGGAACGTCTTCTTCATCTACATCATCAAGATCAACAACTTGCTCTCTTGGAGAGCCATTAGTCTCATCAAATACAATGTCGCTAGAGACTTCAACCAAACCCGATGATTTGTTGAAGACCCTATACGCCTTTGTATTTGAATCATAACCTAATAAAAACCCTTCTACAGCTTTGGGAGCAAATTTGGAATTCCTACCCTTCTTCACTAGAATGTAGCATTTACTCCCAAATACACGAAAGTACGATACATTGGGTTTGTTACCAGTTAGCAGCTCGTATGAAGTCTTCTTGAGGAGGCGGTGAAGGTAGACCCTGTTGATGGCATGGCAAGCCGTGTTCACGGCTTCCGACCAAAAACACTCGGGGGTCTTGAACTCTCCAAGCATAGTCCTCGCCATATCAATGAGCGTCCTGTTCTTCCTTTCTACCACACCATTTTGCTAAGGTGTGTAGGGAGCGGAGAACTCGTGCTTGATCCCCTCCTCCTCAAGGAACTCCTCCACTTGAAGATTCTTGAATTCGGACCCGTTGTCGCTCCTTATCTTCTTCACCTTGAGCTCAAACTCATTTTGAGCTCTCCTGAGGAAGCGCTTGAGGGTCCCTTGGGTTTCAGACTTATCCTGCAAAAAGAACACCCAAGTGAAGCGGGAAAAGTCATCAACAATAACTAGACCATACTTACTTCCTCCTATGCTCAGATAGGCGACGGGTCCGAAGAGGTCCATATGCAGCAGCTCCAGAGGTCTTGAAGTGGTCATCACATTCTTGCTGTGATGTGCTCCTCCCACTTGTTTACCTGCTTGACAAGCTGCACAAGGTCTATCTTTTTCGAATTGCACGTTAGCCAAACCTATCACGTGTTCTCCCTTTAGAAGCTTGTGAAGGTTCTTCATCCCCACATGTGCTAAGCGGCGATGCCACAGCCAGCCCATGCTAGTCTTAGCGATTAAGCATGCATCTAGACCGGCCTCCTCTTTTGCAAAATCAACTAAATAAAGTTTGTCGTCTAGTACACCCTTAAAAGCTAGTGAACCATCACATCTTCTAAAGACAGACACATCTACATTTGTAAATAGACAATTATATCCCATATTACATAATTGACTGACAGATAGTAAATTATATCCAAGAGACTCAACTAAAAACACATTAGAGATAGAGTGCTCATTGGATATTGCAATCTTGCCTAAACCTTTCACCTTGCCTTGGTTCCCATCACCGAATATGATTGAATCTTGGGAATCCTTATTCTTGACGTAGGAGGTGAACATCTTCTTCTCCCCCGTCATATGGTTTGTGCATCCGCTGTCGATAATCCAGCTTGAGCCCCCAGATGCATAAACCTGCAAGGCAAATTTAGGCTTGGGTCTTAGGTACCCAACTCTTGTTGGGTCCTACAAGGTTAGTCACAATTTCCTTAGGGACCCAAATGCAAGTTTTATCACCCTTGCATTTTGCCCCTAATTTCCTAGCAACTATCTTCCTATCCTTTCTACAAATAGCAAAGGAAGCATTTAAAGCACGATAAATTGTAGAGGGACCATTCATAACTTTTCTAGGAACATGAACAATATTCTTCCTAGGCACATGATGAATATTTTTTCTAGGCATATCTCTACCATGCATATAGGAAGAACTGGAAGCATACATAGCATAAGAGTCATAGGAATGTGAATCAAAAGCATTACAACTCCTATGAGACTGTCTTCTATCATTGTACATAAAAGCATGGTTCTTTTTAGTACTACTTGCCATAGGGGCCTTCCCTTTCTCCTTGGCGGAGATGGGAGCCTTATGGCTTGTTAAGTTCTTGGCTTCCCTCTTGAAGCCAAGCCCATCCTTAATTGAGGGGTGTCTACCAATCGTGTAGGCATCCCTAGCAAATTTTAGTTTATCAAAATCACTTTTGCTAGCCTTAAGTTGGGCATTAAGACTAGCCATTTCATCATTTAATTTTGCAATAGTAGCTAAGTGTTCACTACAAGCATCAATATCAAAATCTTTACACCTATTGCAAATAACAACATTTTCTACACAAGTTGTTGATTTAGTAGCTATTTCTAACTTAGCATTTAAATCATCATTAATGCTCCTTAAGCTATAAATCGTCTCATGGCAGGAAGATAATTCACAAGAAAGCATTTCATTTCTCTTAACTTCTAAGGCATGAGATTTTTGTGCTTCTACAAATTTGTCATGTTCTTCATATAACAAGTCCTCTTGTTTTTCTAGAAGCCTATTCTTATCATTCAAGGCATCAATCAATTCATTAATTTTATCTACCTTTGTTCTATCTAGGCCCTTAAACAAACATGAATAATCTATTTCATCCTCATCACTAGATTCGTCCTCACTTGAAGAAGCATAAGTAGAGTTTCGACTACATACCTTCTTCTCCCTTGCCATAAGGCATGTGTGACGCTCGTTGGGGAAGAGGGATGACTTGTTGAAGGCGGTGGCGGCGAGTCCTTCATTGTCGGAGTCGGAGGAGGAGCAATCCGAGTCCCACTCCTTTCCTAGATGTGCCTTGCCCTTGGCCTTCTTGTAATTTTTCTTCTTTTCCCTCTTGCTCCCGTGTTCCTGGTCACTTTCATTATCGGGACAGTTAGCAATAAAATGACCAATCTTACCGCATTTGAAGCATGAGCGCTTCCCCTTGGCTTTGGTCTTGCTTGGCTGTCCCTTGCGACCCTTAAGCGCCGTCTTGAATCTCTTGATGATGAGGGCCATCTCTTCATCATTAAGTCCGGCCGCCTCAATTTGTGCCACCTTGCTAGGTAGCGCCTCCTTGCTTCTTGTTGCCTTGAGAGCAAGGGGTTGAGGCTCGTTGATTGGACCATTCAATGCGTCGTCCACGTACCTCGCTTCCTTGATCATCATTCGCCCGCTTACAAATTTTCCAAGGACTTCTTCGGGCGACATTTTGGTGTACCTGGGATTCTCACGAATGTTATTCACCAAATGAGGATCAAGAACGGTAAAGGACCTTAGCATCAATCGGACGACGTCGTGGTCCGTCCATCGCGTGCTTCCGTAGCTCCTTATTTTGTTGATAAGGGTCTTGAGCTGGTTGTATGTTTGTGTCGGCTCCTCGCCCCTTATCATCGCGAATCGTCCAAGCTCGCCCTCCACCAACTCCATCTTGGTGAGCAAGGTGACGTCGTTCCCCTCATGTGAAATCTTGAGGGTATCCTAGATCTGCTTGGCGTTATCCAAGCCGCTCACTTTGTGATATTCATCCCTGCACAATGAAGCTAGAAGAACAGTAGTAGCTTGTGCATTCTTATGAATTTGCTCATTAATGAACATGGGACTATCCGAACTATCAAAGTGCATTCCACTCTCTACAATCTCCCATATACTAGGATGGAGAGAGAACAAGTGACTACGCATTTTGTGACTCCGAAATCCGTAGTCCTCTCCATCAAAATGAGGAGGTTTACCAAGTGGAATAGATAATAAATGAGCATTTGCACTTTGAGGAATACGATAGTAGTCAAAAGAAAAGTTCGAATTGACCGGTTTCCTTCTCTCGTAGTCGTTGCGGTCGTCATCCTTTTGGGAGGAAGTAGACTCATCGCTGTCGTCGTAGTAGACAATCTCCTTGATGCGCCTCGTCTTCTTCTTCTTCCCTTCCTTCCGTCTATGGCCCGACCCGGAGTCGGTAGGCTTGTCGTCCTTCGGCTCGTTGACGAAGGATTCCTTCTCTTTATCGTTGATCACGATACCCTTCCCCTTAGGATCCATCTCTTCGGGCGGTTAGTCCCTTTGTGAAGAGAACGGCTCCGATACCAATTGAGAGCACCTAGAGGGGGGGTGAATAGGTGATCCTATGAAACTTGAAAACTTAAGCCACAAAACTTGGTTAATCGTTAGCACAATAATTGCCAAGTGGCTAGAGAGGAGTCAAAACACAATAACCACAAGAAATCAATCACAGAGATGGCACGGTGGTTATCCCGTGGTTCGGCCAAGACCAACGCTTGCCTACTCCACGTTGTGGCGTCCCAACGAACGAGGGTTGCAATCAACCCCTCTCAAGCGGTCCAAAGACCCACTTGAATACCACGGTGTTTTGCTTGCTTTTTCTCAATCCCGTTTGCGAGGAATCTCCACAACTTGGAGCCTCTCGCCCTTACACTTTAAGATCACAAAGAAACACAGAGCAAGGGAGGGATTAGCAACGCACTCAAGACAAGAAATCACAGCAACACCACGCACACAAGTCGCAACTAGAGCTCACAACACAACTCAATGAGTTCACCACTCAACTAGAGCTCTAATTGCTATCGCAAAGAATCAAAGGCGCGGAATCGATGTCTTGGTGCTTATGAATGTTGTAGGAATGCTTGGTGTGCTCCTCCATGCGCCTAGGGGTCCCTTTTATAGCCCCAAGGCAGCTAGGAGCCGTTGAGAGCAATCTAGGAAGGCTGATCTTGCCTTCTGTCGACTGGCGCACCGGACAGTCTGGTGCACACCGGACATGTCCGATGCCCGATTTCTTTCCATAAACGAAGCAGTCGACCGTTGGCAGCCTGAGAGCCGTTGGTGCACTTGACATGTCCGGTGCACACCGGACAGTCCGGTGCCTTCTTCTAGCCGTTGGCTCGGCCACGTGTCCCGCGCAGATTGTGCGGCCGACCGTTGGCCCGGCCGACCGTTGGCTCACCGGACAGTCCGGTGCACACCGGACAGTCCGGTGAATTATAGCCGTACGTCGCCGATGAATTCCCGAGAGCGACGAGTTCGCCTGTGAACGGCCCACCGGACAGTCCGGTGAATTATAGCCGTACACTGCCGTCGAAGTCCCGAGAGCAGCCATTTTGCCCGAGTCAGCCTGGCGCATCGGACACTGTCCGGTGCACCACCGGACAGTCCGGTGCTCTAGACTAAGCAGACTCTTGGCTGCTTGAGCCAAGGCATTTTCAATTGGATTTTTCCTGTTTCCAGCACTTAGACACAATACATTAGTCACTAAAACAATGTACTAAGTCTGAGAAACATACCTTTAACCTTGATTTGTACTTTGTCCACCTTTTTACACTTAGGCACTTGTGTTGGACACTAAATCACCAAAATACTTAGAAATGGCCCAAGGGCACATTTCCCTTTCACTAGCTTGCCATGAGCTTTTTGCTTTTTGGTCCCTACCAAAGTAATTTGCACGGGTTTGGGTCCTTACCAAAAAGTGGGCCCTTGGCGTTCGCTTAGCTGCCAGGGTGCTCTCAAAAGGGTGGTCGAGTTGATTTTTGCTCCCTTCGATTTTCTTTGGACCCTGCGTGAGTCGAGCAGACAACAAAGAAAAAAGAGATATTAGCACAGTTATACCTATTAGAAGGACATAAAAGTCGTTAACGAGAAAGGTTAGTGAAAGTTCCCTTTGTCCGGGAACAGGATCTAGATGTCGCCTAGAGGGGATGAATAGGCGAATAAAAATTAACACTTAAAAACTAGAAACTCTTACTCTACTCGAAGACTAGATTGCAATGGAATGAAAGACCCTTCGAGTAGATTGCAGCAGAATTGAAATTCCTGTCTTAAAATACCCTGCACTTCAAAGACAGCTTGTACCACATATAAGTATTGAAGTGCAAGTATAAAAAGCAAATAAGCTAGAGAAACATCACACAACACAGAGCAGAGCACACAGAAACTAGGATTTATCCCAAGGTTTGGCCAAGTCTAAAATGCTTGCCTAATCCTCATTGGAGTTAGCCACACCTGGGCTTGTAGTCTATTTCAACTCCTTCCTCCGTTTGCTCAGATCTGTCAGTGCGACAGATAGAGCCTTCCACTATGTTGATATCAGTTACAATGATGTCATGGCTACTTAAAATCTTCTTGATAGCACTCCGGCAGAGTAACAATGCGCTCAAGATTTTTCTCTAGCTCTCATCAGCACTTCCCCTCTCTCTAAAGGCTTATAACTTCGTCTCTACACAAACTAGAGAGATACACAAGAGAGGGAGAGAAAGAATTGATCCAAATGATGTATGGACTTGTTGGTTGCTCTTGTGCACTTGTTGGAGGCGCCTAGGGGTTCCTTTTATAGTCCCAAGGGGCCTAGGAGCCGTTGGAGCTTTATTTGGAAGCTCCCAGCCTTTCATGTCTGTGGGTGCACCGGACTGTTCGGTGCGCCACCAGACATTGCACACTAACAGATCTGATTGGCAGTTTCCTTCTCTGAAAGGGCTAGCCATTGGTGCACCGGATAGGTTACTATTTACTGTCCTTTGCACCAAATATGTTACTATTCACGGTCCTGTGCACCGAACAGGTTACTATTCACTATCCTGTGCACAAGACAGTTACTATTCACTGTCCTGTGCACCAGCCAACAACACACTAAGTGTTTTTTTCTCCATTATTTCTCCATTTGACTTCAACTTTTGGGAGGATTTTCCTGAGACTTAAACAAACACATTTAGAGTATAATCCAATTGACTTAGTCCTAGAAACTTACCTCTTTCCCGTTCTTCTCCCAACTTTTCTGTTTCTCCTCAAATAGAGCTCAGAATGACACTTTCTCTCCAAAGCACCAAACTTGTAGTAAGAGGTGTATGCAACATAGTTGAACACTTAAACCTTACATATTTAACCATTTTCATCGTTTTATCCATTTTAGCTTGTTTGTGGTCGATGTTGGACTCTAAACCATCAAGTCAACTTGACTTGATCTAGATTAACATATCTAAGCTCCAACACCCTGCAAAGGTCACATAGAATATGTCCAAACATAGGAACAACCCAAACTAAAGATCAAAGTGAACTTAGCTCTTTCGGGCTGCTTCCAGGTTCTGGCTTTGACAGTGCTCTTCCTTCTAGTGACCTTGTTCAATTCTTGAGCTTCATCTTGAGCCTTGTGACTTACACCACATAACCATAGTATTACCTCATTAGCTATAAGTCACGTTCTTAAGTCATGATCCTTGATGCACCATATCTCTTCTAACTCGATCAACCTTGACTTTGTAAGTCTTCTTCTTTACCCCTGGCTTTGGGTTCCTCGGCCTCTTTGACCTTCTCCCATGCACTCGGTACCTCGAAGCTCTTCTTGCCTCCATCCTTGGCTTGATCAGTTGTCTCCGAGTTACGCACACCGAGTCTCACTTAAGCACTGTCCATCTTACTTGTGATGTCCATTATCTATAGATATTCTAGTCTTTGGACCATCACACTTGTTCACTTGTGTTGAACCCTATAAGCTTTGCATTAAGCACCTGTTCAACACTTAGCACACCTGTTAGTCCTTTAATCGGGTTGTCATCCAAACCACCAAAACCCACAAGAGAGCTTTTTAGTTAGTCATCTAGTGCTTTCGCCCTCCCCCTACCCCGACTCCTGAGGTAGCTGCCTAGGGTTGGGGGTAGGTCGGCTTGGGGACATGGGGGTTCGTTATGGGTAGAATCATCACTGCTGCTCAATGTTCACGTTGATAAGTGTCCTTCCCTTCTCGTCCTTTAACTTGTAGGTGTCTAACCAAAACACCTCTCCAATTACGAACGACCCCTCCCATGGTGGGGGCAATTTGTGTGGATCTTTATTGGTCTACACCCACTGGAGTACTAGGTCTCCCACATGTAGACTCCTTTTTCATACGCGGTGGCTATGGTACCTTCCTAGTGCCTGTTGGTACCTTGTTGACCCTAAGAGCACCATGTCGTAAGCTTTGTCGAGTTGGTCGAGCACGTCTCCCAGGCTTGACTCATTTTGCTTGTTTGTATACAGCTTCACCCTCGGGGCAACATACTCAAGGACGGTTGGGAGGACCGCTTCAGCTCCATAGGCCATAAAGTATGACGTGTATCTGGTTGAGCGGTTTGGGTTCACCCTTATGCTCCAGAGGACCAGGGTTAGTGCACGCGGCCATTGCTGGACAAGTTGCTTGAGGTGGGCGAAAACTCGAGACTTGAGGCCTTGCATGACCATTCCGTTAGCTCGCTTGACCCGTCCGTTCGCGCGGGGGTGGGCCACAACGACCCAATCTATGCGGATGTGGTATTAATCGTAGAACTCTCGGAATATGTTCTCGGTGAATTGTGTACCATTATCTGTTTTGATCGAGTTAGGTACCCGAAAGCGGTGAATAATATTGGTGACGAACTTTACAACCTATTTAGAAGTGATCCTCGCAATAGGCCATGCCTCAACCATTTTGTGAACTTATCAATCGCTACCAGAATGTGTATGTAGCCCCCTAGTGCCTTTCTGAGAAGTCCAATCAAATCGAGCCCCTAAACGACGAACAACCAGGTGATGGGGATGGTTTGGAGTACCTACGCGGGTAGGTGGGTCTGTCGTGTGTAGTATTGGCCTCCTTCGCATGTCCTCACCACTTGGTGTGCGTCCGACACCACGGTAGGCCAGTAGAAGCCCTGTCGGAAGTGTCGGTGTTTTGGGTCCGACCGCACACCTGGGGTTGCCCCTCGAGGTGTTTTTAGGAGTAGGACGGTGTCACCGACTGTAGCAGAATGGTTCGTGCCAGATGCACGAGGGATAATGGACGGTATTTGCAGGTTCGGGCCGCTTAGAGATGCGTAACACCCTACGTCCTGGTGAGGATGCTTTGTGCAACGGATTACAAGTCAGTTCTCTAAAGTGAGAACGTAGAGGGTTGAGGTGGATGGCTGAGTAGTGAGATCGATCGTTCTGAAGGGGTGCCCCTGGGCCTTATATATTCGACTGTGGGGCAATACATGTGGATATAATAACAACATGCTCCTAAAGGATAGTGAACTGTTTGAGTCTATCTTCCTATGATTCTGCCGACCTATCCTCGCCTGGTTCCGCTACATGGGGCTCCATCGCGGGAAAGTCGGATCTTCTGTTGTGGTTTCTCGCTCAACGCTGTGGGGCCATCCGGGCTTGCACTGATCCGGCCCTACGTCGATCTGCTTTACTGATTGTCCCTCCCCAGGCCCATGAAGGAATGACCTTACGATTTATTGGGCCCTTGGGCCTTTCGCGAGGTCTTTTACCCTTCCAGTGGACCCAGGGGATATCTGTCCCCCACAAGCCCCCGATCTTTGGGTTGTGTCACACCCGGCTTTAAGGAACAAAGCTAGGTGCATCTCATACATGCGCCAAGAAGACAACATATATAATAACAGAGTGTATAGAGATAAATGTCATAAAACATCAGAGTATTTATTACATAGCGGAAGACTTATTACAAAATAAAGTAATGAAGATAAAACGAACTAAGGATCGTCGGCGCCAATGTCGACTGGGAAACACCACCTAGATCAGATCGAACTCCTCAGTGTTAGGCGGCTCCTCCTGAACCACCTGATCTTCTCCTGTGGGGGGTGTGAGACAGCAAGGGTGAGCTCACACAAGATCATAGCTCAACAAGTTGTGGGGAACCAGTGGACATAAACTCACAAAGGTGTGAGTTCATGTGATGTGTAAGGCTAATCAATGATAGGGGTTAAAGCTGAGCATTGCTTTTAAGTAGTTGGTCAAAATTTTATTAGCAATTACTAAGTGTAAGTAAATACCAAACCATAAATAAAGTAATAGAACAAAATTAATAATAAACCCATGCAATGCAAATGACAAAATTAAATTTAAGTTCCATAATTTAAACATCAGAGAGTCCTGAGCTGCTCATGACCGCGAGCACGGCTAGTATACCAGTTTTACACTCTGCAGAGGTTGTACCCTTTACCCACAAGTCATGTTACCCATCTACCAAGGGATCGCGACTTCCCATACACCTCTACCGAGGAGGCGAGGCAGGGTAACACTACGAGGCCTTTACAAAGTTCCACTAGCTTCCGAAAACCCGCTACAGTTTATAGGAAGTTCCAATGCAGGGTTCCTGGCTGACCGCCATCGCAGCAAAATCAACCAGGGACCTCCCTACACTGACCACTCCCCTACTGCCCTTGCCCCTTTCGGGTAAGGTAGTCTTCCACTAGCTTTCCTAATTAGTCAGCCAAGGGCGTCCCATTAAACCCTTGTGGTGGCATGTGGTTCTCAAGTTAAGCTCTATGTTCCAATTAACATTAATGATCTCAACATGAACATAAATAGAATAACAAAAAGCATTGGAACATAGAGGTAATAAATGATTATCCCAAAACCATGTAAAGCAATAGCAAACTACCCAAGTGATTCAGGGGTAAACAAGGTAATGAGATAAACAATCTAGGGTAACCTATTGGGTCCCATCAAAATTAACCTATGCATGAATAAATGATATTAAAGAACATTATTGGGTAAAAAGTGGTCAAGGGCACAACTTGCCTTCAATGAGCTCCTGCTCAGCTACTTCAACCTGCTGCTCACCAGGATCCTCGGTCACGGGCTCTTCTACTCGCCACAATACAAACAAGCACAGTGCATATAGAGAAATTAACATTACACCAAACATACATACAAAATACACAGTAATAATCTACACATTAAAATAAAATCCTAGGAACAGGAATCATAATTTTTGGAGTTGTAGATTTTAAGTTATGGATTTTTAAAGGTTTTATGTGTTTAAAATAGATTAAGTGAGGAATTAAATTTCTTACTGTTTTCATGACCAAACAGAGGCTCTAAGTGATAAAGAATAAAATTACAAAATTTTAGGAACTGGAATGGATTAATTTGGAGTTAGTATGAATTTTCTATGAATTATTGAAGTTCTAGCATATATTTTTGTATTAAAAACCTATTTTCCAATTTAATTATTCCATTTTAAACAGCTCTGGACTGGGCCATCATTTTTTGTAAAACACAGGGGCTTCCTGGAAAGTGGCCTGAGACTCAGACAATAGTGTTACTGGATCGCGGGTTGATTTCTTAGAACCCCAGGGGCTCTTTAGAAAAAGGTCATGGCCGAAGGGGGCATGTTGTGATATGGGCCGTTGGATCCGAGATCGAGCGCCCCGATTAGATTCGGCGGCCGCACGAATCGGTATGCAACGCGAACCACACGATTTGAAAGGAACGGTTCAGATTTTATTAAGCCCGATTCACTGAGATCCACCCGATCGGATCCGACGGCTGCGGTTTACTCACGCGAAAGGGTATTCGGCGTTCTAATCCTAGCCATTCGCCATCGGATCGACGACCGAGATCCCTACGCCATCCCGGCGACGAGACACGGCGGTGAACTCGCACGGCGCGGCGGCGCCATGACTGAGGAGCACCAAACCCCCACCCCAGCGCCTAAAACTTCGAACTCAACGATGCTACGCGCAGCGGAGAGAGAACCAAGGAAGATGGGAGTAGTTTTACCTTGAATCGGGGCGATGGCTACACTGCCCACGCGGTGGTGCGGTTTTCCGTCGCCGGTGATACGCCGATGAGCAATTCCTCACGCACGGAGCCTTGATTCGCCCCGCCGAGACCACGGACGGATTCACCACGAACCCGCAGTGCTCCACGGCCCGACAACTCGCCCAGATCGGCGAAGGGGGAGGCTCGCCCCGTGCGGTGGCGCTCGGACCACACAGCGATGGTGGGGATTGGCTTGGTTGGGATTATTTGCGCGTCGATGGGGAAAAGGGGGAGGATAAGAACCCCGACTATGCCCTTATAAGGCCGCCCGAGACCGGCCCGCGCGCTACACCAACGGAATTGCGCGATTTGCGCCATTCCGAGCTCGCCCGATCCGCGCGGCGCGATTGTCGTGAAGACGTTGGAGCTGACTTTGGGGACCCGCGCGCCAGAGACAGACACAAGGTGTGAGCGCGCGTGCGTGGATGACAGGTATGGCCCACCGGTCGGCGCAGCACACAGCCGAAACGCAGCACAATCCAGTGGGCCGCGCGGGTGTGAGAGAACAGTGGGCCAAAATGGGAGCAGGCGGCCCATATGAGGTTTTATCTTTTTCTCTTTTTTTTATGTGTCTCTTTTTCCTTTCATTTTTAAATTTCCAATTGAATTCAAATATGAATGTGAACTTTGTACATAAGTTAAATATACAAAATAAACATGCTAGTATTGTAGTCTTTTATCGATCCATATATTTTGTCTTGTATAGTATTTATTATTTCCAATCTTCCCCCAATTTGCACTTTTGGGATTAAATCCAATTCTCTTCTCATTATTATGTTTTCATGTTATTATTTATTTATTTTTATTGTCACAAAATGCACACCAAATAAAGTCCAGCATGATGCATAGTTTTATTTGGGTGTCTCTTGTTAATGGTTTGTTTGTGTGAGTAGTATGTTCACATGTGATGATGCATAAAGGTCTACTCCCATAAAGTGAAATTACTTCTCCATTGATATTATTTCTAACCAATTACAAAGTGGGTATTACAAATCCTACCCCCCTTAAAAATAATCTCGTCCTCGAGATTTAAGAAGAACTAGAGAAAAGGTGGGGAAAATCTATGCGAAGCTCTTCTTCTCTTTCCCAAGTTGCTTCATCTTCACTGTGGTGACTCCATTGCACTTTGCACATCTTTATCACCTTATTTCTTGTAACTCGAGTCAAAGTATCCAAAATCTTGATCGGGTACTCCGTGTAAGTCAAATCACCTTAAACACTGAGCTCCTCCATGGGTAACTGTTCCTCAGGGACACGGAGACACTTCTTAAGTTGAGATACGTGAAACACATTATGCACATCCGATAGACTAGCAGGTAACTCGAGTTGGTATGCCATCTCCCCAACTCTCCTAAAGATCAAGAATGGTCCAATATAACGAGGGGACAATTTGCCCTTGACTTTAAATCTCCTCATTCCACGCAGTGGTGACACCTTGAGGTACACATAATCTCCTTCTTCAAATTCCAGCGGTCTCCTTCAATTATCAGCATAACTCTTTTGCCTGGTTTGAGCCACCCTCAAATTCTCTCGAATTATACGAACTTGTTCTTCTGCTTCTTGGATCAGTTCAGGCCCAAAGAACTGTCTCTCTCCAGTCTGATCCCAATATAGAGGAGTCCTGCACTTCCTCCCATATAAAGCTTCAAAAGGTGATATCTTCAGACTGGCCTGGTAACTATTATTATACAAGAACTCAGCATAAGGCAGACTCTTATCCCAACTTCCTCCATGCTGAAGGGCACATGCTCCCAACATATCCTCCAATACTTGATTAGTGCTTTCAGTCTGTCCATCAGTCTGAGGGTGATAAGCTGTACTAAAATTCAACTTTGTACTCATGTTCTCATGAAAGCTTCTCCAAAACCTTGAGGTAAACTGCGAACCTCGATCAGACACGATCTTCTTTGGTACTCCATGTAAACACACAATCCGAGCCATATATAACTCTGCTAGTTGAGAACCTTTATAAGTAGTCTTGACAGGAATAAAGTGAGCTACTTTAGTCAATCTATCCACAATCACCCATATAGCATCATATCCTTTCTGGGTGCGAGGCAATCCAGTAATAAAATCCATACCAATCTCTTCCCACTTCCACTCGGGTATCTTCAGTGGGTGCAATAGTCCAGCTGGCCTCTGGTGTTCAGCCTTAACTCTTTGACATACATCGCACATAGCCACATGTGCAGCCACATCTCTTTTCAATCCATACCACCAATACTTCCGCTTCAAATCCTGATACATCTTAGTACTACCAGGATGAATAGAATAATCCGAATCATGGGCCTCCTTTAAAATAGTCTCTCGAAGGCTTTTAATATCAGGAACACACATTCTGTCCTTAAACCATACAGTGCCTTGCTCATCTTCCGTGAATTCCGGAACTCGACCTTCAGTAATCAGATCCTTAATCTCTTTTATTTTAGCATCACCAATTTGTCCTTTGCGGATCTCTTGCTCCAAAGTAGGTTCCACATCAATAGTAACTCCTTCAGTATGAGCAACTATCCCCAGGTTAAGTCTCCTGAAATCCTCAACAATCTCATCGGGTAGCTGGGCAACAATAGCTGAATGAACATGCTCCTTGCGACTCAAGGCATCTGCAACCAAATTTGCCTTGCCCGGGTGATAGTGAATCTCCAAATCATAATCCTTAATAAGCTCCAACCAACGGCGTTGCCTAAGGTTAAGATCCTTCTGAGTGAATATATACTTCAAACTCTTATGATCCGTATATACTTGACACTTGGTTCCCATGATATAATGTCTCCAAATCTTAAGCGCATGCACAACGGCTGCCAATTCCAAGTCATGAGTGGGGTAGTTCAATTCATGTTTCCGCAACTGACGAGAAGCATAAGCAATCACATGTCCTTCCTGCATGAGCACACATCCTAAGCCTTGGCCACATGCATCGCAATAGATATCAAATCCTTTCTGTAGGTCTGGCATAACCAATACTGGTGGCGACATCAACCTCTTTTTCAATTGCTCAAAGCTGTCTTGGCACTCCTCGTCCCACTTAAATTCTCTTCCTTTCTCCAAAAGCGAAGTCATAGGTTTGGCAATCTTAGAGAACCCTTCAATAAATCTCCGATAATATCCTACGAGTCCCAAGAAACTCCGAATCTCCGTAACTGTAGTGGGTACTCTCCACTCCATTATCTCCTTAACTTTAGCAGGATCCACTGCTATTCCTCCATTAGAAATAATATGTCCAAGGAATGGTACCTTATCAATCCAAAACTCGCACTTGCTGAACTTGGCATATAGCTGGTTATCTCGAAGCTTCTGTAGCACCAACCTCAGATGTTCCTCATGATCGCTATCATTCTGAGAATAAATAAGAATATCGTCGATGAATACCACGACGAATCTGTCCAAATACTCCATAAACACCTTATTCATCAAGTTCATAAAATAAGCTGGTGCATTGGTTAATCCAAACGACATAACAGTAAACTCATATAATCCATATCGAGTCGAGAAAGCCGTCTTGGGAATATCTGATGGTCTAATCCTCATTTGATGGTATCCCGATCGGAGATCAATCTTCGAAAATACTCTTGCACCTCTCATCTGATCAAATAAATCCTCGATACGGGGCAACGGATACTTGTTCTTCACAGTAACATCATTAAGAGATCTATAATCCACACACATCCGCTGTGATCCATCCTTCTTCTGTACAAACAGAACCGGTGCTCCCCAAGGTGAGGAACTCGGACGAATGTACCCAGCATCTTGTAACTCAGTTAACTGCTTCTTAAGCTCCTTCAACTCCTCTACGGACATCCTATATGGTCGTTTAGAAATAGGGGCGGTTCCAGGTAAGAGATCAATAACAAACTCAACTTCTCTATGAGGTGGCATCCCTGGTAACTCCTCTGGAAAGACATCCGGAAAATCTCTAACCACCCGGATGTTGTCACCAACAAACTCCTCAGGCATAAAGAACATTGCACGCATGGATGAGGAGGTTACTGCAATATTAACTTGAAATCTTTCTCCTTTAGTGGTAGTGAGTTCTACGGTACCTCTACCACATGCTATAACGGCCTTTGCCTTTCTTAGCCATGACATACCAAGGATCAGATCTATACTGCTTGACTCTAATATTATAGCAGTAGCTCCAAATTCTCTACCCATAATGGTCAATGTCAATCTACGTGTCATTTGATTCGCCTCAACAGGCCCTTTAGGTGTAATTACTATCATTGGTTTTCTCATATTTAGCAGTGGTATTTCATTTGTGTTGGCATATCTAGCAGACATGAATGAATGTGTAGCACCAGAATCAAATAATATGGTTGCAGGAATTGCATTAACATAAAACATACCAATTACGAGGTCCCCTCCATCCGGAGTAGCATCAACGCTGACTTGATTAACCCTGGCAATAGAATATCCCTTGCCAGATCCTGGAGTTTGCTGCCTGTTCTGAACTGGAGTAGTAGCAATCCTCTGTGGGCAGACATTTGCATAGTGTCCAGCCTTCCCACACTTGAAACAAGTAGTGCCTGGACTCTGTCCTGAAAACTTTGTCGGGGTGCCAGTAGGGGTAGCCTGTCGAGGAGGTGGAGTCCTCAGTGGTGATTGCTGAACTGGGCGTGGTCCTCCTGGTCGAGTCGGTGTACCCTGTGGTGAACTGTAGCGAGGACGAACACTGCTGCTTCCTTGTCCTTGAGATATTGCCTTTCTCTTCAAATCACCCAGCTGAACACGCTTGTGTTCAATAGCCAGGGCCTTATCAAGCAGCCTCTGAAATGATGGAAATGTGTGTGCCACTAGAGCATACTGCAGTGGTCCATTAAGTCCTTCAATGAAATGCTCCTGCTTCCTCTCGTCTTCAGCAACTTCTTCAGGGGCATATCTGGATAACTGAATAAACTTGTCGCGGTACTCGCTGACTGACATACTTCCTTGCTTCAGCGACAAAAATTCCTTCTTCTTGATCTTTATCATACCAGCCGGAATATGGTAGTTTCTGAACTGTGTACTGAACTCTGCCCAGGTAATAGTATCAGCAGCATCATGGGCAGCAGTATAAGAATCCCACCAGTCAGCAGCAGGACCTGTCAGACGTCCAGAAGCATATAAAACCTTCTCCCGGGTCAGTACATTGTGCAATATTCAGCATCTTCTCAACGGACTTCAGCCAATCATCCGCGTCCAGTGGATCAGGTGAGCTTGCAAATGTAGGTGGCTTATGACTCATGAACTCTCTATGCTTGTCTCGGGGTGGAACTGGTGGTGGTGGTGGAGGCAGTGGCACTTGTTGCTGCTGTTGTTGCTGTTGCATTTGTTGTTGCAGCTGCTGTTGTTGTGCCCTCCTTTCCTGGCGTATCTCATCTCGCTCCTGGCGCAACTCCTGGCGTATATCTTCTCTTTCCTGACGCATCTCCTTGCGTTCTTGCTGCATCTGGGCACGCATATCAGCCATAGTGTCCGCCATTTGCTGCATCACCGCCATCTGAGCAGCAACCAATGGGTCAACTCCGCCTGGTGGAGGATTAGGAGGATTCATCTCTGCAGGTTGTGGCTGGGGTTGTCTATATATCCTCCGAGTGTGCTGATTAGGAGGCAAATCAATTCCACCACCCCGCCTGGTATTGACCATCTGAGTTAGATACATATGGTAAGAAAATAGTAGACAAGGCAGGTATTTACAAATCAGGTTACTTTGGGGAATTTTATTAGCTAAGCAGATTAATATTTTACCTATCCTAGCTAATTCAATACCTTATGGTGGTACATACTAAGATGTCCATCTATAATAATTCAATCAATCAAAGAAGCAAATCAGGCATTTAGCATCAGCACAATCAAACAACATTTTAAATAGAGAAAATAGTTTTAATTTTGTCTTAGGTTCCCTATCTCTTAGAAAGATCATAGTCATAGGATTCCAAGGTGTGAAATCCATCTTGTCTTAAGAGTAGAAAAGATAAGAATGATCAGAGTAGAATAGCAAAAAGGTGAGACGAGATCAAGATGAGATAAGTATAGAATGAGTCAGAGTAAGGTAAGTAGGAAAGGGTTTTGTCCATTTCTATCTAGGTTTCGTCCTACAGTCAACATTCCTCTGATACCACTTCTGTCACACCCGGCTTTAAGGAACAAAGCCAGGTGCATCTCATACATGCGCCAAGAAGACAACATATATAATAACAGAGTGTATAGAGATAAATGTCATAAAACATCAGAGTATTTATTACATAGCGGAAGACTTATTACAAAATAAAGTAATGAAGATAAAACGAACTAAGGATCGTCGGCGCCAATGTCGACTGGGAAACGCCACCTAGATCAGATCGAACTCCTCAGTGTTAGGCGGCTCCTCCTGAACCACCTGATCTTCTCCTGTGGGGGGTGTGAGACAGCAAGGGTGAGCTCACACAAGATCATAGCTCAACAAGTTGTGGGGAACCAGTGGACATAAACTCACAAAGGTGTGAGTTCATGTGATGTGTAAGGCTAATCAATGATAGGGGTTAAAGCTGAGCATTGCTTTTAAGTAGTTGGTCAAAATTTTATTAGCAATTACTAAGTGTAAGTAAATACCAAACCATAAATAAAGTAATAGAACAAAATTAATAATAAACCCATGCAATGCAAATGACAAAATTAAATTTAAGTTCCATAATTTAAACATCAGAGAGTCCTGAGCTGCTCATGACCGCGAGCACGGCTAGTATACCAGTTTTACACTCTGCAGAGGTTGTACCCTTTACCCACAAGTCATGTTACCCATCTGCCAAGGGATCGCGACTTCCCATACGCCTCTACCGAGGAGGCGAGGCAGGGTAACACTACGAGTCCTTTACAAAGTTCCACTAGCTTCCGAAAACCCGCTACAGTTTATAGGAAGTTCCAATGCAGGGTTCCTGGCTGACCGCCATCGTAGCAAAATCAACCAGGGACCTCCCTACACTGACCACTCCCCTACTGCCCTTGCCCCTTTCGGGTAAGGTAGTCTTCCACTAGCTTTCCTAATTAGTCAGCCAAGGGCGTCCCATTAAACCCTTGTGGTGGCACGTGGTTCTCAAGTTAAGCTCTATGTTCCAATTAACATTAATGATCTCAACATGAACATAAATAGAATAACAAAAAGAATTGGAACATAGAGGTAATAAATGATTATCCCAAAACCATGTAAAGCAATAGCAAACTACCCAAGTGATTCAGGGGTAAACAAGGTAATGAGATAAACAATCTAGGGTAACCTATTGGGTCCCATCAAAATTAACCTATGCATGAATAAATGATATTAAAGAACATTATTGGGTAAAAAGTGGTCAAGGGCACAACTTGCCTTCAATGAGCTCCTGCTCAGCTACTTCAACCTGCTGCTCACCAGGATCCTCGGTCACGGGCTCTTCTACTCGCCACAATACAAACAAGCACAGTGCATATAGAGAAATTAACATTACACCAAACATACATACAAAATACACAGTAATAATCTACACATTAAAATAAAATCCTAGGAACAGGAATCATAATTTTTGGAGTTGTAGATTTTAAGTTATGGATTTTTAAAGGTTTTATGTGTTTAAAATAGATTAAGTGAGGAATTAAATTTCTTACTGTTTTCATGACCAAACAGAGGCTCTAAGTGATAAAGAATAAAATTACAAAATTTTAGGAACTGGAATGGATTAATTTGGAGTTGGTATGAATTTTCTATGAATTATTGAAGTTCTAGCATATATTTTTGTATTAAAAACCTATTTTCCAATTTAATTATTCCATTTTAAACAGCTCTGGACTGGGCCATCATTTTTTGTAAAACACAGGGGCTTCCTGGAAAGTGGCCTGAGACTCAGACAATAGTGTTACTGGATCGCGGGTTGATTTCTTAGAACCCCAGGGGCTCTTTAGAAAAAGGTCATGGCCGAAGGGGGCATGTTGTGATATGGGCCGTTGGATCCGAGATCGAGCGCCCCGATTAGATTCGGCGGCCGCACGAATCGGTATGCAACGCGAACCACACGATTTGAAAGGAACGGTTCAGATTTTATTAAGCCCGATTCACTGAGATCCACCCGATCGGATCCGACGGCTACGGTTTACTCACGCGAAAGGGTATTCGGCGTTCTAATCCTAGCCATTCGCCATCGGATCGACGACCGAGATCCCTACGCCATCCCGGCGACGAGACACGGCGGTGAACTCGCACGGCGCGGCGGCGCCATGACTGAGGAGCACCAAACCCCCACCCCAGCGCCTAAAACTTCGAACTCAACGATGCTACACGCAGCGAAGAGAGAACCAAGGAAGATGGGAGTAGTTTTACCTTGAATCGGGGCGATGGCTACACTGCCCACGCGGTGGTGCGGTTTTCCGTCGCCGGTGATACGCCGATGAGCAATTCCTCACGCACGGAGCCTTGATTCGCCCCGCCGAGACCACGGACGGATTCACCACGAACCCGCAGTGCTCCACGGCCCGACAACTCGCCCAGATCGGCGAAGGGGGAGGCTCGCCCCGTGCGGTGGCGCTCGGACCACACAGCGATGGTGGGGATTGGCTTGGTTGGGATTATTTGCGCGTCGATGGGGAAAAGGGGGAGGATAAGAACCCCGGCTATGCCCTTATAAGGCCGCCCGAGACCGGCCCGCGCGCTACACCAACGGAATTGCGCGATTTGCGCCATTCCGAGCTCGCCCGATCCACGCGGCGCGATTGTCGTGAAGACGTTGGAGCTGACTTTGGGGACCCGCGCGCCAGAGACAGACACAAGGTGTGAGCGCGCGTGCGTGGATGACAGGTATGGCCCACCGGTCGGCGCATCACACAGCCGAAACGCAGCACAATCCAGTGGGCCGCGCGGGTGTGAGAGAACAGTGGGCCAAAATGGGAGCAGGCGGCCCATATGAGGTTTTATCTTTTTCTCTTTTTTTTATGTGTCTCTTTTTCCTTTCATTTTTAAATTTCCAATTGAATTCAAATATGAATTTGAACTTTGTACATAAGTTAAATATACAAAATAAACATGCTAGTATTGTAGTCTTTTATCGATCCATATATTTTGTCTTGTATAGTATTTATTATTTCCAATCTTCCCCCAATTTGCACTTTTGGGATTAAATCCAATTCTCTTCTCATTATTATGTTTTCATGTTATTATTTATTTATTTTTATTGTCACAAAATGCACACCAAATAAAGTCCAGCATGATGCATAGTTTTATTTGGGTGTCTCTTGTTAATGGTTTGTTTGTGTGAGTAGTATGTTCACATGTGATGATGCATAAAGGTCTACTCCCATAAAGTGAAATTACTTCTCCACTGATATTATTTCTAACCAATTACAAAGTGGGTATTACAGGCTTTCCTTCCATCTTATGGGAAGTGCTTAGCTCAGCCGGTTACCCTACGCCCCCTTTGTACACGGTGCAGTTGTATGAGGAGCATCGGGTACCTCGTTGTCGGGTCTGGCTGACTTTGGAGGCTCATCCCCTTCAGCCGGGTTGGCGTTCTCTTGATTCTGAGACAATTGGACTCAGGACGGACGACACCGTTGAAGCAGCAGCCATGAAGGCCCTGACGACTTTCTGTGGCTACCATCCCCTGGAGATGGTGATGCACCCCTTGGGGCTCTTCCCTGCTGAGAGGAAGGATGATCCCATGTGGTGTAACCGTGTGAGCCATGTGAAGGATGTGTGGGCAATGTATCCTGACTTGGTTGGGAGGGTCACTGTTCAGTGCATGAGTGCGCTGTACCGCCTTCAGGCCCTTCAGAGCGACGCTATGGCACACCTTGCCAACATCGCTCAGACCACCAAGCTCACCCTCGATAATCGAGAAGATTTTGTGGTTGATCTATCCACGGAGTTGGTGGAGAAAGATCTGCAGGTAGAGAGGCTGAGCCAGCGCATTGCCACCTTGGAGCAGCAGGTGGAGATCCGAGACAACACTATTGATGTCTTGGAGAACCAGCTTCACGATGTGCAGAGAGAACTCGAAGAAGCGAATGACCACCTGGACATGCACCACTTAGAGATGGAGGCCAATGAAGCAGGAAGCGAGGGAGAAGAGGATCCCGAGGAGCTAGGGCCAGCCCCTGGTGCCAATGGGACTACCTCCGCGATGCCCCCTTCACCCGCATCTAGTGTCGCTTCCACCGCTCAGGGTTAAGCAGTCGCTTCGGCATTTTTTTTAGGCGGATAGAAACCCATGCGAGCTTAGTAATATCACATTTTGGACTAGGCTTATGGGTACTTTCCCCTGATTGATGTAACCCTGTGAACTTATGAAATCTGTGGGATGTTTGTCACCATGTTATCTCCATTTCGAACCTAATATTATGATTATGGCATTTTTCCTTCCATATGAGATGATATCTTGTCGTTCGAAACTGTGAGTTGGGATAACAATGGCGGCAATCTCTGTTTTCAGATGGCAGCTAGGCAGCGTCGCAGGCATAACGAGCAGGTTCCCCCGCCACCTCCCCCAGCTCCCACAGTGCAGGAGCTGATGGCCCAGCAGAATGAGATTCTGCGACAGCTCTTGCAGCGTCAGCCCCACCCTCAGCAGCATGGTGGAGGCCAGCCTCAGCAACCTCCGGCTATGGCCACTTACCAGGAGTTTCTGAGCACGCAGCCGCCCTTGTTCACCAAGGCAGAGGATCCGTTGGACGCTGACGTATGGCTTCGTGTCGTCGAGTCCAAGTTTCCCCTCCTCATGGGAGACTGCCCTGATGCTACCAAGACCCGCTTCGCCGCGCAGCAGCTTCGCGGATCTGCTCGGACTTGGTGGAATCACTTCCGTGCTATGCTCCCCGCTGATCGTGAGGTATCTTGGGAGGAATTCAAGACTGCCTTCAGAGGACACCACATCCCAGCTGGCATTCTTGATTGGAAGTTGAATGAATTTCTGGCCCTTAATCAAGGAACCCGCACGGTACTGCAGTATGCGCAAGCCTTCAACGACTTATGCCAGTATGCAGGGTACCATGCTGATTCTGATGAGAAGAAGAGGGATCGCTTCCGCAGGGGTCTCAATACCAAGCTGCGGGAACGACTTAACACTGTCCGGGCCGATAGCTTCAATGAGTTGGTCAACCTGGCCATCTCCCAGGAGGATTGCATTGTTGCTCACCGGGCAGAGAAGAAGAGAAAAGCACCAATGGCAGCACCATCCGCTCAAGCTCAGAGGTTCCGGATTGTTTCTCACAATCAGAGCAGGGGTTTTCAGCAGCAGGCAGGCAGATGGGTGATCAGGCCGCCTCAGCAGCAGCAGCAGCCGGCACCCAACCGCTACCCAGCTCCCACTCCAAGAAACAACCAGCCTCAGCAGCAGCAGTTCCGCCAGGGCAATGGGAACAAGTGTTTCACTTGTGGCAATGTGGGCCACTATGCCAAGAATTGTCCTAGGAACCAGCAGAGGCAGATGCCAGCACCAAATCAAGACAAGGGAAGAAAGCAGAAGGTGCAAGTCAGGCAAGGGAAGCTCAACTTCACCACTCTGGAGGAAATACCTGAAGGAGCTCCTATCATGACTGGTATCTTTTTAGTTTATAATCAACCTGCTTTAATTATGTTTGATTCTGGTGCATCGCATAGTTTCATTAGCCAAAAGTTTAGTGCTAAATGCAAACTGCCATTCTCTCACTCAAAAGGGTCATTCATGATAGTCACACCTGGGGGTAAAATTTCAACTAATCAATTAAACCAAAGTGTGCCTATTCAACTGGGAAGCCACATTGTCAAAACCACTCTTCTGGTGTTGGGATTGGAAAATGTGGACATTATTCTAGGAGCAAATTGGATGACCTTGCACCGAGTTGTGCTTGATGTAGCCAGCCGTACCGTGGAAGTTAATTCTCCGTTCTGTGGGAACTTCACTTTAATTCTGCCCAGTCAAGGTTTGACTCAGTCATGTGCTTTCTCTATGACGGAGTTACCTTTGAAGAAAATCCCAGTGGTCTGTGAGTATGCAGATGTCTTCCCTGATGAACTGCCAGGAATGCCACCGGCCCGGGATATTGAATTCGCCATCGAGTTGCAACCGGGAACGGCCCCAATTTCCAAAAGGCCCTACCGGATGCCACCCGCTGAGTTGGCAGAGTTGAAGAAGCAATTGCAAGAGTTGCTGGATAAAGGATTTATTCGCCCAAGCACTTTGCCTTGGGGATGTCCAGCACTATTTGTGAAGAAGAAGGATGAAAGCTTGAGGCTGTGTATAGATTACCGCCCTCTTAATGCGGTAACTATCAAGAACAAGTATCCTTTGCCTCGTATTTATGTTCTTTTTGACCAATTGGTCGGGGCCAAGGTATTCTCCAAGATAGACCTTCGCTCTGGCTATCATCAAATCAAGATACGAGCAAGCGATATTCCGAAGACGACATTCTCAACCAGATATGGGCTATATGAATTCTTGGTGATGTCATTCGGGCTGACAAATGCACCAGCATATTTCATGTATCTGATGAATTCTGTTTTTATGCCGGAATTGGACAAGTTCGTGGTGGTTTTCATCGATGACATCTTGGTGTACTCAAAGAGCGAAGAAGAACATGCCGGGCATTTGCATGTAGTGCTTCAACGTCTGCGAGAGCACCACCTTTATGCCAAGTTATCCAAGTGTGATTTTTGGCTAAAGGAAATCAAATTCTTGGGTCACACTATCTCTCAAGCTGGAATAGCTGTTGATCCTGATAAAGTGCAAGAGGTGATGAACTGGAAGCCACCAACCACTGTTCGTCAGATTCAGAGTTTTCTGGGATTAGCTGGTTATTACCGAAGATTTATTCCGGACTTCTCTCAAATTGCGAAGCCTATTACTGAGTTGCTAAAGAAAGAAGTCAAATTTGTCTGGACTCAGAAGTGCGAAGATGCCTTCCATGCATTAAGGCAGCATCTGACCACCGCACCAGTATTGGCGCAGCCTGACAACAGCAAGCCCTTCGATGTATATTGCGATGCCTCTGGCACCGGGCTAGGTTGTGTCTTGATGCAAGATAACCGAGTCATCGCTTATGCCTCAAGAGCACTCAGGCCTCATGAGCAGAACTATCCCACTCATGACCTTGAGCTAGCAGCAGTGGTTCATGCATTGAAGATGTGGAGGCATTATCTAATGGGGACCCACTGTAACATCTTCACTGATCATAAGAGCCTTAAGTACATATTTACTCAGGCTGACCTCAACATGAGGCAGAGAAGATGGTTAGAGCTGATCAAGGATTATGACCTGGAGGTACATTACCACCCCGGAAAAGCTAATGTGGTAGCAGATGCCTTGAGTCGGAAATTGCAATGCAATTGTGTTCTGATGGATTCCCGCATTAACACCTTGTGTGATGAGTTGAGCAAGATGCAAATTGAAGTGATTCCTTCTGGTTCTTTGTCTCACATTTCTGTTGAGCCAGCTTTGCAAGACCAGATCATCATGGCCCAGCTCAGTGACAAGGGAGTGCAGATTATCAAGAAGAATCTCCATCAGAAGGTCAAGAAGTATAATTGTTTCCGCCAGGATGAGAAGGGTGTGTTATGGTTTAAAAGCAGATTGGTGATTCCTAAGGACCAGGATCTCAAGAAGAAAATCTTGGACGAGGTTCATCTCTCTAAATTCTCTATGCATCCGGGAAGCACCAAGATGTACCATGATCTGAAGCCTTTGTACTGGTGGACCAGAATGAAGAGGGAGATAGCCCAGTATGTATCAGAATGTGACACCTGTCAGAGGATAAAGGCTAGCCACTTGAAGTCATCTGGAGCTTTACAACCCATGTCCATACCTTCATGGAAGTGGGATGACATCAGCATGGACTTCATTGTGGGTCTGCCCAATACCTCTCATCATCATGATTCGATTTGGGTTATTGTGGACCGATTGACGAAAGTGGCACATTTTCTTCCTGTGCACACCACTGATAAGGCTCAGAAATATGCAGAATTGTATATTGACCGGATCGTGTGTTTGCACGGATTACCTCGGACCATTGTTTCTGACCGAGGAGCCCAATTTGTTGCCAGATTTTGGGAACAATTGCAAGAGTCTTTGGGAACCAAGCTAATCAGAAGTTCAGCTTACCACCCACAGACTGATGGTCAGACGGAAAGGGTAAACCAAATTCTGGAGGATATGCTAAGAGCTTGTGCGATCGATAGTGGCAAGAACTGGGATAAGCACCTCTCCTTGGCAGAGTTTGCTTATAACAATAGTTATCAATCCAGCCTAAAGATGGCACCTTTTGAAGCTCTCTATGGGAGAAGGTGCAGGACACCACTCATTTTGTCTCAACCTAGTGAAAGAGAAGTCTTTGGACCTGATTTGGTGACTGAAGCCAAAAGGAAGGTCAAACTAATCAGGAAGAATCTAGAAGCTGCTCAGGCCAGGCAGAAGAGTTACCATGATAAAAGAAAGAAACCTCTCCAGTTCGAGGTGGGAAGTTTTGTATACCTCAAGGTATCACCCACCAAGGGAATGCAGAGGTTTGGGATCAAAGGCAAGCTAGCCCCTCGCTACATTGGACCTTATGAGATCATAGAAGCATGTGGACCCGTGGCATACAAGCTGAAGTTACCTTCAAGGATGTCTGCCATTCACGATGTATTCCATGTATCTCAGCTGAAGAAGAGTGTTCGATTGCCGACTGAGATCTTAGCAGAGCCAGAATTGGAGATAGAGTCAGATCTATCGTACCAAGAGTACCCCTCCAAGATTCTGGATTGCAAGGAGAGATCAACTCGGGCTAAATCGATCAAGATGTACAAGGTCCAGTGGAGTAATCACTCAGAGGAGGAAGCTACTTGGGAAACCGAGGAATTCCTGAGATCCAACTTTCCCGATTGCCTACCTAAGGAAGCTGGTACGTAATCACCCCCAACCCCTCCTCCTGCCCTTTGAATCTAATTTTCAAAAATATGATCTTAATTCTGAATGAAGTAACTATGAAGTAAAACTTAAAAGGACTTCCTTCTGAAGTTGCAAAGAGAATGACATTCGAAGAGCAGTTTTACCCTAATAATAACAGCACTCACCCATTTCCTATAAGTCTCACCCTTCGCTTCACCCCGGGAGGACTCTGGCCCGAATCTCGAGACGAGATTCCTTTAAGGGGGGAAGGCTGTGACACCCCAGTGTCACCTAGGGTTTCACTCAAAGTGCCAACCCAAGAACCATCATTTTATGTGAACCAAGTAAACATGAGCATCAAAATAACTAAAGTAAGAAGAAATTCACCAAGCATATGCTTAAAAGTATCATGATCAAACAATTAAGACCTTTAAGAAGGCAAGAATGTGTAACCCTAATAAAAACCCTAAGTAAGCCCCATGAGCAAAGTTCAAGAAAATAAGGAAAAGGGTATGAAAAATTTAAAATTATGACTTGAGCCAATTATAAAAATTAAAGTATATTTAATAAGCAACAAGAAAGGTTGAGAAAGCTTACCCAAAATAACTCAAATAAATCCCCAAATCAGCCCTTGAACTATGAACCCTTAGAGAAATTCAGATTTCTGAATTTCTGAATTTCAGACCTCTTCTCAAAGATCATCTATGTTCTCTGTTTTTCGAAACTCAAAGCCAGGAGATCCAAATATCAAAGTTGTGCCAAATTCCCTTGAACACATCCTGGAAAAGTTTGAACTCAAACAAAATTCATTTGACACGGTTTTGGCGCAGTTTGACCTCGGGACCAGACATTCTGACACTGGCACCTTGGTGACGCTACAACTCCCTGTCCCTAGCCTAAAACCGCACGACGTCCATACACAAAAGACAAAGCTTGGTCAAGTGAACAAATCCTTCACGGCGATCTTGCCCAAATTCGCGAAGATTTGCTCCCAATCGGCGCTTGAACAGGGGCAGAGGCAACGGGAACACGTGTTCGACCGTGGCTGACACCCTCGGTTCACGCCCGTTCGCGCACCGCGCCTCCCAGTGCACGCCCGCGCGCACTCGCCGGTCCACGACCGCCCGTGCACCGCGTCGTGCCTATAAAGCCTCCCCAGGCGCACCTCACTTCACCCCGCACTCACCCTCACCGGCCAGCCACTTTCCCTTAGCTCCGGCGAGCTCAATTCCGCCCGCCATTGCCGCCAGAGCTTCGGCCATCGTGGCCAGCCCACCCCAGCCATTCTCTGGGCAAGCCAGTGCTTCGGCTAGCTCCGCCAGTAGCCCGTGAAGCTTGCCAAGCCCTCGGACCCGGCCGGACTTCACCGGAGGCCCGAGATCGACCTCACCGGACTTTGGTCTTCCGCCGCCGCGCGAGGACCGAGCTATCCAGTAAGTCTCCGACCAATTCCTTGCACCCATATCTTCTCTGGCATCCCGTGAACCTCCCAGACCCATCCAATTGACCTATCTCGCCGTGATCAGGCCGGACTCCTCGCCGCCGACGAGCATCCCCGCCTGCGCGCGTGGACACGACCGACTCCGGCCATCCCCGACGGCGACCCGCACCTCGTTGTGATCCCCGAGACCTCCCCTACGTCCTCGACCACTTCACCGGAGCAATCTCGCCGCCGGTAAGCCCCTCCGCCCTTTCTTCCGCCGCGGTTACTGTTTGAGGTAGACGAAGGACCTCGGGTTAGGATCCTTAGAACCCGAGGGGTTTTCTGTAACGTCAGCGACTCATGTGAATAGTAGCCTAAGGACTGATTCGCGAGGAAAACTTAAAAACCCGCCAGGGACCCCAGTGCAAAGTGGATTTCCATTAAACCATTTCTGTTAATCTTTTTAAAATGACCAGAGAACTTAGAAAATCCATAACTTGCTGAATTCTTCATAAAAAGTTGTCAAACCAATTTTGTTAGCTCCTGAATATCATGAACTGTCATTTAAAAATGATAAACCCTATGCTTTCTGTTCTAAATTTTAGAGTTTAAAATTTAAAACAGAAACCCACCAAACCTTGTTTAATTAAGAAAAATTAGTTTTTCTCCTGTGCTGAACTTAAGAAAATTTGTAGATGTTTAAACCTCATTTAGACACTGTTTAAAAATAGTAGGAACCCCAGCATTAGAAATTATGATGTAGTTATTCATTTGAAGCTAATTTGCCCAAAACTTAGAGAAAATTAGAAAGGCATTAGAAATTAATGAGCAATGATTAAGATTATTTTTCCTAGTTTACTTATGAAACAAAGAACCTAGGAAAAATACAGAAACCATTAATTTGGACCAGCTCTAAATTAAGATGATTTATTTAGCCTTATATAGACTGAAAATCAATTATTAGAATGGCAAAACTGTAACCAAAATAATTAATAAAAATCCAGTGGACTTACAACCCCCAGAGCCCCACTACAAAAATAAAGGCCACCTCAGTTCAACTTTTTAAGTAAGGAGAATGAATACAAAAGGATAATGAGGCATTTTGAAAATAAATCATAAACAACCCCTAATGATGTAATAATGGGCAACCAAAAATTAGCTAAGTCCATTCTGCGATGAACTACCAGAGAAAAATGCAAACCCCTGAAAAAGAAGCAAATTCCTACCTATTGCTAAAGATTTATGAGAAAGGCCACTTAATTCAAATAATGCATACCACCCCTTTCCTTAAGCAAAATGATACCAAACTTCAGAATGATTGCTCTTGCACAAAATAATAACTAAGAAAAATAAGAACTCTGTTGTTTGATATTTTTCAAATATAGTGGTAGTAGAGAGCACCTATTTGGCTAGAATCTTGAGAAAACCATAGAAAAATAATTAAAAGGTATTAATGACTAGAAATTTGTCTCAAGTCATGTTATAACACCTAAAAGCCAGCAAAAATAAGTTTTAGAGAATTACCCACTGTTAGATAACAGCTATAGTTCAAAGCACCCCTTCTGCCCTAGGATTTGATAATTTTGTCCAGAGAAAACTATTCACTTCCTGATCCCCAAATTTTGAGACAAAGAAGCATACACCAGTACCAAGCCACTGTAATTTTTGCAGAGTTTTTAGAATTTTATAAAAGCAACTTGTAGTTCAAACCCACTCCAAAACATTAAAAAGAATAAAAGAAAAGGGAAGAAGAAATAAACTTCACCCCAATAAGTCTAACTTGAGAACTTATCCATTCTCCCTAAGACTTAAAAGGAATTCAGTGAAACCCCAAAAATAAACCTACCACTTGCCTTAGCTAAGTTTAACTTAACTTACCAAGTATACCACTAAAGGGTCTTACTCCAGTAAAGTTAACTTGTTTTACTCAAGTAGATCATACACCCTTAAAGTTGTAATTTCTAAAAGCACATATCATATCATGCATATATCTTACGCATTTCATTCATTAGATTGTAATCTTGCCGACGGAGAGTACGTGCTCATCCCCGAGCAAGGACCTGTCCAAGAGGAAGACCAGGAGCAGGCTTCAGAGGCTGCTATTGAGGATCTCCCTGCAGCCCCAGCAATTGAAGGCAAGCCCCGGTTTTATGCATAACCGTTTATATATGCTATTTTACTACACTTAATGTTTGTAGGGTTGAAATGTGCACTTAAGTGTAGGAGTTGTTTGAAACCTCTAGTTGCATGAACTTAGGATCCCCTTTTTGAGATGAATACTAGTATGCTAGGTCGAGTAGCTGCTTGCTAATCAGGATCTCGGTAGAAGTCGAGTGATTTTTCTAGCACTCGCGCGAGGTCAGGAATTGATTGTATTCATCTTGATAACGGGATATATGTTAGTTTATGGACTTGGATCCAGGGAGGATGTCTTGTCCATGAGACGGGAAAAAGAATTAAGGATTAATGTGTGGATACCTGAGTCAAGCTTTTGAACGTACTAAGCACATGCCGGGAAATATGGTAACCGGTAAACCTAGTACCTGAGTGAAGCCGGGCGTGGACTTTATCCCTCATGCGACCTGAGACTGGGTCTCCCATGCTAGCTATGGTGGATACAAGTGCGTGCACAGCGGCAGCCGGGGTCAGTGGAGCATTGTATGCCAAGGCGGTGAGGCCTGGACGCGAACGGGGAATCGATGGGGACGGTTGTCATGTGCAGGGTCGGAGTGCCCTGACATGCCGTGTGTTTAGGTTTACCTTGCAAGGTTAAAACTCGATTCGAATCGTCTGCTTCTCGCAACTAATGAGACTGCTTGATTCCTTGTACTGCATCGAGTAAGAAGTGAAATGTGGTTACATAAGATAACTTGTTGATTGAATAAATTGATTGTTACCATGTATGCTTAGAAGGAGCAACCTAGCTAAGTTAATGATGATAGAACCTGGAAAGCTAAAACTTTGCTTTTAGAAACAGCTAGTGCTTTTGGCAAACCAATCCCCTCAGCCAAACAGCTGCATAGTCTAGAGGTAGAGGAGTAGATTCCTCACACCGGGTAAGTCTAGCTGAGTATTAGTATACTCAGCCTTGCTTGTGGCACAATTTTTGCAGGTACCATTCAGGAAATGGTTGATGGTGTGACTTGGCCTACCACCCTGCCACCGGGTTGGGCAGTCAAGTGGGATGTTGCTCCGGCAGGAGAGGAGCACGAGGAGTAGTGGGCTAGGCCTTGCCCATTTCCTCGATACCGACGACATCGATTATCCGCTGCACTTTATTTTGTGAACTCTTATTTGCTACTCAAAAACTCCGATTTATGTAATAACTCAGTACTTAATTTGAGGTTTCCTGTTTTATTGTATTTCTCCTGTGACTCACCTTCGAGTGAGATTGTGGAATTTGATCCTGGTTAAGTGGCTTCATCAGACTTGAACTGAGGGACTGACGGGTTATTCCTATTTAAGTGTGTTACGGCCCCTGAGGCGTGACTAAGGCACTTAAGCTGGAATAATTCGGGTGGTTCCGCCACACTCCTGCTGCTGGGGTTGTCGTGGTTCTTCTGGTCCTCCCCGTGGCGGAGGAGGAGGTAGAGGTTGGAAGGGTCGACCGTGTCCGACGGAGTGCTTGAAGTCCCGGCAGTTCCGAAGAGTGTGGCGCATGTCCTTGTGGTACGGGCACTGGGCGTCAAGGATGTCGTCCAGCGTGCGCTCGCCTCCGCGAGGTCCTCCCCGGGCGCGAGAAGCAGGTGGTCCGGCGGCGTGCACTTCTTCGCGAGGTCTCTTCTCCCAGCGTTTGTCAGGTTGCTGGTTCGCGTCGCGTCGTGGTGCTGCCGGTGCGGGCTTTGCTCCCCCGATGAGGTCCAGGGCTCGCTCGTCGGCGGTGATGTAGAGGTCGGCTTCTCGGAACAGCTCCTCGGAGGTAGTTGGCGCCTTCTGCAATATGGCTCGGACGAAGGCCGAGTCATTGGATCCTCTGTAGAAGTCCTCGATCACGGCCGCCTCCGTGACTTCGGGGATACGATTTCTCATGGTCTGGAACCTTTTGAGGTATGACTGGAGGGTTTCGTCCCCCCGGCGTTTGATGGATTTGAGGTCCCATGGTTGTGCCGGTTTGTCGGAGAGGGACTGAAAGTTAGCGGTGAAACATCGGCTAAAATCGCTCCAGTCGTCGATGCAATGCCGGGGTAGATGTCGTAGCCATTGCAGTGCGTCTTGCCCGAGGACAATGGGTAAGTACGCAGTCATTACGTCCTCGGACGCTCCGGCGGCTCGAGTGGCGGTGGTGTAGACGGCCAGCCAGCCTCCTGGGTCCTGCTTAGGTTCATACTTATCGACATTGGATACCTTGAAGTTAGGGGGCCATTGAATGGCCCTAAGGCGTGGAGTAAGGGCGGACACTCCACATGTGTCCTCCTGTCGTCGGGGATGATGCCTGTCCCGAGGAGGGGAGTAGTTGTTGTGGTTTCTTGACCGTCCCCAGGTAGTTCCGCCAGTCGAGGCCGTCGTTGATTCGGCTCTGGTGGCTTGACTCCGAGTTGGGATGCCATGATCCCTGTCGTACTCTTCTCGGCGGCGGATCTCGTTCTCATGTCGTCGTTCACGCGAAGCGTTGATGGAGCTCCGCGCGTCTCAGCGACTATTGATGGCGTGTCGCGAGAGGTAGAAGATGGTTGGCTGCTTGGGTGAACAGGCGTCGATAGCCCTCGGCATCGGGAGTTTGAGGGAGTCCGTCAGCTATCCAAGCTAGTACTCCTCCGACTTCACTCGGCGTGTTCATGGCTCGGGCGAAGTCAGGGTTCAGGTTGCGACCGAAGAGTGGATTTTCCCGGCGCTGCCTTGCGTCTTGCTCGGCTTGTTCCTGAGCTCGTCGACGATCACGTCATCGGGAGTTCCTTCGTTCTCTAAAGACGCGTTCTTCCGGAGTTCCTCCCATCTCCGAGACCTCGTCTCGCGAGACAAGCTGCTCCAGATTCCGTTCTCTGGCTTGGTGATGTCGCCGGATGTTTCGGCGCTGGTTTCTTCATCGACGGGACTCCCGCTGAGGTGGTTCTTCCCCAGGCGTGGTCGGCTCGTCGTCGGAGACAGGAGGCGACTCCACTCTCCCGATGAAAAGAATGTCGGGGTAGAATGACGTGATTGTCGTGGCGATCTTCCCTCGGAGAGCTGGAGGTTGCGTTTTTCCGATATCTTCGGAGTTTGTTGGAGGAGACTTCTTTCTTGGCGGATCTGCAATGCGGTGTAGAGTTCCCTCTTCGTCTGCTACGAACGAGATCATTCCAAAGCAGAACGTGGATCCGGGACGGAAGGTGATCTTGTCGTGGAAGGCGATGGCCATTGAGCTAGCTTAGATCGTCGACACACCCCTACCTGGCGCGCCAATTGTCGGTGTTCTGGGTCCGACCGCACACCTGGGGTTGCCCCTCGAGGTGTTTTTAGGAGTAGGACGGTGTCGTCGACTGTAGCAAAATGGTTCGTGCCAGATGCACGAGGGATAATGGACGGTATTTGCAGGTTCGGGCCGCTTAGAGATGCGTAACACCCTACGTCCTGGTGAGGATGCTTTGTGCAACGGATTACAAGTCAGTTCTCTGAAGTGAGAACGTAGAGGGTTGAGGTGGATGGCTGAGTAGTGAGATCGATCGTTCTGAAGGGGTGCCCCCTGGGCCTTATATATTTGACCGTGGGGCAATACATGTGGATATAATAACAACGTGCTCCTAAAGGATAGTGAACTGTTTGAGTCTATCTTCCTATGATTCTGCCGACCTATCCTCGCCTGGTTCCGCTACATGGGGCTCCATCGCGGGAAAGTCGGATCTTCTGTTGTGGTTTCTCGCTCAACGCTGTGGGGCCATCCGGGCTTGCACCGATCCAGCCCTACGTCGATCTGCTTTACTGATTGTCCCTCCCCAGGCCCATGAATGAATGACCTTACGATTTATTGGGCCCTTGGGACTTTCGTGAGGTCTTTTACCCTTCCAGTGGACCCGGGGGATATCTGTCCCCCACAGGAAGGGATTTCCCATTAGACTTCTCGGGGCAGCTTGGTGCCCATAGGTCCCGCTGTGGCCTGTGGATGTCTCAAGTGCTGTCTCCCCTATTCGATCGGGATGCATAGCAACTATATCCTGATGTGCCCATTCTTGTAGAGGTCTTCCCTAATCAGTATGAAGGACTTGGATCGTTGATGAAGCCTTCATGCCTCTATTTTGTCTTGAGGAAGCAGACTGTTTATTAGGAAACTGCAATACGACGTTCTCCAATCGTCCGCGGGGTCGGTCGGGAGGTCCGTTCCTTCTACGACTGGCTCCAGGGTCGGAGGGCCAGTGCCTGAGGGTTGCCCGCTCTCTTGGTAGGTCCTATTGTAGCAAACGATTGACCCATAGAGGTTAGTAGCGAAGACCCCTTGCGGGACGAACGCTCATCCAAATGCCATCTTCGTTAGGACAGGCAACGCTTCATTATCTCACCAAGGGATGTAATTTATCTCAAGGATGTTGAATCGATCCTCGAGCCATCGTACATCCTAACAATATGTTGCCATCTTAGGGTCACGACACTCTGAGTCCTTAGTCACTTGTCCTATGATGAGTCGGGAGTCCCCTCAGATGTCGAAGCACCTGACGCCCAGCTCTACGACAATGCGTAGAACATTTACGAGGGATTCACACTCGTTCACATTGTTGGAGGCCTGAAAATGGAGTCACATGGTGTATCGCAGTTGTTCCCCTGATGGAGACGTGAAGACGAGGACGCTGCCGACCCCTTCCTTTGTTAGCAACCCATCAAAATGCATGATCCAACATTTCTCGTTGGTTGATGTTGGCTCCATTTAGGTCTCGGTCCACTCCGCAATGAAGTCAACGAAGACCTATGATTTGATCATTGTTTGCGGGGTGTAGGAGATACTGTACCCATCAACTCGGGAGCCTATTTGGCGATCCTCCTAGAAATGTCTGGATTGTGGGTCACTTCCCCTAAGGGGAACAATGTTACCACAGTGACGGAATGCAATTCAAAATAGTGCCTAAGGTTTTGTTTAGTAATTAACACAGTGTACATGAGCTTCTGTACCTGGGGGTAGCGAGTTTTCGCGCCCATGAGGACCTTACTTACGAAGTAGATTGGATACTAAACCAAGCATGCACCTTCTCCTCTTGCCTTTCGACAACGAGCACCAAACTGACTACCTAGGTAGTCACTACAACATAGAGCAAGACGGATCTTTATCCTCTGGCGAGACCAAAATGGGGGTCCGGGTCAAGAGACTCTTGAGGTTGTCAAGGGCCTCCTGTGCCTCCACTTCCATTGAAAACAGTCAGTTTTCCTTAGCAGCTTATAAAGCGGTGGTCCGCACTCTCCGTGGCCTGACACAAATCGGCTGAGGGAGGCTAGGCATCCCATGAATCACTGGACTCGCTTGAGATCCCGTATGGGCCCATATTTGTGATTACCAAAACTTTCTTTAGATTGGCCTCGATGCCTCATTCGAAGACCAAGATTTCAAGCAGCATGACCCCCAGGACGCCAAAGACACACTTTTCAGGGATCAATTGATGTCGGTGGCTTTTAGCCTTTCAAATGCCTCCCTCAGGTCATGTATGAGGCCCTCAGATTGCCTTGTTTTGACGATGATGTCATCGACATATGCTTCTATGGTTCTCTGGATGAGGTTGCCAAAACATTTGACCATGCACCGCTGGTAGGTGGCAAAAGTCGCCTAGAGGGGGTGAATAGGTGAAACCTGAAATATAACTTTAAACCTAGACTAGATCTCTCGATTTATGGTAAGAACAAGATGAACAATTATCAGAGTATAAAACTAAGTCCTTTGCTTGCAAAGAGTATTGCTTTCAAAGAATGTGGAATTAACAAAAGTAATACAACTAAAATGCTTATGGAGAACAATGCAAGAGGGCTTAGATAAGAAGATGAATAACACAAATTCTTTCTTGCAAGGCGTTGCTTCTATATATGAGAAGTTGACTTGAAGCAACACAAAGTAATATTAATAAAGAATAGTGCAAGAGAACTTAGAGAGGGAGAAAGCAAACAAATCACAAGCAATAAACACAAGTGACACGGGTGATTTGTTTTACCGAGGTTTGATTCACTAAGAACCTAATCCCCATTGAGGAGTCCACTAAGGACGGGTCTTTTTCAACCCTTTCCCTCTCTCCACCGATCACTAAGACCAGCGAGTGCTTTTTCTTAATCTCAAGGATCACGAAGACCCCACAAGGACCACCACACACTTAGGTGTCTCTTGCTAGCTTTACAAGTCTCCAAAACATTTGGAGGAAGATGAATGGGAGTCAAAACTCCACACTCAAATGATCACAAGATGTAGCACACACTTCCTCTCAATGATTCTCACAAGGCACTATTGCTAAACACACACGAGTAGCTCTCTTCTGCTTGATCTCTCTTTTGTGGCACTTGTGAGGCTTTGATGTGGCCTAAATCTCGTGTATGAGATAGATCAATGAATGGAGGTGGTTGAGAGGGCTTGGATATGTCAACTATATGCCTTGATATGTTTCTTGGGCTCCCACACTTGAAATGGCGGGTTGGGGTGGTATTTATAGGCTCCAACCCCCCATATGGTTGTTGGACAGAAAGCAATAGCTTTCTGTCGACAGGCACACCGGACAGTCTGGTGCGCACCGGACACGACATTGTTCAATGCTCGGTGCCTGCCATGTCAATCGCCCATTGGAGTCGCCCATTGGATTCGTCTGCCCTGTGGCGCACCGGACAATCTGGTGCGACTGACATTCTCTGACCACGTCTGACTTTTTGTCCTATCTAACCGTGTAGCAGTGGACCGTTGGCGAAGATGACCATTGGCCCTAGGCTCACCGGACAGTCCGATGAATTTTAGCCATGGAGCTCTTCATTTTCTCGAGAGCGGCCAGTTCGTTAGGCACGCCAGTCTGGGCACCGAACACTGTCCGGTGCACACCGGACAGTCCGGTGCTCCGCAGGCTGGTGCAAGCCTGTCTTGCCTCAGTGTTGGATTTCTTCGCTGACTCTTTTGGGCTTCTTTCGATCTTTAGTCTTGGACTCTTCTTTTTATATCTTCTATTGAGGTGTTGCATCCTCATTGTCTTAGTCCAATCCTCTTTGCATTTTGATTCTTTCACTCATATATCTTCTTTTGTCCAATACTAGCTCCACAATAGTGATATGTTGATTTTGAGCTTTCCAACCTTTCTAGAAGTGTTGAATAGATTCCTTGGGGTTATTTAGAACTCATCCAAAGAGTAGAACTATTGGCAGTTCTTCTATTCCATGTTTTACCCCTATTTGGTTGGAATTGAGCTGATTGTGACTTAGAAACTAAATTGTTGATCTTATGAACCTGTGAATCAAAGACTAGGCAAACTGGTTAGTCCAAATGGTTGTGAAGGTCATCAAGCACCAAAATATAAGAAATGGTCTTTAATGTCATCTCCCTAACAGGTGGCCCCGTGTTCTTCAAAACGAACGACATCGTCACATAGTAGTACGAGCCGAAAGGGGTGATGAAAGATGTTTATGGTTGGTCAAATTTCTTCATCACGATCTGGTGATAGTGCGAGTAAGTATCAAGGAAACTCAGAACTTCACAGCCTGAGGTGGAATCAACCACCTAATCGATGCGCGAGAGGGGAAATGGATCTTTTAGGCATGCCTTATTTAGGTCGGTGCAATCGACGAACATTCTCCATTTCCCACTTTTCTTCTAACCAACACGAGGTTGGCCAGCCATTAGGGGTGGTGAATCTCTTGGATGAAACTGGCTGCGAGAAGCTTGCTAATCTCTTCCCCGATGGCTTTGCACCTTTTTTGTCAAAGATTCGCAACCACCGCTTTACCAGTTTAGATCCGGGATTGATCCATAAAGCGTGCTCGACGAGCTCCCTTGGAGTGCCATTCAGATCATAGGGTTTCGAGACATAAATGTATTTTTCTTTGTGGAGGAAGTCGACGAGCGCACTTTCCTATTTTTGAGAGAGGTTGGACCCGACACGCACAATCCATTCATCGGCATGCTCGATATCTAGGGGCACTTCATTTACGTCATCCGCCAACTTGAAGGTTGTGCTCATCCTCTTCATGTCAGGTGCTTGCTCATCCATGGCCCGTAGGATCTCCGAGAGCTCTTGGTTAGTGGCGGCTCCCTCGACCAAGTTGCAACACTCAACCTCGCACTCGTACGCATGCCACTCCGTGGTGCCCACGGTGATGGTACCCAGGGGCCTGACATTTTGAGCTTTAGGTAGGTGTAATTTGGGAAAACCATGGACTTTGTGTAGCATGGTCACCCGAGGATGGCGTGGTAGGTCCCCTAGAACCCAACTATATCGAATGACAAGGTTTCGGTCCTGAAGTTGTCTAGCGTCCTGAAGGTAACAGGCAGATCAATTTGCTTGAGCGGGGTCACCCTCCTTCATGGCACGTCCCCATGGAAGGGTCATCTTGTCGATCGGAAGCATCCTCGATCGAGGCCTAAGGCATTGAGCGTGGTGGAGTAGAGTATACTGAGCCCACTCTCTCCGTCCAATAGTACCTTTGTCAGTTGTACCTACCCGACAATGAGACTGATGATGAGCAGGTATCGCCCAGGTTAGGTGATGTGCTCATGATGGTCAGAGCGATCGCAAGTAATGGCATGGTCAGACCTATCAAGGAAGGCTGTGCACGCTTGCCGAGCCTAGAGTACCTCACGCCGATCCAGCTTCTAAAGCCTTCTTGATGTGTAGTAGTCAGACCCATCGAAGATTAGTAAGCACCCGATTTCGTCGAGGAAAGTGTCCCCTACTTTCTCCTGATCGCCATCCAGCTGGGACTTGGCCCCTTTCTCGAGCGATGCTCCCTTGCTAACCCACAATCTTTGTAGGTGTGTGGGACTGAATAGTGGTGGTTCGGATACGGGGCCTCGAGCATCTTCTCAAAATGGTCGGTGGCCACTTGGTCAGTGGTCTCTTTCCCTTCTAGCCCACCGCGATTACCCGCATTTAGTCATGCCTCTTCTTGTCCTTCTTTATCTTGTCGGGCCGTGCTCCAGAGCCCCCATCGGGTTCTTTGTCGCACTTGGCTTTCAGCCTGCGGTGGTCGAAAATTGCCCCACTATATCCTCTCCTGATGCATGGGTTGTCGCAATGTCAAGGAGCTCTTTTGTGGTTTGTGTGCTTTTGCGCCCTAGCTTTTGCACCAGGGTCTTTCTCGTGGTTCTAGAGATAAAGGCACCGATAGCATCAGTGTCGGCGAGATTGGTCAATCCATTGCATTGCCGCAAGAAACACCAAATGTAGTCCCTCAGGGTTTTGTCTGGCTTCTACTGATAATTCTTGAAGTCCCACGGGTTGCCTAGGTGAACGTATGTGCCTTAGAAATTTATGAAAATGATTTCCTCGAGGTCAGCCCAGTTTTGGATACAACCTGGCCTCAAGTTCTCAAGCCATGCATGCACCGAGCCCTCCAAATAAAGGGGGAGGTTGCGGATTATGAAGTCATCATGGTATGTTCCTCCCTCATGCCACGCTAGTCGGTAGTCTCCTAGCCAGAGGTTGGAGTTCGATTCTCCCGTATACTTCACGATTTTGGTGGGTGTCCAGTATCACTATGTCACTGGAGCTTGAAGGATGTGGCGGCTAAAGGCTCGAGGCCCTAGTGGTGGTGGGCTCGGGCTTTGGTCCTCATCGGGGTTGAAGCGGCCACCGTGGTGCTGGTTGTACTGATGGGCATCGCCTGACCCGTTATGTCCCTACTCTCTAGGCCTATGGTCAGGCACGCTCCACGTGCTTCGGTCCGACCTTAGGCACTAGGGAGGTGGAATCTGTGTTGTGCTTTCTTCGAGCTCGGGGGGTTGTCGTGACGTGGCTTCGTTCACCATTTGAGTAGATGCAGTGCATTGGTTGGTCCCTGGCTCATGACATCATGAAATGGAGCTCTTGGTCTACTGTTGCACAACGAGGCCGAGAAGGTCCTGCATCTCTTGATGAGTCATTCGCTTGCTTGGAGTAACTGTCTTGGGGAGTTTGTCCAGAAGTGTCGCGGCGACCACGATGTTTTGGCTTGATCGAGGGAAACGAGGCAGCCCGCCTCCACATCAGTCTAGGCGCACGACGGACGTTAACCGTCATCGCGTGCCTATGCCCTGCAACCCTGCATGGTCACCCTATCCGCGACTGTGGTACTCCCTGTCTACCTGTCGCGGGGATGTCGACTCCTCCAGGAAGGGCTCGGGCCTGGTGGAGATGTTTAGGGAGGTGGGTAGATCTGAGGTGGGGAGGATGTCATAGTGTGTATCATGATACTAGCAGAAGTCCCCCCGAGCTTTCTGTGAGGGAGAAGCGGTCCGCCGTTGTGTTGGTTTCAAGGCACTACTAGCTGGGGTTGCAACTCGCCTCACTGGCAAGGAGGTGAGTCTGTCCTTCGATTCCGATAGGAGGATGTCTAGGTATGAGTCCTAGATGGGGTCCAGCATCCCTATGACCTCGGCGTGAGCGGGTCACAGTGCGCTTTGTGGCCCGCATTCCTCCTGAGGGGGGCCAAGCCGGAGGTCGCCGAAACCTCTAGCAACATATGGCAGTCCACTCGTTGAAGAGGCTAGGGCTTCCAAGGCCCTGATCATTGTCCCCTCTCTGTTGGCGATGAAGTCAAGACTCCCAAAGTGGATGGTCGCTCTGGGGTCCAAACTGCACTGTTGTTGCCACTGGCCATCTAGAGCTTGGAGGGCTCGTCGAGAACACACAATGCCTCTACCTGGCGCGTCAACTGTCAGTGTTTCAAACCTAGATCCGACAAGTAAATTTGTGTGTGTGTTTTGGGCTTAGAACGATGTGCGCGGTGGGTGCAAGATTTATACTATTTTGGGCAGAACGTCCCTACATCTAGTCTTCAGCAACTCGCGCTACCGACACCTTTGTTGATCAATGCTCATAGTAGGGGTTACAAGTAGGTGAGATAGGGAGGAGAGGCTTCCAAGTCTCTTATAAGGAGGAGGTGGAGGTAAGGGCTATAGAACTGGAGTCCTTACTAAGTCTTGGCTTGGCGACGGGCTCCTGTCTTCCTCCTCCTTTTGTCAGTTTGTCCGTTCATCGGTCTTCTATCTACGTGTTTCCTTTTGTCCTCTTCGTCTGGTGGCCAACTTCCTCCTTTTATATGCCAAGGAGGAGGTTAGCCATCAGTGGCTTCCTCGAGAAGGAGTCATCAAGCAATGGAAAACCGAGCGTTTTACCTCGATGAAGTTGTGTGTGTGCGTGAGCACCTAAGTCGCCTGGTCATTTTATATTCTTTATGGTGGATGGGGTGGGTAGCGTGGGGTCTAGGTGCCATTATTCGAGCTATGTCGACCCTAGCCTTCGTAGCCTGGGTCTTGGTGTGGCTTGTCTCGTTGTGCCATGCTGGCGGCCCGCGCACTCAGGACTAGCCCGATAGGTAATGAGTGTGTTGTAGGCCAGGGGGCGAACGGGCTATAAATGCACCGCAGTTTGAGAGGCTCGTAGGTCATAAGTGCGCTGCAGCTCGAGGGGCTCGTAGGTAATAAGTGGAAGGCGGATCGATGGCTCTGCCGTGGCTCGGTGCTAGGCACAGTTAATGCAATCGGTCGCTTTTGGAGGTCGGTCTCGGGACGGGAGAGGGATCCACTTGAGTGGTTTCCCTTCAGTTCACCTGACTCCCTATCTAGCTCCGCCACGCCTAACCTCGGGCTCGGTGCCTTAGGGTTCGTCTAGGGGCGGGCGCTTCTAGGGTAGACATATCCTTTCTCCTTCTGCTAACCGATGGGCCCCGGTTGCCAAAGGCTTCTTCCTAGCGTCCTTGCTGACCAATGGGCCTTAGGGACCGGGGATCTTATCCCCGAAAATTCTAGAAAAGTTAGGGTCTAAATTATAAACAAAAGGACTGATCTATAACAATTGTATAACATAGGCTGACTATGGGTTGTTTTGGAAGTTTCTCAGGGTCTCTTTTGCAAAGTGTACGTGACTATTATACGCTCGAGCGAGATATGGGTTGTTGGATCTTACATCAATGGCTCAGATTATAAGGCCGAAGGGGTATACTGGTTGTTCTAATCCTGACCGCCCTTCCATAACTAACGGCTCGCATCCTTTCTCCCTCCCCTACACCAACTCTTGGACGATGACGCTCTATTGGAGCGGCGCCCATTTTGCGACTCAGTGCTCCACTCTGACCAACCCTTGATGCAAAATAAAGAGCATGCGATGGTGAACACTATGAGATGCTTCTTACTGGTGTACCGACAGTAGTGTGACCTGCCCACACCACGATGCGGCTTCGCGGTGGCGCTCCTACTCCAGTGAGCAATTCATTGGGACTCTGATGTTCCCGCATTGGGAGACCACCTCGTGAACGCTCTATAGTCTCTTGCGAACATCCACACATACTGACCGAGGCTCAAGCAAAGACGTGGCGTGAATTCAACGGCGACATCTCCCTACATCTGCCCTGCTTGGTGGCATGGACAGTTCTCTCGGTCCCACGCTCGGCTACCGGCTCCTATGGCCAAGGGGGTTGTGGGACTTGATATTTATGCCCGAACCAAGGAGGATCCACCCTGGTGGCACATAGCTGGCGAATCCCGATCGATCGGGGTGAGTTGGTTATGATACTAGAGTTCGTTAGGCTGTCTCTAGCAGATCGTGCATATGGTCGTGCAAAACACTGTTCTACACTGTTTACAGAGTAAAGTTTGAAATATGAGACGGGATAGAAGATAAGATGGGTAAGCTGCTGGAGATATACTTAGAGAGGGTGAAGGTTCTAGCGAACCAGCCCCGTCAGTGATAGAATTGAGGGTGAGTGCGGAATAGTCGTGGCCCGTGGCACGTGGCCCGCTCGGGCAAGGAAAGGGGGAAGGCGAGTTGGGCCGCAGGGAAGAAATGGGAGGCAGGCTGATGGGCAGGCGGGGTCAAACTGGGCCGAGCCTGAGAAAGATGGCCCGAGAGTGAGAAGTTCTCTTTTTTTGTATTTTTCCGTTTTCTTCTAAATTTGAATTTAACTCTCTTTTTGTCGGCGTTTCGAGACCGGGGGGTCCCCGAGCCGACGAGTGAGTGTGCCGCGTGCCCCAGCCCAGATGGGTCGAGCGCGTGGGCGAGCGCGAAGGGGGGAAGAGCGAGGTGGCCGGAGCCGGGTCGTGAGGGAGGCGGAGATCCCGCGGCCTTCGTGTTCGTCCCGCGCCCAGGTCGGGTGCGCTTGCAGTAGGGGGTTACAAGCGTCCGCGCGGGTGAGGGGAGCGAGCGGCCCCAAGAGAGCGCCTGCCCCTGCCCTCGTTCCCGCGAGGCCAACCCTTTTTTTAAGAAGGCCCTGGACCTTCCTTTTATAGGCGTAAGGAGAGGATCCAGGTGTACAATGGGGGTGTAGCAGGGTGCTACGTTTCTAGCGGGGGAGAGCTAGCGCCCTAAGTACATGCCAAGGTGGCAGCCGGAGAGATCTTGGCACCCAGCTGGTGTGGTGTCGTGGCTGTCGGTGGAGCAACGGAGCCTGGCGGAGGGACAGCTGTCGGAGCTGTTGGGTCCTTGCTGACGTCCCCCTGCTTTCGTAAGGGGGCTGAGAGCCGCCGTCGTCATAGGGCTAGCGGGGCGCCATTATTGCCTATCTGGCGGAGCTAGCCAGATGGGACGTCGGTCTTGTTCTCTGCGGCCCGAGTCGGCTCGGGGTAGGGTGATGATGGTGCTTCCTGTTGACGTGGCGAACCTGTGCCCTAGGTCAGGCGACGTGGAGGCTCCTCCGAGGCCGAGGTCGAGTCTGTCTTCCATGGCCGAGGCCGAGCCCGAGCTCCTGGGTCGGGCGAGGCGGAGGTCGTTCAGCAGAGGCCAGGGCGGAGTCCGAGCCCTGGGTCGGGCGGAGCGGAGTTCGCCGTCTTCCGGGGCCTTAGCCCGAGTCCGAGCCCTGGGTCGGGCGGAGCGGAGTTCGCCGTCTTCCGGGGCCTTAGCCCGAGTCCGAGCCCTGGGTCGGGCGGAGCGGAGTTCGCCGTCTTCCGGGGCCTTAGCCCGAGTCCGAGCCCTGGGTCGGGCGGAGCGGAGTTCGCCGTCTTCCGGGGCCTTAGCCCGAGTCCGAGCCCTGGGTCGGGCGGAGCGGAGTTCGCCGTCTTCCGGGGCCTTAGCCCGAGTCCGAGCCCTGGGTCGGGCGGAGCGGAGTTCGCCGTCTTCCGGGGCCTTAGCCCGAGTACGAGCCCTGGGTCGGGCGGAGCTTCCTATGGCGCCTTTGGCAAGGCCTGGCTGCCCGTCAGTCTCACTCTTCGCGTTAGATGCCCCTGTGGCTTGGTCGGTCGGCGCGGTGATTTAGTCAGGGTTGCTTCTTAACGAAGGCGAGGCCTCGGGCGAGCCGGAGATGCGTCTGCCGTAAAAAAGGGGGCCTCGGGCGAGACGGAAACACCTCGGGGTCGGCTGCCCTTGCCCGAGGCTAGGCTCGGGCGAGGCGTGATCGAGTCGCTCGTACGGACTGACCCCTGACTTAATCAAACCCATCAGGCCTCTGCAGCTTTATGCTGATGGGGGTTACCAGCTGAGAATTAGGCGTCTTGAGGGTACCCCTAATTATGGTCCCCGACAGTAGCCCCCGAGCCTCGAAGGGAGTGTTAGCACTCGCTTGGAGGCTTTCGTCGCACTTTTTTGCAAGGGGACCAGCTTTTCTCGGTTGCACTTTGTTCCGGTGGGTGCGCGCGAGCGCACCCGCCGGGTGTAGCCCCCGAGGCCTCGGAGGAGTGGTTTCACTCCTTCGAGGTCTTAATGCCTTGCGTAATGCTTCGGCTGGTCTGGCGGTTCCCTCATGCGAACAGGCCGTAGCCCGGGTGCACTGTCGGGGCCCAAGTTCTCGGGCTGGTATGTTGACGCTGTCAACGGTTTGGCCGGAGCCGGGTTTGCGAGAGCAGCCCCCGAGCCTCCGCACAGGGCGAGAGGGCGATCAGGGACAGACTCGGCTTTTTTACATACGCCCCTACGTCGCCTTTCCGCAAGGAGGAGGGGGGAGAGCGCCATGTTACCCTCGATGGGCACCGAACATGGTGTCTCCGGTGAGCTGCAATCGGGTAATCCGAGTGGACGTCCGTGCCCCGTTCGTTGGGGGTCGGCTAGGGGCCCGGAGGCATGCCCAAAAGTACCTGCGGGTGATCTGCCGGACCCGGTCCCCTGGCGACGGGGTCCGAGGGCTCGATGCCTCCCTCCGATGGGATTCCGTTACAGGATCGTTCCCGCTGGTCTCGGAAATGTCCTAGGGTACCTCGGGAGCGCAGCCCGAGCCTTGGTTATGTATCGAACGTACCCCTGGTCATCCCTCGCTCGGTGTCTGAGGCGACTGTGAACCCTTCGGGGGGCCAGCCTTCGAACCCCTGATCAGTAATGGGCGCGGAGCCCGAGTAGCCTGAGGCGGTCGTGGAACCTTTTGGGAGGCCGACCTTCGAACCCCTGACCAGTAGTGGGTGTCGGGCCCACGCGATCTGAGGCGGCTGTTGAACCCTTCGGGGGGGCAGCCTTCGAACCCCTGATCAGTAAGGAGGCTCGGAGCCTAGTTCCTTCACGGGGAAGGATCCCTTTGGGGGTATCCCCTTTCCTGGTCCCTGTTGCAAGAGATAGAGAAAGAGGAAAAAGGAAAAAAGGATACGAAATTGAACGACGTGGCGTACCTTTTTTGGTGTGGTCGTTTTGGCGAAGGCGAAGCGTCGCCAGCTGCTTCTGCCAGAAGCGCCGCCTGTCGAGCCGCGGAGTTAATGCGCCGGGGCGAGTAGTTGGCGAGGCTGCCGTTGCGCGTGCGCGAGCCGTTCGAGGGACGGGTCACGGGCGCGTCGTCTTCACGCCGTGAGAGGGGGTTCTCTCGCTGCCTCCGGATGGGACGTGAGCCTGGCTGACGGCGTGACCGCTGCTCCCGTGTGCCTGCCACCGCCATTACTGCTGGCCCGCTTTTGACCGTGTTTGACCGCTGCGTTAGGCTGGCGCTGCTGGGTCGCGCGCTGGGTCGCCTCGGGTCGCGGTATCGGTTCCGCAATCGAGGAGGTGCGGCGGTGGCGCAAGTGGTACAGTGGCTTGCGTGCAGCATCCGGCGCGCCGGTTACGCGACGCGTGGGCTTGGGCCTCCGTGCTGGCATGTCAGGAGTCGGAGAGGCGCGTCCACTTGGCGCGGTTGCATGCCGCCCGCGTGGCTGCCCGCCCCTTTCGCCCGTTGGCCTGGGCAAAAGTGGAGGGTCACTTGTAACCGCTAGGTGGTTGCGTGCGCCGTGCGCGGCGGTTTGGCTTCTTCTGCTCGGGACCGGTCTGCATGACATGCGGGTCCCAGCCCCCGCGCCGCAGGGGAGGGCTTTGGAGGCGTGTTGGAGAAGACTCAGCCCGTGACGGTTGGGGGCGCAAGCAGGGAGAGTCGCCTTTAAAAGGAGGGCGACCCCTTTCGTAAGGCGACCATGTCTTCTTCCTCCCTTATGCGTCGTGTCTTTCCACCTTTCAAGCCCCCGGATGGGGGGAACCGCCGTCTTTTCGCCCCATCGTTGGAGGAACGCAACTCCGTGGGAGTTGGTACCTTTCAGCCATCGTTCGGCTTCAAGGATTTTCATCATGCAGCCCGGCTGCACCCCTCCACCGGCGGTCACCCAAGATGGTGACCTCCGGCTTGATGGTGGGGGAAAGCGAGCCGGGCTGCGGCCTCTGCCCCTCCCTCAGCCTCAAGGATTTTCGTCATCCAAGCCAAGATGGAGGACGAGGCGAGTCAGGGGGCTACCTCCGTGTGGGTCGGTTGCCCTCTTCTTTCCCGGGCGTCTGGGGGAGAGCGGCATCCTCCAGCCTCACGGAGACTTCCTCCGGCCATGCCGGAAGAGGCGGGTTGTCGTCACACAGTCGGGGCGCAACGCCGCGTCCTCCGTCCGGACGACGATTGCGCCGCGCACCACGAGGGCGGTGCCCACGCCCTGGACGGCCCCAGTAAGGGCAAAGACCTGCCGGCGCGCTCCGAGGCGTCGGCGGACGGGGGTGGCTTCTCTACCGACGAGATTGCCAACTCCGTCAGTAGCCCTGGGTCTCCGTCCCCTGGCCTGAATGGCTGCCTCTCGTCCTCGGGGGGTGAAAGTCCTTCCGCCGCCCCGCAGGCCCACCCCTATCGGGGGGAACCGGAGTTCCGTTTGTAATGGCACCTTGGATGCCAGTATTTTTGTTCATTGTGGCTGTCGAGGCCTGAACATGTATGTAGCGTTGGCACAGAGCCGTGTTTTTTCCTCATTTTTCGAGCACTAAGACTCGTCTGCTGATTATCTGAACCGCTTCACCAAGCATGAGTCGCCCCGTGTCAAGGTGACGAATGAGGTATCCGTATCCCGGAGGCGTAGGAGTCCCTCGGCTCGGTCGGCCCTGCTGTCCGAGGCTCCTCTAGCTTAGTTAAAGAGACCCCTCGGCCGCTCTTCGACGAGCCGAGGCCAGGGGTAGCGATATCAGTATGAACAGAGGCGGAGTTGGCTCAAAAATGAAACCTGGTTGGCCGGGGCCTAGCCGGGTTGTCCGTTGGCAGGATCGACGCCGGAGTCGATCAGCCGAGGCTCCGGACCGGGCTAGTGCCCTCGGAAGAAGGTTGGCCGAGGCCCCGGAGGTGGCCGGCCGAGCCGCCTGCTCGGGCCGGATTCCCGGAGAAGTCCCTGACAGCGATTGTCCAGGCGTGGTGATGACGTCGTCCTTCGGAGCGGAGACCCTCGGACCGCGTCGCCGTCCGAGGCTAGGTCGGGCCTCACCGAAGGTGCCGTTGATGCCGAGGGCGTTGCTGCCTCCTTCCAGCGTCAAGGCCCGAGCCTGCAGGATCGGATTGTCTTGTAGCGTGTGCCTTGTGCGGCCGCCGAGGCCAGAACACACACCCTTGCTGCGTTGTAAAGCTGCGTCTCTTTTCCTCTTGTTTCGAGTATCTGGACTTTTTGTCGGTAGCAGGGATGTTGGTGCGAGCGAGAGTTGCTTCTCGCGGAAGGTGATGAGTGAGGTATCCGTATCCCGGAGGCGTGGGAGTCCCTCAGCTCGGTCGACCTTGCCGCTTACGCGTACTTTCACCCGTCCATGAGGCCCCGTCACCGACTTGGTCGAGAAGGCTCGAAGGATCGCTTCGACAGAAGGGCTTCCGAACATAAAGACTTGTTCGATCCGTGGAGCCACTTTATCCGAACGTGAGTTACTTATCGCAGAAGGTGATGAGTGAGGTATCCGTATCCCGGAGGCGTAGGAGTCCCTCGGCTCGGTCAGCCTTGGCTGCTTATGTGTACTCCGTCGTTTCCAGGACCCACTTTTCAAAGTAGTCAAAAAGCACGAAAGACATTCTGGTAAAAGAGATTTTTTTTTTTCGAGGAAAATTTTGACGCAGAGGGGGTTTCCCCCCTTTTAGCCCCCGAGGGAGGGTCGGGCTTTGCCGAGGCGAGGCCGACCCTTCCTTGTTGACTAAACTTTGCGTGGGTGCGAGGTATATGAACAACTTGGAAACATCTTAAGGGTAGAAGCGACGTAGCTGTTGGATGTTCCAAGCGTTGCCGTAGACCTCGCCTTGACTGTTGGCCAGCTTGTACGTTCCGGGCTTCAGAACTTTGGCGATGACGAATGGCCCCTCCCAGGGGGGCGTGAGCTTGTGCCTCCCTCGGGCGTCTTGCCGCAGCCGAAGCACCAGGTCGCCCACCTGGAGGTCTCGGGGTCGGATCCCTCAGGCGTGGTAGCGTCGCAGGGACTGCTGATACCGCGCCGAGTGTAGTAAGGCCCTGTCCCGAGCCTCTTCCAGCTGGTCCAGCGAGTCTTCTCGGCTAGCTTGGTTGCTTTGATGGTCGTAGGCCCTCGTCCTCGGGGAGCCATATTCCAGGTCAGTGGGCAAGACGGCCTCGGCCCCGTAGACCAGGAAGAACGGCGTGAAACCCGTGGCTCGGCTCGGCGTCGTCCTCAGGCTCCAGACCACCGAGGGGAGTTCCTTCATCCATCGCTTGCCGAACTTGTTGAGGTCATTGTAAATCCGAGGCTTGAGCCCTTGTAGAATCATGCCGTTGGCACGCTCTACTTGCCCATTCGACATGGGATGAGCTACGGCAGCCCAGTCCACCCGGATGTTGTGATCCTCGCAAAAATCCAAGAATTTTTTGCCGGTGAACTGGGTGCCGTTGTCGGTGATGATGGAGTTCGGGACCCCAAAGCGATGGATGATGTTGGTGAAGAACGCCACCGCCTGCTCGGACCTGATGCTGTTCAGGGGTCAGACCTCGATCCACTTAGAGAATTTGTCGACGGCGACCAGCAGGTGCGTGTAGCCCCCGGGCGCCTTCTGCAGAGGGCCGACGAGGTCCAGACCCCACACAGCGAAGGGCCAGGTGATGGGTATCGTCTGCAGAGCCTGAGCGGGCAGGTGGGTCTGCTTCGCATAGAATTGACACCCTTCGCAGGTGCGGACAATTCTAGTGGCGTCAGCCACCGCCGTCGGCCAGTAAAAGCCTTGCCGGAAAGCGTTCCCGACAAGGGCTCGAGGCGCTGCGTGATGGCCGCAAGCCCCCGAGTGTATCTCTTGCAGGAGTTCCTGGCCTTCGGCGATGGAGATGCACCGCTGGAGGATGCCCGAGGGGCTGCGGTGGTAAAGCTCCTTCTCATCGCCCATCAAGACGAACGACTTGGCGCGTCGCGCTACCCGCCGTGCCTCGGCTTGGTCGAGGGGTAGCTCTCCCTGGCGGAGATATTGCAGGTACGGGGTCCGCCAATCTTGATCAGGCGGGACCCCGCCCCGCTCCTCCTCGATGCACAGCGCCTCGCCCTCGGGGGCCGAGGGTTCCTCGGGCTGAACCGAGGATGGCTCGGGCTGGGCCAAGGGTGCCTCGGACGAGGCCGAGGGTGCCTCGGGCTCGGGCGTGTCGCTGACCTTGACGGAGGGTTGGTGCAGATCTCGGGAGAAGACGTCCGGGGGAACCGTCGTTCGCCCCGAGGCTATCTTTGCCAGCTCGTCCGCAGTCTCGTTGTAGCGCCGAGCGATGTGGTTAAGCTCGAGCCCGTAGAACTTGTCTTCCAGGCGTCGAACCTCATCACAGTAGGCCTCCATCTTCGGGTCGCGACAGTGGGAGTTCTTCATGACTTGGTCGATGACGAGCTGCGAGTCGCCGCGAGCGTCGAGGCGTCGAACCCCTAGCTCGATGGCGATTCGCAATCCGTTGATCAGAGCTTCGTACTCAGCCACATTGTTGGACGCCGGGAAATGGAGGCGTAGCACGTAGCGCAGGTGTTTCCCGAGGGGCGAGACGAAGAGCAGGCCCGCGCCGGTTCCCGTCTTTATCAGCGACCCGTCGAAAAACATGGTCCAGAGCTCCGGTTGGATCGGAGCCATCGGCAACTGGGTGTCGACCCATTCGGCTACGAAGTCCGCCAGTACCTGGGACTTGATGGCCTTCCGAGGGGCGAACGAGATTGTCTCGCCCATGATTTCCACCGCCCACTTTGCGATCCGTCCCGAGGCCTCTCGGCACTGGATGATCTCCCCCAGGGGGAAGGATGACACCACAGTTACCGGATGAGACTCGAAGTAATGTCGCAACTTTCGCCTCGTCAGGATCACTGCATACAGCAGCTTCTGGACTTGTGGGTAGCGGATCTTGGTTTCGGACAGCACCTCGCTGACGAAGTAGACTGGCCTCTGAACGGGCAATGCATGCCCCTCTTCTTGCCTTTCGACCACGATCGCGGCGCTAACCACCTGAGTGGTAGCGGCGACGTAGACCAAGAGAGCTTCTCCATCAGCTGGGGGTACCAAGACGGGCGCTTGGGTGAGGAGCGCCTTCAGGTTCCCGAGAGCTTCCTCGGCCTCGGGAGTCCAAGTGAAGCACTCGGCCTTCCTTAAGAGACGGTACAGGGGCAGGCCTCTTTCGCCGAGGCGTGAGATGAAACGGCTCAAGGCCGCGAGACATCCCATGACCCTCTGTACGCCTTTTAAGTCCTTGATGGGCCCCATGCTGGTGATGGCTGCGATCTTCTCCGGGTTGGCTTCGATGCCCCGCTCGGAGACGATGAATCCCAGGAGCATGCCTCGGGGCACCCCGAAGACGCACTTCTCGGGATTGAGCTTGACGCCCTTCGCCTTGAGACATCGGAATGTCACTTCAAGGTCGGAGAGAAGGTCGGAGGCTTTCCTTGTCTTGACTACGATGTCATCGACGTAGGCCTCGACCGTGCGACCGATGTGTTCGCCGAACACATGGTTCATGCACCGCTGGTACGTTGCACCCGCGTTCCTCAAACCGAACGGCATGGTGACATAACAGTACATGCCGAAGGGCGTGATGAAAGAAGTCGCGAGCTGGTCGGACTCTTTCATCTTGATTTGATGATACCCTCTTTGATGAACCCTGCTGCCATCAGCTTGTGGGTCTCCTTGCCTATCACCCTGCGCCTTTCCTCGTCGAATCGGCGCAGAGGCTGTCTGACCGGTCGGGCTCCGGCTCGAATATCCAGCGAGTGCTCGGCGACATCCCTCGGTATGCTGGGCATGTCCGAGGGACTCCACGCAAAGACGTCGGCGTTTGCGCGGAGAAAGTCGACGAGCACTGCTTCCTATTTGGGGTCGAGCCCGAAACCGATCCGGATCTGCTTGGAGGTGTCGCCGCTGGGGTCGAGAGGGACGGCCTTAACCGTCTCTGCTGGCTCGAAGTTGCCGGCGTGTCGCTTCAAGTCCGGCACCTCTCGGGAGAGGTTTTCCAGGTCGGCGATGAGGGCCTCGGACTCTGCGAGGGCCTCGGCGTACTCCACGCACTCCACATCGCATTCGAACGCGTGTTTGTACGTGGGGCCGACGGTGATGACCCCGTTGGGGCCCGGCATCTTGAGCTTCAGGTAGGTGTAGTTGGGGATGGCCATGAACTTCGCGTAGCATGGCCTTCCCAACACCGCGTGGTAGGTTCCTCGGGACCCGACCACCTCGAACGTCAAAGTCTCCCTTCGGAAGTTGGAGGGTGTTCCGAAGCAGACAGGAAGGTCGAGCTGTCCGAGGGGCTGGACGCGCTTTCCAGGAATGATCCCGTGGAAGGGCGCAGCGCCTGCTCGGACGGAGGACAGATCGACGCGCAGGAGCCTGAGGGTCTCGGCGTAGATGATATTGAGGCAGCTGCCCCCATCCATCAGGACCTTGGTGAGCCTGACGTTGCCGATGATGGGATCGACGACGAGCGGGTACTTCCCCGGGCTCGGCACGTGGTCGGGATGGTCATCTTGGTCGAAGGTGATGGGCTTGTCGGACCAGTCTAGGTAGACTGGTGCCGCCACCTTCACCGAGCAGACCTCCCGACGCTCTCGCTTGCGATGCCGAGCCGAGGCATTCGCCGCATACCCTCCGCAGATCATGAAGCAGTCGCGGACCTCGGGGAACCCTCCTGCTTGGTGATCTTCCTTTTTGTCGTCGTCTCGGGCCCTGCCACCCTCTGCGGGTGGCCCGGCCTTGTGGAAGTGGCGCCGAAGCATGACGCATTCCTCAAGGGTATGCTTGACGGGCCCCTGATGGTAAGGGCACGTCTCCTTGAGCATCTTGTCGAAGAGGTTGGCACCTCCGGGGGGCTTCCGAGGGTTCTTGTACTCGGCGGCGGCGACAAGGTCTGCGTCGGCGGCGTTACGTTTCGCTTGCGACTTCCGCCTGCCTTTCTTCTTGGCGCCGCGCGGAGTAGACGCCTCGGGAGCATCTTCCGACGGGCGGCCCTGGGGCTGCTTGTCTTTTCGGAAGATGGCCTCGACCGCCTCCTGGCCAGAGGCGAACTTGGTGGCGATGTCCATCAGCTCGCTCGCCCTGGTGGGGGTCTTGCGACCCAACTTGCTCACCAGGTCACGGCAGGTGGTGCCGGCAAGGAACGCGCCGATGACATCGGAGTCGGTGATGTTGGGCAGCTCGGTGCGCTGCTTTGAGAATCGCCGGATGTAGTCCCGAAGAGACTCTCCCGGCTGTTGCCGGCAGCTTCGGAGGTCCCAGGAATTCCCGGGGCGCACGTACGTGCCCTGGAAGTTGCCAGTGAAAGCTTGGACCAGATCCTCCCAGTTGGAAATCTGCCCCGGAGGCAGGTGCTCCAACCAAGCGCGAGCAGTGTCGGAGAGGAACAGGGGGAGGTTGTGGATGATGAGGTTGTCGTCGTCCGTTCCACCCAGTTGACAGGCCAGGCGGTAGTCCGCGAGCCACAATTCCGGTCTCGTTTCCCCCGAGTACTTTGTGATAGTAGTCGGGGGTCGGAATCGGGTCGGAAACGGCGCCCGCCGAATGGCCCGGCTGAAGACCTGCGGACCGGGTGGTTCGGGCGAGGGACTCCGATCCTCCCCGCTGTCGTAGCGTCCCCCACGCCTGGGGTGATAACCTCGGCGCACCCTTTCGTCGAGGCGGGCCCGACGGTCGCGATGAGGGTGCTCGTCGCCGAGGTGGCCCGGGGCTGCAGGCGCGGTGTTGCGCGTGCGCCCGGTGCAGACCGAGGCTTCCCGCATGAGTCGGGAAGTCGCGGCACGAGGTTCTGAGGGGTACCCCTGCCTTCGGGAGGCAGAGCTCTCGGCCCGCCGGGCCGCAGCGCCTTCCAGGAGATGCTTGAGCTCTCCCTGGATTCGCCGACCCTCGGTGGTTGATGACTCCGGCATCGCGCGGAGGAGCATCGCTGCGGCTGCCAGGTCCTGACCGGTTCCGCCGGATGCGGGTGGCGGCCTATCCCTGGCATCGTTGGCGATGCGGTGCTGGAGACCCTGGGGCAGGTGACGTATTTCTCCGGCCGGGGGCTGGCCCGCCCATACCTGCCCGACGTCCCGGCGGATTGCCTCGAGCGCTCCTGCCCCCTCATCGAGCCCGGCCTGTGCCCCGCGGACTTGCTCGAGCTGTGGGTCGTGACCCCCCGCCGGAACGGGGACCACAGCTAGCTCCCGTGGGATGTCGGCGCGAGGCACCGGCCTAGGGAGATCACCATCCTCCGGCATGCCGAGACAGCCGCCTCCGGAGGGATCCCCTAGCTCGACGTGGAAACATTCGCGGCTCGGGCTGCAGTCCTTGTCGTCAAGGCTGCGGCTGCCGTCGGAACAGTCGGAGAGGCAGTAGTTGCATGCGGTCATGAAGTCCCGCATGGCACTGGGGTTGCCAGATCCAGAGAAATCCCAGCAGATGCTGGGGTCGTGATCTTCCTCGGACCCAGAGGGCCCGTAGGTCGAGACGCCCGTCAATCGGTCCCAAGGCGACCGCACACGAAACCCCAAAGAGGTTGCACTCGCCTCAACGTGAGCGGCCGCCAGAGCGAGGTCGCTAGGCGGGTTGAGGTCGAGTCGAAATGACGAAAGATGGGAATCAGTTGGTACCTTTTGGTTGACGAGGAGCGACGAAGTCACCTCGGGGGCTGATCGCGCCGTCGTCCTGGGTACGAGGGCGACGTCCTGCAGGCCCTCCGTGAGCGTGCTGGCGTCGTCCACTTGCTCGACAGCCGACGGGGCGCAGCCTCCCGCTCGGCCCTGGTTGCCCCGTCTCCTCCTCCGATGGCGAGGGAGAGGATGGGGCGAGCTCGAAAGTTGTCCTTCCCCCACGCGGGAAAGACGTCGTCGATTCCGCCGCCGGCGAGCGGGCTGTCGGCCACCATTGTCGCCGTCGCGCGGCGGTGGAAGGAGTATCATGTCGTAGCTGCCGTCGAAAGACATGAACTCGAGGCTCCCGAAACGGAGCACCGTCCCGGGTTGAAGAGGTCGTTGGAGACTGCCCATCTGGAGCTTGACGGGAAACTGGTCGTCAACACGCAGCAGGCCCCTACCTGGCGCGCCAACTGTCGGCGTTTCGAGACCGGGGGGTCCCCGAGCCGACGAGTGAGTGCGCCGCGTGCCCCAGCCCAGATGGGTCGAGCGCGTGGGCGAGCGCGAAGGGGGGAAGAGCGAGGTGGCCGGAGCCGGGTCGTGAGGGAGGCGGAGATCCCGCGGCCTTCGTGTTCGTCCCGCGCCCAGGTCGGGTGCGCTTGCAGTAGGGGGTTACAAGCGTCCGCGCGGGTGAGGGGAGCGAGCGGCCCCAAGAGAGTGCCTGCCCCTGCCCTCGTTCCCGCGAGGCCAACCCTTTTTTTAAGAAGGCCCTGGTCCTTCCTTTTATAGGCGTAAGGAGAGGATCCAGGTGTACAATGGGGGTGTAGCAGGGTGCTACGTTTCTAGCGGGGGAGAGCTAGCGCCCTAAGTACATGCCAAGGTGGCAGCCGGAGAGATCTTGGCACCCAGCTGGTGTGGTGTCGTGGCTGTCGGTGGAGCAACGGAGCCTGGCGGAGGGACAGCTGTCGGAGCTGTTGGGTCCTTGCTGACGTCCCCCTGCTTTCGTAAGGGGGCTGAGAGCCGCCGTCGTCATAGGGCTAGCGGGGCGCCATTATTGCCTATCTGGCGGAGCTAGCCAGATGGGACGTCGGTCTTGTTCTCTGCGGCCCGAGTCGGCTCGGGGTAGGGTGATGATGGCGCTTCCTGTTGACGTGGCGGACCTGTGCCCTAGGTCGGGCGACGTGGAGGCTCCTCCGAGGCCGAGGTCGAGTCTGTCTTCCATGGCCGAGGCCGAGCCCGAGCTCCTGGGTCGGGCGAGGCGGAGGTCGTTCGGCAGAGGCCAGGGCGGAGTCCGAGCCCTGGGTCGGGCGGAGCGGAGTTCGCCGTCTTCCGGGGCCTTAGCCCGAGTCCGAGCCCTGGGTCGGGCGGAGCGGAGTTCGCCGTCTTCCGGGGCCTTAGCCCGAGTCCGAGCCCTGGGTCGGGCGGAGCGGAGTTCGCCGTCTTCCGGGGCCTTAGCCCGAGTCCGAGCCCTGGGTCGGGCGGAGCTTCCTATGGCGCCTTTGGCAAGGCCTGGCTGCCCGTCAGTCTCACTCTTCGCGTTAGATGCCCCTGTGGCTTGGTCGGTCGGCGCGGTGATTTAGTCAGGGTTGCTTCTTAACGAAGGCAAGGCCTCGGGCGAGCCGGAGATGCGTCTGCCGTAAAAAAGGGGGCCTCGGGCGAGACGGAAACACCTCGGGGTCGGCTGCCCTTGCCCGAGGCTAGGCTCGGGCGAGGCGTGATCGAGTCGCTCGTACGGACTGACCCCTGACTTAATCAAACCCATCAGGCCTCTGCAGCTTTATGCTGATGGGGGTTACCAGCTGAGAATTAGGCGTCTTAAGGGTACCCCTAATTATGGTCCCCGACACTTTTGAATTTCAATCCTAAGTTCAAATGCATATATAATATGACCAGCGTGACTGCAAATATGTTTAGATGTAGATATATTTATATTAATGACTTTATTCATTGATTAGGCAAATGTTTTGAATATGAAATATACACATTATTTCTTTTAGGAAAATATTCTTTTGAATATGTAGTCAAATTAAAAGTACACTCAAAATTTCAATATTTATTACTTATTTATTTTAGAAAAGATAATGTATAATCTTTATCAATAGTTACCCTAACTCAAATAGTTTTGAAGTGTCCCAAATAGGTTGTGGTTTTCGACGGATATTATGATTTTACTGCAATATATGAAAACTATAATATTCGTGTCATGACAATTGTAAACTATAATATTTGAGAATTGTAGTTTTAAAATACTTTAGTTCTAAACATGGCATCAGTCTACAATACAAAATACTATTTTATACAACCACTGCATGATCCGTTGTCTTAAGGCCCTGCTTAAATACATTATAGCTAACATTTAGTTGCTAAAATTAGTTGTAGACATCTAAACAACCTAGCTAATAGTTTAACTATTAGCTACTTTGAACAAATCAGCTAATAGTCAGCAAACTATTTACAAATAGTTAGCTAATAGTTGGCTAATTCTACTAGTAACATTCTAGGCAACTAACTATTAGCTTTATTGTATTCAAACAACGCTAACAACTGTTACTTCCATGAGCTGATGACTCCTATATAGCTTTTTGCTGCGACTGGGTTAAACAAATGCAAATATTCCACGTTTCTGTCTAATGTACTGCTTCCTAGGTCCGTCGAATGCGGAAAGCGAGCTGCTGATCGGATCTCCCTTGTCTGTTCCTCTTCAGTCTCAGGATACCAACCACGATATTTGGTAATAAAAAATGACCGCACTTCGTATTTGGCAATATAAAATGACCACACTTCGTTTTCAGCGTCCATTCCAAAATCAAGTGCCATCATCATAAGCAGCAGGACACTGCCGTCATGGCAATCCATGACAGGACGCTATTACGCTGGCCACGCCACCGGTGAGCACAAACAACAGGGGTCGGGTGATGCTGACGGATGTATTATTGGACAAGCCAACAGAAAATCTAAAGATGATTTTTTTTTCTCTCAATTTCGTTTAACTTGGGAGTTGGGAAGTTTTTAGTGCAGAGCTAATAATGCACCTGTTAATTCATGACACGACTGAGCAAACCAAGATGAAATCAATGATGGTCATGGTACATTGGCGATGCCTTGGTTTTATTCTGGTCTCTTGATTCATCCGGACCTTGATCCGTAGATCGATACCGACTGTTCTTGCAAAGTTCCGCCTCCCTGTATGACTCCCTGCATATCCAGTTTCTGTCCATGGCAGCTTGCAGGAAGCAGCAAAGCTATCTCTAAAAGAAAGTCGAAAGGCGTCGCGCTTCAGGCTGCTACTGCGAGAGGTTGCACAGACGCGGGTGCATCGGGCACCACAGCGGCTGGATCGGTTCGGCGCGGATGCCGCGGGCCACCATGCGGTACCTCCACTCGTTCAGCCGGACCGTCGCGTTGGCGTACCGCTTCCTGCCGTTGGACCCCTTGTTCCCGGACCAGAGCGTCTCGGCGGCGGCGGAGGCCCTGGGCCAGAGCCTGCCGTCCAGCACCGCGGCGTCCGACTGCTCCGACCACAGCGCCACCTCGCCGCCCAGCACCCGCCTCGCCTCGTCCTCCGTCAGCCCGTGCAGGATGTCGTAGTCGTAGATGCGCTGCCACGTCTTGAAGGGCGCGCACCACGACCCGCCCGTGCCGCCGGGGTCGTTGAACAGCGGCATGCCATCGTGCTCCTTCTCCTGCACGTCGTACCGGCTGTCGTTGCCCACCCAGCCGCCGTGCCCGCAGTCCAGGTAGTAGTAGGACGCGGAGGACACGATGGCGCGGTACCCGGCCGCCACGATGCGCTTGGTGTTCTCGGCGCCGTTGTTCCACGTCTGCAGCACGGTTGTGTCGTGGGGCAGCACCGTCTGCCCGACCGACACCTTGGGCCCCAGGAGGACGTCCTCCCAGTACACCGACGTGCGGTTCAGCTCGTGGACTAGGAACGGCCGCGTCGCGTTCACGAACAGCTCCAGCAGGCGGTCGTGGGAGCCGCCGTCCGCCAGGAAGCCCCGCACCACGGGGTCGTCCTCCCAGCACGCCGTGTTCACCTCGTCGGCGCCCGCGTGGAGGTACGGGTCCGGGAACAAGGCCGCCAGGTCGCGCAGCACGTCCTCCGCCACGCGGTACGTCTTGGGGTTCAGCGGGTTCAGCTGCCCCGTGCAGGGCTCCGCTGCCAGCGCCGGCTTCGCCGTCGGCGCCCAGAACTTGTTCGCGCACGTCACGATCTCCGGGTACGCGCCCGCCCACGACCCCGTGTGCCCTGAAGTCTTTGCATTGAAGGTTGCAACTGTAGAAAAGTGCAGGATCCAGTACAGTATTTTGGAATCAGCTCTCACTCACCGGGCATGTCGATTTCAGGGATGACGCGGATGCCGAAGGCCCCGGCGTATCGGACGATGCGGCGGACGTCCTGGTCGGTGTAGCGCATGACGGGGGAGTAGGAGCCGAAGTTGGCGAGATTGGGGACGGAGGGGAGGACGATGGGGAAGGACTGGGAGTCCGTGATGTGCCAGTGGAATACATTGAGCTTGTTGGAGGCCATGGCGCGGATGGTGCGGAGGATGTCACGGACGGGGTAGTAGTTCCGTGCGGTGTCGAGGAGGATCCCGCGGTGGGTGAATAGGGGGTGGTCGGAGATTTCTATCTCGCTGGGGACGATCGGCTGGCCGCTCGCGTCGGCGGCGCCGCTGCTCCAGGCGAGCTGGGAGAAGGTCTCGAGACCGCGGATGATGCCCCAGGGAGTGGCGGCAGAGATGTCAGCGGAGCTGGAATTGGGTGGCACGGAGAGCGTGTAGGACTCGTCGACGCCGGGGCCGAGCGGGACGTCAGGATCCGAGACGGAGAGCGCGAGCAGGCGGATGGGGACGCCCGAGACGGTGTAGTTGACGGGGGGCATAATCGGCGTGTACCGCTCGGTGCGGATGAGGCGGGTGTAGTACGCGATGGCGTGACGGAGCGATGGGTGCGACGGCGAGGCGCGGATGTTGAACGACGGGGAGATCGGCGCGTATGCCGGCAACGGCCACGAGATGGACACCGGCTTGGGCCACACCTGCACTTTCTGAGGCACCCGCGGTGGTGGTGGCTGAGAAGGCGGTGGCGCGAGGGAGGCGAGTGCAGCTAATGAATGGAAGAGGAAGAGCAGGAGGAAATACGGCGATGCCGCCACCGCCATCGCTTAGGTTTAGGAGGTTCGCAAGGGATTTGGGATTTTGGCATCTAGCCATCTACTACGGCGGGGGTCGATGAGTGAGAGGGTGCGGTGCAGAACTCCAGATCTGGTTTTGACTTTCTTGAGCATGTTTGTTACTCCTCTCGGAGTGAGTGGTCGTTTGCGCTATCCGTAACATGTGGATCCCAAGTAGGAGTACTGTTATTCTGAAATTCTTTTTATTTTTGCTATTCTTCTAAAAAATCATGTCTGGCCACTTGTAACTAATTCGATCTTTAAGCTATCCGCAGCACATGTTACTTAATACCTTTTCAATATTTTTAGTCTAGTCATCAAGATTCATTGATCTATATTACAATCATCCACACTCATATCTCTCTATATATATTTCCTCCATATCAACTACTACATGTCTATTCGTTCCAATCCAACTGCTATATTTTTCTCTATATAACACATGATTTTTTTTGCTATGGGCAATACTAGCATTGAAACGATTTACATGCACTATATTTGACGGGATATTGTGCCGTGACATATTGCGTACAACTTTGCGGGCATCTTTTAAGCTCCCGCTCATGTATCATGTGTTACCGAAAGCCCTCCCTGACTCAGTGCAGATAGTCTTAAACCTATAGCCAGCGCCATAATCTATGATACCAAAATTACACGCCTTGGTGTCATAGTTATGGAGCCAGGGTATATGACATGGGAGCCATATTTGTCGTGACCTATTGGGACTTTGATGTCAAGATCTATGTCGTCAAGGTCAAAGATATGATGTATGATACCGAGGTTGGTGCATGTGATGCTGATTTTGATGTCATATATTTTGGCACCACATCTCATTGTCTTCCTCTTATCTCTCGTTTCTCTCTCCTCTATCTCGACCTTGATCCGCGTGTAGCTCCCCTCCATCGGCTCGGACGTCACCCTCCCTACTTGTCGCACCATCAATACTGCAACAACTGTGTGTCCTCGTCTTCTCTCTTGAAAGCATCTAGGCTCCTAGTTAGTTTTAGTGATTGATGACAACATAAGATTATTGTGACTCCGTTGTTTTGCAGACTCCACGATAAGTTAGGTCACATTGCAGGTAGATGGACTTCAACAAAACACCCCAGATGATGGAAATCAAAAAATGGCTAAGGAAGGATGTTTAAAGTGAACATCTTCTTTCCCCCCGGATGATGGTTTGTGCATCCGCTATCAATGATCCAACTTGAGTCCCCAAATGCATAAACCTACAAGGAATTTAGGCTTGGGATTTAGGTCCCCAACTTATGTTGGGTTCTGTTAGGTTAGTTACATAAGATTTTGGAATCCAAATGCAAGTCTTACCCTTCTTGCATTTTGGTCCCACATTGGAAGCAACAATTCCATCATTTTTACAATAAAGCACATAGGATGCATCAAACATGCGATAAAGCATAGGGGGACCATTAAATGCATTCCTATCCTTATGCGCATGAGAAACAACATGAAATGCATGGCACCTAGGTCCACTCCTACTATGAGCATATGAATAACTAGATGAAGCAATCATATTGCGAGGAGTAAAAGCAACATCATGACGCATAGGTGAAAGCTCTCTTGTGGGTTTTGGTGTTTAGATGACAACCCAATTAAAGGACTAACAAGTGTGCTAAGTGTTGAACAGGTGCTTAGTGAAAAGGTAACAGGGTTCAACACAAGTAAACAAGTATGATGGTCCAAAGACTAGATTGTCTATAGATAATGGACATCACAAGCAAAATGGACATTGCTTAAGTGAGACTTGATGTGCGTAACTCAGAGACAACCGATCAAGCCAAGGATGGAAGCAAGTAGAGCTTCGAGGTACCGAGTGCACGGGAGAAAGTCAAGGAGACCAGGAACCCAAAGCTAGGGGTGAAGAAGAAGACTTGCAAAGTCAAGGTTGATCTTGTTAAGAGTTATGGTGCATCAAGGAACACTACAGAAGGACATGACTTACAACCAATGAGGTAACATCTACAATTATGTGGTGTAAGTCATAAGGCTCAAGATCAAGCTCAAGAAGTGAACAAGGTCACTGGAAGGAGAAGCTGTGTCAAAACCAGAACTGGAAGCAGCCCAAAAGAGCTAAGTGCACCTTGATCTTTAGTTTGGGTTGTTCATATGTTTGGAGATATCCTATGTGACCTTTGCAGGATGTTGGAGCTCAGAAATGACAAATCTAGATCAAGTCAAGTTGACTTGATGGTTTATGAGTCCAACATCAATCTCAATTATGTCAAATGCTAAAGAAGTGCAAAACAAGAACAAGGTGTGTTTCTAGACTTAGTGAATTGTTTTTGAGTACTAACATATTCTGTCTAAGTGCTAGAAACAGCGAGAAAAGAATTGCAAAATGTCTTGGCTCGGCGCAGCCAAAACTCTACTCAGTCTGGCACACCTGACTATCCGGTGGTGCACCGGACAGTGTCCGGTGGTGCAGGCTGAAATCCGGTGAACAGGCCACTCTCGGGAAAAGTCTGGCGGCGTTCGGCTATAATTCACTGGACTGTCTAGTGGTGCACCAGACTGTCCGGTGAGCCAACGGTCGACTGCGCCAACGGTCGGCAGCGCAATCAGCGGGCGACGCGTGGCCTGAGCCAACGGTTAGTTGGCGCACCGGACTGTTCAGTGTGTACCGGACAGTATCTGGTGAACCAAGAGGATCATTGCTCCAACGGTCAGCTGAGCCCGATATGGAAGGAGATCGCGCACCGGACATGCTACAGGACATGTCCGGTGGTGCACCGGACTGTCCGGTGCGCCACCCAACAGAAAGCAAATATTGCCTTCCAAAAGGGATTCCAACGGCTCCTAGCCCTTTGGGTCTATAAAAGGGACCCCTAGGCGCCTCCAACAGCGATAGAAGTGCAGCCAACAATTGTAGACATCATTTGGATCAATTCTCTCTCTCCCTCTCGTGTATATCTCTCTAGTTTGTGTGAAGGCAAAGCTATAAGCCTTTAGAGAGTGGAGAGGTGCTGCAAAGAGCTAGAGCAAAGTCTTGAGCGCACTGTTACTCTGCCGGAGTGCTGTCAAGAAGACTGTAAGCAGCCTCGGCGTTGTTGTAATCAATCTCAACATAGTGGAAGGCTCTATCTGTCGTACTGACAGATCTGAGCAAACATAGGAAGGAGGTGAAATAGACTCCAAGCCTAGGTGTGGCTAACTCTAACGAGGACTAGGCAAGCATTTCAGGCTTGGCCGAACCTCGGGATAAATCTCTGCGTCTGTGTGCTCTGCTCTGTGCTATGTGCTGATTCTTTGTCTTACTTACTCTTTATATCTGCACTTCAATACTTATCTGTGGTACAAGTTATATTTGAAGTGCAGGGCATTTTGAGACAGGATCTTCTATTCCGCCGCAACCTACTCGAAGGGTCTTTTCATTCCACTGCGATCTAGTCTTCGAGTAGAGTAAGAATTTAAGTTTTAAAGTGATAATTATTATTCGCCTATTCACCCCCCTCTAGGCGACATCTAGATCCTGTTCCCGGGCAAAGGGAACTTTCAATTGGTATCAGAGCTAGGCCTCTCCAGTGTGGGCTTAGCCGTCTGGAGATGACGATGTCGTCACAAGAGTAACTGTAGAACTTCTTCTAGGCGATGGTTCTAATTATAAATCCTGGTCTATCTCTATTTATAATGCTTTCATGCATATTGATCCTGATTTGAGACATATCTTCAATAGAAGTATTTTTCCCTCTGATTTTAGTAGAGAACCTTCTAATGCTGAACTAAGATGTCTATCTCTCAATCACCATGCTTGCAACATCTTAGTTGACTCTCTTTCTAGAGGTGCCTATTTTGCCATCATAAGTAGTGATAGTGATTTATTTGTTGATGCTCATGATCTATGGACTAAAATTAAGTTGAAATTTTTTAAGTCCATATGCACTGCTTCTGCTCCCTCTATTGCTGGTAGTACTAACTTGTCCAAGGGAGAAGAACAAGAACGATGGACACCAAGCGGTGGATCCACCTCACCAACAGGTTCATCTCCCACTAGTTATACATGTCTTGTTGCTAACAATGAGAGTGGAGATGAAGGCAATGATAAGGAGGAATATGCGGATGATAGCGAGGATGAGTCTACATCACCACAAGGTACATTTTCCTGTTTTGATTCCACTGATAATAATGACAGGGAAAATGAAACCGACGATGTGGAAGAAGAGGAGATTCACCGTTTCTACACCCATCTCAACAAAGAAGACAAAGTGCTCTTGGTTAAGCTGTTGAGAAGGAACAAGGAACAAGGCGAGACGCTTCTCAGGCTAGAGGAGACTCTCATCAAAACCAACGACAGCCTGGAGAAGATGACCAAAGAACATGAAGAGCTAAAGTGCTCTCATGATGATTTGGTCCAACGGTATGATTCGGTTTTAATTGAGCAAAGAAATAATGATGATGCTTTATCTTGTGTTGCTCAACTTAAAATGGAAAATGCCATGCTTGAGAGGCAAGTAGAATTGCTAAGTCATGATAAACTTGCTCTTACTGAAAAATATGATTTATTGTCTTATTATCATGATAATCTCTTGGATAGACATATCATGCTTGATGTGCTCATGAGGTTGTAATCACAAACCTAAACTCATGTGAACCTCATTCTTGCACACGTGCGCATTTAGATAATATATCACCATGTGCTAACCCATGTTGCTCAAAAGAAAGCCAACTCTTGAATGAGCATCAAGCTGTAGGATCAAAGGAAAAAGTGCTCATCAATAAAGAAAGGAACAAGAAAACAAAGCAACTAAGGAGAAGACGTATTGCTCAACCTTCTCAAGATATCCATGGGTGCGTGGTGAAGAAGCTTGAGACGGGAGAAACTACAACAACTGTTAAGCTCCATAAGAAGGATGTTCCTAAAGCAAAAAATGAAGAAATCAACATGAACAAGGAAAAAGGTAAAGATTCAATCAGTCATGTTGTTTGCACTGACCATCTCTCTATGTCATCCAAGAACAAAAAGAGAAAAGGAAAAAGGAGGTGCTTTAAGTGCAATAAGTCAGGACACCTCATTGCGTCGTGTCCTTACAACGACAAGGATGAAGGGATGAGGAGATGCTTCGGATGCAATGACAAGAACCATATGATCACTTCTTGTCCGCTCATGAAAAATCAAGCACGTGCACTCTTCGGGATGACCCCCACTAAGAAAGAAGACAAACAGCAAGCGTCATGTCAGGTTAAGCGACGCTTCTGCTACATGTGTGGTGAGCATGGTCATCCATCCAAGGTATGTAAAAAGGGTAAGGTTCCTAAGCAAGTAAATTTATCTCAATCTTATTCGCTTAGGAGACCCAAACCATACACTTGTGCTAGATCAGCAATGAGATCACCTAGAACTAGCACAATTGCTATTTGGGTACCAAAGGCTCTTTTGGATGATCGTTGTGGACCCATCCCGAGATGGGTACCAAACTGTTCCAACTAGACCATGCAGGTGCCTCGAGATGGACTGGAGACCATGGGAGAGCTTAAGATGGTTAATTCAAACTCTATGCTTAAGCTGTTAATCTTTATTGTCTATTTATTAACCCAAGGTTAAATTATTGTGCAATACTAATCCCATGTTCATCTCAAGTTAAATAAGTTGTAGAGGTCTTTAATCATTATTTGTGAATCAAGCAAAGGACCTTGATGAGAATCTGCAACTTGCTCTCTAAAGGACGGTACTCGTGTATCTTAAGTACATTATTGCCAATCAGTATTGCTCTTAAGTTGGATTGTTGTGCTACCTATCCTTGGAGTAGTTATGTTTTTGAGATTGCCTGTGTTAAATATCGTTCAATCAATGGTTCTTGATTTCTTAGATCATAATGATGCTTGCTTAATCATGATTGTGTGTTCTATATGTTATATCTTTTGAATCATTCAATGGGTAGCTTTTCATTTGATATATTCACCATGATTAACTCTTTTTGTATTCGTGGATAAACCTGTATCTTTTTGTAAGTCATGCTATATGGTTTTTAATGATTAACCTATGTGCAAGCATGACATTTTGTTTAGTCCATGTTCATATGATTATCCTATTTTGGTACTATGTGTATACCAAATCCATGTTGTGCCTCTAATGTACCTTCTTGAGCTATGAGGTGCATGAGCAAAACGAGCCCTAAATTGGTGACAATGAGTGCTCTCATGGCAATTAAGGAAAAGGCAAAGGTATGGAGAATGGAACTATGCAATTTCATTGAAAATCTTGAAATTTCGTTGATTGTGATCATAGCTATGTTCTTACTTTTCAATTAGTAGTATCTTGGCTTAGGCGCCTTATGCCTTAAAATATTGTTTCCTTTGGTGTACCTAAGAAAATACTTCTTAATCATGGTGTGCTTAAACATTGTGCTTGATATGCATGATCTTGTCATTTTTCAATTGGTATCTTTTTGATGCAATTGAGATATTATGCCTAGACCAAGGTATGTTGTGATCCCCTCTAGTTCTGAGGACGCTAGAATGTGCAAAGTGCAAGTCATTCAAATACTTGATGCACAACTTTAGGGGGAGCACACATAACTTGTGTCTTTTGAGACTAACTATTTCTTGAGTGATCCTATATAGTCTCAAGGTGGAAAAGGGAAGATGAGCAAGAAGTGGAGCAATCAGGACTTGGGTACCTCCACAAGTCGAGCAATTGGTATCTAAAGTTATGAGTAATTGCATATTTAAAGATTGCTCGTACTCTATAATAGTTGGTGATCCAAGATGCTTATCTTCAAATATCATGGAGCTATGACAGTAATGATTTTTCGATTGATAGCCTTGGTAGTGTGCTTCAATTGATATCTTTTGGTAATCACTAGAATAGAAGCTTCATCTTGTGCCACAATACTATAACTTGTTCTAAGTCTGGTGTCTTAGCAACAAGAAAAGGTCAGGATAAAGGATCAGGCACAAGTATGAAGAAGCCCCCTAGAGATTAAACTACATCACAATATGGTGAAGGTACAAAAGGGAGTATTGACCTTTTGCGTATTTGTATCTTAATTTTCCTTCAATGCTTGTGTTGCATATGTTTAATGTGTAAGGGGGAGTAATGTTAGTGTGTTGTATTTTACCTGCTCAATACTCTGTTGTCCCTTGACATCATCCTATGTTCTTGCTTGAATATGGTTTTGGTGTTTGATGTCAAAGGGGGAGAATTTGTGCATTAAAGCTTACCTCAACCTGAGAGGAAAGCTTATCTTAAAGGGGTTTCCTTGAGTTCCCTTGGTCTTAAGGAAGAATGTGTTAGCTTGTGTTAGTTTTATTGATAATTCTTATCATAGGCTTTTTATTGTATTATATGGTGATAATGCAAAATTAGTGCTTCCGTTGATATGAATCAATTGGCATCTATTGTGTTTATCCTGTGATAGATATTTATGTGGTTCTGATGTTTTAAATTGCTTTAAATTGGTATCTTAATGGTGAATAGTTGTAGGTTGATATTCCTGTGGTATATCCATTTAATTGGTGTTTAACTCTGATTCTGTGCATTTGTGTGTTATACGCATCACAGTTTAATTATTGACACAATGCATCCCACAGATGCTAAGGTGTAGTAATGCTTCGAATTAGCCTAAGTATGTGCAATTTGGCATATAAGGCCAAAGTTAAGATTTTAATGTGAACACATATTTAGGGGGAGCATTCTATAAACTTAGAATTCAAAATTTGTGCTTTAAATCTTATTCTTGTGTAAGCTTTAATTGTGTTGCCATCAATCACCAAAAAGGGGGAGATTGAAAGCTCTCTTGTGGGTTTTGGTGTTTAGATGACAACCCAATTAAAGGACTAACAAGTGTGCTAAGTGTTGAACAGGTGCTTAGTGAAAAGGTAACAGGGTTCAACACAAGTAAACAAGTATGATGGTCCAAAGACTAGATTGTCTATAGATAATGGACATCACAAGCAAAATGGACATTGCTTAAGTGAGACTTGATGTGCGTAACTCAGAGACAACCGATCAAGCCAAGGATGGAAGCAAGTAGAGCTTCGAGGTACCGAGTGCACGGGAGAAAGTCAAGGAGACCAGAAACCCAAAGCTAGGGGTGAAGAAGAAGACTTGCAAAGTCAAGGTTGATCTTGTTAAGAGTTATGGTGCATCAAGGAACACTACAGAAGGACATGACTTACAACCAATGAGGTAACATCTACAATTATGTGGTGTAAGTCATAAGGCTCAAGATCAAGCTCAAGAAGTGAACAAGGTCACTGGAAGGAGAAGCTGTGTCAAAACCAGAACTGGAAGCAGCCCAAAAGAGCTAAGTGCACCTTGATCTTTAGTTTGGGTTGTTCATATGTTTGGAGATATCCTATGTGACCTTTGCAGGATGTTGGAGCTCAGAAATGACAAATCTAGATCAAGTCAAGTTGACTTGATGGTTTATGAGTCCAACATCAATCTCAATTATGTCAAATGCTAAAGAAGTGCAAAACAAGAACAAGGTGTGTTTCTAGACTTAGAGAATTGTTTTTGAGTACTAACATATTCTGTCTAAGTGCTAGAAACAGCGAGAAAAGAATTGCAAAATGTCTTGGCTCGGTGCAGCCAAAACTCTGCTCAGTCTGGCACACCAGACTGTCCGATGGTGCACCGGACAGTGTCCGGTGGTGCAGGCTGAAATCCGGTGAACAGGCCACTCTCGGGAAAAGTCTGGCGGCGTTCGGCTATAATTCACCGGACTGTCCGGTGGTGCACCGGACTGTCCGGTGAGCCAACGGTCGACTGCGCCAACGGTCAGCAGCGCAATCAGCGGGCGACGCGTGGCATGAGCCAACGGTAAGTTGGCGCACCGGACTGTCCGGTGTGCACCGGACAGTGTCCAGTGAACCAAGAGGACCGTTGCTCCAACGGTCAGCTGAGCCCGATATGGAAGGAGATCGCGCACCGGACATGCTACAGGACCTGTCCAGTGGTGCACCGGACTGTCCGGTGCGCCACCCGACAGAAAGCAAATATTGCCTTCCAAAAGGGATTCCAACGGCTCCTAGCCCCTTGGGTCTATAAAAGGGACCTCTAGGCGCCTCCAGCAGCGATAGAAGTGCAACCAACAATTGTAGACATCATTTGGATCAATTCTCTCTCTCTCCCTCTCGTGTATATCTCTCTAGTTTGTGTGAAGGCAAAGATATAAGCCTTTAGAGAGTGGAGAGGTGCTGCAAAGAGCTAGAGCAAAGTCTTGAGCGCACTGTTACTCTGTCGGAGTGCTGTCAAGAAGACTGTAAGCAGCCACGGCGTTGTTGTAACCAATCTCAACATAGTGGAAGGCTCTATCTGTCATATTGATAGATCTGAGAAAACGGAGGAAGGAGGTGAAATAGACTCCAAGCCCAGGTGTGTCTAACTCCAACGAGGACTAGGCAAGCATTTTAGGCTTGACCGAACCTCGGGATAAATCTCTGCGTCTGTGTGCTCTGCTCTGTGCTGTGTGCTGATTCTCTGTCTTACTTACTCTTTATATCTGCACTTCAATACTTATCTGTGGTACAAGTTATATTTGAAGTGCAGGGCATTTTGAGACAGGATCTTCTATTCCGCCGCAACCTACTCAAAGGGTCTTTTCATTCCACTGCGATCTAGTCTTTGAGTAGAGTAAGAATTTAAGTTTTAAAGTGATAATTATTATTCGCCTACTCACCCCCCCCCCCCTCTAGGCGACATCCAGATCCTGTTCCCGAGCAAAGGGAACTTTCAATAGGCAAAACAGGACAATCATTACAAGCATCATGATGGACATTCTTAGCATTCTTAACATGAGTATAAATAAAGGCATGGTTCTTTTTATCATGAAAAGAATGTGAGCTACTAGCCATAGCCGCTTTCCCTTTCTCCTTAGTGAAGTTGGGGGCCTTATGGCTCTTCAAGTTCTTGGCTCCTCGTGGAAGCCAAGTCTATCCTTAATTGAGGGATGTCTACCAATGGTAAAGGCATCCCTAGCAAACTTAACCTTTTCTACCTCATTTTTGCAAGTTTTAAGTTGATCATTTAAATGAGCAATTACACCATTCAACTTAGCAAAAATAGAAGCATGATCAATACAAGCATCAAAATCATGATCTTTACATCTAGTATAAATTGAAACGTGTTCCAAAGAACTAGAGGCATTCAACTTTTCTATTCTAGCATTTAAATCATCATTAGCATTTTTAAGGTTAGAAATAGAAGCATGACATGTTGATAAATCACAAGCAAGCCTTTCATTCTTCTTAATTTCTAGAGCAAGGAATTTTTCTACTTCTACAACTTTATCATGTTTCTCATAAAGCAAATCCTCTTGCTTTTCTAGCAATCTATCTTTTTTATTAAGAGCATCAATCAATTCATTAATTGTATCTACTTTGGATCTATCTAAGCTCTTAAAGAGTTTGCTATAATTAACATCATCATTGGAATCCTCATCACTAGAAAAGTGTACTTAGGGTATCACGAGTGTGTAGCTTCTTCTCCTTAGCCATGAGACATGTATGCCATTCATTGGGGAAGAGGGAGGACTTATTGAAGGCGGAGGCGGCAAGTCCTTTGTTGTCGGAGTCAGATGAAGAGCAGTCCGAGTCCCATTCCTTTCTAATGTGCGCCTCGCCCTTCTTCTTTCTATAAAAATTCTTCTTCTCCTTCTTCCCTTTCTTGTCTTGGTCCTAGTCATTTTCATTATAGGGACATTGAGCAATAAAATGACCAGACTTACCGCACTTGAAGCATGAACGCTTTCCCCTTAATTTGTTCTTGTTGGGGTAGTCCTTACATCCCTTTAGAGCAATCTTGAAGCGCTTGATCACAAGCGCCATCTCGCCCTCATTAAGACCACCTGCCTCGATTTGTGCCACCTTGTCGAGGAGCATCTCCTTGTTGGCCACCGCTTTAAGAGCAACGAGTTGCGACTCATAGTGAGAAAGAGGTCTGTTGGTGATATCGTCGATGTATCTCACCTCTTTTGCCATCATGCACCCGCTTACAAATTTTCCAAGTATTTCTTCGGGCAACATTTTGGTGTACCTAGGGTTTCTCACGAATAAGGTTTATAAGATTAGGATCAATAACTATAAATGACCTTAGCATTAGTCGTATGACGTCATGATCTGTCCATCTTGTACTCCCATAGCTTTGGATCTTGTTCACAAGGGTCTTGTGCATGTTGTATGTTTCAGTTAGCTCCTCCCCTCTCTTCATTGACAACCTCCCCAGCTCGCCTCCACCAACTCCATCTTGGTGATCATGGTGATGTCATTTCCCTTATGAGAGACCTTGAGGGCATCTCATATTTCCTTTGTATCGTCCAAGCCACTAACCTCCTTATATTCATCTCTGCATAAGGAAGCTAAAAGCATAGTTTGGAGATTGGATCGAAGAGATAAAAAATGTAATAAAATAATTGACACAAGAGATACAACAATTTTTATCCCATGGTTCAGTCAAGCGTAATATGCTTGCCTACTCCACGTGTGGCGTCCCAATGGACAAGGGTTGCATTCAACCACTCTCAAGTGATCCAAAGATCAAACTTGAGTACCACGCTTCTTCCTTATATCACAAATCCTGTTTTGTGAGGAATCTCCACAAGTTGGAGCCTCTCACACCTTGAGTACCACGGTTCTTCCTTATGTCCATGCATTTTTCATAAACTTATATGTCTATCTCATAAATTGCACACTAAATACATGTAGGTCAGTATGAAAATAGAAGTTTAAACTCCAAAAAAATCATATAAAGTCCATACATGTCCATTATAAAAGTCTAAACATTACACATAAAATGTGTATATATCCTCATGAAATAGAAGCTCAAACACTCGACAAGTATATATCTTGTAATTATATTGTTTAGAGTTTGGATTTATATTCATATGAAGTTATATATATATATATATATATATATATATATATATTTGGTGAGTAGTTTATCTAAGGGATATATGTTATATGAAAATTGCATGGACAATCTTTGTTAATTTATGTATACTTGTGTATGTTGGATTTTACAATATCATATATATATATATATATACAACACATTGAAATGGTACTGAAAATTTAAATTTTTACACAGGCAAGTGATCTTTTCGGCGAGAAAGCACCAAAATTCGTTTTATGATTTTTTTTTAATTTTAAATAGTGAACCAAATTTTTTGAAATTTACACCAAAAATTAGTTCTCGTATAGGTTCGAAAACGAGAAAAAAAACACTAAATTTTGATAGATTTTGGTCAAAATTTTTAACCCTACGCACAACACACGAAACTCGTGCTTTAAAGAAGTAGAGATTTTGTTCTATTTTGTTAGGACTCTGACTTGTCTCTCCTATTCTAATAATATCTTTGTCATTTTTGTACTTCTAGAGTCCTCATATTAGTACTTCCAAAAATTACGACGACTAAGTCCAGAGACTCTAGGTAGGAGACGACATCGACAAGTGGGTTCAACGCGTCAGTCGCTGCGATTGAGAGTCCATATGCGCAGGCGCTATCCCGAGGGGAAAACAGATCCGCGGATTATCTCTTCGACCTAATTTAGCTCGGGCGTGAGAAAAGTGGGTTGCCCAATAAGGTTTAAATTTTACTTTCAGAATTTTTTATTTAATTATAGAAAAGTCTAGAATCAATATTTGAACCACGAAAAGTATCCTGAAGGTTCCAAAAATTCTAGAAAACATCATAGAGGTCTATTTGAACATGAGGAATCCGAATAAAATATTCAAAGTCCTTAAAAATATTTTAGAGTTTTCTAATAAATATAAATATCTTTAATAAAATGAGAATAATTGCTAGGAAAAACTAGTAAATTATTAGGAGAATCGATTTGATATAAAAATGCATTTTGAAACTTTTTGCATTCAAGAAACACCAAGAGCACACACACAAGCAAGCAAGCAACACACACAAGCTCATTTAATTTTAGGAAAAAAATCTTATGTTAAATTCTCTATAATAAATTAAGCTTGGTAAAATTTTAAAATTATGTGAAAATCGTTGTATTGATTATTCTTTATATTCACATCATGAAGTTTGGGAATTTCAAGGTGTGACATGCACCACTAATGCTATTGTAGATGGATAGCACTCTTATTACATCTAGACACATGCCTTTGAGGATTGTAAAAAAATATGACAACATATCAGCCTGAAATGTACATTTCATGGTAGAAAATCTATAATTTTGGTTTAGTTCAAACATATTTGTTTGGTCAAGTGGATAGCTTAGTATCCTTTCCACTTGATGAGGCTTCAAAGGGACTTACTTATTATGACTGACCTAAATAAGGTTTGAATCCCTACACTAGTGTATAATGTGCACTAGAAGGTTGTGAATGTAACTTCCCTTTTGAGTTAGAGTAGATAAGAATTGTCTATTCACAAACTCGGGCTCCACATTGAATAAGAACTATTCAAGTTGATGTCATGTGTCTTTGGGATCTCTACCACATTTCCATACAAGATAAATGGGGGTTTAGCAAGGTCACATTGTGTCATTACGGGAAACCTGTGGTAGATCATTCGAGCGCCAACACACGAGGAGTTGGGAGGTGCGTTGCTCCTCCTATGGTCATCTCTCCTAATTATGACTCCAGTTATGGGGGTTTTAGACATGCCACTTGGCTTGACGTGTAACCAGGGTGGGTGTGTTGATGTTAGTGAATCGTTCTACAAATACACAACAACGAGATAAGTTTTAAATTCTGGCCAGATCATGTGGATCAGCATATGTTACTTGCACTTACTAGTTTGCTTGAGTCGATTGTTACCCTGAATAAATAAATAAAAGTAATCATGCATTGAAAGCGTCTAGTGAAAGAAATAAACCGGCCTAAAGCACGTTTGAGTTGATTGTTTATGCTAGAGCAACGCATGTTGCGCGCATGACCAAAAGCACAAAATAGGCTAAAAATCATCATTATTACCCCTACACTATCAACCAAATCTAGGACTATAAACAGTAATCCATTTAAAGGAACATCCTAGGTCTAATCTACAATATGTATCATGCTGGCGACCCGAGGAACATCCGTGAGTGTAAGCCGATGATCATACAAGTGGACATGGATCATGACCTCCAAAGAAGTTCAACCAAAATAAACAATGTGACTAAACATGTATGGCAGGGTGCCAGATGTGTATCGATCTCTCGAGTTACCGCATGCACATGTTGCAACATGTCGTAGAGTGTAGCAATTGATCAAGAAATACGCATGTAGCGATCTAAAATCAATCTAATAATGTGAACCTCAACAGCATAGAAAGTAGATCAAAACAACACAAAATAACTAGTAGATCCTGTCAACAAGACAACAACTTTGTTTAGTACAAAAACCACATATTCCTCTATTTTAATTCAGAATCTCCTTCTGCCCTAGATTTTCTAGATTCCTGCAATCCATGTTACCAAACTATAATGCTTTAACAGAATCCATAATTAACAATTGTTTCAACAAAATATATTTTATCATTTTATTTTATTTTTTGACCTAAAAATGTAGGAGAAACCCCTACGGTAAAGTTTTTTTTAAAAAGAGGTCCAAGGGCAGGAAATTATACAGAGAAGGAAAAAGGAATAAAGAAAAAGAAGGAAAGAGGACAAGCTATAATACAAGCAACTTGCCTCCTAGAGACCAGAGAACCAAGAATTTACAGTAGCAGAAAAAGCAGGGTTAGATCTAATCAAGTTAAGCTTAAGAGTGTCCATAAAGTTTATCATCCAAGAATTTAAAGTAGGGGCTTCTCCTCTGAAGATTTTGCCATTTTCCCTTCCAAATCTCCCAAACAACCACTGAAAAAATTCCACGAAGAAAGGAAGCCCCAACGTATCCCTGGCCTTTTCCATCATCTGAAAAAACGAGTGGTCCCAAATTATTCCTAGGTATCTCCAGCAGGCATTACTGTATTGGCATTGAAAAGAACAAATGGTGGGTTGTTTCTTCACAATGCAAGCGACACATGACGCCCCTATAGTCTCCTCCCTCCACTAAAAAAATTCTTATCTTAAGCATGTTTCTAGAATTAAGTCTATCTCTGAAAAGCAACCAGACGAAGATTTTGATCTTCTTGCACTCCTTGGATTTCCATATCCACTTGAAGGGGGAGGGTGGGCAAATGCATTGGAAGTTCTATCTATAAATTTTTCTAGATTGAAAAGAACAATTTCCTCCTCCCTCGATCAACCAAGAGTCATTTCCTTGCATTCCATTAATGAAAGTGCATCTAGCCCCTTTGTGGATTTTGGTGATTTGGATAACAACACAATTAAAGGATTAATCAATTTACTAAGTGTTGAATAGGAAAGTAGACAAAGCAATCCTGATTGAAAAAGTCAAGAGACAAGGTTTGATATGAAAAATGTCTCATATACATGGATTGCTCATGATAGAAAAGTATAAAGGATCAACATTAAGCAAATGATGATGATATCCCATAAGTAAGGTCATTTGGATATATGGAGATGGAGTATTCCATAAAAATCAAAACACAAAAGATCATCTATCAGATAATCAGACATTAAAGGAGGCAATGTACAATGGATATAATATGGTCTCTATGTTGGTTTGCTTATATGGACAAAGATTTAGAAAATCACTATGCATTGATATGATCAAGCTAGGAATATGAAGATGGAGATTGAAGTGAATGGGATGAAGTGTCAAGCCAAAATGAATAGGATATGACATTCAAGCAAGGTTCACAATATTGAAGAAATAAATTTTGAATGGATGCTCAATGTAATGTGACTTGGAGATAGGTAGGGGTGGGCATTTTAAAACCGAAAACCGAACCGAACCAAACCCGAATAGACCGAATTGTCGGTCTATTCGGGTTTTCGGGTTCGGGTTCGGTTCCTATATGTGCTATATTTCGGGGTATAAGTTCAGGTTCGGTTCCTAACCTTTAAAACCCGAATAGACCTAATAACCCGAAATATAAAAAAGCTCTTAATATGTGATGGTATTATTATATGATTTATGAACTTATTAGCTAGAAATAATGATATCATCTTAACGATAGTATATATATCTTTGTATGCTAATTTTTATAGTCACTTGTTATAGTAATAGTACTTTTAATTAATTATTCATTGTATATATTTTAACAAAATATACTAGTCTCTCTACAATTTGGGTCTATTCGGTGGACCGAATAGACCGAACCGAAATTGTGAGTCTATTCGGGTTCCGTTCCTAAAATATTTTTAAAAATTTTGGTTCTCATTTTTTAGAACCCAAAATTTCACAAACCTGAATAAACTGAACCGAATTACCCTAATAGACCGAATGCCCAGCCCTAGAGACAAGCAAGGAAAGGGATTTGAGTGACTAAACGGAGGTGAAGGACAAGCAGATGGCTTGTGGACCGAGGTACCATTGCTAAGGTGAAGAAGAGAGTACTTGCAAGATGTCAACAGACTAATCAGATTATGGAGAGTCATACAGTGATGAAGAACACAACATTACAAGACATCATTTGAAGTCATCAGTTTAACTCAAATATGATGAGATGATTCAAATCATAAGACTCAGGGGTTTCTAGCTCAAGATAAGTGAAGAAGCATGGTCACAAGTCCAAGGAAGAGGTATCAAAGAAAGAACCTAGAAAGGGCTCACAGTTGTGTAGACTTTGAGAGAAATGACCATAAAGTGAAAAATCTAGAAAGAATTAGAGTTTGGGTCATTCTAGTATTTGGACATGTTCTTGGTGACCATTGCAGCAAATTGGAACTCAAATGAGGTAATAGGATTACTTAGATTTGAAGTTTGGAGTTCCAAGTGTCTATTGGAGAATAAGTATGATTTTAATTGAGTTCTTGAGTTTAGGAATTGTCGTACTATCAAGAGGGATCTACAAATGAGTATTGGTAGTTGCACTAAAAGCTCAAAATCCTTGATTCAAAACTTCTATTTTACCCTTGTTAATCCTTAGGTGAAGTATGTAGTTCAACCTTTTTTAGTTCAACTTGACCATAATGCTCTCTGGAAATCTAGTTGAGCTTCCAGTCGAGCTACCACTTCAACCGGTTTTGGCTAGTTGAGCTGTTAGTTGAACCTGTTTTGGCTCTGGTCAAAACCAGTTCAACTGGGGTCTCACACCAGTTCAACCGGTTTTGGGCAGTTGAAATTCTAGTTGAACTAGTCTGTTGAACCTAGATTGGCTCTGCTCAAAACTAGTTCAACGGCGATCCTACACCAGTTCAACCGATTTTGGTCAGTTGAGCTTCTAATTGAACTAGTCAATTGAACCTGGATTGGCTCTCCTCAAAACCATTTCAACTGGTTCGGAGGGTGGTTCAACTAGTTTCAGTGCTGATTAGCCTTTCTGCCATTTATCTGACAGTGAGACAGACAAACTGTGGCACAGGTGGTTGAACCGATTTGGACCCCCGGTTCGACTAGTTTTTGCGCAGAAGTCTCAAACGGCTAGATTTGGAGCCCCACCTATATATACTCACTCCTACCTCTCTCTTTCATAGAAGAGTATGCATTCAACTCCATTCCTAACCTGAGAAACACTCCCCACTCTCTCTCACACATCTCTTGCCTCTATCATTTCAAATCTTTAGAGCGACATCTTTGAGTGAGATTAAGAGTTGCGGATCTTGGTGCTTCATCTCCAAATCCAACTTGTTCTTCTTGATTCGAGCTTTGGTGCAACAACAAGATCTTTCTGGTTCATTTCTCTTGGAGCTCCAAGCTCCTAGACGATTAGGCATCGCTTATGAGTCTCCAAAGCTTGTGGAAAACCACAAGACGTTTCCATTACCCCCTCTTTTGAGCAAGCTCTAGTAAGTGACCTCACATAAATCTTTGTGGTCGGTGAGGGGAGGATTAGGTTTGAAAGAGACTTGATTCTTTGTGGGTGCCTCAAAGATTTTTCCATAGATTTGTGGTGTGTATGTTTTGAGAAGTTTCCCTCTCAGATCTACTTCCTACAACCCTAAGGAACATCTAGGACATCACATACGTAAAGTTTATTTGGTGATTTTAGAGATCAATTTAATTTATTTCACATTTTCAAGTTGAACTAGTTCAAAGCGGTTGAACTAGCCTGCACTATTTGAACTAGTTATTCTCAGTTCGTTTCAAGTTTTTGATGAAATTTTCAGGTGTAGCCTATTCACCCCCCTATAGCTACTTTCAATTAACTGGATCATGAATTTTGCTTTGAAATAGGCTACACTCCTCAACTGCTTCTACCGAGAGCAGAGTGTGGAACCTTTCCTGAACTTCAGTGGTTGCTAGAAATTGTTGGAGAGTGTAGTTCGGTTTTTTAGCAATAGAGAAGAGCCTTGAAAACTCGGTTGATATATGGGTATTGTTCCAAACATTTAACTAACGAAGGAAGGTTCTCGCGTCCCCAACAGATGGGCATAGCAATACCTCTATAATCATCTGCTAGTCTGCCAATGTGCTTCCACCAGAAGGAACCTTTTTCACTAGAGTTTTAGGGAATACGACCCCTATGTAGGTAGAATTCCAAATTAGCTGAACCCAAGGAGTATTCTTTCTGTTATAAACCTTGTAAATGTGTTTCATTAGCAAATCTCTGTTGTGCATACAGAGGTTTACCACTCCTAGACCACCATTAGCTTTTGGCGTGGTAACTTTGTCCAAGGCTATCATGGGCTTCTTTTGTGAGGTTATATCATTCCCTCTACACAAGCAATCTCTCCTAGCTCTATCAATAAGTTTAACGACTACATCCAAGAGCTTGATAGTACACATAGTTAGGTGGGGAGTGCAGACAAGGTGGAGTTGATCAGAGTTAATGTTCCAACCATAGTGAGCCAAGTGGCTATTGTTGAGAGTCTTCTTTCAATTTTGTTCATAGTTGGAAGAAAATTATCCACCTTGGGTTTTGTTGTACCCATGTGAAAGCCCAGGTAGGTGAAGGGGAAGGATCCAATCTGACAACCAAAGGCTTGGGCCAACTGAGCAATTTTGATCTCGTCCAGATTTATGGAAATAAGACATGATTTGTTAAAGTTGACCTTCAACCCAGTAGACCGAGAAAGAGAGTGAAGGATGTCCTTTAGGAAGGAAATCTATTTTTGGGACACCCTCATGATCAGAAGAGTGTCATCAGCGTATTGCACAACTGGAAAATCCGAAGAAATATCTTGCCCATTTTAGCATTTTTATCATCGTTAACTCGAAGCAACTTTCTCACAACTCACAAACATATTCTTAGAAATACTCTCGATCCAGCACCCTAAGGCCATTCTATGTGGAAGTTTAATGGGCACGATTAACTAGAGTGACACATCATCTAAGGAGGTTTGAAACTATGATGAAATAGTCTCACACAATGCATAGTTTCATCTTTGTTGTTTCCTAGGTCACATGCAAGACACAAATATCTTGAAAACATTGTAGATTGAATTTCATCCCATGGAAGTCATTTCATATTTTCATCATTAATACACTAACATATCATAAAATGCTAACATGACAACCTATTTAATGTCCATAGAACTCCCACTGATAATGTCCTAAGAGCATCTATAGTAATTATTATATAGACAACTTCCTAATATGAATTTAAGAAGTTTTCAAGAAAACTCAATTCTCCAATAATTATGTAAAGCAGGTACCTAATTTACAATGTTCCTAAAAAACTCAATTTCATTCCTACAGTTACTAAGGGCATGTTTGGTGTGGCGCTTAAGCCGCCACACCGCGCCACACTTTTCAGCCACAGGTGTGGCGGCCAATTTGACTGCCACACCTATGGCTGAAAAGTGTGGCGCGGTGTGGCGGCTTAGGCGCCACACCAAACACACCCTAAGTTACTAACCTCGAGCCTCCTAAAATCGATATTGGTGCTAAATCCATCATGAAAATCATACTCCAGCCACCGTATTGTGTTGTCCCACCATCTCTATGACCATAAATCCATCTATATCGCTCCTTCATGTCGCCACTGACAGATAACTTTTATGCCAAAACGTTACTAGAACACCTCCTATATTAGTTCCATGTTATTGTCGCAGGGACCTCCGTGGATGCGTGTGCTTGTCACCACGACCATTTGGTTTTTTATCGACAACTCTAAACTTCCAAGACCTCATGAGAGGTGGTTGATACAAACTACTCAAGTCTGCCAATGGCTTAAAACACACTTTCACAACCTGTGTACCTGACTAACCCCGTGAGGCCGTGACGTCGGAGGGTGGAGGCTTTGCCTAAACCCTCGTTGCTGGCCCCTTAACCTCACCCTAACCCGGCCATGGTGAGCTCGGATCCGGACGGGAACGGAGGCGCGCCGGACGTCTCCGAGCTTTTCTGCCACTACAACTCCCTCTACTTCCGCGATTCCCTCGGTTCGTGCGCTGTCTCATGGACCGAGGACCCACTACCTGATTGGTGAGTGCCGCCCCATTCCACATATTCGAATGGCGTACGGGTTCAAATTCCGGGTTACAAAAATCGTTGTTTCGGATGATGGATTATTTCTTGGTTGAAAGTTATCCCTTGTTTCATATTTCTTATAACTAGATTTGATACATTGCAATACAATTTGGGAGAACCTTGCCGTGAATGAATTTTCATTTGCCCCCCCCCCCCCCCCCCCCCCCCCCTGGAAGTGCAAGACCAAGACGGGCTAGCCCCTTTCGTCTCGTCAATCTATAAATCTCAGCTTCACACCTGTAGAAATCAGGATTCATGATAACCCCTTATTGTTCATTAGATTATTCCTAAAACTAAGTTTACTGCATCCAAGGGAATATTCGATTTTCAGTAATTGCACCCTGAACATAGTATGTGATCCTAAGCACTGCATGTGGCCATCATTGCTCGCCTCTGAAGATTTCATTGATTTACTTGTTCATCTACTGAATTATGTTGCTGGAGTGTTGTCATGATGACTTAGGTATATGCTGATTTTTTTTTTATAAGAGGAAGGGGACAATAGAGAAAATAGTGTTAGGTCAATTGCATTGATACCTTTGGTCAGAGCTGCACACATGGTATATTTGCTAGTCGGTTACACAAGATATGAGCCATCAAAGGCACTATTTGAATGGATAAAAAGGTTCGGGCCGAACAACTTGCTGACTATTTATCTTGGCAACACATTCTAATATGATTGTTTTATGACCTGCGTTTATTATATTTTTGTGGTTTGACCGAAGCATTTAAATTAAGCTCAGACAGCTTTGAGCCCCAAAACTATGGATTTTATGCTGAATCTCTATTGCTTCGGAAGTCCTTTTGTGTGTGTGTGTGTGTGTGTGGTGTGGGGGGGGGGGGGGGGTACGTGTGTGTAGCTGTGTGGGGTCTGAGATTTGTCATGTTATCTAGTGAAGGCCTCTCGAATGTCCCTGGTGGTAATTCAGGAATCATCTACCATAAACAATTAGGTATTCTCGTTGAATTTATTTTTGAGACACAGTTATGCAATCTTTGCATTAGGTTTGTTAAACACTGGGCATTTTCCCTTCTATTGCACATTGACCGTTTATAGCTTCACATCTTGCAGATTTCAGTGGTATTAATGTGTAATTTTGATGAATAATATTAACCACTTCCAGTATTTATTTTCAAATTGTTTCTGCATGGCCTGGCACTTGATACATGTGCATGTGCTGTAGCTGGATAATTTGCTTATGGTACATCTTAAAGCCACTGCATAAAATGCAAACATTAATCCGTACGTAAGGTGAATGATCTTAGCATCAGACTACTAATTCTGCATTACAATTAAATGAATTTGTGAAGTACAACTTGTGAAATATTTTGAAATGGTATATTGTTTGCCACCCTCAAGTATGTCATTGAACTATTGAAGTACATGTTAGCTGACTTTAGCAGAAGATTGGTGTTTTTTGTTTCTTAATTATCTTTCTGCAGTGATGTAAGCACATGTGACTATTATCCGGGAGGTGGTGGCTGTATAATACTGCTTTCCAAATCATTATGCGGGTCTCATAATGGATCTGATCTGAAGAATGCTTTGCTTCATGAGATGATTCATGCCTATATTTGCATCAAAGACAATAACAGTAACCATAGGTAATTGTTCAATAGCACTTATTATTTTCTAGTATGCTTATGAGATTCTAATTTGTTTTTGATTGATTTTGAAATTATGAACACGCAGTGATCATGGTGCAAAATTTCAGAAACTGATGAATACAATCAATTTGAGTTCTGTAGCTGATCCCCATGTGAGTTGAAGTCCTGCATCAACTATGAGCTATTCTCTGCTCCATGATCAATTTCTGTTTAACGTCATTGGTTAATTACATTCAGCGACCAGTTGATGGCTACAGCATAACTCTGCTCCATGAGATCCATAAGAAATATTATCACTACAAAGTAAGAATCAGGATTGCAATAAGCACACTTTAACCTATATTTTTCATATTAACATCTAGCAACCTGTGCAGTGTCAAAGCTGTGCAGATTTTATCAAGTCAACCAATATGAGAGGACCTTCTGGTGATGGCTGCATTGAGAGAAAAGGTGTAGATGACCCATGTCATAATTCTAACTGTCACTGGCATAGGTATGGTTATGCACTTCATTTGATTGATTGCAATATTTGGCCTTTCTTGTCTACTCTGTCAAAAGTAAGAGTACACCTGATTGATTGCAGAAATCTAAGGTAATAATGAAACTTTTCAGCAAAAATCGCAGCCTTGATTCCAACAATGACAGGCCACATCAGCACACGTTTGAATTAGGGTTTATACATGCGCTTAAGCCATTGGGGGCACATATAGTTAAGTTAAAATTAGTAGTTGTCAAACCATTTTCAAGTCATGCATTCAACAAGGAAGCTGATGTATCCTTGAAAAAGGAAGCTTGTGGGTTTGGATGATAGCATGTATGCCATCTGTTGGGTTCTGACAGGTGGAACCTGAACAAGAGGAACAATTGAGGTACAATAATGAGACAAATGTGAAACAGTGGCTCTCAAATATCTTGTCAACTGTCCTCTCACCCCTTTCCGGCGAGGATATTTATAGGGTAACCAAGGGATAACCCCCTAAAGTACAGACTTGCCCTTGGTTACTTGCTACATCCTAAATTTATGTCGTACAGCAATGTAAATAGGGACTGCTACATTCTGTCGGTCCAAGTATTAAATGCACCCATTCATATACCCCCATTGGGATAACAGTGTGCTTGATAGTGACGGATGGGCCTGTTGCGGTCGACAGGTGGCCCATCTTGCCCGCACCACTTAGGTATTACTCCTCAGCCCTAAGTGTGGGATGCCTTTAAGACGAGGTCTTCGGCACTACTCATGTGATCCACGTCCGAGCCTCGCCTGCTCGATTGGTGGTCTGCGGACTCCGCCCATGGCGAGGTATTTGTCGTGGCCTTCAAGGCCCATGTCGAGAGGTGGCGGTCGTAGGCGTCAATCAGCATCAAAGGGCTTGTCCCATGATGGGCAGTCTCTTCAGCCGTCCTTGCGGCCTTCGATGATCCCTTCACTCGTGGGTGGCCAATGGCCTGGGCAAGGTCCGTGTCGTAGCCTCCGCAGCCTTCGGTGGGAGGATGATAGTCGGAGGCATTGTCCCATGCCAACGGATGAATCCAACATAAGCGAAGTTCCCTCAAACATTCCTTGCGGCCTTCGAACCCTACGTTCATGGTAGCGAAGACTACTAAGTGATTAGTTGTAGTCAATCGGGTCTATGATCGACGTCTCGTTCAGCCTTCTCCCCAACACCATTGGAACTTAGTTGGATATCAATGTATTTGAAGTCAGCCTCTCCGAATTTTTTTGTCATGAAGAGAAGCAACATAATTGAGCTGTTTTTAGGTTTAGGTCTAATAATCTCAACCTTAGTAACTGTAATAAATTAGCAAATGTGTCTATGCGTTGCAACAGAACATACAGCTTGTTGCGCGGTCACATGGGCGATTTATGGCTTGGAGGTTTATTTAATGGCTGTCATCTGTTTCAATAAGTTTCGTAATCTAATCATGTAAGTCTGTATCATTGCTTGACACATGGAATCGGATATTGCACCGTCGTTGGATGCACATTGTTCTAACTTGGCATCACATACGGGAGAGGGAGGGTCATGAGAGCAGTATGGGAAGTAAAAAATACGGACAATATTAGGTATAGGTATGCCAATTTAACTACATATTTTATGTCTTATTCATATTCAACTCCAAATATATATTTGGATTATATCCAAATCTGAAGCATAATAACTCTTTGTATAGAACATCTTATCAAATGAGCACGTGTTGGATTCATGCTTTGAATGTTTTTGTCTATTCATATTAATGTCTTTGGATGTTTGGCTTTAGACACAAGCAGCAGTGTTCGGGTAATTATTGTAGAGTTCAAGAATCATCACCAGGAGGTCCAGAACTAAAATGTTTGGAAGGTAATTAACTAAATACCTACCAGTTCAATTTATGACATCATATTATATTATAAAGGAGACCATTTTCTTTCTACAAATGCCTGGGGATGGCTCAGAGCCTCAGATATATCTAGTATGCTAAATGTACCTTGTCCAGAACTAAAATATTTGGAGGGTAATTAACTAAATACCTACCAGTTCAATTTATGACATCATATATTATAAAGTAGATCATTTTCTTTCTACAAATGCCTGGGGCTGGCTCAAATATATTTAGTACGCTACATGTACCTTGTACAGAGTTATGAGATTGCTCATTGTTCTTGATAATCTTAGCTGTAGAAGCATTCAATGAGGGCAAGGTTGAAGAACCTGCCTGTACAAGTTGGCACACCACACATACATCAAATAAGAGCAGAAGAAGCAATAAAAATGAGCGGGAAGATGCCTCTGTGGAGTTCCTTCATGTTGTGGATAATGCAGTTGTCTGTTCAGGACTGGATTCCTCTTCAAAAGACAGGTCCAACAAGAAAATCAAAATTTCAAAGGATGTTAGCTCTGACCTTGGAAGGACAGAAACTGTTCAGGAAGCACCAAAACGCAGAAGAACAGCTGTTCTAGATAACCAAGAGTGCAGCAGACGGAAGAAAAGGAAACAAAGCAATCGGTGTGGTTCCTATTCGGTAATAATTGAATGGTTGAATTACTATTGTCTTAGTGAGTCGGATGAAGATGAGGTGCCGTTGATCAATAAGCGAACAGAAAGAAGGCGCCGACAAAGATTACATGAAATGTATCTAGCCAGGGAATCCAATGATGTTGAGTTTGGCAGCTCAACTTCTCATACGGTTGGTTCTTGCTCACTAGCTCCCAAGGACAATAACAAAGGTGAAATTGTGCCAGCTTCTCAACCTGAAGAAAGATCCTGCTCAAGTCATCCTGTGAGTAGCAACAGAGTTGCTGGAAATCAAGCTGGTCATGGACATATGTCTTCTCCAACGGATTCACCAATTAGAGGTGAAATTGTAGACATTTCAGATGGTTGAGTGCAGGAGTTCCGCGTTAGTTCCTTGTAACTGGATCCTGGATGAAATAATATACAGTGTAATGGCTATAAAGACCCTGGGTTTTCCTATGCACCTTGCAACTGCTAGACATGCGCACACTGCCAAGCAGCCTTTGTACGTGTTTTCCCCCCTTCATCTAGCCTTTGTATATAAGCTTATTTGTTCCTTTCTGCATTCGCCACCTTTTCCTGGCTGTAGATTGTTTCTCCCAGGTTAACCATATCCGTTTGAGATGCTGATCTATAAAAGACTAAACTTTACTAGTAGTCCTATAAAACTTGATGTTTTAGCTCTAGGACAATATATTTGACTTGTATCAGCTGGAGATTATGATTTGCATTTCTCATTTCGTTTAATGAGGGGGTTTGTTTTTAAATTACTTCAGTATGTAGTAGGTAACTTGTATAGAGCAATAATTTATCGTAAAAATCATAAAACAAGTTTTGTTGGACGAAGTAACATTTTGTCCATCCCTACTGTTACGGTGTTACCCCATTCATAGCCTCTGCAGCGTGGTTTGGGGCTCGTGGCATTAGAACCAGTAGAATCAGCACGTCGCTGGGGATGCCTTGTAGTTGTAGCGGTGCAGGTGAACCAGGCGGGACACGCCGAAGGCACCGAGGCCGCGGCGCGGCCTTCAGACAGGCGCACGCGAGGAGCATGACGGAGCGGTAGTTGAGCGCGGGGTAACGGAAACCGGGCGAGAAAGCTGCCAACTTTTTTGCAATTTGGTTTTTTTTCACAATTATACCCTTCACAGTTTTATTTTAAAAATGGATCCTTATCTCGGCGCCGTCATCTTTGGCGTCGAGGTTGTGTGTGTCGACGCCAGCACAAATGGCACCTGCCTGACTGATGTAAAAGGTGAGGTGTCCGTGACGTGTCAGGGGGGTCGGCGCCATAGATCTTGGCGTCAACCCCTGGCGGCAGCTGCACACGTGTCAGGGGGGTCGGCGCCATAGATCTTGGCGCCGACCCCTGGCGGCGGATGCACACGTGTCAGGGGGTCGGCGCCATAGATCTTGGCGCCGACCCCCTATATCCCACACCGGTAAGGGAGTCTTCTCCATTTTTCATCCCGCGCCGCCGTCGTGCCCCTGTCTCGCCGCGTCGTCCCGGTCCCTGCGCCCCGCGTCCTGGCCCCCGGCGACCCGCCTGTGGCGGAACCGCCCGAATTATTCCAGCTTAAGTGCCTAAGTCGCGCCTCAGGGGCCGCAGCACACTTAAGTCGGAATAACCCGTCAGTCCCTCAGATCTAGTCTGATAAAGCCACTTAACCAGGATCAAATACCACAAACTCACTCGAAGGTGAGTCACAGAAGAAATACAATAAAACAGGAAACCTCAAATTAAAGTACTAGAGTTATTACATAAATCAGAGTTTTTCAAGTAGCTGACATAAGTTCACAAAATAAATTGCAGCGGATAATCGATATCGTTGAAAGCGAGGAATAGGGCAAGGCCTAGCCCACTACTCCTCCCGCTCCTCTCCTGCTGGAGCAGCATCCCACTCGACCGTCCAACCCGGTGGTAGGGTGGTAGGCCAAGTCACACCATCAGCCATATTTTGAAGCGTACCTACAAAAATTATACCACAAGCAAAGCTGAGTATACTAAAACTTAGCTATACTTACTCGGTGTGAGGAGTCTACTCCTCTACCTCTAGACTATGTAGCTGTTTGGCTGAGGGTTTGGTTTGCCAAAAGCACTAGCTGAGTCTAAAATCAATTTTTAGCTTTTCCAATTCTAGCATAATTAATTTAGCTAAGTTTGCTCCTTCTAAGCATACATAGTAACAATCATTTAATAAAATCAACGAGTTATCTCATGTAAAACCTCATTTCACTTCTTACTCAATATAGTACAAGGGATCAAGCAGTCTCATTACCTGCGAGAAGCAGACGATTCGAATCAAGTTTTAAACCTTGCAAGGTAAATCTAAACACACGACATATCAGGGTACTCCGTCCCCACACATGTCAACCGTCCCCATCGATTCCCCGTTCGCGCCAGGCATCACCGCCTTGGCATACAATGCTCCACTGACTCCGGCTGCCGCCGTGCAGTGACCGCACTTGTACCCACCATAGCTAGCATGGGAGACCCAGTCTTAGGTCGCGTGAGGGGTAAAGTCCGCGCCCGGCTTCACTCAGGTACTAGGTTTACCGGTTACCATATTTCCCGATATGTGCTTAGTACGTTCAATCGTTTGACTCAGGTATCCACACTTTAATCCTTAATTCATTTTCCCATCTCATAGACAAGGCATCCTCCCTGAATCCAAGTCCATAGATCGTCATAGATCCCGTTATCAAGACGAATACAATCAATTCCTGACCTTGCGCGAGTGCTAGAAAAATCACTCGACTTCTACCGAGATCCTAATTAGCAAAGCAGCTACTCGACCTAGCATACTAGTATCCATCTTAAAAGGAATCCTGAATTCATGCAAGTAAGGTTTCAAGCAACTCCTACACTTAAGTGCATATTACAACCCTACAAACATTAAGTGTAGTAAAGTAGCATATATAAACGGTTATGCATAAAATTGGGGCTTGCCTTCAATTGCTGGGGCTGCAGAGAGATCCTCGATGGCAGTCTCGAAAGCTTGCTCCTGATCTTCCTCTTAGACAACTCCTTGCTCAGGGATGAGCACGTACTCTCCGTCAGCGAGATTGCAATCTAATGAATGCAATGAGTAAGATATATGCATGGCATGATATGTAATTTAGCAATTAAGATTGGATGGGGAATGATCACTTTAATATGGTGGAGCTTATTCTCATTATTGAAGATTTTTGTGATACACTTAACAAATTAGGGTCAAGTTTGGTTAAGCTAATTGGTAAGTTCATTTTGGTGTTCCACTGATTTCTTTTTAATGTCTTAGTGAGAGCTTGTCAAGGTTTCTAGCTGAAATTATTGGAGTGAGGTTTATTATTCCCTCTCTTGTTTGTTATTTCTTTTATACTTCTAAGGTAGGTTTGAACTACAAGATAGCTTAATAAATTTCCAAAAATTCTGCAAAAATTACAGTGGCTTCTTACTGGTGTATAATTCTCTATCTCAAAATTTGGGGCTTAAAAAGTGAGTGGTCTTCTCTGTACATAATTATCAAATATTAGGGCAGAGGGGGTGCTTTGAACTATAACTTCCTTTTAACAGTGGGTTATTTTCTAAGACTTATTTTGCTGGCATATACTTGTTATAACATGACTTTGTGCAAATTTTCAGACATTAACACTTATCAGTTATTTTATTAGAATTTTCTAAAGTTTCTAGCCCAAGGGGTGCTTTCTACTACCATTATTCTTGAAAAATATCAAACAACATTTTTCAATTTTTTCTATCTTCTTCTTTGTGTAAGAGCAATCATTCTAAGTCTCGGTAACTTTTTGCTTAAGGGAGAGGGTGGTAAGGATTTCTTGAACTAAATGGCCTTTTTCATAAAGCATTGGCAATGGGTATTACTTTGTAGTTTTGAATAGGTTTTACATTTTTCTCTGGTGGTTTACTTCATTACTAATCTGGTAAAAATTTATTTGCCCACTGTTGTACATTACTTGGCTTACTTATGATTTAATTGGAATATGACTCAACACCAAGTTCTATTTGTTCAACCTACTTAAAATGATGGGCTGGGGTATTTACCATTTTTGCAGAGGTGTCCTAGTGGTTACAAGTCTACTGAATTTTTCTTACCAATTTTAGAATTGTTCTTATATTTTTAATAATGGCCTTTCTGGTTTTATTAGTGCCTAATAAAACATTTCACCTTGAATTTGTTCTGGACTAGGGTCCCTTTATTTTTCCTAGGTTTCTTATTACTCAAGTGGACTAGGAAAAATATTGACATCCTCTGTTCATTATTTTCTAATACCCTTCTCATTTTTCTAAGTTTTGGGCAAATATGGCTTTTTAATAAGTAACTTTGCTTAAATCTTCAATATTGGGGTGCTTACTATTTTTAAACGGTGTCTAAGTGGGGTTTATACTTCTACAAATTTTCTTAAGTTCAGCACATAAGCCTAACTATTTTTCTTTATTTTAACAAGGTTTGGACAGTTTTCTTATTTAATTCTAAACTCTAAAAATCAATACAGAAACCATAGGGTTTAGCATTTTTATTTGATAGTCCATAATATTTTAAATCTAGCAAAATTAGTTTGACTAAATTTGATTGAACATTTCTTAAGATATAAATTTCTAAGTTCTCTGCGAAATTTAAAAGAATAAACAGAAATAGTTTAAGGGAAAATGGTTTTGCGTCTGGGTCCCTGGCGAAAAGGTTTTAAGTGTATTACAGACAGGTCCTCGGTTCACTATTCATTTGAGTCTATAGCTCTGCAGAAAACCCCCTAGGGTTTGGCGAAATCGAACCCGCAGTCCTTCCCTATTGGAACAGTGGCCGCGGTGGAAGAAAGGAGCGGAGGGGCTTACCGGCGGCGAGACTGCTCGGTGAGGTGGTCGAGGGCGTAGGGGAGGTCCTGAGGGTCACGGCGATGTACGGGTCGCCGTCGGGAATGGTTGGAGTCGGCCGGTCCGCGTGCGAAGGCGGAGATGCTCGTCGGCGGCGAGGAATCTGGCCTGCTCACGGCGCGATTATCCAAGTGAACTGGTCAGTGAGCTTCACCAGAGGTCAAGAAGAATAGGGGTGCGAGGAATTAGAGAATGGCTCACCGGATTGCTCGGTCCACACGCGGTGGCGGGTGGCCGAAGTCCGACGAGAGTGAATCCGCCTCTCCGGTGAGGCAATGCCTCGGCTCAAGCTTGGAGACGCTTCACAGCCTCTCGAGGAAGCGGTCCAGGGGCTAAGACGAGGCTGGGGGTCGATAAAAAGGACTGGCCACAACGGCCGTGCTCGGGCAGTGATGTCGGACGGTGGTGCTTGCTTTCCACGGTGAACTCTAGTGATCTCTGGCTTAGGTGGGGCTCTGGGTGCGCGAGCACAAACGGCTAAAGCTCCTGGGGGCATTTATAGGCGAGGGAGAGCTGCAGACGCGTGGGGTGGGGCGCGCGCTGTCGCGGCTAGTCCGCGCTCAGCCGGCCTGACACGGCGTCGAGCACGTGGCTCTTTGCTTCTGCCCAAGTTTAAACGCTCATAGGTTGGAGATATTCGCGTATTTGTGCATGATCACTGCACAAGATTTGCTCTCCCGACTTAGCTTTGTTGTTTATGCGTGGAAGTCGAGCGGTTTGGGGCTGTGTACAGAGAGTTGTCGCGTCACTAAGGTGGCAGTGTCACAAGGTCGAGTCCCAAGGTAAATCCATGTCAAGATTGTGTCAAACGGTGGAGAGAGGTTTCCAAACTTTGTCATGGTGTGTTCCAGGTAATTTGGCGCCACTTTACTATTCGGACTTGTTTGATTCAAGTTTTGAAAAACAGAGAACGCGGTCGATCTTTGGAAAGGGGTTGAAATTCAGATTTCTGAATTTCTGAATTTCTCCAATGTGCATTAGTTCAGGGGCTGATTTGGGGATTTTGAAAAATTCAAATGGTAAAACTTTCTTACTATATTTTGTTGGTTATTTAGTGCACTAAAACTTTGTTATTTGGTTTTTACCAAAATTTGTATTTTTCTTCCAAGTCTTTTCCTAAATTCCCTTTATGTGCTTAAATGGTCCACTTAGGATTAATTAGGGTTTGAGAGTTCTTCTTACCTTGAGGCTCATGTCATGATTAAGGAGAATTTCTTAAGATAAAAAGACTCACTTAAACCTTTGTTATCAATTTATGATGTCCTTTCCTTAGGTTGGTTCACATGTGATAATGGTTTTGAGTCAGCCTTAAGGAGAAAATCTAGGTGACACTGGGGTGTCACAGCCTTCCCCCCTTAAAGGAATCTCGTCCCGAGATTTAGGTCGGAGTCCTCCCGGGGTGAAGTGAGGGTTAAAGCTTTCTTGATGTGGGTGATTTATTCATTAAGGTTCTTCTTGGTAAACTGCTCTTCGAATGTCATCCTCTTTGCAACTTCAGAAGAAAGTCCTTTAAATTTTAATCTTATCATTTACGCATTCTGTTTTAAGATCATTTTTCTTATGTTTTGATTCAAAGGGCAGGGGGAGGGATAAGGCATGATTACGTACCAATTCCCTTAGGTAGACAATCGGGGAAGTTGGAACACAGAAATTCCTCAGTCTCCCAAGTAGCCTCTTCCTCTGAGTGATTACTCCATTGGATCTTATACATCTTGATCGATTTAGCCTGAGTTGATCTTTCTTTGCAATCCAGAACTTTGGAAGGGTACTCTTGGTACGATAGATCTGGCTCTATCTCCAATTCTGGTTCTACTACAATCTCAGTCGTCAATCGAACACACTTCTTCAGTTGGGATACATGGAACACATTGTGGATGGCAGACATTTTTAGAGGTAACCTCAACTTGTAAGCCACGGGTCCACATGCTTCTATGATCTCATAAGGTCCAATGTAACGAGGGGCTAACTTGCCTTTGATTCCAAACCTCTGTACTCCTTTGGTGGGTGATACCTTCAGGTAAACGAAATCTCCCACCTTGAACTGGAGAGGTTTCCTTCTCTTGTCATGGTAACTCTTCTGCCTGGCCTGAGCAGCTTCTAGATTCTTCCTGATTAGTTTGACTTTCCTTTCGGCTTCAGTCACTAAGTCAGGTCCGAAAACTTCTCTTTCTCTAGACTGAGACCAATTGAGGGGTGTTCGACACCTTCTTCCATATAGAGCTTCGAAAGGTGCCATCTTTAGGCTAGATTGATAACTGTTGTTATAAGCAAACTCTGCCAAGGAGAGGTGCTTATCCCAGTTCTTGCCACATTCGATCGCACAAGCTCTCAGCATATCTTCCAGAATTTGATTTACCCTTTTGGTCTGACCATCAGTCTGCGGGTGGTAAGCTGAACTTCTGATTAGCTTAGTTCCTAAGGACTCTTGCAATTGTTCCCAAAATCTGGCAACAAATTGGGCTCCTCAATCAGAAACAATGGTCTTGGGCAATCCGTGCAAACACACGATTCGGTCAATGTACAGCTCTGCATACTTCTGAGCCTTATCGGTGGTGTGCACCGGAAGAAAATGTGCCACTTTTGTCAATCGGTCCACAATAACCCAAATTGAGTCATGATGACGAGAGGTGTTGGGCAGACCTACAATAAAATCCATGCTGATGTCATCCCATTTCCACGAAGGTATAGATAGGGGTTGCAAAACTCCAACTGATTTCAAGTGGCTTGCCTTTATCCTCTAACATGTGTCGCATTCTGATACATATTGGGCTATCTCCCTCTTCATTCTGGTCCACCAATACAAGGGCTTTAGATCATGGTACATTTTGGTACTCCCTAGATGCATGGAGAATTTGGAGAGATGGGCCTCATCCAAGATTCTCTTCTTGAGATCCTTATTTTTAGGAACCACCAATCTGCTTTCAAACCACAATATACCCTTTCCATCTTGGCGGAAACATTTATACTTTTCTGTCTTCTGATGGAGGTTCTCCTTAATGATTTGTACTCCCTTGTCACTGAGTTGGGCCATGATGATCTGGTCTTGCAAGGTTGGCTCCACGGAAATGTGAGACAAAGCACCAGAAAGAATCACTTCAATCTTCATTTTGCTCAACTCATCACATAGGGTGTTAATGCGAGAATCCATCATAACACAGTTGCATTGCAATTTCCGACTCAAGGCATCTGCAACCACATTGGCCTTCCCTAGGTGATAATGTACCTCTAGGTCATAGTCCTTGATCAGCTCTAGTCATCTTCTCTGCCTCATGTTGAGATCAGCCTGAGTAAAGATGTACTTAAGGCTCTTATGATCAGTGAAGATGTTGCAGTGGGTTCCCATCAAATAGTGTCTCCACATTTTCAATGCATGGACCACGGCTGCTAGCTCCAAGTCATGAGTGGGATAATTCTGCTCATGAGGCCTGAGTGCTCTCGATGCATAGGCAATGACTCGGTTTTCTTGCATAAAAACACAACCCAGTCCAGTGCCAGAAGCATCACAGTACACATCAAATGGCTTGCTGCTGTTGGGCTGCACTAACACTGGTGTTGTGGTCAGATGTTGCCTTAATGCGTGGAAGGCATCTTCGCACTTCTAACCCCAAACAAACTTGGCTTCTTTCTTCAACAATTCAGTTATGGGCTTCACAATTCGAGAGAAATCTGGAATGAATCTTCGGTAATAACCAGCCAATCCCAGAAAACTTCGAATTTGACGGACAATCGTTGGCGGCTTCCAGTTCATCACCTCTTGCACCTTATCGGGATCAACAGCTATGCCTGCCAGAGAGATAGTGTGACCCAAGAATTTAATCTCTTTTAGCCAAAAAATCACATTTTGACAATTTGGCATAAAGACGGTGCTCTCGCTGACTTTGAAGCACTACATGCAAATGACCAGCATGTTCTTCTTCGTTCTTTGAGTACATCAAGATATCATCAATGAAAACCACTACAAACTTGTCCAATTCAGGCATGAAAACAGAATTCATCAGATACATGAAATATGCTGGTGCATTAGTCAGCCTAAATGACATCACCAGAAATTCATATAGCCCATATCTGGTTGAGAAGGCAGTTTTCGGAATATCACTTGCCCGTATCTTGATCTGATGGTAGCCGGAGCGAAGGTCTATCTTGGAAAACAATTTGGCCCCGACCAACTGATCGAAAAGAACATCAATACGAGGCAAAGGATACTTGTTCTTGATAGTCACCGCATTAAGTGGGCGGTAATCTATGCATAGCCTCAAGCTTTCATCCTTCTTCTTCACAAACAAAGCTGGACATCCCCAGGGTGAAGTACTTGGGCGAATAAAACCTTTGTCCAGCAATTCTTGCAATTACTTCTTCAATTCTACCAACTCAGCGGGTGGCATCCGGTAAGGCCTCTTGGAAATAGGTGTCGTTCCCGGTTGCAACTCGATGGCGAATTCAATATCCCGTGTGGCGGAACTGCCCGAATTATTCCAACTTAAGTGCCTAAGCCCTGCCTTAGAGGCTAGACCACACTTAAATGGGAATAACCCGTCAATCCCTCGGATCTAGTCCGACACGGCCACTGACAGGATCAAGTACCACAATCTCACTCGATGGTGAGTCACAGAGCAAATACAATAAAGCATAAAACCATGCATGTAAGAGTATTAAATTATTACATCATCATCGGAGTTTTTGCAATAGTAACCATCATTGTTCGAAGTGCAGCGGAATAAAACTAACGGTAAATAAACAGAGAGATGGGAAAGCCTGTCCCATCACTCCTCATGCTCCTCCTCAGCCGAGGTAGGGTCCCACTCGACAGTCCAACCCGGTGGCAAGATGGACGGCCAAGTCACTCCAGCAACCATGTCCTCCAGAGAACCTGTAAAATTATGCCACAAGCAAGGCTGAGTATACTAATACTCAGCTAGACTTACCCGATGTGAGGAGTCTACTCCTCTACCTCTAGACATGCAGCTGTTTGGCTGTGGGTTTGGTTGCCAAAAGCACTAGCTGAGTTTCTAAGTCAAGTTTTAACTTTGTCAATTTAAGTGTGACTCTCTTAAGGCTAAATGTGTACTATCTACTCATACATAGTAGCAAACATTATTAGCAATCAACATCTTATATCAACTTATCATATTTCCACTTGTTACTCAATGCAGTACAATGGATCAAGCAGTCTCATTAGCTGCGAGAAGCAGACGATTCGAATCGATTTTTTATCCTTGCAAGGTAAACCTAAACACACAACATGCAGGGGCACTCCGTCCCCACACACATCAACCGTCCCCATCGATTCCCTGGCAACAGATCAGGGCTCACCGCCTTGGCGTACAATGCCTCACTGACCCCGACTGTCGTCGTGCAGTGACCGCACTTGTACCCACCATAACCGGAATGGGAGACCACGTCTCAGGTCGCGTGAGGGGATATGTCTACGGGCAGGTTCACTCAGGTACTAGGCTTACCGATTTACCATATTTCTCGGTATGTGTTTAGTACGTTCAAACGCTTGACACAGGTATCCGCACGTTAATCCTTATTCCATTTTCCCATCTCGTAGACAACAAATCCCCATGGACTGTTGTCCACAAACTAGTATCATGATAGTATGAAAGTGGGTACAACCAATTCCTGATCTCGCGTGAGTGCTAGAAAAATCACTCGTCTTCTACCGAGATCCTAATTAAATAAAGCAACTACTCGACCTAGCATACTAGTATCCATCTCAAAAGGATTCCTGAGATCATGCAACTAGGGTTCCAAACAACTCCTACACCTAAGTGCACATTCAATCCTACAATCATTAAGTATAGTAAAATAGCATAAATAACAGGTTATGCATAAACCGGGGCTTGTCTTCCAAAGCTGTGACAGGCAGATCCTCTGGTGCAGACTCGGGTGCTGGATCCGGGGCTACCTCCTGAGCAGCTCCTTGCTCCGGCATGAGGACGTACTCTCCGTCAGCAAGGTTACAGTCTATCGAAATGCAGTGAACATGTATGTCATGATTATGTAGGATTTAATAACATTATGCTAAGAGAAGAAAACTAAGTTAAAGAGTAACTTAGGGTTTTTGGGTCATATGTGGCTTTTAATGGTTTATGCTTAACACTTCTAGGTTTAGGTTTTGCTAGGGATAGGCATAGGTAATTGGTATTGCCTTTATATATTTCAGTGGACAAGTCATAAAGAGTTTTAGGATGACACAAATTTTCTATTATTCATCTTTCCCTTTCTTTATTTTCTTTTTATGGTTTCTAGTGTAGGTTTGAACTACGGCAGTGGTTTAATATTTTCCAAAAATTTTATAAAAATTTACAGTGGGTTGCCATTGGTCATTATAGCCTGTTCTAGGAAATTGAGGCTTAAAATAAAAGGCTATGCCTTAGACAAAAATAGCAAAAGTTTGTGTAAAATGGGCCACTTTACACTACATCTCTTAATTGGGGTTGGGTTCTGCCCTAAGGGTTATTTTTGTTGGCATCTAACAGTAATAATAGGCTTCTGTGCCAAAAATCACAGAAAGCTAAGGGGTGGTCATTTAGCTATGATTTTCTAAAGTTAAATGCCAAAAAGGCACTTTCTACTACATTGTCATTTGAAAAATGTCAAACAGCAGATTTCATATTTTTCCTAAGTTCTTAATAACAAAACATTAATTGTCCCAAGGGTTAGGGTGCTTTCACCTTGGGGTTATTTTTGTAGGGTTTTTCTAAGTTTTCCTTGTTTTCTTGAAATAAAAGAGATCCTACTTATTTCATACTAAACCAGGGTATAATAGATTTTTCTAGTAAACTACATTGATTAAGTACTCTAACAAAAATAGGGATGCCCTCTGGTTCATTATTTAAATCACTTTTTCTATTTTTCTTAATCTTAAGCATATTGTAAATTAAATGGCAAAAACTAACTTAATGGGTTGGACAGAGAAGTTTAGCATTTTTAAACAGGTCAGTAGGTGGATATAAACTTCTCCAAATTTTTCTAACCCTAGTTAAATAGTGCAACTATTTTTAGCCCTATTATTTAGCTTTTAGCCAAAACAATAATTAAATCAGAACCTTATAGTTTTCTGTAGTACTTAAGGGTTTTATATTTTTCCTAAGCAGTTTACATTATTTAAAGTCTGACAAAATTGGTTTGACCAAATTTGGATGAACTAAACAGGAGTTATGAATTATTAAAGTTTCTGTTCAATTTAAAATCAGATTTAATAAAGGTTTTCTGGAAAAGCAGTTTACACCGAGGACCCTGGGTTATTTCCAAACTAACTCTCTCAGTTATACCCCCGCGCTACTATTCATTTGAGTCACTGACATTTCACAAAACCCCCCAGACTTCTTTCCTTCTCCCCCACGGTCCTTCCCTAGGTTTAAACAGTGTCCGCAAGAAAGAAAAGGGTGGCGCAGCTTACTGGCAGCGAGATAGGTCCGGCGAGGGGCGGGGTTGGCTCGGGGAGGCTCTGGCGGTCACAGCGATGTACGACTCGACGGCGGGGATGACCGGAATCGCTCGGTCCACGTGCGCAGGCGGGTGTCCTCGTCGGCGGCGGGTGTGCCGGCCAAATCACGGCGATCTGGTTCAACCCAAGGGCACGGTGAGGTCCACGAGGTGACGTAGAGACTGTGTGCACAAGGAATCGGAAATTGGTTCAATGGATTACCCGGTCCACGCACTCCGACGGGGTTGTGAACTCCGGCGACCGTGGACTGGCCTCTCCGGCGAAGCAGGCTTCGATTCCTCGCTCGGGGAGCTTCACTGAGGTGTGCTCACTCGTCTCCGAGGGTCGGACGGGGTTGGGAAAGGCTGGGCTGGCCGGTCTACGGCGGCAGGGGCTCGGGTGGCCGCGGACACGTCGTGCACGGGCAAACGACGGTGAGCTAAGCTCCGGTGAGGTTTGAGCGTGCGCGGAAGAGTGTGGTCGACGCCTGAGTGGGCTTTATAGGCGCGGGCGCGGGCCATGGCATCGGCTGGCCGTTGACACGACGTGAGGCACGCGCGGGCGTGCTCTGGCGCACACAGAGCACGTCGAACACGTGGAGCTTTTCTTCTGCCCGTGTTCCACAGCTCACCCAAGTCGCAAACGTGCGAATCTTGGCAAAAATCCGGCGCGAGTCTTTTCCTGGCACCTAGGGCTGTCTCTCATCCGTGAGTTGCCATGGCAGATATGGCCTAGGTAGGGAGATCTTCGGTCACCAAATCAGGTATGTCACTCTGCCCACCTCGCGACAAAAACCATGCCAAGACATGTCAAACGTCAAGGTCTCGGGCTCAGCTTTTTCCAGTGGGTGCCCTAGGTGGTATGCCACATTTTTGGTATAGAACTTAGGTGGTTTTGGTGCCAGCTTCGAGGTGAACACGGTTGATCTTTAGTGTAGGTGTAGTTTTTGACTTAGAGAAAATTAGAGAGCTCTAGCTCTCTCTCTACTTAGGGAATGGATTTGGGGTTTCTCCAGGGGTCTTTTTGCAACATTTCCTTCCCACAATTGCTGGTTATAAAGTTACTCAAGGTTTGGTTAAAGATTAACTCATGGTTTGCACATTTGCTTATTCTTCCCCCCTCTCAACCATGGTTTTGGAAGATAGGGTTCAAGAGAGGTCTAGGGTTTTCCCCCTTCTTGCCCAAGGTAGTAAGTGCACAAAGGTTTGAGTGATACTTCTTAGGTCATTAGCAAATCTTGGCTAACACATGGTCTCCAAGGTTCTTATGTTCTCCTTAAGTTATTACCACATGTGATCACAGTCCTTAGCACCAAGGTGTGCTCTAGCCATGGTAACACCTGAGGTGTTACAGCCCTCCCCCCTTAAAGGAATCTCGTCCCGAGATTTTAGGCAGAGTCCTCTAGAGGGTGCTACGAGGCACGCCGGTGTGCTACTCTTTCTTATATTCAAGTTTCTCTTGTTAACTGCTCTTCGAATGTCAATCTCTTTGCAACTTCAGAAGGAAGCCCTTTTTAAGCTAAATCCACCACTTAGACTATCCTTGTTATATAAGTTTTTCTTATAATTGTTTTCAAAGGGCAGGTGGGGTGGGGTTTTGGGGTTACGTACCGGCTCCTTTGGGCAGAAAGTCGGGGAAGCGGGAGCGTAGAAAATCCTCGGTCTCCCATGTAGCTTCTTCTGCTGAATGGTGACTCCACTGAACTTTATACATTCTGATTGATCTAGCCCGTGTGGATCTCTCCTTCTGATCCAATACCTTGACGGGGTACTCTTGATAGGACAAGTCTGGTTCTATCTCAATGTCTGATTCCGGTAGCACTTCAGTGGGTAGGCGAACACATTTCCGCAGCTGAGATACATGGAACACATTGTGAACTGCTGACATGTGAGGTGGCAATTCCAATTGATAGGCTACGGGTCCACATCTTGCTTTTATCTCGTAGGGTCCAATGTAGCGAGGAGCTAACTTGCCCTTAATCCCGAATCTCTGGACACCCTTGGTGGGTGACACCTTAAGATAAACATGGTCTCCCACTGCAAACTGTAGAGGTTTCCGCCTCTTATCATGATAGCTCTTTTGCCTGGCCTGAGCAGCTTCTAAGTTCTTCTTGATGACTCTGACCTTTTTCTCTGCGTCCAGTACCAAATCTGGCCCAAATATTTCCCTCTCTCCTGCTTGAGACCAATTTAGCAGGGTTCTACATCTTCTCCCATATAAGGCCTCAAAAGGTGCCATCTTCAAACTGGACTGGTAGCTATTATTGTAAGAAAACTCTGCCAAAGAAAGACACTTGTCCCAATCCTTTCCGTAGTGTAGTGCACATGCCCTTAACATATCTTCCAAAATCTGGTTTACCCTTTCTGTCTGGCCATCTGTTTGGGGATGGTATGCTGAGCTTCGTATGACATGGGTCCCAAGTGATTCTTGGAGCTGCTCCCAAAAGCGTTCCACAAACAGTGCTCCTCTGTCAGATACAATGGTCTTTGGAAAACCATGCAATCGCACTATTTGATCAACATAAATTTCCGCATACTTCTCTGTCTTGTGGGTGGTATGCACTAGCAAGAAATTAGCAGTCTTGGTCAGCCTGTCCACAATAACCCAAATGGAATCATGGTGCCTGGAGGTATTGGGCAATCCTACGATAAAGTCCATGCAAATGTCCTCCCATTTCCAAGATGGTATGGGAAGAGGTTGCAAAGGGCCTACTGCCTTCAAATGACTGGCTTTGATTCTCTGGCAAGTGTCACACTCGGATATGTACTTTGCAATTTCCCTTTTCATTCTGGTCCACCAATATAAAGATCTGAGATCATGATACATTTTATTGCTACTAGGGTGCATGGAGAATTTGGAAAGGTGAGCTTCATCCAATATCTTCTTTCTGAGCTTAGGGTCCTTGGGAACAACCAATCGATCTCCAAACCATAGAATTCCCTTGCTGTCCTAACGGAAGCACTTGTATTTCTCTGCCTTCTGCTTGATCATTTCCTTGATAACCTGAACACTCTTATCCTCAATCTGTGCCCTGACTATTTGCTCTTGCAATGTGGACTCTACCGAGATGTAGCCTAAGTCACCCGAAGAAACAACTTTCAGATTCAGCTTGCACAGTTCATCGCACAGAGTGGTAACTCTTGTATCCATGCTCATACAATTGCACTGAGCCTTTCTGCTCAAGTGTAGCATCCCAAAAATCCTAATCTAGGTTTGAAACCCTAATCCACCTTTTACCCCTCCCTTCATCCTCTAATTCTAAAATCCTCCCCAAAATTTTCCTTCATCATATGCATACATCTTGATTGATCACAAAAAGCACCTCACTTAGATTCTATTTTCTAAACACTTAGAGTATCTACAAAATAATTTGTTCAAAGAAAAAGATACAAATTGGGAAATTGGAATTAGAAAATAAAAAGAAAAAGAGAAAAACCTCCTCCTCCCCCTGCTGGGCCGAGTTCGGCCCAAGCCGCGGCTCCCCCCCCCCTCTCCCTCGCGCCCGCATTCCTCCTTCCCCGGCCCATCTGCGGCCCGCCTCCGCGCGCGCGGCAGCCGCGCCCGCACCTCGCCCTCGCTCTCGCTGACCAAGCGGCCCCGCCCGTCAGCCGCCCCGCTCGCTCGCTCGCTCTCGCTGACCAAGCGGCCCCGCCCGTCAGCCGCTTCGTCGTCCGTCCGCCGTCCCCTCGCCGAAGTCACCTCCGCCGTCGCCTCCGTCCTCCCCTCTGCCGTCCGGCCACACAGGGAAGTTTGGCACCGCTCCGTCCTCCTCCCCTTGACCGCGTCCTCGCCGGTACCGCCCCCGCCATAGCGTCCCCTCGGCGGCGCTGTGCGCCATTTATGGCGGCACTGGGAAGCTCGCCGGAGCCAGGGAGCTCCACCGCCCCCCTCGCCCCCGCGCGCCTATAAAAAGCTCGCCCCGAGCCCCTTCTTTCTCGCACCAGCCCCGACCACTACCCTCCTCCCCGCGCCCGAGCCCAATTCGCGGAGCGCCGTCTTCTTCCCCCTCTCCGGTGAGTCCCTCCTCCTCTCCTCTCTCCCTCTCCGTTAGCCCAGCAAGCAATTGAGTTAGCCTAGCAGCTTCCTCACCTCGCCGCAAACACGATACACCACTCCCCCACCCCGATTGCTCGCCCAGAGCTCACCGGCGGCAACCCCGCCGCAAAGCTCCGCCACCTCCCCGCGGGCAGCTCCCTCCCGACCCCCTCTGACCAAATTGAGCCCATCTCTAGGTCCGCCATCCCCTCCCCATGCTTAGGCGCCTGCGCATTGCCCAAGAACCGGGCCACCGGCGGCAAGCCGCCGTTGAACCCCCCCCCCCCCCCCGGCGGCCGGTTTTTCCCCCCCTCGGCCGGTTCACCCCCGTCGTCAATCACGCCCGCGCCGTTTCCCCTGCCGCTCTCTCTGTCGCGTGGGCCCCACGTTGACGCCGTCGCCCCGCGCGCCCGCGCCGTCGCCCCTCCCCGTGGGCCGCTGCTGGGCCGAAAGCGCGCCCGCGCGCCTGCCCCGCGCCGAGCTGGGCAAATCTCCCCCCCCGGCCCGTTTGAGGAGAAATCCATTTCTATTTTATTTTCTTCACCTTTTCCCATTTAATTAGTATTCTTCAATATTTTATACACCAAAAATTATCCAAATAATTTCTAAAGATCTCATACAACAATAATGTTAGAAAATGACACACTATAAATTGTAAACCCCTGTTGATGTATTGTTTTATTGCCGGTTTTTCTAGAAGAAGCAGGGATCGTTGATCCGGAACCCTTAGCCCCGGAAGAAGGGCCAGAACCCGAACTTCCGGAAGTAGATCTTCTGTGCCAGGAAAGCTTCGATGAAGGCAAGTCCATCCTTCCCTTGATGCATAAATTACCTATTCTCTCTACCACTACCTAGGCCGGGAATTATGGGGAATATTGCATTGTGAGTGAGAGCTGGCCCGCATTAACATACACATTCTGGATACGTAAAGTGGATTGGGAGGAAAGGCTTTGTGTATCTCCAAATAAAATCTCTTTTGAAAAATTATGCGATGAAGGGTACTCACCCTCATCACCAGAGAGTGGGATGATCAGGGACTCCCTGGTTTAGGGGAGGGCCTAAGGTGTTGGCTCAGCTGGTTTAGGCGTGAGCAGAAGGATTGTCCCCTCATATAAGGACTGGTTTGTCATCTTCACTACCTGTACTCCTTTGTCGTACAACCACTCGAGACTGTGTGGGCAGTCACTCGATCCGAACTCGTGTGGTCCGACCCCAGGGTTAAGAAGGCTGGGGAGCACCGGAGGATAAGGAGGGGGAAAGTTTTGTCCGGTTTGGGCATGGTGGTGGCCTGACTCCTTTCGGATAACCGTTAAGGTTAGGATGCACGAGTAAGGAAAGAGATCCGGCATTCGGGTCTCGCGACGGTGAGATCGCAGAAACCGGGCTAGTGGGTAAAGTGTACCCCTCTGCGCAGAGTTGAAACCTATTCGAATAGTCCGTGTCCACTGGTATGGATGAGTCTGGTATGGTATGGCAATTAGAGTTTTTCTTTGTTTTCTCTAAGTGGCTTGCCAGGGGAAAGGTGTGATCAAATGGGTGTTGAAAGGAAAATAAGGCCACGGGAGCGGGAAGCTCAGTGGTGGTTGAGTTTTGGTTTCTTTTTAAAGACCATGGGAAAACCTTCAAACAACTGCCTCTCTCTAAAAAAAAAGATGAGTGACTACAACTCCACCAAATTGAGCATGTACATCATAGGTCTCTTTCTCTCTACGGGAGCGGGGTGGGCTTGCGGAATACCTAGTGTATTCACCCAGATTTATTTATGTTTTTCAGCAGCCGAGGACTTCTTTTCTGCTTTGCTTGATTAAGAGGGCTGTGTCTGCACCCAGTTCTGCCTGTGGCTTGGGCTAGTGTATTTTTCCTGCTGCGCTTCTCTATTTGGCTCCCTCTCGAGCTTGTACCCGGGTATTGTAATAAATTTATCTAAAACTCTGTACTATTTGAAGTAAGAAATGTGTTTACTAGCCTCCTGGGACTAGTAATTGTTTCACATTTGAGTCCCAAAGGATCGAGACGCTTCAGGTGGTATCAAAGCCATAGGACTGGCCGTAGGTCGCAGCCCTGACCCTAAAACCTACCTTAACAAGAAAATACCTCTCACCTCAAGAAGAGTTTTCTCTTCCCTTCCCCAGTTTTAACAAGACCCTTCTTTTCCTATTCCAGATGGGAGACTCTCTGGCCATTAAGACATCCTACTGCTCAGAAGTGGAAGGGTTCCCACGCCTCTTGCGAAGCTGTGCGCTCCGCATGGGAATCCGCAAGAAGCCGGAATACGTCTGGACGGAACATTTCGAGGGCGGGATGATAAAATGCTCTATGGCAGTCTACCTGGGGGAAAGCCACAGCTATCCAAACCAACGTTCCTTCCAAGTCACTTTTACCGGAGTTCATTTCCTAGATGCTTGCCAAAATGTCGCCCGAAAAGCCCTCCGTCAGCTATGTCAAAACTACAACAAAGTAATCATTGAAACCCCCCTTCGCTACTTTCCACCCAGCAACAAGAATACCCCCACCTGGAGGAAAAGACTTCAGGCCCTATCAGGAGGAGATCCTACCGAGAATGATCCCACCATTGTCTACATGGCTGGATACCTTCATACCCTTGATAACCAATATGATGACCTCACCCTCCACTGCACCTCTCTAACCTCCCGGGTGGAAAGCCTGGAGCAGAAAGTCAGGGAACTCTCAGAAGAAAAGGTGTCCCTTCAAGAGAGCCTCGCAATAGCCGAAGGTGAGGAAACCAATACCCGAGAGGCCTACCGCACACTGAAGATGGACTACGACAAGAAGATGAAGAAGCTCGCCCCCGCAAAGAAAATCCGCAAGAAGACCAAGAGCCAAGGATGCCAGACTGAGCAGAAGGAAGAAAACCCTCCAAGGAACCTATCCGACACCGATGAAATGTCCCTGGCTAGCCTTGATGACCTTCTCAAGGAATTTGGGGACACATTAGAGAAGGAGTGCGGGAGTACCCTAGATAGCACTCGCGTGTGACGAACTTATGATGGCCGGGTGTTGTGTCATGTAATGGCTTGATGTAATGAATAAAATAACCAGTTCAAAAAAAATGGCATGTGCATAATAGTAACTCTCTTCCCATGGCAGATGGCTTCGGATAAAACCACGCCTACCGCCTCCGGGATTGGAGCAGGTTTTCCCTTAGGAGCTGAAGGAGGAGCCGGTGGAGAAGGGGATGGGACCCACCTCCCCGCACCTCCGGAACTACCACTAGATTTGGCCCAAGTTCTAGCCCATCAAACCAGACTCATTGAAGTCCTCACTCGAAGTCTGGAGAACCAGCGCCCAGGTGGTGGAAGGCCCCAGGACAGGATGGGAGAATTCCTGAGACTCAAGCCTCCCACATTCGCAGGGTCCAGCAATCCCCTCGATGCAGATGACTGGCTTCGCACGATCAAGAGGAAGTTGGAAGCCATCGCTTGCCCTGAGAATCAGCGCGTTCAGCTGGCAGCTCATCAGCTTTCAGGAATGGCGTTAGCATGGTGGGACACTTTCAGTGAAGCCGTCAGAGATGCTACCTGGGCAGAATTCGAAACAGCCTTCCGTGAGCACCATGTACCCCAAGGGATAGTTCAACTCAAGGAGGATGAATTCCGGGAGCTAACCCAAGGTGGGCGAACAGTTAGTGAGTATGTGCACAAGTTCACAGAGCTGGCCCGCTACGCGCCCGAGGATGTCAGCACCGAGGCCAGGAAAATGGCCCGTTTCCTGAGAGGGTTAAGACCCGAGCTTAAGACCATCCTCGCCAGCCAGGACTTCCACAGCTTCTCTCACCTTTCCAACAAAGCTATTCAAGTGGAAAGAGCTAAAGAGGAGGAAAAAGGGCACATCAAGAGAAAGTTCCAGGTCCTGCGAGCTCAACAGCAAGAGCATCACCAGAGAGCTCGACCCTTTGGGCTCCCACCCAGGGGTCCAGGCTTCGATAAACAATCTGGACCCACTCCATCACGCTATAGTCAACAGAGTCAGAGCTCCCATCAGGCACCCTCCGTTGCAAGCAACCAACCGCCAGCAAACGCCTGTTGGCACTGCGGAGACCCCCGGCACTTTAAGAACAACTGCCCTCAGCTGAAGGCACCCGGACCAACCTACTCCAACTCGGTGAATGGCCCCAAGTTCCCATCAGCACCTACCTCCAAGGCGCTTCCTTCCAGCAGCCAGCAGAGCAGGGCTCAGTACCAGGGAAGGGCCCGAGTCAACCACGTCGACGCTCAGGAAGCCCAGCAAGCCCCGGGAGTAGTGCTCGGTGAGTTCCTCGTCGAATTTACTCCCGCTTCTGTGCTTTTTGATTCCGGAGCATCCCATTCATTTATAGCCGCTAAGTTTGTGGAGAAGCATGGCATACCCTCTACACCTTTAGCTATCCCTTTGGTCACCCGAACCCCGGGATCAGACCTCCTGTGCAAACTCAGGTGTTCGCAAGTCAGAATTCTTTTAAGTGGGGTAGTGTTCCTAGCAGACTTAACCATCTTGCCATCCCAAGGAATTGATGTAATCCTAGGAATGGATTGGCTAGCTAAGCACAAGGGTGTTATCAGCTGCGCAAGCAAAACTGTCCTTCTCATAGATCACCAAGGAAAGGCAGTTTCCTGCCAAGCCCAACCGCCCGCAAAAGATCCAATGGTGTTTAGTCTGGCAGTAGAAAGCATGTCTGTAATCAAGGAATTTGAAGATGTATTTCCAGAAGAGTTGCCCGGGATGCCACCAGAAAGAGAAGTAGAGTTCTATATAGACCTCATTCCCGGCACTGCGCCCATCGCAAAAAGACCATACCGCATGGCCCCCACTGAATTGGCAGAACTGAAACTTCAGCTTTTAGAACTACAGCAAAAAGGGTACATCCGTCCCAGTTCGTCTCCCTGGGGAGCACCCGTTCTCTTCGTAACCAAAAAGGATGGGAGTATGAGGATGTGTATTGATTATCGATCCTTGAACGAAGTTACAATCAAGAATAAGTACCCTCTTCCCCGGATCGATGACCTCTTCGACCAACTGCAAGGAGCCAAATACTTCTCTAAGATAGACCTCAGGTCAGGGTATCACCAACTCAGGATTAAGGAAGCAGACGTTCAGAAAACTGCATTCGTCACCAGATACGGGCAATATGAATTCACGGTGATGCCATTTGGACTAACCAACGCACCTGCCTTTTTCATGAACCTCATGAATAAGGTATTTATGGAGGAATTAGATAAGTTTGTCGTGGTTTTTATCGACGACATCCTCATCTATTCCAAGAGTCGCAAGGACCATGAGCAGCACCTTCGAACCGTCCTCGGAAGACTCAGAGCACATCAACTTTATGCTAAGTTCAGCAAGTGTGAGTTCTGGTTAGAGAAGATAGCCTTCCTAGGGCATATCTTGACTGCCGAAGGGATAGAAGTGGACCCATCTAAGGTAGAAGCGGTTTCAAATTGGAAGCAACCATCCAACGTCAGTGAAGTTCGAAGCTTTCTGGGTATGGCAGGGTATTATCGCCGCTTTATCAAGGGATTCTCCAGCGTAGCAAAGCCCTTGACGGAACTTCTCAAAAAGGACAATAAGTTCGTGTGGACTCCCGATTGTGAAGAAAGTTTCCAAGTCATCAAGGAGAAGCTTACAACCGCGCCAGTTTTGACTCTACCAGACATACACCAGGAGTTTGTCATCTTTTGTGATGCTTCCAAGCAAGGCTTAGGGTGTGTCTTAATGCAAAATGAGAAAGTCATTGCTTATGCATCCCGTTTGCTCAAGCCGCACGAGCAGAACTATCCTACCCACGATCTGGAATTGGCAGCCATAGTTCACGCTCTAAAAATATGGAGGCATTATCTGATTGGGAACAAATGCCACATCTTCACTGATCACAAGAGTTTAAAGTACATCTTCACGCAACCGGACCTCAACCTCTGTCAACGAAGGTGGCTCGAATTGATCAAAGATTACGACCTCGAAATCCACTACCACCCCGGAAAGGCCAATGTGGTAGCAGACGCCCTCAGCCGGAAACCTTTCGGGGTTAAAGGAACAAACTTCCTAGAAGATTGGAAGAAAGAATCAGCTCAGCTGAATGCATGTCTGGGAAACGACGGTGGCCTGGAAGTCAAGCCAAATCTAGAAGATCTCATATGCAAGGCCCAATGTCTCGACGCAGAAACAACCAAGCTTAAGGAAAGAACGCGCAAGGAGCAACTTCCGGACCTAAGAACAGACGAGCAAGGAGTCCTCTGGTTCAAGAACCGTCTGTGCGTGCCAATTGGAAAGGCACGGGAGACCCTGCTCGACGAAGCCCACAACTCAGCTTACTCTATCCACCCAGGGACCACCAAGATGTACCTGGACCTCAAAACCAGGTATTGGTGGAAAGGGATGAAGAAGGAAATAGCCCAGTATGTGGCCCAATGTGACACCTGTCAGCGAACAAAGGCCGAACATCAGAAGCCTGCAGGCCTGCTTCAACCCCTCCCAATACCCGAATGGAAGTGGGAAGAAATAGGCATGGATTTCGTAACCGGATTGCCCAGATCACAAAGAGGAAATGATTCCATATGGGTGATAATCGATCGTCTCACCAAAGTTGCCCACTTTATTCCAGTAAAGACCACTTTTGGAGGAGCAGCCCTTGCCCGATTATACCTTAAAGAGATAGTCAGGCTACATGGCATTCCACGGAAGATAGTATCAGATAGAGGAACGCAGTTCACTTCAAAGTTTTGGAAGGGCCTTCAGCAAGCAATGGGCACCAAGCTAGATTTCAGCACTGCTTATCACCCCCAGTCGGATGGTCAAACAGAGAGAGTCAACAAGGTCCTTGAAGATTTACTCAGAGCCTGCGTATTAGCCTTCGACAGAGATTGGGAGTCTAGTTTGCCGTACGCCGAATTCTCATACAACAATAGCCATCAGGCCAGCATCAAAATGTCACCATTCGAAGCACTGTATGGAAGAAAATGCCAGACTCCCCTAATGTGGTCCAATGTAGGGGAAAGGACGCTAGAAGGACCCGACTTCGTTAAAGAAGCCGAAGAAAAAGTTGCCTTGATCCGCAGAAGGTTACTTGAAGCTCAGAGTCGACAAAAGAGTTACGCAGACAATAGGCGAAGGGAACTCAGATTTGAGGAAGGAGATTTTGTTTATCTCAAGGTTTCTCCAATGCGTGGTGTCAGAAGGTTCCAGATGAAGGGAAAGCTAGCACCCCGTTTCGTCGGTCCTTACCCTATCATTTCCCGAATAGGACCTGTGGCATACCGCCTTGAGCTACCAGAATCCATGTCAGATATTCACGATGTGTTCCATGTGTCTCAACTCCGCAAATGTCTAAAAGTACCAGAAACCCGTATCGAGGCAGAAACAATTCAGATTCAAAAAGATCTCCAGTACCGGGAAAAGCCAGTGAAGATTCTCGACTCGGCAGTCAGAAGAACCCGCAATTCAGAAGTGAAGCTCTGTAAGGTTCAGTGGAGCAGAGATGGAGAAGAGGAAGCCACCTGGGAGAGTGAGGACTCTCTGAGGAAGGAATACCCTTACCTTTTCTCGAGCCCCGTCTAATCTCGAGGGCGAGATTCCTTTAAGTGGGGTAGGTTTGTAGCATCCCAAAAATCCTAATCTAGGTTTGAAACCCTAATCCACCTTTTACCCCTCCCTTCATCCTCTAATTCTAAAATCCTCCCCAAAATTTTCCTTCATCATATGCATACATCTTGATTGATCACAAAAAGCACCTCACTTAGATTCTATTTTCTAAACACTTAGAGTATCTACAAAATAATTTGTTCAAAGAAAAAGATACAAATTGGGAAATTGGAATTAGAAAATAAAAAGAAAAAGAGAAAAACCTCCTCCTCCCCCTGCTGGGCCGAGTTCGGCCCAAGCCGCGGCTCCCCCCCCCCCCTCTCCCTCGCGCCCGCATTCCTCCTTCCCCGGCCCATCTGCGGCCCGCCTCCGCGCGCGCGGCAGCCGCGCCCGCACCTCGCCCTCGCTCTCGCTGACCAAGCGGCCCCGCCCGTCAGCCGCCCCGCTCGCTCGCTCGCTCGCTCGCTCTCGCTGACCAAGCGGCCCCGCCCGTCAGCCGCTTCGTCGTCCGTCCGCCGTCCCCTCGCCGAAGTCACCTCCGCCGTCGCCTCCGTCCTCCCCTCTGCCGTCCGGCCACACAGGGAAGTTTGGCACCGCTCCGTCCTCCTCCCCTTGACCGCGTCCTCGCCGGTACCGCCCCCGCCGTAGCGTCCCCTCGGCGGCGCTGTGCGCCATTTATGGCGGCACTGGGAAGCTCGCCGGAGCCAGGGAGCTCCACCGCCCCCCTCGCCCCCGCGCGCCTATAAAAAGCTCGCCCCGAGCCCCTTCTTTCTCGCACCAGCCCCGACCACTACCCTCCTCCCCGCGCCCGAGCCCAATTCGCGGAGCGCCGTCTTCTTCCCCCTCTCCGGTGAGTCCCTCCTCCTCTCCTCTCTCCCTCTCCGTTAGCCCAGCAAGCAATTGAGTTAGCCTAGCAGCTTCCTCACCTCGCCGCAAACACGATACACCACTCCCCCACCCCGATTGCTCGCCCAGAGCTCACCGGCGGCAACCCCGCCGCAAAGCTCCGCCACCTCCCCGCGGGCAGCTCCCTCCCGACCCCCTCTGACCAAATTGAGCCCATCTCTAGGTCCGCCATCCCCTCCCCATGCTTAGGCGCCTGCGCATTGCCCAAGAACCGGGCCACCGGCGGCAAGCCGCCGTTGAACCCCCCCCCCCCCCGGCGACCGGTTTTTCCCCCCCTCGGCCGGTTCACCCCCGTCGTCAATCACGCCCGCGCCGTTTCCCCCTGCCGCTCTCTCTGTCGCGTGGGCCCCACGTTGACGTCGTCGCCCCGCGCGCCCGCGCCGTCGCCCCTCCCCGTGGGCCGCTGCTGGGCCGAAAGCGCGCCCGCGCGCCTGCCCCGCGCCGAGCTGGGCCAAATCTCCCCCCCCCCCGGCCCGTTTGAGGAGAAATCCATTTCTATTTTATTTTCTTCACCTTTTCCCATTTAATTAGTATTCTTCAATATTTTATACACCAAAAATTATCCAAATAATTTCTAAAGATCTCATACAACAATAATGTTAGAAAATGACACACTATAAATTGTAAACCCCTGTTGATGTATTGTTTTATTGCCGGTTTTTCTAGAAGAAGCAGGGATCGTTGATCCGGAACCCTTAGCCCCGGAAGAAGGGCCAGAACCCGAACTTCCGGAAGTAGATCTTCTGTGCCAGGAAAGCTTCGACGAAGGCAAGTCCATCCTTCCCTTGATGCATAAATTACCTATTCTCTCTACCACTACCTAGGCCGGGAATTATGGGGAATATTGCATTGTGAGTGAGAGCTGGCCCGCATTAACATACACATTCTGGATACGTAAAGTGGATTGGGAGGAAAGGCTTTGTGTATCTCCAAATAAAATCTCTTTTGAAAAATTATGCGATGAAGGGTACTCACCCTCATCACCAGAGAGTGGGATGATCAGGGACTCCCTGGTTTAGGGGAGGGCCTAAGGTGTTGGCTCAGCTGGTTTAGGCGTGAGCAGAAGGATTGTCCCCTCATATAAGGACCGGTTTGTCATCTTCACTACCTGTACTCCTTTGTCGTACAACCACTCGAGATTGTGTGGGCAGTCACTCGATCCGAACTCGTGTGGTCCGACCCCAGGGTTAAGAAGGCTGGGGAGCACCGGAGGATAAGGAGGGGGAAAGTTTTGTCCGGTTTGGGCATGGTGGTGGCCTGACTCCTTCCGGATAACCGTTAAGGTTAGGATGCACGAGTAAGGAAAGAGATCCGGCATTCGGGTCTCGCGACGGTGAGATCGCAGAAACCGGGCTAGTGGGTAAAGTGTACCCCTCTGCGCAGAGTTGAAACCTATTCGAATAGTCCGTGTCCACTGGTATGGATGAGTCTGGTATGGTATGGCAATTAGAGTTTTTCTTTGTTTTCTCTAAGTGGCTTGCCAGGGGAAAGGTGTGATCAAATGGGTGTTGAAAGGAAAATAAGGCCACGGGAGCGGGAAGCTCAGTGGTGGTTGAGTTTTGGTTTCTTTTTAAAGACCATGGGAAAACCTTCAAACAACTGCCTCTCTCTAAAAAAAAGATGAGTGACTACAACTCCACCAAATTGAGCATGTACATCATAGGTCTCTTTCTCTCTACGGGAGCGGGGTGGGCTTGCGGAATACCTAGTGTATTCACCCAGATTTATTTATGTTTTTCAGCAGCCGAGGACTTCTTTTCTGCTTTGCTTGATTAAGAGGGCTGTGTCTGCACCCAGTTCTGCCTGTGGCTTGGGCTAGTGTATTTTTCCTGCTGCGCTTCTCTATTTGGCTCCCTCTCGAGCTTGTACCCGGGTATTGTAATAAATTTATCTAAAACTCTGTACTATTTGAAGTAAGAAATGTGTTTACTAGCCTCCTGGGACTAGTAATTGTTTCACATTTGAGTCCCAAAGGATCGGGACGCTTCATCAAGGCATCTGCTACAACATTTGCTTTGCCAGGATGGTAATGCACTTCCAAATCATAGTCCTTGATTAACTCCAACCATCTCCTCTGCCTCATGTTCAGATCTGCCTGAGTGAAGATGTATTTGAGACCCTTGTGATCAGTGTAGATGTTACAGTGAGCTCCCATCAAGTAGTGTCTCCATATCTTAAGAGCATGAACCACAGCTGCCAATTCCAGATCATGTGTAGGGTAGTTCTGCTCATGGGGCCTGAGTGCTCGGGAAGCATAAGCAATGACTCTGTTATCTTGCATCAAGACACATCCCAAACCAATGCCAGAAGCATCACAATAAACTTCAAATGGCTTGGTGTTATCAGGTTGAGCCAGCACTGGGGCTGTTGTTAAATGCTGCCTCAAAGTATGAAAGGCATCCTCGCACTTTTGGCTCCAATCATACTTGACTCCCTTCTTCAACAGTTCATTCATTGGTTTGGCAATTCTGGAGAAATCCGGAATAAATCGTCGATAATACCCTGCCAATCCCAGAAAACTCCGAATTTGCCTCACTGTAGTCGGGGGTTTCCAATCCATCACCTCTTGTACCTTCTCAGGATCAACTGATATCCCATCCTGAGAAATTGTGTGACCCAAGAATTTAATCTCCTTCAGCCAGAATTCACATTTAGACAACTTGGCATACAACCGATGGTCACGCAGTCTCTGAAGTACAGTATGCAAATGCTTGGTGTGCTCGGCCTCATTCTTGAAATAAACCAGAATATCATCAATGAAAACGACCACAAATTTGTCTAACTCTAGCATGAACACTGAGTTCATCAAGTACATAAAATAAGCCGGGGCATTGGTCAGCCCAAAAGACATCACCAAAAACTCATAAAGCCCATATCTGGTAGAGAAGGCAGTCTTTGGAATATCACTGGCACAGATCTTGATTTGATGGTAGCCCGAGCGAAGGTCTATCTTGGAGAATACTTTGGCTCCCACCAATTGATCAAACAAGACATCAATACGGGGCAGTGGATATTTGTTCTTGATAGTCACCGCATTGAGAGGGCGGTAGTCAACACACATTCTCAAACTCTCATCCTTTTTCTTCACGAATAAGGCAGGACATCCCCATGGTGAAGTACTTGGGTGAATGAACCCCTTGTCCAACAACTCTTGCAATTACTTTTTCAGTTCTGCCAATTCCGCGGGAGGCATCCTATAGGGTCTCTTGGAGATAGGAGCAGTCCCGGGTTGCAATTCAATTGCAAACTCAATGTCTCTGTCAGGTGGCATTCCTGGCAATTCATCCGGAAAAACATCTGGGTAGTCACAGACCACTGGGATCTTTTCCACTGGGGATTCTATCATAACGAAGGCACAAGAACTGGTGCATCCCTGATCGGGCAAAAATAATGTGGTTTCACCACAGGTCGGTGAGTGCACTTCAATGGCCCTAGCTGCAATATCAATCACTGCCTGATGTTTGGTCAACCAGTTAGTTCCCAATATGATATCCACACTATCCAATCCCAAAATAAGAAGGTTGGTTTTAATTATCAGACTACCAAACTTTATAGGCACATTCTTGTTGATTTGATTGGTGGCAATCCTGCCTCCTGGTGTTGAAATTGTGATACCCCCATGGGTGTGGTGAAAAGGCAATTGACACCTGACACTAAATTTGGCACTAACAAAGCTATGTGATGCACCAGAATCAAAAAGAATAATAGCAGGATAATTCAAAACTGTAAAGATACCAGTCATAACGGGTGCTCCCTCTGGAATATCAGCCATGGTGGTGAAGTTTAGCCTGCCTTGCCTCACTTGCACCTTCTGCCTCTTGCCTTGGTTCTGATTAACATTCTGCCCCTGCCTCTGTAGGTTCCGGGGGCAATTCTTGGCATAGTGTCCGGTGTTGCCGCAAGTGAAACACCTGTTGTCATTCGCCTGGCGATACTGCTGCTGCTGCTGATTGTTCCTCTGAGCTGGAAACTGGGTGCGGTTGGGTGCCTGCTGCTGCTGCTGCAATGGTCGGATCACCCATCTCCCTTGCTGCTGCTGAGGTCCCCTGCTCTGGGTGTCAGACACAATCTTGAAGCGCTGTGGCTGAGCTGAGGGTCCTGCCACAGGGGTCTTCCTCTTCTTTTCTATCTATCGAGCTGTAATGCAGTCCTCCTGGGAGATAGCCATGTTGACCAACTCATTGTAGCTATTGGTCTTGACAGTGTTGAGGCGGTCACGGAGCTTAGTGCTGAGCCCCCTCCTGAACCTGTCTCTCTTCTTCTCGTCCGTATCTGCATGATACCCAGCATACTAGCACAGGTCATTAAAAGCCTGAGCATACTGCAATACTGTCCTGTTGCCCTGGGTGAGTGCCAGAAACTCATTGAGCTTTCGGTCCATAATCCCGGCTGGTATGTGGTGCCCCCTAAAAGCTGCCTTGAACTCTCTCCATTCCACCTCTCGGTCCTCTGGCTGCATGGCAAGAAAATGGTCCCACCAAGTCCTTGCGGGTCCGCGAAGCTGCTGGGTGGCAAACCTGACTTTAGTGACCTCTGAACAAGCTCCATGGAGTAGCGGGAATTTGGATTCCACTACTCTCAACCACACATCTGCATCAAGTGGGTCCTCTGCCCTTGTGAACAATGGAGGCTGGGTACTGAGGAACTCCTGGTAGGTAGCTGCCGCGGGATGACGCTGATGGTCCCCACCACCATAATGCTGAGGTGGTGGCTGACGCTGAGCTAGCTGCCTCAAGATCTCATTCTGCTGAGCCATTAGCTCCTGCAGAGTGGGAGGCGGTGGCGGCGGTGGAGGAGCGCGCTCATTCTGACCGCGACGCTGTCTCCCGGCCATCTGAAAAAACCACATATATACTTAATACACATCTTCAAGTTCACGGTTTAATCGCGGCGAAAGAGTCAAAAGCAAATTGATAGATTCCGACATAAACCAAAAAGCATAAACTTTCCGTCCAAATTTAAAACTGACATCATCCATCAACCAAACTTCCAAAAGAGTTTATCACGGTTACATCAATGGTCCCAAAAAGACTCAACTCTACCTAGCCTAGTACCCTAAGGGTGCAAAAGCTAAGCTAGCGGCGAGGAGTCCTACCATCACCAACTTCTAACGCTATCCCTGACACCTAGTGAGCGAACGAGGCAACACTCGACTCGGGGGAAGGTGATCTCCCGGAGCCAGCAGTGTCCACGCTGGAGGCAGGCTCCTCTCCTCCCTCGATGTCGACGTCCTCGTTGGCCTCCATATTTTGGATCTCCTGGTGATGCATATCCAGGTGCTCATTAGCCTCAGCCAGCTGCTGCTAAGTGTTAAGGAGCTGATCCTCGAGAACCTCGATGGTGTTCTCCCTGGTTCCCACCAATTCCTCCAGCTCTTGGATCTCATTGGATAGCTGCTCCACCTGCAAATCCTTTTCCACCATCTCAGTGGACAAATCAACCATGAGCTCCTCTCTGTTGTCCAGGGTGATCTTTGTTGCTTCCAACAATGCCATCAGATGGGACATCGCCTCACTGTGCATCACTTGCAGACGGTACAGAGCATTCATGCACCGTACAGTCAAGTGCGCAGTCTGACCTGGGTAGATGGCCCAGATATCCTTGGCATGCTCCACCCGATCCCTCCACATTGGGTCGTCCTCCCTTTCGGTGGGGAACAAGCCAATGGGGTGGGTAGACAACTCCAAGGGATGGAATCCGCAAAAAGTGGTCAACCCGTGCAGAGCAATCGCCTCAATCGTGTCCTCAGCTCGGTATCCAAAGGACTCAGAGTCCAATGAACGCCAGCCTGGCTATAGGGGATGAGGCTCCATAGTCATCCTCACCCTACAGCGGGGCACTCGGTGCTTCTCGAACTGCTGCACCGCGTACTGAGGAGGCGTCGTGTATCCGGCCCCCTGAAGTACCTCCCACAAAATGCGGGGAAAGTCCTCCCGTGCAAGCCCGTCAGTGTGGGACAGTGCATTTCCGTCATCTTAGGATCCGTGGGAAGCCATCTGTGTACGGTTGAGCGTAAGTAAAAGAAAAAGAATTATAAAAAGAACAAGCAAAACAAAACTCAGCTTCTCTCCAACTATATAAAAAAATGGTATTAGGATACTTAGTTGGTTATCATTTTGTTTTTAAGTCTTTACTCAATTATCCATTTGTTTAATTTAAGAATGCATGCATGCTCGTCCTGAACGACCTCACAGCAATGTAAAGGGAATAGGGAAGAACTCCCGTCCCTTAAAGTGGCCTGTAGGGCCTAATCACTTAGCCACCTAGCTACCCTTCTAACATCCTAAGGCTTCACGCCCTAGGTCTATCCTGATCGTCCTACGATCTATCCAACATTTGTTCCTATCAAGTTTTACTTCGAAAAGGATGGTATTTATATTTTATTGATTCCTCTGTGGTGGTACAAGCTCCGATACCAGCTGTGGCGGAACTGCCCGAATTATTCCAACTTAAGTGCCTAAGCCCTGCCTTAGAGGCTAGACCACACTTAAATGGGAATAACCCGTCAATCCCTCGGATCTAGTCCGACACGGCCACTGACAGGATCAAGTACCACAATCTCACTCGATGGTAAGTCACAGAGCAAATACAATAAAGCATAAAACCATGCATGTAAGAGTATTAAATTATTACATCATCATCGGAGTTTTTGCAATAGTAACTATCATTGTTCGAAGTGCAGCGGAATAAAACTAACGGTAAATAAACAGAGAGATGGGGAAGCCTGTCCCATCACTCCTCATGCTCCTCCTCAGCCGAGGTAGGGTCCCACTCGATAGTCCAACCCGGTGGCAAGATGGACGGCCAAGTCACTCCAGCAACCATGTCCTCCAGAGAACCTGTAAAATTATGCCACAAGCAAGGCTGAGTATACTAATACTCAGCTAGACTTACCCGGTGTGAGGAGTCTACTCCTCTACCTCTAGACATGCAGCTGTTTGGCTGTGGGTTTGGTTGCCAAAAGCACTAGCTGAGTTTCTAAGTCAAGTTTTAACTTTGTCAATTTAAGTGTGACTCTCTTAAGGCTAAATGTGTACTATCTACTCATACATAGTAGCAAACATTATTAGCAATCAACTTATCATATTTCCACTTGTTACTCAATGCAGTACAATGGATCAAGCAGTCTCATTAGCTGCGAGAAGCAGACGATTCGAATCGAGTTTTTATCCTTGCAAGGTAAACCTAAACACACGACATGCAGGGGCACTCCGTCCCCACACACATCAACCGTCCCCATCGATTCCCTGGCAACAGATCAGGGCTCACCGCCTTGGCGTACAATGCCTCACTGACCCCGACTGCCGTCGTGCAGTGACTGCACTTGTACCCACCATAACCGGAATGGGAGACCACATCTCAAGTCGCGTGAGGGGATATGTCTGCGGGCAGGTTCACTCAGGTACTAGGCTTACCGATTTACCATATTTCTCGGTATGTGTTTAGTACGTTCAAACGCTTGACACAGGTATCCGCACGTTAATCCTTATTCCATTTTCCCATCTCGTAGACAACAAATCCCCATGGACTGTTGTCCACAAACTAGTATCATGATAGTATGAAAGTGGGTACAACCAATTCCTGATCTCGCGCGAGTGCTAGAAAAATCACTCGTCTTCTACCGAGATCCTAATTAAATAAAGCAACTACTCGACCTAGCATACTAGTATCCATCTCAAAAGGATTCCTGAGATCATGCAACTAGGGTTCCAAACAACTCCTACACCTAAGTGCACATTCAATCCTACAATCATTAAGTATAGTAAAATAGCATAAATAACAGGTTATGCATAAACCGGGGCTTGCCTTCCAAAGCTGTGGCAGGCAGATCCTCTGGTGCAGACTCGGGTGCTGGATCCGGGGCTACCTCCTGAGCAGCTCCTTGCTCCGGCACGAGGACGTACTCTCCGTCAGCAAGGTTACAGTCTATCAAAATGCAGTGAACATGTATGTCATGATTATGTAGGATTTAATAACATTATGCTAAGAGAAGAAAACTAAGTTAAAGAGTAACTTAGGGTTTTTGGGTCATGTGTGGCTTTTAATGGTTTATGCTTAACACTTCTAGGTTTAGGTTTTGCTAGGGATAGGCATAGGTAATTGGTATTGCCTTTATATATTTCAGTGGACAAGTCATAAAGAGTTTTAGGATGACACAAATTTTCTATTATTCATCTTTCCCTTTCTTTATTTTCTTTTTATGGTTTCTAGTGTAGGTTTGAACTACGGCAGTGGTTTAATATTTTCCAAAAATTTTATAAAAATTTACAGTGGGTTGCCATTGGTCATTATAGCCTGTTCTAGGAAATTGAGGCTTAAAATAAAAGGCTATGCCTTAGACAAAAATAGCAAAAGTTTATGTAAAATGGGCCACTTTACACTACATCTCTTAATTGGGGTTGGGTTCTGCCCTAAGGGTTATTTTTGTTGGCATCTAACAGTAATAATAGGCTTCTGTGCCAAAAATCATAGAAAGCTAAGGGGTGGTCATTTAGCTATGATTTTCTAAAGTTAAATGCCAAAAAGGCACTTTCTACTACATTGTCATTTGAAAAATGTCAAACAGCAGATTTCATATTTTTCCTAAGTTCTTAATAACAAAACATTAATTGTCCCAAGGGTTGGGGTGATTTCACCTTGGAGTTATTTTTGTAGGGTTTTTCTAAGTTTTCCTTATTTTCTTGAAATAAAAGGGATCCTACTTATTTCATACTAAACCAGGGTATAATAGATTTTTCTAGTAAACTACATTGATTAAGTACTCTAACAAAAATAGGGGTGCCCTCTGGTTCATTATTTAAATCACTTTTTCTATTTTTCTTAATCTTAAGCATATTGTAAATTAAATGGCAAAAACTAACTTAATGGGTTGGACAGAGAAGTTTAGCATTTTTAAACAGGTCAGTAGGTGGATATAAACTTCTCCAAATTTTTCTAACCCTAGTAAAATAGTGCAACTATTTTTAGCCCTATTATTTAGCTTTTGGCCAAAACAATAATTAAATCAGAACCTTATAGTTTTCTGTAGTACTTAAGGGTTTTATATTTTTCCTAAGCAGTTTACATTATTTAAAGTCTGACAAAATTGGTTTGACTAAATTTGGATGAACTAAACAGGAGTTATGAATTATTAAAGTTTCTGTTCAATTTAAAATCAGATTTAATAAAGGTTTTCTGGAAAAGCAGTTTACACCGTGAACCCTGGGTTATTTCCAAACTAACTCTCTCAGTTATGCCCCCGCGCTACTATTCATTTGAGTCACTGACATTTCACAAAACCCCCCAGACTTCTTTCCATCTCCCCCGCGGTCCTTCCCTAGGTTTAAACAGTGCCCGCAAGAAAGAAAAGGGTGGCGCGGCTTACCGGCGGCGAGATAGGTCCGGCGAGGGGCGGGGTTGGCTCGGCGAGGCTCTGGCGGTCACAGCGATGTACGGCTTGACGGCGGGGATGGCCGGAATCGCTCGGTCCACGTGCGCAGGCGGGTGTCCTCGTCGGCGACGGGTGTGCCGGCCAAATCACGGTGATCTGGTTCAACCCAAGGGCACGGTGAGGTCCACGGGGTGACGTAGAGACTGTGTGCACAAGGAATCGGAAATTGGTTCAGTGGATTACCCGGTCCACGCACTCCGGCGGGGTTGTGAACTCCGGCGACCGTGGACTGGCCTCTCCGGCGAAGCAGGCTTCGATTCCTCGCTCGGGGAGCTTCACTGAGGTGTGGTCACTCGTCTCCGAGGGTCGGACGGGGTTGGGAAAGGCTGGGCTGGCCGGTCTACGGCGGCAGGGGCTCGGGTGGCCGCGGACACGCCGTGCATGGGCAAACGACGGTGAGCTGAGCTCCGGTGAGGTTTGAGCGTGCGCGGAAGAGTGTGGTCGACGCCTGAGTGGGCTTTATAGGCGCGGGCGCGGGCCATGGCGTCGGCTGGCTGTTGGCGCGACGCGAGGCACGCGCGGGCGTGCTCTGGTGCACACAGAGCGCGTCGAACACGTGGAGCTTTTCTTCTGCCCGTGTTCCACAGCTCACCCAAGTCGCAAACGTGCGAATCTTGGCAAAAATCCGGCGCGAGTCTTTTCCTGGCACCTAGGGCTATCTCTCATCCGTGAGGTCCCATGGCAGATATGGCCTAGGTAGGGAGATCTTCGGTCGCCAAATCAGGTATGTCACTCTGCCCACCTCGCGACAAAAACCGTGCCAAGGCATGTCAAACGTCAAGGTCTCGGGCTCAGCTTTTTCCAGTGGGTGCCCTAGGTGGTATGCCACATTTTTGGTATAGAACTTAGGTGGTTTTGGTGCCAGCTTCGAGGTGAACACGGTTGATCTTTAGTGTAGGTGTAGTTTTTGACTTAGAGAAAATTAGAGAGCTCTAGCTCTCTCTCTACTTAGGGAATGGATTTGGGGTTTCTCCAGGGGTCTTTTTGCAACATTTCCTTCCCATAATTGCTGGTTATAAAGTTACTCAAGGTTTGGTTAAAGATTAACTCATGGTTTGCACATTTGCTTATTCTTCCCCCCTCTCAACCATGGTTTTGGAAGATAGGGTTCAAGAGAGGTCTAGGGTTTTCCCCCTTCTTGCCCAAGGTAGTAAGTGCACAAAGGTTTGAGTGATACTTCTTAGGTCATTAGCAAATCTTGGCTAACACATGGTCTCCAAGGTTCTTATGTTCTCCTTAAGTTATTACCACATGTGATCACAGTCCTTAGCACCAAGGTGTGCTCTAGCCATGGTAACACCTGAGGTGTTACATCCCGATCCGGTGGCATTCCTAGTAATTCATCAGGAAAAACATCTGTGTACTCACAAACCACTGGAATCTTCTTCAGGGTTAACTCCGTCATAGCAAAAGCACATGACTGAGTAGAATCTTGACTGGGCAGAAACAAGGTGAAACTCCTACAGATCGGGGAATTGATTTCAACGACGCGGCTGGCTACATCAAGCACTACTTGGTGTCTGGTCATCCAATTGGCTCCTAGAATGATATCCACATTTTCCAAACCCAAAACAAGGAGGGTGGTTTTGATAATGTGGCTTCCCAGTTGAATGGGCACACTTCGGTTTAATTGGTTGGTTGCAATTTTACCCCTAGGTGTGGCTATCATGAATGACCCTTTTGAATGATAGAAAGGCAGTTGACATTTAGCACTGAACCTTTGGCTAATGAAACTATGAGATGCACCAGAATCAAACAGAATTAATGTAGGTTGATTATAAACTGAAAAGATACCAGTCATGATGGGGGCTCCCTCAGGTAACTCCTTTAGAGTAGTGAAGTTGAGCTTCCCTTGCCTGACTTGTACCTTCTGCTTTCTTCCCTTGTCTTGACTTGGTGCTGGCATTTGCTTCTACTGATTTCTTGGGCAATTTTTGGCATAGTGGTCCACCTTGCCACAAGTGAAGCACTAGTTCCCATTTCCCTGGTGAAACTACTGCTGTGGAGGCTGATTGTTTCTTGAAGCGGGGGCTGGAAAACGAGTGGGTGCTGGCTACTGCTGCTGAGGTGGCCTGATCACCCATCTGCCTACCTGCTGCTGAAATCTCCTGCTCTGATTGTGGGAAACAATCCTGAACCTCTGGGTCTGAGCGGAGGGTGTTGCCATCGGTGCCTTCCTCTTCTTCTCTACCCAGTGAGCTACAATGTAATCTTCCTAGGAGATGGCCAGGTTGACCAACTCATTGAAGCTATCAGCCCGGACAGTGTTGAGATGCTCACGCAGCTTGGTATTGAGACCCCTGCGGAAGCGGTCTCTCTTCTTCTCATCGGAATCAGCATGATAACATGCGTACTGACATAGGTCGTTAAAGGCCTGAGCATACTGCAAGACCGTGTGGGTTCCTTGATTGAGTGCCAGAAATTCATTCAACTTGCGATCAAGAATTCCAGCTGGGATGTGGTGCCCTCTGAAATCAGTCTTGAATTCCTCCCAAGAAACTTCGTGGCCAACAGGTAGCATAGCACGGAAGTGGTCCCACCAAGTCTGAGCAGGGCCACGAAGCTGCTGTGCAATGAAGCGAGCCTTGGTGTCATCAGGGCAGTCTCCCGTGAGGAGGGAAAACTTGGACTCCACGACGCGTAGCCATACATCGGCGTCCAACGGATCCTCTGCCTTGGTGAACAAGGGCGGCTGCGTACTCAGGAACTCCTGGTAAGTTGCTGCTGCCGGAGGTCGTTGCGGCTGGCCTCCACCATACTACTGAGGTTGGGGCTGGCGCTGCAAAAGCTGTTGCAGAATCTCGTTCTGCTGGGCCATCAGCTCCTACACTGTGGGAGCTGGAGGAGGTGGCGGGGGAACTTGCTCGTTCTGTCCGCGACGCTGCCTAGCTGCCATCTGAAAACAGAGATTGTCGCCATTGTTATCCCAATTCACAATTTCAAACAACATCCTATTATCTCATATGGAAGGAAATTGCCATAATTATAACATTAAGTTCGAATGAAGATAACATGGTTACAAACATCCCATAGATCTCAAAGGTTCTCAAGGGTTACATCAGTTAGGGGAAAGTACCCGTAAGCCTAGTCTAAAATCTGTCATTACTAAGCTCGCGTGGGTTTCTATCCTCCTAAAACGTCAAAACGACTGATCAACCCTGAGTAGTGGAAGCGACACTGGATGCGGGCGAAGGGGCCATTGCGGAGGCAGTCATACCGGCACCAGGGGCTGGTCCTAACTCCTTAGGAGCCTCTTCTCCCTCGCTTTCGGCCTCATTGGCCTCCATTTCCATGTGGTGCATGTCCAGGTGGTCATTAGCTTCTTCAAGTTCCTGTTGCACATCATGGAGCTGGTTCTCCAAGACATCAATGGTGTTGTCTTGGATCTCCACCTGCTGCTCCAAGGTGGCGATGTGCTGGCTCAGCCTCTCCACCTGTAGGTCCTTCTCTACCAACTCGGAGGACAAGTCGACCACAAAGTCTTCTCGGCTATCGAAGGTGAGCTTGGTGGTTTGAGCGAGGTTAGCAAGGTGTGCCATAGCGTCGCTCTGCAGGGCCTGAAGGCGGTACAGCGCACTCATGCACTGAACAGTGACCCTCCCAACCAAGTCAGGATACATCGCCCATACGTCCTTCACATGGCTCACATGGTTGCACCACATGGGGTCATCCCTCTTTTCAGCAGGAAAGAGTCCTAGTGGGTGCATCACCATCTCCAGGGGATGGTAGCCACAGAAAGTCGTCAGGGTCTTCAAAGCTGCCGCTTCAGTGGTGTCGTCCGTCCTGAATCCAATCATTTCAGAGTCAAGAGAACGCCAACCCAGCTGAAGGGGATGAGCCTCCAGAGTCAGCCAAACTCGACAACGTGGCGCCCGCTGCTCCCCATACAGCTGCACTATGTACAAAGGGGGCGCAGGGTAACCGGTGGAATTAAGCACTTCCCACAGGATGGAAGGAAAGCCATCGTGAGAAAGGAAGTCAGAGCTGAAACGAGTGTCTCCTCCACTAGCGGGGGTAGGCGAGGTCATCTGCGGAAGGGTATCAGATGTAAAGATTATGGTGGAAGAGGAAAATAAAAGAACTTGGGTGTTTTTTTAAAAGGAAGCGGGTTAGCTCAAATTTTTACTTCTTTAGTTCTTAATCCTTTTAGTTTTATAATGCATGCATGCTGAAAATAACGTCTCCTCTTTGAACAAAAGGGTGCTCTTAGGGCATCCTTTAAAAGGCTAGGAACTGGCCCCCAGGGCCTATTTACTTAGCCACCTATTTCTCCCACTATTCCTAAGGCCTTTCGTCCTAGGTCTAGCGGTCTAGTCCTGACGATTCATACTAGTTCCTAAGCAAGTTTTAGATTTTTAAAATTTGGTATTCATGATTTATTGTTCTTCTCTGTGGTGGTACTTGCTCCGATACCAGCTGTGGTGGAACCGCCCGAATTATTCCAGCTTAAGTGCCTAAGTCGCGTCTCAGGGGGGTCGTAACACACTTAAGTCGGAATAACCCGTCAGTCCCTCAGATCTAGTCTGATAAAGCCACTTAACCAGGATCAAATACCACAAACTCACTCGAAGGTGAGTCACAGAAGAAATACAATAAAACAGAAAACCTCAAATTAAAGTACTAGAGTTATTACATAAATCGGAGTTTTTCAAGTAGCTGACATAAGTTCACAAAATAAATTGCAGCGGATAATCGATATCGTCGAAAGTGAGGAATAGGGCAAGGCCTAGCCCACTACTCCTCCTGCTCCTCTCCTGCTGGAGTAGCATCCCACTCGACCGTCCAACCCGGTGGTAGGCCAAGTCACACCATCAGCCATATTCTGAAGCGTACCTGCAAAAATTATGCCACAAGCAAGGCTGAGTATACTAATACTCAGCTAGACTTATCCAGTGTGAGGAATCTACTCCTCTACCTCTAGACTATGCAACTATATCGCTGAGGGGTTTGGTTTGCCAAAAGCACTAGCTGAGTCTAAAATCAATTTTTAGCTTTTCCAATTCTAGCATAATTAATTTAGCTAAGTTTGCTCCTTCTAAGCATACATGGTAACAATCATTTAATACAGTCAACGAGTTATCTCATGTAAAACCTCATTTCACTTCTTACTCAATGTAGTACAAGGGGTCAAGCAGTCTCATTAGCTGTGAGAAGCAGATGATTCGAATCGAGTTTTAAACCTTGTAAGGTAAACCTAAACACACGACATGTCAGGGTACTCCGTCCCCACACATGTCAACCGTCCCCATCGATTCCCCATTCGCGGCCAGGCCTCACCGCCTTGGCATACAATGCTCCACTGACCCCGGCTGCCGTCGTGCAGTGACCGCACTTGTACCCACCATAGATAGCATGGGAGACCCAGTCTCAGGTCGCGTGAGGGGTAAAGTCCACGCCCGGCTTCACTCAGTTACTAGGTTTATCAGTTACCATATTTCCCGACATGTGTTTAGTACGTTCAATCGCTTGACTCAGGTATCCACACTTTAATCCTTAATTCATTTTCCTATCTCATAGACAAGGCATCCTCCCTGGATCCAAGTCCATAGACCGTCATAGATCCCGTTATCAAGATGAATACAATCAATTCCTGACCTCGCGTGAGTGCTAGAAAAATGGCCTTGTTCATAAAGCATTGGCAATGGGTATTACTTTGTAGTTTTGAATAGGTTTTACATTTTTTTCTGTGGTTTACTTCATTACTAATCTGGTAAAAATTTATTTGCCTACTGTTGCACATTTCTTGGCTTACTTATGATTTAATTGGAATATGACTCAATACCAAGTTCTATTTGTTCAACCTACTTAAAATGATGGGCTGGGGTATTTACCATTTTTGCAGTGGTGTCCTAGTGATTACAAGTCTACTAAATTTTTCTTACCAATTTTGGAATTGTTCTTATATTTTTAATAATGGCCTTTCTGGTTTTATTAGTGCCTAATAAAACATTTCACCTTGAATTTGTTCTGGACTAGGGTCCCTTTATTTTTCCTAGCTTCCTTATTACTCAAGTGGACTAGAAAAAATATTGACATCCTATGTTCATTATTTTCTAATACCTTTCTCATTTTCCTAAGTTTTAGGCAAATATGGCTTTTAATTAGTAACTTTGCTTAAATCTTCAATACTGGGGTGCTTACTATTTTTAAATAGTGTCTAAGTGGGGTTTATACTTCTACAAATTTTCTTAAGTTCAGCACAGAAGTCTAACTATTTTTCTTTATTTTAACAAGGTTTGGGCAGTTTCCTTATTTAATTCTAAACTCTAAAAATCAATACAGAAACCATAGGGTTTAGCATTTTTATTTGATAGTCCATAATATTTTAAATCTAGCAAAATTAGTTTGACTAAATTTGGTTGAACATTTCTCAAGATATAAATTTTCTAAGTTCTATGCTAAATTTAAATGAATAAACAGAAATGGTTTAAGGGAAAATGGTTTTGCGTCTGGGTTCCTGGCGAAAAGGTTTTAAGTGTATTACAAATATGTCCTCGGTTCACTATTCATTTGAGTCTATGGCTCTGTAGAAAACCCCCTAGGGTTTTGCTAAATCGAACCCACAGTCCTTCCCTATTGGAACAGTGGCTGCGGTGGAAGAAAGGGGCGGAGGGGCTTACCGGCGGCGAGACTGCTCTGGTGAGGTGGTCGAGGACGTAGGGGAGGTCCTGAGGGTCACGGCGATGTGCGGGTCGCCGTCGGGAATAGTCGGAGTCGGACGGTCCGCGTGCGCCGGCGGAGATGCTCGTCGGCGGCGAGGAATCCGGCCTTCTCACGGCGCGATTGTCCAAGTGAACCGGTCAGTGAGCTTCACCAGAGGTCAAGAAGAATAGGGGTGCGAGGAATTAGAGAATGGCTCACCGGATTGCTCGGTCCACGCGCGGTGGCGGGTGGCCGAAGTCCGGCGAGAGTGAATCCGCCTCTCCGTGAGGCAATGCCTCGGCTCAAGCTTGGAGAAGCTTCACAGCCTCTCGGGGAAGCGGTCCAGGGGCTAGGACGAGGCTGGGGGTCGACAGAAAGGACTGGCCACAACGGTCGTGCTCGGGCAGTGATGGCGGGCGGTGGCGCTTGCTTTCCACGGCGAACTCTGGTGATCTCTGGCTTAGGTGGGGCTCTGGGTGCGCGAGCGCAAACGGCTAAGGCTTCTGGGGCATTTATAAGCGAGGGCGAAGTGCAGACGCGCGGGGTGGGGGCGCGCTACTGCGGCCAGTCCACGCTCGGCCGGCCTGACACGGCGTCGAGCACGTGGCTCTTTGCTTCTGCCCGAGTTTAAACGCTCATAGGTTGGAGATCTTCGCGTATTTGGGCATGATCACTGCACAAGATTTGCTCTCTCGACTTAGCTTTGTCGTTTATGCGTGGAAGTTGAGCGGTTTGGGGCTATGTACAGAGAGTTGTCGCGTCACTAAGGTGGCAGTGTCACAAGGTCGAGTCCCGAGGTAAATCCATGTCAAGATTGTGTCAAACGGTGGAGAGAGGTTTCCAAACTTTGTCATGGTGTGTTCCAGGTAATTTGGCGTCACTTTGCTATTTGGACTTTTTTTATTCAAGTTTTGAAAAACAGAGAACGCGGTCAATCTTTGGAAAGGGGCTGAAATTCAGATTTCTGAATTTCTGAATTTCTCCCAAGTGCATTAGTTCAGGGGCTGATTTGGGGATTTTGAAAAATTCAAATGGTAAAACTTTTTTACTATATTTTGTTGGTTATTTAGTGCACTAAAACTTTGTTATTTGGTTTTTAGCAAAATTTGTATTTTTCTCCCAAGTCTTTTCCCAAATTCCCTTTATGTGCTTAAATGGTCCACTTAGGATTAATTAGGGTTTGAGAGTTCTTCTTACCTTGAGGTTCATGTCATGATTAAGGAGAATTTCTTAAGATAAAAAGACTCACTTAAACCTTTGTTATCAATTTATGATGTCCTTTCCTTAGGTAGGTTCACATGTGATAATGGTTTTGAGTCAGCCTTAAGGAGAAACTCTAGGTGACACTAGGGTGTCACACCGCCCCCGCCCGGCGCACGCGCCCCGCCCCGGCCGGCGCCCCAGCGCCCGCTCCCTACCCGCGGCATGCCGCCCGCACCCCACGTCCTCTCGCCGCCGGCTCACCTCCACGCGTCGTCGTCGTCCAACCCCGCCACCGGCCGTTTAGGTAATTTTTTGAGTATTTTAGTTATTATTTTTAGTTATTGTGTTAGCATTTTTGTTAGATATGTTAGATTTTTTGCTATAATTAGTTGTTTTTTGAATGTAAGTATCATGAAAATGAATATGATAAATGCTAATTTGATTGAATATGATGAATGTGAGTTGAATGTGCACATTTTTTATCCTCCCCGTGCAGGGGAGGTGCTATCAAAATTTATAATTAGTTATTTAGTAGTTAGTTATAAGGTGGTTAGTATTTTAATGGGTTGTGGTTATAGTTTTAGTTATGTAGCTAGTAATTAGTGGGTTATGTTTAGGCAATAACCATCCATAGTGGATATTGAATGTTTAATTCGTGTTTCAAATAGATGGACAATTTTTTGAGATTATATCATGGAGGCAATGTGGAACAAGATCCGTATGGAAATGCCAAGTTCATTGACATGCGACACGTGCCGGTACTATTCGATGGTAGACCTTCCTTGAGTGATGTGTTTACAAAGGCTAAACAAAAGCTAGGTTATCATGAAGATGATGACATTGCGGTTGACGGAGTGCTTAACATTGGTCATCCACCAAATGCCATAAGACAAGTCATCCCAATTGATTGTCAACTGGATTGGGATAATTATGTTACTTCGGCTATGAAGACCCATTTGCAACTCATGGAGGTTGTGGTGCGTCCGGTTGTAGTAGACCGTTGAAAGGGAAATGTGCCCTTGGGCCATTTCTAAGTATTTTGGTGATCAAGTGCCAACACAAATGGTTTAAGTGTGAAACTATGCCAAATGGTGGATGAAGTGAAAATCAACACAAAGGTATGATTCTAGACTTAGTACATTGGTTTTTGTGTACTAACAAATTTGTCTAAGTGCTAGAATCAGAGAAAATACATTTGGAAAAGACTTGGCTCGAGCAGCCAAGACTCTGCTCAGTCTGGGTACACCAGACTGTCCGGTGGTGCACCGGACAGTGTCCGGTGCGCCAGGCTGGCGTCTAGTCAACTGGCTGCTCTTGGGTCTCGACGGTGGCGTACGGCTATAAATTACTAGACTGTCCGGTGGTGCACCGGACTGTCCGGTGAGTTGGCTGCGGCGAAGTCGCCGCTCTCAGGAATCAAGTCAACAGCGTACGGCTATAATTCACCGGACTGTCCGGTGGTGCACCGGACTGTCCGGTGAGCCAACGATCGGCTGGGCCAACGGTCGGACGCGCAATCCGCGCGTGACGCGTGGCCGAGCCAACGGTCAGATGGGGGCACCGGACTGTCCGGTGCGCCAACGGCTCCAAATCTTCAACGGTCGGCTGCGCCAAAATAGGAAAAAATCAGCACCGGACAGTGTCCGGTGGTGCACCAGACTATCCGGTGCACCAACCGACAGAAGGAAAGAAATGCCTTCCTGGATTGCTCTCAACGGCTCCTAGCTGCCTTGGGGCTATAAAAGGGACCCCTAGGCGCATGGAGGAGTACACTAAGCATACTTTGAGCATTCTTGATCATTCACACTCCGTCTTTTCGCACTCGTTTGACATTCTTAGTGATTTGAGCTCCGTTCTAGTGAGAACCTTGTGATATTCATTTGAGCTCGAGTCTTGGCCGTGTGTGTGTGCGTATTGCTGTGGATTTGTGTGTGTTGCTTCCCTCCCTTACTTTAGTGCTTTCACTTTGATCCTTATTGTAAGGGCGAGAGACTCCAAGTTGTGGAGATTCCTCGCAAACAGGAAAGAGTAAAGAAAAGAAGAACACCGTGGTATTCAAGTTGATCATTGCATCACTTGAGAGGAGTTGAGTGCAACTCTCGTCCATTGGGACGCCACAACGTGGAGTAGGCAAGTGTTGTACTTGGCCGAACCACGGGATAAATCCTCGTGTCTCTTGTGCTTGTTCTCACTGTGTGTATTGTGCTTCACAAGAGCTCTCCTTAGCCACTTGACTTCATTGTGCTAACTCCTAATCAAGTTTTGTGGCTTTAAGTTTCAAGTTTTTACAGGATCACCTATTCACCCCCCCTCCCTCTAGGTGCTCTCAATTGGTATCAGAGCCGTTCTCTTCACGAAAGGGACTAATCGCTCGAAGAGGTTGATCCTAAGGGCAAGGGGATGGTGGTCAACGATAAGGAATCCGTCTTCAACGAGCCGAGGGACGACAAAGCTAATGACTCCGGCTCGAGTCAAAAGAAGAAGGACGGGAAGAAGAAGAAGAGGCGCATCAAGAAGATTGTCTACTACGACAGCGACGAATCCTCTTCATCCCAAAAGGACGACGAATATGAGGAGAAAAAGAAACCGGTTAATTCGAACTTTTCTTTTGATTATTCTCGTATTCCGCAAAGTTCCAATGCTCATTTGCTTTCCATTCCCCTTGGTAAACCTCCTCACTTTGATGGAGAGGACTACGGATTTTGGAGTCACAAAATGTGTAGCCACTTGTTCTCTCTCCATCCAAGTATATGGGAGATAGTAGAAAATGGAATGCAATTTGATAGTACGGATAGTCTCATGTTCATCAATGAACAAATTCACAAAAATGCACAAGCTACTACTGTTCTTTTAGCGTCATTGTGCAGGGATGAATACCATAAGGTGAGCGGCTTGGATAACGCCAAGCAAATTTGGGACACCCTCAAGATCTCGCATGAGGGGAACGACGTCACCATGCTCACCAAGATGGAGTTAGTGGAAGGCGAACTAGGAAGGTTCGCGATGATCAGAGGGAGGAGCCAACCCAAACGTACAACAGGCTCAAGACCCTCGTCAACAAAATAAGGATCTATGGAAGCACGCGATGGACGGACCACGACGTCGTCCGACTTATGCTAAGGTCCTTCACCGTCCTTGATCCTCATCTTGTTAACTCTATTCATGAGAATCCTAGGTACACCAAGATGACGCCCGAAGAAATACTTGGGAAGTTTGTGAGCGGGCGAATGATGATCAAGGAGGCGAGATATGTTGATGAGGCGCTAAATGGCCCAATCCATGAGCCTCAAGCCATTGCTCTCAAGGCAACAAGTAGCAGGGAGGCGCTACCTAGCAAGGTGACGCAAATTGAGGCGACCGGGCTAAACGAGGATGAAATGGCCCTCATCATCAAGCGCTTCAAGATGGCGCTCAAAGGTCGCAAGGAGCACCCCAACAAAAGCAAGACGAAGGGAAAGCGCTCCTGCTTCAAGTGTGGTAAGGTTGGTCACTTTATTGCTAATTGTCCCGATAATGATGGTGACCAGGATCAAGAGAAGAAGAGGGAAAAGAAGAAGACTTACAAGAAAGCGAAGGGCGAGTTACACCTTGGCAAAGAATGGGACTCGGATTGCTCTTCATCCGACTCTGACGACGAAGGACTCGCCGCCACCGCCTTCAACAAATCATCCCTCTTCCCCAACGAGCATCACACCTGTCTCATGGCAAAAGAGAAGAAGGTAAGCACTCGTAATACTATTACTTACGCTTCTTCAAGTGATGATGAATCTAGTGATGATGAAGTAGACTATGCTAGTTTATTCAAAGGTTTAGATAGAACTAAAATTGATAAAATCAATGAATTAATTGATGCCTTGAATGAGAAGAACAGATTGTTAGAAAAGCAAGAGGATCTTTTATATGAAGAGCATGATAAATTTGTAGATGTTCAAAAATCTCTTGCTTTAGAAGTTAAAAGAAATGAAATGCTTTCATGTGAATTATCTACATGCCACGAATCTATTTCTAGCTTAAGGAGTATCAATGATGACTTGAAGGCTAAGTTAGAAATAGCTAATAAATCAACCTCTTGTGTAGAACATGTTGTAATTTGCAATAGGTGTAAAGATTTTAATGTTGATGCGTGTAGTGAACACCTAGTTTCCATTTCTAAATTAAATGATGAAGTGGCTAGTCTTAATGCTCAACTTAAGACTAGCAAAAATGAATTTGATAAACTAAAATTTGCAAGGGATGCCTACACTATTAGTAGACACCCCTCAATTAAGGATGGGCTTGGCTTTAAGAGGGAAGCCAAGAACTTAACAAGTCATAAGGCTCCCATCCCCGCTAAGGAGAGAGGGAAGGCTCCTATGATGAGTAGCAATCAAAAGAATCATGCCTTCATTTATAGCGATAGGAAATTCTCTAGAAATGCTTGTAGGAATTATTCTTATGATTCACAAGATATGACTGCTTCTAGTTCTTATATGCATGGTAGAAATATGGCTATGAAATATTCTGGAAATGTTCATTATGATAGGAGTTATAATGCTTTTGACTCACATGCCATGACCGCTTCAAGTTCTAATGGTAGGCCTAGGAGAAACTCTGTGTCTCATGCACCTAAGAATGTGTGTAATGGATCTACCACTATATTTCTTGCATGCAATACTAAATTTGTTCTTTCATGCAAAAATAAAAAGGTGATTGCTAAAAAGGTGGGGGTCAAATGCAAGGGAGACAAAACTTGCATTTGGGTCCCAAAGACAATTATAACTAACCTTGTAGGACCCAACAAGAGTTGGGTACCTAAAACCCAAGCCTAATTTGCCTTGCAGGTTTATGCATCCGGGGGCTCAAGCTGGATTATCGACAGCGGATGCACAAACCACATGACGGGGGAGAAGAAGATGTTCACCTCCTACGTCAAGAACAAAGATTCCCAAGACTCAATCATATTCGGTGACGGGAATCAAGGCAAGGTTAAAGGACTAGGAAAAATAGCTATTTCTTCCGAGCATTCCATTTCTAATGTGTTTTTAGTAGAATCGCTCGGATATAACTTGTTGTCCTTTAGTCAATTATGTAACATGGGTTACAATTGCTTATTTACAAACGTAGATGTGTCTGTCTTTAGAAGGAGTGATGGTTCATTAGCCTTTAAGGGTGTACTAGACGGCAAACTCTATTTAGTTGATTTTTCGAAGGAGGAGGCCGGTCTAGATGCATGCTTAATTGCTAAGACTAGCATGGGCTGGCTGTGGCATCACCGTCTAGCACATGTGGGGATGAAGAACCTTCACAAGCTTCTAAAGGGAGAACATGTGTTAGGTCTAACAAATGTAACTTTCGAAAAAGATAGACCTTGTGCAGCTTGTCAAGCAGGTAAACAAGTGGGAAGTGCTCATCACATCAAGAACGTGATGACTACATCAAGACCTCTAGAGCTATTGCATATGGACCTCTTCGGACCCGTCGCCTACCTCAGCATCGGGGGAAGTAAGTATGGTCTTGTTATTGTTGATGATTTTTCCCGCTTCACTTGGGTATTCTTTTTGCAGGATAAAACTGAAACCCAAGGGACCCTCAAGCGCTTCCTAAGGAGAGCTCAAAATGAATTTGAGCTCAAGGTGAAGAAGATAAGGAGCGACAACGGGTCCGAGTTCAAGAACCTGCAAGTGGAGGAGTTTTTTGAGGAGGAAGGAATCAAGCACGAGTTCTCCGCTCCCTACACACCACAGCAAAACGGTGTGGTAGAGAGGAAGAACAGGACACTTATAGACATGGCGAGGACGATGCTTGGAGAATTCAAGATGCCCGAGCGGTTTTGGTCAGAAGCCGTGAACACGGCTTGCCACACCATAAACCGGGTCTACCTTCATCGCCTCCTCAAGAAGACGTCATACAAGCTACTAACCGGTAACAAACCCAACGTTTCGTATTTTCGAGTTTTTGGGAGTAAATGCTACATTCTGGTGAAGAAAGGTAGAAATTCAAAATTTGCTCCCAAAGCTGTAGAAGGGTTTTTGTTAGGTTATGACTCAAATACAAAGGCGTATAGAGTCTTCAACAAATCATCGGGTTTGGTTGAAGTCTCTAGCGACGTTGTATTTGATGAGACTAATGGCTCTCCAAGAGAGCAAGTTGATCTTGATGATGTAGATGAGGATGATGTTCCAACGGACGCAATTCGTACCATGGCTATTGGAGACGTGCGACCACAGGAACACGAGGAGCAAGATCAACCTTCTTCCTCAACGACGGTGCACCCCCCAACTCAAGATGATGAACAGGTACCTCAAGAGGAGGCGTGTGATCAAGGGGGAGCACAGGATGTCCAAGTTGAAGAGGAAGAAGCACCACAGGCCCCTCCAACTCAAGTTCGAGCGATGATTCAAAGGAATCATCCCGTCGACCAGATTTTGGGTGATATTAGCAAGGGAGTAACTACTCGCTCTAGATTAGCTAATTTTTGTGAGCATTACTCTTTTGTCTCTTCCATTGAGCCTTTCAGGGTAGAAGAGGCCTTGCTAGACCCAGACTGGGTGTTGGCCATGCAGGAAGAGCTCAACAACTTCAAGCAAAATGAAGTTTGGACACTGGTGCCGTGTCCCAAGCAAAATGTTGTGGGAACCAAGTGGGTGTTCCGCAACAAACAGGACGAGCACGGGGTGGTGACAAGGAACAAGGCTCGACTTGTGGCAAAAGGTTATGCCCAAGTCGCAGGTTTGGACTTTGAGGAGACTTTCGCTCCTGTGGCTAGGCTAGAGTCGATTCGTATTTTGTTAGCCTATGCTGCTCACCATTCTTTCAGGTTGTTCCAAATGGACGTGAAGAGCGCTTTCCTCAACGGGCCAATCAAGGAGGAGGTGTACGTGGAGCAACCCCCTGGCTTTGAGGATGAACGGTACCCCAACCATGTGTGTAAGCTCTCTAAGGCGCTCTATGGGCTTAAGCAAGCCCCAAGAGCATGGTATGAATGCCTTAGAGACTTTTTAATTGCTAATGCTTTCAAGGTTGGGAAAGCCGATCCAACTCTTTTCACTAAGACTTATGACGGTGATCTATTTGTGTGCCAAATTTATGTCGATGACATAATATTTGGTTCTACTAACCAAAAGTCTTGTGAAGAGTTTAGCAGGGTGATGACACAGAAATTCGAGATGTTGATGATGGGCGAGTTGAACTACTTCCTTGGGTTCCAAGTGAAGCAACTCAAGGACGGCACCTTCATCTCTCAAACGAAGTACACGCAAGACTTGCTCAAGCGGTTTGGGATGAAGGACGCCAAGCCCGCAAAGACTCCGATGGGAACCGACGGACATGTCGACCTCAACAAAGAAGGTAAGTCCGTCGATCAAAAGGCATACCGGTCTATGATAGGGTCTTTACTTTATTTATGTGCTAGTAGACCGGATATTATGCTTAGCGTATGCATGTGTGCTAGATTTCAATCCGACCCAAGGGAGTGTCACCTTGTGGCCGTTAAGCGAATTCTTAGATATTTAGTCGCTACGCCTTGCTTCGGGATCTGGTATCCAAAGGGGTCTACCTTTGACTTGATTGGATATTCAGACTCCAATTATGCTGGATGTAAGGTCGATAGGAAGAGTACATCAGGGACGTGTCAATTCTTAGGAAGGTCCCTAGTGTCGTGGAGTTCTAAGAAACAAACTTCCGTTGCCCTATCCACCGCTGAGGCCGAGTACGTTGCCGCAGGACAATGTTGCACACAATTACTTTGGATGAGGCAAACCCTCAGGGACTTTGGCTACAATCTAAGCAAAGTCTCAATTCTATGTGACAATGAGAGTGCAATCCGCATGGCGGACAATCCTGTTGAACACAGCCGCACAAAGCACATAGACATCCGGCATCACTTTTTGAGAGACCACCAGCAAAAGGGAGATATCGAAGTGTTTTATGTTAGCACCGAAAACCAGCTAGTCGATATCTTTACCAAGCCTCTAGATGAGAAGACCTTTTGCGGGCTGCGTAGTGAGCTAAATGTCTTAGATTCGCGTAACTTGGATTGATATAGAGCATACATGTGTTTTATGCATTTGATCATGTTCCATTATGCATTTTTATTGCTTATTTATGGTGCTCAAGTTGTGCAAAAGATCTTCCGGACCTCACAAGTCCATGTGTGATTGATGCACATATTTAGGGGGAGAAATGCTATAACTTGACCCTTTGAGACTAACCGTGTGTTTGAGTTTTCTTAATTTAGTCTCAAAGGTGGATTGAAAGGGAAAGGTGAACTTGGACCATGCAAGACTTCCACTGCACTCCAATGAGATGGTAACTCACTCCAAGTTCATCTCCATATTCTTATTGCCTTTTTACTCTTATTTGAAGATTTTGGTGAGGCAATGGGGTTTAAGGGCCAAGATTGATCCCGTTTTGGTTCTTGATGCCAAAGGGGGAGAAAATAAGGCCAAAGCAAGAAATGGATCAGCTACCACTTGAGAATTTTGAAGCAACCACTTGAGAATTTTGAAAATAATAGAATTAGAGCTTTTGGTTTGTCAAAATACTCTTATTGTCTCTTATTGTCAAAAGTTGGTCTCTTGTGGGGAGAATGTTTGATTATGGGAAAAGGGGGGAGTTTTTGAATTCTTGATCAATTTCTCTTGGAATACCTCTCTCTATGCCTCAACAAGTGTGTTTGACTTAGAGATAGGAAATTGAGTTTGATTTGCAAAAACAAACCAAGTGGTGGCAAAGAATGATCCAAATATGCCTGATTTGAATCAAAACAAATTTGTGTTCTCATTTGCATTGATGTTGCACTTCCTTTAGTTGCTTTTTGTTGTGTTGGCATAAATCACCAAAAAGGGGGAGATTGAAAGGGAAATGTGCCCTTGGGCCATTTCTAAGTGTTTTGGTGATCAAGTGCCAACACAAATGGTTTAAGTGTGAAACTATGCCAAATGGTGGATGAAGTGAAAATCAACACAAAGGTATGATTCTAGACTTAGTACATTGGTTTTTGTGTACTAACATATTTGTCTAAGTGCTAGAATCAGAGAAAATACAAGTGGAAAAGACTTGGCTCGAGCAGCCAAGACTCTGCTCAGTCTGGGTACACCGGACTGTCCGGTGGTGCACCGGACAGTGTCCGGTGCGACAGGCTGGCGTCTGGTCAACTAGCTGCTCTCGGGTCTCGACAGCGGCGTACGGCTATAAATCACCGGACTGTCCGGTGGTGCACCGGACTGTCCGGTGAGTCAGCTGCGGCGAAGTCGCCGCTCTCGGGAATCAAGTCAACAGCGTACGGCTATAATTCACCGGACTGTCCGGCGGTGCACCGGACTGTCCGGTGAGCCAACGGTCGGTCGGGCCATCGGTCGGCCGCGCAATCCGCGCGTGACGCGTGGCCGAGCCAACAGTCAGATGGGGGCACCGGACTGTCCGGTGTGCACTGGACAGTGTCCGGTGCGCCAACGGCTCCAAATCTTCAACGGTCGGCTGCGCCAAAATAGGAAAGAAATCAGCACCGGACAGTGTCCGGTGGTGCACCGGACTGTCCGGTGCACCAACCGACAGAAGGAAAGAATTGTCTTCCTGGATTGCTCTCAACGGCTCCTAGCTGCCTTGGGGCTATAAAAGGGACCCCTAGGCGCATGGAGGAGTACACTAAGCATACTTTGAGCATTCTTGATCATTCACACTTTGTCTTTTCGCACTCGTTTGACATTCTTAGTGATTTGAGCTCCGTTCTAGTGAGAACCTTGTGATATTCATTTGAGCTCGAGTCTTGGCCGTGTGTGTGCATATTGCTGTGGATTTGTGTGTGTTGCTTCCCTCCCTTACTCTAGTGCTTTCACTTTGATCCTTATTGTAAGGGCGAGAGACTCCAAGTTGTGGAGATTCCTCGCAAACGGGAAAGAGTAAAGAAAAGAAGAACACCGTGGTATTCAAGTTGATCATTGGATCACTTGAGAGGAGTTGAGTGCAACTCTCGTCCATTGGGACGCCACAACGTGGAGTAGGCAAGTGTTGTACTTGGCCGAACCACGGGATAAATCCTCGTGTCTCTTGTGCTTGTTCTCACTGTGCCTATTGTGCTTCACAAGAGCTCTCCTTAGCCACTTGACTTCATTGTGCTAACTCCTAATCAAGTTTTGTGGCTTTAAGTTTCAAGTTTTTACAGGATCACCTATTCACCCCCCCCCCCCCCTCTAGGTGCTCTCAACCGTCCCCATGAAGACTTTGATCGTCCTATCGATGACGTGCCAACTGTTCCTGATGCTCAATCTGGCCCCAATTTGATCTCGGACCCGTTGTCGCTTCTTATCTTCTTCACTTTGAGCTCAAATTCGTTTTGAGCTCTCCTTAGAAAGCGCTTAAGGGCCCCTTGGGTTTCTGATTTATCCTGCAAAAAGAATACCCAAGTGAAGCGGGAAAAATCATCAACAATAACAAGACCATACTTACTTCCCCCTATGCTGAGGTAGGCGATGGGTCCGAAGAGGTCCATGTGAAGTAGCTCCAAAGGTCTTGATGTGGTCATCACATTCTTGCTGTGATGAGAGCTTTCCACCTGTTTACCTGCTTGACATGCTACACAAGGTCTATCTTTTTCGAAATACACATTTGTTAGTCCTAACACATGTTCTCCCTTTAGAAGTTTATGGAGGTTCTTTATCCCAACATGTGCTAGACGGCGATGCCACAGCCAGCCCATGTTAGTCTTAGCTATTAAGCATGTATCTAGATCGGCCTCCTCTTTCGAAAAATCAACTAAGTAGAGTTTGCCATCTAGTACACCCTTAAATGCTAATGAACCATCATTCCTTCTAAAGACAGACACATCAACATTTGTAAATAAACAATTGTAGCCCATGTGGCACAATTGACTAACAGACAGCAGATTATAGCCTAGCGACTCTACTAGAAATACATTAGAGATAGAGTGCTCATTTGTGATGGCTATCTTGCCTAAGCCTTTGACCTTGCCTTGATTCTAATCTCCAAATATGATTGTATCTTGGGAATCCTTGTTCTTGACGTAGGAGGTGAACATCTTCTTCTCCCCCGTCATGTGGTTTGTGCATCCGCTGTCGATAATCCAGCTTGAGCCTCCGGATGCATAAAACCTGAGGCAAATTAGGCTTGGGTTTTAGGTACCCAACTCTTGTTGGGTCCTACAAGGTTAGTTATAATAGTCTTTGGGACCCAAATGCAAGTCTTGTCTCCCTTGCACTTGGCCCCCAACTTCCTAGCAATCACTTTCTTATTTTTACAACAAATTGCAAAAGAAGTATTGCAAGCATGGTAAATTGTAGAAGGTTCATTACATACTTTCCTAGGCACATGAGCAACATTTTTCCTAGGCATATTTCTACCATGCACAAAAGAAGAACTTGAATCAATCATAGCATGTGAATCATAAGCATAACTCCTATGAGCATTTCTAGAAAATTTTCTATCACTATAGATGAAAGCATGATTTCTTTGAGCACTATTAGCCATAGGGGCCTTCCCTTTCTCCTTGGCGGAAATGGGAGCCCTTTGACTTGTTAAGTTCTTGGCTTCCTTTCGAAAGCCAAGCCCATCCTTAATAGAGGGGTGTCTACCAATAGTGTAGGCATCCCTTGCAAATTTTAGTTTATCAAAATCCACCTTGCAAGTCTTAAGTTGAGCATTAAGACTTGCAACTTTATCATTTAATTTAGTAATGGATGCCAGATGTTCATTACAAGAATTAACATCAAAATCCTTGCACCTATTACAAATTACGACATGTTCCACACATGAACTAGACTTATTAGCTACTTCTACCTTAGCATTTAACTCATCATTAACACTCTTCAAACTAGAAATAGACTCATGGCAAGCAGAAATTTCAGAAGATAAAATCTCATTCCTTTTAGTTTCTAAAGCAAGAGATTTTTGTACACTAATAAACTTATCATGTTCTTCATACAATATATCCTCTTGCTTTTCTAAGAGTCTATTCTTTTCATTTAAAGCATCAATCAATTCATTGATTTTTCTACCTTGGCTCTATCTAAACCTTTAAATAAGCTAGAATAGTCTACTTCATCATCACTACAATCTTCATCGCTAGAAGTAGTATATTTAGGAGTTTCTCGAACGCTTACCTTTTTCTCCTTTGCCATTAAGCAAGTATGGCGCTCGTTGGGGAAGAGAGACGACTTGTTGAAGGCCGAGGCGGCGAGTCCTTCGTCGTCGGAGTCGGACGAAGAGCAATCCGAATCCCACTCTTTGCCTAGGTGTGCCTCGCCCTTCGCCTTCTTATAGGCCTTCTTCTTCTCCCTCTTCCCGCTCTTTTCTTGTCCCTAGTCACTATCATTATCGGGACAGTTAGCAATAAAGTGACCAGTCTTACCACACTTGAAGTAGGAGCGCTTTCCCTTTGTCTTGCTCTTGTTGGGATGCTCCTTGCATCCTTTTAGCGTCGTCTTGAAGCGCTTGATAATGAGGGCCATTTCATCCTCATTTAGCCCGGCCGCCTCAACTTACGCCACCTTGCTAGGTAGCGCCTCCCTGCTGCTTGTTGCTTTGAGAGCAACGGTTTGAGGCTCGTAGATGGGCATTGGGCCATTCAATGCCTCATCAACGTATCTTGCTTCCTTGATCATCATACGCCCGCTTACAAACTTTTCGAGTATTTCCTCGGGCGTCATCTTTGTGTACCTAGGATTCTCACGGATTGAGTTCACAAGATGAGGATCAAGAACAGTGAAGGACCTGAGCATAAGTCAGACGACGTCGTGGTCCATCCATCTCGTGCTTCCATAGCTCCTGATCTTGTTGACCAGGGTCTTGAGCCTGTTGTACGTTTGCGTTGGCTCCTCTCCCCTGATCATTGCAAACCTTCCCAGTTCGCCTTCCACCAACTCTATCTTGGTGATCATGGTGGCTTCGTTCCCCTCATGAGAAATCTTGAGGGTGTCCCAAATTTGCTTGGCGTTATCCAAGCCACTCACCTTGTTGTACTCGTCCCTGCACAAGGATGCTAGCAAAACAGTGGTAGCTTGTGCATTTTTATGGATTTACTCATTAATGAAAACGGGGTTGTCAGTACTATCAAAAAACATTCCGTTTTCAACAATCTCCCAAATACTTGGATGGAGAGAGAATAGGTGACTACGCATTTTGTGACTCTAAAATGAGTAGTCTTCTCCATCAAAGTGCGGAGGTTTCCCAAGTGGAATTGAAAGTAAATGAGCATTGGAGTTAAACGGAATACGAGAATAATCAAATGAAAAATTTGAGTTAACCGGTTTCTTTTTCTCGTCGTCGTCGTCTCTTGGGGAAGAAGAAGTCTCGTCGTTGTTGTAGTAGACGATCTTCTTGATGCGCCTCTTCTTCTTCCCATCTCTTTTCTTATGACTCGAGCCAGAGTCCGAGGGCTTATCATCTCTTGGCTCGTTGATGATGGACTCCTTTGCCTTGTCGTTGACCACCATCCCCTTTCCCTTAGGATCCATCTCTTCGGGCGATTAGTCCCTTGCGTGAAGAGAACGACTCCGATACCAATTGAGAACACCTAGAGAGGGTGAATAGGTGATCCTGTAAAAATCAAATACTTGTAGCCACAAAAACTTGGTTAAGTGTTAGCTCAATAGAATCAAGTGGCTAAGGACCAAGCTCTTGTGAAACACAATGGTCACGAAGAAAACAAGCACAAGAGACACGGTGATTTATCTCATGGTTCGGCCAAGTATAACACTTGCCTACTCCATGTTGTGGTGTCCCACTAGACGAGGGTCGCACTCAACCCCTTTCAAGTGATCCAATGATCAACTTGAATACCACGGTGTTTTCCTTTCTTTTACTATCTCCCGTTCGCGAGGAATCTCCACAACTTAGAGCCTCTCGCCCTTACAATTGATGATCACAAAGAAGCACAGAAGTAAGGGAGGGGAGAGCAACACACACAAGACTCAAAGCACGAGCACAATCACGCACACAAGCCACAACTTGAGCTCACAACACAATGCGAGGAGTTCTCTACTCAAATAGAGCTCAAGTCACTATCACAAAGAATCAAATGCGCGAGAATGGAGTCTTGGTGCTTAGAGATGATCAAAGAATGCTAGGGGTCCCTTTTATAGCCCCAAGGTAGCTAGGAGCCGTTGGAGGCAATCTAGGAAGGCAATTCTTGCCTTCTGTCGGGTGGCGCACCGGACAGTCCGGTGCACCACCGGACAGGCACTGTTTATGGTCCGGTGCAGATCGCCTTCCTGAAATGGCATAGCCGACCGTTGCAGAATTGTAGTCGTTGGCGCACCGGACACTGTTCGATGCACACCGGACAGTCCGGTGCCTCCTGCCGACCGTTGGAGCGGGCCACGCGTCGCCCGCAGATTTGGCGGCCGACTGTTGCGCTGGCGGCTGTTGGCTCGCCGGACAGTCCGGTGCACCACCGGACAGTCCGGTGAATTATAGTCGTACGCCGCCGACGAATTCCCGAGAGTGACCAGTTCGCTAGAAGCCAGCCTGGCGCACCGGACAGTCTGGTGTGCCAGACTGCGCTGAGTCTTGGCTGCTCCAGCCAAGTCTTTTCCTTTTTCTCTTTTCTCTGATTCTAGCACTTAGACAAATATATTAGTACACAAAACCAATGTACTAAGTCTAGAATCATACCTTCTTGTTGATTTTCACTTCATCCATCATTTGGCACATAATTACTCACTCAATATGTGTTGGGCACTTAATCACCAAAAATATACTAGAAATGGCCCAAGGGCACATTTCCCTTTCACCTATATATACACGATCCTTTGTACATTTGCTTCATTGTGCAATACAAATGGCTTCAGGGTCTTCTAGGGGTAAAGGTGTGGGAAATGAGAGACGAAAGGATGGAGGGAAGTTGCCTCCAATGTGTTTTGATGGCCCTCTTGGTACAGTTTTTTTTGAAGAGGCGGTTTTTAACTTCCCAGTCCAAAGTAAAAAAGATTTCAACAAAAAGGTTAGACTTAGGTCCTACGATAATAGGAGAGAAGATTGGCCAAAGTGCATGCACGGTGAGGATTGCTTGGTGCAGATGTTGTCGAGAGGGGGAATTGATGGAGGCCGGCGTTGCTTCAGATGTCCTTATGCATATGTAAAAATTAATTTCTAATGTCCTTATGCATATGTAATTTTGTTGTTGAGTGAAACTAACTATAAACATTTATGCAGTATTCATTGGTTAAGGAGAACTGTGGGTTCACTCGTTGGATAGATCCTCGTCCGATTTTTCCGTATGCGGAATACATATCCTACCTACAGAATAGGATATTTGATCTAGAGAGGGAAGTAAGCAACAGAATGATGAGGAAGAAAGAGACAACAGTAATGGTGGTGGTTCACAGGTGCAAGTATGCTCAGATCCATATTGCTGCTGCCATTGTCACAGCAAGAATGTTGGTCCTCCAACGTCTCCACCGCACCCACAGCAGACAACAACAATGGGAGGATACTATGGAGAAGGGTCCACACAATTTGGAATGTGGGAGCACTACTAGAGAACTCTTCTGTATCAATTGCTTTAAGCGTGTTGATTTTCTTTATCAATTGCTTTAAGTCGTCTTCAACAATTGCTTTTAAAGTCCAATTTGAACCCATAATTGTTCATCAATTGCTTTTTATGTCATTTTCATAAATTTGAAGGTAGTTCATTACCAAATATCATTGTTCAACACTACATAAACCGAATAATAAGTTCATTATTACATAACATCAAATAAAACACCTAGACTACTGAGTGCAACGGGGCCATTTACCCTTGTGAAATGCATCAGGGTTCTCCTCCATTGCATCCTTTGCACGACAGGCACGCTCAAGTTTCTTCTCCTTCTCTTCCCTGCATTCAGCAACACGCCTCATTTCCTGCTCGTCTTACGTTGTTGCTCGGCAGCAAGCTCCTCTCGTCTTTTCTCCATCCTCTCTTTGTCCTCTGTATCCCACTTTTTAAGATTCTCCAACCACTTCTTGTCTTTCTCAGATATTTCTGTGTCAATCCACTGCTCAAAATCACATAGCGGTGGAGTCTACAAAACATGCAATTATTAATAGGCAAAGAAAACATTCACCACTCCGAGTCTTCAAATTGTTAACATATTACAAGACTATTCTCACCATTAAATTTAACCAACGCTGAACAATCGTTGGCTCAAATGCAAAGTTAGCACACATCCAATACCTCTGTCGATAGGTGTCATGATCCTCAGACTTATCAACCTTACAAGGATCACCACAAAAACACATAGGCACTACAACACTAGTTGGTAAAGGCAGCGGATCGAATGCAGTTCCGGTCAAAGGACCCTTCCTAAATTTCGATAAGATAAATAACAATCACAAATATAATAGACTCACAAAATAGGATTTAATACAACGCTTACCTTTGTTTAGCAGCTTTACCACGTCTAGACATCCTACAAATCAGACTGATATCTCTAGTTTCGAAGAATAGAAATGAGCACAAAAATCAGTCGAGCATAGGGGTTATTTATAGGCACGTACCTCGGCGCCGTAGATCTTGGCGCCTAGGTTGGCGCCGAGATCAATGGTGCCGACATCGGTGCCAAGATCTACGGCTCTGAGGTACGTGCCACGTCGGCTCCACGGCATCACTTCGTCTGACATATGCACGCCAAAAATATGGGCGCCGACACACATAACCTCGGCGCCAATGATGACGGCACCGAGCTAAGGGTTCATTTTTTGAAATGAAACTGTGAAGGGTATAATTGTGCAAAAAACTATAAAAAGACCAAATTGCAAAAAAGTTGGAGAAAGCTGCGGGCTCGCGGAAGGGTGAGCGGAGACAGCAAAATTAGGACTGGCTTACCAAGTGGAAAGGACGATATGCCTTTGCTAGCTAATCTACAACTCTAGATAGAATACCTGTTGGAGAATAATTTCTTACTCAAAAATTCTAAAATTTGACTCATAAGAAAAACAACGCTCTTTGAGTTGCTCTTAAACATAGGTGGTGTTTGGTTCATCTAAATGTATCGTAAATAGTTTACATGGGGTAATGGATACCGGTAATTTTGTTTGGTTAAGCTCTTTCTAGTATTACTAGATATTACTATCCAATCCAATTATAACTAGTAACAATTAACACCGATAAGAGATCTCATTACCATTTCCTTAACGTCTAAACCAAACACCACCTTAGCCCGTATAAATGCGTTGTGGGATAAGGACTACTATATGAGAGCACCTGTATAATCTAATCTCAATACATTCTCGGCTCAACAATAGCATTACCCTATCCTGTGCCTTCCAGAAGTACAAAAATGTAATGAACACCATTGTGGTGAACATTTTAAAAGAGTTAAGGCTAAAAGGCATGTTTCTCATTCTGAACTCCTCGACCTTTTCTTTCGTGATCTCAACTTTGGTTTCTTCTCACCACCAGCTCTCCCTGTTGCCATGTGCTTCCGCTTTGCTGTTGTCGCATCTGCATCCCCAACCATTAGGTGCTCATAATCATCCAGGCTTGCAAATGGAGACAATCCACTCTTCTTCCCTGCCCTCCTTTTCTTTGTGTAAGAGACACCGCCCTTACCAGCATCAATCATCTCGTCATCACTTAAGTTGCCATCTGAATCGCCCGCGAGAATAGGAATGTCATCGTCATTTTCTGATCCTTCATCCCCAGATGCAGTATCATCTGAAACGTCATCCAATTCCACATCACTGTCATCTCTAAGTAAATCTTTTTCCTCTTCAAATGCATTTGAGTCAAGGTCGTCATAGTCATATTCTCCATCATCTGTCAACCCATCTCCCAGATCCGGTATCTCATCTCCACTCTCGTCACTAGCCTCATCAGCGTTATTATCAGCTAAGAGTTCCCCCGCATCTTCATCAAGAACTGAGTCCTTCTGCTTTGTCTTACGCTTAACAGTGCCGGTCTTGTTCAAATAGAAACGGTGGAAAACAATATCTTCAGGAGGCACTTCATTTTCTGCCAATTCTAGAAGCTCCTCTCCGATGAGATGATGATTCAGATTAAGCTGAAGACAAAGGCATAGGTCAGCAAGGGATAAAAAATGTGTTCGACAGCATTCAATAGATCATTCAAATTTTTGAAACTAAATATTTTAAAGTTTTAAGCATATCTTCTCAAAGGCATCAAGTGTGATTGGAGGGAATAATAAACAGGTCATCTACAAATCCAGATGTAGAACAGCTCTGAGTCAACAAAGAGAATCCAAGTAAAAAGAGCTAACCTTTTTAGCCGGAGCAATTTGTGATCCACCATGCCATCTTCCTTCAGCTATGCGGTTCCCTTTTGGTTTCTTTTCCATGAATTTGTCAAGGAAAGCAGGAAGTGATAGGTCTGTCAGCGGATCACCACTGTAAACAATATTGTTGCCAGATAGCAATGTTCTAGCCATAGTAGAAACTGAAGGGTGCACATGTGAAGCCAATACTGTTAACTCCCACCAACTGACACGATCTGCATTGCTGACAAAGCAAAAGATACATATGTTGACCCACTCTTGCATTGTGTAACAAACATGAAGAAAAACAACATAGTACACTACCAAACAGCAGTAGTTCATAGAACAGAAGAGGCCGACTAAATTCATCCAAATAACAAAAAAAAGCATGCTTTATGCATGCATGCCCATATTTTTAAACAGAGTGAGGGTACTTGTGAATAACAATCACATAGTTCAACAAAACACTCATATGTAAATGTAGATCCATGCACAAAAATGAGATTAAATAGAAAATACCAGTAAGAAGGCTCTCTGTGTCGTGGATCATATAATGCATGTTGTCTGGACGAGTCAATTGATGCATTGTTCTCATCTACCAATTTTACTTGTTTTACACTATCAATTCCATCAGCAGCATCAAGGTTGTGTTTCTCATGTGCAGCTACTTTTTCATTATGTTTATGTAGCACTGCTGAGGCAACAGAAGAGTCCTCGGGAATCTCTAAAATGTCTTCAAAGTGTTCATCACCATCATCAACAGATTCATTCTGGAGCACAATCCCCCTGAAGATTTAGATGAAAATTATACCATCATGAAAGATAATGACATGTTTTGATTAAAACGAATAGTCACATACCATAATGGTGGCTTTGCCTTAAGGACTTCTGACAGAATGAAAAGGCATCCGCAAGCATATTGAGGAGGCCGTTGAAGAGCCACCTGCCAAAAGACCATTACATAAGTAATGGTAAAAAAATACCTAAATAAAATAAAATCGTATCGGTAAAATTGGAATATTCAGTCAGTTTTTTGTCCTATTCTATGGTTCCATTGACACGTAAAAGTAAACTGCTCTCAACTGTACCTAAAACCCGTGATGGAGTGCACTGCTTTGACTGACAAGTGTGTCCATCAACCATGGAACCCAGGTGGAGGGTCCAGAGCAAGAACGAGCAAAGCATGAAAAATTGATCCCAAACTACTTTTCCTATTCATCCTCAGTTAATTCTTCTCGTATCATGGTTACATGGTACTTCACTGGTGGCCACAAGAGTTGTAATGATTGAATCGTTTTTTGTTCTCACGTTTTTGGAAAAGATATTTTCTCTAAAGCTGTCACCTGTTATATTAGCTTTTGGATTGGGTTTGATAGGGTGAGGTCTTGGGGTCCATAATACCATTAGTGGCAATTGCTCAATCAGAGAATCATCACGATACCAGAATGTGTATTCTAGTTGTAGAGATAGCCCTAGATTTCTGACAATTGACTCCTACAATTAGGGGTGGTAACGGGCTCTAGATTTTACACTATAAAATTTAAGGATCAGATCGAATTAAGATCGGGCTCTATTTCTATTCATTTTTAACTAAAATTAATTAAGGCCTCAAACAAATAGTGAAGAAGCATTTGGATCATGATCCATTACCACCCCTACCTATAACCATATGTGTTAGAATACAAATGAATTGTCCATTTCTCCTCATCAGCTTAATCTTTTAGGTTAAAAATGGTCGGTGCATGCAACTTAATATGGTATCAAAGACAGAGGTCTCGCGTTCGAGTATCGATTAACACAACAAAATAATAAGACAATTGTTGTGTGTTCCTATTCTACGTCTGAGGTCTAATTCCACGCAATACAGAGGGTCTGTATTAGGAGATGGAATTTCTAGTTATAGTCCAATTTCAAGGAATTGGGTCTCTGATTCCTAATCTCAATTCCGTGTGCGACCAAACAAAAGAATTTAGGAAAGCTGATTCTAATTTCCAATTCTATGCTCCAATATCGACATCCAAACAGGTTGTAAGTGAATTGTCCATCTCTCCTCATCACATTAAACTTTTGAGTTAAAGTGGTTGGTGCATGCAAGGCCCTATTTGGCACAACTTATTTTCAGCTTCTTCACAGATTTAAGCATAAGTTGTACCAAACAGGACGCTTCTACGGCAACTTATCAGTTCAGTTGCTTCTCAGAATAAACTAAAAGCAGACAATAAGCAGAAGCTGCTTTCTAACAAGTAGTAGTGCCAAACAGGGCCTTAATAATATGATTTTTTTCGAATCTTGGGGGAAGAATCCCAAATCGAAGCTAAAACAAACCTCGAATAGTGATCAAAAGGGCTATAAAAAAGCACACAAAATACAAAAATGAATAACATATTCACTCCTACATTCATCTCGAACTATCAAACATAGCACTGTAAATAAACCATAAAATCGTGAACCAAGTAGAACACAAATAGGGCTCTTGCAAGAGTATGTGCTAATTTGCAAGTGAAGATGGCCAACAAGAATAGAACTTCCCCGTCCAGATCCCCTAATAATATGAATGTAGGACTGAAAGCGATGTGCTTATCAAAGTGATGCGAGTGATAAGGTGTCAAGCATATCACATCATTTGTGACAAAAAAGGACCACAAAAGTTAAGAGGCTGGTGTGGCCCTGATTGAAGAAAAGTTAGTCCAATACTGATATATAGTCAACATAGAAGGCACCAGCACGTAGCATAATTTTAGGGCATGATGACAAGGCGATGCAAGGAGAAGCAGGGTTCGCCGAATCTAAGAACAGATAAAACAATAAAGGAGACTTGAAGGAAGAACATCCAAGTTTAGCTTTGGACAGGAGCATGTGGAAATTAGCATTCATATACTTGAACATTTAGAGAATCATCTCCTTTTACTATTACTATTATCATCATTAGTTCATTTTACATACATTATACACACCTATATTTCCTTTGTTGATTTTCGTAGGTTTCGTCTATAGCCTAGCCTGATTAGTTTGGGGCAAAATAAAATAAAAAGAACTCAACCTACGGGGGTAAGACAACCACCGAGCATTGCATTAAGACCTCATGTAGGTCGAGAAAACCCCCGAACCCCTAACTCATCCATACATAGTGGCATCGTAGCAATGCGAGAACCACCAGGCCAAGGGTCGGGCCTTACACTCGTGCTTTGTTGTGGGATAGATGAAACGATTTTTTAAAATCCGAGTCTGAAAATTCATTCCCACAAGGAGTCAAACTCAAGAACCAAGGAGCGCTACTCATGCCACCTAACCAACATAGCTAGAGGTAAGTTAGGGGAAAATATCTGGTTGTATTGTTATTGTTGACTTGTACTAATTTGAGAAAATTAACAGGATGACATTGTCAATTCGGAAAAGAATAGTATATTCCATCTATTTCCAGGCATGCCATTGTAGAACAACCTATGAATTGCATTGTGGTGCACATGGAAGCTCGATATTTTGCAATCACATAACTTCTTTCGGTAGAAGAAATAGGTTGCTCCTCGCCTAGAAGATGTTAGGCGACCACCTCCTAGGCAGGTCTGATGTCATCATGGCGCCTAGGTGTCCGCCGAGGCAACCCTGTGACTTCGCGCCCCAGTCCAACTTGCCCATCTCCTCTTAAATGATTTAAAATTCTAATGCATTTATTTTAGTTAATTTTGAACATACTCGACCCAGTGTCGTAGGCTTCCCGCACTGTGCAGGGTCTGGGGAAGAATATCTTTAAGCATCAAGCCTTACCCGCATAATATGCAGAGGCTGGGGCTCGAACCCGGGACCTTCCAGTTACAGATGGTAGGCTCTACCGCTGCACCAGGCCCGTCCTTCCGGTTGATTCGCGATATACTTTAAGTGGCCTTAATCGAGAACTTCAAAATTTTGCAAGACACATCCTTGGACTTTGTAGCTCAACCTTCAGTTGTAAACGCAATTGGAACTAAGCCTACTTAAGTTATTGTGTTCATTTGAAAGTTGCTTAGTGGTTACCCATTAGTGATTACTTTTCTAAATCCATACAAAGAAACGCAACTGATTGGAGCACCAAAGGTTGAATGATTTGGTTTATGTACAATACAACATGAAGATTATGAAAAGGTTTAAAAGAGGCTTAGCGTATGGAAGGGACAGATTTCAACCATTTGATCTTAAAAGAGTTTCAATGGGACAATGAATGGGTTGAAATGATGAGTACTGATAAAGTACATCTTTTTTGGTCTCAAGTTGATGAAGCTATCGGTGCATCATGGTCACTTGAAGGCCACAATTTGCCTAGGATGGCTAGGGCATATACTTGTCGACATGGTTTAACTTCTACCTCAATGAAGAAGAGCAAGGATCGGGAGGAGGAAACCCATGATCAGGGCATTGTTGTTGCCTAGGATGACTAGATGTTGATGATGACTATGGCCAACCACAGCCCTACTCCGCATGATGGTGCTCCAAATGATGAGAATGAGGGTGGCCTAAATCATATGGATTTATTAATTTATATATCAATTAGGTGATGGTCTACCACTCTATACCTCATCATGTTTGGGTAATTGAGTTTATTTGTTTAATTATACCATTTAACTTTTAGTTTGTTTGGTTCCTATGGTCATTATGGACTTATCACCTATATTTGTTTGCTAGGACCTTTATGTGATCAGGAGGAGACAGCACAACACCTTTTAGTATCTTGTGTGTTTGCTAGACAAATGTGGTGGCATGTATTCACCCCGATGGGCTAGCAAACCTTGACTCCGCAACTTCATGACCAGATTTTCCAACAATGGTGGAGGAATGCAGAGCAACGTGTGAATAGAAGTCAGCGCAAAGGATTCAACTCAGCTGTAATCCTAGTTGCTTGGTGGTTGTGGAAGCATCGCAATGCTTGTGTCTTTGAGGGGCAATCCCCGTGTGCCCAGCAGCATTTGCAATCCATCTGTGATGATGCCATTAGATGGTCTCTCGCTGGGGCTTCTGGGCTGGCAGGCTTGGCCTGAGTTGGGTTAATTGTAGTCTAGCTCTGGGTTGATGGCGCTTTTCATGTATCCCTGTTCCCGTCCTCCGTAAGGAGGTTTGTGACTTGTTTCTAGTCTATTTTGGACCTCTCTTCTTAATATAATTATGTGCAGCTCACCTTCGCGTTCGAGAAAAAAATAATCACCAAATTGCAAGATTACTAACTAATGACTTTCTGCTGTCCTGCTGGAGAGTTAACGCCCAATTGGCGCCCAACTGGTGGCTGGCCTCGCCGTGGCGCCGTGATAAAAGTTAGTTGTTTTATAGTAGTAGTGGTATACGTATCAGTATTCAGTAATTAGAAACTCAAACAGCATATTATACATGTACGAGCTCACCATGAAGCTTAGCTATCACACTAAAAACAACATACCTGCAGCAGCCGCTTTGAGAAAGCAGCAACTCTCTTCAACATTACATCATTCTTCATCGCTTTCACCAACAGCCCAAGAAATAACTCTGGCTGAAATATGTAAGGCATAATGAGTCAGATAAAATAGTGAGACACTTTAATGTACAACTGTGTTTTCAAGTCGCCCGACTAATCACGATTAGTAGGCCTAATCGGTAGACTACATCCGACCAGACCCACGGATGCGACTAGTCCGACCAGAAAAGTAGTCAACCGACCAGATTAGACGTGTCTTTGTAGATGGGCTTTTGGAGCTAGGCTGCTGCAAATGTGGGCTTCTAGGGTTAGCCAGGCACAAGACAAAAGCTTGCCGCTCGCGCTCCCACAGTCCTTCCCCAAGAGTGCAGCCGCCGCTGCTCAAGGCCACACAGCCACCGACACCGCACAAGGCCGCAACAACAGCACAAGGACATAGCCGCTGTTGCTACCACCGGACAAGGACGCAGCTGCAGTCGCTGCACAAGGACATTGAAGACGCCACTGTTTTTAAGGCGTCGCCTAGGCGTCGCCTAGGCGACGCCTAGGCGTCCGGGCGGTGGTCTGACGCCTAGGCGCCTTGCCCGCCTACCTCGCCTAGGCGTCTAGGCGGTGGTCCAACGCCTTGGAGCGCCTTACCGCTTTAAAAACCATGGAAGACGCGACCCCGCCCCTAGCCGAGAACAGAGCCGCCGCCCCTAGCCAAGACAGAGCCTCCACTGTCCCCCCCCCCTGCAAGTTCCAGGCGGGCACCCATCTTGTCGCAGCCCCCTCCCCCTTCGACCGCAAGTTCCAGTGCTCGCCCTCAAGATGAGCTCAGTCTAGATGGTGAGTGTGATTTTTGCTTCTTTGCTTTCATTGTTGTGCGTGTCCTCATTTGATTAGATGTATGCTCGATTAGTCGATCTGGTCAATGACTAATCACGACTAGACGACTTGAAAACATTGATGTACAATGATGCAGAATTCAAAGCTATTTTCTAGGAAAGGGCAGCTTTGGGCAATCAAACATAATTGTGATGGAACACAACCAATTCAAATTCTTAAAAAGTAAAACCAGTATACTTCAGAATGCACATAAGAAAGGAACCTTTGAGGAAGTAACAGCAGAAGGACTCAAGAGTTTTGCGTATAATGCACGGTAGAAACGATCACTTGCTATATTATTCTTTATTGATATTTGGAACAAAAGCATCAATGCCTGAACACCAACATTGAAATTTTCAGCGTGAACCTACACAAAGCCAAAATGATAAGTTTCGGAAAGCTGTCCAAAAAATACAAACTTAGCAAGGTACTTCATAACATTATCTAAAAAATCACCAATCTGAAAAGAATAGGTGTCTGCACTTCCACAATATCGTCAACTTCTGAGCTTGCAACATATGGTAATGCCCTATTTACACCCTGCAAGTGATGAGAGAATTAATAAATGAACTGCAGAAACAAACCAAACACCAGTTTGAACAAAAATAAGCAAAGACAAGGTGTACAAGCAAGGTGCTGATGGGACATAAATAAGAAACAAATCCAGGGATCTGCAGAGTGGTTACATACAGTTAAAAGTGCAGAAAGGATTCTGGAGTCCAGCTCCAAATCTGATCCTGCTGTTGAACCCACTTCATTGTTTCCCTTGGATCTGGAGTCCATCTTGTTATTTCCTCCCTCTATTTTTCCTACCTTTTTCTTGCTGTCCTTGCTATATGTATCTCCTTTGGTATCACCAGAGCTCATTAGTACCTAACATAATTGTGCAACAGAACAAAAAAAGTTGAGTTATCGTTTCTATCAAACCTTGGAAGTAGTACAGCAAAAGATGTCAAAATGAAACAAACCAAATGGCAAAAAAGAAATGAAGTGCAGCGTGTGTTCCAGAAAAAACATCTTAACAAAAAATGGGAAAATATCTATGGCGCACTGACAGAGTGGTTTTAGCTCTTGGACACTAGAAATGGCACTATTTATCAGGAACACACAGAGAAACGTTGGTTATCATCAACCGCACACCAGAGATTAAAAATTTTCATTTTAGGAAAAATCTTGTAGACAAAGTCTTGCCGGAAATGGAGTGTGCCCAGATAATGAACAATGTTTCTTAAGGTTTTCCTGATAATACCATTTCCAATGTCTAAGAGCTAAAGACACTCTTTGTCAGTGTGACACAGATAATTTCCCCTAGAGAAATAGTACATGGCAAATACATGTGACCAAAAAGCAATAAAATCAAAAGATGACAAGATCAAGCCCAAATTACATATGACGGCTGGACATCATAATTACTAGTGAAACACACCAAATTGATGGCTGGCAATGTTCCAAGCACCAAAACGAAGCACAACCACATGCTCAAAGATTACAATATAGTATTGTCACAACCGCCACTGATAGAGGGAGAATAGTTGATACATCAGTGAACTGGAGATAGGGTTACACGTATATGTTGGTAGCCTAGGGTTACAGCCCTAACAGGCCTCTCGAGTCGGGCTCTAAGCCCAAGACACCTAACAGGCCTCTCGAGTCGGGCTCACAACCCACCACACCTGAGTGACGCTTTTTACCAGTGTGTTCCCCTCCATCGAGGATCATGCCCATCTCTGTACAAACTTGAAGTGACACAATAGCACCTTCCATGTGCCACAAAGCCCCATTGACTAAACCACAAAATACTCCTAAAGGTAATTCATACAAGAGATGCCCATGTGATGGGTAATAGAACTTAAAAAATAATGGAGAACAAAGGCTAACAAAATTTTCACAGTAAGCATAAATAATTATACAAAGTTGAAACACATCCAAACCTTGAACAGTGCAATGTAGACATCCACCAACCGTTTTGCAATTTTAGGCCCATCTCCCTTGTTTGTAAGAAGAATCTGGCTCAAGAAATTGACCTGTACAGATGATACCAATTAAAGGCTAAAAATCATGATGTAAATCATATTTCATATAATCACATGGCAGTTTTGGTAGATAATTCAGTAAAAATACAATATTAATGAAGATGCTATCTACGAAATTTCTAAAACAATACTAGCATAGAAAGTGTTATTAATAATTACATACAGCCTGGTACTTGGCCCTAAGTCCAACATGTGGTCTGAAGAGAAAAGAATCCACCTCATCTATCACCACCATCTGCAAATTGAAACATTTAATGAGCTCAACGAATATGAATTTATGTGCAATTTTGCATGCAAAATATTAAATAATTAGATTAAAACAAACACTCTGTGTCATACCAGAATCTCACAGCATTTACCTTCATATTAGGGTGAGCAGCCAAGAGACATGTTAACAGATATGCAGCACTTGATGCTGCTCTCCTTTCAGGATCACCAAGCTGCAATAGATATTTTTTAACAAAAATGAGCAAAAATGCAACTCATAGTAAGGCTTTAGGCAATGTTGCTCATAAATAATATAATGTATTCTTATTTCTCGTTTGTTTTCAATCTAGATCATAACAGTTCTTCATATATTGAATTAAAAAAGGAAGAGAGATATGATAGAGTTGCATAACTCACTTTGTTAACAAGAGTTGTGAGCAAACGACGTTCCTGTTCTGACTTACTTTTCAAAAGCATGAAAACTGTCTGCAGTAAACAAAAATATAAAATAGGCATGATCAAAATCACATTCATCATTACATAAATTACGTAAACTATGGAGAACATGGACATGTTATGTAGGGCCATATACTTGAATGTTGCAAGAATAAGAGACAGGCAGGAACATCAGCTTGATCAAGAGAATTGGCACAGAAAAAGAAAATGACATGTGTGTTTTAAAGCTTGCCATTTACACTCACTTCGAAGTTATATCATAAAGTGTTGTCAGCGATTGAGTCATTCAATTGTAAGCTCCTCTAAGGGAGCAAGGATAAAGGAATAAGGCAGGCAAGAATTCAGTCCTAATCAGCCTCCATCTCTCTCTCTCTCTCTCAATGTGCCCTGTTTCTATAGGCTCCAGGGACACGAGGTCAGCAAGGCAAGGAACTTGCTGTTCTGTCAAGCTTCACCACTGCCACCACACCTCTACCGCCTAGCGCCCACAACAGAAAAGGCTAGAGCATTTGCATCAAGGTCTCAAAATTGCTATAGCACATGCCATATTATGTTGTTTGCCCCTTGGCAGATTAGTAAGTTAAGATAATGAAGTATTTTCATTACTATCTTCTACATATGGTTTGTTATGAGATTAGATTTTTTTTTTCTCGAACGCGCAGGAGAATTGTGCATCGTTACATTAAAAGAGAGAAAGGTCCGAAGTGGACCACAGTACAATGCCATAACAGGCAAAAAAACAAAGGAAAAACAGACAAAACCTATTCTTATCTCCAACTTTCACAGCATTAGGCACTAGAAATAGCCCTGACCCCTGACCCTAGCAAGGGCAGCCAGGAGGCCAAGACTCTCAAGCTGCTTCGCACCAGCCATACACCAGCACTCCACCTCATCCATAAGAAGCCTCTGAATGGTGCTCAAGGAAGGGCTGGCACCATCAAATACCGCCCTATTGCGATGCAGCCATAAACACCAGCCCCCTGGATGCTTCGGAGACAAAGTACACCTCTCTATATAAAGAGAGGATTTTATCAGGCATCAGCATGCAAATCGATGGACAAGCCTCCGCAGTATTGCTCCTAATGTCGTTCAGGCAGGCTGTTGTGCTTGTGGCCAACAAGCCATCCACCCCATAGTGATGGTGTTACATGTAGGGGAAATCATCATGAATCCCAAACAGATCCAATGAACTCCAGATGGTTCCCAAAAGTTGCAGACAGAATATGCAATTAAGATTTATATAACAAAAGAAGTCCATTGGATTTTATATTTACCACAAAGTACTGCAACGACAAATAAAGTTTCTGAAAATGGCTTGCTCCAACAATATACATTGTCTGGTTAGAAAATGTAGTTCATAGTTCAAACTTTTGTTTTGTATAGGTTATTAAGCTGGTGATGATTTTGATGGGTGTAAAATGGTGGGGCCCAGCCTCTTGAGCATGTGCCAGATTAAAGATAAGGTTATTAGCTTGTTCTATCTCTAAATTGAGTGAGTCTTACTGTCATAAAGAGACCATAGGCTAATTTCGCTTAATTGAAAAGGAACACAAGTCCTTTTTATTTTCTCTGCCACCCACACCAGTGCAACCCCGCAGTCCCACAACTTCCTACAGCAGGCTATCCCCAGCTGCATATACATTAATAAAAACATGTCCGTTCATGTCAAGAAAAATATCTACCTAATATTAAAGAATAAAAAGTGTTTCTTTCAACCCACTTTTTTATTCCCAAAATAACCCCACCACCACCTACCGGTCCCTCTCATGCTGATCGTCATAGCCCAAAACAGACTTCGTCCGTAGACTTGTCTTGCTCTTATAAGTTGCACATATTGTCATGTCCGACTCTAATTAAATAAACAATTTGCTTTCCTGCTTGAAGATGAACGTGCCACATCTAGACTCAACAAACATCATAGACGTTTCTTTCTATATTGGTGCTTATTGACTCGGTCACGTAAACTTCTCCTGTGTATACTAAACCTTCCTTTCTCTCCTCTTGTTTGTGGTTTCCATGTATCTTCCTGATGTAATCATCTGTCGTACTGAACAGAAAAAAGGCACAATGGTGTGCATTGGCTACAATCATGCGTGCATGATATAATATATATAGAAGGAATGTGAAGGGAGAGAAGATTAAATTGGTCAGCATGCAGATCGCTCAGAACAGCGGGGCAAGATGGCAGCGGCGATCGACGTGATCGGCCATGGCGATGCTCTGCCGCAGCCACAGGTTGAGAGAGGGATGGACGGATTCGCGACAGTGAGTGACCATCGTCCCTAACCCGGTAACTCCTGTTCATCCTAGCTTGCAACTAATCAATCTAATGTGTCTATTTGTTTCAAAAAAACTATTAATTTGTCCCAATTAACCAGAATGCATGTATGGTGCAGGCATGTTGACGTTTCTCAGCTGAGGCGTGTAGGGACCCAAAATAAATGGCTCCCGACGAAGTGACGACAAAACAAATGGCTCCCGACGAAGTGGCTTATAATTTGGATATGAGGGAGTAGAAACCAAGCCTAAGTGCTTTAAATTCATATATGAAATGTACGGCAATTTCCATGCACCTTTAATTCATATTATAGAACATCTAAAAATGCATCTCTGTTTTCATAGAACTAACTACTACCTTATGTTCAATCTTTCAAGTTTGTCAACTAGTTAAAGAAGGGACAGACCCAGTGCCAGAGACTCCCACATGAGTGAGGTCTCGAGAAGGGATAAGCCGAGGCAAGACTTCCCCATAAATGCGGAGAGACTGCTTCGAACCCACGACATGGTGACTCAGTCTCTCACCAATGCACCAGGCATGCCCTTCTTAAAGTATATGCACCGATAATGATATGCAACAACAATGTTTTCAAGTCGTCTAGTCGAGCCTAGTCGTTTAGCTACCGACCAGTTGACTAGTCACAATTAGTCGTCGACCAGATCAACTAATCGAGCCTAGTCAAGCTAGCTGTCCATATGTTTCTGGACATATATAGTATACACAATACAACAAGCATCAAGATGGTGACTTATCTGTGTGTTTGCTGCTGAAATAACAAAGAATTTAAGTAATACGGCGATGGCTCTGTCTTCGGGCTAGGGGTGGCGCTCCGTCTTCGGCGGTGGCGGGCGGCGGCGGCGGCGGCCTTGTGCTGCTGTGGTGGCCGCGGCCTTGTGCGATGTTGGCGGTTGTACGGCCTTGAGTACCGGTAGCGGCTACGCTCTTGGCAAAGGAATGCAGGAGCACGAGTGGGTGCCCGGCGTCCAACGCTCCAAGCTTTTGTTTTGTGCCTGTTGGCCAACCCTAAAAGCCCACAGATGCAGTAGCCTAGCTCCAAAAGCCCATCTACAACGACACGTCTAATCTAGTCATCCCAGTTCAAATCGAACGACTAGTCGTGACTAATCGTCGACTAATCGGACAACTAGTTTTCGAGTCGAACTAATCGCATTGGTGGGTATGGTCGGATGTAGTCTAACAATTAGGCTGACAAATCACGATTAGTCAGACGACTTGAAAACATTGTGCAGCACTCCTGCGTTTTCTTGCAATTGTACATGCACCACAAGTTCCCCAATCACCTTTGCCATATGGTATGCTGAAATATAGTTTTACCTAAAGACAACTTACAGTACATAGTCACAGAAAACGGGGTTCAAGGCATCGACCTCCGTCTAGAAGCGTCATCCCCGACCTGAGTACCAAGGGTCATTTTCAACCCACCCATGTAAAAACCTGTCTCAAGTAGTGTACCAAGTTCCTTGACCCTGTTTCTCATCCCCATCGACCCGTGAACTATGTGACTGTGGTTACAGTGTCAAAGTAAGTTTTCACAAAGACAAAAGATTACACAACTGGAGCTAACCTTCATTGCTTTGTCCTTAAGATTTGGCAGCATATCTTTTACCGCATCCTCCAATGCCATAACAAACCTTTCGTATCTGCAATAATATGAATATTAGAGTTGAAACCGAGCATGTTAATGATAAAATCAACAAGAACATAAAAGATAATTTTATCTTGATGCATCCAAAAGTTCATGCAGGTGAATGTCTAGTATATTCAATATTTGGTTCCACTGAGGCCACATATTCATAGTATAAGTTACCAATTAATCCAGTTAAATATTTTCTTGTTCAAAGAATACCAAAAGTATCTTGGTACATTAGAATAGAACACCAAAACACCAATGAAGGGGGCATGCATATCACTGGCAAATAAGTTTCGAAAACGTATATAGAAGGGCAACATCTTCATTGCATAAGTCTTAAACTAAGCCACATTTTTCCTACAAAATGTTTTTAAGCAGAAAACAGATGCTAAACTGCATATTTCTTTCTGGTGATGTATATGTTACCAAGCTGTTATTAGTTCCTGGTGAGAGCTGTTCTTTGCAGATGTACATACTCTTGGCCCACTTGACACTTACTTCTAGGGTCAATACAACAAAGCATTTATTTATCTGAAATACATGTTAACTAGTACGGTATAGTGCAGTGAGAAATACCTCTGTTTTAAGCAGTCCTCCCAATGCCAGAAGAGCAGAAGTGAGTACCCATCTTTTGTTTCAGGTAAAATGTCTAGCGGGCGTTGGATAAGACTTTTCAGCTTACGGTCAGGCAATAACCTATCAGGCGAATGAACAAATAACTAACATCACACAAAAAGGAATACAATAAATAAGAACTTGACGTTTATGAAAAAAAAATAGTGTAGCTAATGTTCTAGAATCTAGACAGTAATTTATAACATGCCCATCAACCATCACTCAGTCACTTATTCACATGCAGCATAGTTTATGCAGATGGACTTTTATGTATCGCAACCTGAAAAGTTAGAAAATATTGTAAAGCAACTAGAATAAAAACCTTTTTCCACTCTTATCTATACCTGGGCAGCTAGGTTCAACCTTGTAACCCACCATCAATTTATTCTGTGACTTTTTTGTCTGTAACTTTTCATTGTTTTGGTTCTGTGAAGTTTTCATCATATAAACTACAAGATTATTTTAGCAACTTTTTTAGTACTTTGAAGTGGCGTCAAGCATCTGGCATTCTATATGACAAGAGGATACCACAGAAGCTACAAGATAATTTTTCAATTGAGATGGTTTGGAGATGTCCAAAGGAGATCTTTATAGGCGCCAATAGCTGAGAAGAGAGAAAGAGGAATACCAAAGTTGACATGCGAAGCGGCAGTAAAAAGAAGACTTGAAAAATGGGATATACCCAAATATTTAGCATTGAATAGGAGTGCGTGGGAAACAGCTATCCATGTGCCCATACCTTGACTTGTGGGTTCTATTGGGTTTTAAACTCTAGCCTACTCCAACTTGCTTGGGATAAAAGGCTTTGTCGATGTTTTTTTTTTTTGTTGTATTTTAGCAACTTCTGATGCGTATTACAAAGTACATAAAAAACTTCTAGTGTAGTAGTTCTTAGCATATGTGTGCATGTTAACACTTGTCTGAATTCACTAAAATAACATCACTACTAGAATTAATGAAATGTGCAAAATAAACATATGAATGAATCATTTGCATTCAACTGAAACAAAATAAACGTATGAATGGATCATTTACAATCAAAACTGTCTTATTGCAAAACATTTCTGGGAATAGGTATTGCCACACCCAACTGCACACCATTCTCACAAAATTATTCAATTCACATTTAGCTTGGTACATGGACCAGACTCAAGAAGCATCATGGGACGAGCCCAACATATAATTGGAGTTGCTTGTGACATAAGAATTACTAAGGGTATGCATGGACTGAGCAACCCACATGACCAAAACCCAATCCAGTCCATGAGGAAGATCAATACATGGGTTAGTTTTGATTGGGTTAGACCCGTTAGATCCATGGGTCATCTACATTCATCAAAGTCGCCACATCAAGTATGATACAGTCATTGGCCTAATGGGAAGAGTGGGATAAGGACGAGGACAAGGACCATGTCAGTCATGATCATGCTCAACGGCAAGCTCGTCGACATCAATGCTACCAAGAACGTGTGGTGGGTGGGTGTCTACTGTCTAGGGTCGTGTCCAGGCTGTTAGTCACCCATGTCAATGTCATGATGTCGTCAACCCTGTTACTATGGAGCTAGATGGACATTCAGCATCTCCGCCGACGCTGTGCCCATCACCGACAAAGACTCTCGCGTCCACAGCTATGGTAAGACAAAAATAGGGTCCTTGACGACCTAAACGTCTCCTACAAGTTCCACGGTCTGGTAAGGACGACGTTGACACGGTCGGCCAAACCTACCGCTCAAACTACGTCAACATGCTCATCAGCGCCAAGATGCCCATCATGGGCCACATCCACCAGATTGTCCAATTTTCATGCACCAAAAGTACAGAAACGTATCATGGGCCTCAACCCACCCTCTGTCAAGATTGTAGTGACCCACCATGCCACAACACTTCGGCGCGATGTGCAATACGCCACATCCACGTCACCCATGCTCATTGTGTCGCCGCAAAGCGCAAACGATATTGGTGACCGTGGCCACCTTAGGAAGCCTGAAAAGGTTGATTACCACCAGTGCCAAATCACGCAAGTCTCCCAACGTCATGCTTCACCTATTTGATCAGAGCGCTGACACGCATGACTCATTGGCCAGGTGCACGCAGAAGAAGTCGCTTGTTGCATTCGCACACATATTGAACACCAGGTCAGCGGCCTTAGGTCTAGGCTTGTCGGTGGCGGTAAGGAAGGCCGCTACTCAGCAAATGAGTGCTCGGTGAGCCCCGCCGAGGTCATAGTCATTGATGTCGCTCTGTAGCTAGTTCGTAGTACTCTCTACGAACCCAAGTGGTGACCTTTGCAGATATTTTCATTCCTTGGTGCCACTCTGCATCAGATCCACATAACCCAGCATATCCACCTAATCTAAACCCAGCTAATACATGTATTCACAGGTGGGTCAAAAATCCATCTAAACACACCCATGCACAGTCCTAAAACTAAAGAAGTAGATAGTTGTTGACACGAGCATTTCGATCCTTCATTTTTCCTATTGCACAATCAAGCTCTGAGCATAATGTGTATAATAATAGCATAGACTACGAATCAGATCAGAGAAAATAAAAGTTCCTGTCAAAAGAGAGGCAGAGAAGTGAATGGTGCAAGATGGCCTAGTGTAACCAAAATTTCAGGAACAAACAAATTATTATGGTGACGTCAAATAAAATAACTTACAGTTGGGCGTTTCACATGTTGGTTGGGACAATATACAGGATTGTGTAGCTTCACATGAAACAGCATGGTAAGCAAAGAAACCCATGCATACAAAGGTAATTAACTAATACATAAAATGCATCACACAAACAGCAAACGCCATGAAGATTGGTATAAAATGCTATAAATAACAAACAAATTTTGTGTACTAGCAAAAGCACAATGAAATTTCAGAAAACACGAGAAGATGCTAACCTCATGAGAAATAACTCCTTAATTGCATCGAATCCTGTGAACGCATACCTCTTACCAACTTTTGATGTTACCATACCTGTTGTGATTTTTTTTCAACAAATAAAAAAGAATTTCTTAGTTCATGACTCATGAGAGCACAAAGAGATATCATCAAAACTGTTATGATGTGAAAGCCTGAAGTTAAATAATTCACAATCACCGCAAATTGCTATCAACAGTATATTCAATTTGTACTCTCTTTACAGTCTTTTATTTTTGGAGCCAATAGCATGCAACTCACCAAGGAGGGAATCGAGTGCCTTCATGTTTGCAATTGGATTGTCCTCGACAAGACATGTAAATGCTGACACCTTGTCAGCTGATGTACCAGATTTTGCTGATATGTCCAGGAGCTTCAGGTCACCATGCCCTCGCCTCACGGCATCGTATTCCCTCGCATACTGCAACATGAGCTTCTCTGCCAGCTCTCGTTTTCTCTCCACTATTCCCTGCATCTCCTGAAGCCCCACAGCTGGAGGCACCTGCTTACGACCGCCCAGGACCCTCGCCTCCAGCTCATCAGCATCAGTGTACCACTGCCCTGAGAGTGCTGCCGCCTTCATCAGGGGGTAATTAGTGTTGACAGCACCAGGTTTGGTGGCAGCATAGGAGTCACGTAGCTCGAGAGGGTGTGGCTTCTTGGTAGGTCTAGGGTTTAGATGGGGGTTTGCCGTGTTATCAGGTTTTTGATGGGGTTGTTTGGAAGGAAATTTTGAGGATTTATACATGGGGCCGGACTTGCGGAAGTCGGAGTCATCGAAGCCGCCGTTGGAGTCGCCAGCGCCAGGGAGGAGGCCGAGGGAGGAGGCGAATGTGGCGACGTCAGACTTGAGCGTATCCATGTCCTCTCCATCACCTCCCCGGGCCGAGGGCTTCTTCGCTTTCTTGGTGCGCTTCGACTTGGCGGTCGGCTCCGCCATGAATAGATGCGGCGGGAGCGCGGGTTGCAGTCGGGCACAGAAATGACAGGGAAACGGAGGTCGAAGGAGACAACGGAACTCAACTGGCCGAATCAGATGTTCTGTGGAGATGAGGGAAGCACCAGCGTGCAACGATGAACAGTGGCGAGGGTGTGCGGCGGGCGGACAACGTACCTGAGTTGAGGAGACTGGGAGACGAAGGCTCAAAGAGCGCGGAGGAATGGAAGAACTGGCGGTGGCGGCTGGGGGGCGAACAGCAAGGGTTAGAGGCTGAGGCTCCCGCCGTACCCGTGACCCGTGAACGAAGTCCTGAGCGGGAGAGCCGAACTCTTTTGGTCCGGCTTGCTGACAGTCCATTTACGGCCCGTTTGGCACAGCTGAGACTTAGGTTTTCTTCTATTGTTCACTAAATTTCATTCTCTAAAATATATTTTCTAATATTTATAACAATTTTAAAGATTGGATTCTTTATATATTTTTATTAGGGATGAAAGTGGTAATCCGAACTGTTAGAACAAATTTAATATTTTAAAATAGATACGTATAAAATTTGATGTTGATTTTTTCTTATGTTATCAAACACATTAGTACAAATATGAATAAAATATTATATAAGTTGTTTTATGTATTATTTGCTTCCTACAACACAAAAAGTTAAAAAATTACCGAATTTGTTTCCGAATCCATACCGAAGTTTATATCTATTATTTGAGAAAATGTAGGATGAATTTGAGGTTTACCTTTTATGAATCTTAACAAGATGGATGTTAAAAACAAGAATACAAATTTGTATTGTATATTCTATATCCTATTTATTCGCAATCAAAGAAAAAACTGATTACCGAATAAATACCGTTTCCGACCGTTTTCATCCCTGATTTTTATCCCTAACAACCTCTCTAAATTTTATTCTCTATATTAACAGTGTAACCAGAATTTATATTCTAAATCGCTTTATTTATCTAACACATAAAAAAAGATCATTCTTATGTCTAGATTTTAAAATAAGCTACATATTACATCATTGTTTTTTTTGGGAAAATTACTCATTGTTTTTATTTAGCAGACAGGATGTCCGACAATTATATTCTAATTTTTTTATGTATCGGAAACACAAACAACGATGGTTCATATTTGCCAAATACATATTGGTATACTAGTTGTATACTCGTACGTTGTTACGGCGACAACATGTCATGATAAAATACATTAATATGCAGAAACATTAATCATCATTATACCTATGTGCTCCCCAATGAACAAACGGATGTCAAGAAAACAAAAAGGATGGGAAACAAAATCATTGACCAGCTAGTTTATACAAGGGAGTAGCGCTTTCCCGGTCAGCATCCCACCTTTTTCTAATCAATATTCCACCTTGTAAAATTCAATTTAGTTCTACAAAAAAGTATATTTAAGAAACAATTGAGCGGACTCATCATAAGTTGATGAAACACGATATTTTTGGTGGCACATTGACATATAGTCGAAGTAAAAGCAGAAAAATGTACATCAACTTATGATGACCGACTGCCGCTACCCTTCACGGGTGGCTCCTCCGAGCACCTGGTACACAACAGTATGGTGCTTAAGGGCGTCGGTCCAGAGGGGAGCTCTCTCGAGAGTGAGCCTGATTGCGTAGATAGCAGAAGCAGCAACCAGAGAAGGCAGACGCGTCACCAAGTCGTATTCATATTGCATCAGCGCCAATTTAGCAAAGACGAAGGCCATGTCCTCCATCTGCATTCCACAAGACCAGAGAAAATGTAAGCTCACAAAAGCATGATGAATTATGATTGGTTTACGACAACCATAAAATATGAAATTTATTTACCTCTTTCTCAACTTTGTTGCCCAAGGTTGCTACCTTCAGAAAACGAACAAAGAACATGTATACTATAGGAACAGTTAAGTCCCACTCCAGCCTATTCAGAATTCCCTTCTCCATCGAAAGAATATGCTCCCTATTGTATGCACTGATATAAGAATGAAATCATTCACCTAAAAACACACACGAATGAGTTTAGATAAACTTTAAAAATAGCACCAGGAACATAGGACATGGAGATATGGAAGCTTTCTGTGCACATATAGGGTCTAAGACCAACTCCAGCAACACTCCCCATCCCACTCCGCATCCGCATTTTACACGGTCTGAGGCACTATTTCGCTCTCCAGCAGGCTCCGCATCCGTCTCCGCAAAATGGACGCCGTGTACCCTGACTCCCCATTTCCACGCATTCTCTCTCCTCTCCGCAGCTCTCTGCTCGCGCGCGCGGCTGCTCGCGGGCCCCACGTGTCATAGACTGCATGCGGAGTGTAAATACGGAGTCTGCTGGAAACGGAGACGGATACGGAGAGGAGAGAGAACCTGTTGGTCGCGCGTTTTAGGGATACGGAGACTCCGTCTGCTGGAGTTGGTCTAAATCTCCTCCTACCTAGAGGCGATCATAATAGCTGAAACTACAACCAGCAGCAGCTCCCTTCACATGATTGATTGAAGAGAGAGGTACTAATCGATGGTGTACATGGTAAAGTTGAGAGTTTTTGGCATCAGTTCATGCTTGTGGTCACCGTGCTAGTGATGCCCATTGCCTCTAACCATCACATCCTTCTTCAATGAGATCATAGATGAGACGTTACACACCTCCTTCAGTGCCTTGGTCCTGAGAGTCACCGCACCACGTAGCGCTGCAAAGGAGAAGACCAACCTCTAATATATTAGATGATGACTACCAGTTAATGTCACAAATGGCTACGGACATTTATTTTCTTTTAGTCAATATATCATGTAATTGGATAAAAATATCACTGGTTTATAAATTATCACAAGGCAGCATGCTCAGACAAACAAGCTGATGTAGGACAAGCTTAGAACAATAAGTTTCACAAAAAGGTGGTGCAGTCAATTTTGTTTGAATATAGGACAAGCAAAGAATAATAAGTTTTAGAAACTGTCACACAAAATAGACCATGGGCATTACAAACCATGAAATAGCTTTACATGGTGACCCGAAAAATAGATTTTTGCTTAAAAAGTCCTTGCAATTCATCAATACTTTGGATCATCATCACCCGATTTTCTAGAATACAATAGTTTTCAATGACAAAATGTGGGGATTTGGCAGTGAATCAATTATTAAACCCTTTACCAATACTCCCAAAATCATGTTTAGTAGTATCATTTTTTTTAAATCCACAGCATGTACAGTAACATAAGAGAAGACACTCACTTCTTTAAGCATCGTCATAGAACCAATACAATTGAGTTATCTACAAATAATTTCACTAAAAATTTTAATTTGTACCGCTGATAACTAAGAATGGAGTGATGCATCAAGTAAACGCGAGCAATTTACCAAACAAGATAGTATACCTGTTAATGAGCCAGCTAACAGAGTTGTCTCTTAATACAAGTTCCGAAAACAAAATCGTTATAAGAGGGCAACACAACAGAAACAATAAGAGTGCAATAATATATCACACAGAAACAATAAGCAGAAACAAGGTGATGTATCTTTAGTTACTACTTTTGCCCAGGCTTTTGAAGATTTTTGGGTTTGCCACTTCTCATCGACTGCCACGCCACGTTCGCCTCGTTCGCTCAAGCCACCTTCTCCAGTGTGAACATGTGCGACAATAAGGAGATTAGAATCATATACAAATACAACCTCTATATACATGAAGATTCTCAAAAATCAATTTTTAAAATAGCAAACGTGAATAGCATTTAGTAACGCATATAAGACTTGGGCAACAAATAGAATATAGACCTTTGTACAAATGAACCTGCCTTTTAGTTCTATTGGAAGGCCGTGGCAATCCCAACCAGGAACAAAGGACACTTTATGATTCTGAAGCAGCTGCATACAGAAGAACTCAAGAAAGTATAAGCAAAGCTGTGATTCTGAAACACTAACCAACAGCAATAGTCATATGAATGGCAGTTAATACCTTGTAGCGATTTATAAAATCCTTGAGGATTTTATTGAGCCCATGGCCCATGTGAAGATCACCATTAGCATAGGGGAGGGCCATCGTGGGGAACAAAAGAAGTCTAATCAATCATCCAAACAGAACAAGCAACTAAATCAGATTCACGGATATATTAAATATTTAAAATTGCATACTTGAATATATCGACTCACCCCAGTGTTCCTTTCAGAAACCCTTTTCAGAACCTGATTATCGTCCCATAATTTTTGGAGCTCTGGCTCTCGCTGTACAGAATTCGCTCTCAGCCCAAATGTTGTTTTCGGGAGATCCACAGTGTGCTTGTATTTTCCATCTTGTTTTTCACCTAGCAAGAGCAAACAAGCCAAACTCAATCCTACTACTTTGTTGCTGATAATAAAAGCAGGACTGATTGCTGGAGCAGAGATCAAACTGTCAAATATCAACAGACTGCTTCACTTTTTTATCTAAAAAAACAAAACAGATCAAAATTACGGGTATAACCAAGCAATGTCATATGGATAAATTGCGCTGAACAGTGATGAAGGTGCTTGCTTAAACTAAAGAACAATAGTCTACTATTTATGTTCACCGAGACAATGCCAGCTATGAAAATAGACGAGTCAAATATGCATAGAATTTGGAATAAACAAAGTCACAATAGTTGCTAAAGTTGTCACAGTTATACCAACTTTCAACGTAAACTGAGTAAATAGATGTTAAAGTTACAGGCACTATCATCTGGATGACATAGATGATAGATCGCATCATCACAATGTGGCCAAATCTCAAGCCAATTGTCTATGTCAACTCCTGATCACCTTAATCAAATAGGCAATCTCACAGAATCTCACCAATCCCAAGCTTCACAGACAAAAAACAAAAACAAAAACAAAAACAGGATCCCTTAAGCAAATGATCGCAAGCACAGTCCGCTCAAAGCACCTGCGTCAAAATTTTACCCAAATTCGGCTACTTAGTTTCAATGAACTTCAAAAGTATCGCAATACCATACAAACGGGCATGGATTCCTCATCCAAAACCCTGGCCAAACAAATCATGACCAGATACAAAGTCCTGAATAGAAATGGCAGAACAAAAACAATGTGATAGGGGCGAGGCTGACCCTCTGTGGCCTTCTTCACGGCCATGACGGGGCCCTTGGACCTCCACTTGGAGACCGACAGGGTGACGAGGCCGCTGCTGGACTCGGTGCAGAACGGTTGCGGCCACGGTGGCGCCGACAGCCTGCGGAGCGGGAAGCGGCACCGCTGCGTGAAGAAGACCTACGAGGGGGGAAGCAGCAGGTAGTATAAGTAGGTCAAGCCTCTCTCCTAGAATGGAAGGGGTGGCGACGGCGCTTACGTGGCAGCATGAGGTGGCTTCCATTCGGCGGTGGCCGCGGCCGCGAGGGATGGAGAAGGCGGAGGTGCGAGGCGGGTCCTGACCGATCAGCGGCGAGGCGCTTCTGTACGGAGCGGGCAATGGGGGATAAGCGGATTGCCGCTGGTCTCACTGCCTCGTTCCAGGATCTGGTTCCAGATCCGGCTCTAGCAGAGGTGGAGAAGGAGGGTCGACAACCCGAGGCGAGATGTACGGGGTCCAGAAGGTCGGGGGATCGAGAGGGATTGCGGCGAAATGAATCAGACTCCTAGAGAGCACGGACGCGTATCAAGAGGTGGGTGAGTGCCCGTATGGGCGCGTACCTATGAAAGGGAAATGTGCCCTTGGGCCATTTCTAAGTGTTTTGGTGGTTGAGTGCCAACACAAGTGTTTAAGTGTTAATCTATGCCGATTGATGGACAAAGTGCAAATCAAGAGTAAAGGTATGTTTCTAAGACTTAGTACATTGTTTTGGAGACTAATGTATTGTGTCTAAGTGCTAGAAATAGGAAAAGACCAATTTGGAAAAGACTTGGCTATGCAGCCAAGACTCTGCGCAGTCTGGGTGCACCGGACAGTGTCCGGTGCGCCAGGCTGGCGACTGTCAACTGGCTGCTCTCGGGAAGCAATCAACAGCGTACGGCTATAAATCACCGGACTGTCCGGTGGTGCACCGGACTGTCCGGTGGTGCACCGGACTGTCCGGTGAGCCATTCACAGGTGAAGTCGTCGCTCTCGGGAAGCGATTAACGGCGTACGGCTATAAATCACCGGACTGTCCGGTGGTGCACCGGACTGTCCGATGAGCCAACGGTCGGCCGGTCCAACGGTCGGCCGCGTAATTCGCGCGCGACGCGTGGCCGAGCCAACGGTCAGAAGGGGGCACCGGACTGTCCGGTGTGCACCGGATAGTGTCCGGTGCGCCAACGGCTCTGGATCTTCAACGGTCGGCTGCACCACAGAAGGAAAGAAATCCGCATCGGACAGTGTCCGGTGGTGCACCGGACAGTGTCCAGTGGTGCACCGGACTGTCCGGTGCGCCAGTCGACAGAAGGCAAGAATTGCCTTCCTAGAATGCTCTCAACGGCTCCTAGCTGCCTTGGGGCTATAAAAGGGACCCCTAGGCACATGGAGGAGCACACCAAGCATTCTCTAAGCATTCCTAAGCACCAAGACTCCAATTCCGCGCATTCGATTCTTTGTGATAGCAACTAGAGCTCCATTTGAGTAGAGAACTCTTTGAGTTGTGTTGAGAGCTTGTGTTGTGACTTGTGTGCGTGTTGTTGCTCTGATTTCGTGTCTTGTGTGCGTTGCTCATCCCATCCTTACTTCTGTGCTTCTTTGTGATAATCAAAGTGTAAGGGCGAGAGGCTCCAAGTTGTGGAGATTCCTCGCAAGTGGGATATAGTAAAGTGAAAGCAAAACACTGTGGTATTCAAGTGGGTCTTTGGACCGCTTGAAAGGGGTTGAGTGCAACCCTCGTCCGTTGGGACGCCACAACATGGAGTAGGCAAGTGTTGGACTTGGCCGAACCATGGGATAAACCACTGTGCCATCTCTGTGTTGATCTTCTTGTGGTTATCGTGTTGTGCAAGAACTCTTCTCTAGCCACTTGGCTTTATTGTGCTAACTCTTAATCAAGTTTTGTGGATTAAGTTTCAAGTTTTTACAGGATCACCTATTCACCCCCCTCTAGGTGCTCTCAATTGGTATCAGAGCCGTTCTCTTCACGTGAGGGACTAATCGCCCGAAGAGATGGATCCTAAGGGCAAGGGGATGGTGGTCAATGATAAGGAGAAGGAGTCCTTCGTCAATGATCCAAAGGATGACAAGCCTACTGACTCAGGCGCGAGTCACAAAAGAAAAGACGGGAAGAAGAAGAAAACGAGGCGCATCAAGGAGATCGTCTACTACGACGACAGCGACGAGTCCTCTTCTTCCCAAAAGGACGACGACAACGACTATGAGAAAAAGAAGACGGTTAATTCAAACTTCTCTTTTGATTATTGTCGTATTCCACATAGTTCAAATGCACACTTGCTTTCCATTCCTCTTGGCAAACCTCCACACTTTGATGGGGAGGACTACGGATTTTGGAGTCACAAAATGCGTAGTCACTTGTTCTCTCTCCATCCAAGTACATGGGAGATAGTAGAAAATGGAATGAAATTTGATAGCACGGATAGTCCTTTGTTCATCAATGAACAAATCCATAAAAATGCACAAGCTACTACTGTCCTTTTAGCATCTTTATGCAGGGAAGAATACAATAAGGTGAGCGCTTGGACAATGCCAAGCAGATCTGGGACACCCTCAAGATATCACATGAGGGAAATGACGTCACCATGCTCACCAAGATGGAGTTGGTGGAGGGCGAACTTGGGAGATTCGCAATGATCAGGGGAGAGGAGCCAACCCAAACGTACAACCGGCTCAAGACCCTCATCAACAAAATAAGAAGCTATGGAAGCACACGATGGATGGACCACGACGTCGTCCGCCTAATGCTAAGGTCCTTTACTGTCCTTGATCCACATCTTGTAAACAATATTCGTGAGAATCCCAAGTACACCAAGATGTCGCCCGAAGAAGTACTTGGGAAGTTTGTAAGCGGGCGGATGATGATTAAGGAGGCAAGATACGTCGATGATGCATTGAATGGCCTAATCCACGAGCCTCAAACCGTGGCTCTCAAAGCAACAAGGAGGCGCTACCTAACAAGGTGGCGCAAGTTGAGGCGGCCGAGCTTAATGAGGAAGAAATGGCCCTCATCATCAAGCGATTCAAGACGGCGCTAAAGGGTCGCAAGGAGCACCCCAACAAGAACAAGATGAAGGGGAAGCGCTCCTGCTTCAAATGTGGTAAGATTGGTCATTTTATCGCTAATTGCCCCGATAATGATAGTGACTAGGAACAAGATAAGAAGAGGGAAAAGAAGAAGGCTTACAAGAAGGCTAAGGGCGAGGCACACCTTGGCAATGAGTGGGACTCGTATTGCTCGTCGTCCAACTCCGAAAACGAAGGACTAGCCACATCAGCCTTCAACAAATCATCCCTCTTCCCCAACGAGCGTCACACATGCCTCATGGCGAAGGAGAAGAGGGTATGTACTCGAAAGTCTACTTATGCTTCTTCTAGTGATGATGAATCTAGCGATGATGAAATAGATTACTCTAGTTTGTTCAAGGGCTTAGATAGATCTAAAATTGATAAGATTAATGAATTGATTGATGCTTTGAATGATAAGAATAAATTGTTAGAAAAGCAAGAGGATCTTTTGTATGAAGAACATGATAAATTTGTAGAGGCACAAAAATCTCTTGCTTTAGAGGTTAAAAGGAATGAAATGCTTTCTTATGAACTATCTACTTGCCATGAGGCAATTTCTAGTTTAAAAAGTGTTAATGATGATTTAAATGCTAAACTAGAAGTAGCAAATAGATCTAACTCTTGTGTAGAATATGTTGTGATTTGCAATAGGTGTAAAGATTTTAATGTTGATGCTTGCAGTGAACACCTAGTTTCTATTGCAAAGTTAAATGATGAAGTGGCTAGTCTTAATGCCCAACTTAAGACTAGCAAGAGTGAATTTGACAAACTAAAATTTGCAAGGGATGCCTACACTATTGGTAGACACCCCTCAATTAAGGATGGGCTTGGCTTTAAGAAGGAAGCTAAGAACTTAACAAGTCATAAGGCTCCCATCTCCACCAAGGAGAAAGGGAAGGCCCCTATGGCTAATAGTGCTCAAAAGAATCATGCATTTATTTATGATAGAAAATTTTCTAGAAATGTTCATCATGATAGGAGTTGTAATGCTTATGATTCAAATGCAATGTTTGCTTCAAGTTCTTCCTATGTGCATGGTAGAGATATGCCTAGGAGAAATGTCATTCATCATATGCCTAGGAGAAATGTTGCTCATGTTCCTAGGAAAGTAAACAATGAACCTTCTACAATTTATCATGCTTGCAATGCTTCCTTTGCAATTTGTAGAAAGGATAGAAAGGTGATTGCTAGGAAATTAGGGGCAAAATGCAAGGGAGATAAAACTTGCATTTGGGTCCCTAAGGATATTGTCACTAACCTTGTAGGACCCAACAAGAGTTGGGTACCTAAGACCCAAGCCTAAATTTGCCTTGCAGGTTTATGCATCCGAGGGATCAAGCTGGATTATCGACATCGGATGCACAAACCACATGACGGGGGAGAAGAAGATGTTCACCTCCTACGTCAAGAACAAAGATTCCCAAGAATCAATCATATTCGGTGATGGGAATCAAGGCAAGGTGAAAGGGTTAGGAAAAATAGCTATTTCATCCGAGCACTCCATTTCCAATGTGTTTTTAGTTGAGTCGCTTGGATATAACTTGTTGTCTGTGAGTCAGCTTTGTAATATGGGATATAACTGCTTATTCACAAATGTAGATGTGTCTGTCTTTAGAAGGAGTGATGGTTCATTAGCTTTTAAGGGTGTATTAGACGGCAAACTCTATTTAGTTGATTTTGCAAAAGAGGAGGTCGGTCTAGATGCATGCTTAATTGCTAAGACTAGCATGGGCTGGCTGTGGCATCGCCGCTTAGCACATGTGGGGATGAAGAACCTTCACAAACTTCTAAAGGGAGAACATGTGATAGGTCTAACAAATGTTACTTTTGAAAAAGATAGACCTTGTGCAGCTTGTCAAGCAGGCAAACAGGTGGGAAGCTCTCATCATACCAAAAATGTGATGACCACATCAAGACCTTTGGAGTTGCTTCATATGGACCTCTTCGGACCCATCGCCTATCTAAGCATAGGGGGAAGTAAGTATGGTCTTGTTATAGTTGATGGTTTTTCCCGCTTCACTTGGGTATTCTTCTTGCAGGATAAATCTGAAACCCAAGGAACCCTCAAGCGCTTCCTAAGGAGAGCTCAAAATGAGTTTGAGCTCAAGGTGAAGAAGATAAGGAGCGACAACGGGTCCGAGTTCAAGAACCTTCAAGTGGAGGAATACCTTGAGGAGGAAGGGATCAAGCACGAGTTCTCCGCTCCCTACACACCACAACAAAACGGTGTGGTAGAGAGGAAGAACAGGACACTCATTGACATGGCGAGGACAATGCTTGGAGAATTCAAGACGCCCGAGCGATTTTGGTCGGAAGCCGTGAACACGGCTTGTCACGCCATAAACCGGGTGTACCTTCATCGCCTCCTCAAGAAGACTTCGTATGAGCTTCTAACCGTAACAAACCCAATGTGCCTTACTTTCGTGTATTTGGGAGCAAATGTTACATTCTAGTAAAGAAAGGTAGAAATTCTAAGTTTGCTCCCAAAGCTATAGAAGGGTTTTTGTTAGGTTATGACTCAAATACAAAGGCGTATAGGGTCTTCAACAAATCATCGGGTTTGGTTGAAGTCTCTAGCGATGTTGTATTTGATGAGACTAATGGCTCTCCAAGAGAGCAAGTTGTTGATCTTGATGATGTAGATGAAGAAGACGTTCCAACGGCCGCAATACGCACCATGGCGATTGGAGAAGTGCGGCCACAGGAACAAAAGGAGCAAGATCAACCCTCTTCCTCAACAATGGTGCATCCCCCAACTCAAGATGATGAATAGGTTCATCAATAGGAGGCGTGTGATCAAGGGGGAGCACAAGATGATCATGTGATGGAGGAAGAAGCACAACCGACACCTCCAACCCAAGTTCGAGCAACGATTCAAAGGAATCATCCCGTCGACCAAATTTTGGGTGACATTAGCAAGGGAGTAACTACTCATTCTAGATTAGTTAATTTTTGTGAGCATTACTCCTTTGTCTCTTCTATTGAGCCTTTCAGGGTAGAAGAGGCCCTGCTAGATCCGGACTGGGTGTTGGCCATGCAAGAAGAGCTCAACAATTTCAAGAGAAATGAAGTCTGGACACTGGTGCCTCGTCCCAAGCAAAATGTTGTGGGAACCAAGTGGGTGTTCCGCAACAAACAAGATGAGCACGGGGTGGTGACAAGGAACAAGGCTCGACTTGTGGCAAAAGGTTATGCCCAAGTCGCAGGTTTGGACTTTGAGGAGACTTTTGCTCCTGTGGCTAGGCTAGAGTCCATTCGTATTTTGCTAGCATATGCCGCTCACCATTCTTTTAGGTTGTTCCAAATGGATGTGAAGAGCGCTTTCCTCAACGGGCCGATCAAGGAGGAGGTGTACGTGGAGCAACCCCCTGGCTTCGAGGATGAACGGTACCTCGACCACGTATGTAAGCTCTCTAAGGCGCTCTATGGACTTAAGCAAGCCCCAAGAGCATGGTATGAATGCCTTAGAGACTTTTTAATTGCTAATGCTTTCAAGGTTGGGAAAGCAGATCCAACTTTATTCACTAAGACTTGTGATGGTGACTTATTTGTGTGCCAAATTTATGTCAATGACATAATATTTGGTTCTACTAACCAAAAGTCTTGTGAAGAGTTTAGCAGGGTGATGACTCAAAAGTTTGAGATGTCGATGATGGGCGAGTTGAACTACTTCCTTGGGTTCCAAGTGAAGCAACTCAAGGACGACACCTTCATCTCCCAAACGAAGTACACGCAAGACTTGCTAAAGCGGTTTGGGATGAAGGACGCCAAGCCCGCAAAGACTCCGATGGGAACTGACGGACACGTCGGTCTCAAAAAAGGAGGTAAGTCCGTTGATCAAAAAGCATACCGGTCCATGCTAGGTTCTTTGTTTTATTTATGTGCTAGTAGACCGGATATTATGCTTAGTGTATGCATGTGTGCTAGATTTCAATCTGACCCAAGGGAGTGTCACTTAGTGGCCGTGAAGCGAATTCTTAGATATTTAGTCGCTACGCCTTGCTTCGGGATCTGGTATCCAAAGGGGTCTACCTTTGATTTAATTGGATATTCAGACTCTGATTATGCTAGATGTAAGGTCGATAGTGTCGGCGTTTCGAGACCGGGGGGTCCCCGAGCCGACGAGTGAGTGTGCCGCGTGCCCCAGCCCAGATGGGTCGAGCGCGTGGGCGAGCGCGAAGGGGGGAAGAGCGAGGTGGCCGGAGCCGGGTCGTGAGGGAGGCGGAGATCCCGCGGCCTTCATGTTCGTCCTGCGCCCAGGTCGGGTGCACTTGCAGTAGGGGGTTACAAGCGTCCGCGCGGGTGAGGGGAGCGAGCGGCCCCAAGAGAGTGCCTGCCCCTGCCCTCGTTCCCGCGAGGCCAACCTTCTCTAAGAAGGCCCTTGTCCTCCCTTTTATAGGCGCAAGGGGAGGATCCAGGTGTACAATGGGGATGCAGCAGAGTGCTACGTGTCTAGCGGGGGAGAGCTAGCGCCCTGGGTACATGCTAATGTGGCAGCCGGAGAGAACTTGGCACCCAGCTGGTGTGGTGTCGTGGCTGTCGGAGGAGTAACGGAGCCTGGTGGAGGGACAACTGTTGGAACAGTTGGGCTCTTGCTGACGTCCCCCTGCTTCCGTAAGGGAGCCGAGAGCCGCCGTCGTCATGGGTCTAGCGGGGCGCCATCATTGCCTATCTGGCGGAGCTAGCCAGATGGGACGTCGGTCTTGTTCTCTGCGGCCCAAGTCGGCTCGGGGCAGGGTGATGATGGCGCTTCCTGTTGACGTGGCAGACTTGTGCCCTAGGTCGGGCAACGTGGAGGCTCCTCCGAGGCCGAGGTCGAGTCTGTCGTCCATGGCCGAGGCCGAGCCCGAGCTCCCGGGTTGGGCGAGGCGGAGGTCGTTCGGCAGAGGTCAGGGCGGAGTCCGAGCCCTGGGTCGGGCGAAGCGGAGTTCGTCGTCTTCCGGGGCCTTAGCCCGAGTCCGAGCCCTGGGTCGGGCGGAGCGGAGTTCGTCGTCTTCCGGGGCCTTAGCCCGAGTCCGAGCCCTGGGTCGGGCGGAGCGGAGTTCGCCGTCTTCCGGGGCCTTAGCCCGAGTTCGAGCCCTGGGTCGGGCGGAGCGGAGTTCGCCGTCTTCCGGGGCCTTAGCCCGAGTCCGAGCCCTGGGTCGGGCGGAGCGGAGTTCGCCGTCTTCCGGGGCCTTAGCCCGAGTCCGAGCCCTGGGTCGGGCGGAGCGGAGTTCGCCGTCTTCCGGGGCCTTAGCCCGAGTCCGAGCCCTGGGTCGGGCGGAGCTTCCTATGGCGCCTTTGGCAAGGCCTGGCTGCCCGTCAGTCTCACTCTTTGCGTTAAATGCCCCTGTGACTTGGTCGGTCGGCGCGGTGATTTAGTCAGGGTTGCTTCTTAACGAAGGCAAGGCCTCGGGCGAGCCGGAGATGCGTCTGCCGTAAAAAAGGGGGCCTCGGGCGAGACGGAAACACCTCGGGGTCGGCTGCCCTTGCCCGAGGCTAGGCTCGGGCGAGGCGTGATCGAGTCGCTCGTACGGACTGATCCCTGACTTAATCAAACCCATCAGGCCTCTGCAACTTTATGCTGATGGGGGTTACCAGCTGAGAATTAGGCGTCTTGAGGGTACCCCTAATTATGGTCCCCGACAGTAGCCCCCGAGCCTCGAAGGGAGTGTTAGCACTCGCTTGGAGGCTTTCGTCGCACTTTTTTGCAAGGGGACCAGCCTTTCTCGGTTGCACTTTGTTCCGGTGGGTGTGCGCGAGCGCACCCGCCGGGTGTAGCCCCCGAGGCCTCGGAGGAGTGGTTTCACTCCTTCGAGGTCTTAATGCCTTGCGCAATGCTTCGGCTGGTCTGGCGGTTCCCTCATGCTAACAGGCCGTAGCCCGGGTGCACTGTCGGGGCCCAAGTTCTCGGGCTGGTATGTTGACGCTGTCAACGGTTTGGCCGAAGCCGGGTTTGCGAGAGCAGCCCCCGAGCCTCCGCACAGGGCGAGAGGGCGATCAGGGACAGACTCGGCTTTTTTACATACGCCCCTACGTCGCCTTTCCGCAAGGAGGAGGGGGGAGAGCGCCATGTTACCCTCGATGGGCACCGAACATGGTGTCTCCGGTGAGCTGCAAGCGGGTAATCCGAGTGGACGTCCGTGCCCCGTTCGTTGGGGGTCGGCTAGGGGCCCGGAGGCACGCCCAAAAGTACCTGCGGGTGATCTGCCGGACCCGGTCCCCTGGCGACGGGGTCCGAGGGCTCGTTGCCTCCCTCCGATGGGATTCCGTTACAGGATCGTTCCCGCTGGTCTCGGAAATGTTCTAGGGTACCTCGGGAGCGCAGCCCGAGCCTTGGTTATGTATCGAACGTACCCCTGGTCATCCCTCGCTCGGTGTCTGAGGCGACTGTGAACCCTTCGGGGGGCCAGCCTTCGAACCCCTGATCAGTAATGGGCGCGGAGCCCGAGTAGCCTGAGGCGGTCGTGGAACCTTTCGGGAGGCTGACCTTCGAACCCCTGACCAGTAGTGGGTGTCGGGCCCACACGATCTGAGGCGGCTGTTGAACCCTTCGGGGGGCCAGCCTTCGAACCCCTGATCAGTAAGGAGGCTCGGAGCCTAGTTCCTTCACGGGGAAGGATCCCTTTGGGGGTATCCCCTTTCCCGGTCCCTGTTGCAAGAGATAGAGAAAGAGGAAAAAGGGAAAAAAGGATACGAAATGGAACGACGTGGCGTACCTTTTTTGGTGTGGTTGTTTTGGCGAAGGCGAAGCGTCGCCAGCTGCTTCTGCCAGAAGCGCCGCCTGTCGAGCCGCGGAGTTAATGCGCCGGGGCGAGTAGTTGGCAAGGCTGCCGTTGCGCGTGCGCGAGCCGTTCGAGGAACGGCTGTTTTGCTTCGCGTTTTTTGAACCCCGCGTCCGGTCCGGGCGGAACGTTGGAACCGCCTTCGCCTTGGTCCTTATATACCCCGGAGAGGGTCCGGTGACGGTTCTTGACTCCGCTTCTTGCCTCCCTCTTAGGTTTTTTGCAGCCTGAGAGATCTAGCCCCGGAAAAGAAAACCGCCCTCCCTGTCCTTCGCGCCGCCACCCTTTCCGCTCGGCGATGGCTGACCGGGTGACCATCATCTCGCCGCGCGACCCATGGCCCTTCTCCACGGTGACGGCGAGTGATCTGGAGGATCTCGTCGGCGAGGGTTTGCTCCGACCCCTCACCGATGAGCAGCGGCCGGAATGGATTCCTCCCACGGGCGGAGTCGCTCCATCCCCACCGCCGGGGTACGTTGTGAGCTTCGTCTCCTTCCATGAGCGGGGATTTGGTGTGCCGACGAGCCGCTTCATGCGAGCCATCCTATCCCATTATGGGGTGGAGTTGCACAACCTCACCCCCAACTCCATCTCGCAGGCCGCTATCTTCGTAGCGGTGTGCGAAGGGTATTTGGGGATCGCTCCCCATTGGGATTTGTGGACCCATCTCTTCTTCGCCGAGCTTTTTGCCTTGCCGACGGGGGAGAGGAAGGTCCGCGCAGCGGTGCGGGCCGGCGGCTGTACCCTTTTGTTGAGGCAGTCGCGGTCATCGCAGTATATCCCCGCCGTCCTCGCATCCTCGAACAAAGGGTGGCAGCACTGGTGGTTCTACCTCCGGAATGATGAAGAGTTGCTCCCATCGTTCTCTCATCGGGTCGTCACCGCCACCACCGACGCCTGGCGCCACGGGACTCCACACGAGAGGCAGAAGAACCTCGAACCTCTTCTCCAGGCCCTGAAGGCGCTGCGGGAGGGAGGACTCACCGCCGCGGGAGTGGTTGCCGCCATCCACCGTCGGAGAGTGCTCCCCTTGGCGGAGCGGCGGCTGTCGCTTTGGGAGATGACCCTGGAGGCCGACTGGGAGGGGTCGCGGATGTCCCCTGATTCTCTTCCCCCCGACGCCCTCCAATGGCGGGTGTCGGCCGCGATGGGGAAGCCGGACCCCCACGCCCTCTCCCAGCCTCGGATGCGCCCCGATCAGGGGTGCGTCACTCTGGTGAGTGTTCGCTCCTTCCTTCTTCATACATTGGGTTGCTCCTGGTTCTCACGATTGGGTTTCTTTCCCCCCTTCTTTAGGAGGTGGGGTGGCACAAACCCTCCCTGCCGCGGGTCCCGGAGGACGCGGTGGGTCGGGCAACGCGGCGGGTCGCCGCGGAGGAGGAGAAGAAGGATGCGGAGAAGGCCTGGGCCCGCAAGCAGAGGCGGGCTCGGGACGCCTTGGAGAAACGCCGTCGCCAGCAGGAGAGGGAAGGACTCCTAAGGGAGCCGTCGCCGGAGACATCCGATGGCGATGACGACGATGGTGAGGAGGAGGAGGACGACATGGCCGCCCGTCTCGGCCTCAGCCCCGGCTTGGGGTGTGGCCAGGAGCCGTCGAGTCAGCCCCCGAGCGGGCCGATGTCGTCGGTTCCTGGAGCCGGGACACCGGATCCCCGTCCCGAGGGGCGGGGGCAACCCGAGAGGGTACCTGACCCCTCGGCTGGAGGAGCTGACGCGACTCCAGGGAGCCGGGCTGAGGTACCTATCCCTCGAGAGCCGTCCCCCGCACCGGCAGCGCGGGGGAGCGGTCCTCAGGTTGCCATGACGGCGCCTGGGCAGTCCGCCTCCCGGGCGTTAGGGGCGCCCAGAGCGAGGGTGGTGCCGAGGCTGCCGGCGAAGCGGACCTCGGCGACGGTTCCAGGGAGCGGGAGCCAAGAGACCTCCCCCAGGCACAGTGGATCATGGCCCGGAGCGGGTAAGTACCTTGGAATGTCTTCGTCCCGGCGCTTCATTCATACGTCCCGGCCGTGATTTTCCCTTTCTTCTTTTTTCCAGCAAGCGGAGCCATGGCCATACCGACCTGGCGCCCCGGAAAGCCCTTAAGACGGCGTCGGTCCGGGCGGCTGGCGCCACCCCGGGCCCTGCCGCTCAGCCGACCCTTTCGCAGGGCGCTTCGCCGCATGGGGCTCAGGCGTCGCATGTCTCGGGGGAGCAGGTCCCCGAGGCGGGCTCTTCTGCCGAGGCGGCCATCGTGATCGGGGAGGCGACCAGCGCCGACGCGGTCCCGAGCCCGTCTGCCGTGCCGGCCATGCCGGCGCCTGCCGCCACCGCAGTTGCCACCGTCCTAGTCGGAGGGCATATGGTTGCTGCCGGCGTCGAGACGGCCACAGCGTCGGTGCCCAGGGCCTCGGAAGAGGTGGGCGTGGACGCGCAGTTCATCCAGGCGGGCGGCAGCCTCGTTGCGGTGCGGCGGAGCCCCGAGGCCCGGCGCCAGTTGCTCCCATTCTGGACCCGCGAGGCCTCGGACCCTATCTTCGTTCTCGACGACGAACAGGAGGACCAGTCCTGGGACGAGCTCCGCAAGCGTGCGGAAGCGACGGTGGGGTCGCTCCGATCGTCGCTGGAGGTTCTCTGCGGGGACGTCCCAAAAATCCTCCAGGTAACGGTTTCAGGCATACCTTCTCTCTTCCGTGAGCGAGGCGCTCGTCGTGACGCCTTGTTTTCCTTTCCAGGATCTGACGGACCGGAGCGCCGCCAAGTCGTCGTTCATCCGCCGCGAGGCCGACGTCTGGGGCTCGCTGCGATCCCTGAGGACTTCGCTCGCCGGGGCTACCGCGCGCCTTTCTCAGCAGGACGCTAAGATAGCGGACCTCCAGTTGCTCTGCGCTGACCTGAGGGCCGAGGCGGCTGCGGCGCGCGCGGAGGTGCTACGGCAGCGGTCGGAGTTCGCCCAGGTTGCCGAGGAGCGGGACCAATCTCGGGGCCAGGCCGCCGAAGCCGAAAGCCGGGCTAAGACCCTCGCGGCCGATCTAGCCGCAGCCCAAGTCGCGGCCTCGGAGCAGTGCGTCCGAGCCGGAGGTATGGCTCGACCGTCCTCGGTTCTTGTTCGTTTCTTCTGCTTGTGCTTGAGGTCTTTCTTCTGGTTGTTCGCAGAGCTCGAGTCTGCCCTTGACGAGTCTGCCAAAGCGCTCGCCGAGGCGCTTGCTGGAGCTGCCGAGCAGAGGGAGGCCGACCTCGCGGCCATGTCCGAGGCCGTCTCGGATGTTTATCGGATCCTTGGCCCTGGCGACGTCCCTTCAGGAAGCTCCCCTCAAAGCCGTCTTCAAGCCTTAGGTGATTACGCGCGCGGTAAAGTCCGCGGGGCGCTACACCATGGCGTCAGGCGGGCCTTCGCCGTGCTCGCTTCCCATTACGTGGTGGACCTGGAGCGGGTCAGTGAGGGGTATTGTCTTCCTGACAAAGACGAAGCCGCCCTGGCAGAAGTTCAGCGGCTCGACGCGGTCGCCGCGGGTCCGAGCGCGGCGCTGGCGACTACCTTTGAGGCGGAGATCCTTCCTCCTGCGCCGCCGCTGGAGGCGGAGGTGGACCTTACCGACGGCGAGGGCGGAACTGAGGGCGCGGCGCCCTCCCGAGGCGGCGCCTGATTTTTGTTGGGGCAGTTTCTGTTGGATGTGCGCTTTACCGCGGCCGCCGAGGCCTGGACACTTTACTTTTCTTGCATGAAGTCGTACTCTCTTTTCTTTGAATTTTCGCACCTGGCCTGACTTGTCAACAATAGGGTGATTTCCCGAGTTGGGTCCTTTTTCGTGGCAGGCGATGAGTGAGGCGTCCCTAGCCCGGAGGCGTAGGTGTTCCTCGGCTCAGTCGGTGTCGCCGCTTATCTGTACCCACGTTCGCTCCTCGAGACCCTGCTTCTGACACATCCGGGAGAACGCAAAAGCCCCTTCTTGATCGAAAAACTTTTTTGACGCGAAAAAGTGCATCCGATCTCGACGCGGAGGGGTTTCCCCTTTTTAGCCCCCGAGGGAGGGTCGGGCTCCGCCGGGGCGAGGCCGACCCTTCCTTGATGACTGATTCTCGTGTGTGAGTGGGGGAAGGGCGCAGCTCCCGGGCGTCGTCCGTGCAGAGGCCGTTTGACGAGTCGGGCTCCTGCCCGAATATCCGGCGAGTGCTCGGTGACATCCCTCGGTATGCCGGGCATGTCCGAGGGACCCCACGCAAAAATGTCGGCGTTTGCGCGGGGAAAGTCGACGAGCACTGCTTCCTATTTGGGGTCGAGCCCGGAACTGATCCGAATCTGCTTGGAGGTGTCGCCACAGGGGTCGAGAGGGACGGCCTTAACCGTCTCCGCTGGCTCGAAGTTGCCGGCGTGTCGCTTCACGTCCGGCACCTCTCGGGAGAGGTTTTCCAGGTCGGCGATGAGGGCCTCGGACTCGGCGAGGGCCTCGGCGTACTCCACGCACTCCACATCGCATTCGAGCGCGTGTTTGTACGTGGGGCCGACGGTGATGACCCCGTTGGGGCCCGGCGTCTTGAGCTTCAGGTAGGTGTAGTTGGGGATGGCCATGAACTTCGCGTAGCATGGCCTTCCCAATACTGCGTGGTAGGTTCCTCGGAACCCGACCACCTCGAACGTCAAAGTCTCCCTTCGGAAGTTGGAGGGTGTTCCGAAGCAGACAGGAAGGTCGAGTCGTCCGAGGGGCTGGACGCGCTTCCCGGGAATGATCCCGTGGAAGGGCGCAGCGCCTGCTCGGACGGAGGACAGATCGACGCGCAGGAGCCTGAGGGTCTCGGCGTAGATGATATTGAGGCAGCTGCCCCCATCCATCAGGACCTTGGTGAGCCTGACGTCGCCGATGATGGGATCGACGACGAGCGGGTACTTCCCCGGGCTTGGCACGTGGTCGGGATGGTCATCTTGGTCGAAGGTGATGGGCTTGTCGGACCAGTCTAGGTAGACTGGTGCCGCCACCTTCACCGAGCAGACCTCCCGACGCTCTCGCTTGCGATGCCGAGCCGAGGCATTCGCCGCATGCCCTCCGCAGATCATGAAGCAGTCGCGGACCTCGGGGAACTCTCCTGCTTGGTGATCTTCCTTTTTGTCGTCGTCGCGGGCCCTGCCACCCTCTGCGGGTGGCCCGGCCTTGTGGAAGTGGCGCCGAAGCATGGCGCACTCCTCGAGAGTGTGCTTGATGGGCCCCTGATGGTAAGGGCACGTCTCCTTGAGCATCTTGTCGAAGAGGTTGGCACCTCCGGTGGGCTTCCGAGGGTTCTTGTACTCGGCGGCGGCGACAAGGTCCGTGCTGGTGGCGTCGCGTTTCGCTTGCGACTTCCTCCTGCCTTTCTTCTTGGCGCCGAGCGGAGTAGACGCCTCGGGTGCATCTTCCGACGGGCGGCCCTGGGGCTGCTTGTCCTTTCGGAAGATGGCCTCGACCGCCTCCTGGCCAGAGGCGAACTTGGTGGCGATGTCCATCAGCTCGCTCGCCCTGGTGGGGGTCTTGCGACCCAACTTGCTCACCAGGTCACGGCAGGTGGTGCCGGCAAGGAACGCGCCGATGACATCGGAGTTGGTGATGTTGGGCAGCTCGGTGCGCTGCTTCGAGAATCACCGGATGTAGTCCCGAAGAGACTCTCCCGGCTGTTGCCGGTAGCTTCGGAGGTCCCAGGAATTCCCGGGGCGCACGTACGTGCCCTGGAAGTTGCCGACGAAAGCTTGGACCAGATCCTCCCAGTTGGAAATCTGCCCCGGAGGCAGGTGCTCCAACCAAGCGCGAGCAGTGTCGGAGAGGAACAGGGGGAGGTTGCGGATGATGAGGTTGTCGTCGTCCGTTCCACCCAGTTGACAGGCCAGGCGGTAGTCCGCGAGCCACAATTCCGGTCTCGTTTCCCCCGAGTACTTTGTGATAGTAGTCGGGGGTCAGAATCGGGTCGGAAACGGCACCCGCCGAATGGCCCGGCTGAAGACCTGCGGACCGGGTGGTTCGGGCGAGGGACTCCGATCCTCCCCGCTGTCGTAGCGTCCCCCACGCCTGGGGTGATAACCTCGGCGCACCCTTTCGTCGAAGTGGGCCCGACGGTCGCGATGAGGGTGCTCGTCGCCGAGGTGGCCCGAGGCCGCAGGCGCGGTGTTGCGCGTGCGCCCGGTGTAGACCGAGGCTTCCCGCATGAGTCGGGAAGTCGCGGCACGAGGTTCCGAGGGGTACCCCTGCCTTCGGGAGGCAGAGCTCTCGGCCCGCCGGGCCGCAGCGCCTTCCAGGAGATGCTTGAGCTCTCCCTGGATTCGCTGACCCTCGGTGGTTGATGACTCCGGCATCGCGCGGAGGAGCATCGCTGCGGCTGCCAGGTCCTGACCGGTTCCGCCGGATGCGGGTGGCGGCCTGTCCCTGGCATCGTTGGCGATGCGGTGCTGGAGACCCTGGGGCAGGTGACGTATTTCTCCGGCCAGGGGCTGGCCCGCCCATACCTGCCCGACGTCCCGGCGGATTGCCTCGAGCGCTCCTGCCCCCTCATCGAGCCCGGCCTGCGCCCCGCGGACTTGCTCGAGCTGTGGGTCGTGACCCCCCGCCGGAACGGGGACCACAGCTAGCTCCCGCGGGATGTCGGCGCGAGGCGCTGGCCTAGGGAGATCACCATCCTCCGGCATGCCGAGATAGCTGCCTCCGGAGGGATCCCCTAGCTCGACGTGGAAACATTCGCGGCTCGGGCCGCAGTCCTTGTCGTCAAGGCTGCGGCTGCCGTCGGAACAGTCGGAGAGGCAGTAGTTGCATGCGGTCATGAAGTCCCGCATGGCACTGGGGTTGCCAGTTCCAGAGAAATCCCAGCAGATGCTGGGGTCGTCGTCTTCCTCGGACCTAGAGGGCCCGTAGGTCGAGACGCCCGTCAATCGGTCCCAAGGCGACCGCACACGAAACCCGAAAGGGGTTGCACTCGCCTCAATGTGAGCGCCCGCCAGAGCGAGGTCACTAGGCGGGTTGAGGTTGAGTCGAAATGACGAAAGATGGGAAGCAGCCGGTACCTTTTGGTCGATGAGGAGCGACGAAGTCACATCGGGGGCTGATCGCGTCGTCGTCCTGGGTACGAGGGCGACGTCCTGCAGGCCCTCCGTGAGCGCGCTGGCGTCGTCCACTTGCTCGGGGTTGGCGTGTTGCGGGGGGACGGCGCTTGCCTCCGCCTCAAACGCGAGGGTGACGCCCGACGCGTCCTCCGTTGGGGCGCTGGGGATGTCGATTTGCTCGACAGCCGACTGAGCGCAGCCTCCCGCTCGGACCTGGTTGCCCCGCCTCCTCCTCCGATGGCGAGGGAGAGGATGGGGCAAGCTCGAATGTTGTTCTTCCCCGACGCGGGAAAGACGTCGTCGATTCCGCCGCCGGCGAGCGGGCTGTCGGCCACCGTTGTCGCCGTCGCGCGGCGGTGGAAGGAGTATCATGTCGCAGCTGCCGTCGAAAGACATGAACTCGAGGCTCCCGAAACGGAGCACCATCCCGGGTTGAAGAGGTCGTTGGAGACTGCCCATCTGGAGCTTGACGGGAAACTGCTCGTCAACACGCAGCAGGCCCCTACCTGGCGCGCCAACTGTCGGCGTTTCAAGACCGGGGGGTCCCCGAGCCGACGAGTGAGTGTGCCGCGTGCCCCAGCCCAGATGGGTCGAGCGCGTGGGCGAGCGCGAAGGGGGGAAGAGTGAGGTGGCCGGAGCCGGGTCGTGAGGGAGGCGGAGATCCCGCGGCCTTCGTGTTCGTCCCGCGCCCAGGTCGGGTGCGCTTGCAGTAGGGGGTTACAAGCGTCCGCGCGGGTGAGGGGAGCGAGCGGCCCCAAGAGAGCGCCTGCCCCTGCCCTCGTTCCCGCGAGGCCAACCTTCTCTAAGAAGGCCCTGGTCCTCCCTTTTATAGGCGCAAGGGGAGGATCCAGGTGTACAATGGGGATGCAGCAGAGTGCTACGTGTCTAGCGGGGGAGAGCTAGCGCCCTGGGTACATGCTAATGTGGCAGCCGGAGAGAACTTGGCACCCAGCTGGTGTGGTGTCGTGGCTGTCGGAGGAGTAACGGAGCCTGGTGGAGGGACAGCTGTTGGAACAGTTGGGCTCTTGCTGACGTCCCCCTGCTTCCGTAAGGGAGCCGAGAGCCGCCGTCGTCATGGGTCTAGCGGGGCGCCATCATTGCCTATCTAGCGGAGCTAGCCAGATGGGACGTCGGTCTTGTTCTCTGCGGCCCAAGTCGGCTCGGGGCAGGGTGATGATGGCGCTTCCTGTTGACGTGGCGGACTTGTGCCCTAGGTCGGGTGACGTGGAGGCTCCTCCGAGGCCGAGGTCGAGTCTGTCGTCCATGGCCGAGGCCGAGCCCGAGCTCCCGGGTCGGGCGAGGCGGAGGTCGTTCGGCAGAGGTCAGGGCGGAGTCCGAGCCCTGGGTCGGGCGAAGCGGAGTTCATCGTCTTCCGGGGCCTTAGCCCGAGTCCGAGCCCTGGGTCGGGCGGAGCGGAGTTCGTCGTCTTCCGGGGCCTTAGCCCGAGTCCGAGCCCTGGGTCGGGCGGAGTGGAGTTCGCCGTCTTCCGGGGCCTTAGCCCGAGTCCGAGCCCTGGGTCGGGCGGAGCGGAGTTCACCGTCTTCCGGGGCCTTAGCCCGAGTCCGAGCCCTGGGTCGGGCGGAGCGGAGTTCGCCGTCTTCCGGGGCCTTAGCCCGAGTCCGAGCCCTGGGTCGGGCGGAGCGGAGTTCGCCGTCTTCCGGGGCCTTAGCCCGAGTCCGAGCCCTGGGTCGGGCGGAGCTTCCTATGGCGCCTTTGGCAAGGCCTGGCTGCCCGTCAGTCTCACTCTTTGCGTTAAATGCCCCTGTGACTTGGTCGGTCGGCGCGGTGATTTAGTCAGGGTTGCTTCTTAACGAAGGCAAGGCCTCGGGCGAGCCGGAGATGCGTCTGCCGTAAAAAAGGGGGCCTCGGGCGAGACGGAAACACCTCGGGGTCGGCTGCCCTTGCCCGAGGCTAGGCTCGGGCGAGGCGTGATCGAGTCGCTCGTACGGACTGATCCCTGACTTAATCAAACCCATCAGGCCTCTGCAGCTTTATGCTGATGGGGGTTACCAGCTGAGAATTAGGCGTCTTGAGGGTACCCCTAATTATGGTCCCCGACAGATAGGAAGAGTACATCAGGGACGTGCCAATTCTTAGGAAGGTCCCTGGTGTCATGGAGTTCTAAGAAACAAACTTCCGTTGCCCTATCCACGGCTGAGGTCGAGTATGTTGCTGCAGGACAGTGTTGCGCGCAACTACTTTGGATGAGGCAAACCCTCAGGGACTTTGGCTACAATCTGAGCAAAGCCCCACTCCTATGTGATAATGAGAGTGCTATCCGCATGGCGGATAATCCTGTTGAGCACAGCCGCACAAAGCACATTGACATCCGGCATCACTTTTTGAGAGACCACCAGCAAAAGGGAGATATCGAAGTGTTTTATATTAGCACCGAGAACCAGCTAGACGATATCTTTATCAAGCCTTTAGATGAGAAGACCTTTTGCAGGCTGCATAGTGAGCTAAATGTCTTAGATTCGCGGAACTTGGATTGATGTGTAGCATACATGTGTATTATGTTTTGATCATGTTCCCTTATGCATTTTTGTTTATTTATGGTGCTCAAGTTGTAAAAACTCTCCCCGGACCTCAAAAGTCCATGTGTGAGTGATGCACATATTTAGGGGGAGATGTGCTACAACTTGACCCTTTGAGACTAACCGTGTGCTTGAGTTTGCTTGATTTAGTCTCAAAGGTGGATTGAAAGGGAAAGGTGGACTTGGACCATGCAAGACTTCCACTGCACTCCGATGAGAGGGTATCTTACTCCAAGTCTATCTCAATATCCTTATTGCCTTAGTACTCTTATTTGAAGATTTTAGTGAGGCAATGGGGTTTAGGGGCCAAGATTGATCCCGTTTTGGTGCTTCATGCCAAAGGGGGAGAAAATAAGGCCAAAGCAATCAATGGATCAACTACCACTTGAGAATTTTGAAAATAGTAGAATAGAGCTTTTGGTTTGTCAAAACTCTCTTGTTGTCTCTTTTGTCAAAAGTTGGCTTCCTGTGGGGAGAATAGTTGAGTATGGGAAAAAGGGGGAGTTTTTGAAATCTTTGATCAATTTCTCTTGGAACAACTCTCTTTATGTCTCAACAAGTGTGTTGGACTTAGAGATAGGAAATTGAGGTTGATTTGCAAAAACAAAACCAAGTGGTGGCAAAGAATGATCCAAATATGCCAAATTTGAATCAAAACAAATTTGTGTTTTCATTTGCATTGATGTTGCACTTCTTTAGTTGCTTTTTGTTGTGTTGGCATAAATCACCAAAAAGGTGGAGATTGAAAGGGAAATGTGCCCTTGGGCCATTTCTAAGTGTTTTGGTGGTTGAGTGCCAACACAAGTGTTTAAGTGTTAATCTATGCCAATTGATGGACAAAGTGCAAATCAAGAGTAAAGGTATGTTTCTAAGACTTAGTACATTGTTTTGGAGACTAATGTATTGTGTCTAAGTGCTAGAAACAGGAAAAGACCAATTTGGAAAAGACTTGGCTATGCAGCCAAGACTCTGCGCAGTCTGGGTGCACCGGACTGTCCGGTGGTGCACCGGACAGTGTCCGGTGCGCCAGGCTGGCAACTGTCAACTGGCTGCTCTCGGGAAGCGATCAACGACGTACGGCTATAAATCACCGGACTGTCCGGTGGTGCACCGGACTGTCCGGTGAGCCATTCACAGGCGAAGTCGTCGCTCTCGAGAAGCGATTAACAGCGTACGGCTATAAATCACCGGACTGTCCGGTGGTGCACCGGACTGTTCGGTGAGCCAACGGTCGGCCGGTCCAACGGTCGGCCGCGTAATCCACGTGCGACGCGTGGCCGAGCCAACGGTCAGAAGGGGGCACCGGACTGTCCGGTGTGTACCGGACAGTGTCCGGTGCGCCAACGACTCTGGATCTTCAACGGTCAGGTGCGCCACAGAAGGAAAGAAATCCGCACCTGACAGTGTCCGCTGGTGCACCGGACTGTCCGGTGCGCCAGTCGACAGAAGGCAAGAATTGCCTTCCTGGAATGCTCTCAACGGCTCCTAGCTGCCTTGGGGCTATAAAAGGGACCCCTAGGCGCATGGAGGAGCACACCAAGCATTCTCTAAGCACTCCTAAGCACCAAGACTCCAATTCCGCGCATTCGATTCTTTGTGATAGCAACTAGAGCTCCATTTAAGTAGAGAACTCTTTGAGTTGTGTTGAGAGCTCGTGTTGTGACTTGTGTGCGTGTTGTTGCTCTGATTTCGTGTCTTGTGTGCGTTGCTCATCCCATCCTTACTTCTGTGCTTCTTTGTGATAATCAAAGTGTAAGGGCGAGAGGCTCCAAGTTGTGGAGATTCCTCGCAAGTGGGATATAGTAAAGTGAAAGCAAAACACCGTGGTATTCAAGTGGGTCTTTGGACCGCTTGAAAGGGGTTGAGTGCAACCCTCGTCCGTTGGGACGCCACAACGTGGAGTAGACAAGTGTTGGACTTGGCCGAACCACGAGATAAACCACTGTGCCATCTCTGTGTTGATCTTCTTGTGGTTATCGTGCTGTGCAAGAACTCTTCTCTAGCCACTTGGCTTTATTGTGCTAACTCTTAATCAAGTTCTGTGGATTAAGTTTCAAGTTTTTACAGGATCACCTATTCACCCCCTCTAGGTGCTCTCAACCTAAAGATGTAGGTGAGGCGACAACTGAGAATACTTGGTGCCCTTGAGAATCTTCTCCTCCCTCACCCTATTGGCGTCCGTCAGTGCCGCTTCCAGGAGAGCCTTAGCCTCCCGGTACAGCTTGCTGATGAAATTGAACGGGGAAGGCCACACCATGGGCTCCCTCCACCGACGATGGGTTCAACAGCATCGCGCACTCCCCCCGTGGTTGCGCTTCATCGCGGCGGCGTAAGGAATCGTCCTGTAGGGACCCAAAACCATCCATCCATTCGATTCAGCAAAAGTGCACTTCGAGAACGACGCCACGACGTGGTCGACAGCTGCTCCCCTCCCCAACAGTCGTGGTTGTTACGCGGGGGAGGGGGACTGCGGAGGGAGCAGGGGCGGAGGGAGCGGACGCTGGACGAGGAGGGGATGGACTGGGTTGGTGGTCGTGCGGAGGGGATAGACATTGAGAGGATGGGGTGCATGCGGCATGCAGATGGCCCATGTGCGGCTTGCGGATGGGGCGGTTTGTGTGGGCGAGGGGAACGGGGCGGGTGCGAGCACGGAGGGGAGGCGGGGGCATGGCTGTAGTCTACACTATCATCTTAATAGTTAGTAGAGATTTTAGTAGTAACATGAAAGTATATATCATGCATTTATCGGTCAACAAAAATGAAATGATAGGTTACATGCATGACGGGACGGACAACGGAGCCACCGGAGCGACGGTGTCGCAGCGCGCATAGATGGTCCGCCACATTTAGCGCCTGAGATGGAGCCGTTAAATTTTAGCGTTACATTTAGAGTACACGACTCTATATGTCTCGGACCGTCAAATTTAAGATTTATTTGATTTGTGGCTAACTATGTCTTACTTTGTCTAAGATTAGTCGTTCGAATTGAATAACTAATCTTAGGCAGAAAAGTTAGGTAAAGTGTCACAAATTATGTAGCAAACCAAACATGCTCTTAGTGTACAGAAATATATAGCGGTCGTTGTTGGAGACAGCCTTAAAAGCTAGCTTATGGGCCCATTTGTTTGGGCTTCTACTAGATTCTGGCAATGAGAATCGCCTTCTAGCGATTGAACGTTTTGCTTCTCAACCCAATTCTGTGAGAAATGTTTATATAAAAATCGTGACGGGAGGAATCCACTACTTTGTAAACCATAAACCATATAGACTTTTTTATCTTTCTCCACACACAAGCCCGTCATAATCAGATTCTCATGGCAGCTAGATTATCTAGAAACCTAAATTTTTAACAAAACTCTTCACAAAAAAGTTGTACCAAATAGGTCTTATGACTTGCCTCAAGAAACTTCCGTTTAGAGAAGCATTCGTATGTTAAGCTAATTGTTTAAGCCTGCTTATATGTTTGGCATAACTTTATTCCACTACAGAACAACTTTGCTTTTTTGGGTAGAGTAGCTCGGCTCTGGGGTATAAGTTGATTTCTCATAACCACTAGCAGCGGCGTGTTACATTTTTTAAGGATTCAAAACTCCATAGAGTAGCAAAATAGGTAATCCAAAAAAAAATATTGTCGCTCTCAAAACTCCATAGAATTTACAAGTTTGAAGTTAGGTATTTGGTTGACTCTGGTCAGTTTTTACTTGGAGTTTTGTTCTGAAACCATGCTAAACAACCTCTAAATTGACTGATGGCATGTTAGAAGTGAGAAATGTCTAAAATACTCTTCATATTTTCGGATATGTATACTTACTAACTAGATTATATATGTCATTGTTATGTTGGACCATATTATAATAGAGATATTTAAAATGTAAATATATGCCAAATTAACTATAAATTATTTTGATAAGAGAAAATCATAAATTAGTTATATATTACATTATATATGATATAACATAAGGTGATTACATCAATCCTTGTGCATATATTACATTATCAATAACCTCCGATCAATGCTTGCACAATAGCATCAGGTACACCTCCCATTACTTCTTCATCCACAACAATAATACTAGCTCATAAGTTCCCATGTATAGGTATAGTAATGGATCATGATCTAATTGTTTCTTCACAATAAATTAAAACTCTTAATTTACTTTAGTTAAAAAAATAAATAGGAATAGAGCCTGATCTTAATCCGATATTCGATCCTTAGATTTTTATAGTCTAAAATACAGAGACTATCACCACCCATACGTACGTCTTTGTAACACCCAAAATCCTATTTTGAATTTATAAAAAGTTCTTTAAAAGATTTGAGTTACAATTTGAAACTAAGATTTAACTTGAGGCTTAGAAGCAAATAAATAATAAAAATGATAAAGTGGAGTGTTACTCGCATGAGTTGTACAACACTATAAAAAACAATAGAAACATGGTAACTTCTCCTACAGTGAATAAGTAATCAATATTAAATTTGAAGACAACTCTAACATGTCTATACATTCAAAATGATATGTGCTAAAGATAAATAAAATATGTGAAGCCTTTACCTAAATAAAGTAATAAATCAAATAATATAAAATGTATGTATGTAACCTTTGCATTGAAGGTTGGAGTTTTTGGATTGTGCATTCAAATTGAGTTTGAAACTTAAATCCAATTATGAATTTGAACTTAATTTGAATATAGAAATGAAATAAAAAAAGAAAAAAATACATAGCTGTACTTGGGCCTGACCTGCTTCCACCGGCCCATCTCCACATGACCGTACCAGCCCAACATAGGCCCAATGCGGCCACACCCATAGCCCTTTGCACGTCGCGCCCACTTGAGAGCACCTAGAGGGGGGGTGAATAGGTGATCCTGTGAAACTTGAAACTTAAGCCACAAAAACTTGGTTAAGCGTTAGCACAATAATCGCCAAGTGGCTAGAGAGGAGTCTCAACAAAACACAATAACCACAAGAGATCAATCACAGAGATGGCACGGTGGTTATCCCGTGGTTCGGCCAAGACCAACGCTTGCCTACTCCACGTTGTGGCGTCCCAATGGACGAGGGTTGCAATCAACCCCTCTCAAGTGGTCCAAAGACCCACTTGAATACCACGGTGTTTTGCTTGCTTTTCTTAATCCCGTTCGTGAGGAATCTCCATAACTTAGAGCCTCTCGCCCCTACACTTGAAGTTCACAAAGAAGCATGGAGCAAGGGAGGGATTAGCAACTCACACACGACACAAAGACCACAGCAAATACGCACACACAAGACCCAGACTTAAGCTCAAAAGACTAGCACACTAGAACAGAGCTTAAATCACTAGAATGTCGAACAAGTGCGCAAGAATGGAGTGTGAGTAATCAAGAGTGCTCTAGGAATGCTTGGTGTTCTCCTCCATGCGCCTAGGGGTCCCTTTTATAGCCCCAAGGCAGCTAGGAGCCGTTGAGAGCAATCCTGGAAGGCAGATCTTGCCTTCTGTCGACTGGCGCACCGGACAGTCCGGTGCACCACCGGACACTGTCCGGTGCAGATATCCTTCCTTATTTGTCGAAGCCGACCGTTGGAGTCTGAGAGCCGTTGGCGCACCAGACACTGTCCGGTGCACACCGGACAGTCTGGTGCACCAATGTGACCGTTGGCTCGGCCACGCGTCACGCGCAGAATCCTCGGCCGACCGTTGCCCCGGCTGACTGTTGACTCACCGGACAGTCCGGTGCACCACCGGACAGACCGGTGAATTTTAGCCGTACGCCGTTAATCATCTCCCGAGAGCGACGAGTTCGCCTGTGAATGGCTCACCGGACAGTCCGGTGCACCACCGGACAGACCGGTGAATTATAGTCGTACACCGCCGTCGAAGTCCCGAGAGCAGCCTGTTCGCCAGAGCCAGCCTGGCGCACCGGACACTGTCCGGTGCACCACCAGACACTGTCCGGTGCACCCAGACTGAGCAGACTTTGGCTGAACAAAGCCATCTCATTTCCAATTCAATTTTTCCTATTTCCAGCACTTAGACACAATACATTAGTCCATAAAACAATGTACTAAGTCTAGAAACATACCTTTTGACATGATATGCACTTTGTCCACCACTTTGCATAGATTAGCACAAAAGCACTTGTGTTGGCACTCAATCACTAAAATACTTAGAAATGGCCCAAGGGCACATTTCCCTTTCAATCTCCCCCTTTTTGGTGATTTATGCCAACACAACATAAAGCAACTAGAACAAGTGCAATATCAATGCAAATGAATACTCAAAATTGTTTTGATTCAATTTTGACATATATGGATCATACTTTGCCACCACTTGGTTTGTTTTTGCAAATCAAACTCAAATTCCTATCTCTAAGTCAAATTCACTTGTAGAGACATAAAGAGAGGTATTCCAAAGAAAATTCATCAAGGAAACCAAAAACTCCCCCTTTTTCTCATAATCAACACTTCTCCCCACAAGAAGCCAACTTTTGACAAAAGAGACAATAAAAGAGTTTTGACAAAACAAGAGCTCTAATCTACCATTTTCAAAATTTCTCAAGTGGTAGCTGATCCATCTATTGCTTTGGCCTTTATTTTCTCCCCCTTTGGCATCAAGCACCAAAACGTGATCAATCTTGGCCCTTTAACCCCATTGCCTCACCAAAATCTTCAAATAAGAGTACAAAGGCAATAAGAGGACATGAGATGAACTTGGAATAAGTTACCCTCTAATCGGAGTGCAGTGGAAGTCTTTCATGGTCCAAGTCCACCTTTTCCCTTTCAAACCTCCTTTGAGACTAAATCAAGCAAACTCAAGCAGACGATTAGTCTCAAAGGGTCAAGTTGTAGCACAGCTCCCCCTTAATATGTGCATCACTTGCAAAAAGGACTTGTGAGGTCCAGGGAGTGTTTGTACAACTTGAGCACCACAAGTAAGCAACAATATGCATAAGGAACATGATCAAGGCATAAATACATGTATGCTAAGAATCAATCCAAGTTCCGCGAATCTAGGACATTTAGCTCACTACGCAGCCTGCAAAAGGTCTTTTCATCTAAAGGCTTAGTGAAGATATCGGCTAGCTGGTTCTCGGTGCTAACATGAAACACTTCGATATCTCCCTTTTGTTGGTGGTCTCTCAAAAAGTGATACCAGATGTCAATGTGCTTTGTGCGGCTGTGCTCAACAGGATTTTCCGCTATTCGGATAGCACTCTCATTGTCACATAGGAGTGGGACTTTGCTCAGGTTGTAGCCAAAGTCCCGGAGGGTTTGCCTCATCCAAAGTAGTTGCGCGCAACACTGTGCTGCGGCAACGTACTCGGCCTCAGCGGTGGATAGGGCATCGGAAGTTTGTTTCTTAGAATTCCACGACACCAGGGACCTTCCTAAGAATTGGCACGTCCCCGATGTACTCTTCCTATCAACCTTACATCCAGCATAGTCGGAATCTGAATATCCAATCAAGTCAAAGTTAGACCCCTTTGGATACCAGATCCCGAAGCAAGGCGCAGCGACTAAATATCTAAGAATTCGCTTCACAGCCACTAAGTGACATTCCCTTGGATCGAATTGAAATCTAGCACACATGCATACGCTAAGCATAATATCCGGTCTACTAGCACACAAATAAAGTAAAGATCCTATCATAGACCGGTATGCCTTTTGATCAACGGACTTACCTCCTTTGTTGAGGTCGGTGTGTCCGTCGGTTCCCATCGGAGTCTTTGCGGGCTTGGCGACCTTCATCCCAAACCGCTTTAGCAAGTCTTGCATGTACTTCATTTGGGAGATGAAGGTACCATCCTTGAGTTGCTTCACTTGGAACCCAAGGAAGTAGTTCAATTCGCCCATCATTGACATCTCGAATTTCTGTGTCATCACCCTGCTAAACTCTTCACAAGACTTTTGGTTAGTAGAACCAAATATTATGTCATCGACATAAATTTGGCACACAAAAAGATCACCATCGCAAGTCTTAGTGAAAAGAGTTGGATCGGCTTTCCCAACCTTGAAAGCATTAGCAATTAAAAAGTCTCTAAGGCATTCATACCATGCTCTTGGGGCTTGCTTAAGTCCATAGAGCGCCTTAGAGAGCTTACACACGTGGTCGGGGTACCGTTCATCCTCGAAGCCAGGGGGTTGCTCCACGTACACCTCCTCCTTGATCGACCCGTTGAGGAAAGCGCTCTTCACATCCATTTGGTACAACCTGAAAGAATGGTGAGCGGCATATGCTAGCAAAATACGAATTGATTCTAGCCTAGCCACAGGAGCAAACGTCTCCTCAAAGTCCAAACCTGCGACTTGGGCATAACCTTTTGCCACAAGTCGAGCTTTGTTCCTTGTCACCACCCCGTGCTTGTCCTGTTTGTTGCGGAACACCCATTTGGTTCCTACAACATTTTGCTTGGGATGAGGCACCAGTGTGCAAACTTCATTGCGCTTGAAGTTGTTGAGTTCCTCCTGCATGGCCAACACCCAGTCCGGATCTAGCAAGGCCTCTTCTACCCTGAAAGGCTCAATAGAAGAGACAAAGGAGTAATGCTCACAAAAATTTACTAATCTTGAACGAGTAGTTACTCCCTTGCTAATATCACCCAATATTTGGTCGACGGGATGATCCCTTTGAATCGTTGCTCGAACTTGGGTTAGAGGTGCCTGAGGTGCTTCTTCCTCTTCAACTTGAACATCATGTGCTCCCCCTTGATCATGCGCCTCCACTTGAGGTACCTGTTCGTCATCTTGGGTTGGGGGATGCACCATAGTTGAGGAAGATGGTTGACCTTGCTCCAATTGTTCCTGTGGTCGCACATCGCCAATCGCCATGGTACGCATTGCGGCCGTTGGAACGTCTTCTTCATTTACATCATCAAGATCAACAACTTGCTCTCTTGGAGAGTCATTAGTCTCATCAAATACAACGTCGCTAGAGACTTCAAACAAACCCGATGATTTGTTGAAGACCCTATACGCCTTTGTATTTGAATCATAACCTAATAAAAACCCTTCTACAACTTTGGGAGCAAATTTAGAAGTTCTACCTTTCTTCACAAGAATATAACACTTGCTCCCAAATACACGAAAATAAGACACATTGGGTTTGTTACCAGTTAGCAGCTCATATGAAGTCTTCTTGAGGAGGCGGTGAAGATAGACCCTGTTGATGGCGTGGCAAGCCGTGTTCACGGCTTCCGACCAAAAACGCTCGGGGGTCTTGAACTCTCCAAGCATAGTCCTCGCCATATCGATGAGCGTCCTGTTCTTCCTCTCTACCACACCATTTTGCTGAGGTGTGTAGGGAGCGAAGAACTCGTGCTTGATCCCTTCCTCCTCAAGGAACTCCTCCACTTGAAGGTTCTTGAACTCGGACCCGTTGTCGCTCCTTATCTTCTTCACCTTGAGCTCAAACTCATTTTGAGCTCTCCTGAGGAAGCGCTTGAGGGTCCCTTGGGTTTCAGATTTATCCTGCAAAAAGAATACCCAAGTGAAGTGGGAAAAATCATCAACTATAACAAGACCATTCTTACTTCCTCCTATACTTAGATAGGCGACGGGTCCGAAGAGGTCCATATGAAGCATCTCCAAGGGTCTTGATGTGGTCATCACATTTTTGGTGTGATGAGAGCCTCCCACCTGTTTCCCTGCTTGACAAGCTGCACAAGATCTATCTTTTTCGAAATGTACATTAGTTAGACCTATCACGTGTTCTCCCTTTAGAAGCTTGTGGAGGTTCTTCATCCCCACATGTGCTAAGCGGCGATGCCACAGCCAGCCCATGCAAGTCTTAGCAATTAAGCATGCATCTAGACCGACCTCTTCTTTTGCAAAATCAACCAAATAAAGTTTGCCGTCTAGTACACCCTTAAAAGCTAGTGAACCATCACATCTTCTAAAGACAGACACATCTACATTTGTAAATAGACAATTATATCCCATTTTGCATAATTGACTAACAGATAACAAATTATATCCAAGCGACTCAACTAAAAACACATTAGAAATAGAGTGCTCGGATGAAATAGCAATTTTACCTAACCCTTTTACCTTGCCTTGGTTCCCATCACCGAATATTATTGAATCTTGGGAATCCTTGTTTTTGACGTAGGAGGTGAACATCTTCTTCTCCCCCGTCATATGGTTTGTGCATCCGCTGTCGATAATCCAGCTTGAACCCCCGGATGCATAAACCTGCAAGGCAAATTTAGGCTTGGGTCTTAGGTACCCAACTCTTGTTGGGTCCTACAAGGTTAGTCACAATTGTCTTAGGGACCCAAATGCAAGTTTTATCTCCCTTGCATCTTGCCCCTAATTTCCTAGCAATTATTTTTTTACCCTTTCTACAAATGGTAAATGAAGCATTGCAAGCATAATATATTGTAGAAGGTTCATTAACTTTCCTAGGAACATTAACAACATTTCTCCTAGGCACATTATGAACAGCATTTCTCCTACCAACATTTCTATCATGCACATAGGAAGAACTAGAGGCAAACATGGCATGAGAATCAAAAGCATCATATGCATTACAACTCCTATGAGTATTTCTAGATTGTCTCCTATCATGGTACATAAAAGCATGATTCTTTTGCACACTACTAGCCATAGGGGCCTTCCCTTTCTCCTTGGCGGAGATGGGAGCCTTATGGCTTGTTAAGTTCTTGACTTCCCTCTTGAAGCCAAGACCATCCTTAATTGAGGGGTGTCTACCAGTTGTATAGGCATCCCTCGCAAATTTTAGTTTGTCAAATTCACTCTTGCTAGTCTTAAGTTGAGAATTAAGACTAGCTATTTCATCATTTAGTTTAGAAATGCACTCTAGGTGTTCATTACAAGTATCAACATTAAGATCTTTACACCTAGTGCAAACATGTTCTACACAAGAGTTAAATTTACTAGCTACTTCTAGTTTAGCATTTAAATCATCATTAACACCTTTTAAAGTAGAAATGGTTTCATGACAAGTAGATAGTTCATAAGAAAGCATTTCATTTCTTTTAACTTCTAAAGCATAAGATTTTTGTGCCTCTACAAATTTATCATGTTCTTCATACAACAAATCTTCTTGCTTCTCTAAAAGTCTATCCTTTTCATTCAAGGCATCAATCAATTCATTGATTTTATCAATTTTATTTCTATCCAAACCTTTAAATAAACTAGAATAGTCTATCTCATCGTCATCACTAGAATCATCACTTGAAGAAGCATAAGTGGTATCTCGAGTACATACCTTCTTCTCCTTCGCCATGAGGCATGTGTGATGCTCGTTGGGGAAGAGGGATGACTTGTTGAAGGCAGTGGTGGTGAGTCCTTCATTGTCGGAGTCGGAGGAGGAGCAGTCCGAATCCCACTCCTTTCCGATATGTGCCTCGCCCTTGGCCTTCTTGTAGTTCTTCTTATTCTCCCTCTTGTTTCCCTTTTCCTGGTCACTATCATTATCGGGACAATTAGCAATAAAATGACCAAGCTTACCACATTTGAAGCATGAGCGCTTCCCCTTTGTCTTGGTCTTGCTTGGCTGTCCCTTGCGACCCTTAAGCGCCGTCTTGAAGCGCTTGATGATGAGGGCCATCTCTTCATCATTGAGCCCTGCCGCCTCAACTTGCGCCACCTTGCTAGGTAACGCCTCCTTGTTTCTTGTTGCCTTGAGAGCAATAGGTTGAGGCTCATTGATTGGACCATTCAGTGCGTCGTCCACGTACCTCGCCTCCTTGATCATCATTCGCCCGCTTACGAATTTTCTAAGGACTTCTTCGGGCGACATTTTGGTGTACCTGGGATTCTCACGAATATTATTCACCAAATGTGGATCAAGAACGGTAAAGGACCTTAGCATTAGTCGGACGACGTCGTGGTCCGTCCATCGCGTGCTTCCGTAGCTCCTTATTTTGTTGATAAGGGTCTTGAGCCGGTTGTATGTTTGGGTTGGCTCCTCGGCCCTTATCATCGCGAATCGTCCAAGCTCGCCCTCCACCAACTCCATCTTGGTGAGCAAGGTGACGTCGTTCCCCTCATGAGAGATCTTGAGGGTGTCCCAGATCTTCTTGGCATTGTCCAAGCCGCTCACTTTATGGTACTCGTCCCTGCACAAGGAGGCTAACAACACAGTAGTAGCTTGTGCATTTCTATGAATCTGTTCATTAATAAAAATAGGACTATCCGAGCTATCAAATTTCATTCCATTTTCAACAATCTCCCATATGCTTGGATGGAGAGAGAATAGGTGACTACGCATTTTGTGGCTCCAAAATCCGTAGTCCTCCCCATCAAAGTGTGGAGGCTTGCCGAGAGGAATGGAGAGCAAATGTGAATTTGAACTTTGAGGAATACACGAATAATCGAAAGAAAAGTTTGAGTTAACCGTCTTTCGTTTGTCGTAGTCGTTGTCATCGTTGTCCTTATGGGAAGAAGTGGACTCATCACTGTCGTCGTAGTAGACGATCTCCTTGATGCGTCTCGTCTTCTTCTTCCTTCCATCTTTGCGTCTGTGACCCAAGCCCGAGTCGGTTGGCTTGTCATCCTTAGGCTCGTTGACGAAGGACTCCTTCTCTTTATCGTTGATCACGATTCCCTTCCCTTTAGGATCCATCTCTTCGGGCGATTAGTCCCTTTGTGAAGAGAACGACTCCGATACCAATTGAGAGCACCTAGAGGGGGGGGGGTGAATAGGTGATCCTGTGAAACTTGAAACTTAAGCCACAAAAACTTGGTTAAGCGTTAGCACAATAATCGCCAAGTGGCTAGAGAGGAGTCTCAACAAAACACAATAACCACAAGAGATCAATCACAGAGATGGCACAGTGGTTATCCCGTGGTTCGGCCAAGACCAACGCTTGCCTACTCCACGTTGTGGCGTCCCAACGGACGAGCGTTGCAATCAACCCCTCTCAAGCGGTCCAAAGACCCACTTGAATACCACGGTGTTTTGCTTGCTTTTCTTAATCCCGTTCGCGAGGAATCTCCACAACTTGGAGCCTCTCGCCCTTACACTTGAAGTTCACAAAGAAGCACGGAGCAAGGGAGGGATTAGCAACACACACACGACACAAAGACCACAGCAAATACGCACACACAAGACCCAGACTTAAGCTCAAAAGACTAGCACACTAGAACGGAGCTTAAATCACTAGAATGTCGAACAATGAAAGGGAAATGTGCCCTTGGGCCATTTCTAAGTATTTTGGTGATTGAGTGCCAACACAAAGTGCTTAAATGTGAATTTATGTCCATGGGTGAACAAAGTGCAAATCATGAAGTAAAGGTATGTTTCTAAGCCTTAGTACATTGGTTTTGTGTACTAATATACTTGTCTAAGTGTTAGAAACAGAAAGAAGAAGAAAAGAAGAAAGGTGCAAAAGACTTGGCTGTGTACAGCCAAGACTCAGCTCGGTCTGGCACACCGGACTGTCCGGTGTGCACCGGACAGTGTCCGGTGCGCCAGGCTGACTCGGCGTGAAGTAGCCGCTCTCGGGAATTCGCCGACGGCGTACGGCTAAAATTCACCGGACTGTCCGGTGTGCACCGGACTGTCCGGTGAGCCAACGGTCGGCCGGGCCAACGGTCGGCCGCGCAATCTGCGCGGGACACGTGGCCGAGCCAACGGTCGGAAGGGGGCACCGGACTGTCCGGTGTACACCGGACATGTCCGGTGCGCCAACGGCTCCCAGATCTGCAACGGTCGGCAACGGTCGGCAGCGCTGTTTAAGGAAAGAAATCGGGCACCGGACAGTGTCCGGTGTACACCGGACTGTCCGGTGCACCCGACGGCAGAAGGCAAGGATAGCCTTCCAGATTTGCTCTCAACGGCTCCTAGCTGCCTTGGGGCTATAAAAGGGACCCCTAGGCGCATGGAGGAGGCATCCAAGCAACCTTAGAGCATTCTTGATCATCCACACTCATTCTTTGCGCATTTGTTTGTGATTCTAAGTGATTCGAGCTCTGTTCTAGTGAGAACTCTGAGATAGTCATTCGAGCTCGATTCTTGGCCGTGTGTGCGCGCATTTCACTGTGGATTTGTGTGTGTTGCTTCCCTCCCTTACTCCGTGCTTCTTTGTGATCATATACTTGTAAGGGCAAGAGACTCCAATTTGTGGAGATTCCTTGCAAACGGGATATTGAAAGGCAAAACAAAACACCGTGGTATTCAAGTTGGTCTTTGGACCGCTTGAGAGGGGTTGATTGCAACCCTCGTCCGTTGGGACGCCACAACATGGAGTAGGCAAGCGTTGGTCTTGGCCAAACCACGGGATAAACCACTGTGCCATCTCTGTGATTGATCTTCTGTGGTTATTGTGTTTTGTTGAGACTCCTCTCTAGCCACTTGGTGATTATTGTACTAACACTTAACAAGTTTTTGTGGCTTAAGTTTTAAAGTTTCACAGGATCACCTATTCACCCCCCCTCTAGGTGCTCTCAATTGGTATCAGAGCCGTTCTCTTCACAAAAGGGACTAATCGCCCGAAGAGATGGATCCTAAGGGGAAGGGAATTGTGATCAACGACAAAGAGAAGGAATCCTTCGTCAACGAGCTGAAGGACGACAAGCCTACCGACTCCGGCTCGGGCCATAGACGGAAGGAAGGGAAGAAGAAGAAGACGAGGCGCATCAAGGAGATCATCTACTACGACGATAGTGATGAATCTACTTCTTCCCAAAAGGACGACGACAACAACTACAGGAAGGCGGTCAATTCGAACTTTTCATTTGATTATTCTCGTATTCCACATAGTTCGAATTCGCATTTGCTTTCCATTCCTCTTGGCAAACCTCCACACTTCGATGGGGAGGACTACGGATTTTGGAGTCACAAAATGCGTAGTCACTTATTCTCTCTCCATCCAAGCATATGGGAGATTGTAGAGAATGGAATGAAATTTGATAGCTCGGATAGCCCTTTGCTTATAAATGAACAGATCCATAGAAATGCACAAGCTACTACTGTTCTCTTAGCATCCTTGTGCAGGGAAGAGTACAACAAGGTGAGCGGCTTGGACAATGCCAAGCAAATATGGGACACCCTCAAGATCTCTCACGAGGGGAATGACATCACCATGCTCACCAAAATGGAGTTGGTGGAGGGCGAGCTTGGACGATTCGCCATGATAAGGGGAGAGGAGCCAACCCAAACGTACAACCGGCTCAAGACCCTTATCAACAAAATAAGGAGCTACGGAAGCACGCGATGGACGGACCACGATGTCGTCCGCCTAATGCTAAGGTCCTTTACCGTTCTTGATCCTCATCTCGTGAACAATATTCGTGAGAATCCCAGGTACACGATGATGACGCCCGAGGAGGTACTTGGAAAATTTGTAAGCGGGCGGATGATGATCAAGGAGGCAAGATACGTCGACGACGCGTTGAACGGTCCACTCCACGAGCCTCAACCCATTGCTCTAAAGGCAACGAGGAGCAAGGAGTCACTACCTAGCAAGGTGGCGCAAGTTGAGGCGGCCGGGCTCAATGATGAAGAGATGGCTCTCATCATCAAGAGATTCAAGATGGCGCTAAATGGTCGCAAGGGGCAGCCAAGCAAGACCAAGACAAAGGGGAAGCGCTCATGCTTCAAATGTGGTAAGGTTGGTCATTTTATTGCTAACTGTCCCGAAAATGATAGTGACCAGGAGCAAGGGAAAAATGGGAAGAGAGAGAACAAGAAGGTTTACAAGAAGGCCAAAGGCGAAGCACACCTTGGAAAGGAGTGGGATTCGGATTGCTCTTCGTCCGACTCCGACGACGAAGGACTCGCCGCCACTGCCTTCAACAAATCGGCTCTCTTCCCCAACGAGCATCACACTTGCCTCATGGCAAGGGAAAAGAAGGTAATCACTCGTAATGCTAATACTTATGATTCTTCTAGTGATGATGAATCTAGTGAGGATGAAATTGATTACTCTAGTTTATTCAAGGGATTGGATAGAACTAAGATAGCTAAGATTAATGAGTTGATTGATGCCTTAAATGAAAAGGATAGAATCTTAGAGAAACAAGAAGACCTTTTATATGAAGAGCATGATAAATTTGTTAGTGCACAAAATTCACTTGCTCTAGAAGTTAAAAGAAATGGAATGCTTTCTTGTGAACTTTCTACTTGTAATGAAACCATTTCTTCTTTAAAAGGTGAAATTAATGTTTTAACTGCTAAACTAGAAGTAGCAAGTAACTCTTGTGTTGAAAATGTTACAATTTGCACTAGGTGTAAGGATTTTGATGTTAATGCTTGTAGTGAACACTTAGTTTCAATTTCAAAACTAAATGATGAAGTGGCTAGTCTTAATGCCCAACTTAAGACTAGCAAGAGTGAAGTTGATAAAATAAAATTTGCAAGGGATGCCTACACGATTGGTAGACACCCCTCAATTAAGGATGGTCTTGGCTTCAAGAGAGAGGCCAAGAACTTAACAAGCCATAAGGCTCCCATTCCCGCCAAGGAGAAAGGGAAGGCCCCTATGGCTAATAGCGCTAAAAAGAACCATGCTTTTATGTATAATGATAGGAGACATGCTAGAAATGCTTATAATGATTTTGATTCACATGTTTATGATTCTCATGCCATGTTTGCTTCTAGTTCTTCCTATAAGCATGATAGAGATAAGTGTAGGAGAAATGTTGTGCATATGCCTAGGAGAAATTTTGCTCATGTTCCTAGAAAAGTTGTGAACAAACCTTCTACCATTTATTATGCTTGCAATGCTCCCTTTGCTATTTGTAGAAAGGGTAAGAAGGTAATTGCTAGGAAGTTAGGGGCAAGATGCAAGGGAGATAAAACTTGCATTTGGGTCCCTAAGGATATATGTGCTAACCTTGTAGGACCCAACATGAGTTGGGTACCTAAGACCCAAGCCTAAATTTGCCTTGCAGGTTTATGCATCCGGGGGTTCAAGCTGGATCATCGACAGCGGATGCACAAACCATATGATGGGGGAGAAGAAGATGTTCACCTCCTACGTCAAAAACAAAGATTCCCAAGATTCAATAATATTCGGTGATGGGAATCAAGGCAAGGTAAAAGGGTTAGGTAAAATTGCAATATCAAATGAGCACTCTATATCTAATGTGTTTTTAGTAGAGTCTCTTGGATATAATTTGCTATCTGTTAGTCAATTATGCAATATGGGATATAACTGCTTATTTACAAATGTAGATGTGTCTGTCTTTAGAAGATGTGATGGTTCACTAGCTTTTAAGGGTGTACTAGACGACAAGCTGTACGTAGTTGATTTTGCAAAAGAAGAGGCCGGTCTAGATGAATGCTTAATGGCTAAGACTTGCATGGGCTGGCTGTGGCATCGCCGCTTAGCACATGTGGGGATGAAGAACCTCCACAAGCTTCTAAAGGGAGAACACGTGATAGGTCTAACCAATGTTCATTTCGAAAAAGATAGACCTTGTGCAGCTTGTCAAGCAGGGAAACAGGTGGGAGGCTCTCATCACACCAAAAATGTGATGACAACATCAAGACCCCTGGAGCTGCTACATATGGACCTCTTCGGACCCGTCGCCTATCTAAGCATAGGAGGAAGTAAGTATGGTTTAGTTATTGTTGATGACTTTTCCCGCTTCACTTGGGTGTTCTTTTTGCAGGATAAGTCTGAAACCCAAGGGACCCTCAAGCGCTTCCTCAGGAGAGCTCAAAATGAGTTTGAGCTCAAGGTGAAGAAGATAAGGAGCGACAACGGGTCTGAATTCAAGAACCTTCAAGTGGAAGAGTTTCTTGAGGAGGAAGGGATCAAGCACGAGTTCTCCGCTCCCTACACACCTCAGCAAAATGGTGTGGTAGAGAGGAAGAACAGGACGCTCATAGATATGGCGAGGACTATGCTTGGAGAATTCAAGACCCCCGAGTGCTTTTGGTCGGAAGCCGTGAACACGGCTTGCCACGCCATCAACAGGGTCTACCTTCACCGCCTCCTCAAGAAGACGTCGTATGAGCTTCTAACCGGTAACAAACCCAATGTATCTTACTTTCGTGTTTTTGGGAGCAAGTGCTACATTCTAGTGAAGAAGGGTAGAAATTCTAAGTTTGCTCCCAAAGCTGTAGAAGGGTTTCTATTAGGTTATGATTCAAATACAAAGGCGTATAGGGTCTTCAACAAATCATCGGGTTTGGTTGAAGTCTCTAGCGACGTTGTATTTGATGAAACTAATGGCTCTCCAAGAGAGCAAGTTGTGGATTGTGATGATGTAGATGAAGAAGATGTTCCAACGGCCGCGATACGAACCATGGCGATTGGAGACGTTCGGCCACAGGAACAAGACAAACGAGATCAACCTTCTTCCTCAACAACGGTGCATCCCCCAACTCAAGACGATGAACAGGTTCATCAAAAGGAGGCGTGTGATCAAGGGGGAGCACAAGATGATCACGTGATGGAGGAAGAAGCGCAACCGGCACCTCCAACCCAAGTTCGAGCGGTGATTCAAAGGGATCATCCCGTCGACCAAATTTTGGGTGACATTAGCAAGGGAGTAACTACTCGATCTCGACTAGTTAATTTTTGTGAGCATTACTCCTTTGTCTCTTCTATTGAGCCTTTCAGGGTAGAGGAGGCCTTGCTAGATCCGGATTGGGTATTGGCCATGCAGGAGGAACTCAACAACTTCAAGCGCAACGAAGTTTGGACACTGGTGCCTCGTCCCAAGCAAAATGTTGTGGGAACCAAGTGGGTGTTCCGCAACAAACAGGACGAGCACGGGGTGGTGACGAGGAACAAGGCTCAACTTGTGGCAAAAGGTTATGCCCAAGTCGCAGGTTTGGACTTTGAGGAGACGTTTGCTCCTATGGCTAGGCTAGAATCAATTCGTATCTTGCTAGCATATGCCGCTCACCATTCTTTCAGGTTGTACCAAATGGATGTGAAGAGCGCTTTCCTCAACGGGCCGATCAAAGAGGAGGTGTACGTGGAGCAGCCCCCTGGCTTCGAGGATGAACGGTACCCCGACCACGTGTGTAAACTCTCTAAGGCGCTCTATGGACTTAAGCAAGCCCCAAGAGCATGGTATGAATGCCTTAGAGATTTTTTAATTGCTAATGCGTTCAAGGTTGGGAAAGCCAATCCAACTCTTTTTACTAAGACTTGCGATGGTGATCTTTTTGTGTGCCAAATTTATGTCGACGACATAATATTTGGTTCTACTAACCAAAAGTCTTGTGAAGAGTTTAGCAGGGTGATGACGCAGAAATTCGAGATGTCGATGATGGGCGAGTTGACCTACTTCCTTGGGTTCCAAGTGAAGCAACTCAAGGACGGCACCTTCATCTCCCAAACGAAGTACACGCAAGATTTGCTAAAGAGGTTTGGGATGAAGGACGCAAAGCCCGCAAAGACGCCGATGGGAACCGACGGACACACCGACCTCAACAAAGGAGGTAAGTCCGTTGATCAAAAAGCATACCGGTCCATGATAGGTTCTTTGCTTTATTTATGTGCTAGTAGACCAGATATTATGCTTAGCGTATGCATGTGTGCTAGATTTCAATCTGATCCTAAGGAGTGTCACTTAGTGGCTGTGAAGCGAATTCTTCGATATTTAGTCGCTACGCCTTGCTTCGGGATCTGGTATCCAAAGGGGTCTAACTTTGACTTGATTGGGTACTCAGATTCCGACTATGCTGGATGTAAGGTCGATAGGAAGAGTACATCGGGGACGTGCCAATTCTTAGGAAGGTCCCTAGTGTCATGGAACTCTAAGAAACAAACCTCCGTTGCCCTATCCACCGCTGAGGCCGAGTACGTTGCCGCAGGACAGTGTTGCGCGCAACTACTTTGGATGAGGCAAACCCTCAGGGACTTTGGCTACAATCTGAGCAAAGTCCCACTCCTATGTGACAATGAGAGTGCTATCCGCATAGCTGAAAATCCTGTTGAGCACAGCCGCACAAAGCATATTGACATCCGGCATCACTTTTTGAGAGACCACCAGCAAAAGGGAGATATCGAAGTGTTTCATGTTAGCACCGAGAACCAGCTAGCCGATATCTTTACCAAGCCTCTAGATGAGAAGACCTTTTGCAGGTTGCGTAGTGAGCTCAATATCTTAGATTCGCGGAACTTGGATTGAAATGTAGCATACATGTGTTTATGCCTTTGATCATGTTCATTCTGCATTTTGTTGTTTATTGTGGTGCTCAAGTTGTACAAACACTCCCTGGACCTCACAAGTCCGTTGCAAAGTGATGCACAGTTTTAGGGGGAGATGTGTTACAACTTGACCCTTTGAGACTAACCATGTGCTTGAGTTTGCTTGTTTTAGTCTCAAAGGAGAATTGAAAGGAAAAAGGTGGACTTGGACCATGAAAGACTTCCACTGCACTCCGATGAGAGGGTAACCTATTCCAAGTTCATCTAATGAACTCTTATTGCCATTTGCTCTTAATTGAAGATTTTGGTGAGGCAATGGGGTTATAGGGCCAAAATTGATCCCGTTTTGGTGCTTGATGCCAAAGGGGGAGAAAATAAAGGCCAAAGCAATAATGGATCAGCTACCACTTGAGAGATTTTGAAAATAGTAGAATAGAGCTTTTGGTTTGTCAAAACTCTTTTGTTGTCTCTCCTATCAAAAGTTGGCTTCTTGCGGGGAGAAGTAGTGATTATGGGAAAAAGGGGGAGTTTTTGAAATCTTTGATCAATCTCTTTTGGAATGACTCTCTTTATGCTTCAACATGTGTGTTTGACTTAGAGATAGAGATTTGAGTTTGATTTGCAAAAAACAAACCAAGTGGTGGCAAAGGATGATCCATATATGCCAAAATTGAATCAAAATAAATTTGAGTTTTATTTGAAGTAAGTTTGCACTTGTTCTAGTTGCTTTATGTTGTGTTGGCATAAATCACCAAAAAGGGGGAGATTGAAAGGGAAATGTGCCCTTGGGCCATTTCTAAGTATTTTGGTGATTGAGTGCCAACACAAAGTGCTTAAATGTGAATTTATGTCCATGGATGAACAAAGTGCAAATCATGAAGTAAAGGTATGTTTCTAAGCCTTAGTACATTGGTTTTGTGTACTAATATACTTGTCTAAGTGTTAGAAACAGAAAGAAGAAGAAAAGAAGAAAGGTGCAAAAGACTTGGCTGTGTACAGCCAAGACTCAGCTCGGTCTGGCACACCGGACTGTCCGGTGTGCACCGGACAGTGTCCGGTGCGCCAGGCTGACTCGGCGTGAAGTAGCCGCTCTCGGGAATTCGCCGACGGCGTACGACAAAAATTCACCGGACTGTCCGGTGAGCCAACGGTCGGCCGGGCCAACGGTCGGCCGCGCAATCTGCGCGGGACACGTGGCCGAGCCAACGGTCGGAAGGGGGCACCGGACTGTCCGGTGTACACCGGACATGTCCGGTGCGCCAACGGCTCCCAGATCTGCAACGGTCGGCAACGGTCGGCAGCGCTGTTTAAGGAAAGAAATCGGGCACCGGACAGTGTCCGGTGTACACCGGACTGTCCGGTGCACCCGACGGCAGAAGGCAAGGATAGCCTTCCAGATTTGCTCTCAACGGCTCCTAGCTGCCTTGGGGCTATAAAAGGGACCCCTAGGCGCATGGAGGAGGCATCCAAGCAACCTTAGAGCATTCTTGATCATCCACACTCATTCTTTGCGCATTCGTTTGTGATTCTAAGTGATTCGAGCTCTGTTCTAGTGAGAACTCTGAGATAGTCATTCGAGCTCGATTCTTGGCCGTGTGTGTGCGCATTTCGCTGTGGATTTGTGTGTGTTGCTTCCCTCCCTTACTCTGTGCTTCTTTGTGATCATATACTTGTAAGGGCAAGAGACTCCAATTTGTGGAGATTCCTTGCAAACGGGATATTGAAAGGCAAAACAAAACACCGTGGTATTCAAGTTGGTCTTTGGACCGCTTGAGAGGGGTTGATTGCAACCCTCGTCCGTTGGGACGCCACAACGTGGAGTAGGCAAGCGTTGGTCTTGGCCGAACCACGGGATAAACCACTGTGCCATCTCTGTGATTGATCTTCTGTGGTTATTGTGTTTTGTTGAGACTCCTCTCTAGCCACTTGGTGATTATTGTACTAACACTTAACAAGTTTTTGTGGCTTAAGTTTTAAAGTTTCACAGGATCACCTATTCACCCCCCCTCTAGGTGCTCTCAAACAAGTGCGCAAGAATGGAGTGTGAGTAATCAAGAGTGCTCTAGGAATGCTTGGTGTTCTCCTCCATGTGCCTAGGGGTCCCTTTTATAGCCCCAAGGCAGCTAGGAGCCATTGAGAGCAATCCTGGAAGGCAGATCTTGCCTTCTGTCGACTGGCGCACCGGACAGTCCGGTGCACCACCGGACACTGTCCGGTGCAGATATCCTTCCTTATTTTTCGAAGCCGACCGTTGGAGTCTGAGAGCCGTTGGCGCACCGGACACTGTCCGGTGCACACCGGACAGTCCGGTGCACCAATGTGACCGTTGGCTCGGCCACGCGTCACACGCGGAATCCTCGGCCGACCGTTGCCCCGGCTGACTGTTGACTCACCGGACAGTCCGGTGCACCACCGGACAGACCGGTGAATTTTAGCCGTACGCCGTTAATCATCTCCCGAGAGCGACGAGTTCGCCTGTAAACGGCTCACCGGACAGTCCTGTGCACCACCGGACAGACCGGTGAATTATAGCCGTACACCACCGTCGAAGTCCCGAGAGCAGCCTATTCTCCAGAGCCAGCCTGGCGCACCGGACACTGTCCGGTGCACCACCGGACACTGTCCGGTGCACCACCGGACAGTCCGGTGCACCCAAACTGAGTAGACTTTGGCTGAACAAAGCCATCTCATTTCCAATTCAATTTTTCCTGTTTTCAGCACTTAGACACAATACATTAGTCCATAAAACAATGTACTAAGTCTAGAAACATACCTTTTGACATGATATGCACTTTGTCCACCACTTTGCATAGATTAGCACAAAAGCACTTGTGTTGGCACTCAATCACCAAAATACTTAGAAATGGTCCAAGGGCACATTTCCCTTTCACCACTTACACCCGAGCCCCGCACACTTGCCACCTTCACACCCGCACACCTGAGAATAGCTTGGCCCCGTGCGCCGGTGTCACATCCGGTTTTAGAAGGCAAACCGAATACGAATCATGTACGTGCCAGGATTAGAAACTCACGTACACAACGATTACATAACTGGACATCATCACACATTGTTTAAAGTAAATAACGAAAGGGTACTTTTATTACATTAAGATATCCAAGACATCCACGAAGTCTATAACATAGTCATTAACAGAATCAAAGCGCGGAAATACGTAATGTAGTAGATAAGGCCTACACAGGCAGCTGACTGGGGGTTTGCCACTAAGAAAAACTAGATCTCGTCATAGTCTTTAAACTCCTCAAAGTCCTCCATGTTGCCAGCATCTCTTCCTAAGCACTGAGTACAGTGGGGACAACCTAGGGTGGGGTGGTTTGTAAAGCATGGGTGAGTACACATCAACGTGCTCAGCAAATGTCCCGTTTGGCTAATTTTAGTTCTACATAACTTAGTTCTACTAATTTTAGTGAGACACAAAATTATACCAGGGATCAATTCATACATGGCATATTATTAATCTCACAAAATTAAACATCTAAGTACCATTAGGGTTTTATTTTTATTTATTTTATTTCATCAACTAATCATTACATACACTAGTCTATATGTTAAGCATAAAATTAAAGTGCACAGACTGTGAATGAACAAAATTTATTTGAACAGAGAATATTCCTATGAACATTTTGCAATTTGAACCACTAAATTAGGATTTCATATGAAAAAGATAGAAATAAACAAGTTTTGAAGTTTGAATTACAAAATTTGGTCCAAATCTGTGATTATTTAAAAGGTCAGGGTCTGTTTATAAGTGTACAGGGGCCTACGCGCAAAGTCTAAGGACGACGGGTTCTATTACCCAAGAACTGAGGGTCTCTTTAGCAAAACTGTCGCGCAAAGGGGTACAGGGTCTCCTCAGCCGTTGGATCTGCTAGCAACGGTCGAGATCAGGTCTGGTCGAGTGGACGCGCGCGTGCGGACGCAAGCGCGGGCTGACCAGCGGGCCATGGATGTCAGCGGCCTGGGGCGAGGTGGCCTGACCGATCGGGTCGAGTTGCAGGGCGCAGGGGAGGGAGCGGATCTGAGCGGTCAGATCTGAATCGGGCGGTTGGAATTAGGTCTGGCTTAATTGAAATCGAGCCGTCTGATTAGAGTTGGGTGGATATGATGAGCACCACGGACTTCAACTTCGCCGGTTAGCCAGGGGCGGCACTCTCCACGGACACGGCGTCGCCATCGTCGGAGGCGAGGCAGACCGAGGCTCCTAGGGCGTGAGAGGTCGGTCTAGATAACTGGAGGGGTTGGGGAGGATTTGGCGAGCGCTATGGCGGGGTCAGGTTTGTGTGAATGGGACTGAGGCGACCGGACGGTGGAAGGGAGCCCTCGGTGGACCGGGGAACACTCTGGCGAGCAATTGCGAGCGGCTACGCAGAAGATAGGGAACAATAGAGGCGGGGTTATGACAGTTACCTCGAGGTAAGACTCAACAACACACGAACGATGTCCGAGGCTCGGTGAGGACACGGGTCGACAGTGGCGGAGCTGCGACAGTGAACCGGTTAGCGTGGATCAGGCGAACCAGAGGGGGAAAGGACGAACCGAGGGGTGTCCCAAGTTGTGGGTGACAAGGCGGAGCTTACCGAGGCAACGGGCGCGGTGATGGCTCGATGACGACCGTAGAACGGGCGCGAGACCACAGCGAGCGGTGACGGAACTCCCTGGGCGTGCGCACGGTGTGAGGCGAGTGCTGAGGGCTGCGAGTGCGCGAGTGAGGGAAGAGGAGGGCGAGCGGGTGCTGATAGCTAGAAAAAGGTCGGGGTGGGGACGGGCGCGGCCACGGCGTGCGTCATGGGCGTGGAGTCCACAGCAACGCGCGGGTCATGCGCGGGCGGTTCGGAGGGGAAGGGTTCGACAGACGAGACCCAACGGTCAATGAGGGCGGACGAGTGAACGGGTGGCCGGGCTGGCAAGCGGGACCCGTGGGACAGTGAGAGAAGTTGCGCGTGCGCGGATGAGGTCGGCTCCGATAGGTCGGCCCCACTGGACAGTGGGCGAGAGAGAGAGGAGAGCGTGCGGGCCCGGGCTGGCGTCGACAGGTGGGGTCCACCTGTCAGAGGAAGGCATGTGCGCACGCGCGGGGCTTAAGTGGGACGAGTTGGGCTGCTCAGGCTGAAATGGCTTGTCTTTTTTTCAGGGATTTTTAATTGCTTTTCTATTTTATTTTCTCTAGGGTTTTCAATTCAAATTAAAACCAAATTTCAAATTCAAACTAATTCAAACATGTGCAACAATTCAATGAATATTTTAAGCTCGGCATGATGTAACATTTCATGACTCATATTGCTTTGACAAAATAAATAATTTATCCATCTCCTAATTAACTTAATTCTATCTAAAAGAAAAAGAGAGAGAGAGAGAATAGAGAGATATAAGAGTAATACCTGAATTTGGTAGATATCTAGAAAGAAATTTTATACCCTCAAATTCTGGGTGTTACAGACATATCCCCCTTAAAAAGAATCTCGCACTCGAGATTTAGGGTTGGCTAGCAAAGAGTTTAGGGTACTTGGCTTTCAGGTTATCTTCTCTTTCCCAGGTTGCTTCTTCTTCTGAGTGATGACCCCATTTGACTTTGCACATCCTGATGGTTCTTCTCCGAGTAACCCGATCTGCTGTCTCCAGAATCTGAGTTGGCATCTCAATATATGTCAGATCTTCGTGGACTTCAAGGTCCTATGTTGGCAACTATTCTTCTAGCACTCTCAAACATTTCTTCAGATGAGACACATGGAACACGTCGTGCACAGCTGACAGACTTTCTAGTAGGCTAAGTTGATATGCTACTTCTCCACGTCTTGCTTGAATCTGGTACGGTCTGATGTATCGAGGTGCTAGCATGCCTTTGACTCTGAACCTTTTGATTCCTCTAATGTGTGACACTTTCAAGTAAACATAATCTCCCACTTCAAAACTCAGTTCTCTTCTTCAGGTGTCAGCATAGCTTAGCTATCTGGCATGCGCTGTCTTCAGATTCTCTCGAACCATTCTGATGTTCTCTTTGGCTTCAAGCAGAATATCTAGACCGAACACCTGCCTTTCGTCGGTTGGTCCCAATGCAACGAAGTTCTACAATTCCTCCCATAGATTGCTTGGAACAGTGACATCTTTAGACTGGCTTGGTAGCTATTGTTGTAGGAGAATTATGCATACAGTAGCCCCTTGTCCCAACCTAACTTGTCTTGCAATGCACAAGCTCTCAACATATCTTCAAGAATCTGGCTGGTTCTCTCAGTTTGTCCATATGTCTACGGGTGATAAGCTGAACTGAACTTCAAGTGTGTGCCCAAAGCTTCATGCAGTTGCTGCAAAAAATGAGAAGTGAACTGGGTACCTCTGTCTGATACTATCTTCTTTGGAACGCCATGCAAGCATACAATCCGAGACATATATAGTTCTACCAACACCGCACTGTTGTAGGTGGTCTTGACTGGTATGAAACGAGTCGCCTTTGTTAAACGGTCCGCTACTACCCAGATGGGGTCATAACCAGCACGGGTGCGGGGTAGACCAACTATAAAGTCCATCCCAATCTCGTCCCATTTCCACTGAGAAATCTACAACGACTGCAACAGACCTATGGGCCTCTGATGTTCTACCTTGATCTTCTAACAACTGTCGCATACAGCCACATATTCTGCTATCTCCCTTTTCATTCCATACCACAAGAATCTTTTCTTTAGGTCTTGGTACATCTTCTCACTACCAGGGTGTATAGAATATGTTGCCTCATGAGCTTCCTTGAGAATCAGTTCCCGGATCGATTTGATGTCGAGAACACATAGTCTATCCTTAAACCATACCACTTCTTCTGCGTCTTCACGGAAATCTAGGCATTTCCCTTCCATGATCAGCTGCCAGATCTCGTTGATCTTCTCATCATATTTCTGGCCCTTCCTGATATCTTGCTCTAGGGTGGGTTCCAGCTCGACTGTCACTCCTTGAGTGTTGTTCAAAAATCCAATACTCAGCCTATCGAATTCCTTTGCTAGCTCATATGGCATCGGGTGAGTGGCCAACATATTGACTTGACTCTTTCTGCTTAGAGCATCTGCAACCACATTTGCTTTGCCTGGGTGATAATGTATCTCCAGTTCATAATCCTTGATCAACTCTAGCCATCTTCACTGCCTCATGTTCAGCTTTGACTGGGTGAATATGTACTGGAGACTCTTGTGGTCCGTGTAGATATCACATTTCTGCCCATACAAATAGTGCCTCCAAGTCTCCAGTGCATGAACCACTGCCGCTAACTCCAGATCATGAGTAGGGTAATCCTTCTCATGAATCTTCAGCTAGCGGGATGGGTATGCCACTACTCTCCCTTCCTACATTAACACACAACCAAGTTCGGTGTACAAAGCATCACAATATACTGAGAATGACTAGTGGACATCTAGCAGAATCAATATTGGTACTATTGTTAACTTCTTCTTCATTATCTCAAAGGACTCTTGGCACGCTGGGGTCCACTTGAACTCAACTTTCTTTGCCAGCAAGGCTGTCATTGGCCTGACAATCTTGGAGAAACCCTCAATGAAACGCTGATAGTAGCCAGCCATTCCAATGAAACTCTTGATTCCCCGTACATCTTTTGGTTGCTTTCCAGTCCAGAATAGCTGCTACCTTCTTCAGATCCACAGCCAATCCCTCTCGGTTTATAATGTGACCCAAGAATAGGACTTCACTGATCTAGAACTCGCACTTGCTAAGCTTGGCATATAGCTGACAATCTCGTAGCGTCTGCAGTACTTTCCTCAAGTGCTCTTCATGCTCTTGCTCATTCTGGGAATATACAAGGATATCATCAATGAACACCACTATGAACTTGTCGAGGTAGTCCATGAACACACTGTTCATCAAGTACATGAAGTAAGCTGGCGCATTCGTCAGACCAAATGACATGACAGTGAACTCATATAGTCCATACTTGGTGATAAATGTTGTCTTCGGTATATCTGAGGGTCGGATTCTGAGCTGATGGTAACCTGACCTCAGATCTATCTTTGAAAACACACTGGCTCCTCTCAACTAATCGAATAGGTCTTAGGTTCTGGGCAGGGGGTACTTATTCTTGACAATGACTTCATTCAAGGATCTGTAATTAATGCACATCCTCTTTGTACCATCTTTCTTCTCCACAAATAGCACTGGGGCTGCTCAAGGCGAGGTACTTGGTCTGATGTAGCCTTTCTCTAACAATTCATCAATCTTCTTCTTGAGTTCCACCAATTCTGGTCCGGACACTCGATAGGCTCTCTTGGAAATAGGGGTGGTGCTAGGTATAAGCTCTATGGCAAATTCAACTTTCCTTTCAGGGGCATGCCTGGTAACTCCTTGGGAAACACATCTGGAAATTCTGATACTATGTTGATAGCTTCTGATGGTTCGATTTCCTCAATATGGGTGGTGATTTGGTGATAGCTTCCATTCCTTGGTCCAGATAAGACCAACTCCTCTAACACTTCCTCTGTTGATAAGGACACTAACTTCATCGTCCTCTTGTCATAGCTAAGACTTGCTTGATACTTGGTTAGCCAATTCATCCCTAGGATGACAACTATAGTTGCATCCTGGTTACCCATAACTATTAGATCAGCGGGGAACTCCATCCCCTATTTGAACTCTTGCACTAGGGAAAAATCTATCCGTTTGGGTCCTCCCACCAATTGAACTAACCCTCATAGGTGGATACATGGGTGCTACTAGTATATTGTGTGATTCTACCCAAGATGCAGTCACAAAAGAATGTGTTGTTCTAGTATCAAATAACACATTCGCAGAATGGTACTCGACTGGGAACGTACCTAGTGCCACTCCTAGGGTCTCCTGGACTGTGTTGGTCTCTAGGTGGTTCACCTTTCCGTACTGGGCACAAGGCTGCCCACGGTTGTTGCCTCCTTGTTGTAATGCATTCTGCCTGGCAGGTGCATTGGGAGCTGGCTACTGCTGAGCTGCTTTCTCTAGGCAATGATTTGCCTAATGGCCTTGTTCCCCACAGTGGAAACATGCACGACCTCCTCCTTGCGCTGGAGCTACTTGGTTGTTCTGGTTGGTTGCTGGGGCAGGAAGCCGAGGTGCCTGGTTGCTCTGATGCTGATACTGATTTCCTCCCTGCTAGTTGTTCTAACGGTACTACTATTGCTGCTGAGGAAACTGCCTCTAATACTGCTGGTGCTGGTGCTGGTGCTGGCGCTAATGCTGGTGCTAGTGACCTTGCTTGAATTGCTGAGGTGGGTTGCTTGAGTAGCGGGACGGCTGCTACTCCCAGCCTGAGATCCACCAATCTTGTGTTTTCTATCTTTCATCTCCCGACGCTTTCTTTCAGTCATAATGACTTTGTCGATCAAATGTTGGAAGGTAGGGAACGTGTGGTTCATCAGCTGGTAGTGAAGAGGATCAACCAAACCTCTTAGGAAACAGTACTGCCTCTTAGCATTTGTATTAATATCTTCTGGCACATAATGTGACAGCTACAGAAACTTGTCCCTGTACTCACTAACAGACAGGGGGCCTTGCTTCAAAGCTAGAAATTCCTCCTTCCTTACTATCATCAGTCCTTCAGGCACATGGTAACGATGGAAGTTGTCCCTGAACTCCTCCTAGGTGATGGCTTTAGGGTCGACATGGGTGGCGAGGTAAGACTCCCACCAAGACCGTGCTGCTCCGCTTAGCTGTCGGGGACCATACAACACCTTCTTACGATAGTTGCACTGAGCAGTGTGCAACTCACGTTCCATAATACTTAGCCAATCTTTGCGTCCATGAGATCAGCAGAATGGGCAAAGACAAGGGATGGCCCCTCATGAACTCTGCTCGCTTGTCTCTGGTCACTTGTGGCGTCTGTACTTGCCCCTAAGGTCGAGGTGGGGGTGTCTATTGTTGCATCTGCTGCATTGCTGCTAAGGTCTGACCAATTGCTTGGACTGCTTGAGTTTGCATTAGGAACATCTGCTCAATAGTCATCGGGGGTGCCGGTGGCAACTGCTGCTGAGCTACTGAAAGGGAAATAGGGTCAAACCTTTTCCTATAAATGATTTTGGTGGTTGAATGTCCAACACAAATATTAAACTAACTAGTTTGCTCTAGATTATGTATTTTACAGGTGCATAAAGATTCAACACAAACCAATAAAAAGATCAAATTAGGGCTCAAAAGAAAGGAGCAAAAGAAACCGAAGAGAACCCTGGTCTTGCGCACCAGACTGTCCAGTGCACCACCGGACAGTGTCCGGTGCACCATCAGACAATGTTCGGTGCACCAGGGGTCGTATAGTTTGAACTCTTCACCTTTGGGTTTCTCAGGCGCCGCTCCGCTATAATTCACCGGACTGTCCGGTGTGCCACCGGACTGTCCGGTGCACCAAGCGGAGCAACGGCTACCAGCGCAACGGTCATCTACAAAAGCGTGAACAGTGCGCGCAGAAGTCAGAGCAGACGTCAGAGGCGCACCGGACAGTGAACGGTACCTGTTCGGTGCGACATGAAGTCAGCGCTCCAACGGTCAGAATCTTCAGAACCCTAACGGTTGGGTGACGTGGATGGCGCACCGGACAGTGTCTGGTGGCGCACCGAACTGTCCGGTGTGCCCATCGACAGACAGCCTCCCCAACGGCTATATGGTGGTTGAGGGCTATAAATACCCCCCAACCACCACCACTCCAAGCATCCAAGTTTTTCAGACATCTCATTCAATACAAGAGCTAGTGCAATCAATACAAGACACAATTCAATAGAATCAAAGCCTCTCCAAGTCCCAAATCCACTCCAAACAACTAGTGACTAGAGAGAGTGTTTTGCTTGTGTTCTTTGAGCTCTTGTTCTTAGATCGCTTTCTTCTTCCTCATTCTTGTTCTTCAAGTGACTTGTAATCAAAGCAAGAGACACCAATTGTGTGGTGGTCCTTGCGGGGTCTAAGTGTCCCGTTTGATTAAGGAGAAAGCTCACTCGGTCTAGGTGACCGGTTGAGAGAGGGAAAGGGTTGAAAGAGACCCGGTCTTTGTGACCACCTCAACAGGGACTAGGTTCTCAAGAAGCGAACCTCGGTAAAACAAATCACCGTGTCATCCGCTTTATTTCTTGGTTGATTTGTTTTCACCCTCTCTTTCGGACTCGGTTTTAATTCTAACGCTAACCCCGGCTTGTAGTTTGTCTTTTAAGTTATAAATTTCAGATCCTACCTATTCACCCCCCTATAGGTGACTTTCAATTGGTATTAGAGTCCGGTACTTCATTAGAGTCTAACCACTCGAAGTGATGTCGGGAGATCACGCCAGGAGGGAGATCGTGACCAGCGAGAAGGCCACAAGCCACGGGAAGGCTCCATCGAGGGAGTCCGGCAACAAGCTAAAGGAGGGATCACCTCCTCACAAGTTGCATCGGAGCGGCGACAAGAAAAAGAAGATGAAGAAGGTGGTCTACTACGAGACCGACTCTTCGTCGCCATCTACATCCGGCTCCGTCGCACCATCCGTCACTTCTAAGCGCCATGAGCGCAAGAAGTTTAGTTAGATCCCCCTACGCTATCCTCGCATTTCCAAACGCACTCCTTTATTTTCCGTCCCACTAGGCAAACCACCGGTTTTTTATGGTGAAGATTATTGTATGTGGAGTGATAAAATGAGGCATCACCTAACCTCACTCCACGCTAGCATATGGGACATTGTTGAGTTTGGAGCGCAGGTACCATCGGTGGGGGACGAAGGCTATGATTCGGACGAGGTTGCCCAAATCAAGCACTTTAATTTCCAAGCAACTACTATACTCCTCGCCTCTCTATGTCGAGAGGAGTATAATAAGGTGCAAGGGTTGAATAGTGCTAAGGAGATTTGGGACGTACTCAAAACTACGCACGAAGGAGATGAGGTGACCAAGATCACCAAGCGGGAGACGATCGAGGGGGAGCTCGGTCGGTTCGTCCTCAACCAAGGAGAGGAGCCACAAGCCATGTACAACCGGCTCAAGACCTTGGTGAACCAAGTGCGCAACCTCGGGAGCACCAAGTGGGATGACCATGAAATGGTCAAGGTTATTCTTAGATCACTTGTTTTTCGTAATCCTACTCAAGTTCAATTAATTCGTGGTGATCCTCGATATAAGTTAATGTCTCTCGAGGAAGTTATAGGAAAGTTTGTGAGCTTTGAATTGATGATCAAAGGCTCCAAACAAATTATCAACTTGGAGCAAGGCGGCACCTCCACACCCGAGGTGCAACCCGTCGCATTCAAGGCGACGGAAGAGAAGAAAGAGGAGTCTACATCAAGTAGGCTCCCCATCGACGCCTCCAAGCTTGACAACGAGGAGATGGCGCTCATCATCAAGAGCTTTTGCCAAATCCTCAAGCAAAGGAAGGGGAAGGACTACAAACCCCGTTCCAAAAGGGTGTGCTACAAATGTGGTAAGCTCGATCATTTTATTGCAAAATGTCCTATGTCTAATGACAGTGACAGGGCGACGACAAGAAGGGAAAAAGGAAGGAGAAGAAGAGATACTACAAGAAGAAGGGCGGCGATGCCCACATGTGTCGGGAATGGGACTCCGATGAGAGCTCCACCGACTCCTCCTCCGACGAGGACGCCGCCAACATCACCATCAACAAGGGCCTTCTCTTCCCCAACGTCGGCCATAAGTGTTTCATGGCAAAGGATGGCAAAAGGAAGAAGGTAAAATCTAGAGCCTCCACTAAATATACAACATCTAGTGATGAGGGTAGCTCTAGTGAAAATGAGGATAATTTGCTTACCCTTTTTGCCAATCTTAACAATGCAACAGAAAGAAAAATTAAATAAATTGATAGGTGCTATTCATGAGAAGGATGAACTTTTGGATAGCTAAGAGGAATTCCTTATTATGGAAAATAAAAAGCATGTTAAGGTAAAGAACTCTTATGCTCAGGAGATAGAGAAATGTGAAAAATTAACTAGTGAGCTTAGCATATGTCATGACACTATTTCCAACCTTAGAACTGAAAATATTAATTTAATTGCTAAGGTTGAAAAATCAAATGTTTACCATGATTCAATTACCAATCTTAGAAATGAAAATGCTAGTTTAATTGTTAAGATTGATAAATTGAATGAATCAATTTCTAACCTTAAAATTGAGAATGATAAATTAATTTCTAAGGCTAAAGATTTAAGTGTTTGCAATGATTCTATTTCCAATCTTAGAAATGAGAATGCTATTTTACATACTAAGATTGATGAATTAAATGCTTGCAAACCCTCTACATCTACTGTTGATCATGTCACTATTTGTACTAGATGTAGAGATATTAATGTTGATGCTATTCATGATCACCTAGCTTTAATTAAACAACAAAATGATCACATAGCTCAACTTACTGCAAAAATTAATGAGCAATAAATAGAAAATGAAAACTTTAAATTTGCTAGGAGCATGCTCTATAGTGGGAGACGCCCTGGCATTAAGGATGGCACTGGTTTCCAATAGGGAAGCAATGTCAAAATTAATGCTCCTAAAAGATTGTCTAATTTTGTTAAGGGCAAGGCTCCCATGGCTCAGGATAATGAGGGTTACATTTTATATCCTGCTGGTTATCCTGAGCACAAGATTAGGAGAATTCATGCTAGGAAGTCTCATTTTGTTTCTCACCATGCTTTTATGTATAAGAATGAGGCATCTAGTTCTAGGCAATCAACCCATGTTAAATTGCCTAAAAAGAAAACTCCTACATCATCAAATGAGCCCAACATTTCATTTAAGACTTTTGATGCTTCTTATGTGCTTACTAACAAATCTGGCAAGGTAGTTGCCAAATATGTTGGGGCCAAACACAAGGGATCAAAGACTTGTGTTTGGGTGCCCAAGGTGCTTGTTTCTAATGTGAAAGGACCCAAGACCGTTTGGGCACCTAAGAACATGGCCTAAATTGTTTTGCAGGTTTATGCATCTGGGGGCTCAAGCTGGATAATTGATAGCGGATGCACAAACCACATCACTGGGGAGAAAAGGATGTTCTCCTCCTATGAGAAAAACGAAGATCCCCAACGAGCTATTACATTCGGGGATGGAAATCAAGGTTTGGTCAAAGGACTTGGTAAAATTGCTATATCTCCTGACCATTCTATTTCCAATGTTTTTCTTGTAGATTCATTAGATTATAACTTGATTTCTGTTTCTCAATTATGCAATATGGGCTACAACTGTCTTTTTACTGATGTAGGTGTTACTGTCTTTAGAAGGAGTGATGATTCAGTATCATTTAAGGGAGTGTTAGAGGGTCAGCTATACTTAATTGATTTTAATAGTGCTGAACTTGACACTTGCTTAATTGCTAATACTAATATGGGTTGGCTCTGGCATCACCGACTTGCCCATGTTGGGATGAAGAATCTTCACAAACTTCTAAAGGGAGAACACATTTTGGGACTAACAAATGTTCATTTTGAGAAAGACAGGGTTTGTAGCGCATGTCAAGCAGGAAAGCAAGTTGGCGCTCATCATCCACACAAAAACATCATGACAATGGACAGGCCACTAGAGCTACTCCACATGGATTTATTCGACCCGATTGCTTACATAAGCATCAGCGGGAGTAAGTACTGTCTAGTAATTGTGGATGACTATTCTCGCTTCACTTGGGTGTTCTTTTTGCAGGATAAATCATAAACCCAAGAGACCTTAAAGGGATTCTTAAGACGGGCTCAAAATGAGTTCGGATTAAGGATCAAGAAAATAAGAAGTGATAATGGGACGAAGTTCAAGAATTCACAAATAGAAGGCTTTCTTGAGGATGAGGGCATCAAGCATGAGTTCTCTTCTCCCTACACATCTCAACAAAATGGTGTAGTGGAGAGGAAGAATAGAACTCTACTAGACATGGCGAGGACCATGCTTGATGAGTACAAGACACCGGACCGGTTTTGGGCTAAGGCAATTAACACCGCTTGCTACTCCATCAACCGGTTATATCTTCACCGAATCCTCAAGAAGACATCTTATGAACTCCTCACCGGTAAAAAGCCCAATGTTTCATATTTTAGAGTCTTTGGTAGCAAATGTTTTATTCTTGTTAAAAGAGGTAGAAAATCTAAATTTGCTCCCAAGGCTGTAGAAGGCTTTTTACTAGGATATGATTCAAACACAAGGGCATATAGAGTCTTTAACAAGTCCACTAGACTTGTTGAAGTTTCTTGTGACATTGTGTTTGATGAGACTAATGGCTCCCAAGTGGAGCAAGTTGATCGTGATGAACTAGATGATGAAGAGGCTCCGTGCGTCGCGCTAAGGAACATGTCCATTGGGGATGTGTGTCCTAAGGAATCCGAAGAGCCTCCACAAGCACAAGATCAACCATCATCTTCCATACAAGCATCTCCACCAACTCAAGATAAGGAACATGCTCAAGGTAATGAAGAAGAAGATCAAGAAGATGAGCCACCTCAAGAAGAGGGCAATGATCAAGGGGAAGATGAAGAAAATCAAGACAAAGAAGATGAACAAGCAATTCAAGGTCAAAGACTGCCTCACCCAAGAGTCCACCAGGCGATTCAAATAGATCACCCCATGAACTCCATCCTCGGCGATATTCATAAGGGGGTAACTACTCGATCTCGAGTCGCACATTTTTGTGAACATTACTCTTTTGTTTCCTCTATTGAGCCATACAGGGTAGAGGATGTGTGGCGGAACCGCCCGAATTATTCCAGCTTAAGTGCCCAAGTCACACCCTTAAAGGCAGCAACACACTTAAATCGGAATAACCCGTCAGTCCCTCGGATCTAGTCCGATAAAGCCACTTATCCAGGATCGAATACCACTAGCTCACTCGAAGGTGAGGCACAGAGAAATACAATAAAGCATAATACCACAAATTTAATAAGTATCAGTAGTAATTACACTATCGGAGTTTCAGAAATAATAACCATAAATTTTTAATGCAGCGGAATAACTAACGGAGAAAACCGAGTAACATGGCGAAGCCTGGCCACGCTACTCCTCTTGGTCCTCTCCTGCGGAAGCAGTAACCCTCTCGACCATCTATCCCGGTGGCAGGGATGAAGGCCAAGTCACACCATCAACCAAATCAAGGAGGTACCTGCAAAAATTGTGCCACAAGCAAGGCTGAGTATACTAATACTCAGCTAGACTTACCCGGTGTGAGGAGTCTACTCCTCTACCTCTAGACATGCAGCTATTTGGCTGAGGGGTTTGGTTTGCCAAAAGCACTAGCTGAGTCTAAAATCAAGTTTTAGCTTTTCAAGTTCTAGAATAATAATTTTAGACTAGATGAGAACCTATCTATTCATACATGGTATCAAACATTATATCAATCAACACCTTTTCCAGTCATCTCATTTCCACTTATTACTCAATGCAGTACAATGGATCAAGCAGTCTCATTAGCTGTGAGAAGCAGACGATTCGAATCGAGTTTTAACCTTGCAAGGTAAACCTAAACACACGTCATGTCAGGGCACTCCGACCCTGCACACGACAACCGTCCCCATCGATTCCCCGTTCGCGCCAGGCCTCACCGCCTTGGCATACAATGCTCCACTGACCCCGGCTGCCGCCGTGCAGTGGCCGCACTTGTACCCACCATATCTAGAATGGGAGACTCAGTCTCAGGTCGCGTGAGGGATAAAGTCCGCGCCCGGCTTCACTCAGGTACTAGGTTTACCGGTTACCATTTTTCCCGGCATGTGCTTAGTACGTTCAAAAGCTTGACTCAGGTATCCACACATTAATCCTTAATTCTTTTTCCCGTCTCATGGTCAAGGCATCCTCCCTGGATCCAAGTCCATAGACTAACATAGATTCCGTTATCAAGATGAATACAATCAATCCCTGACCTCGCGCGAGTGCTAGAAAAATCACTCGACTTCTACCGAGATCCTGATTAGCAAAGCAGCTACTCGACCTAGCATACTAGTATTCATCTCAAAAAGGAATCCTAAGTTCATGCAACTAGAGGTTTCAAGCAACTCCTACACTTAAGTGCACATTACAATCCTACAAGCATTAAGTGTAGTAAAGTAGCATATAATAATACGGTTATGCATATAAACCGGGGCTTGCCTTTAATTTAACACTTAGGTAGTGTTTGCTGGGGGAGGTACTCGCTTGGCGAGCATCCACTAGTTAAGTCCATCATTCTTTAGGTCGTCCACCAACTGCATCTTGTGGTTGGCACCACATCACTTGCACGATCATCATCTCTCGGTCCTAAATGAGATGCAAGATGCATATGTATGAATATAATGAAATAGCACAAGATACTCCAAGTACATGATAGCGAACTAAACACTAATTAGTAAGACACTGCAACGACTATACGCAAGCGCTAGTTAGTCAGATGTTATCGGTGTTCATCATTACACCATTAAAAAGACGACAACATTTTATTTATTTACGCAACGTAAACATGATATCACGAGCGCAAGCATTTACCACGTTTACTTTAATCATCCATTAGCTACCTAACATTAAATTAGTTAAGTCCATAAGTTCGCTACGACTTATATACAGACTTAGTTGAAAAGGAACTAGTTACTTAATCGGGTTTTACAATTGTTCGCAATACTCTAATGCAAGCATACATCCAAGGACACACAAGAAAGTGATAGCCTAATCACACTGCTTATTATACTAATCTATTGAGGTTGGTTATTTAGTAATACTCAGATTAGCAGCACAATTATTAGAAATGGTAACATCTCATTAATTTTTATTCTCGTCCATATAGTGACACTTGCTAAATTGACGTTGATTGAAGCTGATTACTTACTAGACTTCAACAATTTAATTTACTACTTAGGAATGTGCACTAGTTACTTACATATAACCTAATTATATTAGTTACTATCATTGTTACTCATGCTCAGTCAAAATCCAAAGCAACAAGCAGTCGACTCAAGACAAGCACACTGGAGTGGAACAATCAATCACAATTAACATATTTATGACAACAGCACAGTAGTTGTTTCAGTCATAACTCACAAGATATTTATCCAAAAATTAGTGAACATATACTTTTTGGAAAGCTTATCAAATGCTCTATAACTTTGGTATTATCATCTCAATATGATTAGACTCTTAACAGGGTCGAATATTGTAAACCTAGCAGCTCTGTCCAGATTTGGACAGATTCAGACTTGCGACTTCAAAAATTCATAACTAGAGGCTCAGGCATCCAAACAAAGTGATCCTAGACTTTCTAGAAAGATAATGAAATTGTCTACAAATCATTTATGAAAACATATTAGGTTGATTTAACATGTACCAAGAGTAAAACACACTAGAAGGCTTTGCTGTCCAGATTTGGACAGATTCAGACTTCACACTTCAAACATTCATAACTAAATCTTCAGATCACCAAAAAGAGTGATCCAAGATTTTTTGGAAAGCTTAGCAAAATTACTACATAACCTTTATAATCACTAAGAAGTGATTCTATGTTTAACTACATCAAACAATACAGTTTTCGGAATCTGTTCTCACAGTGGACAGAATACAACAATCAGTTTGTAAAATTCATAACTCCTAATCTGTCAGGCCTATGGTTATGAAATTTTAACACAAGCAAGATAAGAAAAGCATCTACAACTTTCTTATAACTACCATGAACAGATTGTAACATTAAATTAGGCAAACAATGCAGTTTCTGAAATCTATACAGAATTTGGGCAGATTTAGTTACTGAATTTGTAAAAAGCATAGCTCCTAAACGATCAGACTTATGGCTGTCAGATTTTAAAACAAGTAAGATAATAAAGTTATCTACAACTTTCTTGTGACCAACAATAACTGATTTCAACCTTAACTTAAGCAACCATTGCAATCTCTGAAATCTGTTCAGAATTTCGATAGATTCAGGTGCTGGACTTGTGAAAAGTATAGCTTCTAAACCATCAATTCTTAGCTCATGCATTTTTAGAATGAGCCAGATACACAAGTGAACTATAACTTTTATATAGCATATATCTACAGAAAACATACTTTACTTAACTAGATTAATCGCACAACTAAAACTGTACACGCAGGAAATTCAGCTTGCGGTCAAAATAACACTTAACTCAAGCACCAAACAAAATCATGAAGGGATAGTACCAAATTCTCAAGTTTAAACCATTGTGATTTAGTTATTAAGTTTCAATTTATATGAAGACACTTAAACATTTCAATAAACATGCATACTTTTGTTTACTTCTAATTTGTCACTAATTCTTGTTATAATTGTAAAATGTGTGTCATTTTAGTACCATATGAAACTATCTAATTTGGGGCTGGAATTTTTATGAGGCATAGGTAATAACAAACCATGACCAATGTATAAATTTCACATGCCCAGGTTTTATATTTTATTTAATACAAAAATAACAAATTGTTAATGCAATAAAGCATGTGAGAGCAAGTTAAATCTAAAACTAATTATTTTCTGTGGATGCATGACCATATTGAGTTTTATTAGGCTACTATAATATCATGCAAGGACAGTGGAATACCATTTTACATTTTTGCATCTATACATTATTTTTAAATCATTTAAAACTACTTAAGGTGCATTAAACACGTTAAATCACTAACTTAACCATACATGCACAATAATTCATGAAATTTTTATCACTCACCAAGCATCACACCAAGAGTCTACTGTAAAAATATCAACCTATTTGGAGCACCAGAGCTACAGATCCAAAAATAACAAGCAAATATATCTTCTTTTCTCTATTTTACTTGTTTTAATTAACACACCAAGAAAACAGTGAACAACATATAAGTTTTATATTTTTCTTAGCTAGAATATGACAACATCTAACTAATAAAACAGGTTTCATCATTTTTGGATTTTTATAAATAAAATTATGGAGAGAAGCAAGTTCGTTTATTCTCTAAACCAGTTTTTAAATACGAATTTCTACAGAAAAACTTTTCCACTAAAACATTCCAACTTATAGATTCAATAGTTAGATAATTTCATAAGGAAGGCAACAAAATAAATTTCACGATTTTAGGAGCTATAAAACTCGAGATATGAATTTTAGGACACAACACAAAAATCTGTAATTAGTGTGCACACTCACATTGGCCCTGGGCCCACATGTCATGGACAGCGGCGGTCATCTTCTTCCTTGGGCTCCCTGGACGCACAAACATATCAAGCAGCAGGAGCCTATGCGGTATGGGGCAGGGAGGAGGCTCCTGCGCTAGGGGCAGCGCCGTGGGGGAAAAGAAGGCTGTTGGAGCTTGGATTTGAGCCATGGAGGTGGGATTCGGCTAGAGGAAGGCCATGCCGACGCCATAGGAAGGGCTGACGGTTTGAGGAAGAGAGCACGCCATGGAAGAGAAGAGGTGCCATAGGTGGCTGCATAAAGTGGAGGAGGAAGAAGGCCGGCTAGAGTAGACAATAGCGTGGAGGGGAAGGGAGGGAGCAGGGCGCGGGGTATAAAAGGAGGAAGCGAGCTTCAGCCATTGGTGGCGTGGGTGGTGGCCTGCAGAGCTCTGCACATGACAGTCTGCTGGCAGGTGATGGCAGGACGACTTTGGACGGATGTGTTTGGCATTTTTCTTTTGGAATCGGACCCTGGTCACTGCACAAAATATCTTCCTTGATGTATAATCTACAAATCGTGTATAGAGATTGAGGTCATTCGTGCACTGGTTAGAAAGTTATAGACCCATGAAAACTGGTTTGTCAGTGGGTTAGAAATCAGTGGAAACTCGTGAAAACTGAATGTCAAAGCATGTCAAACGGAATCGGATGAATGCCATCTTTTAATATGTTGTGCCCTTATTAATTATTAACAACTTTTATATTTGGGAAAACTTGAGTTGTTCAACAAAAATTAGGGAACGCGAGATGTCAACCCGAATGATGCTGATTTCAGACTTAGAAGAATTCGAATCCCGAAATTAGATTTTTATTCTGTCTTGATGGCACTGTTTGAGATACTTAGAGATTGAATCAAGGCTTCGTTTAAATATAAACTTTGTTGTATTACACAGGTTCTACAACTTTTATTAAAGGTCAAACCTCATATCTTGAATATAAATAAAAGTTTCAATTTGGTCAAAGTAGCATCATTATAAAGTTTCAAACTATATTTTTAAGGCAATCGAGATATTTTCTCGACTTTTTCTTGGCATTTTCTCTACATGAACCCTTAATAACTTTTGTTGTAGAGTTGATTTAGAGTGTTTTGGGAAAGTTGCCATAACTTGGTTGATTTTCTAAATTTGCTTTTATTTAATCGAGGAGTCTCAAGCAAGCGTAGGATTTATAACTTCACACGAATATTGGTTCAAACTTTAAGAAATCTTTAGAATACACTTGATAGATAGAGATGAATGATGATATAGATATAACAAGTCAATTTGCATAAGAATTAATTAGAGGTTCGCATAACAGAGATTCCGCCGGAGAATGCAGATTCGGACTGCGTATTTGGACGTAGACCGACTATCGAGAAAGCGGATTCGGACATAGATTAGATAACATCACAATTGTCGAGAGTCCGAATAAATGAGTCTGGACGGAAGTTGCGAGACGAGATTGACTTTCGAATTTGCATTTGCTTCAAGAAACAAGAGTTTTAGCAGGCTCCAAATTCGGATGTTCTTGAGATCGAATTATCCCAAACTCGATGAAACTCTCATGAGTAACTTGATAAATGGAGATAAATATGATAAAGAGATAGAAATTTTCACTGAGCATCCAAGCTTAGGACAAATCTCCCGATATAATGCGAAACTGACATCTGGGGTGTCACAGGATGCACTAAGAGATTCATATTGGGTGCTAACAATGCAAGAGGAGCTCAACAACTTCACCAGGAATGAGGTATGGCATTTAGTTCCACGTCCTAATCAAAATGTTGTAGGTACCAAGTGGGTATTCCGCAACAAGCAAGATGAGCATGGTGTGGTGATAAGGAACAAAGCCTGACTTGTGGCCAAGGGTTATTCACAAGTCAAGGTTTGGATTTTGGTGAAACTTATGCACCCGTAGCTTGGCTTGAGTCAATTTGTATATTACTTGCCTATGCTACTTACCATGGCTTCAAGCTCTATCAAATGGACGTGAAGAGTGCCTTCCTCAATGGACCAATCAAGGAAGAGGTCTATGTTGAGCAACCTCCTAGCTTTGAGGATAGTGAGTATCATAACCATGTGTATAAACTCTCAAAGGCACTTTATGGGCTCAAGCAAGCCCCAAGAGCATGGTATGAATGCTTGCGAGATTTTCTTATCACTAATGACTTCAAAGTCGGAAAAGCCGATCCTACACTCTTTACTAAAACTGTTGCAAATGATTTGTTCGTATGCCAAATTTATGTTGATGATATTATATTTGGGTCTACTAACAAATCTACTTGTGAAGAGTTCAGTAGGATCATGATTCAAAAATTCGAGATGTCTATGATGGGGAGTTGAGATATTTCTTAGGATTCCAAATCAAGCAACTCCAAGAGGGCACCTTCATCAGCCAAACGAAGTATATTCAAGACGTTTTTAAGAAGTTTGGAATGAAGGATGCCAAGCCCATCAAGACACCCATGGGAACCAATGGGCATCTCGACCTCAACACGAGAGGTAAATCCGTAGATCAAAAGGTATACCGGTCGATGATAGGATCTTTACTCTATTTATGTGCATCTCGACCGGATATTATGCTTTCCGTATGCATGTGTGCAAGGTTCCAAGCCGATCCTAAGAAAGTTCACCTTAGGGCCGTGAAAAGAATCATGAGATATTTAGTTTACGCTTCTAAGTTTGGGCTTTGGTACCCTAGGGGATCAACCTTTGATTTGATAGGATATTCCGATATCGATTGGGCAGGGTGTAAAATTGATAGGAAGAGCACATCAGGGACTTGTCAGTTTCTAGGGAGATCCCTGGTGTCTTGGGCTTCAAAGAAACAAAACTCAGTAGCTCTTTCTACCACCGAAGCCGAGTATATTGCCGCAGGCCATTGTTGTGTGCAATTACTTTGGATCAGGCAAATCCTCACGGACTATGGCTACAAATTGAGCAAAGTCCCTCTCCAATGTGACAATGAGAGTGCCATCCGCATGGCGGAGAATCCCGTTGAACACAGCCGCACTAAGCACATAGACATTCGGTATCACTTTTTGAGGGATCACCAACAAAGGAGGGATATTGAGATAGCCTATATTAACACCAAAGAACAACTAGCCGATATCTTTACCAAGCCTTTAGATGAGAAAACCTTTAGCAAACTTAGGAGTGAGCTAAATATTCTTGATTCTCGGAATTTTGATTGAAACATTGCACACATTGCTCATTTATATACCTTTGATCTTATCTATTTCATTTGCTACGACTAATGTGTTTCCAAGTGTGTTTAAATGCTAAGTCGTAGATTGAAAGGGAAATAGAGTACTCGACGAAGACAAGGCTTCCACTCCACTCTACTGGTATCATTTACACTTCGTCGTTGCTTCACACCACTCTCCAATTTGGTATAATCTTTCACTCATATATTGTTTACCAAAGGGGGAGAAAATGTTAAAAGGGCTCTCAAAGTCTCTGTTTTTGGCGATTAATGCCAAAGGGGGAGAAAGGATCTAGACCAAAGCAAAAGGACCGCACTACCACCACCACCAAATTTTAAAAGAAGTTTTCAAATTAGTATTTTAATGTGTTTTCAAAAGGGGGAGAAAGTTATTAGAGTTTTCAAAAATTTGAAAAACCCTCTTGAATGCTAAGGGGAGAATTTCATTCAGGGGGAGTTTTGTTGTAGTCAAAGGAAAAGCATTTGAAACAGGGGGAGAAATTTCAAATCTTGAAAATGCTTCTTGCAATCTTATTCATATACCTTTGACTATTTGCAAAAGGATTTTGAAAAGACTTTTCCGAAGAATTTGCAAAAACAAAACAAGTGGTCCAAAATGTTAAATAAGAGAGAGCAATCCATGCATATCTATTGAAATTATGAATTGGTTTAATTCTAAAAGAACCTATGCAATTACATTATACAAACTAGTTCAATTCTGCACTTATATATTTGCTTTGGTTTGTGTTGGCATCAATCACCAAAAAGGGGGAGATTGAAAGGGAAATAGGGTCAAACCTTTTCCTATAAATGATTTTGGTGGTTGAATGCCCAACACAAATATTAAACTAACTAGTTTGCTCTAGATTATGTATTTTACAGGTGCATAAAGGTTCAACACAAACCAATAAAAAGATCAAGTTAGGGCTCAAAAGAAAGGAGCAAAAGAAACCGAAGAGAACCCTGGTCTGGCACACCGGACTGTCCGGTGTGCCACCGGACAATGTCCGGTGCACCAGGGGCCGTACAGTCTGAACTCTTCACCTTCGGGTTTCTCAGACGCCGCTCCGTTATAATTCACCGGACTGTCCGGTGCACCAAGCGGAGCAACGGCTACCAGCACAACGGTCGTCTGCAAAAGCGGGAACAGTGCGTGAACAGTGCACGCAGAAGTCAGAGCAGACGTCAGAGGCGCACCGAACAGTGAACAGTACCTATCCGGTGCAGCACCGAACTATCCGGTGCGACATGAAGTCAGCGCTCCAAGGTCAGAATCTTCAGAACCCTAACAGTTGGGTGACGTGGCTGGCGCACCGGACAGTGTCCGGTGGCGCACCGGACTGTCCGGTGCGCCCATCGACAGGCAGCCTCCCCAACGACTATGTGGTGGTTGAGGGCTATAAATACCCCCCAACCGCCACCACTCCAAGCATCCAAGTTTTTCAGACATCTCATTCAATAAAAGAGCTAGTGCAATCAATACAAGACACAATTCAATAGAATCAAAGCCTCTCCAAGTCCCAAATCCACTCCAAACAACTAGTGACTAGAGAGAGTGTTTTGCTTGTGTTCTTTGAGCTCTTGTTCTTGAATCGTTTTCTTCTTCCTCATTCTTGTTCTTCAAGTGACTTGTAATCAAAGCAAGAGACACCATTTGTGTGGTGGTCCTTGCAGGGTCTAAGTGACCCATTTGATTAAGGAGAAAGCTCACTCGGTCTAGGTGACCGTTTGAGAGAGGGAAATGGTTGAAAGAGACCCGGTCTTTGTGACCACCTCAACGGGGACTAGGTTCTCAAGAATCGAACCTCGGTAAAACAAATCACCGTGTCATCCGCTTTATTTCTTGGTTGATTTGTTTTCACCCTCTCTTTCGGACTTGGTTTTAGTTCTAACGCTAACCCCGGATTGTAGTTTGTCTTTTAAGTTATAAATTTCAGATTCTGCCTATTCACCCCCCTCTAGGCGACTTTCAGCTGCCTCCTCCTGGGGTGTCTGCTGCTCCTGCTGAGCACACCTTCCACCTCTACGCCTGTTCTAAGACATCTGTAGAAAGCACACACATATCAGATCTGACTCTACAGTCTTTCAATGTAACAAAATATATATGGAAATCTTCATAGCACTGAATAGCTGATCATCTTCACTGACTCCCAACACAGCTTCTCAGACAAAGAGGAAAGTGGAAATAAAGGGATTGCCCAACTAAATAATTGACTTAATTAATAACTACACCGAGTTGCAGGGGATGCCCACACCTTTGTGACAATCATTACAAAGATCCAACTTCATTACAAGTTCATCACGACAAGCATCAAGACATATGACAAGCAACCTAACTCTAACTAAGACTAACTGAGACTAAGATACTGAATTAAGCATTATTACACACTCTAACTCTATCGATCTATGGATCCAAATGTATCTGGGTCCTGCAGTCAGGGGTACCATAATCAAAGCGACCACGGAGCGGCGAACGGTAAGGGTGCTGAATCTCGATAGGGGCGAGAGAACCACCATCCAGATAGCGGCGCGCTGCGCACTCAGCACGTAATTCCGCAACCTCCGCCCGAACCTTGTCCAACTCGTCAAGGGCGTGGTCTAGCTCGGTGTTGAGCATGATGACCAGGTTGACCATGTAGTTTAGCCTGAGATTGCCCTCACCAACGGGCGAGACAATCACACCTCCAGCACTGTCGGTCGAACGGCGAGAGTAGTACTTCAGGTCGAGGCTGTCAGCTACCCCGCTGAACAACGAGCAATACTACAAAAGTGCACGTCGTGCAACATCTTGCATGGCTGCCTCGGCAGTATCCCTCTCAGTGATATAATAGTGCTCTGAGAAGGCCTCTGCACCCCGGAGATCATTATCCGGACGGCGCACCAAGAAAAAGTAGCCTCCCACTGGTCCGGGTATAACCCGCGACGATGCTGGTAGACTACACACTGGTTCTCGATAGACCAAGTGTGTCGGTCGTAGGCCTGACATAGCAAGGTGTCGAGAGCGTCGTGGAAGTGACACCCGTGAGCGGCGTCGCGTGTGATGGGTCTGGCGATCCATCCCTCCTGCTCCTACTCCTCCGAGAGCTCCGAGTTCTGGCTCGAACTACCACCAGCGTCGTCGTCGTCGTCTTCGTCAGGGTCTCCTCTAGCAGCCGGGATGCCTTGTGGTGGTGCAGGGGGCATCTTTGGCTGAGGTGCAGGGGAAGGCTGCCTCCTAGACTTCACCTCCTATTGAGGCGAGGGGGAAGAGTCCTGCTGCTCCTGCTCTTGGCGTCGGCGCTCCTGCTCCTGCTGTAGGCGACGATAGAGTCTTTCCAGGTGGCTAGACTGACCTGCCACCGTGCACGTAGTGGGCGCTCCACCAGGCGAGTGGGCAAAAAGGGGATCACTGACTTACGTGTAGTGTATCTAATACGAGCCGTCTACAAAAGACATCTTAAACACAAGAGTGAGAGTAGAACTATGTGACCAGCAAGTAAACAGAAAGAAAAGTGAGACAAAATTTTTGTAAGATGAGTAATAACATAGAATTGGTTAAGATGACCAACTTTTAAAATTACACAAAAGCTCAAGGTAAGGGTAGAGGTCTATAGTTTTAGGGCGACCATTCTAGTCTAGGTTAGCGGTCCTACAGTCAGCAAGGCTTTGATACCACTTATGTCACACCTGGTTTTAGAAGGCAAACCAAATGTGAACCATGTACGTGCCAGGATCAGAAACTCATGTACACAGCGATTACATAATTGGACATCATCACAGATTGCTTAAAGTAAATAGCGGAAGGGTACTTTTATTACATCAAGATGTCCAAGACATCCACAGAGTCTATAACATAGTCATTAACAGAATCATAGTGTGAAAATACGTAACGTAGTAGATAAGGCCTACACTGGCAGCTGACTGGGGGTTTGCCACTAAGAATAGAATTCATCGTAGTCTTTAAACTCCTCAAAGTCCTCCATGTTGCCAGCATCTCCTCCTGAGCACTGAGTACAGTGGGGACAACCTGGGGTGGGGTGGTTTGTAAAGCAAGGGTGAGTACACATCAACGTACTCAACAAATGTCCTGTTTGGCTAAAGTGGACTAGCTATATGTGGAGTTAAGGTTAAGCATTTGCTTTTAGTTGGTCAAGTATTTATTACTATTAATAGAGCCAAGTTTTAGTAATAAACCCAGTTATTACCCAAATGTACTCCCTCCAAGAGGAAATACCAGAGATCATAATTATATCCGTCATCATTAAACATCATCATAAAAGTATCCAAAGTTCTTCTAATCAAAGAGGATCCCAAGGTCGCTCTCAACCGTGAGCTTGGCTGTTATACCAGTTTCTAACACTCTGCAGAGGTTGCACACTTTACCCACGAGCCGTGATCCCTTCCTAGCCTGGGTTGTACAGACCCGATCTTCACTACTGAGGTGAATGGCCAGGGATACACTATGTAGCCTTTACAAAGACTCTCCTAGTGCATGGCTGCTCATTAGGTTTCGCCAGTCGTACAAACGCAGTACACCTCCCCAAGGTGGGTGACTAACAAAACCAAATCAAATGAACCGCTGCACACCCCCTTGGTAGAGCGAGCACTACGCCCCGGCCCCCATTGATGGCCCTCCGACAAAACCAACTACACCCCTAGCTTCATCTAATTAATCAGCTAAGGGTGTCCCATTCCACCCTCATGGTTGCACTGTTATCCCGGGTGGTCACTCAATGAATAGGTCCTTACGGAGAGGTACTCAACAAAATGGCCTGAGTCCCCTAAATTATCACAAGATCATCATCGGGATAACATCATTGTATCATAAATATTCACATCATGTTCATTGATTAAGTTAAAGCAATAACATAAGCTAACCATGTTTAACTCAAAAAGGTAAACAAGGATAAGTAAATTCATGCTAGTCAATCCTTAGGATTCAATAATGTAACATGGGACAGTGAATTATAAAGTATGTAGGACATGATAGGTCAGAGGACACTTGCCTTCACCAGGTTGTTGCTCAGGAAGATCTTCGGAAACACACTCAGGAACCACGGGCTGCTCGTCGTCTAAATAAAGCGATTATACATTCAATACATTTGGATAACAACAAATGAACAATACACCAAACATATGCAACCAAGTGGACACAAGTTTGATAGGACATTATAAACTGAAAAGATAAACCTAAGTGTTAGGGATCAGTACATTTAGAGATTAATGATTCCCTGGACATTAAGGATTACATAACTTAGTTCTACTAATTTTAGTGAGACACAAAATTATACCAGGGATCAACTCATACATGGCATATTATTAATCTCACAAAATTAAACATCTAAGTACCATTAGGGTTTTCTTTTTATTTATTTTATTTCATCAACTAATCATTACATACACTAGTCTATATGTTAAGCATAAAATTAAAGTGCACAGACTGTGAATGAACATAATTTATTTGAACAAAGAATATTCCTATGAACATTTTGCAATTTGAATCACTAAATTTAGAGTTCATATGAAAAAGATATGAAATAAACAAGTTTTGAAGTTTGAATTACAAAATTAGGTCCAAATCTGTGATTATTTAAAAGGTCAGGGGTCTGTTTATAAGTGTACAGGGGCCTGCGCGCAAAGTCTAAGGATGACGGGTTCTATTACCTGAGAACTGAGGGTCTCTTTAGCAAAACTGCCACGCAAAGGGGTACGGGGTCTCCTCAGCCGTTGGATCTGCGAGCAACGGCCGAGATCAGGTCTGGTCAAGTAGACGCGCGTGCGGACGCGAGCGCGGGCTGACCAGTAGGCCATGGATGTCAGCGGCTTGGGGCAAGGCGGCCTGACCGGTCAGGTCCAGTTGCAGGGCGCAGGGGAGGGAGCGGATTCGAGCGATCAGATCCGAATCGGGCGGTTAGAATTTGGTCCGGCTTAATTGAAATCGGGTCGTCCGATTAGAGTTGGGTGGATAGGATGAGCACTAGGGATTTCAACTTCACCGGTTAGCCAGGGGCGGCGCTCCCCGCGGACACGGCGGCACCGTCGCCGGAGGCGAGGCAGACTGGGGCTCCTAGGGCGCGAGAGGTCGGTCTGGATAGCTAGAGAGGTTGAGGAGGACTTGGCGAGCGCTATGGCAGGGTCAGGTTTGTGTGAATGGGACTGAGGTGACCGGACGGCGGAGGGGAGTCCTCGGCGGACCGGGGAACACTCTAGCAACCCATTGCGAGCGGCTACACAGAATACGGGGAATAATAGAGGCGGGGTTATGACGGTTACCTCGAGGTAAGACTTAGGAACACACGAACGATGTCCGAGGCTCGGTGAGGACACGGGTCGACGACGGTGGAGCTACGATAGTGAACCAGTGAGCGTGGACCAGGAGAACCAAAGGGGGAAAGGACGAACCGAGGGGTGTCCCGAGTTGCGGGTGACAAGGCGGAGCTTACCGAGGCAACGAGCGCGGCGAGGGCTCGACGACGACCGTAGAACGGGCGCAAGACCACGGCGAGCGGCGGCGGAACTCCCTAGGCATGCGCACGGTGTGAGGCGAGTGCTGAGGGTTGCGAGTGCGTGAGTGAGGGAAGAGGAGGGCGAGCGGGTGCTGGCAGCTAGAAAAAGGCCGCGGTGGGGACGGGCGTGGCTACGACGGCGTCGTCGGCGCGTAGTCCACGACGACGTGCGGGTCGTGCACGGGCGGTTCGGAATTGAGGGGTTCGACAGACGGGACCCACCGGTCATCGAGGGTGGAGGAGTGAACGGGCGGCCGGGCTGGCAAGCAGGACCCACAAGATAGTGAGAGAAGTTGCGTGCGCGGATGAGGTCGGCGCCGATAGGTCGGCCCCACTGGGCAGCGGGCGGGAGAGAGGAGAGAGCACGGGCGTGGGGACCACCTGTCAGAGGAAGGCGGACGCGCACGCGCGGGGCTTAAGTGGGCCGAGTTGGGCTGCTCGGGCTGAAATTACTTTTCTTTTTTTCAGGGATTTTCCAATTGCTTTTCTATTTTATTTTCTTTAGGGTTTTCAATTTAAATTCAAACCAAATTTCAAATTCAAACTAATTCAAACATGTGCAACAATTCAAAGAATATTTTAAGCTCAGCATGATACAACATTTCATGACTCATATTGTTTTGACAAAATAAATAATTTATCCATCTCCTAATTAACTTAATTCCAGCCAAAAGAAAGAGAGAGAGACAAGAGTAACACCTGAATTTGGTAGATATTTAGAAAGAAATTTTATACCTCCAAATTCAGGGTGTTACAACCGATTCCCCGATTCGCTGTTGGTCGCATGCACCCACGGACACACCCTCATATCGATGCCAAGTGGGACCCTCTCGTTAGATGACTTTGCCTCCATCATAACCGAACGCAATGGACTCCCCGCGTTCACCGGAGATAGTCACCGGCCACCTCGATCGTGTATCCCCGCCCATATATATGTGTCCGATCACTCGCACATTAGGCCATAAACCATCGCTTCCAGACGCCATCGTACAACTTCGTCGAATCACGGGAAGGAGGGCGACACTTCAAGAGGGAATCATGGCGTCGGCAGCGGCGGACTACGTGCTCACCAGCGATGAGGCCTCGTTGTGGGGCCAGGATGTATCGCAGGACCACACATGAGACATTGGAGAGCGCCACGTACGAGATCACCAACCAAGGGTCATGGAATTGCTCGTCAGAGCTTTTCCTCCACTACGGGCCACGCCATGACATGAATCGACGACTTCACGACATGTTCACCAGTATGGACACCACGGGACAGTCACCGGAGAACGAGGATAGTTGAGAGCACCTAGAGGGGGTGAATAGGTGATCATGTAAAATTAAACACTAAATAGCAAAAAACTTAATTATCAAGGTGTTAGTGAAATCAAGCGGCTAAGGAACGCGCTCGTGCGAACAAAGCAATCACAATAAGCAACACACGAGACACGCGATTTTTATCCCGTGGTTCGGCCAAGTGACACTTGCCTACTTCCACGTTGTGGCGTCATAATGGACGAGGGTTGCACTCAACCCCTTTCAAGCGATCCAAAGATCAACTTGAATACCACGACCTTTTCTTTTAGTATCTTTTCCTGTTTGTGAGGAATCTCCACAATTTGGAGTCTCTCGCCCTTACAATTGAGATCACAAAGAAAGCACAGAGTAAGGTTGGGGAGAGCAACACACACAAGACTCAAAATCACAGCACAACCACGCACACAAGTGAGAAGGTGAGCACACAAACATAGCGCGAGGAGTTTACAACTGAAATAGTGCTCAAATCTCAAGAACGATGATCCAATTGCGTGAAAGCGATGTCTAGAAGTCTTAGAATGCTTAGAGTGTGCTTGATGTACTCCTCCATGCGCCTAGGGGTCCCTTTTATAGCCCCAAGGCAGCTAGGAGCCATTGAAGACCAACTTGGAAGGCCAATCTTGCCTTCTGTCGAGTGGCGCACCGGACAGTTCGGTGCGCCACCAGGCAGCTATTGTAGCCTGTTCGGTACGCGATTTCCTTCCAAATCAAGCACAGTCGACCGTTGCAGCTCCGGGCCCATTAACGCACCGGACACTGTCCGGTGCACACCAGACAGTCTGGTGCCTCCTTCCGTTCGTTGTAGCTGCCACGCGTCGCCCGCAGATTTCGCGGCCGACCGTTGGCGCTGGCGACCGTTGGCTCACCGGACAGTCCAGTGAATTATAGCCACGTTGCCTTTTTCCGTTTCCCGAGGGCGACGAGTTCGCCGTGGATGACTCACCGGACAGTCCGGTGCACCATCGGACAGTCCGGTGAATTATAGTCGTACGCCGCCCTCGAATCCCGAGAGCGGCGAGTTCATCGCAGACCAGCCTAGCGCACTGAACACTGTCCGGCGAACCACCGGACACTGTCCGGCGAACCACCGGACACTGTCCGGTGCACCCAGACCGCGCTGGTGTTGGCTGCACACAGCCAACCCTTTTCCCGTTTCTTCTCTTATTCTTTAGTCACTATTTCTAGCACTTGGATAACCATGTTAGTACATAAAACAATTTACCAAGTCTAGAAACATACCTTTTGTCTTGTTTTGCACTTCTCACTTTATTTGGCACATAACAACTTAATTACATGTGTTGGGCACTTAATCACCAAAACATTATAGAAATTGCCCAAGGGCATATTTCCCTTTCAATCTCCCCCTTTTTGGTGATTTATGCCAACACATCAAAAAGCAACCAAAAATAAGCGCAACATCAATGTAACTTAGGACCAAATTGTTTTTGCTAATGATTTGGCATATTTGGATCATTCTTTGCCACCACTTGGTTTGTTTTTGTAAATCAAATCCTTTTTCCTATCTCTAAGTCAAACACACTTGTTTGGGCAAATCAAGAGATATTGCAAGAGAAAAATTGATCAAGTACCAAAAACTCCCCCTTTTTCCCATAGTCAAAATTCTCCCGCACAAGAGACCAAATTTTGCAATAAGAGTATTTTGAACAAATTAAAAAAATTCTAACTCTATTATTTTCAAAAATCACAAGTGGTTGGCTGATCCATTTGCTCTGGCCTTAATTTCTCCCTTTTTGGCATTAAGCACCAAAACAGGATCATTTTTGGCCCTTTAACCCCATTGCCTCACCAAAAATGTCAACTAAGAGCAAAAGGCAAATAGAGCATAAGAATGAACTTGGAATTAAATACACCAATACCAGAGTGCAGTGGAAGTCTTTGCATCGTCCAAGTCCATTTTCCCATTCAATGCACCTTTGAGACTACATCCAGAGTACTCAAACAAACGGGTTAGTCTCAAAGGGTCAATTTGTAGCACATCTCCCCCTTAATATGTGCATCATTCGCATATGGACTTGTGAGGTCCGGGGATCACTTGTACAACTTGAGCACCATAAATAACAATAATTGATTGAAATGCACAAAGTAACTTGATCAAAGGCATAGAATACATGTATGTTATAGATCAATCCAAGTTACGCGAATCTAAGACATTTAGCTCACTACGCAACCTGCAAAACCTTTTCTCATCTAAAGGCTTAGTGAAGATATCGGCTAGCTGGTTCTCGGTGTTAACATGGTACACCTCGATATCTCCCTTTTGCTGGTGGTCTCTCAGGAAGTGATGCCGGATGTCTATGTGCTTAGTGCGGCTGTGTTCAACAGGATTATCCACCATGCGGATTGCACTCTCATTGTCACATAGGAGTGGGACTTTGCTCAGATTGTAGCCAAAGTCCCGGAGGGTTTGCCTCATCCAAAGTAGTTGCGCGCAACACTGTCCTGCAGCAACATACTCGGCCTCAGTGGTGGATAGGGCAACGGATGTCTGTTTCTTTGAACCCTAGGACACCAGGGACCTTTCTAGAAATTGGTATGTCCCTGATGTGCTCTTCTTATCAACCTTGCACCCAACATAATCGGAGTCTGAGTATCCAATCAAGTCAAAGGTAGACCCCTTTAGATACCAGATCCCGAAGCAAGGCGTAGAAACTAAATATCTAAGAATTCGCTTAACGACCACAAGGTGACATTCCTTGGGGTCGGATTGATATCTAGCACACATGCATACACTTAGCATAGTGTCCGGTCTACTAGCACATAAATAAAGCAATGAACCTATCATGGACCGGTATGCCTTTTGATCAACGGACTTACCTCCTTTGTTGAGGTCAACATGCCCGTCGGTTCCCATAGGTGTCTTTGCGGGCTTGGCGTCCTTCATCCCAAACTGCTTTAGAAGATCTTGTGTGTACTTCGTTTGGGAGATGAAAGTGTCATCCTTGAGTTGCTTCACTTGGAACCCAAGGAAGTAGGTCAACTCGCCCATCATCGACATTTCGAACTTTTGTCTCATCACCCTGCTAAACTCCTCACAAGACTTTTGATTAGTAGAACCAAATATTATGTCGTCGACATAAATTTGGCATACAAAGAGATCACCATTGCATGTCTTTGTGAAAAGAGTGGGATCGGCTTTCCCAACCTTGAAGGCATTAAAAATTAAGAAATCTCTAAGGCATTCATACATGCTCTTGGGGCTTGCTTAAGTCCATAGAGCACCTTAGAGAGCTTATACACGTGGTTGGGATACCTGTCATCCTCAAAGCCAGGAGGTTGTTCCACGTATACCTCCTCCTTGATTGGCTCGTTGAGGAAAGCGCTCTTTACGTCCATTTGAAACAACCTGAAAGAGTGGTGAGCGGCATAGGCTAATAAAATTCGAATAGATTCTAGCCTAGCCACAGGAGCAAAAGTCTCCTCAAAATCCAAACCTGCGACTTGGGCATAACCTTTTGCCACAAGTCGAGCCTTGTTTCTTGTCACCACCCCGTGCTCGTCTTGCTTGTTGTGGAACACCCACTTGGTTCCCACAACATTTTGCTTTGGACGTGGCACCAGGCTCTAAACTTCATTTCTCTTGAAGTTGTTGAGCTCTTCCTGCATGGCCAACACCCAATCCGGATCCTATAAGGCCTCTTCTACCCTGAAAGGCTCAATAGAAGAGACAAACGAGTAATGCTCACAAAAGTTAGCTAATCTTGAGCGAGTAGTTACTCCCTTGCTGATGTCACCCAGAATCTAGTCGACGGGGTGATGTCGTTGAATCGTTGCTCGGACTTGAGTTGGAGGGACCCATGGTGCTTCTTCCTCCATCACTTGATCTTCTTATGCTCCCCCTTGATCATGCCCTTCTTCTTGAGGAACCTGTTCATCATCATGAGTTGGGGGTTGCACCATTATCGAGGAAGATGGTTGATCTTGTTCCTGTAATTCCTGTGGTCGCACATCACCTATTGCCATCATGCGTATTGCGGCCGTCGGAATATCTTCTTCATCTACATCATCAAGATCAACTTGCTCTCTTGGAGAGCCATTAGTCTCATCAAATACAATGTCGCTAGAGACTTCAACCAATCCCGAAGATTTGTTGAAGACCCTTTACGCCTTTGTATTTGAGTCATACCCTAGTAAAAACCCTTCTACTGCCTTGGGAGCAAACTTGGAATGACTACCTTTCTTCACTAGAATGTAGCATTTGCTCTCAAATACTCGAAAGTAAGAAACGTTGGGTTTGTTATCGGTAAGAAGTTCATAGGAGGTCTTCTTGAGAAGGCATGCAGATAGAGCTAGTTTATGGCGTGGCAAGCTGTGTTCACAGCTTCCGACCAAAACCGCTCGGGCGTCTTGAACTCTCCAAGCATCGTTCTTCCCATGTCGACAAGCGTCCTGTTCTTCCTCTCTGCCACACCGTTTTGCTGTGGTGTGTAGGGAGCGGAGAACTCGTGCATAATGCCTTCCTCCTCAAGATACTCCTCCACTTGCAGATTCTTAAACTCGGACCCGTTATCGCTTCTTATCTTTTTCACCTTGAGCTCAAATTCATTTTGAGCTCTCCTTAAGAAGCGCTTTAGGTTCCCTTGGGTTTCTGATTTATCCTGCAAAAAGAACACCCAAGTGAAGCGGGAAAAATCATCAACAATAACAAGACCATACTTACTTCCCCCGATGCTAAGGTAGGCAACGGGTCCAAAAAGATCCATGTGAAGAAGCTTAAGTGGTCTTGATGTTGTCATCACATTCTTGCTGTTATGAGTGCTTCCCACCTGTTTTCCTGCCTGACACACTGCACAAGGTCTGTCTTTCTCAAAACAGATGTCGGTTAGTCCTAACACATGATCTCCCTTTAGAAGCTTATGAAGGTTCTTCATCCCAACATATGCTAGACGGTGATGCCAGAGCCAGCCCATACTAGTATTAGCCATTAAGCATGTATCTAGATCGGCATTCTCTTTTGAAAAAACAACTAAATAGAGCTTGTCGTCTAATACACCCTTAAATGCTAATGAACCATCACTCCTTCTAAAGACAGATACATCAACATTTGTAAACACACAATTGTAGCCCATGTGGCACAATTGACTAATAGACAAGAGGTTGTATCCTAATGACTCTACTACAAATACATTTGAAATAGAGTGCTCGCTTGTGATGGCTATCTTTCCCAAACCTTTGACCTTGCCTTGATTCCCATCTCCAAATATGATTGTATCCTAGGAATCCTTGTTCCTGACATAGGAGGTGAACATCTTCTTCTCCCCCGTCATATGGTTTGTGCATCCACTGTCGATAATCCAGCTTAAGCCCCCGGATGCATAAACCTGCAAGGCAATTTAAGCTTGGGTTTTAGGTACCCAACTCTTGTTGGGTCCTACCAGGTTAGTCACAATAGTTTTTGGAACCCATATGCAAGCTTTATCACCCTTGCATTTGGATCCCAACTTCTTGGCAACTACTTTTGCATTCTTACATGAAAGAACAAAAGAATCATTACAAGTATGGTAAATGGTAGAAGGTCCAACACACATTTTTCTAGGAGCATGAGATACAACATGATTTCTCCTAGGCCTACTTCTACCATGAACAAAAGTAGAGCTAGAGGCAAGCATAGCATGTGAATCATTATAAGTAGTATGAACATGACTCTCATTATAATGAGAACGACTAGCAACTTTTCTATCATAGATAAATGCATGGTTCCTTTGAGGATTACTAACCATAGGGGCCTTCCCTTTCTCCTTGTTGGGAATGGGAGCCCTTTGGCTTGTTAAGTTCTTGGCTTCCTTTCGAAATCCAAGCCCATCCTTAATTGAGGGGTGTCTACCAATGGTGTAGGCATCCCTAGCAAATTTTAGTTTATCAAAATCAATTTTACAAGTCTTAAGTTGAGCATTAAGACTTGCCACCTCATCATTTAATTTAGTAATAGAAATTAGGTGTTCATCTTAAGTGAAAGGGAAATAGGGTCAAACCTTTTCCTAAATGAATTTTGGTGGTTGAATGGCCAACACAAATAATTGGACTAACTAGTTTGCTCTAGAATATATGTTCTATAGGTGCCAAAGGTTCACAACAAACCAATACAAAGTTAAAAGAAAGGGTTCAAAACAAAGGAGCAAAGAAAACCAAAGGCTGCCCTGGTCTGGCGCACCGGACTGTCCGGTGCACCAGGGAGAATCACTCTGAACTGCTCAGCTTCGGGTTTCTAGAAATTGCTCCCCGCTATAATTCCCGAACTGTCCGGTGTAGCACCGGACTGTCCGGTGTGCCAGCGGGAGCAATGGCTACTGCGCCAACGGTCGACTGCAAAAGTGAACAGTGAACAGTGCGGACTGCACGCGCAGAGTCAGAGCAGGCGCTAGAAGGTGCACCGGACAGTGAACAGGACCTGTCCGGTGCGCCACCGGACTGTCCGGTGCACCACCGGACTGTCCGGTGGCCCAGTTGTAAGAAGCTCCAACGGTCGAACCCTAATGGTTGGGTGACATGGCTGGCGCACCGGACAGTGTTCGGTGGCACACCGGACTGTCCGGTGCGCCCGTCGACAGCAGAGTTCCCCAACGGCCATTTTGGTGGGTGGGGCTATAAATACCCCCCAACCACCACACTTCAAGGCATCCAAGTTTTCAGCCAACACATTCAATACAAGAGCTAGTGCATTCAATACAAGACACAATTAGAGTGAATCAAAATCTCTCCAAGTCCTAAATCCACTCAAAGCAATAGTGACTAGAAGAGAGAGTTTTGCCGTGTTCTTTTGAGCTCTTACGCTTGGATTGCTTTTCTTCTTCCCCATTTCTTGTTCCCAAGACTTTTGTAATCAAAGCAAGAGACACCAAGTTGTGGTGGTCCTTGTGGGGACTAAGTGTCCCGATTGATTGAGAAGAGAAGCTCACTCGGTCTAGGTGACCGTTTGAGAGAGGGAAAGGGTTGAAAGAGACCCGGTCTTTGTGATCACCTCAACAGGGAGTAGGTTTGTGAAAGGGAATTAGGCTTACACCTAGTTCCTAAATAATTTTGGTGGTTGAATTGCCCAACACAAATGTTGGACTAACTAGTTTGCTCTAGTGTATAAGTTATACAGGTGCAAAAGGGTTCACACTCAGCAAATAAAAAGATCGAGTTTTGGATTCAACAAAGGAGCATAGAGGCAACCGAAGGCACCTCTGGTCTGGAGGCACCGGACTGTCCGGTGTACACCGGACAGTGTCCGGTGCGCCACCAGAGGACTCCAACTCGAACTCGTCACCTTCGGGAATTTCTCAGGCCGCTCCGCTATAATTCACCGGACTGTCCGGTGTACACCGGACAGTGTCCGGTGCTCCATGGAAGCGCGGCCTCCTCAACTCGCCAGCCTCGGGATCGCGCAGCAGCCGCTCCGCTATAATTCACCGGACATGTCCGGTGTGCACCGGACTGTCCGGTGCATCCTCGGGGCAACGGCTACTTCGCGCCAACGGTCACCTGCAGGCGCATTTAATGCGCGCTCTGCGCGCGCAGGAGTCAGGCACGCCCATACTGGCGCACCGGACAATAAACAGTTGATGTCCGGTGTGCACCGGACATCCAGGCGGGCCCAGAAGTCAGAAGCTCCAACGGTCAGAATCCAACGGCATTTGTGACGTGGCGGGGCACCGGACATGTCCGGTGTGCACCGGACTGTCCGGTGCGCCATCGACAGACAGCCTCCACCAACGGCCACTTTTGGTGGTTGGGGCTATAAATACCCCAACCACCCCACCATTCATTGCATCCAAGTTTTCCAACTTCCAACCACTATACAAGAGCTAGCATTCATTGCAAAGCACACCAAAAGAGATCAAATCCTCTCCAAACTCCTCACAAAGCCCTAGTGACTAGAGAGAGTGATTTGTAGTGTTCATTTGAGCTCTTGCGCTTGGATCGCTTCTTTTTCTTTGGCATTCTTTCTTGTGATCATACACTCACTTGTAATTGAGGCAAGAGACACCAATCGTGTGGTGGTCCTTGCGGGAAGTTTGATTCCCAAGTGATTTGAGAAAGAGAAGCTCACTCGGTCCGAGGGACCGTTTGAGAGAGGGAAGGGTTGAAAGAGACCCGGCCTTTGTGGCCTCCTCAACGGGGAGTAGGTTTGAGAGAACCGAACCTCGGTAAAACAAATCCGCGTGTCTTACTTCATTATTCGCTTGCGATTTGTTTTGCGCCCTCTCTCGCGGACTCTATTATATTTCTAACGCTAACCCGGCTTGTAGTTGTGATTATTTTTGAGATTTTCAGTTTCGCCCTATTCACCCCCCCTCTAGGCGACTTTCAATTGGTATCGGAGCCCGGTGCTTCATTAGAGCCTAACCGCTCGAAGTGATGTCGGGAGATCACACCAAGAGGGAGATGGAGACCGGCGACAAGCCCACTACAAGCCAAGGGAGCACTTCATCGGAAGAGTCCCGCACAAAGAGAAGGGAGAAGAAGAAGAACTCCTCCAAGCAGAAGGAGAAAAGATCTTCCTCTTCTCACCACAAGGAGAAGAAGGAAAAATCTTCTTCTCACAAGCCGCATCAGAGTGGGGACAAACACAAGAGGATGAGGAAGGTGGTCTACTACGAGACCGACACTTCATCAACATCCACCTCCGACTCCGATGCACCGTCCGTAACTTCTAAGCGCCAAGAGCGCAAGAAGTTTAGTAAGATCCCCTTACACTATCCCCGTACATCTAGACATACTCCATTACTTTCCGTTCCATTAGGCAAACCGCCAACTTTTGATGGCGAAGATTATGCTAGGTGGAGTGATTTAATGAAATTTCATCTAACCTCACTCCACAAAAGTATATGGAGTGTTGTTGAGTTTGGAGCACAGGTACCATCAATAGGGGATGAGGATTATGATACGGACGAAGTGGCCCAAATCGAGCACTTCAACTCCCAAGCCACAACCATTCTCCTCGCCTCTCTAAGCAAGGAGGAATACAACAAAGTACAAGGGTTGAAGAATGCAAAGGAGATTTGGGACCTACTCAAGACGGCGCACGAAGGTGATGAACTCACCAAGATCACCAAGCGGGAAACGATCGAGGGGGAGCTCGGTCGCTTCCGTCTTCGCCAAGGGGAGGAGCCACAAGATATGTACAACCGGCTCAAGACCTTGGTGAACCAAGTGCGCAACCTCGGGAGCAAAAAATGGGATGACCACGAGGTGGTTAAGGTTATTTTAAGAGCTCTTATTTTCCTTAACCCCACTCAAGTTCAATTAATTCGTGGTAATCCTAGATATCCACTAATGACCCCCGAGGAAGTTATCGGGAATTTTGTGAGTTTTGAATGCATGATTAAGGGCTCAAAGAAGATCAACGAGCTTGACGAACCTTCCACATCCGAGGCGCAACCGGTGGCCTTCAAGGCAACGGAGGAGAAGAAAGAGGAGTCTACACCAAGTAGACAACCAATTGACGCCTCCAAGCTCGACAATGAGGAGATGGCCTTAATCATCAAAAGCTTTCGGCAAATCCTCAAGCAACGGAAGGGGAAGGACTACAAATCCCGTTCCAAGAAGGTTTGCTACAAATGTGGTAAGCCCGGTCATTTTATTGCAAAATGTCCTATGTCTAGTGACAGTGACAGGGGCGACGACAAGAAGGGAAAGAGGAGAGAAAAGAAGAAGTATTACAAGAAGAAGGGCGGCGATGCCCATGTTTGCCGGGAATGGGACTCCGACGAGAGCTCCACCGAGTCCTCCTCCGACGAGGACGCCGCCAACATCGCCGTCACCAAGGGACTCCTCTTCCCCAACGTCGGCCACAAGTGTCTCATGGCAAAAGACGGCAAAAGGAAGAAGGTTAAATCTAACTCCTCCACCAAATATGAATCTTCTAGTGATGATAATGCTAGTGGTGAGGAAGATAATTTGCGTATCCTTTTTGCCAACCTTAACATGGAACAAAAGGAAAAATTAAATGAGCTAATTAGTGCCATCCATGAAAAGGATGATCTCTTGGACTCCCAAGAGGACTTCCTAATCAAGGAAAATAAGAAACATGTTAAAGTTAAAAATGCTTATGCTCTAGAGGTAGAAAAATGTAACAAATTATCTAGTGAGCTAAGCACCTGTCATGACACTATTGCCAACCTTAGAAATGAAAATGCCAAATTAATTGCTAAGGTTGATTCTCATGTTTGTATTGATTCAATTCCCAATCTTAGAAATGATGATTTGCTTGCTAGGATTGATGAGTTAAATGTTTCTATTGCTAGCCTTAGAAATGAGAATGAGAAATTAATTGCTAAGGCTAAAGAATTAGATGTTTGCAATGTTACAATTTCTGACCTTAGAACTAAGAATGATATGTTGCATGCTAAGGTTGTAGAACTAAAATCTTGCAAACCCTCTACTTCTAATGTTGAGCATGTTTCTATTTGTACTAGATGTAGAGATATCGATATCAATGCTATTCATGATCACATGGCTTTAATTAAACAACAAAATGATCATATAGCATTATTAGATGCTAAAATTGCCGAGCATAACTTAGAAAATGAAAAGTTTAAATTTGCTAGAAGTATGCTCTATAATGGGAGACGCCCTGGCATCAAGGATGGCATTGGCTTCCAAAGGGGAGATAATGTCAAACTTAATGCCCCTCCAAAGAATTTATCTAACTTTGTTAAGGGCAAGGCTCCCATGCCTCAGGATAACGAGGGTTACATTTTGTACCCTGCCGGCTATCCTGAGAACAAAATCAAGAAAATTCATTCTAGGAAATCTCACTCTGGCCCTAACCATGCTTTTATGTATAAGGGTGAGACATCTAGCTCTAGGCAACCAACCCGTGCTAAGTTGCCTAGAAAGAAAATTCCTAATGCATCAAATGATCATGCTATTTCATTCAAAACTTTTGATGCATCATATGTTTTAACTAACAAATCTGGCAAGGTAGTTGCCAAGATTGTTGGGGGCAAACACAAGGGCTCCAAGACTTGTGTTTGGGTACCCAAAGTTCTTGTTTCTAATGCCAAAGGACCCAAAACCTTTTGGGTACCTAAAGTCAAGAACTAAAATTGTTTTGTAGGTTTATGCATCCGGGGGCTCAAGTTGGATACTCGACAGCGGGTGCACAAACCACATGACAGGGGAGAAAAAGATGTTCTCCTCATATGAGAAAAACCAAGATCCCCAACGAGCTATCACATTCGGGGATGGAAATCAAGGTTTGGTCAAAGGACTGGGTAAAATTGCTATATCACCTGACCACACTATTTCCAATGTTTTTCTCGTAGATTCTCTAGATTACAATTTGCTTTCCGTATCCCAATTATGTCAAATGGGCTACAACTGTCTATTTACCGATATTGGTGTCACTGTCTTTAGAAGAAGTGATGATTCAATAGCATTTAAGGGAGTGTTAGAGGGTCAGCTATACTTGGTAGATTTTGATAGAGCTGAACTCGACACTTGCTTGGTTGCTAAGACTAACTTGGGTTGGCTCTGGCACCGCCGACTAGCCCATGTTGGAATGAAGAATCTTCACAAACTTCTAAAGGGAGAACACATTTTAGGACTAACCAATGTTCATTTTGAGAAAGACAGGATTTGTAGCGCATGCCAAGCCGGGAAGCAAGTTGGCACTCATCATCCATACAAGAACATCATGACTAGTGACAGGCCACTGGAGCTCCTACACATGGACCTATTCGGCCCGATCGCTTACATAAGCATCGGCGGGAGTAAGTACTGTCTAGTTATTGTGGATGATTATTCTTGCTTCACTTGGGTGTTCTTTTTGCAGGACAAATCTCATACCCAAGAGACCCTAAAGGGATTCTTGAGACGGGCTCAAAATGAGTTCGGCTTAAGGATCAAGAAAATTAGAAGCGACAATGGGACGGAGTTCAAGAACTCTCAAATTGAAGGCTTCCTTGAGGAGGAGGGCATCAAGCATGAGTTCTCTTCTCCCTACACTCCACAACAAAATGGTGTAGTGGAGAGGAAGAATCGAACTCTATTGGACATGGCAAGAACCATGCTTGATGAATACAAGACACCGGATCGGTTTTGGGCCGAAGCGGTCAACACCGCTTGCTACGCCATCAACCGGTTATATCTTCACCGAATCCTCAAGAAGACATCCTATGAACTCCTAACCGGTAAAAAGCCAAATATTTCATATTTTAGAGTTTTTGGTAGCAAATGTTTTATACTTGTTAAAAGAGGTAGAAAATCTAAATTTGCTCCTAAAACTGTAGAAGGCTTTTTACTAGGATATGACTCAAACACAAGGGCATATAGAGTCTTTAACAAGTCCTCAGGACTTGTTGAAGTTTCTTGTGACGTTGTGTTTGATGAGACTAACGGCTCTCAAGTAGAGCAAGTTGATCTTGATGAGATAGGTGAAGAACAGGCTCCATGCACAGCGCTAAGGAACATGTCCATTGGGGATGTGTGTCCTAAGGAATCCGAAGAGCCTCCACATGCACAAGATCAACCATCCTCCTCCCTGCAAGCATCTCCACCAACTCAAATTGAGGATGAGGCTCAAGATGTTGAACAAGAAGATCAAGAAGACGAGCCACCTCAAAATGACGGCAACGATCAAGGGGGAGATGCAAATGATGAAGACAAGGAGGATGAACAACCAAGGCCGCCACACCCAAGAGTCCACCAAGCAATACAACGAGATCACCCCGTCGACACCATCCTCGGCGACATTCATAAGGGGGTAACTACTCGATCTCGTGTTGCACATTTTTGTGAACATTACTCTTTTGTTTCCTCTATTGAGCCACACAGGGTAGAGGAAGCGCTCCAAGATGCGGATTGGGTGATGGCGATGCAAGAGGAGCTCAACAATTTCACAAGGAATGAGGTATGGCATTTAGTTCCACGTCCTAATCAAAATGTTGTAGGAACCAAGTGGGTCTTCCGCAACAAGCAAGACGAGCATGGTGTGGTGACAAGGAACAAAGCTCGACTCGTGGCCAAGGGGTATTCACAAGTCGAAGGTTTGGATTTTGGTGAAACCTATGCACCCGTAGCTAGGCTTGAGTCAATTCGCATATTATTGGCCTATGCTACTTACCATGGCTTCAAGCTTTATCAAATGGACGTGAAGAGTGCCTTCCTCAATGGACCAATCAAGGAGGAGGTCTATGTTGAGCAACCTCCCGGCTTTGAAGACAGTGAGTACCCTAACCATGTTTATAGGCTCTCTAAGGCGCTTTATGGGCTCAAGCAAGCCCCAAGAGCGTGGTATGAATGCCTTAGAGATTTCCTTATTGCTAATGGCTTCAAAGTCGGCAAGGCCGATCCTACTTTGTTCACTAAAACTCTTGACAATGATTTGTTCGTATGCCAAATTTATGTTGATGATATTATATTTGGGTCTACTAACGAATCTACATGTGAAGAATTTAGTAGGATCATGACAAAGAAATTCGAGATGTCGATGATGGGGGAGTTGAAATATTTCTTAGGATTTCAAGTCAAGCAACTCCAAGAGGGCACTTTCATTAGCCAAACGAAGTATACTCAAGACATTCTAAGCAAGTTTGGAATGAAGGATGCCAAGCCCATCAAGACTCCCATGGGAACAAATGGGCATCTCGACCTCGACACGGGAGTCATAGGTATATTGAAAGGGAATTGGAGTCTTCGGCAAAGACAAAGGCTTCCACTCCGCTCTACTACTCATCCTTCGCCGTCGCTCCGCACCACTCTCCATCTTTGGTATAATCTTCACTCATTTATGTTATGACCAAAGGAGGAGAAAGTACTTTCAAAGGGCCTATATTTCATTCTAATTATCCGTTTTTGGCGATTCATGCCAAAGGGGGAGAAAGTATTGGCCCAAAGCAAAAGGACCGCACCACCACCGCACCACCACCCATTTTAAAAATTAATGGTTTCAATCGGAAAATTTCAAATTGGTATCTCTTTGTGTTCTAAAGGGGGAGCAAGTAGTAATTTCAAAAACTTGATATCTTAAAACCCTCTTGAACACTAAGAGGAGACTTTATTTGAGGGGGAGTTTTGTTTAATCAAAGGAAAAGCATTTGAACAAAGGAAGAAAATTTCAAAACTTGAAAATGCTTTGCAAAATCTTATTCATTTACCTTTGACTATCTCGCAAAAGGACTTTGAAAAGAATTTACAAAAGAATTTACAAAAACAAAACTTTTGGTGCAAATATGGTCCAATATGTCAAAAACAAAGAAAACAATCCATGCGCATCATGTAAGTATTTATATTGGCTCAATTCCAAGCAACCTTTGCACTTACATTATGCAAACTAGTTCAATTATGCACTTCTAGATTTGCTTTGGTTTGTGTTGGCATCAATCACCAAAAAGGGGGAGATTGAAAGGGAATTAGGCTTACACCTAGTTCCTAAATAATTTTGGTGGTTGAATTGCCCAACACAAATGTTGGACTAACTAGTTTGCTCTAGTGTATAAGTTATACAGGTGCAAAAGGGTTCACACTCAGCAAATAAAAAGATCGAGTTTTGGATTCAACAAAGGAGCATAGAGGCAACCGAAGGCACCTCTGGTCTGGAGGCACCGGACTGTCCGGTGTACACCGGACAGTGTCCGGTGCGCCACCAGAGGACTCCAACTCGAACTCGTCACCTTCGGGAATTTCTCAGGCCGCTCCGCTATAATTCACCGGACTGTCCGGTGTACACCGGACAGTGTCCGGTGCTCCATGGAAGCGCGGCCTCCTCAACTCGCCAGCCTCGGGATCGCGCAGCAGCCGCTCCGCTATAATTCACCGGACATGTCCGGTGTGCACCGGACTGTCCGGTGCATCCTCGGGGCAACGGCTACTTCGCGCCAACGGTCACCTGCAGGCGCATTTAATGCGCGCTCTGCGCGCGCAGGAGTCAGGCACGCCCATACTAGAGCACCGGACAATAAACAGTTGATGTCCGGTGTGCACCGGACATCCAGGCGGGCCCAGAAGTCAGAAGCTCCAACGGTCAGAATCCAACGGCATTGGTGACGTGGCGGGGCACCGGACATGTCCGGTGTGCACCGGACTGTCCGGTGCGCCATCGACAGACAGCCTCCACCAACGGCCACTTTTGGTGGTTGGGCTATAAATACCCCAACCACCCCACCATTCATTGCATCCAACTTTTCCAACTTCCAACCACTATACAAGAGCTAGCATTCATTGCAAAGCACACCAAAAGAGATCAAATCCTCTCCAAACTCCTCACAAAGCCCTAGTGACTAGAGAGAGTGATTTGTAGTGTTCATTTGAGCTCTTGCGCTTGGATCGCTTCTTTTTCTTTGGCATTCTTTCTTGTGATCATACACTCACTTGTAATTGAGGCAAGAGACACCAATCGTGTGGTGGTCCTTGCGGGAAGTTTGATTCCCAAGTGATTTGAGAAAGAGAAGCTCACTCGGTCCGAGGGACCGTTTGAGAGAGGGAAGGGTTGAAAGAGACCCGGCCTTTGTGGCCTCCTCAACGGGGAGTAGGTTTGAGAGAACCGAACCTCGGTAAAACAAATCCGCGTGTCTTACTTCATTATTCGCTTGCGATTTGTTTTGCGCCCTCTCTCGCGGACTCTATTATATTTCTAACGCTAACCCGGCTTGTAGTTGTGATTATTTTTGAGATTTTCAGTTTCGCCCTATTCACCCCCCTCTAGGCGACTTCCAGTTTGCAAGAACCGAACCTCGGTAAAACAAATCACCGTCTCACTCTTGTCATTTGCTTGTGATTTGTTTTCACCCTCTCTTTCGGACTCGATTTTATTTCTAACACTAACCCCGACTTGTAGTTGTGCTTAAAGTTTATAAATTTTAGATTCTACCTTTTCACCCCCCTCTAGGCGACTTTCAATTGGTATCAGAGCCCGGTACTTCATTAGAGACTAACCACTCGAAGTGATGTCGGGAGATCACGCCAAGAAAGAGGTGGTGACCGGCGAGAAGCCTACCACAAGCCATGGGAAGACTCCATCGGGAGAGTCCGGCAACAAGGGGAAGGGATCCCCTTCACACACCAAGTTGCATCGAAGCGGCGACAAGAAAAAGAAGATGAAGAAGGTGGTCTACTACGAGACCAACTCTTCGTCACCATCTACATCCGGCTCCGACACGCCGTCCATTACTTCTAAGCGCCATGAGTGCAAGAAGTTTAGTAAGATCCCCCTACGCTATCCTCGCATTACAAATCGCACTCCTTTACTTTCCGTCCCACTAGGCAAACCACCTATTTTTGAGGGTGAAGATTATGACATGTGGAGTGATAAAATGAGGCAACACCTAACCTCACTCCACGCTAGTATTTGGGACGTTGTTGAGTTTGGAGTGCAGGTACCATCGCCGGGGGATGAAGATTATGATTCGGACGAGGTTGCCCAAATCCGACACTTCAACTCCCAAGCCACTACTATACTCCTCGCCTCTCTAAGTCGAGAGGAGTATAATAAGGTGCAAGGGTTAAAAAGCGCCAAGGAGATTTGGGACGTGCTCAAGACCGCGCACGAAGGAGATGAGGTGACAAAGATCACCAAGCGGGAGACGATCGAGGGGGAGCTCGGTCGTTTTATGCTCAACCAAGGAGAGGAGCCACAAGCCATGTACAACCGGCTCAAGACCTTGGTAAATCAAGTGCGCAACCTCGGGAGCACAAAATGGGATGACCATGAAATGGTCAAGGTTATTCTAAGATCACTCGTTTTTGTTAATCCTACACAAGTTCAATTAATTCATGGTGATCCTAGATACAAGCTAATGTCTCCCGAGGAGGTTATAGGAAAATATGTGAGCTTTGAATTGATGATCAAAGGCTCCAAGAAAATCATCGAGCAAGGCGCCTCCTCCGTACCCGAGGTACAACCCGTCGCACTCAAGGCGACGGAGGAGAAGAAAGAAGAGTCTACATCAAGTAGACTTCCCATCGACGCCTCCAATCTCGACAATGAGGAGATGGCGCTCATCATCAAGAGCTTCCGCCAAATCCTCAAGCAAAGGAGGGGGAAGGATTACAAGCCTCGCTCCAAGAAAGTTTGCTACAAGTGTGGTAAGCCTGGTCACTTTATAGCAAAATGTCCTATTTCTAGTGACAGTGATAGGGGCGACGACAAGAAGGGAAGGAGGATGGAAAAGAAGTACTACAAGAAGAAGGGTGATGATGCCCACGTATGTCGGGAGTGGGACTCCGATGAGAGCTCCACCAACCCCTCCTCCGACGAGGATGCCGCCAACATCGCCATCAACAAGGGCCTCCTCTTCCCAAACGTCGACCACAAGTGCCTCATGGCAAAGTACGGCAAAAAGAAGGTAAAATTTAGAGCCTCCACTAAATATGCTACATCTAGTGATGAGGATAACTCTAGTGATGATGAAGAAAATTTGTTTGCTCTTTTTGCCAACCTCAACATGCAACAAAAGGAAAAATTAAATGAATTGATTAGTGCTATTCATGAGAAGGATGAACTCTTGGATAGCCAAGAGGACTTCCTTATTAAGGAAAATAAGAAGCAAGGTTAAAAATGCTTATACTCAGGAAGTGGAAAAATGTGAAAAATTAACTAGTGAGCTTAGCATTTGCCATGACACTATCTCCAACCTTAGAAATGAGAATGTTAAATTAAGTGCCAAGGTTTAGAAGCTAAATGTTTGTGATGATTCTCTTGTCAACCTCAAAAATGATCATGCTAGTTTGATTGCTAAGATTGACAAGTTGAATGAATCAATTGCTAGCCTTAAAATTGAGAATGAAAAATTAATTGCTAAGGCTAAAGATTTAAATGTTTGCAATGATGTTATTTCCAATCTTAGAAATGAAAATGCCATGTTACATGCTAAGATTGATGAATTAAATGTTTGCAAACCCTCTACATCTACTATCGATCATGTTTCTATTTGTACTAGATGTAGAGATGTTAATGTTGATGCTATCCATGATCACATTGCTATGATTAAACAACAAAATGATCATATAGCAAAATTAGATGCTAAAATTGCCGAGCATGAATTAGAAAATGAAAATTTTAAATTTGCTCGTAGTATGCTTTATAGTGGGAGACGCCCAGGCATTAAGGATGGCATTGGCTTCCAACAGGGAGGCAATGTTAAAATTAATGCCCCTAAAAGATTGTCTAATTTTATTAAGGGCAAGGCTCCCATGCCTCAGGATAACGAGGGCTATATTTTATATCCTGCTGGTTATCCTGAGGATAAGATTAGGAGAATTCATGCTAAGAAGACTTATTCTGTTTCTCACCATGCTTTTATTTATAAGAATGAGGCTTCTAGCTCTAGGCATTCTACCCATGTTAAAATGCCTAAAAAGAAATCTCCTATTGCATAAAATGAACCTAGTATTTCATTTAAGACTTTTGATGCTTCTTATGTGCTTACTAACAAATCAGGCAAAGTAGTTGCCAAATATGTTGGGGGCAAATACAAGGGGTCAAAGACTTGTGTTTGGGTACCCAAGGTGCTTGTTTCTAATGTCAAAGGGCCCAAGACCGTTTGGGTACCTAAGAACAAGGCCTAAACTTGTTTTGTAGGTTTATGCATCCGGGGGCTCAAGTTGGATCATTGATAGCGGGTGCACAAACCTCATGACCGGGGAGAAAAGGATGTTCTCCTCCTATGAGAAAAACTAAGATCCCCAAAGAGCTATCACATTCGGGGATGGAAATCAAGGTTTGGTCAAAGGACTTGGTAAAATTGCTATATCACCTGACCATTCTATTTCCAATTTTTTTCTTGTAGATTCTTTAGATTACAATTGGCTTTTAGTCTCTCAATTATGCAAAATGGGTTACAACTGTCTTTTTACAGATTTAGGTGTTACTGTCTTTAGAAGAAGTGATGATTCAGTAGCATTTAAGGGAGTGTTAGAGGGTCAGCTATACTTAGTTGATTTCAATAGAGCTGAACTTGACACTTGCTTAATTGCTAAGACTAATATGGGTTGGCTCTGGCATCGCCGACTAGCCCACGTTGGGATGAAGAATCTTCACAAGCTTCTAATGGGAGAACACATTTTGGGACTAACCAATGTTCATTTTGAGAAAGACAGGATTTGTAGCGCATGACAAGCAGGAAAGCAAGTTGCTGCCCATCATCCACACAAGAACATCATGACGACCGACAGGCCGCTTGAGCTACTCCACATGGATCTATTCGGCACGATAGCTTACATAAGCATCAACGGGAGTAAGTATTATCTTGTAATTGTGGATGACTATTCTCACTTCACTTGGGTGTTCTTTTTGCAGGAAAAATCTCAAACCCAAGAGACCTTAAAGGGATTCTTGAGACAGGCTCAAAATGAGTTCGGCTTAAGAATCAAAAAGATAAGAAGTGATAATGGAACGGAGTTCAAGAATTCACAAATTGAAGGCTTCCTTAAGGAGGAGGGCATCAAGCATGAGTTCTCTTCTCCCTACACACCTCAGCAAAATGGTGTAGTGGAGAGGAAGAATATAACTCTACTTGACATGGCAAGGACTATGCTTGATGAGTACAAGACACCGAATCAGTTTTGGGCCGAGGCGATTAACACCGCCTGCTACTCCATCAACCGGTTATATCTACACCGAATCCTCAAGAAGACATCATATGAACTCCTCACCGGTAAAAAGCCCAATGTTTCATATTTTAGAGTCTTTGGTAGCAAATGTTTTATTCTTGTTAAAAGAGGTAGAAAATCTAAATTTGCTCCTAAGGCTGTAAAAGGTTGTTTACTTGGTTATGACTCAAACACAAGGGCATATAGAGTCTTTAACAAGTCCACTGGACTAGTTGAAGTTTTTTGTGACATTGTGTTTGATGAGACTAATGGCTCTCAAGTAGAGCAAGTTGATCTTGATGAGCTAGATGATCTAGAGGCTCCATTCGTCGTGCTAAGGAACATGTCTATTGGGGATGTGTGTCCTAAGGAATCCGAAGAGCCTCCACAAGCACAAGATCAACCATCTTCCTCCATGCAAGCATCTCCACCAACCCAAGATGAGGATTGTTGGAGCGAAGGCAGAAACGCCACCCTTCGCCCGAAGTCCCCACCGCTTAGCCCCTGCCCTGACAGACAAAGCAGGCAGGGACACCCTTCGCTTCGCCGGTACCAGAGACAAAACGGAGACCCTTCGCTCCATTCAGCACCAGACGAAGGCCTGCGGCGACGCCTTCCCGCGGCGCGGCCTCGTTCAGCTCTGAGGCCCACATGAGATCTGGCCCATTTTAACGGGCCCTGCGTGGCCGCGTTTGTGTTACGGGCCTAATCTGTAAAGGCACACTTGTAATTACAGCTTGTAACCCCGCTTTATGGGAATATTCTAGGGATAAACTAGGTGCCTGAGGGCACATGCGTCCTTAACGCAAGGCGCCGTGCACTCGGATACCTATAAATACCCCCGCACAGTGCCCGTGAGAGGCTGGATTAACAGAGCTTTTGCCATCACGCGCGAGTGCCCTGTTGCCATCACCATTCACTCGTGTTGGATCCCCTTGCATGCGAGAGCAAGTTCCAACATTTGGCGCCCACCGTTCGTGCTACGAGACAACCACCCGCGATGGCACCCAAGAGAGCTAACCCGAAGGCTGACGAGGCTGCGAAGGCAGCACTGCTCGCCGCAAGAAAGGGCAAGGCCCTCGCCCTCACCCAATCCACCCACCAAGAGGCCACTGAAGACGACACCCTCCGCACCTGCGACCCTGAGGGACAACCCTCAGGCTTTGCACCACCCTCAGACTTCGCACCACCGGAGGGCGCGGACCTCGCCGAGGACGGTGAGGTCCTCGGCGTCTCAGCAGAAGAACAGCTACAGCTGCGCGCCCTGCGCCTCAAGAACCGCAACCTCCAGAGGCAGAAGGAGATACTGGAGGCCAAGCGCCAGCGTGTGTCCGCACTCGCCAAAGTGCGGCAGATGATACGCGACGAGGAGCACAAGGCCCAGGAACTCGAGCGGGAGATTGCGCTGATGCAGCGCGAAGGCCACCTCGGCCCGCAGCACGAGTCGTCCCTCCAGCAGCGCGCACAAAACGAAGACACGCGCGAAGGCCACCCCGGCCTGCAGCATGGGCCACCCCTGCAACACCGCGCGCAACCGGAGGACCCGCGTTTCCCCCAGCGCGACTTCACTTTCCCGCACGCCGCGCCATTCCAAGGGGTCAATTATCTCGATGAGCGAAGTCCCCTGGCGCCTCACCTGCAAGTGACGCCGTGGCCAGCTAACTTCCGGGCTGGGACCTACCCCAAGTACAACGGCAGCACCGACCCGGCTCAATACATAATGAGTTACCAGGTCGCCGTCGCATCGTCCGGGGGGGACGACGCCACAATGGCGAAGTCCTTCATCATCGCCCTCGAGGGCCCCGCACTCACCTGGTTCACCAGGTTGCCTCCGCTGTCCATCGATTCCTGGAGAAGTCTCCGGGACAAGTTCCTCCTCAACTTCCAAGGGTACCGCCCGGACACCGACGCCCTGGCCGAGCTCTCGCTCTGCAAGCAGCTAGAGAAGGAGACCCTGAGGGAATATTACCGCAAATTCCTGACACTCAAGTCACAGCTACCCTCAGTCGATGACCAGATTGCCATCCACTATGCTATCAGTGGTCTTCGCGCTGGCGTCCTTTACAGCCACTGCATCAGAGATCCGCCAAAGAACCTCCAAGAGTTATACCAGCTGTTTGAAAAGTACGCCAGATCCGAGGAGCTCCACCAGCGCAAGATTGAGTCCCAGCGGAAGCCAAAAGATGCTCCACAGTCCAGCCGCACGTGGACAAGGACTCCGCAACCAGACTCCGGTCGAGATGGCCGCGGCCAGCAGCAAGTGCACAACATTGCCAACCAGCAGCCGGCCGCTGACCCCCTTCGTCGCCAGGAATATCCCCCCCAGGGCCGCGGAAGTGGAACTCGCGGCAGGGGCCGAGGGCGTGCGCAGCCACCCCCTCCACCGCGCCGATTTTACTGCCTTTTCCATGGCGAAGACTGCGCCCACCAAACCAAAGACTGCCCCGAAGTGAAGGCCACCAGAGACAGAATGGTGAGGGCGCAGCCAGCCGACAATCCCAGAATTGTCGCGCATAATTACCAGCCACCCCCTCCACCATATATCCACGCTCCCGCCCCGCATCCACCGCACCACGCTTACCAACATCATCAGGAAGTACAAATCGTACATCCTCCGCCTCCACCACCACACCAGCAACATCAAAACATCCCCCATGCCCCAAAGCAGGAAGACTTCGCCGATCAACCTTATCGCGGAGTCATTCATATGATAACTGGGGGGTCCAGCACTGACTTCGACACCAAGCGGCAGAAGCGGGACCACTACCGCATCATCAACCATGTCGCCGTCACTGGCCCAGTCGTGCAGACGAAGTGGTCCCACATACCGCTAACCTTCGACGCACGAGACGTCGACCTGCGCAGCGCCCCCCACATCGACGCTATGGTCATCAATTGCAGCGTGGCGGGCTGGGACCTACACAAAGTCCTAGTTGACAACGGCAGTCAGGCAGACATCATCTTCCTCCACGCTTTCGACTGCATGGGCATAAGCCACAGCCTGCTCAAGCCTTCGGACAACCCGTTGTACGGTTTCGGCGGCAAGGGCACCTTTCCCGTCGGCAAAATAGAGTTGCCCCTCTCCTTCGGTGTAGCACCCAATGCCCGAAGTGAGCAGGTGACTTTTGACATTGTGGATATGGTATATCCATACAACGCCATCATGGGTCGGGGCTCCATCAATAAGTTTGAAGCTGCCATCCACGGACTGTATTTGTGCATGAAGATACCAGGCCCGCTAGGCGTAATTACAGTCTACGGCAACCAGCAGACAGCGCGCAACATAGAGCGGGACTTCGTGCCTGGTCAGAGGAACGTGCACTGCCTCACGACACAGTGCGAGGTCCCTGCGCCCGCCAGCCCAACTGACAAGCAGCACGACAAGGCTCAGTTGCAGAGTCAGGATGGGACCAAGACTGTCCCCCTCGATCAGGCCACGCCCAAGCAGACAGTCACTATCAGCGAAGACCTTACTTCGCACGAAGAAGAGAAGCTCCTCTGCTGCCTGGCCAAGAATAAAGATGTCTTCGCCTGGTCCGCCCTCGACCTGGTCGGAGTCAGTCGATCCATAATCGAGCACAGTTTGGGAATCGACCCCTCGGTGCGACCAAGAAAGCAAAGGCTTCGCAAAATGTCCGACGAAAAGACAGAGGCCGCCAAGGCGGAGGTGCACCGCCTCCTAGAGGCTAAATTCATTGAGCCAGTGGCTTACCCCACATGGCTCTCCAATGTTGTAATGGTGCAGAAAAAAAACAGGAAATGGCGGATGTGCATAGACTTCACCAGTCTCAATAAGGCCTGCCCAAAAGACAATTTCCCGTTGCCACGGATCGACAAAATAGTCGATAGCGCGGCCGGATGCGAGGTCATGTCTCTCCTCGACTGCTTCTCCGGCTATCACCAGATATACATGAAGGCGGAAGACAAGGCTAGCACCAGCTTTATAACACCCTTCGGCACTTATTGCTTCATCAGAATGCCGGAGGGTCTCAAGAATGCTGGGTCCACCTTCTCCAGACTCACCAAGACAGTACTCGAAGGGCAGGTCGGCAGAAATATATTTACATATGTGGACGACATCGTCGTCGCCAGCAAAAATAAGGAGGACCATCTCGCCGACCTGGCCGAGACATTCGCAAACATGCGAGATGCACGACTCCGCCTAAACCCGGAAAAGTGCGTTTTCGGTGTTCGCCAGGGCAAGATATTGGGCTACCTGGTGTCACACCGCGGCATCGAGGCCAACCCAACCAAGATCCAGGCCATCATCGACATGTCGCCTCCGCAGTCCGCCAGGGACGTCCAGCGTCTGACTGGCAGATTGGCCGCTCTCAACAGATTCATCTCCAGGTCGGCCGAGCGAAGTCTTCCTTTCCTCAAAACTCTCTGCGGCGCAAAAGACTTCGCCTGGGGGCCGGAACAAGCAGCGGCCTTCGCCTCATTAAAACAGTACTTAACGGAGCTGGCCATCCTCACGAGCCCCGATTCCTCGCTCCCCCTATTGCTCTATGTTGCGGCTTCGCCGCACGCGGTCAGCGCGGCACTAGTGCAGGAGCAGACAGTCGAAGGCGCTGTCAGACAGTGCCCTGTTTATTACGTCTCCGAGGTCCTGACACCGTCCAAATACAACATGACAGAGCTGGAGAAGATCGCCTACGCAGTTGTTATGTCCTCGCGCAAGCTGCGCCATTACTTTGAAGCATTCAAGGTCCGCGTCACCTCAGACAGGGGGCTCGGCGAACTGTTCAGAAACCCGGAGGCATCGGTGAGGATCGCCAAGTGGGCAGCCGAACTCTCCGGCTACCACATCAGCTTCGAGCCCAGGACAGCCATCAAATCGCAAGTCCTGGCAGACTTCATCGTCGACTGGACCGGGCCAGTAACACAGCCAGATCCGACCACAGAGAAGGTCTGGACGATCCATTGCGACGGCGCATGGTGCCATGCGGGGGCAGGCGTCGCTGCAATCATAACCTCACCAGTCGGGGTCAAGCACAGATATGCAGCACGACTCAGCTTCAATCTGGAATCCGACAGATGCACAAATAATATAGCAGAATACGAAGCAGTCATCCTCGGCCTCCGCAAGCTAAGGGCCCTCGGAGTCACCACTTGCATCATCAAAACAGACTCCAAGGTAGTTGCCGGCCAAGTCGAGAAAGACTATGCAGCCAAGGACCCCGCACTCATGCAGTACCTCGCGGCCATCCGAAGTCTCGAGAGGCAGTTCAAGGGGTTCACCGTGCAACATGTGGACCGGGCCAAGAATGAGGAGGCTGACGCATTGGCCAAGGCCGCGGCCAGGGGCAAAATTATGCCCTCCGACGTGTTCTTCCATATCATCGGCACGCCACCAGTCCGGAGCCCTGAAGGGCTCCAAATAACCAATGACAGCGAGGGCCACCGTACAGTTAACCTCATCATGACCGAAGACTGGCGAGCACCCATTACCCTGTTCCTGCAGGGGTATTATCACCCAGCCGACATCAGTGAGGCCAAGCGCCTCAGACATCGAAGCCGAGACTTCGCTCTGATTGAAGGCCAACTCTACAAAAAAGGGGTCAGTCAACCAATGCTTAAGTGCGTCACCGAGGCCGAAGGCATGCAGATTCTACGCGAAGTCCACAGTGGCACGTGCGGCTCGCACGCGGGGCTGAGGGCCCTAGCTGCTAAGGTGATCCGCCAGGGTTTTTATTGGCCCGCAATGATTTGCGCCGCGAATCGGGTCACTCGGTCCTGCGAAGCCTGCCAGAAGTTCTCTCCTCGGTCAGGCGGCCCTTCGCAGTACACAAAACTGATCGCCCACACATGGCCTCTCCAGCGCTGGGGTCTCGACATTGTTGGACCCCTGCCCACCGCTCAGGGGAACCTTAAGTTCGCCTTCGTCGCGGTCGAGTACTTCACCAAATGGATCGAGGCACGGGCTGTCTCCACAATAACATCAAAGACTGCCCAAAAATTCTTCTGGCAGAACATCGTTTGCCGCTTCGGAGTACCGTCCGAATTAACAGTCGACAACGGCAAGCAGTTTGACAACCAAGACTTCAAGGATTTTTGTTTTTCCATTGGCACCAAGCTTGCCTTCGCCTCAGTCTATCATCCGCAGTCCAACGGGGTCGTGGAGCGCGCCAACAGGAAAATCTTCACAGCTATCAAAAAAATGCTCCTCGATGAAAAAAAGGGCAGATGGAGCGATTTTTTACCTGAGGCAGTCTGGGCACTAAACACGACTGAGTGCAGGGCGACCGAGTTTACTCCCTTCCGTCTTTTGTACGGATCGGAGGCCATGACCCCGCAAGAAATAAAGCACGGGTCCCCGCGAACAGTCCCGTCAGCCGTCCCAGATGTGGACGAGCCAACTTCAAAGGATCTCATCGATGGAGACCGTGTCTTCGCCCTACAGGCCCTGAACAAGTATCAAGCCCAAACCAAAGCATGGCGCGACCATTCAGTCACCCCGAGGGAGTTCAGCGAGGGGGACCTCGTACTCATTCGAACAGCTCGGACGGAGTCCAAGGGCAAGCTGGAGCCCAGGTGGGAGGGCCCTTTCATCGTCAAGACAAAAGCTTCCCCCAGCGCTTACAGGCTCACAACGCCAACCGGCGAGGACCTGGAGCACTCCTGGAACATCGACAACCTCCGCAAATTTTTTGTTTGATTCCTCAGGGCTGTCTTCGCCCTTGTAATTCGCAAAAACAATCTTGCACCGGCCCGCACTCTTTTCCTCCCGGGGGGTGAGGTTTTTAACGAGGCGGAGCCATGTAATATATGCGTAAAAAATCCCCCGCAAAAAGACATGCGTCGAAAAAGACCGCGATGACGGTCTTCGACATTCGACCACCACGAGGTCACCGCGAGGCTAAGCGCTAGCTACCCTCGCGTGCGACAAATCCGCGCAGAAGTCGCCTAAGGGTGCAGCCGGATTAGCACAACAAGTGCGGAAAAAATCTAAGTCTATCGCGAAGGCTATCCGCGCAGAAGTCGCCTAAGGGTGCAGCCGGATTAGCACAACAAGTGCGGAAAAAATCTAAGTCTATCGCGAAGGCTATCCACGCAGAAGTCGCCTAAGGGTGCAGCCGGATTAGCACAACAAGTGCGGAAAAAATCTAAGTCTATCGCGAAGGCTATCCGCGCAGAAGTCGCCTAAGGGTGCAGCCGGGTTAGCACAACAAGTGCGGAAAAATCTAAGTCTATCGCGAAGGCTATCCGCGCAGAAGTCGCCTAAGGGTGCAGCCGGGTTAGCACAACAAGTGCGGAAAAAATCTAAGTCTATCGCGAAGGCTATCCGCGCAGAAGTCGCCTAAGGGTGCAGCCGGGTTAGCACAACAAGTGCGGAAAAAATCTAAGTCTATCGCAAAGGCTATCCGCGCAGAAGTCGCCTAAGGGTGCAGCCGGGTTAGCACAACAAGTGCGGAAAAAATCTAAGTCTATCGCGAAGGCTATCCGCGCAGAAGTCGCCTAAGGGTGCAGCCGGGTTAGCACAACAAGTGCGGAAAAAATCTGAGTCCATCGCGAAGACTATCCGCGCCGAAGTCGCCTAAGGGTGCAGCCGGGTTAGCACAACAAGTGCGGACAAAAAATCTAGGTCTATCGCGAAGACTATCCGCGCAGAAGTCGCCTAAGGGTGCAGCCGGGTTAGCACAACAAGTGCGGAAAAAATCTGAGTCCATCGCGAAGACTATCCGCGCCGAAGTCGCCTAAGGGTGCAGCCGGGTTAGCACAACAAGTGCGGACAAAAAATCTAGGTCTATCGCGAAGACTATCCGCGCAGAAGTCGCTTAAAAGTGCAGCCGGATTAGCACGACAAGTGCGAAAAAACCGAAGACTATCTGTGCAGAAGACACTTAAGGGTACACCTGGACTAGCACAACAACGGCTGAAACGACAACATCAAACCATCCACGCTAAGACCAACTATAATCAAGCCAACACAGCGCAACAAAACAAATCAGTGAGTACAAAACGCCTTCGCACACACACATGCACGCGAGGGCACACAATTCCACCATACAAGCCTCTACATACACAAGCGAGGGCACCACACTCTACATCGGCTCAACCTTAGGAATAATTCCCATCTCCCTATAATTAAATAACATTATCCTGAGCTCCTCACCCGCGAAAAGACTTCGCAGTTCCCCTTCACCTACACTCTCGGCGGTCGGCAGAGACAACAGTTCCTGCCGACCAGCCCCACTCACACGAAGCCGAGCCAGCTCCTCCGCGCTAACCCTACGTTTTGCAACCGCCCTTCGTCGACGGCGCCCGGTGCTAGGGCCTGGCACGTCCGGCGCGTCCGCGGCGTGTGGCGAAGCCTCCGCCGCAGCCACGTCCAAGGCCGCAAAATAATCCAAGTTCTCCTCCGACGACTCCTCAGTCCACTCAACCGAGCTCCCGGAGTCGGCAAAATCAAAAAACTCAGATGCAGACCCACTATATTCATTACCACCTTCCGCGGTCGAAGCCGCCAAAAACTCAGTAGTAGCGGTTGCGTGCGCAGGCCCAAAATCTTGAACCTGCGCAGCAACCAAAATTCAGTACAACATCCAAAATTCCCCAACCCTAAACAACCACTACGCCACCTGCGAGGGCCCTGACGCTGCGGGAGCCTCCGCCGTTGGCTCCGCCGCCACTTCCGCCATTATTTCCACCGCCTCCGCCGCGGGATCTTCGACGGTCGGCGCAGCTGCTGCGAGGGCATCAGGAGCGCCTTCGGCCACCTTCAGGAGCAGGTCTTCAACTGTCGCAGCAGATGTGGGGGCGCCTGGTGCGTCTTCCGCGGTATCCGGGGTCGGCTCCGGGTCAGGCAGGGCGCTGTTCAGTGCTCCGAAGTCGTCCACCCGCTCGCCTCGCTTCGCCTAAAACAAAACATACAAAAAGTCAGCAAACACACGCACAGACCACATCCAGCAAACGCCGAACAAACGACAACGTTACCTGAGCCCTCGCAGCCTCGGCCCGCTCCCTGACCACATCACCACCATACAGACCCCACATCCGGTCATAGAGGGCACCGGCGGACTCCTTCACCACGGGGTCTTCGACCTTATAGATATCTCGCCCAAAATCTTCATCCGCCTGGTCGAAGGCCTCATAGTGCCGGCACCCTTCGCGAGAGAGTGCGTTCATCGCCCCCTCGCAGGTGACCAGGGAGGCGAACGACATTAATCCCCTCAGGACAGTGGGGAGCTCCTGCAGCTCCTCTTGCACCCATTCCAGACAGCGAAGCCCGGCCTCTCGCTCCGGCACCACGAAGTCACCGGTCCGCGCACCCAGCTCGCGATATGTGGCCATAAGCTGTGTACGCGTCCGTTCGGCCTCCGTTCGCACCGCGGCTTCGGCCCCCTTCGCGCGGCTCTCCAGAGCGGTGAGCCGCTCCCGCAGGTCTTCGGCGAGCCCCTTGGCTAGATTGCCTTCCGCCCGTGCCAGCCTGGCCTCCGCCTGCGCGGCCTGCTCCTTGGCGATGGCCTCGTTGGCCTCCCTCCTCTCCCCCGCCAGCTGGCGCCGGAGGTCAGCCTTTTCCTTCTCCAGGGCGGCCACCTTGTCCGCCAGTTTACGACACTTGCTGTCGGAGGCCGACTTCTCACGGACAGCGTCAGCATGTTGCGTCCGAAGTCTCTCGACTTCGGCAGACAAAGCTGCCGTAAGTGCCCCCGACGCAGTACGGCTGGTGAAGTCAGCCACCTGCAGAGCACACGTAAGGCCATGGCCGTAAAAAAAAATTATATATATATATATAATAGCTCGGCGGACCTGACTCAGTGCCTCCGTCGCCTGACTCAGCGCCTCCGTCACTCCTTTCAGCCGGCGGGTCGCCGCGCCAGCCTCGTCCCTGACCAACGCGAGGGCCGACACCTCGCCTTCGGCGCCAAGGGTCCCGTCCCTCGCCTTCGACGACAGCGCAGCCGTCGCGATTGCCGCGGCAGGCGCAACTATAGCAAGCCGGCCCTCGTCCGACCCTGCAACGCATCAACAAGTAAAAAAAAAAGAAAAGAAAAGAAAAAGGCGGCCGGGTGACTTACCCCCAAGATAATCGTCCACACTAATATCGGTGCCGAAGTCGGCAACGCGTTTGCCCGGCGGCGGCGACGTTCGGGCCGCCTTCGAAGCCTCCGCCACTCCGCTGGCCGGCGGCACCACCTTCGTCAGTTTGGAGACTCCGGCACCCGCCGTTGTCTCCGGCGCCTTGCTAGGTGCAGAGGCGCCCGCCTTCGCCGCCAGCGGCGGCTTGCCTCCGCTGGAGGCCGCAGCCTTCGCCGTTCCCCGCTGCCTTTTCGGCCGGGCTTCGTGAATCCTGACAGTCGCCTGGCGTTTTTGCGCCGCCCCTTGGCGATCCTTGTCCATCACTGCCCACACAACAGCACCGATATTTCGCCCGTAAGGAAAAACTCTCCACTGATGAACCATACGAGATGTAAAACAGTCTTCCTCAGCCGCGCAGGGGATAGGAACATTTCTAGGCCAGCAGCCCCCGGTAACCCTCAGCATCCGAGCCGAAGACTCCCGGAGCTCGGGCGAAGACATCCTCTCCCCCGGGGCCGCACACGTCCTCATTAACTCTCTAGCAAAACTATCAGACACCCCAATTCCTCCCATCGCAGTACCTAATTTTCTCTTTTTTGAGGAGGGGGCGGCCGCCAGCGCAGGGTCGCCTCCAGTCTCCACCGCCGGCTTCTTCCCACGGCGGTCCGCTTCGTCTTGACCAGGGTAGCCGTCGTACGGCAATTGATTTAATTCGAAGACCCTGTTCAAACGTTCATTTGACCCGCGAATATCAAAGCTGCGCTGGCCTTCCGTCCTCGCCACGTACCGCCCCACGAGCCGCACCGCCAAGTCCTCCGCATCACGCACAAAGGCGGCCGGGTCACGGTTTCGCAAATTCAGTGCAAAGGCAGGACTTTGCACCACCCTTCCTCCGTGAAAAGGCATCTGGCGAGGGCACACTTCGCCCAGCGCCCAGCCGTGCGCCAAGGGCCAGACCCCGTACGCCACGAACTCTTCAACTAAATCACGACCACTGCTCTGGCCGGCGGCACACCGAAGGGCCCCTTCGTCTGCATCCTCTTCTGCCACTTCAAAAGGCGGATACGCAGAGTAATAGTGAGAGCACATCTCAGACACGGGAAGTCCTTCATGGCCTTCGACAGTAGCCTCAGCAACGTAAAACCAAAATTCATTCCAATTGCCCCACTTGTTGCGGGCGCACGGAACCAACTCCACTACTGGCATTGTGGTCTTGCCGGTCTTCGGCGTGAATGTGCACGACCCGAACTGGGCAACTCTGTCCTGAACCATCCTCTTCTGCCAATGCAAGCAATAATTCTTCGCAAAAACCTCAACCGACGGCTGTCCGCCGTACGAAGTCGTCGCCCAGACATACTTCGCTAGCGCCACCACGGCGTTCGGTGTCAGCTGATGTATTTGAACGTTGAATCTACGCAGGACTTCGCCAACAAACCGGTGCGCAGGCAAGCGGAGACCGGCGACGAAGAACGCCTCGAAAACAACCAACTCACCCTCCGGCTCGGGGACTTCCTCCGTCCCCGGAGCACGAGCGACTCCGCCGCCAAAGTAGCCCAACCGCTGCATATCTTCAACGCGGGCCGACATCATCCGTGACACACCAAAATCAACAGAGTCGCCGGCGCGCAGCTCCTCCACCATCACGCTACTCAACGTCTCCTCAGACGAGGCGGCGGCCGGCGGCGTGGCGTCGGCGGAAGAAGAAGAGGATGGCATTGCTACGTACCGTCGGCGGCGGCGGGCGGTCTGCTTCACTCGAGCCAGAACTCCGACGAGCAAAGGGAGCAGCAGAAGAAGAGGAGCAGAAAGACGGCGGGCGGCTAGGGTTTTCACGGAGCGCGGAAGGCAAAGTTCAAACAGCGCCGACCCCCGCCCCCTTTTATAGGCAGGGCGCGGCTCTTCGGGAAACCCGCAATCCGACAGGGTGCGGCGCTTCAGAAAACCCGCAATCCAACAGTACGATGTCCATCAATGGTCACATCAAAAACCCCCGCGGAACCACTTCGAGCGAGGGCAGCGTCTCCGCCATCTAGCGACGTCTTCGGCACCAGGTGACTTTGTCGAACTGGTCCCTCGGAGGGCAAATGTTGGAGCGAAGGCAGAAACGCCACCCTTCGCCCGAAGTCCCCACCGCTTAGCCCCTGCCCTGACAGACAAAGCAGGCAGGGACACCCTTCGCTTCGCCGGTACCAGAGACAAAACGGAGACCCTTCGCTCCATTCAGCACCAGACGAAGGCCTGCGGCGACGCCTCCCCGCGGCGCGGCCTCGTTCAGCTCTGAGGCCCACATGAGATCTGGCCCATTTTAACGGGCCCTGCGTGGCCGCGTTTGTGTTATGGGCCTAATCTGTAAAGGCACACTTGTAATTACAGCTTGTAACCCCGCTTTATGGGAATATTCTAGGGATAAACTAGGTGCCTGAGGGCACATGCGTCCTTAACGCAAGGCGCCGTGCACTCGGATACCTATAAATACCCCCGCACAGTGCCCGTGAGAGGCTGGATTAACAGAGCTTTTGCCATCACGCGCGAGTGCCCTGTTGCCATCACCATTCACTCGTGTTGGATCCCCTTGCATGCGAGAGCAAGTTCCAACAAGGATCAAGCTCAAGATGATGAAAATGAAGATCAAGAAGATGAGCCACCTCAAGAGGAGGATAATGATCAAGGGGGAGATGCCAATGATCAAGACAAGGAAGATGAACAAGATCCAAGACCGTCACACCCTAGAGTCCACCAGGCGATTCAAAGAGATCACCCCATGAACACCATCCTCAGCGATATTCATAAGGGGGTAACTACTCGATCTCGAGTCGCTTATTTCTGTGAACATTACTCTTTTGTTTCCTCTATTGAGCCACACAGGGTAGAGGATGCACTTAAAGATTCAGATTGGGTGCTGGCGATGCAAGAGGAGCTCAACAACTTCACGAGGAATGAGGTATGGCATTTGGTTCCACGTCCTAATCAAAATGTTGTAGGAACCAAGTGGGTATTCCGCAACAAGCAAGATGAGTATGGTGTGGTGACAAGGAACAAAGCACGACTTGTAGCCAAGGGTTATTCACAAATCGAAGGTTTGGATTTTGGTGAAACCTATGCACCCGTAGCTAGGCTTGAGTCAATTAGTATATTACTTGCCTATGCTACTTACCATGGCTTTAAGCTATATCAAATGGACGTGAAGAGTGCCTTCCTCAATGGACCAATCAAGGAAGAGGTCTATGTTGAGAAACCTCCTGGCTTTGAAGATTGTGAGTATCCTAACCATGTGTATAAACTCTCAAAGGCGCTTTATGGGCTCAAGCAAGCCCCAAGAGCATGGTATGAATGCCTAAGAGATTTTCTTATCACTAATGGCTTCAAAGTCGGTAAAGCCGATCCTACTCTCTTTACTAAAACTATTGCAAAAGATTTGTTTGTATGCCAAATTTATGTTGATGATATTATATTTGGGTCTACTAACAAATCTACATGTGAAGAGTTTAGTAGGATCATGGTACAAAAATTCGAGATGTCTATGATGGGGGAGTTGAAGTATTTTCTATGATTTCAAGTCAAGCAACTCCAAGAGGGCACCTTCATCAGCCAAATGAAGTACATTCAAGATATACTCACCAAGTTTGGAATGATAAGGACGCCAAGCCCATCAAGACACCCATGGGAACCAATGGGCATCTCGACCTCGACACGGGAGGTAAATCTGTAGATCAAAATGTATACAGGTCGATGATAGGGTCTTTACTCTACTTATGTGCATCTCGACCGGATATTATGCTTTCTGTATGCATGTGTGCAAGGTTCCAAGTCGATCCTAAGGAAGTTCACCTTAGGGCCGTGAAGAGAATCTTGAGATATTTAGTTCATTCTCCCAAGTTTGGTCTTTGGTACCCCAAGGGATCCTCCTTTGACTTATTAGGATATTCAGATGCTGATTGGGCAGGGTGTAAAATTGGTAGGAAGAGCACATCAGGGACTTGTTAGTTTCTGGGGAGATCCCTGGTGTCTTGGGCTTCAAAGAAACAAAACTCAGTAGCTCTTTCTACCGCCGAAGCCGAGTATATTGCTGCAGGACATTGTTGCGAGCAATTGCTTTGGATGAGGCAAACCCTCAGGGACTATAGCTACAAATTTAGCAAAGTCCCTCTCCTATGTGATAATGAGAGTGCAATCCGCATGGTGGATAATCCCGTTGAGCACAGCCGCACTAAGCACATAGCCATTCGGTATCACTTTTTGAGAGATCACCAACAAAGGGGGGATATCGAGATAGCCTATATTAACACCAAAGAACAATTAGCCGATATCTTTACCAAGCCACTAGATGAGAAAACCTTTACCAAACTTAGGAATGAGCTAAATATTCTTGATTCTAGGAATTTTGATTGATACTTTGCACACATAGCTCATTTATATACCTTTGATCATATCTCTTTTATGTCTATGACTAATGTGTTTTCAAGTGTAATCTTATGCTTAGTCATAGAATTGAAAGGGAAATGGAGTATTCGACAAAGACGACGCTTCCACTCAACTCCATCGGTATTATCTACTCTTTGCCGGTATTCCGCATAGTTCTCCACTTTGGTACAATCTTCACTCATATTTATTTGTTTGCCATTGGAGGGAAAGTAAAAAGGGCTCATATTTCACTCAAAGTATCCGTTTTTGGCTATTCATGCCAAAGGGGGAGAAAGCATTAGCCCAAAGCAAAAGGACCGCACCACCACCAACAAATTTTAAAAATGAAGTTTTAAATTGGTATCTTAATGTGTTTTAAAATGGGGGAGAAAGTTCTAGTATCCTCAAAAATTTGTAAAACCCTCTTGAACACTAAGAGGAGAATTTCATTGAAGCGGAGTTTTGTTTTAGTCAAAGGAAAAGCATTTGAAACAGGGGGAGAAAATTTCAAATTTTGAAAATGCTTCTTTCAATCTTATTCATATACCTTTGACTATTTGCAAAAAGGGTTTTGAAAAGAATTTACCAAAGAATTTGCAAAAACAAAACTCGTGGTGCAAATGTGGTCCAAAATTTTAAATAAGAAGAAAACAATCCATGCATATCTATTGAAATAATTATGTTGGTTTCATTCCAAGCAACCTTTGCACTTACCTTATGCAAACTAGTTCAATTCTGCACTTATACATTTGCTTTGGTTTGTGTTGGCATCAATCACCAAAAATGGGGAGATTGAAAGGGAAATAGGGTCAAACCTTTTCCTAAATGAATTTTGGTGGTTGAATGGCCAACACAAATAATTGGACTAACTAGTTTGCTCTAGAATATATGTTCTACAGGTGCCAAAGGTTCACAACAAACCAATACAAAGTTAAAAGAAAGGGTTCAAAACAAAGGAGCAAAGAAAACCGAAGGTTGCCCTGGTCTAGCGCACCGGACTGTCCAGTGTGCCACCGGACAGTATCCGGTGCACCACCGGACAGTGTCCGGTGCACGAGGGAGAATCACTCTGAACTGCTCAGCTTCGGGTTTCTAGAAATTGCTCCCCGCTATAATTCACCAGACTGTCCGGTGTAGCACCAGACTGTCCGGTGTGCCAACGGGAGCAACGGCTACTGTGCCAATGGTCGACTGCAAAAGTGAACAGTGAACAGTGCGGACTGCGCACACAGAGTCAGAGCAGGCACCAGAAGGCGCACCGGACAGTGAACAGGACCTGTCTGGTGCACCACCGGACTGTCCGGTGGCACAGTTGTCAGAGCTCTAACGGTCGAACTCTAACGGTTGGGTGACATGGCCGGCGCACTAGACAGTGTCCAGTGGCGCACCGGACTGTCCGGTGCGCCCGTCGACAGCAGAGAGAGTTTTGCCGTGTTCTTTTGAGCTCTTGCGCTTGGATCGCTTTTCTTCTTCCCCATTTCTTGTTCCCAAGACTTTTGTAATCAAAGCAAGAGACACCAAGTTGTGGTGGTCCTTGTGGGGACTAAGTGTCCTGATTGATTGAGAAGAGAAGCTCACTCGGTCTAGGTGACCGTTTGAGAGAGGGAAAGGGTTGAAAGAGACCCGGTCTTTGTGACCACCTCAACAGGGAGTAGGTTTGCAAGAACCGAACCTCGGTAAAACAAATCACCATCTCACTCTTGTCATTTGCTTGTGATTTGTTTTCACCATCTCTTTCGGACTCGATTTTATTTCTAACACTAACCCCGGCTTGTAGTTGTGCTTAAAGTTTATAAATTTCAGATTCCACCTATTCATCCCCCTCTAGGCGACTTTCAACAAGCATCAACATTGAAGTCCTTACATCTATTACAGATACTGACATGCTCTACACATGAACTTGTTTTACTAACTTTCTTTAGCTTAGCATTTAAATCATCATTAACATCTTTAAACTAGAGATAGATTCATGGCAAGCAGATAACTCAGAAGAAAGCACTTCATTTCTTTTACTTTCTAAAGTAAGAGACTTTTGAGCACTAACAAATTTATCATGTTCTTCATATAAAATATCCTCTTGTTTTTCTAAAAGTCTATCTTTTTCATTTAGAGCTTCAATTAATTCATTAATTTTCTCTACCTTAGCTCTATCTAATCCTTTAAACAATTCAGAGTAGTCAATTTCATCATCGGAAGATTCTTCATCACTAGATGAAGTGTATTTGGGTGTGTCCCGAATATGTACCTTCTTCTCCTTAGCCATAAGACAGGTATGGCGTTCGTTTGGGAAGAGCGAGGATTTGTTGAAGGCCGAGGCAGCTAGTCCTTCATCCTCAGAGTCAGAGGAGGAGCAGTCGGAGTCCCATTCCTTCCCGATGTGTGCCTCGGCCTTGGCCTTCCTGTAGTTCTTCTTTTTCTCTCTTTTCCCATGCTTTTCTTGTGCCTAGTCATTATTGTTATTAGGACATTGTGCTATGAAATGACCAGTCTTACCGCATTTAAAGCAGGAGCGCTTCCCCTTTGTCTTGTTCTTGTTGGGGTACTCCTTACGTCCTTTAAGTGCGGTCTTGAAACGCTTGATGATAAGCGCCATTTCGTCCTCGTTGAGCCCGGCAGCCTCCACTTGTGCCACCTTGCTTGGTAGCGCCTCCCTGCTACTCGTTGCTTTGAGAGCGACGGACTATGGCTCATAGATGGGTAGTGGACCATTTAGAGCATCGTCCACGTATCGAGCTTCTTTCACCATCATATGCCCGCTTACGAATTTTCCGAGTATCTCCTCGGGCGTCATCTTCGTGTACCTAGGGTTTTCACGGACAAGATTCACAAGATGGGGGTCAATAACTGTAAATGACCTGAGCATGAGTCGGACGACATCATGATCTGTCCATCTTGTGCTTCCGTAGCTTCGTATCTTGTTGACCAGGGTCTTGAGCCTGTTGTAGGTTTGTGTTGGCTCCTCTCCCCTGATCATCGCAAATCTCCCTAGCTCGCCTTCCACCAACTCCATTTTGGTGATCATGGTGGCGTCGTTTCCCTCATGAGATATCTTGAGGGTGTCTCAGATTTGCTTCGCATTGTCCAAGCCGCTAACCTTGTTGTATTCATCCCTGCACAGAGATGCTAGCAAAACAGTAGTGGCTTGGGCATTTTTATGAATTTGCTTATTAATAAACACGGCATTGTCAGTACTATCAAAGTGCATTCCGTTTTCGACAATCTCCCAGATACTAGGATGGAGAGAAAATAAATGACTATGCATTTTATGACTCCAGAAAGAATAGTCTTCTCCATCAAAGTGGGGGGTTTCCCAAGTGGAATTGATAGAAAATGAGCATTAGAATTGTACGGAATACGAGAATAATCAAATGAATAGTTTTGATTAACCGTTTTCTTCTTTGACGAGGAGTCGTCGTCGTTGTCGTGTGGTGAAGAAGACGAGGCATCACTGTCGTAGTAGATGATCTTCTTGATGCGCCTCTTCTTCTTCCCATCTCTTTTCTTGTGACTCAAGCCTGAGTCGATTGGCTTGTCATCTCTAGGCTCATTGAGGAAGGACTCCTTTTCCTTGTTGTTGACCACCATCCCCTTTCCCTTAGGATCCATCTCTTCGGGCGGTTAGTCCCTTAAGTGAAGAGTACGGCTCTGATACCAATTGAGAGCACCTAGAGGGGGGGTCAATAGGTGATCCTGTAAAATTAAACACTAAATAGCAACAAACTTGATTATCAAGGTGTTAGTGAAATCAAGCGACTAAGGAATGCGCTCGTGCGAACAAAGCAATCACAATAAGCAACACACGAGACACACGATTTTTATCCCGTGGTTCGGCCAAGTGACACTTGCCTACTTCCATGTTGTGGTGTCCCAATGGACGAGGGTTGCACTCAACCCCTTTCAAGCGATCCAAAGATCAACTTGAATACCACGACCTTTTCTTTTAGTATCTTTTCCCATTTGTGAGAAATCCCCACAAATTGGAGTCTCTCGCCCTTACAATTGAGATCACAAAGAAAGTACAGAGTAAGGTTGGGGAGAGCAACACACACAAGACTCAAAATCACAGCACAACCACGCACACAAGTGAGAAGGTGAGCACACAAACACAGCGCAAGGAGTTTACAACTCAAATAGTGCTCAAATCTCAAGAACGATGATCCGATTGCGTAAAAGCGAAGTCTAGAAGTCTTAGGATGCTTAGAGTGTGCTTGATGTACTCCTCCATGCGCCTAGGGGTCTCTTTTATAGCCCCAAGGCAGCTAGGAGCCGTTGAAGACCAACTTGGAAGGCCAATCTTGCCTTCTGTCCGGTGCGCCACCGGACAGCTACTGTAGCATGTCCGGTGCACGATTTCCTTCCAAATCGAGCACAGTCGACCGTTGCAGCTCCGGGCCTATTGACGCATCGGACACTGTCCGGTGCACACCGGATAGTCTGGTGCCTCCTTCTGACCATTGTAGCTGCCACGTGTCGCCCACAGATTTCACGGCCGACCATTGGCGCTGGCGACCGTTGGCTCACCGGACAGTCCGGTGCACCACCGGACAGTCCGGTGAATTATAGCCACGTCGCCTTTTTCCGTTTCTCGAGAGCGACAAGTTCGCCGTGGATGACTCACCGGACAGTCCAGTGCACTACCGGACAGTCCGGTGAATTATAGTCGTACGCCACCGTCGAATTCCAAGAGCGGCGAGTTCACCGCAGACCAGCCTGGCGCACCAGACACTGTCCGGCGAACCACCAGACACTGTACGGTGCACCCAGACCGAGCTAGTGTTGGCTGCACATAGCCAACCCTTTTCCCTTTTCTTCTCTTGTTCTTTAGTCACTGTTTCTAGCACTTGGATAACCATGTTAGTACATAAAACAATTTACCAAGTCTAGAAACATACCTTTTGTCTTGTTTTGCACTTCTCACTTTATTTGGCACATATGAACTTAATTACATGTGTTGGGCACTTAATCACCAAAACATTATAGAAATTGCCAAGGGCATATTTCCATTTCAATAGTGACCATGCTCTCATTATAAAGGATTGCGATCGGGTCGCGAGGAATCCCTCACCAGAATTTGACCGCTACCACGGATCCATCCTTTGGTGCTGGCAAGAGCCTCTATGTAGCGGCCTCTGGTAAACTCCTTCCCAACCTTTTTGCATTTCTTCCCACACTGCGTAAGAACCATCGGTTAGGTAAACGAAGCATGGGAGCACGATCGCGCGTGGCTCCGATAGGGTCTCTGCTGTGGGGGCAGAGCGGCGCTGCCACGCGTAGTCATCAGGAAGGAGATAGGGTTGGCACCATAGAATCCATGATGAATGGCCTGGATTGGATTAGATCTAGGTCAATTGCTAATACAACCATCAGATCTTGAAGGACCGATCAAGATTAGATTCGCATACCTCTTCTCATTTTAAAATCATGGCAGTGTATCTAAACACAGTCGACCTTGGTTATGTACCCTTTCGTGACCTAATCTAGGCCTTAGATCCCGTGATGGATGGCCTAGGGCATTTCAAGTTAGGACACCGCGACATATTCACAAAAGAGACCCTATATTTATTAAAAAGTAATCTGTTGTCCACTCTGGTGTTAAAATAAATCTAAATAAAATCGTCATATACAATTTAGCCCTAGGAACTGATATTGAGTGTAAAATTAATAATAAATAATCTCTAAATCTTAGAAAAAATCATAACTTATTCATTTTAACTCTGATTTGATCCATTCAAGCTGCATTAGATTCGTGATAAAATTGTCTAGACAGTAACAACATCATTTGTATCATATCACATATTTTTATAATTAGATATTTTTAAACCTATGTTTTTAACTATTCCAATCAAAGATAATTTGTCTATAATTATAATTTAACTAAGATATGATTTCCAATCAAGTTATAACTTAGATTAAAGTTGAATTAGTTTCTTTAATATCTTTGTCACATGATTTATAAAATCAACATAAGACATAGTTTTCATATTAAAATCCGTAAATCTTTACAAGACCATATATTTTCAACCATAACTCCGATTTTAGTGGTTATCGAACCTACTGAAAGTTGCCTAGAGGGGGGTGAATAGGCAAAACTGGAAATTTATAAACTTAAGCACAAACTACAAGCGGGGGTTAGCGTTAGAATTAAAGTCAAGTCCGGGAAAGAGGGGAAAACAAATCAAATGAGAATCAAACGAATGAACACGGTGATTAGTTTTACCGAGGTTTGGTTCCAAAGAACCTAGTCCCCGTTGAGGTGGTCACAAAGACCGGGTCTCTTTCAACCCTCCCTCTCACAAACGGTCACTTAGACCGAGTGAGCCTTCTTCCTTAATCTCATGGGTCACTTAGACCCCGCAAGGACCACCACACAATTGGTGTCTCTTGCCTTGCTTACAAAGCACTTGAGAGTAAGAATTGAAAAGAAAAAGAAGGCCAATCCAAGCAAACAAGAGCAACAAAGAAACGCAAGAGATCCTCTCACAAGTCCTAATACACTAGAGTTGATTTGGGGACTTTGAGTGGATCGATCGCTTTGATTGTGTCATGGAGTAAAGTCTATTGCTCTTGTATTGAATGCAATGTTCAGAATGCTTGGATGCTTGGTGTGGTGGTGGTTGGGGGTATTTATAGCCCTCAACCACCAAATTGGCCGTTGCGGAAGGCTGCTGTCGATGAGCGCACCGGACAGTCTAGTGCGCCACCGGACATGTCCTGTAGACTGTCCGGTGCGCCGCCACGTCATCCAATCGTTAGGGTGTAATACCCAATTTATAAGAGATAATATAAAAGGGAAAAATGTATTTCCTTTATTTATATGTGTGTGTTGTGTCTATTTATCATCACATGTGAACACATTACTTACACAAATAAACCATTAATAAGAGACATCCAAATAAATTTTGCATCATGCTGGAGTTTATGTGATTGTGCATTTGTGGATAATAAAAATAAAAGTGTCAATAACAATATATAAACGGGTCCATAGAATTTAAACTCTAATTTGGAGAAACAAAGCACTGGCTTTAATAAAATAAATATTGAAAATAAATAAGTTCACCCATGTCATGTTTAAGTAGGGGTGGGCACTTTTTTACCATAAACCGAAAACCAAACCGAACCGTACCGAACCGAACCGAAATTTCGGTTTTTTCGGTAGTTCGGTTCGGTTTCGGTTTTTGTATCTCAGAGGTTCGGTTTTCGGTATCGTAATCGGTTTTCACCGTATACCGAACCGAAATACCAAAAAAAACCGAATACCAAACTTTATCAATTCTAAAACTTGATTTTTCGATTATGTGAAATAAATGTGTGAAGCAATTAAATTGTTATTCACTTATTTATATGTGATGTATGATGTATCTCTAAATATTTGTACCTATATAATTTTTACTTTTTAAAATTATGTGTAATCTATCATATAAACTTGTTGTGTGTGTTGTTTTGAGTATAAGTTTGGTATTCGGTTTTTACCGAAAAACCGAAGTAAAAAACCGAAACCGAAGTTCTCGGTTTTCATTTTCTAGAAAACCGATTGGTTTCTAATGTTTAGAAAACCGAAGTTTTTTAAAACCGAAAAACCGAACTGAAATTTCAAAAAAAACCGAATGCCCAGCCCTATGTTTAAGGGGGAACAGGTGATAGGGAAACAAATTTACTATGAAATTTGAATTTGAATAGGGATTTAAATTTGGATTCTAAAAACAAAAAGGAAAAGAAAAAAAAGAGAAAAGAAAAAGAGAAAACCCGCAGCTGGGCCAACTTCGCCCAATTTGGCCCACCAGCAGAAACCTACTGCACCAGCCCACTCTTTCATCCCACGTGCGTGCGTTGCTTCTTTACGCGCTGAACCACTGCCATGTGGGCCCTCCCTCGCCCAGTCTTCTTCCTCGCGCGAATCTCGCATCGTGGAAGCACCCAATCCACCGGCCGGGTCTTCCGCTGCTGTGCGTGCACTTCTGACCATCCGCGCGCTCGGAGATAAAAGCCGGTCCTTGGTCTCCTGCCGCGAAACCCTAGACCCAACGCCCCCAAGCCTTCGCCGCCATCGTAGTCGATGCAAGAAGGAACGAATTGGTCCGTGCCGCCGCCGTTGCCACGCGCCTACACCGCTGCTCCGGGGTCCACATGTGGCCTGGGCTACTCACTTGGGTTCGTGGGTAAGATCTCGTGCATAATGTTGGCTGTGCCGTTCCCTTCGTTTTTAGCTACTCGGTCGTAGGTAGGAATGCGCAGGCCACTGTTTTGGCTGCTCGCCGGCCGATCTCCGGCGCTGGCGTGGGCTGCGCCGCCTGGGCCGGTGACCTCGTGCGTAGGGGCGATGTATGTGCACCATCAAATCGGGAATGAGCGGCGGAGAATTAGGCAATCGCAACGATTCGGCTTGGACTAATGTTAGTCGTAGATCGTTGATCGTAGGATGGGGGAGCTCGGGTGGATGCTAGAGTCATTTGGGCCATCGGATCGAGATCTGAGCGCTCTGGATTGCACATTATTTCCCTCGCGGAGCTGGTTTAATCGGGGTCGTCTACTGGCGATCCTGCGGCCCATAGCTCACGATACCCCTTCGGCCTAGGGTTTTGCAGATGAGCCCTTATGATTTTAGAGAATAGTACCCGCGGTCCAGTCCAGTGTCAGCCTGAGTCTTGGACTCTTTTTCACAAGAGCCCCTGCACTTCTTTGTAAATGAGGCCCAGTCCAGTATTGAATTAAATGGTTTAAATGAATTAGAAATGGGATTTTTAATATGAAAATAAACCCTAGAACTTGTTTATTCCATAGAAAATTCATATGAACTCTAAATTACTCCATTTCAGTTCCTAAAATTTTGTAATTTTATTCTCTAGCACCTAGAGTCTCTGTTTTGACATGAAAACAGTAACAAAAATAATTTCTCACCTAATCCTATTTTAAGCATATAAAACCTTTGGAAATTCATATCTTAAAATCTATAACTCCAAAAATTATGATTCCTGTTCCTAGGATTTTATTTTAATGTGTAGATTATTACTGTGTATTTTGTTTACATGTTTGGTGTGATGTTAATTTTTCTCCTGTATACTGTGCTTGTTTGTATTGTGGCGAGTAGAAGAGCCCGTGTCTGAGGATCCTGGTGAGCAACAGATAGAAGTAGCTGAGCAGGAGCTCATTGAAGGCAAGTTATGCCCTTAGTCACTTTTTACCCAATAATGTTCTTTAATATCATTTATTCATGCATAGGTTTAATTTTGATGGGACCCGATAGGTCACCCTAGATTGTTTATCTCATTACCTTGTTTACCCCTGAATCACTTGGGTAGTTTGCTATTGCTTTACATGGTTTTGGGATAATCATTTATTTTATCTATTTTCCAATTCTTTTTGTTATTCTATTTCTATTCATGTCAAGATCATTAATGTTAATTGGAACATAGAGCTTAACTTGAGAAACACGTGCCACCACAAGGGTTTAATGGGACGCCCTTGGCTGACTAATCAGGAAAGCTAGTGGAAGACTACTGTTGGCACTTGCTTTCCCAAGCGAGTGGATCCAACAGGGGAGTAAAAGTGGTGTCAACGGGGCTACAACACCAGATGGCAATAGCTCTGTTAACCTAGCCTCTCAAGGGCACTGTGCGGGGGTATTTATAGGTATCTGAGTGCCCAGCGTCCCGTGTTAAGGACGCATGTGCCCTCAGGCACCTAGGTTATCCCCGGAATATTCCCATAAAGCAGGGTTACAGACCGTAATTACAGGGAGACCTTTACAAATTAGGCCCGTAATGCGCAGCGGCCATGCAGGGCCTGTTACAATGGGCCGGATCATACGTGGGCCTCCATGTTGAGCGAGGTCGTAGGATGAGACGACCTCGTCACAAGCCTTCGTCCGGCGATGTGTGGGGCGAAGGGTAGGTCTGCCCGTCGTCTTGTCTTCGTCGGGACAGCGAGGTCGGCGAAGACTTCGAGCGAAGGGTGGCGTCTTCGCCTTCGCCCCAACATTTGCCTTCCGAGGGACCAGTTCGACTAAGTCATCTGGTGCCGAAGACGTCGCTAGATGGTGGAGTCGCTACCCTCGCTCGAAGTGGTTCCGCGGGGGTTTTTGACATGACCGTTGATTGACGCCGTACTGTTGGATTGCGGGTTTCCCGAAGCGCCGCGCTCTGTGTATAAAAGGGGGCGGGGGGCGGGGGGCGGCGCGTTTTGAACTTTGTCTTTCCGCGCTCCACGAAAACCCTAGCCGCCTTTTCAAATCGCTCGCTGCTCGTCTGCCCTCCTTGCTCTTGCTCGTCGGAGATCTGGCCTGTGTGAAGCAGACCACCCGCCGCCGCCGACGGTACATAGCGATGCCGTCCTCTTCTTCTTCTGCTGCCGCTACGCCGCCGGCTGGCGCGTCGTCCAGGGAGACACTGAGCGATGTGGCGGCGGAGGAGTTGCGCGCCGGTGATATAGTGGAGTTTGGCGTGTCGCGGATGTCCTTGGTCCGCGTGCAAGACATGCAACAGCTTGGTTATTTCGGCGGCGGAATGGCACGTGTCCCGGGGACAGAGGAGGTCCCCAAGCCAGAAGGCGAGTTGGTTGTGTTTGAGGCTTTTTTCACTGCTGGCCTTCGCCTGCCCGCACATCGATTTGTGGGAGAAGTCCTACGTAGGTTCAACGTCCAGGTCCACCAGCTGACGCCAAATGTCGAGGTGGCTCTGGCGAAGTATGTCTGGGCGATGACCTCATACGGCGGGCAGCCCTCGGTCGAAGTCTTCGCGAAGTATTATTGTCTGCACTGGCAGAAAAGAAAAATCGGAAATAAGATTGCCCAATTTGGATCTTGCACGTTTACGCCGAAGACGGGCAAAACTTCGATGGAAGTCGTTGAGTTGGTTCCCTGTGCCCGCAATAAATTGGGCAACTGGTAGGAATTTTGGTTCTATGTTGCCGAAGGGACAGTCGAAGACCATCCGAGGCTCCCTGTGGCCGAGATGTGCTCGCATTATTATTCAGCATACCCGCGGTTTGAAGTTGCGGAGGAGGATGCGGACGAAGGGGCCTTGCGGTGCGTGGCCGGCCTGAGTAGCGGGCGCGATCTGGTTGAGGAGTTTGTCGCGTATGGCGTGTGGCCCTTGGCGCATGGCTGGGCGCTGGGTGAAGTATGCCCTCGCCAGATGCCTTCCCGTGGCGGGATGCTGGTGCGGAGTCCCGCCTTCGCACTGGATTTGCATGGACGAGACCCCACCGCATTCGTGCATGAGGCAGAGGATGGGGCGGCGCGGATAATTGGTCGCTACGTGCCAAAGACGGAGGGCCAGCATAGTTGGGATATACGCGGATCCAACGATCGCTTCAATAGGGTCTTCGAGTTGAACCGTCTGCCGTATGGCGGTTATCCCGGGCAAGACGATGTCGATCGCCGCGGGAAGAAACCGACGACAGAGACTAAAGACGACCCCGCGCCGGCGGCCGCCCCATCCACTAAGAAGAGGAAGCTAGGTACTGTGATGGGAGGACTGGGGGTCTCCGATAGTTTTGCTGTGGAGCTGATGGGGACATGCGCGGCCCCCGGGGGAAGGATGTTTTCGCCCGAGCTCCGGGAGTCTTTGGCGCGGATGCTGAAGGTTACCGGGGGTTGGTGGCCTAAGAACGTTCCTGTCCCCCGTGCGGTCGGCGAAGACTTTTTTAAATCTCGCATGGTTCGTGACTTGAAAGTGTTTCCTTATGGACGGAATATTGCTGCTGTTGTGTCGGCAGTGATGGACAAAGATCGTCAGGAGGCTGCGCAAAAGCGCCGGGCGGTCATCAGGCTTCCCGAGGCTAGGCCGAAGAGGGCGCGGGGGACTGCGAAGGCTGCCGCCTCCGGCGGTAGCCAGCCGACGCTGGCGGCGAAGTCGGCCGCCCCTGGGTCCAGCAAGGTGCCTGATGTGGTGAAGGCAGCTGGCGCCGGCGTGGCCAAGTCTGCCTCGGCCGGAGCCGCGAAGGTCCGAGACTTGCCTTCGCCGACGAAGCGTGTTGCCGATTTCGGCACTGATATTAGTGTGGAAGATTATCTCGTTGGTAAGTCGTTGGCCCATTTTTTTGACTGTTTATACTTTGCAGGATCGGGCGAGGGGCAACTTGCTGTTGTTCCGCCTGCGGTGGCGACCACGGTGTCTGCCATAGTGCCTGGGGCGAAAGGTAGCGCCCTCAGCGCTAGCGGTGAGATTTCGGCGCTCACCGTCGTCAAAGACGAAGCGGGCGTTGTGTCCCGCCGGCTGAGGGAGGCGTCGCAGCGGCTGAGTCAGGTAGTTGGGCTAGACTTCGGTTTTTACCGCTTTCGTTGGGACTGTGGACTTATGTTTGTCTTGTAGGCGGCTGACGTCACCGACCGCGTGGCGTCGGGGACCTTTACGGCAGTTGTGTCTGCCGAAGTCGAGAGACTTCAGGCGCAGCATGCTGACGCTGTTCGGGAAAAGTCGGCCGCCGATAGCAAGTGCCGCAAGCTGACGGAGAGGGTGGCCGCGCTGGAGGGCGAGAGGACTGACCTCCGGCGCCAGCTGATGGAGGAAAGGAGGGAGGCTAATCAGGCCCTCGCCAAGGCGCAGTCGGCGCAGGCGGAGGCCAATCTAGCGCGGGCGGAGGGTAGCCTCGCCAGCCAGCGCGCCGAGGAATGGGAAACGTGGTTCAACGCTCTGCAGGCCCGCGTGGAGAGGGCCGAGGCCTCGATGCGCTCGGAAGTTGAGCAGACGCGCAAACAGCTCATGGACTCATACCACGAGCTGGGCGCGCGGACTGCTGACTTCGAAGTGCCCGACCGAGAGTCGGGCCTTCGCTGCCTCGAGTGGCTGTAGGAGGAGTTGTTGGCGCTCCCAACCATTGTGGAGGGATTTATGTCCTTTGCCTCCCTGGTCACCTGCGAAGGGGCGATGAACGCGCTGTCTCGCGAAGGGTGCAGCCACTATGAGGTCTTCGACCGATCTGATGAGGATTTCGAGCGCGAAATTTACAAGGTCGAGGACCCTGTGGTGAAGGAATCCGCGGGAGCCCTCTTCGACCGGATGTGGGGCCCCCACGATCGGGAGGTGGTGAGGGAGCGGGCTGACCGGGCGAGGGGTCAGGTAATGTTCATCTTTTGTTTGGTGTTGTTGGATGTGGGTTATATGTGGGCTTGCTGAATCGGTGTGCTGTGTTGCAGGCGGCGCGTGATGAGACAGTGGAGGACTTCGGAGCTTTGAACAGTGTGCAGCCTGAAGCGGAGTCGGGCCCGGTGGCACCGCCCCCGGAAACCGCTGAAGGCTCCCTCGCTACCCCTGCGGCTACTGTGTCTGGTGGTGGCTCGTCGCCAGCCGCAGTGCCGAGGGCTGAGGATCCCCCGAAAACGGCGACGGAGCCGGCAGCGGAGGACCCCACGGCGGCTGGGCCTTCGCAGGTGGCTTAGTGGGTGTGGGTAGTTAGGGAATTTTGTATATGTTGTTGAACCTTGGTTGCTGCGCAGGTTCAAGGTTTTGGGCCTGCGCACGCAACCGTCACTGCTAATTTTTTGGCGGCTTCGACCGTGGATGCTAGGAATGAATCGAATGAGTCTGCTTCTAAGTTTTCTGAGTTTGGTGGCTCTGGGAGTTCGGTTGAGTGGACGGAGGAGTCATCGGATGAGGACTTGGATTACTTTGCGGCCTTGGATGTGGCAGCGGCGGAGTCTTCGCCGCGCGCTGCGAATGCTGAAGTTGTGCCTGCTCCGAGCGCTGGGCGCAAGCGGCGAAGGGCGGTTGCAAAGCGTAGAGTGAGTGAGGTGGACGGCAGTCGGCTTCGTGTGGACGGGGCTGGCAAGCAGGAATTGTTGTCCTTGCCGGCCTTTGCGAGTATAGGTGAGGGTGAGTTGCTAAGTCTTTTTGAGGGTGAGGAGCTTAGGATAATGCTATTCAACTATAGGGAGATGGGGATCATTCCGAAGGTTGAACGGTTGTAAGGTGTGATGCCCTCGCTGTACATATGTAATTATAATTTGTATGATGAGGTTATGCGCCTGCGCTATGTTTGTAAAAGGCGTTGTGCGCTTGGTCTAGTATGTTTATTATGTCGGTCCGGCGCGCCTGTGGTCAGTCCTGGCGCGGACAGTTTGGTGTAGGGTTTAGCATGGGTAGACTTTTGAGGAAGACTTCGAATTTGCGCGCTTGTTGTGCTAGTCCGGCTGCACCCTTGGGCGACTTTTGCACGGATAGTCTTTTTGAGAAGACTTCGAATTTGCGCACTTGTTGTGCTAGTCCGGCTGCACCCTTGGGCGACTTTTGCACGGATAGTCTTTTTGAGAAGACTTCGAATTTGCGCACTTGTTGTGCTAGTCCGGCTGCACCCTTAGGCGACTTTCGCACGGATAGTCTTTCCGAGAAGACTTTGAATTTGCACTCGGTTGCACCCTTAGGCGACTTTTGCACGGATAGTCCTTTTTAGGAGATTTCGCATTTACGCACTTGTTGTGCTGGTCCGGCTGCACCCTTAGGCGACTTTCGCACGGATTGTCGCACGCGAGGGGTGGCCGTCGCTGTCCCTCGCGGTGACTTTTCTGTCGGTCGAATGTCGAAGACCGTTTAGTTGGTCTTTTTCGACGTAGTTTTTGCGGGGGATTTTTCGCGTGTATATTACATGGCTCCGCCTCGTTAAAAACCTCACCCCCAGGAGGAAAAGAGTGCGGGCCGGCTGAAAACTGTTCTGCGGATTACAAGGGCGAATTAGCCCTGAGGAGTTAAACAAAAAATTTGCGAAGATTATCAATGTTCCAAGAATGTTCTAAGTCTTCGCCGGATGGAGTTGTGAGTCTGTACGAACTGGGGGACGCCTTTGTCTTGACGATGAAAGGGCCCTCCCACTTCGGCTCCAACTTGCCCCGGGACTCTGTCCGAGCTGTCCGGACGAGTATGAGGTCTCCTTCGTTGAACTCCCTCGGGATGACTGTGTGGTCGCGCCATGCTTTTGTCTGGGCTTGGTATTTGTCTAGAGCCTGTAGAGCGAAGACGCGGTCTCCGTCGATGAGGTCCTTCGAAGTCGGCTCGTCTACGTCGGGGACGGCCGACGCGGCTGTCCGAGGCGACCCATGTTTTATTTCTTGCGGAGACATGGCCTCCGATCCGTATAATAGGCAAAAAGGGGTGAACCCAGTCACCCTGCACTCAGTTGTGTTCAACGCCCAGACCACTTCGGGTAACAGGTCGGGCCACTTGCCTTTTTTGTCGTCGAGGAGCATTTTCTTGACGGCTGTGAAAATTTTAACGTTGGCGCGCTCCACGACTCCGTTGGACTGGGGGTGGTACACGGAGGCGAAGGCAAGCTTGGTGCCGATGGAGAAGCAAAAATCTTTGAAATCTTGGTTATCGAACTGCTTGCCGTTGTCGACCGTGAGTTCGGACGGTACTCCGAAGCGGCAAACAATATTTTGCCAGAAGAATTTCTGGGTTGTCTTCGATGTGATAGTGGATACTGCCCTCGCTTCAATCCATTTGGTGAAGTATTCAACGACGACGAAGGTGAACTTGAGGTTCCCCTGAGCCGTGGGCAGGGGCCCGACAATGTCCAGGCCCCAGCGTTGAAGGGGCCACGTGTGGGCGATCAGCTTCGTGAACTACGAGGGGCGTCCCGAGCATGGGGAAAAATTTTGACAGGCTTCGTAGGATCTCACGACCCGATTTGCGGCGCAAATCATGGCGGGCCAGTAGAAACCTTGGCGAATCACCTTTGCCGCTAGGGCCCTAGGCCCTGCGTGGGAGCCACAGGTCCCGTTGTGGACTTCGCGCAGAATTTGGACGCCTTCGGTCTCGGTGACGCACTTAAGCATCGGTTGACTGACCCCCTTCTTGTAAAGTTGGCCCTCGATCAGTGCGAAGTCCCGGCTTCAGTGTTTGAGGCGCTTGGCCTCATTGCTGTCGGTTGGGTGATAGTACCCCTGCCGGTACAGGGTTATTGGTGCCCGCCAGTCTTCAGTCATGATGAGGTTGACTATGCGGTGGCCCTCGCTGTCGTTGGTTATTTGGAGCCCTTCAGGGCTACGGACGGCTGGCGTGCCGATGACGTGGTAGAACACGTCGGAGGGTAGGGCTTCGCCCCTGGCGGCTGCCTTGGCTAGAGCATCGGCCTCCTCATTCTTGGCTCGGTCCACGTGCTGCAGCGTGAAGCCCTTGAATTGCCTTTCGAGGCTGCGGATGGCCGCGAGGTACTGCATGAGTGCGGGGTCCCTCGCTGCATAGTCTTTGTCGACCTGGCCAGCGACTACCTTGGAGTCTGTTTTGATGATGCAGGTGGTGACGCCGAGTGCCCTTAGCTTGTGAAGGCTGAGGATGACAGCTTCGTATTCTGCTATGTTATTGGTGCACTTATCAGACTCCAACGCAAAGCTGAGGCGCGCTGCGTATTTATGCTTGATCCCGGTGGGCGAAGTAATAACTGCAGCGGCGCTTGCCCTCGCATGGCACCATGCGCCGTCACAATGGATTGTCCACATTTTTTCTGCTGACGGCTCCGGTTGCGTTATTGGACCAGTCCAGTCTACGACGAAGTCTGCCAGGACTTGCGACTTGATGGCTGTCCTGGGTTCAAATGTGATGTGGTAGCCGGAGAGTTCGGCTGCCCACTTGGCAATCCGTACTGACGCCTCCGAGTTTCTAAACAGCTCGCCGAGTCCTCTGTCTGAGGTAACCCGGACCTTGAATGCCTCGAAATAATGGCGCAATTTGCGCGAGGCCATCACGACTGCGTAGGCGATCTTTTCCAGCTCTGTCTTGTTGCATTTTGATGTTGTGAGCACTTTAGAGACGTAATAAACTGGATGCTGCTTGGTTGTGCCCTCTCTGGTCTGCTCTTGAACCAGTGCTGCACTGACCGCATGTGGCGAAGCCACGACATAGAGCAATAGGGGTAGTGAAGGGTCGGGGCTCGTGAGAGTCGCCAGCTCCGACAAGTACTGTTTTAGTGCGGCGAAGGCCGCCGCCTGCTCTGGCCCCCATGCGAAGTCTTTTGCGCCGCGGAGTGTTTTGAGGAACGGGAGACTCCGCTCCGCGGACTTGGAGATAAATCTATTGAGGGCGGCCAACCTGTCTGTCAGTCGTTGCACTTCTCTGGTTGACTGCGGGGGTGTCATATTGATGATTGTCTGGATTTTGGTTGGGTTGGCCTCAATTCCGCGGTGTGATACCAGGTAGCCCAAGATCTTTCCCTGGCGGACCCCGAAAACGCACTTCTTAGGGTTGAGGCGAAGTTGTGCGGCTCGCATGCTTGCGAACGTTTCGGCGAGGTCGGCCAGGTGGTCTGCCTTGCTTCTGCTGGCAATGACGATGTCGTCCACATATGTGAAGATGTTTCTGCCGATCTGGCTCTCGAGCACCGTTTTGGTGAGTCGAGAGAAAGTGGACCCGGCATTCTTGAGTCCCTCCGGCATTCTGATGAAACAATATGTGCCGAAGGGTGTTATGAAGCTGGTGCTTGCCTTGTCCTCCTCCTTCATATATATTTGGTGGTAGCCGGAGAAGCAGTCAAGGAGTGACATGACTTCGCACCCGGCTGCGCTATCGACGATTTTGTCAATTCGGGGTAGCGGGAAGTTGTCCTTGGGGCAGGCCTTGTTAAGACTGGTGAAGTCTATGCACATCCGCCATTGCCGCTCTTTTTCTGCACCATTACCACATTGGCGAGCCATGTGGGGTAGGCGATCGGCTCGATGAACTTGGCTTCGAGCAGGCGATGCACCTCGGCCTTGGTGGCTTCTGTCTTTTCGTTAGACATCTTGCGCAGCCATTGTTTCTTCGGCCTCACCGAAGGGTCAATTCCTAGGCCGTGCTCGATGATGGAGCGACTGACTCCGACCAGGTCGAGGGCGGACCAGGCGAAGACGTCTTTATTCTTGGATAGACAGCAGAGGAGCCGCTCTTCGTCATGCAAAGTGAGGTCTTCGCTGATGGTAACCATTTGCTGGGGCGTTGCCTGGTCGAGGGGGGCGGTCTTGGTCCCGCGTTGCTCTGTAGTTGTGCCTTTTCATGCCCCTTGGCGGTTGGATTGGCAGGCTCGGGGACTTCGCGTTGGGTCGTGACGCAGTGCACGTTTCTTTGTCCGGGGACGAAGTCTCTTTCTATGTTACGCACAACCTGCTGGTTACCGTAAACTGTGATGGCGCCTCCGGGACCCGGGATCTTCATGCACAGGTAAAGTCCGTGGATAGCTGCCTCAAACTTATTGATGGAGCCCCGACCCATTATGGCGTTGTACGGGTACACCATGTCGACAATGTCAAACGTGATCTGCTCGCTTCGGGCATTGGGTGCTACACCGAAGGAGAGGGGCAACTCTATTTTGCCGACGGGAAAGGTGCCCTTGCCGCCGAAGCCGTACAGGGGGTTGTCCGAGGGCTTGAGCAGGCTGTGGCTTATGCCCATGCGATCGAAGGCATGGAGGAAGATGATGTTTGCCTGCTGCCATTGTCGACCAAGACTTTGTGCAAGTCCCAGCCTGCCATGCTACAGTTGATGACCATGGCGTCGATGTGGGGGGCGCTGCGCAGATCGACGTCTCGGGCGTCGAAGGTCAATGGCACGTGGGACCACTTTGTCTGCACGACCGGGCCGGTGATGGCGACGTGGTTGATGCTGCGGTAGTGGTCCCTCTTCTACCGCTTTGTGTCGAAGTCGGCGCTGGACCCCTCGGTAATCATATGGATGACTCCGCGATACGGTTGATCGGCGAAGTCCTCTTGCTTTGGTGCTTGAGGGTGGTTGGGGTGGTGGATGTTTTGCTGTTGATGGTGTGGTGGTGGGGGTGGGGGAGGCACGATTTGTACCTCCTGGTGGTGTTGGTATGCGTGGTGCGGCGGAGGCGGAGCGGGGCCGTGGTTGTATGGTTGAGGGGGTTGCTGGTATGCGTGCGCGACAATTCTAGGGTTGTCGGCTAGCTGTGCCCGTGCCATTCTATCTCTGGTGGCCTTCGTCTCTGGGCAGTCCTTTGTGGGATGCGCGCAGTCTTCGCCGTGGAACAGGCAGTAAAATCTTCGTGGCTGCTGCGCACGCCCCCACCCTCGACCGCGAGTTCCATTTCCTCGGCCCTGGGGGGATACTCCTGGCGGCGAGGGGCCTCACCAGCGGGGGGCTGGTTGGCGATATTGTGCACCTGCTACTGATTACGGCCGTCTCGGCCGGAGTCTGTCTGCGAGGGCCTCGTCCAAGTGCGGCTGGACTGCGGGGTGTCTTTAGGCTTCCTCTGATACTCGACTTTGTGCTGGTGGAGCTCTTCAGATCTAGCATATTTCTCGAACAGCTGATACAGCTCCTGGAGGTTCCTGGGCGGGTCCCTGATGCAGTGGCTGTAGAGGACGCCGGCCCGAAGGCCACTGATGGCGTAGTGGATGGTGATCTGGTCATCGACCGAAGGCAGTTGTGACTTGAGGGTCAGGAATTTGCGGTAATATTCCCGCAGAGCCTCTCGTTCCAGCTGCTTGCAGAGTGAAAGTTCAGCCAAGGCGTCGGTGTCTGGGCGGTACCCTTGGAAGTTGAGCAAGAATTTGTCCCGGAGACTTCTCCAGGAGTCGATGGACAGTGGGGGCAACCTGGTGTACCAGGTGAGGGCTGGGCCTTCGAGGGCAATGATGAATGACTTGGCCATCGTGGCGTCGTCCCCTCCGGATGATGCAACGGCGACTTGATAGCTCATGATGTACTGCGCTGGGTCGGTGCTGCCGTTGTATTTGGGGTAGGTCCCTGCCCTGAAGTTGGCGGGCCACGGTGTCACTTGCAGGTGAGGTGCTAGGGGGCTTCGCTCGTCAAGGTAGTTGACGCCTTGGAAAGCTATGGCGCGAGGGATGGTGTGTCCGTGCTAAGGGATGAACAGGTCTTCAATTTGTGCGTGCTGTTGGTGGGGTGGGCCGTGATGCAGGTCGAGTTGGCCTTCGCTCTGCATGAGCGTGATCTCTTTCTCGAACTCCTGTGCCTTCTGCTCCTCGTCGCGTATCATCTGTCGCACCTTGGCTTGTGCAGACACACGTTGGCACTTGGCCTCGAGGATCTCTTTCTGCTTTTGGAGGTTGCGGTTCTTGATGCGCAGGGCGCGCAGCTGTAGCTGCTCTTCGGCCGAGACGCCGATGATTTCGCCGTCCTCGGTCACGTCCGCGCCCTCTGGTGGGGCGAAGCCTGGGGGAGGCTGTTGTGGTCCTCCGGAGCTGCATGTGCGGAGGCTGCCTTCGGTGGTGGGTTGTTCATTGCGCTGCTTCTTGCTGTTTGCGTCGTCTTCACAGGGCTCTTGGAGAGTGTTGTCGACGAGGGCCTTGCCCTTTTTCTCGGCCAGCAGTGCCGCCTTCGCGGCTTCGTCAGCCTTCGACGAGGTTCTCTTGGGTGCCATCGCGGGTGGAGTTTTCGTAGCACGAACGGTGGGCGCCAAATGTTGGCACTTGCTTTCCCAAGCGAGTGGATCCAACAGGGGAGTAAAAGTGGTGTCAACGGGGCTACAACACGAGATGGCAATAGCTCTGTTAACCTAGCCTCTCAAGGGCACTGTGCAGGGGTATTTATAGGTATCTGAGTGCCCAGCGTCCCGTGTTAAGGACGCATGTGCCCTCAGGCACCTAGGTTATCCCTGGAATATTCCCATAAAGCAGGGTTACAGACCGTAATTACAGGGAGACCTTTACAAATTAGGCCCGTAATGCGCAGTGGCCACGCAGGGCCTGTTACAATGGGCCGGATCATACGTGGGCCTCCATGTTGAGCGAGGTCGTAGGATGAGATGACCTCGTCACAAGCCTTCGTCCGGCGATGTGTGGGGCGAAGGGTAGGTCTGCCCGTCGTCTTGCCTTCGTCGGGACAGCGAGGTCGGCGAAGACTTCGAGCGAAGGGTGGCGTCTTCGCCTTCGCCCCAACAACTACCTTACCCGAAAGGGGCAAGGGCAGTAGGGGAGTTGCATGCAAGGAGGTTCTTGGGTTGATTTTGCTGCGATGGCGGTCAGACGGGGGATTCTTGCAAGTGCTCTTCCCATAAACTGTAGCGGGTTTTCGGAAGCTAGTGGAACTTTGTAAAGGCCTCATAGTGTTTCCCTGCCTCGCTTCCTAGGTAGAGGTGTATGGGAGTCGTGATCCCTTGGCAGATGGGTAACATGACTTGTGGGTAAAGGGTACAACCTCTGCAGAGTGTAAAACTGGTATACTAGCTGAGCTCACGGTCATGAGCAGCTCAGGACTCTCTGATGATTAATTTATGGAACTTAAATTCAATTTGTCATTTGTATATGCATGGGATTATTATTAATTTGTTCTATTTCTTTATTTAAGGTTTGGTATTTACTTACATTTAGTAACTGCTAATAAAATTTTGACCAACTACTTAAAAGCAATGCTCAGCTTTAACCCCTGTCATTGATTAGCCTTACACATCACATGAACTCCCACCTTTGTGAGTTCATGTCCACTGGTTCCCCACAACTTGTTGAGCTATGATCATGTGTGAGCACACCCTTGCTGTCTCACACCCCCCACTGGAGAAGAACAGGTGGTTCAGGAAGAGCCACAAGGTGAGGAGTTTGATCTGATCTAGGTGGCGTTTCTCAGTTGACATTGGCGCCAACGACGATCCTTAGTTTGTTTTATATTTATCTTTTATTTTGTAATAAGACTTCCGCTATGTAATAAATACTCTAATTACTGTGACATTTATCTTTATACACTTTGTTATTATATATGTTGTCTTCTTGGCGCATGTATGAGATGCACCTGGCTTTGTTCCTTAAAGCCAGGTGTGACAGAAGTGGTATCAGAGGAAATGTTGACTGTAGGACGAAACCTAGATAGAAATGGACAAAACCCTTCACTACTTATCTTACTCTGATTCAGTCTATACTCATCTCATCTTGATCTTGTCTCACCTTTTGCTATTCTACTCTGGTTACTCTTATCTTTTCTACTCTAAGACAAGATGGATTTCACACCTTGGAATCCTACCACTATGATCTTCTTAAGAGATAGGGAACCTAAGACGAAATTAAAACTATTTTCTCTATTTAAAAATGTTGGTTGATTGTTCTGATGATAAATGTCTGATTTGCTTCTTTGATTGATTGAAATATTATATATGGACATCTTAGCATGTACCACCATAAGGTATTGAGTTAGCTTTAGTAAGTAAAACATTAATCTGCTTAGCTAATAAATCCCCCAAAGTAACATGATTCGTAACTACCTGCCTTGTCTACTATTCTCTTACCATATGTATCTAACTTAGATGGTCAATACCAGGAGGGGTGGTGGAATTGATTTGCCTCCTAATCGACACACTCGGTGGATATATAGACAACCCCAGCCACAGCCAGGTGAGATGAATCCTCCTAATCCTCCACCAGGCGGAGTTGACCCACTGATTACAGCTCAGATGAGGATGATGCAGCAAATGGCAGACACTATGGCAGATTTGCGCGCTCAGATGCAGCAAGAACGCCAGGAGATGCTCCAGGAACGAGAAGAGATACGCCAGGAGTTGCGCCAGGAACGAGAGGAGATACGCCAGGAAAGGAGGGCGCAACAGCAGCTGCAACAGCAATTTCAACAACAGCAACAACAAGTACCACTGCCTCCACCACCACCACCAGTTCCACCCCAAGATAAGAATAGGGGGTTCATGAGTCATAAGCCACCTACATCTGCAAGCTCTCCTGATCCACTGGATGCAGATGATTGGCTGAAGTCCGTAGAAAAGATGTTGAATATTGCACAATGCACTGACCGGGAGAAGGTTTTATATGCTTCTGGATGTCTGACGGGTCCTGCTGCTGATTAGTGGGATTCATATAGTTCTGCCCACGATGCTGCTGATACTATTACTTGGGCAGAGTCCAGTACACAGTTCAGGGATTATCATATACCTGCTGCATTGATGAAGATTAAAAATAAGGAATTTCTGTCGCTGAAGCAAGGAAGTATGTCAGTCAGCGAGTACCGCGACAAGTTTATCCAGCTATCCAGATATGCTCCAGATGAGGTTGCTGAAGATGAGAGGAAGCAGGAGCAGTTTATTGAAGGACTTAATGGACCTCTACAGTATGCTCTGGTGGCACATACATTCCCGTCATTTCAGAGGCTGCTTGATAAGGCTCTAGCTATTGAACACAAGCGTGTTCAGCTGGGAGATTTGAAGAGGAAAGCTATATCTCAAGGACAAGGAAGCAGCAGTGTTCGTCCTCGCTACAGTTCACCCTAGGGTACACCAGTTCGCACTGGCGGAGGCCAGCGCCCAGTTCAGCAATCACCTCAGAGGACTCCACCGCCTCGTCAGGCTACCCCCACTGGTACCCCGACGAAGTTTTCAGGGCAGAGTGCAGGCACCACTTGTTTCAAGTGTGGGAAGACTGGACACTATGCAAATGTTTGCCCACATAGGATTGCTACTACTCCAGTTCAGAATAGACAGCAAACTCCAGGATCTGACAAGGGATACTCAATTGCCAAGGTTAATCAAGTCAGTGTTGATGCTACTCCGGATGGTGCTGACATCGTACTTGGTATATTTTATGTTAATGCTATTCCTGCAACTACATTATTTGATTCTGGTGCTACACATTCATTCATGTATTCTCGATATACCAACACCAATGAAATACCACTGCTAAATATGAGAAAACCAATGATAGTAATTACACCTAAAGGGCCTGTTGAGGCAAATCAAATGACACGTAGATCGACACTAACAATTATGGGGAGAGAATTTGGAGCTACTGCTATAATATTAGAGGCAAGCAGTATAGATCTGATCCTTGGAATGTCATGGTTAAGAAAGGCCAAGGCCATTATAGCATGTGGTAGAGGTACCATAGAACTCACCAGCCCTAAAGCAGAAAGATTTCAAGTTAATATTGCAGTAACCACCTCATCCAAACGTGCAATGTTCTTTATACCTGAGGATTTTGTTGGTGACAACATCCGTGTGGTTAGAGACTTTCCGGATGTCTTTCCAGAGGAATTGCCAGGGATGCCACCTGATAGAGAAGTTGAGTTTGTTATTGATCGTCTACCTGGAACTGCCCCTATATCTAAACGGCCATACAGGATGTCCGTAGAAGAGTTAAAGGAACTTAAGAAACAATTAACGGAGTTACAAGAGGCTGGGTACATTCGTCCGAGCTCCTCACCTTGGGGAGCGTCGATTCTATTTGTACAGAAGAAGGATGGATCACCGCGGATGTGTGTGGATTATAGATCCCTTAATGATGTTACTATGAAGAACAAGTATCTGCTACCTCGTATTGAGGATTTATTTGATCAGATGGGAGGTGCAAGGGTATTCTCGAAGATTGATCTCCGATCGGGTTACCATCAGATGAGGATTAGACCATCGGATATTCCCAAAACAGCATTCTCAACTCGATATGGATTATATGAGTTCACTGTCATGTCGTTTGGATTAACCAATGCACTAGCTTATTTTATGAACTTGATGAATAAGGTGTTTATGGAGTATTTGGACAGATTCGTCGTGGTATTCATCAACGATATTCTTATCTATTCCAAGAGTGATAGTGATCATGAGGAACATCTGAAATTGGTGCTACAGAAGCAAAGAGATAATCAACTCTACGCCAAGTTTAGCAAGTGCGAGTTTTGGATTGGCGAGGTGCCATTTCTTGGTCATATTATTTCTAATGGAGGAATTTCAGTGGATCCTGCTAAGGTTAAGGAGATAATGGAGTGGAGAGTACCCAATACAGTTACTGAGATTCGGAGTTTCTTGGGGCTAGCAGGATATTATTGGAGATTTATTGAAGGACTTTCTAAGATTGCTAAACCTATGACCTCGCTTCTGGAGAAGGGTAGAGAATTTAAGTGGGACGAGAAGTGCTAAGACAGCTTTGATCAATTGAAGAAGAGATTGATGTCGCCACCAGTGTTGGTTATGCCAGATCTACAGAAGGGATTTGACATTTATTGTGATGCATGTGGCCAAGGCTTGGGATGTGTGCTCATACAGGAAGGACATGTGATTGCCTATGCGCCTCGTCAGTTACAGAGACATGAATTGAACTACCCCACTCATGACTTAGAATTGGCAGCCATTGTGCATGCACATAAGATTTGGAGACATTATATCATGGTGACCAAGTGCCAAGTGTACATGGATCATAAGAGTTTGAAGTATATATTCACTCAGAAGGATCTCAACCTTAGGCAACGCCGTTGGTTGGAGCTTATTAAGGATTATGATTTGGAGATTCACTATCACCCGGGCAAGGCAAATTTGGTTGCAGATGCCTTAAGTCGCAAGGAGCATGTTCATTCAGCTATTATTGCCCAGCTACCCGATGAGATTGTTGAGGATTTCAGGAGACTTAACCTGGGGATAGTTGCTTACACTGAAGGAGTTACTATTGATGTGGAACCTACTTTGGAGCAAGAAATCCGCAAAGGTCAAATTGGTGATGCTAAAATACAAGAGATTAAGGATCTGATTACTGAAGGTCGAGGTCCGGAATTCATGAAAGATGAGCAAGGCACTGTATGGTTCTAGGATAGGATATGTGTTCCTGATATTGAAAGCCTTCGGGAGACTATTTTAAAGGAGGCCCATGACTCGGATTATTCTATTCATCCTGGTAGTACCAAGATGTATTGGGATTTGAAGCGGAAGTATTGGTGGTATGGATTGAAGAGAGATGTGGCTGCACATGTGGCTATGTGCGATATATGTCAAAGAGTTAAGGCTGAACACCAGAGGCCAGCTGGACTATAGCACCCACTAAAGATACCTGAGTGGAAGTGGGAAGAGATTGGTATGGATTTCATTACTGGATTGCCTCGCACCCAGAAAGGATATGATGCTATATGGGTGATTGTGGATAGGTTGACTAAAGTGGCTCACTTCATTCCTGTCAAGACTACTTATAAAGGCTCACAGCTGGCAGAGTTATATATGGCTCAGATTATGTGTTTACATGGAGTACCAAAGAAGATCGTGTCTGATCGAGGTTCGCAGTTTACCTCGAGGTTTTGGAGAAGCTTTCATGAGAACATGAACACAAAGTTGAATTTTAGTACGGCTTATCACCCTCAGACCGATGGACAAACTGAAAGGACTAATCAAGTACTGGAAGATATGTTGAGAGCTTGTGCCCTTCAGCATGGAGGAAGTTGGGATAAAAGTCTACCTTATGCTGAGTTCTCATATAATAATAGTTATCAGGCCAGTCTGAAGATGTCACCATAGAGGCTTTGTATGGCAGGAAGTGCAGGACTCCTTTGTATTGGGACCAGACTGGAGAAAGGCAGTTCTTTGGGCCTGAACTGATTCAAGAAGCAGAAGAACAAGTCCGTATAATTCGAGAGAATTTGAGGGTAGCTCAAACCAGGCAAAAGAGCTATGTTGATAATAGAAGGAGTCCACTGGAATTTTAGGAAGGAGATTATGTGTACCTCAAGGTGTCACCACTTCGTGGAATGAGGAGATTCAAAGTTAAGGGCAAATTGTCACCTCGCTATATTGGACCATTTTTTATCTTTAGGCGAGTTGGGGAGATGGCATACCAACTCGAGCTACCTAATAATCTATCGGATGTGCATAATGTGTTTCACGTATCTCAACTTAAGAAGTGTCTCTGTGTCCCTGAGGAATAGTTACCAATAGAAGAGCTCAGTGTTCAGGGTGATTTGACTTACACGGAGTACCCTGTCAAGATTCTTGATACATTGACTCGAGTTACAAGAAATAAAGTGATAAAGATGTGTAAAGTGCAATGGAGTCACCATGGAGAAGATGAAGCAACATGGGAAAGAGAAGAAGAGCTTCGTATAGATTTTCCCTACCTTTTCCCTAGACCTTCTTAAATCTCGAGGACGAGATTATTTTTAAGGGGGGTAGGATTTGTAATACCCAATTTGTAAGAGATAATATAAAAGGAAAAAATGTATTTCCTTTATTTATATGTGTGTGTTGTGTCTATTTACCATCACATGTGAACACATTACTTACACAAATAAACCATTAACAAGAGACACCCAAATAAATTGTGCATCATGCTGGAGTTTATGTGATTGTGCATTTGTGGATAATAAAAATAAAAGTGTCAATAACAATATATAAATGGGTGCATAGAATTTAAACTCTAATTTGGAGAAACAAAGCACTGGCTTTAATAAAATAAATATTGAAAATAAATAAGTTCACCCATGTCATGTTTAAGGGGGAACAGGTGATAGGGAAACAAATTTACTATGAAGTTTGAATTTGAATAGGGATTTAAATTTGGATTCTAAAAACAAAAAGGAAAAGAAAAAAGATAAAAACATAAAAGAAAAGGCGAAAACCCGCAGCTGGGCCAACTTCCCCAATTTGGCCCAACAGCAGAAACCTACCGCACTAGCCCACTCTTTCATCCCACGTGCGTGCGTTGCTTCTTTACACGCTGAACCACTTCCATGTGGGCCCTCCCTCGCCCAGTCTTCTTCCTCGCGCGAATCTCGCATCGTGGAAGCACCCAATCCACCGGCCGGGTCTTCCGCTGCTGCGCGTGCACTTCTGACCATCCGCGCGCTCGGAGATAAAAGCCGGTCCTTGGTCTCCTGCCGCGAAACCTTGGACCCAACGCCCCCAAGCCTTCGCCGCCATCGTAGTCGACGCAAGAAGGAACGAATTGGTCCGTGCCGCCGCCGTTGCCACACGCCTACACCGCTGCTCCGGGGTCCACATGTGGCCTGGGCTACTCGGGTTCGTGGGTCGCGACCGTGGAGGATTGTGATGGGAGGAGTAAGGAGGTCCGGTTAATTTCTCGTCGGAGCTTCTTCTCCGCGACGGACCAAATCTTGTCGTGAACTGCGACTCTGGCATGCCGGTTAGGGGTAAGATCTCGTGCATAATGTTGGCTGTGCCGTTCCCTTCGTTTTTAGCTACTCGATCGTAGGTAGGAATGCGTGGGCCACTGTTTTGGCTGCTCGCCGGCCGATCTCCGGCGCTGGCGCGGGTGGCGTCGCCTGGCCGGTGACCTCGTGCGTAGGGGCGATGCATGTGCACCGTCAGATTGGGAATGAGCGGCGGAGAATTAGGCAATCGCAACGATTCGGCTTGGACTAATGTTAGTCGTAGATCGTTGATCGTAGGATGGGGGAGCTCGGGTGGATGCTAGAGTCATTTGGGCCATCGGATCGAGATCCGAGCACTCTGGATTGCACATTATTTCCCTCACAGAGCTGGTTTAATCGGGGCCGTCTACAGGCGATCCTGTGGCCCATAGCTCACGATACCCCTTCGGCCTGGGGTTTTGCAGATGAGACCTTACAATTTTAGAGAATAGTACCCACGGTCCAGTCCAATGTCATCCTGAGTCTTGGACTCTTTTTCACAAGAGCCCCTGCACTTCTTTGTAAATGAGGCCCAGTCCAGTATTGAATTAAACGGATTAAATGAATTAAAAATGGGATTTTTAATATGAAAATAAACCCTAGAACTTGTTTATTCCAAAGAAAATTTATATGAACTCCAAATTACTCTATTTCAGTTCCTAAAATTTTGTAATTTTATTCTCTAGCACCTAGAGTCTCTGTTTTGACATGAAAACAGTAACAAAAATAATTTCTCACCTAATCCTATTTTAAGCATATAAAATCTTTGGAAATTTATATCTTAAAATCTATAACTCTAAAAATTATGATTCCTGTTCCTAGGATTTTATTTTAATGTGTAGATTATTACTGTGTATTTTGTTTACATGTTTGGTGTGATGTTAATTTTTCTCCTGTATACTATGCTTGTTTGTATTGTGGCGAGTAGAAGAGCCCATGTCTGAGGATCCTGGTGAGCAGCAGATAGAAGTAGTTGAGCAGGAGCTCATTGAAGGCAAGTTGTGCCCTTAATCACTTCTTACCCAATAATGTTCTTTAATATCATTTATCCATGCATAGGTTTAATTTTGATGGGACCCGATAGGTCACCCTAGATTGTTTATCTCATTACCTTGTTTACCCCTGAATCACTTGGGTAGTTTGCTATTTCTTTACATGGTTTTGGGATAATCATTTATTTTATCTATGTTCCAATTATTTTGTTATTCTATTTCTGTTCATGTCAAGATCATTAATGTTAATTGGAACATAGAGCTTAACTTGAGAAACACGTGCCACCACAAGGGTTTAATGGGATGCCCTTGGCTGACTAATTAGGAAAGCTAGTGGAAGACTACCTTACCCGAAAGGGGCAAGGGCAGTAGGGGAGTTGCATGCAAGGAGGTTCTCGGGTTGATTTTGCTGCGATGGCGGTCAGATGGGGGATTCTTGCAAGTGCTCTTCCCATAAACTGTAGTGGGTTTTCGGAAGCTAGTGGAACTTTGTAAAGGTCTCGTAGTGTTGCCCTGCCTCGCTTCCTAGGTAGAGGTGTATGGGAGTCGTGATCCCTTAGCAGATGGGTAACATGACTTGTGGGTAAAGGGTACAATCTGCAGAGTGTAAAACTGGTATACTAGCCGAGCTCACGGTCATGAGTAGCTCAGGACTCTCTGATGATTAATTTATGGAACTTAAATTCAATTTGTCATTTGCATATGCATGGGATTATTATTAATTTGTTCTATTACTTTATTTAAGGTTTGGTATTTACTTACATTTAGTAACTGCTAATAAAATTTTGACCAACTACTTAAAAGCAATGCTCAGCTTTAACCCCTGTCATTGATTAGCCTTACACATCACATGAACTCCCACCTTTGTGAGTTCATGTCCACTGGTTCCCCACAACTTGTTGAGCTATGATCATGTGTGAGCTCACCCTTACTGTCTCACACCCCCCACAGGAGAAGAACAGGTGGTTCAGGAGGAGCCACAAGGCGAGGAGTTTGACCTGATCTAGGTGGCGTTTCTCAATTGACATTGGCGCCAACGACGATCCTTAGTTTGTTTTATATTTATCTTTTATTTTGTAATAAGACTTTCGCTATCTAATAAATACTCTGATTACTGTGACATTTATCTCTATACACTCTGTTATTATATATGTTGTCTTCTTGGCGCATGTATGAGATGCACTTGGCTTTGTTCCTTAAAGCCGGGTGTGACATAGGGTTTAGGAGCAGTCAACCGTTGGAGGCTTTGTCCTCTAGTGGCACCGGACAGTCCGGTGCCACACCAGACAGGTCTTGTTCAGTGTCCGGTGCGTCTCTGACTTCTGCCGCGCACTGTAGCCTGTTCATCAACTTTTGCAGTCGACCGTTGCATGATGTAATCGTTGCTCTGCTGGTCCATTGGACAGTCCGGTGGCACACCGGACAGTCCGATGAATTATAGCGGAGTGCGCTGAAGAAACCCGAGAGCGGCTAGTTGGACTCTGTACGGTCCTGGTGCACCGGACACTGTCCGGTGCGCCAGACCACAACACACTCGGTTTCTTTGCTCCTTTGTATTTGATCCCTAACTTGAATTTTATTGGTTTGTGTTGAACCTTTATGCACCTGTAGAACATATATTCTAGAGCAAACTAGTTAGTCCATTTGTTTGTGTTGGGCATTCAACCACCAAAATTAATTGTGGGAAAAGGTTAGCCCTATTTCCCTTTCAATCTCTCCCTTTTTGGTGATTGATGCCAACACAAACCAAAGCAAATATATAAAGTGCATAAATGAACTAGTTTGCATATGGTGAGTTCATAGGTTACTTGGAATTTAAACCAATATGAAAGTCTTATTGCATATGAATAAGAGTGAATGGATTGCTTTCTTTTATTTGAGATTTTGGACCACATTTGCACCACATGTTTTTGTTTTTGCAAATCTTTTCAAAGTCTTTTCAAAATTCTTTTGCAAATAGTAAAAGGTATATGAATAAGATTGCAAGAAGCATTTTGAAGATTTGAAATTTCTCCCCCTGTTTCAAATGCTTTTCCTTTGACTAAATAAAAACTCCCCCTGAATGAAATTCTCCTCTTAGCTTTCAAGAGGGTTTTTAGATGGATACCAATTTTGAAATCCTATTTTCATAATCATAGATACCAATTGATATCAATTGAAAAACAAACATTTGTGAAAAAAATCAATCGAATCTTCATTTCGAAATTTTTTGAAATGATGGTGCGGTCCTTTTGCTTTGGGCTTAATATTTTCTCCCCCTTTGGCATTAAGCACCAAAAACGGAGAATGTTGGAGCCCTTTTTATATTTTCTCCCCCTTTGGGGCCTCCAAATGGAAAAAAGAATGCGAGTGAAAGGTCATACCATTGAGAGTTTGCGAAATACCGACAAAAGGTAGATAATACCATTAGAGTTGAGTGGAAGCATTGTCTTTGCCGAATACTCCATTTCTCTTTCAATCTACGACTTAGTATAGAAATGCACTTGAAAACACATTAGTCGTAGTTTTGGCACAAGAAGAATAAGAAATTTGCAATTGTACCAAAAGAAAGAGATATGATCAAAGGTATATAAATGAGCTATGTGTGCAATGTTTCAATCAAAATTCCGAGAATCAAGAATATTTAGCTCATTCCTAAGTTTGCTAAAGGTTTTCTCATCTAGTGGCTTGGTGAAGATATCGGCTAGTTGATATTTGGTGTTAATATAAGCTATTTCGATATCCTCCCTTTGTTGGTGATCTCTCAGAAAGTGATACCGAATGTCTATGTGCTTAGGGCGGCTGTGTTCAACGAGATTATCAGCCATGCAGATTGTACTCTCATTATCACATAGGAGAGGGACTTTACTCAATTTGTAGCCATAATCCCTGAGGGTTTGCCTCATCCAAAGTAATTGTGCACAACAATGGTCTGCGGCAATGTACTCGGCTTCGGCGGTAGAAAGAGCTACGGAGTTTTGTTTCTTTGAAGCCCAAGACACCAGGGATCTCCCCAGAAACTGACAAGTCCCTAATGTGCTCTTCCTATCAATCTTACACCCTGCCCAATCGGCATCGAAATATCCTATTAAATCAAAAGTGGATCCCCTGGGGTACCAAAGCCCAAACTTAGGAGTGTAAACTAAATATCTCATGATTCTCTTAACGGACCTAAGGTGAACTTCCTTAGGATCAGCTTGGAACCTTGCACACATGCATACAGAAAGCATAATGTCTGGTCGAGATGCATATAAATAGAGTAAAGATCCTATCATCGACCGGTATACCTTTTGATCTACGGATTTACCTCCCGTGTCGAGGTCGAGATGTCCATTTGTTCCCATGGGTGTCTTGATGGGTTTGGCATCCTTCATTCCAAACTTCTTAAGAATGTCTTGAATGTACTTGGTTTGGCTGATGAAGGTGCCATCCTGGAGTTGCATGATTTGAAATCCTAAGAAATATCTCAACTCCCCCGTCATAGACATCTCGAATTTTTGTACCATGATCCTACTAAACTCTTCACATGTAGACTTGTTAGTAGACCTAAATATGATATCATCAACATAAATTTGGCATATGAACAAGTCTTTTTCAACAGTTCTAGTAAAGGGTGTAGGATCGGCCTTACCGACTTTAAAGCCATTAGTGATAAGAAAATCTCGCAGGCATTCATAACATGCTCTTGGGGCTTGCTTGAGCCCATAAAGCGCCTTTGAGAGTTTATAGACATGGTTAGGGTACTCACTATCTTCAAAGCCGGGAGGTTGCTCAACATAGACCTCTTCCTTGATAGGTCCATTGAGGAAGGCACTCTTCACGTCTATTTGGTAAAGCTTAAAGCCATGGTAAGTAGCATAGGCAAGTAATATACGAATTGACTCAAGCCTAGCTACGGGTGCATAAGTTTCATCGAAATCCAAACCTTCGACTTGTGAATAACCCTTGGCCACAAGTCGGTCTTTGTTCCTTATCATCACACCATGCTCATCTTGCTTGTTGTGGAATACCCATTTGGTACCTACAACATTTTGATTAGGACGTGGAACCAAATGCCATACCTCATTCCTCATGAAGTTGTTGAGCTCCTCTTGCATTGCCACCACCCAATCCGAATCTCTTAATGTATCCTCTACCCTGTATGGCTCAATAGAGGAAACAAAAGAGTAATGTTCGTAGAAATGAGCAACACGAGATCTAGTGGTTACCCTCTTATGAATGCCACCAAGGATGGAGTTGACGGGGTGATCTCATTGAATTGCTTGGTGGACTCTTGGGTGTGGCGGTCTTTGACTCTGAACTTCTTGCTCATCTTCCTTGTCTTTATCTTCATCATCTCCCCCTTGATCATTGTCCTCCTCTTGAGGTGGCTCATCCTCTTGATCTTCGTCTTCATCACCTTGAGCCTGTTCCCCATCTTGAGTTGGTGGAGATGCTTGCATGGAAGGTGATGGTTGATCTTGTGCTTGTGTGGGCTCTTTGGATTCCTTAGGACACACATCCCCAATGGACATGTTCCTTAGCGGACGCATGGAGCCTCTTCATCATCTAGTTCATCAAGATCAACTTGCTCCACTTGGGAGCCATTAGTCTCATCAAACACAATGTCACAAGAAACTTCAACTAGTCCAGTGGACTTGTTGAAGACTCTATATGCCCTTGTGTTTGAGTCATAACCAAGTAAAAAACCTTCTACAGCTTTAGGAGCAAATTTAGATTTTCTACCTCTTTTAACAAGAATAAAGAATTTGCTCCTAAAGACTCTAAAATATGAAACGTTGGGCTTTTTACCAGTGAGGAGTTCATACGATGTTTTCTTGAGGATTCGGTGAAGGTACAGCCGATTGATGGAGTAGCAAGCAGTGTTGATTGCTTCCGCCCAAAACTGGTCCGGTGTCTTGTATTCATCAAGCCTGGTCCTCGCCATGTCTAGTAAAGTTCTATTCTTCCTCTCCACTACACCATTTTGTTGAGGTGTGTAGGGAGAAGAGAACTCATGTTTGATGCCCTCATCCTCAAGGAATCCTTCGATTTGGGAATTTTTGAACTCCGTCCCCTTATCGCTTCTAATCTTTTTGATTCTCAATCCAAACTCATTTTGAGCCTGTCTCAAGAATCCCTTCAAAGTATCTTGGGTTTGTGATGTTTCCTGCAAAAAGAATACCCAACTAAAGCGAGAATAATCATCCACAATTACTAGACAGTACTTACTCCTGCCGATGCTTATGTAAGCTATCAGGCCAAATAAATCCATGTGGAGTAGCTCGAGCGGCCTATCCGTTGTCATTATGTTCTTGTGTGAATGATGAGAGCCAACTTGCTTTCCTGCTTGGCATGCGCTACAAACCCTGTCTTTCTCAAAATAAACATTTGTTAGTCCTAAAATGTGCTCTCCCTTTAGAAGTTTGTGGAGATTCTTCATCCCAACATGGGCAAGTCGACGATGACAAAGCCAACCCATATTAGTATTAGCAATTAAGCAAGTGTCAAGTTCAGCTTCATAAAAAATGACCAAATATAGCTGACCCTCTAACACTCCCTTAAATGCTACTGAATCATCACTCCTTCTAAAGACAGTAACACCTACATCTGTAAATAGACAGTTGTAGCCCATATTGCATAATTGAGAAACAGAAAGCAAGTTGTAATCTAATGAATCTACAAGAAAAACATTGGAAATAGAATGGTTAGGTGATATAGCAATTTTACCCAACCCTTTGACCAAACCTTGATTTGCATCCCCGAATGTGATAGCTCATTGGGGATCTTTGTTTTTCTCGTAGGAGAACATTCTTTTCTCCCCAGTCATGTGGTTTGTGCATCAGCTATCAATTATCCAGCTTGAGCCCCCGGATGCATAAACCTGCAAAACAATTTAGGCCTTGTTCTTAGGTACCCAAATAGTCTTGGGTCCTTTGACGTTAGAAACAAGCATCTTGGGTATCCAAACCCAAGTCTTTGAATCCTTGTGTTTGCCCCCAACATATTTGGCAACTACTTTGCCTGATTTGTTAGTAAGCATATAAGATGCATCAAAAGTTTTAAATGAAATGTTATGTTCATTTGATGCAACAGGAGTTTTCTTTTTAGGCATTTTAGCATGAGTAGAATGCCTAGAGCTAGATGCCTCATTCTTATACATAAAAGCATGGTGAGAAACAGAATGAGATTTTCTAGTATGAATCCTCCTAATTTTATGCTCAGGATAATTAGCAGGATATAAAATGTAACCCTCATTATTCTGAACCATGGGAGCCTTGTCCTTAACAAAATTAGACAATCTCTTGGGGGCATTAAGCTTGACATTGCTCCCCTGTTGGAAACCAATGACATCCTTAATGCCAGGGCGTCTCCCATTATAGAGCATGCTTCTAGCAAATTTAAAATTTTCATTTTCAATCTCATGCTCTTTAATTTTAGTAGTTAATTGAGCTATATGATCATTTTGTTGTTTAATTAGAGCAAGGTGATCATTGATAGCTTCAACATTAATATCTCTACATCTAGTACAAATGGAAACATGTTCAACAGTAGATGTAGAGGGTTTGCAAGCATTTAATTCTTCTATCTTAGCATGTAATATGACATTCTCATCTCTAAGACAGGAAATAGAATCATTGCAAACATTCAATTTTTCAATCTTAGAAATTAAACTATCATTTTCAGTTCTAAGACTAAAAATTGTACCATTCAATTCATTAATCTTAGCAACTAAACTAGCATTTTCATTTCTAAGACTGACAATTGAATCATGGCAAATGTTAAGCTCCTTAGTCAAGTTTTCATTTTTCTTTACTTCCTGAGCATAAGCATTTTTTACTTTAACATGCTTCTTGTTTTCTTTAATAAGAAATTCCTCTTTGCTATCCAAGAGTTCATCCTTCTCATGAATAGCTCTTATTAATTCATTTAAATTTTCCTTTTGTTACATGTTAAGGTTGGCAAAAGAGTAAGCAAATCATCTTCATCTTCACTAGAACTACCCTCATCACTAAATGTAGTATACTTGGGGGTGGTTCTAGATTGTACCTTCTTCTTTTTGCCATCCTTTGCCATGAAGCACTTGTGGCCGACGTTGGGGAAGAGGAGGCCCTTGTTGATGGCGATGTTGGCGGCGTCCTCGTCGGAGGAGGAGTCAGTGGAGCTCTCGTCGGAGTCCCATTCCCGACATATGTGGGCATCGCCACCCTTCTTCTTATAATATTCCTTCTTCTCCGTCTTCTTCCCCTTCTTGTCGTCGCCCCTGTCACTATCACTAGACATAGGACATTTAGCGATAAAATGACCGGGCTTACCACATTTGTAGCACACCCTCTTGGAGCGAGGTTTGTAGTCCTTCCCCCTCCTTTGCTTGAGGATTTGGCGGAAGCTCTTGATGATGAGCGCCATTTCCTCGTTGTCGAGCTTGGAGGCGTCGATTGGAAGCCTACTTGGTGTAGACTCCTTCTTTTCTTCTTTCGTCGCCTTGAATGCGACGGGTTGCACCTCGGGTGTGGAGGTGGCGCCTTGCTCCAAGTTGACAATATGTTTGGAGTCTTTGATCATAAGTTCAAAGCTCACAAACTTGCCAATCACCTCCTCGAGAGACATTAGCTTGTATCTAGGATCCCCACGAATTAATTGCACTTGAGTAGGATTACGAAAAACAAGGGATCTTAGAATAACCTTGACCATTTCATGGTCATCCCACTTGGTGCCCCCGAGGTTGCACACTTGGTTCACCAAGGTCTTGAGCCGGTTGTATATTGCTTGTGGCTCCTCTCCCGCGTTGAGGATGAATCGACCGAGCTCTCCCTCGATCGTCTCTCTTTTGGTGATCTTGGTCACCTCGTCCCCTTCGTGCGCTGTTTTGAGGACGTCCCAAATTTCCTTGGTGGTCTTTAACCCTTGCACCTTATTATATTCCTCTCGACACAAGGAGGTAAGGAGTATAGTTGTGGTTTGGGAGTTAAAGTGCCAAATTTGGTCGACCTCGTCCGAGTCGTAGTCCTTGTCCCCTACCTTGGGTATCTGCACTCCAAACTCAACAATCTCCCATATGCTTTTGTGGAGTGAGGTTAGGTGATGCCTCATTTTATCACTCCACATACAATAATCTTTACCATCAAAATATGGTGGTTTGCCTAGGGGAACGGAAAGTAATGGAGTGCGCTTTGAAATGCGAGGGTAGCGAAGGGGTATCTTACTATACTTCTTGCGCTCATGGCGCTTAGAAGTAGTGGACGACGAGTCGAAGCCGGATGTGGAGGGCGACGAAGAGTCAGTCTCATAGTAGACCACTTTCTTCATCTTCTTCTTCTTGTTGCCTCTCTGATGGGTCTTGTTGGAGGAAGAGGATTCCTCCTTATGCTTGTGGCCAGACTCCCTTGAGAGGGTTTTCCCCGGGCTTGCGAGCATGTCGCCGGTCACGATCTCCCTCTTGGCGTGATCTCCCGACATCACTTCGAGTTGTTAGACTCTAATGAAGTACCAGGCTTTGGTACCAATTGAAAGTTGCCTAGAGAGGGGGGTGAATAGGCGAAACCTGAAATTTATAAACTTAAGCACAAACTACAAGTGGGGGTTAGTGTTAGAATTAAAGTCAAGTCCGGGAGAGAGGGGAAAACAAATCAAATGGGAATCAAACGAATGAACACGTTGATTTGTTTTACCGAGGTTCGGTTCCAAAGAACCTAGTCCCCGTTGAGGTGGTCACAAAGACCAGGTCTCTTTCAACCCTCCCTCTCTCAAACGGTCAATTAGACCGAGTGAGCCTTCTTCCTTAATCTCACAGGTCACTTAGACCCCGCAAGGACCACCACACAATTGGTGTCTCTTGCCTTGCTTACAAAGCACTTGAGAGTAAGAATTGAAAAGAAAAAGAAGGCCAAGCCAAGCAAACAAGAGCAACAAATAAACACAAGAGATCCTCTCACAAGTCCTAATGCACTAGAGTTGATTTGGAGACTTTGAGTGGATCGATCGCTTTGATTATGTCTTGGAGTGAAGTCTATTGCTCTTGTATTGAATGCAATGTTCAGAATGCTTGGATGCTTGGTGTGGTGGTGGTTGGGGGTATTTATAGCCCTCAACCACCAAATTGGCCATTGTGGAAGGCTGCTGTCGATGGGTGCACTAGACAGTCCGGTGCGCCACCGGACAGGTCCTGTAGACTGTCCGGTGCGCTGCCACGTCACCTAACTATTAGGGTTTAGGAGCAGTCGATCATTGGAGGCTTTGTCCTCTGCTGGCACCGGACAGTCCGGTGCCACACCGGACAGGTCCTATTCATTGTCCAGTGCACCTCTGACTTCTGCTCTGACTTCTGCCGCGCACTGTAGCGCACTGTAGCCTGTTCATCAGCTTTTGCAGTCGACCGTTGCGCGAAGTAGTCGTTGCTCCGCTGTTGCACCGAACAGTCCGGTGGCACACCGGACAGTCCAATGAATTATAGCAGAGTGCGCTGAAGAAACCTGAGAGCGGCTAGTTGGACTCTATACAGTCCGGTGCGCTAGACCACAGCACACTTGGTTTCTTTGCTCCTTTGTATTTGATCCCTAACTTGAATATTTATTGGTTTGTGTTGAACCTTTATGCACCTATGGAACATATATTCTAGAGCAAACTAGTTTGTCCATTTGTTTGTGTTGGGTATTCAACCATCAAAATTAATCGTGGGAAAAGGTTAGCCCCATTTCCCTTTCACCTACGATCTTGTGGCAACGTATATAATACTAATGTATGATTTGTTCTTATACTTTGGTGTAATTTTGCCATATACATTATTTGCTTGATTGTATGTATACGAGTAGAGACGAGGTAACGAGAAATCTGAAGCCCAACTTTTGGGAAAGCAATTGAACAGCAGGTTATCGCAAGTAAAAGGCAAGTTATGCCCTTGATTACTTTCTTTACCTAGTAATATTCATGATAATCATTGTGGCATGCTTAGGTTAACTTGATGGGACCTAAATGGTTGCCTAGTTTGTTTACCCTACACATTACAAACAAATGAATCATTGGATAGTCTTGCTATTGCTCTGCCTGGTTTTGGGATCAATGCTATATATAAAATACGATCATGCTTCATCATTATTGCTGGATTATTTATTATTCATGATAAGATTATTGTGTTAATTGGAACATGGAGCTTAACCTGAGACAAAAGTGCTACCACAAGGGTGGAATGGGACGCCCTTTGTTGATTAACTAAGAAAGTTACTATGGGTTAATCCTTTCTCGAAAGGGGCAAGTAGGGTGGAGAAGCTGCCAGGTATAGTGAGGTCCCCGGGTTGATCTGTCTGTGATAGTTTTTCGGATGAGTGATTCCTATATCGCCTTCGGCCTAAAAAACCGTAGTGGGTTCTCTCATACTAGTGAAACTTGGGAAATGCCTCGTAGTGCTACCCTGCCTAAATGGGAATTCTAGACACCTTGGCAAATGTGTGAACACGACTAGTGGGTAAACACTATCTTGCATTACATTGTGTGATTTATTTTTAATTGTGATCACTTAATTAATTGGGTTGATATATATTTATACTTAGTAATTGCTAATAAAATTTAGACCAACTATTTAAAAAGCAATGCTCAACCTTAACCATTTTTCTTGGTAAGCCTTACACTACACATGAGCCTCCATCGTAAGTGAGCTCATGTACATTATTTCTCACAACTTGATGAGCGATAAACGTATGTGAGCTCACCACTGCTATACTCACACTAGGTCAATAAAGGTACCACAAGATGAGGAACATGAAGGATGCTACGATGAGTTCGTAGAGGTTTATTCCATCGACTCCTAGTCAACAATGGTTGCAAAGGATCGTTGTCGTCATATGATGTATTTTACTTGGCTATTTTTTATAGAATTCTATTATATAATAAATATGTGACATTGATTTCTATACCATCAATCATTATTGTGAGACTTGATCTTAGCACACATGTGAGATGCACTCAGGTTTGCCCTTAAATCCGAATGTGATAGTCACATCCCATGCAAGTCTATCAAAATCCACATTGCTCTCTCTAATAAAGGTTATGTGAGGTCATACAAGAAAAAGTGATCATTTTTTCCTCTGCATCGGACAACTTGGCATATTTAGAAGAATGTGTCATTTCATTTCAAAACTCCAAGTGGACGTTTAATAACATTTATAATCGATGAGTGAGCATGGTTGAACACCTTCTTTAATACAATCGGATGATCGACATTTTGAAATTTCGGAATATAGTACCTTTGACCTTTGTACGGTGCTAGATAGCCCCTTTGATTTGGAAAACCTAAATCAACAAGATAGTACCTTGCTAGAGGAGGATGTGGAAACTCATCCTTGTACCTACTCAACAAAGTGCCTCCATATATGTGTCATGAGCAAACCTAGGCCATCCTGCCACCACAAATGTGAACCTCGTATCAAAATCACAAACGATCATAATTTTGATGACAATATCAATGTCAATTCATATGCACTACCTGCTTTGATGATGGAATAGTGACTTCGATACGGGTACCATATATGACACCTATACAATTTTTAAGTAAGGCCAAAATCTATGCTCTCGAGTTTTTGGATGCACCACATCAATGGTAAGATCTTTAGGATGATGTTTTCAACAGCCAAACGGTTCACACATTCCAAAACATCACTGTACCTCCTACTGACTGATTTGAAGGAATGAGTAAAAATATGTTTTGCTTGGCAAATTGATTGAGGTGTACCACACATCCATAAAACATACCAAAGTGCTTATATCAAGCACATCTCATGTGGAGATGTTAAGCCATAATTTTAACCAGCACTTCTTGCAAGATATATAACACTGACCTTCTCGTTCTAAGCATGTCATATCAACTCTCTAAATCTCTAAGCTGCCTTTGAATCCACCAATCTCATCAAGTACATTTATTTGCTTCTTTGGGGATGAAGATGCCCCATAATCAAGCATGGCAAAAGCTGCAATTGCAGGAGCTTCACACATCTAATTACTCGATTCACTTGAATTACTTGTTATCCTAGCTTCAATAGACTTACTTGAGGTGAAAGTCATATGTACAAATTATTAATAATAACCAGGTTTAAATCAATAAATTCCAAGCACGCAAATTATTTGAAGGTTTCAATATTAAATTCAAGGTACAATACAAAACCAAGTTCATCATGCAACAAGATTGAAAACCTGGTTCATCATACAACAAGATTAAATTCAAGGTACAATACAAATGATGACTTCAAGGTAAAAAAAATACAAAGCCAGTCATCTCTGTCATTTCTTCCTCTCCTCACAGGTTCGCTTCAACCATGCAAGCTTTCCTTGTGGAGTCTTAAGAGTGGTAAACACATCTCGATACTCCGTATTGATAAAGTGTCATGTGGCATAAAATTGTTCATTGCTTCCTTCACCTGGCCTAGCCTCAATAGCTGACTCTAACATTTTTGCTATCTCTTGCCTAACATAATCATTAGGCAGAGAAGTTGGAGAGGACTTGCTTGAACTAGCCTTTTCCACAAATGAATCTCACAGATTGCAAAGCATTAGATTTAAAACTTCCTATCATGTTAGTGCATCTAGATAAGATGAATTTCTAGATGATATCAATATAAATCGCACTAGGGGAGATCATTCATCTAACTCGAAGCAGGATGCTCAATTTAGCATTATGATTAAGGTAGAATCATAAGCATAAGCAGCTATCAGGGCAATTCCATGATATATTTAAAACTCAAAACACTAAATACTAATCAAAGTACCAGTTAAGATACCAATTAAAAGTACTCACTAAGGTACCCATTTTTGTGAACCATGAAGGTGACAAGTCTGAATTACACCCTTGTACCTTGCTCAATCCTCCTATCCACCTTGAGATTATATAAGATCACTAAAAGAAACATTAGTCTCAAATAAACAAGATATGTGTTCTCCCCCTCAAATTCTGCATCAAGTACTCAAATAACTTATTCTATGCACATTCTAGCAATTAAGGATGTGTTTGGTTGGGGTACAGAGTTTTTGTGCTTGAGTTTGTGCATATTGCGAATCTTTTTGAAAAGAGGTGAAAAAGGTATGGTTCTACCCCTTACTCAATTATTTTAGTTGCTAACTATGTTTGTAAGTGTTAGGTAATATAATGTATCAAAGTTTTGATATAGTTCTTTCTTCTATTTAGAAAAATACCGAATTTTTCTTCTTTATATACAACTTTCGAGTATATTATTATTATTGACATGAACGAGCCACGGCTGTTTGAAAAACAGGCCCAAATAAAGAGTGGAAGAGGCCCATCGTCTCCATCTTATCTCGTTCCCAAACCCCAATTATCCGCTTCTATCCACAATCGCAATTCGCAAGCCCTTCCAACGGCAGCCATGGCTTCCATCACCCTCCTCTCCCTCGCTCCCACCGCCATCTTCCTCCACATCCCGGCTTTCACCTCCTCCTCCGTCGTTGGTCCCGGAATCCTAGCCGGCCGCTGGGCCGCGCCCCGCGCCCTCCCGCTCCGCGCGCTCCCGCCCCGTCGCGTCACCGTCGTCTGCAGCAGCGCCGCGGCGGCAGCCGAGGCCTCGGACGCCGCAGCGCCAGTGGAGAAGTTCCGGCTCGACAATTTGGGGCCCCAGAAGGGGTCGCGCCGGCGGCCCAAGCGTAAGGGACGCGGTATTGCTGCAGGCCAGGGCGCGAGCTGCGGGTTCGGTATGCGCGGGCAGAAATCGCGCTCGGGGCCCGGCGTCCGGCGCGGGTTCGAGGGAGGGCAGATGCCGCTCTACCGCCGTCTCCCCAAGCTACGGGGCATTGCCGGCGGTGAGTTGCTTCAGTTAAACCGAAGCTTCCCCTAATGCACTCAATCGAAGCAACTCGCTAAGCTCTAGTTCAGACAGATGCTTGTCCCACACCCCCACTTCGGCATTGCCCATCCGTGATTAAATTCACACCAGGCTGGCGCATAACTAATTGAACTATGCATTGTGTTGTTACTCGTGAGAGCCCATCAAGAATTCAAGGTTACAAGGAATGCAGATATGCAAGTGATTGAGAAGTTGCCTGATGTGAGTTCCACCATGGCTTTTCAGGGATGCACATTGGCCTGCCGAAGTATGTGCCATTCAATTTAAAAGACATAGTGCGCGGTGGATTCAAAGATGGTGACGAAATATCACTGGAAAGCCTGAAATCACGGGGTCTGATCAATCCATCAGGCAGGGAAAGGAAGCTGCCGCTGAAGGTAAATCTTTTGATGATTAACCTTTGGTTGTTTTAATAAAACTTGTTTTGTGGACTGGTATTTGTGACATAGAACTTGACACGTTCGAAAATATGAATGACTTCATATTCAAGGGTTTGGCTTAGGTCTTGGCCAGTGAGGACATGTTCTCTTTAAGACAACCTTATTGTACCCCAGATTTGAAGCAAGAATCGAAGTGTTTAGTGATTTGTCGTTAGATTGAGTGGCCAGTATTCTTACTTTTTTACTTCTTATAGGTTGTTGTATCGATTCTGAATTAGCCTGTGATAATGTTAGGTACCAAGTTTATCCACTTGAGTTAGAGTAATCTGTTAGAACATGCAATACCGGATCAAGTTTTTTTGGTTGTTTCTGTTAGATGAGCACCACTTGAAGTGTTGAATAGCTTTGTTTGTACAATTTGGCAATGTTCCCATAGGTTGTTCATTGGATTTACAATATATTCTAATGTAACTACAAACTTCCATATCTGCCAACATAAACATGAAGTGGCATGTGCCACCTGTTAGTTTTTGCAATACCTTCATGATCACTTGTTGTTCACCTGTTTGCAGATCTTAGGAGATGGGGATGTATCGGTTAAGTTGAATATCAAGGCTGGAGCGTTTTCAGCTTCAGCTAAAGAGAAGCTTGAGGCAGCTGGTTGTTCCCTAACTCTGTTACCTAAACGAAAGAAATGGCTTTCACAAAATTATCTAAAGAACCAAGCCCGAGCAGAAGAGTACTTTGCCAAGAAAAAAGCTGGTGCTGGTGAATCTGATAGCGGCTCTGCATAGAATTTCTATGTGATGTACTCCTCTTCTCTTGCTTTTAGCATATGCTTATTGCTGAGCAAGACACACCGGCTCAACTAAAAATGTTCATAACTTCTTCATCCAAACTCTGACTTCGATGATATTAGACATTTCGGAAATTTTATTTAAAGGGCTACGATAGCCACTTTAATAATTGGTTCAGAACAAAATGGACTAATCCAGAATTAAAATGCAAAGACACAACCCTTGGTTAGGAGAATATCGAAAACCTTTTTACAAAGAAAATTAACTCCAAATGATTTCCCACGTGATGATCAACACCTTTAAGACTTAGTTAGCATTTTCAAAGGTTTTTTATCTCAACCTTTATCCACCACTTGATCCTAGCAACATATGCAAAGCTAGATCACTCAAGTGGCTCTAGATGACAGATATGGAAACAATGTTGACTATCTTAATAGTACGACCATCTATTCTAAACCAGGTTATGCACTACTCTACACAACCTTTGATTGGTGAAATGAAATGCTCTGCAAGTAATACATTTCCCTTGCACATTATATTTCATCTCTCCAAACAATATCACAACACAAGTATCGACCTCTATCATCAAATGTGAACATTGATCATTCATCGGTGTAGTGAATCACGCTACATTTGATCATAGCACACTGGATGAAGTTCCTCCATAATGCTTCTACAAAAGCATGTAACTAGTTGTTTCTAATTTCCACGTCAACGCACCATGCTGCTTTTAGGACTAGTTTGAAAACTTAAATTCACCAGGGATTCCTGAGGATTGAGGAGGAAATTAAGCTATTTTCCTCCTTAATCACTAGGATCCCAGAGGGGATTTAAGTTTCCAAACTGGCACTTATATATATCAAATGGAAAAATGATTCATGCCACTGATGAGAAGAATTCTAAGCACATGGATCATTCCTTGCTCATGAATTGTGTGTGAGATGACAACATACGAGTGCTTGACGCGGCCATGGCACAAATTTTGTGGCAGAAAGTTAGCATTCGTTGCTTATTGTAGACAACTTTTGCTCAGAAGAAAAAAAAACTAGGTCCTCTTTTTTTTCTTCTAGGGGCTAGTTTGGCAATTCTATTTTTCTAAAGGATTCCTATTTTCCTAATAAAATTTAGTTCATTTTCCCTTGGAAAAAACGGGGTGCCAAACTAGGCCTAAATACCCGGATTGTTTTCTAGTTATTCAGGCTCAATGAACACGGCATCAGGCATCGGCAGTGCATCCCTCGACGGCATAATGAACACGGCATCAGGCATCGGCAGTGCATCCCTCGACGGCATGGATGAAGAGGGAAACGAGGAAGAGAAATGGACGGGCGTAACTCTCGACTAGAGAACGGACGATTTATAGCACTTCCTAGCTCGACGCCAAGATCTATGGCGCCGAGCTAGGTGTCACGTCGACGTCGTGTCAGACCTTGTTTGCCAGCGTAGCCGGTAGCTCGGCGCCGGACTATGACACCGAGCAAAAAGTTCAAAAACGACATTAAATTATCTAGGGATATATTTTTTTAAAAAAAGAGCTAAAATGCAAAAAAGAAATCAGGCGCATCATCTCTGTGTTGCTTATATATACGCTTGTCAAACTTATTGTGCAATGCGTGTGGCTCGCAAGACTGAATGGATTCAACTGAGGAGAAATGATGAATCAGTTTCTGCTTTACATGGGGCCGGGTGGGCAGCCCGGTAGATGCTAGAAGACTGGGCCTACATCGTCCCTGTTTGTTTCAGCTTTTTAGAGCTTTTGGCCACCAAAAGCTGCTGCGGACTGCCAAACGCTTGGCTTTTCAGCCAGCTTCTATAAAATTTGTTTGGGTAAAAACCATTCAAAATCAAAATAAACACATAATCGGTTGCAATAGTAGTAATCCATCACTTTCTAGATTCTGAGTTCTATGAACATCTTTATCTTCCCGCGCACGTAATCATAATAATACTCAGATTCTCTACACAGCCAGATTCTTCTCACAGCTAGATTCTCAGAAAAGCTGGTCAGAAAAAAGCTGAACCAAACATGTAGGCCTGTTTGGTTCAGCTTTTTTCTGACCAGCTTTTCTGAGAATCTAGCTGTGAGGAGAATCTGGCTGTGTAGAGAATCTGAGTATTATTATGATTACGTGCGGGGGAAGATAAAGATGTTCATAGAACTCAGAATCTAAAAAGTGAAGGATTACTACTATTGTAACGACTCGGCCCGGTAGATGCAGGAGAATCATGGCAGCGCCTCGGTTACGGACTCACGGGCATGGCACCATGAAAAGTACGTACGCCGCTGAGACATAAGTAAGAGTGCAGTAGTACTGCACCATAGTCCGTAGCGAGTACGTACGCCGCTGATTCGCTGAATTGAGACGATATGAGGGGGAGAGAAATGCTGCTAACAGTGTTATCGACACAATGCGATTATACGACTACTGTCTATTCCATGGCAGGAATTCGTAGCACGTAGTGTTAGACTACGATCCAAAGAGTGAGTAGCCACCAGCAAGCCCGGCGTTGCCTGCCCCGGCAATTGCCAAGCTCAACTGGGAGAAAAAGAGAATGCGCTCGCCGGTTCCGCCTGCGCGCCTCAATAACTTGGCTCCCTTTCGGGCCAACCGAGCAACCCCCGGCCGCGGCGCGGTGGTAGTCTGGTAGACGAGAGAGAGAAGCGGGGGGCTAGGGCTGCCGCTCTCGCTGATTTGCTCGGCCCAACCGACACCAACACGGCGCCAGCCAACGCATTTAACGCCTCCCAACCACGACATGATCGAGCGGCCGAGGCAGTGCAAGCTATAGCTGCCCGCCGCGCGACGCCACCCCCACCCTCACCCCCACTCACCATCTCTTTCAAGCAACCGCAACCGCGAGCGCACCCCTGCCTGCCATCATGCCGGCTCTTCGGCTTTCGGCTCCTCTCATGCGATGGCCGGCGGCCCATTAACTGCGACCACAGCGCAACCACACGGCACGGTTTGGTTGTCACCAGAAGTCCAGAACACAGATGCCTGCCTGACTCGGCTGCTGCCAGCCCACCCGCGGTGCGCGCCTCGCATTCAGTACCCGATCGACGAAGCCGTGCCGCGGATGGCCGAGTCCGGCACGCGACATGCTATGGCATGGCATGGCCGCGTGCCCGAGCGAGCGTGACGTGAGGGTCTCGAGGCCAGCTAGAGCCGCCCCCGTCGTCCCGGGGCCAGCTAGAGCCGCCCGATGCTGGATCATGGCCATGAATGAGGTCATGGCTGACGATCGCGAGTGCACGGGAGCTCCAAGATGCTGTGAGGTGGAGCAGGAACAGAGAGGTGCTTCGCGAAGCGCCTGCCTTCAAGGGAGAGCCCTGTAGCGGGAAGCAGGTTGTCGCCATGCCAAACTGCATTGCATGGCATTTAACCTGTGGGTACCAAACAAAAAAAAAGAGTCCGGGACTTCTCTTAACAACTACTAGTACCGTAGTACGGCAAATATGGACACCAAGGTGGGGGTGGTGTGAACATGTGCAAGCCTGTCCACGTCAGCAGTCGTCTCGTGTAAAACGGGAGCATGGCCTTCTTCGGAAAAAAATTCCATACATGCGTGCTGTAGAGCGATATCTGTGCAGCACCTACCGGATTGATGCCACGTGTTCATTTATTAATCTCAAAGCAATCTTTCGGATCGGCTGGCCACACTAATTTAATGTTAAAAGGAGCCAACGTTTGGAGCCAGCTGCCAGCCGTACAAGCAAATAAGCCATCTACTTTTTTTTCATGCCCTACACAAACGAGCGCCGCCATTCCTTGCGTACCGCAAACACACAGCCCTAGAGGGACGATTGCATCCATGGAAGAGTACAGCGATCCTGCCGCCGCCACCACGAATATCACGTCCCAGCTGCAACCCTTGCTATGTGACGTCCCTACCCAAATCGTCGATCCATCTTATCATGAAGAGGCGACACTGCAGGTACTGTCATCATTAGTTCTTTTGATCATTGTACTTTTTCCGTCTATTTAGTTTGTCTATTTGACTGTAATTCCCACATTTGCATAGAACATTGAGTGTATAAACACCGAAGTAAATATTGTTGGCGCTATCGATACTAACATTCAAGGCAAGGAGAACACCATTCCAGAAGTGGTGACATATAAGGTGATTTTATTCTAAACGTATTTTGCAATAAATTTCCGTACTGTTGTAACGTGACTTTATTCTAAACGTATTTTGCAATAGAAGGTTGATCCAGTTTGGAGATGCTGTTTCATTTGACACCACATTTCAAACAAATAAGTTTGAAATGCCTTTTGCTCCACTACTTGGAACCAACCATCATAAGCAGACAATAGTCTTTGGGGCTGCACTGTTATTTAATGAAACTATTGAATCATTTGTTTGGCTCTTTCAAACCTTTTTGACAGCAATGTCAGGGAAACATCCAAGTACAATTTTCACTGATCAAGATGCAGCCATGGCATGTGCAATTGCTTATGTGTTCCCAAATACAAGACATCGACTTTGTTTATGGCATATTTATCTTAATGCCGCTAAACATCTAAGTCATATCATTCATAACCATCCTAAGAAGTTTCTACCTGCATTTAAAAATTGTGTCTATGAAGATAGATCAGAGGATTGTTTCAAAAGGAAGTGGAATGAACTGTTGATTGAATATAGCCTTGAGGAGAACTTGTGGATGCTAAATCTATATAATTTAAGAGAAAAGTGGGCTGCTGTTTATCGTGACTCTTTTACAGCGGATATGACAACTACTCAAAGGAGTGAAGGTATGAATAATGTATTTAAGAAGAGATTCCGTAGGAAACTTGGGCTTTCCGAACTCATCGTCGAATGCGAGAAGGTTTCTGCTTCTCTTCGCGAAAATGAGTTGGATGAAGATTTCAAATCACGTATGAAGAATCCAGTTAATTACATCCAAAATTTACCTTTGTTGAAGTATGCTGCTGAATCATATACAAGGAGGATGTATATGGAGTTTGAGGAAGAATTTAAATGTCAGTTTTCATATTCATGTAAATTGTTACAATCTGAGGGGTCAATATCAACATTCATGGTTACACATATGCATTCAAATTATGGAGCAACAGTAACATTCAATGTTGCAGATTTGACCATTACATGTTCTTGCAGGAAGTTTGAATCCATAGGTATGTATTTTCATTTGAAACTATAGTTTTATAGTTTTGGTTCTAATACAAGTTGCTAACCAAAACTTTCATATCTTATAGGTATATTGTGCAAGCATGCCTTCAAAGTATTTAATATGAACGATGTTTTCATTTTACCACCGAAATATATATTAAATAGGTGGACAAAATATGCAAAAAAGGGATTTCATATTGAAAGAAAAACAAATCAGAATGAAACCTTGAAAGCACATGCTGCACGCCTGTCTCGAAAGGCAACATCCCTTGCATTGAAGTGCTCAGTGTCAAGGCCACTTCTTGATTATTTAGAGAAAGCATTAGAGAAGTTGGAGATGGAATCAGATGCTTCTCTAAGTAATCTGAGAGAAAATGATGTTCCTATGGCATCTCTATCTTCTTCGAGAGTAAATGATATTCCTATTGTTTTAAATGACTCCAATGTAGATATAATAAAAAGTGCCATATCATTTCGAGTTCCTCGTGTGGTTAAAGGTGCAAAAAGTAAGCGAGCAAAGAATATAGTTGAAAAGAAAGCATGGAAGAAAAAGAAATTTTCTCAGGAGAAAGGTACTCATCACTATGCCCGACAAATCTTATTCTAATATTGTTGATAGTGATTTATTTCTGTCATTTTTGTGTATGACACAGGAGAAGGTTTAAGCAAAGTAACAGACAATAGAGAGCATGAACATGATCCAAAATATTTGAGCCAGAGCAATAATGCTAATATGGGAATATCAAATGCTTTCACCAACAATATGGGAAAAAAATTCCATACATGCGTGCTGTAGAGCGATATCTGTGCAGCACCTACCGGATTGATGCCACGTGTTCATTTATTAATCTCAAAGCAATCTTTCGGATCGGCTGGCCACACTAATTTAATGTTAAAAGGAGCCAACGTTTGGAGCCAGCTGCCAGCCGTACAAGCAAATAAGCCATCTACTTTTTTTTCATGCCCTACACAAACGAGCGCCGCCATTCCTTGCGTACCGCAAACACACAGCCCTAGAGGGACGATTGCATCCATGGAAGAGTACAGCGATCCTGCCGCCGCCACCACGAATATCACGTCCCAGCTGCAACCCTTGCTATGTGACGTCCCTACCCAAATCGTCGATCCATCTTATCATGAAGAGGCGACACTGCAGGTACTGTCATCATTAGTTCTTTTGATCATTGTACTTTTTCCGTCTATTTAGTTTGTCTATTTGACTGTAATTCCCACATTTGCATAGAACATTGAGTGTATAAACACCGAAGTAAATATTGTTGGCGCTATCGATACTAACATTCAAGGCAAGGAGAACACCATTCCAGAAGTGGTGACATATAAGGTGATTTTATTCTAAACGTATTTTGCAATAAATTTCCGTACTGTTGTAACGTGACTTTATTCTAAACGTATTTTGCAATAGAAGGTTGATCCAGTTTGGAGATGCTGTTTCATTTGACACCACATTTCAAACAAATAAGTTTGAAATGCCTTTTGCTCCACTACTTGGAACCAACCATCATAAGCAGACAATAGTCTTTGGGGCTGCACTGTTATTTAATGAAACTATTGAATCATTTGTTTGGCTCTTTCAAACCTTTTTGACAGCAATGTCAGGGAAACATCCAAGTACAATTTTCACTGATCAAGATGCAGCCATGGCATGTGCAATTGCTTATGTGTTCCCAAATACAAGACATCGACTTTGTTTATGGCATATTTATCTTAATGCCGCTAAACATCTAAGTCATATCATTCATAACCATCCTAAGAAGTTTCTACCTGCATTTAAAAATTGTGTCTATGAAGATAGATCAGAGGATTGTTTCAAAAGGAAGTGGAATGAACTGTTGATTGAATATAGCCTTGAGGAGAACTTGTGGATGCTAAATCTATATAATTTAAGAGAAAAGTGGGCTGCTGTTTATCGTGACTCTTTTACAGCGGATATGACAACTACTCAAAGGAGTGAAGGTATGAATAATGTATTTAAGAAGAGATTCCGTAGGAAACTTGGGCTTTCCGAACTCATCGTCGAATGCGAGAAGGTTTCTGCTTCTCTTCGCGAAAATGAGTTGGATGAAGATTTCAAATCACGTATGAAGAATCCAGTTAATTACATCCAAAATTTACCTTTGTTGAAGTATGCTGCTGAATCATATACAAGGAGGATGTATATGGAGTTTGAGGAAGAATTTAAATGTCAGTTTTCATATTCATGTAAATTGTTACAATCTGAGGGGTCAATATCAACATTCATGGTTACACATATGCATTCAAATTATGGAGCAACAGTAACATTCAATGTTGCAGATTTGACCATTACATGTTCTTGCAGGAAGTTTGAATCCATAGGTATGTATTTTCATTTGAAACTATAGTTTTATAGTTTTGGTTCTAATACAAGTTGCTAACCAAAACTTTCATATCTTATAGGTATATTGTGCAAGCATGCCTTCAAAGTATTTAATATGAACGATGTTTTCATTTTACCACCGAAATATATATTAAATAGGTGGACAAAATATGCAAAAAAGGGATTTCATATTGAAAGAAAAACAAATCAGAATGAAACCTTGAAAGCACATGCTGCACGCCTGTCTCGAAAGGCAACATCCCTTGCATTGAAGTGCTCAGTGTCAAGGCCACTTCTTGATTATTTAGAGAAAGCATTAGAGAAGTTGGAGATGGAATCAGATGCTTCTCTAAGTAATCTGAGAGAAAATGATGTTCCTATGGCATCTCTATCTTCTTCGAGAGTAAATGATATTCCTATTGTTTTAAATGACTCCAATGTAGATATAATAAAAAGTGCCATATCATTTCGAGTTCCTCGTGTGGTTAAAGGTGCAAAAAGTAAGCGAGCAAAGAATATAGTTGAAAAGAAAGCATGGAAGAAAAAGAAATTTTCTCAGGAGAAAGGTACTCATCACTATGCCCGACAAATCTTATTCTAATATTGTTGATAGTGATTTATTTCTGTCATTTTTGTGTATGACACAGGAGAAGGTTTAAGCAAAGTAACAGACAATAGAGAGCATGAACATGATCCAAAATATTTGAGCCAGAGCAATAATGCTAATATGGGAATATCAAATGCTTTCACCAACAATATGTATGTGGATTTTTCATCAATGGAGGCTCCATTAATGCAAGGAGGATACACCAGGCTTCTGCTTGGAGTTGATCAAGATGCATCGGCTGCTCGGAAATTAAATTTTGATGTAGCAAACCATGTAACATTTAAGGACTAAGTATTCATAATACACTCAGCAACCTGACGTTGTCAGCTTTGTAATTAACATTGCACGTAAAATCCTTTGTGATGGTGACGATTACTTATTGAAAGGGAATTAGGCTTAGACCTAGCTCCTAAATAATTTTGGTGGTTGAATTGCCCAACACAAACATTGGACTAACTAGTTTACTCTAGTGCATAAGTTATACAGGTGCAAAAGGTTCACAATCAGCCAATAAAAAAGACCAAGTGTTGGATTCAGCAACGGAGCAGCAAGGCAACCGAGGGCTCCTCTGGCCGGAGGCACCGGACTGTCCGGTGTGCACCGGACTGTCCGGTGCGGCTAGAGGACTTCGACTTCAAACTCTTCGCCCTCGGGATTTCTAGGAGGTCGACGCGCTATAATTCACCGGACTGTCCGGTGTGCACCGGACATGTCCGGTGCTCCAAGGAAACGCGGCCTCCGGAACTCGCCAGCCTCGGGTTTGCTCGACAGCCGCTCCGCTAAAATTCACCGGACTGTCCGGTGTGCACCGGACTGTCCGGTGTACCAGCGGAGCAACGGCTCTCTGCGGCGCCAACGGCTCCCTGCGGTGCATTAAATGCGCGCGCAGCGCGCGCAGTTGTCAGGCACGCCCATGCCGGTGCACCGGACATCAAACAGTACATGTCCGGTGTGCACCGGACACCCAGGAGGGCCCACAAGTCAGAAGCTCCAACGGTCAGAATCCAACGGCACTGGTGACGTGGCAGGGGCACCGGACTGTCCGGTGTGCACCGGACTGTCCGGTGCGCCATCGAACAGAGGGTTTCCAGCAACGGTCACTTTTGGTGGTTGGGGCTATAAATACCCCAACCACCCCACATTCATTGCCATCCAAGTTTTCCAACTCTCAACCACTTACAAGAGCTAGGCATTCAATTCTAGACACATACAAAGAGATCAAATCCTCTCCAATTCCACTCAAACCCTTAGTGACTAGCGAGAGAGATTTGCCGTGTTCTTTTGAGCTCTTGCGCTTGGATTGCTTTCTTTCTTTCTCACTTGTTCTTGAGATCATCACTCAATTGTAACCAAGGCAAGAGGCACCAATTGTGTGGTGGCCCTTGCGGGGAAGCTTTGTTCCCGTTTGATTGAGAAGAAGAGAAAGCTCACTCGATCCGTGGGATCGTTTGAGAGAGGGAAGGGTTGAAAGAGACCCGGCCTTTGTGGCCTCCTCAACGGGGAGTAGGTTTGCAAGAACCGAACCTCGGTAAAACAAATCCTTGTGTCACACTCTTATTTGCTTGCGATTTGTTTTGCGCCCTCTCTCGCGGACTCGTTTCTTTATTACTAACGCTAACCCGGCTTGTAGTTGTGATTATTTTTGTAAATTTCAGTTTCGCCCTATTCACCCCCCCTCTAGGCGACTATCAATTGGTATCGGAGCCGGTACTTCATTAGAGCCTAACCGCTCGAAGTGATGTCGGGAGAACCCGCCAAGAAGGAGATGGAGACCGGCGACAAGCCCACTACAAGCCAAGGGAGCACTTCATCGGAAGAGTCCCGCACCAAGAGAAGGGAGAAGAAGAAGATCTCCTCCAAGCGGAAGGAGAAAAGGTCTTCCTCTTCTCACCACAAGGAGAAGAAGGAAAAGTCTTCTTCTCACAAGCCGCATCGGAGTGGGGACAAGCACAAAAGGATGAGGAAGGTGATCTTCTACGAGACCGACACCTCATCGACATCTACCTCCGGCTCCGACGCGGCATCCGTTACTTCTAAATGCCAAGAGCGTAAGAAGTATAGTAAGATTCCCCTACGCTACCCTCGCATTCCTAAACATACACCTTTACTTTCCGTCCCATTAGGCAAACCACCAACTTTTAATGGTGAGGATTATGCTATGTGGAGTAATTTAATGCGATTTCATCTAACCTCTCTCCACAAAAGTATATGGGATGTTGTTGAGTTTGGTGTACAGGTACCATCCGTAGGGGATGAGGATTATGACACGGACGAAGTAGCCCAAATCGAGCACTTCAACTCCCAAGCCGCAACCATCCTCCTTGCCTCCCTAAGCAAGGAGGAATACAACAAAGTACAAGGATTGAAGAACGCCAAGGAGATTTGGGATCTACTCAAGACAGCGCACGAGGGTGATGAACTCACCAAAATCACCAAGCGGGAAACGATCGAGGGGGAGCTCGGTCGCTTCCGTCTTCGCCAAGGGGAGGAGCCACAAGACATGTACAACCGGCTCAAGACCTTGGTGAACCAAGTGCGCAACCTCGGGAGCGCAAAATGGGATGACCACGAAGTGGTTAAGGTTATTCTAAGAGCCCTTATTTTCCTTAACCCCACACAAGTTCAATTAATTCGTGGCAATCCTAGATATACACAAATGACCCCCGAGGAAGTTATCGGGAATTTTGTGAGTTTTGAATGCATGATTAAGGGCTCCAAGAAGATCAACGAGCTTGATGAACCCTCCACATCCGAGGCGCAACCCGTGGCCTTCAAGGCAATGGAGGAGAAGAAGGAGGAGTCTACATCAAGTAGACAACCAATTGACGCCTCCAAGCTCGACAACGAGGAGATGGCCCTAATCATCAAAAGCTTCCGGCAAATCCTCAAGCAACGGAAGGGGAAGGACTACAAATCCCGTTCCAAGAAGGTTTGCTACAAGTGTGGTAAGCCCGGTCACTTTATTGCTAAATGTCCATTATCAAGTGATAGTGACAGGGGTGACGACAAGAAGGGCAAGAGGAAGGAAAAGAAGAAGTACTACAAGAAGAAGGGCGGCGATGCCCATGTTTGTCGGGAGTGGGACTCCGACGAAAGCTCAAGCGACTCCTCCGACGACGAGGACGCCGCCAACATCGCCGTCACCAAAGGCCTCCTCTTCCCCAACGTCAGCCACAAGTGCCTCATGGCCAAGGACGGCAAAAAGAAGGTAAAATCAAAGTCCTCCACTAAATATGAAACATCTAGTGATGAGGATGATGATAAAAATGAAGAGGATAATTTGCGTATTCTTTTTGCCAACCTTAACATGGAACAAAAAGAAAAATTAAATGAGTTGATTAGTGCTATACATGAGAAGGATGATCTCTTGGATTCTCAAGAGGACTTCCTTATTAAAGAAAATAAAAAGCATGTTAAGGTTAAAAATGCTTATGCTCTAGAAAGAGAAAAATGTGAAAAATTGTCTAGTGAGCTAAGTATTTGCCATGAGACTTTAGACAACCTTAGAAATGAAAATGCAAATTTGTTAGCTAAGGTTGATTCTCATGTTTGCATTGATCCTAGAAATGATAATGTTGATTTGCTTGCTAGGATTGATGAATTGAATGCTTCTGTTGCTAGCCTTAGGAATGAGAATGAGAAATTAATTGCTAAGGCTAAGGATTTTGATGTTTGCAATGCTACTATTTCCGACCTTAGAGCTAATAATGATTTGTTGCATGCTAAGGTTGTTGAACTAAAATCTTGCAAACCCTCTACATCTAATGTTGAGCATATTTCCATTTGTACTAGATGTAGAGATATTAATGTTGATGCTATCCATGATCACCTAGCTTTAATTAAGAAACAAAATGATCACATAGCACAACTTAATGCTAAGATTAGAGAGCATGACTTAGAAAACGAAAAATTTAAACTTGCTAGAAGCATGCTCTATAATGGGAGACGCCCGGGCATTAAGGACGGCATTGGCTTCCAAAGGGGAGACAATGTCAAAATTAATGCCCCTCCTAAGAACTTGTCTAACTTTGTTAAGGGCAAGGCTCCCATGCCTCAGGATAACGAGGGTTACATTTTGTACCCTGCCGGGTATCCTGAGAGTAAAATTAAGAAAATTCATTCTAGGAAGTCTCACTCTGGCCCTAATTATGCTTTTATGTATAAGGGTGAGACATCTAGATCTAGGCAACCAACCCATGCCAAGTTGCCTAGAAAGAAAACTATTAATGCATCAAATGATCATGCCATTTCATTTAAAACTTTTGATGCATCTTATGTGTTGACTAGCAAATCTGGCAAGGTAGTTGCCAAAATTGTTGGGGGCAAACACAAGGGCTCAAAGACTTGTGTTTGGGTACCCAAAGTTCTTGTATCTAATGCCAAAGGACCCAAAACCGTTTGGGTACCTAAAACAAAGAACTAAACTTGTTTTGTAGGTTTATGCATCCGGGGGCACAAGTTGGATACTCGACAGCGGGTGCACAAACCACATGACCGGGGAGAAAAGGATGTTCTCCTCATATGAGAAAAACCAAGATCCCCAACGAGCTATCACATTCGGGGATGGAAATCAAGGTTTGGTCAAAGGTTTGGGTAAAATTGCTATATCTCCTGACCATACTATTTCCAATGTTTTTCTTGTAGATTCCTTAGATTACAATTTGCTTTCCGTATCCCAATTATGTCAAATGGGCTACAACTGTCTTTTTACTGATACAGGTGTTACTGTCTTTAGAAGAAGTGATGATTCAATAGCTTTTAAGGGAGTGTTAGAGGGTCAGCTATACTTAGTAGATTTTAATAAAGCTGAACTCGACACTTGTTTGATTGCTAAGACTAACTTGGGTTGGCTCTGGCACCGCCGACTAGCCCATGTTGGAATGAAGAATCTTCACAAGCTTCTAAAGGGAGAACACATTTTGGGACTAACCGATGTTCATTTTGAGAAAGACAGGATTTGTAGCGCATGCCAAGCTGGGAAGCAAGTTGGGATACATCATCCACACAAAAATATCATGACTACCGACAGGCCACTGGAGCTCCTACATATGGATCTATTCGGCCCGATCGCTTACATAAGCATCGGCGGTAGTAAGTATTGTCTTGTAATTGTGGATGATTATTCTCGCTTCACTTGGGTATTCTTTTTGCAGGAAAAATCACAAACCCAAGAGACCTTAAAGGGATTCTTGAGACGGGCTCAAAATGAGTTCGGCTTAAGGATCAAGAAAATTAGAAGCGACAATGGGACGGAGTTCAAAAATTCCCAAATTGAAGACTTTCTTGAGGAGGAGGGCATCAAGCATGAGTTCTCTTCTCCCTACACTCCACAACAAAATGGTGTAGTGGAGAGGAAGAATCGAACTCTATTGGACATGGCAAGAACCATGCTTGATGAGTACAAGACACCGGATCGGTTTTGGGCCGAGGCGGTCAACACCGCCTGCTACGCCATCAACCGATTATATCTTCATCGAATCCTCAAGAAGACATCCTATGAACTCCTAACCGGTAAAAAGCCCAATATTTCATATTTTAGAGTTTTTGGTAGCAAATGTTTTATACTTGTTAAAAGAGGTAGAAAATCTAAATTTGCTCCTAAAACTGTAGAAGGCTTTTTACTAGGATATGACTCAAACACAAGGGCATATAGAGTCTTTAACAAGTCCTCAGGACTTGTTGAAGTTTCTTGTGACGTTGTGTTTGATGAGACTAACGGATCTCAAGTAGAGCAAGTTGATCTTGATGATGCAGGTGAAGAACAGGCTCCATGCATAGCGCTAAGGAACATGTCCATCGGGGATGTGTGTCCTAAGGAATCCGAAGAGCCTCCAAATGCACAAGATCAACCATCCTCCTCCATGCAAGCATCTCCACCAACTCAAGTTGAGGATGAGGCTCAAGATGTTGAACAAGAAAATCAAGAAGATGAGCCACCTCAAAATGACGGTAACGATCAAGGGGGAGATTCAAATGATGAAGACAAGGAGGATGAACAACCAAGGCCGCCTCACCCAAGAGTCCACCAAGCAATACAACGAGATCACCCCGTCGACACCATCCTCGGCGACATTCATAAGGGGGTAACTACTCGATCTCGTGTTGCTCATTTTTGTGAACATTACTCGTTTGTTTCCTCTATTGAGCCAACCAGGGTAGAGGAAGCACTACAAGATTTGGATTGGGTGATGGCGATGCAAGAGGAGCTCAACAATTTCACGAGGAATGAGGTATGGCACTTAGTTCCACGTCCTAACCAAAATGTTGTAGGAACCAAGTGGGTCTTCCGCAACAAGCAAGACGAGCATGGTGTGGTGACTAGGAACAAAGCTCGACTCGTGGCCAAGGGGTATTCACAAGTCGAAGGTTTGGATTTTGGTGAAACCTATGCACCCGTAGCTAGGCTTGAGTCAATTCGTATATTATTAGCCTATGCTACTTACCATGGCTTCAAGCTCTACCAAATGGACGTGAAGAGTGCCTTCCTAAATGGACCAATCAAAGAGGAGGTCTATGTTGAGCAACCTCCCGGCTTTGAAGACAGTGAGTACCCTAACCATGTTTATAGGCTCTCTAAGGCGCTTTACGGGCTTAAGCAAGCCCCAAGAGCATGGTATGAATGCCTTAGAGATTTCCTTATTGCAAATGGCTTCAAAGTCGGCAAAGCCGATCCTACTTTATTCACTAAGACTCTTGATAATGATTTGTTTGTATGCCAAATTTATGTTGATGATATCATATTTGGGTCTACTAACAAATCTACATGTGAAGAATTTAGTAGGATCATGACGCAAAAATTCGAGATGTCAATGATGGGGGAGTTGAAGTACTTTCTAGGATTCCAAGTGAAGCAACTCCAAGAAGGCACCTTCATTAGCCAAACGAAGTATACTCAAGATATCCTAAGCAAGTTTGGAATGAAGGATGCCAAGCCCATCAAGACACCCATGGGAACCAATGGGCATCTCGACCTCGACACGGGAGGTAAGTCCGTGGATCAAAAGGTATACCGGTCGATGATTGGATCATTGCTTTATTTATGTGCATCTCGACCGGACATTATGCTTTCCGTTTGCATGTGTGCAAGATTCCAAGCCGACCCTAAGGAATCACACCTTACGGCCGTAAAACGAATCTTGAGATATTTGGCTTTTACTCCTAAGTTTGGGCTTTGGTACCCTCGGGGATCCACCTTTGATTTGATTGGATATTCGGATGCCGATTGGGCAGGGTGTAGGATTAACCGGAAGAGCACATCGGGGACTTGCCAGTTCTTGGGAAGATCCTTGGTGTCATGGGCTTCAAAGAAGCAAAATTCGGTCGCTCTTTCCACCGCCGAAGCCGAGTATATTGCCGCAGGCCATTGTTGTGCGCAATTGCTTTGGATGAGGCAAACCCTGCGGGACTACGGTTACAAATTAACCAAAGTTCCTTTGCTATGTGACAATGAGAGTGCAATCAAAATGGCCGACAATCCCGTCGAGCACAGCCGCACTAAGCATATAGCCATTCGGTATCATTTTCTTCGGGATCACCAACAAAAGGGGGATATCGAGATTTCTTACATTAATACTAAAGATCAATTAGCCGATATCTTTACCAAGCCTCTTGATGAACAATCTTTTACCCGACTTAGGCATGAGCTTAATATTCTTGATTCCAGGAATTTCTTTTGCTAGTCTTGCACACATAGCTCATAAATATACCTTTGATCATGTCTCTTTTATATGCTATGACTAATGTGTTTTCAAGTGTATTTCAACCAAGTCATAGGTATATTGAAAGGGAATAGGAGTCTTCGGCGAAGACAAGGCTTCCACTACACTCCACTACTCATCCTTCGCCGTCGCTCCGCATCACCTCTCCAACTTTGGTATAATCTTCACTCATTCATTTTATGACCAAAGGGGGAGAAAGCACTTCATTGGGCTCTAATGATTCCGTTTTTGGCGATTCATGCCAAAGGGGGAGAAAATATGAGCCCAAAGCAAAAGGACCGCACCACCACGCACCACCACCTAATTTATAAATTTGATGATTTTCAATGATAAATTTCAAAATTGGTATCTCTTTGTGTTCTAAAGGGGGAGCAAGTAGTATTTTTCGAAATTGATGGAAAATCCTCTTGAACACTAAGAGGAGACCTTATTTGAGGGGGAGTGTTGTTTAGTCGAAGGAAAAGCATTTGAAACAGGGGGAGAAAATTCCATATCTTGAAAATGCTTTGCAAAATCTTTTTCATTTACCTTTGACTATCTTGCAAAAGTACTTTGAAAAGAATTTACAAAAGAATTTGCAAAAACAAAACTCGTGGTGAAAATATGGTCCAATATGTCAAAAACAAAGAAACCATCCATGCGCATCATATAAGTTTATATTGGCTCAATTCCAAGCAACCTTTGCACTTACATTATGTAAACTAGTTCAATTATGCACTTCTATATTTGCTTTGGTTTGTGTTGGCATCAATCACCAAAAAGGGGGAGATTGAAAGGGAATTAGGCTTAGACCTAGCTCCTAAATAATTTTGGTGGTTGAATTGCCCAACACAAACATTGGACTAACTAGTTTACTCTAGTGCATAAGTTATACAGGTGCAAAAGGTTCACAATCAGCCAATAAAAAAGACCAAGTGTTGGATTCAGCAACGGAGCAGCAAGGCAACCGAGGGCTCCTCTGGCCGGAGGCACCGGACTGTCCGGTGTGCACCGGACTGTCCGGTGCGGCTAGAGGACTTCGACTTCAAACTCTTCGCCCTCGGGATTTCTAGGAGGTCGACGCGCTATAATTCACCGGACTGTCCGGTGTGCACCGGACATGTCCGGTGCTCCAAGGAAACGCGGCCTCCGGAACTCGCCAGCCTCGGGTTTGCTCGACAGCCGCTCCGCTAAAATTCACCGGACTGTCCGGTGTGCACCGGACTGTCCGGTGTACCAGCGGAGCAACGGCTCTCTGCGGCGCCAACGGCTCCCTGCGGTGCATTAAATGCGCGCGCAGCGCGCGCAGTTGTCAGGCACGCCCATGCCGGTGCACCGGACATCAAACAATACATGTCCGGTGTGCACCGGACACCCAGGAGGGCCCACAAGTCAGAAGCTCCAACGGTCAGAATCCAACGGCACTGGTGACGTGGCAGGGGCACCGGACTGTCCGGTGTGCACCGGACTGTCCGGTGCGCCATCGAACAGAGGGTTTCCAGCAACGGTCACTTTTGGTGGTTGGGGCTATAAATACCCCAACCACCCCACATTCATTGCCATCCAAGTTTTCCAACTCTCAACCACTTACAAGAGCTAGGCATTCAATTCTAGACACATACAAAGAGATCAAATCCTCTCCAATTCCACTCAAACCCTTAGTGACTAGCGAGAGAGATTTGCCGTGTTCTTTTGAGCTCTTGCGCTTGGATTGCTTTCTTTCTTTCTCACTTGTTCTTGAGATCATCACTCAATTGTAACCAAGGCAAGAGGCACCAATTGTGTGGTGGCCCTTGCGGGGAAGCTTTGTTCCCGTTTGATTGAGAAGAAGAGAAAGCTCACTCGATCCGTGGGATCGTTTGAGAGAGGGAAGGGTTGAAAGAGACCCGGCCTTTGTGGCCTCCTCAACGGGGAGTAGGTTTGCAAGAACCGAACCTCGGTAAAACAAATCCTTGTGTCACACTCTTATTTGCTTGCGATTTGTTTTGCGCCCTCTCTCGCGGACTCGTTTCTTTATTACTAACGCTAACCCGGCTTGTAGTTGTGATTATTTTTGTAAATTTCAGTTTCGCCCTATTCACCCCCCCCTCTAGGCGACTATCACTTATGCTGAAAAATGCAGTAGCTGTAACTAGCTTCAGAGTTCGCCTCTGTTTGTTTGCTTGTTTGCTTGTCTACGGCTGGCTCGAAAGACTGGCTCGAAACGTTGGCTCCTTTTAACATTAAATTAGTGTGGCCAGCCGACCCGAAAGATTGCTTTGAGATTAATAAATGAACACGTGGCATCAATCTGCTAGGTGCTGCACAGATACCGCTCTGCAGCACGCATGTATGGAATTTTTTTCCTCTTCGGAAAAAAATTCCATACATGCGTGCTGTAGAGCGATATCTGTGCAGCACCTACCGGATTGATGCCACGTGTTCATTTATTAATCTCAAAGCAATCTTTCGGATCGGCTGGCCACACTAATTTAATGTTAAAAGGAGCCAACGTTTGGAGCCAGCTGCCAGCCGTACAAGCAAATAAGCCATCTACTTTTTTTTCATGCCCTACACAAACGAGCGCCGCCATTCCTTGCGTACCGCAAACACACAGCCCTAGAGGGACGATTGCATCCATGGAAGAGTACAGCGATCGTGCCGCCGCCACCACGAATATCACGTCCCAGCTGCAACCCTTGCTATGTGACGTCCCTACCCAAATCGTCGATCCATCTTATCATGAAGAGGCGACACTGCAGGTACTGTCATCATTAGTTCTTTTGATCATTGTACTTTTTCCGTCTATTTAGTTTGTCTATTTGACTATAATTCCCACATTTGCATAGAACATTGAGTGTATAAACACCGAAGTAAATATTGTTGGCGCTATCGATACTAACATTCAAGGCAAGGAGAACACCATTCCAGAAGTGGTGACATATAAGGTGATTTTATTCTAAACGTATTTTGCAATAAATTTCCGTACTGTTGTAACGTGACTTTATTCTAAACGTATTTTGCAATAGAAGGTTGATCCAGTTTGGAGATGCTGTTTCATTTGACACCACATTTCAAACAAATAAGTTTGAAATGCCTTTTGCTCCACTACTTGGAACCAACCATCATAAGCAGACAATAGTCTTTGGGGCTGCACTGTTATTTAATGAAACTATTGAATCATTTGTTTGGCTCTTTCAAACCTTTTTGACAGCAATGTCAGGGAAACATCCAAGTACAATTTTCACTGATCAAGATGCAGCCATGGCATGTGCAATTGCTTATGTGTTCCCAAATACAAGACATCGACTTTGTTTATGGCATATTTATCTTAATGCCGCTAAACATCTAAGTCATATCATTCATAACCATCCTAAGAAGTTTCTACCTGCATTTAAAAATTGTGTCTATGAAGATAGATCAGAGGATTGTTTCAAAAGGAAGTGGAATGAACTGTTGATTGAATATAGCCTTGAGGAGAACTTGTGGATGCTAAATCTATATAATTTAAGAGAAAAGTGGGCTGCTGTTTATCGTGACTCTTTTACAGCGGATATGACAACTACTCAAAGGAGTGAAGGTATGAATAATGTATTTAAGAAGAGATTCCGTAGGAAACTTGGGCTTTCCGAACTCATCGTCGAATGCGAGAAGGTTTCTGCTTCTCTTCGCGAAAATGAGTTGGATGAAGATTTCAAATCACGTATGAAGAATCCAGTTAATTACATCCAAAATTTACCTTTGTTGAAGTATGCTGCTGAATCATATACAAGGAGGATGTATATGGAGTTTGAGGAAGAATTTAAATGTCAGTTTTCATATTCATGTAAATTGTTACAATCTGAGGGGTCAATATCAACATTCATGGTTACACATATGCATTCAAATTATGGAGCAACAGTAACATTCAATGTTGCAGATTTGACCATTACATGTTCTTGCAGGAAGTTTGAATCCATAGGTATGTATTTTCATTTGAAACTATAGTTTTATAGTTTTGGTTCTAATACAAGTTGCTAACCAAAACTTTCATATCTTATAGGTATATTGTGCAAGCATGCCTTCAAAGTATTTAATATGAACGATGTTTTCATTTTACCACCGAAATATATATTAAATAGGTGGACAAAATATGCAAAAAAGGGATTTCATATTGAAAGAAAAACAAATCAGAATGAAACCTTGAAAGCACATGCTGCACGCCTGTCTCGAAAGGCAACATCCCTTGCATTGAAGTGCTCAGTGTCAAGGCCACTTCTTGATTATTTAGAGAAAGCATTAGAGAAGTTGGAGATGGAATCAGATGCTTCTCTAAGTAATCTGAGAGAAAATGATGTTCCTATGGCATCTCTATCTTCTTCGAGAGTAAATGATATTCCTATTGTTTTAAATGACTCCAATGTAGATATAATAAAAAGTGCCATATCATTTCGAGTTCCTCGTGTGGTTAAAGGTGCAAAAAGTAAGCGAGCAAAGAATATAGTTGAAAAGAAAGCATGGAAGAAAAAGAAATTTTCTCAGGAGAAAGGTACTCATCACTATGCCCGACAAATCTTATTCTAATATTGTTGATAGTGATTTATTTCTGTCATTTTTGTGTATGACACAGGAGAAGGTTTAAGCAAAGTAACAGACAATAGAGAGCATGAACATGATCCAAAATATTTGAGCCAGAGCAATAATGCTAATATGGGAATATCAAATGCTTTCACCAACAATATGTATGTGGATTTTTCATCAATGGAGGCTCCATTAATGCAAGGAGGATACACCAGGCTTCTGCTTGGAGTTGATCAAGATGCATCGGCTGCTCGGAAATTAAATTTTGATGTAGCAAACCATGTAACATTTAAGGACTAAGTATTCATAATACACTCAGCAACCTGACGTTGTCAGCTTTGTAATTAACATTGCACGTAAAATCCTTTGTGATGGTGACGATTACTTATGCTGAAAAATGCAGTAGCTGTAACTAGCTTCAGAGTTCGCCTCTGTTTGTTTGCTTGTTTGCTTGTCTACGGCTGGCTCGAAAGACTGGCTCGAAACGTTGGCTCCTTTTAACATTAAATTAGTGTGGCCAGCCGACCCGAAAGATTGCTTTGAGATTAATAAATGAACACGTGGCATCAATCTGCTAGGTGCTGCACAGATACCGCTCTGCAGCACGCATGTATGGAATTTTTTTCCTCTTCGGAAAAAAATTCCATACATGCGTGCTGTAGAGCGATATCTGTGCAGCACCTACCGGATTGATGCCACGTGTTCATTTATTAATCTCAAAGCAATCTTTCGGATCGGCTGGCCACACTAATTTAATGTTAAAAGGAGCCAACGTTTGGAGCCAGCTGCCAGCCGTACAAGCAAATAAGCCATCTACTTTTTTTTCATGCCCTACACAAACGAGCGCCGCCATTCCTTGCGTACCGCAAACACACAGCCCTAGAGGGACGATTGCATCCATGGAAGAGTACAGCGATCCTGCCGCCGCCACCACGAATATCACGTCCCAGCTGCAACCCTTGCTATGTGACGTCCCTACCCAAATCGTCGATCCATCTTATCATGAAGAGGCGACACTGCAGGTACTGTCATCATTAGTTCTTTTGATCATTGTACTTTTTCCATCTATTTAGTTTGTCTATTTGACTGTAATTCCCACATTTGCATAGAACATTGAGTGTATAAACACCGAAGTAAATATTGTTGGCGCTATCGATACTAACATTCAAGGCAAGGAGAACACCATTCCAGAAGTGGTGACATATAAGGTGATTTTATTCTAAACGTATTTTGCAATAAATTTCCGTACTGTTGTAACGTGACTTTATTCTAAACGTATTTTGCAATAGAAGGTTGATCCAGTTTGGAGATGCTGTTTCATTTGACACCACATTTCAAACAAATAAGTTTGAAATGCCTTTTGCTCCACTACTTGGAACCAACCATCATAAGCAGACAATAGTCTTTGGGGCTGCACTGTTATTTAATGAAACTATTGAATCATTTGTTTGGCTCTTTCAAACCTTTTTGACAGCAATGTCAGGGAAACATCCAAGTACAATTTTCACTGATCAAGATGCAGCCATGGCATGTGCAATTGCTTATGTGTTCCCAAATACAAGACATCGACTTTGTTTATGGCATATTTATCTTAATGCCGCTAAACATCTAAGTCATATCATTCATAACCATCCTAAGAAGTTTCTACCTGCATTTAAAAATTGTGTCTATGAAGATAGATCAGAGGATTGTTTCAAAAGGAAGTGGAATGAACTGTTGATTGAATATAGCCTTGAGGAGAACTTGTGGATGCTAAATCTATATAATTTAAGAGAAAAGTGGGCTGCTGTTTATCGTGACTCTTTTACAGCGGATATGACAACTACTCAAAGGAGTGAAGGTATGAATAATGTATTTAAGAAGAGATTCCGTAGGAAACTTGGGCTTTCCGAACTCATCGTCGAATGCGAGAAGGTTTCTGCTTCTCTTCGCGAAAATGAGTTGGATGAAGATTTCAAATCACGTATGAAGAATCCAGTTAATTACATCCAAAATTTACCTTTGTTGAAGTATGCTGCTGAATCATATACAAGGAGGATGTATATGGAGTTTGAGGAAGAATTTAAATGTCAGTTTTCATATTCATGTAAATTGTTACAATCTGAGGGGTCAATATCAACATTCATGGTTACACATATGCATTCAAATTATGGAGCAACAGTAACATTCAATGTTGCAGATTTGACCATTACATGTTCTTGCAGGAAGTTTGAATCCATAGGTATGTATTTTCATTTGAAACTATAGTTTTATAGTTTTGGTTCTAATACAAGTTGCTAACCAAAACTTTCATATCTTATAGGTATATTGTGCAAGCATGCCTTCAAAGTATTTAATATGAACGATGTTTTCATTTTACCACCGAAATATATATTAAATAGGTGGACAAAATATGCAAAAAAGGGATTTCATATTGAAAGAAAAACAAATCAGAATGAAACCTTGAAAGCACATGCTGCACGCCTGTCTCGAAAGGCAACATCCCTTGCATTGAAGTGCTCAGTGTCAAGGCCACTTCTTGATTATTTAGAGAAAGCATTAGAGAAGTTGGAGATGGAATCAGATGCTTCTCTAAGTAATCTGAGAGAAAATGATGTTCCTATGGCATCTCTATCTTCTTCGAGAGTAAATGATATTCCTATTGTTTTAAATGACTCCAATGTAGATATAATAAAAAGTGCCATATCATTTCGAGTTCCTCGTGTGGTTAAAGGTGCAAAAAGTAAGCGAGCAAAGAATATAGTTGAAAAGAAAGCATGGAAGAAAAAGAAATTTTCTCAGGAGAAAGGTACTCATCACTATGCCCGACAAATCTTATTCTAATATTGTTGATAGTGATTTATTTCTGTCATTTTTGTGTATGACACAGGAGAAGGTTTAAGCAAAGTAACAGACAATAGAGAGCATGAACATGATCCAAAATATTTGAGCCAGAGCAATAATGCTAATATGGGAATATCAAATGCTTTCACCAACAATATGTATGTGGATTTTTCATCAATGGAGGCTCCATTAATGCAAGGAGGATACACCAGGCTTCTGCTTGGAGTTGATCAAGATGCATCGGCTGCTCGGAAATTAAATTTTGATGTAGCAAACCATGTAACATTTAAGGACTAAGTATTCATAATACACTCAGCAACCTGACGTTGTCAGCTTTGTAATTAACATTGCACGTAAAATCCTTTGTGATGGTGACGATTACTTATGCTGAAAAATGCAGTAGCTGTAACTAGCTTCAGAGTTCGCCTCTGTTTGTTTGCTTGTTTGCTTGTCTACGGCTGGCTCGAAAGACTGGCTCGAAACGTTGGCTCCTTTTAACATTAAATTAGTGTGGCCAGCCGACCCGAAAGATTGCTTTGAGATTAATAAATGAACACGTGGCATCAATCTGCTAGGTGCTGCACAGATACCGCTCTGCAGCACGCATGTATGGAATTTTTTTCCTCTTCTTCGGTATGCTTCAGCTTCACCCAGATCCAGGTAGGCAAAATACAAGGAACTCTTTTAAGTATCACTGTATCAGCGTGAAGAACAGCATGGTCCTAGCGAACGCATTTGTTGTAAGACTTTTTTTTTTGCTTGTTAGAAATTGATAGATCATGAGTAGCTCGTGTTACGCAAGTGTCAGCGACTGGCAAGCATTAATCAACCGCTATCTCCCGTCACCAGCTCCATGCGTTATCTCAATGGTACCCCCATCGGCCATCGCATCGCTTGATCTATCCCAGCCAATCTCACTCACATGCATGATATACTATTCTACATGTAAGTGACAGGAAATTAACAGGCAGATCGAGGCGGTTGGCTTCATCAACCAAGTATCAGGAGAATGCATGTATCCCTTTCACACCGTTACAACATGGATTACAATTTACAAGTGCTCGATTCATTCTCATTCAAGCAAATTACAATCACCCAATCCCTTGCCTGAGGGATGACAATACTTCCAACAGTCAGAGTGTATATGGATCTTTCTTTCTTTTTTTTACCTTTTTTATATTAATAACGAAGGAAGGGGGAGAGAAGAGAACAGAGAGGACGTACAGGTACACAGTAGGACGGCGGCGGCGGCGGCGGTGCCGGCCGAGCTCGCTCGTTGTCGTAGCCGTAGCCGTAGCCCGTAGGTCAAAGCTTGACGACCTCCGGGACGTCGACGGGGTAGCGGTGGATGCAGTCGTCCCAGGGCCCGTTGGTGGGGGTCTTGATGCTGCGGAGGCACTTCCAGACGGCGCTGTTGCACTTGAACCCGCTGCCGAAGCCGATCTGCCAGACGCGGTCGCCGCGGCGCATGCGGCCCTTGGCCTCGATGTAGGCGAGCTCGTACCAGAGGGAGCTGCTGGACGTGTTGCCGAAGCGGTGCAGCGTCATGCGGGACGCCTCCACGTGGCGCGGCGACAGCTGCAGGTTCTTCTGCAGCTCGTCGATGACGGCGCGCCCGCCCGCGTGGATGCAGAAGTGCTCGAACGCCAGCTTGAAGTCCGGGATGTAGGGCCTCCACCCCTTGTTCACGAGCTTGCGCCCCACCAGGCGGAAGAAGAAGAGCAGCTGCTCCGACATGGGCAGCACCAGCGGCCCGATCGTCGTGATGTTGGACTTGAGCGCGTCGCCGGCGATGGCCATCAGCTCCTTGGACAGCGAGATGCCCGAGAAGCCCTGCTCGTCCTCCTCCTCGTACACGCACCGGTACGCGCGGTCGTCCGCGCCCTTGTGCGTCCTCACCACGTGCACCAGCCGGTACTTGGCGCGCCGGGCCTCGCGCCGCCGGTTCGACAGCAGGATCGCCGCCGCGCCCATCCGGAACAGGCAGTTGGGAAGCAGCATGTCGCGCCGGCTCCCCTGGTAGAAGTTGGGGGTGATGATCTCGGTCGAAACCACCAGCGCGTTCGAGTTCGGGTGAACCTATTATTATATTATAAGAAGCATGTTTGTTACGTAAACGATGATGATTTAGAGGACTGCCCTGCCCTGCCCTGCCCAGCTAATTAATTAAATTACCTGGAGCATGTCCCGCGCGAGGTCGATGGAGATGAGCCCGGCGCTGCATCCCATCCCCGACAGGTTGAAGCTGCGGATGTTGCTCCGGAGCTTGTACTTGTTGATGATCATGGCGGAGAGCGAGGGCGTCGGTGAGAAGAGGCTGCAGTTGACGACGAGGATGTCGATGTCCTTGGGCTTGAGCCCCGTGCGGCGGACGAGGTCGTCGATGGCGGAGAAGATGACGAGCTGCGCCTCGGCGCGCGAGGCCTCCATGCTGGGGTTGGGCGGGATGTAGTGGTTGGCGGGCGGGAGGCACGTGTCCTCGCCGAGCCCCGAGCGCTCCAGGATCCTGGTCTGGAAGCGCACGCTCTTGTCGTCGTCGCTGATGAGGCGCGTGTGCTCCATGAAGGTGGCGAAGGGCACGCGGCAGCTGGCGGGGGGCTTGTAGCAGGCGTAGTCCACCAGGTACACCGGCCTGGGGCGCGACATCACGTACACGGTGCCGACGAAGACGACCAGGAACGCGGAGCAGAGGATGTGGACCAGGTCCAGCTCCAGCGAGCGCCACAGCGAGAGCAGCTCGCCGGGGCCGAGGCGCGCCAGCTCCAGCGCCGTGGCGGCCATCACCGGCACCAGCAGCAGCGTCAGGAAGTGGTTTACCAGGTACTGGTACCCCAGCTTGACGTGCTTGAGGTTCACCGACCCGGAGAAGACGCCGCCGCTCGGCATGTCGCCCGCCTGCTGCTGCTATCCCTCGGCGCGGCCGGCTCGCCCACCAGTCTTCCCGCCCGCTCACGGCAGCGTCTTGGCGGGGGCGATGCAAACCAAACCAGCGTGCCGTTCGTTGTGCACGGCACAGCTGAAGGAAAGAGCTCTTCCCCTAGCCGGCTACGTTGCTGTGCGGTGTTCGTGTGTTGTTTGCGGAGGAGGTGGTGCCGTGGTGGGGTCTTAAAATAGGGGCGGAGCCGCGAGGGTCGCCCGTAATTAAAAGAATCGGGGGCAGATGGGTAGTTTAAATGAGAGCCCGGCTACCGCCACCAACCAGAGCCCAGAGGCAGGGGGTTGGCGCCTGGTCTTGTAGCAGGCCCCCACGACTGTATGCTCCATTCGATGGCACAAATTTTGTCCAGTTTTTATTCATCACATTTTTTGTATGATGACTTTTGATCGCGCAACAAGCATGCCCATCGGATGTCCATGATCGGTTGGTTTGACGGCTGGTTTGGACTTGTGGACTATGGTCAGAAAGATACCTACGGTTACTTGGATCGGCAGTTAATGGCGGACATCGATGGGCCGTTTGCCAACCGCCAAGGTATCATCATCAGGCCGGTATGAAAGCGTCAAAACTCAAAACAGTCTCATGTCAGCGGATACTCGCTCGTTAATTACCTGACTTGTATGAAATGGGGATAAAGACATGGTGTTTCAAAGATGCTCGTTACCTTGATCATATCTATGGATGAAAAAAGAATAGACAAGGTGTTTCAAAACAGCTTCCAGAGCCTCTTCCTCGTCGCTTTGCAGTTTGCACGGGCAACATGATTATCGATATGAGCGCCTAAACCTAGCTGGTATCGATAACGGATCACATTAAGTCGAATTTCAGTCATATTTTGGTTGGTAATTCAAAGAAATAAATGTGACAAGCAGCATGTGAAGGTGCCGTCCATTATCTATGCTAAACTGTACATACGAACAACAACTAGCATGGCCGTCACACGAATGAAAAATGTTAACAGAGTTATTAGATTATATCCAGAGGTTGGTAGAGCGTTGGTTACAACTAGCATGACCATTCCGCCTTGATGAGTAGAAGCAGGCTAAGGCGGTAGTGGCTTCGATAGACATAAGCAAAATTATAATAAACCTGGCAGTATTATAAGACAAAAAAACCAATATAATGCATAATAAAACGGTTCAGAATTAAATTTAGAGAAGCTAGGGATAATGGAATTAAAAAATGGCAGTGTGGTTAATATTACACAATAGAAATTGCATGCCCACATGATAGGGTAAAGAGGGAAATTTCTCTTTCTACAGTTTATTCAGAAACGCAAAAAGAAAAAAAAAACAAAATCCCTTCTAGAGAGATCCCAGACTCCCAGCATACATTCAAGGAAGCGGCAGGACTCCTGCTCCTTGCTGGCCTTCACTACCTTGCAGGTTTCTTGTACATGTACGAGTACGATCACCGGATCATAGCTAGCCTTGCAATGACAAGAATTTCAGGCCTACCACGTGCAACAAATTAATCGTCGGTGGTACGTTCTGCGTGCACAGTCTGTATTAGGACAATAAGTTTTTTTTATATCAAAGTTTTATCTGCGTTCGATAAATTATATCATATGATTGTTTCTTTATAATGTGAAAACAACTACCAATACTCTATAAACCATAAATTAAAATACCAATGGAATCATAGAATACAACTCTCAGTTAGAAGTAAGTATTCTATCTCTATCCACGTTTTGTTTTATTCTATACAATAATTAATACAGTACGGTGGTCCTAGATGCCGTTCGTTCAACTGCGCTGCAAAAACGAAAACCACTCTTGTGATTAAGCCAAAAACGTACATGATCTGGCTTTAACGCCGTACAATGGTAAGCTGCTCCTGCAGCCTGCTGGACAGTCATATTTTTTTTATGGCTACAAGTACATGTGTGCGGAAGTGATGCAGCTCTGAAAGAGCACTCCTTTTGAATTTCCTTGTACTAGTAAATATGAAAGCGCAGTAGTTCAGATTTAAGAGGGTAACGTTGCCAAAACTGAAGGGTTGAACGGATCTTGTTTCAGGAAATGGAGTTGAGCTCGCAAACAAATTAGGCGTACATAGGTTGATATCTTGATTAAAAAAAAAGTCATTTCACACCTACATTTGCTATATACGATCTAAGCCATGCGTCCTTTTGGAGTTGAGGTGCTGGAAAAGGATAAAGGATAGATAGATAGATAATATAGATAAATAAAGCGCACAGCCGGTCATCTACCTCCCAGTTTCCCGGATCGGAGCAGATCAAAGAGCAGTGTGGTCCTGTCCAGTACAAGCATTTATTTACGCATGCGCGCAGTATAATCTGCACTACTGGGCCAATCAAAAGCTCAGGACCAGAAAAAGGTTTCGCCCGCTTGCTGTCCAAGCGCGCTGTGCCAACTGCATACTCCTATTTCTACCAACAGAGCAGGCTGCATCGACGGGCATTTGGCTAGGGTTTGGGCTTGACTGCAGACGGATCCCAGCTCCAAGGCCACCTAGCTGTAACCGGCGCTACTTTTAGGTGTGCCAAAACTGATAGCGAATTCACAGAGACAAAACATCGTACGAACAGTAAAAGCTCAGCTAAGTTCATGAACGTTAACGTACGGCCAAATGCAACACTCAGCTCAGACCATGAACACAGCTCAGCTCAGCTCAGCTCAGCTCAATGCAAAGGTCTGGGTCTCAGTATCTGGTATCTTGGTCTTTAAAATTTGGCGAAATTAAGTAACCGCTAGCGTAAAATAATAGTCCAATATATTTTTTTTTGTGCAAGGAAACAGCACGTACGTCCACTCTCACGAACAGTGGTAGTATTAGTATATAACGTGGTGTAGCGCGAGCAGCTTTGGAATTATTGTTCTGAATTCTGAGTTGCAGTTTTGGTTACTGGGAAACGTAGCGTAAAGTTGTTGGATTCTCTCGGTTTTTTTAATCTATTTTTTTTTTTTACTTTGTGTTCCCTATATGCCATTCCTTTTGTCCATCCTAAACTTACGTCACCTGAAGTCTGGACACGCATATGAATATATGATGGCGCATGGTCTGTTTGGAGTGGGTTTAGGAGCCGCGTCCGTCCGCGAAGCCACTACCCTACGCTACGGCTACACACGAACTCGCACGCCATGCATGGAATGAAGCCTGTGCGTGCCCACACCGCCATATATTTATGCGGCCTGCAGGCGCTATATGCATCCTGTTTGGTTGACGACGGCGTCTCTGCTGCTCGTCACCTCTCCTTCATCCTTTTCTTTTCAGTGTACACTGTAGTACTGAATAGCAACCGGCCGTGAGCTGGCAGCTCTCAGCGTAGGAGTATTTAATAATGCTAACCGCCTTAGCTGAACCGATCTTGACACGCACGCCTGTATGACAGACCGTGCCTGTTACCTGCAAGAAAACAACACGCGCGGGCACGCGTGCCGTACGTTCTTCATCTCCCTGTCCATCTTTCCCCGGCCGGTCTGGTTATGGATCGCAAGCAGGACTGCTCCCTGAAAACCCCATATATCTGCATGTTGCCCGGCCGGCTCCCATTGACTCATCAGATGGGGAAAACAGTACATTTCAACTTTAGTTTGGCCTACACAGTTCAGTTCAGTTCGTCAGGCTTATCCGTCTACGTACAGTCGTCAGATGCTGCGTTCTCGCGAGAACTAACCAGATTGGCCGGCGAATCGGCTGGCATCCGTGTGTGGTACGGTTGGGCGTTGGTGGTGTTTGGTCGCCGCCAGTGAGGTGATCTGATTGATATATGTAGTAGAAATAGAAAACACCTTGACGACGTCGCCTACCAGCAGCTGGTTCAGGTCTATGCGGCAGCTTCGCAAGTTGCTCCGGGACTAATTGTTGGGTCTTCATCCCTCCGTACTGCAGTGAAAAATTCTCTTCATGTACAGTGAGGAGTATCTCTGTACGTAACCTCATATGGATCGGATGGATACACTAGCTTGTACACATGCACGGCAGAGAAGTAGGTATTTTTAGTTTTAATTTAATCCAAAAAACTACAGTAACGTATGTGCTACTCACATAATCATTAAACAGTAGTAAAACATGCACAAATACTAAGAATAGAGTGTACACGCGAAGTAACCGATGCTCAAAGCATCAGTGGCTCCATTCAAACGAGACATTCCGTGTGTATGTTCGATGCAGTAGTCGTACACAGTCGATGCAGTCAGATGTACGCAGTGCAGTCACATAAACGGCGCCGACGACGAAGAACTGGATCAGCGTTGGTCGAGCGAGCAGTCGTGAGTACGATTGCCAAAAACTTGATCGCCCGCACACCCGTGCAAGTGTAACTCTACGGACGACGATTTCGGAGGTCTGCTCTCCCACTCTCTCTGTGCTCGCAGAAGGTGGGACAGGGATGGGTTGTGTGCAATGCGTTTGAGACTATTCACTGTGCTGTCACCAGAAGCAGCCTCACCTCCTCCGTATATATACACGCGCAGAGGGAGGCGAACGGACAGTAACGGTCGCCAACAGAGCTATTGTCATAGCAATCTAGAAACTGACGCTGACGCCATCAGTGACGTCTGTTACGTCCGTTACTTGCCATAACACAGGAAACAATCAGATAGTAATGAACGGTATCACTCCAGACAAAATGCGCAATCGTTAGGAATGAATATTCAGACCAAGGTCTACCACGGCCACGTCCATAGCCCGGCCAGCGGCGCGCGCGCGTGACAGTCCTTCATTCTTTTTTCAGCTTCTCAATACATGCACCAATGGTCCACCTATTTAAGTTAATTGAATTGTCACTTTAACTTCTGGTATGATACTAAAGTACTAGTATACTGCATCATTAAAGTAGACCTTTAGCAGTGACTATTATTGAATATTAATTTAGGTCAGGCTTAACAACGTCTACCTCTTTCTGACGATCTCTCATCTCGCGCCGTGCTATCCCTTTCCAATCGAGCGCAGCCCCTATAGGCTGCTGTTGCCGTGGTGTTAGAGTTAGACCCAACTGTTCAACCAACCGTTTCCTAACCGGTCTTTAAAGACTGGACCCCCAACGGTTGTTCGGTTCAGTGATCATCGCGTGCAGTGCAGGTGAGCCGATCTGGACCGACCGGTGTAGGTGTACGGTAGTGTGTAGCCACCCGTACGCACGCAACCCAGTCCGGTACGGTTTGGCCAGAGCTAGCCTTTGGGCTTGGGCACACATGCCCCGCCCGCCGTACGCGAAAGCCCGCGGCAGTTGAGAGGCACACACGATACAGTGACACTGCCACACGCAGTGCAGCGGTTAACTGCGTGTTTATTTATAGGTCCGAAAAGGACTCGAGACGAAACTACGGAGGCGATGTCCTCTAGAGCTCTAAAATGGCAAAGCTTATTTAGTGCAGTGGGAGGGTCTGGAGCCTGCATTTCATTTCTGACACGAACAAAAGCGGGTGAGATGTCCTACTGGCCGCCGATCAGACAGGGAGGACCATCGCATTTGCTCGCCGACCGGGGGGGAGAGAGAGAAAGAGAGTGCGTTGCGTTTAACGAAAGCAAGTCAACAAAGTCTCATAGCGCGACGGATGGGCTGGGTTCTTCGGTCCCTCCCATCACACGTCTATACGGCCGCCCGGCCTCCAGCGAAGACGAAGTACGGTACCTAGTAAAATGAGGTCAACCAGCAAGGCACAAACAAACGACTCGTAGTCGTCGATCGATCGAACTGCAGCGGAGAGGGCCGCTGTTTGTGTTTCGCTGCGTCCATGGTACGGCTGGGTGTTGGGGGCTTGGGGCCGCCTCTTCACTGCGAGACGCGACGGCGGCCCCGGAACTCCCGCCCTCACGCACGCACGCACCCTGTGCCGTGCAGTGCAGACGTGAGTAGGGCTGGAAACGAGCCGAGCCGAGCTCGGCTCGGCTCGGCTCGATGCGGCTCGGTGTCTGAACGAGCTCGGCTCGGCTCGGCTCGTCCATTCCACGAGCTGGTGAAAGAGGCTCGGCTCGGCTCGACCTTGGCTCGCGAGCTGGCTCGGCTCGGCTCGCGAGCCATATTTTAGTACTTTTCGTTGTATTATTCGGTGAATTAACATTATATAAATTTGAAATATAGAATCATCATTCTACATTATAAGTAAATTAAATTATAACTTGTAATATATTCATCATCAAAGACTAAAAAATGAGCTATTATCCATAAAATTATCTAATATTCATTATTATTCCATAAATTGACCATTTTTGCAAGGCTCGCGAGCCGGCTCGCGAGCTGGAACGAGCCAGCTCGGCTCGGCTCGCTGCAAAAACGAGCTCGAAGAAGAGGCTCGGCTCGGCTCGTTCGAGGCTCGCGAGCCGCTCCGAGCCGAGCCGAGCCACTCCGAGCTCGAGCCGGCTCGCGAGCCTCGAGTTAATTTTCCAGCGCTAGACGTGAGAAAAAGCTTTTGTTAGCCATTTATAGTTGTTTTTTTCATATATAATTGCATTCAAATATATTATAGTATATTTATAACGATAATTTGTAGCGTGTAATATTATTAACTATAATAATATATGTGACGTATGTGAAACGTACAATAGTCGTATAAGTATTATAGTGGATTAATAAATTTAGAGGTCACAGTGCATCTATCGAAAAGGTTCACGCTCCGTCTGTTTGGTTGCTGAACGGAGGTAGCATGGCCCGTACGTGAGGAGCCAGACATCTTGGACACAGGCTCTATTCATACATAGTCTTTTGTTTGGTTGTTTGTATTAGTGCATTCAAGATAAATACAGCTCGTGTTTGGTAATCTGCATCAGAACATGTATAAAAGAAGAGTGCGTAAATAATTTTTCAAATATTATACAACACGTATAGTCTAGTTTTGTTCGTAAAATTTTGAGGATCACGAATATAAAATTGATTTGATAATTAAATCTTTTAATTAGAAAATCTAATAAAAAAACAACCTTAAAAGCTTTCTCGTTTTGCGTGCAAATACATGCAATTGCATGGCCAGCGCCTGCTTGCGCGGAGATACCCACCGGCTGCGTATGCTGGGAGCCTGGCTGCGCCCCTAGTTTTGTATCTATTCAGCCTGTATGTGATAGGAAGCCAACCAAACATCACCTGCTTTGAGACTCCGCGGCTGCAGGTGCATCCTCGTGTCCTCTAACCAAACAGACGGGCTGAGATCTAGTTTGGGAGTCACAGAACCGGATTGACACAGCCGACGTGCACGTTTGGGTAGCAACTAGCAACAGTATGGCGAGGCACGACGGTCGGTGGTTTGGCACGTTTCCGCAGCCGCACGTGAGAGAATTCCTTATGTTTGCGGACGGGTACGGCGGTGACAGAGAGCGAGCCTGAAGGCTGAAGTGCTACCCTGATGGGCCAAATGGGTCCGACCTACACCTACATACACTTATGGGCTGAAGTGAAACCATGTACGTTTGTTTGGTGTGTGCATGCACAAGGTCCAGACCAACCAACCTAAATACATTATGGGCCCATAAGAAAAGAACAGAAGCCCAATACATTGGCGGTTGGCGCAGACAGAGTCGATGGCCTTGCTCGCGTATCATGGATTTGAACCAACAAGGAAACGGTTAAGTAACTCTAGTTAGGGTTATATGGACAAATACCTGCTTTGCTCCTAAGAGGTCTCACATCTCTATATAAGAAATCTATACACCCTCTCATAGTACAGAGAAGAGAAAGAGGCTAAAGGCTCAACCCTACATCGTGTCTCGTGTGTTTTCTCTGTCGTGCTTCTGAAAAGGGATACGAGTCTTCTACAGCTTCTTGCGCCTCTACTGCTGACGAGAGGGAAGGGTGCGGATCTGGTGATCCGTGGTAACGTAGTTCTCAACACGTTATCAGCACGCTCTACCTCGACGTTGTTGTGGGATCGGATCTGCATCAACTTTCCGTCAAGTCGGCAGGTCCCCGGCCTAGCCGAACTATCCTACGCGACAGATTTCGATTCATCCACGTAATCGAGCGGTATGTCTTCTAAGTATAATAGATTCACTGTTCTTGATCTGTTCATCGGAAAATTAGTGGCGCATGTCGCCGTCGTCGAGGGCCTGCTGCCCTAGTCACGAGTACTCGCGTCGGTCACGCCTCAGCCCAAGCTCGCCCCGGCACAAAGCAAGTTGTGTCCGCGCCATGTGCGCGGTGCAGCACATCGCTGGCGGCTCTGCTGGCCATGTCGCACATACCGTCCTGCTGGCGAGCCCACGAGTCTACTGCTGGATGGAGCAGAGTAGCGATCGAAAGTCGATTAGTCTCGATTCACTTGCCCAGACGATGAACATGCTCGTGCTCCCAGCCACCGCGCTGACCGGTTCTAGCGGCTAAAAGAAAAGGATCAGGTTTGCCCAACGTGGTACAACCAGATCTCACTTTGCATGGCATGCATCACGAAAAGGTCTCACCCCACATTGTGGCAAGCGTCCTTATGTTCTACTGAGAAAAGGCTTGCATGTTATTCTCCCCGAAAAGATATTTGTGTTGACTCATTCAGGCATGCAAAATGAAAGTAGTCCATGCGGCTACGTACTTATCCATGCATGTGCATGAGCTGGTCACCCGGGACAAAAAAATGCAGACCCCATTTCTTTGATTCTTTGACCATGCGTGAGATGTGACGTGCGGCTAAGAAAAACAAAAAAAATATGAAACATATGCTATTAATTCTATTTATTCTACGTTGCAAATAAAAATAGAATAAAAACTTGTTTTATATTGCGATTTTTTTCTTAATCAATTATTTCTCGCAGTAAATAATCGCAGTAAATAATTAGTAGAAAAATGCATGTGAAGATTATGTTAAGCATTTTTATACGCTCTAAATATTTATGATGTGTTGAGCTTTTGGACTCATGGCGAGCGATTAAATTGTATATTGGGTACTCAGACACGTCGATCAGGCTACATTATTAATCGGGTGAGTTATGACTTAGCTGAGCATTGGCTGCACCCTGGCAACACGGCACTGTATTTATGTCGTACGAACTTGGGTGCGTCATGTGATTGCTATGTCACGCTCTCGCTTAATCGGATCGCTCCCGTTGAGTCAGACCGCCATCGCTGAGTCACGCATTTTTCGCATGCCCTGTAGGCACTGTTCGTCTGTCATTATCACCGAGCCACAATTGCGTCTGTTGCGCACGTTGTGTGGACTTGTTGTGAACCCCAATACCGAGCCACAACTACGCCTGTTGCATTTGTTACGAAGGCTTGTTGTGTTGTCGTAGCCCTGATGGCCGCACACGCGTTAACGTCAGATACGCTTGAGCTTGTATTCACGTGGATTGTGGTGGGTTGTTCAAGCCCCTGAAGTCATATTACGCTCAACCTTCATAAACAATTTTGTTTAGCTCTATATTTTATTTGCTTGTGTTGTGTGGCATCATATATTTATTTATATTGCCAAGTGGCCATAACAACTATATCAAGCTCTATAGTGCTTGGATAATCTGGGAAATTAAATTGAAATACAATAGAACATGGACAAGTTAATTCTCTGCTCTCTCCTCATGCATAAAGTTTTACCTGAAGTAACCCAAAGATATATAATATAATGCATTAAAGCCTTTTTGGCATAGAAGATATCACAAATTGGGATTATATTAGTAAGCAAAAAGACCTTACCAAATGATTTAAGATCAAAAATCTCAGTCATACATTGCTCAACCAGATGTTAGCACATTGCTCTTTTTGTCGCTGGATGACATGAAGCAAACTATGAGATAAAAGGACATGTAACTGCTAGCAACACGAAGTTGTGAGTATACCGAGAGGTTATTCTGAGAAATTTTTCACTATGTTGGTGTGAAAACCATAGTGTGTTCCCGTCGATCCACTTTACTCGTTCTATCTAGGACCTCTATGCTTGTGTCGCATACATCTCTCGGAATTGTAAATACTTTTAGTCACTGAATTGACTCAGGATAGTCCTTTTACAAGTTTGGTATATTCTGTAAGCTAAATGGTAAAGGTCAGTCCAGAATGGACACATACTTAAGGTTTATGTAGCCGAACTACACTGAATTCTACCCTTTGGCATGCTTACCATTATCTACCTCCGATCTACCAGAAATGAGAAGAGTAGACAAATAACTATGAAATCCCACATCACAACAGAGCTTGAAGCTAAATTAGACATTAACATGTCCTTGGTCCTCGAAGCCAGAAGAGTCATATGTCTTGACCACTAGACTACTAGTGATGATAATTTGTGATAGAAATATGAAGATCTTGTAGAGACGTGTTGTATCCTCTCTACCCCTGATGATTTCTTCATATGAGAGCAGTACTATCTGTTGTTGAAGACGGATCCTAGGCGGATACCAGTTGTCGGCGTTCCTAGACCGGGGGGTCCCTGGCCCGACGAGTGAATGTCGCTGCGTGCCTAGCCCAGATGGGTCGAGCGCGAGGGCGAGCGCGAAGGGGGGAGAGCGAGGCGGCCAGAGACCGGCGTGAGAGAGGTGGGAATCCCGGGGCCCTCGTGTTCATCCCACGCCCAGGTCGGGTGCGCTTGCAGTAGGGGGTTACAAGCGTCCACGCGGGAGAGGGAGCGAGCGGCTCCAAGCGAGCGCCTGTTCTCGTCCTCGTCCCCGCGCGGCCAACCCTCTCTAAGAGGGCCTTGGTCCTCCCTTTTATAGGCGTAAGGAGAGGATCCAGGTGTACAATGGGGGGTGTAGCAAGGTGCTACGTGTCTAGCGGAGGTGAGCTAGTGCCCTAGGTACATGCCGTTGTGGCAGCCGGAGAGATCTTGGCACCCAGCTGGTGTGATGTCGTGGCCGTCGAAGGAGCGATGGAGCTTGGCGGAGGGACAGCTGTCGGAGCGGTTGAGTCCTTGCTGACGTCCTCTTGCTTCCGTAAGGGGGCTGAGAGCCGCCGCCGTCACAGAGCATGCGGGGCGCCATCATTGCCTATCTGGCGGAGCGAGCCAGATGGGACGCCGGTCTTGTTCCCTGCGGCCCGAGTCAGCTCGGGGTAGGGTGATGATGGCGCCTCCTGTTGACGTGGCTGGTCTACGCCCTAGGTTGGGCGATGTGGAAGCTCCTCCGAAGCCGAGGTCGAGTCCGAGCCCCCGGGTTGGGCGAGGCGGAGATCGTCGTCTTCTGGGGCCGAGCCCAAGTCCGAGCCCTGGGTCGGGCGAGGCAGAGATCGTCGTCTTCTGGGGCCGAGCCCAAGTCCGAGCCCTGGGTCGGGCGAGGCGGAGATCGTCGTCTTCTCGGGCCGAGCCCAAGTCCGAGCCCTGGGTCGGGCGAGGCGGAGATCGTCGTCTTCTGGGGTCGAGCCCAAGTCCGAGCCCTGGGTTGGGCGGAGTTCGCCGTCTTCCGGGACTTAGCCCGGGTCCGAGCCCTGGGTCGGGCGGAGTTCGTCGTCTTCCGAGGCCTAGCCCGAGTCCGAGCCCTGGGTCGGGCGGAGTTCGCCGTCTTCCGGGACTTGGCCCGAGTCCGAGCCCTTGGTCAGGCGAAGCGGAGCTTCCTATGGTGCCTCCGGCAGGGCCTGACTGCTTGTCAGTCTTACTCTGTCCAGTGGCACTGCAGTCGGTGTGGCGTAGGCGGCGCTGTCCTTCTGTCAGGCCGGTCAGTGGAGCGGCGAAGTGACGGCGGTCACTTCGGCTTTGCCGGCGGGGGGCGCGCGCCAGGATAAGGGTGTCAGGCCACCTTTGCATTAAATGCTTCTGCGACTTGGTCGGTTGGTGTGGCGATTTGGTCAGGGTTGCTTCTTAGCGAAGGCAGGGCCTCGGGCGAGCCGGGAATATGTTTGCCGCTGAAGGGGGGCCTCGGGCGAGACGGAAATCCTCCGGGGTCGGCTGCCCTTGTCCGAGGCTAGGCTCGGGTGAGGCGTGATCGTGTCCCTCGAATGGACTGATCTCTGACTTAATCGCACCCATCAGGCCTTTGCAGCTTCATGCTGATGGGGGTTACCAACTGAGAATTAGGAGCCTTGAGGGTACCCCTAATTATGGTCCCCAACAGTAGCCCCCGAGCCTCGAAGGGAGTGTTTGCACTCGCTTGGAGGCTTTCGTCGCACTTTTTTGCAAGGGGACCAGCCTTTCTCGGTTGCGTTTTGTTCCGGTGGGTGCGCGCGAGCGCACCCGCCGGGTGTAGCCCCCGAGGCCTCGGAGGAGTGGTTTCACTCCTTCGAGGTCTTACTGCCTCACGTAGTGCTTCGGCTGGTCTGGTCGTTCCCTCATGCAAACTGGCCGTAGCCCAGGTGTACGGTCGGGTCCTAAGTTCTCGGGCTAGTATGTTGACGCTGTCAACGGTTCGGCCGGAGCCGAGTTTGCGAGAGCAGCCCCCGAGCCTCTGCACAGAGCGAGAGGGCGGTCAGGGGTAGACTCGGCTTTTTTACATACGCCCCTGCGTCGCCTTTCCGCAAGGAGGAGGGGGAAAGCGCCATGTTGCCCTCGATGGGCGCCGAACATGGTGTCTCCGACGAGCTGCAAGCAGGTAATCCGAGTGGACGTCCGTGCCCCGTTCGTTTGGGGTCGGCTAGGGGCCCAGAGGCACGCCCAAAAGTACCTGCGGGTGATCTGCCAGACCCGGTCCCCTGGCGACGGGGTCCGAGGGCTCGATGCCTCCCTCTGGTGGGATTCTATTACAAGATCGTTCCCGCCGGTCTCGGAAACGTCCTAGGGTACCTTGGGAGCGCAGCCCGAGCCTTAGTTATGTATCGAACGTACCCATGGTCATCCCTCGCTCGACGTCTGAGGCGGTTGTGAACCCTTCGGGGGCCAGCCTTCGAACCCCTGATCAGTATTGGGCGCGGAGCCCGAGTAGCCTGAGGCGGTCGTTGAACCCTTTCGAGGGGCCGGCCTTCGAACCTCTGACCAGTAGTGGGTGTAGGGCCCACGCGATCTGAGGCGGCTGTTGAACCCTTCCGGGGGCCAGCCTTCGAACCTCTGATCAGTAGGGGGGCTCGGAGCCTGGTTCCTTCTCGGGGAAGGATCCTTTTCGGGGTATCCCCCTTTCCCGGTCCCTTTTGCAAGAGAGAGAAAGAGGAAAAACCGAAAAGGATACGAAATCGAACGACGCGGCGTACCTTTTCGGACGCGTTCATTTTGGCGAAGGGGAAGCGTCGCCCGCTTCTCCTGCCAGAGGCGCCGCGTGTCCCGTCGCGAAGTTAATGCGACGGGGCGAGTGGTTGGAGGGGCGACCGTTGCGTGTGCGCGGGCCGTTCGAGGAACGGATCACGGGTGTGTCGTCTTCACGCCGTGGGAGAGGGCTCTCTCGCTGCCCCCGGATGGGACGTAAGCCTGGCTGACGACGCGACCGTTGCGCCTGCTCGCCTGTCACCGCCATTACTGCCGGCCCGCTTTTGGCCGTGTTGACCGTCGCGCCAGGCTGGTGCTGCTGGGTCGCGCGCCGGGTCGCCTCGAGTCGTGGTATTGGTTCCGAAGTCGAGGAGGTGCGGTGGTGGCGTGGGTGGCGATGCAGTTACTCACACGTAGCAACCGGCGCACCGACTGCATGACGCGTGGGCCTAGGCCTCCATGCCGGGCATGTTGGGAGTCGGAGGAGCGCGCCCACTTGGCGCGGTTGCATGCTGCCTGCATGGCTGCCCACCCTTTCGCCCGTTGGTCTGGGCAAAAGTGGAGGGTCGCTTGTAACCGCTGGGCGGTTGTATGCACCGCGCGCGGTGGTTTGGCTTCTTCTGTCCTGAGTTGGCTTGCATGACTTGTGGGGCCCAGCCCCCGCGCCGTAGGGGAGGACCTTGGAGTGTGTTGGAGAAGACCCAGCCCGTGACAGCTGGGGACGCGAGTAGGGAGGACCGCCCTTAAAAGGAGGGTGACCCCCTTGGAGGGCGACCACGTCTTCGCGCTCCCTTATGCATCGTGTCTTTCCACCTTCCAGGCCCCCGGATGGGGGAGATCCACCGTCTTTCCGCCTCGTCGTTGGGGGAACGCAACTCCACGGGAGTCGGTACCTTTCAACCATCGTTCGGCTTCAAGGATTTTCATCATGCAGCCCAGCTGCACCCCTCCACCGGCGGTCACCCAAGACGGTGACCTCCAGCTTGATGGTGGGGGAAAGCGAGCCGGGCTGCGGCCTCCGCCCCTCCCTCAGCCTCAAGGATTTTCATCACTAGTGCTGGGGAGGGGAGTGTGCCGAGTTGGGGTCAACCCCTGCGTGGGCAGTGGCCCGCTCCTTCCCTCAGTGATCGGGGGGAAGGGCGGGAGTCATCCGTGGTGCTGACAGCTGCACCGTGCCCGGCTCGCTGGGCCGAGCGGCTTCGGAGCTGCTCCCGGTGCCGCCTCCCGCCACGGCAGCTGGAAGAGGTTCCGCTGCCGACGAGTTTGCCGGCGCCACCCGCGGACCGACCTCCAACTCTACGGCCTTCTGCCCGTCCTTGCCTCTCGAGTTTGGGCACGGGCGGGGGCCTCCTGGCAGCAGCATCCGCCCTGAGGTCATCGCTGCTACTGTTCGGCCCCCCGGGACAGAAGTCGTCGTCGCGGCTGTGGCGGGCGACGACAAGCCGTTCGTCGATCTTCTGTTGCTCCGCTGGCCTCTCCCCCATCGAGTGGGGTTGTTCGTACCTGCGGAGGTGGAACCGGAGTTCCGTTTGTAACGGCACCTTGAGTGCTAGTGTTTTTGTTCATTATGGCTGTCGGGGCCTGAACATGTATGTGATTTCGGCACGGAGCCGTGTATTTTCCTCCTTTTCGAGCACTGAGTCTCGCCTGTTGGTTGTCTGAACCGCTTCACCAAGCGTGAGTCGCCCCGTGTACAGGTGACGAGTGAGGTATCCGTATCCCGGAGGCGTAGGAGTCCCTCGGCTCGGTCAGCCTTGTTGTTCGAGGCTTCTCTAACTTAGTTAAAGGAACCCCTCGGCCGCTCTTCGATGAGCCGAGGCCATGGGTAGCGGCGTCAACATGGACAGAGGCAGAGTTGGCTCGAAAAGGAAACCTGGTTGGCCGGAGCCTGGCCGGGTTGTCCGTTAGCGGGACCGACGCCGGAATTGGCCAGCCGAGGCCTCGGGTCGGGCTGACGTCCTCGGAGGGCAGCTGGCCGAGGCCTCGGGGTGACCGACCGAGCCGCCTGCTCGGGCCGGATTGACGTCCTCGGAAGGTAACTGGCCGAGGCCCCGGGGTGACCGGCCGAGCCGCCTGCTCGGGCCGGATTCCTAGAGAAGACCCTAGCGGCGATGGCCCGGGCGTGGTGATGACGTCGTCCTCCAGAGTGGAGATCCTCGGACCACGTCGCCGTCCGAGGCTAGGTTGGCCCTTGCCGAAGGTGTCGTCGATGCCAAGGGTGCTGCTGCTCCCTTCAGCCGTCAAGATCCGAGCCTGCAGGATCGGATTGTCTTGTAGCGTGTGTTTCCTGTGGCCGCCGAGGCCTAAACACACCCTCGCTGTGTTGTAAAGCTGCGTCTTTTTTCCTTTTATTTCGAGCGTCTGGACTGTTTTGTCGGTAACAGAAATGTTTGTGCGAGCAAGAGTTGCTTCTCGCGGAAGGTGATGAGTGAGGTATCCGTATCCCGGAGGCGTAGGAGTCCCTCGGCTCGGTCGGCCTTGCCGCTTACGCGCACTCTTACCCGTCCATGGGGCTCTGTCATCGACGCAGTCGAAAAGGCTCGAAGGATCGCTTCGGCAGAAGAGCTTTCGAGCGTGAAGACTTGTCCGGTCCGTAGAATCACTTATCCGAACGTGAGTTACTTATCGCAGAAGGTGATGAGTGAGGTATCCGTATCCCAGAGGCGTAGGAGTCCCTCGGCTCGGTCAGCCTTGGCTGCTTACGTGTACTCCGTCGTTTTCAGGATCCACTTTTTGAAGTAGCCAAAAAGCGCGAAAGACATTCTGGCAGAAAAGATCTTTTTTTTCGAGGAAAATTTCGACGCAGAGGGGGTTCCCCCCTTTTAGCCCCCGAGGGAGGGTCGGGCTTTGCCAAGGCGAGGCCGACCCTTCCTTGATGACTAAACTTTGCGCGGGTGCGAGGTATATGATCAACTTGAAAACATCTTAAGGGTAGAAGCGACATAGCTGTTGGATGTTCCAGGCGTTGTCGTAGACCTTGCCTTGGCTGTTGGCCAGCTTGTACGTTCCGGGCTTCAGAACCTTGGCGATGACGAATGGCCCCTCCCAGGGAGGCGTGAGCTTGTGCCGCCCTCGGGCGTCTTGTCGCAGTCGAAGCACCAGGTCGCCCACCTGGAGGTCTCGGGCCCGGACCCCTCGGGCGTGGTAGCGTCGCAGGGACTGCTGGTACCGCGCCGAGTGTAGCAAGGCCTGGTCCCGAGCCTCCTCCAGCTGGTCCAGCGAGTTTTCTCGGCTGACTTGGTTGCTTTGGTCGGTGTAGGCCCTCGTCCTCGGGGAGCCGTATTCTAAGTCTGTGGGCAAGATGGCTTCGGCCCCATAGACTAGAAAGAACGGCGTGAAGCCCGTGGCTCGGCTCGGCGTTGTCCTCAGACTCCAGACCACCGAGGGGAGTTCCTTCATCCATCGCTTGCCGAACTTGTTGAGATCGTTGTAGATCCATGGCTTGAGCCCTTGTAGAATCATGCCGTTGGCACGCTCCACCTGCCCATTCGTCATGGGATGAGCCACGGCGGCCCAGTCCACCCGGATGTGGTGATCCTCGCAGAAGTCCAGGAACTTTCTGCCGGTGAACTGGGTGCCGTTGTCGGTGATGATGGAGTTCGGGACCCTGAAGCGATGGATGATGTTGGTGAAGAACGCCACCGCCTGCTCAGACCTGATGCTGTTTAGGGGTCGGACCTCGATCCACTTGGAGAATTTGTCGATGGCGACCAGCAGGTGCGTGTAGCCCCCGAGTGCCTTCTGCAAGGGGCTGACGAGGTCCAGACCCCACACCGCAAAAGGCCAGGTGATGGGTATCGTCTGCAAAGCCTGAGCGGGCAGATGGGTCTGCCTCGCGTAGAATTGGCACCCTTCGCAGGTGCGGACGATTCGGGTAGCGTCGGCCACCGCCGTCGGCCAGTAGAAGCCTTGCCGGAAAGCGTTCCCGACAAGGGCTCGAGGTGCTGCGTGATGGCCGCAAGCCCCCGAGTGTATCTCTCGCAGGAGTTCCTGACCTTCGGCGATGGAGATGCATCGCTGGAGGATGCCTGAGGGGCTGCGGTGGTAGAGCTCCTTCTCATCTCCCAGCAAGACGAACGACTTGGCGCGCCGTGCCACCCGCCGAGCCTCGGCTCGGTCGAGGGGCAGCTCTCCTCGGTGGAGATATTGCAGGTACGGGGTCTACCAGTTTCGATTAGGCGCGACCCCGCTTTGCTCTTCCTCGACGCGCAGTGCCTCACCCTCGGGGGCCGAGGGTACCTCGGACTGAACCGAGGGCGCCTCGGGTCGAGCTGAGGGTGCCTCGGACTGAGCCGAGGGCGCCTCGGGTTGAGTGAAAGGGAATTAGGCTTACACCTAGTTCCTAAATAATTTTGGTGGTTGAATTGCCTAACACAAATATTGGACTAACTAGTTTGCTATAGTGCATAAGTTATACAGGTGCAAAAGGTTCACATTTAGCCAATAAAAAGACCAAGTGTTGGATTCAACAAAGGAGCAGCAAGGCAACCGAGGGCACCTCTGGCTGGAGGCACCGGACTGTCCGGTGTGCACCGGACAGTGTCCGGTGCGCCCAGAGGACTCCAACTCAAACTCTTCGCCCTCGGGAATTCTCGGAAGCCGGCGCGCTATAATTCACCGGACTGTCCGGTGTGCACCGGACATGTCCGGTGCTCCAAGGAAGCGCGGTCTCCGGAACTCGCCAGCCTCGGGTTCGCGCGGCAGCCGCTCCGCTAAAATTCACCGGACTGTCCGGTGTGCACCGGACTGTCCGGTGCGCCAGCGGAGCAACGGCTCCCTGCGGCGCCAACGGCTCCCTGCGGTGCATTTAATGCGCGCGCAGCGCGCGCAGACGTCAGGATCGCCCATACCGGTGCACCGGACATCAAACAGTACATGTCCGGTGTGCACCGGACACCCAGGAGGGCCCAGAAGTCAGAAGCTCCAACGGTCAGAATCCAACGGCAATGGTGACGTGGCAGGGGCACCGGACTGTCCGGTGTGCACCGGACTGTCCGGTGCGCCATCGAACAGACAGCTTCCAGCAACGGTCACTTTTGGTGGTTGGGGCTATAAATACCCCAACCACCCCACATTCATTGCCATCCAAGTTTTCCACTTCTCAACTACTACAAGAGCTCTAGCATTCAATTCTAGACACACCAAATAGATCAAGTCCTCTCCAAATTCCACACAACTCCATAGTGACTAGAGAGAGTGATTTGCTTGTGTTCTTTCGAGCTCTTGCGCTTGGATCGCATTCTTTTCTTTCTCACTTGTTCTTGAGATCATCACTCAATTGTAACCAAGGCAAGAGGCACCAATTGTGTGGTGGCCCTTGCGGGGAAGCTTTGTTCCCGGTTGATTGAGAAGAAGAGAAAGCTCACTCGATCCGTGGGATCGTTTGAGAGAGGGAAGGGTTGAAAGAGACCCGGCCTTTGTGGCCTCCTCAACGGGGAGTAGGTTTGCGAGAACCGAACCTCGGTAAAACAAATCCGCGTGTCACACTCTTATTCGCTTGCGATTTGTTTTGCGCCCTCTCTTGCGGACTCGTTTTATTTCTAACGCTAACCCGGCTTGTAGTTGTGATTATTTTTGTAAATTTCAGTTTCGCCCTATTCACCCCCCCTTCTAGGCGACTATCATTGAGCCGTGGGTGCCTCGGACTGGGCCGAGGGCGCCTCGGGTTGAGCCGTGGGTGCCTCGGACTGGGCCGAGAGTACCTCGGGCTCGGGTGTGTCGTCGATCTTGACGGAGGGTCGATGCAGGTCTCGGGAGAAGACGTCCGAGAGAACCGTCGTTCGCCCCGAGGCTATTTTAGCCAGCTCGTCCGCAGTCTCGTTGTAGCGCCGAGCGATGTGGTTGAGCTCGAGCCCGTAGAACTTGTCTTCCAGGCGCCGAACTTCATCGCAGTAGGCCTCCATCTTCGGGTCGCGGCAATGGGAGTTCTTCATGACTTGGTCGATGACGAGCTGCGAGTCACCACGAGCGTCGAGGCATCGGACCCCTAGCTCGATGGCGATCCGCAACCCGTTGACCAGAGCCTCATATTCGGCCACATTGTTGGACGCCGGGAAGTGGAGGCGTAGCACATAGCGTAGATGTTTTCTGAGGGGTGAGATGAAGAGTAGGCCTGCGCCGGCCCCTGTCTTCATCAGTGACCCGTCGAAGAACATGGTCCAGAGCTCCGGTTGGATCGGAGCCGTCGGTAGCTGGGTGTCGACCCATTCAGCCACGAAGTCCGCCAAGACCTGGGACTTAATGGCTTTCCGAGGAGCGAACGAGATTGTCTCGCCCATGATCTCCACCGCCCACTTTGCAACCCTACCCGAGGCCTCTCGGCACTGGATGATCTCTCCCAGGGGGAAGGATGACACCACAGTTACCGGATGAGACTCGAAGTAGCGTCGCAGCTTCCGTCGCGTTAGGATCACCGCGTACAGCAGCTTCTGAACTTGTGGGTAGTGGATCTTGGTTTCGGACAGTACCTCACTGACGAAGTATACTGGCCTCTGAACGGGCAATGCATGCCCCTCTTCTTGCCTCTCGACCAAAATCGCGGCGCTAACCACCTGGGTGGTCGCGGCGACGTAGACCAGGAGGGCTTCTCCGGCAGCTGGGGGCACCAAGATAGGCGCCTTTGTGAGGAGCGCCTTTAGGTGCCCGAGGGCTTCCTCGGCCTCGGGGGTCCAAGTGAAGCACTCGGCCTTCCTTAAGAGGCGGTATAGAGGTAGACCTCTTTCGCCGAGGCGTGAGATGAAGCGGCTCAGAGCCGCGAGGCATCCCATGACCCTCTGTACGCCTTTCAAGTCCTTGATGGGCCCCATGCTGGTAATGGCTGCGATCTTTTTCGGGTTGGCTTCGATGCCCCGCTCGGAGACGATGAACCCCAAGAGCATGCCTCGGGGCACCCCGAAGTCACACTTTTCGGGATTGAGCTTGACACCTTTCGCCTTGAGACATCGGAATGTCGTTTCAAGGTCGGAAAGGAGGTCGGAGGCTTTCCTCGTCTTGACTACGATGTCATCGACGTAGGCCTCGACTGTGCGGCCAATGTGTTCGCCGAACACATGGTTCATGCACCGTTGGTACATTGCGCCCGCATTCCTCAAACCGAACGGCATGGTGACATAGCAGTACATGCCGAAGGGTGTGATGAAAGAAGTCGCGAGCTGGTCGGACTCTTTCATCTTGATTTGATGATACCCTGAGTAGGCATCGAGGAAAGACAGGGTTTCGCACTCAGCAGTGGAATCCACGATTTGGTCGATGCGAGGCAGAGGGTAGGGAACCTTCGGACATGCTTTGTTGAGACCAGTGTAGTCTACACACATCCGCCACTTCCCCCCTTTCTTTCTCACAAGCATAGGGTTGGCAAGCCATTCGGGATGGAATACCTCTTTGATGAACCCTGCCGCCATTAGCTTGTGAATCTCCTCGCCTATGGCTCGGTGCTTCTCCTCGTCGAATCGGCGCAGCGGCTGCTTGACGGGTCGGGCTCCGGCTCGGATGTCCAGCGAGTGCTCGGCGACATCCCTCGGTACGCTGGGCATGTCCGAGGGGCTCCACGCGAAGACGTCGGCGTTCGCACGGAGAAAGTCGACGAGCACTGCTTCCTATTTGGAATCGAACCCGGAGCCGATCCGGATCTGCTTGGAGGTGTCACCGCTGGGGTCGAGGGGGCCGGACTTAACTGTCTCCGCTGGCTCAAAGTTGCCGGCGTGACGTTTCACGTCTGGCACCTCCTTAGAGAGGCTCTCCAGGTCGGCGATGAGGGCCTCGGACTCGGCGAGGGCCTCGGCGTACTCCACGCACTCCACGTCGCATTCGAACGCGTGTTTGTACGTAGGGCCGACGGTGATGACCCCGTTGGGGCCCGGCATCTTGAGCTTCAGGTAGGTGTAGTTGGGGACGGCCATGAACTTCGCGTAGCATGGCCTCCCCAGTACCACGTGGTAGGTTCCTCGGAACCCGACCACCTCGAACGTCAGGGTCTCCCTTCGGAAGTTGGAGGGTGTTCTGAAGCAGACGGGAAGGTAGAGCTGTCCGAGGGGTTGGACGCGCTTCCCGGGGATGATCCCATGGAAGGGCGCAGCGCCTGCCCGGACAGAGGACAGATCAACACGCAGGAGCCCGAGGGTCTCGGCGTAGATGATGTTGAGGCTGCTGCCTCCGTCCATGAGGACCTTGGTGAGCCTGACGTCGCCGATGACGGGGTCGACGACGAGCGGGTATTTCCCCGGGCTCGGCACATGGTCGGGGTGATCGTCTCGGTCGAAGGTGATGGGCTTGTCGGACCAGTCTAGATAGACTGGCGCCGCCACCTTGACCGAGCAGACCTCCCGGCGCTCTTGCTTGCAGTGCCGAGCCGAGGCGTTCGCCGCTTGCCCACCATAGATCATGAAGCAGTCGCGGACCTCGGGCAACTCTCCTGCCTGGTGATCTTCCTTCTTGTCGTTGTCGCGGGCCTTGCCACCCTCCGCGGGTGGCCCGGCCCTGTGGAAGTGGCGCTGAAGCATGATGCACTCCTCAAGGGTGTGCTTGACCGGTCCCTGGTGATAGGGGCACGGCTCCTTGAGCATCTTGTCGAAAAGGTTGGCACCTCCGGGGGGCTTCTGAGGGTTCTTGTACTCGGCGGCGGCGACGAGGTCCGCGTCAGCGGCGTCGCGTTTCGTTTGCGACTTCTTCTTGCCCTTCTTCTTGGCGCCGCGCTGAGTTGACGCCTCGGGAGTACCTTCCGATGGGCGGCCCTGGGGCTGCTTGTCCTTTCGGAAGATAGCCTTGACCGCCTCCTGGCCGGAGGCGAACTTGGTGGCGATGTCCATCAGCTCGCTCGCCCTGGTTGGGGTCTTGCGGCCCAGCTTGCTCACCAGGTCGCGGCAGGTGGTGCCAGCGAGGAACGTGCCGATGACATCCGAGTCGGTGATGTTGGGCAGCTCGGTGCGCTGCTTCGAGAATCGCCGGATGTAGTCTCGGAGAGACTCTCCCGGCTGCTGTCGGCAGCTTCGGAGGTCCCAGGAATTCCCGGGGTGCACATACGTGCCCTGGAAATTGCCGGCGAAAGCTTGGACTAGGTCGTCCCAGTTGGAGATCTGTCCCGGAGGCAGGTGCTCCAACCAGGCGCGAGCGGAGTCAGAGAGGAACAGGGGGAGGTTGCGGATGATGAGGTTGTCATCGTCCGTTCCACCTAGTTGGCAGGCCAGACGGTAGTCTGCGAGCCACAGTTCTGGTCTCGTCTCCCCCGAGTACTTTGTAATAGTAGCCGGGGGCCGGAACCGGGTCGGGAACGACGCCCGTCGGATGGCTCGGCTGAAGGCTTGCGGACCGGGTGGTTCGGGCGAGGGACTCCGATCCTCCCCGCTGTCGTAGCGTCCCCCACGCCTGGGGTGGTAGCCTCGGCGCACCCTCTCGTCGAGGTGGGCCCGTCGGTCGTGGTGGTGGTGCTCGTTGCCGAGGCGACCCGGGGTCGCAGGCGCGGTGTTGCGCGTGCGCCCGGTGTAGACCGAGGCTTCCTGCATGGATCGGAAAGTCGCAGCATGAGGTTCCGAGGGGTACCCCTGCCTTCGGGAGGCAGAGCTCTCGGCCCGTTGGACCATGGCGCCTTCCAGGAGATTCTTGAGTTCTCCCTGGATTCGCCGCCCCTCGGTGGTTGATGGCTCTGGCATCGCGCGAAGAAGCATTGCTGCTGCCGCCAGGTTCTGGCCGACCCCACTGGATGCGGGTGGTGGCCTGAGCCTGACGTCGTCGGCGATGCGGTGCTGGAAACCCTGGGGTAGATGACGTATTTCTCCAGCCGGAGGTTGGCCCGCCCATGCCTGCCCGATGTCCCGACGGATCGGCTCCAGCACTCCTGCTCCCTCGTCGAGCCTGGCCTGCACCCCGCGGATTTGCTCGAGCTGTGGGTCATGACCCCCCGCCTGAACGGGGACCACAGCTAGCTCCTGTGGGATGTCAACGCGAGGCACCGGCCTAGGGAGGTCACCGTCCTCCGGCATGCCGAAATGGCTGCCTTCGGGGGGACCCCCTAGATCGACGTGGAAGCATTCGCGACTTGGACCGCGATCCTCGTCGCCGAGGCTTCGGCTACCGTCGGAACAGTCGGAAAGGCAGTAGTCGCATGCGGTCATGAAGTCCCGCATGGCACCGGGGTTACCAAGTCCAGAGAAATCCCAACAGATGCTGGGTTCGTCGTCTTCCTCGGACCCAGAGGGCCCGTAGGTCGAGACGTCCGTCAGTCGGTCCCAAGGTGACCGCACACGAAACCCCAGAGGGTCTGGATTTGCCTTTACGAGAGCACCCGCCAAAGCGAAGTCGCTAGACGGGTTGAGGCTGAACCCGAAAGACGCGGGATGGGAATCGACCGGTACCTTTTGGTCGACGGGCGGCGATAAGGTCGCGTCGGGGACTGACTGCGCCGTCGTCTCAGGTACGAGGGTGACGTCCAGCAAGCTTTTCGCGAGCGTGCTGGCGTCGTCCGCTTGCTCGGGATTGGCGTGTCGCGGGGAGACGGCGCTCGCCTTTGTCTCAAACGCGAGGTCGACGCCTGGTGCGCCCCCCGTTGGGGTGCCAGAACCGTCGACTCGCTCGACAGCCGACGAGGCGATGTCTCCTGCTTGGCCTTGGTTGCCCCGCCTCCTCCTCCGTCGACGGGGGAGAGGACGAGGTGAGCTCGAAGGTTGTTCTTCCACCATGCGGGGAAGACGTCACCGATTCCGCCGCCAGCAGGCGGGTTGTCGGCCGCCACCGTTGTTGTCGCACGGCGGTGGAAGGAGTATCATGTCATAGCTGCCGTCGAGGGATATGAACTCAAGACTCCTGAAACGGAGCACCGTCCCGGGTTGGAGAGGTTGCTGGAGACTGCCAATCTGGAGCTTGACGGGAAGCTGTTCGTCAACACGCAGCAGGCCCCTACCTGGCGCGCCAACTGTCGGCGTTCCGAGACCGGGGGGGTCCCTGGGCCGACGAGTGAATGTCGCCGCGTGCCCCAGCCCAGATGGGTCGAGCGCGAGGGCGAGCGCGAAGGGGGGAGAGCGAGGCGGCCGGAGACCGGCGTGAGAGAGGTGGGAATCCCGCGGCCCTCGTGTTCGTCCCACGCCCAGGTCGGGTGCGCTTGCAGTAGGGGGTTACAAGCGTCCACGCGTGAGAGGGAGCGAGCGGCTCCAAGCGAGCGCCTGTTCTCGTCCTCGTCCCCGCGCGGCCAACCCTCTCTAAGAGGGCCCTGGTCCTCCCTTTTATAGGCATAAGGAGAGGATCCAGGTGTACAATGGGGGGTGTAGCAAGGTGCTACGTGTCTAGCGGAGGTGAGCTAGCGCCCTAGATACATGCCGTTGTGGCAGCCGGAGAGATCTTGGCACCCAGCTGGTGTGATGTTGTGGCCGTCGAAGGAGCGATGGAGCTTGGCGGAGGGACAGCTATCGGAGCGGTTGAGTCCTTGCTGACGTCCTCTTGCTTCCGTAAGGGGGCTGAGAGCCGCCGCCGTCACAGAGCATGCGGGGCGCCATCATTGCCTATCTGGCGGAGCGAGCCAGATGGGACGCCGGTCTTGTTCCCTGTGGCCCGAGTCAGCTCGGGGTAGGGTGATGATGGCGCCTCCTGTTGACGTGGCTGGTCTACGCCCTAGGTTGGGCGATGTGGAAGCTCCTCCGAAGCCGAGGTCGAGTCCGAGCCCCCGGGTTGGGCGAGGCGGAGATCGTCGTCTTCTGGGGCTGAGCCCAAGTCCGAGCCCTGGGTCGGGCGAGGCGGAGATCGTCGTCTTCTGGGGCCGAGCCCAAGTCCGAGCCCTGGGTCGGGCGAGGCGGAGATCGTCGTCTTCTGGGGCCGAGCCCAAGTCCGAGCCCTGGGTCGGGCAGAGTTCGCCATCTTCCGGGACTTAGCCCGGGTCCGAGCCCTGGGTCGGGCGGAGTTCGCCGTCTTCCGGGGCCTAGCCCGAGTCCGAGCCCTGGGTCGGGCGGAGTTCGCCGTCTTCCGACACTTGGCCCGAGTCCGAGCCCTTGGTCAGGCGAAGCGGAGCTTCCTATGGTGCCTCCGGCAGGGCCTGACTGTGACGGAACCTCCCAAGTAATCAGGCCCACCTACAGTTGTCCTTGTCTAACAGACATCAGACACCCTGTAGATGTTCCTAAGTTACTTGACAAGCTCGGTATCTTTCCTTACCTCACCAGGAACGTTTCACCCGTCTTGCAGACATTACAGATCATCGGAGATAAAGAAATGCGGAAGCGAATTACATAAACTTACATTTATTTCCAAAAGTAAGCTCAAGTTAATATATTACAGACCAGTTCTAAAAGTGAGTGCATAAAAGTAATAATTATACAAACCAGGGAGACACAAACTTCTCCCGAAAGACTATAAACAAAAGATTCTAGATGGAGGACCGAGTCCTCCCGCACTTCAGTCTTGGTTTTCTCCCTTGGGAACCACCTTAGCACAGAAGCAGCAAAAGTCTGCTACTTCACCACCTAAAAACAACAAAGGGATAAACCCTGAGTATGGAATTACTCAGCAAGTCTTACCCGACTAAGGAAAAGACTCTCAAGGGTATGCTGGTTATATGGGAGTCAAGGTAAGGCTTTCCAATAGTCAAAGACTCTGTTTTGCAGAAATGCTTACTAGAGTGGATCCTTAAAAATCCAATTTTATTTGTCAAGTCAGGTAAAATTACCTGCACTAGAGTTCTTTCTACCCTAGTTCAATCACTGGTCCTGCACTAGCCAATTTCTTAACCAAAAACCCATCATCTTTAGTGGAATGCTACGTGTAGGTCAGTGACCAAGTCTTCATAACCGCGAAGGTATGGCGATCCGAATCGATTATACTCAGCTGAGGATCTCCAATCACACGACATATGTAGCACTTAACCCTTGCATATGTCAACCCGCCACCGGGGTTCTTAAGACCGGATCAGGTTCACGCAAACCGAGAGCACAGATACACCACCGTCCAGCCTCTTGCCACGGAGGGTACACGCTACTCTCGCCACCGCTCCACTCCCATTTCGTGTTATCTTATTCCGGCCTTAGTCTGCCCGAGGCAAGGCTTACCCATGACGAGGCATGTGACCAGTTAAAGGGTCCTCGATCATCAAGCCTACATCGACAAGGTCCTTAATTGACTCAGACGGAGACACTACACCGAGACTCTCTTCTCGTGCAAGTCACCCGCCCGGTCTCAGCTTACTCATTTCAAACCCAAAGTTTGGTACCTGACAAAGGTACATCTTTTCCGATGTTGAATCCATCACGGCCGTGATGGATCCACCACCAAGTTTTGTTTTCGAAAACATCCCTCCCACTTTGCCAAACATCTTTTGTAGAACAAATCCTTTTGTTTTTCTAAAGCAATACTAAGCATAGTAAAACCTTTTTATAAAAACAGGATTTCAAGGAGGGTAATCAAGATCAAGGAAGGTAATGCAGGAATTGTTTAATCAATCAACTCCTATCACCTAATGCATCAAACAAGTGAGAAAGATTTTAAAAACATCAAGGGAGGTGGCAAATGCACCGGGGCTTGCCTTTGTTATCAGAGGTGTCCTGCTCGGATCCACAGATATCAAAATAGAAGCAGTTGTCTGCCTGGGGATCAGAGGTGGGTGGTATCCCTTCTTCAAGAACTTCTTCTTCTTCTTCTTGCTCTAATATAATCATATACATGCATAAGAATGGATGTCATGGAATGCTCATGAGGATGCAAAGGTAACATAAACTTATTATTTATGTCTTGAGTACAACTTTCCTTCACGGTACTCCGAGAACCTAGGGTTTCCGGAGTCAGTAAAGGAGTTCATGGAGTAGGGGGGGTGGTTTTGGGTTTTGTGATCAAACAAGGTCCAAATCAACCCAAATTCTACCCAAGGCTTCTAAATAATGTGAAAAGCTCACATAAAAAGTTTGGGAAATTTTGGACTTATTATTTATTCTCTAAAAATCCAGAATCAATAGTTTAGGCTATTTTAAATACCCTAAAATTCCCTGTTCAAACTAAAAATCATAAAACTATTTTTATTAAATACTATGGAAAATAACAAGCCTAGGAAAATTGGTCTCATATTTTTAGGATTTTCCTACCATTTTCTACAGTTTTTCAAAGTTCTGCTGAAAAGGAAAAGAAGAAAGATAGGAACAGTAGTGGGCCGAATTCCGGTCCAGGCGGCCCAAGCCTGCGCGAAATCGCGCGCGCGCCCGCGCCCGCGAAGGAAGTTTTGCGCAGAGACCCCTGGCTTAACAGCTAAACCGAAATAGGTCCATTCACTATTGTTGTTAAGTCGCTGACAGTTCACGAAAAAGCCCTCGGGGTTCTGTCAATTCACAATTTGAAGCCCTCGACGGCGCTCAAGCGCGGCCACGCTCCGGCGAGCAAGCAGACCGGCCGATTGGGGCAGTGACCAGCGCTCCCGAGCGACATACACGGAATTAAACCCCTAAGGAGCATTTCCCCTAACCTAATTGCACTAAGGGTGGACTAGGGAGCTCCGGCCACGGTGGCCGTAAGCAAAATGGTGACATGATCGTGTTCCCGGCGACCCAGGGCGGTCTAGTTCGATTCAATGCTTCGGTAAGCATCAAGAGGACACAAAGATGTTGAAACAAGAGAACCGAGGGTGAGATCGGACCTGAAACGTGCTGTCCACGGCGAGCTCGATTCACGGCGGCGGAAAATGGATTTGGGGGAAACTCAAAATTCTAGCTCGTCGGTGATCAACTGGAGGCAATACGGGGCGTCGAGGTGCTTGACTACCATACGGACCTAGGGGCACGCTCAATTTATAGTTGCCGGGGGCGGTGGTCCGTGAATTTGGATGGCGCGGTGGCGGTCGGAAATGGGGAAGAGGCTTGGCGCACGGTGAATACGTGCCGACTGCCGTGGCAAGCTCCCCGCCGATGATGGGATGGCGTAGAGGAGTCACGGTGACGAGGTGTAAAGACAGGGCCACGCGGCGGACGCCGGTAATGGCTCGACGGCGGTGAAATCCGTATCCCCGATCGGAGAGCAAGGGGGAGGAACGCGCTACAGCTGGCCGGAGTGGCTTACAGCTCACCGGCGGCGAGGACTCGCACCGGCCGTGCCTATCCAAAGGCTATTGAGCACGAATCGTGACGAGCCATGATCGACGGCGGCGGCTACCGGCGACGAGCGCGGTTAGAATCTTCTTCAGCGTATTCGAGCACTGTTCCATCAGAACACCGGTTCAGAGTGACTGACAGTCCATATTTGGGGTCGATTTTCTCAAATTTTTGTGTGAAAGCTAAGCCAACTCTCTGTAGTAAAGTTTTAAAGCTACACACCAGCTACAATCCAACTATAGGACTTGAACACATTTGAGCACAGGATCCAAATCAAAATCGAGCTCAAAGTTCACCTCATAGCACTGCAACTCTGAAATTCAGCTTCAAACAATCTGACAGCCAGTTTTGGACTGGGTTTTTCTCCAAATTTCTCATAACAACTATGCTTGCACCCTTTAGCAAAGTTGTTCTCCTATTATTGGTCTTCAACTTTGATGTGGTGACCTAGGGCAAAAACTCTATATCCAGAAAGATACAAAGCCCCAAAGTTGAGCCAATTCACTGATTTTTCAGACTTAGAATAAACTCAAATGAGGTCCATTTTGCATTTAGGTCCAAAACTTAGGGTTTGGCTTTCAAGTCCACATGTTTGTGAACCAAAGGACTTAAAATACTTATTTGGCTTGGTTTTTGCACTTTAGCCCAAAAGTGGGCTAATGTTGCACATAAGCCCCTAGGGTTTGATTTTAGGGTTTTCCAGAGTTCTGGTTAGGGTTTTTAATATCCCAGGGGTATAAATGTGATTCAATTAGTGTTTGGGGATATTTCATGACTTTTCTCAAAAGTCCTAAGGTTTTTCTCAACTTGGGTTAAGTTTCACCCCTTTAACCACTATTTAGGGTTAAGTCCTTAAACCAGGGTCCTATTTGTAAAACAGTAAAACAATACAACTTGTTTGAAATTTTTGCCTAGTGAATGCACTCTAGGTGTGTCAAACATATGCAATGCCCATGCTCATGATGCCATGCTCAAGTTTTAGTTATAGTAACACCAGGGGTGTTACATCCTTCCCCCCATAAAAGAATCTCGTCCCGAGATTTAAAGTCCTAGGGTGAGTAATGGAAAAGGAAATGTGTCATGTTTTTATTTCCTGATTTCTGGTACAAGGCAGGGGTGGTGTGGGGGTTCATTCCTTTATTACATAGCTATACAAACTTTACAATTTACAAGAGGCTAGAAAGCCTGGGAAATTCTTATCTAAGAAATCTTGGGTTTCCCATGTAGCTTCATCTTCCGAATGCTGGTTCCACTGTATTTTATAAAACTTGAGAGTCTTTCTCCGGGTAACCCTGTCCTTTTGATCCAGAACTCGAATGGGATGTTCCGAGTACGTTAAATCTGGTTCCAGGACAACATCAGTCACTTCAACGGTTCGATCGGGAACCCGAAGACACTTCTTCAATTGTGACACGTGGAACACATTATGCACGGCAGACAATGTTTCGGGGAGTTGGAGTCGGTATGCCACTGGTCCACATTGTTCAAGTACCAGGAATGGACCAATGTACCTGGGTGCAAGTTTTCCTTTAATCCCAAAACGCTATATGCCTTTCATTGGTGAAACCTTTAAGTAGACGTAGTCTCCTTCTAAGAAATATAAGGGCATTCGCCGTTTGTCTGCATAACTCTTCTGACGAGCCTGTGCCTTCTTCATATTATGAACTATTTTCTGAACCTTTTCTTCGGTTTCTTTTACCATATCAGGCCTAAAGAAATACCTTTCACCAGGTTCAGACCAATTTAGCGGAGTTCGACACCGTCGCCCATACAAAGCTTCAAAAGGTGCCATCTTGATGCTTTCCTGGTAACTGTTATTATATGAAAACTCCGCCAAAGGTAAGCATTCATCCCATTTCTGTGAGAAATCCAGGACACATGCCCGCAACATATCTTCAAGTATTTGGTTCACTCTCTCAGTTTGTCCACTGGTTTGAGGGTGATAGGCCGAACTGTGGAGTAACTTAGTTCCCAAGGATTTATGAAGTTCTTCCCAAAATTTGGATACGAACTGAGGTCCACGATCCGACACTATGGTCTTTGGAACACCATGCAAACTGAGAATACGAGCAATGTATAACTCCGCATAGGTAAGTACCGGGTAATATGTCTTGACCGGCAGAAAATGAGCAACCTTTGTAAGTCGATCAACAATCACCCAGATAGAGTCGTACCCTTTTGCGGTCCTGGGCAATCCCACAATGAAGTCCATGCTTATGTCTTCCCATTTCCATGTTGGTGTTGGTAATGACTGCAATGGACCGGCGGCTTTCATGTGTATGGCCTTGACACGTCTGCAAGTGTCACACTTAGCCACATAGCGTGCAATTTCAATCTTCATCTTCGTCCACCAGTAGTGTTGTTTCAGATCATGATACATCTTAGTGCTTCCCGGATGAATGGAATAGCGACTAAGATGCGCTTCATCTAAGATTTGCTGGCGGAGTTCTTCATTCTTCGGCACTACTATGCGGTTGCTGAACCATAACACACCTTGATCATCTTCCTTGAAACATTGGGTTGTTCCAGCCCTGATCATCTCTCGTATGTGCTTCATGCCCAGATTATCCTTTTGAGCATCAATTATCCTTTGCAAAATGGTTGACTCAAGCTTTAGTTGATTCAGAGTCCCTTGCTGGATTATCCCCAGGTTTAACTTTTCCATTTCTTGACACAAAGTGTTTTCGGAGGTCTTTACCATAAGACAGTGGCAGGAAGTCTTGCGACTCAATGCATCTGCCACCACATTGGCCTTGCCTGGGTGATAATGGATTTCCAGTTCATAATCTTTAATGAGCTCAAGCCATCGTCTTTGCCTCATGTTTAACTCTGACTGGGTAAATATATACTTCAAACTCTTATGATCTGTATATATGTGGCAGATATTTCCCAGCAGATAGTGACGCCATATTTTCAGGGCATGAACCACAGCAGCCAGCTCGAGATCATGAGTTGGATAGTGCTCCTCATGTCGGCGTAACTGCCTTGAAGCATACGCAATTACTCGGCCTTCTTGCATTAGCACACAGCCGAGTCCACTGCCTGACGCATCACAATATACATCAAAAGGTTTAGTGATGTCCGGTTGAGCCAATACCGGAGCAGTGGTCAATAGTGTCTTCAATTGCTCAAAGGCTTCATTACATTTAGAAGACCAATTGAACTTAGTATCATTCTTCAATAAACTTGTGATTGGCTTCACAAGCTTAGAAAAATCAGGTATGAATCTGCGATAATATCCAGCTAGTCCAAGAAAACTCCGGACTTGGTGAACAGTCGTTGGGGGTTTCCATTCCAGAATATCCTTGACCTTGCTAGGATCTACCGCAATTCCCTTGGCTGATAACACGTGCCCCAGAAATTGAATTTCCTCCAGCCAAAACGCGCACTTGCTGAACTTGGCATACAGCTGATGTTCCCTCAGGCGCGTCAATACAATCCGTAAGTGCTGAGCATGCTCCTCTTCATTTTTAGAATATATCAAAATATCGTCGATGAAGACCACCACGAACTTGTCTAACTCGGGCATGAACACCGAGTTCATTAAATAGGTGAAGTGGGCAGGAGCATTAGTGAGCCCGAAAGACAATACCAAGTACTCAAATAAGCCATACCGCGTAGTAAATGCGGTCTTCGGTATATCCTCGGGCCGAATACGGATTTGATGATAGCCCGACCTGAGATCGATTTTGGAAAATACCCTCGCCCCAGTCAGTTGATCAAATAAGATGTCGATCCTTGGAAGAGGGTACTTATTCTTAATGGTGACCTCATTTAGGGGCCGATAGTCCACGCACATGCGCAAGGTTTGATCCTTCTTCTTCACAAAGATGGCGGGACAACCCCACGGGGACGAGCTTGGCCGGATAAATCCCTTATTCAGCAGATCTTGTAATTGAATCTTCAATTCTGCTAACTCATTAGGGGGCATACGGTACGATCTTCGGGAGATGGGAGCCGTACCGGGCTTTAGCTCAATTACGAATTCTACATCTCTTTCAGGGGGTAGTCCAGGCAAATCTTCCGGAAATACATCTGGAAACTCACATACTACCGGAATGTTCTTGATCTCCGGTACAATGGCTTCAAATATTCTACCAGAAGCTTTGGCTGGATTGGTTTTGGGGAGAGATAAGAGAATTTCTTCTTGATTATAACTCAACCTGACGGTTCTGAGTTCAGTGTTGAGAATTGCCTTGTGTTGAGTTAACCAATTCATCCCCAAAATTACATCTATATCCTGGCCTCTTAGAACAATCATGTTAGCAGGAAAGTTCCGTTCGGCCATAGTTACTGGCACTCCATAGGCCACTTCTCTAGTAAAAATATGTCCCCCAGGTGAATGAATTTTAAATCCCTCCTTTGATTCATGACATGCAATGTGATGTTGCTCCACAAATGTCTTGCTAATGAAGGTATGCGAAGCACCAGAATCAAAAAGAATGATTGCAGGGTAACTGGCCACAGGGAACGTACCCATCATCACCGGCTCTCCCTCCGGTGTGGTAGCCACTTGCGTATAATATACTCGCCCCGTCTTTTTGGTATTCTTGCCCGAAGTACTTCCCTTGCCTGGAGCAGAACTTCCTGATCCTTGCTGATTATTGGCCTGATTTTGCCGAGGATAGGGACAATCTTTAATAAAATGCCCAGATTTGCCACAGTTAAAACATCCAGTTGAAGAACTTGGCAGAGCAGGGAATCGAGTGCCTGGGGCACCCGGCTGACTTTGGACAGTGGGAGCTTTGTTGGGACGAATAATTATGGGCTGCTTGAAAGGGAAAGATGGTGCACTTGAACGGTTCTGGTTAGAGGGCCGGAGAATAAACCGTTGCCTCTTTACTGGGCCCTGACTAGGCCTATCACCACTGAATCCCTTACTTTTCCCAGTATTTGCATATTTGGCCTCCACAGATAAGGCTGTGCTGACAGCCTTTCCATAAGTAAGATCAATACATGCAGCCATTTTTCGCTGCATCCGGTCGTTCAGACCTCTCATAAAACAATTCCTTTTCTTCAAGTCTGTGTTCACCTGATCAATTGCGTATTGTGACAGGTGATTGAATTTGTTGAGATACTGGTTAACAGTATCTCCCCCTTGCTTCAATTTCATAAACTCTTCTTGTTTCATGTGCAGCACTCCCTCAGGAATATAATGCTCGCGGAATGCTGCTTTGAACTCGTTCCATGTAATTTGATGGTTGTCCGGTTGGATAGCCACGAAGTTCCCCCACCAAGTGCTGGCAGGGCCTCGGAGTTGCTGTGCCGCAAACAACGGCTTCTGGGTTTCCGAACAACGTAGAAGGCCAAATTTCTGTTCAATGACCCTTATCCATTCGTCTGCTTCGAGCGGATCTTCTGCTTTGACGAAGAGAGGCGGACGAGTCTCGGAGAAATCCAGATAAGTGGTCTCACGGGGACCCTGTTGCAATCCTCTTCCTGCTTGTTGCTGAAGCTGTTGCTGACCCGCCATCTCCCTCAGGAAGCGGGTATTGTCGGCTGTAGCATTTACCAAGGCAGCGATTGCCTCGGCAAGCGTGGGTGGAACGGGAGGTGGATTCGGGGTAGCATCCCGACCCCCGGATGTTCCGGCTGCATCCTGTCCGCGAGTCCGGGTCGGCATCTGAGGCAAAAACATTTGAATAAACATAATGTGCCAAAGAAAACCTTCCGTTTTACATTACTGTAAAAAGTAATGGTACAGACTCGACATTACACAACAGGATACATTACCCATTTTACAAAAGTTTAACCTATTATACAACCGTACATCCTACAATACACTATTCTAATATAACAGTACACCCTACAATACACTACTCTACTCTTATTACACCACTAGTCCTGTTTTCCATTGCTTTTGGCGGCTTCATCATCAGGTGTGGGAGTCCAGACGTCAACCAACCTCAAAGAAGGAGGGGGTTCATACAGGTCTAATTCCCCACCCAACGCGCGTCCCGCAACGTGAGAAGGTCCAGCTTCCGCCTCAGCAGAGGGTGTTGGCTCACTAGGGTGTAGTTGCGAGTAGAGCACATGGACTTCCTCATGTAATGTATTGCAGTAAACCTGCAGGTTGTCGACAGCTGAGCTGAGTTCTTTAACTCGAGCCTGAGCCCTTGCCTCCTTGGCCCATGCCAATGAACGAGATTGAACAGCCCAATCGAGTGCCAAATCCCGATCGGCCAGCTGGTCTTGTAGATGGCGAACGTCTCTTCGTAACTCATTTATACGGTCACCATCTCCAATCCATATAGCTGTCCTGCGACGGAGTTCCAATTGGAGCCTGCTTACTTCTGCTTCCAGATCCCCTATAGGATCATTGCTCCCACTACTACTATCTACATCTCGCGGAGCAAGTTGATGTCGAGGTACTCCGATTGGTCCAGTCGACTTACGCGCGGTCTTTCTTGTGCGCGGCGGCATTTTCTAAGGGGAAAATTTATTAGTATAATTCTTAGCATGATGCATGAGTAAGTACAGAATCAACCTTGGTTGATTCAACCTTCTATACATTGCACTCTTCCTATCTGGTCTTTAAGATAAACTCTTCAGAATATTTGGGTAAGAAGAGAAAAGAATCTTTAGGTAAGACCTTTGAAAATCTTTTTGAAGATGCCTTAATATCTGCAAAGAAGGGCTACACTCCGATACCAGCTGTGACGGAACCTCCCAAGTAATCAGGCCCACCTACAGTTGTCCTTGTCTAACAGACATCAGACACCCTGTAGATGTTCCTAAGTTACTTGACAAGCTCGGTATCTTTCCTTACCTCACCAGGAACGTTTCACCCGTCTTGCAGACATTACAGATCATCGGAGATAAAGAAATGCGGAAGCGAATTACATAAACTTACATTTATTTCCAAAAGTAAGCTCAAGTTAATATATTACAGACCAGTTCTAAAAGTGAGTGCATAAAAGTAATAATTATACAAACCAGGGAGACACAAACTTCTCCCGAAAGACTATAAACAAAAGATTCTAGATGAAGGACCGAGTCCTCCCGCACTTCAGTCTTGGTTTTCTCCCTTGGGAACCACCTTAGCACAGAAGCAGCAAAAGTCTGCTACTTCACCACCTAAAAACAACAAAGGGATAAACCCTGAGTATGGAATTACTCAGCAAGTCTTACCCGACTAAGGAAAAGACTCTCAAGGGTATGCTGGTTATATGGGAGTCAAGGTAAGGCTTTCCAATAGTCAAAGACTCTGTTTTGCAGAAATGCTTACTAGAGTGGATCCTTAAAAATCCAATTTTATTTGTCAAGTTAGGTAAAATTACCTGCACTAGAGTTCTTTCTACCCTAGTTCAATCACTGGTCCTGCACTAGCCAATTTCTTAACCAAAAACCCATCATCTTTAGTGGAATGCTACGTGTAGGTCAGTGACCAAGTCTTCATAACCGCGAAGGTACGGCGATCCGAATCGATTATACTCAGCTGAGGATCTCCAATCACACGACATATGTAGCACTTAACCCTTGCATATGTCAACCCGCCACCGGGGTTCTTAAGACCGGATCAGGTTCACGCAAACCGAGAGCACAGATACACCACCGTCCAGCCTCTTGCCACGGAGGGTACACGCTACTCTCGCCACCGCTCCACTCCCATTTCGTGTTATCTTATTCCGGCCTTAGTCTGCCCGAGGCAAGGCTTACCCATGACGAGGCATGTGACCAGTTAAAGGGTCCTCGATCATCAAGCCTACATCGACAAGGTCCTTAATTGACTCAGACGGAGACACTACACCGAGACTCTCTTCTCGTGCAAGTCACCCGCCCGGTCTCAGCTTACTCATTTCAAACCCAAAGTTTGGTACCTGACAGAGGTACATCTTTTCCGATGTTGAATCCATCACGGCCGTGATGGATCCACCACCAAGTTTTGTTTTCGAAAACATCCCTCCCACTTTGCCAAACATCTTTTGTAGAACAAATCCTTTTGTTTTTCTAAAGCAATACTAAGCATAGTAAAACCTTTTTATAAAAACAGGATTTCAAGGAGGGTAATCAAGATCAAGGAAGGTAATGCAGGAATTGTTTAATCAATCAACTCCTATCACCTAATGCATCAAACAAGTGAGAAAGATTTTAAAAACATCAAGGGAGGTGGCAAATGCACCGGGGCTTGCCTTTGTTATCAGAGGTGTCCTGCTCGGATCCACAGATATCAAAATAGAAGCAGTTGTCTGCCTGGGGATCAGAGGTGGGTGGTATCCCTTCTTCAAGAACTTCTTCTTCTTCTTCTTGCTCTAATATAATCATATACATGCATAAGAATGGATGTCATGGAATGCTCATGAGGATGCAAAGGTAACATAAACTTATTATTTATGTCTTGAGTACAACTTTCCTTCACGGTACTCCGAGAATCTAGGGTTTCCGGAGTCAGTAAAGGAGTTCATGGAGTAGGGGGGGTGGTTTTGGGTTTTGTGATCAAACAAGGTCCAAATCAACCCAAATTCTACCCAAGGCTTCTAAATAATGTGAAAAGCTCACATAAAAAGTTTGGGAAATTTTGGACTTATTATTTATTCTCTAAAAATCCAGAATCAATAGTTTAGGCTATTTTAAATACCCTAAAATTCCCTGTTCAAACTAAAAATCATAAAACTATTTTTATTAAATACTATGGAAAATAACAAGCCTAGGAAAATTGGTCTCATATTTTTAGGATTTTCCTACCATTTTCTACAGTTTTTCAAAGTTCTGCTGAAAAGGAAAAGAAGAAAGATAGGAACAGTAGTGGGCCGAATTCCGGTCCAGGCGGCCCAAGCCTGCGCGAAATCGCGCGCGCGCCCGCGCCCGCGAAGGAAGTTTTGCGCAGAGACCCCCGGCTTAACAGCTAAACCGAAATAGGTCCATTCACTATTGTTGTTAAGTCGCTGACAGTTCACGAAAAAGCCCTCGGGGTTCTGTCAATTCACAATTTGAAGCCCTCGACGGCGCTCAAGCGCGGCCACGCTCCGGCGAGCAAGCAGACCGGCCGATTGGGGCAGTGACCAGCGCTCCCGAGCGACATACACGGAATTAAACCCCTAAGGAGCATTTCCCCTAACCTAATTGCACTAAGGGTGGACTAGGGAGCTCCGACCACGGTGGCCGTAAGCAAAATGGTGACATGATCGTGTTCCCGGCGACCCAGGGCGGTCTAGTTCGATTCAATGCTTCGGTAAGCATCAAGAGGACACAAAGATGTTGAAACAAGAGAACCGAGGGTGAGATCGGACCTGAAACGTGCTGTCCACGGCGAGCTCGATTCACGGCGGCGGAAAATGGATTTGGGGGAAACTCAAAATTCTAGCTCGTCGGTGATCAACTGGAGGCAATACGGGGCGTCGAGGTGCTTGACTACCATACGGACCTAGGGGCACGCTCAATTTATAGTTGCCGGGGGCGGTGGTCCGTGAATTTGGATGGCGCGGTGGCGGTCGGAAATGGGGAAGAGGCTTGGCGCACGGTGAATACGTGCCGACTGCCGTGGCAAGCTCCCCGCCGATGATGGGATGGCGTAGAGGAGTCACGGTGACGAGGTGTAAAGACAGGGCCACGCGGCGGACGCCGGTAATGGCTCGACGGCGGTGAAATCCGTATCCCCGATCGGAGAGCAAGGGGGAGGAACGCGCTACAGCTGGCCGGAGTGGCTTACAGCTCACCGGCGGCGAGGACTCGCACCGGCCGTGCCTATCCAAAGGCTATTGAGCACGAATCGTGACGAGCCATGATCGACGGCGGCGGCTACCGGCGACGAGCGCGGTTAGAATCTTCTTCAGCGTATTCGAGCACTGTTCCATCAGAACACCGGTTCAGAGTGACTGACAGTCCATATTTGGGGTCGATTTTCTCAAATTTTTGTGTGAAAGCTAAGCCAACTCTCTGTAGTAAAGTTTTAAAGCTACACACCAGCTACAATCCAACTATAGGACTTGAACACATTTGAGCACAGGATCCAAATCAAAATCGAGCTCAAAGTTCACCTCATAGCACTGCAACTCTGAAATTCAGCTTCAAACAATCTGACAGCCAGTTTTGGACTGGGTTTTTCTCCAAATTTCTCATAACAACTATGCTTGCACCCTTTAGCAAAGTTGTTCTCCTATTATTGGTCTTCAACTTTGATGTGGTGACCTAGGGCAAAAACTCTATATCCAGAAAGATACAAAGCCCCAAAGTTGAGCCAATTCACTGATTTTTCAGACTTAGAATAAACTCAAATGAGGTCCATTTTGCATTTAGGTCCAAAACTTAGGGTTTGGCTTTCAAGTCCACATGTTTGTGAACCAAAGGACTTAAAATACTTATTTGGCTTGGTTTTTGCACTTTAGCCCAAAAGTGGGCTAATGTTGCACATAAGCCCCTAGGGTTTGATTTTAGGGTTTTCCAGAGTTCTGGTTAGGGTTTTTAATATCCCAGGGGTATAAATGTGATTCAATTAGTGTTTGGGGATATTTCATGACTTTTCTCAAAAGTCCTAAGGTTTTTCTCAACTTGGGTTAAGTTTCACCCCTTTAACCACTATTTAGGGTTAAGTCCTTAAACCAGGGTCCTATTTGTAAAACAGTAAAACAATACAACTTGTTTGAAATTTTTGCCTAGTGAATGCACTCTAGGTGTGTCAAACATATGCAATGCCCATGCTCATGATGCCATGCTCAAGTTTTAGTTATAGTAACACCAGGGGTGTTACACTGACTGCTTGTCAGTCTTACTCTGTCCAGTGGCACTGCAGTCGGTGTGGCGTAGGCGGCGCTGTCCTTCTGTCAGGCCGGTCAGTGGATCGGCAAAGTGACGACGGTCACTTCGGCTTTGCCGGCGGGGGGCGCGCGCCAGGATAAGGGTGTCAGGCCACCTTTGCATTAAATGCTCCTGCGACTTGGTCGGTCGGTGCGGCGATTTGGTCAGGGTTGCTTCTTAGCGAAGGCAGGGCCTCGGGCGAGCCGGGAATATGTTCGCCGCTGAAGGGGGGCCTTGGGCGAGACGGAAATCCTCCGGGGTCGGCTGCCCTTGTCCGAGGCTAGGCTCGGGTGAGGCGTGATCGTGTCCCTCGAATGGACTGATCCCTGATTTAATCGCACCCATCAGGCCTTTGCAGCTTCATGCTGATGGGGGTTACCAGCTGAGAATTAGGAGCCTTGAGGGTACCCCTAATTATGGTCCCCGACACCAGTCTTGTTTCGTTCTTGCCAATCAGTTATCATCATTTGTTTCATGAAAAGCTAGTTATATGGTGATTTTTCCCAGATAAAAATGAATTCTTGGCCTTGTATGTTCTATTCCAAAGCTTCTCTTTTTGCCGAACAACGAAGAGATCGAAATAATGCTTTATAGAACAAATTGGTATATCATATGAGAAGAAATATTTGCCCTACTGGCAGCACCACAAATTATTAACTATTGTTATAAATTCTCTCTCAAAATTATAATACCTAAAAATGTTGCATAAATTGATACCCAATTCCATATCGGTATGAGTAATTGGGTAAACCATGGGCAATAAGAAAACGAGATGGACTATACATCTCTGCATATAAAAGTCTCTGCTTGGCAGCATTGGCCTGATGTCGTGCACTTTACCACCATTATATACACACGTATTCTCCTATGTGCTTGAAAGCACAATGTAACCAATGAATGTCCTTGTGAGCGCTAGACCCTGATGGTCATTTTACTTGTTGATCTGAAGTCAACTACTAGCTCCAAACGATGAATGGTATGCATGAGCCCCTGAAGGACCCTTCTGGATAACATAGTGTTGCGCATATCAATGTAAATCTTAATGATTGACTGTGTATTTGGTAATAAAAACAATAAGTTTGCAGAATTGTCACCATGAAGCAACTTCTTGTTGCGTGTCTTGCTGGAAGTTGAGACTAATCCTTCACGATGAAGGATAAATATGTAGTATTCATGCCACTACATTAATCTAAGTCCAAAGCTCACTGTATAAAACCCCTATCTGTAATGTGCGTAACATTTCCCAAATAAATAGCATACATTGGCCACAACTAGATGATTGTGGTTGGGGATTTTATCTGTGTGCTTTTTAGAACATCTCGGCATTAGGGGGAGGAATGCCCATATAGTATAATGCCTCAATATTCTATTAAACGCACAAAAGCCAAACAGAACCTATCGTTCGGTGTGTACTCCTGTGTATATGGAGTTTGCTAGAAATCGTTGAGGAGTAACCATATTGGTCTGAATGCTTCTACCTGATGTAGATGTGGATATACCCGGGATTAATATCATATCCACATTTGACTTATTGGTATTTGATCTATTCTCGGGGACGCCTGCGAATATGATCCATCAGCCTTAATCAAAGCATATGTTCTGATTGCAGATTCACGTGGTCTGTGATAACTCTCCTCCGATTAATTCACCCTGATGATGATTTGCCTCACGAAGAGGTTCATCTTGATGATGAAATTCCTAGCAATGCGCGCAATATCATTATGCTGGGAATACAGAACAATGAATCTTTCGTTTTGGGAAATGACGAAGATCAATATTAAATGTGGGAGACAATATGTCGACACCTATCTTGCCTCTCTAGATTGCAAAGGGATCCAAAACAAAGTCCTAGGCATGAGTGCTTGAAGCTCTCTTATCGGGTCATTGATAAATGCAATCGAGGCTGAACCAATAATCGCAAAATGAAAGTCACGAGCTTGAAGTTTGGGCATTTATGGGCACTACTGAAATAATGTGTGGTGAATGCGATGGTTCAAGTGGTCTTGTGATAGATCCATCCCACATATATGTTGAATAAACATAGTTCCACTATGTAATATATCTGGCAAATGGCATGAATTATAATATGCAGTTAATAGGATTCTGAAGATCTGTCATGAGATCCTAGAATGACTCATATCTTTGAATTATAAATATGCAACATATAAATCTCGTACCGAAAATATATTCCTGACGATGGAGCACTCTCCTATATAGAGAGAATATCTCCTAGATGAGATTATAGTTCCTTGATGGAACCTTTCCAGAAGAAATAAAGTCTGTGTTAAACATCAAAGTTTGATAATCCCTATAAAGGGATAAAGACCCATACAGACCCGAAAAGGTATAAGATGAGGTACCAAAGGATCTGAAATTCACCAAATAAACACATGTGCATTCCACGAGTTTTACTCATGGTAATTTCCACTAGATGTGGAATTACAGTATCCTCTAAAGCCCTTATGGCAGAAACCTATAAGGTTTAGGTGTTACTGGCAAAATATCCCCATTGTGCCAGAATGACAGACTATAACGATGTATCCGATCGATGAAAAATCCCTGATGGATTACGATCTTTGATGGACTTTTGTTACACCATCATAGATGTTACAATGGATGAACGCCTGGAGCGATGTGTCATATTTAGAATATGTACTATTGCAACTATATTGTCCTCTAAGTTCTATCGAAGGACATGTTATTTGCTTTGCACAACTATGTATAAATTGTGGTGGAAGATAGAAAATGATAGCACCCCAACCTCATCCATTCTCGTTATTCCAGATGAACAATAAGACATATATCTTGTCGGCGTTTCGAGACCGGGGGGTCCCTAAGCCGACGAGTGAGTGTGCCGCGTGCCCCAGCCCAGATGGGTCGAGCGCGTGGGCGAGCGCGAAGGGGGGAAGAGCGAGGTGGCCGGAGCCGAGTCGAGAGGGAGGTGGAGATCCCGCGACCTTCGTGTTCGTCCCGCGCCCAGGTCGGGTGCGCTTGCAGTAGGGGGTTACAAGCGTCCACACGGGTGAGGGGAGCGAGCGTCCCCAAGAGAGTGCCTGCCCCTGCCCTCGTTCCCGCGGGGCCAACCTTCTCTAAGAAGGCCCTGGTCCTTCCTTTTATAGGCGTAAGGAGAGGATCCAGGTGTACAAATGGGGGTGTAGCAAGGTGCTACGTGTCTAGCGGGGGAGAGCCAGCGCCCTAAGTACATGCCAATGTGGCAGCCGGAGAGATCTTGGCACCCAGCTGGTGTGGTGTCGTGGCTGTCGGAGGAGCAACGGAGCCTGGTGGAGGGACAGCTGTCGGAGCGGTTGGGTCCTTGCTGACGTCCCCCTGCTTCCATAAGGGAGCTGAGAGCCGCCGTCGTCACGGGGCCAGCGGGGCGCCATCATTGCCTATCTGGCGGAGCTAGCTAGATGGGACACCGGTCTTGTTCGCTGCGGCCCGAGTCGGCTCGGGGTAGGGTGATGATGGCGCTTCCTGTTGACGTGGCGGACTTGTGCCCTAGGTCGGGCAACGTGGAGGCTCCTCCGAAGCCGAGGTCGAGTCTGTCCTGCATGGCCGAGGCCGAGCCCGAGCTCCTGGGTCGGGCGAGGCGGAGGTCGTTCGGCAGAGGCCAGGGCGGAGTCCGACCCTTGGGGTCGGGCGAGGCGGAGTTCGCCGTCTTCCGGGGCCTTAGCCCGAGTCCGAGCCCTGGGTCGGGCGGAGCGGAGTTCGCCGTCTTCCGGGGCCTTAGCCCGAGTCCGAGCCCTGGGTCGGGCGGAGCGGAGTTCGCCGTCTTCCGGGGCCTTAGCCTGAGTCCGAGCCCTAGGTCGGGCAGAGCTTCCTATGGCGCCTTTGGCAAGGCCTGGCTGCCTGTCAGTCTCACTCTGTCAAGTGGCACTGCAGCCGGGATGGCGCAGGCGGCGCTGTCCTTTTGTCAGACCGGTCAGTGGAGCGGCGAAGTGACGGCGGTCACTTCGGCTCTGCCAGGGGGCGCGCGTCAGGATAAAGGTGCCAGGCTACCTTTGCGTTAAATGCCCCTGTGACTTGGTCGGTCGGCGCGGCGATTTAGTCAGGGTTGCTTCTTAACGAAGGCAAGGCCTCGGGCGAGCCGGAGGTGCGTCTGCCGTAAAAAGGGGGCCTCGGGCGAGACGGAAACACCTCAGGGTCGGCTGCCCTTGCCCGAGGCTAGGCTCGGGCGAGGCGTGATCGAGTCGCTCGTATGGACCGATCCCTGACTTAATCGTACCCATCAGGCCTCTGCAGCTTTATGCTGATGGGGGTTACCAGCTGAGAATTAGGCGTCTTGAGGGTACCCCTAATTATGGTCCCCGACAGTAGCCCCCGAGCCTCGAAGGGAGTGTTAGCACTCGCTTGGAGGCTTTCATCGCACTTTTTTGCAAGGGGACCAGCCTTTCTCGGTTGCATTTTGTTCCGGTGGGTGCACGCGAGCGCACCTGCCGGGTGTAGCCCCCGAGGCCTCGGAGGAGTGGTTTCACTCCTTCGAGGTCTTAATGCCTTGCGTAACTGTCGGCGTTCCGAGACCGGGGGGTCCCCGAGCCGACGAGTGAGTGTGCCGCGTGCCCCAGCCCAGATGGGTCGAGCGCGTGGGCGAGCGCGAAGGGGGGAGAGAGAGCGAGAGAGAGAGAGCGAGGTGGCCGGAGCCGGGTCGTGAGGGAGTCGGAGAATTCCCGCGGCCTTCGTGTTCGCCCCGCGCCCAGGTCGGGTGCGCTTGCAGTAGGGGGTTACAAGCGTCCGCGCGAGGTGAGGGGAGCGGGCGGCCCCGAGAGAGCGCCTGCCCCTGCCCTTCGTCCCCGCGAGGCCAACCTTCTCTAAGAAGGCCCTGGTCCTTCCTTTTATAGTCGTAAGGAGAGGATCCAGGTGTACAAAATGGGGGTGTAGCAAGGTGCTACGTGTCTAGCGAGGGAGAGCTAGCGCCCTAAGTACATGCCAAGGTGGCAGCCAGAGAGATCTTGGCACCCTGTTGGTGTGGCGTCGTGGCTGTTGGAGAAGCAGTGGAGCTTGACGGAGGGACAGCTGTTGGAACAGTTGTGCTCTTGCTGACGTCTCCCTGCTTTCGTAAGGGAGCTGAGAGTCGCCGTCGTCATGGCCTAGTGAGGCGCCATCATTGCCTATCTGGCGGAGCTGGCCAGATGGGACGCCGGTCTTGTTCCCTGCGACCCGAGTCGGCTCAGGGCAGGGTGATGATGATGCTTCCTGTTGACGTGGCGGTCTTGTGTCCTAGGTCGGGCGACGTGGAGGCTCCTCCGAAGTCGAGGTCGAGTCCGTCCTGCATGACAGAGGCTGAGCCCGAACTCCTGGGTCGGGCGAGGCGGAGGTCGTTCGGCAGAGGCCGAGGCGGAGTCCGAGCCCTGGGTCGGGCGAGGCGGAGGTCGCCGTCTTCCGGGGCCTTAGCCCGAGTCCGAGCCCTGGGTCGGGCGGAGCGGAGTTCGCCGTCTTCCGGGGCCTTAGCCCGAGTCCGAGCCCTGGGTCGGGCGGAGCGGAGTTCGCCGTCTTCCGGGGCCTTAGCCCGAGTCCGAGCCCTGGGTCGGGCGGAGCGGAGTTCGCCGTCTTCCGGGGCCTTAGCCCGAGTCCGAGCCCTGGGTCGGGCGGAGCGGAGTTCGCCGTCTTCCGGGGCCTTAGCCCGAGTCCGAGCCCTGGGTCGGGCGAGGCGGAGTTCGCCGTCTTCCGGGGCCTTAGCCCGAGTCCGAGCCCTGGGTCGGGCGGAGCTTCCTCTGGCGCTTTTGGCCAAGCCTGGCTTCCCGTCAGTCTTACCTTTTGCGTTGAAGGCCCCAGGGATTTGGTCGGTTGGCGCGGTGATTTAGTCAGGGTTACTTCTTATCGAAGGCGGGGCCTCGGGCGAGCCGGTGATGCGTCTGCCGTGAAAGAGGAGACCTCAGGCGAGACAGAGTCATCTTAGGGTCGGCTGCCCTCGCCCGAGGCTAGGCTCGGGCGTGGCGTGATCAAGTCGCTCGTATGGACTGATCCCTGACTTAATCAAACCCATCAGGCCTCTGCAGCTTTATGCTGATGGGGGTTACCAGCTGAGAATTAGGCGTCTTGAGGGTACCCCTAATTATGGTCCCCGACAGTAGCCCCCGAGCCTCGAAGAGAGTGTTAACACTCGCTTGGAGGCTTGCGTCGCACTTTTTTGCAAGGGGACCAGCCTTTCTCGGTGGTACTTTGTTCCGGTGGGTGCGCGCGAGCGCACCCGCCGGGTGTAGCCCCCGAGGCCTCGGAGGAGTGGTTTCACTCCTTCGAGGTCTTAATGCCTTGCGTAATGCCTCGGCTGGTCTGGCGGTTCCCTCATGCGAGCAGGGCGTAGCCCAGGTGCGCTGTCGGGGCCCAAGTTCTCGGGCTGGTATGTTGACGCTGTCAACGGTTTGGCCGGAGCCGGGTTTGCGAGAGCGGCCCCCGAGCCTCCGCACGGAGCGAGAGGACGATCAGGGACAGACTCGGCTTTTTTATATACGCCCCTACGTCGCCTTTCCGCAAGGAGGAGGGGGGGAGTGCGCCATGTTACCCTCGATGGGCACCGAACATGGTGTCTCCGGTGAGCTGCAATCGGGTAATCCGAGTGGACGTCCGTGCCCCATTCGTTGGGGGTCGGCTAGGGGCCCGGAGGCACGCCCAAAAGTACCTGCGGGCGATCTGCCGGACCCGGTCCCCTAGCGACGGGGTCCGAGGGCTCGTTGCCTCCCTCCGATGGGATTCTGTTACAGAGTCGTTCCCGCTGGTCTCGGAAATGTCCTAGGGTACCTCGGGAGCGCAGCCCGAGCCTTGGTTATGTATCAAACGTACCCCTGGTCATCCATCGCTCGGCGTCTGAGGCGACTGTGAACCCTTCGACAGGCCAGCCTTCGAACCCCTGATCAGTAATGGGCGCGGAGCCCTAGTAGTCTGAGGCGGTCGTGGAACCTTTCGGGAGGCCGACCTTCGAACCCCTGACCAGTAGTGGGTGTCGGGCCCACGCGATCTGAGGCGGCTGTTGAACCCCTTGGGGGGCCAGCCTTCGAACCCCTGATCAGTAGGGAGGCTCGGAGCCTAGTTCCTTCACGGGGAAGGATCCCTTTGGGGGTATCCCCTTTCCCGGTCCTTGTTGCAAGAGATAGAGAAAGAAGGAAAAGAGAAAAAGGATTCGAAATTGAACGTCGTGGCGTACCTTTTTCGGCGTGGTTGTTTTGGCGAAGGCGAAACATCGCCAGCCGCTCCCGCCCGTAGCGCTGTCCGTCGAGCCGCGGAGTTAATGCGCCGGGGTGAGTAGTTGGCGAGGTTGCCGTTGCGCGTGCGCGAGCCGTTCGAGGTACGGGTCACGGGCGCGTCGTCTTCACGCCAAGAGAGAGAGGGGGTTCTCTTGCTGACTCCGGATGGGGCGTGAGCCTGGCAGATGGCGTGACCGCTGCTCTCGCGCGCCTGCCACCGTCATTACTGCCGGCCCATTTTTGACCGCGTTTGACCGCTGCGCCAGGCTGGCGCTGCTGGATCGCGGGCTGGGTCGCCTCGAATCGCGGTATCGGTTCCGCAATCGAGGAGGTGCGGTGGTGGAGCGAGTGGCACAGCGGCTCGCATGCAGCACCCGGCGCGCCAGTTGCACGACGCGTGGGCTTGAGCCGTCGCGCTGGCCTGTCAGGAGTCGGAGAGGCGCGTCCACTTGACGCGGTTGCATGCCGCCTGCATGGCCGCCTGCCCCTTTCGCCCGCTGGTCTGGGCGAAAGTGGAGGATTACTTGTAACCGCTGGGTGGTTGCGTGCGTCGTGCGCGACGGTTCGGCTTCTTCTGCTTAGAGCCGGTCTGCATGACAGGCGGGCCCCAGCCCCCGCGCCGCAGGGGAGGACTTTGGAGGCGTGTAGGAGAAGACTCAGCCCGTGACAGTTGAGGGTGCAAGCAGGGGGAGTTGCCTTTAAAAGGAGGGCGACCCCCTTCGTAAGGTGACCATGTCTCCTTCCTTCCCTATGCATTGTGTCTCTCCATCTTTCGAGCCCCCGGATGGGGGGAACCGCCGTCTTTTCGCTCCATCGCTGGAGGAACGCAACTCCGTGGGAGTTGGTACCTTTCAGCCATCGTTCGGCTTCAAGGATTTTCATCATGCAGCCCGGCTGCACCCCTCCACCGGCGGTCACCCAGGGTGGTGACCTCCGGCTTGATGGTGGGGGAAAGCGAGCCGGGCTGCGGCATCCGCCCCTTCCTCAGCCTCAAGGATTTTCATCACCAGGGCTGAGGAGGGGCGTGTGCCGGGTCGGGGTTGGCCCCTGCGCGGGTGGTGACCCGCTCCTTCCCTCAGTGATCGGGGGGAAGGGCGGGAGTCGTCCGTGGCGCCAACAGCTGCAGCGTGCCCGGCTCTCTGAGCCGAGCAATCTCGGAGCCGCCCCCGGCGTCGCCTCCCGCCACGGCAGCTGGAAGAGGTTCTTCCGCCGGCGCGACGGCCGAGGTTGGCCACGGACCGACCTCCGACTCTACGGCCTTCTGCCCGTCCTTGCCTCTCGAGTTTGGGCAAGGGCGGGGGCCTCCCAGCAGCAGCATCCACCCTGAGGCCATCACTGCTGCTGTTGGGCCCCCCAGGACAGACGTCTTCATCGTCACCGCTGCCGGGGCGGGCGGCGACGTGCCGTTCGTCGGTCTTCTGCTGCCCCGCAGGCCCTCCCCCATCGAGTGGGGTTGTTCGTACCTGCGGGGGGGGGGGGAACCGGAGTTCCGTTTGTAATGGCACTTCGAGTGCCGGGTTTTTTGTTCACTTCGGCTTTCGGGGCCTGAACATGTATGTAACCACGGCACGGAGCCGTGTTTTTTCCTCATTTCCGAGCACTAAGACTCGTCTGCTGATTGTCTGAACCGCTTCACCAAGCATGAGTCGCCCCGTGTCAAGGTGACGAGTGAGGTATCCGTATCCCGGAGGCGTAGGAGTCCCTCGGCTCGGTCAGCCCTATTGTCCGAGGCCCCTCTAGCTTAGTTAAAGAGACCCCTCGGCCGCTCTTCGACGAGCCGAGGCTAGGGGTAGCGATATCAGCACGAGCAGAGGCGGAGTCGGCTCGAAAATGAAACCTGGTTGGCCGGAGCCTAGCCAGGTTGTCCGTTGGCAGGATTGTCGTCGAAGTTGCTCAGCCGAGGCTTCGGATCGAGCTGGCGCCCTCGGAAGGCGGTCGGCCGAGGCCCCGGAGGTGGCCGGCCGAGCCGTCCGCTCGGGCCGGGTTCTCGGAGAAGTCCCTGGCAGAGATTGCTCGAGCGTGGTGATGACGTCGTCCTTCGGAGCGGAGGCCTTCGGACCACGTCGCCGTCCGAGGCTAGGTCGGGCCTTGCCGAAGGTGCTGTCGATGCCGAGGGTGTCATCGCCCTCTTCCAGCGTCAAGATCCGAGCCTGCAGGGTCAAATCGTCTTGTAGCGTGGGCCCTGTGCGGCCGTCGAGGCCAGAACACACACCCTTGCTGCGTTATAAAGCTGCGTCTCTTTTCCTCTTGTTTCGAGTATCTGGACTTTTTGTCGGTAGCAGGGATGTTAGTGCGAGCAAGAGTTGCTTCTCGCGGAAGGTGATGAGTGAGGTATCCGTATCCCGGAGGCGTGGGAGTCCCTCGGCTCGGTCGGCCTCGCCGCTTACGCGTACTTTTACCCGTCCATGAGGCCCTGTCACCGACTCGGTCGAGAAGGCTCGAAGAATCGCTTCGACAGAAGAGCTTCCGTACGTAAAGACTCGTTCAATCCACGGATTCACCTTATCCGAGCGCGAGTTACTTATCGCAGAAGGTGATGAGTGAGGTATCCGTATCCCGGAGGCGTAGGAGTCCCTCGGCTCGGTCAGCCTTGACTGCTTACGTGTACCCCGTCGTTTCCGGGACCCACTTTTCGAAGTAGTCAAAAAGCACGAAAGATGTTCTGGTAAAAGAGATTTTTTGTTCGAGGAAAATTTTGACGCAGAGGGGGTTTCCCCCCTTTTAGCCCCCGAGGGAGGGTCGGGCTTTGCCGAGGCGAGGTCGACCCTTCCTTGTTGACTAAACTTTGCGTGGGTGCGAGGTGTATGAATCAATTTGGAAACATCTCAAGGGTAGAAGCGACGTAGCTGTTGGATGTTCCAAGCGTTGCCGTAGACCTCGCCTTGACTGTTGGCCAGCTTGTACGTTCCGGGCTTCAGAACTTTGGCGATGATGAACGGCCCTTCCCAGGGGGGCGTGAGCTTGTGCCTCCCTCGGGCGTCCTGCCGCAGCCGAAGCACCAGATCGCCCACCTGGAGATCTCGGGGTCGGACCCCTCGGGCGTGGTAGCGTCGCAAGGACTGCTGGTACCGCGCCGAGTGTAGTAAGGCCCTGTCCCGAGCCTCATCCAGCTGGTCCAGCGAGTCTTCTCGGCTAGCTTGGTTGCTTTCTTCGTTGTAGGCCCTCGTCCTCGGGGAGCCGTATTCCAGGTCAGTGGGCAGGACGGCCTCGGCCCCGTAGACCAGGAAGAAAGGCGTGAGACCCGTGGCTCGGCTCGGCGTCGTCCTCAGGCTCCAGACCACCGAGGGGAGTTCCTTCATCCACCGCTTGCCGAACTTGTTGAGGTTGTTGTAGATCCGAGGCTTGAGCCCTTGTAGGATCATGCCATTGGCACGTTCTACTTGCCCATTCGACATGGGATGAGCTACGGCGGCCCAGTCCACCCGGATGTTGTGATCCTCGCAAAAATCCAAGAATTTTTTGCCGGTGAACTGGGTGCCATTGTCGGTGATGATGGAGTTCGGGACCCCGAAGCGATGGATGATGTTGGTGAAGAACGCCACCGCCTGCTCGGACCTGATGCTGTTCAGGGGTCGGACCTCAATCCACTTGGAGAATTTGTCGACGGCGACCAGCAGGTGCGTGTAGCCCCCGGGCGCCTTCTGCAGAGGGCCGACGAGGTCCAGACCCCACACAGCGAAGGGCCAGGTGATGGGTATCGTCTGCAGAGCCTGAGCGGGCAGGTGGGTCTGCTTCGCATAGAATTGGCACCCTTCGCAGGCGCGGACAATTCTAGTGGCGTCAGCCACCGCCGTTGGCCAGTAGAAGCCTTGGCGGAAAGCGTTCCCGACGAGGGTTCGAGGTGCTGCATGATGACCGCAAGCCCCCGAGTGTATTTCCCGCAGGAGTTCCTGACCTTCGGCGATGGAGATGCATCGCTGGAGGATGCCCGAGGGGCTACGGTGGTAGAGCTCCTTCTCATCGCCCAACAAGACGAACGATTTGGCGCGTCGCGCTACCTGCCGAGCCTCGGCTCGGTCGAGGGGCAGTTCTCCTTCGTGGAGATATTGCAGGTACGGGGTTTGCCAATCTTGATCTGGCACGACCCCGTTCTGCTCCTCCTCGATGCGCAGTGCTTCGCCCTCGGGCTCTGAGGGTTCCTCGGGTTGAGCCGAGGATGGCTCGGGCTGGGCCGAGGTCACCTCGGACGAGGCCAAGGGTGCCTCGGGCTCGGGCGCGTCGCCTATCTTGACGGAGGGTTGGTGCAGATCTCGGGAGAAGACGTCCGGGGGAACCGTCGTTCGCCCCGAGGCTATCTTCGCCAGCTCGTCCGCAGTCTCGTTGTAGCGCCGGGCGATGTGGTTAAGCTCGAGCCCGTAGAACTTGTCTTCCAGGCGTCGAACCTCCTCACAGTAGGCCTCCATCTTCGGGTCGCGGCAGAGGGAGTTCTTCATGACTTGGTCGATGACGAGCTGCGAGTCGCCGCGTGCATCGAGGCGTCGGACCCCTAGCTCGATGGCGATTCGCAATCCGTCGATCAGAGCCTCGTACTCAGCCACATTGTTGGACGCCGGGAAATGGAGGCGGAGCACGTAGCGCAGGTGTTTCCCGAGGGGCGAGACGAAGAGCAGGCCCGCGCCAGCTCCCGTCTTCATCAGCGACCCGTCGAAAAACATGGTCCAGAGCTCTGGTTGGATCGGAGCCGTTGGCAACTGGGTATCGACCCATTCGGCTACGAAATCCGCCAGTACCTGGGACTTGATGGCCTTCCGAGGGACGAATGAGATTGCCTCGCCCATGATTTCCACCGCCCACTTCGCGATCCGCCCCGAGGCTTCTCGGCACTGGATGATCTCCCCCAGGGGGAAGGATGACACCACAGTCACCGGATGGGACTCGAAGTAATGTCGCAGCTTTCGCCTCGTCAGGATCACTGCGTATAGCAGCTTCTGGACTTGTGGGTAGCGGATCTTGGTCTCGGACAGCACTCCGCTGACGAAGTAAACTGGCCTCTGAATGGGCAAAGCATGCCCCTCTTCCTGTCTTTCGACCACGATCGCGGCGCTGACCACCTGAGTGGTTGCGGCGACGTAGACCAGGAGGGCTTCTCCATCAGCTGGGGGTACCAAGATGGGCGCCTGGGTGAGGAGCGCCTTCAGGTTCCCGAGGGCTTCCTCGGCCTCGGGAGTCCAAGTGAAGCACTCGGCCTTCCTTAAGAGACGGTACAGGGGCAGGCCTCTTTCGCCGAGGCGCGAGATGAAACGGCTCAAGGCCGCGAGGCATCCCATGACCCTCTGTACGCCTTTTAAGTCCTTGATGGGCCCCATGTTTGTGATGGCCGCGATCTTCTCCGGGTTGGCTTCGATGCCCCGCTCGGAGACGATGAATCCCAAAAGCATGCCCCGGGGCACCCCGAAGACGCACTTCTCGGGATTGAGCTTGACGCCCTTCGCCTTGAGACACCGGAATGTCAGTTCGAGGTCGGAGAGAAGGTCAGAGGCTTTCCTCGTCTTGACTACGATGTCATCGACGTAGGCCTCGACCGTGCGACCGATGTGTTCGCCGAACACATGGTTCATGCACCGCTGGTACGTTGCACCCGCGTTCCTCAAACCGAACGGCATTGTGACATAACAGTACATGCCGAAGGGCGTGATGAAAGAAGTCGCGAGCTGGTCGGACTCTTTCATCTTGATTTGATGATACCCTGAGTAGGCATCGAGGAAAGACAGGGTTTCGCACCCTGCAGTGGAGTCCACGATTTGATCGATGCGAGGTAGCGGGTAGGGGACCTTCGGACATGCTTTGTTGAGACCAGTGTAGTCTACACACATCCGCCATTTCCCCCCTTTTTTCCTCACAAGCACAGGGTTGGCAAGCCATTCGGGATGGAATACCTCTTTGATGAACCCTACTGCCATCAGCTTGTGGATCTCCTCGCCTATCACCCTGCGCCTTTCCTCGTCGAATCGGCGCAGAGGCTGTCTGACCGGTCGGGCCCCGGCCCGAATATCCAGCGAGTGCTCGGCGACATCCCTCGGTATGCCGGGCATGTCCGAGGGACTCCACGCAAAAACGTCGGCGTTTGCGCGGAGAAAGTCGACGAGCACTGCTTCCTATTTGGGGTCGAGCCCGGATCCGATTCGAATCTGCTTGGAGGCGTCGCCACTGGGGTCGAGGGGGACGGCCTTAACCGTCTCCGCTGGCTCGAAGTTGCCGGCATGTCGCTTCACGTCCGGTACCTCTCGGGAGAGGCTTTCCAGGTCGGCAATGAGGGCCTCGGACTCGGCGAGGGCCTCGGCGTACTCCACGCACTCCACATCGCATTCGAATGCGTGTTTGTACGTGGGGCCGACGGTGATGACCCCGTTGGGGCCCGGCATCTTGAGCTTCAGGTAGGTGTAGTTGGGGATGGCCATGAACTTCGCGTAGCATGGCCTTCCCAACACTGCGTGGTAGGTTCCTCGGAACCCGACCACCTCGAACGTCAAAGTCTCCCTTCGGAAGTTGGAGGGTGTTCCGAAGCAGACAGGGAGGTCGAGCTGTCCGAGGGGCTGGACGCGCTTCCCGGGGATGATCCCGTGGAAGGGCGCAGCGCCTGCTCGGACGGATGACAGATCGACGCGCAGGAGCCTGAGGGTCGCAGCGTAGATGATGTTGAGGCAGCTGCCCCCATCCATCAAGACCTTGGTGAGCCTGACGTCGCCGATGACGGGGTCGACGACGAGCGGGTACTTCCCCGGGCTCGGCACGTGGTCGGGGTGGTCGTCCTGGTCGAAGGTGATGGGCTTGTCGGACCAGTCTAGGTAGACTGGCGCCGCCACCTTCACCGAGCAGACCTCCCGACGCTCTCGCTTACGATGCCGAGCCGAGGGATTCGCCGCATGCCCTCCGTAGATCATGAAGCAGTCGCGGACCTCTGGGAATTCTCCTGCTTGGCGATCCTCCCTTTTGTCGTCGTCGCGGGCCTTGCCACCCTCTGCGGGTGGCCCGGCCCTGTGGAAGTGGCGCCGAAGCATGACGCACTCCTCGAGGGTGTGTTTGACGGGCCCCTGATGGTAGGGGCACGTCTCCTTGAGAGCCTTGTCGAAGAGGTTAGCACCTCTGGGGGGCTTCCGAGGGTTCTTGTGCTCGGCGGCGGCGACAAGGTCTGCATCGGGAACGTCGCGTTTCGCTTGCGACTTCCTCCTGCCTTTCTTCTTGGCGCCGCGCGGAGCAGACGCCTCGGGAGCATCTTCCGACGGGCTGCCCTGGGGCTGCTTGTCCTTTCGGAAGATGGCCTCGACCGCCTCCTGGCCGGAGGCGAACTTGGTGGCGATGTCCATCAGCTCGCTCGCCCTGGTGGGGGTCTTGCGACCCAACTTGCTCACCAGGTCACGGCAGGTGGTGCCGGCGAGGAACGCGCCGATGACAACGGAGTCGGTGACGTTGGGCAGCTCGGTGCGCTGCTTCGAGAACCGCCGGATGTAGTCCCGGAGAGACTCTCCCGGCAGTTGCCGACAGCTTCGGAGGTCCCAGGAATTCCGGGGGCGCACGTACGTGCCCTGGAAGTTGCCGGCGAAAGCCTGGACCAGATCTTCCCAGTTGGAAATCTGCCCCGGAGGCAGGTGCTCCAACCAGGCACGAGCGGTGTCGGAGAGGAACAGGGGGAGGTTGCGGATGATGAGGTTGTCATCGTCCGTCCCACCCAGTTGATAGGCCAGGCGGTAGTCCGCAAGCCACAATTCCGGTCTCGTTTCCCCCGAGTACTTTGTGAGAGTAGTCGGGGGTCGGAATCGGGGCGGAAACGGCGCCCGCCGAATGGCTCGGCTAAAGACCTGCGGACTGGGTGGTTCGGGCGAGGGACTCCGATCCTCCCCGCTGTCGTAGCGTCCCCCACGCCTGGGGTGATAGCCTCGGCGCACCCTTTCGTCGAGGCGTGCCCGACGGTCGCGATGAGGGTGTTCGTCGCCGAGGCGGCCCGGGGCCGCAGGTGCGGTGTTGCGCGGGCGCCCGGTGTAGACCGAGGCTTCCCGCGTGAGTCGGGAAGCCGCGGCACGAGGTTCCGAGGGGTACCCCTGCCTTCGGGAGGCAGAGCTTTCGGCCCGCCGGGCCGCAGCGCCTTCCAGGAGATGCTTGAGTTCTCCCTGGATTCGCCGACCCTCGGTGGTTGATGACTCCGGCCTCGCGCGGAGGAGCATCGCTGCGGCGGCCAGGTCCTGACCGGTTCCGCTGGATGCGGGTGGCGGTCTGTCCCTGGCATCGTTGGTGATGCGGTGCTGGAGACCTTGGGGCAGGTGACGTATTCCCCCGGCCGGGGGCTGGCTCGCCCATACCTGCCCGATGTTCTGGCGGATTGCCTCGAGCGCTCCCGCTCCCTCATCGAGCCCGGCCTGCGCCCCGCGGACTTGCTCGAGCTGTGGGTCGTGACCCCCCGCCGGAACGGGGACCACAGCTAGCTCCCGCGGGATGTCAGCGCGAGGCGCTGGCCTAGGGAGATCGCCATCCTCCGGCATGCCGAGTTGGCTGCCTCCGGAGGGATCCCCTAGCTCAACGTGGAAGCATTCGCGGCTCGGGCCGCAGTCCTTGTCGTCAAAGCTGCGGCTGCCGTCGGAACAGTCGGAGAGGCAGTAGTCACATGCGGTCATGAAGTCCCGCATGGCACTGGGGTTGCCAGATCCGGAGAAATCCCAGCAGATGCTGGGGTTGTCATCTTCCTCGGACCCAGAGGGTCCGTAGGTCGAGACACCCGTCAATCGGTCCCAAGGCGACCGCACATGAAACCCCAGAGAGGTTGCACTCGCCTCAACGTGAGCGCCCGCCAAAGCGAGGTCGCCAGGCGGGCTGAGGTCGAGTCGAAATGACGAAAGATGGGTAGCAGTCGGTACCTTTTTGTCGACGAGGAGCGATGAAGTCACGTCGGGGGCTGATCGCGCCGTCGTCCTGGGTGCGAGGGCGACGTCCTGCAGGCCCTCTGCGAGCGTGCTGGCGTCGTCCACCTGCTCGGGGTCGACGTGTTGCGGGGGGATGGCGCCCGCCTTTGCCTCGAACGCGAGGGCGACGCTTGGCGTGTCCTCCGTTGGGGCGCTGGGGGTGTCGATTTGCTCGACAGCCGTCGGAGCGCAGCCTCCCGCTCGGCCTTGGTTGCCCCGCCTCCTCCTCCGATGGCGAGGGAGAGGACGGAGCGAGCTCGAAAGTTGTCCTTCCCCCACGCGGGAAAGGCGTCGTCGATTCCGCCGCCGGCGGGCGGGCTGTCCGCCACCATTGTCGCTGTCGCGCGGCGGTGGAAGGAGTATCATGTCGTAGCTGCTGTCGAGAGACATGAACTCGAGACTCCTGAAACGGAGCACCGTCCCGGGTTGAAGAGGTCGTTGGAGACTGCCCATCTGGAGCTTGACGGGAAACTGCTCGTCAACACGCAGCAGGCCCCTACCTGGCGCGCCAACTGTCAGCGTTCCGAGACCGGGGGGTCCCCGAGCCGACGAGTGAGTGTGCCGCGTGCCCCAGCCCAGATGGGTCGAGCGCGTGGGCGAGCGCGAAGGGGGGAGAGAGAGAGAGAGAGAGCGAGGTGGCCGGAGCCGGGTCGTGAGGGAGTCGGAGAATTCCCGCGGCCTTCGTGTTCGCCCCGCGCCCAGGTCGGGTGCGCTTGCAGTAGGGGGTTACAAGCGTCCGCGCGAGGTGAGGGGAGCGGGCGGCCCCGAGAGAGCGCCTGCCCCTGCCCTTCGTCCCCGCGAGGCCAACCTTCTCTAAGAAGGCCCTGGTCCTTCCTTTTATAGTCGTAAGGAGAGGATCCAGGTGTACAAAATGGGGGTGTAGCAAGGTGCTACGTGTCTAGCGAGGGAGAGCTAGCGCCCTAAGTACATGCCAAGGTGGCAGCCGGAGAGATCTTGGCACCCTGTTGGTGTGGCGTCGTGGCTGTTGGAGAAGCAGTGGAGCTTGACGGAGGGACAGCTGTTGGAACAGCTGTGCTCTTGCTGACGTCTCCCTGCTTTCGTAAGGGAGCTGAGAGTCGCCGTCGTCATGGCCTAGTGAGGCGCCATCATTGCCTATCTGGCGGAGCTGGCCAGATGGGACGCCGGTCTTGTTCCCTGCGACCCGAGTCGGCTCAGGGCAGGGTGATGATGACGCTTCCTGTTGACGTGGCGGTCTTGTGTCCTAGGTCGGGCGACGTGGAGGCTCCTCCGAAGTCGAGGTCGAGTCCGTCCTGCATGACAGAGGCCGAGCCCGAACTCCTGGGTCGGGCGAGGCGGAGGTCGTTCGGCAGAGGCCGAGGCGGAGTCCGAGCCCTGGGTTGGGCGAGGCGGAGGTCGCCGTCTTCCGGGGCCTTAGCCCGAGTCCGAGCCCTGGGTCAGGCGGAGCGGAGTTCGCCGTCTTCCGGGGCCTTAGCCCGAGTCCGAGCCCTGGGTCGGGCGGAGCGGAGTTCGCCGTCTTCCGGGGCCTTAGCCCGAGTCCGAGCCCTGGGTCGGGCGGAGCGGAGTTCGCCGTCTTCCGGGGCCTTAGCTCGAGTCCGAGCCCTGGGTCGGGCGAGGCGGAGTTCGCCGTCTTCCGGGGCCTTAGCCCGAGTCCGAGCCCTGGGTCGGGCGGAGCTTCCTCTGGCGCTTTTGGCCAAGCCTGGCTTCCCGTCAGTCTTACCTTTTGCGTTGAAGGCCCCAGGGATTTGGTCGGTTGGCGCGGTGATTTAGTCAGGGTTACTTCTTATCGAAGGCGGGGCCTCGGGCGAGCCGGTGATGCGTCTGCCGTGAAAGAGGAGACCTCAGGCGAGACGGAGTCATCTTAGGGTCGGCTGCCCTCGCCCGAGGCTAGGCTCGGGCGTGGCGTGATCAAGTCGCTCGTATGGACTGATCCCTGACTTAATCAAACCCATCAGGCCTCTGCAGCTTTATGCTGATGGGGGTTACCAGCTGAGAATTAGGCGTCTTGAGGGTACCCCTAATTATGGTCCCCGACAGTAACGCTTCGGCTGGTCTGGTGGTTCCCTCATGCGAACTGGCCGTAGCCCGGGTGCACTGTCGGGGCCCAAGTTCTCGGGCTGGTATGTTGACGCTGTCAACGGTTTGGCCGGAGCCGGGTTTGCGAGAGCAGCCCCCGAGCCTCCGCACAGGGCAGGAGGGCGATCAGGGACAGACTCGGCTTTTTTACATACGCCCCTACGTCGCCTTTCCGCAAGGAGGAGGGGGGGAGAGCGCCATGTTACCCTCGATGGGCACCGAACATGGTGTCCCCGGTGAGCTGCAAGCGGGTAATCCGAGTGGACGTCCGTGCCCCGTTCGTTGGGGGTCGGCTAGGGGCCCGGAATTACGCCCAAAAGTACCTGCGGGTGATCTGCCGGACCCGGTCCCCTGGCGACGGGGTCCGAGGGCTCGATGCCTCCCTCCGATGGGATTCCGTTACAGGATCGTTCCCGCTGGTCTCGGAAATGTCCTAGGGTACCTCGGAAGCGCAGCCCGAGCCTCGGTTATGTATCGAACGTACCCCTGGTCATCCCTCGCTCGGTGTCTGAGGCGACTGTGAACCCTTCGGGGGGCCAGCCTTCGAACCCCTGATCAGTAATGGGCGCGGAGCCCGAGTAGCCTGAGGCGGCTGTGGAACCTTTCGTGAGGCCGACCTTCGAACCTCTAACCAGTAGTGGGTGTCGGGCCCACGCGATCTGAGGCGACTGTTGAACCCTTCGGGGGGCCAGCCTTCGAACCCCTGATCAGCAAGGAGCCTCGGAGCCTAGTTCCTTCACGGGGAAGGATCCCTTTAGGGGTATCCCCTTTCCCGGTCCCTGTTGCAAGAGATAGAGAAAGAGGAAAAAGGATACGAAATTGAACGACGCGGCGTACCTCTTTTGGCGCGGTTGTTTTGGCGAAGGCGAAGCGTCGCCAGCTGCTCCTGCCAGAAGCGCCGCCTGTCCAGCCGCGGAGTTAATGCGACGGGGCGAGTAGTTGGCGAGGCTGCCGTTGCGCGTGCGCGAGCCGTTCGAGGAACGGGTCACGGGCGCGTCGTCTTCACGCCGTGAGAGGGGGTTTTCTCGCTGGCTCCGGATGGGACGTGAGCTTAGCTGACGGCGTGACCGCTGCTCCCGTGTGCCTGCCACCGTCATTACTGCCGGCCCACTTTCGACCGCGTTTGACCGCTGCGTCAGGCTGGCGCTGTTGGGTCGTGCGCTGAGTCGCCTCGGGTCGCGGTATTGGTTCCGCAATCGAGGAGGCGCGGTGGTGGCGCAAGTGGTACAGTTGCTTGCATGCAGCATCCGGCGCGCCGATCGCGCGACGCGTGGGCCTGGGCCTCCGTGCTGGCGTGTCAGGAGTCGGAGAGGCACGTCCACTTGGCGCGGTTGCATGCCGCCTGCATGGCTGCTTGCCCCTTTCGCCCGTTGGTCTGGGCAAAATTGGAGGGTCACTTGTAACCGCTGGGTGGTTGCGCGCGCCGTGCGCGGCGGTTTGGCTTCTTCTGCTCGGAGCCGGTCTGCATGACATGCGGGACCCAGCCCCTGCGCCGCAGGGGAGGGCTTTGGAGGCGTGTTGGAGAAGACTCAGCCCATGACGGTTGGGGGCGCAAGTAGGGAGAGTCGCCTTTAAAAGGAGGGCGACCCCTTCCATAAGGCGACCACGTCTTCTTTCTCCCTCATGCACTGTGTTTTTCCACCTTCCAAGCCCCCGGATGGGGGAAGCCACCGTCTTTTCGCCTCATCGTTGGAGGAACGCAACTCCGTGGGAGTTGGTACCTTTCAGCCATCATTCGGCTTCAAGGATTTTCATCATGCAGCCCGGCTGCACCCCTCCACCGACGGCCACCCAAGATGGCGACCTCTGGCTTGATGGTGGGGGAAAGCGAGCCGGGCCGCGGCCTCTGCCCCTCCCTCAGCCTCAAGGATTTTCATCACCAGGGCTGGGGAGGGGAGTGTGCCGAGTTGAGGTCGGCCCCTGCGTGGGCGGCGACCCCCTTCTTCCCTCAGTGATCGGGGGGAGGGGCGGGAGTCGTCCCTGGCGCTGACAGCTGCACCGTGCCCGGCTCGCTGAGCCGAGCGGGTTCGGAGCCGCTCCCGGTGCCGCCTCCCGCCACGGCAGCTGGAAGAGGTTCTTCCGCCGGCGCGACAGCCAAGGCTGGCCACGGACCGACCTCCAACTCTACGGCCTTCTGCCCGTCCTTGCCTCTCGAGTTTGGGCAAGGGCGGGGACCTCCCAGCAGCAGCATCCGCCCCGAGGTCATCACTGCTGCTGTTCGGCCTCCCGGGACAGAAGTCTTCATCGTCGACGCTGTCGGGGCGGGCGATGACAAGCCATTCGTCGGTCTTCTGTTGCTCCGCAGGCCTCTCCCCCGTCGAGTGGGGTTGTTCGTACCTGCGGAGCCGGAACCGGAGTTCCGTTTGTAATGGCACTTCGAATGCCAGGGTTTTTTGTTCATTTCGGCTTTCGGGGCCTGAACATGTATGTAACTTCGGCACGGAGCCGTGTTTTTTCCTTATTTTTGAGCACTAAGACTCGCCTGTTGACTATCTGAACCGCTTCACCGAGCATGAGTCACCCCGTGTCAAGGTGACGAGTGAGGTATCTGTATCCCGGAGGCGTAGGAGTCCCTCGGCTCGGTCGGCCTTGCTGTCCGAGGTTCCTCTAGCTTAGTTAAAGAGACCCCTCGGCCGCTCTTCGTCGAGCCGAGGCCAGGGGTAGCGATATCAGCATGAACAGAGGCGGAGTTGGCTCGGAAATGAAACCTGGTTGGCCGGAGCCTAGCCGGGTTGTCCGTTGGCCGGATCGACGTCGGAGCTGATCAGCCGAGGCTTCGAACCGGGCCAGCACCCTTGGAAGATGGTTGGCCGAGGCCCCAGGGGTAACCGGCCGAGCCGCCGGCTCGGGCCGGATTCCCGGAGAAGTCCCTGGCAGCGATAGCTCGGGCGTGGTGATGACGTCGTCCTCCGGAGCGGAGAGCCTCGGACCCCGTCGCCGTCCGAGCCTAGGTCGGGCCTCGCCGAAGGTGCCGTCGATGCCGAGGGTGTTGCTGCCCCCTTCCAGCGCCAAGACCTGAGCCTGCAGGATCAGATTGTCTTGTAGCGTGTGCCTCGTGCGGCCGTCGAGGCCAGGACGCACACCCTCGCTGCGTTGTAAAGCTGCGTCTCTTTTCCTCTTGTTTCGAGTATCTGGACTTTTTGTCGGTAACAGGGATGTTTGTGCGAGCGAGAGTTGCTTTTCGTGGAAGGTGATGAGTGAGGTATCCGTATCCCGGAGGCGTAGGAGTCCCTCGGCTCGGTCGGCCTTGCCACTTACGCGTACTTTCACCCGTCCATGAGGCCCTGTCGCCGACTCGGTCGAGAAGGCTCGAAGGATCGCTTCGGCAGAAGGGCTTCCGAATGTAAAGACTTGTTCGATCCGCGGAGCCACTTTATCCGAACGCGAGTTACTTATCGCAGAAGGTGATGAGTGAGGTATCCGTATCCCGGAGGCGTAGGAGTCCCTCGGCTCGGTCAGCCTTGGCTGCTTACGTGTACTCCGTCGTTTCCAGGACCCACTTTTCGAAGTAGCCAAGAAGCACGAAAGATATTCTGGTAGAAGAGATTTTTTTCGAGGAAAATTTTGACGCAGAGGGGGTTTCCCCCCTTTTAGCCCCCGAGGGAGGGTCGGGCTTTGCCGAGGCGAGGCCGACCCTTCCTTGTTGACTAAACTTTGCGTGGGTGTGAGGTATATGAACAACTTGGAAACATCTTAAGGGTAGAAGCGACGTAGCTGTTGGATGTTCCAAGCGTTGCCGTAGACCTCGCCTTGACTGTTGGCCAGCTTGTACGTTCCGGGCTTCAGAACTTTGGCGATGACGAATGGCCCCTCCCAGGGGGGCGTGAGCTTGTGCCTCCCTCGGGCGTCTTGCCGCAGCCGAAGCACCAGGTCGCCCACCTGGAGATCTCAGGGTCGGACCCCTCGGGCGTGGTATCGTCGCAGGGACTGCTGATACCGCGCCGAGTGTAGTAAGGCCTTGTCCCGAGCCTCTTCCAGTTGGTCCAGCGAGTCTTCTCGGCTAGCTTGGTTGCCTTGATCGTCGTAGGCTCTCGTCCTCGGGGAGCCGTATTCCAGGTCCGTGGGCAAGACGGCCTCGGCCCCGTAGACCAGGAAGAACGGCGTGAAACCCGTGGCTCGGCTCGGCGTCGTCCTCAGGCTCCAGACCACCGAGGGGAGTTCCTTCATCCATCGCTTGCCGAACTTGTTGAGGTCGTTGTAAATCCGAGGCTTGAGCCCTTGTAGAATCATGCCGTTGGCACGCTCTACTTGCCCATTTGACATGGGATGAGCTATGGCAGCCCAGTCCACCCGGATGTTGTGATCCTCGCAAAAATCCAAGAATTTTTTGCCGGTGAACTGGGTGCCGTTGTCGGTGATGATGGAGTTTGGGACCCCGAAGCGATGGATGATGTTGGTGAAGAACGCCACCGCCTGCTCGGACCTGATGCTGTTCAGGGGTCGGACCTCGATCCACTTGGAGAATTTGTCGACGGCGACCAGCAGGTGCGTGTAGCCCCCGGGCGCCTTCTGCAGAGGGCCAACGAGGTCCAGACCCCACACAGCGAAGGGCCAGGTGATGGGTATCGTCTGCAGAGCCTGAGCGGGCAGGTGGGTCTGCTTCGCATAGAATTGACACCCTTCGCAGGTGCGGACAATTCTAGTGGCGTCAGCCACCGCCGTCGGCCAGTAGAAGCCTTGCCGGAAAGCGTTCCCGACAAGGGCTCGAGGCGCTGCGTGATGACCGCAAGCCCCCGAGTGTATCTCTTGCAGGAGTTCCTGACCTTCGGCGACGGAGATGCACCGCTGGAGGATGCCCGAGGGGCTGCGGTGGTAGAGCTCCTTCTCATCGCCCAGCAAGACGAACGACTTGGCGCGTCGCGCTACCCGCCGTGCCTCGGCCTGGTCGAGGGGTAGCTCTCCTTGGCGGAGATATTGCAGGTACGGGGCCTGCCAATCCTGATCAGGCGTGACCCCGCTCCGCTCCTTCTCGATGCGCAGCGCCTCGCCCTCGGGAGTCGAGGGTCCCTCGGGCTGAACCGAGGACGGCTCGGGCTGGGCCGAGGTTACCTCGGACGGGGCCGAGGGCGCCTCGGGCTCGGGCGTGTCGCTGATCTTGACGGAGGGTTGGTGCGGATCCCTGGAGAAGACGTCCGGGGGAACCGTCGTTCGCCCCGAGGCTATCTTTGCCAGCTCGTCCGTAGTCTCGTTGTAGCGCCGGGCGATGTGGTTAAGCTCGAGCCCGTAGAACTTGTCTTCCAGGCGTCGAACCTCATCACAGTAGGCCTCCATCTTCGGGTTGCGGCAGTGGGAGTTCTTCATGACCTGGTCGATGACGAGCTGCGAGTCGCCGCGTACGTCGAGGCGTCGGACCCCTAGCTCGATGGCGATTCGCAATCCATTGATCAGAGCTTCGTACTCAGCCACATTGTTGGATGCCGGGAAATGGAGGCGCAGCACGTAGCGCAGGTGTTTCCCGAGGGGCGAGACGAAGAGCAGGCCCGTGCCGGCTCCCGTCTTCATCAGCGACCCGTCGAAAAACATGGTCCAGAGCTCCGGTTGGATCGGAGCCGTCGGCAACTGTGTGTCGACCCATTCGGCTACGAAGTCCGCCAGTACCTGGGACTTGATGGCCTTCCGAGGGGCGAACGAGATTGTCTCGCCCATGATTTCCACTGCCCACTTTGCGATCCGTCCCGAGGCCTCTCGGCACTGTATGATCTCCCCCAGGGGGAAGGATGACACCACAGTTACCGGGTGAGACTCGAAGTAATGTCGCAACTTTCGCCTCGTCAGGATCACTGCATACAGCAGCTTCTGGACTTGTGGGTAGCGGATCTTGGTTTCGGACAACACCTCGCTGACGAAGTAAACTGGCCTCTGAATGGGCAATGCATGCCCCTCTTCTTGCCTTTCGACCACGATCGCGGCGCTAACCACCTGAGTGGTAGCAGCGACGTAGACCAAGAGGGCTTCTCCATCAGCTGGGGGTACCAAGACGGGCGCCTGGGTGAGGAGTGCCTTCAGGTTCCCGAGAGCTTCCTCGGCCTCGGGAGTCCAAGTGAAGCACTCGGCCTTCCTTAAGAGACGGTACAGAGGCAGGCCTCTTTCGCCGAGGCGCGAGATGAAACGGCTCAAGGCCGCGAGACATCCCATGACCCTCTGTACGCCTTTTAAGTCCTTGATGGGCCCCATGCTGGTGATGGTTGCGATCTTCTCCGGGTTGGCTTCGATGCCCCGCTCGGAGACAATGAATCCCAGAAGCATGCCTCGGGGCACCCCAAAGACACACTTCTCGGGATTGAGCTTGACGCCCTTTGCCTTGAGACACCGGAATGTCACTTCAAGGTCGGAGAGAAGGTCGGAGGCTTTCCTTGTCTTGACTACGATGTCATCGACGTAGGCCTCGACCGTGCGACCGATGTGTTCGCCGAACACATGGTTCATGCACCGCTGGTACGTTGCACCCGCGTTCCTCAAACCGAACGGCATGGTGACGTAGCAGTACATGCCGAAGGGCGTGATGAAAGAAGTCACGAGCTGGTCGGACTCTTTCATCTTGATTTGATGATACCCTGAGTAGGCATCGAGGAAAGACAGGGTTTCGCACCCAGCAGTAGAATCCACGATTTGATCGATGCGAGGTAGAGGGTAGGGAACCTTCGGACATGCTTTGTTGAGACCAGTGTAGTCCACACACATCCGCCATTTCCCCCCTTTCTTCCTCACAAGCACAGGGTTGGCAAGCCATTCGGGATGGAACACCTCTTTGATGAACCCTGCTGCCATTAGCTTGTGGATCTCCTCGCCTATCACCCTGCGCCTTTCCTCGTCGAATCGGCGCAGAGGCTGCCTGACCGGTCGGGCTCCGGCCCGAATATCCAGCGAGTGCTCGGCGACATCCCTCGGTATGCCGGGCATGTCCGAGGGACTCCACGCAAAGACGTCGGCGTTTGCGCGGAGAAAGTCGACGAGCACTGCTTCCTATTTGGGGTCGAGCCCGGAACCGATCCGGATCTGCTTGGAGGTGTCGCCACTGGGGTCGAGAGGGACGGCCTTAACCGTCTCCGCTGGCTCGAAGTTGCCGGCGTGTCGCTTCACGTCCGGCACCTCTCGGGAGAGGTTTTCCAGGTCGGCGATGAGGGCCTCGGACTCGGCGAGGGCCTCGGCGTACTCCACGCACTCCACATCGCATTCGAACGCGTGTTTGTACGTGGGGCCGACGGTGATGACCCCGTTGGGGCCCGGCATCTTGAGCTTCAGGTAGGTGTAGTTGGGGATGGCCATGAACTTCGCGTAGCATGGCCTCCCCAATACTGCGTGGTAGGTTCCTCGGAACCCGACCACCTCGAACGTCAAAGTCTCCCTTCGGAAGTTGGAGGGTGTTCCGAAGCAGACAGGAAGGTCGAGCCGTCCGAGGGGCTGGACGCGCTTCCCAGGAATGATCCCGTGGAAGGGCGCAGCGCCTGCTCGGACGGAGGACAGATCGACGCGCAGGAGCCTGAGGGTCTCGGCGTAGATGATATTGAGGCAGCTGCCCCCATCCATCAGGACCTTGGTGAGCCTAACGTCGCCGATGATGGGGTCAACGACGAGCGGGTACTTCCCCGGGCTCGGCACGTGGTCGGGGTGGTCATCTTGGTCGAAGGTGATGGGCTTGTCGGACCAGTCTAGGTAGACTGGCGCCGCCACCTTCACCGAGCCGACCTCCCGACGCTCTCGCTTGCGATGCCGAGCCGAGGCATTCGCCGCATGCCCTCCGTAGATCATGAAGCAGTCGCGGACCTCGGGGAACTCTCCTGCTTGGTGATCTTCCTTTTTGTCGTCGTCGCGGGCCCTGCCACCCTCAGCGGGTGGCCCGGCCTTGTGGAAGTGGCGCCGAAGCATGACGCACTCCTCGAGGGTGTGTTTGACGGGCCCCTGATGGTAAGGGCACGTCTCCTTGAGCATCTTGTCGAAGAGGTTGGCACCTCCGGGGGGCTTCCGAGGGTTCTGGTACCTGGCGGCGGCGACAAGGTCTGCGTCGGCAGCGTCGCGTTTCGCTTGCGACTTCTTCCTGCCTTTCTTCTTGGCGCCGCGCGGAGTAGACGCCTCGGGAGCATCTTCCGAAGGGCGGCCCTGGGGCTGCTTGTCCTTTCGGAAGATGGCCTCGACCGCCTCCTGGCCAGAGGCGAACTTGGTGGCGATGTCCATCAGCTCGCTCGCCCTGGTGGGGGTCTTGCGACCCAACTTGCTCACCAGGTCACGGCAAGTGGTGCCGGCAAGGAACGCGCCGATGACATCGGAGTCGGTGATGTTGGGCAGCTCGGTGCGCTGCTTCGAGAACCGCCGGATGTAGTCCCGAAGAGACTCTCCCGGCTGTTGCCGGCAGCTTCGGAGGTCCCAGGAATTCCTGGGGCGCACGTACGTGCCCTGGAAGTTGCCGGCGAAAGCTTGGACCAAATCCTCCCAGTTGGAAATCTGCCCCGGAGGCTGGTGCTCCAACCAAGCGCGAGCAGTGTCAGAGAGGAACAGGGGGAGGTTGCGGATGATGAGGTTGTCGTCGTCCGTTCCACCCAGTTGACAGGCCAGGCGGTAGTCCGCGAGCCACAACTCCGGTCTTGTTTCCCCCGAGTACTTTGTGATAGTAGTCGGGGGTCGGAATCAGGCCGGAAACGGCGCCCGCCGGATGGCCCGGCTGAAGACCTGCGGACCGGGTGGTTCGGGCGAGGGACTCCGATCCTCCCCGCTGTCGTAGCGTCCCCACGCCTGGGGTGATAGCCTCGGCGCACCCTGTCGTCAAGGCGGGCCCGACGGTCGCGATGAGGGTGCTCGTCGCCGAGGTGGCTCGGGGCCGCAGGCGCGGTGTTGCGCGTGCGCCCAGTGTAGACCGAGGCTTCCCGCCTGAGTCGGGAAGTCGCGGCACGAGGTTCCGAGGGGTGCCCCTGCCTGCGGGAGGCAGAGCTCTCGGCCCGACGGGCCGCAGCGCCTTCCAGGAGATGCTTGAGCTCTCCCTGGATTCGCCGGCCCTCGGTGGTTGATGACTCCGGCATCGCGCGGAGGAGCATCGCTGCGGCTGCCAGGTCCTGACCGGTCCCGCTGGATGCGGGTGGCGGCCTGTCCCTGGCATTGTTGGCGATGCGGTGCTGGAGACCTTGGGGCAGGTGACGTATTTCTCCGGCCGGGGGCTGGCCCGCCCATACCTGCACGACGTCCCGGCGGATCGACTCGAGCGCTCCTGCTCCCTCGTCGAGCCCGGCCTGCGCCCCGCGGACTTGCTCGAGCTGTGGGTCGTGACCCCCCGCCGGAACGGGGACCACAGCTAGCTCCCGCGGGATGTCGGCGCGAGGCACTGGCCTAGGGAGATCACCATCCTCCGGCATGCCGAGACGGTTGCCTCCGGAGGGATCCCCTAGCTCGACGTGGAAACATTCGCGGCTCGGGCCGCAGTCCTTGTCGTCAAGGCTGCGGCTGCTGTCGGAACAGTCGGAGAGGCAGTAGTTGCATGCGGTCATGAAGTCCCGCATGGCACTGGGGTTGCCAGATCCAGAGAAATCCCAGCAGATGCTGGGGTCATCATATTCCTCGGACCCAGAGGGCCCGTAGGTCGAGACGCCCGTCAAACGGTCCCAAGGCGACCACACACGAAACCCAAGAGAGGTTGTACTCGCCTCAACGTGAGCGCCCGCAAGAGCGAGGTCGCTAGGCGGGTTGAGGTCGAGTCGAAATGACGAAGGATGGGAATCGGTCGGTACCTTTTGGTCGACGAGGAGCGACGAAGTCACATCGGGGGCTGATCGCGCCGTCGTCTTGGGTACGAGGGCGACGTCCTGCAGGCCCTCCGTGAGCGTGTTGGCGTCGTCCACTTGCTCGGGGTCGGCGTGTTGCGGGGGGACGGCGCTTGCCTTCGCCTCAAACGCGATGGTGACGCCCGACGCGTCCTCCGTTGGGGCGCTGGTGATGTCGATTCGCTCGACAGCCGACGAAGCGCAGCCTCCCGCTCGGCCCTGGTTGCCCCGCCTCCTCCTCCGATGGCGAGGGAGAGGATGGGGCGAGCTCGAAGGTTGTTCTTCCCCCACGCGGGGAAGACGTCGTCGATTCCGCCGCCGGCGGGCGGGCTGTCGGCCACCATTGTCGTCGTCGCGCGGCGGTGGAAGGAGTATCATGTCGTAGCTGCCGTCGAAAGACATGAACTCGAGACTCCCGAAACGGAACACCGTCCCGGGTTGGAGAGGTCGTTGGAGACTGCCCATCTGGAACTTGACAGGAAACTGCTCGTCAACACGCAGCAGGCCCCTACCTGGCGCGCCAACTGTCGGCGTTTCGAGACCGGGGGGTCCCTAAGCCGACGAGTGAGTGTGCCGCGTGCCCCAGCCCAGATGGGTCGAGCGCGTGGGCGAGCGTGAAGGGGGGAAGAGCGAGGTGGCCGGAGCCGAGTCGAGAGGGAGGTGGAGATCCCGCGGCCTTCGTGTTCGTCCCGCGCCCAGGTCGGGTGCGCTTGCAGTAGGGGGTTACAAGCGTCCACACGGGTGAGGGGAGCGAGCGGCCCCAAGAGAGCGCCTGCCCCTGCCCTCGTTCCCGCGGGGCCAACCTTCTCTAAGAAGGCCCTGGTCCTTCCTTTTATAGGCGTAAGGAGAGGATCCAGGTGTACAAATGGGGGTGTAGCAAGGTGCTACGTGTCTAGCGGGGGAGAGCCAGCGCCCTAAGTACATGCCAATGTGGCAGCCGGAGAGATCTTGGCACCCAGCTGGTGTGGTGTCGTGGCTGTCGGAGGAGCAACGGAGCCTGGTGGAGGGACAACTGTCGGAGCGGTTGGGTCCTTGCTGACGTCCCCCTGCTTCCGTAAGGGAGCTGAGAGCCGCCGTCGTCACGGGGCCAGCGGGGCGCCATCATTGCCTATCTGGCGGAGCTAGCCAGATGGGACACCGGTCTTGTTCTCTGCGGCCCGAGTTGGCTCGGGGTAGGGTGATGATGGCGCTTCCTGTTGACGTGGCGGACTTGTGCCCTAGGTCGGGCGACGTGGAGGCTCCTCCGAAGCCGAGGTCGAGTCTGTCCTGCATGGCCGAGGCCGAGCCCGAGCTCCTGGGTCGGGCGAGGCGGAGGTCGTTCGGCAGAGGCCAGGGCGGAGTCCGACCCCTGGGGTCGGGCGAGGCGGAGTTCGCCGTCTTCCGGGGCCTTAGCCCGAGTCCGAGCCCTGGGTCGGGCGAAGCGGAGTTCGCCGTCTTCCGGGGCCTTAGCCCGAGTCCGAGCCCTGGGTCGGGCGGAGCGGAGTTCGCCGTCTTCCGGGGCCTTAGCCCGAGTCCGAGCCCTGGATCGGGCGGAGCGGAGTTCGCCGTCTTCCGGGGCCTTAGCCCGAGTCCGAGCCCTGGGTCGGGTGGAGCTTCCTATGGCGCCTTTGGCAAGGCCTGGATGCCTGTCAGTCTCACTCTGTCAAGTGGCACTGCAGCCGGGATGGCGCAGGCGGCGCTGTCCTTTTGTCAGACCGGTCAGTGGAGCGGCGAAGTGACGGCGGTCACTTCGGCTCTGCCAGGGGGCGCGCGTCAGGATAAAGGTGCCAGGCTACCTTTGCGTTAAATGCCCCTGTGACTTGGTCGGTCGGCGCGGCGATTTAGTCAGGGTTGCTTCTTAACGAAGGCAAGGCCTCGGGCGAGCCGGAGGTGCGTCTGCCGTAAAAAGGGGGCCTCGGGCGAGACGGAAACACCTCAGGGTCGGCTGCCCTTGCCCGAGGCTAGGCTCGGGCGAGGCGTGATCGAGTCGCTCGTATGGACCGATCCCTGACTTAATCGTACCCATCAGGCCTCTGCAGCTTTATGCTGATGGGGGTTACCAGCTGAGAATTAGGCGTCTTGAGGGTACCCCTAATTATGGTCCCCGACATATCTTGAAAGGGAAATAGGCTTACACCTTTTCCTAATTGATTTTGGTGGTTGAATTGCCCAACACAAATAATTGGACTAACTAGTTTGCTCTAGATTATAAGTTTTATAGGTGCCAAAGGTTCACAATAGACCAATAAAATGACCAAGAAAGGGTTCAAACAAAGTGAGCTAAAGACAACCCAAAGGCACCCTGGTCTGGCGCACCGGACTGTCCGGTGTGCCACCGGACAGTGTCCGGTGCACAAGGGAACTCGAAGCTGAACTCGCTACCTTCGAGAAAATGGAGGCCGCTCCGCTATAATTCACCGGACCGTCCGGTGTATGCACCGGACAGTGTCCGGTGGCACACCGGACTGTCCGGTGTGCCAGCAGAGAATGGCTACTTCGCGCGCAACGGTCGACTGCAACGCATTAAATGCGCGCCTGTGCGCGCAGAGGTCAGAGCACGCGCAGCTGGCGCACCGGACAGTCTATAGGACTTGTCCGGTGCACCACCGGACAGCCCAGAGGCCCCACAAGTCAGAGCTCCAACGGTCGAACCCCATCGGCTGGCTGATGTGGCTGGCGCACCGGACAGTGTCCGGTGGCGCACCGGACTGTCCGGTGCGCCATGCGACAGCAGACTTCCAATGGCCACATTTTGGTGGTTGGGGCTATAAATACCCCAACCACCCCACATTCAACGGGATCCAAGTTTTCAGTATTCACACCTCATACAAGAGCTATAGCATTCAATTCTAGACACAACCAAAGAGATCAAATCCTCTCCCAAGTCTCTAGTCCAATTCCAATCAATAGTGACAAGTGAGAGAGTGGCTTGTGTTCATTTGAGCTCTTGCGCTTGGATTGCTTCTTTTCTTTCTCATTCTTTCTTGTGACAAACTCAATTGTAACCAAGGCAAGAGACACCAATTGTGTGGTGGTCCTTGCGGGGACTTAGTGTCCCGTGTGATTGAGAAGAGAAGCTCACTCGGTCTAAGTGACCATTTGAGACTCGCTTATATTTCTAACGCTAATCCGGCTTGTAGTTGTGATGAACTTTGTAAATTTCAGTTTCGCCCTATTCACCCCCTTCCTCTAGGCGACTTTCAATTGGTATCAGAGTCCGGTGCTTCATTAGAGCCTAACCGCTCGAAGTGATGTCGGGAGATCACGCCAAGAAGGAGATGGTGACCGGCGACAAGCCTGCTACAAGCCTTGGAAAGTGTAGGATTACGGGGATGCTACACTAGCGCAAAACAAAATTTTCAACCCCATAATACCAAGAACTACTGCGGTTATAGGTCATGGAATTACCACTAGACGCGCAGAGCAGCGGAAGACGTCTCGATGTAGACGAACGCGTCGAGCAGTGCCGTGTAGTCGCCGGCGTCCTTCACGTCCTCGCACGGTTCGTCCAAGTGCTCCAGATGTAGCACCTCCGAGGTATCCACACGTACAGGGAGGAAGCGCCGCGTACCGAACTGCTAGGTTCGCGACGGCGGCTTGGCGAGGGCGAGAGGCGAGAAGCGGCTGCTGGTTTGCAGGTGGCGAATTAGGTTATCTCTTAACCACGCCCCCGCCCCTCATTATATAGGCGTTATGGTGGGCTTCTGACGCCGAGGCCCATCATTAACCCTAAAGCCCAGTCTAATTTCGGATCTAATCCGAATTAGGCTTCCTTCCCCTTAAGTGTGTGACCCTATAGGTTCATGTACAAATAGACATAGCCCGAGTACTCTTACTTGGTCCAATAATTGACAGCGGTCTCTAGCAAGACATGTCAACTCCTATGTGTACGTAAAGATCATATCAGACGAACCATTGCGACATTACATACATGTTGTTCCCTTTGTCTCACGATATTTGGTTTGGCTCTAAGCTGACCTCTCTTTCTCGATACTGTGAATTGGAATCCTTTCAAGGTTAACTCTTAACCCTAGCACGGCCATGCATTTCTTGATCCAATCACTCGAGGGGCCCAGAGATATCTCTCTCACAAAGAGAGGGACAAATTCCATCTTGACTGACCATGCCTCATAGCATGCTTCCTGACAAACCCAAAACTACCTTTATAACTACCCAGTTACGGGATAGCGTTTGATAGTCCCTAAGTAAGTCAATTCACATCTTGAGAACATGCGACAATCTCAGGTCTAAGGATACAGTATTCATGTTGCAAGAAGAGAATTATATTACAATATCTCACGTTGGGTCGGTCCAGCCTCATGTCATGCATGCGCCCACATTATTAGTTTAACATCTCCATGTTCATGACTTGTGAAATGTAGTCATCAACTAATACATATGCTAGTCATCGACTCTGACTAGGGACATCATTTAGAATAACCATATAAGTAAAGAATCTCACAAACAATTCACATAATTGCTAATCAATACAAGGTGCCTTCCATGGATATTCAATTAAGCAATATATATATCATGGATACAAAGAAATATGCTCATCTCAATGATTATCTCTAGGGCATATTTCTAACAGAAAGGCTCCATCGGGAGAGTCCCACAATAAAGGGAAGGAGAAGGAATCCTCTTCCCACAAGTCGCATCGGAGTGGCGACAAGAAAAAGAAGATGAGGAAGGTGGTCTACTACGAGACCGATTCTTCATCGCCATCCACCTCTGGCTCCGACGCGCCGTCCATTACTTCTAAGCGCCATGAGCGCAAGAAGTATAGTAAGATTCCCCTACGCTACCCTCGTATTTCAAAGCGTACTCCTTTACTCTCCGTTATATTAGGCAAACCACCGGTTTTTTATGGTGACAAAATGAGGCATCATCTAACCTCATTCCACACAAGCATTTGGAATGTTGTTGAGTTTGGTGTACAGGTACCATCCGTAGGGGATGAAGACTATGATTCGGATGAAGTAGCCCAAATTCATCACTTCAACTCCCAAGCCACTACTATACTCCTCGCCTCTCTAAGTCTAGAGGAGTATAATAAGGTGCAAGGGTTGAAAAGCGCAAAGGAAATTTGGGACGTGCTCAAGATCGCGCACGAAGGAGACGAGGTGACCAAGATCACCAAGCGGGAGACGATCGAGGGGGAGCTCGGTCGCTTCATGCTTCACCAAGGGGAGGATCCGCAAGCTATGTACAACCGCTTGAAGACCTTGGTGAATCAAGTGCGCAACCTCGGGAGCACAAAATGGGATGACCATGAGATGGTCAAGGTTATTCTTAGATCCCTCGTTTTTCTTAACCCTACGCAAATTCAATTAATTCGAGGTGATCCTAGATACAAGCTAATGTCTCCCGAGGAGGTTATAGGAAAATTTGTGAGCTTTGAGCTAATGATTAAAGGCTCAAAGAAAATCATCGAGAAAGACACCTCCTCCACACCCGAGGCACAACCCGTCGCATTCAAGGCAACGGAGGAGAAGAAGGAAGAGTCTACACCAAGTAGGCTCCCCATCGATGCCTCAAAGCTCGACAATGAGGAGATGGCTTTAATCATCAAAAGCTTTCAACAAATCCTCAAGCAAAGGAGGGGGAAGGACTACAAACCCCGCTCCAAGAAGGTTTGCTACAAGTGTGGTAAGCCCGGTCACTTTATTGCAAAATGTCATATTTCTAGTGACAGTGACAGGGGCAACGACAAAAAGGGGAGAAGAAAGGAAAAGAAGAGGTACCACAAGAAGAAGGGAGGCGATGCCCATGTGTGCCGCGAATGGGACTCCGACGAGAGCTCCACCGACTCCTCCTCTGACGAGGACGCCGCCAACATCGCCGTTAACAAGGGACTTCTCTTCCCCAACATCGGCCACAAGTGCCTAGAGGACTTCCTAATTGCTAAGGATGAACTCTTGGATAGCCAAGAGGACTTCCTAATTAAGGAAAATAAGAAACATGTTAAGGTTAAGAATGCTTATGCTCTAGAGATGGAAAAATGTGAAAAATTAACTAGTGAGCTAAGCACTTGTCATGATTTGATTGCCAACCTTAGAAATGAAAATGCTAGATTAATTGCTAAGGTTGATTCAAATGTTTGTGATGATTCATATGCCAATCTTAGAAATGATCATGCTATTTCTATTGCTAAGATTGAAAAATTAAATGCCTCTCTCGCTAGCCTTAGAATTGAAAATGAAAAATTGATTGCTAAGGCTAAAGACTTAGATGTTTGCAATGCTTCCATTTCCGATCTTAGAAGTGAGAATGATATTTTACATGCTAAGATTGTTGAACTAAAAACTTGCAAACCCTCTACATCTACCATTGAGCATGTTTCTATTTGCACTAGATGTAGAGATATTGACATTGATGCTATTCATGATCATATGGCTTTAATTAAACAACAAAATGATCATATAGCAAAATTAGATGCTAAAATTGCCGAGCATGAACTTGAAAATGAAAATTTTAAATTTGCTCGTAGTATGCTTTATAGTGGGAGACGCCCTGGCATCAAGGATGGCATTGGCTTCCAAAAGGGAGACAATGTCAAACTTAATGCCCCTCCTAAAAAATTATCCAACTTTGTTAAGGGCAAGGCTCCCATGCCTCAGGATAACGAGGGTTACATTTTGTACCCTGCCGGTTATCCCGAGCATAAGATTAGGAGAATTCATTCTAGGAAGTCTCACTCTGGCCCTAATCATGCTTTTATGTATAAGGGTGAGACATCTAGTTCTAGGCAATCAACTCGTGCTAAATTGCCTAAGAAGAGAACTCCTAGTGCATCAAATGAACCTAGCATTTCTTTTAAAACTTTTGATGCATCCTATGTTTTGACTAACAAATCCGGCAAAGTAGTTGCCAAGTATGTTGGGGACAAACACAAGGGATCAAAGACTTGTGTTTGGGTACCCAAAGTTCTTGTATCTAATGTCAAAGGAACCAAAACTGTTTGGGTACCTAAAATCAAGAACTAAACTTGTTTTGTAGGTTTATGCATCCGGGGGCTCAAGTTGGATCATCGATAGTGGGTGCACAAACCACATGACAGGGGAGAAGAAGATGTTCTCCTCTTATGAGAAAAACCAAGATCCCCAACGAGCTATCACATTCGGGGATGGAAATCAAGGTTTGGTCAAAGGATTGGGTAAAATTGCTATATCATCTGACCATTCCATTTCAAATGTTTTTCTTGTTGATTCATTAGATTGCAATTTGCTTTCCGTATCTCAATTATGCAAAATGGGCTACAACTGTCTATTTACTGATGAAGGTGTCACTGTCTTTAGAAGAAGTGATGATTCAGTAGCATTTAAGGGAGTGTTAGAGGGTCAGCTATACTTAGTTGATTTCAATAGAGCTGAACTCGACACTTGCTTAATTGCTAAGACTAACATGGGCTGGCTCTAGCATCGCCGACTAGCACATGTTGGGATGAAGAATCTTCACAAGCTTCTAAAGGGAGAACATATTTTAGGACTAACCAATGTTCATTTTGAGAAAGACAGGATTTGTAGCGCATGCCAAGCCGGGAAGCAAGTTGGCGCTCATCATCCACATAAGAACATCTTGACGACTGACAGGCCACTCGAGCTCCTCCATATGGATCTATTCGGCCCGATCGCTTACATAAGCATCGGCGGGAGTAAGTACTGTCTTGTTATTGTGGATGACTATTCTCGCTTCACTTGGGTGTTCTTTTTGCAGGAAAAATCTAAAACCCAAGAGACCTTAAAGGGATTCTTGAGACGGGCTCAAAATGAGTTCGGCTTAAGGATCAAGAAAATTAGAAGCGATAATGGGACGGAGTTCAAGAATTCACAAATCGAAGGCTTCCTTGAGGAGGAGGGCATCAAGCATGAGTTCTCTTCTCCCTACACGCCACAACAAAATAGTGTAGTGGAGAGGAAGAATAGAACTCTATTGGACATGGCAAGAACCATGCTTGATGAGTACAAGACTTCGGATCGGTTTTGGGCCGAGGCGGTCAACACCACTTGCTACGCCATCAACCGGTTGTATCTACACCGAATCCTCAAGAAGACATCTTACGAACTCCTCACCGGTAAAAAGCCCAATGTTTCATATTTTAGAGTCTTTGGTAGCAAATGTTTTATACTTGTTAAAAGAGGTAGAAAGTCCAAATTTGCTCCCAAGGCTGTAGAAGGCTTTTTACTAGGATATGATTCAAACACAAGGGCATATAGAGTCTTTAACAAGTCCACTGGACTAGTTGAAGTTTCTTGTGACATTGTGTTTGATGAGACTAACGGCTCTCAAGTAGAGCAAGTTGATCTTGATGAATTAGAAGATGAAGAGGCTCCGTGCGTCGCGCTAAGGAACATGTCCATTGGGGATGTGTGTCCTAAGGAATCCGAAGAGCCCATTCAAGCACAAGATCAACCATCCTCCTCCATGCAAGCATCTCCACCAACCCAAGATGAGGATGAGGCTCAAGATGATGAAGAAGACGATAAAGAAGATGAGCCACCTCAAGAAGATGGCAATGATCAAGGGGGAGATGCAAATGTTCAAGACAAGGAGGATGAGCAAGTTGCAAGGCCACCACACCCAAGAGTCCACCAAGCAATCCAACGAGATCACCCCGTCAACACCATCCTCGGCGACATTCATAAGGGGTAACCACTAGATCTCGTGTTGCACATTTTTGTGAGCATTACTCTTTTGTTTCCTCTATTGAGCCACACAGGGTAGAGGAAGCACTCCAAGATTTGGATTGGGTGATGGCGATGCAAGAGGAGCTTAACAACTTCACGAGGAATGAGGTATGGCATTTAGTTCCACGTCCTAACCAAAATGTTGTAGGAACCAAGTGGGTATTCCGCAACAAACAAGACGAGCATGGTGTGGTGACAAGGAACAAAGCCTGACTTGTGGCCAAGGGATATTCACAAGTCGAAGGTTTGGATTTCAGTGAAACCTATGCACCCGTAGCTAGGCTTGAGTCAATTCATATATTACTTGCCTATGCTACTTACCATGGCTTCAAGCTTTACCAAATGGACGTGAAAAGTGCCTTCCTCAATGGACCAATCAAGGAAGAGGTCTATGTTGAGCAACCTCCCGGCTTTGAAGATAGTGAGTATCCTAATCATGTTTATAGACTCTCTAAGGCGCTTTATGGGCTCAAGCAAGCCCCAAGAGCATGGTATGAATGCCTAAGAGATTTTCTTATTGCTAATGGATTCAAAGTCGGAAAAGCCGATCCTACTTTATTTACTAAAACTCTTGCAAATGATTTGTTTGTATGCCAAATTTATGTTGATGATATTATATTTGGGTCTACTAACGAATCTACATGTGAGAAATTTAGTAGGATCATGACACAAAAATTCGAGATGTCTATGATGGGGGAGTTGAAGTATTTTCTAGGATTCCAAGTCAAGCAACTCCAAGAAGGCACCTTCATTAGCCAAACGAAGTACATTCAAGATATTCTAACCAAGTTTGGGATGAAGGACGCCAAGCCCATCAAGACACCCATGGGAACCAATGGGCATCTCGACCTCGACACGGGAGGTAAATCCGTAGATGAAAAGGTATACCGGTCGATGATAGGTTCTTTACTCTATTTATGTGCTTCACGACCGGATATTATGCTTTTTGTATGCATGTGTGCAAGATTCCAAGCCGATCCTAAGGAAGCTCACCTTAGGGCCATAAAACGAATCTTGAGATATTTAGTTTATACTCCTAAGTTTGGCCTTTGGTACCCCACGGGATCCACATTTGATTTAATTGGTTATTCCGATGCCGATTGGGCAGGGTGCAAAATTAATAGAAAGAGCACATCGGGGACTTGCCAGTTCTTGGGAAGATCTCTGGTGTCTTGGGCTTCAAAGAAGCAAAATTCTGTGGCTCTTTCAACCGTCGAAGCCGAATATATTGCCGTAGGCCATTGTTGCGCGCAATTGCTTTGGATGAGGCAAACCCTTAGGGACTATGGTTACAAATTGACCAAAGTTCCTCTTCTATGTGATAATGAGAGTGCAATCCGCATGGCGGATAATCCCGTTGAGCATAGCCACACTAAACACATAGCCATTCGGTATCATTTTCTAAGGGATCACCAACAAAAGGGGGATATCGAGATTGCATATGTTAGCACCAAAGAACAATTAGCCGATATCTTTACCAAGCCATTGGATGAACAAACTTTTACCAAACTTAGGCATGAGCTAAATATTCTTGATTCTAGAAACTTTTATTGATGTTTTGCACACATGGCTCATATGTATACCTTTGATCATCTCTTTCATGTACTATGACTAATGTGTTCTTTCAAGTCCATTTAATGCTAAGTCATAGATTGAAAGGGAAAAGGAGTCTTCGGCGAAGACAAAGCTTCCACTCCGCTCCATCAAATCATTCATCCTTCGCCGTCACTCCGCACCAACTCTCCAACTTTGGTATAATCTTCATTCCTTTACTTCCGTCCAAAGGGGGAGAGAGTAGTTTAAAAGGGCTTATATTTCACTCAAGCATCCGTTTTTGGCGATTCATGCCAAAGGGGGAGAGAGTATTAGCCCAAAGCAAAAGGACCGCACCACCGCCAATTTCAAAAATGTAGTCTTTTATTTGGTATTAAAAGAAGTTTTTTTTCAATTGGTATCTTATTTTGATATAATTTCAAATTGGTATACCCTCTTCAAGATTAATAACTAAAACCCTCTTGAACACTAAGAGGAGGATTTCATTAAGGGCGAGTTTTGTTAAGTCAAAGGAAAGGCATTTGAAAAAGGGGGAGAAAATTTCAAAACTTGAAAATGCTTCTCAAAAATCTTATTCATTTACCTTTGACTATTTGCAAAAGAACTTTGAAAAGAATTTCCAAAACATTTTGCAAAACAAAACATGTGGTGCAAGTGTGGTCCAAAATGTTAATAAAAAGAAAAGCCATCCATGCGCATCTAGTAAGTAATATTTATTGGTTTCATTCCAAGCAACCTTTGCACTTTCATTATGCAAACTAGTTCAATTCTGCACTTCTATATTTGCTTTGGTTTGTGTTGGCATCAATCACCAAAAAGGGGGAGATTAAAAGGGAAATAGGCTTACACCTTTTCCTAATTGATTTTGGTGGTTGAATTGCCCAACACAATTAATTGGACTAACTAGTTTGCTCTAGATTATAAGTTTTACAGGTGCTAAAGGTTCACAATAGACCAATAAAATGACCAAGAAAGGGTTCAAACAAAGTGAGCTAAAGACAACCCAAAGGCACACTGGTCTGGCGCACCGGACTGTCCGGTGCACCACCGGACAGTGTCCGGTGCATCAGGGAACTCGAAGCTGAACTCGCTACCTTCGAGAAAATGGAGGCTGCTCCGCTATAATTCACCGGACTGTCCGGTGTGCCAGTGGAGCAACGGCTACTTCGCGCGCAACGGTCGACTGCAACGCATTAAATGCGCGCCTGCGCGCGCAGTGGTCAGAGCACGCGCAGCTGGCGCACCGGACAGTCTACAGGACTTGTCCGGTGCACCACCGGACAGCCCAGAGGCCCCACAAGTCAGAGCTCCAACGGTCGAACCCCATCGGCTGGCTGACGTGGCGCACCGGACTGTCCGGTGCGCCATGCGACAACAGACTTCCAACGACCACATTTTGGTGGTTGGGGCTATAAATACCCCAACCACCCCACATTCAATGGGATCCAAGTTTTCAGTATTCACACCTCATACAAGAGCTATAGCATTCAATTCTAGACACAACCAAAGAGATCAAATCCTCTCCCAAGTCTCTAGTCCAATTCCAATAAATAGTGACTAGTGAGAGAGTGACTTGTGTTCATTTGAGCTGTTGCGTTTGGATTGCTTCTTTTCTTTCTCATTCTTTCTTGTGACAAACTCAATTGTAACCAAGGCAAGAGACACCAATTGTGTGGTGGTCCTTGCGGGGACTTAGTGTCCCGTGTGATTGAGAAGAGAAGCTCACTCGGTCTAAGTGACCATTTGAGAGAGGGAAAGGGTTGAAAGAGACCCGGTCTTTGTGACCACCTCAACGGGGAGTAGGTTTGCAAGAACTGAACCTCGGTAAAACAAATCCTTGTGTCTCACTCTTTATTTGCTTGCGATTTGTTTTTTCACCCTCTCTCTCGGACTCGCTTATATTTCTAACGCTAACCCGGCTTGTAGTTGTGATTAACTTTGTAAATTTTAGTTTCACCCTATTCACCCCCCTCTAGGCGACTTTCATATCTTGAAGAATATGCTTGAGTTATGAGGGATAACGACTTTGACAGATGTCATCATCAGGGGAAGCGAATGCTTATATTTATCACAATCGTGAGACAATAAATGTCAAATTCTATGCCCTGAAGGCGTGAGCTTGATGATCAATATGTGAACCTTTATGGAACTTTCTATCAAATATATAGATCCAGTCGATCGAACACCATCAGTCAAAGTGGCTTATTTATATTGATACGTGCACTTACCTCGTATATCCTAGAAGTGAGTAGAGGTAAAGTTCCTGAAATAGTCCTTGCAAGGATATGCAATCCGTTTGCTAAATCTTTATGTGCATATACTTCCAGAAGAAGATGTTTTGCCTTATTAATACAGTTTTGCAAGGATCAGGGGGAGCAAATTTCTAAAGTTAGCCCTTGTAGAAGATTCGATAGAATCTAGATCGCAGAGGATCGAAATCTGTCACGATGACAGCTGTTGTACTCTTTTTCCCTTGGTGAGTTTTCTTGAAGTTTCTCACATGAGGTTTTTAACGAGGCAACAAAGTGCAAATACAATTTGTATCACCATGCACTCTTTCTCCATATTTTCCCACTGGGTTTTTCGGAGTTTTAACGAGGCATGTGTTGGTCGCGGTATTCGCCCAAGGGGGAGTGTTAAGTAACCCTAGTTAGGGTTATGTGGGCAAATACCTGCTTTGCCCCTGAGGGGTCTCACATCTCTATATAAGGAATCTGTACACCCCCTCATAATACAGAGAAGAGAAAGAGGCTAAAGGCCCAACCCTACATCGTGTCTCATGTGTTTTCTCTGTCGTGCTTTTGGGAAGGGATACTGGTCTTCTACAGCTTCTTGCGCCTCTACTGCTGACGAGAGGGAAGGGTGTGGATCTAGTGATCCGTGGTAACGTAGTTCTCAATAGAAACAAAGTTCGGTTCTGTTGAAACTGAGGAGTGAAAGGGAAATGTGCCCTTGGGCCATTTCTAAGTATTTTGGTGATCAAGTGCCAACACAAATGGTTTAATGTGAAACTATGCCAAATGGTGGAAGGAGTGCAAAGTCAACACAAAGGTATGATTCTAGACTTAGTACATTGGTTTTTGTGTACTAACATATTTGTCTAAGTGCTAGAATCAGAGAAAATTCAATTGGAAAAGACTTGGCTCGAGTAGCCAAGACTCTGCTCAGTCTGGGTGCACCGGGCTGTCCGGTGCGCCAAGCTGGCGTCTGATCAACTGGCTGCTCTCGGGTCTCGACGGCGGCGTACGGCTATAAATCACCGGACTGTCCGGTGGTGCACCGAACAGTGTCCGGTTAGTCGGCTGCGGTGAAGTCGCCTCTCTCGGGAACCAAGTCAACAGCGTACGACTATAATTCACCGGACTGTCCGGTGAGCCAACGGTCAGGCGCGCCAATGGTCGGCCGCGCAATCCGCGGTGACGCGTGGCCGAGCCAACGGTCGGATGGGGGCACCGGACTGTCCGGTGTGCACCGGACAGTGTCCGGTGCGCCAACGGCTCCAAGTCTCCAACGGTCGACTGCGCCAGAATAGGAAAGAAATCCGCACCGGACAGTGTCCTGTGGTGCACCGGACTGTCCGGTGCGCCAGTTGACAGAAGGCAAGAATTGCCTTCCTGGATTGCTCTCAACGGCTCCTAGCTGCTGTTGGGAGCCTTCGTCCTCCGAAGGTCCTCAAAAACATAATTTGACAATATTTTCCAAGTGAATTATACGAACAGGTATCTTCGGACTCAGATCATGAACATGGAGTACGGTCAGAACGAAGCCCAAGCCAGGCGAAGGGGGATTGAGATGAAGGACGGGCTGATTACCAAGCTGTACGAAGGATGGTGCACAGCCGAAGCTATGCGCAGAAAGCTTCGTCGCGATAGCAGAAAGGGGAACCGACTCAAAGATGAAAAGACTACTTAGGCCTTGATAGATTCCCATAAGTCACTAGCAAATGTAATGGACATGAATGTAATTTTGCATGGGTTACGCCCCACGCCTATAAATAGATGAAAAGTACTCCCGTACTGGAGACGCTGACTTGGCATTTGCTTTCCGTCATCCTTGTACTTTTGCCTTCCTGCAATTCGAAGGTACACTTGTAATCTGAAATCATTTCTATTTTTATATGATAATAAAATAGAAATGACGTTGTGATAATATCTAAATGTTTATATTACTTTTTACGTTGCACGTAAGTTCTTCGTCATAATTTATTGTGCTTACGAAGATATGTTGTTTGTAACCTTCGTCCGGAACACATTATATCCCGAAGGGAAATAATGTTTCAAGGGACGAAGGATATTATCATTTAACACTTTTTATGTTGCCTTGTTCTTAATTCGAAGCATTTGAGAACAAGTCCCCAACATTGGCGCCCACCTCCGGTGAACTCACTTCCACTCTTTGAGTTTTTGAGCGCCCTCGGCGATCATCAACCTTCGCTATGGCACCGAAGAAAGCTTCAGCAACTGGCACTGCAGCTCTCCAACCGCTGGACCACAATCAGGAGACTGTCTCTCTTCGGGAGGCCCGAAGCCAGAAGAGGAAGGCTGTCAGCCCGACACCTCAAGAGGATGAGCTAGACCAAGAGATCAGAGATATGGAGATGCTTCATCAACAGGTGCAGAGGAAGAAGGAAAAGATGGCCAGGCTAGCTGAACTGCGAAGGCAGATAGACGAAGCTTCTGAAGAAGTTCGCCATCTTACTCACGATGAGCAAAACCGAAGGCCTCAACAAAAAGACCTTCATCAGGAGGGTTTCTTCAACGAAGATGACTGGTATGACAATTTCCACCATGGAAATTTTGTTTTTGATGATGCTTCTCCCCTGTCCACTGAGCTGTAGGCTACACCTTGGCCTCCGTCCTACAAGCCGCCCCAGCTTCCCATATTCGATGGTCATTCAGACCCGAAGCAGTTTTTGATGAGCTACGAAGCAACAGTATCTTCGTATGGTGGCAATGCTGCAGTCATGGCAAAGTCTTTTGTTATGGCTGTCAGGAGTGTTGCTCAAACTTGGTATTCCTCCCTTCGACCAGGAACGATCACTTCATGGCAAAAGCTGAAGGACATGTTGTTAACCAGCTTCCAAGGGTTTCAGACGAAGCCGGTCACTGCTCAGGCCCTGTTCCAATGCACTCAGGATCATGAAGAATACCTTCAGGCGTATGTCAGAAGGTTTTTGCGTTTGAGAGCGCAGGCACCGACGGTACCCAACGAAATTGTCATTGAGGCCATGATCAAGGGGCTTCGGCCTGGACCTTCAGCTCAATACTTTGCTAGGAAGCCTCCTCAAACTTTGGAGAAGCTACTCCAGAAGATGGACGAGTATATTCGTGCCGACAACGATTTTCGCCAAAGAAGGGAGGAGGCTTTCAGATTTTCTGAAATGACCAGGGGCTTCGGAGGAAGATTCTATCCGAGGCATGTCAGGTCCATCCACAACTCTACTCAAAATGATGATAAGGGGAGTCAGCAGCACAAGCCGCAGTGCTCCTCACAGGCTTCGGGGCAACAGCAAAGCTTCTTCCGGCCACCAGCTCCAAGAGGCAGAGGCGCCAGGGGCTTCGGCGGAAGATTTGGAGATCAACCAAGGAGAATGTTTTGCTTATTCTGTGGTGAAAACAAGGGCCATACCACCAGGATGTGCCATGTTACCATCCAGAAGCAAAAGGAGATAGCCGAAGCAGCAGCACAACAAGCTCAGCCGAAGCAGGTCATGCATACTGCTTCATACCATCCGCCTTACATCCCAGAATACATAGGCAACCACCCTGCAGTTTCTGTTGCTTCGGCGAGTCAACCTCAAGCTTCCTGGCAACAGCCTCCGCCTCCACCACCGTTGCAACAAGGCCAACAGCCAGAAGGGAGCCAATATGCTCCACACAAAAGGGATCTCAGAGAACAATCCGAAGCTCGCACAGTCAATAGCACTGTGCCAGAGTCGAAGCACATCTATTGACAAATATCCTACCAGTTTTTTTCATTCAGTTCTATTTTCTGAGTAATAAAGGACATTGTTTAGTTTTCATGTAAAAGATTCTTTGCTTGCTACAACGAAAATGTATTTTCTCAGCTTTAAGTTGCTGAAGCTTAAAAATTTGCGATAACAAGGAGGACCTTCGAATTATCGAAAATCCTTCGAAGCAACAAAAAGTCGTTCTAAGGAACGCAGAGTAAGTTTGCTGAAATCACAAAAAGCCGTTCCAAAGGGAACGCAGAGTAAGTTTTCTGCTCCAAAGTCGTTCCAAAAGGAATGCAGAGCATACAGCGAAAAGTTAACGCTGATACCGCCTAAGTAAAAGGCGAAGAAGCTCCAAAGTCGTTCCTAAGGGAATGCAGAGCTTACAGCGAAAAGTCAGCGCTGATACCGCCTAAGTAAAAGGCGAAGAAGCTCCAAAGTCGTTCCTAAGGGAATGCAGAGCTTACAGCGAAAAGTCAGCGCTGATACAAAAATATTTTGTGTTTTACGGGGATATGTGTGTATCTTCGGAACAAATGTCATCTACATAACGTAACATCATCACATCATTTTGCATAGCATAAGCATCATACATCATGTTGCATATGGCAAAAGAAGGGGACACGGTATCAACCTTCGGAAGGATACTTTGAGAAAGTGAAAATCGTGCTAAGTCACAAGAGGATACAATAATAATCTTCGGAATATAGCTTCGGAGAATATTTTCACGAAGCTTGGATATCCTTCATCAGAGCACTATGAACATTGTCGTGATGCATAAAAGTTTTTCTATCTTCACGAAGCATGAAAAGAAGGGAAGGTGTTTTTTTTCGCCGAAGGCTCAAAAACGGTACGTATGTTAAGTTTCATGCATCGTAAAGAATCGAATCATTGAAAGCAAATATATCGCAGGGTTACAAAATGTCGCACATATTTCATTTCAGAAGTCTTTACAATAGTGCTTAATCTTCTCTCAAAACAACTTCGGCAGCTTCGTTCAGGAGCCGGTTAACAACTTCATCCATGATAGCTTCGGCCATCTTCTTAATTTCTTCGTCTCCTTTCGGGTGAGGGCCCGGAGACGCTTTAGTAGGATCTGAAGGAGGACATGATACGGCCACATTGCTAATACAAATTGCGAGCGAAGTTTAAAATCAAAAATTACAACACAATAAAAACCATTAGCTAATACCTATTTGCCCTTCGGGCTCTGAGCTTTTGTCAGCGGCCTTAGCTACTTCTCTAGCGTCGTGAATGCCCTTCTCACTCTTCTGAATAATTTCTCGGGCCATTTCTCGGCCACCATTGTCCCAGACGTCGGTGAAAAATTTTCCACCAGCCTGGCTAGCTTCGGCCGAGGGATCTTTAACATCTTCAGGAGATAAGCTGGTTTCGGATTGTGCAAGAGCCTTAACATGATCGCAGCCTTTTTTCTCCAGCACAGTAGCAATCCCTCTAGCACCCGAAAAAGCGCAGATGTCGCCGCGGCTGTTCAGAATTTCCTCGAAGGCCTCTGCTTCGTGACTGATCCATTCCATGGGACCTTCAGGATTGCCTCTTGAAAAATTCTCTTCACTGGAAAATGCACCAACGCTGGCGAAGCTGGATTTTATTTTCTTAACGCACTCTATGGATTTAACATAGCATTTTCTCTGGGATGCGCGAAGCTCCTTAGCACTTATCTCCAAATGATTGGCCAATTGGTCACTAAGCTCTCGTTTTGTCTCTTCAAGTATGCGTTCTTCTTTAGCTTTAGCTAGTTGCTTCTGAAGATCTTTAATTTCGCGTCTGTGAGCTTCGGCCTGAACCTTTGCAGCAGCTTCGTCCTTTTTTATCTTGTCTACCAATGTAAGCAGAATTTTATCTTTTTCTAGAGCTTCGTTTCTCAGTTTAATAACTTCTGATCGTAAATTGTTGAATGCAATTTCATAGCTCTCGTCTTCGGCACTCTTTTGTGCTCTTAATGCGTTGCTTAGAATTAAACCCTATACGAAAAAGAATCCATATAAGAATAAAAGAATAAGTTACGAATTATAAAATTTTTCAAACGTCTAATTCCCATACCTTCAGGCTATTATACGCAAGACTATCCGCGAGATCTTCTTTCGTCATAGCACATAAGCCAGCTTCGAGCTTCGGGAACCCCATACTTCTAGCCATCTCCCGGCAGACAGATAATTCTTTGTTGTCAGGGAGGCAGTATAGAAAGTCATCTTCGTTTGTCCCATTGAACACTAGTGCCCCCTTCGGATATTTTAATTCTCTGGCATAGTGATTGGCTTCATAAATCTCTTCTTCAGATAATTTCTTCCCCGAAGTATGTCGCACAATGTAATCGCGTATGTGGGAAGGTGCTTCGGGGGCAGCAGTGTCAATTTCTTCAACCAAAATTGGCTCTGACATTTTTATTTTTTCTTCGGTTTCCAAAGGTTGTTCCTTGGTAGACTCTGAAGGCCCAGCTTCAGCCTCAGGTTGTTGCTTCGAAGCTTCAGCAACTAAGGCTTCAGTAGACACTTCAGAAAGTTCAACAGTCTTCTTTGGAGTTATGCTTGAAGACTTAATTGTCTCCAAAACATCTAACACGTTCGCCATTCTTTTTCTTTTTGGGGTCACAGATGGGCCCTTTTGATTTTTTATTGTCTCAGCACTTGCTGAAGGACTTAAGATTTCCAATATTTTTGGTCCTTCAATTCTCGGTTTTTCTGCCTTCTCTGCTGAAGGTGCTTCAGTTTTTTCTTCGATCTTCGGCACTGGAGCTGGCTCTGTAGTTTCAGTGGCCAAAGAGACTTCACCGATAAATTCAGGCACTGTGGCCGGCTCAATAAAACGTGCCCGGTGGGTGAGCACCTTCATCTTTTTTCTTTGCGGCGCTGGCTCACTAGAAGCACTTGTGGCAACTTCTGTTGCAGAAGTATTTTTTCTTTTGCGGCCCGGCAACGGATAATGATAGTCAGGGTAGACAAACCCGATTGCATCAAATACCCGGTTGAGCCTCTTCTTCTTTCGGCCTCCGAAGGCTGCCGATAATGCAGTATTCTCGGCCTTCGAATAGACCCCAAGCAGTTCGTCACTTAAGGTTTCAATGCTTTTTAACCAGTCGTCATCAGGTTCAGCAAACTTATCCCCGTATTTGAATGTGTATTTTAGTCTGACTAGTCCACCTTCGTCAGACTCTTTGATGGTCTCCTTCGGCATTTCCCACTTTCCTGCAAGTGGCCACACCCTGAAGGCAATATGCTCTTGAACCAGATCCCTTGTCCCAATAAAAGAGCAGATTACGCCGAAGGCTCTTTGGCATTCTTCGGCTGCTTCATCCATTTCAACCTTCGGCTTTCGGAGTCCGAAGCGTTGCCAGATAGGGCGCATAATGATACTTTTAACATCTTCCTGCGCTGTCAAGTCATTCTTTACATAGAACCATTCTGTCATCCAGGCACCGGGCCACCTCTTCCGAAAGGTTGGCACGGGGCAGCTTGACCCGGAGCGGGCGTCGAAGCTGTAACAACCAAAGTTGTTGTGATATTGTTCTTTCCCCCAGGGCTTCGTCTCATATACCAACTCATGAATTTTGCAAAAGCTTTTAGCATTTGGTTCTAAACCTTGGCTTCTCACGGCCCAGACAAAGATTCCCATTCTTATGATTGCTTCGGGAGTAATTTGATGAAGGTAGATTTGAAATGTCTTCAGGACTTCGACAACGAAGCTGCTTAGGGGGAACCGAAGCCCAGCCTTGAGAAAGCTTCGGAAGATCACGACCTCATCTTCTTCGGGGGTGGGAGAAGTTTTTTCTCCAGCATCAGCCCTCACAATAGATATATCTCGAAAATATCTCCCCCTCATATTGTCAATATGACTCTGCTTAATAGTGGTTTTCCCGAAAACCGAGTGACTTGGCCGCCATGGTCGATCTTCGGACTCTCCCCCGCCGCTTTCTACATCATAACTGTCGCTGTCACCGGTATCTTCAGATAAACCCTCTAAAATCTCTTTGGTGATCTTTTCTGTATTGGTCTTCGACATTGCCTCAAGGAAGCCCAGGTTCTTCTCTTCAGAGAGACTTAGCTTCATCTCGACACCAGCCTTCTTCTCCTCAGACATCCCTTCGGAAATCTTACTTCTCGCTTCCGAAGCTTAAAACTAGGAAAGAAAACAAATATTTTTGGGCAGAAAGCTTTATAAGCAGGAAAAACAGATGGCAAAGAGAGCGTGCCAAATCAAATGTGGCGGGCTCCTATTTATACACTCGATATGACGGAAACTGTGTGGTCCCAGGTGTCAGTGATTTTTGCTATTCTAGCAAAGGGAAGGTGTTTTTTCGGACCTTCGGCTTAAGGCCTTCGTCCATATCGCAATCTGAATTTATCACTAACAAATTAATATTGCGAGGGGCTACTGTTGGGAGCCTTCGTCCTCCGAAGGTCCTCAAAAACATAATTTGACAATATTTTCCAAGTGAATTATACGAACAGGTATCTTCGGACTCAGATCATGAACATGGAGTACGGTCAGAACGAAGCCCAAGCCAGGCGAAGGGGGATTGAGATGAAGGATGGGCTGATTACCAAGCTGTACGAAGGATGGTGCACAGCCGAAGCTATGCGCAGAAAGCTTCGTCGCGATAGCAGAAAGGGGAACCGACTCAAAGATGAAAAGACTACTTAGGCCTTGATAGATTCCCATAAGTCACTAGCAAATGTAATGGACATGAATGTAATTTTGCATGGGTTACGTCCCACGCCTATAAATAGATGAACAGTACTCCCGTACTGGAGACGCTGACTTGGCATTTGCTTTCCGTCATCCTTGTACTTTTGCCTTCCTGCAATTCGAAGGTACACTTGTAATCTGAAATCATTTCTATTTTTATATGATAATAAAATAGAAATGACGTTGTGATAATATCTAAATGTTTATATTACTTTTTACGTTGCACGTAAGTTCTTCGTCATAATTTATTATGCTTACGAAGATATGTTGTTTGTAACCTTCGTCCGGAACACATTATATCCCGAAGGGAAATAATGTTTCAAGGGACGAAGGATATTATCATTTAACACTTTTTATGTTGCCTTGTTCTTAATTCGAAGCATTTGAGAACAAGTCCCCAACAGCTGCCTTGGGGCTATAAAAAGGACCCCTAGGCGCATGGAGGAGTATACCAAGCATCCCTTGAGCATTCCTAAGTACCAAGACTTCATATTCGCGCATTCAATTCTTTGTGATAGCAACTAGAGCTCCATTTGAGTAGAGAACTCTTCGAGTTGTGTTGAGAGCTCGTGTTGTGACTTGTGTGCGTATTGTTGCTTTGATTTTGTGTCTTGTGTGTGTTGCTCATCCCAACCTTACTTCCGTGATTCTTTGTGATAATCAAATTGTAAGGGCGAGAGGCTCCAAGTTGTGGAGATTCCTCGCAAGCGGGATATAGTGAAACGAAAGCAAAACACCGTGGTATTCAAGTGGTTCTTTGGACCGCTTGAAAGGGGTTGAGTGCAACCCTCGTCCGTTGGGACGCCACAACGTGGAGTAGGCAAGTGTTGGACTTGGCCGAACCATGGGATAAACCAATGTGCCTCTCTGTGTTGATCTCTTTGTGGTTATTGTGTTTTGCAAGAACTCATCTCTAGCCACTTGGCTTCATTGCACTAACACTTAATCAAGTTTGTGGCTTTGAGTTTAAGTTTTTACAGGATCACCTATTCACCCCCTCTAGGTGCTCTCAATTGGTATCGGAGCCATTCTCTTCAAGAAAGGGACTAATCGCCCGAAGAGATGGATCCTAAGGGCAAGGGGATGGTGATCAACAACGACAAGGAGATGGAGTCCTTCATTAATGAGCCAAAAGACGACAAGCCCACCGACTCGGGCTCAAGTCATAAGAAGAAGGACGGGAAGAAGAAGAGACGTATTAAGAAGATTGTCTACTATGACGACAGCGACGAGTCTTCTTCTTCCCAAAAGGACGACGACGACAACGACTACGAGAAAAAGAAGACGGTTAACTCAAACTTCTCTTTTGATTACTCCCGTATTTCGCAAAGTTCCAATGCTCATTTGCTTTCCATTCCCCTCGGTAAACCTCCTCACTTTGATGGAGAGGACTACGGATTTTGGAGTCACAAAATGCGTAGCCACTTGTTCTCTCTCCATCCAAGTATATGGGAGATAGTAGAAAATGGAATGCAATTTGATAATACGGATAGTCCCATGTTCATCAATGAACAAATTCATAGAAATGCACAAGCTACTACTGTTCTTTTAGCGTCATTGTGCAGGGATGAATACCATAAGGTGAGCGACTTGGATAACACCAAGCAGATTTGGGACACCCTTAGGATCTCTCATGAGGGAAATGACGTCACCATGCTCACCAAGATGGAGTTGGTGGAGGGCGAACTTGGGAGATTCGCAATGATCAGGGGAGAGGAGCCAACCCAAACATACAACAGGCTCAAGACCCTCGTCAACAAAATAAGGAGCTATGGAAGCACGCGATGGACGGACCACGACGTCGTCCGCCTAATGCTAAGGTCTTTCACTGTCCTTGATCCACATCTTGTAAACAATATTCGTGAAAATCCTAGGTACACCAAGATGTCGCCCGAAGAAATACTTGGAAAGTTCGTAAGCGGGCGGATGATGATCAAGGAGACAAGATACGTCGATGAGGCGTTGAATGGTCCAATTCATGAGCCTCAAGCCATTGCTCTCAAGGCAACAAATAGCAAGGAGGCGCTACCTAGCAAGGTGGCGCAAGTTGAGGCGGCGGGGCTCAATGAGGAATAAATGGCCCTCATCATCAAGCGCTTCAAGACGGCGCTAAAGGGTCGCAAGGAGCATCCCAAAAAGAACAAGACAAAGAGAAAGCGCTCCTGCTTCAAGTGCGGTAAGGTTGGTCACTTTATTGCTAATTGTCTCGATAATGATAGTGACCAGGATCAAGAAAAGAAGAGGGAAAAGAAGAAGACTTACAAGAAGGCTAAGGGCGAGGCACACCTTGGCAAGGAATGAGACTCGGATTGTTCATCGTCCGACTCCGACGACGAATGTAACACCCCTGGTGTTACTGTAATTAAAACTTGAGCATGGCATCATAAGCATTGACATTGCATATGTTTGATACACCTAGAGTGCATTCACTAGGTAAAAATTTCAAACAAGTTGTATTGTTTAAAGTGTTTTTGCAAATAGGACCCTGGATAGGGGACCTAACCCTTAATCAGGCTCAAAGGGGCAAGACCTAACCCAAGATGAGAAAACCTAAAGGCTTTAGGGAAAGAGTCATAAAATATCCCCAAAAACAAAGTGGAATCACATTTATGCCCCTGGGACCTTAAGAATCTCAATTAGAACTCTAAAAACCCTAAAACCAAACCCTAGGGGCCTATGTGCAAAATTAGTCCACTTTTGGACTAAAGTGCAAAAACCAAGTTAAATAGGTATCTTAATTCATTTGGGTCACAAATATGTGAGTTTGCAAGTTAAACCCCGAGATTTGGACTTATGTGCAAAAGAGCCACACTCTTTCTCAAATGCCTAAGTCTGATTTCAGTGATATTGGCTCAACTTTGGAGTCTTGTATCTTTCAAATTCTAGGATCTTTGCCCTAGGTCACCACACCAAATTTGTAGAGCAATTAAAGGAGAACAAATTTGCTTAAGAGAGTGAGCATAGTTGTTATGAAGAATTCTGAGATAAATGAGCCTAAAGTTGGACTGTCAGGCTGTTATGGTCTGAATTTTCAGACTAGCAGTGGACTAACATCGACTTCAAGCTAAATTCTGAGCATGATCCAGTGGAAATCTACCTATGGTTGCCATAGCAAGTTTGTAGTTGGTATAATGCTCTACAAGTATGCTGCAAAGATTAACTTGTGTTACCACAGGAATTTTGGAGAAAATCGACCCTCAACTCTGGCTGTCAGGTGCTCTGATGGGGTGTTCACGATGGTACAGTGATCTGCTATAGATCAGATCGCCAGCGTGACTGACCCACCGCCGGTGACCCCCCCCCCCTGTAACACCCTGAATTTGGGGGTATAAAATTTCTTTGCTCATATTCACAAATTCAGGTGTTACTTCCTTTTCTCATCCTTCCTCATTCTTTTTTTCTCTCATTTCTATAGGAGCTAAGTGCTTATTTTGCTTGTAATTATAGTTTATTATGTTAAACCCTAAGGGAGTATGAATTGTTGCATCATGTTGAACCCTAGATTTCACTTTTGTTTGGTGCATAATTCTCAAAAGGTCTAATTTGAATTTGTGGCACATTTGAATTTGAATCAAATGGAGAAAATAAAAAGAAAAGGGAAAGGAAATTGCAAAATAAAAAGAAAAGAGGAAAGCAGCCCAACCCAGCCGCCCCCCGGCCTTTCGGCCCAGCCGGCCCATCTCTCCCGCGCGCGCGCCTCCCTCCCCTCCTCTCTCTGCGCAGCGGGCCCCACCTGTCGGCGCTCCCGCCCTCCGCGCACCCTCCCCCTCTCTCTCTGCGCAGCCGGTCCCACCTGTCGGCGCCCGCTTTCCCCGTGCGCGCTCGCTCCCTCGCTCTCTCTCTGCTCGCGGGCCCGGGGTGTCAGCCCCGTCTTCCTCGCGTAACCGCCGCCCGAGCTGCTCGCGCCCGCGATCTCCGCGCCCACGTCGCGCGTGGGACTCGCCCCACCTCGCCCCTGGCCACTTGAGCCCCGAACCCCACTCGCCCTCACCCCCTCCCCCCATTTGCGCCCAGTAGACCCTCTCTCCCCCTCGCTGCGCGCACGCAGAGCACCGCCGCCATAACCCCCGCCGTCCCGAGCTCGGTTCCTCGTCGCCGGTGGAGCTCCGCCGCGCCCGTAGCCCCGGTGAGCTCCGCTCTGGCGTCCGCAACCCGGAACGCGCCCCAATTCCCTCTCCCCCTCCCTATTTCTCTCTGCCCGCGCTCACCCGTCGTCCGCCGTGCAGCCGCCACCGTCGGCCCGAGTCTCCGTCGCGTCCCCGTCGCCGCCGAGGAGTCCCCGGAGCCCGCCTTGAGGTAACGGACCTCTCCCGCCCCTATTGCCCTTTGTCTTGCTCTCTGTTGCATGTGATTGCTCGCCGGAGTAGAGAAACCCCGCCGCCGAGCCGCCCCGCCGTGAATCGCCCCCCTCCGGTGCCTCTGCCCCGACCCAGACCCCACCAATGGAGTCCCCGTGCCCTTCCCGACCTCCCTGACCGCTCGGATTGCCCCAAAGCCCCGCCAGTCGCCCGCGCCCCTCGTCTCCGGCGAGCCCTCCGCCGCGGGGACGGGCGCCGCCGCCCCAGCTAGCCGTAGGGGAAGCCCAGGCCGGCCACCCGATCCCCACCGTCCATCCCAGATCGGGCGGCCTCGTTTTAATCAGGCCAAACCCAATCCTGGCCGTCCGCCGGAGATCCAGCGGCCCAGGCCCACTGCCCCCTCACCCCGTCTCTCTGCCCGCTAGGCCCCACTTGTCAGCTCGCCCGCTCGCCCGCGCTGTCAGCCCGGCCCCGCCCGTCAGTCCGCCCGCGCGCTCTGCCCGCCCGGTCCCGCTTGCCAGTCGCCCGCGCCCGCGCTGTTCGCCCGGCCCCGCCTGTCAGCCGCTCCCGCCGCCGCGCGCCCGCGCGCCCGCCCGCAGGATCTAATCCTAGCCGTCGATCTGAGATCCAACGGCTGTAAGCGCCCGATACCCCTTCGCCCGCGCTTTTTCTTAAAGAACCCCCCGGTTTTCTGGAAATTGCGCCCGCCGTCCCTGGTTTCTCGCAGTTAAGTCCTCAGCCCTTTTATTTAATTCAAAATAGGTCCCTAGGGCATATTTTTAACCCCTAAACTTGTAAAATTCATAACTTTGTCATATGAACTCCAAATTAGGTGCTTCAAATTGCAAAATGCTCATAATATTATTATCTATCTGTTTATGCAATGTTTCCCTGCTGTTTCCATGTATTAATTAATAGCTAATCACTAGGATAGGGCTAAGACTATTGAAACCTCATTTAGGATAATTGGAAATAAGTAGACTTTAATAAAAGTTGGATTACTTAAGTTTGTGGACTTAAACACTTAAGTTTAGAAACTCAAACCAGATAATTATTTAATCCCACCACCAATTTAGACCTGATTAGTAGATAGTTAATCACTTTGTGTAACCCTCTACCCCCAGACCTAGGGAACTTTAGAGTGCCTATCCCTTTTCTGTTATGAACTTGTGACCCCTCTCTGCTGCATATGTTTGGTATATTGTTTGTGTCTGTTATTTTCCCAAGTGCATAGTGTGAATGATTGCTTTGCGTAGACAACGAGCAGTCTGTGTTTCCCGAGGAAGTTGCAGAGGAAGTCCCTGAGCAACAGTTTGGTGAAGGCAAGTGTCCTCTGACCCATTATGTCCTATTCATTTATAACTTACTACCCCGCATTACTTACTTGAAACCTAAGGATTGACTAGCTTTACACTTTACTTTATCCTTGATGACCTTATGGGCTATTATGGTTAGCATTTTGCTACTGCTTTAACTTAATCAATGAACATGATGTGAATATTTATGATACTGTTATCCTGATGATGTTGATGATCTTGTGATACTCCAGGGGGCTCAGGCTGTTTCCTGAGTACCTCTCCGTAAGGACCTGTTCGTTGAGAGACCACCCGGGATAACAGTGCAACCATGAGGGTGAAATGGGGCGCCCTTAGCTAAATAATTAGAGGAACTAGAGGTGTAGTTGCTTCGCCGTCGTGCCGTCAATGGGGTCCAGGCACAGTGCTTGCTCTGCCGAGGCTGAGTGCCGGGGTTCTTTCGTTTTGCTTTTGTTAGTCACTCTCCTGCGGGGAGGAGTACTGTGTTTATCAAACTGGAGAAACCTAACGGGCAGCTATGATCTCTAGGGAATCTTTGTAATAGCTACGTAGTGATACCCTGCCGGACCACCTAGGTAGTGGTCAATGGGGATTAGCTCTCCCCGGGCAGAAAGGGAATCATGACTCATGGGTAAAGTGTGCGACCTCTGCAGAGGGTAGTGAAACTGGTATATCAGCCGTGCTCACGGTTAAGAGCAACCTTGGGATCCTCTTTGATTAGAGATACAAATGGTTCGAGATACGAGGATTATGTTATGATTTTGGTTCGAATATGATGATGTTGTTCCTCGATGAGGAAAGGGTTCATGGGCTGGTTAATGATAAAATCTGGCTTCTACTAATGATAAATACCTGACCAATTAAAAGCAACTGCTTGAGCCTAACCCCACATAAAGCTAGTCCACTTCAGCCAAACGGGACATTTGTTGAGTACGTTGATGTGTACTCATCCTTGCTTTACCACAAAACACCAGGTTGTCCGCATTGTAACCACTGCTCAGGAGAAGGTGAAGCCGTGGAAGGAGACTTCCAGGAGTTTCAAGACTACGATGAATTCTAGGTGTGGGTTGGCGGCAACCCCCAGTCAGCTGCCTGTGAAGGCCTTATCTTTACTGCGTTTCGCTAGCACTTTGATTTATCTGTCAAGTTGATGACTATGTGGATGTCTATGACTCTGTGATGTAATAAGTTTTTACTCTTTTATGTTATTATTCGAGCATTGTGCGATGATGTTCATTTATGTAATCGCTGTGTACGTGAGTTCTGATCCTGGCACGTACATAGTTCGCATTCGGTTTGCCTTCCAAAACCGGGTGTGACATAAGTGGTATCAAAGCCCTTGCTGACTGTAGGACCGCTGACCTAGAGTAGCACTGGTCGTATTAAGGACTATTGACCTTCCCTCTCACCTTGACCTCTGATGTTACTTCAAAAGTCGGTCACCTCGACCAACCCTATGTTTTACTACATATATATGTACTATATTATACCTTGTTAAAATTTTTTTTATCTTGTTCTGTCTATGGTTTACTCACTTGTCATATTAGTTCTGCTCTTACTCTTATGCTTACGGTGTCTTTTGTAGATGGCTCGTCTTAGACACACTGCACGTAAGTCGGTGATTCCTTTCCTGCCGTCTCGACTTGCGGAGCGTCCTCTGCACCGCACTGTGACCGGTCAGTCGAGTCACCTGGAGAGGCTGCACCACCGCCTGCGTGAGGAGCAGGAACGCCGACGCCAGCACGGAGAGCAGCAGGGCTCTTCCTCCTCATCCCAGCATGAGGTGGAGTCCGTGAGGCCCCGTTCCTCTGTTGCCCAGCTGGAGGCGCCCCTTGCACCACCGCGGGACGCCCCGGCTGTTGGAGGAGGTTCTGGAGGAGACCCCGACGACGACGACTCAGACCACAGCACGGAGTCCTCTGAGCCGCAGGAGGCGGAAGGATGGGTCGCCCGACCCATCACCCGTGACGCCGCTCGCGGTTGTCACTTCCACGACGCACTCGACACCTTGCTGCGCCAGGCTTTTGACCGGCACACCTGGTCGATCGAGTATCGTTGTGTGGTCTACCAGCACAGTCGCGGGAGGTACCCGGACCGCTGGGAGGCCACCTGCCTAGTTCGCCGTCCGGAGGATGACCTCCGGGGTGCGGAGGCCGTTTCGGAGCACTATTCCATCTCCGAGAGGGACACTGCAGAGGCGGCTATGCAGGATGCAGCACGGCGTGCACTCTCTCAGTACTGTTCTTTGTTCGGTGGGGTGGCCGACGGTCTTAACCTTCGGTACTACCCCCGCCGCCCTACTGGCAGCACAGAGAGTGTGGTTGTCTCACCTGTTGGTGAGGCTAACCCTAGGTTGAGCAGCACAGTCAACCTAGTCGCAGTGCTTAACACTGAGCTGGATCACTCTCTGGACGAGCTGAGCAGGGCTCGAACGGAGATTGCGGAGTTGCGTGCTGAGCTGGCAGAGCGCCATCACCAGGAGGGTGGTTCTCCCGCTCCTGTTGGGACTCAGCACCCATACCGCTCGCCGCCGCGTGGTCACCACACTTATGGTTCCCCTGTCTGTAAGACCAGGATAGATCTGGATCCTTAGATCGTTAGCGTCGGAGTTTGTAATAATTCTTAAGTCAGATGTCTCAGTCTTAGGTAGTCAGTTTAGTTTGCTTATCAGTTGCTTCCATTTAGTTTAGTTTGCTTATCAGTCGCTTGCATGCTTGTTATGATGAACTCGTACTGGATTTGGATCTTTGTAATGACTGTTGCCAACCTGTGGGTTTCTCCTGCAGTTTGGCCTAGCTATAATATTAATGAAGTCAGTTGTTTAGTTGGGAAGCCATTTACTCTTACTTTCCTTTCTTATCTGGGACGCTGTGTTGAATCATTATGAGGATCAGTGAAGCTCTTTGTTCACTCAGTGTCATGAAGAATTCTGTATTCTCTTTTCTTATGCTGGAGGATTGTAAGATCAACGCTGATGTATGAATGTCTTCCACAGATGTCGGACAACAGGCGCCGATGCAACAGGCGTGCTCAGCAAGAGCAGCATGACCAGCAGGAGGAGCAACCGAGGCAGCCTCCCCCGCCGCCCCCGATGACAGTGGAACAGATGTTCTTGATGCAGACTCAGGCAGTGCAGGCCATTGGGCAGACTCTGGCGGCCATGCAGCAGGCTCAACAGCAACCTCAACCCCAATTGCAAGTGCAGATGCCCCAGATGCCACGAGATAAGCGTGGTGAGTTCATGAGAGGGCACCCTCCTACCTTCGCCCATTCTGCTGACCCCATGGATGCAGAAGACTGGCTGCGCGCAGTGGAGAGAGAACTGCGCACCGCTCAATGTGACGACAGGGAGAAGGTTCTGTATGGTCCCCGTCAGCTAAGGGGAGCAGCCCAGTCCTGGTGGGAGTCCTACCTCGCCACCCATGCTGACCCCGAGGCCATCACCTGGGAGGAATTCAGTGAGAGTTTCCGCAGATACCATGTGCCGGAGGGACTGATGATCGTGAAGAAGGAGGAGTTTCTGGCTCTGAAGCAGGGACCCCTGTCTGTTAGTGAATACAGAGACAAGTTTCTGCAGCTATCTCGTTATGCACCTGAGGATGTCAACACTGATGCTAAAAGGCAGTACAGGTTCATGAGAGGTTTGGTGGATCCCCTGCATTACCAGCTGATGAATCACACCTTCCCCACCTTCCAGCACCTGATCGATAGGGCAGTTATGACTGAGAAGAAGCGTAAGGATATGGAAGATCGGAAGCGCAAGATGAGTGGACCCCAGACCGGAGGCATCAGCCGTCCACGTTTCTCAGGCAGTTCATCTCAGCAAGGCAGGCCCGGTCACCCACAAGGATATCAGAATCAGAACCAGCGTCCGCATCAGCAGCAGTTTCAGAGGCAGTATCAGCAGCAGCAGCAGCAGTATCGTCAGAACAGCCAGCAGGGAGGTAATCAGTATCAGAAGCAGAACAACCAGGCACCTCGCCTTCCTGTCTCAGCAGCAAACCAGAGCAACCAGGCAGCCCCAGCACAAGGAGGAGGCAGAGGATGTTTCCACTGCGGAGAGCAAGGCCACTGGGCGATGCAGTGCCCGAAGAAGGCGGCGCAGCAGCAAACCAACCCCAATGCTCCAACAAGGCAAGGTGTGCTGCAGCCGGTAGCAGGCAATCGTAACCAAGCGTACAACCGTGGAAAGGTGAACCACTTGGAGGCCGAAGCGATCCAGGATGCACCAGATGTGGCAGTAGGTATGTTTTCAGTCGAATCTCATCCCACAAAAGTGCTATTTGATACTGGTGCAACTCATTCATTTGTCACTGCAACCTGGGTAGAATTGCATAACATCTCAGTAGAGGCAATGATGCCGCCCATGAGGATTAATTCAGTTGGTGGCAAGGTGCAAACAGATAAAATATGCTCAAATATAAGGGTGGAAATAAGGGGGATAGGGTTCCCCAGTGACTTAATAGTAATAGACACCCCTGGGATAGATGTCATTTTAGGGATGAATTGGTTAATGAGGTATGAAGCGAATATTAGCTGTGACAAGAGGACCGTAACATTAAAGTCCCCGTCAGGAGAAGAGGTAGTGGCCGAGCTAAGGATGCCCGAATCAGCGGAGGGTGTCTGTCACCAGATTTCAGTTGATAGTAAGGAACCCAACCCGCTCGAGACTATCAAGGTAGTGTCGGACTTTCCGGACGTATTTCCCGAGGAGCTAACGGGTATGCCACCCGAGAGAAAGGTCGAGTTTGCCATAGAGCTTATCCCTGGTACCGCCCCCATTTCCAAAAGGGCCTACCGAGTGTCTGGACCAGAATTGGTGGAACTCAAGAAGCAGATAGATGAGATGTTAGAGAAGGGTTACATCAGACCAAGTACCTCGCCTTGGGCCGCTCCGGTGTTGTTTGTAGAGAAGAAAGATGGTACCAAAAGGATGTGCATAGACTACAGAGCCTTGAATGAAGTCACTGTCAAGAACAAGTACCCCCTGCCAAGGATAGAAGATTTGTTCGACCAGCTCAGAGGTGCCAGCGTATTCTCGAAGATAGATCTGAGGTCAGGCTACCATCAACTCAGAATCCGACCCTCGGATATACCGAAGACAGCATTCATCACCAAGTACGGGTTATATGAATTCACAGTTATGTCCTTCGGTTTGACCAATGCGCCAGCTTTCTTTATGTACCTGATGAACAGTGTGTTCATGGATTATCTGGACAAGTTTGTGGTAGTATTCATCGATGACATTCTCATATATTCCAAAAGTGAGGAAGAGCATGTGGAGCATTTGAAGATGGTATTGCAAAGGCTACGAGAGCAACAGCTGTATGCCAAGCTCAGCAAATGCGAGTTCTGGATTCATGAAGTCTTGTTTCTGGGTCACATCATAAATCAAGAAGGGTTGGCAGTGGATCCAAAGAAAGTAGCAGATATCCTGAACTGGAAAGCACCAAAGGATGTTCGTGGGATCAAGAGTTTCATTGGAATGGCTGGGTATTACCGGCGTTTCATCGAAGGCTTCTCAAAGATTGCAAGACCAATGACAGCGTTACTAGCGAAGAAAGTTGAGTTCAAGTGGACCCAAAAGTGTCAGGAAGCATTTGAAGAACTGAAAAATAGATTGACTACAGCTCCGGTGTTAGTCCTGCCTGATGTTCACAAGCCATTCTCAGTGTATTGCGATGCTTCTTACACCGGATTGGGATGTGTGCTAATGCAAGAAGGAAGAGTTGTAGCATACTCATCTCGACAGCTGAAGATCCATGAGAAAAATTATCCCACACATGATCTGGAGTTGGCAGCAGTAGTTCATGCTTTAAAGACCTGGAGACATTACCTGTATGGGCAGAAGTGCGACATCTACACAGATCATAAAAGTCTGAAGTACATATTTACCCAGTCAGAGTTAAACATGAGGCAGCGAAGATGGTTGGAATTGATCAAAGACTATGAGTTGGAGATACATTACCATCCAGGCAAGGCCAATGTGGTTGCAGATGCTCTGAGCAGGAAGAGTCAAGTCAATATGTTGGCCACGTACCCGATGCCATATGAGTTAGCCAAGGAGTTCGACAGACTGAGTCTCGGTTTCCTGAACAGTACGCAAGGAGTAACAGTGGAATTAGAGCCCACCCTAGAGCGGGAGATCAAAGAAGGGCAGAAGGATGATGAAAGCATCAACAAGATCCGGCAGCTAATCTTAGAAGGAAGAGGCAAAGACTTTCGAGAGGACGAAGAGGGAGTAATATGGTTCAAGGACCGATTGTGTGTCCCCGACCTCAAACCTATTCGGGAGCTGATCCTAAAGGAAGCTCATGAGACAGCCTACTCCATACACCCGGGAAGTGAGAAGATGTATCAGGATTTAAAAAGGAGGTTTTGGTGGTATGGCATGAAAAGAGAGATCGCAGAGTATGTCGCCATCTGTGATAGCTGTCAAAGAACCAAAGCAGAGCATCAAAGGCCCGCCGGATTGTTGCAGCCATTGCGGATTCCTCAGTGGAAGTGGGATGAGATCGGGATGGATTTTATAGTTGGCCTACCTCGTACCCGGGCCGGTTATGATTCCATCTGGGTGGTTGTGGACCGCTTAACAAAGGTGGCCCATTTCATACCTGTGAAGACCACATATACCGGAGCAACGTTAGCTGAGTTATACATGTCACGGATAGTTTGCTTTCATGGTGTGCCGAAGAAGATAGTGTCAGATCGAGGAACGCAGTTCACCTCTCATTTTTGGCAGCAGCTACAAGAAGCCTTGGGCACCCATTTGAACTTCAGCTCGGCTTATCATCCACAGACAGACGGTCAGACTGAAAGAACTAATCAGATCCTAGAGGATATGCTGAGAGCCTGTGCGTTGCAAGACAAGTCAGGATGGGACAAAAGGTTACCTTATGCAGAATTCTCCTACAACAATAGTTACCAAGCCAGCTTGAAGATGTCGCCGTTTCAGGCACTCTATGGACGGAGTTGTAGGACTCCACTGCATTGGGACCAGCCTGGTGAGAGACAGGTGTTTGGCCCCGACATTTTGCGTGAAGCCGAAGAGAATATCAAAATGGTTCGGGAGAATCTGAAGATAGCACAATCAAGGCAGCGAAGCTATGCGGACCGAAGGAGAAGAGAACTGAGTTTCGAAGTGGGAGATTACGTCTATCTGAAGGTGTCACCTATCAGGGGAGTCAGAAGGTTCGGAGTTAAAGGCAAGTTAGCACCCCGGTACGTTGGACCATATCAGATTCAAGCAAAGCGTGGAGAAGTGGCTTATCAACTCGACCTACCAGAAAGTTTGTCGGCAGTACACAATGTGTTCCACGTGTCGCAACTGAAGAAGTGTCTACGAGTACCAGAAGAACAGTTGCCAGTGGAGGGTTTGGAAGTCCAGGAGGATCTGACATACATAGAGAAGCCGACGCAGATTCTGGAGTTTGCAGACAGAGTCACCCGGAGGAATACCATCAGAATGTGCAAAGTCAGATGGGGTCACCACTCGGAGGAAGAAGCAACTTGGGAACGAGAAGATGACCTGAAGGCCAAATACCCTGAACTCTTTGCTGACCAACCTTGAATCTCGGGGGCGAGATTCTTTTAAGGGGGATAGGTTTGTAACACCCTGAATTTGGGGGTATAAAATTTCTTTGCTCATATTCACAAATTCAGGTGTTACTTCCTTTTCTCATCCTTCCTCATTCTTTTTTTCTCTCATTTCTATAGGAGCTAAGTGCTTATTTTGCTTGTAATTATAGTTTATTATGTTAAACCCTAAGGGAGTATGAATTGTTGCATCATGTTGAACCCTAGATTTCACTTTTGTTTGGTGCATAATTCTCAAAAGGTCTAATTTGAATTTGTGGCACATTTGAATTTGAATCAAATGGAGAAAATAAAAAGAAAAGGGAAAGGAAATTGCAAAATAAAAAGAAAAGAGGAAAGCAGCCCAACCCAGCCGCCCCCCGGCCTTTCGGCCCAGCCGGCCCATCTCTCCCGCGCGCGCGCCTCCCTCCCCTCCTCTCTCTGCGCAGCGGGCCCCACCTGTCGGCGCTCCCGCCCTCCGCGCACCCTCCCCCTCTCTCTCTGCGCAGCCGGTCCCACCTGTCGGCGCCCGCTTTCCCCCGTGCGCGCTCGCTCCCTCGCTCTCTCTCTGCTCGCGGGCCCGGGGTGTCAGCCCCGTCTTCCTCGCGTAACCGCCGCCCGAGCTGCTCGCGCCCGCGATCTCCGCGCCCACGTCGCGCGTGGGACTCGCCCCACCTCGCCCCTGGCCACTTGAGCCCCGAACCCCACTCGCCCTCACCCCCTCCCCCCATTTGCGCCCAGTAGACCCTCTCTCCCCCTCGCTGCGCGCACGCAGAGCACCGCCGCCATAACCCCCGCCGTCCCGAGCTCGGTTCCTCGTCGCCGGTGGAGCTCCGCCGCGCCCGTAGCCCCGGTGAGCTCCGCTCTGGCGTCCGCAACCCGGAACGCGCCCCAATTCCCTCTCCCCCTCCCTATTTCTCTCTGCCCGCGCTCACCCGTCGTCCGCCGTGCAGCCGCCACCGTCGGCCCGAGTCTCCGTCGCGTCCCCGTCGCCGCCGAGGAGTCCCCGGAGCCCGCCTTGAGGTAATGGACCTCTCCCGCCCCTATTGCCCTTTGTCTTGCTCTCTGTTGCATGTGATTGCTCGCCGGAGTAGAGAAACCCCGCCGCCGAGCCGCCCCGCCGTGAATCGCCCCCCTCCGGTGCCTCTGCCCCGACCCAGACCCCACCAATGGAGTCCCCGTGCCCTTCCCGACCTCCCTGACCGCTCGGATTGCCCCAAAGCCCCGCCAGTCGCCCGCGCCCCTCGTCTCCGGCGAGCCCTCCGCCGCGGGGACGGGCGCCGCCGCCCCAGCTAGCCGTAGGGGAAGCCCAGGCCGGCCACCCGATCCCCACCGTCCATCCCAGATCGGGCGGCCTCGTTTTAATCAGGCCAAACCCAATCCTGGCCGTCCGCCGGAGATCCAGCGGCCCAGGCCCACTGCCCCCTCACCCCGTCTCTCTGCCCGCTAGGCCCCACTTGTCAGCTCGCCCGCTCGCCCGCGCTGTCAGCCCGGCCCCGCCCGTCAGTCCGCCCGCGCGCTCTGCCCGCCCGGTCCCGCTTGCCAGTCGCCCGCGCCCGCGCTGTTCGCCCGGCCCCGCCTGTCAGCCGCTCCCGCCGCCGCGCGCCCGCGCGCCCGCCCGCAGGATCTAATCCTAGCCGTCGATCTGAGATCCAACGGCTGTAAGCGCCCGATACCCCTTCGCCCGCGCTTTTTCTTAAAGAACCCCCCGGTTTTCTGGAAATTGCGCCCGCCGTCCCTGGTTTCTCGCAGTTAAGTCCTCAGCCCTTTTATTTAATTCAAAATAGGTCCCTAGGGCATATTTTTAACCCCTAAACTTGTAAAATTCATAACTTTGTCATATGAACTCCAAATTAGGTGCTTCAAATTGCAAAATGCTCATAATATTATTATCTATCTGTTTATGCAATGTTTCCCTGCTGTTTCCATGTATTAATTAATAGCTAATCACTAGGATAGGGCTAAGACTATTGAAACCTCATTTAGGATAATTGGAAATAAGTAGACTTTAATAAAAGTTGGATTACTTAAGTTTGTGGACTTAAACACTTAAGTTTAGAAACTCAAACCAGATAATTATTTAATCCCACCACCAATTTAGACCTGATTAGTAGATAGTTAATCACTTTGTGTAACCCTCTACCCCCAGACCTAGGGAACTTTAGAGTGCCTATCCCTTTTCTGTTATGAACTTGTGACCCCTCTCTGCTGCATATGTTTGGTATATTGTTTGTGTCTGTTATTTTCCCAAGTGCATAGTGTGAATGATTGCTTTGCGTAGACAACGAGCAGTCTGTGTTTCCCGAGGAAGTTGCAGAGGAAGTCCCTGAGCAACAGTTTGGTGAAGGCAAGTGTCCTCTGACCCATTATGTCCTATTCATTTATAACTTACTACCCCGCATTACTTACTTGAAACCTAAGGATTGACTAGCTTTACACTTTACTTTATCCTTGATGACCTTATGGGCTATTATGGTTAGCATTTTGCTACTGCTTTAACTTAATCAATGAACATGATGTGAATATTTATGATACTGTTATCCTGATGATGTTGATGATCTTGTGATACTCCAGGGGGCTCAGGCTGTTTCCTGAGTACCTCTCCGTAAGGACCTGTTCGTTGAGAGACCACCCGGGATAACAGTGCAACCATGAGGGTGAAATGGGGCGCCCTTAGCTAAATAATTAGAGGAACTAGAGGTGTAGTTGCTTCGCCGTCGTGCCGTCAATGGGGTCCAGGCACAGTGCTTGCTCTGCCGAGGCTGAGTGCCGGGGTTCTTTCGTTTTGCTTTTGTTAGTCACTCTCCTGCGGGGAGGAGTACTGTGTTTATCAAACTGGAGAAACCTAACGGGCAGCTATGATCTCTAGGGAATCTTTGTAACAGCTACGTAGTGATACCCTGCCGGACCACCTAGGTAGTGGTCAATGGGGATTAGCTCTCCCCGGGCAGAAAGGGAATCATGACTCATGGGTAAAGTGTGCGACCTCTGCAGAGGGTAGTGAAACTGGTATATCAGCCGTGCTCACGGTTAAGAGCAACCTTGGGATCCTCTTTGATTAGAGATACAAATGGTTCGAGATACGAGGATTATGTTATGATTTTGGTTCGAATATGATGATGTTGTTCCTCGATGAGGAAAGGGTTCATGGGCTGGTTAATGATAAAATCTGGCTTCTACTAATGATAAATACCTGACCAATTAAAAGCAACTGCTTGAGCCTAACCCCACATAAAGCTAGTCCACTTCAGCCAAACGGGACATTTGCTGAGTACGTTGATGTGTACTCATCCTTGCTTTACCACAAAACACCAGGTTGTCCGCATTGTAACCACTGCTCAGGAGAAGGTGAAGCCGTGGAAGGAGACTTCCAGGAGTTTCAAGACTACGATGAATTCTAGGTGTGGGTTGGCGGCAACCCCCAGTCAGCTGCCTGTGAAGGCCTTATCTTTACTGCGTTTCGCTAGCACTTTGATTTATCTGTCAAGTTGATGACTATGTGGATGTCTATGACTCTGTGATGTAATAAGTTTTTACTCTTTTATGTTATTATTCGAGCATTGTGCGATGATGTTCATTTATGTAATCGCTGTGTACGTGAGTTCTGATCCTGGCACGTACATAGTTCGCATTCGGTTTGCCTTCCAAAACCGGGTGTGACACCCCCCCCCCCCCCCGTGATTCGCGTCGTCGGCGGCATGATTCACGCTCGGGGTAAGTTGATAACGTCGTGGGGTCAAAAGATCATCGCCGCCAGTGACCTAGAAGCCACTCCGGCTAGCCGTAGTTCATCTCCCCTGGCTCACCGCCCGCGGGTAAAGTGCTCACCATCGTCGTGCCATCGCCGTTGGCCACCGCATGTCTAACCGTGCCATTGCATCGCCGTGACCCCCTCTAAACTCCCCGTCGACCACCGGAGTTACTACCACGGCGGTAAACACGTGTTCACTGCACCACCGTTCTTCCTCACTGCCGACCGTCGTGTGTCTCGTCCAAAATTCGCGGCCACCGCTCGCTCTGCCTATAAATTGAGCTCCCGGCCAGCTGCGCTAGGTCATACCGAAGCCATAGCCACCACTCCCGCTTCCAATTAGCCCCCATAGCCGGAGAATTGCTCATTTCCCCCAATTCAAGTTTCCGCCACCCGAAACCGACCTCAACGCGGCCAGCTCCCTTCCCGGTCAGTCCAACCCTCCCTCTCCCTCGTTTAAGCTTTCTCACATGTCTACGATGCTTGCCGAACCACCAATTTGGACTGCGAGCTCACCAATCACCGGGAACGCACTCAACTGTCCGCCACCCATTCGGTTCACACGGATAGAGCTTGATAGCTCACCATTTGTGCAATTAGGTTAGGGGAAACACTCGGGGTAGGTTCGATGTGATGTCCGCCGTTCGGGAGCGCCGGTCGTCGTCTTAATCGGCCAGTGCAGATGCTCGCCGGAGCTCTGCCGTGCGGAGCGCCGTCGTGGACCTCGGTCTGCGAAGGAATAGAAACTTAAGGGCTTATCTGCAAACTGTCAGTGATACATAGAAACAGTGAAAGAACTCGTTCGCTGTTAGACGAAAACGCAAGGGCCGTTCTGCAAAACCGCCAGCGCGGGCGCGGGCGCGCGCACGCTTCTGCGTGGACTTGGGCCGCTTAGGCCAGTTTGGGCCCAACACTGTTGAGTCTTTTTCTTTTTCTTTTTCAGAAGAACTTGGGAAATTTGTTATAAAATGTAGAAAAATCCTAAAATTGTGACACCAATTTTCCTAGGTTTCTTATTTTCCCTAGAAATTAATAAAAATAGTTTTGTGATTTTTAGGTTAAATAAGGAATTTTAAGGCATTTAAAGTAGTTAAAAGTAGTAGTTTTGGATTTTTAAAAGATAAATTGTAATCCCAAAAATGTTCAAAATTTTTATATGAACTCCTCATATTATTTAGAAGCCTTGGGTAGAGTTTGGGTTGATTTGGACCTTGTTTGATCACCAAACCCCAAAACACCCCCCTGCCCTATGAACTCCTTTACTGACTCCGGAAACCCTAAGTTCTCGGAGTACCGTGAAGGAAAGTTGTATTCAAGACTTAAATAATAAGTTTATATTTGCACCCTCATGAGCATCCCATGGCATCCATTCTTATACATCTGCATGGTTATGATTAGAACGTGAAGAAGAAGAGGAAATCACCGAAGGAAGGACACCACCACCCTCGGATTCTCAAGCAGGCAACTGCTTCTACTTTGATATTTGCGGATCCGAGCCAGACTCACCTGTTAACAAAGGCAAGCCCCGGTGCATGCAACCCTTTTCTTGTGTTTTTAAATACTTTTCGCACACTTTAAGTCAAGAGAAATGTGCATTAGGTTCATAGGAATTGCTTGGAACCCTTTGATGCATTGCTTTCCTTGATATCCATACCTTTATGGATACTTCTGGTGAAGTATCAAAATTCGATTTACAAAAATGCTTAGCCCTGCTTAGATCTTGTGGATAGAGGTTGTCTTTTGCTATACTGCCTAGCTCAGGGGTTATCCTGAGGAAAGATGACTTCTACCAGCAAGAATACTTTCATTGAGAGCGTGGTGGGATCTTACTGCAAAGTTCTCTGTGATGCTCTTTTCATCCTAAGGAACAAAAACAATCCTAATGATGAAAGTACTAAAATCGAAACTTGGGTTAGGAACAGGTGATGTTCTACCCAGGTTGATTAAGGATTGAATGTGTATGTAGGCGTGCTGATCGAGGACCCTTTAACTGGTCACATGACTCGTCATGGGTAAGCCTTGCCTCGGGCTGACTAAGGCCAGAATAAGATAACACGAAATGGGCGTGGAGCGGTGGCGGGAGTAGCGTGTACCCACCGTGGCAAGAGGCTGGACGGTGGTGTATCTGTGCTCTCGATTTGCGTGAACCTGATCTGGTCTTAAGAACCCCGGTGGCGGGTTGACATATGCAAGGGTTAAGTGCTACATATGTCGTGTGATTGGAGATCCTCAGCTGAGTATAATCGATTCGGATCGTCATACCTTCGCAGTTATGAAGACTTGGTCACTTCCCTGCAACCTAAGTCAGGATGTGAACATGGATAAAAATGATGTTGTACTGATGAAATGATGAAATTAGACTAGAGGCAAACAGAGTCTATTAATACTTAACATGGCATTAAAAGATTGAAAGTAAGGACTCACCTTAGTAAGCTATTTCTGCAAAGGTATCTAAGTTGATTTTTGCTAAAGCCTCTCCTTGATTCCTACTTATCCAGCATACCCTTGAGAGTCTTTTCCTTAGACGGGTAAGACTTGCTGAGTAATTCCATACTCAGGGTTTATTCCCTCGTTGTTTTTAGGTGAGGAAGCAGCAGATTTCTGTTGCTTCTGTACCAAGGTGGTTCCTAATGAAGATAAGCAAGAGTGAAGTACGGGAGGAAAGGATCCTCCATTAAGACTTCTTGTGTAATAACTGTCGGGAGGAGTTTTTATCTCCCTTGGTATGTGTAATAATATTACTCTGCAGTCGTTATATAGTTCTGGTCTGTAATAAACAACCTGATCTTGCTTTTTAATAAATGTAAGTTATGTAATTGCTTCCGCATTTCTTTATCTCCGATGTTCTGTAATGTCTGCAAGACGGGTGAGACGTTCCTGGAAAGGTAAGGAAAGATACCGAGCTTGTCAAGTAGTTCAGGGGCACCTACAGGGTTGTCTGAGGTCCGTTGGACAAGGACAACTGTAGGTGGGCCTAATTACTTGGGAGGTTCCGTCACAACGAAGGACTCGCCGCCTCGGTCTTCAACAAATCATCCCTCTTCCCCAATGAGCATCACACCTGCCTCATGGCAAGGGAAAAGAAGGTAAGCACTCGTAATACTAGTACTTACGCTTCTTCAAGTGATGATGAATCTAGTGATGATGAAATAGACTATGCATGTTTATTCAAAGGCTTAGAAAGAACCAAAATTGATAAAATCAATGAATTAATTGATGCTTTGAATGAGAAGAATAGATTGTTAGAAAAGCAAGAGGACCTTCTATATGAAGAGCATGATAAATTTGTTAGTGCGCAAAATTCTCTTGCTCTAGAAGTTAAAAGAAATGAAGTGCTTTCATGTGAATTGACTACATGCCATGAATCTATCTCTAGCTTAAAAAGTATCAATGATGACTTGAGTGCTAAGTTAGAAATAGCTAATAAATCAACCTCTTGTGTAGAACATGTTGTGATTTGCAATAGGTGTAAATATTTTAATGTTGATGCTTGTAGTGAACACCTAGTTTCCATTTCTAAACTAAGTGATGAAGTGGCTAGTCTTAATGCTCAACTTAAGACTAGCAAAAATGAATTTGATAAATTAAAATTTGCAAGGGATGCCTACACTATTGGTAGACACCCCTCAATTAAGGATGGGCTTGGCTTTAAGAAGGAAGCCAAGAACTTAACAAGTCATAAGGCTCCCATCTCCGCCAAGGAGAAAGGGAAGGCTCCAATGACTAATAGTGCTAAAAAGAACCATGCTTTCATGTATAGCGATAGGAAATTCTCTAGAAATGTTTGTAGGAATTATTCTTATGATTCTCTTGCTATGACTGCTTCTAGTTCTTATATGCATGGTAGAAATATGGCTATGAAAGATTCAAATGTTCATTATGATAGGAGTTGTAATGCGTTTGACTCTCATGCCATGATTACTTCTAGTTCAAACTTTTATGGTAGATCTAGGAAGAATGTTATGTCTCACGCTCCTAGAAAAGTATATAATGGATCTACCACTGTCTTTCATGCTTGCAATGCTAAGTTTATTCTTTCATGTAAAAATAAAAAAGTGATTGCTAAAAAGGTGGGAGCCAAATGTAAGGGAGATAAAACTTGCATTTGGGTTCCTAAGACTATTGTCACTAACCTTGTAGGACCCAACAAGAGTTGGGTACCTAAGACCCAAGCCTAATTTGCCTTGCAGGTTTATGCATCCGGGGGATCAAGCTGGATTATCGACAGCGGATGCACAAACCACATGACGGGGGAGAAGAAGATGTTCACCTCCTATGCCAAGAATAAAGATTCCCAAGATTCAATCATATTCGGTGACGGGAATCAAGGCAAGGTTAAAGGCTTAGGTAAACAAGTGGGAAGTGCTCATCACATCAAGAACGTGATGACTACATCAAGACCCCTGGAGCTGCTGCATATGGACCTCTTCAGACTCGACGCCTACCTCAGCATCGAGGGAAGTAAGTATGGTTTAGTAATTGTTGATGATTTTTCCCGCTTCACTTGGGTATTCTTTTTGCAGGATAAATCTAATACCCAAGGGACCCTCAAGCACTTCCTAAGGAGAGCTCAAAATGAGTTTGAGCTCAAGGTGAAGAGGATAAGGAGCGACAACGGGTCCGAGTTCAAGAACCTTCAAGTGGAGGAGTACCTTGAGGAGGAAGGAATCAAGCACGAGTTCTCCGCTCCTTACACACCACAGCAAAATGGTGTGGTAGAGAGAAAGAACTGGACGCTCATAGACATGGCGAGGACGATGCTTGGAGAATTCAAGACGCCCGAGCGGTTTTGGTCGGAAGCTATGAACACGGCTTGCCACGCCATAAACCGAGTCTATCTCCATCGCCTCCTCAAGAAGACATCATACGAGCTTCTAACCGGTAACAAACCCAACGTTTCGTATTTTCGAGTTTTTGGGAGTAAATGCTACATTCTGGTGAAGAAAGGTAGAAATTCAAAATTTGCTCCCAAAGCTGTAGAAGGGTTTTTGTTAGGTTATGACTCAAATACAAAGGCGTATAGAGTCTTCAACAAATCATCGGGTTTGGTTGAAGTCTCTAGCGATGTTGTATTTGATGAGACTAATGGTTCTCCAAGAGAGCAAGTTGAGCTTGATGATGTAGATGAGGATGATGTTCCAACGGACGCGATTCGTACCATGGCGATTGGAGACGTGTGACTGTAGGAACTCAAGGAGCAAGATCAACCTTCTTCCTCAATGATGGTGCACCCCCCAACTCAAGATGATGAACAGGTTCCTCAAGAAGAGGCGTGTGATCAAGGGGGAGGACAGGATGTCCAAGTTGAAGAGGAAGAAGCACCACAGGCCCCTCCAACTCAAGTTCGAGCGATGATTCAAAGGAACCATCCCGTCGACCAGATTTTGGGTGACATTAGCAAGGGAGTAACCACTCGCTCTAGATTAGCTAATTTTTATGAGCATTACTCTTTCGTCTCTTCTATTGAGCCTTTCAGGGTAGAAGAGGCCTTGCTAGATCCGGACTGGGTGTTGGCCATGCAGGAAGAGCTCAACAACTTCAAGCGTAATGAAGTTTGGACACTGGTGCCGTGTCCCAAGCAAAATGTTGTGGGAACCAAGTGGGTGTTTCGCAACAAACAGGACGAGCACGGGGTGGTAACAAGGAACAAGGCTCGACTTGTGGCAAAAGGTTATGCCCAAGTCGCAGGTTTGGACTTTGAGGAGACTTTCGCTCCTATGGCTAGGCTAGAGTTGATTCGTATTTTGTTAGCCTATGCTCCTGTGACTAGGCTCCTGTGACTTTCGCTCACCATTCTTTCAGGTTGTTCCAAATGGATGCGAAGAGCGCTTTCCTCAATGGGCCAATCAAGGAGGAGGTGTACGTGGAGCAACCCCCTGGCTTTGAGGATGAACGGTACCCCGACCACGTGTGTAAGCTCTCTAAGGCGCTCTATGGACTTAAGTAAGCCCCAAGAGCATGGTATGAATGCCTTAGAGACTTTTTAATTGCTAATGCTTTCAAGGTTGGGAAAGCCGATCCAACTCTTTTCACTAAGACTTGTGATGGTGACTTATTTGTGTGCCAAATTTATGTCGATGACAATGGGGTTTAAGGGCCAAGATTGATCCCGTTTTGGTGCTTGATGCCAAAGGGGGAGAAAATAAGGCCAAAGCAAGAAATGGATCAGCACCACTTAAGAATTTTGAAAATAGTAGAGTAGAGTTTTGTTTTGTCAAAATACTCTTATTGTCTCTTAGTGCTAAAAGTCTGTCTCTTGTGGGGAGAATGCTTGATTATGGGAAAAAGGGGGAGTTTTTGAATTTTTGATCAATTTCTCTTGGAATACCTCTCTCTATGCCTCAACAAGTGATTTTGACTTAGAGATAGGAAATTGAGTTTGATTTGCAAAAACAAACCAAGTGGTGGCAAAGAATGATCCAAATATGCCAAATTTGAAACAAAACAAATTTGTGCTCTCATTTGCATTGTTGTTGCACTTCCTTTAGTTGCTTTTTGTTGTGTTGGCATAAATCACCAAAAAGGGGGAGATTGAAAGGGGAATGTGCCCTTGGGCCATTTCTAAGTATTTTGGTGATCAAGTGCCAACACAGATGGTTTAATGTGAAACTATGCCAAATGGTGGAAGGAGTGCAAAGTCAACACAAAGGTATGATTCTAGACTTAGTACATTGGTTTTTGTGTACTAACATATTTGTCTAAGTGCTAGAATCAGAGAAAATTCAATTGGAAAAGACTTGGCTCGAGTAGCCAAGACTCTGCTCAGTCTAGGTGCACCAGACAGTGTCCGGTGCGCCAGGCTGGCGTCTGATCAACTGGCTGCTCTCGGATCTCGACGGCGGCGTACGACTATAAATCACCGGACTGTCCGGTGGTGCACCAGACAGTGTCCGGTGAGTCGGTTGCGGCGAAGTCGTCGCTCGCGGGAACCAAGTCAACAGCGTACGGCTATAATTCACCGGACTGTCCGGTGAGCCAACGGTTGGGCGCGCCAACGGTCGGCCGCGCAATCCGCGCGTGACGCGTGGCCGAGCCAACGATCGGATGGGGGCACCGGACTGTCCGATGTGCACCGGACAGTGTCCGGTGCACCAACGGCTCCAAGTCTCCAACGGTCGGCTGCACCAAAATAGGAAAGAAATCCGCACCGGACAGTGTCCGGTGGTGCACCGGACTGTCCGGTGCGCTAGTCGACAGAAGGCAAGAATTGCCTTCCTGGATTGCTCTCAACGGTTCCTAGCTGCCTTGGGGCTATAAAAAGGACCCCTAGGCGCATGGAGGAGTATACCAAGCATCCCTTGAGCATTCCTAAGCACCAAGACTTCATATTCGCGCATTCGATTCTTTGTGATAGCAACTAGAGCTCCATTTGAGTAGAGAACTCTTCGAGTTATGTTGAGAGCTCGTGTTGTGACTTATGTGCGTATTGTTGCTCTGTGTTGCTCATCCCAACCTTACTTCCGTGATTCTTTGTAATAATCAAATTGTAAGGGCGAGAGGCTCCAAGTTGTGGAGATTCCTCGCAAGCGGGATATAGTGAAACGAAAGCAAAACACCGTGGTATTCAAGTGGGTCTTTGGACCGCTTGAAAGGGGTTGAGTGCAACCCTCGTCCGTTGGGACGCCATAACGTGGAGTAGGCAAGTGTTGGACTTGGCCGAACCACGGGATAAACCACTGTGCCTCTCTGTGTTGATCTCTTTATGGTTATTGTGTTTTGCAAGAACTCATCTCTAGCCACTTGGCTTCATTGCGCTAACACTTAATCAAGTTTGTGGCTTTGAGTTTAAGTTTTTACAGGATCACCTATTCACCCCCCTCTAGGTGCTCTCAAGGAGGTCGTTTAAAAAGAGCTCAAATCATTCCCAACCATTCAAACTAGGGGCGACATTCGGTCTATTTGGTCTATACGGTTTGGTCTACTCATATACTGAAAATTTCGGACAAAAAAATCCTGATTTAACCAGTCCATATCAACAAAAGTGATTTGTTTCCCACTTATTTTAGCATTTTTTTGCCATGTGTACTTGCCAGTAAACGATTTGTTGGGTTAAATTAAAAAGAAAACTAACTACAAACTTTATTGTCGGCTATGTAATCGGCTGACAGTGATTTAATTCGGGTTAATAGGTCTTTTCGGGTCACAGGGATCAGGAACCAAATCCGAACCCAAAACCTGAACTAGCACATACTATGGACCGAACCCAAGACCAACACCCCGAATAGACCGCAAATTCGGTCTAATCGGTTACGGGTCGGTCAGTTTTTGGGTTGCGGGTTTAAAATGCCCAGCCTATTTAAAACACTCAAAATACTGAGAACATTGCCTTAAATCAGTGCTCCGTCTTGAACTATAGGACTCAACTTATGGAAAACAACGTCATGTTTTTTTTAAAGTATAGAGAACATTACTTAAAGGGTTCCAAATAGACTACACCGCAGACTAGTGCTTATCTTTGTGTATCTTTGTGTTCTAGGTCATTCTCAATATTTTCTTTGCTTAATAATTTACTTCCAAAAAGACATTATTTAGGGCTAAACTGTTGGAGCACTTTTTAGTGTCTTAAACTTTTTGAACGATGTAATATTTTAATTTTTGGGACACTACTTTGAGTCACTTATTGGAGATGCTCTAAGGTCCCGTTTTTGAGTCACTATTGTGAGTCATTAATGACTTAACTTTAGTTACTTTTGGTCCCAAAAGCCTTGAGTTGGCCCCCTGGAACTGAGTTCTACCGCGTGTGCCCTCCCTTTTATAGCCCAAGGGAGGCACGTATATGGTGACCGAGCCCGGACAAGTGGGCCCGATAATATATTGCTAGATATGGAGTAAGTGGAGCGTCTGTGCTGGAGAACATATATCTTCACTTGGTCAGAGTGTAGACCTCCTAGCTTGTCGTGCCCTTGCCCTGACTAGTCGGAGCAGAATGCAGTAGTAGGTTGCAGCATAGACTGATACACTATGCATGTAAGGGTGCTCAGGCGGCGTTGTCCTGTCTTCTTCGCCTGTCACCCTTCTCGGTACCGCACGAGCTACAACGGGAGTCATGATGATAGTAGCCCATGCGGCGTAGAGAGTCAATGGTCTTGCCTCGGTAACACGCGAGTTAGTGTGCGGCCCATGTACTCCGGACGTACCGTCTGCCATTGGGACGGGAAGGTATACGTCTCATCCGTATTTAATGCAGAGGCGCACTACACTCAGAGGCTGATGTCGGGCTTTCCCCAATGGCGTACATCACACATTGTAGGACACGTGGCAGCACCAGGCCTCACATCCTCGTATCACCTTCGGACCTTCCTTAGCTGGGGGTCCAGGTGGTGTTCGGGTGAGGTCTCGTCTCCCCCGATGCTGGGCAACACTGGACCCCTTAGGGTTTAGGGTCGTGTGGCCCATCAATAGGACCGGGGTCATTTCCAGGGGTCCGGCTCCCGGGCACAGGTGCCGAGAGCCCTCGTCTTCAAGATACGTGGCAAACCCGGACCCCTCATAGCACTGATTACAGGTGCTGGTTTTCACCCGAACTCAGTGGCCTTACTGGACACACACAGTCACTAGGTTAGGATAGACCACCATTAGCACAACGTCTAGGGGTAGTCCTAAAGGGTCCGCCTTGACCCAGCATTAGTGGGTACACCAATTTTAAAGGTACCAACAAACATAGAAATTAAGAGCTATAACGAGTAATATTTTGAAATGGATGGAGTATTATACACTAGTATCAAACGCTAAAATCACGTAATGGCCTATGCAAAGTGCTAAAACTATATATATTTTAATCTGAACCCAACATTGGATCTGAGTCTTACTGATTCCACATGTTACTGGCACGTCTCCATGGGCCATGGCCAGTGCCGATTGTGCTTAAACGTCCCTGTGACCCACGCCCCATGGACAGTGACAGTTGCAATCGGCCTGCTAACACTAGAGCAGAGAAAAAGAACCGGGTATCCGTATCCGCCCGTGAGTCCAAGATATTTACCGGGTATTGGGCGTGTTATATCCGTCCCGTAGCTAGTCAAATTTTATGCGAGTAATACGTGTATCCGTCCTTGTCGGCGTTCCGAGACCGGGGGGTCCCTGGGCCGACGAGTGAATGTCGCCGCGTGCCCCAGCCCAGATGGGTTGAGCGCGAGGGCCAGCGCGAAGGGGGGTGAGCGAGGCGGCCGGAGACCGGCGTGAGAGAGGTGGGAATCCCGCGGCCTTCGTGTTCGTCTCGCGCCCAGGTCGGGTGCGCTTGCAGTAGGGGGTTACAAGCGTCCACGCGGGAGAGGGAGCGAGCGGCTCCAGGCGAGCGCCTGTTCTCGTCCTCGTCCCCGTGCGGCCAACCCTCTCTAAGAGGGCCCTAGTCCTCCCTTTTATAGACGTAAGGAGAGGATCCAGGTGTACAATGGGGGGTGTAGCAGGGTGCTACGTGTCTAGCGGAGGTGAGCTAGCGCCCTAGGTACATGCCGTTGTGGCAGCCGGAGAGATCTTGGCACCCAGCTGGTGTGATGTCGTGGCCGTCGAAGGAGCGATGGAGCTTGGCGGAGGGATAGCTGTCGGAGCGGTTGAGCCCTTGCTGACGTCCTCTTGCTTCCGTAAGGGGGTGGAGAGCCGCCGTCGTCACAGAGCATGCGGGGCGCCATCATTGCCTATCTGGCGGCGCGAGCCAGATGGGACGCCGGTCTTGTTCCCTGCGACCCGAGTCAGCTCGGGGTAGGGTGATGATGGCGCCTCCTGTCGACGTGGCTGGTCTACGCCCTAGGTTGGGCGATGTGGAAGCTCCTCCGAAGCCGAGGTTGAGTCCGAGCCCCCAGGTCGGGCGAGGCGGAGATCGTCGTCTTCTGGGGCCGAGCCCAAGTCCGAGCCCTGGGTCGGGCGAGGCGGAGATCGTCGTCTTCTGGACTTAGCCCGAGTCCGAGCCCTGGGTCGGGCGAGGCGGAGATCATCGTCTTCTGGGACTTAGCCCGAGTCCGAGCCCTGGGTCGGGCGGAGCGGAGTTCGCCGTCTTCCGGGACTTAGCCCGAGTCCGAGCCCTGGGTCGGGCGGAGCGGAGATCGTCGTCTTCTGGGACTTAGCCCGAGTCCGAGCCCTGGGTCGGGCGGAGCGGAGTTCGCCGTCTTCCGGGACTTAGCCCGAGTCCGAGCCCTGGGTCGGGCGGAGTTCGCCGTCTTCCGGGACTTAGCCCGAGTCCGAGCCCTGGGTCGGGCGGAGCGGAGTTCATCGTCTTCTGGGACTTAGCCCGAGTCCGAGCCCTGGGTCGGGCGGAGTTCGCCATCTTCCGGGACTTAGCCCGAGTCCGAGCCCTGGGTCGGGCGGAGCGGAGTTCGCCGTCTTCCGGGACTTAGCCCGAGTCCGAGCCCTGGGTCGGGCGAAGCGGAGCTTCCTATGGTGCCTCCGGCAGGGCCTGACCGCTTGTCAGTCTTACTCTGTCCAGTGGCACTGTAGTCGGTGTGGCGTAGGCGGCGCTGTCCTTTCGTCAGGCCGGTCAGTGGAGCGGCAAAGTGACGGCGGTCACTTCGGCTCTGCCGGTGGGGGGTGCGTGCCAGGATAAGGGTGTCAGGCCACCTTTGCATTAAATGCTCCTGCGACTTGGTCGGTCGGTGCGGCGATTTGGTCAGGGTTGCTTCTTAGCGAAGGCAGGGCCTCGGGTGAGCCGGGAATATGTTCGCCGCTAAAAGGGGGGCCTCGGGCGAGACGGAAATCCTCCGGGGTCAGCTGCCCTTGTCCGAGGCTAGGCTCGGGTGAGGCGTGATCGTGTCCCTCGAATGGACTGATCCCTGACTTAATCGCACCCATCAGGCCTTTGCAGCTTCATGCTGATGGGGGTTACCAGCTGAGAATTAGGAGCCTTGAGGGTACCCCTAATTATGGTCCCCGACAGTAGCCCCCAAGCCTCGAAGGGAGTGTTTGCACTCGCTTGGAGGCTTTCGTCGCACCTTTTTGCAAGGGGACCAGCCTTTCTCGGTTGCGTTTTGTTCCGGTGGGTGCGCGCGAGCGCACCCGCCGGGTGTAGCCCCCGAGGCCTCGGAGGAGTGGTTTCACTCCTTCGAGGTCTTACTGCCTCACGTAGTGCTTCGGCTGGTCTGGTCGTCCCCTCATGCGAACTGGTCGTAGCCCAGGTGTACGGTCGGGTCCCAAGTTCTCGGGCTGGTATGTTGACGCTGTCAACGGTTCGGCCGGAGCCGGGTTTGCGAGAGCAGCCCTCGAGCCTCTGCACAGAGCGAGAGGGCGGTCAGGGGTAGACTCGGCTTTTTTACATACGCCCGTGCATCGCCTTTCCGCAAGGAGGAGGGGGGGAAAGCGCCATGTTGCCCTCGATGGGCGTTGAACATGGTGTCTCCGACGAGCTGCAAGCGGGTAATCCGAGTGGACGTCCGTGCCCCGTTCGTTAGGGGTCGGCTAGGGGCCCAGAGGCACGCCCAAAAGTACATGCGGGTGATCTGCCAGACCCGGTCCCCTGGCGACGGGGTCCGAGGGCTCGATGCCTCCCTCTGGTGGGATTCTGTTACAAGATCGTTCCCGCCGGTCTCGGAAATGTCCTAGGGTACCTCGGGAGCGCAGCCCGAGCCTTGGTTATGTATCGAACGTACCCATGGTCATCCCTCGCTCGGCGTCTGAGGCGGCTGTGAACCCTTCGGGGGCCAGCCTCCGAACCCCTGATCAGTATTGGGCGCGGAGCCCGAGCAGCCTGAGGCGGTCGTTGAACCCTTTCGAGGGGCCGGCCTTTGAACCCCTGACCAGTAGTGGGTGTAGAGCCCACACGATCTGAAGCGGCTGTTGAACCCTTCCGGGGGGCCAGCCTTCGAACCTCTGATCAGTAGGGGGGCTCGGAGCCTGGTTCCTTCTCAGGGAAGGATCCTTTTCGGGGTATCCCCCTTTCCCGGTCCCTGTTGCAAGAGAGAGAAAGAGGAAAAACGGTTAAGGATACGAAATCGAACGACGTGGCGTACCTTTTTGGACGCGTTCATTTTGGCGAAGGGGAAGCGTCGCCCGCTTCTCTTGCCAGAGGCGCCGCGTGTCCCGTCATGGAGTTAATGTGACGGGGCGAGTGGTTGGAGAGGCGACCGTTGCGCGCGCGCGAGCCGTTCGAGGAATGGATCACGGGCATGTCGTCTTCACGCCGCGGGAGAGGGTTCTCTCGCTGCCCCCGGATGGGACGTAAGCTTGGCTGACGACGCGACCGCTGCGCCTGCTCGCCTGCCACCGCCATTACTGCCGGCCCACTTCTGGCCGTGTTGACCACCGCGCCAGGTCGCCTCGAGTCGCGGTATTGGTTCCGCAGTTGAGGAGGTGCGGTGGTGGCGCGGGTGGCGATGCAGTTACTCACACGTAGCAAACGGTGCACCGGTTGCACGATGCGTGGGCCTGGGCCTCTATGCCGGGTGTGTTGGGAGTCGGAGGAGCGCGCCCACTTGGCGCGGTTGCATGCCGCCTGCATGGCTGCCCACCCTTTCGCCCGTTGGTCTGGGCAAAAGTGGAGGGTCGCTTGTAACCGCTGGGCGGTTGTGTGCACCGCGCGCGGCGGTTTGGCTTCTTCTGCCCTGAGTTGGCTTGCATGACGTGTGGGACCCAGCCCCCGCGCCGTAGGGGAGGACCTTGGAGTGTGTTGGAGAAGACTCAGCCCGTGACGGCTGGGGGCGCGAGTAGGGAGGACCATCCTTAAAAGGAGGGTGACCCCTTTGGAGGGCGACCATGTCTTCGCGCTCCCTTATGCATCGTGTCTTTCCACCTTCCAGGCCCCCGGATGGGGAAGATCTGCCGTCTTTCCGCCTCGTCGTTGGGGGAACGCAACTCCGCGGGAGTTGGTACCTTTCAGCCATCGTTCGGCTTCAAGGATTTTCATCAGCCGGCTCGGCCGCTCCCCTCGCCGGGGGTCACCCAAGACGGTGACCACCAGCCCCTGGATGGGGAGGAGCAAGCTGGGCTGTGGTCTTTGCCCCGCCCCCAGCTGGTCTTCATCATCCCCGCTGGGACGGGGCCCGGGCCAAGCCGGTGCTCTGCCCCCTGCGCGGGTCGGTCGACCGCCTCCTCTTCTAGCTTCTGGTGGTGGAGACCATCCTACAGTTCTGCGGAGGAGACGTCCTCCAGTCATGCTAGGGGAGGCAGGCTGTTGCTGTCCAGCTAGGATGCAACATTCCGTCCTCTTCCTCGCTTGCGTGGCGAGGACAGGAGTGAGGACCTGCCGATGCGCCTTGGGGTGACCCGCGTTTGCTGGTGATTCGCCTAGAGCTTGTCGCTCCACGGGCTTCCCCATCGTGGGGGTTGTCCATACCCGCGAGAACGGAACCGGAGTTCCGTTTGTAATGGCGCCTTGAGTGCCAGTGTTTTTGTTCATTGTGGCTGTCGGGGCCTGAACATGTATGTAGTTTCGGCACGGAGCCGTGTATTTTCCTCCTTTCCGAGCACTGAAACTCGCCTGTTGGTTGTCTGAACCGCTTCACCAAGCGTGAGTCGCCCCGTGTACAGGTGACGAGTGAGGTATCCGTATCCCGGAGGCGTAGGAGTCCCTCGGCTCGGTCAGCCTTGTTGTCCGAGGCTTCTCTAACTTAGTTAAAGGAACCCCTCGGCCGCTCTTCGATGAGCCGAGGCCAGGGGTAGCGGCGTCAACATGGGCAGAGGCAGAGCTGGCTTGAAAAGGAAACCTGGTTGGCCGGAGCCTGGCCGGGTCGTCCGTCGGCGGGACCGACGCCGGGATTGACCAGCCGAGGCCTCGGGTCGGGCTGACGTCCTTGGAAGGTAACTGGCCGAGGCCCTGGGGCGACCGGCCGAGCCGCCTGCTCGGGCCGGATTGACGTCCTTGGAAGGTAACTGGCCGAGGCCCTAGGACGACCGGCCGAGCCGCCTGCTCAGGCCGGATTCCCGGAGAAGACCCTAGCGGCGATGGCCCAGGCGTGGTGATGACATCGTCCTCCAGAGTGGAGATCCTCGGACCGCGTCGCCGTCCGAGGCTAGGTCGGCCCTCGCCGAAGGTGTCGTCGATGCCAAGGGTGCTGCTGCTCCCTTCAGCCGTCAAGATCCGAGCCTGCAGGATTGGATTGTCTTGTAGCGTGTGTTTCCTGCGGCCGTCGAGGCCTAAACACACCCTCACCGTGTTGTAAAGCTGCATCTCTTTTCCTTTTATTTCGAGTATCTGGACTTTTTTGTTGGTAACAGAAATGTTTGTGCGAGCAAGAGTTGCTTCTCGCGGAAGGTGATGAGTGAGGTATCTGTATCCCAGAGGCGTAGGAGTCCCTCGGCTCGGTCGACCTTGCCGCTTACGCGCACTCTTACCCGTCCATGGGGCTCTGTCACCGACGCAGTCGAGAAGGCTCAGAGGATCGCTTCGGCAGAAGAGCTTTCGGGCGTGAAGACTTGTTCGGTCCGCAGAATCACTTATCCGAACGTGAGTTACTTATCGCAGAAGGTGATGAGTGAGGTATCCGTATCCCGGAGGCGTAGGAGTCCCTCGGCTCGGTCAGCCTTGGCTGCTTACGTGTACTCCGTCATTTTCAGGATCCACTTTCGAAGTAGCCAAAAAGCGCGAAAGACATTCTGGCAGAAAAGATCTTTTTTCGAGGAAAATTTCGACGCAGAGGGGGTTCCCCCCCTTTTAGCCCCCGAGGGAGGGTCGGGCTTTGCCGAGGCGAGGCCGACCCTTCCTTGATGACTAAACTTTGCGTGGGTGCGAGGTATATGATCAACTTGAAAACATCTTAAGGGTAGAAGCGACGTAGCTGTTGGATGTTCCAGGCGTTGTCGTAGACCTCGCCTTGGCTGTTGGCCAGCTTGTATGTTCCGGGCTTCAGAACCTTGGCGATGACGAATGGCCCCTCCTAGGGAGGCGCGAGCTTGTGCCACCCTCGGGCGTCTTGTCGCAGCCGAAGCACCAGGTCGCCCACCTGGAGGTCTCGGGACCGGACCCATCGAGCGTGGTAGCGTCGCAGGGACTGCTGGTACCGCGCCGAGTGTAGCAAGGCCTGGTCCCGAGCCTCCTCCAGCTGGTCCAGCGAGTTTTCTCGGCTGACTTGGTTGCTTTGGTCGGTGTAGGCCCTCGTCCTCGGGGAGCCGTATTCTAAGTCTGTGGGCAGGATGGCTTCGGCCCCATAGACTAGAAAGAACGGCGTGAAGCCCGTGGCTCGGCTCGACGTTGTCCTCAGACTCCAGACCACTGAGGGGAGTTCCTTCATCCATCGCTTGCCGAACTTGTTGAGGTCGTTGTAGATCCGAGGCTTGAGCCCTTGTAGAATCATGTCGTTGGCACGCTCCACCTGCCCATTCGTCATGGGATGAGCCACGGCGGCCCAGTCCACCCGGATGTGGTGATCCTCGCAGAAGTCCAGGAACTTTCTGCCGGTGAACTGGGTGCCATTGTCGGTAATGATGGAGTTCGGGACCCCGAAGCGATGGATGATGTTGGTGAAGAACGCCACCGCCTGCTCGGACCTGATGTTGTTCAGGGGTCGGACCTCGATCCACTTGGAGAATTTGTCGATGGCGACCAGCAGTTGCGTGTAGCCCTCGGGTGCCTTCTGCAAGGGGCCGACGAGGTCTAGACCCCACACCGCAAAAGGCCAGGTGATGGGTATCGTCTGCAGAGCCTGAGCGGGCAGATGGGTCTGCCTCGCGTAGAATTGGCACCCTTCGCAGGTGCGGACGATTCTGGTAGCGTCAGCCACCGCCGTCGGCCATTAGAAGCCTTGCCGGAAAGCGTTCCCGACAAGGGGTCGAGGCGCTGCGTGATGGCCGCAAGCCCCCGAGTGTATCTCTCGCAGGAGTTCCTGACCTTCGGCGATGGAGATGCATCGCTGGAGGATGCCTGAGGGGCTGCGGTGGTAGAGCTCCTTCTCATCTCCCAGCAAGACGAACGACTTGGCGCGCCGCGCCACCCGCCGAGCCTCGGCTCGGTCGAGGGGCAGCTCTCCTCGGTGGAGATATTGCAGGTACGGGGTCTGCCAGTTTTGATTAGGCGCGACCCCGCTTTGCTCCTCCTCGACGCGCAGTGCCTCACCCTCGGGGGCTGAGGGTACCTCAGACTGAACCGAGGGCGCCTCGGGTCGAGCTGAGGGTGCCTCGGACTGAGCCGAGGGCGCCTCGGACTGGGCCGAGAGTACCTCGGGCTCGGACGTGTCGTCGATCTTGACGGAAGGTTGATGCAGGTCTCGGGAGAAGATGTCCGGGGGAACCGTCGTTCGCCCCGAGGCTATTTTAGCCAGCTCGTCCGCAGTCTCGTTGTAGCGCGAGCGATGTGGTTGAGCTCGAGCCCGTAGAACTTGTCTTCCAGGCGCCGAACCTCATCGCAGTAGGCCTCCATCTTCGGGTCACGGCAATGGGAGTTCTTCATGACTTGGTCGATGATGAGCTGCGAGGCACCATGAGCATCGAGGTGTCGGACCCCTAGCTCGATGGCGATCCGCAACCCGTTGACCAGGGCCTCATATTCGGCCACATTGTTGGACGTCGGGAAGTGGAGGCGTAGCACGTAGCGTAGATGCTTTCCGAGGGGTGAGATGAAGAGTAGGCCTGCGTCGGCTCCTGTCTTCATCAGCGACCCGTCGAAGAACATGGTCCAGAGCTCCGGTTGGATCGGAGCGGTCGGTAGCTGGGTGTCGACCCATTCAGCCACGAAGTCCGCCAAGACCTGGGACTTAATGGCTTTTCGAGGAGCGAACGAGATTGTCTCGCCCATGATCTCCACCGCCCACTTTGCAATCCTACCCGAGGCCTCTCGGCACTGGATGATCTCCCCCAGGGGGAAGGATGACACCACAGTTACCGGATGAGACTCGAAGTAGTGTCGCAGCTTCCGTCGCGTTAGGATCACCGCGTACAGCAGCTTCTGAACTTGTGGGTAGCGGATCTTGGTTTCGGACAGTACCTCGCTGACGAAGTAGACTAGCCTCTGAACGGGCAGTGCATGCCCCTCTTCTTGCCTCTCGACCACAATCGCGGCGCTAACCACCTGGGTGGTCGCGGCGACGTAGACCAGGAGGGCTTCCCCGGCATCTAGGGGCACCAAGATAGGCGCCTTTGTGAGGAGCGCCTTCAGGTTCCCGAGGGCTTCCTCGGCCTCAAGGGTCCAAGTGAAGCACTCGGCCTTCCTTAAGAGGCGGTACAGAGGTAGACCTCTTTTGCCGAGGCGTGAGATGAAACGGCTCAGAGCCGCGAGGCATCCCATGACCCTCTGTACGCCTTTCAAGTCCTTGATGGGCCCCATGCTGGTAATGGCTGCAATTTTTTCTGGGTTGGCCTCGATGCCCCGCTCGGAGACGATGAACCCCAAGAGCATGCCTCGGGGCACCCCGAAGACACACTTTTCGGGATTGAGCTTGACGCCTTTTGCCTTGAGACATCGAAATGTCGTTTCAAGGTCGGAAAGGAGGTCGGAGGCTTTCCTCGTCTTGACTATGATGTCATCGACGTAGGCCTCGACCGTGCGGCCAATGTGTTCGCCGAACACATGGTTCATGCACCGCTGGTACGTCGCGCCCGCCTTCCTCAAACCGAATGGCATGGTGACATAGCAGTACATGCCGAAGGGTGTGATGAAAGAAGTCGCGAGCTGGTCGGACTCTTTCATCTTGATTTGATGATACCCCGAGTAGGCATCGAGGAAAGACACGGTTTCGCACCCAGCAGTGGAATCCACGATCTGGTCAATGCGAGGCAGAGGGTAGGGAACCTTCAGACATGCTTTGTTGAGACCAGTGTAGTCTACACACATCCGCCTTTTCCCCCCTTTCTTTCTCACAAGCACAGGGTTGGCAAGCCATTCGGGATGGAATACCTCTTTGATGAACCCTGCCGCCATTAGCTTGTGAATCTCCTCGCCTATAGCTCTGCGCTTCTCCTCGTCGAATCGGCGCAGCGGCTGCTTGACGGGTCGGGCTCCGGCTTGGATGTCCAGCGAGTGCTCGGCGACATCCCTCGGTACGCTGGGCATGTCCGAGGGACTCCACGCGAAGACGTCGGCGTTCACGCGGAGAAAGTCGACGAGCACTGCTTCCTATTTGGGATCGAACCTGGAGCCGATCTGGATCTGCTTGGAGGTGTCGCCGCTGGGGTTGAGGGGGACGGACTTAACCATCTCCGCTGGCTCGAAGTTGCCGGCGTGACGCTTCACGTCTGGCACCTCCTTAGAGAGGCTCTCCAGGTCGGCGATGAGGGCCTCGGACTCGGCGAGGGCCTCGGCGTACTCCACGCACTCCACGTCGCATTCGAACGCGTGTTTGTACGTAGGGCCGACGGTGATGACCCCGTTGGGGCCCGGCATCTTGAGCTTCAGGTAGGTGTAGTTGGGGACGGCCATGAACTTCGCGTAGCATGGCCTCCCCAGTACCGCGTGGTAGGTTCCTTGGAACCCGACCACCTCGAACGTCAGGGTCTCCCTTCGGAAGTTGGAGGGTGTTCCGAAGCAGACGGGAAGGTCGAGCTGTCCGAGGGGTTGGACGCGCTTCCCGGGGATGATCCCATGGAAGGGCGCAGCGCCTGCCCGGACAGAGGACATATCAACTCGCAGGAGCCCGAGGGTCTCGGCGTAGATGATGTTGAGGCTGCTGCCTCCGTCCATGAGGACCTTGGTGAGCCTGACGTCGCCGATGACGGGGTCGATGACGAGTGGGTATTTCCCCGGGCTCGGCACATGGTCGGGGTGATCGTCTCGGTCGAAGGTGATGGGCTTGTCGGACCAGTCTAGATAGACTAGCGCCGCCACCTTGACCGAGCAGACCTCCCGGCGCTCTTGCTTGCGGTGCCGAGCTGAGGCGTTCGCCGCTTGTCCACCATAGATCATGAAGCAGTCGCGGACCTCGGGGAACTCTCCTGCCTGGTGATCTTCCTTCTTGTCGTCGTCGCGGGCCTTGCCACCCTCCGTGGGTGGCCCGGCCCTGTGGAAGTGGCGCCGAAGCATGACGCACTCCTCAAGGGTGTGCTTGACCGGTCCCTGGTGATAGGGGCACGGCTCCTTGAGCATCTTGTCGAAGAGGTTGGCACCTCCGGGGGGCTTCCGAGGGTTCTTGTACTCGGCCGCGGCGACAAGGTCCGCGTCGGCAGCGTCGCGTTTCGCTTGCGACTTCTTCTTGCCCTTCTTCTTGGCGCCGCGCTGAGTTGACGCCTCGGGAGTACCTTCTGATGGGCGGCCCTGGGGCTGCTTGTCCTTTCGGAAGATAGCCTCGACCGCCTCCTGGCCGGAGGCAAACTTGGTGGCGATGTCCATCAGCTCGCTCGCCCTGGTTGGGGTCTTGCGGCCCAGCTTGCTCACCAGGTCGCGGCAGGTGGTGCCAGCGAGGAACGCGCCGATGACATCCGAGTCGGTGATGTTGGGCAGCTCGGTGCGCTGCTTCGAGAATCGCCGGATGTAGTCTCGGAGAGACTCTCCTGGCTACCGTCGGCAGCTTCAGAGGTCCCAGGAATTCCCGAGGCGCACATACGTGCCCTGGAAATTGCCGGCGAAAGCTTGGACTAGGTCGTCCCAGTTGGAGATCTGCCCCGGAGGCAGGTGCTCCAACCAGGCGCGAGCGGAGTCGGAGAGGAACAGGGGGAGGTTGCAGATGATGAGGTTGTCATCGTCCGTTCCACCTAGCTGGCAGGCCAGACGGTAGTCCGCGAGCCACAGTTCTGGTCTCGTCTCCCCCGAATACTTCGTGATAGTAGCCGGGGGTCGGAACCGGGTCGGGAACGGTGCCCGTCGGATGGCTCGGCTGAAGGCTTGCGGACCGGGTGGTTCGGGCGAGGGACTCCGATCCTCCCCGCTGTCGTAGCGTCCCCCACGCCTGGGGTGGTAGCCTCGGCGCACCCTCTCGTCGAGGTGGGCCCATCGGTCGTGGTGGTGGTGCTCGTTGCCGAGGCGACCCGGGGCCGCAGGCGCGGTGTTGCGCGTGCGCCCGGTGTAGACCGAGGCTTCCCGCATGAATCGGGAAGTCGCGGCATGAGGTTCCGAGGGGTACCCCTGCCTTCGGGAGGCAGAGCTCTCGGCCCGTCGGACCACAGCGCCTTCCAGGAGATTCTTGAGTTCTCCCTGGATTCGCCGCCCCTCGGTGGTTGATGGCTCTGACATCGCGCGAAGAAGCATTGCTGCTGTCGCCAGGTTCTGGCCGACCCCACTGGATGCGGGTGGTGGCCTGAGCCTGACGTCGTCGGCGATGCGGTGCTGGAAGCCCTGGTGTAGATGACGTATTTCTCCGGCCGGAGGTTGGCCCGCCCATGCCTACCTGACGTCCCGACGGATCGGCTCCAGCGCTCCTGCTCCCTCGTCGAGCCTGGCCTGCACCCCGCGGATTTGTTCGAGCTGTGGGTCATGACCCCCCACCTGAACGGGGACCACAGCTAGCTCCCGTGGGATGTCAACGTGAGGCACCGGCCTAGGGAGGTCACCGTCCTCCGGCATGCCGAGATGGCTGCCTTCGGGGGGACCCCCTAGATCGACGTGGAAGCATTCGCGACTTGGGCCGCGATCCTCGTCGCCGAGGCTTCGGCCACCGTCGGAACAGTCGGAAAGGCAGTAGTCGCATGCGGTCATGAAGTCTCGCATGGCACTGGGGTTACCAAGTCCAGAGAAATCCCAACAGATGTTGGGTTCGTCGTCTTCCTTGGACCCAGAGGGCCCGTAGGTCGAGACGTCCGTCAGCCGACCCCAAGGTGACCGCACACGAAACCCCAGAGGGTCTGGATTTGCCTCTACGAGAGCGCCCGCCAAAGCGAAGTCGCTAGACGGGTTGAGGCTGAACCCAAAAGACGCGGGATGGGAATCGATCGGTACCTTTTGGTCGACGGGCAGCGATAAGGTCGCGTCGGGGACTGACTGCGCCGTCGTCTCAGGTACGAGGGTGCATCCAGCAAGCTTTTCGCGAGCGTGCTGGCGTCGTCCGCTTGCTCGGGATTGACGTGTCGTGGGGAGACGGCGCTCGCCTTCGTCTCAAACGCGAGGTCGACGCCTGGTGCGCCCCCTGTTGGGGTGCCGGGACCGTCGACTCGCTCGACAGCCGACGAAGCGCTGTCTCCTGCTTGGCCTTGGTTGCCCCGCCTCCTCCTCCGTCGACGGGGGAGAGGACGGGGTGAGCTCGAAGGTTGCTCTTCCACCATGCGGGGAAGACGTCGCCGATTCCGCCGCCGGCAGGCGGGTTGTCGGCCGCCACTGTTGTTGTCGCACGACGGTGGAAGGAGTATCATGTCGTAGCTGCCGTCGAGGGACATGAACTCAAGACTCCCGAAATGGAGCACCGTCCCGGGTTGGAGAGGTTACTGGAGACTGCCCATCTGGAGCTTGATGGGAAGTTGTTCGTCAACACGCAGCAGGCCCCTACCTAGCGCGCCAACTGTCGGCGTTCCGAGACCGGGGGGGTCCCTGGGCCGACGAGTGAATGTCGCCGCGTGCCCCAGCCCAGATGGGTTGAGCGCGAGGGCGAGCGCGAAGGGGGGTGAGCGAGGCGGCCGGAGACCGGCGTGAGAGAGGTGGGAATCCCGCGGCCTTCGTGTTCGTCTCGAGCCCAGGTCGGGTGCGCTTGCAGTAGGGGGTTACAAGCGTCCACGCGGGAGAGGGAGCGAGCGGCTCCAGGCGAGCGCCTGTTCTCGTCCTCGTCCCCGTGCGGCCAACCCTCTCTAAGAGGGCCCTGGTCCTCCCTTTTATAGACGTAAGGAGAGGATCCAGGTGTACAATGGGGGGTGTAGCGGGGTGCTACGTGTCTAGCGGAGGTGAGCTAGCACCCTAGGTACATGCCGTTGTGGCAGCCGGAGAGATCTTGGCACCCAGCTGGTGTGATGTCGTGGCCGTCGAAGGAGCGATGGAGCTTGGCGGAGGGACAGCTGTTGGAGCGGTTGAGCCCTTGCTGACGTTCTCTTGCTTCCATAAGGGGGCAGAGAGCCGCCGTCGTCACAGAGCATGCGGGGCGCCATCATTGTCTATCTGGCGGCGCGAGCCAGATGGGACGCCGGTCTTGTTCCCTGCGACCCGAGTCAGCTCGGGGTAGGGTGATGATGGCGCCTCCTGTCGACGTGGCTGGTCTACGCCCTAGGTTGGGCGATGTGGAAGCTCCTCCGAAGCCGAGGTTGAGTCCGAGCCCCCGGGTTGGGCGAGGCGGAGATCGTCGTCTTCTGGGGCCGAGCCCAAGTCCGAGCCCTGGGTCGGGCGAGGCGGAGATCGTCGTCTTCTGGGACTTAGCCCGAGTCCGAGCCCTGGGTCGGGCGAGGCAGAGATCGTCGTCTTCTGGGACTTAGCCCGAGTCCGAGCCCTGGGTCGGGCGGAGCGGAGTTCGCCGTCTTCCGGGACTTAGCCCGAGTCCGAGCCCTAGGTCGGGCGGAGCAGAGATCGTCGTCTTCTGGGACTTAGCCCGAGTCCGAGCCCTGGGTCGGGCGGACCGGAGTTCGCCGTCTTCCGGGACTTAGCCCGAGTCCGAGCCCTGGGTCGGGCGGAGTTCGCTGTCTTCCGGGACTTAGCCCGAGTCCGAGCCCTGGGTCGGGCGGAGCGGAGTTCGCCGTCTTCCGGGACTTAGCCCGAGTCCGAGCCCTGGGTCGGGCGGAGTTCGCCGTCTTCCGGGACTTAGCCCGAGTCCGAGCCCTGGGTCGGGTGGAGCGGAGTTCGCCGTCTTCCGGGACTTAGCCCGAGTCCGAGCCCTGGGTCGGGCGAAGCGGAGCTTCCTATGGTGCCTCCGGCAGGGCTTGACCGCTTGTCAGTCTTACTCTGTCCATTGGCACTGTAGTCGGTGTGGTGTAGGCGGCGCTGTCCTTTCGTCAGGCCGGTCAGTGGAGCGACGAAGTGACGGCGGTCACTTCGGCTCTGCCGACGGGGGGTGCGTGCCAGGATAAGGGTGTCAGGCCACCTTTGCATTAAATGCTCCTGCGACTTGGTCGGTCGGTGCGGCGATTTGGTCAGGGTTGCTTCTTAGCGAAGGCAGGGCCTCGGGCGAGCCGGGAATATGTTCGCCGCTAAAAGGGGGCCTCGGGCGAGACGGAAATCCTCCGGGGTCGGCTGCCCTTGTCCGAGGCTAGGCTCGGGTGAGGCGTGATCGTGTCCCTCGAATGGACTGATCCCTGACTTAATCGCACCCATCAGGCCTTTGCAGCTTCATGCTGATGGGGGTTACCAGCTGAGAATTAGGAGCCTTAAGGGTACCCCTAATTATAGTCCCCGACAGTCCTAGATGAAAAAGTATCAGTATCTGAAAAATCGTCTCGAATTAATACCTGTATCCAGTACCTGCTTTAGATACTCGACCCGTTTTTACCCGTAATTAAGAGATACAATGAGTAATATTTTAAAAAGGATGGAGTATTATACACTACTAGTATCAAACCCTAAAATCTACATTTAGATGGGACATTGGGTCATAGCATTGTGTTGGGACGATTCAAGAGTTATGTTCGTTGGTTTTTTTTGGCTTGTTTGGCTCTTGAGTCGACTTGAGCTAGTTCATGAAGTAAACGCTAAAACGGTAGCTCATCTTGTTAGTAAAAATAAATAAGTTAAATATAGTCAAGGCATGCAAGTTTTTGAGCCACACGTTTTTGTTAAGTCCTGTAGGTCTAGTTTGGTTATTTTAATATTGACCCTAATCTATATATACTGTAGTGGATTGAGGTGTAACTTAAATTAATTTACACACCAATCTAGTTCAACGCATGTAGATTAAGGTCAATAATATAGAGTGTGTTTGATTTGAGGAATGAAGTAATCCATCTTTTTCTCACTCCTCACTTTTTATTTGGTTTGTGGAATAGAATGAGTTGATCTATCACCACCTCATTCCTCATAAGCTAATAATTAGTATATATATATATGAGGAGTGGGTTGATTCCATCAAAATTGATAAAATATCTTATGATGCATTAACTTATGAAGAGTGACTCCACGAAACAAATGCACCAATAGTACCCAAACAAAACGGCAAGGGAGAATAAGTACCAGTAGCGAGTGACATGTTTGGATATCACGCCAGCTTTGCCTTGCCCAGCCACAGAGGCATGAGACCGACGCTCGGCAAAGCTAAATCGGCTGGTTCAGCAAGTCAGCATAGCAAGAAATTTTGCTGGGAAAGGAAAATATTGCTTGCACGAAAACCGTAATAACTAGCTCAGCAACCAAAAAAAAAATCACTGCCTAGCATACCCGCCACGACTCGTCCGTCTTTCGTCCGAAATCCCAAGCAGAAAGATGAGCAGCGCTGCCGCAGGGCAGCCGGTTGCCGCCTGCGAAGACGACCGTTGAGCATCATGGCCAGGAGCTCCGTGCATCCAGCCAGGCCCCAGCTCGAGCCGAACAAACATGCAAAAACCTCAAAAAGCGAGGCGACCGGCGCTGCCCTCGCCTGTTGCTGCCACCACCGCCCGGGCTGGCGCTCGCAAAATTTGACCGTTGCGCGCCACGTCGGACCCCGTCCCGTCCTATTCCTCCTCGCAAAGCGTGCTGTCCCTCCTGTGGCGCTGTCCCCACTCCGGCACTCCCCCCATGCGGTCATGCTCCTAGCGCTCCGCTGTAGCTGGCGTGTGGGCTCTAGAAGGTGGGTGGTCCGACGAGTCGGTGTACGCGCGAGAGCTTGCTTTCCCTGCGGTCGTTTGTTTTTTCCCGTTGTACTCGACCCACGCTCGCTGCGACCCTGGCTGGGAAAGTCGACCGTTCGTCCCGCGTACCGAGTGTCTGACAGGTAGGTCAATCTTCCGTTCTGTGTATCTCTACTGTACTAGTATACAGTACACATGTACGCCTGGGTCGGGGCGGGATGGATGCGCACGAGCAAAGCCAGCACCAGCGCCACCGCCTGCGTGGCGGCCCGAGGTGGTGTTGAAGCTGTTGGATGCCTGACATGCGCAGCGTGGTCCGTGCTGCCTGCCACCGGCTAAGCGCGCTGCTTCCGAAGAGGGAGCCTTTTCACTGACATGTGGGCGAACGAAAGTAGAGCCCACACGTCAGCGACATATATGGATGGTCACTCAATCTGCAGCTCTGCCCACCGATGGGCTCCTCCTCCTCCTCCTGGGCCCCCGGCCCCGCCTTGCTTTTGTACAAAAGACCCTCCTTTTATATATTCTCATATTTATAACCCCAAGTTGCATTCACACCTCTCTGCCTGCCTTCCACCGCAGTGCATTGCTCTTCCTTCCTTCCTTCCCGTCTCTTCTTCCCCCTTCCTTCCACTTCTTGGCCCTGCTCCTGTTGGTTTTAGCATCCTGCTCGGCCGAATGCTGGATCAGAGGCTGCAGCAAAGGTAGTAAGTCGCTTTTTGTATTTCCCCTCGAGAGAGGGACAGGGGGGAAGAACCCCCAACCGAGGCGCTGCAAGTTCCCCACGGCCGGGGCGGGCTTCTCTTGCGGGAACATGAGGAAGCTGTTGTTCATCTCCTTCGTCCTCTCGCTGTCCGCTGCAGCAGTTCACGGTGAAGACGGTAAGGTTCCTCGCGCTCTCTGTTTTGATCCGTTATGCAGTTTCGGATGTGTTTGGCCTTTTACGCGTGAATGCCTGATGCAGTCATCTTACTCTTCTTGCTTCCGTATGCATGGATGGATCGATCTCCACGTTCGTGCTCGCTGCGTTGGTTCTCAGCTCAGATTTTAGTACGCCTGCTTCTTGTTTTCTCGTTGCAATCATGGAGCATCCAACGGAGCGATTGACAGCAGCGGTCAAGAATAACTTTGTCGTTTTGTGGTCTGCTTATTAGTTCTATCATTAGCCGTCTTCTCAGTAGCGTAGCACAAATTAATTTATAATACAACAAACACACCATAAGGTAATGTTAAAAAGGAGTTCGCTCAGATACTAGATCAGCATACTACGAGCTATTGTTTACCGGCACAGATAACTTTTGGGGGTTGGATTTGACTGGACACTCCCCCCTGGGATTCCTTCCTTCTCCGTGTTTGTTTCCCCATGCTCCGTTCTCGCCCGTCGCTCCCGTCACGTGCTCCAGTTTTTATACGGGCGTTATGCGTGTTGGTAGGAACATCCATTGTCATTATCATATTAATCAGACTGTCTCTGGAATACAATTTACTAGTACTTGCAGCCAAGGAAAGGAATACTGCCAGCAGTATACTATACTACTGGCAGATCACTTGCCCATTTGGTGTACCGACGGCCAAACTTGAACGGGCAGCAACACCAAACACCCTCTGCACAGCTCTCCTATTTCACCCAGCTTTCCGTTGGAGGAGTTTGCGACAGCGTAGCATGAATCTCTGATCGCTTTTAGCGTACGTAAAACTTTTTTAGCGGTTTAGCCTGAGGAGGGTTGCCTCCGAGACGAGTTTGCACGTTTTTAGAACTAGCACCAGCCTTTCTGGGCCCTACATGTCTGCCGATGTTAGTGCTCCATCTTTTCTGCGTGTTGCCACTAGCCTCAGTGCCAGGCAAATGACATTGATGGGCTGTCACTCAGAGATTGTGCAAAGTTCGTCAGTGACTTGACAGCCCGTGCCTGCTCCCAGTGAGAGTAATCACTGGCAGTCGCTCCTTTGGCTTTGACCGCCACTGGAGCGTGGTTTGATTCGGTGCTCATCATGAGGTGGGCTCGGCGCTAACGACTGCTCCTAGGTAATTAGCGTCACGGATCGCCTGTTGATTGCCCTGCGCGCTTGCAGAGCAGTGCACTGCAGTCCTCGAGTGTCGCTGCTCGCAGCGCAGCGCAGTGTGCCGTTTGACTGCTTGGTTTGACAGAGTCGTTACTGGGACCACCTGGCAGTGTCTTGTTCTGTGCTCCTGCCTGGGCCGACCCCGCTGCAATTAAACAAGTCAGAAGTCACAGTCGTTCGCTGATGCGGCACAGCTGCTCGCTTGGCCGTGCAACTACTGCAGCAACAGCAGCTGCAGGAATCAACGTGGGCACTGTGGTCACTGGCCACTGCACATTGCCCAGGATTTCCTGTGGATGGTGGGGGGCTCCTGTTTCCAACGTCTTTCCCCGTACCAAGTTGGCCTGTCTTGTGCTTTTACAGCTAGCTCGATTTCCCTTTTGTTTGTTTGTTTGTTTTCGCTACGAAAACGCATGGTGGTATCATGCATTTCGTCCTTTCTTACATTACTCTAGACTGTACGAACGATTTATTTTATTTTTTCTTCCACACAGCTTTGCTCGAAAGAATGCGTTTTTATATTGAGGATTGCTGCCTTACAACGCAATTTCCTGTCTCGCATTAATCAGAAGATCATATATACATCTGATCGTTAAGTTTTGGCGTTTTTATCAGGAAAACTGTGATGCTCTTGTTACCGTCGTTAGATTTCTATCACTCGTTCGTAACTTCCATCAAGAAAGAAAGATTTCTTACACTTTGGTTCTCTGCATTTATTTGTTGTTGTCATCGCGTACAGGCGCTTACATTGGCGTGAACATTGGCACGGCCATGTCGTCGGTGCCAGCGCCGACGCAGATCACCACGCTGCTCCGGTCGCAGAACATCCGCCACGTGCGCCTCTACGACGCGGACCCGGCGATGCTGGCGGCGCTGTCCAACACCGGCATCCGCGTCATCGTGTCCGTGCCCAACGAGCAGCTGCTGGCCATCGGCAACTCGAACGCGACGGCGGCCAACTGGGTGGCGCGCAACGTGGCCGCGCACTTCCCCGCCGTGAACATCACGGCCATCGCCGTGGGGTCCGAGGTGCTCTCGGCGCAGCCGAACGCGGCGCCGCTGCTCATGCCCGCCATGCGCTACCTCCAGAACGCGCTGGTGGCCGCGGCGCTGGACCGGTACATCAAGGTCTCGACGCCGCACTCGTCGTCCATCATCCTCGACTCGTTCCCGCCGTCCCAGGCCTTCTTCAACCGGTCGCTGGACGGCGTGCTGGTGCCGATGCTCAGGTTCCTGCAGTCCACGGGGTCGCCGCTCATGCTCAACGTGTACCCTTACTACGACTACATGCGGTCCAACGGCGTCATCCCGCTGGACTACGCGCTGTTCCGGCCGCTGCCGCCCAACAAGGAGGCCGTGGACGCCAACACCCTGCTGCACTACACCAACGTGTTCGACGCGGTGGTGGACGCCGCCTACTTCGCCATGGCGTACCTGAACGTCACCAACGTGCCGGTGATGGTGACGGAGACCGGGTGGCCGCACAAGGGCGACTCCTCCTCCGAGCCCGACGCCACCTCCGACAACGCCGACACGTACAACAGCAACCTCATCCGCCACGTGATGAACAGCACCGGCACGCCGAAGCACCCCGGGGTGGCCGTGCCGACCTACGTCTACGAGCTGTACGACGAGGACACCCGCCCCGGCTCCACGTCCGAGAAGTACTGGGGCCTGTTCGACATGAACGGCGTCCCTGCCTACACCCTGCACCTGACGGGCTCCGGCGTCCTGCTGGCCAACGACACGACGAACCAGACCTACTGCGTGGCGCGGGAGGGCGCGGACCCCAAGATGCTGCAGGCGGCGCTGGACTGGGCGTGCGGCCCCGGGAAGGTGGACTGCTCCGTGCTGATGCAGGGCCAGCCGTGCTACGACCCGGACACCGTGGACGCGCACGCCACGTACGCCTTCAACGCCTACTACCACGGCATGGGAATGGGCTCCGGGACGTGCTACTTCAGCGGCGTCGCGGTGGTCACGACGACCGACCCGAGTAAGATCACTCACGCTTATCATCATCTCACACTCGCCATCTGCGCTTGTTTTGTTGGAAGCATGACTGGCTGTCTCGGGTGCTTCTTTCTTCAGGTCACGGATCTTGTGTTTATGCTGGGAAGAACGGTACGTCGTTGATGAACGGCACCTCCCTGGCGCCGTCGTCCAACTCCACGGAGGGAGGCTCCGGCGCGCACCGGGCGTTCGGCGGCGTCTCGTCACTCGTCCGCATCGTCTCCACCGCGCTGCTCTTCAGCGTCGTCCTCCTCCTGTTGTAGGCAGTAGTTAGTACTAGAGGTAGAACCGTAGAAGGCACCCTGGAATCATGCAGTCTTTGCAGAGTTAGGCATTCGAGAGGGAGGGATGATTCTTTTTGCTGTCAAGTGGCGGGCCGGGAACGTTCTAATGCTCTCTATTCTCCCGTGTCCCGTCTGGTATTGGTATGGTATGGAACAAAAATTGGTTTGCATCCCAGCAGTTGCTCCGTTGTGCATGTGGCCATGTGCTAGTTAGACTGCCGGTTGGTCGATTGTGATGCAAACAGTTTTAGGCTGCTAGATGGGCTGGGCCGAACTATGTCAATTTTTGGCCCACGCGGCAAGAATGGGCATAGTTGTAATTTGCCCTGTCAGCCGTGCGCATGCCCTAACTAAGGCCTATATAAGGATGCAAAGGCATCGCTCTCGTTCCTCATGTGCGCCGCCGTCTTCGTTACTCAGCAACAATCTCTTTGGCTTCTCGATTCGCAGTTTCTGTCCTCGAAAATTCTGCTTCTTTGTCACGTTTTCCGGTCGCAAGTTTGCTCTGAAATCTTGTTCGTTTTTCTTGGTTTAGTTTTTCTCGAGCACTCTTCGCGTTTTGAAAGATCTGAAGCCCCTGGTCGCCGTTTTTGCGGATCCTGGCTTCGGTTTTCTGAAGAGATGCGATATCATACCTCTGGACCTCTGGACATGCGGCTTCGTTCTATACATCCTCGCATTTTCTCGTAGGTCCAACAATTTGCTTCTAATACACAAGTGAATCATAAGATTTGTTCTTGGCAGTTTACATTTTTTTTGTTTCTTCTATTTTTTTTGCTATGTTAATCTGTTTGAATTAATCATATGTATCTTGAACGCGTGATGGCGAATCGATGGCTCGATGATGATTATTCTTGCTTTAACCACACCGAACCAAAGGCTACTGGAAGGGTGCTTTCTTCCTTCCCCCTTTTGCGCCAGGCTCCTCTTTCTTGGCGTTTCCTCGTGAAACCTTGCTGTCTTGTTGAAGAATGCAGTTCCTGTTTTCTTCCGCGAGAGTGCGAGGTAGAAGGATTCGGTAAGATTTGGTAGCGTAGCAAGGGGGGAAAGCTGGAGGCCTCGTCCGCTGGTTCTTGGCTTGTGGAAAACCCTGGCCTTTCTCTGAGAGCCTTTGCCCTGTATTTGCAATTGATACCCCTCTTTGAATAAGTATATTTTCGCCTTTTCAAGCCAACATGTTCCGCTGATCAATTATTTATATGGGTGTTAGACGATAATCTGGAATAAAATTTACAGCTAAATTTTCATATTATGAAATTGATTCGGATTATTAAAGTGATTCTTAATCTGAGATTTATATAACCATCTAGTTACAAAAGTGTTAACTATTCGCGGACAGGCCGGTCAGCCGATGCAAGGCACTTTGCATAGCGAATCACAGACGGATATGAAGCCGCAGCCGCAAATTACCGTTGCAGCTGCAATCCCTAGAGATAAAATACTGTAGAAGCCGCAGCCGCAGTCGGATTAAAGCCGCAGCGAACATGCTGAAGATCAGCTTGGCGGTTTGCCTGTTTCAAATCTCTTCAATTATCTTGGTGTTTTGAGAACTTACGAGCTTCATTGCATATCTGGTACTTTGAACCAAATTCCCAGGGTGCAGGAGCCCACTAATCCCTACCAAACCCAAGCATCGGTCCCTGCTGCGCCCCAGCTACCCGCAGGCCGCAGCAATGGTGCCGCTTTGTTACTGTCTTGTTTGACTGCTAGGTTAAGATGGCCAGGTAGACCTTGTGCCTGACCTTGTGCCTGTTTGTTTCAGCTTCTGGCCATCAAAAGCTGCCGCGGACTGCCAAACGCTCAGCTTTTCAGCCAGCTTCTATAAAATTCGTTAGGACAAAAACCATTCAAAATCAATATAAACACATAATCGGTTGAGTCGTTGTAATAGTAGGAATCCGTCACTTTCTAGATCCTGAGTCCTATAAACAATTTTATCTTCCTCCACACGTAATCGTAATGATACTCAGATTTTCCTCATAGCCAGATTCTCCCCACAGCCAGATTTTCAGAAAAGCTGGTCAGAAAAAAGCTGAACCAAACAGACCCCTTATGTTTCAGACATTCTCCACAAGACCACAACACAAATTGACGAAAATTTTAGTCAATATCTGAACGGCCAAATTTTTGTGTCAAATCATTTTTGGAGATGTACTCGGCTGTGTCAGATATCCAAATCGTATCTGTTTTCTCAGCTAAGATAAGCTTGGTAAAATTTTAAGGCCGATGATAATATATGTTTTGCTTGTTTTTAAAGAATCGCCCTGTGCTTGTATTTATTCGAAAATATACTTGGCGCTGCAGCTTAGGAGCATTTCACTGAAAAATAAAATATGTCGTATTGATAATCCGACCGTAAAAAATGGCACTTTATTTGATTGAAGTGTTCAAGTAAGTAGCCACATATACTCGCTAAATTTTCCCCTTCCATCTATTAGTGTGATGTGCAACTGCCAACCACCGGCAACGATTCACTGTGTTTGCTCCAGCTTTTTTCTCGGGCTGTCATGTCGCATCACATACATTTAAGAGTTAAGATCGTTTAGCCAAAAGCTGGTTTGATTCGACCCGCCCTTCCGCGCTGTCCTCTTTTCCATTAATGCTGTACTATCTGTGCAGCAACTGAGCAACCACTGGCAACGGGAATTGTCACACCCGGGTTTTAGGGGCACCAAGACCCGGGCGTGAACATAAACACCAGGTATGCTGGGACCAAGTCTCACACATATGATGTATAGTGGCACAGGATCGAATGTCACAACTTTATATATAACAGGAGTTCTATACAAAATAAATAATTACATTATAAGGAGACAACGGTCCAGCAACCCAAAGTTGACTAGGAGACGACGGCCTAGACTTCTCACGAACACTTCGAAGCATCCTCTAAGCGCCTCATCCTGCGGTACCTGTTCTTGACATGTGTGGGGGGGTGTGAGACAGCAAGAGTGAGCTCACATACGTTCATCGCTCAACAAGTTGTGGGGGATAATGTGCATGAACTCGCCAAAGGTGCTCACGTGAAGTGTAAGGCTTACCAAAGAGGATGGTTAGAGCTGAGCATTGCTTTTAAAGTTGGTCAAAATTTTATTAGCAATTACTAAGTTTAAGTAAATACCAACCCAATTAAATAGTAGGACAAAAGTAATAACCTCACATGCGATGCAATGCATATGACAAATTGAATTTAGTTCCATAAATTAATCATGTGAGGGTCCGAGCTGCTCATGACCGTGAGCACGGCTAGTATACCAGTTTTACACTCTGCAGAGGTTGCGCATCTTTACCCACAAGTCATGTTACCCATCTGCCAAGAGATCGCGACTTCCCATACACCTCTACCGAGGAGGCGAGGCAGGGTAACACTACGAGGCCTTTACAAAGTTCCACTAGCTTCAGAAAACCCGCTACAGTTTATAGGAAGCTCCAATGCAGGAATCCCTTGCAGGACCGCCATCGCAGCAAAATCCTCCCGAGGGCCTCCCTACACTGACCACTCCCCTACTGCCCTTGCCCCTTTCGGGTAAGGTAGTCTTCCACTAGCTTTCCTAATTAATCAACCAAGGGGTCCCATTCCTCCCTTGTGGTAGCACTGTTTTCCCGGGTGGTCGCTCCATGTTCCAATTAACATAATGATCTTATCATGAACAGTAATAATAAACATATAATAAAAGTGTGATCATGAATAATGTACCTTCATACCCAAAACCACATAAAGCACTAGCAAGTACTACCCAAAAAGTTCAGTGGTAAACAAGGTATAAAGATAGACAAACTAGGGTAACCTATTGGGTCCCATCAAAATTAACCTATGCAGATCATTATGATTAATTAGAACATGAGTGGGTAAAAAGAAGTGATCAAGGGCACAACTTGCCTGGGACTTGAGATTTCCAGGTACCAGGATGATCTTCAGATGACACGTGTCCTCACCGCTAAACGTAGCAATACAGACATACATGGTATATGCAAAATTAACATCACACCAAACATAAGAACAAACTACGTAATAATAATCTACGCGTTGCTACGAGATCGTAGGAACAAGAATCACTAAATTCGGAGCTACGATTGTTAAATTATGAATTTCTGAAATTATTAAGCACTTAGAATGGATTAATTCAAATGAACAATTTTGCTTCAAGATTCATGGCTAAACAGTGTTACTAGTTGATATACAATATTAAAATAAAATTATTGCAACTGGAATGGATTAATTTGGAGCTATAATGGATTTTCTATGAATTAAACAAATTCTAGCAATTATTTTTGCATTAATAATCATTTTCTAATTATTTTTACTGAATTTCATAATTCTCTAGACAGGGCACATGATAACCAGAGAACACAGGGGCAATGGCGCAAGTATTCCTAAGACACAGAGTTACAGCCGCATGGATCGCGGGTTGAATGTATGAAATCCTAGGGTCTCTTTTAGAAAGTGCACGCGGCGAAGGGGTATCGTCTATTCCTGGCCGTGCGATCGGATATGGACGACACAGATTAAATCGATCAACTTCCTGAACCGGTATGCACTGAGCACCGCTGATCCCCAGATCTGCGGCCCAGATTTTATGAAACCCAATTAACCCACAACCGCCAGATTCGAAATCTACAGCCCCCGCTGCCCTGTATCCAGCCCCCAATCCACACCGTTGATTAACCCCATCAACGGCCACTGCGTTCCCTTCTTCCCCGAGCCAGACCGAGCGGCGGCGCACATGACTACACCACTACCGAAAGTCACCGGCGAGCGACTGATCCGACCCTGGGCGCACCATACCCCAATCCGGCCACGCAACACAATGGGGAAACGAACACGAGTCGTTTGGTGGGGTTCTTACCATTGAGGGTTGCGTAGAGATCCCCGCCCACGGAGATGTGCCGTCCTCCACGGTCATCGTTGCTCCGGTGAGCAATTGGCCGCGTCGTGCTTGACTCCCGGCCCTGGTTAGCCCGTGTACACCATCGTTAGGTCCCATTGAACCTCTCCGAGCAGTCATCGAGGCTGGGACGTCATCCTGAGCGCAGTTCGACGGCAGCGACGACATTGAAATCCGCCATGACCGCGCGATGGAGAAGAACGACCATGACCCAATCGGCCTTCTCCGAGCACCACCATCAAATTAGACGGAGCTACACGAAGCTATGAACACGGCGAACTTGGTAGGGGTTTGCTTACCAGGATTTATGCCGTAGAGAATTCCGACCACGCACCCAGGCGGCACGCGACGGAGCACAATCGGCGGTGAGAAATTGTCCTCAAACTACCAACTCCGGCCCCGATTGCTGTCAGGAGCGCGATACCCAAGTTCGCGCGCACCTTATCGACCCGAAACCGACCCTACCCGGACAGTGCTGGGGGCGAACTACTACGGCAGCGGCGGCACACATCTTCACAGCTGCCCGACAATGGTGGCCCGGGCGCGGTGCGATTCGAGGGAGCTAGGGGGGACGACCCGAGCTTTATACCCAGGTATGAGGCATACCGGCCGAGCGACAATCTCGGAACGCGGACTTGGTCTTGGCTGATGCAACGGCGCAGGCGATCCCGGCGGACACGGCTTTGATTGCGACGACAGGGGAAGCGGGCGGATCTGACCGCGAGGCCCCACCTGGCGGTGTCCCAACCGGAAAAGAAAAGGAAGAGGAGCAGAGTGGGCTGGCGCGGTGGAAAGGTAATGTTGGGCCGAGGCGCGCGAGAAGTCGGCCCAAGGTGAGTTTTTCTTTTTTTTCTTTTCTTTTCTTTATTGTTTCTATTTTCCTTTCTTATTTCAATTTCAAATCAAACCAAGTTTTAAATTCTAAATTTCAAATTTATGCACAAGATAAACTTTCACATGATGCACAATTACTACATAGTATTTCTTCATTTATTTTATTATTATATTAACTAGGTAATGTTTTCAACATGAAGTACACACACCTCATTATAGCAATATATTATTATTTGAGTGTGTAGTAGAATTAAAGGTATATTCAAAAATTCTCCCTTTATTTTGATAGGAACATTTTTCCAATGTCCAATCTTTATTATGATTTATTTTAACCATCGTTATTTTATTATGATCATTTACCTTTTAAAAAAATGAATTTTAATTATTTATCAAGGGTACTTTGCTCAGATTTCTTCTTCCAATCCCAAATTCAAAATTTGGGTGTTACAGGAATTCCCGTCCTGTTTTTAACTACTTAGAGCAACTCCAAAAGGATGCTAAATTTTTTACCCCAAAAACTGATTATTAAGAGTAGGCTAAAAAGTTTTAACAGTGAATTATGATGGGTACTCTAACAGTTCCTTTAAATGTGACATGTGGCGCAATCTGTACAGTCATCGGGAGGCTGTGGATGATATGATACGTTGAGGATTGGATTGGGGAGGGATGAAACACACCAAAATATGAGAGAGAGGAGGCTGTCGATGCGGGATGCTAATTTTTTGGGGAAAGAATGAGGAAGCTGTTGGAGTAAGAAAACCACTATTCCTTCACTAATATCTGTTTTGGGGTTAGTTTACACATTCTTTTCGAGTTGCTCTTATCCTCCTTTCGACGATAAAAAAATTCTGTAAGGGTCCTCGTAAATGTCTATGATAATCCCGCTTAAATTATAATTAATATATTATATATTTATATCTTATTAATATAAAACATTCGTATTATCTGGTGTAAAAAATCAGTATATGTAAATCAAAATAAGCTAATTATATATTTATTATCAACTAGTACATGCAAACGTCTTTAATAGTGTAAGTTTAACAGGGGTCCTCGTAGATAACGGGAGAATACTTCTCCATCTCTTACCAGTCAAATTTTTTCTCACATATCTGTGGCAGAAGAAACTTATCTTTCTTTGACAGAAGAAACTTACGCTGTGTTCGCTGCGGCTTTAATCCGGCTGCGGCTGCGGCTTCTACAGTATTTTATCTCTAGGGATTGCAGCTGCAACAGTGTTTTGCAGCTGCAACAGTGCTCAATGCAGAGCAGCCGAACGCAGCCTTATCTTCATCCTCTAATTGAAGACGCTGGGATCAGCGTCCCGTTGCCATCTCTAGCAACCACCAATGGCCAGTGCCGCCGTGCTGGCCGCACCGGTTGCTGCGCAGTTGAGTGAACTTGTCAGCAGCCCATAAGCGCGTCCGGTCGAAGACTGTTTGGGTTAATTAAACAATGGACCTTATCATCGCCATCGACGTTCTTTACTATCGTCTGCCTAGCTGCCGGCCGCTCACGTCTTTACAACGGCCATAGTCCTCGTCGCTGTTACATTGACTGCGAGGGGACGACGTATAAAAGGACGCGTGACGAAGAAGAAATATCCGCGCCGCCGAGGTCCCCTGGATGCGTAACCGAGAAACTCTTCCGGGCACTCAACCGATATGGTCATTAATTCATAGCGACATGTAACCAACTGTAATAACTCTAAAGTGGTTATTTCTTCATGATACAGCATAATCTTATGACGAAATGGTCAAAGGCGAAGGACGCCGCCGGTAAGTGAAAGAGACGGGGAAGGGTCAACACGAACAGATGGACGCTACTCAATATTATTTGCTGTCTCTGGCTCTATCGCGCCATAAATCGTGAAAGAAACGGCGTTAGACTGTCTCGAGTAGAAATGGTAAAATAGGGGACATCAAACTATGTAATGAAGTTTGAAATAGAGATGAGATAACAGATCTGCTGAAGATAGCGTCAGTCGCGAATGACAGTGACTCACTAAATAACAAAATAAAGTAATATCTCTGTTGGGGACTTGCTCTCAAATGCTTCGGCTTAAGAACAAAGCAACATAAAGAATGTTAAACGTTAAGGTTCTTCGTCCTTTGGAGCATTATTTCCCTTAAGATATAATGTCTTTTGGACGAAGATTACAAAGAGCATACCTTCGTAAATTTGACATATAAAAATGAAGAAATAATTTATACGAAACATGAATAGTACGAAATCAAATATGTTATTACTATTGTATTATTTTTATTTTATTACCATGAATAAGTAAAGATAACAATTTATTATAAGTGTACCTTCGGCTTGAAGGAAGATAAAGAATACAAACGTGACGCAAAAGCAAATGCCAAGTCAGCGTGAACAGTACGGCAGCACTGTTCATCTATTTATAGGCACGGGATGCAGCCCATATAAAATTACATCCATGCCCTTTACATTTGCTAATAACTCTATAGTAATCCATCGGGGTCTAAATAGCCTTTTCCCCTTTAAGTCGGTTTCCTTTTCTGCTATCACGCCGAAGCTCTCCTGCGAACAGCTTCGGCTCTGCGCCATCCTTCGTATTCTTTGTGCTTCTTCACACTGTGGTTTTGACCTAAGTCTGAAGGTACCTGTTCATGTATCATACTCCAGAAACATTGTTAAATCATGTTTTTAAGGACCTTTGGAAGCCGAAGGCCCCCAACAGTAGCCCCTCGCAATATTAATTTGTTAGAATGATAAATTTAGATTGCGATATGGACGAAGGCCTTAAGCCAAAGGTCCGAAAAAACACCTTCCCTTTGCTAGAATAGCAATAGTCAATGACAAGCGGAGCCCTGCCACTTGCAACGTATTGGGCGTATAAATAAGAGCGCACCGCGAGCACATTTAGCACGCTTTCTTGCCGTCTGCTCTTGTCTTCCTAATTTTTAGTTCTTTGCACACCAAAGCTTGCCTGACTTTTTAGATTTTCTTTAGCTTCGGCTTTAAGAGCACGCTTTCAACATTTCCGAAGATGTCTTCAGCGGGGAGGACCAGACGCCCCAGGCCGAACCACCAGGTCCGTGAGTCTTCAGCCGGGGCCATACGACGGGCGCCGTTCCCGACCCGGTTCCGAGCCCCGACTACCATCACCAAGTACTCAGGGGAAACAAGGCCGGAGTTGTGGCTTGCGGATTACCGGCTGGCGTGCCAGTTGGGAGGGACGGACGACGACAACCTCATCATCCACAACCTCCCCCTTTTCCTCTCCGACGCTGCCCGGGCTCGTGGGATCTCCGAAGCTGCCGCCAACAGCCAGGGGAATCCCTGCGAGAGTATATTCGGCGGTTTTCCAAGCAGCGCACCGAGTTGCCCGACATCACCGACTCAGACGTCATCGGGGCATTCCTTGCCGGCACCACTTGCCGATACCTGGTGAGCAAACTGGGATGCAAGACTCCCACCAAGGCGAGCGAATTGATGGACATCGCCACGAAGTTCGCCTCTGGTCAGGAGGCGGTCGAAGCCATCTTCCGGAAGGACAAGCAGCCTCAAGGAAGACAGAAGGAAGACGCCCCCGAGGCGTCCGTCTAGCGTGGCACGAAGAAGAAGGCCAGGAAGAAGGCGCAAGCAAAACGCGACGCCGTTGACGCAGATCTCGTCGCTGCTGCCGAGCACAGGAATCCTCGGAAGCCTCCCGGAGGGGCCAACATGTTCGACAAGATGCTCAAGGAGTCGTGCCCCTATCACAGGGGTCCCGTCAAGCACACCCTTGAGGAGTGCGACATGCTCCGGCGTTACTTCAACAAGGCTGGACCCTCAGCAGAAGGTGGCAAAGACCAAGGCAACAACAAGAAGGGGGGCGACAAGGAAGAGGAGTTCCTGGAGGTCCACAACTGCTTCATGATCTACGACGGATAGGTGGCGAACGCCTCGGCTCGGCACCGCAAGCAGGAGCGCCAGGAGGTCTGCTCGGTGAAGGTAGCGGCGCCGGTCTACCTAGACTGGTCCGACAAGCCCATCACCTTCGACCAAGGCGACCACCCCGACTGCGTACCGAGCCTAGGAAGGTACTCGCTCGTCGTCGACCCCGTCATCGGCAACGCTAGGCTCACCAAGGTCCTCATGGATGGAGGCAGCAGCCTCAACATCATCTACGTCGAGACCCTAGGGCTCTTGGGGGTCGATCTGTCCACGATCCGGGCCGGTGCAGCACCTTTTCACGGGATCGTCCCCGGTAAGCGCGTCCTGCCCCTTGGGAAACTTGATTTGCCCATCTGCTTCGGAACCCCCTCCAACTTCCGAAAGGAAACCCTCACTTTCGAGGTGGTCGGGTTCCGAGGGTCCTATCACGCGGTGTTGGGAAGACCGTGCTACGCCAAGTTCATGGCCGTCCCTAACTACACATACCTCAAGCTCAAGATGTCAGGCCCCAACGGAACCATCACCGTCGGATCCACGTACCACCACGCTTACGAGTGCGGCGTGGAATGCGTGGAGTACGCTGAGGCCATCGCCGAGTCCGAGGCCCTCATCGCCGACCTGGATCGCCTCTCCAAGGAGGCGCCTGATGCGAAGCGCCACGCCAGCAACTTCGAACCGGCCGAGGCAGTTAAGTCTGTCCCTCTCGACCCCAGCAACGATGCCGGCAAGAAAGTCAGGATCGGCTCCGAGCTCGACCCCAAATAGGAAGCAATGCTCGTCGACTTTCTTCGCGCAAACGCCAAATTTTTTGCGTGGAGTCCCTCGGACATGCCCGACATACCGAGGGATGTTGCCGAGCACTCGCTGGACATCCGAGCCGGTGCCCGACCCATGAAGCAGCCCCTGCGCCGCTTTGATGAAGAAAAGCGCAGGGCCATAGGCGAGGAGATCCACAAGCTGATGGCCGCAGGGTTCATCAAAGAGGTATTCCATCCAGAATGGTTAGCTAACCCTGTGCTTGTAAAGAAAAAAGGTGGGAAATGGAGGATGTGCGTAGACTACACTGGTTTAAACAAAGCATGTCCAAAGGTTCCCTACCCTCTGCCTCGCATCGATCAACTTGTGGACTCCACTGCTGGGTGCGAAACCCTATCCTTCCTTGATGCCTATTCAGGTTATCACCAAATCAAGATGAAAGAATCTGACCAGCTCGCGACTTCTTTCATCACGCCCTTTGGCATGTATTGTTACACTACTATGCCATTTGGCTTGAGGAATGCAGGTGCAACCTACCAAAGGTGCATGAACCACGTGTTCAGAGAGCACATCAGCAAAACGGTCGAGGCTTACGTCGATGACATCGTTGTCAAGACAAGAAAAGCCTCTGACCTCCTCTCTGACCTTGAGATAACATTCAGGTGTCTAAGAGCGAAGGGCGTAAAACTCAATCCCGAGAAGTGTGTCTTCGGAGTCCCCCGAGGCATGCTCCTAGGATTCATCGTCTCCGAACGAGGCATCGAGGCCAACCCGGAGAAAATCGCGGCCATCACCAACATGGGACCAATCAAAGATTTAAAAGGAGTACAAAGGGTCATGGGATGCCTTGCGGCTTTGAGCCGCTTCATCTCGCGCCTCGGCGAGAAAGGATTGCCCTTGTACCGCCTCTTAAGGAAGGCCAAGCGCTTCACTTGGACCCCCGAGGCCGAAGAAGCCCTCAGAAACCTTAATGCACTCCTTACTAATGCGCCCATCTTGGTGCCCCCCGCTGCGGGAGAAACCCTCTTGATTTACATAGCCGCAACCACTCAGGTGGTCAGCGCCGCGATCGTAGTCGAGAGACGAGAAGAGGGGCATGCACTGCTCATCCAGAGGCCGGTCTACTTCATCAGCGAGGTGCTATCCGAGACCAAGATCCGCTACCCACGAATCTAGAAGCTGCTGTACGAAGTAATTCTAACACGACGAAAGTTGTGACACTACTTCGAGTCTCATCCGGTGACTGTGGTGTCATCCTTCTCCCTGGGAGAGATCATCCAGTGCCGAGAGGCCTCGGGGAGGATAGCAAAATAGGCAGTGGAACTCATGGGCGAAACACTTTCATTCGCTCCTCGGAAGGCCATAAAATCTCAAGTCTTGGCAGACTTCCTGGCTGAATGGGTCGACACCCAATTGCCGACAGCTCCAATACAGCCCAAACTTTGGACCATGTACTTCGATGGGTCGCTTATGAAATCCGGAGCGGGTGCTGGCTTGCTCTTCATTTCGCCCCTCGGGAAACATGTGCGCTACGTACTGCGCCTCCATTTTCCGGCGTCAAACAACGTGGCCGAGTACGAGGCCTTAGTTAATGGACTGCACATCGCCATCGAGTTAGGGGTTCAGCACCTCGATGCTTGTGGCGAATCGCAACTCGTCATTGACCAGGTCATGAAGAACTCCCACTGCCGCGATCGAAAAATGGAGGCCTATTGCGACGAAGTTCGGCGCTTGGAAGATAAGTTCTACGGACTGGAACTCAACCATATTGCTCGACGGGACAACGATACCGTAGATGAGCTGGCGAAAATAGCCTCGGGGCGGACGATGGTTCCCCCGGATGTCTTCTCCAGGGACATATATCAACCATCCATCAAAATCGACGACACGCCCGAACCTGAGGAGACCTCGGCGCAGCCCGTGGTACCCTCGGCCGCCGAGGGTGAGGCCCTGCGCGTCGAGGGAGAGCGGAATGGGGTTGCGCCAAACCTGAACTGGCAGACCCCGTACCTGGAATTTCTCCTCTGAGGAGAGCTGCCCCTCGACAAGGACGAAGCTCGGTGACTGGCTCGGCACGCCAAGTCGTTCGTTTTACTGGGTGATGAAAAAGAGTTATACCACCGCAGCCCCTAGGGCATCCTCCAATGATGCAAATCCGTTGCCCAAGGACAAGAACTGTTACAAGAAATACACTCGGGGGCTTGCGGTCACCATGCAACACCTCGGACCCTCGTGGGAAACGCTTTCCGACAAGGGTTCTACTGGCCGACCGCGGTGACCGACGCCACTAGGATTGTACGCTCCTGCCGAGGGTGTCAATTCTACGCGAGACAGACGCACCTGCCCGCTCAAGCCCTGCAGACAATACCTGTCACTTGTTCGTTTGCCGTATGGGGTCTAGACCTTGTCGGTCCATTGCAGAAGGCACCCAGGGGCTTCACGCACCTGCTGGTCGCCATAGACAAGTTCTCCAAGTGGATCGAGGTCCAACCCTTAACCAGCATCGGGTTCGAGCAGGCGGTGGCGTTCTTCACAAATATCATCCATCGCTTTGGGGTCCCAAACTCCATCATCACCAACAATGGCATGCAGTTCACTGGGAAAAAGATCCTGGACTTCTGCGAAGACCACCACATCCGTGTAGACTGGGCCGCCGTAGCTCACCCAATGACAAATGGGCAGGTGGAGCGCGCCAACGGTATGATTTTGTAGGGACTAAAACCGAGGATCTACAACGACCTCAACAAGTTTGGCAAGCGGTGATAAAAGAACTACCCTTGGTGGTTTGGAGTCTGAGGACGACGCCGAGCCGGGCCATGGGCTTCTCGCCGTTTTTCCTAGTTTATGGGGCCGAGGCCATCTTACCCACGGACTTGGAATACGGTTCCCCGAGGACAAAGGCTTACGACGACCAAAGCAACCAGACCAGCCGAGAGGATTCATTGGACCAGCTGGAAGAGGCTTGGGACATAGCCTTACTACACTCGGCACGGTATCAGCAGTCTCTGCGACGCTACCACGCCCAAAGGGTTCGGCCCCGAGGCTTCCAAGTGGGAGACTTGGTAGTTCGGCTGCGGCAAGACACCCGAGGGCGCCACAAGCTTACTCCTCCCTGGGAAGGGCCGTTCATCATCGCCAAGATTTTGAAGCCCGGGACATACAAGCTGGCCAACAATCAAGGCGAGGTCTACAGCAACGCTTGGAACATCGAACAACTACGTCACTTTTATCCTTAAAATGTTTCAAGTCGTTCATGTATCTCGTTTCCTTTACATGCATAAATAAAGTATAACCATCAAGGAAGGATCGGTCTTGCCTCGGCAAAGCCCGACCCTCCCTCGAGGGCTAGGAGGGGGGAACCCCCTCTGCGTCAAAATTTTCCTCAGAAAAGTTTTTCTACCAAAACGACTTTCGTGCTTTTCAACTATATCGATAACGGAATCCTAAAAACGACGAGAGGAACTTTAAACGGCGAGGCTGACCGAGCCGAGGGACTCCTACGCCTCTGGGACACGGATACCTCACTCATCACCTTCCGCGAAAAGTAACTCACGCTCGGATAAGCGATTCTGCTACTGAATAAGTCCTAACGCTCGAAAACTTTTCTACCAAAACGACTTTCGTGCTTTTCGACTATATCGATAACGGAATCCTAAAAACGACGAGAGGAACTTTAAACGGCGAGGCCGACCGAGCCGAGGGACTCCTACACCTCCGGGATACGGATACCTCACTCATCACCTTCTGTGAAAAGTAACTCGTGCTCGGATTAGTGATTCCGCTACCGAACAAGTTCTAACGCGCGAAACAAGAGGAAAGAAAACATAGCTTTATAATCTGACAATAAAAATGTTTAGGCCTCAGAGGTTGCAAAAGACTACACATACTTAAAACAAACTGTTCCTGCAGGCTCAAACATCGGCAGAGGGAGGAGCAGCACCCTCGGCGTCGTTCCCACCCTCGACAGAATCTGGCCCGGCCTCAGACGGCGACACGGGCGGAAGGATCTCCACCTCAAAAGAGGAAGCCAGCACCGCGCTTGGGCCCTCGACAGCCGCGTCAAGCCTCTAGACCTCGGCTAAGGCAGCCTCCTCTTTGTCGGGTAAGCAGTACCCCTCGCTGACCCGTTCCAAATCCACGTCGTAGTGGGAAGCGAGCACGGTGAAGGCTCGCCTAACGCCGTGGTGCAGCGCCCCGCGGAGTCTGCTGCGCACATGGCCACCCAAGGCCCGCAGATGACTCTGGTGGGAGCTACCCGAGGGGACGTCGTCGAGGCCAAAGGCCCGACAGAAAGCCGAGATGGCCTCAGACATGGCCACACGGTCGGCCTCTTTCTGCTCAGTCGCTTGGGCAAGCGCCTTGCAGTTCTTGACGGACTCGTCAAGAGTCGTCTCGAACCCTGCAGACAGCCGGACAGTGTCCTTCAGACACGGGGTGAAGAATGGAGACAAAAACAAAGTCACAAAGCGGGCAAAACATACCTTAGGCCCGAGCACGCTGCTGCGAGGCCACGGCTTGGGCGGACTGGGCAGACCCGACGGCCTCGGCCAGGCTCTCCGCAAGGGTCCTGGCCCGAGCGGACGCCTCGGCTAGCCGCTCTGTAGCCTCGGCCAGCTGACCCCTAAGGGCCTCAGCCCGGCTCACGGCCTCAGCAGCCTGGCTCCGAGATTGGTCCCGCTCGCCGATGACCTGGCCAAGCTCCAGCTGCCGCTGCTGCACCTCCTCGGCCTGGGAAGCCACCAGCTCCCGGGCCGACGAAGCCTCCGCTCGTGCCGATGCCGCCTCTGTCCGTGCCGCCGCTGCCTCCAACTTTAGCTCATCACAGAGCGACCGAAGGTCCGCCACCTCGGCGCTTCGTTGGGCGAGACGCTCATTGGCCTCGGTAAGCGAGGCCCGCTGGGATCGCAGCGACTCCCAAACGTCGCTTTCGTGGCAGATGAACAACGACTTTGCGGTGCTCACGTCCGCAAACTCCTGAGGAAGGAAAACAAGATGTCACAAAGAATGCCCTGGTCACGCAAGGTGTACGTCTAAATCCTTACCTGGAAAACCCTTGGAACGTCCTAGGAAAGGATTTCCATGGTCGACCGAAGCGACCTCATCGCCGCCTCGGTATACTCATGGAAACTATCCCGATACTTCTCCTCCAACTCATCGTTGAGGGAGAGGAGAGGCTCCGAGGTGTCGCGGCTCCAGAACTGGAGCGGCTGCCCACACCACTCATTGGGATTGAGCTGCGCAGGGGTAAGGCCGCTGCTCCCCAGAACAGACCATGGTTCTGTGCGCCCCTCCACCGAGGCTTCGGGTCCCCCTGCAATCGATGCATCGGGCACCACCGCCGTCGACATACTGGGCTTCTCCTCGGCTAAGGTTGCAGGCCTCCGATCACCGACCTCGGCAACGACGGCCACCCTCTCCTCTTGGCCGAGAACGGGGAGGTCGTGGATAACCGCGGGTGGCGGTGCCTCAACCACCCCGACGTCGGCGGCGACGGGTGGCTCCGCGGGCGAATCAGCGACGGCCCCGGCAGTAGTCGATGCCGGCGCCGACAACAAGTCAGCCTGGGAGGCTTGCCCCATGGCAGCCCGTGCCGCCTGGGCCCCCGCCGGAGAGCGCCTTATGCGGAGGCCAACCAACCAGCATGGCGCGCCGTAGCACCGGCTGCAGAGGCCGACCCCGTCTTAAGGGCCTTCGTGGGGGCCAGACTAGCCAAGCCATGCCTCCGCTTGCTGAAAGAAAGAGAGAGAGCAAGTTCAAGACACACAGTGAAAAAACCAAAATAGAGGTATCCTCAGATACTTACCCGCTCCGAGGCAAGGCCAATCGTGCATGTGGGGAGGCCCCTCGGGCCCCTATCCCCGCAGGCGCTACCGAGGGTTGCCCTGCCGTCGGCTCTGGCACCGTTTCTGCCTCGGACGCCCGAGGCGCCGAGGGAGCGGCCTGCCTAAGCGTCGTCGCGACGGCCGAGGGGCCGGCCCCCTTTACGGCCGACACGGGCACCTGCTCTTGGGGGCATGCGGTTCAGCCTGACCCCCTAGAGTCACCCCAATCATCTCGGCCAAAGGGTCAAGTACCCCCTCGGCCTGCCTCCGCTCCTCGGACCGGGACCTTGGTGTCCCGGCCCTAGGCACTGATGGTGCCAGCCCACCTGGAGGCTGGCTCGGCGACCCCTGGCCCAGCCTCGGGTCCGGACTGAGGCCAAGTCGGGCCGCCATATCATCGTCTTCGTCATCATCATCATCATCATCATCATCATCATCATCATCATCATCATCATCATCATCATCATCATCATCATCATCATCATCATCATCATCATCATCATCATCATCATCATCGTCGTCGTCGTTGTCGTCAGGCGTCTCCGGCGATGGCTCCAACGGGAGCCCATCCCTTGCCTGCCTCCGACGACGCTTCTCCAAGGTTTCCCGAGCTCGCATCCTCTCGCGAGCTCGGGCCTTTTCCACGTCCTTCTTCTTCTTTTCCTTCTCTGCGGTGAGCCTACGCACGGCTCGGTCCGCCGCGTCCTCCGGGACTGGTGGCCGCGCGAGTTTAAAACCCCTCAACCCCTAAGGACGAACAAAAATCCCAACAGTAAGAATCAAAGGCATAGGAAACTCGGCGCAAAACAGAAGGAGGATTGGACACTTACTAGGGACACGTACCCACGGTTGGGACGCATCGCGGGCTGGCTAAGGGCGCCAGCATCCAGCCTCCCTACCGTACCCGCTACCCGCTTGAGGAGGTCGTCGGCGGAGAGGGAGGTCGAGGACATCTGCGAGCCCTTCAAATCGACCCCCAGCTTCATCTCCGAGAGCCGCAACCACCGCTCTGCCAAAGGGAGCACCCTCCGGCGATGGATAGCAGCAACGACCCCCGCAGCGGTAAGGCCCTCATCTCGTAAGTTCTGCAAGGCATGCAGAATAGGATGGAGCATCTCTTGTTTCTCGCGCGTGGCCCCCCAGCGCCAGTTATTACCGGCGGCGGTCACCACTCATTGAGAAAACGGCGGAAGCATCCCGTCGTCGTTCCGGAGATAAAACCATCGGTTCTGCCACCCCTTGTTCGAAGACACAAGGGAGGCAGGGATGTACTGCTGCGCGTGCCTCGACCTCAGCTGGAGGGTGCAGCCACTGGCCCGCACCGCCATACGGACCTTCTTCGCGTTCGTCGTTGCGTCGAAGAACTCTGTGGAGAAAAGATGGGTCCACAGGTCCCAGTGAGGGTCAATCCCCAAAAAACCCTCGCAAACCGCCGCGAATATGGCCGCTTGCGCAATAGAGTTGGGGTTGAAGTTATGTAGCTCCACCCCATAGTAGTGCAGGAGCGCTCGCATGAAGCGGCTCGCTGGCACTCCAAACCCACGCTCATGGAAGGGGATGAAACTGACCACGTACCCCGGCGGCGGAGTCGGGTCAGCCTCGCTCCCGGGGGGCCATCCACTCAGGTTGTGGCTCGCTAGAGAGAGGATGGAGCAAACCGTTGGCAACAAGGGCCTCCAGATCCTCCATAGCAACGGTGGAGAAAGGCCACGGGTCGCGCGGCGGAACGACGGTCACCTTGTCAGCCATCGTCGAACGAAAGCGGTGGAGGCGAAGGGGTTGAGGTGCATGGTTTTCTCTTCTCTGTCTATTCTCTTAGGTTGCGAAAACCAAAGCAGAAGGCAAGCACAAATAGCAGGGTAAAGAAACACCGCCGGCCCCTCTTCCGGGTATATAAAGGCCCGGGCGAGATCCACCCAAAACTTCGCCCGAACCCGCCGCGAAATTCAAACTCGAAGGTGAAACGGTTTTTTTTGTTCCTCGAACGACTCGCGCACACGCAACAGACGCCCCATGAATCGCCCGTCCTGTCGCATTAACTCCTTGGCAGGGCAAGCGACACCTCTGGCAAGCGAAGCGGGCGCCGTTTCACCTCCGTCATGATGACCGCGTCAAAAAAGGTGCGCCACATTATTTAAATTTATATCCTTTTCCTTTTCCTCTCTCTCTTTCTTGCCACAGGGACCAGGAAAGGGGATATTTCGAAAAGGATCCTTCTCAGCGAAGGAAACGGGCCCCGAGCCCTCCTACTGATCAGGGGTTCAAAGGTTGCGCCCTCCGGGGTTCGGCAATCGCCCCAGAGCACTCGGGCTCCGAGCCCTTTACTGATCAGGGGTTCGAAGGCTGGCCCCTCGGAAGGGTTCGACAGCCGCCCAGAGCACGCAGAGTCAGGGATGACCCTGGGTACGTCCGTTACATGGCCGAGGCTCGGGCTACGCTCTTGAGGTACCCTAGGACATTTCTGAGACTAGCGAGAACGATTTGTAATGGAATCCCACCGAGAGAGGCACCGAGCCCTTGGACCCTATCAAATGGGTATGGGTCCAACAAATCACCTGCAGGTACTTTTGGAGCGCGCCTCTGGGCCACTAGCCGACCCTTATCAAACGGGGCTCGGGCGTCCACTCGGATCACCCGCTAGCAACTCACTGGAAACACCATGTTCGTGTAATACTCAAAATTGTGTACAAGAAATACATGGTGATTTCCTTATTTTATGTGCCTTATTTGCATCATGAAAAGAGCATATATAGACGGAAGAGTGATTAAATCAAACCAAAGACACTAAGATAAAAGAAAGTGCATCGTGTTGGAGTTTTATATGTTTGTGCATTAAAATAAAAAAAAATAATAATAATAAGATAATAATTCTAAGGTTGGAGTAAACCCTAGCTTGAAAATGGGGATTTTAAAAATGAAAATAGAAGAGAAGAAATGATATATAAAAAAATATATGATATAATTATATCTCCAAAGTTGGTATTCTAAATTCCACAACATGAATTGAGAATAAAATAGGCACAAGTGTGAATTCAAATTCGAAATTCAAAGATGAATTTGGGGAATAGAGGAAAGGAAATAGAGAATAAAAAAAAGAAAAGAAAAAAAGCTATTTGGGCCTCAGCCTCCAATTCGGCCCAGCTCCACTTGCCCTCACTGCGCGCGGGCGTAAAACCTGCTGCCCGCGTGACACCGACTGGCGGGACCGCTTGGCAGGCTGACTCTCTCCATCGAACGGACTCCACGCCGCGCGTACGTCATGACGCTGCACCTTAGGACCCACTGTCAGCCACACTTTCCCTTCACCCGCACGATCGGCGTGATCCGTTGACCGGTAGGCCCGGCCCGTCAGTGGCGTCTTCTACGCCTAACTCGCGCAGCGGAGGGCGTGATTTCAGCCGCTATGACCGGGCGCACGGGCGACCTCCCTCTCCCTCCAAACCGGAGCCCCATGAGATAAAAGGGGATCCCCGTGACCCGTTCCTATCCCCTGCTACCCCCTCACGCGAGCTAATGTCCTAGAAAACCTTCAGCCAGCCACCGCAAAAAGCCGCCGCCAGCTTGGAGCTTACGGGGGCAACGAATCGACCGTCGCAAGGCATTGGGGCGATCTCGGGCGACTGCCGAAGCTAGCCTTGGCCTTCCTGGGCGAAGCAAGTCACCTGGTCGTCACGAATTGCTCATCGGAGCGCTTCACCGCCGCCAAGCCGCCCCTTTTGTTGTGGCCAGGGTCTTCCGTGCCGCGAATCATGGTATGAACCCTACCCTGGTGTTCGCTATGTCGTTAGGGTTGGGCTAGTGGTCTCGGGTAGGCTTGCGGGCCTGTGAATCGGCGGTCAGTGACTCGCCGGGGCGTTCGCCGCGGGGAACACGGCACCGCCGTGGGGCCAGTCGCGAGGTAGAAGACGTCTGGGCACCATTGATTCAGTATTCGACGGCTCGGATTAGAATAGCGATACCGTTTCGCCTCGTGTCGATCCAAGCCGTTGATCTCGCATCGTACAGTTGGGGCGTGGTCTCGGGATATTTAAATCCGAACCATCGGTCCTAGATCCAACGGCTAGCGTAGCAGGCGGGGTGGGTATGATGATGGGTTCATCTGTGCCGTTGGAATCTAATCCAACAGCTCACATCTACGGATACCCCTTCGCGACACACTTTGCTAAAGAACCCCTATTGTTTACAGAAAACAACCCGCAATCCGTAGTCACTATGGTCTGAGTCTCTGGAAACTTGCGCCGAGGCCCCTGGTCTTTTAGTTTTTAATACGCCCAGTCCCGTGGTTGATAAACATAGAAAATTATTTAGAGAAATTGATTTTTAGTACATAAATAAATCCAGAAATTCAATAAATTCATAGAAAATTCATATTAAATCCTTTTGGGTCCATTCCAGTGATATTAATTTTGTATTAATATTGTCTACCAACTAGTAACACTGTTTAGCCATGATACTTGAATTAAAATTGTTCATTAGGATTAATCTATTCTAAGCACTAAATATTTTTGGAAATTCATAACTTAATAATCGTAGCTCCGACTTTAGTGGTTCTTGTTTCTATGAGATCGTTATGGCGTGTAGATTATTCTTACGCAATTTATTCTTATGTTTGGTGTAATGTTGATTTTGCCTATACCATGTTTGTCTGTATTGCTACGTTTAGCGGTGAGGACACGTGTCATCTGAAGAGCAAGTTGGTACCTGGAATCTCAAGTCCCAGGCAAGTTGTGCCCTTGATCACTTCTTTTTACCCACTCATGTTCTAATTAATCATAATGATCTGCATAGGTTAATTTTGATGGGACCCAATAGGATACCCTAGTTTGTCTATCTTTATACCTTGTTTACCACTGAACTTTCTGGGTAGTACTTGCTAGTGCTATATGTGGTTTTGGGTATGGAGATACATTATTCATGATTACACTTTTGTTATCAGTTGTTATTTACTGATCATGATAAGATCATTATGTTAATTGGAACATGGAAAACCACCCGGGAAAACAGTGCTACCACAAGGGTTTATGGACGCCCTTGGCTGATTAATTAGGAAAGCTAGTGGATGACTACCTTACCCGAAAGGGGCAAGGGCAGTAGGGGAGTGGTCAGTGTAGGGAGGCCCTTGGGATGATTTTGCTGCGATGGCGGTCATGCGAGGGATACCTGCACTGGAGCTTCCTATAAACTGTAGCGGGTTTTTTGAAGCTAGTGGAACTTTGTAAAGGCCTCGTAGTGTTACCCTGCCTCGCCTCCTTGGTAGAGGTGTATGGGATTGGCCGTCTCTTGGCAAATGGGTAACATGACTTGTGGGTAAAGATGCGCAACCTCTGCAGAGTGTAAAACTGGTATACTAGCCGTACTCACGGTCATGAGCAGCTCGGACACTCACATGATTAAATTATGGAACTTAAACTCAATTTGTCATATGCATTGCATCGTAGGTGAGGTTGTTACTTTTGTTCTACTACTTAATTGGGCTGGTATTCACTTATACTTAGTATTTGCTAATAAATTTTTGACCAACTTTAAAAGCAATGCTCAGCTCTAACCATCCTCTTTGGTAAGCCTTACACTTCACGTGAGCTCCCACCTTTGGCGAGTTCATACACATTATTCCCCACAACTTGTTGAGCGATGAACATATGTGAGCTCACTCTTGCTGTCTCACACCCCTCCCACAGGTCAAGAACAGGTACCGCAGGATGAGGCGCATGGAGGATGCTGCGACGAGTTCGTGAGAGGTCTAGGCCATTGTCTCCCAGTCAACTTTGGGTTGCTGGACCGTTGTCTCCTTATAATGTAATTATTTATTTATTTTGTATAGAACTCCTATTATGTAGTAAAGATGTGACATTCGATCCTGTGCCATGATTCATCATATGTGTGAGACTTGGTCCCAGCACACCTGGTGATTATGTTCGCGCCCGGGTCTTGGTGCCCCTAAAATCTGGGTGTGACAGAAGTGGTATCAGAGGAATGTTGACTGTAGGACGAAACCTAGATAGAACTGGACAACCATTGTCTACTTACCTTTGCTACTCTGATTTTTTTCCTAAACTTATCTTAATCATTTCTCATCTATTTCCGCTTTACTCTGATTATTCGTACCTTTTCTTTCTAAAGACAAATGTGGATTTCACACTTTGAAATCCTGTGCCTAAAGTGACCTTTAGGACTAGGAGACATACTCTTAGGAACAAAAACAAAATTATTTTTTGAGGTATCTATGCACTTGAATGATTGTTCTTATGATACTTGGTTGATTTGGATCTTTGATTGAGTGTGATTAGTTATGGAGTAATGTCCACAATTACATCTGCATATACATATAGGAAAAAATGCTTATAAAAGTAACTAGACAAATTAGATTATCCCTCATTAAAAAAATGTATCTAGCTTAATAGATTCATCTCATCTTAAAAGATTCTATCCTACACTCATAGATCTATCTTATCTCAAAAGATCCTAACTTATCCTAATGTATCTAGATCCATCTTACCTTGAAAAGATTTTATCTCATCTTAATAGATCTAACTAACCTCAAAGGATTCTACCTTATCCTTATGGATTCATCTTGCCCTAATTAGCATATTTATCCCACTCTAGAATAACAACCATGAGCTAATCCAAAATTTATTTAGATCTTATCTAGTCTAAAATAGTCATATCGATTTATTCTAGATCTGATGCAACCTAATAGGTTAATCTAACCTGATGAAGTCTTTCCTTACCCAGTATTTCTTACCATCATCTATCATTTCTCTAACCAAATCTCAAATTGTCGAAAAAGTGGCTAGGCATAGAAGATACTCATGCTTTCCTAATCACTTTCTAATTAACATGAAACTTCTTATTCTTAAACTAATTAGAAACTAAAAGCTAAACTATAAATAAGGCTTTTTACATCCATTTGTTACTAATCTCGAGGACGAGATTTTTAAGGGGGGTAGGATTTGTAATACTCAAAATTGTGTACAAGAAATACATGGTGATTTCCTTATTTTATGTGCCTTATTTGCATCATGAAAAGAGCATATATAGACGGAAGAGTGATTAAATCAAACCAAAGACACTAAGATAAAAGAAAGTGCATCGTGTTGGAGTTTTATATGTTTGTGCATTAAAATAAAAATAAGAATAATAATAATAAGATAATAATTCTAAGGTTGGAGTAAACCCTAGCTTGAAAATGGGGATTTTAAAAATGAAAAGAGAAGAGAAGAAATGATATATAAAAAAATATATGATATAATTATATCTCCAAAGTTGGTATTCTAAATTCCACAACATGAATTGAGAATAAAATAGGCACAAGTGTGAATTCAAATTCGAAATTCAAAGATGAATTTGGGGGATAGAGGAAAGGAAATAGAGAATAAAAAAAAGAAAAGAAAAGAAAGCTATTTGGGCCTCAGCCTCCAATTCGGCCCAGCTCCACTTGCCCTCACTGCGCGCGGGCGTAAAACCTGCTGCCCGCATGACACCGACTGGCGGGACCGCTTGGCAGGCTGACTCTCTCCATCGAACGGACTCCGCTCCGCACGTACGTCGTGACGCTGCACCTTAGGACCCACTACCAGCCACACTTTCCCTTCACCCGCTCGATCGGCGTGATCCGCTAACCGGTAGGCCCGGCCTGTTAGTGGCGACTTCTACGCCTAACTCGCGCAGCGGAGGGCGTGATTTCAGCCGCTATGACCGGGCGCACGGGCGACCTCTCTCTCCCTCCAAACCGGAGCCCCATGAGATAAAAGGGGATCCCTGTGACCCGTTCCTATCCCCTGCTACCCCCTCATGCGAGGTCATGTCCCAGAAAACCTTCAGCCAGCCACCGCGAAAAGCCGCCGCCAGCTTGGAGCTTACGGGGGCAACGAATCGACCGTCGCAAGGCATTGGGGCGATCTCGGGCGACTGCCGAAGCTAGCCTTGGCCTTCCTGGGCGAAGCAAGTCACCTGGTCGTCACAAATTGCTCACCGGAGCGCTTCACCGCCGCCAAGCCACCCCTTTTGTCGTGGCCAGGGTCTTCCGCGCCGCGAATCACGGTATGAACCCTACCCTGGTGTTCGCTATGTCGTTAGGGTTGGGCTAGTGGTCTCGGGTAGGCTTGCGGGCCTGTGAATCGGCGGTCAGTGACTCACCGGGGCGTCCGCCGCGGGGAACACGGCACCGCCGTGGGGCCAGTCGCGAGGTAGAAGACGTCTGGGCACCATTGATTCAGTATTCGACGGCTCGGATTAGAACAGCGATACCATTTCGCCTCGTGTCGATCCAAGCCGTTGATCTCGCATCGTACAGTTGGGGCACGATCTCGGGATATTTAAATCTGAACCATCGGTCCTAGATCCAACGGCTAGTGTAGCAGGCGGGGTGGGTATGATGATGGGTTCATCTGTGCCGTTGGAATCTAATCTAACAGCTCACATCTATGGATACCCCTTCGCGACACATTTTGCTAAAGAACCCCTATTGTTTACAAAAAACAACCTGCAACCCGTAGTCACTATGGTCTGAGTCTCTGGAAACTTGCGCCGATGCCCCTGGTCTTTTAGTTTTTAATACGCCCAGTCCCGTGGTTGATAAACATAGAAAATTATTTAGAGAAATTGATTTTTAGTACATAAATAAATCCAGAAATTCAATAAATTCATAGAAAATTCATATTAAATACTTTTGGGTCCATTCCAGTGATAATAATTTTGTATTAATATTGTCTACCAACTAGTAACACTGTTTAGCCATGATACTTGAATTAAAATTGTTCATTAGGATTAATCTATTCTAAGCACTAAATAATTTTGGAAATTCATAACTTAATAATCGTAGCTCCGACTTTAGTGGTTCTTGTTTCTACGAGATCGTTATGGCGCGTAGATTATTCTTACGCAGTTTATTCTTATGTTTGGTGTAATGTTGATTTTGCCTATACCATGTTTGTCTGTATTGCTACGTTTAGCGGTGAGGACACGTGTCATCTGAAGAGCAAGTTGGTACCTGGAATCTCAAGTCCCAGGCAAGTTGTGCCCTTGATCACTTCTTTTTACCCACTCATGTTCTAATTAATCATAATGATCTGCATAGGTTAATTTTGATGGGACCCAATAGGATACCCTAGTTTGTCTATCTTTATACCTTGTTTACCACTGAACTTTCTGGGTAGTACTTGCTAGTGCTATATGTGGTTTTGGGTATGGAGATACATTATTCATGATTACACTTTTGTTATCAGTTGTTATTTACTGTTTATGATAAGATCATTATGTTAATTGGAACATGGAGAACCACCCGGGAAAACAGTGCTACCACAAGGGTTTATGGACGCCCTTGGCTGATTAATTAGGAAAGCTAGTGGATGACTATCTTACCCGAAAGGGGCAAGGGCAGTAGGGGAGTGGTCAGTGTAGGGAGGCCCTTGGGATGATTTTGCTGCGATGGCGGTCATGCGAGGGATACCTGCACTGGAGCTTCCTATAAACTGTAGCAGGTTTTTTGAAGCTAGTGGAACTTTGTAAAGGCCTCGTAGTGTTACCCTGCCTCGCCTCCTCGGTAGAGGTGTATGGGATTGGCCGTCTCTTGGCAGATGGGTAACATGACTTGTGGGTAAAGATGCACAACCTCTGCAGAGTGTAAAACTGGTATACTAGCCATGCTCACGGTCAAGAGCAGCTCGGACACTCACATGATTAAATTATGGAACTTAAACTCAATTTGTCATATGCATTGCATCGCAGGTGAGGTTGTTACTTTTGTTCTACTACTTAATTGGGCTGGTATTCACTTATACTTAGTATTTGCTAATAAAATTTTGACCAACTTTAAAAGCAATGCTCAGCTCTAACCATCCTCTTTGGTAAGCCTTACACTTCACGTGAGCTCCCACCTTTGGCGAGTTCATGCACATTATTCCCCACAACTTGTTGAGCGATGAACATATGTGAGCTCACTCTTGCTATCTCACACCCCCCACAGGTCAAGAACAGGTACCGCAGGATGAGGCGCATGGAGGATGCTGCGACGAGTTCATGAGAGGTCTAGGTCGTCGTCTCCCAGTCAACTTTGGATTGCTGGACCGTTATCTCCTTATAATGTAATTATTTATTTATTTTGTATAGAACTCCTATTATGTAGTACAGATGTGACATTCGATCTTGTGCCATGATTCATCATATGTGTGAGACTTGGCCCTAGCACACCTGATGATTATGTTCGCGCCCGGGTCTTGGTGCCCCTAAAATCCGGGTGTGATAGTTCGGTGCCCTCCGAGGGTAACATGGCGCTTTCCCCCCTTCCTCCTTGCGGAGAGGCGACGAAGGGGCGTACAATGAAAGTCGAGACGGTCCTTGATCGTCCTCTCGCTCCGTGCAGAGGCTTGGGGGCTGCTCTCGCACCAGGCTACGGCCAAACTGTTGACCACGTCAACAAACCAGCTTAAAAACTCGGAGCCTGACCGTGCACCCCGGCTATGGCCAGGCCGCATGAAGGAACAACAAGGCTGACCGAGGCATCACAGAAAAAATTAAAACCTCAGAGGAGTCAAACCACTCCTCCGAGGCCTTGGGGGCTACACCCGACGGGTGCGCTCGCGCGCACCCATCGGAACGGAACATGACCAAGAAGGGCTAGTCCCCTTGCAAAAACTCCGGCAGAACCTCCAAGCGAGTACCTACACTCCCTTCGAGGCTCGGGGGCTACTATCGGGGACCGTAATTAGGGGTACCCCAATGCTCCTTAACCTGGCTGGAAAACATCTTCAGAACAAACTGCAAAGACTGATAAGCACGGTTCAAGTCAAGGCATCGTCTACCAAGGGACGCGATCTCGCCTCGCCCGAGCCCGGCCTCGGGCGGGAACTGTAGTCCCAGACGGATTCACGCCTCGCCCGAGGGCCTCCTCAGGCAGTGGGCGCACCCTCGGCTCGCCCGAAGCCCAGCTCGGGTAGACTTTGTCGTGCAGCAACCTCGGCCAAATCGCCTTACCAACCGACCGTATTGCATGCGCATTTAATGTGGGGATCGCCTGACACCTTATCCTGACACGCGTGTCTCAGTCAGCAAGGTCGAAGTGACCGCAGTCTCTTCGCCCCTTTACTGACCGTTCTGACAGGAAAGCAGCGCTATTCACTCTATTCCGACAACTGTGCCAACCACCAGGGTAAAGCTGAGTCATGACCTCCCCCGAGTTCAGCCTCGGGCGCAACAAGGAGCTCCGCTTCGCCCGACCTCAGGACTCAGCCTCAGCCTCGGCCTCGGGAGAAGGTCTTCGCCTCGCCCGACCCCAGGCCTCGGCCTCAGCCTCGTCCTCAGGAGGATTCACATCCTCGCCCGACCTCGGCCTCGGCCTCAGGAGAAATCTCCGCCTCGCCCGACCTCGGCCTCGGACCAACTACGCTACAGGGGATACATCATTACCCTACCGCTAGCTAGCCACCCCTTCCTATGAAGGAACAAGACCGGTGTCACATCAAATTACTCCGATAACAGGTAAGGATGGTTCCCCGCGTGCGACCATGACGTCGATGGCTCTCAGCTCCTTACGAAAGCAAGGAAACGTCAGCAGGACCCCGAGCCGCACCGTCAGCTATGCTTCTATGGGGCTCAAGCGCTTCTCCGACGACCACTTTAGCACATGTACAGGGCTCAAGGCACTTCTCTGCCAGCCACGTTAGCACATAGCTACATCCCCATTGTACAACTGGGCTATCTCCTTGTATCTATAAAAGGGGATGTCCAGGGCCTTCCTAAGGAACAGAGACACACACACACACAGACACACGTGAACGGAGACGCAGGAACGGGGCGAGCAAAGAGAGGCAGGCAGAGTAGGAGAAACGCAGAGGAGGCTAACTCAGACAGCTCACCTCAGGGCTAGACTCCCTCTCTCCCTCTCGCTCTCGCTCTCTCGCAACGCTTGTAACCCCTACTACGAGCACCCCGATGCAAGATAATATAAGCCTCATCCTCCCGCTTGTGTTCCATCTTGCATCTACCCATCTGGACAGGGACACGCAGCGACAAATTCACTGGTCGGTTGATGGTCCTCGCGGGTCTGAAACGCCGACAGTGCTGGTTACACACAAATAACACTTTATGCACTAAATATTTGAATCTCTTACCTAACACTAAATATTTAGATAGATAAGAGTTCGTGAATATAATTTGCTAAACATAGGTTACATCCTCCAGACGAGGCAAACCTACAGGTGTGCAAGTTGATAGCACACCTATGGTGACTGAGGTAAAGACGATAACAATTCTTCACGAGACAATTCATGTAAAACAATTTGTAAAGGAGGGTATAAAAACCAATGATTTTGATGCTTATGACTGAGGTAAAGCTGATAACAATGATTTTAACACCACATGTTCGACCCATAGAGGAGAGAAGATGTAACACCCTGAATTTGGGGGTATAAAATTTCTTTGCTCATATTCACAAATTCAGGTGTTACTTCCCTTTTCTCATCCTTCCCCAATCTTCTCTTTCTCATTTCTATAGGAGAAAAGTGGTTATTTTATTTGTAATTATAGTCTATTAGCTCAAACTCCAAGGGAGTATGAAGTGTTGCATCATGGTGAACCCTAGATTTCACTTTTGTTTGGTGCATAATTCTTAGAAAGTCTAATTTGAATTTGTGGCTTATTTGAATTTGAATCAAATAGAGAAAATAAAAAGAAAAGAGAAAACAAAAACCAGAATAAAAGAAAAAGGAAAAGAAGCCCACTCCCCCGCCCCCTCGGCCTTTCGGCCCAATCGGCCCATCCCGCGCGCGCGCCTTCTCCCCCCCTCCTCTCTCTGCCCTGGCGGGCCCGCCCGTCAGCGCAGCCGCTTTCCCCATCCCGCGCGCGCCCGCTTCCCCCGCTCTCTCTGCCCTGGCGGGCCCGCCCGTCAGCGCAGCCGCTCTCCGCGCCCGCGCCCGCTTTCCTCTCTCTCTCTGCTCGCGGGCCCGGGCTGTCAGCCCCGTCGTCTCCGCGTAACCGCCGCCCCGGTCCGCGCGTGCCGCGGACTCCGCGCCCACGTCGCGCGTGGGGCTCGCCACCACCTCGCCTCGGCCACTAGAGCCCGGAGCCCCACTCGCCCCCTCCCCCTCCCTCATTTGCGCACCTGCAGACCCCTCCCTCACCTTCCCCTCGCTGCGCGCACGCCAAAGCGCCGCCGCCATTAAACCACCGCCGCCCGAGCTCGTTCCTCTGTCGCCGTTGGAGCCCCGCCGTGCCCTCTGCCACGGTGAGCTCCGCCCCGACGTCCGCAACTCGGGACACGCTCCAATTTCCCCTTCCCCTCCCTATTTCCCTCCGCCCGCGCTCACCCGCCGTCCACCGTGCAGTCGCGGGGGTCCGCCATCGTCGCCCCGGGCCACCGTCGCGCCATCGCCGCCACCGAGGAGTCCCCGGAGGCCGCCTTGAGGTAAGGAACCTCTCCCGCCCCCTCCAAACCCGTGTAATGCCCTCTGTCACGTTTGATTCCTCGCCGGAGTTGTTCAACGCCGCCGCCGAGCCGCTTTGCCGTAGACCGCCCCCCTCCGGTGCCCCTGCCCCGACCTAGCCCCCACCGGACTATTCCCCGCGCCCTCCCCAACCTCCTAGGCCACTCCGGTCGCCCTAAGGACCCGCAGAGCGCCCGCGCCCCTCGTCTCCGGCGAGACCTCCGCCGCGGGGACGAGCGCCGCCGCCCCAGCTAGCCGTAGGAGAGGCCAAGGCCGGCCACCCGATCCCCGCCGTCCGTCCCAGATCGGGCGGCCCCGTTTTAATTAGGCCAAGCCTAATCCTGGCCGTCCGCCGGAGATCCAACGGCCCAGGCCCGCTTCCCCCACACCCCGCGCTGCCCGCCTGGCCCCGCCTGTCAGCCGCCGCGCTCGCGCTGCCCGCTGGCCCCGCCTGTCAGCCGCCGCGCTCGCGCTGCCCGCTGGTCCCGCCTGTCAGCCTGCCCGCGTTCGCGCTGCCCGCCCGGCCCCGCCTGTCAGCCGCCCAGGCCGCCGCGCGCTCGCGCGCCCGCCCGCAGATCTAATCCTAGCCGTCCGTCTGAGATCCGACGGCCGTAGGAGTCCGATACCCCTTCGCCCGCGCGTTTTCTTAAAGAGCCCCCCTGTTTTCTGGAATTTGAACCCGCCGTCCCTGGTTTCTTACAGTTAGGTCCTCGGACCTTTTATTTAATCCAAAATAGGTACTTAGGGTATATTTTTAACCCCTAAACTTGTAAAATTCATAACTTTGCCATATGAACTCCAAATTAGGTGCTTCAAATTGCAAAATGTTCATAATATTATTATCTATCTGTTTAAGCAAGGTTTCCCTGCTGTTTCCATGTCCCAATTAATGGTTAATCATTAGGATGGGATTAAGGTTATTGGAACCTTATTTGAGATAATTAGAAGTTGGTAGACTTTAATAAAAGTTGGAGCACTTAGGTTTATGGACTTAAACACCTAAGTTTAGGAACTTAAAACCAGATAATGATTTAATCCCACCACTGACTTAAACCTGATTAGTGGATAATGAATCACTTTGTATAGTCCTCTACCCCAGACCTAGGGAATACCAGAGTGCCTATCCCTTTTCTATTATGAACTTGTGATCTTTCTGTTGCATATGTTTGGTATATTGTTTGTTATTTCCCAAGTGCATAGTGTGAATGATTACTTTACGTAGACAACGAGCAGTCTGTGTTTCCCGAGGAAGTTGCAGAGGAAGTCCCTGATCAGCAGTTTGGTGAAGGCAAGTGTCCCCTGACCCATTATGTCCTAATCATTTATAACTTACTACCCCGCATTACTTACTTGAAACCTAAGGATTGACTAGTTTTACACTTTACTTTATCCTTGATGACCTTATGGGTTGTTATGGTTAGCATTCTGCTATTGCCTTAACTTAATCAATGAACATGATGTGACTATTTACGATACTGTTATCCTGATGATATTGATGATCTTGTGATACTCTAGGGGGCTCAGGCTGTTTCCTGAGTACCTCTCCGTAAGGACCTGTTCGTTGAGAGACCACCCGGGATAACAGTGCAACCATGAGGGTGAAATGGGATGCCCTTAGCTAATTAATTAGAGGAACTAGAGGTGTAGTTGCTTCGCCGTCGTGCCGTCAATGGGGTCCAGGCACAGTGCTTGCTCTGCCGAGGCTGAGTGCCGAGGTTCTTTCGTTTTGCTTTTGTTAGTCACTCTCCTGCGGGGAGGGGTACTGTGTTTATCAAACTGGAGAAACCTAACGGGCGGCTACGATCTCTAGGGAATCTTTGTAACAGCTACGTAGTGATACCCTGCCGGACCACCTAGGTAGTGGTCAATGGGGATTAGCTCTCCCCGGGCAGAAAGGGAATCATGACTCATGGGTAAAGTGTGCGACCTCTGCATAGGGTAGTGAAACTGGTATATCAGCCGTGCTCACGGTTAAGAGCAGCCTTGGGATCCTCTTTGATTAGAGACACAGATGGTTCGAGATACAAGGATTATGTTATGGTTTTGGTTCGAATATGATGATGTTGTTCCTCGATGAGGAAATGGTTCATGGGTTGGTTAATGCTAAAATCTGGCTTCTACTAATGATAAATACCTGACCAACTAAAAGCAACTGCTTGAGCCTAACCCCACATAAAGCTAGTCCACTTCAGCCAAACGGGACATTTGCTGAGTACGTTGATGTGTACTCATCCTTGCTTTACCACAAAACACCAGGTTGTCCGCATTGTAACCACTGCTCAGGAGAAGGCGAAGCCGTGGAAGGAGACTTCCAGGAGTTCCAAGACTACGACGAATTCTAGGTGTGGGTTGGCGGCAACCCCCAGTCAGCTGCCTGTGAAGGCCTTACCTTTACTGCGTTTCGCTAGCACTTTGATTTAACCTGTTAAGACGATGACTATGTGGATGTCTATGACTCTGTGATGTAATAAGTTAATACTCTTTTAAGTTATTATTCGAGCAATGTGCATTGATGTTCATTTATGTAATCGCTGTGTACGTGAGTTCTGATCCTGGCACGTACATAGTTCGCACTTGGTTTGCCTTCCAAAACCGGGTGTGACATAAGTGGTATCAAAGCCGTGCTGACTGTAGGACCGCTGACCTAGAGTAGCACTGGTCGTACTAAGGACTATTGACCTTCCCTCTCACCTTGACCTCTGATGTTACTTCAAAAGTCGGTCACCTCGACCAACCCTATGTTTTACTACATATATATATATACTATATTGTACCTTGTTAAAATTTTTATCTTATTCTGTCTATGGTTTATTCACTTGTCATATTAGTTCTGCTCTTACTCTTATGCTTACGGTGTCTTTTGTAGATGGCTCGTCTTAGACACACTGCACGTAAGTCGGTGATTCCTTTCCTGCCGTCTCGACTTGCGGAGCGTCCTCTGCACCGCACCGTGTCCGGTCAGTCGAGTCACCTGGAGAGACTGCACCACCGCCTGCGTGAGGAGCAGGAACGCCGGCGGCAGCACAGAGAGCAGCAGGGCTCTTCCTCCCCACCCCAGCAAGAGGTGGAGTCCGTGAGGCCCCGTTCCTCTGTTGCCCAGCTGGAGGCGCCCCCTGCACCACCGCGGGACGCCCCGGCTGTTGGAGGAGCTACTAGAGGAGGTCTTGGAGGAGACCCCGACGACGACGACTCAGACCACAGCACGGAGTCCTCGGAGCCGCAGGAGGCGGAAGGATGGGTCGCCCGACCCATCACCCGTGACGCCACTCGCGGTTGTCACTTCCACGACGCACTCGACACCTTGCTGCGCCAGGCTTTTGACCGGCACACCTGGTCGATCGAGTATCGTTGTGTAGTCTACCAGCACAGTCGCGGGAGGTACCCGGACCGCTGGGAGGCTACCTGCCTAGTTCGCCGTCCGGAGGATGACCTCCGGGGTGCGGAGGCCGTTTCGGAGCACTATTCCATCTCCGAGAGGGACACTGCAGAGGCGGCTATGCAGGATGCAGCACGACGTGCACTCTCCCAGTACTGTTCCTTGTTCGGTGGCGTGGCCGACGGTCTTAACCTTCGGTACTACCCCCGCCGCCCTACTGGCAGCACAGAGAGTGTGGTTGTCTCCCCTGTTGGTGAGGCTAACCCTAGGTTGAGCAGCACAGTCAACCTAGTCGCAGTGCTTAACACTGAGCTGGATCACTCTCTGGACGAGCTGAGCAGGGCTCGAACGGAGATTGCGGAGTTGCGTGCTGAGCTGGCAGAGCGCCATCACCAGGAGGGTGGTTCTCCCGCTCCTGTTGGGACTCAGCACCCATACCGCTCGCCGCCACGTGGTCACCACACTTATGGTTCCCCTGCCTGTAAGACCAGGATAGACCTAGATCCTTAGATCGTTAGCGTCGAAGTTTGTAATAATTCTTAAGTCAGATGTCTCAGTCTTAAATAGTTAGTTTAGTTTGCTTATCAGTTGCTTCCAATTAGCTTAGTTTGCTTATCAGTTGCTTGCATGCTTGTTATGGTGAACTTGTGCTGGATTTGAATCTTTGTAATGACTGTTGCCAACCTGTGGGTTTCCCCTGCAGTTGGGCCTAGCTATAATGTTAGTAAAGTCAGTTATTTAGTTGGGAGGCCATTTACTTCTACTTTCCTTCCTATCTGAGAAGTTGTGTTGAATCGTAATGAGGATCAGTGAAGCTCTTTGTTCACTCAGTGTCATGAAGAATTATGTATTCTTTTTTCTTATGCTGGAGGGTTGTAAGATCAATGCTGATGTATGAATGTCTTCCACAGATGTCTGACAACAGGCGCCGATGCAACAGGCGTGCTCAGCAAGAGCAGCATGACCAGCAGGAGGAACAACAGAGGCAGCCTCCCCCGCCACCCCCGATGACAGTGGAGCAGATGTTCTTGATGCAGACTCAGGCAGTGCAGGCCATTGGGCAGACTCTGGCAGCCATGCAGCAGGCTCAACAGCAACCCCAACCCCAATTGCAAGTGCAGATGCCCCAGATGCCACGAGATAAGCGTGGTGAGTTCATGAGAGGGCACCCTCCTACCTTCGCCCATTCTGCCGACCCCATGGATGCAGAAGACTGGCTGCGCGCAGTGGAAAGAGAACTGCGCACCGCCCAATGTAACGACAGGGAGAAGGTTCTGTATGGTCCCCGTCAGCTAAGGGGAGCAGCCCAGTCCTGGTGGGAATCCTACCTCGCCACACATGCTGACCCCGAAGCCATCACCTGGGAAGAATTCAGCGAGAGTTTCCGCAGGTACCATGTGCCAGAGGGACTGATGATCGTGAAGAAGGAGGAGTTTCTGGCTCTGAAGCAGGGACCCCTGTCTGTTAGTGAATACAGAGACAAGTTTCTGCAGCTATCTCGTTATGCACCTGAGGATGTCAACACTGATGCTAAAAGGCAGTACAGGTTCATGAGGGGTTTGGTGGATCCCCTGCATTACCAGCTGATGAATCACACCTTCCCCACCTTCCAGCACCTAATCGATAGGGCAGTTATGACTGAGAAGAAGCGTAAGGATATGGAAGATCGGAAGCGCAAGATGAGTGGACCCCAGACCGGAGGCATCAGCCGTCCACGTTTCTCAGGCAGTTCATCTCAGCAAGGCAGGCCCGGTCACCCACAGGGATATCAGAATCAGAATCAGCGTCCGCATCAGCAGCAGTTTCAGAGGCAGTATCAACAGCAGCAGCAGCAGTATCGTCAGCACAGCCAGCAAGGAGGTAATCAGTATCTGTAATACTCAAAATTGTATAAAGGGATTATATAGTGATTTCCTTATTATATATGCCTCATTTGCATCATAAAAAGAGCATACATAAAATTTAGAGATGAACTAAAACGAAGGATAAGAAAATGCATCATATTGGAGTTTTGTGTGTGCATTTAATAAAATAATAACATGGTTAAAATATATATATAAAAAAAAATGATGAGTTGGAGATTGGACTAAAACATAAATTTGAGTTGGGATTTAAAAGGGTAAAAGAGAAATAAATATTATAACCTACAAAATAAATTCATAAATAAGTAAATCTTGTCTTGGTATGTTCAAATTGAAAATGTGATCTGAGAATAAACTTGTCAACCAGCCAGGAATTTAAACTTGGGAAGAATTTGAAAATTGAATAGAGAGAAAGCAGAAAAATAAAAAGAAAAAGAATAAAGGGGTTACATGGGCCGGGAAACCGATTTCGGCCCACTATCCCGGCCCTCGCTCGCGGTCCAGCGCCTCACCGCGGTCTAGCCACTGCGCACTCGGGCCCGCTCGTCAGGGAGGGGGGTATCTCGCCTCCGTCTTCTTCGCGCGTCGGGCGCAACAGATTGCCCGAGCTCGGCGGAGCTCGCCAGGTCCGTTCGGTGGTTAGGGGTCTCCCATGGTTCTCGGTCGTCAGCTCACCCCTCCGGTGTATAAAAGCCTGGCCCCGTCCTCGTCTCGTCCTCGCGTCGGCCGCCACCGATGGCTCTCGATCTCTCCACTCTGAATGCCAGGCGGTGAGTCGTCGCCAGTCCTGCACACCTCCGCGCGATGTGGATGCATGGCTGCGCGGCGCTCGATGGGTGGGCCGTTGTGGCCGACAAACCACGAAGCGCCGTTGGCGTTGATTGGGTGCCCGTGGCCAGCCAGGGGGGTGCGCAAGTGTTCGGCCGCCATGGTTGATTCAGGCGCATAGCAATATTGGGATTTCTGGGAGGATTTGACCATCCTGGGTACCTGTGTGATTCGCCAGAGTTCCACGTGCACGTCGGTTGTCTCCTTGGGCGGGAGCATCGATTCCTTGGGCGCCAATTTCTTACCGGTGGCGGAATTCCTCCCCCTTGCCGCCGTGCCGCGTGGGCAGTGTTCATCGTTGCTCGATCACCCGTAAGTCGACCACCATCGGATTCTCCTTACTCTCCTCTCTGTTTTATGCGTGACCGTGCGTGGGATTGGGGGCACTGGGGGCGAATCGCCTGTCGCCGGAGATGGCGTTGGTCATCGGCGGCGCCGCCGTCAGGATAGTTCCTGGAAGGAGAACGGCTCCCAGCCGTCCGTTCTTTATCGGGTGGCCTGGGATTGGATCTGGGAAGTGGATGGGTGCTGGAGCGTTGATCGGGGAACGTGCGGCCGAGATTAGATGGGAACCCCCCTTTTCGTCTGATGTCTTGTCCTCCGTCCGATCTCAATCCGGTGGCCTGTATTCGTTACCGGTTCGTCAGTAAGGTAAATCTAATCCGAACACTCGGTTTGTAATCCAATGGCCAGAATCCATCCATACCTCTTCGGCGGTACATTTTCTAAAAGGGCCCCTCAGTTTTCAGGAAACCAACCCGCCGTCCCGGGGCGCTATTCACTGAGTCTATGGAGTCTTACACCGTAGCCCCTGCGCTTTCTGGATATTGAGGCCCAGTCCAGAACATAATAAAACCAGGGAAAATTATTATTAAATAGATTTTTAATATGAAAATAATTGCTAAAACTTAGATAATTCATATTTAATTCATTTTAGCTCCAAATTGAGTCATTCCAATTCCTAAAATTTTGTAATAATATTCTCTACCATTTAGAATCACTGTTTTGACATGAACTCTGTCAGAAAATTTATTTATCATTTAATCATATTATAATCACCTTAAATCTTAGGAAATTCATAACTTGAATTCTATAACTCAAAAATTAATAATTCTTTTTCCTGTGATCTTATTTTAATATGTATATTATTAATGTGTATTTTGTCCTTATGTTTGGTGTAATGTTAATTTTGCCTATACCATGTTTGTTTGAATTGCTACGACTAGCAGTGAGGTCACGAGTCATCTGAAGATCATCCTGGTACCTGGAATCTCAAGGCCCAGGCAAGTTGTGCCCTTGATCACTTCTTTTCACCTACTCATGTTCTAATTAATCATAATGATCTGCATAGGTTAATTTTGATGGGACCCAATAGGTTACCCTAGTTTGTCTATCTTTATACCTTGTTTACCACTGAACTTTCTGGGTAGTACTTGCTAGTGCTATATGTGGTTTTGGGTATGGAGATACACTATTCATGATTACACTTTTTGTTATCAGTTGTTATTTATTGTTCATGTTAAGATCATTATGATAATTGGAACATGGAGAACCACCCGGGAAAACAGTGCTACCATGAGGGTGGAATGGGACGCCCTTGGCTGATTAATTAGGAAAGCTAGTGGAAGACTACCTTACCCGAAAGGGGCAAGGGCAGTAGGGGAGAGGTCAGTGTAGGGAGGCCCTCGGGAGGATTTTGCTGCGATGGCGGTCCTGCAAGGGATTCCTGCACTGGATCTTCCTATAAACTGTAGCGGGTTTTCGGAAGCTAGTGGAACTTTGTAAAGGCCTCGTAGTGGATCCCTAGCCATTCACCTCGGAAGTGTCTAAGGGCTTTGCAAACCCTGGCGACATGGGATACACGACTTGTGGGTAAAGATGCGCAACCTCTGCAGAGTGTAAAACTGGTATACTAGCCGTGCTCACGGTCATGAGCAGCTCGGACACTCACATGATTAAATTATGGAACTAACTTCAATTTGTCATATGCATTGCATCGCGGGTGAAGTTGATACTTTTGTTCTATTATTTAATTGGGTTGGTATCTACTTATACTTAGTAACTGCTAATAAAATGTTGACCAACTTTAAAAGCAATGCTCAGCTCTAACCATCTTCTTTGGTAAGCCTTACACTTCACGTGAGCTCCCACCTTTGGCGAGTTCATGCACATTATTCCCCACAACTTGTTGAGCGATGAACGTATGTGAGCTCACTCTTGCTGTCTCACATACACCACAGGTCAAGACCAGGTACTGCAGGATGATGCTCATGGAGGATGCTGCGATGAGTTCGTGAGAGGTCTAGGTCATCGTCTCCCAGCCAACTTTTGGGTTGCTGGACCGTTGTCTCCTTATAATGTAATTATTTAATTTGTATAGAACTCCTGATATATATAAAGATGTGACATTCGATCCTGTGCCACTATACATCATATGTTTGAGACTTGGTCCCAGCATACCTGGTGTTTATGTTAACCCCGGGTTTTGGACCCCTAAAATCCGGGTGTTACAGAAGTGGTATCAGAGGAATGTTGACTGTAGGACGAAACCTAGATAGAACTGGACAACCATTCTTTACTTACCTTACTCTGATTCTCTTCTAAACTTATCTTAATCTTTTTCTCATCTATTTCCGCTCACTCTGATCATTCTTACCTTATCCTTCTAGAGACAAATGTGGATTTCATACTTTGAAATCCAGTGCCTAAAGTGACTTTAGGAATAGGAGACCTAATTCTAGGAACAAAAACAAAACTATTTTTATAAGTGTCTATGTATTTGAATGTTTGCTCTTATGATATATGTCTGATTTGGATCTTTGTTTGAGTGTGATGGGTTGTGGAGTAATGTCCACAATTACATCTGCATATACATCTAGGCATAAAGGATAGCATTTGTAAGATAACTAGACAACCTAGATTATCCCCATTGGAACATATCTAGCATAAGAGATTTATCTTATCCTAAAAAGATCTCATTCTAACCAATTCATCTTATCTTAAAAGATTCTCCCTTATCTTAATAGATCCATCTCATCTTAAAAGATACTCATCTTATCTTGAAAAGATTTTATCCTAATAGATCTAACTGGTCTCAAAAGATTCTTTCTTATCTCAACTGATTTATCTTATCTTGAAAGACTCTTTCTGACCTTAATAGGTTCATCTTATCTCAAAAGATTTTGTTATCCTAATAGATCTAATTTACCTCAAAAGATTCTACCTTATACTTATGAATTCATCCTACCCTAATTAGCATATTTATCCCAGTCTAAAATATCAACCATGATCTAATTCAAAGTAATTAGATATTGTCTAGACTAACCTGGTGATACCAATCTAGATCTCATCTAATCTAATAGGATCCAATCTAAAGTGAGTCATTTAATAGATTAGTTAGTACTAGTGAAATGGATTAGACCTCACTCCTATAAAAATGATTTAATCTAAATTGATGCCCTAGATTAACTTGACCATATACATATGCAACTACCTTACCCATCCGATAGTTGCATAATCCCTCTGTGTTAAAATAGAGCTTCTGACCTACCTACACCGTATACCCCATCCTATCTCAAAAGATTCTAACATATCCTAACAAGATATATCTTACCCTGATAAATCTATCTAACTTAAACTAGTCTAATCTAGATCATATCTAATTTAATATGGTCTAATCTAGCATGAGTTACTTGATGCTGGTACAATGGATAAGGTCATACTCCACATTCACTTAAGTCTAAATTGGTGACTTAGAGCCACTAATCCCTACCCAACAACTTGACCTATATAACAAGTTACATAACAACCCAACCAATAGAGTAATGATGAATTGTATAGTCTATCAACCCCTACCTAAAACAAGCTTGTAACTTACATCATGTAGTCTATCTCATCCATACCTATATTAACCATATACCCCAGCCAATGATCTACACTAACTCCTAATCAATGAGATAAGACCGAAGAAGATGATCAACTTCATCAAAGGAGGATGAGCACCAACTCAAGTCTTCAAGGATCAAGTGTGGTCACCAAGATGAGTCAAGATCCACAGTCTTGGATGGAGTTTTTCTTATCCTACTCTTTCTTACCCAAACCTATATATGCCCTAAAGACATCTTCTATCCTACATAATAAAGTGGACATACATATAATACCCATGCTCTCCTATCACTTACTAATAATAAAAAGAGAGACCCTGGATTTAGAAATTAAAAAAAAAAAAACTAAATTGCAAACCAATCCTTTTTGTATTCCCTTTTCTTACAAATCTCGAGGACGAGATTATTTTTAAGGGGGGTAGGATTTGTAATACTCAAAATTGTATAAAGGGATTATATAGTGATTTCCTTATTATATATGCCTCATTTGCATCATAAAAAGAGCATACATAAAATTTAGAGATGAACTAAAACGAAGGATAAGAAAATGCATCATATTGGAGTTTTGTGTGTGCATTTAATAAAATAATAACATGGTTAAAATATATATATAAAAAAAAATGATGAGTTGGAGATTGGACTAAAACATAAATTTGAGTTGGGATTTAAAAGGGTAAAAGAGAAATAAATATTATAACCTACAAAATAAATTCATAAATAAGTAAATCTTGTCTTGGTATGTTCAAATTGAAAATGTGATCTGAGAATAAACTTGTCAACCAGCCAGGAATTTAAACTTGGGAAGAATTTGAAAATTGAATAGAGAGAAAGCAGAAAAATAAAAAGAAAAAGAATAAAGGGGTTACATGGGCCGGGAAACCGATTTCGGCCCACTATCCCGGCCCTCGCTCGCGGTCCAGCGCCTCACCGCGGTCTAGCCACTGCGCACTCGGGCCCGCTCGTCAGGGAGGGGGGTATCTCGCCTCCGTCTTCTTCGCGCGTCGGGCGCAACAGATTGCCCGAGCTCGGCGGAGCTCGCCAGGTCCGTTCGGTGGTTAGGGGTCTCCCATGGTTCTCGGTCGTCAGCTCACCCCTCCGGTGTATAAAAGCCTGGCCCCGTCCTCGTCTCGTCCTCGCGTCGGCCGCCACCGATGGCTCTCGATCTCTCCACTCTGAATGCCAGGCGGTGAGTCGTCGCCAGTCCTGCACACCTCCGCGCGATGTGGATGCATGGCTGCGCGGCGCTCGATGGGTGGGCCGTTGTGGCCGACAAACCACGAAGCGCCGTTGGCGTTGATTGGGTGCCCGTGGCCAGCCAGGGGGGTGCGCAAGTGTTCGGCCGCCATGGTTGATTCAGGCGCATAGCAATATTGGGATTTCTGGGAGGATTTGACCATCCTGGGTACCTGTGTGATTCGCCAGAGTTCCACGTGCACGTCGGTTGTCTCCTTGGGCGGGAGCATCGATTCCTTGGGCGCCAATTTCTTACCGGTGGCGGAATTCCTCCCCCTTGCCGCCGTGCCGCGTGGGCAGTGTTCATCGTTGCTCGATCACCCGTAAGTCGACCACCATCGGATTCTCCTTACTCTCCTCTCTGTTTTATGCGTGACCGTGCGTGGGATTGGGGGCACTGGGGGCGAATCGCCTGTCGCCGGAGATGGCGTTGGTCATCGGCGGCGCCGCCGTCAGGATAGTTCCTGGAAGGAGAACGGCTCCCAGCCGTCCGTTCTTTATCGGGTGGCCTGGGATTGGATCTGGGAAGTGGATGGGTGCTGGAGTGTTGATCGGGGAACGTGCGGCCGAGATTAGATGGGAACCCCCCTTTTCGTCTGATGTCTTGTCCTCCGTCCGATCTCAATCCGGTGGCCTGTATTCGTTACCGGTTCGTCAGTAAGGTAAATCTAATCCGAACACTCGGTTTGTAATCCAATGGCCAGAATCCATCCATACCTCTTCGGCGGTACATTTTCTAAAAGGGCCCCTCAGTTTTCAGGAAACCAACCCGCCGTCCCGGGGCGCTATTCACTGAGTCTATGGAGTCTTACACCGTAGCCCCTGCGCTTTCTGGATATTGAGGCCCAGTCCAGAACATAATAAAACCAGGGAAAATTATTATTAAATAGATTTTTAATATGAAAATAATTGCTAAAACTTAGATAATTCATATTTAATTCATTTTAGCTCCAAATTGAGTCATTCCAATTCCTAAAATTTTGTAATAATATTCTCTACCATTTAGAATCACTGTTTTGACATGAACTCTGTCAGAAAATTTATTTATCATTTAATCATATTATAATCACCTTAAATCTTAGGAAATTCATAACTTGAATTCTATAACTCAAAAATTAATAATTCTTTTTCCTGTGATCTTATTTTAATATGTATATTATTAATGTGTATTTTGTCCTTATGTTTGGTGTAATGTTAATTTTGCCTATACCATGTTTGTTTGAATTGCTACGACTAGCAGTGAGGTCACGAGTCATCTGAAGATCATCCTGGTACCTGGAATCTCAAGGCCCAGGCAAGTTGTGCCCTTGATCACTTCTTTTCACCTACTCATGTTCTAATTAATCATAATGATCTGCATAGGTTAATTTTGATGGGACCCAATAGGTTACCCTAGTTTGTCTATCTTTATACCTTGTTTACCACTGAACTTTCTGGGTAGTACTTGCTAGTGCTATATGTGGTTTTGGGTATGGAGATACACTATTCATGATTACACTTTTTGTTATCAGTTGTTATTTATTGTTCATGTTAAGATCATTATGATAATTGGAACATGGAGAACCACCCGGGAAAACAGTGCTACCATGAGGGTGGAATGGGACGCCCTTGGCTGATTAATTAGGAAAGCTAGTGGAAGACTACCTTACCCGAAAGGGGCAAGGGCAGTAGGGGAGAGGTCAGTGTAGGGAGGCCCTCGGGAGGATTTTTCTGCGATGGCGGTCCTGCAAGGGATTCCTGCACTGGATCTTCCTATAAACTGTAGCGGGTTTTCGGAAGCTAGTGGAACTTTGTAAAGGCCTCGTAGTGGATCCCTAGCCATTCACCTCGGAAGTGTCTAAGGGCTTTGCAAACCCTGGCGACATGGGATACACGACTTGTGGGTAAAGATGCGCAACCTCTGCAGAGTGTAAAACTGGTATACTAGCCGTGCTCACGGTCATGAGCAGCTCGGACACTCACATGATTAAATTATGGAACTAACTTCAATTTGTCATATGCATTGCATCGCGGGTGAAGTTGATACTTTTGTTCTATTATTTAATTGGGTTGGTATCTACTTATACTTAGTAACTGCTAATAAAATGTTGACCAACTTTAAAAGCAATGCTCAGCTCTAACCATCTTCTTTGGTAAGCCTTACACTTCACGTGAGCTCCCACCTTTGGCGAGTTCATGCACATTATTCCCCACAACTTGTTGAGCGATGAACGTATGTGAGCTCACTCTTGCTGTCTCACATACACCACAGGTCAAGACCAGGTACTGCAGGATGATGCTCATGGAGGATGCTGCGATGAGTTCGTGAGAGGTCTAGGTCATCGTCTCCCAGCCAACTTTTGGGTTGCTGGACCGTTGTCTCCTTATAATGTAATTATTTAATTTGTATAGAACTCCTGATATATATAAAGATGTGACATTCGATCCTGTGCCACTATACATCATATGTTTGAGACTTGGTCCCAGCATACCTGGTGTTTATGTTAACCCCGGGTTTTGGACCCCTAAAATCCGGGTGTTACAGTATCAAAAGCAGAACAACCAGGCACCTCGCCTTCCTGCCCCAGCAGCAAACCAGAGCAACCAAGCAGCCCCAGCACAAGGAGGAGGCAGAGGATGTTTCCACTGTGGAGAACAAGGCCACTGGGCGATGCAGTGCCCGAAGAAGGTGGCGCAGCAGCAGACCAACCCCAATGCTCCAACAAGGCAAGGTGTGCTGCAGCCGGCAGCAGGCAATCGTAGCCAAGCGTACAACCGTGGAAAGGTGAACCACTTGGAGGCCGAAGCGATCCAGGATGCACCAGATGTGGCAGTAGGTATGTTCTCAGTCGAATCTCATCCCACAAAAGTGCTATTTGATACTGGTGCAACTCATTCATTTGTCACTGCAACCTGGGTAGAATTGCATAACATCTCAGTAGAGGCAATGATGCCGCCCATGAGGATTAATTCGGTTGGTGGCAAGGTGCAAACAGATAAAATATGCTCAAATATAATGGTGGAAATAAGGGGGATAGGATTCCCCAGTGACTTAATAGTAATAGACACCCCTGGGATAGATGTCATTCTAGGGATGAATTGGTTAATGAAGTATGAAGCGAATGTTAGCTGTGACAAAAGGACCGTAACATTGAAGTCCCCGTCAGGAGAAGAGGTAGTGGCCGAGCTAAGGATGCCTAAATCAGCGGAGGGTGTCTGTCACCAGATTTCAGTTGATAGTAAGGAGCCCAACCCGCTCGAGGCTATCAAGGTTGTGTCGGACTTTCCGGACGTATTTCCCGAGGAGCTAACGGGCATGCCACCCGAGAGAAAAGTCGAATTTGCCATAGAGCTTATCCCTGGTACCGCCCCCATTTCCAAAAGAGCCTACCGAGTGTCTGGACCAGAATTGGTGGAACTCAAGAAGCAGATAGATGAGATGTTAGAGAAGGGTTACATCAGACCAAGTACCTCGCCTTGGGCCGCTCCGGTGTTGTTTGTAGAGAAGAAAGATGGTACCAAAAGGATGTGCATAGATTACAGAGCCTTGAATGAAGTCACTGTCAAGAACAAGTACCCCCTACCAAGGATAGAAGATTTGTTCGACCAGCTCAGAGGTGCCAGCGTATTCTCGAAGATAGATCTGAGATCAGGTTACCATCAACTCAGAATCCGACCCTCGGACATACCGAAGACGACATTCATCACCAAGTACGGGTTATATGAATTCACAGTTATGTCCTTCGGTTTGACCAATGCGCCAGCCTTCTTTATGTACCTGATGAACAGTGTGTTCATGGATTATCTGGACAAGTTTGTGGTAGTGTTTATCGATGATATTCTTATATACTCTCAAAGTGAGGAAGATCATGTAGAGCATTTGAAGATGGTATTGCAAAGACTTCGAGAGCATCAGTTGTATGCCAAGCTGGGCAAATGCGAGTTCTGGATTCATGAAGTCCTGTTTCTGGGTCACATCATAAATCAAGATGGGTTGGCAGTGGATCCAAAGAAAGTGGCAGATATCCTGAACTGGAAAGCACCAAAGGATGTTCGTGGGATCAAGAGCTTCATTGGAATGGCTGGGTATTACAGGCGTTTCATCGAAGGCTTCTCAAAGATTGCTAGACCAATGACAGCGTTACTAGCGAAGAAAGTTGAGTTCAAGTGGACCCAAAAGTGTCAGGAAGCATTTGAAGAACTGAAAAATAGATTGACTACAACTCCGATGTTAATCCTGCCTGATGTTCACAAGCCATTCTCAGTGTATTGCGATGCTTCTTACACCGGATTGGGGTGTGTGCTAATGCAAGAAGGAAGAGTTGTAGCATATTCATCTCGACAGCTGAAGATCCATGAGAAAAATTATCCCACACATGACCTGGAGTTGGCAGCCGTAGTTCATGCTTTGAAGACCTGGAGACATTACCTGTATGGGCAGAAGTGCGACATTTACACAGATCATAAAAGTATGAAGTACATATTCACCCAGTCAGAGTTAAACATGAGATAGCGAAGATGGTTGGAATTGATCAAGGACTATGAGTTGGAGATACATTACCATCCAGGCAAAGCCAATGTGGTTGCAGATGCTCTGAGCAGGAAGAGTCAAGTCAATATGTTGGCCACGTGCCCGATGCCATATGAGTTAGCCAAGGAGTTCGACAGACTGAGTCTCGGTTTCCTGAACAGTACGCAAGGAGTAACAGTGGAATTAGAGCCCACCCTAGAGCGGGAGATCAAAGAAGGGCAGAAGGATGATGAAAGCATCAACAAGATCCGACAGCTAATCTTAGAAGGAAGAGGCAAAGACTTTCGAGAGGATGAAGAGGGGGTAATATGGTTCAAGGACCGATTGTGTGTCCCCGACCTCAAACCTATTCGGGAGCTGATCCTAAAGGAAGCTCATGAGACAGCCTACTCCATACACCCGGGAAGTGAAAAGATGTACCAGGATTTAAAAAGGAGGTTTTGGTGGTATGGCATGAAAAGAGAAATCGCAGAATATGTCGCCATCTGTGATAGCTGTCAGAGGACCAAAGCAGAGCATCAAAGGCCCGCCGGATTGTTGCAGCCATTGCGAATTCCTCAGTGGAAGTGGGATGAGATCGGGATGGATTTTATAGTTGGCCTACCCCGTACCCGGGCCGGTTATGATTCCATCTGGGTGGTTGTGGACCGCTTAACAAAGGTGGCCCATTTCATACCTGTGAAGACCACATACACCGGAGCAACGTTAGCTGAGTTATACATGTCACGGATAGTTTGCCTTCATGGTGTGCCGAAGAAGATAGTGTCAGATCGAGGAATGCAGTTCACCTCTCATTTTTGGCAGCAGCTACAAGAAGCTTTGGGCACCCATTTGAACTTCAGCTCAGCTTATCATCCGCAGACAGACGGTCAGACTGAAAGAACTAATCAGATCCTAGAAGATATGCTGAGAGCCTGTGCGTTGCAAGACAAGTCAGGATGGGACAAAAGATTACCTTATGCAGAATTCTCCTACAACAATAGCTACCAGGCCAGCTTGAAGATGTCACCGTTCCAGGCACTCTATGGGCGGAGTTGTAGGACTCCACTGCATTGGGACCAGCCTGGAGAGAGATAGGTGTTTGGCCCCGACATTTTGCTTGAAGCCGAAGAGAATATCAAAATGGTTCGGGAGAACCTGAAGATAGCCCAGTCAAGACAGCGAAGCTATGCGGACCGAAGGAGAAGAGAACTGAGTTTCGAAGTGGGGGATTTTGTCTATCTGAAGGTGTCACCTATCAGGGGAGTCAGAAGGTTCGGAGTTAAAGGCAAGTTAGCACCCCGGTACGTGGGACCATATCAGATTCAGGCGAAGCGTGGAGAAGTGGCTTACCAACTCAACCTACCAGAAAGTTTGTCGGCAGTGCACAATGTGTTCCACGTGTCACAATTGAAGAAGTGTCTGCGAGTACCAGAAGAACAGTTGCCAGTGGAGGGTTTGGAAGTCCAGGAGGATCTGACATACATAGAGAAGCCAACGCAGATTCTGGAGTTCGCAGACAGAGTCACCCGGAGGAATACCATCAGAATGTGCAAAGTCAGATGGGGTCACCACTCGGAGGAAGAAGCAACCTGGGAACGAGAAGATGATCTGAAGGCCAAATACCCTGAACTCTTTGCTGACCAACCCTGAATCTCGGGGCGAGATTCTTTTAAGGGGGATAGGTTTGTAACACCCTGAATTTGGGGGTATAAAATTTCTTTGCTCATATTCACAAATTCAGGTGTTACTTCCCTTTTCTCATCCTTCCCCAATCTTCTCTTTCTCATTTCTATAGGAGAAAAGTGGTTATTTTATTTGTAATTATAGTCTATTAGCTCAAACTCCAAGGGAGTATGAAGTGTTGCATCATGTTGAACCCTAGATTTCACTTTTGTTTGGTGCATAATTCTTAGAAAGTCTAATTTGAATTTGTGGCTTATTTGAATTTGAATCAAATAGAGAAAATAAAAAGAAAAGAGAAAACAAAAACCAGAATAAAAGAAAAAGGAAAAGAAGCCCACTCCCCCGCCCCCCTCGGCCTTTCGGCCCAATCGGCCCATCCCGCGCGCGCGCCTTCTCCCCCACTCCTCTCTCTGCCCTGGCGGGCCCGCCCGTCAGCGCAGCCGCTTTCCCCATCCCGCGCGCGCCCGCTTCCCCCGCTCTCTCTGCCCTAGCGGCCCCGCCCGTCAGCGCAGCCGCTCTCCGCGCCCGCGCCCGCTTTCGTCTCTCTCTGCTCGCGGGCCTGGGCTGTCAGCCCCGTCGTCTCCGCGTAACCGCCGCCCCGGTCCGCGCGTGCCGCGGACTCCGCGCCCACGTCGCGCGTGGGGCTCGCCACCACCTCGCCTCGGCCACTAGAGCCCGGAGCCCCACTCGCCCCCTCCCCCTCCCTCATTTGCGCACCTGCAGACCCCTCCCTCACCTTCCCCTTGCTGCGCGCACGCCAAAGCGCCGCCGCCATTAAACCACCGCCGCCTGAGCTCGTTCCTCCGTCGCCGTTGGAGCCCCGCCGTGCCCTCTGCCACGGTGAGCTCCGCCCCGACGTCCGCAACTCGGGACGCGCTCCAATTTCCCCTTCCCCTCCCTATTTCCCTCCGCCCGCGCTCACCCGCCGTCCACCGTGCAGTCGCGGGGGTCCGCCATCGTCGCCCCGGGCCACCGTCGCGCCATCGCCGCCACCGAGGAGTCCCCGGAGGCCGCCTTGAGGTAAGGAACCTCTCCCGCCCCCTCCAAACCCGTGTAATGCCCTCTGTCACGTTTGATTCCTCGCCGGAGTTGTTCAACGCCGCCGCCGAGCCGCTTTGCCGTAGACCGCCCCCCTCCGGTGCCCCTGCCCCGACCTAGCCCCCACCGGACTATTCCCCGCGCCCTCCCCAACCTCCCAGGCCACTCCGGTCGCCCTAAGGACCCGCAGAGCGCCCGCGCCCCTCGTCTCCGGCGAGACCTCCGCCGCGGGGACGAGCGCCGCCGCCCCAGCTAGCCGTAGGAGAGGCCAAGGCCGGCCACCCGATCCTCGCCGTCCGTCCCAGATCGGGCGGCCCCGTTTTAATTAGGCCAAGCCTAATCCTGGTCGTCCGCCGGAGATCCAACGGCCCAGGCCCGCTTCCCCCACACCCCGCGTTGCCCGCCTGGCCCCGCCTGTCAGCCGCCGCGCTCGCGCTGCCCGCTGGCCCCGCCTGTCAGCCGCCGCGCTCGCGCTGCCCGCTGGCCCCGCCTGTCAGCCTGCCCGCGTTCGCGCTGCCCGCCCGGCCCCGCCTGTCAGCCGCCCAGGCCGCCGCGCGCTCACGCGCCCGCCCGCGGATCTAATCCTAGCCGTCCGTCTGAGATCCGACGGCCGTAGGAGTCCGATACCCCTTCGCCCGCGCGTTTTCTTAAAGAGCCCCCCTGTTTTCTGGAATTTGAACCCGCCGTCCCTGGTTTCTTACAGTTAGGTCCTCGGACCTTTTATTTAATCCAAAATAGGTACTTAGGGTATATTTTAACCCCTAAACTTGTAAAATTCATAACTTTGCCATATGAACTCCAAATTAGGTGCTTCAAATTGCAAAATGTTCATAATATTATTATCTATCTGTTTAAGCAAGGTTTCCCTGCTGTTTCCATGTCCCAATTAATGGTTAATCATTAGGATGGGATTAAGGTTATTGGAACCTTATTTGAGATAATTAGAAGTTGGTAGACTTTAATAAAAGTTGGAGCACTTAGGTTTATGGACTTAAACACCTAAGTTTAGGAACTTAAAACCAGATAATGATTTAATCCCACCACTGACTTAAACCTGATTAGTGGATAATGAATCACTTTGTATAGTCCTCTACCCCAGACCTAGGGAATACCAGAGTGCCTATCCCTTTTCTATTATGAACTTGTGATCTCTCTGTTGCATATGTTTGGTATATTGTTTGTTATTTCCCAAGTGCATAGTGTGAATGATTACTTTACGTAGACAACGAGCAGTCTGTGTTTCCCGAGGAAGTTGCAGAGGAAGTCCCTGATCAGCAGTTTGGTGAAGGCAAGTGTCCCCTGACCCATTATGTCCTAATCATTTATAACTTACTACCCCGCATTACTTACTTGAAACCTAAGGATTGACTAGTTTTACACTTTACTTTATCCTTGATGACCTTATGGGTTGTTATGGTTAGCATTCTGCTATTGCCTTAACTTAATCAATGAACATGATGTGACTATTTACGATACTGTTATCCTGATGATATTGATGATCTTGTGATACTCTAGGGGGCTCAGGCTGTTTCCTGAGTACCTCTCCGTAAGGACCTGTTCGTTGAGAGACCACCCGGGATAACAGTGCAACCATGAGGGTGAAATGGGATGCCCTTAGCTAATTAATTAGAGGAACTAGAGGTGTAGTTGCTTCGCCGTCGTGCCGTCAATGGGGTCCAGGCACAGTGCTTGCTCTGCCGAGGCTGAGTGCCGAGGTTCTTTCGTTTTGCTTTTGTTAGTCACTCTCCTGCGGGGAGGGGTACTGTGTTTATCAAACTGGAGAAACCTAACGGGCGGCTACGATCTCTAGGGAATCTTTGTAACAGCTACGTAGTGATACCCTGCCGGACCACCTAGGTAGTGGTCAATGGGGATTAGCTCTCCCCGGGCAGAAAGGGAATCATGACTCATGGGTAAAGTGTGCGACCTCTGCAGAGGGTAGTGAAACTGGTATATCAGCCGTGCTCACGGTTAAGAGCAGCCTTGGGATCCTCTTTGATTAGAGACACAGATGGTTCGAGATACAAGGATTATGTTATGGTTTTGGTTCGAATATGATGATGTTGTTCCTCGATGAGGAAATGGTTCATGGGTTGGTTAATGCTAAAATCTGGCTTCTACTAATGATAAATACCTGACCAACTAAAAGCAACTGCTTGAGCCTAACCCCACATAAAGCTAGTCCACTTCAGCCAAACGGGACATTTGCTGAGTACGTTGATGTGTACTCATCCTTGCTTTACCACAAAACACCAGGTTGTCCGCATTGTAACCACTGCTCAGGAGAAGGCGAAGCCGTGGAAGGAGACTTCCAGGAGTTCCAAGACTACGACGAATTCTAGGTGTGGGTTGGCGGCAACCCCCAGTCAGCTGCCTGTGAAGGCCTTACCTTTACTGCGTTTCGCTAGCACTTTGATTTAACCTGTTAAGACGATGACTATGTGGATGTCTATGACTCTGTGATGTAATAAGTTAATACTCTTTTAAGTTATTATTCGAGCAATGTGCATTGATGTTCATTTATGTAATCGCTGTGTACGTGAGTTCTGATCCTGGCACGTACATAGTTCGCACTTGGTTTGCCTTCCAAAACCGGGTGTGACAGAAGATCATATGTTCCAAGGTTTGCTTATTCCTTTCCATGTTTCCATCACTAATTTTGTCATAAAATGCTGGAACAGTTTTACATTTGATTTAGTTTTGCGTTTGTCGCCAAATTTAACTAGCAATTTAAGTTATAATTGATGTATTGGTATGGGTAATTTTCTCTTCTTATTTTTCATGTGCTTCCTGGGATCAGTTTTTATGCATTAATATGAGTAGGGATGGCAACGGGGAATTCCCCGCCGGAGAATAGCTCCCCATCCCCGTCCCCGCGACGAAAAAATTCCCCGCGGGGATCCCCACGAACGCTTGCGGGGAACATTTCTTCCTCATCCCCGTTCCCCGCGGGGATAAATCCCCAACGGGGATCCCCATCCCCGTTTAAATTATAATTAAGACATATATTCTTTGTTATTAATGTTAAACATTGTCACTTATACACATTGTCAGATATAATAAATCATATACATACATCAAAATGAACACATTTGTACAATTAGTGGTCTCTTGACAAGGTAATTATTTATTTTGTTGTTAACCGATACACAAAAACATAGTCACATGCAAGTTTAACGGGTCCCCGCGGGGAACAGGGATGGGGAATGCTTCCCCGTCCCCATCCCCGTTTACCCTTCGGGGGGTAAATTCTCCCCGTTTATATCCCCGTGGGGGAAGTTTCTTCCCCATCCCCATCCCCTAATGGAGGAATTCCCCGCGGGGAATCGGGGATCGGGTCCCCATTGCCATCTCTAAATATGAGCTGAGGCTGCTATTTTTTACCTTATAAATCCACACTGTCGGACACGGAATTCTCCGGCCAGGTGGCAGAACGCACCCGCCCTAAATCCTAAGATGAGGAGGGGCCTAAGCATTTTGCCTGCTAGATGAAAACGGGAAGAACACAAGAACACACAAGGGTTTAGAGTGGTTCGGGCCGCCGGAGTGTAATACCCTACTCCACTGTGTGTAGTATTGAGCTTGAGAGCTTGTATGAACTTGTGAGTTTGAGTGAGTGTGAGAGCGTGTGAGTGAATCTGCCTTGTAACGTCGTGTGCCCTCCCTTTTATAGCTAAGGGGGCACGTAAAAGGATGCTGAGCCCTGACATGTGGGCCCAGGGGCAAAAAGGAAGGAAGTAAATACTGCCTATAACGCTAGGGTGATCTCCGAGCGCCATAATGTCCGTAGTGCATACAGTATTGATATGTCGCGGCTGCTTCCTCGGTAACGCGCGAGTCATGATGAGTGTGGCAGCATGGGCATACTGCCTGCCAACGGAATGGACAGGCACGCAGCCTGCAAGTTGGCCTGGTCGCCGCCTGTCAGCGGAGCAGATAGGGCTCATTAAATGCTGAGACGGCACATCGCCTACCAGTGGAGTGGACAGGGCTCATTAAATGCCGAGGTGGCACATCACCTGCCAGTGGAATGAACAGGCGGTGTGCTTTATCTGCAATAAATGCAGAGGTCGCGCGGCTCAGAGGCCTTACGTCAGGCTCCACCCACTGGCTTACATCATGGGCAGTAGGCCACGTGGCAGCATCGGGTCTCCGCCTGAGCGGGGAGCAGAAGCGCACACGGTATGGTCCGGACACGTGTCGACTCCGGACCCCCTGCCCAGCCTTGATTAAGGCCTGGGTATTCTTTGTCCCAGAATCCCATGACCCTGCTATGAGTGGCCCGGACCCCACACAGAGGGGTCCGAGACCCGTTCCAAGGGTCCGGCTGTCACACCCGGTTTTAGAAGGCAAACCGAATGCGAACCATGTACGTGCCAGGATCAGCAATTCACGTACACAGCAGTTACATAACATGGACATCATCACACAGTGCTCAAATAGTATTAAAAAGGGGAATAATAGTCGATTACATCATATGTCTGAGACATCCACATAGTCTATACAATAATCAAAGTGCGGAAAAGAAACATAGATAAACGCGGCCTTCACAGGCAGCCGACTGGGGGTTGCCGCTAACCCACGCCTAGAACTCGTCGTAGTCTTGGAACTCCTGGAAGTCTCCTTCCACGGCTTCATCTTCTCCTGAGCAGTGGTTGCAATGCGGACAACCTGGGGAAGGAGGGGGGTTTGGTGTGTAGAGCAAGGGTGAGTACACATCAACATACTCAGCAAGTGTCCTGTTTGGCTGTAGTGGACTAGCTTTATGTGGGGGGTAAGTCAAGCAGTTGCTTTTAGTTGGTCAGATTATTATTGTTACTAGTAGAGAAAGCCAAGTTTTAGATTTAGCCCACGTTATTAACCCAAACGTACTCCTTTCCAAACGGAAAGAGTACCACTTACCATTACCAGAGTCATTACTAAGAACCATCAATCTCATTGCCACCTGCAAACTGAACATCTCTGTTCAAGTACCACTAATCACTGGAGCTCCCTTGGCCACTCATAACAGCGAGCACGGCTGATATATCAGTTTTCAAACACTCTGCAGAGGTTGTGCACTTTACCCACAAGCCGTGATTCCCTTTCTTCCTGGAGAGAGCTACTCCCCATTGACCACTACCTAGGTGGCCCAGCAGGGCATCACTACGTAGCCTTTACAAAGATTCCCCAGGGCTGTAGCCGCCCGTTAGGTTTCCTAAATGCACCGCACTCCTCCCCAAGGGGCGAACCCAAGCTTGGCAGAGCGAGCCGCATACACCGAGCCCCATTGACGGCACGACGGCTAAGTGAACTACACCCCAGATCCTCTAATTATTCAGCTACGGGCACCCCATTCCACCCTCATGGTTGCACTGTTTTCTCGGGCGGTCATCCAATGAACAGGTCTTTACGGAGAGGCACTCGAGAAATAGCTCGAGCCCCCTTGAAGGACACAAGTATAACATCATAATAAAGGAGGAAAACAACGTATCATTGATAAATCTCATCATGTTCATTGATTAGAGTTGAGCAATAGCATAAAGCTAAACCATAATAATCCAACCTAGATAGGTAAGCAAGGACATGGATAACAAAAGCTAGTCAATCCTTAGGTATAAATGTGTAATACGGGAGGTGAATTAAAGAATGTATAGGACAAAGATAGGTCAAGGGACACTTGCCTCCACCAACCAGCTGCTGCTCAGGGGCTTCTCCTGCGAGTTCTTCGGGTTCCTCAACCAGATCGTTCTCTATGCGAGCGCAAACATACATACATCCACACATTTAATACAAAAGAACAGTACACCATACAATAAAATGCAGTAAGTAAACAAACGTTTCACGCGGGCTCGCAACTACGGTTAAGAGAGAAAGAGAAAAAGATAGTCGAGAAATGATCACGTTACGTAATTATAAATTAAACTACTCGCTTAATAGAAGGGCATTAATTTGGACACTACGTTTAGCATAAAGTAAAGTCATATTTCATGTTTAATCATTATAAGCAGATGAAGATAAATTGAAAGGATTGGTGCGCGGCGAGACGCGCGACATAACACTTTAAATTGAATTAAGAAATCAACGACTCATCGTGCGACAGAGCGCACGACGAGACACTTGCATTAATTATAAAGAGACGTTAAGCATCGCACGACGAAACGCACGACGACATACGTCAACAGAACTGAGTTTAAAGTGGAACATCGCGTGACTAGACGCGCGACGTCACACATTAAACAACCTGAAATTAAAATAGATCGTCGCGCGACGAAGCGCGCGACACAGCACATTAATAGAATCTGAAATTAGATAAATTCGTCGCGCGACGAAGCGCGCGACGCAGCACGCTAACTAACGGAGTTTGAAATTAATTAAAAACCAAGAATAATCACCGCGTGTGTGGGGTTGCGCACGCGGGAACACATTAAGGGTAAACGGGGGAGCGCGAGGCCGCGCCGAGGCCACGCGAGCCACGCCGAGGGCCAGGACGCCGCATGCAGGGGCTGGGGCCACGCGCAGGGGCCGGGCCGCGCCGGGGGCCGAGGCGGGGCGAGCGCCGCCGCGCAGGGGGCCGGGGCGGGGTCGCGTCGCACCGCCACGGGGAGGGAGGGGCGGGCCGCGCCGGGGGGCAGGCCGCAGCGCGCAGGGCAAGCAGGGGCGAGCGCCGCCACGGGTAGGGGCGCGCGCGTAGGGGAGAAAGGGAGGGCGCGCGCAGGGAAGAGAAGGGGAGGGAGAGGGAGAGAGAGAAGAAGGGAAGGGGAGGGGAAAAACTCACCTCCGGGGATCCAACTCTGGCGATCACCGTCTCCAAAACCTAGGGCACCACAGGAGAGAGAGAGATGGGAGAGAGAGAGGTTGCTGCGCGGGAAGAATCAAATGAGCCAAACGGATCTGGGGAAAGGGGGCGCGCAGGGGGAGGGTAGGGGCGCCAGGGGCGCGCAGGCCGGGCCAGACCGGGCTGGGCTGGGCCGGGCTGGGTCACATCGCGGATCGAAACCCACAACACGCACGACCATTAAATGGACTCCAATCGCGAACCGAAATCCGAGACGGAATGAGACAAACACGCGACATCAGACAAAGAAATGCGCTTTGGCATGATGCAACATCCATGACACTTAGGTTTTGGTTTATACATGACACAGACACCTGTCACTATACTGGTTTGAAATTGGGAAGAAGGAAGCGAAACGGGAAGAGAAAAGAGAGTAACGCTCGAATTTGGTGAGTGGAAAGAAGAAAAAAATTCTACCCCCAAATTCAGGGCGTTACAAACCTATCCCCCTTAAAAGAATCTCGCCCTCGAGATTCAAGGTTGGCTAGCAAAGAGCTCGGGGTATTTAGCCATCAGATCATCTTCATGCTCCTAGGTTGCTTCTTCCTCAGAGTGGTGGTTCCATCTGACTTTGCACATTCTGATGGTCTTCCTTCGGGTGACTCTGTCTACAGTCTCAAGAATCTGCGCTGGTTTCTCTGTGTAGGTCAAGTCCTCCTGGACCTCTAGACCTTCAACTGGCAACTGCTCCTCTGGCACTCGCAGACATTTCTTCAACTAAGACACATGAAAGACATCATGCACAGCAGACAAATTTTCAGGCAGACTGAGCTCATAGGCCACTTCTCCACGCCTTGCGAGAATCTGATACGGACCAATGTAGCGGGGTGCTAGCTTGCCTTTGACTCCGAATCTTCTGACTCCTCTGATCGGTGACACTTTCAGATAGACGAAATCTCCAACCTCGAAACTCAGCTCTCTTCTTCTTGTGTCTGCATAGCTTCGCTGCCTCAATTGCGCTATCTTCAGATTCTCTCGAACCATCTTGTTGTTCTCTTTGGCTTCAAGCAGAATGTCTGGCCCAAACACTTGCTTTACTCCAGACTGATCCCATTGCAATGGAGTTCTACAACTCCTTCCATAAAGCGCCTGAAAGGGTGACATCTTCAAGCTGGCCTGATAACTGTTGTTATAGGAGAACTCTGCATAAGGCAACCTCTTGTCCCATCTGGACTGATCTTGCAACGCACAGGCTCTCAACATGTCTTCAAGGATTCGATTGGTCCTTTCGGTCTGACCATCTGTCTACGGATGATAGGCTTAACTGAAATTCAGATGTGTACCCAAGGCTTCATGCAACTGCTGCCAGAAATGAGAGGTGAACTGCGTTCCTCTGTCTGACACTATCTTCTTTGGCACACCATTAAGAAAAACGATCCGAGACATGTACAATTCTGCCAATACTGCACTGCTGTAGTTGGTCTTGACAGGTATGAAGTGGGATGGCTTGGTCAAGCGGTCCACCACTACCCAAATGGAATCATAGCCGGCTCGAGTGCGAGGCAATCCGACTATGAAATCCATACCGATTTCATCCCATTTCCACTGAGGAATTTGCAACGGTTGCAACAATCCAGCCGGTCTCTGGTGCTCTGCCTTGATCCGTCGACAACTATCACACATAGCGACATGCTCTTCGATTTCTCTCTTCATTCTGTACCACCAGAATTTCTTCTTCAGATCCTGATACATCTTCTCACTACCAGGTTGAATCGAATAAGCTGTCTCATGAGCTTCCTTGAGAATCAATTCCCAAATAGATTGGACATTAGGGACACACAAACGGTCTTTGAACCATATCACACCTTCTGCATCTTCCCGAAAATCTTTGCCTCTGCCATCTAGAATCAGTCGTCGGATCTCACTGATCTTCTCATCATTCTTCTGTGCTTCTTTGATTTCCCGCTCCAAGGTAGGTTCCAACTCAATTGTGACTCCTCGCGTGTTGTTCAGAAATCCGAGACTCAACCTGTCAAACTCTTTGGCCAACTCATAAGGCATCGGACGAGCGACCATCAGATTGACTTGACTCTTCCTGCTCAAAGCATCTGCCACTACGTTCGCTTTGCCTGGATGGTAATGAATCTCCAATTCATAGTCCTTGATCAACTCTAACCATCTCCGTTGCCTCATATTCAGCTCTGACTTAGTGAATATGTACTTCAGACTCTTGTGGTCTGTGTAAACATCACATTTCTGTCCATACAGATAGTGCCTCCATGTCTTCAGTGCGTGAACCACTGCTGCTAACTCTAGGTCATGGATTGAGTAATTCCTCTCATGAACCTTCAGCTGTCGGGATGAGTAAGCCACAACTCTTCCCTCTTGCATCAACACGCATCCCAAACCAGTGTAACAAGCATCACAGTACACCGAGAAGGGCTTGTGCACATCAGGCAAGACTAAGACAGGCGCTGTAGTCAACTTCTCTTTTAGCGCTTCGAAGGCCTCTTGGCATTTTTGGGTCCACTTGAACTCAATCCTGTTGCCTAGCAAAGCTGTCATTGGTTTCACAATCTTCGAAAACCCTTTAATGAATCGCCGATAATATTCGACCATTCCAATAAAGCTCTTGATTCCTCGAGCATCTGTTGGCGCTTCCTAGTTTAGAATGTCTGTCACTTTCTTCGGATCCACAACCAATCCTTTTTTGTTGATTATGTGACCCAAGAACAGGACTTCACTGATCCAGAACTCGCACTTGCTCAACTTTGCATACAACTGGTGCTCTTGCAATCTCTGCAATACCATCCTCAAATGACTTGCATGTTCTTCTTCGCTTGTGAATATATCAGAATGTCATCAATAAACACCACCACAAACTTATCAAGATAATCCATGAATACACTGTTCATCAAGTTCATGAAGAAGGCCGGCGCATTGGTTAGACCGAAAGACATCACAGTGAACTCATACAACCCATACTTGGTAATGAATGTCGTCTTCGGAATGTCTGAAGGTCGGATCTTGATGAAAACCTGACCTCAAATCTATCTTTGAGAACACGCTGGCTCCTCTCAACTGGTCGAACAAGTCTTCTATTCTGGGCAAGGGGTACTTGTTCTTAATGGTGACCTCATTCAGAGCTCGATAATTGATACACATCCTTTTGGTGCCATCTTTCTTCTCCACGAATAGGACATGGGCGGCCCAAGGCGAGGTGCTTGGCCGGATGTAACCTTTCTCTGACAACTCATCAATCTGCTTCTTAAGCTCAACCAACTCTGGTCCAGATACTCTGTAAGCTCTCTTAAAGATGGGGGTGGTTCCAGGAAGAAGCTCTATGGCAAATTCAACTTTCCGCTCTGGTGGAATACCTGGTAAGTCCTTTGGAAACACATATGGGAACTCGGACACAACCTTGATACTCTCAATTGGGTCTGCTTCACTGCTATCGACAACCATCTGATAACAACTTCCTTTCTTTGGTTCAGGCGGGGCTAACTCGGTCACCACTTCCTCTCCTAGTGGGGACACTAATTTGATTGTCCTCTTATCACAACTGATAACTGCCTGATACTTATCTAGCCAATTCATCCCCAGGATGACATCTATTCCCTGAGTACCCATTACTATGAGGTTAGCGGGAAACGCTATCCCCCTTATTTCCACACTTATATTCAAGCAAATGCTATCGGCTCAAATTCTACCACCGGCTGAGTCAATTTGAATGGGGGTTGACATGGTAGTAATGGGGAGATTATGTGCTTTTACCCATGATGCAGTAATGAATGAATGCGTTGCTCCAGTATCAAATAACACTTATGCAATATGGGAGTCGACTGGGAACATACCTACTATCATGCCGGGGGTCTCCTGAACTGCTTCAGCCTCCAAGTGGTTTAGTCTCCCATGATTATAGCGCGGCTGAGAGCGGTTGCCTGCTCTAGGCCGAAACACATTCTGCTTTGCTGGGGCATTGGGGCCTGACTGCTGCTGGGCTGCCTTCTTCGGACATTGCATCACCCAATGGCCTTGCTCTCCATAGTGGAAACATGATCTGTTTCCATCCTGAGCTGGTGCTGCCTGATTGTTCTGCTGGTTTGCTGGGGCAGGAAGACGAGGTGCCTGCTGATTCTACCTCTGAAACTGACCTCCTCTTGACTGATTGTTCTGGCGATTCTGATATTGGTGCTGAGGATACGACCTTTGGAACTACTGATGCTGAGGTGGACGCTGGTTCTGCCTGAACTGCTGAGGTTGATTGCTTGAGAAGCAAGGGCGATTGCTGCTTCCAGGCTGGGGTCCACTGATCTTGCGCTTACGATCCTCCATCTCCTTGCGCTTCCTCTCTGTCATGATTGCTCTATCAATCAGGTGCTGGAATGTCAAAAAGGTATGATTCATCAGTTGATACTGCAGAGGGTCAACCAAGCCTCTCAGGAAACGATACTGTCGCTTGGCGTCGGTATTGACATCTTCAGGAGCATAGCGAGACAACTGCAGAAACCTGTCCCGGTACTCACTGACAGACAATGACCCTTGCTTGAGGGCCAAAAACTCTGCCTTCTTCACTGTCATTAGACCTGCAGGAACATGGTACTGACGAAAGCTACCTCTGAATTCTTCCCAGGTGATGGTGTCGGGGTTGGCATGGGTGGCGAGATAAGACTCCCACCAAGACTGGGCTGCTCCTCTCAACAGATGGGGACCATACAGAACTTTCTCCCTGTCATCACACTGAGCGGTATGCAACTCTCGCTCCATAGTGCACAGCCAGTCTTCAGCATCCATGGGGTCAGAAGAATGAGCAAACGTTGGGGGATGACCTCTCATGAATTCAGCACGCTTGTCCCTGGGCATCTGAGGCTGAGGTGGTGGCTGTTGCTGCTGCTGCTGAATGGCGGCCAGAGTCTGACCAATGGCTTGAACTGCCTGGGTCTGCATCAGGAACATCTGCTTGATGGACATCGGGGGCAGGGGCGGCAGCTGCTGTTGCTGAGGTACCTCCTCCTGTTGAGCGGCTTGCTCCTGCTGAGCACGCCTTCCTCCTCTGCGCCTGTTTTTTGACATCTGTAGAATGCAACCACACATCAGAACTGATCTTGCAAATCTTGCAGCATAATAAAAGAGTATAGAATTCTTCACAACACTGAACAGATGAGCATCTTCACTGATCTCCAACACAGACCAACACAGCTTCTCAGATAAAGAGGAAAGTGGAATAAAAGGCTTTCCAACTAGATAACTAACTCCATTAACATAACAGGTAAACCGAAATGCAGGGGATACCCACACTCTGGTGACAGTCATTACAAAGATCCAAAGCAAACATAATTCATCATGACAAACATAAATGCACAGGATAAGCAAACTACCCTATCTAACTAAGACTGACTGAGAGCGAGACTAACGCTAAGACTATAGCTTCTATGTATATATTTTCGTATTAATTACAAGATCCGACTCTGACGATCTATGGTTCTAAGTCTATCTTGGTCTAGCAGTCGAGATTGTCGTAAGGCTGGTGTCCACGCCGAGGTGAGCGGTACGGGTGCTGAGTCCCGACGGGAGCGGGGGAACCATCGTCCAGGTGACGACGTTCCGCGCGCTCAGCCCACAGCAGGGCGATCTCAGCATGAGCCCTACTCAGCTCGTCTAACTCGTGGTCCAGCTCCGTGTTTACAACGACAGCTAGGTTGACTGTGCTGCTCAACCTAGGATTGTCCTCACCGACAGGTGAAACAATCACGCCTCCTGTGCTGCCAGATGGACGGCGGGGGTAATACTTCAGGTTGAGACCTTCGGCTACCCCACCGAAAACTGAGCAGTAGTGCGAAAGCGCACGCCGTGCGCCATCTTGCATGGCCGCCTCAGCTGAGTCCCGCTCAGATATAGAATAGTGCTCTAAGCAGATCTCCGCACCCCAGAGACTGTTCTCCGAACGGCGCACCAAGCATGTCGCCTCCCAGCGGTCCGGGTAGACGAGCCATCTACAAAAGACACCGCAAGCATAAGGGTGAGAACAGAACTAATATGACCAACAAGTAATGAACCATAAATAAATGAAGTATTAGAACAAAACACAATTTTTAGCAAGGTATAATATATAGTAGAACATAGGTTTGGTCGATATGACCAACTTTTGAAGGGATACCAAAGTCAAGGCAGGGACAGAGGTCTATAATCCTTAGAACGACCATTCTACTCTAGGTTAGCGGTCCTACAGTCAGCATGGCTTTGATACCACCTATGTCACACCCGGTTTTAGAAGGCAAACCGAATGCGAACCATGTACGTGCCAGGATCAGCAATTCACGTACACAGCAGTTACAAAACATGGACATCATCACACAGTGCTCAAATAGTATTAAAAAGGTGAACAATAGTCGATTACATCATATGTCTGAGACATCCACATAGTCTTTACAATAATCAAAGTGCGGAAAAGAAACATAGATAAACACGGCCTTCACAGGCAGCCGACTGGGGGTTGTCGCTAACCCACGCCTAGAACTCGTCGTAGTCTTGGAACTCCTAGAAGTCTACTTCCACGGCTTCATCTTCTCCTGAGCAGTGGTTGCAATGCGGACAACCTGGGGAAGGGGGGGTTGGTGTGTAGAGCAAGGGTGAGTACACATCAACATACTCAGCAGGTGTCCTGTTTGGCTGTAGTGGACTAGCTTTATGTGGGGGGTAAGTCAAGCAGTTGCTTTTAGTTGGTCAGATTATTATTGTTACTAGTAGAGAAAGCCAAGTTTTAGATTTAGCCCACGTTATTAACCCAAACGTACTCCTTTCCAAATGGAAAGAGTACCACTTACCATTACCAGAGTCATTACCAAGAACCATCAATCTCATTGCCACCTGCAAACCGAACATCTCTGTTCAAGTACCACTAATCACTGGAGCTCCCTTGGCCGCTCATAACCGCGAGCACGGCTGATATATCAGTTTTCAAACACTCTGCAGAGGTTGTGCACTTTACCCACAAGCCGTGATTCCCATTCTGCCCGGAGAGAGCTACTCCCCATTGACCACTACCTAGGTGGCCCAGCAGGGCATCACTACGTAGCCTTTACAAAGATTCCTCGGGGCTGTAGCCATCCGTTAGGTTTCCTAAATGCACCGCACTCCTCCCCAAGGGGTGAACCCAAGCTTGGCAGAGCGAGCCGCATACACCGAGCCCCATTGACGGCACGACGGCTAAGCGAACTACACCCCGGATCCTCTAATTATTCAGCTAAGGGCACCCCATTCCACCCTCATGGTTGCACTGCTTTCCCGGGCGGTCATCCAACGAACAGGTCCTTACGGAGAGGCACTCGAGAAACAGCTCGAGCCCCCTTGAAGGACACAAGTATAACATCATAATAAAGGAGGAAAACAACGTATCATTGATAAATCTCATCATGTTCATTGATTAGAGTTGAGCAATAGCATAATGCTAAACCATAATAATCCGACCCAGATAGGTAAGCAAGGACATGGATAACAAAAGCTAGTCAATCCTTAGGTATAAATGTGTAATGTGGGAGGTGAATTAAAGAATGTATAGGACAGAGATAGGTCAAGGGACACTTGCCTCCACCAACCAGCTGCTGCTCAGGGGCTTCTCCTGCGAGTTCTTCGGGTTCCTCAACCAGATCGTTCTCTATGCGAGCGCAAACATACATACACATTTAATACAAAAGAACAGTACACCATACAATAAAATGCAGTAAGTAAACAAACGTTCCACGCGGGCTCGCAACTACGGTTAAGAGAGAAAGAGAAAAAGATAGTCGAGAAATGATCATGTTACGTAATTATAAATTAAACTACTCGCTTAATAGAAGGGCATTAATTTGGTCACTACGTTTAGCATAAAGTAAAGTCATATTTCATGTTTAATCATTATAAGCAGATGAAGATAAATTGAAAGGATTGGTGCGCGGCGAGACGCGCGACATAACACTTTAAATTGAATTAAGAAATCAACGACTTGTTGTGCGATAGAGCGCACGACGAGACACTTGCATTAATTATAAAGAGACGTTAAGCATCGCGCGGCGAAACGCACGACGACATACGTCAACAGAACTGAGTTAAAGTGGAAGGTCTCGTGATTGGACGCGCAACGTCACACATTAAACAACCTGAAATTAAAATGGATTGTCACGCGACGAAGCGCGCGACGCAGCACATTAATAGAATCTGAAATTAGATAAATTCGTCGCGCGACGAAGCGCGCGACGCAACACGCTAACTAACAGAGTTTGAAATTAATTAAAAACCAAGAATAATCACCGTGCGCGTGGGGTTGCGCACACGGAAACGCGTTAGGGGTAAACGGGGGAGCGCGAGGCCGCGCCGAGGCCACGCGAGCCGCGCCGAGAGCCAGGACGCCGCGCACAGGGGCCAGGCCGCGTGCAGGGGCCCGGCCACGCTGGGGGCAGGGGACCGCGCCGGGGGCCGAGGCGGGGGCGAGCGCCGCCGCGCAGGGGGCCGGGGCGGGGTCGAGTCGCGCCGCCGCGGGGAGGGAGGGGCGGGCCGCGCCGGGGGGCAGGCCGCCGCGTGCAGGGCGAGCAGGGGCGAGCGCCGCCACGGGTAGGGGCGCACGCGCAGGGGAGAAAGGGAGGGCGCGCGTAGGGAAGAAAAGGGGAGGGAGAGGGATAGAGAGGAGATGGGAAGGGGAGGGGAAAAACTCACCTCCGGGGATCCAACTCCGACGATCACCGTCTCCAAAAACTAGGGCACCATGGGAGAGAGAGACAGAGATGGGAGAGAGAGAGGTTGCTGCGCGGGAAGAATCAAATGAGCCAAACGGATCTGGGGAAAGGGGGCGCGCAGGGGGAGGGCAGGGACGCCAGGGGCGCACGGGCCGGGCCGGGCCGGACCGGGTCGGGCTGGGTCACATCGTAGATCGAAACCCACGACACGCACGACCATTAAACGGACTCCAATCGCGAACCGAAATCCAAGATGGAATGAGACGAACACGCGACATCAGACAAAGAAATGCGCTTCGGCATGATGCAACACCCATGACACTTAGGTTTTGGTTTATACATGACACGGACACCTGTCACTATACTGGTTTGAAATTGGGAAGAAGGAACCGAAACGGGAAGAGAAAAGAGAGTAACGCCCGAATTTGGTGAGTGGAAAGAAGAAAAAATTCTACCCCCAAATTCAGGGCGTTACACCGGCTCGCGCCCGTGGAGGTCCTGGACCTTACCCGGGGGTCCGATCTGTATATGCAGGGGTCCGGCACTTTCCCATGGGGGTCCGGACCCACTGTTGGGGGATATTGTCTTCTCTGGCCACGTGGCGGCCTCGGAGCCGTCCACGTGGTGGGTCGGTCGCTGTTTACAACGCGACTAGAGATAGCCGTGTGGGTATCGCGTCTTCATACTGTACTAGGGTGCCCCTGTTTCAGGGTACCGATAGTGGCCCCGGGCCCACCTCAGGGGAGGATACGAGCCTGCAGGTGGGGCCAAAGCTTGACTGACGATTGGTGCGTTGCTTCTGTGCTCTTGCTGACGTAATCACCACCAATCCACCTTTGGTCATGCCAACTGCCAAGTCTGTCCCCGCGGCTGACTGACCCGCAGCCCCCATGCCTGACGGTTTCGCCTGGTCACACGCGAGGCGCCTCGATACCGTTGTGTTGGTTTAAAAATTCACCTTCTCTGTCCTCTGCGGCGGCCCCGAGGAGGTGCAGTACTGGCGCGAGCGACGATTCGCTCTTTTTGCACTTAGAAACCGATGCCCAAGGAGTATGACTCGTGGGTCCAGGCCCCCGTGTGAGAGACAGGGCCATTGTTTTCGGCGGAGATGAAGAGGCGCACTACCACGGGCGGCGGTTCGCTCCTCGCGTGGCGGTTCGCTCCTCGCATGGCGGTTCGCCTTCTTCGCACTCGGAGACCCGCACACCAGCTGTATGACTTGTGGGCCCGGGCCCCCATGTCATAGGCTGGGTTGCTTTGATGCGCGTCGGGCGAGATTTTCTGTGGCGTCTCGGGGCGTGAGCGGGAGAGTCTTCCTTGAAAAGGGATATTCACCCCGCGTGCAGCAGTTACGCTTTCGCATTTTCTCCACCTGCTGCGCCCTTTCGCCTTCGAGCTCTCTGCGCCCCTTTGCGTTCGTGCTCTTCTACTTTCCACCACCGTAGTCGCCATGGCCTCGCTAGTCCATCCCGAGCGCTTCCAATCCGAGGAGGCACTCAACCTGGTGCGCAACCTGCTCGGATGTGGCACGCCAGCGTTCGCCGGAAGGATCCGCATCGGCGCCTCTCCCCTCGGCGATCTCGCCGCTGGGGAGTTCGTGCTCTTCGTCTCCTACCTCTCCTGCGGGTTGGCGCTACCGATCTCGCCTTTCTTCCTGCTGCTGCCGGAGGAGCTTGGCCTCCAACTTCAGCACCTGACGCCCCACTCCATCCTCTAGGCGGCCATCTTCGCCCACCTGTGTGAGATGTTCGTGGGGGTGGCGCTTCTTCCGCCAGCGCCTGGACAAAAGGGTGTTGCGCAGCGACCTTCCGGAGATGGAAAGCGAGTTGAGTTGCGGCTCCATCTTTCGCATGAACTTCATTGCCTCCTGTAGCGGCCTCGTCAGCTCCTCCCTGAACTTCACCAGCACCTCGTGGTACGCCTCCATGAACTGGTCCAGCTCTGGCTCGTCTCAGCGGCCAGGCCGCCAAGCGCCATGCGCTGCCGTGCCTCCATCTCTTTGGCTTTGATGGCCTCGACGTCGCCTCCAACGATGAGGGTTCCCTCGCCTTGACGCACAATCGAGGAGGCCGCCGCCGTTGGCAAGCTGTAGCACCGGGTTGCCGCTAGCGCCGCTGTTCCCAGTGGCCGCCACCGTGTTCAGGGTGAGCAGCAGGCCTGCGCCTGGCGGTTGCGGCGGCAGCTGTGTTACGACGGCGCTGAGGGAGGATGCCCACGGGCGGTGGTAATGATCGTTGGTCCGGTTGCCGATACTGAAGACGCCGCCCGGGAGGTCGTATAAGATGTCGTGGAGACGGCGGCCGCGCGCTTCTAGCGCGACCCTGCTGATGTCGAGTAGTTTATACCTGTAGAAATGAGGCTAGAGCTCCGCTTGAAGGCGGATGTAATAACTTTTGTTTTTGTAAGATACTTTTGAGTACTATTCATCGAGCAGTATTAGCACTTATCTGTATACTATTTGTCCTTGTTGTGTGTGGCGTTACCAACTCCTCCCTGGTACTTTGCCCCCCTGGGATGTAGGCTCGATTGTCGAGGCTGGATACCAGTATACCTAAGAAAGAGTTGGCAACGGCCCCCAGGAGGTAGGCTCGACTAGCACCTGGACCTGTACACAGCTTCGACTAGGGAGCGTTAGTAGCACACCCATAGGACCCATCGTCTGGCATCTGCCATCCTTTGATTCACGCAACAGGACCTGCAGGATTTAGACCGGGAAGCCAATCCGTGTGTCTGGACCCCCTGGATCACAGCCCTAAATACTAGGGCACCCGTCGCAGAGTGGTGGAGCGTGTAGGCTTAGGGTACGGGACCAAGCTAAGCGGCTACACAGCTCCGAACCACCCCAGGGGACGTGTGTCCGTTCTCTAGAACTGGACCCCTGGTTGCCGGACCTACAGGACTATAGTTCCAAATACTAGGGTACCCGTCACAAAGTGGTGGAGCGTGCAGGCTTAGGGTACGGAACCAAGCTAAACGGCTACATAGCTCTGGACCACGCCAAGAGACGAGTTCCCGTTCTCTAGAACTGGCCCCCAGGCTGCCGAACCCCCCCTACCGAGGGATCCCAAACTGCAAGTATGGCTACTCAATTCAGATGTCATTATACCAGCAAGGGTGGGAACTGTATGGGTGGGTTAAATAAAAGATAATATCTGGAAACTACAGCAGAATAAAATCATCACAGAAGCACATCTGGGGGGGGGGTAAATCCTTCCTTTATAACTTGACATGCATGGGTGCAGACCAACAGGCCGGGCTTATGAGGGCGGACCTCACCGGGCTGGCGTACACGTATGCACAACTTAGTTACAAAAATAAGAAAACTTAACCCCTCAGCCTTGCTCCTATGGATAGAACTTACGAAGATGTTCTATGTTCCAGGGGTTGGGAAGAGGATTCTGAAAGGGAAATAGGGTCAAACCTTTTCCTAAATGATTTTGGTGGTTGAATTTCCAAACACAAATAATTGGACTAAATAGTTTGCTCTAGATTATAAGTTCTACAGGTGCCAAAGGTTCAACACAAACCAATAAAAAGGTCCAAGATAGGGTTCAAAAGAAAGGAGCAAAAGAAACCAAAGGCTGCCCTGGTCTGGCGCACCAGACAGTGTCTGGTGCACCAGGGTGGATCAACTCGAACTCGCCACCTTCGGGTTTCTAGAAAAGCCACTCCGCTATAATTCACCGGACTGTCCAGTGTGGCACTGGACTGTCCGGTGTGCCAGCGGAGCAACGGCTACAGCGCAACGGTCAACTCCAACAGAAACCTGTAAAAGCGCTACAGTGCGCGAACAGTGCGCGCAGAGTCAGAGCAGGCGCCAGAAGGCGCACCGGACTGTCCGGTGGCCCAGGCTGACAGAGCTCCAACTATCGAACCCTAATGGTTGGGTGACGTGGCTGGCGCACCGGACAATGTCCGGTGGCGCAGACAGACAGCCTCCCCAACGACCATTTGGTGGTTGGGGCTATAAATACCCCCAAACACCACACTTCAAGGCATCCAAGTTTTCAGCCATTGCATTCAATACAAGAGTTCTAGACTTCACTCCAAGACACAAAACAAAAGATCAAATCCTCTCCAAGTCCCAATCTCATTCCAAAGACTTAGTGGCTTGTGAGAGAGAGACATTTGTGTTCATTTGAGTTCTTATCGCTTGGATCGCTTTTCTTCTTCCTCCATTCTTGTTCTCAAGCAATTTGTAATCAAGCAAGAGACACCAAGTTGTGGTGGTCCTTGTGAGGGGTCTAAGTGATCCGTTGATTAAGGAGAAAAGCTCACTCGGTCTAGGTGACCGTTTGAGAGAGGGAAAGGGTTGAAAGAGACCCGGTCTTTGTGACCACCTCAACGGGGAGTAGGTTTGCAAGAACCGAACCTCGGTAAAACAAATCACCATGTCATCCAACTTTTTTGCTTGTGATTTGTTTTCGCCCTCTCTTTCGGACTCGATTATATTTCTAACGCTAACCCCGGCTTGTAGTTGTGCTTAAACTTTATAAATTTTAGATTTGCCTATTGTTGGAACTTGCTCTCCTGGGCAAGTTGATCCAACGGGGGAGTGAAAGCAACGTAAACAGGGTTTTTGCTCGAGATGGCAATAGCTCTGTTAATCTAGCCTTTCAAGGGCACTGTGCGGGGGTATTTATAGGTACCTGAGTGCCCAGCATCCTGAGTTAAGGACGCATGTGCCCTCAGGCGCCTAGGTTATCCCCAGAATATTCCCATAAAGCAGGGTTACAGACTGTAATTACAGGGAAACCTTTACCAATTAGGCCTGTAATGCGCAGCGGCCACACAGGGCCTGTTACAATGGGTCGGATCACGCGTGGGCCTCCATGTTGGACGATGCCGCGGGATAGGACGACCTCGTCATGGGCCTTCGTCCAGCGACGCGCAGGGCGAAGGGTAAGTTCGCCAGTCGTCTTGTCTTTGTTGGTGCAGCGTGGCTGGCGAAGGCATCGAGCGAAGGGTGGCGTCTTCGCCTTCACCCCAACATTTGCCCTCCGAGGGACCAGTTCGAATAAGTCATCTGGTGCCGAAGGCGTCGCTAGATGGTGGAGAAGCTGCCCTCGCTCGAAGTGGTTCCGTGGGGGTTTTTGACATGACCGTTGATTGACGCCGCACTATTGGATTGCGGGCTTCCCGAAGCGTCGCGCCCTGTGTATATAAAGGGGGCGGGGGCGACGCGGATTGAAATTTACCTTTCTGTGCGCCGCAAAAACCCTAGCCTCCCTTTCAAACTGCTTGCTTGCTCGTCTGCCCTCCTTGCTCCTGTTCGTCGGAGAACTGGCCCGCGTGAAGCAGACCGCGCGCCGCCGTCGACGGTACGTAGCCATGTCGTCTTCCTCCTCGTCTGCTGCGACCACGCCGACGGCCGAGGTGTCTTCTGAAGATCTCTCGGGCACTGTGGCGGCGGTGGAATTGCGACCGGGTGATACAGTGGAATTCGGTGTTTTGCGGATGTCGTTGGGCCACGTGCAAGATATGCAGCGGTTGGGGTATTTTGGCGGCGGGGTTGGTCGGGTCCCAGGGGCGGAGGAGGTCCCCGAGCCCGAGGGCGAATTGGTTGTTTTTGAGGCATTTTTCATTGCCGGCCTTCGACTGCCTGCATCGTTTTGTGATGGAGGTTTTGCAGAAGTTCGAAGTCCAGGTTCATCAGCTGACACCAAACACCGTGGTGGCGTTGGCGAAGTATGTCTGGGCAACGACATCGTATGGCGGTCAGCCTTCGGTGGAGGTCTTCGCCAAGCAATACTGTCTGCACTGGCAGAAGAGAAAAATTGGACATAAGATTGCGCAATTCGGATCGTGCACTTTCACGCCAAAGTCCGGGAAGACTTCGATGGAAGTTGTGGAGCTGGTCCCGTGTGCCCGAAATAAGTGGGGCAACTGGTGGGACTACTGGTTTTATGTTTCGGAGGCTGAAGTCGAAGATCACCCAGGGCTCCCTACCGCCATTATGTGTTCTCATTATTGTGTGGCGTACCCGTCATTTGAAGTGGCGGAGGATGATGAAAATGAGAGGGCCCTTTGGATTGCTGCCCGCACGAGTAGTGGGTGCGATCTAGTTGAGGAATTCATAGGGTATGGGGTGTGGCCCTTAGCGCATGGATGGGTGCTGGGCGAAGTATGCCCTCGCGAGATGCCCTCCCTGGGTGGACGGAAGGTGCGAAGTCCACATTTTGCTTTGGATTTGCGAGGGCGGGATCCTGCCGCGGTTGTGCGTGAGGCGGAGGATGGGGCGGTGAGAATTGTTGAGCGCTATGTGCCGAAGACGGAGACCCAGCGGAGTTGGGATACACGTGGATCCAACGACCGCCTGAATAGGGTCTTCGAGTTGAATTGTTTGCCGTATGGCGGTTATCCCGGGGAGGATGTCGTCGACCGCCGCGGGAAAAAACCAGCGGCTGTGACTGAGGATGACCCCGCGCCGGAGGCCGCCCCAGCCACTAAAAAGAGGAAGCTAGGTACTGCGGTGGGAGAACTGGGGGTCTCCGATAGCTTTGCTATGGAGTTGATGGGGACATGTGCGGCCCCAGGGGGAAGGATGTCTTCGTCCGAGCTCCGGGAGTCTTCGGCGCGGATGCTGGAGGTTACCGGGGGTCGATGGCCCAAGAATATTCCTATCCCCTACGCGGCTGGCGAAGACTTCTTTACGTCTCGCATGACTCGTGACTTGAGAGTGTTTCCTTACGGACGGAATATTGCTGCTGTTGTGTCGGCAGTGATGAACAAGGATCGCCAGGATGCTACACAGAAGCGTCGGGCGGTCATCAGGCTCCCCGAAGCTAGGCCGAAGAGGGCGTGGGGAACTGTGAAGGCTACCGTCCCTGGCGGTAGCCAGCCGACGCTGGCGGCGAAGCCGGCCGCCCCTGGGTCCAGCAAGGTGCCGGAGAGCGTGAAGGCGGTCGGTGCAGGCGGAACCAAGTCTGCCCCGGACGGAGCTGCGAAGGTCTGGGAATTGCCTTCGCCGGGAAACGCGTTGCCGACTTTGGCACAAATATTAGCATGGACGACTATCTCGTTGGTAAGCATTTTTTTAACTGGTGATACGTTGCAGGGTTGGGCGAGAGGTAACTTGTTGTTGTCCCGCATGTGGTGGCAACCACGGCGTCTACCGCGGTGCTTGGGCGAAGGGTGGCGCTTTTAGCGCTGGCGGCGAGATTTCGGCGGCCACTGCCGTCAAGGACGAAGCGGGCACTATGTCCCGCCGACTGAGGGAGGCGTCGCAGCAGCTGAGTCAAGTAAGTTGAGCTGGACTTCGGTGTTTGCCACTTTTCATGGGGATTGTGGTCTCATGTGTGTCTGTTAGGCGGCCGACTTCGCCGACCGCGTGGCGTCGGGTGCCCTTACTGCAGATGTGTCTGCCGAAGTCGAGAGTATTCAGGCGCAGCACGTGGACGTCGTCCGGGAGAAGTCAGCTGCGGATAGCAATAGCCGCAAGCTGGCGGAGAAGGTGGCCGCCCTGGAGGGCGAGAGGATGGACCTCCGGCGCCAGCTGGTGGAGGAAAGGAGGGAGGCCAACCAGGCCATCGCCGAGGCGCACGCGGCGCAGGCGGAGGCCAAATTGGCACGGGCGGAGGGGAGTCTCGCCAGCCAGTGCGCCGAGGAATGGGAGGTGCGGTTCAACGCTCTGCAGGCCCGCATGGAGAGGGCCGAGGCCTCTACGCGCTCGGAAGTTGAGCGGACGCGCAAACAGCTCGTGGACTCATACCGCGAGCTGGGTGCGCGGACTGCTGACTTCGAAGTGCCCGATCGAGAGGCGGGCTTGGCTTCCTTGAGTGGCTGCAAGAGGAACTGCTGGCGCTCCCGACCATCATGGAGGGATTCATGTCCTTTGCCTCCATCATCACCTGCGAAGGGGCCATGAATGGCTGTCCCGCGAGGGGTGCAGTCACTATGAGGGCTTCGACCGATCCGATGAAGACTTTGGGCGTGAGATTTTTAAGGTCGAAGACCCTGTGGTGAAGGACTCCGCGGGGGCCCTCTTCGACCGGATGTGGGGCCCCCACGGTCTAACTAGGCGAGGGATCAAGTAAAGTTTGTCTTTCGTTTCATGTCGTTGAATGTGGGTATACGTGGGTTTGCTGAATCAGTGTGTTGTGTTGTAGATGGCGCGTGCCGAGGACGTGGAGGACTTCGGACGTCTGAACGGCGTGCAGCCCGAAGCGGAGGTCAACCCGGTGGTGGCTGAGGCTGAGGTCGACCTGACACCGCTCTCGAAAATCGGTGAAGGCTCCCGCGCTGCCCCTGCATCTACTGTGTCTGGTGGAAGCTCGTCGCCAGCCACTGTACCGATGGCGGAGGATCCCCCGAAGGCGGTGACGAAACTGGCAGCGGAGGATCCCAACGTGGCGGCTGGGTCTTCGCAGGTGGCTTAGTGGGTGTGGGGTAGTTAGAGAATTTTGTCTGTGTTACTGAACCTTGGTTGCTGCACAGGTTCAAGATTTTGGGCCTGCGCACGCAACCGCTACTGCTAATTTTGTGGCGGCTTCGACCGTGGTCACTGGAAATGAATCAGATGAGTCTACGTCTAAGTTTTCTGAGTTTGATGACTCTGGGAGTTCGGTAGTGTGGACGGAAGAGTCTTCGGATGAGGACTTGGATTACTTTGCAGCTTTGGATGTGGCTGCGGCGGAGGCTTCTCCGCGTGTTACGGATGCTGAAGTTTTTCCTGGTCCGAGTGCTGGGCGTAGGCGGCGAAGAGCGGTGGCGAAGCGTAGAGTGAGTGAAGTGGATGGTGGTCGGCTTCGTGTGGGCAGCGCTGGCAAGCGGGAATTGTTGTCCTCGCCGGCTGGGGCGAGCGTGGGTGAGGGGGAGTTGCGAAGTCTTTTTGAGGGTGAGGAGCTGAGGATAATGATGTTTAACTATAGGGAGATGGGAATCATTCCGAAGGTTGAACCAATGTAAGGTGTGATGCCCTCGCTGTACGTGTGTAACTATAGTTTGTATGATGAGGTTGTGCGCCTTCGCGCACTCGGCTATGTTCATAGGGGCATTGCGCACTTGGTCTAGCACGTTCAATATGTCGGTCTGGCTACGCCTGTAGTCGGTCTTTGCGCGGACAGTTTCTCGATATAGACTTTTGCCGGATGTAATGTGCCTTCGATTTTGCGCACTCGTTGTGCAACCGGCTGCACCCTTAGGCGACTTTTGCAGGGATAGTCTTTTGAAGAAGACTTCGATTTTGCGCACTTGTTGTGCTAGTCCGGCTGCACCCTTAGGCGACTTTTGCATGGATAGTCTTTTGAAGAAGACTTCGATTTTGCGCACTTATTGTGCTAGTCCGGCTGCACCCTTAGGCGACTTTTGCATGGATAGTCTTTTGAAGAAGACTTCGATTTTGCGCACTTGTTGTGCTAGTCCGGCTGCACCCTTAGGCGACTTTTGCACGGATAGTCTTTTGAAGAAGACTTCGATTTTGCGCACTTGTTGTGCTAGTCTGGCTGCACCCTTAGGTGACTTTTGCACGGATTGTTGCATGCGAGGGTAGCCAGCGCTGCCCCTCGCGGTGACTTTGTGTTGGTCGAATGCCGAAGACCGTCGATGCGGTCTTTTTTCGACGTAGATTTTTGCGGGGGATTTTTCGCGTGAATATTACATGGCTCCGCCTCATTAAAAACCTCACCCCCGGGAGGAAAAGAGTGCGGGCCGGAATAAAATTGTTTTGCGAATTACAAGGGCGAGCTGGCCCTGAGGAGTCAAACAAAAAATTTGCGGAGATTATCAATGTTCCAAGAATGCTCTAGGTCCTCGCCGGATGGCGTTGTGAGCCTGTACGCGCTAGGGGATGCCTTCGTCTTGACGATGAAAGGGCCCTCCCACTTGGGCTCCAGCTTGCCCAGGGACTCTGTCCGTGCTGTCCGGACGAGTATGAGGTCTCCTTCGCTGAATTCCCTCGGGATGACCGTGTGATCGCGCCATGCTTTTGTTTGAGCTTGGTATTTCTTTAGAGCCTGTAGGGCGAAGACGCGGTCTCCGTCGATGAGGTCCTTCGAAGTGGGCTCGTCCACATCGGGGACGACTGACGGGACTGTCCGTGGTGACCCATGTTTTATTTCTTGCGAGGTCATGGCCTCCGATCCATATAGAAGGCGGAAAGGGGTGAACCCAGTCGCCCTGCACTCAGTCATGTTCAGTGCCCAGACTGCTTCAGGTAACAGGTCGACCCACTTGCCGTTTTTGTCGTCGAGGAGCATCTTCTTGATGGCTGTGAAAATTTTTCCATTTGCGCGTTCCACAACTCCGTTGGATTGCGGGTGGTACACTGAGGCGAAGGTAAGCTTGGTGCCGATGGAGAAGCAGAAATCCTTGAAGTCTTGGCTGTCAAATTGCTTGCCATTGTCAACTGTGAGCTCGGACGGGACTCCGAAGCGGCAAACAATGTTTTGCCAGAAGAATTTCTGGGCAGTCTTCGATGTTATTGTGGATACAGCCCTCACCTCGATCCATTTGGTAAAATACTCGACAGCGACGAAGGTGAACTTGAGGTTCCCCTGGGCCGTGGGCAGGGGCCCGACAATGTCCAGGCCCCAGTGCTGAAGAGGCCATGTGTGGGCGATTAGCTTTGTGAATTGCGAAGGGCTTCCCGAGCGTGGAGAAAATTTCTGGCAGGCTTCGCAGGACCTTGTGACCCGATTTGTGGCGCAGATCATGGCGGGCCAGTAGAAACCTTGACGGATTACCTTTGCGGCTAGGGCCCTAGGCCCTGTGTGAGAGTCGCAAGTCCCGTTGTGGACTTCGCGCAGAATCTGGACGCCTTCGGTCTCGGTGACACATTTAAGCATGGGTTGACTGACCCCCTTCTTGTAAAGCTGGCCTTCAATTAGTGCGAAGTCCCGGCTTCGATGTTTGAGGCGCTTGGCCTCATTGATGTCTGTTGGATGATAGTACCCCTGCAGGAACAGGGTTATTGGTGCCCGCCAGTCTTCGGTCATGATAAGGTTGACTATGCGGTGGCCCTCGCTGTCATTGATTATTTGGAGCCCCTCTGGGCTGCGGACGGCTAGCGTGCCGATGACATGGTAGAATACGTCGGAGGGCAGGGCCTCGCCTCTGGCGGCTGCCTTGGCCAACGCGTCGGCCTCCTCATTCTTGGCTCGGTCCACATGCTGCAAGGTGAAACCTTTGAATTGCCTCTCGAGACTACGGATAGCCGCGAGGTACTGCATAAGTGCGGGGTCCTTCGCTGCATAGTCTTTCTCGACTTGGTCGACGACTACCTTGGAGTCTGTTCTGATGATGCAGGTGGTGACGCCAAGTGCCCTTAGCTTGCGAAGGCCGAGGATGATAGCTTCGTATTCTGCTATGTTGTTAGTGCATCTGTCAGACTCCTAAGCAAAGCTGAGGCGTGCTGCGTATATGTGCTTGACCCCTGTGGGTGAAGTAATGACTGCAGCGGCGCCTGCCCCTGCATGGCACCATGCGCCATCGCAATGGATTGTCCACACCTTCTCTGCGGACGGGTCCGGCTGTGTTATTGGCCTAGTCCAGTCGACGACGAAGTCTGCCAGGACTTGTGACTTTATGGCTGTCCTGGGTTCGAATGTGATGTGGTAGCCGGAGAGTTCGGCCACCCATTTGGCAATCCGGACTGATGCCTCTGGGTTTCTAAACAATTCGCCAAGTCCCCTATCTGAGGTGACCCGGACCTTGAATGCTTCAAAATAATGGCGCAATTTGCGCGAAGCCATAACAACTGCATAGGCGATTTTTTCCAGTTCCGTCATATTGCATTTTGATGTCGTAAGTACTTCAGAGACGTAGTAAACTGGACATTGCCTGACCGTGCCCTCTCTGCTCTGCTCTTGAATCAGTGCTGCGCTGATCGCATGCGGCGAAGCTGCTATGTAGAGCAACAGGGGTAGCGAGGGGTCTGGGCTTGTGAGAATCGCCAACTCTGACAGGTACTGCTTCAATGAAGTGAAGGCCGCCACCTGCTCTGGTCCCCATGCGAAGTCCTTTGCGCCGCGGAGTGTTTTGAGGAAAGGGAGGCTTCGCTCTGCGGATTTAGAGATGAATCTATTGAGGGCGGCCAATCTGCCTGTCAGTCGTTGGACGTCTCTAGCTGATTATGGGGGCGTCATGTTGATGATGGCCTGGATTTTGGTTGGATTGGCTTCAATCCCGCGGTGCGACACCAGGTAGCCCAATATTTTCCCCTAGCGAACGCTGAAGACGCACTTTTTGAGGTTTAGGCGAAGTTGTGCGTCCCGCATGTTCGCAAAAGTTTCGGCGAGGTCAGCCAGATGGTCTTCCTTGCTTCAGCTGGCGACGACGATGTCGTCCACATACGTAAATATATTTCTGCCGACTTGGCCCTCAAGCACCGTTTTGGTGAGCCGAGAGAAAGTGGACCCGGCGTTCTTAAGTCCCTCCGGCATTCTGATGAAGCAATACGTGTCAAAGGGTGTTATGAAGCTGGTGCTCGCCTTGTCCTCCTCCTTCATGTATATTTGATGGTAGCCGGAGAAGCAATCAAGGAGTGACATGACTTCGCACCCGGCCGCACTATCGACGATTTTGTCGATCCGAGGCAGCGGGAAGTTATCCTTGGGGCAGGCTTTGTTAAGACTGGTGAAATCGATGCACATGCGCCATTTGCCGCTCTTCTTCTGCACCATCACTATGTTGGCGAGCCATGTAGGGTAGGCAATTGGCTTGATAAATTTGGCCTCAAGCAGGCGATGTACCTCAGCCTTGGCGGCCTCTATCTTCTCATCAGACATCTTGTGCAGTCGTTGTTTCTTCGGCCTTACCGAAGGGTCAATTCCCAAGCTGGGCTCGATGATGGAGCGACTGACTCCGACCAGGTCGAGGGTGGACCAGGTGAAGACGTCTTTATTCTTGGACAAACAGCAGAGGAGTCTCTCCTCGTCATGCGAAGTGAGGTCTTCGCTGATGGTGACAGTCTGTCTGGGTGTCGCCTTGTCGAGGGGGGCAGTCTTGGTCCCGTCGTTGCTTTGCAGCTGTGCTTTGACATGCTCTTTGGCAGTTGGGCTGGCAGATTCGGGGACTTCGCGCTGGGCCATGAGGCAGTGTACGTTTCTTTGTCCGAGAACGAAGTCTCTTTCTATGTTACATGCAGCCTGCTGGTTGCCGTAGATTGTGATGGCGCCTTGCGGACCTGGGATCTTCATGCACAGGTACAATCCGTGAATGGCTGCCTCAAACTTGTTGATGGAGCCCTAGCCCATTATGGCGTTGTACGGGTACACCATGTCGACGATGTCGAATGTGACTTGCTCACTTCGGGCATTGGGTGCTACACCGAAGGAGAGAGGTAACTCTATTTTGCCGACAGGAAAGGTGCCCTTGCCGCCGAAGCCGTACAACGGGTTGTCCGAAGGCTTGAGCAGGTTGTGGCTTATGCCCATGCGATCGAAGGCATGGAGGAAAATGATATCTGCCTGGCTGCCATTGTTGACTAAGACTTTGTGCAGATCCCATCCTGCCACGCTGCAGTTGATAACCATGGCGTCGATGTGTGGTGCGCTGCGCAGATCAACGTCGCGGGCGTCGAAGGTCAATGGCACATGGGACCACTTCGTCTGCACGACTGGACCAGTGATGGCGACATGGTTGATGCTGCAGAAATGGTCCCTCTTCTGCCGCTTTGTGTCGAAGTCGGCGCTAGACCCCCCAGTGATCATGTGAATGACTCCGCGATACGGCTGATCGGCGAAGTCTTCTTGCTTTGGGGCTTGGGGGTGGTTGTGGTGGTGGACGTTTTGCTGTTGCTGGTGTGGGGGTGGGGGAGGTACAATTTGTACCTCCTGGTGATGTTGGTATGCGTGGTGCGGTGGGTGCGGAGCGGGGCCGTGATTGTATGGCTGAGGGGGTTGTTGGTATGTGTGCGTGACAACTCTAGGGTTGTCGGCTGGTTGCGCTCGTGCCATCCTGTCTCTGGTGGCCTTCGTTTCTGGGCAGTCTCTTGTAGGGTGGACGCAGTCTTCGCTGTGGAACAGGCAGTAAAATCTGCGCGGCTGCTGCACGCGTCCCCGGCCCCGACCACGAGTTCCGTTTCCGCGGCCCTAGGGGGATATTCCTGGCGGCGAGGGGCCTCGCCAGCGGGGTTCTGGTTGGTGATGTTGTGCACCTGCTGCTGATTGCAGCCGTCCCGACCAGAGTTTGCCTGCGAGGACCTCGTCCACGTGCGGCTGGACTGTGGAGTGTCTATGGGTTTCCTCTGAGACTCGACTTTGCACTGGTGGAGCTCTTCGGATCTGGCGTATTTTTCAAATAGCTGATACAGCTCCTGGAGGTTCTTGGGCGGATCCCGGATGCAGTGGCTATAGAGGACGCCGGCCCGAAGGCCACTGATGGCGTAGTGGATGGCGATCTGGTCATCAACCAAAGGCAGTTGTGGCTTGAGGGTCAGAAACTTGCGGTAGTACTCCCGCAGAGTCTCTTTTTCCAGCTGCTTGCAGAGTGTAAGTTCAGCCAAGGCGTCGGTGTCTGGGCGGTACCCTTGGAAGTTGAGCAAGAATTTGTCCCGGAGACTTCTCCAGGAGTCGATGGACAGTGGGGGCAACCTGGTGTACCAGGTGAGGGCTGGGCCTTCGAGGGCGATGATGAATGACTTGGCCATCGTGGCGTCGTCCCCTCCGGATGATGCAACGGCGACCTGATAACTCATGATGTACTATGCTGGGTCAGTGCTACCGTTGTACTTGGGATAGTTCCTGCCCTGAAGTTGGCTGGCCATGGTGACACTTGCAGGTGTGGCGCCAGGTGACTTCGCTCGTCGAGGTAGTTGACACCTTGGAATGCCGCGGCGTGTGGGATGGCGTGGCCGCGCTGAGGGAAGTATAGGTCTTCGTCTTGTGCGCGCTGTTGTAGGGGTGGGCCGTGTTGCAGGCCGAGGTGGCCTTCGCGCTGCATGAGCGCGATCTCTTGTTCGAGCTCCTGAGCCTTCTTCTCTTCGTCGCGTATCATCTGTCGCACCTTAGCTTGTGCAGACACACATTGGCGCTTGGCCTCAAGGATCTCTTTTTGCTTCTGGAGGTTGCGGTTCTTGATGCGCAAGGCGCGCAGCTGTAGCTGCTCCTCCGCTGAAACGTCGATGACTTTGCCGTCCTCGATGACGTCCGCGCCCTCCGGTGGAGCGAAGCCTAAGGGAAGTTGCGGTTGTCCTCCAGAGCTGCAGGTGCGGAGACTGCCTTCGAGAGTGGGTTGTTCGTTGCGCTGCCTCTTGCTGAGTGCGTCGTCTTCGGTGGCCTCTTGGTGGGTGGTGTCGATGAGGGCCTTACCCTTTTTCTCAGCAAGCAGTGCTGCCTTCGCAGCCTCGTTAGCCTTCGAACTAGCTCTCTTGGGTGCCATAGCGGGTGGTTTTTCCGTAGCACGAATGGTGGGCGCCAAATGTTGGAACTTGCTCTCCTGGGCAAGTTGATCCAACGGGGGAGTGAAAGCAACGTAAACAGGGTTTTTGCTCGAGATGGCAATAGCTCTGTTAATCTAGCCTTTCAAGGGCACTGTGCAGGGGTAGTTATAGGTACCTTAGTGCCCAGCATCCTGAGTTAAGGACGCATGTGCCCTCAGGCGCCTAGGTTATCCCCGGAATATTCCCATAAAGCAGGGTTACAGACTGTAATTACAGGGAAACCTTTACAAATTAGGCCCGTAATGCGCAGCGGCCACGCAGGGCCTGTTACAATGGGCCGGATCACGCGTGGGCCTCCATGTTGGATGAGGCCGCGGGATAGGACGACCTCGTCATCGTCTTTCGTCCAGCGATGCGCGGGGCGAAGGGTAAGTCTGCCAGTCGTCTTGTCTTCGTTGGTGCAGCGTGGCTGGCGAAGGCATCGAGCGAAGGGTGGCGTCTTCACCTTCGCCCCAACACCTATTCACCCCCCTCTAGGCGACTTTCAATTGGTATCAGAGCTCGGTTCTTCATTAGAGCCTAACCGCTCGAAGTGATGTCGGGAGCATCCGCCAAGAGGGAGATTGGGACCGGCGACAAGTCTGCAAGCTCAGGGAGAACCCATTCAAGGGAGTCCGCCCACAAGCATAAGGAGGAATCCTCTTCCTCCATCAAGACTCAACGGAAGGGTGATAAGAAGAAGAAGATGAAGAAAGTGGTCTACCATGAGACCGACTCTTCGTCACCTTCCACCTCCGGCTCCAAATCGGCATCCGCCACTTCTAAGCGCCATGAGTGCAAGAAGTATAGTAAGATGCCCCTCCGCTATCCTCGCATTTCCAAACGCACTCCATTACTTTCTGTCCCATTAGGCAAACCACCAGTTTTTGACGGTGAAGATTATTCTATGTGGAGTGATAAAATGAGGCATCACCTAACCTCACTCCACAAAAGCATATGGGATATTGTTGAGTATGGAGCGCAGGTACCAAAGGAAGGGGACAAGGACTATGATTCGGAGGAGGTCGACCAAATCCGGCACTTCAACTCCCAAGCCACTACTATACTCCTCGCCTCTCTAAGTCGAGAGGAGTATAATAAGGTGCAAGGGTTAAAGAGTGCCAAAGAGATTTGGGATGTGCTCAAGACCGCACACGAAGGAGATGAGGTGACCAAGATCACCAAGCGGGAAACGATCGAGGGGGAGCTCGGTCGATTCATGCTCAACCAAGGAGAGGAGCCACAAGCCATGTACAACCGGCTCAAGACCTTGGTGAACCAAGTGCGCAACCTCGGGAGCACAAAATGGGATGACCATGAAATGGTCAAGGTTATTCTAAGATCACTCATTTTTCTTAACCCTACACAAGTTCAATTAATTCATGGTGATCCTAGATACAAGCTAATGTCTCCCGAGGAGGTTATAGGAAAGTTTGTGAGCTTTGAATTGATGATCAAAGGCTCCAAACAAATCATCGAGCGAGGCGCCACCTCCACACCCGAGGTGCAACCCGTCGCATTCAAAGCGGCGGAGGAGAAAAAAGAAGAGTCTACGTCAAGTAGGCTCCCCATCGACGCCTCCAAGCTCGACAATGAGGAAATGACGCTCATCATCAGAAGTTTCCGCCAAATCCTCAAGCAAAGGAGGGGGAAGGATTACAAGCCCCGCTACAAGAAAGTTTGCTACAAATGTGGTAAGCCCGGTCATTTTATTCCTAAATGTCCATTATCCAGTGATAGTGACAGGGGCGACGACAAGAAAGGAAAGAGGAGAGAGAAGAAGAAGTACTACAAGAAGAAGGGTAGTGATGCCCACGTGTGTCGGGAATGGGACTCCGATGAGAGCTCCACCGACACCTCCTCCGACGAGGACTCCGCCAACATTGCCGTCAACAAGGGTCTCCTCTTCCCCAACGTCAGCCACAAGTGCCTCATGGCAAAGGACGACAAAAAGAAGGTAAAATCTAGAGCATCCACTAAATATGCAACATCTAGTGATGAGGATAACTCTAGTGATGATGAAGATAGTTTGCTTGCTCTTTTTGCTAACCTAAATATGCAACAAAAAGAAAAATTAAATGAATTGATAGGTGCTATTCATGAGAAGGATGAACTCTTGGATAGCCAAGAGGACTTCCTTATTAAGGAAAACAAGAAGCATGTTAAGGTTAAAAATGCTTATGCTCAGGAGATAGAAAAATGTGAAAATTGCCTAGTGAGCTTAGCATTTGCCATGATACTATCTCCAACCTTAGAAATGGGAATGCAAAATTAATTGCTAAGGTTGAGAAGTTAAATGTTTGTGATGATTCTCTTGTCAACCTTAGAGATGATAATGCTAGTTTGATTGCTAAGATTGACAAGTTGAATGAATCAATTTCTAGCCTTAAAATTGAGAATGATAAATTAATTGCTAAGGCTAAGGATTTAAATGTTTGCAATGTTTCCATTTCCAATCTTAGAAACGAGAATGCCATGTTACATGCTAAGATTGATGAATTAAATGCTTGCAAACCATCTACATCTAGTGTTGATCATGTTATTATTTGTACTAGATGTAGAGACATTAATGTTGATGCTATCCATGATCGCCTAGCTTTAATTAAACAAAAAAATGATCACATAGCTCAACTTAGTGCTAAAATTAATGAGCATGACTTAGAAAATGAAAATTTTAAATTTGCTAGAAGTATGCTCTATAGTGGGAGACACCCTGGCATTAAGTATGGCATTGGCTTCCAATAGGGAGACAATGTCAAGCTTAATGCGCCTAAAAGATTGTCAAATTTTGTTAAGGGTAAGGCTCCCATGCCTCAGGATAACGAGGGCTATATTCTATATCCTGCTGGTTATCCCGAGCACAAAATTAGGAGAATTCATGCTAGGAAACCTCATAATGTTTCACATCATGCTTTTATGTATAAAAATGAGGCTTCTAGCTCTAGGCAATCAACCCATGTTAAATTGCCTAAAAAGAAATCTCCTATTGCATCAAATGAAACTAATGTTTCTTTTAAGACTTTTGATGCTTCTTATGTGTTAACTAACAAATCAGGCAAAGTAGTTGCCAAATATGTTGGGGGCAAACACAAGGGCTCCAAGACTTGTGTTTGGGTACCCAAGGTGCTTGTTTCTAATGTCAAAGGACCCAAGACCGTTTGGGTACCTAAGAACAAGGCCTAAACTTGTTGTGTAGGTTTATGCATCCGGGGGCTCAAGTTGGATCATTGATAGCGGGTGCACAAACCACATGACTCAGGAGAAAAGGATGTTCTCCTCCTACGAGAAAAACCATGATCCTCAGAGCTATTACATCTGGGGATGGAAATCAAGGTTTGGTCAAAGGACTTGGTAAAATTGCTATATCACCTGACCATTCTATTTCCAATGTTTTTCTTGTAGATTTTTTAGTTTACAATTTGCTTTCTGTTTCTCAATTATGCAAAATGGGTTACAACTGTCTTTTTACGGATATAAGTGTTACTGTCTTTAGAAGAAGTGATGATTCAGTAGCATTTAAGGGAGTATTAGAGGGTCAGATATACTTAGTTGATTTTAATAGAGCTGAACTCGATACTTGCTTAATTGCTAAGACTAATATGGGTTGGCTCTAGCATCGCCGACTAGCCCATGTTGGGATGAAAAATCTTCACAAGCTTCTAAAGGGAGAGCACATTTTGTGACTAACCAATGTTCATTTTGAGAAAGACAGGGTTTGTAGCGCATGTCAAGCAGAAAAGCAAGTTGGTGTTCATCATCCACACAAGAACATCATGACGACCGACAGGCCGCTTGAGCTACTCCACATGGATCTATTCGGCCCGATCGCTTACATAAGCATCGGCGGGAGTAAGCATTGTCTTGTAATTGTGGATGATTATTCTCGCTTCACTTGGGTGTTCTTTTTGCAGGATAAATCTCAAACCCAAGAGACCTTAAAGGGATTCTTGAGACGGGCTCAAAATGAGTTCGCCTTAAGGATCAAAAAGATTAGAAGCGACAATGGGACGGAGTTCAAGAACTCTCAAATTGAAGGCTTTCTTGAGGACGAGGGCATCAAGCATTAGTTCTCTTCTCCCTACACACCTCAACAAAATGGTGTAGTGGAGAGGAAGAATAGAACTCTACTTGACATGGTGAGGACCATGCTTGATGAGTACAAGACTTCGGACCGGTTTTGGGCGGAAGCAATCAACACCACTTGCTACGCCATCAACCGTCTCTATCTTCACCGAATCCTCAAGAAGACATCCTATGAACTCCTAGCCGGTAAAAAGCCCAATGTTTCATATTTTAGAGTCTTTGGTAGCAAATGTTTTATTCTTGTTAAAAGAGGTAGAAAATCTAAATTTGATCCTAAGGCTGTAGAAGGCTTTTTACTAGGATATGATTCAAACACATGGGCATATAACGTCTTTAACAAGTCCACTGGACTAGTTGAAGTTTCTTGTGACATTGTGTTTGATGAGACTAACGGCTCTCAAGTAGAGCAAGTTGATCTTGATGAGCTAGATGATGAAGAGGCTCCATGCGTCGCGCTAAGGAACATGTCCATTAGGGATGTGTGTCCTAAGGAATCCGAAGAGCCTCCACAAGCACAAGATCAACTGTCATCCTCCATACAAGCATCTCCACCAACCCAAGATGAGGATCAAGCTCAAGATGATGAAAATAAAGATCAAGAGGATGAGCCACCTCAAGAGGAGGACAATGATCAAGGGGGAGATGCCAATGATCAAGACAAGGAAGATGATCAAGGTCCAAGACCGCCACACCCAAGAGTCCACCAAGCGATACAATGAGATCACCCTGTGAACTCCATCCTCGGTGATATTTATAAGGGGGTAACCACTCGATCTTGTGTCGCTCATTTTTGCGAACATTACTCCTTTGTGTCTTCTATTGAGCCATACAGGATTAGGTGTTGGCAATGCAAGAGGAACTCAACAACTTCATGAGGAATGAGGTATGGCATTTAGTTCCATGTCCTAACCAAAATATTGTAGGAACCAAGTTGGTCTTCCGCAACAAGCAAGATGAGCATGGTGTGGTGACAAGGAACAAAGCCCGACTTGTGGCCAAGGGATATTCACAAGTCGAAGGTTTGGACTTTGGTGAAACCTATGCACCCGTAGCTAGGCTTGAGTCAATTCGCATATTACTTGCCTCTGCTACTTACCATGGCTTCAAGCTTTATCAAATGGACGTGAAGAGTGCCTTCCTTAATGGACCAATCAAGGAAGAGGTCTATGTTGAGCAACCTTCTGGCTTTGAAGATAGTGAGTACCCTAACCATGTGTATAAACTCTCTAAGGTGCTTTATGGGCTCAAGCATGGTATGAATGCCTAAGAGATTTTCTTATCACTAATGGCTTCAAAGTCTGTAAAGCCGACCCTACTCTCTTTACTAAAATTATTGCAAATGATCTATTTGTATGCCAAATTTACGTTGATGATATCATATTTGGGTCTACTAACAAATCTACTTGTGAAGAGTTTAGTAGGATAATGATTCAAAAATTCGAGATGTCAATGATGGGGGAGTTAAAGTATTTCTTAGGATTTCAAGTGAAGCAACTCCAAGAGGGCACCTTCATCAGCCAAACTAAGTACATTCAAGACATACTCACCAAGTTTGGAATGAAGGATGCCAAGCCCATCAAGACACCCATGGGAACCAATGGGCATCTCAACCTCGACACGGGAGGTAAATTCGTAGATCAAAAGGTATACCGGTCGAAGATAGGATCTTTACTCTATTTATATGCATCTCAACCGGATATTATGCTTTTTGTATGCATGTGTGCAAGATTTCAAGCCGATCCTAAGGAATTTCACCTTAGGGTCGTGAAAAGAATCTTGAGATATTTAGTTCATACACCTAAGTTTGGTCTTTGGTACCTCAAGGGATCCACCTTTAATTTAATAGGTTATTCAGATGCTGATTGGGCAGGGTGTAAAATTGATAGGAAGAGTACATCAGGGACTTGTCAGTTCTTGGGAAGATCCCTGGTGTCTTGGGCTTCAAAGAAACAAAATTCAGTAGCTCTTTCTACCGCCGAAGCCGAGTATATTGCTGCAGGCCATTGTTGCGCGCAATTACTTTGGATGAGGCAAACCCTTAGGGACTATGGCTACAAATTAACTAAAGTCCCTCTCCTATGTGATAATGAGAGTGCAATCCGCATGGCGGATAATCTCGTTGAGCACAGCCGCACTAAGCACATAGCCATTCGGTATCACTTTTTGAGGGATCACCAACAAAGGGGGATATCGAGATTGCTTATGTTAGCACCAAAGAACAATTAGCCGATATCTTTACCAAACCACTAGATGAGAAAACCTTTACCAAACTTAGGAATGAGCTAAACATTCTTGATTCTAGGAACTTTGATTGATACTTTGCACACATAGCTCATTTATGTACCTTTGATCATATCTCTTTTATTGCTATGACTAATGTGTTTTCAAGTGTATTTCATGCTAAGTCATAGATTGAAAGGGAAATGGAGTCTTCGGCGAAGACAAGGCTTCCACTCCACTCTACCGGTATTATTTACCCTTCGCCGTCACTCCGCATCGCTCTCCACCTTGGTATAATCTTCACTCTTATTACTAGTACTAATGGGGAGAAAGTAAAAAGGGCTCTAAAGACTTCGTTTTTTGGCGATTAATGCCAAAGGGGGAGAGAGTATTAGCCCAAAGCAAAAGGACCGCACCACCACGCCAATTTTAAAAATTTTTGAAACAAAGTTGTTTTCAATTGGTATCTTTAAAATTAGTATTCCTCTAAGAAATTCTATCTCAATTGGTATCTACATTTTAAGGAGGAGTTTTTCAAAAATTGGTATCTAAAATATTTGATCTTCTTTCAATTTGTAAAACCCTCTTGAACACTAAGAGGAGAATTTCATTAAGGGGGAGTTTTGTTTAGTCAAAGGAAAAGCATTTGAAACAGGGGGAGAAAATTTCAAATCTTGAAAATGCTTCTCGAAATCTTATTCATTTACCTTTGACTATTTGCAAAAAGACTTTAAAAGAATTTCCAAAAGAATTTGCAAAAACAAAACAAGTGGGGCAAGCGTGGTCCAAAATGATAAAAGAAGAAAGCAATCCATGCATATCTTATAGAAGTTAAATTGGTTTAATTCCAAGCAACCTTTGCACTTACCTTATGCAAACTAGTTCAATTCTGCATTTATATATTTGCTTTGGTTTGTATTGGCATCAATCACCAAAAAGGGGGAGATTGAAAGGGAAATAGGGTCAAACCTTTTCCTAAATGATTTTGGTGGTTGAAATGCCCAACAAAAATAATTGGACTAACTAGGTGCTAAAGGTTCAACACAGACCAATAAAAAGGTCCAAGATAGGGTTCAAAAGAAAGGAGCAAAAGAAACCGAAGGCTGCCCAGGTCTGGCGCACCGGACTGTCCGGTGTGCCACTGGACAGTCTCCGGTGCACCAGGGTGGATCAAATCGAACTCGCCACCTTCGGGTTTCTGGCAAAAGCCACTCCGCTATAATTCACCGGACTGTTCGGTGTGCCAGCAGAGCAATGGCTACAGCGCAACGGTCGACTCCAACGGAAACCTGTAAAAGCGCTACAGTGCGCGCAGAGTCAGAGCAGGCGCCAGAAGGCGCACCAGACAGTGAACGGTGACTATCCGGTGCACCACCGGACTGTCCGGTGGCCCAGGCTGACAGAGCTCCAACGGTCGAACCATAACAGTTGGGTGACGTGGCGTTTGCATCGGACAGTGTCCGGTTGCGCACCGGACTGTCCGGTGCACCCATCGACAGACAGCCTCCCCAACGACCATTTTGGTGGTTGGGGCTATAAATACCCCCCCAACCACCACACTTCAAGACATCCAAGTTTTCAGCCATTGCATTCAATACAAGAGCTCTAGACTTCACTCCAAGACACAAAACAAAAGATCAAATCCTCTCCAAGTCCCAATCTCATTCCAAAGACTTAGTGGCTTATGAGAAAGAGACATTTGTGTTCATTTGAGTTCTTGTCGCTTGGATCGCTTTTCTTCTTCCTCCATTCTTGTTCTCAAGCAACTTGTAATCAAGCAAGAGACACCAAGTTGTGGTGGTCCTTGTGAGGGGTCTAAGTGACCCGTTGATTAAGGAGAAAAGCTCACTTGGTCTAGGTGACCGTTTGAGAAAGGGAAAGGGTTGAAAGAGACCCGGTCTTTGTGACCACCTCAACGGGGAGTAGGTTTGCAAGAACCGAACCTCGGTAAAACAAATCACCGTGTCATCCGCTCTATTTCTTTGGTTGATTTGTTTTCACCCTCTCTTTCGGACTCGATTATATTTCTAACGCTAACCCGGCTTGTAGTTGTGCTTAAAGTTTATAAATTTCAGATTTGCCTATTCACCCCCCCCCCCCTCTAGGCGACTTTCACATTCCTTCAGCTGTGGCGAGGCGGACACACCCGGGTCGGCATACTTCCGTCACCTTGAAGGGTCCTTCCCAACTAGAGGGAAGTTTGTGGAGCCCTTCTCGGTTTAGAATTCGCCTTAGGATCAGGTCCCCGACCCTGAGCTCCCTACTATGCACGAACTGTTGGTGGTAGCGCCTGAGCGCTTGGTTGTATCGTGCATTTCAGATCGCCGCTCGCCATCTGCGCTCATCGATGAAGTCCACGTCCTCACGTCGTAGTTGTTCCTGCATAGACTCATCGAAAGCCTGGACCCGTGGGGAGCCCATAATGATTTCTGGGGGAAGGCAGGCTTCAGCCCCGCAGACCAGGAAGAACAGGGTCTCCCCGATAGCTCGGCTAGCTGTCATCACCGAAGTCGGAGTCTCCGGTGAAAACATCCTTCAGGACCCCCTCGGGTGACTGATACCCGAGGTCCCGTTCTCCCGCGGCCACCTCGCCATCGTCGACCCTTTCCTTGCTAGGCCGGCGACGAGGTGGGGAGCCATCCTTGGAAGACTGCTCGCGCCGCTCGTTGACGCGCTTCGCGAGCTTGATGATCTCGCGACACTCCATGGTGATGTGGCGACTGTTGGGGTGCACAGGGCATGAGCCGCTGTTACCCCTCTGCGATCGTGGGCGCTTGTTGCGCTTGCTCCGGCCCCCAGTCACGGCTGCGACGACCAGAGCAGCAGACGGCGGCCTCTCGAGGCCGCAGTTCTTCTTCTTCTTCTTTTTGCCATTGAAAGCCGCCTAGAGGGGGGTGAATAGGCAAATCTGAAATTTATAAAGTTTAAGCACAACTACAAGTCAGGGTTAGCGTTAGAAATCTAATCGAGTCCGAAAGAGAGGGCGAAAACAAATCACAAGCAAATAAGGCGGATGACATGGTGATTTGTTTTACCGAGGTTCGGTTCTTGCAAACCTACTCCCCATTGAGGTGGTCACAAAGACCGGGTCTCTTTCAACCCTTTCCCTCTCTCAAACGGTCACCAAGACCGAGTGAGCTTCTCTTCTCAATCAATCGGGACACTAAGTCCACATAAGGACCACCACACAATTGGTGTCTCTTGCCTTGATTACAATTGAGTTGGAAACAAGAAAGAAGGAAGAAGAAAAGCAATCCAAGCGCAAGAACTCAAATGAACACAATTGTCTCTTTCACTAGTCACTATTTGATTGGAATGATCTTTGGACTTGAGAGAGGATTTGATCTCTTGTTTGTGTCTTTGAATGAAGTCTAGAGCTCTTGTATGAGGTTTGAAGGCTGAAAACTTGGATACCATGAATGGTGGGTGGTTGGGGGTATTTATAGTCCCAACCACCAAAGTAACCGTTGGTAAGGGCTTCTGTCGCGTGGCGCACCGGACAGTCCGGTGCGCCAGCCACGTCACTAGGTCATTGGGTTCCGACTGTTGGAGCTTCTAACAGGTGGGCCACCGGATAGTCCGGTGGGGCTCCGGACAGGTCATGTTCACTGTCTGGTGCGCCTTCTGGCGATGCTCTGACTTCTGCGCGCGTAGGCGCGCACTGTTCACTTTTACTGTTCCGTTGCAGACGACCGTTGGCGCTGTGTAGCCGTTACTCCGCTGGCACACCGGATAGTCCGGTGCTACACCGGACAGTTCGGTGATTTATAGCGGAGTGGCTCCCAGAATTCCCGAAGGTGGCAAGTTTGGAGTTGGGTTCCCTGGTGCACCGGACACTGTCTAGTGGCACACCAGACAGTCCGGTGCGCCAGACCAGGGCTGCCTTCGGTTTAACTTTGCTCCTTTGTTTGAACCCTTTCTTTTATCTTTGTATTGGTTTGTTGTGAACCTTTGGCACCTGTAGAACTCATAATCTCGAGCAAACTAGTTAGTTCAATTATTTGTGTTGGGCAATTCAACCACCAAAATTCATATAGAAAAAGGTGTAAGCCTATTTCCCTTTCAATCTCCCCCTTTTTGGTGAATGATGCCAACACAAACCAAAGCAAATTTAAAAGTGCAGAATTGAACTAGTTTGCATAAGGTAAGTGCAAAGGTTGCTTGGAATGAAACCAATAATTATTTCTACTAGATATGCATGGATGGCTTTTTTCTTATTTAAAATTTTGGACCACGCTCACACCACTTGTTTTGTTTTTGCAAATTCTTTTGTAAATTCTTTTCAAAGTCTTTTTGCAAATAGTAAAAGGTAAATGAATACGATTTTGAGAAGCATTTTCAAGATTTGAAATTCTCTCCCCCTGTTTCAAATGCTTTTCCTTTGACTAAACAAAACTCCCCCTTAATAAAATCCTCCTCTTAGTGTTCAAGAGGGTTTTAGATATTAATTTTGAAGAGGGTATTCCAATTTGAAATTATATCAAAAATAAGATACCAATTTGAAATTCCTTTTAAAAAACACTTCTTTAATACAAATTTTTGAAATTGGTGGTGGTGCGGTCCTTTTGCTTTGGGCTAATACTTTCTCCCCCTTTGGCATGAATCGCCAAAAACGGATACTAGTGAGTGAAATATAAGCCCTTTTTCAAACTTTCTCCCCCTTTGATAAATAATATAGGAGTGAAGATTATACCAATTTGGAGAGCGTTGTGGAACGACGGCGAAGGATGAATAATTCGATGGAGTGGAGTGGAAGCCTTGTCTTCGCCGAAGACTCCATTTCCCCTTTCAATCTATGACTTAGCATAAAATGCACTTAAAGAACACATTAGTCATAGTACATGAAAGAGATGTTCAAAGGTATATAAATGAGCTATGTGTGCAAAATATCAATCAAAATTCCTAGAATCAAGAATATTTAGCTCATGCCTAAGTTTGGTAAATGTTTTCTCATCTAGTGGCTTAGTAAAGATATCGGCTAATTGATCTTTGGTGTTAATATATGCAATCTCGATATCCCCCCTTTGCTGGTGATACCTCAAAAAGTGATACCGAACGACTATGTGTTTAGTGCGGCTGTGCTCAACGGGATTATCCGCCATGCGGATTGCACTCTCATTATCACATAGAAGAGGAACTTTGGTTAATTTGTAACCATAGTCCATAAGGGTTTGCCTCATCCAAAGTAATTGCGTGCAACAATGACATGCGGCAATATACTCGGCTTCGGTGGTAGAAAGAGCTACAGAATTTTGCTTCTTGGAAGCCCAAGACACCAGAGATCTTCCCAAGAATTGGCAAGTCCCTGATGTGCTCTTTCTATCAATTTTACACCCTGCCCAATCAGCATCTGAATATCCAATTAAATCAAATGTGGATCCCCTGGGGTACCAAAGGCCAAACTTAGGAGTATAAACTAAATATCTCAAGATTCGTTTTACAGCCCTAAGGTGAACTTCCTTAGGATCGGCTTGGAATCTTGCACACATGCATACGGAAAGCATAATATCCGGTCGAGATGCACATAAATAGAGTAAAGAACCTATCATCGACCGGTATACCTTTTGATCTACGGATTTACCTCCTGTGTCGAGGTCGAGATGCCCATTAGTTCCCATGGGTGTCTTGATGGACTTGGCATCCTTCATCCCAAACTTGGTGAGTATGTCTTGAATGTACATCGTTTGGCTAATGAAGGTGCCCTCTTGGAGTTGCTTCACTTGAAATCCTAAGTACTTCAACTCCCCCATCATAGACATCTCGAATTTTTGAATCATAATCCTACTAAACTCTTCACAAGTAGATTTGTTAGTAGACCCAAATATGATATCATCAACATAAATTTGGCATACAAACAAATCATTTGCAATAGTTTTAGTAAAGAGAGTAGGATCGGCTTTTTTGACTTTGAAGCCATTAGCAATAAGAAAATCTCTTAGGCATTCATACCATGCTCTTGGGGCTTGCTTGAGCCCATAAAGCGCCTTAGAGAGTTTATAGACATGGTTAGGGTACTCACTATCTTTAAAGCCGGGAGGTTGCTCAATATAGACCTCTTCCTTGATTCCATTGAGGAAGGCACTTTTCACGTCCATTTGATAAAGCTTAAAGCCATGGTAAGTAGCATAGGCAAGTAATATATGAATTGACTCAAGCCTAGCTACGGGTGCATAGGTTTTACCGAAGTCCAAACCTTCGACTTGTGAATATCCCTTGGCCACAAGTCGGGCTTTGTTCCTTGTCACCACACCATGCTCATCTTGCTTGTTGCGGAAGACCCACTTGGTTCCAACAACATTTTGATTAGGACGTGGAACTAAATGTCATACCTCATTCCTCGTGAAGTTGTTGAGTTCCTCTTGCATTGCCAACACCCAATCTGAATCTCTTAATGCGTCTTCTACCCTGTATGGCTCAATAGAAGACACAAAAGAGTAATGTTCACAAAAATGAGGAACACGAGATCGAGTGGTTACCCCCTTATGAATGTCGCCGAGGATGGAGTTCACGGGGTGATCTCGTTGTATTGCTTGGTGGACTCTTGGGTGAGGCGGTCTTGGACCGTCATCATCTTCCTTGTCTTGATCATTAGCATCTCCCCCTTGATCATTGTCCTCCTCTTGAGGTGTCTCCTCTTGATCTTCATTTTCATCATCTTGAGCTTGATCCTCATCTTGAGTTGGTGGAGATGCTTGCATGGAGGAAGATGGTTGATCTTGTGCTTGTGGAGGCTCTTCGGATTCCTTAGGACACACATCCCTAATGGACATGTTCCTTAGCGCGACGCACGGAGCCTCTTCATCATCTAGCTCATCAAGATCAACTTGCTCTACTTGAGAGCTGTTAGTCTCATCAAACACAATGTCACAAGAAACTTCAACTAGTCCAGTGGACTTGTTAAAGACTCTATATGCCCTTGTGTTTGAATCATATCCTAGTAAAAAGCCTTCTACAGCCTTAGGAGCAAATTTAGATTTTCTACCTCTTTTAACAAGAATAAAGCATTTGCTACCAAAGACTCTAAAATATGAAACATTGGGCTTTTTACTGGTGAGGAGTTCATATGATGTCTTCTTGAGGATTCGGTGAAGGTAGAGACGGTTGATGGTGTAGCAAGCGGTGTTGATTGCTTCCGCCCAAAACCGGTCCGAAGTCTTGTACTCATCAAGCATGGTCCTCGCCATGTCAAGTAGAGTTCTATTCTTCCTCTCCACTACACCATTTTGTTGTGGCGTGTAGGGAGAAGAGAACTCATGCTTGATGCCCTCATCCTCAAGGAAGTCTTCTATTTGTGAGTTCTTGAACTCCGTCCCGTTGTCGCTTCTAATCTTTTTGATCCTTAAGCCGAACTCATTTTGAGCCCATCTCAAGAATCCCTTTAAAATATCTTGGGTTTGAGATTTAACTTGCAAAAAGAACACCCAAGTGAAGCGAGAATAATCATCCACAATAACTAGATAGTACTTACTCCCGCCGATGCTTATGTAAGCGATAGGGTCGAATAGGTCCATGTGGAGTAGCTCAAGCGGCCTGTCAGTCGTCATGATGTTCTTGTGTGGATGATGAACACCAACTTGCTTCCCTGCTTGACATGCGCTGCAAACTCTGTCTTTCTCAAAATGAACATTTGTTAGTCCCAAAATGTGCTCTCCCTTTAGAAGCTTATGAAGGTTCTTCATCCCAACGTGGGCTAGTCGACAATGCCAGAGCCAACCCATGTTAGTCTTAGCAATTAAGTAAGTGTCGAGTTCAGCTCTATTAAAATCAACTAAGTATAGTTGACCCTCTAACACTCCCTTAAATGCTACTGAATCATCACTTGTTTTAAAGATAGTAACACCTATATCTGTAAAAAGACAGTTGTAACCCATTTTGCATAATTGAGAAACAGAAAGCAAATTGTAATCTAAAGAGTCTACAAGAAAAACATTGGAAATAGAATGGTCAGGTGATATAGCAATTTTACCAAGTCATTTGACCAAACCTTGATTTCCATCCCCGAATGTGATAGCTCTTTGGGGATCATGGTTTTTCTCATAGGAGGAGAACATCCTTTTCTCCCCAGTCATGTGGTTTGTGCACTGCTATCAATGATCCAACTTGAGCCCCCGGATGCATATACCTATAAAACATGTTTAGGCCTTGTTCTTAGGTACCCAAACGGTTTTGGGTCCTTTGACATTAGAAACAAGCACCTTGGGTACCCAAACACAAGTCTTTGATCCCTTGTGTTTGGCCCCAACATATTTGGCAACTACTTTGCCATATTTGTTAGTTAAAACATATGATGCATCAAAAGTCTTAAATGAAATGTTAGGTTTATTTGATGCAATAGGAGTTTTCTTCTTAGGAAATTTAGCATGGGTTGATTGCCTAGAACTAGATGCCTCACTTTTATACATAAAAGCATGATAAGAGCCAGAGTGAGACTTCCTAGAGTGAATTCTCCTAATTTTGTGCTCGGGATAACCGGTAGGGTATAAAATGTAACCCTCGTTATCCTGAACCATGGGAGCTTTGCCCTTAACAAAGTTAGACAATCTTTTAGAAGGGGCATTAAGCTTGACATTGTCTCCTTTTTGGAAGCCAATGCCATCCTTAATCCCAGAGCGTCTCCCATCATAGAGCATGCTTCTAGCAAATTTAAATTTCTCATTTTCTAAGTCATGCTCATTAATGTTGGCACTAAGTTGAGCTATGTGATCATTTTGTTTCTTAATTAAAGCTAGGTGATCATGGATAGCATCAACATTAATATCTCTACATCTAGTGCAAATAGTAACATGCTCAATGGTAGATGTAGAGGGTTTGCAAGTATTTAATTCAAGAATCTTAGCATGTAAAATAGCATTCTCATCTCTAAGATTGGAAACAGAAATATTGCAAACATCTAATTCCTTAGCCTTAGCAATTAATTTATTATTCTCAAACTTAAGGCTAGAAAGCGAGGCATTCAATTTTTCAATCTTAGCAATTAGACTGCCATTATCATTTCTAAGATTGGTAATTGAATCATCACTAATGTTTGACTTCTCAACCTTAGCAATCAAATTAGCATTCTCAATTCTAAGGTTGTAGATAGTGTCATGGCAAGTACTTAGCTCACTAGTTAATTTTTCATTTTTCTCTACCTTCTGAGCATAAGCATTGGAGTGAGCAAGTTATCCTCATCATCACTAGAATTATCCTCATTACTAGAGGTTGCATACTTAGTGGAGGATCTTGATTTTGCCTTCTTCTTCTTGCCGTCCTTTGCCATGAGGCACTTGTGGCCGATGTTGGGGAAGCGAATGCCTTTGGTGACGGTGATGTTTGCGGCGTCCTCGTCGGAGGAGGAGTCGGTGGAGCTCTCGTCGGAGTCCCACTCCCGGCAAACATGGGCATCGCCGCCCTTCTTCTTGTAGTACCTCTTCTTTTCTCTTCTCTTTCCCTTCTTGTCGTCGCCCCTGTCACTATCACTAGACAAAGGACATTTAGCGATAAAATGACCGGGCTTACCAGATTTGTAGCAAACCTTCTTGGAGCGGGGTTTGTAATCCTCCCCTCCTTTGCTTGAGGATTTGGCGGAAGCTCTTGATGATGAGCACCATTTCCTCGTTGTCGAGCTTGGAGGCATCGATGGGAATCCTACTTGGTGTAGAATCCTTCTTTTCTTCTTCCGTCTCCTTGAATGCGACGGGTTGCACCTCAGGTGTTGAGGTGGCGCCTTGCTCGATGATTTTCTTCGAGCCTTTGATCATCAATTCAAAGCTCACAAATTTTCCTATTACTTCCTCGGGAGACATTAGTTTATACCTTGGATCACCACGAATTAATTAAACTTGTGTAGGGTTAAGAAAAACGAGTGATCTAAGAATAACCTTGACCATCTCATGGTCATCCCATTTGGTGCTCCCGAGGTTGCGCACTTGGTTCACCAAGGTCTTGAGCCGGTTGTACATTGCTTATGGCTCCTCCCCTTGGTGAAGCATGAATCGACCGAGCTCCCCCTCGATCGTCTCCCTCTTGGTGATCTTGGTCACCTCGTCTCCTTCGTGCGTGGTCTTGAACACGTCCCAAATCTCCTTTGCACTTTTCAATCCTTGCACCTTATTATACTCCTCTCGACTTAGAGAGGCGAGGAGTATAGTAGTGGCTTGGGAGTTGAAGTGTTGGATTTGTTCGACCTCCTCCGAATCATAATCCTTGTCCCCTTCCTTTGGTACCTGCGCTCCATACTCAACAATATCTCATATGCTTTTGTGGAGTGAGGTTAGGTGATGCCTCATTTTATCACTCCACATAAAATAATCTTCACCATCAAACATAGGTGGTTTTCCTAATGGGATGGAAAGTAATGGAGTGCGTTTTGAAATACGAGGATAGCAAAGGGGCATCTTACTATACTTCTTGTGCTCATGGCGCTTAGAAGTGGCGGATGCTGATTCCGAGCCGGAGGTGGAGGGTGACGAAGAGTCGGTCTCATAGTAGACCACTTTCTTCATCTTCTTCTTCTTGTCACCCTTTCGTTGAGACTTGATGGAGGAAGAGGATTCCTCCTTGTCCTTGTGGGCGGACTCCCTTGAGTGCGTTCTCCCCGAGCTTGCAGACTTGTCGCCGGTCCCAATCTCCCTCTTGGCGGATGCTCCCGACATCACTTTGAGCGGTTAGGCTCTAATGAAGAACCGAGCTCTGATACCAATTGAAAGTCGCCTAGAGGGGGGTGAATAAGCAAATCTGAAATTTATAAAGTTTAAGCACAACTACAAGTCGGGGTTAGCGTTAGAAATATAATCGAGTCCGAAAGAGAGGGCGAAAACAAATCACAAGCAAATAAGGCGGATGACACGGTGATTTGTTTTACCAAGGTTCGGTTCTTGCAAACCTACTCCCCGTTGAGGTGGTCACAATGACCGGGTCTCTTTCAACCCTTTCCCTCTCTCAAACGGTCACCTAGACCGAGTGAGCTTCTCTTCTCAATCAATTGGGACACTAAGTCCACACAAGGACCACCACACAATTGGTGTCTCTTGCCTTGATTACAATTGAGTTGGAAACAAGAAAGAAGGAAGAAGAAAAGCAATCCAAGCGCAAGAACTCAAATGAACACAATTGTCTCTCTCACTAGTCACTATTTGATTGGAATGATCTTTGGACTTGAGAGAGGATTTGATCTCTTGTTTGTGTCTTTGAATGAAGTCTAGAGCTCTTGTATGAGGTTTGAAGGCTAAAAACTTGGATACCATGAATGGTGGGTGGTTGGGGGTATTTATAGCCCCAACCACCAAAGTGACCGTTGGTGAGGGCTTCTGTCGCGTGGTGCACCGGACAGTCCAGTGCGCCAGCCACGTCACCAGGTCGTTGGGTTCCGATCGTTGGAGCTTCTGACAGGTGGGCCACCGGATAGTCCGCTGGTGCACCGGACAGGTCCTGTTCACTGTTCGGTGCGCCTTCTGGTGCTGCTCTGACTTCTGCGCACATAGGCGCGCACTGTTCACTTTTACTATTCTGTTGCAGACGACCGTTGGCGCTGTGTAGCCTTTACTCCGCTGGCACACCGGACAGTCCGGTGCTACACCATACAGTCCGGTGATTTATAGCGGAGTGGCTCCCAGAATTCCCGAAGGTGGCAAGTTTGGAGTTGGGTTCCCTGGTGCACCGGACAGTCCGGTGCGCCAGACCAGGGCTGCCTTCGGTTTAACTTTGCTCCTTTGTTTGAACCCTTTCTTTTATCTTTGTATTGGTTTGTTGTGAACCTTTGGCACCTGTAGAACTTATAATCTCGAGCAAACTAGTTAGTTCAATTATTTGTGTTGGGCAATTCAACCACCAAAATTCATATAGGAAAAGGTGTAAGCCTATTTCCCTTTCAGCCGTCCTGGGCGACAGCACCTGAGCCACCCGTCTGGGCAACCCCGGTCTGTGGTGCCGAGTGCCATGCACGGCCCTCGACAGCCCTGGCACACTTGTCGGCCAGAGCGAAGAGTGTGGTGACAGTTTCCACGTCATGCGTGGCCAACTTCTCCAGCATCTTTTCATCGCGTACTCCCTGGCGGAAAGCGGTGATTATGGAAGCATCGGTGATACGGGGTATAGTCTCTCGTACCTTTGTGAAGCGGGAGATGAAAGCCTGGAGAGTTTCCCTGGGTTCCTGCCTTACTACATGGAGGTGAGCCTCCACGCCATGCTGTTGATAAGCGCTGGCGAAGTTCGCTGTGAACCGCGCGCAGAGCTCTTCCCAGGAGTAGATCGATCCTGTGGCAAGGTTCATGAGCCAAGTCCGGGCTGGCCCAGACAAGGCTACATGAAAGTATGTTGCCATCATGACGGTGTCTCCACCTGCTGCCGTAATGGCGGTAACGTAAACCTGCAAGAATTCCAACGGATTCGACGTACTATCGTACTTCTTCGGCAGGTGTGGCCAGAACTTGGATGGCCAGGTCATCGCGCGGAGATGATCCGCCAGTGCGGCGCAGCCCATGCCGGCCAATGGGACACCCGCCTGGACCCGGGCGCCCGTTGGGGTTTGCGGTGCAACCGCAGCGAAGTCGTAGTCGAGGTTGCGACCCCCGACGTTTTGTCGGTGCTCACGCGCCCTCTCTAGAGAGACGCGGGCATCCTCGCCCGCACGCCTGCGGTTGAGTTCTGCCCGCAGGTCATTAGACCTCTCTAGAGAGACTGGAGTGTCCTCTCCCGCACGTCGGCGGTTGAGCTCCGCCCGCAGGTCCTCAGTCAGTGCGGCTCTCACTGAGGGTGAGCGTACTGATGTCGACGCCTCATGTTGACGCTGGGACGACCGAGGCCTGGGCCTGGCTGAGCCAAAGTGTGCCATGCCAAGTAGACGGTCGACATCATCACGCCACTACTTCATGGCCCCCGACGAGGCCATGGAGCTAGGAGGGTGGCCCAACAATTCCCTAGCCGCAGACAGCGCCCCAAGCGCAGCCCTTGACGCCATGGACGTTTGCGCAGGAGTGTGCTGCCACGCATAGTGCACAGCAGCAGTACCAGGTGCAGGGCAGTTGGTGGCCCGTGGTGTGGAAGATGCAGCCTTTTCCTCGACCATGAAGTCCTCGGGCATGAAATCATGGTGCTCAACGATGTGGACCATAGTGTCGAGCAGAAAAACAAGCAAAAACATAAAGCCTAAGCCCCTACTTGGCGCGCCAAATGTCGAAGAGGGAATTCTCCGATAGGGTGGCGGAACGCACCCGCCCTAAATCCTAAGATGAGGAGGGGCCTAAGCGTTTTGCCTGCTAGATGGAAACGGGAAGAACACAAGAACACACAAGGGTTTAGAGTGGTTCGGGCCGCCGGAGCGTAATACCCTTCTCCACTTTGTGTAGTATTGAGCTTGAGAGCTTGTATGAACTTGTGAGTTTGAGTGAGTGTGAGAGCGTGTGAGTGAATCTGCCTTGTAACGTCGTGTGCCCTCCCTTTTATAGCTCAAGGGGGGCACGCACAAGGATGCTGAGCCCCGACATATGGGCCCAGGGGCAAAAAGGAAGGAAGTAACTACTGCCTGTAACGCCAGGGTGATCTCCGAGCGTCATAATGTCTGTAGTGCATATAGTATTGATATGTCATGGCTGCTTCCTCGGTAACGCGTGAGTCATGATGAGTGCGGCAGCATGGGCGTACTGCCTGCCAACAGAATGGACAGGCACGCCGCCTGCAAGATGGCCTGGTCGCCGTCTGTCAGCGGAGCGGACAGTCTCATTAAATGCTGAGGTGGCACATCGCCTGCCAGTGGAGTGGACAGGGCTCATTAAATTCCGAGGTGGCACATCACCTGCCAGTGGAATGGACAGGCGGCGCGCTTTATCCGCAATAAATGCAGAGGCCGCGCGGCCCATAGGCCTTACGTCAGGCTCCGCCCGCTGGCTTACGTCACGGGCAGTAGGCCACGTGGCAGCATCGGGTCTCCGTCTGAGCGGGGAGCAGAAGCGCACACGGTATGGTCCGAACACGTGTCGGCTCCGGACTCCCGCCTGGCCTTGATTAAGGCCTGGGTATTCTTTGTCCCAGAATCTCGGGACCCTGCTGTGAGTGGCCCGGACCCCACACAGAGGGGTCCGTGGCCCGTTCCAGGGGTCCGGCTCGCGCCCGTGGAGGTACTGGACCTTACCCAGGGGCCCGGTCTGTATATGTAGGGGTCCGGCACTTTCCCATAGGGTCCGGACCCACTGTTGATACCTTGGGGATATTGTCTTCTCTGGCCACGTGGCGGCCCCGGAGCCGTCCACGTGGTGGGGTCGGTCGCTGTTTACCACGCGACTAGAGATAGCCGCATGGTAATCGCGTATTCATACTATAGTAAGGGGTACCTCTGTTTCAGGGTACCGACACACACGTTCATGTCCTTTGAGCTAAATATTTTCTTTTTGGTTGAACTGTTCTTTTACCTTTTTCCTTACTTTTGCTTTGGCAGAGCTGATGAACTAGAAACAAGATTTATGGAAATGGTTAACCAAGACAACAGGCGTCAATCAAGTGCAAAGTTATTGAGTACTTTCCTATTATTTACAGATAAAATATTCAATTATGGTATGTGTATAAGTGGCTGGTACAACGCCCAATAGGGTGCTGCTATGTTCTAGTCACTTGCAAAGTTCAGCTCATTGACACATAAATCTCCATCATCAACATATTAAAGAACTCATGTATGCATCATATGCCAAGTCAACCGTGCACTACGAACTTTGATAAAATGGCACCAACAGAAAGTAAGATAGATGCTAAATTAGAAGTAGACACAAAGATTTACACAAGGATTTACGTGAAAATCCCTTGCAAGAAAAAAAATCCACAAGTGACAGACGAGCAAACAATCTACTTTTATAAAGGATAAAAAAACAAGTTTAGGGCTAGTTTGAGAATCCCATTTTTCCAAGGAATTTTCATTTTTACAAGGAAAATTAGTTTATTTTCCCATGCAAAAATAGAAAATTCCTTAGAAAAATGGGGTTCTCAAACTAGCCCTTAGGGAGGCTCTAAATCTTCTTAAATTTAATTTTGTAGTGATGGATGTGATAGATCAAAGTCCCACTCTCACTTCTTCCAAAACATAGCTTTTTCTCTCTCAAAACCAAATAAACATGCACCATAATAAATTGTTGCTATTTTTGGCACTTTATAGAAAAACCCTTCGTTACAGATGAGACTCGCATGGTGTCATTAAACATGCACCGTAACAAATATATAGCCAATTTTTTATATAACTAGTCGGTTGTCCGTGCGTTGCGACGACTTACAACAATATCCACATAAATTATCTATAAAAATATCTCAATATTTTTTATTGATTATCTCTGCTCTCCACATAATTTTTTTATTTGACTAACCGAGTCGACATCGTGGTAAAGGAAAGATCATGTAGACAGACGATGCTGAGCCATCGAATGGGTACCATAGGCAACAAATTAGGGCCCCCATCCCTCGCCTCCCCCACTTCCAAGGTTTCGTAGAGCAGGAAGGGGAAGGGAAGAGGCAGTCATACCTGTTCGTTGCTGGAGAAGGACACAACGAAGACATGGACATCTAGAGACGACATATGTAGTATACCGCTAGATATATACAAGGAGAGAGCACGCAAGCGGAGAAAGGAGCCTAGCTAGAGCAGCTCCAAATCGAGAGGCACCCACACCAGGCGATAGTCCAAAAAGGGCGAGAGAATGTGAGTGCCATACAGCCCTAGACCCGCCGAGGCGACACAACACCACCACCAACTCTGTAGCATATGTCGACTGTTGCCGCGCTACGGGCCTTGGTTGTCCAATATCTCAGATCTGGACTCGTCATCCTAAGATAACCTAAGCGTGGCAGGCGACATCGTGTCCTCCTCGGCGGCACGCACGAAGAAAAGCCAGGAGCAAGACTGACTCGTCCGTACCCGTGTCGACGAGCATCGGTCGGCTCGCGCCTGTGACCGTGGACAGGGGCAGCGGGTTGGGAGGAAGAATAGGGCGAAGGCCGGGAAGACGAACGAGACGTCCGACGACGGCGAAAACAATGGTGCGTGCATGCTGTGAAACACCCTCGTGGACGTGCAATAGCCACTATGTGGGTCGGTGTCGGGGCTGGGGTCGGACGAATACGGGGAGGAGGCGCCTGCTCCCACGCCCTCTGCCGAGAATGGGTGGCGTGGAGGCGGGGGCATGAGAGGAGAGAGAAAAGAGGCATGATGACGAACGAGGTGGCGATAACTAAGGCGAGAACCATCATTATCGTGCGGAGGTATAGATGGCCAAATATGTCATGTCTGGCGGCCTAGTTCGGGGCACAGCCCATTTAATAATGCCTGGGTCAGCCCGACATAATTTGTCGTGTCGTTCTTGGACCATAGCCTCGGCTCATAGTACTGATCCGGCCCTGCACCATTATATTTTTTATTTTACAAAACTCGTACATACATATATACAATTTATATTCAATATTAAAAATAATTAACCATGATGTTTTACTGGTTAGATGGCTTCACACAGTGTCTCCCGTCTTTTTCCATCAGTGTTTGGTTCAAACCCCACCTTATGTACTACTTTTTTTAACATTTTACGGTAATTTAACCACCCGACTGGCTAACGGGCCGAACGTGTAGGTTGTGTGCATGGAGAGATGCAGCGGATTAATTTGAGATAGATATAAGAGTTATTTATAAAAATATGACGAACGACGACCGTTGAAACTGGTGCTTTAAGTATAGTATAGATGTAATCTTTCAGATGAGACTCGCATGGTGTTATTAAAGATTTGCAATATCACAAGGGGTCCCACGGACTGCCAAAAACAATTGAAATTTCGAATGCCCGCACGGACACGCGTTGCCCTGATCCAATTTCAAGATGCACGCGTGACGCTTATATATAATTGACTCGGCCTGATTCTTGTTTCTGAAACAACAAACAAAGACCAACAATCCTTAGGTCAAGAAGTAGGAGCTGTAACTACAAGCCACCATGCTGCTCATCCTCGTTTTCCTGCTCTTCTTCTCCAGCTTGGACCTCCAAATAAGTGGAGCAACGACTGACACTCTCACCTTGGGCCAGTCTCTCCCATGGAACCAGACGCTGGTCTCCAAGGGCGGCAACTTCGAGCTCGGCCTCTTCTCGCCGGGCAACTCCAAGAAGCACTACATCGGCATCTGGTTCAAGAAGGTCTCCAAGCAAACGGTCGTGTGGGTGGCGAACCGGGACCGCCCGATCCTTGAGCCGTCGGCCTCTCGCTTCACTCTGAGCAACCGCGGGGAGCTCCTCCTCCACGCGACGCCATCGAACACCCTGCTGTGGTCGTCCAACGCGTCCTCCCCTTCGCCGCGCACCACCGTCGCCACGCTCCAGGATGACGGCAACCTCGTGGTGCGGAGCAACGCGTCGTCGGCCCTCGTGGCGTGGCAGAGCTTCGACCACCCCACGGACACGTGGCTCCCCGGTGCCAGGCTCGGCTACGACAGGGCCCGCGGCGTGCACAGCTTCCTCACGTCGTGGACCGACGCGGACAACCCGGCGCCCGGCGCCTTCTCCATGGAGATCGACCCGCGCGGGCAGGCCAAGTTTGATCTGCTCGCCGGCGGCACGCACCAGTACTGGACGACCGGCGTGTGGGACGGCGAGGTCTTCGAAAACGTGCCGGAGATGCGGTCGGGCTACTTCGAAGGCGTCCCGTACGCACCCAACGCCAGCGTGAACTTCTTCAGCTACAAGAACCGGGTGCCGGGCATCGGCAACTTCGTGCTGGAAACGAACGGGCAGATGCAGCGGCGCCAGTGGAGCCCGGAGGCCGGGAAGTGGATCCTCTTCTGCTCTGAGCCCCACGACGGGTGCGACGTCTACGGCTCGTGCGGGCCCTTCGGCGTGTGCAGCAACACCTCCAGCGCCATGTGCGAGTGCCCCACGGCCTTCGCGCCGCGGTCGCGGGAGGAGTGGAAGCTGGGGAACACGGCCTCGGGGTGCGTGAGGCGGACCAAACTGGACTGTCCCAACGACGGCTTCCTGAAGCTGCCGTACGCCGTGCAGCTTCCGGGCGGCTCGGCAGAGGCGGCCGGAGCCCGGAGCGACAAGATGTGCGCTCTCTCCTGCTTGCGAGACTGCTCCTGCACTGCCTACGCTTACGAGGCAGCCAAGTGCTTGGTGTGGAACGGCGAGCTCGTCAGCCTTAGGACACTCCCTAACGATCAAGGCATCGCGGGGGCTGTTGTTCTTCACGTCCGTGTCGCGGCCTCGGAGGTGCCACCGTCTGCCGCGCATCATTCTTGGCGGAAATCGATGGTGATCCTTAGCAGCTCGGTCTTCGCCGTGGTCCTACTCCTGGCGGGCCTCATAATCGTTGTCGCGGTGGCGGTGGTCGTGCGGAAGCGGCGGGGAAAGGGCAAGGTGACGGCGGTGCAGGGCTCGCTGCTGCTGTTCGACTACCAGGCCGTGAAAGCGGCGGCGCGGGATTTCACGGAGAAGCTCGGCAGCGGCAGCTTCGGCTCGGTGTACAAGGGGACTCTCCCCGACACGACGCCCGTGGCCATCAAGAGGCTCGACGGCCTGCGGCAGGGCGAGAAGCAGTTCCGCGCCGAGGTCGTCACCCTCGGCATGATCCAACACATCAACCTCGTCCGCCTCCGCGGCTTCTGCTCCGAGGGGAACAAGAGGGCGCTCGTATACGATTACATGCCCAACGGCTCGCTGGACGCGCACCTGTTCAAGAACAGCTCGGGCTCCAAGGTCTTGAGCTGGAGCCAGAGGTTTGGCATCGCAGTTGGCGTGGCCAGGGGCCTGTCTTACTTGCACGAGAAGTGCCGGGAGTGCATCATACACTGCGACATCAAGCCAGAGAACATCCTCCTTGATGAGGAGATGGGCGCCAAGGTCGCGGACTTCGGCATGGCCAAGCTTGTCGGCCACGACTTCAGCCGCGTTCTGACCACCATGCGGGGAACGATGGGCTATCTGGCGCCAGAGTGGCTCGCGGGCGCGCCGGTCACCGCCAAGGCCGACGTGTACAGCTTCGGCCTGCTCCTGTTCGAGCTCATCTCGGGACGCCGGAACAACGGCTCCTCGGAGGCAGGGTCCAACTCCGCTGTGTACTTTCCGGTGCACGCCGCCGTCAGGCTGCACGCGGGGGACGTGGTCGGGCTGCTAGACGACAAGATCGCCGGGGATGCCAACGTGAAGGAGCTTGAGAGGGTCTGCAAGGTCGCGTGCTGGTGCATCCAGGATGAAGAAGGCGACCGGCCGACTATGGGGCTCGTCGTGCAGCAGCTGGAAGGTGTTGCTGATGTCGGGCTGCCGCCGATCCCGTCACGGCTTCACATGCTGGCGATGATGAATAAATGTGCCGTCGGTGGGGAAGCAGAGGCTGAACCCTGTTCAAATAGCGGTAGCAAAATAGATACAGACGTTTGAAGGTACTAAGAAGGTCCGATAGGTAATTGTAGTTTCAGCATGCGAGTCCCATTGTTCATATGCCTGTTTGCCGTAGCTGCTAAACTGTGATTCTTCGCAATCTGTCGCGTGAGTTCCTGATCAAACCATCGCTGCGACAATACCTCCTGAGGTTTTGAACCAACTTTTCGAAACCGCCCATTGCCAAAACTGCAACCCCATTCACTTACACTCACTTCTAGCTCCGTTCTGTACAACTTCAGGGTGGGAAAATCATCTAATAACTACAAAGAATACAGCAAACACAAACCTAGAACCCAACTATCAAACTGTACAGATTAACAGCTACATGGACAAACCACAAAAGAATGAATGAAATCACCGTAGAACTACAATAACCGACATCATCAGGATATACATTTTACATGTAAAGACGAAGTTGCTGCTGTCGAGTAGAGAGCCTTAATTACAGAAATGAACTTCAGAGACGCTTCTTCAGAGAACCACTTAAGTTTCCATGTATGTACTGTGCCGATTTCCTCAGACTGCTGGTTTTGAGGATTTTGGATGCTATTGTGAAACTCTCCTGGCCTACCATTATCCAAAATCAATGTCAAACATTTGTTGTTGCGCTGATCCATGACCTGAATGTACACATTGCAGAACAAAATCAACTTTCTGAATGACCACTCAGAGTTTGTGGGGGCAATAAACAAAACAAGAAGCACAAGCACCCTGTGTCCATGCCATGAATATGATAAGGACTACCATCATAACTACAATATTTCAAGACTCATTAAGGTAGCAAGTCACCACCCATATATAGCGGCACCGTAACCACCCAGACAGTCCTCGGAAAACCTTCTCATACAGATTAAGAAACCCCCTAAACCCTTGCACCACCCATACATAGCGGTATCGTAGGTCATGTGAGCATGTTAGGGGCCGGGACCTAGACCTATGCTTTGGTGTGGGACAAACAAGGCTTCCACGGAGAGTCAAGTATCTGAGTGCTACTACGTCCACCTACACCTAACCAACTCAGTTGGAGACTCTTTCGCTTTACATGTAATTACCAATGAGCTTGCTTGAATGACTTCATGCCCACCATATAGCTTATGAACTACAACGGACTAAATAATTCTGTAGTCCCCCCTAATTTTGATAATGATTAGGCAGGTAAGAGCAGCAATACAACAGCCTTGTAATAGTTGATAATTTGAGTATCAATCTAAGGCAAAAAGTTAATTTCCTTTCAGAACACAGTACATAATGACTGTAAAGTCAGAAACTTATCATTCCTAAGAAAAAAGTTAATAGATGGTTCGCATATTAGATATTAGACAACATATATGATTTCATTTGACGGAGTTAAGAAATGGTATATGAAAAAACAATGTTGCAAATTATCATACAATGAACCAGAGAATTTAGAATCGCAAAAAAAATGCTACTTACCACTTCTCGGATATTGCTAATAGAACAAGATGCATCAAGAGAAAAGTATGGGGGATTTGAATCATAAGGGATACCACCAAACTGATCTAGGTCCTCAATGCACACCAATATGGAGCCTTCAATGACAAAGATGGATCTAATAAAAAGGGAGTCTTCTGCAGAAGAAAAATGTCCAATAAGGTTTCAGTAACTTGGAAGAGCAATCAAGAATATTAAGTAGGAAATGATCAATTGGAGTTAAGAGTGAATATTTAGGACATGTGACAGCCACGAGTTCACATGATTGTACCTGTATACAAGTATACAGTAGACATCTACTTGATTGACTAAATCTACTAAGATTTAACGAACAATTATATACACAAGTAATTTCCCTTGGATAGGAGTACAGGGAAAGCAGCTATTCCCGTGTCCGAACCATGAACAGGCTTTAGATCCCCCAATAATATCATTATCGATGTTTGTATATATTTCTCTTTCTTTACCCTTTTTGCTGGTCAATCATATTGGGTTTCAACTCTAGCATACCCTAACTTTCTTGGGACTAAAAAGATATATTGTTGTTGCTATATAACAAACAATCACTTATTTGAGACCACTTAACATTGGACCCATAGTTAATATAAGGCTAAAGAAATAAACTGAAGACCAGACCAATATTTGCAGCAAAAAAGTAATTCCAATTATCTACTATATAAAACACCAATTTCCAGGGTTTCCACCATTGTCGTGCTCCCCACATTTAAATGGTAAAAAAACTATAATTATGTACAAATGGAGATTCGAACAATGGTTGTTTGCTTCAAACCCGCATGGCCACATTCACACCCACCACCCAACAGAACACATGTCTTTATGTTTTATACTCTATACTTATAAATGGAAACCGTAGCAACGTGTGTGCACTTTGGTAGTTTAGTTACAATGCAGAGTTCAAAGAATGAGAAGGTAGTTCTGATGTGTCCCATGAATAAAATATAGGAACGTTTCATCACCCATATTGCCAGACAATGGTACCTTCAACGTCATTCCTCCAGAACATCAACATAGAGTAGAGAAATATTCCCGTATTTGCAGTTCTGCGTATAATACATTTCTCGAACAATTTGACTTGGATGTTCTCCCAACTGCCATTTAAATTGCACAATAAGCATAATAAAAGACATGGAGTATAAGTTTAAAAAACAAGATAAGCATTCTTCATTTGGCTCAAAAAGAAGACTATTATTTTGTGGTGAGTATAGAAACTACCAAGACTATACCTTTGAAAATGTATCTTGTGGTTTAATTTGGGGAAGTTAGTTACGCTCAAGAGCCAAAGTACATCTTGCGCTTCCTTGGAAGTCCTTGTGATGAATAGATGAGTTGTATCATCTGACATGTGTACTCTGTACATTGAAAATTAAAAGTAAGCCTCAGGTAAACTAAGCCACCACTGTGGATACTGGTTAATATGCTAACACACCTCAGCGCCTGTAGTCCCAGCCCAATTGAAACTTTTTCTAGACTTTGCAGACTATAGCTGCCCAAAATTCTTGGCATGGTTTCTGTAAATTAACCATTAATCAATAGATTCAAAATTACGGCAATAACAAAGGTCCAAAATAGAGATATGGGTAATAAAAGCTTCTATCAAGCAAATGATTGTGTAAATGGCCTGTCATTGTTATCAAACAAAAACAAGGAAACTAGAAACATGATTCAGATGGTGAAAATAAACAACATGCAGGAAATTAACTAGTTATACCTTGTCCATCAAAAACCATATCAAGTAGTAGCAGATACAATTTGTTTTGAGAACTTCGCAGCAAGGCTACCTCTCTACAGAAAGAAAAAAGAAAAATTGTCAACTATAAATGGTATAAACTATGATGGTGAATACGTACTAACTGCATGTCCAGGAAATTTCAGTTCCTTCAGACTTAAAATGACATTTAAGCAATGTAGTTTACAATTAAATACAGGAAACATCTAGTTAGTTAAATGAAGATGGCTTTTTGGTTTCAATAGAGATGCTATTGGTAACTGCTTAATGCATTAGCGAATGGAAGCAGTTGCATGCCTGTTACCATGCAATAGAATTGGTAAAGCACATATGTAACTGGTGCATATATATAAAGGGTAGCACCAACTACCCTATACAACAAGTCAAGAACAAGCACATTTATTCTTTAACTAATAAGCAAATTCAAAGTGCTGCAGAGGTATATTCCTTTGGATTAAAAATAGCTGACAGACAAAGAGGTGATTACATTCATCTGACATGTTGTACTCAAACCATAAACCTTCTTTTCTCTTCATTTTTTTTCTTCAGAGTACTAAGTTCTTAACCTTTAAACTTACAGAATGATACTGCTCTACATAGTTGCCATAGTGGCAACGACTACTATGCAAGCAATCATTAGGTGCAAGCGTGCAACCAGATATCTTGGTCCTTTAGATCTAAAAAAACTCGGCCGGAAAGGGAAACACCGCCCTCCCGGTATTATATTAAGAAGAGACCGAAACATGGTCCCGGCCGAGAAAATCCCCAAACCCTGCCCCCATCACTAGCAGGCCGTCACCACCCACTCTGCAACGCCCAACCGGAGGGTGGCGCGCAGGACGTAACCCGAGAGTGGACAGGGCACAGCGAGGGAATTTTTTTAAACAAGCCCGAAATAAGCTCCTGAGAGGATCGAACCCGGGACCCAGAGGTGCTATTTGAAAGCCTTAACCATTACGCTAGAGACACTTTCGCTATTTCGTTAGATCTAGATCCAACTGTATTATATATTTAGCACTTAAACCCTTCCACCACCACCTCGTGTAGCTTTATAAAGAACCCCTAACAAATCACGACTACATATACAATTAGATCTAGACCTAACATGCCAAGAGACTTGCTTGCACGGTTGCACCTAATGGTTGCTTGCATAATAGTAGTTGCCCTACATAGTACTCAGTATTCACAGAAGTTCGACAAAACATTATTCACAAGTCTTGTAGCCCAATAAAGTACATGTTTTCACTTAGCTCATTCATATGGTGCGTTCCAATTCATATGCTTATAACATTTTCAGAAATGGAGAATACAGAGAAAACGACTCGCCTTTGAACTAAACCACTTGAATCCTGAAACATGTGTGCGCAACAAGCTACTTGTTCACATGTTTCAAACCCATCCTTGTCCGCTATTTCCAATTTGAAGAAATCCTCAAGAGTGTTGTGTTCGCCTGTGTTAATTGTGCAAACAGATGAATTGTTCTTATGAAGGATATTAGAAGAATGACTTTTAGAGCCTTCCTTGTGAGTACTTTTGCTTGGGTTGCATGTCAACTGGCCATTTCCTTCAACTAAAACATGCTCAGCCACCTGATCGTCATTCATTTTTGGATTTTCTAGTTTGGTACCATTATGATTCTTGAAAGGAAATACCCTCCACTTAAACTTCTCCTTGCCTTTTTGCCCAATTAAATGGCCTAAATAATGCCCTAGATGGCCATTTCTCTGGTTACTGTCATGGAACTCCTCAATATCAAACTCTCTGTGATCTGAACAACTCGGCTCACCTTCTTCTCGATGGTCAGACAAAGTATTCTCCCCTGAAAAATGCTCTAAGTTATTATTCGCCTCATGATCATCACCATTTACAGAAGGAAATAAAACCATCTGGCCATTAAGAGACAACTCCATCTTTGTCTGAATTTCTTCAGAATCATCTTCAGAATTGCATGAACCAAAATCACTCGAAGAACCATCGCTGCAGCTGCTACCACTACCAAGTGAACCAATAGAATGAAGATGTCCTGAAATCTGCAAAAATTCTTCCTCCATAAAAAGTCTTCGATGTAGAATGTCCTCCTTGTATTGTGGAGGTGACTGTGGACTTGAATATGTATGGGGTGGACTTGATTCTATTAACTTGCTCATTGTATTGGATGGTGTCCCATTTGCCAGCATATTTCTAGAGCCATTTTCCAACTCAGAAAAGGGGTCAATTTGTGAAGTGGCTACTAACTCTAGAGGAGGAGGTCGTTGAAAAGAATTCAAGTGCATTTTTAGATGATCTTGGTCAAAATTAAGTTCATTTGAGGATTGTTTGATGACTCCATTTGAACCAGAAAATGCATTATCTGTGAAAGATGAATCTGATTCCAAAAGGTTTGAGCTACTACCACCTTCTGAAACTTGTACCAAATCCGACATGTTATTTGAAGTCTCCTTGTGTGCTTTCTGCCTTTTCTTTTGTTTGATATACTTCCCATTGCCATTAGTTAAGCCAACAGATAGGTTGTCGCCTTCTGTTTTCTCTGTATTGTCATCCATCCACTCATTAAATTCACAAAGCCAATTACTTGACTTTTCTTTCTTCAGCATTTCGGCGGTGTTTATCAACGAAGCAATTATTAGGTCATGATCAACAGCTGCAGTTTCATCCTTCTTGGAACTGTCACTATCACAGTGGGTGCACTGCTGCTCTACACCATCACAGAGATTTCTCTCTTCCTCCACTATGCTCACAAGTCGGGAAAATTTTCTCTACAGTAAATGAAAGAGAACCGATATCATTTGATTGCTAAAGTAGTCGTGCAAGGCTAGTTTACTGTATCATTTTTGCAAAGGATGTAAGGCATATCTTGCACTTCTAAAAATAAAGATCACATCTACCGTCTGGGATGAACCAGCTAGAGACCAAATTCATGAAAGTATTACCTTCTTTGTTGCATGTGAAAACTAAAAAAGAGTGTGCAAATGGAACAAAACACATGCATGATTGCTTCACCACAATATTGTCAAATCATATATGCTTAAGGAGAATAGTAACAGAAAAAAGTTCCAACCAAGGAATCTTGATATATGGTGCTACATGCAATGATGAATTTAGTGCAACTGGCATAATGGAACAACAGGTACATACCATCTTCAAATTCAATATATCTTCATCTTCATGATCATCAATTGCAGGAAAATAAAATCCATAACCAGCAGGTTGATTTTGCCTGCATGCAAACAATACTTGCTTTTCCCAGTATTCTTGTGTGTTCATACCTTTATCATCTAGCTTCAACTGAACCAGAAAAGGCAGGGAACAGAGCTGTCACTTTCTTCCAGTACTAAGGAACAAACTATTATGACGGGGGGAAATTTAAGAAACAAAAAGAGTCCAATATTTGAAGTCAAATACTTACATTCTCTGGATTACGAAAAAAACTGAACACATGTGCTCGATACCACCGGGCACAGCAGATTGGGTTGCCTTCCAACCAGAGGTTTTGCAACAGAGGTAGAGTGCCGAGGATTTCCAATTCTGAGAAAATTGAGATGATATTGTAAGAGAGATCAAGCCCCATGAGTGACTTGAGATTTTCAATCCCGTTTACTGTAGTTAAAGCATTATTTCTCACAACAAGTTTTACGATTCGACTGGAAACCTGCAAGAAAGCACATGTAACTGTAGATACCACTAATGAGTGTAATCGCAATAAGCTAGTCTGCAGCGCAATGTTCAGGATTATAAAAGAAATGCTTACCTCACTCAAGGATGAAATCGAACGCAAATGATTAAATCCGAGATCCAGATTTCGCAACTTTGTACATTTCTGCAGATTGTCCACCTTTGCAAACTTGTTGCGACTAAGGTCCAAGGTTTCAGTTGCAGGTAACAATTGCAACGACTCGTCCATGAGTACTACACCATTAGATGCACATGAGACATATGAAAGTTTGCTCCATACAGGGGAGTCCTTGATATCCATGATTCTACTCGCAAAGACATGCCTAAGAGCATCCTGCGGTAGCATGAAAGTCAACTAATGCGAGTTTGGCCAAAATATTCACATGACATGGAAGTGCTTAGAAATGAAAGCTGGATCCAAATAACTACTTGAGGAAGAGATGATTAATGCTAGTATGCTACTACTCTTGCTAGACGAATTGTTTGGTGCTTGCTGAACATTTGACAATATACCACTATAAAGACTACAAATATCACAATCCAATCAAGTTACAGACACCAAAGCTGCAACCAAATACTAGAGTTTTCCACATGCATGCTCAATTTTGTTGCATATTACATCAGCCAACAAAGAACATTACAACACAATGTACAATGGCTGATATCTGAGACTTGTCCAAGCCACATGGAACAGGGAATAACAGAAAAGCTAGAGGAAGAGATGTCATGTGCTGTTCAGGAAGCATTGCTCCCTTGATACTCCCTCCATTAAAAAAATTATAAGACGTTTTAGTTTTCTTGATACAGTGCTTTTATTATGTATCTAAACATAGTGTATATCTAGGTGCAAGTTATGAATCTAGAACCAAAACGTCTTTATAATTTGAAACGGAGAGAGTAGTTTTTAAGGAGACTGTAAATCTCGAACTCTATGAATAGTAAATGTCAGCCAAAATTGTCTTCATAACTTGTAAAAGAAAGTAGAAGATGCATGCAGCTATACAGATCACAATGTGTTGTGTCCATCAGGAGGCCACGTGGATGAACGTTTTTTTATGCCAAAGCTTATTAATTAGACCGTGAGAATAAATATATCAAGCGCAGCAGGGATGGTTGCTGCAGTTGCATAAATGGTATCTGCAGCACAAGCATTGATATAAATAAAGCCCTGCAGGTGCTCAGGACTTGAGATGCTCTGCAAGACGCCAAAATCTATTTAACTCAGAGAAACCAAGTTCATTTCGAGTTGAGTAAAGAGTGGTTGATGATGACTTAAAATATTATTTTAAAAAAAAAATCCATAAACATGACCTCAAACTATAATAAACATAAGTACTAGAAGGCCTCTTAGCACGAATATCAAATTGACTGACGAAATGCTGAGTAAACACCGAACAGAATCCGATCGCATCCTTGGAATATAAATCAAAAGTGTGACCATATTCGTCCAGCAAACAGGTTAAAAGTCTAAGTATTGAAGCAAATAGGATAAAAGCCATGGCACGTTACTAGCTGTAGATGAACCAGAACAGCAAACTATAGTTACAATTTGGCAGTTCAGAATAGCTCACGGTAGTTGAGGATCATAATTCATGAGTAAGGCATGTGGTCACACAGAGCGAATTGCCGCAAACACCGAATTCCAAACGAAATTGTACGTCGGGTGGCATAAACGCACCGTAGAATTGAAACAGACGAGCTTCTCGAGGGTGTGTCGGAGCTCGAGAAGGCCCCTGGCGGCCGAGGTGGAGAGGTCGCAGCCCCGCAGCTCGAGCACGCGCAGGCGCGCGAAAGGCAGGATCGAGAGCGGCGCGGGGTCGCGGCGGGGCCCCGGGGCGACGACCTTGAGCGAGGTGAGGAGGCGCAGGATCCGCCGTAGCTGCTCGAGCGCTCGGTGGTCGCCAAGGTCCGCGACGTAGGCGCGGAGGTAGTCGACTGGGGCGCCGGCGCCCACGGCCTCGAGCTCCCGGAGCGCCTCGAGGCGGGAGGCGACGTAGTGGAGTCCGACGGGGTGGAGGCGGAGGGTGACGGTGCCGTCGAGCAGCGCGCCCGCGTTGCGCGCCACGAAGCGGACGAGCAGGTCGAGGTAGTGGTCGCCGGTGACAGGGGACGCCGGGGACCCCGCGCGGGGCGTGCCCATCGGGATCGAGGCTAGGGTTTGGGGGTGGGAGCGCGCCGGCGCATCCGCGAGCGGCGGGGCGGACGCGAGAGGAGGTGGAGGGTGGAGACGGGACGGGGGAGGGAGGAGGATGCAAGCGGACACGCCCCCGCGGTGGTACGTATGATTGGGGGACACGCGGGCTAGCTGTGGTGTGGTGCTGGAGAGGGAACGGAAGGCGACGCGATGCAGATGTACGAAGCAACCGCGGTTTGCGATCCGCTGTTTCGTTCTCCAAAGACTTGGTTTGTTGGAGCTAAACGGACGGAATCGCGCGGGACGGACGGACGGGCGTCTGGATCTGGCGTGGGTTTGGCCGTGTTTTGCAGTTTCCGGCGCTGGCATTGAGCTGCGTGCGCGGTTACGGCTGTGCGCGCGTTGGCGTTTTTGTTGCGGCCTGTAGGCTGTAGCAAAAGAGCCGCGAGTTTGGAGTGTGGTGGCTGGCGGCTTGGAGCGTTTTTCTGGGTTGGAGCGCGGAGCGCCAGGGCCGTCGTCCGATTCCTATAGCTCTGACCTGGGCTACTACTCCTAGCATCGTTGGCTTCACTAATCACTACTATAGGCATGCCGGTAAAAAAAATTTAGGGCACCTTGAAAACTTAAATCTCCTCCAATATCCTCGGGGAGTTCTCAATAGTAGCTCTTAAGGCTATTCACAGTGGTAGTTTCATGATAGTTTTATACATATTTTATAGTGTACAACATTATTATTTTAGATGGCATGTCATAACATGTAAGATAAATGTTTTTAATGAGGTGAAACCATGTCAACCAGTTTCCAAGATCTTAAAAATCGTGTAAAACCTTCGTTGAGAATGATTTGTTTCATCTTCATATATTTTACTAGTTTCTATTGGCTATTTAGTTGCAGCATTTAATTGGTATGTTAGTCTATAAAATAGTGAAGTGAAATTTTACATTAGGAGACATTATTTTATTCTTAGTTTCATGACTCTCTTAATGATATGGCAGTGTTAGAAAGAGTGTTATGAAATGGCCATTGTGATTAGCCTAACATAATAACAGTCTGTGTCAGATACACATACACGGCGTGGGCATCTGCGCTTGTGGCCATACTTTGTTAGTATTTGGTGTTTGCTACCCCTTCAAGCGGTGACTTCAGCAATCAGCACCGGTGTGTGCATAATATATTTACTGTTGGGGTCCTTCGTCCTCCGAAGGTCCTCAAAAACATGATTTGACAATGTTTTCCAAGTGAATTATATGAACAGATATTTTCGGATTCAGAATTATGGATATGAAGCACGACCAGGACGAAGCCTGAACCAGACGAAGGTCGAGGGAAGCCGAAGTTGTACGCAGGGAAGCTTCGGCGCGAAGACATAAGGGGGAACCGACTTAAAGATGAAAAGACTTCGGGGGCCTCGGCAGATTTTCATAAACCGTTAACAAATGTAATGGACATGGATGTAATTTTACGTGGGCTGTGTCCCGCGTCTATAAATAGATGAACAGTACTCCCGTACTGTTCACGCTGACTGGGCATCGGCATTTGCGTCACGCTTGTACTTTTTACCTTCTCTCAAGACCGAAGGTACATTTGTAATTTGTAATCATTTCTATTTCTTTGTGTTAATAAAATAGAAATGATTCTGTGATCTACATTTCATGTTTTATATGAGTACTTCGTTATTACTTGTTGAATTTACGAAGGTATGTCTCTTGTGACCTTCGTCCGGAACTCATTATTCCCGGTGGGGAATAATGTCCAATAGGACGAAGGGCCTTAACGTTTAACACTTTTTATGTTGCCTTGTTCTTAATCCGAAGCATTTGAGAACAAGTCCCCAACATTGGCGCCCACCTCCGGTGAACTCACTTCCACTTCGAGCTTTTTTGAACACCTTCGGAAGCTATGGCGCCGAAGAAAGCTTCAGCGACTGGGGCTTCAGCACTGCAACCGCTGGACCACAACCAGGAGACCGTCTCTCTTCGGGAGGCCCGAAGCCAGAAGAGAAAGGCTGTCAGCCCCACACTTCAGGAAGAAGAGTTAGACCAAGAAATCAGGGATATGGAGATGCTACACCAACAAGTACAAAGGAAGAAGGAGAAGATGGCCCGCCTAGCTGAGTTGCAAAGGCAGATAGACGAAACCTCTGAGGAAGTCCGCCATCTTACTCACGATGAGCAGAACAGAAGGCCTCATCAGAAAGACCTTCATCAAGAGGGCTTCGTCAACGAAGATGACTGGTATGATAATTTCCATCAGGGAAATTTTGTTTTTGATGACGCTTCTCCTCTGTCTGCTGAGCTGCAGGCTACACCTTGGCCTCCATCCTATAAGCCACCCCAGCTCCCCATGTTTGATGGTCACTCCGACCCGAAGCAATTCTTGATGAGCTACGAAGCAACGGTGTCTTCGTACGGGGGCAATGCTGCAGTCATGGCGAAGTCTTTCGTCATGGCCGTCAGGAATGTTGCTCAGACCTGGTATTCCTCCCTTCGGCCAGGAACAATAACTTCATGGCAGAAGCTGAAGGATATGTTACTGACCAGCTTTCAAGGATTTCAGACGAAGCCAGTCACAGCTCAAGCCCTGTTCCAGTGTATTCAGGATCACGAAGAGTATCTTCAGGCGTATGTCCGAAGGTTTTTACGATTGAGGGCGCAGGCACCAACGGTGCCCAATGAAATTGTTATTGAAGCCATGATCAAGGGGCTTCGTCCTGGGCCTGCAGCTCAATACTTTGCTAGAAAGCCTCCTCAGACCTTGGAGAAATTGCTCCAAAAGATGGATGAGTACATTCGTGCTGATAATGACTTTCGTCAAAGAAGGGAGGAGGCCTTCAGATTTTCTGAAATGACCAGGGGCTTCGGAGGAAGATACTACCCGAGACATGTCCGTTCCATCCATAACACTCAGAATGATGATAAGGGGAGTCAGAACAGACCACAATGCTCCTCACAGGCTTCGGGGCAACAACAAACTTCCTTCCGGCCACCAGCTCCAAGAGGCAGAGGCGCCAGGGGCTTCGGCGGAAGATTCGGAGATCAGCCAAGGAGACTGTTTTGCTTGTTCTGTGGAGAAGGCAAGGGTCATACCACTAGGTCGTGCCATATTACAATCCAGAAGCAAAAGGAAATTGCCGAAGCTGCATCTCAACAAGCTCAGCCGAAGCAGGTCATGCATACTGCTTCGTATCATCCGCCTTATATCCCACAATACATAGACAATCACCCTGCAGCTTCTGTAGCTTCGGCAAGTCAACCTCAAGCTTCTTGGCAGCAGCTTCCGCCTCCACCTCTATTGCAGCAAGGGCAACAGCCAGAAGGGAGTCAACACGCTCCACATCAGAGGGACTTCAGAGAACAGTCCGAAGCTCGCACAGTCAACAGCACTGTGCCAGAGTCGAAGCACATTTATTGATACATATCCTACCTTTGATAGCAGTCTTTTCTTTTCAGTTTTATTTTCTGTGAAGCAAAAAACATTGATAGTTTTCATGTAATAATTTCGTTGTTTTCCACGAGGAAGATCTATTTGCTCCACAAGCTTAAGTTGCCGAAGCTTAAAATTCTTTTTCCGTTACCAAGGAGGACCTTCGAATTAAAAATCCTTCGGAGTAACAGAAAGTCGTTCTAAGGAGCGCAGAGTAAGTTTGCGAAGTCATAAAAAGCCGTTCCAAAGGGAGCGCAGTGTAAGTTTTCTGCTCAGAAGTCGTTCCTAAAGGAATGCAGAGCCTACAGCGAAAAGTCAACGCTGATACCGCCTAAGTAAAAGGCGAAGAAGCTCCTAAGGGAGGCTGTTGGGGTCGTGCTTCGGTGCGCCGAAGGTCTCACACGAAGAAGCAGCTTCGGCCGAAGTCGTCTTCAAGAGATGGCCGAAGGTTCCTTTTCATGGAGCTTCGGCGTTTTAAACCGACATAGAGATAGAATGACCTTTTTATTCATATAAGTCTGAGTCAATGTTGTAAACATTTGTGAGGGGTATAATTGTAATTTGTCACAGGCTGCGACCTGTGCCTATAAATAGATGAACAGTACCTCTGTACTGTTCACGCGAACCTGTCATCTTGTCTTCGCATCGCGCTTGTACCCTTGATTTCCTCAAGACCGAAGGTACATTTGCAATCCGAAGTCATTTATATTCATTCATGTTAATAAAGATGGAAATGACTCTATGCTAACATTTGAATGTTCATTTTATACCTCATGATTTATATAAATAATTCATCTCTCGTTCTTATGTTTACGAAGGTATGTCCTTCGTAACCTTCGTCCGAAGATTCTTTATATCCTGAAGGGATATAACGAAGTGGAGGACGAAGGACTTTAATATTTAACATTTTCTGTGTTGCCTTGTTCTTAATTCTTAGCATTTGAGAACAAGCCCCCAACATTGGCGCCCACCTCCGGTGAACTCACTTCCACTTTTTTGAGCTGATGGCTTCGTTCAACAACCAAGCTGGAGCTGCTTCGGCCACGAAGCTGGTGCTCCCGATAACAGGCGGTTCTTGCTCAGAACCGGCTAACAAGAAGCAGAAGAAGGAGGCTCAGAGAAGGGTGCAGCATGTTGGAGTGCAGGGACCCTTCATCAAGTCAAAATGGTCCCATATTCCAATTACCTTCTCTCAGGAAGACCTTCAGCTTAAGGATTATCCCCACAATGATGCCATGGTTATCTCTTGCGTGATCAAAGGATTTCTGGTCCACAATGTCCTAGTTGACACAGGCAGTGCAGCTGACATTATATTTGCTAAAGCCTTCAGACAAATGCAAGAGCCCGAAGACAAGATTCATGATGCTACGCACCCTCTTTGTGGCTTCGGAGGGCGGCAGATTGTGGCCCTTGGGAAGATTACCATGCCGGTAACCTTCGGATTTGTCAACAACACAAGGACTGAGCAAATTGTGTTTGACATTGTTGACATGGAGTATCCTTATAATGCTATCATTGGTCGTGGAACTCTTAATGCTTTCGAAGCAATTCTTCACCCAGCTTATCTCTGCATGAAGATACCTTCGGACCAAGGACCTATTGCTATTCATGGAAGTCAGGAAGCTGCTAGAAGGGCCGAAGGAACCTGGACTGATTCCAAGGCAATCCATAATATAGATGGAGCTGAAGCTTGTGAACAGTATAAATTCAGGAGGGAGAAGGCAGCTTCAGCAGATCAGCCGAAGCCCATGTTATTGTGTGAGGATGTAGCAGAGCAGAAGGTGTTGTTGGGCTCCCAATTATCTGAAGATCAGGAGAAAACATTGATAAGGTTTTTATTCAACAACAAAGATGTCTTTGCATGGTCAGCTAATGATCTCTGTGGAGTAAATCGGGATGTTATTGAACATTCGCTTAATGTTGATCCATCCTTCAGACCCCGAAAGCAGAGGCTTCGGAAAATGTCTGATGATAAGGCCGAAGGGGCTCGTAATGAAGTAAAAAGGCTCCTCAGTGCAGGAGTTATCAGAGAAGTGAAGTACCCAGAGTGGCTAGCTAACACTGTTATGGTGAAGAAGGCCAATGGCAAGTGGAGAATGTGTATTGATTTCACAGATCTCAACAAGGCTTGTCCGAAGGATGAATTTCCGCTGCCAAGGATAGATTCTTTAGTTGATGCAGCAGCTTCTTCGGAGCTCATGAGTCTCCTAGACTGCTACTCAGGCTATCATCAAATCTGGATGAAGAAGGAAGATGAGCCGAAGACTAGCTTCATAACCCCAAGTGGTACATATTGCTATCTTCGGATGCCTGAGGGGCTCAAGAATGCTGGAGGGAGCTTCAGCAGAATGACTGCGAAGGTCCTCCAATCTCAGATAGGCAGAAATGTGTTGACCTATGTTGATGACATTATCGTAAAGAGCACGAAGCAAGAAAATCATATTGCTGATTTGCAGGAGACCTTCGCCAGCTTCAGACAGGCTGGTCTGAAGCTGAATCCAGAAAAATGCGTCTTCGGAGTGAAGAAGGGCAAATTTCTTGGGTGTTTGGTTTCAACGAAGGGAATCGAAGCTAACCCAAATAAAATCGAAGCTATACTTCGAATGGAGCCACCAACCACAAGAAAGGGGGCCCAAAGATTGACAGGAAGGCTGGCATCTCTCAACAGATTTATATCCAGATCAGCAGAAAGAAACTTACCATTCTTCGAGGTGCTGAAGTCAGCTGAAGTCTTTCAATGGGGCCCAAGTCAACAAAAAGCCTTCGAAGAGCTGAAGCAATATTTAATAGATCTCACAACATTAACTCCACCAACGCCAGGGGCTTCTCTGTTGTTGTATGTGGCAGCTTCGCACTCAGCAGTAAGTGCGGCGCTTGTCCAGGAGAAGTTTGATGGACAAGCTAAGAAGCAGGTCCCAGTATATTTTGTATCTGAGGTCCTCAGTGTCTCAAAGAAAAATTATACAGAGCTGGAGAAGATATTGTATGCCGTTTTAATGGCATCCAGGAAGCTTCGGCATTACTTTCAGGCATTCAACATTATTGTTCCCTCTTCGCAGCCGTTGAAGGACATCATGAGGAACAGAGAAGCTACTGGGCGTATTGGAAAATGGGTTGCGGAACTCAATGAATTTTACATTGATTATGTGCATAGATCCTCAATTCAATCTCAAGCATTGGCAGATTTCATTGCCGACTGGACGCCAGGGGCTCCGGACGAAGAAGCAAATAAAGATGCCGAAGCATGGACAGTGTTTTGTGATGGCTCCTGGGGAACCTTCGGAGCAGGTGCAGCTGCTGTGTTGGTCTCTCCGTCCAAGGTCAAAACTTGCTATGCAGCAAGACTTGACTTCAGCTGCACAAATAATATTGCTGAGTACGAAGCTTTGCTCCTGGGTCTTCGGAAACTAAAGGCAATGGGGGTCAGAAGGGCGATCCTTAAAACTGATTCTCAGGTTGTTTCGGGTCACATTGACAAAAGTTGCAAGGCTAAAGACCCGAAGCTTGAAAAGTACCTAGACACGGTCCGAAGGATCGAAGCTTCCTTCGAAGGATTTTCTGTTAAGAATATCCCTCGAGGGCAGAATGAGCATGCTGATTTGTTGGCCAAGTCTGCAGCACAGAGGCTGCCGCTACCTTCGGACGTGTTCTTTGAAACAATAAAGGCACCTTCAGTGGAGCTACTTGAAAGAGCAGTCCTTAATATTTCTCCTGTCTACAGTGAAGATTGGAGAACAGAAATAATCTCTTACCTTCAGGGAAACTTTCTATCAGATGACGAAGCTTATAATAAGAGGATAGAGGCAAGAGCTCGTCCCTATGTCATGATAGAAGGGGAGTTATACAAGCATGGAGTTTATGCCCCGTTGCTCAAGTGCCTGTCTAGAGCCGAAGGTATAGAGTTGATGAAGGAGATACATGCAGGCCTGTGCGGATCCCACATCGGATCCAGGCCGTTACTTGGAAAAGTGTTCCGCCAAGGATTTTATTGGCCGAAGGCAGCTTCGGATGCAGCGGAGTTAGTCCAAAAGTGCGAAGGTTGTCAAAAATGTGCAAGAGATCAAAAACAACCTTCGTCATTAACACAGCTGATACAACCAATCTGGCCATTGCAAAGGTGGGGCCTTGACTTGTTGGGTCCATTGCCACCGGCCCAAGGCAACCTAAAATATGTTATAGTAGCTGTGGAGTATTTTTCCAAATGGATTGAGGCGAAGCCATTAGCCACAATAACTTCGGCCACTGTCCAAAAATTTTTCTGGCAGAATATTGTCTGTCGCTTCGGAGTGCCGAAGGCTATCACTGTAGATAATGGAACACAGTTCGACTCCGAAGATTTCAGAAATTTCTGTGACCAAATTGGCACGAAGATCCATTTTGCATCAGTCAGGCATCCGGAGTCGAATGGGCTTGTTGAAAGGGCCAACGGCATCATAATGACAGGGATAATGAAGTTAATTTTTAATCAACCAAGGGGAAAATGGCCAGATCAGTTGACCAAAGTGGTGTGGAGCCATAATACAACAACATCAAGGTCTACAGGTTTTACCCCATTCAAGTTATTATTTGGTGACGAAGCAATAACTCCAGAAGAAGCTAAAGCTGGATCAATAAGAGTGGTAGCTTCGGCAGAATCAGGTGCCGAAGATACTTGCCTTGTGGAAAAAGATGCCTTAGAAGGGATCAGGCTTCAGGCCGTGGAAAATATCAACAAATACCAGGCTGAAACAATCAAATGGCGAGATAGAAAAGTCCGGCTAAAAAATATTGAGCCAGGACATTTCGTGCTTCGAAGAGTGGCCAACCCGGATACAGTGGGCAAGTTGCAACTGAAGTGGGAAGGGCCTTTCTTAGTAGCATCTTCGTCAAGGCCTGGTTCGTACAGACTGAAGGACATGGACGGCAATGAAATTCCAAGATCTTGGAATGCGGATGAGCTTCGGCGGTTCTATGTGTAACTTGATGTAATTTTATCTTTTCTTTTTTATGGCACCCTTTTCCTTTCTAAAGGGGGAGAAAGGTTTTTAATGGGGCCATTATATGTAATTTTCCTTTTTAGTTTTATAAGAGCAAAATCCCCCAAAAGATGTAAATGTAAAAGCTGAGAGCGCACCATCGAGTGCCGAAACTGAAAAAGAGAAAAAAGCTCCGAAGACGTCCCTAAGGGGATGCAGAGCTTACAGCGAAAAGTCAACGCTGATTCCGCCGAAAGTAAAAGGCGAAGAAGCTCCAAAGACGTTCCCAAGGGAATGCAGAGCTTATACCGTCTAAGTAAAAGACGAAGAAGCTCCAAAGACGTCCCTAAGGGGATGCAGAGCTTACAGCGAAAAGTCAACGCTGGTACTGCCTAAGTAAAAGGCAAAAATGCTCCAAAGTCGTTCCCAAGGGAATGCAGAGCTGATGTGTGGTCGATTCTAAAGGAGTAATCGTTGAGAATGTGGCTTCGGACATACGCTTCGGACATTCATTTGCACATTACATTACATCATGGCATGTGCATGCATAAGCATTCATTCATAGCATTTGTGTTCCTAAGTGGTTGCTTCGGCACAAAGAAAAGTTTCGGAGAAATGGTTTGTTATGATTCATTATGTAAAAGAAAAGTTTCGAAGTGGTTTTTTATGAATCGTTGTGTAAAAGAGTTGTAGTCTTTTATGTTTTCTTATGTAAAGAAGACCTTCGGCAGAAAAGAGTAGTAGTCTTTTATGTTTTCTTATGTAAAGAAGACCTTCGGCAGAAAAGAGTAGTAGTCTTTTATGTTTTCTTATGTAAAGAAGACCTTCGGCAGAAAAGAGTAGTAGACTTTTATGTTTTCTTTTGTAAAGAAAAGCTTCGGCAGAAAGAAGAAGTGGTCTTTTAGGCTTCGTTGTGTACGAAAAGAAGGGAAGGTGTTTTTTCGCCTTCGGCTCAAAATACTGATTTCGTCCACATCAAAGCGCCTCAAGCAAAGGGTAAGAATATTACAAGGTATGTACAAAGTTCCTTGAAGACAGTTTAATTGTATTTACAAGAATTGTTACAAAAACATCCTGAGTTTTTCTACAGTACATTTCTACTGATCTTCATCAAGTTTCAGCTACGGCAACAGCTTCGGCGACATAACTTAGGCATCATCTTCACCTTCGACATCCTACATGAATTAAGAGATTATAAGTAAAAATCAAGAGCAAAGGAAAAGGTAACTCCGAAGTATCATTTCTTACTGGTTCAAGATGACTGCGTGCTTCGTCTCCAGCTTTCTCCCGCCCGCCCTTTGTCCATATCATTTTTATAAATCTATTGGAGATACTTCGGGCGAGGTCAGGCATATCATCCAGGATTGATGGAGATAAGCTGAAGTTGGGCCTGTTGACAATTTTTCCGTGGTCGCAGCCGGCCTTCAGAAATGCAGCAGCAGTGCCCCGAGAAGCCACCCAGGCACAGAAGTCACCATGCCCAGCTATGACTTCGTCGAGCTCGTCAATCTCCCCCTCAATATGTTCGAAGGTCTTCGGCAGATCTTCAGCTGAGGGGGTGAATTTTTCACTGCTGGCTCCAACTGAGTAAAAAATCTTTCTTAGTCGTTGAATGCATTTGTTGCTAAAATTCAAGCAGTTTTCTTGAAGATTTGTCAGTAGTTTTCTCAAATCTAAATTTTGCTGAGCTTCGGCTTCAAGTTTTGCACTAAGATCTTGTTTTTCTCGTTCGAATTGCTCAGACTGGCGGAGAAGCTTCGTATTCAGTTCTGATATTTTTGCTTCAGCTTCCGCCAATAAACCTTCGGTTGCCTGGAGCTCAAAGTTCTTTTTCTCGAAAGCATCTGATTGCTCCTTTATTTTGTTTTCCAAATTTCCAATTATAACTTCATGCTTTTTATCTTCAAGATCTTGTTGCATTTGCAAGGCCTTGCTCAGCAGCATACTCTGTACGAACACAACCTTCGTCAGACATGTTTTTATTAGAAGCGACAAAAGTTAGGTGGCAAGTTGTTCACCTTGAAATTGGAGTAAAATAAACTACCAACGACATGTTGTCGTCGGTAGCGGCTGATGTCTGACTCTAGCTTCGGAAAACCGATACTCTTTGATAGAGTACCGATTACTTTAGCACCAGTCTGGTCTCGAATGCAGCCTAGTTTTTCATCATCTACACCTCCAAATAGGAGGGCACCTGACTTGTAGCCGCAGGATTTGGCATATTCTTTAAGTTCTTCTATTTCGTCCTTTGTCAGTCTTTGCCCAATTAAATTCTGAAAGGAGTAAGCTTCGTCATCCGAAGTATCTTCGGCTATTTCTTTTCCTTTTTCAGGCACTGTGGCCATGGATTTTTCAGTAGCAGCATCGGCTTCTTCTGCATCTATGTCTTCCAAAATTTTGTTAATATCCTCAATGGTTGTTTCTAAATTAACCTCTTCGGCTGTAGCGGCTTCGCTAGCCGCGACCTCCGAAGGGGCGACTTCAATGTTCTTGGTGCCTTCGGCAGCTGCTGTTTTCTGAGCTGAAGCTCTTGGAGGTGTCTTATCGATAACTTCAGTTACCGCAATGATTCTTTGCCGTTTGGGTTTGCTCATCTTCGCCTGATCCGGCTCGTCCACCTTTTGAAAAAGCTTCGTCAGTTGGAGCCCTAATGGACTTAGCTTCGTGGGCATAGGTTCAGTCATTACCTTTAAAATTTCTTCCACGTCGCTGGTAGAAGGCGGAGTGGGGGTTCTCTCTTCTTCGGATATTTTCCGTTTCGGACTTGATATTTTCCTTTTCTTCGGGATTTTCTTCTCTGCTGCTGGTTGCTCTTTACCCTTTGTCACAATTTCAGTTACTCTTTTTCTTTTGTGGCCTTCGGCACCCTTGTTCAACTGCTCATAATCTGGGTACTCGAAGCCCAGGGCATCGAATACTCGGTTCAGCCTTCGCTTCGGTCGGGCGCCGAAGGCCGCTGTCATTAATTGATCCTCTTTCTTGGAGTAATTTCCCAAGATTTCATTGCACATTGTCTCAACTGTATCTAACCACTCTTTGCAGGGTTTCTTAAAGTACTTCTTGAATTTAAAGTGATAGGGCAGACGGACCAGCTCCCCCTTCTTCTTTTCTCCCTTCAGCTTCGGCATTTCCCACTCTTTTAGAGTAGGAAAAACTCTGAATGCCAAAAATTCCTGAACTAGATCCCTGGTGCCAATATGTTTTGAAATGATTTCAAACTCACCCAGAGCAGCCCAGGTAGGACCCTTTAAATCGCCGATGCGGCAGCGTGGCCTCGTCTCTCCGAAGATTAATTCCAGAGGGCTTTGTATCAATTTTTCTCTGTCTTCGTCAACTTTTACGTAGAACCATTCAGATTTCCAGCCTGCTGGCCATTTGCTTCGGTAGCTGATGACAGGGCACTTTGTTGTCTTTCGGTAGGCAAAATTATAGCAGCCAAAATTATCATGAAGTCCATCTTTCCTGGCCTTTGTCTGGTAGTGTAATTCGTGAACCCGGCAGAAGCTGTCGGCAAAAGGTTCCACAGCTTGGCTTCGGAGGGCCCAGATATAAACATTGAGTCTAACGATCGCGTTAGGAGTCAATTGATGAAAAAAGATACCAAACCTCCTCAATATCTCTGCAATAATATTGTGCAGAGGAAATCTCAGCCCAGCCTTTAAAAAGCTTTTGAAAATAACAATCTCATCCTTCCCTGGCTTCGGGGTGGTTTCTTCTCCCCCGAAGCGGAGTAGCTTCTTCTGATCTTCATTGAAATAACCCGCTTTCACCATCTTCGAAAGATCGGCTTTTGAAACAGTTGATTTTCCAAAATCCAGGTGACTGGGCTTGCTGGGCGTAGCAATGTGGTAGTCATCCTCGGAGTCAGTCCCATCAATGTTTTCTTCTTCTTCGGCTGTTGTCGGGTTTGCTTCGGCAGCAGGCCTCTCTTCCGCAGTCACTAGACCGGAGCGCTGCATCGCTTCGGAGATGGGCACAGTGTCTGAACCTTCGGTTTCGTCTCCCTCGCGCACAACTTTGGCAGTAGATCGCACTCGTGCCATGTAATTCTTAGTTTGGGGAAGTTAGAAACTTTTTTCTTTTTTCTTTTTTCCGAAGCTCTCCTTTCTGACGAAGCAAGCGTCGAGACGGACCTTCGTTCGATTATGAGAGTCAAGCTTCGGCTATGGTGGAAAATTTTGGCAGAAAAACAGTGCAAATAGCAATGAATGCTGTGGTAACTTCACACCTACCCGCTTGTTTATATAGTGCTGCAGGTAAGAAGGCGAAGCGGCAAGATTTTTACACCAGACGGGCGGTCACTTGTACTCGCTGAGCAGTGGACCACAAAGATCAAACAGTAACTCTGCAAGGTGGGCCTGGCACGTGCCCGGAATCCGGATCGTTTCTCCGCAACGAGCTCAGGGAAGGTGTTTTTTGGACCTTCGGCTTCCCGAAGCTGAAGAGGCTCTTTTTTCACGGGTCAAGCTCGTTACGAAGAACGATCTAGCACCGCGAAAGGGGCTACTGTTGGGGTCGTGCTTCGGTGCGCCGAAGGTCTCACACGAAGAAGCAGCTTCGGCCGAAGTCGTCTTCAAGAGATGGCCGAAGGTTCCTTTTCATGGAGCTTCGGCGTTTTAAACCGACATAGAGATAGAATGACCTTTTTATTCATATAAGTCTGAGTCAATGTTGTAAACATTTGTGAGGGGTATAATTGTAATTTGTCACAGGCTGCGACCTGTGCCTATAAATAGATGAACAGTACCTCTGTACTGTTCACGCGAACCTGTCATCTTGTCTTCGCATCGCGCTTGTACCCTTGATTTCCTCAAGACCGAAGGTACATTTGCAATCCGAAGTCATTTATATTCATTCATGTTAATAAAGATGGAAATGACTCTATGCTAACATTTGAATGTTCATTTTATACCTCATGATTTATATAAATAATTCATCTCTCGTTCTTATGTTTACGAAGGTATGTCCTTCGTAACCTTCGTCCGAAGATTCTTTATATCCTGAAGGGATATAACGAAGTGGAGGACGAAGGACTTTAATATTTAACATTTTCTGTGTTGCCTTGTTCTTAATTCTTAGCATTTGAGAACAAGCCCCCAACAGAGGCTTACAGCGAAAAGTCAACGCTGATACCGCCTAAGTAAAGGGCGAAGAAGCTCCTAAGGGAGGCTTACAGCGAAAAGTCAACGCTGAGATCGTCTAAGTAAAAGACGAAGAAGCTCCAAAGACGTTCCTAAGGGAATGCAGAGCTTACGAATATATTTTATGAGTATCTTCGGAACAAATGTCACATGCATAGCATAACATCATTACATCATTTTGCATAGCATAAGCATCATACATCATATTGCATTTGGCAAAAGAAAGTGACACTCTCAACCTTCGAAAGGATCCTCTGAGAAAGTGATATCGAAATTGTATAGCTTCGCAATACAGCTTCGGAGAATATATTTATGAAACATGGGTGAGCTTTATCAGATCAATATTGAGATTGTATAGCTTCGGAGTATAGCTTCGGATGATGATTTCACGAAGCATGGATGTGATTCATCAGAATAATTTTAACGAAGAATGTCTTCTTCACGAAGCATGAAAAGAAGGGAAGGTGTTTTTTCGCCGAAGGCTCAAAAAGGTATGTATATAGAGTTTCATGCATCGTGAAGAATTGAATAACGAAAACAAACTTGTATATTACATCCAAATGTACAAAATATTACATAGATCACAATTTAAATGTTTTTCTAATAGCATTTAGTCCTCTCTTAATACTGCTTCGGCGACTTCATTTAAAAGTTGATCAACAACTTTGTCCATGATACCTTCGGCCATTTGTTTGATTTCTTCATCTCCTTTTGTGTGGGGGTCGGCAGTCGACCCAGCAGCTTCTGAGGGAAGAGAACATTTCTTCATCACTATTACAAACTATGTGCAGAGTTTGAAACAAAAATTACAACACAATAAGAACAACTAATTAATACCTAATTGTCTTTCGGGTTCCGTACTTTTTTCAGCAGTTTCCGCCACTTTTCTAGCATCGTGGATACCTTTTTCGCTCCTTTGGATGATCTCTTGCGCCATTCCTCGGCCGCCGTCGTTCCAGATATCCGTAAAAAATTTGCCGCCAACCACGCTTGCTTCGGCCGAGGGGTCCTTAATGTCTTCGGAAGATAAGGCAGCTTCGGACTGAGCTAGAAATTTTACATGATCGCAACCTTTCTTCTCTAAGACAGAAGCAATTCCTCTGGCGCCCGAAAAAGCGCAGATATCGCCACGACTGCTCAGGATCTCCTCGAAGGCCTCTGCTTCGTGACTAATCCATTCCAGTGGACCTTCGGGATTGCCTCGAGAGAAATTCTCTTCGCTGGAGAAGGCGCCCACGCTGGCAAAGCTGGTTTTAATTTTATTCACACATTCTATAGATTTGACATAACATTTTCCCTGAGATGTACGAAGCTCTTTAACTCTTAACTCCAATTTGTTGACCATATGATCACTGAGCTCTCGTTTTGTTTCCTCAAGGACGCGCTCCTCTCTAGCTCTAGTCAGCTGTTTCTGAAGATCTTTAATTTCACGCTTGTGGGCTTCGGCCTGGGTTTTTGAAGCAGCTTCATCCTTTTTTTACTTTGTCTATCAGCGTAAGAAGAATTTTATCCTTTTCTAGAGCTTCGTTTCTCAATTTGATAACTTCGGAGCGCAAATTGTTGAACGCAATCTCATAACTTTCATCTTCGGCGCTCTTTTGCGCTCTTAGCGCGTTGCTTAGGATCAGGCCCTATACGAAAAAGAATTCATATAAGAAAAAATGAATGAGTCGCGTAAAAAAAAAATATATATATAAGGGGGTTTTCTTTTCAAGCGTTAAATTCCCATACCTTCAGGCTGTTGTACGCAAGACTGTCTGCGAGATCTTCTTTCGTCATGGCGCTTAATCCAGATTCAAGCTTCGGGAAGCCAATACTCCTAGCCATTTCTCGGCAGACAGAGAGCTCTTTGTTGTCAGGCAGGCAGTATAAAAAATCATCTTCATTTGTCCCATTGAATATTACTGCCCCCTTTGGATATTTTAGCTCCTTTGCATAATGGTTAGCTTCATGAGTTTCTTCTTCAGATAATTTTTTCCCCGAAGCATGTCGTATGATGTAATCACACATGCTGGCAGGCGCTTCGGGGATGGCAGTGTCAGTCTCTTCAATTAAAATTGGTTCTGGTATTTTTATTGCTTCGGCTTCCAAAGTTTGCTCCCTGAAGGGCTCTGAAGGCCTAGCTTCAGCTTCAGCTTGTTGCGTCGGAGCTTCAGAAGAAGCTTCAGCAATTTCAACACTCTTTTTTGGAGTTGTGCTTGAAGACTTAATTGTCTCCAAGACATCTAGTACATTTACCATTCTCTTCCTTTTTGGGGTCACCATTGACCCCTTTTGGATTTTTGCTGCTTCGACATTTACTACAGGACTCAAAATTTCTGATGCTTTTTCCTTAGTCAGATTTTTCGCTTCTTCCATTTTTTCTGTCGATGGTGCTTCGGCCATCTCTGCAATTTCTGGCAGCAAGGTTGGCTGTTCAGCTTCGGCGGCCGAAGAAGTTTCTCCAGTGAACTCAGGCACCGAAGCTGGTTCAATATGGCGTGCTCGGTGTGTGAGGACCTTCAACCTTTTTCCTTTTGGTTCTGGCTCGCTAGGAGCGGTTCCAGCTTCTTCTTTTTCAGAGGTTATGTTTTTCCTTTTTTGCCTTCGGATGGGATAACAATAATCAGGGTAGAAGAACCCAACTGCATCAAATACTCGGTTCAGTCTCTTCTTTTTTCGGCCTCCGAAGGCTGCTGATAGTGCGGTATTTTCAGCCTTCGAATATGCCCCAAGTAATTCATCACTTAATGTTTCAATGCTCTTCAGCCAGTCATCATCAGGTTCAATAAATTTATCTGCATATTTGAATGTGTACTTTAATCTGACTAGTCCGCCTTCGTCGGACTCTTTGATGGTTTCCTTCGGCATTTCCCACTTTTCTGCAAGTGGCCATACCCTGAAGGCAATGTGTTCTTGGACTAAGTCCCTTGTCCCAATAAATGAGCAGACTACCCCGAAGGCTCTTTGGCATTCTTCGGCGGCTTCGTCCATTTCGACCTTCGGCCTTCGAAGACCGAAGCGTTGCCAGATTGGGTGCATAATAATACTCTTCACATTTTCTTGAGCTGTTAGATCATTCTTTACATAAAACCATTCAGTCATCCAGGCTCCGGGCCACCTCTTCCGAAAGGTCGGCACAGGGCAGCTTGACCCGGAGCGGGCGCCGAAGCTGTAGCACCCAAAGTTGTTGTGGTATTGCTCTTTTCCCCAGGGCTTCGTCTCGTATAATAACTCATGAATGTTGCAGAAGCTTTTAGCGTTCGGTTCCAAACCTTGGCTTCTCGCAGCCCAGACAAAAATCCCCATTCTTATAATAGCTTCGGGAGTGAGTTGATGAAGGTAGACTTGGAATGTTTTTAGTACCTCAACAACAAAATTGCTCAGGGGGAATCGAAGCCCAGCCCTGAGGAAGCTTCGGAAAATCACAACTTCATCCTCTTCGGGGGTGGGAGAAGTCTTTTCCCCGGCATCAGCTCTCACAATAGATATGTCTCGGAAATATCGCCCCCTCATATTATCAATGTGACTCTGCTTGATGGTCGTTTTCCCAAAAACTGTGTGACTTGGTCGCCACGGTCGATCTTCGGCCTCTTCCCCACCACTTTCCACATCATAGCTGTCGCTGTCATCAGTATCTTCGGACAAACCTTCGAGAATCTCCTTCGTGATTTTCTCTGTATTGGTCTCTGCCATCGCTATCAGGAACCCTAGGTTCTTCTCCTCCTCAAGACTCAGCTTCGTCTCAGCAGGGATCTTCAGCTTCGTCTCAGCAGGGGTCTTCTTGCCTTCAGACATCTTCGGGAACGTTAAAAAATTGTTCCCGAGGCCGAAGCTTCGAAATCAAAAAGAACAGCAAATCTTAATGAACAAGCGCTAAAAATTTTAGTGGGCCGAAGCAAAAGGCAAGTGTGCGAACCAAATGAGTTCGCGATGTGATCTTATTTATACGCCTAGGGCGTTGAAAATTGAAAGGCCCCGCTTGTCAGTGAATGTTGCTATTCTAGCAAAAGGAAAGGTGTTTTTTCGGACCTTCGGCTCAAGGCCTTCGTCCATATCGCAATCTGAATTTATTATTTACAAATTAATATTGCGAGGGGCTACTGTTGGGGTCCTTCGTCCTCCGAAGGTCCTCAAAAACATGATTTGACAATGTTTTCCAAGTGAATTATATGAACAGATATTTTCGGATTCAGAATTATGGATATGAAGCACGACCAGGACGAAGCCTGAACCAGACGAAGGTCGAGGGAAGCCGAAGTTGTACGCAGGGAAGCTTCGGCGCGAAGACATAAGGGGGAACCGACTTAAAGATGAAAAGACTTCGGGGGCCTCGGCAGATTTTCATAAACCGTTAACAAATGTAATGGACATGGATGTAATTTTACGTGGGCTGTGTCCCGCGTCTATAAATAGATGAACAGTACTCCCGTACTGTTCACGCTGACTGGGCATCGGCATTTGCGTCACGCTTGTACTTTTTACCTTCTCTCAAGACCGAAGGTACATTTGTAATTTGTAATCATTTCTATTTCTTTGTGTTAATAAAATAGAAATGATTCTGTGATCTACATTTCATGTTTTATATGAGTACTTCGTTATTACTTGTTGAATTTACGAAGGTATGTCTCTTGTGACCTTCGTCCGGAACTCATTATTCCCGGTGGGGAATAATGTCCAATAGGACGAAGGGCCTTAACGTTTAACACTTTTTATGTTGCCTTGTTCTTAATCCGAAGCATTTGAGAACAAGTCCCCAACATTTACGAAACATGGAAATCGAGTGTAGCGCACAGATGAATAGAAGCCAATGAATTTTTTTCCTCTAGTTGACTTTAGCTTGTTTTTAATCCACCTGTGACAATGACAAATGAGTAGTTCACAAGCCAAACAATGGATAGATATTCTCAGTAATAATTGGCAAACATTAACCAAGATAAAGCAAGAGTACACACATAAATCACTCAAATCAACTATGAATTTTAAAAGTTTATAGGTTGATTAGAGACTCACATGAGCAAACATGTTGAAAAACACAAAAGTGAAGCTCTAAAACCTCTCCAAAATGCAAGGGTACTAGAAAAAACAACCTAAGGCTATGTTCGGATATTCTAGTATTCACCTCAATACATATGTATTGGAGGGGATTGGATGTAAATTAGTTTAATTTACACCCCCAATCCCCACAATCCATGTGTATTGGGGTGAATACTAGAGTACTCAAACAAGCCCTAACAGGGAAGGAGGGCTGATCTGGCTAGGTTGCTCTCTGGATATGCCCAAACCTGGCCTAGTCGAGGATGTAGGGGTGGCTTGGCTAGGATGCAAGAGCGACTTAGCTAAATTTTGTGCAACTAGCCTCAAAAACTTCCCTTAAAAACCTCTGAATCCTTTATTTAAAATTGGATTGATATAAAACTTAGTATTTAGCTTCACATGGATGAGGAGAAAATACTGGAGAGTTTTAAACCGTTCCATTCCAAACAGCTCTCCTAATCGAGGTTTTCTCTACAACCGGCAAAAATGCAAAACTTTGTGCTTATGTGAGATCCGCTCGAACCACCTTGCTAGTGTGATATCAAGTACTCATAGCACATAGAGAAGGCCAATAAATAGTTCCAAGACATTTATACCAACTAGAGCACCAAAACACTAAAAACAAATGAATATTAGGCACTATGAGGGAAAGATCAATCAAAACTCAACAAACAACTCACAAAATTGAGACACTATGAGTCTAGGAGGTAAGGACCTCATCCCATAAGACTGATTACAAAGTTACAATATATAGATCAATGATTTCTGTAGTGTCTAAATTATCTATGGATCTCAATAGCAAACTAGATAAAGGGGGAAACTACAATGATGAAATAAAATGGTATGCTCGAGAGATGAAATTGGTTAGATCACTCTCCTCTTTATTTATAGCATTGTTGCATATTCCCAACTTACCCTAGGTAATTAGAGTTGAATCACTTAACCTCAAGGGTGTTATGATCCAACTCAAGGTCTATAGATCTAATGGTCATGGACTCTTCATGACTTTCTCATATTGATGCAAGCTTTGCAATAACGACATGTGCCACCTTTAGTTCCTATTGGAATTCCACCTTGGTTCTGAGGTTCAAACCTAAAAGTTGTCTACACAAGTGGTTTGGTGGTTTTGAGGTCCAAACCACCAAACCACTTGTTTGTAGCATACTCCATATGTTTGCCTCATGACCCCAACAAATATCATCTCTAGTCCTTAACTGTCGAATCATCATGTCCTCTAGTGCCTCCGCTTCACTTGATCAATCATTATCTGACTTGGTCGACACGGTATACTCCATATTCTCTTGCACTTGTTGATGACCCTTGGAAGCATCTAGGCCCCTTGTTGGTTTTGATGATTAATGACAACAAAGATTCTTGTGACTAACTTGTGTTTTGTAGCTATACGGTAAGTTAAATCACAAATGCAGGAATTTGGGCTACAACGGGTGAAAACAATCCGACCGATGAAAATCGATGCGACGACTGAAAAGGATGGACCAAAAGGTGAAGGACTACATATTCTAAGTGTCGAAGGAGTTATCAAACACTTGGAGTGTTTGGTATGAGGAATCACTCCATCCAAGATGAAGTGGTGCATCATAATTCCATTTCTAAAATTTGGTGGGATGACCTCATACCTCAAGTTAGTACTAACTAACTATAAGAAATGAGGTGGTACTCATTCTGTTCCACAAACCAAACAAAAAAGTGAGGAGTGAGAAGATGATTTTGGCTGTATTAGTATAAAGTTAGAACCTTTTATTTTGATTTTGGCTGTATTATAAAGGGGTTGTAGAAGAGTAACTTGACCTAGGCATATATAGTGTAGTGTTGTTGCATACTCACACATAAAACTAGCACTAGGTATCACTCAGTAGCCCACACAAAGTCTGGAGTGAAAACCGAATTGAAAACCTAAGTTAGAAAAAATTAGAGTGTCTCTGGATGCACCAGACCGATCCGATGGCGCATAGGACCACGCACCTAGAGAGCACTTTCCTGCGAATCGGCTGAGATGGGGCATCAAACTGGTCTGGTGGTGCACTAGACCATCTACACAAAAAGCACGCAATTCAGGGCAATTTGTGAAAGTCACATAGAGGGGGGTGAATAGGCGGAATCTGAAATTTACAAGCTTAAGCACACACTACAAGCCGGGGTTAGCGTTAGAATTAAACTCAGGTCCTAAAGAGAGGGCGAAAACAAATCAACTAAGAAATTAAGCGGATGACACGGTGATTTGTTTTACCGAGGTTCGGTTCTTGAGAACCTAGTCCCCATTGAGGTGGTCACAAAGACCGGGTCTCTTTCAACCCTTTCCCTCTCTCAAACGGTCACCTAGACCGAGTGAGCTTTCTCCTTAATCAAATGGATCACTTAGACCCCACAAGGACCACTACAAACTTAGTGTCTCTTGCTTTGATTACAAGTCACTTAGAGAACAAGAATGAGGAAGAAGAAAGTGATCTAAGAACAAGAGCTCAAAGAACACAGACAAAACACTCTCTCTAGTCACTAGGTGTTTGGAGTGAATTTGGGACTTGGAGAGGCCTTGATTATTTTGAATTGTGTCTAGTATTGAATGCACTAGCTCTTGTATTGAATGTGAAGTGCTGGAAACTTGGATGCTTGGAGTGGTGGTGGTTGGGGGGTATTTATAGCCCTCAACCACCACATAGCCGTTGGGGATGGCTGTTGTCGATGGGCGCACCGGACAGTCCGGTGCGCCAGCCACATCACCCAACCGTTAGGGTTCTGGAGCAGTTGACCGTTGGAGCTTTGTCTTCATGCGGCATCGGACAGGCACTGTTCACTGTCCGGTACCCTTCTGACTTCTGTGCTCTGACTCTATGCGCACTGTTCACACACTGTAGCTCTGTCCCGCGCTTTTGCAGTCGACCGTTGCGCCTGAGAGTCGTTGCTCCGCTGGTGCACCGGACAGTCCGGTGGCACACCGGACAGTCCGGTGAATTATAGTGGAGCGTGGCCAGAGAAACCTGAAGGCGAAGAGTTCGGAGTTGTACGGTTCTGGTGCACCAGACACTGTCCGGTGGCACACCGGACAGTCCGGTGCGCTAGACCAGGGCACACTTGGGTTTCTTTGCTCCTTTCTTTTTGAACCCTTTATTTAGTCTTTTTATTGGTTTGTGTTGAACCTTTATGCACCTGTAGAACATATAATTTAGAGCAAACTAGTTAGTCCTATTATTTGTGTTGGGCAAACAACCACCAAAATCATTTATAGGAAAAGGTTAACCCTATTTCCCTTTCAATCTCCCCCTTTTCGGTGATGGATGCCAACACAAACCAAAGCAAATATATAAGTGCAGAATTTGAACTAGTTTGCATAATGTAAGTGCATAGGTTACTTGTAGTTAAACCAATTTATAATTTCACTAGATATACATGGATGCTTTCTTTTTATTTAATATTTTGGACCACGTTTGCACCACTTGTTTTGTTTGTGCAAATTCTTTTGTAAAATCTTTTCAAAGTCTTTTGCAAATAGTCAAAGGCATATGAATAAGATTGTAAGAAGCATTTTCAATATTTGAAATTTTCTCCCCCTGTTTCAAATGCTTTTCTTTTGGCTTAACAAAACTCCCCCTGAATGAAATTCTCCTCTTAGTGTTCAAGATGGTTTTATCAATTTTTGTAAATACTAATTTGAACAAGATTAAATACATTAAGATACCAATTTGAAAACTTCTTTTGAAAAACTCTGAAATTGGTGGTGGTGTGGTCCTTTTGCTTTAGGCTAAATATCTTCTCCCCCTTTGGCATTAATCGCCAAAAACAGAGACTTTGAGAGCCCTTTTACATTTTCTCCCCCTTTGGTAAACAATATATGAATGAAGGATTATACCAATTTGGAGAGTGTGTGGAATACAGGCAAAGGGTAAATAATACCGATGGAGTTGAGTGGAAGCGTCGTCTTTGCCGAATACTCTATTTCCCTTTCAATCTAATACTAATACAAGAAATACTCATAGAAGCACATTAGTCTTAGCCTTGGCACAAGAAAAATAAGAAATATGCAAATGTACCAAATGAAAGAGATATGATCAAAGGTATATAAATGAGCTTGTGCAATGTTTCAATCAAAATTCCGAGAATCAAGAATATTTAGCTCATTCCTAAGTTTGCTAAAGGTTTTCTCATCTAAAGGCTTGGTAAAGATATCGGGTAATGCAATTGCTTTGCCTCATCTAAAGCAATTGCGTGCAGCAATGACCTACGACAATATACTCGGCTTCGGTGGTAGAAAGTGAAAGGGAAATGTGCCCTTGGGCCATTTCTAAGTATTTTGGTGATCAAGTGCCAACACAAATGGTCTAAGTGTGAAACTATGTCAAATGGTGGAAGAAGTGCAAAGTCAACACAAAGGTATGATTTTAGACTTAGTACATTGGTTTTTGTGTACTAACATATTTGTCTAAGTGCTAGAATCAGAGAAAATATAATTGGAAAAGACTTGGCTCGAGCAGCCAAGACTCTGCTCAGTCTGGGTGTACCGGACTGTCCGGTGGTGCACCAGACAGTGTCCGGTGCGCCAGGCTGGCGTCTGGTCAACTGGCTGCTCTCGGGTCTCGACGACGGCGTACGGCTATAAATCACCGGACTGTCCGGTGGTGCACCAGACTGTCCGATGAGTCGGCTGCGGTGAAGTCGCCGCTCTCAGGAATCAAGTCAACAGCGTACGGCTACAATTCACCGGACTGCCCGGTGGTGCACCGGACTGTCCGGTGAGCCAACGGTCGGCTGGGCCAACGGTCGGCCGTGCAATCCGCGCATGACGCGTGGCCGAGCCAACGGTTAGATGGGGGCACCGGACTGTCCGGTGTGCACCGGACAGTGTCCGGTGCGCCAACGGCTCCAAATCTTCAACGGTCGGCTGCGCCAAAATAGGAAAGAAATCAGCACCGGACAGTGTCCGGTGGTGCACCGGACTGTCCGGTGCACCAACTGACAGAAGGAAAGAATTGCCTTCCTGGATTGCTCTCAACGGCTCCTAGCTGCCTTGGGGCTATAAAAGGGACCCCTAGGCGCATGGAGGAGTACACCAAGCATACTTTGAGCATTCTTGATCATTCACACTCTGTCTTTGCGCACTCGTTTGCCATTCTTAGTGATTTGAGCTTTGTTCTAGTGAGAACCTTGTGATATTCATTTGAGCTCGAGTCTTGACCGTGTGTGTGCGTATTGCTGTGGATTTGTGTGTGTTGCTTTCCTCCCTTACTCTAGTGCTTTCACTTTGATCCTTATTGTAAGGGCGAGAGACTCCAAGTTGTGGAGATTCCTCGCAAACAGGAAAGAGTAAAGAAAGAAGAACACTGTGGTATTCAAGTCGATCATCGGATCACTTGAGAGGGGTTGAGTGCAACCCTCGTCCGTTGGGACGCCACAACGTGGAGTAGGCAAGTGTTGTACTTGGCCGAACCACGGGATAAATCCTCGTGTCTCTTGTGCTTGTTCTCACTGTGTCTATTTTGCTTCACAAGAGCTCTCCTTAGCCACTTGATTTTATTGTGCTCCTAACCAAGTTTTGTGGCTTTAAGTTTCAAGTTTTTACAGGATCACCTTTTCACCCCCCCTCTAGGTGCTCTCAATTGGTATCGGAGTCGTTCTCTTCAAGAAAGGGACTAATCGCCCGAAGGGATGGATCCTAAGGGAAAGGGGATGGTGATCAACGACAAGGAGAAGGAGTCCTTCATCAATGAGCCAAAAGACAACAAGCCCACTGACTCGGGCTCAAGTCATAAAAAGAAGGATGTGAAGAAGAAGATACGTATTAAGAAGATTGTCTACTACGACGACAGCGACGAGTCTTCTTCTTCCCAAAAGGACGACGACGACAACGACTACGAGAAAAAGAAGACGGTTAACTCGAACTTCTCTTTTGATTACTCTCGTATTCCGCAAAGTTCCAGTGCTCATTTGCTTTTCCATTCCCCTTGGTAAACCTCCTCACTTTGATGGAGAGGACTACGGATTTTGGAGTCACAAAATGCGTAGCCACTTGTTCTCTCTCCATCCAAGTATATGGGAGATAGTAGAAAATGGAATGCAATTTGATAGTATGGATAGTCCCATGTTTATTAATGAACAAATTCACAAAAATGCACAAGCTACCACTGTTCTTTTAGCATCCTTGTGCAGGGAAGAGTACCATAAGGTGAGCGGCTTGGATAACGCCAAGCAGATTTGGGACACCCTCAGGATCTCTCATGAGGGAAATGACGTCACCATGCTCACCAAGATGGAGTTGGTGGAGGGCAAACTAGGGAGGTTCGCGATGATTAGGGGGGAGGAGCCAACCCAAACGTACAATAGGCTCAAGACCCTCGTCAACAAAATAAGGAGCTATGGAAGCACGCGATGGACGGACCACGACATCGTCCGACTTATGCTAAGGTCCTCCACCGTCCTTGATCCTCATCTTGTTAACTCTATTCGTGAGAATCCTAGGTACACCAAGATGACACCCAAAGAAATACTTGGGAAGTTTGTGAGCGGGCGAATGATGATCAAGGAGGCGAGATATGTTGATGAGGCGCTAAATGGCCCAATCCATGAGCCTCAAGCCATTGCTCTCAAGGCAACAAGTAGCAGGGAGGCGCTACCTAGCAAGGTGGCGCAAGTTGAGGCGGCGGGGCTCAACGAGGAAGAAATGGCCCTCATCATCAAGCGCTTCAAGACGGCGCTAAAAGGTCGCAAGGAGAATCCCAAAAAGAACAAGGCGAAGGGAAAGCGCTCCTGCTTCAAGTGTGGTAAGGTTGGTCACTTTATTGCTAATTGTCCCGATAATGATAGTGACCAGGATCAAGAGAAGAAGAGGGAAAATAAGAAGACTTACAAGAAGGCTAAAGGCGAGGCACACCTTGGCAAAGAGTGGGACTCAGATTGTTCTTTGTCTGACTCCGACGATGAAGGACTCGCCGCCACCGCCTTCAACAAATCATCCCTCTTCCCCAACGAGCATCACACCTGTCTCATGGCAAAAGAGAAGAAGGTAAGCACTCGCAATACTAGTACTTACGCTTCTTCAAGTGATGATGAATCTAGTGATGATGAAATAGACTATGCATGTTTATTCAAAGGATTAGATAGAACCAAAATTGATAAGATCAATGAATTGATTGATGCCTTGAATGAGAAGAATAGACTTTTAGAAAAACAAGAAGATCTTTTGTATGAAGAGCATGATAAATTTGTAATTGCGCAAAATTCTCTTGCTTTAGAAGTTAGAAGAAATGAAATGCTTTCATGTGAATTATCCACGTGCCATAAATCTATTTCCAGCTTAAGGAGTATCAATGATGACTTGAAGGCTAAGTTAGAAATAGCTAATAAATCAACCTCCTGTGTAGAACATGTAGTAATTTGCAATAGGTGTAAAGACTTCAATATTGATGCATGTGTTGAGCACCTTACTTCTATTGCAAAATTAAATGATGAAGTGGCTAGTCTTAATGCCCAACTTAAGACTAGCAAAAATGATTTTGATAAACTAAAATTTGCAAGGGATGCCTACACTATTGGTAGACACCCCTCAATTAAGGATGTGCTTAGCTTTAAGAAGGAAGCCAAGAACTTAACAAGTCATAAGACTCCCATCTCTGCCAAGGAGAAAGGGAAGGCTCCAATGACTAATAGTGCTAAAAAGAACCATGCTTTCATGTATCATGATATGAGTTATTCTAGGAATGTTCATTATGATAAAAGTTATAATACTTTTGATTCACATACCATGATTGCTTCAAGTTCTTCTATTATGCATGGTAGAAATTAGGCTAGGAAAAATGTTATTCATCACATGCCTAGAAGAAATGTTGTTCATGTACCTAGAAATGAAAGTAATGAACACTCTACAATTTACCATGCTTGCAATGCTTCCTTTGCAATTTGTAGAAAGGATAAGAAAGTGATTGCTAGGAAATTAGGGGCAAAGTGCAAGGGAGATAAGACTTGCATTTGGGTCCCTAAGGCTATTGTAACTAATCTTGTAGGACCCAACAAGAGTTGGGTACCTAAGACCCAAGCCTAATTTGCCTTGCAGGTTTATGCATCCGGGGGATCAAGCTGGATTATCGACAGTGGATGCACAAACCACATGACGAGGGGGAAGAAGATGTTCACCTCCTACGTCAAGAACAAAGATTCCCAAGATTCAATCATATTCGGTGACGGGAATCAAGGCAAGGTTAAAGGCTTAGGCAAGATAGCCATCTCAAATGAGCACTCTATCTCCAATGTATTTTTAGTAGAGTCGCTAGGTTATAATCTTCTATCGGTTAGTCAATTATGTAATACGGGATACAATTGCTTATTCACAAATGTAGATGTGTCTGTCTTTAGAAGGAGTGATGGTTCATTAGCTTTTAAGGGTGTGCTAGATGGCAAACTCTATTTAGTTGATTTTGCAAAGGAGGATGCCGGTCTAGATGCATGCTTAATTGCTAAGACTAGCATGGGCTGGCTGTGGCATCATGTGGAAATGAAGAACCTTCACAAACTTCTAAAGGGAGAACATGTGTTAGGTCTAACAAATGTGTATTTCAAAAAAGATAGACCTTGTGCAGCTTGTCAAGCAGGTAAACAAGTGGGAAGTGCGCATCACAACAAGAATGTGATGACCACATCAAGACCCCTGGAGCTGTTGCATATGGACCTCTTCGGACCCGTCGCCTACCTTAGCATCAGGGGAAGTAAGTATGGTTTAGTAATTGTTGATGATTTTTCCCGCTTCACTTGGGTATTCTTTTTGTAGGATAAATCTGAAACCCAAGGGACCCTCAAGCGCTTCCTAAGGAGAGCTCAAAATGAATTTGAGCTCAAGGTGAAGAAGATAAGGAGCGACAACGGGTCCGAGTTTAAGAACCTGCAGGTGGAGGAGTTTCTTGAGGAGGAAGGAATCAAGCACAAGTTCTCCGCTCCCTATACACCACAGCAAAATAATGTGGTAGAGAGGAAGAACAGGACACTTATAGACATGGCGAGGACGATGCTTGGAGAATTCAAGACGCCCGAATGGTTTTGGTCGGAAGCCGTGAACACGGCTTGTCACACCATAAACCGGGTCTACCTTCATCGCCTCCTCAAGAAGACGTCATACGAGCTACTAATCAGTAACAAACCCAACGTTTCTTATTTCCGAGTTTTTAGGAGTAAATGCTACATTCTGGTGAAGAAAGGTAGAAATTCAAAATTTGCTCCCAAAGCTATAGAAGGGTTTTTGTTAGGTTATGACTCAAATACAAAGGCGTATAGAGTCTTCAATAAATCATTGGGTTTGGTTGAAGTCTCTAGCGACGTTGTATTTGATGAAACTAATGGCTCTCCGAGAGAGCAAGTTGATCTTGATGATGTAGATGAGGATGATGTTCCAACGGACGCAATTCGCACCATGGCGATTGGAGATGTGCGACCACAGGAACACAAGGAGCAAGATCAACCTTCTTCCTCAACGACTGTGCACCCCCCAACTCAAGATGACGAACAGATACCTCAAGATGAGGCGTGTGATCAAGGGGGAGCACAAGATGTCCAAGTTGAAGAGGAAGAAGTATCACAGGCCCCTCCAACTCAAGTTCGAGCGATGATTCAAAGAAATCATCCCGTCGACCAAATTTTGGGTGACATTAGCAAGGGAGTAACTACTCGCTCTAGATTAGTTAATTTTTGTGAGCATTACTCTTTTGTCTCTTCTATTGAGCCTTTCAGGGTAGAAGAGGCCTTGCTAGATCCGGACTGGGTGTTGGCCATGCAGGAAGAGCTCAACAACTTCAAGCGAAATGAGGTTTGGACACTGGTGCCGCGTCCAAATCAAGATGTTGTGGGAACCAAGTGGGTGTTCCACAACAAACAGGACGAGCACGGGGTGGTGATAAGGAACAAAGCTCGACTTGTGGCAAAAGGTTATGCCCAAGTCGCAGGTTTGGACTTTGAGGAGACTTTCGCTCCTATGGCTAGGCTAGAGTCGATTTGTATTTTGTTAGCCTATGCCGCTCACCATTCTTTCAGGTTGTTCCAAATGGACGTGAAGAGCGCTTTCCTCAATGGGCCAATCAAGGAGGAGGTGTACGTGGAGCAACCCCCTGGCTTTGAGGATGAACGGTACCCCGACCATGTGTGTAAGCTCTCTAAGGCGCTCTATGGACTTAAGCAAGGCCCAAGAGCATGGTATGAATGCCTTAGAGACTTTTTAATTGCAAATGCTTTCAAGGTTGGGAAAGCCGATCCAACTCTTTTCACTAAGACTTGTGACGGTGATCTATTTGTGTGCCAAATTTATGTCGATGACATAATATTTGGTTCTACTAACCAAAAGTCTTGTGAAGAGTTTAGCAGGGTGATGACTCAAAAATTTGAGATGTCGATGATGGGCGAGTTGAACTACTTCCTTGGGTTTCAAGTGAAGCAACTCAAGGACGACACTTTCATCTCCCAAACGAAGTATACACAAGACTTGCTCAAGCGGTTTGGGATGAAGGACGCCAAGCCCGCGAAGACTCCAATGGGAACTGACGGACACGTAGACCTCAACAAAGGAGGTAAGTCCGTTGATCAAAAAGCATACCGGTCTATGATAGGGTCTTTACTTTATTTATGTGCTAGTAGACCGGATATTATGCTTAGCGTATGCATGTGTGCTAGATTTCAATCCGATCCAAGGGAGTGTCACCTTGTGGCCGTTAAGCGAATTCTTAGATATTTAGTCGCTACGCCTTGCTTCAGGATCTGGTATCCAAAGGGGTCTACCTTTGACTCAATTGGATATTCAGACTCCGATTATGCTGGATGTAAGGTCGATAGGAAGAGTACATCAGGGACGTGCTAATTCCTAGGAAGGTCCCTGGTGTCGTGGAGTTCTAAGAAACAAACCTCCGTTGCCCTATCCACCGCTGAGGCCGAGTACGTTGCCACAGGACAGTGTTGCGCAACTACTTTGGATGAGGCAAACCCTTCGGGACTTTGGCTACAATCTGAGCAAAGTCCCACTCCTATGTGATAATGAGAGTGCTATCCGCATGGCGGACAATCCTGTTGAACATAGCCGCACAAAGCACATAGACATCCGGCATCACTTTTTGGGAGACCACCAGCAAAAGGGAGATATCGAAGTGTTTTATGTTAACACCGAAAACCATCTAGTCGATATCTTTACCAAGCCTTTAGATGAAAAGACCTTTTGCAGGCTGCGTAGTGAGCTAAATGTATTAGATTCGCGGAACTTGGATTGATGTGTAGCATACATGTGTCTTATGCTTTGATCATGTTCCCTGTTGCATATTGTTGTTTATTTATGGTGCTCAAGTTGTACAAACACTCCCCGGACCTCAAAAGTCCATGTGTGAGTGATGCACATATTTAGGGGAGATATGCTACAACTTGACCCTTTGAGACTAACCGTGTGCTTGAGTTTACCTGATTTAGTCTCAAAGGTGGATTGAAAGGGAAAGGTGAACTTGGACATGCAAGACTTCCATTGCACTCCGATGAGAGGGTAACTCACTCCAAGTTCATCTCATATTCTTATTGCCTTTTTACTCTTATTTGAAGATTTTGGTGAGGCAATGGGGTTTAGGGGCCAAGATTGATCGCATTTTGGTGCTTGATGCCAAAGGGGGAGAAAATAAGGCCAAAGCAAGAAATGGATCATCTACCACTTGAAAATTTTGAAAATAATAGAATTAGAGCTTTTGGTTTGTCAAAATACTCTTATTGTCTCTTATTGTCAAATGTTGGTCTCTTGTGGGGAGAATGTTTGATTATGGGAAAAGGGGGAGTTTTTGAATTTTGATCAATTTCTATTGGAATACGCCTCTTTATGTCTCAACAAGTGAGTTTGACTTAGAGATAGGAAATTAAGTTTGATTTGCAAAAACAAACCAAGTGGTGGCAAAGAATGATCCAAATATGTCAAATTTGAATCAAAACAAATTTGTGTTCTGATTTACATTGATGTTGCACTTCTTTTAGTTGCTTTTTGTTGTGTTGGCATAAATCACCAAAAAGGGGGAGATTGAAAGGGAAATGTGCCCTTGGGCCATTTCTAAGTATTTTGGTGATCAAGTGCCAACACAAATGGTCTAAGTGTGAAACTATGTCAAATGGTGGAAGAAGTGCAAAGTCAACACAAAGGTATGATTCTAGACTTAGTACATTGGTTTTTGTGTACTAACATATTTGTCTAAGTGCTAGAATCAGAGAAAATACAATTGGAAAAGACTTGGCTCGAGCAGCCAAGACTCTGCTCAGTCTGGGTGCACCGGACAGTGTCCGGTGCGCCAGGCTGGTGTCTGGTCAACTGGCTGCTCTCGGGTCTCGACGGCGGCGTACGGCTATAAATCACCGGACTGTCCGGTGGTGCATGGGACTGTCCGGTGAGTCGGCTGCGGCGAAGTCGCCGCTCTCGGGAATCAAGTCAACGGCGTATGACTATAATTCACCGGACTGTCCGGTGGTGCACCGGACTGTCCGGTGAGCCAACGGTCGGCCGGGCCAACGGTTGGCCGCGCAATCCGCGCGTGACGCGTGGCCGAGCCAACGGTCAGATGGGGGCACCAGACTGTCCAGTGTGCACCGGACAGTGTCTGGTGCGCCAATGGCTCCAAATCTTCAACGGTCGGCTGCGCCAAAATAGGAAAGAAATCAGCACCGGACTGTCCGATGCACCAACCGATAGAAGGAAAGAATTGCCTTCCTGGATTGCTCTCAACGGCTCCTAGCTGCCTTGGGGCTATAAAAGGGACCCCTAGGCGCATGGAGGAGTACACCAAGCATACTTTGAGCATTCTTGATCATTCACACTCCGTCTTTGCGCACTCGTTTGTCATTCTTAGTGATTTGAGCTCCGTTCTAGTGAGAACCTTGTGATATTCATTTGAGCTCGAGTCTTGGCCGTGTGTGTGCGTATTGCTGTGGATTTGTGTGTGTTGCTTTCCTCCCTTACTCTAGTGCTTTCACTTTGATCCTTATTGTAAGGGCGACAGACTCCAAGTTGTGGAGATTCCTCGCAAACAGGAAAGAGTAAAGAAAGAAGAACACCGTGGTATTCAAGTCGATCATCGGCATCTGAATAACTGAAAGGGAAATAGGGTCGAACCTTTTCCTATAAATGATTTTGGTGGTTGAATGCCCAACACAAATATTGGACTAACTAGTTTGCTCTAGATTAAGTATTCTACAGGTGCATAAAGGTTCAACACAAACCAATAAAATGGTCAAGTTAGGGTTCAACAAAAAGGAGCAAAAGAAACCGAAGAGAACCCTGGCCTGGCGCACCGGACTGTCCGGTGTGCCACCGGACAGTGTCTGGTGCACCAGGGACAGTACACTCTGAACTCGCTACCTTTGGGTTTCTTAGGACGCACTCCGCTATAATTCACCGGACTGTCCGGTGCACCAAGCGGAGCAACGACTACTTCGCGCAACAGTCGCCTGCAAAAGCTGAATTCCAGATGAACAGTGTGCAAACAGTGCGCGACAGAGCAGCATAGCCGTTAGAGGCGCACCGGACAGTGAACAGGACCCGTCCGGTGCGACATGAAGACAAAGCTCCAACGGTCGAAACCGCCAGAACCCTAACGGTTGGGTGACGTGGCTGGCACACCGGACTGTTCGGTGCGCCCATTGATAGACAGCCTCCCCTGGCTATGTGGTGGTTGAGGGCTATAAATACCCCCAACCACCACCACTCCAAGCATCCAAGTTTTTCAGACATCTCATTCAATACAAGAGCTAGTGCAATCAATACAATACATAATTCAAAAGAATCAAAGCCTCTCCAAGTCCTAAATTCACTCCAAACTCCTAGTGACTAGAGAGAAAGTTTTGCTCGTGTTCTTTGAGCTCTCGTTCTTGGATCGCTTGTTTCTTCCTCATTCTTGTTCTCAAGTGACTTGTAATCAAAGCAAGAGAAACCAAGTGTGTGGTGGTCCTTGTGGGGTCTAAGTGACCCGTTTGATTAAGGAGAAAGCTCATTCGGTCTAGGTGACCGTTTGAGAGAGGGAAAGGGTTTAAAAGAGACCTGGTATTTGTGACCACCTCAACGGGGACTAGGTTTTTAAGAACCAAACCTCGATAAAACAAATCACCGTGTCATCCGCTTCATTTCTTGGTTGATTTGTTTTTCACCCTCTCTTTCGGACTCGACTTTAATTCTAACGCTAACCCTGGCTTGTAGATTGTCTTTTGAGTTATAAATTTTAGATTCTGCCTATTCACCCCCCCTCTAGGCGACTTTCAATAACCTATTAAATCAAAGGCGGATCCCCTGGGGTACCAATGGCCAAACTTAGGAGTGTAAACTAAATACCTCATGATTCTCTTTACGGCCCTAAGGTGAACTTCCTTAGGATCGGCTTGGAACCTTGCACACATGCATACAGAAAGCATAATATCCGGTCGAGATGCACATAAATAGAGTAAGGATCCTATCATCGACCGGTATACCTTTTGATCTACGGATTTACCTCCCATGTCGAGGTCGAGATGCCCATTGGTTCCCATGGGTGTCTTGATAGGTTTGGCATCCTTCATTCCAAACTTAGTAAGTATGTTGTTGGGGGCTTGTTCTCAAATGCTAAGAGTTAAGAACAAGGCAACACAGAAAATGTTAAATATTAAGGTCCTTCGTCCTTCGCTACATTATATCCCTTCGGGATATAAGGAACTTCGGACGAAGGTTACGAAGGACGTACCTTCGTAAACATAATAACGAGGGGTGAAGCATTCAAATAAATCATGAGGTATAAAATAAACATTCAAATGTTAACATGGAATCATTTTCATTTCTACTAATATGAATGAATACAAATGATTTCAAATTACAAATGTACCTTCAGTCCTGAGGAAGGCAGGAGTACAAGTGTGATGCGAAGGCAAATGACAGGTTCGCGTGAACAGTACAGAGGTACTGTTCATCTATTTATAGGCACAGGTCGCAGCCTGTGACAAATTACAATTATGCCCCTTACAAATGTTTACAACATTGACTCAGACCTATATGTATAAAAAGGTCATTCTATCTCTATGTCGGTTTGAAACGCCGAAGCTCCATGAAAAGGAACCTTCGGCCATCTCTTGGAGACGACTTCAGCCGAAGCTGCTTCTTCGTGTGAGACCTTCGGCGCGCCGAAGCACGACCCCAACAGTAGCCCCTTTCGCGGTGCTAGATCGTTTTTCGTAATGAGCTTGACCCGTGAAAAAAGCCTCTTCAGCTTCGGGAAGCCGAAGGTCCAAAAAACACCTTCCCTGAGCTCGTTGCGGAGAAACGATCCGGCTTCCGAGCGCGTGCCAGGCCCACCTTGCAGAGTTACTGTTTGATCTTTGCGGTCCACTGCACAGCGAGTACAAGTGACCGCCCGTCTGGTGTAAAAATCCTGCCGCTTCGCCTTCTTACCTGCAGCACTATATAAACAAACGGGTAGGTGTGAAGTTACCACAGCATTCATTGCTATTTGCACTGTTTTGCTGCCAAAATTTTCCACCGTAGCCGAAGCTTGACTCTCAGAATCGAACGAAGGTCCGTTCCGACGTCTGCTTCGTCAGAAAGAAAAGCTTCGGAGAAAAGAAAAAAGAAAAAAGTTTCTGACTTCCCCAAACTCAGAATCAAATGGTGAGAGTGCGATCTACTGCCAAAGTTGTACGTGAGGGAGACGAAGCTGAAGGTTCAGACACTGTGCCCATCTCCGAAGCGATGCAGCGTTCCGGTCTAGTGACTGCGGAAGAAATGCCTGCTGCTGAAGCAAACCCGACAACAGCCGAAGGAGAGGAGGAGAACATTGAAGGGACTGACCCCGAAGATGACTACCACATTGCTATGCCCAGCAAGCCCAGTCACCTGGATTTTGGGAAATCAACCGTTTCAAAGGCTGACCTTTCGAAGATGGTAAAAGCAGGTTATTTCAATGAAGATCAGAAGAAGCTACTCCGCTTCGGGGGAGAAGAAACCACCCCGAAGCCAGGGAAGGATGAGATTGTTATCTTCAAGAGCTTTCTAAAGGCTGGGCTTAGATTCCCTCTTCACAATATTATTGCGGAGATACTGAGGAGGTTTGGTATCTACTTTCATCAATTGACTCCTAACGCCATCGTTAGGCTCAATGTTTATATCTGGGCCCTCCGAAGCCAAGCTGTGGAACCGTTTGCCGACAGCTTCTGCCGAGTTCACGAATTACATTACCAAACAAAGGCCAGAAAAGATGGACTACATGATAATTTCGGCTGCTATAATTTTGCCTACCGGAAGACAACAAAGTGTCCTATCATCAGCTACCGAAGCAAATGGCCAGCAGGCTGGAAGTCTGAGTGGTTCTATGTAAAAGTTGACGAAGACAAAGAAAAATTGGTACAAAGTCCTCTGGATTTAATCTTCGGAGAGACGAGGCCACGATGCCGCATCGGCGATCTAAAAGGTCCCACCTGGGCTGCTCTGGGTGAATTTGAAATTATTTCAGAACATATTGGCACCAGGGATCTAGTTCAGGAGTTCTTAGCATTCAGAGTTTTTCCTACTCTAAAAGAGTGGGAAATGCCGAAGCTGGAGGGAGAGAAGAAGAAGGGAGAGCTTGTTCGGCTTCCTTATCACTTCAAGTTTAAGAAGTACTTTAAAAAGCCCTGCAAAGAATGGTTAGACACAGTTGAGGTGATGTGCAATGAAATCCTGGGGAATTACTCCAAAAAAGAGGATCAACTAATGTCAGCGGCCTTCGGCGCCCGACCGAAGCGAAGGCTGAACCGAGTGCTTGATGCCCTGGGCTTCGAGTACCCAGACTATGAGCAGTTGAACAAGGGTGCCGAGGGCCACAAAAGAAAAAGAGTGGCCGAAACTCTGACCAAGGATGAAGAAAGGCCAACAAAGGAGAAGAAAATTCCCAAGAAAAGAAAAATATCTGCTCCGAAACGCAAATCACCCGAAGAAGAAGGGACCCCCACACCGCCTTCTGCCAGCGACGTGGAGGAAATTTTAAAGGTAATGACTGAACCCATGCCCACGAAGCTAAGTCCATTAGGGCTCCAACTGACGAAGCTTTTTCAAAAGGTGGACGTGCCGGATCAGACGAAGATAAGCAAACCCAAGCGGCAAAGAATTATTGCGGTAACCGAAGTCATCGACAAGACGCCGCCTAGAGCGTCAATTCAGAAAACACCAGCTGTCGAAGACACCACAAACGTCGAAGTCGCACCTTCGGAAGTCGCGGCTACCGAAGCCGCTACAGCCGAAGATGTGAATTTAGAAACAACCATTGAGGACATTGACAAAATTTTGGAAGACATGGCAGCAGAAGAAGCTGGTGCTACTACTGAAAAAACCATGGCCACAGTGCCTGAAAAAGGAAAAGAAATAGCCGAAGACACTTCGGACGTCGAAGCCTACTCTTTTCAAAATTTAGTTGGGCAAAAACTGACGAAGGACGAAATAGAAGAACTCAAGGACTATGCCAAATCTTGCGGCTACAAGCCGGGAGCCCTTCTATTTGGAGGCATCGACGACGAAAGATTGGGCTGCATTCGAGACCAGACTGGAGCTAAGGTAATCGGTACTCTATCAAAGAGTATCGGTTTTCCGAAGCTAGAGACAGACATCAGCCGCTACCGACGACAACATATCGTCGGCAGCTTATTTTACTCCAACTTCAAGGTAAACAACCTTTTCTCTGGTTTTTATTGCTGTTAATAATGAAAATGTTACCAACGTAAATTTTTCTGTGCAGAGCATGCTACTGAGCAAAGCTCTGAAGATGCAGCAAGATCTGGAGGACAGAAAACACGAAGCTATAATTGAAAACTTAGAAAACAAGATAAAAGAACAATCTGCCATCATTGAAAAGAAAGATTTCGAGCTCCAATCGACCGAAGGCTTGCTGGCTGAGACTGAGGCTAAAGTATCAGAGTTGAATTCGAAGCTTATCAGTCAATCAAAACAATTCGATCAGGAGAAGCTAGAGCTTAATTCGAAGCTTGAAGCCGAAGTCCAGACCAGCTCTGAGTTGAAGAAATCGTTAGCAAGCCTTCAAGACAAATGCTTAAAATTTAGCAACAATTGTATTGGACGTTTAAAAAAGATATTTTACTCTGTTGGAGCCAGCAGCGGGAAATTTACCCCTTCGGCGGAAAATTTACCACAGGCCTTCGATCATATTGAAGCCGAAATTGAAGAACTTGACGAAGTTATAGCCGGGCACGGCGACTTCTGTGCCTGGGTAGCTTCTCGGGGTACCGCTGCTGCATTCCTGAAGGCCGGCTGCGAACATGGAAAAATAGTCAACAGGCCCAACTTCACCCTATCCCCATCAATCCTGGATGATATACCTGACCTCGCCCGAAGCATCTCAAATAGATTTGTAAAAATGATATGGACAAAAGGCGGGCGGGAGAAGGCTGGAGACGAAGCCCGAAGTCATCTTGAACCAGTAAGAAATGATACTTCGTACTTACCTTTTCCTTTGCACTTGACTTTTACTCACGATTCCTTGATTTATGTAGGATGACGAAGGTGAAGATGATGCCTAAGATATGTCGCCGAAGCTGTCGCCGAAGCTGAAGCTTAATGAAGATCAGTAGAAGTATACTATAGAAAAACTCAGGATAGTTTTGTAACAACTCTTGTAAATACAATTAGATTGTTCTCAAGGAACTTTGTACATACCTTGTAATATATTCTTACCCTTCGATTGAGGCGCTTTGATGTGGACGAAATCAGTTTTTTGAGCCGAAGGCGAAAAAACACCTTCCCTTCTTTTCGTACACAACGAAGCATAAAAGCAGTTCTTCTTTTTGCCGAGCAACGAAGCTTTTCTCTTTTGTATACAACAAAGCATAAGAGATCAATTCTTCTTTTTGCCGAAGCTTCTCTTTTTTGTACACAACATAGCATAACGAATCATAAAAAACCACTTCTCCGAAACTTTTCTTTTACACAACGATTCATAAAAAACCAATTCTCCCTTCTGCCGAAGCAACCACTTTGGTTCACAAATGCTATGAATGAATGCTTATGCATGCAAATGTTATGATGTAATGTAATGCGCGAATGAATGTCCGAAGCACATGTCCGAAGCCACATTGTCAGCCATTACTTTCTTAGAAACAACCACACGTTAGCTCTGCATTCCCTTAGGAACGACTTTGGAGCCTCTTCGCCTTTTACTTAGGCAGTATCAGCGTTGACTTTTCGCTGTAAGCTCTGCATCCCCTTAAGGACGTCTTTGGAGCTTCTTCGCCTTTTACTTAGGCGGTATAAGCTCTGCATTCCCTTGGGAACGTCTTTGGAGCTTCTTCGCCTTTTACTTAGGCGGTATCAGCGTTGACTTTTCGCTGTGAGCTCTGCATCCCCTTAGGGACGTCTTTGGAGCTTCTTCTCTTTTTCAGTTTTGGCACTCGATGGTGCGCTCTCAGCTTTTACATTTACATTCTTTGGGGGATTTTGCTCTTATAAAACTAAAAAGGAAGATTACATATGATTGCCCCATTAAAAACCTTTCTCCCCCTTTAGAAAGGAAAAGGGTGCCATGAAAAAGAAAAGAAAAAACATAAAAAATTACATCGAGTTATACATAAAATCGCCGAAGCTCATCCGCATTCCAAGATCTTGGAATTTCATTGCCATTCATGTCCTTCAGTCTGTACGAACCAGGCCTTGACGAAGATGCTACTAAGAAAGGCCCCTCCCATTTCAATTGTAGCTTGCCCACTGTATCCGGGTTGGCCACTCTCCGAAGCACCAAGTGTCCCGGCTCAATATTTTTTAGCCGGACCTTTCTATCTCGCCATTTAACTGTTTCAGCCTGGTATTTATTGATATTTTCCACGGCTTGAAGCCTGATCCCTTCTAAGGCATCTTTTTCCACGAGACAAGTATCTTCGGGGCCTGATTCTGCCGAAGCTACCACTCTTATTGACCCTGCTTTGGCTTCTTCCGGGGTTATTGCTTCGTCACCAAATAACAACTTAAATGGGGTAAAGCCTGTAGACCTTGATGTTGTTGTATTGTGGCTCCACACCACTTTGGTCAACTGATCTGGCCACTTTCCCCTGGGTTGATTAAAGATTAGCTTCATTATTCCTGTCATTATGATGCCGTTGGCCCTTTCAACAAGCCCATTCGACTCCGGATGCCTGACTGATGCAAAATGGATCTTCGTTCCAATTTGATCACAAAAATTTCTGAAATCTTCGGAGTCGAACTGCGTTCCATTATCCACAGTGATGGCCTTCGGTACTCCGAAGCGACAGACGATGTTCTGCCAGAAAAACTTCTGGACAGTGGCCGAAGTTATTGTTGCTAATGGCTTCGCCTCAATCCACTTAGAAAAATACTCCACAGCTACTATAACATATTTTAGATTCCCTTGGGCCGGTGGTAATGGACCCAACAAGTCAAGGCCCCACCTTTGCAATGGCCAGATGGGTTGTATTAGCTGTGTCAAAGACGAAGGTTGCTTTTGATCTCTTGCACATTTTTGACAACCTTCGCACTTTTGAACTAACTCCGCTGCATCCGAAGCTGCCTTCGGCCAGTAAAATCCTTGGCGGAACACTTTTCCAAGTAACGGCCTGGATCCGATGTGGGATCCGCACAGGCCTGCATGTATCTCCTTCATCAACTCTATACCTTCGGCCCTGGACAAGCACTTGAGCAGCGGGGCACAAACTCCATGCTTGTATAACTCTCCTTCTATCATGACATAGGGACGGGCTCTTACCTCTATCCTTTTATTATAAGCTTCGTCATCTGATAGGAAGTTTCCCTGAAGGTAAGAGATTATTTCAGTTCTCCAATCTTCACTGTAAACAGGAGAAATGTTAAGGACTGCTCTTTCAAGTAGCTCCACTGAAGGTGCCTTTATTGTTTCGAAGAATACATCCGAAGGTAGCGGCAGCCCCTGTGCTGCAGACTTGGCTAACAAATCAGCATGTTCATTTTGTCCTCGAGGGATATTCTTAACAGAAAATCCTTCGAAGGAAGCTTCGATCCTTCGGACCGTGTCTAGGTATTTTTCAAGCTTCGGGTCTTTAGCCTTGCAACTTTTGTCAATATGACCCGAAACAACCTGGGAATCAGTTTTAAGAATCGCCCTTCTGATCCCCATTGCCTTTAGTTTCCGAAGACCTAGGAGCAAAGCTTCGTACTCAGCGATATTATTTGTGCAGCTGAAGTCAAGTCTTGCTGCATAGCAAGTTTTAACCTTGGACGGTGAAACCAAAACAGCAGCTGCACCTGCTCCGAAGGTTCCCCAAGAGCCATCACAAAACACTGTCCATGCTTCGGCATCTTTATTCGCTTCTTCGTCCTGAGCCCCTGGCGTCCAGTCGGCAATGAAATCTGCCAATGCTTGAGACTGGATTGAGGATCTATGCACATAATCAATGTAAAATTCATTGAGCTCCGCAGCCCACTTTCCAATCCGGCCAGTAGCTTCTCTATTTCTCATGATATCCTTCAACGGCTGCGAAGAAGGAACAATGATATTGTATGCCTGAAAATAATGCCGAAGCTTCCTGGATGCCATTAAAACAGCATACAACACCTTCTCCAGCTCTGTATAATTTTTCTTTGAGACACTAAGGACCTCAGATACAAAATATACTGGGACCTGCTTTTTGACTTGTCCATCAAACTTCTCCTGAACAAGTGCCGCACTTACTGCTGAGTGCGAAGCTGCCACATACAACAACAGAGGAGCCCCTGGCGTTGGTGGAGTTAATGTTGTGAGATCTATTAAGTATTGCTTGAGCTCTTCGAAGGCTTTTTGTTGACTCGGGCCCCATTGAAAGACTTCAGCTGACTTCAGCACCTCGAAGAATGGTAAGTTTCTTTCTGCTGATCTGGATATAAATCTGTTGAGAGATGCCAGCCTTCCTGTCAATCTTTGGGCCCCCTTCCTTGTGGTTGGTGGCTCCATTCGAAGTATAGCTTCGATTTTATTTGGGTTAGCTTCGATTCCCTTTGTTGAAACCAAGCATCCAAGAAATTTACCCTTCTTCACTCCGAAGACACATTTTTCTGGATTCAGCTTCAGACCAGCTTGTCTGAAGCTGGCGAAGGTCTCCTGCAGATCAGCAATATGATTTTCTTGCTTCGTGCTCTTTACAATGATGTCATCGACATAAGTCAACACATTTCTGCCTATCTGAGATTGGAGAACCTTCGCAGTCATTCTGCTGAAACTCCCTCCAGCATTCTTGAGCCCCTCAGGCATCCGAAGATAGCAATATGTACCACTTGGGGTTATGAAGCTAGTCTTCGGCTCATCTTCCTTCTTCATCCAGATTTGATGATAGCCTGAGTAGCAGTCCAGGAGACTCATGAGCTCCGAAGAAGCTGCTGCATCAACTAAAGAGTCTATCCTTGGCAGCGGGAATTCATCCTTCGGACAAGCCTTGTTGAGATCTGTGAAATCAATACACATTCTCCACTTGCCATTGGCCTTCTTCACCATAACAGTGTTAGCTAGCCACTCTGGATACTTGACTTCTCTGATAACTCCTGCACTGAGGAGTCTTTTCACTTCATTGCGAGCCCCTTCGGCCTTGTCATCAGACATTTTCCGAAGCCTCTGCTTTCGGGGTCTGAAGGATGGGTCAACATTGAGCGAATGTTCAATAACATCCCGATTTACTCCACAAAGATCATTAGCTGACCATGCAAAGACATCTTTGTTGTTGAATAAAAACCTTATCAAGGTTTTCTCCTGGTCTTCAGATAATTGCGAGCCCAACAACACCTTCTGCTCTGCTACATCTTCACACAATAACATAGGCTTCGGCTGATCCGCTGAAGCTGCCTTCTCCCTCCTGAATTTGTACTGTTCACAAGCTTCAGCTCCATCTATATTATGGATTGCCTTGGAGTCAGTCCAGCTTCCTTCGGCCCTTCTAGCAGCTTCCTGGCTTCCATGAATAGCAATAGGTCCTTGGTCCGAAGGTATCTTCATGCAGAGATAAGCTGGGTGAAGAATTGCTTCGAAGGCATTAAGAGTGCCACGGCCGATGATAGCATTGTAAGGATACTCCATGTCAACAATATCAAACACAATTTGCTCAGTCCTTGTGTTGTTAACAAATCCGAAGGTTACCGGCATGGTAATCTTCCCAAGTGCCACAATCTGCCGCCCTCCGAAGCCACAAAGAGGGTGCGTAGCATCATGAATCTTGTCTTCAGGCTCTTGCATTTGTCTGAAGGCTTTAGCAAATATAATGTCAGCTGCACTGCCTGTATCAACTAGGACATTGTGGACCAGAAATCCTTTGATCACGCAAGAGATAACCATGGCATCATTGTGGGGATAATCCTTAAGCTGAAGGTCTTCCTGAGAGAAGGTAATTGGAATATGGGACCATTTTGACTTGATGAAGGGTCCCTGCACTCCAACATGCTGCACCCTTCTCTGAGCCTCCTTCTTCTGCTTCTTGTTAGCCGGCTCTGAGCAAGAACCGCCTGTTATCGGGAGCACCAGCTTCGAAGCCGGAGCAGCTCCAGCTTGGTTTTTGAACGAAGCCATCAGCTCAGAAAAGTGGAAGTGAGTTCACCGGAGGTGGGCGCCAATGTTGGGGGCTTGTTCTCAAATGCTAAGAGTTAAGAACAAGGCAACACAGAAAATGTTAAATATTAAGGTCCTTCGTCCTTCGCTACATTATATCCCTTCGGGATATAAGGAACTTCGAACGAAGGTTACGAAGGACGTACCTTCGTAAACATAATAACGAGGGGTGAAGCATTCAAATAAATCATGAGGTATAAAATAAACATTCAAATGTTAACATGGAATCATTTTCATTTCTACTAATATGAATGAATACAAATGATTTCAAATTACAAATGTACCTTCAGTCCTGAGGAAGGCAGGAGTACAAGTGTGATGCGAAGGCAAATGACAGGTTCGCGTGAACAGTACAGAGGTACTGTTCATCTATTTATAGGCACAGGTCGCAGCCTGTGACAAATTACAATTATGCCCCTTACAAATGTTTACAACATTGACTCAGACCTATATGTATAAAAAGGTCATTCTATCTCTATGTCGGTTTGAAACGCCGAAGCTCCATGAAAAGGAACCTTCGGCCATCTCTTGGAGACGACTTCAGCCGAAGCTGCTTCTTCGTGTGAGACCTTCGGCGCGCCGAAGCACGACCCCAACATATGTCTTGAATGTACTTGGTTTGGCTGATGAAGGTCCCTTCTTGGAGTTGCTTGATTTGAAATCCTAAGAAATATCTCAACTCCCCCATCATAGACATTTTGAATTTTTGAACCATAATCCTACTAAACTCTTCACAAGTAGATTTGTTAGTAGACCCAAATATAATATCATCAAGATAAATTTGGCATACAAACAAATCATTTGCAACAGTTTTAGTAAAGAGAGTAGGATCGGCTTTGCCGACTTTAAAGCCATTAGTGATAAGGAAATCTCGTAGGCATCCATACCATGCTCTTGGGGCTTGCTTGAGCCCATAAAGCGCATTTGAGTGTTTATAGACATGGTTAGGGTACTCACTATCTTTGAAGCCAAGAGGTTGCTCAACGTAGACCTCTTCCTTGACAGGTCCATTGAGGAAGACACTCTTCACGTCCATTTGATATAACTTAATGCCATGGTAAGTAGCATAGGCAAGTAATATGCGAATTGATTCAAGCCTAGCTATGGGTGCATAGGTTTCATCGAAATCCAAACCTTTGACTTGTGAATAACCCTTGGCCACAAGTCGGGCTTTGTTCCTTTCACCACACCATGCTCGTCTTGCTTGTTGCGGAATACCCATTTGGTACCTACAACATTTTGATTTGGACGTGGAACTAGATGCCATACCTCATTCCTCGTGAAGTTGTTGAGCTCCTCTTGCATTGCCAGCACCCAATCCGAATCTCTTAGTGCATCCTCTACCCTGTATGGCTCAATAGAGGACACAAAAGAGTAATGTTCATAGAAATGTGCGACTCAAGATTGAGTAGTTACCCCCTTATGAATATCACCAAGAATGGAGTTGACGGGGTGATCTCTTTGAATCGCTTGGTGGACTCTTGGGTGTGGTGGTCTTTGACCCTGAATTTCTTGCCCATCTTCCTTGTCTTTATCATCATCATCTCCCCCTTGGTCCTTGTCCTCCTCTTGAGGTGGCTCATCTTCTTGATCTTCTTCTTCATCACTTTAAGCCCATTCCTCATCTTGGGTTGGTGGATATGCTTGATTGGAAGATGACGGTTGATCTTGTGCGTGAGTGGGCTCTTCGGATTCCTTACGACACACATCCCCAATGGACATGTTCCTTAGCGCGACGCATGGAGCCTCTTCATCATCTAGCTCATCAAGATCAACTTGCTCCACTTGGGAGCCATTAGTCTCATCAAACAAATGTCACAAGAAACTTCAACTAGTCCAGTGGACTTGTTAAAGACTCTATATACCCTTGTGTTTGAATCATATCCTAGTAAAAAGCCTTCTACAGCCTTAGGAACAAATTTAGATTTTCTACCTCTTTTAACAAGAATAAAACATTTGCTACCAAAGACTCTAAAATATGAAATATTAGGTTTTTTGCAGGTTAAGAGTTCATAAGATGTCTTCTTGAGGATTTGGTGAAGGTAGAGCCGGTTGATGGAGTAGCAGGCGGTGTTAATCGCCTCAGCCCAAAACCGATCCGGTGTTTTGTACTCATCAAGCATGGTCCTCGCCATGTCCAGTAGAGTTCTATTCTTTCTCTCCACTACACCATTTTGTTAAGGTGTGTACGGAGAAGAGAACTCATGCTTGATGCCCTCATCCTCAAGAAAGCCTTCGATTTGAGAGTTCTTGAACTCTGTCCCATTGTCGCTTCTTATCTTCTTGATCCTTAAGCCAAACTTATTTTGAGTCCGTCTCAAGAATCCCTTTAAGGTCTCTTGGGTCTGAGATTTTTCCTGCAAAAAGAATACCCAAGTGAAGCGAGAATAATCATCCACAATAATTAGACAGTACTTACTCTCGTCGATGCTTATGTAAGCTATCGGGACGAATAGATCCATGTGGAGTAGCTCCAGTGGCATGTCCATTGTCATGATGTTCTTGTGTGGATGATGGGTACCAACTTGATTTCTTGCTTGACATGCGCTACAAACCCTGTCTTTCTCAAAATAAACATTTGTTAGTCCCAAAATGTGCTCTCCCTTTAGAAGTTTGTGAAGATTCTTCATCCCAACATGGGCAGTCGACGATGCTAGAGCCAACCAATGTTAGTCTTAACAATTAAGCAAGTGTCAAGTTCAGCTTCATTAAAATTGACCAAGTATAGCCGACCCTCTAACACTCCCTTAAATGGTACTGAGTCATCGCTCCTTCTAAAGACAGTAACACCTACATCTGTAAATAAACAGTTGTAGCCCATATTGCATAATTGAGAAACAGAAAGCAAATTGTAATCTAATGAATCTACAAGAAAAACATTGGAAATAGAATGATCAGGTGATATTGCAATTTTACCAAGTCCTTTGACCAAACCTTGATTTTCATCCCCGAATGTGATAGCTCTTTGGGGATCTTGGTTTTTCTCGTAGGAGGAGAACATCCTTTTCTCCCCTGTCATGTGGTTTGTGCATCCGCTATCAATAATCCAACTTGAGCCCCTGGATGCATAAACCTGCAAAATAATTTAGGCCTTGTTCTTAGGTACCCAAATAGTCTTGGGTCCTTTGATGTTAGAAACAAGCACCTTAGGCACCCAAACACAAGTCTTTGATCCCTTATGTTTGGCCCCAACATATTTGACAACTATTTTGCCTGATTTGTTAGTCAGCACATAAGAAGCATCAAAAGTCTTAAATGAAATAATAGGCTCATTTGATGCGGTAGGAGATTTCTTTTTAGGCAATTTAACATGGGTTGATTGCTTAGAACTAGATGCCTCATTCTTATACATAAAAGCATGATGTAAAACAGAATGAGATTTCTTTGCATGAATTCTCCTAATTTTATGCTTAGGATAACCAGCAGGATATAAAATGTAACCCTCGTTATCCTGAACCATGGGAGCATTGCCCTTAACAAAATTGGACAATCTCTTAGGGACATCAAGCTTGACATTGCTTCCCTATTGGAAACCAATGTCATCCTTAATTCCAGAGCGTCTCCCACTATAGAGCATGCTCCTAGCAAATTTAAATTTTTCATTTTCTATTTCATGCTCATTAATTTTAGCAGTTAATTGAGCTATGTGATCATTTCGTTGTTTAATTAAAGCAAGGTGATCATGAATAGCATCAATACTAACATTTCTACATCTAGTACAAATAGTAACATGATCAACACTAGATGTAGAGGGTTTGCAAGCATTTAATTCTTCTATCTTAGCATGTAATATGTCATTCTCATCTCTAAGACAGGAAATAGAATCATTGCAAACATTCAAATCTTTAGCCTTAAAAATTAATTTATCATTATCAGTTTTAAGACTAGAAATTAATTCATTCAATTTATCAATCTTAGCAATTAAACTATCATTTTCATTCCTAAGACTGACAATTGAATCATTACAAGCATTTAATTTTTCAACCTTAGCAATAAAACTAGCATTCTCAGTTCTAAGGTTGGAAATAGTGTCATGGCATATGCTAAGCTCATTAGTCAAATTTTCACATTTTTCTATCTCCTGAGCATAAGCATTCTTTACCTTAACATGCTTCTTATTTTCCTTAATAAGAAATTCCTCTTGGTTGTCCAAGAGTTCATCCTTCTCATGAATAGCTCCTATCAATTCATTTAATTTTTCTTTTTGTTGCATGTTAAGGTTGGCAAAAAGGTTAAGAAAATCATCCTCATCTTCACTCGAGCTAGCCTCATCACTAGATGTTGTATATTTAGTGGAGGCTCTAGATTTTACCTTCTTCTCTTTGTTGTCCTTTGCCATGAGGCACTTGTGGCCGACGTTGGGGAAGAGAAGTCCCTTGTTGACGGCAATGTTTGCGGCATCCTCGTCGGAGGAGGAGTCGGTGGAGCTCATATCGGAGTCCCATTCCCGACATACGTGGGCATCGCCGCCCTTCTTCTTGTAGTACTTCTTCTTTTCCTTCTTCCTCCCCTTCTTGTCGTTGTCCCTGTCATTATCACTAGACATAGGGCATTTAGCGATAAAATGACCGGGCTTACCACACTTGTAACACACCCTCTTGGAGCGGGGTTTGTAATCTTTCCCCCTCCTTTGTTTGAGGATTTGATGGAAGCTCTTGATGATAAGTGCCATCTCCTCATTGTCGAGCTTGGAGGCATCGATGGGGAGCGTACTTGATGTAGACTCCTCTTTCTTCTCTTCCATCGCTTTGAATGCGACGAGTTGCACCTCGGGTGTGGAGGTGCCGCCTTGCTCCAAGTTGACGATTTGTTTGGAGCCTTTGATCATCAATTCAAAGCTCACAAACTTTCCTATAACCTCCTCGGGAGACATTAGCTTATATCTAGGATCACCACGTATTAATTGAACTTGAGTAGGATTACGAAATACGAGTGATCTAAGAATAACCTTGACCATTTCATGGTCATCCCATTTTGTGCTCCCAAGGTTGTGCACTTGGTTCACCAAGGTCTTGAGCTGGTTGTACATAGCTTGTGGCTCCTCTCCTTGGTTAAGTACGAATCGACCGAGCTCCCCCTCGATCATCTCCCGCTTGGTGATCTTGGTCACCTCATCTCCTTCGTGCGCGGTCTTGAGCACGTCCCAAATCTCCTTAGCACTTTTCATCCCTTGCACCTTATTATACTCCTCTCGACATAGAGAGGCGAGGAGTATAGTAGTTGCTTGGGAATTAAAGTGCTTGATTTGGGCAACTTTGTCCGAGTCATAACCTTCGTCCCCCGACGATGGTACCTGCACTCCAAACTCAACAATGTCCCATATGCTAGCGTGGAGTGAGGTTAGGTGATGCCTCATTTTATCACTCCACATACAATAATCTTCACCATCAAAAACCGGTGGTTTGCCTAATGGGACGGAAAGTAAAGGAGTGCTTTTGAAAATGCGAGGATAACGTAGGGGGATCTTACTAAACTTCTTGCGCTTAGAAGTGACGGACGACGTGTCAGAGCCGAAGGTGGATGGCGACGAAGAGTCGATCTCATAGTAGACCACCTTCTTCATCTTCTTTTTCTTGTCGCCACTCCGATGCGACTTGTGAGGAGGTGATCCCTCCTTTAGCTTGTTGCCGGATTCCCTCGATGGAGCCTTCCCATGGCTTGTGGACTTCTCGCTGGTCACGATCTCCCTCTTGGCGTGATCTCCCGACATCACTTTGAGTTATTAAACTCTAATGAAGCACTGTGCTCCGATACCAATTGAAAGTCGCCTAGAGGGGGTGGATAGGTGGAAACTAAAATTTACAACTTTAGACACAACTACAAGCCAGGGTTAGCATTAGAAATAAATGCGAGTCCGAAAGAGAGGGCGAAAACAAATCACAAGGAAATGAAATGGATGACACGGTGATTTGTTTTACCGAGGTTCGGTTCTTGAGAACCTAGTCCCCGTTGAGGTGGTCACAAAGACCGAGTCTCTTTCAACCCTTTCCCTCTCTCAAACGGTCACCTAGACCAAGTGAGCTTTCTCCTTAATCAAATGGGTCACTTAGACACCACAAGGACCACCTGTCACACCCGGTTTTAGAAGGCAAACCGAATGCGAACCATGTACATACCAGGATCAGAACTCGCATACACAGCGATTACATAATTGGACATCATCACACAATGCTTGAATTAAATAGCGAAAAGGTACTTTATTACATCAAGATGTCCAAGACATCCACAGAGTCTAATACATAACCATTGTTCAACATAAATATCAAAGTGCGGAATTACAAAATGTAGATGCTAAGCCTACACAGGCAACTGACTAGGGGTTTGCCACTAAGAAAGAACTAGAACTCGTCGTATTCCTGGAACTCCTCGAAGTTATCCATGTTGCCAACTTCACCTCCTAAGCACTGAGAATAGTGGGGACAACCTGGGGTGGGGTGGTTTGTAAAGCAAGGGTGAGTACACATCAACGTACTCAGCAAATGTCACGTTTGGCTAAGGTGGACTAGTGGTATGTGGAGTTAAGGTTAAGCAGTTGCTTTTAGTTGGTCAAGTTTTATTATTATAAGTAGAGCCAAATTTTAGTAATAACCCAGTTATTACCTAGAGGCACTCCCTCCAAGAGGAAATACCAGAGATCAGGATTATAATCACTATTGTTAGTCATCATCATAAAAGTAACCATTGTTCTTCTAATCGAAGAGGATCCCAATGCTGCTCATAACCGTGAGCACGACTGATATACCAGTTTCTAACACTCTACAGAGGTTGCACACTTTACCCACAAACCGTGATTCCCATTCTGCCCGGGGTTTTAGCCTCCCCATTGATCACTACCAAGGTGACCTAGCAGGGTCTCACTACGTAGCCTTTACAAAGATTTCCCAAAGGTCATAACCGCCCGTTAGATTTCTCCAGTTTGATAAACACAGTATATCTCCCCAAAGGAAGGGTGACTAACAAAACCAAATCAAAGAACCTTTGCAACCAACCTCGACAGAGCAAGTACTGTGCCTGGACCCCATTGATGGCTCTACGGTGAAGCCAACTACTCCTCTGGTTCCTCTAATTAGGGCTAGGCATTCGGTCTATTAGGGTAATTTGGTTCGGTCTATTCGGGTTTGTGAAATTTCGGGTTCTGAAAAATGAGAACCGAAATTTTCAAAATTATTTTAGGAACCGAACCCGAATAGACTCACAATTTCGGTTCGGTCTATTTGGTCCACCGAATAGACTCGAATAGTAGAGAGACTAGTATCTTTTGTTAAAATATATACAATAAATAATTAATTTAAAGTTCTATTATTACAACAAGTAACTATAAAAAATAGCATATATATATACTATCATTAAGATGATATCATTATTTTTGGCTAAAAAGTTCATAAATCATATAATAATATACCATCACATATTAAGAGCCTTTTTATATTTCGGGTTATTCGGGTTTTAAAGGTTAGGAACCGAACCCGAACCCATACCCCGAAATATAGCACATATAGGAACCGAACCCGAAAACCCGAATAGACCGACAATTCGGTCTATTCGGGTTCAGTTTGGGTTTGGTTTTCGGTTTTAAAATGCCCACCCCTACCTCTAATTAATCAGCTAAGGGTGTCCCATTCCACCCTCATGGTTGCACTGTTATCCCGGGTTGTCACTCCCTAAACAGGTCCTTACGGAGAGGTACTCAGGATAGAGCCTGAGCCCCCTAAAGTAATCACAAGGACTCCATCGGGATAATATCATCGTATAATAAAAGATCACATCATGTTCATTGATTAAGTTTAAGCAATAGCATAAGCTAACCATGATTAACCCAAAAGGTAAACAAGGGTAAGGGAAATACAAACTAGTCAATCCTTAGGTTTCAATAAAGTAATGCAGGACAGTGCATTATAAAGTAAAGTAGGACATGATAGGTCTAAGGACACTTGCCTTCACCAGGTTGTTGCTCAGAGGGATCTTCGGCAACACACTCAAGAACCACGAGCTGCTCGTTGTCTAAGTAAAGCGAGAATACATTCAATACATTTGGAAGGTAAAAATGAACATCACATCACACATGTACAAATATTGGCACACAACTCAAGAAGGTACAATATTAAGTACAGAGGAATGAGGTCAAGTTATAAAAATGGACTAATCCTAATTGGGAAATTGATTACTCTCTAAATGTTTGGAACATAGCTCAAAAAGGTTAAGTAGTGATTAAAACAAATGGAAGCTAGAATTATAAGATAAACTACTCTCATTTAGAAATTTGATTATCTTTTAAGTATTATCCATAATTACATTCCTAATTCTATTTATGTTATTAAGGCCTAGAGGTTAAGCCAAAAATAAATCCAAGTAATGCTAACACTAATCTCTCAAGATTGAATATACTTTATTCCTAGGGTTCTCCTTTTATTTATTTCATTAAATAAATAAATCAACGTATACTTTAATTCTATATTCTAAGTGTAAAAATTAAAGTGTACACATTATAGTTGGTCATATTTTATTTAAACAGAGAATAATTTGGTGAACATTTTGTAATTTGAACCACTAAATTTGGAGTTCATATGAAAAAGATATGAAATAAACAAGTTTTGAAGTTTGAAATATGAAATTAGGGCTAAATCTATGATTAAATAAAAGTCTAGGGTCTAATTAAAACAAACCAGGGACCTATGCGCTAAAACAGAGGACGACGAGTTGATTTCCTAAAACAAGGGGTTTCTTAAGCAAAACAGCCACGCGAAGGGGTATCGGGCTCTCTCAACTGTTGGATCAGAAACCGACGACTGAGATTAGATCATGCGGGCGCGGGCGCGCAGGCGCGACTGACAAGCGGGGCCAGGGGCGTCAGCGGCAGAGGGGGAGGGCGCACTGACCGAGCGGGCCCAACGTTAGAGAACTTGGGCGCTGACAGGCCGGCCAGGGCGTCAGGGCACGCGTGCGCGAAGCGTTATCCGTGGTCCGAGCCGTTCAATCTGAATCGGACGGAGGGGATCAGACCAGGGGAAACAGACGGCTGCAGGTGGCGAAGCGTTATCCGTGGTCTAAGCCGTTCGATCTGAATCGGACGGAGGGGATCAGACCAGGGGGAAACATACGGCTGCGGGCGGCGAAGCGTTATCCGTGGTCCGAGCCGTTCGATCTGAATCGGTCGGAGGGGATCAGACCAAGAGGAAACAGACGGCTGCGGGTGGCGCCGCTCCTCTCCGCGACGGTGAGGTCGCCGGAGTTGAGGCAGACGCGAGCTAGGGTGGCTCCGGGGTCGCCGGTGTTGGGCAGAGGGGAAGAGGGCGCCACGGCGAACTCAATGGTGGGGAAGAGGCCATGAATCCACGGGCAGAGAGGGGATAACGACGGTGAGAAGGTCTCAGGCAGGCCGGAGAAACTCCGGTGAGCCATTCCGGCCATGGGGAGGGGACTTAAGGCGCGCTAAGGCCTAGGCTAGCTTCAGCAGAGGCAGAGGTGACACAGGGACCTACTCCAAGGAACTAGACCGGGCTAAATCGGTCGGCCATCACGTGAGCACGGCGGACCGTCATGGCCGAGCACCGGTGAAGGCATAATTGGTCGAGCACAGGGCGCAGTAATGGAAATTGGGCATGGGGATGGGTGTCTCACCTCGTGGCGGAGCTCGGGGAGGCTTGGAGTGGTCTCTAGCGAGCTGGATGGCCGGGAACGCGGGCGCGGGTCTCCGGCGGCGGCTGGTGGCGAGGGTAGAGCGCGAGAGAGGGCGAAGCTGCGCGAAATGAGGTGAGGGGTGTGCATGGGGCACTAGCGGCGCTCTATGAAGGGAGCTAGGCGCGTGGGCGGGCGTCATGGCCAAGAAATCCGACGACGTGCACGAGCGCGCATGCGCCGGTCCACGGTGAGCGCGGAGGGGGCGGAACTGAGAGGTAGGGTCCGTGGCGCAGAGAGAGAGGAGAAAGGGGCATGCGGGGCAATGGCTTGGTGACTGGCGAACCGGGCCCACGAGACAGAGAGAGAGAGGGAGCGCGCGGAGAAGAAAACTGGCGCCGACAGGCTGGCCCCACTGGGTAGCGAGCGAGGGAGGGAGGGCGCGCGCGAGGGAGAACTGCCGCTGATAGGTGGGATCCGTCTGTCAGACGGCGCGGGCGCGCGGCCTAGCTGGGCCGACTGGGCTGGTTTGGGCTGCTTTCTCCTTTTCTTTTTCTCTAAATTTTCTAATTCCTTTTCCATTTCTTTTTATATAGGGTTTTTCAAATCCAAATTCAAACTAGGTTTCAAATTCAAATAAATTCAAACTTGTGCAACACTTCAAAGAATATTTTAAACTCAGCATGATGCAACATGTCATGACTCATAAGGTTTTGGCAAAAATAAATAATTAACCTCCACTAGTTTAGGGTATCTCTAATCAAAAAGGAAAAAGGGAGAATGAATCTAGAGAGAGAGAAAACCTAGAGTGAGAAAAAGAAGAGTAACACATGATTTTGGGTGATAATTAGGAAGAAATTTTATACCCCCAAAATCAGGGTGTTACACCACCACACGATTGGTGTCTCTTGCTTTGATTACAAGTTGCTTGAAGAACAAGAATGAGAAAGAAGAAAGCGACCCAAGAACAAGATCTCAAAGAACATGAGTAAAACTCTCTCTCTAGTCACTAGTTGTTTGGAGTGGATTTGGGACTTAGAGAGGCTTTGATTCTTTTGAATTGTGTCTTGTATTGATTGCACTAGCTCTTGTATTGAATGAGATGTCTGAAAAACTTGGATGCTTGGAGTGGTGGTGGTTGGGGCGTATTTATAGCCCCAACCACCAATTCAACCGTCGGGGAGGCTGTCTGTCGATGGACATACCGGACAGTCCGGTGCGCCAGCCACGTCACCCAACTGTTAGGGTTCTGACGGTTTCGACCGTTGGAGCTCTGTCTTCATGTCACACCGGGCAGTCCGGTGCCGCATCGGACAGGTACTGCGCACTGTCCGGTGCACCTCTAGCGTCTGCTCTGACTTCTGCGTGCATTGTTCTAGCACTGTTCACACTTTTGCAGTCGACCGTTGCGCAGGTAGCCGTTGCTCCGCTTGCTGCACCGGATAGTCCGATGAATTATAGCGGAGCGGCCTCTGAGAAACCCGAAGCCGAGGAGTTTGGAGTGTACGGCCCCTGGTGCACCGGACATTGTCCGGTGGTGCACTAGACAGTCCGGTGCGCCAGACCAGGGCACACTTCGGTTTCTTTTGCTCCTTTCTTTTGAACCCTACTTTGATCGTTTATTGGTTTGTGTTGAACTTTTATGCACCTGTAGAATACATAATCTAGAGCAAACTAGTTAGTCCAATTATTCGTGTTGGGCATTCAACCACCAAAATCATTTAGGAAAACAGTTTGACCATATTTCCCTTTCACACTGTTTGGTGCGCCACCGGACGCTGTCCGATGCGCTAGCCACGTCACCCAACCGTTAGGGTTCTAGAGTAGTTGACCGTTGGAGCTTTGTCTTCATGTGGCACCGGACAGTCCGGTGCCACACCGGACAGGCACTGTTCACTGTCTGGTAACCTTCTGACTCTACGCGCACTGTTCACGCACTGTAGCTTTGTCCCACGCTTTTGCAGTCGACCGTTGCGCCTAGGAGTCGTTGCTCCGCTGGTGCACCGAACAGTCCGGTGAATTATAGCGGAGCGTGGCCTGAGAAACCCGAAGGTGAAGAGTTCGGAGTTGTACGGTTCTGGTGCACCAGACACTGTCCGATGGCACACCGGACAGTCCGGTGCACCAGACTATGGCACACTTGGGCTTCTTTGCTCCTTTATTTTTGAACCCTTTCTTTAGTCTTTTTATTGGTTTGTGTTGAACCTTTATGCACCTGTAGAACATATAATCTAGAGCAAACTAGTTAGTCTTATTATTTGTGTTGGGCAATCAACCACCAAAATCATTTATAGGAAAAGGTTAACCCTATTTCCCTTTCAATTTTCCTTAGTACACCGGATCGGACCGCTGTACTTCACTGGCGCATCGGACCTTCTGGACAGTAACAGCTAGTTGGCTGATGTTGCCCGAGGTTCGACGACACATCAGATTGGTCCAGTGCATCCGTAGACATTGTAGTTCAGTAACCGCTAATTTTTGGTGGGTGGCTATTTATACCCCCACCACTAGCCTCATTCATTATCTTGCTCCCAACCACTTGCCATTCATTCCATAGAACTTACAAGGTCCATTTGCATAGTGAGGTGATTAGCAAATCTTACTCATGTCATTAGGGCCTCATTAGTGCAAGAGAGAGCCACCTAGAGCACACACCACTCACACTAGGCTTGTCATGGTCAAGTGAAAGTCTAGAGCTTGTTACTCTTGGTGATCGGCATCACCTAGACAACTTGACAATGATTGGAGTTTGGAGATCACCCTGGAGAACTTGTTGGTGACCTGACTCGATGATGTACATGGTTATGAGGGATTCACCGCATCGGAGAGGCAAAGAATCATCTCAAAGTGAGCACTTAGTCCTTGCAAGGGCTAAGGGGGAGTTATACCCTTGCACGGGTGCTCCAATGAGGATTAGTGGACAGTGCTTCAGGGCAGTTCTTCGAGCAGCAGTAGACGTCGAGAGCTGTTGAGCGCGATACATGGAGATGAGGTAACATATCTTGTACAAATAAATTTGTTTACATATTTACAAATAAATCTTGAGTTGTATGTACCAGGATGAGCTGCACACTGAGGAGCAGCACAATGAGGAGGAGGAGCACAATGAGGCTGAGCAGCATAATGAGGAGGTGGAGCACAATGAGGAGGTGGAGCACGTGACATGGGACCAGGCCGCACAACATCACCAGCCATGGGACCAGTGGGACCACCAGAGAGAGCAACAACAGGCATGGGACCAGTGGGGCCAATAGGGCGAACCGGCTGACAACCCGATGGATGATGGCTCGGGAGGCTCTTCAGCGACACGTACACGTCGCTCAAGAAAAAGCCACTCAGTAAAGTCTCGTCACGCGATAGAGAGAGAGGCTGATAGGACTTTAATCATGCCACATGGAGATCGGTGAGTGTAATATATTAACTTATTTCATATAACTATTATGTGTATTGTTAATGTTTTTGTGTAATGCAGGAATTGGGAGGACCTGTCCTTTGACGGCAAGGGACACCACACTCAGGTTAACCTTACATTGGGTTCTCTTTGCCGCCTTCACTACCCTGGTATAGTTCAACACCCCTCCGACACCACAGTTCAACACCCTTCCGACACATATACCTGCACCTGGAGATAGGGTACGTTTGATAACTCTCGATGAATTTATACACTTGTATACTTTTGATATTTGCATTTAACGTGTTGATATTTGCTAACTTGCATAGGTTACGCCCGAAGCGGGTGGTAGTGGGTCTGATCCCACAGCAGGGACTAGATTTGTTGACTCCCTCTTCGCGTTCCCTCCTCCTGGTGGTGGTGGCGGTAGCAGTCAAAGCTCTAACCACCCAAGTGGTGGTTATCTCTGAACACTTGAACATGTTTCTTAACTCATTGACTCTATATTTTTCGCGGACTAAACACTTGAACTAATGTTGGTGGATGTTATGTTTGTGTAAACTATGTTGGTGGATGTTATGTTTGTAATGCCTGAATTGATTATGAATGCATTTGTTTGTAATGTGTCTGTTCTGTGTGATATATATGTTATGTGTGCACTTGTGCAGAAATAGTGACCTAATTTAGTGATGGTTTCGTAGCAGTATAGAGTAATTCTTGTCGGTCCAGTTAATTCCCGTCGACTATGGTCGAACCGACGGGAATTAACAATTAATTCCCATCGGCCCTGTAACTCCCGTCGGCCAGGTAGGGCCGACGGGGATTACTGATAACTCCTGTCGATTCGCCTGGCCGACGGGGATTACTGATAACTCCCGTCGGTTCGCCTAGCCGACGAGGATTACTCATAACTCCCGTTGGTTCGCCTGGCCAACGGGGATTACTAATAACTCCCGTCGGCTTCTAAGTGGCCGACAGGAATTAATTATTCCTGTCAGCGGCCGACAGGAATTATCTTATCCCTGACATATGACGCGTGTCGGCTTACAACCAATGGGAATAAGCCCTAAACCGACAGGAATTACTTATTCCCGTCGGTTCCTGGCCGACGGGAATTAAGTGTTTTCCTGTAGTGAATTCCTAGCTATGGCATGATTGAATTGGATTGTTCTAGAGTACTGTTGGGGGCCTTCATCCTCCGAAGGTCCTCAAAAACATGATTTAACAATGTTTCCCAAGTGTAACTGATGAACAAGTATCTTCGGACATAGATCAAAATCGTACACGATGTGAAAAACATGGTCAAGACGAAGGTTGATGCTGCTCCGAAGCTACGGGCGAAGGAGCTTCGGTTCAACGGTGGAAAAAAGAACCGACTTAAAAGGGGAAAAGGCCATCTAGTCCTCGTTGAGTTGTCCATAAGTCAGTAGTAAATATGAAAGGCATGAATGTAATTTTGCACAGGCTGCGCCCTGTGCCTATAAATAGATGAACAGTACTCCCGTACTATTCACGTTGACTTGTATTCATTATTGCTTCACGCTTGGACTCTTCACCTTCTGTCAAGTCGAAGGTATAAATGTAATTCAATATTATTTATATTCATTCACTCGAATATGAATAAGACATTAATAAAGTCGTATGATTATTTGTGTTATGATCTATATTTCATGTGCTTATCCTTCCATTAATACATACTGTGATGATGAAGGTGCACCCTTCACAACCTTCGTCTGAAGATCATTATATCCTAAAGGAAATAATGCTTCAAAGGACGAAGGGCATTAACCTTTAACATTTTGTGTTGCCTTGTTCTTAACTTATAGCATTTGAGAACAAGTGACCAACATTGGCGCCCACCTCTGGTGTACTCACTTCCACAACCTTCGATAAAGCACCAACCTTCGTCATGCCGCTGAAGAAGACAACAGCGCCAGGGGCTGCTGCACTTCAGCCACTGGACACAAACCAGGAGAATCTTTCTCTCCGAGAGGCTTGAAGCTAGAAGAGAAAGGCCACTAGTCCAACATTCCAGGAGGAAGAATTGGACCAAGAGATCAGGGATATGGAAATCATCCATCAACAAGTGCAAATGAAGAAAGAGAAGATGGCTCGACTGGCCGATCTCCAAAGGAAGATCGATGAAGCTACTGAGGAAGTCCGTCATCTTACATAAGATGACCAAGAACGAAGGCCCCAACACAGGGAGCTTCGTCAAGAGAGCTTATTCAACTAAGATGGATGGTATGATGATTTTAATCATGATACCTTTACTTTTGATGATGCTTCTCCCTTGGCAGCAGAATTGCAGGCTATCCCATGGCCACAATCCTACAAGCCACCCCAGTGTAACGCCCTGAATTTGGGGGGTAGAATTTTTTCTTCTTTTCTCTCACCAAATTCAGGCGTTACTCTCTTTTCTCTTCCCGTTTCGCCTCCTTTTTCCCAATTTCAAACCAGTATAGTGACAGGTGTCCGTGTCATGTATAAACAAAACCTAAGTGTCATGGGTGTTGCATCATGCCGAAGCGCATTTCTTTGTCTGATGTTGTGTGTTCGTCTCGTTCCGTCTCGGTTTTTGGTTCACGATTGGAGTCCGTTTGATGGTCGTGCGTGTCGTGGGTTTCGATCCGTGATGTGACCCAGCCCAGCCCGGCTCAGCCCGACCCGGTTCGGCCCGGTCCGGCCCACGCGCCCCTGGCGCCCCTGCCCACCCCCTACGCGCCCCCCTTCCCCAGATCCGTTTGGCTCATTTGATTTCTCCCGCGCAGGGATCTCCTTCTTCCACCTCTCCCTCGTGGTGCCCTAGGGTTTGGAGTCGAGATCGCCGGAATTGGATCCCCGGAGGTGAGTTTTCCCCTCCCCTTCCCTCTCCCTCTCTCTCTCCTTCCCCTCCCCTTCTTCTTCCCTACGTCCCCTACCATGTCCCTATCACGCGCGCCCCTCACGGGCCCCACCCCGGCTGCGCCCTCCCTCACCCGCGCCACGACCTGCACGCTGGCCGCCGGCGAGCCCCTCCTGGCGAGCCGCGCCCCGGCCCCCACGCGTGCCCCTCCCCGGCGGCGCCCGACCACGCGCCCTCCCTCCTCGCGCGCGCTCGCGCCTCAGCGAGCTCGGCCGTGCCGCGCCCCACCCCCGCCTGGCCCCGGCGAGCCCTCCCCGCGCTCTGCCGCACCGCGCCCTGCCCTCCCCATCCCGCGCCCCGGCGAGCTCCGCCCCGCCGAGCTCGACCACCCGCGCCCTCCCTCCCCTGCACGCGCTCGTGCCCCGACGAGCTCTGCCCCCGGTGAGCCCCTCCCCGGCCCCGCGCCCGGCGGGCCCTAGCGGCCGCGCCGTGCCCCGCTGACCCCACGCCCTCCCCTGCCCCGGCGAGCCGCGCCCCGGCAAGCCCCTGCCCGCACCCGTGCCCCGGCGACTCGCGTCCCGCGTGCCTCACGGTTCGCGTGCCTTCGGCGCGCGTAACGTGCTCTCGCGCGTGCGACCGTAGTCGCACTGCGCTTAATCTCGTTTTAATCTATTTTAAATTGTTTAGTCGACGTGCTGCGTCGCGCGCTTCGTCGCGCGACGATTCTTTTAATTTATAAATATTAGTGTGCTGCGTCGCGTGCTTCGTCGCGCGACGATCTATTTTAATTTTAGGTTGTTTAAGGTGCGACGTCACGCGTCCAGACGCGCGACGTTCCACTTTAAACTCAAACCTGTTGACGTATGTCGTCGTGTGCTTCGTCGCGCGATGCTTAACCTCTCTTTATAATTAACGCAAGTGTCTCGTTGTGCGCTCTATCGCGCGACGAGTCATTGATTTCTTAATTCAATCTAAATGTTATGTCGTACGTCTCGCCGTGCGACCACTCCCTTTCATTCATCTTCAATTGTTTATAATGATTAAATCTGGAACTTGACTTTACTTTATACTAAAAAGTAGTGTCCAAATTAATGTCCTTCTGTTAAGCGAGTGGTTTAATTTATAATAATGTAACGTGATTGTTTCTCGACTGTCTTTTTTCTCTTTCTCTCTTAACCTTAATTGCGAGCCCACGTGGAACGTCTGTTTATTTACTGTATTATATTCTATGGTGTACTGTTCTTTTTTATTAAATGTGTGGATGTATATATGTTTGCGTCTGCATAGAGAACGATCCGGTTGAAGAGCCCGAAGAACTCGCAGGTGAAGCCCGTGAGCAGCAGTCGGTTGGTGGAGACAAGTGTCCCTTGACCTATCTCTGTCCTATACATTCTTTAATTCACCTCCCGCATCTCACAGTTATACCTAAGGATTGACTAGCTTTTGTTATCCATGTCCTTGTTTACCCATTTTGGTTGGATTATTATTGCTTAGTCTTATGCTATTGCTCAACTCTAATCAATGAACATGATGAGAATTATCAATGATATGTTGTTTTCCCCTCTTTTATTATGATGTTATACTTGTGACCTTCAAGGGGGCTCGAGCAGTTTCTTGAGTGCCTCTTAGTAAGGACCTGTTCGTTGGATGACAGCCCGGGAAAACAGTGCAACCATGAGGGTGGAGTGGGACGCCCTTAGCTGAATAATTAGAGGAACCGGGGTGTAGTTTGCTTAGCCGTCGTGCCGTCAATGGGCCTCAGTGTATGCGGCTCGCTCTGCCAAGATTGATTTGTCCCTTGGGGAGGAGTGCGGTACATTTAGGAAACCTAACGGGTGGCTACAACCTCGGGGAATCTTTGTAAAGGCTACGTAGTGATGCCCTACTGGACCACCTAGGTAGTGGTCAATGGGGAGTAGCTCTCTCCGGGCAGAAAGAGAATCACGGCTTGTGGGTAAAGTGCACAACCTCTAAAGAGTGTATGAAAACTGATATATCAGCCGTGCTCACGGTTATGAGCGGCCAAGGGAGCTCTAGTGATTAGTGGTACTTGATCATAGATGTTCGGATTTGTAGGTGGCAATGAGATTGATGGTTCTTGGAATTGACTCTGGTAATGGTAAGTGGTACTCTTTCCGTTTGGAAAGGAGTATGTTTGGGTTAATAACGTGGGTTAAATCTAAAACTTGGCTTTCTCTACTAGTAATAATAATCTGACCGACTAAAAGCAACTGCTTGACTTACCCCCCACATAAAGCTAGTCCACTACAGCCAAACAGGACACTTGCTGAGTATGTTGATGTGTACTCACCCTTGCTCTACACACCAACCCCCCCCCCCCCCCCCCCCAGGTTGTCCGCATTGCAACCACTGCTCAGGAGAAGATGAAGCCATAGAAGGAGACTTCCAGGAGTTCCAAGACTACGACGAGTTCTAGGCGTGGGTTAGCGGCAACCCCCAGTCGGCTGCCTGTGAAGGCCGCGTTTATCTACGTTTTGTTTTTGCACTTTGATTATTGTAAAGACTATGTGGATGTCTCAGACATATGATTTAATCGACTATTATTTCCCTTTTTAATACTATTTGAGCACTGTGTGATGATGTCCATGTTATGTAACTGCTGTGTATGTGAATTGCTGATCCTGGCACGCACATGGTTCGCATTCGGTTTGCCTTCTAAAATCGGGTGTGACATAGGTGGTATCAAAGCCGTGCTAACTGTAGGACCGCTAACTTAGAGTAGAATGGTCGTTCTAAGGATTATAGACCTCTGTCCCTGCCTTGACTTTGGTATCCCTTCAAAAGTTGGTCATATCAACCAAACCTATGTTCTACTATATATTATACCTTGCGGCAAATTGTATTTTATTCTAATCCTTCCTTTATTTATGGTTTATTACTTGCTAGTCATACTAGTTCTGTTCTCACTCTTATGCTTGCAGTGTCTTTTGTAGATGGCTCGTCTTATACACATTGCACGGAAGTCTGTCATCCCCTTCTTACCCTCCCGTCTCGCGGAGCGTTCGCTTCGCCGTCCTGTGGCCGGTCAGTCCAGCCACTTGGAGAGGCTGCACCACCACCTGCATGAGGAGCAGGAGCGTCGACGACAGGAGCAGTAGGGCTCTTCTTTCTCACTTCAGTAGGAGATAGAGTCTGTGAAGAGCTGCTCCCCTGTGCTCCCCTTGGAGGCACCCCCTGCACCACCACTGTGCGCCCCAGTCCCTGGAGTAGCCGCTGGAGGAGACCCAGACGACGGAGGTGGCGACAGCAGCTCAAGCCATGACCCCGACTTTTCTGCCGACCAGGAGTTGGAAGGATGGGTTGCTCGACCCATCACTCGCGACGCTGCTCGCGGATGTCACTTCCACGATGCACTCGATACCCTGCTACGTCGGGCACTTGACCGGCGTACTTGGTCTATCGAGTATCGCTGTGTGGTCTTCCAGCACAGTCGTGGGGTCTACCCGGACCGCTGGGAGGCGACCTGCTTGGTGCGCCGTCCGGAGAACAGTCTCTGGGGTGTTGAGATCTGCTCAGAGCACTATTCCATCTCTGAGCGGGACTCAGCTGAGGCAGCCATGCAAGATGTCGCACGGCTTGCGCTTTCGCACTACTGCTCGGTGCTCGGTGGGGTAGCTGATGGTCTCAACCTAAAGTATTACCCCCGCCGTCCATCTGACAGCACAGGAGGCGTGATTGTTTCACCTGTCGGTGAGGACTAGGGATGTAATATGGTTCAGAAAATATCCGTCCGGATCCGGATTCGAAGATGGTGAACACTGATTCGGATGAAATTTTCGGATATCCGGACTTTTTTCGGATAACGGATACGAATACAGATATTTTGTTCGGATATCGAATTCGAATACAATATGTCTGATGCCCGTCGGATATCGAATATCCGGATATTTTCTCGGATAAATCTTCTCGGATATCCGGATATCTTATCCGGATAGCTGTGTGCATTTTGTTGATTTTTTGCAGAAAAAAACTAATAATACACAAATAGCCTCAGAAATTCATGAAAATTTATGGAGGCATACCATATGTTCATATATAATCCTCCAAAATATTTGGACCATAAAATCCACAATATGATAGTGTTTCTTTCATTTCACATTCATTTGTTGTGTGAATTACGCGTGAAATCACTCTAAGTACCCAAGTTCACTTTATCATTTTCATGTGGAGACTTGAGGTTATATTCTTATATAATGTTTATTAGTTTTGGTAACTTATTTGCATTTTGATGATTTTATGCAAAATAAATTAATAACACGCATATAGGCTAAAAATTCATGGATTTTACAAAAAAAGGTGACATATGTACACATATAATACAAAAAATGTTTAGACTCAAGGAGTGGATACATGATTACAACCATGATATGTGTGGAATGATGTTTTACACGATATCCGACAAAAAATTCGTTACCGACAATATCCGTGTCCGACTAGTTCCGTATTCGACACATAGCTATCCGTATTTGTATCCGAGAACATCCGTATTCGTATTCGTATCCGAAGCTATTCGTATTCGAATTCGAATCTGAATAAAAAATGAAAACAAATATAGTTTCAGTGATATCCGTCCGTATTCGATCCGATTACATCCCTAGTGAGGACAATCCTAGGTTGAGCAGCACAGTCAACCTAGCCGCCGTGCTAAACACGGAGCTGGACCATGCATTAGACGAGCTGAGTAGGGCTCGTGCTGAGATCGCCCTGCTACGGGCTGAGCACGCGGAACGTCGTCACCTGGATGATGGTTCCCCCGCTCCCGTCGGGACTCAACACCCGTACCGCTCACCTCGGCGTGGACACCAGTCTTATGGCAACCCCGACTGTAAGACCAAAATAAATTTAGAACCATAGATCGTCAGAGTCGGATCTTGTAATTAATACAAAATATATACGTAGAAGCTATAGTCTTAGCGCTAGTCTCGCTTTTAGTTAGTCTTAGTTAGACAGGGTAGTTTGCTATATCCTGTGCTTTTATGCTTGTTATGATGAACTATGCTGGATTTGGATCTTTGTAATGACTGTCACCAGAGTGTGGGCATCCCCTGCATTTTGGTTTACCTGTTATATATTAATGAAGTTAGTTATCTAGTTGAGAAGCCTTTTATTCCACTTTCCTCTTTATCTGAGAAGCTATGTTGGTCTGTGTTGGAGATCAGTGAAGATGCTCATCTGTTCAGTGTTGTTGAAGAATTCTATACTCTTTTCTTATGCTGCAAGATTTGCAAGATCAGTTCTGATGTGTGGTTGCATTCTGCAGATGTCAGAAAACAGGCGCAGAGGAGGAAGGCGTGCTCAGCAGGAGCAAGCAGCTCAGCAGGATGAGGCACCCCAGCAATAGCAACTGCCGCCCCCGCCCCCGATGTCATCGAGCAGATGTTCCTGATGCAGACTCAGGCAGTTCAAGCCATTGGTCAGACTTTGGCCGCCATTCAATAGCAGCAGCAGCAACAACCACCACCTCAGCCTCAGATGCTCAGAGACAAGCGTGCTGAATTCATGAGAGGTCATCCTCCAACGTTTGCTCATTCTTCTGACCCCATGGATGCTGAAGACTGGCTGCGCACTGTGGAGCGGGAGTTGCATACCGCTCAATGTGACAATAGGGAGAAAGTCCTATATGGTCCCCGTCTGTTGAGAAGAGCAGCTCAGTCTTGGTGGGAGTCTTATCTCGCCACCCATGCCAACCCTGACACCATCACCTGGGAAGAGTTCAGAGGTAGCTTTCATTAGTATCATGTTCCTGCAGGTCTGGTGACAGTGAAAAAGGAGGAGTTCCTAGCCCTCAAGCAAGGGTCATCGTCTGTCAGTGAGTATCGTGACAGGTTTCTGTAGTTGTCTCGCTATGCTCCTGAAGATGTCAACACCGACGCCAAGCGACAGTACCGTTTCCTAAGAGGCTTGGTTGACCCTCTGCAGTATCAGCTGATGAATCATACCTTCCCGACGTTTCAGCACCTGATTGACAGAGCAATCATGACAGAGAGGAAGCGTAAAGAGATGGAGGATCGCAAGCGCAAGATTAGTGGACCCCAGCCTGGAAGCAGCAATCGTCCTCGTTTCTCAGGCAATCAACCTCAGCAGTTCAGGCAGAACCAGCGTCCACCTCAGCAGCAACAGCAGTTTCAAAGGCAGTATCCTCAGCATCAGTATCAGAATCGCCAGAATAATCAGTCAGGAGGAGGTCAGTTCCAAAGGCAGAATCAGCAGGCACCTCGTCTTCCTGCCCCAGCAAACCAGCAGAACAATCAGGCGGCACCAGCTCAGGTTGGAAATAGAGCATGTTTCCACTATGGAGAGCAAGGCCACTGGGTGATGCAATGTCCGAAGAAGGCAGCCCAGCAGTAGTCAGGCCCCAATGCCCCAGCAAAGCAGAATGTGTCTTAGCCTGGAGCAGGCAACCGCTCTCAGTCGTGCTATAATCATGGAAGATTGAACCACTTGGAGGCCAAAGCAGTTCAGGAGACCCCCGGCATGATAGTAGGTATGTTTCTAGTCAACTCCCATATTGCAGAAGTGTTATTTGATACTGGAGCAACGCATTCATTCATTACCGTATCATGGGTAAAAGCACATAATCTCCCAATAACTACCATGTCAACCCCCATTCAAATTGACTCAGCCGGTGGTAGAATTCGAGCCGATAACATTTGTTTGAATGTATGTGTGGAAATAAGGGGGATAGCGTTTCTCGCTAATCTCATAGTAATGGGTACTCAGGGAATAGATGTCATCCTAGGGATGAATTGGCTAGATAAGTACCAGGAAGTTATCAGTTGTGATAAGAGGACGATCAAGTTGGTGTCCCCACTAGGAGAGGAAGTGGTGACCGAGTTAGTCCCGCCTGAGCTACGAAAAGGAAGTTGTTATCAGATGGCTGTCGATAGCAGTGAAGCAGACCCAATTGAGAGTATCAAGGTTGTCTCCGAAGTCCCAGATGTGTTTCCAAAGGACTTACCAGGTATGCCACCAGAGCGGAAAGTTGAGTTTGCCATAGAGCTTCTTCCTGGCACCGCCCCCATCTTTAAGAGAGCTTACAGAGTATCTGGACCAGAGTTGGTTGAACTCAAGAAGCAGATTGATGAGCTGTCAGAGAAAGGTTACATCCGACCAAGCACCTCGCCTTGGGCCGCCCCCGTCCTATTTGTGGAGAAGAAAGATGGCACCAAAAGGATGTGTATAGATTATCGAGCTCTGAATGAGGTCACCATCAAGAACAAGTACCCCTTGCCTAGAATAGAAGATCTGTTCGACCAGTTGAGAGGAGCCAGCGTGTTCTCCAAGATAGATTTGTGGTCAGGTTATCATCAGCTCAGGATCCGACCTTCAGACATTCCAAAGACGACATTCATTACTAAGAATGGGTTGTATGAGTTCACAGTGATGTCTTTTGGTCTAACAAATGCACCAGCTTTCTTCATGAACTTGATGAACAGTGTGTTCATGGATTATCTTGACAAGTTTGTGGTGGTATTTATTGATGATATTCTGGTATATTCTCAAAGCGAAGCAGAGCATGTAGATCATTTGAGGATGGTATTGCAGAGATTGCGAGAGCACCAGCTGTATGCAAAGTTGAGCAAGTGCGAGTTCTGGATCAGTGAAGTCCTGTTCTTGGGTCACATAGTCAACAAAGAAGGATTGGCTGTGGATCCGAAGAAAGTGGCAGACATTCTGAACTGGAATGCGCCAACAGATGCCCGAGGAATCAAGAGCTTCAATGGAATGGCCGGATATTATCGGCGATTCATTGAAGGGTTCTCGAAGATTGCGAAACCAATGACAGTTTTGCTAGGCAACAAAGTTGAGTTCAAGTGGACCCAGAAATGTCAAGAGGCCTTCGAAGTGCTGAAAGAGAAGTTGACTACAGCGCTTGTCTTAGTCTTGCTTGATGTGCACACGCCCTTCTCGGTGTATTGCGATGCTTGTTACACAGGTTTGGGATGTGTGTTGATGCAGGAGGGAAGAGTTGTGGCTTACTCGTCCCGACAGCTGAAGGTTCATGAGAAGAATTACCCAATCCATGACCTAGAGTTGGCAGCAGTGGTTCATGCACTGAAGACATGGAGACACTATCTGTATGGACAGAAATGCGATGTTTACATAGACCACAAGAGTTTGAAGTACATATTCACTCAGTCAGAGTTGAATATGAGGCAACGAAGATGGTTAGAGCTGATCAAAGACTATGAATTGGAGATTCATTACCATCCAAGCAAAGATTTTAGGGAAGACGCAGAAGGTGTGATATGGTTCAAAGACCGCTTGTGTGTTCCCAATGTCCAATCTATTCGGGAGTTGATCCTCAAGGAAGCTCATGAGACAGCTTATTCGATTCACCCTGGAAGTGAGAAGATGTATCAGGATCTGAAGAAGAAATTCTGGTGGTACGGAATGAAGAGGGAAATCGCAGAGCATGTGGCTATGTGTGATAGTTGTCAAAGGATCAAGGCAGAGCACCAGAGACCAGCTGGATTGTTGCAACCATTGCAAATTCCTCAGTGGAAATGGGATGAAATCGGTATGTATTTCATAGTCGGATTGCCTCGCACTCGAGCCGGCTACGAGTACATTTGGGTAGTAGTGGACCGCTTAACCAAGTCAGCCCACTTCATACCTGTCAAGACCAACTACAACAGTGCGGTATTTGCAGAATTGTACATGTCACGGATCGTTTGTCTTCATGGTGTGCCAAAGAAGATAGTGTCAGACAGAGGAACACAGTTCACCTCTCATTTCTGGCAGCAGTTGCATGAAGCCTTGGGCACACATCTGAATTTCAGTTCAGCCTATCATCCGCAGACAGATGGTCAGACCGAAAGGACAAATCAAATCCTTGAAGACATGTTGAGAGCCTGTGCGTTGCAAGATCAGTCTGGATGGGACGAGAAGTTGCCTTATGCAGAGTTCTCCTACAACAACAGTTATCAGGCCAGCTTGAAGATGTCACCATTTCAGGCGCTTTATGGGAGGAGTTGTAGAACTCCATTGCAATGGGATTAGCCTAGAGAAAAGCAAGTGTTTGGGCCAGACATTCTGCTTGAAGCCGAAGAGAACATCAAGATGGCCCGAGAGAATTTGAAGATAGCGCAATCAAGGCAGCGAAGCTATGCAGACACAAGAAGAAGAGAGCTGAGTTTCGAAGTTGGAGACTTCGTCTATCTGAAAGTGTCACCGATCAGAGGAGTCAGAAGATTCAGAGTCAAAGGCAAGCTAGCACCCCGCTACATCGGTTCGTATCAGATTCTCGCAAAGCATGGAGAAGTGGCCTATCAACTCAGTTTGCCAGAAGGTTTGTCCGCAGTGCATGATGTCTTTCATGTGTCTCAGTTGAAGAAGTGTTTGTGTGTGCCAGAAGAGCAGTTGCCAGTGAAAGGTCTGGAGGTCTAGGAGGACTTGACCTACACAGAGAAACCAGCGCAAATCTTTGAAACCGTAGACAGAGTCACCCGAAGGAAGACCATCCGAATGTGCAAAGTCAGATGGAATCATCACTCTGAGGAAGAAGCAACCTGGGTGCGTGAAGATGATCTGATGGCTAAATACCCTGAGCTCTTTGCTAGCCAACCCTGAATCTCGAGGGCAAGATTCTTTTAAGGGGGATAGGTTTGTAACGCCCTGAATTTGGGGGGGGGGTAGAATTTTTTTCTTCTTTTCTCTCACCAAATTTGGGCGTTACTCTCTTTTCTCTTCCCGTTTCGCCTCCTTTTTCCCAATTTCAAACCAGTATAGTGACAAGTGTTCGTGTCATGTATAAACAAAACCTAAGTGTCATGGGTGTTGCATCATGCCGAAGCACATTTCTTTGTCTGATGTTGCGTGTTTGTCTCGTTCCGTCTCGGTTTTCGGTTCGCGATTCGAGTCCGTTTGATGGTTGTGCGTGTCGTGGGTTTCGATCCGCGATGTGACCCAGCCCAGCCCGGCTCAGCCTGACCCGGTTCGGCCCGGTTCGGCCCACGCGCCCCTGCCCACCCCCTACGCGCGCCCCCCTTCCCTAGATCTGTTTGGCTCATTTGATTTCTCCCGCGCAGTAACCTCCCTCTCCTTCTTCCACCTCTCCCTCTCTCTCCCTCGTGGTGCCCTAGGGTTTGGAGTCGAGATCGCCGGTATTGGATCCCCGGAGGTGAGTTTTCCCCTCCCCTTCCCTCTCCCTCTCTCTCCTTCCCCTCCCCTTCTTCTTCCCTGCGTCCCCTCCCCTGTCCCCGTCGCGCGCGCCCCTGGCGAGCCCCTCCCGGCGAGCCGCGCCCAGCCCCCACGCGCACCCCTCCCCAGCGGCGCCCGACCCCGCACTCTCCCTCCCGGCGCGTGCTCGCGCCCCAGCGAGCCCGGCCCTAGCGAGCCCTCCCCGCGCTCGGCCGCGCCGCGCCCAGCCCTCCCCGTCCCGTGCCCCGGCGAGCTCCGTCCCGGCGAGCTCGGCCGCCCGCGCCCTCCCTCCCCCCCGCGCGCTCGCGCCCCGGCGAGCTCCGCCCCCGGTGAGCCCGGCCTTGCCTCGCCCGGCGAGCCCCTCCCCGGCCCGGCGCCCGGCGGGCCCTAGCGACCGCGCCGTGCCTCGCCGACCCTGCGCCCTCCCCTGCCCCGGCGAGCCACACCACGGCAAGCCCTCCCCCGGTCGCGCCCCTGCCCGCACCCGTGCCCCGGTGACTCGCGTCCCGCGTGCCTCACGGTTCGTGTGCCTTCGGCGCGCATAACGTGCTCTCGCGCGTGCGACTGTAGTCGCACTGCGCTTAATCTCGTTTTAATCTATTTTAAATTGTTTAGTCGACGTGCTGCGTCGCGCGCTTCGTCACGCGACGATCTATTTTAATTTTAGGTTGTTTAAGGTGCGATGTCGCGCATGCAAACGCGCGACGTTCTACTTTAAACTCAGACCTGTTGACGTATGTCGTCGTGCGCTTCGTCGCACGATGCTTAACGTCTCTTTATAATTAACGCAAGTGTCTCGTTGTGCGCTCTGTCGCGCGACGAGTCATTGATTTCTTAATTCAATCTAAATGTTATGTCGTACGTCTCGCCGTGTGACCACTCCCTTTCATTCATCTTCAATTGTTTATAATGATTAAATGTGGAACTTGACTTTACTTTATGCTAAAACATAGTGTCCAAATTAATGCCCTTCTGTTAAGCGAGTGGTTTAATTTATAATAATGTAACGTGATTGTTTCTCGACTGTCTTTTTTCTCTTTCTCTCTTAACCTTAATTGCGAGCCCGCGTGGAACGTCTGTTTATTTACTGCATTCTATTGTATGGTGTACTGTTCTTTTGTATTAAATGTGTGGATGTATATATGTTTGCGTCTGCATAGAGAACGATCCGGTTGAAGAGCCCGAAGAACTCACAGGTGAAGCCCCTGAGCAGCAGTCGGTTGGTGGAGGCAAGTGTCCCTTGACCTATCTCTGTCCTATACATTCTTTAATTCACCTCCCGCATCTCACAGTTATACCTAAGGATTGACTAGCTTTTGTTATCCATGTCCTTGTTTACCTATTTGGGTTGGATTATTATTGCTTAGTCTTATGCTATTGCTCAACTCTAATCAATAAACATGATGAGAATTATCAATGATACATTGTTTTCCCCTCTTTTATTATGATGTTATACTTGTGACCTTCAAGGGGGCTCGAGCGGTTTCTCGAGTGCCTCTCCGTAAGGACCTGTTCGTTGGATGACCGCTCGGGAAAACAGTGCAACCATGAGGGTGGAGTGGGACGCCCTTAGCTAAATAATTAGAGGAACCACGGTGTAGTTCGCTTAGCCGTCGTGCCGTCAATGGGGCTCGGTGTATGCGGCTCGCTCTGCCAAGGTTGATTTGTCCCTTGGGGAGGAGTGCGGTACATTTAGGAAACCTAACGGGCGGCTACAACCTCGGGGAATCTTTGTAAAGGCTACGTAGTGATGCCCTGCTGGACCACCTAGGTAGTGGTCAATGGGGAATAGCTCTCTCCGGGCAGAAAGGGAATCACGGCTTGTGGGTAATGTGCACAACCTCTGCAGAGTGTATGAAAACTGATATATCAGTCGTGCTCACGGTTATGAGCGGCCAAGGGAGCTCCAGTGATTAGTGGTACTTGATCAGAGATGTTCAGATTTGCAGGTGGCAATGAGATTGATGGTTCTTGGAATTGACTCTGGTAATGGTAAGTGGTACTCTTTCCATTTGGAAAGGAGTACGTTTGGGTTAATAACGTGGGTTAAATCTTAAACTTGGCTTTCTCTACTAGTAATAATAATCTGACTGACTAAAAGCAACTGCTTGACTTACCCCCCACATAAAGCTAGTCCACTACAGCCAAACAGGACACTTGCTGAGTATGTTGATGTGTACTCACCCTTGCTCTACACACCAACCCCCCTCCCAGGTTATCCGCATTGCAACCACTGCTCAGGAGAAGATGAAGCCATGGAAGGAGACTTCCAGGAGTTCCAAGACTACGACGAGTTCTAGGCATGGGTTTGCGGCAACCCCCAGTCGGCTGCCCGTGAAGGCCGCGTTTATCTACGTTTCGTTTTTGCACTTTGATTATTGTAAAGACTATGTGGATGTCTCAGACATATGATGTAATCGACTATTATTTCCCTTTTTAAAACTATTTGAGCACTGTGTGATGATGTCCATGTTAAGTAACTATTGTGTATGTGAATTGCTGATCCTGGCACGTACATGGTTCGCATTCAGTTTGCCTTCTAAAACCGGGTGTGACATAGGTGGTATCAAAGCCGCGCTGACTGTAGGACCGCTAACCTAGAGTAGAATGGTCGTTCTAAGGATTATAGACCTCTGTCCCTGCCTTGACTTTGGTATCCCTTCAAAAGTTGGTCATATCGACCAAACCTATGTTCTACTATATATTATACCTTGCGAAAAATTGTATTTTATTCTAATCCTTCATTTATTTATGGTTTATTACTTGCTGGTCATACTAGTTCTGTTCTCACTCTTATGCTTGCGGTGTTTTTTGTAGATGGCTCGTCTTAGACACACTACACGAAAGTCTGTCATCCCCTTCTTACCCTCCCGTCTCGCGGAGCGTCCGCTTCACCGTCCTGTGGCCGGTCAGTCCAGCCACTTGGAGAGGCTGCACCACCACCTGCATGAGGAGCAGGAGCATCGACGACAGGAGCAGCAGGGCTCTTCTTTCTCGCTTCAGTAGGAGATAGAGTCTGTGAGGAGCTGCTCCCTTGTGCTCCCCCTGGAGGCGCCCCCTGCACCACCACTGAGCGCCCTAGTCCCTGGAGTAGCTGCTAGAGGAGACCCAGACGATGGAGGTGGCGATAGCAGCTCGAGCCACGACGCCGACTTTTCTGCCGACCAGGAGTTGGAAGGATGGGTTGCTCGACCCATCACTCGCGACGCTGCTCGCGGGTGTCACTTCCACGATGCGCTCGACACCCTGCTACGTTGGGCACTTGACCGGCGTACTTGGTCTATCGAGTATCGCTATGTGGTCTTCCAGCACAGTCGCAGGGTCTACCCGGACCGCTGGTAGGCGACCTGCTTGGTGCGCCGTCCGTAGAACAGTCTCTGGGGTGCTGAGATCTGCTCAGAGCACTATTCCATCTCTGAGCGGGACTCAGCTGAGGCGGCCATGCAAGATGCCGCACGGCGTGCGCTTTCGCACTACTGCTCGATGCTCGGTGGGGTAGCTGATGGTCTCAACCTGAAGTATTACCCCCGCCGTCCATCTGGCAGCACAGGAGGCGTGATTGTTTCACCTGTCAGTGAGGACAATCCTAGGTTGAGCAGCACAGTCAACCTAGCCGCCGTGCTAAACACGGAGCTAGACCATGCATTAGACGAGCTGAGTAGGGCTCGTGCTGAGATCGCCCTACTGCAGGCTGAGCGCGCGGAACGTCATCAACTGGATGATGGTTCCCCCGCTCCCGTTGGGACTCAGCACCCGTACCGCTCACCTCGGTGTGGACACTAGTCTTATGGCAACCCCAACTGCAAGACCAAGATAATTTTAGAACCATAGATCGTCAGAGTCGGATCTTGTAATTAATACGAAATATATACGTAGAAGCTATAGGCATGTCAGATCGATCCACAGCTCTAGTCAGAGTGACGACAAAGCAAGCCAGCTTCAGAAGCCACAACATACCTCACAGTCTTTGGGCAGCAGTAAAGTTCATTTAGGCCACCAGCTCGAAGGGGCAGAGGCGCCAGGGGCTTTGAAGGAAGATATGGGGATCATCCCAGGAAAGTCTATTGCCTATTCTGTGGTGAGGACAAGGGCCATACTACAAGAATGTGCCAAATTACTATCCAGAAGCAAAAGGAGATCACAGAAGCCGAAGCTTGACAGAATCAGCTAAAGCAGGTCTTGCACACTGCTTCGTGCCATTCTCCGTACATACTAGAGTATGTGGGCAATCATCCTACAACCTCTGTTGCTTCGGCTAGCCATTCCTAGGCTTCTTGGCCTTAGCTTCCACCGCCACCACCACTGTAACCTACACATTCCCGAAGCCTGCAGCCAGAAGGGCACCAGCATTCTCAACAGCAACATGAATTCAGGGAGGAATCTGAAGCTCGTACAGTCAACAACACTGTGCCAGAGTCAAAGCACATTTATTGAGCAATATCCTCCCTCTGAAATACTTTTATGTTCTATGTCATTTTGTTTTTCATTAACGAATAAACAATGTAAATCTAGTTTTAAATTCCCGTAATACTTTTTGCTTTTATCAAGATGGAGTATACCTTCTTTACAGACTTATGAAAACTGAAAATTGCCGAAGCTATAAAAAGTCGTTCCTAAGGGAATGCAGCATAAGTTCTGCCAAAGCTATAAAAAGCCGTTCCTAAGGGAACGCAGCGTAAGTTCTGCCGAAGCTACAAAAAGTTGTTCCTAAGGGAGCGTAGTGTAAGTTTTCTGCTCAAAAGTTGTTCCAAAGGGAATGCAAAGCCAAATACCGCCGAAATATAAGGCGAAGAAGTTCAAAAGACGTTCCTAAGGGGATGTAGAACTTATACCGCCGAAATAGAAGGCGAAGAAGTTCAAAAGACGTTCCTAAGGGGATGCAGAACTTACACCAAAAAATAAACGGTGAAGCCAAAAAGTAAACGACAAAGAGATACCAATCGTTCCTAAGGGAATGCAAAGATTATGTGTTTCATTGTGGGAGTGTGAGTATATGTCTACGACATCATTATAATTTTGCACCACATCATCACATCATTTCGCATAGCATCACATCATACATCATATTGCATTGGTGACGCAAGAATTGAGTACGGAGCCGACTTTCGGAAAATATTGTCAAAGTTATACGAAGTAAGCTTCGAATTGCAGCCTCATCAGCCTACACGTAATAAAGGGATTGTTGGGGGCCTTCGTCCTCCGAAGGTCCTCAAAAACATGATTTGACAATGTTTTCCAAGTGGATTATATGAACAGGTATCTTCGGACTCAGAATTATGAACATGAAGTACGGTCAGGACGAAGCCTGAACCAGACGAAGGGGGATTGAGATGGAAGACGGGCTGATTACCAAGCTCTACGAAGGATGGTGCACAGCCGAAGCTGTGCGCAGGAAAGCTTCGTCGCGATAGCAGAAAGGGGAACCGACTTAAAGATGAAAAGACTACTTAGGCCTTGACAGATTCCCATAAGTCATTAGCAAATGTGATGGGCATACATGTAATTTTACGTGGGCTGCGTCCCACATCTATAAATAGATGAACAGTACTCCCGTACGGTTCACGCTGACTTGGCATTCGCTTTTGCGTCATCCTTGTACTTTTGTCTTCCTGCAATCCGAAGGTACACTTGTAATTTGAAGTCATTTCTATTGTTATATGATAATAAAATAGAAATGACATTGTGATAAAATTTAAATGTTTATACTACTTTTTATGTTGCGTGTAAATCCTTCGTCATAGCTTACGAAGATATATTATTTGTAACCTTCGTCCCGAGCGCATCATATCTCGAAGGGAAATGATGTTTCCAAGGACGAAGGAACTTATCATTTAACACTTTTTATGTTGCCTTGTTCTTAATCCGAAGCATTTGAGAACAAGTCACCAACATTGGCGCCCACCTCCGGTGAACTCACTTCCACTTTGAGTTTTGTGAACACCTTCGGAAGCCATAGACCCTCGCTATGGTGCCGAAGAAAGCTTCAGCGACTGGGGCTGCAGCTCTGCAACCACTGGACCCCAACCAGGAGACTGTCTCTCTTCGGGAGGCCCGAAGCCAGAAGAGGAAGGCCGTCAGCTCGACGCTTCAGGAGGATGAGCTAGACCAAGAGATCAGGGATATGGAGATGCTTCATCAACAGGTGCAGAGGAAGAAGGAAAAGATGGCCAGGCTAGCTGAGCTGCAAAGGCAGATAGACGAAGCTTCTGAAGAGGTCCGCCATCTTACTCACGATGAGCAGAACCGAAGGCCTCAACAAAAAGACCTTCATCAGGAGGGCTTCTTCAACGAAGATGACTGGTATGACAATTTCCATCATGGAAATTTTGTTTTCGATGATGCTTCTCCCCTGTCCGCTGAGCTGCAGGCTACACCTTGGCCTCCGTCCTACAAGCCACCCCAGCTTCCCATGTTCGATGGCCATTCAGACCCGAAGCAGTTTTTGATGAGCTACGAAGCAACAGTGTCTTCGTATGGTGGCAATGCTGCTGTCATGGCAAAGTCTTTTGTTATGGCTGTCAGGAATGTTGCTCAGACCTGGTATTCCTCCCTTCGACCAGGAACGATCACTTCATGGCAAAAGCTGAAGGACATGTTGTTAACCAGCTTTCAAGGGTTTCAGACGAAGCCGGTCACTGCTCAAGCCTTGTTCCAGTGCACTCAGGATCATGAAGAATACCTTCAGGCGTATGTCAGAAGGTTCTTACGTTTGAGGGCGCAGGCACCAACGGTGCCCAATGAAATTGTCATCGAAGCCATGATCAAGGGGCTTCGTCCTGGACCTTCGGCTCAATACTTTGCTAGGAAGCCTCCTCAGACTTTGGAGAAGCTGCTCCAGAAGATGGACGAGTACATTCGTGCCGACAATGATTTTCGCCAAAGAAGGGAGGAGGCTTTCAGATTTTCTGAAATGACCAGGGCTTCGGAGGAAGATTCTATCCGAGGCATGTCAGGTCCATCCACAACTCTACTCAAAATGATGATAAGGGGAGTCAGCAGAACAGGCCGCAGTGCTCCTCACAAGCTTCGGGGCAACAGCAAAGTTTCTTTCGGCCACCAGCTCCAAGAGGCAGAGGCGCCAGGGGCTTCGGCGGAAGATTTGGAGATCAACCAAGGAGAGTATTTTGCTTATTCTGTGGTGAAAACAAGGGCCATACCACCAGGATGTGCCATGTTACCATCCAGAAGCAAAAGGAGCTAGCAGAAGCTGCAGCGCAACAGGGCCAGCCGAAGCAGGTCATGCATACTGCTTCGTACCATCAGCCTTACATCCCAGAATACGTGGGCAACCACCCTGCAGTTTCTGTAGCTTCGGCGAGTCAACCTCAAGCTTCATGGCAACAGCCCCCGCCTCCACCACCACTGCAACAAGGCCAACAGCTGGAAGGGAGTCAATATGTTCCACACCAAAGGGATCTCAGAGAAGAATCTGAAGCTCGCACAGTCAATAGCACGGTGCCAGAGTCGAAGCACATTTATTGACAAATATCCTACCTTGATAGCAGTCTTTTCCATTTAGTTCTATTTTCTGTGTAATAAAGAACATTTCAGTTTTCATGTAATAGCTTCGTGGTTGGTCATGAGGAAAACCTATTCTCTTCACAGGTTTAAGTTGCTGAAGCTTAAAAATTTGCGATAACAAGGAGGACCTTCGAATTATAAAAAATCCTTCGAAGTCGTTCTGAGGAACGCAGAGTAAGTTGCTGAAGTCACAAAAAGCCGTTCCAAAGGGAGCGCAGTGTAAGTTTTCTGCTCCAAAGTCGTTCCTAAGGGAATGCAGAGCATACAGCGAAAAGTCAACGCTGATACCGCCTAAGTAAAAGGCGAAGAAGCTCCAAAGACGTTCCTAAGGGAATGCAGAGCTCACAGCGAAAAGTCAACGCTAGTACCGCCTAAGTAAAAGGCGAAGAAGCTCCAAAGACGTTCCTAAGGGAATGCAGAGCTTACAGCAAAAAGTCAGCGCAGATACAAAGATATTTTGTGTTTTACGGGGATATGTGTGTATCTTCGGAACAAATGTCATCTACATAACATAGCATCATCACATCATTTTGCATAGCATAAGCATCATACATCATGTTGCATATGGCAAAAGAAGGGGACACAGTATCAACTTTCGAAAGGACGCTTTGAGAAAGTGAAAATCGTGCAAAGTCACGAGGGAATACAATGCTGATCTTCGGAATACAGCTTCGGAGAATGTCTTCACAAAGCATGGATGTGCTTCATCAGAGTAATATTGAAATTGTACAGCTTCGGAGAATGTCTTCACGAAGCATGGACGTGCTTCATCAGAATAGAATTAAAGGAGAATGTTTTCTTTACGAAGCATGAAAAGAAGGGAAGGTGTTTTTTCGCCAAAGGCTCAAAAACGGTACGTACGTAAAGTTTCATGCATCGTAAAGAGTTGAATAATGAAAAGAAACTTGTATATTACATTCAAATGTACAAAATATTACATAGATCACATTTCAAATGTTTTCTCTAATAACATCTAGTCTTCTCTTAGTACTACTTCGGCAGCCTCATTTAGAAGTTGTTCAACAACTTTATCCATGATAGCTTCGGCCATTTGTTTAATTTCGTCATCCCCTTTCGTGTGAGGGTCTGCAGGCGATCCAGCAGGTTCTGAGGGAAGAGAATATGTCTACATTACTATCACAGACCACGAACAAAGTTTGAAATTAAAAATTACAACATAATAAGAACGACTAATTAATACCTATTTGCCCTTCGGGCTCTATACTTTTTTCGGCAACTTCTGTCACTTTCCTAGCATCATGGATGCCTTTTTCACTCTTTTGAATAATTTCTTGCACCATCTCTCGACCGCCGTTGTCCCAGATATCGGTAAAGAATTTTCCGCCAACCATGCTTGCTTCGGCCGAGGGGTCTTTGATGTCTTCAGAAGACAAGGCAGCTTCGGACTGAGCTAAGGATTTTACATGCTCGCAACCTTTCTTCTCCAAAACAGTAGCAACTCCTCTAGCGCCTGAAAAAGCGCAGATGTCACCGCGGCTACTCAGGATTTCCTCGAAGGCCTCTGCTTCGTGGCTGATCCATTCCATTGGACCTTCGGGATTGCCTCTTGAGAAATTCTCTTCACTAGAAAATGCGCCAACGCTGGCGAAGCTGGATTTTATCTTTTTGACGCATTCTATAGATTTAACATAGCATTTCCTCTGGGATGCACGAAGCTCCTTAACACTTAACTCTAAATGATTGACCAACTGATCACTAAGCTCTCGTTTTGTTTCTTCAAGCACACGTTCCTCTTTAGCTCTAGCTAGCTGTTTCTGAAGATCTTTAATCTCACGTTTTTGGGCTTCGGCCTGGACCTTTGAGGCAGCTTCGTCCTTTTTTACCTTGTCTACCAATGTAAGCAGAATTTTATCCTTTTCCAGAGCTTCGTTTCTCAGTTTAATAACTTCTGACCGTAGGTTGTTGAACGCAATTTCATAGCTCTCATCTTCGGCACTCTTTTGTGCTCTTAATGCGTTGCTTAGGATTAAACCCTATATGTAAAAAAGTTGCTATAAGAAAAAAAGAATGAGTTACGAATTAAAAAAAAATTTTTACAAGCGCCCAATTCCCATACCTTTAGGCTATTGTACGCAAGACTGTCCGCGAGATCCTCCTTCGTCATAGCACATAATCCAGCTTCGAGCTTCGGGAACCCCATACTTCTAGCCATCTCCCGGCAGACAGTTAATTCTTTGTTATCAGGGAGGCAGTATAGGAAGTCATCTTCATTTGTCCCATTGAACACTACTGCCCCCTTCGGATATTTTAACTCTCTGGCATAGTGATTGGCTTCATAAGTCTCTTCTTCAGATAATTTCTTCCCCGAAGCATGTCGCACGATGTAATCGTATATGTTGGAAGGAGCTTCGGGGACGGCAGTGTCAATTTCTTCAGCCAAAACTGGTTCTGATATTTTTATTTTTTCGGTTTCCAAAGATTGTTCCTTGGTGGGCTCTGAAGGCCCAGCTTCAGCTTCAAGTTGTTGCTTCGAAGCTTCAGTAGACGCTTCAGCAAGTTCAACAGTCTTCTTCGGAGTTGTGCTTGAAGACTTAATTGTCTCCAAGACATCTAGCACGTTCACCATTCTTTTTCTTTTTGGGGTCACCGATGGGCCCTTTTGATTTTTTATTGTTGTTTCAACATTTGCTGAAGGACTTAAGATTTCCAATATCTTTTGTTCTTCAATCCTCGGTTTTTCTGTCTTCTCTGCTGAAGGCGCTTCAGTTTTTTCTTCTATCTTCGGCACTGGAGCTGGTTCTGTAGTTTCAGTGGCCAAAGAGACTTCACCAATAAATTCAGGCACTGTGGCTGGCTCAATAAAACGTGCCCGGTGAGTGAGCACCTTCATCTTTTTTCTTTGCGGCGCTGGCTCACTAGAAGCACTTGTGGCAACTTCTGTTGCAGGGGAAGTATTTTTTCTTTTGCGACCCGGCACCGGATAATGGTAGTCAGGGTAGACAAACCCGATTGCATCAAATACCCGGTTGAGCCTTTTCTTCTTTCGGCCCCCGAAGGCTGCTGATAATGCAGTGTTCTCGGCCTTCGAATATGCCCCAAGCAGTTCATCACTTATCGTTTCAATGCTTTTCAACCAGTCGTCATTAGGTTCAACAAACTTATCCCCGTATTTGAATGTGTATTTCAGTCTGACCAGTCCACCTTCGTCAGACTCTTTGATGGCTTCCTTCGGCATTTCCCACTTTCCTGCAAGTGGCCACACCCTGAAGGCAATATGCTCTTGGACCAAGTCCCTTGTCCCAGTAAAAGAGCAGATTACGCCGAAGGCTCTTTGGCATTCTTCGGCTGCTTCATCCATTTCAATCTTCGGTTTTCAGAGACCAAAGCGTTGCCAAATAGGACGCATAATGATACTTTTAATATCTTCCTGCGCTGTCAAGTCATTCTTTACATAAAACCATTCTGTCATCCAGGCACCGGGCCACCTCTTCCGAAAGGTTGGCACGGGGCAGCTTGACCCGGTGCGGGCACCGAAGCTGTAGCAACCAAAGTTGTTGTGATATTGTTCTTTCCCCCAGGGCTTCGTCTCATATAACAACTCATGAATGTTGCAAAAGCTTTTAGCATTTGGTTCTAAACCTTGGCTTCTCACAGCCCAGACAAAGATCCCCATTCTAATGATAGCTTCGGGAGTAATTTGATGAAGGTAGATTTGAAATGTACTCAGGACTTCGACAACAAAGCTGCTTAGGGGGAATCGAAGCCCAGCCTTGAGAAAGCTTCGGAAGATTACGACTTCATCTTCTTCGGGAGTGGGAGAAGTTTTTTCTCCAGCATCAGCCCTCACAATAGATATATCTCGAAAATATCTCCCTCTCATATTGTCAATATGACTCTGCTTAATAGTGGTTTTCCCGAAAACCGTGTGACTTGGCCGCCATGGTCGATCTTCGGACTCTCCCCCACAGCTTTCTGCATCATAGCTGTCACTATCACCAGTATCTTCAGACAAACCTTCCAGAATCTCCTTGGTGATTTTTTCCGTATTGGTCTCCGCCATCGCTATAAGGAACCCCAAGTTCTTCTCTTCGTCGAGGCTCAGCTTCATCTCAGCAGCGACCTTCTTATCTTCAGACATCTTCGGAAACACTAAAAAACTGTTTTCAAAGCCGAAGCTTCAAAACCAAAATATCAGCAAATCTTAGTGCGCAAGAGCTAAAAATTTAGTGAGCGGAAGCAGATGGCAAGTGTGCGTACCAAATGAGTTTGCGGTATGATCTTATTTATACGCCCAGGGCGTTGAAAATTAAAAGACCCCGCTTGTCAGTGAATGTTGCTATTCTAGCAAAGGGAAGGTGTTTTTTCGGACCTTCGGCTCAAGGCCTTCGTCCATATCGCAATCTGAATTTATCATTAACAAATTAATATTGCGAGGGGCTACTGTTGGGGGCCTTCGTCCTCCGAAGGTCCTCAAAAACATGATTTGACAATGTTTTCCAAGTGGATTATATGAACAGGTATCTTCGGACTCAGAATTATGAACATGAAGTACGGTCAGGACGAAGCCTGAACCAGACGAAGGGGGATTGAGATGGAAGACGGGCTGATTACCAAGCTCTACGAAGGATGGTGCACAGCCGAAGCTGTGCGCAGGAAAGCTTCGTCGCGATAGCAGAAAGGGGAACCGACTTAAAGATGAAAAGACTACTTAGGCCTTGACAGATTCCCATAAGTCATTAGCAAATGTGATGGGCATAAATGTAATTTTACGTGGGCTGCGTCCCACGTCTATAAATAGATGAACAGTACTCCCGTACTGTTCACGCTGACTTGGCATTCGCTTTTGCGTCATCCTTGTACTTTTGTCTTCCTGCAATCCGAAGGTACACTTGTAATTTGAAGTCATTTCTATTGTTATATGATAATAAAATAGAAATGACATTGTGATAAAATTTAAATGTTTATACTACTTTTTATGTTGCGTGTAAATCCTTCGTCATAGCTTACGAAGATATATTATTTGTAACCTTCGTCCCGAGCGCATCATATCTCGAAGGGAAATGATGTTTCCAAGGACGAAGGAACTTATCATTTAACACTTTTTATGTTGCCTTGTTCTTAATCCGAAGCATTTGAGAACAAGTCACCAACAGGGATATCTTTTTGAAGCAAGGATATCTTTATTTTCATGAATCATGGATTCTCTTTCTTCACGAAGCATGAAAAGAAGGAAAGGTGTTTTTTCGCTGCAGGCTCAAAAATGGTATGTATGAAAGTTTCATGCATCGTAAAGAAATAAATTACACATTCAATCCAAAGTTACACACATTAAATATTACAGCTTCATTACAATAAAAGCATAATGTCTATTCCAGTACCCCTTGCGTTGGCCATTTAAATATTTTTTCGCAGTAAGTGCTAGTCTTCTTTCAGGACCTTCTCCGCAATTTCATTTAGCAACTTATCGACGACTTCGTCAATGATAGATTCAGCCATATTAATGATCTCTAGTGCTTCCTTCATTTCTGGATCGGCCACGGGATCGAACGGTTCCGGTGGCGGAGATAATTCAGCTGAAATAGGAAAAAATTAATCAGTCCGAAGCTACAGAAGAAAACGCCGAAGATGAATATCAAAAGATGTTATCTATACGTCTTTCACGCTCTGCAACTTCTTTAGCTTGTCTTGCTTCTTTCCGGGTGTCATGGATATCTTTTTCACTTTCTTTATAATTTCGTGAGCCATCTCTCGACCACCATTCACCCAAATATCATTGTAGAATTTCCCGCCCATCAGGGTGGCTTCAGCTAAAGGATCTTTCGTATCATTTACGGAGAAGGTAGCTTCAGCCTAGGCCATGGTCTTGAGTCTCTTGATGTGATCGCATCCCGCCTTCTCCAAGATAGCTGAAATCCCCCGCGCACCAGAAAATGCACAGACATCCCCGCGATCGCTCAAGATTTCTTCAAAGGTCTCAGCTTCTCCACTTATCCACTCAATAACACCTTCGGGGTCGCCTCGTATGAAATTTTCTTCGGTAGAATAGGCACCCACGTTGGCGAAGCTACCTTTTATCTTCTTCACGCACTCCAAGGATTTCTCAAAACATCTTTCCTTGGATGAGCGAAGTTCTTCAACATTTTTCTCTAAATGATTTTTCAATATTCGCTGTTATCTCGGTCAGCTTCTGCGAGTGCGCATTTTTCTTTAGCCTCTGCCAGCTGTTTTCGAAGGTCTTCAATTTCAATCTTCTGGATTTCAGCCTGAGCCTTGTAATTGGCTTCGTCTTCTTTCACTTTGTTTATCAATGAAATTAAAATTTTGTCTTTTTTAAGACCTTCGTTTCTTAATTCGATCACCTCTGAACGAAGGTTGTTCAGAGCCATCGTATAGCTTTCATCTTCAATATTTTTCTGAGCCCGGAGCGCGTTGCTAAGAATTAAGCCCTGCAAGAGGAGAATAGAATTGAGTAATAGCACATAGAATATTTCATTTACAAAATATAAAAGTTAGCTTTTATACCTTTATGCTATTGTACGCTAGGCTGTCAGCAAGTTCTTCTTTCGATAAGACTGAAAGACCATCTTCCAGCTTCGGGAATCCGAAGCTTCTACCTATCTCCTAGCTAACAGATATTTCTTTGTTATCCGGGGACAATACAAAAAGTCTTTTTCGCCACTCCCATTGAACACCAATGCCCCCTTCGGATATTTCAAATTTTGGGCATAATATTCTGTTTATGATATTTCTTCTTGGGATAGTACCTTTCCCGAAGCATGACGAATAATGTAGTCAATATTTTTGTTCGAAGCCTTGATCTTTTCACCGGCAACTCGTTCTGTTGATATTTCTCTGGGGTCAACAGGCTCCATTTCGGTGGGCTCTATAGGCCCAGCTTTGGTTTTAGCTTGAATGGTTGCAGTTTCAACTCCTGTCTGCTCAGTATCAGCTTTAGGTTGCGCTTTGGCAACTTCAGCAATTTTCCTTATGGGAGCGAGACTCAAGGTTTTTGTTGTTTCTAATACAACATCCAGCACATTCGCCATTCTTCTCCTCTTGGGAGTTGCGGCGGCCCCTTTTTGCACCTTCGGCGCTGTTGCCTCTGTTGGAGGGCTCAAAATCTCTGGCATTTTTGTTATTTCTTCAACCTTATCAGCCTTCGTCTTAACTAGCTTGATAGAAGGTGATTTTGACATTACAGCCGCCTCTTCGGGGCCCTGCGTAGGCGGAGCGGTTTCTTTTCTTTCGGCAGCTAAAGTGGCCCCTTCACCAAATTCAGGTATCGTGGCCGGTTCAATGTAACGCGGCCGGTAAGTCAGAACCTTCATCTTCTTGCCCTTCGGCTCAGCTGTGGTCGCCGAAGCGGCAGTCTTTCTCGAAGCAGTAATCTTTCTTTTTACCCCTTGCCCTCGAAGCGGGTAGCAATAGTTAGGGTATATGAAGCCTATGGCATCAAATACCCTGTTCAATCTTTTCTTACTCTGGCTTTCGAAGGCTGCGGACAAGGCATTGTCCTCGATCTTGGAATATGCCCCAAGTAACTCGTCGCAGGTAGTTTCAATACACTTCAGCCAGTCATCATTCGGTTCATCAAATTTATCCCTAAACCTGAAGGTATACTTCAGCCGAACCAAACCACCTTCGCTAGAATTAGTGATGGTCTCCTTCGGCATTTCCCAGCTTTCCACAAGCGGCCATACCCTAAAGGCTATATGTCGGGGACCATAATTAGGGGTACCCTCAAGACGCCTAATTCTCAGCTGGTAACCCCCATCAGCATAAAGCTGCAGAGGCCTGATGGGTTTGATTAAGTCAGGGATCAGTCCATACGAGCGACTCGATCACGCCACGCCCGAGCCTAGCCTCGGGCAAGGGCAGCCGACCCTGAGGTGTTTCCGTCTCGCCCGAGGCCCCCTTTTTTACGGCAGACGCATCTCCGGCTCGCCCGAGGCCTTGCCTTCGTTAAGAAGCAACCCTGACTAAATCACCGCGCCGACCGACCAAGTCACTGGGGCATTTAACGCAAAGAGTGAGACTGACGGGCGGCCAGGCTTGGCCAAAAGCGCCATAGGAAGCTCCGCCCGACCCAGGGCTCGGACTCGGGCTAAGGCCCCGGAAGACGGCGAACTCCGCTCCGCCCGACCCAGGGCTCGGACTCGGGCTAAGGCCCCGGAAGACGGCGAACTCCGCTCCGCCCGACCCAGGGCTCGGACTCGGGCTAAGGCCCCGGAAGACGACGAACTCCGCTTCGCCCGACCCAGGGCTCGGACTCTGCCCTGGCCTCTGCCGAACGACCTCCGCCTCGCCCGACCCAGGAGCTCGGGCTCGGCCTCGGCCATGCAGGACAGACTCGACCTCGGCTTCGGAGGAGCCTCCACGTTGCCCGACCTAGGGCACGAGTCCGCCACGTCGACAGGAAGCGCCATCATCACCCTACCCCGAGCCGACTCGGGCCGCAGAAAACAGGACCTGTTGGGGTCGTGCTTCGGTGCGCCGAAGGTCTCACGCGAAGAAGCAGCTTCGGCTGAAGTCGTCTCCAAGAGATGGCCGAAGGTTTCTTTTCATGGAGCTTCGGCGTTACAAACCGACATAGAAATAGAATGACCTTTTTATCCATAAGAGGTCTGAGTCAATGTTGTAAACTTTTGTAAGGGGCATAATTGTAATTTGTCACAGGCTGCGACCTGTGCCTATAAATAGATGAACAGTACCTCTGTACTGTTCACGCGAACCTGTCATTTGCCTTCGCATCACACTTGCACTCCTGCCTTCCTCAGGATCGAAGGTACATTTGTAATTTGAAGTCATTTGTATTCATTCGTATTAATAGAAATGAAAATGATTCTATGTTAACATTTGAATGTCAATTTTATACTTCATGATTTATATGAATGCTTCATCCCTCGCTATTATGTTTACGAAGGTACGTCCTTCGTAACCTTCGTCCGAAGTTCCTTATATCCCGAAGGGATATAATGCAGTGGAGGACGAAGGACCTTAATGTTTAACATTTTCTGTGTTGCCTTGTTCTTAACTCTTAGCATTTGAGAACAAGCCCCCAACATTGGCGCCCACCTCCGGTGAACTCACTTCCACTTTCCTGAGCTGATGGCTTCGTTCAACAACCAAGCTGGAGCTGCTTCGGCCTCGAAGCTGGTGCTCCCGATAACAGGCGGTTCTTGCTCAGAGCCGGCTAACAAGAAGCAGAAGAAGGAGGCTCAGAGAAGGGTGCAGCATGTTGGCGTGCAGGGACCTTTCATCAAGTCAAAATGGTCCCATATTCCAATTACCTTCTCTCAGGAAGACCTTCAGCTTAAGGATTATCCCCACAATGATGCCATGGTTATCCCTTGCGTGATCAAAGGATTTCTGGTCCATAATGTCCTAGTTGATACAGGCAGTGCAGCTGACATTATATTTGCTAAAGCCTTCAGACAAATGCAAGAGCCCGAAGACAAGATCCATGATGCTACGCACCCTCTTTGTGGCTTCGGAGGGCGGCAGATTATGGCACTTGGGAAGATTACCATGCCGGTAACCTTCGGATTTGTTAACAACACAAGGACTGAGCAAATTGTGTTTGATATTGTTGACATGGAGTATCCTTACAATGCTATTATTGGTCGCGGAACTCTTAATGCTTTCGAGGCAATTCTTCACCCAGCTTATCTCTGCATGAAGATACCTTCGGACCAAGGACCTATTGCTATTCATGGAAGCCAGGAAGCTGCTAGAAGGGCCGAAGGAAGCTGGACTGACTCCAAGGCAATCCATAACATAGATGGAGCTGAAGCTTGTGAACAGTACAAATTCAGGAGGGAAAAGGCAGCTTCAGCAGATCAGCCGAAGCCCATGTTATTGTGTGAAGATGTAGCAGAGCAGAAGGTGCTCTTGGGCTCGCAATTATCTGAAGACCAGGAGAAAACCTTGATAAGGTTTTTATTCAACAACAAAGATGTCTTTGCATGGTCAGCTAATGATCTCTGTGGGGTAAATCGGGATGTTATTGAACATTCGCTCAATGTTGACCCATCCTTCAGACCCCGAAAGCAGAGGCTTCGGAAGATGTCTGATGACAAGGCCGAAGGGGCTCGCAATGAAGTGAAAAGACTTCTCAGTGCAGGAGTTATCAGAGAAGTGAAGTATCCAGAGTGGCTAGCTAACACTGTTATGGTGAAGAAGGCCAATGGCAAGTGGAGAATGTGTATTGATTTCACAGATCTCAACAAGGCTTGTCCGAAGGATGAATTCCCGCTGCCAAGGATAGACTCTTTAGTTGATGCAGCAGCTTCTTCAGAGCTCATGAGTCTCCTGGATTGTTACTCAGGCTATCATCAAATCTGGATGAAGAAGGAAGATGAGCCGAAGACTAGTTTCATCACCCCAAGTGGTACATATTGCTATCTTCGGATGCCTGAGGGGCTCAAGAATGCTGGAGGGAGTTTCAGCAGAATGACTGCGAAGGTTCTCCAATCTCAGATAGGCAGAAATGTGTTGACTTATGTCGATGACATCATCGTAAAGAGCACGAAGCAAGAAAATCATATTGCTGATCTGCAGGAGACCTTCGCCAGCTTCAGACAAGCTGGACTGAAGTTGAATCCAGAAAAATGTGTCTTCGGAGTGAAGAAGGGCAAATTTCTTGGATGCTTGGTTTCAACAAAGGGAATCGAAGCTAACCCAAATAAAATCGAAGCTATACTTCGAATGGAGCCACCAACCACAAGAAAGGGGGCCCAAAGATTGACAGGAAGGCTGGCATCTCTCAACAGATTTATATCCAGATCAGCAGAAAGAAACTTACCATTCTTCGAGGTGCTGAAGTCAGCTGAAGTCTTTCAATGGGGCCCAAGTCAACAAAAAGCCTTCGAAGAGCTGAAGCAATACTTGATAGATCTCACAACATTAACTCCACCAACGCCAGGGGCTCCTCTGTTGTTGTATGTGGCAGCTTCGCACTCGGCAGTGAGTGCGGCACTTGTCCAGGAGAAGTTTGATGGACAGGTCAAGAAGCAGGTCCCAGTATATTTTGTATCTGAGGTCCTCAGTGTCTCAAAGAAAAATTATACAGAGCTGGAGAAGGTGTTGTATGCCGTTTTAATGGCATCCAGGAAGCTTCGGCATTATTTTCAGGCATACAATATTATTGTTCCTTCTTCGCAGCCGTTGAAGGATATCATGAGAAATAGAGAAGCTACTGGCCGGATTGGAAAATGGGCTGCGGAGCTCAATGAATTTTACATTGATTATGTGCATAGATCCTCAATCCAGTCTCAAGCATTGGCAGATTTCATTGCCGACTGGACGCCAGGGGCTCAGGACGAAGAAGCGAATAAAGATGCCGAAGCATGGACAGTGTTTTGTGATGGCTCTTGGGGAACCTTCGGAGCAGGTGCAGCTGCTGTTTTGGTCTCACCGTCCAAGGTTAAAACTTGCTATGCAGCAAGACTTGACTTCAGCTGCACAAATAATATCGCTGAGTACGAAGCTTTGCTCCTGGGTCTTCGGAAACTAAAGGCAATGGGGATCAGAAGGGCGATTCTTAAAACTGATTCCCAGGTTGTTTCGGGTCATATTGACAAAAGTTGCAAGGCTAAAGACCCGAAGCTTGAAAAATACCTAGACACGGTCCGAAGGATCGAAGCTTCCTTCGAAGGATTTTCTGTTAAGAATATCCCTCGAGGACAAAATGAGCATGCTGATCTGCTAGCCAAGTCTGCAGCACAGGGGCTGCCGCTACCTTCGGATGTGTTCTTCGAAACAATAAAGGCACCTTCAGTGGAGCTACTTGAAAGAGCAGTCCTTAACATTTCTCCTGTCTACAGTGAAGATTGGAGAACTGAAATAATCTCTTACCTTCAGGGAAACTTTCTATCAGATGACGAAGCTTATAATAAAAGGATAGAGGCAAGAGCCCGTCCCTATGTCATGATAGAAGGGGAGTTATACAAGCATGGAGTTTGTGCCCCGCTGCTCAAGTGCTTGTCTAGGGCCGAAGGTATAGAGTTGATGAAGGAGATACATGCAGGCCTGTGTGGATCCCATATCGGATCCAGGCCGTTACTTGGAAAAGTGTTTCGCCAAGGATTTTATTGGCCAAAGGCAGCTTCGGATGCAGCGGAGTTAGTTCAAAAGTGCGAAGGTTGTCAAAAATGTGCAAGAGATCAAAAGCAACCTTCGTCATTAACACAGCTGATACAACCCATCTGGCCATTGCAAAGGTGGGGCCTTGACTTGTTGGGTCCATTACCACCGGCCCAAGGGAACCTAAAATATGTTATAGTAGCTGTAGAGTATTTTTCTAAGTGGATTGAGGCGAAGCCATTAGCCACAATAACTTCGGCCACTGTCCAAAAGTTTTTCTGGCAGAATATTGTCTGTCGCTTCGGAGTGCCGAAGGCCATCACTGTAGATAATGGAACACAATTCGACTCCGAAGATTTCAGAAATTTCTGTGATCAAATTGGCACGAAGATCCATTTTGCATCAGTTAGGCATCCGGAGTCGAATGGGCTTGTTGAAAGGGCCAACGGCATCATAATGACAGGAATAATGAAGCTAATCTTTAATCAACCAAGGGGAAAGTGGCCAGATCAGTTGACCAAAGTGGTGTGGAGCCACAATACAACAACATCAAGGTCTACAGGCTTTACCCCATTTAAGTTGCTATTTGGTGACGAAGCAATAACCCCGGAAGAAGCCAAAGCTGGATCAATAAGAGTGGCAGCTTCGGCAGAATCAGGTTCCGAAGATACTTGTCTCGTGGAAAAAGATGCCTTAGAGGGGATCAGGCTTCAAGCCGTGGAGAATATCAATAAATACCAGGCTGAAACAGTAAAATGGCGAGATAGAAAGGTCCGGCTAAAAAATATTGAGCCGGGACACTTGGTGCTTCGGAGAGTGGCCAACCCAGATACAGTGGGCAAGTTGCAATTGAAATGGGAAGGGCCTTTCTTAGTAGCATCTTCGTCAAGGCCTGGTTCGTACAGACTGAAGGACATGGATGGCAATGAAATTCCAAGATCTTGGAATGCGGATGAGCTTCGGCGATTTTATGTATAACTCGATGTAATTTTGTATGTTTTTCTTTTCTTTTTCATGGCACCCTTTTCCTTTCTAAAGGGGGAGAAAGGTTTTTAATGGGGCCATCATATGTAATTTTCCTTTTTAGTTTTATAAGAGCAAAATCCCCCAAAGAATGTAAATGTAAAAGCTGAGAGCGCACCATCGAGTGCCGAAACTGAAAAAGAGAAAAAGCTCCGAAGACGTCCCTAAGGGGATGCAGAGCTCACAGCGAAAAGTCAACGCTGATACTGCCTAAGTAAAAGGCGAAGAAGCTCCAAAGACGTTCCTAAGGGAATGCAGAGCTTATACCGCCTAAGTAAAAGGCGAAGAAGCTCCAAAGACGTCCCTAAGGGGATGCAGAGCTTACAGCGAAAAGTCAACGCTGATACTGCCTAAGTAAAAGGCGAAGAGGCTCCAAAGTCGTTCCTAAGGGAATGCAGAGCTAATGTGTGGTTGTTTCTAAGGAAGTAATGGCTGACAATGTGGCTTCGGACATATGCTTCGGACATTCATTCGCGCATTACATTACATCATAACATTTGCATGCATAAGCATTCATTCATAGCATCTGTGTACCAAAGTGGTTGCTTCGGCAGAAGGGAGAATTGGCTTTTTATGAATCGTTGTGTAAAAGAAAAGTTTCGAAGAAATGGTTTTTTATGATTCGTTATGCTATGTTGTGTACAAAAAAGAGAAGCTTCGATAAAAAGAAGAATTGGTCTCTTATGCTTTGTTGTATACAAAAGAGAAAAGCTTCGTTGCTCGGCAAAAGGAAGAATTGCTTTTATGCTTCGTTGTGTACGAAAAGAAGGGAAGGTGTTTTTTCGCCTTCGGCTCAAAATACTAATTTCGTCCACATCAAAGCGCCTCAATCGAAGGGTAAGAATATATTACAAGGTATGTACAAAGTTCCTTGAGAACAGTCTAATTGTATTTACAAGAATTGTTACAAAAATATCCTGAGTTTCTCTATAGTATACTTCTACTGATCTCCATTAAGCTTCAGCTTCGGCGACAGCTTCGGCGACAGCTTCGGCGACATAACTTAGGCATCATCTTCACCCTCGTCATCCTACATAAATCAAGGAATCATGAGTAAAAATCAAGTGCAAAGGAAAAGGTAAGTACGAAGTATCATTTCTTACTGGTTCAAGATGACTTCGTGCTTCGTCTCCAGCCTTCTCCCGCCCGCCTTTTGTCCATATCATTTTTACAAATCTATTTGAGATGCTTCGGGCGAGGTTAGGTATATCATCCAGGATTGATGGAGATAGGGTGAAGTTGGGCCTGTTGACAATTTTTCCATGCTCGCAGCCGGCCTTCAGGAATGCAGCAGCGGTACCCCGAGAAGCTACCCAGGCACAGAAGTCGCCGTGCCCGGCTATAACTTCGTCAAGTTCTTCAATTTCGGCTTCAATATGATCGAAGGCCTGTGGTAAATTTTCCGCTGAGGGGTTAAATTTCCCGCTGCTGGCTCCAACGGAGTAGAATATCTTTTTTAATCGTCCAATACAATTGTTGCTAAATTTTAAGCATTTGTCTTGAAGGCTTGCTAAAGATTTCTTCAACTCTGAGCTGGTCTGGACTTCGGCTTTAAGCTTCGAATTAAGCTCTAGCTTCTCCTGATCGAATTGTTTTGATTGACTGATAAGCTTCGAATTCAACTCTGATACTTTAGCCTCAGTCTCAGCCAGTAAGCCTTCGTTCGATTGGAGCTCGAAGTCTTTCTTTTCAATGATGGCAGATTGTTCTTTTATCTTGTTTTCTAAGTTTTCAATTATAGCTTCGTGTTTTCTGTCCTCCAGATCCTGTTGCATCTTCAGAGCTTTGCTCAGTAGCATGCTCTGCACAGAAAAATTTACGTTGGTAACATTTTCATTATTAACAGCAATAAAAACCAGAGAAAAGGTTGTTTACCCTGAAGTTGGAGTAAAATAAGCTGCCGACGATGTGTTGTCGTCGGTAGCGGCTGATGTCTGTCTCTAGCTTCGGAAAACCGATACTCTTTGACAGAGTACCGATTACCTTAGCTCCAGTCTGGTCTCGAATGCAGCCCAATTTTTCGTCATCAATGCCTCCAAATAGAAGGGCTCCTGGCTTGTAGCCGCAAGATTTGGCATAGTCCTTGAGTTCTTCTATTTCGTCCTTCGTCAGTTTTTGCCCAACTAAATTCTGGAAAGAGTAGGCTTCGTCGTCCGAAGTGTCTTCGGTTATTTCTTTTCCTTTCTCGGGCACTGTGGCCATGGTTTTTTCAGTAGTAGCACCAGCTTCTTCTGCAGCAATGTCTTCTAAAATCTTGTTAATGTCCTCAATGGTAGTTTCTAAGTTTGTGTCTTCGGCTGTAGCGGCTTCGGTAGCCGCGACCTCCGAAGGTGCACATTCGACGTTTGTGGTGCCTTCGGCAGCTGGTGTTTTCTGAGTTGACGCTCTAGGCGGCGTCTTGTCGATCACTTCAGTTACCGCAATAATTCTTTGCCGCTTGGGTTTGCTTATCTTCGTTTGATCCGGCTCGTCCACCTTTTGAAAAAGCTTCGTCAGTTGGAGCCCTAATGGACTTAGCTTCGTGGGCATGGGTTCAGTCATTACCTTTAAAATCTCCTCCACGTCGCTGGTAGAAGGTGGTGTGGGGGTCCCCTCTTCTTCGGATATTTTTCGTTTCGGAGTTGCTACTTTTCTTTTCTTTGGAATTTTCTTCTCCTTTGCTGGTCTTTCTTCATCCTTGGTCAGAGTTTCGGCCACTCTTTTTCTTTTGTGGCCCTCGGCACCCTTGTTCAACTGCTCATAGTCTGGGTACTCGAAGCCCAGGGCATCGAGCACTCGGTTCAGCCTTCGTTTCGGCCGGGCGCCGAAGGCAGCTGTCATTAGTTGATCCTCTTTTTTGGAATAATTTCCCAGGATTTCGTTGCACATCACTTCGACTGTGTCTAACCATTCTTTGCAGGGTTTTTTAAAGTACTTCTTAAACTTGAAGTGATAAGGAAGCCGAACAAGCTCCCCCTTCTTCTTCTCTCCCTCCAGCTTCGGCATTTCCCACTCTTTTAGAGTAGGGAAAACTCTGAATGCCAAGAACTCCTGAACTAGATCCCTGGTGCCAATATGTTCTGAAATAATTTCAAATTCACCCAGAGCAGCCCAGGTGGGACCTTCTAGATCGCCGATGCGGCATCGTGGCCTCGTCTCTCCGAAGATTAAATCCAGAGGGCTTTGTACCAATTTTTCTTTGTCTTCGTCAACTTTTACATAAAACCACTCAGATTTCCAGCCTGCTAGCCATTTGCTTCGATAGCTGATGACAGGACACTTTGTTGTCTTCCGGTAGGCAAAGTTATAGCAACCAAAATTATCATGTAGCCCATCTTTTCTGGCCTTTGTTTGGTAGTGTAATTCGTGAACTCGGCAAAAGCTGTCGGCAAACGGTTCCACACCTTGGCTTCGGAGGGCCCAGATATAAACATTGAGCCTAACAATGGCGTTAGGAGTCAATTGATGAAAGTAGATACCAAACTTCTTCAATATCTCCGCAATAATATTGTGAAGAGGGAATCTAAGCCCAGCCTTTAAAAAGCTCTTGAAGATAACAATCTCATCCTTCCCTGGCTTCGGGGTGGTCTCTTCTCCCCCGAAGCGGAGTAGCTTCTTCTGATCTTCATTAAAATAACCTGCTTTCACCATCTTCGAAAGATCAGCTTTTGAAACAGTTGATTTCCCAAAATCCAGGTGACTGGGCTTGCTGGGCGTGGCAATGTGGTAGTCATCTTCGGGGTCAGTCAATTCAATATTTTCTTCTTCTCCTTCGGCTGTTGTCGGGTTTGCTTCAGCAGCAGGCATTTCTTCCGCAGTCACTAGACCAGAGCGCTGCATCGCTTCGGAGATAGGCACAGTGTCCGAACCTTCGGCTTCGTCTCCCTCACGTACAACTTTGGCGGTAGATCGCACTCTCGCCATTTGATCCTGAGTTTGGGGAAGTCAAAAACTTTTTTCCTTTTTCTTTTCTCCGAAGCTCCTCTTTTTGACGAAGCAGACATCGAGACGGACCTTCGTTCGATTCTGAGAGTCAAGCTTCGGCTATGGTGGAAAATTTTGGCAGCAAAACAGTGCAAAATAGCAATGAATGCTGTGGTAACTTCACACCTACCCGTTTGTTTATATAGTGCTGCAGGTAAGAAGGCGAAGCGGCAGGATTTTTACACCAGACGGGCGGTCACTTGTACTCGCTGTGCAGTGGACCGCAAAGATCAAACAGTAACTCTGCAAGGTGGGCCTGGCACGCGCTCGGAAGCCGGATCGTTTCTCCGCAACGAGCTCAGGGAAGGTGTTTTTTGGACCTTCGGCTTCCCGAAGCTGAAGAGGCTTTTTTCACGGGTCAAGCTCGTTACGAAAAACGATCTAGCACCGCGAAAGGGGCTACTGTTGGGGTCGTGCTTCGGTGCGCCGAAGGTCTCACGCGAAGAAGCAGCTTCGGCTGAAGTCGTCTCCAAGAGATGGCCGAAGGTTTCTTTTCATGGAGCTTCGGCGTTACAAACCGACATAGAAATAGAATGACCTTTTTATCCATAAGAGGTCTGAGTCAATGTTGTAAACTTTTGTAAGGGGCATAATTGTAATTTGTCACAGGCTGCGACCTGTGCCTATAAATAGATGAACAGTACCTCTGTACTGTTCACGCGAACATGTCATTTGCCTTCGCATCACACTTGCACTCCTGCCTTCCTCAGGATCGAAGGTACATTTGTAATTTGAAGTCATTTGTATTCATTCGTATTAATAGAAATGAAAATGATTCTATGTTAACATTTGAATGTCAATTTTATACTTCATGATTTATATGAATGCTTCATCCCTCGCTATTATGTTTACGAAGGTACGTCCTTCGTAACCTTCGTCCGAAGTTCCTTATATCCCGAAGGGATATAATGCAGTGGAGGACGAAGGACCTTAATGTTTAACATTTTCTGTGTTGCCTTGTTCTTAACTCTTAGCATTTGAGAACAAGCCCCCAACAGGACCGACGTCCCATCTGGCTAGCTCCGCCAGATAGGCAATGATGGCGCCCCGCTGGACCCATGACGACGGCGGTTCTCAGCTCCCTTACGGAAGCAGGGGGACGTCAGCAAGGGCCCAACCACTCCGACAGCTGTCCCCCCGCCAGGCTCCATTGCTTCTCCGACGGCCACGACGCCACACCAGCTGGGTGCCAAGATCTCTCCGGCTGCCACCTTGGCATGTACTTAGGGCACTAGCTCTCCCCCGCTAGACACGTAGCACCTTGCTACACCCCCATTTGTACACCTGGATCCTCTCCTTATGCCTATAAAAGGAAGGACCAGGGCCTTCTTAGAGAAGGTTGGCCTCGCGGGAACGAGGGCAGGGGCAGGCGCTCTCTTGGGGCCGCTCGCTCCCCTCACCCGCGCGGACGCTTGTAACCCCCTACTGCAAGCGCACCCGACCTGGGCGCGGGACGAACACGAAGGCCGCGGGATCTCCGCCTCCCTCACGACCCGGCTCCGGCCACCTTGCTCTTCCCCCCTTCGCGCTCGCCCACGCGCTCGACCCATCTGGGCTGGGGCACGCGGCACACTCACTCGTCGGCCTAGGGACCCCCCGGTCTCGAAACGCCGACAGTTGGCGCGCCAGGTAGGGGCCTGCTGCGTGTTGACGAGCAGTTTCCCGTCAAGCTCCAGATGGGCAGTCTCCAACGACCTCTTCAACCCGGGACGGTGCTCCGTTTCGGGAGCCTCGAGTTCATGTCTTTCGACGGCAGCTACGACATGATACTCCTTCCACCGCCGCGCGACAGCGACAATGGTGGCGGACAGCCCGCCCGCCGGCGGCGGAATCGACGACGTCTTTCCCGCGTGGGGGAAGGACAACTTTCGAGCTCGCCCCATCCTCTCCCTCGCCATCGGAGGAGGAGGCGGGGCAACCAGGGCCGAGCGGGAGGCTGCGCTCAGTCGGCTGTCGAGCAAATCGACATCCCCAGCGCCCCAACGGAGGACGCGTCGGGCATCACCCTCGCGTTTGAGGCGAAGGCGAGCGCCGTCCCCCCGCGACACGCCGACCCCGAGCAAATGGACGACGCCAGCGCGCTCACGGAGGGCCTGCAGGACGTCGCCCTCGCACCCAGGATGACGGCGCGATCAGCCCCCGATGTGACTTCGTCGCTCCTCGTCGACCAAAAGGTACCGGCTGATTCCCATCCTTTGTCATTTCAACTCGACCTCAACCCGCCTAGTGACCTCGCTCTGGCGGGCGCTCACGTTGAGGCGAGTGCAACCCCTTTCGGGTTTCGTGTGCGGTCGCCTTGGGACCGATTGACGGGCGTCTCGACCTACGGACCCTCTGGGTCCGAGGAAGATGACGACCCCAGCATCTGCTGGGATTTCTCTGGATCTGGCAACCCCAGCGCCATGCGGGACTTCATGACCGCATGCAACTACTGCCTCTCCGACTGTTCCGACGGCAGCCGCAGCCTTGACGACAAGGACTGCGGCCCGAGCCGCGAATGTTTCCACGTCGAGCTAGGGGATCCCTCCGGAGGCAGCTGTCTCGGCATGCCGGAGGATGGTGATCCCCCTAGGCCAGCGCCTCGCGCCGACATCCCGCGGGAGCTAGCTGTGGTCCCCGTTCCGGCGGGGGGTCACGACCCACAGCTCGAGCAAGTCCGCGGGGCGCGGGCCGGGCTCGATGAGGGAGCAGGAGCGCTCGAGGCAATCCGCCGGGACGTCGGGCAGGTATGGGCGGGCCAGCCCCCGGCCGGAGAAATACGTCACCTGCCCCAGGGTCTCCAGCACCGCATCGCCAACGATGCCAGGGACAGACCGCCACCCGCATCCGGCGGAACCGGTCAGGACCTGGCCGCCGCAGCGATGCTCCTCCGCGCGATGCCGGAGTCATCAACCACCGAGGGTCGGCGAATCCAGGGAGAGCTCAAGCATCTCCTGGAAGGCGCTGTGGCCCGGCGGGCCGAGAGCTTTGCCTCCCGAAGGCAGGGGTACCCCTCGGAGCCTCGTGCCGCGACTTCCCGACCCATGCGGGAAGCCTCGGTCTACACCGGGCGCACGCGCAACACCGCGCCTGCGGCCCCGGGCCACCTCGGCGACGAGCACCCTCATCGCGACCGTCGGGCCCGCCTCGACGAAAGGGTGCGCCGAGGTTATCACCCCAGGCGTGGGGGACGCTACGACAGTGGGGAGGATCGGAGTCCCTCGCCCGAACCACCCGGTCCGCAGGTCTTCAGCCGGGCCATTCGGCGGGCGCCGTTTCCGACCCGATTCCGACCCCCGACTACTATCACAAAGTACTCGGGGGAAACGAGACCGGAATTGTGGCTCGCGGACTACCGCCTGGCCTGTCAACTGGGTGGAACGGACGACGACAACCTCATCATCCGCAACCTCCCCCTGTTCCTCTCCGACACTGCTCGCGCTTGGTTGGAGCACCTGCCTCCGAGGCAGATTTCCAACTGGGAGGATCTGGTCCAAGCTTTCGCCGGCAACTTCCAGGGCACGTACGTGCGCCCCGGGAATTCCTGGGACCTCCGAAGCTGCCGGCAACAGCCGGGAGAGTCTCTTCGGGACTACATCCGGCGATTCTCGAAGCAGCGCACCGAGCTGCCCAACATCACCGACTCCGATGTCATCGGTGCGTTCCTTGCCGGCACCACCTGCCGTGACCTGGTGAGCAAGTTGGGTCGCAAGACCCCCACCAGGGCGAGCGAGCTGATGGACATCGCCACGAAGTTCGCCTCTGGTCAGGAGGCGGTCGAGGCCATCTTCCGAAAGGACAAGCAGCCCCAGGGCCGCCCGTCGGAGGATGCTCCCGAGGCGTCTACTCCGCTTGGCGCCAAGAAGAAAGGCAGGAGGAAGTCGCAAGCGAAACGCGACGCCGCCAGCACGGACCTTGTCGCCGCCGCCGAATACAAGAACCCTCGGAAGCCCCCCCGGAGGCGCCAACCTCTTCGACAAGGCACTCAAGGAGACGTGCCCCTACCATCAGGGGCCCGTCAAGCACACCCTCGAGGAGTGCGTCATGCTTCGGCGCCACTTCCACCGGGCCGGGCCACCCGCAGAGGGTGGCAGGGCCCGCGACGACGACAAAAAGGAAGGTCACCAAGCAGGAGAGTTCCCCGAGGTCCGCGACTGCTTCATGATCTACGGAGGGCACGCGGCGAATGCCTCGGCTCGGCATCGTAAGCAAGAGCGTCGGGAGGTCTGCTCGGTGAAGGTGGCGGCGCCAGTCTACCTAGACTGGTCCGACAAGCCCATCACCTTCGACCAGGATGACCACCCCGACCACGTGCCAAGCCCGGGGAAGTACCCGCTCGTCGTCGATCCCGTCATCGGCGACGTCAGGCTCACCAAGGTCCTGATGGATGGGGGCAGCTGCCTCAATATCATCTACGTCGAGACCCTCAGGCTCCTGCGCGTCGATCTGTCATCCGTCCAAGCAGGCGCTGCGCCCTTCCAGGGGGAGCACCCTCCGACGGTGGATGGCGGCACCACTCCCGCGGCGGTGAGTCCTCCCTCCCGCAACGCCTTCAGGGCCTGGAGAAGAGGTTCGAGGTTCTTCTGCCTCTCGTGTGGAGTCCCGTGGCGCCAGGCATCGGTAGAGGCGGTGACAACCCGCTGAGAGAACGGCGGGAGCAACTCTTCGTCATTCCGGACGTAGAACCACCGGCGCTGCCAACCCTTGTTTGAGGATGCGAGGACGGCAGGGATATACTGCGATGACCGCGACTGCCTCAACAAAAGGGTGCAGCCGCCGGCCCGCACCGCTGCGCGGACCTTCCTCTCCCCCGTCGGCAAGGCAAAAAGCTCGGCGAAGAAGAGATGGGTCCACAAATCCCAATGGGGGGCGATCCCCAAATACCCCTCGCACACCGCTACGAAGATAGCGGCCTGCGAGATGGAGTTGGGGGTGAGGTTGTGCAACTCCACCCCGTAATGGAACAGGATGGCCCACATAAAGCGGCTCGTCGGCACACCAAATCCCCGCTCATGGAAGGAGATGAAGCTCACGACGTACCCCGGCGGAGGGGATGGAGTGACTCCGCCCGCGGGAGGAATCCATTCCGGCCGTTGCTCATCGGTGAGAGGGCAGAGCAAACCCTCGCCGACGAGGTCCTCCAGATCACCCGCCGTCACCATGGAGAAGGGCCACGGGTCGCGCGGCGGGATGATGGTCACCCGGTCAGCCATCGCCGAAGCTGAAAGGGTGGCGGCGCGAAGGACAGGGGAGGGCGGTTTTCTTTTCCCTGGCTAGATCTCTCAGACTGCAAAAAACCTAAGAGGGAGACAAGAAGCGGAGTCGAGAACCGTCACCGGACCCTCTCCGGGGTATATAAAGACCAAGGTGAAGATGGTTCCAACGTACCGCCCGAACCGGACGCGGGGTTCAAAAAACGCAAAGCAAAACAGCCGTTCCTCGAACGGCTCGCGCACGCAACGGCAGCCTCGCCGACCGCTCGCCCCGGCGCATTAACTCCGCGGCTCGACGGGCAGCGCTTCTGGCGGAAGCAGCTGGCGACGTTTCGCCTTCGCCAAAACGACCACACCAAAAAGGTACGCCACGTCGTTCAATTTCGTATCCTTTTTCCCTTTTCCTTCTTTCTCTATCTCTTGCAACAGGGACCGGGAAAGGGGATACCCCCAAAGGGATCCTTCCCCGTGAAGGAACTAGGCTCCGAGCCTCCTTACTGATCAGGGGTTCGAAGGCTGGCCCCCCGAAGGGTTCAACAGCCGCCTCAGATCGCGTGGGCCCGACACCCACTACTGGTCAGAGGTTCGAAGGTCGGCCCCCCGAAAGATTCCACGACCGCCTCAGGCTACTCGGGCTCCGTGCCCATTACTGATCAGGGGTTCGAAGGCTGGCCCCCGGAAGGGTTCACAGTCGCCTCAGACACCGAGCGAGGGATGACCAGGGGTACGTTCGATACATAACCAAGGCTCAGGCTGCGCTCCCGAGGTACCCTAGGACATTTCCGAGACCAGCGGGAACGATCCTGTAACGGAATCCCATCGGAGGGAGGCATCGAGCCCTCGGACCCCGTCGCCAGGGGACCGGGTCCGGCAGGTCACCCGCATGTACTTTTGGGCGTGCCTCCGGGCCCCTAGCCAACCCCCAACGAACGGGGCACGGACGTCCACTCGGATTACCCGATTGCAGCTCACCGGAGACACCATGTTCGGTGCCCATCGAGGGTAACATGGCGCTCTCCCCCCCTCCTCCTTGCGGAAAGGCGACGTAGGGGCGTATGTAAAAAAGCCGAGTCTGTCCCTGATCGTCCTCTCGCCCTGTGCGGAGGCTCGGGGGCTGCTCTCGCAAACCCGGCTCCGGCCGAACCGTTGACAGCGTCAACATACCAGCCCGAGAACTTGGGCCCCGACAGTGCACCCAGGCTACGGCCTGTTCGCATGAGGGAACCGCCAGACCAGCCGAAGCATTACGCAAGGCATTAAGACCTCGAAGGAGTGAAACCACTCCTCCGAGGCCTCGGGGGCTACACCCGGCGGGTGCGCTCGCGCGCACCCACCGGAACAAAGTGCAACCGAGAAAGGCTGGTCCCCTTGCAAAAAAGTGCGACGAAAGCCTCCAAGCGAGTGCTAACACTCCCTTCGAGGCTCGGGGGCTACTGTCGGGGACCATAATTAGGGGTACCCTCAAGACACCTAATTCTCAGCTGGTAACCCCCATCAGCATAAAGCTGCAGAGGCCTGATGGGTTTGATTAAGTCAGGGATCAGTCCATACGAGCGACTCGATCACGCCACGCCCGAGCCTAGCCTCGGGCAAGGGCAGCCGACCCTGAGGTGTTTCCGTCTCGCCCGAGGCCCCCTTTTTTACGGCAGACGCATCTCCGGCTCGCCCGAGGCCTTGCCTTCGTTAAGAAGCAACCCTGACTAAATCACCGCGCCGACCGACCAAGTCACTGGGGCATTTAACGCAAAGAGTGAGACTGACGGGCGGCCGGGCTTGGCCAAAAGCGCCATAGGAAGCTCCACCCGACCCAGGGCTCGGGCTCGGGCTAAGGCCCCGGAAGACGACGAACTCCGCTCCGCCCGACCCAGGGCTCGGACTCGGGCTAAGGCCCTGGAAGACGGCGAACTCCGCTCCGCCCGACCCAGGGCTCGGACTCGGGCTAAGGCCCCGGAAGATGGCGAACTCCGCTCCGCCCGACCCAGGGCTCGGACTCGGGCTAAGGCCCCGGAAGACGGCGAACTCCGCTCCGCCCGACCCAGGGCTCGGACTCGGGCTAAGGCCCCGGAAGACGGCGAACTCCGCTCCGCCCGACCAAGGGCTCGGACTCGGGCTAAGGCCCCGGAAGACGACGAACTCCGCTTCGCCCGACCCAGGGCTCGGACTCCGCCCTGGCCTCTGCCGAACGACCTCCGCCTCGCCCGACCCAGGAGCTCGGACTCGGCCTCGGCCATGCAGGACAGACTCGACCTCTGCTTCGGAGGAGCCTCCACGTCGCCCGACCTAGGGCACGAGTCCGCCACGTCGACAGGAAGCGCCATCATCACCCTACCCCGAGCCGACTCGGGCCGCAGAAAACAGGACCGACGTCCCATCTGGCTAGCTCCGCCAGATAGGCAATGATGGCGCCCCGCTGGACCCATGACGACGGCGGTTCTCAGCTCCCTTACGGAAGCAGGGGGACGTCAGCAAGGGCCCAACCACTCCGACAGCTGTCCCCCCGCCAGGCTCCATTGCTTCTCCGACGGCCACGACGCCACACCAGCTGGGTGCCAAGATCTCTCCGGCTGCCACCTTGGCATGTACTTAGGGCACTAGCTCTCCCCCGCTAGACACGTAGCACCTTGCTACACCCCCATTTGTACACCTGGATCCTCTCCTTACGCCTATAAAAGGAAGGACCAGGGCCTTCTTAGAGAAGGTTGGCCTCGCGGGAACGAGGGCAGGGGCAGGCGCTCTCTTGGGGCCGCTCGCTCCCCTCACCCGCGCGGACGCTTGTAACCCCCTACTGCAAGCGCACCCGACCTGGGCGTGGGTCGAACACGAAGGCTGCGGGATCTCCGCCTCCCTCATGACCCGGCTCCGGCCACCTCGCTCTTCCCCCCTTCGCGCTCGCCCACGCGCTCGACCCATCTGGGCTGGGGCACGCGGCACACTCACTCGTCGGCCTAGGGACCCCCCGGTCTCGAAACGCCGACAGTTGGCGCGCCAGGTGGGCGACCTGGTGCTTCGGCTGCGGCAAGACGCCCGAGGGAGGCACAAGCTCACGCCCCCCTGGGAGGGGCCATTCGTCATCGCCAAAGTTCTGAAGCCCGGAACATACAAGCTGGCCAACAGTCAAGGCGAGGTCTACGGCAACGCTTGGAACATCCAACAGCTACGTCGCTTCTACCCTTAAGATGTTTCCAAGTTGTTCATATACCTCGCACCCACGCAAAGTTTAGTCAACAAGGAAGGGTCGGCCTCGCCTCGGCAAAGCCCGACCCTCCCTCGGGGGCTAAAAGGGGGGAAACCCCCTCTGCGTCAAAATTTTCCTCAAAAAGAAAATCTCTTTTACCAGAATATCTTTCGTGCTTTTTGACTACTTCGAAAAGTGGGTCCTGGAAACGACGGGGTACACGTAAGCAGTCAAGGCTGACCGAGCCAAGGGACTCCTACGCCTCCGGGATATGGATACCTCACTCATCACCTTCTGCGATAAGTAACTCGCGTTCGGATTAGGTGACTCCGCGGATCGAACAAGTCTCTACGTTCGGAAGTCCTTCTGTCGAAGCGATTCTTCGAGTTTTCTCGACCAAGTCGGTGATAGGGCCTCATGGACGAGTAAAAGTGCGCGTAAGCGGCAAGGCCGACCGAGCCGAGGGACTCCCACGCCTCCGGGATACGGATACCTCACTCATCACCTTCCGCGAGAAGCAACTTTCGCTCGCACAAACGTCCCTGTTACCGACAAAAAGTCCAGACACTCGAAACAAGAGGAAGAGAGACGCAGCTTAACACGCGACAAGGGTGTGTGTTCTGGCCTCGATGGTCGCACAAAGCACACACTACAAGACAAGCTGATCCTGCAGGCTCGGGTCTTGACGCTGGAAGGGGGCAGCGACACCCTCGGCATCGACGGCACCTTCGACGAGGCCCGACCTAGCCGCGGACGGCGACGCGGTCCGAGGGCCTCCGCTCTGAAGGACGACGTCATCACCACGCCCAGGCAATCGCTGTCAGGGACTTCTCCGGGAATCCGGCCCGAGCGGGCGGCTCGGCCGGCCACCTCCGGGGCCTCGGCCAACCACCTTCCGAGGGCACCAGCCCGGTCCGAAGCCTCGGCTGACCAACTCCGGCGTCGATCCTGCCAACGGACAACTCGGCTAGGCTCCGGCCAACCAGGTTTCATTTTCGAGCCAACTCCGCCTCTGCTCATGCTGATATCGCTACCCCTGGCCTCGGCTCGTCGAAGAGCGGCCGAGGGGTCTCTGTAACTAAGCTAGAGGAGCCTCGGACAGCAGGGCCGACCGAGCCGAGGGACTCCTACGCCTCCGGGATACGGATACCTCACTCGTCACCTTGACACGGGGCGACTCATGCTTGGTAAAACGGTTCAGATAATCAGCAGACGAGTCTTAGTGCTCGGAAATGAGGAAAAAATACGGCTCTGTGCCGACGTTACATATATGTTCAGGCCCCGAAAGCCGAAATGAACAGAAAACCCGGCACTCGAAGTGCCATCACAAACGGAACTCCGGTTCCGCCTCCACGGGTATGGACGACCTCCCCGCCCGGGAAGCCCGTGGAGCGACAAGCTCTGGGCGAATCACCAGCAAAACGCGGGACGCCCCTAAGCACCCCGGCAGATCCTCGCAGCTGTCCTCGCCGCGAATGCGAGGAGGAAGACAGAATGTTGCATCCTAGCTGGGCAGCAACAGTTCGCCTTCCCCGGCATGGCTGGAGGATGTCTCCGCCGTGGGGCTAAAGGGCGATTGCCACCACCAGAAGCTGGAAGATGAGGTGGTCCGCCGACCCGTGTAGGAGGTGGAGCCCCGGCTCGCCTCACTCCCCGCCCCGGCGAGGATGACGAACACCCTCAACACTGAGGGCGGGGCCGGGACCACAGCCCGGTTTGCCTCTCCCCATCCGGGAGCTGGAGGCCACCGTCTTGGGTGATCACCAGGGGAGGGGAGCCGCCGGGCTGTGTGATGAAATCCTTGAAGCCGAACGATGGCTGAAAGGTACCCACTCCCACGGAGTGGTGTCCTCCGACGATGAGGCACGGAGACGGCGGTTTCCCCCATCCGGGGGCTTGAAAGGTGGAAAGACACGATGCATAAGGGAGGAAGAAGACATGGTCGCCTTACGAAAGGGGTCGCCCTCCTTTTAAAGGCAACTCTCCCTGCTTGCGCCCCCAACCGTCACGGGCTGAGTCTTCTCCAACACGCCTCCAAAGCCCTCCCCTGCGGCGCGGGGGCTGGGACCCACATGTCATGCAGACCGGCTCCAAGCAGAAGAAGCCGAACCGCCGCGCACGGCGCGCCCAACCACCCAGCGGTTACAAGTGACCCTCCACTTTTGCCCAGACCAACGGGCGAAAGGGGCGGGCAGCCATGCAGGCGGCATGCAACCGCGCCAAGTGGACGCGCTTCTCCGACTCCTGACCTGCCAGCACGGAGGCCCAAGCCCACGCTTCGCGCGACCGGCGCGCCGGATGCTGCATGCAAGCAACTGTACCACTTGCGCCACCACCGCACCTCCTCGGTTGCGGAACCAATACCGCGACCCGAGGCGACCCAGCGCGCGACCCAGCAGCGCCAGCCTGACGCAGCGGTCAAACACGGTCAAAAGTGGGCCGACAGTAATGACGGTGGCAGGTGCGCGAGAGCAGCGGTCACGCCGTCAGCCAAGCCCACGTCCCATCCGAAGGCAGCGAGAGAACCCCCTCTCACGGTGTGAAGACGACGCGCCCGTGACCCGTTCCTCGAACGGCTCGCGCACGCGCAACGGCAGCCTCGCCAACTACTCGCCCCGGCGCATTAACTCCGCGGCTCGACGGGCAGCGCTTCTGGCGGAAGCAGCTGGTGACATTTCGCCTTCGCCAAAACGACCACACCAAAAAAGGTACGCCACGTCGTTCAATTTCGTATCCTTTTTCCCTTTTCCTTCTTTCTCTATCTCTTGCAACAGGGACCGGGAAAGGGGATACCCCCAAAGGGATCCTTCCCCATGAAGGAACTAGGCTCCGAGCCTCCTTACTGATCAGGGGTTCGAAGGCTGGCCCCCCGAAGGGTTCAACAGCCGCCTCAGATCGCGTGGGCCCGACACCCACTACTGGTCAGAGGTTCGAAGGTCGGCCCCCCGAAAGGTTCCATGACCGCCTCAGGCTACTCGGGCTCCGCGCCCATTACTGATCAGGGGTTCGAAGGCTGGCCCCCCGAAGGGTTCACAGTCGCCTCAGACACCGAGCGAGGGATGACCAGGGGTACGTTCGATACATAACCAAGGCTCGGGCTGCGCTCCCGAGGTACCCTAGGACATTTCCGAGACCAGCGGGAACGATCCTGTAACGGAATCCCATCGGAGGGAGGCATCGAGCCCTCGGACCCCGTCGCCAGGGGACCGGGTCCGGCAGGTCACCCGCAGGTACTTTTGGGCGTGCCTCTAGGCCCCTAGCCGACCCCCAACGAACGGGGCACGGACGTCCACTCGGATTACCCGATTGCAGCTCACCGGAGACACCATGTTCGGTGCCCATCGAGGGTAACATGGCGCTCTCCCCCCCTCCTCCTTGTGGAAAGGCGACGTAGGGGCGTATGTAAAAAAGCCGAGTCTGTCCCTGATCGTCCTCTCGCCCTGTGCGGAGGCTCGGGGGCTGCTCTCGCAAACCCGGCTCCGGCCGAACCGTTGACAGCGTCAACATACCAGCCCGAGAACTTGGGCCCCGACAGTGCACCCGGGCTACGGCCTGTTCGCATGAGGGAACCGCTAGACCAGCCGAAGCATTACGCAAGGCATTAAGACCTCGAAGGAGTGAAACCACTCCTCCGAGGCCTCGGGGGCTACACCCGGCGGGTGCGCTCGCGCGCACCCACCGGAACAAAGTGCAACCGAGAAAGGCTGGTCCCCTTGCAAAAAAGTGCGACGAAAGCCTCCAAGCGAGTGCTAACACTCCCTTCGAGGCTCGGGGGCTACTGTCGGGGACCATAATTAGGGGTACCCTCAAGACGCCTAATTCTCAGCTGGTAACCCCCATCAGCATAAAGCTGCAGAGGCCTGATGGGTTTGATTAAGTCAGGGATCAGTCCATACGAGCGACTCGATCACGCCATGCCCGAGCCTAGCCTCGGGCAAGGGCAGCCGACCCTGAGGTGTTTCCGTCTCGCCCGAGGCCCCCTTTTTTACGGCAGACGCATCTCCGGCTCGCCCGAGGCCTTGCCTTCGTTAAGAAGCAACCCTGACTAAATCACCGCGCCGACCGACCAAGTCACTGGGGCATTTAACGCAAAGTGTGAGACTGACGGGCGGACGGGCTTGGCCAAAAGCGCCATAGGAAGCTCCGCCCGACCCAGGGCTCGGGCTCGGGCTAAGGCCCCGGAAGACGACGAACTCCGCTCCGCCCGACCCAGGGCTCGGACTCGGGCTAAGGCCCTGGAAGACGGCGAACTCCGCTCCGCCCGACCCAGGGCTCGGACTCGGGCTAAGGCCCCGGAAGATGGCGAACTCCGCTCCGCCCGACCCAGGGCTCGGACTCGGGCTAAGGCCCCGGAAGACGGCGAACTCCGCTCCGCCCGACCCAGGGCTCGGACTCGGGCTAAGGCCCCGGAAGACGGCGAACTCCGCTCCGCCCGACCAAGGGCTCGGACTCGGGCTAAGGCCCCGGAAGACGACGAACTCCGCTTTGCCCGACCCAGGGCTCGGACTCCGCCCTGGCCTCTGCCGAACGACCTCCGCCTCGCCCGACCCAGGAGCTCGGACTCGGCCTCGGCCATGCAGGACAGACTCGACCTCTGCTTCGGAGGAGCCTCCACGTCGCCCGACCTAGGGCACGAGTCCGCCACGTCGACAGGAAGCGCCATCATCACCCTACCCCGAGCCGACTCGGGCCGCGGAAAACAGGACCGACGTCCCATCTGGCTAGCTCCGCCAGATAGGCAATGATGGCGCCCCGCTGGACCCATGACGACGGCGGTTCTCAGCTCCCTTACGGAAGCAGGGGGACGTCAGCAAGGGCCCAACCACTCCGACAGCTGTCCCCCCGCTAGGCTCCATTGCTTCTCCGATGGCCACGACGCCACACCAGCTGGGTGCCAAGATCTCTCCGGCTGCCACCTTGGCATGTACTTAGGGCACTAGCTCTCCCCCGCTAGACACGTAGCACCTTGCTACACCCCCATTTGTACACCTGGATCCTCTCCTTACGCCTATAAAAGGAAGGACCAGGGCCTTCTTAGAGAAGGTTGGCCTCGCGGGAACGAGGGCAGGGGCAGGCGCTCTCTTGGGGCCGCTCGCTCCCCTCACCCGCGCGGACGCTTGTAACCCCCTACTGCAAGCGCACCCGACCTGGGCGCGGGACGAACACGAAGGCCGCGGGATCTCCGCCTCCCCCACGACCCGGCTCCGGCCACCTCGCTCTTCCCCCCTTCGCGCTCGCCCACGCGCTCGACCCATCTGGGCTAGGGCACGCGGCACACTCACTCGTCGGCCTAGGGACCCCCCGGTCTCGAAACGCCGACACTATATGTTCTTGAATTAGATCCCTTGTGCTAATGAAGGAGCAAACAGTGTTGCAGGCCCTTTGACATGCTTCGACGGCGTCATCAATTTCGACCTTCGGCCTCCAAAGGCTGAAGCGAGACCAGATAGGGCATTGAATAATTCCCTTGATATCTTCCCTTTCAATTAAATCATTCTTAACATAAAACCACTCTTCCATCCAGGCTCCAGACCATCTTTTTCGGAATGTGGGAACTAGATGGCTTGCATTGGATCGAGCAACGAATCCGTAACAACCGAAGTTGTTGTGATACTGCTCTTTCCCGGTGGCTTTAGTCTCGTATAGGAGCTCGTGCATGCTGCAAAAACTTTTTGCACTGGGTTCCAATCCATGGCACCTCACAGCCCAAACAAACAAACCCATCCTGATTATAGCTTTAGGCGTAAGTTGATGAAGAAAAATTTGAAATGTCTTCAGCACTTCAACCAAGAACCTGCTTAATGGAAACCGAAGCCCTGCTTTCAAAAAGCTTCAGTAGATAACCACTTCATTTGCTTCAGGAGCAGGAGCAGTGTTGTCCCCTCCAACCCTCACAATAGTCATATCACGGAAGTATCTTCCTCTCATAGCATCAACATGACTCTGTTTAATAGACGATTTCCCGAAAATGGTATGGCTCAGTCGCCAGGGCCGATCTTCAGAATCTTTGTCTCCACTTTCCGCATCATAACTATCATTGTCACCAGTATCTTCAGATAAACCTTCCAGTGTCTCTCTAACATTCTTCTCTGTGTTTGTCTTTGCCATCGATTCAATAAATCCAGCAATATAAGGATCCATATTCTTCTTCTCTTCAAATAGCTTCGTCTCTTCACTCACCTTCGTCTCTGCAACAACCTTCTTCTCCTTGGTCATTTTTTAGACATGGTGAAAACGTGACTTTAAATCGAAACTCAAAAAGCTTGAGAATTTGGAGAGAGTTAGTAAGCAAGAGCTAAAAGTTTGAGAGAAATAATGCAGATAGCAAAAATAGTGTATCAAATGATGCTGGTATGAGTTCATATTTATACGCCTAGCACGCTAAAATTTGGAGGGCCCCATCTGTTATCGATTGTTGCTATTCTAGCAAAGGGAAGGTGTTTTTTCGGACCTTCGGCTTAAGGCCTTCGTCAATGTCGCAGTCTAAATTCGTTAACAAATTAATACTACGAGGGGCTACTGTTGGGGGCCTTCGTCCTTCGAAGGTCCTCAAAAATATGATTTAATAATGTTTCCCAAGTGTAACTGATGAACAGGTATCTTTGGACATAGATCAAAATCGTACATGATGTGAAAAGCATGGTCAAGACAAAGGTTGATGCTACTCTGAAGCTACGGGCAAAGGAGCTTCGGTTCAACGGCAGAAAAAGGAACCGACTTAAAAGGGGAAAAGGCCATCCAGTCCTCGTTGAGTTGTCCATAAGTCAGTAGTAAATATGAAGGGCATGAATGTAATTTTGCACAGGCTGCGCCCTGTGCCTATAAATAGATGAACAGTACTCCCATACTGTTCACGTTGACTTGTATTCCTTATTGCATCACGCTTGGACTCTTCACCTTCTGTCAAGTCGAAGGTATAAATGTAATTCAATATTATTTATATTCATTCACTCGAATATGAATAAGACATCAATAAAGTCGTATGATTATTTGTGTTATGATCTATATTTCATGTGCTTATCCTTCCATTAATACATACTGTGATGATGAAGGTGCACCCTTCACAACCTTCATCTGAAGATCATTATATCCTAAAGGAAATAATGCTTCGAAGGACAAAGGGCATTAACCTTTAACACTTCGTGTTGCCTTGTTCTTAACTTATAGCGTTTGAGAACAAGTGACCAACAAGTACTTAGCTTCATTTGATCTAGCTAGTTTGTTGGGTGAAGTTGGGCTTGAGATTAGGGTTTAATCTTTTGCAAGAAATTTAGAAAAGCCCAATTCACCCCCATCTTGGGCATCACAATCCTTTCAATTGGTATTAGAGCCATGTTCCTCCTAGATTAGCTTATCCGCTAGAGTAACGATGTCCAATGGGAATGGACCTCTTTCGTGTTTGATGGTGACCATTTTCCATATTGAAAAATTCGTATGGAAGCATACTTAGAGGCCATAGACATTAGAGTTTATTGGGCCGCCACCCAAGGGTCTCCCCAACTTAGAGATCTCGCAAATCTCTTAGATGATGAGATTAACTATGAGAAATGGAATGCAAAGGCTAAGAACACTCTTTTTAGAGGCCTTTGAAAGGAAGTTTTCAATATAGTTAGAAATCACAAGAATGCTCGTATTCTATGGTCAGATATTGGTGCCTTACATGAAGGGGCTAAGAGCAAGTGTGAGGAACAATACCACATTGTGATGAAAAAGTTAAATTCTTTTGAAATGCTTCGAAATGAAAATGTCAATGACATGTACTCACGCTTAATTATTCTTGTAGAAGAAGTGAATGGCTTGGGGCTCACACAACTCACATAGTCGGATGTTGTGAGGGAAATTATTAATGGGTTGCCCATCGAAAAGTACAACCACATTGTCACTATGCTTCATCAAATGGATCTTTCCATCACCATGCCAACTCAAATATTGTGAAAGGTCAATGTTCATGAGATGTACATACACATCAATGGGCAAGATGGCTCTTCTTCTAAAAAGAAGGATTTAGCGCTCAAGGCAAATCAAGAGAAGGATTGCAAGGACAAAATTCTAATAAATGAATAAAGATCAAGTGATGATGATTTCAACGATACCAAGATTGCTTTGATGGTAAATAAAACTACAAAAATGTTGAAAAGCTAAATCGAGAAGACATCAAGTTTGAGTCAAGAAAGAAGAAATTCTTCGCTAGTAGCAAGAGGAAGCCAATCTTGGAAATGGATTGATATAATTGTGAAGAACTTGGCTATCTTTCTCATCAATTTATCAAGCCCAAGAAAAACAAGTTCAAGGGCAAGAAAAATGCTAATAGTGAAGATGAAAATAAAGAAAAGAAGTTCTTCAAGTGAAAAGATGGCAAGCAAAAGAAATTCCACAAGAGAAAAGGTGGAAAAGCATACATCATTGGTGATTGGCTCACCAACATCGAATCCACAAGCGGCTCTTCCTCAAGCAAAAAAGATGGTGAAAAGGTCGCCGCCATCGCTGTGGATTTCTCTTCACCACCACCATCGTTGTCACCACTACACACCTATGCCTTAAGGCTAAAGGTGATCGGAAGGTAGAGAATTATATTTCTAATGATAGTGATTATGTTAGTGATAGTGATAATAAGTATGCTTCTCCTACTTATGATGAGATAGCTGATTTTCTTAAGGAATATACTCAAGTTATTAGAAAATATAAGACAAATGTGGCAAGCTAAAAAATGAGAATAAATCCTTGATTGCTAAATATGTCATAGTAGTGAAAGATAGTGATGAAATGAAAGAGGAGAACCAAGCTATGTCATCTACCAATAATGAGCTCAAGGTCTCCCAAAAAGATGTGAAAGAAAAATATGATAAGTTGACTGAAACCAATAGGGAGTTAAATGATAGACCTATCAAAATAAAAGAAGATTACACTAAAATCAAAGTTGATCATGATAATCTTTTTATTGCTTATGAGATTTTATCCAATGACACACATGAGGCTATTAACCCAGTTCTTAAGTTTGATGTAGTAGCAATCTCATGTGATGACTTGAGTATTGTTGATGAGTCTAGTCACACTTGTCATCATGAATATTTGATTGAAAAACTTGAGGTCACTTCACTTGAGAATGATAAATTAAAAAGATACTTGAAAGATGCCACCACTAAAGGATACATTATCATAGAAAGAAATGAACTCGATAGTGAGTTGGTTCATGACAATGAAAGGCTTAGAGAAGAAATCAAGAAACTCAAGTTAGAGAAAAACCATCTTGCTATCGGCTTGCAAAAATTCAATAAAAGCCAATAGCTTCAAAATGAGTTCCTCATGAATACAGTTATGAAAAATGATAAGAGCGTATGTGAACAGGTGGCCAAAGCTCACCTTTCTAAAAACTGAACACCTATATTTATAGAGGAAAGAGCTCAACTAGCCATTATACAAATTTTGTCAATCACGAGGGCACCAAACATGTTTAGTGCACTATTTTTTCCTGCATCGAACTTGTCTAGTTTCCTTGCAGTGGCTACTTATCCAATGGCTATAAACTAGACACTAACTTGTTAGACATCTGGTGAACACATTGAACATGCTATCAAACACGTCTGGTTTGTGTACATGTAAATGTGCTAATAAACAAGCTCTTTTTGTGCGTTGTCCAGTGTGGCATCTAATGCCCACACCAAACATGTCAGGTGTGTGTACTATATTGCAAAACTCTTGTTTAGTGTAATATGTATATTGCACACTTGGCACTTTGGTGCTCAATAGAAACTTTAATGTTGCAACTCATGTCTAGTGCCACATTTGGTGACCCATGACACACCTTTGGTGCTACTAGGGATGGCAACGGGTACATATCCATCTAGTAGTACCATTCCATAACCGTACCCATAAAAAATTCTACCTGTCGGGTTACCTATATATGCTCGCGGGTATAAAATCTTACACATACCTGTACCCGCGTGGATATTTTTACTCGTCGAGTAACCCATACCGGCTAGGAAAGTCTTAAATTCCAATATACCAATCACACAAAATATTAAATAAACATACAAAAAACTTCAACTTCACATATAACAAATCATATGATCACATAACTTGGTATCTAGACAAATGATAGCTAGAGAAGGGTTTTATTTTAGCTAAGATGGGCTCTATTAGATGGTTATAGTGGTATTTATGCGGGTATATTTTACCCATTAACATACCCTGAAAGGGAAATGTGCCCTTGGGCCATTTCTAAGTATTTTGGTGATTGAGTGCCAACACATGTGTTTAATTGTGAATTTGTGTACATGGATGAACAAGGTGCAAATCATGAGATAAAGGTATGTTTCTAAGCCTTAGTACATTGGTTTTGTGGACTAACATATTTGTCTAAGTGTTAGAAACAGAAAGAAGAAAAAGAGAAAAGGGGAGAGAATGACTTGGCTGTGTGCAGCCAAGTCCCAGCTCGGTCTGGAGCACCGGACTGTCCGGTGTGCACCGGACAGTGTCCGGTGCGCCAGACTGACTCGACTCGAACTGGCCGCTCTCGGGATTTTGGCCGGCGGCGTACGGCTAAAATTCATCGGACTGTCCGGTGTGCACCGGACTGTCCGGTGAGCCAACGGTCGGCCAGGGCCAACGGTCGGCCGCGCAATCCACGCGAGACACGTGGCTGAGCCAACGGTCGGAAGACGGCACCGGACTGTCCGGTGTGCACCGGACTGTCCGGTGCGCCAACGGCTCTCAGATCTCCGCCAGTTTGCAACGGTCGGGAAGCGCTGGATAAGGAAAGAAATCGGTCACCGGACATGTCCGGTGTGCACCGGACTGTCCGGTGCCCCCGACGACAGAAGGCCAGGATAGCCTTCCAGAATTGCTCTCAACGGCTCCTAGCTGCCTTGGGGCTATAAAAGGAGCCCCTAGGCGCATGGAGGAGACACACAAGCAACTCTTGAGCATTCTTGATCATCCACACAAGTTCTTTGCGCATTCGTTTGTGATTCTAAGTGATTCGAGCTCTGTTCTAGTGTGAACTCTGAGATAGTCATTCGAGCTCGAGTCTTGGCCGTGTGTGTGCGCTTTTGTTGTGGATTTGTGTGTGTTGCTTCCCTCCCTTACTCTGTGCTTTCTTTGTGATCATACACTTGTAAGGGCAAGAGACTCCAATTTGTGGAGATTCCTTGCAAACGGGATAGTGAAAGGAACAACAAAACAACGTGGTATTCAAGTGGGTCTTTGGACCGCTTGAGAGGGGTTGATTGCAACCCTCGTCCGTTGGGACGCCACAACGTGGAAGTAGGCAAGCATTGGCTTGGCCGAACCACGGGATAAACCACCGTGTCACCTCTGTCTTGATCTCTTGTGGTATTGTGTTTTGTTGAGACTTCACCTTAGCCACTTGGCAATAATCGTGCTAACACTTAACAAGTTTGTGGCTTAAGTTTGAAATTTTTACAGGATCACCTATTCACCCCCCCCCCCTCTAGGTGCTCTCAATTGGTATCAGAGCCGTTCTATTCACAAAGGGACTAACCGCCCGAATAGATGGATCCTAAGGGGAAGGGTATAGTGATCAACGACAAAGAGAAGGAGACCTTCGTCAACGAGCCGAAGGACGACAAGCCTACCGACTCCGGCTCGGGTCAAAGACGGAAGGAAGGGAAGAAGAAGAAGACCAGGCGCATCAAGGAGATCATCTACTACGACAGCGACGAGTCTACTTCTTCCCAAAAGGATGAGGACCACAACGACTACGAGAGGAGAAAACCGGTTAATTCGAACTTTTCCTTTGATTACTCTCGTATTCCGCAAAGTTCACATTCTCATTTGCTCTCCATTCCACTTGGCAAGCCCCCACACTTTGATGGAGAGGACTACGGATTTTGGAGTCACAAAATGCGTAGTCACCTATTCTCTCTCCATCCTAGTATATGGGAGATTGTAGAGAGTGGAATGCACTTTGATAGTTCGGATAGTCCCATGTTCATTAATGAACAAATTCATAAAAATGCACAAGCTACTACTGTTCTTCTAGCTTCCTTGTGCAGGGATGAATACCATAAGGTGAGCGGCTTGGACAACGCCAAGCAAATCTGGGACACCCTCAAGATTTCTCATGAGGGGAACGACGTCACCTTACTCACCAAGATGGAGTTGGTGGAGGGCGAGCTTGGACGGTTCGCGATGATAAGGGGCGAGGAGCCAACGCAAACGTACAACCGGCTCAAGACCCTTATCAACAAGATAAGAAGCTACGGGAGCACGCGATGGACGGACCACGACGTCGTCCGCCTAATGCTCAGGTCCTTTACCGTACTTGATCCTCATCTCGTGAACAATATTCGTGAGAATCCCAGGTACACGATGATGACGCCCGAGGAAGTACTTGGAAAATTCGTGAGCGGGCGGATGATGATCAAGGAGGCAAGATACGTCGACGACGCGTTGAACGGACCACTCCACGAGCCTCAACCCATTGCTCTAAAGGCAACGAGGAGCAAGGAGTCGCTACCTAGCAAGGTGGCGCAAGTTGAGGCGGCTGGCCTTAATGATGAAGAGATGGCTCTCATCATTAAAAGATTCAAGACGGTGCTTAAAGGTCACAAGGGACAACCAAGCAAGACCAAAGCCAAGGGGAAGCGCTCATGCTTCAAATGCGGTAAGCTTGGTCATTTCATTGCTAACTGTCCCGATAATGAAAGTGACCAGGAAAAGGGGAACAAAAGAGAGAAGAAGAAGCAATACAAGAAGGCAAAAGGCGAGGCGCATCTAGGAAAGGAGTGGGACTCGGATTGCTCCTCCTCCGACTCCGACAACGAAGGACTCGCCGCCACTGCCTTCAACAAATCGGCTCTCTTCCCCAACGAGCGTCTCACTTGCCTTATGGCAAGGGAGAAGAAGGTGAGTATTCAAGACTCCACTTATGCTTCTTCTAGTGATAGTGAGTCTAGTGATGATGACATAGATTATTCTTGCTTGTTCAAGGGCTTAGATAGATCTAAGATAGAGAAAATCAATGAATTGATTGATGCATTGAATGAAAAGGATAGGCTTTTAGAAAAGCAAGAAGATTTATTGTATGATGAACATGATAAATTTGTAGAGGCACAAAAATCATATGCTTTAGAAGTGAAAAGAAATGAAATGCTTTCTAGTGAAATATCTTCCTGTCATGAAACCATTTCTACCTTAAGAAGTGTTAATATTGATTTAAGTGCTAAACTAGAAGTAGCCAGTAAATCAAATTCTTGTGTTGAACATGTTGAAATTTGTACTAGGTGTAAGGATTTTGATGTTAATGCTTGTAGTGAACACCTAGTTCTAATTTCCAAATTAAATGATGAAGTGGCTAGTCTTAATGCCCAACTTAAGACTAGCAAGAATGAAGTTGATAAAATAAAATTTGCAAGGGATGCCTACACGGTTGGTAGACACCCCTCAATTAAGGATGGGCTTGGCTTCAAGAGGGAAGCCAAGAACTTAACAAGCCATAAGGCTCCCGTCTTCGTCAAGGAGAAAGGGAAGGCCCCTATGGCTAATAGTGCTAAAAAGAACCATGCTTTTATGTATTATGATAGGAGACATGCTAGAAATGCTTATAATCATTTTGATTCACATGTTTATGATTCTCATGCAATGTTTGCTTCTAGTTCTTCTTATAATCATGGTAGAGATATGTGTAGGAGAAATGTTGTACATATGCCTAGGAGATATATTGCTCATGTACCTAGAAAGAATGTTATTCATGCTCCTAGGAAAGTAGTGAATGAACCTTCTACCATTTACTATGCTTGTAATGCTCCCTTTGCTATTTGTAGAAAGGGTAAGAAGGTAGTTGCTAGGAAATTAGGGGCTAGATGCAAGGGAGATAAATCTTGCATTTGGGTCCCTAAAGATATTTGTGCTAACCTTGCAGGACCCAACATGAGTTGGGTACCTAAGACCCAAGCCTAAATTTGCCTTGCAGGTTTATGCATCCGGGGGTTCAAGCTGGATTATCGACAGCGGATGCACAAACCATATGACGGGGGAGAAGAAGATGTTCACCTCCTACGTCAAGAATAAGGATTCCCAAGATTCAATTATATTCGGTGATGGGAATCAAGGCAAGGTAAAAGGGTTAGGTAAAATTGCAATTTCTAATGAGCATTCTATATCAAATGTATTCCTAGTGGAAAGTCTTGGATATAATTTGCTATCTGTTAGTCAATTATGTCAAATGGGATATAATTGTTTATTTACAAATGTAGATGTGTCTGTCTTTAGAAGATGTGATGGTTCACTAGCTTTTAAGGGTGTGCTAGACGGCAAGCTTTATTTAGTTGATTTTGCAAAAGAAGAGGCCGGTCTAGATGCATGCTTAATGGCTAAGACTTGCATGGGCTGGCTGTGGCATCGCCGCTTAGCACATGTGGGGATGAAGAACCTCCACAAGCTTCTAAAGGGAGAACACGTGATAGGTCTAACCAATGTTTATTTCGAAAAAGATAGACCTTGTGCAGCTTGTCAGGCAGGTAAACAAGTTGGAGGAGCACATCACAGCAAGAATGTGATGACCACTTCAAGACCTCTGGAGCTGCTGCATATGGACCTCTTCGGACCCGTCGCCTATCTAAGCATAGGAGGAAGTAAGTATGGTTTAGTTATTGTTGATGACTTTTCCCGCTTCACTTGGGTGTTCTTTTTGCAGGATAAGTCTGAAACCCAAGGGACCCTCAAGCGCTTCCTCAGGAGAGCTCAAAATGAGTTTGAGCTCAAGGTGAAGAAGATAAGGAGCGACAACGGGTCCGAGTTCAAGAACCTTCAAGTGGAGGAGTTTCTTGAGGAGGAAGGGATCAAGCACGAGTTCTCCGCTCCCTACACACCACAGCAAAATGGTGTGGTAGAGAGGAAGAACAGGACGCTAATCGATATGGCGAGGACGATGCTTGGAGAGTTCAAGACCCCCGAGTGCTTTTGGTCGGAAGCCGTGAACACGGCTTGCCACGCCATCAACAGGGTCTACCTTCATCGACTCCTCAAGAAGACTTCGTATGAGCTACTAACCGGTAACAAACCCAATGTATCGTACTTTCGTGTATTTGGGAGCAAGTGCTACATTCTAGTGAAGAAGGGTAGAAATTCTAAGTTTGCTCCCAAAGCTGTAGAAGGGTTTTTATTAGGTTATGATTCAAATACAAAAGCGTATAGGGTCTTCAACAAATCATCGGGTTTGGTTGAAGTCTCTAGCGACGTTGTATTTGATGAGACTAATGGCTCTCCAAGAGAGCAAGTTGTTGATTGTGATGATGTAGATGAAGAAGATGTTCCGGCGGCCGCTATACGAACCATGGCGATTGGAGACGTTCGGCCACAGGAACAGGATGAACGTGATCAACCTTCTTCCTCAACGACGGTGCATCCCCCAACTCAAGACGATGAACAGGTTCATCAAAAGGAGGCGTGTAATCAAGGGGGAGCACAAGACGATCAAGTGATGGAGGAAGAAGCGCAACCGGCACCTCCAACCCAAGTTCGAGCAATGATTCAAAGGGATCATCCCGTCGACCAAATTCTGGGTGACATTAGCAAGGGAGTAACTACTCGATCTCGATTAGTTAATTTTTGTGAACATTACTCGTTTGTCTCCTCTATTGAGCCTTTCAGGGTAGAGGAGGCCTTGCTAGATCCGGACTGGGTGTTGGCCATGCAGGAGGAACTTAATAACTTCAAGCGCAACGAAGTTTGGACGCTGGTGCCTCGTCCCAAGCAAAATGTTGTGGGAACCAAGTGGGTGTTCCGCAACAAACAGGACGAGCACGGGGTGGTGACGAGGAACAAGGCTCGACTTGTGGCAAAAGGTTATGCCCAAGTCGCAGGTTTGGACTTTGAGGAGACTTTTGCTCCTGTGGCTAGGCTAGAGTCCATTCGTATCTTGCTAGCATATGCCGCTCACCATTCTTTCAGGTTGTACCAAATGGATGTGAAGAGCGCGTTCCTCAACGGGCCAATAAAGGAGGAGGTGTACGTGGAGCAACCCCCTGGCTTCGAGGATGAGCGGTACCCCGACCACGTGTGTAAGCTCTCTAAGGCGCTCTATGGACTTAAACAAGCCCCAAGAGCATGGTATGAATGCCTTAGAGATTTCTTACTTGCTAATGCTTTCAAGGTTGGGAAAGCCGATCCAACTCTCTTTACAAAGACATGTGATGGTGATTTGTTTGTATGCCAAATTTATGTCGATGACATAATATTTGGTTCTACTAATCAAAAGTCTTGTGAAGAGTTTAGCAGGGTGATGACGCAGAAATTCGAGATGTCGATGATGGGCGAGTTGAACTACTTCCTTGGGTTCCAAGTGAAGCAACTCAAGGACGGCACCTTCATCTCCCAAACGAAGTACACGCAAGATCTGCTAAAGCGGTTTGGGATGAAGGACGCCAAGCCCGCAAAGACTCCGATGGGAACCGACGGACACACCGACCTCAACAAAGGAGGTAAGTCCGTTGATCAAAAAGCATACCGGTCAATGATAGGGTCTTTACTTTATTTATGTGCTAGTAGACCGGATATTATGCTTAGCGTATGCATGTGTGCTAGATTTCAATCCGATCCTAAGGAGTGTCACTTGGTGGCGGTGAAGCGAATTCTTAGATATTTAGTCGCTACGCCTTGCTTCGGGATCTGGTATCCAAAGGGGTCTAACTTTGACTTAATTGGGTACTCAGATTCCGACTATGCTGGATGTAAGGTCGATAGGAAGAGTACATCGGGGACGTGCCAATTCTTAGGAAGGTCCCTGGTGTCATGGAATTCTAAGAAACAAACCTCCGTTGCCCTATCCACCGCTGAGGCCGAGTACGTTGCCGCAGGTCAGTGTTGCGCGCAACTACTTTGGATGAGGCAAACCCTCAGGGACTTTGGCTACAATCTGAGCAAAGTCCCACTCCTATGTGATAATGAGAGTGCTATCCGAATAGCGGAAAATCCTGTTGAGCACAGCCGCACAAAGCACATTGACATCCGGCATCACTTTCTGAGAGACCACCAGCAAAAGGGAGATATCGAAGTGTTTTATGTTAGCACCGAGAACCAGCTAGCCGATATCTTTACCAAGCCTTTAGATGAGAAGACCTTTTGCAGGCTGCGTAGTGAGCTAAATGTCTTAGATTCGCGGAACTTGGATTGAATTGTAGCATACATGTATTTATGCCTTTGATCATGTTCCCTTCTGCATTTTGTTGCTTAGTATGGTGCTCAAGTTGTACAAACACTCCCTGGACCTCACAAGTCCGTTGCAATGTGATGCACATGTTTAGGGGGAGATGTGTTACAACTTGACCCGTTGAGACTAACCATATGTTTGAGTTTGCTTGTGTTAGTCTCAAAGGAGAATTGAAAGGGAAAAAGTGGACTTGGATCATGCAAGACTTCCACTGCACTCCGATGAGAGGGTAACTTATTCCAAGTCCATCTCTGAACTCTTATTGCCATTTGCTCTTAATTGAAGATTTTGGTGAGGCAATGGGGTTAAAGGGCCACAATTGATCCCGTTTTGGTGCTTGATGCCAAAGGGGGAGAAAATAAAGGCCAAAGCAATAAATGGATCAGCTACCACTTGAGAGATTTTGAAAATAGTAGAATAGAGTTTTTGATTTGTCAAAATTCTTAAGTTGTCTCTCTTGTCAAAAGTTGGCTTCTTGTGGGGAGAAGTATTGATTATGGGAAAAAGGGGGAGTTTTTGAAATCCTTGATCAATCTCTTTTTGAATGACTCTCTTTATGCTTAGACATGTGTGTTTAACTTAGAGATAGAGATTTGTGTTTGATTTGCAAAAACAAACCAAGTGGTGGCAAAGGATGATCCATATATGCCAAAATTGATTCAAAATAAATTTAAGTGTTATTTGAATTGAGTTTGCACTTGTTCTAGTGGCTTTATGTTGTGTTGGCATAAATCACCAAAAAGGGGGAGATTGAAAGGGAAATGTGCCCTTGGGCCATTTCTAAGTATTTTGGTGATTGAGTGCCAACACATGTGTTTAATTGTGAATTTGTGTACATGGATGAACAAGGTGCAAATCATGAGATAAAGGTATGTTTCTAAGCCTTAGTACATTGGTTTTGTGGACTAACATATTTGTCTAAGTGTTAGAAACAGAAAGAAGAAAAAGAGAAAAGGGGAGAGAATGACTTGGCTGTGTGCAGCCAAGTCCCAGCTCGGTCTGGAGCACCGGACTGTCCGGTGTGCACCGGACAGTGTCCGGTGCGCCAGACTGACTCGACTCGAACTGGCCGCTCTCGGGATTTTGGCCGGCGGCGTACGGCTAAAATTCACCGGACTGTCCGGTGTGCACCGGACTGTCCGGTGAGCCAACGGTCGGCCAGGGCCAACGGTCGGCCGCGCAATCCACGCGAGACACGTGGCTGAGCCAACGGTCGGAAGACGGCACCGGACTGTCCGGTGTGCACCGGACTGTCCGGTGCGCCAACGGCTCTCAGATCTCCGCCAGTTTGCAACGGTCGGGAAGCGCTGGATAAGGAAAGAAATCGGTCACCGGACATGTCCGGTGTGCACCGGACTGTCCGGTGCCCCCGACGACAGAAGGCCAGGATAGCCTTCCAGAATTGCTCTCAACGGCTCCTAGCTGCCTTGGGGCTATAAAAGGAGCCCCTAGGCGCATGGAGGAGACACACAAGCAACTCTTGAGCATTCTTGATCATCCACACAAGTTCTTTGCGCATTCGTTTGTGATTCTAAGTGATTCGAGCTCTGTTCTAGTGTGAACTCTGAGATAGTCATTCGAGCTCGAGTCTTGGCCGTGTGTGTGCGCTTTTGTTGTGGATTTGTGTGTGTTGCTTCCCTCCCTTACTCTGTGCTTTCTTTGTGATCATACACTTGTAAGGGCAAGAGACTCCAATTTGTGGAGATTCCTTGCAAACGGGATAGTGAAAGGAACAACAAAACAACGTGGTATTCAAGTGGGTCTTTGGACCGCTTGAGAGGGGTTGATTGCAACCCTCGTCCGTTGGGACGCCACAACGTGGAAGTAGGCAAGCATTGGCTTGGCCGAACCACGGGATAAACCACCGTGTCACCTCTGTCTTGATCTCTTGTGGTATTGTGTTTTGTTGAGACTTCACCTTAGCCACTTGGCAATAATCGTGCTAACACTTAACAAGTTTGTGGCTTAAGTTTGAAATTTTTACAGGATCACCTATTCACCCCCCCCCCCTCTAGGTGCTCTCATACCCGCGGGTAGAGAATTCATTCCGTACCCGCCTTCATATCGGGTAAAACCCGTCGGGTATTCGGGTTTCGGGTACCCATTGCCATCTCTAGGTGCTACACAATCAACACTCTAGGTCTTGTTTAATAAATGTTTTACAAATCTGCTGACTACAAAGTATTCCACCAAGTTTGTGTAGGTGAGTTAGCTTTTCAGAAACAATTTCCAAAGGTTTTTTCACTCCCTTCTCTTCATGTGACTCAATCTAAGTATTCACATGTTATACATCGCAAAGTGACACTAGATGATTGATATACAAACAAATTTGCCCCTCTTAATAGTTTGATCATCTATTCTAAACCCACTCATGTACTTCTCTAACCAACCGTTTACTAAAGAAATAAAATGTCCTACGAGTCATACCTTTGCCATGAGCATTCCATTTCATATCCTCTAATGGTGATGCTACACAAGCACCAACCTCTATCTTCATCAAATGATGAACAGTGACCATTGGTGTAGCCAACCATGCTACCTTTGATCATTATCCATAGCATGAAGTTCCTCTTAATTATCAACCTGAATAAACTCTTGTTTTGATCTTTCTTGAATGATGTGATACACTCCATGTTATTATGTGAGCTTATTAGTTCATCAACTGCAAGTTTTCTTTGCTCTTCACCATTGCCTCTGTCCATTGGCATCAATTCTTACTCGAGCTTCTTTGTCATATGCGGATTGTGACTCCAGAGCCTCCGACTTGCCCTTCAATACCACAACTAGTCCATCACACCCAAGCCTTGTCTCTTGATCTTTTCCACCTAGCCACATGACACCATATCATGTCTCATGCAATGATCTCTTTTATGGACACTTAGTTGAGCATTTCAAAACATCTAAGCTATTTTCGTCTCTATGGCTAGAGTTGCTAACACTAGTGTACTATGGACTAAACCCTATGTATCTCAACATAAACACGTATTAGTTTGACTAAGTTGTCACTCAATTACCGAAACCAAACAAGGCCCTTTCATCAGGACACAATGGCCCAAAGGCCACCCTATTCATAGGGTCCACTGCCCCTATAAGAAGAACCCTAGTTACTAATGTTGCACCATTTGGTCTGATGACACCCATCAGACCAATCTGACGTTGCTAGAACCTATTTGGCCTATTTTTACACATCGTGGGACTTATTCGTAATGGTCCAATGATCCTAGTCATAGGGTTTGGGGGTCATGCTTTTACTAGAGTTCTATGTGTAGGTGTTGGACCATACCCATTAGTATAATGACCCTATTTCTTAGGGTTTGATGCCTTTAAACTCTCCCAATTCACTTCTAATTAAAAAACTATTGTGAATGGGGTTTGATCCAAATGACTTTTGGGCCCCATCAAAGCTACCTAGAGCTAAAGACAACTAGTGTGCATCACATCTAACTCATTAGACTTAACTAGGCTAAGCTACTAGTTCATACCCCATTTATAGTATAATCAAAGAAAAGTAAAGTCCTCAAGTACACCAATTTTTTCTCAAATCCAATTAACACTTAGAGGTAGTCCATTATTAACCTTGTCTTCCATTCATTGAAAATTGAAATAGATTCCATACTTAGGGGCATGAAAACCATTGATGCCCAAACAATCACCATTATTGTGACCTAACTTAAATTGACTTGCAAACCACATGTTAGTAATAATAATTGTGTGTCATCATTAATCATTGAAAGCACAAATGACCTAGATTCTTTCAATTTAGTTGAAGTTTGAAGAAAAAGAGAGATCCTTTGTCTAGTGAGGTGTTTGAGATTTGATAATAATGAGATTAGAGATTTCATTATTGCATAGAGAGTATCAAGTATGCACCCACCTTCCACATTAGGCTTGTTTAGATCAAGTGAGAGTTTGTGCTTGTTACTCCTGGTGATCAACATTACCTATATGGTTTGGTAGTGATCATGAGCTTGGTGATCACTCGTTGGAGATTATAGGTGGCCCAACTCACGGTGTAAAAGGTACTGAGTGATTCACCATGCTAGAGTGGTGAAGAATCAACCCCAAGAGAGAACTTGATTCTTTTACAGATGATGGATCAAGGGGGAACCACACCCTTTCGTGGGTGCTCCAACAAAGACTAGTGGGGAGTGTTGACTCTATGGTTCCATAGGAAAACATTGCCGCATTCCTAACCCTTCCTTTCCTTCGAGCATTTACTTTTCTTCAATTAAATTCTTGTATTTACATTACAAGAATTGGTATGCTAGAATGGGGTTAGAACATAGGGTGCAAAACTTTTATAAGAAGGTTGGAACAAGATTAGGCACAAAGGGTGACGTGGGCTATCTCATATGAATTAATTATTGGAGAAATTTTAGATTAGCCTAATTCACCTCTATCTTGGGCATCTTGATCCTTTGAGTTTCCTCTAGGATCTCCATCGACCCACCCTGCACCGCTGCCCTTGGGGACACCTTGTCACATGTTGTTGTCAGCGGTGCAAGGCGAGCCACTAGGCAAACCACGACCATGGCTCTATTGGTATGGGCATATGTCGGTGTTTCGGACTCGGGGGGCCCTCAGCCGGATCGACTAGTGAATTTTAGTGCCATGTGCCCCTGTCCAGATGGGTTGATGCAAGATGGAACACAAGCGATGGGATGAGGCTTATATTATCCTGCACCAGGGGGCGCTTGCAGTAGGGGTTACAAGCGCTGCGGGAGAGCGAGAGCGAGAGAGAGAGAGAGAGAGAGAGGAGGAGAGGGTTCGACGTTGAGGCGGCCATCTAAGGCTGCCTGTACTGCGTCTCTCTTGCTCTACCTGCCTCCGCTCGTCTGCGCCGTGCGTCCATGTGTTCGTACACTGTACGCTCATCTCTTCCTCTCCCGTTTTTCCCTTTTTTCTCCTCCCTCCCCGTGGGGCCCTAGACACCCCCTTTTATAGACATAAGGAGATGCCCAGCTGTACAATGGGGGTGTAGCTTGGAGCTAACGTGGCTGGCAGGTTAGTGCCCTGAGCCTTGTACAGATAATAACGTGGCCATCGGGGAAGCGCCTTGAACCCTGTAGATGTACCGATGTGGCCGTCGGAGGAGTGTCTTGAGCCCTGTAGAGGTACCAATGTGGCCATCGGAGAAGTGCCCTGAGCCCTGTAGGAGCATAGCTGGCGGTGCGGCATGGATCCTGCTGACGTCTCCGTGCTTCCGTAGGGGATTTGAGAGCACCCAACGTCATGGGCGCACGCGGGGAGCCATCATTACCTGTTACCGGGGTGACTTAGATGGGACATCGGTCTTGTTCCTTCGTAGCGTGAGGCGGCTAGCTAAGGGTAGGGTAATGATGGATCCCCAGTAGCATAGCTGATACGAGGCTGAGGTCGGGCGAGGCGACGACTCCTCCGAGGCCGAGGCTGAGGTCGGGCGAGGCGGAGTCCTTCTCCCGAGGCCGAGGCTGAGGCCAAGGCCTGGGGTCAGGCGAGGCGGAGTCCTTCTCCCGAGGCCGAGGCTGAGGCCGAGGCCTGGGGTTGGGCGAGGCGGAGCTTGCTATTGCGCCCGAGGCCGAGACTCGGGGAAGGCCGCGACTGTTGTTAGTCTTTCCTTGGTGGCTAGCACAGTTGCTGGAGCGGGGTGAACAACACTGTTTTCCTATTAGAACGGTCAGTAAAGGGGGCGAAGTGACTGCGGTCACTTCAACCTTACCGACTGAGGCACGCGTGTCAGGATAAGGTGTCAGACGATCCCTGCATTAAATGCGCACGCGATACGGTCGGTTGGTAAGGCGATTCGGACGAGGTCGCTGCACGACAAAGTCTGCCCAAGCTAGGCTTCGGGCGAGCCGAGGATGCGTCTGCTGGCTGAGGGGACCCTCGGGCGAGGCGTGAATTCATCCGGGACTACGGTCCTGGCTCGAGGCTGGGCTCGGGTGAGGTCACGTCCCTTGGTAGACGAAGCCCGCGCTTTATCGATCGTTTATGGTTTGTTCTAAAGATGTTTTCCAGCTAGATTAAGGAGCGTTGGGGGTACCCCTAATTACGGTCCCCGACAGTAGCCCCCGAGCCTCGAAGGGAGTGTAGATACTAGTTTGGAGGTTCTACCAGATTTTTTGCAAGGGGACCGACCCTTCTCGGTTATGCTTTGTTCCGGTGGGTGAGCGCGAGCACACCCGCCGGGTGTAGCCCCCGAGGCCTCGGAGGAGTGGCTTGACTCCTCTAAGGTCTTAATCCTTCTTGTGATGCCTCGGTCAGCCTTGTCGTTCGCTTATGCGGCCTGGCCGCTGCCCGGGTGCATAGTCAGGCTCCAAGTTTTCAAGTTGGTTTGTTGACGTGGTCAACGGTTTAGCCGTAGCCTGGTGCGAGAGCAGCCTCCGAGCCTCTGCACAGAGCGAGAGGACTATCAAGGACCGTCTCGACTTTTATTATACGCCCCTTTGTCGCCTCTCCGCGAGGAGGAAGGGGGGAAGCGCTGTGTTACCCCTAGGGGGGGCACCGAACACGGTGTTTCCGGTGAGCTGCTAATGGGTAATCCGAGTGGACGCCCGAGCCCCGTTTGATAAGGGTCGGCTAGTGGCCCAGAGGCGCGCTCCAAAAGTACCTGCAGGTGATTTGCTGGACCCGGACACATTCGATAGGATCCGAGGGCTTGATGCCTCCCTCCGGTGGAATTCCATTACAAATTGTTCTCGCTAGTCTCGGAAATGTCCTAGGGTACCTCGGGAGCGTAGCCCAAGCCTCGGCCATGTAACGGACGTACCCAGGGTCATCCCTAACTCTGCGTGCTCTGGGGCGGCTGTCGAACCCTTCCAAGGGGTCAGCCTTCGAACCCCTGATCAGTAATGGGCTCGGAGCCCGAGTGCTCTAGGGCGGTTGCCGAACCCCGGAGGGCGCAACCTTCGAACCCCTGATCAGTAGGAGGGCTCAGGGCCCATTTCCTTCGCTGGGAATGATCCTTTTTGCAATATCCCCTTTCCCGGTCCCTGTGGCAAGAGAGAGAGAGAGGAGAAAGAAAAGGATAAATTTAAATAAGGTGGCGCACCTTTTTTGATGCGGTCATTATGACGGGGACGAAACGGCGCCCGCTTCGCTGGCCGGAGGTGTCGCTTGTCCTGCCAAGGAGTTAATGCGACGAGACGGGCGATTCGTGGGGCATCTGTTGCCCGTGCGCGAGTCGTTCAAGGAACAGAAAGACCGTTTCACCTTTGAGTTTGAATCCCGCGGCGGGTTCGGGCGAAGCCTTCGGTGGATCTCGCTCGGGCCTTTATATACCCGGAAGAGGGGCTGGTGGTGGTTCTTTACCCGGCCATTTACGCTTGCCTTCTGCTTTGGTTTCCACAACCTAAGAGAGCAGCCAGATAAAAGGAAACCACACACCTCATCCGTTCCGCCTCCACCACCTCCGTTCGGCGATGGCTGACAAGGTGACCGTCATTCCGCCGTGTGACCCATGGCCTTTCTCCACCGTCGTTGTGGAGGATCTAGAGGCCCTTGTTGCTGATGGTCTGCTCCGTCCCCTCACTGATAGGCCGCAACCGGAGTGGATGGCCCCCGCGAGCGAGGCCGACCCGACTCCGCCGCCGGGGTATGTGGTCAGTTTCATCCCCTTCCATGAACGGGGGTTTGGAGTGCCAGCGAGTCGCTTTATGCGGGCGCTCCTACACCACTACGGGGTGGAGCTGCATAACCTCAACCCCAACTCTATCGCGCAAGCGGCCATCTTTGCGGCGGTTTGCGAGGGTTTTTTGGGGATTGACCCTCACTGGGACCTCTGGACCCATCTCTTCTCCGTGGAGTTCTTCACCGCGACGACAGAGGCGAAGAAGGTCCGTATGGCGGTGCGGGCCGGTGGCTGCACCCTGCAGCTGAGGCCGAGGCGCACGCAGTAGTACATCCCTGCCTCCCTTGTGTCTTCGAACAAGGGGTGGCAGAACCGGTGGTTTTATCTCCGGAATGACGGCGGGATGCTTCCGCCGTTTTCTCAATGAGTGGTGACCGCCGCCGGCACTAACTGGCACTGGGGGGCCACGCATGAGAAACTGGAGAAGCTCTAACCTATTTTGGAGGCCTTGCAGAAGTTATGAGATGGGGGCCTTACCGCTGCGGGGGTCGTCGCCGCCATCCACCGTCGGAGGGTGCTCCCTTTGGTAGAGCGACGGTTGTCGCTTGCGGAGATGAAGCCGGGGGGTCGATTTGGAAGGCACGCGGATGTCCTCGACCCCCCTCTCTGTCGACAACCTCCTCAAGCGGGTAGCATGTACGGTGGGGAGGCCGGATGCTGACGCCCTTAGCCAGCCCGCAATGCGTCCCGACCGGGGGTATGTGTCCCTAGTAAGCGCCCGGTCCTTCTCCTGTTTTGCGCTGAGTTTTTTGCGCCTTCGATTCTCACTGTTGGGATTTTTGTTCGCCCCCAGGGGTTGAGGATTTATAAACCCGCCCGGCCGCCGGTCCCGGAGGACGCGGCGGACCGAGCTGCGTGGAGGCTTGCAGCGGAGAAGGAGAAGGAGAAGAAGGACGTGGAAAAGGCCTGAGCTCATGAGAGGATGCTAGCTCGGGAAGCCTTGGAGAAGTGTCGTCGGAGGCAGGCGAGGAATGGGCTCCCGAGGGAGCCATCGCTGGAGACGCCTGACGACGACGATGATGATGATGACGACGACGACGAGGACAACGACATGGCGGCCCGACTTGGCCTCGGCTTGGACCTGAGGCTGGGCCAGGGGTCGCCGAGCCAGCCTCCAAGTGGGCTGGCACCATCAGCGCCTGGGGCCGGGACACCAAGGTCCCAACCCGAGGAGCAGGGGCAGGTCGAGGGGGTACTTGATCCCTTGGCCGAGACAGTTGTTGTGACTCCGGGGGGTCAGGCTGATCCGCCTGTTCCCCAAGAGCAGGTGCCCGCGCTAGCTGCACAGGAGGCCGGTCCTTCGGCCGTCGTGACGACGCCTGGGCAGGCCGCTCCCTTGGTGCCTCGGGCGTCCGAGGCGGAAACAGCGCCAAACCCGGCGGCGGGGCAGCCCCCGGCAGCGCCTGCGGGGATAGGGGCCCGAGGGGCCTCCCCACAGGCACGATTGGTCCTGCTCCGGAGTGGGTAAGTATCTGAGGATACCTCTATTTTGGTCTTTTGCTATGTGCCTTGAACTTGCTCTCTCTTTCTTTCAGCAAGTGGAGGCAGGCTTGGCTGGTTTGGCCCCCATGAAGGCTCTTAAGACGAAGCCGGCTTCGGCGGCCGGTGCTGCAGCACGCCATGCCAGTTGGTTGGCCTCCGCGCAAGGCGTCCTCCAACGGGGAGCCCGAGCGGCGTGAGTTTCCATGGGGTAAGCATCTCAGGATGACCCCCCGTTGGAGCGGCCATCATGCCGGGGGAGGCTGCTGATGCGGCCGCGACCCCGAGCCCTCCTGACTTGTTGTCGGCGCCGGCATTGACTCCTGCCGGGGCCATCGCTGATTCGCCCGTGGAACCGCCCGTTGCTGCCAATGTCGGGATGGTTGAGGTGCCACCGCCCGTGGTCATTCCCGACCTCCCCATTCTCGGCCACGAGGAGAGTGCGGCCGTCGTTGCTGAGGCTGGTGATCGGAGGTCCGCCACCTTAGCCGAGGAGAGGCCCAGTACGTTGACGGCGGTGGTACCTGATGCGTCGGCTGCAGGGGACCCGACGCTTCGGTGGACGGGCGTGCAGAACCGTGGCCTGTCCTGGGGAGCAGCGGCCTCATCCCTACGCAGCTCAATCCCAACGAATGGTGCGGGCAGCCGCTCCAGTTCTGGGGCCGCGGCATCTCGGAGCCCCTCCTCCTCCTCAACGATGGGTTGGAGGAGAAGGCTCGAGATAGTTTCCGTGAGTATACCAAGGCGGCGATGAGGTCGCTTCAGTCGACCATGGAGACCCTTTCCAGGGACGTTCCAAAGGTTTTCCAGGTAAGGACTTAGACGTACACCTTACGTGACCAGGGCATTCTTTGCGACATCTCGTTTTCCTTCCTCAGGAGCTCGCGGACGTGAGCACCGCCAAGTCGCTGTACATCCGCCGCGAAAGCGGCGTTTGGAGGTCGCTGCGATCCCAGCGGGCCACGCTTGCTGAGGCCAATGAGTGCCTCGCCCAACGGAGCGCCGAGGTGGTGGACCTTCGGTTGCTCTGCGACGGGCTGAAGTCGGAGGCGGGCTGAGGCCCTTGGGGGTCAGCTGGCTGAGGCTATGGAGCGGCTAGCCGAGGCGTCCGCTTGGGTCGAAGGTATGTTTTGTCCGCTTCGCGACTTTGTTTTCGTCTCCATTCTTCTCCTTGTGTCTGAAGAACGTTGTCCGGCTGTCTGCAGAGTTCGAGACGGCTCTTAACGAGTCCGCCAAGAACTGCAAGGCGCTTGCCGAGGTGGCCGAGCAGAAGGAGGCCGAGCGTGTGGCCATGTCCGAGGCCATCTCGGCTTTCTGCTAGTCCTTTAGCCTCGACGGCGTCCCCTCGGGTAGCTCCCCTAGAGTCATCTGCGGGCCTTGGGTGGCCATGTGCGCAACAGACTCCATGGGGCGCTGCACCACGACGTTAGACGGGCCTTCACCGTGCTCTCTTCCCACTACAATGTGGATCTGGAGCGGGTCAGCGAGGGGTACTGCCTACCCGACAAAGAGGAGGCTGCCTTAGCCGAGGTCCAGAGGCTTGACGCGGCCGTCGAGGGCCCAAGTGTGGCGCTAGCTTCCTCCTTTGAGGTGGAGATCCTTTCGCCCGTGTCGCCGTCTGAGGCCGTGTCAGATCCTGCCGAGGGTGGGGATGACGCCGAGCATGCTGCTCCTCCCCCTGCCGATGTCTGAGCCTGCAGGAACAGTTTGCCCCGAAGTATGCATATGTCTTTTGCAGCCGCTGAGGCCTAGACAGTATTGTCGGATTATAAAGCTGTGTTTTCTTTCCTCTTGTTTCGTGTGTTAGGACTTGTTCGGTAGCAGAATCGCTTATCCGAGCGTGAGTCACTTTTCGCGGAAGGTGATGAGTGAGGTATCCTTATCCCAGAGGCGTAGGAGTCCCTCGGCTCGGTTGGCCTTGCCGCTTACGTGTTCTCTCGTCGTTTTTAGGATTCTGTTAGCGACACAGTCGAAAAGGCATGAAAGTTGTTATGGCAGAAAAATTTTCGAGCGGTAGGACTTGTTCGGTAGCAGAATCGCTTATCCGAGCGTGAGCTACCTTTTCGTGGAAGGTGATGAGTGAGGTATCCGTATCCCAGAGGTGTAGGAGTCCCTCAGCTCAGTCGGCCTTGCCGCTTACAGTCTCTCTTGCTCGTCTTTAGGATTCTGTTATCGATACAGTCGAAATGCACGAAAGACTTTTCGGCGAAAGACTTTTCCGAGGAAAATTTTGACGCAGAGGGGGTTCCACCTTCTAGCCCCCGAGGGAGGATCGGGCTTTGCCGAGGCAAGGCTAATCCTTCCTTGATGGTTAGACTTTATTTATGTATATAAAGAAAGCGAGATACATGAACGACTTGAAACATTTTAAGGGTAGAAGCGACGTAGCTGTTCGATGTTCCAAGCGTTGCTGTAGACCTTGCCTTGATCGTTGGCCAGCTTGTATGTCCCGGGCTTCAAAATCTTGGCGATGATGAAGGGCCCTTCCTAGGGAGGGGTAAGTTTGTGGCACCCTCGAGCGTCTTGCCATAGCCGAAGTACCAAGTCTCCCACTTGGAAGTCTTGGGGCCGAACCCTTCGGGCGTGGTAGCGTCGCAGGGACTGCTGATACCGCGCCAAGTGTAGTAAGGCCACGTCCCGACAATCTTCCAGTTGGTCCAATGAATCCTCTCGGCTAGCCTAGTTGCTTCGGTCGTCGTAAGCCTTTGTCCTCGGGGAACCGTATTCCAAGTCCATGGGTAAGATGGCCTCGGCCCCATAGACTAGGAAAAACAACGAGAAACCCATGGCCCGGCTCAGCGAAGTCCTCAGACTCCAAACCACCGAGGGTAGCTCTTTCATCCATCGCTTGCGAACTTATTGAGGTCGTTATAGATCCTTGGCTTTGGTCCCTGCAAAATCATACCGTTGGCGCGTTCCACCTGCCCATTCGTCATTGGGTGCGCTACGGCGGGCCAGTCCACACGGATGTGGTGGTCCTCGCAGAAGTCCAGGAACTTTTCCCCTATGAACTGCGTGCCATTATCGGTGATGATTGAGTTTGGGACCCCAAAGCGATAGATGATATTTGTGAAGAACGCCACCGCCTGCTCGGACCTGATGCTGGTTAAGGGTCGGACCTCGATCCACTTGGAGAATTTGTCGATGGCGACCAGCAGGTGCGTGAAGCCCCCGGGTGCCTTCTGCAAGGGGCCGACGAGGTCCAGACCCCACACAGCAAACGGCCAAGTGATAGGTATCGTCTGCAGGGTTTGAGCGGGCAGGTGCGTCTGTCTTGCGTAGAATTGACACCCTTGGCAGGAGCGTACAATCTTGGTGGCGTCGGCCACTGCGGTTGGCCAGTAGAAACCTTGTCGGAAGGCGTTTCCAACGAGGGTCCGAGGCGTCGCATGGTGACCGCAAGCCCCCGAGTGTATTTCTTGTAACAGCTCTTGCCCTTGGGCAATGGATATGCATCGTTGGAGAATGCCTGAGGGGCTACGGTGGTATAGCTCCTTTTCATCACCCAGCAGAACGAACGACTTGGCGCGCCGAGCCAGTCGCCGAGCTTCAGCTTTGTCGAGGGGCAGCTCTCCTCAGAGGAGATATTCCAGGTACGGGGTCTGCCAGTTCGGGACCGGTGTGACCCCATTCTGCTCCCCCTCAACGTGTAGGGCCTCACCCTCGGCGGCCGAGGGTACCTCGGGCTAGGCCGAGGCCTCCTCGGGCCCGGGCGCGTCGTTGACTTAGATGGATGGCTGATATATATCCTTGGAGAAGACATCCGGGGGAACTGTCATTCGCCCCGAGGCTATTTTCGCCAGCTCATCTGCGGTTTCGTTGTACCGTCGAGCAACATGGTTGAGTTCCAGCCCATAGAACTTGTCTTCCAAACGCCGAACTTCGTCGCAGTAGGCCTCCATTTTTTGGTCGCGACAGTGGGAGTTCTTCATGACCTGGTCAATGACGAGCTGCGAGTCGCCATGAGCATCGAGGCACCGAACCCCCAGCTCGACAGCGATGCGCAGGCCATTAACCAAGGCCTCGTACTCGGCCACGTTGTTTGACACCAGAAAATGGAGGCGCAGTACGTAGCGTACATGTTTCTCGAGGGGTGAGATGAAGAGCAAGCCAGCACCTGCTTCTGTTTTCATCAGCGACCCGTCGAAATACATGGTCCAAAGTTCGGGTTGTATTGGGGCCGTTGGCAACTGGGTGTCAGTCCATTCAGCCAGGAAGTCAGCCAAGACTTGGGATTTTATGGCCTTCCGAGGGGCAAATGAAAGTGTTTCGTCCATAAGTTCCACTACCCATTTTGCTATCCTACCCTGAGGCCTCTTGGCTCTGGATGATTACTCCCAGGGGGAAGATGACACCACAGTAACCGGATGAGACTCGAAGTAGTGTCGCAGCTTTCGACGTGTCAGAATCACTATGTAGAGCAGCTTCTGGATTTGCGGGTAGCGGACTTTGGTCTCGGATAGCACTTCGCTGATGAAGTAGACTGGCCTCTCAACGAGCAATGCATGCCCTTCTTCCCGTCTCTCGACTACGATCGCGGTGCTGACCACCTGAGTGGCTGCGGCTACGTAGATCAAGAGGGCTTCTCCCACAGCAGGGGGCACCAAGATGGGCGCATTTGTAAGGAGCGCCTTTAAGTTTCCGAGGGCTTCCTCGGCCTCGGGGGTCCAAGTGAAGCGCTCGGCCTTCCTTAAGAGGCGGTACAAGGGCAATCCTTTCTCGCCGAGGCGCGAGATGAAGCAGCTCAGAGTCGCAAGGCATCCCATGACCCTTTGTACTCCTTTCAAATCTTTGATGGGCCCCATGTTGGTGATGGCCGTGATTTTCTCCGGGTTGGCTTCGATGCCTCGCTCGGAGATGATGAACCCTAAGAGCATGCCTCGGGGGACTCCAAAGACACACTTCTTAGGATTGAGTTTTACGCTCTTCGCTTTCAGGCGGCTGAATATTGCCTCAAGGTCAGATAGGAGGTCGGAGGCTTTCCTTGTCTTGACCACGATGTCATCGACGTAAGCCTCGACCGTTCTGCCGATGTGTTCCCCGAACACATGGTTCATGCACCTCTGGTAGGGGCACCTGCATTCCTCAAGCCAAATGGCATTGTAGTATAACAATACATGCCAAAAGGCGTGATGAAAGAAGTCGCGAGCTGGTCGGACTCTTTCATCTTGATTTGGTGATAGCTTGAGTAGGCATCGAGGAAAGACAGGGTTTCGCACCCAGCAGTGGAGTCCACAATCTGATCGATGCGAGGCAAAGGGTAGGGAACCTTCGGACATGCTTTGTTTAGACCAGTGTAGTCTACGCACATCCTCCATTTCCCACCTTTTTTCTTTACAAGCACAGGGTTAGCTAACCATTCGGGATGGAATACCTCTTTGATGAACCCTGCAGCCATCAGCCTATGGATCTCCTCGCTATGGCTCTGCGCTTTTCTTCATCAAAACAGCGCAGGGACTGCTTCAGGGGTCAGGCTCCAGCTCGGATGTCCAGTAAGTGCTCGGCGACATCCCTCGGTATGCCCGCCATGTCCGAGGGACTCCACGCAAAAACCTCGGCATTTGCGTAAAGAAAGTCGACGAGCACTGCTTCCTATTTGGGGTCGAGCTCAGAGCCGATCCTGACTTTCTTGCCGGTGTCGTTGCTGGGGTCGAGGGAGACGGACTTGACCACCTCGGCCGGCTCGAAGTTGCCGGTGTGCCGCTTCGCGTCGGGCACCTCTTTGGAGAGGCAATCCATGTCGGCGATGAGGGCTTCGGACTCGGCGAGGGCCTCGGCATACTCCACGCATTCCACGTCGCACTCGTAAGTGTGGCGGTACGTGGGTCCGACGGTGATGACTCCCTTGGGGCCAGGCATCTTGAGCTTGAGGTAGGTGTAGTTGGGGATTGCCATGAACTTGGCGTAGCACGGTCTCCCCAACACCGCGTGATAGGTCCCTCGGAACCCAACTACCTCGAAGGTGAGGGTTTCCTTTCGAAAGTTGGAGGGAGTTCCGAAGTAGACTGGCAAGTCAATCTGCCCGAGGGGCAGGATGCGCTTTCCTAGTGCGATCCCGTGGAAGGGTGCTGCACCAGCCCGGATCTCGGACCGATCAACCCCCAAGAGCTCCAAGGTCTCGGCGTAGATGATGTTGAGGCTGCTGCCTCCATCCATGAGTACCTTGGAGAGCCTAATGTTGCCAATGATCGGGTCGACGATGAGCGGGTACCTTCCTAGGCTCGGCACAAAATCGGGGTGGTCGCCTTGGTCGAAGGTGATAGGCCTGTCGGACCGGTCTAGGAAGACTGGCGCTGCCACCCTCACCGAGCGGACCTCCCGGCACTCTTGCTTGCGGTGCCGAGCCGAGGCGTTCGCCACCTGCCCACCGTAGATCATGAAGCAGTTGTGGACCTCGGGGAACTCCTCTTCCTTATCGCCCCCCTTATTGTTGCCTTGGTCTTTGCCACCTTCTGCCGAGGGTCCGGCCTTGTTGAAGTAGCGCCGGAGCATGTCGCACTCCTCAAGGGTGTGCTTGACGGGACCCCGGTGATAGGGGCACGACTCCTTGAGCATCTTGTCGAATGCGTCGGCCCCTCCAGGAGGCTTCCGAGGGTTCCTGTGCTCGGCAGCGGTGACGAGATCCATGTCGACGGTGTTGTGCCTTGCCTACGCCTTCTTCTTGGTCTTCTTCTTCGCGCTGCGCTGGGCGGATGCCTCGGGGGCGTCTTCCTTCTGCCCTCCCTGAGGCTGCTTGTCCTTCCGGAAGATGGCTTCGACCGCCTCCTGACCAGAGGCAAACTTGGTGGCGATGTCCATCAATTCGCTCGCCTTGGTAGGAGTCTTACGCCCCAGTTTGCTCACCAGGTCTCGACATCTGGTGCCACCGAGGAATGCCCCGATGACGTCCGAGTCGGTGATGTTGGGTAGCTCGGTGCGCTGCTTCGAAAACCTCCGGATGTACTCTCGCAGGGATTCCCCTGGCTGCTGGCAGCAGCTTCGGAGATCCCATGAGTTCCTAGGGCGCACGTACGTACCCTGGAAATTCCCAGCGAAAGACTTGACCAGGTCGTCCCAGTCAGAGATCTGTGCAGGAGGCAGATGCGGCAGATGCTCCAGCCAGGCCCGAGCAGCGTCAGAGAGGAAAAGGGGGAGGTTGCGGATGATAAGGTTGTCATCGTCCGCCCCTCCCAACTGGCATGCCAGCCGGTAGTTCACAAGCCACAACTCTGGCCTTGTCTCCCCCGAGTACTTGGTGATGGTAGTCGGGGCTCAAAAACAGGCTGGGAACGACGCTCTTCGTATGGCCTGGCTAAAGACTCATGGACCCGGTGGCTCGGGTGAGGGGCTTCGATCCTCCTCACTGTTGTAGCGTCCCCCGCACCTGGGATGGTAGCCTCGGCGCACTTTCTCCTCGAGGCAGGTTCGACGGTGGCGGTGGTGTTGATCGGTGCCGAGGTGATCCGGAGCTGTAGGCGTCCCGTCCCATGTGCGCTCGGTGTGGACTGAGGCCTCCCGCATGCGTCGGGAGGGCGCTGCGCGATGCTCCGAGGGGTCTCCTCGCCTTCGGGAGGCAGAGCTCTCGGCTTGTCGGACAGCGGCGTCTTCTAGGAGGCCCTTGAGCTCACCCTGGATACATTGCCCATCGGTGGTGGATGGCTCCGGCATCGTCCGAAGCAACATTGCTGCTGCGGCTAGGCTCTGGCCGGCCCCGTTCAAGGCCGAGGGCGGCATCGACCTGGCATCATCAACAATGCGGCGCTGGACGTCCTGGGCCCGATGACGCGCTCCTCCGGCGAGTGCCTGGCCTGCCCACTCCTGCTCGATGTTTTGTCGGAGCTGCACAAGTCGCCCCGCTTCTTCGTCGAGCTTGGCCTGCATCCCGCGGAGTTGCTCAAGCTGTGTGTCCTGACCCCCCACAGGGACTTGAACCACGGCTAGCTCCCATGGGATCTCAATGCGAGACGCAGGTGCAAGGGTGCCATCACCTCCTAGCATACCAAGGTGGTTTTCTCTGTCGTGATCCTCCTGATTGATGTGGTAGCACTCGCGAGTTGGGTCGCAACCCTCATCGCCAAGGCTGTGACCATCATCAGAGCAGCCGGAGAGGCAGTGGTCACATGAAGTCGCGCATGGCACTAGGATCACGGAGTCCGGAGAAATCCCAGCTAATGTCGGGGTCGTCCTCTTCCTCGGAACCCGCGGGTCCGGAGGTTGAGACAGCCGTCAGTCGGTCCCAAGAGGACCACATATGGTACCCAAAAGGTCAGGACACGCCCTTACGAAAGCGCTCACCGAAGCGGGGTCGCTTGGTGGGTCGAAACTGAATCTAAAGGGAACAGGATGGAAAATGGACGGTACCTTTTGGTCGATGGACGGTGGCAAAGTCGCGTCGGGGACGGACTGCATCGTTATCTCAGGTACGAGGCTAACGCCCAGCAAGTCCTTCGCGAGGGTGCTGACGTCATCAGCCCGCTCGGGGTTGGCACGTTGCAGGGAAGCGACACCCATCGTTGTCTCAAGCGCGTGGACAACGCCTGACATATCCCCCGTAGGGGTGCCGGTGTCGTCGACTCGCTCTGGTTTGACAGCCGATGAGGTGCCGCCTCCTGCGTGGCCACGGTTGCCCCGTCTCCGTCTCCTCCGGCGAGGAGGGCGGCGAGGTAAACCTGGGTGATCCTCTTCTGCCGCGGGGAGATGCGGTCGTCGTCGAGTTCTCCCCCAGCGGGCGAGCCGTCGACCGTCGTTGTTGTCATGCTGCGGAGGGAGTAGTATCATGTCGTAGCCGCCGTCGAGGGACATGAACTCAAGATTCCCGAAGCGGAGCACCGTCCCGGGCTAGAGAGGCTGCTAAAAGCTACCCATCTAGAACTCAACGGGAAAGTATTCGTTAACATGCAGCGAGCCCCTACCTGGCGCACTAACTGTCTGTGTTTCGGACCCGGGGGGCCCTCAGCCAGACCGACTAGTGAATTTTAGTGCCGCGTGCCCCTGTCCAGATGGGTTGATGCAAGATGGAACACAAGCGATGGGATGAGGCTTATATTATTGTCACACCCGGTTTTAGAAGACAAACCGAATGCGAACCATGTACGTGCCAGGATCAGCAATTCACATACACAGCAGTTACATAACATGGACATCATCACACAGTGCTCAAATAGTATTAAAAAGGAAAATAATAGTCGATTACATCATATGTCTGAGACATCCACAAAGTCCTTACAATAAATCAAAGTGCGGAAAAGAAACGTAGATAAACGCGGCCTTCACAGGCAGCCGACTGGGGGTTGCCGCTAACCCACGCCTAGAACTCGTCGTAGTCTTGGAACTCCTGAAAGTCTCCTTCCACGGCTTCATCTTCTCCTGAGCAGTGGTTGCAATGCGGACAACCTGGGGAAGGGTGGGTTTGGTGTGTAGAGCAAGGGTGAGTACACATCAACATACTCAGCAAGTGTCCTGTTTGGCTGTAGTGGACTAGCTTTATGTGGGGGTAAGTCAAGCAGTTGCTTTTAGTTGGTCAGATTATTATTACTAGTAGAGAAAGCTAAGTTTTAGGATTAACCCACGTTATTAACCCAAACGTACTCTTTCCAAACGGAAAGAATACCACTTACCATTACTAGAGTCAAAACCAAGAACCATCAATCTCATTGCCACCTGCAAATCCAAACATCTCTGATCAAGTACCACTAATCACTGGAGCTCCCTTGGCCGCTCATAACCGCGAGCACGGCTGATATATCAGTTTTCTAACACTCTGCAGAGGTTGTACACTTTACCCGTGAGCCGTGATTCCCTTTTTGCCTCGGGTTGTACGGACCCTTGAACACTCCCAAGGTGAGTTGATAGGGTCTCACTATGTAGCCTTTATAAAGATTCCCCGGGGTTGTAGCCGCCCGTTAGGTTTCCTAAATGTACCACACTCCTCCCCAAGGGACAAATCAACCTTGGCAGAGCGAGCCGCATACACCGAGCCCCATTGACGGCACGACGGCGAAGCGAACTACGCCCCGGTTCCTCTAATTACTCAGCTAAGGGCGTCCCACTCCACCCTCATGGTTGCACTGTTTTCCCGGGCGGTCATCCAACGAACAGGTCCTTACGGAGAGGCACTCGAGAAATCGCTCGAGCCCCCTTGAAGGTCGCAAGTATAACATCATAATAAAAGAGGGGAAAACAATGTATCATTGATAATTCTCATCATGTTCATTGATTAGAGTTGAGCAATAGCATAAGACTAAGCAATAATAATCCAACCCAAATAGGTAAACAAGGACATGGATAACAAAAGCTAGTCAATCCTTAGGTATAAATGTGTAATGCGGGAGGTGAATTAAAGTATGTATAGGACAGAGTTAGGTCAAGGGACACTTGCCTCCACCAACCGACTGCTGCTCAGGGGCTTCTGCTGCGAGTTCTTTGGGCTCCTCAACCAGATCGTTCTCTATGTGAGCGCAAACATACATACATCCATCCATCCATTTTAGAAAATAAACAGTACATCATACAAGAGGGCAGATAAATTGATTATGCATGGAGTATGACATACAGTATTGCATTTGCCATGGCTAGAAAGAGAAGAGGGAAGGTCTCGTAGGGGTTGAAGCTATACTCGAGGTGTATTACGGGTAGACGCATAACTAGTCATTACGTGCTCTAGTTCCACTTAGTTCCAATAGTAAGGATCAGTCACATGTTGAAAGGGAAATGTGCCCTTAGGCCATTTCTAAGTATTTTGGTGATTTAGTGTCTAACACAAGTGCCTAAGTGTAAAATGGTGGACAAAGTACAAATCAAGGATAAAGGTATGTTTCTCAGACTTAGTACATTGTTTTAGAGACTAATGTATTGTGTCTAAGTGCTGGAAACAGGAAAAGACCAACTAGAAATGTCTTGGCTCGAGCAGCCAAGACTCTGCTCAGTCTGGGTGCACCGGACTGTCCGGTGGCTCACCGGACAGTGTCCGGTGGTGCACCGGACAGTGTCCGGTGCGCCAGGCTGGCTCGAGCGAAGTGGCCGCTCTCGGGAATTCACCGGCGACGTACGGCTATAATTCACCGGACTGACCGATGTGCACCGGACTGTCCGGTGAGCCAACGGTTGGCTGGGCCAACGGTCGGCCGCGCAATCTGCGCGGGACACGTGGCCGAGGCAACGGCTAGAAGGGGGCACCGGACTGTCCGGTGCGCCAACGGCTCTCAGGCTACCAACGGTCGACTGCGCCATTTTTGGAAGGAAATCGGGCACCGGACAGTGTCCGGTGCGCCAGTCGATAGAAGGCATGATCTGCCTTCCAAGATTGCTCTCAACGGCTCCTAGCTGCCTTGGGGCTATAAAAGGGACCCCTAGGAGCATGGAGGAGAACACCAATCATTCCTACAACATTCCTAAGCACCAAGACATCAATTCCATGCCTTTGATTCTTTGCGATAGCAATTAGAGCTCTAGTTGAGTGGTGAACTCATTGAGTTGTGTTGTGAGATCTTATTGCAATTTGTGTGCGTGGTGTTGCTGTGATTTCTTGTCTTGAGTGCGTTGCTAATCCCTCCCTTGCTCCGTGTTTCTTTGTGAATTTCAAGTGTAAGGGCGAGAGGCTCCAAGTTGTGGAGATTCCTCGCAAACGGGATTGAGTAAAGCAAGCAAAACACCGTGGTATTCAAGTGGGTCATTGGACCGCTTGAGAGGGGTTGATTGCAACCCTCGTCCGTTGGGACGCCACAACGTGGAGTAGGCAAGCGTTGGTCTTGGCCGAACCACGGGATAACCACCGTGCCATCTCTGTGATTGATTTCTTGTGGTTATTGTGTTTTGACTCCTCTCTAGCCACTTGGCATTTACTGTGCTAACACTTAACCAAGTTAGTTTTGTGGCGTAAGATTTCAAGTTTTACAGGATCACCTATTCACCCCCCCCCCCCCCCTCTAGGTGCTCTCAATTGGTATCAGAGCCGTTCTCTTCACAAAGGGACTTGTTGGGGGCCTTCGGCTTCCGAAGTCCTCAAAAACATGATTTGACAATATTTTCCGAGTGAAACATGTGAACAGGTATCTTTGGAGTCAGGTTGCGGGTGTACAAGAGCATGGTTAAGACGAAGCTTGACTGGGATGGAAAGCGACCACGACGAAGGATAAGACGATCACGAAGCTATGTGCAGAAAAGCTTCGGCTGACGGCGGAAAAGAGGAACCGACTTAAAGATGAAAAGTCAAATTAAACCTCGAAGGATTGTTATAAAGTTATTGATAAATGTAAAGGGCATCAATGTAATTCTACACGGGCTGCGTCCCGTGCCTATAAATAGATGAACAGTACTCCCGTACTGTTCATGCTGACTTGTACTTGCTGGTGCATCACGCTTGTACTTTTACCTTCTGTCAAGCCGAAGGTACTTTTGTGATTCGATATTGTCTCTATTTTTCCATGATGATATAATAGAGTTATATTAATAATGTTATGTAATTATTCATGTCATCTTTCATGTTTCATATGTTTCGTCTTTCATTAATGTATATTGTGATGATGAAGGTACGTCCTTCATGACCTTCGTCCGAAGATCATTATATCCCAAGGGAAATAATGCTTCGAAGGACGAAGGACATTAATATTTAACATTTTGTGTTGCCTTGTTCTTAATTCCTAGCATTTGAGAACAAGTCCCCAACATTGGCGCCCACCTCCGGGGAACTCACTTCCATTTCTTGAGTTTTGAACAACTTCGGCAAGCATCACCTTCGTCATGCCGCCGAAAAAAGCTTCAGCGACAGGGGCTGGTACTTTACAGCCGCTGGATCCCAATCAGGATGTCCTTTCTCTTAGAGAGGCCCGAAGCCAGAAGAGGAAGGCTGTTAGTCCAACACCTCCGGAGGATGACCTGGATCAGGAGATCCAAAACCTGGAGATCCTTCAGCAACAGGTGCAACGCAAGAAGGAGAAGATGGCTCGTCTAGCTGATCTTCAGAGACAGATAGACGAAGCTTCTGAGGAGGTTCGTCATCTTGTTCAAGATGATCAAAGCCGAATGCCTCCACGCAGAGAGCTTCATCAGGAAGGCTTCCACAATGAGGATGACTGGTATGAAGATTTCCATCATGGAAACTTTGCTTTTGATGATGCTTCTCCTCTCTCAACAGAATTGCAGGCTACACCATGGCCACAGTCTTACAAGCCACCCCAGCTCCCCATGTATGACGGTCACACAGACCCGAAGCAATTCCTAATGAGCTATGAAGCAACCATATCTTCGTATGGTGGCAATACGGCAGTCATGGCAAAATCTTTCGTCAGGAGCGTCGCCCAGACTTGGTACTCTTCTCTTCGGCCAGGGACAATCACTTCTTGGCAGAAGTAGAAGGATATGCTGATAACTAGTTTCCAAGGGTTTCAGACGAAGACAGTCACCGCTCAGGCTCTCTTCCAGTGTACCCAGGACCATGAAGAGTACCTTCAGGCGTATGTCCTGAGGTTTCTGCGCCTGAGGGCACAAGTGCCAACAGTGCCCAATGAAATTGTCATTGAGGCCATGATTAAGGGGCTTCGGCCGGGACCATCAGCGCAGTACTTCGCCAGGAAGCCACCACAAACGTTGGAGAAGCTGCTCCAGAAGATGGACGAATACATTCGAGCTGACAATGACTTCCGCCAAAGAAGGGAGGAAGCATTCAGGTTCTCTGAAATGACCAGGGGCTTCAGAGGAAGATTTCACCCGAGGCATGTTAGGTCAATCCATAACTCTGCTCAAACTGATGACCGAGGGAGCCAGCAGCAAAGGCCACAACACTCTTCACAAGCTTCGGCCCAACAGCAGAGTTCTTTTCGGCCGCCAGCGCAAAGGGGCAGAGGCGCCAGGGGCTTCGGCGGAAGGTTTGGAGACCAGCCAAGAAAAATATATTGCCTATTCTGTGGTGAAGGCAAGGGCCATACCACCAGGTTGTGCCATGTTACCATCCAGAAGCAAAAGGAGCTAGCAGAAGCTGCAGCGCAACAGAGCCAGCCGAAGCAGGTTATGCATACTGCTTCGTACCATTCGCCTTACATTCCAGAATATGTAGGCAATCACCCTGCAGCCTCTGTTGCTTCGGCAAGTCAACCCCAACCATCTTGGCAACAGCTTCCACCGCCACCAATACAACGAGGTCCGTAGCCAGAAGGGAGTCAGCACTCTCACCCCCAGCGGAACTTCAGAGAGGAGTCCAAAGCTCGCACAGTCAATAGCTCTGTGCCAGAGTCGAAGCACATATACTGACAAAATATCCTACTTCGACAGCAGTTTTTCATTTTCGCATTCAGTTTTACTTTCTTTTTAGTAAGAAACAATTATGGGAAGTTTAAATGTCTTTTATCGTTTTTTCAATTTCTTGTAACAGTTTAGTTTTTTATCACAATGAAAATATATCTTCTCCATAGGCTTGAGTTGCCGAAGCACAAGAATTTGTGGTGGCACGGAGAACCTTCGAATTATCAAAAACTTGTTCTAAGGAACACAGTGCAACTTCTTCGAAGTAGAAAAAAGTCGTTCCTAAGGGAGCGCAGCGTAAGTTTTCTGCTCAAAAGTCGTTCCGAAGGGAATGCAGAGCTTACAGCGAAAAGTCAGCGCTGATTCCGCCGAAAGTAAAAGGCGAAGAAGCTCCTAAGGGAGGCTTACAGCGAAAAATAAACGCTGATTCCGCTGAAAGTAAAAGGCGAAGAAGCTCCTAAGTGAGGCTTACAGCGAAAAATAAACGCTGATTCCGCTGAAAGTAAAAGGCAAAGAAGCTCCTAAGGGAGGCTTACAGCGAAAAGTCAACGCTGATATAAAAAGTGTGTATGCTCTATTACAGGGATATGTATTTGTGGCACAAACGTCATCTTGCATAACATAACATCATCACATCATTCTGCATAACATAAGCATCATACAACATATTGCATATGGAACAAGAAGGGGATACAGTATTGATCTTCGGAGAATAATTCGGAAAAGAGAAAATCGTGCTAAGGCACAAGACAAATCGAGATGAAGTGTAGCCACATCGGAAACGTAACACAAAACTTTTTTATAGCTTCGGAAAATATTTCACGAAGCTTGGACATTCATGAGATATAGAAAGGATTTTCTTCACGAAGCATGAAAAGAAGGGAAGGTGTTTTTTCGCCGAAGGCTCAAAAAGCGGTATGTATGCAAAGTTTCATGCATCGTAAAGAATTAAAATATAAATAGATTATATATTACATTTAAAGTTACAATATATTACACATCTTTACGCTTCAAATGTTTCTACAATAGCATTTAATCCTCTTTAAGTACTATCTCTGCAGCTTCGTTCAATAGTTGGTTGACAACCTTGTCCATAATGGCTTCAGCCATTTTTCTAATTTCATCGTCCCCCTTCGGGTGGGGGCCCGGAAATGTCTCAGCAGGTTCTGGGGGAAGAAAAGATACGGCTATATTACTATTACAAACCGAGAGCAGAGTCTGGAATTAAAAATTACAGCATAATAAAAACCACTAATTAATACCTATTTGCCCTTCGGGCTCTGTACTTTTTTCGGTAGCTTCCGCTATTTTTCTAGCATCGTGGATGCCTTTTTCACTCCTTTGAATAATTTCTAGCGCCGATTCTCGGCCGCCGTTATCCCAGATATCGGTGAAGAACTTCCCGCCGACCATGCTTGCTTTGGGTGAGGGGTCTTTAATGTCTTCAGGGGACAAGGTAGCTTCGGACTGCGCTAAGGATTTTATATGCTTGCAGCCTTTCCTCTCCAAAACAGCAGCAATCCCTCTAGCACCCGAAAAAGCGCAGATGTCACCGCGACTGTTCAGGATTTCCTCGAAGGCTTCTGCTTCATGACTGATCCATTCCATTGGACCTTCAGGATTGCCTCTCGAGAAATTCTCTTCACTAGAGAATGCGCCAACGCTGGCGAAGCTGGATTTTATTTTCTTAACGCACTCTATGGATTTAACATAGCATTTTCTCTGGGATACACGAAGCTCCTTAACACTTATCTCTAAATGATTGGCCAATTGATCACTAAGCTCTCGTTTTGTTTCTTCAAGTATACGTTCTTCTTTAGCTCTAGCTAGTTGTTTCTGAAGATCTTTAATTTCACGTTTTTGGGCTTCGGCCTGGGCCTTCGAGGCAGCTTCATCCTTTTTTACCTTGTCTATTAATGTAAGCAGAATTTTGTCCTTTTCCAGAGCTTCGTTTCTCAGTTTAATAACTTCTGATCGTAGGTTGTTGAACGCAATTTCATAGCTCTCGTCTTCGGCATTCTTTTGTCCTCTCAGTGCGTTGCTTAGAATTAAACCCTATATGTAAAAGAGTTGGCATAAGAATAAAAGAATGAGTTGCGAATTATTAAATTTTCAAATGCCCAATTCCCATACCTTCAGGCTATTGTACGCAAGACTATCCGCGAGATCCTCCTTTGTCATAGCACATAATCCAGCTTCGAGCTTCGGAAACCCCATACTTCTAGCCATCTCCCGACAGACGGATAATTCATTGTTATCTGGGAGGCAGTATAGGAAATCTTCTTCGTTCGTCCCATTGAACACTAGTGCCCCCTCCGGATACTTTAATTCTTTGGCTTCAGCAACGGATACTTCAGCAAATGCCTCAGAAGTTTCAGCAGTCTTCTTTGGAGATGTGCTTGGAATTTTAATTGTTTCCAAAACATCTAAAACATTAACCATTCTTTTTCTTTTTGGGGTTTCTACTGGCCCCTTTTTAATTTTTGCTGCTTCAATTTCTTCTGAAGGATTTGAAATTTCCGATATTTTCACTCCCTCAGCTGATGCTGTCGCTTCTTCCATCTTCGCTTCTTCCACCTTTTCTGTTGCTGGCACTTCGGCCATTTCTGTGACTTTTGGCAGCAGGGTTGGCTCTTTAGCCTCGGTGGCCGAAGAGGTCTCACTGGTGAACTCAGGCACCGTAGCTGGTTCAATATAGCGTGGCCGGTGTGTAAGAACTTTTACCCTTTTTCTCTTCGGCGCTGGCTCGCTAGGAACAGCTGCAGCTGTTTCTTTCGCAGAAGTTGTATCTTTTCTTTTTTGCCCCCGCACTGGATAGCGGTAGTCGGGGTAGACAAACCCGACTGCATCAAACACTCGGTTGAGTCTTTTCTTTTTCCGGCCTCCGAAGGCCGCTGACAATGCAGTATCTTCGGCCTTCGAGTATGCCCCAAGCAATTCATCACTTACAGTTTCAATGCTCTTTAACCAATCATCATCTAGTTCAACGAAATTGTCTCCATACTTGAATGTATACTTCAGCCTGACTAGCCCACCTTCGTCAGTTTCTTTAACAGTCTCTTTCGGCATTTCCCAATTATCTGCAAGAGGCCATACTCTGAAGGCAATGTGTTCTTGTATCAAATCCCTTGTCCCGATAAAGGAGCAGACTACGCCGAAGGCCCGTTGGCATTCTTCGGCTACTTTATCCATTTCTACCTTCGGTTTCCGGAATTCGAATCGCTGCCAGATGGGGCGCATGATGATATCCTTAATATCTTCTCGAACCTTCAAATCATTTTTTACATAAAACCATTCTTTCATCCATTCTCCGGGCCATCTCTTCCGAAAGGTGGGCACGGGACAGCTCGACCCAGAGCGAGCACCAAAGCTATAACAACCGAAATTATTATGATATTGTTCCTTACCCCATGGTTTCGTCTCATATACTAGCTCGTGTATATTGCAAAAGCTTTTAGCACTTGGCTCCAAACCCTGGCTTCTCACGGCCCAGACGAAGATTCCCAATCTTATCACTGCTTCAGGGGTAAGTTGATGAAGGTAAATTTGATATATTTTCAGAACTTCTACTACAAACTTGCTTAGGGGGAATCGTAGCCCAGCCTTTAAAAAGCTTCGGAAGATCACAACCTCATTATCTTCGGGGGTCGGCGTAGTTTTTTCTCCGTCATCCGCCCTCACGATGGATATATCTCGGAAGTATCTCCCCCTCATGTTTTCAAGGTGACTTTGCCCAATAGTTGATTTTCCGAAGACTGAATGGCTTGGTCGCCATGGCCGATCTTCGGAATCTTCACCCCCGCTATCTGCATCGTAACTGTCACTCTCACCAATATCTTCAGATAAACCTTCTAAAATCTCCCTTGTAATCTTCTCCGTATTCGTCTTCGCCATTGACTCAAGAAAACCCAGATGCATCTCTTTAGAAAGGCTCAGCTTCATTTCGGCAGCAACCTTCTTCTCCTCAGACATTCCTTCAGAATTCTTGCCTCTCGCTTCCGAAGCTTAAAACTAGGGAGGCAACCAAATATTTGTAGGCAGAAAACTATTTGAGCACGAAAAACAGATGGCAAGAGAGCGTGCCCAATAAATTGTGGCGAGCCCGTATTTATAAACCTATTATGTTGGAGACTGGAGGGCCCCATTTGCCAATGGCTGTTGCTATTCTAGCAAAAGGAAGGTGTTTTTTCGGACCTTCGGCTTATAGCCTTCGTCCATTTCGCAATCTGAATTTATCATTCTAACAAATTAATATTGCGAGGGGCTACTGTTGGGGGCCTTCGGCTTCCGAAGGTCCTCAAAAACATGATTTGACAATATTTTCCGAGTGAAACATGTGAATAGGTATCTTTGGAGTCAGGTTGCGGGTGTACAAGAGCATGGTTAAGACGAAGCTTGACTGGGATGGAAAGCGACCACGATGAAGGATAAGACGATCACGAAGCTATGTGCAGAAAAGCTTCGGCTGACAGCGGAAAAGAGGAACCGACTTAAAGATGAAAAGTCAAATTAAACCTCGAAGGATTGCTATAAAGTTATTGATAAATGTAAAGGGCATCAATGTAATTCTACACGGGCTGCGTCCCGTGCCTATAAATAGATGAACAGTACTCCCGTACTGTTCACGCTGACTTGTACTTGCTGGTGCGTCACGCTTGTACTTTTACCTTCTGTCAAGCCGAAGGTACTTTTGTGATTCGATATTGTCTCTATTTTTCCATGATGATATAATAAAGTTATATTAATAATGTTATGTAATTATTCATGTCATATTTCATGTTTCATATGTTTCGTCTTTCATTAATGTATATTGTGATGATGAAGGTACGTCCTTCATGACCTTCGTCCAAAGATCGTTATATCCCAAGGGAAATAATGCTTCGAAGGACGAAGGACATTAATATTTAACATTTTGTGTTGCCTTGTTCTTAATTCCTAGCATTTGATAACAAGTCCCCAACAGGACTAACCGCCCGAAGAGATGGATCCTAAGGGGAAGGGTATCGTGATCAACGACAAAGAGAAGGAATCCTTCGTCAACGAGCCGAAGGATGACAAGCCTACCGACTCCGGCTCGGGCCATAAACGGAAAGATGGGAGGAAGAAGAAGACAAGGCGCATCAAGGAGATCGTCTACTACGACGACAGCGATGAGTCTACTTCTTCCCAAAAGGACGACGACCACAACGACTACGAGAGAAGGAAATCGGTTCATTCGAACTTTTGTTTTGACTACTCTCGTATTCCGCAAAGTTCAAATTCACATTTGCTCTCCATTCCTCTCAGCAAGCCTCCACACTTTGATGGGGAGGACTACGGATTTTGGAGCCACAAAATGCGTAGTCACTTGTTCTCTCTCCATCCTAGTATATGGGGGATTGTAGAGAGTGGAATGCACTTTGATAGTACGGATAGTCCCATGTTCATTAATGAGCAAATTCATAAGAATGCACAAGCTACTACTGTTCTTCTAGCTTCATTGTGCAGGGATGAATACCACAAAGTGAGCGGCTTGGATAACGCCAAGCAAATATGAGACACCCTCAAGATTTCTCATGAGGGGAACGATGTCACCTTGCTCACCAAGATGGAGTTGGTGGAGGGAGAGCTTGGACGATTCGCAATGATAAGGGGCGAGGAGCCAACCCAAACATACAACCGGCTCAAGACCCTTATCAACAAAATAAGGAGCTACGGAAGCACGCGATGGACGGACCACGACGTCGTCCGATTGATGCTAAGGTCCTTTACCGTTCTTGATCCTCATTTGGTGAATAATATTCGTGAGAATCCCAGGTACACCAAAATGTCGCCCGAAGAAGTCCTTGGAAAATTCGTAAGCGGGTGAATGATGATCAAGGAGGCGAGGTATGTGGACGACGCTCTGAATGGTCCAATCAATGAGGCTCAACCTCTTGCTCTCAAGGCGACAAGAAGCAAGGAGGGGCTACCTAGCAAGGTGGCACAAATTGAGGCGACCGGACTTAATGATGAAGAGATGGCCCTTATCATCAAAAGATTCAAGACGGCGCTAAAGGGTCGTAAGGGGCAGCCAAGCAAGACCAAGACAAAGGGGAAGCGCTCATGCTTCAAATGTGGTAAGCTTGGTCATTTTATTGCTAACTGTCCCGACAATGATAGTGATCAGGATCAAGGGAACAAGAGGGAGAAGAAGAAGAACTATAAGAAGGCAAAGGGCGAGGCACATCTTGGCAAGGAGTGGGATTCGGATTGCTCCTCGTCCGACTCCGACAATGAAGGACTCGCCGCCATCGCCTTCAACAAGTCATCCCTCTTCCCCAACGAGCGTCACACATGCCTTATGACAAGGGAGAAGAAGGTATGTACTCGAAACTCTACTTATGCTTCTTCAAGTGAGGACGAATCTAGTGATGAGGATGAAATAGATTATTCATGTTTATTTAAAGGCCTAGATAGAACCAAGGTAGATAAAATTAATGAATTAATTGATGCCTTGAATGATAAGAATAGGCTTTTAGAAAAACAAGAGGACTTGTTGTATGAAGAACATGAAAAATTTGTAAAAGCACAAAAATCTCATGCCTTAGAAGTTAAGAGAAATGAAATGCTTTCTTGTGAATTATCTTCTTGCCATGAGACGATTTCTAGCTTGAGAAGCATTAATGATGATTTGAATGCTAAGTTGGAAATAGCTAGTAAATCAACAACTTGTGTAGAAAATGTTGTTATTTGCAATAGATGTAAAAATTTTGATGTTGATGCTTGTAGTGAACACATAGCTTCTATTGCAAAGTTAAATGAGGAAATGGCTAGTCTTAATGCCCAACTTAAGGCTAGCAAAAGTGATTTTGATAAACTAAAATTTGCTAGGGATGCCTACACAATTGGTAGACACCCCTCAATTAAGGATGGGCTTGGCTTCAAGAGGGAAGCCAAGAACTTAACAAGCCATAAGGCTCCCATCTCTGCCAAGGAGATAGGGAAGGCCCCTATGGCAAATAGGACTAAAAAGAACCATGCTTTTATGTACAATGATAGAAGACAGTCTCATAGGAGTTGTAATGCTTTTGATTCACATGCCTATGATTCTTATGCTATGTTTGCTCCCAGTTCTTCCTATATGCATGGTAGAGATATGCCTAGGAAAAATATTCATCATGTGCCTAGAAAGAATATTGTTCATGTTCCTAGAAAAGTTATGAATGGACCCTCTACAATTTATCATGCTTTAAATGCTTCCTTTGCTATTTGTAGAAAGGATAGGAAGATAGTTGCTAGGAAATTAGGGGCAAAATGCAAGGGTGATAAAACTTGCATTTGGGTCCCTAAGACAATTTTGACTAACCTTGTAGGACCCAACAAGAGTTGGGTACCTAAGACCCAAGCCTAAATTTGCATTGCAGGTTTATGCATCCGGGGGTTCAAGCTGGATTATCGACAGCGGATGCACAAACCATATGACGAGGGAGAAGAAGATGTTCTCCTCCTACGTCAAGAATAAGGATTCCCAAGATTCAATCATATTCGGTGATGGGAACCAAGGCAAGGTGAAAGGTTTAGGCAAGATTGCAATATCTAATGAGCACTCTATCTCTAATGTGTTTTTAGTTGAGTCTCTTGGATATAATTTATTCTCTGTCAGTCAATTATGTAATATGGGATATAATTGTCTATTTACAAATGTAGATGTGTCTGTCTTTAGAAGATGTGATGGTTCACTAGCTTTTAAGGGTGTACTAGACGACAAACTTTATTTAGTTGATTTTGCAAAAGAAGAGGCCGATCTAGATGCATGCTTAATGGCTAAGACTTGCATGGGCTGGTTGTGGCATCGCCGCTTAGCACATGTGGGGATGAAGAACCTCCACAAGCTTCTAAAGGGAGAACACGTGATAGGTCTAACCAATGTACATTTCGAAAAAGATAGACCTTGTGCAGCTTGTCAAGCAGGTAAATTGGTGGGAGGAGCACATCACAGCAAGAATGTGATGACCACTTCAAGACCTCTGGAGCTGCTGCATATGGACCTCTTCGGACCCGTCGCCTATCTGAGCATAGGAGGAAATAAGTATGGTCTAGTTATTGTTGATGAATTTTCCCGCTTCACTTGGGTGTTCTTTTTGCAGGATAAGTCTGAAACCCAAGGGACCCTCAAGCGCTTCCTAAGGAGAGCTCAAAATGAGTTTGAGCTCAAGGTGAAGAAGATAAGAAGCGACAACGGGTCCGAATTCAAGAATCTTCAAGTGGAGGAGTTCCTTGAGGAGGAGGGGATCAAGCACGAGTTCTCTGCTCCCTACACACCTCAGCAAAATGGTGTGGTAGAGAGGAAGAACAGGACGCTCATTGATATGGCGAGGACTATGCTTGGAGAGTTCAAGACCCCCGAGCGTTTTTGGTCATAAGCCGTGAACACGGCTTGCCACGCCATCAACAGGGTCTACCTTCACCGCCTCCTCAAAAAGACTTCATATGAGCTGCTGACTGGTAACAAACCCAATGTGTCTTATTTTCGTGTATTTGGGAGCAAGTGTTATATTCTTGTGAAGAAAAGTAGAACCTCTAAATTTGCTCCCAAAGCTGTAGAAGGGTTTTTATTAGGTTATGATTCAAATACAAAGGCGTATAGGGTCTTCAACAAATCATCGGGTTTGGTTGAAGTCTCTAGCGACGTTGTATTTGATGAGACTAATGGCTCTCCAAGAGAGCAAGTTGTTGATCTTGATGATGTAGAAGACGTTCCAACGGCCGCGATACACACCATGGCGATTGGAGATGTACGGCCTCAGGAACAATTGGAGCAAGATCAACCGTCTTCCTCAACTATGGTACATCCCCCAACCCAAGATGACGAACAGGTACCTCAAGTGGAGGCGCATGATCAAGGGGGAGCACAGGATGTTCAAGTTGAAGAGGAAGAAGCACCTCAGGCACCTCCAACCCAAGTTCGAGCGACGATCCAAAGGGATCATCCCGTCGACCAAATTTTGGGTGATATTAGCAAGGGAGTAACTACTCGTTCTAGATTAGTTAATTTTTGTGAGCATTACTCCTTTGTCTCTTCTATTGAGCCTTTCAGGGTAGAAGAGGCCTTGCTGGATCCGGACTGGGTGTTGGCCATGCAGGAGGAACTCAACAACTTCAAGCGCAATGAAGTTTGGACAATTGTGCCTCGCCCCAAGCAAAATGTTGTGGGAACCAAGTGGGTGTTCCGCAACAAACAGGACGAGCACGGGGTGGTGACAAGGAACAAGGCTCGACTTGTGGCAAAAGGTTATGCCCAAGTCGCAGGTTTGGACTTTGAGGAGATGTTTGCTCTTGTGGCTAGGCTAGAATCAATTCGTATTTTGCTAGCATATGCCGCTCACCATTCTTTCAGGTTGTACCAAATGGATGTGAAGAGCGATTTCCTCAACGGGCCGATCAAGGAGGAGGTGTACGTGGAGCAACCCCCTGGCTTCGAGGATGAACGGTACCCCGACCATGTGTGTAAGCTCTCTAAGGCGCTCTATGGACTCAAACAAGCCCCAAGAGCATGGTATGAATGCCTTAGAGACTTTTTAATTGCTAATGCTTTCAAGGTTGGGAAAGCCGATCCAACTCTTTTTACTAAGACTTGCGACGGTGATCTTTTTGTGTGCCAAATTTATGTCGATGACATAATATTTGGTTCTACTAACCAAAAGTCTTGTGAAGAGTTCAGCAGGGTGATGACGCAGAAATTCGAGATGTCGATGATGGGCGAGTTGAACTACTTCCTTGGGTTCCAAGTGAAGCAACTCAAGGACGACACTTTCATCTCCCAAACGAAGTACACGCAAGACTTGCTAAAGCGGTTTGGGATGAAGGACGCCAATCCCGCAAAGACGCCGATGGGAACCGACGGACACACTGACCTCAACAAAGGAGGTAAGTCCGTTGATCAAAAAGCATACCGGTCCATGATAGGTTCTTTGCTTTATTTATGTGCTAGTAGACCGGATATTATGCTTAGCGTATGCATGCGTGCTAGATTTCAATCCGATCCTAAGGAGTGTCACTTAGTGGCTGTGAAGCGAATTCTTCGATATTTAGTTGCTACGCCTTGCTTTGGGATCTGGTATCCAAAGGGGTCTAACTTTGACTTGATTGGGTACTCAGATTCTGACTATGCTGGATGTAAGGTCGATAGGAAGAGTACATCGGGGACGTGCCAATTCTTAGGAAGGTCCCTGGTGTCGTGGAACTCTAAGAAACAAACTTCCGTTGCCCTATTCACCGCTGAGGCCGAGTACGTTGCCGCAGGACAGTGTTGCGCGCAACTACTTTGGATGAGGAAAACCCTCCAGGACTTTGGCTACAATCTGAGCAAAGTCCCACTCCTATGTGACAATGAGAGTGCTATCCGAATAGCGGAAAATCCTGTTGAGCACAGCCGCACAAAGCACATTGACATCCGGCATCACTTTTTGAGAGACCACCAGCAAAAGGGAGATATCGAAGTGTTTCATGTTAGCACCGAGAACTAGCTAGCCGATATCTTCACTAAGCCTTTAGATGAAAAGACCTTTTGCAGGCTGCGTAGTGAGCTAAATGTCCTAGATTCGTGGAACTTGGATTGATTTATAGCATACATGTATTTATGCCTTGATCATGTTCCTTATGCATTTTGTTGCTTACTAGTGGTGCTCAAGTTGTACAAACACTCCCTGGACCTCACAAGTCCTTTTTGCAAGTGATGCACATATTTAGGGGGAGCTGTACTACAACTTGACCCTTTGAGACTAACCGTTTGCTTGAGTTTGGTTGTTTTAGTCTCAAAGGAGGTTTGAAAGGGAAAAGGTGGACTTGGACCATGAAAGACTTCCACTGCACTCCGATGAGAGGGTAACTTATTCCAAGTTCATCTCATGTACTCTTATTGCCTTTGTGTTCTTATTTGAAGATTTTGGTGAGGCAATGGGGTTAATGGGCCAAGATTAATCCCGTTTTGGTGCTTGATGCCAAAGGGGGAGAAAATAAAGGCCAAAGCGATAAATGGATCAGCTACCACTTGAGAGATTTTGAAAATAGTAGAATAGAGCTTTTGGTTGAAAATAGTAGAATAGAGCTTTTGGTTTGACTCTTTTATTGTCTCTCTTGTCAAAAGTTGGCATCTTGTGGGGAGAAGTGTTAATTATGGGAAAAAGGGGAGTTTTTGAATAGAGCTTTTGGTTTGACTCTTTTATTGTCTCTCTTGTCAAAAGTTGGCTTCTTGTGGGGAGAAGTGTTAATTATGGGAAAAAGGGGAGTTTTTGAAATCTTGAATCAATTTCTCTTGGAATGACTCTCTTTATGTCTTAACATGTGTGTTTCACTTAGAGATAGAAATTTGAGTTTAATTTGCAAAAACAAACCAAGTGGTGGCAAAGAGTGATCCATATATGTCAAATTTGAATCAAAACAATTTGAGTTCTTATTTGAATTGATTTTGTATTTGTTCTACTTGCTTTATATTGTGTTGGCATAAATCACCAAAAAGGGGGAGATTGAAAGGGAAATGTGCCCTTGGGCCATTTCTAAGTATTTTGGTGATTTAGTGTCTAACACAAGTGCCTAAGTGTAAAATGGTGGACAAAGTACAAATCAAGGATAAAGGTATGTTTCTCAGACTTAGTACATTGTTTTAGAGACTAATGTATTGTGTCTAAGTGCTGGAAACAGGAAAAGACCAACTAGAAATGTCTTGGCTCGAGCAGCCAAGACTCTGCTCAGTCTGGGTGCATCGGACTGTCCGGTGGTGCACCGGACAGTGTTCGGTGCGCCAGGCTGGCTCGAGCGAAGTGGCCGCTCTCGGGAATTCACCGGCGACGTACGGCTATAATTCACTGGACTGATCGGTGTGCATCGGACTGTCCGGTGAGCCAACGGTTGGCCGGGCCAACAGTCGGCCGCGCAATCTGCGCGGGACACGTGGCCGAGGCAACGGCTAGAAGGGGGCACCGGACTGTCCGGTGTGCACCGGACATGTCCGGTGCGCCAACGGCTCTCAGGCTGCCAACGGTCGACTGCGCCATTTTTGGAAGGAAATCAGGCACCGGACAGTGTCCGGTGGTGCACCGGACTGTCCGGTGCGCCAGTCGATAGAAGGCATGATCTGCCTTCCAAGATTGCTCTCAACGGCTCCTAGCTGCCTTGGGGCTATAAAAGGGACCCCTAGGCGCATGGAGGAGAACACCAAGCATTCCTACAACATTCCTAAGCACCAAGACATCAATTCTGCGCCTTTGATTCTTTGCGATAGCAATTAGAGCTCTAGTTGAGTGGTGAACTCATTGAGTTGTGTTGTGAGCTCTTATTGCGATTTGTGTGCGTGGTGTTGCTATGATTTCTTGTCTTGAGTGCGTTGCTAATCCCTCCCTTGCTCCGTGTTTCTTTGTGAATTTCAAGTGTAAGGGCGAGAGGCTCCAAGTTGTGGAGATTCCTCGCAAACGGGATTGAGTAAAGCAAGCAAAACACCGTGGTATTCAAGTGGGTCATTGGACCGCTTGAGAGGGGTTGATTGCAACCCTCGTCCGTTGGGACGCCACAACGTGGAGTAGGCAAGCGTTGGTCTTGGCCGAACCACGGGATAACCACCGTGCCATCTCTGTGATTGATTTCTTGTGGTTATTGTGTTTTGACTCCTCTCTAGCCACTTGGCATTTACTGTGCTAACACTTAACCAAGTTAGTTTTGTGGCGTAAGATTTCAAGTTTTACAGGATCACCTATTCACCCCCCCTCTAGGTGCTCTCACATGTACTAATAGAATCATAACTATTTTCAATTGATCAACATAAAACAAGGTAAATGATTAACTACATGTGTTAACTAACGTAACCAATTTCTAAATTGAGATTCCATTTATTGAATTAAATAACGCGATCATTACGCATGGAATACACGGGGGAGGAAGGGGTAGACAGGCACGTCTAGGGGTAGACGAGCGCGTCACGAACGTGGTAGGGCGCTACGCGTCGCGCCGAGGGCACGACGAGCCACGCCAAAGCAACGTGCACCATGCGAGCACGCACGCACAAGGCCACGCTGACGCGTCGCGCACACGCCGCGCTACGCAGGGGCACCACGGTCGCGCTGCGCAGGGGCGGGCGAGCCGAGGACACCGGGCCGAGCGCCACGGCCGCGAGCCGCGGGTGCGGCGAGCTCACCGGGGGCACCGTGCGTGCACAGGACGCATTGGGGCTCCGCGCGCACTGCCGAGGCCGCGCCGGGGACGGGCGGGCGAGCACGCCGCGCCGGGCCGCCGCGGGCAGGCCGCGCCGGGCAGCCGCGGGCAGGCCGTCGGGGCGAGCGAACGCGAGGGGGAGGGCGCGTCGAGGCCGGGCGGGGGCAAGCGCGCCGCGCCGAGGGGAAGGGGGCTGGGCGTGCCACGGCCACGCGCCATGGCCGCCATGGCCGAGCTCCGGCTGCGCGCCAAGGTTGGGACCGGGGACGGGCGAAGGCGACGCCGAGGCGGGGACGCCGGGCGGGGGCGCCGCGTCGGGGCAGGGCGGGCGAGCTGGGAACGGGCGGGCGCGGCCGAGCCGCGGGGAAGGGGGAGCCAGGGCCGAGCGTGGGCGCTGGGCCGCCATGGCTGCGGGCGAGGCCGCGAGGCGAGCGCCGCCGCGCGCCAGGACGGGGCCACGCGCCGAGCTCGGGCTGAGCTCCGGGACCGCGGCCGCACGAGGGGGCGGGGGCGGAGGATCCGCGTCGGGCGGGGTGGGCGCGCGCAGGGCCAGCCGCCATGGCCGGTGGGCGCGGAGACGGGAGGAGGGCACGGCCAAGCCGAGCGAGAAGAGGAGGGGTTGGGGAAGCGAGAGGGAGGGAGAGGGAAGGGAGGCCGGGGGCTCACCGTAGGCGGACGGCGGGTGGCGGCGCTGGGCGAGCTGGGGCTGGGCAGGGGAGCGGCATGAGGGAGAGGAGGGATCGTGCAGGGGAGAAGAGAGAGAGAGGGGTTTGGGGAGGGGGCTTGACAGGTGGGGCCCGCGGGGGAGGCGGCGGCGGTTCCTAACCGCCCGCACCAAGGGCGCGACGTGGGGGAGCGAGGGGGTGGCTGGGCCGCAAGGCCAGCTAGGCCGGGAGGCTGGCGTGGGGCCCATGGCGGGAAGGGAGAGGGGGGGGAAGGCCGGCTGGGCCGCGCGCGAGGGGGAGGGGGGAGAGAAAAGAAAAAGGTTTTTCCTTTTTCTAAAATCTATTTTCTAGATGAATGCTTTCACACTTTCAATCAATCAAAATAAATACATGGTTCGGCATGGTGCAGCAAACCAAAATAAAGTATTTTAGGGTTTTGCTTTACACGAGATCTCAAGCCGAGTCCCGCTATAACTTTGGAAATGATCAAGGCTTAGCGAGAAGAAAAGGAAAAAGGAAAGGATAACACCCGAATTTGGCGAGTGAAGAAAATAAAAAATTCAACTCCCAAATTTGGGGCGTTACAATTATCCAGCACCAGGGGGCGCTTGCAGTAGGGGTTACAAGCACTGCGGGAGAGCGAGAGAGAGAGAGAGAGGAGGAGAGGGTTCGGCGTTGAGGCGGGCCGTCTGAGGCTGCCTGTACCGCGTCTCTCCTACTCTGCCTACCTCCGCTCGTCTGCGCCGTGCGTCCGTGTGTTCGTACGCTGTACGCTCGTCTCTTCCTCTCCCGTTTTCCCTTTTTTCTCCTCCCTCCCCGTGGGGCCCTGGACACCCCCTTTTATAGCCATAAGGAGATGCCCAGTTGTACAATGGGGGTGTAGCTTGGAGCTAACGTGGCTGGCAGGGAAGTGCCCTGAGCCCTATACAGATAATAACGTGGCCGTCGGGGAAGCGCCTTGAGCCCTGTAGATGTACCGACGTGGCTGTCGGAGGAGTGTCTTGAGCCCTGTAGAGGTACCAACGTGGCCGTCGGAGAAGTGCCCTGAGCCCTATAGGAGCATAGCTGGCGGTGCTGAAAGCTCTCTTGTGAGTTTTGGTGTTTGGATGACAACTCAATTAAAGGACTAACAGTGTACTAAGTGTTGAACAGGTGCTTAAGGTAGAGCTAACAGGGTTCAACATAAGTGAACAAATGTGATGGTCCAAGAGCTGGATTATGGACATCATAAGTAAGATGGTCATTGCATAAAGTGAGACTCGGGTGCATAGCTTGGAGACAACTGATCAAGACAAGGACGGAGGCAAGAAGAGCTTCGAGGTACCAAGTGCACGGGAGAAGGTCAAGGAGGCTGAGGAACCCAAAGCCAAGGGTGAAGAAGAATGCTTGCAAAGTCAAGGGTGATTGAGTTGAGAACAGCTACGGCACATCAAGGATCACTACATAAGGACATGACTTACAGCCAATGAGGTAACAGCTACAATTATGTGGTGTAAGTCATAAGGCTCAAGATCAAGCTCTAAGAAGGAGATCAAGGTCACTAGAAGGAGAACAAGTGTCAGAACCAGAACTAGAAGCAGCCCAAAAGAGCTAAGTTCACCTTGATCTTTAGTTTGGGTTGTTCCTATGTTTGGAGATGTTCTATGTGACCTTTGCAGGATGTTGGAGCCAAGAAATGTCAATCTAGATCAAGTCAAGCCGACTTGATGATTTATGAGTCCAACATCAAAGCTCAAGCATGTGAAATGCTATAGATGTAATAATTAAGAGAAGGTATGTTTCTGAACTTAGTACATTGGTTTTTATGTACTAATATACTTGTCTAAGTGTTAGAAACAGAAGGAAGAAGAAAAGGAAAGAGGTGCAAATGGCTTGGCTGCGTTCAGCCAAGTCTCAGCTCAGTCTGGCACACCGGACAGTGTCCGGTGCGCCAGGTTGAACCTCGGTGAACAGGCCGCTCTCGGGAGGTGTCTGGCAACGTTCGGCTATAATTCACCGGACTGTCCGGTGGTGCACCGGACTGTCCGGTGAGCCAACAGTCGGCTGGGCCAACGGTCGGCCGCGCAGTCTGCGAGGGACGCGTGGACAAGCCAACGGTCAGATGGGGGCACCGGACTGTCCGGTGTGCACCGGACAGTGTCCGGTGCGCCAACGGCTCCAGGACTGCAACGGTCGACTGCTCCATTTATGGAAGGAGATCAGGCACCGGACAGTGTCCGGTGGTGCACCGGACTATCCGGTGCACCACCCGACAGGAGCTGATATTGCCTTCCAAATGAAGTCCAACGGCTCCTAGGCCCCTTGGGTCTATAAAAGGGACTCCTAGGCGCCTCCAAGAATAGATGAAGCGCAGCCAACAAGTGTAGACTTCACTCGAATCAATTCTCACTCTCCCTCTTGTGTGTATCTCTCTAGTTTGTGTAGAAGGCACAGCTATAAGCCTTTAGAGAGAGGAGAAGTGCTGCTAAGAGTTAGAGCAAGGTCTTGAGAGTATCGTTACTCTGCCGAGGTGCTGCCAAGAAGTGTGTAAGCAGCGACGGTGTTGTTGTAACTCGACTCAATAGTGAAAAGGCTCTATCTATCATACTGACAGATCTGAGCAAACGGAGGAAGGAGTTGAAATAGACTCCAAGCCCAGGTGTGGCTAACTCCAACGAGGACTAGGCAAGCATTTCAGGCTTGGCCGAACCTCAGGATAAATCCTTGTGTCTGTGTGCTCTGTTCTGTATTGTATCCTGACTCTCTGCCTTACTCGTCTTTATATCTGCACTTCAATTCTTACCTGTGGTATAAGCTTTATTTGAAGTGCAGGACATTTTGAGACAGGATCTTCTATTCCGCTGCAACCTACTCGAAGGGTCTTCTCATTCCACTGCGTGCTAAGTCTTCGAGTAGAGTAAGATTTTAAGTTTTAAAGTAATAAGTTTTATTCGCCTATTCACCCCCCCCCCCTCTAGGCGACATCTAGATCCTGTTCCCGGGTCAAAGGGAACTCTCAATTGGTATCGGAGCTAGGCCTCTCCAGTGTGGGCTTAGCCGTCCGGAGATGACGATGTCGTCACAAGAGGTAACTGTAGAACTTCTTTTAGGTGATGGTTCTAATTACAAGTCTTGGTCTGTTTCTATTTATAGTGCTTTCATGAGTATTGATCCTGATTTGAGACAGATCTTTAGTAGAAGTATTTTTCCCTCTAATATTAGTAAAAATCCTTCCAATGAAGAACTAAGATGTCTAACTCTAAATCACCATGCATGCAACATCTTAGTTGATTCTCTATCTAGAGGTGCCTATTTTGCCATCATGAGTAGTGATAGTGATCTATTTGTTGATGCTCATGATTTATGGAATAGGATTAAAGAAAAATATTTTGTGGCAAAATGTGATGCTCCTGCTCCCTATATTACTTGTGATACTAACTATTCAAAGGGAGAGAAACAAGAACGATGGCACCCAAACGATGAATCCACCTCGTCGACAGGTTTGTTCTCCGCTAGTGATAAATGTTTTATTGCTGACAATGACGGTGGAGACGAAAGCCATGATAAGGAGAAATATGAGGATGATAGCGAGGATGAATCTTCATCATCACAAGGTACATTTTCCTATATTGCTTCCAATGACATTAATGACAGGGAAAATGAGACCGATGATGTAGAAGAAGAGGAGATTCGCCGTTTCTACAACCATCTCAACAAAGCGGACAAAGCTCTCTTGGTTAAGTTGTTGAGAAGAAACAAGGAACAAGGCGAGACGCTTCTCAGGTTAGAGGAGTCCCTCATCAAAACCGACAACAGCCTGGAAAAAATGACCAAAGAACATGAGAAGCTAAAGCGCTCTCATGATGATTTGGTCCAAAGGTATGAATATGTTTTAATTGAGCAAAGAAATAGTTATAATGCATTATCTAATATTGCTCAACTTAAAACGGAAAATTCTATGCTTAAGAGTCAAGTAGAAACAATGGACTTAGAAAAACGTGCTCTAGGTAAAAAGTATGATATGCTGTCATATTCTCATAATAAACTAGTTGATGACCATATCATGCTTAATGTTGCTCATGAGGTTATAATTGCAAACTTAAATTCATGTGAACCTCATTCTCGCACGTGTGCGCATTTGAATTGTATATCACCATGTGCTAACCCCTGTTGCTCAAAAGAAAGCCAATCATTGATTGAGCAACAAGTCTTAGGGTCACAAAAGAAATTCTGTGGGAACAAGAAGCAAAGACAACTGAGGAGAAGACACATTGCTCAACTCTCTCAAGATATCCACGGGCGCGTGGTGAAGAAGCTTGAGAAAGGAAAAACTATAGCACGTGTCAAGCTCAATAAGAAAAATGTTCCTAAAGATGGAGAAATCAACATGAGCTTGGAAAAAGGTAAAGATTCAATTAATCATGTTGTTTGCACTGACCTTCTCTCCATGTCATTCAAGTACAAAAAGGAAAAAGGAAAAAGGAGGTGTTTCAAGTGCAAGAAGTTAGGCCACCTCATCGCGTCTTGTCCGTACAAAGACAAGAATGAAGGGACAAGGAGTTGTTTTGGATGCAACAATAAGGACCACACGATCACTTCATGTCCGGTCATGAAGAATCAAGGATGTGCATCCTCCAAGGTGACCCTCACCAAGGAAAATGACACACAGCAAGCGTCATGTCAGGTTGAGCGACGTTTCTGCTACAAGTGTGGTGAGCAGGGTCATCTATCCAAGGTATGTTATAAAGGTAAGATTCCTAAACAAGTGAATTTGTGTCAATCTTATTCGCGTAGGAGACCCAAATCATACACTTGTGCTAGATCTATGACGAGATCACCTAGAACTAGCACAAAGGCAATTTGGGTACCAAAGGCACATTTAGATGATCATTATGGACCCATCCCGAAATGGGTACCAAACTGTGCTAACTAGACCATGCAGGTGCCTTGAGATGGACTGGAGACCATGGGAGAGCTTAAGACGGTTATCTAAAACTCTATGCTTAAGCTGTTAATTGTTTTGGTGTTTATTGACCTAAGGTTGAATTATTGTGAAACACTAATCCCATGTTCATCTCAAGTGAAATAAGGTGTATAGGTCCTGAATCATTATTGGTGAATCAAGTAAAGGACTTTGATGAGAATCTACAACTTGCTCTCCAAAGGATGGTACCCGTGTATTTTAAGTGCTTAATTGCAATTTAGTATTGCTCTTAAGTTGGCTTGTTGTGCTACCTGTCTTTGGAGTAGTTATGCTCTATGATTGCCTGTGTTAAATAAATCATAATGATGTTTGCTTAATCATGACTGGTGCTATATAGGATATATCTTTTGAATCATTCATGGGTAGCACTTTCATTTGTTATATCCACAACGATTAACTCTCCTGGTGTATATGGATAAACATGTAACTTTTCGTAAGTCATGCTATGTGCAAATATGACATTTTGTTTAGTGCATGTTCACATGATTACCCTAGTTTAGTATTGTGTGAATTTCAAATCCATGTCGTGCCCTTTTGAGCTATGAGATGCGTGAGCAAAAGGAGCCCTGAATTGGTGATAACAAGTGCTCTCATAAAGGCAAAGGTATGGAAAATGGAACTGTGCAATTTTATTGAATATCTTGAAGTTTCATTGATTGTTATCATAGCTGTGTTCTTACATTTCACTGGTAGTACCGTAGCTTAGGAGAATTATGCCTTAAAATGTTCGGTTCTAAAGAACCTTCTTAACTATGATGTGCTTAAGACATGATCGTGTTGTTTTTCAATTGGTATATGTGATGCAATGATAGTTAAGTATGAAGCATGTCTAATTTGCGTGTAAATGTTAGATTTCCTGTGAGTATTCAATTGGCTTAGGTACTCCTGAGGCATGCATTGTTGTATTTGGTCAACCTTTCATTTAGCCTTCAATTTGTTTTAAGTGGCTCTCAATTTGGTATTTAACTGATATCTCTTTGGGATGAAAGTGATAGAGTATGCCTTGACCAAGGTATGTTGTGATCCCCTCTAGTTCTGAGGAAGCTGGAATGTGCAAAGTGCAAGTCATTCAAATACTTGATGCACAACTTGAGGGGGAGCACACATAACTTGTGTCTTTTGAGACTAACTGTTTCTTGAGCAATCTTGTACAGTCTCAAGGTGGAAAAGAAAAGATGAGCATGAAGTGGAGCAATCAGGACTTGGGTACCTCTGTAAGTCAAGTAATTGGTATCTTAAGTCATGAGTAATTGTATATCCCTAGATTGCTCATGCTCTATAATATTTGGTGATACTCTATATCATGGAGCTATGATAATAAATGATCTTGCAATTGGTATCTTTCAATTGGTAGCCGTAATAGTTTGCTTCAATTGACATCTTTTGAAAATCATTAGAATAGAAGTTTCTTCTTGTGCCAAATACTGTAACTTGTTCTAAGTTTGGTGTCTTAGCAACAAGGAAAAGTTAGGATAAAGAATCAGGCACAAGTGTGGAGAAGCTCTCGAGAGATTAAATACTTTCAAGATGGGAAGTACACTATAACATGGTAAAGGTACAAAAGGAAGTATTAAGCTTTTTGCATATATGTATCTTACCTAAATGTTGATAGTGCATATGTTCAATAAGGGGGAGTTTTGATAGTCGTTTTTCCTCCTTAAACACCCTGCTGTCCCTTGACATCATCCTATGTTCTTGCTTGAGTATGGTTTTTGGTGTTTGATGTCAAAGGGGGAGAATTTGTGTATTAAAGCTTATCTCAACCTGAGAGGAAAGCTTATCCTAAGGGGTGATGTGTTAGTTTAAGAGTATTATATGTGTTGCATCATATGGACTAGTGTTTCCGCTGTGATGAATTATTTGGCTTCTATAGTGTAATAGATAGTCATGTGGTTAATGGTGCTTTAAGACTAAAGGTGCTTTAAGATTGCTTTAAATTGGTATCTTAGTTTAAATTGGTATCTTAATGGTGAACAGTGGTAGGTTGTTATTCCTATGATATATTCTCTAATTTGAATGGTGTTTAACTCTGATTATGTGCATTTGTGTGTTATAGCATCATGGTTTGATTCTTGACACAATGCATCCTAAAAAGTGCTAAGGTGTAGAAATGTTTTGAATTGCCTAAGTATGTGCAAATTGGTGTCTGAGGTCAAGAGTATGTTTTTGAAGTAAGCACATATTTAGGGGGTGCATTCTCTAAACTTAGAATTGAAAATTTGTGTTTCAAATCTTATTCTTATGTAAGCTTTAATTGTGTTGCCATCAATCACCAAAAAGGGGGAGATTGAAAGCTCTCTTGTGAGTTTTGGTGTTTGGATGACAACTCAATTAAAGGACTAACAGTGTACTAAGTGTTGAACAGGTGCTTAAGGTAGAGCTAACAGGGTTCAACATAAGTGAACAAATGTGATGGTCCAAGAGCTGGATTATGGACATCACAAGTAAGATGGTCATTGCATAAAGTGAGACTCGGGTGCGTAGCTTGGAGACAACTGATCAAGCCAAGGACGGAGGCAAGAAGAGCTTCGAGGTACCAAGTGCACAGGAGAAGGTCAAGGAGGCTGAGGAACCCAAAGCCAAGGGTGAAGAAGAAGGCTTGCAAAGTCAAGGGTGATCGAGTTGAGAACAGCTACGGCACATCAAGGATCACTACATTAGGACGTGACTTATAGCCAATGAGGTAACAGCTACAATTATGTGGTGTAAGTCATAAGGCTCAAGATCAAGCTCTAAGAAGGAGATCAAGGTCACTAGAAGGAGAACAAGTGTCAGAACCAGAACTGGAAGCAGCCCAAAAGAGCTAAGTTCACCTTGATCTTTAGTTTGGGTTGTTCCTATGTTTGGAGATGTTCTATGTGACCTTTGCAGGATGTTGGAGCCAAGAAATGTCAATCTAGATCAAGTCAAGCCGACTTGATGATTTATGAGTCCAACATCAAAGCTCAAGCATGTGAAATGCTATAGATGTAATAATTAAGAGAAGGTATGTTTCTGAACTTAGTACATTGGTTTTTATGTACTAATATACTTGTCTAAGTGTTAGAAACAGAAGGAAGAAGAAAAGGAAAGAGGTGCAAATGGCTTGGCTGCGTTCAGCCAAGTCTCAGCTCAGTCTGGCACACCGGACAGTGTGCACCGGACAGTGTCCGGTGCGCCAGGTTGAACCCCGGTGAACAGGCCGCTCTCGGGAGGTGTCTGGCAACGTTCGGCTATAATTCACCGGACTGTCCGGTGGTGCACCGGACTGTCCGGTGAGCCAACAGTCGGCTGGGCCAACGGTCGGCCGCGCAGTCTGCGAGGGACGCGTGGACAAGCCAACGGTCAGATGGGGGCACCGGACTGTCCGGTGTGCACCGGACAGTGTCCGGTGCGCCAACGGCTCTAGGACTGCAACGGTCGACTGCTCCATTTATGGAAGGAGATCAGGCACCGGACAGTGTCCGGTGGTGCACCGAACTATCCGGTGCACCACCCGACAGGAGCTGATATTGCCTTCCAAATGAAGTCCAACGGCTCCTAGGCCCCTTGGGTCTATAAAAGGGACTCCTAGGCGCCTCCAAGAATAGATGAAGCGCAGCCAACAAGTGTAGACTTCACTCGAATCAATTCTCACTCTCCCTCTTGTGTGTATCTCTCTAGTTTGTGTAGAAGGCACAGCTATAAGCCTTTAGAGAGAGGAGAAGTGCTGCTAAGAGTTAGAGCAAGGTCTTGAGAGTATCGTTACTCTGCCGAGGTGCTGCCAAGAAGTGTGTAAGCAGCCACGGTGTTGTTGTAACTCGACTCAATAGTGAAAAGGCTCTATCTGTCATACTGACAGATCTGAGCAAACGGATGAAGGAGTTGAAATAGACTCCAAGACCAGGTGTGGCTAACTCCAACGAGGACTAGGCAAGCATTTCAGGCTTGGCCGAACCTCGGGATAAATCCTTGCGTCTGTGTGCTCTATTCTGTATTGTATCCTGACTCTCTGCCTTACTCGTCTTTATATCTGCACTTCAATTCTTACCTGTGGTATAAGCTTTATTTGAAGTGCAGGACATTTTGAGACAGGATCTTCTATTCCGCTGCAACCTACTCGAAGGGTGAAAGTCGCCTAGAGGGGGGGTGAATAGGGCGAAACTGAAAATCACAAAAAATAATCACAACTACAAGTCGGGTTAGCGTTCGAAATATAATAGAGTCCGCGAGAGAGGGCGCAAAACAAATCGCAAGCAAATAATAAAGTGAGACACACGGATTTGTTTTACCGAGGTTCGGTTCTCTCAAACCTACTCCCCGTTGAGGAGGCCACAAAGGCCGGGTCTCTTTCAACCCTTCCCTCTCTCAAACGGTCCCTCGGACCGAGTGAGCTTCTCTTTCTCAAATCACTTGGGAACCAAACTTCCCGCAAGGACCACCACACAATTGGTGTCTCTTGCCTCAATTATAAGTGAGTGTTTGATCACAAGAAAGAATGCCAAAGAAAAAGAAGCGATCCAAGCGCAAGAGCTCAAATGAACACTACAAATCACTCTCTCTAGTCACTAGGGCTTTGTGTGGAGTTGGGAGAGGATTTGATCTCTTTTGTTGTGCTTTGCAATGAATGCTAGCTCTTGTATAGTGGTTGGAAGTTGGAAAACTTGGATGCAATGAATGGTGGGGTGGTTGGGGTATTTATAGCCCCAACCACCAAACTTGACCGTTGGTGGAGGCTGTCTGTCGATGGCGCACCGGACAGTCCGGTGCACACCGGACATGTCTGGTGCCCCCGCCACGTCACCAATGCCGTTGGATTCTGACCGTTGGAGCTTCTGACTTCTGGGCCCGCCTGGATGAGCACACCGGACATCAACTGTTCATTGTCCGGTGCGCCAGTATGGGCGCGCCTGACTTCTGCGCGCGCAGAGCGCGCATTAAATGCGACGCAGGTAGCCGTTGGCGCCGAAATAGCCGTTGCTCCGTGGTTACACCGGACAGTCCGGTGCACACCGGACATGTCCGGTGAATTATAGCGGAGTGGCTGCTGCGCGATCCCGAGGCTGGCGAGTTGAGGAGGTCGCGCTTCCTTGGAGCACCGGACACTGTCCGGTGTACACCGGACAGTCCGGTGAATTATAGCGGAGCGGCCTGAGAAATTCCCGAAGGTGGCAAGTTCGAGTTGGAGTCCTCTGGTGCACCGGACACTGTCCAGTGGCGCACCGGACACTGTCCGGTGTACACCGGACAGTCCGGTGCCTCCAGACCAGAGGTGCCTTCGGTTGCCTCTTTGCTCCTTTGTTGAATCCAAAACCTGATCTTTTTATTGGCTGAGAGTGAACCTTTTTGCACCTGTATAACTTATACACTAGAGCAAACTAGTTAGTCCAATTGTTTGTGTTGGGCAATTCAACCACCAAAATTATTTAGAAACTAGGTGTAAGCCTAATTCCCTTTCAATCTCCCCCTTTTTGGTGATTGATGCCAACACAAACCAAAGCAAATATAGAAGTGCATAATTGAACTAGTTTGCATGATGTAAGTGCAAAGGTTGCTTGGAATTGAGCCAATATAACTACTTACATGATGCGCATGGATTGTTTTCTTTGTTTTTGACATATTGGACCATATTTGCACCAAAAGTTTTGTTTTAGTAAATTCTTTTGTAAATTCTTTTCAAAGTCCTTTTGCGAGATAGTCAAAGGTAAATGAGTAAGATTTTGCAAAGTATTTTCAAGTTTTGAAATTTTCTTCCTTTGTTCAAATGTTTTTCCTTTGACTAAACAAAACTCCCCCTCAAATAAAGTCTCCTCTTAGTGTTCAAGAGGGTTTCAGGACATCAATTTTGAAAATACTACTTGCCCCCCTTTTAGAACACAAAAAGATACTAATTTTGAAATTTACCAATTGAAATTCATCAATTTTAAAATTAGGGGTGGTGGTACGGTCCTTTTGCTTTGGGCTCATATTTTCTCCCCCTTTGGCATGAATCGCCAAAAACGGAATCATTAGAGCCCAATGAAGTACTTTCTCCTCCTTTGGTCATAAAATAAATGAGTGAAGATTATACCAAAGTTGGAGAGATGCTCGGAGTGACGGCGAAGGATGAGTAGTAGAGTGGAGTGGAAGCCTTTGACTTCGCCGAAGACTCCAATTCCCTTTCAATATACCTATGACTTGGTTTGAAATACACTTGAAAACACATTAGTCATAGCATATAAAAGAGACATGATCAAAGGTATTCTTAGGAGCTATGTGTGCAAGTTTAGCAAAAGAAATTCCTAGAATCAAGAATATTAAGCTCATGCCTAAGTCTGGTAAAAGATTGTTCATCAAGTGGCTTGGTAAAGATATCGGCTAACTGATCTTTAGTGTTAATGTATGAAATCTCGATATCCCCCTTTTGTTGGTGATCCCGAAGAAAATGATACCGAATGGCTATGTGTTTAGTGCGGCTATGCTCAACGGGATTATCCGCCATGCGGATTGCACTCTCATTATCACATAGAAGAGGAACTTTGGTTAATTTGTAACCGTAGTCCCGCAGGGTTTGCCTCATCTAGAGCAATTGCGCGCAACAATGGCCTGCGGCAATATACTCGGCTTCGGCGGTAGAAAGAGCGACCGAATTTTGCTTCTTTGAAGCCCAAGACACCAAGGATCTTCCCAAGAACTGGCAAGTCCCCGATGTGCTCTTCCTATTAATTTTACACCCTACCCAATCGGCATCCGAATAACCAATCAAATCAAAAGTGGATCCCCGAGGGTACCAAAGCCCAAACTTAGGAGTATAAGCCAAATATCTCAAGATTCGTTTTACGGCCGTAAGGTGTGATTCCTTAGGGTCGGCTTGGAATCTTGCACACATGCAAACGGAAAGCATGATGTCCGGTCGAGATGCACATAAATAAAGCAATGAACCAATCATCGACCGGTATACCTTTTGATCCACGGACTCACCTCCCGTGTCGAGGTCGAGATGCCCATTTGTTCCCATGGGAGTCTTGATGGGCTTGGCATCCTTCATTCCAAACTTGCTTAGAATGTCTTGAGTATACTTTGTTTGGCAAATGAATGTGCCCTCTTGGAGTTGTTTGACTTGAAATCCTAGAAAATATTTCAACTCCCCCATCATAGACATCTCGAATTTCTGTGTCATGATCCTACTAAATTCTTCACATGTAGATTTGTTAGTAGACCCAAATATAATATCATCAACATAAATTTGGCATACAAACAAATCATTATAAGTGTTTTGGTGAATAAAGTAGGATCAGCTTTGCCGACTTTGAAGCCATTTGCAATAAGGAAATCTCTAAGGCATTCATACCATGCTCTTGGGGCTTGCTTGAGCCCATAAAGCACCTTAGAGAGCCTATAAACATGGTTAGGGTACTCACTGTCTTCAAAGCCGGGAGGTTGCTCAACATAGACCTCCTCCTTGATTGGTCCATTGAGGAAGGCACTCTTCACGTCCATTTGATAAAGCTTGAAGCCATGGTAAGTAGCATAGGCCAATAATATGCGAATTGACTTAAGCCTAGCTATGGGTGCATAGGTTTCACCAAAATCCAAACCTTCGACTTGTGAATACCCCTTGGCCACGAGTCGAGCTTTGTTCCTTGTCACCACACCATGCTCGTCTTGCTTGTTGCGGAAGACCCACTTGGTTCCTACAACATTTTGATTAGGACGTGGAACTAAATGCCATACCTCATTCCTTGTGAAATTGTTGAGCTCCTCTTGCATTGCCATCACCCAATCCGAATCTTGAAGTGCTTCCTCTACCCTGTGTGGCTCAATAGAGGAAACAAAAGAGTAATGTTCACAAAAATGTGCAACACGAGATCGAGTAGTTACCCCCTTATGAATGTCGCCGAGGATGGTGTCGACGGGGTGATCTCGTTGTATTGCTTGGTGGACCCTTGGGTGTGGCGGCCTTGGTTGTTCATCCTCCTTGTCTTCATCATTTGTATCTCCCCCTTGATCGTTGCCGTCATTTTGAGGTGGCTCATCTTCTTGATCTTCTTGTTCAACATCTTGAGCCTCATCCTCAATTTGAGTTGGTGGAGATGCTTGCATGGAGGAGGATGGTTGATCTTGTGCATGTGGAGGCTCTTCGGATTCCTTAGGACACACATCCCCAATGGACATGTTCCTTAGCGCTATGCATGGAGCCTGTTCTTCACCTATCTCATCAAGATCAACATGCTCTACTTGAGAGCCGTTAGTTTCATCAAACACAACGTCACAAGAAACTTCAACAAGTCCTGAGGACTTGTTAAAGACTCTATATGCCCTTGTGTTTGAGTCATATCCTAGTAAAAAGCCTTCTACAGTTTTAGGAGCAAATTTAGATTTTCTACCTCTTTTAACAAGTATAAAACATTTGCTACCAAAAACTCTAAAATATGAAATATTTGGCTTTTTACCGGTTAGGAGTTCATAGGATGTCTTCTTGAGGATTCGGTGAAGATATAACCGGTTGATGGCGTAGCAAGCGGTGTTGACCGCTTCGGCCCAAAACCGATCCGGTGTCTTGTACTCATCAAGCATGGTTCTTGCCATGTCCAATAGAGTTCGATTCTTCCTCTCCACTACACCATTTTGTTGTGGAGTGTAGGGAGAAGAGAACTCATGCTTGATGCCCTCCTCCCCAAGGAAGCCTTCAATTTGAGAGTTCTTGAACTCCGTCCCATTGTCGCTTCTAATTTTCTTGATCCTTAAGCCGAACTCATTTTGAGCTCGTCTCAAGAATCCCTTTAAGGTCTCTTGGGTATGAGATTTGTCCTGCAAAAAGAACACCCAAGTGAAGCGAGAATAATCATCCACAATAACTAGACAGTACTTACTCCCGCCGATGCTTATGTAAGCGATCGGGCCGAATAGGTCCATGTGTAGGAGCTCCAGTGGCCTGTCACTAGTCATGATGTTCTTGTGTGGATGATGAGTGCCAACTTGCTTCCCCGCTTGGCATGCGCTACAAATCCTGTCTTTCTCAAAATGAACATTGGTTAGTCCTAAAATGTGTTCTCCCTTTAGAAGCTTGTGAAGATTCTTCATTCCAACATGTGCTAGTCGGCGGTGCCAAAGCCAACCCAAGTTAGTCTTAGCAACCAAGCAAGTGTCGAGTTCAGCTCTATCAAAATCTACCAAGTATAGCTGACCCTCTAACACTCCCTTAAATGCTATTGAATCATCACTTCTTCTAAAGACAGTGACACCTATATCAGTAAATAGACAGTTGTAGCCCATTTGACATAACTGGGATACGGAAAGCAAATTGTAATCTAAAGAATCTACGAGAAAAACATTGGAAATAGTGTGGTCAGGTGATATAGCAATTTTACCCAATCCTTTGACCAAACCTTGATTTCCATCCCCGAATGTGATAGCTCGTTGGGGATCTTGGTTTTTCTCATATGAGGAGAACATCTTTTTCTCCCCGGTCATGTGGTTTGTGCACCCGCTGTCGAGTATCCAACTTGAGCCCCCGGATGCATAAACCTACAAAACAATTTTAGTTCTTGACTTTAGGTACCCAAACGGTTTTGGGTCCTTTGGCATTAGAAACAAGAACTTTGGGTACCCAAACACAAGTCTTGGAGCCCTTGTGTTTGCCCCCAACTATCTTGGCAACTACCTTGCCGGATTTGCTAGTAAGCACATAAGAAGCATCAAAAGTCTTAAATGAAATAGCATGATCATTTGATGCATTGGGAGTTTTCTTTCTAGGCAACTTGGCACGGGTTGGTTGCCTAGAGCTAGATGTCTCACCCTTATACATAAAAGCATGGTTAGGGCCAGAGTGAGACTTCCTAGAATGAGTTCTCCTAATTTTGCTCTCAGGATAGCCGACAGGGTACAAAATGTAACCCTCGTTATCCTGAGGCATGGGAGCCTTGCCCTTAACAAAATTAGATAAATTCTTTGGAGGGGCATTAAGTTTGACATTGTCTCCCCTTTGGTAGCCAATGCCATCTTTGATGCCAGGGCGTCTCCCATTATAGAGCATACTTCTAGCAAATTTAAACTTTTCATTTTCTAAGTTATGCTCGGCAATTTTAGCGTCTAATAATGCTATATGATCATTTTGTTGTTTAATTAAAGCCATGTGATCACGAATAGCATTGATATCAACATCTCTACATCTAGTACAAATAGAAACATGCTCAACATTAGAAGTAGAGGGTTTGCAAGATTTTAGTTCTACAACCTTAGCATGCAACATATCATTCTTAGTTCTAAAGTCGGAAATTGTAACATTGCAAACATCTAATTCTTTAGCCTTAGCAATTAATTTCTCATTCTCATTTCTAAGGCTAGCAATAGAAACATTCAACTCATCAATCCTAGCAAGCAAATCATCATTTCTAAGATTGGGAATTGAATCAATACAAACATGAGAATCAACCTTAGCAATTAATTTGGCATTTTCATTTCTAAGGTTGGCAATAGTGTCATGGCAGGTGCTTAGCTCACTAGATAATTTGTTACATTTTTCTACCTCTAGAGCATAAGCATTTTTAACCTTAACATGTTTCTTATTTTCCTTGATTAGGAAGTCCTCTTGGGAGTCCAAGAGATCGTCCTTTTCATGGATGGCACTAATTAGCTCATTTAATTTTTCTTTTTGTTCCATGTTAAGGTTGGCAAAAAGTATACGCAAATTATCTTCCTCACCACTAGCATTATCATCACTAGAAGATTCATATTTAGTGGAGGAGTTAGATTTAACCTTCTTCCTTTTGCCGTCTTTTGCCATGAGGCACTTGTGGCCGATGTTGGGGAAGAGGAGTCCCTTGGTGACGGCGATGTTGGCGGCGTCCTCGTCGGAGGAGGACTCGGTGGAGCTCTCGTCGGAGTCCCATTCCCGGCAAACATGGGCATCGCCGCCCTTCTTCTTGTAATACCTCTTCTTTTCTCTTCTCTTTCCCTTCTTGTCGTCGCCCCTGTCACTGTCACTAGACATAGGACATTTTGCAATAAAATGACCGGGCTTACCACATTTGTAGCAAACCTTCTTGGAACGGGATTTGTAGTCCTTCCCCTTCCGTTGCTTGAGGATTTGCCGAAAGCTTTTGATGATTAAGGCCATCTCCTCATTGTCGAGCTTGGAGGCGTCAATTGGTTGTCTACTTGGTGTAGACTCCTCCTTCTTCTCCTCCGTTGCCTTGAAGGCCACCGGTTGCGCCTCGGATGTGGAAGGTTCGTCAAGCTCGTTGATCTTCTTTGAGCCTTTAATCATGCATTCAAAACTCACAAAATTCCCGATAACTTCCTCGGGGGTCATTAGTGGATATCTAGGATTACCACGAATTAATTGAACTTGAGTAGGGTTAAGGAAAATAAGAGCTCTTAAAATAACCTTAATCACCTCGTGGTCGTCCCACTTTTTGCTCCCGAGGTTGTGCACTTGGTTCACCAAGGTCTTGAGCCGGTTGTACATATCTTGTGGCTCCTCCCCTTGGCGAAGACGGAAGCGACCGAGCTCCCCCTCGATCGTTTCCCGCTTGGTGATCTTGGTGAGTTCATCACCTTCGTGCGCCGTCTTGAGTAGGTCCCAAATCTCCTTTGCATTCTTCAACCCTTGTACTTTGTTGTATTCCTCCTTGCTTAGAGAGGCGAGGAGAATGGTTGTGGCTTGGGAGTTGAAGTGCTCGATTTGGGCCACTTCGTCTGTATCATAATCCTCATCCCCTATTGATGGTACCTGTGCTCCAAACTCAACAACATTCCATATACTTTTGTGGAGTGAGGTTAGATGAAATTTCATTAAATCACTCCACCTAGCATAATCTTCGCCATCAAAAGTTGGCGGTTTGCCTAATGGAATGGAAAGTAATGGAGTATGTCTAGATGTACGGGGATAGTGTAAGGGAATCTTACTAAACTTCTTGCGCTCTTGGCGCTTAGAAGTTACGGACGGTGCATCGGAGTCGGAGGTGGATGTTGATGAAGTGTCGGTCTCGTAGTAGACCACCTTCCTCATCCTCTTGTGCTTGTCCCCACTCCGATGCGGCTTGTGAGAAGAAGATTTTTCCTTCTTCTCCTTGTGGTGAGAAGAGGAAGATCTTTTCTCCTTCCGCTTGGAGGAGTTCTTCTTCTTCTCCCTTCTCTTGGTGCGCGACTCTTCCGATGAAGTGCTCCCTTGGCTTGTAGTGGGCTTGTCGCCGGTTTCCATCTCCCTCTTGGTGTGATCTCCCGACATCACTTCGAGCGGTTAGGCTCTAATGAAGCACCGGGCTCTGATACCAATTGAAAGTCGCCTAGAGGGGGGGTGAATAGGGCGAAACTGAAAATCACAAAAAATAATCACAACTACAAGTCGGGTTAGCGTTCGAAATATAATAGAGTCCGCGAGAGAGGGCGCAAAACAAATCGCAAGCAAATAATAAAGTGAGACACACGGATTTGTTTTACCGAGGTTCGGTTCTCTCAAACCTACTCCCCGTTGAGGAGGCCACAAAGGCCGGGTCTCTTTCAACCCTTCCCTCTCTCAAATGGTCCCTCGGACCGAGTGAGCTTCTCTTTCTCAAATCACTTGGGAACCAAACTTCCCGCAAGGACCATCACACAATTGGTGTCTCTTGCCTCAATTATAAGTGAGTGTTTGATCACAAGAAAGAATGCCAAAGAAAAAGAAGCGATCCAAGCGCAAGAGCTCAAATGAACACTACAAATCACTCTCTCTAGTCACTAGGGCTTTGTGTGGAGTTGGGAGAGGATTTGATCTCTTTTGTTGTGCTTTGCAATGAATGCTAGCTCTTGTATAGTGGTTGGAAGTTGGAAAACTTGGATGCAATGAATGGTGGGGTGGTTGGGGTATTTATAGCCCCAACCACCAAACTTGACCGTTGGTGGAGGCTGTCTGTCGATGGCGCACCGGACAGTCCGATGCACACCGGACATGTCCGGTGCCCCCGCCACGTCACCAATGCCGTTGGATTCTGACCGTTGGAGCTTCTGACTTCTGGGCCCGCCTGGATGTCCGGTGCACACCGGACATCAACTGTTCATTGTCCGGTGCGCCAGTATGGGCGCGCCTGACTTCTGCGCGCGCAGAGCGCGCATTAAATGCGACGCAGGTAGCCGTTGGCGCCGAAATAGCCGTTGCTCCGTGGTTACACCGGACAGTCCGGTGCACACCGGACATGTCCGGTGAATTATAGCGGAGTGGCTGCTGCGCGATCCCGAGGCTGGCGAGTTGAGGAGGCCGCGCTTCCTTGGAGCACCGGACACTGTCCGGTGTACACCGGACAGTCCGGTGAATTATAGCGGAGCGGCCTGAGAAATTCCCGAAGGTGGCAAGTTCGAGTTGGAGTCCTCTGGTGCACCGGACACTGTCCGGTGGCGCACCGGACACTGTCCGGTGTACACCGGACAGTCCGGTGCCTCCAGACCAGAGGTGCCTTCGGTTGCCTCTTTGCTCCTTTGTTGAATCCAAAACCTGATCTTTTTATTGGCTGAGAGTGAACCTTTTTGCACCTGTATAACTTATACACTAGAGCAAACTAGTTAGTCCAATTGTTTGTGTTGGGCAATTCAACCACCAAAATTATTTAGGAACTAGGTGTAAGCCTAATTCCCTTTCAAAGGGTCTTCTCATTCCACTGCGTGCTAAGTCTTCGAGTAGAGTAAGATTTTAAGTTTTAAAGTAATAAGTTTTATTCGCCTATTCACCCCCCCCTCTAGGCGACATCCAGATCCTGTTCCCGGGTCAAAGGGAACTCTCAGGTGCGGCATGAATCCTGCTGACGTCTCCGTGCTTCCGTAGGGGATTTGAGAGCACCCGACGTCATGGGCGCATGCGGAGAGCCATCATTACCTGTTACCGGGGTGACTTAGATGGGACACTGGTCTTGTTCCTTCGTAGCCTGAGGCGGCTAGCTAAGGGTAGGGTAATGATGGATCCCAAGTAGCGTAGCTGATACGAGGCCGAGGTCGGGCGAGGCGGTGACTCCTCCGAGGCCGAGGCTGAGGTCGGGCGAGGCAGAGTCCTTCTCCCAAGGCCGAGGCCTGGGGTTGGGCGAGGCGGAGTCCTTCTCCTAAGGCCGAGGCTAAGGCCGAGGCCTGGGGTCAGGCAAGGCGGAGCTTGCTGTTGCGCCCGAGGCCGAGACTCTGGGAAGGCCGCGACTGTTGTTAGTCTTTCCCTAGTGGCTGGCATAGTTGCCGGAGCGGGGTGAACAACGCTGTTTTCCTGTCAGAACGGTCAGTAAAGGGGGCGAAGTGACTGTGGTCACTTCGACCTTGCCGACTGAGGCACGCGTGTCAGGATAAGGTGTCAGGCGATCACTGCATTAAATGCGCATGCGATACGGTCGGTTGGTTAGGCGATTCGGACGAGGTCGCTGCACGACAAAGTCTGCCCGAGCTGGGCTTCGGGCGAGCCGAGGGTGCGTCTGCTGACTGAGGGGATCCTCGGGCGAGGCGTGAATTCGTCCGGGACTACGATCCTGGCCCGAGGCTGGGCTCGGGTGAGGTCGCGTCCCTTGGTAGACGAAGTCCGCGCTTTATCGATCGTTTATGGTTTGTTCTGAAGACGTTTTCCAGCCAGATTAAGGAGCGTTGGGGGTACCCCTAATTACGGTCCCCGACAGCATATGTGCCAAATTCAGCTTCACACAGTTGGTGGATCACCTCAATGTCAACATGGTAGTCCTCTCATCGCTTTTGACATATCTTTTGGTTCGCTCTATATTATCGAAACTAGCAAGCAACCATGTGTTTTGAGTTTGATGCCTTTCAGGCGAATGACACCTATACCTTGGTGCTTTGACCTCTTGGAGTCAATGTTGTTGCTAGCAAATGGTTTGACCCCCAAAAAAGTTCTTATTTGATGATTTTCTTGACCACTATAATGCTCGATGGGTCTTACCCGGTTTTAGTAAACTGCCAAAGGTTGACTATGATGAGACTTTTTTTTTATTGTGAAGCTTGCTACCATTCATGTGGTCTTCAGTTTGGCTCTCTCCCAATCTTGGCCCATTCACCAACTCAATGTTAAGATTACATTCCCACATGGCACTCTAACCAAGGCACTATACTACATTTAACCATCTAATTTTGTTGACTCCTTAAGGCTTGACATGTTTGCCTCCTAAACCGCTCATTTTATAGATTGAAGCAGGGCTTGATCATTTTCGTCACCTCGACCACTCACTCTATGGATTAAAGTAAGCCTCTTGCACTTGGTATAGTTGTTTCACTTCCCACATCACATTTCTTGGATTTGTTGAAGCTAAGTCGGACACTTATTTGTTTATTTACCGTCGGGACACTGATTTGGCTTTCTTACTTCTCTATGTTGATTATATTGTTCTCACGACTTTGTCATCGAGGTTTCTTCAGTAGGAATTCTCTATGATAGATATCGATCCTCTTCATCACTTCTTGGGTATTATTGTTGAGCATCATGATGATGGTCCATTTCTCTTCTAGTGATATTATTTTATGGATGTCCAAGACCATGCTGGTATACAAGATTGCAAGCCTTGCAGTACCATATGGACACTCACTCCAAAATGATTGTTGTTGATGGTACATCAGTGCCATCCTACACACTACCACCACATTACATGTGATGTATACTATCTCGCATTTACTCGCCCAGATAACAATTATATTATTCAATAAGTCTGTTTGTATAGGCATGACCTGAGAGATATTTATCTTAGTGTTGTGAAGCAAATTCTACGGTATTTACATGGCACTTTGGATCTTGGTCTCTACCTTTATCAGACTTTATTGACCGATCTTATAGTTTACTTTGATGATGATCGGGCTGCGTATCTTGACAATTGGATGTTCATCAGTGGTTATGTTGTCTTTCTCGAGGACAAAGTCATCTCGTGGTCCTCCAAGGGCTAGCTCAAAGTGTCATGATCGAGTGCTGAAGTCGAGTATTGTGCCATGGCCAATGGCATCATTGACGTGTCTAGTTGCACCAGCTCCACAAGGAGCCTCATTGCAGTGTACACCATGTCACCCTTGTTTATTGTAACAATATCAGTGTCATTTACCTCTCCATCAACTCCATTGAGCACCAATGAACTGAGTATGTGGAGATTGACTTAAACTTTATCTGTGAACACATCGCCTTTGGTGCTGGATGTTGCTACCTCGTTTCAGTATGCTGACATCGTCTTCACCAAAGGATTGGTGATGTCTGACTTTATGAAGTTTAGTCTAGTCTAAACGTTTGTCGTGCTCTAAGTTCTAAACTTAGGGGCATGTAAAAATGTAAACCAATAGGCCATAGGTCTGTCGACCGAGGCTCCACATCATACCTTATATCCCGTCCGACTTCCTGCAATGCTCCCGCTATCACTACAAAAATAATATAGTATATTTAGTAGTTTAAATATTGTATATCATAGACTATCATATATGTGTATTATCTTGTCTTCTAAGTTTTATACTATATGTATTAAACTAGGACTCAATATAATACAACCATCGATACACCAATTTTATTGTTCGGTTGTATACTATGTATAGATTGTATAAGGACTCAATATAATACAACCATGGATACACCAAATTTATTGTTCTTCCAATATATTGGAGGAGTAACTAGTTTCGACTTTGCCATTTGCTATGGATCACTAAAATATAGAGTATGATTAAAAATTTAAACAAAAGATTATGGTCATGCGACACGTTAACAAGGAGAAACATGGCATTTTTTTCCAAACAAGTAAATTTGTCAAAGCAAATCATAACAACAGCGTAACAGAAAAGGGTTGGGAAACATAAACTCTCCAATTCACAAGTCCTCTCCGCTAAATGCCATACAAACTAAGATGGAAGATCTGCTTCCAATTCTATACCAAAATTGTCGTGGGTTGTGGCGATTATATTTGTATATTCCCTCTCTCTTGCCCCTGTTGATTCATAGTACAAGTATATATAGTGTGATATGTAAAAGTACTAAAAGTTGCAGACGAACTCCCCAGGAAATGGAATTGCGGTGCTGCACCCTGAATGTGACCGATTGCTCACGAACAAACGCCATTTGCAACAGGCAGCCCTGGCGTCGTCATCGAGAAGGACAGGTCAAGCCATCCATCCTTCTTGGCGCGCTCGATGCAGCAGCCGAGCTGCTTCGCGGCGTCAGGCACGTCGAGTGCGAGGTCGTCGACGCAGTCGGCCATCCTGTCGAAGCCCTTGGTCATCTGGTTCGGCGTGATCAGACCGCGGCCGTAGCACTCGCTGAGGAGGCCCCAGAGCCGCTCGTCCCTGCCTCGCTTCTCGATGATAGCCACCAGCGCCTTCTTCACCACCTCGTGGTGGAAGAAGGGCATGCCAAGATCTTTGATGCATCGGCACGCCTCCCGGATGTCGCCGCCGCAGTCGTACTCCTGCAGCAGCTTGCCGATCTTGTCCTTCACCTCGTCCAGCTCCCAGCCTGCCTTGCCGCTGCCACCGCCGCCCCAGCACCGCAAGATCCGCTCCGCGGAGAGCCTCGCGCCGAGCAGCGCATGGGCGTTCCGAAGCGCCAGCATGCCGGCGGAGCCATCCGCCTTGACGCGGCTGGCATCCTCCTCCAATGCCTCCAGGTCCGACGGCGCGATCACCTCGTCAACCACGGACCTAGCAAAGAACATGGTCAGGTCCTCGACTATGGCCGGGTTGTCTAGCGCGGCGTCCTCGGCGGCGTCGATGAGGAGGTGGAACCCTGCCACGACATCCTCTGGCGGCATGCAGAGCGAGGAGAGCAGCACCGACGCCATTTCCTTCTCGCGGCTCTTCCGGTCCATCGCGGCGTTCACCAGCTTCTGCACGAAGATGGCATTGAAGGAAGGACAACACGAGTAGTTCTCTGCTTCCAACCAGCTCATGACCTCGATGATGTCGCCGGTCAAGAAGTACTCCTTTATGATCAAAACGGCCTTCTTCTTGAACTGCCGCACCGCGGCGTCGTCGACCTCGCTACCCTTCTTGGGCTCCGGTGGCAACGGTTTGAGGCACGACTCGGACAGCCAGCCCTCCGACGAAGCCTTATGGATCACCGATTTCAGAAGGCACCTCGCGTTCGGCACGTCGAGCGCCAGATCGTCTAGAGAGTCGATCAGACGGTCGAACCCTTTAGTGATCTGGCTCTCGTTGATAACGCCTTCCTCCGACGCCGACTTGAGGAGGTCCAGGATGAGGCCCTCGGCCGCACGGCCGCGCTCCACGGCGAGGACGAGCGCGCGCTTGACGACGTCGTGGTGGAAGAAGGGGATCTTGAGGTCCCTGACGCACCGCAGGGCCTCGCTCCTATCGCCGCCGGCGAGGTACTCCTCCAGGATGTCGGATATCTTGGCCTTGGCCTCCTCCACCGTGATCCGCTTGCTGCCGCCCCACCTCTGCAGGACGATCTCGCCGTGGTGCGGCACGGACAGGTAGCTCTTCTCCGCCCTACGGAGGACCTTGGCGCCCTTGCATCCGTGGGGCAGGCGCGCGCTCTGCGTGGCCAGGAACGCCGGCGGCAGCATGTCGTCGACGACGGCGCGGGCGACGAACACGGCGAGGATGTCGACGGCGTCGGGCGTGTCGACGGACAGGTCGTCGCAGGACTCGGTGAGCTTGCAGAAGGCCTTGCAGAGCTGCGGGCGGTCGACGACGTCGCCGTAGAGCGAGGACAGCAGCACCGCCGCCTTCTCCTTCTCCCTGTCGTGGCGGTCCATTGCCACGGAGACCAGCTTCTTGACGAAGTAGAAGTGGTAGCACGGGACGCGGAGCTCCCGCAGCTCGTTCGCCGTCGCGGCGACGTCGTCCGTGGAGAAGTACTCCTCCACGATCGTGGTGGCCTTCCTCTTGAACTGGAGGAATTCTTCGGAAGAGAGCGTCGGGCTCTGCGGGACCTGTTATTTCCTTGGGGAGATCGTAAAAAACGCAGAGGAAATCGAGGCCAAACGACACAGGCTTCTAGTTACCTCGGTGGCGCAGCAATTGGGCGGCGCCTGGTGTTCAGGCCGTGGAACGACGCCGTCGTGGCCGCAGTCCATGGGGACCAACTCCTCTATGGCATCCGAGACCGAGAGCTGTAGGCAGCAGACGTCCCCTGCAATCAGCTGCAGACTGCAGGGGGCATTCCTGTCATGATCAGTTCGAGAGATTCAAATCATGGAGCAGCACCGGATCTTATTATTCGAGATCGCCACCGAGATGATCGGGAGGCTCCCTTGTGTTTTTTTGTGTGAGTTATTTCTCTTCGTTGCGACAGCTCTAACTCAGGGAGCGATTGAGAGAGAGCTGTGAGGAGCCAACGCCCGCAGAGCGAATGGTTTTTATGTGCTTGAGCCTCGCTCGCAGTCAGCGTAGGAGGGCTGTAAGAGGTCTAGACGCGCCACGTCATCTATGGACCGTGTCACTGCATGGCGACCACGGGATGTGGGAGATGCGGCGCACAGGCTTCGCGGTGTACCGAGAATTAGTGGACGTAGAGCATGCGCATATGGCGCTAGGTAACTGCAGCCCATGGACCGGGTCGTGGCCCGGGAGACCCGGGCAACAGGTGAATATTTTTTAGTCCTATATATAAACCCTAAACATAGAAAACTTCAGAACCCAAGCCGACCGTCCAGAGTTTTAGATGCGATGAGTAGGAGAAAGTGCATGCATGCCGCGTACGTGGGGAGATTTGCGTGGAGCGCGGATAGCTTCCTCAATCCTCATCAGTCTTCTTGTGCCAAGCGCAGCGCCCAAGGCCCCAAGCCAAATCGTTACGGCCCTCCAGAAAAGTGGCCTCTTTAGTAAGCCGAATCGTTTATGGCCCGTTTGGTTCTTCGGAATTGGGATATCTTTTTCAGTATCGAGTTGCAGACAACAACAGTGATGTGCACGGCAGCAGGCAGGATCGCATGAAAGCGGGGAATGGAAATGAGCGAAGCATTTCTGCATGAAAATAGTGTTACTGTAGAGAGACGTCGTATGGGAGTGGGACAAAGTGTCGGACTGGCCATGGCGGACCCAGTCACAGTTAGGGCCTGTTTGGTATGACTTTAGAGTAAAACTTCAGGGAGGAGTTGGCTAGAGCATATCAAACCTCTTACCTCTATAGTTGTAAACTCTATAGAGTTTTTGGAGCTGCAGTACAATTTTTTGGAGTACCTCTTTTGTTGTTCCGAAAACTCCAAAAAAAGCAACCTAGTCATGGAGTTTTGAGCTATTTATCCGCCACTGCCACCGGTTATGAGAAACAATCTAAACTCTAGAGTAGAGCTGCTCCACGCAGAGTTTTAGAGTAAAGCTGCTCTAGGTGGAGCAGAGCCATACCAAACATGCGTTTGATAAGATGGGCACCAAATATCACAATAGAGACATCTATGTTAGGTTGACCAAGTGATCTTAGTAATAAAATCTAGACTACTACTTACAATATAAATAAGCAGGAAGCTGGACCCTCATCTCTATATAGGTTTTCCCAAGAAATGGTTGTGTACTTAAGACTTAAAACATTCTTTCCATTTCTAGATTAGCAATCCAATAATTAGAGGAAGCCCAAGTCAGACGGTACAATCTGGTCGAGCCGGATCAGGTCCAGACGTCTATAAAAGAAAAATTCGGAGTGCTAGGGTTCAGTTTTTCACGCCCCATCTCGATTCATTAGCTACGGCGCGTGCGACGACAGCGGTTGCCCGAGAGCGCGCGCGGTGGTGGACCCGTGGCCGGTAGCTGCAGTGGCCACAACTCCCTAACCTCGACGCGTGGTGGCGGCGGTTTCTCAATCCGGAGTAGTAGCGGCAGTTCCCAGGCCGGTGGCGGTGGCTCCCCGATCCAGAGGACGAGCGTCGGTGGGACCCTTGTGCGGGCAAGCGGCGACGTCCCCAGGGCCCCGAGGCGGTGGCACTTCCAAGGCTGGCGAGCAAGCGGTGTCCCTCGATGTGCGAGTAGTGACGGCGACGCACGAGGCGCGAGGTTTGAGCGGCGTCATCAAAGGCGCGAGGTGCACGCGACGACGATCGCGCGTGAAATCCTCTGATCCGGCGCAATTCGGGCGGCCCGAGTGACGACCTACATCTGTGCTTGTGCCGTCGACGACATCCTCCAGCGACTACCTCCTCTGATTCATGTTTTCTTTTTAATTATTGTGTTTTATGCCTACCACATGTATTATTTACACTAAAACTATATGGTTTTATGCTTGAACACGAAGTTCTTATATCAGTTTACTGCATGCATATTTTTTGCATGCACATTGGAAAGACAATTCCTTGATTTATGTTGTTCGTAATTACCATAAAAAATCAAATCATTTATGTCCATAAATGTCAGATTTATACGTCTGCCATAAAACTGTCCCTAATTTCCGCATGTTCGTAATTATCATAAAAATCAAATCAAATCACTTATGTTCGTAAATGCCAAGATTTTTACGTCTACTGTAAAATTGTCCCTAATTTCCATTGGCGTTCTTAGTTGGACCGATATTACGCGGGAGGGAGCGAGAGGCTTACGCGAGCGCCGTCCCGCGTGGACGCTTGTAACCCCCTACTGCAAGCGCACCCGACCTGGGCGCGAGACAAACACGAAGGCCACGGGTTTCCCCTTCTACGCCTGTCTCCCTCCGGCTTCTTCCCCCCTTCGCGCTCCGTCTCGCGCCGACCCATCTGGGCTGGGGCACGCGGCGACAATTCACTCGTCGGTCCAAGGACCCCCAGGGTCGAAACGCCGACAGTTGGCGCGCCAGGTAGGGGCCTGCTGCGTGTTGACGAACAGCTTCCCGTCAAGCTCCAGATGGGTAGTCTCCAGCAACCTTTCCAGCCCGGGACGGTGCTCCGTTTCGGGAATCTTGAGTTCATGTCCCTCGACGGCAGCTACGACATGATACTTCTTCCCCCACCGCGCGACAGCGACAATGGCGGCCGACAATCCGCCTGCCGGCGGCGGAATCGACGACGTCTTCCCCACGTGGCAGAAGAAAGACATTCGAGCTTGTCCCGTCCCCTCCCCCGCCGACGGAGGAGGAGGCGGGGCAACCAAGGCCAAGCAGGAGGCGGCACCTCATCGGCTGTCGAGCGAGTCGACGGCGCCGGCACCCCAACGGGGGGCACGTCGGGCATCGACCTCGCGTCTGAGACAAAGACGAGCGCCGTCTCCCCGCAACACGCCAACTCCAAGCGGACGGATGACGCTAGCACGCTCACGAAGGACTTGCTGGGCATCACCCTCGTACCTGAGACGACGGTGCAGTCTGCCCCTGACGTGATTTCGTCACCGCCCGTCGAACAAGAGGTACCGACCGACTCCCATCTCGTGCCTTTTGGATTCAGCCTCGACCCACCAAGCGACTTCGCTTCGGTGGACGCTCTCATAGAGGCGAGTCCAAACCCTATGGGGTATCGTATGCGGTCACCCTGGGACCGGCTGACGACCATCTCGACCTACGGGCCCTCGGGTTCCGAGGAAGATGACGAGCCCGACTTTTGTTGGGATTTCTCCGGACTTGGTAACCCCAGTGCCATGCGGGACTTTATGACCGCATGCGACTACTGCCTTTCCGATTGTTCCGACGGTAGCCGCAGCCTCGGCGACGAGGACTGCGGCCCAAGTCGTGAATGTTTCCACGTTGATCTAGGGGGTCCCGGCGAAGGCGACCATCTTGGTACGCCGGAAAACGGTGATCCCCCTAGGCCTGCGCCTCGCGTTGACATCCTTCGGGAGCTAGCTGTGGTCCCCGTCCCGGCGAGGAGGGGGGTCATGACCCACAGCTCGAGCAAATCCGCGAGATGCAGGCCAGGCTCGATGAGGGAGCAGGAACACTTGAGCCGTTCCGCCGGGACATCGGGCAGGAATGGGCAGGCCAACCTCCGGCCGGAGAAGCGCGTCATCTACCCCAGGGTATCCAGCACCGCATCGCCGATGATGTCAGGGCAAGGCCGCCACCGGCTTCCAGTGGGGTCGGCCAGAACCTGGCTGCAGCGGCAATACTTCTCCGCGCGATGCCGGAGCCATCTACCACCGAGGGGCGGTGTATCTAGGGAGAGCTCAAGAATCTCCTAGAGGATGCCGCGGTCCGACGGGCCGAAAGCTCTGCCTCCCGAAGGCAGGGGTACCCCTCGGAACATCGCGCTGCGACTTCCCGATTCATGCGGGAAGCCTCGGTCCACACCGGGCGCACGCGCAACACAGCACCTGTGGCCCCGGGTCGCCTCGGCAACGAACACCCTCACCGCAACCGTCGAACCCACCTCGACGAGAGGGTGCGCCGAGGCTACCACCCCAGGCGTGGGGGGCGCTACGACAGCGGGGAGGATCGGAGTCCCTCGACCGAACCACCCGGTCCGCAGGCTTTCAGCCGAGCCATACGACGGGCGCCGTTCCCGACCCGGTTCCGAACCTCGACTACTATCACAAAGTACTCGGGGGAGACGAGACCGGAACTGTGGCTCGCGGACTATCGGCTGGCCTGCCAACTGGGTGGAACGGACGATGACAACCTCGTCATCCGCAACCTCCCCCTGTTCCTCTCCGACTCCGCTCGAGCCTGGCTGGAGCATCTGCCTCCGGGGCAGATCTCCAACTGGGACGACCTGGTCCAAGCCTTCGCCGGCAACTTCCAGGGCACGTACGTGCGCCCTGGGAACTCCTGGGATCTCCGAAGCTGCCGCCAGCAGCCCGGGGAGTCCCTCCGGGACTACATCCGGCGATTCTCGAAGCAGCGCACCGAGCTGCCCAACGTCACCGACTCGGATGTCATCGGCGCGTTCCTCGCCGGCACCACCTGCCGCGACCTGGTGAGCAAGCTGTGACGCAAGACCCCCACCAGGGCGAGCGAGCTGATGGACATCGCCACCAAGTTCGCCTCTGGCTAGGAGGCAGTTGAGGCCATCTTCCGGAAGGATAAGCATCCCCAGGGCCGCCCACCGGAAGATGTCCCCGAGGCGTCAACTCAGCGCGGCACCAAGAAGAAAGGCAGGAAGAAGTCGCAAGCGAAACGCGACACCGTCGACGTGGACCTTGTCGCCGCTGCTGAGTACAAGAACCCTCGGAAACCTCCCGGAGGTGCCAATCTCTTCGACAAGATGCTCAAGGAGCCGTGCCCCTATCATCAGGGGCCCGTCAAGCACACCCTTGAGGAGTGCGCCATGCTTCGGCGCCACTTTCACAAGGCCAGGCCACCTGCGGAAGGTGGCAGGGCCCGCGACGACGATAAGAAGGAGGATCACAAGGCAGGAGAGTTTCCCGAGATCCGCGACTGCTTCATGATCTACGGTGGGCCAGTGGCGAACACCTCGGCTCGGCACCGCAAGCAAGAGCATCGGGAGGTCTGCTCCGTAAAGGTGGCGGCGCCGGTCTACCTAGACTGGTCCGACAAGCCCATCACCTTCGACCAGGGCGATCACCCCGACCGCGTGCCGAGCCCAGGGAAATACCCGCTCGTTGTCAACCCCGTCATCGGCAACGTCAGGCTGGCCAAGGTCCTCATGGACGGAGGCAGCAGCCTCAACATCATCTACGCCGAGACCCTTGGGCTCCTGCGGATCGATCTGTCCTCGGTCCGGGCAGGCGCTGCGCCTTTTCACGGGATCATCCCCGGGAAACGCGTCCAGCCCCTCGGACAACTCGATCTACCCGTCTGCTTTGGGACACCCTCCAACTTCCAAAGGGAGACCCTCACGTTCGAGGTGGTCGGGTTTCGAGGAACCTACCACGCAGTGCTGGGGAGGCCATGCTACGCCAAGTTCATGGCCGTCCCCAACTACACCTACCTCAAGCTCAAAATGTCGGGCCCCAACGGGGTCATCACCGTCGGCCCCACGTATCGACACGCGTACGAATGCGACGTGGAGTGCGTGGAGTACGCTGAGGCCCTCGCCGAATCCGAGGCCCTCATCGCCGACCTGGAGAGCCTCTCTAAGGAGGCGCCAGACGTGAAGCGCCATGCCAGCAACTTCGAGCCGGTGGAGACGGTTAAGTCCGTCCCTCTCGACCCCAGCAACGACGCCTCCAAGCAGATCCGGATCGGCTCCGAGCTCGACCCCAAATAGGAAGCAGTGCTCATCGACTTTCTCCGTGCAAACGCCGATGTTTTCGCGTGGAGTCCCTCGGACATGCCCGGCATACCGAGGGATGTCGCCGAGCACTCGCTGGATATCCGAGCTGGAGCCCAACCCGTGAAGCAGCCTCTGTCGATTCGACGAAGAAAAGCGCAGAGCCATAGGCGAGGAGATCCACAAGCTAATGGCAGCAGGGTTCATCAAAGAGGTATTCCATCCCGAATGACTTGCCAACCCTGTGCTTGTGAGAAAGAAAGAAGGGAAATGGCGGATGTGTGTAGACTACACTGGTCTAAACAAAGCATGTCCGAAAGTTCCCTACCCTCTGCCTCGCATCGATCAAATCGTGGATTCCACTGCTGGGTGCGAAACCCTGTCTTTCCTTGATGCCTACTCAGGGTATCACCAAATCAGGATGAAAGATTCTGACCAGCTCGCGACTTCTTTCATCACACCCTTCGGCATGTACTGCTATGTTACCATGCCGTTCGGTTTGAGGAATGCGGGTGCGACATACCAAAGGTGCATGAACCACGTGTTCGGCGAACACGTTGGTCGAACGGTCGAGGCCTACGTCGATGACATCGTAGTCAAGACGAGGAAAGCCTCCGACCTCCTTTCCGACCTTGAAGTGACATTCCGGTGTCTCAAGGCGAAAGGCGTAAAGCTTAATCCCGAAAAGTGCGTTTTCGGGGTCCCCCGAGGCATGCTCTTGGGGTTCATCGTCTCCGAGCGGGGCATCGAGGCCAACCCGGAAAAAATCACGGCCATCGCTAACATGGGGCCCATCAAGGACTTGAAAGGCATACAGAGGGTCACAGGATGCCTTGCGGCTCTGAGCCGTTTCATCTCACGCCTCGGCGAAAGAGGCCTGCCTCTGTACCGCCTCTTAAGGAAGGCTGAGTGCTTCACTTGGACCCCTGAGGCCGAGGAAGCCCTCAGGAACCTGAAGGCGCTCCTCACGAACGCGCCCATCTTGGTGCCTCGCGCCGTCGGAGAAGCCCTCTTGATCTACATCGCCGCTACCACTCAGGTGGTTAGCGCCGCGATCGTGGTTGAGAGACGAGAAGAGGGGCATGCATTGCCCGTCCAGAGGCCAGTCTACTTCATCAGTGAGGTACTGTCCGAGACCAAGATCCGCTACCCACAAATTCAGAAGCTGCTGTACGCGGTGATCCTGACGTGACGGAAGTTGCGACACTACTTCGAGTCTCATCCGGTGACTGTGGTGTCATCCTTCCCCCTGGGGGAGATCATCCAGTGCCGAGAGGCCTCGGGTAGAATTGCAAAGTGGACGGTGGAAATCATGGGCGAGACGATCTCGTTCGCCCCTCGGAAGGCCATCAAGTCCCAGGTCTTGGCGGACTTTGTGGCTGAATGGGTCGACACCCAGCTCCCGACAGTTCCGATCCAACCGAAACTCTGGACCATGTTTTTCGACGGGTCGCTGATGAAGACAGGGGCAGGCGCGGGCCTGCTCTTCATCTCGCCCCTCGGAAAGCACCTACGCTACGTGCTACGCCTCCACTTCCCGGCGTCCAACAATATGGCCGAGTACGAGGCTCTGGTCAACGGGTTGCGCATCGCCATTGAGCTAGGGGTCCGACGCCTCGACGCTCGCGGTGACTCGCAGCTCGTCATCGACCAAGTCATGAAGAACTCCCACTGCCGCGACCCGAAGATGGAAGCCTACTGCGATGAGGTTCGGCGCCTAGAAGACAAGTTCTACGGGCTCGAGCTCAACCACATCGCCCGACGCTACAACGAGACTGCGGACAAGCTGGCTAAGATAGCCTCGGGGCGAACAACGGTTCCCCCGTCTTCTCTCGAGACCTGCACCAACCCTCCGTCAAGACCGACGACACGGCCGAGCCCGAGAAGGCCTCGGCCCAGCCCGAGGCATCCTCGGCTCGGCCCGAGGCACCCTCGGCTCTGCCCGAGACACCCTCGGCTCAGCCCGAGGCAACCTCGGCCCCCGAAGGTGAGGCACTGCGCGTCGAGGAGGAGCGAAGCGGGGTCACGCCTACTCGAAACTGGCAGACCCCGTACCTGCAATATCTCCACCGAGGAGAGCTACCCCTCGACCGAGCCGAAGCTCGGCGGTTGGCGCGGCGCGCCAAGTCGTTCGTCTTGCTGGGGGACGGGAAGGAGCTCTACCACCACAGCTCCTCAGGCATCCTCCAGCGATGCATATCTATCGCCGAAGGCCAGGAGCTCTTACAAGAAATACACTCGGGGGCTTGCGGTCATCACGCAGCACCTCAAGCCTTTGTTTGAAACGCCTTCCGACAAGGCTTCTACTGGCCGACCGCGGTGGCCGACGCCACTAGAATTGTCCGCACCTGCAAAGGGTGTCAATTCTACGCAAGGCAGACCCACCTGCCCGCTCAGGCTCTGCAGACCATACCCATCACCTGGCCGTTTGCTGTGTGGGGTCTGGACCTCGTCGGCCCCTTGCAGAAGGCACCTGGGGGCTACACGCACCTGCTGGTCGCCATCGACAAATTCTCCAAGTGGATCGAGGTCCGGCCCCTAAACAGCATCAGGTCCGAACAGGCGGTGGCGTTCTTCACCAACATCATCCATCGCTTTGGGGTCCCGAACTCCATCATCACCGACAACGACACCCAGTTCACTGGCAGAAAGTTCCTGAACTTCTGCGAGGATCACCACATCCGGGTGGACTGGGCCGCCGTGGCTCACCCCATGACGAATGGGCAAGTAGAGCGTGCCAACGGCATGATCCTGCAAGGACTCAAGCCGTGGATCTACAACGACCTCAACAAGTTCGGCAAGCGATGGATGAAGGAGCTCCCCTCGGTGGTCTGGAGTCTGAGGACAACGCCGAGCCGAGCCACGGGCTTCACACCGTTCTTTCTAGTCTATGGGGCCGAGGCCATCTTGCCCATAGACTTAGAATACGGTTCCCCGAGGGCCTACGACGATCAAAGCAACCAAGCTAACCGAGAAGACTCACTGGACCAGCTGGAGGAGGCTTGGGACATGGCCTTGCTACACTCGGCGCGGTATCAGCAGTCCCTGCGACGCTACCACGCTCGAGGGGTTCGGTCCCGAGACCTCCAGGTGGGCGACCTGGTGGTTCGGCTGCGACAAGACGCCCGAGGGCGGCACAAGCTCACGCCTCCCTGGGAAGGGTCGTTCGTCATCGCCAAAGTTCTGAAGCCCGGGACGTACAAGCTGGCCAACAGTCAAGGCGAGGTCTATAGCAACGCTTGGAACATCCGACAGCTACATCGCTTCTACCCTTAAGATGCTTTCAAGTTGTTCGTACACCTCGTTCACACACGAAGTCTAATCATCAAGGAAGGGTCGGCCTTGCCTTGGCAAAGCCCGACCCTCCCTCGGGGGCTAGAAGGGGGGAACCCCTCTGCGTCAAAATTTTTCCTCGAAAAAAGATCTTTTCTGCCAGAATATCTTTCGTGCTTTTCGACTACTTCGAAAGTGGATCCTGAAAACGACGGAGTACACGTAAGCAGCCAAGGCTGACCGAGCCGAGGGACTCCTACGCCTCCGGGATACGGATACCTCACTCATCACCTTCTATGATAAGTAACTCACGCTCGGATAGGTGATTCCACGGACCGAACAAGTTTTCACGCTCGAAAACTCTTCTGCCGAAACGTTTTTTGGGCCTTCTCGACTACATCGATAGCCGAATCCGACGGACGAGTAAGAGTACACGTAAGCGGCAAGGTCGACCGAGCCGAGGGATTCCTACGCCTCCGGGATACTGATACCTCACTCATCACCTTCCGTGAAAAGTAACTCTCACTTGGACGAACAACTCTGTTACCGACAAAAAAGTCCAGATACTCGAAGCAAGAGGAAAAGAAACGTAGCTTTACAACATGACGACAGTATGTTTAGGCCTCGGCGGCCGCAGAAAACATACGCACACTACAAGACAACCCGATCCTGCAGGCTCGGACCTTGACGGTTGAAGGGAGCAGCAGCACCCTCGGTGTCAACTACACCTTCGGCGAGGTTCGACCTAGCCTCGGACGGCGACGCAGTTGGAGGATCTCCACTTCGAAGGACGACATCAGCACCATGCCCAGGCCATCGCCGCTAGGGTCTTCTCCAGGAATCCAACCCGAGCAGACGGCTCGGCCGGCCACCCCGAAGCCTCAGCCAGCTGTCCCCCGAGGACATCAGCCCGGCTCGTGGCCTCGGCAACTCAACTCCGACGCTGGTCCCACCAGTGGACGGCCCGGTCGGGCTCCGGCCGACGAAGTCTTCTTTTCGAGTCAACTCTGCCTCTGTTTGTGCTGACACCGCTACCTCCGGCTTCGGCTCATCGAAGAGCGGTCGAGGGTTCCTTTAACTAAGCAAGAGAAGCCTCGGACAGCATGGCCGACCGAGCCGAGGGACTCCTACGCCTCTGGGATACGGATACCTCACTCATCACCTTTGCACGAGGTAACTCACGCCTGGTGAAGCGGTTCAGATAGCCGACAGGCGAGTCTTAGTGCTCGAAATGAAGAAAAAACACGGCTCCGTGCCGAAAATACATACATGTTCAGGCCCCGACAACCACAATGAACAGACTCCGGCACTCAAGGTGCCATTACAAACGGAACTCCGGTTCCACCTCCGCAGGTACGAACAACCCCACACGATTGGGGGGCCTGCGGAGCAACAGAAGGCCGACGGGTGGCGCGCCGCCGCCCGCCCTAGCAGCGGCGACGACGACTTCTGCTCCGAGCGGCCAAACAGCAGCAGCAATGACCTCAGGGCGGATGCTGCTGCCATAAAGCCCTTGCCCACATCCCCACTCGGGGGGCGAGGACGAGCAGAAGGCCGTAGAGTTGGAGGTCAGTCCGTGGGCGGCACCGGCTATCTCGTCGGCGGAGAAACCTCTTCCGGCTGCGGTGGCGGAAGGTGGCGCCGGAAGCAGCGCCGAAGCCGCTCGGGTCGAAGAGCCGGGCACGCGGCAGCTGCCAGCGCCACGAACAGCGAACGCCCTTCCCCCCGATCACCAAGGGAAGGAGCGGGCCGCTGCCCGCACAGAGACCGACCCCAACTCGGCGCACTCCCCTCCCTAGCACTGATGATGAACATCCTTGAAGCTGAGGGAGGGGCAGAGGCCGTAGCCCGGCTTGCTTCTCCCCACCCAGGAGCTAGTGGTCACCGTCTTGGGTGACCACCAGCGAGGGGATGCGGCCGGGCTGCCTGATGAAAATCCTTGAAGCCGAACGATGGCTGAAAGGTACCAACTTCCGCGAAGTTGCGTCCCTCCGACGACAAAGCGGAAAGACTGCAAGTGTCCTCCATCCGGGGGCTCGGAAGGTGGAAAGACGCGATGCATAGGGGGAACGCGAAGACATGGTTGCCTTTCAAGGGGGTCACCCCCTTTTAAAGGCAACTCTCCCCACTTGCGTCCTCAGCCATTGCGGGCTAAGTCTTCTCCAACACGCTCCAAGGTCCTCCCCCTACGACACGGGGGCTGGGTCCCGCGTGTCATGCAAGCTGGCCCAGGGGAGAAGAAGCCAAACCACCGCGCGCGGCGCGCGCAACCGCCCAGCGGTTACAAGCATTCCCCCACTTTCGCCCAGACCAGCGGGTGAAAGGGCAGGTCGCCATGCAGGCGGCATGCAACCGCACCGAAGGGGCGCACCCTTTCGACTTCGACGCGTCCAGCATGGAGGCCCAGGCCCACGCGTCATGCAACCGGCGCGCCGGTCGCTACGTGCAAGAAACCGCACCGCCACTCGCGCCACTACCGCGCCTCCTCGACTGCGGAACCAGTACCGCGACTCGAGGCAACCCTGCGCATGACCCAACAGTGCCAACCAGGCACATCGGTCATAGGCCAGTCAGCTGCAGGAGAAGGCGTGACAGTCGATGCGGCCAGAAATGGGCCGGCAGTAATGGCGGTGGCAGGCGAGCGAAAGCAGCGGTCAAGTCGTCAGCCAAGCTCACGTCCCCTCCTGGGACAGTGGGAGAGCCCTCTCCCACGGCGTGAAGACGGCACGCCCGTGTCCCGTTCCTCGAACGGCTCGCGCACGCGCAACGGCTGCCCCGCGAACCACTCATCCCGCCGCATTAACTCCGCCGCGGGACAGGCGGCACCTTTGGCAGGAGAAGCGGGCGACGCTTCGCCTTCGCCATAATGACCACGTCCAAAAAGGTACGCCACGTCATTCGATTTCGTATCCTTTTCCTGTTCCTCTTTCTCTCTCTTACAACAGGGACCAGGAAAGGGGATACCCCGAAAGGGATCCTTCCCCGCGAAGGAAACGGGCCCCGAGCCTCCCTACTGATCAGAGGTTCGAAGGCTGGCCCCTCAGAGGGGTTCAACAGCTGCCTCAGAGCGCTCGGGCTCCGCGCCCACTACTGGTCAGAGGTTCAAAGGCCGGCCCCTCGGAAGGGTTCAACGACCGCCTCAGGCCACTCGGGCTCCGCGCCCACTACTGATCAGGGGTTCGTAGGCTGGCCCTCGAAGGGTTCACAGCCGCCTTAGACGCAGAGCGAGGGATGACCCTGGGTACGTTCGATACATAACCAAGGCTCGGGCTACGCTCCCGAGGTACCCTAGGACATTTCTGAGACCAGCGAGAACGATCTTGTAACGGAATCCCATCAGAGGGAGGCATCGACCCCTCGGACCCCGTCAAAAGGGGACCGGGTTCGGCAGATCACCCGCAGGTACTTTTGGAGCGCGCCTCCGGGCCTCTAGCCGACCCCTAACAAATGGGGCACGGGCGTCCACTCGGATTACCCGTTAGCAGCACACCGGAGACACCATGTTCGACGCTCTCCAAGGGCAACATGGCGCTTTCCCCCCCTCCTCCTTGCGGAAAGGCGACGCAGGGGCGTATGTAAAGAAGTCGAGTCTATCCTTGACCGTCCTTTCGCCCTGTGCGGAGGCTCGGGGGCTGCTCTCGCAAACCCGGCTCCGGCCAAACCGTTGACAGCATCAACATACCAGCCCGAGAACTTGGGACCCGACCGTGCACCCGGGCTACGGCCAGCTCGCATGAGGGAACAACCAGACCGACCGAAGCATTGCGAAACGCATTAAGACCTCGAAGGAGTCAAACCACTCCTCCGAGGCCTCGGGGGCTACACCCGGCGGGTGCGCTCGCGCGCACCCACCGGAACAAAATGCAACCGAGAAAGGCCGGTCCCCTTGCAAAAAAGTGCGACAAAAGCCTCCAAGCGAGTATTAACAATCCCTTCGAGGCTCGGGGGCTACTATCGGGGACCATAATTAGGGGTACCCTCAAGACTCCTAATCTCAGCTGGTAACCCCCATCAGCACAAAGCTGCAAAGGCCTGATGGGTGCGATTAAGTCAAGGATCGGTCCACTCAAGGGACACGATCTCGCCTCGCCCGAGCCCAGCCTCGGGCAAGGGCAGCCGACCCCGGAGGATTTACGTCTCGCCCGAGGACCCCCTCCAGCAACGGACACACCTTCGGCTCGCCCGAGGCCCAGACTTCACCAAGAAGCAACCTTGGCCAAGCCGCCACGCCAACCGACCGTATCGCAGGAGCATTTAATGCAAAGGTGGCCTGACACCTTATCCTGACGCGCGCCCTTCAGTCGACAGAGCCGAAGTGACCGCAGTCACTTCGCCGCTCCACTGACCGGCCTGACAAGAGGACAACGCCGCCTGCGCCGCTCCGACTGCTGTGCCACTCAGCAGAGTAAGGCTGACAGCAGCCAAGTCTGGCCTCAGGCGCCATAGGAAACTCCGCTTCGCCTGACCCCAGGGCTCGGACTCGGGCTCAGCCCCGGAAGACGACGAACTCCGCTTCGCCCGACCCCAGGGCTCAGACTCGGGCTCAGCCCCGGAAGACGACGAACTCCGCTTCGCCCGACCCCAGGGCTCGAACTCGGGCTCAGCCCCAGAAGACGACGAACTCCGCTTCGCCCGACCCCAGGGCTCGGACTCGGGCTCAACCCCGGAAGACGACGAACTCCGCTTCGCCCGACCCCAGGGCTCGGACTCGGGCTCAGCCCCGGAAGACGATGAACTCCGCATCGCTCGACCCCAGGGCTCGGACTCGGGCTCAGCCCCGGAAGACGACGAACTCCACCTCGCCCGACCCCAGGGCTCGGACTCAGCCCTGGCCTCAGCCGACGGTCTCCGCCTCGCCCGACCCAGGGGCTCGGACTCGACCTCGGCCTCGGAAGACAGACTCGACCTCGACCTCGGAGGAGCCTCCGCCTCGCCCAACCCAGGGCTCGAACCGACCACGTCACAGGAGGCGCCATCATTACCCTACCCCAAGCTAACTCAGGCTACGGGGAACAAGACCGGCATCCCATCTGGCTCGCCCCGATAAACAAGTAATGATGGCGCCCCGCACGCTCCATGACGACAGCGGCTCTCAGCCCCCTTACGGAAGCAAGGAGATGTCAGCGAGGACACGACAGCCCCAATAGCTGTCCTTCCGCCAGGCTCCAGCGCTCCTCCGACGGCCACGACACCACACGAACCGGGTGCCAAAACCTCTCCGGCTGCCACGACGGCATGTACTTAGGGCGCTAGCTCTTCTTCGCTAGACACGTTGGCACACTGCTACATCCCTCATTGTACACCTGGATCCTCTCCTTACGCCTATAAAAGGAAGGTCTAGGGCCCTCTTACAGAGGGTTGGCCGCGCGGGGAAGGACGGGACGACGCTCGCGTAAGCCTCTCGCTCCCTCCCGCGTGGACGCTTGTAACCCCCTACTGCAAGCGCACCCGACCTGGGCGCGGGACAAACACGAAGGCCGCGGGTTTCCCCTTTTACGCCTATCTCCCTCCGGCTTCTTCCCCCCTTCGCGCTCCGTCTCGCGCCGACCCATCTGGGCTGGGGCACGCGGCGACAATTTACTCGTCGGTCCGGGGACCCCCCGGGGTCGAAACGCCGACAATTAATGAGTAGCGAGACTGAGAATGTTTGAGAATATATTGCTTTTATATGCTGTGTGATTCTATAAGAATGAGAATATGTCATAATTTGAGAATATGGCTTATGTTTGATATGTGATTCTATAAGAGTGAGAAAGTATGAGAATGTGTGAGAATATGGCTTCTATTTGATCTATGATTCTGTAAGAGTTAGAAAGTTTGAGAATGTGTGAGAATATGGCTTCTATTTGTTATGTGGTTCTGTAAGAATGAGAAAAGAACTTTCAGTCAATGTGTGAGAACAGATTTGCATAGAATAGTTAATGTGCTTCTTGATGGTTGGCATGATCCCACTTTTCTAACTCGAGAATTTGAAGACATGGAGGATGAATCTAGAACCATGTTAGATAAGGGAGGAGGGCTTTTCCAATTGGACAGACAATATATGTTGCAAACTTGGTTTTTGATGATGACAAATGACAAGCTGCATTTCATAGTTTCTTTTAGTAATAGTTACCATCATGAACTTTCAGATATAAGAACATGTTAAGTTATTAAGGATTTGAATGTGCAGCAGTAAGGCTGGCTCCAGTAAGATCCGCTAAAGCGGTCTGTTCGCTACATATGGATGTTTTCCTCCGGTACGCCTCCAGCAAGGGCTGCTATAGGCTCCTGTAAATTTAGCACACGCTGCCAGAGACGCCAAATGTAGAGTTCCACAGCCGCCTGCTATGTACTGTTGCTTACGTATGGTCGCCCACACCTGTCAAGAACTGTTGTCTGTTTGGTTTTCGTGTACGTCCGATAGAAAAAATATATGCTATACAAAGTTTATTTAGAAAACTTTCCTGTTTTGTTTTCTTATACATCCGATAGAAAAAAATATAATACAAAGTTTAGCTAGACAATGCAATTTCCTATACTGTGTTATCTTAATTAATTTACCTGGCCACTAATTTCGAATTTTAAATACTTAATTTAAAATTTAATCTGGATACATACATAATATTTTCCAGTTGACAGACAATGCAATACAAACTAAATTGGATTAGGAATTTAGTTATCACTGTTGATATAGAGGACCAAATTTAGAGAATATTGTTGGAGATGAGGAAGATATAGAGGACAGAATCTTTTAGAGGGTGATGTAAAGGACAAAGAATATTCTTTTAGGGGATAAAATTTAGAGAACGTTGTTGGAGACAGCCTAAGCACTCCTGTTTAGCACTTCCATTTATGGTTGGCTGCATGTAATGCCTGTTATGCAGCAGTAAGCACTCGTTTGCTGGTTCTTGGACAGGCCAAGAAACTCACATGTAGAGTTAGGGCCTGCTTGTTTCACCTTATAGATTATATAATCTGGATTATAATCTAAATTATATAATTTAGATTATAATCTAGATATATTATAATCTATATATAGCTGTTTGGTAGTTTAGATTATACTAATATAGATTATTCATAAAAACAACAAACAACAATACCCTTGTTTATTTATTTTAGGTGAGAAAAGAAGGATGACATATATTGTAATTTCTATTTACATAACAATGGGTAGTGGGTCTTTTGTCAAAATAATCTCAAATAAGCTACTCTTGAGGAGATTATGAGATTATCATAATCTGGGCTTTAGATTATATAATCTGAACCCATAATCTAGTTGTTTGTTTACTTACTAGATTATTTGCGTGGGATTATATAATCTAGAGAGATTATAATTTGAAACAAACAGAGCCTTAGTTGGAATAAGGAGTGGAGTGAGGTTCAGAACTTTTGCCTTAAAAACTCTGTTTGTGGTTTATCAGTGTTGACGAGATGCTTAGTGATGGTAAAAAATGTTTTTCTCTCATGCTCATTTGATTGTTGACTTGATGGGTAGCCTGCTTGTTATACCTTAAGTTTTTCATGCAATTACTACTAGCAGCACTGGCAAATCTTCCTGGAGCTTTTGGGTGCGACACAGGCAGATGATTTTGGCGTGCGGCTGCGGCACATCCACGTACAATGGAATGGCCCATGTACTAAGTCGATACACGAAACTACGTAAAGGAGCTGTTGGCCCAGATCTCAGTTTTTTCAGCATTTGTTTAAAAGAGCTGTTGAAGTATACACATTAAAAGCACTTCTAAAAACTTTTAGCCTACCTAACCAATTTTTTTGTGAAACTTTTTAGCATGCTTTTAGAGTTGCTCTAAGGGATTTTCCCCCAATAGTCTAAGTGCTGAGGGTTTTTATACCTGATTTCTAGGGTTAGAGTTTTGAGGTGTTTAAATAGACTGGCCTAAAGCACTATTGGACTATGTTGTTGCCATTATTTTTATTAATATTATTACTAATTTTGTTGTGGTCGATTAGACGTGTATTATCGAAATCAAACTTCATCCGCTAGCTTATCAGAACGCTTTGATTTCTCGGCCTCGGCCCTCGGATGATGCGCGGGAAGAAAAAACCGAGATATTAACTCATATGATTTTCGTGTAACGTGCGTGTTCCGGATTATAAAAATCAACTTTTTCCTATATGCGGCGTTATATTTCGATTTTTTAAAAACGTGGGACCGAATCGGCTCACGATTAATTTCTATTTCAGTTAGTTCAGTTTCGGTTTTAGTTATTTTTGGTTTGATTGTTTTTATCCGGCCGATAGCTTTTGTCGTCGAGTTCTAATAAATTTGTTTGGGACAAAATCGTAAGACGGGGTTGAGTTTCCAAATCAGTATCCGCTTAATTGATTAATTTTGAACAAGTACGAGACTCGACATTTCATTGGACAATTGAACTCTGAACTTCGCGAAACATTTTTGAATAGTTCAGATAGACAGAGATGTAGGTGATATAGTGATCGTGAACCTTACTGACATACTTGCATGGGTCTATACTCGCCGCTTAGCTCGTGCCGAACACCTGGAATTAGAGACATGGTTCAGAATGATCATCATCTAAATACAATACTTATCTCTACTATCTATTAAGACGATAGCGTAGACCACCCGCACTACCATGCCCCCGCCCCCAACCTGCCTTGGTCCGAGATCGTGCCCCCACCCAGCCCCTGCCCCAACGCCTCCCCACCACCGCGCCCCATCCTCTCGGCATCGACCCTAGCGGCGCGATTCTCGCCCCAAGCCCCGCTCGCGATGCCCCTAGCCCCACGACCGTCATCCACGCGCCATCGAAGCCCGCGCTCGCGATTCCTGGATCCGCCATCCTCCCATCGGCGCCGGTGATGTGGCAGTCATCATCCGCTCCCCCTACGGCGCACGCGTGGCACAACAAGCCACCACCCAGGAATCCATGATCCACCCCTTCCCCTCGCCGCCAGTGATGTGGCAGCCGCCGTCCGCTCCTCCAGTGACTGCTGTAGATCTCGGTCCACTGGACATCTTAGTCGTGGAGAGCTACACGAACCACGCCCTCTTCGTGAACCTGCTAGCGTATGAGCGGAGTCGGGGCCAATGGAAGCTGCAGCGCCTGGTGAGCTATGTGCTGTTGATGGTGTCTGTGGTGGATGCGCGGCGTGATGTGGAGGTCCTGCAGTGGGTCGGCGTGTTCGTGCGTGGGGACGGTGGCGTTCTACGAGCACCTGGGCAAGGATACAACAACGTTCTGTAGCGGGGCACTGACCACCATGTGCCCCATAGTCCTGCCCTTCTACTGCTAGAAGATGCAATAGGTGATTGCCCAGAACGAATTGCGCTCCATCTCATGGATGTCACATACCCTTCTCTCCCAGCATCATTTTGTTACTGTTATTTTTCTCTTTGTTAACAGAGGGTGTACTGGATAACTTTATGTTATAAGAACACATTGATCGAACCACTTCTTCTCTGTAAACTAATGTATTAACTATTAACAAGAAGCCACCATATTTCCTCATGCATTAGGGCAGTGTATAAACTATAACATATAAGATTTCATCTACCTGTGTAGCATGAGCACCAAGCACACCATAAGCACATGCCAGAAATTGGTTTGGTTCTGAATTTTTGTGGCATTTTGGATAGTTGAAGTGCTCTGTCAAGAAATCAAAGGATTTTCTCCTCCTGGTCTAGATCATCCGTGCAAAGTGGTGGAGGCACTTGGTCTGGATCCTTTTGGTGGCTGCAATGCACATATCAGCATAAGGCTCTCACCAACAAAGTTCTGTAAAGGATCATCTCCGGTATATTTAAAGACCGAGCTCGCCCCTACGCCTCTAGCAAGATCCTCTATCGTGTCCTTTAAAATTTGGCAGCCTCTTCTCATCCTCTAAACGTAGCGGCTCCCTGAGCGTGTGCTATACGCTGGCAGGTCTCCTCCCGCGTCGTTGTTGAAGACTCTGGTCCCTCTCTTTCCCACATGTCAGGCCCACGTACACCACATGACAGAGGCAATCTTGAGATCCGGTTGTGTGTGGCTGATGGGGTGTTCCAAAGGTTTTAAGCTGAATACAGAGTTAGCAAAGCTCTTAGGCATGATTTCTCTTAATGCGGTTCAAATTTACTCTATCCTTTGGTTTTTTGTTGGAGGCTATCTGAGACATATAATTCAAGGTGTTGCAGTCTCTGGAATTATTTTAGGTCTGACAGCCCCAGTTTCATTCTTTATTGACATTATCCAGCTTGCTAGGTTGCATGTTACCATCCTTCACTCAGTAAATCTCAACGTTATATTCAAGAATTTAGGCAGTAGCATTATTGTGGCATCTTTTCAGGTGACATACTCTTGGTGCCACTCATGTGGTACTTGTCGAATAAGAGGGTGCCACTCTGTTCAGACTCATGCAGTACTGTCGAGAGAGGTGAGGCTACGCCGGAGGTTGCTGCTGCCGAGTAGTTTATTTGCTACTATTATATCTAGGCGATCTAGGCGAGTCTGAACAAGAGGTTGCTTATAACGTGAACTTATATAATTGTCTTGGCTCCATGTTTTCTTCTGCCCCTAAGATTTTGTCTCTAAACAAGTTTAAGGTTATTCGTAACAAGTGTTTAATATTAGTCATGGTGCAAATTTTGCATATCATAATAATGTTTGTCATTCTATGTCTATCATAATAATATTTGTTATTCTGTATCGATGTTTTATACAAATTTCTAACTTCCGTAGCAACGCACGGGCACATACCTAGTAATAATATATTTATATAAAATTTGCTAAGTTTTATAGGGGTCAGCTGACCCTATAACAACACCTAGCTTCGCCCTTTCATGTGGGGCGGACATAGTTGTTAGTCGGTCACTGACGTGCAGGGCCGGCCGATCGATGTTTGGCCCTCTCGTATGCCAGTGGCCGGACGTTCCTACAAAGGATTGGCTTTCATGTACAAACATGTTTGCACGAAACACATGTGTCTCTTAGAGGTGGACCTAGGATAGAATAGAATGAGAGGGAGGATACATTACAAGTACGTGCACCCAAATACTAAAACAGTGACATGTTAAGTTGAGCTGAACAGAAGATTTCATAATAAAAACATGTACTGAACGGGGGCCTGGTTCCTCGCTCACGTATACGCAGGTCCGCTCCTGTATCTACTCTTTGTAGCCTCGTCCCACTTTGCCCTGGCCATCTTTGAATCGCCAGCGCACGCGCAGTCCCGTCCGTCGCGCGCCGCACCCAGCGGTGGACGTGGATACCTCAAGCGACGTGCGCTCCCGAAGTCGCGGACGGCCCGCCTCCCGCTGCTTTGTTTACTATTTAATTTAATTTAACAATCTGGATCTGTTCTGTCAAGAAGACGCGTATATATGCGCGGAAGGGCCCAGGTGGGCAACATGCATGCATTGGAGGCCATTAGCTATTTGACTCCAAATGGTACAGGCCTGTTTTTTTTTAAATGGAAAGATGGTACAAACCACGAGTTTCTATCTCTGCCAAGAGCTTATAATATACTAGTAAACAGTTCTGGGACGGTGTCACTGTCACCTCCATACACCGCGCACACGGCACTCGCAGTCGTAGAGATCGCGTCTGACTCTCACGTCTCTCGGACTCTCACACTTCTCACACGGAGGGCCATGCGGACCCAGATAGCTAGCTAATCGATTCTGGTCCTACAATCTTTCGCAGTCATATTCACCTTAAATCTCTACCTTATACCAACTACCACATATTCTATTATTTATTTTCAACTCTCTCCTAACCGGCCTCTCACAACGTCTATCTTGGGCCCCACCTTCGGTCCCACCTCTGTCATTCAGTCGCACGGCAGCGAACGCTGCAGATAGAGTTCTTCTCAGCCGACTGTATTTTACAGTTATCTTTACAGTCACTCGCTGCAGCACCATTCGAACTCTATAGCCTACGGTATTCTTTACAGTTCCTTTTCAAGTACGTGACTGCGGGCAGCCTTAGGGTGATCCCAAATCTGAGCGGAAAAAGCGGAACCAGCGATAGATCACGTGAACGGAACGGAACGGACGGAGGTGAAAAGAATACTGACGTTGCCTTGCCCTGCACTGCACCTGCCCGAGGTCCAGCACGAACTGCTGATTCACTCGATCATCGGTGGCGTCATCTCCTCGGCCACCGTTTCTATACTCTGTGCAAACCGCTGGCGCGTTGCCCTTGTGCAGGTTTATTTTTTGCGGAATTTCAATGCCTGCCGCTGCTGTCCACGTGTAGTTCGCGTGCCCTGTGCACTGCTGCCGCTTTAAAGCAGAGGGGTCTCTCTCGTCGTCTCGGTGCCTTTCTCTATCGTCCCGATCCGTCGTTCATCAGAGTCGTAACGCGCTCGTTCCCCTCCTCGTCGCTCTCCCAAGTCCCAACCCCGGTTCCTTTGGTCTGCGCGAGCGACCATGGCGTCGCCGTCGCCGTCGCCCGCCGTCTCGTCTCTGGAGACGGAGGCGCCCCAGGCTACCGTCACGAGGGAGCGCAGGCTCAACCCCGACCTGCAGGAGCACCTTCCCAAGCCATGTAAGCATACCAGTCGTTCCATCCCGTCACCTTAATCTGGCAGCGGTTCAGCTGTTTTCTGCACTAAACTAGTACTACATGGCAACGACACCATGCGAAGAGAGTATCCTCATTTTGCTAGAACGAGAACGAAACATGACTCGGCTAGAGAGCTCAGGCGCACTAGCTAGCTCATTGTTTCTGTGTGCCTCTCTGTCCCCCGCAGATCTCGCGAGGGCTATGGTGGCGGTGGACCCGGACCATCCGACCGGGACCGAGGGGCGCGACCCCCGCGGCATGAGCGTGCTTCAGCAGCACGTGGCTTTCTTCGACCGCGACGGCGACGGCGTCGTCTACCCCTGGGAGACTTTCAAAGGTAGGTGTGGTGATGGTGACCACCTGATCGAATCACACACATGACAATGACATAACACAGCTTTTCTGGCAAGTCGATTTGTGGCGCGCCACGGCTGCGTGCAGAGAAAGAAAAACCACAACACATTGCGCGTATTTGATTCGGCTTTTTCCAGATGAAAAGTTAGCTGCGGGGAGAAGGTGACTGAAAAAGAATCTAAGTGGTTGGTTCAATTGATGTGGGAAGAAACTGGTAGTTAGAATAAGTGGTTGGTTCAGTTGATGTGGGAAGAAACTGGTAGTTAGAATCTAGCTGTTTGGATAGCTAGATTCTGAGATCTAAAAAGTGCAAAGAGACTTACTAATCAACACCTAATTAGAAGTTACCACATACTTTGTCCATTACAATATTTTTATTTACCCCTATATATAACTATCTACGACACTAACACAATAGCAATTGAATCTCTAAAAGCACCCATGGTCAGATTATCATATATCAGATTCTTTAGCAAATTAAATAGAACACCGAAATGTTGTAGTAGTCAATAGAAATTTGGACAAAAGTCGTCATGTACCATAGTACAACAACAAAAGTTCATATCTAAGGGCTACTTTTAAAACTTAAATCTCCTTCAGGATTTTCCAACATCGAGGGAAAAATAACTTAATTTTTCCATAAATCCCCGAGAATCTCGGAGGGATTTAAGTGTCCAAACTAGTTTTAATTGTAGAAGTCATGACACTAATGTGGCAACAATTAGTATAGCATTCAAACTCCTTCACGTGAGTTTTTCAAACTCGTAATTGTAACTAAAGTTTCGGCTGTTTCGGCTGACAGAAAGAGGGGCCTAAGGTGCTACAAGGGTGTTGGATTAGGACAATAAGCACATGTTTCAAATGTAGATTTGGGATATAAACACGGATTTTCACAATTCATAAAATTTAAGGTTGCAACCGGATGACTGGTACGGTAGAGATGAATGGAATGGGTCACAAGCACGGGGAAAAGTGGTTCGGCTTCTAATCCTGAGGACACGGGTCACGGAGCGCTTCTTTCTAGCAGTTGGCGACTAGCTTTTGCGCTACGTGCTTTGACCAAAAGCTATGGTAGAAGCTGCGCGTTTGGGAAGCTACCACGGATTCTAGCGGCTAGAATCTGTGTAGAAGTTGAACCAAACACGACCAATCTGCCAAGTGATCGAGGAGATTAAAGAGGACTGAGAGATTAAATCCCTTCCTATTCAAAATTTAATAAGAAGAGATTTAATCTCCTTCAATCTTACTCAATCCACCTCTAACTGAATAAACTCTTAATATATTTGCTTTGCCTCCATGGTTTTCAGGCATGCGAGCAATAGGGTGTGGGTTCTTTACATCCCTTGTCCTCTCGTTCCTCATCAACCTCGTCATGAGTTATCCCACTCAGCCGGTAACGTTCTGTCGACCTCTCTACTCTACAGGTTTTAATTTCGATTGTTCTGCACTACTAGCTTTGCTCGACCGGTGTAATCTTGCTTGACATTCTTTTTTTCTTAACGAACAAGCAAGAGGAAGCCACTTTTCTCTATTTTCTATTTTTATTTGTCCCTTTTGAATCCAAAGTTTTAGTAAAGGCATGTACAACTCCATTTAATAAGGGTCTCTAAAGGGTTAATTGAAGAAAAAAAATACAAGAGATGGACTCTTCTTGAGAGTCATTCTACATACGCATTGTCTCTTAACTTCATTTATGATTTAGGGGCTCAGATTGTACCATGCAATTTCTTGTACTTAAAAAATTGTTTCATCATCTCAGGGTTGTACATGATCTAACAAGATATGTATAACTAGATTTTCAAAAAGTAATATATTGGGACACCTATGTGCTTGGTGTGGCTCCCACTGCAAAAAACTACTTAACATTGAAGGCCTACCTTTGTAAATCTATTTTTGGAACATATCCTGTGCACATATCCACTTGGTGCCCATATGCACGTATTAAACTGGACCCTTCGTCCAACAATCAACGATTGAAATATTTTATAAAAAAACCCTTCGATACTTACTCATCCGTGCTCAGCATATTTGCAAAAAAAAACACTTCACACCTTAGTCGTTGATTGTTAGATAAAGGGCACAAATTTAATATGTACATATGTGTGCACCAGATGGATCATGTGCATTTGATATGTTTCCATCTATTTTTAGGGTCAGATCTCTATAAATGAAGTTGTTTCATGTATAGTTTGATGAAGATAGATATTGCATCAAACTTGTAGGAAACCACATGATTTATAACCTCTAGTTAACAACTTTTATACTCTCTATGTTTTAAATTATAAGGTATTCTAACAACTTTTATAGAGACTCAACATCTCAAGTTTCATTAAAATTATAGGAAACATTACAATAATTTATGACATCAAATACATATACTATGAAAATATAATTAATAGAATCTAATAATACATATTTGATATCTTAAATGTTTTTGTTTTGTTATATAAATTTGGTTAAACTTGAGATGCTTTGGTTCTCAAGAAGTTAGAATGCCTTATGATTTAGGACCGATGAAGTATTTGAGAAGATTAGAGACCCAATATTCATTTTAAAGTATTGAAATAGATTTGTTTATATTTTTCGAATGAACTTGGATTTCACATGGTCTATACTTAAGTTATATCTCTCTTGGATCGATATAAAAAACATAGTTATCAAGTTTTTTGATAGAGGTTATTTAGAGTCCCAATATTTACTTTAACTTCTAGGATTTTGAAATTTAAACTTATGATTTTTCAAATGATCACTTTGACGTTGATATCTAAATCAAAATTGTTGTTCACAACGCAATCTACACACCAAAGTTATAGGTTTTTAGATCTATTTAGAAAAAAAGATAAGACTAGCATGTGAATCCAATGTTTTGGTCCCATGCCATCATGCAATTATTGTGTCATGTAGATGGATTAACTCAAGTTTTGGTGATTTTTAATCTCAAACGACACGACCATTAAGTTTGGCAATCTAGATATACATTTTTGAAAGTTTGGACACCTGGATGGTATGCTGAGCCAAGTTCAAAGATTGGTGGTGCATTTTACTAAGGGGGTGTTTGGTTTCTAGGGACTAATTTTTAGTCCCTACATTTTATTCCACTTTAATTACAAAATTATCAAAAGCAGAAATGTTCTCTTTGAATATAGGGATGGCTACCCTCCCTTTTGCTCTCCGTTCATGTAAAGAACATTCATAAGGCTAAACACGGGAGTGACTCCGAAACGTATGACACTGAAGGGAGGTACGCCTTGCTTATTCTCTTCTGGAAGGCAACAAATAAATTTGAAGTCATTCTCGACATAAAATTTCTCTTTGAATGTAACTAGTTTTTAACTTGATCTTGTTCAGGTTTGATCCATCAAAATTCGACGCTATATTTAGCAAGTATGGTCGTACTCATCCAGATGCGTTGACAAAAGATGAGATGAACTCGATGCTTAAGGCAAACCGCAATATATATGATTTCCTCGGCTGGTAAGGACGACATGTTTGAGAAGTACTATATTCTTAAATTAACCAGTTTTCGGCTACTGCTTTATTTTGGATTTTTTTATAATAAAACATTGATGTCTACACTCGATTAATTATTGGGAAAACTGTACGCTCCAGTCTTGACAGCATCTAAGTAACATTTTCAAATTCTAAATGTTGACCTTTTTCATTGGTTTGATATTCGCCTTTTCAATAGACATTTGTGCAAATAGGAAAAGACACAGTACATACTTCAAGTACTTTGCATGACAGATCTGGTAATATTTATTTCACTCAACCTATTGAATAAGGTTCTGTTCCAATCTCGCGATGTTCCAATCTCGCGAGATAAATTTTAGCAGCTTTTTTTAAGCTACTTTTAGCCATTTGTAATCTAAACATGAGAGCTAATTGTGATAATTGAAGCTAAACTTTAGCACTTCAATTTATATAGCTAAAGTTTAGCAGGAAGCTAAAGTTTATCCGTGAGATTGAAACGGGGCCTAAATATCGTTGATTAACGTTTAAACATAAATTCAATTGTTATATTTTAAAAGGACTGGACTGCTGGAGCGTATTTCTGAGTACAATTCGAAACTTTAAGCTTTTTCCCTGATCTTTTTTTTTGCCATTAATGATATATTTGTAGTCGCTGAAAAAATTTGTTCCCATAAAAGTGCCAGAATGAAAGTTTACATTGTGTATCCATAGGATCGCTGCTATCGGTGAATGGCATCTACTCTACAGCGTGGCAAAGGACAAAGATGGCATGTTGCAGCGAGAAACTGTCCGGGGCCTGTTCGATGCGAGTCTATTTGAGCGACTGCAGAACAGCAAAAAGTCCTCCTAATGAATGTGCCAGAGAGGAGTTCCTACCTCAAGAAAACCGACAGTAGAAAAATAGCATATTATAATTATTGTCCTCCGTAATTTCTTTAAAAAATGTAATTTGAGTCGTCTTCGAATAAGAAATGTTTCCATGATGTAGTCAATACATATTCTTGTAGAACTATCATGGTCATCTTGTTTATTTAATACTCTCTTTGTTTCAAAATATAATTTGCTTCTATTTTAATCCTAACTTTGACGACTTGTCTTATTCAAAAATTTATGAAAATATGAAAAAATTTAAGTCATATGTAAAGTACTCCCTCCGTTTTATTATATTTGACGTTTCCGACAGTTTAACAAAAATTAAGGTAACGACAATCTGACTAAATTGCCCCTGAGTACAAATCAGATCTCGAACCCGTCTCCGCATCGGGCGACATCGGGGCTCGCGGCTCCGCCACATCGGGGGCTCGCGGCTCCGTCACATCGGGGGCTCACGGCTCCGCCACATCGGGCGCCGCCTCTGCCGTCGGGCAAGCCCACCACGCCTCCGCCTCCGCCTGCAAGCTCACCACCACGCCTCCGCGTCACCGATAGGCGAAGCAGGAGACCGCGGTCGACGATGCAGGGGGGCGTATCCTCAGGGAAGGAGAGGGTGAGACTCACGGAAGGAGAGGGCGAGCCTCACGGAGAGACTCCCAGCGGCGGTGCCAGTCACGAGAGAGCGTGGAGGTGCGGGATGGAAGAGATGCGAACCGATGGTTGGTCGACCTCATCACAGAGCCTATCTAAATCTCCCACATGGCGCCGGCGAGCTTGCACGAGTTCATCCTCTTCATCCTCAAGGTATGATGGTGATCCTTGTTCCAGTTTTTCCCATGGCCATCGTCTTCTCTCTTGTTCTGGTGGTCGCCTCCTCCCCTGCAGCACTCCATGGCCGCCTCCCTTGCTCCGGCTCCCCTCTAGGACCAAGAAAGCCAGAGCTGCAGCAACCCGGTATGGCTCGGGTAGCTCTGCTCCTTGTAGCAGCACAATAAGTCACGCCCACCCCAAAGAACCAGGCCAAACCATAACCATAAGTAGTTCATGCAACGCAAAGCATGCCCACTAGGATTCAGATTCTGAATATTTCTGAAATGCAGATAATTAAGTGAGAGAATCCATGATCGTAAACAGGGGAAAAAGTTCATTAGAACATCAGTCAGGAAAGAGGGTAACATTGGTTGGATGTGGCCATCCTGATACAGATCCACCACAGCAGCAATAAAGCATTTCAGTTCCAAGCAAGTTGAGGCTGTCGGGCAGTGTTTAGCTTGTTTGCCGCACCTCGTACTGGTGGCAAATCCTCAATGGAGCCTCCCTGGGATTTCAGTTCCCAGTAGTAGTAGTAGTAAGCATTTCAGTTCCATGTTCATTGTTTAGTTCTGTTGATGCTCCTATTTTATGCTGTCAGCATTTTAATGCTGTCAGGATTTTGGGTTCCCCATTGTTTTCAATGCTGTCAGAATTTTATCTATGCAATTAGTTGAATGCTGTCTGAATTTATGTCTAAATTTTCTGGGCAATTAGTTGAATGCAATTAGTTGTCAGCAGATTACTCCTTATGTTGTCTGAATTTTCAGACAATACTAACATTTGTTACTCCTTATGTTGTCTGAATTTTCTAGGAACATGCAAGGTGGACTAAGTGCTGAAGAAGGAGGGCAGAGAAGCAAGAAGAGGAAGTCCCCTTGCGCTACCATGCCGCATTTTAGATCCCCATTGAGCAGGATGTTGTTGTCGCCAATGATGGAACTACCTAGAGCATGGCTGAGATCACCTGAATCTAGACATGGTACATCACCATTGACTGCAATATCTAGAGGCCAAAGAGTAATGCATGAATTCGACTTAAATGTTCAACCAGAAGAATGTACTCAAGAGAGTAATGAAAATGTGCACCAGGAAGGATATGCTCAAGAGAGTGGTGAAAATATGGAACTTGAAGGATATGTGATAGTCGCCTAGAGGGGGGGGTGAATAGGGCGAAACTGAAATTTACAAAAATAATCACAACTACAAGCCGGGTTAGCGTTAGTAATAAAGAAACGAGTCCGCGAGAGAGGGCGCAAAACAAATCACAAGCAAATAAGAGTGTGACACAAGGATTTGTTTTACCGAGGTTCGGTTCTCGCAAACCTACTCCCCGTTGAGGAGGCCACAAAGGCCGGGTCTCTTTCAACCCTTCCCTCTCTCAAACGATCCCACGGATCGAGTGAGCTTTCTCTTCTTCTCAATCAATCGGGAACAAAACTTCCCCGCAAGGGTCACCACACAATTAGTGCCTCTTGCCTTGGTTACAATTGAGTGATGATCACAAGAACAAGTGAGAAAGAAAGAAAGCGATCCAAGCGCAAGAGCTCAAAAGAACACGGCAAATCTCTCTCGCTAGTCACTAAGGGCTTGAGTGGAATTGGAGAGGATTTGATCTCTTTTGTTTGTGTCTAGAATTGAATGCCTAGCTCTTGTAAGTGGTTGAGAGTTGGAAAACTTGGATGGCAATGAATGTGGGGTGGTTGGGGTATTTATAGCCCCAACCACCACAAGTGACCGTTGGCAGGAGTCCTCTGTTCGATGGCACACCGGACAGTCCGGTGCACACCGGACAGTCCGGTGCCCCTGCCACGTCACGGTTGCCGTTGGATTCTGACCGTTGGAGCTTCTGACTTGTGGGCCCTCCTGGGTGTCCGGTGCACACCGGACATGTACTGTTTGATGTCCGGTGCACCGGCATGGGCGTGCCTGACGACTGCGCGCGCTGCGCGCGCATTTAATGCACCGCAGGGAGCCGTTGGCGCCGCAGAGAGCCGTTGCTCCGCTGGTACACCGGACAGTCCGGTGCACACCGGACAGTCCGGTGAATTTTAGCGGAGCGGCTGCCGAGCAAACCCGAGGCTGGCGAGTTCCGGAGGCCGCGTTTCCTTGGAGCACCGGACATGTCCGGTGCACACCGGACAGTCCGGTGAATTATAGCGCGCTGTCCACCGAGACATCCCGAGAGCAAAGAGTTTGAAAGTCGAAGTCCTCTGGCCGCACCGGACAGTCCGGTGCACACCGGACAGTCCGGTGCCTCCGGCCAGAGGAGCCCTCGGTTGCCTTGCTGCTCCTTTGTTGAATCCAACATTTGGTCTTTTTATTGGCTGATTGTGAACCTTTTGCACCTGTATAACTTATGCACTAGAGTAAACTAGTTAGTCCAATGTTTGTGTTGGGCAATTCAACCACCAAAATTATTTAGGAACTAGGTCTGAGCCTAATTCCCTTTCAATCTCCCCCTTTTTGGTGATTGATGCCAACACAAACCAAAGCAAATATAAAAGTGCATAATTGAACTAGTTTACATAATGTAAGTGCAAAGGTTGCTTGGAATTGAGCCAATATAAACTTAAATGATGCGCATGGATGTTTTCTTTGTTTTTGACATATTGGACCATATTTGCACCACGAGTTTTGTTTTTGCAAATTCTTTTGTAAATTCTTTTCAAAGTACTTTTGCAAGATAGTCAAAGGTAAATGAAAAAGATTTTGCAAAGCATTTTCAAGATATGGAATTTTCTCCCCCTATTTCCAATGCTTTTTCCTTTGACTAAGCAAAACTCCCCCTTAAATGAGGTCTCCTCTTAGTGTTCAAGAGGGTTTTCCATTAATTTTGAAAACACTACTTGCTCCCCTTTTTAGAGCACAAAGAGATACCAATTTTAAATTTATCATTGAAAATCATCAAATTTAAAATTAGGGGTGGTGGTGCGGTCCTTTTGCTTTGGGCTCATATTTTCTCCCCCTTTGGCATGAATCGCCAAAAACGGAATCATTAGAGCCCAATGAAGTACATTCTCCCCCTTTGGTCATGAAAGAAATGAGTGAAGGTTATACCAACGTTGGAGAGATGAGGCGGAGCGACGGCGAAGGGTGAGTAGTGGAGCGGAGTGGAAGCCTTTGTCTTCGCCGAAGACTCCAATTCCCTTTCAATATACCTATGACTTGTTTGAAATACACTTGGAAACATATTAGTCATAGCATATATAAAAGAGACATGATCAAAGGTATATTTATGAGCTATGTGTGCAAGACTAGCAAAAGAAATTCCTAGAATCAAGAATATTGAGCTCATGCCTAAGTCGGGTAAAAGATTGTTCATCAAGTGGTTTGGTAAAGATATCGGCTAATTGATCTTTAGTATTAATATAAGAAATCTCGATATCCCCCTTTTGTTGGTGATCCCGAAGAAAATGATACCGAATGGCTATGTGCTTAGTGCGGCTGTGCTCGACGGGATTGTCGGCCATTTTGATTGCACTCTCATTGTCACATAGCAAAGGGACTTTGGTTAATTTGTAACCGTAGTCCCGCAGGGTTTGCCTCATCCAAAGCAATTGCGCGCAACAATGGCCTGCGGCAATATACTCGGCTTCGGCGGTAGAAAGAGCGACCGAATTTTGCTTCTTTGAAGCCCAAGACACCAAGGATCTTCCCAAGAACTGGCAAGTCCCCGATGTGCTCTTTCTATTAATCCTACACCCCGCCCAATCGGCATCCGAATAACCAATTAAATCAAATGTGGATCCCCGAGGGTACCAAAGCCCAAACTTAGGAGTAAAAGCCAAATATCTCAAGATTCGTTTTACGGCCGTAAGGTGTGATTCCTTAGGGTCGGCTTGGAATCTTGCACACATGCATACGGAAAGCATAATGTCCGGTCGAGATGCACATAAATAAAGCAATGAACCAATCATTGACCGGTATACCTTTTGATCCACGGACTTACCTCCCGTGTCGAGGTCGAGATGCCCATTAGTTCCCATGGGTGTCTTGATGGGCTTGGCATCCTTCATTCCAAACTTGCTTAGAATATCTTGAGTATACTTGGTTTGGCTGATGAAGGTGCCTTCTTGGAGTTGCTTGACTTGGAATCCTAGAAAATACTTCAACTCCCCCATCATCGACATCTCGAATTTTTGCGTCATGATCCTACTAAATTCTTCACATGTAGATTTGTTAGTAGACCCAAATATGATATCATCAACATAAATTTGGCATACAAACAAATCATTATCAAGAGTCTTAGTGAATAAGGTAGGATCGGCTTTGCCGACTTTGAAGCCATTTGCAATAAGGAAATCTCTAAGGCATTCATACCATGCTCTTGGGGCTTGCTTGAGCCCATAAAGCGCCTTAGAGAGCCTATAAACATGGTTAGGGTACTCACTGTCCTCAAAGCCGGGAGGTTGCTCAACATAGACTTCTTCCTTGATTGGTCCATTGAGGAAGGCACTCTTCACGTCCATTTGGTAGAGCTTGAAGCCATGGTAAGTAGCATAGGCTAACAATATACGAATTGACTCAAGCCTAGCTACGGGTGCATAGGTTTCACCAAAATCCAAACCTTCGACTTGTGAATACCCCTTGGCCACGAGTCGAGCTTTGTTCCTAGTCACCACACCATGCTCGTCTTGCTTGTTGCGGAAGACCCACTTGGTTCCTACAACATTTTGATTAGGACGTGGAACTAAGTGCCATACCTCGTTCCTTGTGAAATTGTTGAGCTCCTCTTGCATCGCCATCACCCAATCCGAATCTTGTAGTGCTTCCTCTACCCTGGTTGGCTCAATAGAGGAAACAAACGAGTAATGTTCACAAAAATGAGCAACACGAGATCGAGTAGTTACCCCCTTATGAATATCGCCAAGGATAGTGTCGACGGGGTGATCTCGTTGTATTGCTTGGTGGACTCTTGGGTGTGGCGGTCTTGGTTGTTCATCCTCCTTGTCTTCATTAATTGACTCTCCCCCTTGATCATTGCCGTCATTTTGAGGTGGCTCATCTTCTTGATTTTCTTGTCCAACATCTTGAGCCTCATCCTCAACTTGAGTTGGTGGAGATGCTTGCATGGAGGAGGATGGTTGATCTTGTGCATTTGGAGGCTCTTCGGATTCCTTAGGACACACATCCCCGATGGACATGTTCCTTAGCGCTATGCATGGAGCCTGTTCTTCACCTACATCATCAAGATCAACTTGCTCTACTTGAGAGCCGTTAGTCTCATCAAACACAATGTCACAAGAAACTTCAACAAGCCCTGAGGACTTGTTAAAGACTCTATATGCCCTTGTGTTTGAGTCATATCCTAGTAAAAAGCCTTCTACAGTTTTAGGAGCAAATTTAGATTTTCTACCTCTTTTGACAAGTATAAAACATTTGCTACCAAAAACTCTAAAATATGAAATATTGGGCTTTTTACCGGTTAGGAGTTCATAAGATGTCTTCTTGAGGATTCGATGAAGATATAATCGGTTGATGGCGTAGCAGGCGGTGTTGACCGCCTCGGCCCAAAACCGATCCGGTGTCTTGTACTCATCAAGCATGGTTCTTGCCATGTCCAATAGAGTTCGATTCTTCCTCTCCACTACACCATTTTGTTGTGGAGTGTAGGGAGAAGAGAACTCATGCTTGATGCCCTCCTCCTCAAGAAAGTCTTCAATTTGGGAATTTTTGAACTCCGTCCCATTGTCGCTTCTAATTTTCTTGATCCTTAAGCTGAACTCATTTTGAGCCCGTCTCAAGAATCCCTTTAAGGTCTCTTGGGTTTGGGATTTTTCCTGCAAAAAGAATACCCAAGTGAAGCGAGAATAATCATCCACAATTACAAGACAATACTTACTACCGCCGATGCTTATGTAAGCGATCGGGCCGAATAGATCCATATGTAGGAGCTCCAGTGGCCTGTCGGTAGTCATGATATTTTTGTGTGGATGATGGACACCAACTTGCTTCCCGGCTTGGCAAGCGCTACAAATCCTGTCTTTCTCAAAATGAACATCGGTTAGTCCCAAAATGTGTTCTCCCTTTAGAAGTTTGTGAAGATTCTTCATTCCAACATGGGCTAGTCGACGGTGCCATAGCCAACCCAAGTTAGTCTTAGCAATTAAGCATGTGTCGAGTTCAGCTCTTTCAAAATCAACTAAATATAGCTGACCCTCTAACACACCCTTAAATGCTATTGAATCATCACTCCTTCTAAAGACAGTAACACCTGTATCAGTAAAAAGACAGTTGTAGCCCATTTGACATAATTGGGATACGGAAAGCAAATTGTAATCTAATGAATCTACAAGAAAAACATTGGAAATAGAATGGTCAGTAGATATAGCAATTTTACCCAAACCTTTGACCAAACCTTGATTTCCATCCCCGAATGTGATAGCTCGTTGGGGATCTTGGTTTTTCTCATATGAGGAGAACATCCTTTTCTCCCCTGTCATGTGGTTTGTGCACCCGCTGTCGAGTATCCAACTTGTGCCCCCGGATGCATAAACCTACAAAACAAGTTTAGTTCTTTGTTTTAGGTACCCAAACGGTTTTGGGTCCTTTAGCATTAGATACAAGAACTTTGGGTACCCAAACACAAGTCTTGGAGCCCTTGTGTTTGCCCCCAACAATTTTGGCAACTACCTTGCCGGATTTGCTAGTCAACACATAAGATGCATCAAAAGTCTTAAATGAAATAGCATGATCATTTGATGCATTTGGAATTTTCTTTCTAGGCAACTTGGCATGGGTTGGTTGCCTAGATCTAGATGTCTCACCCTTATACATAAAAGCATAATTAGGGCCAGAGTGAGACTTCCTAGAATGAATTTTCTTAATTTTACTCTCAGGATACCCGGCAGGGTACAAAATGTAACCCTCGTTATCCTGAGGCATGGGAGCCTTGCCTTTAACAAAGTTAGACAAGTTCTTAGGAGGAGCATTAATTTTGACCTTGTCTCCCCTTTGGAAGCCAATGCCGTCCTTAATGCCCGGGCGTCTCCCATTGTAGAGCATGCTTCTAGCAAGTTTAAATTTTTCATTTTCTAAGTCATGCTCTCTAATCTTAGCATTAAGTTGTGCTATGTGATCATTTTGTTTCCTAATTAAAGCTAGGTGATCATGGATAGCATCAACATCAATATTTCTACATCTAGTACAAATGGAAATATGCTCAACATTAGATGTAGTAGGTTTGCAAGATTTTAGTTCAACAACCTTAGCATGCAACAAATCATTTTTAGCTCTAAGGTCGGAAATAGTAGTATTGCAAACATCAAAATCCTTAGCCTTAGCAATTAATTTCTCATTCTCATTTCTAAGGCTAGCGATGGAAGCATTTAATTTATCAATCCTAGCAAGTAAATTAACATTATCATTTCTAGGATCAATGCAAACATGAGAATCAACCTTAGCAATTAAATTGGCATTTTCATTTCTAAGGTTGTCTAAAGTCTCATGACAAATACTTAGCTCACTAGACAATTTTTCACATTTTTCTCTTTCTAGAGCATAAGCATTTTTAACCTTAACATGTTTTTTGTTTTCCTTGATTAGGAAGTCCTCTTGGGAGTCCAAGAGATCATCCTTTTCATGGATGGCACTAATCAATTCATTTAATTTTTCTTTTTGTTCCATGTTAAGGTTGGCAAAAAGAATACGCAAATTATCCTCTTCATTTTTATCATTATCCTCATCACTAGATGTTTCATATTTGGTGGAGGACTTTGATTTTACCTTCTTTTTGCCGTCCTTGGCCATGAGGCACTTGTGGCCGACGTTGGGGAAGAGGAGGCCCTTGGTGACGGCGATGTTGGCGGCGTCCTCGTCGTCGGAGGAGTCGCTTGAGCTTTCGTCGGAGTCCCACTCCCGACAAACATGGGCATCGCCGCCCTTCTTCTTGTAGTACTTCTTTTTCTCCTTCCTCTTGCCCTTCTTGTCGTTGTCCCTGTCACTATCACTTGATAATGGACATTTAGCAATAAAGTGACCGGGCTTACCACACTTGTAGCAAACCTTCTTGGAACGGGATTTGTAGTCCTTCCCCTTCCGTTGCTTGAGGATTTGCCGGAAGCTTTTGATGATTAGGGCCATCTCCTCGTTGTCGAGCTTGGAGGCGTCAATTGGCTGTCTACTTGGTGTAGACTCCTCCTTCTTCTCCTCCGTTGCCTTGAAGGCCACGGGTTGCGCCTCAGATGTGGAAGGCTCATCAAGCTCGTTGATCTTCTTGGAGCCCTTAATCATACATTCAAAACTAACAAAATTTCCGATGACTTCCTCGGGGGTCATTTGTGTATATCTAGGATTGCCACGAATTAATTGTACTTGAGTAGGGTTAAGGAAAATAAGGGCTCTTAGAATAACCTTAACCACCTCGTGGTCATCCCATTTTGCGCTCCCGAGGTTGCGCACTTGGTTCACCAAGGTCTTGAGCCGGTTGTACATGTCTTGTGGCTCCTCCCCTTGGCGAAGACGGAAGCGACCGAGCTCCCCCTCGATCGTTTCCCGCTTGGTGATCTTGGTGAGTTCATCACCCTCGTGCGCCGTCTTGAGTAGGTCCCAAATCTCTTTGGCGTTCTTCAACCCTTGTACTTTGTTGTATTCCTCCTTGCTTAGTGAGGCAAGGAGAATGGTTGTGGCCTGGGAGTTGAAGTGCTCGATTTGGGCCACTTCGTCCGTGTCGTAGTCTTCATCCCCTACGGATGGTACCTGTACACCAAACTCAACAACATCCCATAATCTCTTGTGGAGAGAGGTTAGATGAAATCGCATCAAATTACTCCACATAGCATAATCTTCACCATTAAAAGTTGGTGGTTTGCCTAATGGGACGGAAAGTAAAGGTGTATGTTTAGGAATGCGAGGGTAGCGTAGGGGAATCTTACTATACTTCTTACGCTCTTGGCGTTTAGAAGTGACGGACGCCGCGTCGGAGCCGGAGGTGGAGGTCGATGAAGTGTCGGTCTCGTAGAAGACCACCTTCCTCATCCTTTTGTGCTTGTCCCCACTCCGATGCGGCTTGTGAGAAGAAGATTTTTCCTTCTTCTCCTTGTGGTGAGAAGAGGAAGATCTTTTCTCCTTTCGCTTGGAGGATCTCTTCTTCTTCTCCCTTCTCTTGGTGCGGGACTCTTCCGATGAAGATGAGGTGCTCCCTTGGCTTGTAGTGGGCTTGTCATCGCCGGTCTCCATCTCCTTCTTGGCGGGATCTCCCGACATCACTTCGAGCGGTTAGGCTCTAATGAAGTACCGGGCTCTGATACCAATTGATAGTCGCCTAGAGGGGGGGGTGAATAGGGCGAAACTGAAATTTACAAAAATAATCACAACTACAAGCCGGGTTAGCGTTAGTAATAAAGAAACGAGTCCGCGAGAGAGGGCGCAAAACAAATCACAAGCAAATAAGAGTGTGACACAAGGATTTGTTTTACCGAGGTTCGGTTCTCGCAAACCTACTCCCCGTTGAGGAGGCCACAAAGGCCGGGTCTCTTTCAACCCTTCCCTCTCTCAAACGATCCCACGGATCGAGTGAGCTTTCTCTTCTTCTCAATCAATCGGGAACAAAACTTCCCCGCAAGGGTCACCACACAATTAGTGCCTCTTGCCTTGGTTACAATTGAGTGATGATCACAAGAACAAGTGAGAAAGAAAGAAAGCGATCCAAGCGCAAGAGCTCAAAAGAACACGGCAAATCTCTCTCGCTAGTCACTAAGGGCTTGAGTGGAATTGGAGAGGATTTGATCTCTTTTGTTTGTGTCTAGAATTGAATGCCTAGCTCTTGTAAGTGGTTGAGAGTTGGAAAACTTGGATGGCAATGAATGTGGGGTGGTTGGGGTATTTATAGCCCCAACCACCACAAGTGACCGTTGGCAGGAGTCCTCTGTTCGATGGCACACCGGACAGTCCGGTGCACACCGGACAGTCCGGTGCCCCTGCCACGTCACGGTTGCCGTTGGATTCTGACCGTTGGAGCTTCTGACTTGTGGGCCCTCCTGGGTGTCCGGTGCACACCGGACATGTACTGTTTGATGTCCGGTGCACCGGCATGGGCGTGCCTGACGACTGCGCGCGCTGCGCGCGCATTTAATGCACCGCAGGGAGCCGTTGGCGCCGCAGAGAGCCGTTGCTCCGCTGGTACACCGGACAGTCCGGTGCACACCGGACAGTCCGGTGAATTTTAGCGGAGCGGCTGCCGAGCAAACCCGAGGCTGGCGAGTTCCGGAGGCCGCGTTTCCTTGGAGCACCGGACATGTCCGGTGCACACCGGACAGTCCGGTGAATTATAGCGCGCTGTCCACCGAGACATCCCGAGAGCAAAGAGTTTGAAAGTCGAAGTCCTCTGGCCGCACCGGACAGTCCGGTGCACACCGGACAGTCCGGTGCCTCCGGCCAGAGGAGCCCTCGGTTGCCTTGCTGCTCCTTTGTTGAATCCAACATTTGGTCTTTTTATTGGCTGATTGTGAACCTTTTGCACCTGTATAACTTATGCACTAGAGTAAACTAGTTAGTCCAATGTTTGTGTTGGGCAATTCAACCACCAAAATTATTTAGGAACTAGGTCTGAGCCTAATTCCCTTTCAATATGCTCATGAGAATGTGCAACCACAGGAGAATGCACGCAAGAATAAGGTGGTGACTAATGAAGAACGGAGAGCCATATTTGAAGCTTTGCTAGCAAGGGCAAAAAATGGATATCTTATGGGTGGTAATGTCAAAAAAGAAGTTTCAGTACAGTTTTCAGTACCTCTCCGCACAGTACAACGCATTTGGAAAACAGGAAAAAGTTGTATAGATGAAGGTCGTTTGGTTGATGTTGGAAGTGCAAAGTCAAAGTGTGGCCGCAAAAAGATTAACCTAGATGTGTCAACACTTCAAGATATTCCTATATCGAGTCGTACAACGATAGCTGATGTGGCTACACACTTTGGTGTGAGTAAAAGCAAGGTCCACTCTATGAAGAGAAATGGCACCATAAAGCGTGTCTCAAACTCCATAAAGCCCTATTTGACAGAGAAGAATAAAAAGGACAGGCTAAAGTGGTGTTTGTCAATGCTTGATCCAGTGAGTGTACCTCATGAGCCTATGTTCAAGGATATGTTTGATCACGTTGTCATTGACGAGAAATGGTTTTTCATCACTAGAAAGACTGAGCGATATTATTCAACTCCTGGTGAAGTAGAGCCTACTCGCACAACGAAGAACAAGAATTATATTCCAAAAATCCAGATTTTAACAGCTCTCGGTAGGCCGAGGTTTGACAGTGATGACAATTGCACCTTTGATGGCAAAATTGGTTGTTGGCCCTTTGTCACATTTGAACCTGCCAAGAGATCGAGTGTGAATCGGCCGGCAGGGACAATAGAGATGAAGCCCATTGAATCAATCACAAAGGATGTCATGTGAAGTTTCATGATTGAAAAGGTCTTGCCGGCAATTCGTGCTAAGTGGCCACTTGAAGACGCGAACAAGCCTATATACATACAACAAGACAATGCGAAGCCACATGTTTCACCTAATGATGGATTGTTTTGTGAGGCTGCTAAGCAAGGTGGGTTCGACATTAGACTTACATGTCAGCCTGCAAACTCACCAGATTTGAACGTATTGGATCTAGGGTTCTTTAATTCTCTCCAGTCAATTCAATACAAGACATCATCCAAAACAACCGAAGAGCTTGTAGCTGCCGTCAATACAGTAATACTCTTTTACCACTTGTTTTACCACTCGTTTTTCTATGTTCAGTATCTAACTTCTTTTACCACTTGTTTTTCTATGTCAGTATCTACCATGTGCTCTAGAGTATTATGCCCTAACACGTTAATATTATGGATCTAGGCTTTTGTAGACTATCCAGTGGGACAATCAAACAAAAATTTCTTGACTCTACATGGATGCATGAAGGAAGTGATGAAAATTGGAGGTGGAAATGGATATAACATCCCACACATCAAGAAAGAGATGCTTGAAAGGCAAGGGCGTCTTCCTTTACAACTCGAGTGTGATGCATCATTGGTTCAACAAGTTATGGTTCAGACCAGTGAATAAAATTGTGTTCATTGTTTGTCTAGTGAAAAATTTGTCTAGTGAAAGTATTGGAACCTTGGTCATTTGTTTAGTGTTTATCTAGTGAAAAAATTGTCTAGTGAAAGTTTCTAGATGCTGAAAGTACTAGAAATAGTGTTTAGTGTTTGGTTAAACTTGGTCTTTTGATGAATGGTGATGGAATCTTTGGATGATCTGCCTTTTCTTTTACTTGTTGATGATGGAGTGGAAACTGTTATAAATGGGTTACTCTCTTGCTTAAGATTGTGGTTTAGGTTGTTGATGATGGAGTATTCAGAATGTTCAGTTAGTGATCCTCTTCTACAGAGAAGGATTGGTTTGGTTCCCTTATTGTTTGCGAGTGCTTCAGGTATAGTGGTGTTGATTGATGCTGATGATTGTTTGATCAGTGCTCATGTTGTTTGATCAGTGCTCTAGTAGATACAGTACTCCATGGCAGTAGAATACTCCTTGGAGTAGTTGTTTGATCAGTGCCAACCAAGTTTGATTCTGCCCTTGGAGTACTGTACAGTATTGCCTCACTCACTAGGTAGGCAGGGAGACACAAAACAAGGAGCTCCTCTAGATGCAGGCGAACAGCACAGCTAGCAGAAACAAAGCTAGCGAACAGCACAGGAGCACTGCCAGCCTTCGGTTTTGATCCGGTACAGTAGCACATCAGCGATCTGAGCAGAGGAGTATAATAAGAGGGTAAAATTGGAAAGTTGTTTCACTTTGTACTACCGGCGACAAGTATTTTGAATAATTTTGGTTTGTACTACCGGCGACAAATAAAAAAAACGGAGGGAGTATATTTTATAATAAACAAAACCACAACGATTTTTTTGGATTTTTCCACAATTTTTTGAATAAATTGAGCCGGTCAAACTTGTAATAAAAAATTCAAATGAATAATAAATTGAGACAGAGGAACACCTTCTCATGCTTATACCATGTCTAATGAGCTTGTCTTGATCTTTTAATTTGAAGCTCATGTGTTTTAAATAGGCATGAAAGTTAAAAAGAAATACATGAATAGGAGTGAGCAAGAGAGAGGAATAAGGACATCTTTAGTAAGAACTCTCTACTCAGACCCATATCTTACGTTTGGTAGACAAAAAAACTCACTCCAACACGATCTCTGCTGAGGCTCCAAAAACTTTTAAGATCTCTCTCATTCTTACCTCTATATGTTCTATTTTCATTGGGTTTTCTCACATTCTCATCCAAATTCATAGGTGCCCAATTGTCGTCTTTGCCTATTTGTCCATCCGCTTAAACTAGAAACCATTCTTATTTCCAGCAGCTTACACATTCTAATCTCTTGTTACACGTCATAATCTCTCATTTTAAACTCCACCGTATAAACAGTGCAATATACAGTGCAAAACAATATTTTATATGACTATATACACGATCTGCAGGTCATAACCTTATTAGCCAGCTTTTCAGCCACCACATCCATTGCTTGTGCGACCTCCCTCCAGCCACCACCACCTTCACCACATGCGTTCCCTCCCCTTGCTACCTCCTCTCTATCGCATGCCCTTCCCAACGGTCTCCATCACCTATACACTTCCTAAATGAAAGCACTTTTTAAATGAAAGCTATGTCAGGTTTTGGTAATTGAGACAACTAGTGAACTAATATTTACTCTAGTACTATATAAGAGATAGGTTAAATCCATATTTAAGTTTGAACAAGATTGGTAACCATTAAAAAGATGGCAAACACCACAAAAAATAATGAAGTGCTCAACATAGAAAAGAGAAAGAAGAAAAGCAAAATACAAGGACACAAGACAAAAAAAAGCTATGTCATTTTATTTCACTGATCATGATGCAATAGAGTGCATGGTCGAGTTTAGAATGGATAGAAGTACTATTAAGAGGGGAGTCTAATTAGAAAACTTAGATATCTAGTACGGCTAGATGTTAAAATCGTATGCACTATATATAGTTTTAATTGACACATGGGAGAGCAAAAAGCTCGACCTGGAGGGGGACAACCCCATGCATTATATTAAGAAGATTTTCTCAAGCAGATCGAGGAGACATCTTGAAAATTGCTAACTATTATCTAATATATTTGGGAAAATATTGGAGAGTTAGCACACTTGAGGAGATGGAAAAAAATTGGTGCAGATTTTCAGAAGGCACTACACATGATCGGTGGTGTACTAGATATGACGTTAGATACAAAGTTGGCTTACACTTACTACACAATTTTTCATCCAAGCACAATGGTGTCATGTGTGCACCGGATATGGTGCACCGAACATGTTGGAGTGCCTCTCTAGAGTGATTCTTACGATGTCCTTATTATAGCTTTAGCATGTGATGCTAATTAGCATATGAATCATCTAAGTTTGTACTTGCCACAGTGAAGACATAGATTGCTAGCAAGCAATCGAACCTTAGGGATATATCTTGTGTCATCTCTTGTCCCATGTGGTTTGCACTTTGTAGATATTATTGGGACTACATATACTTGTTGTGTCATATTTGTCTCTTTAGCCTTGTAGAATACTGTTGAGTTTCATCTCTTTCTATTAGCTAGCTTGCTACAGTCTTTTGACCAAGCTACTAGATTAATACGAGCTAGCATAGAGTAAACTACACATTATCTTGGTTCTAGTAAGTAATATTAAGTATTGAAGAATATTAAGTATTGAATGTATTCACCCCTCACTAGCCATCTATATCCTTTCAACTGGTATCATAGTAAGGACACCATTAATTTAAGGCTTGGAAACGGATGGCAAAAAATATGGCTACTAATTATGTTGGTAAACCACCACACTTTAATAGAACAAATAATTATTGGAAAAAGAGAATGTGTTTGTATTTAAAACTGAGTGAAAAATATGGGGTTTTATGCATGAAACATTTTTAGTGCTTAACATAAAATATCAAACACCAAGAAAAGAAGAAAATTTGCAACTAAATTATCAATCTCTCAACGAAATATATGAAGCCCTCGATCCAAAGGTATTTGGGTTAATCAAAGACTTAAAATTTGCAATGAAGTTTAGAAGAGGCTTGAAGAGTCATATGAGGGTAGACCAACCATAAATGAAGCGACGATATATATATTTTTAAAGATAAATATGCCAAGTTCGAGATCCAAGAAGATGAAAGCGTGTTAGAAATGTTCCATAGGCTCAATATCATTGCAAATGAACTTAGTACATAAGGTGCATGATGAGGACTTCTCTCATCAATCCTTAAGATGCTTGCACCCAAGGTTTGACACTCTAGTCACCATCATTGTGTGACGTGAACTATATGCAATAACTCTAACTCAAGTATTATGTAATATGTCCACACAATACAAATATCATATAAAAAAGATGGGGAAGACAAAAAAGATGATAAGAAGAATAAGAAGAGTGTGCCATTCAAAGCTACCGCATCATCGAAGGACAAGGGAAACAAAGAAGGAAGAATCTAGTGATGATGAAGGTTGAAGTTCAAATGATAAATATGAAGAAATAGCTCTTTGTGTGTAGCCGATTTGGCAAAATCATGAAGGAGAAATGATACGGTGTAAATAGAAGAAGATCCTTATCAAAAAGAAGAGAAGAAAGACGCTATAAATGTAATAGCCAACAACATCTTATTGCTAAGTGTTTATAATGATGAATAAAAGAAAGAAAACAAAAGGGGCAACATCTCAGTGCTTAATGCAATCCCTATTTATCATTTTATAGCACTATAGTGTTCTAAGTGGGTGATCAAGCCAATATATAAAATTTGGAGAGGTTCTTGTGGAAAGTATTTAGAAGGGTACAATTGTCCAAGAAACTTTTATGGATAACAAATGGGTGGATGATATTTCTAGAAGCATGTCTCCACAAGTTATCTTGGACTTCCTTCCGGTTTGGGATTTCACTCAGGGTTTTAGGCTCCAGTGATCCAGTCAAGGATCTTTGATCAACATCGCTAGTTACCAACTACCTTAAGGGAATACTCTACAAAATCAACCTATGACCGTTTCCTAGTTGGTTCAGAGGATTTGGAAGAGCTAGGCACCACCACGGTGTAAATTCTTCATCTAGTTAGCAACCTTTAACCGGTGTTGGGCGGCTGATAGACTGGCTCGACAGGGCCTTGATCATCTTGAGGAATGCCTCTTATGCAATCAACAAGAAGAAACAACCTAGCAGATATTGGTGTCCTTTGTTTCTAAAGACACATGGTTTCGGATCCTACAAAGTGGGGTTGCAACACCTTGCTTCAGGGATGGTTGATCTGGTTTTCCAGGATTGGTGGAGAGAAGTTGAATGTCAGGGCCCTAAATGTGTAAAAAAAGATTTAACTACTTGGTGATTCTTGTGGCTTGGTGGATGGAGAAGCGTAGAAATGCATGTGTTTGACAGAGCCTCCCCAAACATCACCACCGTTCTGCAAAATATTCAAGATGATGCTAGTCTCTAGGGTCTGGCTGCGCAATAGCCCTTAGAAGACTGGCCATAATTTCTTGGTTATCTGTGTTTTTTCTGTCCGTCCTATTTTTCCTTTATTTATATGGCTGCAAAAATGGCGCCTTGTATTTGATCTATTTTAGATATTTCTCTTTCTTCTTAGTGTACTTAATGCACAATTCTACTGCGTGTTTAAGAAAAAAGAAGAACAATGAAGCCAAAAGATGACATTCAAGAAAAACAAGAAGGATCATATCTAGGTGTTGAATGTGATTCTGATGCGTCAACAAGTGACAGTGAAGATGATTATAATGATAAGAAGAATACAAAGAAGAAAGGTTAAAAGTTGGAGCGGCCATAACCATCAGTCATCTCAAACAGCTAATCATCGGATCGCTTGGAGCCGTAGCCACTAACAGCTACTAATTGTATATAGAAAGAATAGCTAGATCTCCACGAATAGTTAGTTGTATCTAAAGCGAGTTGCAGATACGCTTGGAGATTTAGAAGCATGGTTTTAATATATAAGTATAAAATTTTACATAGAGTAGCTCTTGGAATATTTAAATCAGCATGTGTACAAGAATTTTTTTTGGACAATGTCGTTGAAATCAGCCCTGTTTGGGGAGCTTATTTCAAGAATTGAAACTTTGGTTTTTCAGCTTCGCCATAAAACAACTTCAACGAATTGGTAAGTCAATGTTTAAGAGTGTTTGGCTTGCACATAGACTACAGCTTTTGCATATACAATTAATTTATACGAGTTTTCTTATTTACTCTTGATAATTAGCGGGTGGAGAAATAGACATGAATCGGTAGGTCATATAATTAATGGCATGGTGTGTATTTTTTTGCAACTTCATGGAGAGGTGTGAAAACGGTGTTTTTAAAGCACCTTTGAGGAGCTTCAAAAATTTGATAAAACTGATATCTAGTTTCAGTTTTTTTAACCTATAGTGCGTGGAGCTGAATCTGTTTGGATAGAATAAGCTGAAATAGATCTAAGGGCATGTACAATGGTTATCTTAAGTTGTATCTTAGAGTGTGTCTAGGGAGGTGAATGTAAAAAAACTTAAGACATGTATCTTGACGAAGACACAGTGTCTTAGCTCTATGTTCGAGACAGGAGACTAGCTGATTAGTCACTTTAATTTATTGAATGTTCTGATTGGTACAATGAATATGGTAAGACACATGTTTTAGACATGACTATTGTATTATGTTGTATTTTAGTTGTATCTTATACTTGGAGTACCGTGCAGCAGTATCTAGGTTGTACATGGCATAATAATTTTTTGAGTAAAGCTCACGTGACCGTGGAAACTCGTGCACGAACCCAAGGCTAAATAATTAAATACTAAACTTTGGAGCATGTAGGTGTGTCACATGCACATCTAGTCTAGGGCTCTAGGCCAGCAGCTTGCACGGTGCAGCTACCTTTTGATTAATTAAATTATTTATAATAGCTGTAGCTGTCTAGCTGATTTCATGAGATAGTTTATGGCGTGAACGGCGGCATTGGAATTTTCAAACCATCCTTTTTTGGAATGATTGGATTATCATGGATACACTTGAATTGCAACATGCGGATTAGATTAAACGTTAGCTGCGAAGAAAATCGGAGATGCGGACGATGCTCGCAAAAGCAGCTACTGATGCTGGCCACTGATTCTGTAAGAGAGAGACGGCTGTTTTCCAAGAGAGAGAGAGAGAGATGTTGAAGCAACCACATCTACGGTTGCAAAAATCAGCGGGCGATTCGGCCCGTCCGTCCCCACAACTTGACAGCGAGGGTTTCATGTTACTTGCACGGAATAGCGACGGCGTGCCCTTTTACATGATGCGATGCAACATTACTCTAGTGAGGGCGTGTTAATCAAGCTTATCCATCTACCAACCTTATCTCCTGGCCTCTACAAATATACAATCTCTAAGGCTATTTTCAGCAGCTCTCCTATCCAATCTAATATCTCATCTTATATTTTAAACTTCACTCCATAAATAATGTTGTTTACATAGTAAAATAGTGTTAGACACGGTCATATACATGATCGACTGGCTATAGCCTAAGTAACACTACTAGAAATCAAGGTTTCCGTCTCATAACATCAGTATCGGTTCCTTTATAATCGGTTTTAACTACCGCGTCATCATAGAAGGCTTTAATACGGTTAGTTTTTCTAACCAGTAATAATGTTAAGTGTTTAATGTCGTTGAAGACAAATACTTAATATTAGTAACAGTTAGACTTAGACATCAATAGATACTAATGTTCTTACTTTATAGACCCTCCACTTCCTCCAGTTAGACATCAATAGATAATAATGTTCTTACTTTATAGACCCTCCACTTCCTTTTGTCGTGAAATCCTAACCGTGGAATTTTGAACAGACGCTGGTAAGCTACCAATTATTTGAGAACCCCCGTGCTTTGCACCACAATCCGCTCATTCGTCCCTACGTCGTCGTCATCCATCCCTATGTCGATGTCCTCGTCGTCGTCTTCCTCCACCCTTGCACCGATGTCGTCATATCCATTGCTATCATTTTCTCTGTCGTCATCGATGTCGTTTAGAGGTTGGCTCGCTTGCTTTGCTTCAGTAGTTGTGTTGGGCACCCAGGAACGGGACGCCTGTGGGGGACAAATATCCCCAGGGTCCACTAGAAGGCAAGAAGGCTTCGCGTGGGGCCTTGGGTCAGTTACCTCGCAAGACCATTCCTTCGTGGGCCGAGTCAGAACTACTGGTGGAGTGGGCTGACCCGAGAAAGAAGCAGACTCATGCCCAGGCAACCCGTCAGACTCGTGCGCTATCCATAGCGCCCACCCGACTTTCCCGCGTACAACGCCCTTGAATATCGGGACAAATTAGGGATAAGTCGGCAAGATTGTAGGAAGATCAGTTCAGTCGGTTCACTATTATTTAGGATACACATAATCCTCATGTACGCATGTAGTGCCTCACGGTCGAGTATATAAGGCCAAGGGGGTACCCATCATTTCCATCGACCATCTACCTATCTCACTAGCTTTTCTCCATTCAGAAGACTTCACTTGTTACGCCTCTCCAAGCGGCCCGAACCTGTAGAAAATTGTCTGTCATCTCTCGTGCATCTAGCACGAACCATTGAGATACAGTCGACAGCACCGTCCTACCCAAAAGCACTGCGAGGGGTAACCCTGGGTGTGCGGTCGGGCTCTAAACACCGACAGCTGGCGCGCTAGGTAGGGGGTGTGCTGTTGATCCAAGCTAGCTCATTGGCCGTCACATCCCAGTGCAAGATTGCTCTTCGCCCTAGATCCGTGTTCTGCTTCGGAACCATCTCGTCCATAGTAGATGAGAAAGGAACTCTACACCGCATAGCATACCCGCCGGAGAAGAAGTTTTCCTCGGAGATCCCCTAGGAAACCGGAGTAGAACAACGGGTGGCGCAGCCTCCCACGCCCCAAGCGAAGATTACCTCTTATAAGCCAAGAATCAGGAGTTTACCTACCCGAAGAACTCCGTTGTCCACCTCGCCCACAAAGGAGTGGACACGGATTACTAGAAAGGAGGAGGCAAACGTCCCACGTGAGGGGACGGGACCTCACTGAGTCATCTTTCCGGCACCTTCGCCCTCAAAGGAGGACGAAAAGAAACACGCCATCGCGACAGCTCCTTTCTACCCTGACATCCTCTTCATCGAGGGAGATTGGAGTCGTCTCCCATCTCCGACGACGAGCTGACCGTACAGGGGGAAGAACCTCCCCAGCGTGAAGCACGACGACGAAGGAACAAACGCCGGAATGTTCGGTGACATCACGAGGCTGGGAAGCGGGACCCGGCGTAGCCATATCCCGGAACAAAGTTTCAAAAGTGGGAGAAACTCCTGACGAGCGAGTATACCGAGAAAGATAGAATTCTTGCCGGCGTGATCGCTGACAGGCTCAGGATCGAGAGCGGGAGCAAGCCGAGCAAGGCACAAGGTTGCGCCGAGAGAACCCTTTCTTCGCTCGAAACCTGAACCCTGACTTCGCTCGCGCAATGAACACGCCGAGCGAAGTTGGAGGAGTGCTAGCCCAGATAACTGATGGCCTCCCGCGAACTCCAGACGCAGAAGGCTATCGGTGGCTGCTCACTCGGGCAGCTAATCACCTTTTGTCCATCGCTCATCTCCCGAGCGACCTACGCCATGCCATCAACAGCTGACGAGACGCGCGGAGCTCCATCAATGCTTCACGTGACCGACAACATGAAAATGAGATAAGGCGCTGGGAGTAGTATGACCGGGACCACGGTGTCCTAGCTCGAAGTCGTGCCACCCGAGTTGAGTCAGCTGCAGCCTCAACTAGTGGTCCGACCCGGGGATGGTCAAGACGACACACCACCGACTCCCCACCCCGGGACCGACATCATGAACACCGACAAGAAGACACATGCAGGATCTCCGCGCTTACTCCGCGTCTCTAGGCCATCCAGTGGCCCCTTAACTTCAAAGTCTCCAACGTCGACAAGTACGAGTCAAAGCAGGACCCGGGGGGCTGGTTGGCCGTCTACATGACCACCGCTCGGGCCGCCGGGGCGACAGAAGATGTAATGACAGCGTATTTGCCCATCGTCCTGGGGCAAGACACACTGTAGTGGCTACGACATCTGCCACGACACTGCATCGACGATTGGAGCGACTTCATTCGGCGGTTCATCGCCAACTTCCAGTCTCTCTCTCTCTGATAAGCCGGCGCAACCATGGCACCTCAAATCCATCAAGCGCTAGGGGGATGAGACACTTCGATCATACCTCAAGAGGTTTCAGACCATGAAGAACCACATCCCCAAAGTCGCCGAGGCAGCGGTGATTGAAGATTTCTACCGGGGATCCAATGACTCGACCTTCGTCCGAGCCATACTGTAGAAAGCGCCGACCACCTCCGAACAACTGTTTTGAGAGGCAGACCTCTACATCACCGCTGACGAGCAGGCCCAGGACCTCATCGGAGGTACAAAACCTGCACCACCCGTGCCACATCGCGACGTGAACCAGCAACCTGATAGGCGCTGGGAGAAGAGGCCTCGTGAGGAGGTACACGCTGCCGGACCACTGGATGACATCCTCGACGCCCAATGTCCGTACCACAAGGACATGCGCCACACCCTATGGAACTGTAGGGATTTCAAGCACTTCGTCGGACATGGCTGACCGTTCTAGCCTCTACCACCTCCCCCGCCGCGAGGAGGGCCTAGCGAGCCCAGGCAGACTCAGCAGCAAGAAGGGGGAGGGAGCGGAGCATTCCTGCGCGTTGATAGGGAGGTCAACATCATCTTCGGATGACACAGAGCGCAGGAGAACAAGAGGCAGCAAAAGCTCAACGACCGACATGTCCTGGTGGAGTGGCAGCAACCACCAGTGCCCCAGCTCCTTATCGGTGGTCGGAGCATGCAGTAACCTTTAGCCGAGCGTATCAATGGCTCAATTTCGACCACCCCGATAAGTACTCGCTACTCGTTGATCCAGTGATCCGAGAAAGACAGGTGAAGAAAGTACTAGTGGATGGGGGAAGTAGCATTAACGTTACCTTCCCCTGGACGCTCCTAGCCTTGGGGGGTTGCTCTCAAAGACCTCACCGAGTCAGATACTCCCTTCTTCGGTATCGTGCCAACTGAAGGGGAGTACCCACTCGAGCACATCTACATGCCCGTCACCTTCGGGACTCCGGAAAACTACATAACCGAGTTCCTGAGGTTCAAGGTGGCACGCTTCGACTGCGGCTACAATGCCATCATCGGCAGGCCGGGACTGGCAAAGTTCATGGCCATTCCGCATTACTCATACATGATATTGAAGATGCTAGGAGCTCAAGGAATCATCACTGTGTGCGCTGACTTCCAAGGCACCGCAGAGTGCTTTTGGGGAGCCATCCAAGCAGCACTCACTACTGGACCCCCGACAGCTTCCCTCGCACAGGCAGACACCAAGTCGGAGGAGGGTCTCACAATACCCACTAATGAAGCTCAAGCCGTGACCTCTATACGGCCAACTAAAGAGACTAAGAGGATCAATCTGGGATTCACTGATGTGCGCAAGACCGCCATCATCAGTTCTAGCCTTGATGACAAATAGGAAAGCGCGCTCGTCCGGTTCCTGCAAGATAACCAAGACATATTCGTATGGCAACCTGCGTATATGCCGGGAGTCCCGAGAGAACTGGCCGAGCACAAATTGAAGGTCTATCCTCAAGCAAGGCCGATTCGACAGAAGCTGCGTCGTTTCACGCTTGACAAACGAGAAGCTATTCGCGCTGAGTTAGCCCGCTTAGTGTCTGCAGGGTTCATTTGGGAGGTACTGCACCCCGAGTGGCTAGCAAATCTTGTTCTTGTACTCAAAAAGAATAAAGTGGATTGGCGCATGTGCGTCGACTATACTGATCTCAACAAGCATTGTTCGAAGGATCCCTTCGGGCTCCCTAGAATGGATCAGGTAGTTGACTCGACTACTGGCTGTTCTATGCTCTCCTTCCTAGACTGCTATTCCGGATACCATCAGATCAGCTTGGCAAAAGAAGATGAAGAGAATACTGCTTTCATCACCCCGTTTGGAGCTTTCTGCTATACCTCCATGTCGTTCGGCCTCAAGAACGTGGGAGCGACTTACCAGAGAGCCATCCAGACATGCTTAGCTGATCACTGGGGCAAGCGGGTGGAAGCCTACGTCGATGATGTGGTTATCAAGACAGAAAACTCATAAAACTTCATCGGAGATTTGTAGTTGGTCTTCAACAACCTGAGGCGCTACCGGTGGAAGCTGAACCCAGAAAAATGTGTCTTCGGAGTACCGACAGGGAAGTTACTCGGATTCATTGTCAGCCACCGAGGAATTGAAGCTAATCCACAAAAGATCGAGGCCATCATGAGAATGGAAGCGCCACAGTCATAGAAAAAGGTTCAAAGGCTTACTGGATGCATGGTAGCCCTAAGCAGGTTCATATCAAGGCTAGGCGAGAAAGGCATGCCATTTTACAAATTGCTCAAGAAGGTGGACAAGTTTCAGTGGACCATAGAGGCACATGAAGCTCTAGAGGCACTAAAGAAGTTCTTGACCACACCACCAGTACTCAAGCTGCCGCGACGAGCTACACCCGGTCAGCCGGCAGAAGATCTGCTCTTGTACATCTCCTGCACGACTCACATGGTAAGCACCACGTTAGTAGTGGAGCGGGTGGAGGAAGGACATGCATACCCAGTGCAGCATCCAGTTTACTTCATCAGTGAAGTCCTCGGGCCCTCAAAGATAAGGTATCCTCAAGTTCAGAAGCTATTGTACGCGGTATTTCTAACAGCTCGCAAGCTCTGACACTACTTTGACGACCACAAAGTCATAGTAGTCACAGGATTTCCGATAGGGGACATTCTCCACAACAAAGAAGCTATTGGAAGGATAGCCAAATGGGCATGCGAGCTAGGAGCTCACGACATAGAGTTCCGGCCCTGCACGACAATAAAGACTCAGCCGTTGGTCGACTTCGTATCAGAATGGACTGAGCACTAGATCCTGGATAGCCTAGAAGTTACCGAGGTGTGGAGAATGTACTTTGATGGCCCACTAAAGCTGCAAGGAGCAGGTGCATGGATTCTCTTTATTGCTCCTGGAGGTGAACAACTCAAGTATGCACTCCAACTGCTGTTTCCAGCATCAAATAATGCGACTGAGTATGAGTTACTGGTCCATGGGCTAGGCATTGCAGTATCACTCGACATCAATAAGCTGATGGTATATGGTGACTCGTTGGTGGTCATAAGCCAGATAAAAAAGGACTGGGACTGCTCGACCGATTCAATGGGCAAGTACTGCGCAGCTGTGTGAAAACTAGAAGACAAATTCGAGGGATTAGAGTTCCATCACGTGGAAAGAGACCGCAACGCAGCTGCTGACGCGTTGTCGAAGCTGGGATCCAGTCGAGCCTAGGATCCACCTGGGATTTTCGTCCAAGAAATATCACAGTCAAGCATCCTCACGGATCAGGTGGAGGAGTGCAATGCCTTGAGTCAGCCAGAGGCAGATCCCAACGACTAGAGAGAGCCTATCATCAGGTACATAAAAAATGAAGAAGAGCCGGATGACAAGGCTGTAGCAGAACGCATCGCAAGACAGTCGGCCCACTACATCATTATAGGGGACTTACTATACAGAAGGGGTGCGGGAGGAGTCCTCATGAAATGCATTCAGTCAGCTACTGGAGACAATTGTTAGATGAAATCCATGCCAGGTAGTGTGGGGTACATGCTGCATCAAGGACTATGGTCGGGAAGGCTTTCATATCCGGTTTCTACTGGCCAACTGCAAAGAGCGATGCTACCGAGTTAGTCAAGAAGTGTGAAGCATGCCAATTCCTGTTGAAGCAACAGCACTTGCCCGCACAGCAGCTGCAGACCATTCCTATAACATGGTTGTTTGCATGCTGGGGGCTGGACATGATCGGACCTTTCAAGAAAGCTCAAGGAGGTTATACTCATATACTGGTTGCCATTGATAAATTCACAAAATGGATAGAGTACAAGCTAATTGCCTCTTTGACCTCAGCTAAAGCAGTGGAGTTTATCCAGGACATAATATTCAGGTTTGGGATACCGAATAGCATCATCACTGACCTGGGATCCAACTTCACCAGTTCTGAATTCTTTGATTTCTACGAGCAAAGGAGTATCAAGATCAAGTACACATCAGTGGCACACCCAAGAGCCAATGGCCAGGTGGAAAGAGCCAACGGAATGATACTGGAAGCACTCAGAAAGAAGGTATTCGACAAGAGTGAAAAGCTTGTAGGAAAATGGATCAGAGAACTGCCATATGTGGTCTAGAGCCTGCGAACTCAACCTAGTCAAGCTCTGCATGGAAATACCCCGTTCTTCATGGTTTATGGGTCAGAAGCAGTGCTGACTGTTGATCTAATCTTCGGGGCGCCGAGGTTGACTTTCGAAAACATAACTGAGGCAGAAGCAACCAGGATGAAAGACATTGATGTGCTGGAGGAAGAACGATTGAACATAGTAATTTAGTCAGCCAGGTGCCAGCAGACCCTGAGGCACTACCATGACAAAGCTGTGCGGCACCGATCCTTTGCAGTGGGAGACTTGGTCCTTCGCTGAATTCTAACGGGGGAGGGACGGCATAAGCTGTCACCACCATGGGAAGGACCGTTCATCGTATCAGAGGTCACACGGCCAGGATCATGTCGACTTACTCAGATGGACGGCACAGAAGCAGGGAACTCGTGGAACATAGAACACCTCAGAAAGTTATACCGTTAGCAAGGCCTCAAAAAACTCTTGAAGGAAAATTGTACTCTGTAACCAGAAGATTTCATCATCAATAAAGCTTTCATTTTCCAAAGGCATTCAGACTCTTGACTTACAACTGACTTCGATTGGGCTTGACTTGAAATCGGCATGACATGGCTTAGGGTGACCACTATGCCCTACTAACGGAGCAATCGGCTTAAGTCGGAGACGACTTAAGTCGGTGCGACATGCTCATGCTTACTTGACTTAGGGTGACCACTATGCCCTACTAACGGAGCAATCGGCTTGAGTCGGAAACGTCTTAAGTCGGTGCGACATGCTCACACTTTCTTGAATTAGGGTGATCACTATGCCCTACAATCAAACAAATTGGCTTAAGTCGGAAACGCCTTAAGTCGATGCGGCATACTTGCATTCACATGATTTAAGGTGACCACTATACCCTAGTAGCAGAATAACCAGCTCAAATTAAGAGTACTTCAAAAAAAGAAAATATCTCACTTACAAGTGCCAGGGGTGTTTTCCAGCACCCTGCCCACGGAATAATCAAGTTCTAACATTACTGTTGCGCGCATGCAGAATTCATATTACATCTTTTCTCTAAAGAGATGCTAACTCAAATAAATAAGTGTTTTACAGGAAATCACTATGTCGAAACATCTTTGCAGACAGTATCCTTCGCAGGGGCAATGGAAGGGGATGGACGGCTTCCGGCATCAGGCGCGGCCTTGACATCAGCAACAATATCATCGGGCACCACGACGCCGGGTCTCCTCATCAGGATCCGCCCAGCGTGAACGACTTTGTCCATAGCCCTGTCGCACTGAGCCTTTAGGACAACACAGTTATTCTCCAAAGTCTTAATAGTAATTTGAGCGACCTCTAGCTCCTGCGCGACAAGTTTCTTGGAGGCGCACTGTTCCCTGATGGTGGAGTTCTTGGTGGACAACAACTGGTCAAGTCTAGAAAATTCATCCTGAGATGCCTGCAGCTCATGGTGATGATGGTCTAAGTCAGGCATGGTGAAGCGGTGGCTCCTCTCTAGGATGGTCAAGGAGTTACTAGCGTCACAGTATAGCCTGTCCAGATTGTTGCAGGAAGCAACAAGTGTTCGTTTTTCTTCCTGCAAGCAGAGAACAACATTCAACATTGAAGCAAAGATAGCCAAGCAGGGCCAGCCAAGGAAGTTTACCTCATGTGACATCCTCTCGAAATCAAGCTGGGCATTCAGAGAAGAATTCAGGGAACGTGCACTATCCAGAAAAGCAGAAGTCTGGGCTAAGTCGGCCTAACTCTGAGAGCACTTCTCCTCAAAGTCAGAGCACCGTCGAGCCAAATCTGATAAAGCAGCTAAAGGAGAACACATGATTAAAGATAAGCTAAGCAATTAAAGCAATTAGAGAAACTGTAAGTTCACTAACCTGTATTCGATGCCTTCAAATCGTCTATATGTTTTTAGAGCAACAGAGGGTTCCACTGCATCAGAGATAAAGCTTAATCGGGAACAGTAGCGCCGTAAGATCTCAGTTGGGCAGATACACCGTCAACAAAATCATGTGGTCAAGGATAGATAAGCAAAAAAGATAATTTGCCAGTATGAGCAATAAAGCGCAAAAAGTTGACACACCTGAAGATTGGAAAGGAACAGGGGAAGACCAAAGGCAGGAAGAGTCGGTGCATGGTTCGATGAGGGAAGATCAGCAAGAACAATCTCAAGAGCACGACTCAGGGTAACTTCAGCCCCACCAGCAGGCGACAGGCTCCTGGCGTCTGGCTCGCTGACCTCTAAAGCGACTTGACCAGCGAGAGCCGTAGAAACGTGCATCACCGTAGCCTCCTCGGACTGGACTGGGGGCGATCCAATGTGGACGTCCATGGAAGCAGTAGGGAGGGAGCATGCTCCAACACCCTCGGGGGCTGGATTGCTACCAGCGCCACCCTCGGGGGCTGGGTCGCTACCAGCGCCACCCTTGGGGGCTGGGTCTTCTACAGCAGCCACCTCTAAGGCTGAAGGCCCCTCAGCCACCTCCATAGGAGTTGGATGACTTGGATCAGCGTTTTTGCATGGAAGATTGCCCTCCAAGGTCGACGATGCACGAGACACCACCTGGGTTACCTCTTGCCCAGCAGAATCATGCAGCGAAAGTACACCATCTATGACCTCTGAACAGATGGTTGGAATGTCAGCCTCAAGAGGCTCTGATAAAATGTCTCCGGGAATGACCTCTTCCAGTGCCTGATCAAAGTCTGATATTGAAAGCCCCTGAAGGCTGACGAGTGCCGATAGGGCTTGGGAGGGAATATCGCTGCCCTCGTTGTTGCCTCTATAGTGATGGTTGTTCTTGCAGATCAGCAGAATTTCTTCTTCATCCTCATCAAACACACCACCAGCAGCTTGAGCATCATCACAACCTTTAGCATTGACCTCGGGAATGGCATCCACTAGGCCATCACCAAGGAACAACGCAGAAGGACCAGCATCTTGATCCAGGCACGACAATCGCCTCTTCTTCTTCTTCTCCTCGACAGGTGTAGCCGGGTGGTTCACTCGGCGTGAACGCTTTGGATAGGCACCTTCGGGTTTCTGGATCTCTACATCCTCGCCAAACTCTTGTCTAGTCGTGATGGCCATCGACTCGATACGGGTAGAGTCAAACGATTCTCCGGTCAGCAGGCTAAGCACGACGTCCATCTCAGCATCATTCGTGCTAGCTGGCATCTCAAAATGAGTTTGCCTCTCAGCCTTGGGAAGACTCCAAAGTGGGGCAATCAAGGCTTCAATATCCTCAGGGGAGGGCCGCACTCTATGGCCTGGGCTACCATCACGAGCAGGAGGGTTGGAGACGAATTCAGAGAATAGCCTATTTGGAGGCAGATTCCACACAGAGTAAGCTAAGGGAGCACCAACATTCAAGACCCTACCCCTCAGAATCATATCCAATCGGCTTAGCAAGTCCTCATTGGGAATCTGTTTGTTTGTGACTCGGGTGGAATCATTGATGCCGGTATACAAATAAGCAGGATAAACTCTGTCCTTCAAAGGTTGAATGTTCTTGAAGACAAATTCAACGACCACGGCCTCAGCAATTAGACCCCTATCCTTCAACAAGCAGATTTCAGCAAGCAGCACTTTGGCCTCGGTTATCTCTGAAAAAGTGGGAGACTACCCAGTTGGGCGTATGAACGTCTGGTTGCCTCCCTGACCGAGGGGGAGGGATTTGCCGTGATTTTCCACATTGAACCACTCAAGACGCCATCCCTTAATGCTGTCCTTAAGGGGGATATCGAGATATTCCACTTTCCTCCCTCAGTGAAGCTCTAAACTTGCGCCGCCGATAAGCTGATGCTGCCCTCCAGCCATCCCGGGCCGACAGTGATAGAGATACCTCCAGAGTCCGAAATGGGGGAGAATTCCAAGAAAAGCCTCACACAGATGTACGAAAATGGCAACTTGAAGAATAGAGTTAGGGTTTAAGTGTGTCAGATTTAAATTGTAGAAATCAAGGAGATCGCAAAAAAAGGAGAGATGGGAAGAGCAAGTCCTCAGATAAGAAACAACACATAGACAACGGATTCATGGGTGTCCTCTGTTGGAATAGTGACCCAATGGTAGGTCCGCCAAGAACAGAGTTCCTTTGGCGGCAAAACCCCAGTCTCAACGAGGTGAAAAAGATCAGATTCAGAGATAATGGACATATGATTATCAGCGAACGGAAGCTGGCTGTTGGGATCGATGGGCGGGATGATTGCAGCAACGACGCTCTGCCTCTTCCGCTTGGGAGCCATTGCAATCTCTCGGGCAGAACGAGCGGGCTCAGAAATTCAGGAAAGCAGAGAAGCGGCTGAGGAAAAAGTGAGATTAGGGCTCAGAAATCAAAAAGCCACGTCGGCGCGAGTATAAATGGGTTTCTTGGGTTGGGCATTATCTTTAAAGTGCTAGATCACCACTTGGAAAAGTAAAAGCCTCAGTCGTCACTCGAACATTACCTCTAAAATACCAGCGCTGTCAAGCGCATGGACAAACTTTCAAACACGCAAATGAAAACCAACACAACAGTGATTATTTGGAGCAACTGCATCCTTGATTCATAATGGAGGGGGTAGCACAAACTCGAAGCTGACTCATTATGAGTCAACTTTTTCTACCCTTGCTACTACATTACATTACATTACCTTACTACTTACAACACACTATACTACTAACTAACACTACATTATTCTACTGCTACTACTACTACTGTTGCTACTATCTATACTAATATTTAAACCAGTGGCATTATGCCACTGGCCTTGTTGAGAGCACCTAGAGGGGGGGGTGAATAGGTGATCCTGTAAAACTTGAAACTTAATGCCACAAAACTTGATTAGATGTTAGTACAATAAAGCCAAGTGGCTAGAGAAGAGTTCTTGCGAAACACAACAACCACAAGAAGATCAACATAGATAGACTCAGTGGTTTATCCAGTGGTTCGGCTAAGTACAAAACTTGCCTACTTCCACGTTGTGGCGTCCCAACAGACGAGGGTTGCAATCAACCCCTCTCAAGCGGTCCAAAGACCCACTTGAATACCACGGTGTTTTGCTTTGCTTTACTATATCCCGCTTGCGAGGAATCTCCACAACTTGGAGCCTCTCGCCCTTACAATTTGATGTTCACAAAGAAGCACGGAGTAAGGGAGGGATGAGCAACACACACAAGACACAAAATCAGAGCGATAACATGCACACAAGTCGCAACAAGAGCTCACAACACAACCCGACGAGTTCACAACCCAAATAGAGCTCTAGTTGCTATCACAAAGAATCAAATGCGCGGAATCGAAGTCATGATGCTTAGGAATGCTTAGAGAATGCTTGGTGTCCTCCTCCATGTGCCTAGGGGTCCCTTTTATAGCCCCAAGGCAGCTAGGAGCCGTTGAGAGCATTCCAGGAAGGCAAATCTTGCCTTCTGTCGCCTAGCGCACCGGACAGTCCGGTGCACCACCGGACACTGTCCGGTGCGGATCTCTTTCCTTATTTGGCGAAGCCGACCGTTGCAGATTCAGAGCCGTTGGCGCACCGGACACTGTCCGGTGCACACCGGACAGTCCGGTGCCCCTTGTGACTGTTGGCTTGGCCACGTGTCACGCGTGGAATCCTCGGCCGACCGTTGGCCCGGCTGACCGTTGGCTCACCGGACAGTCCGGTGCACCACCGGACAGTCCGGTGATTTATAGCCGTACGCCGTTAATCATTTCCCGAGAGCGACGACTTCGCCTGTGAATGGCTCACCGGACAGTCCGGTGCACCACCGGACAGTCCGGTGATTTATAGCCGTACACCGCCGTCGAAGTCCCAAGAGCAGCAAGTTCGCCAGAGCCAGCCTGGCGCACCGGACACTGTCCGGTGCACCCAGACTGAGCAGACTTTGGCTGAACGAGCCAAGTCATCTCCAAATTGATTTCTCCTGTTTCCAGCACTTAGACACAATATATTAGTTCTCAAAACAATGTACTAAGTCTAGAAACATACCTTTATACTTGATTTGCTCTTTGTCCATCAATTGGCATAGATTTTCACTTAAGCACTTGTGTTGGCACTCAATCACCAAAATACTTAGAAATGGCCCAAGGACACATTTCCCTTTCAATCTCCCCCTTTTTGGTGATTTATGCCAACACAACAAAAAGCAACTAAAAGAAGTGCAACATCAATATAAATGAGAACTCAAAATTGTTTTGATTCAAAATTAGCATATATGGATCATTCTTTGCCACCACTTGGTTTTGTTTTTGCAAATCAACCTCAATCTCCTATCTCTAACTCAAACACAATTGTAGAGACATAAAGAGAGTTGTTCCAAGAGAAATTGATCAAAGATTTCAAAAACTCCCCCTTTCAACCATTCTCCCCACAAGAGACCAACTTTTGACAAAGAGAGACAATAAGAGGATTTTGACAAAACACAAGCTCTATTCTACTGTTTTCAAAATTCTCAAGTGGTAGCTGATCCGTTTCTTGCTTTGGCCTTATTTTCTCCCCCTTTGGCATCAAGCACCAAAACAAGATCAATCTTGGCCCCTTAAACCTCATTGCCTCACCAAAATCTTCACATAAGAGTACAAAGGCAATAAGAAGATGGGGATGAACTTGGAGTGAGTTACCGTCTCATCGGAGTGCAGTGGAAGTCTTTCATGGTCCAAGTCCACCTTTCCCTTTCAATCCACCTTTGAGACTAAATCAAGCAGACTCAAGCACACGGTTAGTCTCAAAGGGTCAAGTTGTAGCACATCTCCCCCTAAATATGTGCATCACTAACACATGGACTTTTGAGGTCCGGGGAGTGTTTGTACAACTTGAGCACCATAAATAAACAATAAAATGCGTATGGAACATGATCAAAGGCATAAACACATGTATGCTACAAATCAATCCAAGTTCCACGAATCTAAGACATTTAGCTCACTACGTAGCCTACAAAAGGTCTTTTCATCTAAAGGCTTGGTAAAGATATGAGCTAGCTGGTTCTCAGTGCTAATATAGAACACTTCGATATCTTCCTTTTGCTGGTGGTCTCTCAAAAAGTGATGCCGGATGTCAATGTGCTTTGTGCGGCTGTGCTCAACAGGATTATCCGCTATGCAGATAGCACTCTCATTGTCACATAGGAGTGGGACTTTGCTCAGATTGTAGCCAAAGTCCCGGAGGGTTTGCCTCATCCAAAGTAGTTGTGCGCAACACTATCCTGCGGCAACATACTCGACCTCAGCGGTGGATAGGGCAACAGAGGTTTGTTTCTTAGAACTCCATGACACCAGGGACCTTCCTAAGAATTGGCACGTCCCTGATTTACTCTTCCTATCGACCTTACATCCAGCATAATCGGAGTCTGAATATCCAATTAAGTCAAAGGTAGACCCCTTTGGATACCAGATCCCGAAGCAAGGCGTAGCGACTAAATATCTAAGAATTCGCTTCACAGCCACTAAGTGACACTCCCTTGGATCAGATTGAAATCTAGCACACATGCATACACTAAGCATAATATCCGGTCTACTAGCACATAAATAAAGCAAAGAACCTATCATAGACCGGTATGCTTTTTGATCAATGGACTTACCTCCTTTGTTGAGGTCGACGTGTCCGTCAGTTCCCATCGGAGTCTTTGCGGGCTTGGCGTCCTTCATCCCAAACCGCTTTAGCAAGTCTTGTGTGTACTTCGTTTGGGAGATGAAGGTGCCGTCCTTGAGTTGCTTCACTTGGAACCCAAGGAAGTAGTTCAACTCGCCCATCATCGACATCTCGAATTTCTGCGTCATCACCCTACTAAACTCTTCACAAGACTTTTGATTAGTAGAACCAAATATTATGTCATCGACATAAATTTGGCACACAAATAAGTCACCATCACAAGTCTTAGTGAATAAAGTTGGATCGGCTTTCCCAACCTTGAAAGCATTAGCAATTAAGAAGTCTCTAAGGCATTCATACCATGCTCTTGGGGCTTGCTTAAGTCCATAGAGCGCCTTAGAGAGCTTACATACGTGGTCGGGGTACCGTTTATCCTCAAAGCCAGGGGGTTGCTCCACGTACACCTCCTCCTTGATTGGCCCGTTGAGGAAAGCGCTCTTCACATCCATTTGGAACAACCTGAAAGAATGGTGAGCGGCATATGCTAGCAAAATACGAATGGACTCTAGCCTAGCCACAGGAGCAAAAGTCTCCTCAAAGTCCAAACCTGCGACTTGGGCATAACCTTTTGCCACAAGTCGAGCCTTGTTCCTTGTCACCACCCCGTGCTCGTCTTGTTTGTTGCGGAACACCCACTTGGTTCCCACAACATTTTGCTTGGGATGAGGCACCAGTGTCCAAACTTCATTTCTCTTGAAATTATTGAGCTCCTCCTGCATGGCCAACACCCAGTCCGGATCTAGCAAGGCCTCTTCTACCCTGAAAGGCTCAATAGAAGAGACAAAGGAGTAATGCTCACAAAAATTAACTAATCTAGAACGAGTAGTTACTCCCTTGCTAATGTCACCCAAAATTTGGTCGACGGGATGATTCCTTTGAATCGTCGCTCGAACTTGGGTTGGAGGTGCCGGTTGTGCTTCTTCCTCCATCACATGATCGTCTTGTGCTCCCCCTTGATCACACGCCTCTTCTTGATGAACCTGTTCATCGTCTTGAGTTGGGGGATGCACCATTGTTGAGGAAGAAGGTTGGTCTTGCTCCTCGAGTTCCTGTGGTCGCACATCGCCAATCGCCATGGTGCGTATTGCGGCCGTTGGAACGTCTCCTTCATCTACATCATCAAGATCAACAACTTGCTCTCTTTGAGAGCCATTAGTCTCATCAAATACAACGTCGCTAGAGACTTCAACCAAACCCGATGATTTGTTGAAGACTCTATACGCCTTTGTATTTGAGTCATAACCTAATAAAAACTCTTCTACAGCTTTGGGAGCAAACTTAGAATTTCTACCTCTCTTTACTAGAATGTAACATTTGCTCCCAAATACACGAAAGTAAGACACATTGGGTTTGTTACCGGTTAGAAGCTCATACGAAGTCTTCTTGAGGAGGTGGTGAAGGTAGACCCGGTTGATGGCGTGGCACGCCGTGTTCACGGCTTCCGACCAAAACTGCTCGGGAGTCTTGAACTCTCCAAGCATCGTCCTCGCCATGTCTATGAGCGTCCTGTTCTTCCTCTCTACCACACCATTTTGTTGTGGTGTGTAGGGAGCGGAGAACTCGTGCTTGATCCCTTCCTCCTCAAGGTACTCCTCCACTTGAAGGTTCTTGAATTCGGACCCGTTGTCGCTCCTTATCTTCTTCACCTTGAGCTCAAACTCATTTTGAGCCCTCCTTAGGAAGCGCTTGAGGGTCCCTTGGGTTTCAGATTTATCCTGCAAAAAGAATACCCAAGTGAAGCGGGAAAAATCATCAACAATTACTAAACCATACTTACTTCCCTCGATGCTTAGGTAGGTGACGGGTCCGAAGAGGTCCATATGAAGCAGCTCCAAAGGTCTTGATGTGGTCATCATATTTTTGGCATGATGAGAGCTTCCCACCTGTTTACCTGCTTGACAAGCTGCACAAGGTCTATCTTTTTTGAAAGTAACATTAGTTAGACCTATCACGTGTTCTCCCTTTAGAAGTTTGTGAAGGTTCTTCATCCCCACATGTGCTAAGTGGCGATGCCACAGCCAGCCCATGCTAGTCTTAGCAATTAAGCATGCATCTAGACCGACCTCCTCTTTTGCAAAATCAACTAAATAAAGTTTGTCGTCTAGTACACCCTTAAAAGCTAATGAACCATCAATTCTTCTAAAGACAGACACATCTACATTTGTGAATAAACAGTTATACCCCATATTACAGAGTTGACTCACAGACAACAAGTTATATCCAAGCGACTCAACTAAGAACACATTAGAAATAGAGTGCTCGGATGAAATAACAATTTTTCCTAACCCTTTCACCTTGCCTTGGTTCCCATCACCGAATATTATTGAATCTTGGGGATCCTTGTTCTTGACGTAGGACGAGAACATCCTCTTTTCCCCCGTCATGTGGTTTGTGCATCCGTTGTCGATAATCCAGCTTGAGCCCCCGGATGCATAAACCTGCAAGGCAAATTTAGGCTTGGGTCTTAGGTACCCAACTCATGTTGGGTCCTACAAGGTTAGTTACAATAGTCTTAGGGACCCAAATGCAAGTTTTGTCTCCCTTACATTTGGCCCCTAACTTCCTAGCAATTACCTTCTTATCCTTTCTACAAATAGCAAAGGAAGTATTGCAAGCATAATAAATTGTAGAAGGTTCATTCATTACTTTCCTAGGAGCATGAACAATATTTCTTCTAGGCGTATGATGAACAACATTTTTCCTAGTCAAACTTCTATCATACATAAAAGAAGAACTAGAAGTAATCATGGCATGAGAGTTAAAAACATCATAACTTCTAGAAACATTCCTAGAATGTCTCCTATCATGATACATGAAAGCATGGTTCTTTTGAGCACTACTAGCCATAGGGGCCTTCCCCTTCTCCTTTGCGGAGATGGAAGCCTTATGGCTTGTTAAGTTCTTGACTTCCCTCTTGAAGCCAAGACCATCCTTAATTGAGGGGTGTCTACCAATCGTGTAGGCATCCCTTGCAAATTTTATTTTATCAAATTCACTCTTGCTAGTCTTAAGTTGGGCATTAAGACTAGCCACTTTATCATTCAATTTAGAAATTGAAACTAGGTGTTCACTACAAGCATCAACATTAAAATCTTTACACCTATTGCAAATTACAACATTTTCCACACAAGATGTTGATTTACTAGCTATTTCTAACTTAACATTCAAATCATCATTTATGCTCTTTAAGCTAGAAATAGAGTCACGGCATGTAGACAATTCACAAGAAAGCATTTCATTCCTTTTAATTTCTAAAGCAAGGGATTTTTGTGCCTCTACAAACTTATCATGTTCTTCATACAAAAGATCCTCTTGCTTTTATAATAACATATTCTTATCATTCAAGGCATCAATTAATTCATTAATTTTATCAACCTTGGTTCTATCTAGGCCCTTGAATAAACATGAATAATCTATTTCATCATCATCACTAGACTCGTCCTCACTTGAAGAAGCATAAGTAGTATTCCGAGTACATACCTTCTTCTCCTTCGCCATGAGGCATGTGTGACGCTCGTTGGGGAAGAGGGCCGATTTGTTGAAGGCGGTGGCGGCGAGTCCTTCGTTGTCAGAGTCAGACGACAAACAATCCGAGTCCCACTCCTTGCCAAGGTGTGCCTCGCCCTTAGCCTTCTTGTAAGACTTCTTCTTTTCCCTCTTGTTCCCTTGTTCCTGGTCACTATCATTATCGGGAAAATTAGCGATAAAATGACCAATCTTACCACATTTGAAGCATGAGCGCTTCCCCTTCGTCTTGGTCTTGTTAGGATGCCCCTTGCGACCCTTTAGCGCCGTCTTGAAGCGCTTGATGATGAGGGCCATCTCTTCATCATTAAGCCCGGCCGCCTCAACTTGCGCGACCTTGCTAGGTAGCGCCTCCTTGCTCCTCATTGCCTTGAGAGCAATAGTTTGAGGCTCTTGGATTGGGCCATTCAATGCATCGTCGACGTATCTTGCCTCCTTGATCATCATCCGCCCGCTTACAAACTTTCCAAGAATCTCTTTGGGCGTCATCTTCATGTACCTAGGATTCTCACGAATATTGTTCACAAGATGTGGATCAAGGACGGTAAAGGACCTTAGCATTAGGCGGACGACGTCGTGGTCCGTCCATCGCGTGCTTCCATAGCTCCTTATTTTGTTGATGAGGGTCTTGAGCCGGTTGTACGTTTGGGTTGGCTCCTCGCCCCTGATCATTGCGAATCTTCCAAGTTCGCCCTTCACCAACTCCATCTTGGTGAGCATGGTGACATCGTTCCCCTCATGTGAGATCTTGAGGGTGTCCCAAATCTGCTTGGCGTTATCCAAGCCGCTCACCTTATGGTATTCGTCCCTGCACAAGGAAGCTAGAAGAACAGTAGTAGCTTGTGCATTTTTGTGAATTTGCTCATTAATGAACATGGGCTATCAGTACTATCAAATTTCATTCCACTCTCTACTACCTCCCATATGCTTGGACGGAGAGAGAACAAGTGACTACGCATTTTGTGACTCCAAAATCCGTAGACCTCTCCATCAAAGTGAGGAGGTTTACCAAGTGGAATGGAGAGTAAATGAGCATTGGTACTATGCAGAATACGAGAGTAATCAAAAGAAAAGTTCGAATTGACCGGTTTCTTTTTCTCGTAGTCGTTGTCATCGTTGTCCTTTTGGGAAGAAGAGGACTCGTCGCTGTCGTCGTAGTAGACGATCTCCTTGATGCGCCTTGTCTTCTTCTTCTTCCCATCTTTCCGTTTGTAGCCCGAGCCCGAGTCGGTAGGCTTGTCATCCTTCGGCTCGTTGACGAAGGACTCCTTCTCCTTATCATTGATCACAATCCCCTTGCCCTCAGGATCCATCTCTTCGGGCGATTAGTCCCTTTCTTGAAAAGAACGGCTCCGATACCAATTGAGAGCACATAGAGGGAGGGTGAATAGGTGATCCTGTAAAACTTGAAACTTAATGCCACAAAACTTGATTAGATGTTAGTACAATAAAGCCAAGTGGCTAGAGAAGAGTTCTTGCGAAACACAACAACCACAAGAAGATCAACATAGATAGACTCAGTGGTTTATCCCGTGGTTCGGCCAAGTACAAAACTTGCCTACTTCCACGTTGTGGCGTCCCAACGGACGAGGGTTGCAATCAACCCCTCTCAAGCGGTCCAAAGACCCACTTGAATACCACGGTGTTTTGCTTTGCTTTACTATATCCCGCTTGCGAGGAATCTCCACAACTTGGAGCCTCTCGCCCTTACACTTTGATGTTCACAAAGAAGCACGGAGTAAGGGAGGGATGAGCAACACACACAAGACACAAAATCAGAGCGATAACACGCACACAAGTCTTAACAAGAGCTCACAACACAACCCGACGAGTTCACAACCCAAATAGAGCTCTAGTTGCTATCACAAAGAATCAAATGCGTGGAATCAAAGTCTTGGTGCTTAGGAATGCTTAGAGAATGCTTGGTGTCCTCCTCCATGCGCCTAGGGGTCCCTTTTATAGCCCCAAGGCAGCTAGGAGCCGTTGAGAGCATTCCAGGAAGGCAAATCTTGCCTTCTATCGTCTGGCGCACCGGACAGTCCGGTGCACCACCGGACACTGTCCGGTGCGGATCTCTTTCCTTATTTGGCGAAGCCGACCGTTGCAGATTCAGAGCCGTTGGCGCACCGGACACTGTCCGGTGCACACCGGACAGTCCGGTGCCCCTTGTGACCGTTGGCTTGGCCACGTGTCACGCGCGGAATCCTCGGCCGATCGTTGGCCCGGCTGACCGTTGGCTCACCGGACAGTCCGGTGCACCACCGGACAGTCTGGTGATTTATAGCCATGCACCGCCATCGAAGTCCCGAGAGCAGCAAGTTCGCCAGAGCCAGCCTGGTGCACCGGACACTGTCCGGTGCACCACCGGACAGTCCGGTGCACCCAGACTGAGCAGACTTTGGCTGAACGAGCCAAGTCATCTCCAAATTGATTTCTCCTGTTTCCAGCACTTAGACACAATACATTAGTTCTCAAAACAATGTACTAAGTCTAGAAACATACCTTTAGACTTGATTTGCTCTTTGTCTATCAATTGGCATAGATTTTCACTTAAGCACTTGTGTTGGCACTCAATCACCAAAATACTTAGAAATGGCCCAAGGACACATTTCCCTTTCACTTGTCGCCGCTGCCGTCGCCCTTGCCGTCGTCGCCACTACCGCTGTCACCCTTGCCGCCGTCGCTGCTACCGTCGCCGCCGTCACCATCTCGCTGCCGTCACTGCTGCCTTCACCGCCGTCACCCTCGCCACTGTCGTCGTCGCTACTGTCGCCCTCGTTGTCACCGTCGCCGCCGCTCCACCCCTCGGAGGAGTTGGAGGAGTCTGCCTCATCCGAGGAGACCCCCGACTCATCCGACCTACCGAGCCCGGCGCGCTCGATGGAGCGCCAGTATGCCTGGGCCACGGTGGAGAGCCCATGCAGTCATCCGAGTCCTCAGATGACGCTGGGGGAGAAGCCAGAGCAGGCGAGCGGTCAGACTCGGAGGAGGCCTCCTCCGTGTACTCCGAGTCCCCAAAGTCCTCCGAGGGGGGACTCGAGGCACATTTGTGCTTGCCGTCAGAGCGGTGAGGCCAACCATGACCCCTCCTGCCTCTACCCATGGTTGGTTGGAGAAGTATAGAGCGATGAAGAAGAAACCAGCAGATGATTGAAGGATGAGTGAAGAGAACAACGGGGCAAGCATGCTATTTATAGAGGCCGGGGGTGACCATCCACTTCCTACCACGCTCGCCGAACAGTCGCAAGTATTCAATAAACAATTCAAGCCACCTGAAAATGAGTCAGGCAATAGGCGCCGCTTCACGTAACACAACACCGTTTGGACCAAGGTCAACTGTTCAGGCAATATGATTACAGCCCACGGTCACATCAAGGTACTACTCTAGGACAGTGTGGTAAACACTCTGCGTACTAAGACACCCCTTGGACACACCCATTAGGTGTGTCGCCAAGAATTTTCAAAGATTTTCTAAAGAAGTCATATCCACACAATATATGCAATGAATGTACTACGACAAAACAAAGAGATCGGCAGAGATGGGAGGAAGTCCAAATGTAGCTACTGAACTGCAAGTCCAATCAGCAGAAGCATTGAAGCACAGAGTGGGGTGATGTCCAGCGGTGAGCTATCTGCCCCAACCAGCCAGACGTCCAATCTGTCTCCGATCAAATTAATTTCAGACCTAATAAGGCATGGATAGATAACATCGTTTGAATTCACAAGAACATAAGAAGAAGGCAAAATGCTGATTTCTAAAGCATAAGATGAAGACCTTTGAATGGATTATTTCCAAAAATCCACTCAAAGCTCGGGGCTACACCCATTGGATGCACCTTCGGTGCACCTAATAGATTTTTAGTCCCAGGGAGACAAAATGCTGATTTCTAAAGCATAAGATAATGACAAAATGCTGATTTCTATAGCATAAGATGATGGAAAAATGATGATTTCTAAAGCATAAGATGAAGACCTTTGAATGGATTATTTTCAAAATCCACTCAAAGCTCGGGGACTACACCCAATGGATGCACCTTCAGTGCACCCATCAGCAGAATGGAAACCGTGTCACATAACGAACCCATGAGCCGGACCTAGAATCTTTAGGTTGATCATTTCAAAATCAACTCAAAGATTGGGGGCTTGTGGGGGAGAGATATCCCCCAGGTCCACTAGAAGGCAAGAAGGCCTCACGTGGGGCCTTGGGCCAGTTACCTCGCAAGGCCATCCCTTCGTGGGCCGGGTCAGAACTACTAGCGGAGTGGGCCAACCCGAGAAAGAAGCAGACTCAGGCCCAGGCAACCCGTCAGACTTGTGCGCTATCCGTAGCGCCCACCCGACTTTCCCGCGTACAACACCCTTGAATATCGGTACGGATTAGGGATAAGTCGGCAAGATTGTAGGAAGATTAGTTCAGTTAGTTCACTATTATTTAGGATACACATAATCCTCATGTACGCATGTAGTGCCCCACGGTCGAGTATATAAGGCCTAAGGGGTACCCCATCATTTCCATCGACCATCTACCTATCTCACTAGCTTTTCTCCATTCAGGAGACTTCACTTGTAACCCACCACATAAAGATCCACACCAGGAAGTAGGGTATTACGCCTCTCCAAGCGGCTCAAACCTGTAGAAAATTGCCTGTCATCTCTCGTGCATCTAGCACGAACCATTGAGCTATAGTTGACAGCACTGTCCTGCCCAAAAGCACCGCGAGGGGTAACCTTGGGTGTGCGGTCGGGCTCTAAACACCAACAACGCCCAAACAAAGCCCAGGAAGTTCCTGTCGAGCAACCTTGAGAGGCAGAACGGGCAAACAAGTCCCTGCCAAGCAACATCGCGACATGGAGTGAGCGACCAAGTCTCTTCCGAGCAACCTCGCGAAGCAGAGCGGGTGACCAAGTCATTACCGAGCAACCTCGCAATGCAGAGCGGACGACAAGTCTCTAACAAGCAACCTCATCAGAGACTGGCGTAAGAGAAGGCCGACCCAATGATACGATCCCACGTCAGCAGGACAAGACAAGTCATCACCAAACTACGTTCGGGACTCAGGTACAATGTTGAAATTTCTCTAACGATGTCAGATAACACCTCACCACATACTGTCTCAGGCGAACCACCAACGGCGGATAGGACCAGTCAATCCTAGTCGAAGGGATCTCAACATGGAAATGTCTACAGAGACTAGGATATCTGGAAAGATGTAATGGATACACCATAGCGGGTGTATGCTTATGCACGACGGCAAGTGACGCAGGCCCATGATGAGAGGCGAAGCTACGCTACATGCTACCGTGTCATGGGCTGACGCACGGGACCCACCGAGCGCCACTACGAAGATATCAACAGCAGACTCACTACAGGGGTGCGTATGACAAAAGAGCGAGACGGTGCGTCATACCCAGGGTACGGCTATGCACGGCCTTACGAACAGTGTGACACCAGGTGCACGACGACAAGCCGGGGCAATAGACCAACCTCATACCAAGTAGAGAGAAAGTCTCCCCTGTAAGGTCCTACCCTTGAACTATAAAAGGGTGGGCCTTCTTTTTTTCAAGGGACACACAAGCACACCAGCTGTAACACTTCCCATTGCAATACTGCGGTCAGCACTACACTGGACTAGGGTGCAAACCCGAACTAGTATAAACCCCGCGTCCCAAGTTCTTCGTTCGAGTCCCACCGATTCACCATTCGGTGTGAGTCCACACTAACATCCCCACCGAACACAAATCTTACTGCCACCTGGTTTCCATAACCATGACAAGTTGCCTCACATCTTTATTTCTATCTAAGATTTATTTATTTATTATGAAAAATCATATTTTGGTAACCATATTGGCACGATCGTGCATGTGTGCTAACATGGATAATAGTATTTTTTAAAAAATACATCATATATCTATGCCATATGCACATTCTCATGCAATATCATCACAATTATTATGTTGTCAAGGTTATGACAATTTATTCTTATGACTATTCCTATATTGTCATAGAAATTTTTCACAAACATGATGCTAGAGTAGGGTTGAAAACGATCAAAAAAGGCTCCACCACTTTCACTTCCAAATTGTTTTGACGCAAACGAAAATGATATTGTCGAAAACGAAAACGACATCAATATTTCGATAATATCGATAACGAAAGTATACGATCGAAAGTGCATCGATAACGATCGAAAGTGCATCGATAACGATCGAAAATTACCAAAACAATTATTTTAAAATGATAAACATATCAAACCATAGAACATGACAATAGCCATATAAATATATAAGTTGATCAATCTCATACAACAATGTGTGTGAACCTATTAGGAAATAGAGTTTAGTTTGAATAGTCGGACCCCTTTAATAGATTTTGGAAGATGACATCTTTTGACCATCTCTGTAAATCCAGTTTAGGGGTCGAATATTTTGTAACCAACTTCATAAATAAAATAACCATATTTGAAATCCTCTTAGAAGACGATCACAATAGATAGATCTCAAATACATTAAATCAACATCTCACAAATACAAGTGACAAACACTATGCACACATACATATAGTTAGAAAGTCAACATAATTGATATCATCTTGGTCCTTTTAAGGCCCTCGTGCAAATTATGAATATATGTATCAAGAGTAATAATTAGAAAGAAACTATAAATAAGTTTCATAAAAGTTTTGAACAACTCTAAACTACATACCATTACATAGATCTTGATTTGAGAAAAATAATAAAATTTGTTTTATATTTTTCTAAGTTAAGATGAATTTATTATGACTTTGCAAAGACCAGTTCAGATTTAATATTTTTTTTGAAAAATTACCGAATTCATTATCGGCAGTGAAAAACGGTCGAAAGTGACTCCAACTGTTTCCGTTTCCGATTATTCTATCGATTTTATTTCCGTATTTTTTATAACTGTTTCTGTGTAGTACTAAATTTTGGTAAAATTTTGAAAATAACTCCCGATAACCGAAAATTACCGTTTTCTTTTTCACCCCTATGCTAGAGTATGTTATGACAATTTTAATGACAACGGTTAAATTTTCGTCACTATACTGGGTCATCTTTTGAAATTGTCATAAATAAGATAGTCTAATGACAAATTTCTCTATTGTCGTCAACTATTCGTCATAGAAGGTCATAAGTGTTATATTGCGTACAGATACACATATATTTAATTATTATAAACATTTACATATCAATTTGTAATATAAAGAATAAAAAGTCACTAGACTATTTAATACCGGTTATTAAACTGAACCAATACTAAAAGTCTATATTTAGGGGGTGTTTGAATGCACTAGAACTAATAGTTTGCTGCTAAAATTAGCCGATACATCTAAACAGTCTAACTAATAGTTCAGCTATTAGCTACTTTTAAGGAGTACTTGAATACACTAGAGCTAATAGTTAGTGGCTAAAATTAGTTGAAACATCCAAACAACTTAGCTAATAGTTCAGCTATTAGCTATTTTTGGTAAATTAGTTAATAGTTAGATAGTTATTTGTTAGCGAGCTAATTCCACTAACAATTTTTAGCCAACTAACTATTAGTTCTAGTGCATTAAAATACTCCCTTAGTACTGGTTCACGCTAAGAATCGATACAAGAGGATGACTGATGAGTACTATTTAGGAACTGGTATGAGTTGATCTTTTAGTGCCGTTCGAGCAAAAAAACTAGTACTGAAGGCTTCCCTTTAGTAACAAGCTATGTAACAGGGACTAAAGATTGTTACATTTAATTTTAATTGCCTATTATCGATTGAAAGTCTGGTACTGTGGTTTAAGTTGATCGGACCTCATGGAGCTGAACACACACAACACACAAGACCATGATGCATTTAACAAGGTGAATTTGAATGGTGGATTTTTATATTTCGAATTCAATTAGATTTTATATTTATATTTGTATTTTAATCCATCTGCCACTGCTAGACCACAGACATCTTACGAGTGACTCGGGGAAATTCTATTCTTTTGACACCGTTTGAGCGTATCTTAACTGGTTGAATTATTTGCGACGGGAGTTGGTCAACATGTATAAGTTTAAGTCCTCAACTTCACATAGGTGTTCAGGTTTCTAGGATTATTGTGGTGCTGACATTATTAATCGTAGAATCAATCTCGCTCATAAGAGCAAGGTGTATATCCGTCCGTAGAGATCAGTGTATATGCACCTATGTGTGTCAATGTAGCAAAATGATCTATATTAATCATGCGTGGGTTCAAAACAATCTCTCTGGAATATTTGGTTTGAGCTCCATTCAAAATAAGGTGATGCATCATTACTCTATTTATCAAATTAGGTGGATGACTTCATTACTCAAGTTAGTACTAACTAACTATAAGTAATAAGGTGGTAATGGAACTTATTATTATATTCCACCAACCAAACAAAAAAAGTGAGAAATGAAAACATGATGGACTAACTTATTCCTCAAACCAAACACATGTCGAAGAGTAGGATTGTATTGATTAACTCTTTTTGAGAACCTTTGACATGAGAGCTTGTGGCGGTCCTGTTAGTAGAAAAAAGCTCTAAGTCTATGATGAGGTCTAATTTTCAAGCGCGGATTCGATTATCAAGTGCCATTGCTATTTGTATAGGCGGTTCCGTAAGAAATCCGTCAGCAAAAATTCGTGATTTCTATTGGCGTTTTTCTAAAGGAACCATATGTAGAAATCAATTTCTACATGCGGTTTTCGTAAGAAATGGCCACTAGATATTATTTTTATTCTTATTTTTTGACTTTTTTAAATGATCTCTGATGATAAAACTACTAAAATTAAAGTTGTAGATCAAAGGTTATGAAAGTTTGTAGTTGACAACTTTTTTATTTGAAATCATCTCGGTTCTCAAAAATTGTATCTGAATTTGTCAAATTCAAAATGCAAATTCTACAAACGACCTCAGATGGAAAAATATCAAAATAAAAGTTATAAAATTTTAAAAGTTATTCAACTTTACAGTTGACAACTTTTTGTTTGAATTCTTTTACAGCCTCAAACAATATGTGGGCAACAAAACTGTAATCTCTACTACTCTATAAGGGTATAATGAAGCGTCCCCAATCCTCTGGGACTCAAATGTGATACAATTACTAGTCCCAGGAGGCTAGTAAACACATTTATACATCAGATGATTACAGATCTGCTTAAACGAGACAAACCTATAAAGGTGGCGATCAACTTTAAGAGTTGGTCCACAACTCGAGACATATCATCAGAGTGGGGCTGAAGCAGCCCGATATACGTAGCGAAGCAAATCAGCGGTCCAACAGCCACAGGCAAGGTTGGGAACAGTCGTAACTCTTACCCGATCTCCTTTTTCTGAAAAAAATAAATAAGCAAGGGTGAGTACAAACGTACTCAGCAGCCCACCTTCACCCGCGGAATGGGGAATTCAGATATAATGCATGGAATATGTGGAGCTCAGGATATTTGCAGAAACAGCAATATTTTATGCAGGGTTGTTTTGTAAAACATTTTGTATTTTTCAAAGCGCATCCTCTCCCAAAGGAGCAGGAAGTTTTTCAATATTAGAACAAAAATCCCCTGGACTAAACCATCCAGGTATCTCAGCAGTTTCCCACTGGTTTTCATTTCTAAAAAAACAGCTACTGGACTTCACATCCACCATAGCTCACGGCTCAACCGCCGAACCTTTTAAAAACCACTTTTCTCAAACGCACCTTTTTTTTGAAAACAAAACACTAATTGACATATCACACCAGACTCGTCCATTCCTGTGGACACAGACTATTCGAATAGGTTTTCAAACTCTGCGCAGAGGTGTACACTTTACCCACTAGTCCGGCTCTGCGATCTCATGATCAGTGAGATCCGAATCCGAATCTCTTTCTTTCCCCGCACGTCCTAACCTTAATGGTTATCCGGAAGGAGTCAGGCCACCACCATGTCCAAACCGGACAAAACTTTCCCCCTCCTTATCCTCCCGGTGCTCCCCAGCCTTCATAACCCTGGGGTTGGACCGTACGAGTTCAGATTGAGTGACTGCCCACACAGTCTCGAGTGGTTGTACTTGTCATGAGTACAGGTAGTGAAAGATGACAAACCGGTCCTTATACGAGGGGACAATCCTTCTGCTCACGCCTAAACCAGCTGAGCCATCACCTTAGGCCCTCCCCTAAACCAGGGAGTCCCTGATCATCCCTACTCAAAGGTGATAAGGGTGAAAACCCTTCATCATACACATTTTGAAAAGCATTTTCTTTTGAAAACTCACACCTTTTCTCAAATCATTTGTAACGAATATATCAAGTATTGATTGCGGCAAGCGGCTTGGGTGGCCATAATAACTTGTCTCAAAATCATATCATGCATAAAATAACAGGCTGAGGGTTGTGGTTGTAAAAGCATAGGTAATTTATGCATCAAAGGGATCCAGTGAGTTTGCCGTGCTTATCCGGCAAAGGGGAAAGAGAGCTCGCGGAACTGGCTTCTGGCTCCACTGCCTGGCATAGACTTGCAGATCTGGCCTCCACGAGACGACACGAACGCTCCGATAACTATGCAACATGAATAAGCGAACATACAAACAAGCAAGTATACCAACAAATATTTAGTATAGTGGTCAGAATAGCGATATATGGATGGGTAGAGTCTTGAGTAGAATCTGTGTCATGTGGTGTTGAGATATTACTGGTGGTGGAGCGGAGGTGCTTACCAGGAGGGTGGACTGGAGGCGACGCGACACTATGCGTGTAGCCGGCAGAGCTGAGTAACTGAGTGGGTGGGGTGTTTTCCTTGGCTGAGGGTGTTGAGTGTGTGTGGAGAGGGAGAGGGTAGCCGGGTGTATTTATAGCTGGGTGTATGTGGTGTAGCACAGCGAAGTTCACTGTTAGTGAGAATAGTGACGAATGAATCGTCTGACTTAATATGAACAGGAGAGTTATAGGCAGAATATGGGACGAGAGTATTTTGGGATTTTTCTGGAACATGAACCATGCTTAAGGGATGACATGGTTGGATAGGGAATAGTTTGATAAGAATTTAGAAACCAGAATTATTGGAATTTGAGTTTGGAAGCCTGGTTCGAAGGAATCTCAAGTTAAGCGTGCTCAACTTGGAGAAACCTAGGATGGGTGACCAGATTGGAAGTTCCCTACTGGAATGAAAATCACAGTCACCGGAGTTTGTATAACTGGAATATGGGTCTGGCTGGTCTTAGGTGGACTGGACAGCATGATGGATGAGTAGTTGAAATTTGGGGTGATCGGATGATCGATAAATAGTAACGATGAATAGTAACGGTAAATAGTGACGGTAAAAAGTAACGGTAAAAAGTAAAGGTAAATAGTAACGGTAAAAAGTGATGGTAAAAAGTAACGGTAAATAGTAGCGGTAAAAAGTAACGGTAAAAAGTAACGGTAAAAAGTAACGGTAAAAAGTAACGGTAAATAGTAACGGTAAACGGTAAAAAGTAACAGTAAAAAGTAACGGTAAATAGTAACGGTAAATAGTGATGGTAAATAGTGACGATGAACGAACGATGAACGATGAATAGGAACTATGAACGAACGATGAACGATCGAATGATCGAGCGAACGAACGATTGGAATTTTGGCAGCATAACGGCAGGAAAAGGATTATTTGGACGAACGAACGGACGAACGATTGAACGATCGGACGAACGGACGAACGAACCATGAACGATCGGACGAACGATCAAACGATCGGACGAACGAACGATCGGAATTTCGGCAGCATAACGACAGGAAAAAGATTATTTGGACGAATGAACGGACGAACGATCGAACGATCGGCCGAACGGACGAACGAACCATGAACGATCGGACGAACGATCGAACGATCGGACGAACGAACGAACAAACTAAGAACAGGGGGACGAACGATCGAAGAACGATCGAACGATCCTTGTGCTAGTGTGTGCTTGTGTGGAAGGTGGAGTGGGAGTGGGCGTGTGGGTGTGGGGGGAGGAGGGAGTTGCCATGAAATGGCTTGGGGTGGGATGAGAGGAGGCCCTTGCCCCTCTATTTATAGCCATGGTGGGGGGATTAGGGGGAGGGATGAGAGGATTAGTGGGAGATTAGCATGGATTTGTCTTATATGAGTGTAATTAGCTTGTAGAGTTCACCGTATGACACCGGAGGCATACATATACGTATGAGCATGAAGAAAGTTATGAAGAAAATATTTGTAGGGACTTGAAAAATGATTCTGAAGGTATTTCTCAGGAAGAAAATACTTGGAGATATATCGGTGCAATATTTGGGCAGTATTTCTGGAAAGAACTTGAGGGTGATCACTGGGGAAATATTTGTAGGATATTTTGAGGAGGATTTTGGAGAGAATATAGACCACTATATTTTATTTGTTGATATCAACTCGCAAACAAACATTTTGAAATGAAATTTGAAATTCATTTTGAATTTAGAGCGAGTTTGAGAAAATTTCAGGATTTGAATTTTTGGGATGCTACAAATCTACCCCACTTAAAAGGAATCTCGTCCTCGAGATTCGGCTTAGAAGGGCTATGGGTATAGCTTTACTTCAGCTACATATCTTCACTTTGCAACTCTTCGAGGAGATGGAACTTCAACAAAATCTGGCCCTGAGGAGCATCTGGTTGCTGATTGCAAACGCTGATTCTGGCTACTCAAAGATCATCTTCAGGCTTCTCGGTTTCGCTTGGCAGCTAGCTTATTGAAGAAGCAACGATGCCGACACGCAAACCTTCCTCTTGCGAACTTCCACAAGCTTGCTACAGGCCTTCTTCTTTTTCTCCATAGCAGGAACCTTACTGGAATACTACCCCACTTAAAAAGAATGAGGTAGAACTCTTGAATCTTGGGGATTTGAACTCCTTGAAGTACCACATAACAAGGGTGTTACGGGGCCTTCATCTGCTGTTGTTGCTTGACCAGGCTTGACTGACATAGGGTTGATTCTGGGAGAACCTTCTTAGCTTTTCTTCACTATCTTCTTTTCTCTTCTCACTTTTCACTTTTCACTGCCTCTTTCTTTCTCTTTGCTCTTCCCACTGGAGGATTCTATCAAAGAGTATTACCATCATACAGAGGAGGAAACCGAAGATGTTGAACCATGTACAACAGTCTTCAACCTAAGAATCACCAAGCATTGTGATCATAGGGGCGAGGGAGTGGAAAATGGAGTTGCTTGCGATTTGGCAGAGGGGATTTTATCTGGAGTGTGCTTTGCTTTGAGCGAGATGGGAGTTGAGGGAGCTGGTGGGGGAATTTATAAGCGAGTGGGGGTGCTCGGGTGCGGAGTGGCGATGACGGAGCAGGTGACACAAGGCAACAAGTGCGATGGAGGGGGGGATGGTGTTGCTGGTGGGTGCGCTGCAAAGGGAGGTGGGCGGCGGTAGTGCGCTGCAAAGGGGGGCATGGGCGGTGGTGGTGCGCATGGAGGTGGGCACGCGTGCGGGGGTACGAGTGAGTGGTGGGGTCGATGACCCTGATGTTTGTGGTCTCTGGTTCCAAGAATCTTTGCCTCTCTGTATGGTAATAACTCCTTCTGTCCTCTTTTTCTACTCACTTTGACTCAGGGGCAGTGCTTTGATTCTCCCGGTCTGTCCTTTTGACTGAGCGGCTGGACTGGTTTCTTCTGTAGCTTATTCCAGGCTTCAAGGGTAAGCTTCCCGATATCTTCTAGGGTAAGGCACTTTTCTCTTGAGATGGGTTAAGATGAGAATGGAAGCATAAGGTGAGGATTAGCTCTAATTTGTTATCTATGTTTTTAGAGAAAACCTTTTTTAAAAAAGGAAACACACAAGCTCAGCAATGATAAGCACAAACAAATCAAATGTTTTGAATAAGGGAAGAATAGAGTTTCTTCAAAGCACGAACTACTCAGATTCGGGGGCTAAGCATAACTACTATTGCTCGGCTCCTGAATTGAGAACTATGCTAAATGCAACTTATGAGCACTAACGTTAAAGCATCACATATGCACTCAAAAGGGAAGAAAACATCAAGCGAAATTCATTTTGAAATGCCCTAGGGGGCCACACAATTAGATTTTTGCAAAACACGAGTCTACATGATTACCTCTCATACATGCAGGGCTCTAGCCAAAGTGAAGAAAAACTTCACTACCTAATGCATGCAGAGGACTGGGCATACTAACTTCAGACCAGGCAATTCTCTTCTGGCAAGGCTTCCACACAACTTCAATCTGAGACATCTCCTGGATGGGTCAAGAGGGAGCTGATGTTGATGGCTTCTTCTGGCGGTGACTGAGATGGCAGCACGGGGTCGAACTCTTCTTGAAGCGGGACTGACTCTTGTAGCTCCTTAGAGGGCGGCGGTGCTGGCAGGGTGCTTGCAGCTTCTTCCTTGACTTCAAGGGATGGTGCTGGAATCTTCTTCATGGTGAGGGGCTCAAACAACTCTGGAGGGGGATCTTGGGAGGACTCGGGGTGCTCTTGCTTATTCATAGCCTGAGGGAAGACTGGAATTCCTTCCAAGACTATGGCTCCTTCCGGTAGTTCCCAAGCCTTCTTCTCTCCTGTGATAGAGATCGGGTGACCTTCAAGAATCTGGGGGTCTTCAGCTCTGATGGGTTGAACAGGGTTGGATGAAGCGAGCTCTTGGATCCGCAGGGCTCTACGTTGGTTATGGGTTACCAAGTAGGCATCCATCAACTTCTGGATGTGCTCATCCTTGGCTTGCTTCAGGGCTTCAACAGCAATGGCTTCACGACTTTCCAAGGTAGCTACACGGGCTTGAGCTGTGGTGAGATCCACATGGAGCTTACGGTTGAGCTTCTCTGCATCTTCTGCTCGGGCAATCATCTAACGGTGGTGCCGAGCCAAGAAATCATACTGTGCATCTAGAGTGAGCAGGTAGGCAGTGAGGTACACGACTGAGGGGTCGTCCTCCAGCAACTGCTGACCTTCCAATGCACGCATCCTGGCCATCCAAACTGGACGGTTTCTTTGAAAGGGCGGAAAGAATCTGAGCGGTGTGTCAGCCACTTCTTCTTCATACAGTTGACACAGGGTCCTCAATGCCTTGCGAGCGACGACTTGGCAGGTGTCTTTGAATCTGTGCCCAGCAGCAGTGACACTCCATTCCACATGGTGCAGACTGGATCCAATGTATACAGTCACGACACACTTCTCTGTGCCACGCTCGATGAATTCACGACCATCATACTCTGGCTGGCTCCTGATTCTGAGGCGGACTATGCATGCTCTCAACAACTTGGGGAAACCATCTTCATTCTGGCAAAAGCTAGTTTGGCAGCGAACCTCCATCTGACTTCTGAGAGAAGGAAAGGGGGAAAGCATTTTTGAAATGAAGGGATGAGAGCAAGAATTTTTTTTAAGAAAATAGTTTGGACTCAAAAACTTTTGGATCAGGCTAAGGGTTACGTCCTGCGGCCAACCTAACAGCTCTGATACCACCTGAAGCGTCCCCAATCCTCTGGGACTCAAATGTGATACAATTACTAGTCCCAGGAGGCTAGTAAACACATTTATACATCAGATGATTACAGATCTGCTTAAACGAGACAAACCTATAAAGGTGGCGATCAACTTTAAGAGTTGGTCCACAACTCGAGACATATCATCAGAGTGGGGCTGAAGCAGCCCGATATACGCAGCGAAGCAAATCAGCGGTCCAACAGCCACAGGCAAGGTTGGGAACAGTCGTAACTCTTACCCGATCTCCTTTTTCTGAAAAAAAATAAATAAGCAAGGGTGAGTACAAACATACTCAGCAGCCCACCTTCACCCGCGGAATGGGGAATTCAGATATAATGCATGGAATATGTGGAGCTCAGGATATTTGCAGAAACAGCAATATTTTATGCAGGGTTGTTTTGTAAAACATTTTGTATTTTTCAAAGCGCATCCTCTCCCAAAGGAGCAGGAAGTTTTTCAATATTAGAACAAAAATCCCCTGGACTAAACCATCCAGGTATCTCAGCAGTTTCCTACTGGTTTTCATTTCTAAAAAAACAGCTACTGGACTTCCCATCCACCATAGCTCACGGCTCAACCGCCGAACCTTTTAAAAACCACTTTTCTCAAACGCACCCTTTTTTTGAAAACAAAACACTAATTGACATACCACACCAGACTCGTCCATTCCTGTGGACACAGACTATTCGAATAGGTTTTTAAACTCTGCGCAGAGGTGTACACTTTACCCACTAGTCCGGCTCTGCGATCTCATGATCAGTGAGATCCGAATCCGAATCTCTTTCTTTCCCCGCACGTCCTAACCTTAATGGTTATCCGGAAGGAGTCAGGCCACCACCATGTCCAAACCGGATAAAACTTTTCCCCTCCTTATCCTCCCGGTGCTCCCCAGCCTTCATAACCCTGGGGTTGGACCGTACGAGTTCAGATTGAGTGACTGCCCACACAGTCTCGAGTGGTTGTACTTGTCATGAGTACAGGTAGTGAAAGATGACAAACCGGTCCTTATACGAGGGGACAATCCTTCTGCTCACGCCTAAACCAGCTGAGCCATCACCTTAGGCCCTCCCCTAAACCAGGGAGTCCCTGATCATCCCTACTCAAAGGTGATAAGGGTGAAAACCCTTCATCATACACATTTTGAAAAGAATTTTCTTTTGAAAACTCACACCTTTTCTCAAATCATTTGTAACGAATATATCAAGTATTGATTGCGGCAAGCGGCTTGGGTGGCCATAATAACTTGTCTCAAAATCATATCATGCATAAAATAACAGGCTGAGGGTTGTGGTTGTAAAAGCATAGGTAATTTATGCATCAAAGGGATCCAGTGAGCTTGCCGTGCTTATCCGGCGAAGGGGAAAGAGAGCTCGCGGAACTGGCTTCTGGCTCCACTGCCTGGCGTAGACTTGCAGATCTGGCCTCCACGAGACGACACGAACGCTCCGATAACTATGCAACATGAATAAGCGAACATACAAACAAGCAAGTATACCAACAAATATTTAGTATAGTGGTCAGAATAGCGATATATGGATGGGTAGAGTCTTGAGTAGAATCTGTGTCATGTGGTGTTGAGATATTACTGGTGGTGGAGCGGAGGTGCTTACCAGGAGGGTGGACTGGAGGCGACGCGACACTATGCGTGTAGCCGGCAGAGCTGAGTAACTGAGTGGGTGGGGTGTTTTCCTTGGCTGAGGGTGTTGAGTGTGTGTGGAGAGGGAGAGGGTAGCCGGGTGTATTTATAGCTGGGTGTATGTGGTGTAGCACAGCGAAGTTCACTGTTGGTGAGAATAGTGACGAATGAATCGTCTGACTTAATATGAACAGGAGAGTTATAGGCAGAATATGGGACGAGAGTATTTTGGGATTTTTCTGGAACAGGAACCATGCTTAAGGGATGACATGGTTGGATAGGGAATAGTTTGATAAGAATTTAGAAACGAGAATTATTGGAATTTGAGTTTGGAAGCCTGGATCGAAGGAATCTCAAGTTAAGCGTGCTCAACTTGGAGAAACCTAGGATGGGTGACCAGATTGGAAGTTCCCTACTGGAATGAAAATCACAGTCACCGGAGTTTGTATAACTGGAATATGGGTCTGGCTGGTCTTAGGTGGACTGGACAGCATGATGGATGAGTAGTTGAAATTTGGGGTGATCGGATGATCGATAAATAGTAATGGTGAATAGTAACGGTAAATAGTGACGGTAAAAAGTAACGGTAAAAAGTAAAGGTAAATAGTAACGGTAAAAAGTGACGGTAAAAAGTAACGGTAAATAGTAACGGTAAATAGTAACGGTAAAAAGTAACGGTAAAAAGTAACGGTAAATAGTAACGGTAAAAAGTAACGGTAAAAAGTAACGGTAAATAGTAACGGTAAACGGTAAAAAGTAACGGTAAAAAGTAACGGTAAATAGTGACGGTAAATAGTGACGATGAACGAACGATGAACGATGAATAGGAACTATGAACGAACGATGAACGATCGAATGATCGAACGAACGAACGATCGAAATTTTGGCAGCATAACGGCAGGAAAAGGATTATTTGGACGAACGAACGGACGAACGATCGAACGATCGGACGAACGGACGAACGAACCATGAACGATCGGACGAATGATCAAACGATCGGACGAACGAACGATCGGAATTTCGGCAGCATAACGGCAGAAAAAAGATTATTTGGACGAATGAACGGACGAACGATCGAACGATCGGACGAACGGACGAACGAACCATGAACGATCGGACGAACGATCGAACGATCGGACGAACGATCGAACGATCGGACGAACGAACGAACAAACTTAGAACAGGGGGACGAACGATCGAAGAACGATCGAACGATCCTTGTGCTAGTGTGTGCTTGTGTGGAAGGTGGAGTGGGAGTGGGCGTGTGGGTGTGGGGGGGGGGAGGGAGTTGCCATGAAATGGCTTGGGGTGGGATGAGAGGAGGCCCTTGCCCCTCTATTTATAGCCATGGTGGGGGGATTAGGGGGAGGGAAGAGAGGATTAGTGGGAGGATGAGAGGATTAGTGGGAGATTAGCATGGATTTGTCTTATATGAGTGTAATTAGCTTGTAGAGTTCACCGTATGACACCGGAGGCATACATATACGTATGAGCATGAAGAAAGTTATGAAGAAAATATTTGTAGGGACTTGAAAAATGATTCTGAAGGTATTTCTCAGGAAGAAAATACTTGGAGATATATCGGTGCAATATTTGGGCAGTATTTCTGGAAAGAACTTGAGGGTGATCACTGGGGAAATATTTGTAGGATATTTTGAGGAGGATTTTGGAGAGAATATAGACCACTATATTTTATTTGTTGATATCAACTCGCAAACAAACATTTTGAAATGAAATTTGAAATTCATTTTGAATTTAGAGCGAGTTTGAGAAAATTTCAGGATTTGAATTTTTGGGATGCTACATATAACGTGGGCGTCCACACTCACGCACCATGCCCCCGCTCCCGTCCTCCCCGCTGAGATGCCCGCCCCATCTTCCCCGACATCCTCTGCGCTGTCATTCTCGCGCCCGCGCCCCTCCATTCTCGCCTTGCCGCCCTGCCTCCCACCCGCTCGGCTGCGCCCGCCCCCGCCCCCGTCTCGCGTTGCTCCACCCATCTCGGACCGCGTGCCTGCCGTGACACACGCCCCCCAGTCTACAAACTTCTCCACGAATGTCGCGACCACCCATTCTCGTTGTCTTCCATTTGTGCCTCCCCCCGTCGTCATCCATCCCCCGCCGCAGACGGTCGTCGACCCACGTCGGGCGATGCTTGCCAAACGAGCACCACGGCGAGGGCGCCGAGCTCAAGCTCGCCATGAGTCTCCAAGCCGTCGCCGCCATCCACTGCGGCCTCGGCCGCCACGCCGACACCAAGTCTATCTGTGGAGCATGTCGTCGCCGTCGTCACACTACCAGAGGCGCCTCCCCCTGCTGCCAAGGTCGAGGCCAATGACCAGCAGCGGCAAGCTACCGAGCTCGACGACACGAGGGGCGAGGAGTGGTCCCTCGCCTCCTTCTCTAGATGGATGCAGCTCGAGCCCGCCGCCATCCGTGTCGCCTCCCAGCGCGACCGCCCATGCCCAGATCCTTGCTAGCCGCCTCCCCTGCTTGCGAGGTCGACGCCGACAGATCCAAGGACACCAGAGCTGCCCCTCTCCGAGCTCCCCCTACGGCCGCCGAGGCGAGTGCAAGGAGAATGCGGCGAGTGATGAGGACTCCACCGAGAAGTTGGCAGTGGTGCTGCCCACACGCAATAGGAAGGCACCGGGGCATCGTCCAGCCCACACCCATCCAGTTTAGGGGCTTCTTGTTGTGCTCTCAGGCCCCAGTAAGAACCCCCAATCCCTAGATCTATTTTCGTGTGCTTGGTAGTGCTTAAGAACTGCTGATGCAGACATTAGGTTAGGGCAAGGATTTTGGTTAGTTGGAACAAGACATCGCTTTAACCTTACTTCCTTAGTTCCACCTTCAACATGTGCACGTGCTGTCTCCATAGTCTATGCTCTCGTTAACATGGCGGAGAGGATTTATGAGCTGTAAGATTGTTATCTGAGTGGGGGGAAAAGGGAACTGTGGCTCCATTGAGGATTATAGTGTTATGAATTTCTTCTACTGCTTTAGAGATCTGCTCTGTATTGTTCTTCGGTAATTCGATTGTTGCATTACTTATAAGGTATGCCTGATTTACTGTTCTTGTTTAGGCACCATAGATCTTGTCATTGTTTGAGTGCAGTAAACCATGTAAATTCTCTCTTATAAGCTGTCCTTTTAATTATACTAATAATCAATTGTTTAAATTTGTTTAGACACCATATTATTTTTTATTGTTTGAGTATAGAAAGAAGTAAACTCTCTTACCTTATAAATGTACTAATAATTGTCTATCTAAATTCAGGCACTTGAAATATACCAACCCGCATATAAGATATACATTCTATTAAAGATGCCACACCAAATGTGTACTTTCCTAGGTCAAAAAGCAAGGTCCTGTCATCATAAACTCCTAGCAAATTCATCGATATGTCATGAGAACCATACAGGACAACATTACAGCCTCAGAGGTAATAAGCTTCGTTTTCTATTTGCTTCAGCCAACTTGACTTTACCGGCTTATCTTCTTCCACTTTCTGCCCATTTCCTATTTCATAAATATCAATATGGTCCCTGCAGCTACTTCATAAGCATTTGTCAGTTTAATAACACTGATCATCTGGCCTTATGCCACATACAACACTTCATAAGCAATCTGGCAACATCTCGATGATTGGGATATTCTTCCTCCAAAGAAAATCAAAGACCCTGAAGGCAAGAAGGTGATGTTTAGACAATTCTTTGTGCCTTTACTATATACTTTAAAATCTTGGTTGAACTCTTTTCACGGAGGTGCTTCATATAGCACGGTTTATGGTTGCAGCCAGAAGACTGGGACGATAGGGAATTTAGATGATTTATATCAATATTGTGGTTTTAGTTTTGGGTCAAATTTCACTTTATTGAGCTCGGCACAATAGTTTGGGTCATATTTTGTCCACTATATGTTCTGTAACTCCCAAAGCTTTAAGTAGAAGTATCATTTACTTGTATCACAATATGAGTCTATATTGTAGTACAAATGATCTTTATCATTGTGGTGTCTGACTTAGATTGTTCTTTGTAGGGTTATGATGATATTCCAAATATGGGAATGTCAAGGATTTGCAAATTTTGAGAGGTTCACAACAAACAAAGGTAATATCCTGTAGAGAAGTTGCTTTCCTTATGAATAGAATGATATGCATTGCCTCAAATGTATATTGTCTATTAACTTTGCTCTTTGCAGCTGGTTATGCCTTCATAAAATATCAAACAAAAAATCAAGCATTGGCAGCTATTGAAGCTCTAAACGGGAAATACAAAATAGAGGTCTGTCAAAATGAGTTCGGATATCAAATCATTTTTATCCGTTTACATGTGCACAAATTAATTTTAGTATTATACGTATTCTTTGTTATCATGTATTTCAAAGCATTACAATATTGTCCAGCGGTCGCCCCCTGTTCTTGGCAGCCGGCGGCTGCGTCACGACGACAACCACCTGAAATGCGGATTCTAGTGAGCCAGACGCGCCCAACAGCTTGTCCAGGACCGAGGCGGTGACCTAAGGTGCGATCCGAATGCAGCAGATTTGTGTTTCATTTATACTGGTGGGTGGTGGTATAAGATCAAGTATAGCAGAAGAGATGGTAAACCTTTTAGTTCTAAAAGTGCAGTGGTATATAATTGACTCTCTTATGAGAGAAGAGTACCCTTTACTGCGCTCACCTAAACCTTTTAGTGGTAAAATATGATTGCTTGATTGCCTTCTATTCCTCCAGTTTTCCCCTTCAAAAGGTTCAAGCATATGCTGCTTTGAGAAGGTATGTTTTTTATTCTATATTGCTTTATAAATCTCTTTCAAATGGTAACTGATAGAAGATGCGGTCCGATCTTTCGTGAGATACGATAACTTGATTGAGTGGAGATCTCGACGTTGATGATCCAAAGCTCCGAGCGAACGGTTCCTCGCAATCACTACACCACGGCTTCGTTGGTTATCACCTGTGACACACGAATGACCTCGCCATGAATGCTTATCCCTGCAAGCGCAATCAAGAACACAAGCAAGAACAGGAAAGAAATGCAACCAAAATTGTACTGATTATGGGATGGGGTCTCACAAACCAATGACGGCGACACTGTTTGATGACAGAATTGATCTAAGCAAAACCCAAACCTAATGTGGCAGTGGCAGCTGAACAAATAGAGTATTAGGGTGTGCGTGACCCCTGGACTCGCCCCTAATAGGCTCCGACGAGATACACGGCCCAACGGCCCAACAGACGGTGTCGTAGCACCAAAACAGAATCTGAATGCTGACTTGTTTTGATGATTCCCGTTGACTCCGGATGAATTTTAGGGTGGAACCAGTTGGGTTGGTTAGATAATCTCTTTATCTTTCCAACCATATCAAGTCCGTCACAATCAGAGTCCGGATGCATCTTGGGCGTCCATTTTAGTGCAGACTGGTCCTAGAACCCGAGATGGAGTCGCAGCCGAGTCGGACTTGATCTTCTTCCTGTTGTGGGCGCCCTTGCTGCTCCTCCTCAACACCTAGGCCTTTCCGAAGTCCTTGCTGGTCCTCTCCAAGGTTCCTAATCATCAAAACATCCATGGCCCCAAGCGTATGCTCTGAAGCACAATTGACTAGGGTAGAACGTATCTGGAGATTTAGCTGTCGTGCACGCGATCGTGTTATCGGTCCATTCATTGTATGTATAGAAGTGATGTCCTCCTCATCATCCTCCTCCTCTTGAATTGGAGTCGTCCTCGACTCGATCTCATCTTCATCACCCATATATGGCTTCAAATCTGAAATGTTAAAGGTGGGACTAACCCCAAAATCTAGAGGCAACTCAAGTGTATATGCATTATCATTAATTTTTGCAAGAACTTTATAAGGACCTGCAGCTCGTGGCATAAGTTTAGACTTTCTCAAATCAGGAAACCTATCCTTTCTCAAATGAACCCACACCAAGTCACCAGGTTCCAATTTCATTTCCTTCCAGCCTTTATTAGCAGCAATACGATACTTTTCATTCATCTTTTCAATTTGCAACTTAGTTGTTTCATGTAACTTAAGAATGAATTCAGAACGTTGTGTAGCATCCAAGTTTACTATTTCAGAAGGTGGTAAAGATAGCAAATCAATTGGAGCACGAAGATTAAAACCATATACTACCATAAATGGACTAAGCTTGGTTGTGGAATGAATTGATCTGTTATAAGCAAACTTAATATGTGGCAAACATTCCTCCCACAACCTCAAATTATCCTTCAAAATAGCCTGCAACATGGTAGATAAAGTGCGATTAACAACCTCTGTTTGCCCGTCAGTTTGGAGATGACAAGTAGTAGAAAACAGCAACTTTGTTCCCAATTTAAACCACAAGGTTCTCCAAAAATGACTTAAAAACTTAGCATCCCTATCAGAAACAATAGTATTTGGCACACCATGCAAACGCACAATCTCAGTGAAGAACAAATCAGCAACATGTGAAGCATTATTTGTAAGTGTTCTTTCAAATGGTAAATGTTCTTGTAACTACATCTCCATTTTCTTAATAATCTCTTAATGTTGAGAGAGAGAGGGATGTAGTGACATCAACATTTATTTGTTTGCCTTGAGATATATCTGCTGAGACACTTTTTTGAGTGTCTTTATAAAAAACATATTTCCTCGTCGAAGATATTGTGCTTCTAGCGTCCCAAACAAAAATTTGTTTATGTGCGACTTATCAAGCAATTATTCAGCTGAACACATATTATTGCACACACGATATGTGTTAAACTTTTTTCCTGTTTTAAGATGTAATATGTTATATATTTATACAATCGAGGAATTTCTTTAAAAATATTGGCATAGTGGTGCGTTAAAAAGTTGTCACGAGAAGCTAGAATTATACAAATAAAGAATATAAATATATGAGAAGTGGAGGATTGATGTTCTTTATATTCCTTAATTAGGTTTTAGATTTTTACACATATACCTTTGTATTGGTTGGGTTGTAGGATGGGTCTTTAGTAAAAGGAAATATGGGAATCATTTGGATGATACATCTGTTTACTGAACTGGGTTCCTGATCACATGGGATGGAAGTAGAAGCCATCAGGGAAATACCATGTACAAATGTGTTGAGTAATGCTTTAAAAAACACATGATTCATTAAGTGAAAGAATAGTTAGAGATGCCGCAAGCAATGATCGTATAGCCTAACTGACTGCAAGGAATGATGCTGCTTTGTTAGTATCTATTAAGATACACGCCTCCTAATTGTTTGGGAAGAAAAGGTACATGCAGATTCCCTTCAAATTGTTGGGAAGAGAAGGTACATGCATCTGCGTGTATGGCAACGGCTAAAATGATGTTGCTTAATAGTGAATATTATTTCATATAATTTTCCATGTTCTAGAATTGAGAAATAACTATGGAGTCAAATGGCGAGGTTAATGCATTGGGTCATGTGTTTCTAGATATCTGATTAGTATGTGGGGAGCGGTGTAATGTAGCATGATATACAACAGACTCTGTTTTAGTTGTTTTACTCAACAATTGAATGTTATTTATGTTCTTTATTGTCTTCAAATACAAAACATATGAAGTTTTTTTGTGAATAAGAACACTTATTTATTATTTCACAGAAAGAGCTTGCTAGCTTGGTGGCCCTCACAGATCAAGTTGGTTTTTTCAATATGACAGTCTACTAGCTATTGCTGAGGAGACCTTGGCGGAGTCCGTGTCTAAAGCAACAGGAACTGCTGTCGATTGGGTGCAAATGGTTGGGATGAAGGTAATTCACTTACTGTGACAAAAAGAAAGATATGTGCCATATGTTGCCTACTTAAATTCTATTTTGGCTAATTACTTAAAGCATGTATTCCTTTACAGCCTGGTCCAGATTCCATTGGAATCATCGCTGTTTCGCATAATTGCAGTGGCGTAGCAGCCCAAGCAGATCAAGGTCGCTGGAACACCCCGAGCCTCTCTCTCCGTCCATCATCTCGACTCTGTTTACGCCTCCGCTTATCTGCCGACGAATTATGCGCTCCTGCCGCACCCCTCCTTTTTTTAGTTTTGCTGTCTTCAGTTGGGTTAAATTATTATTAATGGAACGAGCTTCCTTGTTAGCTCCATATCTGTGGGATGTTTGCTTTCATGTAAGTAAGCCATCAAAATCGTTTGGGTACAAAGTGACGAGGGGGAAATGGTTTTGGTACTAAAGTTCGGGTTATGTCTCTTGCATTGGACTGGCTGCCAGCACACAAGCCTTGCCTCGATCTGTTTTTGTTTGGAGTCATCAGTTTCTATGATATTTTTTTAAGTTTTGAGGTCAGTCTATATTTGCTCAGGTTTTCAGCTGGAACTTGACATTGAGGGTTGATTCGGTGGTAAGGGGATCACGGGGGGTTGGAGGGGATTGTGGGGGAAATGAACTAATTTCCCCCTCAATCCCCTCTGATCCCCCCATGAGATTTTTTCCCCTGGTTGTGTCGCGGTTAGGCGTAATGGATGCCTCTTTTGCTGCTCGCATGTGCTTGTTTTTTTCCCGTGTGTAGCAACATTTGCTTAGCATTCATAAGAAAATGTTGTCGTCCCCGTATTTGGATAGATAAATGGATCTAATTAAATATCCCGTGCCTATCATAATGTTCACGTTGCTAGCAGATTTTAAAGGGGGTAGTGGGGAACACCATTTTCCGTTGGTCAAGCAATTAACTCGCCTGAGTTAGTGTGAGTCGTTGCTTGCTTTAATGCCACACGGGGGGGTCTTGTTGCAATTATGCAGTTGTCTGATTTGTATGCCTTTTCTTGTTACTTACTCCCTCTGTGCCAAACTATAACATGTTTTGGCATCTCCAGGTTCGTAACTTCACCAAATCTAGATGTGTAGCAAAAGTTATCAATCTAAAATAGCCTAAATATTGTATAATCTGGAAGAATTTTTTGTGTATGCTTTTTTAGCATTAGACACATAGTATGCTATGTAGGCTTGTTTACTTTATTTTATTATTGCAATTTGAGTACCAATGTCATGATTTTATTTGACGTTGTGTTGTGGTAATTCATCTTCAGGGTTATGTTGTGTACCTTGTCCGTGTGAGGCGTGGTGGTAGGAAGAGGCCTTTGCCCAAATGTATTATCTATGGCAAGCCCAAGCACCAGGGTATCACCCAACTCAAATTCTAGAGGTACAAGAGGTCTGTCGCTGAGGAGAGAGCTAGACGCAAGCTTGGTGGACTGAGGGTTCTTAACTCCTACTGGGTGAACGAGGTACATCGGAGTGTAACATGAACATTCCTCTTTGAACATACTAGCTTGTTGATTTCTATCAAATCTTTTTTTTTTGCTAATTGCTTGATGTGCCGAGCCCATCTATACTAACATAGGATAGCACCTACAAGTACTTTGAGATCATCCTTGTGGACATTGCCCACAAAGACATCATGAGAGCACCTAGAGGGGGGTGAATAGGTGATCCTGTAAAACTTCAAAAACTTATAGCCACAAAAACTTGGTTAATTGTTAGCACAATAATTGCCAAGTGGCTAAGGAGGAATCCTCAACAAAACACAATAACCAACAAGGATCAATCACAGAGATGGCACGGTGGTTATCCCGTGGTTCGGCCAAGACCAACGCTTGCCTACTCCACGTTGTGGTGTCCCAATGGACGAGGGTTGCAATCAACCCCTCTCAAGCGGTCCAAAGACCCACTTGAATACCACGGTGTTTTGCTTGCTTTATCTCAATCCCGTTTGCGAGGAATCTCCACAACTTGGAGCCTCTCGCCCTTACACTTGAAATTCACAAAGAACACGGAGCAAGGGAGGGATTAGCAACGCACACAAGACACAAGAAACAGAGTGTCAATACGCACACAAATCGCAACAAGAGCTCGCAACACGACTCAATGAGTTCACAACTCCACAAGAGCTCTATATGCTATCACAATGAACCGAATGCGCGAAATCGATGTCTTGGTGCTTAGAAATGTTGTTGAGATGCTTGGTGTTCTCCTCCATGCGCCTAGGGGTCCCTTTTATAGCCCCAAGACAGCTAGGAGCCGTTGAGAGCAATCTTGGAAGGCTGATCTTGCCTTCTGTCGACTAGCGCACCGGACAGTCCGGTGCACACCGGACATGTCCGGTGCCTGATTTCTTTCCATAAACAGCGCAGTCGACCGTTGGCAACCTGAGAACCGTTGGCGCACCCGACATGTCCGGTGCACACCGGACAGTCCGGTGCTATCTTCTAGCCGTTGGCTCGGCCACGTGTCCCGTGCAAATTGCGCGGCCGACCGTTGGCTCACCGGACAGTCCGGTGCACACCGGACAGTCCGGTGAATTATAGCCGTACGTCGCCGATGAATTCCCGAGAGCGACGAGTTCGCCTGTGAACGGCCCACCGGACAGTCCGGTGCACACCGGACAGTCCGGTGAATTATAGCCGTACACCGCCGTCGAAGTCCCGAGAGCAGCCACTTTGCTCAAGCCAGCCTGGCGCATCGGACACTGTCCGGTGCACACCGGACAGTCCGGTGCTCCCAGACTGAGCAGATTCTTGGCTGCTCGAGCCAAGACCTTTCCAATCGGATTTTTCCTGTTTCCAGCACTTAGACACAATACATTAGTCACTAAAACAATGTACTAAGTCTGAGAAACATACCTTTAACCTTGATTTGCACTTTGTCCACCATTTTACACTCAGGCATTTGTGTTGGACACTAAATCACCAAAATACTTAGAAATGGCCCAAGGGCACATTTCCCTTTCAATCTCCCCCTTTTTGGTGATTTATGCCAACACAACATAAAGCAAGTAGAACAAGTACAAAATCAATTCAACTAAGAGCTCAAATTGTTTTGATTCAAATTTGACATATATGGATCACTCTTTGCCACCACTTGGTTTGTTTTTGCAAATCAAACTCAAATTTCTATCTCTAAGTCAAACACACATGTTAAGACATAAAGAGAGTCATTCCAAGAGAAATTGATTCAAGATTTCAAAAAACTCCCCCTTTTTTCCCATAATCAACACTTCTCCCCACAAGAAGCCAACTTTTGACAAGAGAGACAACAAAAGAGTTTTGACAAACCAAAAGCTCTATTCTACTATTTTCAAAATCTCTCAAGTGGTAGCTGATCCATTTATCGCTTTGGCCTTTATTTTCTCCCCCTTTGGCATCAAGCACCAAAACGGGATCAATCTTGGCCCTTTAACCCCATTGCCTCACCAAAATCTTCAAATAAGAGTACAAAGGCAATAAGAGTATAAAGATGAACTTGGAAAAGTGACTCTTTTCATCGGAGTGCAGTGGAAGTCTTGCATGGTCCAAGTCCACCTTTTCCCTTTCAATTCTCCTTGGAAACTAAAACAACCAAACTCAAGTACATGGTTAGTCTCAAAGGGTCAAGTTGTAGCACAGCTCCCCCTAAATATGTGCATCACTTGCAAAAAGGACTTGTGAGGTCCAGGGAGTGTTTGTACAACTTGAGCACCACAATAAGCAACAATATGTAGAATGAACATGATCAAAGGCATAAACACATGTATGCTACAATTCAATCCAAGTTCCGTGAATCTAGGACATTTAGCTCACTACGCAGCCTGCAAAAGGTCTTTTCATCTAAAGGCTTAGTGAAGATATCGGCTAGCTGGTTCTCGGTGCTAACATGAAACACTTCGATATCTCCCTTTTGCTGGTGGTCTCTCAAAAAGTGATGCCGGATGTCAATGTGCTTTGTGCGGCTGTGCTCAACAGGATTTTCCGCTATTCGTATAGCACTCTCATTATCACATAGGAGTGGGACTTTGCTCAGATTGTAGCCAAAGTCCCGGAGGGTTTGCCTCATCCAAAGTAGTTGCGCGCAACACTGTCCTGCGGCAACATACTCGGCTTCAGCGGTGGATAGGGCAACGGAGGTTTGTTTCTTAGAATTCCATGACACCAGGGACCTTCCTAAGAATTGGCACGTCCCCGATGTACTCTTCCTATCGACCTTACATCCAGCATAGTCGGAATCTGAGTACCCAATCAAGTCAAAGTTAGACCCCTTTGGATACCAGATCCCGAAGCAAGGCGTAGCGACTAAATATCGAAGAATTCGCTTTACAGCCACTAAGTGACACTCCTTAGGATCGGATTGAAATCTAGCACACATGCATACGCTAAGCATAATATCCGGTCTACTAGCACATAAATAAAGCAAAGAACCTATCATGGACCGGTAAGCTTTTTGATCAACGGACTTACCTCCTTTGTTGAGGTCGGTGTGTCCGTCGGTTCCCATCGGCGTCTTTGCGGGCTTGGCGTCCTTCATCCCAAACCTCTTTAGCAAATCTTGCGTGTACTTTGTTTGGGAGATGAAAGTGCCGTCCTTGAGTTGCTTCACTTGGAACCCAAGGAAGTAGTTCAACTCGCCCATCATCGACATCTCGAATTTCTGCGTCATCACCCTGCTAAACTCTTCACAAGACTTTTGGTTAGTAGAACCAAATATTATGTCATCGACATAAATTTGGCACACAAAAAGGTCACCATCGCAAGTCTTAGTAAAAAGAGTTGGATCGGCTTTCCCGACCTTGAAAGCATTAGCAATTAAAAAGTCTCTAAGGCATTCATACCATGCTCTTGGGGCTTGCTTAAGTCCATAGAGCGCCTTAGAGAGCTTACACACGTGGTCGGGGTACCGTTCATCCTCGAAGCCAGGGGGTTGCTCCACGTACACCTCCTCCTTGATCGGCCCGTTGAGGAAAGCGCTCTTCACATCCATTTGGTACAACCTGAAAGAATGGTGAGCGCCATATGCTAGCAAGATACGAATTGATTCTAGCCTAGCCACAGGAGCAAAAGTCTCCTCAAAGTCCAAACCTGCGACTTGGGCATAACCTTTTGCCATAAGTCGAGCCTTGTTCCTCGTCACCACCCCGTGCTCGTCCTGTTTGTTGCGGAACACCCACTTGGTTCCCACAACATTTTGCTTAGGACGAGGCACCAGTGTCCAAACTTCATTGCGCTTGAAGTTGTTGAGTTCCTCCTGCATGGCCAACACCCAGTCCGGATCTAGCAAGGCCTCTTCTACCCTGAAAGGCTCAATAGAAGAGACAAAAGAGTAATGCTCACAAAAATTAACTAATCTTGAACGAGTAGTTACTCCCTTGCTAATGTCACCCAGTATTTGGTCGACGGGATAATCCCTTTGGATCGTCGTTCGAACTTGGGTTGGAGGTGCCTGAGGTGCTTCTTCCTCTTGAACATCCTGTGCTCCCCCTTGATCATGCGCCTCCACTTGAGGTACCTGTTCGTCATCTTGGGTTGGGGAATGCACCATAGTTGAGGAAGACGGTTGATCTTGCTCCAAATGTTCCTGAGGCCGTACATCTCCAATCGCCATGGTGCGAATCGCGGCTGTTGGAACGTCTTCTTCATCTACATCATCAAGATCAACAACTTGCTCTCTTGGAGAGCCATTAGTCTCATCAAATACGACGTCGCTAGAGACTTCAACCAAACCCGATGATTTGTTGAAGACCCTATACGCCTTTGTATTTGAATCATAACCTAATAAAAACCCTTCTACAGCTTTGGGAGCAAATTTGGAATTCCTACCCTTCTTCACTAGAATGTAGCATTTACTCCCAAATACACGAAAGTACGATACATTGGGTTTGTTACCAGTCAGCAGCTCATATGAAGTCTTCTTGAGGAGGCGGTGAAGGTAGACCCTGTTGATGGCGTGGCAAGCCGTGTTCACGGCTTCCGACCAAAAGCACTCGGGGGTCTTGAATTCTCCAAGCATAGTCCTCGCCAAATCTATGAGCGTCCTGTTCTTCCTCTCTACTACACCATTTTGCTGAGGTGTGTAGGGAGCGGAGAACTCGTGCTTGATCCCCTCCTCCTCAAGGAACTCCTCCACTTGAAGATTCTTGAATTCGGACCCGTTGTCGCTCCTTATCTTCTTCACCTTGAGCTCAAACTCATTTTGAGCTCTCCTGAGGAAGCGCTTGAGGGTCCCTTGGGTTTCAGACTTATCCTGCAAAAAGAACACCCAAGTGAAGCGGGAAAAGTCATCAACAATAACTAGACCATACTTACTTCCTCCTATGCTCAGATAGGCGACGGGTCCGAAGAGGTCCATATGTAGCAGCTCTAGGGGTCTTGATGTTGTCATCACATTCTTGGTGTGATGAGAGCCTCCCACCTGTTTCCCTGCTTGACAAGCTGCACAAGATCTATCTTTTTCGAAATATACATTGGTTAGACCTATCACGTGTGTAACGACCAAAATCCTATTCTAGGATTTATAAATATTTCTTTATAAGGTTTAGGGTTAAAAGGTATTTTAATATAAGAATCCTCATTTTAAATGTTATTTTGAAATAAAAATAAAACTAAAAACTTGGAACCATAAACACAAGGAAGATTTTATCTATTTATTATTCTCTTTATGAACTACATACAAATGCACTCCTTAAAAAAATATAATAAATTATGGAAAAATATTGTGTGGGTTGCATAATTAGATCATTTTTATGAATAAACAAATAAATTAATTAATATAAATTATACCTGCATCATGTTGGACTTTGTTTGTGCATCTAACTTTAAAATTTGAAATTTAAACCTAGATTTGAATTGAAATAGAAAACAGGAAATAAAATAGAAAATAAAACAAAAAAGGGGGGGGGGAAAGAAAAGCTCACCGAGCAGCCTTGGGCCGATTTCCTCCTATCACAGCCCAACTCTCTTCCACTCTCGGCCCATTTCCTTCTTTCCCTGAGTACACGCCGGCCCAATTCATCCTCTTCCCCTTTTCTTTTTGTTTTGGCCACTGCGATGTGGGCCCTAGACAGCAGCCTCCTCCCATATGCGTGGGTCATGGTAGGGACACTGGCTAGCGGGCCCTCACGGTCAGAGTTGTCCTCTCCAAACAACTTCACGCGACACCGTAGGAAGCGCAACAGATTTCCAGGTGGCCAGCCGCTTTCTGCTCTGTCCGTTGGATCCTAGCGAAAACTCCATGGCGAGCGGCACCTCAAGCACTGGCTCTCTCTCCCTTCAACACTCCAGTGCCCTAAGCTCCCACGCGCCCTCTCTTCCCCTCTCAGCTATGGCGAAGTCTGTGGCCGTGGTTCACAACAACAAGCTCCGTAACAACCGTATCCATTGGATTCGCCCCAATCCCGCCGAGATCTCCTCCCAGTACCAGATCGAAGCGAGCTTCAACAAACGCCACCGTATTCCATGGTGATCCATCGGGGATTGCTTCGATTAAAACCTCCCTGGATCGGCTACCCCCGTTACTATATAAATTGGACCCGCTGTGGCCACCATCCCCCATCACCTGCGCAGTCGTCGGGCATTAGGACCTGTGTAGGGGGGTGATCACTAGATTCTTGCCACCGGTAATCCTGGGCTATCGATGTTGCCGAGCGGGCACAGGGGCGCTGTCGCCGTCGTGTGCCTTCATCACCGCCCAGACTCCGGGGAGAAGTCCTGGAGAACGGTTCAGGTTGACCGGTCATGTGGAAGGTGCGAATTGGTGTGCAAGATTTTAGTTCGGCGGAGATTCGTCGCTGGTCATCCTCGTCGCCGCCGTGTCACTGACCTCCATGCTCGGCGTTCTTTGGAGCTCGGTTTACCAGTGGAGCGGTCTATCGGTCTTGCCGTATCGTGCTATGGGTGGGCCTTGGCGCAGCATCCCAGTGGTGAGTCCTTCCTCCCCATGCGCGCGAACAGCCTCTCTGCCCAGCTCCATGCTCCGATGGCCGCTTCACCCGTCGGGAGCTCGGATGCCGCCGCCTTGTGCCTGCGCCACGGGATCCGGTATCAGGGAAAACGAAGCGTGTGGCCACTGTTGGATATGGATGTCGGTTCGTCCAGATTGGTTGTGAACCGTCGATCACAGATGGACGTTGGAGATTTGATCTCGGTCTTATAAAATCCGGACCGTGTGATGTGGATCCAACGGGTCTGTGAGCGCACTTCCCACGTGGGTTAATGTTAGCCGTGGATCCGGGATCCTACGGTGGTGTGCGAGGGGCATATCATAACACACACGATCTAATCTGGGGCGTTCACTCGCGATCCGATGGTCCTAGTTGAATCTTACCCCTTCGGCAAGGTTATCTTACTAAAGAGACCTTGTGTTTTACTTAAATAAACCCGCCGTCCATATGTGGGAAGCCTGAGTCTGGGAAATATTTCGAGTTAGTCCCTGCATTTCTTTGTTTTTAATGCCCAGTCCAGAGAACAATGGAAATAGAAAATTAATTATAGAAAATGATTTTAATACAAAAATAATCCCAGAAACTTGTTTAATTCGTAGAAAATTCAAATTAAGTCCGAATTAATCCATTCCAGTTTCATTAATTTTGTATTAATATTGTCTACCAACCAGTAACACTATTTAGCCATGAAACTTGAATTAAAATTGTTCATTAGGATTAATCTATTCTAAGCACTAAATAATTTCGAAAATTCATAACTTAATAACCGTAGCTTCGATTTTAGTAGTTCTCGTTCCTACGATCTCGTAGCAAAGCGTAGATTATTATTACGCGGCTTATTCTTATGTTTGGTGTAATGTTAATTTTTGCCTATACCATGTTTGTTTGTATTGCTACATTTAGTGTGAGGTCACGAGAATCTGAAGATCATCCTGGTACCTGGATTCTCAAGGCCCAGGCAAGTTGTGCCCTTGATCACTTCTTTTCACCTACTCATGTTCTAATTAATCATAATGATCTGCATAGGTTAATTTTGATGGGACCCAATAGGTTACCCTAGTTTGTCTATCTTTATACCTTGTTTACCACTGAACTTTCTGGGTAGTACTTGCTAGTGCTATATGTGGTTTTGGGTATAGAGATACACATTACTATTCATGATTATACTTTTGTTATCAGTTGTTATCTATGGTTCATGTTGAGATCATTATGTTAATTGGAACATGGAGAACCACCCGGGAAAACAGTGCTACCACAAGGGTGGAATGGGACGCCCTTGGCTGATTAATTAGGAAAGCTAGTGGAAGACTACCTTACCCGAAAGGGGCAAGGGCAGTAGGGGAGAGGTCAGTGTAGGGAGGCCCTCGGGAGGATTTTGCTGCGATGGCGGTCCTGCAAGGGATTCCTGCACTGGATCTTCCTATAAACTGTAGCGGGTTTTCGGAAGCTAGTGGAACTTTGTAAAGGCCTCGTAGTGGATCCCTAGCCATTCACCTCGGTAGTGTCTAAGGGCCTTGCAAACCCTGGCGACATGGGATACACGACTTGTGGGTAAAGATGCGCAACCTCTGCAGAGTGTAAAACTGGTATACTAGCCGTGCTCACGGTCATGAGCAGCTCGGACACTCACATGATTAAATTATGGAACTTAAACTCAATTTGTCATATGCATTGCATTGCAGGTGAAGTTGTTACTTTTGTTCTATTACTAAATTGGGTTTGGTATTTACTTATACTTAGTAACTGCTAATAAAATTTTGACCAACTTTAAAAGCAATGCTCAGCTCTAACCATCTTCTTTGGTAAGCCTTACACTTCAAGTGAGCTCCCACATTTGGCAAGTTCATGCACATTATTCCCCACAACTTGTTGAGCGATGAACGTATGTGAGCTCACTCTTGCTGTCTCACATACACCACAGGTCAAGAACAGGTACCGCAGGATGAGGCGCTTGGAGGATGCCGTGGTGTATTCGAGAGAGGTCTAGGTCGTCGTCTCCCAGTCAACTTTGGGTTGCTGGACCGTTGTCTCCTTATAATGTAATTATTTATTTTGTATAGAACTCCTGTTATATATAAAGATGTGACATTCGATCCTGTGCCACTATACATCATATGTGTGAGACTTGGTCCCAGCATACCTGGTGTTTATGTTAACCCCGGGTTTTGGACCCCTAAAATCCGGGTGTTACAGAAGTGGTATCAGAGGAATGTTGACTGTAGGACGAAACCTAGATAGAACTGGACAACCACTAACTACTTACCTCTGCTACTCTGATTCTTTCTAAACTTATCTTAATCTTTTCTCATCTATTTCCGCCTTACTCTGATCATTCTTACCTTATCCTTCTAAAGACAAATGTGGATTTCACACTTTGAAATCCTGTGCCTAAAGTGACCTTTAGGAATAGGAGACCTAATCTTAGGAATAAAAACAAAACTATTTTTATAGATATCTATGAAGTTGAATGTTTGTTCTTATGATACTTGTTTGATTTGGATCTTTGATTGAGTGTGATGAGTTGTGGAGTAATGTCCATAATTACATATGCATATACAAATAGGAAAAAAATGCTTATAAAAAATATAACTAGATAAACTAGATTATCCCTCATTAAAGTATCTAGCCTAACAATATCCATCTCATCTTGAAAGATTTTATCCTACACTCGTAGATCCATCTTATCTTAAAGATACTATATTATCTTAGTAGACTCATCTTATCTTGAAAAGATTTATCTCATCCTAATAGATCTAACTAACCTCAAAAGATTCTACCTTATCCTTATAGATTCATCTTGCCCTAATTAGCATATTTATCCCACTCTAGAATAACAACCATGAGCTAATCCAAAAAAATTTTAGATCTTATCTAGTCTAAAATAGTCATATCAATTTATTCTAGATCTGATCCAATCTAAAGGGAGTTACTTAAACAAGTTAGTTAATACCGGTAACATAAATTAGATCCTACTAGCCAGGTGTTAACTTAGCACATTAAACCAACTCAACCATGGGCATAAGATCTAACTCAACCCATAGAGTTATGATGGATTGCATAATGTGTCTATCCCCACCTAAAACAAACTTTTGACCTACATCATGCAGTCTATCTCATCCATATATATCTTAACCATATTCCCAAATTCCGATGACATACACTAACCTCGAATCAATGAAACCAAGACCTAAAGAAAGGAAAAGATCAACATCGACAAGGAAGGATATAACAGTCAAAGCGAATCTCGAGATAAATCAAGACTTAAACATTTTGAACGAAGTACTTTCCTTGCCATAATCCTCCTTACCTAGACCTATCCAGCTTATATTCCACATAAATAGTAACTGTATACCTATGCTCTCCCAAACACCCACTAATGACTATAAAAAATGAGACTCTAGACTTTTGAAACAATTATATACTTGGACTAAAAGTTGAGGTACAGACCAATTCTTTTATATCCCTTTTCTTACAAATCTCGAGGACGAGATTTCTGTTAAGGGAGGTAGGATTTGTAACGACCAAAATCCTATTCTAGGATTTATAAATATTTCTTTATAAGGTTTAGGGTTAAAAGGTATTTTAATATAAGAATCCTCATTTTAAATGTTATTTTGAAATAAAAATAAAACTAAAAACTTGGAACCATAAACACAAGGAAGATTTTATCTATTTATTATTCTCTTTATGAACTACATACAAATGCACTCCTTAAAAAAATATAATAAATTATGGAAAAATATTGTGTGGGTTGCATAATTAGATCATTTTTATGAATAAACAAATAAATTAATTAATATAAATTATACCTGCATCATGTTGGACTTTGTTTGTGCATCTAACTTTAAAATTTGAAATTTAAACCTAGATTTGAATTGAAATAGAAAACAGGAAATAAAATAGAAAATAAAACAAAAAAGGGGGGGGGGAAAGAAAAGCTCACCGAGCAGCCTTGGGCCGATTTCCTCCTATCACAGCCCAACTCTCTTCCACTCTCGGCCCATTTCCTTCTTTCCCTGAGTACACGCCGGCCCAATTCATCCTCTTCCCCTTTTCTTTTTGTTTTGGCCACTGCGATGTGGGCCCTAGACAGCAGCCTCCTCCCATATGCGTGGGTCATGGTAGGGACACTGGCTAGCGGGCCCTCACGGTCAGAGTTGTCCTCTCCAAACAACTTCACGCGACACCGTAGGAAGCGCAACAGATTTCCAGGTGGCCAGCCGCTTTCTGCTATGTCCGTTGGATCCTAGCGAAAACTCCATGGCGAGCGGCACCTCAAGCACTGGCTCTCTCTCCCTTCAACACTCCAGTGCCCTAAGCTCCCACGCGCCCTCTCTTCCCCTCTCAGCTATGGCGAAGTCTGTGGCCGTGGTTCACAACAACAAGCTCCGTAACAACCGTATCCATTGGATTCGCCCCAATCCCGCCGAGATCTCCTCCCAGTACCAGATCGAAGCGAGCTTCAACAAACGCCACCGTATTCCATGGTGATCCATCGGGGATTGCTTCGATTAAAACCTCCCTGGATCGGCTACCCCCGTTACTATATAAATTGGACCCGCTGTGGCCACCATCCCCCATCACCTGCGCAGTCGTCGGGCATTAGGACCTGTGTAGGGGGGTGATCACTAGATTCTTGCCACCGGTAATCCTGGGCTATCGATGTTGCCGAGCGGGCACAGGGGCGCTGTCGCCGTCGTGTGCCTTCATCACCGCCCAGACTCCGGGGAGAAGTCCTGGAGAACGGTTCAGGTTGACCGGTCATGTGGAAGGTGCGAATTGGTGTGCAAGATTTTAGTTCGGCGGAGATTCGTCGCTGGTCATCCTCGTCGCCGCCGTGTCACTGACCTCCATGCTCGGCGTTCTTTGGAGCTCGGTTTACCAGTGGAGCGGTCTATCGGTCTTGCCGTATCGTGCTATGGGTGGGCCTTGGCGCAGCATCCCAGTGGTGAGTCCTTCCTCCCCATGCGCGCGAACAGCCTCTCTGCCCGGCTCCATGCTCCGATGGCCGCTTCACCCGTCGGGAGCTCGGATGCCGCCGCCTTGTGCCTGCGCCACGGGATCCGGTATCAGGGAAAACGAAGCGTGTGGCCACTGTTGGATATGGATGTCGGTTCGTCCAGATTGGTTGTGAACCGTCGATCACAGATGGACGTTGGAGATTTGATCTCGGTCTTATAAAATCCGGACCGTGTGATGTGGATCCAACGGGTCTGTGAGCGCACTTCCCACGTGGGTTAATGTTAGCCGTGGATCCGGGATCCTACGGTGGTGTGCGAGGGGCATATCATAACACACACGATCTAATCTGGGGCGTTCACTCGCGATCCGATGGTCCTAGTTGAATCTTACCCCTTCGGCAAGGTTATCTTACTAAAGAGACCTTGTGTTTTACTTAAATAAACCCGCCGTCCATATGTGGGAAGCCTGAGTCTGGGAAATATTTCGAGTTAGTCCCTGCATTTCTTTGTTTTTAATGCCCAGTCCAGAGAACAATGGAAATAGAAAATTAATTATAGAAAATGATTTTAATACAAAAATAATCCCAGAAACTTGTTTAATTCGTAGAAAATTCAAATTAAGTCCGAATTAATCCATTCCAGTTTCATTAATTTTGTATTAATATTGTCTACCAACCAGTAACACTATTTAGCCATGAAACTTGAATTAAAATTGTTCATTAGGATTAATCTATTCTAAGCACTAAATAATTTCGAAAATTCATAACTTAATAACCGTAGCTTCGATTTTAGTAGTTCTCGTTCCTACGATCTCGTAGCAAAGCGTAGATTATTATTACGCGGCTTATTCTTATGTTTGGTGTAATGTTAATTTTTGCCTATACCATGTTTGTTTGTATTGCTACATTTAGTGTGAGGTCACGAGAATCTGAAGATCATCCTGGTACCTGGATTCTCAAGGCCCAGGCAAGTTGTGCCCTTGATCACTTCTTTTCACCTACTCATGTTCTAATTAATCATAATGATCTGCATAGGTTAATTTTGATGGGACCCAATAGGTTACCCTAGTTTGTCTATCTTTATACCTTGTTTACCACTGAACTTTCTGGGTAGTACTTGCTAGTGCTATATGTGGTTTTGGGTATAGAGATACACATTACTATTCATGATTATACTTTTGTTATCAGTTGTTATCTATGGTTCATGTTGAGATCATTATGTTAATTGGAACATGGAGAACCACCCGGGAAAACAGTGCTACCACAAGGGTGGAATGGGACGCCCTTGGCTGATTAATTAGGAAAGCTAGTGGAAGACTACCTTACCCGAAAGGGGCAAGGGCAGTAGGGGAGAGGTCAGTGTAGGGAGGCCCTCGGGAGGATTTTGCTGCGATGGCGGTCCTGCAAGGGATTCCTGCACTGGATCTTCCTATAAACTGTAGCGGGTTTTCGGAAGCTAGTGGAACTTTGTAAAGGCCTCGTAGTGGATCCCTAGCCATTCACCTCGGTAGTGTCTAAGGGCCTTGCAAACCCTGGCGACATGGGATACACGACTTGTGGGTAAAGATGCGCAACCTCTGCAGAGTGTAAAACTGGTATACTAGCCGTGCTCACGGTCATGAGCAGCTCGGACACTCACATGATTAAATTATGGAACTTAAACTCAATTTGTCATATGCATTGCATTGCAGGTGAAGTTGTTACTTTTGTTCTATTACTAAATTGGGTTTGGTATTTACTTATACTTAGTAACTGCTAATAAAATTTTGACCAACTTTAAAAGCAATGCTCAGCTCTAACCATCTTCTTTGGTAAGCCTTACACTTCAAGTGAGCTCCCACATTTGGCAAGTTCATGCACATTATTCCCCACAACTTGTTGAGCGATGAACGTATGTGAGCTCACTCTTGCTGTCTCACATACACCACAGGTCAAGAACAGGTACCGCAGGATGAGGCGCTTGGAGGATGCCGTGGTGTATTCGAGAGAGGTCTAGGTCGTCGTCTCCCAGTCAACTTTGGGTTGCTGGACCGTTGTCTCCTTATAATGTAATTATTTATTTTGTATAGAACTCCTGTTATATATAAAGATGTGACATTCGATCCTGTGCCACTATACATCATATGTGTGAGACTTGGTCCCAGCATACCTGGTGTTTATGTTAACCCCGGGTTTTGGACCCCTAAAATCCGGGTGTTACAACGTGTTCTCCCTTTAGAAGCTTGTGGAGGTTCTTCATCCCCACATGTGCTAAGCGGCGATGCCACAACCAGCCCATGCAAGTCTTAGCCATTAAGCATGCATCTAGACCGGCCTCTTCTTTTGCAAAATCAACTAAGTAAAGTTTGCCGTCTAGAACACCCTTAAAAGCTAGTGAACCATCACATCTTCTAAGGACAGACACATCTACATTTGTAAATAGACAGTTATATCCCATATTGCATAATTGACTAACAGATAGCAAATTATATCCAAGAGACTCTACTAAAAACACATTAGAGATAGAGTGCTCATTTGAGATTGCAATTTTACCTAACCCTTTTACCTTGCCTTGATTCCCATCACCGAATATTATTGAATCTTGGGAATCTTTATTCTTGACGTAGGAGGTGAACATCTTCTTCTCCCCCGTCATATGGTTTGTGCATCCGCTGTCAATAATCCAGCTTGAACCCCCGGATGCATAAACCTGCAAGGCAAATTTAGGCTTGGGTCTTAGGTACCCAACTCATGTTGGGTCCTGCAAGGTTAGCACAAATATCCTTAGGGACCCAAATGCAAGTTTTGTCTCCCTTGCATCTTGCCCCTAATTTTCTAGCAACTATCTTCCTATCCTTTCTACAAATAGCAAAAGAAGCATTTAAAGCATGATATATTGTAGAAGGTTCATTTACTTTCCTAGGAACATTAACAACATTTATCCTAGGCATATTATGAACAACATTTCTCCTACCAACATTTCTATTATGCACATAAGAAGAACTAGAAGCAAACATGGCATGGGAATCAAAGGCATTATATGCATTACAATTCCTATAAGCATTTCTAGAATGTCTCCTATCATGGTACATAAAGGCATGGTTCTTTTGCACACTACTAGCCATAGGGGCCTTCCCTTTCTCCTTGGCGGAGATGGGAGCCTTATGGTTTGTCAAGTTCTTGGCTTCCCTCTTGTAGCCAAGTCCATCCTTAATTGAGGGGTGTCTACCAATCGTGTAGGCATCCCTTGCAAATTTTAGCTTGTCAAATTCATTCTTGCTAGTCTTAAGTTGGGCATTAAGACTAGCTAATTCCTCATTTAATTTGGAAATTGAGACTAAATGATCACTACAAGCATCAATGTCAAAATTTTTACACCTATTACAAGTTTCAACAATTTCTACACAAGAATCAGATTTACTAGCTACTTCTAGTTTAGCATTTAAATCATCATTAAAGCTTTTTAACTTAGCAATAGTTTCATGACAAGAAGATAATTCACTAGAGAGCATTTCATTCCTCTTAATTTCTAGAGCAAGAGATTTCTGTGCTTCTATAAATTTATCATGCTCTTCATACAACAAATCCTCTTGCTTTTCTAAAAGCATATTCTTATCATTCAAGGCATCAATCAATTCATTAATTTTGTCTACCTTGGTTCTATCTAATCCCTTGAATAAGCATGAGTAATCTATCTCATCATCATCACTAGACTCATCCTCACTTGAAGAAGCATAAGTACTAGTATTATGAGTGCTTACTTTCTTCTCCGTTGCCATGAGGCAAGTGTGACGCTCGTTTGGGAAGAGGGATGACTTGTTGAAGGCGGTGGCGGCGAGTCCTTCATTGTCGGAGTCGGAGGAGGAGCAATCCGAATCCCACTCCTTGCCTAGATGTGCCTCGCCCTTTGCCTTCTTGTATGCCTTCTTCTTCTCCCTCTTGCTCCCTTGGTCCTGTTCACTATCATTGTCGGGACAGTTAGCAATAAAATGACCAAGCTTACCGCATTTGAAGCATGAGCGCTTCCCCTTGTCTTTGGTCTTGCTTGGTTGTCCCTTGCGACCTTTAAGCGCTGTCTTGAATCTTTTGATGATGAGGGCCATCTCTTCATCATTGAGTCCAGCCGCCTCAATCTGTGCCACCTTGCTAGGTAGCACCTCCTTGCTTCTTGTTGCCTTGAGAGCAAGGGGTTGCGGCTCGTTGATCGGACCATTCAAGGCATCGTCCACGTACCTCGCCTCCTTGATCATCATTCGCCCGCTAACGAATTTTCCGAGGACTTCTTCGGGCGACATTTTGGTGTACCTGGGATTCTCACGAATATTATTCACCAAATGAGGATCAAGAACGGTAAAGGACCTTAGCATCAGTCGGACGACGTCGTGGTCCGTCCATCGCGTGCTTCCGTAGCTCCTTATCTTGTTGATAAGGGTCTTGAGCCGGTTGTATGTTTGAGTTGGCTCCTCGCCCCTTATCATCGCGAACCTTCCAAGCTCGCCCTCCACCAACTCCATTTTGGTGAGTAAGGTGACGTCGTTCCCCTCATGAGAGATCTTGAGGGTGTCCCAGATCTGCTTGGCATTGTCCAAGCCGCTCACCTTGTGATACTCGTCCCTGCACAAAGAGGCTAGCAACACAGTAGTAGCTTGTGCATTCTTATGAATCTGTTCATTAATGAACACAGGGCTATCCGAGCTATCAAATTTCATTCCACTTTCCACAATCTCCCAAATGCTTGGATGGAGAGAAAACAAGTGAGTACGCATTTTGTGGCTCCAAAATCCGTAGTCCTCTCCATCAAAGTGAGGGGGCTTGCCAAGTGGAATGGGAAGCAATTGAGCATTTGAGCTATGCGGAATGCGTGAATAATCGAAAGAAAAGTTTGAGTTAACCGTCTTTCGTCTGTCGTAGTCGTCGTTGTCCTTTTGGGAGGAGGAAGATTCGTCGCTGTCGTAGTAGACAATTTCCTTGATGCGCCTTGTCTTCTTCTTCCTCCCGTCTTTTCTTTTGTGGCCCGAGCCTGAGTCGGTGGGCCTGTCATCATTGGGCTCGTTGACGAAGGACTCCTCCTTGTCGTTGATCACCATCCCCTGCCCTTAGGATCCATCTCTTCGGGCGGTTAGTCCCTTTCTTGAAGAGAACTGCTCTGATACCAATTGAGAGCACCTAGAGGGGGGGTGAATAGGTGATCCTGTAAAACTTCAAAAACTTATAGCCACAAAAACTTGGTTAATTGTTAGCACAATAATTGCCAAGTGGCTAAGGAGGAATCCTCAACAAAACACAATAACCAACAAGGATCAATCACAGAGATGGCACGGTGGTTATCCCGTGGTTCGGCCAAGACCAACGCTTGCCTACTCCATGTTGTGGCGTCCCAATGGACGAGGGTTGCAATCAACCCCTCTCAAGCGGTCCAAAGACCCACTTGAATACCACGGTGTTTTGCTTGCTTTATCTCAATCCCGTTTGCGAGGAATCTCCACAACTTGGAGCCTCTCGCCCTTACACTTGAAATTCACAAAGAACACGGAGCAAGGGAGGGATTAGCAACGCACACAAGACACAAGAAACAGAGTGTCAATACGCACACAAATCGCAACAAGAGCTCGCAACACGACTCAATGAGTTCACAACTCCACAAGAGCTCTATATGCTATCACAATGAACCGAATGCGCGAAATCGATGTCTTGGTGCTTAGAAATGTTGTTGAGATGCTTGGTGTTCTCCTCCATGCGCCTAGGGGTCCCTTTTATAGCCCCAAGGCAGCTAGGAGCCGTTGAGAGCAATCTTGGAAGGCTGATCTTGCCTTCTGTCGACTGGCGCACCGGACAGTCCGGTGCACACCGGACATGTCCGGTGCCTGATTTCTTTCCATAAACAGCGTAGTCGACCGTTGGCAACCTGAGAACCGTTGGCGCACCCGACATGTCCGGTGCACACCGGACAGTCCGGTGCCATCTTCTAGCCGTTGGCTCGGCCACGTGTCCCGCGCAGATTGCGCGGCCGACCGTTGGCCCGGCCGACCGTTGGCTCACCGGGCAGTCCGGTGCACACCGGACAGTCCGGTGAATTATAGCCGTACGTCACCGATGAATTCCCGAGAGCGACGAGTTCGCCTGTGAACGGCCCACCGGACAGTCCGGTGCACACCGGACAGTCCGGTGAATTATAGCCGTACACCGCCGTCGAAGTCCCGAGAGCAGCCACTTTGCTCAAGCCAGCCTGGCGCACCGGACACTGTCCGGTGCACACCGGACAGTCCGGTGCTCCCAGACTGAGCAGACTCTTGGCTGCTCGAGCCAAGACCTTTCCAATCGGATTTTTCCTGTTTCCAGCACTTAGACACAATATATTAGTCGCTAAAACAATGTACTAAGTCTGAGAAACATACCTTTAACCTTGATTTGCACTTTGTCCACCATTTTACACTCAGGCATTTGTGTTGGACACTAAATCACCAAAATACTTAGAAATGGCCCAAGGGCACATTTCCCTTTCACATCAAAACAGACCCGATGATCAACTAGCTAGGAAACCCTTTGCACGAGCATTATGAGCTCCATGGCCTCACCTCGGCAAGCAAGAAGTTTCGTGGCCTGCACCGTAAGGGCCACACCCACCACAAGAACAGGCTCTCAAGGAGAGCCACTTGGAAACGCAACCAGACCCTCTCCCTCCACATGTACCGTTGAGCAGCTCGTTGGGTGCTTAGATATTATCAATGTCCGACCAGTCCCAAGCAAGACAACAAGATTGGTTGTCTCTTGTTGCATTTTCAAAGTTTTGCTATTTGTGTTCTCGGCACTTAATGTTAGATTAGAAATCAATTATGGATCATATGTCATGAACTTTTTGCAATTTGACTGTATTATCAGACAACGAATGGTTACTGATAAAATGATGCCTGCTGTTGTGAACTACATGATTGGTTTTGCCTTGCTGTGCTGCATCCCGTAGTGATGGCCTCCTGAATTTCGTGATTATGAAATATTTTCTTATGCTTGAATAGTTTGTCACCATTTTCTGTGATATTCGTTTTGTTATATGAAAAATATCACACTTTCCAGGAAGACAGAGACACATTTTTTGCCAAGATAGGAGTTTCTCATGTTCATTTGGATAAGGAGAAAATTACTAGAGCTTCTCAGGTCCATTTTTTGCAAAGATAGGAATTTCTCATATCCATTTTCTGTGATATTCGTTTTGTTATATAGAAAATAGTTTGCCACCATTTTCTGTGGTCACTTATGCACAGACCAGAGTGCCCCTTATGTTACTTCTGGTTGGTTCATCAAAAATTTTCATTATCTTTGCTTTGCTAAGTATCATACTTCATATATCTCTGGAGATTCCAAATTTTGTTCAAAATGGCACTGGTACTAGAATTTGCATGTGTATGTATCAATGTATAGTAAAGTAATTTTTCTTTTAATATTATGTGCTTCTTTTCAAAGAATAATATACAACAAAACCAAAATATGGAATAGCTCTTCATATGTGTACGGTTGGGTTGCAGTCAGGTTAGGGCTTGAATTGAAATTTGGAACTACAGTTTTGAATAACGTTTAAGCCATGAATTGCATCCCTAGGACCCATAAATATGAAGGCGCTACTATTGTAACCGTGAGATGATCTAATGGCTGGTTTGGCGATGACAGCGTCTTGGTGCAGGTGGAGCTGCTATTTATGGAGGGAGCGTTGATAGTCATTGTCCTAGGATGGTAGTCCGCATGGCTGAAACGTTAGTCATCACTTCTTAGACTTTATTTTGGTTATATTCGTATTGTAGTATAATTTGATTTGTACAAGTTTAGTTCTATATTGATTGTTGACAAAGAATTTGTGAGAGATTGAGATCAATGATAATATGTGTTTTGTTTTTATGTAATCCTTCTGCTCTAATATTTTATATTAAATTTTAACTTTCGTATATTCGTGTCGTAGTGATGTTTGTCATTCTATATCTATATTTTATACTAAATTTTAACTTTTCTGGCATCGCACGGGCACAAATGGATTCCGAAACATTTTCCCATAACAATATAACACACATATGTACATAAGTTATTGTGTTTTTATACGGTTCCGTTACAACGCACGGGCACTCACCTAGTATAGACATAAGTCATGTCATAGGTGGAGTGGTAGAGGAGGTTTCATGTGATTGTGAGCTTGCGGATTCAATTTTCACAGGCTACGAACATATAATTAAAATATTTTTTGCTATTTAAAAAACTCATTTTATATTTTTTGGAAAAGATTTTCACTACCACTACATAGCTTCTGTATACTGATCTTGGGCCTCGAGTTCCAAAAATAAATTTGATAAAGTTAGTGGAGCATGTTATTAGGTGCTCCAGAAATTTATGGAGCTAGCATTGTAAACTCTTATAAGACATTTAAATTAATTATTTCATTAACTATTTAGATTAAAAAATATTTTTAAAACTATTTAAATCTAGATTATAAACCCCAACTTTACCCTAGAGCTGAAACCTAGAACATTCCATAACACCCCATCCCCCTAAAAACATATTTTAAGGTTTTGCTTCTTTCCTGTTGATCAAAGCCATATCTTAAGACCCTACTTTTGCGAGGTCGACAATAATACCTAGACCATGTTTTAAACCTCTAAAACTAATAGTTAGCAGTTAAAATTAGCTAGGGGAACTTAAATTATTCTCTAAGCAGCTCCCTAAATCTTAAATTTAAAAAGTGGATAGAAAAATATTTCTTCAATAGTTCTCTAAATAGACATACTAAATTTAGTTAGTTGCTATTCAACCCTATTTACTCTCTAAGTTTAGCAATCGGATATGAACTCACTAAATGCAGTTGGCGTCGATCTACACCTGTGCGCTCATTTTTTTCTCTTTCCTGCGCAGCGAGGTAGCCAGACCCGACTCACTTTTTTCCTCTTTCTTGAGCAGCGAGGTAGCCAGATCCGACACACGTGACACAAGCTTCTTCTCCATCATCAGACCACCATCGTATCGTCGTCTCATAGGTCACGCTGCGGGACCCTCCCACATAGGTAACGCCGACCAGCCTTGCCCTCCGTCCTCGACATCCTCTGTTCTTGAGTCTTGACCCTATCACTAGCCAAATCTGACGGAAGCAGGTCTACCAAAACTAAATTCAAAATTGAATTACTCACTAAATATTAGAAACTAATGGAGACCAAGCTATTTTTTACTCCTAATAACTATTTAGCAACTTGCTAATAAACATGAGTTTAGAAAGCTAATTTTTAGAGAGCAATTGGAGTTACTCTAATAGACAAATTAATTGTCAGCTATACCTCTAGACCTCTCGAGTAGCTATTAGTGTCTTTTTTGGTAGGACTCTTCCTCTACTAGCTCCAGCTTTAGCTCTAGCTCCTGGTAAAAATCTCTCTCCTTATTATCTAACAACTCTAGAAGAAACACCGTGTTTGATTGGGAACCTGCAGCTCCTTGTATGAGAGAATATTATATAATATTCTTACAAATATTTTTGAATCTATAACATAATGCAACAATAAATAAATAAATAAAAATTGACATGGGACCTCTCCGATCAAGCGCCGCAGGGACACCACCATCACGATCGTCCTGTTCACCAATCAAGCGCCGCTTGGGGCCTCCGATCAAGCGTCTTGGAGAAGATACACGTAAAGCTACGCCTTGGAGAGGATACGCTTGAGATCGCAAGGATTTGTTCTGACGTGGGACCATATGTGGAGGGGAAGAGCTGATAGAAGCCAAAAAAACAGCTCCATGCGTCGACCAGTTTTGGGGAGAGCTCCTTTCTTTTTTTTTCTAGAAAAAGTCCATCAAAGAGCTTTCCGTTTGATATATTTTTTGGAAGAACCATGCCAAAGGGACCCTTAGTTGTTAGCTGCTTCAATCTAACTAGTAACTTATTAGGTGGCTTAAAATTAACTCTAGAGGATTGGAGCAGTGTCTTACATAAGATTTATTTTTTTAGCATGAATAAGCGTATTCGAGGTTGTATCGGTACTAGACATAAAGGATTTTTATTATTCTAATTAAGGCAAATCATATTGAAATCTGCTAAGTTTATGTAGAAGAACATTAATATCTATCTATATACAAAGTAAAGTGTGAAAGAGCATCATATAGTATCTTTAATGAAGCTCGGTTCGCAAAAAAAAAATCCGCTCATTTGATGCCATAATAATAATTTTCTATAAGTTTAATTAGATTTAGATAGGTTTAACTAAGAATAACTTAAAATATATCTTAAGATGGAGCGAGTATAGAATCCCCACATTTTTGGCGCGTGACATGGAAACGAACGATGTAACTACAAAGTTTCATAATTTTTTAAAACTATAACTTTCATGTTGATGATTTTTTCATTCGAGATCGTTTTTAAAATTTATTTTTTAAAAAAAATTTAGATGTAGTTTTCGTTGACAAGATGACTTCAAATGAAAAGTTGTCAACTACAAAATTCTATAACTTATCAAGATATACAAAGTTTATTTTGGTTGTTTGATCATCTATTTATCCCACATGATACTTCTAACATTATTCACAAATCTTATATATCTCTATTGTAGTTTCATAAACTACGAGAGACATAAGTTTTATGAACACATTTACTTTTATTTTGTCATATGAAAAAATAATCAAAATATAAATTGTACGTTTTGATGAGTTATACAAATTTGTGGTTGAAAACTTTTTAATTTGAATTAATTTAGTGCTTTGAAATGCGATTTTTAACTTGTCTTTGCCTAGTGTTGGAAAAAACACTCGACAAAGAAACTCTTTGCCAAGTGTCAAAAATAAAACATTCGGCAAACAGTTTCTTTGTCGAGTGTATTTTTTACTAGGGTTTTTTGCTTGGCACTCTTGGCAAAGAGTTTTTTTGCCAAGTGCTCCAAAGAAAATACTCGACTAATTATTTGGCACTCGACAAAGAGCCGAATTCTGGTAGTGCAGACAACACGCTCATCCTCGCACTTGCCGCACGGCACACCATGAACCCTGCACCCTTCATTTTAGACTATCCCCAACAATTTATCCATTCGCATACCCATGTTAAAACTCTACTATACGAACAATGTAAAAATAGTATTTTAGATGAACTATAGATAAACTGCTGGACACGGTCTTATACAAATCTTTACTACTCTATAAGAACCTAACGTAGACCGTGGTGCACGGTTCTGCCTCCTCATGGCGCATACGACCCACATGTTAGTATCCCCCTTCTTCCCCGTGCGCGCCCTCTCCCCTCTACTCCCGCATCCGCATGGTCCTCGCGCAATCCCCTCACCGATCAATGCCTTGGCCACGGAAGAAAAAATCTCGTCACTGTCACAGAAGGAAACACATCACCTCGCAGCTATCCAAGCCTCGCAGCAATCTAGCACGTAGGAATCCCATCACCGACGATCTGCGCGCGCAGGACCATCCCGCCCAATCGTTCTTCCCATGCACCGCGGATGCCCCGCCCATATCCTCTGCGCCCCAAACGCAATCCACGCCTCACCGCCATGGAAACAATCCCCTCGTCGCCATCCAACGCACAGGACCACCATTGGCCTGCATCCCATCGCAAGTGCAGGACCACCCCGCCATCTCATTCTTCCCATTCTATGCGCCAGCCCCGCCCGGATCTTGCGATGCTCGAGTACTTCCCGTTCTACGTGCCAGCCCCGCCCAGATCTTGCGATGCTCGAGTATAAGATGGAAGACACCTCTCTGAGCACTCAAATCTAAACACCACACCTCTCTGAAACACAAACAGACTTGGTTTACGAAATAGAGAACTACTCGTGTGGCTGTTCATCTGGCAATTTCAGGTTTGTGTTTCTAAGTTTTATATATGTTTTCCTTTTCTCTAATTGACTGTAGAGTTATCATCCATGCACCCTTTCCGTAAATAAATAGAATTTTAGTTGTAGTTGAATCAATATTTGTGGGCAATGTGTCCTGCACGACATTTTGTATATTGAGTGTACCACATTAGCTATTTTAGCACTTGCCAGATTTTTATTTTTTAAAACATCAGTCACTCAAATCTAAACGCCACACCTCTCTTCACAAACATTAATATGATATGCAATATGATGTCTAGAGTTTTGACTAAAAATATATCTACCTGGCCTCAAAATTCATGGTTTCCCTTTATATGAAACTGTAGTTCCTGTCAAATCATGACATTTATATGAAATTGTACACTTATCCAAAATTTTTGATGGTTCAAACTATGTCCTATATACCAAATTAATCTGTTCAACATGTTGCAGTTCCTGTCAGATCACGAAGATTAACCTGTTCAAGGTGATCCAATCCCCTTAGCCCTATCCTTGTCTTATTAGTCCATACTTGTATACACTGTGTTGTTTTAGTTCGGTGTCTCTATCCTGAACTTCTGTGTCTGTGGTAAAGTACTCCCATCTAATGCCATTCTTAGTCGCGGTAAATTGTTGAATTAAGAAGAAAATGTGTTGCGACACAGTTGTCTTCTTCACACTTTTGTGAATTGATTTAAAGGTGTTACTGTTTTTTTTCCAATTCATCTATCAGTCTACTACACAAATTTGTGATCTCCCTTTATTTCAATTATGAGTTAACTATGTCTACCTTCACACATTTGTGAATTGATTTAAGGGTATCACTGTTTTTCTCAATTCATCTATCAGGCTGCTACACAAATTCTTGACCTATCTTTATTTTAATTATAAATTGATTTAAGGGTAAGTTGCATTTCTCATCCTTTTTTAACATAATTCTCTCAGTCACCTTGTTGATTTTTCCTGCTACCGTCCTCACATTTTTCACGACCTTTCACTTTCCAGTATGAAGCAAAGCTCTTCCCTGGCTTGATCTATCGAATGAAGCAGCCAAAAATCGTGCTGCTGATTTTTGTTTCCGGCAAGATTGTTCCGACAAGAGCTAAGGTTAGCAGTTGTTTCTTGAGTCCATTATCATTAGAGTACATCTCAGTTTTTTCTGATCGCGTTAGAGTATATCCAACATTTTCTCTTTCTAGGTGAGAGATGAGACGTTGCTTTTGAAAATATCTATCCAGTCCTCATAAAGTTCATAAAAGTTCGGCAATGCTAAGTACATGGTATGTTGTTCAATTATGTGCCCAGTTGTTGTTGTCCCACTTTTTATCGTTTTGTTTCCTGATTTCAACGTTGTCCCACTTTTTATCGTTTTGTTTCTTGATTTCGACTATACCATTACCTGGGACGCTCACGAGACTTATATAATATACTATTCTTCTATGGAATCAATGTGTTGATTAATATTCGCTACATATTTATCATTATTTTTTTTATTAATGACAAAGCACATGTACAATCTTATATATCTTTTAAGATATATAAACGTCTACTTTTGGTGATGCTAATAAAAGTACATAATAACATATAATAATTTTTGCATATCAATGTATTTTATCACTATTTGAATTGCGCACAAATTTCATGTCATTAGTGTTAATTTGTGAGATATGGGGTTGATACAAATTTTATGTCATTAGTGTTAATTTATGAGATATAGGGTTCATGATATATATGTTGCTCGTTTTTATGTAATCGTTGTGCACTAATATTTATCGAATAATTTATACGTCGTCGCAACGCACGGACACATACCTAGTATAAAGTAAAATTAAGCGTTTAAATTTAGGTTTGTTGGCTTCACATTTATATTTATCTAATCAAAATAACATAAAATATTTTTATGTTTTATTAAAATGAAATATACACCTGTGATATATATAGATAGCAAGGCAACGTATGTCTAATTTTCGGAAGTCAAAAGAAAGAAAGCAGTGATCTATTGTACTCAGATTGGGCGAAGCGAATGCAAGGAGGGCAACGTGCCAAACGAAAGCGTGTAGGCCATTGACCACATTCGACATTAGTTGCTACCGCGACACATTCGTGTACCCCTGGTCCCTGCCAAGTGTCAACAACCTAATAAAAATGAAAATAAAAAAAATGGTTTGTGGACGGCACCGTACCATCTCCATGCACGTAAGGAAAATCAGTCACAACTCAACAAGCAAGGAGATCGCGCCACTCACACACCGGCCATGTGCGGCCAGTTTATTGTGCCGTTGTAGCCCGCATTAAGAATCGGAAATCAGTCATCGCAGTGCATTGCAGGTGCAGCAGTGCTGCATTGGGCAAGCGGGCGATCACGTGAAGTTGCTTGCACAGTTGCGCTGCCTTTGCTTGCTATACGTAGTGATCAGCCTCCAGCCCCCACCCCACTTTCTGACGGTTTATTTTGGCAAGCATTCGATGCTTCTCGCAGCGCTTCTCGATCGCGCCCGTCCGTCCACGTGTGCTTGGCCCTGTGCGCTGTTCTCCTGGTGGACGGAGGCGGGCGGTGCAACGTCTGCGCCGCGCCAGAGTGAGCGGTGCACGGTGCTTCAGTTGCCGCCCCGCGAAGCTTTAAAAGCAAGCCGAGAGCGCACGTAGAGACATCCCAGCAGCACATGTTTGTATCTGCAACTCGTCTCGACTAGCCTGCACGCCGGGAGCCCTCGTCTCGCCCTTCTCCACCTCCGAAGGTAGGGTACCTGATACTTCCCTGCCCCGGCCGCGCATCGCATCCGCGGTTTTAGTTTGCCGGCCTCGGTTCCGATCGATTCCTCGATCCTCCCTCCGGGCGGGCGTCCACCGACTTCATCATCCACTCGCCGGCCGAACCGATTTGTTTCGTTTGCCGTTCGATCCGCAGATCCTGCGAGTTCAACCCGCGAGTGAGCATGTCGTCCTACTCCCCGCCGCCGCCGCCGCCGCCGCGGGACCAGTCCATGGACACCGAGGCACCCAACGCGCCCATCACCAGGGAGCGGAGGCTCAACCCCGATCTGCAGGAGCAGCTCCCCAAGCCATGTACGCGCCTCGATCACTTCTCTGTTGCCTATCGCCTTGATCGCTTCTGATGATCGTTGTGGCCACAATCTGTTTCCTGATTAGGAGAGCCGTAATCCAGCTCGAGTGCATTGATTCCGTTTCCTTTTTGTCCCTCCCTCCCGGTTCGCAGATCTCGCGAGAGCTCTCGAGGCGGTGGACCCGAGCCACCCGCAGGGGACCAAGGGGCGCGACCCCCGCGGCATGAGCGTGCTTCAGCAGCACGCCGCCTTCTTCGACCGCAATGGCGACGGCGTCATCTACCCCTGGGAGACGTTTCAAGGTGTATATATATATGTTACATGGCAGTGGCACGGTTGATTGATCAGTCGTTTCAGGCAATCGATGGTGTTCGTTCCTTTCAGGACTGCGAGCGATAGGATGTGGACTCACTGTATCATTCGCGTTCTCCATACTGATCAACCTCTTCCTCAGTTATCCCACTCAGCCGGTAACGTTCTCTCGGCCTCCTGTACTGTACGTGCATGCTTCTGGACGTTCAGCTCTGGAAGAGTCTTGGGCACTGTCTCGTCAGTTCCGTTTTTATATTTATTGAAGGAGAAAGACAGCTCTGCAATGATCTGAAGCCACTTTCTCGAGATCCAACATTGTTTATTTTCGTATATACTAGATATGAGCTCTCTGCTCTCTTCAGTCTCTTCGCGAAGGAGAAGAGAAAACAAAAGGCTCTTGTAAGCTGACCCTCTTTCTGGATTCAGGGATGGTTACCTTCTCCTTTGCTGTCCATCCGCATAGACAACATCCACAAGGGTAAGCACGGGAGTGATTCTGAAACTTACGACACTGAAGGGAGGTATGTACAGCAGTACACTAGTACGCCTAACACACTACTTGCAGTCTCATGCTGCTATGGCCTATGGCCAAAGGTTTCAGTGCCATTCCAGCCTAATGCTCTGACTCTATGCTTTGCTTTGCTTCAATTCTGCACAGGTTTGATCCATCAAAGTTCGATGCTATATTCAGTAAGTACGGTCGAACCCATCCTAATGCTCTAACAAAAGACGAGTTGAGCTCAATGCTTCAAGGAAACCGCAATACGTACGATTTCCTTGGCTGGTAAGACAGTAGTTGAACTCTCAGTGTTTCCGTATTCCGTCGACCAGTTCCATTTTGAACCGTTCTCGGATTAGCCCAATTTCCGGGGGTTTTGTTTGGTAGCTCATTGTTTGGACATGAAGTTTATTTCAAATGTCTTGTTCTTTACTATGCTTCTGTTTTCTGAATGTTTTGGGATCTCGTCCCTGGCCTGCAGGTTGGGCGCTGCCGGTGAATGGCTCTTACTCTACAGCTTGGCGAAAGACAAGGATGGCCTCTTGCAGCGCGAAACTGTCCGTGGTCTATTTGATGGGAGCCTATTTGAGCGACTGGAAGACGACAACAACAAGAAGAAATCGTCCTGAATGCTGAGCAGCCTTGTACAGCTCAGGGAAGCGCTGTCAGTACAAAACTACCAGATATACCATTGGTCGTGTTCAAATAACAAATGCTTCGGCTTTGTTCATCCGTCATTAACTATGAGTGCTGGGATTTGTTTGTATGTGTGTCGTGCTACCAGTTTCTTCTCCTGTCGTCTCACACAGGTACTGTATTACGCATGTGTTTTCTAGTGTCCGTGCGGAAGCTGTATTATAAGCTGAAATATGTGCGTTTGAAATTTACTAGTTAAGGGTGCGCGCCCTGCGCGCGTGTATTGTATGCTTAAAATATATTGACAGATGTGTCCGTTTGAAATTTACTAGCCCTTTAGGTTTCACCTTCTTGAAGATGTTTCTAGCGGCCGGATCACTGGGGACTATAAGCGCTCGCAAACTGGAGAACATCTAAAATACTCGCGGTCTATGGAGTCGCAGGCCAGCCTGTGGGAGGTGTTAGGACTAAGGAAGGTGCCTCGTCTCCGTTCAAATACGATCGTATGGTTAAAAAAATGACAAAACAATGAAGACCAAAGCAACAAAGAGGAGGCTTAAGTACTCTTTCTAGCCACGACCTAATCAGCATAAGCTCCTCACTTCCATAATAATACGCTGGTAGATAGAACATTTGGGATCCTTCAAGTGGGATTGCCACCCACGTTCACGGTTAAGAGAACTGTTGGACACCAAAATGAGTGGACGGTTCGGCCCTTAGGCCCAGACGGTCCGTGTGTCCCGAGATAAGATTAACTCGGATGTTTATCCTTATCTCGTGTGTGGTTATCCATCTAATCACGTGGGAGTTTGTTGGCTACCTCTTAGAAAAAGGTCCAAACCTCCTCTCCTATAAATATAAAGGGATACGGACGATTGAGAACCCCCGAATACATTCCAATTGAACCAATTACCTTATTTACTTTTCTTGCCCTAGAAGTAGATGTAGCATAGTTCTAATTATAGCCTTCCGCATATCCACCTCCACCCCTATTCGACTCTATGTCGTCTAGATCTGTCTTGGATGGCCTGCCGATCCCAAGACGACCTTAGGATCTCACCCCTCCCGGGGGGTAAGATCTAGTTGTCCACTCGAGACCTCTTCCTCGAATTGATCTCTTAATTCCTAAGCGACTCCACATCGTCTGGGGACGCCCCGGGTGACCTGTCGACCCGAAGCACCTTAAGATCTTTTCCCCCTAGGGGACGAGATCTAGATTCCAGCAAGGAGGAGGAAGATGACCCTGTCGCCAGGTCGCGGACCGTCCGGTCCAGAGCTGTGGACCGTCCGGTGTGACGCAGGGAAGACACCGCTCCTGCGCCCAGGTCGCGGACCGTCAGGCCCAAGGCCGCGGACCGTTCGCGCCGCCGCGGAGGACACTATCAGGCAACTCGGCGACCTGTCGCAGGCCGCCACCACTGTTCACCTCGCGGAGCCGAACCCAAGGTATTGCTCATCACGAGAAGGTCATAGGGTTCGTTGCTATTTGGTCCCAAATAGGTGGTGACCATCATAGAGGTGTTGCCCCACATTTAGGATAACCACTTTATTTGACCCTACATCATCTAAAGGTGTCAATTACCGCCAAGTGGTTCATTATAGTGTTTGGTGACCAAAAAGGCACCAACATACTTTTGGCGTCTCCGCTGGGGACGAGGTTGCAGATCTACAAAACCAGGCTTACATGGCCGATTCTAAAGATCTCAACAGTGCTTCTCCAAACAACGACACAAGGCTGACTAATTTATCGGCTGTAGAGCATGAAAACTTAAAAGATGACATGAAGAAGATGGATGAGGAGATCCAACGACAACAAGATCAGATGCTCAAGGTGGCGAAAAAGTGGTACCTCTCGCACTTCAAGGTAGATCGCCACCAGAAGGTCATAAAGGAGAGGGAAATAGACGCCGATTACATGTCATCCGTGCTGCAACAGCTCCCCACGATAGGTGATGGCAGGTCAGTCGATGATATTCCATCTATTAAAATTTCTTTTGATAATCGGATTAAAAGTATCACATAGGATATAGAAAGGATGGCGCATGCATTAGGAAAAACTCATATGCCTAGTTTTTTATCACATAAATTAGGCGCCAAAACAATTGCGCCAAACACATCGGCAACAAATGGGTTTCCCCAGCCATATTCTGGTATGCCGATGGACTCATATCCAGGACGACTGTCACCACCATCTTCGCTAAATGGTGAGTCAACTCTAAGCACGACCGGACCGTCCGCACACAATCGCGGACCGTCTGGCCCTCCGTCATACCGTCCGGCACCCTACACCAGACAGTCCGGAGTTACATAGAGCCAACCACAAGGGTCACAGGTGTTGCCTGACATGACCGGATAGTCCGAGGATAGTACCGGACTATCCGATCCACCCGCAGTCCGACTGTACAGGTCGGACCGTCCGGAGCACCAGAAGTCACCTGTGATCTGCCTAGTGCGGAAGGCCGACATAAATATAACCGGACACCCAAGCCCCAAGAACAAAAAAAGTCACATGTCTCTGAGCTTGTTTGGCCCACTAAGGCCAAACCTTCTGTTCGCAAACACCCGCACTCGACACAAAAGGAAAAGGTTAAGTTCACATTTAATATTACTAAGTGTGATAAAATATTTGATGAGTTGCTTAAACATGGTAATATTAAATTATCACATATAATTCCTCCGGTTGAAGAATTAAAAGGGCATATATATTGTAAATGGCATGGCTTCTTTCTTCATAACACCAATGATTGTGTTGTCTTTCGTCAACAAATACAATCGGCTATAAACGAAGGCCGGTTGAGGTTTCCAAAGGTGGTGAGGATTGACAGGCCACCTGCCCCTGCCACCACATTAGAGCCGACAAGCAAAAAAGTCATAGTTCGGCCCTGTGCGGCCGATAAAAGCAAAGATAAAAATATCGTCATTGGTGATCCTCGCACACCAAATATGTCACGTAGAATGGTTACTCGGAAAAACTCCGGACAAAAGAAAGACTGGAGGCACCAGGGGGCAAGCACGATCGGACACCCGATCACGGTCACCTGTCTTGCGTACGCCGTACGATCCGGGTACTAAGGCCGAACAGTCCGAGACAGGAGCGGACGGTCCGGCTATAATGGTCGGACGGTCCGCAGACAGTCAGAAGCAGCAACCTCAGACCACCGGACCACAAGGTTCCAAAACAAGTGTTAGGAAACAAAATACTACTAAGACGTCTAGACAACTCAGTAGAGTCGGCCCTACTTTTGGTCAGTTGCTTGCCAAATATACAAAGAAGGCCGTTCCACACAACCGACCAATAAAGCAGACGAAGTCAAAAGGGCGATCTGTGCAAAAGCAAAAGCCGACTAAACGGACCCAAAAGGTAGCACAACCAAGATCGCCTTGTCATCCTCCTTCAGGGATAGCATGGTGCGTCCCGTTCTATCCATCGCTGATGTGTTGTCCTGCTCATGTGTGGGGTGGTACGACGATGAATTAGTATTACTAGTCCAATCTGTTTGCTTATTTGGGCTGGGGGCACCACAAGTTTTTGCCTATTGACAGGTTGATCATGTAGACATGGCCGAAGAGGATGCGATCTAAAACGGCCTCTGTGCATTAAGTTCCATCAAGTATTTATATTATCTGATCGCAAGAGCTGATGACTTGCATCGAGCTGAGTCCTTACTTCAGGAACAAAAGCTCATGAGGTCAATTGTTTCGGAAGTTTTTGCTGATGCTTTTGGTTCGCCAAGCTCCACCAAAAGGCATGGGGGCATATGTTGGACACCAAAATGAGCGGACGGTCCGGCCCTTAGGCCCAGACGGTCCGCGTGTCCCAAGATAAGATTAACTCGGATGTTTATCCTTATCTCGTGCGTGGTTATCCATCTAATCACATGGGAGTTTGTTGGCTATCTCTTAGGAAAAGGTCCAGACCTCCTCCCCTATAAATATAAAGGGGTACGATCGATTGAGAACCCCCGAACATATTCCAATCGAACCAATTACCTTATTTACTTTTCCTGCCCTAGGAGTAGATGTAGCATAGTTCTAGTTGTAGCCTTCCGTATATCCACCTCCACCCCTATTCGACTCTACGTTGTCTAGATCCGTCTTGGGTGGCCTGCCGATCCCAAGACGACCCTAGGATCTCACCCCTCCCGGGGGGTAAGATCTAGTTGTCCACTCGAGACCTCTTCCTCGAATTGATCTCTTAATTCCTAGGCGACTCCACGTCGTCTGGGGACGCCCCGGGTGACCTGTCGACCCGGAGCACCTTAAGATCTTTTCCCCTAGGGGACGAGATTTAGATTCCAGCAAGAAGGAGGAAGACGACCCTGTCGCCAGGTCGCGGACCGTCCGGTCCAGAGCTGCGGACCGTCCGGTGTGACGCAGGGAAGACACCGCTCCTGCGCCCAGGTCGCGGACCGTCCGCGCTGTCGCGGAGGACACTATCAGGCAACCCGGCGACCTGTCGCAGGCCGCCACCACTGTTCACCTCGCGGAGCCGAACCCAAGGTATTGCTCATCACGAGAAGGTCATAGGGTTCGTTGCTATTTGGTCCCAAATAGGTGGTGACCATCATAGAGGTGTTGCCCCACATTTAGGATAACCACTTTATTTGACCCTACATCATCTAAAGTTGCCAATTACCGCCAAGCGGTTCATTATAGTGTTTGGTGACCAAAAAGGCACCAACAAGAACGAATCAGAATAATAGATTGTCTCAACTAAACCATGCTAATAATAGATTGTCTCAATTAAACCATTAGCATGGACAAGATGAGGAGAAATTCTGACCTTGGCGATAGAAGCAGCAGCTCTGTCGCACCTGTCGCCTTAGCCTACGAGGCCAGCGACAACTTTCTACAGCAGAACTACGTTTCTTCGCACAATAGGAAAACGAAGAATTGAGGTGTCTTGGTCTACATAACAAGATAATATTCAGATCCTAAAGTTTGCAAGCTACTAAATCCTGACGACCAGTAGCGATAAGGCATATGCATGATCTGAGCATGTTCTCGAACATTCGCATAATCGCATGGCACTGCGGAAGCTATCCGCGGCCGCGTAGGCGCTCAGCATGGCTCTCCAAGCGACGTCGTTCATGTGAGACATTCTGTCGAACAGAGCGTGTGTCTGATCCATGTGCTCGGCGTTGGCGCAGGCCGTGAGGAGCAGGCCGTGAGGAGCGATGTTAAGGACGACACGTCGACCGCACAGTAGACAACAGCGCCACCCAAAAGGGAACAGGCGGGCAATGAGATCCAATGTCACAGACGCGCTGTTAACGTCCTCCGTCACGCTCGCCGTCATCGCTATCGACGACCGCGAACAAGCGCATGGCGCGACACAGTCTGTTCATGCTGTTGCGTACTTCATGGCGACGCAGTTGGAGAAGCACGCAGCCATGAGGCTAGAAGAGCATGCGGCAACTAGGGACGAAGACGAGCGGGAGCGAGAGTGCGCGTTCCGAAAAGCACGCGGTGCTACACAGCGTGTCTGCGTGGGTCCACGGCGGCGCAGTTGGAGAAGCACGCGCCCGCGAGGCTGTAAGACCAGCTCCAACAAGGAGCTCTAAAGGGTCCTGTACCCTAAATTTAGAGGATGAGGACATGCTCTACTCTCTCCAGCAGCGTCCTCTAAACGGTCATCTAAATTTAGAGGATGTGTTGGATCCTCTATATATAGAGTTTCTTTACACGATTCTCTATCCATTTTAATACTTTAAACAACCGGTTTAGTAAAACTAAAATATGTACAATACATTTGAGAGTATGACAAATATGTATGTATAAAAATAAAAAATAAAAATATCTTTAATATAAATATTTGCATATAGAGGACGTGATTTAGAGAACGTTGTTGGAGAGAAAGTAGATATAGGGGATAAAATCTTTTAGAGAAGACTGTAAATGACTGATATAGAGGATGTTGGGACGAGGATGAGCGGGACTGCACATTTAAAGAAGCGCGCGGCGATGTGCAGCGCGTGCGGGCATGAACGCAGCGGTCGAAGAATTCTTCTGTTCATTTTTTATGCGGGATGTCGATGTTTCCAGTAGCATACGTGGCTAGGTTGAGAAAGGTGGCTTTTTTATATCGATGTTTCCAGTAGCACACGTGGCTACAGCGCACAGCAGCATCGAGCGGACGAAGGTGGTCGTTACCGTCGGCCACTGATATTTGATCATAACGGTGAAGGTTAAAAAGAGTGACGTGGATAGTGTGAATGCTCTTCCTTGCTCCCGCGCTTAATATATAGAAATAGAAATGGGCAAAACTGTCTTCTTGGTCTTCAAATGTGAAATCTGGGTTTCCTTCTTTACCAAATTTCACGCTCCCTAGTTATCCTAAATATCAGTAACCAATAACAAGACGTCAGTAGGCATTATTCTCTGTGAACAATAGCATTGTTTGACAATATTTACTAACTGTACCCCTTGTATACAATGGCGAAGCTAAACTAAACCATAGGAGGATGTATATTCATTGAGGGTGTATAGCAATAACTTGTGAATGGTGTATATATGATGCATAGTAATAACCTGTGGATGGTGCATATATATATAGTGAAAAATTGATTTAAATCACTAATTTTAAGAATTTTTGTGGGCGCAAATACATCAACCTACTCCGCTCCTGCTTGTATATATACAACAAGAGAAAGATGCTTGGACGTGTCATCCATTTTATGCAACAGTCGCAGAGTTAACCGAGGAACTGTTCCGTTTTTCATTTTAGATAAAATCGAACGGCTCCAAAATTGAAATATTCCTTCAATATATTATATCTCTAGGCTCTTAAAAAACGATCGAACCTAAGTTTAGCTCCCTCTTCTATTTTGCTTCATTATAGAAACAAACTTAGAACGGAGTCGTTCGTTCTATACTTCTATTTGAAGGTTTTATTTAGAGGTAATAATATGCAAGATAGGTTGAATTAAGATTAAACTCTATTTCTATTTATTTTTAAAGTGAAATTATTTAACAGGTTAAACAAATCAGAAAAATGTTTAGATCGTGATGTATTATTATCTCTAGTTATACTTCACTACAGAACCAAAATATTTACTCGTTCTGGATACCAAACATAGAATGGAACCATTTTATTCTTAAAATCTGGAAACCAGACACTACCCTACACCAAGGCAACACACGACATTTGATTGATGACAAGTGAACCAGAACCACCACGGGGATTCCGGATTCACATCATCTGTTACTATAGTTGTCAGAATAGGGTTGTAAATATATTCTATCTAAAACGCTCGATTCCAATAAATAATAATGTATCAAAAAACTGTTTTCTGTTGATTTTACTTAAATATGCATAATTTCATTTGTAGAGTTTGAAACATCGCACGTACTGTTTTTCACTAGTTTTTTTCACTAGTTCGTCAGGCTACCTGGCAGCCAAATGGAAAAAAGTTCTTGTAGCACACTAAAAACTGTACTACCATGGATGTACCATTAACTAAACCACAAAAAAACATTTAACATTTGCTTCGTATCATCAAAAGATTACAATTATGATGTGTTTAGTTCAAATATTTGTAACGTATTGGGTAAATGATAAATCATATTTGTTTAAGTCCAACCGTATTCAGATATCATACTAGAAACTGATACATGTTTATTCAAACTTATTGCCGCTAATATTCAAGTGCGAATTATTACTGTCATTTACGTTACATTTCATGAACTAAACAACAACTATAATTACCATTTAGTCGACTTCCATTACAAAAGAAAGCAACTTGTAATAAAAATGAAGGGAGTAGATATAAGTATATTTGAGTTGTTCTTTGGATCGTTCCAATTAAATCAGCTCATAGTTTATCTAAGCGATTTTTGTTCGCTGGACCGTTCCAATTAAAGGGGTGTTTAGTTTCTATAGACTAATTTTTAGTCTCTATATTTTATTCTGTTTTAGTTTTAAATTTTTTTTGAGAGAACAGGAGGGGGGCCTACTGAAAATTTTATTTAAATCAAAAAAAGAAGAAAACAAAGTTTAGAACAAAGAAGAAGACAAGTTACAGGAGGTTAGAGAGAGATTCTACTGCTATTGCTATTCTATTGCCATTGCTGAAGCCATGCTGGGATGACTGAATCGAATCTACCCCGAGCTCTGTGAATGACCAGGAGCAGCTCATTTGTAAACTCACGCTTGCATTGCTGCACTGTTGGATCTTTGTTCTGAAAAAGCCAAGCATTACGGCACTTCCAAATGCTCCAGGTCATGAGAATAATAATCTCCATAGAGAATGGGACATTGAATTGCTGTTTTAGATTTGTCGCAGCCACCTCTGGACTAGCAATTCTAGGGAGAATCAAACCGATTGAATTCCAGCAGGCCTTCCCGAAGTTGCACCTGAGGAAGAGATGATAAAGGGTCTCCTCCTTCTGCCAGATGCAGTTCTCGCAAGTGTAAGACTCAAGAGTCATATTCTTCCTCTTTAGCATATTCCTTGTGTTGAGCCTGTTTTTTAGCCATAGCCAAAAAAAGACCTTATGTTTAGGTTGATATTTGTTTTTCCACAGCAATCTGTAAATCTGATGAACTTGAGTCTGACCCATCAAATGCCTGTAAGTCCTTTTTGTAGAGAAAATTTCAGATCCCCAAATGAGCTTTCAAGTGTCTTTTACGTTGGTCACCGTGATTTGTCCCCAAGCCTCGTTTAAATCAAGATACTGTTCGTAGGTTTGCACAGACAGATGAAGATGAAAAATCTCAAGGAGAAGAGCTTTTTGTTTTAGTTTTAAAATTACCAAATATAGAAACTAAAACTATATTTTAATTTTCGTATTTGATAATTTAGAGACTAAAATATAATAGAACAAGAGACCAAAAAATAGTCCCTAGAAATTAGAAACCAAACACTGCCTAAATCAACTCAGGATAGTTCATCTAAGTAATCAATAGCGTGAAATCATTAGTTGTTTGGTCGGTATATCTTTTGTTTACACTCAACGGGGAGAGAGGATCCCCACCTGGATTCCGTTGCACATGGTCGTGGAGACGACAAATTATATTGGAGTGGTACATCTTAATGCATAGAGAAGAATTGCACGGAGGTAAGGTGAGCAGAAGCAGAGAGAGAGAGAATGGAGCCACATGGGGCTTAGGCAGTTAGGCTGTCTCCAACAACGTCCTCTAAATTTCATCCCCTAAAATAATATTCTCTGTCCTTTACAGTGCCCTCTAAAATATACAGTCCTCTATATCTTCTTCATCTCCAGCAACGTTCTCTAAATTTGGTCCTCTATATCTACAGTGTTAACAGAATACATAAACTATCTTATTTATTATTTTTTATTGCACTTGGTTTCAACGTACAGCTATAGAAATTGCAGTATTAATAATTATTCAATAATAAAAATTTGTGAACGTATAAATCAGAGGGATGCATGGCAGCAATAATACATAATTATTCTAAACAACAGATTGAGCCGAAAACTCACATGGACTGAACAAAAAAATAGCAGCAATGCACGACATGGCTCATGGACATTCCATCAAACACCTCATGTGCACTAACGATATCAACATGGAGGAACCCATGACCTGTTAGAAATATAGGCATTTTCCGTATTATTTTAATTCCATAAATTAATATTATGATGATGACATATAAAAGATAATTAATCATGACATCAAATATATCCATAACAATATGGATCATGAGAACATAAAGCATATGAATTATATAAATCATATAAATACGATAAACATGTAAACTGACTGAACAATTGAAAATAAACAGATAGAAATGCTGTAAAATTAAAACAGACAGATCTATCATATTATAATAAGACAGAACAGATAAGATAAAATCATTCCTACATATGAAACAGCATAGATGAATATATGAAACATATATAATCTCCAGAGAGCAAAACAGTAAGTAAATAAACTGATCATACCCTCCCATGCGCTCTGATGATCCAGATCCTTGGCCAGCTTCTTTTGTCATGTTGGAGATGTTTTGGGCAGTCGCGTAGACGCTCCCCAAAAACCTAATTGCCGATCCCCCGTGCAAGGTCTCGAACGGCACCGGCTTCGGAGGCACCTGCCCTCTCGCTTCTCTGTGCGCGCAGAGTCACGAGATGGAAATACCCTCACTCAGCGGTTGGACTGTGATTCTGAAAGTGTTTTCTCGCGTGTCTCGAGTGACAGGGGTGCTCCTCTATTTAACCTCTCGCAGAGGGAAGCTGAAGGAGAAAGGTCTCACCGAGTCACGCCAAGCTGAGTCATGCCATGAGTCGGCTAGCTGAAGGAGAAGGGTCACTCGGCTGACGAAGAGACAGGCAACTAAAAGGTTAACGCGGTTAGTGAGTGCTAAAAATTAACACCACGCCCGCTCGCCTGCCTGCCTCGCCTCACCACGCCACGCCACGCCACGCCACGCCACGCCACGCCACGCCACGCCCGGCCCGGCCCGGCCGGCGGCGGCGGCGCGCGCGCGCGCGTGTGGCAAGCCCTTGTCCGTTTCCTGACTTCTCAAGTTAAGTGGAATAATTCCCACCATATAAGTCAAGCCAAAAGACCCTTGGACTTCCAATGTGGTACTATTGGTATTCTCCACCATTACACACCATAGAGTTTATTCAATAAATGGGCCAGGCCCATAAAAGATCCAACAATCCCCACCAAACTCTAGGGTTTGTTATGATGAAGTATCAGAATCACAATCCTTTGATATACCAGTGTTTCGATGGAGACTGTTAAGTTGAACATCCATCTAGAATAAGAGTTTCACTCATTCACAACTGAACAATGGACTAAGCCTTGAATTGACAGTTTTGTGCGAAGTGAGATTCACTCAAATCCTTTGCTGATACTAGGCTGCAAAAGAGTATTCCCGCTGTTTAGAAGCATATAAGTCACACTTCAGTGCCTTTCATGAGTATTTAGGGATTACCCAAGTCCCATAGACTGTGACCAGCAGTCTGACTCATATAGGTGTATTCCTCAGAAGATGTTCTGTAGGACAACATCTCACCTTTATAAGACTCTTGGAATACATTAAGGTAAAAACCATCCTGCCTTACAGATAGGAAAGATGTGCATCAGAAATGAGTTAAGGAAGGGATCTTTCCTCACAATCTACTCCTAGCTTGTTTCTCCACTCTACTTCACGGGATCTCCGATCACATAGAGCAGGTTACCACTAGAGTAGATCTCACATGGGTCTCATACCCATTTCTCTCGATGCACTTTCTATCACATTGCGTGACAGACCCTTAGTGAATTGATCTGCCAGATTATTTGATGTGTGGACATAATCCACCGTTATAACTCCGGAGTTTTTCAACTTTCTGATAGATTTCAATCTCCTCTTAACATGCCTTGTAGACTTCATGTTATTCCTAGAACTGTTAACCTTTGTAATCACCGTTTGGTTGTCATAGTTCATGGAAATAGCCGGTATCGGTTTTTCAACTACCGGTAAATCCAATAGGAAATCACGAAGCCACTCAGCCTCAGCCCCAGCAGTGTCTAATGCTGCGAGTTCTGCTTCCATTGTAGACTTCGTTAAGATAGTCTGCTTGCAAGACTTCCAGGAAACAGCGCCACCTCCAAACAGAAACACACATATCCGCTTGTGGCATAAAGCTCATCAGCATCAGAAATCCAGTTGGCATCACAATAGCCTTCCAGCACTTTTGGGTTTCCAGTATAATGAATATCGTATGTCATAGTACCTTTCAAATACCGCAACACTCTCTCAAGAGCACGCCAGTGATCATCTCCTGGTTTTGACACAAACCTACTTAGCTTACTCACAGCATATGAGATGTCTGGCCTTGTTGCGCTTGCAAGGTACATGAGCGAGCCAATGATCTAGGAGTATGTCAATTGATCCCTTGCTATTCTCCGATTCTTTCTCAATAGCACACTAGGATCATAAGGTGTTAGAGCAGGATCACAGTCACTAAAACCAAAGCGACTCAATACCTTTTCCACATAATGGGATTGTAACAAAGTTACCCCACCATCAGCTTCTCTAACAAGCTTGATGTTTAGAATGACATCAGCCTCTCCCAAATCTTTCATCTCGAAATTGCTCGATAGAAGATTTTTAACTTCCTCAATCACATTGAGATTTGATCCAAAGATCAAAATGTCATCAACATAAAGGCACAACATAACAGACTCACCCCCACCATACCGATAATATACACACGTGTCAGATTCATTTACAGCAAAACCAGCAGTTGTAAGAGTATTATCAAACTTTTCATGCCATTGCTTAGGTGCTTGTTTTAGGCCATACAATGATTTTATCAACCTGCACACCTTGCTCCCTTGACCATCCGCAATGAACCCTTCTGGCTGATCCATATAGATCTCCTCATCCAACTCTCCATTTAGGAAAGCTGTCTTAACATCCATCTGATGAATGATAAGACCATAAGAGGCTGCCACGGCTATTAATGTGCGAATCGTAGTCAATCGAGCCACTGGTGAGTAGGTATCAAAGAAATCTTCACCCTCTTTTTGGGTATATCCTTTGGCCACAAGCCTTGCCTTGTACCTCTCAATTGTACCATCAGGCCTAAGCTTTTTCTTGAAGATCCATTTGCAGCCTATAGGTTGACAACCAAAAGGATGGTCAACGACCTCCCAAGTCCCATTAGACATAATAGATTCCATCTCACTCTTTACTGATTCCTTCCATAAGTCAGCATCAGGAGAGGAATATGCCTCACTAATGGTAGTTGGTGTGTCTTCCACAAGGTACACTATAAAGTCATTACCAAAGGATTTTGCAATCCTCTTTCTCTTGCTCTTTCGAGTGACTATAGTGTCATCCTCCTCAGGGATGTGCACGTGAGAATCCTCAGCATGATCTATAGGAATCGACAGTTTGTGCTCATGGGGAATTATAGTCTCATGACTTGTATCACTAGGTGTATTCTTCATGGGAAACTCATTCTCAAAAAATGTTGCGTCTCTTGATTCCATGATAGTATCAACATACATATCGGGCACATTAGATTTTATAATTAAGAACCTATACCCAGTGCTGTGAAAAGAGTACCCAAGGAATATACAATCAACAATTTTAGGCCCAAGTTTACGCTTTTTGTTGATTGGCACATTCACTTTAGCCAAGCAACCCCAAGTGCGCAAATATGAGAGATTTAATCTTCTCTTTTCCCATTCCTCGAATGGTGTGATCTCTTTGTTCTTTGTTGGAACTCTATTCAGGACATGACATGCCGTCAAAATCGCCTCACCCCACCATGCCTTGGATAAACCCGCTGTACTCAACATGGCATTCACCAAATCTGTTAGAGTGCGGTTTTTCCTTTCAGCAATCCCATTGGATTGTGGTGAGAATGGCAGTGTCCTCTCATGAATAATACCATGTTCCACGCAGAACTCATCGAACACATTAGAGAAATATTCTCCACCTCGATCGGACCTTAAACGTTTTATTTTCCTCTCAAGTTGGTTCTCAACTTCAGCTTTATAGGTCTTAAAATAATTGAACGCTTCATCTTTTGTTTTTAAGAGATACACATAGCAAATACTAGTGGAGTCATCTATAAAAGTGAGAAAGTATCTTTTACCACCTGTCGGCGTTTCGACCCCGGGGGGTCCCTAGACCGACGAGTAAATTGTCGCCGCGTGCCCCAGCCCAGATGGGTCGGCGCGAGACGGAGCGCGAAGGGGGGAAGAAGCCGGAGGGAGACAGGCGTAAAAGGGGAAACCCGTGGCCTTCGTGTTTGTCCCGCGCCCAGGTCGGGTGCGCTTGCAGTAGGGGGTTACAAGCGTCCACGCGGGAGGGAGCGAGAGGCTTACGCGAGCGCCGTCCCGTCCTTCCCCGCGCGGCCAACCCTCTGTAAGAGGGCCCTGGACCTTCCTTTTATAGGCGTAAGGAGAGGATCCAGGTGTACAATGGGGGGTGTAGCACTGTGCTAACGTGTCTAGCGGAGAAGAGCTAGTGCCCTAAGTACATGCCGTCGTGGCAGCCGGAGAGGTTTTGGCACCCGGTTCGTGTGGTGTCGTGGTCGTCGGAGGAGCGCTGGAGCCTGGTGGAAGGATAGCTGTTGGGGCTGTCGAGTCCTTGCTGACGTCTCCTTGCTTCCGTAAGGGGGCTGAGAGCCGCCGTCGTCATGGAGCATGCGGGGCGCCATCATTACTTGTTTATCGAGGCGAGCCAGATGGGACGCCGGTCTTGTTCCCCGTAGCCTGAGTTAGCTTGGGGTAGGGTAATGATGGCGCCTCCTGTGACGTGGTCGGTCCGAGCCCTGGGTTAGGCGAGGCGGAGGCTCCTCTGAGGTCGAGGTCGAGTCTGTCTTCCAAGGCCGAGGTCGAGTCCGAGCCCCTGGGTCGGGCGAGGCGGAGACCATTGGCTGAGGCCAGGGCTGAGTCCGAGCCCTGGGGTCGGGCGAGGCGGAGTTCGTCGTCTTCTGGGGCCGAGCCCGAGTCTGAGCCCTGGGGTCAGGCGAGGCGGAGCTCGTCGTCTTCCGGGGCTGAGCCCGAGTCCGAGCCCTGGGGTCGGGCGAAGCGGAGTTCGTCGTCTTCCGGGGCTGAGCCCGAGTTCGAGCCCTGGGGTCGGGCAAAGCGGAGTTTCCTATGGCGCCTGAGGCCGGACTTGGCTGCTGTCAGCCTCACTCTGCCAAGTGGCACAGCAGTCGGAGCGGCGCAGGCGGCGCTGTCCTCTTGTCAGGCCGGTCAGTGGAGCGGCGAAGTGACTGCGGTCACTTCGGCTCTGTCGACTGAAGGGCGCGCGTCAGGATAAGGTGTCAGGCCACCTTTGCATTAAATGCTCCTGCGATACGGTCGGTCGGCGTGGCGGCTTGGCCAAGGTTGCTTCTTGGTGAAGTCTGGGCCTCGGGCGAGCCGAAGGTGTGTCCGTTGCTGGAGGGGGTCCTCGGGCGAGACGTACATCCTCCGGGGTCGGCTGCCCTTGCCCGAGGCTGGGCTCGGGCGAGGCGAGATCGTGTCCCTTGAGTGGACCGATCCTTGACTTAATCGCACCCATCAGGCCTTTGCAGCTTTGTGCTGATGGGGGTTACCAGCTGAGATTAGGAGTCTTGAGGGTACCCCTAATTATGGTCCTCGACAGTAGCCCCCGAGCCTCGAAGGGAGTGTTAATACTCGCTTGGAGGCTTTTGTCGCACTTTTTTGCAAGGGGACCGGCCCTTCTCGGTTGCATTTTGTTCCGGTGGGTGCACGCGAGCGCACCCGCCGGGTGTAGCCCCCGAGGCCTCGGAGGAGTGGTTTGACTCCTTCGAGGTCTTAATGCGTTTCGCAATGCTTCAGCCGGTCTGGTTGTTCCCTCATGCGAGCTGGCCGTAGCCCGGGTGCACGGTCGGGTCCCAAGTTCTCGGGCTGGTATGTTGACGCTGTCAACGGTTTGGCCGGAGCCGGGTTTGCGAGAGCAGCCCCCGAGCCTCCGCACAGGGCGAGAGGACGGTCAAGGACAGACTCAACTTTTTTACATACGCCCCTGCGTCGCCTTTCCGCAAGGAGGAGGGGGGGGGGGGAAAGCGCCATGTTGCCCTCGGAGGGCGTCGAACATGGTGTCTCCGGTGAGCTGCTAACGGGTAATCCGAGTGGACGCCCGTGCCCCATTTGTTAGGGGTCAGCTAGAGGCCCGGAGGCGCGCTCCAAAAGTACCTGCGGGTGATCTGCCGGACCCGGTCCCCTTTTGACGGGGTCCGAGGGCTCGATGCCTCCCTCTGATGGGATTCCGTTACAAGATCGTTCCCGCTGGTCTCGGAAATGTCCTAGGGTACCTCGGGAGCGTAGCCCGAGCCTTGGTTATGTATCGAACGTACCCAGGGTCATCCCTCGCTCTGCGTCTGAGGCGGCTGTGATCCCTTTGAGGGCCAGCCTACGAACCCCTGATCAGTAGTGGGCGCGGAGCCCTAGTGGCCTGAGGCGGTCGTTGAACCCTTCCGAGGGGCCGGCCTTTGAACCTCTGACCAGTAGTGGGCGCGGAGCCCGAGCGCTCTGAGGCGGCTGTTGAACCCCTCCGAGGGGCCAGCCTTCGAACCTCTGATCAGTAGGGGGGCTCGGGGCCCATTTCCTTCGCGGGGAAGGATCCCTTTTGGGGTATCCCCTTTCCCGGTCCCTGTTGTAAGAGAGAGAAAGAGGAACAGGAAAAGGATACGAAATCGAATGATGTGGCGTACCTTTTTGGACGCGGTCATTATGGCGAAGGCGAAGCGTCGCCCGCTTCTTCTGCCAAAGGTGCCGCCTGTCCCGCGGCGGAGTTAATGCGGCGGGACGAGTGGTTCGCGGGGCAGCCGTTGCGCGTGCACGAGCCGTTCGAGGAACAGGACACGGGCGCGCCGTCTTCACGCCGTGGGAGAGGGCTCTCCCGCTGTCCCAGGAGGGGACATGAGCTTGGCTGACGACTTGACCGCTGCTTTCGCTCGCCTGCCACAGCCATTACTGCCAGCCCATTTCTGGCCGCATCGACCATCGCGCCTTCTCCTGCAGCTGACTGGCCCGTGACCGATGTGCCTGGTTGGCACTGTTGGGTCATGTGCAGGGTTGCCTCGAGTCGCGGTACTGGTTCCGCAGTCGAGGAGGCGCAGTAGTGGCGCGAGTGGTGGTGCGGTTTCTTGCACGTAGCGACCGACGCGCCGGTTGCATGACGCGTGGGCCTGGGCCTCCATGCTGGACGCGTCGAAGTCGAAAAGGTGCGCCCCTTCGGTGCGGTTGCATGTCGCCTGCATGGCGGTCCACCCTTTCACCCGCTGGTCTGGGCGAAAGTGGGGGAATGCTTGTAACCGCTGGGCAGTTGCGCGCGCCGCGTGCGGTGGTTTGGCTTTTTCTGCCTAGGCCAGCTTGCATGACGCGTGGGACCCAGCCCCCGTGTCATAGGAGGAGGACCTTGGAGCGTGCTGGAGAAGACTTAGCCCGCGATGGCTGAGGACGCAAGTGGGGAGAGTTGCCTTTAAAAAGGGGGGGTGACCCCCTTGAAAGGCAACCATGTCTTCGCGTTCCCCTTATGCATCGCGTCTTTCCACCTTCCGAGCCCCCGGATGGGGGACACTCGCAGTCTTTCCGCCTTGTCGTTGGAGGAATGCAACTTTGCGGAAGTTGGTACCTTTCAGCCATCGTTCGGCTTCAAGGATTTTCATCAGGCAGCCCGGCCGCATCCCCTCACCGGTGGTCACCCAAGACGGCGACCACCAGCTCCTGGGTGGGGAGAAGCAAGCCGGGCTGCGGCCTCTGCCCCTCCCTCAGCTTCAAGGATGTTCATCATCAGTGCTGGGGAGGGGAGTGCGCCGAGTTGGGGTCGGTCTCTGCGCGGGCAGCGGCCCGCTCCTTCCCTTAGTGATCAGGGGGAAGGGCGTTCGCCGTTCGTGGCGCTGGCAGCTGCCGCGTGCCCGGTTCTTCGACCCGAGCGGCTTCGGCGCCGCTTCCGGCGCCACCTTCCGCCACGGCAGCCGGAAGAGGTTTCTCCGCCGACGAGATAGCCGGTGCCGCCCATGGGCTGACCTCCAACTCTACGGCCTTCTACTCGTCCTCGTCCTCCGAGTGGGGATGTGGGCGAGGGCTTTATGGCAACAACATCCGCCCTGAGGTCATCGCTGCTGCTGTTTGGCCGCTCGGAGCAGAAGTCGTCGTCGCTGCTGCTGGAGCGGGCGGCGGCGCGCCACCCATCAGCCTTCTGTTGCTCCGCAGGCACCCCAATCGTGTGGGGTTGTTCGTACCTGCGGAGGTGGAACCGAAGTTCCGTTTGTAATGGCACCTTGAGTGCCGGAGTCTGTTCATTGTGGCTGTCGGGGCCCGAACATGTATGTATTTTCGGCACGGAGCCGTGTTTTTTCTTCATTTCGAGCACTAAGACTCGCCTATCGGCACGGAGCCGTGTTTTTTCTTCATTTCGAGCACTAAGACTCGCCTGTCGGCTATCTAAACCGCTTCACCCAGTGTGAGTTGCCTCGTGCGAAGGTGACGAGTGAGGTATCCGTATCCCGGAGGCATAGGAGTCCCTCGGCTCGGTCGGCCTTGCCGTCCGAGGCTTCTCTTGCTTAGTTAAAGGAACCCTCGACCGCTCTTCGATGAGCCAAAGCCGGAGGTAGCGGTGTCAGCACAGAAAGAGGCGGAGTTGACTCGAAAAGAAGACTTCATCGGCCGGAGCCTGACCGGGCCGTCCGCTGGCGGGACCGGCGCCGGAGTCGAGTTGCCGAGGCCATGGGCCGGGCTGATGTCCTCGGGGGACAACCGACTGAGGCTTCGGGGTGACCGGCCGAGCCGTCTGCTCGAGCCGGACTCCTGGAAGAGACCCTAGCGGCGATGGCCCGGGCGTGGTGCTGATGTCGTCCTTCGAAGTGGAGATCCTCCGACCGCGTCGCCGTCCGAGGCTAGGTCGGACCTCACCGAAGGTGTAGTTGACGCCGAGGTTGCTGCTGCTCCCTTCAACCGTCAAGGTCCGAGCCTGCAGGATCGGGTTATCTTGTAGTGTGCGTATGTTTTCTGCGGCCGCCGAGGCCCAAACATACTGTTGTCGTGTTGTAAAGCCGCATGTCTTTTCCCCTTGCTTCGAGTATCTGGACTTATTTGTCGGTAACAAAGTTGTTTGTCCAAGCGAGAGTTACTTTTCACAGAAGGTGAGGAGTGAGGTATCCGTATCCCGGAGGCGTAGGAATCCCTCGGCTCGGTCGGCCTTGCCGCTTACGTGTACTCTTACTCGTCCGCCGGATTCTGCTATCGATGTAGTCGAGAAGGCCCGAAAAATCGTTTCGGCAGAAGGGTCTTCGAGCGTTGGGACTTGTTCGATCAGCGGAATCGCTTATCCGAGCGTGAGTTACTTATCGAAGAAGGTGATGAGTGAGGTATCCATATCCTGGAGGCGTAGGAGTCCCTCAGCTCGGTCAGCCTTGGTTGCTTACGTGTACTCCATCGTTTTCAGGATCCACTTTCGAAGTAGTCGAAAAGCACGAGAGATATTCTGGCAGAAAAGATCTTTTTCCGAGGAAAAATTTTGACGCAGAGGGGTTCCCCCTTCTAGCCCCCGAGGGAGGGTCGGGCTTTGCCAAGGCAAGGCCGACCCTTCCTTGATGATTAGACTTCGTGTGTGAACGAGGTGTATGAACGACTTGAAAGCATCTTAAGGGTAGAAGCGACGTAGCTGTCGGATGTTCCAAGCGTTGCTGTAGACTTCGCCTTGACTGCTGGCCAGCTTGTACGTCCCGGGCTTCAGAACTTTGGCGATGACGAACGGCCCTTCCCAGGGAGGCGTGAGCTTGTGCCGCCCTCGGGCGTCTTGTCGCAGCCGAAGCACCAGGTCGCCCACCTGGAGGTCTCGGGACCGAACCCCTCGGGCGTGGTAGCGTCGCAGGGACTGCTGATACCGCGCCGAGTGTAGCAAGGCCATGTCCTGAGCCTCCTCCAGCTGGTCCAGTGAGTCTTCTCGGTTAGCTCGGTTGCTTTGATCGTCGTGGGCCCTCGCCCTCGGGGAACCGTATTCTAAGTCTATGGGCAAGATGGCCTCAGCCCCATAGACTAGAAAGAACGGTGTGAAGCCCGTGGCTCGGCTCGGCGTTGTCCTCAGACTCCAGACCACCGAGGGGAGCTCCTTCATCCATCGCTTGCCGAACTTGTTGAGGTCGTTGTAGATCCGCGGCTTGAGTCCTTGCAGGATCATGCCGTTGGCACGCTCTACTTGCCCATTCGTCATGGGGTGAGCCACGGTGGCCCAGTCCACCCGGATGTGGTGATCCTCGCAGAAGTCCAGGAACTTTCTGCCGGTGAACTGGGTGTCGTTGTCGGTGATGATGGAGTTCGGGACCCCAAAGCGATGGATGATGTTGGTGAAGAACGCCACCGCCTGTTCGGACCTGATGCTGTTTAGGGGCCGGACCTCGATCCACTTAGAGAATTTGTCGATGGCGACCAGCAGGTGCGTGTAGCCCCCGGGTGCCTTCTGCAAGGGGCCGACGAGGTCCAGACCCCACACAGCAAACGGCCAGGTGATGGGTATGGTCTGCAGAGCATGAGCGGGCAGGTGGGTCTGCCTTGCGTAGAATTGACACCCTTTGCAGGTGCGGACAATTCTAGTGGCGTCGGCCACCGCGGTCGGCCAGTAGAAGCCTTGTCGGAAGGCGTTTCCAACAAGGGCTCGAGGTGCTGCGTGATGACCGCAAGCCCCCGAGTGTATTTCTTGTAAGAGCTCCTGGCCTTCGGCGATGGATATGCATCGCTGGAGGATGCCTGAGGGGCTACGGTGGTAGAGCTCCTTCCCGTCCCCCAGCAAGACGAACGACTTGGCGCGCCGCGCCAACCGCCGAGCTTCGGCTCGGTCGAGGGGTAGCTCTCCTCGGTGGAGATATTGCAGGTACGGGGTCTGCCAGCTTCGATTAGGCGTGACCCCGCTTCGCTCCTCCTCGACACGCAGTGCCTCATCTTCGGGGGCCGAGGTTGCCTCGGGCAGAGCCGAGGGTGCCTCGGGCAGAGCCGAGGATGCCTCGGGCTAGGCCGAGGCCTTCTCGGGCTCGGGCGTGTCGTCGGTCTTGACGGAGGGTTGGTGCAGGTCTCGACAGCCCCGACAGCTGTCCTTCCGCCAGGCTCCAGCGCTCCTCCGACGGCCACGACATCACACGAACTGGGTGCCAAAACCTCTCCGGCTGCCACGATGGCATGTACTTAGGGCGCTAGCTCTCCTCCGCTAGACATGTTAGCACAGTGCTACACCCCCATTGTACACATGGATCCTCTCCTTACGCCTATAAAAGGGAGGTCTAGGGCCCTCTTACGGAGGGTTGGCCGCGCGGGGAAGGACGGGACGGCGCTCGTGCAAGGCCGCTCGCTCCCTCCCGCGTGGACGCTTGTAACCCCCTACTGCAAGCGCACCCGACCTGGGCGCGGGGCTAACACGAAGGCCGCGGATTCCACACTCCCACGCCTGTCTCCCTCCAGCTGCTTCTCCCCCTTCGCGTTCTGCCTCGCGCCGACCCATCTAGGCTGGGGCACGCGGCGATAATTTACTCGTCGGTCCAGGGACCCCCCGGGGTCGAAACGCCGACAGTTGGCGCGCCAGGTAGGGGGCTGCTGCGTGTTGACGAACAGCTTCCCGTCAAGCTCCAGATGGGCAGTCTCCAGCAACCTCTCTGGCCCGGGACGGTGCTCCGTTTCGGGAGTCTTGAGTTCATGTCCCTCGACGGCAGCTACGACATGATACTCCTTCCCCCGCTGCGCGACAGCGACAATGACGGTCAACAACCCGCCCGCCGGCGGGGAAATCGACGACACCTTCCCCACGTGGTGGAAGGACGACATTCGGGCTTGTCCCGTCCCCTCCCCCGCCGACGGAGGAGGAGGTGGGGCAACCAAGGCCAAGCAGGAGGCGGCACCTCGTCGGCTGTCGAGCGAGTCGACGGCGCCGACGCCCCGATGGAGAGCGCGTCGAGCATCGGCCTCGCGTCTGAGACGAAGACGAGCGCCGTCACCCCACAACACACCAACCTCAAGCAAACGGACGACGCCAGCACGCTCGCGAAAGACTTGCTGGGCGTCACCCTCGTACCTAAGACGACGGTGCAGTTGGTCCCTGACACGACTTCGTCACCGCCCGTCGACCAAAAGGTACCGACCGATTCCCATCTTGCACCTTTTGGATTCGGCCTCGACCCGCCAAGCAACTCCGCTTTGGTGTACACTCTCATAGAGGCGAGTCCAAACCCTCTGGGGTATCGTGTGCGGTCACCCTGGGACCGGCTGACGGCCGTCTCAACCTACGGGCCCTCGGGGTCCGAGGAAGATGGCGAGCCCGACCTATGTTGGGATTTCTCCGGACTTGGTAACCCCAGTGCCGTGCGGGACTTCATGACCGCATGCGACTACTGCCTTTCCGACTGTTCCGACGGTAGCCGCAGCCTCGGCGACGAGGACTGCGGCCCAAGTCACGAATGTTTCCACGTCGATCTAGGGGGTCCCGGCGAAGGCAACCATCTTGGTATGCCGGAGAATGGTGATCCCCCTAGGCCCGTGCCTCGCGTCGACATCCTTCGGGAGCTATCTGTGGTCCCCGTCCCGGCGGGGGGTCATGACCCATAACTCGAGCAAATCCGCGAGATGCAGGCCAGGCTCGACGAGGGAGCAGGAACGCTTGAGCCGATCCACCGGGACATCGGGCAGGAATGGGCGGGCCAACCTCTGGCCGGAGAAGCGCGTCATCTCCCCCAGGGCATCCAGCACCGCATCGCCGACGACGTCAGGGTAAGGCCGCCACCGAATTCCAGTGGAGTCGGCCAGAACCTGACTGCAGCGGCAATGCTTCTCAGCGCGATGCCGGAGCCATCAACCACCGAGGGGCGGCGTATCCAGGGAGAGCTCAAGAATCTCCTGGAGGATGCCCGGTCCGACGGGCCAAAAGCTCCGCCTCCCGAAGGCAGGGGTACCCCTCGGAACATCACGCCGCGACTTCCTGATTCATGCGGGAAGCCTCGGTCCACACCGGGCACACGCTGTAACACCCGGATTTTAGGGGTCCAAAACCCGGGGTTAACATAAACACCAGGTATGCTGGGACCAAGTCTCAAACATATGATGTATAGTGGCACAGGATCGAATGTCACATCTTTATACATAACAGGAGTTCCATACAAAATAAATAATTACATTATAAGGAGACAACGGTCCAGCAACCCAAAGTTGACTGGGAGACGACGACCTAGACCTCTCACGAACTCATCGCAGCATCCTCCAAGAGCATCATCCTGCAGTACCTGGTCTTGACCTGTGGTGTATGTGAGACAGCAAGAGTGAGCTCACATACGTTCATCGCTCAACAAGTTGTGGGGAATAATGTGCATGAACTCACCAAAGGTGGGAGCTCATAAAGTGTAAGGCTTACCAAAGAAGATGGTTAGAGCTGAGCATTGCTTTTAAAGTTGGTCAAAATTTTATTAGCAATTACTAAGTATAATTAAATACCAACCCAATTAAATAGTAGAACAAAAGTTAACAACTTCACCTGCAATGCAATGCATATGACAAATTGAATTTAGTTCCATAAATTAATCATGTGAGGGTCCGAGCTGCTCATGACCGTGAGCACGGCTAGTATACCAGTTTTACACTCTGCAGAGGTTGCGCATCTTTACCCACAAGCCGTGATACCCATCTGCCAAGGGGTCATGAATCCCATACACCTCTACCAAGGAAGTGAGGCAGGGTAGCACTACGAGGCCTTTACAAAGTTCCACTAGCTTCCGAAAACCCGCTACAGTTTATAGGAAGATCCAGTGCAGGAATCCCTTGCAGGACCGCCATCGCAGCAAAATCCTCCCGAGGGCCTCCCTACACTGACCTCTCCCCTACTGCCCTTGCCCCTTTCGGGTAAGGTAGTCTTCCACTAGCTTTCCTAATTAATCAGCCAAGGGCATCCCATACTACCCTTGTGGTAGCACTGTTTTCCCGGGTGGTCGCTCCATGTTCCAATTAACATAATGATCTCAACATGAACAATAAATAACAACTGATAACAAAAGTGTAACCATGAATATTGTATCTCCATACCCAAAACCACATAAAGCACTAGCAAGTACTACCCAGAAATTTAGTGGTGAACAAGGTATAAAGATAATCAAACTAGGTAACCTGTTGGGTCCCATCAAAATTAACCTATGCAGATCATTATGATTAATCAGAACATGGCTGGGTAAAAAGAAGTGATCAAGGGCACAACTTGCCTGGGCCTTGAGATCCAGGTACCAGGATGATCTCTTCAGATCCTCGTGACCTCACTGCTAGTCGTAGCAATACAAACATACATGGTATAGGCAGAATTAACATTACACCAAACATATATGCAAAATACATATTAATAATCTACATATTAAAATAAGATCACAGGAAAAAGAATTATTAATTTTGGAGTTGTGGAATTCAAGTTATGAATTTCCTAAGATTTAAGGTGATTATAATATGATTAAATGATAAATAAATTTTCTGACAGAGTTCATGTCAAAACAGTGATTCTAAATGGTAGAGAATATTATTACAAAATTTTAGGAATTGGAATGACTCAATTTGGAGCTAAAATGAATTAGTTATGAAGTAATTAAGTTTCTGGATTTATTTTAACACTAAAAATCATTTTCTAAATCATTTTCTCGATTTTTATAACTCTCTGGACTGGGCCTCAATTCCTGGAAAGCACAGGGTTGTCTGCGCAAATAAACCTAAGACTCAGAAAACTATTCCCTGGACGGCGGGTTCTATTCTTCAGAACCCCAAGGGGTCTTACGCAAAATGGCGCTGCGAAGCGGTATCGGCCGATTTCGACCGCCCGATCAAGAATCAAGGGCTCTGATTACACCGAGTCCTAAATGAACCAGTACGCGATTAGGTTCATCGGATTCAAATCCGATGGTCTACAATCCCCCACAAATCCCGATTCCATCCAGTCGCCCGGTTACAATCCTACGGTCGAGATGTGTCTCGCGAAGGGGTATTGGCCAACTAATCCTGACCGTCGAACCCAGGATCCACGGCACAGGCGTCGTCCCTTACCCACACGGTGGCTGGCACGGCGGCGCGTTTGGCCCGGCGGCGGTGCCATTACCGACGAGCGCGCACTACGATTTTATCACTCAAACTTGAATCTAATCGATGATAAATGATGAGTAGACAGAGGCGAGTGCCTGGGTAGCCTTCATACCAGTGATTACGTCGCGAAGTTCCCAGCCACCGCGCGGTGGCGGAAGTTGAACTACGGTGAGAAATTCCCCGAGCTCCGGATGGTAATTCCGCACGGTGAGGGTACCACCACACTCCCCCGAGCTCGTAGAAGACGTCGGGCGCAACACCGAAGGCTTGAACGTCGATGACCCCGAAATCCCAACGCGGCGATACTCCTCTCCTTCTCCGCCTCTCTCTACCGGGGCCGTTTTTGCTGCAGCGGCTGGGGTTTGGTCGCGAGTGAAAAAGGGAGCACGACATGCCGCTTTTAACCACGTAGTCGCGGACTCCCGAGTCGAACGCCGAGGCCCCCGCGTTTACGGTTGAATCCCGCCGCGCACGGAGTCCGTGATGCCCGCGAGCTGCGCGTTCTGTTGAGGAAGAAACCGAGCTGACCGGGCGGACCCATATGTAAGCGAGCACGGACGAAGTGGCGCGTGGGTCCCAGTATCCAGCCACACCGGTATCAGCCGTATCAGGCGTGCGCGGAGGCTGACCCACGGGTCCCGCGAGTCAGCGAGCGGGGGTGCGGAAAGGGCCCCGGGTTGCGCGGGAGGGGAAATCCCCCGTGGGCCGGAATGAGTAGCCACGGCCCAGTAAGCTGTTTTTATTCTTTTTCTTTTTCTTTTCTATTTTCTTTTCTCCATTTTCAAATCCAATTTGAATTCAAGTTTGAGTTCAAACTTTGTGAATAACTTGTCCTCAGTTTGAAAGGTATAATTTAATAATATAAGTGTGAAGGATGTTTATTTTGATTTTTATTTTATTTTATGTAGTATTTTTCTTAGTTCTCCCCTTCTCTTTTATTTTCTATTCCAAATTCAAATTTATACTTTTATTTTGTTTTCAGATTTTTCATATGTATCAATTTGAACCCAAAGGTGAATATAAACCATATTATTTTAATTTTTACTAAGTTAAGCTTTATTTCATGGGATGTATAAATAGTTTCTTTTAAAAGAACAATTCTTTTCCCATCTTTTTCTTATTTCCTAATTTCCAAAACATTATGATATTTTGTTCAAATTTCTTCTACTAATTCCCAATTCAGAATTTGGGTGTTACACACGCTCAACACAGCGCCTGCGGCCCTGGGTCGCCTCGGCAACGAGCACCATCACCACAGCCGTCGGGCCCACCTCGACGAGAGGGTGCGCCGAGGCTACCACCCTAGGCGTGGGGGACGCTACGACAGCGGGGAGGATCAGAGCCCTTCGCCCGAACCACCCGGTCCGCAGGCTTTCAACTGCTCCACATGACGGGTGTCGTTCCCGACCCGGTTCCGAACCCCGACTACTATCACAAAGTACTCGGGGGAGGCGAGACCGGAACTGTGGCTCGCGGACTATCGGCTGGCCTGCCAACTGGGTGGAACGGACGATGATAATCTCATCATCCGCAACCTCCCCCTGTTCCTCTCTGACACCGCTCGAGCCTGGCTGGAGCACCTACCTCCGGGGCAGATCTCCAACTGGGATGACCTGGTCCAAGCCTTCGCCGGCAATTTCCAAGGCACGTACGTGTGCCCTAGAAACTCCTGGGATCTCCGAAGCTGCCGCCAGCAGCCGGGAGAGTCTCTCCGGGACTACATCCGGCGATTCTCGAAGCAGCGCACCGAGCTGCCCAACGTCACCGATTCGGATGTCATCGGCGCGTTCCTCGCCGGCACCACCTACCGCGACCTGGTGAGCAAGCTGGGTCGCAAGACCCCCACCAGGGTGAGCAAGCTGATGGACATCGCCACCAAGTTCGCCACTGGCCAGGAGGCGGTTGAGGCCATCTTCCGGAAGGACAAGCAGCCCCAGGGCCGCCCACCGGAAGATGTTCCCGAGGCGTCAACTCAGCACGGCACCAAGAAGAAAGGCAAGAAGAAGTCACAAGCGAAACACGACGCCGCCGACGCGGACCTTGTCGCCGCCGCCGAGCACAAGAACCCTCGGAAACCTCCCGGAGGTGCCAACCTCTTCGACAAGATGCTCAAGGAGCCGTGCCCCTATCATCAGGGGCCCGTCAAGCACACCCTTGAGGAGTGTGCCATGCTTCGACGCCACTTTTACAAGGCCGGGCCACCCGCGGAGGGTGGCAAGGCTCTCGACGACGCTAAGAAGGAAGATCACAAGGCAGGAGAGTTCCCCAAGGTCCGCGACTGCTTCATAATCTACGGTGGGCAAGTGGCAAACGCTTCGGCTCGACACCATAAGCAAGAGCGTCGGGAGGTCTACTCGGTAAAGGTGGCGGCGCCAGTCTACCTAGACTGGTCCGACAAGCCCATCACCTTCGACCAGGCCGACCATCCCGACCATGTGCTGAGCCCGGGGAAATACCCGCTCGTTGTCGACCCCATCATCGGCAATGTCAGGCTCACCAAGGTCCTCATGGACGGAGGCAGCAGCCTCAACATCATCTATGCCGAGACCCTCGGGCTCCTGCGGATCGATCTGTCCTCGGTCCGGACGAGCGCCACGCCTTTCCACGGGATCATCCCCGGGAAGCGCGTCCGACCCCTCGGACAACTCGATCTACCCGTCTGCTTTGGGACGCCCTCCAACTTTCGAAGGGAGACCCTCACGTTCAAAGTGGTCGGGTTTCGAGGAACCTACCACGTAGTGCTGGGGAGGCCATGCTACGCCAAGTTCATGGCCGTCCCCAACTACACCTACCTCAAGCTCAAGATGTAGGGCCCCAACAGGGTCATCACCGTCGGGCCCACGTACCGACACGCGTACGAATGCGATGTGGAGTGCGTGGAGTACGCCGAGGCCCTTGCCGAGTCTGAGGCCCTCATCGCCGACCTGGAGAGCCTCTCTAGGGAGGCGCCAGACGTGAAGCGCCACGCCGGCAACTTCGAGCCAGCGGAGACGGTTAAGTCCGTCCCTCTCGACCCCTGCAACGACGCCTCCAAGCAGATCCGGATCGGCTCCAAGCTCGACCCCAAATAGGAAGCAGTGCTCGTTGACTTTCTCCACGCAAACGCTGACGTTTTCGCGTGGAGTCCCTCGGACATGCCCGGCATACCGAGGGAAGTCGCCGAGCACTCGCTGGATATCCAAGCTGGAGCCTGACCCGTGAAGCAGCCTCTACGCCGATTCGACGAAGAAAAGCGCAGAGCCATAGGCGAGGAGATCCACAAGCTAATGGCGGCAGGGTTCATCAAAGAGGTACTCCATCCCGAATGGCTTGCCAACCCTGTGCTTGTGAGAAAGAAAGGGGGGAAATGGTGGATGTGTGTGGACTACATTGGTCTAAACAAAGCATGTCCGAAAGTTCCCTACCCTCTGCCTCGCATCGATCAAATCGTGGATTCCACTGCTGCGTGCGAAACCCTGTCTTTCCTCGATGCCTACTCAGGGTATCACCAGATCAAGATGAAAGAGTCCGACCAGCTCACGACTTCTTTCATCACACCCTTCGGCATGTACTGCTATGTTACCATGCCGTTTGGTTTGAGGAATGCGGGTGCAACGTACCAGCGATGCATGAACCATGTGTTCGGCGAACACATCGGCTGAACGGTCGAGGCCTACGTCGATGACATCGTAGTCAAGACGAGGAAGGCCTCCGACCTCCTTTCCGACCTTGAAGTGACATTCCGATGTCTCAAGGCGAAAGGCGTGAAGCTCAATCCCGAAAAGTGTGTCTTCGGGGTCCCCCGAGGCATGCTCTTGGGGTTCATCGTCTCCGAGCGAGGCATCGAGGCCAACCCGGAGAAGATCGCAGCCATCACCAGCATGGGGCCCATCAAGGACTTGAAAGGCGTACAGAGGGTCATGGGATGCCTCGCGGCTCTGAGCAGTTTCATCTCGCGCCTCGGCGAAAGAGGCCTGCCTCTGTACCGCCTCTTAAGGAAGGCCGAGTGCTTCGCTTGGACCCCTGAGGCCGAGGAAGCCCTCGGGAACCTGAAGGCGCTCCTAACGAACGCGCCCATCTTGGTGCCCCCCGCTGCCGGTGAAGCCCTCTTGATCTACGTCGCCGCAACCACTCAGGTGGTTAGCGCCGCGATTGTGGTTGAGAGACGAGAAGAGGGGCATGCATTGCCCGTCCAGAGGCTAGTCTACTTCATCAGTGAGGTACTGTTCGAGACCAAGATCCGCTACCCACAAATTCAGAAGCTGCTGTACGCGGTGATCCTGACACGGCGGAAGTTGCGACACTACTTCGAGTCTCATCCGGTAACTGTGGTGTCATCCTTCCCCTGGGGGAGATCATCCAGTCCCGAGAGGCCTCGGGTAGAATTGCAAAGTGGGTGGTGGAGATCATGGGCGAGACGATCTCGTTCGCTCCTCGGAAGGCCATCAAGTCCCAGGTCTTAGCGGACTTCGTGGCTGAATGGGTCGACACCCAGCTCCCAACAGCTCTGATCCAACCGGAGCTCTGGACCATGTTTTTCGACGGGTCGCTGATGAAGACGGGGGCCGGCGCGGGCCTGCTCTTCATCTCGCCCCTCGGGAAGCACCTACGCTACGTGCTACACCTCCACTTCCGGGCGTCCAACAATGTGGCTGAGTACGAGGCTCTGGTAAATGGGTTGCGAATCGCCATCGAGCTAGGAGTCCAACGCCTCGACGCTCGCGGTGACTCGCAGCTCATCATCGTCCAAGTCATGAAGAACTCCCACTGCCGCGACCCGAAGATGGAAGCCTACTGCGATGAGGTTCGGCGCCTGGAAGACAAGTTCTACGGGCTCGAGCTCAACCACATCGCCCGACGCTACAACGAGACTGCGAACAAGCTGGCTAAAATAGCCTCGGGACGAACAACGGTTCCCCCGGACGTATTCTCCCGAGACCTGCATCAACCCTCCGTCAAGACCGACGACACGCCCGAGCCCGAGAAGGCCTCGGCCCAGCCCGAGGCACCCTCGGCTCAGTCCGAGGTACCCTCGGCCCCCGAGTTTGAGGCACTGCACATCGAGGAGGAGCGGAGCGGGGTCATGCCTAATCAAAACTGGCAGACCCCGTACCTGCAATATCTCCACCGAGGAGAGCTACCCCTCGACCAAGCCGAAGCTCGACGGTTGGCGCGGCGCGCCAAGTCGTTCGTCTTGCTGGGAGATGGGAAGGAGCTCTACCACCACAGCCCCTCAGGCATCCTCCAGCGATGCATTTCCATCGCCGAAGGCTAGGAGCTCTTACAAGAGATACACCCGGGGGCTTGCGGCCATCACGCAGCACCTCGAACCCTTGTTGGAAACGCCTTCCGACAAGGTTTCTACTGGACGACGGCGGTGGCCGACGCCACTAGAATTGTCCGCACCTGCGAAGGGTGTCAGTTCTACGCAAGGCAGACCCACCTGCCCGCTCAGGCTCTGCAGACCATACCCATCACCTGGCCGTTTGCTGTGTGGAGTCTGGACCTCGTCGGCCCCTTGCAGAGGGCACCCGGGGGCTACACGCACCTGTTGGTCGCCATCAACAAATTCTCCAAGTGGATCGAGGTCTGACCCCTAAACAGCATCAGGTCCGAGCAGGCAGTGGCGTTCTTCACCAACATCATCCATCGCTTTGGGGTCCCGAACTCCATCATCACTGACAACGGCACCCAGTTCACCGGCAGAAAGTTCCTGGACTTCTGCGAGGATCACCACATCCGGGTGGACTGGGCCGCCGTGGCTCACCCCATGACAAATGGGCAGGTAGAACGTGCCAACAGCATGATTCTGCAAGGGCTCAAGCCTCGGATCTACAACGACCTCAACAAGTTCGACAAGCGGTGGATGAAGGAGCTCCCTTCGGTGGTCTGGAGTCTGAGGACAACGCCGAGCCGAGCCTCGGGCTTCACACCGTTCTTTCTAGTCTATGGGGTCGAGGCCATCTTGCCCACAGACTTAGAATACGGTTCCCTGAGGACGAGGGCCTGAAAGGGAATTAGGCTTACACCTAGTTCCTAAATAATTTTGGTGGTTGAATTGCCCAACACAAATAATTGGACTAACTAGTTTGCTCTAGTGTATAAGTTATACAGGTGTCAAAGGTTCACACTCAGCCAATAAAAAGACCAAGTTTTGGGTTCGACAAAGGAGCAAGGGACAACCGAAGGCACCTCTGGTCTGGCGCACCGGACTGTCCGGTGTGCCACCGGACATGTCCGGTGCACCAGAGCACTCCGACTTCAAACTCTTCACCTTCGGGAATTTCCAGAGGCAACTCCATTATAATTCACCGGACTGTTCGGTGTACACCGGACATGTCCGGTGCTCCAAGGAAGAGCGGCCTCCGGAACTCGCCAGCCTCGGGAAATCACTTCGGCTGCTCCGCTATAATTCACCGGACATGTCCGGTGTACACCGGACTGTCCGGTGTAACAGCGGGGCAACGGCTATTTCGGCGCCAACGGCTACCTGCGACGCATTAAATGCGCGCGCTGCGCACGCAGAGGTCAGGCACGCCCATGCTGGCGCACCGGACAATCTACAGTGCATGTCCGGTGCGCCACCGGACATCCAGGCGGGCCCAGAAGACAGAGCTCCAACGATCGTAACCCAACGGCCTTGGTGACGTGGCTGTCGCACCGGACATGTCCGGTGTGCACCGGACATGTCCGGTGTGCACCGGACTGTCTGGTGCACCATCGAACAGACAGCCTCACCAAACGGCTAGTTTGGTGGTTGGGGCTATAAATACCCCCAACCACCCACCATTCATTGCATCCAAGTTTTCACACTTCCAACCCTTTACAAGAGCTCTAGCATTCAATTCTAGACACACCAAAGAGATCAAATCCTCTCCAAATTCCACACAACGCCCTAGTGATTAGAGAGAGAGATTTGCTTGTGTTCTTTCGAGCTCTTGCGCTTGGATTGCTTTCTTCTTTCTTGATTCTTTCTTTGCGATCAAACTCACTTGTAATTGAGACAAGAGACACCAATCTTGTGGTGGTCCTTGTGGGAACTTTGTGTTCCAAGTGATTGAGAAGAGAAAGCTCACTCGATCCGAGGGATCGTTTGAGAGAGGGTAAGGGTTGAAAGAGACCCGGCCTTTGTGGCCTCCTCAACGGGGAGTAGTTTGCGAGAACCGAACCTCGGTAAAACAAATCCGCGTGTCATACTCCTTATTCTCTTGCGATTTGTTTTGCGCCCTCTCTCGCGGACTCAATTATATTTCTAACGCTAACCCGACTTGTAGTTGTGATTAATTTTTGAGAATTCCAGTTTCACCCTATTCACCCCCCCTCTAGGCGACTTTCAATTGGTATCAGAGCCCGGTGCTTCATTAGAGCCTAACCGCTCGAAGTGATGTCGGGAGATCACACCAAGAGGGAGATGGAGACCGGCGACAAGCCTGCTACGAGCCACGGGAGCACTTCATCGGAAGAGTCCCGCACCAAGAGGAAGGAGAAGAAGAAGGACTCCTCCAAATGGAAGGAGAAAAGATCCTCTTCTTCACACCACAAGGAGAAGAAGGAGAAATCTTCTTCTCACAAGTCACATCGGAAAGGCGACAAGCACAAAAGGATGAGGAAGGTGGTCTACTACGAGACCGACACTTCATCAACATCGACCTCCGACTCCGATGCGCCGTCCGTAACTTCTAAGCGCCAAGAGCGCAAGAAGTTTAGTAAGATTCCCTTACACTATCCTCGTACACCTAGACATACTCCATTACTTTCCGTTCCATTAGGCAAACCGCCAACTTTTGATGGCGAAGATTATGCTAGGTGGAGTGATTTAATGAAATTTCATCTAACCTCACTCCACAAAAGTATATGGAATGTTGTTGAGTTTGGAGCACAGGTACCATCCATAGGGGATGAGGATTATGATACGGACGAGGTGGCCCAAATCGAGCACTTCAACTCTCAAGCTACAACCATACTCCTCGCCTCTCTAAGCAAGGAGGAATACAACAAGGTGCAAGGGTTGAAGAATGCAAAGGATATTTGGGACCTACTCAAGACCGCGCACGAGGGTGATGAACTCACCAAGATCACAAAGCGGGAAACGATCGAGGGGGAGCTCGGTCGTTTTCGTCTTCGCCAAGGGGAGGAGCCACAAGATATGTACAACCGGCTCAAAACCTTGGTGAACCAAGTGCGCAACCTTGGGAGTAAGAAGTGGGACGACCACGAGGTGGTTAAGGTTATTCTAAGATCTCTCATTTTCCTTAACCCCACTCAAGTTCAATTAATTTGTGGTAATCCTAGATACACACTAATGACTCCCGAGGAAGTAATCGGGAATTTTGTGAGCTTTGAATGTATGATCAAGGGCTTAAAGAAGATCAACGAGCTTGATGAATCCTCCACGCCCGAAGCACAACCGGTGGCATTCAAGGCGACGGAGGAGAAGAAGGAGGAGTCTACATCGAGTAGACAACCAATTGACGCCTCCAAGCTCGACAATGAGGAGATGGCTTTAATCATCAAAAGCTTTCGCCAGATCCTCAAGCAACGGAGGGGGAAGGACTACAAACCCCGCTCCAAGAAAGTGTGCTACAAATGTGGTAAGCCCGGTCATTTTATTGCAAAATGTCCTATGTCTAGTGACAGTGACAGGGGCGACGACAAGAAGGGAAAGAGGAGAGAAAAGAAGAAGTACTACAAGAAGAAGGGCGGCGATGCCCATGTTTGCCGGGAGTGGGACTCCGACGAGAGCTCCACCGAGTCCTCCTCCGACGAGGACGCCGCCAACATCGCCGTCACCAAGGGACTCCTCTTCCCCAACGTCGGCCACAAGTGCCTCATGGCAAAGGACGACAAAAGGAAGAAGGTTAAATCTAAATCCTCCACTAAATATGAATCCTCTAGTGACGATAATGATAGTGATGAGGAAAATAATTTGCGAACCCTTTTTGCCGACCTAAACATGCAACAAAAAGGAAAATTAAATGAATTAATTAGTGCCATCCATGAGAAGGATGATCTCTTGGACTCCCAAGAGGACTTCCTAATCAAGGAAAATAAAAAGCATGTTAAGGTTAAAAATGCTTATGCTCAACAAGTTGAAAAATGTGAAAAATTGTCTAGTGAGCTAAGCGTTTGCCATGAGACTATAGACAACCTTAGAAATGAAAATGCTAGATTAATTGCTAAGGTTGATTCTCATGTTTGTGATGCTTCAATTCCCGATCTTAGAAATGATAATGATGATTTGCTTGCTAAGATTAAGGAATTGAATGATTCTCTTGCTAGCCTTAGAGTAGAAAATGAAATTTTGATTGCTAAGGCTAAAGATTTTGATGTTTGCAATACTATTATTTCCGACCTTAGAACTAAGAATGATATGTTGCATGCTAAGGTTGTAGAATTAAAATCTTGCAAACCCTCTACATCTACCGTTGAGCACACTTCTATTTGTACTAGATGTAGAGATGTTGATATCAATGCTATTCATGATCACATGGCTTTAATTAAACAACAAAATGATCATATAGCATTATTAGATGCCAAAATTGCCGAGCATAACTTAGAGAATGAAAAGTTTAAATTTGCTAGAAGTATGCTCTACAATGGGAGACGCCCTGGCATCAAGGATGGCATTGGCTTCCAAAGGGGAGACAATGTCAAACTTAATGCCCCTCCAAAGAATTTATCTAACTTTGTTAAGGGCAAGGCTCCCATGCCTCAGGATAACGAGGGTTACATTTTGTACCCTGCCGGTTATCCCGAGAGCAAAATTAGGAGAACTCATTCTAGGAAGTCTCTCTGGCCCTAACCATGCTTTTATGTATAAGGGTGAGACATCTAGCTCTAGGCAACCAACCCGTGCTAAGTTGCCTAAAAAGAAAACTCCTAGTGCATCAAATAATCATGCTATTTCATTCAAAACTTTTGATGCATCATATGTGCTTACTAACAAATCCGGCAAGGTAGTTGCCAAGTTTGTTGGGGGCAAACACAAGGGCTCAAAGACTTGTGTTTGGGTACCCAAAGTTCTTGTTTCTAATGCCAAAGGACCCAAAACCGTTTGGGTACCTAAAGTCAAGAACTAAAATTGTTTTGTAGGTTTATGCATCCGGGGGCTCAAGTTGGATACTCGACAGCGGGTGCACAAACCACATGACAGGGGAGAAGAAGATGTTCTCCTCATATGTGAAAAACCAAGATCCCCAACGAGCTATCACATTCGGGGATGGAAATCAAGGTTTGGTCAAAGGATTGGGTAAAATTGCTATATCACCTGACCATACTATTTCCAATGTTTTTCTTGTAGATTCTTTAGATTACAATTTGCTTTCCGTATCCCAATTATGTCAAATGGGCTACAACTGTCTATTTACTGATGTATGTGTCACTGTCTTTAGAAGAAGTGATGATTCAATAGCATTTAAGGGAGTGTTAGAGGGTCAGCTATACTTGGTAGATTTTGATAGAGCTGAACTCGACACTTGCTTAGTTGCTAAGACTAACTTGGGTTGGCTCTGGCACCGCCGACTAGCCCATGTTGGAATGAAGAATCTTCATAAGCTTCTAAAGGGAGAACACATTTTAGGACTAACAAATGTTCATTTTGAGAAAGACAGGATTTGTAGCGCATGCCAAGCCGGGAAGCAAGTTGGCACTCATCATCCACACAAGAACATCATGACTAGTGACAGGCCACTGGAGCTCCTACACATGGACCTATTCGGCCCGATCGCTTACATAAGCATCGGCGGGAGTAAGTACTGTCTAGTTATTGTGGATGATTATTCTCGCTTCACTTGGGTGTTCTTTTTGCAGGAAAAATCTCATACCCAAGAGACCTTAAAGGGATTCTTGAGACGGGCTCAAAATGAGTTCGGCTTAAGGATCAAGAAAATTAGAAGCGACAACGGGACGGAGTTCAAGAACTCTCAAATTGAAGGCTTCCTTGAGGAGGAGGGCATCAAGCATGAGTTCTCCTCTCCCTACACGCCACAACAAAATGGTGTAGTGGAGAGAAAGAATCGAACTCTATTGGACATGGCAAGAACCATGCTTGATGAGTACAAGACACCGGATCGGTTTTGGGCCGAGGCGGTCAACACCGCTTGCTATGCCATCAACCGGTTATATCTTCACCGAATCCTCAAGAAGACATCCTATGAACTCCTAACCGGTAAAAAGCCAAATATTTCATATTTTAGAGTTTTTGGTAGCAAATGTTTTATTCTTGTCAAAAGAGGTAGAAAATCTAAATTTGCTCCTAAAACTGTAGAAGGCTTTTTACTAGGATATGACTCAAACACAAGGGCATATAGAGTCTTTAACAAATCCTCAGGACTTGTTGAAGTTTCTTGTGACGTTGTGTTTGATGAAACTAATGGCTCTCAAGTAGAGCAAGTTGATCTTGATGAGATAGGTGAAGAACAGGCTCCGTGCATCGCGCTAAGGAACATGTCCATTGGGGATGTGTGTCCTAAGGAATCCGAAGAGCCTTCAAATGCACAAGATCAACCATACTCCTCTACACAAGCATCTCCACCAACCCAAAATGAGGACGACGCTCAAGTTGATGAAGGAGAAGATCAAAGAGATGAGCCACCTCAAGATGACGGCAATGATCAAGGGGGAGATGCAAATGATCAAGACAAGGAGGATGAACAACCAAGGCCGCCACACCCAAGAGTCCACCAAGCAATCCAACGAGATCACCCCGTCGACACCATCCTCGGCGACATTCATAAGGGGGTAACCACTAGATCTCGTGTTGCACATTTTTGTGAACATTACTCTTTTGTTTCCTCTATTGAGCCACACAGGGTAGAGGAAGCACTCCAAGATTCGGTTTGGGTGATGGCGATGCAAGAGGAGCTCAACAATTTCACGAGGAACGAGGTATGGCATTTAGTTCCACGTCCTAACCAAAATGTTGTAGGAACCAAGTGGGTCTTCCGCAACAAGCAAGATGAGCATGGTGTGGTGACTAGGAACAAAGCTCGACTCGTGGCCAAGGGGTATTCACAAGTCGAAGGTTTGGATTTTGGTGAAACCTATGCACCCGTAGCTAGGCTTGAGTCAATTCGTATATTATTGGCCTATGCTACTTACCATGGCTTCAAGCTTTATCAAATGGACGTGAAGAGTGCCTTCCTCAACGGACCAATCAAGGAGGAGGTCTATGTTGAGCAACCTCCCGGCTTTGAAGATAGTGAGTACCCTAACCAAGTCTATAGGCTCTCTAAGGCGCTTTATGGGCTCAAGCAAGCCCCAAGAGCATGGTATGAATGCCTTAGAGATTTCCTTATTGCAAATGGCTTCAAAGTCGGCAAGGCCGGTCCTACTTTATTCACTAAAACTCTTGACAATGATTTGTTTGTATGCCAAATTTATGTTGATGATATCATATTTGGGTCTACTAACGAATCTACATGTGAAGAATTTAGTAGGATCATGACACAAAAATTCGAGATGTCTATGATGGGGGAGTTGAAGTATTTTCTAGGATTCCAAGTCAAACAACTCCAAGAGGGCACCTTCATTTGCCAAACGAAGTACACTCAAGACATTCTAACCAAGTTTGGAATGAAGGATGCCAAGCCCACCAAGACACCCATGGGAACCAATGGGCATCTCGACCTCGACACGGGAGGTAAGTCCGTGGATCAAAAGGTATACCGGTCGATGATTGGTTCATTGCTTTATTTATGTGCATCTCGACCGGACATTATGCTTTCCGTTTGCATGTGTGCAAGATTCCAAGCCGACCCTAAGGAATCACACCTTACGGCCGTAAAACGAATCTTGAGATATTTGGCTTATACTCCTAAGTTTGGGCTTTGGTACCCTCGGGGATCCACATTTGATTTGATTGGTTATTCGGATGCTGATTGGGCGGGGTGTAAGATTAATAGGAAGAGCACATCGGGGACTTGCCAGTTCTTGGGAAGATCCTTGGTGTCTTGGGCTTCAAAGAAGCAAAATTCGGTCGCTCTTTCTACCACCGAAGCGTAGTACATTGCTGCAGGCCATTGTTGCGCGCAATTACTTTGGATGAGGCAAACCCTGCGGGACTATGGTTACAAATTAACCAAAGTTCCTCTTCTATGTGATAATGAGAGTGCAATCCGCATGGCGGATAATCCCGTTGAGCATAGCCGCACTAAACACATAGCCATTCAGTATCATTTTCTTAGGGATCACCAACAAAAGGGGGATATCGAGATTGCATACATTAACACTAAAGATCAATTAGCCGATATCTTTACCAAGCCTCTTGATGAACAAACTTTTACCAAACTTAGGCATGAGCTCAATATTCTTGATTCTAGGAATTTCTTTTGCTAACTTGCACACATAGCTCTTGAGTATACCTTTGATCATGTCTCTTTGATATATGCTATGACTAATGTGTTTTCAAGTGTATTTCAAACCAAGTCATAGGTATATTGAAATGGAATTGGAGTCTTCGGCGAAGACAAAGGCTTCCACTCCACTCTACTACTCATCCTTCGCCGTCGCTCCGCCTCACTCTCCGTCTTTGGTCTAATCTTCACTCATATGTTTTATTTGCCAAAGGGGAGAAAATAGTTAGTAAAGGGCTTATATCTCACTCAAGTATCCTTTTTTGGCGATTCATGCCAAAGGGGGAGAAAGTATGAGCCCAAAGCAAAAGGACCGCACCACCACTCAATTTTTAAAATTAATGATTTTCAAATGGTAAATTTCAAATTGGTATCTCTTTGTGTTCAAAAGGGGGAGCAAGTAGTATTTTCAAAACTTGATGTCTTAAAACCCTCTTGAACACTAAGAGGAGAATTTATTTGAGGGGGAGTTTTGTTTAGTCAAAGGAAAAGCATTTCAAACAAAAGGAGAAAATTTCAAATCTTGAAAATGTTTCTCAAAATCCTATTCATTTACCTTTGACTATATTGCAAAAGGACTTTTGAAAAAGAATTTACAAAAGGATTTGCAAAAACAAAACATATGGTGCAAATGTGGTCCAATATGTTAAAAATAAAAGAAACAATCCATGCATATCTTGTAAGTATTTATATTGGCTCAATTCCAAGCAACCTTTGCACTTACATTATGAAAACTAGTTCAAGTATGCACTTTTACATTTGCTTTGGTTTGTGTTGGCATCAATCACCAAAAAGGGGGAGATTGAAAGGGAATTAGGCTTACACCTAGTTCCTAAATAATTTTGGTGGTTGAATTGCCCAACACAAATAATTGGACTAACTAGTTTGCTCTAGTGTATAAGTTATACAGGTGCCAAAGGTTCACACTCAGCCAATAAAAAGACCAAGTTTTGGGTTCGACAAAGGAGCAAGGGACAACCGAAGGCACCTCTAGTCTGGCGCACCGGACTGTCCGGTGTGCCACCGGACATGTCCGATGCACCAGAGCACTCCGACTTCAAACTCTTCACCTTCGGGAATTTCCAGAGGCAACTCCATTATAATTCACCGGACTGTCCGGTGTACACCGGACATGTCCGGTGCTCCAAGGAAGAGCGGCCTCCGGAACTCGCCAGCCTCGGGAAATCACTTCGGCTGCTCCGCTATAATTCACCGGACATGTCCGGTGTACACCGGACTGTCCGGTGTAACAGCGGGGCAACGGCTATTTCGGCGCCAACGGCTACCTGCGACGCATTAAATGCGTGCGCTGCGCGCGCAGAGGTCAGGCACGCCCATGCTGGCGCACCGGACAATCTACAGTGCATGTCCGGTGCGCCACCGGACATCCAGGCGGGCCTAGAAGACAGAGCTCCAACGGTCGGAACCCAACGGCCTTGGTGACGTGGCTGTCGCACCGGACATGTCCGGTGTGCACCGGACTGTCCAGTGCACCATCGAACAGACAGCCTCACCAAACGGCTAGTTTGGTGGTTGGGGCTATAAATACTCCCAACCACCCACCATTCATTGCATCCAAGTTTTCACACTTCCATCCCTTTACAAGAGCTCTAGCATTCAATTCTAGACACACCAAAGAGATCAAATCCTCTCCAAATTCCACACAACGCCCTAGTGATTAGAGAGAGAGATTTGCTTGTGTTCTTTCGAGCTCTTGCGCTTGGATTGCTTTCTTCTTTCTTGATTCTTTCTTTGCGATCAAACTCACTTGTAATTGAGACAAGAGACACCAATCTTGTGGTGGTCCTTGTGGGAACTTTGTGTTCCAAGTGATTGAGAAGAGAAAGCTCACTCGATCCGAGGGATCGTTTGAGAGAGGGTAAGGGTTGAAAGAGACCCGGCCTTTGTGGCCTCCTCAACGGGGAGTAGGTTTGCGAGAACCGAACCTCGGTAAAACAAATCCGCGTGTCATACTCCTTATTCTCTTGCGATTTGTCTTGCGCCCTCTCTCGCGGACTCAATTATATTTCTAACGCTAACCCGACTTGTAGTTGTGATTAATTTTTGAGAATTTTAGTTTCGCCCTATTCACCCCCCTCTAGGCGACTTTCAGGGCCTACGCCGACCAAAGCAATCAAGCTAATCGAGAAGACTCACTGGACCAGCTGGAAGAGGCTCGGGACATGGCCTTACTACACTCGGCGCGGTACCAGCAGTCCCTGCGATGCTACCACGCCCGAGGGGTTCGGTCCCGAGACCTCCAGGTGGGGGACCTGGTGCTTCGGCTGCGACAAGACACCCGAGGGCGGCATAAGCTCACGCCTCCCTGGGAAGGGCCGTTCGTCATCGCCAAGGTTCTGAAGCCCTGAACATACAAGCTGGCCAACAGTCAAGGCGAGGTCTACAGCAACGCTTGGAACATCCAACAGCTACGTCGCTTCTACCGTTAAGATGCTTCCAAGTTATTCGTACACCCCGTTCACACACAAAGTCTGGTCGTCAAGGAAGGGTCAGCCTTGCCTCGGCAAAGCCCGACCCTCCCTCGGGGGCTAGAAGGGGGGAACCCCCTCTGCGTCGAAATTTTCCTCGAAAAAAGAAAAAAAATCTTTTCTGCCAGAATGCCTTTCGTGCTTTTCGACTACTTTGAAAGTGGATCCTGAAAACGACAGAGTACACGTAAGCAGCCAAGGCTGACCGAGCCGAGGGACTCCTACGCCTCCGGGATACGGATACCTCACTCATCACCTTCTGCGATAAGTAACTCGCGCTCGGATAAGTGATTCCGCGGACCGAACAAGTCTTCACGCTCGAAAGTTCCTCTGCTGGAACGATTTTTTGGGCCTTCTCGGCTGCGTCAGTGACAGAACACTATGGACGAGTAAGAGTGCACATAAGCGGCAAGGCCGACCGAGCCGAGGGATTCCTACGCCTCCGGGATACGGATACCTCACTCATAACCTTCCGTGAAAAGCAACTCTCGCCCGCACAAACAATTCTGTTACCGACAAATAAGTCCGGATAATCGAAACAAGAGGAAAAGAAACGCAGCTTTACAACACGACGATGGTGTGTTTGGGCCTCGGCGGCCACAGAAAACATACATACACTACAACAACCCGATCCTGCAGGCTCGGACGTCGACAATTGAAGGGGGCAGCAGCACCCTTGGCGTCAACTACACCTTCGGCGGGGACTGACCTAGCCTCGGACGGCGACGCGGTCGAAGGATCTCCACTCTGAAGGACGACATCAGCACCACACCCTAGCCATCGCCTCCAGGAATCCGGCTCGAGCAGACGGCTCGGCCGGCCACCCCGAGGCCTCGACCAGCTGTCCCCCGAAGACATCAGCCCGGCTTGTGGCCTCGACAACTCAACTCCGGCGTCGGTCCCGCCAGTGGACGACCCGGCCAGGCTCTGGCCGACCAAATCTTCTTTTCGAGCCAACTCTGCCTCTGTCCGTGCTGACACCGCTACCTCCGGCTTCGGCTCATCGAAGAGCGGCCGAGGTGTCCCTTTAACTAAGCAAGAGAAGCCTCGGATAGCAAGGCCGACCGAGCCGAGGGACTCCTACGCCTCCGGGATACGGATACCTCACTCGTCACCTTCGCACGAGGCGACTCACGCTCGGTGAAGCGGTTCAGATAGTCGACAGGCGAGTCTTAGTGCTCGAAAATGAGGAAAAACACGGCTCCGCGCCGAAAGTACATACACGTTCAGGCCCCGACAGCCACAATGAACAAAAGACCGGCACACAAGGTGCCAATGCAAACGGAACTCCGGTTCCGTCCCCGCAGCAGCAGCGATGGCCTCAGGGCGGACGCCGCTGCAACCTTGCCCTTGCCCACGCCGACGCTCGACGGGCGAGGACAAGTACAAAGAGCCGGAGGCCCAAAGCGCGGATGGTGGCGGTGATCCCGTCGGCGATGGGGACTTCTCGAGCCGCATCCACCTCGGCACCGACGACCGGAGCCGTCAGCCCATCGGCAGATCCCCACTCGGATCCTCTCGGATGAGCGGGGCACCGACCTCCGCGCGAAGGCGCCGTACCGGTGCAAAGGCAGGACAGCCCCAGAACACGAACGCCGCCCTAGCGGCGCGCGATGTCTTGGGCGGTCCACCCGTGCGCATGGCGCGACAACCGCCCTTGCAGCGGGAGGGGGCACCGGGAGCCAAGCCGGCGAGCCCAACGTGCTGAAGCTGGCGACGCCCGCCGTCGACCAGCCCCGCATTGTCGAAGTCCGCCCCGCTCGCAGGACCAGTGAGCGCCCTCTCCCTTGAATGCTGAAGGGGAGGCTGACTCACGAACCCACGCGGGAGGTAGAGCTCCGGCTCAGCCCGACCTCCGCCCCAGCAAGGATGACGAAGATCCTTAAAGCTGAGGGCGGAACCAAGATCGCAGCCCGGCTTGCTTCTCCCCACCACCGAACTGGAGGTCACCGTCTTGGGTGACCACCGGCGAGGGGATGCAGCCGGGTTGCATGACGAAAATCCTTGAAGCCGAACGATGGCTGAAAGGTACCAACTTCCTCGAAGTTGCGTCCCTCCGACGACAAGATGGAAGGATTGCGGGCGTCCCCCATCCGGGGGCTCGGAAGGTGGAAAGACACGGTGCATAAGGGAGCGCGAAGACATGGCCGCCTTTCAAGGGGGTCACCCCCCTTTTAAAGGCGACTCTCCCTACTTGTGTCCCCAGCTGTTGTGGGTTGAGTCTTCTCCAACACGCTCCAAGGTCCTCCCCCTACGACACGGGGGCTGGGCCCCACGCATCATGGGAGCTAGTCCAGGGCAGAAGGAGCCAAACCGCCGCGCGCAGGGCATGCAACTGCCCAGCGGTTACAAGCATTCCTCCACTTTCGCCCAGACCAGCGGGTGAAAGGGTGGACAGCCATGCAGGCGGCATGCAACCGTGTCGAGTGGGCGCGCCCCTCCGACTTCCAACACACCCAGCATGAAGGCCCAGGCCCACACGTCATGCAACCGGCACGCCGGTTGCTACGTGCGAGCAACTGCACCGCCACTCGCACCACTGCCGCGCCTCCTCGACTGCGGAACCATTACCACGACTCGAGGCAACCCTGCGTATGACCCAGTAGTGCCAGCCAGGGGCGACGGTCAATACGGCCAAAATGGGCCGGCAGTAATGGCGGTGGCAGGCGGGCAGGAGCAGCGGTCACGTCGTAAGCCAAGCTTACGTCCCATCCAGGGGCAGCGAGAGAACCCTCTCTCACGGCGTGAAGACGGCGCGCCCGTGATCCATTCCTCGAACGGCTCGGACACGCACAACGACCGCCTCGCGAACCACTCGCCCCGTCGCATTAACTCCGCGGTGGGACAGGTGGCGCCTCAGGCAGGAGAAGCAAGCGACGCTTCGCCTTCGCCATAATGACCGCGTCGAAAAAGGTACGCCACGTCATTCGATTTCGTATCCTTTTCCCTTTCCTCTTTCTCTCTCTTACAACAGGGACCGGGAAAGGGGGATACCCCGAAAAGGATCCTTCTCCGTGAAGGAAACAGGCCCCGAGCCTCCCTACTGATCAGAGGTCGGAGGGGTTCAACGGCCGCCTCAGAGCACTTGGGTTCTGCGCCCACTACTGGTAAGAGATTCGATGGTCGGCCCCTCGGAAGGGTTCAACGGCCGCCTCAGGCCACTCGGGCTCCGCGCCCACTACTGATCAGGGGTTCGTAGGCTGGCCCTCGAAGGGTTCACAGTCGCCTCAGACACAGAGCGAGGGATGACCCTGGGTACGTTCGATACATAACCAAGGCTCGAGCTACGCTCCCGAGGTACCCTAGGACATTTCCGAGACCAGCGGGAACGATCTTGTAACGGAATCCCATCAGAGGGAGGCATCGAGCCCTCGGACCCTGTCAAAAGGGGACCGGGTCCGGCAGATCACCCGCAGGTACTTTTGGAGCGCGCCTCCGGGCCTCTAGCCGACCCCTAACAAATGGGGCACGGGCGTCCACTCGGATTACCCGCCAGCAGCTCACCGGAGACACCATGTTCGGCGCCCTCCGAGGGCAACATGGCGCTTTCCCCCCTCCTCCTTGCGGAAAGGCGACGCAGGGGTGTATGTAAAAAAGCTGAGTCTGTCCTTGACCGTCCTCTCGCCCTATGCAGAGGCTCGGGGGATGCTCTCGCAAACCCGGCTCCGGCCAACCCGTTGACAGCGTCAACATACCAGCCCGAGAACTTGGGACCCGACCGTGCACCCGGGCTACGGCCAGCTCACATGAGGGAACAACCAGACCAGCCGAAGTGTTGCGAAACGCACTAAGACCTCGAAGGAGTCAAACAACTCCTTCGAGGCCTCGGGGGCTACACCCGGCGATACGCTCGCGCGCACCCACCGGAACAAAACGCAACCAAAAAAGGCTGGTCCCCTTGCAAAAAAGTGCGGCAAAAGCCTCCAAGCGAGTATTAACACTCCCTTCGAGGCTCGGGGGCTACTGTCGGGGACCATAATTAGGGGTACCCTCAAGACTCCTAAATCTCAGCTGGTAACCCCCATCAGCACAAAGCTGCAAAGGCCTGATGGGTGCGATTAAGTCAAGGATCGGTCCATTCGAGGGACGCGATCACGCCTCGCCCGAGCCCAGCCTCGGGCAAGGGCAGCCGACCCCGGAGGATCTACGTCTCGCCCGAGGACCCCCTCTAGCAACGGACACACCTTCGGCTCACCTGGGGCCCAGTCTTCACCAAGAAGCAACCTTGGCCAAATCGCCACGCCAACCGACCAAATCGCAGGGGCATTTAATGCAAAGGTGGCCTGACACCTTTATCCTGACGCACGCCCTCCAGTCGACAGAGCCGAAGTGACCGCAGTCACTTCACCGCTCCACTGACCGGTCTGACAAGAGGACAGCGCCGCCTGCACCGCTCCGACTGCTGAGCCACTCGACAGAGTGAGGCTGACAGCAGCCAAGTCCGGCCTCAGGCGTCATAGGAAACTCCGCTTCGCCCGACCCAGGGCTCGGACTCGGGCTCAGCCCCGGAAGACGACGGACTCCGCTTCGCTCGACCCTAGGGCTCGGACTCGGGCTCAGCCCCGAAGGACGATGAACTCCGCCTCGCTCGACCCTAGGGCTCGGACTCGGACTCAGCCCTAGCCTCAGCTGACGGTCTCCGCCTCGTCCGACCCGGGGGCTCGGACTCGACCTCGACCTTGGAAGACAGACTCGACGTCGACCTCGGAGGAGCCTCCACCTCGCCCAACCTAGGGCACGGACCGACCACGTCGACAGGAAACGCCATCATTACCCTACCCCGAGCTGACTCAGGCTACGGGGAACAAGACCGGCGTCCCATCTGGCTCGCTCCACTATACGAGTAATGATGGCGCCCTGTATACCCTGTGACGACGGCGGCTCTCAGCCCCCTTACGGAAGCAAGAGGACGTCAGCAAGGACTCGACAGCCCCGACAGCTGTCCTTCCGCCAGGCTCCAGCGCTCCTCCGACGGCCACGACATCACACGAACTGGGTGCCAAAACCTCTTCGGCTGCCACGATGGCATGTACTTAGGGCGCTAGCTCTCCTCCGCTAGACACGTTAGCACACTGCTACACCCCCATTGTACACCTGGATCCTCTCCTTACGCCTATAAAAGGGAGGTCCAGGGCCCTCTTACGGAGGGTTGGCCGCGCGGGGAAGGACGGGACGGCGCTCGCGCAAGGCCGCTCGCTCCCTCCCGCGTGGACGCTTGTAACCCCCTACTGCAAGCGCACCCGACCTGGGCGCGTGGCTAACACGAAGGCCGCGGGTTCCACACTCCCACGCCTGTCTCCCTCCGGCTGCTTCTCCCCCCTTCGCGTTCCGCCTCGCGCCGACTCATCTGGGCTGGGGCACGCGGCGACAATTTACTCGTCGGTCCAGGGACCCCCCGGGGTCGAAACGCCGACAGAACTGTCGGGAGCTGGGTGTTGACCCATTCAGCCACAAAGTCCGCCAAGACCTGGGACTTGATGGCCTACCGAGGGGCGAACGAGATCGTCTCGCCCATGTGTCGGGGACCATAATTAGGGGTACCCTCAAGACCCCTAAATCTCAGCTGGTAACCCCCATCAGCACAAAGCTACAAAGGCCTGATGGGTGCGATTAAATCAAGGATCGGTCCAGTCAAGGGACACCATCGTGCCTCGCTCGAGCCTAGCCTCGGGCAAGGGAAGCCGACCCTGGAGAACCTACGTCTCGCTCGAGGACCCCCCTCCAGCAACAGGCACACTGTCAGCTCGCCCGAGGCCCAGTCTTCACCAAGAAGCAACCTTGGCCATATCGCCACGCCGACTGACCAAATCGCAGGAGCATTTAATGTAAAGGTGGCCTGACACCTTTATCCTGACGTACGCCCACCAGTCGACAGTGCCGAAGTGACCGCAGTCACTTCGCCGCTCTACTGACCGGATTGACAAGAGGACAGCGCCGCCTGCGCCGCTCCGACTACTGAGCCACCCGACAGAGTGAGGCTGACAGCAGCCAAGGCCGGCCTCGGGCGTCTTAGGAAACTCCGCCTCGCCCGATCCAGGGCTCGGACTCGGGCTCAGCCCCGGAAGACGGCGAACTCTGCTCCGCCCGACCCAGGGCTCGGACTCGGGCTCAGCCCCGGAAGACAGCGAACTCCGCTCCGCCCGACCCAGGGCTCGGACTCGGGCTCAGCCCCGGAAGACGGCGAACTCCGCTCCGCCCGACCTAGGGCTCGGACTCGGGCTCAGCCCCGGAAGACGGCGAACTCCGCTCCGCCCGACCCAGGGCTCGGACTCGGGCTCAGTCCCGAAAGACGGCGAACTCTGCTCCGCCCGACCCAGGGCTCGGACTCGGGCTCAGCCCCGGAAGACGGCGAACTCCGCTCCGCCCGACCCAGGGCTCGGACTCGGGCTCAGCCCCAGAAGACGGCAAAATCCGCCTCGCCCGACCCCAAGGCTCGGACATGGGCTCAGCCCCGGAAGACGATGAACTCCGCCTCGCCCGACCCGGGGGCTCGACCTCGACCTCGACCTCGGAGGAGCCTCCACCTCGCCCAGCCTAGGGCATGGACCGACCACGTCAACAGGAAGCGCCATCATTACCCTACCCCGAGCTGACTCGGGCTACGGGGAACCAGACGGGCGTCCCATCTGGCTCGCTCCACCATGCGAGTAATGATGGCGCCCCGCATGCCCTGTGACGACGGCGACTCTCATCCCCCTTACGGAAGCAAGAGGACGTCAGCAAGGACTCGACAGGCCCAACAGCTATCCTCCCGCCAGGCTCCAGCACTCCTCTGACAGCCACGACACCACGCGAACTGGGTGCCAAGACCTCTCCGGCTGCCACGATGGCATGTACTTAGGGCGCTAGCTCTCCACCGCTAGACACGTTAGCACATTGCTACACTCCCCATTGTACACCTGGATCCTCTCCTTACGCCTATAAAAGGGAGGACCAGGGCCCTCTTACAGAGGGTTGGTTGGCCCGCGCGGAGAAGGACGGGACAGCGCTCGCGCAAGGCCGCTCGCTCCCACTCCCGCGTGGACGCTTGTATCCCCCTACTGCAAGCACACCCGACTCAGGCGCGGGGCTAACACGAAGGCTGCGGGATCCACTCTCTCACGCCTGCCTCCCTCCGGTTGCATCCTTTCCCCCCTTCGCGTTCCGCCTCGCGTCGACCCATCTGGGCTGGGGCACGCGGCGACGATTCACTCGTCGGTCCAGGGACCCCCCGGGTTTCGAAACACCGACAGTTGGCGCGCCAGGTAGGGGCCTGCTGCGTGTTGACGAACAGCTTCCTGTCAAGCTCCAGATGGGCAGTCTCCAGCAACCTTTCCGGCTCGGGACGGTGCTCCGTTTCGGGAATCTTGAGTTCATGTCCCTCGACGGCAGCTACGACATGATACTCCTTCCCCCGCCGCGCGACAGCGACAATGGCGGTCGACAAGCCGCTCGCCGGCGGGGAAATTGACGACGCCTTCCCCACGTGTTGGAGAGACGGCATTCAGGCTTGTCCCGTCCCCTCCCCCGCCGACGGAGGAGGAGGCGGGGCAACCAAGGCCAAGCGGGAAGCGGCACCTCGTTGGCTGTCAAGCGAGTCGACGGCGCCGGCGCCCCAACGGAGGGCACGTCGGGCATCGATCTCGCGTCTGAGACGAAGACGAGCGCCGCCTCTCCACAACACGCCAATCTCAAGCAAACGCACGACACCATCACGCTCGCGAAGGACTTGCTAGGCGTCACCCTCGTACCTGAGACAACGGTGCAGTCAGTCCCAGACGCGACCTCGTCACCGCCCGTCGACCAAAAGGTACCGACCGATTCCCATCTCGCGTCTTTTGGATTCGGCCTCGACCCACCAAGCGACCCCGCTTCGGTGAGCACTCTCATAGAGACGAGTCCAAACCCTCTAGGGTATCGTGTGTGGTCACCCTGGGACCGACTGACGGCCGACTCGACCTATGAGCCCTCGGGGTCCGAGGAAGATGGCGAGCCCGACCTCTGTTGGGATTTCTCCGGAATTGGTAACCCCAGTGCCGTGCGGGACTTCATGACCGCATGTGACTACTGCCTTTCCGACTGTTCCGACGGTAGCCGTGGCCTCGACAACGAGGACCGCGACCCAAGTCGTGAATGTTTCCACGTCGATCTAGGGGGTCCCGACGAAGGCAACCATCTTGGTATGCCGGAAAACGGTGATCCCCCTAGGCCTGTGCCTCGCGTTGACATCCTTCGGGAGCTAGCTGTGGTCCCCGTCCCGGCGGGGGGTCCTGACCCACAGCTCGAGCAAATCCGCGAGAGGCAGGCCAGGCTCGACGAGGGAGCAGGAACGCTTGTGCCGATCCGCCGGGACATCGGGCAGGAATGGGCGTTCTAACCCCCGGCCGGAGAAGCGCGTCATCTCCCCCAGGACATCCAGCACCGCATCGCCGACGACGTCAGGGTGAGGCCGCCGCCGGATTCCAGCGGAGTCGGCCAGAACCTGGCTGCAGCGGCAATACTTCTCCGCGCGATGCCGGAGCCATCAACCACCGAGGGGCGACGTATCCAGGGAGAGCTCAAGAATCTCCTGGAGGACGCCGCGGTCTGACGGGCCGAAAGCTCTGCCTCCCGAAGGCAGGGGTTCCCCTTGGAACATCGCGCCGCGACTTCCCGATTCACGCGGGAAGCCTCGGTCCACTCCGGGCGCACGCGCAACACAGCGCCTGCGGCCCTGGGTCGCCTCGGCAACGAGCGCCATCATCACAGCCGTCGGGCCCACCTCGACGACAGGGCGCGCCGAGGCTACCACCCCAGGCGTGGGGGACGCTACGACAGCGGGGAGGATCGGAGTCCTTCGCCCGAACCACCCGGTCCGCAGGTTTTCAGCCGCGCCATACGACGGGCACCGTTCCCGACCCGGTTCCGAACCCCGACTACTATCGCAAAGTACTCGGGGGAGACGAGACCAGAACTGTGGCTCGCGGACTATCGGCTAGCCTGCCAACTGGGTGGAACGGACGATGATAACCTCATCATCTGCAACCTCCCCCTGTTCCTCTCCGAAACCGCTCGAGCCTGGCTAGAGCACCTGCCCCTTGGGCAGATCTCCAACTGGGACGACCTGGTCCATGCCTTCACCGGCAATTTCCAGGGCACATACGTGCGCCCTGGAAACTCCTGGGATCTCCAAAGCTGCCGCCAGCAGCCGGGAGAGTCTCTCCGGGACTACATCCGGCGATTCTCGAAGCAGCGCACGGAGCTGCCCAACGTCATCGATTCAGATGTCATCGGCGCATTCCTCACCGGCACCACCTGCCGCGACCTGGTGAGCAAGCTAGGTCGCAAGACCCCCACCCGGGTGAGCGAGCTGATGGACATCGCCACCAAGTTCGCCTTTGGCCAGGAGGCGGTTGAGGCCATTTTCCGGAAGGACAAGCAGCCCCAGGGCCGTCCACCGGAAGATGCTCCTGAGGGATCAACTCAGCGCGGCGCCAAGAAGAAAGGCAAGAAGAAGTCGCAAGCGAAACGCGACGCCGCCGACGCGGACCTTGTCGCCGCCGCCGAGTACAAGAACCCTCGGAAACCTCCCGGAGGTGCCAACCTTTTCGACAAGATGCTCAAGGAGCCGTGCCCCTATCATCAGGGGCCCGTCAAGCACACCCTCGAGGAGTGTGCCATGCTTCGACGACACTTCCACAAGGCCGGGCCACCCACGGAGGGTGGCAAGGCCCTCGACGACGCAAAGGAGGAAGATCACAAGGCAGGAGGGTTCCCCGAGGTCCGCGACTGCTTCATGATCTACGACGGGCAAGTGGCGAACGCCTCGGCTCGGCACCGCAAGCAAGAGCGTCGGGAGGTCTGCTCGGTAAAGGTGGCGGCGCCAGTCTACCTAGACTGGTCCGACAAGCCCATCACCTTCGACCGGGCCGACCATCCAGACTACGTACCGAGCCCGGGGAGATACCCACTCGTTGTCGACCCCATCATCGGCAACATCAGGCTCACCAAGGTCCTCGTGGACGGAGGCAGCAGCCTCAACATCGTCTACGCCGAGACCCTCAGGCTCCTACGGATCGATCTGTCCTCGGTCCGGACAGGCGCTGCGCCTTTCCACGGGATCGTCCCCGGGAAGCGCGTTCAACCCCTCAGACAACTCGACCTACCCGTCTACTTCGGGACGCCCTCCAACTTTTGAAAGGAGACCCTCACGTTCGAAGTGGTCGGGTTTCAAGGAACCTACCACGCAGTGCTGGGGAGGCCATGCTACACCAAGTTCATGGCCGTCCCCAACTACACCTACCTCAAGCTCAAGATGTCGGGCCCCAACGGGGTCATCACCGTCGGGCCCACGTACCGACACGCATACGAATGCGATGTGGAGTGCGTGGAGTACGCCGAGGCCCTCGCCGAATCCGAGGCCCTCATCCCTGACCTGGAGAGCCTCTCTAGGGAGGCGCCCAACGTGAAGCGCCACGCCGGCAACTTCAAACCAGCGGAGACGGTCAAGTCCGTCCCTCTCGACCCCTGCAACGACGCCTCCAAGCAGATTCGGATCGGTTCCGAGCTCAACCCCAAATAGGAAGCAGTGCTCGTCGACTTTCTCCGCGCAAATGCCGACGTTTTCGCGTGGAGTCCCTCGGACATGCCCGGCATACCGAGGGAAGTCGCCGAGCACTCTCTGGATATCCGAGCTGGGGCCTGACCCGTGAAGCAACCTCTGAGCCGATTCGACGAAGAAAAGCGCAGAGCCATAGGCGAGGAGATCCACAAGCTACTGGCGGCAGGGTTCATCAAAGAGGTATTCCATCCCGAATGGCTTGCCAACCCTATGCTTGTGAGAAAGAAAGGGGGGAAATGGCAGATGTGTGTAGACTACATTGGTCTAAACAAAGCATGTCCGAAGGTTCCCTACCCTCTGCCTCGCATCGATCAGATCATGGATTCCACTGCTGGGTGCGAAACCCTATCTTTCCTCGATGCCTACTCAGGGTATCATCAGATCAGGATGAAAGAGTCTGACCAGCTCGCGACTTCATTCATCACACCCTTCGGCATGTACTGCTATGTTACAATGCCATTTGGTTTGAGGAATGTGGGGGCAACGTACCAGCGATGCATGAACCATGTGTTTGGCGAACACATCGGCCGAACGGTCGAGGCCTACGTCGATGACATCGTAGTCAAGACGAGGAAGGCCTCCGACCTCCTTTCCGACCTTGAAGCGACATTCCGATGTCTCAAGGCAAAAGGCGTGAAGCTTAATCCCGAAAAGTGTGTCTTCGGGGTCCCCTGAGGCATGCTCTTGGGGTTCATCGTCTCCGAGCGGGGCATCGAAGCCAACCCGGAGAAGGTCGCAGCCATCACCAGCATGGGGCCAATCAAGGACTTGAAAGGCGTACAGAGGGTCATGGGATGTCTCGCGACTTTGAGCCGCTTCATCTCGCGCCTCGGCGAAAGAGGTCTGCCTCTATACCGCCTCTTAAGGAAGGCCGAGTGCTTCGCTCGGACCCTCGAGGCCGAGGAGGCCCTCAGGAACCTGAAGGCGCTCCTCACGAATGCGCCCATCTTGGTGCCCCCCGCTGCCGGAGAAGCCCTCTTGATCTACGTCGCCGCAACCACCCAGGTGATTAGCGCCGCGATCGTGGTTGAGAGACGAGAAGAAGGGCATGCATTGCCCGTCCAGAGGCCAGTCTACTTCATCAGTGAGGTACTGTCCAAGACCAAGATCCGCTACCCACAAATCCAGAAGCTGCTGTACGCGGTGATCCTGACACGGCGGAAGTTGCGACACTACTTCGAGTCTCATCCGGTGACTGTGGTGTCATCCTTCCCCCTCGGAGAGATCATCCAGTCCCGAGAGGCCTCGGGTAGGATTGCGAAGTGGGCGGTGGAGATCATGGGCGAGACGATCTCGTTCGCCCCTCGAAAGGCCATCAAGTCCCAGGTCTTGGCGGACTTCGTGGCTGAATGGGCCGACACCCAGCTCCCGACGGCTCCGATCCAACCGGAGCTGTGGACCATGTTTTTCGACGGGTCGCTGATGAAGACGGGGGCCGGCGCAGGCCTCCTCTTCGTCTCGCCCCTCGGGAAGCACCTGCGCTACGTGCTACGCCTCCACTTCCCGGCGTCCAACAACGTGGCTGAGTACGAGGCTCTGGTAAACGGGTTGCGAATCGCCATCGAGCTAGGGGTCCGACGCCTCGACGCTCGCGGTGACTCGCAGCTCGTCATCGACCAAGTCATGAAGAACTCCAACTGCCGCGACCCGAAGATGGAAGCCTACTGCGATGAGGTTCGGTGCCTGGAAGACAAGTTCTACGGGCTCGAGCTCAACCACATCGCCCGACGCTACAACAAGACTGCGGACGAGCTGGCTAAAATAGCCTCGGGACGAACAACAGTTCCCCCGGACGTATTCTCCCGAGACCTGCATCAACCCTCCGTCAAGACCGAGGACACGCCCGAGCCCGAGGCACCTTCGGCTCCGCCCGAGGCACCCTCGGCTCAGTCCAAGGTACCCTCGACCCAGTCCGAGGTACCCTTGGCAAGGTCTAAGGTGCCCTCGGCTCAGCCCAAGGTACCCTCGGCCCCCGAGGGTGAGGCACTGCGTGTCGAGGGGGAACAGAGCGAAGTCACACCTAATCAAAGCTGGTAGACCCCGTACCTGCAATATCTCCACCGAGGAGAGCTGCCCCTCGACCAAGCCGAAGCTCGGCGGTTGGCGCGGCGCGCCAAGTCTTTCGTCTTGCTGGGAGATGGGAAGGAGCTCTACCACCGCAGCCCCTTAGGCATCCTCCAGCGATGCATTTCCATCGCCGAAGGCCAGGAGCTCTTGCAAAAGATACACTCGGGGGCTTGCGGCCATCACGCAGCACCTCGAACCCTCGTTGGAAACGCCTTCTAACAAGGATTCTACTGGCCGACGGTGGTGGCCGACGCTACTAGAATTATCCGCACCTGCGAAGGGTGTCAGTTCTACGCGAGGCAGACCCACCTGCCCGCTCAGGCTCTGTAGACCATACCCATCACCTGGCCGTTTGCTGTGTGGGGTCTGGACCTCGTTGGCCCCTTGCAGAAGGCACCCGGGGGCTACACGCACCTGTTGGTCGCCATCGACAAATTCTCCAAGTGGATCGAGGTCCGACCCCTAAACAGCATTAGGTCCGAATAGGCGGTGGCGTTCTTCACCAACATCATCCATCGCTTTGGGGTCCTGAACTCCATCATCACCGACAACGGTACCCAGTTCACCGGTAGAAAGTTCCTGGACTTCTGCGAGGATCACCACATCCGGGTGGACTGGGCTGTCGTGGCTCACCCCATGACGAATGGGCAAGTGGAGCGGGCTAACAGCATGATCCTGCAAGGACTCAAGCCTCGGATCTACAACGACCTCAACAAGTTCGGCAAGTGGTGGATGAAGGAACTCCCCTCGGTGGTCTGGAGTCTGAGGACAACGCCGAGCCGAGCCACGGGCTTCACACTGTTCTTTCTAGTCTATGGGGCCGAGGCCATCTTGCCCACAGACCTAGAATACGGTTCCCCGAGGGCGAGGGCCTACACCGACCAAAGCAATCGAGCCAACCGAGAAGACTCAATGGACCAGCTGGAGGAGGCTCGGGACATGGCCTTACTACACTCGGCGCGGTACCAGCAGTCCCTGCGACGCTACCACGCCCGAGAGGTTCGGTCCCGAGACCTCCAGGTGGGCGACCTGGTGCTTCGACTGCGACAAGACACCCGAGGGCGGCACAAACTCACGCCTCCCTGGGAAGGGCCGTTCGTCATTGCCAAGGTTCTGAAGCCCGGAACATACAAGCTGGCCAACAGTCAAGGCGAGGTCTACGGCAACGCTTGGAACATCCAACAGCTACATCGCTTCTACCCTTAAGATGCTTTCAAGTTGCTCGTATACCTCGTTCACGCACCAAGTCTGGTCGTCAAGGAAGGGTCAGCCTTGCCTCGGCAAAGCTCGACCCTCCCTCGGGGGCTAGAAGGGGGCAACCCCCTCTGCGTCAAAATTTTCCTCGAAAAAAGAAAAAAATCTTTTCTACCAGAATGCCTTTCGTGCTCTTCGACTACTTCAAAAGTGGATCCTGAAAATGACGGAGTACACATAAGCAGCCAAGGCTGACCGAGCCGAGGGACTCCTACGCCTCCGGGATACGGATACCTCACTCATCACCTTCTGCGATAAGTAACTCGCGCTCGGATAAGTGACTCCACGGACCGAACAAGTCTTCATGCTCGAGAGCTCCTCTGCCGAAATGATTTTTCGGGCCTTCTCGACTGCGTCGGTAATAGAACCCTATGGACGAGTAAGAGCGCGCATAAGCGGCAAGGCCGACCGAGCCGAGGGATTCCTACGCCTCCGGGATACGGATACCTCACTCATCACCTTCCGTGAAAAGCAACTCTCGCCCGCACAAACAATTCTGTTACCGACAAATGAGTCCGGATACTCGAAACAAGAGGAAAAGAAACGCAGCTTTACAACACGACGATGGTGTGTTTAGGCCTCGGCGGCCGCAGAAAGCATACACACACTACAAGACAACCGGATCCTGCAGGCTCGGACGTCGACAGCCGAAGGGGGCAGCAGCACCCTCGGCATCAACTACACCTTCGGCGGGGTCTGACCTAGCCTCGGACGGCGACGCGGTCGGAGGGCCCCCACTCTGAAGGACGGCATCAGCACCACACCCGGGCCATCGCCGCCAGGGTCTTCTTCGAGAATCCGGCCCGAGCAGGCGGCTCGGCCGGCCACCCCGAGGCCTCGGCCAGCTGTCCCCCAAAGACATCAGCTCGGCTTGTGGCCTCGGCAGCTCAACCCCGGCGTCGGTTCCGCCAGTGGACGACCCGGCCAGGCTTCGGCCGACCAAGTCTTCTTTTCGAGCCAACTCCGCCTCTGTTCGTGCTGACATCGCTACCTCCGGCTTCGGCTCATCAAAGAGCGGCCGAGGGGTTCCTTTAACTAAGCAAGAGGGGCCTCGGACAGCAAGGCCGACCGAGCCGAGGGACTCCTACTCCTCCGGGATACGGATACCTCACTCGTCACCTTTGCACGAGGCAACTCACGCTCGGAGAAGCGGTTCAAATAATCGACAAGGCGAGAATTAGTGCTCGAAATGAAGAAAAAACACGGCTCCGTGCTGAAAATACATACATGTTCAGGCCTCGACAGCCACAATGAACAAGACAACGGCACTCAAAGTGCCATTACAAACGGGACTCCGGTTCCACCTCCGCAGGTACGAACAACCCCACACGATTGGGGGGGCCTGCGGAGCAACAGAAGACCGATGAACGGCTCGTCGTCGCCCGCCCCGGCAGCGGCAACGATGACGACTTCTGCTCCGGAGGGCCAACAGCAGCAGCGATGACCTCAGGGCGGATGCCGCTGCCATGAGGCCCTCGCCCATGCCCCCAACTCGAGAGGCAAGGACGGGCAGAAGGCCGTAGAGTTGGAGGTCAGTCCATGGGAGGCGCCGGCTAGCTCGTTGGCGGCGGAACCTCTTCCAGTTGCCGTGGCGGAAGGTGGCACCGGGAGTGGCTCCGAAGCCGCTCGGCTCAGAGAGCCGGGCACGCGGCAGCTGCCCATGCCGCGAACGGCGGACGCCCTTCCCCCCGATCACTGAGGGAAGGAGCGGGCCGCCGCCCGCACAAGGACCGACCCCAACTCGGCACACTCCCCTCCCCAGCACTGATGATGAACATCCTTGAAGCTGAGGGAGGGGCAGGGGCCGCAGCCCGGCTCGCTTCTCCCCGCCAACAAGCTGGAGGTCACCGTCTTGGGTGACCACCGGCGAGGGGATGCAGCCGAGCTGCATGATGAAAATCCTTGAAGCCGAACGATGGCTGAAAGGTACCAACTTCCACGAAGTTGCGTTCCCCCGACGACAAGACGGAAGGATTCCGGGCGTCCCCCACCCGGGGGCTCGGAAGGTGGGAAGACACGATGCATGAGGGAAGCGCGAAGACATGGTTGCCCTCCAAGGGGGTCGCCCCCTTTTAAAGGCGACTCTCCCCACTTGCGCCCTCAACCGTTGCGGGTTGAGTCTTCTCCAACACGCTCCAAGATTCTCCCCCCACGGCACGGGGGCTGGGTCCCACACGTCATGCAAGCCGGTCCAGGGGAGAAGAAGCCAAACCGTCGCGCGTGCGCGGTGCATGCAACCACCCGACGGTTACAAGCACTCCTCCACTTTCACCCAGACCAGCGGGTGAAAGGGCGGACAGCCATGCAGGCGGCATGCAATCGTGCCAAGTGGGCACGCCCCTTCGACTCCAACGAGCCCAGCATGGAGGTCCAGGCCCACGCGTCATGCAACCGGCGCGCCGGTTGCTACGTGTGAGCAACTGCACCGCCACTCACGCCGCTACCGCGCCTCCTCGACTGTGGAGTCAATACCGCGACTCAAGGCAACCCTGCAGTGCCAGCCAAGCGCGACGGTCAAATGCGGTCAAAATTGGGCCGGCAGTAATGGCGGTGACAGGCGGGCAGAAGCAGCGGTCACGTCGTCAGCCAAGCTCACATCCCATCCAGGGGCAGCGAGGGAGCCCTCTCTCACGGCGTGAAGACGGCGCGCCTGTGATCCGTTCCTCGAACGGCGCGCGCACGCGCAACGACCGCCTCGCGAACCACTCGCCCCGTCGCATTAACTCCACGGCAGGATAGGCGGCGCCTCAGGCGGGAGAAGCAAGCGACGCTTCGCCCTCACCATAATGACCGCGTCGAAAGAGGTACGCCACGTCATTCGACTTCGTATCCTTTTCCTTTTCCTCTTTCTCTCTTTTACAACAGGGACCGGGAAAGGGGGATACCCCAAAAAGGACTCTTCTCCGTGAAGGAAACAGGCTCCGAGCCTCCCTACTGATCAGAGGTTCGAATGCTGGCCCCTCGGAGGGGTTCAACGGCCGCCTCAGATCGATTGGGTTCTGCGCCCACTACTGGTCAGAGGTTCGATGGCCGGCCCTTCGAAGGGTTCAACGGCCGCCTCAGGCCACTCGGGCTCCGCGCCCATTACTGATTAGGGGTTCGTAGGCTGGCCCTCGAAGGGTTCACAGTCGCCTCAGACACAGAGCGAGGGATGACCCTGGGTACGTTCGATACATAACCAAGGCTCGGGCTACGCTCCCGAGGTACCCTAAGACATTTCCGAGACCAGCGGGAGCGATCTTGTAACGGAATCCCATCAGAGGGAGGCATCGAGCCCTCGGACCCCGTCAAAGGGGACCGGGTCCGACAGATCACCCGCAGGTACTTTTGGAGCGCGCCTCCGGGCCTCTAGCCAACCCCTAGCAAATGGGGCACGGGCGTCCGCTCGGATTACCCGCCAGCAGCTCACCGGAAACACCATGTTCGGCGCCCTCCGAGGGCAACATGGCGCTTACCCCCCCCCCCCCCTCCTCCTTGCGGAAAGGCGACGCAGGGGCGTATGTAAAAAAGACGAGTCTGTCCTTGACCGTCCTCTCGCCCTGTGCAGAGGCTCGGGGGCTGCTCTCGCAAACCCGGCTCCGGCCAAACCGTTGACAGCGTCAACATACCAGCCCGAGAACTTGGGACCCGACCGTGCACTCGGGCTACGACCAGCTCGCATGAGGGAACAACTAGACCAGCCGAAGTGTTGCGAAACGCACTAAGACCTCGAAGGAGTAAAACTACTCCTCCGAGGCCTCAGGGGCTACACCCGATGGGTGCGCTCGCGCGCACCCACCGGAACAGAATGCAACCGAAAAAGGCTGGTCCCCTCACAAAAAAGTGCGGCAAAAGCCTCCAAGCGAGTATTAGTACTCCCTTGGAGGCTCGGGGGCTACTGTCGGGGACCATAATTAGGGGTACCCTCAAGACCCCTAAATCTCAGCTGGTAACCCCCATCAGCACAAAGCTGCAAAGGCCTGATGGGTGCGATTAAATCAAGGATCGGTCCAGTCAAGGGACACGATCGTGCCTCGCCCGAGCCTAGCCTCGGGCAAGGGAAGCCGACCCCGGAGAACCTACGTCTCGCCCGAGGACCCCCCTCCAGCAACGGGCACACTGTCAGCTCGCCCGAGGCCCAGTCTTCACCAAGAAGCAACCTTGGCCATATCGCCACGCCGACCGACCAAATCGCAGGGGCATTTAATGCAAAGGTGGCCTGACGCCTTTTATCCTGACGCACACCCACTAGTCGACAGCGCCGAAGTGACCGCAGTCACTTCGCCGCTCTACTGACCGGATTGACAAGAGGACAGCGCCGCCTGCGCCGCTCCGACTGCTGAGCCACCCGACAGAGTGAGGCTGACAGCAGCCAAGGCCGGCCTCGGGCGTCTTAGGAAACTCCGCCTCGCCCGACCCAGGGCTCGGACTCGGGCTCAGCCCCGGAAGACGGCGAACTCCGCTCCGCCCGACCCAGGGCTCGGACTCGGGCTCAGCCCCGGAAGACGGTGAACTCCGCTCCGCCCGACCCAGGGCTCGGACTCGGGCTCAGCCCCGGAAGACGGCGAACTCCGCTCCGCCCGACCCAGGGCTCGGACTCGGGCTCAGCCCCGGAAGACGGCGAACTCCGCTCCGCCCGACCCAGGGCTCGGACTCGGGCTCAGCCCCGAAAGACAGCGAACTCCGCTCCGCTCGACCCAGGGCTCGGACTCAGGCTCAGCCCCGGAAGACGGCGAACTCCGCTCCGCCCGACCCAGGGCTCGGACTCGGGCTCAGCCCTGAAAGACGGCAAACTCCGCCTCGCCCGACCCCAAGGCTCGGACATGGGCTCAGCCCCGGAAGACGACGAACTTCGCCTCGCCCGACCCGGGGGCTCGACCTCGACCTCGACCTCGGAGGAGCCTCCACCTCGTCCAGCCTAGGGCATGGACCGACCACGTCAACAGGAAGCACCATCATTACCCTACCTTGAGCTGACTCGGGCTACGGGGAACCTGAGAGCACCTAGAGAGGGGGTGAATAGGTGATCCTGTGAAAACTTAAAACTTAAGCCACAAAAACTTGTTAAGTGTTAGCACAATAATTGCCAAGTGGCTAAAGAGAAGTCTCAACAAAACACAATACCACAAGAGATCAAGCACAAAGGTGACACAGTGGTTTATCCCGTGGTTCGGCCAAGACCAACGCTTGCCTATTCCACGTTGTGGCGTCCCAACGGACGAGGGTTGCAATCAACCCCTCTCAAGCGGTCCAAAAGACCCACTTGAATACCACGGTGTTTTGTTTTGCCTTTCACTATCCCGTTTGCAAGGAATCTCCACAAATTGGAGTCTCTTGCCCTTACAAGTATATGATCACAAAGAAACACAGAGTAAGGGAGGGAAGCAACACACACAAATCCACAGCGAAACGCGCACACACACGGCCAAGAATCGAGCTCACAAGAGTATCACAAAGTTCTCACTAGAACGGAGCTCGAAACACTTAGAATGACAGACAAATGCGCAAAGACTGAGTGTGGATGATCAAGAATGCTCAAGGGTTGCTTGTCTATCTCCTCCATGCGCCTAGGGGCTCCTTTTATAGCCCCAAGGCAGCTAGGAGCCGTTGAGAGCAAATCCGGAAGGCCATCCTTGCCTTCTGTCGTCGGGGGCACCGGACAGTCCGGTGCACACCGGACACTGTCCGGTGCCCGATTTGTTTCCTTAACTGGCGCTGCTGACCGTTGCAGACCGTTGCAGATCTGGGAGCCGTTGGCGCACCGGACATGTCCGGTGCACACCGGACAGTCCGGTGACATCTTCCGACCGTTGGCACCGCCACGTGTCCCGCGCAGATTGCGCGGCCGACCATTGGCCCGGCCGACCGTTGGCTCACCGGACAGTCCGGTGCACACCGGACAGTCTGGTGAATTTTAGCCGTACGCCGTCGGCCAATTTCCCGAGAGCGGCCAGTTCGCGCCGAGTCAGTCTGGCGCACCGGACACTGTCCGGTGCACACCGGACAGTCCGGTGCTCCAGACCGAACTGAGTCTTGGCTGCACTCAGCTAAGTCTTTTACTCCTCTCTTCTTTTCTTCTACTTTCTGTTTCTAACACTTAGACAAGTATATTAGTATTCAAAACCAATGTACTAAGGCTTAGAAACATACCTTTAATCTTGATTTGTACTTTGTCCACCATTTTACAATTAGGCACCTGTGTTGGGCACTAAATCACCAAAATATTTAGAAATGGCCCAAGGGCACATTTCCCTTTCAATCTCCCCCTTTTTGGTGATTTATGCCAACACAACATAAAGCAAGTAGAACAAGTACAAAAACACTTCAAATAATAACTCAAATTATTTTAATTCAATTTTGGCATATATGGATCATCTTTTGCCACCACTTGGTTTGTTTTTGCAAATCAAACTCAAATCTCTATCTCTAAGTCAAACACACATGTTAAAGCATAAAGAGAGTCATTCCAAAAGAGATTGATCAAAGGTTTCAAAAACTCCCCCTTTTTCCCATAATCAACTACTTCTCCCCACTAGAAGCCAAAAGAGACAATAAAAGAGTTTTGACAAACCAAAAGCTCTACTCTACTATTTTCAAAATCTCTCAAGTGGTAGCTGATCCATTTATCGCTTTGGCCTTTATTTTCTCCCCCTTTGGCATCAAGCACCAAAACGGGATCAATCTTGGCCCTTTAACCCCATTGCCGCACCAAAATCTTCAATTAAGAGCAAATGGCAATAAGAGTTCATGAGATGGACTTGGAATAAGTTACCCTCTCATCGGAGTGCAGTGGAAGTCTTGCATGGTCCAAGTCCACCTTTTCCCTTTCAATTCTCCTTTGAGACTAAATCAAACAAACTCAAGCATATGGTTAGTCTCAAGGGATCAAGTTGTAACACATCTCCCCCTAAACACGTGCATCACTTTGCAACGGACTTGTGAGGTCCAGGGAGTGTTTGTACAACTTGAGCACCATAATAAGCAACAAAATGCAGAATGAACATGATCAAAGGCATAAGCACATGTATGCTACAATTCAATCCAAGTTCCGCGAATCTAAGACATTTAGCTCACTACGCAGCCTGCAAAAGGTCTTCTCATCTAAAGGCTTGGTAAAGATATCGGCTAGCTGGTTCTCGGTGCTAACATAAAACACTTCGATATCTCCCTTTTGCTGGTGGTCTCTCAAAAAGTGATGCCGGATGTCAATGTGCTTTGTGCGGCTGTGCTCAACAGGATTTTCCGCTATTCGGATAGCACTCTCATTATCACATAGGAGTGGGACTTTGCTCAGATTGTAGCCAAAGTCCCGGAGGGTTTGCCTCATCCAAAGTAGTTGCGCGCAGCACTGTCCTGCGGCAACATACTCGGCCTCAGCGGTGGATAGGGCAACGGAGGTTTGTTTCTTAGAGTTCCATGACACCAGGGACCTTCCTAAGAATTGGCACGTCCCCGATGTACTCTTCCTATCGACCTTACATCCAGCATAGTCGGAATCTGAGTACCCAATCAAGTCAAAGTTAGACCCCTTTGGATACCAGATCCCGAAGCAAGGCGTAGCGACTAAATATCTAAGAATTCGCTTCACCGCCACTAAGTGACACTCCTTAGGATCGGATTGAAATCTAGCACACATGCATACGCTAAGCATAATATCCGGTCTACTAGCACACAAATAAAGCAAAGAACCTATCATGGACCGGTATGCTTTTTGATCAACGGACTTACCTCCTTTGTTGAGGTCGGTGTGTCCGTCGGTTCCCATCGGCGTCTTTGCGGGCTTTGCGTCCTTCATCCCAAACCTCTTTAGCAAATCTTGCGTGTACTTTGTTTGGGAGATGAAGGTGCCGTCCTTGAGTTGCTTCACTTGAAACCCAAGGAAGTAGGTCAACTCGCCCATCATCGACATCTCGAATTTCTGCGTCATCACCCTGCTGAACTCTTCACAAGACTTTTGGTTAGTAGAACCAAATATTATGTCATCGACATAAATTTGGCACACAAAAAGATCACCATCGCAAGTCTTAGTAAAAAGAGTTGGATCGGCTTTCCCAACCTTGAACGCATTAGTAATTAAAAAATCTCTAAGGCATTCATACCATGCTCTTGGGGCTTGTTTAAGTCCATAGAGCGCCTTAGAGAGCTTACACACGTGGTCGGGGTACCGCTCATCCTCGAAGCCAGGGGGTTGCTCCACGTACACCTCCTCCTTTATTGGCCTGTTGAGGAAAGCGCTCTTCACATCCATTTGGTACAACCTAAAAGAATGGTGAGCGGCATACGCTAGCAAGATACGAATGGACTCTAGCCTAGCCACAGGAGCAAAAGTCTCCTCAAAGTCCAAACCTGCGACTTGGGCATAACCTTTTGCCACAAGTCGAGCCTTGTTCCTTGTCACCACTCCGTGCTCGTCTTGTTTGTTGCGGAACACCCACTTGGTTCCCACAACATTTTGCTTGGGACGAGGCACCAGCGTCCAAACTTCATTGCGCTTGAAGTTGTTAAGTTCCTCCTGCATGGCCAACACCCAATCCGGATCTAGCAAGGCCTCCTCTACCCTGAAAGGCTCAATAGAGGAGACAAAAGAGTAATGTTCACAAAAATTAACTAGTCGAGACCGAGTAGTTACTCCCTTGCTTATGTCACCCAGAATTTGGTCGACGGGATGATCCCTTTGAATCATCGCTCGAACTTGGGTTGGAGGTGCTGGTTGTGCTTCTTCCTCCAACATTTGATCATCTTGTGCTCCCCCTTGATCACACGCCTCCTTTTGATGAACCTGTTCATCGTCTTGAGTTGGGGGATGCACCGTTGTTGAGGAAGAAGGTTGATCTCGTTCGTCTTGTTCCTGTGGCCGAACGTCTCCAATCGCCATGGTTCGTATAGCGGCCGTCGGAACATCTTCTTCATCTACATCATCACAATCAACAACTTGCTCTCTTGGAGAGCCATTAGTCTCATCAAATACAACGTCGCTAGAGACTTCAACCAAACCCGATGATTTGTTGAAGACCCTATACGCCTTTGTATTTGAATCATAACCTAATAAAAACCCTTATACAGCTTTGGGAGCAAACTTAGAATTTCTACCCTTCTTCACTAGAATGTAGCATTTGCTCCCGAATACACGAAAGTAAGATACATTGGGTTTGTTACCGGTTAGTAGCTCGTACGAAGTCTTCTTGAGGAGGCGATGAAGATAGACCCTGTTTATGGCGTGGCAAGCCGTGTTCACAGCTTCCGACCAAAAGCACTCGGGGGTCTTGAACTCTCCAAGCATCGTCCTCGCCATATCGATTAGCGTCCTGTTCTTCCTCTCTACCACACCATTTTGCTGTGGTGTGTAGGGAGCGGAGAACTCGTGCTTGATCCCTTCCTCCTCAAGAAACTCCTCCATTTGAAGGTTCTTGAACTCGGACCCGTTGTCGCTCCTTATCTTCTTCACCTTGAGCTCAAACTCATTTTGAGCTCTCCTGAGGAAGCGCTTGAGGGTCCCTTGGGTTTCAGACTTATCCTGCAAAAAGAACACCCAAGTGAAGCGGGAAAAGTCATCAACAATAACTAGACCATACTTACTTCCTCCTATGCTTAGATAGGCGACGGGTCCGAAGAGGTCCATATGCAGCAGCTCCAGAGGTCTTGACGTGGTCATCACATTCTTGCTGTGATGTGCTCCTCCCACTTGTTTGCCTGCCTGACAAGCTGCACAAGGTCTATCTTTTTCGAAATAAACATTTGTTAGACCTATCACGTGTTCTCCCTTTAGAAGCTTGTGGAGGTTCTTCATCCCCACATGTGCTAAGCGGCGATGCCACAGCCAGCCCATGCAAGTCTTAGCCATTAAGCATGCATCTAGACCGGCCTCTTCTTTTGCAAAATCTACTAAGTAAAGCTTGCCGTCTAGTACACCCTTAAAAGCTAGTGAACCATCACATCTTCTAAAGACAGACACATCTACATTTGTAAATAAACAGTTGTATCCCATATTGCATAATTGGCTAACAGATAGCAAATTGTAACCAAGAGACTCAACTAAAAACACATTTGATATTGAGTGCTCATTAGAAATTGCAATTTTACCTAGCCCTTTTACCTTGCCTTGATTCCCATCACCGAATATAATTGAATCTTGGGAATCCTTATTTTTGACGTAGGAGGTGAACATCTTCTTCTCCCCCGTCATATGGTTTGTGCATCCGCTGTCGATAATCCAGCTTGAACCCCCGGATGCATAAACCTGCAAGGCAAATTCAGGCTTGGGTCTTAGGTACCCAACTCATGTTGGGTCCTACAAGGTTAGCACAAATGTCCTTAGGGACCCAAATGCAAGTTTTATCTCCCTTGCATCTTGCCCCTAACTTCCTAGCAATTACCTTCTTACCCTTTCTACAAATAGCAAAGGGAGCATTGCAAGCATAATAAATGGTAGAAGGTTTGTTCACAACTTTTCTAGGTACATGAGCAAAATTTCTCCTAGGCATATACACAACATTTCTCCTACACATATCTCTATCATGCTTATAAGAAGAACTAGAAGCAAACATGGCATGAGAATCATAAACATGTGTATTAAAATCATTATAAGCATTTCTAGCATTTCTCCTATCATGGTATAAGAAAGCATGGTTCTTTTTAGCACTACTAGCCATAGGGGCCTTCCCTTTCTCCTTGACGAAGATGGGAGCCTTATGGCTTGTTAAGTTCTTGGCCTCTCTCTTGAAGCCAAGACCATCCTTAATTGAGGGGTGTCTACCAACCGTGTAGGCATCCCTTGCAAATTTTATTTTATCAACTTCACTCTTGCTAGTCTTAAGTTGAGCATTAAGACTAGCCAATTCATTATTAAGTTTTGAAATTGAAACTAGGTGTTCACTACAAGCATTAACATCAAAATCCTTACACCTAGTGCAAATTGTAACATTTTCAACACAAGAGTTACTTGCTACTTCTAGTTTAGCGGTTAAAACATTAATTTCACCTTTTAAAGTAGAAATGGTTTCATGACAAGTAGATAGTTCATAAGAAAGCATTTCATTTCTTTTCACTTCTAAAGCATATGATTTTTGTGCCTCTACAAATTTATCATGTTCATCATACAATAAATCCTCTTGCTTTTCTAAAAGCCTATCCTTTTCATTCAATGCATCAATCAATTCATTGATTTTATCTATCTTAGATCTATCTAAGCCCTTGAACAAGCATGAATAATCTATGTCATCATCATCACTAGACTCATTATCACTAGACGAAGCATAAGTGGAGTCTTGAGTACTCACCTTCTTCTCCCTTGCCATAAGGCATGTGAGACGCTCGTTGGGGAAGAGGGAAGACTTGTTGAAGGCAGTAGCAACGAGTCCTTCATTGTCGGAGTCGGAGGAGGAGCAATCCAAGTCCCACTCCTTTCCTAGATGCGCCTCGCCCTTTGCCTTCTTGTATTGCTTCTTCTTCTCTCTTTTGTTCCCCTTTTCCTGGTCACTTTCATTATCGGGACAGTTAGCGATAAAATGACCAAGCTTACCGCATTTGAAGCATGAGCGCTTCCCCTTTGTCTTGGTCTTGCTTGGCTGCCCCTTGCGACCATTTAGCGCCGTCTTGAATCTCTTGATGATGAGAGCCATCTCTTCATCATTGAGTCCGGCCGCCTCAATCTGTGCCACCTTGCTAGGTAGCGCCTCCTTGCTTCGTGTTGCCTTGAGAGCAAGAGGTTGCGGCTCGTTGATCGGACCATTCAAGGCGTCGTCCACATACCTCGCCTCCTTGATCATCATTCGCCCGCTAACGAATTTTCCAAGAACTTCTTCGGGCGACATCTTGGTGTACCTGGGATTTTCACGTATATTGTTCACCAAATGAGGATCAAGAACGGTAAATGACCTGAGCATTAGGCGGACGACGTCGTGGTCCGTCCATCGTGTGCTTCCGTAGCTCCTTATCTTGTTGATAAGGGTCTTGAGCCGGTTGTATGTTTGCGTCGGCTCCTCGCCCCTTATCATTGCGAACCGTCCAAGCTCACCCTCCACCAACTCCATCTTGGTGAGCAAGGTGACGTCGTTCCCCTCATGAGAAATCTTGAGGGTGTCCCAGATTTGGTTGGCGTTATCCAAGCCGCTCACTTTATGGTATTCATCCCTGCACAAGGAAGCTAGAAGAACAGTAGTAGCTTGTGCATTCTTATGAATTTGTTCATTAATGAACATGGGACTATCCGAACTATCAAAGTGCATTCCACTCTCTACAATCTCCCATATACTAGGATGGAGAGAGTATAGGTGACTACGCATTTTGTGGCTCCAAAATCCGTAGTCCTCTCCATCAAAGTGTGGGGGCTTGCCGAGTGGAATGGAGAGCAAATGTGAATGTGAACTTTGCGGAATACGAGAGTAATCAAAAGAAAAGTTCGAATTAACCGGTTTCCTTCTCTCGTAGTCGTTGTGGTCTTCGTCCTTTTGGGAAGAAGTAGACTCATCGCTGTCGTAGTAGACGATCTCCTTGATGCGCCTTGTCTTCTTCTTCTTCCCTTCCTTCCGTCTATGACCCGAGCCGGAGTCGGTAGGCTTGTCGTCCTTCGGCTCGTTGACGAAGGATTCCTTCTCTTTGTCGTTGATCACGATACCCTTCCCCTTAGGATCCATCTCTTCGGGCGGTTAGTCCCTTTGTGAAGAGAACGGCTCTGATACCAATTGAGAGCACCTAGAGGGGGGGGGGGTGAATAGGTGATCCTGTGAAAACTTAAAACTTAAGCCACAAAAACTTGTTAAGTGTTAGCACAATAATTGCCAAGTGGCTAAAGAGAAGTCTCAACAAAACACAATACCACAAGAGATCAAGCACAAAGGTGACACAGTGGTTTATCCCGTGGTTCGGCCAAGACCAACGCTTGCCTATTCCACGTTGTGGCGTCCCAACGGACGAGGGTTGCAATCAACCCCTCTCAAGCGGTCCAAAAGACCCACTTGAATACCACGGTGTTTTGTTTTGCCTTTCACTATCCCGTTTGCAAGGAATCTCCACAAATTGGAGTCTCTTGCCCTTACAAGTATATGATCACAAAGAAACACAGAGTAAGGGAGGGAAGCAACACACACAAATCCACAGCGAAACGCGCACACACACGGCCAAGAATCGAGCTCACAAGAGTATCACAAAGTTCTCACTAGAACGGAGCTCGAAACACTTAGAATGACAGACAAATGCGCAAAGACTGAGTGTGGATGATCAAGAATGCTCAAGGGTTGCTTGTCTATCTCCTCCATGCGCCTAGGGGCTCCTTTTATAGCCCCAAGGCAGCTAGGAGCCGTTGAGAGCAAATCCGGAAGGCCATCCTTGCCTTCTGTCGTCGGGGGCACCGGACAGTCCGGTGCACACCGGACACTGTCCGGTGCCCGATTTGTTTCCTTAACTGGCGCTGCTGACCGTTGCAGACCGTTGCAGATCTGGGAGCCGTTGGCGCACCGGACATGTCCGGTGCACACCGGACAGTCCGGTGACATCTTCCGACCGTTGGCTCCGCCACGTGTCCCGCGCAGATTGCGCGGCCGACCGTTGGCCCGGCCGACCGTTGGCTCACCGGACAGTCCGGTGCACACCGGACAGTCCGGTGAATTTTAGCCGTACGCCGTCGGCCAATTTCCCGAGAGCGGCCAGTTCGCGTCGAGTCAGTCTGGCGCACCGGACACTGTCCGGTGCACACCGGACAGTCCGGTGCTCCAGACCGAACTGAGTCTTGGCTGCACTCAGCTAAGTCTTTTACTCCTCTCTTCTTTTCTTCTACTTTCTGTTTCTAACACTTAGACAAGTATATTAGTATTCAAAACCAATGTACTAAGGCTTAGAAACATACCTTTAATCTTGATTTGTACTTTGTCCACCATTTTACAATTAGGCACCTGTGTTGGGCACTAAATCACCAAAATATTTAGAAATGGCCCAAGGGCACATTTCCCTTTCAGAACCAGACCGGCGTCCCATCTGGCTCGCTCCACCATGCGAGTAATGATGGCGCCCCGCATGCCCTGTGATGATGGCGGCTCTCAGCCCCCTTACGGAAGCAAGAGGATGTCAGCAAGGACTCGACAGCCCCAACAGCTGTCCTCTCGCCAGGCTCCAGCACTCCTCTGACAGCTACGACACCACGCGAACTGGGTGCCAAGACCTCTCCGGCTGCCACGATGGCATGTACTTAGGGCGCTAGCTCACCACCGCTAGACACGTTAGCACATTGCTACACTCCCCATTGTACACCTGGATCCTCTCCTTACGCCTATAAAAGGGAGGACCAGGGCCCTCTTATAGAGGGTTGGTTGGCCCGCGCGGAGAAGGACGGGACGGCGCTCGCGCAAGGCCGCTCGCTCCCACTCCCGCGTGGACGCTTGTATCCCCCTACTGCAAGCGCACCCGACTCAGGCGCGGGGCTAACACGAAGGCCGCGGGATCCACTCTCTCACGCCTGCCTCCCTCTGGCTGCATCCTTTCCCCCCTTCGCGTTCCGCCTCGCGTCGACCCATCTGGGCTGGGGCACGCGGCGACGATTCACTCATCGGTCCAGGGACCCCCCGGGTTTCGAAACACCGACACCATGATTTCCACTGCCCACTTTGCAATTCTACCCGAGGCCTCTCGGCACTGGATGATCTCCCCCAGGGGGAAGGATGACACCACAGTCACCGGATGAGACTCGAAGTAGTGTCGCAACTTCCGCCGCGTCAGGATCACCGCGTACGTCAGCTTCTGAATTTGTGGGTAGCGAATCTTGGTCTCGGACAGTACCTCACTGATGAAGTAGACTGGCCTCTGGACGGGCAATGCATGCCCCTCTTCTCGTCTCTCAACCACGATCGCGGCGCTAACCACCTGAGTGGTAGCAGTGACGTAGATCAAGAGGGCTTCTCCGACGGCGGGAGGCACCAAGATGGGCACGTTCGTGAGGGGCGCCTTCAGGTTCCCGAGGGCTTCCTCGGCCTCAGGGGTCCAAGTGAAGCACTCGGCCTTCCTTAAGAGGCGGTACAGAGGCAGGCCTCTTTCACCGAGGCGTGAGATGAAATGGCTCAGAGCCGCAAGGCATCCCGTGACCCTCTGTACGCCTTTCAAGTCCTTGATGGGCCCCATGTTGGTGATGGCCGCGATTTTTTCTGGGTTGGCCTCGATGCCCCGCTCGGAGACGATGAACCCCAAGAGCATGCCTCGGGGGACCTTAAAAACGCACTTCTCGGGATTGAGCTTTACACCTTTCGCCTTGAGACACCAGAATGTCACTTCAAGGTCGGAAAGGAGGTCGGAGGCTTTCCTCGTCTTGACTACGATGTCATCGACGTAGGCCTCGACCGTTCGACCAATGTGTTCGTCGAACACATGGTTCATGCACCATTGGTATGTCGCACCCGCATTCCTCAAACCGAACGGCATGGTAACATAGCAGTACATGCCGAAGGGTGTGATGAAAGAAGTCGCGAGCTGGTCGGACTCTTTCATCCTGATTTGGTGATACCCTGAGTAGGCATCGAGGAAAGACAGGGTTTCGCACCCAGCAGTGGAATCCACGATTTGGTCGATGCGAGGCAGAGGGTAGGGAACTTTCGGACATGCTTTGTTTAGACCAGTGTAGTCTACACACATCCGTCATTTCCCTCCTTTCTTTCTCACAAGCACAGGGTTGGCAAGCCATTCGGGATGGAATACCTCTTTGATGAACCCTGCTGCCATTAGCTTGTGGATCTCCTTGCCTATGGCTCTGCGCTTTTCTTCGTCGAATCGGCGCAGAGGCTGCTTCACGGGTCAGGCTCCAGCTCGGATATCCAGCGAGTGCTCGGCGACATCCCTCGGTATGCCGGGCATGTCCGAGGGACTCCACGCGAAAATGTCGGCGTTTGCGCGAAGAAAGTCGACGAGCACTGCTTCCTATTTGGGGTCGAGCTCGGAGCCGATCCAGATCTGCTTGGAGGCGTCGTTGCTGGGGTCGAGAGGGACGAACTTAACCATCTCCGCCGGCTCGAAGTTGCTGGCATGGCGCTTCACGTCTGGCGCCTCCTTAGAGAGGCTCTCCAGGTCGGCGATGAGGGCCTCGGCGTACTCCACGCACTCCACGTCGCATTCGTACGCGTGTCGATACGTGGGGCCGACGGTGATGACCCCGTTGGGGCCCAGCATCTTGAGCTTGAGGTAGGTGTAGTTGGGGACGACCATGAACTTGGCGTAGCATGGCCTCCCCAGCAATGTGTGGTAGGTTCCTCGAAACCCAACCACCTCGAACGTGAGCATCTCCCTTTGGAAGTTGGAGGGTGTCCCAAAGCAGATGGGTAGATCGAGTTGTCCGAGGGGCTAGACGCGTTTCCCGGGGATGATCCCATGAAAAGGCGCAGCGCCTGCCTGGACCGAGGACAGATCGATCCGCAGGAGCTCGAGGGTCTCGGCGTAGATGATACGAGCGGGTATTTCCCCGGGCTTGGCACGCGGTCGGGGTGATCGCCCTGGTCGAAGGTGATGGGCTTGTCGGACCAGTCTAGGTAGACCGGCGCTGCCACCTTTACTGAGCAGACCTCCCGACGCTCTTGCTTGCGGTACCGAGCCGAGGCGTTCGCCACTGGCCCACCGTAGATCATGAAGCAGTCGCGGACCTCGGGGAACTCTCCTGCCTTGTGATCCTCCTTCTTATCGTCGTCGCGGGCCCTGCCACCTTCCGCAGGTGGCCCGGCCTTGTGAAAGTGGCGCTGAAGCATGGCGCACTCCTCAAGGGTGTGCTTGACGGGCCCCTGATGGTAGGGGCACGGCTCCTTGAGCATCTTGTCGAAGAGATTGGCACCTCCGAGAGGTTTCCGAGGGTTCTTGTACTCGGCAGCGGCGACAAGGTCCGCGTCGGCGGTGTCGCGTTTCGCTTGTGACTTCTTCCTGCCTTTCTTCTTGGTGCCGCGCTGAGTTGACGCCTCGGGGACATCTTCCGGTGGGCGGCCCTGGGGCTGCTTATCCTTCCGGAAGATGGCCTCAACCGCCTCCTGGCCAGAGGCGAACTTGGTGGCGATGTCCATCAGCTCACTCGCCCTGGTGGGGGTCTTGCGACCTAGCTTGCTCACCAGGTCGCGACAGGTGGTGCCGGCGAGGAACGCGCCGATGACATCCGAGTCGGTGACGTTGGGCAGCTCGGTGCGCTGCTTCGAGAATCGTCGGATGTAGTCCCGGAGGGACTCCCCCGGCTGCTGGCGGCAGCTTCGGAGATCCTAGGAGTTCCCAGGGCGCACGTACGTGCCTTGGAAGTTGCCGGCGAAGGCTTGGACCAGGTCGTCCCAGTTGGAGATCTACCCCGGAGGCAGATGCTCCAGCCAGGCCCGAGCGGAGTCGGAGAGGAACAGGGGGAGGTTGCGGATGACGAGGTTGTCATCGTCCGTTCCACCCAGTTGGCAGGCCAGCCGATAGTCCGCGAGCCACAGTTCCGGTCTCGTCTCCCCTGAGTACTTTGTGATAGTAGTCGGGGTTCGGAACCGGGTCGGGAACGGCGCCCGTCGTATGGCTCGGCTGAAAGCCTGCGGACCGGGTGGTTCGGGCGAGGGACTCCGATCCTCCCCGCTGTCGTAGCGCCCCCCACGCCTGGGGTGGTAGCCTCGGTGCACCCTCTCGTCGAGGTGGGTTCGACGGTTGCGGTGAGGGTGTTCGTTGCCGAGGCGACCCGGGGCCGCAGGCGCTGTGTTGTGCGTGCGCCCAGTGTGGACCAAGGCTTCCCGCATGAATCGGGAAGTCACGGCGCGATGTTCCGAGGGGTACCCCTGCCTTCGGGAGGCGGAGCTTTTGGCCCGTCGGATCGCGACATCCTCCAGGAGATTCTTGAGCTCTCCCTGGATACGCCGCCCCTCGGTGGTAGATGGCTCCGGCATCGCGCGGAGAAGTATTGCCGCTGCAGCCAGGTTCTGGCCGACCCCACTGGAAGCCGGTGGCGGCCTTGCCCTGACATCGTCGGCGATGCGGTGCTGGACACCCTGAGGTAGATGACGCGCTTCTCAGGCCGGAGGTTGCCTGCCCATTCCTGCCCGATGTCCCGGTAGAACGGCTCAAGTGTTCCTGCTCCCTCGTCGAGCCCGGCCTACATCTCGCGGATTTGCTCGAGCTGTGGGTCATGACCCCCCGCCGGGACGGGGACCACAGCTAGTTCCTGAAGGATGTCAACGCGAGGCGCAGGCCTAGGGGGATCACCATTTTCCGGGGTACCAAGATGGTTGCCTTCGCCGGGACCCCCTAGATCAACGTGGAAACATTCACGACTTGGGCCGCAGTCCTCGTCGCTGAGGCTGCTGCTACCGTCGGAACAATCGGAAAGGCAGTAGTCGCATGCAGTCATGAAGTCCCGCATGGCACTGGGGTTACCAAGTCCGGAGAAATCCTAACAAAAGTCGGGCTCGTCATCTTCCTCGGAACCCGAGGGCCCGTAGGTCGAGACGGCCGTCAGCCGGTCCCAGGGTGACCGCATACAATACCCTAGAGGGTTTGGACTCGCCTCTATGAGAGCGTCCACCGAAGCGAAGTCGCTTGGTGGGTCGAGGCTGAATCCAAAAGGCACGAGATGGGAGTCGGTCGGTACCTCTTGGTCGACGGGCGGTGACGAAGTCGCGTCAGGGGCAGACTGCACCGTCGTCTCAGATACGAGGGTGACGCCCAGAAAGTCCTTTGCGAGCGTGCTGGCGTCGTCCGTTTGCTTGGAGTTGGCATGTTGCGGGGAGACGGCGCTCGTCTTCATCTCAGACGCGAGGTCGATGCCCGACGTGCCCCCCGTTGGGGCGCCGGTGCCGTCGACTCGCTCGACAGCCAATGAGGTGCCGCCTCCTGCTTGGCCTTGGTTGCCCCGCCTCCTCCTCCGTCGGCGGGGGAGGGGACGGGACAAGCTCGAATGTCATTCTTCCGCCACGTGGGGAAGATGTCGTCGATTCCGCCGCCGGTGGGCGGATTGTCGGCCGCCATTGTCGCTGTCGCGCGGCGGAGGAAGGAGTATCATGTCGTAGCTGCCGTCGAGGGACATGAACTCAAGACTCCCGAAATGGAGCACCGTCCCAGGCTGGAAAGGTTGCTGGAGACTACCCATCTAGAGCTTGACGGGGAGCTGTTCGTCAACACGCAGCAGGCCCCTACCTGGTGCGCCAACTGTCGGCGTTTCGACCCCGGGGGGTCCCTGGACCGACGAGTAAATTGTCGCCGCGTGCCCCAGCCCAGATGGGTCGGCGCGAGACGGAGCACGAAGGGGGGAAGAAGCCAGAGGGAGACAGGCGTAAAAGGGGAAACCCGCGGCCTTCGTGTTTGTCCTGCGCCCAGGTCGGGTGCGCTTACAGTAGGGGGTTACAAGCGTCCACGCGGGAGGGAGCGAGAGGCTTACGCGAGCGTCGTCCCGTCCTTCCCCGCGCGGCCAACCCTCTGTAAGAGGGCCCTGGACCTTCCTTTTATAGGCGTAAGGAGAGGATCCAGGTGTACAATGGGGGGTGTAGCAGTGTGCTAACGTGTCTAGCGGAGAAGAGCTAGTGCCCTAAGTACATGCCGTCGTGGCAGCCGGAGAGGTTTTGGCACCCGGTTCGTGTGGTGTCGTGGCCGTCGGAGAAGCGCTGGAGCCTGGTGGAAGGACAGCTGTTGGGGCTATCGAGTCTTTGCTGACGTCTCCTTGCTTCCATAAGGGAGCAGAGAGCCGCCGTCGTCATGGAGCATGCGGGGCGCCATCATTACTTGTTTATCGGGGCGAGCCAGATGGGACGCCGGTCTTGTTCCCCGTAGCCTGAGTTAGCTTGGGGTAGGGTAATGATGGTGCCTCCTGTGACGTGGTCGGTCCGAGCCCTGGGTTGGGTGAGGCGGAGGCTCCTCCGAGGTCGAGGTCGAGTCTGTCTTCCGAGGCCGAGGTCGAGTCTGAGCCCCTGGGTCGGGCGAGGCAGAGACCGTCAGCTGAGGCCAGGGCTGAGTCCGAGCCCTGGGGTTGGGCGAGGCGGAGTTCGTCGTCTTCAAGGGCTGAGCCCGAGTCCGAGCCCTGAGGTCGGGCGAGGCGGAGTTCGTCGTCTTCCGGGGCTGAGCCCGAGTCCGAGCCCTGGGGTCGGGCGAAGCGGAGTTTCCTATGGCGCCTGAGGCCGGACTTGGTTGCTGTCAGCCTCACTCTACCGAGTGGCACAACAGTCGGAGCGGCGCAGGCGGCGCTGTCCTCTTGTCAGGCCAGTCAGTGGAGCGGCGAAGTGACTGCGGTCACTTCGGCTCTGTCGACTGAAGGGCGCACGTCAGGATAAGGTGTCAGGCCACCTTTGCATTAAATGCTCCTGCGATACGGTCGGTCGGCGTGGCGGCTTGGCCAAGGTTGCTTCTTGGTGAAGTCTGGGCCTCAGGCGAGCCGAAGGTGTGTCCGTTGCTGGAGGGGGTCCTCGGGCGAGACGTAAATCCTCCGGGGTCGGCTGCCCTTGCCCGAGGCTGGGCTCGGGTGAGGCGAGATCGTGTCCCTTGAGTGGACCGATCCTTGACTTAATCGCACCCATCAGGCCTTTGCAGCTTTGTGCTGATGGGGGTTACCAGCTGAGATTAGGAGTCTTGAGGGTACCCTTAATTATGGTCCCCGACACCACCTTTGGTCAAAATTCCATTCATCTCGCGCAGATCAGAATGAACAAGTTCTAGAGGTGCCAAACTCCTCGCCTCAGCAGCCTTGTGAGGCTTGCGGGGTTGTTTTAATTCAACACACACATGGCACTTAGACTTTTTGACCAAGTTAAATTTAGGAATTAGATTTATATTTGCTAACCACATAAGACAGCCAAAGCTTGCATGACAAAAACGTGAATGCCATAAATCTGACTCATCAGAAAAATGAACATAATTCACCAGTTTATTACACACATCATGCAGTGATAAGCGGAACAAGCCTCCGCAGTCATATCCTTTACCAACAAAAGTACCATGTTTAGACACAACACATTTATTAGACTCAAGAACAACTTTATATCCATCTCGACATAGCATAGAAGCGCTAACGAGATTCTTCTTGATAGAGGGCACATGATGCACGCTCTTCAATGACACCGTCTTTCCCGAAGTAAACTTCAGAATGACCGTACCAACACCAAGAACATGAGCACGCGACCCATTTCCCATTAACAAGGCGCCAGACCTCCCGACCTGGTAGGAGGAGAACATAGAGGCATCAACACATACATGAATATTTGCACCACTGTCCATCCACCACTCAGGTGAATTACAAACTAAGAGAACAAATGGTAAAGAATTACCATACCCAGATGTTCCATCTCCAGTTTCAGTGGTTACAACATTAGCTAATTTCTTGTCCTGTGTGAACTTGCGATCAGGGCACTCTCTAGCCCAATGTTGATCACTGTCATAGACAAAGCAACCTCCCTTTCCCTTGTTGTTGTTCTTCTTCTTTTTAAACTGTGCTGTTTGAACAGGTTTATTTGTATTCTCTTGTTTGTTCTGGTTTTTCTTCTTGTTAAACTTGCGGAAGTTTCTCTTCTGCACCACATTGGCAGTAGAGGTCTCCACACCTTTTCCATTGTTCTTTGATCTAGCTCTTTCCTGAACATCAAGAGTACCAATGAGCTCCTCCACATTGAACTCTTGTCTCTTATGTTTGAGAGAGGTAGCAAAGTCCTTCCAAGAAGGTGGCAACTTGGCGATTATACCGCCAGCCACAAACTTGTCAGGCAAAGGACAAGGAAAAAGTTCGAGTTCCTTAGCTAGTGCCTGAAACTCATGAGCCTGTTCCACTACAGATCGGTTCTCAACCATCTTGTAGTCATACAGCTGCTCCATGAGATACAGCTCGCTACCAGCGTCAGTAACTCCAAACTTTCCAACAAGTGCATCCCACAGCTCTTTCCCTGTAGGAAGGATGATATAACTTTTCTGGAATTTTGTATCCAGTGCGCTAATTACTGCTCCTCGAAAGAGGCTGTCTTCAGCCTTAAACTTAGCCTTATCCTCAGGAGGTAAGTTAGCAGGCTTGCCCTCAGCGGCATGAAAACAAGACATTGCAGTTAGCCACAATTCCATCTTAGCTTTCCATATCAAGAAGTTTTTACCATCAAAAGGATCAGGCTTTAGCACAGCAGCAAAACCTCTGATAGAAAAATGCCTAACATTATGTTTTTGGATTGTTAGAAATATAGACATTTTCCGTATCATTTTAATTCCATAAATTAATATTATGATGATGACATATAAAAGATAATTAATCATGACATCAAATATATCCATAACAATATGGATCATGAGAACATAAAGCATATGAATTATATAAATCATATAAATACGATAAACATGTAAACTGACTGAACAATTGAAAATAAACAGATAGAAATGCTGTAAAATTAAAACAGACAGATCTATCATATTATAATAAGACAGAACAGATAAGATAAAATCATTCCTACATATGAAACAACATAGATGAATATATGAAACATATATAATCTCCAGAACGCAAAATAGTAAGTAAATAAACTGATCATACCCTCCCATGCGCTCTGATGATCCAGATCCTTGGCCAGCTTCTTTTGTCATGTTGGAGATGTTTTGGGCAGTCGCGTAGACGCTCCCCAAAAACCTAATTGTCGATCCCCCGTGCAAGGTCTCGAACGGCACCGGCTTCGGAGGCACCTGCCCTCTCGCTTCTCTGTGCGCGCAGAGTCACGAGATGGAAATACCCTCACTCGGCGGCTGGACTGTGATTTTGAAAGTGTTTTCTCGCGTGTCTCGAGTGACAAGGATGCTCCTCTATTTAACCTCTCGCAGAGGGAAGCTGAAGGAGAAAGGTCTCGCCGAGTCACGCCAAGAGTCAGCCAGCTGAAGGAGAAGGGTCACTCGGCTGACGAAGAGACAGGCAACTGAAAGGTTAACGCGGTTAGTGAGTGCTAAAAATTAACACCGCCTGCCTCGCCACGCCCGGCCCGGCCCGGCCGCCGGCGGCGGCGCGCGCGCACGCGTGTGGCAAGCCCTTGTCCGTTTCTTGACTTCTCAAGTTAAGTGGAATAATTCCCACCATATAAGTCAAGCCAAAAGACCCTTGGACTTCCAATATGGTACTATTGGTATTCTCCACCATTACACACCATAGAGTTTATTCAATAAATGGGTCAGGCCCATAAAAGATCCAACAAGACCTCATGGCTAATTTGATCCAAGCTGCAAAAAAGAGAAATTGAACCCAACAAGACAAGGGGAGGCTTCATTCAACGGCTTGGATCTGGGACCGTAGCTGCAAAAAAGAGAAATTGAACCCAGCAAGGCAAGGAAGGCTTCATGCAACGGTGGCATGCCGTGTCGTCGTTGGGTCTGAGCTGTTGCCGTTGGTGGTAGTAGATAGCGCGGCCATGAACGTCGCTGCTGAGCTCGCGGCACCTTGCTGGACTTGCTCTTGCAATCTATGGCGGTGCAGGAGTGGGAGGAGATTGGCCTGTGATGCGACCTGAGTACGAGGGGAAGGTTCCGCCTCGGCGCGGGAGGAAGAGGAAGCGGCGGATAGCGGACATCCGAGAACCTTCAGATTTGGCGTGTCCTGTGACGTGCGCTATTTTTAGCGGACGCTTTACCGTCCGTTGCTGGACGCGTAAAGGAGCTCAATGTCCTCTAAGTTTAGCGAACAGGACCATATACCGATTCTTGTTGGAGACAGCCTTAGTACAATACACCAGAGATCTACAAGAGAGAGTGTTTGCTTGCTGAGGGAGGCGGTGTGCCCATAAGCGGGTGTTGGCTCTGCAGACGTCGGTCATAGTGCATTGGAGTGATATATGCTGGTCCTCCAGATCTTGATGTTCCTTCTCTTCCGAAGGTGTCAGTAGCATAGAAGGATGAGAGTGTGTTGAAATTTTGTTCATGCAGATTTGGAGGGCAAGGTAGACGATGAAGCATTTTGCAGTCAGCTTCCTCCATAATCTGGATGCCGAGCGCTGTGAATGTCATAGCGAAGTCACAGCGGCTGAAGAGGATGAGTGTGGTTGTTTCCGGTGCGGCGTAGTGGGTCTCGCAGGTATCATCTTCCTCAATGCCTTTTTTTTTTAGGTTCACTCTAGTCTGAAGCTTGTCTTTTGATGCTAGACAAGCAAAAACTGCACTATACGAGTGCCTGGTTCTTCCAAATGGAAGTGGAGAGAGGGGAATACTCCTGATTTTGGTTCTTTAGCAAACTCTAGAGAAGGTCAGAGCAAGGATGGACCCAAGGGGTGTTTTAGATAGGCCTCTGACTATCCTGCAATTTGGTTTAAAACCAAAGTATCTTTCAACGTTTAGGTCTAAAGAAACAAATCTATATAACTTGCAACCTAATTTAATTAATTAGATGTATTATGTGACATTATAGTTATTTTCTAATCACGGTCGAATCGATAGAAATTAGATATATGTAGTACCGAATTATACACGGTATTATATGTTAATTTTTTTTATACTCGACTACCCTATGTCCCAATCCTCAATCCTAGGTCCACCAGTGGGCCATAATTTAGGCTTTCATTTGGTTTAGAGGCTGCGCACTGCGAGTCAGGAGCAACAGTGAGAGTGAGCATAAAGAGCTTTTCGTTCAGAGTGTCCAGCTCTTGTCTAGCTTGGTCCGAGAGACGTTTGATATGGATCGATTCGAGACCATGATTAAGCACATGATGCACGCTTAGACTGATTCCAACAGAGCAGCTAAATAGATAGACAAAACTAAAATAGCTACCCACGAGCTACTGTAGCAGTATAAAATACCTTTCAACAGGGCAGCCAGACGAGTCAGGCAAAAAGGATAGAAAAAGAGAGGAAAGTCATATTAGCTTGTACTGTGGCTGGCAGCCATTTTTTTTCTGTGTTTGAGAACATGACCCTACCATCCGCTCCATTTGTTGAACTATACTACTGTTGTCTTTTTGCCTGTGCTGTTGAAAGAGTGTGTCATATGACTGGACAGACAAACCAGAGACGTTAGCCAAATGCTTGAATGGTTGCTCGATTTGCATGACCTCTGTTGGAGTCAGTCTTAGGTTTACGTATTTGAGGTGCAACACGAGGACCGAGAAAATAGTGGCAAGGTCACTGTTGGAGTAGGCATCGCGCTAGAATACAATGCTATGACTATTACTGACTTTTAGTGGCCACAAAACCGGAGGGGATTAGAGTATCTCCAAGAGCTCACTAAAAGTCTCCCCTAAATCAACTATTTTTTTAAAAAAACATAAAAATGTGTCTCCAACAGTTCCCTAGAGTGCTCCTAACTTTTTCATGGCCCTTAAGGACCCGTTTCAATTTCACGGGATAAAATTTAGCTTCCTGCTAAACTTTAGCCATATAAATTAAAGTGCTAAAGTTTAGCTCCTTAGGGTGTTTGGACTACTCTAATAAAGTTTAACATATTAAAATAAAAAAACACAATGCCCTAACGCGGAGAGAGAGAATGGAGTTAGAGGGTATAGGTCGAAAATAGGATTCCATGGCCCACGTTTAGCTACTTTTAGCACCCCTTGAGCAGCTTATGGGTTAATAAATGCTAAATTTTACCATATTACCATTAGCTCTTCTGTTTAGATCACCAAATGACTAAAAGTAGCTAAAAAAGTTGCTAAAGTTTATATTTTGAGATTGAAACATGACCTAAAACTCCCTCATTTGTAGCTATAAATGAGTTTTTTAGCTCCCGAGAAACAATCTATCGCTTTAAGAGATCTGTTGGAGAAAAAATTAAAATCTATCCCTATTAATTTTTTAGATGTCCGTTAAAGCTAATTTTCACGAGTAATTTTCAGGTGAGCTTTTGGAGACGCTCTTAGAGAGGCTAACATCTTCTTATTCAATTTAAATTTTAAATAAAGAGTGGAGGTTAGACCCTTCAATCCCTCCAATTTTAGGACACCAAAAACTAGTCCTACCAGTAACAATCACACAATGAGAGAATAGAGCATAAGAGCAAAGAGCGTTCCAGTGATCACCAGAAAGTTTGCCGGTAGGAGTGGCCAGGCAGGACGTGCTGTCGACCCCAGGACGAGCTTGTTTGGTCGGTATATCGAAGTTGTAGGGAACGAGTGATATATACTGTCTCTAGTTTTTGACATGGTTTGACTACAAAATTAGGGTAGTTTTGGTCGGTATCCTTTTATTTTCTATGTGACCCCGTGTACTAAAATCGTGGCTAAATATTTTTTAATGTATTGTCTATACTGTATACTTACGAGAAGCCGAAATGTACCCCCCACGGCCGGCGGCGCGTTTGCCACCGTCCAGTTCCATGTCGGCCACCGTGTTCTTTCTGCCCGCAAATCCAAGCTCGACGGATAGTCCCGCTAACACTCTCCGGCAACTTACGCCGGCTTCCACCTCCGGAAAGCTCCACTTCGCGGCGTTCCCGCTCCGCCTCCCCCGCCATGCCTGCGCAAGGACCTATCGCTCCGCCGCGTTCGGGAGGGGATCGCCTGTGGCCGGGCGTAGAGAGAAGGACTACTACGCCACGCTGAACATCCGCCGCGACTCCACGCTCCAGGAGATCAAGTCTGCCTACCGGATTCTCGCCCGCAAGGTGCTGTGCGCTTCCCCCTCCTCTTCCTACCGCGTTGTTTATATTGGTGTTTTGTTATGTCTACTACTTATTAAGAGTGCAATAGTAGTCGGCCATTCCGCGTTCTGCCCATTCCGTGTTCTGCCTTTCCGATTCCCTCCTCCCGCGCTATCCATTCTGTGTTCTGCCTTTCCGATTCCCTCCTCCCGCGCACAGTTCATTCCCATGTTCTGCCACCATTCTATCATTCTCATTCCCCCTCCCCGCAAAGCCCATTCCCATTCCCCCGTACAACCGACGCCTAGCTAAAATTAAAAAAAATACACATGCACATGCCCCCAAGGAGATTCGAACCCACGACTCTCAAACAAATGCTAGCAGTAGCTACCACTACACCACATGTGTGTTTATGTCTACATCTATAATAGAAAACACATCTACTACATCTCTCCCCAAGTCCACCTGCTATCCTTGCACAATGCGTGATAGTAGATAAGTGTCACCAAGATTCTTGAATTATATTTTTGGATGGAGGGAGTAGTATTTAAAGAAGAGTCTTACATGCAATTTCTTTTGTTTGAATAATGTTTTCAACTTAAATTCCTTTTTTGCATACGTGACATTTATTCTTCGTAATATTTTTTCCATGGATCTGACTTGTGAGTCATTTTTATAAACCAACGCCAAACATGAATCCATATTTCTTACTTGAAAACCCCAAACAAACACCATTAACAGGAGGCACTCGCGTTGGGGTCGCTCATCGACGACAAAAAGAAACTTGGCGACTGCCAGTTCGACCTCTAGAAACAGTCCTACGTGGCCGCATGTGCCGCTATGTACGACAAGCTCCGGCGCAGGCGTCGCTTGGACGCGGTGCAGAGCGGCTGCTCCGCGCTGTCCATCGTCAAGCAGGGGACCTCATGGTCGTCGCCAACGTCGGCGACTCTCGGGTTGTTCTGGGCACCACATTCGACGACGACGCCATCACGTCGTCCAGCTCATTGTCCACCTAAAGCCCAACCTGCCACGTAAGTCGCTACTGACTGGCCATGAATTCTTGTGCGCTGAGACGATGACCGTTGCTGACGTTGTATGAGTGTCCTCGAACACGATGTATGTAGAGGAGTAGCGCATCCGGTGGTGCAGCGGTCAGGGGTACTACCTTGCTGATGAGCCCGGGGTGCACTTTGTTTTACAGTCCAACCAAGAGTCATCAGTACTCGGTATGTCGCGCGCGTTCGACGACTACTATATCGAGGACTGTGGCGTCATCTTGGCGCCAGAGGTGACGTAGAGGAGGACCGACAACAATGACCAGTTCGTCATCCTCGCCACCATTGGGGTAGCTTTTGTGCCGGCTTCCTTTATTTCTCTTCGCAAACACACACTTGCCTTTTTGTTTAAGCAAAAGTGTATGGTGGTACGTGTCTGATGACTAACGATGTACGAGGGAATTTCTTCCGGTATGTGTGAAACGTGCTCTCCAATGATGAGACCATAAAAACTGTGACATATATCGAAGTCTGCATGATACTGATGTTTGCAATGTAGTGATGAAACGGATAGATTATAAATAACAAAATTTATGTATGGCCAGAATCATAAATTGATTATGAAACATTTTTTCATAATGGTATAATACATATTTTGTATATAAGTTATCGTAATATACTGGTATTATATATTCTCGTTGCAACGCACGGGCATTCAGCTAGTACTGTATTAATTTCCATACGCTTATTAATTTGAGCCATCTACATAGTTCGTAGATACTAATGCTGGGAAGTAGTATAATTTTTGAAGAGTTTAGAAAATAAACCCATGCTGTGTTGGATCTGTTTTTGACATCTCTATAATTGTAGTACCAAAGCTACATACATTGACCATATTTCCCTGGTTTGCTTTCGGTTACAGTACCATCCTGATATGAATAAGAGTCCTGAAGCAGAAGAAAAGTTCAAGGAGATCAGTGCTGCATATGAGGTAATCTTCAGCCTTGTTGCTTCAGCTGAAGTGCTGAAGGAGAATAGCACTAGAACGCGCTGAGTATTATATTAGTTTAGCAACATGTGTTTATTTCCTATTAGATTAGTTTAATTCTAACCTGATTGATTCAATTTATCTGTGATTTTGGTATTACTTAAGTGATAGACATTAATCTACTTAGACATGTCTTGTGTAGAATCTGATGTATACTGAACCGGAGCGGTAATTCCTTAAAGTTTTTGCAAGACTTTTACTTAAAAAAATGATAGGCTCTCTACATGTCTCATGACCTAACCATGATTGTTGTTTACTTAATTTCTGTTTTATGCCCCTTTATATTATATAGTTTGAATTTCATTTTAAAGGAAGGCAGTGAAATGTTACAAACCTGGTTTATCAATACTATAAAAAAAACTCGGCCGGGGAGGGATAGACCGCCCTCCCGGTATTATATTAAGAAGAGACCGAAACATGGTCCCGACTGTAGAATAGTGAAGTGTTCAATGTTGATTGTATTGCATAGAGGAGGATTACAATATATAGACACAGGAAACCCTAACCCTAATGGGCCGGCAGCCCAACAGTGGTGCCGGCCCACACACACTCACACACACATAGTCTAACATCCCCCCGCAGTCGCAACGGGGGCACCACACACGATGAGACTGGAGTAGAGGCCGTGGTAGGAGCCGACGGGTTGAAATCCCCCGCAGTCGCAGCGTCGTGATGATGCGAATGTTGCGGCTGGAGTAGAGACCGTTGTGTGCTCCAAGAAGACAATAGCCCCTAGATGCCGAGGTAGCCGAAGTCGAGGTGGTCGCGGTCGGAAGACGCGCAGCAAAAGCCTGATCTTCGGGAGGGGTCGACGTTCGAGCGTCAACGATCGGCAGGGCGACACAGCAAAAGGGCACCAGCAGGCCGACCTTTCTGCGTCTTCGATCATCCGGGCCTCAACGAGCCCCGCCAGGGAGACCGACAGCAGCGCACGCGGCTGCGCTGGTCAAGGTGTCCGCGCCCGCGGCAGAAAGGAAGGGGAATGTCGGATCCGGCCGGGAAGGCCACGACAGCGACGGATCCGGACGGGGAGACGCGATCCAGCCAAAGGGACGGCGGATCGAGCCGAGAAAGACGCAGCAACGTGGATCCGGCCGGGAAGGACGCGGCAGCGACGGATCCAACGAAGGCGAGGAAGGGGAGGGCGATAGGGCGGTTCCAGCCGGGCAGGGGCCTGCGCCGGACCTGGCAAAGGGTGTTGACGGCACCGGCGGCGGGAGAAGCTCGAAGTGGGAGGCGCTGCGCGGCTAGCGCGATGACAAGGGACTACACGGGCAAAGACGCCGACACAAAGGAGAGGGGCGCCGCGCGTGGGGGCGCTGACATCGGGAAGGAAGGGCGCTGCGCTGGGAGTAGAGGGAGGGGCTGTGGCGGGGAACAGCTCGGCCTGCCTCGACGGTGGAGGGCTGCGGTGCTGGAGGGCGGACGAGGGTCGAGCCGCCCGTCCCACTCTGGCAGAGCGCTCCGCAACCGCACCATGGCCGGATCCCGCGCCGGTGGGGCACGCGCTCGTGCCGCGCCCGCCTGGCAGTTGCTGGCCTCGCCCAAAGCAAGGGGCCTAGGCCAGAGGCCAGGCCCGCACGCCGGAGCACCCGCGCGAGCCGCCGGAGGCCATGCCCGCTCGCGAGCCACCGGGGGGGCTGCGCACCGCCAGAGCCCGCGCCGCCGAGGGGTCGCGTCGGGGCTGCCTGCGCCCGTGCCTCCGCGCCGGTGCTGCTGCGAGGATGAGAGCAGGGGAGAGAGAGCCGGTTGGGAGAGAGAGGAGGTGGCGGCGGGTGGAGCAGAGGAGGCGGCGGCGGCCGGAGCAGAGGGGGGCCGCGCCGGGCAGCCGCCAGGAGGCCGCGCGCCCGCGCACGGCGAGCAGCAGCGCCTGGGCCTGGGCTGGATGGCGGCGTTCGCCTCCTCCCTGCCGCTGGCTGGGGTGTGGCCGCCCCCGGGAGGGAAGGGATGAGCCTCCCGGGGGGCGACGACGGCTGGTGGGGGTTTGCGGCTGGGAGCTCTGCGTCGGCTGGCGGCTGTGGTGTAGAGAGGAAAGAAACCCTAATCTGATACCATGTAGAATAGTGAAGTGTTCAATGTTGATTGTATTGCATAGAGGAGGATTACAATATATAGACACAGGAAACCCTAACCCTAATGGGCCGGCAGCCCAACAGTGGTGCCGGCCCACACACACTCACACACACATAGTCTAACACCGACCGAGAAAATCCCGAACCCTAGCCCCCCATCACTAGCGGGCCGTTACCGCCCACTCTGCAACGGCCTAGCCGGAAGGTGACACGTAGGACGTAACCCGAGAGCGGCGATGACACGTAGGACGTAATCCGAGAGCGGGCGGGGCACAACGAGGGGATTTTTTTAACCAAGCCCGAAATTCGCCCCCAAGGGGGATCGAATCCAGGACCTGGAGGTGCTACTCGGAAGCCTTAACCATTACGCTACAGGCTCTTTCGCTGGTTTATCAATAATATCTTGGAATCATAATGGAATTTACTTTGTATTTAACCAGTGTATTAGGATGTTGGTTAGTTCACTTGACTGCTTCTACGCAATATATAGAGCAGTGAGCAGAACACTTACAAATGTGATACTCCCTCTAGTCATTATTACTTTACATTTCTTACAGCAAAATACAACCTCATGGCGTTCGATAAAAAAAAATACAACCTCATGACAAATTGGCTGTCTGAAATTTCAATTGATATTAACCATAGGTAGTATTTGACGATGCTATCATATGACCATCCTTTTATGTGATCTGTACCATTATATTCTTCAGGTTCTATCTGATCAAGATAAAAGATCTTTATATGATCGCTTTGGAGAAGAGGGGCTCAGCAGTGACTACAGAAATGGAGATATTGGCACACATGGGGTACACAATTTATTTAGCACTAAGTCATTTTCCTTTTTTGACCAGTTTGATTATTATATTGGAATATAAATCTATTTTCCTTTCGCTGCTGATACGGGCTAATCTCTTGGGAGTGCGTAGGGGAGAGTGGGGCAGGGATCTGGATTGGGGAAGGGATCTCAACCGTTGAGTTTTCCTGGCCTGTATTCAATTTCGATGTCGTAGCCAAACAGTTTGCTGACCCATGTGTGCTGTGATATGGTGGACAATCGCTGATCAAGTAAATACTTCAAGCTGAAATGATTTGTTGGAACTGTGAAAGCTCGCCCCCAAATGTAAGGTCTCCAATGACGAACCACCTTGACGAGCCCAATTAGCTCGCGCTCGTAGGCTGGAATTTCTGATGTTGAGGATCCACTGCTCGGCTGAATAGGCAATAGCACCATCACCCTGGTGGAGGACTGTGCCAAAACCAGTCCCTGAAGCATCACAATCAATGACGAAGCGTTGCGAAATCTGGGAGCTGAAGAATAGGTGCTGTCATCAGTGCTTGTTTCAGCAGATGGAAGGCTTCTTCGGCTTCAGTTGTCCATCAGAATGCCTCCCTCTTCAGTAGGGCAGTAAGGGGGGCAGCTACTGCGCCATATCCCGCAATAAATTTGCGGTAGTAGCCCGTAAGGCCAAGGAAACCACGCAATGCCAGCAGGGATTGGGGCTGGGGCCATGCCTCCACTGCTGCTACCTTTACGGAATCCATGGCGACACCGTCCTCAGATATGATGTGGCCAAGGTAGGGGATTGTCGGCTCGCCAAATGAGCACTTGGGCCGTTCGAGGGCCAGCTTGTGCCCTCTGAGAACCTGGAATAGTGGAATATCTGTTTGACATGTTGCAAATGTGCTGTCCAAGATGGGCTGTAGACCAGAATGTCATCAAAGAAGATGAGGACAAATTTGCGGATGAAAGGGCGAAGAACAGAATTTATCAATGACTGAAAAGTGGACAGTGCATTGGTGAGTCCAAACGGCATTACCAAGAATTCATAATGTCCGTGGTGTGTCTGAAACGCAGTTTTGTTGATGTCATTTGGATGCATGCGCACCTGATGATAACCACTCCGTAGGTCGAGCTTTATGAAGAATTTTGCCCCGCAAAGTTAATCCAGCAATTCATCAACTACTGGGATGGGAATTTTATCCTTCACTATCTTCATGTTAAGTACACGATAATCAATACAAAACCTCCAAGTGCCATCTGCCTTTTTGACTAGCAATACAGATGATGAGAAGGCTGATGTGCATTCCCTGATAATGCCTTGCTGCACCATCGCAACACACTGACACTCGATCTCATCTTTTTAGAGTTGTGGGTAGCGATAAGGCCGCACTGCTACCGGCGTTGTTCCTGGCAGCAACCTTATGTGATGGTCATGGTAACGTGGGGGAGGAAGGCCCTGGGGCTCAGTGAAAATGTCGGAGTAGGAAATGAGCAGAGCGTCCAGAACCGGCCTTGAAGTGTCCAGCAACTGTTGCCCACCAATGCCTGTCCAATGTACCCGGTGGCCCTGGTGCCAAAACTCCATCGTCAGTTTGGAGAAGTTCCACAGAATCGGACCAAGGGAGCGCAAGCACTGCACCCCTAAGACGTAAGACCATGTCGAAGCCGTCCAGAGGTAGGGGGTAGCAGGTTGCAGTGAAGATTGTCCCCTCGATTGATAGAGTAGCCTTGTCACAAATGCCATTGCTTGCCACCTGATCACCATTTGCTATCTTGACTGTGAGACCTGGCCTAGGCGTCACTTGGAGCCCAAGTCGCGATGTGATGGATCTGCGGATGAAAGTGTGGGTGGACCCTGTGTCTACCAATGCCACCAAGGACTGTCCATTGATGGTAACCTGAAGCTTCATTGTGTCGGCCACATCAATCCCGGTAATGGCGTGCAGTGAGATGCCCAATTCAGTTGTTTCTTCTAGTTCCTCTTCTAGTCCCTTTGGTTGCGCATTTGTGACCAGCAGAGTACTTCTCAGGACAATTGTAGCATCACCATTAGCCCTTTTGGTTGCAAGTTCTTCCGGGGACAGGCGACGAAAACCTTGGTTTGGCCGCTGGAGATTTGGACAGGGAGGTAGTCAGAGATGGCTTGGCTGTCAGTGGTCCTGCTGCACGGCTTGGCTTGTTATCTGGGTGACTCTAGAGCACACGTATCTCATAAGCTCTGGCCAGTCTCATGGCTGTCTGCAGATCTGTGGGCGCATGAAGTTCCACGTCGGTGCGCAGTGGCTGTCCCAGGCCGGCTGTGAACATGTTGGTCCGCACTTGCTGCGAGAGTCCAGTGCAGTGACACAGCAAGGCGAGGAACTGCTGCTGGTAATCTTCCACCGATCCCATGCGATACAAGTCCTTGAGGTCTGCCATGCTGTTGGTGCGTAGAGGTGGCCCAAAACGCATGTGTACAAACTCGACGAAGCGCACCCATGGCAAGAGCCCATAGTCGGCTTCCAGGGTGCAGTACCATTCTGCCGCCTGCTCGTCCATGTGGAGAGACGCCATCCATACTCGTTCATCGGCGGGTGTCCCCATGCCGCGGAAGTATGTCCGGCATTTGTTGATCAAGGGAAGGGGATCCCCCACACCATTGTAGCAGGGAAAGTTGATCTTAGGTGGGCGGGGTGCGTCCTCATGTTGATGGCCGCGACCGCCGCCACCATGTCCCTGCCGCGTAGATGGGTGGGAGGTCTCTGTCTCGGCGCTGACAGGTGTGGTGTTCTCCAGACGCGCCAGACGATGGTCATGGCCGTCCATGTGCGTGTTGAGGGTGGCCGTCTGCGCTAGAAGTAGATCTGGGAGTCGGTCAGGATCTTAGGATCGGAATCGGAGGCGGGCATTATGGCCGATCCTCTAGAGGTCTCTGATACCAAATTGATATGAGCTAATCTCTTGGGAGTGCGTAGGGGAGAGTGGAGGAGGGATCTGGATTGGGGAAGGGATCTCAGGGGATATGGACTGCGGCTGGTGGTCAGAGCTCCAGCGGCACCATCGTTGGCTGTGTAACCAGCCACGGTGACCAAGGAGCCTCCCATAGCTGGGGACTCTTTTTCGTTGATAAAAAACCCTAGTACAAACTACTTGGGCCCTTATCCTTATAGATGACATGCACCTTATACTCCAGGATAATTCACAAGCATTATCCCCAGCTAACTGACCAGCCTTATCTAATGGAACTACCAAGCCTTATCTGATCCTTATAATCTGGATTCAGTTAAGACTTGTTACGCCTATACTGCCGACCATAGAAGGAGTCGATAACAGCTGCTCTTTTTTCTGTAGCCAACACCCTCTTTGTTGGTAAGGTGCATTTATGCCCACCAGTTAATGTAATAGCAGTAAGAACTGTTCAATTTGATGTTCTTATGGGTGGACTTACTGGCTTCTCACCTTACCTTTACCGAATGTTTTGATCTTGGAAACTCCACTTCTACATCAACCTGATTTTCTTTGATTGAGAAAATGGAAAACTGCTAGTTAATAGAGGAGTCATAGTTTGAATTTTTTGATTGACTTGATCATACACGTTTTGTTTGATTTTGCAGATTGATCCATATGAACTCTTCAATGCTTTCTTTGGTAGTTCTGACAAACTTTTTGGGGATAGTATGGGGTCTGGGGGATTTCGTTATAGTGCAGAAGCAAAGGACAATAGGGCACTTAACATCAGGTAACACTTTCAACTTAGCACCGTATCAGAATGTTAGATCTTGAATAGCTATTTACAACTCATTTTCCACTTTACAGCTATAATCTGCTCCTTTCTTTTGAAGAGTCCATCCTCGGAGGCAAACGTGAAATCAATGTTTTTCGCCATGAAACATGTGGCACCTGCCATGGAACTGGAGCTAAATGTAGCAATGACATTACAGAATGTACCCGATGCAGAGGTCAAGGCAGGTTGATGAAAACTCAAAGGACACCTTTTGGTATAGTTTCTCAGGTGTAGTTATTTCTTCGTGAAATCGATGTCTTGGAATAACTTTTAATGCTTCAACCACAACTGTACTTTCTCCCAAGAAAATGTTACTAATGGATTCGTCATCTATTTCTTTTTTTTTGTTAAATCCAAATGAGAAGAACCAGCAACAAAATGTATGATATTACTTGGTGTGTGTAACCTATTTAATATTATTGCTAACTTACTGTTTGCTCCATTTTTATAGTTTTATTCAAAGTTTTGCTAGGCGCTAGGTGGAATCTAGGCGATGACCCTTAGCCTAGGGACTAGTCCAGCCTAGGCTTGCCTAGGCGATGCTAGGTGTTTTTTAGGCGTTTTGCCAACTTATATAATAATATATACATTTATAGATAAAAAATAGGGAAGGACCAGTAGACATACCTTAGGTCCTTTGTCCTTGCAGGGGAGAGAAGCAAACATGAGAGGAGAGAAGCAGGGGTCCGGCGTCAGCCGTGCAGGAGAGAAGCTGCAGCCGCGTCTCCGGCGTCCGGCGGAGCTGCAGCCGCGTCTCTGGCGTCAGCCCTGCAGGAGAGAAGGGAGAAGCAAGCGTCGAAAGGGGAAGAACTGAAGAAGCAAGCAGGCACTTTTCAACCGCAAACCCTAAACCCTATCCCGCGCGCGCCCTTTTCCCGCGCGCTATTTCCCGCTCGCGTGCGCGGCGCGCGCCTAGCTCGCCTAAGCGCCGCCTGAGCTCCTGGGCGCCGCTGAGTCGCCGCGGAATCGCCGCCCGGCGCCGCCTAGGCGCTCCAATCGCCTAGGGGCCCGCCTACCCCCTAGTCCAGGCGGGAGGCCGTGGCCTAGCGACTAGGCGCGTTGTAGGCGATGATTTTCAAAACCCTGGTTTTATTTACTGAAGTTCAACATAATATAGCTTACGCAATATCTTATGTTGTTGCGTTCTGTAGATATCTTCATGCTTAAATTGTGAAGGCAGCGGGAAGGTAATTACTGAACATTGCACAGAATGTTACGGTTCGGGCAGAGTCCAAATTGAACGCATTATCAAAGTAGATATACCTGGAGGTATTGATGATGGCTCCACCATTCGAATTAGTGGTGGAGGTAATGTTGATAAGCAAAGGTAAGCATTGGTTAGCTGTTATATAATCTCTTAGTCATGCATCATTTGTGTAGTTTGTTATATGTTTGATTTGAGTAACCTATTTAAAGCTACGCTACTATAATCTTTATGAGATGACAAGGTGGTGATTGAATTGCATAACTGAGTAATACCACCTGATGAAATGTTGGCCCCATTTCAGTTATTACTAAAATTGGTTCATGACCACACCTACCTCATTTAAATAGACAGCCACCAGAATTACATGCTAACGATTTAAGATCCACCTATGGTAATAGATGCAACCATTACATGTTATGCATTTCTATCTTATTGTGCAGGGGTGCAAGTGGTGACCTGTATATATTTGTTCGCGTTAATGAAAAACAAGGCATCCACAGAGATGGTCTCAATCTGTACTCAGATGCTTCAGTTGATTATACTGATGTGATTTTAGGTACCACAGTGAAGGTTAGCTGTTAATTCGATTTCAGGAACATCATTCATATTATATTATTATGCCTTGTATACCTTTTTTTTCTCAAACATGCAAGAGAGTTGTATATCATTATATTAAGCAGAAATATGCCTTGTATACCAATACCATGTGTTGTCAAAATAAATACGAATTTGACGTGTGTTTGATGAACTCAAGTCTAACTTATGTCAATTCCATAGTTCTGGCAACATTCTTATTTAGTTTTAGCAAACCTCCAGTTCAGCTTAACCTAGCTAGTAAGTTTATGTTTTCAGGTTGAAACAATAGAAGGACTCAAGGATCTTCACATTCCTCCTGGCACCCAGCCTGGAGAGAACTTAAAATTTTCTCAACTGGGAGTTCCCGACATTAAGAAGCCTAATGTCAGAGGAGATCACTACTTCATGATAAAGGTGAAAATCCCGAAGAGTATCAGGTTCAAATTCTGGCACTATCTAACAGCTCAAGGAAGGATATTGTATTTACAATCAACAATCTAACATGTCTGATGTTTCTTCAACTTCAGCTATTTTTTATTTCTTGATGAAATTGTGTGCAGCTCTCTTGCGTTGTTAAAAAATCAGCTATTTTGTTGTTTTAACCTCCACAAGCTACTAAAACCTATAACATTGTTGTTTTTTCCATTACATCCTTTAATGGCACATCTAATATATCATGTAGTTAAGTGTAAATGCTCCCCTTCGCAACATACACATTGGTATCTTGTCACACCCGGGTTTTAGGGGCACCAAACCCGGGCGCGAAATAATCACCAAGTGCGCAGAGATCAAGTCTCACACATATGATGACTCATGTACAGAAACAAATGTCACAACTTAATATATAACGAAGTTCTGTACAAAATAGTTAAATAATTACATCATTTGAAGAAAACGATGCAGCAACCCAAAGTTGACTGGGAGACGACGGCCTAGACCTCTCACGAACTCATCGCGACATCCTTCATGCTCCTCATCCTGCGGTACCTGTTTCTGACCTGGGGGATGTGAGTATAGCAAGGGTGGGCTCACATACGTTCATCTCTTAACAAGTTGCGGGGAATAATGTGCATGAACTCACCAAAGGTGGGAGCTCATGTGAAGTGTAAGGCTTACCAAAGAAGATGGTTAAAGCTGAGCATTGCTTTTAAAGTTGGTCAATTTTATTAGCAGTTACTAAGTGTAAGTAGATACTGACCTAAATAGATAAGAGATCAAGGTTAATAATAACACCCACAATGCAATGTAAATGACAAATTAAGTTTAATTCCATAAGTTAATCATATGAGTGTCCGAGCTGCTCATGACCGTGAGCACGGCTGATATACCAGTTTTACACTTTGCAGAGGTTGCGCATCTTTACCCACAAGTCGTGTTACCCATTTGCCAAGGGATCGTGACTTCCCATTCATCTCTGTCGAGGAGACGAGGCAGGGTAACACTACGAGGCCTTTACAAAGTTCCATTAGCTTCTGAACATCCGCTACGGTTTCTGAGAAGGGCAATATAGGAATCCCTCGTCTGAAAAGCCATCGCAACATGATCGACCCGAGAACCTCCCTATACGCAGCTCCTCTACCGCCCTTGTCTCTTTCGGGTAAGGTAGTCTTCCACTAGCTTTCCTAATTAGTCAGCTAAGGGCGTCCCATACCACCCTTATGGTAGCACCGTTTTCCCGGGTGGTTCTCCATGTTCCAATTTACATGATGCTCTTATCATGAACAGTAATTAAAACAACAAAATAATTGGAACATGATCATAATAAAACATTAATTTTCCAAAACCAGGTAGAGCAATAGCAAATCTACCCAATAGTTCATCTGTTTGTAAGGTGGGGGATAACAATGCTAGGGAAACCTATTAGGTCCCATCAAATTAACCTGAGCATGTCACAGTGATTAACATGAATATTATTAGGTAAAGAAAAGTGATCAAGGGCACAACTTGCTTGAGACTCAAGATTCCCAGGCACCAGCTTGGTCTTCAAGATTCTCGTAACCTCGCTGCTAGTCGTAGCAATACAAACAAACATGTTATAGGCAAAATTAATTTCACACCAAACATAAGAACAAACTCCATATAATTTTCTACGCATCTTAACTAGATCCTAAGTTCGAGAACCACTAAAATCGGAGTTACGATTAAAGAGTTACGATTTTTTTAAAGATTTAGGTGTTTAATATAGAATAAATTAAGTGCATAATTTTAATCTATGTTTCATGACAAAACAAGGTTACCAGATGATAAACAGTATTAATATGAATTTAATGCGACATGAATGGATCAAAAAGGAGTTACGATGAATTAAATATGAATTAAACAAGTTTCTGGAATTATTTTTGTACTAGAAATCATTTTCTGTTTTTAATTCTGAATTTCTCTAAAGATTCTGGACTGCAGACACAAAAACCAGGGAGCTCGGGGTCCCAATCATAAATATCAGGACTTAAATGTAATTCCCTATAGCACTCCCCGGACGACGGGTTTATTTCGAAATAAGGCAGGGTCTCTTTAATAAAATCGCTCGCGGCGAAGGGGTATCGATGATTGCGAGCCGTAGATCGCTTGATCAGTGGTCGTGATCAGATTACGAACCGGTATACCACGGCTGCCCTCAGATCTCGATCCGACGCCCAAGACCTAATGAAGGCATGATCTATTTCGAACCGTAGGATCACGATCTAATGACTCCCTTTTTACCAAAACGAATGGGTATCATCTGATCTAATCTCCACCGCTCATCACCCGCTCAACGGTCCACCAGTTGTCTTCTTCCTCCATCAGCTCAGCACGGCGGTGGACGCAGAGTTCCGCCCAGACCACACACCGACACTTGCAAAACCTTGACCTACACACGGATCCTGGCCCCCGATCTGAATTAATCGAAGGCCCGACCATGCTGAACCTAATGACCTCCATCACGCCTTGGCCTAGCATGCTAAAAACTCTTGCACAACGCACCGCGGCTCCGCATTGCGACCATGATGGAGAGCCCCGACACAGGGCCCCCGACGCCTTCCCAATTTATTCCAAAGGGCACTAATCGTGGCATAGGTGAACTCAAACCGCTTAAGGAGATGGTTACCGTGATTATGGGTGATGGTGCCGACACGAGCCCAACTGCGGCCATGCAGTCCCCTCTCTTTTCTTCTCTGCGCTTGGTGGCAAGGCGTATAATGGGTCGAGGTAGCCGTGATGCTTGGGTTAAATAGACGAGCGGAGCAGATTAGGGAATCCATGCATCGTCCATAACCATACCGCGACGAATCCCATCGGTTTTCCTGGAATCACGCGCGGTTTGTTACGGTCGGCTTTGGGAAGAAGACGACTGACAACACGGCCCCACCCATCAGCGAGACGGTGCGCACGCGGAACGGGAGGGACTAACGGCCGGGCCCCATGCGTCATTGGCACCTAGGACGAGTCCGCGTGGGCGCGACTGAGTGGCCGACGGGGCGGGCCCACAAGTCAGCGCAACACAGCGTGGACACGGACTGGAGGTGTGGGGCTGTCACGTGGGGCCCGCACGTCAGTGCCAAAACCCACAGTTGGGCTGTGCGGAAGTAGAGACGATATTGGGTCGGAGGGAGGAAAACCAGCCCAGCTGAGGCTTTTTCTTTTTCATTTCTATTTCTTTCAAAATTTCAAATTCCTATTTCAAATTCAAACCTGTTTCAACTTTCTGTTTTAAATTTCAGATTCCCATTCTCAAACATAATCCTAATGTGAATATAGATTCTACTGTTTATAATATTATTATTTATTATTATAGTTATTACTTTCCATTCTTTTATTTTTTTATCATTTCTGTTTTGTTTTTCCACTTAAAGTCAAAAAATTTGAATTCAAATTCACACTAGGGTTTCTCTTTTAGATTAAATGCATTACTCAAAAATTCCAGTATGAGATGCACATTTCTTTATTTATTTATGGGTAAATTGATTAATTTTACTCCATTAATTGATTACGAAAATGGAAGGGAATTAATAAATCTCCAAAGGTTTCAAGGAAAATTCCCAAAATCCTAACATAATTATATTTTTTATTTATATCATTATTTTTCTCTGATCCAAAATTTTGGGCTTTACATATCTCCACTAGGCATAGTGGTTCCTCTGGTATGAACTATAGATAATTGGATTCTAATTTGGCAAAAACATTTCTTATTGTGTTATGCTGTTAGCATGGGTTTATGTGGTCCTTTCATGAGGATCTCTCCCGTGTTTTGTTCTCTTAATATAATAATGTGTAGCTCTACTTCATGTTCGAGAAAAAAACGTGTTGCAACAACAATAACAGAGCCTTTTAGTCCCAAGCAAGCTTGGGTAGGATAGAGTTGAAACCTAACAGAAACTACAAGTTAAGGTTCAAACACATGGACAATTGTTTTCCATGCACTCCTATTTAAGGTTAAATCTTTGGATATATTTCATCCTTTAAGTCTATTTTTAATGCATCTTCTCATGTTAACTTCGGCTTTTCCCTGCCTCATTTTCTGTTGCTATCGCGCCTTAGGATCCCACTGCGCACTGGTGCCTCACTGCGCACTGGTGCCTCTGAAGGTCTCCATTAGACATATCCAAACCATTTCAACCGGTGTTCAATGAGCTTTTCTTCAATTGATGATACCCCTATCCTATCTTGTATATCATCATCCCAGACTCGATCCCTTTTCGTGTGACCATAATTTCAACGCAACATACACATTTTTGCAACACTTATCTACTAAATATGTCGCCTTTTTGTAGGCCAACATTCTGCACCATACAACATACGCAAGTATAATCATCCTATAAAACTTGCCTTTTAGCTTCTGTGTGTGTGGGGGGGGGGGATCCTCTTGTCACATAGAACGCCAGATGGTTGACGTCACTTATCCACCCTACTTGGATTCTATAGCTAACATCCTCATCAATATCGTTGTTTCTCTGTAATATTGATCCTAAATATCGAAATAACCCTTTCTGGGCGCTACTTGAGCTTCAAAACCAACATCTTCCTCGTGAGTAGTAGTGCTAAAGTCACATCTCATTTATTCAATTTTAGTTCTTCTATTCACTCCTATTTGAGTTTCATCAACCAGAACTTTTGGACTCTAGTTTCTCGCCACAAATCTAGTTTTCTATTCACTCCTATTTGAGTTTCATCAACCAGAACTACATCGTCTGCAAAAAGCAACATTCACTTCTATGTCCCTTGTGATCTCATCCATCACCAAGACAAAGGTAAGGGCTCAAAGCTGACCCTTATAGTCCTATTCTAATCTGGAAGTTATTTGTGTCTCGTCACTTGTTCGAACACTAGTCATAACATTATTGTATATGTCCTTTAGTGAGTCCAACGTACTTCGTTGGAACTTTATATTTGTCCAAAACCTATCACATAACATTCTTTGGTATTTTATCGTAAGTCTTCTCCAAGTCTTTTGCTTTCTATATTGCTCCATCACTTGTCTTATTAAGAAAATAGGTTTATGGTTGACCTTCTAGGCATGAAATGAATCCAAATTGGTTCATAGAGATCCTCTTTATTTCTATCAGACGATGCAACACCAAAACATACCATGTTAACATCCTAAATACTGTCTCGGTTTATATTGTTTTGACTTTTGGTGTATAACTTCGGACAGTTATTTTGACTTCTACAGTGGCCAAGAACGTTTGCTAGTTGAAGAGCTTGCCGCACTAAAGAAAGCTCAGAATATCTCAGTTCCAGGTGAAGTTTAATCTATTTTCCGGAGTTATTGTTGTAGCTAGCATCTGTCTCACGGGTTGACTCCTGAGTCCTGAGCCTGTTCTGTGCCTTTTCTTTGGTTTATTCAGAACCTACAAAAATAGAAAATTTTCGGGAGAGAAACCATCATCCATCTGCAAAGAGAAGATCATTCTGGGGACGTGTCTGGAATTTGTTCAGGTAGACATCATTTCTCATTATTTTTCTTGTCATGAAACTTAAGTAGGCCTATACTGATTACGCCAATATTATTTGCTTTTTATTGATCTGCCCTTATCTGTTTTCCTTAGTGATAGATGAGGTCACGAGGGATATACAAGGAGATATCTCTTGGTGTATGCTTTTTTATTTCAGGTAACTGATAGATCCATGAGGCTAACCCTAATAGGTAGCTATATACTGATGTACATGGGCCACATGGGCCTAGACATATGGCAATACTCTAACACCCCCCCGCAGTCTGAACATCCGTCGCAGCGGAGTTCACAGACTGAACTCAAAAGGAAGACGTACACCACACTGTACATCACACCATAAGATCCCCCCACAGCCGCAACTAGTCACTACTGATGTTGAGGCTGGAGCGAAACTCGGCGAAGGTCGAGGACGGAAGACCCTTGGTGAAGATATCAGCAAACTGGGAGGTGGTCGGGACGTGGAGGACCCAAACAGTACCGGCGGCGACATAATCGCGAACGAAGTGTAGATCGATCTCTACATGCTTGGTCCGCTGGTGCTGCACCGGGTTGGTGGAGAGGTAGACGGCACTGACGTTGTCGCAGTAGACCAACGTGCTCCTGGAGAGGGGACTGTGGAGCTCGGCGAGGAGCTGCCGGAGCCACGCAGCCTCTGCCACGCCGTTGGCCACAGCACGGTACTCCGCCTCGGCACTCGAGAGGGAGACGACCGGCTGGCGCTTCGACGACCAGGACACCAGGTTTCCGCCGAAGAAGACGGCAAAGCCGGAGGTGGAGCGCCGAGTGTCCGGACACCCGACCCAGTCAGCGTCGGTGTAGACGACCAGCTCGGAGGAGGTAGACCGGTGGAGAAGCAGCCCGTAGTCGATAGTGCCTCGGAGGTAGCGGAGGAGGCGTTTGAGAGCCGCGAGGTGGGGCTCTCGGGGGTCGTGCATATGGAGACAGACCTGCTGCACGGCGTAGGAGATGTCCGGCCTAGTGAAGATGAGGTACTAAAGGGCACCGGCAAGGCTCCTGTACCCGAAAGGGTCCTCGACCGGTTCACCCGTGTCCTCAGAGAGCTTCGCCTGCGTGTCGACTGGGGTAGAGCAGGGCTTGCAGTCAATCATCTTGGCCCGCTCCAGAATGTCAAGAGTGTACTGCCGCTGGTGAAGTAGGAGTCCGAATGGCCGAGGCTCAGCAGTGACCCCCAGAAAATGGTGAAGCACGCCCAGGTCCTTGACCGGAAACTCCCGTTGGAGCGCGTCGACGAGGCGGCGAAGAAGTGACGGACTGGAGGCGGTGAGGACAATGTCATCCACGTAGAGGAGCAAGTAGGCAGTCTCTGCTCCATGATGGTGGACGAACAAAGACGTGTCGGACTTGGCCTCCACGAAGCCCAGTGTCACGAGGTACGTAGCCAGTCTGGAGTGCCACGCCCGAGGGGCCTGCTTGAGGCCGTAGAGGGACCTGTTGAGCCGGCAGACCATGTCAGGGCGAGAGGAGTCCACAAAGCCCGTCGGCTGACAACAGTAGACGGTCTCGGTGAGGGCGCCGTGCAGGAAGGCGTTCTTGATGTCGAGCTGGTGAACTGGCCAGGAGCAAGCAATGGCTAGCGAGAGCACCGTGCGAACGGTGGCCGGCTTCACAACCGGGCTAAAGGTCTCATCGTAGTCGACTCCGGGGCGCTGAGTGAAGCCCCGAAGGACCCAGCGAGCCTTGTACCGCTCCAGGGTACCATCGGCCCGCCGCTTGTGTGTCCGGATCCACTTGCCGGTGACGACGTTGGTGCCGGGCGGACGGGGCACCAGATCCCATGTCTGGTTGGCGACGAGCGCCGCGTACTCCTCCTCCATCGCCCGACGCCAGTGGGGGTCCAGCAGGGCGGTGCAGACGGAGGAGGGTACCGGAGAAACCTGTGAGTCTCCGGTCGTGGCCGCCAGGACTCGGGGCCGCAGGGTACCAGCCGCATGTCGCGTCACCATCGGGTGGACGTGCCACGGGTTGCGGTGAAGGAGCGGTGGGTGGTACACCGGCGGTTCGACACGTGACGCAGGTGGCGGCGGCGGTGGAGGGGCGAACCCCGGCGACGGTAGTCGGCGCTGGTAGACCCGCATCGGCTGGGCGAAGCGAGCTGGAGGGGTTGGTACCGACGGCCCCGTAGGCGGTGCAGTCCCACCACCCCCGCTCGGCCCGGGGGCGATCGGAGACGGGGCGCCGCGGAGAGGCGACACCACCGTAGGGCGACACCACCGGACCCGGGCAAGGCACCGGGCCGGGAGTAGGACCAACAGGCGGTGAGCAAGGACCTGCAGAGAGAGGAAGAATAGGTGGCTCGACCAACGCGTCAGTCGAAAAGAGAGTGAAGAGGTCAAGGTCAGGGTCGGAGGAGGGCGGTGTGGTGGTGGAGGAGTAGGGAAAGGCGGACTCATCAAACACCACATGGCGAGAGATGATGAGCCGGCGAGAGGAGAGGTCAAAGCAGCGGTAGCCCTTGTGGTCCGGGGAGTACCCGAAAAACACACAGAGGGTGGAACGGAGTGCAAGCTTGTGAGGAGCAGTGGTAGCGGTGTTCGGGTAGCAAGCACACCCGAAGACACGGAGGTGGTCATAGCGCGGAGGGGGACCGAAGAGGGCCTGGTGAGGAGTGGGGGCCGGGCACACAGTAGAAGGGAGACGGTTGAGGAGGTAGGTAGAGGTGTGGAGGGCCTCGGCCCAGAAATGTGCCGGGAGGTGTGCCTGGAGAAGAAGAGTGCGGATGGTGTCGTTGGTCGTGCGGATCATGCGCTCAGCCTTGCCGTTCTAGGAGGAGGTATACGGGCAAGACATTCGCAACTGCATCCCGTGGGAGAGAAAGAAGTCACGGGAGGCGGAGTTATCGAACTCACGACCGTTGTCACACCGAATAGCCTTAATGGTGAGGCCGAACTGAGTGGACACCCAGGCGAAGAAGTGACGGAGGGTGGGGAAGGTCTCAGACTTGGCACGCAACGGAAACGTCCACACATAATGAGAAATCATCAAGCACGACAAGATAGTATTTGTAACCCGACATACTAGTAATTGGAGAAGTCCACAAATCGCAGTGAACAAGATCAAATATATGAGTAGCATGCGAGGAAGAGGAGGAAAATGGAAGACGAACATGGCGGCCTAACTGGCACGCATGACATAAATGCTCCTCAGGGGATCGAGTACATGGGATAGTGGCACTACGAGTAAGCTGCATCAAGGCATCGCGTCCGAGGTGACCAAGGCGACGATGCCAGGTGGTAGATGACGTGGTAGCAGCAAAAACAGCAGCTGTGTCAGGTGGCGAAGACGAAGAAGAGGTGGCGGGCAAAAGCCGAATGGTGTAGAGGGGGCCGGTGCTGTCACATCGGAGGAGGGGGCGCCGAGTTGCCGAGTCCTTCACAGTAAGACCAGAAGAGTCAAACTCAACAGAACAAGAATTATCAGTAGTAAACCGACGAATAGAAAGTAGATTGTGGACCAAAGAAGGAGCGACAAGAACATCGGGCATGCGAAAAGAGCCGGGAGGGCCGGCGGCACCCACAGATGTGACAGGGAGACACGAGCCATTCGCCACCATGATGGACGAAGGGAGAGAGGAAGGAGGAGGGCGCACAAAGGTGAGTATACCAGGGTCCGGAGTGGTGTGGTAGGTAGCACCGGTGTCCGCGATCCACTCGGGACCCAGCGGTGGAGTCAGAGTGGGAGTCTGGAAGGCAGCCAAGGCGGTCGCGTCCCAACCAACCAGCCCAGACGGTGGAGTAGCCGGTGGTGGAGTAGCGGGCGGCGTGAGCCACGATGAAGCGGCAGGCGATGGAGTCCAGGGCGATGGAGAGGCGGCGGCGAACCCCGGCGGCGAGGTGAACCCCGGCTGGGCACTAGCGAACATGGCCACCGGGGAACGAGCCGCAGAAACAGGCCCCTGGAACGGCCACATGGAGATGCACCCTGACCACGGGTGGTGGAAAGTGGGCCAAGGTGCACCCTGTTGGGGTCCCGGTGCCGAAGCGCTGCCACGGGCACCACCGCCGGGACCAGCACCACCACCACCATCACCGCGGCGACGACCACCACCACCCCCACCTCCGCCACCGCGACCCCCGCCGCCCATGTGTGGCCGAGCCATTGGCAATTTTGCCATTATCATTTGTGGGCTTCGCCAGTATGCCATCGGACCCACAAATCATAGACACAGACGGTCCCACCAGTCATAGACACGGGATGGCATAATAACAGGCAGCCAAAATTGAGAGTGGCAAAATAGCAAATTTCTCTGTGTGGCCCGGGGGAACGATGGCCTGACGGAGTAGGAGGACGGGTCGGGGTGAGAGCCACCAGAGCTGTTGAGGAGGATGAGGACCGCAGGCCGGAGAGCAAGGTAGCCTGAGCACCCAGAGTGATCTCCTCCAGGGCGAGGTCGTCACAGACCTGGAGGAAGGTAGGGAAGGGGCGCTGGCGCATGATCAACGACCGGAGATGGGTGTAGCGATCACTGAGGCCGCGGAGGACGTTGAGGACTAGGTTGCGGTCCTCCACAGGGCAGCCCAGATTGCCAAGTGAGTCCGCCATGGTCTTCATCTTGCGGCAGTACTCACTGACGCTGAGGTCCCCCTGGACGAAGGTGCGGAAGGCTGCGTCAAGACGGAGAGCCCGGGCCTCGGCGTTACCCAGAAACTGGCCCTCGATGGCAAGCCAAACAGCCCGAGCGTGAGGAAGGTTCCGGAGGAGGCTGTGGAGGTCAACGAAGATCGTCCCCACGATCTAGGTGAGCACGATGCTGTCGAGGCACACCCACGCGGCGGTCGGCGCCACACCAGCGGAGTCGCAGAAAACGTGGTCATCCAGAGCGTAGCGGCGAAGGGTGAGGAGTAAGTCCCGCCAGCGTGCTTAGGACGACTCTGGCTCCAGGATGACAGGAACCATGAGGCGAATGTTCTGGACACTCCCAGCCTGAAGGTGGAGCTGTGCCACGAGCAGGTCAGTCGGGTCATGCCACAACGCCGTGGGGATGGTGTGGGGTCCAGTGCCGACGGTCGGTGCGGGCGGGACGCCATACACTCCGCCCAGGAAGAGAGGGGAGGGAACTCGGCATCCATGGGAGGAGGGAAGACCTGGGCGTGCTGGCGGCGCTCGGGGGTGTCTGGCCGGGCGGGACAGAGGCAGGGCGGGCGGGGGCGCGCGCCCAGGCGCGCTCCTCTGGGCGCGGCGAGGCAGAGGCAGGGCGGGGTCCCCCAAGGCAGGGCGGGGCGGGCAGAGCGGCGCGCCGGGGCGCTCCGGGCGTGCGCAACACCTGGCGCTGGCGGCGCCCCTAGGCGCGGCGGTGGCCTGGGCGCGCGGGGTCGCGCCTGGGCGCCGATTCGGCGCCTGGCGGAGAGGGTCGGGCGTAGGGGAGGGAGGGAGGGAGGAAGGGGACGGGGCGGCCGGCCTGGCGCGGCGCGCGTGGAGTAGCGGGCGCGCGCGGCCAGGATGCAGGCGGCGGCGACAGCAGGGAAGGGAGGTGGCGGCTGCACAGGGAAGGAGGTGGAAACCCTAGCTCGATACCATGTTTCAGGTAGCTGATAGATCCATGAGGCTAACCCTAATGGGTAGCTATATAGTGATGTACATGGGCCACATGTGCCTAGACATATGGCAATACTAACACTTTTCGCTGACGATATAGTCCTAGTAGATGAAAGCCGGGAAGGAGTAAATAGAAAACTAGAGTTATGACGTCAGACCTAGAGTCAAAAGGATTTAGAATTAGCAGGACCAAAACCGAGTATATGAGATATGACTTTGGTACTACAATTAGTGAGGATGGAAATGTAAGCTTGAGAGTCCAGGTAGTACCAAAGAAGGACACCTTCTGTTATTTGGGATCGATGCTACAGAGAGATGGTGATATTGATGAAGATGTGAGCCATAGAATCAAAGCGGGATGGATGAAATGACGTCAAGCATCGGGAGTCCTATATGACAAGAGAGTGTTACAGAAGTTGAAAGGCAAGTTCTACAGGTTAGCGATTAGGCCTGCAATGTTATATGGGGCTTAATGTTGGCCGACTAAGAGACGACATCCAACAACTAAGTGTTAGCGATTAGGCCTGCTATGTTATATGGGGGTGTTGGCCGACTAAGAGACGACATCCAACAACTGTCGCAGAGATGCGTATATTGCGTTGGATATATGAGCACACAAGATTGGATCAAGTGAGAAACGATGACATACGCGATCGGCTAGGAGTAGCGCCAATTGAAGAAAAGCTTATTCAACAACGGTTGAGATGGTTTGGGCATGTCCACCGGAGACCCCTAGATACACCGGTGCATAGAGGTATCATAAGACGGGACAATAATATGAAGAGAGGTAGAGGTCGACCAAACTTGATATGGGAGGAGGCAATCAAAAGAGACTTAAAGAAATGGAATATTCCAATTGAGCTGTGTTTGGATAGAAGTGCTTGGAAGAAGCTATCCATGTGCCCGAACCGTGATTAGACATTTTTTTCTTTTAGTGCTCTCAAAAGCTTTTTCCTTCCCCTTTATCTCTCTTTCTCTTTTTGGTGACATCTCGTTGAGTTTCAACTCTAGCCTACCTCAACAACTTGCTTGGGACTAAAAGGCTACGTTGATGTATTAAGCTGCCAAGCTAATTGTTTTAGTACCTAGTGCATGACGAAAAGGGCAGGCTTGGCGCTCTTGGAATCTCTAATTGCTTTTTTTTCTTGGAAAAAATGCTATTTAAAGGCAATGACATATGTATATGTGGTTCAGATGCCTAGCTTATCTACATTGCTCTCATTCTGTAAGGCTTGAATTTACTTTTGATAAGGCCATTTAATAATTCTATTCATTACATTCTAGGGATGATAAAGGTGATAAAAGATTTGCTTCAATCAGTGTGCAACCTATTATCCCAGGATGGAATTCTTGCCGAGGAACTGATACGGCTGTCCCCTTGCTATTAAAAGGATTCCTCATGACCGCAATATTCTTATTTGTAATCAGAAGTAAACTCAGGTACACTGGGAAGCGCATTGACCGTCCAACTCAAGCTAAAATACCTGCTGAGCCAGAGTGAATTTATGTCGTCTTCATTTCTGAACGTTTGCGGCATCACAGTTTTGGTGATGATCATAAATACGTAACTTTGCCGCGCAAAGCTTCGTCCTGGGAAAAGAATTCGGCTTTGCTTGCAGTGTATGGTATCCAGACGCAGCAGTACAGGTTAACAGAATATGGGTTGCTTCTCATTAGTCATTTCTTGATTCATTATTCCAATATGTAGAAGACACCTGCAGCAATTCCGAGTTTTGACAAAAGCCACATGAAAGACATGAAGAAACATGGCCGTAGGCTAATGTACACTGTATGTATCTTGTCTCCACAAAGTTTTGTAACCATCCCGGCTTGATATCGTTTAACGATTTTGTTGCAACATAATTCATGAGCACTGAATTTATGCAAACAACAGTTCTGACGCGAGACGAATTGGAATAATCACAATTCACAAACACAACAATGCTCCTATTCACAAAAAAATGCTCCTATCCATACAGTTCAAATGCCTCTGCCATGTTCAAATGGAAACGATTCATTTCGCTTTGAGACGAAGCAGTTCAAATGCCTCTGTCGTGTTATTTCGCTTTGAGACGAAGTAGTTCAAATGCCTCTGCCATGTTCGATCGATTTCCAGACCGAGACAAGCGCCGCAGCCCGCAGCAGAAGGCTCGCGACATCAGCTCGAGCCAGCTGCGATCGATTTCCAGACCGAGACAAGCGCCGCAGCCCGCAGCAGAAGGCTCGCGACATCAGCTCGAGCCAGCTGCGATCGATTTCCAGACCGAGACAAGCGCCGCAGCCCGCAGCAGAAGGCTCGCGACATCAGCTCGAGCCAGCTGACGGGATCCACACGGCGCCATGTCTTCCCGGCGGCCGTCGCATCCGTCCCACCGGAATCCACGGCGATTCCCGTCCGCCTGCTATCTTCTAGTACTCACCCTTGCCCTCCTCGTCGTCTCTGCCGCTGCCAAGTCCTCCCGCCGCCCCATCTCCGTACGTCTACCCGCCTGACCCGACCCTGCCATCTCTCCTCCGCCCGCCTCTTCTAGTCTCTATCCATCCCATCGCGCTTACCGAACTCCGTGGCGCAGGACAACGAGATCCGGCAGAAGAAGGAGGCCTGCTACACCGACGTCGAGAAGTACGTGTTAGGATGATGTGTTCTCTACTATTCAGTGGAACGCATCTGACGCGATGTTTCTGAGTTCTGACGGTGGTTTGTTTCTCTCGGCCGTGCCGTAGCGGGCTGTGGGGATGGGTGTGCAGGTACTCGCCGACGGAGAAGGAGAACTGCGTGTTGCGCTGCCTCTCGCCGGAGTGCTACGACCTCATATACGGCGGGGATCCGGTGAGTGGTGGCATCAGGATGTGGGGTTTCAGCAGCTGCGATATACTTGGTTTACTGATTTTTTTGCTTGGCTGCCTTGTGTAGCTTGAGGAAGGGGAGTTGGACTATGTTCGAGGCCAGGAGTACAAGTATTGTATGCACAAGTAAGAATGACCAGAACATATCGAACATGTTCGTTTGGGGTTTCAAATATTGAATTGGGTCTGCTTTGTGTTGAAGATTGAAGGATCATATTTTCGTTAAGGTTGTCAAGTCGTAGATTATAAGTTGGGTTGGAGTCTACATAAGATCTCAATCATACGATCTTGATCTTAAACATACGAATCATAAAATGTGATACTATTGTTGACTGGAATTATAGAATCAGGCCCTTGATCAAGATAGTAAATGTGAAAATGCGTAAGACAGAAACATAGGTATTGACATGCATTCCTGTGGGTGCATATGTAAATGAAGGGAAATGATAGTGATGCTATGTCTCCCATGGTTGATTAGCTCTCTAAACATTCAATAAAACCACATGACTAGGAAGAGAACTGAAGTATTGAGTGATCAGGAACAAGTAGGAATGTTCAGACCCAAGGATATGTTCATTCCTTATACAACTGTGCTTTTTAATAGTCTTCATTTACTAATTTTATCATAACTATCTGTAAATCTTAGTAGGTGCTATGAGCAAATTAAAAAATAAGGTAGATTATAACTCATCTGACTCAGTTTTGTTTACCGTATTCTATCTAGCAACTATGGTGTCTAAAGGGGTAAATAGCATGTAGGTAGGTGAGCTGTTATGGTCGTTAGATAGGTGAGGGATTGGAGAGGGGTATCGATGGGCAGGAACGTCGGCCGGGGGCCTCTGCCCACGGCCGAGCAAGAGGAGGGTTTCTCCCTTCTAATTTTTGCCTCCTTTATTTCTCATCCATTGATTACATAAATAGGTCAATTGGCTGCCCCTATCTAGCTAGAGATCCTTATCTCCTTAAAACTCTCTTAAAAACTCTCAACAACTACTAACTGATAACCTTCCTAGATAATCTCAACTAATCTCCTAGATAATCTCAACTAATCTTCTAATCTTATCTCTAACTATCGTTATCTAATCCCCTTGGAGGGCCCATGGTTGCTGCTGTCACAGCCCCTCCGTGGGCCTCCTTAGGCCCTGACACTACACCCCTCCTGGATAAGCAGCTCGTCCTCGAGTTGCAGCATGACGTGTGCTCAAAGACCGAGTCTACTTGACCCAAAACCAGACACCTAAAAGACAAACCTTTTACATCTCGACTTATCTTATTATTCTGAATCTGAATTTTTTTATCCCATAAGATAAGGCGGACACCCTGCGCGCATTGGACTTGCACGTGTGCAGCCACCTGGATCCCATGGACGCCATATGTAGGAAAGGGGAGCACATGGACGGGCACCTGAAATAGGTCGCGACAATAACCAGCGGAGGCGCCCTCGTGGCGGCCGGTAGCGGAATGTGGTGGCGCTAAATAGTGCGCCCTTGCCGATGACGAGGGGAGTGCCTTCCCTACCGCCGCTGCCGTAGAGTTGAAGTTCGTCGCCTGCGGGACACGTACCATGCTCGCACTTGGAGATAGCGGCCCGGTGCCGCTGCTGATGGTCGTCTGACAGGGCGAGGTCGCGCCCACGTGTGCTGAGTTCAACCGTCACCAAGGCTGCCTCGAGCATCTGCCGGCGCATCTCCCGCACTCTCCGTCGCGTAAGGAAGCCACGAGCAGCAGCTTGTATGCCCACAGCCGCCGACGTCTGGAGCCGCGCAGACAACGCCAGCTGGTGCTGCTCATGTTGCACTGCTGCCTTGATTTGCAGCAGCCCTTGCTCAACCTTCTGGAGCGTGGCTTGCATCTTTGCGAGATCAGCCCTTATGTTGGTCCACAAGTCCCCCATCGATGGAGCTGGTGATTGCTGAGCCGTGACTGCCCCTAGTGGCGCGCCCATGGGGACGAAGACGCCGTCAACGAAGATGATGTGACGAAATTTGGCGTTGTCCCTGGAGATGGGCACGCCTGCGTCCAGGATGTGGTGACAAAATTGGCAGGCGATGCTGCCCATGGAGATGGGGACGTCGATTGCCAGGATGGCGTGACGAAGGTGGCATGCGGCGCGGCCCGTGGAGATGGGGACGTCGGTTGCCAGGACAGCGTGACGAAGGTGACATGCGGCGCAGTCCATGGAGATGGGGATGTCGGTTGCCAGGATGACGTCGCGAAATTGGTAGCAGAAGCCATGGGATCAGATCGAAACACAAGCTAGCCGATACCAGATGTTATGGTCGCTAGATCGATGAGAGATTGGAGAGGGGTATCGATGGGCAGGAACGTCAGCCCGGGGCCTCTGCCCACGGCCGAGCAAGAGGAAGGTTTCTCCCTTCTAATTCTTGACTCCTTTATTTCTTATCCATTGATTACATAAATAGGCCAACTGGCTGCCCCTATCTAGCTAGAGATCCTTATCTACTTAAAACTCTCCTAAAAACTCTCAACAACTACTAACTGATAACCTTCCTAGATAATCTCAACTAATCTCCTAGATAATCTCAACTAATTTTCTAATCTTATCTCTAACCATTATTATCTAATCCCCTTGGAGGGCCTATAGTTGCTGCTGTCACAGCCCCTCCGTGGGCCTCCTTAGGCCCTGACATGAGCATAGTATTTTCACCCAATGTCATTCCACCAATCAAACGTTGGCTTAACCTGCCCTATTGATTATTGTCTAAATTACCCAACCTCCAAAACTGCAGACTACAGTAGAACTGAAGTTTCAGTCTCTACTGTTCCTCACTCAACTAGAAGTATGTAATTAGGACAGTTTGTATCTGTAGTCTAGGAACTAGGATAATAGTTCTCTACGAGAAGATTATTTGCTTGATATATTTACATTTGGATTCACATGTTGCCGTTTTTATTATACATTCTATTCTTTTCAGTTTCCGAACTCTACTTTCGGGCATTCTTTTGGAATTCTAATTTTTCCTTCCAGATATGAAAGCTGTAATAGATATAATCATCACATGGATTTCTCGAGAGGATTCTTTGCTTGATGTATTCACATTTGGATTCTTATGTTGCAGTTTTTATTATTCATTTTGTTCTTTTCAGTTTCTGAACTCTAGTTTCAAGCATTCTTTCATAAACGTATCTTTTTTCCTTTAAGATATCAAAGTTGTAATAGTTATAATCATTGTATGGTTTTCTTTTTCTGTTTAGCGTTAGACTGTTTGGCCTTGAAGTTGGTTACCTGATCATGTCCCCGCACACACACATTTGTTTTTTTTCAGATCATCCCTTGGAGAAAGCTTGGATGGTGTGAAGGGATCCTTCAGCTACTCATGAAGGAATGAGAAGAAAAAGGTTCTGTTAGTCTGCTGTAAATTTTATTTACAATCTTGAACAGACATGCATCTTTTTAGATAATGGAATTGTAATTCCAGACTTTGCTTTTTCTCAAAGCATCACCGGTGCATCATCTTATACTAGGTCTATGTCCCGTGCGTTGCCACGAGAAACACATGAAATCGTTATATATGTGGTACTACAAATCAAACAAAGTGAAAAACATGAAATATTTATACACACGATATTGTAAATCAAACAACATATCATATCATGAGACTTCTCGACCTAAATTAGGTATATATAAAATTTGCATGATGTTAACAACATGGTGTTTCAATCCACTTATGATTTTGAATGATAAGGGTCAATACAATATACACCAACACTACAAAAAATAAAAAGAATCATAACAACTTTCATCAAAAGATAGACATAAGTAGGCTCGTCAGTGGATACCCATTGCTCATATCATAACCACTACATCTAAGTAGAGTATGGAACCAAAACTCATTTATCAAAGTAACTGCATTAGTGCTTCGACAAGATGTTTAGCTCAATGAACCTGACTTGGGTCTCCATGGTATTCTTGAGATTATAGTCGCCTGCAGTGCTGATTGCAAAACAAACAACTTATTGTATACATCAATATGAGTAGAGATGTTTAAGAATTGTCAGATCCATGTATTGTAAAATCAATTAAACTTACCAGGGTATAGATCTCGTCCATCTCCTTGTGCACCTTTCGATCATCAAGTCCAATCTCAAAGCTAGCTTCCCGCAGTCCATCCTCTACAACCTTTAACACCACACTGGTGGTTGCTTGCAGTGCACCTCGGAGTAGCACACTATCCTCCAAACGCCTCAACAAAGGATCCAAACACTTTTAACTGCTAGCTGAAATTCACCAAACCATGAAATGTATAGGGTGCTATTCATATATGTAAATTCACCAACCTCTGAAACCGATGGTGTTGCCGAAATCAAGAATTCATAGATTTCCTAGTGTGTAGTCATTGTTACAACATAGAAGTAGCCATGCCGCCACTTGAAACAAGAACTATTGAGATTCTAGCAAGGGGTAGAAAAACAAAATGTGTAACAAGGAATATAGATCAGTGCATAGTAGTGATGCTGCTGGATAGGAAAAAAACAGGCAAGGTTCAGTATGCTACTGCTCAGGTTCATAAATTCACCTTGGCATTCTCTGAATGAGACCTTCACAGAAATGGTGAAAAGTAAAATCAGTGCAGGAGAAATTTTCTATAGGAAACACTATCTAGATGTGATACATACTTTCTACAACTTAGAATCAAATCTACGTTAAACAAGAGAAAATCCAGGATAACAGGGGCACATTCTTTAAAGTACACCACCATAAAGGTATTCATATTTTTGTCATAAGCAAGGTAGCAGTCGTTACCATTTATGAATGGCATCCTAGTATCAAGGTGCGATGGTCAGGCGGTCAGCAACCCCAGATAGAACAATTAATTTGTGTAAGTTATGAAACAATAGTTACAAGTCATTTGTTTCTATCACTTTTCTGATTTAATAAAGAACTTGTTAAATTCCTTATGATTTTATTGAAATATCAAGTGACACTGAAATTTGCATACCTGAAGACAATTTTAATGAAGAGTGCACATTTGACAAGGCATACTTCAAGATGGTTCACAACTACAAAATGTTCAGATCTGAACCAATAGAGTATAGTATAATAAACATTTGTAGAACAAGCCTCACAAACAAAATAAAAAAATGACGATCCAAAAAAATAAGTCAAGTATCCGTGCGGTTTTTAGGGCTCGATTAATTAGGAATTTCATGGCAAGGAACTTAAAGATGTGGTTTTTGATGACCTGGAGAACTTAAACCAAAGATATGACATTAACTACTACATATTATCAAAGTATAACCCCTTGTTAAGGCTACAACAACACCACAATACACACAGGTACATGATAAGGAAGTACATAACACATTATATGTCTAAAGTTTGGGTCACTTGTCCTCTATTCACGATAAGAAAGTACAGAACACATAATATGTCTAAGTTTGGGTCACTTGTCCTCGATTCACCATATCATCTAACTATGGAAAGAAAAAGAGCAACCAATCACACATCCATACATGAGAACAACTTTAATCTGCTATTGTTTTTTAACCATGGAAAATCTTTTTTGTATTTATGAGCTGAAACATCCATCGGAAAAGGACAATAAACCTGCAGATACTTCTACTGAGAAGACTGTCACAAGTATGTTTCTGTTTTTTATAGATAAATATAAATTAATAGCTGGATACCTCAAATCTCCACACCCTTTTGGCCAGAAGGTCGACATCATCCAAGCAGTCCATTATGGCATAGCAACAGAGCATATGGGCTTCAATGACAAAAAAATACAAGTGCCAAGAAGTATATCAAAATCTCGTGTGAAATTAGGGCATGGTAGACTATGCAAACATAAGTACAAATAGTGTTCTGAACTGAAATCAATAAATGCATCATCAAATGCAAAAGAAAAATGGTTCCTAAAATATCAAGACAATTCTGAAAATCGCCCCCAAGGGAGGATATGCCACTTTGTGCTATCTATGCGGTCGCTTTTGATCCATCAAAAGCATGTGACTGACGATGATCCCTGAACAAAGCCACGAAAATGATAGGATTCCAGAGATTGTTACCGGCGGGCCAGGCTGTTCGCTGCGACGTCGCTCGTGTATAATCCATGCAGTAGATGCAGTTGAAAAGGGTCAGCTTCATCTAGTAGCTCACAGTAAAAAACAGGACCGGGGCCACATCTCGATCTCGTCATGGTTTGCTCACTCAGAAAACCTGTTAAGTTTCAGTCAATATAGAGAGATTCTTGGGCCCAAGAACAGGTTGCATAAAGTTTACTTCCGTTCATTCCTTCATTCACCGCCATTGTTAAGCAATAATCCTGCTGCACGTGGTCAACAAAAGCAGTTTCATTTCGTATGCACCATCTATGGCGATATTAGTACTAAGGGCATGTACGAGAGGTAAGGAATGAGGGCAGGCTTACCTTACCACTTTTTTTGGAAGGGGAGCTCGCCAGAGGGGATGGAGAAGCCTCGTCGATGGTACTACCTCGCAGACCTGCAAAGAGAGAAGAGGTGGGGAACTAAAGACAGAGAGGATCCATGCGGCTAGTGGAGGGACAACTCTAGTTTCCATGTCGATGGCGATGGTGGCCAGTCAGAAACAGCCAAGAGGTGTTGAAATAACTTGAGCGGACACGGTTTAGGAAAATCATTCATCTTGATCTTTTATGAAAGTATAACCACAATGAATCAAGAGACCGAAGGCATACTTACCTAAAATTATATGCAACATTGTGAATCATATTAATTCCACTTCTATCGTCAATGTGTGGTTGAAAGCACTCGTCCAAAAACTGTGGAAGCAAGGGTTGTCCTAGAGTTGAACTGTGCCAACTCTTCTTTATTTTTAGGGGGCATGGCCTAACCATTAGGAAAACAGTGAACCAGACTCCATAAAAATTCAACCTCCATATGATTTTTTATCCCAAGAAGCTTGTTTAGTCATTTATAAATCTATGTTATTTCAAAGAATAAAACAACCTTATTGTCCATATTTATAGAAAGAACATACATATACAACGACAAAATAAAAATATACATATACAAGAATAAAACAGTAGATATAATACATTTCTAAAGATAGATGACAATGATTAACTGAGATGTGTAAGAAAATGTCATGGGCTAATCAAATGCTAAGGTAAATTGTATTAACATGATAAATATATTTCACATGTTGCTTCAGGTGCAAATCTGTTGGAGATGTATCGATAATGCCTTTTAATAGAATCCCTGAAGGATATGATTCACGTCAGTCATGCTGATCAGAAGCATGATCATCTAGGATGATCATTATAATATATGGTATAGTTTGCTACCCAAGAAACTTTAAAATACTGATAGCTTAATTCAGGTATAGAAAAGACAGAGTGCAAACTTCAACAAAATTCATGCCCAAGAAATATATGCACATCCCAAATTGAAACCTCACCTTGCAACATAATAGAGCTAGATGCATAGTGCAGATCTCTTGTTCTGATTGAGCTACAAAAGAGTTTATGGAAAACATTTTACAGGCTACTCATCAATGGTGAGTTGCATACCAAGGAGAGTAGAAAGGTTGTCCAACTATAATCAAGAACCTCCAAATATATGACAATACTAGGTGAGTTGCATACCAAGGAGAGTAGAAAGGTTGTCCAAGTATTCTTTACAACTCAAATCTCAGAAAAAGGGTACTAAGAAAGCACGGAAATAAGGTAATTAACTCTGTCACATGAACCAAATGAACAATGAAATATCTCCATTCCAGCAAACATGATAACCTAAAACTCGGAAAAAGATCAATACAGTATTGACCATATATCATGGTCATCACCATTCTCATCATTTATCAAGCATGGATAATATCGATCACATCGCGCACCTCCAGCATGCATTGAAAGCTCTGTTGCCACCCCTAATGATGAAGAGGTCGAAGCAGAGGCCCATGTGATGATGATTTAGAATGTCATGGACTCCCCCTGATCATTAGCCATCCTGATATACAGAACAGTGATAATATGTTATTAAAATTAGAATACAATTAATAGCATATGCAGTTGGTTAGGAAGAAGAACATTTGTTGTAGATGACTTATGCACAGTGGACAAGAATAAATGTAATCCTGGTGAAGAAAAAATATCATACCTTCCTCTTAAGAAATACATGAGCACATAACAAAGAGATTCCAGATCATCTCTTCTGCTTTGCTCTAGAAGGAAATAAAAAAGTTACCCAAATTTATCTATCAAGGCATTCAGATTTGTGTATGAATAGCTTGCAGCTAATTAGCTACAAGTTCTAGTATAGTGTTACAGGTTTTAAGGAGTTTTTAGATTTGTTAAAAAATATTTGTCTTGCATTTGCCCTTTGTCCTATGGACTCATTTAATGTTAAGATATTGTTTACAAGGCATAAACTCACGAACTCCAAGATGGATATTTATACTGGCATATCATGCTGTTTTATGAGATTTTTGTTTTCCCTGTGGCACCACAAACAAAATGTATTAGCTTTTTAAATGGTGACACACATGAAGTAAGCCCGGGTAGAAGCTTAGAACAAAAAAACAAATCACCAGGAAAAATGCAACATGATTTTTCATGTAAAAATGAAAAGATAATGCTAATCAATACAATAGCATTTTTATAATGTTTAACATGAAGTATGGTTGGCTGCCCCTGGCTTGCTTATACTAACAAACTTGACCACTTTGGTTAAAACCAGAAAAACATCTTATTATGCCAAGTACCAGGTTAACATTTCAAGAATGACCAAATTTTGTCCATGACAAAAGGTACAATTAATTTAAAATTCAACTTTTAGATATGTTCATAACCAATAACCCAGACATGTAATAAGTTGTTAATAAGTGAAACAAAATTCTAAACAAATCATAAGACCGAATCGCCCTCCTTACCGCTTTATAGAGTAGTAGTAGATATGTGGATCATATATTCACTCTACTATTAAATTTATTTCTATTAGTATTAAATATGATTATATGCTGTCGCAACGCACGGACATTGTACTGTAAAATATTTATATTCTTCTTTAGTATTTTAGAATTTTAATGGACTCATACAATACTTACTTAATGTATATGTTTTATATATGCGTCTAAAGTTATCACCGTTTATTTAATAAAAACTAAGAATTATAACGAAATATTAATTTGTAACGGAGGGAGTACTATTTGGCATAACACAGGATGCATGACGTTTCGTGTTTTTCTCTTGAAAAAGTACTATCAATTTCGTTGGGATTCATGTGAGCCCACTCGACGAATTGTCAGTAACATTTTACCTTGTGCAAGCTGATACAGACTTTTCCAACTGGACAAACGATCACTCGCATTGCATACTGATTAGATGCGACAACTCCTAAAAATAAAAGAGACCAAATTCTCAGAAACCATTAGCCTACCCAAAGACGAAGAAAACGGAGGCGAGGTGTGGAAGCGAAAGCTTTCACCAGGCCAGGCAAAGAGGAAGCAGCAGCACGAGTGCGCGACGACGAAATGGACCCAGCGAAAGGCAAGCATCTCCCTGTCGCCTCGCCTCGCCCCGCGCCCAGACCACTACTCTCCCCTTCCTCTCGCCGCACGCAAATGGTCACCTAGGCACGCGAGGCCGACGCGCCGCTCGCTCCCCACCCAATGAATAATGACTGATGAGATCTGCCCCATGAAATGTTGTGGCAGCACAATATATACCCAAACCACAGAGTTTTTACAAGGTAGCTAAAGATACTATGTTGATTTCAGACTGATCTCTTCATAAGTGGCAGTGATTAATGAGCTCTTGCATCTGATACTTCAAAAGAGAACATTACAAGCCGTTGTTTGAAGCAAATGTTAAGCTTAATAAATAGTTGAAGAGCACAAATGGCCATAATTTAGTGATTGAATAAAATAGAACGACAACTAAATGTAGATGTCCAAATGCTTCGAGCATTTGAAATATTCTATAAAAATATTTGCATTAAATTTCTAGTAATTGTGCAAACATTCTTATGCTACCAAACACAGGGAAACAATATAATGTAAATCTGGCATGCTAACCCTCATTCGTTTTCATGCTCGTGAGCTCCTCAGGTCCATATTGCTGTGCATCAGCCTGCACAGAATTTCCAGAAAGATGGTAAGAGACAGAAGTAATAACAAAACAAGCATCGTACAGATCCTAGTGACCTATTACTTCAAAAATAGCTTAGTACCCCCTTACCTCTTTGTGTTGTACGCTGTGTTTGCCACAATATGCTTTGTGCTGTGGCGTAGTACCAAACCCTTTTGTGTTCATGTAAAAACTACAACTTTTAGCGCAAGTAGGATGAAAAGTAATGTTGCAATCCCCACTGCTACACTGCATATTGGAAGTGACAAATTTAGCAAGATTCTGGGTGGTCAATTTTCCATGTATAGGTTAGATAAGAAGGAATGGAGAATAATGTACCCTTAAGCACACGCCAACATTGTGGAGGCAGACACAACAAGTGTCCTTTCCCTCTACAAGGCTTTCCTGATAAAAGCATTGAACAACCAAAAAAATGAGACGATACGAATGAAATGTCACAATAACAGAATCAGATAATCACAAATTAACAGCAAAAACAACTGCTAATGATCTATTACTTATGATGAACTAAAACTAAAAAGAAAGCCACAGTAACAAACAGTTACATACCGTTCCTTCTACAGGTTTATCTTGTCCCCTTACATACTTGGTATCCAACAACCACTGCGAAATATTTGAAAAATTATAGGACCTAACAAAAAAGCCATTAAAAGGATTTTATTATTTATAATTACCTCAGCACAGAAAGCATGAACCCACTTCCCATCTACAGTCTTTCTAAATGCACCTGATGTGCCATGGCACATGCCACACTGTGCAAAGGGTAATTTCTTGCCATTACAATGTGATTTATCGCTAATGGTTGCAGCTTCTGATGAAATGTCTTGATCTTCACAAAGTTCACAGTTCCAGGACCCAATAGAATTCTCCAAATTTCTGTAGCAATTTATGTGCACAACAGCCTGTTAAAGAAGTCCAAGTTAAGAACACATAGTATAAGACACGAGAAGTTAAATAAATCTATATCACCTTGCATCTGTAGCAGACAAATATTCGGTTCAGCAATGTTTCAGTTCGCATGCATAGATCACAATATAACCCATTTTCTTTAGAGGAGATTGGCATAAGAAAACTTCCAGATTTTTTATCCGATGATATTTTGCTGTTGGATGACTTTGATGAATCATTAGCCTGTGGCAATGAAGTCCGTTGCCCAACCCTTGAAGATCCAGCAGCAAGTTTGGGAGAACTCTACAAGCAATAAAAAGTAAGATCCCTAATATCTACAAGTACTAATTTCACAACTGCCAAATCAAAACTCAAAAACAAACCTTTGGTGCATCCTCCTTTGCATCTTTTCTCACGATTGAGTTTCGTGAGGAGGATGCAATAGCAGCTGCAGCTGCAGCTAGTACAACTTGGGCTTCCTTATGTCTCTTTTCTTTTCTCCCACGTTTCTTAGCTTCTCTGACATCACGAAGGAACTGATTCACAAAAATAAGATCCCATTTTCTTTTACTGAAGGCATCCAGCTCGCGAGAGAGATTTTGGACAACCTTTGCTATCAATTTTTCTGCATGAAAGAAGAGATTTCAAGAAATTAATTAAATGACAGTTGCACTCAGGGGAAGTTGCATGCACTGTGTTGAAGTTCCTGAAGAATCAAACCACTTAATTTGTGGGACGGTTTCATGGACACGCTTAGAAGTGAGAATCTTGGAACAAGAGCAATGAAGAAGGCAAAGAGATTTTAGCATTCTTTATACTCAAACATTGAAGGACATTCGAAAAATTACTCTGACCATATCTGTGCTTCAGAACAACAACATTGTCAAGCAGCCTAGATTGTAAGTATACCATCTCTCCTTCTACTTCATCATCAGGTGAATGCTCAAGAATTTTTAAAGACCTTGCTTTCAAAACTTGACCTGTTGCAGTTGTATCGGCTGTACCCTCTACTTCTACCGAGGAATCAGTTGGTACTTTCTCATGGGAAGGATTTGATGACTCTTGTACTAATGTTGGACAGAAGAAAAAAGTACATCAGTTAAAACTTGACATGCAAAAATATATTTGCACCATTAAGGTGCAAAAACGGAAACCTTCTAACAAGTAATTAGCTTAGATAAACTAATAAGTCCTTACTATAGTGATTCAGAGCTTTCTTATTCTGATTGAAAGTAATGTCCCAATGATGAGATATCTTTCTCTGAATGAATGGATGAATATAAGAATGTGAATCATCAAAGCTGCATACAGCAAGAGAGTGGTGAGCAACTGCTTCCAGCAGTGGCTTATTGGTTCAAGAACTAAAGAAGCAGTTCATGAAAACAACAGCCAAAAAAAAAACAAATTCAATCAAGTATACTTGTGTATGTGCAACTTACTTGAAAAAAGGCTGTCCATGAGAGCAATTTGAATCACAATCACGAGCATTGAAGCTATTTTCAACTGAATCTACCCTATCTCTACCATTATCACCCCGAACAAAACAATGATCAACTGAATCTACCCAATGTCGCACTGCCCCCGTGCCTCACTCTCCCTCGCGCTGCCGTCACCCTTCCTCTTCCCCCACTGCCCGTCCCCGTGCCGGCGGCGGCGCCCGCGCGGTCGCAGCCTCCACCTGACCTCACGCCCCCTCCTCACCCTCGCTCGCTTCGACCCGCCGCGGCTATTCCGCCGGCTCCGGTGCGGGTCGTGCTCCAGAACGCCAAGTTCCGGGGTTCCGTCTACCACGGGCCCCACGAGCGCGCGTGTGGACGTGTCACGCACCAGCCTCTCGGCCATCGGATAGAATTGCACCAGCGCCTCGGCCAGCATATGTTGCATCCGCATGTGAGAAGACCGACACCTATGGAGCGGAGGCAATGAGGTGGAGGACGGTTGGTTGGGCCCTAGGCAATGGGGAGTTGTGCCTCATTCCAAATCCACGAAAATGGAGTAGTAGCACCCAATACCTGATGACGCGACAACGGAGCAGCTCCAGCAAGAAGATTTGTCGGCGCAGGATGATGGCTCGGCTGCCTCTAGATCTCGTCGCCGCGGGCGGTGGCGAGTTCTCTTGGAAGGCCCCCCACTGTGCGACCTCGGTGTGCGCATGCGGGTGGGAGAGGTTGAAGAGGCATTCCACCCAAGACCTTCGTCTTCTTCAACATCTTCTCCATCGGTCGTGACCCGGGCTGGTGGGAGGACCCGCTCCAATTCTGGTCATCAATCCATCCTCCGGAGTCAGCGGCAGTCATCGGGCGCGTGGGTGGTTTGGGAGGGAGAGGGAGATAGAGGCAAACCTATGGCCGCTTGTCAGCGGGATCACGACCGCGGTCGTCTCAGCGGCTGCAGCACTCAGGCGCAGGGGCAGTTAGGGAGGGAGAGGGAGATAGAGGTGCGGGAAGGGGGAGATAGATGAAAACATGTGGCCACTGCTTGTGCGTGGGAATGATAGCGCGATCTAGGGGAAGGGGGAGACGGCGCCGAGGACGGTGAGCGGGGGCACAGCGGGGATCACGGGCGGGCATCACGTGGGGGCACCAGGGCAGGGATCACGGCGTTGTCTCAGGCCGTGCGCAGCGGGGGCGGGCAACGCGAGGGTGGACGCCGGGCGGGGGCATGGAACTGTGGACGCCCTCCTTACCATCTTATAGAGTAGTAGTAGATTCAGGGTTAACATGAAGCATTGCATGTTATAGAAACAACGAAAAAACTAATGAGACCTCAGGCAAATGCATTTTCTAGGTGAGAAACTGTGAGGCAAAAAGGGTGATGTCGCAGCGCACAAAAAAGGGCGTACCTCTTCATCGATAAGGACCAAATATGAGTGCAACTATTTTGTTTTATCCTGAGGGTTGTAGAAGTCCCAGAATCTTGAAACGCGGACACACAACCGTTTACTACAATCTCCCACCATAAGACCGTTGATCAATGTGTCACCCATCTGCAGGTAGAGGAGGAGGTGAAACAAATGGGAGGGCGTCCGCTTGTGAAAATGCCAGCCCCGAACCTCATAGCAAGTCCCAACACGACAATGAGACCTATGCCCAGGACAATGCTCAGCTGCAAGGTGAAGAGGACCATTAGCGTAACGCGAGGACTCACATCGAATACCTGGTGTGCGCGCCCAAGCTGCCTCCGTTGGAACGAGACAAGGCGAGGAGAGGAACAAAAGCAATTATTAAGTGCCCAACAATGTACATTATAGTCAGTTAAAAGTTGTTAGTACTAAACACTAAAACAATAGTAATTGAATCAGAAAAAACAAGGGCCTCTATAATGCTAAGAAAGATGACCTCTCGATCAAGAAAATGCTACTCAGGTAATACTTCTGACTGTAAAGGATTATGATTTAAATGATGCTCAAATAAGTTGAAGTGACAGTTGAGCTGTCCGCTAACAGACTATAAGAGGCAACAAATACAAACTAAAACAACATATGTTTGGCACTGTTAAACAAAAAATTGCCTTCGAACATTTTCTTTAACCCATCAATAAAATCAACTTTAAGATGGCCAGGAATAAAAAAAGACCAAAACCACAAGTTGCATCGTTGTCACAGCTCATGGAATGACACCAAGAGTTCAACCATGAAAACACCGACAGCAAGAGTTGCAAATCCTGCAAAGCAACAACCATTTTGACGAATGAAAGAATTTTGTGTTTCTAAAGATCTGAAATTTATAGTCTAACAAGATATAGCGTACATAAAACTTGCACTAAACAAAATTAAGAATAAAAATAGTATGCACCTTTCCACTATTAGCAAGAGACAAGCAACAACTTTGTAGTCACAAGACAGAACTTCAGGTAAGCACAAGCAAATCCAAGTATGGAAAAACTGCATACCATTTATCGCCATAACATTCTACTGGAAGTCTAGAACACCCTGTAATTTATAAAGGAAGTTGCCCAATGGTTACCATGATCAGGAATTTATCCCAAGAGAAAGTAGACAAACCATGATTTTTAGCTTCATCTTTATGGTAATTTCTGACTCCTCCAATGCTTATGGTCGCTGGTAGATGAAACAAAAGAAAAACCATGATTTTCACACTAATGAATTATCTAACCAATCAACATCATGTTAGGGAGGCACTTACTTTTCAGATACTTCAATGTGGCATGACAAGCTTTCAGGAGCTATTATCATCTAAAGTAATCAACAAACATGATACAATTAAATATAAATATAAACCAACTGTAGAGCTAGTGTAGAAAAGCAATGCTACTCTGCACCGCAATAACCATCACTACACGCATATTTCCTCGAAATAGATAAAAGCTCTGCAAATTGGTGCTATAAACAATTCACCAATCAATGTTGCACATCGCGCGAAAGGCTAGAACGAGTACAGAGGCTTAAGGGTGCCTAAATAAAAATTCAAGTGTTATGATTTCAATCATCTATCATGGTAGAACTTTAGAATGCTACAGAGGAAAACACAAAACTGCAGTTACATCAGAAGTTCCACAAGGAGAGGGAACACGCTAGATTCTATAACAGCTTGGACTTTTTCATTAGTCTCATCAGATAATTATGAGAGAGCCCAGCAAGCATCAGTTAGGACCTCCTCATCTTGAGAGTGGATAATGTGTTGTAGTACTGGCAATGCTGGTTTGACATACTAAAGCATGAACAAACCAAACCAATATCAATCAATGAATCAATTTTGGCCAATACAACAAAAAGAAACCAGATCAAAGTTTGGTTATGGCTTCCCATGGCAGAAGTTGGAGAGAGTTTGTGTGGCATTCCTAAGCATTGAAAGCTTAGCATGCTCATTAAGCTGTTGCAGGAAAGGGTATAGCCCACCATGCCCAAGTACCAGAACATGACACTTTGGGGAGTCACCAGCACCCGCTCTGCTGCTCCCGGTGATCTGGTTCACCGCTGTGCACCTCGCCGTATTCCCCCTGTGCTTCCAGGGATCGTCCAGGTGCGCGTCGACGTCCACGGGTCCGTGGAGAACCACCGCGCGTGCGGCCGCACTGTCCCCAACAACAGGAGAAGAAAACGCGAGGTGCACGCGTGAAGAGCTCCTACGCCGAGCGCAGTGGATCCATGGAGGAGGGCGACGGCGGCGGGCGAGCGGAGGGGACGAGAAGAGTGGATCCTGCACCGTGCACCGTGGATCCGTGGGAGGAGGACAGCGGGGGGCGGGTGGGTGGGTGGAGGGGAGGGGCAGTTGGTCGAGGTCAACGAGGGTGTAGCGCGCGGGGTACTCGTAGGTGTGCTAGAGAGCAAGGAGAAGAGCTCGTGTCGTGGAGGTCGTGGAGGTCCTGTCTCCAGGGGATGCGGGTGTGGACCGACGCCGTCGCAGCAACAGTTGCGAGGATGAAGGCACCGTCACATGTCGACGGGTCGACCTCTCCATAGACTGTTGTGCGACGGTGAGCTGGAGGGGGCCCTACTGGACAGTGAGAGCATTGGTGGGGGGGACTGAAACACCAAGTTGGGCCGGGCCAGAGAAGTGTGGCGTGCTGGGCATGCTAGTGGGCTGCACCAAATAACACAACCCACACGTCGTTGTCACCGGTTCACCGCGGCGCAAAAATTGTACCATATCGGCCAGCCAGTCCCCCAATTCCCAGCTTATCAACCTTCCTGCTTCGGAGGAAGCAATAATGCTCAAGTGCTCTTGTTAGTGTCAAAGTGACTCGCTTTTTGCGCAAGCGGACGTGGGCCCGACGTGTGCAAAATTGAGGATGGCTTGTCACATGGGCCCGGAGTGCGGAGTGTGGGCCCAACGTCTGGAGTGTGAATGGGCAATGGGAATGGGAGGCTGTCACACGGCCTGGTGGGCAATGCCGCAACGAGAATGGGGGCTGTCACGTGGGCCCCGCGTCCAAAGTGTGATGGTTTGAACGATGGGAAGTGCGGGGCTGACCAGGGTGTGCAACAAGGAATGGATGAGAATGTGAATGACAGAACAGGGAATGACAGAACAGGAATGTGAAAGGCAGAACAGAGAATGACATACTACTATTACAGCCTTAATAAGTAGTAGAGATTAATCTTACAAATGCAAATTAAACATTGGATTTATTTGTTGACCACACCAATATTTCGTGCATATGAATATCACAAAGTTACAATTCGTTGAAATAATATTTTAGCCAACACTTGCAGCACCAATTGAGGGATTTTTTTAAGGGAGCAACTGAGGGAGTTTTTAAGGGACCAACCGTGGAAATTTGTAAATAGTCTAAAAAGAACTAGGGGCCAGGGCACAGGGCACCGGCCGCTGGGAAACCTTATTTCACACTCTTCATTTCACACTCTTCGGGCTACTTTAGAAACCTTATTTTTTCAAGGGATTTTCATTTTTTAAGAGAAATTAGTTTATTTTTTTGGGGAAAATTGAAATCTTTTGGGAAAACAAACTAGCCTCAACGGATAATAAGCCACTGAAGGGCATACATTTTTATTTCACTTCTGCAACCATTACCTTGCTTTCCCTGCCGTGTGTCGGGTACCATGAAGGACGTCGCAGAGGCTTCATTTAGGTGCAAACTCATAGACCAGCATTGGAATTTCTACATCTAAACAGCAACCCAAGAGCCTAAGAATATTCTTGTGTTTAATTTCAGACTGGATCTTGATATTGTTCGCATCTTATACGAATTAACTTAGAACTTTAAGCAACCAAGAGGTGTTTTTCCGAGAGAAATAGACGAATTTAGTGGATTTATTCACGTACACATGACATACCATTTCTTGTTGGTCGGTCGACCGACTAGGGCGATTAATCGCGATTAATCGAACGATTTGGACGATAATTATGATTGGTCCAAACTGATTTGGACCATTAATCTCAGACGACTCGAAAACATTGGTTCAGAGACAAGCGCAAGCGCATTGGGCAAACCACAGTTTTGTTCAGGCTCGTCGGTGAACAACAGCTTTGCCTGCCTTGTCCTGCTGCAGAGGCTTCATGGGTGGCTGATGGAGTTGCAAGTTTGTGACAGCAGCTCGTCAGTCCCGCCTTTGCTTCACGGTCACAGGGAGCCCGTCCGCCATCCGCAGCGTTAGCGACGCAACCTGCCGGGGCCGGTACGCGCCGTCAACCGCCACATCGAGCTCCTCCAGCACGCACGCCACGATGGACTTCATCTGGATGTACGCCATCTCCTTGCCCAGACAAAGCCTCGGCCCCGCGTGAAATGCCACGAACCGGAAGGGGCTGTCCGGCCGGAACATCCCGTCGCTGGGGTTCAGCCACCGCTCCGGCCGGTATTCCCGCGCGTCGTCGCCCCACACCGACTCCATCCGCCCCATCCCATATGAATTGTACGCCACGAACCACCCTGCACGCACGGCTGTGCCGTCCGGCAGGACGTCGTCCGTCTCCGCCAGCAGCGAGTTCACCGGCACCGGCGGGTACAGCCGCATCGACTCCGTGATGGCCGCGTGCACGTAGTGCATCTCGCGGATCTCGTCCAGATCGAACCCGACGACGCTATCGACGTCGTCCTGTGGCTGTGCACGTCGGGCGCGCACAGCAGCGACCTCGTCGCGGATGCGGTGCTGCACGTCCGTCCGCGAGGACAGCAGCCAGAAGAACCAGGTGAGCGCCGAGGACGTGGTCTCGCGCCCCGCGAGTAGGAAACTGATCACCACGTCGCGGAGGGGCACCTTGGACTCGGAGTAGGTCTCGTCCTGGCTCGCCATGAACCGCGACAGAAGATCGTGCTTCTCAAAACCGGCGCTCAACATCTCCTCCCGGCGCGACTGGATTATGCGATCGGCGAAGTCGTGCACCATGGCGATGGACTCCCGCAGCCGCTTCTCAGAACCCAAGTTCAGCGCTTTCTTGATCTTCCAGAACCCCGGGACCGCGTACCGGAACCGGCCCGCGCTGAGATTCGCAGCGTCGCGGAACGCATCGGCGAAGCTGCTGTCCGCCGTGTCGTCGCCATCGTCCGGGAGCTGGCGAGGGTCGTGGTCGAAGGCGACGCGGCAGATATTGTCGAACGCGAACCGCTCGAGCACGTCCTGGAGGTCGAGGGGGGAGCCGGACGCCGCGGCGCGGCGCAGCAGCGGGAGCAGGCGGCCGTGTAGCTCGGCGTGCACGCAGCGCGCCACGAAAGCTCGGAGCGAGCGCGTGTTGAACTCGTGGCTAGCGACCTTCCGCTGCGCGCGCCAGGCCTCGCCGTCGGCGTTGAAGATGCCCCGGCCGAGGAAGTCGTGCAGCAGCGACGCGAACCGGGGCCCCTTGGGGTAGTGGTCGAAGCTGGTGCGCAGGAAGTGCTCCACGTTCGCCGGGTTCGCGGTGATCGCGCCCCGCACGCCTCCCGGCCGGCGCAGCACGAACGTGCACGTGGTCGTCTGGCGCGCGAGCGCCTCGGTCATCCAGTCGAGCACGCGGTGCCGGTTAGCCAAGAACTGTGGCAGGTGCCCGATCAGCGGGTACGGCTCCAGCCCCGGTGGGTACCTCGGCCCTGCCTGCCGCGCCTTGTTGACGAAGCTTTGAGCTCTCCATGTACGAAGAACAAGGACTGCGCTGGCGACGAACAGCAGCAGCAACCAGAAAGCAGCCATGGGGACTTTACTGGAGGGTGCGTTCTGTCTATGTCTGTACCTAATGGAGTACTGGGCAAAAGATAAGGGGTGCAAGAAAGAGTGGTGACTAGTGAATGAAGCGGTTTTCGCTGTCTGGAAGCGCCTTGGCCACGTGCGTGAATTTTGTTTGATGCCCGTATGACCGGCACTGCGGCCCGTGTTATCGCTCGACCTCGACGTGGTCCTGCTCGGCTTTCTAGACTTGTACTAGCCAAAAGGGATCGGCTGAAAGCCTGAAATGAACTACGGCTCGTATTTGCGAATGAAGTAAAAACACAGGAATAGTAAACATAAGTTTGTATTATGTTGAGGCCTTCCCAATCTCAAGATCCTCAAAACATTAATTTAACAATTGTTTATAAGCTAGTCTAAGGTACAACATAGCAATTGAGGAATGATACCTTCCTCGGAGAATGATGTACAACCAACACGCAGGCACGAAGACGAAGCAATGACCTTCGGCTCCACAGTGTGAATGCGTCAATAGAGATAGAAGATGAGATCCTCGAGACTCACGACTACGAAGGAAATAACAATAATGCCCTTAGTTGATTTATATTTCATATGTATAGAATTGAGGACATGATTGTAATTTTTATAAAGTTGTACCCTACCACTATAAATAGATGTACATTGTCATGCACACGCGCCGATTTTTCCAGAAGCTTAGGCTGGAATTGTTCCGCCTTCGAAGTTGTGATTTCTCCATCTTTGGCATTGTTGCTTTTACTTATAAAGGTATATTTATAATTATTTACAACAAAGAAGCAATAATAAAGAGAACACACCTGTGATTGTTTTCTCCACGTATTTTTAGCATGTTCGAAGATCTATTACTTTCATAATCTTATTCCTTTAATCTATTCTTTGGGCAGATCAAAGGGACGAAGGTCATATGTCATTAATTATGTTGCCTTGTTTTGGTATCCCATCACTAATCAGAGCAGGTGACAAACATTGGCAGCCACCTCCGGTGAATCCACGACTACAAACACATCTTTGTCACGCCTTCGAAGAAGTCAACACCTGTCAGTCCTGTTCTTACTCCCATAGATCAAAATCGAAATGAAGAAGAGCTCCTCCTCCTCCAAACACGAAACCAGAAGAGGAAGGTCATGAACCCCCTACCAAAAGATGATCTCGACCAAGAGATCTAGAATCTCGAAGCTATCCACCAACAGGTCAAGAAGCGCAAGGAGAAAATGCTTCGAGTCTCTCAGCTCTAGAAGTAGATCGTCGAAGCATCAGAGCAATCATGTCACATAACAGTATAACACAACAAATTAAACAACCTGAAGAACCACATCACTAGAGAAACATCCACCATGAAGAGCATAACTATGATGATTACATATATGATGATACTTCTCCTCTGACACCAGAGTTGCAAGCCATGCCATGACCACCATTGTACATGCCACCTCAACTACCAATGTATGATGATTTATCAGACCCGAAGCAATTTCTAATGAGCTACGAAGCTACAATAACATCGTACGATGGCAATGCAGTGGTGATGACAAAGTCATTTGTCATGGCAGTCAGAAATGTAGCTCAAACTTGTTATTCCTCTCTTTGGTCGGGCACTGTCACATCTTGGTAGAAGCTTAAAGATATGCTTCTAACTAGCTTTCAGGGTTTCCAATCGAAGCCCATTACGACACAAGCTCCGTTCCAATGCACACAAGAGCACGATAAATATTTTTAGGCTTATGACTGATGGTTCCTTCGGTTCCGGGCTCAAGAACCAATTGTTTCAAATGATATTGTCGTTGAAGCAATGATCAAGGAGCTTTGTCTAGGTCCAGCAGTCCAATACTTTGCCGAGAAGCCCTCTGATTCCTTGGAGAAGCTGCTACAGAAGATGGATGAGTACATCAGGGCAAACAATGATTTTCTCCAATGAAGGGAACAAGCACAAAGGTATGCAGAGATCGCTAGGGGCTTCAGAGGAAATTTCACTCCAGGCATGTCCGAAGCATCCAGAACCCAAGTCAAAACGAATATAAATTTGGTCGATCTCGGCGGCAACAAAACCATCAAAAGGATTCATCTCAGGTGTTAGTAGAACAACCACAACCTTCCAAACCAATTTTTGTCCACCAACCCCAAGAGGAGGAAGAAGGGGGTCGAAGCTTCAGTGTAAGGTTCAACAACAATACTCAGCAAGGAAGTTGTAATGTGTTTTCTATGGAGAAACAAAGGCCACACTACGAAGACCTTTTAGATAACCATACAAAAGTAGAAAGAGCTTGTCACTGCATAAAAAAGTCAACCGAAGGAAGTATTTCGCACATCTTCATACTATTCTTCTTATATCCCACAACAAGTTCAGCATCAAGAGCCAAAACCACAACCTTTGGGGTCCATTGCTTCAACTAGCCCTCACTTAGTTATTGGGCTATTCCATTACCATTCATCCTAGGCCCCCCATATGAGCAAGTACCTGTAGATCACCCTCAATTCCAATATAGGATATGCTTCACCAGGACAGAAGAGAGCCTTCCGAAGCTCGCACGGTGAACAATGTGGTTCCTGAGTCCAAGCACATATATTAGGGCCCAAGGGGCTGACCTAAAGAACCAAAGCTATGCAAAGAAGCCAGATTTTTTTATTATGTTGTTTTTATACTTTTTTCTAGACTACCTTCGTCGAAATAGATAATAAGGGCATGTACCCTTCGCAAATTTGTAAATATAACTCTGAGGTCACACCTTCGAGTGTAACACAAAATAGAAAGATCCTGAAGACCTTCATATGAAGGCAGGACCAGTCACCTAGTAAAGGTGAAGAGACTCTGAAGTCCTTCAAGCAGAAAACAGAGTCAGAAAGAAAAACAACTAGTAAAGATGAAGAGATTCTGGAGTCCTTTAAGTGGAAGGCAGAGTTAGAAAGAAAATCACCTAGTAAAAGTGAAGATACTCCGAAGTCCTTCAAGTGGAAGGCAGAATCACAAAGAAACACACCTAGTAAAGGTGGTAAGGCTCAGAAGTTGTTCCAATGGAATGCAGAGTCGGATCCTAAAGACCTTCGAATGAAGTCATGATCATTTATTCTTTGATTTTGATATATCTTTGTTATTACACTGTTAATATCATACATCTGTCATCATGACATCATTTTCATCATGTCATCATGCACAACATCGTTCATGCTCATGGGTTTGAATAAGCGCAAGAAGGGAAAGTGCCACTTTAATCCTCAAATTGCATGACAAACATTACCAGTCACTTAGTAACGACGCTAAAGAATTTCCAAAGCTCTTTAAAGAGGACACAACTAAGCAAGGATCAACCAACGATGAACGTATGCAAAACCTTTGTTGCAGTCCTTGTTCTGACTAGGTAAAACGATTGTTTTATTTGTTACTAGCGTGTATGCTGAAACTAACTTCATCATATTAAATTGTTTCAACCTTTGTTTTACAACCAAGAATATAATGATGTTATCACTTTGTTATGCGTGAAAAGAAGGGAACGTGTTTTCGCCTTTGGCTAAAAAAACACTCATTTTTTTCACGCATCACAAAGTATATCTCAATAAGCACATGAAGCTTTCATATTATACAAATGTACACATAAACATGTATTTACAAAGTTTTTTACAACAAATTTTCATCAATTATTTTTCAGATGTTTGTTAGCAACATCAATGTAAAACTTTAGGACAACTTTGTCTATCACCTTGTGCATGACATCAATGAGGGACAATGACTCCTTTACTTCTGGATCATTCTCGAAAATATATTCTTTGGGATATGACGAAAGGGCAGTTGCAACAAAATTCTTAATAAGGAAGAATGTACAACAACAACAAAGATTTTAATAACCAAAAGTACCATCAAGTTCTTTCAGCCTTTGGGCCTCCCTTATTGCTTCAGCTTCCTTAGCATCCTTATGTACATGCAGGAAGAACAACATGTATAAATAATAGAACTAGAAAACAATGAAGGAAAAGTAAAATGTGAAACAAAACCTTTCTTGCAATCTTTTAAGCGGCTTCGCCAGCCAACTTCTTCCACCCCAGCACTCCAAATATCTATGAAAAATCTTATTACGAAGTTGGATGTTTCGGTTGAAGGGCTCCTAATATCATCTAGGGAAATTTTAAAGTCTGGTTGGCCCACAACTTTCATGTGCTCACATCCATCTTTTTCAAGCATTGAATATGCTCATTGGGCACCTACCCGTGTGCAATAATGCCCCCGTGTGGATAGTACTTTGTCGAAGGCCCCTACTTCTCCTTCGATTCATTTAACTGCCCCAGCAGCATCTCCATACACAGTTTTTCTCGCTGGAAAAAGCCCCAATGGTCCTCTTTAGAGCTTCACAGCTCATCGATGTTTTTCTGGAGTCTATCCTTCTTGTCGCTAGCGATTTCTCTCTTAGCTTTTTCCAATTCAAAATTTTTAGACACATCTTCAAGATTATCTCTCAATTTAGATACTTTGACTCATTTGTCTTGATGCCCCTTTTCATTTTGGCCTTGAGTTCTTCAATGCACTTCAAATTCCGAAGGTTTTTAGCTTCAAGTTATAAAATTTTATTGTTCTTAAGGTTGTCACCTTCCAACACCTTATCTTTCTCTTTGGTAGCTTCTGAAGTTCAGTTCGACTTTCAAAAAGATCATTAGCTAAGGTGTTGAACATATCCTCCTGCTCTTTGGCTTTGTGCTAAAGGTCAACAACTTCATATCGTAGATTGCCTAACACCATCTAGGCATTGATTTCTTTGGCATCCTTTTGTGCCTTTAGGGCCTTGCTAAGTATAAGCCCATGCATAGCACAAGGAAATAGATATAAGTCTTACCACATTTTAAATAGGTATACTCGACACCTAAAATAAAAATAAAAAGCTTTACCTTTAAGTTATTATAGGCCAAGCAATCTGTAAGGTTCCCCTTCGGCATTGCAGACAGGCCATCATCGAGCTTTAGGTATCCAATATTGTCCATCATGACTTGGCACACGTCAATTTACCTGTTGTCTGCTAGGTAATACAAGTAATCATCTGCGCCATTTCCACTGTAGACGTACTTAGCACATGATTGCACTTTGACAATTTTCTCTATAGACAAAACTTTCCTCTAGTTGTGTGTAGGATGATGTATTCAGTAGGCCCAATTGTTTGCTCGTTTGTCGGCGTTTTCTTTTGTAACATGCACTTCAGTCTTCTCATCTCCCTTGGCCTCCGCTTTCTCTTGGACAATACCCTATTTCAGAGTATTGTTAGAAATTTTGATAACCTTTAGTGCAACTAAAACTAATGTATCCTTAGTATCTTGTGCACTCTTTTCCTTTGGGGAGCCTGGTGTCGGCTCAGGATTGGAAGGCTCTTCAGTAGTCATTGTACCAAAGAGTATGTCCATTACTAAGGTCATTCTGCTACCTTTCCTCAGCGTCCCCTTGGTAGCCGCTTTCGACTTTGGTTCTGGTTGCATGCTGGCTATGAGGACCTTGTCCCGGATAGGTAACTCATCCACCTCTCTATCATCTTCTTTCTTTTCCTATGATAAAAATAGGTTGTTTCAATATCACTTAAAAATAAAGCTTCAAAAAGAAATAAGAAGTTGTTTTTACCTTCGTCGTTCCTAAAGAGCTAGAGACCTTCGACTCAAAAACTAATTTTGGCTCGATGACAATTTCCTTAACAAATCCAAGCTCCATGGGTAGCCTTGGTTCGATAACTATTTCCCCCTTTATGAAGTTGACTTTTCGACGCTTCATTGTAACTTTTGCCCTTTTCTGCTTCATGGCATCTAGTGGTGGTTTCAAAGTCGCTTTCCTTTTATTTTCCCAACCCTATGCTAGTCAGGGGTAGTTAGGGTAGACGAAGCCTATGGCATCAAATACTCGATTCAACCTTCTTTTCCCCCGAGTCTCGAAAGTGGCTGTTAGGACTTTGTCTTCCATTTTGATGAAGTTCCCTGGTACTTCATTACATTTTGATTAAGTAGCCTCCAGCCATTCGTCACAAGGCTCTGCAAATTGATTTCAAAACTTGTATGTGTACTTCAAATTTACAAGGCCCCCTTTCTTAGGATCTCACTTCAATGGGCTACCTTCCTTCGGCTCTAGCATTTCCCGTTCTGCCCGAAGTGGCCAGACACTGAAGGCCAAATGTTCTTGAACAAGGTCCTTTGTTTCGATGTTGCTACACATAGCATTGAAGGCAACCAAAACAACTTGAGCTTCGTCATTCATATGGCACACTAGCCTCTTTATGTCAAAGTTGTATTTTAAAGGCCTCTAGATAATATCTTTGATGTCCTCCCACTAAGAACAATGTATAACCAACATGCAGACGAAGCAATGACCTTTGGCTCCGTAGTGTGAATACATCAACAGTGACAGAAGATGAGATCCTTAAGGCTTGCTCAACATGACTACGAAGGAAATGATAACAATGCCCTTAGTTGATTTTGTATTTCATATGTATAGAACTAAGGACATGGTTTTAATTTTTACAAAGTTATACCCCACCACTATAAATAGATGTACAACGCCATGCACAATCACCAATTTTTTCAAAGGCTTGGACTAGAATTGTTCTACCTTCGAAGCTATGATTTCTCCATCTTTCGTATTGTTGCTTTTGCTTATGAAGATTTATTTGTAATTATTTACAACAAAGAAGTAGCAATAAATAGAACACGACTATGATTGTTTTCTCCATGTATTTTTGGAAGGTCCCTTGTGGCTTATGGTGTTTTGGATAACAACACAATTAAAAGTCTGACCTGTGTGTTAATTGTTGAGCAGAAACTTAGTGAAAAGCTTACAAGGATCAATACATGCAGAAAGGTGTGATGATCTAATAGGTTGAGTGACTATGGATTATGGACATCACAAGTCAAGATGAAGGATGGCCATTTACTAAGTGGGACTCAATGTGCATGGCTTGGAGACAGCTGATTGAATAAAGGATGAAGGCAGGAAGGACTTTGAGGTACCAAGAGCAAGGGAGAAGGCCAGGAAGAATGAAGAACCTAAAGCCATGGAGAAGAAGAGGTTCTTGCAAGAGGTCAAGGTTGGTCAAGTTGTAAAGAGTCATGGTGCATTCAAGACCACGATATAAGGACATAAATTACAACCATTGAGGTAATTTATATGGTTTATGGTTTAAGTCATAAGGCTCAATATCCTAGATCGAGTAGAGTCATGGTCACAAGAAGAGCAGAATAAATGTCAGAACCTAGAAGAGCCCAAAGAGCTAAGTATACTTTGACTTATAGTTTGAGGTAATAATGTGTTTGGAGATGTTCTTGTTGACCATTACATGGTGTTGGATCTCATAGATGACAAGTAAGATCATGGATATTAGACTTGGAGTTTTGGAGTCCAACCCCAAGCTCAAACAGGCCAAAAAGAGCAAAACTATGAAAAAGGTTAAGTATGCAAGGTTTTTAGTATCTGAACATGTCGCATACACCTTTTACTATGCATTTGACACTTTGGTTTGCTCTCTAAGGTGGTTTATAAAGAAAGTGCCATTCAGGGCCTGTTTGAAAAGAAACATAAAAGTTGAGGAGGGGATGAGAAAGTGGTAAGAATCTTTGACTTAGTCAATTGGGTTATACTCTAATTATGTGTGTCTAAGTCATAGAAAAGTCTTCCAAGAAGTCCAAGTGAACTGGAGAAGAGTTGGCAAAGAAATGGACTTCACTGCAGTCTGTCCTTGTGCATCGAACCATCTACAAGACTGGTCCGATGGGGCACAAAAGCAATTGAGCCATGGGGTCAGAGGGAGCTTCGAACAGCCTAGTGCACTGGAATGCCTCCGTACGTGAACAGTGCAGCCTCAGAATTTTATTTTTATAATCACCGGACTGTGAATAGTGGACTGTCCTATAATGGCTACTTTGCGGGCACGCCAGCTACCCAACGAGTAGCTAACATGGCACCCGATCCGGTGACCGCCTAAGATGGAAGCCAACAGTCAGATCCCGTAGACGAGGGTTACCGTTGGAGGTCCGGTGCGCACCAGATCGGTCCCATGCCCCCATTTATGTGGAGTTTCCTATTTTTTATTCCAACGACTATGGGAGTCTTTGGGGCTATAAATAGGTCCTCCCACTACCTCAACCAATATACAAGTGATACCCCAAGGCAACAAACAATTTCATACTCATTCTTTGTTCCTATCTATTGCATTCTATGATAGATTAAGTCCTTGGCACGTGTTATAGCCAAAAGAGAGAGGTGTGCTTGAAAGGGAAATAGGGTTAACCATTTCCTATAATTAATTTTGGTGGTTGATAGTCAACACAAACACATAGACTAACTAGTTTGCTCTAGAATTCATGTTTTATAGGTGCATAAGGTTTAACACAAACCAATAAAAGATTCAAGTTAAGGACTCAATTTGAAATGGAGCAAAGAACTTGAGTATGTTGTGGATTGGCGCACCGGACTGTCCGGTGTGCCAGGACCGTACAGGTGTCAACCATCCACTCTTGGGAAAATGAAGGCGCGCTCCGCTATAATTCACCGGACTGTCCGGTGAGCCATCGGAGCAACGATTATCTGCATGCAACGGTCGACTCTGCTAAATGAACAGTGCAGCTATAGTGTCACAGTAGAAGTCAGAGCAGGAAGTCAGAGGGCACCGAACTGTTCGGTGTGGCACCAGACTGTCCGGTGCCGCAAGAGGACAAAGCTCCAACGGTCGACTTGGCTCCAAACCCTAACGGTTGGGTGACGTGGTGACGCACCAGACACTGAATAATGTCTGTCCGGTGGCGCACCGGACTGTCTGGTGTGCCCATCGCCAGCAGCCTCCCTAACGGCTACCCAAGTGGTTGGGGCTATAAATACCCCCAACCACCACAACTTCAAGCATCCAAGTTTTCTGAAGATCACATTCAATACAAGAGCTCTAGCATTCACTCCAAGACACAATACGGCCTCGTTCGTTTTGGGTGGATCTGCCTATTCCCTGTCTCTTCCAGACGGAATAAATCAGTACGGTTTAGAATCTGATTCAGTTTGGTGTAGATATTCGTTTTGAACTGATCCGAAAATAAACCATTTGGTTTGGACTTTCTTCCCTCAATCTTCTACCTGGAATAAGTACAGGTGATCCAACTTCCGGATTAGTTCCTGGTATGGAAATGAGGTGGTGACAGGAATAAGTGGCAAACCAGGTTTCACTCGTTTCTGGGCTGGTTTAATTACCAGCCTGGCTTGAACCATGGCGTGCCGAACTGGGCCTACAAAAGATCAAATCCTCTCCAATTCCCAAATTCACTCCAAACACTTAGTGGCTTATGAGAGAGAGATTTTTGTGTTCATTTGAGTTCTTGTTGCTTGGATTGCCTTTCTTCTTTTCCCATTCTTACTCTCAAGTGCTTTGTAAGCGAGGCAAGAAACACTAAGTGTGTGGTGGTCCTTGCGGGGTCTTAGTGACCCGTGAGATTAAGGAAGAAGGCTCACTCGGTCTAATTGACCGTTTGAGAGAGGGAAATGGTTGAAATAGACCCGATCTTTGTGACCTCCTCAACGGGGACTAGGTTCTTTGGAACCGAACCTCGGTAAAACAAATTACCATGTTCGTTCGCTTGATTCTCATTTGATTTGTTTCCCCCTCTCTTTCAGACTTGAAATTAACTCTAGCGCTAACCCCTGGCTTGTTGTGTGTGTTTAACGTTATAAATTTCAGGTTTCGCCTATTTACCCCCCTCTAGGCGACTTTCAGTGCTGCTGTGTAGAAGAACTAGTGTGATCTTTAGCGTGCTCTTGTGTTGGTACTCTACCGTCGAACTATCAACTTATGATAGTCATGGTTTTGTTGTACTGCAACATCGACCAAATATAAGGGGAGACTCTGTTTATCACCTAGGTGATAAGGTAGAGCAAACAGAGGAAGGAGTTGAAATAGACTCCAAGCTAGGTTCGCTAACTCTAATGTGGATGTAGAGAAGCATTTCAGTCTTGGCCGAACCACGAGATAAATCTCTGTCTCTTGTCTGCTTTCTTATTTGCACTTATGCTCTCATCTTGGTAAAAGTTGTTTTTGATGTGTAGGGTCTTTTGAGACAAGGATTTGTATTCTATTGCGATCTACTTGACTCGACTTCATTCCACTGCAATCAACATTTCAAGTAGAGTAAGAAAAGTTCTATTTTGGTGTAAATTGTCATTTGCCTATTCACCCCCTTCTAGGTGACATCCAGATCTATGTTTCTCCCAAACGGAACTTTCAATTTTTATCATATTCGAAGATCCATTGCTTTCATAATCTTCTTCCTTTAATCTATCCTTTGGGTGGATTAAAGGGACGAAGGTCATATGTCATTGATTATGTTGCCCCTATTTTGGTCTCCCATCAGGATCCAGAGCAGGTGACCAACATATTATTTTTTGATTATCAATGTGTGTCTGTGTCTATATATATGTTATTAAAACTTTCTTTAAAAATTGGTAGATATGTTATTAAAACTTTATTTAAAATCCAATGAGAAAAATAAGGAGAAATATATAGCATATAGTGATTGTTTCACCATTACAAACTTATATGAGTAAAGAGAAACACATTTATAGTTTACAGAATAACTAGTCGGTTGCCCGTGTCTTACTATGGTTTTTATATTAATGATATTTACAATATCTATCTGTTGTAGAACATAAACAAATATGTATCTAGTGGTTAGGATATAATTCTAGGAGAGAGAGGGTTAGGGTTTGAACCCTAGGTTCTATGCTTATTTTTTTTGTATTTTCTAGGGATTAAAAAATTACATGAGAAACCTGGTGAGGAAAACACATGAAAGAAAAAATTATAAATGTCGAGAATTTCTCGATAGTAAATTTATATGAAGGATTTTGTGTGATCGAGAACAGAAAGTAGCAACACAAAGACACAAAGATTTAGACTAGTTTAGGCTCTCATGTGAGAAACACCCTATGTCCAGTTTGCTAGTGGCTATTTCTTCATGGTTAAAATGGTTTCTTTTGGCATCTAAATTTGTTTGACCCCCTTGTTGTTATTGGATTGCTTGCTCAACTTGATGACTATCACCTTCTCATTTTTGTCTTTAAGAGGTATGGTGAGGTAGCCTTCTTATCCACCTTGTTGGTGTAGGTGTTGGTGAGCTTGCTTGTTGGCTTTTACTTTTCTCCCCTGGTCTTCACCTTGCACTGAAAGACTTGTAGCATTCCTTGTGGCATACCCATCAAAATATAGTTTCTCTCCTGAAAGTGAAATGGTATTTAACTCATTTCTAGATTTGTTTTGGTGCTTGATGACCATCACAACTATACGACTAACTAGTTTGTCAAGTGATTTGATCATAGGTTCATAAGCTCGACAATTTAGAAACAGCTCAAAATCATCCCGAGAGGAGTATGTTTTGGAGAAGATGAACTATTGGTAGTTCAATAGCTTGGATAAGTTCTAAACACCCCTAGAAACATATTTGAACCAACTAGGGAGGCTGGAAGGTTCATGATTTAATTTTGGCATCTTTGGAGTTAAGTTTGAGCCAGAATTGGAATATGAGTTCGATGAATTAAATAGATCAAGTTTTGTGACTTAGACTAGTTGGACAGTCCCTAGATATGTTTGTCTAAGATATAAGAACATCTTTAAACATAGATAAATAAAATTAAAGAAGTTTTTTTCTCAAAATGGAATTAAATCAGTCAGTTTATGAAGCATCGGACCGGTTCGGTGGTGCACTGGAACGAGTACGCAGAGAGGTATGTAGAAGGGCATTAGTTGGATGGCGCACTGGACTAAGGCGTTGGTGCATCGGACCACTTCACCAGAGAGGCTGTGTTGGAGAGCTAAAGTCGCTGGCACACCGGACCAGTCTGGTGTCGCACTAGACATTTCAGGGTTCAACGGTCGAAGTTCTAGATCCAATGGCTAGCTGACATGGTGGCTGATGTGGCAAGGTGCATGGCATGTCGGACCTGTCCAATGAGCTTGACAAGACTATTCCTCGTCAGAATGATCACCTGCAACGACAGTCTGACAAGATCTGGTGGTGCACCGGACCGACACTGTGTAAGGTGTGGTGTGCCTGTTGATATTGCTATTCAATGCCAACAGCTATTTGAGTGGTTGGGGACTATAAATAAACCCTCAAACAACTCATTCAATACACAACTCTTAAGCATTCATTCCTACAAGTTAGAGAAGCATTCTCAACACCTCCAAGTGATCCAATTGATTAGAGTTCATCCTCTAGGGAGAAAAGGGAGTGTGCACTTGTGATAGAGTTGAAAAAGTCCATCCTTAACACAAACTTGTTTGCAAAGGTGAGAATTTATATCAATTAAATCTGAGCAAGATGTAGAGGCATCATTTTTGCCAATTTTGATTATTTTAATTATGGGTGCCTCAGGGTTCTATCAGTGGTTTCTAGCTTGTTAGATAGTTTATTATTATGTATGCTAAGTATTTCCATTTTGTTTACAAAACTATTAAAAGAATCTTGTGATCTAGCTAATTTTGCTATTGTTTTTTCAGTTTTCTTCATTAAATGATCATTGGTATGTGTGATTGCACTAGCTTCTAATTGCTCAACTTTATTAGATAGCTCAACTGTTGCAAATGCATTTGTGGGGCAGACTTATACTAGGAGACAGCAGAGGGAGAGCCGGATCCAGACCCGGGGCGGTGAAGCCAGCAGTTCTGCTCTAGCCGATAAGTCTCCAGCAGATACTTCTTAAGTTCCAGCAGATAAGGATTAGCTAAATAATAGCTAGGTTGTTAGCTAGATAATAGCAGGGAGTTGTTAGCTAAATAATAGCTGGGTTGTTAGCTAGATAATAGCAGGGAGTTGTTAGCTAAATAATAGCAGGGAGTTGTTAAGCAAGTTTATCTCTTATCAGTTGGTGCCGACCCTGGTCTATAAAGGGGAAGCAGTAGCATGTAACTAGGCATCAAAGGAAATACAATCTCCCTGTGGGGCGATTACCTCGGTCACCCTGGCTGACGGTGATCTTGCTCCTGCTTCTTCCTCTCGCTCTTCTCCACCATACACGCTCAGGTCCCTGTCCCAGGCTGCGCTGCTCCTCTATTCGCCCTTACACACTCCTAGAAGGCCCAGGCGTATCAATTTGGTACCAGAGCCGATCGACGCCTCGACAAAAATGTCCGGCATCGAGAACGATCAGGGGGACACCATGGCGATACACGAGAAGCTGGATCGCCTCCTAGCACAGGTGACCACAATGAACAAGAGGATGGATACCCATGACCAGCGTCTAGCGCGGGTCGAGGGTAACATCGCAGAGCCCACCGACGATGGTTTTCTGCCCAATGCGGACGCTGAATCAGGTGCTCTCAGCGACTGGAACGACAGGAACCATGGCGGAAGCCGCGGTGGTGGCGGCAGCGAACACACTCAGCAGCAAGACAACGGATATAGGCGGTCGAACGTCAGCTTCCCAAACTATGATGGGGAGTCTGACCCCCTTACATGGCTGAACAAGTGTGCCACGTACTTCCGTGGCATGCGCACGCCAACGGAAGAAAGGGTGTGGATGGCCTCCTTGCACTTAGAGGGAGTGGCGGCGGAATGGTTCTACGCACTGGAACGCGACAACGGCGTCATTTCATGGGCGCAGTTCATCGAATTCACCAACCTGAGATTCGGCCCGCCAATTCGCTCCAACCCTATGGCCGAATTAAAGGATCTCTACCGCACCGGCACTGTCGAGGAATACCAGCGGCAGTTCTCACTTCTTCTCTGCCGATGCAATGACCTTACTGCCATGCAGCAGGTCAACATGTTCACAGCCGGTCTTGGGGAACCCCTGCGCACAGATGTTGAACTACAAGCTCTTGGAAATTTGGAGCGGGCCATGAACCTGGCAAGGGCCTATGAGAGAAGGGAACTGGAAGTAGGGAAAAGGGGAGGTTACAAAGCTGCTGGGAAGAGTTTGGTATTCAAGGAGGCCGGCAACAGCACGTCATCTAAGGTAGCTGCTGCGCCCCGGCCTCGATTCAAACGGCTATCATCAGAAGAACTAGCAGTAAAGCGTGCAAAGGGGGAATGCTATCACTGCACAGAGAAGTACTCAGTGGACCACAAATGTGCTGCTCGAGGGGTTTTCTTGCTGGAATTAGAAGATGACACTGGAGAAGAGGAGGCTGTGACCGACCTGGGCATATCATTGCACGCCCTGACAGGAATTGATGTGGGGGAGACTATGAAGCTTACAGTTCTAATCAAAGGAGTGCCACTCACATCCTTGGTAGACACCGGTTCCACACACACATTCATCACAGAAGCAAAGGTGTCTGAGCTACAGCTTCCACTGGAAAGGCGCCAAGGAGCAGTAAGGGTCGCCAATGGGGACAAGGTCACCAGCCTAGGATTCTGCACAGGATTATCCGTACAAATTGCTGAAGAGCGGTTTGCCCTGACTTGCTATGCTCTACCACTAGAAGGCTTTGATGTGGTGTTGGGAGTCCAGTGGTTGCTGAAAGGGAATTAGGCTTACACCTATTTCCTAAACTAATTTTGGTGGTTGAATTGCCCAACACAAATAATTGGACTAACTAGTTTGCCCTAGTTTATAAGTTCTACAGGTGCCAAAGGTTCACAATAAGCCAATGAAAAGATCAAAAGAAAAGGGTTCAAACAAAGGAGCAAAGGGACAACCGAAGGCTGCCCTGGTCTGGCGCACCGGACTGTCCGGTGTGCCACCGGACATGTCCGGTGCACCAGGATTCTCCACGCGCTGAACTCCTCGCCTTCGGGAAAACGCAGAGTCGCTCCGCTATAATTCACCGGACTGTCCGGTGTACACCGGACAGTGTCCGGTGCTCCAGGGATGAAGCGACTCTGAACTCGCCAGCTTCGGGAATTCGCAACGGCTCTCCGCTATAATTCACCGGACATGTCCGGTGTACACCGGACTGTCCGGTGTAACTACGGAGTAACGGCTACTTCGACGCCAACGGTCACCTGCCATCGCATTTAATGCGCGCCAGAGCGCGCAGAAGTCAGGCACGCGCGAACAGGCGCACCAGACACTCTACAGTGCATGTCCGGTGCGCCACAGAACATCCAGGCGGGCCCAGCGTCAGAGCTCCAATGGTCGGAACCCTAACGTTCGGGTAACGTGGCTGGCGCACCGGACATGTCCAGTGTGCACCGGACTGTCCGGTGCACCATGCGACAGACAGCCTCCACCCAAACGGCTAGTTTGGTGGTTGGGGCTATAAACACCCCCAACCACCCCACATTCAAGTCATCCAAGTTTTCCACTTATCAACCACTTACAAGAGCTAGGCATTCAATTCTAGACACACCAAAGTGATCAAATCCTCTCCAATTCCACACAAGGCTTTAGTGATTAGCGAGAGAGATTTGTCGTGTTCTTTTGAGCTCTTGCGCTTGGATTGCTTCTTTTCTTTCTCACTTGTTCTTGTGATCAAAACTCATTTGTAACCGAGGCAAGAGACACCAATTGTGTGGTGGTCCTTGCAGGGAAGCTTTGTTCCCGGTTTGATTTGAGAAGAGAAGCTCACTCGGTCCGCGGGATCGTTTGAGAGAGGGTAAGGGTTGAAAGAGACCCGGCCTTTGTGGCCTCCTCAATGGGGAGTAGGTTTGCGAGAACCGAACCTCGGTAAAACAAATCCGTGTGTCACACTCTTCATTCGCTTGCGATTTGTTTTGCGCCCTCTCTCCCGGACTCATTATTATTTCTAACGCTAACCCGACTTGTAGTTATGATTAATTTTGTAAATTTCAGTTTCGCCCTATTCACCCCCCTCTAGGCGACTTTCAATTGGTATCAGAGCCCGGTGCTTCATTAGAGCCTAACCGCTCGAAGTGATGTCGGGAGATCACACCAAGAGGGAGATGGAGATCGGCGACAAGCTCACTACGAGCCACGGGAGCACTTCATCGGAAGAGTCCCGCACTAAGAGGAAGGAGAAGAAGGACTCCTCCAACAAAGGGAAGGGGAAGGAGATGAAATCATCTTCCCACAAGTCGCATCGGAGAGGCGACAAGCACAAGAGGATGAGAAAAGTGGTCTACTACGAGACCGACTCTTCATCACCATCGACCTCCGACTCCGATGCGCCGTCCGTAACTTCTAAGCGCCAAGAGCGTAAGAAGTATAGTAAGATCCCCCTACACTACCCCCACATTTCAAAGCGTACTCCTCTACTCTCCGTTCCATTAGGCAAACCACCGGTTTTTGACGGTGAGGATTATAATATGTGGAGTGACAAAATGAGGCACCATCTAACCTCACTCCACACAAGCATATGGAATGTTGTTGAGTTTGGTGTACAGGTACCATCCGTAGGGGATGAAGACTACGACTCGGACGAGGTGGTCCAAATCCACCACTTTAACTCCCAAGCAACCACTATACTCCTCGCCTCTCTAAGTCGAGAGGAGTATAACAAGGTGCAAGGGTTAAAAAGTGCGAAGGAAATTTGGGACGTACTCAAGACCGCGCACGAAGGAGACGAGGTGACAAAGATCACCAAGCAGGAAACGATCGAGGGGGAGCTCGGTCGCTTCATGCTTCACCAAGGGGAGGATCCACAAGATATGTACAACCGCTTAAATACCTTGGTGAACCAAGTGCGCAACCTCAGGAGCGAAAAATGGGATGACCATGAGATGGTCAAGGTTATTCTTAGATCCCTCGTATTTCTTAACCCTACACAAGTTCAATTAATTCGAGGTGATCCTAGATATAAGCTAATGTCTCCCGAGGAGGTTATAGGAAAATTTGTGAGCTTTGAGCTAATGATTAAAGGCTCAAAGAAAATCATCGAGCAAGACACCTCCTCCATGCCCGAGGCACAACCCGTCACATTCAAGGCAACGGAAGAAAAGGAGGAGGCTACTCCAAGTCGAACACCCATCGATGCCTCCAAGCTCGACAACGAGGAGATGGCGCTCATTATCAAGAGCTTTCGCCAAATCCTCAAGCAAAGGAGGGGGAAAGACTACAAACCCCGCTCCAAGAAATTGTGCTACAAATGTGGTAAGCCCGGTCATTTTATTGCTAAATGTCCATTATCTAGTGATAGTGACAGGGGCGACGACAAGAAGGGGAGAAGAAAGGAGAAGAAGAGACATTACAAGAAGAAGCGCGGCGATGCCCACGTGTGCCGTGAGTGGGACTCCGACGAGAGCTCCACCGACTCCTCCTCCGACGAGGACGCCGCCAACATCGCCGTCACCAAGGGACTTCTCTTCCCCAACGTCGGCCACAAGTGCCTCATGGCCAAGGAGGGCAAAAAGAAGAAGGTAAAATCAAGATCCTCCACTAAATACGAAACCTCTAGTGATGAGGATGATGCTAGCAATGAGGAGGATAACTTGCGCATTCTTTTTGCCGACCTAAACATGCAACAAAAAGAAAAATTAAATGAATTGATTAGTGCTATTCATGAGAAGGATGATCTCTTGGACTCTCAAGAGGACTTCCTTATTAAGGAAAACAAAAAGCATGTTAAGGTCAAAAATGCTTATGCTCTACAAGTTGAAAAATGTGAAAAATTATCTAGTGAGCTAAGCACTTGCCATGAGACTATTGACAACCTTAGAAATGAAAATGCTAAATTAATTGCTAAGGTTGATTCTCATGTTTGTGATGTTTCAATTCCCAATCTTAGAAATGATAATGATGATTTGCTTGCTAAGATTAAGGAATTGAATGATTCTCTTGCTAGTCTTAGTATTGAAAATGAAAAATTAATTGCTAAGGCTAAAGATTTTGATGTTTGCAATGTTACCATTTCTAACCTTAGAAGTGAAAATGATATATTACATGCTAAGGTTGTAGAATTAAAATCTTGCAAACCCTCTACATCTACTGTTGAGCATGTTTCTATTTGCACTAGATGTAGAGATATTGATATTGATGCTATTCATGATCACATGGCTTTAATTAAACAACAAAATGATCATATAGCAATATTAGATGCTAAAATTGCCGAGCATAACTTAGAAAATGAAAAATTTAAATTTGCTAGAAGTATGCTCTATAATGGGAGACACTCTGGCATCAAGGATGGCATTGGCTTCCAAAGGGGAGACAATGTCAAACTTAATGCCCCTCCTAAAAATTTGTCTAACTTTGTTAAGGGCAAGGCTCCCATGCCTCAGGATAACGAGGGTTACATTTTGTACCCTGGCGGTTATCCCGAGAGCAAAATTAGGAAAATTCATTCTAGGAAGTCTCACTTTGGCCCTAACCATGCTTTTATGTATAAGGGTGAGACATCTAGCTCTAGGCAACCAACCCGTGCTAAGTTGCCTAGAAAGAAAACTCCAGGTGCATCAAATGATCATAGCATCTCATTTAAAACTTTTGATGCTTCTTATGTTTTGACTAACAAATCCGGCAAGGTAGTTGCCAAGTTTGTTGGGGGCAAACACAAGGGCTCCAAGACTTGTGTTTGGGTACCCAAAGTTCTTGTTTCTAATGCCAAAGGACCCAAAATCGTTTGGGTACCTAAAGTCAAGAACTAAACTTGTTTTGTAGGTTTATGCATCCGGTGGCTCAAGTTGGATCATCGATAGCGGGTGCACAAACCAAATGACGGGGGAGAAGAAGATGTTCTCCTCCTACGAGAAAAACCAAGATCCCCAACGAGCTATCACATTCGAGGATGGAAACCAAGGTTTGGTCAAAGGTTTGGCTAAAATAGCTATATCTCCTGACCATTCCATTTCCAATGTTTTTCTTGTTGATTCACTAGATTACAATTTGCTTTCCGTTTCGCAATTATGTCAAATGGGCTACAACTGTCTATTTACTGATGTAGGTGTCACTGTCTTTAGAAGAAGTGATGATTCAATAGCATTTAAGGGAGTGTTAGAGGGTCAGCTATACTTGGTAGATTTTGATAGAGCTGAACTCGACACTTGCTTAATAGCTAAGACTAACATGGGTTGGCTCTGGCACCGCCGACTAGCCCATGTTGGAATGAAGAATCTTCATAAGCTTCTAAAGGGAGAACACATTTTAGGACTAACAAATGTTCATTTTGAGAAAGACAGGATTTATAGCGCATGCCAAGCCGGGAAGCAAGTTGGCACACATCATCCACACAAGAACATCATGACAAGTGACAGGCCACTGGAGCTCCTACACATGGATTTATTCGGCCCGATCGCTTACATAAGCATCGGCGGGAGTAAGTACTGTCTAGTTATTGTGGATGATTATTCTCGCTTCACTTGGGTGTTCTTTTTGCAGGAAAAATCCCATACCCAAGAGACCTTGAAGGGATTCTTGAGACGGGCTCAAAATGAGTTCGGCTTAAGGATCAAGAAAATTAGAAGCGACAACGGGACGGAGTTCAAGAACTCACAAATTGAAGGCTTCCTTGAGGAGGAGGGCATCAAGCATGAGTTCTCTTCTCCCTACACCCCACAACAAAATGGTGTAGTGGAGAGGAAGAATCGAACTCTATTGGATATGGCAAGAACCATGCTTGATGAGTACAAGACACCGGATCGGTTTTGGGCCGAGGCGGTCAACACCGCCTGCTACGCCATCAACCGGTTATATCTACACCAAATCCTCAAGAAGACATCCTATGAACTCCTAACCGGTAAAAAGCCCAATATTTCATATTTTAGAGTTTTTGGTAGCAAATGCTTTATTCTTGTTAAGAGAGGTAGAAAATCTAAATTTGCTCCTAAAACTGTAGAAGGCTTTTTACTAGGATATGACTCAAACACAAGGGCATATAGAGTCTTTAACAAGCCCTCAGGACTTGTTGAAGTTTCTTGTGACGTTGTGTTTGATGAAACTAACGGCTCTCAAGTAGAGCAAGTTGATCTTGATGAGATAGGTGAAGAACAGGCTCCATGCATCGCGCTAAGGAACATGTCCATTAGGGATGTGTGCCCTAAGGAATCCGAAGAGCCTCCACATGCACAAGATCAACCATCCTCCTCCACACAAGCATCTCCACCAACCCAAAATGAGGACGAGGCTCAAGTTGATGAAGGAGAAGATCAAAGAGATGAGCCACCTCAAGATGACGGCAATGATCAAGGGGGAGATGCAAACGATCAAGACAAGGAGGATGAAGAACCAAGGCCGCCACACCCAAAAGTCCACCAAGCAACCCAACGAGATCACCCCGTCGACACCATCCTCGGCGACATTCATAAGGGGGTAACCACTCGATCTCGTGTTGCACATTTTTGTGAGCATTACTCTTTTGTTTCCTCTATTGAGCCACACAGGGTAGAGGAAGCACTTCAAGATTCGGATTGGGTGATGGCGATGCAAGAGGAGCTCAACAATTTCACTAGGAATGAGGTATGGCATTTAGTTCCACGTCCTAACCAAAATGTTGTAGGAACCAAGTGGATCTTCCGCAACAAACAAGATGAGCATGGTGTGGTGACAAGGAACAAGGCCCGACTTGTGGCCAAGGGATACTCCCAAGTCGAAGGTTTGGATTTCGGTGAAACCTATGCACCCGTAGCTAGGCTTGAGTCAATTCGCATATTATTAGCCTATGCTACTTACCATGGCTTCAAGCTTTATCAAATGGACGTGAAGAGTGCCTTCCTCAATGGACCAATCAAGGAAGAGGTCTATGTTGAGCAACCTCCCATCTTTGAAGACAGTGAGTACCCTAGCCATGTTTATAGGCTCTCTAAGGCGCTTTATGGGCTCAAGCAAGCCCCAAGAGCATGGTATGAATGCCTAAGAGATTTCCTTATAGCTAATGGCTTCAAAGTCGGCAAGGCCGATCCTACTTTATTCACTAAAACTCTTGACAATGATTTGTTTGTATGCCAAATTTATGTTGATGATATCATATTTGGGTCTACTAACGAATCTACATGTGAAGAATTTAGTAGGATCATGACACAGAAATTCGAGATGTCAATGATGGGGGAGTTGAAGTATTTCTAAGGATTTTAAGTAAAGCAACTCCAAGAGGGCACCTTCATTTGCCAAACGAAGTACACTCAAGACATTCTAAACAAGTTTGGAATGAAGGATGCCAAGCCCATCAAGACTCCCATGGGAACAAATGGGCATCTCGACCTCGACACGGGAGGTAAGTCCGTGGATCAAAAGGTATACCGGTCGATGATAGGTTCATTACTCTATTTATGTGCATCTCGACCGGACATTATGCTTTCCGTATGCATGTGTGCAAGATTCCAAGCCGACCCTAAGGAATCACACCTTACGGCCGTAAAACGAATCTTGAGATATTTGGCTTATACTCCTAAGTTTGGGCTTTGGTACCCTCGGGGATCCACATTTGATTTGATTGGTTATTCGGATGCCGATTGGGCGGGGTGTAAGATTAATAGAAAGAGCACATCGGGGACTTGCTAGTTCTTGGGAGGGTCTTTGGTGTCTTGGGCTTCAAAGAAGCAAAATTCGGTCGCTCTTTCTACCCCCGAAGCCGAGTACATTGCCGCAGGCCATTGTTGCGCGCAATTGCTTTGGATGAGGCAAACCCTGCGGGACTATGGTTACAAATTAACCAAAGTTCCTCTTCTATGTGATAATGAAAGTGCAATCCGCATGGCGGATAATCCCGTTGAGCATAACCGCACTAAAGACATAGCCATTCAGTATCATTTTCTTAGGGATCACCAACAAAAGGGGGATATCGAGATTGCATACATTAACACTAAAGATCAATTAGCTGATATCTTTACCAAGCCACTAGATGAACAAACTTTTACCAAACTTAGGCATGAGCTCAATATTCTTGATTCTAGGAATTTCTTTTGCTAAACTTGCACACATAGCTCATAAGTATACCTTTGATCATATCTCTTTTATATATGCTATGACTAATGTGTTTTCAAGTGTATTTTAAACCAAGTCATAGGTATATTGAAAGGGAATTGGAGTCCTCAGCGAAGACAAAGGCTTCCACTCCACTCTACTACTCATTCTTCGTCGTCGCTCCGCTTCATCTCTCCATCTTTGGTATAATCTTCACTCATATGTTTTATTTGCCAAAGGGGAGAAAGTAGTTATCAAGGGCTCTAATGATTTCGTTTTTGGCGATTCATGCCAAAGGGGGAGAGAGTATGAGCCCAAAGCAAAAGGACCGCACCACCACTCTAATTTTAAAATGATTTTCAATTAGTAAATTTCAAATTAATATCTTACTGTGTTCAAAAGGGGGAGCAAGTAGTATTTTCAAAATTGACATCTTAAAACCCTCTTGAACACTAAGAGGAGAATTTATTGAGGGGGAGTTTTGTTTTAGTCAAAGGAAAAGCATTTGAAACAAGGGAACAAAATTTCAAATCTTGAAAATGCTTCGCAAAATCTTATTCATTTACCTTTGACTATTTGCAAAAGGACTTTGAAAAGAATTTACAAAAGAATTTGCAAAAACAAAACTTGTGGTGCAAGCGTGGTCCAAAATGTTAAAAATAAAGAAACAATCCATGCATATCTAGTAAGTGATATTAATTGGCTCAAATTCTAAGTAACCTTTGCACGTACATTTTGTAAACTAGTTCAATTATGCACTTTTATACTTGCTTTGGTTTGTGTTGGCCTCAATCACCAAAAAGGGGGAGATTGAAAGGGAATTAGGCTTACACCTATTTCCTAAACTAATTTTGGTGGTTGAATTGCCCAACACAAATAATTGGACTAACTAGTTTGCCCTAGTTTATAAGTTCTACAGGTGCCAAAGGTTCACAATAAGCCAATGAAAAGATCAAAAGAAAAGGGTTCAAACAAAGGAGCAAAGGGACAACCGAAGGCTGCCCTCGTCTAGCGCACCGGACTGTCCGGTGTGCCACCGGACATGTCCGGTGCACCAGGATTCTCCACGCGCTGAACTCCTCGCCTTCGGGAAAACGCAGAGTGGCTCCGCTATAATTCACCGGACTGTCCGGTGTACACCGGACAGTGTCCGGTGCTCCAGGGATGAAGCGACTCTGAACTCGCCAGCTTCGGGAATTCGCAACGGCTCTCCGCTATAATTCACCGGATATGTCCGGTGTAACTACGGAGCAACGACTACTTCGGCGCCAACGGTCACCTGCCATCGCATTTAATGCGCGCCAGAGCGCGCAGAAGTCAGGCACGCGCGAACAGGCGCACCGGACACTCTACAGTGCATGTCCGGTGCGCCACAGGACATCCAGGCGGGCCCAGCGTCAGAGCTCCAACGGTCGGAACCCTAACGTTCGGGTGACGTGGTTGGTGCACCGGACATGTCCGGTGTGCACCGGACTGTCCGGTGCACCATGCGACAGACAGCCTCCACCCAAACGGCTAGTTTGGTGGTTGGGGTTATAAATACCCCCAACCACCCCACATTCAAGTCATCCAAGTTTTCCACTTCTCAACCACTTACAAGAGCTAGGCATTCAATTCTAGACACACCAAAGTGATCAAATCCTCTCCAATTCCACACAAGGCTTTAGTGATTAGCGAGAGAGATTTGTCGTGTTCTTTTGAGCTCTTGCGCTTGGATTGCTTCTTTTCTTTCTCACTTGTTCTTGTGATCAAAACTCATTTGTAACCGAGGCAAGAGACACCAATTGTGTGGTGGTCCTTGTGGGAAAGCTTTGTTCCCGGTTTGATTTGAGAAGAGAAGCTCACTCGGTCCGCGGGATCGTTTGAGAGAGGGTAAGGGTTGAAAGAGACCCGACCTTTGTGGCCTCCTCAACGGGGAGTAGGTTTGCGAGAACCGAACCTCGATAAAACAAATCCGCGTGTCACACTCTTCATTCGCTTGCGATTTGTTTTGCGCCCTCTCTCCCGGACTCATTATTATTTCTAACGCTAACCCGGCTTGTAGTTGTGATTAATTTTGTAAATTTCAGTTTTGCCCTATTCACCCCCCCCCCTCTAGGCGACTTTCAGTTGCGTTCCTTAGGCCCGATCCTATGGGACTTCGAACCTCTATTAATGACGTTCTGGAAACAAGGACGCAAGGTGTGCTGGACAGGGATGGGTAGCTCAAAACCCCGCTGTTGTGTAGTTTCAGAGGGCAAGGAATTATTGGACAACTTGCTGCAATCATACGAAGATCTGTTTGAAGAACCTCGTGGCCTACCACCAGCCCGACGCCATGATCACCACATCAGACTACTACCCGGCACAGCGCCAATAGCAGTGCGACCATACCGCTACCCCCAGCTCTTAAAGGATGAGATCGAGAAGCAATGTGAGGACATGTTGCAGCAAGGAATTATAAGGGAATGCACCTCCGCATTCTCTTCCCCAGTGCTGCTAGTAAAGAAATCAGATGGAACATGGCGATTCTGTGTGGACTACCGGGAGCTCAATGGGAAGACTGTGAAGGATCGTTACCCTATACCAGTAGTGGACGAGTTGCTAGATGAGCTCCAAGGTTCCAGATTCTTCACCAAGCTGGACCTTCGGAGTGGGTACCACCAAGTGAGAATGCACCCCGAAGATGTTGACAAAACAGCGTTCCGAACACACCGAGGCCACTTTGAGTTCCTCGTCATGCCATTCGGTCTCACCAATGCCCCGTCAACATTCCAGAGCTTGATGAATGATATCCTCAACCCATTCATACGCAAGTTTGTGCTGGTATTTTTTGATGACATCGTAATTTATAGCAAGACGTGGGCGGCTCACCTTTAACAGGTCAAACAAGTGTTCCAAACACTAAGAACACATAAGTTGGCATTGAAGCGCTCCAAGTGTTTTTTTGGGGTCACTAATGTGTCATATTTGGGCCATATCATCTCGGCATCTGGAGTGGCGATGGATCCTGAGAAGATAGCAGCAGTAGAAACTTGGCCGCAGCCCAGAACTTTAAGGGCGCTGCGCGGGTTCCTCGGGCTCACAGGATATTACCGGAAGTTCATTGCAAGCTATGGCAACATTGCTGCACCACTAACTGCCCTATTGAAGAAGGAAGCATTCCAGTGGTCAGAAGCATCAACAGAGGCATTCCTCGCACTCAAACAGGCACTCATGACCGCTCCCTTGCTGCAGATGCCGGATTTCAGCAAAAGATTTGTGGTTGACTGCGACGTGTCAGGTTCAGGGTTTGGGGCAGTTCTCCACCAAGGTGCAGGAGCAGTGGCATATTTCAGTAGAGCTGTGGCACCACATCACCAGAAACTTCCGGTATATGAGAGAGAACTGATTGGGCTTGTCAAAGCAGTCCGCAATTGGCGGCCATATTTGTGGGGACGAGCGTTCACAGTGAGAACTGATCACTTCAGTTTGAAATACATACTGGACCAGCGCATATCCACCATACCACAGCACACATGGGTCAGCAAACTATTTGGGTATGACATGGAGGTGGAGTGTAGGCCAGGGAAGATGAACGGCGCGGCTGACGCCTTATCAAGAAGGGATGAGGAACCAACAACAGCAGTGAATCTGCTGTCCACCCCAACTCTGGAAGTCTTTGATACACTCAGGAAGGAAGCATTGACAGATCCGCAAGTCCAGGAACTAAAGATGCAGTTGGCAGCAGGAACTGCAGGAGAAGGGTGGGCTGAAAGAGATGGATTGTTGATATGCCGGGGCAGAGTCTTCGTTCCAGATAATTCAAGTGTGTGGGATCAGTTGCTGATAGCTGCTCATGCAGCAGGTCATGAGGGAGTAGAGAAGACCTTGCATAGATGGAGGAGCTCATTCCACAATACCCATATTAGGAGACGGGTACAGGAATTTGTTCGGGGCTGTGCAGTCTGCCAAAGAAATAAGTCCGAACATCTTCACCCTGTTGGGCTATTACAGCCATTACCAGTTCCCTCTGAAGTATGGAGTGATATCTCCATGGACTTCATGGAAGGGTTTCCAAAGGTGGGGGGTAAATCGGTTATCCTCACAGTGGTTGATCGTTTCTCCAAATTTGCTCACTTCATTCCCCTGGGTCACCCTTATTCAGCAGCTTCAGTAGCATGGGCATTTTTTTGATGATATTGTCAGGTTACATGGCCTGCCCTGTTCGATAGTAAGTGACCGAGATGTGGTATTTACCAGCAACTTTTGGACAGAATTGTTTCGGATGGCACGGGTAAAGCTGCAGATGAGTTCCGCATTTCACCCACAAACAGATGGTCAATCGGAGGTCACAAACAGAGTGATATTAATGTACCTGCGCTGCTTAGCAGGTGATAGGCTGAAGACTTGGCTCCAGTGGCTGCCATGGGCGGAGTACAGCTATAATTCTTCATATCAAACTGCCATCAAGTGTTCACCCTTCCGGGTAGTCTATGGGCGTGACCCCCCGCCATTACTACCTTACCAGCCGGGTAAAGCGCGAGTAGCAGCGGTGGATGGCCAGCTTCGCGATCGGGATGAGTTCTTAGCAGAAATCAAGGAGAGGCTGGTCCAGGCCCAAGTCACAATGAAGCAGTACCAAGACCAGACTCGACGGGAGGTGAAATTCTAGGTTGGGGATTGGGTGTGGCTCAGGTTATAGCAAAGGTCAGCCGTGGGCGTGACACCAGCATCTACATCCAAGTTGGGACCTCGTTTCTTTGGGCCCTACAAGGTTACATAGCTAGTGGGGGACATATCTTATAAATTGCAGCTCCCTCCAAAGGCAAAAATTCATGATGTTTTTCATGTGTCACTATTAAAGAAATTTATTGGGCAGTTGCCAGACGAGTTGGTGCCTCTTCCAGATCTGTTACATGGCAGGGTGGTACCTACACCTGAGAAGGTATCCAAGGCAAGGCTTAACAGAGGCATGTGGGAAGTGTTAGTTCACTGGGTGGGTCGTCCAGCAGCAGAAGCATCTTGGGTTCAGCTAGAGGATTTCCAACTGCGATATCCAGCTATACAGGTCGCGGACGACCTGTTTCTCCAGGAGGGGAGAAATGTTGCAGATGCATTTGTGGGGCAAACTTATACTAGGAGACAGCAGAGGGAGAGCCGGATCCAGACCCGGGGCGGTGAAGCCAGCAGTTCTGCTCTAGCCGATAAGTCTCCAGCAGATAATTCTTAAGTTCCAGCAGATAAGGATTAGCTAAATAATAGCTGGGTTGTTAGCTAGATAATAACAGGGAGTTGTTAGCTAAATAATAGCAGGGAGTTGTTAAGCAAGTTTATCTCTTATCAGTTGGTGCCGACCCTGGTCTATAAAGGGGAAGCAGTAGCATGTAACTAGGCATCGAAGGAAATACAATCTCCCTATGGGGCGATTACCTCGGTCACCCTGGCTAACGGTGATCTTGCTCCTGCTTCTTCCTCTCGCTCTTCTCCACCATACACGCTCAGGTCCCTGTCCCAGGCTGCGCTGCTCCTCTATTCGCCCTTACGCACTCCTAGAAGGCCCAGGCGTATCATCAACATTCAAATTTGCAAAGATTTCATATTGTTTTAGCAAACTTTGTTAGTTTTTTTGTGAGCTAACTAGTTTGGATTTTAGCAATTTTAATTGAGCCTTTTTGTTTAGCGTATACCTCTTCAAAAAAGCACCATGTGCAAGTTCTTCTATAGAGGGGTTTTTATTTTTTCTATCACTATCATACTCATAAGAGGATGAATCATGTGTGTTACCTCGTGCCATAAGGCATTTGTGAGATGAGCGTGATGTAGAGTAATGGCGGCCTTATCTATTTTGGGCTTCATCTTCACTTGATGCATCCTAATTCTTGGTTGAAGTTAGAGCTTGACCTTTTCCCTTATTTTTATTGTACGTGGTCGTGTTTGGACAATTATCCCAATAATGACCCTTCATGTCGCACTCGAAGTATCTCTTCTTTCTTTGCTCTATTCTATCAATGTTGAACAAGATGTCTTTAACTTGAATGGGCACACCCATTAGATTAACCTTATGTATCATTCTCAACACTTTTCTAACTCTTTGGATTGCCTCTTCATCGGCTTTGGAGGATGAGGTGGAGGCTTGATTATCATCATCATCATCCTCATCCTCATATCTTTTATCTTCACTTGAGAAGCTTGACCTTTCTATTTGCTTCTTTCCCTTCATCTTTTTGTGTTCTTCACATGTGAGAGCAATCCCTTTACTTGATGGCCTCTTCTTGACCCATATTCTAGGACATCTCATATGACATTAGCTTGCCAATCACAAGCTCCAGAGTCATGGTGCTCAAGTTCCCGATATCATGAAGGATGATGATGATGCTCATATATTTTTTCTATGGTAATAGGAAGATGATCTTCTTTACAATGTCCGCATCACCTAGCCTTTTCAATCTAATATAATTGATCATATTTATGATTAGATTTAATCAATAGCACATATCCTCAATAAGCTCATTATCTTTCATTCTAAAAGAATTATATTTATTTAGCACTATGCAATGTTTTTGCTCATGGACATTACATATGTCATCATGGAGCTCATGTAATTTAAACCAAATCTTATTAGAAATTTTAAGTGTATATTTGATTTAAAATATCCATGCTAAGAGATTCATACAAGAAATTTTTAGCACAAGCATTCAAATTAATTTCTTTCCCGTCACTCGAGGATGGTTTTTGTCAAGATTCTTGATGAGTTTCATCCTGTCGTGAGTGACCCTCCAAACACCTGGATCAAAAACTTATAGGTAGCAAGCCATTCTAGCATTATAGTAGGTGGTAAGTTAGTGTTGTCAAAGTGAGATGGTATATGGGTATTCGTCTCTACCTCTTAATCTAGCATCGTTTCAATGATGGTTAAGCCAAAAGTTCTAAATGAGTCGCTAGATCTATTTTTTGCACTAATCAATGGCCTCTATTTTTGTGTTAAACAAAACCTATGTAGAAAACCAAGTGTTCATATGTGCACCTAAGGTTTTGTCTAAGTGTTACTATCTTTACCTCAAAAGGATTTTTGCAACCTAAGTTACAGTAGCCTATAGTTAAGCTAATAAGATAAACCACACAACCAAAGGCAACAATTTGAATGCAAAAGCTTAAATATCATAGAGACATCAAGGTATCAAGAAGCGTGTAAGCTTCTTACTAATCCTTGTTAGAGCCCCATGCAAGGGAAGCCCATGTGAGGGCCAAGATCCTGGTCAGGTAACTCCATAGATAGCCACGTGCCTTGTCCACATGCAAGTGGTGGTCTACTTCTAGCATCTCTCGGATGCACCTCATTGTCTCAACTATCAAGCTTTTGACTGAAACGATGCGAGCCTTGCTCCCTCCGGTACACGGTGACATCCACACAACAAATGTAGTTGGTGTGATTGAAAGGAAATAGGGTTAACCTTTTCCCACAATTAATTTTGGTGGTTGAATGCCCAACACAAATAATGGACTAACTAGTTTGCTCTAGAATACATGTTCTACATGTGCATAAAGGTTCAACACAAACCAATAAAAGATTGAAGTTAGGGATCAAATTCAATGGAGCAAAGAAACCGAGTGTGCCCTGGTCTGGCGCACCGGACTGTCCGGTGTGCCACCGGATAGTGTCCGGTGCACCAGGGTCGTATAATCTCAAACTCGCTACTATCGGGTTTCTCCAGCGCCGCTCCGCTATAATTCACCGGACTGCCTGGTGTGCCACCGGACTGTCCGGTGTGCCAGCGAAGCAACGGCTACTCGCGCAACGGTCGACTACAAAAGCCGCACTGACCGCTGAACATTGAAGAACAGTGTGCATAGAGTCAGAGCGCAGAAGTCAGAGGCGCACCAGACAGTGAACAGTGCGTGTCCGGTGCGGCACCGGACTGTCCGGTGCCACTAGAAGACAAGCCTCCAACGGTCAACTGCTCCAGAACCCTAACGGTTGGGTGACGTGGCTGGCGCATTGGACTGTTCGGTGCGCCCATCGACAGCAGCCTGCCCCAACTGCTATGTAGTGGTTGAGGGCTATAAATACCCTTCAACCACCACCACTCCAAGCATCCAAGCATTCAACACATTGCATTCAATACAAGAGCAATAGACCTCATTCCTAGACACAAATCAAAGCGATCGATCCACTCAAAGTCCCAAATTCAACTCTAGCGTATTAGGACTGGTGAGAGGATCACTTGTGTTTCTTGTTGCTCTTGTTTGCTTGGTTGGCTTTCTTTTCTTTTCCTTGTTACTCTCAAGTGCTTTGTAAGCAAGGCAAGAGACACCAATTGTGTAGTGGTCCTTGCGGGGTCTAAGTGACCCGTGAGAAGTAAAGAAGAAAGCTCACTCGGTCTAGGTGACCGTTTGAGAGAGGAAAAGGGTTGAAAGAGACCCAGTCTTTGTGACCACCTCAACGGGGACTAGGTTCTTTAGAACCGAACCTCGGTAAAACAAATCATCATGTCATCCGCTATATTTCTTGGTTGATTTATTTTCCCCCTCTCTCCCGGACTCGGATTTAATTCTAACGCTAACCCCAGCTTGTAGTTTGTGTTTTAAGTTGTAAATTTCAGATTATGCCTATTCACCCCTCCTTAGGCGACTTTCAATTGGTATCAGAGCCTGGTACTTTATTAGAGTCTAACCACTCGAAGTAATATTGGGAGATCACGCCAAGAGGGAGATTGTGACCGGCGACAACCCGCAAGCTCGGGAAGAACCCAATCAAGGGAGTCCGGCCACAAGCACAAGGAGGAATCCTCTTCCTCCATCAAGTCCCATTGGAGAGGAAACAAGAAGAAGAAGATGAAGAAGGTGGTCTACTACGAGACCGACTCTTCGTCGCCCTCCACCTCCGGCTCTGACTCGTCGTCCACTACTTCTAAGCACCATGAGCGCAAGAAGTATAGTAAGATGCCCCTCTGCTATCCTCGTATTTCTAAGCGCACTCCATTACTTTCCGTTCCCTTAGGCAAACCACCATATTTTGATGGTGAGGATTATTCTATGTGGAGTGATAAAATGAGGCATCATCTAACCTCACTCCACAAAAGTATTTGGGATATTGTTGAGTATGGAGCGCAGGTACCGAAGGTAGGGGACAAGGACTACGACTCGGACGAGGCCGACCAAATTAGGCACTTTAACTCCTAAGCCACAACTATACTCCTCGCCTCCTTGTGTCGAGAGGAGTATAATAAGATACAAGGGTTAAAGACGGCCAAAGAAATTTGGGACGTACTCAAGACCGCGCACGAAGGAGATAAGGTGACCAAGATCACCAAGCGGGAGACGATCGAGGGGAGCTCGGTCGATTCGTCCTCAACCAAGGAGAGGAGCCACAAGGGATGTACAACTGGCTCAAGACTTTGGTGAACCAAGTGCGCAACCTCGGGAGCACCAAATGTGATGACCATGAAATGGTCTAGGTTATTCTAAGATCCCTTGTTTTTCGCAATCCTACACAAGTTCAATTAATTCGTGGGGATCCTAGATACAAATTAATGTCTCCCGAGAAAGTGATAGGAAAGTTTGTGAGCTTTAAACTAATGGTCAAAGGCTCCAAACACATCGTCAACTTGGAGCAAGGTGCCACCTCTACACCCGAGGTGCAACCCGTCACATTCAAAGCGACGGAAGAAGAAAAGGAGTCTACACCAAGTAGGCTTCCCATCGATGCCTCCAAGCTTGACAATGAGGAAATGGCGCTCATCATCAAGAGCTTTTTTCAAATCCTCAAGCAAAGGAGGGGGAAGGACTACAAACCCTGCTCCAAAAGGGTGTGTTACAAATGTGGTAAGCCCGGTCATTTTATTGCTAAATGTCCAATGTCTAGTGATAGTGACAGGGGTGACGACAAGAAGGGGAAGAAGAAGGAAAAGAAAAGATAATACAAGAAGAAGGGCGACGATGCCCACGTGTGTTGGGAATGGGACTCCGACGAGAGCTCCACCGACTCCTCCTCCGACGAGGATGCCACCAACATCGCTGTCAACAAGGGACTCCTCTTCCCCAACGTTGGCCACAAGTGCTTCATGGCAAATGACGGCAAAAAGAAGAAGGTACAATCTAGAGCCACCAAATATACAACATCTAATGATGAAGGTAGCTCTAGTGAAGATGAAGATGATTTGCTTACTCTTTTTGCCAACCTCAACATGCAACAAAAGGGAAAATTAAATGAATTGATAGGAGCCATTCATGAGAAGGATGAACTTTTGGATAGCCAAGAGGAATTCCTTATTAAAGAAAACAAGAAGCATGTTAAAGTAAAAAATGCTTATGCTCAGGAGATAGAAAAATGTGAAAACTTAACTAAGGAGCTTAGCATTTGCCATGACACTGTTTCCAACCTTAGAACTGAGAATGCTAATTTATTTGCTAAGGTTGAAAAATTAAATGTTTGTAATGATTCAATTGTCAATCTTAAGAATGAAAATGCTAGTTTAATTGCAAAGATTGATAAATTGAATGAATCAATTTCTAGCCTTAGAACTGAAAATGATAAATTAATTTCTAAGGCTAAAGATTTAAATGTTTGCAATGATGCTATTTCCAGTTGTAAGGAAAATGAACCCCGGGCCATTTGGCTAATTGAGTTTTGGTGTTTGATGAACAACACAATCCGTGAACTAATAAGTTTTCTAGTGTTTGTGTTTGTAGTTCACAGGATGCGAAGAGAATTGGACCAAGGCAATGAGGATGCAACACCTCAAAAGAAGACATAAAAAGATGCATAGGAGTCCAATACTCAAGAACAAAGAAGCCCGAAGAAATCAGCGAAGAAATCCAAGACGAGGGCTGTCAGCCAGCGCCTGGTGGCGCACCGGACATTGGTGTCCGGTGTGCACCGGACTGTCCGGTGAGGCACCGGACAGTCTGCGCAGAGAGGCCGCAGACAGGCGCTCTCTGGCTATAGCCCCGGACTGTCCGGTGTGCACCGGACTGTCCGGTGTGCCAACGGGCAGAAGGCAACGGTCGGATCCAACGGTCGACTGCTACAGGCGCCAACGGTCGGCTGACGTGGCGTGCACCGGACATCTACTGTGCAGTGTCCGGTGGTGCACCGGACTGTCCGGTGCACCCGACGACAGAAAGCTGCTGCTTTCTGTCCAACGGCTAGTTGGGGGTGTGGAGGCTATAAATACCACCCCAACCGGCCATTCTCTTGTGTGAGAGCCCAAGCAACATACCAAGACACATAGTGCATATTTCCAAGTGCTCAAACACCCAAGTGCTTAATAGAATCACTCGGTGATTAGCGTAGGTGCTTTGCGAAGTGCTTAGGTTAGTTAGACCGCTTTAGCGCTTGCTCTAGGTGAACCCTAGTTAGTTGAGTGAGTTTTGTAAAACCACACAACCCCTCGGCTCTTGCGCGAGCCGTTGTAATTGTACCGAGTGGGGCGAGAGTCTTGCGAGACCGTGACAACCGCGTTTGTGTCACGGCCGCCACCGTGTACCGGAGGGAACGAGGCCCGCGGCGTTTCGGCCGGAAGCTCGATAGTGGAGACGGCGGGGAGCGTCCGAGAGGAGCCGGAAGCGGAGCACCACTTGCGCGTGGAGAAGGCCCGCGGCTCTCTACGGAGTTACTCGACCGTGGTGCTTGGCCCTCGCGTGGGCTTCCCTTTGCGTAGGGGCACCAACGAGGATTAGTCGGGACCTTGCGTGGTTCCGGATACCTCGGTAAAAATACCGGCGTCATCCACGAGAGTTTGCTTCTCTACTTAGCTCTTTACATTCCGCATTTATATTAAGCATTTAAGTTTCAATCTTGTAGTCATACTTATTTAGTGTAGATTGAAACTTAGCCTTTGCGGTAGAGATAGCAACACTTAGACAAAACCTAGTTTGCACATTCTAGTTTTGATTATTTGCATAGGTTTTGCTCTAGGGATTTATTTGTGGCCTAGTTAAGTAAAAGTTTTAGAAGTCCTAATTCACCCCCCCCTCTTAGGCGTCACCTGTTTCCTACAAGTGGTATCAAAGCCCGGTTTGGCTCATTTGAAACGCTTTAGCTTCACCGCTAAAAGAGCCGACGCTTTTTAGAGGAAGGGATGGATACCCATAGGCCACCACTCTTCGACGGCACTAACTTCCCATATTATAGTGCTAGAATGGCTTGTTACCTAGAGGCCGTTGATCTAGGTGTTTGGAGACTCACTCGTGACGGGATGAAACCCCTCAAGAATCCCGAGAAACCCACCACGAGTGAGGAAAAAGAAATTCATTTAAATGCTAGAGCCAAAAATTGCTTGTATGAATCTCTTAGCATGGATATTTTTAATCAAGTATTTACCTTGAAAACTGCTAATGAGATTTGGCTAAAATTGCATGAGCTCCATGACGGCACATCCAATGTCCGTGAGCAAAAACATTGCCTAGTCTTAAATGAGTATAATTCTTTTGCCATGAAAGATGATGAGCTTGTTAGAGACATGTATTCTTGTTTGAATCTAATAATCAATGAGCTCAATTCTATTGGCATTAATAAGCTAGGTGATGCGGACATTGTGAGGAAGATTATCTCCCTGCTACCACAACAAAGATATGGGAGCATCATCACCATCCTTCACAACATGGAGGACTTGAGCAACATGACCCCGACCATCGTGATTGGGAAAATCGCGGCCTTTGAGATGTCGCGAAAAATGAGTCGGGGAGAGGAGCCAACTTCCTCAAAACCATATGCTTTTGCATGTGATGAAAGGAAGGGCAAAAAGAAGGCTCCCACTCCAAGTTCCTCAAGCGAAGAAGAGGAAGAAGAAGAAGAAAGTGATGATGATGAAGATAATCAACCATGCACATCATCCTCCGAGGACGAAGAAACAATCCGACGCGTCGGAAAGGTAATGAGGATGATCCGCAAGATTAATCTAATGGGTGTGCCCCTGCAGGTCGAGGATCTTCTTTTTAACATTGACAGGAAAAAGCAAAGGAAGAGAGGATGCTTCGCATGTGGGGAGAAGGGCCACTTCAGGGACAACTGTCCAAATATGGCCAAACCCAAAAAGGAGAGGAGCAAAGGCAAGGCGCTCACAAGTGTTAGAACTTGGGATGATTCTTCAAGTGAAGATGAACCTCCAAGGACGCGCAGCCACCGGTCCTCGTCACGATCATCACGGTCATCACACAAATGCCTTATGGCAAGAGGTAACAAAAGCATTCCATCCTCTAGTGATGAAAGTAGTAGTGATGATGAAGGCGAGGGAAAGGCCTCTCTAGAAGAGCTTGCGGAAGCCGTAAAATTTTTCCAGGATGTTTGCACTAAGCAAAAAGCTCAACTTAAAACTTTGAAAAATAAGTTGGTTAGCTCTCAAAATGATTACAAAGGTTTGCTAGAAAAATTTGAAACTTTTGCAAACTTAAATAGTGAGCTATCAACTAAAATTGAGCTATTAGAATCTAGTGCTCCATCCACTGCTACCGATGATAGCCTTATTAAAAAGAATGAAAAACTCAAGGCTAAGTTAGCTAGCTCCCAAGAAGCTATTGAAAATTTGCTAGAGAAAATGGAAATTCTTAGCATACACAATAATGAGCTAACTACTAAGCTAGAAAACATTGGTAGCACCCCAGCAGCATCTTTAGTTGAAATACCTGAAATAATTAAGAAAGATGCTTCTACTTCCTGCTTTGATTTAATTGATGATTCTAACCCCTGCAACCAAGTCATTGTTGAGAATATTGTTGTAGAGACATGTTCAGATGAGGTTGCAAAGGAAAATGAACAATTAAAGCAAGAAGTGGCTCGCCTTGGCAAGGCTTTGTATGACAAGAAAGGCAAAGCCAAACAAATCCGACCTCCACAGGATAACACCACTGCGGGAGTGAACAAGCCTGTAGAGGGAGAAACTGTGATTTGTAGGCTATGCCACAAGGAAGGCCACAAGTCTTTCCAATGCAAGGCGATGACCGGGGATAAACAAAGGCAAAAGCTCAAGCAAAAGCCATCAAGCAAAATCTCCAACACCTACATCAAAAAGGTGAACAAAATGGATGCTACACCATATTTGATCAAGAAGAGAAAGAATGGAAAGGTGATAGCAATCAAGGCCAACAAGCAAGCCAACAAAGGAAAAGGGGCCAAACGCATATGGGTGCCAAAGGAGATAATTTCAACCATGAAAAGCACCAAGAAGGTTTGAATTCCGAAAGGGAAGTGAGTGGACCGAAGGTCTACGGGAAATTTGGAGACTTGGCAAAATTGGGATGTATATCATGGGGTACATCATATTGGATCAAGTTTATTGCCAAGTGGGTTAGTGAAAACTTTGGACCCAAATTTCCCACCCATGACTAAGGTAACTAGTTTTATTATATTTCTCATTTTTAGATATGCGTATCTATTTATTTTTTATCTAGTTTACCTTTCTTGCCTAGTATTACATTTGTTATGTACTTTTGTTTAAAATCATGCATACTAGGTAAATCATATGGTAGGACTGCTTGTTTTTAATTCATATACTTAAGCAAACCTACATGGCTTAAAATGTTTATTTAAGCACGGCACATAGCTTTTATATCACTCCATAGTAAATGATGCATCAATTGAAAATTTTTGATTTCCACAAGTGTATCATTTAACTTATATGTGCCAAAGTTTGGATTATGGATAATTTGCCCCTCTTGATATCAAATCAAAGTGCATGTCTCCTACAAGTATTCAAAACTTGTATGCACACCTTTAGGGGGAGGTTACTCTATAATCTAACACTTTGAGACTAACACCTTTTCAAGTCTATTTCATGTGATAGTCTCATTGTAAGGAAAATGAAGTCCCCGGAGAAAGACAACAACCTTCCACTGCAAAATCTCCAAGAACTCTCATGTCTCTCAAGCTCACCATTGACTTTCAATTGGTATCTTTTGAGACTACATTCAGTATCATTTACATGTCTTCTCCAATATTTGATTAGACTATATTTCATATCATATGCTTCCATGTTGCAAAAATGCATAAGTAGTTAACTCATATTCTGTTACCTATGCATAAGGGAAGCTAGTCTTTTCAAATCATGTCTTGCACCTCTAATTTTCACATGCTCTTTTCCTAAGTAGAGGATCTCTGTCAGGGGGAGTATTTCTTCATCTCTAAAGGGGGAGAAAAACTCTTTCTAAAGGAGAATACTCATTTAGGGGGAGTAATCTTTTAAGGATTCCTACATGTGGTATCATTCATGGCTTAACTTAATATCCTTCTAGCGATATCATTTGATTCAATTCTTGTTGAGGGCAAGCTTTTATTTACTTCCTACATGCTTTTAATGTCTTCCTTTTTGGTGGTTGATGCCAAAGGGGGAGAAGTTTAGGGACCAAAGCAATGAAAACTATATCAAACACCAAACACCACCTATTTAAAATTTTATATCTACAAATGGTTTTTCAAGTGGTTTTGGTTATTTGGTCCAAAAATAGGAAGTAAGTGAATTATGGAGTTAGGGGGAGGCTTAAGTCCATAATATCACATTGTGGGGACAATCATGCATCTTAGCAAGTAAAATGCATATTTTCATTCAAATACTTGTATTATTTGCTTGCTTTGGTTGTGTTGTCATCAATCACCAAAAAGGGGGAGATTGTAAGGAAAATGAACCCCGGGCCATTTGGCTAATTGAGTTTTGGTGTTTGATGAACAACACAATCCGTGAACTAATAAGTTTTCTAGTGTTTGTGTTTGTAGTTCACAGGATGCGAAGAGAATTGGACCAAGGCAATGAGGATGCAACACCTCAAAAGAAGACATAAAAAGATGCATAGGAGTCCAATACTCAAGAACAAAGAAGCCCGAAGAAATCAGCGAAGAAATCCAAGACGAGGGCTGTCAGCCAGCGCCTGGTGGCGCACCGGACATTGGTGTCCGGTGTGCACCGGACTGTCCGGTGAGGCACCGGACAGTCTGCGCAGAGAGGCCGCAGACAGGCGCTCTCTGGCTATAGCCCCGGACTGTCCGGTGTGCACCGGACTGTCCGGTGTGCCAACGGGCAGAAGGCAACGGTCGGATCCAACGGTCGACTGCTACAGGCGCCAACGGTCGGCTGACGTGGCGTGCACCGGACATCTACTGTGCAGTGTCCGGTGGTGCACCGGACTGTCCGGTGCACCCGACGATAGAAAGCTGCTGCTTTCTGTCTAACGGCTAGTTGGGGGTGTGGAGGCTATAAATACCACCCCAACCGGCCATTCTCTTGTGTGAGAGCCCAAGCAACATACCAAGACACATAGTGCATATTTCCAAGTGCTCAAACACCCAAGTGCTTAATAGAATCACTCGGTGATTAGCGTAGGTGCTTTGCGAAGTGCTTAGGTTAGTTAGACCGCTTTAGCGCTTGCTCTAGGTGAACCCTAGTTAGTTGAGTGAGTTTTGTAAAACCACACAACCCCTCGGCTCTTGCGCGAGCTGTTGTAATTGTACCGAGTGGGGCGAGAGTCTTGCGAGACCGTGACAACCGCGTTTGTGTCACGGCCGCCACCGTGTACCGGAGGGAACGAGGCCCGCGGTGTTTCGGCCGGAAGCTCGATAGTGGAGACGGCGGGGAGCGTCCGAGAGGAGCCGGAAGCGGAGCACCACTTGCGCGTGGAGAAGGCCCGCGGCTCTCTACGGAGTTACTCGACCGTGGTGCTTGGCCCTCGCGTGGGCTTCCCTTTGCGTAGGGGCACCAACGAGGATTAGTCGGGACCTTGCGTGGTTCCGGATACCTCGGTAAAAATACCGGCGTCATCCACGAGAGTTTGCTTCTCTACTTAGCTCTTTACATTCCGCATTTATATTAAGCATTTAAGTTTCAATCTTGTAGTCATACTTATTTAGTGTAGATTGAAACTTAGCCTTTGCGGTAGAGATAGCAACACTTAGACAAAACCTAGTTTGCACATTCTAGTTTTGATTATTTGCATAGGTTTTGCTCTAGGGATTTATTTGTGGCCTAGTTAAGTAAAAGTTTTAGAAGTCCTAATTCACCCCCCCCCCTCTTAGGCGTCACCTGTTTCCTACACCAGTCTTAGAAATGAGAATGCTATTTTACATGCTAAGATTGATGAATTAAATACTTGCAAACCATCTACATCTACTGTTGATCATGTTTCTATTTGCACTAGATGTAGAGATGTTAATGTAGATGCTATAAATGATCACCTTGCTTTAATTAAACAACAAAATGATCATATAGCTCAATTAACTGCTAAAATTAATGAGCATGAAATTGAAAATGAAAAGTTTAAATTTGCTAGAAGCATGCTCTATAATGGGAGACGCCCTGGCATTAAGGATGACATTGGTTTCCAACAGGGAAGCAATGTCAAGCTTAATGCCCCTAAGAAACTGTCTAATTTTGTTAAGGGAAAGGCTCCCATGGTTCAGGATAATGAGGGCTACATTTTATATCCTGTTAATTATCCTGAGCACAAAATTAGGAGGATTCATGCTAGAAAATCTCATTCTGTTACTCACCATGCTTTTATGTATAAAAATGAGGCTTCTAGCTCTAGGCATTCTACCCATGTTAAAATGCCTAAAAAGAAAACTCCTACTACATCAAATGAGCCTAACATTTCAATTAAAACTTTTGATGCTTCCTATGTTTTAACTAACAAATCAGGCAAAGTAGTTGCCAAATATGTTGGGGCCAAACACAAGGGCTCAAAGACTTGTGTTTGGGTACCCAAGGTGCTTGTTTCTAACATGAAAGGACCCAAGACTGTTTGGGTACCTAAGAACAAGGCCTAAATTGTTTTGCAGGTTTATGCATCTGGGGGCTCAAGTTGGATAATTGATAGCGGATGCACAAACCACATGACAGGGGAGAAAAGGATGTTCTCCTCCTACGAGAAAAATGAAGATCCCCAACGAGCTATCACATTCGGGGATGGAAATCAAGGTTTGGTCAAAGGACTTGGTAAAATTGCTATATCACCTGACCATTCTATTTTCAATGTTTTTTTATAGATTCTTTAGACTATAACTTGCTTTCAGTTTCTCAATTATGCAAAATGGGTTACAATTGTCTTTTTAGTGATATAGGTGTTACTGTCTTTAGAAGAAGTGATGATTTAGTAGCATTTAAGGGAGTGTTTGTAACACCCTGAATTTGGGGGTATAAAATTTCTTTTCTAATATCCACCAAATTCAGGTGTTACCCTCTCTTTTCCTTACTTTTCTTTTCTTTTTTTTCTTCTAAATAATGGATAGGTATTTTGCTATATATTAGCGTAAGCCTAGTGAAGTGAGCCCTAGAGGTGTTTTGTTTGTTGCATTCATACCGTCACAAAGTGTTTCTAAGTGCAAAAAGTGTTTGAAACGTGATAATATACCATGTAGAAGCCCCAATAATTTTTATATTGTTTCAGGGTTTTTTTCTCCTTTTCCTGAAAAGCAAAATCTATTTATTTAAGACACCTAAAATAATTTACAAACTCTAAGTATTTTGATTTGAGTTCACTTGGTGCCAAAACATATCTACGGATTGTCCTAGAATTTTTGAGCCTTTGGAACATTTTCAGGTACTAAATATAAATTTCAGATTTTTTTTGGAAATTTATTGATTTGGAAAATCCAGATATCTATTCTAATCTGATTTACGAAGTTTGTTTAATTTATGTTCCAAAACTCCTTTTCCCTTCCTTAGACGATCCCCAGCCGTGAGCCAATTGCTGCACGTTTTGAAGAAAATGGCTGGGCCCCACGTGCATGCATTCTCCAATCTCCTCGCACGCAAAACTGCTCGCGCTCACGACGCCGTCACCAGCGTCCATGATGCCAAAAACTTCGGAACCACCCGATGCTCCTCTCCCTGCTCCAAACTTCCACGCAGCCAGGCCTTTCCTTGCCGTCTCTGTGCGGTCTCTCCTTTGCCCTCACCTAGCTCGCCTCCACCTCTCGCCCCTGCCGTGGCCACACCTTGCCCCGGCGCGGCGGCGTGGTGACAGCCAGCGCACAGCGCCCAGGTCCCGTGTCGCACACCAGCCCTCGCCGGCGAGCTCGCCCAGCGCGGCGCACGCGGCTCGCCTCCTAGCCGCTTCCCGCGCGTGAACACAGTTACGATAGGAAGAGTTGGAGCCGTCCCTGCTGTGCTGCGCCTCGCTCTATCCTCAACCTCACCGCCTCGACTATCTTCTTCATCTCTGGTGAGTTTTTTCATCCTCCATTCTCTATTTGAGTTCTTCCTTCACCCGAGTCCGTAGATCTCTCCTCCCAGCGCCATGGCCGAACAGTTGCTGTGCACCCCGTCGAGCTCTACTCTCGCCTCGAATGCCCCCTGCGCCCAGCCTGACGACTCCTTAGCCTCTTTTCCTGCGGCATGGCCTTCGTCTGGCCCCTGCTCAAGCCCTCGACCACCCCTCCGCACGGCCGTCCGGCCATGGCCGAAGATAGCCCGTCCCTACGTGACCTGGGCGAGTTCGCACCTGCAGGACAGCCGGCCAGGCCGTGTGATCTGCCCGGCGCGACCAACCTAGTGTGGCTCGCCTGCGCGGCCCCGGCTCAGCCTCGTCGCGAGCTCGCCTCGCCATCCGTCGTCGTCGGAAGGTGAGAATCCCGCATCTACCCCTGCGCTTATTAATTTCCTATTGGTTGTCAGTCATTAAATTGAATACTCAATCAGATCAATTTACGATTTTAATTATGCGATTGTAAATACGTGTTAATGTGATTTTAACAACTTAGATGGTATATTTAATATCTATTTAGTGTTTAGTATAAAAACAACAATTAGTTAATGATTCTCGCGTGTTCACGTGCTGCTTCACGTGTCACGTGTCGTTCAGGCATGTCGCGCGTTGTTCGCGCGCTACTCTCCTGTACTGTTCGCGTACGCTGTCACTGCCCATTCCGCGCGTGTCACGTGCTCTGTTCTACGCGTACTGCATGTTCTATCCGTACAACGTTCGCACGTGCTGTTCACGTGTCGTCGTTCGCGCGAGTCGCGATTCGCGCACTTTAATAAAATTGTTTATTAGCTACGAACAGTTAGCTATTCAATATATAATGCGCCATAAACCCGTTTCTATTTGTTTCAGTCGTGTCAACTTTGTAGCAACGCCGATTTCACATTAGTAACATATTTTATCACATCACAAGTCTATATTATTTAATTAGCTATTAATTCTGTTTTATGGTTTTTAACTCGCGCATTTATAAATAAAAGTTAATTTGATTAATACAAACTTAAATGCTTTTTCCTTTAATTTGTGTCTAGTATAATCACATTATCTGTTAGCGAGTATTGCGCGTTGTCGCGCACATTATTTCGTGTATCAATCATGCGCCGTGTGCGCGTCGACGTGCTGTTCGCGATGTAGCCATGTCGCGCGCTGTCGTGCGCGTTGTTTCGCATGTGTCGCGCATGTTGCTCCACACGTGGTAGCGTGCTGATTCGCACGTCATTCGCGTTGGTCGCGCGCACTGTTTCGTGTGTCGTCAGCATGCCATGTCGCGTGTGCGCGCGTGTCGGGTGCATGCTGTCGTGTTGTTTCGTGTATCGTAAAATCACGTCGCGTAGAATCTCTCGTGTTAAATAATTTACTTATTTATTTGAGCTGTTAGTGTAGCAGATTAATCAAAACTAAATGACAGTTATAATTTACATTTAATAATGTCGACTTAAATATTATAGTTAATATTGGTTTAACATAAACGCGTTAACCCCTCGACCATAGCTTCGTCTTTCCCTCGCGTAACCGTAGAGGCGCTCTCTATTTTATATTGCTTGCTTTTATAATATTTTATTTTGTATTGTGTAATGTTCTTATGCAAGTATATGTTTGCTTGTGCTTGTTTGTATTCGTTGCGCGTCGCGAATAGACTGCGATCCATTTTTGAGCTTTGAGGAATCGACAGTCAAGCTTCGGCGACCAAGAGATCGAACTCTTCGAGTTCTACGAGGCTGAAGATCCTGAGCATCTGTTTGGTGAAGGCAAGTGTCCTCTGACCCATTATGTCCCATTTACTTTATAATACACTGTCTCGCATACTATGAACAACCTAAGGATTGACTAGCTTTCTATTTACCTGGTCCTTGATTACCTTTTGGGCTACTATGGTTAGCTACATGCTAGCGCTTTACTTTAATCAATGAACATGATGAGATACAATGATGATACTATGATTTTATTCTGGATATGATGATATACTTGTGGCATTTAGGGGACTCGGGCTGTTTCCCGAGTACCTCTCCGTAAGGACCTGTTCGTTGAGAGACCACCCGGGATAACAGTGCAACCATGAGGGTGAAATGGGATGCCCTTAGCTAATTAATTAGAGGAACTAGAGGTGTAGTTGCTTCGCCGTCGTGCCGTCAATGGGGTCCAGTCACAGTGCTTGCTCTGCCGAGGCTGAGTGCTGAGGTTCTTTCGTTTTGCTTTTGTTAGTCACTCTCCTGCGGGGAGAGGTACTGTGTTTATCAAACTGGAGAAACCTAACGGGCGGCTATGACCTCTAGGGAATCTTTGTAAAAGCTACGTAGTGATACCCTGTCGGACCACCTAGGAAGTGATCAATGGGGAGTCATGATCCCCGGGCAAAACGGGAATCACGGCTCATGGGTAAAGTGTGCGACCTCTGCAGAGGGTAATCAAACTGATATATCAGCCGTGCTTGCGGTTAAGAGCAGCCTTGGGATCCTCTTTGATTAGAGATACTCTGGAATACACCTCAGATGATGACTTTAATGATGATGGTTAATGATGGCAACTTTAATTATGAATTCTAGTATTTCCTATCTGAGGAGGTACTTTTTGGGATTATAACTTGGGTTTTATGATAAAATATGGCTTCTACTAACAATAAATACCTGACCAACTAAAAGCAACTGCTTGAACCTAACCCCACATAAAAAGCTAGTCCACTTCAGCCAAACGGGGCATTTGCTGAGTACGTTGATGTGTACTCATCCTTGCTTTACCACAAAACACCAGGTTGTCCACATTGCAACCACTGCTCAGGAGAAGACGAAGTCGTGGAAGGAAACTTCCAGGAGTTCCAAGACTACGACGAGTTCTAGGTGTGGGTTGGCGGCAAACCCCCAGTCAGCTGCCTGTGAAGGCCCTATCTTTACTGCGCTTCGCTTAGCACTTTGATTTACCCGTTAAGTTGATGACTATGTGGATGTCTCTGACTCTGTGATGTAATAAGTTAATACTCTTTTATGTTATTATTCGAGCACTGTGCGATGATGTTCATTTATGTAATCGCTGTGTACGTGAATTTCTGATCCTGGCACGTACATGGTTCGCATTCGGTTTACCTTCCAAAACCGGGTGTGACAGTGTTAGAGGGTCAGCTATACTTAGTTGATTTTAATAGAGCTAAACTTGACACTTGCTTAATTGCTAAGACTAATATGGGTTGGCTCTGGCATCGCCGATTAGCCCATGTTGGGATGAAGAATCTTCACAAGCTTCTAAAGGGAGAACACATTTTGGGACTAACAAATGTTTATTTTGAGAAAGACAGGATTTGTAGCGCATGTCAAGCAGAGAATCAAGTTGGTGTTCATCATCCACACAAGAACATCATGACGACTGACAGGCCGCTTGAGCTACTCCACATGGATTTATTCGGTCCGATAGCTTACATAAGCATCGGCGGGAGTAAGTATTGTCTTGTAATTGTAGATGATTATTCTCGCTTCACTTGGGCGTTCTTTTTGCAGGAAAAATCTCAAACCCAAGAGACCTTAAAGGGATTCTTGAGACGGGCTCAAAATGAGTTTGGCTTAAGGATCAAAAAGATTAGAAGCGACAATGGGACGGAGTTCAAGAACTCTCAAATTGAAGGCTTTCTTGAGGAGGAGGGCATCAAGCATGAGTTCTCTTCTCCCTACACGCCACAACAAAATGGTGTAGTGGAGAGGAAGAATAGAACTCTATTGGACATGGAAAGGACCATGCTTGATGAGTACAAGACTTCGTATCGGTTTTGGGCCGAGACGGTCAACACCGCTTGCTACGCCATCAACTGGTTATATCTACATCGAATCCTCAAGAAGACATCTTATGAACTCCTCACCGGTAAAAAGCCCAATGTTTCATACTTTAGAGTCTTTGGTAGCAAATATTTTATTCTTGTTAAAAGAGGTAGAAAATCTAAATTTGCTCCTAAGGCTGTAGAAGGCTTTTTACTTGGTTATGACTAAACACAAGGGCATATAGAGTCTTCAACAAATCCACTGGATTAGTTGAGGTTTCTTATGACATTGTGTTTGATGAGACTAATGGCTCCCAAGTGGAGCAAGTTGATCTTGATGAGCTAGATGATGAAGAGGCTCCGTGCGTCGCGCTAAGGAACATGTCCATTGGGGACGTGTGCCCTAAGGAATCCGAAGAGCCTCCACAAGCACAAGATTAACCGTCATCTTCAAATCAAGCATCTCCACCAACCTAAGATGAGGAACCGGCTCAAGACAATGAAGAAGAAGATCAAGAGGATGAGCCACCTTAAGAAGAGTCCAATGATCAAGGGGGAGATGAAGACAATCAAGATAAGGAAGATGAGCAAGAAATATAGGGTCAAAGACTGCCACGCCCAAGAGTCCACCAGGCGATTCAAAGAGATCACCTCATCAACTCCATTCTTGGTGATATTCATAAGGGGGTAACTACTCGATCACGAGTCACACATTTTTGTGAGCATTACTCTTTTGTTTCCTCTATTGAGCCTTATAGGATTGAGGATGCATTAAGAGATTTTGATTGGGTGATGGCAATGCAAGAAGAGCTCAACAACTTCACGAGGAATGAGGTATGGCATTTGGTTCCACGTCCTAATCAAAATGTTGTAGGTACCAAATGGGTATTCTGCAACAAGCAAGATGAGCATGGTGTGGTGATAAGGAATAAAGCCCAACTTGTGGCCAAAGGATATTCACAAGTCGAAGGTTTGGATTTCGATGAAACTTATGCACCTGTAGCTAGGCATGAGTCAATTCGCATATTACTTGCCTATGCTACTTACCATGGCTTCAAGCTTTATCAAATGGACGTGAAAAGTGCCTTCCTCAATGGACCAATCAAGGAAGAGGTCTATGTTGAGCAATCTCCCAGCTTTGAAGATAGTGAGTACTCTAACCATGTCTATAAGCTTTCAATGGCGCTTTATGGGCTCAATCAAGCCCCAAGAGCATGGTATGAATGCCTGCGAGATTTTCTTATCACTAATGGCTTCAAAGTCGGCAAGGCCGATCCTACACTCTTTACTAAAATTGTTGCAAATGATTTGTTTATATGCCAAATTTACGTTGATGATATTATATTTAGGTCTACTAACAAATATACTTGTGAAGAGTTTAGTAGGATCATGGTTTAAAAATTCGAGATGTCAATGATGGGGGAGTTGAGGTATTTCTTAGGATTTCAAATCAAGCAACTCCAAGAGGGCACCTTCATCAGCCAAACCAAGTACGTTCAAGACATTCTTAAGAAATTTGGAATGAAGGATGCCAAACCCATCAAGACACCCATGGGAACTAATGGGCATCTCGACCTCGACACGGGAGGTAAATTCGTAGATCAAAAGGTATACCGATCGATGATAGGATCTTTACTCTATTTATGTGCATCTCGACCGGATATTATGCTTTCCTTATGCATGTGTGCAAGGTTCCAAGCCAATCCTAAGGAAGTTCACCTTAAGGTCATGAAGAGAATCATAAGGTATTTAGTTTACACTCCTACGTTTGGCCTCTGGTACCCCAAGGGATCCACATTTGATTTAATAGGTTATTCAGATGCCGATTGGGCAGGGTGTAAAATTGATAGGAAGAGCACATCAGGGACTTGTCAGTTTCTGGGGAGATCCCTGGTGTCTTGGGCTTCAAAGAAACAAAACTCAGTAGCTCTTTCTACCGCCGAAGCCGAGTATATTGCCGCAGGTCATTGTTGTGTGCAATTACTTTGGATGAGGCAAACCCTCAGGGACTATGGCTACAATTTGAGCAAAGTCCCTCTCCTATGTGACAATGAGAGTGCTATCTGCATGGCGGAGAATCATGTTGAACACAGCCGCACTAAGCACATAGACATTCGGTATCACTTTCTGAGGGATCACCAACAAAGGGGGGATATCAAAATAGCTTATGTTAACACCAAAGATCAATTAGCCGATATCTTTACCAAGCCATTAGATGAGAAAACCTTTAGCAAACTTAGGAATGAGCTAAATATTCTTGATTCTCGGAATTTTGATTGAAACATTGCACACATAGCTCATTTATATACCTTTGATCATATCTCTTTCATTTGGTACATACACATATTTCTTATTCTTCCTGTGCCAAAGCTAAGACTAATATGTTTCCATGAGTATTTCTTGTGTTAGTCTTAGATTGAAAGGGAAATAGAGTATTCGGCAAAGACAACGCTTCCACTCAACTCCATCGGTATTATCTACCCTTTGCCGGTATTCCATCACCTCTCAATTTGGTATAATCTTTCACTCATATATTGTTTACCAAAGGGGGAGACAATATAAAAGGGCTTCAACGTTCTTCATTTTTGGCGCTTAATGCCAAAGGGGGAGAAAATATTAAGCCCAAAGCAAAAGGACCGCACCACCACCATTTCAAAAAATTTCGAAATGAAAGATTTTATTGGTATTCACAAATGTTTTGTTTTTCAATTAGTACTCAAGATAAATTTCACATTGGAAAATTTCAAATTTGTATCTCTGCTTATAAAAATAAGATTTCAAAATTGGTACCCATTTCAAAAACCATCTTGAAAGCTAAGAGGAGAATTTCATTCAGGGGAGCTTTTGTTTAGTCAAAGGAAAAGCATTTGAAACAGGGGGAGAAAATTTCAAATCTTGAAAATGCTTCTTACAATATCATTCTTATATCTTTGACTATTTGCAAAAGAATTTTGAAAAGAATTTGAAAAAGGTTTGCAAAAACAAAACATGTGGTGCAAAGTGGTCCAAAATATTAAATAAAAGAAAGCAATCCATTCATGCTTATTCATATACAAAAGGTCTTTCATATTGGTTTAATTCCAAGTAACCTATGCACTTACCTTATGCAAACTAGTCTATTTCTGCACTTTATATGTTTGCTTTGGTTTGTATTGGCATCAATCACCAAAAAGGGGGAGATTGAAAGGGAAATATGGTTAACCTTTTCCCACAATTAATTTTGGTGGTTGAATGCCCAACACAAATAATGGACTAACTAGTTTTCTCTAGAATACATGTTCTACAGGTGCATAAAGGTTCAACACAAACCAATAAAAGAATGAAGTTAGGGATCAAATTCAATGGAGCAAAGAAACAGAGTGTGCCCTGATCTGGCGCACCGGACTGTCCGGTGTGCCACTGGACAGTGTCCGGTGCACCAAGGTCGTACAATCTCAAACTCGCTACTCTCAGGTTTCTCCAGCGCCGCTCCGCTATAATTCACCAGACTATCCGGTGTGCCACCGGACTGTCCGGTGTGACAGCGGAGCAACGGCTACTCGTGCAACGGTCGACTGCAAAAGCCATGCTGACCGCTGAACAGTGAAGAACAGTGCACCCAGAGTCAGAGCGCAGAAGTCAGAGGCGCACCGGACAGTGAACAATGCGTGTCCGGTGCGGCACTGGACTGTCCGGTGCCACTAGAGGACAAGCCTCCAACGGTCAACTGCTCTAGAACCCTAACGGTTGGGTGACGTGGCTGGCACACCGGACGCTGTCCGGTGGCGCACCGGACAGTACAACAGCCTGCCCCAACGGCTATGTGGTGGTTGAGAGCTATAAATACCCCTCAACCACCACCACTCCAAGCATCCAAGCATTCAACACATTGCATTCAATACAAGAGCAATAGACCTCATTCCAAGACACAAATCAAAGCGATCGATCCACTCAAAGTCCCAAATTCAACTCTAGCGCATTAGGACTTGTGAGAGGATCACTTGTGTTTCTTGTTGCTCTTGTTTGCTTGGTTGGCTTTCTTTTCTTTTCCTTGTTACTCTCAAGTGCTTTGTAAGCAAGGAAAGAGACACCAATTGTGTGGTGGTCCTTGCGGGGTCTAAGTGACCCATGAGAAGTAAAGAAGAAAGCTCACTCGGTCTAGGTGACCGTTTGAGAGAGGGAAAGGGTTGAAAGAGACCCGATCTTTGTGACCACATCAACGGGGACTAGGTTCTTTAGAACCGAACCTCGGTAAAACAAATCACCGTGTCATCCGCTCTATTTCTTGGTTGATTTGTTTTCCCCCTCTCTCCCGAACTTGGATTTAATTCTAACGCTAACCACGGCTTGTAGTTTGTGTTTTAAGTTGTAAATTTTAGATTACGCCTATTCACCCCCAGGCGACTTTCAGTGATCTAGCAAGATACAACCCCTCTAGGTACAATACAATGGTGAGTGCAAGCACCAAGGGGTTGAGGGTGTTGTAAGGAAAATGGACCCCAGGCCTTTTGGCTAATTGAGTTTTGGTGTTTGATGATTAACACAACCTATGGACTAATATGTTTGCCAGTGTTTATTATTATAGTTCACAGGATGCGAAGAGAATTGGACCAAGGCAATGAGGATACAACACCTCAAAAGAAGACATAAAAAGATGCATAGGAGTCCAATACTCAAGAACAAAAGAAGCCCGAAGAAATCAGCGAAGAAATCCAAGATGCGGGCTGTCAACTAAAATTGAGCTATTAGAATCTAGTGCTCCATCCACTGCTACCGATGATAGCCTTATTAAAAGGAATGAAAAACTTAAGGCTAAGTTAGCTAGCTCCCAAGAAGCTATTGAAAATTTGTTAGAGAAAATGGAAATTCTTAGCATACACAATAATGAGCTAACTACTAAGCTTGAAAACATTGGTAGCACCCCAGCAGCATCTTTAGTTAAAATACCTGAAATAATTAAGAAAGATGCTTCTACTTCCTGCTTTGATTTAATTGATGATTCTAACCCCTGCAACCAAGTCGTTGTTGAGAATATTGTTGTAGAGACATGTTCGGATGAGGTTGCAAAGGAAAATGAACAATTAAAGCAAGAAGTGGCTCGCCTTGGCAAGACTTTGTATGACAAGAAAGGCAAAGCCAAACAAATCCGACCTCCACAGGATAACACCACTGCGGGAGTGAACAAGCCTATGGAGGGAGAAACTGTGATTTGTAGGCATGCCACAAGGAAGGCCACAAGTCTTTCCAATGCAAGGCGATGACCGGGGATAAACAAAGGCAAAAGCTCAAGCAAAAGCCATCAAGCAAAATCTCCAACACCTACATCAAAAAGGTGAACAAAAAGGATGCTACACCATATTTGATCAAGAAGAAAAAGAATGGAAAGGTTATAGCAATCAAGGCCAACAAGCAAGCCAACAAAGGAAAAGGGGTCAAACGCATCTGGGTGCCAAAGGAGATAATTTCAACCATGAAAAGCACCAAGAAGGTTTGGATCCCGAAAGGGAAGTGAGTGGACTGAAGGTCAGCGGGAAATTTGGAGACTTGGCAAAATTTGGGATGTATATCATGGGATACATCATATTGGATCAAGTTAATTGCCAAGTGGGTTAGTGAAAATTTTGGACCCAAATTTCCCACCCATGACTAAGGTAACTAGTTTTATTGTATTCCTCGTTTTTAGATATGCGTATCTATTTACCTTTTATCTAGTTTACCTTTCTTGCCTAGCATTACATTTGTTATGTACTTCTGTTTAAAATCATGCATACTAGGTAAATCATATGGTAGGATTGCTTGTTTTTAATTCATATACTTAAGCAAACCTACATGGCTTAAAATGTTTATTTAAGCACGGCACATATCTTCTATATCACTCCATAGTAAATGATGCATAAATTGAAAATTTTGATTTCTACAAGTTGTATCATTTAACTTATATGTGCCAAAGTTAGGATTATAGATAATTTGCCCCTCTTGATATCAAATCAAAGTGCATGTCTCCTACAAGTATTCAAAACTTGTATGCACACCTTTAGGGGGAGATTACTCTATAATCTAACACTTTGAGACTAACACCTTTTCAAGTCTATTTTATGTGATAGTCTCATTGTAAGGAAAATAAGGTCCCCGGAGAAAAACAACAATCTTCCACTGCAAAATCTCCAACAACTCTCATGTCTCTCAAGCTCACCATTGACTTTCAACTGGTATCTTTTGAGACTACTCTCAGTATCATTTACATGTCTTCTCCAAATTTTGATTAGACTATATTTCATATCATATGCTTCCATGTTGCAAAAATGCATAAGTAGTTAACTCATATTCTGTTACCTATGCATAAGGGAAGTTAGTCTTTTCAAATCATGTCTTGCACCTCTAATTTTCACATGATTTTTCCTAAGTAGAGGATCTCTGTCAGGGGGAGTATTTCTTCATCTCTAAAAAGGGGGAGAAACTTCTTTCTAAAGAGACCACTCATTTAGGGGGAGTTCCTTTCAACTGGTATCATTCATATGGTTTATTTTAATATCCTTCTAGTGATATCATTTGATTCAATTCTTGTTGAGGGCAAGCTGTTATTTACTTCCTACATGCTTTTAATGTCTTCCTTTTCGGTGGTTGATGCCAAAGGGGGAGAAGTTTAGGGACCAAAGCAATGAAAACTATATCAATCACCAAACACCACCAATTTAAAATTTTATATCTACAAATGGTTTTTCCAGTGGTTTTGGTTATTTGGTCCAAAAATAGGAAGTAAGTGAATTATGGAGTTAGGGGGAGGCTTAAGTCCATAATTTCACATTGTGGGGACAATCATGCATCTTAGCAAGTAGATTACATATTTTAATTCAAATACTTGTATTATTTGCTTGCTTTGGTTGTGTTGTCATCAAGCACCAAAAAGGGGGAGATTGTAAGGAAAATGGACCCCAGGCCTTTTGGCTAATTGAGTTTTGGTGTTTGATGATTAACACAACCTGTGGACTAATATGTTTGCCAGTGTTTATTATTATAGTTCATAGGATGCGAAGAGAATTGGACCAAGGCAATGAGGATACAACACCTCAAAAGAAGACATAAAAAGATGCATAGGAGTCCAATACTCAAGAACAAAAGAAGCCCGAAGAAATCAGCGAAGAAATCCAAGATGCAGGCTGTCAGCCAGCGCCTGGTGGCGCACCGGACACTGATGTCCGGTGTGCACCGGACACTGATGTCCGGTGTGCACCGGACACTGATGTCCGGTGTGGCACCAGATAGTCTGTGCAGAGAGGTCACAGATAGGCGCTCTCTGGCTGTAGCACCGGACTGTCCGGTGTGCACCGGACTGTCCGGTGTGCCACGGGCAGACGGCAACGGTCGGATCCAACGGTCGACTGCTACAGGCGCCAACGGTCGGCTGATGTGGCGTGCACCGGACATTGTACAGTAGATGTCCGGTGGTGCACCGGACTGTCCGGTGCACCCGACGACAGAAAGCTGCTGCTTTCTGTCCAACGGCTAGTTTGGGGTGTGGAGGCTATAAATACCACCCCAACCGGCCATTCTCAAGTGTGGGAGCCCAAGCAACATACCAAGACACATAGTGCATATTTTCAAGTGCTCAAACACCCAAGTGCTTGATAGAATCACTCGGTGATTAACGTAGGTGCTTTGCGAAGTGCTTAGGTTAGTTAGACCGCTTTAGCGCTTGCTCTAGGTGAACCCTAGTTAGTTGAGTGAGTTTTGTAAAACCACACAACCCTTCGGCTCTTACGTGAGTCGTTGTAATTGTACCAAGTGGGGCGAGAGTCTTGCGAGACCGTGACAACCGCGTTTGTGTCACGGCCGCCACCGTGTACCGGAGGGAACGAGGCCCGCGGCGTTTCGGCTGGAAGCTCGATAGTGGAGACGGCGGGGAGCGTCCGAGAGGAGCCGGAAGCGGAGCACCACTTGCGCGTGGAGAAGGCCCGCGGCTCTCTACGGAGTTACTCGACCGTGGTGCTTGGCCCTCGCGTGGGCTTCCCTTTACGTAGGGGCACCAACGAGGATTAGTCGGGACCTTGCGTGGTTCCGGATACCTCGGTAAAAATACCGGTGTCATCCACGAGAGTTTGCTTCTCTACTTGGCTCTTTACATTCCGCATTTATATTAAGCATTGAAGTTTCAATCTTGTAGTCATACTTATTTAGTGTAGATTGAAACTTAGCCTTTGCGGTAGAGATAGCAACACTTAGACAAAACCTAGTTTGCACATTCTAGTTTTAATTATTTGCATAGGTTTTGCTCTAGGGATTTAATTGTGGCCTAGTTTAGTAAAAGTTTTAGAAGTCCTAATTCACCCCCCCTCTTAGGCGTCACCCGTTTCCTACAGGTGTCTAACCTCACTTATAACTATTAGGGATATCACAAAACAAGCACTACAATATGCTAATTACAATGATTATTTGAGCACTTGGGTGTCTAGAACTAAAGGCTTAGAGTCTCAACTCACTTGCTATGGTTCTCAGCTCCCGCACTTGGGAAATGGCTAGTTGGGGTGGTATTTATAGACCTCCATGTCCAAATGACTATTGGAACAAAGCAATCTTTTCTGCGTACGTAGCACCAAACAGGTCGAGTGACCACACCAGACACATTCATTGAGTTCCACGCCAGCTAGTCATTGTGACTAGCCATTGTCAACTGTTGAGCTCGAGGAATCCGGTGTTAACACTGGTGTCACACCTGACATGTGTAGTGAGTATAACCCAACTTGGTTGCATTTGCAATCTCTGAGTATCATGTCTAGTGTAGTATCTAGTGTGCCATCCTACATGTCTGGGATGTTGTAAAATCTTGCATACATGTTGCAGACCTTACTAGGTGCCATATATGGTGTGGCATTCGGTGCACACCTAGGTGTTAGGTGTACTCAGTTCTTTAGCTCATTCTTCAGTACAGGCATTGCTCCTCTCTATTGTGGTATTTTGGTGCACCACCGGACACGTTCGATGCTCCTCTACAGCATGTTTTTTTCTTCGCGTTTCTTTGCTTGGGCTTCTTCCATCTTCTGTCTTGGACTCTTTTATGATCTTCATAGGTCTTCAACGAGTCTTCTAATTAATATCTTGCTTGATCATCTCGTTGCCTTTATTCAAGTCCACACTACATCCATTGAACTATATCCATAAACACTACCAAACATCATTAGTCTAAATGGTTATGTTGTTCATCAAACATAAAAACACTTAATCAAATGGGCTACAATCCATTTTCCTCACAGTCTCCAACAAAGACAATGCTTTAGCCAAGCGTCTACCGGCCTAGAGCCTCTCTAGGGTGCCTGCTTCAAGTGATATAAGAACCTACTTATGCAGTGGATGGATTTGGTCTCTCTCGAGTGCTTGCTTCTAAGTGAGTGATGATTCTAATCATGTAGTGGTTAGATTTCACTACAGGTCTGTCCGCGCTAAGGCTATTTCCAATGGTAGTTTCATGTAGTGGTTAGATCCTCTTCCATTCCTTTTTGTACGTCCAACAAACACATCTTAAATAGAGAGACTAATCTTTAGTCTCTTACAAACAAGACCTTATATGACAAAGCTATTCTATTTTAATTACAATAATATGTATTTTATATGAGAACAAAACAACAGGTAAAAGGAAGGGCTGAAGATTAAGAGCCATGCACCATCATATTTCTTCGGTGTCTCGGTGGTCACGAGAGAGAGAGAGAGACGGGATTTCAGATTCCTTCGCGTAGTGGAAAGGGCAAATGGAACCACCATGTTCCGTATTTAGGGATGGTAGTGCGCTATAAAATTTAAGAATCAAATTGAATTAGGATCGAACCATATTTTTATTTATTTTAAGCTAAATATAATTAAAATTTCTAATTTATTATAAAGAAATATTTAGATTATGAGCCATTAGCACCTTTAACCCATGGACAAAAAAGGACAATGTAAATCATTTAGTAGTACTCACTCGGTTCTAAATTAAAATTTGTTTCACTTTTTTTCTAGATTCATACAATAATTAATGTATGTATTGTATATATATGTCTAGATTTATAATCATTTATATGAATATGAATATAGAATTTAGAGCTAAAACAACTACTATTTTAAAACCGATAGACCATTACATTTTTCATTTACCCAATAAACTGGAAGCACAGCCAAACGTACATCTACGACGCAAGCAAAAAACCAAAAAAAAAACATCGCAGTCGTTATTCAGAGTTCCCGAGCAATACACCGGAGACCGTAGTGATAAATTTTAGGACAAACGGAATCTAAATTTCAAAACCAAAGCGACACCACGGCGGATGCGTTGTGCAGAAGAAAAACAGTGGGCTCCCTCGAGAATGCACATGCTTGATCAGTTTCCATTCCACAGGATGGTGGTCTCGGCGATCATGCCGGTGACGACGTAGGGGTCCATGTTGGACGCCGGCCTGCGGTCCTCGAAGTAGCCCTTGCCCTCCCTCTCGGTGTCGCGGCCGACGCGGATGGACGCGCCGCGGTTCGCCACGCCCTGCAGAACGACACCATAGCGCACACCCACGAACGTGAGCGAGTCTGCGGGCGGAACAGAAACCATTCGCATCGCATCGCATCAGAAAGAAACCCACCCATTTGAAGGTGTTGATGTCGGCGGTCTCGTGGCGGCCTGTGAGGCGGCGCTCGTTGCCCTCGCCGTACGCGGCGATGTGCTCCTTGTGCCTCTTCCCCAGCTTGTCGATCGCCGCCTTGATCACCTCGTATCCCCCGGCGTCCCTCATCGACTTGGTGCTGTAGTTGGTGTGGGCGCCGGCGCCGTTCCAGTCGCCCTGCACCGCAACGGATTCAGTACGTAGCCGCGCGATGCCTACGGACGGATGCGAGAAAGAAAATCACAAGAAACTTCACTTCATCTAACCTTGATCGGCTTCGGGTCGAGGGAGAGGACGATTCCGGCCATCTCGGTGATCCTCTGGAAGAACCACACCAATCAGTCAGCGAAAGACAAACGCAGCGTTAGCCGCAGCACTAGTCAGCTAGTTTGACGACACTGCCACTACTGGAGGACGGCACACGGCACCGCGAAACGGACCTCGAGAATGTAGCGGGCGACCCATATCTCGTCGCCGGCAGAGATCCCAACGGACGGCCCCACTTGGAACTCCCACTGTTTGACACGGAACCCGGTTCAGAATCATCAGCTCAGCATAGCGATGCCGTCCCCGTCCTGACGATTGGTCAGAGCGACGGCTGCATGCGCGCAACTTGCAGCAGGGCTGTACAGTGTACTACCTACCTGTCCAGGCATGACTTCGCCGTTGATGCCGCTGATGTTGATGCCGGCGTAGAGGCAGGCCTTGTAGTGGGCGTCAACCACGTCGCGCCCAAAGGCCTTGTCGGCACCGGCGGCGCAGTAGTATGGTCCCTGGAAAAAGAAAAAATCAAAACGCGCCCCAACAGTTGACAGAAGCTCAGGAATGAATTCAGTAATACTTGTAATAAAGTTTCATTATGTCAACTAGCTCAAAGTTTTTTTTTTTGAAAAAAAAAGGTGATCTTGTTTTTCAAAGCTCTTACATCACATAGCTTGCGTTTTTTTGTCAACTTGCAATAGATAGAATCTGAAAAAGAAATGAGATATCATAGAAGTTTTCTTGCCTGGGGACCAGGGTATCCACCAACAGGCCAGCCGAGGGGCCAGCTCACGTCCTTCTGAAGGAGGGTGTACTCCTGCTCAATACCGTACCTGTTCCAATCCAGACGGAGGTCATCCTGGTGAGGAACCAGATAAGGTAGAAAGGTAGTAGTAAAACAACATCTTTTTTTTTTTTTGACGATTTTGGAACAGCAAAACGCTGGTGTTTTCTGAAATCGGGCAGATATTCATTCATTCATTCATACCACGGCACCTCAGCTGCGACGTCGGGGTGGCTGAAAACCTTGGCGGCGCTGTACCTCTTGTTGGTGGGGATTGGCTCGCCTTGTGGCGTGTAGCAGTCACACATCACCTATACAGATCGAGAGTAGTTTGAGTAAGAAGCGTAGCAAACCAATCAGTATAGCTTGTTTGCCAAAAGACAAAGAAAATACTTGTAAGAGAAAATACTTACAAGGATGTGGTTACCCTTCCTGAACGGGTCCTTGAAAATGGCTTGAGGGCTTCAGAGTTCAGAGTGAAAAACAAAAAAACAGAAGGCGCAAAACCACATAAGCAACAGAGAACAAGGTGCCACTGCCATGTGCCATGCAAGGTTTAAAAAAATAAAAAATAAAAAGTGAACAAAGGGGCAAGGAGACGAGGATCGTACTAGAGGATGACTTCACTGTCCTCTCCGGGAGCCTGCCCGGTGCTGGAGCCGTCGTAGTTCCATTTCGGCAGCTGGCTCGGGTCGGTGATGGGGCCTTTCACCGTCTGCTCTAACAGCAGATGAGCATGGTCAGAGATGCATCATGCTGCTATATATATTTATATTTATATATATGGTATAGATCATGGCTTGGAAAGAAACGACGTGGACGAGAGACTACGCACCCTCGCTTTGCTCCTGAGGTCTATGCCGGTTCCTCCAATCCTGCACAGGAAGAGGCGGCATCAGAGAGGTGCGGTGCGGACGATGCTAACTTCGGGCGATCGTCGAGTGCAACTTTGCAAGGGATGTACTAGTTTGGATGCAAAGGCGATTCTGAAAGGGAAAAAAACCAGAGCAAGATCAGAGGGATGCCAACCAGATGTACTCGGCGATGATCCTGTCGGTGCAGTCACTCAGGTCGAGGTTGACGAGGTCGGTGAGGCTGGCCATCACTCCGGCAGAAGGCGAGAAGAACAAGAGAGAGAGCGAAGCGTCTCAAGTATCGCAATGGATGATCAGAAGCCGTGAGCCGGAAAGGGTTATTTATAGAGCGAAGCTTTTGTCTGCGACGAAGACAGAGGGAGGAGACGGACGCAGGGCAGGGCGTGCATCATTTTCGTTTAGAGATAAAATAAGGTTTCTTTTCCAGTTTCCTCCATAATCTACACCGACCCCTGCCCTCAGCGGTTTAAAAAGATTTTTTAGGCTAGTTTAACAACCTTATTTTCTCGAGAAATTTTTATTTTTTAATAAAATTTAGTTTATTTTTTCTTAGAAAAATAGGAATCCCTTCATAAAATATTGTTTCTAAACTAGCCCTAATAATGGATAATCTTCTGACCTCTTCCTACTTGGAGGATTAGCAAACACATAAATGTTCTTACAAAAACGCTGTGATAACGACAAGCCACACCTGGAGGGACAAACCTCCTACACAATCCTAACACTTAAACTAAAGTTTGAAGAGGGCAGCATGGAGCATAATGAAAGGAGAAAATCATAATGCAATACGATTAGTAAACCTCCATCCATTGTGTGCAAAAAAAAAAAATAACGCAGCCGCCTCCAACCGGCGGCAAGCATCTTTTATTACTGATCATTCTTCCTCTTTATGAAGTTGTGCCCACGTTCTAAGCCAGTATGTCGGCCGAAAGAGAACCTAGAAATAAGTTAGCATGGTTTTTTTTGTCAAAAACTAAATCATTCCTACTTATCCAGATAGCCCAACACACTGCTGTAACACCTGTGACAATCAGATTTTTAGCTTTTGATGGAATCCCGACCAGCCACCTTCCAAAGGTGTATCTAACAGACCTCGGATTACTCAACCCCAAACACCAGTAAATCAATCTCCACATGAATTGGGCATAATGGCAATTATCAAAAAGATGTTGCATTGTCTCATCTGAGTCACAGAAAGCACATTTTTTGCTACCTCGCCAGTTACGCTTATGTAGATTGTCTTTTTGTTAGAACCACCCCTTTAATTAAATACCACATAAAAAATTTATCTTGAGGGGAACTCTCATATTCCATAGAGATTTATTATAGGCCACTTTAACATTATTAATAAGAGCCCTATACATCGACTTAACGGAGATCTGACCCGACGTAGTTAGATGCCATTCGAACAAATCGTTCTCCTCATTTAACTCAACTTGTGCAATCCGGGTAACCAAACTATGCCACAACAACAAGGTATCACCAACCAAAGATCTATGGAAGGATACGTTCAAAGGAACCCTTTCGAGAACAGACGCCACTGTAGCATTCTTTCGCACTATATTATACAACGAAGGATATTGAAGCATAAAAGGTTGGTTCCCAATCCAGCGGTCTTCCAAGAATCTGATCTGAGTCCCATTTTTCAAGATGAAGGAACCTAGCTCAAGAAAGGTGTCCTTTACTTTCATTAACCTCGTCCAGAAGTGAGAGTCCCCTGGCTTTCTTGTTACTTTAGACAACGTATACCTGCTTAGGTACTTTTTTCTTAGTAAGTTTTGCCACAACCCATTCTCATTAATCAGCTTAAAGATATATTTACTAAGCAAACACTTGTTTTGGACGTCTCTATTCTGAATTCCTAACCCTCCTTACTCTTTTAGAAGGCATAGAATATTCCATTTACCTGTCTATACTTCTTATGGTCGTCCCCTTGCCAAAAGAACTGGGACCTATAGTAGTCTATTTTTTCTAGGACTCCCCTTGGGATCTCAAAAAATCTAACATAAACATGACTAGGCTAGTAAGAATATAATTAATCAGAACCAGATGAGCCACTATAGATAGGAGCTTCCCTTTACAGCTGCTTAGCCTTTTCTCTATATTTTACTCTATTACTTTCCAATCGTTGTTACTTAATTTTCAGAAGTGCATATGAATACCTAAATACTCGAAAGGGTAAACCCCTTTCCTACACCCGGACAGGTTGAAATAGCTCTCTGCCTCACTCTCTGCCTGTCCAAAGCAAAATAATTCACACTTATGATAGTTTATCTTTAACCCCAAAACTTGTTCAAAGGCCAGTAAAAGCTTTAAATTAAATGCTTTAGCCACATCGTGCTGAAGGAAGAGCAGAGTATCATCTGCGTATTGCAGAATGGACAGACCACCGTCAACTAGGTGTGGTATAAGGCCTTCAAATTGGCCTTCTATTTTTGCCCTATTTATCAGAATAGCCAATATGTCGACTACAATATTAAAAAGAATCGGGGAGAGGGGATCCCCATGTCTTAAACCTTTATGGGTCTGTAAATTTTCTCCTATTTGGTCATTGATTTTGATCCCTACGTAACCTCGTGTCATAATAGAATTTATCCAGTCACAACATCCACAAACTGTGGAATGATGCACGGATCAAGCACAAGTACTTGCAAGCGACATACATCGAACTTATTTGTAAACTTCATGTCCACCGCTTTTTGTCACACCTAGGATTGAACCGACAACCTAGATCAACTGAAATTTCTTCATCTCTGGTGGAATCCCGATGAATTGGACCCACACTTTTTTTAACTCGGCTTGGGCAAGCAATTTACCTGTTACCTCCTCAACTTTCATTGCAGCGTTGCATTTTGTTTGCACTACTCCCCACTCTATCATATGGGCTAACTCCTCTCGAGACGGAAAATGGGTCCTAAAAAGATTAGGGCATGTACGCACCACTTCCCACTTCCATTTGTTGGAGACTAGCCTCTCGAGCTCTGCTGAACCTCCGAAAGATTTTCACTTGAAACCTTCACTACTGCAGATTAAAAAGATAGTGTCCATCATCCTCTCAACTTAGGAGACAGTTAGAATTAGTTTGTAGACTCAAATTCGCTTGTGGAAATTAGTTTATTTTCATCTTAATCCTCTCTAATCCAGACTAGCCCTTACAGTTTGGTATTTTCTTTTTAGGGGTCACGAACAGCACATCTGGCCAGACCGACGGCTTCAGTGATTTTCAGAATCCATAGGGTTCTCTTCATTTCTGCCACTACAGCTGGAGCTGGATGGAAACATATACGAGTCAAGTCCTATCCGTTCATTGAGAGCTGTGCCTGCCTGTGTGCCAATACCTTCTTCTGTGCTGGAATGGCGGAAGAAGCTAAAAGCAGCAGCCACATACAGTAAGGCCGCCTATATCCAGTTGTTTGTTATCCTAAACCTGAATGGACGGCAATGGTGGAACGGATGCCTACTTCCTGCTTCGAGTGAACTACTGAACAGCTCGTCCAGTGAACGTGGAGTTGCTTTTCATTATAAACCACTCAAACGAAAAGCGCACCCGGAAAAGGAACCGTGCTTTTACTGCTAGTTCCGCGAGAACCCAAAAGATTTTCCTTGAGCTAGGAACTGAGAACGCGTTTCGAAAACAACTAAAAGAAAGTAGTACGTATACATCATCCGAGAGGCAAAAAAAAGCTAAAAAGACTGGGCGGTCGACTATCATCTAGTCACTCAACGGATCGTCACAGCTCTTTTTTAAAAAAAAAATCTCGAGGGGGAGCAAAACTTCACCTAATATATTAAGTTTTTGAAGCCTAGAAAGACAACTCTAAAAGGGCAAAGAGATTAGAAAAAAACGAGGGAGAGGCATCCATGCTCTTTTTAGATCCATTTGCATTGCCGGTAATTAATTAAGCTTGCCTTATTGCTAAAGAGGACAAGAGCCGTTGCATCCGAGAACAACGTGTGCGCTGTATTTTCGCCGTTCCGGCCGCCGCGTTTTTCCTGAAACTCCGATGACGGTTTGCGCCGAGAAGTCTAGAGGCCATCGCTTCAAATCCCCTCGATCCAAAAAAACGAGTATACAACGCTGGCTTTGTCGTTTAATTGCACGATATGAAAGCTGGTGTTATTAGTATAAACAAAGTACTAGAGCTCTTGCTTATTAGAGATTCTTCAGCGCAGGCAGGACCAAAGCGTTATTGTTTTCACCTACACCACTCTCTCTCTCTCTCTTGTTTTCCTGTTCCCCAACAGATTGTCTGTCCAGCCTCTTATTCAGCCAATCTGGTCGTACTCGTCGCTGGTTCAATACGATCTGCCTTGCTGAAACATTAAAAACAACCAGGCCAGATGACGGCATGGTTTGCACCTTGCAGTTGCAGCATCGTCTATAAACGTTTTCCGCTCACCGCATTGGTTGACTTTGCTTCTACGTTATATATTCGCTCTCCTATCGACGTTTTCTTTTTTCTTTTTTTCAAGCGTTCACTTTGTTTATGTACAATGCCGTGCCGTCATATGATGTAAGTATGACGCATTTTGACAAATCCGTGCCCGCTCACATTTCTCTCGTTCTTTGACATGTCTCCAATTATCGGATGTACTGTTGAGAATTGCTAATTATAATTTTCCGATCTCTTTCTTAAAAAAAATCTAGGTGTATATTCCTCGTATATCTTTTGAAAGGCCCGTGTATATTCTGACGCAACATACTGTGCCAGGATCCTACATGACTTTGCAATTTTTTATATAAAAAAACTTTGAGCAAGCCTTTTTTTTTGTTTTTGCTGCTCTGGATAACCCATTTGCAGACCACATGATCAGCACCAGCATCTTTCAATTCTAAGAACTGTGGGCTGCATCAGCATGCTATGTCTGTAACTCCACCGCTGGAAGTCGTATATGATCTTCGGTGCAGCAGCCAGCAAGCAACAAGGCAACAATCTGCCGTCTGTTGGGGTTATCCAACCTTTGAGACGCCGAAGAGAATGTCACCTGAAGGAGATGTCCCTTTGGGCTCATAAAAGTCATGCTGCCAGTGTGTGTGACACTGTTCCCCCCACGAGACCCGGTCAGCAAATTTTAAGTTTCTCTGTTCGCCGTCCAGGAATTCAAGTCGTAGTTCGCAATCGGGTTTTTATTTGAGGAATCTTGCATCTCCCTTGCATCGCGTCACTGGGCTGTCCCAGCTGCCCCTGGAATCTAAAGTCAACAGTTCGTTGTTAGGTCCATTTGCTGGGCGAAAATGGTTTTGTTTTTGAAGAAGAAAGGTCAAGCCAGAACTCATTTCTGCCAATCAGTTTCCACCAGTGCCGTGTGAAATAACCAGCGTACAACTCTCAGCGTTTTCAACTGCTCCAATCCTGAATTGTCTATAAATTCGACTGACTGGTGCAATCATCTCTCTCTGAAAAAACTAATAATAGTAACAGATGTAGGAAATGTTTTGCCGTCTTCCATCCAAATTCCAACCGGGCCTACTATCTCGAGATGCGGAATATCACAAGTGGAATTTCTAGTTCATGGAAGGTGTGTTGATGATAAACCAAACTGATTAAATTACTACCATGTTCAAAATTACATTTTGCTCTTCTCTACTCAAAATAGCTGAGGTATAGGCCGTATTATCTATGTGTGTGTGTATACAGGAAGCTGGATCTAGTATATAGCCAGGGGCCGCAAGCAAAACCAACGGCGCCTGCTTAATTCATCCTGTGGAACAATGCCACTGCTACCAGCCGGCAAGTCCCCTCCCCTGGCACTTGGCAGCAAGCATCTTGGCATCTTCTAACATGCACCATCAGATTCGCTCGTTTATTTTGCAGAATTGAGGGGTGCGTCGAGACGGGAGTGGTAGTGTGTGTGTGTGTGGGCACTGGGTAACCAAAAAATATATGTAGTCCTCGCTTTTGCTTTCGTTGGACTCGGACGGCACCCAAGGAACCAAGTTAGCAAGAATCATCAGGTTTGGTAGCGCATGTTCGTTGGACACGATTGCGATATAGAAATATGCCTTGTCGATGAATGAGCGTCAGTCATGGCAGATCATCTTCTTGAACTTATGGCTAATTGTCCTCAGAATACATACTCTGGATAGCTAGATTATTTTTCCATGAGAAGTGAGAATCGGTGGTACTAGTTGTTGTGGGAAAGGCTGTTTTCTGTTTTGACTCTTTTTTTTAAAAAAAATCATGTCGAACCATACAAGAACTAATTTCATCTTTGAGACAGAGACACATCAATAGCACCGAGATATCTCACTAGACATCATCGTGAACAGTGACATTAAGAACCATGGTGTCAAGGTTCGTGTGGGGACAGATATCCTCCGGGTCCACTTGAAGTCGAAAAAGATCCTTTCACTGAGCAACGGGCCAGTTACCCCGCAAGGCCATCTCGTCGTCCAACTTTTTTGCAAATTGACCCTTTTGGGGTTTTTTTTGCACAATTATGCCCCTGCCAGTTTCATTTCAAAAAATGGACCCTTAGCTCGGCGCCGTCATCATTAGCGCCGAGCTTGTGTGTGTCGGCGCCAATATTTTTGGCGTGCATACGTCACGTGTATGCGTGACTTGGAATCTACGTGGCAGATACCTCGGCGCCATAGATCTTGGCGCCGAGGTAGGAGACCGGTCAACGACGCCTACCTCGGCGCCAAAATCTATGGCGCCGAGGTCCCTGTATATAAATAGAACCCTACGTCTAGTGGTTTGTGTGCTCATTCCTATTGTTTGAAACTAGAGATTTCAGCCTGATTTATAGGATGTCTAGGCATGGTAAATCTGCTAAACAAAGGTAAGTGTTGGATCCGCCTCTTATTTTGTGAGTCTATTATATTTGTGATTGTTATACAGCTTATGCAAATTTAGGAAGGATCCTTTGACCGGAACTGCCTTCGACCCACTGCCTTTGCCAAGTGGTGTTCCAGTGCCTATGTGTTTTTGTGGTGATCCTTGTAAGGTTGATAAGTCTGAGGATCATGACACCTATCGACAGAGGTATTGGATGTGTGCTAACTTTGCATTTGAGCCAACTATTGTTCAACGTCGGATGAATTTAATGGTGAGAATAGTCTTGTAATATGTTAACAATTTGAAGACTCGGAGTGGTGAATGTTTTTTTGCATACTAATAATTGCATGTTTTGTAGACTCCTCCACCGCTATGTGATTTTGAGCAGTGGATTGACACAGAAATATCAGTGAAAGATAAGAAGTGGTTGGAGAATCTTAAAAATTGGGATGCAGAGGACAAAGAGAGGATGGAGAAAAGACGAGAGGAGCTTGCCGCCGAGCAACAACGTGAAGACGAGCAGGAAATGAGGCGTGTTGCTGAATGTAGGGAAGAGAAGGAGAAGAAGCATGAGCGTGGACGTCGTGCAAAGGAAGCAATGGAGGAGAACCCTGATGCATTTCGCAAGGGCAAATGGCCCCGTTGCACTCAGTAGTCTAGGTGTTTTATTTGAAGTTATGTAATAATGAACTTATTATTCGGTATTATGTATTGTCGAACAATGATATTTGGTAATGAATTACCTTCAAATTGATGAAAAACGACATAAATACGCAATTGATGAAAACTACATTTAAAGTAATTGTTGAAGGCGACTTCAAGCAATTGATAAAGATAATCAACACGCTGAAAGCAATAGATACAGTAGGGTTTTCTAGTAGTGCTCTCACATTTCAAATTGTGTGGACCCTTCTCCATAGTATCCTCCCATTGTTGTTGTCTGCTGTGGGTGCGGTGGAGACATCGGAGGACCAACATTCTTGTTGTGACAAGGGCAGCAACAATATGGATCTGGGCATACTTGCACCTTTGAAGCACCATCATTGTTGTTGTCTCTTTCTTCCTCATCATTTCTGTTGCTTACTTCCCTCTCTAGATCAAATATCCTATTCTGTAGGTAGGATATGTATTCCGCATGAGGAAAAATCGGTCGAGGATCTACCCAACGAGTGAACCCACAATTATCCTTGACCAATAAATGCTGCATAAATGTTTATAGTTAGTTTCACTGAACAACAAAAGTATTTAGAACAAAAGATTAGAAATTAATTTTTACATATGCATAAGGACATCTGAAGAAACGATGGCCTCCATCAATTCCACCCTTAACGAACATCTGCACGAAGCAATCCTCACCATGCATGCACTTCGGCCAATCTTCTCTCCTATTATCGTAGGACCTAAGTCTAACCTCTTTGTTGAAATCTTTTTTACTTTGAACTGGAAAGTTAAAAACCGCCTCTTCAAAAAAATCTGGACCAAGAGGGCCATCGAAACACATTGGAGTTAACTTCCCTCCATCCTTTCGTCTCTCATTTCCCGCACCATTTCCCCTAGAAGACCTTGAAGCCATTTTATTGCACAATGAAGCAAATGTACAAAGGATCGTGTATATATAGGCGAAAGGAAAGGTAGTGTAATGGATTATGATAACAGATATGTACAAAAACTCTGAAAAGGCTATGTTCTAGATCTTCAAAGGCTACATGTCCTACGATAATGTAGGATATTGTTGATTCTGAAAAGGCTATATATGCAGTCCTGAAAAGGCTATATATATAGTCCTGAAAAGGCTACGAAATGTATCTGAAAAGTTTAGATGCTAGTCCGAAAGTTGATGCTTCTGAAAAGGCTATGTAATAGTTCTGTAAAGGCTACATGACATAATCACAGATTTTACAAAATTTCGGCAGAGTTTTCTCTGTTTTTTTACAATCCAACATATACACATAGACAAGCATAACATACAAGTGCATACAATTGTAAAAAATTCCAAGCAAGCTCATAAAAGTCTAAACAAGTGCATTACAAGTCCATAGAATTCATACAAGTCCATTAAAATGTCATACAAGCCCGTAGAGGCCAAATAAGTCCATTACAAGTCCATATAATTCATACGTTACATAAAAAGTCCATAGAGTCCAAAGCAATTCAACGTCTCCTAGTCTTACCCTTGCCTAAAGCGTCGGTGCCTGGAGTGTAACGTTGTGGAGAGCGGTGTCGCCTACGATCTTGTGGTTGTAATGGTTGTGTCGAAGGAGCCCCCTGAAGCTGTGAAGGTCCTATCTCGTCGTGATCGTAGTCGAAGCTAGCACCAAGACCTGTGGAGGGCGTTGCTGTGTCGGTACACGATGGTACATGGACGTCATGTGCAACATTAGTCCTGCAGCCACAGCGAGCAGCAGCTCCACGTAGGCGCCTAGATAAACGCTGCATGCCATAGACATATTAGTTTACAACATATTCATAACAAGCTAAAGGCTATAAACGATGCATGTGGGCTTACCTGCAAGAAGTTGCGTATGCTGCTGTCGCCCACAGTCAAAAGTTGGCAATCAATGTCCTCTACCGACCGTCGCAATGTGTTACCCTGTACAACACAATTTGCATCACACATACAATTTATACATGTCGAGTATTAAAATCGAGTAAAACTTACCACTCGATCTAATATGGGTGCCGCCTCCACTTGGGTTCCCAGTCTTGTGGACAGGTCATACTCCGTTTCTTCATCTTCAGAAGAATCAATGTCGGCGTAGTCTTCCGCTGTCCACTGCTGGCGAAGCTTACAACGAGTCGCACCCTGGTACCAAGCTTGGTACCGCCTATAGTCACTGTTGTTGTGCAACTCATCGTTGGAATATACATTCTCAGCACCCGATTCCCATTCATTTATAAATATCAGATGATGTTGACGAAAGTCCGTAATCTTCTTTTGCTTCCGCCAGTCAAATCTACACACAAATCATATCATATAAAGAACACAAAGTTGCGAATGATTGATGTTATAGATTGCAAACTGGATTTATAGATTGCAAACTTACTTGTGTAGCTCCTTAGAAGTAGGAATATCTTCAACCGGCCATAGCTGGTTCCTACCAAACTGTCTCTGAACCCTGTGAGGTAGGTGCCACTCAACACACCAGAAACAGATCAAAGGACATTGCATCATATAGAGTTCATCTTCACTGCTGCATACTTCACTAAAGATCATCCCAGCATACTCAGGTGCGTTGTATGGCTGCCATGTGACCTGAAATAAAAATGAAGCAATCTATGTTAAGTATAATAAAACAAATTTCATAATGATAAGATATACATGTTGAGTACTTACGCTAGAGGCAGAAAGCGTGTCAAACTCGTTAACATACTCCATGTATGCCCTCTTAGCTCTAGCAAAAGGAGCTGCCACTTGGTCCCAAATATAAGCATACGTCGGTCGAAGACATTCATTTCCATAAATCATCCATGGCCAGGGTCTAGGCTGGAAAACACGTGGTCGACCAACTGGTATGCGAAACCTACAAAATGAAATTAATGTTAGTAAGTAATATAGCCTCATTAAATATAATTATGAAGACGTACCACATCCATATCTGCAGGAGGTAGACGCAACCGCCTATAGACGAAGAGGAGGACGTACGAGGCAAGCCTCACAAAGCTGCCGGTACAAAAAAGAAAGCACAGCGGAGCCCCAACTGTAGTGTCCAGCTGTATCCCAGTCGGTTAGACATGGGATGTACATCCATGACGCGCAGTCTCCTATGGCGTCTGGGAAGAGGTCACAACCAAACATGTGCAGGATCCAAGCTCGACAATAGAACTGTATTGTACCCTCATCAGCATCAGTAGGGCACACACCAAAAGACTGACGGAGCCATGTGATGCCTACTCCAGCAGTCCTTTCAACGCCCTCAGCAAGAAGCTCTCTACCAAGAAAGGCCTCAACTCTAGCCCTCCAACCGTCAGAGTCACATTGGCCTGTCACTGCTCTACCACCAACATCGAGTCCAAGTATCTTCTGTGTATCCTCTAATGTGACTGTCATCTCACCAAAAGGAAGATGAAAACTATGTGTCTCTGGCTGCCACCTACATAATTAAAAAAATAGTGTAAACGAGTTCAATGATTCAAGAATAATTTTACAAAATCCTAACAATACCTGTCCACAAGTGCAGTAATGGCCACCGAGTCAATAGTAGGCAACCCGTGTCGTAACTGGTACGATATTACATCTAGACCTGCTCGTCTGAGGTAATTAGTGTACCTGTCGTCGAACACCATGTCTAGGAACCCATTGTGTGTCCTAGAACGAAGCGTTGCTAGGTCCTACACGGAAAAATATTATATTAGCAACACCATTTGTACAACAACAATTTTACAAAAAATATTTACAATTCAATACCTGGCCTTCCGACAGAAGGCGCCCCCGGTGGCTCTCGTCGTAGAACGGGTCGAGGAGGTGGAACTGTGCCATCCTACAAAATGAAATTAATGTTAGTAAGTAATATAGTATCATTAAACTAAACAATACAAACCTCGCTAATCTGCCAACGACAAGTGCGTGAATTATGACCAAGTCTACCGCACTTGCCACACTCATACTGCTCGGGGTCGGTAAGAAATGGTGTTCTCCTTCCCCTTCTACTCCTACCACCAACCTGATCCATAACCATCTTGTGCCTCGTCCTCTTCCTGGATCCACGCTTGGTCCAACGACTGCTTGGATCGGCGACATACTTTGGGCCATCGTACGGAGGCCACTCACCCGCGTCACGATAAGGAATAAATCTTGGACTCCAAGTCAACACTAGTTTATCAATAGTAAACTCTTGAGGTATCCTCCTCTCTAAGTCAAAGTTGCGAGCTCGAGCAGCTGCGATTAGATGAGAACATGGAAAATGGTACTGCCTGGGTGCGCCACAAGTACATGACAAGTCATTAAGGACAACCACATGCTTCCTCGACTCTTGTGACTCGCCGTCGGAAGTAGTACCAGCTTGAAGGAAAACCTCATATGTCCCTGACTGTAAGTCAAAACAATCAACAGTGTGTGTGTTTGCCCTTTCCTTTGCCTTCTCTAGAAAGGTCTTAGGTTTTGGAGCCCATCTCTCTCCCTCACTCTGCAATCCAACTGCATGGGTGTGTCTATCATTAAACCATGCCACAAGCTTGTAAAAGGTAAATGTTACTATAGTAGTGACCGGCATACCACGTATGCCCAACAATAATTTGTTGAATGACTCGACCATGTTACTACACTGGAACTCATATCTCCATCCACCTAAGTCGTGAGCTCTCGTCCACTTCTCCAAATCCGGCATCAATCCATTCAACCAATCTCTGCCTTCGGCATTTGTTGAGACTTTGAGCTTTTCTAACTTTTCTCTAAAGAACTTGTCTTCCAGCTGGCGACATGTCTCCTGGAAAAGCTCAAAGTTATCCTTGACACCATCCTTACGCAGAAGATTCTCAGCAAGGTGTTGAGTACACCACCTGTGATGCAAAGGAGGGTACCCATCGATCTGCTCACGGACCGCGTTGAGTATTCCCTGGTGCCGATCTGATATTACACCAACTTCCCGTCCTGGGCCAACCACATGTATCCGGACCAATCGCAGGAACCACCCCCAACTGTCTTTGTTCTCTTTCTCAACCAGAGCAAATGCTAGGGGAACTAGCTTGTTGTTTGCATCAACGGATATGGCAATTAGAAGAGTGCCCTGGTACTTGCCGAGAAGAAACGTGCCGTCAATTGAAAAGACAGGACGACAATGCCGGAAGGCATCCACACACTGGGGAAAGCACCAGAAAGCACGGAAGAATATCTATCTCCCATCAAGCCATGCATTTGGTTTAGGGATGTACTCATAATGCATGCCTGGATTGACCGCCTTCATTGCATTTAAAAGAACAGGTAGCTGCTCGTACCCAGACTCCCAGTCCCCATATATCATCTTCCACGCACACTGCTTAGCCCTCCAAGCTTTACCATATGTTATCTTGTACCCATCAAACACATTCTCCAAGATCCTCATGATTGTCCTAACCTTCATATTTGGTTCCGACTGTAGTATTCCCATAAGTCGCTTTCCAATGAGGGTTGATGTCAATTGACGATGTTTCATCGTTAACTCATGTTCAGCACATGTGTGTGGCCCCACTACTTTTGTTATCTTCCACTTTGCGGTGATCTTTTGTATCCTAGCACAAACCCTCCATGCATAGTTGTCCTTGTCGCAAACAACCGTGTAACGACGTTTCTCGTACGAATGAAGTACTCTATACGGCCTCTTACGTAAGATTGCTTAATGCTGCAGCCACCTCTTCAAGGCAGTTAGGTCCTTGAAGACCCTACCCTTTTCAATCATCATGCTAGGACCGGCCTCAGGGGCATCTAGCAACTCATCATCTCTTCCTTCTGCATTTGCCTGATGAGAAAGACTAAGATCGCTGAACTCATGCACTCTAGGATCCCGACCGTCTGGAAAAACACGTTGCAACATCTTAATGTCACTCTCTGTGAGTTCACCAACCGGGCAATCATCATCTGAATCGGCAGCCATAGCAAAGGCGTATGGCTCCTCTTCATTCCTAAACTCAGGACTGTTGGAGGCAATAAAACCATCACCGAAGCAGCCACGTGCCTTGGTCTGAGGATCAACCACAAGAGTAGGGGTCTCTCCTGCAACATGTACAAGATGATCAGTCCCACGTCAAATGGAATGAGCAAAGTGCTCATAGTCCAAAATGAAGATATAATGCCAATAAGACTTACTGCAATTGGTTTGTGCCAAAGGGATACACGCAGCTAAATCTGTCTGCAGACCATCTCCTGGCTGACTTAATGGGATCAAATTGGGGCCAGATTGAGCATTAGGAACAGTTGGCACGTCATCGATAGCACGCTCAAAGTCTTCAGGTGGACGGTCTACGACAACCGGACGCACCACAACCTCCATGAGTTGCAAATGGGTCTTCATAGCCGAAGTAATATAATTATCCCAATCCAGTTGACAATCAATTGGGATGACTCGTCTTATGACATTTGGTGGATGACCAATATTAAGCACTCCGTCAACCGCAATGTCATCATCTTCATGGTAACCTAGCTTTTGTTTAGCCTTTGTAAACAAATCACTCAAGGAGGGTCTACCATCGAATAGTACCGGCACGTGTCGCATGTCAATGAACTTGGCATTTCCATACGGATCTTGTTCCACATTGCCTCCATGATATAAGCTCAAAAAATTGTCCATCTATTTGAAACACGAATTAAACATTCAATATAAACTGTGGATGGTTATTGCCTAACCACAACCCACTAATTACTAGCTACATAACTATAAATATAACCACAACCCACTAAAATACTACCAACCTTATAACTAACTACTAAATAACTAATTATAAATTTTGACAGCACCTCCCCTGCGCGGGGAGGATATAAAAATCCGCACATTCAACTCACATTCATCATATTCGATCAAATTAGCATTTATCAAATTCATTTTCACGACAATCACATTCAACAAACAACTTTTTATATCAACAAAACTAACAATCCTAACAAAAATGCTAACACATTAACTAAAAATACTAACAAAATGCTTAAAAATTACCTAAACGGCGGCTGCGGGGGAGCGGGAAGTGGCGGCGGCCGGCGCTGGCTGGGCGCGTGGCAGGGGCGGCGGTCGGCGCGGGCTGGGCGCGGGGAACGGGCGGCGGCCGGCGCAGCGACCTCGCGGCGGGGGCGGGTGCCGGCGGCCGGCGCGGGCTGGTCGCGGGGAAGGGCCGCCGTGCGCGGCGAAGGGGCAGGGGCGGCGTCTGCGGCGGCGACGGGCTCGGGGGCAGCCGCGGGGGCGAGCTCGGGGGCGGGCGCGCGGGCAGCCGCGGCGAGCTCGAGGGCGGCGGGCGCGGTGGGCGGGGGCGCGGGTATTGGTGGCGGGCGGCGGCGAGCTCGGGACAGGCGGCGAGAGGATGACTTTGGCGGGGACGGGACTGGTTTGACCGGTATAAAGGGGGTCGGCGCCAAGATCTGTGGCGCCGACCCCCTGACAGGATTTTCGCCGCCGACAAGGGGTCGGCGCCAAGATCTATGGCACCGACCCCCTGGAACTCGACACATCAGCTGCCACGTATTAAAATGCTGGCGCCAAAGATGGTGGCGCCAGCATGCGTTGCCTCGGCGCCAATGATAATGGCGCCGAGCAAAGGGTCTATTTTTTGAAATGAAACTACAAAGGGTATAGTTGTGCAAAAAAACCCAAAAAGGGCCAATTTACAAAAAAGTTGGTCTCGTCGTGGATCGGGCAAAGACTACGAGTGGAATGGACCGACCCGAGAAGACAATGGACTTGAGCCCAGATTGTCTGTCGGATCGTGCATTACCCCAAGAAACCATCCGACTTTTCCGCGCCTGGCACCCTCGGATGTCGGGACGGTTCATAGAAGAGTCGGCGAGTTTTTCTGAAGATTGGTTAAGTCGGTTCACTATTAGTTAGGAGATATACTGGAAGAACGTCATCATCATGTACATAGGGAGTGCCCCACGTTCGTGTATATAAGGCCCAGCGGGACCCCATCATTTTTATATCATCTCATTAGCCCTTCTCCATTCAGAAGACACCACTTGTAACACACCACACATACAGACTCATCCCATGAAGTGGGGTATTACGTCTCTAAAAGCGACCCGAACCTACAGAAAATTGTTTGTCTCTCTCTTTCTCGTGCACCTAGCACGAACCATTTAGCTACAGTCAACAACACCGTCCTATCCAAAAGCACCACAAGGGTATACCTGGGTGTGCAGTCAGACACACAATTCGTCACCCTGGTCTTCTTCTTTCCCTCGTTTGGCGTCTCTTACTCGCATGTCCTTCATTTGTTCCCCGTATTTCTCTTTTCAATCCTTCCGACCTTCTTTAATTTGTTGATTCAATATTTGAAGCTTGGATTTGATCCTTGGATCTTCAAGACCAAGATATATTTTATCTTTTTCCTTAATTTATGCGTGTTGATTTGATTTACATTAGCTGTATTTTGTATGTTGATATGAATTGAATCAATTTTGATTTTGGTATACAAGGAAATTTGTTAAAATAGATAGATTACGTCTGCAGACAACACGTTTACATGTTGGTACATGTGGTTGTAATATTAGTTAGTTATTGTATTTAGGTTTAATATACATTAAATTTAATTGTTATCTAAAGGTTTTATTTTGTTATTCATAATGTTTAGTTGTTAATTATTTAGTATAGGTTATATGTCGACATTAATTTGAAATGTTTAGATTGTGTATAAGATAAACAAATTTGTTTTTTAGAACTCTTTGTTTTGATAGATACAAGATACGTCACAGGAGAAGTGTCAAAAAATGGGATCGTCACAGAGTGTAATAAAACCTAAAATTCTACTTTGGGAATCTAATAGATTTTTCCAAGGATTTTGAATTAAAATACCCTTTAATAAGAATTTTCTTACCTTTAAAGTCACTTCTCCTAAAATAAATATGTTTTCTATTGGAAGATCGAATAAAAAGGATCCCTAACCGAATTAAGTTATTCTTTTGTTGGACTATAAATTTAAAACATCTCTTAATAAATATTATACACTAGGAAAAAATATTTCCTAATAACTATTTATGTGTGTGCATCACATATTTGAAACATGTGCTCAGTAAATAAAACAATTAATAAAATAGAGTAATAGTTTGCATGCTCGGTTTCCTATATTGTTTCATTTACATTTTGAATTTGTAACTCAGATTGGAATTTGAAGTGTGAATTTAAAGCTTAAATTGGAATTGGAAATTAGAAAAAGAAAAGAGAAAGTAAAAAAAGGAAAAGAAGAAATAGCAAAAGAGAGAAAACAGTCAGCCCTTCACCCTCGGCCCATGTGATTCGTCACCCAGCCGGCCCACCCCGCACCTCAGCCCATGCTGGTCGCAGTCGCTGACTAGTAGGGCCCATGGGCCAGCCCCTCACGCCTCACCTCACACAGGCGCTCTCGCGCCTTTTGTCACTACCACTAACGTAACAAACGTTGAGAGTGTCTAGAGGGGTAAATAGGTAATCCTGCAATATTAGCTCTAAACAACACAAACTTGGTTTATAATATGTGTTAGTGAAAATTAAAACCAAGTTAGAATGATAAAAGAGAAGAAGAGAGAATTCTTCACTTGATTGCTCCTTTAAGATGAGTATTAAACTTAGAAGCAATAATGCAAGTGAGTAGAGAACTCAAGAAGACAATAATCGCAATAAGTAAAATGGACAAGAGACATAGCAAATTTTATCGTGGTTCGGCCAATGTCTACTCCATGTTGTGGTGACCTCCTTTAGTCAAGGGTTGCACTCAACCCCTCTCAAGTGATCTAAAGGTTAAACTTGAGTGCCACAATTGTCTTCCTTATATCAATATCCCGTTGTGAGGAATCTCCATAAATTGGAGTCTCTCACACCTTATGCAAATGATTACAATCAAAACCGGAGTAAGGGGGAGTAGAGACACACATAAGAGCACAACGCAGCAATCAACACGTACACAAGCAAAAGAGAGAGCACACGAATCCAAACGACAATCATAGCTCCATGGCTCTTAGAGGGTCCTTTTATAGCCCCAAGGGACCTAGGAGCCGTTGGAGCTCCATTTAGAAGGTTTTGGTTGCCTTCTGTCCATGGGTGCACCGAACTGTTCGGTGCACACCGGACACTGCACGGTCGCCGATATGTTTCCTTCCCTGACAAATTTGACCGTTGCCGATCGTTGTACGTCGTCGGTCACTTGGCACACCGGACGGTCCGGTGGTGCACCGGACGGTTCGATGCAGCCTGGCGACCATTGGATGAGCTGATGTGGCTGGCGCTGATTGCGCGGTCGATCGTTGTCGTAGACACACGGCTAACACATCGGATAGTACAGTGCACACCGGATAGTCCGGTGCACACCGAACTATCCGGTGAGTTATAGCCGACGAAGTCCTCGCCAATCCTAAGAGCGACTAATTTGGTCAGCTAACCAGTCTGGCCATCGGACACTGTCCGGTGCACACCAGACAGTCTGGTGAGGCCCAGACAATCCCAAGTTTGTCCAAACTTAGCAAAACATATTTTATTCAAATTTGCTCGACTTGAGACGTTTCCTAGCACTTAGATGAAAATAGTTAGCAACTAAAATAATTGACTAAGTGCTAGAATCATACCTTTGTTCCTTCAATGTAATAGGATTTGCAATATGCTTCAAAATGCACTTTTCTTATATTTATCAATTTGCTTTTCAATCACCTATGCTCATACTCATATGAGTAGATGTTAATTCATAGTAATGTGTTGGACATTTAATCACCAAATCAACTAGAAATGGCCCAATGGCATATTTCCCTTTCAAACGCGGAGCCGACATCACGTCCAACAGAAATCGGATGGGTGTAACAAACTGCCCTAGATTTCTGGGTTTTGGTTGAGGGGATCTAGTCAGCCTTGGGGTATAAAGGTAGGGGCGACACGCTCTTCTCATCGGGCCACCGAAAACGTGTCGTTGTCGGGATCGTGCTGAGAGAGAGGGATCCTAATTGTAGTGCTTCGTGGCCACGTTGCCCTGAGAAAGAAGTCATGGATGTGATCGCTGGAACCTGCCGCTTGTTCCAGGGACCTATCCAGGTAGGGTGGTGTAGTCAGTCGTAGGGAAAAGTGTAACACCCGGTTTTAAAGAACAAAGCCGGGTGCATCTCATACATGCGCCAAGAAGACAACATATATAATAACAGAGTGTATAGAGATAAATGTCATAAAACATCAGAGTACTTATTACATAGCAGAAGTCTTATTACAAAATAAAGATAAAGATAAATATAAAACGAACTAAGGATCGATGGCGCCAATGTCGACTGAGAAACGCCACCTAGATCAGATCGAACTCCTCAGTGTTAGGCGGCTCCTCTTCAACCACCTGTTCTTCTCCTGTGGGGGGGGGGGTGTGAGACAGCAAGAGTGAGCTCACATACGTTCATAGCTCAACAAGTCGTGGGGAATAATGTGGCATGAACTCACCAAAGGTGGGAGTTCATGAAGTGTAAGGCTGATCAATGAAATAAAGGCTAAGGCTGAGCATTGCTTTTATAAGTTGGTCAAAATTTTATTAGCAATTACTAAGTGTAAGTAAATACCAAACCTTAATAATAATAAAGAACAGTAATAGTAAAATAATCCCAAATGCGATGCAAATGTCAAATTAAACTTAAGTTCCATAGTTAATCATGTGAGGGTCCGAGCCGCTCTTGACCGTGAGCACGGCTAGTATACTAGTTTTACACTCTGCAGAGGTTGCGCATCTTTACCCACAAGTCGTGTATCCCATGTCGCCTGGGTTTGCAAGGCCCTTAGACACTACCGAGGTGAATGGCTAGGGATCCACTACGAGGCCTTTACAAAGTTCCACTAGCTTCCGAAAACCCGCTACAGTTTATAGGAAGATCCAGTGCAGGGTTCCTGGCTGACTGCCATCGCAGCAAAATCAACCAGGGACCTCCCTACACTGACCTCTCCCCTACTGCCCTTGCCCCTTTCGGGTAAGGTAGTCTTCCACTAGCTTTCCTAATTAGTCAGCCAAGGGCGTCCCATTAAACCCTTGTGGTAGCACTGTTTTCCCGGGTGGTCGCTCCATGTTCCCATTAATTTAATGATCTTAACATGAACAGCAATAATAACAAGATAATAACAGAATAATCATGAATAGTGTATCTCCATACCCAATCCACATAAAGCAATAGCAAGTACTACCCAAAAATATTTCAGGGGTGAACAAGGTATAGAGGTAATCAAAACTGGGGTACATAAAGGATCCCATCAAAATTAACCTATGCAGATCATTAAAATTAATAAGAACATGGCTGGGAAAAGTAAGTGATCAAGGGCACAACTTGCCTGCAATGAGCTCCTGCTCAGCTACTTCTACTTGTTGAACCTCAGTTTCCACAGTGGCTTGCTCGTCTACTCGCATCAACACAATACATACATAGTATAGCCAAAATCAACATCACACCAAACAGATGAATGAAATATACAGTAAAAATCTACACATTAAAATGAAACCATAGGAACTGGAATCACTAAATTTGGGGTTATAGAATTTAAGTTATGAATTTCCTAAGATTTAAGGTGATTATAATAGGATTAGATGATAAATTTATTTTCTAACAGAGTTCATGTCAAAACAGTGATTCTAAATGACAGAGAATAATATTACAAAATTTTAGAAATTGGAATGACTCAATTTGGAACTAAAATGAATTTTCTATGCATTTTACAAGTTTCTAGATTTGTTTTTGTATTAAAAATGAATTCCTAATATTATTTTCTCTGTTTTTAATACTCTCGGGACTGGGCGCACTATTTACAGAAAACTCAGGGGCCTCGGGGTAAGTTTTCCGTGACACAGTGAATAGGGTGCTCTGGATGGCGGGTTAGTTATCTAATAAGCGAAGGGCTCTTTAGCAAAACGGCCAATGAAGCGGTATCAGCTGCGTGGGGCCATCCGATCGACCGCGAGCGGCCACGATTAGATCAAAACATTATAAACCGGCGCGCACTTCTGACCACCGGATCCTAGATTGACGGCACAGACTTCATCTACCCCACAACCCTGCCGATCCGCCCGATGCAAATCCGATGGCCCAGATTTAATGTTGTCTGGATCCATCCGCGTCCCTCAGATCGCGATCGTGCGGTTGCCCAGGATCAAACCCGCCCGAGAACCAGGATCTAATCCCAACCCTTGGTTTGAGATCCTACGGTAGAGGTGTATCCTCAACCAAGCCGACGCGGGAGAGCAGCGCCGCCGGCCACCCACGGCGGCAATCTCACCGGCGCACACCAACTAAACGAAATAGGGGCTTAATCGATACTACGACCGGTGCTATACGTAGAGTAGACAGTAGCGGAGGCGATGAAGTACTTCTTACCGGCAGTCACGCGGTGAAGCAGGCGGGCCACGGCGCAATGGATCCCGCGGCGGAGCTAAGTCGACGGTGACGAATTCCGGAGCCGCCGGTGGCCAATCCTCGGTAATTCGGTTGCGGTCGCCTTCAATGCAGCCGAAGGGAGCCCCTGGGTTCCACAATTTGAGCCCGGACGTCGGCGAGCCCGGATTTGCCCGCGGCGGGTCACTCACTCCCCTCCGTCGTCGATGGTGGCTTGGCAATGGCTACTGGTTCGAACAAATTGAGGGGTATGGGGGTCGCGGGGCACTGCACTTTATGGTTCGCAGACGAGCCGCAAGACCAGGGCGACGACGGTTGAAAACAGCTCGCCCGAGAATCCCGGCGGCGCCCGCGGCATTCCGGTGAAGAAGGTAGATCCGACCAGTGGGGCCCATACGGCAGAGAGCCAGCGTGCGCGCGTGAGAGAGGCTGACAGGCGGGTCCCGCGATGCCAGTGACCGCGAACGCGCGTGAGCGCGCCTGCAGGAGGAGTTGGGCCGCGCGGTTGAAAACGGAAGTGGGCCAAATTGCAGGATTCCGGCCCAGGTAAGCTTTTCTTTTTTTTTCTTTTTATTTTTTTCTGTTTTCTTTCTTCTAGGTTTAAATTTGAATTTGAATTTAGTTTTCAACCCTTGTGCACATTTGTTATCAAATCATATTCTGGAATATGAAATACAAAATTTTTTTGGAATATTTTTATATTATTTTCTTTATTTTCATAACATTTCTCTTCTTCCTTTTAAACCCTAGTTTTCAATGTGGCTTAATCAAGCTTCAAATAATTATTTCCTTATCATTTTTATCCTCATGGTTTTATTTAATGCACAACACATAAAACTCCAACAAATGCACTTTTTCTTTATTTTAGAATAATTGTTTTATTTAGTCACTCTCAATTACATAGGTGCTCTTTTTATGATGCAAATGAAACACACAAAATGAGGAGCTCTTTCTCTATTACTCTTGGTATACAACTTTGAGTATTACAAATCCTACCCCCCTTAAAAATAATCTCGTCCTCGAGATTTAAGAAGTTCTAGGGAAAAGGTGGGGAAAATCTATACGAAGCTCTTCTTCTCTTTCCCAAGTTGCTTCATCTTCACCGTGGTGGCTCCATTGAACTTTGCACATCTTTATAACCTTATTCCTCGTAACTCGAGTCAGAGTATCCAAAATCTTGATGGGGTACTCAGCATAAGTCAAGTCCTCTTGAACACTAAGGTCTTCCATTGGTAACTGTTCTTCAGGCACTCTGAGGCATTTCTTCAGCTGAGATACATGAAAGACATCATGAACATCAGCAAGATGATCCGGTAACTCCAATTGATATGCAACCTCTCCCACTCGCTTTAAGATTAAAAAGGGTCCAATAAAGCGAGGGGACAACTTTCCTTTGACTTTGAACCTTCTCATACCCCGGAGTGGTGACACCTTCAAATAGACATAATCTCCCTCCTTAAACTCAAGCAGTCTTCTCCGGGTATCAGCATAACTTTTCTGCCTGGACTGTGCAGTTCTCAAATTCTCCCTTATTTGCTGAACTTGTTCCTCTGCTTCTTGTATAATCTCAGGCCCAAACAACTGTCTTTCACCAGTTTGATTCCAATACAAGGGAGTCCTGCACTTTCTGCCATACAAAGCTTCAAACGGTGACATCTTCAAACTGGCCTGATAGCTATTATTATATGAGAACTCCGCATACGGTAGACTCTTATCCCAACTTCCACCATGCTTAAGAGCACAAGCTCTTAACATATCTTCTAGTACTTGGTTAGTCCTCTCAGTCTGCCCATCAGTCTGGGGATGGTAAGCCGAACTAAAATTCAATCTCGTATCCAATGACTCGTGCAACTTCTTCCAATATCGAGAGGTAAACTGTGATCCTCGATCTGACACAATCTTCTTTGGCACACCATGCAGGCATACAATCCGTGCCATGTACAACTCTGCCAACTTAGCCCCTGAATAAGTGGTCTTCACTGGAATAAAGTGGGCTACTTTAGTTAGCCTGTCCACAATCACCCATATAGAATCATATCCAGCAGACGTGCGGGGTAATCCAACAATGAAATCCATGCCAATCTCTTCCCATTTCCACTCAGGTATCTTCAGTGGATGCAGTAGTCCGGCTGGCCTCTGGTGTTCAGCTTTAACTCTTTGACACACATCGCACATAGCCACATGTGCAGCCACATCTCTCTTTAGACCATATCACCAATACTTTTGCTTCAAATCCTGATACATCTTAGTGCTCCCAGGGTGGATAGAATAAACTGAATCATGTGCTTCCTTCAATATGGTTTCCCGAAGACTATCAATATCGGGAACACAGATCCGATTCTTGAACCATATCGTGCCTTGCTCATCCTCCGTGAACTCTGGGCCTCTACCTTCAGTAATAAGATCCTTGATCTCTTGAATCTTAGCATCACCAATCTGACCTTTACGAATTTCTTGCTCCAAGGTAGGTTCCAATTCAAAAGTCACTCCTTCCGTATGTGTAACAATTCCCAGGTTGAGCCTCTCAAAGTCTTTTGCTAATTCATCAGGTAGCTGGACAACGAAAGCGGAGTGAACATGCTCCTTCCGACTCAAGGCATCTGCAACCAAATTTGCCTTGCCTGGGTGATAGTGAATCTCCAAGTCATAATCCTTAATGAGCTCCAACCAACGGCGTTGCCTCAGGTTGAGATCCTTCTGAGTGAATATATACTTCAAACTCTTATGATCCGTGTATACTTGGCACTTAGTTCCCATGATGTAGTGTCTCCAAATCTTAAGTGCATGCACAACGGCAGCCAGCTCTAAGTCATGGGTGGGGTAGTTCAATTCATGCTTCCTCAATTGACGAGATGCATAGGCAATCACATGACCATCTTGCATAAGCACACATCCAAGTCCTTGGCCACATGCATCACAATAAATGTCAAATCCCTTCTGCAGATCTGGCATAATCAGTACTGGAGGTGACATCAATCTCTCCTTCAATTGATCAAAACTCTCTTGGCATTTCTCATCCCACTTGAATTCTCTTCCTTTCTCCAAAAGCGATGTCATGGGCTTAGCAATCTTAGAAAATCCTTCAATAAATCTCCGATAATATCCTACGAGTCCCAAGAAACTCCGAATCTCCGTAACTGTAGTGGGCACTCTCCACTCCATAATCTCCTTCACTTTAGCAGGATCCACGGCTATTCCCCCATTAGAAATAATATGACCAAGAAATGGCACTTCGCCAATCCAAAACTCGCACTTGCTGAACTTAGCATAGAGTTGATTATCTCGTAACTTCTGTAGCACCAACCTTAGATGTTCTTCATGGTCACTCTCATTCTTAGAATAGATAAGAATATCGTCGATGAACACCACGACGAACCTGTCCAAATACTCCATAAACACCTTATTCATTAAATTCATGAAGTAAGCTGGTGCATTGGTTAATCCAAACGACATAACAGTAAACTCATATAATACATATTGAGTCGAGAAAGCTGTCTTGGGAATATCTGATGGTCTAATCCTCATCTGATGGTAACCGGATCGGAGATCAATCTTCGAAAATACTCTTGCACCTCGCATCTGATCAAATAAATCCTCAATACGGGGCAACGGATACTTGTTCTTCACCGTAACATCATTAAGAGATCTATAATCCACACACATCCGTTGCGATCCATCCTTCTTTTGCACAAATAACACTGGTGCTCCCCAAGGTGAGGAACTTGGACGAATGTAACCAGCCTCTTGTAACTCCGTTAACTGCTTCTTCAGTTCCTTCAACTCCTCTACGGACATTCTATATGGCCGTTTAGAAATAGGGGCGGTTCCAGGTAAGAGATCAATAACAAACTCGACTTCTCTATCAGGTGGCATCCCTGGCAACTCCTCTGGAAAGACATCCGGAAAATCCCTAACCACCCGGATGTTGTCACCAACAAACTCCTCAGGCATAAAGAACATTGCACGCATGGATGAGGAGGTTACTGCAATATTAACTTGAAATCTTTCTCCTTTAGTGGTAGTGAGTTCTATGGTACCTCTACCACATGCTATAACGGCCTTTGCCTTTCTTAGCCATGACATACCAAGGATCAAATCTATACTGCTTGACTCTAATATTATAGCAGTAGCTCCAAATTCTCTACCCATAATGGTTAATGTCAATCTACGTGTCATTTGATTCGCCTCAACAGGCCCTTTAGGTGTAATTACTATCAGGGGTTTTCTCATATTTAGCAGTGGTATTTCATTTGTGTTGGCATATCTAGCAGACATGAATGAATGTGTAGCACCAGAATCAAATAATATTGTTGCAGGAATTGTATTAACATAAAACATACCAATTACGAGGTCCCCTCCATCCGGAGTATCATCAACGCTGACTTGATTCACCCTGGCTATAGAATATCCCTTGCCAGGGGTCTGTTGCTTGTTCTGAACTGGAGTAGTAGCAATCCTCTGTGGGCAGGCATTTGCATAATGACCAATCTTCCCACACTTGAAACATTGAGTGCCCGGACTCTGTCCTGCAAACTTCGTCGGGGTGCCAGTGGGAGTAGCCTGTCGTGGAGGTGGAGTCCTCAGTGGTGATTGCTGAACTGGGCGTGGTCCTCCTGGTCGGGTCGGTGTACCCTGTGGTGAACTGTAGCGAGGACGAACACTGCTGCTACCCTGTCCTTGAGATATTGCCTTTCTCTTCAAATCTCCCAACTGAACACGCTTGTGTTCAATAGCCAGAGCCTTATCCAACAGTCTCTGAAATGATGGAAATGTGTGTGCCACTAGAGCATACTGCAGTGGTCCATTAAGTCCTTCAATGAAATGCTCCTGCTTCCTCTCGTCTTCAGCAACTTCTTCAGGGGCATATCTGGATAACTGAATAAACTTGTCGCGGTACTCGCTGACTGACATACTTCCTTGCTTCAGCGACAGAAACTCCTTCTTCTTGATCTTTATCATCCCAGCTGGAATATGGTAGTTCCTGAACTGTGTACTGAACTCCTCCCAAGTAATAGTATCCGCAGCATCATGGGCAGCAGTATAAGAATCCCACCAGTCAGCAGCAGGACCAGTCAGACGTCCAGAAGCATATAAAACCTTCTCCCGGTCAGTGCATTGTGCAATGTTGAGCATCTTCTCAATTGCTTTCAGCCAATCATCTGCATCAAGTGGATCTGGCGAACTTGCAAATGTAGGTGGCTTATGACTCATGAACTCTCGGTGCTTATCACGAAGTGGAACTGGTGGTGGTGGTGGAGGCAGTGGTACTTGTTGCTGTTGTTGGTGTTGTTGAAGTTGTTGTTGCAGCTGCTGTTGTTGCGCCCTCCTTTCTTGGCGTATCTCATCTCTCTCCTGGCGCAACTCCTGGCGTATGTCTTCTCTTTCCTGACGCATCTCTTGACGTTCTTGCTGCATCTGAGCATGCATATCAGCCATCGTGTCCGCCATTTGCTGCATCACCGCCATCTGAGCAGCAACCAGTGGGTCAACTCCGCCTGGTGGAGGATTAGGAGGATTCATCTCTGCAGGCTGTGGCTGAGGTTGTCTGTATATTCTCCGAGTGTGTTGATTAGGAGGCAAATCAATTCCACCACCCCTCCTGGTATTGACCATCTGAGTTAGATACATATGGTAAGAAATAGCAGTAGACAAGGCAGTAATTACAATCATGTTACTTTGGGGGATTTATTAGCTAAGCAGATTAATATTTCACCTACTATAGCTAATTCAATACCTTATGTTGGTACATGCTAAGATGTCCATCTATAATAATTCACTCAATCAAAGAAGCAAATCAGACATTTAGCATCAGCACAATCAACCAATATTTTTAATAGAGAAAATAGTTTTAACTTTTGTTTTGGGTTCCCTAACTCTTAAGAATGTCATAGGGGTAGGGATTCCAAGGTGTGAAATCCATCTTGTCTCATAGTAGAAAAGGTAAGGATGATCAGAGTAGAACAGTAGAAGGTGAGACAGGATCAAGATAAGTGTAGAAAGAATCAGAGTAAGGTGAGTGTAGAATGAATCAGAATGAGATAAGTAGGTAAGGGTTTGTCCAGTCTATCTAGGTTTCGTCCTACAGTCAACATTTCCTCTGATACCACTTCTGTAACACCCGGTTTTAAAGAACAAAGCCGGGTGCATCTCATACATGCGCCAAGAAGACAACATATATAATAACAGAGTGTATAGAGATAAATGTCATAAAACATCAGAGTACTTATTACATAGCGGAAGTCTTATTACAAAATAAAGATAAAGATAAATATAAAACGAACTAAGGATCGATGGCGCCAATGTCGACTGAGAAATGCCACCTAGATCAGATCGAACTCCTCAGTGTTAGGCGGCTCCTCTTCAACCACCTGTTCTTCTCCTGTGGGGGGGGGGTGTGAGACAGCAAGAGTGAGCTCACATACGTTCATAGCTCAACAAGTCGTGGGGAATAATGTGGCATGAACTCACCAAAGGTGGGAGTTCATGAAGTGTAAGGCTGATCAATGAAATAAAGGCTAAGGCTGAGCATTGCTTTTATAAGTTGGTCAAAATTTTATTAGCAATTACTAAGTGTAAGTAAATACCAAACCTTAATAATAATAAAGAACAGTAATAGTAAAATAATCCCAAATACGATGCAAATGTCAAATTAAACTTAAGTTCCATAGTTAATCATGTGAGGGTCCGAGCCGCTCTTGACCGTGAGCACGGCTAGTATACTAGTTTTACACTCTGCAGAGGTTGCGCATCTTTACCCACAAGTCGTGTATCCCATGTCGCCTGGGTTTGCAAGGCCCTTAGACACTACCGAGGTGAATGGCTAGGGATCCACTACGAGGCCTTTACAAAGTTCCACTAGCTTCCGAAAACCCGCTACAGTTTATAGGAGGATCAAGTGCAGGGTTCCTGGCTGACTGCCATCGCAGCAAAATCAACCAGGGACCTCCCTACACTGACCTCTCCCCTACTGCCCTTGCCCCTTTCGGGTAAGGTAGTCTTCCACTAGCTTTCCTAATTAGTCAGCCAAGGGCGTCCCATTAAACCCTTGTGGTAGCACTATTTTCCCGGGTGGTCGCTCCATGTTCCCATTAATTTAATGATCTTAACATGAACAGCAATAATAACAAGATAATAACAGAATAATCATGAATAGTGTATCTCCATACCCAATCCACATAAAGCAATAGCAAGTACTACCCAAAAATATTTCAGGGGTGAACAAGGTATAGAGGTAATCAAAACTGGGGTACATAAAGGATCCCATCAAAATTAACCTATGCAGATCATTAAAATTAATAAGAACATGGCTGGGAAAAGTAAGTGATCAAGGGCACAACTTGCCTGCAATGAGCTCCTGCTCAGCTACTTCTACTTGTTGAACCTCAGTTTCCACAGTGGCTTGCTCGTCTACTCGCATCAACACAATACATACATAGTATAGCCAAAATCAACATCACACCAAACAGATGAATGAAATATACAGTAAAAATCTACACATTAAAATGAAACCATAGGAACTGGAATCACTAAATTTGGGGTTATAGAATTTAAGTTATGAATTTCCTAAGATTTAAGGTGATTATAATAGGATTAGATGATAAATTTATTTTCTAACAGAGTTCATGTCAAAACAGTGATTCTAAATGACAGAGAATAATATTACAAAATTTTAGAAATTGGAATGACTCAATTTGGAACTAAAATGAATTTTCTATGCATTTTACAAGTTTCTAGATTTGTTTTTGTATTAAAAATGAATTCCTAATATTATTTTCTCTGTTTTTAATACTCTCGGGACTGGGCGCATTATTTACAGAAAACTCAGGGGCCTCGGGGTAAGTTTTCCGTGACACAGTGAATAGGGTGCTCTGGATGGCGGGTTAGTTATCTAATAAGCGAAGGGCTCTTTAGCAAAACGGCCAATGAAGCGGTATCAGCTGCGTGGGGCCGTCCGATCGACCGCGAGCGGCCACGATTAGATCAAAACATTATAAACCGGCGCGCACTTCTGACCACCGGATCCTAGATTGACGGCACAGACTTCATCTACCCCACAACCCTGCCGATCCGCCCGATGCAAATCCGATGGCCCAGATTTAATGTTGTCTGGATCCATCCGCGTCCCTCAGATCGCGATCGTGCGGTTGCCCAGGATCAAACCCGCCCAAGAACCAGGATCTAATCCCAACCCTTGGTTTGAGATCCTACGGTAGAGGTGTATCCTCAACCAAGCCGACGCGGGAGAGCAGCGCCGCCGGCCACCCACGGCGGCAATCTCACCGGCGCACACCAACTAAACGAAATAGGGGCTTAATCGATACTACGACCGGTGCTATACGTAGAGTAGACAGTAGCGGAGGCGATGAAGTACTTCTTACCGGCAGTCACGCGGTGAAGCAGGCGGGCCACGGCGCAATGGATCCCGCGGCGGAGCTAAGTCGACGGTGACGAATTCCGGAGCCGCCGGTGGCCAATCCTCGGTAATTCGGTTGCGGTCGCCTTCAATGCAGCCGAAGGGAGCCCCTGGGTTCCACAATTTGAGCCCGGACGTCGGCGAGCCCGGATTTGCCCGCGGCGGGTCACTCACTCCCCTCCGTCGTCGATGGTGGCTTGGCAATGGCTACTGGTTCGAACAAATTGAGGGGTATGGGGGTCGCGGGGCACTGCACTTTATGGTTCGCAGACGAGCCGCAAGACCAGGGCGACGACGGTTGAAAACAGCTCGCCCGAGAATCCCGGCGGCGCCCGCGGCATTCCGGTGAAGAAGGTAGATCCGACCAGTGGGGCCCATACGGCAGAGAGCCAGCGTGCGCGCGTGAGAGAGGCTGACAGGCGGGTCCCGCGATGCCAGTGACCGCGAACGCGCGTGAGCGCGCCTGCAGGAGGAGTTGGGCCGCGCGGTTGAAAACGAAAGTGGGCCAAATTGCAGGATTCCGGCCCAGGTAAGCTTTTCTTTTTTTTCTTTTTATTTTTTTCTGTTTTCTTTCTTCTAGGTTTAAATTTGAATTTGAATTTAGTTTTCAACCCTTGTGCACATTTGTTATCAAATCATATTCTGGAATATGAAATACAAAATTTTTTTGGAATATTTTTATATTATTTTCTTTATTTTCATAACATTTCTCTTCTTCCTTTTAAACCCTAGTTTTCAATGTGGCTTAATCAAGCTTCAAATAATTATTTCCTTATCATTTTTATCCTCATGGTTTTATTTAATGCACAACACATAAAACTCCAACAAATGCACTTTTTCTTTATTTTAGAATAATTGTTTTATTTAGTCACTCTCAATTACATAGGTGCTCTTTTTATGATGCAAATGAAACACACAAAATGAGGAGCTCTTTCTCTATTACTCTTGGTATACAACTTTGAGTATTACAAAAAGATCACCGGAGGTCGACATCATCGTCAAGCCGCTTCGCTTCGAGGACCACGCACACTGGTGCCTTCATCTTGAGTAATAGAACTCTCGTTGACTCGTCGTGTCCTGGGCATCGAGTAGAACTTAAGGGATTGATGTCGAGTGCATAGGATCACCGGGCGCTATGCATCGGCAGTGTCGGAGAGGAAATCTCCGGCCAGGTGGCGGAATGCACCCGCCCTAAATCCTAAGATGAGGAGGGGTAAACGTTTTGCATGTTAGGTGGAAACGGGAAGAACACAAGAACACATAAGGATTTAGAGTGGTTTGGTTCGCCGGAGCGTAATACCCTACTCCACTGTGTGATGTATTGAGCTTGAGAGCTTGTATGAACTTGTGAGTGTGAGAGTCTAAGTGTGTCTGAGTGAGCCTGCCTTGTAACGTCGTGTGCCCTCCCTTTTATAGCTCAAGGGGGCACGTACAAGGACACTGAGCCCTGACATGCGGGCCCAGGGACATAACGGATGTAATACTTGGAGCAACTAATGCTAGTCGCCAGTGAAATCTCCTTGTGCCCTGATATCCACGGTCTGCGTAGCATTGGCGTGCAGCGGAAGCTTCCCTCGCAACGTACGAGTGATGATGAGCACAGCGTATGCCGCAGCACGGGCATACTGCCTGCCACTGGAATGGACAGGCACGCCGCCTGCAGGATGGCCTGGTCGCCGCCCGTCATCAAAGTGTACAAGACTCATTTAATGCTGAGGCGGCACATCGCTTGCCAGTGGAGTAGACAGGACGCATTTAATGCTGAGGCGACACATCACCTGCTAGCTTGACAGGCAGCGTGCCTCATCCGCAATAAATGCGGAGGACGCGCGGCCCAGAGGCCTTACATCAGGCTCCGCCCGTTGGCTTACGTCATGAGCAGCTGGCCACGTGGCAGCACCGGGTCTCCGCCTGAGCGGGGAGCAGTGGCATACGCGATATGGTCCGGACACATGTCGGCTCCGGACCCCCGTCTGGCCTTGATTAAGGTCCGGACACTGAAAGTCGCCTAGAATGGGGGGTGAATAGGGCGAATCTGAAATTTATAAACTTAAGCATAATTATAAGCCGGGTTAGCATTAGAAGTGTAAACGAGTCCGAGAGAGAGGGCGTAAAAACAAATCGTGAGCAAATAAAGAGCGAGACACGATGATTTGTTTTACCGAGGTTCGGTTCTTGCAAACCTATTACTCTCCGTTGAGGTGGTCACAAAGACCGGGTCTCTTTCAACCCTTTCCCTCTCTCAAACGGTCACTTACACCGAGTGAGCTTCTCTTCTCAATCAAACGGAACACAAAGTTCCCGCAAGGACCACCACACAATTGGTGTCTCTTGCATTGGTTACAATTGAGTTTGATCACAAGAAGAATGAGAAAGAAAAGAAGCAATCCAAGCGCAAGAGCTCAAATGAACACAAGTGTCGCTCTCTCTAGTCATTATTTGATTTGGAGTGATTCCGGACTTGGGAGAGGATTTGATCTCTTTGGTTGTGTCTAGAATTGAATGCTATAGCTCTTGTAATGTGTTGAAGGTGGAAAACTTGGATGCTATTGAATGTGGGGTGGTTGGGGTATTTATAGCCCCAACCACCAAAATATGGCCGTTGGAAGTCTGCTCTCGCATGGCGCACCAGATAGTCCGTTGCGCCACCGGACACTGTCCGGTGCGCCAGCCACGTCAACAGGCCGTTGGGGTTCGACCGTGGGAGCTCTGACAGGTGGGGCCTCTGGGCTGTCCGGTGGTGCACCGGACATGTCCTGTAGACTGTCTGGTGCGCCAACTGCGCGTGCTCTGTCCTCTGCGCGCGCAGGCGCGCATTAAATGCGTTGTAGTCGACCGTTGCGCGCGAAGTAGTCGTTGCTCCGCTGGCACACCGGACAGTCCGGTGTGACACCGGATACTGTCCGGTGCTTCACTGGACAGTCCGGTGAATTATAGCGGAGCGGCCTCCCATTTTCCCGAAGGTAGCGAGTTCAGCATCGAGTGCCCTGGTGCACCGGACACTGTCCGGTGCGCCAGACCAGGGTGCCTTTGGGTTGTCTTTTTGCTTTCTTTGTTTGAACCCTTTCTTGGTCCTTTTATTGGCTTATTGTGAACCTTTGGTACCTGTAAGACTTATATACTAGAGCAAACTAGTTAGTCCAATTATTTGTGTTGGCCAATTCAACCACCAAAATCAATTAGGAAAAAGGTGTAAGCCTAATTCTCTTTCAATCTCCCCCTTTTTGGTGATTGATGCCAACACAAACCAAAGCAAGTATAGAAGTGTATAATTGAACTAGTTTGCATAATGTAAGTGCAAATGTTACTTAGAATTGAACCAATAAATATTTTCATAAGATATGCATGGATTGTTTCTTTATATTTTTAACATTTTGGACCACGCTTGCACCACATGTTTTGTTTTTGCAAATTCTTTTGTAAATTCTTTTCAAAGTTCTTTTGCAAATGGTCAAAGGATACATGAATAAGATTTAGAAGCATTTTCAAGATTTGAAATTTTCTCCCCCTGTTTCAAATGCTTTTCCTTTGACTAAACAAAACTCCCCCTTAATAAAATCCTCCTCTTAGTGTTCAAGAGGGTTTTAGATATTAGTTTTTGAAGAGGGTGTTACAATTTGAAATTCTATCAAAAATAAGATACCAATTGAAAAATTCATCATTTCAAGACCTTTTAAATTTTGAAAATTGGTGGTGGTGTGGTCCTTTTGCTTTGGGCTAATACCTTCTCCCCCTTTGGCATGAATTGCCAAAAACGGATACTTTGAGTGAAATATAGGCCCTTTTTGGAACTACTTTCTCCCCCTTTGGCAAACAAAATATGAGTGAAGATTGTACCAAAGTTGGAGAGTTGCTTGGAGCGACGGTGAAGGATGAGTAATTTGATGGAGTGGAGTGGAAGCCTTTGTCTTCGCCGAAGACTCCAATTCCCTTTCAATACACCTATGACTTGGTTTGAAATATACTTGAAAACACATTAGTCATAGCACATGAAAGAGATATGGTCAAAGGTATATTAATGAGCTATGTGTGCAAAACATCAAAAGAAATTCCGAGAATCAAGAATATTTAGCTCATGCCTAAGTTTGTTAAAAGTTTGTTCATCTAATGGCTTGGTAAAGATATCGGCTAATTGTTCCTTAGTGTTAATATATGCAATCTTGATATCCCCCTTTTGTTGTTGATCACTAAGAAAATGATACCGAATGGCTATGTGTTTAGTGCGGCTATGCTCAACGGGATTATCCGCCATGCGGATTGCACTCTCATTATCACATAGAAGAGGAACTTTGGTTAATTTGTAACCATAGTCCCTAAGGGTTTGCCTCATCCAAAGTAATTGTGCGCAACAATGGCCTGCGACAATGTACTCGGCTTCGGCGGTAGAAAGAGCGACAGAATTTTGCTTCTTTGAAGCCCAAGACACCAAGGATCTTCCCAAGAACTGGCAAGTCCCCGATGTGCTCTTTCTATTAATTTTACACCCTGCCCAATCGGCATCCGAATAACCAATTAAATCGAATGTGGATCCCCGAGGGTACCAAAGCCCAAACTTAGGAGTATAAACTAAATATCTCAAGATTCGTTTTACGGCCGTAAGGTGAGCTTCCTTAGGGTCGGCTTGGAATCTTGCACACATGCATACGGAAAGCATAATGTCCGGTTGAGATGCACATAAATAAAGTAAAAACCCTATCATCGACCGGTATACCTTTTGATCTACGGATTTACCTCCCGTGTCGAGGTCGAGATGCCCATTGGTTCCCATGGGTGTCTTGATGGGTTTGGCATCCTTCATTCCAAACTTGTTTAGAATGTCTTGAATATACTTTGTTTGGCTAATGAAGGTGCCTTCCTGGAGTTGCTTCACTTGAAATCCCAAGAAGTACTTCAACTCCCCCATCATAGACATCTCGAATTTTTGTGTCATGATCCTACTAAATTCCTCACATGTAGATTCGTTAGTAGACCCAAATATAATATCATCAACATAAATTTGGCATACAAACAAATCATTGTCAAGAGTTTTAGTGAATAGAGTAGGATCGGCCTTTCCGACTTTGAAGCCATTAGTGATAAGAAAGTCTCTTAGGCATTCATACCATGCTCTTGGGGCTTGCTTGAGCCCATAAACGTGATTAGGTTGCTCAACATAGACCTCTTCCTTGATTGGTCCGTTGAGGAAGGCACTTTTCACGTCCATTTGATAAAGCTTAAAGACATGGTAAGTAGCATAGGCAAGTAAAATGCGAATTGATTCTAGCCTAGCTACAGGTGCATAGGTTTCACTGAAATCCAAACCTTCGACTTGTGAGTATCCCTTGGCCACAAGTCGGGCTTTGTTCCTTGTCACCACACCATGCTCATCTTGCTTGTTGCGGAAGACCCATTTGGTTCCTACAACATTTTGATTAGGACGTGGAACTAAATGCCATACCTCATTCCTAGTGAAGTTGTTGAGCTCCTCTTGCATCGCCACCACCCAATCCGAATCTTGAAGTGCTTCCTCTACCTTGTGTGGCTCAATAGAGGAGACAAAAGAGTAATGTTCACAAAAATGAGCAACACGAGATCGAGTAGTTACCCCTTTTTGAATATTGCCGAGGATGGTGTTCACGGGGTGATCTCGTTGGATTGCTTGGTGGACTCTTGGGTGTGGCGGTCTTGGAACTTGTTCATCTTCCTCATCTTGATCATGGACATCTCCCCCTTGATCATTGCTTTCCTCTTGAGGTGGCTCAACTTCTTGATCTTCTCCTTCATCATTTTGAGCCTTATCCTCATCTTGAGTTGGTGGGGATGCTTGCGTGGAGGAAGATGGTTGATCTTGTGCTTGTGGAGGCTCTTCGGATTCTTTAGGACACACATCCCCAATGAACATGTTTCTTAGCACGACGCACGGAGCCTCTTCATCATCTAGTTCATCAAGATCAACTTGCTCTACTTGAGAGCCGTTAGTCTCATCAAACACAATGTCACAAGAAACTTCAACTAGTCCAGAGGACCTGTTAAAGACTCTATATGCCCTTGTGTTTGAATCATATCCTAGTAAAAAGCCTTCTACAGCCTTAGGAGCAAATTTAGATTTTCTACCTCTTTTGACAAGAATGAAACATTTGCTACCAAAGACTCTAAAATATGAAACATTGGGCTTTTTACCGGTTAGGAGTTCATACGATGTCTTCTTGAGGATTCGGTGTAGATACAACCGGTTGATGGCGTAACAGGCGGTGTTGACCGCCTCGGCCCAAAACCGATCTGAAGTCTTGTACTCATCAAGCATGGTCCTTGCCATGTCCAATAGAGTTCTATTCTTCCTCTCCACTACACCATTTTGTTGTGGCGTGTAGGGAGAGGAGAACTCATGCTTGATGCCCTCCTCCTCAAGGAAGCTTTCGATTTGTGAGTTCTTGAACTCCGTCCCATTATCGCTTCTAATCTTTTTGATCCTTAAGCCGAACTCATTTTGAGCCCGTCTCAAGAATCCCTTTAAGGTCTCTTGGGTATGAGATTTTTCCTGCAAAAAGAACACCCAAGTGAAGCGAGAATAGTCATCCACAATAACTAGACAGTACTTACTCCCGCTGATGCTTATGTAAGCTATCGGGCCGAATAGGTCCATGTGTAGGAGCTCGAGTGGCCTGTCAGTCGTTATGATGTTCTTATGTGGATGATGAACACCAACTTGCTTCCCTGTCTGACATGCGCTACAAATCCTGTCTTTCTCAAAATGAACAATTGTTAGTCCCAAAATGTGTTCTCCCTTTAGAAGCTTGTGGAGATTCTTCATCCCAACATGTGCTAGTCGGCGATGCTAGAGCCAGCCCATGTTAGTCTTAGCAATTAAGCAAGTGTCGAGTTCAGCTCTATCAAAATCTACTAAGTATAGCTGACCCTCTAACACTCCCTTAAATGCTATTGAATCATCACTCCTTCTAAAGACAGTAACACTTGTATATGTAAAAAGACAGTTGTAACCCATTTTACATAATTGCGAAACTGAAAGCAAGTTATAATCTAAAGAATCTACAAGAAAAACATTGGAAATGGAGTGGTCAGGAGATATAGCAATTTTACCCAATCCTTTGACCAAACCTTGATTTCCATTCCCGAATGTGATAGCTCGTTGGGGATCTTGGTTTTTCTCGTAGGAGGAGAACATCTTCTTCTCCCCTGTCATATGGTTTGTGCACCCGCTATCGATGATCCAACTTGAGCCCCCGGATGCATAAACCTACAAAACAAGTTTAGTTCTTGATTTTAGGTACCCAAACGGTTTTGGGTCCTTTGACATTAGATACAAGAACTTTGGGCACCCAAACACAAGTCTTGGAGCCCTTGTGTTTGTCCCCAACATATTTGGCAACTACCTTGCCGGATTTGTTAGTTAAAACAAAGGATGCATCAAAAGTTTTAAATGAAATATTATGATCATTTGATGTAATAGGAGTTTTCTTTCTAGGCAATTTAGCACGGGTTGATTGCCTAGAGCTAGATGTCTCACCCTTATACATAAAAGCATGATTAGGGCCACAGTGAGACTTCCTAGACTGAATTCTCCTAATTTATCTCTCGGGATAACCGGCGGGGTACAAAATGTAACCCTCGTTATCCTGAGGCATGGGAGCCTTGCCCTTTACAAAGTTAGACAATCTTTTAGGAGGGGCACTAAGTTTGACATTGTCCCCCTATTGGAAGCCAATGCCATCCTTGATGCCAGGGCGTCTCCCACTATAGAGCATGCTTCTAGCAAATTTAAATTTTTCATTTTCTAAGTCATGCTCATTAATTTTTGCATTAAGTTGAGCTATGTGATCATTTTGTTTCTTAATTAAAGCTAGGTGATCATGAATAGCATCAACATTAATGTCTCTACATCTAGTGCAAATGGAAACATGCTCAATGGTAGATGTAGAGGGTTTGCAAGAATTAAGTTCAACAATCTTAGCACGTAAAATATCATTCTTATCTGTAAGATCGGAAATGGAAGCATTGCAAACATCTAAATCCTTAGCCTTAGCAATCAAATTTTCATTTTCATTTCTAAGGCTAGCAAGAGAAACATTCAATTCTTCAATCTTAGCAAGTAAATTAACATTATCATCTCTAAGATTGGGAATTGAAATATCACAAACATTTGAATCAACCTTAGCAATTAAACTAACATTCTCATTTCTAAGGTTGGTAATAATATCATGACAAGTGCTTAGCTCACTAGATAATTTTTCACATTTTTCTACTTCTAGAGCGTAAGCATTTTTAACCTTAACATGCTTCTTATTTTCCTTAATTAGGAAGTCCTCTTGAGAGTCCAAGAGGTCATCCTTCTCATGAATAACACTAATTAATTCATTTAGTTTTTTCTTTTGTTGCATGTTGAGGTTGGCAAAAAGGGTGCGCAAATTATCCTCCTCATCACTAGCATTATCTTCATCACTAGAGGTTTCATACTTAGTGGAGGATTTTGATTTTACCTTCTTCTTTTTGCCGTCCTTTGCCATGAGGCACTCGTGGCCGACGTTGGGGAAGAGGAGGCCCTTGGTGACGGCGATGCTGGCGGCGTCCTCGTCGGAGGAGGAGTCGGAGGAGCTCTCGTCAGAGTCCCACTCGCGGCACATATGGGCATCGCCTCCCTTCTTCTTATAGTACCTCTTCTTTTCTCTCATCTTGCCCTTCTTGTCGTTATCCCTGTCACTGTCACTAGATAGTGGACATTTTGCAATAAAGTGACCGGGCTTACCACACTTGTAGCAAACTTTCTTGGAGCGGGGTTTGTAATCTTTCCCCCTCCTTTGCTTGAGGATTTGGCGGAAGCTTTTGATGATGAGCGTCATCTCCTCATTGTTGAGCTTAGAGGTGTCGATGGGTTGTCTACTTGATGTAGACTCCTCCTTCTTCTCCTCCGTCGCCTTGAATGTGACCGGTTGTGCTTCGGGCATGGAGGGACCATCTAGCTCGATGATTTTCTTTGAGCCTTTGATCATCAACTCAAAGCTCACAAAATTTCCTATTACTTCCTCGGGAGTCATTAGTGTATATCTAGGATTACCACGAATTAATTGAACTTGCGTAGGGTTAAGAAAAACAAGTGACCTAAGAATAACCTTAACCATTTCATGGTCATCCCATTTTGTGCTCCCGAGGTTGCGCACTTGGTTCACCAAGGTCTTCAAGCGGTTGTACATGGCTTAAGGGTCCTCGCCTTGGTTGAGTCGGAACCGACCGAGCTCCCACTCAATCGTCTCCCGCTTGGTGATTTTGGTCACCTCATCTCCTTCGTGCACGGTCTTGAGTACGTCCCAAATTTCCTTGGCACTCTTTAACCCTTGCACCTTGTTATACTCCTCTCGACTTAGAGAGGTGAGGAGTATAGTGGTGGCTTGAGAGTTGAAGTGTCGGATTTGGGCGACCTCGTCCGAATCATAGTCTTCATCCCCCGGTGATAGTACCTGTACTCCAATCTCAACAACATCCCAAATGCTAGTGTGGAGTGAGGTTAGATGATGCCTCATTTTATCACTCCACATATTATAATCTTCACCATCAAACATAGGTGGTTTGCCTAATGGGACGGAAAGTAATGGAGTACGTTTGGAAATACGAGGATAGCGTAGGGGAATCTTACTAAACTTCTTGCGCTCATGGCGCTTAGAAGTTACGGACGGTGTGTCGGAGCCAGAGGTGGATGGCGACGAAGAGTCGGTCTCATAGTAGACCACCTTCCTCATCTTCTTCTTCTTGCCACCGCTCCGCCCTGACTTGTTGTGTGAAGGGGATCCCTTCACCTTGTTGGCGGACTCCCCAGATGGAGCCTTCCCATGGCTTGTAGCGGGCTTCTCGCCGGTCCCGAACTCCCTCTTGGCGGATGCTCCCGACATCACTTCGAGCGGTTAGGCTCTAATGAAGCACCGGGCTCTGATACCAATTGAAAGTCGCCTAGAGGGGGGTGAATAGGGCGAATCTGAAATTTATAAACTTAAGCACAATTATAAGCCGGGTTAGCGTTAGAAGTGTAAACGAGTCCGAGAGAGAGGGCGTAAAAACAAATCGTGAGCAAATAAAGAGTGATACACGATGATTTGTTTTACCGAGGTTCGGTTCTTGCAAACCTACTCCCCGTTGAGGTGGTCACAAAGACCGGGTCTCTTTCAACCCTTTCCCTCTCTCAAACGGTCACTTAGACCGAGTGAGCTTCTCTTCTCAATCAAACGGAACACAAAGTTCCCGCAAGGACCACCACACAATTGGTGTCTCTTGCCTTGGTTACAATTGAGCTTGATCACAAGAAGAATGAGAAAGAAAAGAAGCAATCCAAGCGCAAGAGCTCAAATGAACACAAGTGTCGCTCTCTCTAGTCACTATTTGATTTGGAGTGATTCCGGACTTGGGAGAGGATTTGATCTCTTTGGTTGTGTCTAGAATTGAATGTTATAGCTCTTGTAATGTGTTGAAGGTGGAAAACTTGGATGCTATTGAATGTGGGGTGGTTGGGGTATTTATAGCCCCAACCACCAAAATATGGTCGTTGGAAGTCTGTTGTCTCATGGCGCACCGGACAGTCCGTTGCGCCAGCCACGTCAGCAGGTCGTTGGGGTTCGACCGTTGGAGCTCTGACAGGTGGGGCCTCTGGGCTGTCCGGTGGTGCACCGGACAGGTCCTGTAGACTGTCCGGTGCGCCAACTGCGCATGCTCTATCCTCTGCGCGCGCAGGCGCGCATTAAATGCGTTGCAGTCGACCGTTGCGCGCGAAGTAGCCGTTGCTCCGCTGGCACACCGGACAGTCCGGTGTGACACCGGATACTGTCCGGTGCTTCACCGGACAGTCCGGTGAATTATAGCGGAGCAGCCTCCCATTTTCCCGAAGGTAGCGAGTTCAGCATCGAGTGCCCTGGTGCACCGGACACTGTCCGGTGGCACACCGGACAGTCCGGTGCGCCAGACCAGGGTGCCTTTGGGTTGTCTTTTTGCTCTCTTTGTTTGAACCCTTTCTTGGTCCTTTTATTGGCTTATTGTGAACCTTTGGTACCTGTAAGACTTATATACTAGAGCAAACTAGTTAGTCCAATTATTTGTGTTGGGCAATTCAACCACCAAAATCAATTAGGAAAAAGGTGTAAGCCTAATTCCCTTTCAGACACTCCTCCCAGAATTCCGGGACCCTATTGTGAGTGACCCGGACCCCACACAGAGAGGTCGGGACCCGTCCCGGGGGTCTGGTCTGTACCCGCGAAGGTCTTGGACCTCGCTCGGAGGTCTAGGCTATGTATCCAGGGGTCCGACACTTTCCCTTGGGGGTCCGGACCCACTGTTGACACCTTGGAGTATATCGTCTCCTCCGGCCACATGGCAGCCTCGGAGCCGCCCACATGGTGGGGTCGGGCGTTGTTTGCCACATGACTAGAGATAGCAGCATGGACTCCGCACCTTCATACTGTAGTAAAGGGTACCCCTATTTTAGGGTACCGACAGTGGCCCCTAGGCCCGCCTCAGGGGAGGACACGAGCCTGCAGGTGGGGCCAAAGCTTGATTGGCGATTGGTGCGCTGCTTCCATGTGCTTGCTAATGTAACCACTACCAGCCCGCCTTCGGTCATGCCAACTGCCACGCCTGTCCCCACGGCTGACTAACCTGTGGCCTCCGCACTTGATGGTTTTGCCTGGCCACGCGTGGGGTGCCTTGATACCGCTGCATTGGTTTTGAAAATTCACCCTTTCTGTCTTCTGCGGCGGCCCCGAGGAGGCACGGTACTGGCGCGAGCGGCGGTTCGACTTCTCTGCACCCAGGAACCGGCGCCCAAGGAGGATGACTTGTGGGCCCGGGCCCCCGTGTCAGAGATTTGGCTGTTGGTTTCGGTGGAGGTGAAGAGGCGCACTTCCGCAGGCGGTGGCTCGCTCCTCACGCGGCGGTTCACCTTCTTCGCACTCGGAGACCGGTGGCCAAGGAGTATGACTCATGGGCCCGGGCCCCCGCGTCAGAGGCTGGTCCGCTGCTGTCGGGGACCATAATTAGGGGTACCCTCATTGCTCCTAATTCTCAGCTGGTAACCCCCATCAGCACAAAGCTGCAAAGGCCTGATGGGTGCGATTAAGTCAGGGATCAGTTCATTCGAGGGACTCGATCACGCCTCGCCCGAGCCTAGCCTCGGACAAGGGCAGCCGACCCCGGAGGGTTTCTGTCTCGCCCGAGGCCCCCCTCCAGCGGCGAACATATTTCTGGCTCGCCCGAGGCCCTGTCTTCGCCAAGAAGCAACCCTGAACAAATCGCCGCACCGACCGACCAAATCGCAGGAGCATTTAATGCAAAGGTGGCCTGACACCTTTATCCTGACGCGCGCCCCCCAGCCGGCAGAGCCGAAGTGACCGCCGTCACTTCGCCGCTCCACTGACCGGTCTGACAGAAGGACAGCGCCGCCTGTGCCACTCCGACTGTAGTGCCACTTGACAGAGTGAGGCTGACAGGCAGTCAGGCCCTGCCGAAGGCACCATAGGAAACTCCGCTCCGCCCGACCCAGGGCTCGGACTCGGGCTAAGTCCTGGAAGACGGCGAACTCCGCTTCGCCCGACCCAGGGCTCGGACTCGGGCTAAGTCCCGGAAGACGGCGAACTCCGCTCCGCCCGACCCAAGGCTCGGACTCGGGCTAAGTCCTGGAAGACGGCGAACTCCGCTCCGCCCGACCCAGGGCTCGGACTCGGGCTAAGCCCCAGAAGACGGCGAACTCCGCTCCGCCCGACCCCAGGGCTCGGACTCCGCCCTGGCCTCAGCCGGCGGCCTCCGCCTCGCCCGACCCAGGGGCTCGGACTCAACCTCAGCCACGGAAGACAGACTCGACCTCGGCTTCGGAGGAGCTTCCACATCGCCCAACCTAGGACGCAGACCGGCCACGTCAATAGGAGGCGCCATCATCACCCTACCCCGAGCTGACTCGGGCCGCAGGGAACAAGACCGGCGTCCCATCTGGCTCGCTCCGCCAGACAGGCAATGATGGCGCCCCGCATACTCTGTGACGACGGCGGCTCTCAGCCCCCTTACGGAAGCAAGAGGACGTCAGCAAGGACTCAACCGCTCCGACAGCTATCCCTCCGCCAGGCTCCATCGCTCCTCCGACGGCCACGACATCACACCTGCTGGGTGCCAAAATCTCTCCGGCTGCCACAACGGCATGTACTTAGGGCGCTAGCTCTCCTCCGCTAGACACGTAGCACTCTGCTACACCCCCCATTGTACACCTGGATCCTCTCCTTACGCCTATAAAAGGAAGGACCAGGGCCCTCTTAGAGAGGGTTGGCCGCGCGGGGACGAGGACGAGACAGGCGCTCGCCTGAGGCCGCTCGCTCCCTCTCCCGCGTGGACGCTTGTAACCCCCTACTGCAAGCGCACCCGACCTGGGCGCGGGACGAACACGAAGGCCACGGGATTCCCACCTCTCTCACGCTGGTCTTCGGCCGCCTCGCTTTTCCCCCCTTCGTGCTCACCCTCGCGCTCAACCCATCTGGGCTGGGGCACGCGGCGACACTCACTCGTCGGCTCAGGGACCCCCCAGTCTCGGAACGCCGACAGTTGGCGCGCCAGGTAGGGGCCTGCTGCGTGTTGACGAACAGCTTCCCGTCAAGTTCCAGATGGGCAGTCTCCAGCAACCTCTCCAACCCGGGATGGTGCTCCGTTTCGGGAGTCTTGAGTTCATGTCCCCCGATGGCAGCTACGACATGATACTCCTTCCACCGCCGCGCGACAACGACAATGGCGGCCGACAGCCCGCCCGCCGGCGGCGGAATCGACGACGTCTTCCCCGCGTGGTGGAAGAACAACCTTCGAGCTCATCCCGCCCTCTTCCCCGCCGACGGAGGGGAAGGCAGGGCAACCAAGGCCAAGCAAGAGGCAGTCCGTCGTCGGCTGTCGAGCGAGTCGACAGCGCCGGCACCCCAACGTGGGGCGCACCGGGTATCGACTTCGCACTTGAGACGAAGACGAGCGCCGTCTCCCCGCGACACGCCAATCTCGAGCAAGCGGACGATGCCATCACGCTCGCGAAAAGCTTGTTGGACGTCACCCTCGTACCTGAGACGACGGTGCAGTCAGTCCCCGGCGTGACTTTATCGCCGCTCGTCAACCAAGAGGTATCGACCGATTCCCATCCCACGTCATTTGGATTCAGCCTCAACCCGCCTAGCGACTTCGCTTTGGCGGGCGCACTCGTAGAGGCAAGTCCAAACCCTCTAGGGTTTCGTATGCGGTCACCTTGGGACCGGCTGACGAACGTCTCGACCTACGGGCCCTCCGGGTCCGAGGAAGACGACGAGCCCAGCTTCTGTTGGGATTTCTCTGGACTTGGCAACCCCAGTGCCATGCAGGACTTCATGACCGCATGTGACTACTGCCTCTCCAACTGTTCCGACGATAGCCGTAGCCTCGGCGACGAGGACTGCGGCCCAAGTCGCGAATGCTTCCACGTCGATCTAGGGGGTCCTTCCGAAGGCAACCATCTCGGCATGCCGGAGGACGGTGATCTCCCTAGGCCGGTGCCTCGCGTTGACATCCCACGGGAGCTAGCTGTGGTCCCCGTTCAGGCGGGGGCTCATGACCCACAGCTCGAGCAAATCCGCGGGGTGCAGGCCAGGCTCAACGAGGGAGCAGGAGCGCTTGAGCCGATCCGCCGGGACATCGGGCAGGCATGGGCGGGCCAACCCCCGGCCGGAGAAATACGTCATCTACCCCAGGGCTTCCAGCACCGCGTCGCCGACGACGTCAGGGTCAGGCCACCACCCGCATCTAGTGGGGTCGGCCAGAACCTGGCTGCAGCAGCGATGCTTCTCTGCGCGATGCCGGAGCCATCAACCACCGAGGGGCGGCGAATCCAGGGGGAGCTCAAGAATCTCCTGGAAGGCGCCGCGGTCCGACGGGCCGAGAGCTCTGCCTCCCGAAGGCAGGGGTACCCCTCGGAACCTCATGCCGCGACTTCCCGATTCATGCGGGAAGCCTCGGTCTACACCGGGCGCACGCGCAACACCACGCCTGCGGCCCCGGGTCGCCTCGGCAACGAGCACCATCACCGCGACCGTCGGGCCCACCTCGACGAGAGGGTGCGCCGAGGCTACCACCCCAGGCGTGGGGGACGCTACGACAGCGGGGAGGATCGGAGTCCCTCGCCCGAACCACCCGGTCCGCAGGCCTTCAGCCGGGCCATCCGACGGGCGCCGTTCCCGACCCGGTTCCGACCCCCGACTACTATCACGAAGTACTCGGGGGAGACGAGACCAGAACTGTGGCTCGCGGACTACCGTCTGGCCTACCAACTGGGTGGAACGGACGATGACAACCTCATCATCCGCAACCTCCCCCTGTTCCTCTCCGACACCACTCGCGCCTGGTTGGAGCACCTGCCTCTGGGGCAGATCTCCAACTGGGACGACCTAGTCCAAGCTTTCGCCGGCAATTTCCAGGGCACGTACGTGCGCCCCGGGAATTCCTGGGACCTCCGAAGCTGCCGGCAGCAGCCGGGAGAGTCTCTCTGGGACTACATCCGGCGATTCTCGAAGCAGCGCACCGAGCTGCCCAACATCACCAACTCGGATGTCATCGGCGCATTCCTCGCCGGCACCACCTGTCAAGACCTGGTGAGCAAGCTGGGTCGCAAGACCCCCACTAGGGCGAGCGAGCTGATGGACATCGCCACCAAGTTCGCCTCCGGCCAGGAGGCGGTCGAGGCTATCTTCCGAAAGGACAAGCAGCCCCAGGGCCGCCCATCAGAAGATGCTCCCGAGGCGTCAACTCAGCGCGGCGCCAAGAAGAAGGACAAGAAGAAGTCGCAAGCGAAACGCGACGCCGCCGACGCGGACCTTGTCGCCGCCGCCGAGTACAAGAACCCTCGGAAACCCCCCGGAGGTGCCAACCTCTTCGACAAGATGCTCAAGGAGCCGTGCCCCTATCACCAGGGGCCCGTCAAGCACACCCTTGAGGAGTGCGTCATGCTCCGGCGCCACTTCCACAGGGCCGGGCCACCCGCGGAGGGTGGCAGGGCCCGCGACGACGATAAGAAGGAAGATCACCAAGCAGGAGAGTTCCCCGAGGTCCGCGACTGCTTCATGATCTACGGTGGGCAAGCGGCGAATGCCTCGGCTCGACACCGCAAGCAAGAGCGTCGGGAGGTCTGCTCGGTGAAGGTGGCGGCGCCAGTCTACCTAGACTGGTCCGACAAGCCCATCACCTTCGACCAGGCCGACCACCCCGACCATGTGCCGAGTCCGAGAAAATACCCGCTCGTCGTCGACCCCGTCATCGGCGACGTCAGGCTCACCAAGGTCCTCATGGACGGAGGCAGCAGCCTCAACATCATCTACGCCGAGACCCTCGGGCTCCTGCGTATCGATCTGTCCTCCGTCCGAGCAGGCGCTGCGCCCTTCCATGGGATCATTCCCGGGAAGCGCGTCCAGCCCCTCGGATAACTCGAGCTTCCTGTCTGCTTCGGAACACCCTCCAACTTCCGAAGGGAGACCCTGACGTTCGAGGTGGTCAGGTTCCGAGGAACCTACCACGCGGTACTGGGAAGACCATGCTACGCGAAGTTCATGGCCGTCCCCAACTACACCTACCTGAAGCTCAAGATGTCGGGCCCCAACGGGGTCATCACCGTCGGCCCCACGTACAAACACGCGTTCGAATGCGACGTGGAGTGCGTGGAGTACGCTGAGGCCCTCGCCGAGTCCGAGGCCCTCATCGCCGACCTGGAGAGCCTCTCGAAGGAGGTGTTGGACGTGAATCGTCATGCCGACAACTTTGAGCCAGCGGAGACGGTTAAGTCCGTCCCCCTCGACCCCAGCGGCGACGCCTCCAAGCAGATCTGGATCGGCTCCGGGCTCGATCCCAAATAGGAAGCAGTGCTCGTCGACTTTCTCCGCGCGAACGCCGACGTCTTCGCGTGGAGTCCCTCGGACATGCCCTGCATACCGAGGGATGTCGCCGAGCACTCGCTGGACATCCGAGCCGGGGCCCGACCCGTCAAGTAGCCTCTGCGCCGATTCGACGAGGAGAAGCGCAGAGCCATAGGCGAGGAGATCCACAAGCTAATGGCGGCAGGGTTCATCAAAGAGGTATTCCATCCCGAATGGCTTGCCAACCCTGTGCTTGTGAGAAAGAAAGGGGGGAAATGGTGGATGTGTGTAGACTACACTGGTCCCAACAAAGCATGTCCGAAGGTTCCCTACCCTCTGCCTCGCATCGATCAAATCGTGGATTCCACTGCTGGGTGCGAAACCCTATCTTTCCTCGATGCCTACTCAGGGTATCATCAAATCAGGATGAAAGAGTCCGACCAGCTCGCGACTTCTTTCATCACACCCTTCGGCATGTACTGCTATATCACCATGCCGTTCGGCTTGAGGAATGCGGGCGCAACGTACCAGCGGTGCATGAACCATGTGTTCGGCGAACACATTGGCTGCACGGTCGAGGCCTACGTCGATGACATCATAGTCAAGACAAGGAAAGCTTCCGACCTCCTTTCTGACCTTGAAGTGACATTCCGATGTCTCAAGGCAAAAGGCGTCAAGCTCAATCCCGAGAAGTGTGTCTTCGGGGTGCCCCGAGGCATTCTCTTGGGGTTCATCGTCTCCGAGCGGGGCATCGAAGCCAACCCGGAGAAGATCGCAGCCATCACCAGCATGGGGCCCATCAAGGACTTGAAAGGCGTACAGAGGGTCATGGGATGTCTCGCGGCTCTGAGCCGCTTCATCTCACGCCTCGACGAAAGAGGTCTACCTCTGTACCGCCTCTTGAGGAAGGCCGAGTGCTTCACTTGGACCCCTGAGGCCGAGGAAGCCCTCAGGAACCTGAAGGCGCTCCTCACAAAGGCGCCTATCTTGGTGCCCCCAGCTGCGGAGAAGCCCTCTTGGTCTACGTCGCCGCGACCACTCAGGTGGTTAGCGCCGCGATTGTGGTCGAGAGGCAAGAAGAGGGGCATGCATTGCCCGTTCAGAGGCCAGTTTACTTCGTCAGCGAGGTACTGTCCGAAACCAAGATCCGCTACCCACAAGTTCAGAAGCTGCTGTATGCGGTGATCCTGACACGGCGGAAGTTGCGACACTACTTCGAGTCTCATCCGATAACCGTGGTGTCATCCTTCCCCCTAGGGGAGATCATCCAGTGCCGAGAGGCCTCGGGTAGGATTGCAAAGTGGGCGGTGGAAATCATGGGCGAGGCAATCTCGTTCGCCCCTCGGAAGGCCATCAAGTCCCAGGTCTTGGCGGACTTCATGGCCAAATGGGTCGACACCCAGCTACCGACGGCTCCGATCTGTAACACCCCTGGTGTTACTATAACTAAAACTTGAGCATGACATCATAAACATTGGCATTGCATATGTTTGACACACCTAGAGTGCATTTACTAGGTAAAAATTTCAAACAAGTGTATTGTTTTTGGTATTTTGCAAATAGGACCCTGGTTAGGGAACTTAACCCTAAATAGTGGTTAAAGAGGTAAAACTTAACCCAAGTTAAGAGAACCTAAAGACTTTAGGGTAAAAGTCATAGAATGACCCCAAGAATAAACTTGAATCGCGCTTATACCCTTGGGATACTAAAAACCCTAAATAGAACCCTGGAAAACCCTAAAACCAAACCCTAGGGACCTAAGTGCAAAATTAGTCCACTTTTGGACTAAAGTGCAAAAATCAAGTTAAATAAGTATCTTGAGTTATTTGGGTCACTTATATGAGAATTTGCAATCCAAAACTTGAAATTTGGACTTAAGTGCAAAAGTGTCCCACTTAACCTTTTTGGGGTTAAGTCTGGATTTCAGTGATATTGGCTCAACTTTGGAGCCTTGTATCTTTCAGAATATAGGGTTTTTGCACTGGGTCACCACTTCAAAGCTATAGAGCAAACAAAGGAGAACAACTTTGATTAAGGTTGTAAGCAGAGTTGTTAAGAAAATAATGGGGATAATCAAGACAGAAAACTGGCTGTCAGGTTGTTTGGTCTGAAATTCAGACTAACCGAAGACTGACATCCACTTCTAGCTCAATTTTGAGCATGATCCAGTGCTCAACTAAGTCGCATCCCTATAGTCGATTTGTAGCTGGTATGTAGCACTACAACTTTGATGCAGAGACTTGGGGATGATGCCACAGGAATTTGGAAGAAAACTGACCCTAAACATCGCCTGTCAGGTGCACTGAATGGGTGCTTCCATGGTACAGTGCCCTGGTTGAGTTAGGTTCAGTGAACCTCCCCGCCGGTGAATCCTCGCCGTGGATCCTCGTCGCCGTTATGATTCGCGCTCCCCAGTGACTAGACAATGCTCCAAGGCAAAAGATCTTGGCGCCTGGATCAGCTTGAGTCCGATCGCGGCTAAGCTCGCCGTACCCCTTGCTCATCGGATGGTCGGGATAAGAGCTCGCCGCCGTTGGTCGATTACTACCGTGCGCCGCGTGTCCAGGCACTTTACCACGTCGCCGTAGGTCGCGTTATGCATATCCGGTGATCGCCGGAGGTGTTGCCACAGTAAAGGCCATGTTAAGCGGCCACCAGTGACTCACCTTGCTCTTACCGATCCCGAGTCACCGTTCAAATTCGTCGTGCTCGCGGTCGATCCCTATAAATTGAGCCCGTGACTAGCTCCGCAAGGTCCTCAGCTAACCCGCCGCCAAGAATTGCTAGCAAGCGATCACCAGTGTGCCCGAATTCCTTGTTTCCTCCAAATCCTTTCTCCGCCATCGTGAAGATCCGTTCGCCGCGGCCAGCCCTTTACCGGTCAGTTCATCCCTCACTCTCACTTGTTCGAGCACTCTTGACGATCTGTGATGCTTGACGAACCCTCAATTCGTACGGAGTAGCTTTAGATCACCGGGAACACGTACCAATTGTCTTCATCGTCCGCGGTTTACGTGAACAGAGCTCGAGAGCTTACCAAATATGAAATTGATGGGGGGGAAATGGTCTTTAGAACTCGAATTTGGTTTAGTCCAAAGCTGGGCGCTAGTACTTGTCCCAATCGACCGGTCCAGGACCTCGCCGGAGCCTCTCCGCGCGCGTCGCCGTCGTGGACCGCCCACTGTGAAGAAATAAAACCTCAGGGGCCTCTGTGCAAAGCGTCAGTGACACAGGAAAACAGTAGAAAGACCGGATCCCAGTTAATGAGAACCCCGAGGGTATTTTTGCAAAGTCGCCAGCGCGTGCGGGCGCGGGCGCATTTCTGCTGTTGTTGGGCCGACTTGGGCTGGTTTCGGCCCAAGTCTGTTCATTGTTTTCTTTTTTTCTATTTCTAGCAAACTTTAGAAATCTGTAGAAAATTATAGAAAAATCCAAAAAAAATATGAGACCAATTTTCCTAGGTTCTTTATTTTCCCTAGAATTTAATAAAAATAGTTTCATGATTTTTAGGATAAATAAGGAATTTTAGGGCATTTAAAATAGCTTAAAGAAGTAATTCTGGATTTTTAAAAGATAAATGGTAATCCCAAAAATGCTCAAAATTTTTATGTGAACTTAAACCAATATTTAGAAGCCTTGGGTAGAATTTGGGTTGATTTGGACCTTGTTTGATCACTAAACCCAAAACCACCCCCCTGCTCCATGAACTCCTTTACTGACTCCGGAAACCCTAGGTTCTCGGAGTACCGTGAAGGAAAGTTGTACTCAAGACTTAGATAATAAGTTTATATTATCTTTGCATCCTCATGAGCATCCCATGACATCCATTCTTATGCATATATATGACTATATTAGAGCACGAAGAAGAAGAAGAAGTCTCTGAAGAAGGGATACCACCATCCTCAGATCCTCAAACAGGCAATTGCTTTTACTTCGATATTTGTGGAACCGAGGAGGACTCACCTGATAACAAAGGCAAGCCCCGGTGCATGCAACCCTTTTCCTTGTGTTTTTAAATACTTTTCGCACACTTAAGTCTAGTGAAATGTGCATTAGGTTCATAGGAGTTACTTGAAACCCTTTGATGCATTGCTTTCCTTGATATCCATACCTTTATAGATACTTCTGTGAAGTATCAAAATTATGATTTACAAAAATGCTTAGCCTTGCTTAGATCTTGTAGATAGAGGTTGTCCTTAATTTAACTCGAGAAAGGACGGCTTCTACCTGCAAGAATATTTTCATTTGGAGCAATGGTGGGATCTTACTGCAAGGTTCCCTGTGATGCTCTTTCATCCTAAGGAACAGACACAATCCTAAGGATGGAAATACGTAAATTGAGACTTGGGGGTAGGAACAGGTGATGTTCTACCCAGGTTGGTTAAGGATTAACGCGTATGTAGGCGTGCTGACCGAGGACCCTTTAACTGGTCACATGCCTCGTCATGGGTAAGCCTTGCCTCGGGCAGACTAAGGCCGGAATAAGATAACACGAAATGGGAGTGGAGCGGTGGCGAGAGTAGCGTGTACCCTCCGTGGCAAGAGGCTGGACGGTGGTGTATCTGTGCTCTCGGTTTGCATGAACCTGATCCGGTCTCAAGAACCCCGGTGGCGGGTTGACATATGCAAGGGTTAAGTGCTACATATGTCGTGTGATTGGAGATCCTCAGCTGAGTATAATCGATTCGGATCGCCGTACCTTCGCGGTTATGAAGACTTGGTCACTTCCCTGCAACCTAAAGTCAGGACGTGAACACTATGGATAAAAATGATGTTGTCTTGATGTGATGTGAAATTAGACTAGATGCAAATAGAGTCTATTAATACCTAATATGGCGTTAAAAGATTGAAAGTAAGGACTCACTTTAGTAAGCTACTTCTGCAAAAGTATAAGTTGATTTTTGCTAAAGCCTCTCCTTGACTCCTATTTATCCAGCATACCCTTGAGAGTCTTTTCCTTAGTCGGGTAAGACTTGCTGAGTAATTCCATACTCAGGGTTTATCCCTTCGTTGTTTTTAGGTGAGGAAGTAGCAGACTTTTGCTGCTTCTGTGCCAGGGTGGTTCCCAAAGAAGAAAAACAAGACTGAAGTGCGGGAGGACTCGGTCCTCCACATAGGATCTTTTGCTCATAGCTTTTCGGGAGATGTTTGTGCCTCCCTTGGTTTGTATAATATTACTACTCTGCACTCACTTTTAGTCTGGTCTGTAATAAAATAACTCGAGCTTGCTTTTGAAATAAATGTAAGTTTATGTAATTCGCTTCCGCATTTCTTTATCTCCGATGTTCTGTAATGTCTGCAAGACGGGTGAAACGTTCCTGGTGAGGTCGGAAAAGATACCGAGCTTGTCAAGTGATTTAGGAACATCTACAGGGTGTCTGATGTCTGTTAGACAAGGACAACTGTAGGTGGGCCTAATTACTTGGGAGGTTCCGTCACACGATCCAACCGGAGCTCTGGACCGTGTTTTTCGACGGGTCGTTGGTGAAGACGGGAGCCGGCGCAGGCCTACTCTTCATCTCGCCCCTCGGGAAACACATACGCTATGTGCTACGCCTCCATTTCTCGGCGTCCAACAATGTGGCTGAGTATGAGGATCTGGTCAACGGGTTGCGGATCGCCATCGAGCTAGGGGTCCGACGCCTCGACGCCCACGGTGACTCGCAGCTCATCATCGACCAAGTCATGAAGAACTCCCACTGCCACGACCCGAAGATGGAGGCCTAGTGCGATGAGGTTCGGCGCCTGGAAGACAAATTCTACGGGCTCGAGCTCAACCACATCGCCCGGCGCTACAACGAGACTGCGGACGAGCTGGCTAAAATAGCCTCGGGGCGAACAACGGTTCCCCCGGACGTCTTCTCCCGAGACCTGCACCAACCCTCCATCAAGATCGACGACACGCCCGAGCCCGAGGCACCCTCGGCCCAGCTCGAGGTAACCTCGGCTCAGTCCAAGGTATCTTCGGCACGGCCCGAGGCACCCTCAGCCCGGCCCGAGCCACCCTCGGTTCAGCCCGAGGCACCCTCGGCACCCGAGGGTGAGACGCTGCGCGTCGAGGAGGAGCGAAGTGGGGTCATGCCTAATCAAAACTGGCAGACCCCGTACCTGCAATATCTCCACCGAGGAGAGCTACCCCTCGACCGAGCCGAGGCTCGGCGGTTGGCGCGACGCGCCAAGTCGTTCGTCTTGCTGGGCGATGAGAAGGAGCTCTACCACCGCAGCCCCTCTGGTATCCTCCAGCGATGCATCTCCATCGCCGAAGGTCAGGAACTCCTGCGAGAGACACACTCGGGGGCTTACGGCCATCACGCAGCACCTCGAGCCCTTGTCGGGAATGCTTTCCGACAAGGTTTCTACTGGCCTACGGTGGTGGCCGACGCCACTAGAATTGTCCGCACCTGCGAAGGGTGTCAGTTCTACGCAAGGCAGACCCACCTGCCCGCTCAGGCTCTGCAGACGATACCCATCACCTGGCCTTTTGCTGTGTGGGGTCTGGATCTCGTCGGCCCCTTGCAGAAGGCACCCGGGGGCTACACGCACCTGCTGGTCGCCATCGACAAATTCTCCAAGTGGATCGAGGTCCGACCCCTAAACAGCATTAGGTCCAAACAGGCGGTGGCGTTCTTCACCAATATCATCCATCGCTTCGGGGTCCCAAACTCCATCATCACCGACAACAGCACCCAGTTCACCGGCAGAAAGTTCCTGGACTTCTGCGGGGATCACCACATCCGGGTGGACTGGGCCGCCGTAGCTCACCCCATGTCAAATGGGCAAGTAGAGCGTGCCAACGGCATGATTCTGCAAGGGCTCAAGCCTCGGATCTACAATGACCTCAAGAAGTTCGGCAAGCGATGGATGAAGGAACTCCCCTTGGTGGTCTGGAGTCTGAGGAGAACGCCGAGCCGAGCCACGGGCTTCACGCCGTTCTTCCTAGTCTACGGGGCCGAGGCCGTCTTGCCTACAGACCTGGAATACGGCTCCCCGAGGACGAGGGCCTACACCGGCCAAAGCAACAAAGTTAGCCGAGAAGACTCGCTGGACCAGCTGGAGGAGGCTCGGGACAAGGCCTTGCTACACTCGGCGCGGTACCTGCAGTCCCTGCGACGCTACCACGCCCGAGGGGTCCGGTCCCGAGACCTCCAGGTGGGCGACCTGGTGCTTCGGCTGCGACAAGACGCCCGAGGGCGGCACAAGCTCACGCCCCCTGGGAGGGGCCGTTCGTCATCGCCAAAGTTCTGAAGCCCGGAACATACAAGCTGGCCAACAGTCAAGGCGAGGTCTACAGCAACGCTTGGAACATCCAACAGCTACGTCGCTTCTACCCTTAAGATGTTTTCAAGTTGTTCATATACCTCGCACCCACGCAAAGCTTAGTCATCAAGGAAGGGTCGGCCTCGCCTCAGCAAAGCCCAACCCTCCCTCGGGGGCTAAAAGGGGGGGGAACCCCCTCTGCGTCGAAATTTTCCTCGAAGAAAGATCTTTTCTGCCAAAATGTCTTTCGTGCTTTTTGACTACTTCGAAAGTGGATCCTGAAAACGACGGAGTACACGTAAGCAGGCAAGGCTGACCGAGCCGAGGGACTCCTACGCCTCTGGGATACGGATACCTCACTCATCACCTTCTGCGATAAGTAACTCACGTTCGGATAAGTGATTCTGCGGACCGAACAAGTCTTCACGTTCGGAAGCTGTTCTGCCGAAGCGATCCTTCGAGCCTTCTCGACTGCGTTGGTGACAGAGCCCCATGGACGGGTAAGAGTGCGCGTAAGCGGCAAGGCCGACCGAGCCGAGGGACTCCTACGCCTCCAGGATACGGATACCTCACTCATCACCTTCCGTGAGAAGCAACTCTCGCTCGCACAAACATCTCTGTTACCGACAAAAAAAAGTCCAGATACTCGAAACAAGAGGAAAAGAGACGCAGCTTTACAACATAGCGAGGGTGTGTTTTGGCCTCGGCGGCCGCAGGAAACACACGCTACAAGACAATCCGATCCTGCAGGCTCAGGTCTTGACGCTGGAAGGGAGCAGCAGCACCCTCGGCATTGACGACACCTTCGGCGAGGTCCGACCTAGCCTCGGACGGCGACGCGGTCCGAGGATCTCCACTCCGAAGGACGACGTCATCGCCACGCCCGGGCCATCGCTGCCAGGGTCTTCTCCGGGAATCCGGCCCGAGTAGGCGGCTCGGCCGGTCACCCTGGGGCCTCGGCCGGCTGTCCACCGCGAACATCAGCCCGACCCGAGGCGTCGGCCCCGCTAACGGGCGACCCGGCCAGGCTCCGACCGACCAGGTCTTCTTTTTGGGCCAACTCTGCCTCTGTTCGCGCTGACACCGCTACCCTCGGCCTCGGCTCATCGAAGGGCGGCCGAGGGGTTCCTTTAACTGAGCAAGAGAAGCCTCGGGCAACAAGGCTGACCGAGCCGAGGGACTCCTATGCCTCCGGGATACGGATACTTCGCTCGTCACCTTTGCACGGGGCGACTCACGCTTGGTGAAGCGGTTCAGACAACCAACAGGTGAGTCTTAGTGCTCGAAAATGAGGAAAAAACACGGCTCCGTGCCGAAATTACATACATGTTCAGGCCTCGACAGCCACAATGAACAAAAACTCTGGCATTCAAAGTGCCATTACAAACGGAACTCTTGTTCCACCTCCGCAGGAACGAACAACCCCACTCGATGGGGGGGCCTGCGGAGCAACAGAAGACCGACGAACGACACGCCGTCGCCCGCTCCGGCAGCGGCGACGACGACGACTTCTGCTCCGGGGGGGCGAACAGCGGCAGCGATGACCTCAGGGTGGATGCCGCTGCCAGGAGGCCCCCGCCCATGCCCAAACTCGTGAGGCAAGGACGGGCGGAAGGCCGTAGAGTTGGAGGTCGGTCCGTGGGCGGCCCTGGCTATCTCGTCGGCGGAAGAACCTCTTCCAGCTGCTGTGGCGGAAGCCGGCGCCGAGAGCGGCTCCGAAGCCACTCGGATCCGAGAGCCAGGCACGCTGCAGCTGTCGGCGCCACGGACGACAATCGCCCTTCCCCCCGATCACTGAGGGAAGGAGCGGGGCACCGCCCACGCGGGGGCTGACCCCAACTCGGCACACTCCCCTCCCCAGCCCTGGTGATGAAAATCCTTGAGGCTGAGGGAGGGGTAGAGGCCGCAGCCCGGCTCGTTTTCCCCCACCATCAAACTGGAGGTCACCATCTTGGGTGACCGCCGGCGGGGGGGTGCCACCGGGCTGCATGATGAAAATCCTTGAAGCCGAACGATGGCTGAAAGGTACCAACTCCCACGGAGTTGCGTTCCTCCAACGATGAGGCAGAAAGACGGCGGGTATCCCCCCATCCGGGGGCTTGGAAGATGGAAAGACACGATGCATAAGGGAGCGCGAAGACATGGTCGCCTTCCAAAGGGGGTCACCCTCCTTTTAAAGGCGACTCTCCCTACTTGCGCCCCCAACCGTCGCGGGCTGGGTCTTCTCCAACACACTCCAAGGTCCTCCCCTACGGCGCGGGGGTTGGGTCCCACACGTCATGCAAACCGGCTCAGAGCAGAAGAAGCCAAACCGCCGTGCGCGGTGCGCACAACCGCCCAGCGGTTACAAGCGACCCTCCACTTTGCCCAGACCAGCGGGCGAAAGGGTGGGCAGCCATGCAGGCTGCATGCAACCGCGCCAAGTGGGCGCACTTCTCCGACTCCCAACACGCCCGGCATGGGGGCCCAGGCCCACGTGTCGTGCAACCGGCGCGCCAAAAGCTTCGTGCATGCAACTGCACCGCCACCTGCGCCACTACCGCGCCTCCTCGACTGCAGAACCAATACCGCGACTCGAGGCGACCGAGCGCGTGACCCAGCAGCGCCAGCCTGGCGCGACGGTCAATGCGGCCAAAAATGGGCCGGCAGTAATGGCGGTGGCAGGCGGGCAGGAGCAGCGGCCCCGCCGTCAGCCAAGCTCACGTCCCATCCGAGGGCAGCAAGAGAACCCTCTCTCACGGCGTGAAGACAAGGCGCCCGTGCTCCGTTCCTCGAACGGCTCGCGCACGCGCAACGACCGCCCCGCCAACCACTCGCCCCGTCGCATTAACTCCGCGGCGGGACAGGCGGCGCCTCTGGCAGGAGAAGCGGGCGACGCTTCGCCTTCGCCATAATGACCGCGTCAAAAAAGGTACGCCGCGTCGTTCGATTTCGTATCATTTTCCTTTTTTTCCTCTTTCTCTCTCTTGCAACAGGGACCGGGAAAGGGGGATACCCCGAAAAGGATCCTTCCCACTGAAGGAACCAGGCTCCGAGCCTCCCTACTGATCAGAGGTTCGAAGGCTGGCCCCCCGGAAGGGTTCGACAGCCGCCTCAGATCGCGCGGGCCCTACACCCACTACTGGTTAGAGGTTCGAAGGCCGGCCCCTTGAAAGGGTTCCACAGCCGCCTCAGGCTACTCGGGCTCCGCGCCCATTACTGATCAGGGGCTCGAAGGCTGGCCCCCGAAGGGTTGACAGCCGCCTCAGACGCCGAGCGAGGGATGACCATGGGTACATTGGATACATAACCAAGGCTCGGGCTTGAGAGCACCTAGAGGGGGGTGAATAGGTGATCCTGTAACACTTCAAAAACTTAAGCCACAAAACTTGGTTACTTGTTAGCACAGTAATTTGCCAAGTGGCTAGAGAAGGATCTCAACACAACACAATAACCAAGAGATATCAATCACAGAGATGGCACAGTGGTTATCCCGTGGTTCGGCCAAGACCAACGCTTGCCTACTCCACGTTGTGGCGTCCCAACGGACGAGGGTTGCAATCAACCCCTCTCAAGCGGTCCAAAGACCAACTTGAATACCACGGTGTTGCTTTGCTTCTCTTAATCCCGTTTGCGAGGAATCTCCACAGCTTGGAGCCTCTCGCCCTTACACAAGATGTTCACGAAGAATCACAGAGCAAGGGAGGGATTAGCAACTCACACACGACACAAAGATCACAGCGAATACGCACACGCAAAACCTAGACTTGAGCTCAAGAGACTAGCACACTAGAACGGAGCTCAAATCACTTAAAATGTCGAACAAGTGCGCAAGAATGAAGTGTGAGTGATCAATGATGCTCAAAGGATGCTTGGTATCCTCCTCCATGCGCCTAGGGGTCCCTTTTATAGCCCCAAGGCAGCTAGGAGCCGTTGAGCACAAATTTGGAAAGCCATTCTTGCCTTCTGTCATCGGGGGCACCGGACAGTCCGGTGCACACCGGACACTGTCCGGTGCCCGATTTCCTTCCTTAAATAGCGAAGCCGACCGTTGGCAGCCTGAGAGCCGTTGGCGCACCGGACATGTCCGGTGCACACCGGACAGTCCGGTGCTATCTTCTAGCCGTTGGCTCGGCCACGTGTCCCGCGCAGATTGCGCGGCCGACCGTTGGCTCACCGGACAGTCCGGTGCACACCGGACAGTCCGGTGAATTTTAGCCGTACGTCGCCGGTGAATTCCCGAGAGCAGCCACTTCGCTCGAGCCAGCCTGGCGCACCGAACACTGTCCGGTGCACCACCGGACAGTCCGGTGCTTGCAGACTCAGCAGATTCTTGGCTGCTCGAGCCAAGACATTTCCAATTGGATTTTTCCTGTTTCCAGCACTTAGACACAATACATTAGTCCATAAAACAATGTACTAAGTCTGAGAAACATACCTTAATTCTTGATTTGTACTTTGTCCACCTTTTTACATTTAGGCACTTGTGTTGGACACTAAATCACCAAAATACTTAGAAATGGCCCAATGGCACATTTCCCTTTCAATCTCCCCCTTTTTGGTGATTTATGCCAACACAACATAAAGCAAGTAGAACAAGTACAAAATCAAATCAAATAAGAACTCAAAATTGTTTTGATTCAATTTTGACATATATGGATCACTCTCTGCCACCACTTGGTTTGTTTTTGCAAATTAAACTCAAATTTCTATCTCTAAGTCAAACACACATGTTAAGACATAAAGAGAGTCATTCTAAGAGAAATTGATTTAAGATTTCAAAAACTCCCCCTTTTTCCCATAATCAATACTTCTCCCCACAAGAAGCCAACTTTTGACAAGAGAGACAACAAAAGAGTTTTGACAAACCAAAAGCTCTATTCTACTATTTTCAAAATCTCTCAAGTGGTAGCTGATCCATTTATCGCTTTGGCCTTTATTTTCTCCCCCTTTGGCATCAAGCACCAAAACGGGATCAATCTTGGCCCCTTTAACCCCATTGCCTCACCAAAATCTTCAACTAAGAGCAAATAGGCAATAAGAGTATAACAATGAACTTGGAAGAGTTACTCTTTTCATCGGAGTGCAGTGGAAGTCTCGCATGGTCCAAGTCCACCTTTTCCCTTTCAATTTTCCTTGGAGACTAAAACAACCAAACTCAAGTACATGGTTAGCCACAAAGGGTCAAGTTGTAGCACAGCTCCCCCTAAATATGTGCATCACTTGCAAACAGGACTTGTGAGGTCCAGGGAGTGTTTGTACAACTTGAGCACCACAATAAGCAACAATATGCATAATGAACATAATCAAAAGCGTAAACACATGTATGCTACATTTCAATCCAAGTTCCGCGAATCTAAGATATTGAGCTCACTACGCAGCCTGCAAAAGGTCTTCTCATCTAGAGGCTTGGTAAAGATATCGGCTAGCTGGTTCTCGGTGCTAACATGAAACACTTCGATATCCCCCTTTTGCTGGTGGTCTCTCAAAAAGTGATGCCGGATGTCAATGTGCTTTGTGCGGCTGTGCTCAACAGGATTTTCCGCTATTCGAATAGCACTCTCATTATCACATAGGAGTGGGACTTTGCTCAGATTGTAGCCAAAGTCCCTGAGGGTTTGCCTCATCCAAAGTAGTTGCGCGCAACACTGTCCTGCGGCAACGTACTCGGCCTCAGCGGTGGATAGGGCAACGGAGGTTTGTTTCTTAGAGTTCCATGACACCAGGGACCTTCCTAAGAATTGGCACGTCCCCGATGTACTCTTCCTATCGACCTTACATCCAGCATAGTCGGAATCTGAGTACCCAATCAAGTCAAAGTTAGACCCCTTTGGATACCAGATCCCGAAGCAAGGCGTAGCGACTAAATATCGAAGAATTCGCTTCACAGCCACTAAGTGACACTCCTTTGGATCGGATTGAAATCTAGCACACATGCATACGCTAAGCATAATATCTGGTCTACTAGCACATAAATAAAGCAAAGAACCTATCATGGACCGGTATGCTTTTTGATCAACGGACTTACCTCCTTTGTTGAGGTTGGTGTGTCCGTCGGTTCCCATCGGCGTCTTTGCGGGCTTGGCGTCCTTCATCCCAAACCTCTTTAGCAAATCTTGTGTGTACTTCGTTTGGGAGATGAAGGTGCCGTCCTTGAGTTGCTTCACTTGGAACCCAAGGAAGTAGGTCAACTCGCCCATCATCGACATCTCGAATTTCTGCGTCATCACCCTGCTAAACTCTTCACAAGACTTTTGGTTAGTAGAACCAAATATTATGTCGTCGACATAAATTTGGCACACAAAAAGATCACCATCGCAAGTCTTAGTAAAAAGAGTTGGATCGGCTTTCCCAACCTTGAAAGCATTAGCAATTAAAAAGTCTCTAAGGCATTCATACCATGCTCTTGGGGCTTGCTTAAGTCCATAGAGCGCCTTAGAGAGCTTACACACGTGGTCAGGGTACCGTTCATCCTCGAAGCCAGGGGGCTGCTCCATGTACACCTCCTCCTTGATCGGCCCGTTGAGGAAAGCGCTCTTCACATCCATTTGGTACAACCTGAAAGAATGGTGAGCGGCATATGCTAGCAAGATACGAATTGATTCTAGCCTAGCCACAGGAGCAAAGGTCTCCTCAAAGTCCAAACCTGCGACTTGGGCATAACCTTTTGCCACAAGTCGAGCCTTGTTCCTCGTAACCACCCCGTGCTCGTCCTGTTTGTTGCGGAACACCCACTTGGTTCCCACAACATTTTGCTTGGGACGAGGCACCGGTGTCCAAACTTCATTGCGCTTGAAGTTGTTGAGTTCCTCCTGCAAGGCCAACACCCAGTCCGGATCTAGCAAGGCCTCTTCTACCCTGAAAAGCTCAATAGAAGAGACAAAAGAGTAATGCTCACAAAAATTAACTAATCTTGAGCGAGTAGTTACTCCCTTGCTAATATCACCCAATATCTGGTCGACAGGATGATCCCTTTGAATTGTCGCTCGAACTTGGGTTGGAGGTGCCTGAGGTGCTTCTTCCTCTTGAACATCCTGTGCTCCCCCTTGATCATGTGCCTCCACTTGAGGTACCTGTTCGTCATCTTGGGTTGGGGGATGCATCATAGTTGAGGAAGACGGTTGATCTTGCTCCAAATGTTCCTGAGGCCGTACATCTCCAATCGCCATGGTGCGTATCGCGACCGTTGGAACGTCTTCTTCATCTACATCATCAAGATCAACAACTTGCTCTCTTGGAGAGCCATTAGTCTCATCAAATACAACGTCGCTAGAGACTTCAACCAAACCCGATGATTTGTTGAAGACCCTATACGCCTTTGTATTTGAATCATAACCTAATAAAAACCCTTCTACGGCTTTGGGAGCAAATTTGGAATTCCTACCCTTCTTCACTAGAATGTAGCATTTACTCCCAAAAACACGAAAATACGATACATTAGGTTTGTTACCGGTTAGCAGATCATACAACGTCTTCTTGAGGAGGCGGTGAAGGTAGACCCTGTTGATGGCGTGGCAAGCCGTGTTCACGGCTTCCGACCAAAAGCACTCGGGGGTCTTGAATTCTCCAAGCATAGTCCTCACCATATCTATGAGTGTCCTGTTCTTCCTCTCTACCACACCATTTTGCTGAGGTGTGTAGGGAGCGGAGAACTCGTGCTTGATCCCCTCCTCCTCAAGAAACTCCTCCACTTGAAGGTTCTTGAATTCGGACCCGTTGTCGCTCCTTATCTTCTTCACCTTGAGATCAAACTCATTTTGAGCTCTCCTTAGGAAGCGCTTGAGGGTCCCTTGGGTTTCAGACTTATCCTGCAAAAAGAACACCCAAGTGAAGCGGGAAAAGTCATCAACGATAACTAGACCATACTTACTTCCTCCTATGCTCAGATAGGCGACAGGTCCGAAGAGGTCCATATGTAGCAGCTCCAGGGGTCTTGATGTTGTCATCACATTTTTGGTGTGATGAGAGCCTCCCACCTGTTTCCCTGCTTGACAAGCTGCACAAGGTCTATCTTTTTCGAAATGAACATTGGTTAGACCTATCACGTGTTCTCCCTTTAGAAGCTTGTGGAGGTTCTTCATCCCCACATGTGCTAAGCGGCGATGCCACAGCCAGCCCATGCAAGTCTTAGCCATTAAGCATGCATCTAGACCGGCCTCTTCTTTTGCAAAATCAACTAAGTAAAGCTTGTCGTCTAGTACACCCTTAAAAGCTAGTGAACCATCACATCTTCTAAATACAGACACATCTACATTTGTAAACAAACAGTTATATCCCATATTGCATAATTGACTAACAGATAGCAAATTATATCCAAGAGACTCTACTAAAAACACATTAGAGATAGAGTGCTCATTTGAGATTGCAATTTTACCTAACCCTTTTACCTTGCCTTGATTCCCATCACCGAATATTATTGAATCTTGGGAATCTTTATTCTTGACGTAGGAGGTGAACATCTTCTTCTCCCCCGTCATATGGTTTGTGCATCCGCTGTCAATAATCCAGCTTGAACCCCCGGATGCATAAACCTGCAAGGCAAATTTAGGCTTGGGTCTTAGGTACCCAACTCATGTTGGGTCCTGCAAGGTTAGCACAAATATCCTTAGGGACCCAAATGCAAGTTTTGTCTCCCTTGCATCTTGCCCCTAATTTTCTAGCAACTATCTTCCTATCCTTTCTACAAATGGCAAAATAAGCATTTAAAGCATGATATATTGTAGAAGGTTCATTAACTTTCCTAGGAACATTAACGACATTTCTCCTAGGCATATTATGAATAACATTTCTCCTACCAACATTTCTATCATGCACATAAGAAGAACTAGAAGCAACCATGGCATGAGAATCAAAGGCATTATATACATTACAACTCCTATAAGCATTTCTAGGTTGTCTTCTATCATAGTACATAAAGGCATGGTTCTTTTGCACACTACTAGCCATAGGGGCCTTCCCTTTCTCCTTGGCGGAGATGGGAGCCTTATGGCTTGTCAAGTTCTTGGCTTCCCTCTTATAGCCAAGTCCATCCTTAATTGAGGGGTGTCTACCAATCGTGTAGGCATCCCTTGCAAATATTAGCTTGTCAAATTCATTCTTGCTAGTCTTAAGTTGGGCATTAAGACTAGCTAATTCATCATTTAATTTGGAAATTGAAACTAAATGATCACTACAAGCATCAATGTCAAAATCTTTACACCTATTACAAGTTTCAACAATTTCTACACAAGAATTAGATTTACTAGCTACTTCTAGTTTAGCATTTAAATCATCATTAAAACTTTTTAACTTAGCAATAGTTTCATGACAAGAAGATAATTCACTAGAGAGCATTTCATTCCTCTTAATTTCTAGAGCAAGAGATTTCTGTGCTTCTACAAATTTATCATGTTCTTCATACAACAAATCCTCTTGTTTTTCTAAAAGCATATTCTTGTCATTCAAGGCATCAATTAATTCATTAATTTTGTCTACCTTGGTTCTATCTAATCCCTTGAATAAGCATGAGTAATCTATCTCATCATCATCACTAGACTCATCTTCACTCGAAGAAGCATAAGTACTAGTATGAGTGCTTACTTTCTTCTCTCTTGCCATGAGGCAAGTGTGACGCTCGTTGGGGAAGAGGGATGACTTGTTGAAGGCGGTGGCGGCGAGTCCTTCATTGTCAGAGTCGGAGGAGGAACAATCCGAATCCCACTCCTTTCCGATATGTGCCTCGCCCTTGGCCTTCTTGTAATGCTTCTTTTTCTCCCTCTTGTTCCCTTTGTCCTGATCACTATCATTGTCGGGACAGTTAGCAATAAAATGACCAAGCTTACCGCATTTGAAGCATGAGCGCTTCCCCTTGGCTTTGGTCTTGCTTGGCTGCCCCTTGTGACCTTTAAGCGCCGTCTTGAAGCGCTTAATGATGAGGGCCATCTCCTCATCATTGAGTCCGGCCGCCTCAACTTGCGCCACCTTGCTTGGTAGCGCCTCCTTGCTCCTTGTTGCCTTGAGAGCAATGGGTTGAGGCTCATGACTAGGACCGTTCAACGCGTCGTCCACGTATCTTGCCTCCTTGATCATCATTCGCCCGCTTACGAACTTCCCAAGAACTTCTTCGGGTGACATCTTGGTGTACCTGAGATTTTCACGTATATTGTTCACCAAATGAGGATCAAGAACGGTAAATGACCTTAGCATTAGGCGGACGACGTCGTGGTCCGTCCATCGCGTGCTCCCGTAGCTCCTTATTTTGTTGATAAGGGTCTTGAGCCGGTTGTATGTTTGTGTCGGCTCCTCGCCCCTTATCATCGCGAACCGTCCAAGCTCGCCCTCCACCAACTCCATTTTGGTGAGCAAGGTGACGTCGTTTCCCTCATGAGAGATCTTGAGGGTGTCCCAGATCTGCTTGGCATTGTCCAAGCCGCTCACCTTGTGATACTCGTCCCTGCACAAAGAGGCTAGCAACACAGTAGTAGCTTGTGCATTTTTATGAATCTGTTCATTAATAAACACAGGGCTATCCGAGCTATCAAATTTCATTCCACTTTCCACAATCTCACAAATGCTTGGATGGAGAGAAAACAGGTGAGTACGAATTTTGTGGCTCCAAAATCCGTAATCCTCTCCATCAAAGTGAGGGGGCTTGCCAAGTGGAATGGGGAGCAATTGAGCATTTGAACTATGCGGGATGCGCGAATAATCGAAAGAAAAGTTTGAGTTAACCGTCTTTCGTCTATCGTAGTCGTCGTCGTCCTTTTGGGAGGAGGAAGATTCGTCGCTGTCGTAGTAGACAATTTCCTTGATGCGCCTTGTCTTCTTCTTCCTCCCATCTTTTCTTTTGTGGCCCGAGCCTGAGTCGGTGGGCCTGTCATCATTGGGCTCGTTGACGAAGGACTCCTTCTCCTTGTCGTTGATCACCATCCCCTTGCCTTTAGGATCCATCTCTTCAGGCGGTTAGTCCCTTTCTTGAAGAGAACGGCTCTGATACCAATTGAGAGCACCTAGAGGGGGGGTGAAAAGGTGATCCTGTAACACTTCAAAAACTTAAGCCACAAAACTTGGTTACTTGTTAGCACAGTAATTTGCCAAGTGGCTAGAGAAGGATCTCAACACAACACAATAACCAAGAGATATCAATCACAGAGATGGCACAGTGGTTATCCCGTGGTTCGGCCAAGACCAACGCTTGCCTACTCCACGTTGTGGCGTCCCAACGGACGAGGGTTGCAATCAACCCCTCTCAAGCGGTCCAAAGACCAACTTGAATACCACGGTGTTGCTTTGCTTCTCTTAATCCCGTTTGCGAGGAATCTCCACAGCTTGGAGCCTCTCGCCCTTACACAAGATGTTCACGAAGAATCACAGAGCAAGGGAGGGATTAGCAACTCACACACGACACAAAGATCACAGCGAATACGCACACGCAAAACCCAGACTTGAGCTCAAGAGACTAGCACACTAGAACGGAGCTCAAATCACTTAAAATGTCGAACAAGTGCGCAAGAATGAAGTGTGAGTGATCAATGATGCTCAAAGGATGCTTGGTATCCTCCTCCATGCGCCTAGGGGTCCCTTTTATAGCCCCAAGGCAGCTAGGAGCCGTTGAGCACAAATTTGGAAAGCCATTCTTGCCTTCTGTCATCGGGGGCACCGGACAGTCCGGTGCACACCGGACACTGTCCGGTGCCCGATTTCCTTCCTTAAATAGCGAAGCCGACCGTTGGCAGCCTGAGAGCCGTTGGCGCACCGGACATGTCCGGTGCACACCGGACAGTCCGGTGCTATCTTCTAGCCGTTGGCTCGGCCACGTGTCCCGCGCAGATTGCGCGGCCGACCGTTGGCTCACCGGACAGTCCGGTGCACACCGGACAGTCCGGTGAATTTTAGCCGTACGTCGCCGGTGAATTCCCGAGAGCAGCCACTTCGCTCGAGCCAGCCTGGCGCACCGGACACTGTCCGGTGCACCACCGGACAGTCCGGTGCTTGCAGACTCAGCAGATTCTTGGCTGCTCGAGCCAAGACATTTCCAATTGGATTTTTCCTGTTTCCAGCACTTAGACACAATACATTAGTCCATAAAACAATGTACTAAGTCTGAGAAACATACCTTAATTCTTGATTTGTACTTTGTCCACCTTTTTACATTTAGGCACTTGTGTTGGACACTAAATCACCAAAATACTTAGAAATGGCCCAAGGGCACATTTCCCTTTCAGGGTTGCGCTCCCGAGGTACCCTAGGACATTTCCGAGACCAGCGGGAACGATCTTGTAACGGAATCCCATCAGAGGGAGGCATCGAGCCCTCGGACCCCGTCGCCAGGGGACCGGGTCCGGCAGATCACCCGCAGGTACTTTTGGGCGTGCCTCCGGGCCCCTAGCCGACCCCCAACGAACGGGGCACGGACGTCCACTCGGATTACCCGCTTGCAGCTCACCGGAGACACCATGTTCGGTGCCCATCGAGGGTAACATGGCGCTCTCCCCCCCTCCTCCTTGCGGAAAGGCGACGTAGGGGCGTATGTAAAAAAGCCGAGTCTGTCCCTGATCGTCCTCTCGCCCTGTGCGGAGGCTCGGGGGCTGCTCTCGCAAACCCGGCTCCGGCCAAACCGTTGACAGCGTCAACATACCAGCCCGAGAACTTGGGCCCCGACCGTACACCCGGGCTACGGCCAGCTCGCATGAGGGAACGACCAGAACAGCCGAAGCATTACGCGAGGCATTAAGACCTCGAAGGAGTGAAACCACTCCTCCGAGGCCTCGGGGGCTACACCCGGCGGGTGCGCTCGCACGCACCCACCAGAACAAAACGCAACCGAGAAAGGCTGGTCCCCTTGCAAAAAAGTGCGACGAAAGCCTCCAAGCGAGCGCTAACACTCCCTTCGAGGCTCGGGGGCTACTGTCGGGGACCATAATTAGGGGTACCCTCATTGCTCCTAATTCTCAGCTGGTAACCCCCATCAGCACAAAGCTGCAAAGGCCTGATGGGTGCGATTAAGTCAGGGATCAGTCCATTCGAGGGACTCGATCACGCCTTGCCCGAGCCTAGCCTCGGACAAGGGCAGCCGACCCCGGAGGGTTTCCGTCTCGCCCGAGGCCCCCCTCCAGCGGCGAACATATTTCCGGCTCGCCCGAGGCCCTGTCTTCGCCAAGAAGCAACCCTGACCAAATCGCCGCACCGACCGACTAAATCGCAGGAGCATTTAATGCAAAGGTGGCCTGACACCTTTATCCTGACGCGCGCCCCCCAGCAGGCAGAGCCGAAGTGACCGCCGTCACTTCACCGCTCCACTGACCGGCCTGACAGAAGGACAGCGTCGCCTGCGCCACTCCGACTGCGGTGCCACTTGACAGAGTGAGGCTGACAGGCAGTCAGGCCCTGCCAAAGGCACCATAGGAAACTCCGCTCCACCCGACCCAGGGCTCGGACTCAGGCTAAATCCTGGAAGACGGCGAACTCCACTTCGCCCGACCCAGGGCTCAGACTCGGGCTAAGTCCCGGAAGACGGCGAACTCCGCTCCGCCCGACCCAGGGCTCGGACTCGGGCTAAGTCCCGGAAGACGGCGAACTCCGCTCCGCCCGACCCAGGGCTCGGACTCGGGCTAAGCCCCAGAAGACGGCGAACTCCGCTCCGCCCGACCCCAGGGCTCGGACTCCGCCCTGGCCTCAGCCGGCGGCCTCCGCCTCGCCCGACCCAGGGGCTCGGACTCGACCTCAGCCACGGAAGACAGACTCGACCTCGGCTTTGGAGGAGCTTCCACATCGCCCAACCTAGGACGCAGACCGGCCACGTCAACAGGAGGCGCCATCATCACCCTACCCCGAGCTGACTCGGGCCGCAGGGAACAAGACCGGCGTCCCATCTGGCTCGCTCCGCCAGACAGGCAATGATGGCGCCCCGCATACTCTGTGACGACGGCGGCTCTCAGCCCCCTTACGGAAGCAAGAGGACGTCAGCAAGGACTCAACCGCTCCGACAGCTGTCCCTCCGCCAGGCTCCATCGCTCCTCCGACGGCCACGACATCACACCTGCTGGGTGCCAAAATCTCTCCGGCTGCCACAACGGCATGTACTTAGGGTGCTAGCTCTCCTCCACTAGACACGTAGCACTCTGCTACACCCCCCATTGTACACCTGGATCCTCTCCTTACGCCTATAAAAGGAAGGACCAGGGCCCTCTTAGAGAGGGTTGGCCGCGCGGGGACAAGGACGAGACAGGCGCTCGCCTGAGGCCGCTCGCTCCCTCTCCCGTGTGGACGCTTGTAACCCCCTACTGCAAGCGCACCCGACCTGGGCGCGGGACGAACACGAAGGCCGCAGGATTCCCACCTCTCTCACGCCGGTCTCCGGCCGCCTCGCTTTTCCCCCCTTCGCGCTCGCCCTCGTGCTCGACCCATCTGGGCTGGGGCACGCGGCGACACTCACTCGTCGGCTCAGGGACCCCCGAGTCTCGGAACGCCGACAGCTGCTTTCGGCGGAGATGAAGAGGCGCGGTGGTTCGCTCCTCGCGTGGCGGTTCGCCTTCTCCACACACGGAGGCCGACGCCCAAGGAGTATGACTCGTGGGCCCAGACCCCCATGTTAGAGGCTGGTCCGCTGCTTTCGGTGGAGATGAAGAGGCGCGGTGGTTCGCTCCTCGCGTGGCGGTTCGCCTTCTCCGCACACGGAGGCCGATGCCCAAGGAGTATGACTCGTGGGCCCGGGCTCCCATGTCAGAGGCTGGGTCGCCTTGATGCGCGTCGGGCGAGTTTTTCTGGTGCGCCCTTTCGCCCACAAGTTCTCTGCGCCCTTCTATCGCCGTAGCCGCCATGGCCTTGCCAGACCCTCCCGAGTGCTTCCAGTCCGAGGTGGCACTCAACTTGGTGCGTGACCTGCTCAGATGGGGTGTGCCGACGTTCGCCGGAAGGATCCATGTCGGCGCCTCTCCTCACGGCGATCTCGCCGCCAGGGAGTTCGTGTTCTTCGTCTCCAACCTCCCTTGCGGGTTGACGCTGTCGATCTCGTCTTTCTTCGTGCTGCTGCTGGAGGAGCTCAGCCTTCAACCTCAGCACTTCATACCTCGCCTCATCCTTCAGGCGGCCATCCTTGCCTACCTCTGCGAGATGTCCGTGGGGGCGACGCTTCTTCCTCCAGCATTCGGACGAAAGGGTGCTGCGCAGCGACCTTCCGGAGGCAGAAAGCGAGCTGAGCTGTGGCTCCATCTTCCACGTGAGCTTTACCAGCATCCCATGGTACACCACCATGAACTGGTCTAGCTCCAACTCCATGAGGTGGGAAGCGAGCTGAGCTGCGGCTCCATCTCTTTGGCTTTGATGGCTTCGGTGCCGCCTCCAACGGTGACCACTGGCCCGGCTGCTGATACTGAAGACGCCACCCGGGAGGTCGTACAAGATGTCGTGGGGATGGCAGCCGCGCGCTTCAAGCGCGACCCTACTGATGCCGAGTAGGTCATACCTGTAGACATAAGTCTAGGACCCCGCTTGAAGGCGGATGTAATAACTTTGTTTTTGTAAGATACTTTTGGGAACTATCAATTAAATAGCTCTTATCTGTATGACGCTTGTTCTTACTATGTGTGGTTTTATCAACTCCTTTCCTGATACCTGGCCCCCTGGGATGTAGGCTCGACGTGTCAAGGCTAGATACCAGGATACCTAAGAAAGAGTTGATGTCCCGGCCCCCAGGAGGCAGCCTTGACTGGGACCTGGACCTGCACACAGCTTCGGCTAGAAAGTGTTAGTAGCACACCCATTAGGACCCACCGTCTGGTATCAGCCATCCTTTGATTCATGCAACAGGACCTGCAGGATTTGGCCTGGGAAGCCAAGCCGTGTGCCCGGACCCCTGAATCACAGTTCCAGATACTAGGACACCCATCGCAGAGTGGTGGAGCGTGTAGGCTTACGGTACGGGACCAGGCTAAGCGGCTACACGGCTCCGGACCACCCCAGGAGACATGCGTCCATTCTCTAGAACTGGACCCTAGGTTCCCGGACCCATAGGGCTATAGTTCCAAATACCAGGATACCCATCGCAGAGTGGTGGAGCGTGCAGGCTTAGGGTGTGGGACCAAGCTAAGCGGCTACATAGCTCCAGACCACCCCAGGAGACGAGTACCCATTCTCTAGAACCGGCTCCCAGGCTGCCGGACCCCCCCCCCCCCCCCCCCGCTTTCGTAGAGGGGTCCTAAACTGCAAGCCTGGCTACTCAATTCGGATGTCATCATACCAGCAAGGGTGGGAAACCGTATGGGCGGGTTAGATAAAAAATAATAATATCTGGAATCTGTAGCAGAATAAAACCATCACAGGGGCACATCTGAGGGGGTAAATTCTTTCCTTATAACTTGACATGCATGAGTGCAGACCAACAGGCTAGGCTTATGAGGGCGAACCTCACCGGGCTGGCGTACCCGTATGCACAACCTAGTTACAAGAAGAAATCATAACCCCTCGGACTTGCTTGTGTGGGTAGGACTTACAGGAATGCTCTATGTTCCAGGGATTGGGAAGTGGCACCCCTTCAGTTGTAGCGAGGCGGGCACTCCCGGGTCGGCATGCTTCCATCACCTTGAAGGGTCCTTCCCATGTGGGGGAGAGTTTGTGGAGCCCTTCTTGGTTTAGTACTCGTCGTAGGACTAGGCAAACTAGTTAGTCCATGTGGTTTGTGATGGACGTCAAACACTAAAATCGATTATAGGAAATGTTTAAGCCCATTTCCCTTTCACAAGCATCATAAAATCCGAGCAGTTCATTTAAGATCCTAGAGTGAGCGCTGGATACCGACTCACAGTGGTAACAAACCAATCGTGGCCCTCGGTTTTTATTGGGCGGCCAAGATTGGAGGATACCCCTTCGTCATGTCTCGTTTTCAAAAGAGTCCCCAAGATTGTTATAAATTAAGGCCTCCTTTGGAACCCAGGAATTTCACACGAATCATATAGAAATTTCTTAGGAGTCAGTTCATTTTCACAGGAAAAACACAAGAAACAGGAAATTTTCCCTCAATCCAAAGAAGGCCTAACCCACCATCCTATCCCATAGGAAAAGTATTTTAGATTAGTCCTTTTTCTTGCGGTTTAGACCTTGGGAATTTGTAAAATAGTGTCCAAGGTCCATATTACCTTATAAAAATAAAATTAAAACCCGAGAAAGGATTTTCAGTATAAAAATAATCCCTAAAACTTAGAAGATCATAACTTCTTCATTTTAGATCCGATTTGATCCATTCAAGTTGTGTTAGCTTCATAGTAATATTGTATATGCAGTAAAATGTTATTTGTATCATGCCACATACTTCTATAATTAGATATTTATTTAACCAATGCTTAGTAGAATAATCACATAGAACCTCTGAAAATCATATCTATTTAACTGTAACTCCAATTTTAGTGACTCGAACCTACGATCTCATAGAGACGTGTAGAATACTAATGTGTGATTTGTTTCCATCTTTGGTGTAATGTTATCATATCCATTATTTGCTTGATTGTATGTATTGCAACGAGTAGAGGCGAGGTGATGAGAAATCTGAAGCCCAACTTTTGGGGTAGCACCTAGACTACAAGGTTATGACAAGTATAAGACAAGTTGTGTCCTTAATCACTTTCTTTACCTAATAATGATCTTGATAATCATTGTGACACTGTTAGGTTAAGCTAATGGGACCTAATAGGTTGCCTAGTTTTGTTTATCCTACACCTTGCAAACAAATGAACTATTGGGTAGTCTTGTTATTGCTCTAGTTACAGTTGGCACAATTTTGTACCACCACTCACATACGAATGTCTCACCTTGAAGTGTCTTTTACATCTCACAAAATACTCATGTAGCCACCTTCTCAATGTAGGCAACTCTTTGACACCATACCATTATGAATTTCCATGTTGTCGTTGGACTCAAGAGCCTCTAGCATATCATCATCTCTACCATCTACATAAGCCTTATGAGAATGACTAAGACCTTGTATTCATAAACTTTAGATCTCAATCAAGGCAACAAAATCTGATCAACTCAGTATATTATTCACTTAGCTAAAATAGTATGGTCATTGTTAGAATCAATAGCTCTTGTAAGCCTATAAGGTTCCTCATCATCCATAATTTGGACATCCACACTATTAAAGGCGTAATTGACACTTTCATATGAAACAACACAAGAACAACCAACATTATTAGGAATATTTCCTGCATCACAAGCACAAAAACATTATGATTGAGACAAACAAATGGAATTGAGTCTGAAACCTAAAAAACATGTTTACCACGTCACTTACATGCATGAGGGGTCACCGTGACATCATTCGTGTAACATTTGACTCGAACAGGTTAAGAACCTCCAACCTCGTTTAGGGTAGATTTATACCTGTACATATGGGCTGGGCTGGCCCGGCATGGCATAGTGAAAGGGAATTAGGCTTACACCTAGTTCCTAAATAATTTTGGTGGTTGAATTGCCCAACACAAATATTGGACTAACTAGTTTGCTCTAGTGTGTAAGTTATACAGGTGCAAAAGGTTCACACTTAGCCAATAAAAAGACCAAGTATTGGGTTAAAATAAAGGAGCAAGGGTCATCCGAAGGCACCTCTGGTCTGGCGCACCGGACTGTCCGGTGTGCCACCGGACATGTCCGGTGCACCAGGGGACTCCGATTTCAAACTCTTCACTCTCGGGAATTTCCAATGGCCACTCCGCTATAATTCACCGGACTGTCCGGTGTACACCGGACATGTCCGGTGCTCCAAAGAAGAGCAGCCTCAGGAACTCGCCAGCCTCGGGTTTTCACTTCGGCTGCTCCGCTAAAATTCACCGGACTGTCCGGTGTACACCGGACTGTCCGGTGTAACAGCGGGGCAACGGCTATATCGGCGCCAACGGCTACCTGCAGGCGCATTCAATGCGCGCCAGAAGCGCGTAGAAGTCGGGCACGCCCATTCTGGTGCACCGGACATTGAACAGTACATGTCCGGTGTGCACCGGACATCCAGGCGGGCCCAGAAGACAGTGCTCCAACGGTCGACCCAACGGCTCTTTGGTGACGTGGCTGTCGCACCGGACATGTCCGGTGTGCACCGGACTGTCCGGTGCGCCATCGAACAGACAGCCTCACCAAACGGCTAGTTTGGTGGTTGGGGCTATAAATACCCCCAACCACCCACCATTCATAGCATCCAAGTTTTCCACTTCCCAACTACTTACAAGAGCTCTAGCATTCAATTCTAGACACACCCAAGAGATCAAATCCTCTCCAAACTCCACACAACGCCCTAGTGATTAGAGAGAGTGATTTGCTTGTGTTCTTTCGAGCTCTTGCGCTTGGATTGCTTTCTTCTTTCTTGATTCTTTCTTGTGATCAAACACTCACTTGTAATTGAGGCAAGAGACACCAATCGTGTGGTGGTCCTTGCGGGAACTTTGTGTTCCAAGTGATTGAGAAGAGAAAGCTCACTCGGTCCGAGGGACCGTTTGAGAGAGGGTAAGGGTTGAAAGAGACCCGGCCTTTGTGGCCTCCTCAACGGGGAGTAGGTTTGAGAGAACCGAACCTCGGTAAAACAAATCCGCGTGTCTCACTTCATTATTCGCTTGCAATTTGTTTTGTGCCCTCTCTCGTGGACTCGATTATATTTCTAACGCTAACCCGGCTTGTAGTTGTGATTATTTTTGAGAATTTCAGTTTCGCCCTATTCACCCCCCCTCTAGGCGACTTTCAATTGGTATCGGAGCACGGTGCTTCATTAGAGCCTAACCGCTCGAAGTGATGTCGGGAGATCACACCAAGAGGGAGATGGAGACCGGCGACAAGCCCACTACGAGCCAAGGGAGCACTTCATCGGAAGAGTCCCGCACCAAGAGGAAGGAGAAGAAGAAGGACTCCTCCAAACGGAAGGAGAAAAGATCTTCTTCCTCACACCACAAGGAGAAGAAGGAAAAATCTTCTTCCCACAAGTCGCATCGGAAAGGCGACAAGCACAAAAGGATGAGGAAGGTGGTCTACTACGAGACCGACACTTCATCAACATCTACCTCTGACTCCGATGCACTGTCCGTAACTTATAAGCGCCAAGAGCGCAAGAAGTTTAGTAAGATCCCCTTACACTATCCCCGTACATCTAGACATACTCCATTACTTTCCGTTCCATTAGGCAAACCGCCAACTTTTGATGGCGAAGATTATGCTAGGTGGAGTGATTTAATGAAATTTCATCTAACCTCACTCCACAAAAGTATATGGAATGTTGTTGAGTTTGGAGCACAGGTACCATCCATAGGGGATGAGGATTATGATACGGACGAAGTGGCCCAAATCGAGCACTTCAACTCCCAAGCCACAACCATTCTCCTCGACTCTCTAAGCAAGGAGGAATACAACAAAGTGCAAGGGTTGAAGAATGCAAAGGAGATTTGGGACCTACTCAAGACCGCGCACGAGGGTGATGAACTCACCAAGATCACCAAGCAGGAAACGATCGAGGGGGAGCTCGGTCGCTTCCGTCTTCGCCAAGGGGAGGAGCCACAAGATATGTACAACCGGCTCAAAACCTTGGTGAACCAAGTGCGCAACCTCGGGAGCAAAAAGTGGGACGACCATGAGGTGGTTAAGGTTATTCTAAGAGCTCTCATTTTCCTTAACCCCACTCAAGTTCAATTAATTCGTGGTAATCCTAGATACCCACTAATGACCCCCGAGGAAGTTATCGGGAATTTTGTGAGCTTTGAATGTATGATTAAAGGTTCAAAGAAGATCAACGAGCTTGACGAACCCTCCACGTCCGAGGCGCAACCGGTGGCATTTAAGGCGACGGAGGAGAAGAAGGAGGAGTCTACACCAAGTAGACAACCAATTAACGCCTCCAAGCTCGACAATGAGGAGATGGCTTTAATTATCAAAAGCTTTCGCCAAATCCTCAAGCAACGGAGAGGGAAGGACTACAAACTCCGCTCCAAGAAAGTATGCTACAAATGTGGTAAGCCCGGTCATTTTATTGCAAAATGTCCTATGTCTAGTGACAGTGACAGGGGCGACGACAAGAAGGGAAAGAGGAGAGAAAAGAAGAAGTACTACAAGAAGAAGGGCGGCGATGCCCATGTTTGCCGGGAGTGGGACTCCGACGAGAGCTCCACCGACTCCTCCTCTGACGACGAGGACGCCGCCAACATCGCCGTCACCAAGGGACTCCTCTTCCCCAACGTCGGCCATAAGTGCCTCATGGCAAAGGACGGCAAAAGGAAGAAGGTTAAATCTAAATCCTCCACTAAATATGAATCTTCTAGTGATGATAATGCTAGTGATGAGGAAAATAATTTGCGTACCCTTTTTGCCGATCTTAACATGCAACAAAAGGAAAAATTAAATGAATTGATTAGTGCTATTCATGAGAAGGATGATCTCTTGGACTCTCAAGAGGACTTCCTTATTAAGGAAAACAAAAAGCATGTTAAGGTTAAAAATGCTTATGCTCTAGAGGTAGAAAAATGTGAAAAATTGTCTAGTGAGCTAAGCACTTGCCATGAGACCATTAACAACCTTAGAAATGAAAATGCTAGATTAATTGCTAAGGTTGATTCTCATGTTTGTATTGATTCAACTTCCAATCCTAGAAATGATAATGTTGAATTACTTGCTAGGATTGATGAATTGAATGATTCTCTTGCTAGCCTTAGAATAGAAAATGAAAATTTGATTGCTAAGGCTAAAGATTTTGATATTTGCAATACTACTATTTCCGACCTTAGAACTAAGAATGATATATTGCATGCTAAGGTTGTAGAACTAAAATCTTGCAAACCCTCTACATCTAATGTTGAGCATGTTTCTATTTGTACTAGATGTAGAGATGTTGATATCAATGCTATTCATGATCACATGGCTTTAATTAAACAACAAAATGATCATATAGCAATATTAGATGCTAAGATTGCTGAGCATAACTTAGAAAATGAAAAATTTAAATTTGCTAGAAGTATGCTCTATAATGGGAGACGCCCTGGCATCAAGGATGGCATTGGCTTCCAAAGGGGAGACAATGTCAAACTTAATGCCCCTCCAAGGAATTTATCTAACTTTGTTAAGGGCAAGGCTCCCATGCCTCAGGATAACGAGGGTTACATTTTGTACCCTACCGGCTATCCTGAGAGCAAAATTAGGAGAACTCATTCTAGGAAGTCCCACTCTAGGCCTAACCATGCTTTTATGTATAAGGGTGAGACATCTAGCTCTAGGCAACCAACCCGTGCCAAGTTGCCTAGAAAGAAAACTCCTAATGCATCAAATGATCATGCTATTTCATTCAAAACTTTTGATGCATCATATGTGCTTACTAACAAATCCGGCAAGGTAGTTGCCAAGTTTGTTGGGGGCAAACACAAGGGCTCCAAGACTTGTGTTTGGGTACCCAAAGTTCTTGTTTCTAATGCCAAAGGACCCAAAACCGTTTGGGTACCTAAAGTCAAGAACTAAAATTGTTTTGTAGGTTTATGCATCCGGGGGCTCAAGCTGGATACTCGACAGCGGGTGCACAAACCATATGACAGGGGAGAAAAAGATGTTCTCCTCATATGAGAAAAACCAAGATCCCCAACGAGCTATCACATTCGGGGATGGAAATCAAGGTTTGGTCAAAGGATTGGGTAAAATTGCTATATCACCTGACCATACTATTTCCAATGTTTTTCTTGTAGATTCTTTAGATTACAATTTGCTTTCCGTATCCCAATTATGTCAAATGGGCTACAACTGTCTATTTACTGATATAGGTGTTACTGTCTTTAGAAGAAGTGATGATTCAATAGCGTTTAAGGGAGTGTTAGAGGGTCAGCTATATTTGGTAGATTTTGATAGAGCTGAACTCGACACTTGCTTGGTTGCTAAGACTAACTTGGGTTGGCTCTGGCACCACCGACTAGCCCATGTTGGAATGAAGAATCTTCATAAGCTTCTAAAGGGGGAACACATTTTAGGACTAACCAATGTTCATTTTGAGAAAGACAGGATTTGTAGCGCATGCCAAGCCGGGAAGCAAGTTGGCACTCATCATCCACACAAGAACATCATGACTAGTGACAGGCCACTGGAGCTCCTACACATGGATTTATTCGGCCCGATTGCTTACATAAGCATCGGCGGGAGTAAGTACTGTTTAGTTATTGTGGATGATTATTCTCGCTTCACTTGGGTGTTCTTTTTGCAGGAAAAATCTCATACCCAAGAGACCTTAAAGGGATTCTTGAGACGAGCTCAAAATGAGTTTGGCTTAAGGATCAAGAAAATTAGAAGCGACAATGGGACGGAGTTCAAGAACTCACAAATAGAAGGCTTCCTTGAGGAGGAGGGAATCAAGCATGAGTTCTCTTCTCCCTACACTCCACAACAAAATGGTGTAGTGGAGAGGAAGAATCGAACTCTATTGGACATGGCAAGAACCATGCTTGATGAGTATAAGACACCGGATCGGTTTTGGGTCGAGGCGGTCAACACCGCCTGCTACGCCATCAACCGGTTATATCTACACCAAATCCTCAAGAAGACATCCTATGAACTCCTAACCGGTAAAAAGCCAAATATTTCATATTTTAGAGTTTTTGGTAGCAAATGTTTTATTCTTGTTAAAAGAGGTAGAAAATCTAAATTTGCTCCTAAAACTGTAGAAGGCTTTATACTAGGATATGACTCAAACACAAGGGCATATAGAGTCTTTAACAAGTCCTCAGGACTTGTTGAAGTTTCTTGTGACGTTGTGTTTGATGAGACTAACGGCTCTCAAGTAGAGCAAGTTGATCTTGATGAGATAGGTGAAGAACAGGCTCCATGCATAGCACTAAGGAACATGTCCATTGGGGATGTATGTCCTAAGGAATCCGAAGAGCCTCCACATGCACAAGATCAACCATCCTCTTCCACGCAAGCATCTCCACCAACCCAAAATGAGGACGAGGCTCAAGTTGATAAAGATGAAGAACACAATGATGAGCCACCTCAAGACGACGGCAATGATCAAGGGGGAGACGCAAATGATGAAGACAAGGGGGATGAACAACCAAAGCCGCCACACCCAAGAGTCCACCAAGCAATACAACGAGATCACCCCGTCGACACCATCCTCGGCGACATTCATAAGGGGGTAACCACTCAATCTCGTATTGCACATTTTTGTGAGCATTACTCTTTTGTTTCCTCTATTGAGCCACATAGGGTAGAGGAAGCACTACAAGATTCGGATTGGGTGATGGCGATGCAAGAGGAGCTCAACAATTTCACAAGGAACGAGGTATGGCACTTAGTTCCACGTCCTAACCAAAATGTTGTAGGAACCAAGTGGGTCTTCCGCAACAAGCAAGATGAGCATGGTGTGGTGACTAGGAACAAAGCTCGACTCATGGCCAAGGGGTATTCACAAGTCGAAGGTTTGGATTTTGGTGAAACCTATGCACCCGTAGCTAGGCTTGAGTCAATTCGCATATTATTAGCCTATGCTACTTACCATGGCTTCAAGCTTTATCAAATGGACGTGAAGAGTGCCTTCCTCAATGGACCGATCAAGGAGGAGGTCTATGTTGAGCAACCTCCCGGCTTTGAAGACAGTGAGTACCCTAACCATGTTTATAGGCTCTCTAAGGCGCTTTATGGGCTCAAGCAAGCCCCAAGAGCATGGTATGAATGCCTTAGAGATTTCCTTATTGCTAATGGCTTCAAAGTCGACAAAGCCGATCCTACTTTATTCACTAAAACTCTTGACAATGATTTGTTTGTATGCCAAATTTATGTTGATGATATTATATTTGGGTCTACTAACGAATCTACATGTGAAGAATTTAGTAGGATCATGACAAAGAAATTCGAGATGTCGATGATGGGGGAGTTGAAATATTTTTTAGGATTTCAAGTCAAGCAACTCCAAGAGGGCACTTTCATTAGCCAAACGAAGTATACTCAAGACATTCTAAGCAAGTTTGGAATGAAGGATGCTAAGCCCATCAAGACTCCCATGGGAACAAATGGGCATCTCGACCTCGACACGGGAGGTAAGTCCGTGGATCAAAAGGTATACCGGTCGATGATTGGTTCATTGCTTTATTTATGTGCATCTCGACCGGACATTATGCTTTCCGTTTGCATGTGTGCAAGATTCCAAGCCGACCCTAAGGAATCACACCTTACGGCCGTAAAACGAATCTTGAGATATTTGGCTTACACACCTAAGTTTGGGCTTTGGTACCCTCGGGGATCCACATTTGATTTGATTGGTTATTCGGATGCCGATTGGGCAGGGTGTAAGATTAATAGGAAGAGCACATCGGGAACTTGCCAATTCTTGGGAAGATCCTTGGTGTCTTGGGCTTCAAAGAAGCAAAATTCGGTCGCTCTTTCTACCGCCGAAGCCGAGTACATTGCCGCAGGCCATTGTTGCGCGCAATTACTTTGGATGAGGCAAACCCTGCAGGACTACGGTTACAAACTAACCAAAGTTCCTCTTCTATGTGATAATGAGAGTGCAATCCGCATGGCGGATAATCCCGTTGAGCATAGCCGCACTAAACACATAGCCATTCGGTATCATTTTCTTAGGGATCACCAACAAAAGGGGGATATCGAGATTTCATACATTAACACTAAAGATCAATTAGCTGATATCTTTACCAAGCCTCTTGATGAACAAACTTTTACCAAACTTAGGCATGAGCTCAATATTCTTGATTCTAGGAATTTCTTTTGCTAATTTGCACACATAGCACACAAGTATACCTTTGATCATGTCTCTTTTATATATGCTATGACTAATGTGTTTTCAAGTGTATTTCAAACCAAGTCATAGGTATATTGAAAGGGAATTGGAGTCTTCGGCGAAGACAAGGCTTCCACTCCACTCTACTACTCATTCTTCGCCGTCACTCCGAGCATCTCTCCAACTTTGGTATAATCTTCACTCATTTATTTCATGACCAAAGGAGGAGAAAGTACTTCGTTGGGCTCTAATGATTCCGTTTTTGGCGATTCATGCCAAAGGGGGAGAAAATATGAGCCCAAAGCAAAAGGACCGCACCCACCACCTAATTTTAAAAAAAAAATTGGAGATTTTCAATTGGTCAATTTCAAATTAGTATCTTATTATGTTCTAAAGGGGGAGGAAGTAGTATTTCAAAAATGATATATCAAAACCCTCTTGAACACTAAGAGGAGGATCTCATTTAGGGGGAGTTTTGTTTAGTCAAAGGAAAAGCATTTCAAACAAAAGGAGAAAATTTCAAATCTTGAAAATGCTTCTCAAAATTCTTATTCATTTACCTTTGACTATCTTGCAAAAGGACTTTGAAAAGAATTTACAAAAGGATTTGCAAAAACAAAACATGTGGTGCAAATGTGGTCCAATATGTTAAAAATAAAGAAACAATCCATGCACATCATGTAAGTATTTATATTGGCTCAATTCCAAGCAACCTTTGCACTTACATTATGCAAACTAGTTCAAATTATGCACTTTTACATTTGCTTTGGTTATGTTGGCATCAATCACCAAAAAGGGGGAGATTGAAAGGGAATTAGGCTTACACCTAGTTCCTAAATAATTTTGGTGGTTGAATTGCCCAACACAAATATTGGACTAACTAGTTTGCTCTAGTGTGTAAGTTATACAGGTGCAAAAGGTTCACACTTAGCCAATAAAAAGACCAAGTATTGGGTTAAAATAAAGGAGCAAGGGTCATCCGAAGGCACCTCTGGTCTGGCGCACCGGACTGTCCGGTGTGCCACCGGACATGTCCGGTGCACCAGGGGACTCCGATTTCAAACTCTTCACTCTCGGGAATTTCCAATGGCCACTCCGCTATAATTCACCGGACTGTCCGGTGTACACCGGACATGTCCGGTGCTCCAAAGAAGAGCGGCCTCAGGAACTCGCCAGCCTCGGGTTTTCACTTCGGCTGCTCCGCTAAAATTCACCGGACTGTCCGGTGTACACCGGACTGTCCGGTGTAACAGCGGGGCAACGGCTATATCGGCGCCAACGGCTACCTGCAGGCGCATTCAATGCGCGCCAGAAGCGCGCAGAAGTCGGGCACGCCCATTCTGGTGCACCGGACATTGAACAGTACATGTCCGGTGTGCACCGGACATCCAGGCGGGCCCAGAAGACAGTGCTCCAACGGTCGACCCAACGGCTCTTTGGTGACGTGGCTGTCGCACCGGACATGTCCGGTGTGCACCGGACTGTCCGGTGCGCCATCGAACAGACAGCCTCACCAAACGGCTAGTTTGGTGGTTGGGGCTATAAATACCCCCAACCACCCACCATTCATAGCATCCAAGTTTTCCACTTCCCAACTACTTACAAGAGCTCTAGCATTCAATTCTAGACACACCCAAGAGATCAAATCCTCTCCAAACTCCACACAACGCCCTAGTGATTAGAGAGAGTGATTTGCTTGTGTTCTTTCGAGCTCTTGCGCTTGGATTGCTTTCTTCTTTCTTGATTCTTTCTTGTGATCAAACACTCACTTGTAATTGAGGCAAGAGACACCAATCGTGTGGTGGTCCTTGCGGGAACTTTGTGTTCCAAGTGATTGAGAAGAGAAAGCTCACTCGGTCCGAGGGACCGTTTGAGAGAGGGTAAAGGTTGAAAGAGACCCGGCCTTTGTGGCCTCCTCAACGGGGAGTAGGTTTGAGAGAACCGAACCTCGGTAAAACAAATCCGCGTGTCTCACTTCATTATTCGCTTGCAATTTGTTTTGTGCCCTCTCTCGTGGACTCGATTATATTTCTAACGCTAACCCGGCTTGTAGTTGTGATTATTTTTGAGAATTTTAGTTTCGCCCTATTCACCCCCCCTCTAGGCGACTTTCACATAGGCCTACAAAGGCACGACCCATAAAGGCATGGCCCACAAAAGCACATCCCCAATCATGGGTCGTGCCATGCCAGCACGTGGGCTCAGCTATCGGGCCACATCACGGGCCACAATTAGTTATGTGTGCCAGGTCGGCCCAAATACCCATATACATACAACAGTAATACATATACAAAAAGTACATAATATATATGATCAAAATAAAACTGAGCTATTTTGTGGCTACCACATTAAAAACCTTTCGTTAGAAATAAAAAAGAGTACAACTAGCAAATAATATTCAATTCTATGTTCAGTGTTTAGTTGAGTACTATACTGAAAGGGAAATGTGCCCTTGTGCCATTTCTATAATTGTTTTGGTGATTAGATGCCCAACACAAATGTTTTGAACTTGTATGTGCTAAGTGAGCAAGAAGGGCAAATCAAAGACAAGGTACGTTTCTAGACTTAGTGAATTGTTTTTTAAGTACTAACATGTTTGTCCAAGTGCTAGAAACAGTGCAGAGAAAAGACAAATGAATTTGGAAAAGGATTGGCTGTGAGCAGCCAACATCAGCTCGGGCCTGGCACACCGGACTGTCCGGTGGTGCACCGGACAGTGTCCGGTGCGCCAGGCTGGCCGACGGTGAACCGACTGCTCTCGGGAAACGATAGAGGTGTACGACTAAAATTCATCGGACTGTCCGGTGGTGCACCGGACTGTCCGGTGAGTCATCCGCGACGAACTCGTCGCTCTTGGGAAAAGGAAAAGGTGACTTGGCTATAATTCATCGGACTGTCCGGTGGTGCACCAGACTGTCCGGTGAGCCAACTGCGCCAGCGACCAACGGTCATCCACGCGATCAACGTGCGACACGTGGCTAGCTCCAACGGTCGGCTGGGTGCATCGGACTGTCCGGTGCGCCAACCGGTCCCGAGGAGCAACAGTCGGTTGCGCCCGATATAGAAGGAGATCGTGCACCGGACATGAATAGTGGCTGTAATCCGGTGCACCACTCGACAGAAGGCAAGAATGGTCTTCCAAATTGATCTCCAACGGCTCCTAGCTGCCTTGGGGCTATAAAAGGGACCCCTAGGCGCATGGTGGACACCAAGCTTTCAAGAAACATTCTAAGACTCCCAGACTCCGTCTCCACGTATTTGATTCGCTGTGTTAGTAATTTGAGCTACGTTTGAGTTGCAAACTCCCTGTGCTATGTTTTGAGCTCAAGTCTTGGCTTATGTGTGTGATTGTGCTACGGATTTGAGTCTTGTGTGTGTTGCTCTCCCATCCTTACTCTTGTGCTTTCTTTGTGATTATAACTTTGTAAGGGAGAGAGGCTCCAACTTGTGGAGATTTCTCGCAAACGGGAAGAGTACTCTAAGATAAAACACCGTGGTATTCAAGTTGATCATTGGATCACTTGAAGGGGTTGAGTGCAACCCTCGTCCATTGGGACGCCACAACGTGGAAGTAGGCAAGTGTTACTTAGCCGAACCACGGGATAAAAATCACGTGTCTCGTGTGTTGCATCTTGTGATTGTTTTGTTCGCATGAGCGTGTTCCATAGCCACTTGATTTCACTAACATCTTAATAATCAAGTTTGTGTCTATTTAGTGTTTGATTTTACAGGATCACCTATTCACCCCCCCCCTCTAGGTGCTCTCATATACAGCCATACGAAATACATATACAATGATCATCATCACTATCCCCATCTACATATTGTATCTCGATTCTCGAAGGCCTGTTGAAGCTCTAGATTCTGCAAGTTGTGCTGCTCTTGTGGGCTTTGAAGGGTCTTAGTTAAATACTGAGTCTATGTTTAGCAGGCTTCTATGGGCCTTAGTTAAATGGGTCGTGCCAGGACGGCCCATGGGCTTGACTTGAGGCCCAGGCATGGCCCACATATTGGGTCGTGTCGGCTCAAGCCCACAATTAGGTTGGGTCATGCCAGGCCTAAGTCGTGCCTGGAATTGTGGGCTTTGGGTTGGTCTATTAGGCACAGTATAAATGTACAACTATAGGTAGATTAAGTAGCAGAGACCACAACCACATCTTCCTCATCCACCTCATGGTTGGGTATGAGAGGGTCATAAGAGGTTGGGTTGTCAAGTTTTGGTGGATATCCATGAGGGGTGGGATCAAAGGACACCTTATGCACAACCATGTGTCCACATCTAAACATTAGAATTGAGTCCTCATCACCGATCCTAAATAATTTTGCCACTGATCCTCACATGAAATTAAGGTAATATGTCTTATAATCATTCTTTTCAAACCCATGTAAATTACCCATCAACTCAGATATCATCCTCATTCTCATCACAAAGTAGCTCCTCCCTAGCCCTAGCAACTAACTCACTGAAGAATAGCACAGACTCACTTTGTATTCTGAACAATGAAACATTTTCATAATCAGTTTTGTCCAGTCTACCTCCATGGTATAAGGTTACTAGATTGTCTATTTATTTCATACAGAGAACCAAACTTAATGTATTCGTATAGATTTGAGTAAAATAAATAAATAAAAATGAATGATACAAAATTACCCACTAATTAATTCGTAAGTAACTAAAGTTCACCTAATAACTAACTATAAAATACCTACCTACCTAAGTATGTAACAACCTAACTACTAATAAATACTACTACTAACTAGGTCACTAACATGCCACTAAGTAGTTATATAGCTAACTAACATAAGTATGTTACTAATTGTGTTAATAACTAAGTTAATAAAAACTTACTTTCACGAGACACAGGGCATTGCAGGGCTTGGAGAGGTGGGCAGGGTGGCGATGGGGTCGGAGCGATGGGCCAGGCAGGATCGAGTCCGGTGATCGACGGTGGGTGCAGGACAGTGGTCGACATAGGCCAAGCGACGCTCGTGCAAAACAGCAGTGGCATGCGATGGCTATGGCACCCAGCAGAGCGACGAGCGGGCTCTAGCAGGCAAGGGGCGTGGCAACGCGCCCGGTGAAAGGGAGCCATGCGCAGTAGGGTCAAGGGCAAAGGAGAGAAAACGAGAAAGAGGAGAAGGACAACATGTAGTATAGAAGTCCGACCTGAACGACACAGTCTATGGTGTCGAGGTGCTACCACGCCAGTGTCTACGGTGAAGTCTGACATGATAGCTTGATGTTATGACCTATAGCTCTGAGATATGTAATCTTGTTGTAGACCATGACACCAACTGCAGAGTCTAAAGCCCTGTTTGAAACTCCTAGAGTTAATAATTAGTCGGCTAATAAATTATTAGCTGCGTTGAATCTCTACTACTTATTAAGTTAGCAATAGTAGCCTGCCTTTTTGTGTTCTGCCGCGTAGTCTCTGACAGGTAGGGCCCGCTTGCTCCTGCATGCATGCTCCAAAAAATAGAATTACTGCACATGTCACGCGCACAGGACGATACAAGCACCATGTGATAACAATTGTGCTGTTACATGCACAGGAGCACATATAAGCAGGTTACAACACCAATTGGTGAGCAATATGGTACTAAATTTATTAATACAGCCATATACGCCGTGTGAGGCCCATCTGCCGATTTGTGTTTGCGAGGCCCATCTATCGATTTGTGTTCTGCGAGGCCCATCTATCGATTTGTGTTCTTGCACCGGCCCGCACTCTTTTCCTCCCGGGGGGTGAGGTTTTTAACGAGGCGGAGCCATGTAATATATGCGTAAAAAATCCCCCGCAAAAAGACATGCGTCGAAAAAGACCGCGATGACGGTCTTCGACATTCGACCACCACGAGGTCACCGCGAGGCTAAGCGCTAGCTACCCTCGCGTGCGACAAATCCGCGCAGAAGTCGCCTAAGGGTGCAGCCGGATTAGCACAACAAGTGCAGAAAAAATCTAAGTCTATCGCGAAGACTATCCGTGCAGAAGTCGCCTAAGGGTGCAGCCGGGAAAAAATCTAAGTCTATCGCGAAGACTATCCGCGCCGAAGTCGCCTACGGGTGCAGCCGGATTAGCACAACAAGTGCAGAAAAAATCTAAGTCTATCGCGAAGACTATCCGTGCAGAAGTCGCCTAAGGGTGCAGCCGGGAAAAAATCTAAGTCTATCGTGAAGACTATCCGTGCAGAAGTCGCCTAAGGGTGCAGCCGGGAAAAAATCTAAGTCTATCGCGAAGACTATCCGCGCCGAAGTCGCCTACGGGTGCAGCCGGATTAGCACAACAAGTGCAGAAAAAATCTAAGTCTATCGCGAAGACTATCCGTGCAGAAGTCGCCTAAGGGTGCAGCCGGGAAAAAATCTAAGTCTATCGCGAAGACTATCCGTGCAGAAGTCGCCTAAGGGTGCAGCCGGGAAAAAATCTAAGTCTATCGCGAAGACTATCCGCGCCGAAGTCGCCTACGGGTGCAGCCGGATTAGCACAACAAGTGCAGAAAAAATCTAAGTCTATCGCGAAGATTATCCGTGCAGAAGTCGCCTAAGGGTGCAGCCGGGAAAAAATCTAAGTCTATCGCGAAGACTATCCGTGCAGAAGTCGCCTAAGGGTGCAGCCGGGAAAAAATCTAAGTCTATCGCGAAGACTATCCGCGCCGAAGTCGCCTACGGGTGCAGCCGGATTAGCACAACAAGTGCAGAAAAAATCTAAGTCTATCGCGAAGACTATCCGTGCAGAAGTCGCCTAAGGGTGCAGCCGGGAAAAAATCTAAGTCTATCGCGAAGACTATCCGTGCAGAAGTCGCCTAAGGGTGCAGCCGGGAAAAACTCTAAGTCTATCGCGAAGACTATCCGCGCCGAAGTCGCCTACGGGTGCAGCCGGATTAGCACAACAAGTGCGGACAAAATCTAAGTCTATCGCGAAGACTATCCGCGCAGAAGTCGCCTAAGGGTGCAGCCGGAAAAAAATCTAAGTCTATCGCGAAGACTATCCGCGCAGAAGTCGCCTAAGGGTGCAGCCGGAAAAAATCTAAGTCTATCGCGAAGACTATCCGCGCGGAAGTCGCCTAAGGGTACAGCCGGTTTAACACAACAAGTGCGAAAAAACCGAAGACTATCTGTGCAGAAGACACTTAAGGGTACACCTGGACTAGCACAACAACGCCCGAAACGACAACATCGAACCATTCACGCCAAGACCAATTATATATAATCAAGCAAGCACAGCGCAGCCGAACGAATCAGTTAGTACAAAACGCCTTCACACACATACACAAGCGAGGGCACCACACTCTACATCGGCTCCGGCTCCGGGTCAGGCAGGGCGTCGTTCAGTGCTCCGAAATCGTCCACCCGCTCGCCTCGCTCCGCCTAAAACAAAACATACAAAAAGTCAGCAAACACACGCACAGACCACATCCAGCAAACGCCGAACAAACGACAACGTTACCTGAGCCCTCGCAGCCTCGGCCCGCTCCCTGACCACTTCACCACCATACAGACCCCACATCCGGTCATAGAGGGCGCCGGCGGACTCCTTCACCACGGGGTCTTCGACCTTATAGATGTCTCGCCCAAAATCTTCATCTGCCTGGTCGAAGGCCTCATAGTGCCGGCACCCTTCGCGAGAGAGTGCGTTCATCGCCCCCTCGCAGGTGACCAGGGAGGCGAACGACATTAACCCCCCTAGGACAGTGGGGAGCTCCTGCAGCTCCTCTTGCACCCATTCCAAACAGCGAAGCCCGGCCTCTCGCTCCGGCACCACGAAGTCACCGGTCCGCGCACCCAGCTCGCGATATGTGGCCATAAGCTGTGTGCGCGTCCGTTCGGCCTCCGTTCGCACTCTACTACTTATTAAGTTAGCAATAGTAGCCTGCCTTTTTGTGTTCTGCCGCGTAGTCTCTGACAGGTAGGGCCCGCTTGCTCCTGCATGCATGCTCCAAAAAATAGAATTACTGCACATGTCACGCGCACAGGACGATACAAGCACCATGTGATAACAATTGTGCTGTTACATGCACAGGAGCACATATAAGCAGGTTACAACACCAATTGGTGAGCAATATGGTACTAAATTTATTAATACAGCCATATACGCCGTGTGAGGCCCATCTGCCGATTTGTGTTTGCGAGGCCCATCTATCGATTTGTGTTCTGCGAGGCCCATCTATCGATTTGTGTTCTTGCACCGGCCCGCACTCTTTTCCTCCCAGGGGGTGAGGTTTTTAACGAGGCGGAGCCATGTAATATATGCGTAAAAAATCCCCCGCAAAAAGACATGCGTCGAAAAAGACCGCGATGACGGTCTTCGACATTCGACCACCACGAGGTCACCGCGAGGCTAAGCGCTAGCTACCCTCGCGTGCGACAAATCCGCGCAGAAGTCGCCTAAGGGTGCAGCCGAATTAGCACAACAAGTGCAGAAAAAATCTAAGTCTATCGCGAAGACTATCCGTGCAGAAGTCGCCTAAGGGTGCAGCCGGGAAAAAATCTAAGTCTATCGCGAAGACTATCCGCGCCGAAGTCGCCTACGGGTGCAGCCGGATTAGCACAACAAGTGCAGAAAAAATCTAAGTCTATCGCGAAGACTATCCGTGCAGAAGTCGCCTAAGGGTGCAGCCGGGAAAAAATCTAAGTCTATCGCGAAGACTATCCGTGCAGAAGTCGCCTAAGGGTGCAGCCGGGAAAAAATCTAAGTCTATCGCGAAGACTATCCGCGCCGAAGTCGCCTACGGGTGCAGCCGGATTAGCACAACAAGTGCAGAAAAAATCTAAGTCTATCGCGAAGACTATCCGTGCAGAAGTCGCCTAAGGGTGCAGCCGGGAAAAAATCTAAGTCTATCGCGAAGACTATCCGTGCAGAAGTCGCCTAAGGGTGCAGCCGGGAAAAAATCTAAGTCTATCGCGAAGACTATCCGCGCCGAAGTCGCCTACGGGTGCAGCCGGATTAGCACAACAAGTGCAGAAAAAATCTAAGTCTATCGCGAAGATTATCCGTGCAGAAGTCGCCTAAGGGTGCAGCCGGGAAAAAATCTAAGTCTATCGCGAAGACTATCCGTGCAGAAGTCGCCTAAGGGTGCAGCCGGGAAAAAATCTAAGTCTATCGCGAAGACTATCCGCGCCGAAGTCGCCTACGGGTGCAGCCGGATTAGCACAACAAGTGCAGAAAAAATCTAAGTCTATCGCGAAGACTATCCGTGCAGAAGTCGCCTAAGGGTGCAGCCGGGAAAAAATCTAAGTCTATCGCGAAGACTATCCGTGCAGAAGTCGCCTAAGGGTGCAGCCGGGAAAAACTCTAAGTCTATCGCGAAGACTATCCGCGCCGAAGTCGCCTACGGGTGCAGCCGGATTAGCACAACAAGTGCGGACAAAATCTAAGTCTATCGCGAAGACTATCCGCGCAGAAGTCGCCTAAGGGTGCAGCCGGAAAAAAATCTAAGTCTATCGCGAAGACTATCCGCGCAGAAGTCGCCTAAGGGTGCAGCCGGAAAAAATCTAAGTCTATCGCGAAGACTATCCGCGCGGAAGTCGCCTAAGGGTACAGCCGGTTTAACACAACAAGTGCGAAAAAACCGAAGACTATCTGTGCAGAAGACACTTATGGGTACACCTGGACTAGCACAACAACGGCCGAAACGACAACATCGAACCATTCACGCCAAGACCAATTATATATAATCAAGCAAGCACAGCGCAGCCGAACGAATCAGTTAGTACAAAACGCCTTCACACACATACACAAGCGAGGGCACCACACTCTACATCGGCTCCGGCTCCGGGTCAGGCAGGGCGTCGTTCAGTGCTCCGAAATCGTCCACCCGCTCGCCTCGCTCCGCCTAAAACAAAACATACAAAAAGTCAGCAAACACACGCACAGACCACATCCAGCAAACGCCGAACAAACGACAACGTTACCTGAGCCCTCGCAGCCTCGGCCCGCTCCCTGACCACTTCACCACCATACAGACCCCACATCCGGTCATAGAGGGCGCCGGCGGACTCCTTCACCACGGGGTCTTCGACCTTATAGATGTCTCGCCCAAAATCTTCATCTGCCTGGTCGAAGGCCTCATAGTGCCGGCACCCTTCGCGAGAGAGTGCGTTCATCGCCCCCTCGCAGGTGACCAGGGAGGCGAACGACATTAACCCCCCCAGGACAGTGGGGAGCTCCTGCAGCTCCTCTTGCACCCATTCCAAACAGCGAAGCCCGGCCTCTCGCTCCGGCACCACGAAGTCACCGGTCCGCGCACCCAGCTCGCGATATGTGGCCATAAGCTGTGTGCGCGTCCGTTCGGCCTCCGTTCGCACCGCGGCTTCGGCCCCCTTCGCGCGGCTCTCCAGAGCGGTGAGCCGCCCCCGCAGGTCTTCGGCGAGATCCTTGGCAAGATTGGCTTCCGCCCGTGCCAGCCTAGCCTCCGCCTGCGCGGCCTGCTCCTTGGCGATGGCCTCGTTGGTCTCCCTCCTCTCCCCCGCCAGCTGGCGCCGGAGGTCAGCCTTTTCCTCCTCCAGGGCGGCCACCTTGTCCGCCAGTTTACGACACTTGCTGTCGGAGGCAGACTTCTCACGGACAGCGTCAGCATGTTGCGTCCGAAGTCTCTCGACTTCGGCAGATAAGGCTGCCGTAAGTGCCCCCGACGCAGTACGGCTGGTGAAGTCAGCCACCTGCAGAGCACACGTAAGGCCATGGCCGTACAAAAAAAAAGCTCAGCGGACCTGACTCAGCCGTGAAACCCTGCCCCCGCCCGCGGCCTCCAGCCCTGCGCGGCTGCGCCCCCGCCCGCATGCTCACCTTGCGCCGCCGCCCCCGCATGCTCGCCTTGCGCCGCCGCCCTCTTGTTCGCCTTCGTTGCGGACGCGGCCTCCAGTGTCCAGCGCAACCGCCGCTCCACCACCGCCGCTTCACCACCGCCGCTCTACCACCGCCGCTCCATCTTCTATCCCGCCGGCAACCTATAGCCCTGCGCCATCCCCATTTGTGCGGCCTCTACTGTCCCCACCCCCGCACAGTTCGTGCAACCGTCTCCCCCTCTACAGTCCCCACGTCGTCCACTACTGCATGCTTCCTCCCCACGACCTCCACTTCCTCAGACACCTTATAGAGCTCGATGAAGATAAACCGGGAGCATGTGTGGACTCTATCTCGTCCGAGCACGCGTTTTCACCAGAGTCGGGTTCCTGTACCACGCCGCCGCGCCGGGCCTCTACAGTGTCCGAGCGCGCCTGCAGTGGACCGAGGGGGCGCTCAGCAGAGGCGAGGAGGGGCTTGCTCGGCCGACAACCGGGACTGCGCAGGCTACAAGGGGAGTAGTGAAGATCGACGGCGAGTTGCTCCACGACCGGTCTCTCCCGCTTGAGGAGTAAGGTAGTTTTTTTATTTAGAATCAAGACTGGTAGAGCGATTCTCTAGGCTGTGTATGGTAATTCCATCATTCCTGCATTTGGTGGTACGATATACAAACCACACGATGAAAGAACCACTCTGCGCTTATTGCAGGTCATATAGTTCTCTAGGCTGTTGCTTGCTTATTTTTCCATGCTTATTACTTTGTTTAGCATCCTCGTACTATATTTCCTTAGTCCTGTGCCCCTGTTTCTGAGTGGTGATATATAATGTTTGACCCTTTCATAAATTGTGTTTCATGCTTTAGTTTAGGTTACTAGATGTAGGAAAGGGGATATCTTGATTTTTAAGTCATTTTTACTAATTCGACTCACTCCTAGAGTTAGTTGGCTCGGTCAAGTCTTACCTTTTCAAACTGTGGAAGTGATCACTGCTCTTGATAGCTTGACCTGTCAAACTGTCTACTGGTATAAATCAGCAATCTGAGTTAATGTTTCATGAGCTCACAATTGCAAAAAGACTCTTTTTTAAGACCGATCAAAACCGTATTTCATTACCAAAGTAACGAAATTACAGAGTTCAACAAGTGCTATCTTTCTTTTTTCTTCTTCAGCACATTTCGTCATCTCTGTGTGCCTCTACTTGCTTTGGTGCACAATTATTGGTGTCTAATTCAAACTGCACATGCGAAATTCTATCGATGCACTACTTTTTAGCGATGAATTAAAAAAAAGGTAAACTTCAGCACATTCCAGTTTTATTTGCTTTCAACGCCATACTTAAACTACGTGCTTTCCTGGAAATCTGGTGTATGGCCTTTGGATCCAGCAACCAATTGTCCTAAAATCTAATGCATGGTCTTTGGAGTATCATTTTCGTTGTTTCTTAGTGGTAACTTGGCTGCTTACCGCGGTCAGGGTTACTTGTACTGTTGCACTACTCCATATCAGCAGACTTTGTTTGGTAAGAAGCTGACCATTCAAAACTAGGCACCAATGCAATATATCATGATTGAACAATTTAAGTTATCCAGTTTTATTTGCTTTCAACGCCATACTTAAACTACGTGCTTTCCTGGTCAGTTTGTGTTTATTTCAAATATTTTGTTCATTACCGAGCTAGCAAATAGCAATGATTAGTTTCTCAAAACATGTAGTGTGTTGTGTCGTTGCATCCGAATTGAGAAGGATCTTTGAATATGTTCCTATAGTTGTTACCTACTTACCATTGTGTTTTCTTAGAGTTAATCTTTGCTTCTCTAATTACCATTTTGTTTTTCTCAGAGTTAATCCCAAGCAGTGCAGACTCTCAAGCATCCGTGTTGCCTTTTTCTTCTTGTGCCCACAAGTATGGAGCATCTGTCTTTTACAACCTCGTGTTGCTTCCAGTATACTGTCTTTCCATGAATTATGTCTACCTTTGAATTTATTGCTGATCCCAGACATCTAGGTGGTCCATTTATGGATATGTAGTTCTTTGCTTGGCACACAATCTTCCTTGTACTGTTTACTAAATTTAGGTGGACAAACAAAATGCTTCTGTAGTTTTCTTTGTCCATTAGCAAAATAACAAGTATTATCAGCTTTGATGAATGTTAAATATTGATGAGCAAAACTATGAAACATCTTATTATGTAACCTAATCTAAGATTATTATGGGAGCGAGTGGGATTGTCATTGATTCAGTAACCTTAATATGATGTTCTCTTCGACTTGCCTTTCTGCTCACCTGGTCAGTTTGTGTTTATTTCAAATATTTTGTTCATTACCGAGCTAGCAAATAGCAATGATTAGTTTCTCAAAACATGTAGTGTGTTGTGTCGCTGCATCCGAATTGAGAAGGATCTTTGAATATGTTCCTATAGTTTTTACCTACTTACCATTGTGTTTTCTCATCAACATTTAACATTGTATAGCAGTTCTGTCATCATTGTATAGCAGTTCTGTCATCTTAGTTTGGCGTTGCTATGAAAATTCTGATAGAGAATACCAGTTTCTTTTCTCAGAATGTGAATACTTATGTTTTCTATAATAATCATGGGTCGTTGTGACTATCCAGGGAAATTCGGAATTGTGTTCGCCTCAATTTCTGTACCCATCTTTGCAGCTCTGTATTGTCCAACAAAACTTTGGTTAGTGCTTTCATGCTTTCATTTTGTGTTCTTAATACTATTTCTTTTATTATATTGAATATTTGAATGACCTGTTCTACTATTACAGTTTGAACATGTTTTGTTATGTCATGTCTATTACCAAATTGTAAAAGCGAATGAATTGTATTGAGAACAAATTTAAATTAAAATTCCAACTAATATATATGGACATGACAAATTTGTGTGTATTAGGGGTATTTATTGGGGTATGAAGTTTATATACAAGCATGCTTCCGGTATATAGAGGTTGATGCTAAATGATAGTTGAAAGGATTAGCTGGTAGTATGCTTTCTGTACGGTGCACTTGCACCTGCGCAACTTCATTCTTCTTCGCTTCTCTTAATTCTTCTTTCTATGTCTACAGTTCAATACAAAGTGAAACACCCTTAAGTGAGACTAGGTGTGTGCTCGTGCGTTGCCACGAGAGTTAAAGATTAGTATAAAATATAGATACGGAACGATAAACATCACTATGATATTCAAAATTCATATGATAAAATATCATGTAACACTAATATCATGAACTGATGTCGAATAAACATTATAAGAAGTCGAACAGCCATGCTAAAATATTTATTCACAAGTACGACCAAGTACAGTTCAAGGAACAAATAACATGAAATGAAATACAAAAGGGCAACACATACAAACACCTGACCGGACTTCAGAAGCTAGCTCCAGCTTAAACCAGCTATAGAACTCCCCACCTTTCATCATGCTGATCATCAGGCTTTATCTGAGATGTCATACAGACACATACAGATTTTTCTCTGGTTTCTATTGATGCAGAACCTTCTCATCTGCATGTCATCTGGCTTGACATGTTGCATAGGCTTCTCCAATCCATAAGAATGAAGTATAAACGCTATTGTTTGGTGCACTGCCAACCTTTGCTTTGCTGGAACTAAGTCCTATGAAAGCTACATCTACTTTTATCTGAGATGGCCTTGTTCTGGAAATAACGAACACGTCAGTATGACGTTCAGTAAATGATACTGTGGAATATAAATTGAAAAATCTTCAGTTGCTTTCCAGCCATACAAAAATAAAAGTAGAAAACTGATTGTAGAAAGTGAATGTATTGATATTTATTTTTATCAATACAGATTGGATTAAGCCCTGCATCACCCTAGACATGAGTTACCAGACACAAAAAGGGCATCATATAATCCTGTTGATCATAGGGAAAGAAAACGTCACAATATCCTCTTTTGGGTAGTGAAGTCCGGTCAGGTGTTTGTTCAAACCCTGCCAAAAGTCCTTTCGCCAACAAGAACAGCTTTGCAATTGTCATGAAGTGCTGAAGCAACCTAAAAAATTATTGGTGCGTGAGCTTTGACTACATGCCATTTCATTACTGTCGGTGGACGCAAATGTGTACTTACTATTTCACTGGCGCTTGCTGTCCTATTATTCACCAGCAACTGTCACAAGATGTAGATAAACATATGAGACATATTATGTTACATTTTATGATTTAACTTTAAATATTGTTATATGAAAAATCTTCAATTTGATGCTAGGTTTCTTAAAGAACAAAGACGTAGATAGAGTCTACACTTTCTACAAAATAGTTTCTTGTAATTTCATTATGATGTAAAAGAAATCTATTTGTTTGACAGATGGACTTTGTCATTTAATCCTTTTAATGATGTTTTCTTTGCAATAATGTCATGATTGGTCCTACAAGATCAATGGCAGGATCCGGTAGAATAAACCAAAATAGGACAGTTCCAGACATTCGTCCCTTTCCTCCGTAAGTATATAGTTCACTTGTCACATTTATATATGAATTACAAACTTAAGCTACAGTTTGTGTTTTATATAGTTTCGTGTTATTTGATGATATTCAAGATTTCAATAACTTACCACACGTAAAGAGTATCTTTGCGAGGGTAGTTGTTAAGTTTCCTAGGCGTCATGATAGTCAACACTTCATCCTACAGGATATCACAGTGAGTTACTTCAAGCTTTAAAATAGAGTCCATATAGTCATGTTATAATAAAATTCTTTGACTCATACGACCTGTATTCCCATATATCTAGGGATCCAAAATGGAAGCAATTTCAAGTCGCAATAATGTTCCACGTTTCGATGCCTTACTCACACAAGGATGCACATATACATTGTATAGAGTGGGATTCTGTCTAAATAGGGAGGGGATTCAATTTCGGAATATTGGACATGGGCTAGAGATCGGACTGATAACACATACTATTGTGGAGCCATTCATTAAGCCAATCCAATTTCCTCCATTTCCAAAGTATCTTATGCCATTCCATAAGGTGTATCAACAACCGCATAAGTCGTTCGTAGGTAATGATCATTCCTTCCATATGGTTTATATATATATATAGTACTAATGGCTGATGTATAAGTTATTCAAAGATAACTAATCACATGTGAATTGCTCAGACATTATTGGCATAGTTCTTCATTTAGAGCCATTAAAGCATATCGGTGGAAGGCCGTATAGAGAGGCTGTACTAATGGATTCCAGGTGACACTAATTTATAGCTACATTATTTTTTGAAAGTATTAAGTAATTGTTAGGTCTTATTCAGACAACATTAATGTTTTTATAGGTGGGATCTAATCGTCGTGGGGGTATGGACTGACCTCTTGCAAAGAAATGCTCTACGATGGTCGTTAGCTAGAGTTGACAATAACATCATTATTGGAACTATGTTGCGTCGTAACAATAAACACAGTAATTTCTCTTGTACCTAAATTCTTTCAACTTGAACTCAATTCTTATGCTTATTTATTATCCTAACAATAGGATGCTTGGAAACCTCGGATTACAGCACCGTTCATTTCAACCCAGATCATCACACTACATACCACTTGAAGAGTGAGTGGTTCTTATAATAGATTTATAAACTATAGCTAAAATTAAAATGCTAATAATTTAAAATAATCATCTTCTTACAAATTATGTTCTAAATTGCAGCTATTCGACGTTCGTTGATTCAAAATCCAAGGCGTCGTATCGTCGACAAATTTCTTGAGAACAGACGGGCACATCTCACAACTGTGATATCTGATTGAGACGTATTCTAGCTTGTTATAGTAGATACTTTGTTAGTTATGATTTAGATGAAACTTAGTAGTAATGATTTGTTCTCTATTTTGTATTAGTCGTGTGTTCGGTCTCAATGGTGATCACTTTGTATAAAACTATGTGACCTTTCTATGAGCTAATAAATAAGTTCACCATCATTATTCTTCATTCATCTTTCTTCATCACTGTTAGCATGGTTCTTGATCTATACAAGCCTATGTCATTTGCATTTAGTCCACTGTAATCCTTGGCCTGGTAATCACAAAACTATTGAAAACAATATCCGCTTACGAAAGATATGTGGAAAATGCGGTAGGAACGACATAATGATGATAGCATTTTTGCAAATTGAAAGAACAAAAAAATTGCTCACCGAAGAGGATCACTTCATTCTTCATCTCAAAACACTCCAGACGATGCAGCAGTTTTGGAACAAAAACTTGAACCTTGCAACAGTAGTAACACTTGAGACGGGTGTTTCCTTCTTTAACTGAAGGCACTCAGATCATACGACACTCTTGGAAAAAAATGAAACCTTTCCAAAAACTAAACCAGCAAATATCACCTCTTCCCTTTTTTTACGAAACTCGCCGGCACCTCTTCGAGGGGGGAGGCAGAAGCAAGATAACACTTAAACGACAGTAAACAATACACAAACCAGTTAAAAATATGAAAAATCTCTCATTACAAGAGTTATAGGCTGTAGCATGGTTATTAACACACAACTGAGGATGGACTTGGTTTGATAATAACATATGCATTCTGGCTTTTACATGTTGAATTTATGGACATCTACTACATATGGGATTGCTCAACCTATCCGAGCATTTAAATGGAAAACAACTTCCTGCAATCATCAATTAAGAGATTCAAGTATACACCACACTCCACTGCACTAATATTCTTAGCAGCATCAATTGAACATAATCACAAAAGGACTGGCAAGAAGATTCAGAGTAAGATAACATTCTTGGTAGGCATAGAACATAATCTTACTGGATAAATATATTGTTTTATTGTTTTCCTCTTCGTTTTATTTTTCTTTCTTCTTGCTCTGTTGTTCAGTCAGTCTGTCATCCCCATAAACCAGTTCTAGATAGTAGTACGAAAGGCATTTTCCTCTTCACACTCTTGGTTGCTGCCTTGGCCCCTCCTCAACCCTGTTTTACTTGACTTCAGCTTTGACAATATATTAGTCAGTACTCCCATAATCCATATCCATAATTCAGCTTTGACAATATATTTTTGTCCTGTAAATTTAGTAGACCATTTAAAGGACGCTGCCGGAGGGAGTAGAGGATGACCTCATCCTCTAAATTTAGGGTATAGGACCCTTTAGAGGTCCGTGTTGGAGTTAGTCTTATATGTTGACTTTGATTCTCATTGATTGTCTACCATTTAACTGAACGTACCAATTTGCTCGTTAGTACTTTCCCTATCTCTAAGAATCAATGTTATCTGATTAGATTAGAAATTGAGCGTATCTTATCCTTTGGTGAAGTATGATAAGGTGATTCATCCTCTCATATAGGTTTTGTGGCTGCCTGAAATACGTAAATGGATCCGCTCCAAACTAATGATGTTCGTTCTCCATTAAAAGAACTGTCCAACATCACTGTTGAAGGTATGTCTACTAATAATATAAGATGCCTTATTTGACATTTCAATAAGGTTGTAAAAAATAAAACCTATAATGGTTTAGTAGGATGTGCGGATGCAAGGCAATGTAAACGGGAAAAGGAAAGAGCACGATACGCGGCGATGAGTGATGAAACAAAAAATGAATTGAAGAAACGTCGTGCGTCACGCAACAAAGAAAATGTTGTACACCATGAGTATTCAAAAGTGTTAGATCCAAAGGAACGTAAGAGAATCCGAGAAAGAGCTCGATGTGCAACTCAAACTAAGGAACAAAGGACGTTGCGTAATATGAAACCATGTCAAAAGAGAGCAAGGGAAAACTATAGAATAAGACAACAAGTTATGCTAAGTCAGGACTCAATCGCCATTGAGAACCCTACTTTTACCCCGGAGCTTGTGTGGAGTTCAACAGATGCTCAAGCACCTACTGGGTCTCTATTTAGCTCCGAGCTCATGGCTATTCCTGAATTGATCCCAACTCCATTTGTTCCTACTCCATCGGTGACTGAGGATGTTGAGACAAAGATACTGACAAAGTCTCCTAGACGACAAAGACATCCGTGTACAGTCCCTGCCACAAATAGTGACAAAATGACCGAAGGAGTAGACGTTGGGAAGCAGCACTTGACATCTTCGACTATTACCACCAATGGTAATTACAAGCTCATTCCATCATTAGTTCCCTAATTATTCTTAGTGGTTAATATGATTAAGGTGTGCTCTTTACAGAGGATGCTGATGAGACTGTACTTTTTAAAGAAGATGATGATGACGAAGAAGGATACCTATTCGCTGGGCAAGGTACTTACGTAATGTTTTTAATATAGGATATATGATTTAAAAGTTTCTAAAGTTGTATGTCTTATCCCTTGTTCTTTCAAAACAAATTTAGATGGTGAATCTGGTGAGGATATTGAGATTGATGAAACCCAAGATGCCTTTACTGTCAACCCTGACGTACCTGACTTGTACGACAAGGTGTATAGTAACATACCTGAAGAAACACATTTGCTGAGCACTGTTGCTGACTGCGATTACTGCAAAGCGAAGAAGTTTCAGTATGAACCACCTGGATTTTGTTGTCGTAATGGACAGATTAATTTAGCCGCATTCGAGACACCGCTCCAGCTTAGGAGGTTGTGGGAGTCTGCAGATGCTGATGCGAGGCACTTTCGTGATAACATTCGATTTTTTAACGGCCATTTCTCGTTCACTTCTCTGTACTGTTGCCTTGACAGTATGACTACAAACATGGATTGTGGTATCTATACGTTTCGTGCACATGGCATGATGTACCACAACGTAAGGTCGTTCGGTAGGGAAGTTGGGGCAGAACATAAACACCTTGAACTCTACTTCTATGATGATGATCCCAGCCTCGAGCATAGATATCGTAAATGTCGTCAACAACAATTTGAGAAAGATAAGGCAGTTATTAAACAATTGGTTGAAATACTTAAGGGAAATCCATACTCTGAGCACCTTAGGAGTATGGGGCACGTTGATAACATTGAAGACTACCACATCGCCTTGAACCTTGACCAAACGCTGAACCAGAAGTTATATAATTCACCCATTACTTCGGAGGTAGCTGCAATTTGGATTGAGGGGAGTGAACGTCGAGGTCAATTCAGTAATAGTGTTATGCTACATGGGAAGGATAGATCAAGCCACGGCATCCGTTCATATCATGGATGCTATGATGCACTATCATATCCATTGTTCTTCCCTAAAGGTGAACTTGGATGGCATGCCAATATTCCTAAGTCCAATGTTTCCATGGACGAAGTAGACGCGTACCGCGATCAACATAGGAGAAGTGATGCAAACAATGATGATACAGGTTAGTTCTTTCTTTGTGATTCTTATATAATCCTTTGTTAAATATGTTTTTTGCAACACTAATTAATAAACCTTGCTGTTGCAGAACGACCTAGCCATCTATGCGTGTCTGTACGTGACTATTACTGCTACAGATTCCAAATTCGTCCAAGTATATTCAATCCAATACTTCATGGGAAGCGGCTTTTCCAACAGTTCGCGGTTGACACCTACATCAAGATTGAGAGCTCTCGTTTGGATTTCATACGTAAAAACCAAGACAGATTAAGGGCGGATCTATACAAGGGTTTGGTAGATAGCTTGCATGAAGGCGAGAACAGAGCAGACAAAATTGGAAAGCGAACCGTGCTGTCTACATCATTTATCGGTGGTCCTCGTGACATGAGACGTCGGTATATGGATGCTATGGCCCTTGTGCGGAAGTTTGGGAAGCCAGACATATTCCTCACTATGACGTGCAACCCCAATTGGGATGAAATAACCAGAGAGCTTCTCCCTATGCAGTCACCACAGGATCGTCCGGACCTTGTTGTTCGCATATTCCGTGCAAAACTAGAGGAACTGAAGAAGCGATTGACTAAGCATCATATTCTTGGAAAAATCTGAGCTTATGTCTATGTCGTGGAGTTCCAGAAGCGAGGTTTGCCTCATGTCCATTTCCTACTCATCATGCAGAGAAAGTACAAGCTAACTTGTCCTGATCAGTATGATCACCTTATCTCCGCTGAGATCCCTGACAAGAAGAAGTACCCTGAACTATACAAGATGGTTATCAAGCATATGATGCATGGACCGTGCGGGTTGCTAAATCCTAAATGCCCATGCACTAAGGGTCGTGCTTCATGCAAAAACCATTGTCCTAGAGCTTTTAGCAATGCAACGTCTCAAGGAAAGGATTCATATCCTATTTATAGGCGTCGTGATGATGGGCGTAAGGAAACGGTTCGAGGTTGTGAATTGGACAACAGATGGGTCGTCCCTTACAACCCTTACCTCCTCCGGCTCTTCAACTGTCACATCAATGTTGAGGCGTGCGGGAGCATCAAGGCTGTCAAATACTTGTTCAAATACATATACAAAGGCCACGATCGTGCGTCTGTGGCTGTGACAGACGCAAACAAGGCTGATGGTGACGTTGATGAGATCAAGCAGTATAGAGATGCTAGGTGGGTGACCCCTCCAGAAGCCCTTTGGAGGATATTCAGCTTTGATCTAAGTCAAAACTCTCCACCAGTGATGCAACTGCAGCTCCATCTTGAAAACATGCATATGGTGTCATTTCACGAGCGTGCTAAAGTAAATCATGTTGTCCAACGTCCAGGTGCCGATAGGTCAATGCTTACGGCATATTTTGAGGCAAATAGGCTACACGAAGAGGCTCGGGGCATCCTTTACCGTGATTTTCCTGAGTGGTACACTTTGCAGCAGGGCAAGGTGTGGCAAAGGAGGAAACGAAACACGGGTGGACAGGTTGGTAGAATAGTCTCTGCTCATCCAGCTGAGGGGGAGCGCTTTTATCTTCGACTTCTCTTAAACCATGTGACGGGTGCTACCTCCTATGCGGATCTAAGGACAGTAGATGGTGACACACTACCAACTTTTCGTGAGGCAGCACAAAGGAGGGGACTGCTTGAAGCAGACGACACAATAGATGAGTGTCTCAACGAAGCCGCTATTTACCAAATGCCTTCAGCACTACGAAGGTTGTTTGCAACAATACTGGTATACTGCGAGCCGAACGATGTGGCAGAATTATGGCAGAGACACCTTGACTCAATGTCAGAGGACTATCACCGTAGTACTCAAAGCAAAATCCATGTGCAGCAGATGGTCTTGATTGACATTAGAAACATTTTGCAGTCAATGGGTAAAGACATAAAGACATTCCCTCTCCCTGCTATCATTGATAGATATGACGATTTACATGGTACTGATAGAGAGATTTATGAGGAGGAAAGTATAGTGCCGACGACAGAAGACGTTGCTCTGAAAGAAACCCTAAACGAGGAGCAGAGGTCTGCTTATGATAAGATCCTATCTGTCGTTGACACCAATAACGGTGGAGTGTTCTTTGTGGATGGGCCTGGTGGGACTGGAAAGACCTATCTGTATAAGGCATTGCTTGCAGCACTACGCAGTCAGGACAAGATTGCAGTTGCAACAGCTACATCTGGTGTTGCGGCTTCTATATTGCCTGGGGGGAGGACTGCCCATTCGTGCTTCAAGATACCACTTACTATTGATGATGGTGCTGTATGTAGCTTCACGAAACAAAGCGGGACAGCAAAGTTGCTACAAAAAGCATCGCTCATTATCTGGGACGAGGCATCAATGACTAAGAGACAAGCAATTGAGGCGCTAGACAATAGCATGCGTGATATAATGGGACAGTCTAGGTTGCCCTTTGGTGGGAAGACTGTTGTGTTCGGGGGTGATTTCAGACAAGTACTTCCTGTTGTACGCAAGGGGTCAAGGGCTCAGATAGTTGCTGCCTCTCTACGGAGTTCTTACCTCTGGGAATCCATGTGCCACCTAAAGCTGTTTCAAAACATGAGGGCACAGAGCGACCCATGGTTTGCAGAATATTTGTTGCGCGTCGGTGGTGGAACTGAGGAAGCGAACAACGATGGTGATGTTCGTCTTCCAGATGAGGTATGTGTGCCATATACTGGTAATGACCGCGACCTTGATAGACTGATAGATGACATTTACCCCAATCTAAATGAAAACATGTCTAACACAAGCTACATCACTTCAAGAGCAATATTGTCTACACGGAATGACTGGGTGGATATGATAAATATGAGGATGATTGATCGTTTCCAAGGGGAGCAGATGATGTACCATAGTTTTGACACCGCGGTGGATGATCCTAATAACTATTACCCATCAGAGTTTCTAAACACGCTGACTCCTAATGGACTACCCCTGCATGTTCTGAAGCTCAAAGTTGGATGCCCAATCATGTTGCTTAGGAATATAGACCCTGCTAATGGACTTTGCAATGGCACGAGGTTGGTGGTTCGTGGTTTCCAAAAAAACAGTATTGATGCTGAAATTGTCCTTGGTCAACATGCTGGAATGCGAATTTTCTTGCCTCGTATACCCCTGTGCCCCTCTGATGATGAGATGTTCCCTTTCCAGTTTAAAAGGAAGCAGTTTCCGATAAGACTAAGTTTTGCCATGACAGTTAACAAGGCCCAGGGCCAGACGATTCCTAATGTTGGTGTGTACTTGCCGGAACCAGTGTTCTCTCATGGTCAACTTTATGTTGCTCTATCAAGGGCCACCGCTCGATCGAAAGTGAAGATACTTGCCATTCCAGTCCACGATGAGAAGAAGAAGAAGAAGGGGGTTGAAAGGAACTCAGCGATAAATGGCGCAACATACACAAAGAATATCGTTTATAAGGAGGTCCTTACGCCGTAACTGACATTGAGGAATGAATGGCAATTAACAACTTGTAATGCACTTAATTATTTTGGTTTTTAGGTGAAGATGTATTTTTGCCTTTTATTTCTCTATTTTGGCTCCTTTTTAGCTTCCTATTGTTTAGTGGTCATTTGGTTGATACAACAAAGAAAGCAGATGAGCATTGAATAGATGTTATTGAATAGACACATTCGAATTTGAAACTGCACATTTGAATTTGAAATGATCTGACAAGCAAGTTGTGATTTCCATCTATCTTAATGATCACCTAAATAACATATTATAAAACTCAGACTGAATTACATCTTCCTTTTCTCCCCAGTTTCCAGGTGTAACCTTGAGATATTGTTACGGTTGGGAACATTTATAGGCGCTCGTAACAGGGGCTAATTAGGCAAAAGGAGGGGTATTTGGTTTGAACAAGCAATTACAGCCAATCCCATTTTCACCTCCTTTCTTTGTTATCTCATGGAGACTAGGGAGTTGTTTAGTTTGATGGATTTTTTCAGTTTCCTGTGTTTCTGGCCTCCCTGAGGAGGCCTTGTAATCTGTCCAGATCTCTTTGATCTGGATTTATCTCTTCTTCTTAATATATTGAGGCGCAGTTCTCCTGCGTTTTCCCAAAAAAAAATCTCTGTTATCTCATCTCCCTGCTATCTACCTTGCCACCATCCACCACGGGCAGGAAACCGGTGGCCAGCGAGCTTCCACGGCCTAGGAAGCTGCAACTCTATAATACAGGTCTCGAGCAGCCCAAAATGCACAGAACTGGGATTCACAGTTTGAATGAAAGTGACAGAGTTCACAACAAAGCTATATATAACTAGAAAACCAAAGCAGCCTATAATTTGGGACAGGGAGTGGTAGTAGTAAAAAAACTAAAAAAATATATGTAGAAGGCACATACTCTCTGGCCATGGCAACTAAGAAAATCTCCTGCATGGTCTTCTTTCAAGTGAGATAGAGCAGACTTGAGTATAGAAACAACAGTCAACAGATATGGCTTAGCACTTGGAAACACAACATGACTAAAGCTGCTCCTCACAAAGACACAGGTAAAAAAAAGGCCTTCCCAGATGTAAACAGCTTCATAGGCTATCTCCAACAGATCTCCTATTATATCCTCTATCTTATCACCTATTTCAAACTTCTCTCCGTAAACAGTATTAAACATTGTCATCTATAATACCGTGTCCCCTAATTTACAAGCTCTACTGGAGACAGTCTAAGAAGCTTTAACTGCTAGAGTAGTTATGCAGTGATGCTAAAGGTTAAGAGAAGGGCATACAATTGTTATATTTTCATTTTTTGTTGTTCAGTTTCTATAATCTTCAGAGCAGATTGAGGAGTGCTGCACCGGTCGTCCAGTCACATATATGTCAGAACAAAATATACAAACAAATAATACCATATTCTCAGGTTTCTCTTGTATAACATAAAACAAGCATGCCCCATTTTTACAAAGTTGGAACCATATATGAATACTCTGCCAACCAGAGTAAAGAGAACTCAGTAATAGTACATGCAATTTCAGTTCAAGAAAACAGCCTATTATATAAATAAACAGCAAAGCACAACTAACTTGGAGCAGCATTATTCTTCAACTTCCTTCTTTATTTCTTCCATGAGTTCATCAGCTATGCTTCCTGTGAAGCAAAAGTGTTCATAATATTGTCAGTAAGCAAGTTATAAGTCAAATGAACAAATCATTTCCATTGTCATGGCATAATAAAGATTGTCTTGGCATGGGGAATGTGCCGCCTTCAGCCTGAATTTGGTACCCAGCCATGCGCTAGGATCTAGAAGAAACAGCTATTCAGGAAATGAAATGTATGGCTGAAACCTTTGTGGTTCAAACCTGCGTGGACGGTGTAACACCCGGTTTTAGAGAACAAAGCCGGGTGCATCTCATACATGCGCCAAGAAGACAACATATATAATAACAGAGTGTATAGAGATAAATGTCATTAACATCAGAGTATTTATTACATAGCGGAAGACTTACTACCAAATGAAATAATAAAGATAAAATAAACTAAGGATCGTCGGCGCAGATGTCGACTGGGAAACGCCACCTAGATCAGATCGAACTCCTCAGTGTTAGGCGGCTCCTCCTGAACCACCTGATCATCTCCTGTGGGGGGAGGGTGTGAGACAGCAAGAGTGAGCTTACACATGATCATAGCTCAACAAGTTGTGGGGAACCAGTGGACATAAACTCACAAAGGTGTGAGTTCATGTGATGTGTAAGGCTAATCAATGATAAGGGTTAAAGCTGAGCATTGCTTTTAAGTAGTTGGTCAAAATTTTATTAGCAGTTACTAAGTGTAAGTAAATACCAAACCATAAGTAGAGTAATAGAACAAAATTAATAACAAACCCATGCAATGCAAATGACAAAATTGAATTTAAGTTCCATAATTTAAACATCAGAGAGTCCTGAGCCGCTCATGACCGTGAGCTCGGCTAGTATACCAGTTTTACACTCTGCAGAGGTTGTACCCTTTACCACAAGTCATGTTACCCATCTGCCAAGGGGTCATGAATCCCATATACCTCTACCTAGGAAGCACGGCAGGGCAACACTACGAGGCCTTTACAAAGTTCCACTAGCTTCCAAAAACCCGCTACAGTTTATGGGAAGATCCAGTAAAGGGTTCCTGGCTGACCGCCATCGCAGCAAAATCAACCAGGGACCTCCCCGCACTGACCTCTCCCCTACTGCCCTTGCCCCTTTCGGGTAAGGTAGTCTTCCACTAGCTTTCCTAATTAGTCAGCCAAGGGGTCCCATTCCTCCCTTGTGGTGGCACGTGGTTCTCAAGTTAAGCTCTATGTTCCAATTAACATTAATGATATCAACATGAACAATAACAGAATAACAAGAATTGGAACATAGAGGTAATAAATGATTATCCCAAAACCATATAAAGCAGTAGCAACCTACCCAAGTGATTCAGGGGTAAACAAGGTAATGAGATAAACAATCTAGGGTGACCTATTGGGTCCCATCAAAATTAACCTATGCATGAGTATGTGATATTAAAGAACATTATTGGGTAAAAAGTGGTCAAGGGCACAACTTGCCTTCAATGAGCTCCTGCTCAGCTACTTCAATCTGCTGCTCACCAGGCTCCTCAACAACGGGCTCTTCTACTCGCCACAATACAAACAAGCACATGATATAGGAAAAATTAACATTACACCAAGCATGTAAACAAAATACACAGAGATATTCTACATATTAAAATAAAATCCTAGGAACAGAAATCATAATTTTCTGAATTATAGATTTTAAGTTATGCATTTTCAAAGGTTTTATGTGCTTTAAATAGGATTAAATGATAAATAAATTTCCTTACTGTTTTTATGATAAAACAGAGACACTAAGTGCTAGAGAATAAAATTACAAAATTTTAGGAACTGGAATGGCTCAATTTGGAGTTAGTATGAATTTTCTATGAATTATTGAAGATTTAGCACTTATTTTTGTATTAAAAATACATTTTCTAATTCATTTACTCATTTTAAAACAGCAGTGGACTGGGCCTCAATTTCTGTGAAGTGCAGGGGGCTCGGTGTAAGTCGCCCCAGACTCAGAAAACAGTGACAAAGGGACGGCGGGTTGATTCTCTGGTTTCCAGGGGGTTCTTTAACAAAAATAACCCGCGAAGGGGTATGGTGGTACACTGGCCGTCTGATCCCAGATCTAGGGTCCGGATTAGATCGGCTTCGAAACGAATCGGTACCCAGTTGGCACCGCACGATTACAAATCTACGGTTTGGATTTAAAATCCTCTGCGATTGCCCTGACCCGTCCGATCGCGATCGGACGATCCGCATTTACCCTGGCCTGATCCGCCCTCCCGATCTATCCTGCACCCTTGATTGCTCAATCGACGGCTAGGCTCTCATCCCCAACCAGACGCCACGGCAGCGAGGCTGCCGCACGAGCTACGGCGGCGCTCCTCGCCGGAGTAACCCAATACGGCAATTCAGGGCTCCAGAGTCCGATTGTAGGTAAACTATACAAATGCAGAGCTACGGTGAGACATAGGGGAAGTTGTTACCGGCAATTGGAACCGTGTTGCGGCCAGTCGACGGTGCAAAGCGGATCCGAGGCGGAGTTGGGACACCGGTGAGCAATCGAGGCGGCCCGAGCCAACCACAAGTCCAAAATAGCCGGCGATGAGGTTGCGCACGAATCCGCGAGTTCCTCCGGGCACAAAACAGGGGGAGCGGCGATATGGTGCGAGGTTTTGGCGGCGGCGGCACCCTGCTCAATCCGTGTGTCGGCGGCAGCGATGGGAATCACAACGCACAGGGAAACTAGGTCGTGGGTAGCGATTTCTAACGGCTCGGATGGATAGAGCGCCTCGGTATATATGCACCGAGGGCCGTGCCGGTCAGAACGGCGCCGCCGATTCCTCCGGCGCCATCCGCGTAAGACTCGCGCAGGTCCGTTAGGACGAAGACGAACCTGCCACGGGGCCCCACAAGTCGGCCAGACAGACATCACCAGGCGCGCGCCAAGGAGCTGACGAGCGGGCCCGCAATATCAGTGAGGGAGTGGGACGAGCGCGCGCAGTTGTTGGGCCGCGCAGAAGGATTGGCCGCATGGGCCGAATAGGTGGCCGCCGGCCCAGGTAGGGTTTTATTCATTTTCCTTTTTATTTTCTGTTTTCTTTTATCCTTAACTCTTTTAAATCCAAATTTGAATTTGAATTGTGAGTTTCTGTTTTGAGTCCATAATACAAATTCACACTCTAATGTTGGAATAATGTATCTTCATTTACATATTTTAATCCTTACATTATTCATTTCTTTCTCTTTTCTAGATTCAAGAATTTCTTTTAGGGTTTAAATTCTCTTTTTGGTCTTTAATATTTTTCTTGTCACAAAATGCACACAAAATAAAATATCCAGCATGATGCAACAATTTAGTAGTATATCTTTTTATTAATTGTTCTTGGACATGGTGTTCTCATATGATGATGCATAAAGATCAAACTCATATAAAGAGAAATTGTTTCTCTATTGGTATTATCTCTAGAAAATACAAAGTGGGTATTACAAATCCTACCCCCCTTAAAAATAATCTCGTCCTCGAGATTTAAGGAGAACTAGGGAAAAGGTGGGGAAAATCTATACGAAGCTCTTCTTCTCTTTCCCAAGTTGCTTCATCCTCACTGTGGTGACTCCATTGAACTTTACACATCTTTATCACCTTATTCCTTGTAACTCGAGTCAAAGTATCCAAAATCTTGATCGGGTACTCCGTGTAAGTTAAATCACCTTGAACACTGAGCTCTTCCATTGGTAACTGTTCCTCGGGAACACGGAGACACTTCTTAAGTTGAGACACATGGAACACATTATGCACATCCGATAGACTATCCGGTAACTCGAGTTGGTATGCCATCTCCCCAACTCTTCTAAAGATCAAGAATGGTCCAATGTAGCGAGGGGATAATTTTCCCTTGACTTTAAATCTCCTCATTCCACGAAGTGGTGACACCTTGAGATACACATAATCTCCTTCTTCAAATTCCAGTGGTCTTCGTCTATTATCAGCATAACTCTTTTGCCTGGTTTGAGCCACTCTCAAATTCTCTCGAATTATACGAACTTGTTCTTCTGCTTCTTGAATCAGTTCAGGCCCAAAGAACTGTCTCTCTCCAGTCTGATCCCAATACAAAGGAGTCCTGCACTTCCTCCCATATAAAGCTTCAAAAGGTGACATCTTCAGACTGGCCTGATAACTATTATTATATGAGAATTCAGCATAAGGCAGACTCTTATCCCAACTTCCTCCATGCTGAAGGGCACATGCTCTCAACATATCTTCCAATACTTGGTTAGTCCTTTCAGTCTGTCCATCAGTCTGAGGGTGATATGCTGTACTAAAATTCAACTTTGTACTCATGTTCTCATGAAAGCTTCTCCAAAATCTTGAGGTAAACTGTGAACCTCGATCAGACACGATCTTCTTTGGTACTCCATGTAAACACACAATCCGAGCCATATATAACTCTGCTAGCTGAGAACCTTTATAAGTAGTCTTGACAGGAATAAAGTGAGCCACTTTAGTCAATCTATCCACAATCACCCATATAGAATCATATCCTTTCTGGGTGCGAGGCAATCCAGTAATGAAATCCATACCAATCTCTTCCCATTTCCACTCGGGTATCTTCAGTGGATGCAATAGTCCAGCTGGCCTCTGGTGTTCAGCCTTAACTCTTTGACATACATCGCACATAGCTACATGTGCAGCTACATCTCTTTTCAATCCATACCACCAATACTTCCGCTTCAAATCCTGATACATCTTGGTACTACCAGGATGAATAGAATAATCCGAGTCATGGGCCTCCTTCAATATAGTCTCTCGCAGGCTTTTAACATCAGGAACACACATCCTAAGCCTTGGCCACATGCATCACAATAGATATCAAATCCTTTCTGCAGGTCTGGCATAACCAATACTGGCGGAGACATCAATCTTTCCTTCAATTGATCAAAGCTTTCTTGACATTTCTCATCCCACTTAAATTCTTTTCCTTTCTCCAAAAGCGAAGTCATCGGCTTAGCAATCTTAGAAAATCCTTCGATAAACCTTCGATAATATCCAGCAAGTCCTAAGAAACTTCGAATCTCAGTAACTGTAGTGGGTACTCTCCACTCCATTATCTCCTTAACCTTAGCAGGATCCACTGCTATTCCTCCATTAGAAATAATATGACCAAGAAATGGCACTTCGCCAATCCAAAACTCGCACTTGCTGAACTTGGCATAGAGTTGATTATCTCGTAACTTCTGTAGCACCAATCTCAGTTGTTCCTCGATCACTTTCACTCTTGAAATAAAAATAATACCATCGTCGATGAAGACCACGACGAATCTGTCCAGACCGTGAACACCTTATTCTTCAGATCCATAAAATAGGTTGGTGCATTAGTTAGTCCAAATGACATAATGGTGAACTCATATAAACCATATCTAGTCGAGAAAGCCGTCTTGGGAATATCCGATGGTCTAATCCTCATCTGATGGTAACCGGATCGGAGATCAATCTTCGAAAATACTCTTGCACCTCTCATCTGATCGAATAAATCCTCAATACGGGGCAACGGATACTTGTTCTTCACCGTAACATCATTAAGAGATCTATAATCCACACACATCCGCTGCGATCCATCCTTCTTCTGTACAAACAAGACCGGTGCTCCCCAAGGTGAGGAACTCGGACGAATGTACCCAGCCTCTTGTAACTCAGTTAACTGCTTCTTAAGTTCCTTCAACTCCTCTACGGACATTCTATATGGCCGTTTAGAAATAGGGGCGGTTCCAGGTAAGAGATCAATAACAAACTCAACTTCTCTATCAGGTGGCATCCCTGGTAACTCCTCTGGAAAGACATCCGGAAAATCTCTAACCACCCGGATATTGTCACCAACAAACTCCTCAGGCATAAAGAACATTGCACGCATAGATGAGGAGGTTACTGCAATGTTAACTTGAAACCTTTCTCCTTTAGTAGTAGTGAGTTCTACGGTACCTCTACCACATGCTATAACGGCCTTTGCCTTTCTTAACCATGACATACCAAGAATCAAATCTATACTGCTTGACTCCAATATTATAGCAGTAGCTCCAAAATCTCTACCCATAATGGTTAATGTCAATCTACGTGTCATTTGATTCGCCTCAACAGGCCCTTTAGGTGTAATTACTATCAGGGGTTTTCTCATATTTAGCAGTGGTATTTCATTTGTGTTGGCATATCTAGCAGACATGAATGAATGTGTAGCACCTGAATCAAATAATATGGTTGCAGGTATTGCATTAACATAAAACATACCAATTACGAGGTCCCCTCCGTCCGGAGTAGCATCAACGCTGACTTGATTAACCTTGGCAATAGAATATCCCTTGCCAGTTCCTGGAGTTTGCTGCCTGTTCTGAGCTGGAGTAGTAGCAATCCTCTGTGGGCAGACATTTGCATAATGACCAATCTTCCCACACTTGTAACATTGAGTGCCCGGACTCTGTCCTGAAAACTTCGTCGGGGTGCCAGTAGGGGTAGCCTGTCGAGGAGGTGGAGTCCTCAGTGGTGATTGCGGAACTGGGCGTGGTCCTCCGGGTCGAGTCGGTGTACCCTGTGGTGAACTGTAGCGAGGACGAACACTGCTGCTTCCTTGTCCTTGAGATATGGCCTTTCTCTTCAAATCTCCCAGTTGAACACGCTTGTGTTCAATAGCCAGTGCCTTATCAAGCAGCCTCTGAAATGATGGAAATGTGTGTGCCACAAGAGCATACTGCAATGGTCTGTTAAGTCCTTCAATGAAATGCTCCTGCTTCCTCTCGTCTTCAGCAACTTCTTCAGGGGCATATCTGGATAACTGAATAAACTTGTCTCTGTACTCGCTGACTGACATACTCCCTTGCTTCAGCGACAGAAATTCCTTCTTCTTAATCTTTATCATACCAGCTGGAATATGGTAGTTCCTGAATTGTGTGCTAAACTCTGTCCAGGTAATAGTATCCGCAGCATCATGGGCAGCAGTATAAGAATCCCACCAGTCAGCAGCAGGACCAATCAGACGTCCAGAAGCATATAAAACCTTCTCCCGGTCAGTGCACTGTGCAATATTTAGCATCTTCTCAACAGACTTCAGCCAATCATCCGCGTCCAGTGGATCAGGTGAGCTAGCGAATGTAGGTGGCTTATGACTCATGAACTCTCTATGCTTGTCTCGGGGTGGAACTGGTGGTGGTGGTGGAGGCAGTGGTACTTGTTGCTGCTGTTGCTGTTGTTGCATTTGCTGTTGCAGCTGCTGTTGTTGCGCCCTCCTTTCCTGGCGTATCTCATCTCGCTCCTGGCGCAACTCCTGTCGTATATCCTCTCTTTCCTGACGCATCTCCTGGCGTTCTTGCTGCATCTGGGCACGCATATCAGCCATAGTGTCTGCCATCTGCTGCATCACCGCCATCTGAGCAGCAACCAGTGGGTCAACTCCGCCTGGTGGAGGATTGGGAGGATTCATCCCTGCAGGTTGTGGCTGAGGTTGTCTTCGAGTGTGTTGGTTAGGAGGCAAGTCAATTCCACCACCCCGCCTGGTATTGACCATCTGAGTTAGATACATATGGTAAGAAAATAGTAGACAAGGCAGGTATTTACAAATCAGATTACTTTGGGGGATTTATTAGCTAAGCAGATTAATATTTTACATATCCTAGCTAATTCAATACCTTATAGTGGTACATACTAAGATGTCCATAGTTCAATCAATCAAAGAAGCAAATCAGGCATTTAGCATCAGCACAGTCAAACAACATTTTTAAATAGAGAAAATAGTTTTTGATTTGGTCTTAGGCCTCCTATCTCTTAAAAATGTCATAGGGGTAGGGATTCCAAGGTTTGAAATCCATCTTGTCTCAGAGTAGAAAAGGTAAGAATGATCAGAGTAGAACAGTAGAAGGTGAGACAGGATCAAGATAAGTGTAGAAAGAATCAGAATAAGGTGAGTGTAGAATGAATCAGAGTGAGATGAGTAGGTAAGGGTTGTCCATTTCTATCTAGGTTTCGTCCTACAGTCAACATTTGCTCTGATACCACTTCTGTAACACCCGGTTTTAGAGAACAAAGCCAGGTGCATCTCATACATGCGCCAAGAAGACAACATATATAATAACAGAGTGTATAGAGATAAATGTCATTAACATCAGAGTATTTATTACATAGCGGAAGACTTACTACCAAATGAAATAATAAAGATAAAATAAACTAAGGATCGTCGGCGCAGATGTCGACTGGGAAACGCCACCTAGATCAGATCGAACTCCTCAGTGTTAGGCGGCTCCTCCTGAACCACCTGATCATCTCCTGTGGGGGGAGGGTGTGAGACAGCAAGAGTGAGCTCACACATGATCATAGCTCAACAAGTTGTGGGGAACCAGTGGACATAAACTCACAAAGGTGTGAGTTCATGTGATGTGTAAGGCTAATCAATGATAAGGGTTAAAGCTGAGCATTGCTTTTAAGTAGTTGGTCAAAATTTTATTAGCAGTTACTAAGTGTAAGTAAATACCAAACCATAAGTAGAGTAATAGAACAAAATTAATAACAAACCCATGCAATGCAAATGACAAAATTGAATTTAAGTTCCATAATTTAAACATCAGAGAGTCCTGAGCCGCTCATGACCGTGAGCTCGGCTAGTATACCAGTTTTACACTCTGCAGAGGTTGTACCCTTTACCCACAAGTCATGTTACCCATCTGCCAAGGGGTCATGAATCCCATATACCTCTACCTAGGAAGCACGGCAGGGCAACACTACGAGGCCTTTACAAAGTTCCACTAGCTTCCGAAAACCCGCTACAGTTTATGGGAAGATCCAGTAAAGGGTTCCTGGCTGACCGCCATCGCAGCAAAATCAACCAGGGACCTCCCCGCACTGACCTCTCCCCTACTGCCCTTGCCCCTTTCGGGTAAGGTAGTCTTCCACTAGCTTTCCTAATTAGTCAGCCAAGGGGTCCCATTCCTCCCTTGTGGTGGCACGTGGTTCTCAAGTTAAGCTCTATGTTCCAATTAACATTAATGATATCAACATGAACAATAACAGAATAACAAGAATTGGAACATAGAGGTAATAAATGATTATCCCAAAACCATATAAAGCAGTAGCAACCTACCCAAGTGATTCAGGGGTAAACAAGGTAATGAGATAAACAATCTAGGGTGACCTATTGGGTCCCATCAAAATTAACCTATGCATGAGTATGTGATATTAAAGAACATTATTGGGTAAAAAGTGGTCAAGGGCACAACTTGCCTTCAATGAGCTCCTGCTCAGCTACTTCAATCTGCTGCTCACCAGGCTCCTCAACAACGGGCTCTTCTACTCGCCACAATACAAACAAGCACAGGATATAGGAAAAATTAACATTACACCAAGCATGTAAACAAAATACACAGAGATATTCTGCATATTAAAATAAAATCCTAGGAACAGAAATCATAATTTTCTGAATTATAGATTTTAAGTTATGCATTTTCAAAGGTTTTATGTGCTTTAAATAGGATTAAATGATAAATAAATTTCCTTACTGTTTTTATGATAAAACAGAGACACTAAGTGCTAGAGAATAAAATTACAAAATTTTAGGAACTGGAATGGCTCAATTTGGAGTTAGTATGAATTTTCTATGAATTATTGAAGATTTAGCACTTATTTTTGTATTAAAAATACATTTTCTAATTCATTTACTCATTTTAAAACAGCAGTGGACTGGGCCTCAATTTCTGTGAAGTGCAGGGGGCTCGGTGTAAGTCGCCCCAGACTCAGAAAACAGTGACAAAGGGACGGCGGGTTGATTCTCTGGTTTCCAGGGGGTTCTTTAACAAAAATAACCCGCGAAGGGGTATGGTGGTACACTGGCCGTCCGATCCCAGATCTAGGGTCCGGATTAGATCGGCTTCGAAACGAATCGGTACCCAGTTGGCACCGCACGATTACAAATCTACGGTTTGGATTTAAAATCCTCTGCGATTGCCCCGACCCGTCCGATCGCGATCGGACGATCCGCATTTACCCTGGCCTGATCCGCCCTCCCGATCTATCCTGCACCCTTGATTGCTCAATCGACGGCTAGGCTCTCATCCCCAACCACACGCCACGGCAGCGAGGTTGCCGCACGAGCTACGGCGGCGCTCCTCGCCGGAGTAACCCAATACGGCAATTCAGGGCTCCAGAGTCCGATTGTAGGTAAACTATACAAATGCAGAGCTACGGTGAGACATAGGGGAAGTTGTTACCGGCAATTGGAACCGTGTTGCGGCCAGTCGACGGTGCAAAGCGGATCCGAGGCGGAGTTGGGACACCGGTGAGCAATCGAGGCGGCCCGAGCCAACCACAAGTCCAAAATAGCCGGCGATGAGGTTGCGCACGAATCCGCGAGTTCCTCCGGGCACAAAACAGGGGGAGCGGCGATATGGTGCGAGGTTTTGGCGGCGGCGGCACCCTGCTCAATTCGTGTGTCGGCGGCAGCGATGGGAATCACAACGCACAGGGAAACTAGGTCGTGGGTAGCGATTTCTAACGGCTCGGATGGATAGAGCGCCTCGGTATATATGCACCGAGGGCCGTGCCGGTCAGAACGGCGCCGCCGATTCCTCCGGCGCCATCCGCGTAAGACTCGCGCAGGTCCGTTAGGACGAAGACGAACCTGCCACGGGGCCCCACAAGTCGGCCAGACAGACATCACCAGGCGCGCGCCAAGGAGCTGACGAGCGGGCCCGCAATATCAGTGAGGGAGTGGGACGAGCGCGCGCAGTTGTTGGGCCGCGCAGAAGGATTGGCCGCATGGGCCGAATAGGTGGCCGCCGGCCCAGGTAGGGTTTTATTCATTTTCCTTTTTATTTTCTGTTTTCTTTTATCCTTAACTCTTTTAAATCCAAATTTGAATTTGAATTGTGAGTTTCTGTTTTGAGTCCATAATACAAATTCACACTCTAATGTTGGAATAATGTATCTTCATTTACATATTTTAATCCTTACATTATTCATTTCTTTCTCTTTTCTAGATTCAAGAATTTCTTTTAGGGTTTAAATTCTCTTTTTGGTCTTTAATATTTTTCTTGTCACAAAATGCACACAAAATAAAATATCCAGCATGATGCAACAATTTAGTAGTATATCTTTTTATTAATTGTTCTTGGACATGGTGTTCTCATATGATGATGCATAAAGATCAAACTCATATAAAGAGAAATTGTTTCTCTATTGGTATTATCTCTAGCAAATACAAAGTGGGTATTACAGACGGGCAATTTACCATACAACAAGTCAAATCAGATGCAGTGTGTGCAGTACTGCAGTAACTATTACTACTTCAACATGTAGTCCTTTAGCTTTTCTTCTGTCTACATGGTTTGCTGCTCCAGTTCCTATCTTTAGAAGATCTCTGAAGTAAGAGGAAGAAAAAAAGGTAAAACTTACTAATTATGTTATTGGCAGCACCGCAACTTGTCCTGAGGATGCATATGCCATAATTAGATGATGCACAAATGTTTATTAACATGCCAATGGGTGAATATAGTGACAACAGCCCAGACTACATAAGGGTTTGGACACATGAGCTTAGCACATGCATGCCAGAAAAGGCTGAGAGAGAATGGGGCTGCGTGATTAGGAAATGGCCAAATGCACGTGAAGCATGGGATGCTGTTGCATGTGGGCTGCTATAGACATTTTTCACATGGTTTTTAGTTATTTGTTTGACTAAAGGAACCTCAGAGGCTCATATCAGCAAATATAGGCAATTGTTTTTCTGTCCCTAGATGGAAGTGCAACTGTAATTTTGCCCCTCAAAATTCGACTTTGTGATTTCGGGCCTCTTTTTTTGAAAACAAACAAAACAAGCCCGTCCCTGCTTCAGTTAGATGACAGTAACGGTGTGAAATAGGACATACAAAGACAAACTTACCCTTCAGTCGTAATTGTGATTTATCCCTGCTTTTTCAAAGGAGGGGCAGAATCACAATTACGACCGAAGGGTTAATTTATCTTTGTATGTCCTATTTCACACCATTATTGTGTGTGCGTTGCAACGGGGACCTATAATATCACGATAATTATGTATTCATAGGTTTATGCCCGTGCGGTGCTATGAGTAAACACATGGAATCGTTATCTATGTGGTACCGCAAATCAAACAAAGTATAAACCTATTTTCCCTCTTGTTATTTTGTTTGTTTCAATGCAATAATATTGATGAGCAACATCTTTTTTGGATCTACCATTTAGCGCAAGCAAACAAGATCTTTGTTTGCTGCTATCTCTTTTTTCTAAACTCCAAGTTACATGTTTGCTGCTATCTTTTTTTTCTAAACTCCAAGTTACATGTTTGCTGCTAAATTCTGAGACCTTTAAATTGATAGTGACTTTGTTTGTTGCTAAATTCTGATACCTCTAAATTCAGTCATAATAATACAACAATATATTGTTCATATTATTTTAGCATTTTTATAAGGAGCAATGTTGTATCTTTGCAATAATGCCATGATATACATCCTATAAGATCAATGGCATCGGGTATACTTAATCAAAATAGGATGGTGGCAGGCCTGTGTCCCTTTCCTCCGTAAGTTTATACAAGTTCACTTGTCACATCTATATGAATGAAGAACTTAAGCTAAAGTTCGTGTTTTATTTAGTTTCGTGCTATTTGACGATGTACTTTATATACTTAAAATACTTTTGTCAATAAAATTATGTTTGACACTTTCAATCTGATGGGTACAGACCAAATTACAATTGATATAGTGGTGGAGGAAGGAAATACCGATGTTGGCAATACTGTTGAACCATCGTATGAGGTTGTGGCTAGAAGTGGTTGTTCAGCACAATTGTCAACTAATGACACTAATGAACATGAATTGGGTAAGTGCTATTATCAATTACAAAAAAACTAAGGTCTGCATATTAAATATTTTTTTGACACTTAATTTTTCTCTTGTGCGCCATAGATATAGAGAGCGAGGATAGTAAGGTCAGTGTTGGTAATGCTGCAAAACAATCACACGATGTTGTGGGAGTAGGCATTGACTGTATTTTCAATCATGTAAAAGTGTCAACTGAAGCCGATCTTGGGACACAACCGGGTAGGCTCTCTTATCTACACTCCTAAATGTAAATATTGTCTTATGAGTACTCCTAAAAATGCTTTTGTCAAGAGACTTATGTTTCATTCACTCCTCATACAGATGTGATACACCTGACATCTTTGGATGTTCCAAATGAATCAAGTCAAATAAGTTCTGAGCAGAACAAACAAGATGCTTTGGACACACTTATTAGAATATCACAACATAAGAAACCAAAGAAATTGAATGTAGCTCGAGTTGTCTCTGAAGGTAATTTTTTGTTCTTGTCTTATTGCATCTTATTGGTTTTCGCATATATCATTTGCTTATTACGTATAATATTTTTCATTGTATAGATTATAAGTGCACCCCAGAAGATGTTCAGCTTATTGAATACATTAAAACATTACCGGGGAAACAAGTTGTGGTGGACATCGACAGCGCATGGTTAAATAGAAATGATATGGAATGTCTTTTTCATGGTGACATCCAAGTGTCTGGCGAAGTAAGTACATCTGTATGTCCATATTATATACAATAATATAAAGTATATATATTTATAATTATCATATTATACAGTATGGTATACATATTTAAAGCTAGCATGTATATTTGATCTGTTAATTGTATTCTTTTGGTGTACAGGCCCTCAGTGCATATATACACTGTATTAGGGATGAAGAGCATTTACTTCATAGAGAAGGTGGAAAGGTCTTCTTGGAGAACACATTCATTTCCAGTCTGCTTAAGCGTGATGGCGACCCTAAAATGCTCTTAAATTGTAAGGAAGACACAATTGAAAAAAGGGTGGACGACTATTTACAGTCTGACATGGTTGACCTAAAACTCATCTCATTTTTAATATATGTAATATGTAATATATTGGTGCACAATATTTACAAATTAATGTTAATGTATGTTCTATGAAGGTGTTCATTCCAATGAATATAGAAAATTTTCACTGGTACCTGGCAGTTCTGAATGCAAAAAAAAATGAGGTACATGTACTCGATTCTATGGGACAACAAATAACGGATCGCCGAGACCTTTATACTACAGTGAGTAATCATTTCTTTTATATTATGATTATTTCATCATTACATTATTTGTTATCTATAAATCTTGATATGTTTTATATATACACATAGTTAAAAGGTATAGAAAGACAGATTAAACTTGCAGCAGAACATAAAGAGCTTTACCAAGGCAAGTGGTCGAACCTTGATGTTGCATCATGGCCAGTTATAGAGAAGATCACAACACAAATGCAAACGGATGGGTAAAATTCATGTGACCACAACTCTACAAAATTGGTTATATTTATTTTCATATATACATAGAAACTCACCTGATCTGTTAAATTTCATATTAGGGTATCTTGCGGGCTATGGATGATAAACTATATGGAATACTGGACAGGATCCTCCCTATCTGATAACGTAACTCAGGTAGAGGACGTATATTTATTTATAGGAACAATGTTTCTTTTGTTCTAATTTATATACTTGCAGGATGATATAACAATGTTTAGGTTTAAGTTACCTGCAATATTATGGGACTCGAGATTAAACACAAAGAAAGGACATCAAAATCTTGACCACAATGTGGATGAAGATGGAGAGAGTTCAAGTGATGTTCAAATAATCGATACTCCATGTGAGTTATCTAAATCGTCAAATACATCACATCAGATTGAACCATATATATCTCCATATGTTCTGCCTGCTAAAGTAACATCAACAAACACGCAAGAACTGATGTTTGTATTATGCACATATATCATGGGGATAGACAACGCCAAATATTTAAAGTAAGTTAATTCTCATTTAATATAGTATATGCATGGTAAATATTCAACACATATGTTCTTGCTTTAAATATAAAAACAATTGTTCATTGAATAGGAAACATTGGATTCAGAGCACTAAACCTTATCCAATTTCTTTAAGTCTTCAAAAACTTAAAGATATATTGGATGTAAATAAGCCGATGGATACAGATTGTTTTAACATGGCTGTTCGGATGATCGCATGCAATGATGCCTTGTTCTTGTTGGAAGACAAATACCACTACATGGATCTACAGTTCTGTGTAAGTTCAAGTAATTAGTCTTTATTCATATAAGTGTGTTCATTATATAATTATTTTACTAACAAAAAGTAGTCCATAACTAAATTTGGTCGAGACCCTCGCCTTCGTGCAAAGCCAGATATCAACATGTTGGCAAAATTATTAGAATGTTGGCCTGACATGGAGTACGATGTTTCAGATTGCAAACAAGTAAGCTATACTCTTCATCATTTTTGTAATCTTGTTTTTTCTCTTACTTGAACTATTTTTTTAACTTGCAGATTCTATTGCCCTTTTCTTTCATGGGTCACTTCACCTTATATGTACTTAACATGGACACGAGAAGCATCTATATAATGGACTCCATGCCTATACCATCATGGTTTAAGGGTGATCATCCTAGCATGCATTATATACATAATATACATTATATTGCCAATAATATGAATGCTGCCATGGAATTGGCCAATCCTACATGGAAAGACGATATTTATATGTGGCGTCGTATAGTACCAACATGGGTTCCAAGAACATTAAACTGGTATTTTTTTAACCCGAACAACTTATTAATTTTGTCTACATATATGTAACAACGTATTATTTTAATTTGTAGGGATTTATCTGGCTTTCTTGTTATCAACTTTATGCACGATTGGAATGGTATAAGGTTACCCTGCATTTGCACTGTGAGTACCCTATTTGTTCTAATACTTTGTCAATATTGTTCTTCTATAATTGATTATTAATCATGTTCTATGATATGTAATAATGAATGTGCAGAATGGGAATGACCTGAGGACCAAATTCTTAGTAGAATTATTGAAGTACAAGGACAATGAATCCAAAGACAACATTCCAGAAGAAATACAAGAAATTATTAGGCACATCAGATAGATATGATTTTATTTGTAATGATACTCAACTTATTATCCTAATTAATTTTATTGCCTTTTAGGTTCGTAGTATCGTTAGGAACATTTGCCAACATATATTTTAGTTATATGTTGCAAATATGAAGGCAGTTCAGATTTCTGTACTTTCAACGATGCATTGGTCTTTGGATGGCTCATTCAACTTGAGATGGTGATATTTGTATTGTTGAACCAATGACCTTATTTTTTGTACTAGGAATGGAACATAAAGAAATTTAAGAGTTGTCATTTTTTTCAGTTTTTCTTGCATATCTTGCATTACATATTTCTTTGTTTGTTTGATAAATTTGGTCATTCTTGGGGTTGGGGGTTATTATCAGCCAGCACTCAGTATACAGGGTATACCTCCAGCCCACCACTGAGCACTCATGCAGTAACGGACCGTTTGGTTCAGAGCTTCCTAGGCAGCTTCGTTGCCAGGCAAGGATGTCATCCGCAGGTGCCCAAAATCGGATGCCTGGAGACGCCCACAGTGCCTGTCAAAGCTGCTTGGGAGCAAAGAAAACAGGTTCTAAATGCTGTGACTTTGTGAGAAAAATATCATATATAATATTTTCTTTTGTGTTTCGAGTCTTGTATAACCTTAGACTGTTGTATTTCTTATGTTGCTGAATACAGGTCAATCAAGGTTGTTTCGAGATGCCTGCCAACATTGATTGTTCTGAAGATTTATTCCAAAGCCATGAAGGTATAATGATGTGGCCATTTTAGCATATGATTTTGCAGGATGCACAAATTTTCTTCCCTATAACCGTTGATTTATTGCTAATGTTGTCGCTTTGTGAGATCAGCAGAAATGCTTGAGAACACAGAATTTTGGTCAAAGTCAAACTATCGCGAAGACTATCCGCGCCGAAGTCGCCTACGGGTGCAGCCGGATTAGCACAACAAGTGCAGAAAAAATCTAAGTCTATCGCGAAGACTATCCGTGCAGAAGTCGCCTAAGGGTGCAGCCGGGAAAAAATCTAAGTCTATCGCGAAGACTATCCGTGCAGAAGTCGCCTAAGGGTGCAGCCGGGAAAAAATCTAAGTCTATCGCGAAGACTATCCGCGCCGAAGTCGCCTACGGGTGCAGCCGGATTAGCACAACAAGTGCAGAAAAAATCTAAGTCTATCGCGAAGACTATCCGTGCAGAAGTCGCCTAAGGGTGCAGCCGGGAAAAAATCTAAGTCTATCGCGAAGACTATCCGTGCAGAAGTCGCCTAAGGGTGCAGCCGGGAAAAAATCTAAGTCTATCGCGAAGACTATCCGTGCAGAAGTCGCCTAAGGGTGCAGCCGGGAAAAAATCTAAGTCTATCGCGAAGACTATCCGTGCAGAAGTCGCCTAAGGGTGCAGCCGGGAAAAAATCTAAGTCTATCGCGAAGACTATCCGCGCCGAAGTCGCCTACGGGTGCAGCCGGATTAGCACAACAAGTGCAGAAAAAATCTAAGTCTATCGCGAAGACTATCCGTGCAGAAGTCGCCTAAGGGTGCAGCCGGGAAAAAATCTAAGTCTATCGCGAAGACTATCCGTGCAGAAGTCGCCTAAGGGTGCAGCCGGGAAAAACTCTAAGTCTATCGCGAAGACTATCCGCGCCGAAGTCGCCTACGGGTGCAGCCGGATTAGCACAACAAGTGCGGACAAAATCTAAGTCTATCGCGAAGACTATCCGCGCAGAAGTCGCCTAAGGGTGCAGCCGGAAAAAAATCTAAGTCTATCGCGAAGACTATCCGCGCAGAAGTCGCCTAAGGGTGCAGCCGGAAAAAATCTAAGTCTATCGCGAAGACTATCCGCGCGGAAGTCGCCTAAGGGTACAGCCGGTTTAACACAACAAGTGCGAAAAAACCGAAGACTATCTGTGCAGAAGACACTTAAGGGTACACCTGGACTAGCACAACAACGGCCGAAACGACAACATCGAACCATTCACGCCAAGACCAATTATATATAATCAAGCAAGCACAGCGCAGCCGAACGAATCAGTTAGTACAAAACGCCTTCACACACATACACAAGCGAGGGCACCACACTCTACATCGGCTCCGGCTCCGGGTCAGGCAGGGCGTCGTTCAGTGCTCCGAAATCGTCCACCCGCTCGCCTCGCTCCGCCTAAAACAAAACATACAAAAAGTCAGCAAACACACGCACAGACCACATCCAGCAAACGCCGAACAAACGACAACGTTACCTGAGCCCTCGCAGCCTCGGCCCGCTCCCTGACCACTTCACCACCATACAGACCCCACATCCGGTCATAGAGGGCGCCGGCGGACTCCTTCACCACGGGGTCTTCGACCTTATAGATGTCTCGCCCAAAATCTTCATCTGCCTGGTCGAAGGCCTCATAGTGCCGGCACCCTTCGCGAGAGAGTGCGTTCATCGCCCCCTCGCAGGTGACCAGGGAGGCGAACGACATTAACCCCCCCAGGACAGTGGGGAGCTTCTGCAGCTCCTCTTGCACCCATTCCAAACAGCGAAGCCCGGCCTCTCGCTCCGGCACCACGAAGTCACCGGTCCGCGCACCCAGCTCGCGATATGTGGCCATAAGCTGTGTGCGCGTCCGTTCGGCCTCCGTTCGCACCGCGGCTTCGGCCCCCTTCGCGCGGCTCTCCAGAGCGGTGAGCCGCCCCCGCAGGTCTTCGGCGAGATCCTTGGCAAGATTGGCTTCCGCCCGTGCCAGCCTAGCCTCCGCCTGCGCGGCCTGCTCCTTGGCGATGGCCTCGTTGGTCTCCCTCCTCTCCCCCGCCAGCTGGCGCCGGAGGTCAGCCTTTTCCTCCTCCAGGGCGGCCACCTTGTCCGCCAGTTTACGACACTTGCTGTCGGAGGCAGACTTCTCACGGACAGCGTCAGCATGTTGCGTCCGAAGTCTCTCGACTTCGGCAGATAAGGCTGCCGTAAGTGCCCCCGACGCAGTACGGCTGGTGAAGTCAGCCACCTGCAGAATTGATCAATGACTGAACGGCCTACATCTCTACAGTCTGCACAGACAGACAGCATTGAGGAAAAATGATTTCTTTTGAAGAACGATCTTTGCTCGGTTCTGCACGAGGTATAGGCCCTTTCTAGCAAAAAATCGTATCTTTGGTACGTATTGTCTGTTGTTAGCAATCCTCTAATTGGTAAAACGCCTCCGAACAACCTAAAAATGGATTTTTTTAAAAAAAAGGATTTTGAAAACTGAATCTCTAGCATAAGGTTCTTGAAGAACGTGTACCAAGCATGAATTCTTTTCGGCAATCCATGCTTCAAGAGGTGTGTGTAACTTCTCTGAAAACCAACCATTAGAGCTAACCGCGTCTCTAGGACATGGTTTCATAAAACCACACCTCTGATCAATTGAGCAAAGTTCAATTGCAAGAGGTGAAACTGTTGATAAATGGTTCTAAGGTCTCGGTGCCATAGATTCAGAATATCTATGGCACAACGTATCTTAGATACAGTGGTCACTAAATCACTCACAATACATATACTAGGTAGGTGCCCGTGCGATGCCACGGAACATAAATTGCGAACCTCCAATGGACTTCATTTGAGACAAGTGATGCCCAAAAAAATGGGGGTAAACTGACACAGCTATCACTTGCATTACTTGCCCTATGCACGGAAGAATCTGACACAACTATCACCCATGAAGATTTCCGGTTAACTTGTGGAACCGGACTTCATTTGAGACAAGACAACAATACCAGTGTTGAGCTTGCCACTCGGCCATGGCACACGCGAGAACACGGGATGATCAAGTAAGAACTGAACAGAATGCACTAATACAAAAGGCTGGCTTGCGTTCGCTTCCTTGCTCCACAGGAAGCATAGCTGATATACAAATCGAGAAGCAATTTATGTTCCGTGGCATCGCACGGGCACCTACCTAGTCAACTAATGAAATAATTATTAGTTGTGAGTTAGCTAATAATTAGTTGAGGAATTAACGAGGGTGTTTGGAACCTATATAAATAATTTTAGCAGCTAACTATTAGCTCTACATGTTTCAAACAGGATAAAGACGTGATTAGTTACTACGTGAATGTATACATGATTTTTTTAGAAATAAGTAAAACTTTGGTAGGAAAGGCGAGCCCGCACGTGGTCATGGCCGCACCAGCACGGACTATCTTCGCTCTTAATTCCCCTTCCCTCCCCTCAGCACGGGTCTCAAATCAAAATTGACAGCCGAGATGAGGCTTGCGGTCACAGGGAAACCGCTGTTCGGGCAGCCCTCACCGCGATGAGAGTCCAAGCTGGCAAGTTGTAGCTGGCAAGAAACAGACGTAGAAATGTATTGGAGTCCAAGTTGCAGCTGGCAAGAAACATGCCTATTTGGATATCTATAGTTCAAGTTGCAGCTGGCAAGAAACATGCCTTAATTCAATATCTATGTATCCATTGTAAACCAGATGTTGTTGAATATCTTTATAACCACGACAAATAATGTATGTTAAAATATTTTGGTATAAATTTTAGTTATTCCACGTCAACCCACTAACTCTCGTTTTGCTCTCAATCCATATAGATTAAGTGATTGAGTAAGTTTAAATCACAACTAAGTTAAAATCTTTCATAATTTTTTCAACATATAGATTAAGTGATTGAGTAAGTTTAAATCACAACTAAGTTAAAATCTTTCATAATTTTTTCAACACATCCAATCCACATGATATAGGAATAACTGAACGAGCCCTAATGCCGATTGAGATCGATCCATGTATATCATGGCCCATAGGTAAACAAGGCACGCATACATGATCAGGACCAAACAAGCAGTGAACAAGGCCTATATGCATGATCTGGACCAAAATGTGAGGTGCGAATGCGGCGACGCTGAACGTAAATCAAAATCAAGTAAACCATGTTGCTCCAAGTAACCAAAATCATTCAGTTTAGAGGTAAAACATATGCTACTTTCTGTCTAGAAAAATGGAAACATTAGCCAATGAATTAAATTTGTCTCAACATGGCACACCAGACTACCATGATACCAGACTAACATGATATATGGTGCAGTAGAATGTTCCAATTTAAGAGGGCTGATAGCCTCATGCTAGACTTAAAACGCACCAATTTCACATGACCCATATGTGATATTATAATGATATAAAATGGGGTAAAGGTAAGGCATATATAGAATATAATAAATATATAATAAGAGCCAACAACAGGAATTTACATTGCAACGCTAATTTATTAGAGATGGATAAGCAGAACAGTAGTAACATATCTCCAATTACTACTTTGCTCATTTGGCCTTCAATTGAAAAATTACAGAAACCAGATGAGCAGTGAAACGGCTAAGAAAAGAATGACTAGAGGGCAGAAACGAGCTTTCTCCAATAAATAATTGCCATCTCTTGACAAAATCTAGGAACGAAACAAAAAATATTACACTCTATGTACCCTATGCAACCTCCTTTGGAAAAATCAAGGAGACTAACCAAAGCCCCAACATATTTGTGATGATGCTTCTGGGAAACATATCATACATCGCAATAATCAAATGCATCATAAAATGCCTTTGGATGTTCTTGAAGGGGGCCTGTTAATCTCTGATAGCGAAGAGGAATGTGCTGCTTCGTATCTTTGTATCTCCTGTACGTTGAAAGTCAGATATTAATCTTCTGCTTCGGCGATAAGCATCTTTACATCAAGAAAACATTGTTTAACAAAGTTCCTGTCATTGTTGAATAAAAAGTTTAAAACTAACAACGCAAGTGCAAGAGGTCTGCTACCAAAGGATAAATGGACTTCTCTGGTGGAGACGCGTTACGGGATTGTTTGGTTTGTTGCCTCACTTGTCACAATTTGCCACGCCTAAGGTTAGACAAGTTTGACCATGTTAGACATGTATTTGGTTCGCAGCCACAGTTGTGGCAAGATTTTTCTTCTTCTATGTGGATCCTACTCGTCAATGACTTGAAAAAGTGTAGCAAGATTTCCTTAGACGTGGCAAACCGTGACGCAGGATTTAAGTGCCTACCTTAGGCAAGCGTGGTATAAAATGTGTGGCATTTTTTGGCACCTTACGTATAGAACCAAACAAACCCTACTTCTCTAGAGTTTTTCAGCAGAAAAATCTGTTTTCCAGCTGAAAGCAGCTTTCGCCAAAACTTCCAACAGTAAATTGGAGCTTTAGAGGTGGAAACCTTAAAAGGGCACACTATTATGCCAAGTTACAAACTTACAATATTCATAGAGGTGGCAAATTCAGGCAGACACCAAATTAGAGCAAAAATAAAACTAAATAATGTAGTCCAATTCATACTTGGCAGGTAAGATTAGGAAAACTAAATACTTTTGCACATGTGGAACAGGAGCACGCAACTGAAAATTTTAACAACTGTTTCTTCTGTGGCAGCAACAACTCAAATCAGATATATAGCATAATCAAATATGTGAGCAAAAGCCAAAAAAAGGAACCTGAGATAACGTTAGAGCTGAAGCAGATTTGCGGGATTGCAGTTGATCCTTCAAATGGTTACGGTGCTGCAGCTGCATGTGCTCAAATTGCTGGAGAAGGGACGGGAAATTGATTGCACTATAGTTCTGTGTATCTTGGTTTCTATTGCCATCTTCTGTCACTTGCAGAATCTGGGAGTATGGATTTGCTGAAGATGTGCGCTTAATATTTTCACTGAATGGCACAGTTTTCAGTCGAGTCCTCAAGATCTTGAAGGCCGCACTTTGCTGCATAAACATATAAACCCCACGATGTGTTATCTCTCCCGACAGAATCTGGTTAGAAGTTTGACCTCATAGAGGAACAGTGAACAACAGTAGAAAGACTACATTCCACATATAAATAGAATACAGCAGTAGAAAAGCACAAAAAGATCTGATGAAGATGCAAGTGAAATATGACGACCATGGAGATAACTTTTTACATCACAAAGCTACTGCAACAGATAGTTTCAGTGTACAATTACAATTAGCCTCCTTATTTATAGATGAGGCTCCTGACAACTATACCGAAATAAATAATCTAAATAACAGCTTGCCTAACTAATAGATAGTATCAAACAGCCCTTATACTAGGAAACTAACCATTCTTTTAGGAAACAGATATTCTTAGTGGAAGTAGGGATGAAACAAAAGGGGCAGAGCCAGTGCTGGAGGCTCCCACATAAGTGGTAAGACCGTCTTCAACAGTTCACCCATATGGTCACTCAAAACACTGTTTTGCATTGTAGGCTGCACTGTACGCATAGTGGAGTTTGAATATGGGGATGAAGATGGGTAAGCTGCTAGAGATAGCCTAAGGAAGGGATAAACCGAGGCAAGTCTTTCCCCCGCAAATGTGGAGAGGTTGCTTCGAACCCGTGACCTGGCAACTTAGTGAGACAGCTCGCACCACTGCACCAGGCCTGCCCTTCGGAAGTAGGGATGAAATAGCAAAGATTAATTGATTATTTCAACACAAAATAAAAATAATATCTTCAAAAGGCCAAATGAATTCATGAGATACATGTCTTAATTTAATATTACAATAGCTGATGATATGCTTACAACTGGATGAAAATTATTCTATAAACTGTGCAAGAAGCTAAATTGTTATAAGTCTGGAGCATGCAGCATGAGCTTTTTGTCTAGTGCATGTTACTCGAACATTGATTAGGCGTTAAGCAAATAAAAGTTGCAGGAACTGTAACAGATGATAGATATTGAACATACCTGAGGCAACAGCATCAGGAGACCATAAAGAGTTTTCAGAAGCCAGGTGTGCTTTCCAGGCTCAAGAAGCTGCAGGTTTTTATGAGCATGTTATGGAATTCCCATGCCAAAATGATTAGTAAGATGCAACAACTAAATCTCCATATTAGAGCTAAACTTTTTTCGCTAACAAGTCATCACTGTTTTCATAACATGTTGCACCACATAAACCCCAACATGTTGGTTTTAAAAGCATCCAAACTGAATGTGGAATCATTAGAGGGTAGCAAAGTCTGAGAACATCGTACCAAAAGGGCAGCGAGCATAACGTAAATGTACAGAACTACAGCCGGACAACATTAAACAAAGATTGGTCTAACCTATCGTGCCATGGATAATGTAGAACTAGAAATCAAATTAAAATAGCCAAGTAGAAATCACCAAATTTCATAATTCAAATGTGCCTGACAAACATAAAAAACTTGACCTGCGAGGGGTAAGACAGCCCCCGGGCATTGTATTAAGAAGAAGACCTTCTCACACAGGTCAAGAAAACCCCCGAACCCCTGCCCCACCCATACACAGCGGCATCGAAGCCCATGTGAGAACGACCACGACCGAGGCTGAGCCTTAGACCTATGCTTTGGCGTGGGACAGACTAAAGATAAATTTGCAGGAAAGGGTTATCAGAACAAGTTACCTGCAAACGCAAGTAAGCAAATACTGGAGTCTCTAAGAGACGGATCAATTTATCTAACTGAACCAAAAATTTCACATTTATGTCTTCTTCTCCCAGCGACTGAATAACACAGCTCGCATGACTGTATGCCTACACACATATAGAAAGAACATCCAAAGATCACATATAGAAAGAACATCCAAAGATCAGTCAATGGAATACTAGTAGGCAACACATTCAAAATGAATCATTACCTGAGCAAGTAAACACAAACTTATTGTAGCCATCGGAGAGTGGCGCCACGAAGCATATAATGACTGAAACAAGTCCTTGCCACAGGAATCCACTAACGACTTCTTAAGAAGAGAGCGGAGCTCACCAAGTTCAGTTGATGTGAGCAAAATCAAATTCAAAGCCTGCAGGTAGTTAAAAGATAATGCACAAATTTCCAATCACATATTCATATTTTGGCAGTAGAATGCTGTAGAATTAGAACATACCTGAACCATGACGGATGCAAAATCAAGGTCAACTTCACTCTCAAGAATAGTGGAGAACTCACGATATACTTTTTCAGCACCCAGAAGAACGCAGAGGCGACGGACTATCAAAGCACCACGCCTGTAGAAGCACCTCAAACCATTATTTTCTAATATGTTCACCAAATACTAAATCATATATCCTATAAAACCAAGAGATATGATTAAAAAGCAGAGTCAGCTTTAGATATCAAAATTTTACATACTTCTCCAGTAGAAAATGGTTGTTGTGGAAGGTGCAGATTAGGTAGGATACAAGATGATGGAAGTGGTGAGACTCTTCAGCTATACGTGCATGAACTTCCAATACTAATAGGACAACCTGCACAAGTAAAAATGCTGTGACATTCTGACAAACAACCGCCATGCTCACAGTTCATTATCAAAATGTATCAATGGTGGCTAAACCTGTAGAGCTACTCAAACAGCAATAAGTAGTCTGTCCTGGTTGAGCGTAGCTACGACATTCCAGTTAAAAATAAATATCATCCAGTTTGAGGTTTGTCAAAGAACTCCATACTTTCAACCTTGGACAACATAGTGAATATATCCTAGCTACAAAGACAGCCCTCGAGCATTGTATTAAGATCTTTTCATGCAGGTCGAGAAAACTACCGAACCCCTGCCCCACCCATACACAACGGCAATGTAGCCCATGTGAGAACAATCGTGACTGGGATTGGACCTTAGACCTGTGCTTTGGCGTGGGACAGACAAGAGGATTTTTTTTAACCTTAGCCTGAAATTCGCTCCCACAGAATCAAACTCAGGACCTGAGGAGTGTTACTCAGGCCACCTAACCAACTCAACTAGAGGCTCTTTCGCTAATCTATCCTAACTAAGAGCACAACAATTGAAATAATATTCAAATCAGTGATTATACAAAGTTGGCCTGTGATGTGGTTCAGATAGCTGGCAGATGCAGACTCCTACTCTCCATTAAGGAGGATCAGTTGAGTGGAGACAAGCTACTCAAAGCCTGATCTCCAGGACAGGTGGAGCCTGGTGGTGTAAATGCCCTCTAGGCTCCAAGAAAACCTGGAGCTCCAAATAGCTGGCCGAAGGGTAGTAGTTTTTTCTTGCCTGCTCAACTATAGTGCTCACAGCTGTCTTCATAGTCATTTCCCGTGGGCTGATGGGCCTCTTTCTATAGAAAATAACAAATTACCAAACAGATCTTGTCTCAGCAGACCAAATCATATCTTAAGTTCTAAACTAACTTAACACCTATCTTTATGATTATGTGAGCCTAAATTATCATCTAAGAATATCACTCCGATAGTACTGGGGTGTGGTGCTACAGTGCCAGGCCCGCGCCATAGCAGCGAGTGCCGTCCAAAAAGATCCAAACCTTGCTTGAATTATGAATGATACTAAACTATAAGTCACCGCATACAAATAGCACAATATAATATCAGCTAATCACAGCCCACAACATGATGTGGTTTCAAATTCTAGAAACAAGCAGAGCAGTTTAGAAGGCTTTTCAAAGAAAACTCACCGCGTCTGAAGGATCAGAAAGTGCATTAAGGAGTGGATCAAAAATATCATTCAGGTACGCCAAGAACTGTTCCAGAAAATATGTAAATAAACCATAGGTCCAAACGGACTTGTGTAATCAAAATGAATTGCAACTCTCACATGTCCAACTCTAAGTTGACAAAATAAAATAATGGCAATGTAAAAGCTTAAAAACATGAAGGTACTTGTTGAGGGTAGTTGTAGAGATCTATCAAAATGCAGTCCGAAAAACATCGGTCTTTTAGTACCTCAGCACGATATTGATCCAGCAAAGTGAAGAACCAATGCAATGCTTCAGTTCGTGTGGCCTCATGCTCACTGTTTAATTCTCTGAAAAAAAGGACAAAAGGTCAATGACCTATCGCAAATGTCATGTTGATATAATTATCAAATTACCAGTGCAGGCAGATATAAACAACTCATATTACCACATAACTAGATGCCTAACAAATCAACATAATTTCATTTCCAAAGGACTTGATAGAGAACCTTTTTGCGATTGAAAGGATTGCTCCAATATCAAATCCCTCAGTTGGATCAGCTTTTATAGCACGTAGTTCCTCATTTGTTTCACGTGCAACCTTGCAAACAAAGAAGTCAGTAATTAAAGTAAATGCTATCCTGAACAGGCACACACCACACAGTACACATTTGCAGTAATTGTATGAATCAAAAGCATAAGATAGGAAAGTACCACTCGAATTTTCTCCTCCTCGTCAGATATGCATGGTAAGATAGCACCCAATATATCTGCATAGTAAGGAACAAGTTGTTCCCCACCAAGCTTCACAAACTCGTTGATCTGCACTTCAAACGATAGCCATAAGTCCAGCATTTTTGCAAATATTAAAACAGCTTCTGCAGTCTAAATTCTAGGTTTTACGATCACAGGAAAAACATGAAAGACAAATTACCCATGTGATAGACGTCAACCGAGTGAATTCATCAGTAGAGCCTGCCCTCCGAACGAGTATTTCAGCCATACGACCATAATCTACATTCTTTCCATTTAAGGTATGATAATCAGCATTGAAAGCATAAAAGTGAAGACAACCTTTAAGAGTTCATACAAAAATAAAAGGGTAATTGAAGGAATAGGCATCCCACAATGTCTTTTACGTCTAAGCTGATAAAAGACTGAGCGATATAGAGTAGCCTTACTGGTGAGTTCTTTATCTCCTGCAGAAACTCAGAAAGTGCTGCATCAGCTTGCTGCCTTATCTCATGGCTGGAATCACTCAGCATATTGAATAAACCTGCAGTGGTGGTGATAGAAAGGTTGTTGAGCGATCAATAGAAGTATAAAATTAATGCACTTGGAAAAAGGGAGGGATTACCATCGAGAAAATCAGGAAGGAAACCAAGCATGTCAATATCAGGAACACTGTCTAACACTGTTATCCACCCCACCAAAAATTGTCTTACATAAGGATTCAGCACATTCATGCGCTCTCTCAAAAGCGGTATGAATTCTTCTATGCTAAAGAGCAAAAGCAAGATATGGGTCCAATCAGAAATCAACATTGACATTAAAACAAGCAAGCCACTAATAAGGAAAAGGCAAATCATACACGGCATACCTGAACTGGTCACTCTCGGTTACGATATCCTGGTTGATATAGTTATATTATCAGGGATAATTAAGAAGAGAAACAAGGACAAGTTGTAGACATATGAGTACAGTCCAGATGAATATACCTTGACAAGCCTGTCAAGAAGGTGAGCTGCACTTTGAACATTAGCATCGGAATCTGCAGAAAGCTTGCATAAAGCATCAAAAATTTTGTTGAAGTAGATGATGAAATCCCCTCTTACAACCTAAAGATAGAAATTCAATTAGTGTAAAGCAAACATACAAATTATGTTATATCACTGAACTAAATGATCACCTTTGCTATGTTGTATAGCGCTTCACAAGCATAGTAACGCACTCTGCTATCTTGGTCCAGGAAAGAATTAAGCACAGGAGGCACGATTTGCTGGAAGCACAAAGCGACAGAGTTTATTGTACAGTCAAATTGGCAAAACAGAATATAGTACAGAAAATATAATGTAAGCAATAATCATAATTCATGTTAACAGCTTCTTTGCTGGGTAGACATGTGACAAAATAATAGTGTGTTTGTATATGGTAACAGAAACTTTGTATTAAACTAATAACTATATGATTTGAACATGAGCACACATTGCCATCTAGCATTTATCTCGATTCCCAAGATCTAACCACATCAAAGGAAAATTTTCTGTAGAGCCCTGCAATCTCCCTCATTGACCTTTCTTCCAGATCCACAATATCCATTTCAGTTGATGGCAAAGGTAAACCTAAATAAAATCCTACGAATTAATGTATGAATAACAACATATAGAACTAATATTTTCCAAGCATCAAATGCAATCTGTTAAAAGAATGCCAGAAAGGAAGTGTCTGAAAGTGGGAGGCCATATCTACAACCCGTAGAAGTTAATCCCTATGGTTGGCAAACAATTGACATTTTTGACAAAGTTTAAGTAAAACTTTAAAACTTTGACTACAAAAAACTTTTAATGTGTTCAGTTTAGAAACTTGATAATCATACGCATAGATTTGCCTTGAAAAAATGCTTTCATAAAAGAATAAATGTGTTAGGATGTTCAATTACATTCTATTAACAAATAATGATCAAAGCTATGTTTTGGAGACCATGTCGTTCTCCAAAAACTCCAAGTATTTGCAAACTTTGGGACAAATATTTTCATGGTGAACCAGTAAGCATAATAATGTCCTTCAGCACTGTGGGAAATATGAAGTGCTTGGGACCACAAGAAATGAAGTCATTTGGAACCATTGACTAATAGAAGAACGCATGATCCATTGGTGAAGCTCAGTAAGGCAAGTTGACATTGGCAATTTCAACCCCGTAGTTGCCAACTTGCCATTTACAGATTATGCATGCAGGGTTTAAGGCAAATAGCCACATGTTTCCTTTAAGAGCCACAAGGATTCACCCAATACGCGATGACACTGCATAAAGTTGAATATGAATACACTAAATAGAATTTAAGAGTTATCGCTTGCGCTAGCAAACCTCAAGATGCTGAGCTGCCTCACTGGTGAGTCCAACAGTAACTGCTGCAAGACCAATCAACCCACCCTGCTAACATCAAAATGCCACAGAACTCAACAAATCTGACCTCATAAGAACAGAGACATGAAGTACTGCAGTCTATGCAAACCTTCCGATGGTTCGTTTGTGGCGAGTATGTGAAATCGTTGGTGAGCAGCGAGATAACTGCTGATATCCTCTCATGCTCCCCAGCCATTGCAAGCTGCTTCACAATCCCCTCAATCTGTACAAAGGCCACAGCAACAAAAAAAAACAATCATCTCAAATCCCTGCCGATTGCTCTAAGACCAAAGCCCGCGAGGAATTGAATCCCTCACCTCGAGCGCGGCGTTTTTCCTCTTCTCGTAGAGCTTGTCAGAAAGGTTCCGAAGCACGGCGCCCGGGATGATGGATAGTGCGTCTGCGGCCATCGCCGGAGAATCCACCCAGGAGATCCCCTGCCCCGCCGCCGCTACAGCCTCCCTATCTCCGGCGATCGCCGCATCGGCCGCACCCGCCGACCCACGGCTCCCGCAGCCGCGACAACCCTAACCCGACAGACCAAGGTCCAAGGCGATGAGCACCAGGAGCAGGGAGGCGAAACCCTAGAGACCTGAGCCCCAACCCGAGCTCGCTCGCAGCAACAGCTCGAGTCTAGGAATGGATTTGCAGGCGGAGGCGACGGTGGTGTGATCTGGAGGAAGAAGGGATCCGAGCGCTACCGCTATTTTTTCCTTCTCCGAAAGGGTAACGTTTACCGTTGTGGCAGCCATTAACGGCGCCTGTTTCTCGTGGGTGATGGTCCAGAGCGGAGGCCAGCCTGGCAAGTGGGACCGGGCTTCATGACCTTGACTGTCAGCCGAGCAGCGCAGTGCGTGGACCAGGTGTATCCATAATCCATGCGAGGGTCTCCGGTCGTGTCCGCTAATCCGCTAGTTCTCTCTCCAAACTCATGCTAAAGTTGTACGCAGCGGATAGTATAAAATAGAGTATTTATAATTATACCGTTTATTATAAACTAAAGTTTAAAATAAAAAAATTAGTAAAATAGAGTACTTATAATTATACAGTTTATTATAAACTAAAGTTTAAAATAAAAAATAAGAAATAAAATAGGATAGCGACTGGAGACACCCAAAGCGTGTTCAGCTCGAGGTGAGGGATCATTGAAGACCGGACGCAACGATCCTCACGATCGTTCGGATCGGTTTAGTTGCCTGATCTTGACACAAATCCTAATAAATAAATAAATATATTTTATTTTCCTCGCTATAAAAATTTTTCTAATCTATCTCTCATTCTACAGTAAGTTTATATTTGCTTCTTTTCTCTTCGGATTTTTTTCTCCATCGCAATATATAGTCTACGTAGAATTTGCTATTACATTTGCTTTCAGTTTATATAGTAAGATCGTATAAAGTTGTTTGATGAGTGTGTTTGATTGGCTAAATAAATTACTCCCTATGTCACAAAATATAATTCTTTCTAGCCCATTCTTTTCGGTCCATATTTATTTAAATAATAATAAACATACACATACATACAAATTGCATTTATTTCTATATATTAAATTTCTATATATTAAACGCGGGAGCAAAGCATGCACACCATTTAGCCACGTCACTTTAATTAATTCCCGCCATCGGATCGTGAATCAGCGCTCTTCATCAACAGACTCCTTCCTTAGCGATGTTGTGTCCGGTCCCTGCTGGAAGCATCCGGACATCCATTAAAAAAAGTAAATCTAACACCTTGCTTCCTTCACTGGAATAGTTGGACGAAGGAGTCGAGGCGAACCCGCCTGGAGGAGCCTAGGCGAAGGAGGCGACGTGCAGGTGCTCCCCCTCCCTCCCTGCGTGTCTCTTGCTTTTTCAGGGACGGTGCATTCCTCTATACCGCGCCTCCCCTCTCTTCGTCGGCAACCAGGTCGCTCGTCGTCCTCCTCATGTCAGACCTCATCTCTGCCCGACCGCCGCGTTGGGCTCCTGTCGCCACCAGTCCACCACCAGCGCCAAACATGGCCACCGACGCCGTTCATGGTGGGCGTCGCCGGTTCTTACTGCCATTTGCTCCCACACCAGGGCCAAACCAACATACTCTCTAATGCATGCATGGTCGCCAACATGGTCCGTCGTCCGCCACGTCTCACTCTATGTGTTGTTGTTTGTCCCAATCCTCCATAAGCCAGTGCGACGCTTTGAAGATTTTGGTGTTGCCTTTGGACTTTGCTGAAGACTTGGTCCACGCACGCAAGCTGTTCGACAATACGCCTCAACAGAGTATGTTATCGGAGTCATGTCGCCATATTGCACATGACCGTGTTGTCCGGCGCATGCACGGTCACAGTCATGCTTAGCCACGCTCCATACTATACATTGTTGGTCCTCTTCATCCTCCACCGGCTATGCGGTGTTTCAAATATGGCATTCTTTGATATCGTACGTTGTACTTTACGTTCTGCATTTTTTTCTAAACGCCACGTTGTTTAACCACGTTAGATAATTGTGACTAACTTTTGTACATTATTTGTGTTGTAGGTCAAGGACATCTACACACCCTCAACGACTCTTTGAAGAAATACTGAAATATAACAGAAAAAGGTATTTTTCATTATCACATCAGCTTTGCCACTTATATTAGTACTAGGTAAGTGCCCGTGCGTTGCAACGGAAACTTATAATAACATGATAACTTATGTATAAATATGTGTTATACTAAGAAAAGATTTTGTAATAATACAAGTACTTCGCTGTCCCTCAGCTCCTCAGCTGGGAATGCAAAAACAAAAGGTCTTCTTAGAGGAACGAAGTTTTAGCAGTAGCAATTCCAAAAGCCAAACTGTTGTAAAACACTGGTGGTACACCATCCAAACACAACAGTATGAAAAAAAGGGTCATCAGCATCGGGCATGAACAACATCTGCAACAGATACTTGCAAGCACATCAACCTGCCCCTTGTCTCTAATTATCTTAGTAACCACCAGTGTTTACATATCCAGCGATGTTCAAGGAGTCCTCGTGACAGTGGAAGCTTAAGATCAGGACTCCGAAGCCATAGACGTCAGACTTGACGGAGAAAATACCTTCCATTGCGTATTCAGTAGACATGTAGCCACTGCAAAAATAAAGTTCAATGTATCATAACCAAGTTACAGTAGTGTGGTTCCTGTATGGCCCATTGAGTTTGTGCATACAATATACCGACGACCCGATTCGTGTTGAATTGGTTTTGGTCCCCTCCAAACATCCTTGCCATTCCAAAATCTGATATCTTGGGTTTCATGTCCGCGTCCAGGAGAATGTTGCTGGCCTTGAGATCACGGTGAACAACTCGCAGCCTCGAATCCCGGTGGAGATATAGCAGCCCTCTAGCAATGCCTTCGATTATATCAAACTGTTTCTTCAGTCTAAAAGTCGTTGCTTTTCAGGATCTGTTCAACCACAGTGATCAGAACCCAATCAACATATTTGTCTGTTCATATTGAGAAATGAGATGCGCGGAAAGTGAAGGACACATACTGAAGAGGAATGCATCTAGACTTTTGCTAGGCATGTACTCGTACACCTGGATCTTCTCTTCCCTCTGTATGCAGCACCCTAGTAATCTTACAAGATTGCGGTGCTAGAACTTTGCAATAAGTATGACCTCATTCTTGAATTCTTCAAGGCCTTGACCTGAATTCCTACAAAGCCTCTTCACAGCTACTTCTCCCCCAGGTAAAGTTCCCTGCAGTGGTTCATGATTTTCATTATCATTAAGCCAAATATTAACATAAAATCATGTGTACATCAAACACCATTCACAGTAGTGAAAGTTAGTATACCATATAGACAGGACCAAATCCTCCTTCTCCAAGCTTGTTAGAGTCACTAAAATTAATTGTAACAGCTCTTATACGGTCCAGAGAGTACACTTTGAGTTCATGACTTTTTCCATCCTCCACATCATCATCAAAACGAATTGACTGCGAGATGTCCAGCATAGCACTATAATACCATCAAACACAACAGTATGTTGTGGTACGTTACAGGCATGAACAACATCTGTAACAGATACTTGCAAGCACAACAACCTGCCCCCCTTGTCTCATGAGAGAGAGCATGCTGATAAGAATAAAATGAAACTAATTAATAAACTGGTCTTGAGAAATAAATAATCCCAAAACCACATAATCCTGTGGTACGTTACAGCTACGTTACAGCTGAATCCAAATGCAAAAGATCGCACGAGTCCATACAGGCAGCAGTTTGTATCCCGCTCCAGGATATGGGCCATTTAAGCATCAGCATACCTGCACCCCAGAAGAGTAAACGATCAGATTTGTTCCACTGACCAAGCACAAATTGTGCAACCAATGGTTACTCACCCCAGTTCGGAGAGCTTGAGGTGGGCCTCTTTGTAGTCATCAAAGAATGCCTTCTCATCCTACAGAGCACACGATAATCAGTACTTGCCTCCCTACGAATCTCCATACCCTGGATAACAATGACCAAGGACATACTGCAGCATATTTCTCCATAAGAGGGCGGAAGACAGGGTCGCTCAGCAGGGCTTTGTCACTTGGGAGCTGAAGAAGGCCCTCCTTGTCACCACTCAGAAGTTCCCTATGAAAATATGGGAATAGTAGGAGATATGGGACGACTATTAATTTCTAGCACAGCATTCAGCTGCCCAGTAATGACATAACAAAGGTAAACAAATTTTAAGTATTTCTTAACTAAATGCAGTTGCTTTTCAATAGTAAACAAGATAGACTCACTTGAAGTAAGAGTTGTCAAAGACCAAAGGGTTCGTAGTCCAGGCCCCCTCAAAACCAGACCGCTCTTTGTGGCACCTTCCCTAATAAAACCTCAAAGAAAACTAAATCAGTACAGGCATACACATTACATTCCTGAATCAAACATGAGTGGACAGCAACAAACCAAGGTGTGGCCACCAGAGAGGGCAACGATGTCCTGATCACTCAAACCCATCTGCTTGCCAAAGACTTGCCTCAGGTGGTCAGAACCTGGTTTCAAAAAAAAAAGCAAGCAGCAAGTACCAGTCCTCGTGTCAATAGAAGTGACATCAAAACCAGTGTTTGGTCTGGACGCCTACACGGTGCCTCGGCTACAAGGCACCACTGTTACCCAAAGCAAGCTGGGTACAGGGATGCCAAAACAACACCTTTGAAACACTTAACAAAGGATGCAAGGTGAATGTAACCCATTAACTCAGCATTCATGCTAATCTAGTAAAGATTAGAAATCTACCCTTGGTGGCATCAGGAAGACGGCCCTCAGGTGGCGGCTGAGGCTTGTCCTGAAAAAGACAAGAAACGATATAAACACTCAGAGTTTTTACATTGACCAACACTGATGACGAAAAAGGCATGGAACAAATAATATCATCACTCGGTCATGTCTATAAAAAGAAAAGATCCAGTGCAGGAGACTCCCACATGAGTAGGGTGCGGAAGGGATAAACCGAGTAAGCCCTCCCCTGACTCAGTTCTCACCACTGCAACAGGTCTACCCTTCTCAGTCATGTTTCTCTATAGTTATTAGAAAATAGAAGGGATAGAATCTAGCAGAAATATATTTAAATAAAGTACATATGCCAGACACATCTCCACGCATATCTGGAGAAAACTGGAGCCATTATTTCAACAAACCTGTACAGCAAACACATCAGGTAGGTTCCTTGATACAAGTCAACCCGAGTAAGCAGATTCAGCTGACATGGGGGCAAAATTACATACCCAGCGCACGGGGGGACATGAGGATCAAAGCACCAACCTTCTCTCTCCTCTGTAACCCTGTCAGAACCAGTTTCATAAGATTCTTTTTTTTTCTTTTTTCTTTTAAAAAAGAGTTTATGTATCCCAGAAAAGAAGCTGGACATTGTAGCCTAGCACCATGTCTCCAGCATCTTTATCTATACGTGAAGTAACACATATCTCATATAACCCCAAAAACATGACCACCACCCTCCCCTACAACTGACAATTTAGAGATTACCAGCATATACTCCGCCATTGCCACCGGGAGCCTTTGCTACCTGGTTTTCAGCATAATGTTAGAAAAGAAATATGGCATTACTACAGAGATCCACAATCTGGTAAACGTGCAAAGTAGAACTATGTTACCTTGTAGGCTTGTAACAGAGAAGGAGCAGGCAAGGCACTCCCTGCTTAGCTTTAGCTGTTCAACGGTGCCACACAAATTTTCATTCAGAATTACAGATAATCCTATGCAAACAAAAAAGACTTTGTAAGTTGGGTGGCCCTCTTTTCCTATTCGTTAGGATTTAGGAAATTACAAGAATAAGGTTTTGTGTTCTTATAGTAAATTGGGCAATAATATTTGGTGATAGTATTGGTGCTTTGCCGGCAACACTATCTAGTTGTTCCTAACATCATAAATCATAATAAGAGAATGGAAACAGTAGGATACCTGTTCTTATTTTTTTTCTTTTCTTTGAAAAATATAGCTATTTGTTTCTCTGACCTCTGCATAATCCCAAAGAGAGCGGCGACCATTGCACATCGGTGTCTTGTAGCGTTATCAGACTATTGCTCGTGTCAGTAAGTCGAGCCCAAGTTACCTGCAAGAAAAGGTGAATGCTCTATGACAAGGAGACTGACAGGATGGTTCTTTGAGTGTATTTCTTCCACTTTGGTGGCACCAGTCTGTGGTTTCACCAGTCACCAGTTGCCTGCTACCTCGAGTAAGCTAGAAAGATCGCATTGTGCTCACTACAACCAAGCACCGTTCAGCTTAGCACAAAATAAGAACAGAAGCATAGAAAGGAAATAATTATAAAATCATTTGACTCACGAAGCTAGAAGGTGCGATGAGCCCTATCCCTCCATACCTGTAAGTCACTGTACAGTACAATAGTATGGTACTTCATTTCCAATAAAAAGATGGAAACCCATAGGAGTCTTTTAAGCACAATACTACAGTAGGATAAGCTGAAGCTTCTAAAACACCAATGCATCTTTGAAAGTACAGAAATCTGAACTGCCTTCATATTTGCAACATATAACTAAAATATATGTTGGCAAATGTTCCTAACGATACTACGAACCTAAAAGGCAATAAAATTAATTAGGATAATAAGTTGAGTATCATTACAAATAAAATCATATCTATCTGATGTGCCTAATAATTTCTTGTATTTCTTCTGGAATGTTGTCTTTGGATTCATTGTCCTTGTACTTCAATAATTCTACTAAGAATTTGGTCCTCAGGTCATTCCCATTCTGCACATTCATTATTACATATCATAGAACACGATTAATAATCAATTATAGAAGAACAATATTGACAAAGTATTAGAACAAATAGGGTACTCACAGTGCAAATGCAGGGTAACCTTATACCATTCCAATCGTGCATAAAGTTGATAACAAGAAAGCCAGATAAATCCCTACAAATTAAAATAATACGTTGTTACATATATGTAGACAAAATTAATAAGTTGTTCGGGTTAAAAAAATTACCAATTTAATGTTCTTGGAACCCATGTTGGTACTATACGACGCCATATATAAATATTGTCTTTCCATGTAGGATTGGCCAATTCCATGGCAGCATTCATATTATTGGCAATATAATGTATATTATGTATATAATGCATGCTAGGATGATCACCCTTAAACCATGATGGTATAGGCATGGAGTCCATTATATATATGCTTCTAGTGTCCATGTTAAGTACATATAAGGTGAAGTGACCCATGAAAGAAAAGGGCAATAGAATCTGCAAGTTAAAAAAACAGTTCAAGTAAGAGAAAAAACAAGATTACAAAAATGATGAAGAGTATAGCTTACTTGTTTGCAATCTGAAACATCGTACTCCATGTCAGGCCAACATTCTAATAATTTTGCCAACATGTTGATATCTGGCTTTGCACGAAGGCGAGGGTCTCGACCAAATTTAGTTATGGACTACTTTTTGTTAGTAAAATAATTATATAATGAACACACTTATATGAATAAAGCCTAATTACTTGAACTTAGACAGAACTGTAGATCCATGTAGTGGTATTTGTCTTCCAACAAGAACAAGGCATCATTGCATGCGATCATCCGAACAGCCATGTTAAAACAATCTGTATCCATCGGCTTATTTACATCCAATATATCTTTAAGTTTTTGAAGACTTAAAGAAATTGGATAAGGTTTAGTGCTCTGAATCCAATGTTTCCTATTAAATGAACAATTGTTTTTATAGTTAAAGCAAGAACATATGTGTTGAATATTTACCATGCATATACTATATTAAATGAGAATTAACTTACTTTAAATATTTGGCGTTGTCTATCCCCATGATATATGTGCATAATACAAACATCAGTTCTTGCGTGTTTGTTGATATTACTTTAGCAGGCAGAACATATGGAGATATATATGGTTCAATCTGATGTGATGTATTTGACGATTTAGATAACTCACATGGAGTATCGATTATTTGAACATCACTTGAACTCTCTCCATCTTCATCCACATTGTGGTCAAGATTTTGATGTCTTTTCTTTGTGTTTAATCTCGAGTCCCATAATATTGCAGGTAGCTTAAACCTAAACATTGTTATATCATCCTGCAAGTATATAAATTAGAACAAAAGAAACATTGTTCCTATAAATAAATATATGTCCTCTACCTGAGTTACGTTATCAGATAGGGAGGATCCTGTCCAGTATTCCATATAGTTTATCATCCATAGCCCGCAAGATACCCTAATATGAAATTTAACAGATCAGGTGAGTTTCTATGTATATATATGAAAATAAATACAACCAATTTTGTAGAGTTGTGGTCACATGAATTTTACCCATCGGTTTGCATTTGTGTTGTGATCTTCTCTATAACTGGCCATGATGCAACATCAAGGTTCGACCACTTGCCTTGGTAAAGCTCTTTATGTTTTGCTGCAAGTTTAATCTGTCTTTCTAGACCTTTTAACTATGTGTATATATAAAACATATCAAGATTTATAGATAACAAATAATGTAATGATGAAATAATCATAATATAAAAGAAATGATTACTCACTGTAGTATAAAGGTCTCGGCGATCCGTTATTTGTTGTCCCATAGAATCGAGTACATGTACCTCACTTTTTTTTGCATTCAGAACTGCCAGGTACCAGTGAAAATTTTTTATATTCATTGGAATGAACACCTTCATAGAACATACATTAACATTAATTTGTAAGTATTGTGCACCAATATATTACATATTACATATATTAAAAATGAGATAAGTTTTAGGTCAACCATGTCAGACTGTAAATAGTTGTCCACCCTTTGTTCAATTGTGTCTTCCTTACAATTTAAGAGCACCTTAGGGTCGCCATCACGCTTAAGCAGACTGGAAATGAATGTGTTCTCCAAGAAGACATTTCCACCTTCTCTATGAAGTAAATGCTCTTCATCCCTAATACAGTGTATATATGCACTGAGGGCCTGTACACCAAAAGAATACAATTAGCAGATCAAATATACATGCTAGCTTTAAATATGTATACCATACTTTATTACTGTATATAATATGGACATACAGATGTACTTACTTCGCCAGACAATTGGATGTCACCATGAAAAAGACATTCCATATCATTTCTATTTAACCATGCGCTGTCGATGTTCACCACAACTTGTTTCCCCGGTAATGTTTTAATGTATTCAATAAGCTTAACATCTTCTGGGGTGCACTTATAATCTATACAATGAAAAATATTATACTTAATAAGCAAATGATATATGCGAAAACCAATAAGATGCAATAAGGCAAGAACAAAAAATTACCTTCAGAGACAACTCGAGCTACATTCAATTTCTTTGGTTTTTTATGTTGTGATATTCTAATAAGTGTGTCCAAAGCATCTTGTTTGTTCTGCTCTACCATATCCACATCAGAACTTATTTGACTTGATTCATTTGGAACATCCAAAGATGTCAAGTGTATCACATCTGTATGAGGAGTGAATGAAACATAAGTCTCTTGACAAAAGCATTTTTAGGAGTACTCATAAGACAATATTTACATTTAGGAGTGTAGATAAGAGAGCCTACCCGGTTGTGGTCCAAGATCGGCTTCAGTTGACACTTTAGCATGATTGAAAATACAGTCAATGCCTACTCCCACAACATCGTGTGATTGTTTTGCAGCATTACCAACACTGACCTTACTATCCTCGCTCTCTATAGCTATGACGCACAAGAGAAGAATTAAGGGTCAAACAAATATTTATTATGTAGACCTTAGTTTTTTTGTAATTGATAATAGCACTTACCCAGTTCATGTTCATCAGTGTCATTAGTTGACAATTGTGCTGAACAACCACTTCTAGCCACAACCTCATACGATGGTTCAGCAGTATTGCCAACATCGGCATTTCCTTCCTCCACCACTATATCCATTGTGATTTGGTCTGTACCAACTACCCATCAGATTGAAAGTGTCAAACATAATTTTATTGACAAAAGTATTTTAAGTATATAAAGTACATCGTCAAATAGCACGAAACTAAATAAAACACGAACTTTAGCTTAAGTTCTTCATTCATATAGATGTGACAAGTGAACTTGTATAAACTTACGGAGGAAAGGGACACAGGCCTTCCACCATCCTATTTTGATTAATTATACCCGATGCCATTGATCTTATAGGATGTATATCATGACATTATTGCAAAGATACAACATTGTTCCTTATAAAAATGCTATGAGGGGAGGATGCCAGAAGCAAGGAGGCTGTTCGATCAAATGGCCCAGGTGGGGATCCAAGTAAATACAATCACGTTCAATGTTTTGATTGATGGATATGCAAAGAGTGGACAGATGGATCAGGCCAGTGCAGCCTATAGGGAGATGCAAGCGAGGGGATTAGTGCCAGACTCCTGCACCTTCAACATTATTGCTGCTACAGCTCACAAGTTCAGGTATGCTGCCCAGTTAGTCCATGACCATGACATGTTTAGTTCACATATGTCGGCTGATGGGTTGGATATGTTGGTCTGTAGGCTTTGTTGGGATCATCGATTGGATGATGCCTGGGAGCTTCGGCTTGGTGCTATTGAGCAGGGTGTTCCATTGCGTGTTACTGGATTTAATGCATTGATCGCTGCTTATAGTAAGGAGGGACTCCACGAAGAAGCTTCTGAACTGTATAGAATTATAAACAAGTTAGGACTGACACCATCCTCGTCTACGTTTAATTACTTGATAATGGGGCTCTGCAATCAAGTAAGACTTGATGAGGCACAACTTCTTTTAGAGCACATGGTTAGCAAAGGATATTGTCTAAGTACATCATTTACTATCTGCTTGGATGCATACTTCAGAGACGGTAATGCAGTTGGCGCACTGAAATGCTGGGATGATATGGGCAAAATTGGTTTGCAGACTGATTTTATTGCCTTCTCAGCATATATTAATGGCCTAAGCCGATTAGATTACGTGAATGAGGCTTATCAGGCATTTGCTGAGATGACGAGCAGAGGAATTGTACCAAACAATATTACTTACAACTCCATCATATCTGCACTTTGTAAGGCAGGAAATATGACTGAAGCCTTTAAGTTAGAGCAGAATATGAGGCAGAGTGGCCTTGTTCCTGACATTTACACAAGCAACATTCTAATCGATGGTTTGTGCAGAGAAGGAAAGCTGAAGATGGTGGACAACCTTTTATTGGATATGTGCAGTAATGGTCTAACCCCAGACACAGTGACATATAATACAATAATCAATGCATATTGTAGGGCTCAGGATATGAACAGTGCCATGAATTTCATGAATAAGATGCTTGTAGCTGGTTGTGGACCAGATATTTTCACATATAATATTTGGATGCATAGCCTCTACAGGAACCATATGTTGAACCAAGCAGGGAAGCTGCTAGATGAGCTTGTTGCTGTGGATTGTTCTCCAAATTCTGTTACGTACAACACATTAATGGATGGCATTTGCAGTGATGTTCTTGATCGAGCTATGACACTTACTGGCAGGCTTATTAAAATGGCTTTTAAGCCAAACACTATCACACTCAACATTTTCCTTTCTCATTTCTGCAAGCAAGGATTTGGGAATAGAGCCCTCATGTGGGCTGAGAAGCTCAGAGAAGATTCTTTTGTTTTTTATGGTGCTACAAGAAATATAATTGACTGGGCACGAAGGGAAATGGAGGATGACCCCCAGGCTAACAACGAGGACATAGGAAGATGCATGTTTCTTGAGTTCTTAATGTTCATGACATATGAGGCTATGCTCAGCAACAGATCCTCAAAGGCTACACATATGCTTACAGAAAAAGGTTTTGATCCTGCTAGCAGCAGCATGATTAGAAAGGAGGTGAAAATGGGATTGGCTGTAATTGATTGTTTATTGCTGAACCAGACCTTCCTGATTGATCCCAAATACCCCTCCTTTTGCCTAATTAACCCCTGTTACGAGTGCCTATAAATGTTCCCGACCGTAACAATAGCTCAAGGTTACACCTGGAAACTGGGGAGAAAAGGAAGATGTAATTCAGTCTGAGTTTTATAATATGTTATTTAGATGATCATTAAGATAGATGGAAATCACAACTTGCTTGTCAGATCATTTCAAATTCAAATGTGCATTTTCAAATTCAAATGTGTCTATTCAATAACATCTATTCAATGCTCATCTGCTTTCTTTGTTGTATCAACCAAATGACCACTAAACAATAGGAAGCTAAAAAGGAGCCAAAATAGAGAAATAAAAGGCAAAAATACATCTTCACCTAAAAACCAAAATAATTAAATGCATTACAAGTTGTTAATTGCCATTCATTCATCAATGTCAGTTACGGCGTAAGGACCTCCTTATAAACGATATTCTTTGTGTATGTTGCGCCATTTATCGCTGAGTTCCTTTCAACCCCCTTCTTCTTCTTCTTCTCATCGTGGACTGGAATGGCAAGTATCTTCACTTTTGATCGAGCGGTGGCCCTTGATAGAGCAACATAAAGTTGACCATGAGAGAACACTGGTTCCGGCAAGTACACACCAACATTAGGAATCGTCTGGCCCTGGGCCTTGTTAACTGTCATGGCAAAACTTAGTCTTATCGGAAACTGCTTCCTTTTAAACTGGAAAGGGAACATCTCATCATCAGAGGGGCACAGGGGTATACGAGGCAAGAAAATTCGCATTCCAGCATGTTGGCCAAGGACAATTTCAGCATCAATACTGTTTTTTTGGAAACCACGAACCACCAACCTCGTGCCATTGCAAAGTCCATTAGCAGGGTCTATATTCCTAAGCAACATGATTGGGCATCCAACTTTGAGCTTCAGAACGTGCGGGGGTAGTCCATTAGGAGTCAGCGTGTTTAGAAACTCTGATGGGTAATAGTTATTAGGATCATCCACCGCGGTGTCAAAACTATGGTACATCATCTGCTCCCCTTGGAAACGATCGATCATCCTCATATTTATCATATCCACCCAGTCATTCCGTGTAGACAATATTGCTCTTGAAGTGATGTAGCTTGTGTTAGACATGTTTTCATTTAGATTGGGGTAAATGTCATCTATCAGTCTATCAAGGTCGTGATCATTACCAGTATATGGCACACATACCTCATCTGGAAGACGAACATCACCATCGTTGTTCGCTTCCTCAGTTCCACCACCGACGCGCAACAAATATTCTGCAAACCATGGGTCGCTCTGTGCCCTCATGTTTTGAACAAGCTTTAGGTGGCACATGGATTCCCAGAGGTAAGAACTACGTAGAGAGGCAGCAACTATCTGAGCCCTTGACCCCTTGCGTACAACAGGGAGTACTTGTCTGAAATCACCCCCGAACACAACGGCCCTGTTTGGCACAGCTTATTTTCAGCTTCTTCACAAATTTAAGCAGAAGTCCTGCCAAACAGGTAGCTTCTGTAGCAGCTTATCAGTTCAGCTGCTTCTCAGAATACACTAAAAGCAGCCAATAAGCAGAAGCTGCTTTTCACCTGCTTCTCAGATAAGCTGCTTTTTCAACAAGTACCAGCTGTGCCAAACAGGGCCAACAGTTCTCCCACCAAAGGGCAGCTCAGGCCGTCCCATTATATCACGCATGCTATTGTCTAGCGCCTCAATTGCTTGTCTCTTAGTCATCGATGCCTCATCCCAGATAATGAGCGATGCTTTTGTAGCAACTTTGTTGTCCCGCTTTGTTTCGTGAAGCTACATACAGCACCATCATCAATAGTAAGTGGTATCTTGAAGCGTGAATGGGCAGTCCTCCCCCCAGGCAATATGGAAGCCGCAACACCAGATGTAGCTGTTGCAACTGCAATCTTGTCCTGACTGCGTAGTGCCGCAAGCAGTGCCTTATACAGATAGGTCTTGCCAGTCCCACCAGGCCCATCCACAAAGAACACTCCACCGTTATTGGTGTCAACGACAGATAGGATCTTATCATAGGCAGACCTCTGCTCCTCATTTAGGGTTTCTTTCATAGCAACGTCTTCTGTTGTCGGCTCGATACTTTCCTCCTCGTAAATCTCTCTATCAGTACCATGTGAATCGTCATATTTGTCGATGATAGCAGGGAGAGGGAATGTCTTTATGTCTTTACCCATTGACTGCAAAATGTTTCTAATGTCAATCAAGACCATCTGTTGCACATGGGTTTTGCTTTGAGTACTACGGTGATAGTCCTCTGACATTGAATCAAGGTGTCTCTGCCATAATTCTGCCACATCGTTCGGCTCACAGTATACCAGTATTGTTGCAAATAACCTTCGTAGTGCTGACGGCATTTGGTAAATAGCGGCTTCATTGAGACACTCATCTATTATGTCGTCTGCTTCAAGCAGTCCCCTCCTTTGTGCTGCCTCACGAAAAGAAGGTAGTGTGTCACCATCTACTGTCCTTAGATCCGCATAGGAGGTAGCACCCGTCACATGGTTTAAGAGAAGTCGAAGATAAAAGCGCTCTCCCTCAACTGGATGAGTAGAGACTATTCTACCAACCTGTCCACTCGTGTTTCGTTTCCTCCTTTGCCACACTTTGCCTTGCTGCAAAGTATACCACTCAGGAAAATCACGGTAAAGGATGCCCCGAGCCTCCTCGTGTAGCCTATTTGCCTCAAAATATGCCATAAGCATTGACCTATCGGCACCTGGACGTTGGACAACATGATTTACTTTAGCACGCTCGTGAAATGACACCATATGCATGTTTTCAAGATGGAGCTGCAGTTGCATCACTGGTGGAGAGTTTTGACTTAGATCAAAGCTGAATATCCTCCAAAGGGCTTCTGGAGGGGTCACCCACCTAGCATCTCTATACTGCTTGATCTCATCAACGTCACCATCAGCCTTGTTTGCATTTGTCACAGCCACAGACGCACGATCGTGGCCTTTGTATATGTATTTGAACAAGTATTTGACAGCCTTGATGCTCCCGCACGCCTCAACATTGATGTGACAGTTGAAGAGCCGGAGGAGGTAAGGGTTATAAGGGACGACCCATCTGTTGTCCAATTCACAACCTCGAACCGTTTCCTTACGCCCATCATCACGACGCCTATAAATAGGATATGAATCCTTTCCTTGAGACGTTGCATTGCTAAAAGCTCTAGGATAATGGTTTTTGCATGAAGCACGACCCTTAGTGCATGGACATTTAGGATTTAGCAATCCGCACGGTCCATGCATCATATGCTTGATAACCATCTTGTATAGTTCAGGGTACTTCTTCTTGTCAGGCATCTCAGCGGAGATAAGGAGATCATACTGATCGGGGCAAGTTAGCTTGTACTTTCTCTGCATGATGAGTAGGAAATGGACATGAGGCAAACCTCGCTTCTGGAACTCCACGACATAGACATAAGCCCGGATTTTTCCAAGAATATCATGCTTAGTCAATCTCTTCTTCAGTTCCTCTAGTTTTGCACGGAATATGCGAATAACAAGGTCCGGACGATCCTGTGGTGACTGCATAGGGAGAAGCTCTCTCGTTATTTCATCCCAATTGGGGTTGCACGTCATAGTGAGGAATATGTCTGGCTTCCCAAACTTTCACACAAGGGCCATAGCATCCATATATCGGCGTTTCATGTCACGAGGACCACCGATAAATGATGTAGACAGCACGGTTCGCTTTCCAATTTTGTCTGCTCTGTTCTCGCCTTCATGCAAGCTATCTACCAAACCCTTGTATAGATCCGCCCTTAATCTGTCTTGATTTTTACGTATGAAATCCAAACGAGAGCTCTCAATCTTGATGTAGGTGTCAACCGCAAACTGTTGGAAAAGCCGCTTCCCATGAAGTATTGGATTGAATATACTTGGACGAATTTGGAATCTGTAGCAGTAATAGTCACGTACAGACACGCATAGATGGCTAGGTCGTTCTGCAACCGCAAGGTTTATTAATTAGTGTTGCTAAAAACATATTTAACAAAGGATTATATAAGAATCACAAAGAAATAACTAACCTGTATCATCATTGTTTGCATCACTTCTCCTATGTTGATCGCGGTACGCGTCTACTTCGTCCATGGAAACATTGGACTTAGGAATATTGGCATGCCATCCAAGTTCACCTTTAGGGAAGAACAACGGATATGATAGTGCATCATAGCATCCATGATATGAACGAATGCCGTGGCTTGACCTATCCTTCCCATGCAGCATAACACTATTACTGAATTGACCTCGACGTTCACTCCCCTCAATCCAAACTGCAGCGACCTCCGAAGTGATGGGTACATTATATAACTTCTGGTTCAATGTTTGGTCAAGGTTCAAGGCAATATGGTAGTCTTCAATGTTATCAACGTGCCCCATACTCCTAAGGTGCTCAGAGTATGGGTTTCCCTTAAGTATTTCAACCAACTGTTTAATAACCGCCTTGTCTTTCTCAAGTTGCTCTTGACGACATTTACGATATCTATGCTCGAGACTGGGATCATCATCATAGAAGTAAAGTTCAAGGTGTTTATGTTCCGCCCCAACTTCCCTACCGAACGACCTTAAGTTGTGGTACATCATGCCATGTGCACGAAACGTGTAGATACCACAATCCATGTTTGTAGTCATACTATCAAGGCAACAATACAGAGAAGTGAATGAGAAATGGCCGTTAAAAAATCGAATGTTATCACGGAAGTGCCTCGCATCAGCATCTGCACACTCCCACAACCTCCTAAGCTGGGACGGTGTCTCGAATGGAGCTAGATCAATCTGTCCATTACGACAACAAAATCCAGGTGGTTCATATTGAAACTTCTTCGCTTTACAGTAGTCACAGTCAGCAACAGCGTTTAGCAAATGTGTTTCTTTAGGTATGTTACTATACACCTTGTCATACGGATCAGGTACGTCAGGGGTTACAGCAAAGGCATCTTGGGTATCATCAATATTGATATCCTCACCGGATTCACCATCTAAATTTGTTTTTTAAAGAGCAACAGGTAAGATGTATAGCTTTAGAAACTTTAAAATCATATATCCAATACTATTAAAAACATTACGCAAGAACCTTGATAAGCGAACAGGTATCCCTCTTCTTCGTCATCATCAGCTTCAAAAAGTATATCCTCGTCATGATTATCTATAAATAGCACACATTCATCGTCATATATTCATTCACATGGTTTTAACCACTAAGAATAATTAGGGAACTAATGGTGGAATTGAGTTTGGAATTACCATTGGTGGTGACATTTAGGGTTGTCTGGTGTTGCATCCCAACGTCTGCTCCTTCAGTCATTTTGTCAGTCCTTGTAGTAGTGACTGGACATGGACCGGTACATTCTATTGATGGAAAGTTGTGTTAAGTTAGCTGGCCACTATAATTGATGTGTTAGATGAATTAAAGATGGATTAGTAATAACCATTGTTATCAATCTCAGAAGCAGTCGGATGATCAATTTCATTGTTCTCATTGGTATCCATTTCACGATCCCTAGTTGCAGTAGCAAAGTTTCCTCCAATTGTAGATTGAAATTTCTGGTTTTGACGAGATACCAGGTTCTGTTTTTCACCAGACGATACATGACGCTTATGTCGTTTTCGTCTAGGAGACTGTGTTATTTTGTCTTCCTCAACATCCTCAGGCTGCGACGGAGCAGGAACAAAAGGTATTGCGCTCAACTCAGAGATGACCATGTCCTTGGAGCAAGACAGAGACCCATGAGGCGCTTGAGAATCCGCTGGACTCCACTGAAGCTCCGGGGTAAACTTTGGGTTCTCAATGGCAATTGAGTCCTGGTTTAGCATTCCTCGTTGTCTTATTCTATAGTCTTTCCTTGCCTTCTTATTACATGATTCCCTATTACGCAATGCCCTTTGTTTCGTTGTTTGAGTTGCAAATCGAGTTCTTTCGCGGATTCTCTTACGTTCCCTTGCATCTAAAACTTCTGAACTTGGATTGGAAGCATGTTGATGACACGTTAGACCCGATGTGCCTTAAAGTTGAAAGTATAAAAGGTCTTAGGGGCTTATATATATACCAACTAATGGTGCCCAATACCTAGAGTGTTATAACACGGTATAGGCAAAGAACATAACAGAGAAACATAATTACCTAGAGTGCTATCACACGGTATAGTATAAAACTTCTTCTAATCTAAAATCTAAACTTAGAATATAATTTCAACCAGCACCTGACAAATGTATGGAATTTATGTCCTCAATATTGGTGCTTTGATGAGAGTTATTCTTGTTTATAGGGATATTGCAATCTACAAAACAACCAAACAACTCATAAGAAAAGTAACAACGTTACTCTTAAAATAACTGATACACAGGAATAGTTAATATACCTTCTGAATACTCATGCTGCATAAGGTTTTCTTTTTTACGTGACTCACGACGCTTCTTCAATTCATTTTTTTTTCAACACTCATCGCGGCATATCGTGCTCTTTCTCTTTCCCTCTTACGTTGACTTGCATCAACACATTCTCCTAAACCATCAAATTTATTCAATTTTAAACATTGTTGAAATGTCAAATAAGCCATTTTATTAGTAGATATACCTTCAACAGTGTTGCTAGACAATTCTCTTAATGGATAATGAACATCATTATTTTGAAATGGGTCCATTTACGTCTTCCAATCAGTCAGAAAACCTGTATACAAAGGATGAGTAATCTTATCAGACTTCAACAGAGGATAATATAAGCTCAATTTCTAGTCGAATAGCAATGATTTGTAGAGATAGGGAAAGTCCTATCGAGCTAAATGGAAGTCAATTGAAATTCATCTCTAAAATTGTTGCTTTATTGTAAGTATATAGCTGGAGTTGCGGATCCAAATCGATGCACGGCGGACAACAACAGAGCAGGGCTGAAAAGTCGATAGAGGATGAGTGGCTAGATCACCAGAATAGAGGCACAGATTGACAAAAAAATCGGCTGCTACAGTACACTCGATCGCACAGTTCTTCAGCGAGGAGGAAACGAGCTAATCGATTGAAAGTAGTGTTCTGTAGTCTATACTACTATTTGTGTTCACCGTTTTTCTGCGAGATTTGTTTTGTTTCAGCCGTTGCCCCTTCAGGACGACAGCCAGAAAATGTATCTAAAACACATCGTTGGCAGCGGTTTGGCCGTCGCATTACGCGCTGCTCTCCGCTCCGCCGGACCGATGATCTGCCAGATACCTTATTACTGGCTACACATATTTGAATCCTTTCAAAGTTCTTTAGATTATATGATCCTTGAGTAATTTGGATGAAAGAAAATAAGTACTGACTGCTGTTTAATAAGTCAGCATAGCCCTTTTCCATTCCTATGAGGAGTCTTGTATCATCTTATATTTTTAAGATTATACTTTAACTGCACTAATTATACTTTAAGACTGTTATTTCAATCTGTGCAGGAAAAAATGCTTAACTTGGACTGCCAGAAACAAGCCTTGCTATTATACTTGGGTATGGAAATATATAACCTACACAAGCCACCCTGTGTTTTTCTTTTTTAGTTTTATATACGAATTTTTTAAGAAAATGTCAAGATGCTCTGGAACAAAATAGCCTGAAAAACAGAAATACATAGGGAGTCCCCAGACTGGTGCAATTTTCATCTTCAATTGTGACGTGATAAATCTAGCTGTAACTGGACGTGATTTCACAGAAAATAATCTGACGTGGCTAGCAAAAGTTTGAAACAAAGACTCAAGCATAAGGAACTTGTAGAAGTAAGCATCTACATCAACTTTAATTACCTTTCAAATAGTCGATTTAATGTGTTGATGCTGAAAAGGTAAAACCAGCAAGCAGGACTTTACATGATGTGTTTACTTTTCTAGAATCAAAATTGACATTGGTTTTCTTTGTCATGATAGAACTTTCCCACTGCATGCTTTGACTATGGTAATTGTACATGCATTTTTTGATGTACTTAAATTAAAAGGTACACAAAACCTAACCAAAACTACCAGAGTAATCTGCTTCCGTCTGCTGCACTATAAAGAGCTGGAGGTACACAACGCCTTCCTAGGATCATAGGGAGGTCCAGAGCAAAGGAACTGATATTCAATGGCCACAGATGTGGTGCAGCTGAAGCTGTAACAATGGGTAATGCTAGCCTTGTTAGTTGTTACCTGTTTTTACCTACTTAATACTTACAGCAACAAATCATAAATGTGTGTTTGTGTTTCAGGCTTAGCAAACTACTGTGTTCCAGCAGGAGAGGCTTACCAGAAGGCTCTTGACATTGCCTTTGAGATAACTCAGAAGGTAAGGATCATTATTAATAAGCTATCCCTAATGGCATTAACTAATAAAGGGTCAGCTCTGCCCACTATGCAACATCCCCCAGGACGGAAGGTAGCCCACATATAGTTTCCATAACACAAGTGTGGATGAAGCACAACGAGGAGATTTTTTAACTGAGCATAGCAATTGCAAGGATCACAGGCGTGCTGTGTTTACTTTTTCTTTGAATTGCAGACATTCTTTTTGTTGGCTGCCTGCACTTACCTGAACACATTTGCATTGTAGTGTTTTGTTATTGGAATCGTGTTATAGTTTGTGTTACGTACTGCTATGTAACAATGATTTGTTTTTTCTGTTCATGGTACCATTGACTTCAGATTTGAATCTCGTCTGTATATGTATGCAGTGCCATTTTAATTGAGTTTCATGGATTTTGTCTTCATTATCTTATGTTTGTGATGCAACCCTGCTTCCTTTGTAGGAGGCGTACTCTCATCTTCCCAAAATCTCTAGCAAGGAAACACATCCAAAGATAGCACAAGTTCTGCTGGAACGACAAAAATATGATATGGCACTTCTTGTGCTAAAGTGCACAGGGCATGGAAGCTTCTCTGCTACAGAAAACTTTAAAAAAAGATGGCATTTCATTTCTTAGTGAGGCAGTGACTGTGGTTCGTGTCAGAATTGAATGTCGCCTCCTAACAGAAACATTTATGTATCATAGAAGCTACTGCTCTAAGGTGAAAGAGCAACACTCAGCAAATATGACACATGCTGATGATGCATTAAAAAACTCTTGGGTTTATCATGTTGAGATGATGGTGACCGAATTTTGTGCTATCTGCATTAAAAGGAATTTAGTTGATAAAATGATGGATCTGCCATGGGATTCGGAGGAGGAGAAACATCTTCACAAGTCCCTCTTTGACTCTGCTCAAGAAATGCCCATGAAACCAAATGGTAGTCTGCTTGTTGTCTACTACCTTCGGGTAAATATTCTTATTCTCATTTTTTGTATTTAAATAAAACCATATTAAGAAGCACTATGGAAATTGCAGATGACTAAAACTTTAGGGTATACTGTTATGATGAAATTGTCAGGCTCATTTGTGTCATTTCTCATCTATATACTGAGTTGTTGCATCTGTTTTATTAAATGCATGTCTTTCATACATTAAAATTACAAATATGACAGTTGTATACCTATATATAATACAAGTATACTACGATAACTTATATACAAATATAACACATATTTTGTATATAAGTTATCGTAGTATACTTGTATTATATATTCCCGTTGCAACACACGGACTCTCTTTTTGCATAGTAGAACACACCACCGCAAAGGGAGTAGTTGGTAAGAACATTGGTAACAAAAACACGGTGATGAACATCTTTATTAGCTCACAGATAAGTCACATAGTTTTGTACAAAGCTATCACCATTAAGACTGGACACATGACCAATACAAATAGAGACCAAATCATTGTTACTAAGTGTTCTACTACATATAATTAATAAAGTATATCTACTATAATAAGCTAAAACACGTCTCAATCTGGTATCATAGTTGTCAATTGTGCTTGTCTGTTCTCCAGAAAATTGTTGATGGCACGACTCCTTGGATTTTGAATCAACGAGTGTCGAATGACTGCAATTTAGAACATGATTTGTAAAAACATGATTATTTTAAATCATCATAATTTTAAATGTTTTTAACAATATATTGAAAAAAGCACTCACTCTGCAGCCGGCTTGTAGTGTGATGATCTGGGTTAAAATGAATGGTGCTATAGTCTGAAGTTTCCAAACATCCTATTGTTATTTATAGTATAGAATTAATAATAAACATGAAAATTGAATATATGTTGAAAGATGCTAGGTATAGGAGAAATTACTGTATTTATTGTTACGACGCATCATTGTTGCAATAATTATATTCTTGTCAACTTTAGCTAATGCCCATCGTAGAGCATTTCTCTGCAGGAGATCGGTCCATACCCCCATGACAATTAGATTCCACCTATAAAACACATAATAATTGTTTGATTAAAACCTAACAAATGTTTAATGTTTTAAAAAGAATGTAACTGTGAATTAATGTGTAACTATGAATTAATATGACCTGGAATCCATTAGTACAGCCTCTCTGTATGGCCTTCCACCGATATACTTTAATGGCTCCAAATGAACAACTATGCCAATAATGTCTGAGCCATTCACATGTGATTAGTTACCTTTGGATAATTTGCAGACTTAAGATGTTAAGTTATATACCATATATAGAGGGAAGGGTGATTACCTACAAACGTCTTATGCGGTTGTTGGTAAACATCATGAAATGGCATAAGATATTTTGGAAATGGAGGAAATTGAATTGGTTTAGTGAATGGCTCCACAATAGTATGTGTTATCAATCCCAACTCTAGCCCATGCGCAATATTCCGAAATTGAACCTCCGCCCAGTTTAGACAGAATGCCACTTTATACAATGTATATGTGTATCCTTGTTTGAGTAAGACGTCGAACCGTTCGACATTATTGCCGTTTGAAATTGCTTCGATTTTGGCTCCCTAGATATTTTTTTGAGAATACATGTCGTATAAGTCAAAAAAAGTCTATGATATAATAACATGATTATATTGACTCTATTGTAAAGCTTGATGAAGTGACTCACAGTGATGTCCTGTAGGATGAAGTGTTGACTATTACGATGCCTAGGAAACTTAACAACTACCCTCGCAAAGACACTCTTTACTTGTGGTAAGTTATTGAAACCTTGAATATCGTCAAATAGCACGAAACTACATAAAACACGAACTTTATCTTAGATTCTTCATTAATATATAGATAGATAGATGTGACAAGTGAACCATGTACTCACGGAGGAAAGGGACGCAAGTCTGCAACTGTCCTATTTTGGTTAAGTGTAACTGATGTCATTGATCCTATAGGATCGATCATGACATCATTGCAAAGATACAAAATATCATGAAAAGGATTAGATGAGATAACAGAAAAACAATAGTAGTGTAACACATGTAAGATTTTTATTGTAAAAATTGCACATGTCGTATGTTGATTTAACTTGACCGTTATTTATGTTTTGCAGTTAAACTACATTGTTTTTTTGTTATCATACAAATTAGAACGGCATTGGACTACAAGAATTTAGCAAAATGCTGAAGAGCATTGTTACATATATAAGATATTGTAGTAATGCTACTCTGCACTGACTTTTGAAATGTTAGTTATGACCACCTAGTAAACTATGTGTGAAGTATACTTCAGTTGCCCATGTAGAAAGACACACGTACTACGTGTCTACGTGGTCCGAATATCCGGCCCAGGCATGAACGGTCGGTTACACCGGCCAATCCTCCTCTCGAGCCTGGACGCAGCACGGCCTCAGAGCACGGCGCGCCGACGCGGGACGACGGCATGACGCCGCCGTCCATCTTCCACCACCCTTGACAACATTGATGAGTTTTTTAGAAGTAGGGAATATGTTGAGGATGAGATGGAGGACAGCAAGAGTCCTAAGGGTGAGTTCTGACTTCTGGAGTTGTATTTTTACATACATAAGAATTGCTTCATTGACTACATTTTTGTTAGGATAGTGACTACATTTTTGTTTTGGAGATTTACCCCACCTGAACAGTGAGACTGTGCGAGCCAAGGGCAGCCATTACAGGATTTTTGTGTTTAGAGTTTACAACAAACTGGAGTAGTTTAAACCTATATAATTCTAATATCGGAAGTCCAAACTCACTAAATCTACCAATGGCACTGCAATAGATGACATTTCATGAGCGTATGTCAAACAAAATGCCGATGTTATGAGCGCCATCAGCAGTGGTGCAAAGTAAAATGTGTACTTTTACTCCTATCACCACATTCTATTGTATCACCCAACTGGCTTTGACCAAATCACAGCAATTGATGCTCAAACAGATATTAACAATAACTGGGTGCACATTTACTGCCTTGGTAAACTTGTTAGTCATGTTAGCCTGTTCGCTGCGGCTTTAATCCACCGGCTTGTTTTTGTTGCTACTTAAAGATGACTGATTGTTGCACAATGTTGCTTTTTATGAAAGAATGCACTGATTGCTGTTTGGCCAATTGGTTGAAATAACAAATTAGTTTAGAGCAACTTTGTTCTTCACCTTGCATCATTCTTATATTTATTTTTATTATGCATAGTGACATTTTCTGTTATACTTCAGGCCGTCAGAAGTTGTTCTCAAATGAGGAGAAGATTCTTCTGAACAAGCGAGTGCCTGATCTGGAAACAGCTACTTCTGTAAGAAATCTGTATTTAGAGAAGTTCAGTTGTTGTAGTGTTATTAATAATTTGCTTTTGAATCATGAGAACCATAGAGATTTTTATGTTTAAAATTTGCCTCTTCACCTGTCTGTAGGCTGATTTTTGTTATTTCAAGTTTAGTTTCCTCAGGATGGCTTACCAGCGATCCACAAAGCAATTCTTTCAAAGAAGGCTGCTATTATCAATTATCTTTTAAGGAACTCAGCAAATCCATTCATCCAAGATAAGGTAAGTACAAACCTTTTTTAGCATGCTTGTAAACACTAAACAGTTTGTAGTTTGTACAGAGCCTAACGCAAGCAAAGTTATTTAGGCCTGTCTTCATGGCTTTAGGTTCCTTGATGACTCGAAAACAGTTTATACAGAGCCTCATTATTGTGATGAGGTGTCATGCTCTGGAATTCCCATCAAAACCCAGGAGGAGCACTCATCCTTATCCCTGCAAAGACAGTCTAATCTATCTCCTGTCTCCATGGAAGATTATTGCACTTCTCTTCTTCTAGATTCGCCACAAAGTAAATAGTGAGCTGGTTTTGTGCCCTTCTCGGTCATTGGCAGAAACCAATCCTCCATCTCATTTTGTTCAGTCCAAACAGCTGGTTGTAGGTAGGTACATTTGCTCCATGTTGCCACTAACCCCCCCCCATACCTTTTTCACGTGAAAGTTTCTTTATATTTGAAGATTACTGTATATTACTATTTTCCATACAATCTGATTTTCTTGATTGTTAGACAAGGATCTGTTCTCACCTCTTGTATTTGGAATCCCTAATGTGTGAAGTATACTTCAGTTGTCCACCTACATATTCCCTATGGTTGCATCATAAGCTACTTCATCATTCCCTGATTACTACTCTCTCGTTGGTGTTCAGGTGCTGCCATATTTTTATATACCTTGTTCGGAGGAGCTGATTTGTAATCTAGAAAAAGGTGATTTGTAGCTTGTTACATATGCACCCCTTGTACAGATTGGAGACCGCTTATGTTTTTGCTGTTTTCATGCCTTTTGTTATATTATTTCTTGTTTTATTCTACATGTTGTTTATAATTTATTAGATTGGCTATCTTCCTAGATCTCTGTAGTTGATTGTTTCAGAGGCATATATATTATATATATAAGCTACACGATTATATAACTGCATTCAGTCTCCAAAAACTGTTACTGGATGAAGCCACACTTTATGACTCACCCCACTACTGGAAGTTTGTTAGTGGGCCTGAACCAGGGCAGACCCAGTGCCAGAGACAAGAGTGGGGTCTAGAGAAGGGATAATCCGAGGCAAGCCTTGTCTCTGTGGAGCTGTTTCGAACCTGTGACCCAGTGACTCAGTGAGGCAGCTCTCACCATTGCACCAGGCCTGCTTTTATTGTTGTTTGAATCAGAAATGTTAAACAATTGTAAAAAAATGTTTGCTTTCTGGCTATGTTTATTTTACCCGAGTTTTGCAATCTGATGAATACGTTGGTACATATCAAATGGCAGTCAGAATGTCTATGATCAAGGGTGTCTAAGTAGCTTTCAATAAGTAGTCTATGCGAAGATATAAAGACCTATAAGGCATCCCCAAAAGCATATTTACGATAAATTTGGATACCATTGGTATCAAACAGGTAAGGTTATCATAACTGGAAAAAATGATTGAATTATATGTTTGTCAATATTTTTGGATGTTTGGCTACATAATCATAAGGTATTTATAGTGTTTGTTGTTAGCAGACTTATATCTTAATGAAATGATGAAATGATTAAAGAGAATAAAGAGTCTATTGAGGCTATTATATATATCTTGATTATTAAAGAGTGTAAAGGGTCTGTTGAGGCTAAAGCACTAATATTAAGTAGAAAACTATGGAGAAAAGAGCAAAAGGTATGAATTAGACATTTCGGTAGGGAAGGTTTTATGCATAGTCACAACAAGAAGTATAACCGCCTTAGTGGTGAGCAGCAAGAGGTGAGATAGTAGAGATGTTTTGGAAATCTAATTAACAGAATATTTTAAAGCACTATGGCAAATATAATTTGCAACACATACTTATACTTAATTATTTTATCCTGTTCATTCCATACTCGGCGACAGGATTCACCGCACTCCCTTCCGTGCCTGCTATTAAAAGGATGGACACAGGTGATCCCTCCAACCCATCCCCACTCTCCTCTGATCCACCGATTCACAGCCATTCTTTTCATCTCAGAGGTAGGCCGTTCTTGCATTTCTCAGTTAGACATTCTACACTTTTATTAATAATGATGATATGCTAAGGCTCCTGTCTCTTTAGTTTTACCATATGCCAGTGACCATTCTTGCAGTGTGGTCTATTTTACATTTTGATTATGTGGGGTAGACATCCCATGTCGCGATTAGATCACGTCCCATATCCCATATGAACAGTTAAGCCCATGAGTACACTATGGATTAGTATTCCATGTTTTGGTGGGATGATATTAGAGTCTCTCAATCTCGTGATTGGCAATTATAACTTCATAAGGTTGTGATTTTGTATTGAATTGAGTTCTTGAAATTAGTAGTGCCAAGAGGTTTTGTTCATAATAATGTTGACACTGACATGTTTTTTGTTTGTTCCGCCAGTTTGATGAACTATATACTTTTTTCGTTGCTTGATCTATGATTTTGGCCAATACTGACTGCATCTTGGGTGTCATGTTATTGGCAGCGATTCTTGGCAGCTGCAGGGAAAATGGTTGTTCTTTTGCGTATAATTTAGGGGAATCGAGCTCTAGATTTTTGGGATTTCATGGTTCCCATTCTGCATTTAGATTATCGTTCTCTCTTTATGTGCCATGTTGGATGGTTCTCTCTACTTCCAGTTCAGCCTGCATACATTACTAATAAATACCACAATTTTGAATCCGGAACTGTGTTGGTGTGCCAGAAAGGCCCTGGTGTTTCTTTTCCCTTTTGGGCTCACTATGTACAGAGATGCTCTGACGCCTTGTTGGGATTGGAGTAAATACTCGAGGTTGAGGGGAATCAATCCTTGAATCTTAAGCAGGAGAGATAGCACGAAGCATGGTATTTGGTTTAGGCACTGCAACGCTGGACTGCAGGCCATATGCTAGTGACCATGCTCCTGCAGTTTCTGTTCTACAGTTTTTAAAGCACTATGGCAAATCTAATTTGCAACACATACTTATACTTAATTACTTTATCCTGTTCCACACTTAGTGTGGAAACATACACAGCAAATTGTTATAGGAAGTGTTTGACATTAGCATATATTTACACATGCATATACTTAATTACTTTATCATGATCGTGTGTCACCATGATTATATTGACTTCATTAGAAAACATAAACATAAAACTATAAACATAAACATAAAACTATATTACCTGATCGGGATTGAGAAGTTGCCTTATGTCTGTCCAGTCCCGCACTTTATAGACAAAACCTATTGCTACCTTGGAGCACCCAACAGTTTGCAACCAGTGAGCCAGTAGTGACCATCAAGCTGGAAATAAAAAGAATTGGGACATGAACTGTCAATGCAACAGAGATAAAAACAAAAGAAATAAATTCGATAAACGGCATGAACATAATCATGTGTCATTAGCTTTGTACACAATAATTAAAACACTCTTCGACACCAAATAAAAACAACACAGTTACTGGAAAACAGGAAGTTTCTCTTAAGCAGTTGCACGGTATTTTCGAGAAAAATGTCTCCTATCGTCATGTCCTATGACCCAACCGTGCTTATCTCATTCTGAACATATTTAGCTGGAGCAGTTCAGGTTGTTGAGGGCATAAACTTCAATGTCTTAAGACGGCGCCAGTGACCATTAGTTTTTGTTGTTCAATCCAATCATATGTGGTGAAAGCATCAAAATTAGATACATAAGTGATAGGATTCAGGGTTCCACATCTTTTCTATATGCTTTAAAAACATTGAAGAAACCCAATTTATTAACCAAAAACAAGTTGATTCATGCAAACTCGGGCATTTCCTTGAGAAAATATTTTAGATAGCATGGTTCTCTTAAAGTTAACTTCTGAATTGTTGTGCTAGTGACCATACATAATTGTTTCTAGATTAATGGGTTCATTTCTGGGTGCCTGTTGTTGCCAGTGTTTTTCAGACACTTCTTACCTGATAGGTGGTAATGGCTCTAAAAGTGCTCGTGCTGAGTCTGTCGCTGAATTTATGGGTAGGAATGAAACAATTCCGTCTATGAAGGTAGGGTCTTGCATAAATTGGACCTATTTTCTCTTCATGACTGTTGCTGATGCACGTGTTATTCCTACCATTCGTTTTTGTTGTTCAATCCAATCATATGTGGTGAAAACATCAAAATTAGATACATAAGTGATAGGATTCAGGGTTCCACATCTATTCTATATGCTTTAAAAACATTGAAGAAACCCAATTTATTAACCAAAAACAAGCTGATTCATGCAAACTCGGGCATTTCCTTGAGAAAATATTTTAGATATCATGGTTCTCTTAAAGTTAACTTCTGAATTGTTGTGCTAGTGACCATACATAATTGTTTCTAGATTAATGGGTTCATTTCTGGGTGCCTGTTGTTGCCAGTGTTTTTCAGACACTGTTGTACCTGAAAGTATAAGAAGCTGACACTGGTATTTATTACAATGGCATCTGTCAGGACTTGCTGGCTCGGAATGCAATGTTAGCAGAAGAGTTACTGAGAACTGGTGGTGGTACGACCACAGATACTTCACAGAAACCGAGCAGTGGCCGAGAAAGGGTCCAGATTGAAGCTCTCAGACAAGAACTGGAGGGGGCAAAACGACAGATAGGGGCACTCAAAAGTGAGAAGTCCCAGATTGAAGCTGAAGCTAACAACCAAAGAAACCTTTCAGTAAAACTGGAGTCTGATCTCAAGAGCTTGTCAGAAGCTTACAACAGCATAGAGCAGGCCAACTACCGCTTGGATGCCGAGGTAAAAGCCTTGCGGCAGGGAGGCAGCGTGCCATATCCTGACGTGGAAGCAATAAAAGCGCAAGCTAAGGAAGAGGCTGAGAAGGACAGTGAGGCAGAACTGAATGATCTACTCGTCTGCCTTAGGCAGGAGCAAACAAAGGTCGAGAAGCTGAGCACAAGGCTGACAGAGCTCGGCGAAGATGTGGATACCCTTCTGCAGGGTATTGGCGATGACACTGCCATTCCGGATGATGATGATGAAGAGTGATTAGTTTATGTAACCTGCAGGTCTGCTGGTGTAATCTACCTTCATATTGGGTCATGATATTGCGATGGCAACTGGCAAATGTACAGTGGATGACAAATGCACCGTTCCAAGTTTAAGTTATTTCTAGAGAATGTGACTAAATAGCCTCTTGTTTTTGGTTAATAAATTAAGATATAAAATCATTATCATTTCAACAGAGAATAAAACATGACAGGATGACATCTTTGTATGGATTTGGTGTACATCCATTTAGTGCATATTCGGTGTCCCACAAAAATTTAAGGCCTGAAACAGAAGAGGGTGAATTATCTCCTAATGGTGAAATGAAAGAGGAACACTTCTGTGTTTGCTCAGATGAAGCTGTAGATGGAACTTCTAAACAAAACACTGAATAGCAATGAGGTGATAAACCGATTTTACCAGCGTCGCTCTACCAGCAGAATTAGTAAGGGTAGCCTTCCAACCAGGGAGCCGCTCAGCTATCTTATCAATGAGCGGATAGAAGTCACTCTTTGTAAGTTTCCTAACGACAATGGCATACCAAGATACTTACAAGGGAAGTGTTGTATAATTTCCAAATCACGAAGCTCACATCTGATGGGAGTGACTGAACTCTTTCCAATGTTTGTAGCCAAGTTAGAGGCTTCATCAAAGACCCTAATGATTTCTTTGACCAGCAGTAAATTCCTCAGCGCGAGGATGTAAGAACAGCACTACATCGTCAGCATAGAGAGAAACCCTCTGCCCTATCCTTTTAAAATGTTGATGGTCGACTTTTAAAGTTTTAGGTATTGGTAGTCAAAGGTAAAAGGAATTGACTTAGGATAAACAAACCTACATGAATATATGGTTGTGGTCAGAGGAGGTAGATGCTAATAGATAAGTTGGCTGAACATTTTATTTGGGAATTTTAGTAGTCAGTAGGTTGTTGCTGTATGACAACAAAAGTTGAAAGGAATATGCTGCGGATGAAAGACGCAAAGACAGATCTTAACACTGTAAAAGGTCATGGGAAACTGGATATGTCTCAATGGAAAAAAGAGTTTCTTCATTAGTAAATACAGCACTAAAGTAACTGGATATTGATTTATAGTAATGGCATCTTAAGTTTAGCTGTAGTGTGTTTAGGGTGAATTGGAACCATGCCACTATAGTGAAATACTACTGCAACTTTTGACATCCAAAATATGCCATCATGATTTGCTTTATCTTCGAGGCATACCATTATGTCATGTTACATCAATGTTTGTGATTTTTCAAACCTGTTATCTAACAAGCTAGGATCTGTTTGCTCGTTAACAGCGAGTACTCTATGCAGTTGAATGCTTCTCGCATCAAAGTTCTTCAAGCTCAGGATGATCTAGTAAACAAAATGAAAGACGATGCGATGAAGGAACTCCTCCATGAATACAAGAACCTTTTGAAAGATCTAATTGTTCAGGTTTGGACAAAACATAATACACAGATTTCAATGTTCTTTTTTCAGAAAGAAAAAAAAATCTACAAGTCGATACACATCAATTAGACAGTCTGTTTGATCAAATGCAGATCCGGAAGCTTCTTTTTGGCCAAACTGCAGCCTAATTGACTCAATCCGCAGATGATGGTATGGCTTGCTTCTACCTAGTGGTTTTTGCCAAATTGATCGTTTACGGTATTCATCCCCAATGTACAAACTACCTTATCAAGGCACATAAATTCTCCAGATCAATATTCAAAGTATTTTACTGCAGGTTTATCAGTACACTATACAACTTACTTGATGGTTCTTCTGAGGAGAAGCCCGCGGCGGAGAAGACGACCGCCGGGAAGAAGCCCAAGGCGGAGAAGCGGGTCCCCGCGGGCAAGTCTGCCGGCAAGGAGGACGACGAGAGCAAGCGTGGCAGGAAGAAGGGAAAGAAGAGCGTGGAGACGTCGCGCCCACATTTATCCTCATCGAAGTGGAGGGAGTGGAGCAGTTCAGAGGGAGATCGTGGGGGGATTGCAGCTGGTGCAGCAATGGAGATCGTGGCGCACGGGAGTGGGGAGACCTGGCGATGACGGCGCGCGGGGATGGGCCTCGTGGCGCGCGGGGGTGGGGCGCCCTAGCGACGACGGCGCGCCAGGGTGGAGCGGAGGTGGTGGGCGGAGGTGGACGGCGCGCGGGGTGGGCTGTGGATTGGACGGCGCCGCGCGGGGTGGGCTGTGGATTGGACGGCGCACGGGGTGGGCTGTGGATTGGACGGGAGGAGGACGGCGCGCGGTGGTGGGCAGATGGGCCTCCTGCGTTGTCAACAAATACAAGTTAAAAATAGTACCACATTGTGCACTGAACTGTGCACACATTTGTTTATAAGGTTTAGTGTGTCCCAGAGAATATGTAGTCTTGGTTGGCTGTGAGCTTTAACCCCACGCTGCTAGCTTTTTTGGTAAAAATTTGGTCGCGGTTCGCGGGACGCTTGGGCTTGGGAATGGGAAACGGGTCACATGCGCGAACGTCGCGGTTCGCGAGACGCTTGGGAATGGAAAACGGGTCACATGCGCGAACGCGGGACACAGTTGGGAATGAAGGGAATGGGGTCGTGGGACACAGTTGGGAATGAAAACGGAGTTGGGAATGGGAATGGCAGAACCAAGAGTTGGGAATGGGAATGACAGAACCAGGAATGGGGCAGCCTACCCCTTGCGTTCTTAATTAGTAGTATAGGTTTTTTTCTCATTGCAATTGAATGCAAACTAAAGTTTTCCCTCACCTCTATGTCGCGTGATTTTTTGGTATTCTATTGTTTGTGCTGGTAACTTCTGGAAAAAAGGTTCAAAACCGTATGTATCCAAATATCAGTTTTAGAATTATAGTTTACCATTACATTTAACCCTTTCCTCTCATCGCACAAACATCCTTTTTACTTCAATGTATGTCCTATTTATTTATCTCCAAACGACTGCAAACTAGCTAATAATTCTTCTCATCTCTCTGCCACATGGACATTACGCTACTGCAATTGGAAAAACGGCACCAAGACAAATATGTATCTCAATCGTAGTTCTATATTTCATGATTATTTTCCTTATATGATAGTTACTTCGTGTTTACATGGTACATACCTCTAGAATCTTTTACATGTTCCAAAGCACATGTGTGTGTTAATGGTTTCGACTTATAATCTTTTGCTTACGTATTGCCTCTACAATAAGAATTAGTCATGAAAAATTCAAATAAAAATTCAAATGCTCTAAAATAACCACTGTCATAAAAAAACTCGACATGTGGGGGTAAGACAGCCTCCGGGCATTGTACTAAGAAGAATACATTCTCAAACAGACCGAGAACACCCCTGAACCCCTACTCCACCCATACACAGCGGCATCGAAGCCCACGTGAGAACGACCAAGACCGGGGCTGAGCCTTAGGCCTGTGCTTTGGCGTGGAATAGACGAGGGGATTTTTTAACCACAGACTGAAATTCGCTCACACGGGGAGTTGAACTTAGGACCTGAGGAGTGCTACTCAGACACCTAACCAACTCAGCTAGAGACCCTTTCGCACCACTGTCATAAATTACAGAGTCTTTTTTAGCAATAGTATATACATGTATAGATATCCATGTTTTTTCCTGTCAAAAAAGGCTTACATATGTACAGTATTCTTTTCGTTCATACACGCATTTTTTGATAAAATCATACCTTCTACCATCAACCTTTGAAGTTCTAAAGTGTTTATTTTATATGCTCTACAGAGTTATGTATGTATGTATGCATCTTCAACCTTTTGAAGATAATTTGTATAAACATAACAACTAATTAGTTTTATATGTTGAAACGGGCAAAAATAACCGCTCTCATAAATTACCGAGCTTTGTTTAATTACTATTGTTCTACCTTCTATGATATACATGACCAACTTGCTTAATTGTCACTTATATTACAGAATGTATATCTACATTTTGCAAATGATATGACATTATTATCACGTGCATTACATTTTTTACCATGCGCGCAAGGCGCGCACAAGTTACTAGTATGTTACTTAATAAATGGATGATTGGTTGTTCACCGCATATTACTGTTTAGGAGTAAATTATTTTTGTAGTTTCTAGACAATATCCTAGTTTTTAGTAATACCATAGTATTTTATGCTATAAGGTATTTGATTGCGTTCCTAAAAACTATATTTTTAAAATCATGGTATCAAGGATAAGATCTCTGGTGCTTATGGACCATCGGTCAGCGAGCGCGGTAGGGAAAGCCTTTTGATAGAGGACGAGACCTGATCTTCCGTGATGTATGATAACTTGATTGCTGGAGATTTCAACATTGATGATCTAAGGCTCCGAGCGAATAAATCATCGCAATCACTACACCACTGCTCCATTATTTATCACCTGTGACACACGAGCGACCTCGCCACGAAGGCTTATCCCTGTAAGTGCAATCAAGAACACAAGCAACAACATGAAGAACGCCATCAAAATTGCATTGATCACCAGGTGGGTCTCACAAACCGATGAACGACGATATTGTTCGATGACATATATGATCTAAGCAAAACTTAAACCCTAATGTGGCGCACGACTGCTGTTAAAATAGAGGTTAGATGATCTTCTTATCTTCCCAACCATATCAAGTTCGTCTCCATCGAAGTTTAGATGTGTCCTAGGCATCCATTTTAGTGCAGACTGTACTAGAACCCGAGATAGAACGTAGTCGAGTCGGACTTGATCTCCTTCCTGTTATGGACGCCCTTGCTGCTCCTTCTCAACACCTTGGCCTTTCCTAAGTCCTTGATGGTTCTCTCAAAAGTTCATAATCATTAAAACATACATGGCACCAAGTGTAAGCTCTAAAACACAATTGACTAGGTTAGAACGAACCTGAAGATTCAGCTTTCGTGCATGTGCCCGTGTTGTCGGATCATGCATTGTTTGTATGGGAGTGATGTCCTCATTCTCCTTCCCCACTTGAATTGGAGTTGTCCTTGACTCAGGCGATGGCTAAGGGGTGGCCGAGCAACCCTAGGATGTACAAGGCCTTTAGCCCCAAAAACAGGTGTCGCTGATTTCTGACAGATTCTGGACTTCATCATGCTATTCCGATTCTGATCAGCTCCAACCGTATATCGACGTGGGACCAGTTGGGATGGAAAGCTTATCTCCTTAGCTTTCCAATGGTATCTAGAACGTCAGAAAAAGAGTCTATATGTAGTCTGGGCGTCCGTTTTCGCGAGACCCACTCATGTAGTTCGAGCCGGATTCGCAAATAAACTAGACTTAAACTCTCCTTGAGCTTGATACTCTATGATTGATTGGGCCTTGATCATATAGTTGACATCCATGTACTCATCTTCTTGGTTTTGAGTCGTCCTCGACTCAAAGTCGTCGGTGCCTGCAAAAGGTGTTGACGTAGTGCTTGATGTCAGCCAACCTTGCTCCCCTTCTTGAAGTTGACCCTGTTGTTGTAAAACATACAAAGAATGACAAGTGGAACTGGACGTGATATGGTTAGCTTTAACACAGTCCTTTAATTGATCATATTGTTTCACAACAAAAGGAGATTTCATATTTGAACAAATATATACTCGATGTACCATATATTCTCCTTTCCAATTATATCTTCCAATAACATGATATGCATATTTAGATAATCATAGCAAATCAACACTAAAAGAAAGTTTTTCCTCTAAATTATTTAGATTACATAGAACACCAAATTCATTATAGCCCAAAGTATTTAAAGAAGACAACAATTTCAACTTATCATCATTGGTTATAGGATTGAATGTTCTAATTTTGGCACAATTAATAGGATTAGAAGCAACAACATCAAGTTTGTACTCTAGTTGTGGCATAGAAAATAGTATTAGGCTGGTGGCAGTGCGGGCGGCAGCGCGGGCAAGAAGAGGCCGCTGCCGCCCGCGCGCGGGCGAGAGGCCGGCGCCAGGCGATGGCGCTCGCGCCCGGCGAGAGCGGGCGGTATCGCCTCGCTCTCACCCGCGCTGGAGCGCCCGCTCGGGCGAGAGGCGGGCGAGAGGGAGGCGAGGCACTGGCGGGGCGAGAGCACGGGCGAGAGCGACGTGGCGCGATCTGATTGGTCCACGTGTGCTAGCCGTTGCAACTAGTTGTTTTTGACCGTTTGGAGTCCAAAAAATTCGAAAAAAATTGCAAAAAATCACAAATTTCATCCCCAATCCCTCTATATATACCCCTACCTGGGTGGAGCTCATTCCACACACCATTCCATCTCATTTTTCTCTTCCAAACTCCCCTTTCTTCACACAATGTCGGGTTGGTCCCCAGATTTGAACACCTTCACGGATCTCTTGCAGTCCGATGGGTCACCTACAACCCTTCCGTTAGATGAGCCTTCTTCACTACATCGTCGCTCCGATGTTTCAGCCTCACTCCCCCGTGCACTATTTCCGGCTGCGCGTCCACCACCATACCCTTATCCCTATCATTTGTATCAATATCCACCGTCTTCATATGGTCAACCTCCAACTTCCCAAGCCGGAATTCAAGCCTCATTCCCGGTACGTCCGTATGCCCCTCCCCCACCTGCTGCGGACGGAAGTCAAGCTTCTTTCTAGATACCTCCATACGCCCCTCCTCCCATATGCTCCACCTCCGTATGGAGTACCTCCTTATGCTCCACCTCCGTATGGAGCACCTCATCCATATGCTCCACCTACGTATGGAGCACCTCCTCTAGTTGCACCATTATCTGTTGGATCTGAAAACTAAGCTGAGGAAAATCCTGTGCCGAAGGAAAAGCGTCCAAAGAGGCTAGAGTGGACGAAGGAAGACGAGGAAAAGCTGGTGAGTGAATCGTTTCTCATTTATTTAATCTTGATTTTTTAGTTTACTTATATTATAGGTTTTATTGTAGGTTAATGCTTGGTTTATGCATTCTAATGATCCCATCTCCGGCAACAATAAGAGCGGATCAAGTTTCTGGGGCCAAATAGCGGCAACATATAACTCCACCTCCGACCCTATCCGTCATCGAACCACCAAGCAACTTAAAGATCATTGTGTCACCTACAACCGGGAGGTGACCAAGTTCAATGGATTCTACCTCCAAGAAGAAAGGTTGCGTCAGAGTGGAGCTGACGATGCAATGGTCATGGATGCAGCAATGGCGAGGTTCGAGGGTAAAATGGGGCATCCATTTAAGCGCCATCATTGGTGGCAAGTTGTTCGCCACGAGCCCAAGTGGTCAGCAAAGCATGGTCTTGGTAGTGGATCTGATTCGACTGCGAATAAGAGAACCTAACTCGGAGTCTCTGGTGAATATAGTTCTGGAGGCACTGAAGACACCGAGGAGGAAGTGCCCCGACCAGTGGGGCGTGATAGGGCAAAGGCGGCTGCGCGAAAGACAAAGACGAAGGGGAAAGGGAAGGAAGCCACGAGCAGCGAATCAACAAGTGAAGCATTCAAAATGAAGAACTTGTGGGGTGGATTAGTGAAGGCCAAGCTTTTGAAGCAATGGAACATCCTAAAGGGCCGATCAACCAGAGATATGGACCCGGCTGAAAGACGTACCCATGGCAGGGCCGTAAAGATGGTCGAAAAAGAACTTGGTCTGCTAGATGACGAAGAAGAGGAACCGGAAGCGGAACGTGAAGAGGAGGAAGATGAGGATGAGATCGAGGAGTCCGATTAGAGTTATGTAATTTTATTTTAATTATCATGTCATTTTATTTTAATTATCATGTCATTTTATTCAATAAAAATATTATGTTGTGTGTTTTCTGAGCGTTGAAATAAATCCGCGTGAATTACTTAATTCTGAAATAGAAAAGCTGACGTGGCTATAGCCTGAGGCTGTAGCCTGCTGCAGCCTGTGCACTGGAGCAGCAGGGGCGAGAGTGGAGGCGAGAGCTGACGTGGCAGGGGCGAGGGGGAGGCTGTGCACTGAACTCAGCCTTATCATCACACAACTCTTCTTTATCATTGTTGAGCACCATTTATGGCACTAGGCATGCATGTACGGTCCGACCCTGAGGATCGGACGGTCCGGCTCGCAGACGGTCCGCTTATAAGCGCGGACGATCCGCGAATAGATCGGATCAGGCGATTAAACTCCTATCCTCTCACGTGTTTATCCCTCTAATCTTGCATGAACTGTTGGAGAACACCTAGGAACGGGTCTAAACCTCCCCCTTATATATTTGAAGGAGTATGGCCGATTGAACAACCCAACAATCGAATCAACAATCAATTTATCTTATTTTCTTTACCTTTTGCCCTAGGAGTAGATAGTAACATAGATTTCTCCCTCTAATCTTCACCTCTCTCTGGCTCTACGTCGTTTAGAGGTGTCCTGTGTGGCCTGCCGATTCTGAGACAAACCCTAATATCTCTCCTCCCCGATAGGGTCCCTCCCGGGAGCGAGATCCAGGTGCTATTGACGAATCTCGTCGCCTCTGCGCACATGCGGACCGTCTAGCCCCCAGGCGCAGACCGTATAGCTCATCAAGCAAAAACCCAAGCCTCTGCGCCAGGTCGTGGATCATCTCGCCCTCGGCTACGGACCGTCCGCGCTTCCGCGGAGAGCGTCATCGCTGGTACTCATCACAGCGATTGGCGCCTAGAACGGCGATAACACACATTTTGGCGACTCCGCTGGAGACATCGCGTAAAGATCTATCAGATCGGCCCTCAATGGCTGGTTCAAAAGCTAACTCTGACATCTTTCCCAACAACATCATTGAGCCGACCTGGCAAACTCTGCTGGCTGAAGATCATCAGGAGTTTGAAGAGCACAATGAGCAGCTGATCAAGGAAGCATATGAAATACAATGATCACAATGGCCAACTTCAAATTGGACAGGAATCACAAGGTCGTCCGGCATCGGGCAACTGATCTGGCTTCACTCCGACCTGCTATACTACCCCAAGGTAAGCGAGACCAACGAAATTCAATATCTCAGAGCTTACGTAGATGAGCAGTGAGATCAAATGCAACAAATCATAGAGGGTGTGCAAAATGATTATAGGAGGCCAGTGTGCTCATTTAATAAAATCTATTGTCACAAATTCTCCCTCGCACGAGGTTAAATCCGGGGAAAACACACGTGATTCATTGGCTACAGATTGACATGGCCAATCACAACCCCTTTATATAATGCCGATAGACACATACCCCAGACAACCACACTCTCATACGCAAATCGGGGGTAAACCCGCTGATCTGCGCACGGCTGGACCGTCCGCACGTGAGCACGGATCGTCCGAGTCAACGGCGGACGACCCCGTTTTAGAACCAAATTACCGAGACCCGCACCTGATCCGCCTGAAAGGTAAATGTGTCCTTAGGCCATTTCTATAAATGTTTTGGTGATTAGATGCCCAACACATATTGTTTTAGTGAATATGTGCTAAAGTGTTAAAGAGATGCAAATAAAGAATCAAGGTATGTCACTAGCCTTAGTGAATTGTTTTTGGTACTAACATATTCCTCTAAGTGCTAGGAACCTTGTTAAACAAAATGAGATTGGATTGGAGAAAGTTGGCAGTGCCCAGCCAGACTTCACCAGCCTGCGGGTGCACCGGACATTGTCCGGTGCCTAGGCTAGAGCGTCGATGAACTCGTTGCTCTCGGGAATTGCTGGGGACACTGTGGCTAAAATTCACCGGACTGTCCGGTGAGCCAGCAGTGCCCGCGCCAAAGGTCGGCAGCGAAATCAGCGCGCAATCAACGACCGACACGTGGCCAGAGCCAACAGTCAACAGGTCGCACCGGACTGTCCGGTGTGCCAAGTGGACCTCGGCTCCAACGGTCAGCTTCACCAAATAAGGAAGGATATCACGCACTGTTCATGTTCGGTGGTGCACTGGACTGTCCGGTGCGCCCACGAACAGAAGGCAACTATTGCCTACCAAATGGAGCTCTAATGGCTCCTAGCTGCCTTGGGCTATAAAAGGGATCCCTAGGCACATATGGAGCAGAAAACCAAACCTCAATTAAACATCCTAAGATGCTTAGACTCTGCAAGCACGCATCTGATTCGTTGTGTTTGAGATTTGAGCACTTGTTTGAGCTGTGAACTCGCTGCGCTGTGTTTTGTGCTTGTTTCTTGACTTGTGTGTGTGGTATTGTTGTGACTCTAGCGCTTGTGTGTGCTTCTATTCCCTCCCCTACTCTTGTGGTTTTATTGTGATCAATATTGTAAGGGTGAGAGGCTCTAACTTGTGGAGATTCCTCACAAAGGGAAACATCCGCTATAAGGAAGAAAATTGTGATACACAAGGTTGATCATTGGATCACTTGAGAGGGATTAGGTGCAATCCTTGACCGAAGGAGGTCACCACAACATGGAGTACGCATTGGCGGAACCACAGGATAAAATCGATGTGTCTCTTATGCCACTTTCTATTGTGATTGATTTCTTCCTTGGAGTTCTCACTTAATCACTTGCGCTATTATTCCTAAGTTCAATACATATTCTAAAGGAACAATCAAGTGAAGAGTTCTCTCTCTATTCATAGCATATTGGTTTTGACTTCACTAACATATTATAAACCAAGTTTGTGTTGTTTACTCTTGAATTTTATAGGACCACCTATTCACACACCCCTCTAGGTGCTCTCAATTGGTATCGAAGTCATACTCTTCATTCAGGGATTAACTGACCGAAGAGATGGATCCTAAAGGTAAGGGCATGTGATCAACGACAAGAAGGAGACTCTCTACGTCGATGAGCCAAAAGCCGACAAGCCCACTCACTCAGGCTCGAGTCACAAGAAAGGTACGGGAAGAAGAAGAGGTGTATAAAGAAGATCATCTACTATGACAGTGACGCCTCCTCCTCTTCACCAAGGGATGACGACGACGAATACTCTTCGTCAAAAATGAAAACAATTAATCAGAATTACTCTTTTGATTATTCTCGCATCCCTTATAATTCAAATGCTCAAGAACCCCCACACTTTGATGGTGAAGACTATTCATTTTGGAGCCATAAAATGTGTAGTCACTTATTTTCTCTGCATCCTAGTATTTGGGAAATTGTTGAAAATGGAATGCATTTGATACTACTAATAATCATGTATTGATCAATGAGCAAATACATAAAAATGCCCAAGCTAATACTATTTTGTTAGCATCTCTATGTAGGGATGAATACAATAAAGTATGCGACTTGTACAATGCCAAGCAAATATGGGATACCCTCAAGATCTCTCACGAGGGTAATGACGCCACCATGCTTACCAAGATCGCACTAGTGTAAGGCGAGCTTGGGAGATTCTCCATGATAAGGGGATAGTAGCCAACTCAAACTTACAACAGGGTCAAGACCCTGGTCAACAAGATTTGAAGCTATGGAAGTACAAGATGGATGGATCATGACGTCGTCCGACTCATGCTAAGGTCATTTATCTTATTGATCCTCATCTTGTAAAACTTATCCGTGAGAACCCCAGGTACACAAAGATGATGCTCGAGGAAACTCTCGGAAAATTCGTGAGCAAGTGCATGATGATGAAGGAAGCAAGGTATGTGGACGACCGGCTTGAAGGGACGCAAGGAGTATCCCAACAAGAACAATCCATGGGAAAGCGCTCCTGCTTCAAGTGTGGTAAGTCTGGTCATTTTATAGCACAATGTCCCAATAATGACAATGACCAGGCACAAGGAAACAAAGGGAAGAAGGAAAGGAATAAGAACTACACGAAGGCAGATGGCGAGGCGCACATTGAAAAAGAATGGGACTCTGACGGTTCTTCATCCGACTCCGATGATGAAGGACTAGCTGCATCGGCCTTCAACAAGTCATTCCTCTTCCCCAACGAATGCCACGCGTGCCTCATGGCTAAGGTGAAGAAGGTACGTACACGAGATACACCTAAGTACACTTCTTCTAGTAATGAGGAATCTTCTGATGATGAGGTAGATTATAGTGATATATTTAAGGGATTAGATAGATCTAAAGTAGATAAGATAAATGAATTAATTGATGCTCTTAATGAAAAGGATATGCTGCTAGAAAAAGCAAGAAGATATTCTATATGAAGAACATGGTAAATTTATTAATGTTCAAAAATCTCTTGCTCTAGAAATTAAGAAAAATGAACTATTGTCTTCTGAGCTGTCTACTTGCCATGATTCTATTTCTAGTCTTAAAAGTTTAAATGTTGATTTAAATGTTAAGCTAGAAAAAGTTAATGTGGGTAGTTCATGTGTAAAACATGTTGTTATCTGCAATAGGTGTAAAGATTTTGATGTTGATGCTTGCAATGAATATGTCTCTACCTTTCTTAATTTGAATAATGATGTTGCAAGTCTTAATGCTCAACTTAAGACTTGCAAGGATAATTATGAGAAATTAAAATTTGCCAGGGATGCCTACACCATTGGTAGACACCCCTCTATTAAGGATGGACTTGATTTCCAAAAGGGAACCAAGAACTTAACAAGCCAAAGGATCTCCACTCTCAACATGGAGAAAGTGAAGGCTCCTATAGCTAGTAGCTCTTCACATGACCAAAAGAACCATGCTTGTTTTTATGCTCATGTTAAGAATGTTTCGAGTGTTGCTTATCATTATAGGAGTTATAATCATGCTGCTTTACCTGTATATCATGATGCTACATTTAATTCTCATACCATGTTTGCATCTAGTTCTTCATATGCTCATGGTAGGAATAGATCTAGGCGCCATCATATTGTTTCTAATGCGCCTAGGAAGGCATCAACTGGACCAACAGTTTTTATCAAATATGTGATGCTTCATTTGTACTGTTACGCAAAAATGATAAAGTAGTTGCTAGAAGTTTGGGACCTAAGTGCAAGAGAGACAAAACTTGCATCTAGGTTCCAAAGTCTATTATGACTAACCTTGTAGGACCCAACAAGAGTTGGGTACCTAAAACCCAAGCTTAATTACCTTGCAGGTTTATGCATCCGGGGGCTCAAGCTGGATCATTGATAGCGGATGGACAAACCACATGACAGAGGAGAATAAAATGTTCACCTCCTACGTAAGAACAAGGATTCCCAAGACACTATCATCTTTGGAGACAGGAATCAAGGCAAGGTTAAAGGTCTTGGTAAAATAGCAATCACTGTCGAGCATTCAATTTCTAATGTGTTTTTAGTTGAATCACTCAGCTACAATTTATTGCCTGTAAGTCAATTATGTCATATGGGTTATAATTGTTTATTTACAAATGTTGATGTATCGCCTTTAGAAGAAGTGATGGTTCATTAGCTTTTAAGGGTGTACTAGATGGCAAGCTCTATTTAGTAGATTTTTCAAAAGAGAATGCCGATCTAGATGCATGCTTAATCGCTAAGACTAATATGGGCTGGCTCTAGCACCACCGTCTAACACATGTTGGGATGAAGAACATTCATAAGCTTCTAAAGAGAGAACATGTGTTAGGACTAACCGATCTCTGTTTTGAGAAAGACAGACCTTGTGCAGCTTGTCAGGCAGGAAAACAGGTGGGAACCACTCATCAAAGTACGAACGTCATGACGACATCAAGACCACTGGAACTCCGACATATGGATCTCTTCGGGTCTGTTGCTTATCTTAGCATCGAGGGAAGTAAGTATGGTCTTGTAATTGTTGATGATTTTTCCTGCTTCACTTGGGTGTTCTTTTTGCAGGATAAATCTAAAACCCAAGGAACATTAAAGCGCTTCCTAAGGAGAGCTCAAAATGAGTTTGAGCTAAAGGTGAAAAATATAAGGAGCGATAATGGATTTGAGTTCAAGAACATTCAAGTAGAAGAGTATCTTGAGGAGGAAGGCATCAAGCATGAGTTCTCCGCTCCCTATACACCATAACAAAAAATGATGTAGTAGAGAGGAAGAACATGACACTAATTGACATGGCGAGGACAATGCTTGGAGAGTACAAGACGTCTGAGCGGTTTTGGTCGGAAGTTGTGAATACAGCTTGCCATGCCATTAACCAACTCTATCTGCATCGCCTCCTCAAGAAGACATCATACCAACTCCTAACTGGTAACAAACCCAATGTTTCTTACTTTCGTGTATTTGGGAGCAAATGCTACATCTTGGTAAAGAAAGGTAGACATTCAAAGTTTGCTCCCAAAGCTGTAGAAGGTTCTTACTAGGTTATGACTCAAATACAAAGGCATATAGGGTCTTCAACAAATCATCAGGATTAGTTGAAGTCTCTAGCGACGTTGTATTTGATGAGACTAATGGCTCTAGAGATCAAGTTGATCTTGATGATGTAGATGAGGATGAGGTTCCGACGACCGCAAAGCGCACAATGGCGATAGGTGATGTGCGACGGCAGGAACAACATGACCAAGACCAACCCTCTTCCTCTACATTGGTGCATCCCCTAACTCAAGATGAGGAACAGGTACCTCAAGATGAAGGATTGGATCAAGGGGGAGCACATGGAGAACAAGATAAGGAGGAAGAAGCACCATAAGCTCCTCCAACTCAAGTCCGGGCGACAATTCAAAGAAATCATCCAGTGGATCAGATTCTGGGTGATATCAACAAGGGAGTAACCACTCGCTCATGTTTAGCTAACTTTTGTGAGCATTACTCGTTTGTTTCTTCTATTGAACCTTTCAGGGTAGAAGAAGCCTTGCAGGATCCAGATTGGGTGTTGGCCATGCAGGAAGAGGTCAACAACTTCAAAAGAAATGAAGTTTGGAGCCTGGTGCCACATCCGAAACAAAACATTATGGGAACCAAGTGGGTGTTCCACAACAAGCAAGATGAGCACGGAGTGGTGACAAGAAACAAGGCTCTACTTGTGCCAAAAGGTTATGCCCAAGTCACAGGTTTGGATTTTGAGGAGACTTTCGCTCCTATAGCTAGGCTTGAATCAATTCGCATATTATTGGCCTATGTTGCTCACCATTCTTTTAAGTTGTTTCAAATGGACGTGAAAAGTGCCTTCCTTAATGGACCAATCAAGGAGGAAGTGTATGTGGAACAACCACATGGCTTCGAGGACGACAAGTATCCCGATTATGTCTACAGGCTCTCTAAGACGCTCTATGACTTAAGCAAGCCCCAAGAGCACGGTACGAATGCCTTAGAGATTTCCTTATTTCTAATGCTTTCAAGGTTGGGAAAGTTTATCCTACTCTATTTACTAATACTTACAATGGTGATCTGTTTGTATGCCAAATATATGTCGATGGCATAATAATTGGTTCTACTAATCAAAAGTCTTGTGAGGAGTTTAGCAGGGTGATGATGCAGAAATTCGAGATGTCTATGATGGACGAGCTAAACTACTTCCTTGGATTCCAAGTAAAGCAACTCAAGAAAGGGACCTTCATCTCTCAAACGAAGTATACTCTAGATTTGCTCAAGAGGTTTGGGATGAAGGATGCAAAGCCGGCAAAGACACCGATGGGAACGGGCGGACACTTGGACCTCAACAAAGGAGGTAAGTCCGTTGATTAAAAGGCATACCGGTCTATGATAGGATCGTTGCTTTATCTTTGAGCTAGTAGACCGTATATTATGATATGTGTATGCATGTGTGCTAGATTTCAATCCGATCCCAAGGAATGTCACCTTATGGTCGTTAAGCGAATTCTTCGACATTTGGTTTCTACGCCTTGCTTCGGGATCTACTATCCAAAGGGGTCTACCTTTGACTTAATCAGATACTCAGACTCCGACTATGCCGGGTGCAAGGTTGATAGGAAGAACACATCAGGGACTTGTCAGTTTCTAGGAAGGTCCATGGTGTCTTGGAGCTCTAAGAAACAAACTTTCATTGCCCTATCCACCGCTGAGGCCGAGTATGTTGCCGCAGGACAGTGTTGCACGCAACTGCTTTGGATGAGGCAAACCCTCCGGGACTTTGGCTACAATCTGAGCAAAGTCCAACTCCTATGTGATAATGAGAGTGCAAACCGCTTGGCGGATAATCCTGTTGAACACAGCCGCATTAAGCACATAGACATCCGACATCACTTTTTGAGAGACCACCAACAAAGGGGGATATCAATATTTACCATATTAGCACCGAGAACCAGGTAGCCGATATCTTCACCAAGCCTTTAGATGAGAAAAGGTTTTGCAGGTTGCGTAGTGAGCTAAATGTCTTATATTCATGTAACTTGGATTAATCTATAGCATACATGTGTTCTATGCCTTTGATCATGTTACTTTTAGCATTAATGTCTTTACTTGCTTATTTTGTGGTGCCCAAGTTGTACAAGTCATCCCCGGACCTCATAAGTTACTATGCAAATGATGCACAAGTTTAGGGGGAGGATGTGCTACAACTTGACCCCTTTGAGACTAATGTGTTTGCTTGAGTATTTTTGGCATAGTCTCAAAGTTGAATTGAAAGGGAAAATGTAAACTTGGACAAATAAAGGACTTACACTGCATTCCGGTATCAATGTATCTTGTCCCAAGTTCATCTTTGTGTTCTCATTGACTTTTGCTCTTCTTTGACATTTTGGTGAGGCAATGGGGTTAAAAGGGCCAAATAGTTCTCATGTTTTGGTGCTTAATGCCAAAGGGGGAGAAATTAAGGTCAAAGCAACTGGATTAGCCAACCACTTGTGAATTTCAAAAATTGTAGAGTTCGACTCTTTGTGTTTGATCAAAACCCTCCTATTGCAAAAATTGTTCTCTTATGGGGGAGAAATTTGATTACGGGAACTGGGGGAGTTTTTTGGCATCTGATAAAATTTACTCTTGAAAAATCGTTTGATTTGCCAAAACTAGTGTTTTTGACTTATAGATAGGCAAAAGAACTTGCTTTGTGAAAATAAACCAAGTGGTGGCAAAAGTGATCCAAATATGCCAAATTCTAAGTGTTCTCTTTGAAAATGTTGTTGCATTTCGAGTTGCTTTTAATGTGTTGGCATAAATCACCAAAAAGGGGAGATTGAAAGGGAATTGTGCCCTTGTGCCATTTCTATAAATGTTTTGGTGATTAGATGCCCGACACATATTGTTTTAGTGAATATGTGATAAAGTGCTAAAGAGATGTAAATAAAGAATCAAGGTCTTCGGCATTCGACCACACCGAAGTCACCGCGAGGGGCAGCGCTAACTACCCTCGCGTGCAACACTCCGCGCAAAAGTCGCTAAGGGTGCAGCCGGACCTTCCGTGCAAAAGTCGCCTACGGGTGCAGCCGGACTAGCACAATAAGTGCGCAAAATCGAAGTCTTCTCCAAAAGACTCCCCGTACAAAAGTCGCCTAAGGGTGCAGCCATACTTCGTGCAAAAGTCGCCTACGGGTGCAGCCGGACTAGCACACTGAGTCCGCAAAATCGAAGTCTTCTCCAAAAGACTCCCCGCGCAAAAGTCGCCTAAGGGTGCAGCTGAACCCTCCATGCAAAAGTCACCTACGGGTGCAACCGGACTAGCACAATAAGTGCGCAAAATCGAAGTCTTCTCCAAAAGACTCCCCGTGCAAAAGTCGCCTAAGGGTGCAGCTGGATTCTCCGTGCACAAGTCGCCTACGGGCACGGCCGGATCAACGAAGGCACGCAGCCTCATATAAATTACAGTTACATATATACAGCGAGGGCATCACACTTTACATTGGCTCAACCTTCGGGATGATACCCATCTCCCTGTAGTTGAACAGCATTATCCTCAACTCCTCACCCTCAAAAAGATTTTGCAGCTCCCCCTCACCTACACTCGCCCCAGCCGGCGAGGACAACAATTCCCGTTTGCTAGCCCCGTCCACACGAAGACGACCACCCTCCACCTCACTCACTCTCCGTTTCGCCACCGCCCTTCGCTGCCTATGCCCAGCACTCGGACCAGGAAGAACTTCCGCACCCATCACACGCGGAGAAGCCTCCACCGCAGCCACATCCAAGGCCGCAAAATAATCCAAGCCCTCATCCGAAGACTCTTCCGTCCACACAACCGAACTCTCATAATCATCAGACTCAAAAAACTTAGACACGGAATCATCAGAATCATTTTCAGCAACCACGGTCGAAGCCGCCACAAAATTAGCATTGTCAGTAGCGGTTGCATGCGCATGCCCAAAACCCTGAACCTGCACAGCAACCGAGGTTCAGTAACACGTAGACAAAATTTACAAACTCCCCTGCACCTATATAACTACTTAGCCACCTGCGAAGGCACGGCCGCGGCCGTGGGGTCTTCGACTGCCGGCTCAGCCACCACCTTCAGGGCATCTTCGACCGTCGGCACAGGGGCCGACACAGGGTCTTCGCCGGCCACAGTAAGCACGGGCACAGCCGAGGGGCCTTCTCCGGCGTCCAAGGTCAGCACCGGGTTGACCTCCGCAGCCTTGGGCGGCGCACTGGTCAGACCTCCAAGGTCCTCGACATCCTCGGCACGCTCCATCTGCAGCAACAGCACATTCACTCAGCAAAAACTACAAATACCCACACACACACAACCACACAAAAAAACAACTTTCACCTGCTCTCTCGCCCGGTCGGATCGCTCCCTGACAGCCTCCCGATCATGCGCCCCCCCACATCCTATCAAAAAGTGCCCCCACTGACTGCTTCACAACAGGGTCTTCGGCCTTGAAGATCTCGCGTTCAAAGTTCTCGTCCGATTGGTCGAAGACCTCGTAGTGCCTGCAGCCCTCGCGGGACAACGCATTCATGGCCCCCTCGCAGGTGACGAGGGAGGTGAAGGACATGAAACCCTCCATGATGGTCGGGAGCACCAGCAACTCCTCCTGCAACCATTCGAGGAAGCAAAGGCCCGCTTCCTGGTCGGGTACTTCGAAGCCAGCGGTCCGCACACCCAGCTCGCGGTACGAGTCCACGAACTGTGCGAGCGTCTGCTTAACCTCCGAGCGCGTAGAGGCCTCGGCCTTGTCCACGCGGCCGCGCAGGGCGTTGAACCTTGCCTCCCACTCCTCGGCGCGTTGGTCGGCGAGACTTCCCTCCGCCCGCGCCACTTTGGCCTCCGCCTGTGCAGCCTGCGCCTCAGCGATGGCCTGGTTCGCCTCCCTCCTCTCCTCCACCATCTGGCACCGGAGGTCCGTCTTCTCGGCCTGCAAGGCGACCACTTTCTCTGCTAGCCTGCGGTTTTTGCTCTCCGCTGCCGACTTCTCCCGGACGGCATCCGCGTGCTGCGCCCAAAGTCTCTCGACTTCGGCAACCACATCCGCAGTCAGGACACCCGACGCCACGCGGTCAGCGAAGTCGGCCGCCTGACAAAAACACATGAGACCACAATCCTCATGATAACAACAAACACTGAAGTCCAGCTCAACTTACTTGACTTAGCTGCTGCGACGCCTCCCTCGGTCGCCGGGACATGCAGCCCACCACATCCTTGGCGGTAGCGGCTGACGGGATCTCGCCGCTCGCGCAGAAAGCGCTCCACGGGTCCCGTGCGGCACCCTTCACCCCAACCACCGCCATTGACGCCGTGGTTGCCACCGAGGGCGAGACAACAACCAATTGCCCCTCGCCCGACCCTGCAACGTATCACCGGTCAAAAGACCTCACAAACAAAAAAACTTACCAACAAAATAGTCCTCCACACCGATGTTCGTGCCGAAGTCGGCAACTCGTTTCCCCGGCGAAGGCAGCTCCCGCCCTTTCGCAGCTTCGCCCGAGGGAGGTTTGGTTCCGCCAGCGGCGACAGTCTTCGCGCTCGCCGGCGCCTTACTGGATCCGGGCGCGGCCGGTTTCGCAGCCGGCATCGGCTGGCTACCACCAAAAGCAGTAGCCTTCGCGCTCCCCCGCGCTCTCTTCGCCTCACGCCTAGGATCTGCGATCCTGATAACCGCACGGCGCTTCTGCGCAGCATCTTGACGGTCCTTGTTCATCACTGCCGACACAACAGCAGCAATATTCCATCCGTAAGGGAAAATCCTCAAGCCACGAGCTATACGAGACGTAGACATATCTTCGCCCTCCGCCCAGGGGATCGGAATTTTCTTTGGCCATCGACCCCTGGTAACCTCCAGCATTCGCGCCGAAGACTCCTGGAGCTCGGGCGAAGACATCCTTCCCCGGGGCCGCACATGTCCCCATCAACTCCACAACAAAATTATCAGACACCCCCATTCCCCCACTATAGTACCTAATTTTCTCCTCTTAGCGGCCGGGGCAGCCTCCTACGAAGGCCCTTCCTCGGTCCCGCCCATCGGTTTCTTCCCGTGGCGGTCGGCGGCGTCTTCCCCGGGATAACCACCGTATGGCAGGCGGTTCAGGTCGAAGACCCGATTCAACCTGTCGTTGGACCCACGGATATCCCAGCTTCTCAGACCCTCTGTCTTCGGCACATAGCGCCCCACGATCCTCGTGCACCGTCTTCCGCCTCACGCACGAATGCAGCGGGATCTTGGCCACGCAAATCCAGCGCGAAGGCAGGACTTCGCACCAACTGCCCGCCTCGGGAGGGCATCTCGCGAGGGCATACTTCACACAGCGCCCAGCCATGCGCCAAGGGCCATACCCCATACCCGACAAATTCCTCAACAAGATCGTGCCCGCTACTCATGCGGACAGCGCACCGAAGGGCTCTTTCGTCTTAATCATCCTCCGCTACCTCAAACTGCGGGTACGCTACGTAATAATGCGAGCACATGATGGCCACAGGGAGCCCTGGGTGGTCTTCGATTGTGCCTTCGGAAACGTAAAACCAGAATTCCCACCAGTTGCCCCACTTATTGCGGGTGCAGGGAACCAACTCCACGACTTCCATCGAAGTCTTGCCGGTCTTCGGCGTAAATGTGCACGATCCAAATTGTACAATCTCATGTCCAATTTTCCTCTTTTGCCAATGCAGACAACAATGTTTTGTGAAGACTTCCACAGAGGGCTGACCGCCATACGAAGTCGTCGCCCAAACATACTTTGTCAGGGCCACCACGGCATTCGGCGTCAGCTGGTGGACCTGGACCTCGAATCTCCGCAGGACCTCCGCCACGAATCGATGCGCAGGCAGACGAAGGCCAGCGGCGAAAAAAGCCTAAAAACGACCAACTCGCCTTCTGGCTCAGGGACCTCCTCCGCCCCCGGGACACGCCCCACTCCGCTGCCAAAATATCCAAGCTGTTGCATATCTTGCACGCGGACTGAGGAAATCCGCGACACGCCAAACTCCACTGTATCACCAGGATGCAACTCCTCTGCCGCCATGTTGCTCAGTGTGTCCTCGGACGATGCGCCGGCCGGCGGTGTATCGGCAGCAGAAGAGGAAGAGGAAGGCATGGCTACATACCGTCGACGGCGGCGGGCGGTCTGCTTCACGGGGGCCAGATCTCCGATGAACAGGAGCAAGGAGGGCAGGCGAGCGATCAAACGGTTTCAAGAGGAGGCTAGGGTTTTGCGGCGCGCAGAAAGAGTACCTGACCCGCGCCGCCCCGCCCCCTTTTTATACACAGGACGCGATGCTTTGGGAAACCCGCAGTCCAACAGTGCCGCGTCCGTCAACGGTCACATCAAAAAACCCCGCGGAAGCACTTCAAGCGAGGGCAGCGTCTCCACCATCTAGCGACGTCTTCGACACCAGATGACTTAGTCGAACTAGTCCCTCGGAGGGCAAATGTTGGGGTGAAGGTGAAGACGCTACCCTTCGCTCGATGCCTTCGCCGATCTCGCCGCACCAACGGAGGCAAAGCGACCGACAGTTTCCACCCTTCGTCCAACACGCTGCAAGACGAAGGCCTACGACGAGGTCGCCCCGTCTCGCGTTTTCGTCCAACACGAAGGCCCACGTGGAATTCGGCCCATTGTAACAGGCCCCGCGCGGCTGAGTGTATTATGGGCCCGATTTGTAAAGGCTTTTCTGTAATGGCAGTTTGTATCCCTGCTTTATGGGAATATTCCGGGGATGACCTAGGCGCCTGAGGGCACATGCGTCCTTAATCCAAAATGCTGGGTACTCAGGCACCTATAAATACCCCCGCACAGTGCCCTTGAGAGGCTAGATTAACAGAGCAATTGTCATCCCAAGTTGAAACCTTGTTTGTACTCCTCTCGATCCCCCGTTGGATCATCTTGCCCAAGAGAGCAAGTTCCAACAATGCCCCTAAAAGATTGTCTAACTTTGTTAAGGGCAAGGCTCCCATGGTTCAGGATAATGAAGGTTACATTTTATATCCTGCTAATTATCCTGAGCACAAAATTAGGAAGATTCATGCTAGGAAACCTCATACTATTTCTCATCATGCTTTTATGTATAAAAATGAGGCTTCTAACTCTAGGCATACTACACATGTTAAATTGCCTAGAAAGAAATTTCATGCTGCATCAAATGAGCATAATGTTTCTTAAACTTTTGATGCATCTTATGTTTTAACTAACAAATCAGGCAAAATAGTTGCCAAATATGTTGGGGGCAAACACAAGAGCTCAAAGACTTGTGTTTGGGTACCCAAGGTGCTTGTTTCTAATGTGAAAGAGCCCAAGACCGTTTGGGTGCCTAAGAACAAGGCCCAAATTTGTTTTGTAGGTTTATGTATCCGGTGGTTCAAGTTGGATAATTGATAGCGGGTGCACAGACCACATGACAGGGGAGAAAATAATGTTCTCCTCCTATGAGAAAAACGAAGATCCCTAAAGAGCCATTACATTTGGGGATGGAACTCAAGGTTTGGGTAAAATTGCTATATCCCCTGACCATTCCATTTCCAATGTTTTTCTTATAGATTCTTTAGATTATAATTTGCTTTCTATTTCTCAATTATGTAATATGGGCTACAACTGTCTTTTTACTGATATAGGTGTAACTGTCTTTAGAAGAAGTGATGATTCAATAGCTTTTAAGGGAGTGCTAGAGGGCCAGCTATACTTAGTTGATTTCAATCAAGCTGAACAAGATACTTGCTTAATTGCTAAGACTAATATGGGTTGGCTCTCGCATCGCCGACTTGCCCATGTTGGAATGAAGAATCTTCACAAACTTCTAAAGGGAGAGCACATTTTAGGACTAACAAATGTTTATTTTGAGAAAGACAGGGTTTGTAGCGCATGCCAAGCAGGAAGCAGGTTGTAGCCCACCATCCATACAAGAACATCATGACGACTGACAGGCCGCTCGAGCTACTCCACATGGATTTATTCGGGTCGATCGCTTACATAAGCATCGGCGGGAGTAAGTATTGTCTTGTTATTGTGGATGATTATTCTCGCTTCAGTTGGGTGTTCTTTTTGCAGGAAAAATCACAAACCTAAGAGACCTTAAAGGGATTCTTAAGACGGGCTCAAAATGAGTTCGAATTAAGGATCAAAAAGATTAGAAGCGATAATGAAACGGAGTTCAATAATTCTTAAATTGAAGGATTTCTTGAGGATGAGGGCATCAAGCATGAGTTCTCTTCTCCCTACACACCTCAACAAAATGGTATAGTAGAGAGGAAGTATAGAACTCTACTGGATATGGCAAGGACCATGCTTGATAAGTACAAGACACCAGATCGGTTTTGGGGGAAGCAATCAACACTGTTTGCTACTCCATCAACCGGTTATATCTTCACTGAATCCTCAAGAAGACATCATATGAACTCCTCACTGGTAAAAAGCCCAATGTTTCATATTTTAGAGTCTTTGGGAGTAAATGTTTTATTCTTATTAAAAAAGTTAGAAAATCTAAATTTGCTCCTAAGGTTGTAGAAGACTTTTTACTAGGATATGACTCAAACGCATGGACATATAGAGTCTTCAACAAATCCACTGGATTGGTTGAGGTTTTTTGTGACATTGTGTTTGATGAGACTAATGGCTCCCAAGTGGAGCAAGTTGATCTTGATGAGCTAGATGATGAAGAGGCCCTATGCGTAGCGCTAAGGAACATGTCCATTGGGGATGTGTGCCCAAAGGAATCCGAAGAGCCTCCACAAGCATAAGATCAACCGTCATCTTAAAATCAAGCATCTCCACCTACCCAAGATGAGGACCAGGTTCAAGATTGAAAGTCGCCTAGAGGGGGTGGATAGGCGAAATCTGAAATTTACAACTTAATCCACAAACTACAAGCCGGGGTTAGTGTTAGAGCGAATATCAAGTCCGAGAGAGAGGGGAAAACAAATCAACCAAGAAAATAAAGCGGATGACACGATGATTTGTTTTACCGAGGTTTGGTTCTAAAGAACCTAGTCCCCGTTGAGGTGGTCACAAAGACCGGGTCTCTTTCAACCCTTTCCCTCTCTCAAACGGTCACCTAGACCGAGTGAGGCTTCTTCCTTAATCTCACGGGTCACTTAGACCCCGCAAGGACCACCACACAATTGGTGTCTCTTGCCTCATTTACAAAGCTTGAGAATAAGAAGTGAGAAAGAAAAGAAAGCCAAGCCAAGCAAACAAGAGCAACAAAACACATAGAATCCTCTCTCAAGTCCTAATGCGCTAGAGTTGAATTTGGGACTTTGAGCGGATCGATCACTTGAATTGTGTCTTTGGAGTGAAGTGTATTGCTATTGTATTGAATGCACTGTTGTGAATGCTTGGATGGTTGGAGTGGAGGTGGTTGTGGGGTATTTATAGCCCCCAACCACCAATTCAACCGTTGGGGCAGGCTACTGTCGATGGGCGCACCAGACAGTCCAGTGCGCCAGCCACGTCACCCAGCCGTTAGGGTTCTGGCGGTTTCGACCGTTGGAGCTTTGTCTTCTTGTGGCACCGGACAGGCAATGTTCACTGTCCGGTGCGCCTTCTAGCGGCTCTCTAACTCTGCGCGAACTGTCCGCGCACTGTAGCACGTTTGCATATATTCGTTGCAGTCGACCGTTGCGCTGGAGCCGTTGCTCCGCTGGTGCACCGGACAGTCCGGTAAATTATAGCGGAGTGCGGCCTCAGAAACCCGATGGTGAAGAGTTTGAAGTTGATCGACCTTGGTGCACCGGACACTGTCCGGTGCGCCAGACCAGGGTTCTCTTTGGTTTCTTTTGCTCCTTTCTTTTGAACCCTAACTTTGTTCTTTTATTGGTTTGTGTTGAACCTTTATGCACCTGTGGAATATAATCTAGAGCAAACTAGTTAGTCCAATAATTTGTGTTGGACATTCAACCACCAAAATTATATTTAGGAAAAAGGTTAAACCCTATTTCCCTTTCAATCTCCCCCTTTTTGGTGATTGATACCAACTGAAAGTTCCCTTTGACCCGGGAACAGGATCTGGATGTCGCCTAGAGGGGGGGTGAATAGGCGAATAAAACTTATTACTTTTAAAACTTAAATTCTTACTCTACTCGAAGACTTAGTACGCAGTGGAGTGAGAAGACTCTTCGAGTAGGTTGCAGCGGAATCAGAGATCCTGTCTCAAAAGTGTCCTGCACTTCAAATAAAGCTTATACCATAGATAAGTATTGAAGTGCAGATATAAAGACGAGTAAGACAGAGAGTCAGGATACAATACAGAACAGAGCACACAGACGCAAGGATTTATCCCGAGGTTCGGCCAAGCCTGAAATGCTTGCCTAGTCCTCGTTGGAGTTAGCCACACCTGGGCTTGGAGTTTATTTCAACTCCTTCCTCCGTTTGCTCAGATCTGTCAGAATGACAGATAGAGCCTTTCACTATTGAGTGGGGTTACAACAGAACCGCGGCTGCTTACAAACTTCTTGGCAGCACCCCTGCAGAGTAACGATACGCTCAAGACCTTGCTCTAGCTCTTAGCAGCACTGCTCCTCTCTCTAAAGGCTTATAGCTGTGCCTTCTACACAAACTATAGAGTTACACACAAGAGAGAGAGCGAGAATTGATCCGAGTGATGTCTACACTTGTTGGCTGCACTTATATCTTGCTTGAGGCGCCTAGGAGTCCCTTTTATAGGCACAAGGGGCCTAGGAGCCGTTGGAGGCAATTCTGGAAGGCCAATCTTGCCTTCTGTCGTCGGGGGCACCGGACAGTCCGGTGCACACCGGACATGTCCGGTGACCGATTTCTTTCCTTATCCAGCGCTTCCCGACCGTTGCAGACCGGCGGAGATCTGAGAGCCGTTGGCGCACCGGACAGTCCGGTGCACACCGGACAGTCCGGTGCCGTCTTCCGACCGTTGGCTCGGCCACGTGTCCCGCGCGGATTGCGCAGCCGACCGTTGGCCCTGGCCGACCGTTGGCTCACCGGACAGTCCGGTGCACACCGGACAGTCCGGTGAATTTTAGCCGTACGCCGTCGGCGAATTCCCGAGAGCGGCCAGTTCGCTCCGAGCCAGCCTGGCGCACCGGACACTGTCCGGTGCACACCGGACAGTCCGGTGCTCCAGCCAGTGCTGAGTCTTGGCTGTTCACAGCCAAGTCTTTTTCTCCTATTTTCTTTTCTTCTTCTTTCTGTTTCTAACACTTAGACAAGTATATTAGTCCACAAAACCAATGTACTAAGTATAGAAACATACCTTTTCTTAATCATTAAATCTATAGCATTCCACATGCTTGAGCTTTGATGTTGGACTCATAAATCATCAAGTCGGCTTGACTTGATCTAGACTGACATTACTTGGCTCCAACATCCTGTAAAGGTCACATAGAACATCTCCAAACATAGGAACAACCCAAACTAAAGATCAAGGTGAACTTAGCTCTTTTGGGCTGCTTCCAGTTCTAGTTTTGACACTTGTTCTCCTTCTAGTGACCTTGATCTCCTTCTTAGAGCTTGATCTTGAGCCTTATGACTTACACCACATAACCGTAGCTGTTACCTCATTGGCTGTAAGTCACGTTCTTATATAGTGATCCTTGATGTGCCGTAGCTGTTCTCAACTCGATCACCCTTGACTTTGCAAGCTTTCTTCTTCACCCTTGGCCTTGGGTTCCTCAGTCTCCTTGACCTTCTCCCGTGCACTTGGTACCTCGAAGCTCTTCTTGCCTCCGTCCTTGGCTTGATCAGTTGTCTCCGAGCTACGCACCCGAGTATCACTTTTGCAATGTCCATCTAACTTGTGATGCCCATTATCTAGTCCTTGGGCCATCACACTTGTTCACTTGTGTTGAACCCTGTCAGCTTTACACTAAGCACCTGTTCAACACTCAACACACTTGTTAGTCCTTTAATTGAGTTGTCATCCAAACACCAAAACTCACAAGAGAGCTTTCACCAACACAAACAAAAGCAAATATATAAGTGCAAAATTGAACTAGTTTGCATAAGGAACACAAAGAATCCTCTCTCAAGTCCTAATGCGCTAGAGTTGAATTTGGGATTTTGAGCGGATCGATCACTTGAATTGTGTCTTTGGAGTGAAGTGTATTGCTCTTATATTGAATGCACTGTTGTGAATGCTTGGATGGTTTGAGTGGAGGTGGTTGTGGGGTATTTATAGCCCCCAACCACCAATTCAACCGTTGGGACAGGTCGCTGTCGATGGGCGCACCGGATAGTCCGGTGCGCCACCGGACAGTCTGGTGCGCCACCGAACAGTGTTCGGTGTGCCAGCCACGTCACCCAACCGTTAGGGTTCTAGCGTTTCGATCATTGGAGCTTTGTCTTCTTGTGGCACCAGACAGTCCGGTGCCGCACCGGACAGACATTGTTCACTGTCCAGTGCGCCTTCTGGAGGCTTCTCTGACTCTGTGCGAACTATCCGCGCACTGTAGCACTTTTGCAGGTATCCGTTGCAGTCGACCGTTGCGCTGGAGCCATTGCTCCGCTGGTGCACCGGACAGTCCGGTGAATTATAACGAAGTGCGGCCTCAGAAACCCGAAGGTGAAGAGTTTGAAGTCGATTGACCCTGGTGCACCAGACAGTCCGGTGCGCCAGACCAGGGTTCTCTTCGATTTCTTTTGCTCCTTTCTTTTGAACCCTAACTTTGTTCTTTTATTGGTTTGTGTTGAACCTTTATACACCTGTGGAATATAATCTAGAGCAAACTAGTTAGTCTAATAATTTGTGTTGGACATTCAATCACCAAAATTATATTTAGGAAAAGGTTAAACCCTATTTCCCTTTCAAAGATGATGAGATTGAAGACCAACAGTATGAGCCATCTCAAGAGGAGGACAATGATCAAGAGGAGATGAAGAGAATGAAGACAAGGAAGATGATTAAGAAACACAGGGTCAAAGACCGCCACACCCAAGAGTCCACAAAGCAATTCAAAGAGATCGCTCTGTCAACTCCATCCTTGGTGACATTAATAAGGGGGTAACCACTAGATCTCGAGTTGCACATCTCTGTGAGCATTACTCTTTTGTGTCCTCTATTGAGCCTTACAGGATAGAGGATGCACTAAGAGATCCGGATTGGGTGCTGGCAATGCAAGAGGAACTCAACAACTTCACGAGGAATGAGGTATGGCATTTAGTTCCATGTCCTAATCAAAATGTTGTAGGTACCAAATGGGTATTCCGCAACAAGCAATATGAGCATGGTGTGGTGATAAGGAACAAAGCCTGACTTATGGCCAAAGGTTATTCACAAGTCGAAGGTTTGGACTTTGATGAAACTTATGCACTCGTAGCTAGGCTTGAGTCAATTCGTAGATTACTTCCTATGCTACTTACCATGGCTTTAAGCTTTATCAAATGGACGTGAAAAGTGCCTTCCTCAATGGACCAATCAAGAAAGAGGTCTATGTTGAGCAACCTCCCGACTTTGAATATAGTGAGTACCCTAACCATGTGTATAAACTCTCAAAGGCGCTTTATTGGCTCAAGCAAGCCCCAAGAGCAAGGTATGAATGCTTGCGAGATTTTCTTATCACTAATGGCTTCAAAGTCGGTAAAGCTGATCCTACTCTTTTTACTAAGACTGTTGCAAAAGATTTGTTCGTATGTCAAATTTATGTTGATGATATTATATTTGGGTCTACTAACAAATCAACTTGTGAAGAGTTTAGTAGGATCATGATACAAAAATTCAAGATGTCTATGATGGGGGAGCTAAAATACTTCCTAGGATTTCAAATCAAGCAACTCCATAATGGCACCTTCATCAGCCAAACAAAGTACATTCAAGACATCCTTAAGAAGTTTGGGATGAAGGATGGCAAACCCATCAAGACATCCATGGGAACCAATGGGCATCTCGACCTCGACACGGGAGGTAAATCCGTAGATCAAAAGGTATACCGGTCGATGATAGGATCCTTACTCTATTTATGTGCATCTCGACCGGATATTATGCTTTCTGTATGCATGTGTGCAAGGTTCCATGACGATCCTAAGGAAGTTCACCTTAGGGCCGTGAAGAGAATCATGAGATATTTAGTTTACACTCCTAAGTTTGGGCTTTGGTACCCTAAGGGATCCTCATTTGATTTAATAGGATATTTCGATGCCGATTGGGCAGGGTGTAAAATTGATGGGAAGAGCACATCAGGGACTTGTCAGTTTCTGGGGAGATCGTTGGTGTCATGGGCTTCAAAGAAACAAAACTCTGTAGCTCTTTCCACAGCCGAAGCCGAGTACATTGCTGCAGACCATTGTTGTGCGTAATTACTTTGGATGAGGCAAACCCTCAGGGACTATGGCTACAAATTGAGCAAAGTCTCTCTCCTATGTGATAATGAGAGTGCAATTCGCATGACGGATAATCCCGTTGAACACAACCGCACTAAGCACATAGACATTCGGTATCACTTTCTGAGAGATCACCAACAAAGGGGGGATATCGAAATAGCTTATGTAAATACCAAAAATCAATTAGTCGATATCTTTACCAAGCCATTAGATGAGAAAACATTTACCAAACTTAGGAATGAGCTAAATATTCTTGATTCTCAGAATTTTGATTGAAACATTGCACACATAGCTCATTTATATACCTTTGATCATATCTCTTTCATTTTGGTACAAATGCATATTTATTATTATTCTTGTACCAAGGCTACGACTGATATGTTTTCAAGTGTATTTCTATGCTAAGTCATAGATTGAAAGAGAAATGTAGTCTTCGGTAAAGAACAAGGCTTCTACTCCAACTCTGACGGTATCAACTACCCTTTGTCGTTGTTCCTCCACACTCTCAATTGGTATAATCCTTCACTCTTATATACTTGTACCAATGGGGAGAAAAGTGCAATAAGGGCTCTCAAATGTCTTTGTTTTTTGCGATTAATGCCAAAGGGGAGAGAATGTTAAGCCCAAAGCAAAAGGACCACAACACCATAATTTCAAAAAAAATCAAAATAAAGCTCATTAATTAGAAGTTCATTTTTAAATTGGTATCTATTTTAAAACCCTCTTGAAAGCTAAGAGGAGAATTTCATTCAGGGGGAATTTAATTTAGTCAAAGGAAGAGCATTTGAAACAGGGGGAGAAATTTCAAATTCTAAAATTGCTTCTTGCAATCTTATTCATATACCTTTTACTACTTGCAAAAGACTTTGAAAAGATTTTCCAAAAGGATTTGCAAAAAAAACAAGTGGTCCAAAATGTTAAAGAAAATAAAAGCAATCCATTCGTATCTAGGAAGATTATCAATTGGTTTAATTCCAAGTAACATATGCACTTACCATATGCAAACTAGTTCATTTCTGCACTTTATATATTTGCTTTAGTTTATGTTGGCATCGATCACCAAAAAGGGGGAGATTGAAAGGGAAATAGGGTTAACATTTTCCTACAATTAATTTTGGTGGTTGAATGCCCAACACAAATATATGGACTAACTAGTTTGCTCTAGACCTCATGTATTACAGGTGCATAAGGTTCAACACAAACCAATAAAAGATTCAATTTAGGGACAAAATTCAAAAGGAGCAAAAAGGACTTGAGTGTGATGTGGTCTGGCGCACCGGACAGTGTCCGATGCACCAGGCCCGTACAGGGTTGAACCAGCCACTCTCGGGTTTCCACAGGCGCACTCCTCTATAATTCACCGGACTATCCAGTGAGCCAGCGGGCAACGACTATCTGCGTGCAACGGTCGACTGCAAAAGTACTGACAAAGTGAACAGTGCAGCAGCAGAAGTCAGAGCCGCGAAGTCAGAGGGCACCGGACTGTCCAGTGCCGCAAGGAGACAAAGCCCCCAACGGTCGACTGGGCTCCAGACCCTAACGGTTGGGTGACGTGGCGGTGCAACGGACAGTCTACAGTGCCTACCCGGTGCACCCATCGCCAGCAGCCTCCCCAACGACTACTTTGGTGGTTGAGGGCTATAAATACCCTCAACCACCACAACTCCAAGCATCCAAGATTTTAGAGTATCACATTCAATACAAGAGCTCTAGCATTCACTCCTAAACATAATTCAAAAGATCAAAGCCTCTCCAAGACCCAAATTCATCACAAACACTTAGTGACTTGTGAGAGAGTGATTTCGTGTTCTTTTGAGCTCTTACCTCTTGGATTGCCTTTCTTCTTTCTCATTCTTGTTCTCAAGTGACTTGTAATCAAAGCAAGAGACACCTAAGAGTGTGGTGGTCCTTGTGGGGTCTTAGTGACCCGATTGATTAAGGGAAAGGCTCACTCGGTCTAAGTGACCTCTTGAGAGAGGGAAAGGGTTGGAATAGACCCGGTCTTTATGACCTCCTCAACGGGGACTAGGTTCTTTTGAACCGAACCTCGGTAAAATAAACCATCGTGTTCATTTGCTTGATTTCCATTTGATTTGTTTTCCCCTCTCTCCCGGACTTGATTTTAGTTCTAACGTTAACCCCGACTTGTAGTGTGTGTTTAAAGTTGTAAATTTCAGATTACACCTATTCACCCCCCTCTAGGCGACTTTCACTCGGCCACAAAGGCCGACCAATCCGGGAGGGCATAGAGTGGAAATATTTGCATCCACCAAAAGAACAACAAATAGGGAAATCATCAAAATAGGTCCAACAGATGTTATCATACAAGGAACAATGAAGAGCCGATGATTTTTGGTAAATCGACCAATACAGGCAAGGAATAAGACACGAGAGCAGCCAGTAAAACAGCCAACCCAAAATACTCCATGCCCCGATGGTGCATACGGGACTGACATTGTCTCAAAAGCGCAAATTGCGGCACCTGAGAGCAAAGGAGAGCAAGGAAAAAGAAGCAGAAAAATATTTAATGATACACATCTGTATTCTGTAGTACCCACCACCGCAAAAAAGGTGGAGACCAAAGGTCGTCGAAGCAAATCAAACGGCCACAAAGACAAATAACAAGACAACAATTGCATAGCTCTCTATAGGTACGATGGACAGTCCGGCTTTTAAAGTCGGATTGTCTGCATCCATCGTGGATTGTCCGACCCTCGAATCCGGACCATCTGTGCCATGCCAGAATGCCTCCGACGATGCACCAACACCTATGGAGGAAGATAACACCGAGCAGGAGGAACCACTAGGAGAGGACTTGGTCGACTACGTAGCCTCGCTAGAGCAGCCATATATGGATGTAAACATTATTATGTTCTCAACCAATTGCACTATTATCGGTGACGATGAACTTGTCGTTGCTTAATTTGATTTTGGTCCTAAAGAGGTCGCCTTCACTAAGCCAAAAGAATCGGTCACCCACTTAAAGCTACTCTTTGTGTGCGGTCATATCGATGAAATATTAATTGCTAAAATGTTGGTAGATGGAGGGGCGACCGTGAATTTAATGCCTTACTAATTGTACAAAAAATTAGGGAAGCAAGATGACAAACTAGTCAAGACTAAAATGACGCTCAGAGGTGTTGGGACCGATAGTTCCATTAAAGCCAAGGGAGTCATGTCACGTCCGTTGAGTTAACCATCGGGACCAAGACCCTTGCTGCTGCTTTTTTCGTCGTTGATGTAAAAAGGAATTATAGTCTAACCTTAGGTAGAGATTGGATACATGCAAATCAATGTGTACCTTCTACTTTACATCACATGTTGTTGCTATGGGGTGGACAATGGTATTGAACAAGTAAATGCTGATGCATCGACCTACATTGTTGTGGCTAATGCCCTGTGCTTTGGACATATGAGATTATTGCTACATGTCTCACGGGAGTTGATTTTTCTGATTATCAGTTTATAAGTATAGAAAGGAAAGGCTTCATTCCTGTAATGCTAGAGTCGATGGAGAATCAGCTAAATTCAAATTAAAGGTTAAATAATGAATACATCCAAAGAGAGCATTCCCAGGTTGCATGGTGGCGGAAGAACAGAAATAATACATGGCTCAACCCCTACCGCGGACAGTTCGACCCCTAAGGTCGGACGGTCCAGCCCTCTCCGGGTAGTCCGTCTGCTGTCAGAGAGGGTCGCACCACGAGCTCGGTGTCACGAACAGTCCGGCCTTTGAGGCCGGACAGTACGTCGCCACACAGAGAACATCTAATTCCTCTGAAAGGAGCACAATAGAGGAATTTAGAGATCTCAACAAGTTAGGACAAGGATTTACATCGGTTGATCCTTTGTAGGAGATTGACATAAGAGATGGTAAAACACCAAAGTCGACTTTTGTGAACAAGATGAAATGATCAGTTTATTAAAAGAATCTTTTGATTGCCTTTCATGGAATTACACTAACATGCCATGATTAAGTCGAGAGACAGTGGAACATCGATCGCCTATTAAATCTGGTTTTAGGCGTTTCAAGCAGAGACCAAGATCATTTCGTCCAGACTTACTCCCCAGAATTAAGGACGAAATTCACCAGCTCTTAGAAGCTAATTTTATCAGACCTTGCAGATACACAGAGTGGGTCTCTAATATTGTGTCGATGGATAAGAAGGAATCTAGTAAGCTTAGGGTGTGCGTTGATTTCCGCAATTTAAATAGGGCCAACTCCTAAAAAAGAATATACTATGTTGATAGCCGTGTCACACCCGGTTTTGAAGGTAAACCGAATGTGGACCATGTACGTGCCAGGATCAGTAATTCACGTACACAAGGATTACATAAATGACTCATCATAGCACAATGCTTCGAATTACAATAAAGACTAAGTAATAATATTACAGACTAGAGCCATTTACATAATATAAATCAAAGTATACATATGCATAAGAACATTACACCATACAAAGAAAAACATAATCAAAACATGTAATACGAAATAGAGTGTGTTACTATAGTCACGCAAGGAAAAAGAAATGCGATAGTCGAAGCTACTGTCGAGAAGTTATAACGTTTACACAAAAAAGTATTAGTTAGAACATTTAATTCGACGTAATCACATTAATTGACATCAAATGTAGATTAAAACTACTATATAGTTATGACTAACTTACTAGTTTAATAATGGACGATTAAATAGTTAATTAACTGCCATGAGTGGTTATAAGCAAACGGTTTTAATATCACATGCGGACAGTGCGCGACACGCGTGAGTCAACGCGACTACCCGCGCGAATAGCACGATCGCAAGAATCACTAATTACAAGTCATGCTTATACTAGATACCAAACAAATATTAAATACAACATTATGGTTCGTGAATAGCGCGTGAACCAAATAAGTGCACGACCACGTGTGACCATGAGCAAAAGACGCGAGACGATGCGTGCGGGCAGCACGCGATGACACGCGTACCAGACGCGCGGCGCAAGCGCGCGAACGAATAACGGCAAATAGCGCGCGGCAGGACACACAACCCGCTAAACAAGGTGCACGGAACGGCGCACACGACAGCGCGCATTGACGCGTGCGAACGATACGCACGGTGCGCGCGAACGGCACACGCTGACTTCAACGCGCTACGCGCGGACACCTGCGAGGGTAGACTACTAGACGAGGGGTAGAAGCACGCTGTTGTCGAGCGAGGACACTGGTGCGACTCGATGAACGACACGCACGGGAGGTGTACCGGGGCCGCGCGAAGCACGCCGGGGCATCGGGCCGCGCACGGACATGCTAGGGACGTGCGAGGGCCGCGGACGACCGTGCAGGGACACCGGCCAAGCACGGGCGAGCCGCGCAGGCCATGCCGAGCCGCACCGACTGCGGGTCGCGCAAGGGTGCTGGCCGGGCGAGCCGCGCAGGGCATGCCGAGCTGGCCGCGCCTGGCCGCCGCGCAGGCGAGCCACGCCGGCTGGCCGAGGCGGGCCGTTGTGCGTGCCGCCCTACAGCACCAGGGCACTGCCCGAGCTAGCCACGTCATGTCGGCCGCGGGCCGCGCCGCGCCATGGCTGGACTTCGGCTAAGGAGAAAAGGGAGGAACGGAGGGGGTGGAAAGAAGGGAGCAGGGGACGCCGGGACAAGCGGGGTAGACGAGCGCGTGGACCCCTCCAGGCAGCGGCAGCGGCGGCCAAACCCGTCCGCTCGCCTGCGCTGGTGGCCGAGCGAGCGCGCAAGCGCGCTAGGGCACCTCCGCGGGGTGGGCTGGGGAAGGGGCGCCTGGTGGTCCGCGCGAGAAGCGCGCGCATGCTGGATAGGCGGCTGCGGCCGCAGGGAGCTGGGCCGAGGGGGAGCATGCTGGGCCGCGGGGGCGCGGAGGGGGCTAGCTGGGCCGTGCGCTGGAGTGGGCCCTGGCGAGGGAGAAAGAGGGGACGACCGGTTGGGCTAGGCTGCGGGGTGGGCTTTTCCCTTTTCTTTCCTATTTCTTTATTTCCTCTTCTTTCTATTTTGAATTTAGCTCTAGCTTCTAAATTCAAAATCAACATGCTTTGTGAGTTTAAATGGAGGCACAACAACTCAAAACACCATACAAAATTAGGTGCTCTAGCATGTGATGCAACCACAATAATTCCCCTAGGGTTTTGAACATACTACAATTAATACTTATAGTACAAAATAACTCCTCAATATTTAGAAAAAGAGAAGTAAATCCAAGAAAGGAGAGGGTAACACCTAAATTTGGTGGATATTAGAAAAGAAATTTTGTACCCCCAAATTCAGGGTGTTACAAATATAACACCCTTAACAGAATCTCGCCCTCGAGATTCAAGAAGAGGCTAGCAGGAAAAAGAGATTCGTTCATTGGTTGATCACGACTTTCTTGGGTTGACTTTGACTCTGCAAACTTAACTTGGGGATTGGTTTGCTTTGACTTTCAGATGCTTGAGACTGATCGATGTAATTCTTGAGGATCTCTTGGACCTGTGGGTCAGGACCCACACATGCTTCCGCTGCACCACTTTGATCTTGCTGGCTGATGTTGATCACATTGTCTTCATTGGGGTTAGCGGCTAACCCCCTTAACAGGAGCGTTGATATGCACTTGATGAAGATGTTGTCGACTTTAATCTTGACTGATTAAGAGAGGTTGGAGGTTGCCAATCGGACAGGTGCAAGAAGAAAGGTATAGATAGAAAAGGTAAGCATAGATAGATTAGAGAGAGAAAAAGGGAGAGCACCCAACTACCCAACTCTATGGCACTCACCTAGTAAATTGGTGTCATTGCGGACCAAGGGCCACAACACATCAACACATCACAAAGAAGCAAATCAGTCATAACACAAAGACAAACATCACAAGCATACCACAACAAACATATCATTGCTACACGTTAATGTTAACTAGATGGTGGTCTTTCCTTAAAAAAATAACTACTCCCTAAGGTTGTTGAATGAGGAGGAGAAGAACAAGACGTGCAGGATAGGGGCACGAGCACCATAACGGATAGAGCTAAAGCAATCATTGTAGGCGACCAGGAAAAGGATATGACGAAGGGTATAATGGGCAGAACACTACTCTCGAGTTGAGATAGACAAGGGGAGATTCCAAAAAGTGGATCTAAGATAAGCATCCAAATAGGATCCAGTGATTACGAAGGTAAGGGTGATATCAAACAAAAGCTAAGACCTGCAATGCGAAAGAGGAAAAAGAAACGACCAAGAGCGGGATGGGTAAGACAACACTCTTGAATTGAAATGGGAGGGGAGCCATTAAAATGCAAGTACAGGATATGCATCAAGGTAAAGATCGAGGGATGACAAGGGTTAAGGTGATAACGGACAAACACACAACAAAGGATGTATTTAGACAAGACTTGCAAGGCGTCAAGGAAGGGTAAGCAACCACTGGTGAAGTAGGTGAGGCATTATTCCTAAAACTGGGATGGAGAAGAGGAGGCTTTAAAGGGTAGGTTCAAATTAAGCAAGACGACAAGGGCATAGATATCACGAGGGTTTAATGGTGATAACGGACAAGGATGTAGGAGAGGAGGTAAATGTGCATAAGAACCAAGAATATAAATACCACAAAGGATGGAGTTTAGGACAAGACCTGCAAATGGAAAAGTAGAGGGTACGTCCAAGGGCCAGATAGGTAAACTGCCACTCTCAAATTGAGGTGGAAGAGAGGAGATTTTTAAAGAGTAGGAATAAAGATGAGTATCTAGGCAAGATTGATGGATGACAAGGAGATGGTGATAGCAAATAAAACACACAACAAGGGATGGAATTAAGACCAAAACTTGTAAGGTGGCAAGGAGTGAAAAGAAATCAGGGGAGAGTTAGGTAACTCACAGCCCCAAACTGGGTTGAAGGAAAGGGGAGGCTTTTAAAGGATTAGCTCGAGGTAAGCTTTTAGGTAGAAGACATAAATATCGCAAGGGTCAAAGGCGATAACAGACAAGGGTATAAGAGAAAAGATGAAGGCATAGAAGAACCAGTGGTATGAGTACAACAAAGAATGAAGTTAAGATAAGACTCACACCTAGCAAAGACGAGGTTCTAACCAAGGGTGGGATAAATAAAACACTTCCCTCGAATTGAGATGAGAGAGGGAATTTTAAATAACAGACATGAGATAGTCATCAAGGTAAGATGGAGAGACGACGAAGGTAAAGGTAGTAACAGATAACGAAGTGTGGAGATAAAAACTCACAAGCGACAAGGAATAGGATGCAACTAAGGGAAAATAGGTAACCTTCAACTTTTAAAATTGAGACGAAAGAGAGAAGGTTTTGGAGCATAGGTATAATATAGGCATCAAGGTAAGATATAGAGGTGTCAAAGGCGAAGGTGATAATAATGAAAGGCATAACAAAGGATAGAGTTAAGGCAAGACTCGCGAAATGGCGAACTGGAGAAAACAATCAAGGTAAGATAGGTGAGTTTCAATAGAATGGTTGAAGTAAGAATTCATTACCGAGGGAAGTTATATGGAAGCAACGAGATTACCACGGGTGTGCAGAATAAAATGACCGCTCATGGATCATTAGGAAATAAGGGTGGTCAAGGGCATGTTAACTGAAATGTCTCAAACATATATTGGGATATAAAGGTAAGCATATATAAAAAATTAGGGTATGCAAGATTCTAATGGTACGAGCATACCAAGACAAGGGAATAGAAAAAACAAATGATAACGACTTAACAACGGAATAGGGAGGGATCTCAGAAGACAAGAAGGTCATGGACATATAAACTGGAATGTTTAAAGAGGCAACGAAGTTTTCAGAGGTAACTATTTGAAACAAGAGTATTGAAGAATCTAGGGGTACAAGCATGTCAATACCAAGGGAATAGGGATGGTCAAATGGTAGTAATTTAATGACAAAGGAGGGAAGAATCCCAACAGACAAAAGGTTATTGGTCAGGGGGCATCTACAAAGATGTCGCAAGCACAAGAGTGAGATCAGATCTAATAGATTGAGAAAGGTATAGACCATACTAGAATAAAATACTTTTGGCAAGGGGGCATATAGGAGCACAACATAGAATTAGTCGAGGTGACTAATATTTTGAAGTAGAATCAAGGATGGGGTGAAGTAATAGTCAATAAGTCCTTAAAACGGCAATGCTACTCTAGGATAGTAGTCCTACAGTCAGCACGGCTTTGATACCACTTATGTCACACTCAGTTTTGAAGGTAAATCGAATGTGAACCATGTACGTGCCAGGATCAGTAATTCACGTACACAACGGTTACATAAATGACTCATCATAGCATAATGCTTCGAATTACAATAAAGAGTAAGTAATAATATTACAGACTAGAGCCATTTACATAATATAAATCAAAGTACACAGAATCGAAACATAGCCAACGTAAACAACCCACCACAGGCAGCTGACTGGGGGAGGTTGCTAGCCTAATCCTCGAACTTGTCGATGTCCTGGAACTCCTGGAGATCCGTCTCGACACCCTCTTCTTTACATGAGCATAGATTGCACCAAAGGCAACCTGGTGTTTTGTGAAACAAAGGATGAGTACGCATCAACGTACTCAACAAATGTCCTGTTTGGCTGTAGTGGACTAGCTTTATGTGGGGTTAAGGTCAAGCAGATGCTTTTAGTTGGTCAGGTAATTATTACTAGTAGAGAGCCAGGTTTTGACATTAACCCAAGTTGTTAACCCAAAAGTACTCCTTCCAAACGGAAAGAATACCTGAAATCATAATCATAATAGAAACCAACATTATCCTCATAATCATTTGTAAACAAAACATCTCTGATCAATGTGCCTCTAATCGATGGAGCTCCCTTGGCCGCTCATAACCGCGAGCACGACTAATATATCAGTTTCATAACACTCTGCAGAGGTTGCGCACTTTACCCACAAGCCGTGATTCCCTCTCTAGCCCGGGCTTGCAAGACCCTTATTCACTCCCAAGGTGAATGGTCAGGAATTCACTACGGAGCCTTTACAAAGATTCCCTGAGGCTGTAGCCGCCCGTTAGGTTTCCTAAATGCACCGCACTCCTCCCCAAGGGGCGAACCAACCTTGGCAGAGCGAGCCGCATACATCGAGCCCCATTAACGGCACGACGGCGAAGTGAACTACACCCCAGTTCCTCTAATTATTCAGCTAAGGGTGTCCCATTCCACCGTCATGGTTGCACTGTTTTCCCGGGCGGTCATCCAACGAACCAGTGCTTACGGAGAGGCACTCGAGAAACAGCTTGAGTCACCTTAAATGCCACAAGTATATCATCATATCCAGAATAAAACCATAGTATCATCATTGTATCTCATCATGTTCATTGATTAAAGTAAAGCGCTAGCATGAAGCTAACCATAGTAACCCAAAAGGTAATCAGGACAAGGTAAATAGAAAGCTAGTCAATCCTTATATTGTTCATAGTATGCGGGACAATGAATTATATAGTAAATGAGACATAATGGGCCAGATGACACTTGCCTTCACCAAACAGATGCTCAGGGTCTTCAACTTTGTAGAACTCGAAGAATTCGATCACTTGGTCACCGACGCTTGACTGTCGATTCCTCGAAGCTCGAAAATGGATCGCAGTCTATTCGCGACGCGAAGCAAAGACGAACGGGCACAAGCAAACAAACATATACATATGCATAAGAACATTACACCATACAAAGAAAAACATAATCAAAACATGCAATACGAAATAGAGCGCGTTACTACAATCACGCGAGGAAAAAGAAATGCGATAGTCGAAGCTACGGTCGTAAAGTTATAACGTTTACACAAAAAAGTATTAGTTAGAACATTTAATTCGACGTAATCACATTAATTGTCATCAAATCTAGATTGAAACTAATATATAGTTATGACTAACTTACTAGTTTAATAGTGGACGATTAAATAGTTAATTAACTGCCATGAGTGATTATAAGCAAACGGTTTTAATATCGCGTGCGGACAGTGCGCGACACGCGTGAGTCAACGCGACTACCCGCGCGAACAGCACGATACGCAAGAATCACTAATTACAAGTCGTGCTTATACTAGATACCAAACAGATATTAAATACAACATTATGGTTCGTGAATAGCGCGCGAACCAAATAAGCGCACGACCACGTGTGACCATGAGCAAAACACGCGAGACGATGCGCGCGCACAGCACGCGAGAACACGCGTACCAGACGCGCGGCGCGAGCACGCGAACGAATAACGGTGACGCACAAATAGCGCGCGGCAGGACACGCAACCCGCTAAACAAGGTACACGGAAACGGCGCACGCGACAGCGCGCGTCGACACGTGCGAACGACACGCACGGTGCGCGCGAACGGCACACGCTGACTTCAACGCGCTACGCGCGGACACCGGCGAGGGTAGACTACTAGACGAGGGGTAGAAGCACGCTGTCGTCGAGCGAGGACATTGGTGCGACTCGACGAACGACACGCACGGGAGGTGTACCGGGGCCGCGTGAAGCATGCCGGGGCACTGGGCCACGCACGGACATGCTAGGGATGCGCGTGGGCCGCAGACAACTGTGCAGGGACACCGGCCAAGCACGGGCGAGCCGCGCAGGCCACGCCGAGCCGCACCGACCGCGGGTCGCGCAAGGGCGCTGGCCGGGCGAGCCACGCCGGCCGGCCGCGGGCGGGCCGGGGCGGGCCGCCGTGCGTGCCGCGCTGGCAGGCCATTGGGTCGTCGCGCTGCAGCCCGGGGCACTGCCCGAGATAGCCATGCCACGCCAGCCGCGGGCCGCTAGTCGCGCCGCGCCATGGCCGGACTTCGGCTAAGGAGAAAAGGGAGGAACGGAGGGGGATGGAAAGAAGGGAGGAGCGACTCACCACGGAGGATGAACGACGGCGTGGACGGGCGGTCGAGGCGACTCCGAGGCACGGGAACAATGGTTCCAGTGTGAATGAGGACGAGGTGGGTGAGAGAGATTGTTGGGCGACGTGGGAGGGAGAAGGGAGCAGGGGACGCCGGGACAAGCGGGGTAGACGGGCACGTGGCCCCTCGAGGCAGCGACAGCGGCAGCGACGGCCAAACCCGTCCGCGTGCCTGCGCTGGTGGCCGAGCGAGCGCGCAAGCGCGCTAGGGTAGCGCCGTGGGGTGGGCCGGGGAAGGGGCGCACCTGGTGGGCCGCGGGGAGCTAGGCCGAGGGGGGAGCGTGCTGGGCCGCGGGGGCGCGGAGGGGGCTAGCTGGGTCGCGCGCCGGAGTGGGCCCAAGGGGGGGGGGGGGGAGGGGACAACCGGTTGGGCTAGGTTGCGGGGTGGGCTTTTCCCTTTTCTTTCCTATTTCTTTATTTCCTCTTCTTTCTATTTTGAATTTAGCTCTAGCTTCTAAATTAAAAAATCAACATGCTTTGTGAGTTTAAATTGAGGCACAACAACTCAAAACATCATACAAAATTAGGTGCTCCAGCATGTGATGCAACCACAATAATTCCCCTAGGGCTTTGAACATACTACGATTAATACTTATATAGTACAAAATAACTCCTCAATATTTAGAAAAAGAGAAGTAAATCCAAGAAAGGAGAGGGTAACACCTGAATTTGGTGGACATTAGAAAGAAATTTTATACCCCAAATTCAGGGTGTTACAAGCCGAAATGTTGATTAATAATACATCAGATAATAGAATTATTAGCTTTATTGATGGTAATGTCGGATATAATTAGATCTTCATGTGCGAAGAAGATGTGTCCAAAACGGTATTTATATGTCTAGGCTTCATTGGTTTATTTGAGTGGGTTGTCATGACGTTCTGTTTAGAAAATGATGGTGCCACTTATCAGAGGGCTATGAATTTGATCTGTTCACGAGTTGTTGGGAAACAATGTGGAAGTTTACATTGATGATATTATAGTAAAATCGGCTGAGTTTGGTTCTGATATAGTTGATTTGCACAAAGCCTTTGATAAAATATGTCGGTGCAGTTTAAAAATGAACCCGCGTAAATGCACTTTTGAAGTGTTGGCTCGTAAGTTCTTAGGACTGATAGCACCTAGAGGGGGATGAATAGGTGATCCTGTAAAAATCAATTCTAGACAACACAAACTTGGTTTATAATAAATATTAGTGAGATCAAAACCAAGGTGATGTGAGTAAGGAGGAGAGAACTCTGCACTTGATTGTTCCTTTAGAATATGTATTGAACTTATGAACAATAGCACAAGTGAATATATGAGAACTCTAGGGAAGAAAACAATCACAAATAAAAATGTGCAAGTGAGGTGGTGATTTTATCCCGTGGTTCGGCCAATGCCTATTCCACGTTGAGGTGACCTCCTTCGGTCAAGGATTACACTCAATCCCTCTCAAGTGATCCAACGATCAAACTTGAGTACAATGATTTTCTTTCTTTTATCAAGTGCTTCCCTTTGTGAGGAATCTCCACAAGTTGGAGTTTCTGAACCTTACAATATTGATCACAATTAAACCACAAGAAAAAGAGAGGGAATAGAAACACATACAAGAGCTAGAGTCGCAGCAACGACACACATATACAAGTCAAGAAACAAGCACACAACACAACGCAACGGAGTTGCAACTCAAAGAAGTGCTCAAATCTCAAACACAATGAACCGAATGCGTGCTTGCGGAGTCTAGACGTTGTAGGATGTTCAATGGAGGCTTGGTGTACTGCTCCATGCGCTTAGGGATCCCTTTTATAGCCCTAAGCGAGCTAGGGGCTGTTGGAGCTCCATTTGGAAGGCCATTGTTGCCTTTTGTCCGCTGACGCACCGGACAGTGAATAGTATGCGCACTGGACGCGGCAAAGAATCACTGGTTGGTTGGTTTCCTCTTCTGTGGGGCAGCGCACCGTCCGGTGCGCCATGTGATCGTTGGCTCGAGGCCGACATGGTAGCTAGTCGTTGCACGGTTGGAGCACCGGACTGTTCGACGCATCGCACGAACTGTCCGATGATTTTTAGCTGACGTAGGCTAAAAACCCGAGAGCAGCGAGTTTGGCTGGACCGTGCACGGGATTGTCCGGTGGGTGGCACCGGACCGTCCGGTGCAACGCAGTCCAGCAGCTTTTCCTGTTTCTTCCTTTGTCTTCTTTTGTTTCTTTGGACTTGACTTAGCTGAGTCCCTATCACTTAAACAAATATGATTAACACACAAATCAATTGACTTAGTATCCAGAACATACCTTTTTACTTGAACCATATATATTTTCACTAAATCCTCTTCCGAGCTCATTTTGCCTCAAACACTTTTGCTCAGCATCATGTTAGTTCAAACATAGTGTGTTGTGCATCTAATCACCAAAACAATATAGAAATGGTCCAAGGGCACATTTCCCTTGCAATCTCCCACTTTTTGGTGATTTATGCCAACACATAAAAAAGCAACTCAAATTGAACTAACATGTCCAAAAAGAGCTAAGAAGAGCAACTAGATGTCAAATTGAAGACAAATAAAATCATCAAAGGATTTGGCATATTTGGATCACTTTTACCACCACTTGTTTTTTCACAAAAAATTTCATTTTCCTTTCTCTATGTCAAAAACATTTGTTTTGGCAAATCCAAAGATCTTTCAAGAATAGTTTTGATCAACTATAAAAAACTCCCCCTTTTTCCATAATCGAATTTCTCCCCACAAGATAATTGTTTTTTGCAATAAGAGGGTTTTGAACAAACACCAATAATCTAGCACTAAAATTTTGAAATTAACAAGTGGTTGGCTGATCTAGTTGCTTTTGCCTTAATTTCTCCCCCTTTGGCATTAAGCACCAAAATAGAAGAACTATTAGGCCATCTAACCTCATTGCCGCACAAAAATATCGAGTAAAAACCAAAGGCAATAATCTAACCTCATTGCCGCACAAAAAATATCGAGTAAAAACCAAAGGCAATAAGAAAACATAGAGAAGGACTTGGGACAAGATACATTGATACCGGAATGCAGTGGAAGCCCCTTTTTTGTCCAAGTTCACCTCGCCAAACCTCTTGAGTAAGTCGCTCTCAGGATTTTGTAGGGACGTCGCGGCTATAATTCACTGGACTATCCGGTGTGCACGAGTCTATCCGGTGTACCATCCGCGTGTTTGACCAACGGTCGGCCACACAATTCGCGCGGGGCACGTTAGCCCAACCAACGGCCACCAGTTCGCACCAGACTGTCCGATCCGCCACCAGACTGTCCGGTGTGCCAAGTGATAAACAATTAGCAACGACTGGCTCGACTGAATAAGGAAGGGAATCAATGACTGTGCAATGTTCGGTGTGCACCAGACAGTCCTATGCACCCGTGAACAGAAGGCAACAGGGCCTTCCAAATGAAGATCAGACGACTCCTTGGTCCCTTGGAGCTATAAAAGGACCCCTAAGCGCATGGAGCTGTTACACAAGTATACCTTGAGCATACTACAACTCTGAGACTCCGCGACCACACTGTTGTTTCATTATATAGAGATTTGAGCACGTTCTTGAGGTGTGACTCCGCTGTTTTGATGCTTGCGCTCTTTTCTTGACTTGTATGTGTTGTTGCTGCGATTAAATTCTTTTGAGTGTTTGTACTCCCTCCTTACTCTGGTTTTGATTAAGATCATTTGTGTAAGGCATGAGAGACTCCAACTCGTGGAGATTCCTCACAAACGTGATTTGATATACGGAAGAAAATCGTGGTACTCATGTTTGATCTTTGTATCACTTGAGAGGTGTTGAGTGCAACCCATGACTGAAGGAGGTCACCACAAACGTGGAGTAGGCATTGCCCGAACCACGAGATAAAATTGTCGTGTCTTTTGTCCATTTACTTTATTGTGATTGTTAACTTATTGAGTTCTCATATTCACTTGTGTTATTGCTCCTAAGTTTGATACACACTTAAAAGGAGCAAACAAGTGAAGAGTTATCCTCTCTCTCTCCATCTCTACTCATAACAACTTGGTTTTAGGTTTCACCAACACTCATTATAAAACCAAGTTTGTCTTGTTTAGAGTTGTTTTTTGCAGGATCACCTATTCACCCCCTCTAGGTGCTCTTAGGCGTGCCCTGTTGTGCATAGAGCGAGTACATGCTTCTGTCAGGCTGCACAGGCCTGATTGACCGCTCCGTATGTAATCGAGGCGAGTAGTCGTGTTGCAGCGTCACGCACATGGCTCACACAGTGCTCTGCGTGTTACCGAGGCAGACAACTGCGTCTCAGCGCCGCACGCGTGAGCGGCACCATCATGAGTTGTTGGCTCGGACAATACGCCCACTGCAGTGCCGACCAGGGACAACTATTCACATTAACTCCTACACACGTCATCATGGTTGACCCCTACATACGTCAGCACACCAAGCTCCACTCCGTTGTGACTCGCACCAGCAGGACGGGACAACAATGTGTTTAGTCAGAAGATCAACACGACGACCAAGGGAGAAAATCTCTACCCACCGCGGCATTTAGTACTCCATGTTGTATATTTAGGGCTAGTTTAGTGCATGGCGTCCGGCGCCACGCCGCACCTAAGCCGTGGCGGCCGAATCGGCCGCCACACCTGCGGCGACAAAACTGTGGCGCGCCGTGGTGGCTTAGGCACCAAACAACCCCTTAATACTAGATCGCTGAGTCCACCTATCGGGGCTTCATACCTATGCTCCCTTGGACTATAAAAGGGAGGACACATGCGATAAAAGAGACAAGTTTATCTAGAGACACCTAGACCCAGTCCAGCCTCATTCACACTCACTCTCACTCAAACTCTCAGCAATACAACTCACAAATGAAGTAGGGTATTACGTAAGACGACTGGAACCACTCTAAATTCTCGTGTGTTTTTGTGTTCAACCATCTTGTTAGGCTAACCCTATGGAGCCCCTTATTCTTAGGATTAGACTGATGGCTTTCGCCACTCGGTTAGAGTTGACTCTCTCACAAAAATCCTGCTGCCCCGTGCACATGCGCGTGGCATAAATCATATAAAAAGAAAAAAGCAAAAAAAGGTAAAAAAGGGAGCATAAGGATGGAGGCACGAACCCACTATCCTCTATCTTCAAGAATTCAATATCTACCACAAAAAACAAGTGTTATTTTGGCGCTATTTGGAAGAGCCTCACTTTAAAAATTTCAGGTCTATTCTAGCTTATTTATCCAAATAAGTCTAGCTTCATGAGCCCTAGTTTTTTTAAAAAAACCTAAAACTAGAGGTTAGCTTCATGAAAATTTCGAAGCTCTTTAGAGGGGCTTCAAAATAACTTTTTCATACCTCTTCGTAGAGTTGCACAAAAATTATCCACCATACCATTGGTTATATGACCTACCGATTTAGTCTCTTTCTCTAGCCGCTAATCATTAAGGGTAATTAAAAAACTAACACAAATTAATTATATTACAGAAGCTAGAGTCTATGTACAAACCAAACTCTCTTGAACACTGGCATACCAATCTATCGAAGTTGTTTCATAGTGAAGTTGAAAAACCAAAGCTGCAATTCTTGAAACGAAGCCTCCCAAACAAAGCCTTTATGTTTGTAAAGGATAGTCATATTAAATATACATACACTATTTTTGGGAAATAAAAATATAATCATATTTAAATAAATATCTCATTTAAATAATATCCATCTATATAATATATAAAACCGTAGCAATGCACACGTAACTGAGTATAGAGATAATGAGAATAGAAATATTAGAAGTTATTGGAAACGGTCTTAGCCCCTTCCCCTTCCCCAGACAATAGGATATGTGGCGTTTTTACGTTATAGTCGGTATAAGGCTGTCTCCAGCAGCGTCTCCTAAATTCCATCCCCTAAAAGAATATTCTCTGTCCTTTACAGCACACTCTAAAAGATTCTGTCCTCTATATATTCTCAGTCTACAGCAACGTCCCCTAAAATCGGTCCCCTAAAGCTACAGTGTTAACAGATTCCCTTTTTCCATTTCTTTTTCAGTTTTCTTTATTTTCTTCCCAATTTACGCTATACAAATGATGCACAAAAAATGTATTTATTAATTTTCGAATTAATAATTTTGAATTGTCTAAATTAATTATCATTGCCTGTTATTTTGTGTGTAATTGTTCTCGATAGAACGTCGCATAGAAGCAGGTCAAGCTAGCTTTGCAGAGGATGCAAGATACTAAGAGAGCGTCATTGGAAAAGGGCGTGTTTCATTTCAAGAAAATATTATGAGAAGTTTATCATGGAAGAGTGAGGTCTTGAGAATCTGCATAGATGTTCAAGCAGTGGATGCAAGATCCCCAACTGTATGTGATCAAGTGGTCCTATCTGTCAAACACAATTGACAATTGTATAGCTGACACACATTAATCTTCAAGAAGTATTAAAATGCCTCTATCGAAAACATAATTGGGCAAGAAGTCCTTGAGGCCTGTTGTAACACCCCTGGTGTTACTATAACTAAAACTTGAGCATGGCATCATGAGCATGGGCATTGCATATGTTTGACACACCTAGAGTGCATTCACTAGGCAAAAATTTCAAACAAGTTGTATTGTTTTAATGTTTTACAAATAGGACCCTGGTTAAAGGACTTAACCCTAAATAGTGATTAAAGGGGTAAAACTTAACCTAAGTTGAGAAAACCTAAAGGCTTTAGGGTAAAAGTCATAAAATGACTCCAAGGATAAAGTTGAATCCCACTTATACCCCTGGAATACCAGAAACCCTAATTGGAACCCTGGGAAACCCTAAAACCAAACCCTAGGGGCCTATGTGCAAAATTAGCCCACTTTTGGGTTAAAGTGCAAAAACCAAGCCAAATAGGTTTCTTAAGTCCTTTGGTTCACAAATATGTGGACTTGAAAGCAAAACCCAAGGTTTTGGACTTAAATGCAAAAGAGCCCTATTTGAACTCTTTTGATTAAGTCTGAAATTCAGTGAATTGTGCCCATCTTTGTGACCTTGTAACTTCTAAACAAAAGGGTTTTTGCCCTGGGTCACCACATCAAAGTTGAAGCCCAATTATAGGAGAACAACTTTGTTTAAGGATTCAAGCCATGGTCTTATGAGAAATTTAGAGAAAAACTTGCTCCAAGTTGCTCTGTCAGAACAGTTTCAGAAAACTGAAACTGAATCTAAGGTTAAAATAAGGTTCCAGTGAGGTGAGTGCAAGTTTGATGCGCCATATCTTTGGATTCCCTCGGTTTTGACCCAAAGGCCATGTATAAGAATTGAAGATTGTTGAATCAAGAACAAACTTTATTAAGAAATCTTGCCCGGTTATTCACAAGAATTTAGAGAACTAGTCGATGGAAGGGGGTCGGTTCAGGCGACTGACGAAGATATTCCATGGTACAGTAGTCTCAATGGATCAGATCGCCAGCTCATCTCGCCGTCGTTGATCGCCGTCCTGAGTCGTGCTGGGTGCTGGGTGGATAACACCGGGAAAAAGGTAACTCGTACGTGGCACCCTCTCTTGTGCCCTGCCGGAGTTGTTCACCGGCGGCCACCGTGACCCAGTGCCTTTGCCGCGGTGTCACCCATGCCGCGATCTCCCTCACTGTTTCTTCTACCGACGTGGTAAGCATGCGCGTGTGTTGTTGTCCGTGGCCGGAGGTCGACTGATGGGTCGCCGTGGCTATAAATAGCACGGTGATCCACGGCGAGGTGTTTTCCTCTTTACCAGCACACCCATCGCAATCCAAAATTCGCCGTGTCTCCTCTCCCACTCTCCAAATTGGTTGTACACGGGGAATCAGTGGTCCTTTACGACCATGTAGCCAAAATCCCATCCCTCAATTTCACTCGTGGACGCCACGGCACGATTTTTCCCCAATTCCGTCCGCCGCACCGTGAGGAATAGCCCTCCCGTGGCCAGCCTGTTCTGGTGAGTCGCCATTCAATTCATGTGTTGTTTCCGAATCTCTCCATGCTTGTGAAGCTCTCGGTGACGTCCGTTTGCTCAGTTCGGCCATGGTTGTGTGGGAACGTGAGCTCGACGCCCCGGTTTCCGCCCTGAGCGTGGGCAGAACACTTTCTTGGAGCGCCATTCGAAATTGAGGAACGTTCTTAGGTCACCTTAGGTCCGTAAAGCCTCTCCGATAGTTAGCTTGAACAATCATCGCCGATCATGGCCGGTACAAACCTTGTCCGTAATGAACGAACAACGCGGCGTGGTCAGGGGCAATCGCGGGGAAGAAACAGAAACCGGAGGGCCTTTCTGCGAAGTGTCAGCGACTCCTGAAAATAGTGTTTATGCTCATTTCAGATTAGCCAGAACCCCGAGGGCCTATCCGCAAAAATACCAGAGCGCGCGCGGGCGCGAGCGCGCTATCCCCTCTGTACTGGGCTGTTTGGGCCGAATTCAGCCCAGAACTGTTACAAGTTTTCCCTTTTCTTTTTATCCTAGAGTTAAAACAATTCTAGAAAATGGTAGAAAAATCCTAAAAATATGAGACCAATTTTCCTAGGCTTGTTATTTTCCATAGTATTTAATAAAAATAGTTTTATGATTTTTAGTTTGAACAAAGAATTTTAGAGCATTTAAAATAGCCTAAAGAAGTAATTCTGGATTTTTAAAAGATAAATGGTAATTCCATAAATGCTCAAAATTTTTATGTGAACTTAAAACAATATTTAGAAGCCTTGGGTAGAATTTGGGTTGATTTGGACCTTGTTTGATCACTAAACCCAAAACCACCCCCCTGCTCCATGAACTCTTTTACCGACTCTGGAAACCCTAGGTTCTCGGAGTACCGTGAAGGAAAGTTGTACTCAAGACATAGATAATAAGTTTATATTATCTTTGCATCCTCATGAGCATCCCATGGCATTCATTCTTATATATATACCTATATGGTTATATTTAGAGAACGAAGGAGAGAGTGAAGTGACTGAAGAGAAGACACCACCACCACCTTTGGAATCTCGGGCAAGGACTTGGCTCTACTTCGACAACTGCGAGTCCGAGCCTGACTCACCTACTAACGAAGGCAAGCCCCGGTGCATGCAACCCCTTTCCTTGTGTTTTTAAAATACTTTTCGCACACTTTAAGTCTAGTGAAATGTGCATTAAGTTCATAGGAATTGCTTGAAACCCTTTGATGCATTGCTTTCCTTGATATCCATACCTTTATAGATACTTCTGTGAAGTATCAAAATTATGATTTACAAAAATGCTTAGCCTTGCTTAGATCTTGTGGATAGAGGTTGTCCTCAATTTAACCCAGGAGAGGATGGCTTCTACCTGCAAGAATATTTCCACTGGAGCAATGGTGGGATCTTACTGCAAAGTTCCCTGTGATGCTCTTTTCAACCTTGGGAACAGAAACAATCCTAAGGATGGAAGTATGTAAATCGAGACTTGGGCTAGGAACAGGTGATGTTCTACCCAGGTTGATTAAGGATTGGATGCGTATGTAGGCCTACTGATCGAGGACCCTTTAACTGGTCACATGCCTCGTCATGGGTAAGCCTTGCCTCGGGCAGACTAAGGCCGGAATAAGATAACACGAAATGGGAGTGGAGCGGTGGCGAGAGTAGCGTGTACCCTCCGTGGCAAGAGGCTGGACGGTGGTGTATCTGTGCTCTCGGTTTGCGTGAACCTGATCCGGTCTTAAGAACCCCGGTGGCGGGTTGACATATGCAAGGGTTAAGTGCTACATATGTCGTGTGATTGGAGATCCTCAGCTGAGTATAATCGATTCGGATCGCCGTACCTTCGCGGTTATGAAGACTTGGTCACTGACCTACAACCTAAGTCTGGATGTGAACTTCATGAATAAAAATGATGTTGTATTGATGAGATGGTGAAATTAGACCAGCTGCAAACAGAGTCTATTAATACTTAATCTGGCTTTAAAAGATTGAAAGTAAGGACTCACTTTAGTAAGCTGCTTCTGCAAAAGTATAAGTTGATTTTTGTTAAAGCCTCTCCTTGACTCCTATTTATCCAGCATACCCTTGAGAGTCTTTTCCTTAGTCGGGTAAGACTTGCTGAGTAATTCCATACTCAGGGTTTATCCCTTTGTTGCTTTTAGGTGGGGAAGTAGCAGACTTTTGCTGCTTCTGTGCCAAGGTGGTCCCCAACGAAGAAAAACAAGACTGAAGTGCGGGAGGACTCGGTCCTCCATCTAGGATCTTTGTTTTTATTTAGCTTCTCGGGAGAAGTTTGTGTCTCCCTTGGTTTGTATAATTATTACTTATATGCACTCATTTTTAGACTGGTCTGTAAATAAATAACTCGAGCTTGCTTTTGGAATAAATGTAAGTTTATGTAATTCGCTTCCGCATATCTTTATCTCCGATGGTCTATAATGTCTGCAAGACGGGTGAAACGTTCCTGGTAAGGTCGGGAAAGATACCGAGCTTGTCAAGTAACTTAGGAACATCTACAGGGTGTCTGATGTCTGTTAGACAAGGACAACTGTAGGTGGGCCTGATTACTTGGGAGGTTCCGTCACACCTGTATCCCCTAATTGTCTCCTAATAGTTCGCTCATAAAGGTTTAAGCATGATATAAAAATGAGAATAAGCAATTAGAAAAATATTAAGAGAAGATAGGCACTGGATCAGGTGTCTATGAAGTACAAACGAATGTTCATACAAAGATACAATAGACACCGACAATTTTTATCATCATCCAGATACACACCTCCACATCATGCAAAAGATTCAAACCATCTTCTGTGCCAAGTGCTATTATTTTACCATCAGGGCTCCAACAAATTGATGTGATGCACTTCCCTGAACAATTATAAATACTTTAGTTCTCAGTTTCTCACTATTTTTTATAAGTTCAAAGCAGACATGATCTTATAAATCACTATAACTAAAAGGTATAGCTGAAGGGCACACTGGAATTGACAGATTGTACATATTGATTGTAATGACAAGGAACATTCAAAGTGGGCAAAAACAACAGGCAACTGAGGGTAATGGAGTAGGGGTGTATCAACCTGGAGAGATTGTCCAAAGCCTTTGCCAATTGAAGCGATGGAGGAGAACCTTGGAGTCATCAGTAACCATAGCAAGCAGATCCTTCTCTGGATTCCATTCTGCCATTTTTATCTACAAGTATGAAACACAGGCACGTCAGTGCCCGATGCCCCATTTAGCATACATTAAGGAATAGGAACAAAGAAACAATAGGAAATTGAATCTCACTGTGCTCAATCGATTCAGAATTACAGAAAAGATATAAAGCGACAAAAGGTGAAATTCAGTATCAGCAACCGTGTGAAATCATTAAGTGATAACACTATGAATGTTTCAAAATCACATGCATACTGAAAACCTTTTGGCTGCACCGATTCACCAATAAAATCAAATCTACAATAAGAAAATTTGTATATTAGATAACAACAATATAAGAAAAGTGTATTGATAAAAGTAGCATAGTGAATATACAGCTAAGTTGTCAATCTTTGACTGTTTAGTATGTAATATGTGGGAACAGATTTTCCCCCTAAACAATAAAGAACTTTACACATCATATATGTGATCGAAAGATAAAATGATTTTTTGTAAGCTTTTTCACAAGTGGCTGGATGTAACGAATTGATTGCTGATCTAAAAAAATGAGACACATCCTGTTAGCTTGTGCCTTATCCATCCAATTCCAATCTCGAGTTTCTAGTGGTTGGTAGGTTAACGAACAATGTGCGGGTGCGACCATGACCCATGGCCAGATTCGAAGGACCGCGATAGCCACGCTATACCCCTTCTCTCCCCGTCCCTCACCACTGTCGTATTCCCTTGGTTCTTGTGTCGATGAACTGAGTTTGAGAAGAGAAGGTCGAGGCAGGGAGCTTACCAGTGACCGGTGGGGCAGCAGCAGCACGAACACAAGATCAATCTCTGGGTGACCATCCGCATTCTGCAGGTCCGATTCACTCAGATATTTTTGTCCCGACTTTTGAGAGCCTTCTTTCCTGACTCCCTCTCTGATCCTGTGTAGATCGTAAAATTTGAGATGGGGCAATGGCCTAGCTTGCCCATCCGTGAACCAGCCATTGCCCTGGACAGCGTGAACCTAAGCGGCCGCACACTATTTTGCAGCATTAGCACATGTTGGTTAAAAATCAGCACATCACGAACTTGCACAACAGGGTTTGCCTACGCAGAAGGGAGAGGAGGGGAGGAGAGCGCAGACTAGACCTGGAACGGGATGGGCTTGTCGAACTGGAGGTTGAACGGCGTGGCCGCCACCGCGGCCATGGACGCCTCTTCGATCTGCTCCTCTGCCATGCTCCGCGTCCGGCGATGGCCATGGACGCCTCTTCGATCTGCTCCTCCGCCATGCTCCGCGTCCGCCCTCACAAGCCCTCTTGTCTCCCACCTGCCTCGATGTCGGCGGCGAAGCACGCCGGATCGAGGGCTCGACCCCGGGAGATGCAGTCGCCAGCGCGCGGTAGGAGGAGGCGGAAGTTTCCTCGCGGCGGCTGGTGGATCCGTCGCGCGGATAGCGCACGGTGGGCGACCTCCACATTTAGTGTCTCTGGCACATCCTCTATAATTTAGGGGACGCTTTAGAGGACCTTGTTGGAGGCGTAGGGGACCTGACAGTCCTTCACATTTAGCGGACAGGAGCCTTTAGCGGCTCTTGTTGGAGGCAGTCTAAGGAAAAAAACGATTGAATAAAGCCCTGCTTGGATCCATTCCGGTTTCTTAAAATCTGGTTACTACACTTAGTTTATAAAAAATGGCTTTCAGAAAAAAGCGAATAAAAATGTTTAGATCCACTAGTTTTTTTTTAAAATTCCTTTATAGTTTTTTCATAAATAATGACTAATCATCCAAAAAAACCGATTTTAGCTGGGTACTAAATTCTTGGTTTTTAAGAAACGAGAAAACTAGTTTTTTTAGAAAATGAATAAAAAATTGATCTATTTGGAGGCTTTTTAGTTCTAGCTTTTAAAAACTAGTTTCTAAGGTTGTTTTTGGATCATGTAAAATAGGAGAAGTAGAATTGTAGCTAATATTGTTTGTAGAAAGAAGTTTAAAATAGGAAATGAGATATGAGATATGAGATAGAATAGAGAATCAAACAGCCAAGTCAAGTGAAATGACTTCGGGTCCAACCTGCAAAACCGGAACCCGCCCACGAAAATGTGAATCAAAAATCAACCGAACTTGCCAGCCCCACCGCCCCTCCCTGCCTCCATCGCGCACTAGGGTTTTTCCTCGCTCTCACGTTCGGCCGTTCCCCACCACTTGCGCGTTGTGCCGCGACGCTCCGGCCATGGCGTGGGGGGAGGACGAGGCCATCGGTCCCGACGTGGCCTCGGCGGGTCTTCACGTCTCGGAGCGGATCGGCCGCGACGCCGCCGCGCAGCCCGACCTGGAGGAGGCCCTTGAAGCCTCGCGCTACGCGTCCCACCCCTACTCCTCGCACCCCAAGGAGGCAAGTCCTGCGCGACCTGTGGTCAGCTGCGTGTGTACTGATAGCCGCGCACGCTTGAGTTGTTGATGTGTCAGTGTCCGGTTTGGGCAAATGTTACCGTTGTATTCAGGGTTCCTGCAGTTGTCCTGGGGGATTCGTGTCATTGTTTTTCCCAGTAGAATGGGGGTGACGAGGAATCGAAAGATGAAGGTGGAGGAAAACATGGCGAGCAGTGATTTCATCTGTTTATTTCTGGTGTTTTTTTTGGTTGCTTCAGACCTGCAGTAGAAGTTCGGACTTTCGGTTCATATATTGCATTGTAGTATGAGTAGTTTTGGGTCAAATTTTGGGAGTGAGACTCCATGATAGAAGTACTATATGTCACACGGGAGCAATTTACAATTGTGTGTCATACACATGACATGATTCCCTGGCAGGATGTGAATCCTGATTCTGACATTAGAAAACGGTGAAAGAGTTTTTGGTCCTTTAAGTTACGCTGAAACTTGGAAATTGAGGCAAACACGTGGAAATTAGCATAAACCGAAGGACACTAGTTTTTGCAAAAAAGAAAAAAAAGAAAAAAAAAGGGGAGGTCCCTATTTGAAACTGGCTACTGGCAAGCTCAACCTTGGCTTATATGAGATCAGCAGTGACGAACAGCTTTTCGGATTGCTGACATCATTCATTCAAGGGACATATTCTTGTATGTATTGGTAATTGAATTGAGGAGGTAGGAACTGGACATTCTGTTTGCTTTGTTTGGTTGAGCATGGTTTATAGACTACTGGTCAGTGTTCACACTTTTAAAGTAGATAGTTGTCTTTGGTTTTGCTTTGCATTTTCTGTTTGCTGGATTTATTAAATGTTTCATGTTTTAGCTCTTATGCTGCTAGGATGAAACACCGCAAACACATTGGTACATGTTGGAACTCTTTGTTTTGAATGCTGGAAAGGTTTCTTCAGAAGTTTTAATGACATTGAACACGATGATCATGCAGGTCTCAGAAATGCTTTGCTGGACCAACCCTTCTCTAACATACCATGTGTTTGTTCTAAGTTTTATTTGAATTTAATAATGAAGTTGTTCTACTAATATTTTGAAAATGCACTTTTATGTTCTCTTAATACATATTTTGTCTTGGCAGTGGCCTCCTTTGGTAGAAGTTGCAGAAACTCGTCAACTCCCTCCTATGTTGATTGAAAGATATAACACAGCTGCCGGTGAAGGAACAGCTCTTTGCGGGATTTTTTCTGACATACATCGGGCCTGGGCAACAGTTGACAATTCATTTTTCATCTGGCGATTTGATAAATGGTAAATCACTAATATTTGTTTCTTTTTATTTGTTACATGAGTGATTGGTCTTAAACAGTTAAAAGGGAATACCCTTTATAATGGACATGATTTTTACTTAGTACTCAGATTTATCTCGTTCTCAATTTGTCGTTCTGTGGGTGTTTTAGTTTGTCACAGGGCTGTTGTTTTGTAAATTTCTTTACACAAGATTCCATTGCTATTCCCATCCATGGTCTATTTTTATATTTGTTTTGAGCCAAATGATTGTATGGTATATAATGTGCTAATTTTGAACTTTTGGCCATTGTGTTAAAATTACTTGTCAAACTGTACATCGAGAAACTTTTTATGGTGCATGGAAGCAGTGGTGGCCTCAGCGGAATAAAGTTGCATTGGACCCATGGTTTCAAAGGCGTCGCCTAGGCGTCCAGACAACCAAAAAGTCTAGGCGTCCCCGTCGCCTAGCCAAGAGTCGGCAAGAGGGGAGGGGGAAGAAGCCTAGCAGAGACTTTGGGGAGCGGGATCGGCAGCGCAGAACTCGGGGGAGTGCCGAGCTCGAGGGAGCGGCGGCACAGGGAGTGCCGAGCTAGGGGGAGCGGCGGCGTAGAACTCGGGGGATGATATGTCGTGGGCGCCTAGGACTGCGCAGTGGTGATCGCAACAAGGCTTGGGACTGGGGAAGGGATCTCAGTGGATATGGGGATCGACCAGAGGTGGAGCTGATTCTGTCAGCTGGCGCAAGGTGCGCCAGGATGACCAAGGAAGCTCCACCGGTCAGGTAAAACTTTCTTTGATGAGCTCTAATACAAACTACAGCAGCTCCCTTTATAGACTTAGGTGCCACTTTAATCTCAACCACCTCTAACAACTGGGAGCTAATCTCTCCACTAAAATAGGAGGGCTAACCGACTCCCTCTTTATCTCTTCTTATCTTCTAAACAAACAGAGCTAATCTCTCCACTAAAATAGGAGGGCTAACCGACTCCCTCTTTATCTCTTCTTATCTCCTAAACAAATAGCCCAGCTAGGACTTATCCTTTGAGGCGCCTGGCATACTGCCGGCCCACAAAGGTGTCTACAACATTTCCCCCCTCGCCGACGAAGAGCTCGTCCTCGAGCGTCATGGCTGGATATCTAAGCTTGAAGTCTTCCAGCTGCTCCCAAGAAGTATCTGTCTCTGCTCGACCTGTCCACTTGATCAGAACTTCCCACACCCCCCCGATTCAGCCTTGCACGGAGGACTTTTTCTGGTGTAGGGATGACTCTGCCGTTGAGGAGCTCGGGCAGCGGTATAACTTGGGTTGGAGCCTCCCCTATGAATTTCTTGAGTAGAGAAACGTGGAACACATCATGTATTCTGGCCCTGGGAGGAAGTTGCAGCTTGTAGGAGACAGTGCCCACCCTCGATAGCACTTGATATGGCCCAAAGAACTTTGGGCCAAGTTTGTTGGGTGTAGCAGAAGTGACACCAACTGCTGCGCGCTGCTGTAAGCGCAGCCATACCCAATCGCCCTCATGGAACTCCACTTCCCGTCGATGCCTGTCCTGGTAGTTTTTCATTGTCACCTGTGACTGAATCAATCGGTCACGAATATCTGCCAAGAATTCGTCGCGTGTCTGTAGTTGTTTGTCAACAGCAGCCACCTGTGATGTTCCTGGATGATAGGGCAGAAGAGCAGGAGGTTCTCGGCTATATACCACCTTAAATGGAGAGCATCGGAGAGCAGTCTGGAAGGAAGTGTTGTAGCAGAATTCGGCCCATGGAAGCCATTTAAGCCACTCTCTTGGTCTATCCCTTGCTAGGCACCGAAGATACATGGTAATAATTCGATTTACCACTTCTGATTGTCCATCAGATTGGGGGTGGAAAGCTGAACTCATGTGCAGCTTAACTCCTGCTAGCTGGAACAATTCTGACCAGAATGTGCTAGTAAATATTGTATCTCTATCACTGACAATGGAGCATGGCAACCCATGGAGACGGACAATGTTATCAAAGAAGGCTTTTGCTACCGATGCTGCTGTGTAAGGGTGTCCCAGAGCAATAAAGTGTGCAAACTTGGAGAAACGGTCTACAACTGTGAGAATCACCGACTTGCCGCCCACCTTTGGAAACCCCTCAATGAAGTCCATAGAAATATCACTCCATACTTCCGAAGGTACTGATAGAGGTTGCAGGAGACCACCGGGATGGAGATGTTCAGTTTTATTGCGTTGGCAGACTGAACAACCTTTGATGAATTCCTTAACCCTCTGTAATGCATGAGGATTATAGAATGACGACCGGAACCTGTGAATTGTCTTTTGGATACCTTCATGTCCTGTGTCATGGGCACTGGATAATAGTATCGGCCAAAGAGTAGAGGCATCTGGCACATAGACTTTTCCTTTGAAAAGGAGCAACCCATCCAATTCTGTCCAACCTGGTGAAACAGTGCCATCAGCAAGCTGCTGGCGCACATCCTGGATTTGTGGGTCCGTTGTAGCCTCGGCTCGCAAACTGTCAAACATCTCAAAAGAAGGTGTAGAGATGGTGTTGAGCGCCATGCCTGACTCGGCACGACGTGAGAGAGCATCAGCTGCGCCATTGAGTTTGCCAGGCTTGTACTCCACCATAAAATCATATCCGAATAACTTGCTCACCCATGTATGTTGGGGAATTGTGGTCAGTCGCTGATCTAATAAATATTTAAGACTGTAGTGATCGGTGCGGACTAGAAACTGGCGCCCCCAGATATAAGGCCTCAGTGCCGGACTGCTTTCACCAACCCAATCAGTTCCCGTTCATATGCTGGCAACTTCTGATGTTGAGGTGCGACTGCCCTGCTGAAGAAAGCAATAGCTCCATCTCCCTGGTGTAACACGGCGCCAAAACCAGACCCTGACGCATCACAATCAATGATGAAACTGCGATCGAAGTCGGGCATCTGCAGTAATGGTGCGGACATTAAGGCCTGTTTGAGCAGATTAAAAGCCTCCTCTGCTTCTTCTGTCCATCTGAATGCCTCTCGTTTCAACAGTGCTGTCAAGGGGGCTGCTACAGTGCCATAACCAGCGATGAATTTCCGATAATACCCAGTCAGTCCCAAAAATCCTCTGAGTGCCCGGATGGAGCGCGGTGGTGGCCATGACTCCACTGCTTCAATCTTGGCAGGGTCCATTGCAACTCCCTTATCCGAGATGATGTGGCCTAAGTAACCCACCTGTGTCTCGCCAAAGGAACACTTGGTGCGCTTGAGGGCCAACTTCTGCTCTCGTAACAGCTGGAATACTTGCCGCATGTGTTGAAGATGCTCGACCCAGGATGAGCCATAGATTAATATGTCATCAAAGAATACCAGTACAAACTTACGGATGAACGGCTTGAGTACATCATTCATAAGCGCCCGAAATGTCGACGGTGCATTAGTCAAGCCGAAAGGCATGACTAAGAACTCGTAGTGACCATGGTGCGTGCGGAAGGCCGTCTTATCGATGTCCTCTGGGTGCATGCGCACCTGATGGTAGCCGCTACGTAAGTCAAGCTTGGTGAAGAACCGGGCTCCCCGAAGCTCATCCAGGAGTTCATCCACTACTGGGATAGGAAATTTGTCCTTGACCGTCTTCGTGTTGAGCTCACGATAGTCAATGCAGAAGCGCCATGTGTTGTCCGATTTCTTCACAAGCAACACTGGTGATGAGAACGCTGAGGTACACTCTCGGATGATACCTTGGGATAGCATCTGGTCACACTGTCGTTCAATCTCATCTTTGAGCAACTGAGGGTAGCGGTATGGTCGTACCGCCACTGGTACTGTCCCTGGCAGAAGCCGGATGCGATGATCATGGCGGCGAGGTGGAGGAAGTTCCTGGGGCTCGACAAAGAGGTCTTCAAAGGATAGCAGCAGGGTATCCAACAGTTTGTGTGCCATGTCCAGAGCATTACAGCGGGGTGGAGAGCCGCCAATGCCTGTCCAACGCACCATGTGTCCGTGGCGCCAAAAAGACAGCGTCAACTTCTCAAAGTTGCAGATGAAGGGACCCAAAGAACGCAGCCATTCTACCCCAAGCACCACATCAAAGCCATCCAGGGGAAGAGTGTAGCAGGTTGTGGTAAAATTCTCTTCGCCGACAGTGAGTGGGGTTTGAGAACAAACGCCCCCACTCAACACCTTCTCACCATTTGCAACCTTGACTGGCAGTCCTGCTGTTGGAGTCACATGCAGTCCCAGTCTTGGTACAATAGCATCGCGGATGAATGTATGGGTGGATCCTGAATCCACAAGAGCAATGAGAGCCACACCATTGATAGAGACTTTCAGTTTCAGTGTGTCAGCAATGTCAATTCCAGTGAGAGCATGAAGTGATATGCCCAGCTCCTCTGCCAGTGTATCTGTTGTCCCGGTATCTTCTCCATCCAGTTCCAACAGAAAAACTCCGCGAGCAGCACACTTGTGATCGGCTGTATATTTTTCAGAGCAGTGGTAGCATTCACCGCTGGCCCGTTTGGCGGCAACCTCCTCCGGTGAGAGCCTGCGCAAACGTGGTCTGCTGGTAGCCGATGACGAGGGTTTTGCTGCAGTTGCACATGCCGTTGGTTTTGATGTAGTATATGGCGTCCTTGATGGGGCCGAGGACAGATCCATACGGCGTTCATAGGCGCGTGCCAGGTGCATGGCCCGCTGTAATGTAGTTGGAGTCAGCAGTTCAACATCAGTCCGAAGCGGTTCACCCAAGCCTGCGGTAAACATCTGAGCTTGCTGGAGCTGTGTCATATCCTCGCAGCGACAGAGAATGGACAGAAACTGACGTTGATAGTCTTCAACAGTGTCGGTGCGCCGAAGGTCCTTGAGATCAGCCATACCGTTGGTCCGTAGAGGTGGTCCAAACCGCATATGGGTGAACTCAACGAAGCGGGACCAAGTGAGGACGCCGCTCGTGTCCCGCTCTAGAGTGTAGAACCATTCTGCTGCCACACCGTCCAAATGGAGTGATGCCTGCCACACCTTCTCATCGGGTGGAGTCCTCATACCCCTGAAGTAAGTCTCACATTTATTGATCCACGACAGGGGGTCAGACTCACCATCGTAGTGGGGAAAAGAGACATTGGGTCTTCGATAGCCACCATCGTCGACGCGGTCACGATGAGCAGATCCTGTGCTATGCATGACCCCGACAGGCGCTGCAGTACGTGGGCCGGTTTCTGAAGATTCCGGCAGCTGCTCGTCGATTGGGCGCTTCTCCAAAAGCGTGATCCGCTGTCCATGCAGGTCGAGGCGTGAGTTGATGGTGGAGAGCTGCGCCAATATCTGATCCAACTTGGCTGAGTCGGAGGAGGTCTTCGCAGGATCGTGATCGACGCCGGACATGTTGGTCGATGCGTCGGAGGAATCTGATACCAAATTGATATGTCGTGGGCGCCTAGGACTGCGCAGTGGTGATCGCAGCAAGGCTTGGGACTGGGGAAGGGATCTCAGTGGATATGGGGATCGACCAGAGGTGGAGCTGATTCTGTCAGCTGGCGCAAGGTGCGCCAGGATGACCAAGGAAGCTCCACCGGTCAGGTAAAACTTTCTTTGATGAGCTCTAATACAAACTACAGCAGCTCCCTTTATAGACTTAGGTGCCACTTTAATCTCAACCACCTCTAACAACTGGGAGCTAATCTCTCCACTAAAATAGGAGGGCTAACCGACTCCCTCTTTATCTCTTCTTATCTTCTAAACAAACAGAGCTAATCTCTCCACTAAAATAGGAGGGCTAACCGACTCCCTCTTTATCTCTTCTTATCTCCTAAACAAACAGCCTAGCTAGGACTTATCCTTTGAGGCGCCTGGCATACTGCCGGCCCACAAAGGTGTCTACAACAGGGGAGCGGCGACGCTGAGACTCGGGTGAGCGCCGCCGAGCTTGGGGGAGCAGGAGCAGCGATGCGTGGTTGTGGACGAGCGGCGACAGTGAGATGGGAGCAACTCAGCAACCATAACCGGAGGATATATGGGCTGCCTGCCTGGTGGGCTGGGCCATCTCTTCTACCCCTTCCTTTTTTTTTCTTTCTCCCTTTTTCTTTTTCTTCCTCATATATGTTGTTGTTCTGTCTTTTCTTTAATTGGTAAGGCGTCGCCTTGCTCGCCTTAGTAAGCGCCTAGGCGTCGCCTAGGCGTCCAGGCGGTGGCCCAACGCCTTGTCTCGCCTTACCGCCTTAAGAACTATGATTGGACCTGGATCTCTCATATGGACCCCTACCCTTGATGAATGACACATGACATCTTAAACAAATCATGTGGTCAACAAATCTATCAATTACACACACAAATATGGTCCCATGAAGTATTACAATATTTAGATCAACAGATCAGCCGTGTGATTAATTTCAGGGACACATGTCATTCGTCAAGGGTAGGGATCCATGCGATTTAATTCCAGCATCAGCACTCAGTTATCTCTGCCAATCTTATTATTATCATGCAGTGATTACCCTTTTATCATGTAGTGTATTTGGTTGGTGTTACCGTCTAGTAGGCTTGAAGATAACATCATTGATTTGACTTTTGAGTTTGTTAGATATAAAGTCCGAGTTTTTTTAGATATAAACAGCAGAGTTGGGTTTAATAGCAGTGTGCAAGTGATTTCACTTTCTTGTAAGTGGGCTAATGATACTTTTCCTGAATGGAGACATGCCATCCTTATTGCTTATAATTGTTTTTTTTTCATATTTTACAGGGACGGGCATTGCCAAGAGCATAATGTTGACGAGCAAGCAATTTGTGCTGTTGGCCTTGCTAGGGCAAAACCTGGGATTTTCATTGAAGCCATTCAATACCTTTTAGTTTTAGCAACTCCTGTTGAAGTAAGGATGATTATGATTTCCCTTTGAATTGAAACACACTTGCTGACCTTGATTGACACTTGATAATCAAGTTGGTATTTGAAGACAAGCAAAATCTACAGTAATATAGATTGCCTGCAAAATTCAATTGTCAAGTTAAAACACACTAAGCATTTGACACATTTTCTAGATAAATTTACTCTTCACATTATCCATTTTCTGTTTCTTATACCTAACACACAAGGACTAAAATCTACAGGATGCTAAATCAAATTATATCCTGGAGTTATCTGTTGTTTTTTGATTTTCGTGATGATATAACTTGTCAAGTGTTCAACACTGCAAGGAAGAGCGGACCATCGAATCCTTTCAGGGCATGTTTAGTTTCCTTGCCTTGTTTGATCTAGCCTCATTAGTGGCTGGGTAATGAGTCAAGATTCATTGTTACCTGCTAATCTTGCTTGGTGAGGTCTTGGCTAATGCAAATGCCCACTTTGCCTATTATAACATCGAAGCTGTTCCTAATAGTTTTGCTTATGCTTCCAATGTAATGGAACCATCACTTGACCTTGAGAGCATCGCCAACAGGAGACCTCAAATCAGGACCCCTACTTTTGATTTGAGTTTGAGGGCTCCCCTACTCTCGAGGCTTCTTTTTTCCATCTATTCCTGCAGGAACTTCATTCCTTAATATCCTTATCAAGAAGTTCTTTCCCAATTTGGCTCTTCAATTATATTTATGGGGTGTTTGGCACTGCTCTGTGTTTCCAGCTTCAACTTGAAGCTGTGGTGTATAATATAAATTTAAACGTTTTTTAAAAATGTTTTTAATCTAAATAAAAAACAAAATGACTTATGTAAATGTCTTCTAAAAGTTTGCAACTTCAGCTTCACGATTTTTTGAAGCTTCTAATGACCTGCTTCATCAACTTCACCAAATTTTGTGAAATTGAAACAGTCCCAAACGGGGCCTTACATCGACTTACATCTGTTGTGCCAGCTGATACTTGTTGGAGTTTGCTGTTCTGCTAGTGCTGATGGAACAGACCCATATGCTGAGCTTTCATTACAACCATTACCTGAGTACATGATTGCCACTGATGGTGTCACAATGACATGCATCACATGTACAGACAAGGGCCAAATTTTTGTAGCTGGTCGCGATGGCCATATATATGAATTGCAGTATACAACTGGTTCAGGTTGGCGTAAACGTTGCCGTAAAGTTTGTCTTACTACTGGCATTGGCAGTCTTCTTTCTAGGTAACTACTGTTGTAAGGCCAGAACTGTGATTATTTGCTTATCTGTAGATAATGTGGCCACCTGCTTATTCAACCATCACGATTTTCAGGTGGGTACTGCCAAATGCATTCAAATTCTCAACTGTTGATCCAATTGTTGATATGGTCATGGATGAGGAGAGGAACACTATCTATGCGCGTACCGAGGGCATGAAGTTGCAATTATTTGATCTAGGAGCTAATGGTGATGGCCCTTTGACAAAAATTACTGAAGAAAAGAACATTGTTGATCCACGGGATGGACCTTATGGTGGTCGGAGGTCTAATGCGCCAAGAGCTGCACGATCACCAAGACCATCAATTGTTTGCATCTCACCTGTATCTTCTATGGAATCAAAGTGGCTCCATGCTGTTGCTGTTTTATCAGATGGGAAGAGATTATTCCTCACTACATCTGGTGGAAGTGGTTCTTCAGTTGGATTGAACAGTGGTCTGCAGAGGCCAACCTGTTTAAAAATTGTTGCTACTAGGCCGTCCCCACCTCTGGGGGTTGGTGGTGGGCTTACATTTGGTGCTGTTTCTGTGGCTGGCAGGGCTCTTCCTGAAGATCTAGCATTGAAAGTTGAGTCTGCATTCTATTCTGCTGGTGCTCTTGTAATGTCAGATTCATCCGCTACAGCCATGTCATCTCTTCTGGCTGTGCAGAAAGATTCAGCTGCGCAGCTATCTCTCCCCAGCACCTTTGGAACAGCTTCTAGAACCTCCAGAGCTCTACGAGAAACAGTCTCTGCTTTACCTGTTGAGGGTCGAATGCTTTGTGCCTCTGATGTCTTACCACTTCCCGATGCTGCTTACATGATGCAGTCTTTATATGCTGATGTGGAATGTTTCACATGTTTCAGAAAACCTTCTGAGAAGGCATGTATAAAACTGTGGGCAAAAGGGGATCTTCCTACCCAGCATATCTTGCCTCGGAGGAGGGTGGTTGTATTCAATACTATGGGTTTGATGGAGTTGATTTTTAACAGGCCTGTTGATATTCTAAGGAAATTGTTTGACGGGAACACCCTGAGATCACAAATTGAAGAATTCTTTAATCGCTTTGGTGCTGGAGAGGCTGCGGCAATGTGCTTAATGTTAGCTGCGAAGCTACTTTATGCTGAAGATAGTCTGATAAGCAATGCTGTTTCTGAGAAAGCTGCTGAGGCGTTTGAGGACCCTGGGCTTGTTGGGATGCCTCAAATTAACGGCACCACTGCTTTATCTAATACACGAACTCAGGCTGGAGGCTTTAGTATGGGCCAAGTTGTTCAAGAGGCAGAACCTTTGTTTTCTGGTGCATATGAAGGGCTTTGTTTGTGCTCGTCAAGACTACTTTATCCCATCTGGGAGCTTCCTATTATGTCGATTCGAGGACCGTCTGGTAATAATAAACGCGAGGATGGCGTAATTGTTTGCAGGCTTTCAGCTGGGGCCATGAAAATTCTTGAGAGTAAGATTCATTCACTGGAAACATTTTTAAGATCTAGAAGAAACAAGAGAAGGGGCCTTTATGGTTATGTTGCTGGTCTTGGCGATTCTGGTTCCATACTCTACAAAACAGGGCCTATTATTGGCCCTGGAGGGCATAGCAATGGAAGGAGTCCCTACAACTCCCAAATTCGAGATATGAACCCTGTAGATAAATCTGCATCGAATAAAAAGCCAAGGCTGCTTTATACATCAGCAGAACTAGCCGCTATGGAGGTAGGTGTTGAGAATTACTCAGCAGAATTAGGGCACATTTTATTTTTTTTTCACCAGAAACACATTGTATTGACAGGTGAGGGCAATGGAGTGTCTTAGGCGGTTGCTTAGGAGATCTGGTGAAGCACTGTTTCTGCTTCAACTTATTTGCCAGCATAATGTTGCCCGTTTGGCTCAGACACTGGGCAATGATTTATGCAAGAAATTTGTTCAATTAACATTTCATCAATTGGTATGTTCAGAGGATGGTGATCAGCTCGCGATGCGTCTTATTTCTGCACTCATGGAGGTAATATAGTCACCATCCTGTTCTTTAGTCTGCCAATATGAAAATAGGGAAATCACAAGTGCAACATGCACATTCAGAATTATCATCTGTTTCAGTTTAGGTCAGTAATTTTATATGATTTTTGCAGTACTATATTGGCCCAGAGGGCAGAGGAACTGTTGAAGAAATCAGTACTAAATTGAGGGAGGGTTGTCCTAGTTACTTCAATGAGTCAGACTACAAATATTACTTGGCAGTAGAATGCCTTGAGAGAGCATCTATGACTAATAATGCTGATGAGAGAGATATTCTTGCTAGAGATGCTTTCAACCTCTTGACTAAAATTCCAGACTCTGCTGATTTGAGTGCCATATGCAAGAGATTTGAGAACCTAAGGTTAGTGACTTCCTCCGATAACAAATACTGTATCTGGTCAGTCAAACATGTTTAACTTTTATCACCAATATCTGAACTTCTATATGGATTGGAAACAGGTAGAAATTACTAGATGTGCTCATACTTTTGGAATCTATACTGGGTTTTCACTCAAGATACTATGTTTTTTACAGTTGAAAATATTCGACTTAGGACCAGTGTTTTTAAGGAGTCGCATTGGCGTCCAGGCGGTGGGCCAACACCCAGAAATCCTAGGCACCTTGCCCACCTAGGCGTCCAGACGTTGGTCCAACGCCTTGCCTCGCCTTACGCTTCAAAAACACTGCTTAGGACAAACCTAGATGTATCTATACCTCATTTCAATCAGTGAATATTTTTTTCTACAGTAGAAAATATTTGACTTAGGATAGACCTATCTTGATAACTTTATTGATTTTTCACATCTGCCAACTGATATATTTATATGATTTCTTGTTGGGTGTGGGTTTAGATTTTATGAGGCTGTAGTCCGATTGCCTCTGCAGAAAGCTCAAGCACTTGACTCCAATGCTGATATTATCAATGGTCAAATAGACCCAAGGCATCATGATACAATAATGTTGCAGCGTGAACAATGCTATAGGATTGTTATGGATGCGCTGTGCACTCTCAAGGGTGTTGGGCATAGTCGAATGCAAAGTGCAGACAAGTCATCTGCTCTAGCAACTGCTGCTGATCCAGCTTCTCGAAGCAAGTATATCAAACAAATCATACAACTTAGTGTCCAATGGCCGGACACAGTTTTCCATGAGCATCTATACAGGACACTTATTGAGCTTGGTCTAGAAAATGAGCTTTTAGAGTATGGTGGATCTGATTTGGTTTCTTTTCTGCAGAGTGCTGGCCGTAAGCATCAAGAAGAGGTGTGCCCTAAGCCCCTAATCCTTGTTTTTCCACCAAAAGTTGTAACCATGGATACATGATTAGTACTTCCATCAAACTGGAAACCTTATCTGGTCTGTCGCCGAGTTGGTGATATTATCCTATTTTTGGGTTTTGCCCATTGACATACAAGTGAATAATTTGGGAAATTATATTCTTTGTTGATTTAATTCTGTTGTCAGAGGAATCTTAAGCACCCGCCATTGATTATGGTTTGGGCTTGTTCAAATTACCTGCTGATCTGAATTTTAATACCATGTACTGGTTCTAGTTGTTATGCCAGTTATTTTGCCACAAATAGCTGATAAGAGCTTCCTTAGATACTGGCCATATGATTACATAAATACCTTCCATCTCACTATATACTTCCAAGTTATTGTCCATACACCGTTTTTAGTCTTTAATCTTTATCATGTTGTCTAAGACCAGGATGTTATTCCTGACCATCTACTTTTTACCTGTATAATAAGGTTCGGGCAGTTTCTTCAGTTACACCTGGAGCTGCTAAGATGCATGATTTAGGTGCACCTATCTCGACTAGTCAAACAAAGTATCTCGAGCTCCTAGCTAGGTACTATGTCCGCAAGGGGGAACATATTGCTGCTGCCAGGATGTTGTTAATATTGGCAGAGAGACAGTGCTCTAATTCTGAAGAAGCTCCAGCTCTTGACAAGCGGTATCTGGATTTTGAACTCTTATTTTCTTTACTTTTACAAATTCCATAATTTATATTCATCTTTTTATGGGATAACAGTATAAATTTACTTTTGGAATCCAGGTATGAATATCTCAGAGATGCAGTGCTTCAGGCCAAAACCGCAGGCATCGCTGCTGATTTGTCCAAAAATCCTGTTGATAGCAGCACAGTGGATTTGCTTGAAGGAAAACTTGTCGTGCTACGCTTCCAAATTCAAATTAAAGAAGAATTGGAGCTCATGGTTGCACGGCTCGAAAATATTCCAAGCAGTTCTGAATTACCTAATGTTCCGTTCCCTCGTGACAACATTCTTGCTAATGCAGAGACTGCTAAGGCTGCTAAGGATAAGGCAAAAGAACTATCATTAAATCTCAAGAGTATCACTCAACTGTATAACGATTATGCTGTTCCATTTGATCTCTGGGAGGTATGCTTTTTCTTGGTTTCGTAGAACTTACTCACGTGGCCTTGCTTTTGTCAATTTAATATGCTGTGCTGCGTCTCAATGGTTCTTATATTCTCAAACTATGCAGTATGCACTAAGCACTTCCATAAGACTCCTACTACTATTGCATAATAACAAAGCTTATGAATATGGATCATTTTAAAGATGTTGAAATAAGAGATATAAGAGTCAGATGAAACATGAAACAACAGGAATAATAAAAAACTCGACCTGCGGGGTAAGACAACCCACGAGTATTGTATATTTGTATTTAAGAAGACCTCACACAGGTCGAGAAACCCCCCGAACCCCTGCCCCACCCATACACAGCGGCATTGAAGCCCATGCGAGAACGATTGCGACCGGGGCCGAGCCTTATACCTGTGCTTTGGCGTGGGACAGACGAGGTGATTTTTTAACCACACTCTGAAATTCGCTCCCACGGTGAGTCGAACCTAGGACCTGAGGTGTGCTCAGACCACCTAACTAACTCAGTTAGATGCCCTTTCGCTAAACAACAGGAATAATCATTTATTCATTTGTGGTGATAGCGCTAGCCAACTAAGAGGCAAGCAGGATACTGAGTTTGACAGAAAAATCAACACTGGTAGAAATTAACTTCTCTCTCCTTTGATAAACTTAATTTTGAAAGGATTTCCTTAGCTGTGGGACTTAGTATGTATTCTTGTCCTTAAATCAATAGTATTGGGTGCATCAAACTCTGTTTACTTGTAACTGTACACAGTTAGGACAAAAGATTTCTAAATTAACTCTACACAGTTAGAACTCATAATGGGGTCAGGATACAAATTCTCAACATAATCATTTCCTGAATCTAAGTTTTAGACAGTATTCATCTGTTTGTTGCCTGACTTGCTGTTGGTACTAGGAGTTCCCTGTATCTACCAAATCCTGCATCTATATTGGGTTATTAGCAAATGGTTTCTCTTAAAAAGACTTGGAACATTTTTTTATTAGGTTTGCTTGGAAATGCTGAGCTTTGCTAATTACTCTGGAGACGCTGATAGCAAAATTGTTCGAGAAGTTTGGGCTAGACTCCTTGATCAGGCACTTACTAAAGGGGGTGTTGCAGAAGCTTGTTCTGTTGTGAAAAGAGTAGGCTCGAAACTTGATCCTGCAGATGGAGCTTGTTTACCTTTAGATATCATATGCCTTCACCTTGAGAAGGCTGCAGTGGTAATGTGTATTTTCTGTACTTTCCGTACATGCATACTTGAGACTACCTGTGAGAGCATTCCACTGTGGTACTCATTATCCTGCTCTTATCTACAGGATAGATTAAGTTCAGGAGAAGAATTAGTTGGTGATGATGATGTTGCAAGAGCTCTTCTTGGTGCCTGTAAAGGTCTTCCTGGACCTGTACTTTCTGTGTATGATCACCTGTTATCGAACGGTGCAATCATACCCTCACTAAATCTGAAGTTGCGCCTGCTGCGATCAGTTCTAGCAATCCTCCGTGAGTGGGGGATATCTGTCATTGCACACAGGCTAGGCACCACAAGTGCTGGGGCTTCATTCTTTCTTGATGGAACATTCTCATTGAACCAAACAGGGACTGCGAATCAAGGTGCTCGAGATAAAATAATTAGTTTGGCGAACAGGTAAGTCTATACATTAATGACACCTATGTTTACGATTCTCTTTTATCTGGACTATTTCATACAAATGTATTTTTATCAATTGTTTGAACGCTGTTAAATTCTTAAAAAACCATTGCATTATTTCACTACTTGGCTGTTAAATTCTTAAAAAAAATTATTGCATTATTCCACTACTTGACCTGCTTTTATTTTGTTACGTGAACCATGCTACCACTTCATACATCACCAGACCATTCTCTTACATTGTATTGCAACTTCAGGTACATGACTGAGGTGAGGCGATTAAACCTTCCACAGAACCAAACGGAGAATGTCTACCGTGGTTTCCGTGAACTTGAGGAGAAATTACTATCTTCTTATTAGGCAGATTGCAGTCATTCCTCAAGATAGTGAAGAATGATCTTGCATCTGTTGTACCACAAAACCAAGGAATAGAGTCGAGGGCTTCTGGATTCACCTCAGCATGATCTGTATTGTTCCTTACACTTATCTGCAAGAACCCGGGGCTGCTGCAGGACTCTAGCTGAGGTGGTTAGATGGCTCTAGTACCACTCATGCCCTGGCTGAGTTGGTTAGATGGCTCTAATAGCACTTCTGATGTCCTGGGTTTGACTTCTAGGTGAGAGCAAATTTCAGACGGGTTGAAAAAGGTCATTTGTTGGTTCCTCTGTTTGTGTGCAGACTGACCAATGGATCCTCGTGTAGGTAAAGATCTAGATCTGGTCTATAGGGAGCGGATTCTCTTGCTGCATGGGAGGCAGTTTTCGTGACTTGGTCGTACTCCGATTGAGCTTCTTAATATAATAACGGGGGACAGTCTTTTCTCACCGTTCGAGTTCTTTTCTTTTTTGAACCCAAGGCTGCTTTAATCATTATTAATCAGATGTTTTTCATGACTAAGTGCAGCCTTCTTTTATTTGACTTGAGTCAGTATGGACTGCAGAGCCGTAGATTTGGAAAATTGTTTAGATGTCTTCATTACTTGCTAATCTAGTGGTAGATACTGCCGGGCCTGTTTTAAGGGTGGACTTTGTCCCTGAACAACATTAAACTGTTGAATACAAGTTGGGTTTTGATGCAGGAATCGGAATTTAGTATGTGCCATGACATTGTACAGTTCTATAGTAGATTATTCTGAGTGTTGTAAGCTTTTACGCTGTGTTTGTTTGTATGAAGATACCGTTTCAGTAGCTGAAAAAAAGGTAAAGGTTATTGCCAGAAATGTGGATTTATAGGTCTCGTTGGTTCCATTTGTTTGGTTTTCGTTTTACTCTTTTACTTTTTGACGTTTTTCCACGCCCGTGCGGAAATGGCAGGTTGATTATAGATAAATGCTCGTGGATAGGATGTTATCGATCTGTTTAACTGTACGGTTCTCCAATTGTGTGATGGTGCTCAATATGTTATGGGTGCAAGCAACAAAGGATTTTTTTGGATGCCTATGATTATTTTAATCCATATGTATTAAGGGCTTCGGTTGGTTATTCTTATCGCATGTGGATTGGACGGTATTGGAAAAAAATATAAAAGATTTTGACTTGTTCGGGATTGAAACCTACTCAATTCTACTCAATTCACATGGATTGAGAGCAAAGCGAATAAGCCCTTGTTCGGTTCTCTTTCAATCCATGTGGATTGAATGAGATTGGATGAGTTTAAATTCTAATTAAGGCTTTGTTCGGTTATTCCTATTATACATGTATTAGTTGGGATTGGAAAAAGTTTAAAAGAATTTTGACTTGCTTGAAATTTAAGCCTATCCAATTTCATTCAATCCATATGAATTGAGAGCTAATCGAATAAAAACTAAGTCAAATTTTTTCTTAATTTTTCCAATCTCATTCGATCTATCGGTAACGGGATTAACCGAACAACGCCTAAAATGGTTTGGTGCAAATTCTAAACTAAAATTTGACGCCTAAATTACACACGTGGATGACTATAGCTGTACCAAACGAGGCCAAGTCTACTGTGACGTGTGCGGACAGACGAAGTTGGCTGACAAAGTGACAAGCATTTCTTCCGCAGTAGAGTACTGCCTGTGGTCTAACTTTTATTCGATGGCTGGTAGAATAATCTCCTCGAGTAAACCGTCTCAAATAAATCTCCAGGAGTTTAGCATCGTTATTGGACACGCGGTGAGGGGACTGAATTGGTGAACCAAACATGTTTGTTGCAAAGGATAGCGTACCTCCGGGTGCCTTTTTCCGTTTCATGGATCGTGGTGACTGGCCTTCAGGTATGTTTGAGAGCAAGAACTCAAGAAGTAAGGGAGGATTGAAAAGGCTAAAATTCTGTTACTATTGAATATTGAATAGTAAGAGAATTTTAACCCACCTAATCTCCTTCAATCATCTTGCTTTTAAAGATACCTTTAGTCTTTACACAAATGGTTCGTGAAATCTGCAAACTGATTTAGGCAAAATGAGCCTACGGGGCTTAGTTCAAAGGGTCTTTTGCTCCCTTCAATGCAAAATTCGATTCGAATGGCACATGAAGAGGGGAAACATCGCTTCTTTCACCTGGCTGATGGTTCAGTCCAAGATCCTAACGGCGGACAGGTTGATAGCAAGGTATCGGCCTTGCAAGTTTGCAACCCTTTGCGCAAGTGGCTTGGCTGTATGGGCGGAATTGGGCTGGGGAATTCTCGCCAGGGAAAAAACAAGATGACACCGTTGTAATATGATAAGCGAAATATTTACTTTGCTGATAAAACATGAGGAATGATGCTGGAGAAGTGTTTTCACAATCGGACATACCTTAAAAGGCAGATTAAGGACCCGTTTGGATCTCACGTACTAAGCTTTAGTACATCTTGGGCTAATGTGTGTTAAAGTTTAACACTTTATTTCTGTTACCTTTTAGCATTCGTGTTTGATCTTCAAGTACTAAAGTTTACTAAAAGTGTAATGCTAAATATTAGCATCGTGAATCCAAAGAGGCCCTAAGAAGTCTTGATGTAGGAAGTTTTTGCTGAAGCAGAAAAACATGTAGACAAAAACAAAGTACAATAAGCACATGTGAGGATTTAGGGACGGAAATGGGCGGACCCAGCGCTGACATTGGACCTAGCCTCGTGGCTAATTTTAGGAGTTATGTGTCCCATTTCATCTACTCCCTCCGTCCCAAATTAAACTTGATTTTAAGTAATTAATAAATCTATACAATATTTGATGTATATGTTTTATATATGTGTCTAGATTAATCATCATTTATTTGAATAAAGATATAAATATCAATGTCTAAAACGAATAATATTACGAGACGGTGGGAGTAATTACTATAGCCCCATTGACCCTACGGGTAACTTGGGTTAGCCCAAATACTTTTCTAATTTTTAGTACCATAGTTGTTTTTGTATTATCATGTACTGTGGACTATGAATAAAACCTGTCGGGGACTATAATTAGGGGTACCCTCAAGGCTCCTAATTCTCAGCTGGTAACCCCTATCAGCACAAAGCTGCAAAGGCCTGATGGGTGCGATTAAGTCAGGGATTGGTCCGTTCGAAGGACTCGATCACGCCTCGCCCGAGCCTAGCCTCAGACAAGGGCAGCCGACCCTGGAGGATCTCCGTCTCGCCCGAGGCCCCCCTCCCAGCGACGAACATATTTCCGGCTCGCCCGAGGCCCTGTCTTCGCCAAGAAGCAACCCTGACCAAATCGCTGCGCCAACCGACCAGATCGCAGGAGCATTTAATGCAAAGGTGGCCTGACACCTTTATCCTGACGCACGCCTTTCAGTCAACAGAGCCGAAGTGACCGCAGTCACTTCGCCGCTCCACTGACCGGCCTGACAGAAGGACAGCGCCGCCTGCGCCGCACCGGCTGCAGTGCCACTTGACAGAGTGAGGCTGACAGGCAGTCAGGCCCGGCCTCAGGCACCATAGGAAACTTCGCTCTGCCCGACCCAGGGCTCGGACTTGGGCTAAGCCCCTGAAGACGGCGAACTCCGCTCCGCCCGACCCAGGGCTCGGACTCGGGCTAAGCCCCGGAAGACGGCGAACTTCGCTCCGCCCGACCCAGGGCTCGGACTCGGGCTAAGCCCCGGAAGATGGCGAACTCCGCTCCGCCCGACCCAGGGCTCGGACTTGGGCTAAGCCCCTGAAGACGGCGAACTCCGCTCCGCCCGACCCAGGGCTCGGACTCGGGCTAAGCCCCGGAAGACGGCGAACTCTGCCCCGCCTGACCCAGGGCTCGGACTCGGGCTAAGCCCCGGAAGACGGCGAACTCCGCTCCGCCCGACCCAGGGCTCGGACTTGGGCTAAGCCCCTGAAGACGGCGAACTCCGCTCCGCCCGACCCAGGGCTCGGACTCGGGCTAAGCCCCGGAAGACGGCGAACTCCGCTCCGCCCGACCCAGGGCTCGGACTTGGGCTCAGCCCCGGAAGACGACGTACACCGCTTCGCCCGACCCCAGGGCTCGGACTCAGCCCTGGCCTCAACCGACGGTCTCCGCCTCGCCCGACCCAGGGGCTCGGGCTCGACCACGGCCGCGGAAGACAGACTCGACCTCGACCTTGGAGGAGCCTCCACATCGCCCAACCTAGGGCGCGGACCGACCACGTCGACAGGAGGCGCCATCATTACCCTACCCCAAGCTGACTCAGACTACGGGGAACAAGACCGGCGTCCCATCTGGCTCGCTCCGCCAGATAGGCAATGATGGCGCCCCGCACGCTCCCTGACGACGGCGGCTCTCGGCCCCCTTACGGAAGCAAGAGGACGTCAGCAAGGACTCGATAACCCCGACAGCTGTCCTTCCGCCAGGCTCCAGCGCTCCTCCGACGGCCACGACACCACACGAACCGGGTGCCAAAACCTCTCCGGCTGCCACGACGGCGTGTACTTAGGGCGCTAGCTCTCCTCTGCTAGACACGTAGCACTCTGCTACACCCCCCATTGTACACCTGAATCCTCTCCTTACGCCTATAAAAGGAAGGACTAGGGCCCTCTTACAGAAGGTTGGCCGCGCGGGGACGAGGACGAGACAGGCGCTCACGTGAGGCCGCTCGCTCCCTCTCCTGCGTGGACGCTTGTAACCCCCTACTGCAAGCGCACCCGACCTGGTGAAAGGGAAATGTGCCCTTGGGCCATTTCTAAGTATTTTGGTGATTGAGTGCCAACACAAGTGCTTAAATGTGATTTTATGTCCATGGATGAACAAGGTGCAAATCATGAAGTAAAGGTATGTTTCTAAGCCTTAGTACATTGGTTTTGTGTACTAATATACTTGTCTAAGTGTTAGAAACAGAAAGAAGAAGAAAAGAAAAGAGGAGAAAAAGACTTGGCTGTGTACAGCCAAGACTCAGCTCGGTCTGGCACACCGGACTGTCCGGTGTGCACCGGACAGTGTCCGGTGCGCCAGGCTGACTCGGCGCGAAGTGCCTGCTCTCGGGAATTCGCCGACGGCGTACGGCTAAAATTCACCGGACTGTCCGGTGTGCACCGGACTGTCCGGTGAGCCAACGGTTGGCCGGGCCAACGGTCGGCCGCGCAATCTGTGCGGGACACGTGGCCGAGCCAACGGTCGGAAGACGGCACCGGACTGTCCGGTGTGCACCGGACATGTCCGGTGCGCCAACGGCTCTCAGATCTGCAACGGTCTGCAACGGTCGGCAGCGCCATTTTTGGAAAGAAATCGGGCACCGGACAGTGTCCGGTGTACACCGGACTGTCCGGTGCACCCGACGGCAGAAGGCAAGGATAGCCTTCCAGATTTGCTCTCAACGGCTCCTAGCTGCCTTGGGGCTATAAAAGGGACCCCTAGGCGCATGGAGGAGACAACCAAGCAACCTTAGAGCATTCTTGATCATCCACACTCATTCTTTGCGCATTCGTTTGTGATTCTAAGTGATTCGAGCTCTGTTCTAGTGAGAACTCTGAGATAGTCATTCGAGCTCGATTCTTGGCCGTGTGTGTGCGCGTTTCGCTGTGGATTTGTGTGTGTTGCTTCCCTCCCTTACTCTGTGCTTCTTTGTGATCATATACTTGTAAGGGCAAGAGACTCCAATTTGTGGAGATTCCTTGAAAACGGGATATTGAAAGGCAAAGCAAAACACCGTGGTATTCAAGTTGGTCTTTGGACCGCTTGAGAGGGGTTGATTGCAACCCTCGTCCGTTGGGACGCCACAACGTGGAGTAGGCAAGCGTTGGTCTTGGCCGAACCACGGGATAAACCACTGTGTCACCTCTGTGCTTGATCTCTTGTGGTATTGTGTTTTGTTGAGACTTCTCTTTAGCCACTTGGCAATCATTGGGCTAACACTTAACAAGTTTTTGTGGCTTAAGTTTTAAGTCTATTCAGGATCACCTATTCACCCCCCCTCTAGGTGCTCTCAATTGGTATCGGAGCCGTTCTCTTCACAAAGGGACTAACCGCCCGAAGAGATGGATCCTAAGGGGAAGGGTATTGTGATCAACGACAAAGAGAAGGAATCCTTCATCAACGAGCCGAAGGACGACAAGCCTACCGACTCCGGCTCGGGTCATAGACGGAAGGAAGGGAAGAAGAAGAAGACAAGGCGCATCAAGGAGATCGTCTACTACGACGACAGCGATGAATCTACTTCTTCCCAAAAGGACGAGGACCACAACGACTACGAGAGAAGGAAACCGGTTAATTCGAACTTTTCTTTTGACTACTCTCGTATTCCGCAAAGTTCAAATTCACATTTGCTCTCCATTCCACTCGGCAAGCCCCCACATTTTGATGGAGAGGACTACGGATTTTGGAGCCACAAAATGCGTAGTCACCTATTCTCTCTCCATCCTAGTATATGGGAGATTGTAGAAAGTGGAATGCACTTTGATAGTTCGGATAGTCCCATGTTCATTAATGAACAAATTCATAAGAATGCACAAGCTACTACTGTTCTTCTAGCTTCTTTGTGCAGGGATGAATACCATAAAGTAAGCGGCTTGGATAACGCCAAGCAGATCTGGGACACCCTCAAGATTTCTCATGAGGGGAACGACGTCACCTTGCTCACCAAGATGGAGTTGGTGGAGGGAGAGCTTGGACGGTTCACGATGATAAGAGGCGAGGAGCCGACGCAAACATACAACCGGCTCAAGACCCTTATCAACAAGATAAGGAGCTACGGGAGCACGCGATGGACGGACCACGACGTCGTCCGCCTAATGCTAAGGTCATTTACCGTTCTTGATCCTCATTTGGTGAACAATATACGTGAAAATCCCAGGTACACCAAGATGTCGCCCGAAGAAGTTCTTGGGAAATTCGTTAGCGGGCGAATGATGATCAAGGAGGCGAGGTACGTGGACGACGCCTTGAATGGACCGATCAACGAGCCGCAACCTCTTGCTCTCAAGGCAACGAGGAGCAAGGAGGCACTACCGAGCAAGGCGACGCAAGTTGAGGCGGCCGGGCTAAATAATGAGGAGATGACCCTCATCATTAAGCGCTTCAAGACGGCGCTTAAGGGTCGCAAGGGACAGCCAAGCAAGACCAAGACAAAGGAGAAGCGCTCGTGCTTCAAATGTGGTAAGATTGGTCATTTCATTGCTAACTGTCCCGATAATGAAAGTGACCAGGAAAAGGGGAACAAAAGGGAGAAGAAGAAACATTACAAGAAGGCCAAGGGCGAGGCACATATCGGAAAGGAGTGGGATTCGGATTGCTCCTCCTCCGACTCCGACAATGAAGGACTCACCGCCACCGCCTTCAACAAGTCGTCCCTCTTCCCCAACGAGCGTCACACTTGCCTCATGGCAAGGGAAAAGAAAGTAAGCACTCATGATACTAGTACTTATGCTTCTTCAAGTGAGGATGAGTCTAGTGATGATGATGAGATAGATTACTCATGCTTATTCAAGGGATTAGATAGATCTAAAATTAATAAGATTAATGAGTTGATTGATGCTTTGAATGACAAGAATAGATTACTAGAAAAACAAGAGGATCTTTTATATGAGGAGCATGATAAATTTGTTAGTGCACAAAATTCTCTTGCTCTAGAAATTAAAAGAAATGAGATGCTTTCTAGTGAATTATCTACTTGTCATGAAACTATCTCTACCTTAAAAGGTGTTAACAATGATTTAAATGCTAAACTAGTAGAAGCAAATAAATCTAACTCTTGTGTTGAACATGTTGAAATTTGTACTAGGTGTAAGGATGTTGATATTAATGCTTGTTGTGAACACCTAGTTTCAATCTCCAAACTAAGTGATGAATTGGCTAGTCTTAATGCTCAACTTAAGACTAGCAAAAGTGAATTTGATAAGTTAAAATTTGCAAGGGATGCCTATACAATTGGAAGACATCCCTCAATTAAGGATGGTCTTGGCTTCAAGAGAGAGGCCAAGAACTTAACAAGCCATAAGGCTCCCATTCCCGCCAAGGAGAAAGGGAAGGCCCCTATGGCCAGTAGCGCTAAAAAGAACCATGCTTTTATGTATAATGATAGGAGACATGCTATAAATGCTTATAATGTTTATGATTCTCATGCCATGTTTGCTTCTAGTTCTTCCTATAAGCATGATAGAGATATGTGTAGGAGAAATGTTGTGCATATGCCTAGGAGAAATTTTGCTCATGTTCCTAGAAAAGTTGTGAACAAACCTTCTACCATTTATTATGCTTGCAATGCTCCCTTTGCTATTTGTAGAAAGGGTAAGAAGGTAATTGCTGGGAAATTAGGGGCAAGATGCAAGGGAGATAAAACTTGCATTTGGGTCCCTAAGGATATTTGTGCTAACCTTGCAGGACCCAACATGAGTTGGGTACCTAAGACCCAAGCCTAAATTTGCCTTGCAGGTTTATGCATCCGGGGGTTCAAGCTGGATTATCGACAACGGATGCACAAACCATATGACGGGGGAGAAGATGTTCACCTCCTACGTCAAAAATAAGGATTCCCAAGATTCAATTATATTCGGTGATGGGAATCAAGGCAAGGTAAAAGGGTTAGGTAAAATTGCAATTTCTAATGAGCACTCAATATCAAATGTGTTTTTAGTTGAGTCTCTTGGTTACAATTTGCTATCTGTTAGTCAACTGTGCAATATGGGATATAATTGTTTATTTACAAATGTAGACATGTCTGTCTTTAGAAGATGTGATGGTTCACTAGCTTTTAAGGGTGTACTAGACGACAAGCTTTACTTAGTTGATTTTGCAAAAGAAGAGGCCGGTCTAGATGCATGCTTAATGGCTAAGACTTGCATGGGCTGGCTGTGGCATCGCCGCTTAGCACATGTGGGGATGAAGAACTTCCACAAGCTTCTAAAGGGAGAACACGTGATAGGTCTAACAAATGTTTATTTCGAAAAAGATAGACCTTGTGCAGCTTGTCAAGCAGGTAAACAAGTGGGAGGAGCACATCACAGCAAAAATGTGATGACCACGTCAAGACCTCTGGAGCTGCTGCATATGGACCTCTTCGGACCCATCGCCTATCTAAGCATAGGAGGAAGTAAGTATGGTCTAGTTATTGTTGATGACTTTTCCCGCTTCACTTGGGTGTTCTTTTTGCAGGATAAGTCTGAAACCCAAGGGACCCTCAAGCGCTTCCTCAGGAGAGCTCAAAATGAGTTTGAGCTCAAGGTGAAGAAGATAAGGAGCGACAACGGGTCCGAGTTCAAGAACCTTCAAGTGGAGGAGTTTCTTGAGGAGGAAGGGATCAAGCACGAGTTCTCCGCTCCCTACACACCACAGCAAAATGGTGTGGTAGAGAGGAAGAACAGGACGCTAATCGATATGGCGAGGACGATGCTTGGAGAGTTCAAGACCCCCGAGTGCTTTTGGTCGGAAGCTGTGAACACGGCTTGCCACGCCATCAACAGGGTCTACCTTCATCGACTCCTCAAGAAGACTTCGTATGAGCTACTAACCGGTAACAAACCCAATGTATCGTACTTTCGTGTATTTGGGAGCAAGTGCTACATTCTAGTGAAGAAGGGTAGAAATTCCAAGTTTGCTCCCAAAGCTGTAGAAGGGTTTTTATTAGGTTATGATTCAAATACAAAGGCGTATAGAGTCTTCAACAAATCATCGGGTTTGGTTGAAGTCTCTAGCGACGTTGTATTTGATGAGACTAATGGCTCTCCAAGAGAGCAAGTTGTTGATTGTGATGATGTAGATGAAGAAGATGTTCCAACGGCCGCTATACGAACCATGGCGATTGGAGACGTTCGGCCACAGGAACAAGATGAACGAGATCAACCTTCTTCCTCAACAACGGTGCATCCCCCAACTCAAGACGATGAACAGGTTCATCAAAAGGAGGCGTGTGATCAAGGGGGAGCACAAGATGATCATGTGATGGAGGAAGAAGCGCAACCGGCACCTCCAGCCCAAGTTCGAGCGATGATTCAAAGGGATCATCCCGTCGACCAAATTCTGGGTGACATTAGCAAGGGAGTAACTACTCGGTCTCGACTAGTTAATTTTTGTGAACATTACTCTTTTGTCTCCTCTATTGAGCCTTTCAGGGTAGAGGAGGCCTTGCTAGATCCGGATTGGGTGTTGGCCATGCAGGAGGAACTTAACAACTTCAAGCGCAATGAAGTTTGGATGCTGGTGCCTCGTCCCAAGCAAAATGTTGTGGGAACCAAGTGGGTTTTCCGCAACAAACAGGACGAGCACGGGGTGGTGACGAGGAACAAGGCTCGACTTGTGGCAAAAGGTTATGCCCAAGTCGCAGGTTTGGACTTTGGGGAGACTTTTGCTCCTGTGGCTAGGCTAGAATCAATTCGTATCTTGCTAGCATATGCCGCTCACCATTCTTTCAGGTTGTACCAAATGGATGTGAAGAGCGCTTTCCTCAACGGGCCAATAAAGGAGGAGGTGTACGTGGAGCAACCCCCTGGCTTCGAGGATGAGCGGTACCCCGACCACGTGTGTAAGCTCTCTAAGGCGCTCTATGGACTTAAACAAGCCCCAAGAGCATGGTATGAATGCCTTAGAGATTTCTTAATTGCTAATGCTTTCAAGGTTGGGAAAGCCGATCCAACTCTTTTCACTAAGACTTGTGATGGTGATTTGTTTGTGTGCCAAATTTATGTCGATGACATAATATTTGGTTCTACTAACCAAAAGTCTTGTGAAGAGTTTAGCAGGGTGATGACGCAGAAATTCGAGATGTCGATGATGGGCGAGTTGAACTACTTCCTTGGGTTCCAAGTGAAGCAACTCAAGGACGGCACCTTCATCTCCCAAACGAAGTACACGCAAGATCTGCTAAAGAGGTTTGGGATGAAGGACGCCAAGCCCGCAAAGACGCCGATGGGAACCGACGGACACACCGACCTCAACAAAGGAGGAGAATTGAAAGGGAAAAGGTGGACTTGGACCATGAAAGACTTCCACTGCACTCCGATGAGAGGGTAACTTATTCCAAGTCCATCTCATGAACTCTTATTGCCATTTGCTCTTAATTGAAGATTTTGGTGAGGCAATGGGGTTAAAGGGCCTAGATTAATCCCGTTTTGGTGTTTGATGCCAAAGGGGGAGAAAATAAAGGCCAAAGCGATAAATGGATCAGCTACCACTTGAGAGATTTTGAAAATAGTAGAATAGAGCTTTTGGTTTGTCAAAACTCTTTTGTTGTCTCTCTTATCAAAAGTTGGCTTCTTGCGGGGAGAAGTAGTGATTATGGGAAGAAGGGGGAGTTTTTGGTTTGTCAAAACTCTTTTGTTGTCTCTCTTATCAAAAGTTGGCTTCTTGCGGGGAGAAGTAGTGATTATGGGAAGAAGGGGGAGTTTTTGAAATCTTTGATCTATCTCTTTTGGAATGACTCTCTTTATGCTTCAACATGTGTGTTTGACTTAGAGATAAAGATTTGAGTTTGATTTGCAAAAACAAACCAAATGGTGGCATAGAGTGATCCATATATGTCAAAAATGAATCAAAATAATTTGAGTTCTTATTTGAAGTGTTTTTGTACCTGTTCTACTTGCTTTATGTTGTGTTGGCATAAATCACCAAAAAGGGGGAGATTGAAAGGGAAATGTGCCCTTGGGCCATTTCTAAGTATTTTGGTGATTGAGTGCCAACACAAGTGCTTAAATGTGATTTTATGTCCATGGATGAACAAGGTGCAAATCATGAAGTAAAGGTATGTTTCTAAGCCTTAGTACATTGGTTTTGTGTACTAATATACTTGTCTAAGTGTTAGAAACAGAAAGAAGAAGAAAAGAAAAGAGGAGAAAAAGACTTGGCTGTGTATAGCCAAGACTCAGCTTGGTCTGGCACACCGGACTGTCCGGTGTGCACCGGACAGTGTCCGGTGCGCCAGGCTGACTCGGCGCGAAGTGCCTGCTCTCGGGAATTCGCCGACGGCATACGGCTAAAATTCACCGGACTGTCCGGTGTGCACCGGACTGTCCGGTGAGCCAACGGTTGGCTGGGCCAACGGTCGGCCGCGCAATCTGTGCGGGACACGTGGCCGAGCCAACGGTCGGAAGACGGCACCGGACTGTCCGGTGTGCACCGGACATGTCCGGTGCGCCAACGGCTCTCAGATCTGCAACGGTCTGCAACGGTCGGCAGCGCCATTTTTGGAAAGAAATCGGGCACCGGACAGTGTCCGGTGTACACCGGACTGTCCGGTGCACCCGACGGCAGAAGGCAAGGATAGCCTTCCAGATTTGCTCTCAACGGCTCCTAGCTGCCTTGGGGCTATGAAAGGGACCCCTAGGCGCATGGAGGAGACAACCAAGCAACCTTAGAGCATTCTTGATCATCCACACTCATTCTTTGCGCATTCGTTTGTGATTCTAAGTGATTCGAGCTCTGTTCTAGTGAGAACTCTGAGATAGTCATTCGAGCTCGATTCTTGGCCGTGTGTGTGCGCGTTTCGCTGTGGATTTGTGTGTGTTGCTTCCCTCCCTTACTCTGTGCTTCTTTGTGATCATATACTTGTAAGGGCAAGAGACTCCAATTTGTGGAGATTCCTTGAAAACGGGATATTGAAAGGCAAAGCAAAACACCGTGGTATTCAAGTTGGTCTTTGGACCGCTTGAGAGGGGTTGATTGCAACCCTCGTCCGTTGGGACGCCACAACGTGGAGTAGGCAAGCGTTGGTCTTGGCCGAACCACGGGATAAACCACTGTGTCACCTCTGTGCTTGATCTCTTGTGGTATTGTGTTTTGTTGAGACTTCTCTTTAGCCACTTGGCAATCATTGGGCTAACACTTAACAAGTTTTTGTGGCTTAAGTTTTAAGTCTATTCAGGATCACCTATTCACCCCCCCTCTAGGTGCTCTCACCTGGGCGCGGGACGAACACGAAGGCCGCGGGATTTCCACCTCTCTCACGCCCGTCTCCGGCCACCTTTCTCCCCCCTTCGCGCTCGGCCTCGCGCTGACCCATCTGGGCTGGGGCACGCAACGACATTTCACTCGTCGGCCCAGGGACCCCTCGGTCTCGAAACGCCGACAGTTGGCGCGCCAGGTAGGGGCCTGCTGCGTGTTGACGAACAGCTTCCCATCAAGCTCCAGATGGGCAGTCTCCAGCGACCTCTCTAGCCCGGGACGGTGCTCCGTTTCGGGAGTCTTGAGTTCATGTCCCTCGACGACATCTACGACATGATACTCCTTCCCTCGCCGTGCGACAGCGACAATGGCGGCCGATAGCCCGCCCGCCGGCGGCGGAATCGACGACGTCTTCCCCGCATGGTGGAAGAACGACATTCGAGCTCGCCCCGTCCTCTCCCCCACCGACGGAGGAGGAGGCGGGGCGACCAAGGCCAAGCAGGAGGCAGCGCCTCGTCGGCTGTCGAGCGAGTCGACGGCGCCAGCGCCCCAACAGGGGGCGCGTCGGGCATCGACCTCGCGTTTGAGATGAAGACGAGCGCCGTCTCCCCGCGACACGCCAATTCTGAGCAAACGACGGCGCCAGCACGCTCGCGAAAGGCTTGCTGAACGTCACCCTCGTACCTGAGACGACGGTGCAGTCAGTCCCCGACGTGACTTCATCACCGCCCGTCGGCCAAGAGGTACCGACCGATTCCCATCTCACGCCCCTTGGATTCAGCCTCGACCCACCAAGCGGCTTCGCTTTGGCGGACGCTCTCGTAGAGGCGAGTCCAAACCCTCCGGGGTATCGTATGCGGTCACCCTGGGACCGGCTGACGGACGTCTCGACCTACGGGCCCTTGGGGTCCGAGGAAGATGACGAGCCTGACTTCTGTTGGGATTTCTCTGGACTTGGCAACCCCAGTGCCATGCGGGACTTCATGACCGCATGTGACTACTGCCTTTCTGACTATTCCGACGGTAGCCGCAGCCTCGGTGACGAGGACTGCGGCCCAAGCCGTGAATGTTTCCACGTCGATCTAGGGGGTCCCTCCGAAGGCAACCATCTCGGTATGCCGGAGGACGGTGATCTCCCTAGGCCTGTGCCTCGCGTTGACATCCTACGGGAGCTAGCTGTGGTCCCCGTTTAGGCGGGGGGTCATGACCCACAGCTCGAGCAAATCCGCGGGGTGCAGGCCAGGCTCGACGAGGGAGCAGGAGCACTTGAGCCAATCCGCCGGGACGTCGGGCAGGAATGGGCGGGCCAGCCTCTGGCCGGAGAAATGCGTCATCTACCCCAGGGTATCCAGCACCGCATCGCCAACGATGTTAGGGTCAGGCCGCCACCCGCCGCATCCAGTGGGGTCGGCTAGAACCTGGCTGTAGCGGCAATGCTTCTCCGCATGATGCCGGAGCCATCGACCACCGAGGGGCGGCGAATCCAGGGAGAACTCAAGAATCTCCTGGAGGGCGCTGCGGTCCGGCGGGCCGAAAGCTCCGCCTCCCGAAGGCAGGGGCACCCCTCGGAACATCGCGCCACGACTTCCCGATTCATGCGGGAAGCCTCGGTCTACACCGGGCGCACGCGCAACACAGCGCCTGCGGCCCCGGGACGCTTCGGCAACGAGCACCATCACCGCGACCGTCAGGCCCACCTCGACGAGAGGGTGGGCCGAGGCTACCACCCCAGGCGTGGGGGATGCTACGACAGCGGGGAGGATTGGAGTCCCTCGCCCGAACCACCCGGTCCGTAGGCCTTCAGTCGGGCCATACAACGGGCGTCGTTCCCGACCCGGTTCTGACCCCCGACTACTATCACAAAGTACTCGGGGGAGACGAGACCGGAGCTGTGGCTCGCGGACTACCGGCTGGCCTGCCAACTGGGTGGAACGGACGATGACAACCTCATCATCCACAACCTCCCCCTGTTCCTCTCCGACACCGCTCGCGCCTGGTTGGAGCACCTGCCTCTAGGGCAGATCTCCAACTGGGACAACCTGGTCCAAGCCTTCGCCGGTAATTTCCAGGGCACGTACGTGCGCCCTAGAAACTCCTGGGACCTCTGAAGCTGCCGGCAGCAGCCGGGAGAGTCTCTCCGGGACTACATCCGGCGATTCTCGAAGCAGCGCACCGAGCTGCCCAACACCATCGATTCGGATGTCATCGACGCGTTCCTCGCCGGCACCACTTGCCGCGACCTGGTGAGCAAGCTGGGTCGCAAGACCCCCACCAGGGCGAGCGAGCTGATGGACATCGCCACCAAGTTCGCCTCTGGCCAGGAGGCGGTTGAGGCTATCTTCTGGAAGGACAAGCAGCCCCAGGGCCGCCCACCGGAAGATGCCCCCGAGGCATCAACTCAGCGCGGCGCTAAGAAGAAGGGCAAGAAGAAGTCGCAAGCGAAACGCGACGCCGCCGACGCGGACCTTGTCGCTGCCGCCGAGTACAAGAACCCTCGGAAACCCCCCGGAGGTGCCAACCTCTTCGACAAGATGCTCAAGGAGCCGTGCCCCTATCACCAGGGGCCCGTCAAGCACACCCTTGAGGAGTGCGCCATGCTTCGGCGCCACTTCCACAGGGCTGGGCCACCCGCGGAGGGTGGTAGGGCTCGCGACGACGACAAGAAGGAAGATCACCAGGCATGAGAGTTCCCCGAGGTCCGCGACTACTTCATGATCTACGGTGGGCAAGCGGCGAACGCCTCGGCTCGACACCGCAAGCAAGAGCGTCGGGAGGTCTGTTCGGTGAAGGTGGCGGCGCCAGTCTACCTAGACTGGTCTGACAAGCCCATCACCTTCGACCAAGCCAACCACCCCGACCACGTGCTGAGCCCGGGGAAATACCCGCTCATTGTCGACCCCATCATCGGCGACGTCAGGCTCACCAAGGTCCTCATGGACGGGGGCAGCAGCCTCAACATCATCTACGCCGAGACCCTCGGGCTCCTGCGTGTTGATCTATCCTCGGTCCGGGCAGGCGCTGCGCCTTTCCACGGGATCATCCCTGGGAAGCGCGTCTAGCCCCTCGGATAGCTCGACCTTCCCGTCTGCTTCGGAACGCCCTCCAACTTCCGAAGGGAGACCTTGACGTTCAAGGTGGTCGGGTTCCGAGGAACCTACCACGCGGTACTGGGAAGGCCATGCTACGCGAAGTTCATGGCCGTCCCCAACTACACCTACCTCAAGCTCAAGATGCCAGGCCCCAACGGGGTCATCACCGTCGGCCCCACGTACAAACACGCGTTCGAATGCGACGTGGAGTGCGTGGAGTACGCCGAGGCCCTCGCCGAGTCCGAGGCCCTCATCGCCGATCTGGAGAGCCTCTCTAAGGAAGTGCCAGACGCGAAGCGTCATGCCGGCAACTTCGAGCCAGTGGAGACGGTTAAGTCTGTCCCCCTCGACCCCAGCAGCGACGCCTCCAAGCAGATCCGGATCGGCTCTGAGCTCGATCCCAAATAGGAAGCAGTGCTCGTCGACTTTCGCCGCGCGAACGCCGACGTCGTCGCGTGGAGTCCCTCGGACATGCCCGGCATACCGAGGGATGTCGCCGAGCACTCGCTGGACATCCGAGCCGGAGCCCGACCCGTCAAGCAGCCTCTGCGCCGATTCGACGAAGAAAAGCGCAGAGCCATAGGCGAGGAGATCCACAAGCTATTGGCGGCAGGGTTCATCAAAGAGGTATTCCATCCCGAATGGCTTGCCAACCCTGTGCTTGTGAGAAAGAAAGGAGGGAAATGGCGGATGTGTGTAGACTACACTGGTCTAAATAAAGCATGTCCGAAGGTTCCCTACCCTCTGCCTCGCATCGATCAAATCGTGGATTTCACTGCTGGGTGCGAAACCCTGTCTTTCCTCGATGCCTACTCAGGGTATCACCAAATTAGGATGAAAGAGTCCGACCAGCTCGCGACTTCTTTCATCACACCCTTCAACATGTACTGCTATGTCACCATGCCGTTCGGTTTGAGGAATGCGGGCGCGACGTACCAGCGGTGCATGAACCATGTGTTCGGCCAACACATTGGCCGGACGGTTGAGGCCTACGTCGACGACATCATAGTCAAGACGAGGAAAGCCTCCGACCTCCTTTCCGACCTTGAAGTGACATTCCGGTGTCTCAAGGCGAAAGGCGTCAAGCTCAATCCCGAAAAGTGTGTCTTCGGGGTGCCCCGAGGCATGCTCTTGGGGTTCATCGTCTCCGAGCGGGGCATCGAAGCCAACCCGGAGAAGATCGCAGCCATCACCAGCATGGGGCCCATCAAGGACTTAAAAGGCGTACAGAGAGTCATGGGATGTCTTGTGGCTCTGAGCCGTTTCATCTCACGCCTCGGCGAAAGAGGCCTGCCTCTGTACCGCCTCTTAAGGAAGGCCGAGTGCTTCACTTGGACCCCTGAGGCCGAGGAAGCCCTCGGGAACCTGAAGGCGCTCCTCACGAATGCGCCTATCTTAGTGCCCCCAGCTGCCGGAGAAGTCCTCTTGATCTACGTCGCCGCGACCACTCAGGTGGTTAGCGCCGCGATTGTGGTCGAGAGGCAAGAAGAAGGGCATGCATTGCCCGTTCAGAGGCCAATCTACTTCGTCAGCGAGGTACTGTCCGAAACTAAGGTCCGCTACCCACAAGTTCAGAAGCTGCTGTACGCGGTGATCTTGACGTGGCGGAAGCTGCGACACTACTTCGAGTCTCATCCGGTAACTGTGGTGTCATCCTTCCCCCTGGGGGAGATCATCCAGTGCCGAGAGGCCTCGGTTAGGATTGCAAAGTGGGCGGTGGAAATTATGGGCGAAACAATCTCGTTCGCCCCTCGGAAGGCCATCAAGTCCCAGGTCTTGGCGGACTTCGTGGCTGAATGGGTCGATACCCAGCTCCCAACAGCTCCGATCCAACCGGAGCTCTGGACCATGTTCTTCGGCGGGTCGCTGATGAAGACAGGAGCCGGCGCAGGCCTACTCTTCATCTCGCCCCTCGGGAAGCACCTACGCTATGTGCTACGCCTCCATTTCCCGGCGTCCAACAATGTCGCTGAGTACGAGGCTCTGGTCAACGGGTTGCGGATCGCCATCGAGCTAGGTGTCCGACGCCTCGACGCTCGTGGTGACTCGCAGCTCGTCATCGACCAAGTCATGAAGAACTCCCACTGCCGCGACCCGAAGATGGAGGGCTACTGCGATGAGGTTCGGCGCCTGGAAGACAAGTTCTATGGGCTCGAGCTCAACCACATCGCCCGGCGCTACAACGAGACTGTGGACGAGCTGGCTAAAATAGCCTCGAGGCGAACAACGGTTCCCCCGGACGTCTTCTCCCGAGACCTGCATCAGCCCTCCATCAAGATCGACGACATGCCCGAGCCTGAGGCACCCTCAGCCCAGCCCGAAGTACCCTCGGCTCAGTCCGAGGCGTCCTCGGCTCAGCCTGAGGTACCCTCGGACCCCGAAGGTGAGGCACTGCGCGTCGAGGAGGAGCGAAGCGGGGTCACGCCCGATCAAAACTGGCAGACCCCGTACCTGCAATATCTCCACCGAGGAGAGCTACCCCTCGACCGAGCCAAAGCTCGGCGGTTGGCGCGGCGCGCCAAGTCGTTCGTCTTGCTGGGAGATAGGAAGGAGCTCCACCACCGCAGCCCCTCAGGCTTCCTCCAGTGATGCATTTCCATCGCCAAAGGCCAGGAGCCCCTACGAGAGGTACACTCGGGGGCTTGCGACCATCGCGCAGCACCCCGAGCCCTTGTTGGAGACACCCGGGGCTACACGCACCCCTGGGAAGGGCCGCTCGTCATCGCCAAGGTTCTGAAGCCTAGAACAAACAAACTGGCCGACGGTCAAGGCGAGGTCTGCACCAACACTTGGAACGTCTAACAGCTACGTCGCCTCTACCCTTAAGATGCTTTCAAGTTGTTCGCATACCTCGCTCCCACACAAGTTTTAGTTATCAAGGAAGGGTCAGCCTTGCCTCGGCAGAGCCCGACCCTCCCTCGGGGGCTAAAAAGGGGGGAACCCCTCTGCGTCAAAATTTTCAATCGAAAAGGCTTTTGCATTCCCCTGGCTATGTCGGAAGCAGGACCCCAAGGAGCGAACGCGGGTGCATGTAAGTGGCAAGGCTGACTGAGCCGAGGGACTCCTATGCCTCTGGGTTACGGACACCTCACTCGTCACCCACCACGAAAAGTGACTCCTACTTGGGGAAGCCACCCTGCTACTGACGGGTGGGGCCGGACACGCAAAATGAAAGGAAAAGGGGCACGACTTTATGCAACAATAATAAAGTGTTTAGGCCTCAGCGGCCGCAGAAAGACACACGTGCATCCAACAGAAACTGCTCCGATAGAGTTAGGCGTCGCCCGGGGAAGGAGCCGCGCCTTCGGCTTTGTCCCCGCCCTCGGCAAAGTCCATCCCGGCTTCGGACGACAGCGCAGGCGGGAGGATCTCTGCCTCGAAGGTGGTCGCCAGCACTGCGCTCGGACCCGCGGCGGCCGCATCGAGCCTCTGGACTTCTGCCAGGGCGGCTTCATCTTCGTCAGGAAGGCAATACCCCTCGCTGACCCGCTCTAGGTCCACGACGTAGTGGGAAGCGAGCACGGCGAAGGCCCGCCTGACGCCGTGGTGTAGCGCCTCGTGGAGTCTGCCGCGCACATGATCGCTCAAGGCCTGCAAGCGACTTTGAGGGGAGCTTCCAGAGGGGACGTCGCCGAAGCCAAGGACCCGGCAGAAGTCCGAGACGGCCTCGGACATGGCCGCGTGGTCGGCCTCCCTCTGCTCGGCCGCCCCGGCAAGCGCCTCGGCAAGCGCCTTGGCGGACTCAACGAGGGCGGACTCGAGCTCTGCGAACAGCCAGAACGAAAAGATCTCAAGCACAGGCGGAGGAAACAAGCTGAAACGAAAATCGAAAATGGCCAGGGCGTACCTCCGGCTCGGGCACGCTGCTCTGAGGCTGCGACCTGGGCTACGGCTAGGTCGGTTGCAAGGGCTCCAGCCCGGCTTTCGGCCTCGGCAGCCCGGCCCCGAGATTGGTCCCGCTCATTGACGACCTGGTCGAACTCCGACTGCTGTCGTCGCACTTCTGCGCGTGCCGCTGCCGCCTCTGCGCGTGCCGCTGCCGCCTCGGCTCTCAGATCGGTGCAGAGCAACCGAAGGTCCGCCACCTCGATGCCCTGCTGAGAGAGGCACGCAGTACGTCTGGGGCTCGCTGCGATCCCTGAGGACCTCGCTCGCTGGGGCTACCGGCGTGGGCGACGGCTCTCGGGGAACAGACACCTCGGCCTGACTCCCCGGGGTCACCTCAACTCCCCCGGCTGAGGGGTCAAGTACCCTCTCGGTCTGCCCCCGCTCTTCGGGCCGGGACCTCAGCGTCCCGACTCCGGGGACTAACGGCACCAGCCCACTCGGGGGCTGGCTTGACGGCTCCTGGCCTAACCTCAAGCCCGTGCTGAAGCCGAGGCGGGCAGCCATGTCATCATCCTCGTCATCATCTTCATCATCGTCGTCGTCATCAGGCGTTTCCGGTGACGGCTCCCTCGGGAGCCCCTCCCTCTCCTGCCGACGACGGAGCTTTTCCAAGGCGTCTCGAGCCCGCATCCGCTCGTGGGCCCAGGCCTTTTCCGTGTCCTTCTTTTTCTTCTTCTCCTCCGCGGCAACCCACCGCGCTGCTCGGTCCACCGCATCCTCTGGGACCCGTGGCAGGGAAGGCTTGTGCCACCCTACCTCCTGGAGACGGATGGAGATCCCGACCGTAAGAACCAAGGGCAACCCGACGCAAGAAGAAGGAAGGAGCAGACACTCACCAGAGTCATGCACCCTTGGTCAGGGCGCATCAAGGGCTGGGAAAGGGCGCTAGCGTCCGGTTTCCCCAACGCGACGGCCACCCACCCGTGGAGAACGTCGACAGGAAGAGGATCCGAGGACATCCGCGAGCCCTCCAAGTTAGCCTCCAGCGTCATCTCCCAAAGCGGCAACCGCCGCTCCGCCAAGGGAAGCACCCTCCGGCGGTGGATGGCGGCAATCACTCCCGCGGCGGTGAGTCCCCCTTTCCGCAGTGCCTCCAGGGCCTTAAGAAGGGGCTCGAGGTTCTTCTGTCTGTCGTGCGGGGTCCCGTGGCGCCAAGCATCGGCGGCGACGGTAACCACTCGCTGGGAAAACGGCGGGAACATCTCGCCGTCGTTCCGGAGGTAGAACCACCTGCGCTGCCACCCTTTATTCGAGGACGCAAGGATGGCGGGAATGTACAGCAACGCTCGCGACTGCCTCAGCTGGAGGATGCAGCCGCCGGCCCGCACTGCCGTGCGGACCCTTCTCTCCCCTATCGGCGAAGCAAAAAGCTCCGCGGAAAAGAGATGAGTCCACAAGTCCCAGTGGGGGGCGATCCCCAAATACCCTTCGCACACCGCTACGAAGATGGCGGCTTGTGAGATGGAGTTGGGGCTGAGGTTGTGCAGATCCACCCCACAGTTGTGCAGGATCGCCCGCATAAAGCGGCTCACCGGCACACCGAATCCCCGCTCATGAAAGGAGACAAAGCTCACGACGTACCCCGGCGGCGGGGACGGAGCAGCTCCGCTCGCAGGGGGAATCCACTCCGGCCGCTTCTCATTAGAGAGAGGGCGAAGTAAACCCTCAGCAACAAGATCCTCCAGGTCACCCGCCGTGACCGTGGAGAAAGGCCATGGATCGCGCGGCGAGATGATGGTCACCCGGTCGGCCATCACCGAGCAAAAGGGGTGGCGGCGGAAAGGACTGGGTAAGCGGTTTCCTTTTCTCTGGCTAAACCTCTCGGGTTGCGAAAACCTAAGGGGGAAGCGGAGCAAAGAACCATCGCCAGACCCCCCTCCGAGTATATAAAGGCCAAGACGAGACCCGTTCAACGTTTCGTTCGGACCCGCCGCAGGATTCAAAAAACCCAAAGCGAAACGGCCGTTCCTCGAACGGCTCACGCACGCGCAACGGTCGCCCCACGAACCGCATGCCCCGTCGCATTAACTCCGCGGCGGGAAAGGCGGCGCCTCTGGCAGGGGGAGCGAGCGACGCTTCGCCTTCGCCATAATGACCGCGTCAAAAAAGGTACGCCACGTCATTCGATTTTGAATCCTTTTCCTTTTTTCCTCTTTCTCTCTCTTACAACAGGGACCGGGAAAGGGGGATACCCCGAAAAGGATCCTTCTCCGTGAAGGAACCAGGCTCCGAGCCTCCCTACTGATCAGAGGTTCGAAGGCTGGCCCCTCGGAAGGGTTCAACAGCCGCCTCAGAGCGCGTGGGCTCCACACCCACTACTGGTCAGAGGTTCGAAGGCTGGCCCCTCGGAAGGGTTCAACGACCGCCTCAGGCTACTCGGGCTCCGCGCCCACTACTGATCAGGGGTTCGAAGGCTGGCCCTCGAAGGGTTCACAGCCGCCTCAGACACAGAGCGAGGGATGACCATGGGTACGTTCGATACATAACCAAGGCTCGGGCTGCGCTCCCGAGGTACCCTAGGACATTTCCGAGACCAGCGGGAACGATCTTGTAACGGAATCCCATCAGAGGGAGGCATCGAGCCCTCGGACCCCGTCGACAGGGGACCGGGTCCGGCAGATCACCCGCAGGTACTTTTGGGCGCGCCTCTGGGCCTCTAGCCGACCCCTAGCAAATGGGACACGGACGTCCGCTCGGATTACCCGCTAGCAGCTCACCGGAGACACCATGTTCGGCGCCCTCCGAGGGCAACATGGCGCTTTCCCCCCTCCTCCTTGCGAAAAGGCGACGCAGGGGTGTATGTAAAAAAGTCGAGTCTGTCCCTGACCGTCCTCTCGCCCTGTGCAGAGGCTCGGGGGCTGCTCTCGCAAACCCGGCTCTGACAGAATCGTTGACAGCGTCAACATACCAGCCCGAGAACTTGGGACCCGACCATGCATCCGGGCTACGGCCAGCTCGCATGAGGGAACGACCAGACCAGCCAAAGCACTGCGTGAGGCATTAAGACCTCGGAGGAGTCAAACCACTCCTCCGAGGCCTCGGGGGCTACACCCGGCGGGTGCGCTCGCGCGCACCCACCGGAACAAAACACGACCGAGAAAGGCTGGTCCCCTTGCAAAAAAGTGCGACAAAAGCATCCAAGCGAGTGTTAACACTCCCTTCGAGGCTCGGGGGCTACTGTCGGGGACCATAATTAGGGGTACCCTCAAGGCTCCTAATTCTCAGCTGGTAACCCCCATCAGCACAAAGCTGCAAAGGCCTGATGGGTGCGATTAAGTCAGGGATTGGTCCGTTCGAAGGACTCGATCACGCCTCGCCCGAGCCTAGCCTCGGACAAGGGCAGCCGACCCTGGAGGATCTCCGTCTCGCCCGAGGCCCCCCTCCCAGCGACGAACATATTTCCGGCTCGCCCGAGGCCCTGTCTTCGCCAAGAAGCAACCCTGACCAAATCGCTGCGCCAACCGACCAGATCGCAGGAGCATTTAATGCAAAGGTGGCCTAACACCTTTATCCTGACGCACGCCTTTCAGTCAACAGAGCCGAAGTGACCGCAGTCACTTCGCCGCTCCACTGACCGGCCTGACAGAAGGACAGCGCCGCCTGCGCCGCACCGGCTGCAGTGCCACTTGACAGAGTGAGGCTGACAGGCAATCAGGCCCGGCCTCAGGCACCATAGGAAACTTCGCTCCGCCCGACCCAGGGCTCGGACTTGGGCTAAGCCCCTGAAGACGGCAAACTCCGCTCCGCCCGACCCAGGGCTTGGACTCGGGCTAAGCCCCGGAAGACGGCGAACTCCGCTCCGCCCGACCCAGGGCTCGGACTTGGGCTAAGCCCCGGAAGACAGTGAACTCCGCTCCACCCGACCCAGGGCTCGGACTTGGGCTAAGCCCCTGAAGACGGCGAACTTCGCTCCGCCCGACCCAGGGCTCGGACTCGGGCTAAGCCCCGGAAGACGGCGAACTCCGCCCCGCCCGACCCAGGGCTCGGACTCGGGCTAAGCTCCGGAAGACGACAAACTCCGCTCCGCCCGACCCAGGGCTCGGACTTGGGCTATGCCCCTGAAGACGGCGAACTCCGCTCCGCCCGACCCAGGGCTCGGACTCGGGCTAAGCCCCGGAAGACGGCGAACTCCGCTCCGCCCGACCCAGGGCTCGGACTTGGGCTCAGCCCCGGAAGACGACGTACACCGCTTCGCTCGACCCCAGGGCTCGGACTCAGCCCTAGCCTCAGCCGACGGTCTCCGCCTCGCCCGACCCAGGGGCTCGGGCCCGACCACGGCCGCGGAAGACAAACTCGACCTCGACCTCGGAGGAGCCTCCACATCGCCCAACCTAGGGCGCGGACCGACCACGTCGACAGGAGGCACCATCATTACCCTACCCCAAGCTGACGCAGACTACGGGGAACAAGACCGGCGTCCCATCTGGCTCACTCCGCCAGATAGGCAATGATGGCGCCCCGCACGCTCCCTGACGACGGCGGCTCTCGGCCCCCTTACGGAAGCAAGAGGACGTCAGCAAGGACTCGACAGCCCCGACAGCTGTCCTTCCGCCAGGCTCCAGCGCTCCTCCGACGGCCACGACACCACACGAACCGGGTGCCAAAACCTCTCCGGCTGCCACGACGGCGTGTACTTAGGGCGCTAGCTCTCCTCCGTTAGACACATAGCACTCTGCTACACCCCCATTGTACACCTGGATCCTCTCCTTACGCCTATAAAAGGAAGGACCAGGGCCCTCTTACAGAAGGTTGGCCGCGCGGGGACGAGGACGAGACAGGCGCTCGCGTGAGGCCGCTCGCTCCCTCTCCTGCGTGGACGCTTGTAACCCCCTACTGCAAGCGCACCCGACCTGGGCATGGGACGAACACGAAGGCCGCGGGATTTCCACCTCTCTCACGCCCGTCTCCGGCCACCTTTCTCCCCCCTTCGCGCTCGGCCTCGCGCCGACCCATCTGGGCTGGGGCACGCGGCGATATTTCACTCGTCGGCCCAGGGACCCCCCGGTCTCGAAACGTCGATAAAACCGTTACTTTAAAAAATGAGATACAAGATTGACAAGTATCGTGATAACACATTAATATTATATAATTCAATAAGTTTGCAAGGAAACCATTAATTTGATTTTACCTATTTTCACTTTCAAAAAATGATATTCTTCATCTACTTTCAAGCATAAACATGTTTGCAAATTATAACCAATTGTGTTTATTTGTTTTTTAAAAACCTAACAAATTTAAAATGAGGTAGGTTGCAACTTGCAAGTCAGGCATTTTATTTTGTTACATAGTAGTGCGTATCTGAGAGAGAAGGTAATAAAATGAATTGATCTCGATAAGATGAACAACCTTTGGAACATATATGGTGTGTGATCCCAGGCAGAAAACAAAAATGCGATGTGTTGTGCTTCCATTCGCGGTCCGCCTCCACGTTATGTTCAGTTGCTTGGTCAACGAGTTTTCTAAATTACAACTATCCAAACTATTGCAACTAGACATGGGTAGAGATGGCTCCCGCTCTCGTTCCCCCTGCTCCCGCCCTCATCGTTGTCCTCGCCCTCGCTCTCACCTCCGCCCTTGCCCCCGTCCCCGCTCCTGCTCTCGTCGCCGCCGTCTCCTCCCGTCACCATGCTTCGACTCTTTCTGTCTCCTCGTGGCCTAACCCCTCTAGTCTCCCTTCTCTATGCTTTCCCTGGCTCCTTTCGCTGGGATGGTGGGGGTCTCTGGTTTGTTAGCTTCACGGTTCAAATGGGACGATCGAGGTAGATTATTCACTAGCGACCTAGATTGTTCGCCTGGTAATGCTTTTCAACTGTCGGTTTTCAAGAAATTTGGTTCCTCGGTTCATCATGCCTCCTCTTCACCTTCGAGACGCTTTCTGCTACTTGCGGTGTTTCGTTGTTTCACTTTTTGCCTCTCTGTTGAATATGTCAGCCTTGCTTTACATTCAATCCTTGGTGGTTCTTTGGCTCGTTTTCTCGTTGTTGAAGAATCAGACAACCATTTTTGGTTCTCTGTGGCTTCTAAAAGAGTGGGCTTCATGACGTTGGCTCTGATGCGCTTCATCTCTGAGACTTTCGATGTCTATTTCCATCTGTGGAGAAAAGATTGTCCGAATTGGAGAAAAGAATATGCTCTCTGGTGCAGAGAAGAAGAAGAACAATAGACTGTGGTGACGCACAGAAATTCTAGATCCCAGAAATTAGTCTCTTTCATGAAGAATTTGGTGCAAAGTTCACCAATCAAGAAACATTGTCCATCGCCGCATCAAGGAATGGTTGGCTATAGATCGGCCTTTAAGAAGCCAAAGCTGTCTTTAGGTGATCCATCTGATGATAGTTGTCAAGCTGATTATGTGCAAATTGGTGGTTTCAAATGCAGATTTTCAAATCATAATCCTTCGACTTCGTCAAATTCAACATTGAGTTTAAGGTTTTCTTTTGTGGGGTGCATGGGGGTTATGATCAATGGCCCCCCTGCTTTTGCTTTGGTTCCTGTTGTAGCCATCTTCTCTTGGATTTCATGTGATTTGGACAAGGTTGTGTCTCCTGGGATGCCATGCAAAACCCTCCCTTTGCCTGCAAGGCATGTTCTCACGTCGCATGGGCATTTCATGGAAGCTGATGCACCTATTCCAGGCTTTGGAGTTGCTGTTGGAAGGCTTTGCTACCAGTGCTATTCAAGGTCCCACCTTGTCGATCCTGCTCGAACCCGATCAGATGTCGTCGTTGCCTTTAGTTTGGTCACTATGGAAAATTTTGCTCCATGAGGAGCGCTCTCCCTATTCCTAGGTTCGTATGGAGGCCTAAGGCACCTCTCATCAATTCTTCGGTGGCCAGAAAGGACAGTGCACACGCTACGTTGGAAGTTGCTCCCTGCATGCCCCTCATTACCAGGCCCACAAAATCTTTCGGTAAAAGTGCTTTTGGCATTCTAACGTTGGTGACGGTTTGGCTGCCCTCTCGGAGAGTTCTCCGCCAGTTTTTTGCCCTCCTTGCACTGAGCCCATGGGTTCTGCTGGTTCGTGTAACCTTCTCGTTTCTAACACCGACAATTGTTCGCTCAGTGTTGCGGAGAAAACCCCATCCTCTTCCTCCTTGCTTCGCCTAGGGAGTTTGAGTCCCTATACTATCTTTTATAGTGCCTCTTGCCTTCCTCCGCCGCTTCTGATCATGGCTAACTTTCTGGCGGACCCTCGACCGTTTCTTCCTTCAGCATTGGCCATCGTCGAGGGCGACGCCATCAGGCGCTCCTGGGCTCGCATTCATTTGTCCCTAGGTCAGGAGACTCGTCGAGATGATTTCATCATTGCGACAGACATCGAGGGTGCAGTGCAACCTGATGACACTGGTATGTGGGTCAACCAAAATCGATAATTTCTGCAAAATGATCTCAAATTACATGTGTTGAACTGTTCTGATCACCACTTTGGTCTGGGAATATTTGTGTTGGGGAGTCTTCTCCAGAAAGATCGGTTGCTTAGTGGGGACATTTATAACGTGGAAGGCACCCTTGTGCGCTTTATCCATCTGGATAGAACACGTAACTTCCATGAGGTGTCATATGCTATGAAAGGGTGGATTTTGTTGTTGGGTTTTCCGGTTGGTCTTATGAATGACATGTGCATATACCAGGCGGTGGCCTCTTTCGACAAACTTCTGCGCTGGCATAATAGTCCTAAAGCCAAATCTTATGTTCTTGTCAAATGCCTATACAAGTTTGTTAATGAAGTGCCTAGGAGTATTGTGCTCACTCAAGGTGATGACTCCATGGGGTTGGGGGTGCTCTTGGACACTTGCAGTGTATGTTCTTACCCTAGAAGATGATTGGTGGCTGGGAAACATTGATGCGGTCGCCAAACAGGAAAATGATGTCCCGTCCAATGGAAATCTCCACCCCTCTCTGAGGATGATGAGGACGATGAGTTTCTACAAGCAGAAGATGACTTTATGGAGAATCAGGTGAACCAGAATGTGAATGGGCCTCAAGGTGGCGCCTAAGGTGACCCAGCATGGGAAAATGCTATCCTAAACATGGGTCTTGCTGATCACTATCCGCCATGGCCTCAGCACCAACAACAGCCACCTCCTCTAAGCAACATGAATCAACAACAATTATTGTTGGACCTCGATGGCAGGCTTGAGGATGGTAACATCTCCTGCTCTTCTTCTAATAGTGCTCATGCAAGATAGAGAGGGTAGTGTGATATCCTGGCTCTAGTGGATGGTGATATCCGGACCCAAGGTTTTATAGAATTAATAGAGTACTCATACCAACAAGGTGCATCTTTTTTCGGAAGCCTGTCTCGAAAGAACCTCCAGGTTAAGCGTGCTTGGCTTGGAGAAATTTTGGGATGGGTGACCGACCGTGAAGTCTTCGCGGGTGCGCACGAGTGAGGACAAAGTACGCACAAAAGACTCGTGTTGGTCTGTGGGGATGGCCTATGGTCCAAGAGGGCTGCTAAGAGTAAGTACCGTCCGAGAGTGGATGAGGTGTTACAAATGGTATCAGAGCAATATGACTGTAGGTTGCTAGATTAGTTAGAAAAGGAAAGCCCAGTCATTCTTTCAAAGCATGATATATTTTGCTCCATAAAAACTTACTTTATATCAAAACTGATCTCTTTTATCTTCAACCCTTCTAGTCTGATTTTTGGTCTATCAGAAGGTTTTGGTGAGAAGCACCGCAAGACGCTCAAGCTAGGATTCTAAAGCGTAGCTTGCAAGAAGGAACCCTTTCGAAGCTATTGAAGATGCCCATTCTTTGTCGTATCCCCACCCCGTAAGAGGTTTTGTTATGGATCCCTTAGTCTATTATCAGACTTGTCGGCGTTTCGACCCCGGGGGGTCCCTGGACCGACGAGTAAACTGTTGTCGCCGCGTGTCCCAGCCCAGATGGGTCGGCACGAGACGGAGCACGAAGGGGGAAGAAACAGGCAAAGGGGAAACCCGCGGCCTTCGTGTTGCCCTGCGCCCAGGTCGGGTGCGCTTGTAGTAGGGGGTTACAAGCGTCCGCGTGGGAGAGAGCAAGAGCGAGAGCCTTATGCACCGACCCGTTCTCCCGCGCGGCCAACCTTCTCGTACGAGAGCCCTGGACCTTCCTTTTATAGGCGTAAGGAGAGGGTCTAGGTGTACAATGGGGGGTGTAGCAGTGTGCTAACGTGTCTAGCAGAGAGGAGCTAGAGCCCTAAGTACATGCCGTCGTGGCAGTCGGAGAGGTTTTGGCACCCTGTTCATGTGATGTCGTGGCCGTCGGAGGAGTGCTGGAGCCCTGTGGAAGGATAGCTGTCGGGGCTGTCGAATCCTTGCTGACGTCTCCTTGCTTCTGTAAGGGGCTGAGAGCCGCCGTCGTCATAGAGCACGCGGGGCGCCATCATTGTTTGTTTACCGGGGCGAGCCAGATGGGACGCCGGTCTTGTTCCCCGTAGCCTGAGCTAGCTAGGGGTAGGGTAATGATGGCCCCCCTGTGACGCGGTCGGTCCGAGCCCTAGGTCGGGCGAGGCGGAGGCTCCTCCGAGGTTGGGGTCGAGTCCGTCTTCCGAGGTCGAGGCTGAGTCCGACCCCTGGGTCGGGCGAGGCGGAGACCGTCTTCCGAGGCCGGGGCTGTGTCCGAGCCCTAGGGTCGGGCGAGGCGGAGTCCGTCGTCTTCTGAGTCGTGGCTGAGTCCCAGCCTTGGGGTCGGGCGAGGCGAAGTCCATCTTCCGAGGCCGAGACAGGGGCCGAGCCCTGGGGTCGGGCGAGGCGGAGCTTCCTATGGCGCCCGAGGCTGGACTTAGTTGCTGTCAGCCTCACTCTGTCGAGTGGCATAGCAGTCGGAGCAACGCAGGCGGCGGTGTTTTCTTGTCAGGTCGGTCAGTGGAGCGGCGAAGTGACTGCGGTCACTTTGGCTCTGTCGACTGAAGAGCGTGCGTCAGGATAAGGTGTCAGGCGATCCTTGCATTAAATGCTCCTGCGATACGGTCGGTTGGCGTGGCGATCTGGCCAAGATTGCTTCTCTACGAAGACTGGGCCTCGGGCGAGCCGAAGGTGTGTCCGTTGCTTGAGGGGGCCCTCGGGCGAGACGTGAATCCTCCGGGGTCGGCTGCCTTTGCCCGAGGCTGGGCTCGGGCGAGGCGAGATCGTGTCCCTTGAGTGGACTGAGCCTTGACCTTAATCGCGCCCATCAGGCCTTTGCAGCTTTGTGCTGATGGGGGTTACCAGCTGAGATTAGGAGTCTTGGGGGTATCCCTAATTATGGTCCCCGACAGTAGCCCCCCTAGCCTCGAAGGGAGTGTTGATACTCGCTTGTAGGCTTTTGTCACACTTTTTTGCAAGGGGACCGACCTTTCTTGGTTGCGTTTCGTTCCGGTGGGTGCGCGCGAGCGCACCCGCCGGGTGTAGCCCCCGAGGCCTCGGAGGAGTGGTTTGACTCCTTCGAGGTCTTAGCGCGTTTCGTGATGCTTCGGTCGGTCTGGTTGTTCCCTCATGCGAACTGGCCGTAGCCCGGGTGCATAGTCGAGTCCCAAGTTCTCGGGCTGGTATGTTGACGCTGTCAACGGTTTGGCCGGAGCCGGGTTTGTGAGAGCAGCCCCCGAGCCTCCGCACAGAGCGAGAGGACGGTCAAGGACAGACTTGGCTTTTTTCATACACCCCTGTGTCGCCTTTCCCGCAAGGAGGAGGGGAAAGCGCCATGTTGCCCTCGGAGGGCGCCGAACATGGTGTCTCCAGTGAGTTGCTAACGGGTAATCCGAGTGGACGCCCGTGCCCCATTCGTTAGGGGTCGGCTAGTGGCCTGGAGGCGCGCACCAAAAGTACCTGCGGGTGATTCACCGGACCTGGTCCCCTTTTGACGGGGTCCGAGGGCTCGATGCCTCCCTCTGGTGGGATTCCGTTACAAAATCGTTCCCGTTGGTCTCGGAAATGTCCTAGGGTACCTCGGGAGCGTAGCCCGAGCCTTGGTTATGTATCGAACGTACTCAGGGTCATCCCTCTCTCTGTGTGCTCTGAGGCGGCTGTCAGAACCCTTCGGGGGCCAGCCTACGAACCCCTGATCAGTAGTGGGCGTGGAGCCCGAGTGGCCTGAGGCGGTCGTTGAACCCTTCCAAGGGGCCAGCCTTCGAACCTCTGATCAGTAGTGGGCGTGGAGCCTGAGTGCTCTGAGGCGGCTGTTGAACCCTTCCGAGGGGCCAGCCTTCGAACCTCTGATCAGTAGGGGGCTCGGGGCCCACTTCCTTCGCGAAGAAGGATCCCTTTTGGAGTATCCCCTTTCCCGGTCCCTGTGGCAAGAGAGAGAAAGAGGAAGTGGAAAAGGATACGAAATCGAACGACGTGGCGCACCTTTTTTGACGCGGTCATTATGGGGGAGGTGAAGCGTCGCCTGCTTTGCCTGCCAAAGGTGCCGCCTGTCCTGCCATAGAGTTAATGCGACAGGACGAGTGGTCCGCGGGGCAGCCGTTGTGCGTGCGCGAGCCGTTCGAGGAACGGAACACGGGCGCGTCGTCTTCACGCCGTGGGAGAGGGTTCTCTCGTTGTCCCGGGAGGGGGCGTGAGCTTGCTGACGACTTGACTGCTGCTTCCGCCCGCCTGCCACCGCCATTACTGCCGGCCCATTTCTGGCCGTATCGACCGCCGCGCCTTCTCCCGCAGCTGACTGACCCGTGACCGATGTGCTCGGCTGGCACTGTTGGGTCATGCGCAGGGTCACCTCGAGTCGTGGTACCGGTTCCGCAGTCAAGAAGGCGCGGTACTGGCGCGAGTGGCGGTGCAATTTCTCGCACGTAGTAACCGGCGCGCCGGTTACATGACGTGTGGGCCTGGGCCTTCATGCTGGACGCGTCGAAGTCGAAAGGGTGTGCCCCCTTGGTGCGATTGCATGCCGCCTGCATGGCGGTCCGCCCTTTCACCCGCTGGTCCGGGCGATAGTGGAGGAATGCTTGTAACCGCTGGGCCGTTGCGTGCACTTCGTGCGGCGGTTTTGGCTCCTTCTGTCCTAGGCCAACTTGCATGACGCGTGGGACCCAGCCCCCGTGTCGTAGGGGGAGGACCTTGGAGCGTGTTGGAGAAGACTCAGTCCGCGCCGGCTGAGGACGCAAGTGGGGAGAGTCGCCTTTAAAAGGAGGGTGACCCCCTTGGATGGAAACCATGTCTTCGCACTCTCCTCATGCATCGCGCTCTTCCACCTTCCGAGCCCCTGGATGGGGAGCGCTCACGTCGCTTTCGTCTTGCTGTCGTTGGAGGAACACAACTTCATGGAAGTTGGTACCTTTCAGCCATCGCTCGGCTTCAAGGATTTTCATCAGGCGGCCCGGTCGCATCCCCTCGCCTGTGGTTACCCAAGACGGTGACCACCAGTTCGAGGGTGGGGAGAAGCAAGCTGGGCTGTGGCCTCTACCCCTCCCTCAGCTTCAAGGATGTTCATCATCAGTGCTGGGGAGGGGAGTGCGCCGAGTTGGGGCCTGTCTCTGCGCGGGCAGCGGCCCGCTCCTTCCCTCAGTGATTGGGGGAAGGGCGTTCGCCGTTCGTGGCGCTGGCAGCTGCCGCGTGTCTGGCTCTCCGGCCTGAGCGGCTTCGGCACTGCTTCCGGTGCCACCTCCCACCGAGGCAGCCGGAAGAGGTTTCTCCGTCGACGAGATAGCCGGAGTCACCCGCGGACCGACCTCCAACTCCACGGCCTTGGTAGCTTGTCCTCGCCCCTCGAGCGGGGTTGTGGGCGAGGGCCTTGTCGCAGCAGCGTCTACCCTGAGGTCATCGCTGCTGCTGTTTGGCCGCCCGGAGCCCCGCAGGAGCGGGCGCGGTGATCCACCTGAGGTTTCGTCGCCCCGCAGGCCCTCCAATGTGGGGGGTTGTTCGTACCTGCGGGGGCGGAACCGGAGTTCCATTTGTAATGGCACCTTGAGTGCCGGTGTCTTGTTCATTGTGGCTGTCGGGGCCTGAACATGTATGTATTTTTGGCATGAAGCCGTGTAATACCATATTTTTTCCTCATTTCAAGCACTAGGACTCGCCTGTCGGCTACTTGAACCGCTTAACCAAGTGTGAGTTGCCTCGTGCGAAGGTGACGAGTGAGGTATCCGTATCCCGGAGGCGTAGGAGTCCCTCGGCTCGGTCGGCCTTGCCGCTTACGTGTACTCTTGCTCGTCCGCGGGATTCTGTTATCGACGTAGCCAAGAAAACCCGAAAAACTGTTTCGGCAGAAAGGTTTCCGAGCATTAAGACTTGTTCGGTCAGTGGAATCGCTTATCCGAGCGTGAGTTACTTATCGCAGAAGGTGATGAGTGAGGTATCCGTATCCCGGAGGCGTAGGAGTCCCTCGGCTCGGTCGGCCTTGGCTGCTTACGTGTACTCCATCGTTTTCATGATCCCACTACCGAAGTAGTCGAAAAGCACGAAAGATATTCTGGCAGAAAGACTTTTTCTGAGGAAAATTTTGACGCGGAGGGGGTTCGCCCCTTCTAGACCCCGAGGGAGGGTCGGGCTTCGCCGAGGCAAGGCTGACCCTTCCTTGATGGTTAGACTTTATATGTAAACGAGGTATATGAATGGCTTGAAAACATCTTAAGGGTAGAAGCGACGTAGCTGTCTGATGTTCCAAGCGTTGCTGTAGACCTTGCCTTGACTGTTGGCCAGCTTGTACGTCCCGGGCTTCAGAACCTTGGCAATGACAAACGGCCCTTCCCATGGAGGCGTGAGCTTGTGCCGCCCTTGGGCGTCTTGTCGTAGTCGAAGCACCAAGTCGCCCACCTAGAGGTCTCGAGACCGAACCCCTCGGACGCGGTACCATCGCAGGGACTACTGATACCGCGCTGAGTGTAGTAAGGCCATGTCCTGAGCCTCTTCCAGCTGGTCCAGTGAGTCTTCTTGGTTGGTTCGATTGCTTTGGTCATCGTACGCCCTCGTCCTCGGGGAACCGTATTCTAAGTCTGTGGGCAAGATGGCCTCGGCCCCATAGACTAGAAAGAACGGTGTGAAGCCCGTGGCTCGGCTCGGCGTTGTCCTCAGACTCCAGACCACCGAGGGGAGTTCCTTCATCCATCGCTTGCCGAACTTGTTGAGGTCGTTGTAGATCAGTGGCTTGAGTCCTTGCAGAATCATGTCGTTGGCACGCTCTACTTGCCCATTCGTCATGGGGTGAGCCACGGCGGCCCAGTCCACCCGGATGTGGTGGTCCTCGCAGAAGTCCAGGAACTTTCTGCCGGTGAACTGGGTGCCATTGTCGGTGATGATGGAGTTCAGGACCCCAAAGCGATGGATGATGTTGGTGAAGAACGCCACCGCCTGTTCGGACCTGATGCTGTTTAGGGGTCGGACCTCGATCCACTTGGAGAATTTGTCGATGGCGACCAGCAGGTGCGTGTAGCCCCCGGGCGCCTTCTGCAAGGGACCGACGAGGTCCAGACCCCACACAGCAAACAGCCAGGTGATGGGTATTGTTTGCAGAGCCTGAGCGGGTAGGTGTGTCTGCCTTGCGCAGAATTGACACCCTTGGCAGGTGCGGACAATTCTAGTGGCGTCGGCCACCGCGGTCGGCCAGTAGAAACCTTGTCGGAAAGCGTTTCCAACAAGGGCCCGAGGCGCTGCGTGATGACCGCAAACCCCCGAGTGTATTTCTTGTAATAACTCCTGACCTTCAGCGATGGATATGCATCGCTGGAGGATGCCTGAGGGGCTGCGTGGTAGAGCTCCTTCCCGTCCCCCAGCAAGATGAACGACTTGGCGCGCCGCGCCAGTCGCCGAGCTTCGGCTCGGTCGAGGGGCAGCTCTCATCGGTGGAGATATTGCAGGTACGAGGTCTGCCAGTCTCGATTAGGCGGGACCCCATTCCGCTCTTCCTCGACGCGTAGTGCCTCACCCTCGGGGGCCGAGGGTGCCTCGGGCAGGGCCGAGGCCTTCTCGGGCTCGGGCGTGTCGTCGGTCTTGACTGAGGGTTGATGTAGGTCTCAGGAGAAGACACCCGGGGGAACCGTTGTCCGCCCCGAGGCTATCTTAGCCAGCTCGTCTGCAGTCTCGTTGTATCGTCGGGCGATGTGGTTGAGCTCGAGCCCGTAGAACTTGTCCTCCAGGCGTCGAACCTCGTCGCAGTAGGCTTCCATCTTCGGGTCGCGACAGTGGGAGTTCTTCATGACTTGGTCGATGGCAAGCTGCGAGTCACCGCGAGCGTCGAGGCGTCGGACCCCTAGCTCGATGGCGATGCGCAACCCGTTGACCAGAGCCTCGTACTCAGCCACGTTGTTGGACGCCAGGAAATGGAGGCGCAACACGTAGCGGAGGTGCTTCCCGAGGGGCGAGATGAAGAGCAGGCCTGCGCCCGCTCCTGTTTTCATCAGCGACCCGTTGAAAAACATGGTCCAGAGTTCCGGTTGGATCGGAGCCGCCGGGAGCTGGGTGTCGACCCATTCAACCACAAAGTCCGCCAAGACTTGGGACTTCATGGCCTTCCGAGGGGCAAACGAGATTGTCTCGCCAATGATTTCCACCGCCCACTTTGCAATCCTACCCGAGGCCTCTCGGCACAGGATGATCTCCCCCAGGGGGAAGGATGACACCACAGTCACCGGATGAGACTCGAAGTAGTGTCACAACTTCCGCCGCGTCAGAATCACCGCGTACAATAGCTCTTGAATTTGGGGGTAGCAGATCTTGGTCTCGGATAGTACCTCACTGATGAAGTAGACCGGCCTCTGGACGGGCAATGCATGCCCTTCTTCTCGTCTCTCAACCACGATCGCGGCGCTGACCACCTGAGTGGTAGCGGTGACGTAGATCAAGAGGGCTTCTCCGGTAGCGGGAGGCACCAGGATGGGTGCATTTGTAAGGAGCGCCTTTAGGTTCCCGAGGGCTTCCTCGGCCTCGGGGGTCCAAGTGAAGCACTCGGCCTTTCTTAAGAGGCGGTACAGAGGAAGGCCTCTTTCACCGAGGCGCGAGATGAAGCGGCTCAGAGCCGCAAGGCATCCCATGACCCTCTGTACGCCTTTCAAGTCCTTGATGGGCCCCATGTTGGTGATGGCCGCGATTTTCTCCGGGTTGGCCTCGATGCCCCGCTCGGAGACGATGAACCCCAAGAGCATGCCTCGGGGGACTCCGAAGACGCACTTCTCGGGATTGAGTTTTACACCTTTCGCCTTGAGACACCGGAATGTCGTTTCAAGGTCGGAGAGGAGGTCGGAGGCTTTCCTCGTCTTGACTACGATGTCATCGATGTAAGCCTCGACCGTTCGACCAATGTGTTCGCCGAACACGTGGTTCATGCACCTTTGGTATGTCGCACCCGCATTCCTCAAACCAAATGGCATAGTAACGTAGCAGTACATGCCAAAGAGCGTGATGAAAGAAGTCGCGAGCTGGTCGGACTCTTTCATCCTGATTTGGTGATACCCTGAGTAGGCATCGAGGAATGATAGGGTTTCGCACCCAGCAGTGGAATCCACGATTTGATCGATGCGAGGCAGAGGGTAGGGAACCTTCAGACATGCTTTGTTTAGACCAGTGTAGTCTACACACATCCGCCATTTCCCTCCTTTCTTTCTCACAAGCACAGGGTTGGCAAGCCATTCGGGATGGAATACCTCTTTAATGAACCCTGCAACCATCAGCTTGTGTATCTCCTCACCTATGGCTCTGCGCTTTTCTTCGTCGAATCAGCGCAGAGGCTGCTTCACGGGTCGGGCCCCAGCTCGAATATCCAGCGAGTGCTCGACGACATCCCTCGGTATGCCAGGCATGTCCGAGGGACTCCACACAAAGACTTCGGCATTCGCGCGGAGAAAGTCGACGAGCATTGCTTCCTATTTGGGGTCGAGCTCGGAGCCGATCCGTATCTGCTTGGTGGCGTCGTTGCTGGGGTCGAGAGGGACGGACTTAACCATCTCTGCTGGCTCAAAGTTGCCGGCGTGGCGCTTCACATCTGGCACCTCCTTGGAGAGGCTCTCCAGGTCGGTGATGAGGGCCTCGGATTCGGCGAGGGCCTCGACGTACTCCACACACTCCAGGTCGCATTCGTACGCGTGTCGGTATGTGGGGCCGACGGTGGTGACCCCGTTGGGGCCCGGCATCTTGAGCTTGAGGTAGGTGTAGTTGGGGACGGCCATGAACTTGGCGTAGCATGGCCTCCCCAGCACTGCATGGTAGGTTCCTCGGAACCCGACCACCTCGAACGTGAGGGTTTCCCTTCGGAAGTTGGAGGGAGTCCCGAAGCAGACGGGCAGATCGAGTTGTCCGAGGGGTTGGACGCGTAGATGATGTTGAGGCTGCTGCCTCCGTTCATGAGGACCTTGGTGAGCCTGACGTTGCCGATGACGGGGTCGACAACGAGCGGATATTTCCCCGGGCTCGGCACGTGGTCGGGGTGGTCGCCCTGGTCGAAGGTGATGGGCTTGTCGGATCAGTCTAGGTAGACTGGCGCCGCCACCTTTACCGAGCAGACCTCCCGACGCTCTTGCTTGCGGTGCCGAGCCAAGGCGTTCGCCATTGGCCCACCGTAGATCATGAAGCAGTCGTGGACCTCGGGGAACTCCTCTGCCTTGTGATCTTCCTTCTTGTCGTTGTTGTGGGCCCTGCCACCTTTCGCCGGTGGCCCGGCCTTGTGAAAGTGGCACCGAAGCATGACACACTCCTCAAGGGTGTGCTTGACGGGCCCCTGATGATAGGGGCATAGCTCCTTGAGCATCTTGTCGAAGAGATTGGCACCTCCAGGAGGTTTCCGAGGGTTCTTGTACTCAGCGGTGGCGACAAGGTCCGCGTCGGCGGCGTCGCGTTTCGCTTGCGACTTCTTCTTGCCCTTCTTCTTGGCGCCGCGCTGAGTGGACGCGTCGGGGACGTCTTCCGGCTGACGGCCCTAGGGCTGCTTGTCCTTTCGGAAGATGGCCTCAATCTCCTCCTGGCCAGAGGCGAACTTGGTGGCGATGTCCATCAGCTCGCTCGCCCTGGTGGGGGTCTTATGACCCAACTTGCTCACCAAGTCGCGACAGGTGGTGCCGGCGAGGAACGCGCCGATGACGTCCGAGTCGGTGACGTTGGGCAGCTCGGTGCGCTGCTTCGAGAACTGCAGGATGTAGTCCCGGAGAGACTCTCCCGGCTGTTGGCGGCAGCTTTGGAGATCCCAGGAGTTCCCAGGGCGCACGTACGTGCCCTGGAAGTTGCCGGCGAAGGCTTGGACCAGGTCGTCCTAGTTGGAGATCTGCCCCGGAGGCAGATGCTCCAGCCAGGCTCGAGCGGTGTCGGAGAGGAACAGGGGGAGGTTGCAGATGATGAGGTTGTCATCGTCCGTTCCACCCAGCTGGCAGGCCAGCCGGTAGTCCACGAGCCACAGTTCCGGCCTCGTCTCCCTCGAGTACTTTGTGATGGTAGTCGGGGTTCGAAACCGGGTCGGGAACGGCGCCCGTCGTATGGCCCGGCTAAAAGCCTGTGGATCGGGTGGTTCGGGCGAGGGACTCCGATCCTCCCCGCTGTCGTAGCGTCCCCCATGCCTGGGGTGGTAGCCTCGGCGCACCTTCTCGTCGAGGTGGGCTCGACGGTCGCGGCGGTGGTGCTCATTGCTGAGGCGACCCGGGGCCACAGGCGCCGTGTTGCGCGTGCGCCTGGTGTGGACCGAGGCTTCCCGCATAAATCGGGAAGTCGCGGCGCGATGCTCCGAGGGGTACCCCTGCCTTCGGGAGGCAGAGCTTTTGGCCAGTCGTACCACGACATCCTCCAGGAGATTCTTGAGCTCCCCCTGGATACGCCGCCCTTCGGTGGTTAATGGTTCCGGCATCGCGCGGAGTAGTATTGCTGCTGCAGCCAGGTTCTAGCCGACCCCACTGGAAGCCGGTGGCGGCCTTGCCCTGACGTCGTCGGCAATGCGGTGCTGGATGCCCTGGGGTAGATGACGCGCCTCTCCGGCCGGAGCTTGGTCTGCCCATTCCTGCCCGATGTTCCGCCGGAACTGCTCAAGTGTTCCTGCTCCCTCGTCGAGCCTGACCTGCATCTCGCGGATTTGCTCGAGCTGTGCGTCCTGACCCCCCGCAGGAACTGGGACCACAACTAGCTCCCGAAGGATGTCAACGCGAGGCGCAGGCCTAGGGGGATCACCGTTTTCCGGCATACCAAGATGGTTGCCTTCGCCGGGACCCCCTAGATCGACGTGGAAACATTCACGACTTGGGCCACAGTCCTCGTCGCCGAAGCTACGGCTACCATCAGAATAATCGGAGAGGCAGTAGTCGCATGCGGTCATGAAGTCCCGCATGGCACTAGGGTTACCGAGCCTGGAGAAATCCCAACAAAAGTCGGGCTCGTCATCTTCCTCGGAACCTGAGGGTCCGTAGGTCGGGACGGCCGTCAGCCGGTCCCAGGGTGACCACATATGATGCCCCGGAGGGTTTGGACATGCCTTTATAAAAGCGTCCACCAAAGCGGGGTCGCTTGGTGGGTCGCAGCTGAATTTAAAAGGCATGGGATGGGAATCGGTCGATTCCTCTTGGTCGACGGGCGGTGACGAAGTCGCGTCAGGGGCGGACTGCATCGTTGTCTCAGGTACGAGGGCGATGCCCAGCAAGCCCTTCGCGAGCGTGCTGACGTCGTTTGTCTGCTTAGGGTTAAGCGTGTTGCGGGGAAACGACGCTCGTCTTCGTCTCAGACGCAAGGTCGAAGCCCGACGTGTCCCCCGCTGGGGCGCCGACGTCGTCGACTTGCTCGACAGCCGACGAGGTGTTGCCTCCTGCTTGGCCATGGTTGCCCCGCCTCCTCCTCCGTCGGCGGGGGAGGTGACGGGACAAACCCGAATGTTGTTCTTCCGCCACGTGGGGAAGACGTCGTTGATTCCGCCGGCGGCGGGCGGGCTGACAGCCGCCATTGTCGCTGTCGCGCGGCGGAGGAAGGAGTATCATGTCGTAGCTACCGTCGAGGGACACGAACTCAGGACTCCCGAAACGGAGCATCGTCCCGGGTTGGAAAGGTTGCTGGAGACTACCCATCTGGAGCTTGACGGGAAGCTGTTCGTCAACACGCAGCAGGCCTCTACCTGGCGCGCCAACTTTCGGTGTTTCGACCCCGGGGGGTCCCTGGACCGACGAGTAAACTGTTGTCGCCGCGTGTCCCAGCCCAGATGGGTCGGCGCGAGACGGAGCACGAAGGGGGGAAGAAATAGGCAAAGGGGAAACCCGTGACCTTCGTGTTGCCCTGCGCCTAGGTCGGGTGCGCTTGCAGTAGGGGGTTACAAGCGTCCGTGTGGGAGAGAGCGAGAGCGAGAGCCTTATGCGCCGGCCCGTTCTCCCGCGCGGCCAACCTTCTCGTACGAGAGCCCTAGACCTTCCTTTTATAGGCGTAAGGAGAGGGTCCAGGTGTACAATGGGGGGTGTAGCAGTGTGCTAATGTGTCTAGCAGAGAGGAGCTAGAGCCCTAAGTACATGCCGTCGTGGCAGTCGGAGAGGTTTTGGCACCCTGTTCATGTGATGTCGTGGTCGTCGGAGGAGCGCTGGAGCCCTGTGGAAGGATAGCTGTCGGGGCTGTCGAATCCTTGCTGACGTCTCCTTGCTTCCGTAAGGGGCTGAGAGCCACCATCGTCATGGAGCACACGAGGCGCCATCATTGTTTGTTTACCGGGGCGAGCCAGATGGGACGCCGGTCTTGTTCCCCGTAGCCTGAGCTAGCTAGGGGTAGGGTAATGAAGGCCCCCTGTGACGCGATCGGTCTGAGCCCTAGGTCGGGCCAGGCGGAGGCTCCTCCGAGGTCGGGGTCGAGTCCATCTTCCGAGGTCGAGGCTGAGTCCGACCCCTGGGTCAGGCGAGGCGGAGATCGTCTTCCAATGCCGAGGCTGTGTCCGAGCCCTGGGGTCGGGCGAGGCGGAGTCCGTCGTCTTCTGAGTCGTGGCTGAGTCCGAGCCCTGGGGTCGGGCGAGGCGAAGTCGAAAGGGTGTGCCCCCTTGGTGCGGTTGCATGCCGCCTGCATGGCGGTCCGCCCTTTCACCCGCTGGTCCGGGCGATAGTGGAGGAATGCTTGTAACCGCTGGGCAGTTGCGCGCACCGCGCGCGACGGTTTTGGCTCCTTCTGTCCTGGGCCAGCTTGCATGACGCGTGGGACCCAGCCCCCGTGTCGTAGGGGGAGGACCTTGGATCGTGTTGGAGAAGACTTAGTCCGCACCGGCTGAGGACGCAAGTGGGGAGAGTCGCCTTTAAAAGGAGGGTGACCCCCTTGGATGGCAACCATGTCTTCGCACTCTCCTCATGCATCGCGCCCTTCCACCTTCCGAGCCCCTGGATGGGGAGCGCTCGCGTCGCTTTCGTCTTGCTGTCGTTGGAGGAACGCAACTTCACGGAAGTTGGTACCTTTCAGCCATCGCTCGGCTTCAAGGATTTTCATCAGGCAGCCCGACCGCATCCCCTCGCTGGTGGTCACCCAAGACGGTGACCACCAGTTTGATGGTGGGGAGAAGCAAACCGAGCTGCGACCTCTGCCCCGCCCTCAGCTTCAAGGATCTTCATCATCCTGGCTGGGGTGGAGGCCGGACTGAGCCGGAGCTCTACCTCCCCCGTGGGTTCGTGGGTCACCTTCTCCCTCAGCATTCAAGGGAGAGGGCGCTCATCGGCCTAGCGGGAGGGTCGGACTTCAACAACGCGGGCTGGTCGGCGGCGAGCGTCGTCAGCTTCATCGCGTTGGGCTCGCTGGCTCAGCTGGCTCTGGCTCGGCTCCCGGTGCCCCCACCCGCCGCGAGAGCGGTTGTCGCGCCGCACGCACCGGAGGACCGCCCAAGACGTCGCGCGCTGCTAGGGCGGCGTTCGTGTTCTTGGGCTGTCCTGCCTTTGCTCCGGTATGGCGCCTCTGTGCGGAGGTTGGTGCCCGCCTGTCCGGGAGGATCCGAGTGGGGATCTACCGGTGGGCAGATGGCTTCCGTCGTCGGTGCGGAGGTGGTGGCGGCTGAAGAAGTCCTCGTCGCCGACGGGATCACCGCCACCATTCGCGCTCCGGGCCTACGGCTCTTTGGCTTTGATGGCTTGTCCTCGCCCCTCGAGTGGGGACGTGGGTGAGGGCCTTGTTGCAGCAGCGTCCGCCCTGAGGCCATCGCTGCTGCTGTTTGGCCACCTGGAGCGGAGGTCGTTGTCGCTGCTGCCGGAGCGGGCGGTGGTGAGCCACCTGGGGTTTTGTCGCCCCGCAGGCCCTCCAATGTCGGGGGTTGTTCGTACCTACAGAGGTGGAACCAGAGTTCCGTTTGTAATGGCACCTTGAGTGCCGGTGTCTTGTTCAACCTTTCGAGTCCATCTTCCAAGGTCGAGGCTGAGTTCGACCCCTGGGTCGGGCGAGGCGGATACCGTCTTCCGAGGCCGAGGCTGTGTCCGAGCCCTGGGGTCAGGCGAGGCGGAGACCGTCTTCCGAGGCCGAGGCTGTGTCCGAGCCCTGGGGTCGGGCGAGGCGGAGTCCGTCGTCTTCTGAGTCGTGGCTGAGTCCGAGCCCTGGGGTCGGGCGAGGCGAAGTCCATCTTCCGAGGCCGAGACGGGGGCCGAGCCTTGGGGTCGGGCGAGGCGGAGCTTCCTATGGCGCCCGAGGCTGGACTTAGTTGCTGTCAGCCTCACTCTGTCGAGTGGCACAACAGTCGGAGCAACGCAGGCGGCGCTGTTTTCTTGTTAGGTCGATCAGTGGAGCGGCAAAGTGACTGCGGTCACTTCGGCTCTGTCGACTGAAGAGCGCGTGTCAGGATAAGGTGTCAGGCGATCCTTGCATTAAATGCTCCTGCGATACGGTCGGTTGGCATGGCGATCTGGCCAAGGTTGCTTCTCTGCGAAGACTGGGCCTCGGGCGAGCCGAAGGTGTGTCCGTTGCTTGAGGGGGCCCTCGGGCGAGACGTGAATCCTCCGGGGTCGGCTGCCTTTGCCCGAGGCTGGGCTCGGGCGAGGCGAGATCGTGTCCCTTGAGTGGACTGAGCCTTGACCTTAATCGCGCCCATCAGGCCTTTGCAGCTTTGTGCTGATGGGGGTTACCAGCTGAGATTAGGAGTCTTGGGGGTACCCCTGATTATGGTCCCCGACAAAGCTAAACCTAGAACTCCTTCCACTCCCTAGCCTTAATCCAGCAGCAATCCTGAGTATGGCTTTAGCCATTTGGGATGGAACAAGTAGGAGCTCATGCAGTCCCAAGCACATCAAGTGAGGAGAAGTGAAAGAATCAATGCTAGAACCAAGGGTATCAACGTCTCCTTTAACCACAGTTCTTCATCAAAATCCTCTGAGGTACCATCTTAGCGTGAATGTCCTCTTTTGCTAGGAAATCTTAATGCCTCCAACCTTTTCCTGTTACATGTCAAATTTCTAAATTTGCAAAACCCTTTGGATTATTATGGAATCTATCCGGAAATTATTGCTTCCACCTTGCATAAGGTGTCTATTGATAGATGCGTCCATGGAGGTGCTGCTTTGTCCAAGACCGGGCGAGGAGAATAACACCGTCGCTGTAAGGCCTCTTAAGTGACCATGATGAATAGAAGGCTTTTGAAGTGTGTCGTTGGGAGGACAACTATTTTATTTTGTGTCTAGAACCCGGTGTTGTTAAGTGATACTTTAGCCGGCCCTTCTGTGACTTTGAATGCTTGCCTAATGCTACTATATGTTGTGACTCGGGTGGATTATTTGCTAGTTTCTTGGGTGCTGCCCTACCCTTGGGTCTTGATGAAGCTTGTATCTCTATATTGCTTGACAGTTAACTTATTAATCAGATTTCTCTTTCGAGGGATCTTTCTCTCGCCGGCGTTTTAGATTTGTTGTACATACGTCCTTTTGGTTCGCTTCGCCCCATTATTTGGTTTAAGGGGATTACAATAGCAAGAATTGGAATGTTCTTAATTCGAATATAAGAGGGTTGAACGATGATAGAAAATGTTGTGCGGTAAGTCAAAAGATTGAAGAGAGTTACTGTAGCATTTTTTTTTGTATTCATGAAACAAAATTGGAGGTAATCACTGCTTCGTTCCTAAAAAAGCTTGCTCCCAAACGCTTCAGCAAATTTGCTTTTAGCCCCTCTAGAGGGGCTTCGGGTGCCATTTTGATTGGCAGGAATGAGTCCTTGTTTCAAGGAACGATTCGTGAGATTAATGCTTTTTCTATTACTGTGGAATTTGTCTCTCGATTATCGGCCAAAGGCTGGATTCTTTCTGCTATCTATGGTCCCTGCCATGGTCTTCATCGTGTGGCCTTCATTAGCTGGTTGAGCAATCTGTATATTTCCCCTGTGGATAACTAGATGTTATTTGGTGATTTCTGAGAGCACCTAGAGGGGGGGGGTTGAATAGGTGATCTTGTAAAAACTTAAAACTTAAAGACACAAACTTGATTAAGTGTTAGCACAATGAAATCAAGTGACTAAGGAGAGCTCTTGTGAACCACAATTGACACAGTAAGAACAAGCACAAGAGACACAAGGATTTATCCCGTGGTTTGGCCAAGTACAATACTTGCCTAGTCCACGTTGTGGCGTCCCAATGGACGAGAGTTGCACTCAACTCCTTTCAAGTGATCCAATGATCAACTTGAATACCACAGTGTTCTTATTTCTTTTCTCTTTCCCGTTTGCGAGGAATCTCCACAACTTGGAGCCTCTCGCCCTTACAATGAGATGATCACAAAGAAGCACAGATGTAAGAGTGGGAAGAGCAACACACAAGCCTCAAAGCACGAGCACAAACACGCACACAAGTCACAACTTGAGCTCTAAGATCACACACGGAGTTCTCAACTCAAGAGGAGCTCAAATTGCTATCACAACGAATCAAATGCACTAGAGAGATGTCTTGGTGCTAAGAGATGATCAAAGAATGCTTGGTGTTCTCCTTCATGCGCTTAGGGGTCCCTTTTATAGCCCCAAGGCATCTAGGAGCCGTTGAGAGCAATCCAGGAAGGCAATTCTTGCCTTCTGTCGACTGGTGCACCGGACAGTCCGGTGCACCACCGGACACTGTCCGGTGCTGATTTCTTTCCTATTCTGGCGCAGCCGACCGTTGATGATTTGGAGCCGTTGGCGCACCGGACACTGTCCGGTGCCCCCTTCTGACCGTTGGCTCGGCCACGCGTCACGCGCAGATTGCGCAGCCGACCGTTGGCCCAGCCAACTGTTGGCTCACCGAAACAGTCCGGTGCACCACCGGACAGTCCGATGATTTATAGCCGTAACCGCCGTCGAGACCCGAGAGCAGGCAGTTCACTAGACGCCAGCTTGGCGCACCGGACACTGTCCGGTGCACCACCGGACAGTCCGGTGCACCCAGACTGAGCAGAGTCTTGGCTGCTCGAGCCAAGTCTTTTCCATTTGTCTTTTCTCTGATTCTAGCACTTAAAAAAATATGTTAGTACACAAAAACCAATGTACTAAGTCTAGAATCATACCTTTGTATTGATTTGCACTTTGTCCACCATTTGGCATAGTTTAACACATAACCATTTTTGTTGGACACTTAATCACCAAAATACTTAGAAATGGCCCAATGGCACATTTCCCTTTCAATCTCCCCCCTTTTTGGTGATTTATGCCAACACAACCAAAAGCAACATATAGAAGTGCAACATCAATGCAAATGAAAACAAGAATTTGTTTTGATTCAAATTTGGCATATTTGGATCATTCTTTGCCACCACTTGGTTTGTTTTTGCAAATCAACCTCATTTTCCTATCTCTAAGTCAAATTCACTTGTTGAGGCATAGAGAGAGGTATCCCAAGAGAATTTGATCAAAGATTCAAAAACTCCCCCTTTTTCCCATAATCAAACATTCTCCCCACAAGAGACCAACTTTTGACAAAAGAGACACTTAGAGTATTTTGACAAAACGAAAGTTCTAGCTCTACTATTTTCAAAATTCTCAAGTGGTAGCTGATCCATTTGCTTTAGCCTTAATTTCTCCCCCTTTGGCATCAAGCACCAAACCGGGATCATATTTGGCCCTTAAACCCCATTGCCTCACCAAAATCTTCAAATAAGAGTAAAGGGCAATAAGAGTATGGAGATGAACTTGGAATAAGTTACCCTCTCATCGGAGTGCAGTGGAAATCTTTCATGGTCCAAGTCCACCTTTCCCTTTCAATATGTCTTTGAGACTAATTTAAGAAAACATAAGCACATGGTTAGTCTCAAAGGATCAAGTTGTAGCACATCTCCCCCTACATATGTGCATCACTCACACATGGACTTTTGAGATCCGGGGATTGCGTTGTACAACTTGATCACCAGAATTAAGCAACAAAATGCATAAAGGAACATGATCAAAGGCATAAAACACATGTATGCTATAAATCAATCCAAGTTCCACGAATCTAAGACATTTAGCTCACTACGCAGCCTGCAAAAGGTCTTTTCATCTAAAGGCTTGGTAAAGATATCGGCTAGCTGGTTCTCGGTGCTAACATAAAACACTTCGATATCTCCTTTTTGCTGGTGGTCTCTTAAAAAGTGATGCCGGATGTCTATGTGCTTAGTGCGGCTGTGTTCAACAGGATTATCCACCATGCAGATTGCACTCTCATTATCACATAGGAGTGAGACTTTGCTCAGATTGTAGCCAAAGTCCCGGAGGGTTTGCCTCATCCAAAGTAGTTGTGCGCAACACTGTCCTGCGGCAACATACTCGGCCTCAGCGGTGGATAGGGCAACGGAAGTTTGTTTCTCAGAACTCCAAGACACCAGGGACCTTCCTAAGAATTGACACATCCCTGATGTACTCTTCCTATCGACCTTACATCCAGCATAATCGGAGTCTGAATATCCAATTAAGTCAAAGGTATACCCCTTTGGATACTAGATCCCGAAGCAAGGCATAGCGACTAAATATCTAAGAATTCGCTTCACGGCCACTAAGTGACACTCCCTTGGATTGGATTGAAATCTAGCACACATGCATACACTAAGCATAATATCCGGTCTACTAGCACATAAGTAAAGCAAGGAACCTATCATTGACCGGTATGCTTTTTGATCAACGGACTTACCTCCTTTGTTGAGGTCGACGTGTCCGTCAGTTCCCATTGGAGTCTTTGCGGGCTTGGCATCCTTCATCCCAAACCGCTTGATCAAGTCTTGCGTGTACTTCGTTTGGGAGATGAAAGTGCCGTCCTTGAGTTGCTTCACTTGGAACCCAAGGAAGTAGTTTAGCTCGCCCATCATCGACATTTCAAACTTTTGAGTCATCACCCTGCTAAACTCTTCACAAGACTTTTGGTTAGTAGAACCAAATATTATGTCATCGACATAAATTTGGCACACAAATAAGTCACCATCACAAGTCTTAGTGAATAAAGTTGGATCAACTTTCCCAACCTTGAAAGCATTAGCAATTAAAAAGTCTCTAAGGCATTCATACCATGCTCTTGGGGCTTGCTTAAGTCCATAGAGCGCCTTAGAGAGCTTACACACATGGTCGGGGTACCGTTCATCCTCAAAGCTAGGGGGTTGCTCTACGTACACCTCCTCCTTGATTGGCCCGTTGAGGAAAGCGCTCTTCACATCCATTTGGAACAACATGAAAGAATGGTGAGCGACATAGGCTAACAATATGCGAATTGACTCTAGCCTAGCCACAGGAGCAAAAGTCTCCTCAAAGTCCAAACCTGCGACTTGGGCATAACCTTTTGCCACAAGTCGTGCCTTGTTCCTTGTCACCACCCTGTGCTCGTCCTGTTTGTTGCGGAACACCCACTTGGTTCCCACAACGTTTTGCTTGGGACGTGGCACCAGTGTCCAAACTTCATTTCTCTTGAAATTGTTGAGCTCCTCCTGCATGACCAACACCCAGTCCGGATCTAGCAAGGCCTCTTCTACCCTAAAAGGCTCAATAGAAGAGACAAAAGAGTAATGCTCACACAAATTAAATAATCTAGAGCGAGTAGTTACTCCCTTGCTTATACACCCAGAATCTGGTCGACGGGATGATTCCGTTGAATCGTCACTCGGACTTGGGTTGGAGGGGCTTGAGGTGCTTCTTCCTCCATAACATGATCATCTTGTGCTCCCCCTTGATCACACACCTCTTCTTGATGAACCTGTTCATCGTCTTGAGTTGGGGGGTGCACCATTGTTGAGGAAGAAGGTTGATCTTTCTCCTTTTGTTCCTGTGGCTGCACATCTCCAATTGCCATGGTGCGTATTGCGGTCGTTGGAACGTCTTCTTCATCTACATCATCAAGATCAACAACTTGCTCTCTTGAAGAGCCATTAGTCTCATCAAATACAACATCACTAGAGACTTCAACCAAACCCGATGATTTGTTGAAGACCCTATACGCCTTTGTATTTGAGTCATAACCTAACAAAAACCCTTCTACAGCTTTGGGAGCAAATTTAGAATTCCTACCTTTCTTCACTAGAATGTAGCATTTACTCCCAAATACACGAAAGTATGAAACATTGGGTTTGTTACCGGTTAGAAGCTCATACGAAGTCTTCATGAGGAGGCGATGAAGGTAGACCCGGTTTATGGCGTGGCAAGCCGTGTTAACGGCTTCTGACCAAAACCTCTCGGGCGTCTTGAACTCTCCAAGCATCGTCCTCGCCATGTCGATGAGCGTCCTGTTCTTCCTCTCTACCACACCATTTTGCTGTGGTGTGTAGGGAGCGGAGAACTCGTGCTTGATTCCTTCCTCCTCAAGGTACTCCTCCACTTGAAGGTTCTTGAACTCGGACCCGTTGTCGCTCCTTATCTTCTTCACCTTGAGCTCAAATTCATTTTGAGCTCTCCTTAGGAAGCGCTTGAGGGTCCCTTGGGTTTCAAATTTATCCTGCAAAAAGAATACCCAAGTGAAGCGGAAAAAATCATCAACAATTACTAAACCATACTTACTTCCCCCGATGCTAAGGTAGGCGACGGGTCCGAAGAGGTCCATATGCAGCAGCTCCAGGGGTCTTGATGTGGTCATCACGTTCTTGCTGTGATGAGCATTTCCCACTTGTTTACCTGCTTGTCAAGTTGCACAAGGTCTATCTTTTTCGAAAGTCACATTTGTTAGACCTAACACATGTTCTCCCTTTAGAAGTTTGTGAAGGTTCTTCATCCCCACATGTGCTAAACGGCGATGCCACAGCCAGCCCATGCTAGTCTTAGCAATTAAGCATGCATCTAGACCGACCTCTTCTTTTGCAAAATCAACTAAATAAAGTTTGCCGTCTAGTGCACCCTTAAAAGCTAATGAACCATCACTTCTTCTAAAGACAGACACATCTACATTTGTGAATAAGCAATTATACCCCATATTACAAAGTTGACTAACGGACAACAAGTTATACCCGAGCGACTCAACTAAAAACACATTAGAAATGGAGTGCTCGGATGAAATAGCAATCTTTCCTAGTCCTTTAACCTTGCGTTGATTCCCGTCACCGAATATGATTGAATCTTGGGAATCTTTGTTCTTGACGTAGGAGGTGAACATCTTCTTCTCCCCCGTCATGTGGTTTGTGCATCCGCTGTCGATAATCCAGCTTGAGCCCCCGGATGCATAAACCTGCAAGGCAATTTAGGCTTGGGTCTTAGGTACCCAACTCTTGTTGGGTCCTACAAGGTTAGTGACAATAGCCTTAGGGACCCAAATGCAAGTTTTATCTCCCTTGCATTTTGCCCCTAATTTCCTAGCAACCACTTTCTTATCCTTTCTACAAATTGCAAAGGAAGCATTGCAAGCATGATAAATTGTAGAATGTTCATTACTTGCTTTCCTAGGTACATGAACAACATTTCTCCTAGGCATATCATGCACAATAGAAGAACTAGAAGCAGACATATCATATGAATCATAAGAATAATTCCTATAAGCATTTCTAGAGAATTTTCTATCACTATAAATGAAAGCATGATTCTTTTGAATACTATTAGCCATAGGGGCCTTCCCTTTCTCCTTGGCGGAGATGGGAGCCTTATGACTTGTTAAGTTCTTGGCTTCCCTCTTAAAGCCAAGCCCATCCTTAATTGAGGGGCGTCTACCAACAGTATAGGCATCCCTTGCAAATTTTAGTTTATCAAATTCATTTTTGCTAGTCTTAGCCACTTCACCATTTAGTTTTGCAATAGAAGTAAGGTGCTCAACACATGCATCAACATTAAAGTCCTTACACCTATTGCAAATCACTACATGTTCTACACAAGAATTAGATCTATTTGCTACTTCTAGCTTATCATTTAAATCATCATTAACACCTTTTAAACTAGAAATAGTCTCATGGCAAGTAGATAATTCACAAGAAAGCATTTCATTCCTTTTAACTTCTAAAGCAAGAGATTTTTGGACATCTACAAATTTATCATGCTCTTCATACAAAAGATCCTCTTGCTTTTCTAACAATCTATTCTTGTCATTCAAAGCATCAATTAATTCATTGATTTTATCAATTTTAGTTCTATCTAAACCTTTGAATAAACTTGCATAGTCTATTTCATCATCGCTAGATTCATCATCACTCGAAGAAGCATATATAATAGTATTCCTAGTGCATACCTTCTTTTCCTTTGCCATGAGGCAGGTGTGATGCATGTTGGGGAAGAGGGATGATTTGTTGAAGGCCGAGGCGGCAAGTCCTTCGTCGTTGGATGAAGAGCAATCTGAGTCCCACTCTTTGCCAAGATGTGCCTCGCCCTTCGCTTTCTTGTAAGTCTTCTTCTTTTCCCTCTTCTTTTCTTGATCCTGGTCACTATCATTATCAGGACAGTTAGCAATAAAGTGACCAACCTTACCACACTTGAAGCAGGAGCGCTTCCCTTTCGTCTTGCTCTTGTTGGGGTGCTCCTTGCGACCTTTGAGCGCCGTCTTGAAGCGCTTGATGATGAGGGCCATTTCATCTTCATTTAGCCCGGCCGCCTCAACTTGCGCCACCTTGCTAGGTAGCGCCTCCATGCTGCTTGTTGCTTTGAGAGCAGCAGTTTGAGGCTCGTAGATTAGGCCATTCAACGCCCCATCAACGTATCTCGCCTCCTTGATCATCATTCGCCCGCTTACAAACTTTCCGAGTATTTCCTCGGACGTCATCTTGATGTACCTAGGATTCTCACGAATAGAGTTTACAAGATGAGGATCAAGGACAGTGAAGGACCTTAGCATAAGTCGGACGACGTCGTGGTCCGTCCATCTCGTGCTTCCATAGCTTCTTATCTTGTTGACCAGGGTCTTGAGCCTATTTTACGTTTGAGTTGGCTCCTCTCCCCTGATCATTGCGAACCTTCCTAGTTCACCTTCCACCAACTCCATCTTGGTGAGCATGGTGACGTCGTTCCCCTCATGTGAGATCTTGAGGGTGTCCCAAATCTGCTTGGCGTTGTCCAAGCCACTCACCTTATTGTACTCTTCCCTGCACAAGGACGCTAAAAGAACAGTAGTAGCTTGTGCATTTTTATGGATTTGTTCATTGATAAACATGGAGTTATCCGAACTATCAAATCACATCCCATTTTCTACTATCTCCCATATACTTGGATGAAGAGAAAACAAGTGACTACACATTTTGTGACTCCAAAATCCGTAGTCCTCTCCATCAAAGTGTGGAGGTTTACCAAGTGGAATGGAGAGCAAATGAGCATTGGAATTATGCGGAATACGAGAATAATCGAAAGAAAAGTTCGAGTTAACCGTTTTCTTTTTCTCCTTGTATTCGTCGTCCTTTTGAGAAGAGGAAGATTCATTGTTGTCGTAGTAGACAATCTTCTTGATGCGCCTTTTCTTCTTTCCATCCTTCTTCTTTTGACTTGAGCCCGAGTCAGTGGGCTTGTCGTCTTTTGGCTCATTGATGAAGGATTCCTTCTCCTTGTCGTCGATCACCATCCCCTTTCCCTTAGGATCCATCTCTTCGGGTGATTAGTCCCTTTCATGAAGAGAACGACTCCGATAGCAATTGAGAGCACCTAGAGGGGAGGGGGGGGGGGGGGGTGAATAGGTGATCCAGTAAAAACTTAAAACTTAAAGACACAAACTTGATTAAGTGTTAGCACAATGAAATCAAGTGACTAAGGAGAGCTCTTGTGAACCACAATTGACACAGTAAGAACAAGCACAAGAGACACAAGGATTTATCCCGTGGTACGGCCAAGTACAATACTTGCCTAGTCCATGTTGTGGCGTCCCAATGGACGAGAGTTGCACTCAACTCCTTTCAAGTGATCCAATGATCAACTTGAATACCACGATGTTCTTCTTTCTTTTCTCTTTCCCGTTTGCGAGGAATCTCCACAACTTGGATCCTCTCGCCCTTACAATAAGATGATCACAAAGAAGCACAGATGTAATAGTGGGAAGAGCAACACACAAGCCTCAAAGCACGAGCACAAACACGCACACAAGTCACAACTTGAGCTCTAAGATCACACACGGAGTTCTCAACTCAAGAGGAGCTCAAATTGCTATCACATCGAATCAAATGCGCTAGAGAGATGTCTTGGTGCTAAGAGATGATCAAAAAATGCTTGGTGTTCTCCTTCATGCGCCTAAGGGTCCCTTTTATAGCCCCAAGGCAGCTAGGAGCCGTTGAGAGCAATCCAGGAAGGCAATTCTTGCCTTCTGTCGACTGGTGCACCGGACAGTCCGGTGCACCACCGGACACTGTCCGGTGCTGATTTCTTTCCTATTCTGGCGCAGCCGACCGTTGACGATTTGGAGCCGTTGGCGCACCGGACAATCCGGTGCCTCCTTCTGACCGTTGGCTCGGCCACGCGTCACCTGCAGATTGCACAGCCGACCGTTGGCCCAGCTGACTGTTGGCTCACCGGACATTTCGGTGCACCACCGGACAGTCCGGTGATTTATAGCCGTACGCCGCCGTCGAGACCCGAGAGCAGGCAGTTCACCGGACGTCAGCCTGCACCACCGGACACTGTCCGGTGCACCCAGACTGAGCAGAGTCTTGGCTGCTCGAGCCAAGTCTTTTCCATTTGTCTTTTCTCTGTTTCTAGCACTTAGACAAATATGTTAGTACAAAAAAACCAATGTACTAAGTCTAGAATCATACCTTTGTATTGATTTGCACTTTGTCCACCATTTGGCATAGTTTAACACAACCATTTTTGTTGGACACTTAATCACCAAAATACTTAGAAATGGCCCAAGGGCACATTTCCCTTCCAATTTCAACTTTTGTCGATCATTTGCTGATAGAAACAAGCTAGGTAGGAATGAGTCAGACATGAATCTTTTCAATTCAATCATCAGCAATCTTGGAATCACTGAAATCCTCTAAAAGGCAGAAGCTACACTTGGAGTAATATGCGCTCGGACCCCTTGTTGGTTCAACTTGATTGGTGCTTCACGTCAATTAATTGGACATCCAGCTATCCCAATACCTTGCTTATTCCCCTAGCTAAGACTACCTCTGATCACATTCCTTGTGTGGCACAGATTGATACTTCTATTCCTAAAGCTAATTGCTTTCTCTTTGAAAACTACTGGACTGAGCTACCAGGTTTCTTGGAGGTGGTTCAAAGGGCTTGGAACAAGTAAGATCTTCCTCCAACACAACAAGAATTGTGGCTAAGCTAAAAAAATGTCAGATATGATCTCAAAAAGTGGAGTAGGAATTCTTCCATCTTACTCACTTCATAGCCAATTGCAATTAAGTTATCCTAGTTTTGGACATGCTAGAGGAGCAAAGACCTCTCTTCATTTAGGAGAAAAACATGAGAAATATCATCGAAACCCATATGGCCAAACTCCTAAAGTATAAAAACAACTATTGGAGACAAAGATACACCGAGAGATGGGTGGTTCATGGTGATGAGTGTACTAAGTTTTTTTTCATGCCGACGCCACAAACAAATTTAGACATAACGCGACCATTTCTCTAACAAATGATGATGACATTAGCCTGTATGGGCACGAGGAAAAAACTGCTTGTTTCTGGAAGGCCTTCAAAGAAAGGATGGGGGGTTTCTGGTAGTCCTTCCATGATCTTCAACCTTGTTGACCTGATTCAGCCAGTTGAAGGTCTTCATTCTCTTATTACGCCCTTCTCTACTGAGGAAATCGACAACATTGTGCAGAATATGCCCTTTGACAAGGCCCCTGGTCCGGACGATTTTAATGGTCGTTTCTTGAAGACCTGTTGGCATATGATCATAAACGATTTCTACAGCTTGTGCGATGACTTCTTTGATGGTTCAATTAGTCTTGAATGCCTCAACACTTATTTCACCACCCTGATCCCCAAAGTGAACAACCCAGTCACAATCAATGATTTCAGGCCTATGCTAAATATAGCTGTAAAGCTGATCACCAAGATGTTGGGCAACAAAGTTCAACCTAAGATGCCAAGCATTATTCACAGAAACCAATACGTGTGCATAAAAAGTAGATCGATCCAAGATTGTCTGGCTTGGGCTTAGGACATTCATCAATGTCAGCGGTCAAAAAGGAGGTGGTGATTCTGAAGCTTGACTTTGCTAAGGCCTTTAACTCAATTGAGCATAATACTATTCTTGAAATGCATAAGCATCCTGGCTTTCCAGTTAAATGGATCTCTTGGATACTGGCACCTCGGTTGTGTTGCTAAATGGGTCCCATGGAAAAAAATTGTGCAAGAGAGGGGTCCGACAGGGAGACCCTCTATCTTCTCTCCTCTTCGTAATTGATGCTGACCTTCTTTAATGCATCATCAACAAGGCAACCAATATGGGGGGTCTTTTCCAAAGAGAGATAGATAGTGTGACTTTTCAGACATTCAATATGCTGATGACACGCTTATCATCATGAAGATGTCATAAAGGGACTTGTTTTGTCTGAAAGGAATTCTTTACTCTTTCTGTCGGCGTTTCGAGACCGGGGGGTCCCTGGACCGACGAGTAAATTGTCGCCGCGTGCCCCAGCCCAGATGGGTCGGCGCGAGACGGAGCGTGAAGGGGGGAAAGGTAGCCGGAGGGAGACAGGCGTGAGAGGTGGAAATCCCGCGGCCTTCGTGTTTGTCCCACGCCCAGGTCGGGTGCGCTTGCAGTAGGGGGTTACAAGCGTCCACGCGGGAGGGAGCGAGCGGCCTCACGCGAGCGCCTGTCCCGTCCTTTCCCCGCGCGGCCAACCCTCTGTAAGAGGGCCCTGGTCCTTCCTTTTATAGGCGCAAGGAGAGGATCCAGGTGTACAATGGGGGGGGTGTTGTAGTGTGCTAACGTGTCTAGCGGAGGAGAGCTAGCGCCCTAAGTACATGCCATCGTGGCAGCCGGAGAGGTGTTGGCACCCGGTTCGTGTGGTGTCATGGCCATCGGAGGAGCACTGGAGCCTAGCGGAAGGACAGCTGTCGGGGCTGTCGAGTCCTTGCTGACGTCCTCTTGCTTCCGTAAGGGGGCTGAGAGCCGCCGTCGTCATAGAGCGTGCGGGGCGCCATCATTACTTGTCTGGCGGAGCGAGCCAGATGGGACGCCGGTCTTGTTCCTTGTAGCTTGAGTCAGCTTGGGGTAGGGTAATGATGGCGCCTCCTGTTGACGTGGTCGGTCCGTGCCCTGGGTTGGGCGATATGGAGGCTCCTCCGAGGTCGAGGTCGAGTCTGTCTTCCGAGGCCGAGGTCGAGTCCGAGCCCCTGGGTCGGGCGAGGCGGAGACCGTCGGCTGAGGCCAGGGCTGAGTCCGAGCCCTGAGGTTGGGCGAAGCGGAGTTCGTCGTCTTCCGGGGCTGAGCCTGAGTCCAAGCCCTGGGGTCGGGCGAAGCGAAGTTCGTCGTCTTCCAGGGCTGAGCCCGAGTCCGAGCCCTGGGGTCGGGCGGAGCGGAGTTCGTCGTCTTCAGGGGCTGAGCCCAAGTCCGAGCCCTGGGTCGGGCGGAGCGGAGTTCGTCGTCTTCCGGGGCTGAGCCCGAGTCCGAGCCCTGGGTCGGGCGGAGCGGAGTTCGTCGTCTTCAGGGGCTGAGCCCGAGTCCGAGCCCTGGGTCGGGCGGAGCGGAGTTCGTCGTCTTCCGGGGCTGAGCCCGAGTCCGAGCCCTGGGTCGGGCGGAGCGGAGTTTCCCATGGCGCCTAGGGCCGGACTTGGCTGCTGTCAGCCTCACTCTGTCGAGTGGCACAGCAGTCGGAGCGGCGCAGGCGGCGCTGTCCTCTTGTCAGACCGGTCAGTGGAGCGGCGAAGTGACTGCGATCACTTCGGCTCTGTCGACCAGAGAGCGCGCGTCAGGATAGAGGTGTCAGGCCACCTTTGCATTAAATGCTCCTGCGATTTGGTCGGTTGGCGTTGCGATTTGGCCTAGGTTGCTTCTTGGCGAAGACTGGGCCTCGGGCGAGCCGAAGGTGTGTCCGTTGCTGGAGGGGGGCCTCGGGCGAGACGTAGATCCTCCGGGGTCGGCTGCCCTTGCCCGAGGCTGGGCTCGGGCGAGGCGTGATCGAGTCCCTCGAATGGACCGATCCTTGACTTAGTCGCACCCATCAGGCCTTTGCAGCTTTGTGCTGATGGGGGTTACCAGTTGAGATTTAGGAGCCTTGAGGGTACCCCTAATTATGGTCCCCAATAGTAGCCCCCAAGCCTCGAAGGGAGTGTTAATACTTACTTGGAGGCTTTTGTCGCACTTTTTTGCAAGGGGACCAGCCTTTCTCGGTTGCGTTTTGTTCCGGTGGGTGCGCGCGAGCGCACCCGCCGGGTTTAGCCCCCGAGGCCTCGGAGGAGTGGTTTGACTCCTCTGAGGTCTTAATGCCTCGCGCAATGCTTCGGCTGGTCTGGTTGTTCCCTCATGCGAGCTGGCCGTAGCCCGGGTGCACGGTCGGGTCCCAAGTTCTCGGGCTGGTATGTTGACGCTGTCAACGGTTTGGCCGGAGCCGGGTTTGCGAGAGCAGCCCCCGAGCCTCTGCACAGGGCGAGAGGACAGTCAAGGACAGACTCGACTTCTATCACACTCGGATTTTAGGGGTCCAAAGCCCGGGCGCGAACATAATCACCAGGTGTGCTGGGACCAAGTCTCACACATATGATGAATCATGGCACAGGATCGAATGTCACATCTTTACTATATAATAGGAGTTCTGTACAAAATAAATAAATAATTACATTATAAGGAGACAACGGTCCAGCAACCCAAAGTTGACTGGGAGACGACGACCTAGACCTCTCACGAACTCGTCACAGCATCCTCCATGCGCCTCATCCTGTGGTACCTGTTCTTGACCTGTGGGGGGTGTGAGACAGCAAGAGTGAACTCACATACGTTCATCGCTCAACAAGTTATGGGGAATAATGTGCATGAACTCGCCAAAGGTGGGAGCTCACGTGAAGTGTAAGGCTTACCAAAGAGGATGGTTGAAGCTGAGCATTGCTTTTAATGTTGGTCAAAATTTTATTAGCAATTACTAAGTATAAGTAAATACCAACCCAATTAAGTAGTAGAACAAAAGTAACAACCTCACCTGCGATGCAATGCATATGACAAATTGAGTTTAAGTTCCATAATTTAATCATCAGAGAGTCCTGAGCTGCTCATGACCGTGAGCTCGGCTAGTATACCAGTTTTACACTCTACAGAGGTGGTACCCTTTACCCACAAGTCATGTTACCCATCTGCCAAGGGATCGCGACTTCCCATACACCTCTACCGAGGAGGCGAGGCAGGGTAACACTACGAGGCCTTTACAAAGTTCCACTAGCTTTAGAAAACCCGCTACAGTTTATAGGAAGCTCCAATGCAGGGTTCTTGCCTGACCGCCATCTGTCACACCCGGTTTTGGAAGGCAAACCAAGTGCGAACTATGTACGTGCCAGGATCAGAACTCACGTACACAGCGATTACATAAATGAACATCAATGCACATTGCTCGAATAATAACTTAAGAAAGTATTAACTTAATTACATCACAGAGTCATAGACATCCACATAGTCATCAACTTAACAGTTAAATCAAAGTGCTAGCGAAACGCAGTAAAGATAAGGCCTTCACAGGCAGCTGACTGGGGGTTGCCGCCAACCCACACCTAGAATTCGTCGTAGTCTTGGAACTCCTGGAAGTCTCCTTCCACGACTTCGCCTTCTTCGAAGCAGTGATTACAATGCGGACAACCTGGTGTTTGGTGGTAAAGCAAGGATGAGTACACATCAACGTACTCAGCAAATGTCCCGTTTGGCTGAAGTGGACTAGCTTTATGTGGGGTTAGGCGCAAGCAGTTGCTTTTAGTTGGTCAGGTATTTATCATTAGTAGAAGCCAGATTTTAGTATTAACCAACCCATGAACCATTTCCTCATCGAGGAACAACATCATCATATTCGAACCAAAACCATAACATAATCCTTGTATCTCGAACCATCTGTATCTCTAATCAAAGAGGATCCCAAGGCTGCTCTTAACCGTGAGCACGGCTGATATATCAGTTTCACTACCCTCTGCAGAGGTCGCACACTTTACCCATGAGTCATGATTCCCTTTCTGCCCGGGGAGAGCTAATCCCCATTGACCACTACCTAGGTGGTCCGGCAGGGTATCACTACGTAGCTGTTACAAAGATTCCCTAGAGATCATAGCTGCCCGTTAGGTTTCTCCAGTTTGATAAACACAGTACTCCTCCCCGCAGGAGAGTGACTAACAAAAAACCAAACGAAAGAACCTCGACACTCAGCCTCGGCAGAGCAAGCACTGTGCCTGGACCCCATTGACGGCACGACGGCGAAGCAACTACACCTCTAGTTCCTCTAATTAATTAGCTAAGGGCACCCCATTTCACCCTCATGGTTGCACTGTTATCCCGGGTGGTCTCTCAACGAACAGGTCCTTACGGAGAGGTACTCAGGAAACAGCCTGAGCCCCCTAGAGTATCACAAGATCGTCAACATCATCAGGATAACAGTATCATAAATATTCACATCATGTTCATTGATTAAGTTAAGGCAGTAGCAGAATGCTAACCATAATAGCCCATAAGGTCATCAAGGATAAAGTAAAGTGTAAAGCTAGTCAATCCTTAGGTTTCAAGTAAGTAATGCGGGGTAGTAAGTTATAAATGAATAGGACATAATGGGTCAGAGGACACTTGCCTTCACCAAACTGTTGATCAGGAACTTCCTCTGCAACTTCCTCGGGAAACACAGACTGCTCGTTGTCTACGTAAAGTAATCATTCACACTATGCACTTGGGGAGATAACAAACAAAAACAATATACCAAACATATGCAGCAGAGAGATCACAAGTTCATAATAAAAAAGGGATAGGCACTCTGGTATTCCCTAGGTCTGGGGTAGAGGACTATACAGAGTGATTCATTATCCACTAATCAGGTTTAAGTCAGTGGTGGGATTGAATCATTATCTGGTTTTAAGTTCCTAAACTTAGGTGTTTAAGTCCATAAACTTAAGTGCTCCAACTTTTATTAAAGTCTACTATCTTTTATTTATCTCAAATAAGGTTCCAATAACCTTAACCCTATCCTAATGATTAACCATTAATTGGGACATGGAAACAGCAGGGAAACATTGCATAAACAGATAGATAATAATATTATGAACATTTTGCAATTTGAAGCACCTAATTTGGAGTTCATATGGCAAAGTTATGAATTTTACAAGTTTAGGGGTTAAAAATATACCCTAAGGACCTATTTTGAATTAAATAAAAGGTCCGAGGACCTAACTGAGAGGAACCAGGGACGGTGGGTTCAAATTCCAGAAAACCGGGGGTCTCTTTAAGAAAATGCGCGGGCGAAGGGGTATCGGGCTTCTACGGCCGTTGGATCTCAGGCGGACGGCCAGGATTAGATCCTGCGGGCGGGCGCGCGGGCGCGCGGCGGCCTGGGTGGCTGACAGGCGGGGCCGGGCGGGCAGCGCGGGGCGGACGGCTGACAGGCGGGGCCGGGCGAGCGGCGCGGGCGCGGGGTGTGAGGGAAACGCTCTGGGCCATTGGATCTTGGGCGGACGGCTAGGATTGGACTCGGCCTATTTAAAACGGGGCCGCCCGATCTGAGATGGACGGCGGGGATGGGGCGGCTGGCTTCTGTCTCCTTCCCCAGCCAGCTGAGGTGGCGGCGCCCGTCCCCGCGGCGGAGGTGCTCGCCGGAGACGAGGGGCGCGGGGGTCCTACGGGTCCTTGGGGCGATCTGAATGGCCGAGGAGGTTGGGGAGGGCGCGGGGAACCTTTTGGTGGGGACTAGGTCGGGACAGGGGCACCGGAGGGGGGCGGTTCACGGCGAAGCGGCTCGGCGGCGGCGCTAAGGGACTCCGGCGAGCAATTAAACGCGCTAGAGAGCAAAACAAAGGTCAATAGGGGCGGGAGAGGTTCTTTACCTCAAGGCGGGCTCCGGAGACTCCTTGGTGGCGGCGACGGCGCGACGACGGCCCGGGGCGACGGTGGCGGACCTCCGCGGCTGCACGGAGGACGGCGGGTGAGCGCGGGCAGAGAGAAATAGGGAGGGGGAGAGGGAATTGGGGCGCGTCCCGGGTTGCGGACGCCGGGGCGAAGCTCACCGTGGCAATGGACACGGCGGAGCTCCAACGGCGGCCGGGAAACGAGCTCGGGACGGCGGCGGTTTATGGCGGCGGCGCTCTGGCGTGCGCGCAGCGAGGGGGAGGTGAGGGAGGGGTCTGCGGGTGCGCAAATGAGGGAGGGGGAGATGGCGAGCGAGGTTCGGGGCTCAAGTGGCCAAGGGCGGGGTTGGGGCGAGCCCCACGCGCGACGTGGGCGCGGAGTCCGCGGCACGCGCGGCGGCGGTTACGCGGGGACGACGGGGCTGACAGCCCGGGCCCGCGAGCAGAGAGAGAGGAAAGCGGACGCGGGCGCGGGGAACGGTTGCGCTGACGGGCGGGCCCGCCAGGGCAGAGAGAGCGGGGGAAGCGGGCGCGCGCGGGGAACGCGGCTGCGCTGACGGGTGGGCCCGCCAGGGCAGAGAGCGGAGGGGGGGAGAAGGCGCGCGCGGGATGGGCCGAGCTGGGCCGAAAGGCCGAGGGGGGCGGGGGAGTGGGCTTCTTTTCCTTTTTCCTTTTAATCTGGAATTGTTTTGCTCTTTTCTTTTTATTTTCTCTATTTGATTCCATTCAAATGAGCCACAAATTCAAATTAGACTTTCTAAGAATTATGCACCAAACAAAAGTGAAATCCAGGGTTCAACATGATGCAACAATTCACACTCCCTTGGAGTTTGAGCTAATAGACTATAATTATAAATAAAATAACCACTTTTCTCCTATAGAAAATGAGAAAGAGAAGATTGGGGAAGGATAAGAAAAGGGAAGTAACACCTGAATTTGTGAATATGAGCAAAGAAATTTTATACCCCCAAATTCAGGGTGTTACAAATTTGTGAATATGAGCAAAGAAATTTTATACCCCCAAATTCAGGGTGTTACACCATCGCAGCAAAATCAACCAAGGACCTCCCTACACTGACCACTCCCCTACTGCCCTTGCCCCTTTCGGGTAAGGTAGTCCTCCACTAGCTTTCCTAATTAATCAGCCAAGGGCGTCCATAAACCCTTGTGGTGGCACGTGTTTCTCAAGTTAAGCTCTATGTTCCAATTAACATTAATGATCTTGACATGAACATAAATAGAATAACAAAATAACTGGAACATAGATATGATAAATAATTATCCCAAATCCATGTAAAGCAATAGCAAACTACCCAAGTGATTCAGGGGTAAAAAAGGTAATGAGATAAACAATCTAGGGTAACCTATTGGGTCCCATCAAAATTAACCTATGCATGAATAAATGATATTAAAGAACATTATTGGGTAAAAAGTGGTCAAGGGCACAACTTGCCTGGCACTTGAGATTCCAGGTAACAACTTGCTCTTCAGATGACACGTGTCCTCACTCTAGTCGTAGCAATACAAACAAACATTGTATAGGCAAAATTAACATTACACCAAACATATATGCAAAATACATATTAATAATCTACATATTGAAATAAGATCATCGGAACAGGAATCATTAATTTTGGAGTTATAGATTTTAAGTTATGAATTTCTAAAGTTATCAAGTACTTGGAATAGCATAACTCATGTGAATAATTTTAGTTCAAGTTTCATGACTAAACAAATTTACTAAGTGATAAACAATATTAAAACAAAATTAATGCCACTGGAATGAATTAATTTGGAGTTAAAATGAATTTAATATCAATTATACAAGTTTCTGGAATTATTTATGTATTAAAAATCAATTTCCAAAATTAATTCTCTAATTTTACTACTCTCTGGACTGGGCCTCATTTTCTGGAAAGTTAAGGGGTCTCGGTGCAAGATTCCTAAGACACAGAAAATAGTACCCGAGGACCGCGGGTTGTTTTTAAAGTTTGACGAGGTCTCTTTAACAAAATATACCCGCGAAGGGGTATGAGGGCATCTGAGCCGCCAGATCTAATTTCAACGGTCACGATTAAATGCGAGGCACGAAACGGTACAAACCCGCGACCATCGGATCTCGATCTAACGGCCGCGAGTTCAATGCTATACGATCCCATCACATACGCCCATCCACAATCGGACGGCAGGGAATCAGATCCGCGAAGGGGTAAAGTGTGATCTAATCCTAGCTACCCACTCCAAGATCTACGGCCAAGATCCAATTGCCCGAATGGATAGTACCCGCTTTAATCGTGTCCGCCCATTAGATCGAACGGCCCCGAGCATTCTTCCACATCACGACCCTCTCCCTCCAGAGCGGTGGCGCGTTCACGTCACCCGACGGTGGCCTCGCCGGAGAGCACGGTGCCATGATTCTGTGCCCTAAGCTACGATTCCACCGGTGATACACGATGGGGCGAAGATAACGAACTCGTGTGCAGGTTACTTACCGGTGCTGAGAGCATGGAGGGGGCTAGCCATGGCACGGTGCGGCCCGGAGCTGCCCGCCGAGCTCCGATGAGCAATCCCATCCATCTGGCGCGCCCGTAGATGCAATCACAAGCTTCAACGCGACTCTACGAAGCTCCCAAACTAGATATTGCCCCACGATTGCGGCTGCCGGTGGGTTCCATGGTGGTGGCCCGCTCGGTTTCTCTCTCCTCTATTTCTCTCGCGACGGTGGTGGCTAGGCTTACGTCGTTCGGGTATGGCTTGATTCAAGGAATCCAAGGACACGGGAGGGGAAGCTTTATATCCGAAGTCGGCACAGGTCATCCCACCCTACGAAATTTGGAGCGGACGCGTAGATCTCGCAATCTCCATGCGAGGGCAACGGACTTGGTTGCGCGAAGCTGGGGGAAAGAGCTGGCAAACGGGCCCCACAATCCAGTGAGTCACACGCGCGGTCGTGGGATGTGGAGTAGCGGTTCGGCCAATGCGGCAGAGGGAAGTCCGAACGCGGCGGCACGACTTCGTCGGTGTTTGTTACGGAGGGAAGGAGCACCTGCCAGGTATGGCCCACATGCAGTGACACACGTGAGAACGTCAGCAGGGACTTCTCCGCGTCTGGCGAACGGGCCCCACACGTCATTCACAGCACGCGAGTGCGGCACGAGCTGGGCCGCGAGAATGGGCGAGGGAGCAAAATGGGCCGCGGGGAGAGGGGTTGAGTGGGCTGAGACGAAGAGTTTAGGCCCAGGTGAAGGTGAGTTTTTCATTTTTCTTCTAAATTTCAATTTCGTTCTAGTTTTCAAATTTTGATTTCAATTTCAAATTCAACCGTGGTTTTGAAATTCAGCTTTTCAGTTAAATGCACAGTACAAAAAACCCAACATAACGCAAAGTATTATTTATTTATTTATTTATAAGTACATACTTTTGGATATGTTACTCCACCTAATTGTTTTGTGAACAATATTTTTGATTGCATAATCTCGATTAAACGAAGCTCTAATATTTATCCTCATAATACTTATCTTCTTCAACAAAGAATTATTTATAGAATAATCTTTTTATTGAATCTTTACTATAAAACTTTTATTTTATGAGATGTAACTTCAAATGTTATGAAAAGAAAAAAATCAAATTCAAGATTTTTGAAAGAAAAATATTACTATATTCTCAAATTGAGATTTAGGGTTCTACAAATCCTACCCCCCTTAACAGAAATCTCGCCCTCGAGATTTGTAAGAAAAGGGATACAATAGGTTTGGTCTAGAATTTTAGTTTCTCATTTGGTTTTGGGAATCAAAGTTTCATTCAAGTTTTTTTTTACATAACAGTTAGTAGATGATTTGGAAAATATGAATATTATATGTTTAGCCATTTATTAGGTTAGATGAGGTACGGTTATGGCAAGTAGAGGTTGTGGCAAGGGTATATTAAGGAAAGACTTCATCCTGAACTCTAGATCTTGATTCTTCTGGCGATCCAACTTGATCTTTGAAGACTTGAGTTGATGCTTATCCTCCTTTGACATGGTTGGTCTTCTTTGGCCTTTATTCTTGGAGTTGCCATCTGAATTAAGGACATATAGTTAGGATAGCCGGGGTACACGAGGTAGGTAGGTTTGAACAGAGTTGTATTTTGCTTTCGAAACAAATGGACTAGATAGCCTGTGATGTAGGTTATATTGTTGTTTACGGACGAGTTGGTATAAGACATTAATTTAGTTTAGGTTATGTTTGTTGAAGCAGTGTCTAACCCATATCACCAGATTAACTAACCTGTTAATAACTTACTTTTGATTTGATCATATTGGATTAGATGGTGATCTAGATTAGATTGGATATAACTAGATTAGACTAAACAATATCTAATTACTTTGGATTAGATCATGGTGGTTACACGAGTGTGGGATAAATATGCTTATTAGGGCAAGATGAATCCATATGGATAAGGTAGAATCTTTTGAGATCAGTTAGATCTATTATGATAAGATAGAATCTTTTAAGATAAGATGGATCCATTAGGCTTGATATATTTTTAATAGGGAATATTCTGTGTTGTCTATTTTATAAATATTTTCCCTTAGGTCTAGGTGTATATGCAGATGCAATTGTGGACATTACTCCACAACCCATCACACTCAATCAAAGATCCAAATCAGATATGTATCACAAGAACAAACATTCAAGTTCATAGATATCTATAAAAATAGTTTTTTTTGTTCCGAAGATTAGGCCTCCTACTCTTTAAAGTCACTTTAGGTACAGGATTTCAAAGTGTGAAATCCACATTTGTCTTTAGAAGGAAAACGTAAGAATAATCAGAGCAAAGCGGAAATAGATGAGAAAAGATTAAGGGAAGTTTAGAAAAGAATCAGAGTAGCAAAGGTAAGTAGACAATGGTTGTCCAGTTCTATCTAGGTTTCGTCCTACAGTCAACATTCCTCTGATACCACTTCTGTCACACCCGGATTTTAGGGGTCCAAAGCCCGGGCGCGAACATAATCACCAGGTGTGCTGGGACCAAGTCTCACACATATGATGAATCATGGCACAGGATCGAATGTCACATCTTTACTATATAATAGGAGTTCTGTACAAAATAAATAAATAATTACATTATAAGGAGACAACGGTCCAACAACCCAAAGTTGACTGGGAGACGACGACCTAGACCTCTCACGAACTCGTCACAGCATCCTCCATGCGCCTCATCCTGTGGTACCTGTTCTTGACCTGTGGGGGGTGTGAGACAGCAAGAGTGAACTCACATACGTTCATCGCTCAACAAGTTATGGGGAATAATGTGCATGAACTCGCCAAAGGTGGGAGCTCACGTGAAGTGTAAGGCTTACCAAAGAGGATGGTTGAAGCTGAGCATTGCTTTTAATGTTGGTCAAAATTTTATTAGCAATTACTAAGTATAAGTAAATACCAACCCAATTAAGTAGTAGAACAAAAGTAACAACCTCACCTGCGATGCAATGCATATGACAAATTGAGTTTAAGTTCCATAATTTAATCATCAGAGAGTCCTGAGCTACTCATGACCGTGAGCTCGGCTAGTATACCAGTTTTACACTCTGCAGAGGTGGTACCCTTTACCCACAAGTCATGTTACCCATCTGCCAAGGGATCGCGACTTCCCATACACCTCTACCGAGGAGGCGAGGCAGGGTAACACTACGAGGCCTTTACAAAGTTCCACTAGCTTCAGAAAACCCGCTACAGTTTATAGGAAGCTCCAATGCAGGGTTCTTGCCTGACCGCCATCGCAGCAAAATCAACCAAGGACCTCCCTACACTGACCACTCCCCTACTGCCCTTGCCCCTTTCGGGTAAGGTAGTCCTCCACTAGCTTTCCTAATTAATCAGCCAAGGGCGTCCATAAACCCTTGTGGTGGCACGTGTTTCTCAAGTTAAGCTCTATGTTCCAATTAACATTAATGATCTTGACAAGAACATAAATAGAATAACAAAATAACTGGAACATAGATATGATAAATAATTATCCCAAATCCATGTAAAGCAATAGCAAACTACCCAAGTGATTCAGGGGTAAACAAGGTAATGAGATAAACAATCTAGGGTAACCTATTGGGTCCCATCAAAATTAACCTATGCATGAATAAATGATATTAAAGAACATTATTGGGTAAAAAGTGGTCAAGGGCACAACTTGCCAGGCACTTGAGATTCCAGGTAACAACTTGCTCTTCAGATGACACGTGTCCTCACTCTAGTCGTAGCAATACAAACAAACATTGTATAGGCAAAATTAACATTACACCAAACATATATGCAAAATACATATTAATAATCTACATATTGAAATAAGATCATCGGAACAGGAATCATTAATTTTGGAGTTATAGATTTTAAGTTATGAATTTCTAAAGTTATCAAGTACTTGGAATAGCATAACTCATGTGAATAATTTTAGTTCAAGTTTCATGACTAAACAAATTTACTAAGTGATAAACAATATCAAAACAAAATTAATGCCACTGGAATGAATTAATTTGGAGTTAAAATGAATTTAATATCAATTATACAAGTTTCTGGAATTATTTATGTATTAAAAATCAATTTCCAAAATTAATTCTCTAATTTTACTACTCTCTGGACTGGGCTTCATTTTCTGGAAAGTTAAGGGGTCTTGGTGCAAGATTCCTAAGACACAGAAAATAGTACCCGAGGACCGCGGGTTGTTTTTAAAGTTTGACGAGGTCTCTTTAACAAAATATACCCGCGAAGGGGTATGAGGGCATCTGAGCCGCCAGATCTAATTTCAACGGTCACGATTAAATGCGAGGCACGAAACGGTACAAACTCGCGACCATCGGATCTCGATCTAACGGCCGCGAGTTCAATGCTATACGATCCCATCACATACGCCCATCCACAATCGGACGGCAGGGAATCAGATCCGCGAAGGGGTAAAGTGTGATCTAATCCTAGCTACCCACTCCAAGATCTACGACCAAGATCCAATTGCTCGAATGGATAGTACCCGCTTTAATCGCGTCCGCCCATTAGATCGAACGGCCCCGGGCATTCTTCCACATCACGACCCTCTCCCTCCAGAGCGGTGGCGCATTCACGTCACCCGACGGTGGCCTCGCCGGAGAGCACGGTGCCATGATTTTGTGCCCTAAGCTACAATTCCACCGGTGATACACGATGGGGCGAAGATAACGAACTCGTGTGCAGGTTACTTACCGGTGCTGAGAGCGTGGAGGGGGCTAGCCATGGCACGGTGCGGCCCGGAGCTGCCCGCCGAGCTCCGATGAGCAATCCCATCCATCTGGCGCGCCCGTAGATGCAATCACAAGCTTCAACGCGACTCTACGAAGCTCCCAAACTAGATATTGCCCCACGATTGCGACTACCGGTGGGTTCCATGGTGGTGGCCCGCTCGGTTTCTCTCTCCTCTATTTCTCTCGCGACGGTGGTGGCTAGGCTTACGTCGTTCGTGTATGGCTTGATTCAAGGAATCCAAGGACATGGGAGGGGAAGCTTTATATCCGAAGTCGGCACAGGTCATCCCACCCTACGAAATTTGGAGCGGACGCGTAGATCTCGCAACCTCCATGCGAGGGCAACGGACTTGGTTGCGCGAAGCTGGGGGAAAGAGCTGGCAAACGGGCCCCACAATCCAGTGAGTCACGCGCGCGGTCGTGGGATGCGGAGTAGCGGTTCGGCCAATGCGGCAGAGGGAAGTCCGAACGCGGCGGCACGGCTTCGTCGGTGTTTGTTACGGAGGGAAGGAGCACCTGCCAGGTATGGCCCACATGCAGTGACACACGTGAGAATGTCAGCAGGGACTTCTCCGCGTCTGGCGAACGGGCCCCACACGTCATTCACAGCACGCGAGTGCGGCACGAGCTGGGCCGCGGGAATGGGCGAGGGAGCAAAATGGGCCGCGGGGAGAGGGGTTGAGTGGGCTGAGACGAAGAGTTTAGGCCCAGGTGAAGGTGAGTTTTTCATTTTTCTTTTAAATTTCAATCTCGTTCTAGTTTTCAAATTTTGATTTCAATTTCAAATTCAACCGTGGTTTTGAAATTCAGCTTTTCAGTTAAATGCACAGTACAAAAAACCCAACATAACGCAAAGTATTATTTATTTATAAGTACATACTTTTGGATATGTTACTCCACCTAATTGTTTTGTGAACAATATTTTTGATTGCATAATCTCGATTAAACGAAGCTCTAATATTTATCCTCATAATACTTATCTTCTTCAACAAAGAATTATTTATAGAATAATCTTTTTATTGAATCTTTACTATAAAACTTTTATTTTATGAGATGTAACTTCAAATGTTATGAAAAGAAAAAAATCAAATTCAAGATTTTTGAAAGAAAAATATTACTATATTCTCAAATTGAGATTTAGGGTTCTACAACTTTTTTGCATACGCCCCTGCGTCGCCTTTCCGCAAGGAGGAGGGGGGGAAAGCGCCATGTTGCCCTCGGAGGGTGCCGAACATGGTGTCTCCGGTGAGCTGCTGGCGGGTAATCCGAGTGGACGCCCGTGCCCCATTTGTTAGGGGTCGGCTAGAGGCCCGGAGGCGCGCTCAAAAGTACCTGCGGGTGATCTGCCGGACCCGATCCCCTATCGACGGGGTCCGAGGGCTCGATGCCTCCCTCTGATGGGATTCCGTTACAAGATCGTTCCCGCTGGTCTCGGAAATGTCCTAGGGTACCTCGGGAGCGTAGCCCGAGCTTTGGTTATGTATCGAACATACCCAGGGTCATCCCTCGCTCTGTGTCTGAGGCGGCTGTGAACCCTTCGAGGGCCAGCCTACGAACCCCTGATCAGTAGTGGGCGCGGAGCCCGAGTGGCCTGAGGCGGTCGTTGAACCCTTCCGAGGGGCCGGCCTTCAAACCTTTGACCAGTAGTGGGTGTGGAGCCCACGCGCTCTGAGGCGGCTGTTAAACCCCTCCGAGGGGCCAGCCTTTGAACCTCTGATCAATAGAGAGGCTCGGGGCCTGTTTCCTTCACGGAGAAGGATCCTTTTCGGGGTATCCCACTTTCCCGGTCCCTGTTGTAAGAGAGAGAAAGAGGAAAAGGAAAAGGAAAAGGATACGAAATCGAATGACGTGGCGTACCTTTTTTGACGCGGTCATTATGGCGAAGGCGAAGCGTCGCTCGCTCCCCCTGCTAGAGGCGCCGCCTGTCCCGCCGCGGAGTTAATGCGACGGGGCGAGTGGTTCGCGAGGCGGCCGTTGTGCGTGCGCGAGCCGTTCGAGGAACGGAACACGGGCGCACCTTCTTCACGCCGTGAGAGAGGTTTCTCTCGCTGTCCCTGGATGGGACGTGAGCTTGGCTGACGACGTGACCGCTGCTCCTACCCGCCTGCCACCGCCATTACTGCCGGCCCATTTTTGGCCGTATTGACCGTCGCGCCTGGCTGGCACTACTGGGTCGTTCGCAGGGTTGCCTCGAGTCGCGGTACTGGTTCCGTAGTCGAGGAGGCGTGGTAGTGGTGCGAGTGGCGGTGTAGTTGCTCGCATGTAGCAACCGGCGTGCCGGTTGCATGACGCGTGGGCCTAGGCCTCCATGCTGGGTGCGTTGGAAGTCGGAGGGGTGCGCCCACTTGGCGCGGTTGCATGCCGCCTGCATGGCTGCCCGCCCTTTCACCCGCTGGTCTGGGCGAAATTGGAGGAATGCTTGTAACCACTGGGCAGTTGCATGCACCGCGCGCGGCGGTTTGGCTTCTTTTGCCCTAGGCCAGCTTGCTTGACGCGTGGGACCCAACCCCCGCGCCATAGGGGGAGGAACTTGGAGCGTGTTGGAGAAGACTCAGCCCCCAACGGCTGGGGACGCAAGTAGGGAGAGTCGCCTTTAAAAGGAGGGTGACCCCCTCGAAAGGCGACCATGTCTTCGCGCTCCCTTATGCACCATGTCTTTCCACCTTCCGAGCCCCCATATGGGAGACACCCGCAATCCTTCCGCCTTGTCGTTGGAGGAACGCAACTTCGTGGAAGTTGGTACCTTTCAGCCATCGTTCGGCTTCAAGGATTTTCATCATGCAGCCCGGCTGCACCCCCTCACCGGTGGTCACCTACGAAGGTGACCACCAGCCCCTGGATGGGGAGAAGCAAGCCGGGCCGCGGCCCCCGCCTCTCCCTCAGCTTCAAGGATGTTTACCATCGTTGTTGGGGCAGAGAGCGAGGCGAGCCGGCGCTCTACCTCCCGCACGGGTCGGCTGGCCACCTCCTCTTCCAGCTTCTGGTGGTGGAAACCATCCCCCAGCTCTGCGGAGGAGGCGTCCTCCAGCCATGCCGAGGAAGGCGAACTATTGCTGCCCAGCTAGGATGCAACATTCCGCCCTCTTCCTCATTTTCGTGGCGAGGACGGGAGCGAGGACCTGCCGGTGCGCTTTGGAGCGGCCCGCTCTTTGGCTTTGATGTCTGGTTCGCGTCCCTTGAGCGGGGACGTGAACGAGAGTCTTCCAGTGACCGCGTCCGTCCCGGGACCATAGCTGCTGCTGCAGAGGTCGCTGGCGAGTCGCCCGGGACTTGTCGCCCCGCAGGCTCTCCGGTGTGGAGGTTGTTCATACCCGCAGGGACAGAAACCGAGTTCCGTTTGTAAAGGCACCTTGAATGCTGGTCTTTTGCTCATTGTGGCTGTCGGGGCCTGAACATGTATGTATTTTTGGCGCGGAGCCGTGTTTTTTCCTCATTCTTCAAGCACTAAGACTCGCCTGTTGGTTATCTGAACCGCTTCACCCAGCGTGAGTCACCCCGTGCAAAGGTGACGAGTGAGGTATCCGTATCTCGGAGGCGTAGGAATCCCTCGGCTCGGTCAGCCTTGCTGTCCGAGGCTTCTCTTGCTTAGTTAAAGGAACCCCTCGACCGCTCTTCGATGAGCCGAAGCCAGGGGAAGCAGTGTCAGCACGGACAGAGGCAGAGTTGGCTCGAAAAGAAGACTTGGTCGGCCAGAGCCTGGCCGGGTCGTCCACTGGCGGGACCAACGCCGGAATTGAGTTGCCGAGGCCTTGGGCCGGGCTGATGTCTTTGGGGGACAGCTGACCGAGGCCTCGGGGTGACCGGCCGAGCCATCTGCTCGAGCCGGATTCCTGGAGAAGACCCTGGCGGTGATGTTGTCGTCCTTCAGAGTGGAGATCCTCGGACCGCGTCGCCGTCCGAGGCTAGGTCGGACCTCGCCGAAGGTGTAGTTGACGTCGAGGGTGCTGCTGCTCCCTTCAACTGTCAAGATCCGAGCCTGCAGGATCGGATTATCTTGTAGTGTGTGTTTTCTGCGGCCGCCGAGGCCCAAACACACCATCATCGTGTTGTAAAGCTGCGCTTCTTTTCCTCTTGTTTCGAGTATCTGGACTTTTTCGTCGGTAACAGAATTGTCTGTGCGAGCGAGAGTTGCTTTTCACGGAAGGTGATGAGTGAGGTATCCGTATCCCGGAGGCGTAGGAATCCCTCGGCTCGGTCGGCCTTGCCGCTTACGCGCACTCTTGCTCATCCATAGGGTTCTGTCACCGACGCAGTCAAGAAGGCCCGAAGAATCGCTTCGGCAGAGGGGTTTTCGAGCGTGAAGACTTGTTCGGTCCGCGGAATCACCTATCCGAACGCGAGTTACTTATCGCAGAAGGTGATGAGTTAGGTATCCGTATCCCGGAGGCGTAGGAGTCCCTCGGCTCGGTCAGCCTTGGCTGCTTACGTGTACTCCGTCGTTTTCAGGATCCACTTTCGAAGTAGTCGAAAAGCACGAAAGGCATTCTGGCAGAAAAGATCTTTTTTCGAGGAAAATTTCGACGCAGAGGGGGTTCCCCCCTTTTAGCCCCCGAGGGAGGGTCGGGCTTTGCCGAGGCAAGGCTGCCCCTTCCTTGATGACTAAACTTTGCATGGGAATGAGGTATACGAACAACTTGAAAGCATCTTAAGGGTAGAAGCGACGTAGCTGTTGGATGTTCCAAGCGTTGCTGTAGACCTCGCCTTGACTGTTGGCCAGCTTGTACGTTCTGGGCTTCAGAACTTTGGCGATGACAAACGACCCTTCCTAGGGAGGCGTGAGCTTGTGCTGCCCTCGGGCGTCTTGTCATAGCCGAAGCACCAGGCCGCCCACCTGGAGGTCTCGGGACCGGACCCCTCGGGCGTGGTAGCGTCGCAGGGACTGCTGGTACCGCGCCGAGTGTAGTAAGGCCATGTCCCGAGCCTCTTCCAGCTGGTCCAGCGAGTCTTCTCGATTAGCTTGGTTGCATTGGTCGGCATAGGCCCTCGTCCTCAGGGAACCGTATTCTAAGTCTGTGGGCAAGATGGCCTCGGCCCCATAGACTAGAAAGAACGGTGTGAAGCCCGTGGCTCGGCTCGGCGTTGTCCTCAGACTCCAGACCACCGAGGGGAGTTCCTTCATCCATCGCTTGCCGAACTTGTTGAGGTCATTGTAGATCCGAGGCTTGAGTCCTTGTAGAATCATGCTGTTAGCACGCTCTACTTGCCCATTTGTCATGGGGTGAGCCACGGTGGCCCAGTCCACCCGGATGTGGTGATCCTCGCAGAAGTCCAGGAACTTTCTACTGGTGAACTGGGTGCCGTTGTCGGCGATGATGGAGTTCGGGACCCCAAAGCGATGGATGATGTTGGTGAATAACGCCACCGCCTGTTCGGACCTGATGCTGTTTAGGGGTCGGACCTCGATCCACTTGGAGAATTTATCGATGGCGACCAACAGGTGCGTGTAGCCCCCGGGTGCCTTCTGCAAGGGGCCGATGAGGTCCAGACCCACACAGCAAAAGGCCAGGTGATGGGTATTGTCTGCAGGGCCTGAGCGGGCAGGTGGGTCTGCCTTGCGTAGAACTGACACCCTTCGCAGGTGCGGACAATTCTGGTGGCGTCAGCCACCGCCGTTGGCCAGTAGAAACCTTGTCGGAAGGCGTTTCCAACAAGGGCTCGAGGTGCTGCGTGATGGCCGCAAGCCTCCCGAGTGTATCTCTTGTAGGAGCTCCTGGCCTTCGGCGATGGAAATGCATCGCTGGAGGATGCCTGAGGGGCTGCGGTGGTAGAGTTCCTTCCCGTCCCCCAGCAAGACAAACGACTTGGCGCGCCGCGCCAACCGCCGAGCTTCAACTCGGTCGAGGGGTAGCTCTCCTCGGTGGAGATATTGCAGGTACGGGGTCTGCCAGTTTCGATTAGGCGTGACCCCGCTTCGCTCCTCCTCGATGCGCAGTGCCTCACCCTCGGGGGCCGAGGGTACCTCGGGCCGAACCGAGGGTGCCTCGAGCCAAACCGAGGGTGCCTCGGGCTGGGCCGAGGGTGCCTCGGGCTGAGCCGAGGGTGCATCGGGTTGGGCCGAGGGTGCCTCTGGCTCGGCCGAGGCCTTCTCGGGCTCGGGCGTGTCGTCGGTCTTGACGGAGGGTTGATGCAGGTCTTGGGAGAAGACGTCCGGGGGAACCGTTGTTCGCCCCGAGGCTGTCTTAGCCAGCTCGTCCGCAGTCTCGTTGTAGCGTCGGGCGATGTGGTTGAGCTCGAGCCCGTAGAACTTGTCTTCCAGGCGCCAAACCTCATCGCAGTAGGCTTCCATCTTCGGGTCGCGGCAGTGGGAGTTCTTCATGACTAGTCGATGACGAGTTGTGAGTCACCGCGAGCGTCGAGGCGTCGGACCCCTAGCTTGATGGCGATGCACAACCCGTTGACCAGAGCCTCATACTCAGCCACATTGTTGGACACCGGGAAGTGGAGGCGTAGCACGTAGCGTAGGTGCTTTCCGAGGGGCGAGATGAAGAGCAGGCCTGCGCCTGCTCCTGTCTTCATCAGCGACCCGTCGAAGAACATGGTCCAGAGTTCCGGTTGGATCGGAACTGTTGGGAGCTAGGTGTCGACCCATTCAGCCACGAAGTCCGCTAAGACCTGGGACTTGATGGCCTTCCGAGGGGCGAACGAGATCGCTTCGCCCATGATTTCCACCACCCACTTTGCAATTCTACCCGAGGCCTCTCGGCTCTGGATGATCTCCCCCAGGGGGAAGGATGACACCACGGTTACCGGATGATACTCGAAGTAGTGTCGCAACTTCCGCCGCGTCAGGATCACCGTGTATAGCAGCTTCTGAATTTGTGGGTAGCGGATCTTGGTTTCGGACAGTACCTCGCTGATGAAGTAGACTGGCCTCTGGACGGGCAATGCATGCCCCTCTTCACGTCTCTCAACCACAATCGCGGCGCTAACCACCTGAGTGGTCGCGGCGACGTAGATCAAGAGGGCTTCTCCGGCAGCGGGAGCCACCAAGATGGGCGCGTTTGTAAGGAGCGCCTTCAGGTTTCCGAGGGCTTCCTCGGCCTCAGGGGTCCAAGTGAAGCACTCGGCCTTCCTTAAGAGGCGGTACAGAGGCAGGCCTGTTTCGCCGAGGCGCGAGATGAAGCGGCCCAGAGCCGCAAGGCATCCCGTGACTCTCTGTACGCCTTTCAAGTCCTTGATGGGTCCCATGCTGGTGACGACTGCGATCTTCTCCGGGTTGGCCTCGATGCCCCGCTCGGAGACGATGAACCCCAAGAGCATGCCTCGGGGAACCCCGAAGACGCACTTCTCGGGATTGAGCTTCACGCCTTTCGCCTTGAGACATCAGAATGTCACTTCAAGGTCGGAAAGGAGGTCGGAGGCTTTCCTCGTCTTGACTACGATGTCATCGACGTAGGCCTCGACCGTCCGGCCAATGTGTTCGCCGAACACATGGTTCATGCACCGTTGGTACGTCGCACCCGCATTCCTCAAGCCGAACGGCATGGTGACATAGCAGTACATGCCGAAGGGTGTGATGAAAGAAGTCGCGAGCTGGTCGGACTCTTTCATCCTGATTTGGTGATACCCTGGGTAGGCATCGAGGAAAGACAGGGTTTCGCACCCAGCAGTGGAGTCCACAATTTGGTCGATGCGAGGCAGAGGGTAGGGAACCTTCGGACATGCTTTGTTTAGACCAGTGTAGTCTACACACATCCGCCATTTCCCTCCTTTCTTCCTCACAAGCACAGGGTTGGCAAGCCATTCGGGATGGAATACCTCTTTGATGAACCCTGTCGCCATTAGCTTGTGGATCTCCTCGCCTATGGCTCTGCGCTTTTCTTCATCGAATCGGCGCAGAGGCTGCTTCATGTGTCGGGCTCTAGCTCGGATATCCAGCGAGTGCTCGGCGACATCCCTCAGTATGCTGGGCATGTCCGAGGGACTCCACGCGAAAACGTCGGCGTTCGCGCGGAGAAAGTCGACGAGCACTGCTTCCTATTTGGGATCGAGCTCGGAGCCGATCCGGATCTGCTTGGAGGTGTCGCTGCTGGGGTCGAGGGGGACGGACTTTACTGTCTCCACTGGCTCGAAGTTGCCGGCGTGGCGCTTCACGTCTGGCACCTCCTTAGAGAGGCTCCCCAGGTCGGCGATGAGGGCCTCGGACTCGGCGAGGGCCTCGGCGTACTCCACGCACTCCACGTCGCATTCGAACGCGTGTCGGTACGTGGGGCCGGCGGTGATGACCCCATTGGGGCCCGACATCTTGAGCTTGAGGTAGGTGTAGTTGGGGACGACCATGAACTTCGCGTAGCATGGCCTCCCCAGTACTGCGTGGTAGGTTCCTCGGAACCCGACCACCTCGAACGTGAGGGTCTCCCTTCGGAAGTTGGAGGGTGTCCCAAAGCAGACGGGAAGATCGAGTTGTCCGAGGGGCTGGACGCGTTTCCCGGGGATGATCCCGTGGAAAGGCGCAGCGCCTGCTCGGACCGAGGACAGATCAACACGCAGGAGCCCGAGGGTCTCGGCGTAGATGATGTTGAGGCTGCTGCCTCCATCCATGAGAACCTTGGTGAGCCTGACGTCGCCGATGACGGGGTCGACAACGAGCGGGTATTTCCCCGGGCTCGGCACGCGGTCGGGGTGGTCGGCTTGGTCGAAGGTGATGGGCTTGTCGGACCAGTCTAGGTAGACTGGCGCCGCCACCTTTACCGAACAGACCTCCCGACGCTCTTGCTTGCAGTGCCGAGCCGAGGCGTTCGCCGCTTGCCCACCGTAGATCATGAAGCAGTCGCGGACCTCGGGGAACTCTCCTGCCTGGTGATCTTCCTTCTTATCATCGTCGCGAGCCCTGCCACCCTCCGCGGGTGGCCCGACCCTGTGGAAGTGGCGCCGAAGCATGGCGCACTCCTCAAGGGTGTGCTTGACGGGCCCCTGATGATAGGGGCATGGCTCCTTGAGCATCTTGTCGAAGAGGTTGGCACCTCCGAGGGGTTTCCGAGGGTTCTTGTACTCGGCGGCGGCGACAAGGTCCGCGTCGGCGGCGTCGCGTTTTGCTTGCGATTTCTTCTTGCCTTTCTTCTTGGCGCCGCGCTGAGTTGACGCCTCGGGGGCATCTTCCGGTGGGCGGCCCTGGGGCTGCTTGTCCTTCCAGAAGATAGCCTCAACCGCCTCTTGGCCAGAGGCGAACTTGGTGGCGATGTCCATCAGCTCGCTCGCTCTGGTGGGGGTCTTTCGACCCAGCTTGCTCACCAGGTCGCGGCAGGTGGTGCCGGCGAGGAACGCGCCGATGACATCTGAATCGGAGATGTTGGGCAGCTCGGTGCGCTGCTTCAAGAATCGTCGGATGTAGTCCCAGAGAGACTCTCCCGGCTGCTGTCGGCAGCTCCGGAGATCCCAGGAGTTCCCAGGGCGCACGTACGTGCCCTGGAAATTGCCGGCGAAGGCTTGGACCAGGTCGTCCCAGTTGGAGATCTGCCCCGGAGGCAGGTGCTCCAACCAGGCGCAAGCGGTGTCGGAGAGGAACAGGGGGAGGTTGCGGATGATGAGGTTGTCATCGTCCGTTCCACCCAGCTGGCAGGCCAGCCGGTAATCCGCGAGCCACAGTTCCGGTCTCGTCTCCCCCGAGTACTTTGTGATAGTAGTCGGGGTTTCGGAACCGGGTTGGGAACGGCGCCCGTCGTATGGCGCGGCTGAAAGCCTGCGGACCGGGTGGTTCGGGCGAGGGACTCCGATCTTCCCCACTGTCGTAGCGTCCCCCACGCCTGGGGTGGTAGCCTCGGCGCACCCTCTCGTCGAGGTGGGCTCGACGGTTGCGGTGATGGTGCTCGTTGCCGAGGCGACCCGGGGCCGCAGGCGCTGTGTTGCGCGTGCGCCCGGTGTGGACCGAGGCTTCCCGCATGAATCGGGAAGTCGCGACGCGATGTTCCGAGGGGTACCCCTGCCTTCGAGAGGCGGAGCTTTCGGGCCGTCGGACCACGGCGCCCTCCAGGAGATTCTTGAGCTCTCCCTGAATTCGCCGCCCCTCGGTGGTTGATGGCTCTGGCATCGCGCGGAGAAGCATTGCTGCTGCAGCCAGGTTCTGGCCGACTCCACTGGAAGTATGTGGCGGCCTTACCCTGACATCATCGGCGATGCGGTGCTGGATACCCTGGGGTAGATGACGCACTTCTCCGGCCGGAGGTTGGCCCGCCCATTCCTGCCCGACGTCCTGGCGGATCGGCTCAAGTGTTCCTCCTCCCTCGTCGAGCCTGGCCTGCACCCCGCGGATTTGCTCGAGCTGTGGGTCATGACCCCCCGCCGGAACAGGGACCATAGCTAGCTCCCGTAGGATGTCAACGCGAGGCACAGGCCTAGGGAGATCACCGTTCTCCGGCATACCAAGATGGTTGCCTTCGGAGGGACCCCCTAGATCGACGTGGAAACATTCATGACTTGGGCCACAGTCCTCGTCGCCGAGGCTGCGGCTACCATCAGAACAGTCGGAAAGGCAGTAGTCGCATGCGGTCATGAAGTCCCGCACGGCACTGGGGTTACCAAGTCCGGAGAAATCCCAACAGAAGTCGGGCTCGTCATCTTCCTCGGACCCCGAGGGCCTGTAGGTCGAGACGTCCGTCAGCCGGTCCAAGGGTGACCGCATACGATACCCCAAAGGGTTTGGACTCGCCTCTACGAGAGCGTCCGCCAAAGCGAAGTCGCTTGGCGGGTCGAGGCTGAATCCAAAAGGCGTGAGATGGGAATCGGTGGGTACCTCTTGGTCGACGGGCGGTGACGAAGTCACGTCAGGGACTGACTGCACCGTCGTCTCAGGTACGAGGGTGACGCCCAGCAAGCCTTTCGTGAACGTGCTGGAGTCGTCTGTTTGCTTGGGATTGGCGTGTTGTGGGGAGACGGCGCTCGTCTTTGTCTCAGACGCGAGGTCGATGCCCGATGTGCCCCCCGTTGGGGCGCCGGCGCCGTCGACTCGCTCGACAGCCGACGAGCTGCCGCCTCCTGCTTGGCCTTGGTTGCCCCGCCTCCTCCTCCGTCGGCGGGGGAGGGGACGGGGTGAGCTCAAATGTTGTTCTTCCACCACGCGGGGAAGACGTCGTCGATCCCGCCGCCGGCGGGCGGGATGTCGGCCGCCATTATCGCTGTCGCACGGCGAGGGAAGGAGTATCATGTCGTAGCTGCCGTCGAGGGACATGAACTCAAGACTCCCAAAACGGAGCACCGTCCCGGGCTGGAAAGGTTGCTGGAGACTGCCCATCTGGAGCTTGACGGGAAGCTGTTCGTCAACACGCAGCAGGCCCCTACCTGGCGCGCCAACTGTCGACGTTTCGAGACCGGGGGGTCCCTGGACCGACGAGTAAATTGTCGCCGCGTGCCCCAGCCCAGATGGGTCGGTGCGAGACGGAGCACGAAGGGGGAAAGGCAGCTGGAGGGAGACGAGCGTGAGAGGTGGAAATCCCGTGGCCTTCGTGTTTGTCCCGTGCCCAGGTCGGGTGCGCTTGCAGTAGGGGGTTACAAGCGTCCACGCGGGAGGGAGCGAGCGGCCTCACGCGAGCGCCTGTCCCGTCCTTTCCCCGCGCGGCCAACCCTCTGTAAGAGGGCCCTGGTCCTTCCTTTTATAGGTGCCAGGAGAGGATCCAGGTGTACAATGGGGGGTGTTGCAGTGTGCTAACGTGTCTAGCAGAGGAGAGCTAGCGCCCTAAGTACATGCCATCGTGGCAGCCGGAGTGGTGTTGGCACCCGGTTCGTGTGGTGTCGTGGCCGTCGGAGGAGCGCTGGAGCCTGGCGGAAGGATAGCTGTCGGGGTTGTCGAGTCCTTGCTGACGTCCTCTTGCTTCCGTAAGGGGGCTGAGAGCCGCCGTCGTCATAGAGCGTGCGGGGCGCCATCATTACTTGTCTGGCGGAGCAAGCCAGATGGGACGCCGGTCTTGTTCCCCGTAGCCTGAGTCAGCTTGGGGTAGGGTAATGATGGCGCCTCCTGTTGATGTGGTCGGTCCGTGCCCTGGGTTGGGCGATGTGGAGGCTCCTCCGATGTTGAGGTCAAGTCTGTCTTCCGAGGCCGAGGTCGAGTCCGAGCCCCTGGGTCGGGCGAGGCGAAGACCGTCGGCTGAGGCCAGGGCTGAGTCCGAGCCCTGGGGTCGGGCGAAGCGGAGTTCGTCGTCTTCCGGGGCTGAGCCTGAGTCCGAGCCCTGGGGTCGGGCGAAGCGGAGTTCGTCGTCTTCCGGGGCTGAGCCCGAGTCCGAGCCCTAGGGTCGGGCGGAGCGGAGTTCGTCGTCTTCAGGGGCTGAGCCCGAGTCCGAGCCCTGGGTCGGGCAGAGCGGAGTTCGTCGTCTTCCGGGGCTGAGCCCGAGTCCGAGCCGTGGGTCGGGCAGAGCGGAGTTCGTCGTCTTCAGGGGCTGAGCCCGAGTCCGAGCCCTGGGTCGGGCGGAGCGGAGTTCGTCGTCTTCCGGGGCTGAGCCCGAGTCCGAGCCCTGGGTCGAGCGGAGCAGAGTTTCCCATGGCGCCTGGGGCCGGACTTGGCTGCTGTCAGCCTCACTCTGTCGAGTGGCACAGCAGTCGGAGCGGCGCAGGCGGCGCTGTCCTCTTGTCAGACCGGTCAGTGGAGCGGCGAAGTGACTGCGGTCACTTCGGCTCTGTCGACCGGAGAGCGCGCGTCAGGATAAAGGTGCCAGGCCACCTTTGCATTAAATGCTCCTGCAATTTGGTCGGTTGGCGTGGCGATTTGGCCTAGGTTGCTTCTTGGCGAAGACTGGGCCTCGGGCGAGCCGAAGGTGTGTCCGTTGCTGGAGGGGGGCCTCGGGCGAGACGTAGATCCTCTGGGGTCGGCTGCCCTTGCCCGAGGCTGGGCTCGGGCGAGGCGTGATCGAGTCCCTCGAATGGACCGATCCTTGACTTAGTCGCACCCATCAGGCCTTTGCAGCTTTGTGCTGATGGGGGTTACCAGCTGAGATTTAGGAGCCTTGAGGGTACCCCTAATTATGGTCCCCGACACTTTCTCACTTGCAACTGGGCTCAAAATCAATTTTCACAAGTCTTGTCTCTTGCCGATCAACCTCGACACTGTCAAAGCTGGCTAGTTGGCTGCAATATTTGGTTGCCATGTGGGCATTTTTTCCTTCACCCACCTAGGTTTGTCGATGGGTCTCACAAAACCAAAGGTAAAAGATTATCTGCCTCTCATTAATAAATTTGAGTGTTGGTTGAACGCCACCAACACTTGGTTGTCTTTGGCTGGGAGACTCACCCTTATCAACTCCACCTTCTCGGCAATGCCTATCTTTGATATGTGTACACTTAAATTGTCGTCTTCCGTCATCAATGCCATCGACCGTATAAGAAGGGATTGCCTTTAGAGAGGCAACAATGAAGTTTCCCATCGAAATCCTCTTATTGCTTGGGAGAAGGTAACTTGTCCAAAGAACAAATGTGGTCTTGGTGTTCTCAATTTGAAGATCCAGAACATGACCCTGCTTCTTAAAGTTCTACATAAGTTCTATGGCAGACACGACATCCCCTAGGTTGATCTGGTTTGGAATGCATATTATACCTTAGGACGGGTCCCTCATGCTACTCAGGTGAAAGGTTCCTTCTTGTGGAAAGATGTTATCCGATTGGTTGATTATTAAAGAGGCCACTCTATGCCTTAGGTTGGTGACGACAGGACCATCCTCCTGTGGTAGGATGTTTGGAACAATTTCTCCCTCAAGACTTCGTTCCCCAGCCTCTTTTCTTGTGCAAGGAGACAAAACTGCTATATTTAGAATTTCCTTGGCAATATTGCTTTGGAAGACGACTTCCAAACTCCCCTTTCTCCTTAGGCTACTAAGGAATACCATTTGTTCTGCAAGATTATTGATCAAATGCAAACTACTAGAGTTGGCAAGGACACATGGATTTATCCTTTTGGAAATAATAATTTTAGCTCCTCCAAGTTTTACAAGTTAACTTTCAAACACATCCACCCATCAGCACCTTTCAACTGGATCTGGTAGTCCAAGGTTTGCAAGAAAGTTAAAGTTTTTATCTGGTTGGTTTTGTGGGACAGAATCAACTCGAAAAACATTCTCAGAAGAAAAGGCTTCCTCATTGAGGGTATCAATCTCAATTGAGTTCTTTGTGGCCAAGGCTATGAAGAAACAACTTACCATCTGCTTTCCGATTGCCCCTTCAGTTTAGAATGCTGGAATTATGTCGAAATTCATTGGAACCATGATCTAGATTTTTTCTCTATGATTGAGTCTGCGAGGGGTACTTTTGGTCACAACTTCTTCATGGAAATCATGGTCGTGGTAGTTTGGTGCGTTTGGAAGCAGAGGAATGACTTCATCTTTAGGAACATTGCTCCTTCCATCCCCTCTTGGAAGGGTAGCTTCGGTGACATGTTGAAGGTGCAAATGCTTAGGTTTAATATCGTTCGGAGGTTCAAGGTGTCTTCGTGGCTAAATTCTCAATATCCAATTGTTTTGTGTTTTTGTTCTTTCTTTCGGTTCTCTTTTTGTTCCCCTGTTTTTATTTATTATTAATAAAATTTGTGTTGTAGGGGTTTTCCCTATAACCTTCTCCCTTCAAAAAAAATCCAAATTGTTGCTGCGTACGAATATACATGTACTTACAACAATGTTTTTTGAAAAGTAAACACCCTGAATGCTTTGTATTTTTTGAACAGAGTCGAAAGCTTGATGATTGTCCTTATTCCGAATTGGAGCCTTTACTCTTGAGGACCATTTAGATGGATTCATTTTGCAGGAATTGAATTTACTTAATAAAGTAATTCCTCCGTCCCAAATTAAAATTTGTTTTACCTTTTTAATAGATTCATACAATAGTTAATGTATGTGTTCTATGTGTCTAGATTCATTATCATCCATATGAATATAAACGTAAAAATTTAGAGCTAAAACGTCTACTATTTTGAAACGGGAGAGTAATTTATTTAGCTTGGAATTTGATATTTCACTACTTTTCAAAGTTAAGCCCACCTCAAATTTATGAGATGTAGTATGAGAAACAATTTTATTTATCAACGGAATATGTTTCTACTCTATAAATTATAAGACGTTTTTCGACTCACTCTTTCATAATAAAAATGTAGCACATAAATATCGCTCATATATTGCTAATAATAATATACACATATATTTCACATAAAATCATATTACCTTAATTGATCTTTGCCTAAATTACTATTAATAATAGTAATTTAGACATATATCAATTAAGTTAATTCGGTTTTATGCAAAATATATTTGTATACTATTATTAGCAAGATGTCGAAAATATTTATGTGCTACATTTTTACTATATATGAGTGAGATAAAGTGTGTCATGTAAGTTACAGAGTAGAAACAAATTCTACTAATGCATAAAATCATTTCGCATCCTACACCCAATAAATTTGAGATAAACTTATATCTGAACTTTGGAAAGTGGTTGAATGTTAAATTCCAAACTAAATAAGTTAATTTATTGAGTGAATTTCAATTTCTCTGAAATGAAGGGATCCAAACGCCCCGTTATTAGAATGGAATTCAATTCCAAGAATCCAAACGGTGCATTGTCGAATTAGGTCAAGCTATCGACCCATTTAGACTTTTGAAACTGGTCCCTGTAACTCATTGGGTTGCTTCCACGGGTGGCCAACGGCCGACCTGGCCCATTCGTATCCATGGAATCTCACAGCTGACACCAATGACTCTTTGGTCACTGTCAGACTTGAGAACACATCTAAGAGAAATCTGATTTGCTTCCATCTTCATTGTGCATACCTTGACCCCTTGAAACTAACCATGCATCTATAAGTATCATGATATCTGAAGAGATTCTTCCATCTTTAGACAGCTCCTTAGCTGCTTTATTTACTAAGTCTACCATTTTCAAATGGTTATTGTGCACCACATCTTTTTGGAGAACAACTTTCAAAAGCTCACATCCTTTACTGGCCTGTCCCTGTGCTATCAACAGATTTGTTAAATTTAATAGGGAAAAGATATCCAAGTCAAAACCTTTCGTCTTCATCTCTTCATAGTAGTTCACTGCAGTCTCCATTCGACCACACTTGCACAGTCCATTAACGAAAGCAGTATATGCTATCCCATTTGGCGAACAACCTTTTTCCCTCATTTTGCACCACAAAACAATGGCTTCATCGGGCCTTCCAGCATTACAGAGTCCATCTAACAAGCTTGTATATGTAACAACTGTTGGTGGCTTCTCTTCATCAATCATTTTGTATACGCAAGTGATTGCTTTGTCAATATTGCCAGACTTGCACCAAATATCAATCATAAGATTGTAGGTAACTACAGAAGGAAGCATACCCTTACTCAACATTTCTTCCATGATTTCCTGTGCCTCGTCGAACTTACCTGCTTTCCGGAAACCATTTATCAAGATATTATGTGCCACCACATCTGGAAGATAACATTTGGAAGAAATGTCAAGGAAAAGCCCCAATGCATTTTCTATGTCTCCAACTTTACACATCCCATTCATGGCAGCAGAGTACGTGACAATATCAGGAAGAAAACCTAATTCTAGCATTCCATCAAGAAATTGCAAGGCTTCTGTTATCCTGCCACTCAAACAAAGCTGTTGCACCATGTCTGTGCAGTTCTTAATCCATGGTTTGTGCGCGTTTGCGCGCATCTCCCTCAGCAGATCAGCGGCAGCACTAGTATCTTTTCTTCTACAAATACCATAAAGCAATGAATTGTATGTGAACTCGGAGGGTTTCAAACCAAGATCCTTCATTTGGTTGAATATCTCATATGCTTCATCTAGTTTACCCGAATTGCACAATTCAAGTATCAAATCATTAAACATCAAAAGCTTTCCCTTGCAACCAAGGCCAACCATGTCCTTTGTGAGAGCCAAAGCCAGATCCAGCTTCTTAACCTTACAAAGGCCGCACACAACAATGTTAAATGAATCAGAGTTTGGTTTAACATCTTCAGTGATAACAAAAATATGCACACCAACAGTATCATCGTCACTAACCCTCTGATCACCACGCACCATGGAGCTGAGCAACTGATATGCTGCTTCTACCTCTCCATGGTTAATAAGACCGTCAAGAATCACATTATATAATAGAACAGCACTGCCGGGTTTCAGATGCACTGCATTTTCATTAATGAATGGACCAACAGTAGAGAAATCTCCTTGCCTACAGAATGCTTCGATTATCTTCTTGAGCAAGCGGACATCAGGTGTAATCCTGTCCCGCTTCATATCCTCAAACAATTTCACAGCTTTCCCCATCTCGTTTCCATGACACATCCCCTCAATTAACACACTGTACATCGCCAAATCCACACTGAATCCATAACTGGCCATCTTACCAAACATATCCATGGCCACATCAACCCTCCCCTGCCTGGCAAGCCCATGTACCAGAACGCTCAATGTCTTCTCGTTTGGTCGCATGCCAAGTGTCTCCATCCTCCCAAGCAGCTCAACTGCATCCTCCACCTTTCCCCACTTGCTGTACGCCACAATAAGCATCGTCAACACGTGCTCATCCACCCAGGCCCTCTTGCTCATTCTCTGTAACACAGCGCTCGCGTCTTCAGGACGGCCCGCGTTGCAATAGCATTGTAGGAGCGAGGTGAGCGTGTACCTGTCGACGCTCTCGTCACCGCACGTCACCACCATCTCCTGCAACCGCGCCTCGGCGTCTTCCGCGCGGCCGGCCTTGGCGAGCGCGTCAAGGAGGCAGTTGTACGTGTACGAGTTTGGGGCGCAGCTGAGCGCCGTCTTCGCTGCATCAAAGACGCGGGCAGCGGTGTCCGGGAGGCCAGCCGCGCCGAGGCGGCGGAGAAGGAACCCCAGCGCGCCGGGCGTCATGGAGCAGCGGGAGACGAGTGCATCGGTGGCGAGGCGGTCGAGGTGCGCGCGCTGGTGCGGTGGCAGGAGTGATGCCATGGCGTTGAGGGAATAGCAGGAGTGGCGGAAGCCCGGCTGCTCCGCGGCCCAGCGGAAGAAGTCGAGCGCGTGGCGCCAGGACGGCAGGCGGAGGATGACGGACTCCGCGGCGGGCGGCGTGAGATACGCCGCGAGGCGGCGGAGGCGGGCCGCGTCACGGGTGGCGCGCGGGCGGGAGAATTCGTCGAGCAGGTGGTGCGCGAGGAAGCCCGGGGATGAGGTGGTGGTCGCGGCAGGGGAAGATGAGGCGGTGGTCGTGGCGAAGGACTGGAGCAGGAATAGCGACGCGGGCGCGCGGCCGAGGCGGCCTATAGACATGGGAATGGCTGGTGCCCGGTGGCGAGCTTGATGGGGGCCTTGGGCGTAGTGGCGGCAAGAAGTTTCGGTTGCGGAGTCGACTGGAGAGTGGGCAATGGGCACGCACAGAGGCTGGTTTCGGCCTTTCGGGTTTCTCTGTGGGTAAGTGTGGAGAAGATGTGAATCCTAGTACACCATTTAGATGTAGATATTAGAGTATAGAATTAGGGGGTGTTTGGTTGCTCCTGCTAAAGTTTAGCCCGGGTCACATCAAGCGTTTGACTTTTAAATAGGAGTATGAAATATAGACCCAACCAACTGGACTAGATTCGTCTCGTCTTTTAATCTTCGGCTGACAAATTAGTTTTATAATCCGACTACATTTAATACCCGGAACGGATGTTCAAACATTCGATGGGACAGGGGCTAAATTTTAGCGGGGTGTAACCAAACACCCCCTTAGTAATTAAAATCACCTTTCTAATATTCTATTGTTTGGTTGCATATGAAAGTAAGATTTGAAATTAGAGATCAAATTCCCTTTTTGAACTATTAGAGCAACTCCAGTAGTTATGTAAAAGAACTCTCTAAATTAAAATTTTGGAGAACTGCTCTGAAAACATCTCTCCAACAATCCCTTAAAGCAACCCTCTAAATTTATGAACTTCTAATTCAATCCTATGTACTCTCCAAATGTAGCTATCCTTTTACCACTCAAATAAAAAAAATCGTGTCAAATTTTCCCGGTCGAGCTACGCACATCCCACACGTCCGGCTTCCACGCCGCCAAGTCTAGCTCTCCGTCGTTGCCGGTTCCTGTTCCCCGTCATCGTTTCTGTTCTGCACTGTGGTGCCGCCGGCCTCATTCCCTGCTACTAGCTCTCGTTTTCTGTCCCAGGTCCCAGCCACCTGTCCTAGCCACCGTTCTGCACCACAAGCCACCGTAGTACCTTGCCGTCGGTCCCAGGTCCCAGGCTCCAACAAAAGCCGGTGTCCAAAGCAGACGTGTATATGCTGGGCAAGTTTGGACGTCACAACATGCAATGGACATGAGGGCAGCGACGCAGCAGGTTGAGGACGGGAGGATGGGCAACGGGCAACGAAACGTAAAAAGTTTTGAAATTTTTATTTACTACCTACATATAAGAAACTGTTGGATGTCAAAGATTTTTTTACTCTCAAACCTTATTTACCAACTCCCGAAACAACAATTTAAGGAGCTATTTTTTAAAGAACTACCGGAGTTGCTTTTACTAGAAACACACTCTTCTAATATAAAGCATCACCCTTTTGTATTATGTGGAAATGAATCACACAATTTTAAACTCCACTTTAGTGACATCTAAATAATAAAATTGGAATTACATATGTGATAGGACCGTCAAATCTATAAAAGCACAAGTACTAAAAACATCTACTTCCACAGTTGTTTTAAATACTTGAACCTATATAAATCTGATAGATTGTCGAGTATCTCAGAGGACTTCGGTAAATCAACTCACAATCAATTTCACAAATTAAGTAAATACACATTCACGTACTGGAGTTTTGCAGCGGAAATAATAATACAATGAGTGTACAATTAAGGAGATGAGAGTAAGTACAAAACTTGATTTGAAAAAAATATAACTTTGAACAATATAGATATAACCATAGTTTTGAAATACATTGTTAACTCAATGACAATCTTCTAGAAAAATCAGAGATGAGATAAATATATAGAAGGCCGAGCCCACCGGCACTTATCCACCATCCTCATCAGGCCTAAACCTTCACCTGCAATATGGTGGGATAAACCCTGAGTACTCGAATGTACTCAGCTTGACTTACCCGTCCAAAACCAGGAAATAAGAAAGTAAAAGACACCAAGGATCATGCAAGACTTATTTGGAGTTGGCTCTTTATTTTGGAAGAGTACATGAATTAATGTAGTTATTAGCAACTTAAGAGGCGTCATGATTATTAATCATCTTTTATCAATTCACTTTTATCTATTATGCGACAAATCTTTGTTAGCACCTAAGTAGCAAGATGACATTTGCCAATTTACTATGTCTAGTTGTAGCTTTAGTGATTAATTAAGCTTGACAAGTATCTCATTAAGTAGACCAGCAATAGTAACCCAAACCCTTGATTTTATTTACCGTTGTCACCATTCTTCATCAATATCATCTTCCTTAATCAATATCATCATCCTCAGGATTATCATTGTTCTTACTATGATGAAATAGCTCAAGTCAAGTGCTCACTGTCCAGGAGCGATGGCGATTCGAATCAATTACTAACCAGCTAGCGGGGTATTCCTAACACAAACCATACCCATAGTACTTCGTGGGATATGATCACCATCATACATATTCCATAAGCAACCCGACTACACATCGCGGGTTCAACAGGAGCCACCATACCCAGTGACCTCCCGACTATCAGAGGGTTAGGGCACACCGTTCACCATGGGTCATCTCGTTGTGTCCCTGTCACTCCTCAACCACACGAGTAAGTGCACCGCAAGGTCGAATCCGGTTAGAATAATACTATGACTCCACGGTCGAAACGAGTTATTCAACCAGCTAAGTGATTAGACATGCGTTCAATATGACTCAAGGGACCCCATCGGTACGGTCCTTAATCGACACAGACGGGGATAAGTAGACACCCAAGACCTCCATGTCTTGTTGTTTCCCTATCTGCATCTCGTTCGGTCTCAAATTAACATTCGTACTATCATTTATATTTTTTGATGACATTGAAAGTCGCCTAGAGGGGGTGAATAGGCGAAACCTATAAATTATAAACATTGAACACGAACTTCACCCGGGGTTAGGATTAGAAATAAATAATAATGAATACGAAGTGCAGAAGATATAGTTCTTCTTGCTATGAGTTGCTCAATCAATACGGATAACTTTGGGAGCAAACTCAAAAGATTGTGAGCAAGAGAACTTTAGAGAGAGGGGATAGGAAGAACCAAATCGTTGAGAAATAATCAACACAAAAGAACACGACGATTTGTTTCCCGAGGTTCGGTTCCAATGAACCTACTCCTCATTGAGGAAGCCACAAAGGCTAGGTCTTTTTCAACCCTTTCTCTCTCTCAATCGATCACCTAGACCGATTGAGTGCTTCTTCTTAATCTCAAGGGTCACAAAGACCTGCAAGGATCACCACACACTTATGTGTCTCTTGTTAGCTTTACAAGGCACTAGAGAGTTTATAAGGAGATGAAGAAAGCACAACCAAGTAATAAGAGCAACAAATGAAACACAAATCACACTCTCTCAAGTCACTAATCACTAATGATCACTTGTCTTAATTGTGGCACTTGAGGAGATTGGAAACTTTGAATGTGTCTTGGAATTGATTCTTTGCTCTTGTATTGAATGTGTGAGAGTGGAAGGCTTGGATGTTTTGAATGGGGGTGGTTGGGGGAGTATTTATAGCCCCCACCACCAATATGGTTGTTGGATAGAAAGCATCAGCTTTCAGTCGACGGGCGCACCGGAGAGTCCGGTGCCTACCGGACACAACACTGTTTATTGTCCGGTGCCTGCCACGCCACTCGACCGTTGACGTCTGTAGCAGTCGACCGTTGGATCCGCCTGCCCCTGTGGCGCACCGAACAGTCTGGTGGCACACCGAACAATTCGGTGCGACCTGCTTTCTCTGACGTTTCTGACCATTGGCAGTCATGGTGGCAGTCAACCGTTGGCGAAGTCGACCTTTGGTTGTGAGCTCACCGGACAGTCCGATGAATTTTAGTCGTGGAGCGCCGAGTTTTCTCGAGAGCGGCCTATTCGTTGGGCGTGCCAGCCTGGGCACCAGACACTGTCTAGTGCACACCGGACAGTCCGGTGCACCGTAGGCTGGTGCAAGTATGATTTGCCCATACTTATAGAATTGGCGCACGGGTCCATTTTTCTTACAGATGTATATGAACTTTATGCACCTGAGAAAAGATCAACTAGACAAACTAGTTAGTCCATAAGTTTTGTGATGGTCGTCAAACACCAAAATCGATTATAGGAAATGGTCGAGGCCATTTCCCTTTCAGACATTACCCCAAATCAAGCATAATGTAATCACCTATATCTCGAAGGTGACATGAAATCAACTGACTTCTACCGGTCTAAGTAGGCCTAAGCATTTAAGTGTACTTAAATTCCTAGGTGGTAAGGATAGGGATAAAACAAAGGTAATCAAGGATAAATGTAGCAATTGTTTTCAAACAACTCCTATAACCTAATGCAACAATCATATGCAGGTAGGTGATAAAAACAATTATTGCAAAACATAAGAATTAGATGTTGGGGCTTGCCTGGAATCGAACACTAGGTTAGTGTTTTTGTTAGATGATGCTCGCTTGACGGACGTCTACTTGACCAGTCCATCGTCTTCGGGATAAGTCATCCACATCTTCTTGGGGAGTAGTTCCAATGCCATGTCCTTCATATCCACGTGCTCAATATCTATCATACCAAAACGAGGTGCACGATACATATCTTTGAGCATAATGAAAAGTAACACAATACCATATGATGTCACACGATAGTTAAGTAAGCACTAAACAACAAGACACCGTGAACATCTACTCGCAAGCACTAGCTATTTATATGGCATTAGACATAGGAATATAACACCACTGAAAGATATGGGATACATAACTCTATACTTAACCAACACAATCAAGACATCACAATTAAGGAAAAATTTGTTTGCAGTCTGGCTGTAAACTCAGCACGCTGCAGTCCGCCCCTAGATAAATGCCATGTGTGCACTCGTGGACATCGACGATGGAGAAACAAAGTAGCCAAAACTAAGACGGTCGGCTCGGAAGCGCCTGGCTCCGGCTACAAGCAGCAGTGGCTTGGCCACACGATGCAGGCACAATCCCATGAGTCACCGCCGCCGCTTTTTCTCCAGCCGGACCCAATCTCACCTACACCGCCGTCGCTTTTTTCTCCCGCTAGACTCAATCTCCCGCAGGAGGGAGCTGTTGTGTCGCCGCCACCATGTTCCTCCTCCATTATGTGCCAGGTAAGTTGAATCCTTTGACATGTACTCCCAGTTCCACATGTACTCCCAGTTCCGCATGTACTCCCATATCCTACCGACGAAACTAATTGTATCTTTACAAACTCTGAAATATTAATCAATATTTTTATTCCTTTTATCCCAGGATCTCTCACCACTACGGTGTGTTTGTAAACTCAAGGAATCCAATGTTAGAATAAGCCTTGAACACATATGGTTTTCAGTCTTTCAGTTATCTGGCGTTGAGATCTCAACTTGCACGTCTTATTTGGACTAACCAGATAATGACTGTGCTCGGGTACAATCGTTTGCACTGTCCAAATCCCCTCTCTGGTGACACTAAAATGAATACGGGCATTGCAACTGGTCCTTGTTTCTCCAACTCCTTGTTTGCTACAAACCAAAAGTTTTGAACTTATACTTTTATCTACTCGACGCTTTATATCACTCTTTCTAATGTTGAACCCAACTTTACCGGCATAGGTGTTGTACATGTCATAAGCATCTCCTTCTGACTGGAACGTCAATAAAATAAAGACTACATGATTCAATACTAAAATGAATTGGTGCTGCATTGCTGCTCCAACTGGTAGCAGTGTTTTCTAAATAGATTTACTTAAATAATAAATGTAGACACTTAATACAAATCCACTAAAACAATATGTGTTGGGTATCTAATCACCAAAACATTTATAGAAATGGCCCAAGGGCACATTTCCCTTTCAGTTTCGTCGGTAATAACCGAACGTTTCGTTGGTAATAATCGAACGTTTCATCGATAATAATCAAACGTTTCGTTAGTAAGAACAAAACGTTTTATCAGTAAGAACCAAACTTTTACCAGTAAATAATCGAACATTGTGTCAGTAATAATCAAACATTTTGTCAGTAACAACCGGACTTTTCATCGGTAATAATCAAACGTTTCATCAGTAAGAACCAAACGTTTCAGCGGTATTTAATTGAACGTTGTGTCATTAACAATCAAACGTTTCGTCAGTAACAATCAAAATTTTCATCGGTAACAACTGAACGTTTCGTCAATAATAATCGAACGTTCATCAGTAATTACCGAGTGTTTTGTCAGTAAATAACCGAATGCCTCACTAGTAATAATCGAATGTTTCATCAGTAATTACCGAACATTTCATTAGTAATTACATAACATTTCTTCACTGTTGGTATTACCATTGAGTGAATTTTATAAAATTACTGTCTAATGCCTACTATACTACTGAGTACATATTTATACTACTCCTTAAGATGGTAGCGTAGGCGTCCACATCCTATATGGTGCACGGTTTTGCCACAGTCTCCTCAGACATCCTCTTCGTGATGCACGCCCGAGATCCTCTCCGCGGCGCACGCCTCCCTCTCCTCCGCCCCACCCTCCTCCCCACGCCATCGGCGCCGCCATCGTCGGATCCGCCCCAGTCGCGCCCCCTTCCATCCTCTCCGCGACGGACGCCTCCCTCTCCTTCGCCCCACCCTCCTCCGCACGCCGTCCACACCCTTTCCCACCGGATCCGGTAGCGCGACCTCATTTCCGCCCACAGTCCCCGCCCCTCGCCCGGGATCTGGCAGCGCATGCTGCACGCCGTCCACGCCCAGGATCCAGTAGTGCACATGTCGCACCATCCATGCCCTTCCCCACCGCCCCTCGCAGCGCGCTTGCCAAACGCCGGTCTACACCATCCCCCCGGTCCACGCCCTTCCCCACCGGAACTTGATGACAGCAGCGGGGTGCCTACCTGGCTCGCCGCGTGGGTTGCTCTGGCCAGCCGAGCCGGCGTCGCTGGTGGTCGTGGCCTTGAGATCGGGGAGCTTGTGCCGGTAAGCAATGAATTTGATCACCCTCCGCCCGTTCCCTTTCTCGGTCTCAACACGCTAATCACAGGACGGACGGATGGAGCTCGCCATAACCAACAATGGCGATGGTGAGAGCACCTAGAGGGGGTGAATAGGTGATCCTGTAAAATTCAACACTAAATAGCCACAAAACTTAGTTATAAAAGTGTTAGTGCGACTAAGTAGTTGAGAAGCGAGTTCTTGTGGACAAAACAATCACGGAGAAAGCAATCACAAGAGACACACGATTTTATCCCGTGGTTCGGCCAAGTAGCACTTGTCTACTTCCACGTTGTGGCGTCCCAATGGACGAGGGTTGCACTCAACCCCTTTCAAGTGATCCAATGATCAACTTGAATACCACGATATTTTCCTTAGAGTATTTTCTCGTTTGCGAGGAATCTCCACAACTTGGAGTCTCTCGCCCTTATAACAAAGATCACAATGAAAGCACGGAGTAAGGTTGGGATGAGCAACACACAAGACACAAATCGCAGCACACCCACGCACACAAGAGAAGACTTGAGCTCAAATGACAACATAGGGAGTCCTTGACTCGAATAGAGCTCAAATCTCTAACACAATGAAACGAATGCGCGGGAACAAAGTCTGGATGCCTTAGGATGCTTAGTGAATGCTTGTGTAGCTCCTCCATGTGCCTAGGGGTCCCTTTTATAGCCCCAAGGCAGCTAGGAGTCGTTGAAGGCCAACAAGGAAGGCCAAACTTGCCTTCTGTCGGGTGGTGCACTGGACAGTCACTGTAGTTGTCTGGTGCGCGATCTCCTTCCTTTTCTGGCGCACCCGACCATTGCAGCTATGGGCCCGTTGGCGTGTCCGATGCACACCGGACAGTCCGGTGCCCCCTGCCGACCGTTGGTGCGGGCCACGCGTCGCCCGCGGATTACGCGGCCGACCGTTGCGCTGGCGACCGTTGGCTCACCGGACAGTCCGGTGCACCACCGGACAGTCCGGTGAATTATAGCCGTACGCCACCAAACTTTTCCCGAGAGCGGCCTTTTCACCGGAGACCAGTCTGGCGCACCGGACAGTCCGGTGTGCCAGGCCGAGCTGGACTTCGGCTGCACCCAGCCAAGTCTTTTGCAATTCTTTTCTTTTCTTCTTTTCTCTGTTTCTAACACTTAGACAAATATATTAGTATATAAAAACTAACTACTAAGTCTAGAAACATACCTTGTTACATGATTTGCACTTCTTGCTTGTTTGGCACATAGCTACTCACTTACTATGTGTTGGACACTTAATCACCAAAACATTATAGAAATGGCCCAAGGGCACATTTCCCTTTCAATCTCCCCCTTTTTGGTGATTTATGCCAACACATCAAAAAGCAACAAAAATAAGTGCAACATCGATGTGAATGAGGACCAAATTGTTTTTTACTATAATTTGGCATATTTGGATCATTCTTTGCCACCACTTGGTTTGTTTTTGCAAATCAAATTCATTTTCCTATCTCTAAGTCAAACTCACTTGTTTGGGCATAAAGAGAGATAATCTAAGAGTAAAATTGATCAAGTGCCAAAAACTCCCCCTTTTCCCATAATCAAAATCCTCCCCCCACAAGGGACCAAATTTTGCAATAAGAGTATTTTGGACAAATCAAAAGTTCTAACTCTATTGTTTTCAAAATTCACAAGTGGTAGCTGATCCATTTGCTTTGGCCTTAATTTCTCCCTCTTTGGCATTAAGCACCAAAACAGGATCATTCTTGGCCCTGTAACCCCATTGCCTCACCAAAAATGTCAATTAAGAGCAAAAGGCAATAAGGGCATAAGAATGAACTTGGAATTAAGTACACTAATACCGGAGTGCAGTGGAAGTCTTTGCATGGTCTAAGTTCACCTTTCCCTTTTAATTCACCTTTGAGACTAAATCAAGTATACTCAAACACAAAGGTTAGTCTCAAATGGTCAAGTTGTAGCACATCTCCCCCTAAATATGTGCATCATTCACACATGGACTAGCGAGGTCCAGGGATCCCTTGCACAACATGAGCACCATAACTAAACAATAATGGACTTAAAAACATAAAGTAACATGATCAAAGGCATAGAACACATGTATGCTATGGATCAATCCAAGTTACGCGAATCTAAGACATTAAGCTCACTACGCAACCTGCAAAAGGTTTTCTCATCTAACGACTTGGTAAAGATATCGACTAGCTGGTTCTCGGTGCTAACATGGTACACTTTGATATCTCCCTTTTGCTGGTGGTCTCTCAGAAAGTGATGCCGGATGTCTATGTGCTTAGTGCGGCTGTGTTCAACAGGATTATCCGCCATGCGGATAGCACTCTCATTGTCACATAGGAGTGGGACTTTGCTTAGATTGTAGCCAAAGTCCCTGAGGGTTTGCCTCATCCAAAGTAGTTGCGCGCAACACTGTCCTGCGGCAACATACTCAGCCTCAGCGGTGGATAGGGCAACGAATGTTTGTTTCTTTGAACTCCAAGACACCAGGGACCTTCCTAGGAATTGGCACGTCCCTGATGTACTCTTCCTATCAACCTTGCATCCAGCATAATCGGAGTTTGAGTATCCAATCAAGTCAAAGGTAGACCCCTTTGGATACTAGATCCCAAAGCAAGGCATAGAAACTAAATATTTAAGAATTCGCTTAACAGCCACAAGGTGACATTCCCTGGGGTCGGATTGATATCTAGCACACATGCATACGCTAAGCATAATATCTGGTCTACTAGCACATAAATAAAGTAATGACCCTATCATAGACCAGTATGCCTTTTGATCAATGAACTTACCTCCTTTGTTGAGGTCGACATGTTCGTCGGTTCCCATAGGTGTCTTCGCGGGCTTGGCGTCCTTCATCCCAAACCTCTTGAGAAGATCTTGAGTGTACTTTGTTTGGGAGAGGAAGGTGCCGTCCTTGAGTTGCTTCACTTGGAACCTAAGGAAGTAGTTCAACTCGCCCATCATCGACATCTCAAACTTTTGAGTCATCACCCTACTAAACTCCTCACAAGACTTTTGGTTAGTAGAACTGAGAGCACCTAGAGGGGGGGGTGAATAGGTGATCCTGTAAAATTCAACACTAATAGCCACAAAACTTTGTTATGTAAGTTAGAACGGCTAAGTAGCTTGAAACGAGTTCTTGTGAACACAGCTAATCAAAGGTAAAGCACACAAGAGACACGCGATTTTTATCCCATGGTTCGGCCAAGTAACACTTGCCTACTTCCACGTTGTGGCGTCCCAATGGACGAGGGTTGCACTCAACCCCTTTCAAGTGATCCGATGATCAACTTGAATACCACGGTTTTTCCTTTCTTTGTCTTTCTCCTATTTGCGAGGAATCTCCACAACTTGGAGCCTCTCGCCCTTACAATGAAGATCACAAAAGATGTATGGAAGTAAGGGAGGGGAGAGCAACACACACAAGACTCAAATCACAGCACAATCACGCACACAAGTCACAACTTGAGCTCAAAACACAACCCACGGAGTTCACAACTCAAATGGAGCTCAAGTCACTATCTCAAACAATCAAATGCGTGAAGTTGGAGTCTTGGAGGCTTAGAATGTTTCTTGAATGCTTGGTTGTCTCCTCCATGCGCCTAGGGGTCCCTTTTATAGCCCCAAGGCAGATAGGAGCCGTTGGAGGCCAACAAGGAAGGCCAAAGTTGCCTTCTGTCGGGTGGTGCCACCGGACAGTCGCTGTAGACGGTCTGGTGTGGATCTCCTTCCTATTCTGGCGCAGACAACCGTTGCAGATTCGTGGCAGTTGGCACACCGAACATTGTCCGGTGTCCCCTGCTGACCGTTGGCGCGGGCCACGCGTCGCCCGCGGATTGCGCGGCCGACCGTTGCGCTGGCGACCGTTGGCTCACCGGACAGTCCGGTGCACCACCGGACAGTCCGGTGAATTATAGCCGTACGCCGCCAAATTCTCCCGAGAGCAGCATGTTCACCGGAGTCCAGCCTGGCGCACCGGACACTGTCCGGTGCACCACCAGATAGTCCGGTGTGCCAGACCGAGCTGGACTTTGGCTGTACTCAGCCAAGTCTTTTGCAATTCTTCCTTTTCCTGTTTCTAGCACTTAGACAAAATATGTTAGTACTCAAAACAATGTACTAAGTCTAGAAATGTACCTTGTCACATGATTTGCACTTTTTGCTTGTTTGGCACATAACAACTCAAAGATTATGTGTTGGCACTTAATCACGAAAACATTATAGAAATGGCCCAAGGGCACATTTCCCTTTCAATCTCCCCCTTTTTGGTGATTTATGGCAACACATCAAAAAGCAATCAAAATAGGTGCAATATCAATGCAAATGAGGACCAAATTGTTTTTGCCTCTAATTTGGCATATTTGGATCATTCTTTGCCACCACTTGGTTTGTTTTTGCAAATCAAATTCATTTTCCTATCTCTAAGTCAAACTCACTTGTTTGGGCATAAAGAGAGATATTCCAAGAGTGAAATTGAACAAGATCCAAAAACTCCCCTATCGGGGACCATAATTAGGGGTACCCTCATTACTCCTAATTCTCAGCTGGTAACCCCCATCAGCACAAAGCTGCAAAGGCCTGATGGGTGCGATTAAGTCAGGGATCGGTCCATTCGAGGGACTCGATCACACCTCGCCCGAGCCTAGCCTCGGGCAAGGGCAGTCGACCCCGGAGGATCTCCGTCTCGCCCGAGGCCCCCCTCCAGCGACGAACATACTTCCGGCTCGCCCGAGGCCCTGTCTTCGCCAAGAAGCAACCCTGACCAAATCGCCGCGCCAACCGACCAAATCGCAAGAGCATTTAATGCAAAGGTGGCCTGACACCTTTATCCTTACGCACGCCCTTCAGTCGACAGAGCCGAAGTGACCGCAGTCACTTTGCCGCTCTACTGACCAGCCTGACAGAAGGACAGCGTCACCTGCGCCGCTCCGACTGCTGCGCCACTCGACAGAGTGAGGCTGAGAGGCAGTCAGGCCCGGCCTCAGGCACCATAGGAAACTCCGCTCCGTCCGACCCAGGGCTCGGACTCGGGCTAAGCCCCGGAAGACAGCGAACTCCGCTCCGCCCGACCCAGGGCTCGGACTCGGGCTAAGCCCCGGAAGACGGCGAACTCTGCTCCGCCCGACCCAGGGCTCGGACTCGGGCTAAGCCCCGGAAGATGGCGAACTCCGCTCCGCCCGACCCAGGGCTCGGACTCGGGCTCAGCCCCTGAAGACGGCGAACTCCGCTCCGCCCGACTCAGGGCTCGGACTCGGGCTCAGCCCCTGAAGACGACGAACTCCACATGGCCCGACCTAGGGCGTGGACCGGCCACGTCAACAAGAGGCGCCATCATTACCCTACCCCAAGCTGACTCAGGCTACGGGAAACAAGACCGGCGTCCCGTCTGGCTCGCTCCGCCAGACAAAGTAATGATGGCGCCCCGCACGCTCTATGACGATGGCGGCTCTCAGCCCCCTTACGGAAGCAAGAGGACGTCAGCAAGGACTCGACAGCCCCGACAGCTGTCCTTCCGCCAGGCTTCAACGCTCCTCCGACGGCCACGACACCACATGAACCGGGTGCCAAAACCTCTCCAGCTGCCACGATGGCGTGTAATTAGGGCGCTAGCACTCCTCCGCTAGACACGTTAGCACTCTGCTACACCCCCATTGTACACCTGGATCCTCTCCTTACACCTATAAAAGGAAGGACCAGGGCCCTCTTATAGAGGGTTGGCCGCGCGGGGACGAGGACGAGACAGGCGCTCGCGTGAGGCCGCTCGCTCCCTCTCCCGCGTGGACGCTTGTAACCCCCTACTGCAAGCGCACCCGACCTGGGCGCGGGACGAACACGAAGGCCGCGGGATTTCCACCTCTCTCACGCCCGTCTCCGGCCGCCTTTTCCCCCCTTCGCGCTCGGCCTCGCGCCGACCCATCTGGGTTGGGGCACGCGGCGACATTTCACTCGTCGGCCCAGGGACCCCCCGGTCTCGAAACACCGATAGTTGGCGCGCCAGGTAGGGGCCTGCTGCGTGTTGACGAACAGCTTCCCGTCAAGCTCCAGATGGGCAGTCTCCAGCAACCTCTCCAGCCCGAAACGGTGCTCCGTTTCGGGAGTCTTGAGTTCATGTCCCTCGACGGCAGCTACGACATGATACTCCTTCCCCCGCCGTGCGACAGCAACAATGGCGGCCGACAGCCCGCCCGTCGGCGGCGGAATCGGCGACGTCTTCCCCGCGTGGTGGAAGAGCGACATTCGAGCTCACCCCGCCCTCTCCCCCGCCGGCGGAGGAGGAGGCGGGGCAACCAAGGCCAAGCAGGAGGCGGCACCTCGTCGGCTGTCGAGCAAGTCGACGGCGCCGGCGCCCCAATGGGGGCGCGTCGGGCATCGACCTCGCGTTTGAGACGAAGACGAGCGCCGTCTCCCTGCGACACGCCAATTCCGAGCAAACGGACGACGCCAGCACGCTCGCGAAAGGCTTGCTTGGCGTCACCCTCGTACCTGAGACGACGGTGCAGTCAGTCCCTGACGTGACTTCGTCACCGCCCGTCGACCAAGAGGTACCCACCGGTTCCCATCTCATGCCCTTTGGATTCAGCCTCGACCCGCCAAGCGACTTCGCTTTGGCGGACGCTCTCGTAGAGGCGAGTCCAAACCCTCTTGGGTTTCGTATGCGGTCACCCTAGGACCGGCTCGTGGACGTCTCGACCTACGGGCCCTCGGGGTCCGAGGAAGATGACGAGCCCGACTTCTGTTGGGATTTCTCTGGACTTGGCAACCCCAGTGCCATGCGGGACTTCATGACCGCATGCGACTACTGCCTTTCCGACTGTTCCGACGGTAGCCGCAGCCTCGGCGACGAGGACTGCGACCCAAGTCGTGAATGTTTCCACGTCGATCTAGGGGGTCCCTCCGAAGGCAACCATCTCGGTATGCCGAAGAACGGTGACCTCCCTAGGCCTGTGCCACGTGTTGACATCCTATGGGAGCTAGCTGTGGTCCCCGTTCTGGCGGGGGGTCATGACCCACAGCTCGAGCAAATCCGCGGGGTGCCGGCCAGGCTCGACGAGGGAGCAGGAGCGCTTGAGCTGATCCGCCGGGACGTCGGGCAGGAATGGGCGGTCCAACCTCCGGCCGGGGAAGTGCGCCATCTACCCCAGGGTATCCAGCACCGCATCGCCAACGATGTCGGGGTGAGGCCGCCACCCGCTTCTAGTGGGGTCGGCCAGAACCTGGCTGCAGCAGCAATGCTTCTCCGCGCGATGCCGGAGCCATCAACCACCGAGGGGTGGCGAATCCAGGGAGAGCTCAAGAATCTCCTGGAGGGCGCCGCGGTCCGACGGGCCGAGAGCTCTGCCTCCCGAAGGCAGGGGTACCCCTCGGAACATCGTGCCGCGACTTCCCGATTCATGCGGGAAGCCTCGGTCCACACCGGGCGCACGCGCAACACAGTGCCTGCGGCCCCGGGACGCCTCGGCAACGAGCACCATCACCGCGACCGTCGGGCCCACCTCGACGAGAGGGTGCGCCGAGGCTACCACCCCAGGTGTGGAGGACGCTACGACAGCGGGGAGGATCGGAGTCCCTCGCCCGAACTACCCGGTCCGCAGGCTTTCAGCCGCGCCATACGACGGGCGCCGTTCCCGACCCGGTTCCGACCCTCGACTACTATCACAAAGTACTCGGGGGAGACGAGACCGGAACTGTGGCTCACGGACTATCGGCTGGCCTGCCAACTGGGTGGAACGGACGATGACAACCTCATCATTCGCAACCTCCCCCTGTTCCTCTCCGACACCGCTCGCGCCTGGTTGGAGCACCTGCCTCCGAGGCAGATCTCCAACTGGGACGACCTGGTCCAAGCCTTCGCCGGCAATTTCCAGGGCACGTACGTACGCCCTGGAAACTCCTGGGACCTCCGAAGCTGCCAGCAGCAGCCGTGAGAGTCTCTCCGGGACTACATCCGGTGATTCTCGAAGCAGCGCACCGAGCTGCCCAACATCACCGATTTGGATGTCATCGGCGTGTTCCTCGCCGGCACCACATGCCGCGACCTGGTGAGCAAGCTGGGTCGCAAGACCCCCACCAGGGCGAGCGAGCTGATGGACATCGCCACCAAGTTCGCCTCTGGCCAGGAGGCGGTTGAGGCTATCTTCCGGAAGGACAAGCAGCCCCAGGGCCGCCCACCGGAAGATGCCCCCGAGGCGTCAACTCAGTGCGGTGCCAAGAAGAAGGGCAAGAAGAAGTCGCAAGCGAAACGCGACGCCGCCGACGCGGACCTTGTCACCGCCGCCGAGTACAAGAACCCTTGGAAACCCCCTGGAGGTGCCAACCTCTTCGACAAGATGCTCAAGGAGCCGTGCCCCTATCATCAGGGGCCCGTCAAGCACACCCTTGAGGAGTGCGCCATGCTTCGGCGCCACTTCCACAGGGCCGGGCCACCCACGGAGGGTGGCAGGGCTCGCGACGACGACAAGAAGGAAGATCACCAGGCAGGAGAGTTCCCCGAGGTCCGCGACTGCTTCATGATCTACGGTGGGCAAGCGGCGAACGCCTCGGCTCGGCACCGCAAGCAAGAGCGTCGGGAGGTCTGTTCGGTGAAGGTGGCGGCGCCAGTCTACCTTGACTGGTCCGACAAGCCCATCACCTTCGACCAAGCCAACCACCCCGACCACGTGCCGAGCCCGAGGAAATACCCGCTCGTCGTCGACCCCGTCATCGGCGACGTCAGGCTCACCAAGGTCCTCATGGACGGAGGCAGCAGCCTCAACATCATCTACGCCGAGACCCTCGGGCTCCTGCGTGTAGATCTGTCCTCGGTCCGGGCAGACGTTGCGCCTTTCCACGGGATCATCCCCGGACGCGCATCCAGCCCCTCAGACAACTCGACCTTCCCGTCTGCTTCGGAACGCCCTCCAACTTCCGAGGTGGTCGGGTTCCGAGGAACCTACCACGCGGTACTGGGGAGGCCATGCTATGCGAAGTTCATGGCCGTCCCCAACTACACCTACCTCAAGCTCAAGATGCTGGGCCCCAACGGGGTCATCACCGTCGGCCCCATGTACAAACACGCGTTCGAATGCGACGTGGAGTGCGTGGAGTACGCCGAGGCCCTCGCCGAATCCGAGGCCCTCATCGCCGACCTGGAGAGCCTCTCTAAGGAGGTGCCAGACGTGAAGCGTCATGCCGGCAACTTCGAGCCAGCGGAGACGGTTAAGTCCGTCCCCCTCGACCCCAGCAGTGACGCCTCCAAGCAGATCCGGATCGGCTTCGAGCTCGATCCCAAATAGGAAGCAGTGCTCGTCGACTTTCTCCGCGTGAACACCGGCGTCTTCGCGTGGAGTCCCTCGAACACGCCCAGCATACCGAGGGATGTCGCCGAGCACTCGCTGGATATCCGAGCCGGAGCCCGACCCGTCAAGCAGCCTCTGCGCCGATTCGACGAAGAAAAGCGCAGAGCCATAGGCGAGGAGATCCACAAGCTAATGGCGGCGGGGTTCATCAAAGAGGTATTCCATCCTGAATGGCTTGCCAACCCTGTGCTTGTGAGAAAGAAAGGAGGGAAATGGCGGATGTGTGTAGACTACACTGGTCTAAACAAAGCATGTACGAAGGTTCCCTACCCTCTGCCTCGCATCGATCAAATCGTGGATTCCACTGCTGGGTGCGAAACCCTGTCTTTCCTCGATGCCTACTCTGGGTATCACCAAATCAGGATGAAGGAGTCCGACCAGCTCGCGACTTCTTTCATCACGCCCTTCGGCATGTACTGCTATGTCACCATGCCGTTCGGCTTGAGGAATGTGGGCGCGACGTACCAGCGGTGCATGAACCATGTGTTCGGCCGACACATTGGCCGGACGGTCGAGGCCTACGTCGATGACATCATAGTCAAGACGAGGAAAGCCTCTGACCTCATTTCCGACCTTGAAGTGACATTCCGATGTCTCAAGGCGAAAGGCGTGAAGCTCAATCCCGAAAAGTGTGCCTTCGGGGTGCCCCGAGGCATGCTCTTGGGGTTCATCGTCTCCGAGCGGGGCATCGAAGCCAACCCGGAGAAGATCGCAGCCATCACCAGCATGGGGCCCATCAAGGACTTAAAAGGCGTACATAGAGTCATGGGATGTCTTGCGGCTCTGAGCCGCTTCATCTCACGCCTCGGCGAAAGAGGCCTGCCTCTGTACCGCCTCTTAAGGAAGGCCGAGTGCTTCACTTGGACCCCTGAGGCCGAGGAAGCCCTCGGGAACCTGAAGGCGCTCCTCACGAATGCGCCCATCTTGGTGCCCCCCGCTGCCGGAGAAGCCCTCTTGATCTACGTCGCCGCGACCACCCAGGTGGTTAGCGCCGCGATTATGGTTGAGAGACGAGAAGAGGGGCATACATTGCCCGTCCAGAGGCCAGTCTACTTCGTCAGCGAGGTATTGTCCGAGACCAAGATCCACTACCCACAAGTTCAGAAGCTGCTATACGCGGTGATCCTGATGCGGCGGAAGCTGCGACACTACTTCGAGTCTCATCCGGTAACTGTGGTGTCATCCTTCCCCCTGGGGGAGATCATCCAGTGCCGAGAGGCCTCGGGTAGAATCGCAAAGTGGGCGGTGGAAATCATGGGCGAAACAATCTCGTTTGCCCCTTGGAAGGCCATCAAGTCCCAGGTCTTGGCGGACTTCGTGGCTGAATGGGTCGACACCCAGCTCCCAACAGCTCCGATCCAACCGGAGCTCTGGACCATGTTCTTCGACGGGTCACTGATGAAGACAGGAGCCGGCGCAGGCCTACTCTTCATCTCGCCCCTCGAGAAGCACCTACGCTACGTGCTACGCCTCCATTTCCCGGCGTCCAACAATGTGGCTGAGTACGAGGCTCTGGTCAACGGGTTGCGGATCGCCATCAAGCTAGGGGTCCGACGCCTCGACGCTCGCGGTGACTCGCAGCTCGTCATCGACCAAGTCATGAAGAACTCCCACTGCTGCGACCCGAAGATGGAGGCCTACTGCGATGAGGTTCGGCCTGGAAGATAAGTTCTACGGGCTCGAGCTCAACCACATCGCCCGGCGCTACAACGAGACTATGGACGAGCTGGCTAAAATAGCCTCGGGGCGAACAACGGTTCCCCCGGACGTCTTCTCCCGAGACCTGCATCAACCCTCCGTCAAGATCGACGACACGCCCAAGCCCAAGGCACCCTCGACCCAGCCCGAGGTACCCTCGGCTCAGTCCGAGGCACCCTCGGCTCGGCCCGAGGCACCCTCGGTTCAGCCCGAGGCACCCTCGGCCCCCGAGGGTGAGGCACTGCGCGTCGAGGAGGAGCGAAGCGGGGTCACGCCTAATCAAAACTGGCAGACCCCGTACCTGCAATATCTCCACCGAGGAGAGCTACCCCTCGACCGAGCCGAAGCTCGGCGGTTGGCGCGGCGCGCCAAGTCATTCGTCTTGCTGGGAGATGGGAAGGAGCTCTACCACCGCAGCCCCTCAGGCATCCTCCAGCGATGCATCTCCATCACCGAAGGCCAGGAGCTCCTACAAGAGATACACTCGGGGGCTTGCGGCCATCACGCAGCACCTCGAGCCCTTGTTGGAAACACCTTCCGACAAGGTTTCTACTGGCCGACGGCGGTGGCCGACGCCACTAGAATTGTCCGCACCTGCGAAGGGTGTCAGTTCTACGCAAGGCAGACCCACCTGCCTGCTCAGGCTCTGCAGACGATACCCATCACTTGGCCTTTTGCCGTGTGGGGTCTAGACCTCGTCGGCTCCTTGCAGAAGGCACCCGGGGGCTACACGCACCTGTTGGTCGCCATTGACAAATTCTCCAAGTGGATCGAGGTCCGACCCCTAAACAGCATCAGGTCCGAGCAGGCGGTGGTGTTCTTCACCAACATCATCCATCGTTTCGGGGTCCCGAACTCCATCATCACCGACAACGGCACCCAGTTCACCGGCAGAAAGTTCCTGGACTTCTGCGAGGATCACCACATCCGGGTGGACTGGGCTACCGTGGCTCACCCCATGACAAATGGGCAAGTAGAGCGTGCCAACGGCATGATTCTACAAGGACTCAAGCCTCGGATCTACAACGACCTCAACAAGTTCGGCAAGCGATGGATGAAGGAACTCCCCTCAGTGGTCTGGAGTCTGAGGACAACACCGAGCCGAGCCACGGGCTTCACGCCGTTCTTTCTAGTCTATGGGGCCGAAGCCATCTTGCCCACAGACTTAGAATACGATTCCCCGAGTACGAGGGCCTATGCTGACCAAAGCAACCAAGCTAATCGAGAAGACTCGCTGGACCAGCTGGAAGAAGCTCAAGACAAGGCCTTACTACACTCGGTGCGGTACCAGCAGTCCATGCGACGCTACCACGCCCGAGGGGTCCGGTTCCGAGACCTCCAGGTGGGCGACCTGGTGCTTCGGCTGTGACAGGACGCCCGAGGGCGGCACAAGCTCATGCCTCCCTGGGAAGGGCCGTTCGTCATCGCCAAAGTTCTGAAGCCCGGAACGTACAAGCTGGCCAACAGTCAAGGCGAGGTCTACAGCAACGCTTGGAACATCCAACAGCTACGTCGCTTCTACCTTTAAGATGTTTTCAAGTTGTTCATATACCTCGCTCCCACGCAAAGTTTAGTCATCAAGGAAGGGTTAGCCTTGCCTCGGCAAGGCCCGACCCTCCCTTGGTGGCTAAAAGGGGGGAACCCCCTCTGCGTCGAAATTTTCCTCGAAAAAAGATCCTTTCTGCCAGAAAGTCTTTTGTGCTTTTCGACTACTTCGAAAGTGGATCCTGAAAACGACGGAGTACACGTAAGCAGCCAAGGCTGACCGAGCCGAGGGACTCCTATGCCTCCGGGATACGGATACCTCACTCATCACCTTCTGCGATAAGTAACTCACGTTCGGATAAGTGATTCCGCGGATCGAACAAGTCTTCACGCTCGAAAGTTCCTCTGCCGAAGCGATTCTTCGGGCCTTCTCGACTGCGTCGGTGACAGAACCCCATGGACGGGCAAGAGCGCGCGTAAGCGGCAAGGCCGACCGAGCCGAGGGATTCCTACGCCTCCGGGATACGGATACCTCACTCATCACCTTCCGTGAAAAGCAACTCTCGCTCGCACAGACAATTCTGTTACCGACAAAATAGTCCAGATACTCCAAACAAGAGGAAAAGAAGCGTAACTTTACAACACGGCGAGGGTGTGTTTGGGCCTCAGCGGCCGCAGAAAACACACGCTACAAGATAATCCGATCCTGCAGGCTCGGATCTTGATGGCTGAAGGGAGCAGCAGCACCCTCGGCGTCGACTACACCTTCGGCGAGGTCCGACCTAGCCTCCGACGGCGACGTGGTCCGAGGATCTCCACTCTGAAGGACGACTTCAACATCACGCCCGGGCCATCGCCGCATGGGTCTCCTCTAAGAATCCGACTCGAGCAGGCGGCTTGGCTGGTCACCCCGAGGCCTCGGCCAGCTGTCCCCTGAAGACATCAGCCCGACCCGAGGCCTCGGCAGATCGACTCCAGCGTCGGTCCCGCTAACGGACGACCCGGCCAGGCTTCGGCCGACCAAGTCTTCTTTTCGAGCCAACTCTACCTCTGTCCGTGCTGACACCGCTACCCCTGGCCTCGGCTCATCGAAGAGCGACCGAGGGGTTCCTTTAACTAAGCAAGAGAAGCCTCGGACAGCAAGGCCGACCGAGCCGAGGGACTCCTACGCCTCCGGGATATGGATACCTCACTCGTCACCTCTGCGTGGGGCGACTCACGCTTGGTGAAGCGGTTCAGACAACCAACAGGCGAGTCTTAGTGCTCGAAAATGAGGAGAAAACACGGCTCCGCGCCAAAAATACATGCATGTTCAGGCCCCGACAGCCACAATGAACAAAAGACCGGCACTCAAGGTGCCATTACAAACGGAACCCCGGTTCCACCTCCGCAGGTACGAACAACCCCACTCGATCAGGGGGGCGTGCGGAGCAACAGAAGACCGACGAATGGCACGCCGTCACCCGCTCCAGTGGCGGCAACGACGACGACTTCTGCTCCGGGGGGCCGAACAGCAGCAGCGATGACCTCAGGGCGGATGCTGCTGCCAGGAGGCCCCCGCCCGTGCCCAAACTCGTGAGGCAAGGACGGGCAGAAGGTCGTAGAGTTGGAGGTCGGTTCGTGGGCGGCCCCGGCTATCTCGTCGGCGGAAGAACCTCTTCCAGCTGCCGTGGCGGAAGGCGGCGCCGGGAGCGGCTCCGAAGCCACTCGGGTCCGAGAGCCGGGCACGCGGCAGCTGCCGGTGCCACGAACGGCGAACGCCCTTCCCCCTGATCACTAAGGGAAGGAGCGGGCCACCGCCCACGCAGGGGCCGACCCCAACTCGCCACACTCCCCTCCCCAGCACTGATGATGAAAATCCTTGAGGCTGAGGGAGGGGCAGAGGCCGCAGCCCGACTTGCTTTCCCTCGCCATCAAACTGGAGGTCACCGTCTTGGGTGACCACCGGCGGAGGGGTGCAGCCGGGCTGCATGATGAAAATCCTTGAAGCCGAACGATGGTTGAAAGGTACCAACTCCCACGGAGTTGCGTTCCCCCAACGACAAGGCGGAAGGACTGCGAACATCCCCCATCTGGGGGCTCGGAAGGTGGAAAGATACGATGCATAAGGGAGCGCGAAGACATGGTCGCCTTTCAAGGGGGTCACCCTCCTTTTAAAGGCGACTCTCCCTACTTGCATCCCCAGCCGTCACGGGCTGAGTCTTCTCCAACACGCTCCAAGGTCCTCCCCCTACGGCGCGGGGGCTGGGTCCCACGCGTCATGCAAGCCAGCCCAGGGCGGAAGAAGCCAAACCGCCGCGCGCGATGCATGCAACCGCCCAGCGGTTATGAGCATTCCTCCGCTTTTCGCCCAGACCAGCGGGCGAAAGGGCGGGCAGCCATGCAGGCAGCATGCAACCGCGCCAAGTGGGCGCACCTCTCCGACTTCCAACGCGCCCAGCATGGAAGCCCACGCCCACGCGTCACGCAACCGGCGCGCCGGTCGCTACGTGCAAGCAACTGCACCGCCACTCGCGCCACCACCGCGCCTCCTCGATTGCAGAATCAGTACCGTGACTCGAGGCGACCCAGCGCGTGACCCAGCAGCGCCAGCCTGGCGCGACGGTCAATGCGGCCAAAAATGGGCCGGCGGTAATGGCGGTGGCAGGCGGGCAGGAGCAGCGGTCACGTCGTCAGCCAGGCTTGCGTCCCATCCTGGGGCAGTGAGAGAACCCTCTCTCACGGCGTGAAGACGGCGCGCCCGTGTCCCGTTCCTCGAATGGCTTGCGCACGCGCAATGGCCGCCCCGCGAACCGCACGCCCCGTCGCATTAACTCCACGGCGGGAAAGGCGGTGCCTCTGGCAGGGGAAGCAAGCGACGCTTCGCCTTCACCATAATGACCGCGTCAAAAAAGGTACGCCACGTCATTCGATTTCGTATCCTTTTCCTTTTCCTCTTTCTCTCTCTTACAACAGGGACCGGGAAAGGATCCTTCTCCGCGAAGGAACCAGGCTCCGAGCCTCCCTACTGATCAGAGGTTCAAAGGCTGGCCCCTCGGAGGGGTTTAACAGCCGCCTCAGAGCGCGTGGGCCCTGCACCCACTACTGGTCAGAGGTTCGAAGGCCAGCCCCTCGGAAGGGTTCAACGGCCGCCTCAGGCCACTCGGGCTCCGCGCCCACTACTGATCAGGGGTTCGTAGGCTGGCCCTCGAAGGGTTCACAGCTGCCTCAGACACAGAGCGAGGGATGACCATGGGTACGTTCGATACATAACCAAGGCTAGGGCTGCGCTCCCGAGGTACCCTAGGACATTTCCGAGACCAGCGGGAACGATCTTGTAACGGAATCCCATCAGAGGGAGGCATCGAGCCCTCGGACCCTGTTGACAGGGGACCGGGTCCGGCAGATCACCCGCATGTACTTTTGGGCATGCCTCTGGGCCTCTAGCCGACCCCTAACAAATGGGGCACGGACGTCCGCTCGGATTACCCGCCAGCAGCTCACCGGAGACACCACGTTCGGCGCCTTCTGAGGGCAACATGGCGCTTTCCCCCCTCCTTGCGAAAAGGCGACGCAGGGGCGTATGTAAAAAAGTCGAGTCTGTCCCTGACTGTCCTCTCGCCCTGTGCGGAGGCTCTGGGGCTGCTCTCGCAAACCCGGCTCCGGCCAAACCGTTGACAGCGTCAACATACCAGCCCGAGAACTTGGGACCCGACCGTGCACCCAGGCTACGGCCAGCTAGCATGAGGGAACGACCAGACCAGCCGAAGCATTGCGCGAGGCATTAAGACCTCGGAGGAGTCAAACCACTCCTCCGAGGCCTCGGGGGCTACACCCGGCGGGTGCGCTCGCGCACACCCACCGGAACAAAACGCAACCGAGAAAGGCTGGTCCCCTTGCAAAAAAGTGCGACAAAAGCCTCCAAGCGAGTGTTAACACTCCCTTCGAGGCTCGGGGGCTACTGTCGGGGACCATAATTAGGGGTACCCTCATTACTCCTAATTCTCAGCTGGTAACCCCCATCAACATAAAGCTGCAAAGGCCTGATGGGTGCGATTAAGTCAGGGATCGGTCCATTCGAGGGACTCGATCACACCTCGCCCGAGCCTAGCCTCGGGCAAGGGCAGCCGACCCCGGAGGATCTCCGTCTCGCCCGAGGCCCCCCTCCAGCGACGAACATACTTCCGGCTCGCCCGAGGCCCTGTCTTCGCCAAGAAGCAACCCTGACCAAATCACCGCGCCAACCGACCAAATCGCAGGAGCATTTAATGCAAAGGTGGCCTGACACCTTTATCCTGACGCACGCCCTTCAGTCGACAGAGCCGAAGTGACCGCAGTCACTTCGCCGCTCTACTGACCGGCCTGACAGAAGGACAGCGTCGCCTGTGCCGCTCCGACTGCTGCGCCACTCGACAGAGTGAGGCTGACAGGCAGTCAGGCCCGGCCTCAGGCACCATAGGAAACTTCGCTCCGCCCGACCCAGGGCTCGAACTCGGGCTAAGCCCCGGAAGACGGCGAACTCCGCTCCGCCCGACCCAGGGCTCGGACTCGGGCTAAGCCCCGGAAGACGGCGAACTCCGCTCCGCCCGACCTAGGGCTCGGACTCGGGCTAAGCCCTGGAAGACGGCGAACTCCGCTCCGCCCGACCCAGGGCTCGGACTCAGGCTCAGCCCCTGAAGACGGCGAACTCCGCTCCGCTCGACCCAGGGCTCGAACTCGGGCTCAGCCCTTGAAGACGACGAACTCCACATCGCCCGACCTAGGGCGCGGACCGGCCACGTCAACAAGAGGCGCCATCATTACCCTACCCCAAGCTGACTCAGGCTACGGGAAACAAGACCGGCGTCCCGTCTGGCTTGCTCCACCAGACAAAGTAATGATGGCGCCCCGCACGCTCTATGACGATGGCGGCTCTCAGCCCCCTTACGGAAGCAAGAGGACGTCAGCAAGGACTCGACAGCCCCGACAGCTGTCCTTCCGCCAGGCTTCAACGCTCCTCCGACGGTCACGACACCACACGAACCGGGTGTCAAAACCTCTCCGGCTGCCACGATGGCGTGTACTTAGGGCGCTAGCTCTCCTCCGCTAGACACGTTAGCACTCTGCTACACCCCCATTGTACACCTGGATCCTCTCCTTACGCCTATAAAAGGAAGGACCAGGGCCTTCTTACAGAGGTTTGGCCGCGCGGGGACGAGGACGAGACAGGCGCTCGCGTGAGGCCGCTCGCTTCCTCTCCCGTGTGGACGCTTGTAACCCCCTACTGAAAGCGCACCCGACCTGGGCGCGGGACGAACACGAAGGCCGCGGGATTTCCACCTCTCTCACGCCCGTCTCCGGCCGCCTTTTCCCCCTTCACGCTCGGCCTCGCGCCGACCCATCTGGACTGGGGCATGCGGCGACATTTCACTCGTCGGCCCAGGGACCCCCCGGTCTCGAAACGCCGACATCCCCCTTTTCCCATAATCATAAAATCTCCCCACAAGAGACCAAATTTTGCAATAAGAGTATTTTGGACAAATCAAAAATTCTAACTCTACTATTTTCAAATTTCTCAAGTCGTAGCTGATCCATTTGCTTTGGCCTTAATTTCTCCCCCTTTGGCATTAAGCACCAAAACAGGATCATTTTTGGCCCTTTAACCCCATTGCCTCACCAAAAATGTCAATTAAGAGCAAAAAGGCAATAAGAGCATAAGAGTGAACTTGGAGGTGTGTACACTTATATCAGAGTGCAGTGGAAGTCTTTGCATGGTCCAAGTTCACCTTTCCCTTTCAATCCACCTTTGAGACTACATCAAGTACACTTAAACACAAAGGTTAGTCTCAAAGGGTCAAGTTGTGGCATATCTCCCCCTAAATATGTGCATCATTCACACATGGACTTTTGAGGTTCAGGGATCCCTTGCACAACTTGAGCACCATTAATAGGCAGCAAATTGCATAAATGTATAAGTAACATGATCAAAGGCATAAAACACATGTATGCTATAGATCAATCCAAGTTACGCGGATCTAAGGCATTTAGCTCACTACGCAGCCTGCAAAAGGTTTTCTCATCTAACGGCTTGGTAAAGATATCGGCTAGCTGGTTCTCGGTGCTAATATGGAAAACTTCGATATCTCCCTTTTGCTGGTGGTCTCTCAGAAAGTGATGCCGGATGTCTATGGGCTTAGTGCGGTTGTGTTCAACAGGATTATCTGCCATGCGGATTGCACTCTCATTGTCACATAGGAGTGGGACTTTGCTCAGATTGTAGCCAAAGTCCCGGAGGGTTTGCCTCATCCAAAGTAGTTGCGCGCAACACTGTCCTGCGGCAACATACTCGGCCTCAGCGGTGGATAGGGCAACAGAGGTTTGTTTCTTTGAACTCCAAGACACCAGGGACCTTCCTAGGAATTGGCATGTCCCTGATGTACTCTTCCTATCAACCTTGCATCCAGCATAATCGGAGTCTGAATATCCAATTAAGTCAATGGTAGATCCCTTTGGATACCAGATCCCCAAGCAAGGCGTAGAAACTAAATATATAAGAATCCGCTTAACGGCCACAAGGTGACATTCCCTTGGGTCGGATTGAAATCTAGCACACATGCATACGCTAAGCATAATATCCGGTCTACTAGCACATAAATAAAGTAATGACCCTATCATAGACCGGTATGCCTTTTGATCAACGGACTTACCTCCTTTGTTGAGGTTGACATGTCCGTTGGTTCCCATAGGTGTCTTCGCGGGCTTGGCGTCCTTCCTCCCAAACCTCTTGAGAAGATCTTGAGTGTACTTCGTTTGGGAGATGAAAGTGCCGTCATTGAGTTGCTTCACTTGGAACCCAAGGAAGTAGTTCAACTCGCCCATCATTGTCATCTCAAACTTTTGAGCCATCACCCTGCTAAACTCCTCACAAGACTTTTGGTTAGTGGAACCAAATATTATGTCATCGACATAAATTTGGCACACAAAAAGATCACCGTCACAAGTCTTAGTGAAAAGAGTGGGATCGACTTTCCCAACCTTGAAAGAATTAGCAATTAAGAAATCTCTAAGGAATTCATACCATGCTCTTGGGGCTTGCTTAAGTCCATAGAGCGCCTTAGAGAGCTCACACACATGGTCGGGGTACCTGTCATCCTCAAAGCCAGGGGGTTGTTCCACATACACCACCTCCTTGATTGGCCCGTTAAGGAAGGTGCTCTTCACATCCATTTGAAACAACCTGAAAGAGTGGTGAGCGACATAGGCTAATAATATTCTAATAGACTCTAGCCTAGCCACAGGAGCAAAAGTTTCCTCGAAATTCAAACCTGCGACTTGGGCATAACCTTTTGCCACAAGTCGAGCCTTGTTTCTTGTCACCACCCCGTGCTCATCTTGCTTGTTGCGGAACACCCACTTGGTTCCCACAATGTTTTGCTTTGGACGTGGCACTAGGCTCCAAACTTCATTCCTCTTGAAGTTGTTGAGCTCTTCCTGCATGGCCAACACCCAGTCCAGATCTTGCAAGGCCTCTTCTACCCAGAAAGGCTCAATAGAAGAGACAAACGAGTAATGCTCACAAAAATTAGCTAAACATGAGCGAGTTGTTACTCCCTTGCTTATGTCACCTAGAATCTGATCGACGGGGTGATTTCTTTGAATCATCGCTCGAACTTGAGTTGGAGGGGCCGGTGGTGCTTCTTCCTCCATAGCTTGTTCTTCTTGTGCTCCCCCTTGATCACATGCCTCTTCTTGATGAACCTGTCCATCATCTTGAGTTGGGGGATGCACCATCGTTGAGGAAGAAGGTTGATCTTGCTCTCGTTGTCCTGTGGTTGCACATCTCCAATCTCCATGGTGCGTATTGCGGCCGTCGGAACATCATCATCATCTATATCATCAAGATCAACTTGCTCTCTTGGAGAGCCATTAGTCTCATCAAATACAACGTCGCTAGATACTTCAACCAAAACCGATGATTTGTGGAAGACTCTATACGCCTTTGTATTTGAGTCATACCCTAGTAAAAACCCTTGTACAACTTTGGGAGCAAATTTGGAATGTCTACCTTTCTTCACCAAACTGTAGCATTTGCTCCCAAATACACGAAAGTAAGAGACATTAGGTTTGTTACCGGTAAGGAGTTCGTAGGAGGTCTTCTTGAGGAGACGATGCAGATAGAGCCGGTTTATGGCGTGGCAAGCTGTGTTCACAGCTTCCGACCAAAACCGCTCGGGCATCTTGAACTCTCCAAGCATCGTCCTTGCCATGTCAATAAGTGTCCTGTTCTTCCTCTCTACCACACCGTTTTGCTGTGGTGTGTAGGGAGCAAAGAACTCATGCTTGACACCTTCCTCCTCAAGATACTCCTCAACTTGTAAGTTCTTGAACTCGGACCCGTTGTCGCTCCTTATCTTTTTCACCTTGATCTCAAATTCGTTTTGAGCCCTCCTTAGAAAGCGCTTTAGGGTCCCTTGGGTTTCTGATTTATCCTGCAAAAAGAACACCTAAGTGAAGCGGGAAAAGTCATCTACAATTACGAGACCATACTTACTTCCCCCGATGCTAAGGTAGGCGACGGGTCCGAAGAGGTCCATGTTAAGAAGCTCCAGTGGTCTTGATGTTGTCATCACATTCTTGTTGTAATGAGTGCTTCCCACCTGTTTCCTTGCCTGACAAGCTGCACAAGGTCTGTCTTTCTCGAAGCAGACATTGGTTAGTCCTAACACATGTTCTCCCTTTAGAAGTTTATGAAGGTTCTTCATCCCAACATGTGCTAGACGACGATGCCACAGCCAGCCCAATCTAGTCTTAGCTATTAAGCATGCATCTAGATTGGCTTCCTCTTTCGAAAAATCAACTAAGTAGAGTTTGTCGTCTAATACACCCTTAATGCTAATGAACCATCACTCCTTCTAAAGATAGAAACATCAACATTTGTAAACAAACAATTGTAGCCCATGTGGCACAATTGACTTACAGACAGGAGGTTGTAACCAAGCGACTCTACTAGAAATACGTTTGAAATGGAGTGCTCGTTGGTGATGGCTATCTTGCCCAAGCCTTTGACCTTACCTTGATTCCCATCTCCAAAGATGATCGTATCCTAGGAATCCTTGTTCTTGACGTAGGAGGTGAACATCTTCTTCTCCCTCGTCATGTGGTTTGTGCACTCGCTGTCGATAATCCAGCTTGAGCCCCCGGATGCATAAACCTGTAAGGTAATTTACACTTGGGTTTTAGGTACCCAACTCTTGTTGGGTCCTACAAGGTTAGTCACAATAGCCTTTGGAACCCAAATACAAGTCTTATCTCCCTTGCATTTGGATCCCAATTTCCTAGCAACTACTTTTTCATTCTTACAACAAATTGCAAAAGAAGTATTGCAAGCATGGTAAATAGTAGAAGGTTCATTACATGCTTTCCTAGGCACATGATGCACAACATGATTTCTCCTAGGCTTACTTCTACCATGCACAAAAGTAGAGCTAGAAGCAAACATAGCATGTGAATTAAATGCATCATAACTCTTATTATAATGAGCATTTCTAGAAAATTTTCTATCATAAATGTAAGCATGACATTTTTGAGAACTACTAGCCATAGGAGCCTTCCCTTTCTCCTTGTTGAGAACGAGAGCCTTTTGGCTTGTTAAGTTCTTGGTTTCCTTTCGAAAACCAAGTCCATCCTTAATAGAGGGGTGTCTACCAACGGTGTAGGCATCCCTAGCAAATTTTAATTGGTCAAAATTAATTTTGCAAGTCTTAAGTTGAGCATTAAGACTTGCCACCTCATCATTTAATTTGGTAATAGACATAAGGTGTTCATTACAAGCATCAACATCAAAATCCTTACATCTATTACAAATGCTAACATGCTCTACACATGAACTAGATTTATTTGCTTCCTCTAGCTTAGCATTTAAATCATCATTTACACTCTTTAAACTAGACACAGTTTCATGGCAAGCAGATAATTCAAAAGATAGCATTTCATTCCTTTTAATCTCTAAAGCAAGAGATTTTTGCACACTAACAAACTTATCATGCTCCTCATATAATATATCCTCTTGCTTTTCTAACAATCTATCCTTTTCATTTAGAGCATCAATCAACTCATTGATTTTATCTACTTTTGTTCTATCTAAACCCTTAAATAAATCAGTATAATCTACTTCAACATCACTAGAATCATCATCGCTAGAAGTAGTATACTTAGAGGTATTTTGAACACTTACCTTCTTTTCCTTGGCCATGAGACACGTATGGCGTTCGTTGGGGAAGAGTGAAGACTTGTCAAAGGCTGAGGCAGCCAGTCCCTCATCGTCGGAGTCGGATGAAAAGCAGTCGGAGTCCCACTCCTTCCAAGGTGCGCCTCGCCCTTCGCCTTCTTGTAGTTCTTTTTCTTTTCACTCTTGTCGTGTCTTTCTTGTGCCTGGTCATTCTCATTATCAGGACATTGAGCAATAAAGTGACCAGTCTTACCGCATTTGAAGCAGGAGCGCTTTCCCCTTGTTTTGTTCTTGTTGGGGTACTCCTTGCGTCCTTTAAGTGCGGTCTTGAAGCACTTGATGATAAGCGCCATCTCATCCTCGTTGAGGCCAACAGCCTCTACTTGTGCCACCCTGCTTGTAAGCGCCTCCCTGTTGCTGGTAGCCTTAAGAGCCACAGGTTGAGGCTCGTAGACGGGTAGTGGACCATTTAGCGCATCGTCCACATATCGAGCCACCTTCACCATCATGCGCCCGCTCACAAACTTCCCAAGAATCTCATCGGGCGTCATCTTGGTGTACCTGAGATTCTCACGAATAAGGTTGATAAGATGGGGGTCAATTATGGTAAATGATCTTAGCTTTAGTCGGACGACATCATGGTCCGTCCATCTTGTGCTTCCACAGCACCTGATTTTGTTGACTAGGGTCTTGAGCCTGTTGTATGTTTGAGTTGGCTCCTCTCCCTTGATCATGGCAAACCTCCCTAGCTCGCCTTCCACCAGTTCCATCTTGGTGATCATAGTGGCATCATTTCCCTCATGTGAGATCTTGAGGGTATCCCAGATTTGCTTGGCGTTGTCCAAGCCACTAACCTTGTTATATTCATCCCTGCACAAAGATGCTAGCAAAACAATGGTAGCTTGTGCATTCTTATTAATTTGTTCATTAATCATCACAGGATTATTCGTACTATCGAAATGCATTCCATTCTCCACGATTTCCCAAATGCTAGGATGGAGCGAAAATAGATAGAGCGCATTTTATGACTCCAAAGTGAGTAATCCTCTCCATCAAAGTGTAGGGGTTTTCCAAGAGGAATAGAAAGTAAATGGGCATTTGAATTGTACAGAATGAGGGAATAATCAAAGGAATAGTTTTGATTAACCGTCTTTTTCTTTGATGAAGAATCGTCATCGTCGTCGTCTCTTGGTGAAGAAGAGAATTCGTCGCTGTCATAGTAGACGATCTTCTTGATACACCTCTTCTTCTTCCCGTCCTTCTTCTTATGACTCGAGCCAGAGTTAGTGGGCTTGTCGTCCCTTGGCTCGTTGAAGAGGGACTCCTTCTCCTTGTCGTTGACCACCATCCCCTTTCCCTTAGGATCCATCTCTTCGGGCGATTAGTCCCTTAGATGAAGAGAACGGCTCCGATACCAATTGAGAGCACCTAGAGGGGGGGTGAATAGGTGATCCTGTAAAATTCAACACTAATAGCCACAAAACTTTGTTATGTAAGTTAGAACGGCTAAGTAGCTTGAAACGAGTTCTTGTGAACACAAATAATCAAATGTAAAGCACACAAGAGACACGCGATTTTTATCCCATGGTTCGGCCAAGTAACACTTGCCTACTTCCACGTTGTGGCGTCCCAATGGACGAGGGTTGCACTCAACCCCTTTCAAGTGATCCGATGATCAACTTGAATACCACGATTTTTCCTTTCTTTGTCTTTCTCCCGTTTGCGAGTAATCTCCACAACTTGGAGCCTCTCGCCCTTACAATGAAGATCACAAAAGATGTACGGAAGTAAGTGAGGGGAGAGCAACACACACAAGACTCAAATCATAGCACAATCACGCACACAAGTCACAACTTGAGCTCAAAACACAACCCACGGAGTTCACAACTCAAATGGAGCTCAAGTCACTATCTCAAAGAATCAAATGCGCGAAGTTGGAGTCTTGGAGGCTTAGAATGTTTCTTGAATGCTTGGTTGTCTCCTCCATGCGCCTAGGGGTCCCTTTTATAGCCCCAAGGCAGCTAGGAGCCGTTGGAGGCCAACAAGGAAGGCCAAAGTTGCCTTCTGTCGGGTGGTGCACCGAACAGTCCGGTGCACCACCGGACAGTCACTGTAGACGGTCCGATGCGGATCTCCTTCCTATTCTGGCGCAGACGACCGTTGCAGATTCGTGGCAGTTGGCGCACCGGACACTGTCCGGTGTCCCCTACCGACCGTTGGCGCGGGCCACGCGTTGCCCGTGGATTGCGCGGCCGACCATTGCGCTGGCGACCGTTGGCTCACCAGACAGTCCGGTGCACCACCGGACAGTCCAATGAATTATAGTCGTACACTGCCAAATTCTCCCGAGAGTGGTCTGTTCACCGGAGTCCAGCCTGGCGCACCGGACACTGTCCGGTGCACCACCAGAGAGTCCGGTGTGCCAGACCGAGCTGGACTTTGGCTGTACTCAGCCAAGTCTTTTGTAATTCTTCCTTTTCCTGTTTCTAGCACTTAGACAAAATATGTTAGTACTCAAAACAATGTACTAAGTCTAGAAACGTACCTTGTCACATGATTTGCACTTTTTGCTTGTTTGGCACATAACAACTCAAAGATTATGTGTTGGCACTTAATCACCAAAACATTATAGAAATGGTCCAAAGGCACATTTCCCTTTCAAGAACCAAATATTATGTCATCGACATAAATTTGGCACACAAAAAGTCACCATCACAAGTCTTAGTGAAAAGAGTGGGATCGGCTTTCCCAACCTTGAAAGCATTAGCAATTAAGAAATCTCTAAGGCATTCATACCATGCTCTTGGGGCTTGCTTAAGTCCATAGAGCGACTTAGAGAGCTTGAACACATGGTCGGGGTACCTGTCATCCCCAAAGCCAGGGGGTTGTTCCACGTACACCTCCTCCTTGATTGGCCCATTGAGGAAAGCGCTCTTCACATCCATTTGAAACAACTTGAAAGAGTGGTGAGCGGCATAGGCTAATAATATTCGAATAGACTCTAGCCTAGCCACAGGAGCAAAAGTCTCCTTGAAATCCAAACCTGCGACTTGGGCATAACCTTTTGCCACAAGTCGAGCCTTGTTTCTTGTCACCACTCCGTGCTCATCTTGCTTGTTGTAAAACACCCACTTGGTTCCCACAACATTTTGCTTTGGACGTGGCACCAGGCTCCAAACTTCATTCCTCTTGAAGTTGTTGAGCTCTTCCTGCATGGCCAACACCCAGTCCGGATCCTGCAAGGCCTCTTCTACCCTGAAAGGCTCAATAGAAGAGACAAACGAGTAATGCTCACAAAAGTTAGCTAAACGTGAGCGAGTTGTTACTCCCTTGCTTATGTCACCCATAATCTGATCAACGAGGTGATTTCTTTGGATCGTCGCTCGGACTTGAGTTGGAGGGGCCAGTGGTGCTTCTTCCTCCATAACTTGTTCTTCTTGTGCTCCCCCTTGATCACGCGCCTCCAACCGCGCCTCTTCTTGAGGAACCTATCCATCATCTTGAGTTGGGGGATGCACTATTGTAGAGGAAGATGGTTGATCTTGCTCCTGTTGTTCCTGTGGTCGCACCTCTCCTATCGCCATCGTGCGCATTGCGGCCGTCAGAACATCATCTTCATCTAGGTCATCAAGATCAACTTGCTCTCTTGGAGAGCCATTAGTCTCATCAAATACAATGTCGCTAGAGACTTCAACCAAACCTGATGATTTGTTGAAGACCCTAGTATTTGAGTCAAACCCTAGTAAAAACCCTTCTACAGCTTTGGGAGCAAATTTAGAATGTCTACCTTTCTTCACCAAAATGTAGCATTTGCTCCCAAATACACGAAAGTTAGAGACATTGGGTTTGTTACCGGTAAGAAGTTCGTAGGAGGTCTTCTTGAGGAGGCGATGCAGATATAGCCGGTTTATGGCGTGGCAAGCTGTGTTCACAGCTTTCGCCCAAAACCGCTCAGGCGTCTTGAACTCTCCAAGCATCGTCCTCGCCATGTCGATAAGTGTCCAGTTCTTCCTCTCTACCACACCATTTTGTTGTGGTGTGTAGGGAGCGGAGAACTCGTGCTTGACGCCTTCTTCCTCAAGATACTCCTCCACTTGCATATTCTTGAACTCGGACCCGTTGTCGCTCGTTATCTTTTTCACCTTGAGCTCAAATTCATTTTGAGCCCTCCTTAGAAAGCGCTTTAGGGTCCCTTGGGTTTCTAATTTATCCTACAAAAAGAATACCCAAGTGAAGTGGGAAAATCATAAACTATTACAAGACCATACTTACTTCCCCCGATGCTAAGGTAGGCGACGGGTCCGAAGAGGTCCATGTAAAGAAGCTCCAGTGGTCTTGATGTTGTCTTCACATTCTTGCTGTAATGAGTACTTCCCACCTGTTTCCCTGCTTGACAAGTTGCACAAGGCCTATCTTTCTCGAAACAAACATTGGTTAGTCCTAACACATGTTCTCCCTTTAGAAGTTTATGAAGGTTCTTCATCCCAACATGTGCTAGACGGTGATGCCACAGCCAGCCCATACTAGTCTTAGCTATTAAGCATGCATCTAGATCGGCCTCCTCTTTTGAAAAATCAACTAAGTAGAGTTTGTCGTCTAATACACCCTTAAAAGCTAATAAACCATCACTCCTAAAGACAGATACATCTATATTGGTAAACAGACAATTATAACCCATGTTACATAATTGACTCACAGACAATAAGTTGTACCCGAGCGATTCAACTAAAAACACATTAGAGATAGAATGCTCGGATGTAATGGCTATCTTCCCCAATCCTTTGACCTTGCCTTGGTTCCCATCACCAAAGATGATCGAATCCTGGGAATCCTTATTCTTGACGTAGGAGGTGAACATCTTCTTCTCCCCCGTCATATGGTTTGTGCATCCGCTGTCGATTATCCAGCTAGATCCCCCGGATGCATAAACCTGCAAGGCAATTTAAGCTTGGGTTTTAGGTACCCAACTCTTGTTGGGTCCTACAAGGTTAGTCACAATAGCCTTTGGAACCCAAATACAAGTCTTGTCTCCCTTGCATTTGGATCCCAACTTTTTAGCTACTACTTTTTCATTCTTACATAAAAGCGCAAATGAAGTATTGCAAACATGGTAAATGGCAGTAGATTCATTACACACTTTCCTAGGCACATGATGCACAACATGATTTCTCCTAGGCCTACCATGCACAAAACTAGAGGTAGAGGCAAACATAGCATGTGAGTTAAAAGCATCATGATTATAACTCCTATTATAATGAGCACGATTAGCAATTTTCCTGTCATAAATAAAGGCATGGTTCCTATGAGGATTATTAACCATAGGAGCCTTCCCTTTCTCCTTGTTGGGAATGGGAGCCCTTTGGCTTGTTAAGTTCTTGGCTTCCTTTCGAAAACTAAGCCCATCCTTAATTGAGGGATGTCTACCCACGGTGTAGGCATCCCTAGCAAATTTTAATTGATCAAAATTAATTTTGCAAGTCTTAAGTTGAGCATTAAGACCTGCCACCTCATTATTTAATTTGGTAATAGAAATAAGGTGTTCATCACAAGCACCAACATCAAAATCCTTACATCTATCACAAATAACAACATGCTTTTCCCAAGAACTAGATTTATTAACTCCTTCTAGCTTAGTAGTTAATTCATCATTTAAACTCTTTAAACTAGATATAGTTTCATGGCAAGCAGATAACTCAGAAGATAGCATTTCATTCCTTTTAATCTCTAAAGCAAGAGATTTTTGCACACTAACAAATTTATCATGCTCCTCATATAAAATATCCTCTTGTTTTTCTAACAATCTATCCTTTTCATTTAGAGCATCAATTAATTCATTAATTTTTTCTATCTTAGCTCTATCTAAACCTTTGAATAAGGTAGAGTAATCTACTTCATCATCAGAAGAATCCTCATCACTGGAAGTAGAGTACTTAGGGGAATCTCGAACACTTACTGTCGGGGACCATAATTAGGGGTACCCTCAAGGTTCCTAAATCTCAGCTGGTAACCCCCATCAGCACAAAGCTGCAAAGGCCTGATGGGTGCGACTAAGTCAAGGATCGGTCCATTCGAGGGACGCGATCACGCCTCGCCCGAGCCCAGCCTCAGGCAAGGGCAGCCGACCCCGGAGGATCTACGTCTCGCCCGAGGACCCCCTCCAGCAATAGACACACCTTCGGCTCGCCCGAGGCCCAGTCTTCACCAAGAAGCAACCTTGGCCAAATCGCCACGCCAACCGACCAAATCGTAGGGGAATTTAATGCAAAGGTGGCCTGACACCTTTATCCTGACGCGCGCCCTCCAGTTGACAGAGCCGAAGTGACCGTAGTCACTTCGCCGCTCCACTGACCGGTCTGACAAGAGGACAGCGCCGCCTGCGCCGCTCCGACTGCTGTGCCACTCGACAAAGTGAGGATGACAGCAGCCAATTCCGGCTTCAGGCGTCATAGGAAACTCCGCTTCGCCTGACCCCAGGGCTCGGACTCGGGCTTAGCCCCGGAAGACGACGAACTCCGCTTCGCCCGACCCCAGGGCTCGGACTCAGGCTCAGCCCCGGAAGACGACGAACTCCGCTTCGCCCGACCCTAGGGCTCGGACTCAGCCCTGGCCTTAGCCGACGGTCTCCGCCTCGCCCGACCCAGGGGCTCGGACTCGACCTTGGCCTTGGAAGACAGACTCGACCTCGACCTCGGAGGAGCCTCCACCTCGCCCAACCCAGGGCTCGGACCGACCACGTCATGGGAGTCGCCATCATTACTTTACCCCAAGCTGACTCAGGCTACGGGGAACAAGACTGGCGTCCCATCGGGCTCGCTCCGCTAAACAAGTAATGATGGCGCCCCGCACGCTCTATGACGACGACGGCTCTCAGCCCCCTTACGGAAGCAAGAAGACGTCAGCAAGGACTCGACAGCCCCGACAGCTGTCCTTCTGCCAGGCTCTAGCGCTCCTCCGACGGCCACGACACCACACGAACCGGGTGCCAAAACCTCTCCGGCTGCCACGATGGCATGTACTTAGGGCACTAGCTCTCCTCCGCTAGACACGTTAGCACACTGCTACACCCCCCATTGTACACCTGGACCCTTTCCTTACGCCTATAAAAGGAAGGTCTAGGGCCCTCTTACAGGGGGTTGGCCGCGCGGGGAAGGACGGGATGGCGCTCGCGTGAGGCCGCTCGCTCCCTCCCGCGTGGACGCTTGTAACCCCATACTGCAAGCGCACCCGACCTGGGCGCGGGACAAACACGAAGGCCGCGGGATTTCACCTCTCACGCCTGTCTCCCTCCGGCTTCTTCCCCCCTTCGCGCTCCGTCTCGCGCCGACCCATCTGGGCTGGGGCACACGGCGACAATTTACTCGTCGGTCCAGGGACCCCCAGGGTTCGAAACGCCGACAGTTGGCGCGCCAGGTAGGGGCCTACTGCGTGTTGACGAACAGCTTCCCGTCAAGCTCCAGATGGGCAGTCTCCAGCAACCTTTCCAGCCCGGGACGGTGCTCCGTTTCGGGAGTCTTGAGTTCATGTCCCTCGACGGCAGCTACGACATGATACTCCTTCCCCTGCCGCGCGACAACGACAATGGCGGCCGACAACCCGCCCGCCGGCGGCGGAATCGACGACGTCTTCCCCACGTGGTGGAAGCACAACATTCGGGCTTGTCCCGTCCCCTCCCCCGCCGACGGAGGAGGAGGCGGGGCAACCAAGGCCAAGCAGGAGACGACACCTCATCGGCTGTCGAGCGAGTCGACGGCGCCGGCGCCCCAACGGGGGGCACGTCGGGCATCGACCTCGCGTTTGAGGCGAACACGAGCGCCGTCTCCCCGCAACACGCCAACCCCAAGCAAACGGACGACACCAGCACGCTCGCAAAGGACTTGCTGGGCGTCACCCTCGTACCTGAGACGGCGGTGCGGTCTACCCCTGACGTGACTTCGTCACCGCCCGTCGACCAAGAGGTACCGACCGATTCCCATCTCGCGCCTTTTGGATTTAGCCTCAACCCACCAAGCGACTTCGCTTTGGTGGACGCTCTCATAGAGGCGAGTCCAAACCCTCTGGGGTATTGTATGCGGTCACCCTGGGACCAGCTGACGGCCGTCTCGACCTACGGGCCCTCGGGATCCGAGGAAGATGACGAGCCCGACTTTAGTTGGGATTTCTCCGGACTTGGTAACCCCAGTGCCATGCGGGACTTTATGACCGCGTGCGACTACTGCCTTTCCGACTGTTCCGACGGTAGCCGCAGCCTCGGCGACGAGGACTGTGGCCCAAGTCGTGAATGTTTCCACGTCGATCTAGGGAGTCCCGACGAAGGCAACCATCTTGGTATGCTGGAGAACGGTGACCACCCTAGGCCTGTGCCTCGCGTTGACATCCTTCGGGAGCTAGCTGTGGTCCCCGACCCGGTGGGGGGTCATGACCCACAGCTCGAGCAAATCCACGAGATGCAGGCCAGGCTCGACGAGGGAGCAGGAACACTTGAGCCGTTCCGCCGGGACAATGGGCAGGAATGGGCGGGCCAACCTCTGGCCGGAGAAGTGCGTCATCTACCCCAGGGCATCCAGCACCGTGCCGCCGACGATGTCAGGGTAAGGCCGCCACCGGTTTCTAGTGGGGTCGGCCAGAACCTGGCTGCAGCGGCAATACTTCTCCGCGCGATGCCGGAGCCATCAACCACCGAGGGGCGGCGTATACAGGGAGAGCTCAAGAACCTCCTGGAGGACGTCGCGGTCCGACGGGCCGAAAGCTCCGCCTCCCGAAGGCAGGGGTACCCCTCGGAACATCGTGCCGCGACTTCCCGATTCATGCGGGAAGCCTCGATCCACACCGGGCGCACACGCAACATAGCGCCTGCGGCCCCGGGTCACCTCGGTTCCGAGCACCGTCACCGCAACCGTCGGGCCAACCTCGACGAGAGGGTGCGCCGAGGCTACCACCCCAGGCGTGGGGGACGCTACGACAGCGGGGAGGATCGGAGTCCCTCGCCCGAACCACCCGGTCCGCAGGCTTTCAGCCGCGCCATACGACGGACGTCGTTCCCGACCCGGTTCCGGGCCCCGACTACTATCACAAAGTACTCGGGGGAGACGAGACCGGAACTCTGGCTCGTGGACTACCGGCTGGCCTGCCAGCTGGGTGGAACGGACGATGACAACCTCATCATTCGCAACCTCCCCCTGTTCCTTTCTGACACCGCTCGCGCCTGGCTGGAGCACCTTCCTCCGGGGCAGATCTCCAACTGGGACGACCTGGTCCAAGCCTTCGCCGGCAATTTCCAGGGCACGTACGTGCGCTCCTCGAATCTCCGAAGCTACCGACAGCAGCCGGGAGAGTCTCTCCGGGACTACATCCGGTGATTTTCGAAGCAGCGCACCGAGCTGCCCAACATCACCGATTTGGATGTCATCGGCGCGTTCCTCGCTGGCACCACCTGTCGCGACCCGGTGAGCAAGCTGGGTCGCAAGACCCCCACCAAGGCGAGCGAGCTGATGGACATCGCCACCAAGTTCGCCTCTGGCCAGGAGGCGATCAAGGCCATCTTCCGGAAGGACAAGCAGCCCCAGGGCCGCCCACCGGAAGATGTCCCCGAGGCGTCAACTCAGCGCGGCGCCAAGAAGAAAGGCAAGAAGAAGTCGCAAGCAAAACGCGACGCCGACGACGCGGACCTTGTCGCCGCCGCCGAGTACAAGAACCCTCGGAAACCTCCCGGAGGTGCCAAACTCTTCGACAAGATGCTCAAGGAGCCGTTCCCCTATCATCAGGGGCCCGTCAAGCACACCCTTGAGGAGTGCGCCATGCTTCGGCGCCACTTTCACAAGGCCGGGGCACCCGCGGAAGGTGGCAGGGCTCGCGACGATGATAAGAAGGAAGATAACAAGGCGGGAGAGTTCCCCGAGGTCCATGACTGCTTTATGATCTACGGTGGGCAAGTGGCAAATGCCTCGGCTCGCATCGCAAGCAAGAGCGTCGAGAGGTCTGCTCGGTAAAGGCGGCGGCGCCAGTCTACCTAGACTGGTCCGACAAGCCCATCACCTTCGACCAAGCTGACCACCCCGACCGCGTGCCGAGCCCGGGGAAATACCCGCTCGTTGTTGACCCCGTCATCGGCAACGTCAGGCTCACCAAGGTCCTCATGGATGGAGGCAGCAGCCTCAACATCATCTACGCCGAGACCCTCGGGCTCCTACGGATCGATCTGACCTCGGTCCGAGCAGGCGCTACGCCTTTCCACGGGATCATCCCCGGGAAGCGCGTCCAGCCCCTCGGACGACTCGATCTACCCATCTACTTTGGGACACCCTCAAACTTCCGAAGGGAGACCCTCACGTTCGAGGTGGTCGGGTTCCGAGGAACCTACCACGCAGTACTGGAGAGGCCCTGCTACGCCAAGTTCATGGCTGTTGGGGGCCTTCGTCCTCCGAAGGTCCTCAAAAACATGATTTGACAATGTTTTCCAAGTGGATTATGTGAACAGGTATTTTCGGACTCAGAACTATGAATATGAAGCACGGCCAGGACGAAGCCTGAACCAGACGAAGGACGAGCGCAGCCGAAGCTGTGCGCAGGGAAGCTTCGTCGCGATAGCAGAGGGGGGAACCGACTTAAAGATGAAAGGACTGCGTGGGCCTTGACAAATTTCCGTAAGCCATTGACAAATGTAATGGACATGGATGTAATTTTACGTGGGCTGCGTCCCGCGCCTATAAATAGATGAACAGTACTCCCGTACTGTTCACGCTGACTTGGCATTGGCATTTGCGTCACGCTTGTACTTTTTACCTTCTCTCAAGACCGAAGGTACATTTGTAATTCGTAATCATTTCTATTTCTCTGTGTTAATAAAATAGAAATGATTCTATGATTTACATTTCATGTTTTATATGAATCCTTCGTTATTACTTGTTGAATTTACGAAGGTATGTCTCTTGTGACCTTCGTCCGGAACTCATTATTCCCGAAGGGAAATAATGTTTGGTAGGACGAAGGGCCTTAACATTTAACACTTTTTATGTTGCCTTGTTCTTAATCCGAAGCATTTGAGAACAAGTCCCCAACATTGGCGCCCACCTCCGGTGAACTCACTTCCACTTCCACTTCGAGCTTTTTTGAACACCTTCGGAAGCTATAGACCTTCGCTATGGCGCCGAAGAAAGCTTCAGCGATTGGGGCTTCAGCACTGCAACCGCTGGACCACAACCAGGAGACCGTCTCTCTTCGGGAGGCCCGAAGCCAGAAGAGAAAGGCCGTAAGCCCGACGCTTCAGGAGGAAGAGCTAGACCAAGAAATCAGGGATATGGAGATCCTACATCAACAGGTGCAAAGGAAGAAGGAGAAGATGGCCCGGCTAGCTGAGTTGCAACGGCAGATAGACGAAGCCTCTGAGGAAGTCCGCCATCTTACCCATGATGAGCAAAACAGAAGGCCTCAGCAGAAAGACCTTCATCAGGAGGGCTTCGTCAACGAAGATGACTGGTATGACAATTTCCATCAGGGAAATTTTGTTTTCGATGATGCTTCTCCTTTGTCCGCTGAGCTGCAGGCTACACCTTGGCCTCCATCCTATAAGCCACCTCAGCTTCCCATGTTCGACGGCCACTCAGACCCGAAGCAGTTCCTGATGAGCTACGAAGCAACAGTGTCTTCGTATGGGGGCAATGCTGCAGTCATGGCGAAGTCTTTCGTTATGGCCGTCAGGAGTGTTGCTCAGACCTGGTATTCCTCCCTTCGGCCAGGAACGATCACTTCATGGCAAAAGCTGAAGGATATGTTACTGACCAGCTTTCAAGGATTTCAGACGAAGCCGGTCACAGCTCAAGCCTTGTTCCAGTGCATTCAGGATCATGAAGAATACCTTCAGGCATATGTCCGAAGGTTCTTACGTTTGAGGGCGCAGGCACCAACGGTGCCCAATGAAATTGTTATTGAAGCCATGATCAAGGGGCTTCGTCCTGGGCCTGCAGCTCAATACTTTGCTAGAAAGCCGCCTCAGACCCTGGAGAAACTGCTACAAAAGATGGATGAGTACATTCGTGCTGACAATGACTTTCGCCAAAGAAGGGAGGAGGCCTTCAGATTTTCTGAAATGACCAGGGGCTTCGGAGGAAGATACTACCCGAGGCATGTCCGGTCCATCCACAGCTCCACTCAGAATGATGATAAGGGGAGTCAGCAGAGCAGACCGCAGTGCTCCTCACAGGCTTCGGGGCAACAACAAGCTTTCTTCCGGCCACCAGCTCCGAGAGGCAGAGGCGCCAGGGGCTTCGGCGGAAGATTCAGAGATCAACCAAGGAAATTGTTTTGCTTGTTCTGTGGAGAAGGCAAGGGCCATACCACTAGGACGTGCCATATTACAATCCAGAAGCAAAAGGAGATAGCCGAAGCTACATCTCAACAAGTTCAGCCGAAGCAGGTCATGCATACTGCTTCGTATCATCCGCCTTACATCCCACAGTACATAGACAACCACCCTGCAGCTTCTGTAGCTTCGGCAAGTCAACCTCAAGCTTCCTGGCAACAGCCCCCGCCTCCACCTCCATTGCAACAGGGTCAACAGCCAGAAGGGAGTCAATATGCTCCACATCAAAGGGACTTCAGAGAACAATCCGAAGCTCGCACAGTCAACAGCACTGTGCCAGAGTCGAAGCACATTTATTGACACATATCCTACCTTTGATAGCAGTCTTTTCCATTCAGTTCTATTCTCTGTAGCAAAAAACATTGATCGTTTCCATGTAATAATTTCGCTGTTTCCCACGAGGAAAATCTATTTTCTCCACAGGATTAAGTTGATGAAGTTTTTGTGTTAACAAGGAGGACCTTCGAAATATTAAAAATCCTTCGGATTAACAGAAAGTCGTTCTAAGGAACGCAGAGTAAGTTCATGAAGTCACAAAAAGCCGTTCCAAAGGGAGCGCAGTGTAAGTTTTCTGCTCAAAAGTCGTTCCTAAAGGAATGCAGAGCTTACAGCGAAAAGTCAACGCTGATACCGTCTAAGTAAAAGACGAAGAAGCTCCTAAGGGAGGCTTACAGCGAAAAGTCAACGCTGATACCGTCTAAGTAAAAGACGAAGAAGCTCCAAAGACGTTCCTAAGGGAATGCAGAGCTTACGAATAAATTTTGTGTGTATCTTCGGAACAAAGGTCATTTGCATAACATAACATCATCACATCATCTTGCATAGCATAAGCATCATACATCATATTGCATTTTGCAAGAGAAGGGTACACAGTATCGACCTTCGGAAGAATGCTTTGAGAAAGCAATATCGAAATTGTATAAATTCGGAATACAGCTTCGGAGAATATTTTTACGAAGCATGGACAAGCTTCGTCAGAGCAATATCGAAATTGTATAGCTTCGGAGAATGCTTTCACGAAGCATGGATGTGACTTATCAGAACAGTTTTAACGGAGAATATTTTCTTCACGAAGCATGAAAAGAAGGGAAGGTGTTTTTTTCGCCGAAGGCTCAAAAATGGTATGTATGTAGAGTTTCATGCATCGTAAAGAATTGAATAATGAAAAGAAACTTGTATATTACATTCAAATGTACAAAATGTTACATAGATCACAATTCAAATGTTTTTTCTAAATAGCATCTAGTCTTCTCTTAATACTGCTTCGGCGGCTTCATTTAGAAGCTGATCAACAACTTTGTCCATGATAGCTTCGGCCATTTGTTTAATTTCATCATCACCTTTTGTGTGCGGGTCGGCAGTCGATTCAGCAGCTTCTGAGGCAAAAGAATATTTCTTCATTACTATTACAAATCGTGAGCAAAGTTTGAAACAAAAATTACAACACAATAAGAACGACTAATTAATACCTAATTGCCTTTCGGGCTCTGTACTTTTTTCGGCAGCTTCTGCCACTTTCCTAGCATCATGGATGCCTTTTTCGCTCCTTTGGATGATTTCTTGCGCCATTCCTCGGCCGCCGTCGTTCCAGATATCAGTAAAAAATTTGCCACCAACAACGCTTGCTTCGGCCGAGGGGTCCTTGATGTCTTCGGAAGATAAGGCAGCTTCGGACTGAGCTAAAAATTTTACATGCCCGCAACCTTTCTTCTCTAAGACAGAAGCAATTCCTCTGGCGCCCGAAAAAGCGCAGATGTCGCCACGACTGCTCAGGATCTCCTCGAAGGCCTCTGCTTCGTGACTAATCCATTCCAGTGGACCTTCGAGATTACCTCGAGAGAAATTCTCTTCGCTGGAAAAGGCGCCCACGCTGGCGAAGCTGTTTTTAATTTTATTCACGCATTCTACAGATTTAACATAGCATTTTCTTTGAGAGGCACGAAGCTCCTTAACCCTTAACTCCAACTTATCCACCATATGATCACTAAGTTCTCGTTTTGTTTCCTCAAGCACACGTTCTTCTTTCGCCCGGGCTAGTTGTTTCTGAAGATCTTTGATCTCGTGTTTCTGAGCTTCGGCCTGAATCTTTGCAGCAGCTTCGTCCTTTTTTATCTTGTCTACTAGAGTAACCAGAATTTTGTCTTTTTCTAGAGCTTCGTTCCTCAGCTTTATAACTTCGGAGCGCAAATTGTTGAACGCAATCTCATAGCTTTCATCTTCGGCGCTTTTTTGGGCTCTTAATGCATTGCTTAGAATTAAGCCCTGTACGAAAAAGAATCCACATAAGAATATAGGAATGAATTACATATTAAAAAAGTTTTTTCAAACACTTAATTCCCAAACCTTTAGGCTATTGTATGCAAGACTGTCTGCGAGATCCTCTTTCGTCATGGCGCTTAATCCAGCTTCGAGCTTCGGGAAGCCTATACTCTTGGCCATCTCTCGGCAGACAGATAGTTCTTTATTATCAGGTAGGCAGTATAGGAAGTCATCTTCATTTGTCCCATTGAATATTACTGCCCCCTTCGGATATTTTAGCTCTTTCGCATAATGATTCGCTTCATAGATTTCTTCTTCAGACAGTTTCTTCCCCGAAGCATGTCGCACGATGTAATCGCGTATGCTGGAGGGGGCTTCGGGGGCGGCAGTCTCAATTTCTTCAACTAGAGCTGGTTCTGATATTTTCTCGGATTGTTCCTTGGCGGGCTCTGAAGGCCCAGCTTCGGCTTCGGCTTCGGCTTCAGCTTCAGCTTGTTGTTTCGAAGCTTCAGTAGATGCTTCGGCGAGTTCAACAGACTCCTTTGCGGTTGTGCTTGAAGACTTAATTGTCTCCAAGACATCCAGTACGTTAACCATTCTCTTTCTTCTTGGAGTCACCAATGGGCCTTTTTGATTTTTTGTTGATTCAACGTTTGCTGAAGGACTTAAGATTTCTGATGTTTTTGGCCCTTCAGTCTTCGGTCTTTCTAATGCTGAAGGCGCTTCGGCTTTTTCTTCCGTCTTCGGCACTGAAGCTGGTTCCGTAGCTTCAGAGGCCAAAGAAGTTTCACCAATAAATTCTGGCACTGTGGCCGGCTCAATAAAGCGCGTTCGATGGGTGAGCACCTTCATCTTTTTCCTTTGAGGCGCTGGCTCACTAGTGACACTCGTGGTAGCTTCTGTCGCAGGAGAAGTATTTTTCCTTTTGCGACCCAGTACCGGATAGTGGTAGTCGGGATAGACAAACCCGACTGCGTCGAATACCCGGTTGAGCCTTTTCTTTTTTCGGCCTCCGAAGGCTGCTGATAATGCAGTATTCTCGGCCTTCGAATATGTGCCAAGCAGCTCGTCACTCAACGTCTCAATACTTTTCAACCAATCATCATCAGGTTCAACAAATTTATCTGCATACTTGAATGTATATTTTAGTCTAACTAGTCCGCCTTCGTCGGACTCTTTAATAGTTTCCTTCGGCATTTCCCACTTTTCTGTAAGTGGCCATACCCTGAAGGCAATGTGCTCTTGGACCAAGTCCCTTGTCCCAATGAAAGAGCAGACCACGCTGAAGGCTCTTTGGCACTCCTCGGCTGCTTCGTCCATTTCAACCTTCGGCCTTCGTAGTCCGAAGCGTTGCCAGATGGGGTGCATAATAATACTTTTAACATTTTCTTGCGCTGTTAAGTCATTCTTCACATAAAACCACTCTGTCATCCAGGCTCCGGGCCACCTCTTCCGAAAGGTCGGCACAGGGCAGCTTGACCCGGAGCGGGCACCGAAGCTGTAACACCCAAAATTGTTGTGATATTGTTCTTTTCCCCAGGGCTTTGTCTCGTATAATAATTCATGAATGTTGCAAAAACTCTTAGCATTTGGTTCTAAACCTTGGCTTCTTGCAGCCCAGACAAATATCCCCATCCTTATGATAGCTTCGGGAGTAAGTTGATGAAGGTAGACTTGAAATGTTTTCAGTACCTCAACAACAAAGTTGCTCAGGGGAAATCGAAGCCCAGCCTTGAGAAAGCTTCGAAAGATTACAACTTCATCTTCCTCGGGAGTGGGAGAAGTCTTTTCTCCAGCGTCAGCCCTCACAATAGATATATCTCGAAAATACCGCCCCCTCATATTATCAATATGGCTCTGCTTGATAGTGGTTTTCCCGAAAACCGTGTGACTTGGCCGCCATGGTCGATCTTCGGCCTCTTCCCCACCACTCTCTACATCATAGCTGTCGCTGTCACCAGTATCTTCGGACAAATCTTCGAGAATCTCCTTGGTGATTTTCTCTGTATTGGTCTCTGCCATCGCTATCAGGAACCCCAGATTCTTCTCCTCCTCGAGACTCAGCTTCGTCTCAGCAGGGATCTTCTTGCCTTCAGACATCTTCGGAAACGCTAAAAAATTGTTCCCAAGACCGAAGCTCCAAAATCAAAAAGACTAGCAAATCTTAGTGCACAAGAGCTAAAAATTTTAGTGGGTCGAAGCAGATGGCAAGTGTGCGTACCAAATGAGTTGGCGGTATGATCTTATTTATACGCCAGGGGCGTTGAAAATTGAAAGACCCCGCTTGTCAGTGAATGTTGCTATTCTAGCAAAGGGAAGGTGTTTTTTCGGACCTTCGGCTCAAGGCCTTCGTCCATATCGCAATCTGAATTTATTATTAACAAATTAATATTGCGAGGGGCTACTGTTGGGGGCCTTCGTCCTCCGAAGGTCCTCAAAAACATGATTTGACAATGTTTTCCAAGTGGATTATGTGAACAGGTATTTTCGGACTCAGAACTATGAATATGAAGCACGGCCAGGACGAAGCCTGAACCAGACGAAGGACGAGCGCAGCCGAAGCTGTGCGCAGGGAAGCTTCGTCGCGATAGCAGAGGGGGGAACCGACTTAAAGATGAAAGGACTGCGTGGGCCTTGACAAATTTCCGTAAGCCATTGACAAATGTAATGGACATGGATGTAATTTTACGTGGGCTGCGTCCCGCGCCTATAAATAGATGAACAGTACTCCCGTACTGTTCACGCTGACTTGGCATTGGCATTTGCGTCACGCTTGTACTTTTTACCTTCTCTCAAGACCGAAGGTACATTTGTAATTCGTAATCATTTCTATTTCTCTGTGTTAATAAAATAGAAATGATTCTATGATTTACATTTCATGTTTTATATGAATCCTTCGTTATTACTTGTTGAATTTACGAAGGTATGTCTCTTGTGACCTTCGTCCGGAACTCATTATTCCCGAAGGGAAATAATGTTTGGTAGGACGAAGGGCCTTAACATTTAACACTTTTTATGTTGCCTTGTTCTTAATCCGAAGCATTTGAGAACATCCAACAGCCTCCCTGGGAAGGGCCATTCGTCATCGCTAAAATTCTGAAGCCCGGGACGTACAAGCTGGCCAACAGTCAAGGCGAGGTCTACAGCAACGCCTAGAACATCCAACAGCTACGTCGCTTCTACCCTTAAGATGCTTTCAAGTCGTTCATACGCCTCGTTCACACACAAAGTCTAGTCATCAAGGAAGGGTCAGCCTTGCCTCGGCAAAGCCCGACCTTCACTCGGGGGCTAAAAGGGGGGAACCCCCTCTGCGTCGAAATTTTCCTCGGAAAAATATCTTTTCTGCCAGAATGTCTTTCGTGCTTTTTGACTACTTCAAAAGTGGATCCTGAAAACGACGGAGTACACGTAAGCAGCCAAGGCTGACCGAGCCGAGGGACTCCTATGCCTCCGGGATACGGATACCTCACTCATCACCTTCTGCGATAAGTAACTCACGCTCGGATAAGTGATTCCGTGGACCGAACAAGTCTTCACGCTCGAAAACTCCTCTGCCGAAACGATTTTTCGGGCCTTCTCGACTACTTCGGTGACATAACCCTATGGACGAGCAAGAGTGCACGTAAGCGGCAAGGCCGACCGAGCCGAGGGATTCCTATGCCTCCGAGATACAAATACCTCACTCATCACCTTCCGTGAAAAGTAACGCTCGCTCGGACGAACAATTCTGTTACCGACAAATAAGTCCGGATACTCAAAACAAGAGGAAAAGAAACGCAGCTTTACAACACGACGACAGTGTGTTTGGGCCTCGGCGGCCGCAGAAAACATACACGCACTACAAGATGATCCGATCTTGCAGGCTCGGATCTTGACAGTTGAAGGGAGCAGCAGCACCCTTGGCGTCAACTACACCTTCGGCAAGGTCCGACCTAGCCTCGGACGGCGACGTGGTCGGAGGATCTCCACTCCGAAGGACGACATCAGCACCGCACCCGGGCCATCGCTGCCAGGGCCTTTTCCAAGAATCTGGCTCGAGCAGACGGCTCGGGCCGGCCACCCCGAAGCCTCGGCCAGCTGCCCCCCCCCCCCCCCCCCCCCCCCGAGGACATCGGCCCGGCTTGTGGCCTCAGCAACTCAACTCCGGCGTCGGTCCCGCCAGTGGACGACCCGGCTAGGCTCTGGCCGACCAAGTCTTCTTCTCGAGCCAACTCTGCCCCTGTTCGTGCTGACACCGCTACCTCCGGCTTCGACTCATCGAAGAGCGACCAAGGGTTTCCTTTAACTAAGCAAGAGAAGCCTCGGACAGCAAGGCCGACCGAGCCGAGGGACTCCTACGCCTCCGGGATACGGATACCTCACTCGTCACCTTCGCACGAGGCGACTCACGTTTGGTGAAGCGGTTCAGATAGCTGACAGACGAGTCTTAGTGCTCGAAATGAGGAAAAAACACGGCTCCGTGCCGAAAATACATACATGTTCAGGCCCCGACAGCCACAATGAACAAAACATCGACATTCAAGGTGCCATTACAAATGGAACTCCGGTTTCACCTCCGCGGGTACGAAGAACCCCCCACATTGGGGGGCCTGCGGAGCAACAGAAGGCCTACGGGTAGAGTACTTAGGGGAATCTCGAACACTTACTGTCGGGGACCATAATTAGGGGTACCCTCAAGGCTCCTAAATCTCAGCTGGTAACCCCCATCAGCACAAAGCTGCAAAGGCCTGATGGGTGCGACTAAGTCAAGGATCGGTCCATTCGAGGGACGTGATCACGCCTCGCCCGAGCCCAGCCTCAGGCAAGGGCAGCCGACCCCGGAGGATCTACGTCTCGCCCGAGGACCCCCTCCAGCAACAGACACACCTTCAGCTCGCCCGATGCCCAGTCTTCACCAAGAAGCAACCTTGGCCAAATCGCCACGCCAACCGACCAAATCGCAGGGGCATTTAATGCAAAGGTGGCCTGACACCTTTATCCTGACGCGCTCCCTCCAGTTGACAGAGCCGAAGTGACCGTAGTCACTTCGCCACTCCACTTACCGGTCTAACAAGAGTACAGCGCCGCCTGCGCCGCTCCGACTGCTGTGCCACTCGACAGAGTGAGGATGACAGCAGCCAAGTCTGGCTTCAGGCGTCATAGGAAACTCCGCTTCGCCCGACCCCAGGGCTCGGACTCGGGCTCAGCCCCAGAAGACGACGAACTCCGCTTCGCCCGACCCCAGGGCTCGGACTCGGGCTCAGCCCCAGAAGACGACGAACTCCGCTTCGCCCGACCCCAGGGCTCAGACTCGGGCTCAGCCCCGAAAGACGACGAACTCCACTTCGCCCGACCCCAGGGCTCGGACTCGGGCTCAGCCCCGGAAGACGACGAACTCTGCTTCGCCCGACCCCAGGGCTCAGACTCGGGCTCAGCCCCGGAAGACGACGAACTCCGCTCCGCCCGACCCTAGGGCTCGGACTCAGCCCTGGCCTCAGCCGACGGTCTCCGCCTCGCCCGACCCAGGGGCTCGGACTCGACCTCGGCCTTGGAAGACAGACTCGACCTCGACCTCGGAGGAGCCTCCACCTCGCCCAACCCAGGGCTCGGACCGACCACGTCATGGGAGTCGCCATCATTACCCTACCCTAAGCTGACTCAGGCTACGGGGAACAAGACCGGCGTCCCATCGGGCTCGCTCCGCTAAACAAGTAATGATGGCGCCCCGCACGCTCTATGACGACGGCGGCTCTCAGCCCCCTTACAGAAGCAAGAAGACGTCAGCAAGGACTCGACAGCCCCAACAGCTGTCCTTCCGCCAGGCTCTAGCGCTCCTCCGACGGCCACGACACCACACGAAAACCGGGTGCCAAAACCTCTCCGGCTGCCACGATGGCATGTACTTAGGGCACTAGCTCTCCTCCGCTAGATACGTTAGCACACTGCTACACCCCCCATTGTACACCTGGAACCTTTCCTTACGCCTATAAAAGGAAGGTCCAGTGCCCTCTTACAGGGGGTTGGACGCGCGGGGAAGGACGGGACGGCGCTCGCGTGAGGCCGCTCGCTCCCTCCCGCGTGGACGCTTGTAACCCCCTACTGCAAGCGCACCCGACCTGGGTGTGGGACAAACACGAAGGCCACGGGATTTCACCTCTCACGCCTGTCTCCCTCCGGCTTCTTCCCCCCTTCGCGCTCCGTCTCGCGCCGACCCATCTGGGCTGGGGCACGCGGCGACAATTTACTCGTCGGTCCAGGGACCCCCCGGGTTCGAAACGCCGACACTTACCTTCTTATCTTTGGCCATGAGGCAAGTGTGGCGTTCGTTGGGGAAGAGCGAAGATTTGTCGAAGGCCAAGGCAGCCAATCCTTCATCGTCGGAGTCGGATGAAGAGCAGTCCGAATCCCATTCTTTGCCAAGGTGCGCCTCGCCCTTCGCCTTCTTGTAAACCTTCTTCTTCTCCCTCTTCCCATGCTTTTCTTGTTCCTGGTCATTATCATTATCGGGGAATTGTGCTATGAAATGACCAGTCTTACCGCATTTGAAACAGGAGTGCTTTCCCCTTGCTTTGTTCTTGTTGGGGTACTCCTTGCGTCCTTTCAGTGCGGTCTTGAAGCGCTTGATGATTAGAGTCATCTCATCTTCGTTTAGCCCGACATCCTCAACTTGTGCCACCTTGCTTGGTAGCGCCTCCCTGCTGCGTGTTGCTTTGAGAGCAACGGGTTGAGGCTCGTAGACGGGTATAGGGCCATTAAGAGCATCATCCACGTATCGCGCTTCCTTTACCATCATACGCCCGCTCACGAATTTTTCGAGTATCTCCTCGGGCGTCATATTGGTGTACCTGGGATTTTCACGAATAAGGTTTACAAGATGGGGGTCAATTACCGTGAATGACCTTAGCGTAAGTCGGACGACGTCGTGGTCCGTCCATCTTGTGCTTCCATAGCTTCTAATCTTGTTGATGAGGGTCTTGAGCCTGTTGTAGGTCTGCGTTGGCTCCTCTCCCCTGATCATCGCAAATCTCCCTAGCTCGCCTTCCACCAACTCTATTTTGGTGATCATGGTGGCGTCGTTTCCCTCATGAGATATCTTGAGGGTGTCCCGGATTTGCTTGGCGTTGTCCAAGCCGCTCACCTTGTTGTATTCATCCCTGCACAAAGATGCTAGCAAAACAGTGGTAGCTTGTGCATTCTTATGAATTTGCTCATTAATAAACACAGGGTTATCCGTACTATCGAAATGCATTCCATTTTCAACTATCTCCCAAATACTAGGATGGAGAGAAAATAAGTGACTACGTATTTTGTGACTCCAAAAAGAGTAGTCTTCTCCATCAAAGTGTGGAGGTTTACCAAGTGGGATTGATAGCAAATGAGCAGTAGAATTGAATGGAATACGAGAATAATCAAATGAATAGTTTTGATTAACCGGTTTCTTTTTCGATGAGTCATCGTCGTTGTCGTCTCTTGGTGAAGAAGATGAGGCATCACTGTCGTAGTAGATGATCTTCTTGATGCGCCTCTTCTTCTTCCTGTCCCTCTTCTTGTGACTCGATCCTGAGTCAGTGGGCTTGTCGTCCCTTGGCTCGTTGAAGAGGGACTCCTTCTCCTTGTCGTTGACCACCATCCCCTTTCCCTTAGGATCCATCTCTTCGGGCGATTAGTCCCTTAGATGAAGAGTACAGCTCTGATACCAATTGAGAGCACCTAGAGGGGGGTGAATAGGTGATCCTGTAAAATTCAACACTAAATAGCCACAAAACTTAGTTATAGAAGTGTTAGTGTGACTAAGTAGTTGAGAAGCGAGTTCTTATGGACAAAACAATCACGGAGAAAGCAATCACAAGAGACACACGATTTTATCCCGTGGTTCGGCCAAGTAGCACTTGCCTACTTCCACGTTGTGGCGTCCCAATGGACGAGGGTTGCACTCAACCCCTTTCAAGTGATCCAATGATCAACTTGAATACCACGGTATTTTCCTTAGAGTATTTTCCCATTTGCGAGGAATCTCCACAACTTGGAGTCTCTCGCCCTTACAACAAAGATCACAATGAAAGCATGGAGTAAGGTTGGGATGAGAAACACACACAAGACACAAATCGCAGCACATCCACGCACACAAGAGAAGACTTGAGCTCAAATGACAACACAGGGAGTGCTTGACTCGAATAGAGCTCAAATCTCTAACACAACGAAACGAATGTGCGGGAACAAAGTCTGGATGCCTTAGGATGCTTAGTGAATGCTTGTGTAGCTCCTCCATGTGCCTAGGGGTCCCTTTTATAGCCCCAAGGAAGCTAGGAGCCGTTGAAGGCCAACAAGGAAGGCCAAACTTGCCTTCTGTCGGGTGGTGCACCGGACAATCACTGTAGCTGTCCGGTGTGCGATCTCCTTCCTTTTCTAGCGCACCTGACCATTGCAGCTTCGGGCCTGTTGGCGCACCGGACACTGTCCGGTGCACACCGGACAGTCCGATGCCCCCTGCCGACCGTTGGTGCGTGCCACGCGTCGCCCGCGGATTGCGCGACCGACCGTTGCGCTGGCAACCGTTGGCTCACCAGACAGTCCGGTGAATTATAGTCGTACGCCGCCAAACTTTTCCCGAGAGCGGCCTTTTCACCGGAGACCAGTCTGGCGCACCGGACACTGTCCGATGCACCACCGGACAGTCCGGTGTGCCAGGCCGAGCTGGACTTCGGCTGCACCCAGCCAAGTCTTTTGCAATTATTTTCTTTTCTTCTTTTCTCTGTTTCTAACACTTAGACAAATATATTAGTATACAAAAACTAACTACTAAGTCTAGAAACATACCTTGTTACATGATTTGCACTTCTTGCTTGTTTGGCACATAGCTACTCACTTACTATGTGTTGGACACTTAATCACCAAAACATTATAGAAATGGCCCAAGGGCACATTTCCCTTTCAGGTGGCGCAGGCGACTGATGCATGAACGAAATCTAGAAAAGAATGGACTCATCTATTCACCCATCGGTTAGGCTCAGGCTCAGGCCAGGGCTCCCAACCGATCCATGGACATGACGGAGAGGCTGGCGCTGGAGGAGCTATTTCTGAACCCGTCGATCCCACGGCCGCCGCCAGTGGCGCTTCCTTCGTGGAGTGCTAACGCCGTCTCCAGGTTGGCCACGATGTCGGCCATGGCGGAGTGGTCCTTGCCCTCCAACCAGACACAGTGCATGACGGTGTACGCCACCAGCTCAACAGCCTTGGCCTCGTGCGCCATGGGCTCCAATCCGTCGCAAGAGGGTCCAGCACTTCCCGAGCTCCCTTCCATTGATGCTGATAACCGTGTAGTCCACCACGCTCACAGGGCTCCCACCCTCTGCCTCCTTGAAAACCCAAACGCCAACGGGCTCCTCCAGTTATGCTGCCCTCTGATATAAAGGTTACACATAAGGAAAATATTAACAATGTTTCTTTTTATTCCTCGAAAAAACAATTACTGATTTTATATCAGGATATGGGAGAGTGCAAAGGCAGAAAAAGGCGCAAGCCACATTCTATTTAAGGTACGGTGAACATGCACATAAACCAGTGCCTATCAGAATGGGCTAAATCATATGGATAAAGCAGTAAGTATTCACATGACATTGGCGGAGGAAGAGTAATGCTTACTCCATTCATTTTTGTTCATTGGTTTACCTTTACAAGGGTGCTTTTTTTGTTTGTCATGAAAGGAATCCTTAGAGACACATAGTGACATCTTCATAGCATATTTAATGTTAACTATGCTTGCCAAGACTTAGTTCTTTTGTTTATTTGTCACCAAGGGTGGTGGGGTGCATGGCTATTAAAGTAGTAAAACAATAAAATGTTAGGAGGCACCTTTTCAACATTTAAACATTGAACACTGAAACATCATTTCAGACTTGACATAAAACAATAAGATGTGTTATATTCATAGTCATAAGTTGAGTACTTTGAGTTCACAAAGCAAATAGCATAGAGAAAATAGATCATTATCAAGGTTTATCAATGTGATATATAGAAATCGTAGCAATGCATGACCCATATAGTTGTGTTTAATAATTAGCACCATTCTTCTGACATAGAACTTTATATCTCAAAAATTACAGAGGCATAGTTATTTGTTTATTGTGCATGGAAACTTAATATTCTTTCACTTCCCTGTGCCTAGAAAATGGTAGATGGCGGTAAAGTCAGAAGTTGGATATGTGCCAATTTTGCTTGCAATGTGCAAGATAGTGTTGTTCATGGATTCTGCCATGAGTTTGCACCGATGTGCCAAGCCTCAGGAATGGCAAGTATTCTTGACATGGTTCCTGCAAAACTTGTATATTGACATCAAGGAGGCACCACAAGATCCTTAAATAAAAGTAGAACCACCATGAATATTAGGATTTGTACTTCATACCCACCTGCTTACAAAAGTAACATTATCATGCATTATCATAATAGGATTTTGCTCGGGAGCTTGTTCTTCCACCTCTGTATGCACATCCTGATCAAGTGAATGTTATTGGAATACTACCTGACAACAACGACTCACTTTATGGTATGTGAACCATAATTCTCTAACTTCTAATTCTTCCTATTGATGCATGTGTGTTGCTAGGTTTTCATTATGATTATTAATAAATTATTCTTCATGGAGTTCTCTGTTGGCTTCTCATTGGCTGATGCTTATCCAAATGATCGATGCCTATGAAACATGTCATGAGTTTTGTGTTGTCATAGAGTTTGCTCAGGTACACAAGAACTCAGTTCAATTATCTTGTCCTTTATCATCTTGACTGGTTTGAATTGCTTGTTGTTGGCTAACTTCAGTGAAAATCCTTGTCTTAGGTAGAACTATTTGAGGTGCTCGAGGATGATAAATACCTTCTAGAAGAACAAGTTCAGGCATTAGCTAGGCAGCTGGTATGCACTTCACTCTAGTTGTGTTCTCCATACATAATAGTAGTCCAGTTGTTTTGGTCGTCTTCCCTTCATTGTTTACCTTCATTGTTTCAGGACATTTTATTTCAAGTGAAAGCATTTTATTACTTTCTTACCAATCTGAATTATTCACCGGGATATGAAACCTCAGAACATCCTTACTGGGGAACGATCTATTGAAAAGGTAATTTCTCTTCTACCTTGCCATGCATAATTTGTCAATGTATAATTAGTTAAATTAAAATCCAACATAATTAATATTTTAGTTAAAAATGATTAAATATAAAATAGATATTAAGTTTGAAGTAGAAAGGGTTAGCTATAAAATAATAGTTATCGTTGGATTTTTCTTAGATATATCATATCAGTTCAAGATATAATAGTGAAAAGATATAATGAAAATTATAATAGTGAAGCATGTTTTTCAACAAAGCACGTTATGCACTAATATTTTATCAAATAATTTATAAAATAATTTTTGTGATGTCGCAAGGGAGAGGCATTGTACTATTTAGAACCTAAAGGGTAACATGCATCCCCTCCTCAAAGCACCCCTTCCTCCATCAGCGCTGCATCGGCGACTTCGCATACGGGCCATCTCGGTCGAGCATCAGCCGAGCGGAGCGAGCAAGTCTACAGGTAAAGTAAAGATTTTTTGTTTACATGCAAGCAATCCATAACCTAGGACACATGTTCAGTTTACTATGTTCTGCACGTATATTTTTTTACAAGTGCTTGTAACTCTCTTTCAGTTTACTTGATTATGTTTCCATGTCTGATCTGCTAACTAAACTTTGTATGTCAAACTTAATGTTCTTTTGAGAACACAGATATGAATATACAACAGTTCCACATATTGTGCCTGAACATTCAAATCGCTTATTCGCAGCTTCAAGTAGTCGCTTCGATCTTTTTTTCTCGAATATAATATAGTTTTAGACATCGAGATACCAAATCACTGGTTTATTGTGATGGTTGGGTTCGAGGGTTACTTCAGACAGGTATTATTGACCGTTGGTTTTGTGTGGAATCAGCACTTTCTGCTATAGTTCTTAAGTGTCGCATGCATTGTCTACTTTGCATATTAATCTAAAACAAACAGGATAAGGATGTAAAATGACATGTCTACTTGTAGAACTATGTATGGATTGTTCCTACTTTGCCAAATTCATGGCATTTGTGTTCATGATAGAAGGATTCATGTTTCCACTGAGGAGCCAAAAGTCTGAAGCAACATAGCTGCATGACACCATAGTAGGAGTTTATTCAAGTATAAAATAAGCAATCTGAAGCTGCATAGAAGCACGACACCATAATAGGAGTTATAATTATTATATGTCAAAGGTTACCGAACAATAGGTTCTCACTATTGGGCAATATGTAGTTTAGAGGCTGGTTCTCGACAACTGGAAACCCCAGTTTCATTATGCCAATATCCTTGGTTTCATTGCTCTTACCTTAGTTCTGACGTTCCCCAACTACTCACAACTTGCTACACTGTCAGCTCCCAGACTTCACATTGCAGCTTGCTTGGTTATTGTCGGGTACCGTAATTAGGGGTACCCCCAACACTCCTTAACATGGCTGGAAAACATCTTCAGAACAAACCGCAAAGACTGATAAGCACGGTTCAAGTCAAGGCCTCGTCTACCAAGGGACGCGATCTCGCCTCACCCGAGCCCGGCCTCGGCCGGGAACAGTAGTCCCGGACGGATTCACGCCTTGCCCGAGGGCCTCCTCAGGCAGTCGGTGCACCCTTGGCTCGCCCGAAGCCGAGCTCGGGCAGACTTTGTCGTGCAGCGACCTCGGCCAAATCGCCTTACCAACCGACCGTATCGAATTGTAACACCCGGTTTTAAAGAACAAAGCCGGGTGCATCTCATACATGCGCCAAGAAGACAACACATATAATAACAGAGTGTATAGAGATAAATGTCATTAACATCAGAGTATTTATTACATAGCGGAAGACTTATTACAAAATGAAATAATAAAGATAAAACAAACTAAGGATCGTCGGCGCCAATGTCGACTGGGAAACGCCACCTAGATCAGATCGAACTCCTCAGTGTTAGGCAGCTCCTCCTGAACCACCTGATCATCTCCTGTGGGGGGGGGGGGGGTGTGAGACAGCAAGGGTGAGCTCACACATGATCATAGCTCAACAAGTTGTGGGGAACCAGTGGACATAAACTCACAAAGGTGTGAGTTCATGTGATGTGTAAGGCTATTCAATGACAGGGGTTAAAGCTGAGCATTGCTTTTAAGTAGTTGGTCAAATTTTATTAGCAATTACTAGGTGTAAGTAAATACCAAACCATAAGTAAAGTAATAGAACAAATTTAATAACAAACCCATGCAATGCAAATGACAAAATTGAATTTAAGTTCCATAATTTAAACATCAGAGAGTCCTGAGCTGCTCGTGACCGTGAGCTCGGCTAGTATACCAGTTTTACACTCTGCAGAGGTTGTACCCTTTACCCACAAGTCATGTTACCCATCTGCCAAGGGGTCATGAATCCCATATACCTCTACCTAGGAAGCACGGCAGGGCAACACTACGAGGCCTTTACAAAGTTCCACTAGCTTCCGAAAACCCGCTACAGTTTATGGGAAGATCCAGTAAAGGGTTCCTGGCTGACCGCCATCGCAGCAAAATCAACCAGGGACCTCCCCGCACTGACCTCTCCCCTACTGCCCTTGCCCCTTTCGGGTAAGGTAGTCTTCCACTAGCTTTCCTAATTAGTCAGCCAAGGGCGTCCCATTCCACCCTTGTGGTGGCACGTGGTTCTCAAGTTAAGCTCTATGTTCCAATTAACATTAATGATAACAATATGAACATAAACAGAATAACAACAAGAATTGGAACATAGAGGTAATAAATGATTATCCCAAAACCATGTAAAGCAATAGCAAAAACTACCCAAATGATTCAGGGGTAAACAAGGTAATGAGATAAGCAATCTAGGGTGACCTATTGGGTCCCATCAAAATTAACCTATGCATGGATAAGTGATATTAAAGAACATTATTGGGTAAAAAGTGGTCAAGGGCACAACTTGCCTTCAATGAGCTCCTGCTCAGCTACTTCAACCTGCTGCTCACCAGGATCCTCAGCAACGGGCTCTTCTACTCGCCACAATACAAACAAGCACAGTACATATAGAGAAATTAACATTACACCAAACATATAAACAAATTACACAGAGATATTCTACATATTAAAATAAAAACTTAGGAACTGGAATCATAATTTTCTGAGTTATAGATTTTAAGTTATTCATTTTCAAAGGTTTTATGTGCTTTAAATAGGATTAAGTAATAAATAAATTCCTTACTGTTTTTATGACATAACAGAGGCACTAAGTGCAAGAGAATAAAATTACAAAATTTTAGCAACTGGAATGGAGTGATTTGGACTAAAAATGGATTTTCTATGAATTTATAAAGTTCTAGCAATTATTTTTGTATTAAAAATTCAATTTCCTAATCATTTAATCAATTTATAACTGTGCTGGACTGGGCCTCAATTCCAGAGAAACCCAGGGGGCTCGGGGCAAATTACCCGAGACACAGCGCACAGTTACAATGGACCGCGGGTTTATTTCTAATAATTACAGGGTTTCTTATGCTAAATGCCAGAGCGAAAGGGTATTCACCGCCGAGAGCCGCACGATCACAAATGAACGGCCCGGATTAGATGATAAATCCAGCGAACCGGTACGCAGCGTGGCCCCTCAGATCTAGATCTGACGGTGCACAACACGCCATCACCCTTAATCGCTAGCCCCGTCCGATCAACAGCCAACGCTCCAGATCAACTCAAGTGAACGGGTACGCACAGATCCGATCTATACCGCACGTCCCTAATCCGACGACCAGGTAGTTTCCCCCGACCCAACGGCGCCCCGGCGATGGAACACAGCTCCCCGCGGCGGCGGAGCTCGCCGGCGCAAGCAAATTCATGGCACCAGTGCACCATACCCTAATACGCTAGGCGCGGATTGAAATTGAGATGAAGGCGAACCAAGAGAGCGGGTTCTTACTCAAAGTCCGGCGGCGTTTCGGTCCGTCCACGGTGAAGCGCGAATACGCGGCGGCAGAGACAAATTGGGCACCCACAGGTCGGCTACCAGCCCCGGAATCGCCACCGGAGCGGACCAGGGACTCGAGCGAAGCTTTCGGGCCGCACATGGGGATCCAATTGGGGCCGAGCACAAGGGGCGACGGTGGCTGTGTATGGCAATGGCGACTTCGACGATGGATGGCCACGGTGCGAGTGGGATGAAGGGGAGAAGAGGAGGGGATGTGGCCGGGTCTTATGTGCGCGCGAACGGAAGCTAACCTCTTGAAGCCGGAAGACCCGGGAAGGTGGTTGAGGTCACGGCGGCGCCGTCCACGCGGTTCGGTTGAGCTCGCCCGCGAGCCTCGCGGGGAAGACGGAGTCACACGGCGTCCAGAGACTGCACGGTGGCCCCCCAATGTCAGTGACGCGCAAGGCGCAGCGGAAGAAACGGAGCGCAAGCGGGACCAGTGGGTTGCGGCTGACAGCCGGGTCCCATGTGCCAGAGAATGTCGAGAGGGAGAGGCTGACGAGAGGGCCCCACCCGTCGGCGCGGACGCGACTTGGGCTGGCGTGCGTGAGTTTGGTGGGCCGAATTGGGATACCGAGGCCCAGTTTGAGTTTTATTCTTTTCCCTTTTTCTTTTCTTTTCATTTCTTTTCAAATTCAAACTTCAATTCAAATTCAAACTTTGTGGCACTTTGTATACTGGCTAATTTATTTATTTTGATCATGTCAACTGTGATGAAGTAATTTTAATGATAATTTTATTTGTATTGAATAATATTCCTTCCTCTTCTCTATTCTCAAGAATTTCTTTTTTTGGTTTTAAATTCCCTTTTTTGGTCTTTAATATTTTTCTTGTCACAAAATGCACACAAAAATAAAATATCCAGCATGATGCAACAATTTAGTAGCATATATTTTTATTAATTGTTATTGGACATGGTGTTCTCATATGATGGTGCATAAAGATCAAACTCACATAAAGAGAAAATGTTTCTCTATTGATATTATTCCTATCACTTACAAAGTAGGTGTTACACGAATGCGCATTTAATGCAGGGATCGCCTGACACCTTATCCTGACACGCGTGCCTCAGTCGGCAAGGTCGAAGTGACCGCAGTCACTTCGCCCCTTTACTGACCGTTCTGACAGGAAAATAGCGCTATTCACCCCGTTCCGACTACTGTGCCAACCACCAGGGTAAAGCTAACGACAGTAAGTCACGACCTCCCCCGAGTTCAGCCTCGGGTGCAACAGGGAGCTCCGCCTCACCCGACCTCAGGCCTCGGCCTCAGCCTCGGCCACGGGAGAAGGTCTCCGCCTCGCCCAACCCCAGGCCTCGGCCTCAGCCTCGGCCTCGGGAGAAGGTCTCCGCCTTGCCCGACCTCGGGCCTCGGCCTCGGGAGAAGTCTCCGCCTCGGACCGACTACGCCACTGGGGATACATCATTACCCTACCCCTAGCTAGCTGCCTCAGGCTACGAAGGAACAAGACCGGTGTCCCATCTAGATTACTTCGGTAACAGGTAATGATGGTTCCCCGCGTGCGTCCATGACGTCGATGGTTCTCAGCTCCCTACGGAAGCAAGGAAACGTCAGCAGGACCCCAGGCCGCACCGTTAGCTACGCTTCTACAGGGCTCAAGCACTTCTCCGACGGCCACGTTAGCACATATACAGGGCTCGGGCACTTCTCTGTCGGCCACGTTAGCACATAGCTACACCCCCATTGTACAGCTGGACCATCTCCTTATATCTATAAAAGGGGATGTCTAGGGCCTTCCAAAAGGAGGCGAGCAGAGGCAGGCAGAGTGGGAGAAACGCAGAGGAGGCTAACTCAGATAACTCACCTCAGGTCCTGACCCTCTTTCTCTCTCTCTCGCAACGCTTGTAACCCCTACTACGAGCACCCTGGTGCAAGATAACATAAGCCTCATCCTCCCTCTTGTGTTCCATCTTGCATCAACCCATCTGGGCAGGGACACGCAGCGACAAATTCACTGGTCGGTCGAGGGTCCTCGCGGGTCCGAAACGCCGACAGTTGGCGCGCCAGGTAGGGGTCCTGCTGTGTGTTAACAAACACTTTCCCGTTGAGTTCCAGATGGACAATCTTCAGCAGCCTCTTCAGCCCAGGACGATGCTCCGCTTTGGGAGTCTCGAGATCAAGTCCCGCGACGGCAGCTACGACATGGTACTCCTCCCCTCGCAGCACGACAACAACGACGGTCGTCGACTCGCCCGGCGGCGGCGAACTCGACGACGACATCTCCCCGCGGCAGAAGAGGAACATCTGGGTTTGCCCCGCCATCCTCCTCGCCGGAGGAGGAGAAGACAGAGGATCCGTGGCCAGGCATGAAGCGGCACTTCGTCGGCTGTCGGACCAGAGTGAGTCGACGACGCCGGCACCCCTGCGGGGGACATGTCGGGTGTTGTCCTCGCACCTGAGACAACGACGGGTGTCGCTTCCCAGCAACGTGCCAACCCCAAGTGGACCGATGACGCCGGCACCCTTGCGAGGGACTTGTCGGACATTAGTCTCGCACCTGAGATAACGACGCACTCCGTCCCCGATGCGACTTCACCACCATCCATCAACCAGGAGGTAACATCAGTCTTCCACCATGTTCCCTTTAGATTCAGCTTTGATCCAACAAGCGACCCCGCTTCGGTGAGCGCTTTCGCAAGGGCATGTCCTGACCTTCTAGGGTACCATATGTGGTCAACCTAGGACCGACTGACGGCCGTCTCAACCTACAGACCCGCGGGTTCCGAGGAAGAGGACAACCCCGACTTCAGTTGGGACTTCTCCGGACTCAGTGATCCTAGTGCCATGCGAGACTTCATGTCCGCATGTGACTACTGCCTCTCCGGTTGCTCTGACGATGGCCACAGCCTTGATGACAAGGGTTACGACCCAAGTCGCGAGTGTTTCCACATCGATCAGGGGGATCACGACGAAGACTATCGCCTCGGCATGCCAGAGAACAACGACGCCCCTGCGCCTGCGTCTCGTGTTGACATCCCGCGGGAGCTAGCTGTGGTCTGAGTCCCTGCGGGGGGTTAGGACACACAGCTCGAGCAACTCCGCGAGATGCAAGCCAAGCTCGACGAAGAAACGGGGCAACTTGTGCAGCTCCGACAAAACATCAAGCAGGAGTGGGCAGGCCGGACACTCACCGGAGGAGCGCGTCATCGGGCCCGGGACGTCCAGCGCCGTATCATTGACGATGCCAGGGCAGGGCTGCCCCCAGCCTTCAGCGGGGCTGGCCAGAACCTAGCTGTAGCGGCGTGCGGCGATGCTACTTTGAACAATGCCGGAGCCATCCACCACCGAGGGATGATGTATCCAGGGCGAACTCAAGGATCTCCTGGAAGATGCCGCAGTCCGACGAGACGAGAGCTCTACCTCCCGAAGGCGAGGGTGCCCCTCGGAGCATCGCACAACGTCCTCCTGACACATGCAGGAGGCCTTGGTCCACACCGAGCGCACACGGGACGGGACGCCTGCAGCCCCAGACCGCTTCGGCAGCGAATAACACCGCCGCGACCGTCGAGCCCGCCTCGAGGAAAGGGTGTGCCGAGGCTACCACCCCATGCGCAGAGGACGCTACGACAGTGAGGAGGATCAGAGCCCCTCGCCTGAACCACCAGGTTTGTGAGTCTTCAGCCGGGCCATACGACGGGCGCCGTTCCCGGCCCAGTTTCGAGCCCCAACTACCATTACCAAGTACTCAGGGGAGACAAGGCCGGAGTTGTGGCTTGCGGATTACCGGCTAGCGTGCCAGCTGGGAGGGACAGACGACGACAACGTTATCATCCGCAACCTCCCCCTTTTCCTCTCCGACGCTGCCCGGGCCTGGCTGGAGCATCTGCCTCCTGCGCAGATCTCCGACTGGGACGACCTGGTCAAGGCTTTCGCTGGAAATTTCCAAGGTACGTACGTGCGCCCTGGGAACTCGTGGGATCTCTAGAGTTGCCGCCAGCAGCCAGGGGAATCCCTGCGAGAGTACATTCGGCGGTTTCCCAAGCAGCGCACCGAGTTGCCCAACATCACCGACTCGGACGTCATCGGGGCATTCCTCGCCGGCACCACTTGCCGAGACCTGGTGAGCAAACTGGGACGGAAGACTCCCACCAAGGCGAGCGAACTGATGGACATAGCCACCAAGTTCGCCTCTGGTCAGGAGGCGGTTGAAGCCATCTTCCGGAAGGACAAGCAGCCTCAGGGAAGACAGAAGGAAGACGCCCCCGAGGCGTCCGTCCAGCGTGGCACGAAGAAGAAGACCATGAAGAAGGCGCAAGCAAAACGCAACGCCGTTGACGCGGATCTCGTCGCTGCTGCCGAGCACAGGAATCCTTGGAAGCCTCCCGGAGGGGCCAACATGTTCGACAAAATGCTCAAAGAGTCGTGCCCCTATCACAGGGGTCCTGTCAAGCACACCCTTGAAGAGTGCGACATGCTCTGGTGTTACTTCAATAAGGTGGGACCCTCGGCAGAAGGTGGCAAGGACCAAGGCAACAACAAGAAGGGGGCGACAAGGAAGAGGAGTTCCCAGAGGTCCACAACTGCTTCATGATCTATGGCGGGCAGGTGGCGAATGCTTCGGCTCGACACCGCAAGCAAGAACGCCGGGAGGTCTGCTCGGTGAAGGTAGCAGCGCCGGTCTACCTAGACTGGTCCGACAAACCCATTACCTTCGACCCAGGCGACCACCCCGACTGCGTACCAAGCCCAGGAAGGTACCCGCTTGTCGTCAACCCCATCATCTGCAACGCTAGGCTCACCAAGGTCCTCATGAATGGAGGCAGCAGCCTCAACATCATCTACACCGAGACCCTAGGGCTCTTGGGGGTTGATCTGTCCACGATCCGGGCCGGTGCAGCACCCTTTCACGGGATTGTCCCCGGCAAGCGCGTCCTACCCCTTGGGTGACTTGATTTGCCCGTCTGCTTCGAAACTCCCTCCAACTTCCAAAAGGAAACCCTCACTTTCGAGGTGGTCGGGTTCCGGGGGACCTATCACGAGGTGTTGGGCAGACCGTGCTACGCCAAGTTCATGGTCGTCCCCAACTACACGTACCTCAAGCTCAAGATGCCAGGCCCCAAGGGAACCATCACTGTCGGATCCATGTACGGCCATGCTTACGAGTGCGACGTGGAATGGGTGGAGTACGCTGAGGCCCTCGCCGAGTCTGAGGCCCTCATCGCCGACCTGGATTGCCTCTCCAAGGAGGCGCCTGATGCGAAGCGCCACGCCGGCAACTTCGAACCGGCCGAAGTGGTTAAGTCTATCTCTCTCGACCCCAGCAACGACGCCGGCAAGAAAGTCAGGATCAGCTCTGAGCTCGACCCCAAATAGGAAGCAGTGCTCGTCGACTTTCTCCGTGCAAATGCCGAAATTTTTGCGTGGAGTCCCTCGGACATGCCAGGCATACCGAGGGATGTCGCCGAGCACTCGCTGGACATCCGAGCCGGTGCCCAACCCGTGAAGCAGCACCTACGCTGTTTTGATGAAGAAAAGCGTAGAGCCATAGGCGTGGAGGTCCACAAGCTAATGGCTGCATGGTTCATCAAAGAGGTATTCCATCCAGAATGGTTAACTAACCCTGTGCTTGTAAAGAAAAAAGGTGGGAAATGGAGGATGTGTGTGGACTATACTGGTTTAAACAAGGCATGTCCAAAGGTTCCCTACCCTCTACCTCGCATCGATCAAATTGTGGACTCCACTGCTGGGTGTGAAACCCTGTCTTTCCTCGATGCCTATTCAGGCTATCACCAAATCAAGATGAAAGAATCCGACCAGCTCGTGACTTCTTTTATCACACCTTTTGGCATGTATTGTTATACTACTATGCCATTTGGCTTGAGGAATGCAGGTGCAATGTACCAGAGGTGCATGAACCACGTGTTCAGAGAGCACATCGGTAGAACGGTCGAGGCTTACATCGATGACATCGTTGTCAAGACAAGGAAAGCCTCCGACCTCCTCTCCGACCTTGAGATAACATTCAGGTGTCTAAGAGTGAAGGGCGTAAAACTCAATCCCGAGAAGTGTGTCTTCGGAGTCCCCTAAGGCATGCTCCTAGGGTTCATCGTCTCCGAACGGGGCATCGAGGCCAACCCTGAGAAAATCGCGGTGATCACCAACATGGGACCCATCAAAGATTTGAAAGGAGTACAGAGGGTCATGGGATGCCTTGCGGCTCTAAGCCGCTTCATCTCGCGCCTTAGCAAGAAAGGATTGCCCTTGTACCACCTCTTAAGGAAGGTCGAGCGCTTCACTTGGACTCCCGAGGCCGAAGAAGCCCTCAGAAACTTAAAGGCACTCCTTACTAATGCGCCCATCTTGGTGCCCCCGCTGCAGGAGAAGCCCTCTTGATTTACATAGCCGCAACCACTCAGGTGGTCAGCGCCGCGATCGTAGTCGAGAGACGAGAAGAGGGGCATGCACTGCTCATCCAGAGGCCGGTCTACTTCATCAGCGAGGTGCTATCCAAGACCAAGATCCGCTACCCACAAATTCAGAAGCTACTGTACGCAGTAATTCTAACACGGCGAAAGTTGCGACACTACTTCGAGTCTCATCCGGTGACTATGGTGTCATCCTTTCCCCTAGGAGAGATCATCCAGTGCCGAGAGGCCTCGGGTAGGATAGCAAAGTGGGCGGTGGAACTCATGGGCGAAACACTTTCATTCGCTCCTTGGAAGGCCATAAAGTCCCAAGTCTTGGCAGACTTCCTGGCTGAATGGGTCGACACCCAATTGCCGACAGCTCCAATCCAGGCCGAACTTTGGACCATGTACTTCGATGGGTCGCTTATGAAATCCGGAGCGGGTGCTAGTTTGCTCTTCATTTCACCCATCGGGAAACATGTGCGCTACGTGATACGCCTCCATTTTCCGGTGTCAAACAACATGGCCGAGTACGAGGCTTTGGTTAATGGGTTGCGCATTGCTGTCGAGCTAGGGGTTCGGCGCCTCGACGCTCGTGGTGACTCGCAGCTCGTTATTGACCAAGTCATGAAGAACTCCCACTACCGCGATCGAAAAATGGAGGCCTATTGCGACGAAGTTTGGTGCTTGGAAGATAAGTTCTACGGGCTGGAACTTAACCATGTTGCTCGACGGTACAACGAGACTGCGGAGCTGGCTAAAATAGCCTCGGGGCGGACGACGGTTCCCCCGAACGTCTTCTCCAGGGACATATATCAACCATCCGTCAAACTCAACGACGCGCCCGAACCCGAGCGGACCTCGGCCCAGCCCAAGGTACCCTCGGCCGCCGAGGGTGAGGCCCTGCGCGTCGAGGGAGAGCAGCATGGGGTTATGCCAAACCTGAACTGGCAGACCCCGTACCTGGAATATCTCCTCTGAGGAGAGCTGCCCCTCGACAAGGCCGAAGCTCAGCGACTGGCTTGGCGCGCCAAGTCATTCGTTTTACTGGGTGATGAAAAAGAGTTGTACCACCGCAGCCCCTCAGGCATTCTCCAACGATGCATATCTGTCGCCCAAGGACAAGAGTTGTTACAAGAAATATACTCGGGGGCTTGCGGTCACCATGCAGCACCTCGGGCCCTCGTGGGAAACGCTTTCTGACAAGGTTTCTACTGGCCGACCGCGGTGGCCGCCGCCGCTAGGATTGTGCGCTCCTGCCGAGGGTGTCAATTCTACGCGAGACAAACGCACCTGCCCGCTCAGACCCTGCAGACAATACCTGTCACTTGGGCGTTTGCCGTATGGGGTCTGGACCTCGTCGGTCCCTTGCAGAAGGCACCCGGGGGCTTCACGCACCTGCTGGTCGCCATCGACAAATTCTCCAAGTGGATCAAAGTCCGACCCTTAACCAGCATCGGGTCCGAGCAGGCGGTGGCGTTCTTCACAAATATCATCCATCGCTTTGGGGTCCCAAACTCCATCATCACTGACAATGGCACGCAATTCACTGGGAAAAGTTCCTGGACTTTTGCGAAGGCCACCACATCCGTGTGGACTGGGCCGCCGTGGCTCACCCAATGACAAACGGGCAGGTGGAGCGCGCCAATGGCATGATTTTGTAAGGACTAAAACCAAGGATCTACAACGACCTCAACAAGTTTGGCAAGCGGTGGATAAAAGAACTACCCTCGGTGGTTTGGAGTCTGAGGACGACGCCGAGCCGGGCCACGGGCTTCTCGCCGTTTTTCCTAGTCTATGGGGCCGAGGCCATCTTACCCACGGACTTGGAATACGGTTCCCCGAGGACAAAGGCATACGACGACAAAAACAACCAGACCAGCCGAGATGATTCATTGGACCAGCTGGAAAAGGCTCGGGACATGGCCTTACTACACTCGGCATGGTACCAGCAGTCTCTGCGACGCTACCACGCTCGAAGGGTTCGGCCCCGAGGCTTCCAAGTGGGAAACTTGGTACTTCGGCTGCGACAAGACGCCCAAGGGCGCCACAAGCTAACTCCTCCTGGGAAGGGCCATTCATCATCGCCAAGATTTTGAAGCCCGGGACATATAAGCTGGCCAACGATCGAGGCGAAGTCTACAGCAACGCTTGGAACATCCAACAGCTACGTCGCTTCTACCCTTAAAATGTTTCAAGTCGTTCATGTATCTCATTTTCTTTATGTGTATAAATAAAGTCTAACCGTCAAGGGAGGATCGGCCTTGCCTCAGCAAAACCGAACCTCCCTCGGGGGCTAGAAGGGGGGAACCCCCTCTGCGTCAAAATTTTCCTCGGAAAAGTTTTCCGCCAAAACGACTTTCGTGCTTTTCGACTATATCGATAACGGAATCCTAAAAACGACGAGAGGAACCTTAAACGGCAAGGCCGACCGAGCCGAGGGAGTCCTACGCCTCCGGGATACGGATACCTCACTCATCACCTTCTGCAAAAAGTAACTCACGCTCGGACAAGTGATTCTGCTACCGACGAACAAGTCCTAACGCACGAAACAAGAGGAAAGAAAGCACAACTTTATACTCTGACAATAAAAATGTTTAGGCCTCAGCGGCCGCAAAAAACATACGCATACTTAAAACAAACTGTTCCTGTAGGCTTAGACATCAACAGGGGGAGGAGCAGCACCCTCGGCGTCGTTTCCACCCTCGGCAGAATCTGGCCTGGCCTCAGACGACGATACGGGCGGAAGGATTTCCACCTCAAAGGAGGAAGCCAGCGCTGCGCTTGGGCCCTCGACAGCCGCGTCAAGCCTCTGGACCTCGGCTAAGGCGGCCTCCTCTTCGTCGGGTAAGCAGTACCCCTCGCTGACCCGCTCTAGATCCACGTCGTAGTGGGAGGCGAGGACGGCAAAGGCCCGCCTAACGTTGTGGTGCAGCGCCCCACGGAGTCTGCTACGCACATGGCCACCCAAGGCCCGCAGGTGACTCTGGGGGGAGCTACCCGAGGGGACGTCGTCGAGGCCAAAGGCCCAGCAGAAAGCCGAGATGGCCTCGGGCATGGCCACGCGGTCGGCCTCCTTCTACTCAGCCGCCTGGGCAAGCGCCTTGCAGTTCTTGATGGACTCGTTAAGAGCCGTCTTGAACCCTACAGACAGCCGAATAATGTTATTCAGACACGAGGTGAAGAATGGAGACAAAAACAAAGTCACAAAGCGGACAAACATACCTTCGGCCTGGGCACGCTGCTGCGAGGCCACGGCTTGGGCGGACTAGACAGACCCGACGGCCACGACCAGGCCCTCTGCAAGGGTCCCGGCCCGAGCGGATGCCTCGACTAGCCGCTCCGTAGCCTCAGCCAGCTGACCCCTAAGGGCCTCAGCCCGGCTCACGGTCTCGGCAGCTTGGCTCCAAGATCGGTCCCGCTCGCCGATGACCTGGCCAAGCTCCAACTGCCGCTGCTGCATCTCCTCGGCCTGGGAAGCCACCTGCCCCCGGGCCGATGAAGCCTCCGTCCGTGTCGACGCCGCCTCTGCCCGTGCCGCCGCTGCCTCCGACTTCAGCTCATCACAGAGCAGCCGAAGGTCCACCACCTCGGTGCTCCGTTGGGCGAGGCGCTCATTGGCCTCGGTAAGCGCGGCCCACTGGGACCGCAGCGAATCCCAGACGTCGCTCTCGCGGTGGATGAACAGTGACTTGGTGGTGCTCACGTCCGCAAGTTCCTGAGGAAGGAAAACATGATATTACAAAGAATGCCCTGGTCACACAAGGTGTACATCTAAATCCTTACCTGGAAGATCCTGGGAACATCCCTGGAAAGGATCTCCATGGTCGACCGAAGCGACCTCATCGCCGCCTCGTATACTCACGGAAATTATCCCGAGACCTCTTCTCTAGCTCATCGTTGAGGGAGAGGAGGGGCTTCGAGTCCGAGGTGTCGCGGCTCCAGAACAGGAGCGGCTGCCCACACCACTCATTGGGGTTGAGCTGCGCGGGGATAAGGCCGCTGCTCCCCAAGACGGGCCATGGTTCTACGTGCCCCTCGACCAAGGCGTCGGGTCCCCCTGCAGCCAATGCATTGGGCACCGCCGTAGTCGACGTACTGGGCCTCCCATCGGCTAAGGTGGCAGGCCTCTGATCACCGACCTCGGCAACGACGACCGCCCTCTCCTCATGGCTGAGAACGGGGAGGTCGAGGATGACCATGGGCGGTGGCGCCTCAACATCCCGACATCAGCGGCGACAGGCGGCTCCGCGGGCGAATCAGCGACGGCTCCGGCAGGAGTCGATGCCGGCGCCGGCAACAAGTCAAGCGGACTCGAGGCCGCGACTGCATCAGCGGCCTCCCCCGGCATGATGGCCGCTCCAACAGGGGGGTCAGCCTGGGCGGCGCGCCCCATGGCAACTCGTGCCACCTGGGGCCCCCGCCAAAGGGCGCCTTGTGCGGAGGCCAACCAACCGGCATGGCGTGCCGCAGCACCGGCTACAGAGGCCGGCCCCGTCTTAAGGGCCTTCGTGGGGGCCAGACCGGCCGAGCCCTGCCTCCGCTTGCTGAAAGAGAGAGAGAGCAAGTTCAAGACACACAGCGAAAAAACCAAAACAGAGGTATCTTCAGATACTTACCCGCTCCGGGGCAAGGCCAATCGTGCCTGCGGGGAGACCCCTCAGGCCCTGGTCTCCGCAGGTGCTGCCGAGGGTTGCCCCACTGCCGGCTTTGGCGCCGTTTTCCGCCTCAGACGCCCGAGGCGCCGAGGGAGCGGCCTGCCCAGGCGTCGTCACGACGGCCGAGGGACCGGCCTTCTGTACGGCCGGCGCCGGCACCTACTCTTGGGGGCCATGCGGTTCGGCCTGACCCCCCGGAGTCACCCCAACTATCTCGGCCAAGAGGTCAAGTACCCCCTCGGCCTGCCTCCGCTCCTCGGACCGGGACCTTGGTGTCCCGGCCCCAGGCACTGATGGTGCCAGCCCACTTGGAGGCTGGCTCGGCGACCCCTGGCCCAGCCTCGGGTCCGGGCTGAGGCCAAGTCGGGCCGCCATGTCATCATCTTCGTCGTCGTCATCATCGTCGTCGTCAGGCGTCTCCGGCGACGGCTCCAACGGGAGCCCATCCCTCGCCTGCCTCCGACGACGCTTCTCCAAGGCTTCCCGAGCTCGCATCCTCTCGCGAGCTCGGGCCTTTTCCACGTCCTTCTTCTCCTTTTCCTTCTTCGCGGCGAGCCTACGCGCGTCTCGGTCCGCTGTGTCCTCTGGGACCGGTGGCCGGGAGAGCTTAAAACCCCTCAACCCCAGGGGACGAACAAAAATCCCAACAGTAAGAATCAAAGACGTAAAAAAACTCGGCGCAAAACAGAAGGAGGATCGGACACTTACCAGGGACACGTACCCATGGTCGGGGCGCATCGAGGGCTGGCTAAGGACGCCAGCATCCAGCCTCCCTACTGTACCCGCTACCCGCCTGAGGAGGTCGTCGGCGGAGAGGGAAGTCGAGGACATCTGCGAGCTCTCCAAATCGACCCCCGGCTTCATCTTCGAGAGCCGCAACCACCGCTCTGCCAAAGGGAGCACCCTCCGGCGATGGATGGCGGCGACGACCCCCGCAGCGGTAAGGCCCTCATCTCGTAACTTCTACAAGGCACGTAGAATAGGCTGGAGCTTCTCTTGGTTCTCGTGTGTGGCCCCCCAGCGCCAGTTATTGCCGGCGGCGGTCACCACTCGTTGAGAAAATGGCGGAAGCATCCCGCCGCCGTTCCGGAGATAAAACCACAGGTTCTGCCACCCCTTGTTCGAAGATACAAGGGAGGCAGGGATGTACTGCTACACCCGCCCCGACCTCAGCTGGAGGGTGCAGCCACCGGCCCGCACTGCCATGCGGACCTTCTTCACATCCGTCGACGCGACGAAGAACTCCGCGGAGAAGAGATGGGTCCACAGGTCCCAGTGAGGGTCAATCCCCAAAAAACCCTCGCAAACCGCTGCGAAAATGGCCGCTTGCACAATGGAGTTGGGGTTGAAGTTATGCAGCTCCACCCCGTAGTGGTGCAGGAGCGCCCGCATGAAGCGGCTCGCCGGCATCCCAAACCCCCGCTCATGGAAGGGAACGAAACTGACCACGTACCCCGGTGGCGGAGTCGGGTCGGCCTCGCTCCCAGGGGCCATCCACTCAGGCTGCGGCCCGCCGAAGAGAGGACGGAGCAAACCGTCAGAAACAAGGGCCTCCAGATCCTCCACAGTAACGGTGGAAAAAGGCCACGGGTCGCGCGGCGGAACGACGGTCGCCTTGTCAGCCATCGCCGAGCGAAAGCGGTGGAGGCAGAGGGGATGAGGTGCGCGGTTTTCTCTTCTCTGGCTATTCTCTTAGGTTGCGGAAACCAAAGCAGGAGGCAAACGCAAATGGCAGGGTAAAGAACCACTGTCGGCCCCTCTTCTGGGTATATAAAGGCCCGGGAGAGATCCACCCAAAACTTCGCCCGAACCCGTCGCGAAATTCAAACTCGAGGGTGAAACGGTTTTTCTGTTCCTCGAACGACTCGCGCAACAGACGCCCCACGAATCGCCCTTCCCGTCGCATTAACTCCCTGGCAGGGCAAGCGACACCTCTGGCAGGCGAAGCGGGCGCCGTTTCACCTCTGTCATGATGATCGCGTCAAAAAAGGTGCGCCACATTATTTAAACTCATATCCTTTTCATTTTCCCCTCTCTCTCTTGCCACAGGGATCAGGAAAGGGGATATTTTGAAAAAGGATCCTTCCCAGCGAAGGAAACAGGCCCCGAGCCCTCCTACTGATCAGGGGTTCGAAGGTTGTGCCCTGCGGGGTTCGGCAACCGCCCCATAGCACTCGGGCTCCGAGCCCTTTACTGATCAGGGGTTCGAAGGCTGGCCCCTCGGAAGGGTTCGACAGCCACCCCAGAGCACGCAGAGTCAGGGATGACCCAGGGTATGTCTGTTACATGGCCGAGGCTCGGGCTACGCTCTCGAGGTACCCTAGGACATTTCCGAGACCATCGAACCCTATCAAATGGGTCCGGGTCCAGCAAATCACATGCAGGTACTTTTGGAGCGCGCCTCTGGGCCACTAGCCGACCCTTATCGAACGGGGCTCGGGCGTCCACTCGGATCACCCGTTAGCAACTCACTGGAAACACCATGTTCAGTGCCCACCGAGGGTAACATGGCGCGTTCCCCCCCCCCCTCCTCCTTGCGGAAAGGCAACGAAGGGGTGTACAATAAAAGCCAAGACGGTCCTTGATCGTCCTCTCGCTCTGTGCAGAGGCTCGGGGGCTGCTCTCGCACTAGGCTACGGCCAAATTGTCGACCACGTCGACGAAATAGCTTGAAAACCCGGAGCCTGACTATGCACCCGGGCTGCGGCCAGGCCGTATGAGGGGACAATAAGGCCGACCGAGGAATCACAAAAAGAATTAAGACCTCAGAGGAGTCAAACCACTCCTCTGAGGCCTCGGGGGCTACACCCGACGGGTGCGCTCGCGCACACCCATTGGAACAAAATATGACCGAGAAGGGCTGGTCCCCTTGCAAAAAATCCGGCAGAACCTCCAAGCGAGTACCTACACTCCCTTCGAGGCTCGGGGGCTACTGTCGGGTACCGTAATTAGGGGTACCCCCAACACTCCTTAACATGGATGGAAAACATCTTCTGAACAAACCGCAAAGACTGATAAGCATGGCTCAAGTCAAGGCCTCGTCTACCAAGGGACGCGATCTCGCCTCGCCCGAGCCCGGCCTCGGGCGGGAACAGTAGTCCCGGACGGATTCACGCCTCGCCCGAGGGCCTCCTCAGGCAGTGGGCGCACCCTCGGCTCGCCCAAAGCCCAGCTCGGGCAGACTTTGTCGTGCAGCGACCTCGGCCAAATCGCCTTACCAACTGACTGTATCGCATGCGCATTTAATGTGGGGATCGCCTGACACCTTATCCTGACACGCCGCCTCAGTCGGCAAGGTCGAAGTGACCGCAGTCACTTTGCCCTTTTACTGACCGTTCTGACAGGAAAACAGTGCTATTCACCCCGTTCCGACTACTGTGCCAACCACCAGGGTAAAGCTAATGACAGTAAGTCACGACCTCCCCCGAGTTCAGCCTCGGGCGCAACAGGGAGCTCCGCCTCGCCCGACCTCAGGCCTCGGCCTCGGGAGAAGGTCTCCGCCTCGCCTGACCTCGGGCCTCGGCCTCGGGAGAAGTCTACACCTCGCCCGACCTTGGCCTCGGACCGACTACGCCACTGGGGATACATCATTACCCTACCCCTAACTAGCTGCCTTAGGCTATGAAGGAACAAGACCGGTGTCCCATCTAGATTACTCCAGTAACAGGTAATGATGGTTCCCCGCGTGCGTCCATGACGTTGATGGTTCTCAGCTCCCTACAGAAGCAAGGAAACGTAAGCAGAACCCCGGGCCGCACCGTCAGCTACGCTTCAACAGGGCTCAAGCACTTCTCCGACGGCCACATTAGCACATATACAGGGCTCAGGCACTTCTCCGCTGGCCACGTTAGCACATAGCTACACCCCCATTGTACAGCTAGACCATCTCCTTGTATCTATAAAAGGGGATGTCTAGGGCCTTCCAAAAGGAGGCGAGCAGAGGCAGGCAGAGTGGGAGAAACGCAGAGGAGGCTAACTCAGACAGCTCACCTCAGGGCCAGACCCTCTCTCTCTCTCGCAACGCTTGTAACCCCTACTACGAGCACCCCGGTGCAAGATAACATAAGCCTCATCCTCCCTCTTGTGTTCCATCTTGCATCAACCCATCTGGGCAGGGACATGCGGCGACAAATTCACTAGTCGGTCGAGGATCCTCGCGGGTCCGAAACGCCGACAGTTATAATTTATGGTTGGGAAATGAATACCACAAAGTTTTTAATGATGTCTTGGCTTTTATTGCTGGCTAGCAAATGACACAATTGCTAACTTGCATTTTTGTAAGTGTCTATTGTGGATGATGGTGGGAATTCATATACCAAAGAAATCCTTGTTTTCAACTTCATTTTTCATGCTCTGATTTTACCTTTTCCTTTATCTCATTTACCATTTTAAGCTTCAGATAAAGATGCGTAAATCCAGGATGATATAATTTGTGACTCTATCAGTTTCCTATTTTGAAACTGCATTGTGCTTTATTAGAATTGAAGTTTTCTATGTTGTTAGTGCCATGGCAAAAGAATTTTTGCATGTTGCAGAGCTGCATTTTCTCTATGTTGCAGTACTATTCTGCAGTTCAATGAATCATAAAGTGTGGTTCTTTCTACAAGTGTTTATTATATTATACTATATTGATTTAGATCTGAACATTTTGCAGTTGCGAACAGAATCTCAAATAAACAACCTATCGAGCTTAAATTTATTCATCAAATCCTTTTTGGGAGGCTTGAAAAGGTGATTTAGTATATTTATGTGGTGCTTTCGAAATGACTAATGTAGCTTTCTATTTGGAAATGATTCCATGTATCTGCATCATGAGAACATAATTCACCTAGCCTAAATGACAAACTTACATATGGGCATCTAGCTAATTACTACGTGTATCATATATATTCTATATTTTTATTTTTAGTGATGCTTATTGCAGCGGAGTTCATCAGCATTGTTCTCTGTACACCAATTGCTTGTTGTACACTTCACGCACGAAAAATTAATTCATCATTGTTTTTGCAGGCAACAAATATTATCACTTTGTATGATGTTTCCAATATCTGGCACATTCGTTTGTTGCTATAGGTAAGTTACATCTGTTTTCTTTCAATGGTTCGACGATGTACAAATATAACTTGAAGGTTCCTCCATGATACCACAGAGACCCTGCATAAAAGAAAGGGGGGGTTGGTTCAGAAACTTTGAAAGGGGAGCTTCTTTTATACAACCCCCTTTGAAAGGGGGCTAGAGAGAGTAGTTTGCAGTTTAGCGTCAATACATAAAAGAAAGGGGAGCTTCTTTTATACATATACAACTTGTAGCATTTCCAAACAGTCCAGACAGAGGTATACAGCTGCTTATTTCATCACATGACCGCATATATGTCTTGTAGTATATTAGGTGTAATTTAGAATGTGTTGTGGCAAAGGCAATTTTTAAGTGGCCTAAGGCAAAGCTCACATTTTGATGACAAATTTGGCTTTTTTTGCAGTCTTGTACTCTTGTGTGCCCACCATCCATGGTCCACAATAAATAAACTGGAAACAAAGCCACGCTTGCATATACATATTTAGTGTGATACTTTTCTAATTTATTTGCACTTAATATTTGTTCGTATTGTAGTATAGTATTGTACTATGAATCTGTGATGAAGTTATTCTTTATTTGTTCATAAAGAGAACAAGCAAAACAGTGGTACTTTTTATGTTTACCTCCTATCATAATAGATTTTACTGCGAACTCACAATGCGGACTCGGATATCCCAATTAAAAGGTCAGTCAATTAACCTGCTTTTTAATAACCATCAGTAAGGAGTTTATTTGTTTGATGTGTTGCTTCTTTTTACATTACACGATGACACACGCCTATTTGCTTGTATAAAAAGGGCAAACATAGTGGCCGAGGCTCCCAAGTGAGTGGGGTCGAATCAAGATTACATTTCAATTTGTGAATTAGATGGACGAATGTTTATAAGAGGTACAAAAACTCTTTGGTTAAATCCTATCTCTGGAAAGGTTACTGTCTTGGCAGCCAATGCAAATTTCTAGGCTATTGGTTGTGAAGATGGTTTCTTACAGGTGTGTAATATCCATTCTTTCAAATTAATTATGTGTTTCAATTTATATGCTTCTATGCTCGTCAATTATATCCTAAAATCTGCATTTTTATTTTCTAACAATATGTAATTAGTTAGGTCTACACAAGATGTGGAGTGCGAGGAATGCCAACAATGATGATGGGATCTGCAGTTGTTTTTATTGATTGTGAGGACTCCTGGAGATTGCTTCTTGTCACAAGGAGATGTCTAATGTACATATGAAACTTTTATGACACGACCTGCATTTTGCAGGACTCAGCTTCTTTGATTGCATCTCCAAATGAGTCATCTGCCATGCTGGTAACTATTTTATATCCAGACTTTGTTGTCGTGCTACGTGAGATGGCTCATCTGAACTTGGTTGCATCTTAGATTCTGCATGAGGTGTTTATTAGTTGTCCTTGATTTGTTGACATGTATAGTAAAGGTTATATCTACCACATTCTTAAGATGTGAATCACCCTTGGTTGTCCTTGCTTTGTTGACATGTATAGTAAAGGTTATATCTACTTGTGTGTCTGTTTCTATTTCAGGATTACAGATGATAGGTTGCTGACACGTGCCCATCTAGAGACATCCTCGAAGCTGGTTTGTAGTGTCACCAATTTTATTTGTTGCAACAGAGCATATCACCTTGGAGCATTAAGCGTGTTACTAATTAAAGATTTAAACCAAATTGAAGCAGGAACATACCACTCCTAGATAGTTAGCATAATCTACACATTTTTATGTTTGTACACTAACATTATAATATATGTTTCTTCATTTTTATGTAATTATTGTACATTAATATTTTATCAAAATTTTTATGTGTCATCGTAACGCACGGTTGTTCTACTAGTATTACTTAACGCATAAAAAAAGACGAATGCGACATGCATACACAAAAAAGGAATAAATATGCTGCCATATTTTACATACCAAAATATGTGTCGCAAAAAAGAAAAAAAAAGACAACCGTGCACGCATGCGAACAATGCGGCAAACAAAAAAGATATGGTGTATTGGCGTGAGGACCCTGCGGGGCGATGCGCCTGATCACGGTGGGGACCGCCCTGCATAGCGACAGCTAGGTTACGGTTGAGTCTAACTTGGTCGTATTATGTCTGGGTGAAGCTTCACTGGTGATATATATATATATATAGAGCAGGTATAACGGGAGTCCTGGGCTTCCAATAGTTAAAGGAAGCCCAGGCCAACCACCCCTGCAAACTGGTTCAACCAGCGCGCCCAAACAGGCTGTCGGGTGCGCCACCTGCCCCACGTCTGTTAGTGCAAAAAAAGGAATGCATGCATGAGTCAAACACGATCCAATGCATGCGCATAAATTTAGGAAAGATATGTGCGGCAGTTTCTATTTTTAAAATCATTTATTTCCTCCATAAATTTAGGATCACTGCAACAGCCATGCAGCTAGACGCGTAAGGACCATTTTATGATATATACTGAGACTAAATATGCTACACTGTGTTAATAATTATGCAATTCGATATACTGCGTAAAAATCTGTTACCAGCTGCATGCACACGAATTTATGATAAAAATAATATGCAATGAAAGGAAATGAATTACACGCATAGAAACAAAAAATCGTATTTAATGTTTTATTTCCTTCATAAATATAAGATTCCTCCAACAGCCATGCAGCTAAAACACATTAAATCTAGTTTATGACATATACTGATACAAATTATACTACATGGTGTAGGTATTTATGCAATTCGTTACACTGCGTAAAAAATTTGGCATGTTGTTCACTGGTGGACGCACCTCCGGATTGGAGCGTAATAACCTTAAGTTTTGAGCATAAAATCCCTTAATTATAAGCGTATATACCGAGCCAATGTGAGAGATTGATAGCTCTAGTAGGTTGTTATTACGATCTTATTTTTATGGCAGATCCGAAAAACATGACAGTCACATGCATGCGGTTATACAGATCCTAAAATTATGGCAAAATGCATGCATGAGTCAAACACGTTCCCTTGCATGCGCGTAAATTTAGGAAAGATATGTGTGGCGGTTTCTATTTTAAATGCTTTATTTCCTCCATAAATTTAGGATCGCTGCAACAGACATGCAACTAAAACTCGTAATGACCATTTTATGCTATATACTGATACTAAATATGCTACACTGTGTAGATAATTATGCAATTCGATATACTGCGTAAAAATCTGCTACAGGCTGCATGCACACGAATTTATGATGGAAAGGATATGCAATGAAAGGAAATGAATTGCATGCATAGAAACAAAAAATCACATTTAATGTTTTATTTGCTTCATAAATATAGGATCCCTCCAACAGCCATGCAACTAAACGCATTAGAACTAGTTTATGATGTATACTGAAACAAATTATACTACATGGTGTAGGTATTTATGCAATTCCTTACACTGCGTAAAAAATCTGGCATGTTGTTCACTGGTGGACGCATCTCCGGGTGGAGCGTAAAAACCTTAAGTTTTGAGCATAAAATCCCTCAATTATAAGCGTAAATACGAGTCAATTAGAGGTTGATAGCTTTAGTTGGTTGTTATTACGATCCTATTTTTATGACAGATCCGAAAAACACGGCAGCCGCATGCATGTGGTTTCTATTTTTATACAGATCCAAAAATTATGGCAAAATCGTGGGAGTTTCCATTGCATGCGCGCAAATTAAGAACAACATAAATCAAGGAATTGCCTTTCCAATGTGCATTCAGTAAACTGATATACGAACTCTATGTTAAAGCATAAAATTATACAGTTTTTAGCGTAAATAATACATGTGATAGGCATAAAACACAATAAACGAAAAGAAAAATGCGCCGGATCGGAGGATGTCACGCGCGATCATCGCTGCGCGCATCTCGCCCCTTCTGTGATGTCGCTCGCTCGAACATCGCGCCTCATGCGTCGCCGTCGCTACTCGCACGTCGACGGGCGTCGCTTGCTCGTCGGCCTTGGAAGTGCCGCCTCCTCGGGGCTTCGGGGACGCCGCCGCTTGCCCGCACAAGGGCCTCGCTGCGGATCGAGGAACCTCCGCCACCGCGCGTCGAGGTAATGGAGTTGCGGCCACCGGCCTGGGATCCGCCGTCGCCGCACAAGGGCGCTGCCGCCGCTCGCCCTCTGGATCGGGGGCCGCCACCGCCGGCCTGGAAACCGCTGCCACCGCATGTCGAGGTCGGGGAGCCACGGCCACCGCAGGCACTGGCCGGGGTCCGCCGCCGCGCGCGCTATCGGGCAACCGCCGTCGCTAATGAATCGAGATGGGGCATGAAAAACTGAACCCTAGCACTCCGGGTTCTATTTTATAGACGTCCGGATGTGGTCCGGCTCGACCGGATTGCACTGTCTGGCCTAGGCTTCCTTTGTCCGTGCGTTGCAACGAAAATATATAATATCAGTGTACTACGATAACTTATATACAAAATCTATGTTATATTGTTATGAGAAAATGTTTCATAATCAATTTGTGATCCTAGCCATACATAAATTTTGTTATTTTAATCTAGTTATTTCACCACTACATTGCAACCATCAGTATCATGCAGACTTCGATATATGCCACGATTTGTATGGTCTCATCATTGGAGAGCACGTTCCACACATGCCGGAAAAATTCCCTCGTACATCGTTAGTCATCAGACACGCACCACCATATGCTCTTGCTTAAACAAAAAGGTAAGTGTGTATGTGTTTGCGAAGAGAAGTAAAGGCAGGCCTGCAAAAGCTACCCTGACGGTGGCGAGGATGACGAACTGGTCACTGTTGTCGATCCTCCTCTGTGTCACCTCCGGCGCCAAGATGACGCCACAATCCTCGATATAGTAGTCGTCGAACGCACGCGACATGACGAGTACCGATGACTCTTGGTTGGGCTGCCAAACGAAGTGCACCCCAGGCTCATCAGCGAGGTAGTACCCCTGGCTGTTGCACCACCGGATGCGCTATTCCACTACATACATCATGTTCGAGGACACTCACACAACGTCAGCAACGTCCATCGTCCCAGCGCACAAGAATTCATGTCCGGTCAGTAGCGACTTACGTGGCATGGGCTTCAGATGGACGATGAGCTGGACGGCATGATGGCGTCGTCGTCGGATGCGGTGTCCAGAACAACCCGAGAGTCGTCGACGTTGGCGACAACCATGAGGCCCCCCTGCTTAACGATGGACAGCGCGGTGCAGCTGCTCTGGACCACGTCCAAGCGGCAGCTTCGCGGGAGCTTGTCGTACATAGCGGCGCATGCGACCACTTAAGACTGCTTTTAGAGGTCGAACTGACAATCGTCAAGCTTCTTCTCGTCATCGATGAGCGACGACAACGCGAGTGCCTCCTGCTCATGGAGTTTGTTCAGGGTTTGAAGTAGGAAACATGGATTCATGCTTGGCGTTGGTTTATGAAAATGACTCACAAGTCTGATCCATGGAAAAAAAAATATTACGAAGAAAAAATTTCACACATGCAAAAAAGAGAATTTAAGTATAATACATTATTCAAACAAAAGAAATAGCATGCAAAGCTCTTCTTTAAATAATATTACCTCCATCCAAAAATATAATTCAAAAATATCGGTGATACTTATCTACTACTACGCATTGTGCAATGGTAGCAAGTGAGCTTGGAGAGAGATGTAGTAGATGTATTTCCTGTCATAGATGTAGACATAAACACATATAGGTGGGTGCTCGTGCGTTTCAACGGAAACATTTAATATCATGATAACTTATGAACAAATGTATGTTATACTGTTATGTGAAAATATTTCATAATTAATTTGTGATCCTAGCCATACATAAATTTTGTTATTTCAATCTAACTATTTCATCACTACATTGCAACCAACAGTACCGTGCAGACTTCTATACATGATAGCTGAATGCCCGTGCGTTGCAACGGGAATATATAATACCAGTATACTACGATAACTTATATACAAAATATGTGTTATACCATTATGAGAAAATGTTTCATAATCAATTTGTGATTCTGGCCATACATAAATTTTGTTATTTATAATCTATCTGTTTCACCACTACATTGCAACCATTAGTATCATGCAGACTTTGATATATATCACGATTTGTATGGTCTCATTATTGGAGAGCACGTTTCACACATACCGGAAGAAATTCTATCGTACATCGTTAGTCATCGGACACGTACCACCATACGCTTTTGCTTAAACAAAAGGTAAGTGTGTGTTTGCAAGACTAATGGTCAAACATCGTATAACCATAAAGTTAGAATACTATATTAATATATTAAATAAATTAATCCAATAGACATAGATTAACCCAATTAACATAGGATAAATAAATATCTAATTATAAAAGTATGAAACATGGTATAATCAATGTTGTTACTACGTAGTAAATATTCATACGAGACTAACACAACTGGAACGATTCAATTTGGAATTAAAATGGGGAAGTTACGAATTTCCAAAGTTTCTATGTATTTGATATAGGATTAATTAGGAAATCAATTTTATTGTTGTTTTCATGACAAAACAGAGGTATTATGTGATAAAAATAATATTATAGAATTATAGAAATTGGAATGAACTCATTTGGATTTAATATGAAATTTCCATGAATTAAAAATCAATTTCTAAACTCCTTTTCCCTATTTTCTTTATTTTCTGGACTGCGTCCCAAATTCTAGAAAGATCAGGGGGCCAAGCTATAAATGTTTTTCTACACTCAGTGAGCATACAGAGTGGACGGTGGGTTCAACACAAAAGACGTCTTAGTTGAAGTTGTACACAATTCATCATGAGTCATGTTGGCTAGAGGGTGGAAGGCTAGGCATTTTGCTCAATAGATCCAAGGTTCGATCCCTAGGCAGCCACAATTTGATTTTTTTTCTGCGCGCGGAACGGGAGAGGGCAGAACGGCAGAACGGCCGACTACTCTATATATATATAGTGTACCTACTATATATATATAGTAGGTTAAGAGCTCTGAACTTCCTCTAGTTACAGAAAACTCAGGCCGACCACTTCTGCGACCTGGTCTAGCCCGGCGTACCCACTGTATTCACTCACCAAGCCAGGCTGTCGGTTGCGCCCGCTCACCCTACGTCTGTGCATGCAATGTATTCACTCACCAAGCCAGGTTGTCGGTTGCGCCCGCTCACCCTACGTCTGTGCATGCAAAAAAAAATAGAAAGGTATGCATGAGTCAAATACGTTTATCTGCATGCGCGTAAATTTAGGAAAGAGATATGTGATAATTTTTATTTTTAAATGCTTGATTTTCTCCATAAATATAGGATCGCTGCAACAGATATGTAGCTATACTCGTCAGGACCAATTTATGATATATATTGATACTAATTATGTTACACAGTGTAGATATTTATGCAATTCAGTACACCACGTAAAAAACTATTACATGTTGCATGCACAAAATTATGTGACTATGATGAAAGAAAATGGATTGACATATATGAAAATAAAAAATCGTATTTAATGCTTTATTTCCTCCATAAATATAGGATCACTCCAACAACCATATAGCTAGGCTCGTTAGGATCAGTTTATGGTTTATACTGATACTAATTATGTTACATAGTGTATATATTTATGCAATTTGGTACACTGTGTAAAAATCTGTTATCTGCTGCATACGCACAAAATTAGGATGACAAAAATGTACGATGAAAGTAAATAGATTGGCATGCATGGAAACAAAAAATCGCATTTAATGCTTTATTTTCTCCATAAATATAAGATCAGTCCAACAACCATGCAACTAAACTCGTTAGAACTAGTTTAAGATATATACTTATACAAATTATGTTACACGGTGTAGGTATTTATGCAATGTTGTAGACTGCGTAAAAAATCTGGCATGTGGTTCACTGGTGGACGCATCTCCAGGTTCGAGCGTAAAAATCTTAAGTTTTGAGCATAAAACCCCTCGGTTATAAGTGTAAGTACCGAGCTAATGTGAGAGGTTGATATCTCTCGTGAGTTGTATTTACGATCCTATTTTTATGGCAGTTCCAAAAAATATGGGAGTTGCTTCCATGGGGTTTCTATTTTTATGCAGATCCAAAAATTATGGCAGATTGTTGGAGTTTCCATTGCATGCGCGAAAATTTTGGATGATATTTTTGTTTCCACCACACGCATGCAAAAAAATAGAATGACATGGTTCACGCAGAGCATAAATTCATATACAAAGTCGCATAATTACATACACTGTGTAGCATAATATCGGTTCAACTAACAGCCCCCGCGGGAATTAGGGACAGTTTTATGGCAAAATAATATTGTATTCATCGTCGTAAAAATCATCACTGGAATGCATAAATAGTGTAAGTAGTAGGCATAAAACATAATCATCGATGACATAAACATGGATCGGATAGTTCGTTGCTGGAGGACGATCCCGAGGCCGCTATATCAAAGGATGCTGCCAAAGCCGCCAGATCGGAGGAGTTGGTCATCGAAGGACGCTAGAGCCACCCACGCCTCGTGTGCCCGCCATCGCCAGAGACGACAGCGCCTCGCGCGACCGCCGGAGCGACCCACGTATCTCATGGCCACCGCCGCTGCTGACGCCTACCGCGCATCGCACAACCGTCGTTGCCACCGGGCCTAGGGTGCGCCGTCGCCGCCCGTCCGCTTCGAGAGCGTCGTCACCGCTTGCTTGCCCGCCTCGGGAGCGTCGCTGTCGCTCGTTCCTGGTGGAGCGCCACCGTCGGTCGCCCTCCTCGGGGCAGCACCGACGCTGGCACCCAGGATCGCCGCCGCTCGCACGCCCAAGGAAACCACCGCTGTCGATAAAGCCTAATCCCTGGCGGTGTGGGAGTGTTTTTATAGCAGCCCCAACCTGGTCCGGCTGAACCGGATTGCACCGTCTGACCTGGGCTTCCTCCAGTTATTGGAAGCCCATGGCTCATAATATACAATCTTATATATATGCTTAATATAGGTTTGGTATATACTTATATTTAGTAATTAAGTGTTGATGATAAAATGTTGACCAACTAAAACGCTAATCGCATTAAACCCTAAGCCTTAACTTGTTAAGCTTACATTTTCACCCCACTTGTTAAGCTCCCACCGTAGGTGTGCTCACCCTTGGTTAAGACTTTATGTCGATTAGAAGTGTAATATGGTAATATAATCTTTATTTATGCTTTTATATATTGTTCTTTTGATATATTACATTTGTGATGTCAACATATGTGTTGTAATAGATCCTAATACACATACTATATATTCAATTATGTCCTTAAAACATGTTGTGTCAGCAAACTTAATTATGTTTTGTATATATAGACAAGTTATTTTTCTTTATAGATGAATAGATTGTGATATTAAATTAGAGTTATATGAGGCACATGTTTTATATCTTGATCTCTTTGAACTATAGTATTCTTTGTTATTTTATTTTAAAAAAATAAATATATATTTTTTGTTTAAATCGAAATCGTCTTATAGATAACTTAATTATGTTTTGTATATGCAAACAAGTTATTTTTCTTTATGGGTAGATAGATTTTGATATTAAATTAGAGTTATACGAGGCACATGTAGAGATGACAATGCGGAAAAACTCGTTATATATCACTTGTCCAAACCCAAACCATCAAAGAAAAAAATACACCAACTAAAGCAAAAACACCTTCGACAGGACGATATTCACACAGACATAACACTAAGGTATATGTTGAAGCTACAAGCCAGAAAGCTTCGGCATAACGACGCGTCTTGAGACGAAGGGCGGCACCGGCTTAAAGAGGAAAAGACCGTTCAGTCCCTGATAATTTGTGTCATGTTTGTAATTTGTTATCAAGAACATAAATGTAATTTCGACCGGGCTGTGTCCCGTGCCTATAAATAGGTGAACAATAACCCTGTACTGTTCACGTTGACTTGTATCCACTCGCACGTCACTCTTGGATTCTCACCTTCTGTCAAGCCGAAGGTATAAATGTAATTCAATATTATTCATGTTCATTCATGATTATATAATAGAAATATCCGAATGATATCATATGATTATTCAAATTCTTTATATGTGTCATATGATCCTATTTTCTAGTAAAGATATCGAGGTGATGAAGCTATGTCCTTCATGACCTTCGTTTGAAGATTATTATATCCTAAGGGAGATAATACTTCGGAGGACGAAGGTCTTTAACCATTAACATCTGTGTTGCCTTGTTCTTAATTCATAGCACTTGAGAACAAGTCCCCAACATTGGCGCCCACCTCCGGTGAACTCACTTCCACTATTGAGACGATGGCTTCGTTCAACAACCAAGTTGTAGCACATTCGGACATGAAGCTGGTGCTCCCAATCACGGGCGGGTCAAGTTCAGAGCCAGCCAACAAGAAGCAAAAGAAGGAAGCGCAGAGAAGAGTGCAGCATGTTGGGGTGCAAGGACCCTTCGTCAGGTCCAAGTGGTCCCACATCCCAATCACCTTCTCCCAGGAGGATCTTCAGTTGAAAGACTATCCTCGCAATGATGCTATGGTTATATCTTGTGTCATCAAGGGATTTCTGGTCCACAATGTTCTAGTTGACGCAGTCAGTGCAGCGGACATTATATTTGCAAAGACTTTTAGACAGATGGAAGAGCCAGAGGACAAGATTCATGATGCTACACACCCTCTTTGTGGCTTCAGAGGAAGACAGATTGTGGCACTTGGAAAAATCATGATGTCAGTTCCCTTCGGTTATGTCCACAATACAAGAACTGAGCAAGTTGTTTTTGACATTATCGACATGGAGTACCCGTACAATGCAATCATTGGTCGAGGGACACTTAATGCCTTCAAAGCAATACTTCATCCAGCATACTTATGCATGAAGATACCTTCGGAACAAGGGCCCTTTGCTGTCCATGGAAGTCAAGAAGCTGTCAGAAGGGCTGAAGGGAGTTGGACAGATTCAAAGGCAATCCACAACATAGATGGAGCCGAAGCTTGTCAACAATATAAACACAAAAGAGAGAAGGCTGCTTCGGCAGATCAGCCGAAGCCTATGCTCCTATGTGAAGAAATAATAGACCAAAGGGTACTGCTGGGATCTCAGCTATCTGATGAGCAAGAAAGAACTCTGATAAGGTTTTTATTCAACAACAAAGATGTTTTTGCTTGGACAGCTAATGATCTTTGTGGTGTCAACAGAGATGTCATCGAACATTCACTTAATGTGGATCCATCTTTCAGACCAAGGAAGCAAAGACTTCGGAAGATGTCTCATGATAAAGCTGAAGGTGCTCGGAGTGAAGTAAAGAGACTTCTCAGTGCTGGTGTTATCAGATAAGTAACATATCCATAATGGCTAGCTAACATTGTTATGGTGAAGAAGGCTAATGGCAAATGGAGAATGTGTATTGATTTCATAGATCTCAACAAAGCATGCCCAAAGGATGAGTTCCCATTACCAAGGATAGACTCCCTTGTAGATGCAGCAGCTTCTTCGGAGCTCATGAGTCTATTGGACTGCTACTTAGGCTATCATCAAATTTGGATGAAGAAGGAAGATGAGCCAAAAACTAGCTTCATAACTCCTAGTGGCACTTATTGCTACCTTCGGATGCCTGAGGGGCTCAAGAATGCTGGAGGAAGCTTCAGTGGAATGATAGTCAAGGTCCTTCACTCTCAAATAGGCAGGAATGTGCTGACTTATGTTGATGACATCATAGTAAAAAGCACGAAGCAGGAGAATCATATTGCTTACTTGCAAGAGACATTTGCCAATTTTAGGCAAGCTGGTCTCAAATTAAATCCAGAAAAGTGTGTTTTTGGAGTAAAGAAGGGCAAGTTCCTCGGCTGTTTGTAATCAACAAAGGGAATCGAAGCTAACCCAAATAAGGTCAAAGTTATCCTTCGGATGGAGCCGCCAAATACAAAGAAGGGGGCCCAAAGGTTGGCAGGAAGGCTGGCATCATTAAATAGATTTATATCTAGGTCAGCAGAAAGGAATCTACCATTCTTTGAAATACTGAAGTCAGCCGAAGTTTTCTAATGGGGTCTGGCTCAGCAGAAGGCTTTCGAAGAGTTAAAGCAATACTTGATAGACTTGACAACTCTAACTCCACCTTCGCCAGGGGCTCCATTGCTCTTATATGTAGCAGCCTCTCACTCTGCAGTCAGTGCGGCGCTTGTACAGGAGAAGCAAGATGGCTAGGTCAAAAAACAAGCACTAATATATTTCGTCTCCGAAGTTCTAAGCTTATCAAAGAAAAATTATACAGAATTGGAGAAGGTGCTATATACTGTGTTGATGGCCTCCAGGAAGCTTCGGTATTATTTTCAAACATGTCATATAATTGTTCCTTCGTCACAACCTTTGAAAGACATAATGAGGAATAGAGAAGCTACTAGGAGGATCGGAAAATGGGCTACCGAGCTCAATGAATTTTCTATTGACTATGTACACAGGTCCTCAATTCAGTCCCAGGCATTAGCAGATTTCATCGCTGATTGGACGCCAGGGGCTCAGGAAGAAGTAACAAAAGACGACGAAGCTTGGACGGTCTTTTGTGATGGTTCTTGGGGAACCTTCGGCGCAGGAGCCGCTGCTGTCCTAGTAGCGTCTTCTAAAGTCAGAACATGCTATGTAGCAAGACTAGATTTTAGTTGTACAAATAACATTGCTGAGTACGAAGCCCTTCTACTGGGGCTTCGAAAATTAAAAGCAATGTGAATAAGAAGGGCAATCCTTAAAACCGACTCCCAAGCCATCTCTGGCCATGTAGACAAAAGCAGCAAGGCAAGGGATCCGAAGCTTGAAAAATATTTGGACACAGTTCGAAGGTTGGAGGCCTCCTTCGAAGGTTTTTCTGTAAAAAATATCCCAAGAGGGGAAAATGAGCATGCAGATCTACTAGCTAAGTCAGCAGCACAGGGGCTCCCTCTACCTTCGGAGGTATTCTTTGAGACAATAAAAGCACCTTCGGTTGAACTTATGGAGAGAGCAGTGCTCACAATATCACCTGTACATAGTGAAGATTGGAGGACTGAAATCATATCTTTCCTCCAAGGTAACTGTCTTTCGGATGACGAAGTTTATAATAAAAGAATGGAAGCAAGGACAAGACCATATGTCATGATAGAAGGGGAGTTATACAAACATGGAGTGTGCTCTCCACTTCTCAAGTGCTTATCCAGAACCGAAGGTATAGAGCTAATGAAGGAAATACACGCAGGTTTTTGTGGATCTCACATTGGGTCCAGGCCTTTGCTGGGAAAGATTTTTAGGCAAGGATTTTATTGGCCTAAGGCAGCTTCGGATGTAGCAGATCTGGTTCAAAAGTGTGAAAATTGTCAAAAATGTGCAAAAGACCAGAAGCAACCTTCATCGCTAACTCAGCTAATACAGCCAACCTGTCCATTGCAAAGATGGGGCTTAGATTTGTTGGGCCCACTCCCACCAGCACAAGGCAACTTGAAGTATGTTGTAGTGGCAGTAGAATATTTTTCCAAATGGATTGAGGCGAAACCCTTAGCTACAATAACTTCGGTCACGGTCCAAAAATTCTTCTGGAAAAATATTGTTTGTCGCTTCGGTGTGCCGAAGGCAATAACCGTGGACAATGGTACACAATTTGATGCCAAAGCATTCAAAGATTTTTGTGACCAAATTGGTACGAAGATCCATTTTGCATCAGTTAGGCATCCAGAATCAAATGGGCTGGTAGAAAGAGCAAATAGTATTATAATGACAGGAATACTGAAGCTAATCTTCAACCAGCCCAGAGGAAAGTGGCCAGATGAGCTGATTAAAGTGGTGTGGAGTCACAACAAAACTGCGTCAAGGTCAACAGGATTTACACCCTTCAAGCTCCTATTTGGTAACGAAGCAATAACTCCAGAAGAAGCGAAGACAGGGTCAATAAGAACAATAGCTTCAGCAGAAGACGAAGCTGATTATCAAGTAACAAAAGATACTATAGAAGGGACCAGACTTCAGGCTATAGAGCACATCAATAAATATCAGACCGAAACAATAAAATGGCGTGACAGAAAAGTTCGATTGAAAAATATCAAGCCAGGACATCTGGTGCTTCGGAGGGTGGCCAACCCAGACACAGTGGGTAAGTTGCAACTGAAGTGGGAAGGTTCTTTTTTGGTAGTATCTTCGTCAAGGCCTGGTTCTTATAGATTGAAGGATATGGACGACAACTACATACCCAGATCTTGGAATGCGGATGAGCTTCGGCGTTACTATGTGTAATATGATGTAATCTTTTTTCATTTTTTTCTATGGCACCCTTTTCCTTTCAAGAGGGGATAAAGGTTTTTAATGGGGCCATAGTTTGTAATTTTTCACTTATTTAGCCCTACGAGGGTAGAGTCCCCCAGAAGATGTAATATGTAAAATCTGAGCATGCACCATCGAATGCAAAAAGAAAAATAGGGAGAAGTTCAAAAGACGTCCCCAAGGGGATGTAGAGCATGACGAAGCTGCAAAAAGTCGTTCCTAAGGGAGCGCATCGTAAGTTTTCTGTTCAAAAGTCATTCCTAAGGGAATACAGAGCCAAAAGCATGATGAAGCTGCAAAAAAAAGTTGTTCCTAAGGGAGCGTAGAGTAAGTTTTCTGCTCAAAAGTCGTTCCAAAGGGAATGCAGAGCCAAATACCACCGAAATAGAAGGTGAAGAAGTTCAAAAGTCGTTCCTAAGGGGATGCAGAACTTAAATGCCACTGAAATAGAAGGTGAAGAAGCTCAAAAGTCGTTCCTAAGGGGATGCAGAGTCTGGGTGTGGTTTCGTGTGTGTGTTTGGGACATTCATTTGCACATTACATTACATCATTCATTTTATTCATATACATTCATGTAGACATTCGTAGGATCATCATCATAACATAAAGCACAAACATATACTTCAGCTTTGATAACAATGCTTCGATGAGCATGAAGAAGCAAGATATGCTTCGTTGTGTACGAAAAGAAGGGAAGGTGTTTTTCGCCTTCGGCTCAAAAGATATAAGTTTCGTCCACAACAAAGCAATTTACACATTGAATAAAAGGTAAAAATATATTATAAGTTATGGACAAATATACAGAGTAATGTTCAATCCTCGATTACACTGTCTTTTACAGAGATAATACAAATGCCTCTAAAGATCTATGCAGGTAGGCCTAAAAAACAGCCTCGGCGGCCCTTTGGAATCTGCTTCGGATCATTAATCTTCGGCATCATCATCCTACACATGATAAAATCTTTATAAGGTAAAAAGGTAATCACAAGAAAAGGTAAGCAACATGTATAAGTTTCATACTGGTTTAAGCAAGCTTCGGGCCTCGTCACCAGCCAAATCTTGACCACCCTTCGCCCAAATTTGAGTTATAAATCTGCTCCCTATGCTTCGGGCCTCGCTAGGAATGTCAACCAAATCCGTTGAAGATAGGCTAAAATTTGGTCTATTGACAATCTTCTCGTGCGTACAGCCAGCTTTCAGAAATGTTGTAGCTGTGCCACGAGAAGCTAGCAGGGCACAGAAGTCACCGTGCCCCGCTATTACTTCGTCAAGCGCCTCGACTTCGCCTTCAATGTGTTCGAAGGTGCTTGAAATATTTCGGCCGAAGGGGTAAACTTTTCAGCGTTGGCTCCAACTGAGTTGAAAACCTTCTTCAATCGCTGTACGCAGCGGCTGCCAAAACCTAGACACATGTTCTGAAGCTCTTTCAAAGATTGCTTCTGTCGGGGACCATAATTAGGGGTACCCTCAAGACGCCTAATTCTCAGCTGGTAACCCCCATCAGCATAAAGCTGCAGAGGCCTGATGGGTTTGATTAAGTCAGGGATCAGTCCAAACGAGCGACTCGATCACGCCTCGCCCGAGCCTAGCCTCGGGCGAGGGCGGCCGACCCTGAGGTGTTTCCGTCTCGCCTGAGGCCCCCTTTTTTACGGCAGACGCATCTCCGGCTCACCCGAGGCCTTGCCTTCGTTAAGAAGCAACCCTGACTAAATCACCGCGCCAACCGACCAAGTCACCGGGGCATTTAACGCAAAGAGTGAGACCGTCGGGCGACCAGGCTTTGCCAGAGGTGCCATAGGAGGCTCCGCCCGACCCAGGGCTCGGACTCGGGCTAAGGCCCCGGAAGACGGCGAACTCCGCTCCGCCCGACCCAGGGCTCGGACTCGGGCTAAGGCCCCGGAAGACGGAGGACTCGGGCTAAGGCCCCGGAAGACGGCGGACTCGGGCTAAGGCCCCGGAAGACGGCGAACTCCGCTCCGCCCGACCCAGGGCTCGGACTCGGGCTAAAGCCCCGAAAGACGGCGAACTCCACTCCGCCCGACCCAGGGCTCGGACTCGGGCTAAAGCCCCGGAAGACGGCGAACTCCGCTCCGCCCGACCCAGGGCTCGGACTCGGGCTAAGGCCCCGGAAGACGACGAACTCCGCTTCGCCCGACCCAGGGCTCGGACTCCGCCCTGGCCTCTGCCGAACGACCTCCGCCTCGCCCGACCCAGGAGCTCAGGTTCGGCCTCGGCCATGCAGGACAGACTCGACCTCGACTTCGGAGGAGCCTCCACGTCGCCCGACCTAGGACACAAGTCCGCCACGTCAACAGGAAGCGTCATCATCACCCTGCCCTGAGCCGACTCGGGTCGCAGAGAACAAGACCGGCGTCCCATCTGGCCAGCTCCGCCAGATAGGCAATGATGGCGCCCCACTAGACCCATGACGACGGTGACTCTCGGCTCCCTTACGGAAGCAGGGAGACGTCAGCAAGAGCACAGCTGTTCCAACAGCTGTCCCTCCATCAGGCTCCGTTGCTCCTCCGACAGCCACGACGCCACACCGGCTGAGTGCCAAGATCTCTCCGGCTGCCACCTTGGCATGTACTTAGGGCACTAGCTCTCCCCCGCTAGACACGTAGCCCCTTGCTACACCCCCATTTTGTACACCTGGATCCTCTCCTTACGACTATAAAAGGAAGGACCAGGGCCTTCTTAGAGAAGGTTGGCCTCGCGGGAACGAGGGCAGGGGCAGGCGCTCTCTTGGGGCTGCTCGCTCCCCTCACCCGCGCGGACGCTTGTAACCCCCTACTGCAAGCGCACCCGACCTGGGCGCGGGGCGAACACGAAAGGCCGCGGGATCTCCGTCTCCCTCGTCACGACCCGGCTCCGGCCACCGACCTCGCTCTTTCCCCCCTTCGCGCTCGCCCACGCGCTCGACCCATCTGGGCTGGGGCACGCGGCACACTCACTCGTCGGCTCAGGGACCCCCCGGTCTCGAAACGCCGACAGTTGGCGCGCCAGGTAGGGGCACGCTGCGTGTTGACGAGCAGTTTTCCGTCAAGCTCCAGATGGGCAGTCTCCAACGACCTCTCCAACTCGGGACGGTGCTCCGTTTCGGGAGCCTCGAGTTCGTGTCTCTCGACAGCGGCTACGACATGGTACTCCTTCCACCGCCGTGCGGCGGCGACAATGGCGGTCGACAGCCCGCCCGCCGGCGGCGGAAGCGACGACGTCTTTCCCACGTGGGGGAAGAACAACATTCGAGCTCGCCCCATCCTCTCCCTCGCCATCGGAGGAGGAGGCGGGGCAACCAGGGCCGAGCGGGAGGCTGCGCTCCGACGGCTGTCGAGCAAATCGACATCCCGAGTGCCCCAACAGAGGACACGCTAGGCATCACCCTCGCGTTCGAGGCGAAGGCGAGCGCCATCCCCCCGCAACACGTCGACCCCGAGCAGGTGGACGACGCCAGCACGCTCACGAAGGGCCTGCAGGACGTCGCCCTCGTACCCAAGACGACGGCGCGATCAGCCCCCGACGTGACTTCGTCGCTCTTCGTCGACCAAAAGGTACCGACTGCTTCCCATCCTTCGTCATTTCGACTCGACCTCAACCCGCCTAGCGACCTCGTCCTGGCGGGCACTCACGTTGAGGCGAGTGCAACCCCTCTGGGGTTTTATGTGCGGTCGCCTTAGGACCGATTGACGGGCGTCTCGACCTACGGGCCCTCTGGGTCCGAGGAAGATGACGACCCCAGCATCTGCTGGGATTTCTCTAGATCTGGCAACCCCAGTGCCATGCGGGACTTCATGACCGCATGCGACTACTGCCTCTCCGACTGTTCCGACGGCAGCCGCAGCCTTGACGACAAGGACTGCGGCCCGAGCCGCGAATGTTTCCACGTTGAGCTAGGGGATCCCTCCGGAGGCAGCCGTCTCGGCATGCCGGAGGATGGCGATCTCCCTAGGCCAGCGCCCCGCGCCGACATCCCGCGGGAGCTAGCTGTGGTCCCCGTTCCGGCAGGGGGTCACGACCCACAGCTCGAGCAAGTCCGCGGGGCGCAGGCCGGGCTCGATGAGGGAGCAGGAGCGCTCGAGGCAATCCGCCGGGACGCCGGGCAGGTATGGGCAAGCCAGCCCCCGGCCGGAGAAATACGTCACCTGCCCCAGGGCCTCCAGCACCTCATCGCCAACGAGGCCAGGGACAGGCCGCCACCCGCATCCGGCGGAACCGGTCAGGACCTGGCAGCCACGGCGATGCTCCTCCGCGCGATGCCGGAGTCATCAACCACCGAGGGTCGGCGAATCCAGGGAGAGCTCAAGCATCTCCTGGAAGGCGCTGCGGCCCGGCGAGCCGAGAGCTCTGCCTCCCGAAGGCAGGGGTACCCCTCGGAACCTCGCGCCGCGACTTCCCGACTCACGCGGGAAGCCTCGGTCTATACCGGGCGCACGCGCAACACCGCGCTTGCGGCCCCGGGCCACCTCGGCGACGAGCACCTTCATCGCGACCGTCGGGCACGCCTCGACGAAAGGGTGCGCCGAGGCTATCACCCCAGGCGTGGGGGACGCTACGACAGCGGGGAGGATCGGAGTCCCTCGCCCGAACCACCCGGTCCGCAGGTCTTCAGCCGAGCCATTCGGCGGGCACCGTTTCCGCCCCGATTTCGACCCCCGACTACTATCACAAAGTACTCGGGGGAAACGAGGCCGGAATTGTGGCTCGCGGACTACCGCCTGGCCTGCTAACTGGGAGGAACGGACGACGACAACCTCATCATCCGCAACCTCCCCATGTTCCTCTCCGACACTGCTCGCGCCTGGTTGGAGCACCTGCCTCCGGGGCAGATTTCCAACTGGGAGGATCTGGTCCAAGCTTTCGCCGGCAACTTCCAGGGCACGTACGTGCGCCCCGGGAATTCCTGGGACCTCCGAAGCTACCGACAACTGCCGGGAGAGTCTCTTCGGGACTACATCCGGCGATTCTCGAAGCAGCGCACCGAGCTGCCCAACATCACCGACTCCGATGTCATCGGCGCGTTCCTTGCCGGCACCACCTGCCGTGACCTGGTGAGCAAGTTGGGTCGCAAGACCCCCACCAGGGCGAGCGAGCTGATGGACATCGCCACCAAGTTCGCCTCCGGCCAGGAGGCGGTCGAGGCCATCTTCCGAAAGGACAAGCAGCCCCAGGGCCGCCCGTCGGAAGATGCTCCTGAGGCGTCAGCTCCACGCGGCGCCAAGAAGAAAGGCAGGAGGAAGTCGCAAGCGAAACGCGACGCTCCCGACGCAGACCTTGTCGCCGCCACCGAGCATAAGAACCCTCGGAAGCCCCCCGGAGGTGCTAACCTCTTCGACAAGGCACTCAAGGAGACGTGCCCCTACCATCAGGGGCCCGTCAAGCACACCCTCGAAGAGTGCGTCATGCTTCGGCGCCATTTCCACAGGGCCGGGCCACCCGCAGAGGGTGGCAGGGCCCGCGACGACGACAAAAAGGAAGATCACCAAGCAGGAGAGTTCCCTGAGGTCCGCGACTGCTTCATGATCTACGGGGGGCATGCGGCGAATGCCTCGGCTCGGCATCGTAAGCAAGAGCGTCGGGAGGTCTGCTCGGTGAAGGTGGCGGCACCAGTCTACCTAGACTGGTCCGACAAGCCCATCACCTTCGACCAGGACGACCACCCCGACCACGTGCCGAGCCCGGGGAAGTACCCGCTCGTCGTCGACCCCGTCATCGGCGACGTCAGGCTCACCAAGGTCCTGATGGACGGGGGCAGCTGCCTCAATATCATCTACGCCGAGACCCTCAGGCTCCTGCGCGTCGATCTGTCATCCGTCCGAGCCGGCGCTGCGCCCTTCCACGGGATCATTCCTGGGAAGCGCGTCCAGCCCCTCGGACAGCTCGACCTTCCTGTCTGCTTCGGAACACCCTCCAACTTCCGAAGGGAGACTTTGACGTTCGAGGTGGTCGGGTTCCGAGGAACCTACCACGCGGTGTTGGGAAGGCCATGCTACGCGAAGTTCATGGCCATCCCCAACTACACCTACCTGAAGCTCAAGATGCCGGGCCCCAACGGGGTCATCACCGTCGGCCCCACGTACAAACACGCGTTCGAATGTGATGTGGAGTGCGTTGAGTACGCTGAGGCCCTCGCCGAGTCCGAGGCCCTCATCGCCGACCTGGAAAGCCTCTCCCGAGAGGTGCCGGACGTGAAGCGACATGCCGGCAACTTCGAGCCAGCGGAGACGGTCAAGGCCGTCCCTCTCGACCCCGGTGGTGACACCTCCAAGCAGATCCGGATCGGTTCCGGGCTCGACCCCAAATAGGAAGCAGTGCTCGTCGACTTTCTCCGCGCAAACGTCGACGTCTTTGCGTGGAGTCCCTCGGACATGCCCGGCATACCGAGGGATGTCGCCGAGCACTCGCTGGATATTCGGGCCGGGGCCCGGCCGGTCAGACAGCCTCTGCGCCGATTCGACGAGGAAAGGCGCAGGGTGATAGGCGAGGAGATCCACAAGCTGATGGTAGCAGGGTTCATCAAAGAGGTATTCCATCCCGAATGGCTTGCCAACCCTGTACTTGTGAGGAAGAAAGGGGGGAAATGGCGGATGTGTGTAGACTACACTGGTCTCAACAAAGCATGTCCGAAGGTCCCCTACCCTCTACCTCGCATCGATCAAATCGTGGACTCCACTGCAGGGTGCGAAACCCTGTCTTTCCTCGATGCCTACTCAGGGTATCATCAAATCAAGATGAAAGAGTCCGACCAGCTCGCGACTTCTTTCATCACGCCCTTCGGCATGTATTGTTATGTCACCATGCCGTTCGGTTTGAGGAACGCGGGTGCAACGTACCAGCGGTGCATGAACCATGTGTTCGGCGAACACATCGGTCGCACGGTCGAGGCCTACGTCGATGACATCATAGTCAAGACGAGGAAAGCCTCCGACCTTCTCTCCGACCTTGAAGTGACATTCCGGTGTCTCAAGGCAAAGGACGTCAAGCTCAACCCCGAGAAGCGCGTCTTCGGGGTGCCCCGAGGCATGCTCTTGGGATTCATCGTCTCCGAGCGGGGCATCGAAGCCAACCCGGAGAAGATCGCAGCCATCACCAGCATGGGGCCCATCAAGGACCTAAAAGGCGTACAGAGGGTCATGGGATGTCTCGCGGCCTTGAGCCGTTTCATCTCGCGCCTCGGCGAAAGAGGCCTGCCCCTGTACCGTCTCTTAAGGAAGGCCGAGTGCTTCACTTGGACTCCCGAGGCCGAGGAAGCCCTCGGGAACCTGAAGGCGCTCCTCACCCAGGCGCCCGTCTTGGTACCCCCAGCTGATGGAGAAGCCCTTTTGGTCTACGTCGCCGCAACCACTCAGGTGGTCAGCGCCGCGATCGTGGTCGAAAGGCAGGAAGAGGGGCATGCATTGCCCATTCAGAGGCCGGTTTACTTCATCAGCGAGGTGCTGTCCGAAACCAAGATCCGCTACCCACAAGTCCAGAAGCTGCTGTATGCAGTGATCCTGACGAGGCGAAAGCTGCGACATTACTTCGAGTCTCATCCGGTGACTGTGGTGTCATCATTCCCCCTAGGGGAGATCATCCAGTGCCGAGAAGCCTCGGGACGGATCGCAAAGTGGGCGGTGGAAATCATGGGCGAGACAATCTCGTTCGCCCCTCGGAAGGCCATCAAGTCCCAGGTACTGGCGGACTTCGTAGCCGAATGGGTCGACACCCAGTTGCCGACGGCTCCGATCCAACCGGAGCTCTGGACCATGTTTTTCGACGGGTCGCTAATGAAGACGGGAGCCGGCGCGGGTCTGCTCTTCGTCTCGCCCCTCGGGAAACACCTGTGCTACGTGCTGCGCCTTCATTTCCCGGCGTCCAACAATGTGGCTGAGTACGAAGCTCTGATCAACGGATTGCGGATCGCCATCGAGCTAGGGGTCCGACGCCTCGATGCTCGCGGTGACTCGCAACTCGTCATCGACCAGGTCATGAAAAACTCCCACTGTCGCGACCCGAAGATGGAGGCCTATTGTGATGAGGTTCGACGCCTAGAAGACAAGTTCTACGGGCTCGAGCTTAACCACATCGCCCGGCGCTACAACGAGACTGCGGACGAGCTGGCAAAGATATCCTCGGGGCGAACGACGGTTCCCCCGGACGTCTTCTCCCGGGATCTGCACCAACCCTCCGTCAAGATCGGCGACACGTCCGAGCCCAAGGCGTCCTCGGCCCCGTCCGAGGTGACCTCGGCCCAGCCCGAGCCATCCTCGGCTCAGCCCGAGGAGCCCTCGACCCCCGAGGGCGAAGCCCTACGCATCGAGGAGGAGTGGAGCGGGGTCGCGCCAGATCAAGATTGGCGGACCCCGTACCTGCAATATCTCCACCAAGGAGAACTGCCCCTCGACCGAGTCGAGGCTCGGCGGGTAGCGCGGCGCGCCAAGTCGTTCGTCTTGCTGGGCGATGAGAAGGAGCTCTACCACCGTAGCCCCTCGGGCATCCTCCAGCGATGCATCTCCATCACCGAAGGTCAGGAACTCCTGCAGGAAATACACTCGGGGGCTTGCGGCCATCACGCAGCACCTCGAACCCTCGTCGGGAACGCTTTCCGCCAAGGCTTCTACTGGCCGACAGCGGTGGCTGACGCCACTAGAATTGTCCGCGCCTGCGAAGGGTGCCAATTCTATGCGAAGCAGACCCACCTGCCCGCTCAGGCTCTGCAAACGATACCCATCACCTGGCCCTTCGCTGTGTGGGGTCTGGACCTCGTAGGCCCTCTGCAGAAGGCGCCCGGGGGCTACACGCACCTGCTGGTCGCTGTCGACAAATTCTCCAAGTGGATCGAGGTCCGACCCCTGAACAGCATCAGGTCCGAGCAGGCGGTGGCGTTCTTCACCAACATCATCCATCGCTTCGGGGTCCCGAACTCCATCATCACTGACAATGGCACCCAGTTCACCGGCAAAAAATTCTTGGATTTTTGCGAGGATCACAACATCCGGGTGGACTGGGCCGCCGTAGCTCATCCCATGTCGAATGGGCAAGTAGAGCGCGCCAATGGCATGATTCTACAAGGGCTCAAGCCTCGGATTTACAACGACCTCAACAAGTTCGGCAAGCGGTAGATGAAGGAACTCCCCTCGGTGGTCTGGAGCCTGAGGACGACGCCGAGCCGAGCCACGGGTTTCACGCCGTTCTTTCTGGTCTACGGGGCCGAGGCCGTCCTGCCCATGGACCTGGAATACGGCTCCCCAAGGACGAGGGCCTACGACGACGAAAGCAACCAAGCTAGCCGAGAAGACTCGCTGGACCAGCTGGACGAGGCTCGGGACAGGGCCTTACTACACTCGGCGCGGTATCAGCAGTCCCTGCGACGCTACCACGCCCGAGGGGTCCGACCCCGAGACCTCCAGGTGGGCGACCTAGTGCTTCGGCTGCGGCAAGACGCCCGAGGGAGGCACAAGCTCACGCCCCCCTGGGAGGGGCCATTCGTCATCGCCAAAGTTCTGAAGCCTGGAACGTACAAGCTGGCCAACAGTCAAGGCGAGGTCTACGGCAACGCTTGGAACATCCAACAGCTACGTCGCTTCTACCCTTAAGAAGTTTCCAAGTTATTCATATACCTCGCACCCCCACAAAGTTTAGTCAACAAGGAAGGGTCGGCCTCGCCTCGGCAAAGCCCGACCCTCCCTCGGGGGCTAAAAGGGGGGAAACCCCCTCTGCGTTAAAATTTTCCTCGAAAAGAAAATCTCTTTTACCAGAACATCTTTCGTGCTTTTTGACTACTTCGAAAAGTGGATCCTGGAAACGACGGGGTACACGTAAGCAGTCAAGGCTGACCGAGCCAAGGGACTCCTACGCCTCCGGGATACGGATACCTCACTCATCACCTTCTGCGATAAGTAACTCGCGTTCGGATAAGGTGACTCCGCGGATCGAACAAGTCTCTACGTTCGGAAGCCCTTCTGTCAAAGCGATCCTTCGGGCCTTCTCGACCGAGTCGGCGGCAGGGCCTCATGGACGGGTGAAAGCACGCGTAAGCTGCAAGGCCGACCGAGCCGAGGGACTCCCACGCCTCCGGGATACGGATACCTCACTCATCACCTTCCGCGAGAAGCAACTCTCGCTCGCACTAACATCCCTGTTACCGACAAAAAGTCCAGATACTCGAAACAAGAGGAAGAGAGACGCAGCTTTAACACGCAACAAGGGTGTGTGTTCCGGCCTCGACGGCCACACAAGGCCCACGCTACAAGACAATCTGGTCCTGCAGGCTCGGGTCCTGACGCTGGAAGAGGGTGATGACACCCTCGGCATCGACAGCACCTTCGGCAAGGCCCGACCTAGCCTCGGGTGGCGACGCGGTCCGAGGGCCTCCGCTCCGAAGGACGACGTCATCACCACGCCCGAGCAATCTCTGCCAGGGACTTCTCCGAGAACCCGGCCCGAGCAGGCGGCTCAGCCGGTCACCCCTGGGGCCTCGGCCCACCACCTTCCGAGGGCGCCAGCCCGGTCCGAAGCCTCGGCTGATCAACTCCGACATCGATCCAGCCGACGGACAACCTGGCTAGGCTCCGGCCAAACAGGTTTTATTTTCGAGCCGACTCCGCCTCTGCTCACGCTGATATCGCTACCCCTGGCCTCGGCTCGTCGAAGAGCGGCCGAGGGGTCTCTTTAACTAAGCCAGAGGAGCCTTGGACAGCAGGTCCAACCGAGCCGAGGGACTCCTACGCCTCCGGGATACGGATACCTCACTCGACACCTTGACACGGGGCGACTCATGCTTGGTGAAGCAGTTCAGATAATCAGCCGGCGAGTCTTAGTGCTCAGAAATGAAGAAAAAACACGGCTCCGTGCCATAGTTACAAACATGTTCAGGCCCCGAAAGCCGAAATGAACAAAAAACCCGGCACTCGAAGTGCCATTACAAACGGAACTCCGGTTCCGTCCACGCAGGTACGGACAACCTCCCCGCCAGAGAAGCCCGTGGAGCGACGAGCTCTGGGCGAATCACCAGCAAACGCGGGTCGCCCCGAGGCGCATCGGCAGGTCCTCACTCCTGTCCTCGCCACGCAAGCGAGGAAGAGGACGGAATGTTGCATCCTAGCTGGATAGCAACAGCCCGCCTCCCCCAGCATGACTGGAGGACGTCTCCTCCGCGGAACTGGAGGATGGTCTCCACCGCCAGAAGCTGGAAGAAGAGGCGGTCGGCCGACCCACACAAGGGGCAGAGCACCGGCTTGGCCCGGGTCCTGTCCCGGCCGGGATGATGAAGACCAGCTGGGAGCGGGGCAAAGACCACAGCCCAGCCGCTCCTCCCCATCCAGGGGCTGGTGGTTGCCGTCTTGGGTGACCTCCGGCGAGGGGGAGCGGCCAGGCTGGATGATGAAAATCCTTGAAGCCGAACGATGGCTGAAAGGTACCAACTCCCACGGAGTTGCGTTCCTCCAACGATGGAGCGAAAAGACGGCGGTTTCCCCCATCCGGGGGCTGGGAAGGTAAAAAGACACGATGCATGAGGCAGGAAGAAGGCATGGTCGCCTTACGGGAGGGGTCGCCCTCCTTTTAAAGGCAACTCCCCCTGCTTGCGCCCCCAACCGTCACGGGCTGAGTCTTCTCCAACACGCCTCCAAAGCCCTCCCCCGCGGCGCGGGGGCTGGGACCCACAAGTCATGGAGACCGGCTCCGAGCAGAAGAAGCCGAACCGCGCGCGCGGCACGCGCAACCACCCAGCGGTTACAAGTAACCCTCCACTTTTGCCCAGACCAACGGGCGAAAGGGGCGGGCAGCCATGCAGGCGGCATGCAACCGCGCCAAGTGGACGCGCCTCTCCGACTCCTGACAGGCCAGCGCGGAGGCCCAAGCCCACGCGTCGCGCAACTGGCGCGCCGGGTGCTGCATGCAAGCCGCTGTACCACTTGCGCCACCACCGCACCTCCTCGATTGCGGAACTGATACCGCGATTCGAGGCGACCCAGCGCGCGACCCAGCAGCGCCAGCCTGACGCAGCGGTCAAACGCGGTCAAAAGTGGGCCGGCAGTAATGACGGTGGCAGGCGCGCGAGAGCAGCGGTCACGCCATCGGCCAAGCTCATGTCCCATCCGGAGGCAGCGAGAGAACCCCCTCTCACGGTGTGAAGACGACGCGCCCGTGACCCGTACCTCGAACGGCTCGCGCACGCGCAACGGCAGCCTCGCCAACTACCCGCCCCGGCGCATTAACTCCGCGGCTGGACAGGCGACGTTTCTGGCAGGAGCAGCTGGCGACGCTTCGCCTTCGCCAACACGACCACACCAAAAAAGGTACGCCACGCCGCTCGGTTTCGTATCCTTTTTTCCCTTTTTTCTCTTTCTCTATCTCTTGCAACAGGGACCGGGAAAGGGGATACCCCCAAAGGGATCCTTCCCCGTGAAGGAACTAGGCTCCGAGCCTCCTTACTGATCAGGGGTTCGAAGGCTGGCCCCCCGAAGGGTTCAACAGCCGCCTCAGATCGCGTGGGCCCGACACCCACTACTGGTCAGGGGTTCGAAGGTCGGCCTCCCGAAAGGTTCCACGACCGCCTCAGGCTACTCGGGCTCCGCGCCCATTACTGATCAGGGGTTCGAAGGCTGGCCCTTCGAAGGGTTCACAGTCGCCTCAGACTCCGAGCGAGGGATGACCAGGGGTACGTTCGATACATAACCAAGGCTCGGGCTGCGCTCCCGAGGTACCCTAGGACATTTCCGAGACCAGCGGGAACGATCCTGTAACGGAATCCCATCGGAGGGAGGCAACGAGCCCTCGGATCCCGTCGCCAGGGGACCGGGTCCGGCAGATCACCCGCAGGTACTTTTGGGCGTGCCTCCGGGCCCCTAGCCGACCCCCAACGAACGGGGCACGGACGTCCACTCGGATTACCCGATTGCAGCTCACCGGAGACACCATGTTCGGTGCCCATCGAGGGTAACATGGCGCTCTCCCCCCCTCCTCCTTGCGGAAAGGCGACGTAGGGGCGTATGTAAAAAAGCCGAGTCTGTCCCTGATCGTCCTCTTGCCCTGTGCGGAGGCTCGGGGGCTGCTCTCGCAAACCCGGCTCCGGCCGAACCGTTGACAGCGTCAACATACCAGCCCGAGAACTTGGGCCCCGACAGTGCACCCGGGCTACGGCCTGTTCGCATGAGGGAACCGCCAGACCAGCCGAGGCATTACACAAGGCATTAAGACCTCGAAGGAGTGAAACCACTCCTCCGAGGCCTCGGGGGCTACACCCGGCGGGTGCGCTCGCGCGCACCCACCGGAACAAAGTGCAACCGAGAAAGGCTGGTCCCCTTGCAAAAAAGTGCGACGAAAGCCTCCAAGCGAGTGCTAACACTCCCTTCGAGGCTCGGGGGCTACTGTCGGGGACCATAATTAGGGGTACCCTCAAGACGCCTAATTCTCAGCTGGTAACCCCCATCAGCATAAAGCTGCAGAGGCCTGATGGGTTTGATTAAGTCAGGGATCAGTCCAAACGAGCGACTCGATCACGCCTCGCCCGAGCCTAGCCTCGGGCGAGGGCGGCCGACCCTGAGGTGTTTCCGTCTCGCCTAAGGCCCCCTTTTTTACGGCAGACGCATCTCCGGCTCGCCCGAGGCCTTGCCTTCGTTAAGAAGCAACCCTGACTAAATCACCGCGCCAACCGACCAAGTCACCGGGGCATTTAACGCAAAGAGTGAGACCGTCGGGCGACCAGGCTTTGCCAGAGGTGCCATAGGAGGCTCCGCCCGACCCAGGGCTCGGACTCGGGCTAAGGCCCCAGAAGACGGCGAACTCCGCTCCGCCCGACCCAGGGCTCGGACTCGGGCTAAGGCCCCGGAAGACGGCGGACTCGGGCTAAGGCCCCGGAAGACGGCGGACTCGGGCTAAGGCCCCGGAAGACGGTGAACTCCGCTCCGCCCGACCCAGGGCTCGGACTCGGGCTAAAGCCCCGGAAGACGGCGAACTCCACTCCACCCGACCCAGGGCTCGGACTCGGGCTAAGGCCCCGGAAGACGACGAACTCCGCTTCGCCCGACCCAGGGCTCGGACTCCGCCCTGGCCTCTGCCGAACGACCTCCGCCTCGCCCGACCCAGGAGCTCAGGTTCGGCCTCGGCCATGCAGGACAGACTCGACCTCGACTTCGGAGGAGCCTCCACGTCGCCCGACCTAGGACACAAGTCCGCCACGTCAACAGGAAGCGTCATCATCACCCTGCCCTGAGCCGACTCGGGTCGCAGAGAACAAGACCGGCGTCCCATCTGGCCAGCTCCGCCAGATAGGCAATGATGGCGCCCCACTAGACCCATGACGACGGTGACTCTCGGCTCCCTTACGGAAGCAGGGAGACGTCAGCAAGAGCACAGCTGTTCCAACAGCTGTCCCTCCATCAGGCTCCGTTGCTCCTCCGACAGCCACGACGCCACACCGGCTGAGTGCCAAGATCTCTCCGGCTGCCACCTTGGCATGTACTTAGGGCACTAGCTCTCCCCCGCTAGACACGTAGCCCCTTGCTACACCCCCATTTTGTACACCTGGATCCTCTCCTTACGACTATAAAAGGAAGGACCAGGGCCTTCTTAGAGAAGGTTGGCCTCGCGGGAACGAGGGCAGGGGCAGGCGCTCTCTTGGGGCCGCTCGCTCCCCTCACCCGCGCGGACGCTTGTAACCCCCTACTGCAAGCGCACCCGACCTGGGCGCGGGGCGAACACGAAAGGCCGCGGGATCTCCGTCTCCCTCGTCACGACCCGGCTTCGGCCACCGACCTCGCTCTTTCCCCCCTTCGCGCTCGCCCACGCGCTCGACCCATCTGGGCTGGGGCACGCGGCACACTCACTCGTCGGCTCGGGGACCCCCCCGGTCTCGAAACGCCGACAGCTTCAGCTTCGTATTTTCGGCAGCTTCAGCTTCGTATTTTGTCTGCAAGTTTTTTCTTTCTTGTTCGAAGCTCTCTAATTTTTGGAGAAGCTCCCTGTTTAATCTAGCATTTTCGGTTTGCGCTTCTGCAAGGGAACCTTCCATTGCTTGGAGTAGAAAATCTTTCTTTTCAAGAGAAGTTTCGTATTCTTTAATCTTGCTCTCTAAACCCTCGATTATAATTTCGTTCTTTTTATCCTCGAGGTCTTATTGCATTTGCAGTGCTTTGCTCGGCAGCATACTCTGTACAAATAGACCTTCATCAGCAAACTTGCTTCGTCGCAAAAATAAAAAGTAAAATTTTGCTTCACCATAAGAATTTTACCTTGAAGTTGGAATAGAACAAACTACCAACGATATGTTGTCGTCGGTAGCTGCTAATATCGGCTTCGATCTTCGGAAAACCGACACTCTTCGATAGAGTGCTGATTACCTTCGCCCGGTATGGTCGCGAACGCATCCCAAGGCCTCTTCATCGATCCCGCCAAAGAGCATGGCTCCTGGCTGGTAGCCACAGGAAATGTCGTATTCCTGTAGCTCCTTCTTTTCGGCCTCAGATAGTTCTTGTCCGATCAGGTTCCGAAGCTCGAAATCTTTTTCTTCCGAAGCAACATCGACAATTTTCTTTCCTTTGTCAGGCACTGAGGCCATGACATGTTCTGTAGTTGTAACTGTTTCTTCTGTAGGCATGTCCAATAGCAATTTATCAATTCCAGATAGTGTGCTCTCCAAGTTGGCGGCAGCTGCAGCTTCGGCCGATATGTTTGCTTCGGCAGTGGCCTCGGCGCTTACAGTAGGTGCTATCTTAGATGCTGAGACCGATGGCGGCGTCTTTTCAATGGCTTGCATTACGCTACCAATTCTTTGCTTCTTCAGCCCATCTGCCTTCTTTGTAGCCGAAGGTTCTTCTTTCTTCTGAAAAAGCTTTGTCAATTCCGGTCCCAGAGGGCTTAGCAGCTTGATAGGTAGAGATTCAGTCATCACCTTTAAAATTTCTGCCACTTTGGCAGCTGGAGGTGTTGAGGGAGTCTCTTCTTCCTCTTCAGTCACCTTCGGCTCTGGGGATTTAGCTTTTCTTTTCTTTAAAACTGCCACCTTCGGCTCAGAAGTGGATTTTTTCTTTAAAACCTTCTCATCCTCCTTCACCATCCTGGTAGCTTGTGATAGTCGCCTAGAGGGGGGGTGAATAGGGCGAACTGAAATTTACAAAAATAATCACAACTACAAGCCGGGTTAGCGTTAGTAATAAAGAAACGAGTCCGCGAGAGAGGGCGCAAAACAAATCGCAAGCAAATAAGTGTGTGACACGAGGATTTGTTTTACCGAGGTTCGGTTCTTGCAAACCTACTCCCCGTTGAGGAGGCCACAAAGGCCGGGTCTCTTTCAACCCTTCCCTCTCTCAAACGATCCCACGGATCGAGTGAGCTTTCTCTTCTTCTCAATCAACCGGGAACAAAACTTCCCCGCAAGGGCCACCACACAATTGGTGCCTCTAGCCTTGGTTACAATTGAGTGATGATCTCAAGAACAAGTGAGAAAGAAAAGAATGCGATCCAAGCGCAAGAGCTCGAAAGAACACAAGCAAATCACTCTCTCTAGTCACTATGGAGTTGTGTGGAATTTGGAGAGGACTTGATCTATTTGGTGTGTCTAGAATTGAATGCTAGAGCTCTTGTAGTAGTTGAGAAGTGGAAAACTTGGATGGCAATGAATGTGGGGTGGTTGGGGTATTTATAGCCCCAACCACCAAAAGTGACCGTTGCTGGAAGCTGTCTGTTCGATGGCGCACCGGACAGTCCGGTGCACACCGGACAGTCCGGTGCCCCTGCCACGTCACCATTGCCGTTGGATTCTGACGTTTGGAGCTTCTGTCTTCTGGGCCCTCCTGGGTGTCCGGTGCACACCGGACATGTACTGTTTGATGTCCGGTGCACCGGTATGGGCGATCCTGACGTCTGCACGCGCTGCGCGCATTTAATGCACCGCAGGGAGCCGTTGGCGCCGCAGGGAGCCGTTGCTCCGCTGGCACACCGGACAGTCCGGTGCACACCGGACAGTCCGGTGAATTTTAGCGGAGCGGCTGCCGAGCGAACCCGAGGCTGGCGAGTTCCGGAGGCCGCGCTTCCTTGGAGCACCGGACATGTCCGGTGCACACCGGACAGTCCGGTGAATTATAGTGCGCCGGCTTCCGAGAATTCCCGAGGGCGAAGGGTTTGAAGTCCCCTGGGCGAAGAGTCCTCTGGGCGAAGAGTCCTCTGGGCGAAGAGTCCTCTGGGCGAAGAGTCCTCTGGGCGAAGACTCCTCTGGGCGCACCGGACAGTCCGGTGCACACCGGACAGTCCGGTGCCTCCAGCCAGAGGTGCCCTCGGTTGCCTTATTGCTCCTTTGTTGAATCCAACACTTGGTCTTTTTATTGGCTAAATGTGAACCTTTTGCACCTGTATAACTTATGCACTAGAGTAAACTAGTTAGTCCAATATTTGTGTTGGGCAATTCAACCACCAAAATTATTTAGAAACTAGGTGTAAGCCTAATTCCCTTTCAATCTCCCCCTTTTTGGTGATTGATGCCAACACAAACCAAAGCAAATATAGAAGTGCATAATTGAGCTAGTTTACATAATGTAAGTGCAAAGGTTGCTTGGAATTGAGCCAATATATACTTATATGATGCGCATGGATTGTTTTCTTTGTTTTTGACATATTGGACCATATTTGCACCAAACGTTTTGTTTTTGCAAATTCTTTTGTAAATCCTTTTAAAGTCATTTTGCAAGATAGTCAAAGGTAAATGAATAGGATTTGCAAAGCATTTTCAAGATTTGAAATTTTCTTCCTTTGTTCAAATGCTTTTCCTTTGACTAAACAAAACTCCCCCTCAAATAAGGTCTCCTCTTAGTGTTCAAGAGGGTTTTCCATCAATTTTGAAAATACTAGTTGCTCCCCCTTTAGAACACAAAGAGACACCAATTTTGAAATGTACTAATTTTAAAATCATCAAATTTATAAAATTAGGTGGTGGTGCGGTCCTTTTGCTTTGGGCTCATATTTTCTCCCCCTTTGGCATGAATCGCCAAAAACGGAATCATTAGAGCCCAATGAAGTAGTTTCTCCCCCTTTGGTCATGAAATGAATGAGTGAAGGTTATACCAAAGTTGGAGAGATGATGCGGAGCGACGGCGAAGGATGAGTAGTAGAGTGGAGTGGAAGCCTTTGTCTTCGCCGAAGACTCCAATTCCCTTTCAATATACCTATGACTTGGTTGGAAATTCACTTGAAAACACATTAGTCATAGCATATATAAAAGAGACATAATCAAAGGTATATTCATGTGCTATGTGCAAGTTTAGCAAAAGAAATTCCTAGAATCAAGAATATTGAGCTCATGCCTAAGTCGGGTAAAAGATTGTTCATCAAGTGGCTTGGTAAAGATATCGGCTAATTGATCTTTAGTATTAATGTAAGAAATCTCGATATCCCCCTTTTGTTGGTGATCCCGAAGAAAATGATACCGAATGGCTATGTGCTTAGTGCGGCTATGCTCGACGGGATTGTCGGCCATTTTGATTGCACTCTCATTGTCACATAGCAAAGGGACTTTGGTTAGTTTGTAACCGTAGTCCCGCAGGGTTTGCCTCATCCAAAGCAATTGCGCGCAACAATGGCCTGCGGCAATATACTCGGCTTCGGCGGTAGAAAGAGCGACCGAATTTTGCTTCTTTGAAGCCCAAGACACCAAGGATCTTCCTAAGAACTGGCAAGTCCCCGATGTGCTCTTCCTATTAATTCTACACCCCGCCCAATCGGCATCCGAATATCCAATCAAATCAAAAGTGGATCCCCGAGGGTACCAAAGCCCAAACTTAGGAGTAAAAGCCAAATATCTCAAGATTCATTTCATGGCCGTAAGGTGTGATTCCTTAGGGTCGGCTTGGAATCTTGCACACATGCAAACGGAAAGCATAATGTCCGGTCGAGATGCACATAAGTAAAGCAATGAACCAATCATCGACCGGTATACCTTTTGATCCACGGACTTACCTCCCGTGTCGAGGTCGAGATGCCCATTTGTTCCCATGGGTGTCTTGATGGGCTTGGCATCCTTCATTCCAAACTTGCTTAGAATGTCTTGAGTATACTTTGTTTGGCTGATGAAGGTGCCTTCTTGGAGTTGCTTGACTTGAAATCCTAGGAAATACTTCAACTCCCCCATCATCGACATCTCGAATTTTTGTGTCATGATCCTACTAAATTCTTCACATGTAGATTTGTTAGTAGACCCAAATATGATATCATCAACATAAATTTGGCATACAAACAAATCATTGTCAAGAGTTTTAGTAAATAAAGTAGGATCGGCCTTGCCGACTTTGAAGCCATTTGCAATAAGGAAATCTCTAAGGCATTCATACCATGCTCTTGGGGCTTGCTTAAGCCCATAAAGCGCCTTAGAGAGCCTATAAACATGGTTAGGGTACTCACTGTCTTCAAAGCCGGGAGGTTGCTCAACATAGACCTCCTCCTTGATTGGTCCATTGAGGAAGGCACTCTTCATGTCCATTTGATAAAGCTTGAAGCCATGGTAAGTAGCATAGGCTAATAATATGCGAATTGACTCAAGCCTAGCTACGGGTGCATAGGTTTCTCCAAAATCCAAACCTTCGACTTGTGAATACCCCTTGGCCACGAGTCGAGCTTTGTTCCTTGTCACCACACCATGCTCGTCTTGCTTGTTGCGGAAGACCCACTTGGTTCCTACAACATTTTGATTAGGACGTGGAACTAAGTGCCATACCTCGTTCCTTGTGAAATTGTTGAGCTCCTCTTGCATCGCCATCACCCAATCCGAATCTTGAAGTGCTTCCTCTACCCTGTGTGGCTCAATAGAGGAAACAAAAGAGTAATGTTCACAAAAATGAGCAACACGAGATCGAGTAGTTACCCCCTTATGAATATCGCCGAGGATGGTGTCGACGGGGTGATCTCGTTGGATTGCTTGGTGGACTCTTGGGTGTGGCGGCCTTGGTTGTTCATCCTCCTTTTCTTCATCATTTGAATCTCCCCCTTGATCGTTGCCGTCACTTTGAGGTGGCTCATCTTCTTGATCTTCTTGTTCATCATCTTGAGCCTCATCCTCAATTTGAGTCGGTGGAGATGCTTGCATGGAGGAGGATGGTTGATCTTGTGCTTGTGAGGGCTCTTCGGATTCCTTAGGACACACATCCCCAATGGACATGTTCCTTAGCGCTATGAATGGAGCCTGTTCTTCACCTATATCATCAAGATCAACTTGCTCTACTTGAGAGCCGTTAGTCTCATCAAACACAACGTCACAAGAAACTTCAACAAGTCCTGAGGACTTGTTAAAGACTCTATATGCCCTTGTGTTTGAGTCATATCCTAGTAAAAAGCCTTCTACAGTTTTAGGAGCAAATTTGGATTTTCTACCTCTCTTAACAAGAATAAAGCATTTGCTACCAAAAACTCTAAAATATGAAATATTGGGCTTTTTACCGGTTAGGAGTTCATAAGATGTCTTCTTGAGGATTCGGTGAAGATATAACCGGTTGATGGCGTAGCAGGCGGTGTTGACCGCCTCGGCCCAAAACCGATCCGGTGTCTTGTACTCATCAAGCATGGTTCTTGCCATGTCCAATAGAGTTCGATTCTTCCTCTCCACTACACCATTTTGTTGTGGAGTGTAGGGAGAAGAGAACTCATGCTTGATGCCCTCCTCCTCAAGAAAGCCTTCGATTTGAGAGTTCTTGAACTCCGTCCCATTGTCGCTTCTAATTTTCTTGATCCTTAAGCCGAACTCATTTTGAGCCCGTCTCAAGAATCCTTTTAAAGTTTCTTGGGTATAAGATTTGTCCTGCAAAAAGAACACCCAAGTGAAGCGAGAATAATCATCCACAATTACAAGACAATACTTACTACCGCCGATGCTTATGTAAGCGATCGGGCCGAACAAATCCATGTGAAGGAGCTCCAGTGGCCTGTCGGTAGTCATGATGTTTTTGTGTGGATGATGTATGCCAACTTGCTTCCCGGCTTGGCATGCGCTACAAATCCTGTCTTTCTCAAAATGAACATCGGTTAGTCCCAAACTGTGTTCTCCCTTTAGAAGTTTGTGAAGATTCTTCATTCCAACATGGGCTAGTCGGTGGTGCCAGAGCCAACCCAAGTTAGTCTTAGCAATCAAGCAAGTGTCGAGTTCAGCTTTATTAAAATCTACTAAGTATAGCTGACCCTCTAACACTCCCTTAAAAGCTATTGAATCATCACTTCTTCTAAAGACAGTAACACCTATATCAGTAAAAAGACAGTTGTAGCCCATTTGACATAATTGGGATACGGAAAGCAAATTGTAATCTAAAGAATCTACAAGAAAAACATTGGAAATAGTGTGGTCAGGAGATATAGCAATTTTACCCAAACCTTTGACCAAACCTTGATTTCCATCCCCGAATGTGATAGCTCGTTGGGGATCTTGGTTTTTCTCATATGAGGAGAACATCTTTTTCTCCCCTGTCATATGGTTTGTGCACCCGCTGTCGAGTATCCAACTTGAGCCCCCGGATGCATAAACCTACAAAACAAGTTTAGTTCTTTGTTTTAGGTACCCAAACGGTTTTGGGTCCTTTGGCATTAGATACAAGAACTTTGGGTACCCAAACACAAGTCTTAGAGCCCTTGTGTTTGCCCCCAACAATTTTGGCAACTACCTTGCTGGATTTGCTAGTCAAAACATAAGATGCATCAAAAGTTTTAAAAGAGATGGCATGATCATTTGATGCATTAGTAATTTTCTTTCTAGGCAACTTGGCATGGGTTGGTTGCCTAGATCTAGATGTCTCACCCTTATACATGAAAGCATGATTAGGACCAGAGTGAGACTTCCTAGAATGAATTTTCCTAATCTTGCTCTCAGGATAGCCGGCAGGGTACAAAATGTAACCCTCGTTATCCTGAGGCATGGGAGCCTTGCCCTTAACAAAGTTAGACAAGTTCTTTGGAGGGGCATTAATTTTGACATTGTCTCCCCTTTGGAAGCCAATGCCATCCTTAATGCCAGGGCGTCTCCCATTATAGAGCATGCTTCTAGCCAATTTAAATTTTCCATTTTCTAAGTCATGCTCTCTAATTTTAGCATTAAGTTGTGCTATGTGATCATTTTGTTTTTTAATTAAGGCTAGGTGATCATGGATAGCATCAACATTAATATCTCTACATCTAGTACAAATGGAAACATGCTCAACATTAGATGTAGAGGGTTTGCAAGATTTAAGTTCAACAACCTTAGCATGCAACATATCATTTTTAGTTCTAAGGTCGGAAATGGTAGTATTGCAAACATCAAAATCTTTAGCCTTAGCAGTTAATTTCTCATTCTCATTTCTAAGGCTAGCAATAGAACAGTTCAATTTTTCAATCCTAGCAATCAAATCATCATTATCATTTCTAGGAATTGAAACATTGCAGATATGAGAATCAACCTTAGCTAACAAATTTGCATTTTCATTTCTAAGGTTGTCTAAAGTCTCATGACAAGTGCTTAGCTCACTAGACAATTTTTCACATTTTTCTTTTTCTAGAGCATAAGCATTTTTAACCTTAACATGCTTCTTATTTTCTTTAATAAGGAAGTCCTCTTGAGAATCCAAGAGATCATCCTTCTCATGTATAGCACTAATCAATTCATTTAATTTTTCCTTTTGTTGCACGTTGAGGTTAGCAAAAAGAATGCGCAAATTTTCCTCTTCATTTTTATCATCATCCTCATCACTAGATGTTTCATATTTAGTGGAGGACTTTGATTTTACCTTCTTTTTGCCGTCCTTGGCCATGAGACACTTGTGGCCGACGTTGGGGAAGAGGAGGCCCTTGGTGACGGCGATGTTGGCGGCGTCCTCGTCGTCGGAGGAGTCGCTTGAGCTTTCATCGGAGTCCCACTCCCGACAAACATGGGCATCGCCGCCCTTCTTCTTGTAGTATCTCTTCTTCTCCTTCCTCTTGCCCTTCTTGTCGTCGCCCCTGTCACTATCACTAGACATAGGACATTTTGCAATAAAATGACCGGGCTTACCACACTTGTAGCAAACCTTCTTGGAACGGGATTTGTAATCCTTCCCCTTCCGTTGCTTGAGGATTTGCCGGAAGCTTTTGATGATTAGGGCCATCTCCTCGTTGTCGAGCTTGGAGGCGTCAATTGGTTGTCTACTTGGTGTAGACTCCTCCTTCTTCTCCTCCGTTGCCTTGAAGGCCACCGGTTGCGCTTCGGATGTGGAAGGCTCGTCAAGCTCGTTGATTTTCTTGGAGCCCTTAATCATGCATTCAAAACTCACAAAATTCCCGATAACTTCCTCGGGGGTCATTTGTGGATATCTAGGATTGCCACGAATTAATTGAACTTGTGTGGGGTTAAGGAAAATAAGGGCTCTTAGAATAACCTTAACCACCTCGTGGTCATCCCACTTTGCGCTCCCGAGGTTGCGCACTTGGTTCACCAAGGTCTTGAGCCGGTTGTACATGTCTTGTGGCTCCTCCCCTTGGCGAAGACGGAAGCGACCGAGCTCCCCCTCGATCGTTTCCCGCTTGGTGATCTTGGTGAGTTCATCACCCTCGTGCGCCGTCTTGAGTAGGTCCCAAATCTCCTTGGCGTTCTTCAACCCTTGTACTTTGTTGTATTCCTCCTTGCTTAGAGAGGCAAGGAGGATGGTTGTGGCTTGGGAGTTGAAGTGCTCGATTTGGGCCACTTCGTCCGTGTCGTAGTCCTCATCCCCTACGGATGGTACCTGTACACCATACTCAACAACATCCCATATACTTTTGTGGAGAGAGGTTAGATGAAATCGCATTAAATTACTCCACATAGCATAATCTTCACCATTAAAAGTTGGTGGTTTGCCTAATGGGACGGAAAGTAAAGGTGTATGTTTAGGAACGCGAGGGTAGCGTAGGGGGATCTTACTATACTTCTTACGCTCTTGGCGTTTAGAAGTGACGGACGCCGCGTCGGAGCCGGAGGTAGATGTCGATGAAGTGTCGGTCTCGTAGTAGACCACCTTCCTCATCCTCTTGTGCTTGTCCCCACTCCGATGCGGCTTGTGAGAAGAAGATTTTTCCTTCTTCTCCTTGTGGTGAGAAGAGGAAGATCTTTTCTCCTTCCGCTTGGAGGAGCTCTTCTTCTTCTCCCTTCTCTTGGTGCGGGACTCTTCCGATGAAGTGCTCCCTTGGCTTGTAGTGGGCTTGTTATCGCCGGTCTCCATCTCCCTCTTGGTGTGATCTCCCGACATCACTTCGAGCGGTTAGGCTCTAATGAAGCACCGGGCTCTGATACCAATTGATAGTCGCCTAGAGGGGGGGGTGAATAGGGTGAACTGAAATTTACAAAAATAATCACAACTACAAGCCGGGTTAGCGTTAGTAATAAAGAAACGAGTCCGCGAGAGAGGGCGCAAAACAAATCGCAAGCAAATAAGTGTGTGACACGAGGATTTGTTTTACCGAGGTTCGGTTCTTGCAAACCTACTCCCCGTTGAGGAGGCCACAAAGGCCGGGTCTCTTTCAACCCTTCCCTCTCTCAAACGATCCCACGGATCGAGTGAGCTTTCTCTTCTTCTCAATCAACCGGGAACAAAACTTCCCCGCAAGGGCCACCACACAATTGGTGCCTCTAGCCTTGGTTACAATTGAGTGATGATCTCAAGAACAAGTGAGAAAGAAAAGAATGCGATCCAAGCGCAAGAGCTCGAAAGAACACAAGCAAATCACTCTCTCTAGTCACTATGGAGTTGTGTGGAATTTGGAGAGGACTTGATCTATTTGGTGTGTCTAGAATTGAATGCTAGAGCTCTTGTAGTAGTTGAGAAGTGGAAAACTTGGATGGCAATGAATGTGGGGTGGTTGGGGTATTTATAGCCCCAACCACCAAAAGTGACCGTTGCTGGAAGCTGTCTGTTCGATGGCGCACCGGACAGTCCGGTGCACACCGGACAGTCCGGTGCCCCTGCCACGTCACCATTGCCGTTGGATTCTGACGTTTGGAGCTTCTGTCTTCTGGGCCCTCCTGGGTGTCCGGTGCACACCGGACATGTACTGTTTGATGTCCGGTGCACCGGTATGGGCGATCCTGACGTCTGCATGCGCTGCGCGCATTTAATGCACCGCAGGGAGCCGTTGGCGCCGCAGGGAGCCGTTGCTCCGCTGGCACACCGGACAGTCCGGTGCACACCGGACAGTCCGGTGAATTTTAGCGGAGCGGCTGCCGAGCGAACCCGAGGCTGGCGAGTTCCGGAGGCCGCGCTTCCTTGGAGCACCGGACATGTCCGGTGCACACCGGACAGTCCGGTGAATTATAGTGCGCCGGCTTCCGAGAATTCCCGAGGGCGAAGGGTTTGAAGTCCCCTGGGCGAAGAGTCCTCTGGGCGAAGAGTCCTCTGGGCGAAGAGTCCTCTGGGCGAAGACTCCTCTGGGCGCACCGGACAGTCCGGTGCACACCGGACAGTCCGGTGCCTCCAGCCAGAGGTGCCCTCGGTTGCCTTATTGCTCCTTTGTTGAATCCAACACTTGGTCTTTTTATTGGCTAAATGTGAACCTTTTGCACCTGTATAACTTATGCACTAGAGTAAACTAGTTAGTCCAATATTTGTGTTGGGCAATTCAACCACCAAAATTATTTAGAAACTAGGTGTAAGCCTAATTCCCTTTCAGCTTGTCTGCTCAGAACACTAACAATCCTTTTTCTTTTTGCCCCTTCGACACCCTTGTTGAGCGCTCATAATCATGGTATTCAAATTTTAGAGCGTCCATTACCCGGTTTAACCTTCGTTTTGGCCGGGTGCCGAAGGCTGCTGTCATTAATTAGTCTTCTTTTTTAGTGTAGTTCCCTAAAATTTTATTGCACATAGTTTCAATCATTTCCAGCCATTCTTGGCAAGGCTCCTTGAACTGTTTCTCAAACTTAAAATGATAAGGTAATCGAACAAGTTCATATTTTTTCTTTGTTCCCTTTAGCTTCGGCATGCCCCAATCACTTGACGTTGGAGATGTCCTGTTGGCCAGGTATTCCTGCACCAGGTCTCTGGTGCTGATTTGTTCAGCCACCACCCTGAATTCTACTGCGACAAGTTGGCATGGTGACCCTAGCTGCATGTTGCACAGGGGCCGGGTCATTCCGAAGTTTAGAGATAGCGGGCACATAACCATCGTCATCAGTTTCCCCCTTTTCTTTTCATCGGCCTTGATATAAAACCATTCACCTTTCCAGCCGGTTGGCCACTTGGTGTGATAGCTGAGAACTGGAGCCTTCGTATCCTTGCGATAGGCAAAATTGTAGCAACCAAAATTTTCATGTAAACCGTCTGCCCTAGCCTTTGTCTGGTAGTGCAACTCGTGCACTCGGCAGAATGCTTCGGCATCTGGGTCCATCCCTTGGCTTCGGAGGGCCCAGATGAAGATGTTGAGCCTAACGATAGCGTTAGGGGTCAGCTGATGAAGATAAATTTCAAACAATTTCAAGACTTCTCATATCATCTCGTTCAGAGGAAACCGTAATCCTGCTCTGAAAGAACTTTTGAAAACCACTACTTCATCATCCTTCGGTGTTGGGGTGATTTCTTCTCCGGCAAATCGAACAAGTTTCCTTTCAGCTTCTCCAAAGTAACCCAGCTTCATCATCATGGGCACGTCGGCTTCAGAAACAGTAGATTTCTCAAAATCTAGGTGGCTGGGTTTTGATGGGATCAAAATGCTATAATCCTCCTCTTCTTCATCAGCATTTTTACGAAGATTGATGGTTCTTGTGCAGTTTGACGAAGCTCACTCTTCTGACAAAGTTAACTCTAGATGATGAAGTGATTGCTTGAGAGCGCAGTAAAAAAGCTTTGGCTATGGTTAAATTTTTTAACAACACAACAGCGCAATAGCAATTAATGATGTGGTAACTCTGCACCAACCCGTCTGTTTATATAGTGCTGCAGGTGGGAAGGTGAACCATCAAACCGCCTGTACTCGCTGAACGGTGGACCACTCAGTACTCGGAAGGCGAACCGCCAGATCGTTTACATTCGCTGAACGGTGGACCACTTGACGCCTGGAGTATTTTAATCGTTTCTCGGCAACGAGCTCAGGGAAGGTGTTTTTCGGACCTTCGGCATTCCGAAGCCTTTGAGATTTTTCGCGGATCGAGCTCGTTACGAAAAACGATCTAGCACCGCGAAGGGGCTACTGTTGGGGGTCTTCTTCTGTGCCGAAGGTCCTCTAAGCAAAAACACCTTCGACAGGACGATATGCACGCAGACATAACACAAAGGTATATGCCGAAGCTACAACCCAGAAAGCTTCGGCATAATGACGTGTCTTGAAACGAAGGGAGGCACCGACTTAAAGAGGAAAAGACCGTTCAGTTCCTGATAATTTGTGTCATGTTTGTAATTTGTTATCAAGAACATAAATGTAATTTCGATCGGGCTACGTCCCGTGCCTATAAATAGGTGAACAGTAACCCTATACTGTTCACGCTGACTTGTATTCACTCGCACATCACTCTTGGATTCTTACCTTCTGTCAAGCCGAAGGTATAAATGTAATTCAATATTGTTCATGTTCATTCATGATTATATAATAGAAATAACCGAATGATATCATATGATTATTCATGTTCTTTATATGTGTCATATGATCCTATTTTCTAGTAAAGATATCGAGGTGATGAAGGTATGTCCTTCATGACCTTCGTCTGAAGATTATTATATACTCAGGGAGATAATACTTCGGAGGACGAAGGTCTTTAACCATTAACATCTGTGTTGCCTTGTTCTTAATTTATAGCACTTGAGAACAAGTCCCCCACACTATCTGCGAGTCATAGATCATCGTGCAGTACATCAGTGAGGTCTATGACGGCACCGACCCTTCTCTCCTCCCCGTCGATGCCTACGACCGTGATGTGTAATATATATCCACTAAGAATAACTGCATCGCATGCCGCGCGAGCTCCCTCTCCCCTTGCATGTCGGCTACAGAACATCCCCTACGTCCGCATCGCTGCTCCCTACAACGCGCCCCGCGCAGCGGACCGCTTCTCTCTCCCCCCGTTTCTAGTGTGCCACTGCTCACCCACTCTAGCACTGTGTAGTACTGTAACCGTGGGTCCGCTAGTAATTGTTAGTAGAAGAAAAATTGATAGTAGATAAAAAGTAGTATATGAAATAATATTTTATGGTTGTAGTGTGGTATAGGGGGAGAAAATAGGGAAAACCGCTGCGAGAGATGAAAAAGTAGAGGATGAAATGTTGATGATGTGACGCGAAAAAGTGATATAGAGGGAAAAATTTAGAGGTAACCACTGCAGATAGCCTAATCCCGCTAGCTGTTCCTAGCTTAATTTGTTTTCACTAGTTGTGGTGGTGGTGTGTGTTTTTGGTGCACGTGCACTCCTTGTATTTCCAAAGAAAAGTGAACGTGTGTGGTTTATTTTTTCTGCAGCTCTTCATCTCGTTCATGATGATGATAATGGGCAAGACGGGTGACCAGAAGGCAGAGCGGCGGAAGCAGTTGTTTGCCGCGGCGGAGACCCTGGAGGGAGCAGTGAAGGAGTGCTCCAAGGGGAGACCCAAACTCTTCTTCGGCGCAATAGCGTCGGGTATGTGGACATAGCGTGGGTGCAGACGAGGGACCTGTTCAGTGGCGGATTCAGGATTAATCAAGAGAGGGCTACTAAACTAAGACTATAAAAAAATTTAAACCAAACAAAAACTAATCTTGTACATACCGTTCACCGCATGCGCGTCGGAACCAAGGCGAAGGTCGAAGGAGGGAGCGCGGAGCGGCGGCTGGACAACGGCGTGGTCGCGGGCTCGCATTCGAGTGCGAGTGAGTGTGCATGCATATACCTTACGTCTCTCTCTCTCTCTCTCTATATATATATATATATATATATATATATATATGCACTTTCGGGAAAAAAAATACTCCTATTTAGAATTCCATAGAATGATTCCAAAGCACCGAGTGCGAGTAATTCCAAAGCCAGCTGGCCGAGTGTACCGTGTGAGCGGGGATGGTCTGGATAGGTGACCTGGGCTCCGGGCACTCCTGACTGCTGAAGCTAAAGACAGTCAGTCTCGAATGCGAGGCTACGAGCGACATCCCACGAGCACGATGTCCGGGCGAGCGACACTGCGGGCTGCTGCTACGGCGGCGGCGGTGCTCCAGCCTCCGGGCGTGGGCAGCTCACCGGCTGTCCGGCTGGCAGGCGGCGGCTGGAGCTAGAGCCTGGAGGGTAGACGGTTGAGGGAGGCTGGTAGAGGGCGGCGACGCTCCGGCCTCTGGGCGTGGGCAGCTCACCGGTTGTCCGGCTGGCGGGCGGCGGCTGGAGCTAGAGCCTGGAGGGTAGACCGATAGAGGGAGGCTGGTAGAGGGCGGCGGCTGGAGCTGGAGGAGTGCAGGGTAGAGGGTGTCTACATCTCGGCGACTGGAGGGTAGCGTGGACACGGCAGGCCGGCAGTGATGGGCCACTTCGCTTTACTGGGCCGCGACCGGGGCTACAGCCCGGACAGCCCCGGTCGAAGATCCGCCCCTGGACCTGTTGTCTGGTTTTGAGCATTTCGACGCCAACAAGACCCCGCTCCTGGCCGCGTGGATGGAGCGCCAATAACGGGCACCAAGCTTGGCCACGTCGGCACTATGTCAGCCTCTCGTTGTCAGCAGAGTATGCCAGGTACGTTGGGGTTTTGGATTTCAGATTTGGAATAGTTCCATACAGACCAGGGTTCCGACTTTTAAGCCAACCACACACGCCCGACATCCAGGACCCACGTTACAAAAATACGCTTTTCTCACACATATAGATGAGCAAACGGGCCGCCCGGCACGGCCCGGGCCCGTGCCTGGCACGACCCAAATAGGCATGGCACGACCAGGCCCACGGGCCTGCCGGGCCGGGCCTACACAGTCCTGCGTGCCTGGCCAGAGGCCCAGGCACGGCCCTTCGGACCGGGCCAGCCCGAAAAGCCTAGGCCCAAATGTGGTTCGGGCCAGCCCGAAGCCCGGTAAACAGAAAACTCATAATTCACAACAATTAACTAGAAAACAAAGATGCAACTGAATTTAACACAGTTCAACAAAATATACAGAAATTTTGAGCTGTTAGTGCAATGCCGCCTCATTAAAAACCTTTCTAGGTAAAACTCATACCTCGTGAGAAACCCTAGAAAGGAAAAAAGAGTACGACCAGCTCAGTTTATAATTCAAATGTTGAAAGTTATTACAATTTACAAGCCAAAGTATCAGGACAGAATACAGATCAAGCCAAAGTATCATGACAGAATGAGTGAATGACATATCAAGACAAAGTATCAGGATTCAGGAACAGCAGCTTCATCCAGCCAGAGGTCCTTGAAGGACTCCTCTAATTCATTGTCCACCACAGCATGTTGTGCCCGATGTTGGCCTAGCTCCCAATCTTTGATGCACACCAACATCTCCACTGTCTCTGAGTTCAAGCGCCGTCGTCGATCCTCAAGAATCCTGTCAGACAAACTAAAAGTAGACTCTGAAGAAGTAGTTGAGGCAGGAACAGACATAATGTCTCTAGCCATAATTGAAAGAATTGGATAGGTTAGTTTATGCTCATGCCACCAATTTAAGATATCAAAATCATCCTCATAGGCAGCCACATTGTCACTGTCAAGGTAAACAGTTAGCTCACAAATACCCACACCAGGTCCACTACTACCTGGAGAACCTGATGCAGTTGAGGATCTAGAAGCACTTGTTCCTCCAAAAATTTTACCCAAGCCTGTTTTCTCTTACCTGCCATACCTGATTGATGTGTGGTTCTAGATGGCCTAGCAGCACCAAACTTAGTTTCATACTTGGCATATAGCTTATACAACTCAGTCTTAACATCAGCAAAAATAAGTACTGTAATTATAATTGTTAGATTGAGAAAGCAGTTCAAGAACATTATACAAACCCCTCATTTTAGCTCTAGGGTCTAGAACAAATGCAAAGGAATATAACATTGGTATAGACTTCCAGTACTTCATGAACTTAGCTTTCATTGGAACAAAAACATCACTTAGATTAGTATCATGTTCATGTTCATGCAGGTGGCTAGCAAATTCAAGTATGTGATGGATTACCAAAGGACTGTTGGGATAATAAACATCAGACAAGATAACAATTGATTCATAAAACAGCTCAAGGAACTCCAAAACCTTTTCAGCTACATACCAATGTTGTTCATTCAGTAGAGGATAGCCATAGTGTGTATTAATGAACACAGAAAACACAGACTTATATGGCAAGAGATGTTTTAGCATAAGATAAGTTGAATTCCATCTAACATCCATGTCTAAACCAAATTTTCTAGGTCTACAACCTTTTGCCTTGCAGTAACTTCAGTGAAGTCATCCCAAACAGCAGATCGACGCTTACCAGTGCTGGACGAAGTCAATGAATCAAGTTCGTTAGAGCCAGCAGCATCACTAACCGGAACCGGCCTGACAGCTGTCCCCTCCAGGTCGCGGGCACCATGACTGCTACCGACACCGAATAAGGCAGCAGCAGCATCTCCCATGTCGTCAACGTCATCGGGAAGCTGCCCTAACTCAACGAGCTCGTCGTTGATGGTTCTAGGGTACCAGCCATTGTTATCGTCGTCATCCATGCCTGGCCCCCTCTCGGCACTGTACCTCAACGGCCCTGGCGGCACCAGCACGACCACGGCGTAGTCGGCCGGCGACCTACCAAGCAAGCAACAGAGATTAGGGTTAGGGTTTGTCGGATTGGGGAGGGAGAGCAGGAGAGGGACGTACCTGCCAAGCCGGAGCCCGGAGCCGGAGACGAGGGTCTAGGGGACGATGACGCGTGACAAGCCGACGACCGATGACGACGAGCGAGGGGATTGGGGAGGGAGAGCCGGAGAGGGTGAGCCGCACAGAACAAGCGTGCAGATGTCGCCGGTGACGGAGATCCGGCAGTGGAGAGCCGATGCGTCACCGGAGTGACGAAGACTGGAGAGAGCCAGAGAGGAGATCTCGCCGGTCGACGACGGAGATCCGGCAACGGCAGTGGCGACGGTTCGACGTTGACGGAGAATGGGGAGGGAGCGGCGGGCGAACGAGCGGAGGCTACAGAGCGAATCGCGTGGCGTGGGGACTGGGGACTGAACGGGCGGTAGGGGAGGGGCGGGCGGTTATGCCCCCTCGCCTGGAACCGGGCCAGCTCCGTGCCTGCTTTTCCTGGCGGGCCGGGCCGTGCCGCCCGACGGCTGTATCTGGCAACCCAAGCATAGCCTGGTCTACCGGGCCGGGCTGGCACAGGCACGAAACGAGACAGGCTGTGCCGTGCTTGGGCCGAGCCAAAAAAACCGGGCCTCGTGTCGGGCTGTCGGGCTGCGGGCTGCATGCTCATCTATACTCACACACAAACGCCCACGCTCGGCTGAGCACTTTCCCGCCGTCTTCAGACCGTCACACCCTCGGTCGTGACAGGTTTCTGCCTCCACTGCCTTCCCCGCCGCCGCCATGCCCTCCTCCGCCGCCCGGGCCCTCACATCCGTCTCCCGCTCAGCCTTCTCCTGGAAGCCGGTAAGTCAGCGATGCTCTAGTGTTTAAAAGCAATAGTCTGAATCTCTGGCAGACTAACCCTCCTCTGCCAGACGGGGCGGCCGCAGCAAACGCTGGCGGCGGCGGTGAGCAGGTCGGGCGTGGGGCTCCACTCGGGAGCGCGCGTCACCGCCACGCTGTTTCCGACGCAAGCTGGAGAGGGTAGGTATTTCCTCGTGGAGGGTGATGAGGAGGCGAGGGTGGCGGCAGAGGTGGGGAACGCCGAGCCACTGTCGCAGCTCTGCACGACGCTTCGTCGGGGCGAAGGCGCCCACACGCGGGTCCGGACGGTGGAACACCTTCTTTCGGCGATGGAGGCGCTTGGCGTCGACAACTGCCGTATCGAGGTTAGCGGCGGGGATGAGGTGCGTGGATGTCTGCTCATTTCCCACCTTGTCTTAGTTCCCTATTTCCAATGTGGGAAGGTGTAGAGTTATCGTTGTATTTTCCATTTATTTGAAAGTGATTAAGCAATGCCAGATTCCTTTGCTTGATGGATCAGCGCAAGAGTGGGTAGAGGCAGTACAAGGCGTTGGCTTGTGTGCGGCAGAGGATGCCAATGGGGAAAAGTTGGATAAACTGGCGCCTGAAATTCAGGAGCCTGTTTACCTACGGAAACACGATTGCTTTATAGCTGCATTCCCTAGCCCACAAATCCACATAACCTGTGGCATTGATTTCCCAAAGGTATATTCATCTCTTCCCTTTGAAATCAGAAAATGCTAGTTCATTATGGATATGAAACCGAATCATGTCTTATGACCGATAAAAATATCAATAACATTAAACCATTATATGGAACACACAAAGTGAGTAGGTTCTTAATGTTATAAATAACTCGTCCGGGGAGGGAAAGACTGTCCTCCCAGTATTATATTAAGAAGAGACAAAAACATGGTCCCAGACTCCTCCCGTCCGAGAAAATTCCCAAACCCTGGCCCCTCATCACTAGCGGGCCGTCATCGGCCACTCTGCAACGACCCAGCCGGAGTGTGGCGCGCAGGACGTAACTCGGGAGTGGACGGGGCACAACGAGGGGATTTTTTTAACCAAGCCTGAAATTAGCCCCCGAGGGGGATCGAACCCGAGACCTGGAGGTGCTACTCGGAAGCCTTAACCATTACGCTAGAGACCCTTTCGCTAATGTTATAAATAACACAAACAAAAACCAACAGTAGTGATCATAGAAGAAAACCGCTAAAACCAAGTTTGAGGAGCTTGCTTGAGACCATAGAGAGTGGCGAAAACGACAAACCATTATCCTCATAAATAGAATACTCACGAGGTGGCTACATACACACCTCTTCATGCAACCATAGTCACAAGAGTATAGTGGTAGCGACCCTCGACCCGGAAACGTCGTCCCCGTCCCGGATACGCAGGGTCATTTTCATTTCCACAGTGTAAAAACCTCTCATAAGTAGCGTATCGCATTCTCGATCTCGTTCCTCAACCCTATCGACCCGAGAACTTTGTGACTATGCATGCAACTTGCTATTAAGAAAGACATTCTTGACATCAAGCAGAGGGATGGATCACTTATGAACAGAAGCTACAACAAAAAGAGTGTGAACTGTAGTCATGTGAGCATCAGGAGCAAACATCCATCATAATCATGACCATGCTCTTGTTGAAAAGTATGAGCAACAAGACGAGCTATATAACGTCCAAGAGAGAACCTTCAGAATAGGTCTTGACCTTATAAACCCATTTACGTGTAATAGAACAAATATGAGGAGGATGGGGGAACAAGATCCCACATGTCGGTACACTCAAGCACAACACTCAGTCATCGCAAGCTACCATTCTGGATGAAGAATAGCATCACGATAAGTTGGTTCAGAAAGAACAGTATCAGCAAAACCTTGCCAAGTAATTTCCAAAACCATACAAATCAATAGATTGATGAGATCGATGCCTACAACAGAGAAGCGGCTTAGGTGAAGAATCACTAGGTAAGGATCGGGGGCGACGACAGGGGGGGCATAGGGGGCAATGTCCCCCCTAATGCTCCCCTAATTCTATAGGGCTGTTAGTTTCTTTAGCTAATTCTCATGTAAATAATGCAAAAAATGCTTCTAACAGCCCCCCTAATCTTAGATCCTGGCTTCGCCCCTGGTAAGGATGGCTCAAGAGAAGATGATCCAACAGGAGAAGATGAAGCATCAGAAGGATTGAGCCATTAGAAGATGGCGAGATGGGGAAAAATTCCTTGCACCTGGATGTACAGAAGCAACACCACATGCTCCGTTTGATCATGACACATGTCCATCCTACTAATCTTAAAGCAACCGAACAACCAACCACACTGGCTCATGCTTTAAGATTGGTGTTATGTTGCTTTAATATTGGTGGGATGGACACGTGTCACAAATCGAGAGGAGCATGCAGTGTTTTTTCTCTGCAGCTGGCTGTAGGGAATTTTTAGATGACGTCATGTATAGACCTATGTCATAGGAGGCTTCATAGTGTAATTTGGAACCACAACCAAAGACTATAAAGAAAACACAAAATAAGGCACAACGGGAGGCGCCAAGCGGGAAATCGGCACACAAGCTATAGCATCATCAGATATAAATAAGAAAAAAAGTGGGTCAACAAGTGATGTTGAGGAAACAATAGAAGAAGCATGAGGGTAAAAAGGATGAGACTCATCAAAAACCATATCCCGAGACACTCGCATTCGTCGAGTATCCGGATCCCAACAATGATATCCCTTGTGCTCGACATTATACCCAAGAAAAACACAAGAAAAAACACAGTCAACCGACTAATTAGTCAACTTATTGTGCTCAGGAGGTGCAAGAGGCACATAGCACACGCAACCAAAAAGATGAAGGCTAGAGTAGTTAGACACCTTGCCACAAAGATGCTCAAAAGGAATACCATACTGAAGAGTCAAAGAAGGCTGAATGTTAGTGAGAAGGTTGTAGTAGAGACTGCCTCGGCCCATAAGTGAGGGGGATTGAGGAGGCAAGCATGAGAGCACGAGCAATCTTAAGAAGATTACGATGCTTATGCTCGACAACACCATTCTAAGCATGAACATTAGGACAAGAAAACTGAGCAAAAGTACCTTACTCATAAAGAACCTAGAGAAGAGTCTCAAAAAGATATTTTCCTGTAGAGTCAGCATGTAAAACACAAATAGAAGTGTCAAAATGAGTGCAAACCTTATCAAAGATCTTATAGGTGGATAAAGTCTCACTATGATTTTTCATAAAATAAATCCATGACAAGAAAAATCATCTTAAAAAAGTATGTAATATCGATGACCCCCTTCGAAACAAAGGGGGCAGGAGACCCATATATCTGAGTGAACAAGCTCAAAAGGACGTTGGCTTGGACACTAACTCACTAGAATGATAGGGAAGCTGAATTTGTTTTCCAAAACGACAACCTTGGCAGTTGGCACTGATCTTTGGCTCATGACCTGAAACTGATCCTAAAAGACCACGATGAATCAAAGTGGATAAACAGGAGCCACAAAGATGACCCAGTCGATGATGCCACTGAGCAAACGACGAGATGGACTCCATGATGATGCACCTACCGTGTGGATGTGCACCTGTGCTTACTATATGACATTTTGTGTCATATTTTCTAACTTTTAACTGCTTGGGACTACTATATATTTTTTTTTAAAAAAAATCAGACTTATATGTAACTTGAGCGAAGTGTGCATCTATCGCAGGTGCCAGCGATTGGGTGTCAATGGGTTTCTACATTCCTGGATGATAATATATACTCAAGCAAGATTGCGCCTGCAAGAACTTTCTGTATATTTGAAGAGGTTTACTCATACATCTAGTATATGTTTTTCATCACTTCTGTCTCCTTTTGGTAATATGCATTTGCATTCTCGCTCTTATAAGATTACATTACCTGCTACTATCCTGTATTTACAACTGTTTGCCACATTTACATGCATATTTTATTTGAGGAAACTTCCTTACTGTAGAACTAAGTTACTTACCTAGCACATGGTTAATGCTAATTTACTTCGTCATGAACTCATGATTTTGTGATACATGACTTTATGTTCATTTTCATCTTCTAGGGTACTCTATAACATATGCATTATTCTTGTTGGATAAGGGCTTAAAAGTACCTCATATGTTCTCACAAGTTTGATTCCTTTGTCCTGCTGTGTGCCTTTTCTTTTCCTTGGAAGGTTCTAGAATTATTTGTTATAACTTTCTCAGAAATTTTCTGTCCCTGTAACACTTGTCTTTACGTCTCATTCTCCCATTATTTTTTGGAGTTTGCAAGATCTTTTGTTATGGGGTTCTGTATTAATGATTTTTTGGTCATGAATCACAGATACATAGTGACTCACTTCTGCTTGCTGCATTTTTGAGTTCAACAGGTTGAAAAAATGCGTGCTGCTGGACTCATCAAAGGAGGGTCACTAGAAAATGCTATGGTTTGCAGGTGAACAAAAACACGCTGGAAAATTATATTTGTACATTTAACATCGAGTAGAACTGCCTATTAGAGGGATCCTAGTTGGCCTAGTTTTTTAAGGTTTATATTCTGCTGGATCTGTTGTCATGTTGTGAATACAAGGCAACCCGCAGTTCAGACTTTTTTCAATATTCATAGTGTTGGGAATACAAGGCAAGCCACAGTTCAGACTTCTTTCAATATCCGTAGTGCAACCAAGTCTACAACATTAGCCTTTTGTTGGTCTATTCGTTAAATATCTTATGTTAAAAAGGGCTTCATGAGTAACAAGCTAGATGAAATTTGTTATTAAAGAATTTACAAAATTGATAGGAGTACAGTCAGTAATTATCTTTTGGACTCCTTCCGTTTTAAATTATAAGATGTTTTGACTTTTATAAATTATACTCTCTCTGTCCTAAAATATAGTTCTTTCTAGCCCACTTTTTTCCGTCAGCATTCATTCAAATGATAATGAATATAGACATACATTGAAACTACATACATATGTTACTTAATGAATATTTGATTAATCTAAAACGAATTATATTTTGTGATGGAGGGAGTAGTTTTTTGCCACGCATCTCTCTCTCTCTCTCTCTCTCTCTCTATATATATATATATATATATATATATATATATATATATAGAGAGAGAGAGAGAGAGAGAGAGAGAGAGTAAAACTAGAAATTTAGAAATGTCAAAACAATTTATTTTTTAGGACAGAGGAAGTTTTGAATAATTAATAATTTAATATGAATAGGTACTCTGAACTTTGAATAAAGTTTATTTAAGTAGTAGCTTATTATCTGCATTTCCAATTGTTAGCAATACTCCCTACGCACCATTGATGTTATGCTTTACTGCTCAGCTGCAACCTCTACTGCTGTATTTACTGCTTGCCTGGGAACTATCCCAGTGTGTGCCGCCTTTAGTGTTGGGCGTCAACTGAGTTGTATGCACCTCCATTACGGCACATTACCCAGGTTTGTACTCCTTGCCGCCCTACGCCTGCAGAGGCACAATTCTCACCAAACTTGTCTGCTCCTGGTCCTTTAGGACCACCCCCTCTACAACCGGGTGTTGTTCCTGTTTCTCCGGTTGTCAATCATCATCCAATGGCCACTTGAAGAAAGTTTGGATTTTGACAGCTCGCCATATACCACACCGAGTGTCTGTCTCCCATTCCGAAGACTTGTTGGACTGCTCTTGTCGATTCTAACTGGCAGGCTGCTATGGAGGAAAAATTTGCTGCAGTCCAGTCCAACCACACTTGAGATCTTGTCCCATGACCTCTAAGTGCTAATGTGGTGTCCAGGAAGTGATTTTTTTCGTCATAAATTTCATGTTGATGGCTCTTTGGATCACTATAAAGCTCGCTGGGTTTCCCGTGGTTTCACACAATGTCCCGGTGTGGACTATATGATGAAACCTTCAATTCTATGGTCAAACCTGCTACAGTTCGAATAATGCTCACCTTTGGCTCTTCTTAATAGTGGCCTATTCATCAGCTAGATGTCAAGAACACCTTTCTTCACGGACCCTAACAGAGACAATTTACTGTTGTTAGCCCACTGGTTTTGTTGATTCCGGCCTGCTTGATCATGTTTGCCACCTCAACAAGTCTCTCTACGGCCTCAAACAGGCCCCTCGAGCATGGTACAATTGTTTTGCTGCATACCTTCTCAATTTTGGTGTTGGGCGTCACCTGGGTTCCTCCCCTGGCTGCCACCCTCTTTATTCTAGTCTGTGCTAGCTCTAGTTATCCTATATAAGTGTACTCTGTAACCTTGTCAAGAATCAGTGAATACAGACAAATGCTCATATTCTCTCCCCAATGACGACAACTACGCGGTGAATGCTATCTTTTGCCTTGACTAATTTAATATGGATATGTACTGCTATTACATAAACTGCTGATTTATAAAGTCATCAACATCAAGTCAGCTAGTGGTTGACCATCCAGTGGTGCAGTGTGCTTTGTACTTCAACCAGCACTCCAGCAGGGCCATTGGGACTGTTGCTTTCTCTTATTCCTTCCTTTCAAAACTTTGCCCCAAGGATGTTGTGACTTACGGGCTGGGAATGAAACTATTGCACTATTTGAATTATGTATTTTGTCTCAACTATGTCTAATAATTGTATACTGCTTGTTTGGTAATTTGACAGCATATCTGGTGGCTGGCTGAATCCACCACTGCGGTTCGAGGATGAACCTTGCCGCCACAAGATTTTAGATCTTATTGGTGACTTCTCGCTGTTTGCACAGAATGGTAACCAGGGCTTTCCAATTGCTCATATAATTGCCTATAAGGTACCTTCCTTTTATTCAACTTACTGCTGTCTTGTTATGTGTGCTATAAGTTAACAACTGCTTCTTAAGTCACACGTTGCTTTCCTTTATTTAGAATTGAAATGATAGTAGAGCCACCTCGTTAAATTCCAGGTTCACGCTCTTCTCACTAGTTAGTCCTTGTAAATTCTGTATTTTTTGTTATTTTTTAATTTTGGTTTCTACATGTTCATCGTTTTTGAAATTACTGCTCAGTAAAACTGTTGGTTTTCGTTTACTGATACATACCATTTTGCACTCTCTCGCCTTTTATAGTTTTGTCTGACTAGTTCATTTACAAAGTTAATTTTCAATCCCAATGTGTAGCGGTAGGTAAAAAGACTATGTATTTCAAAGTCACTGAAAGCACCAGACAGTGACTTCATATTCCGTTAATAGATCATGGGCATAGTAAAAGTTAGGCCAGAATTGTAGTTATCCAAAAAGGGTACAAAGAGTACCCTCTTACTGCAGGGGCGAAGCTACGTGTAGTCGTGGACACTCATTATTCTGATGTGACCTTATACTACAGACCACCTGCTTTTTTTTCGTTCTGTTTCGTTGGCGCATCACAGGCTCATGCTTTCGAGCAACATGTGGTTCTGAGATAATAGTGTTTGTCTGCTGAGGCCATAGCATATTCTCTGTGTATCCTTTTTTTGTGCAAGAAGATTCTCTGTCTAAGAGCAACAGATCGTAAATTGATGTCCTTGCTTTTCCTTGTACTCTGTTGTCTTTTTTATGCTAATCCTTGGAGCTCAACTTAACTTCTCCTTTGTTCTGTGACGAAGGCTGGTCACGCGCTGCACACTGATTTCCTCCGCCATCTGTCTGGAAAGATCACTGTGGACCAAGAGCAGCTTGCTGGGCAGTGTTCAGATGTACACGGCTCATGTTCATCGTATGTTCGGTAGTGGTTAGAATAGAAAGAGGTGCATTTCAGGACAAGCACGCGGTGACACCCCTCGTTTCTCAGTATAAGGCTAGTACTGAAATGAGGGTTCTATTGTGACATTTTTCCTTCAGATTCGTGGGCTGCAACAGCCATGGTCTTTCAGAAAATTGAATTTTGCCGGCCCGTGTGGAGTTTTGGTAACTTGGTATGGAAGATCATTTTTTTCCATCGTACTTTGAAGTTTGCGGATGTGGGCGGGCCGTGTCTGTTCTTTTGATGGCTGAACCCAGGTGGGGGTGGAGTCCGGTGGACGCTCCAGGAAGCAGGGACTGTATGTGGGGGTGGATTTTATTTGTATTTATTGAACTATAATTATAGAGCTCTAGTTTATTATGAAGAAATATTTGGATTATGATTCATTGTGACCTCTGCCAGTGGCTGTGGCTCGGGGTCGCCGGTCGCCACGTCGTGGTCGCCCCTCCTTTTCCCTGTGGATAACCACGAACAGCGTTGAGGTGGCACTGCGACGCGCGGGTGGACGACTGGACCCGGAGAGCGACGTTCTCGCGCGCGTGGGAAAATTTGGCCACCACGATGAAGTGGCGGCTGATGGAGAAAAGGCGACCGAAAGTGCAAGCGCCCGCGGCCGTCTGGAGTTCCGCCGTCTCGCCGCGCGGCTTCCTGCTCCTCCCCCTCCGGAACGGGTTTGTCCATCCGTTGGCAGTTGTTGCACTAGGGGGTCAGCTGCTTCGTCCCCATTGGAGCCACCGGTTGAGATGGTGGGTCCTGGGCTGACACCCATCTCCATCCGCGACTCGTCGTGGTCCGGCCCTGCGCTCTGTTGCGGTCTCTGCCAGTCGGAAGCCGCAACCCGGGCTCGAGCTAACGCGCCTTTTACGGGCACACAGCAACCAGCTGCGTTCTGCCAGGGCCGAGCACACGCGACTCGTCACACGTGTCGGCTGGCTTGATCACGCGACGAATGGCTTCTGGCAGGACTGCGACCGTGCCTACCCCCTTCGTCCGTCTCGCACACCGGAACCACTTGTGCGGCCGTGAGTGGCACGCACAGAAAGATTCCGCATCAGGTGGCCACTGGCACATTAACTTATTGCAGTAGTTTGTACTCCTGGCCATCGGAAGCAGTCACAGCCGGAGCCGTCTATCCTTTCTCGGAGGGCGCAAAAAAGAATTCGCGAGAGCGGAGCCCCGTCAATCCTGTGCAGTGGAGGCTTTCGTGCTGCGGCTGCGGCTGCGGCTCTACTAGTAGCAGTACTCCGTACTAGGATCCAGATCTAAAAAAAGCCTCGTCATCTTTTCATTGCTACCAGTCAGTCACCTGGCCCTCACTTCAAAAGATAATTCACCTGACGTGGCCTGGCCTGACTCTGCTTGTGTTTCAGTGTTTGGGCTTGGCTGTTTGTTGTTGTATATGCAGCGGCGGATGCGGATCCATGAGCTGTGCTGCGCATCTGTTTCCAATCGAACAAAACTTGATTGGGCAAAAGAAATCTCGATCCAGAATCTAATACAACAACCTCTCCTAGGAATCTTGCTGATCCGTGTAACTTTGTGCCCTTACTTGTGTGCTACTGTGATTTCTGTTTCTGTTTCCGACCAAAAATATGGTGTGTTTTTTTCCATTGCATGAGCGGCCCTTTCACGACAAGCTGTCACACGTATCGAGCTGTTTCTTAAAAATTGGTTTCTAGACTTAGTTTCTAAGAACTGACTTTTAAGGAAAAAAAAAACTGAATATGGGTGTTTGGATTCACTAGTTTTTTAAAAATAGTCTATATCTTTTTTCCATAAACAATGACTAACCATCCAAAAATTGTTTTACCTAGTCTCTAGGGTAACCAGTTTCTTAGTTTTTAAGAAACTAGGAAACTAGTTTTTAGAAACTGAATAAAAACTTGACTTGTTTAGAGTTTTTCTAGCTTTTTAAAACCAGTTTCTAATAAATCGGGATTCTCGATAGCCGGTTGAATATTTTTTTCTTTTCTCTTGAACTAATTTGTTCTCTTCCTTTCAATATTAAATAAAATCGTGTTGCAGGAGTTTTCCCTGCCATCTTTACCTTAAAAAATAAATCAGGTGGATCCAAACATGACCTAAGTGTATATACAACTCCCATTAATTAGGAGTCTCGTGAGGGATCTCTAGAGAGTTAAGTAAAAAAAATTAAGAGACAAACTTTTCGTGAAGAACCTGTCTCTACACGACTCTCTCCCTATATATATTGTCTCTTAATTACATTTATGATGTAGGGGCTCTAGGTTGTATTATGCAGTTTCTTAGCTATCTCTTATACTTGAAAAATTGAACCAAGGGTTCTAGGTTGTACATGCCCTAAGGGTATGTACATTGAGTGTTTTGAGGTGTGTCTTGGACTGTGCCTAGGAGTACCGTGTAAGAATTTTTAGGGTTGTACATGCCCTAAATGTAGTTCTTTGTAAAATGTAAATGCTTGCTTCAGTCGAGATCTCCTTTCTATCTTGGTTGCATGTCTCTATGCAAATAACTCTTGGCTTCAAAGACATCAATTCATGCACTTAATGGACTTATATAATGGGATAATTCAATCTATAAAACTCTTAAAAAGGTGGATCTAAGCAACACCACTACTAAGAATATAGATGTAAGATACACGAATTCTAAATCACTCCCTCTCCAAACAATACCATGACAACTACTAATCTCTCTCTTTCTCCACTCTAACCAAGTTATAACACTAAATTTCACATGTTTTGACCGATTTGTCAATCACTATACAAACATAATCACATGTTCATGTGAAAGAACACGAAAAAATACGATCTAGTCATCCCATCAAAATAGTATAATATAATCAAGTTAAAAATAAAATAGTAAAACATAGTAAAATCGATCAATATTGTAAAAAATAAAATATTGTGACATAAAATATTAAAACATAGAATTCCTATGTTCTTTGACAACATGGAACACATAAAGTTTAGTGTGAACATAATACAATGGAACACGGGAAGTAAAACATAATACATTATGGTTTATTAATTTGTTTTTTAATATTAAAACTATGAAATCCGTCAATATGGTAAAAAAGTATATTTCCGTGTTCCATAAATATCAAAACATAGAATTCTATCACTCTTACATCTTATAGTCTCTCTTCAAGTGTTCATACTTCATTGTGGACGAAGTTATTTTCTTCATCCAATCTAGATCATCAAGAGTTTTATGTATGCAAGTAGGCTTAATGCCAGAAACAAATGAGTGATGTTAAAAAAATAAAGCATTTTTTAGACACCATCATCATGTCCCTTGAAGGACTCCTTACGATGAGATCTTGCAGGTGATCTTAGGGTGCGTTTGGTTGTGGGACAGCCAGGACAGGAACGTCTCCTGGCGTTCTCTCTCGTCCCTACAATTTTGAGGGACAACTGGGGACAACAGTGGGGTAGTCCTGTCCTAACCCTTGACTCTGAACCAAACAATCTTATTTGAGAGATCGTCTCATCCTGTCTCGTCCTATCATTGGAACCAAACGCAGCTTAATGTAGGAGTTGATGTAGATGAATTTATCCTAACCGTTTAGATATAGTATTTTTGGTTTGGCTTTTGAATATATAAATCCTACGCCTACATGGTGTTATCAAATTGCACATTATTCTTCTGTAACAAGTAGATTGTGGTCGAGTAATCAACCAGCCAAGTGGCTCGCCAAGTGGCAGGAGAACTCACATGATCCACCCATCATGTCGTGCCCCGGACCGCTGGCTCCGTTGCCAGCATATATCCCAGCCTAGTTCCGAGCTGCGCTAGTACACAACACACACATCCGGGCCTCTCGCCTGGGCGTGTGTTGCAGGACGAGCATGCAGCACTTGTCATTTGTCACACACGCCGTCTGTCTCAAATGATCCGCTTCAGCAGTGATAAATTTTATAATCAGCTTTGATAATATGCGAAGCCCAAACCATAATTCCGTCTGTTTGACTACCTGCATCGTCTCGTCTTAAACCACCATATGTGTTGACTCTATCTGATTTTTTTCTATCTTATCTTTTGTTTAGTTGCCTGTACACACAGGAGACACACTGCATGACTGGATACAAAACAAACCATTTTATAACTACTAGTCAATTGCCCGTGCGTTGCGACGGCTTACAACAATACCTAGGGATGAAAGTGGTAATCCGAACTGTTAGAACAAATTTAATATTTTAAAATAGATATGTATAAAATTTGATGTTGATCTTTTCTTATGTTATCAAGCACATTAGTACAAATATGAATAAAATATTATATAAGTTGTTTTATGTATTATTTGCTCCCTACAACACAAAAAGTTGAAAAAATTACCGAATTTGTTTCCGAATCCATACCGAAGTTTATATCTATTATTTGAAAAAATGTAGGATAAATTTGAGGTTTACCTTTTATGAATCTTAACAAGCTGGATGTTAAAAACAAGAATACAAATTTGTATTGTATATTCTATATTCTATTTATTCGCAATCAAAGAAAAAACTGATTACCGAATAAATACTGTTTCCGACCGTTTTCATCCCTAACAATACCCATATAAACTATTCACCAAAAAAATTTCAAGATTTTTATTGATTGTCTCCGCTCTCTATATAATATTTTTTAATTTGGCTAAATGATGTTATTGTTTACTCCGTCTAATATGTATTAGTACAACACGGCCAATAAAATGAGCGATTAGAAAAGAGTTAACAACGACTGACTGAACGAACAAAGATTATAAAATGGCATAATTCCACTATACAGAGACTAAATAAGAGAAAGTTTGTGAGCTCAAGTTTCTAAAATAAGTCACATGAACTCAAACTTATAAAAAATAGATCAAAATATGGAGTGATTGCTAAAGTAAGGCATCAATTAAAACGGGATGCGCTTCATATAAATTATGCTACTTCGTATCAATTACTAACGTTTAAAACCAACAAATAACATTTTATTTTACTATTAGTGTGACAAATCATTGTTGCTTCATCCAATTCAACAACCTCAAACACCATGGAGTCCATTGCGCCAACGTGGTCTCAGAAACGACCTAATACTTGCAAGAGCCAAGAACGTCGTGTCATGTTTAGGCTGTAGCATCGGCCCGTAGTACTGGCCTGGCCCGACACGATTTTTTTTATTTTACAAAAAGCATATACATATGTACAATTTATATTCAATATGAAAAACATCTGAGCATATGATGTTCTAGTGGTTAGACAACTTCACCTAGTGTCTTCTGCCCTTCTTTCATCAGGGCATAGGTTCAAACCCTACCTCCTACACCTTTTTTTAACATTTTACGCTGATTTAATCAAATGGGCCAACGATCAAACGGGCTAGCCCGGCACAGTCAACAGGCCGGCATGACGTGCCTGGACCAGAGTTGTGGCCCGTGGCGGGCCGCCGTTTGGCCATCTATAGGCGTGCAACGGGTTAATTTGAAATAGTCGTGAGAGATTATTTGTAAAAAGATAACGCGGGACGACCGTTGAAACTGGTGCTTTAAGTATAGTATAGATTTGGTTGCATCCGCCGGTAGGCAGGAAACTGTCGTATGCGGTCTGTTGAGAAACCCTAAGAGAGGTTTAATGGGCTAATACCGAAACTGCCCTCAGGGGGTTCATAGCTTATATATGTATCTATACCCCCTCATAATAAACAGACAGAAAGAGCTTCTATCCACTGTGTCTCTTGTTTCTCTCTGTGTTGGGTTGCTGGGAAGGGAGCGAGCTTCTACAACTTCTCATGTCCCTACTGCTGTTGGGAGGGTTCGGAGTCCGGATCGGGGATCTGCGACAACTACGTTGTTCAACATGTCATCAGCACTGCTCTACCCCGACTCGTGGATCCGATCGGCACCGAATCTCCATCATGCCGGTAGGTCCCTCGGCCTTGCCGAACTGTCCTACGCGACAGGCTTCATTCTCATTCGTCGAATCAGGAATCACGAACAAGACTCACTTCCCACGATGGAGGAAAACGATGAACCATGCCTGATTGATAGCGCAGCCACAAATTCGATTCTTAGAGACACGAAATATTTTTAGACACTCCTGAAGAGGACTGAGAATATCACTACAATTGTCGGCAACAATGGCCGCATTGTAGGCTCCGATCGAGCCATTGTTGTCCTCCCTAACGGTACTAGGATATTCATTGAAGAAGCATTCCTATACCCAGGAGCAACTCGTACTCTCCTCACGTTCAAAGATATCCGTCGTAGCGGCTATCATATTACAACTACATGTGTGAGTGGTGCTGAATACCTCCATATCACATCAACGGACGAATGTGAAGTAAAAGTGGTAGAGAAAGCACAAGGCACCTCCTCTGGGTTGTATTACTCAAGAATTAAACCACCCCCTGAATTTGTTGCGATGTCTACTATATTTAAAAATCCTGAGTCTTTTCGAGTATGGCATGAAAGACTAGGACACCCTGGATTAAGGATGATGCAGAACATCATAACTAGCTTTATTGGCCATGGCATGAAAACCACACAAATTCCTAAAGACTTCCTATGCGTCTCTTGTGCTAAAGAAAAACTGATAACTAAGCCCTCTTACCTGAAAGTAAAGGCTGAGTCCCCGAGTTTCCTGCAGAGACTTCAGAGTGATATCTGTGGTCCAATCAACCCCCTATCGGGGCCCTTTAGATATTTTATGGTTCTTATAGATGCTTCTACTAAGTGGAGCCACGTGTGCCTGTTGTCCACGTGGAACCACACATTTGCAAAATTTATTGCCCAAATTATCTGTTTGCGTGCGAGCTTCCCGGAGAACCGCATTCAATCAATCAGGATGGATAATGCCGGAGAGTTTACCTCAAAGGCCTTTAATGACTATTGTCTTGCTTTGAGTATAAATGTAGAGCATTCTGTACCACATGTACATACATAGAATGGACTTGCTGAGTCCTTAATTAAAAGAATAAAATTCATAGCCAGGCCACTTCTACAAGATAGCAAACTCCCGACCTGTTGTTGGGGACACGCAGTTTTGCACGCTGCGGCCTTAATCCAATATAGACCATCTGCTTCTCCCCACCAGTTAACGTGTGGTCAACAACCAGTGGTTTCCCATCTGTGAAAATTCGGTTGTGTTGTATACGTGCCGATATCACCACCCCAGCGTACATCTATGGGACCTCACCGAAAGTTGGGGATCTATGTTGGTTATGAATCTCTGTCCATAATCAAATATTTAGAGCCTAGAACCGAGGATCTGTTCACGGCTCGGTACGCTGATAGCATCTTCGATGAAGAGCATTTCCCGGCATTAGGTGGAGGATTGTACCTTAATAACAAAGAATGCCGAGAAATAGAATGGAGTGCTAGTAGCATCCAATCGCTTGACCCACGCACTAGAGAAACCGAACTTGAAGTTCAACGAATAATACACCTGCAAAACTTAGCAAATAATCTGCGAGATGCCTTTACTGATATAAGAGGAGCGAAGTCGCATATTCCTGCGACAAATGCACCGGAGAGAGTGGAGATACCTCTGCAGGGTATGGACTCTACTCGTACTCCCCATCCTAAGAAAAGGGGGAGAAAACCGGATGATTCAATATCAGCTAAGCGAGGACGCCTGCACCAACAAGTTACTGAAGAGAATGCAACACGCTTCCTTTCAGATGTTCCAGCAGTAACACACCTTGAAGGTGAACGTCCTAGTGCAAATGTGTGCACAAATAAAAGCACAAGGACTTCGGAACAACCGGTTTCAAATAACTTGGGAAATCACAAAAACCAGATGATTCAGTTAAAGAAATTGCCATAAACTATGTTGAGACGGGAGAGTTATATAATCGAAAGACTACAATTGTCGACACTGATTTTGTCTCTATGATCGCTGTTGTGATTGATGAGGATCCTGAACCAAAGTCCATGGCAGAGTGCCAGAAGCGCTCAGATTGGGTCAAATGGAAAGAAGCAATAGAGATGAAATTGCTCTCGCTTTCAAAGAGGCAAGTATTTGGGCCTGTCCCCCGCACGCACCCCAATGTTACCCTAGTCGAGTTCAAATGGGTGTTCGTCCGAAAGAGGGATGCGAACAATAAGGTGGTGAGATACAAAGCGAGACTTGTAGCACAAGGGTTCATGCAGAGACCCGGCATCGATTACGATGAAACTTACTCCCCGGTAATGAGTGGCACAACGTTTTGATATTTGATATCAGTGGCAGCAGGTTTAAACTTAAAAATGCAGATGATGGATGTAGTGACCGCATACTTGTATGGGTCACTGGATTCGGAAATCTGTATGAAGGTCATGGATGGGCTGAGAGTTCCGGATGCCAAGTCAAATTGCAACATGTACAGCGTTAAGTTGCAGAGGGCGTTGTATGGACTTAAACAATCTGGGCGGATGTGGTACAATCGGCTCAGCGAATTCCTCCTGAAAAAGGGATACGTAAATAATCCAGATTCTCCTTGCGTATTCATTAGAAAATCCCAGAAGGGTTTTTGCATAGTTTCGGTCTATGTTGATGACTTGAATATCATTGGATATGCTGAGGATATTGAGGAGGCTAGCGCCTACCTCAAGACAGAGTTTGAAATGAAAGACTTAGGAGAAACCAAGTTTTTGCTTGGGTCTGCAGATCGAGCATCTCCCAGAAGGAATATTTGTACACCAGTCGACCTATTGTAAAAAGGTCCTTGAGAGATTTAATATGATTAAAGCTCACCCTTTAAAGACCCCGATGGTCGTAAGATCCCTCGAAATGGATACTGGCCCATTTAGACCAAAGAGCGATGATGAGAAATCGTTGGGACCTGAAGTTCCTTACCTTAGCGCTATTGGAGCACTGATGTACCTTGCGAACTGCACCAGGCCTAATATTGCATTCGCGGTAAATCTACTAGCTAGATACAGTGCAGATCCAACCAGAAGACATTGGGTAGGTGTTAAGACTATACTTAGATACCTCAAAGGCACTCAAGATCTTGGCCTGTTTTTTCCGAAGAATCAGGACCGGACTATGGTGGGCTATGCTGATGCTGGATATCAGTCAGATCCCCATAATGGTATATCTCAGACTGGCTTTGTATTTCTATATGGTGGTACTGTTGTATCCTGGAGATCGTGCAAACAGACATTAGTAACAACGTCTACTAACCACTCAGAAATAATCTCGCTATATGAAGCCGCACGAGAATGTGCTTGGCTACGACGGATGACTAACCACATCCAGAAGTCATGTGGTTCTACCACCGCAAATACCCCCACCCTTATCTACGAAGATAATGCTGCATGTGTTGCACAAATGGAAATGGGTTATATTAAGAGCAATATGACTAAGCATATTTGTTCTAAGTATTTTTATCCTCATGAACTCTAGAACGAGGGTGAGGTAAAAATCCTGCAAGTCAAGTCTTGTGATAATCTAGCTGATTCATTCACTAAATCCTTACCTGCAGTCACATTCAGAAAATGTGTACGAGATATAGGGATGAGTCATTTGAGAGATCTGCAGGGTTCAGGAGGAGATCACCTCTGAACTTTAGCCCTTACAATTCGACCTGAAGATCGTATATTATACACCTTGAAGGTTATAGTTGTCCTGAATACACCCGTTGTACTCTTTTTCCCATTGTGAGTTTTCCTAAAGTTTCTCACAGATGATTTTTAACGAGGCAACAAGTGCAATACATCGAGTGGCACTATGCTCTCTTTTCTCCATTTTTCCACTGGGTTTTTTGGAGTTTTTATGAGACATAAGTCGTCACGGTATTCGTCCAAGGGGGAGTGTTGAGAAACCCTAAGAGAGGTTTAATGAGCTAATACCGAAACTGCCCTCAGGATGTTCATAGCTTATATATATATATATATATATATATATATATATATATATATATATATATATATATACCCTCATAATAAACAGATAGAAAGAGCTTCCATCCACTGTGTCTCTTGTTCCTCTCTGTGTTGAGTTGCTAGGAAGGGAGCAGGCTTCTACAACTTCTCACGTCTCTACTACTGTTGGGAGGGTTCGGAGTTCGAATCGAGAATCTGCGACAACTACGTTCTCCAACACGGTCAACCATGGCCACCAGAGCCTCGGCGTCTAGACACACGCATCCAATCAGGCGCAATGTGTCCATCATTTTCTACGCATACAAACTGATTTTCCCACTGTAGCAACACATTGGCTGGCGCGGGCGTGCTTCCATCTTGTAATAACGCTATAACATGGACGTAGAGTCGAGAGAGCTTCTGACAGCAACAAGTTAAGAGTTGGCAGGGAACGCTAACTCCTGTTCCGTATGGATCGGAAATTCATTTTGCCAGCTGAAATAAAATACCAGTACAAGTCATGAACCATGAGACTTCTAGACATAAGCTGTTCACTTGAGATTATTACATATATAGCTGTCGGCTATGTCCAGGACCAAACATGTTTTGTCCAACTGGGAAGTTATTCTTTCGCTTTTTCTGTCTGTAACGACGATCTGTTTAGATCTAGATAGCTATTTTTTGGCTGCTAATTAGAGGAAACTAGCTAATAGACCTTTACTAGCGGGCTGTTATATTAGTTGACTTCATTTGGATCCTCCAACCAAGAGTCCAGCTAAGGGCTTGTTCGGTTAGCTCTCAATCCATGTGGATTAAGTGGGATTGGATGGGTTTGAATCTCAAACAAGTCAAACTTCTTCTTAATTTTTTTCAATCCCATCCAATCCATATGTATTGGGAATAACCGAACAAGGCCTAATAGTTAATAGTTAGTGGAAATATTTAGGTTATGTTTAAATACACGAGCGAATAGTTAGCTGGCTAAAAAGCTACTAGTAGAATTAGATAGCTAACAAATAGTTGGTTAACTATTAGCTGATTTGTTAAAAGTAATTAATAGCTGAAGTATTAGCTGTGTTGTTTGCGTGTCTGCAACTAATTTTAGCAGGTAGCTATTAGTTAGACTATTAGTTAGGATGTTAGATCCATCAGAGCTAATATTAGCAGCTAACAAAATAATAATTATCTTATAAGATCCATACAAAATCTACTCTTACAAAAGAGAGTACCATCCACATATTTACACTACTAGACAATAGACATGACAAGTGGATAGCAGTTGCAACCAAAAGGTATATTATAACGCTAATTGTTCTCATTTCATAGACATTAGAGATGATTTAGGGAAAATGTCATCTCCGGTTGCATATGTTCTTTTATATTTCTTTAACCAATATAAATAGGTCTGGCCACTTGAGCTGGTTGCATTGTCAAATATAATAATTGATCTAAACTCTTAGCTTACCCCGCGAAGTCATGACATAGACCAGTACATTGACTAGCATGAAAGGGAAAAATAGGTATCCATCGCTATCCTAAGGCAAGGGTCCTCAAGCACCAGCTTCACTTGTTTCTCTAATTGTAGAGAAATAGAATTGCTAGCGATAGTCAAGCCGTTTTCGTTGCGTAAAAAAACATAACGATCTTAAAATATGGAATAAATGTGGCCACTCAAATTTGGACTAAAATAAAATAGATGTCTCTGGGCAAGAAACAAATGAAAAATTAAAAAAACATAGCATCAATGGACCAAAGTCCAAAGGCTTATTGCAATCAAGTGTTATTAGTGCACCTATTTGATTTGATATTTCACTATGCAATTTGATCAATTTTAACTTTCTAGTTTTGTGTAACAAGGAAGTTGTTTTTTTGGAAGACGGGAAACCCCCTGTTTCATTACGAAATAGGAATAGAACAAAGCCATGGCGATTACATCATGGAACACACTAAGGTTTAATAGACCTCAACAGTCAACACCCCACACATAAGAGAACAACAGCATCACCCTTATTTACATAGGTTGAACATGCCCAAATCGACAGTCTACACAACACACTCGCCCACATTTATGAACCAAAGGAACATCAAAGTCTAAACTGAGTCTCCTTTCTAAAGATCACCGAATCAGAAACCTTTATTGCTTTAGACCAACATCCTCCTAGAAACCGAAGCCCAACCTCTCGCCTGATTGAAGCACTCATTTGTTGCCCTTCGAACTAGTTGGCTTCCTTCCATCAACCTCCTTTTTGGTGTCTCGATCTGCAATAAAGCCCAATAATCCAGGCAAAAACAACAGAGGTAAATCACATCAGAGGGATCGGAGAACATTTTACTATCAAAACAAGCTATGTTCCTTGTTTTCCAGATTTCCACAACACTACCCACAACCAACCAGCATCAACTTTCAGTTGTCTTTCTTAAAAGATTGAATCCAACTACCAAAGAGATGACAAATGTTCTTAGGGGTATTAGGCAAGTTAAAAGCAATTTGGATGATTCTCCAGATGTAAATGGCAACCGAACACTAAAAAAGAGGTGGTCAGAGGACTCACAAATGCAAAAACATCAATAATCCGACGAGCCTACCCAACCTCTTTTTTTAGATTTTCTTTAGACAATATTCTATTTTTAAGTAACAGCGAGAGATTTTTTATTTTCTAAGAGAGATTCATTTTTCACAGAAACCTGAACGACACTTTGATGGTGTCACATCCGGGTTTCGGGGGCATCAAGACCCGGGCGCGAACATAATCACCAAGCGTGCTGGGATCAAGTCTTACACATATGATGACTCATGGTACAGAAACGAATGTCACAATATTAATATATAACGGAGTTCTGTACAAAATAGTTAAATAATTACATCATATGAAGACAATAATCCAGCAACCCAAAGTTGACTGGGAGGTGATGGCTTAGACCTCTCACGAACTCATCACAGCATCCTTCATGCGCCTCATCCCACGGTACCTGTTCTTGACCTATGGGGGGTGGGTGTGAGACAACAAGGGTGAGCCCACATACATTCATCACTCAACAAGTTATGGTGAATAATGTGCATGAACTCGCGAAAGGTGGGAGCTCATGTGAAGTGTAAGGCTTACCAAAGAGGATGGCTAAAGCTGAGCATTGCTTTTAAAGTTGGTCAAACTTTTATTAGCAGTTACTAAGTGTAAGTAGATAACAACCCAAATAAGTAATAGATCAAAATTGATAACAACACCCGCGATGCAATGCATATGACAAATTGAGTTTAATTCTATAAGTTAATCATGTGAGGATCCGAGCCGCTCATGACCGTGAGCACAGTTGATATACCAGTTTTACACTCTGCAAAGGTTGCGTATCTTTACCCATAAGTCGTGTTACCCATTTGCCATGGGGTTGATTGAACCCCATACACCTCTACCAAGGAAGAGAGGCAGAGTACCACCATGAGGCCTTTACAAAGTTCCACTAGCTTCAGAAAACCCGCTACAGTTTTTAGGAAGCCCCAATGCAGGGATCCCTCGTCTGACCGCCATCGCAGCAAAATCAGCCCGAGAACCTCCCTACACCGACCACTCCCCTACTGCCCTTTGAAAGGCAATTAGGCTCACACCTATTTCCTAATTGATTTTGGTGGCTGAATTGCCCAACACAAATAATTGGACTAACTAGTTTGCTCTAGTCTATAAGTTCTACAGGTGCCAAAGGTTCACAAAAAGTCAATAAAAAGACCAAGGATGGGTTCAAACAAAGAGAGCAAGGGACAACCGAAGGCTGCCCTGGTCTGGCGCACCAGGGGACTCCAAGCTGAACTCTTCACCTTCGGGAAATCTCAGAGGCGCTTCGCTATAATTCATCGGACTGTCCGGTGTACCACCGGACAGTGTCCGGTGCCCCAGGGGAAAGCGACTCTGAACTCGCCAGCTTCGGGAATCCGCTCCGCTAAAATTCACCGGACTGTCCGGTGCACACCGGACTGTCCGGTGTGACAGCGGAGCAACGACTACTTCGCGCGCAACGGTCGACTGCAATGCATTAAATGCGCGCTTGCGCGCGCAGAGGAGCAGGGCACGCGCGGGTGGCACACCGGACAGCCTACAGGGTCTGTCCGGTGCACCACCGGACAGCCAGGCGGGCCCACAAGATAGAGCTCCAACGGTCGGAACCCAACGGGAGGATGACGTGGCGGCACACCGGACACTGTCCGGTGGCACACCGGACTGTCCGGTGCGCCCCTCGCCAGCACACTTCTCCAACGGCCATATTTTGTTTGGTGGCTATAAATAGCACCCCAACCGGCCACTTCAAGGTGTGGGAGCCCAAGCAACATTCCAAGTCATCTAGTTGACATACTCAAGCCCTCCCAACCACATATATTCATTGATCAATCCTATACACAAGATTTAGACCACTACAACCAACACAAGAGCCACAAAAGATAGAGCAAGCAAGAGAGAGCTACTCATTTGAGTCTAGCACTAGTGCCTTGTGAGATTCATTGAGAGATAGTGAGCGCTACTTCTTTGTGTTCATTTGCGCGTGGAGTTTTGACTCCCATTGAACTTCCTCCAAAGTTTTGGAGGCTTGTAAAAGCTAGCAAGAGACACCAAAGAGTGTGGTGGTCCTTGTGGGATCGAGAGTGATCCTTGAGAAGAAGAAAAGCTCGCCGGTCTTGAGTGATCGGTGGAGAGAGGGAAAGGGTTGAAAAAGACCCGTCCTTAGTGGACTCTTCAACGGGGACTAGGCCTTCGAGGGCCGAACCTCGGTAAAACAAATCACCCATGTCCATTGTGTTTTATTGCTTGTGATTTGTTTGTTTTCCCTCACTCTAAGTCTTTCTTGCACTATTCTAATACTATTTGGTGTTGTTCTAAGTTAAATTCTCATTTAGTGAAGCAACATCTTGCAAGAAAGAACTTGTGATATTGCTCTTCTTATCTAAGCCTTCTTGCTTTATTATCATAGACTTATTAGTTGTATTGATTAATCACTTCCGCATTATTTGAAAGCTATACTCTTTACTAGCAAGAACTTAGATTTTATACTCCGACAATTGTATATCTTGTTCTAACCACTAATCAAGGGATCTAGTTGGGGGATAAAGTTTTAATTTTCAGGTTTCGCCTATCCACCCCCCTCTAGGCGACTTTCAATTGGTATTGGAGCTAGGCACTTCATCTTGAGTCTAACAACTCGAAGTGATGGCTCGTAGAAGATCCCAAAAGAACAAGAAGACCCAGGAGAACACAACTCGGAAGGAGGTAACTCTTGAGATTTTATTTGATGATTGTTCTAACTATGATTCATGGTCTACTAGTGTGATAAATGCTTTTAGAACCATAGATCCTCGCTTAGAACAAATCTTATACAAGAGTATTATTCCTCCTAGTTATGATAGAAAAAATGCTTCCGAGGAAGATCAAAGATGTATACGCTTAAACTACCTAGCTTATGACATCTTAAGTAATTCTCTTAGCAATGAAGATTATCATGCCTTCATATCAATTTATAATGAATCCATTCATGATGCGCATGATATTTGGACTAGAATTAAAATCAAATTTGATGAGTCCAAACATGATAGTTCATTGTGTGCTTCTACTTCCTTTGGTCTTTGTGATACTAACCCTTGCAAGGAAGAAGAAGAAAATGAACGATGGAGACCAAACGATGAATCCACCTCTCCAAGAGGTTTGTCTTCCCATTTCGATTCCCACATATGTTGTGTGGCTAATGAAAATGATAGCGGAAGCACAAATGAGGATGAGGAGGAAGAAAGAAGCTTCATGCAACTCTACGCTCGCCTAAGCCAAGAAGATAAGGCGGTCATGTTCAAACTTCTAGAAAGAGCAAGAGAGCAAGGAGAAGCTCGTCAAAGGCTAGAAAGTATTCTCTCCATGAAGATGCAATGCTTTGACGAGTTGACTAAAGAACATGAGGAGCTAAAGTGCTCTCATGTTGATTTGGTCCAAAGGTATGAAACTATTTCAATTGAGCAAGATAACACTTTACATTGTATCGCTCAATTAGTAAATAAGAATACCTTGCTTAAGGACCAAGTAGAAAAGCTAAAAAATGAAAATCTAGCTTTTCAAGAAAAATCTGATATGCCTCTATGTTCTCATGAAAATCTTATGGATGATCATATCATATTGAACGTTGCTCATGAGGTTATGATAGAAAACTTAAAATCCCAACAACCTCACTCATGCACATGTATTCAAATTAATACTATATTATCATGTGCTAATGCTTGTTGTCCGTCGACAAGCAAATCTTCTTTTGAGCTAGAATTTGCAGGAACAAAAGATGATACATATCAAAAGCTCAAAGAAGAGAATGAGAGGCTAAAGATGAGCTTGACACAACTTAAAGGGAAATGTGTTGCTCAACCTTCTCAAGATAACCGTGACCACATGGTGAAGAAGCTTGAGAATGAAACAACCGAAGCATGCACTAAATCCCTTGAAGAAAATGTCAAGGACTTGAGGATTGCCAAGAAGAGGAAACAAAAGAAGAAAATTAATACCTCTTCCAAAAGCCTCAACCATGCCTCCATACAAGGTAACATCCAAGGTAATGATCAAGCCACACTTCACACTAAGAAAAATAAGAAGTGTAGTGAATGCTTTGAAGAGGGACACTTGATTAGGTCATGTCCCTACATTAAAAATGGCTTGATTATTAACAAGGATGATAGACTTTGTTTTAAATGCTCAAAGAAGGGACACTTATTTAGATCTTGTCCCTATTTAAAACAAAAAGGCATGAGGTTAGAAAAGAAAATATTCACTAACCATGTAGCAAGCAAGAAACAAGGAAGGAAGAAATCTTCAAGGCTTGAAGATCGCCTATGCTACATATGCCAAAAGAAGGGACATCAATGCAAAGATTGTCCCATTGGTAACACTCCCACTCCTAGCTTGTCAATTAATTCTCATGTAACTAGGCAACCAAAAATTGCAACTTGTGCTAGAAAGGTAATGAGTTTACCTAGTGCTAACACAAAGGACATTTGGGTTCCTAGATCTTTGTTGACTAACCTTGATGGACCCATCAAGCGATGGGTACCAAAATATGCTTGACAAGCTTTGCAGGAGAAAGAGATTATATGAAGCTTTGGGGTGCTTAAGAGAGTCCATTCATTTCTTATTAACTCAAGCTATCAATCTTCAATGATCTATATCCGTGATTGACCCAAGGTTATTCTTCAAATTACTATGTCTTAAACTCATATCATCTCGAGGAAGACATTGATGTTGTAGGAAATAAAAGAATTATCATGTGTGAAAAATCAAGGTCTACAACAAGGAGAAAAGTCAAAGGATGGTAAATTCTATGCTTTTAAGTGCAAGTATTTTGAATTATCATTTCTTAGGTGTCTTGTGTAGTCACATAGAAATGTGTAGCACTTCAAATGTCTTTAAATTTATATTACCATTCTTTGAAGAATTTCCTCTCATATGGTAGATTGCATACTCATCATTTCCATCCTATGGCAATCTACATGCTTTAAATTATTGCAAGTCTAATGGCATGTTTTTCGCTAGTCATTCTTTTATTGCCATGATTCTAGATATAGAGAGATATTTCAAGTTCTTAAAAGAATAAAGTGTCATGTAAGGAATTCAAATCCTTAGGACACTTATAAAAGGAAAACTCTCTCTATAACTAGAATAGTGTGACTAATGATTTTATCTAAGTAACCCAAGTAGTCTCACTTATAGAGAATAAGTTTCTCTTTGGAAATGTGTAATCTAACATGAAAAGAAAAATCAATCCAATGATTTGTGATGTGTTCCTACTTGCTTAAATTGGATTTGATTCTTACACATTTATCGCTTTCCATATCATGAATTAGATTTATACCCGTAATCTTAAAGGATTATTTGTGCTTATTTTATGAGTTAAAATTAAGCATAACATCATCTATGGATAATCTAGTTCATGCTATGAAGTTTCCATGTTTTGGTAATCTAGCTTTTCATTCCTTATAAAAAATGATTACAAAAATGGAAACTAGTGCTTGTGTTACTAACCAAGTATCTCTTGAGCCTACTTATGAATATCTACAAAAGAGAAAGTGCACAAGCCTCATGGGTTGCTCTTCACCCAAAAGAAGAAAGGTAGAAGCAAATGTATGGGAACTCATCTTCTTAATCAAATTTAGTTCCCATCTCAATGGCTATTTAATCTAAATTATCATATCCTACCCATGTGAGGAATAGATTCTTTATTGGACCTAAATCAGCTAGACGTGCATTCAATCTCATTCTTTTAATTGCTCATGTCCATTAGAATCTAATTCATGCCTCTGCTATATATATATATATATATGTTATCATATTGATTTGCTTCCAAGTAATGATTACTAAATTTAGTATGATGAAGTAAAATTTCCAATGACTAATTCAAATGCTTAAAAAGTGCATATTTCTCCATCTCAAATGAAATGCACTAATGCTAAGGATTTTTCTTCATGTCTGTGTAAATTATGGATGATGAATTGTGCTTATTTCCTATCTAAAAGAAATCATCCTTTATTATATACTCCCTTGTATTACTAACATCCTTCTTGAGTATTTTCAATAAGTTTGAAAGGAAAAAGAAGCCACTGCAAAGGAAGGACTCTCAAATGAAAGAGGAGGATATCAAGAACAACACCACCTACTTCTACGAAACAATCAATTGTGTGGTTGTGAGTATTCTAAATCCTTTCATAATAAGAATACTAGGCTCAAGTTGTTTATTGCAAATTTAATGAGCCTTGATCAAGATATATAATGCTTCTCTCTATTTGTCTTTAAAGTAAATGCATCCATTCAACTCATTCAAATACTTGATGCATATCTTTAGGGGAAGCCTCTGTCTATATCTTGATTACGATGAGACTATCACTTTATCTTAGTTATTTCATATAGTCTCTTGCATAAGAATAAGTTTCTCATGAAGTATGCTACTTCAATTCTTATCTTTCACTCTAAAGTAGCATATTTGCTGGGTTCTCCTCTAAAGCTTTTGATAATCTAATGCATATGTTGTTTTCTTGATCACATCTGTTGTTTGTTTGATCATTGAATAACATCAATTTATGCATATGCCTCTTAGTGCCTCATATTCTTTCAATCAATATCTCTCTTGATATGCACTAAGTTAAAAGGAGAATTCATGATTCATTTATACAATTGATGATCCACTTGTTATATACTAACCATGAATTAGAAAAGGATCACTAGTTGTAAGAACTCTCTCTTGTGCAAAATATTTTCATTCATTGTCATTGAGTATAGGTCTTAAGCAAACAAGACTAAGGACAAAGCACAATGAAGAGAGCGTCTCCAAGTAAAGGTACAAAAAGGGTAAAACTACTTCCTTTCATTCAAACATGTACCTAAATCTTCCTCTTATAAGCATTCTTTGCATATCTTATATAAAAGGAAGAGAAAGCATGTCCTTTGCATTTTTCCCTGCCTCATACCTAGTTTGACCTCTCAAATATTTCATTTATGCATCTTTGTTAAAACTGAGTGAAGTAATTTTATTGTCAAAGAGCTTAAAGCTTAACCTCGTAACGAGGATAAGCTGCCTTTGTCCCAAAGGTGGATGGTCCTTAAGCCTCTTTGAAACCCTTAAGGGAAAATGCTTAAGATATTTATAACATGCTTTCATAAGTGCATAAACTGTCATGAGCATCACACTTATACTATGACACAACGCACTTCACATTCTGTATGGTATAGATATGTTCTCATTAACCTCATTATGTGCAATTGACATTTCAAGGCCCAAATATGTATTCCTATGAAGGCACATATTTAGGGGGAGCAATCTATATTGTATAGAACTATGATCATTCTTAATTGACATATCTCTTGATCATATCTCTTTATGTCTATGACTAATGTGCTTTCAAGTGATCTCTATGCTAAGTCGTAGATTGAAAGGGAAATGGAGTCTTCGGCGAAGACAAGGCTTCCACTCAACTCTATTGGTATTATCTACCCTTCGCCATCACTCCACACTGTCTCTCCACATTGGTATAATCTTTCACTCATATATTGTTTGCTAAAGGGGGAGAACTCTTATATAAGGGCCTATATTTCACTCTAAGTATCCGTTTTTGGCGATTCATGCCAAAAGGGGAGAAAGTATTGGCCCAAAGCAAAAGGACCGCACCACCACCTAATTTTAAAAACTCATGATTTTCAAATTGGTATCTCTTCGTGTTCAAAAGGAGGAGAAAGTAGTATTTTCAAAATTGATGTCTTAAAACCCTCTTGAACACTAAGAGGAAGTTTTTATTGAGGGGGAGTTTTGTTTAGTCAAAGGAAAAGCATTTGAAACAAGGGAGAAATTTTCAAATCTTATAAATGCTTCTCAAAAATCTTATTCGTTTACCTTTGACTAGTTGCAAAATATCTTTGAAAAGATTTTACAAAAGAATTTGCAAAAACAAAACATGTGGTGCAAGCGTGGTCCAAAATGTTAAAATTATAAAGAAACAATCCATGCATATCTTATGAATTTCTATTGGCTCAATTCTAAGTAACCTTTGCACTTACAAATATGCAAACTAGTTCAATTATGCACTTCCATTCTTGCTTTGGTTTGTGTTGGCATCAATCACCAAAAAGGGGGAGATTGAAAGGGAATTAGGCTTACACCTATTTCCTAATTGATTTTGGTGGTTGAATTGCCCAACACAAATAATTGGACTAACTAGTTTGCTCTAGTCTATAAGTTCTACAGGTCCCAAAGGTTCACAAAAAGTCAATAAAAAGACCAAGAATGGGTTCAAACAAAGAGAGCAAGGGACAACCGAAGGCTGCCCTGGTCTGGCGCACCGGACTATCCGGTGCGCCACCGGACAGTGTCCGGTGCACCAGGGGACTCAAGCTGAACTCTTCACCTTCGGGAAATCTCAGAGGTGCTTCGCTATAATTCACCGGACTGTCCGGTGTGACAGCGGAGCAACGGCTACTTCGCGCGCAACGGTCGACTGCAATGCATTAAATGCGCGCCTGCGCGCGCAGAGGAGCAGGGCACGCGCGGGTGGCACACCGGACAGCCTACAGGGTCTGTCCGGTGCACCACCGGACAGCCAGGCGGGCCCACAAGATAGAGCTCCAACGGTCGGAACCCAACGGGAGGATGACGTGGCGGCACACTGGACACTGTCCGGTGGCGCACCGGACACTGTCCGGTGGCGCACCGGACTGCCCCTCGCCAGCACACTTCTCCAACGGCCATATTTTGTTTGGTGGCTACAAATAGCACCCCAACCGGCCACTTCAAGGTGTGGGAGCCCAAGCAACATTCCAAGTCATCTAGTTGACATACTCAAGCCCTCCCAACCACATATATTCATTGATCAATCCTATACACAAGATTTAGACCACTACAACCAACACAAGAGCCACAAAAGATAGAGCAAGCAAGAGAGAGCTACTCATTTGAGTCTAGCACTAGTGCCTTGTGAGATTCATTGAGAGATAGTGAGCGCTACTTCTTTGTGTTCATTTGCGCGTGGAGTTTTGACTCCCATTGAACTTCCTCCAAAGTTTTGGAGGCTTGTAAAAGCTAGCAAGAGACACCAAAGAGTGTGGTGGTCCTTGTGGGATCGAGAGTGATCCTTGAGAAGAAGAAAAGCTCGCCGGTCTTGAGTGATCGGTGGAGAGAGGGAAAGAGTTGAAAAAGACTCGTCCTTAGTGGTGAGAGCACCTAGAGGGGGGGTGAATAGGTGATCCTATAAAACTTGAAACTTAAGCCACAAAAACTTGGTTAAGTGTTAGCACAATAATCGCCAAGTGGCTAGAGAGGAGTCAAAACACAATAACCACAAGAGATCAATCACAGAGATGGCACGGTGGTTATCCCGTGGTTCGGCCAAGACCAACGCTTGCCTACTCCACGTTGTGGCGTCCCAACGGACGAGGGTTGCAATCAACCCCTCTCAAGCGGTCCAAAGACCCACTTGAATACCACGGTGTTTTGCTTGCTTTTCTTTAATCCCGTTCGCGAGGAATCTCCACAACTTGGAGCCTCTCGCCCTTACACTTGAAGTTCACAAAGAAGCACGGAGCAAGGGAGGGATTAGCAACGCACACAAGACACAAAAATCAGAGTGTCAACACGCACACAAGTCGCAACAAGAGCTCGCAACACAACCCAATGAGTTCACAACTCCACTAGAGCTCTATATGCTATCACAAAGAAACAAATGCACAGAATCGAGGTCTTGGTGCTTAGGAATGTTGTAAGAATGCTTGGTGTACTCCTCCATGCGCCTAGGGGTCCCTTTTATAGCCCCAAGGCAGCTAGGAGACGTTGAGAACATTCCTGGAAGGCAGATCTTGCCTTCTGTCGACTGGCGCACCGGACAGTCCGGTGCACCACCGGACACTGTCCGGTGCAGATCTCCTTCCTTATTTGGCGAAGCCGACCGTTGGAGTCTGAGAGCTGTTGGCGCACCGGACACTGTCCGGTGCACACCGGACAGTCCGGTGCACCAATGTGACCGTTGGCTCGCCCACGCGTCACGCGCAGAATCCTCGGCCGACCGTTGCCCCGGCTGACCGTTGACTCACCGGACAGTCCGGTGCACCACCGGACAGACCGGTGAATTGTAGCCGTACGCCGTTGATGGTTTCCCGAGAGTGACGAGTTCGCCTGTGAACGGCTCACCGGACAGTCCGGTGCACCACCGGACAGACCGGTGAATTTTAGCCGTACACCGCCATCGAAGTCCCGAGAGCAGCCTGTTCGCCAGAGCCAGCCTGGCGCACCGGACACTGTCCGGTGCACCACCGAACAGTCTGGTGCACCACCGGACAGTCCGGTGAACCCAGACTGAGCAGACTTTTGGCTGAACTTAGCCATCTCTTCTCCAACTCGATTTTTTCTGTTTCCAGCACTTAGACACAATACATTAGTCCATAAAACAATGTACTAAGTCTAGAAACATACCTTTTGACATAATTTGCACTTTGTCCACCACTTTGCATAGATTAGCACAAAAGCACATGTGTTGGCACTCAATCACCAAAATACTTAGAAATGGCCCAAGGGCACATTTCCCTTTCAATCTCCCTCTTTTTGGTGATTTATGCCAACACAACATAAAGCAGCTAGACAAGTGCAATATCAATGCAAATGAACACTCAAAATTGTTTTGATTCAATTTTGACATATATGGATCATATTTTGCCACCACTTGGTTTGTTTTTGCAAATCAAACTCAAACTCCTATCTCTAAGTCAAATTCACTTGTAGAGACATAAAGAGAGGTATTCCAAAGGAAATTGATCAAGGAATTCAAAAACTCCCCCTTTTTCCCATAATCAACACTTCTCCCCACAAGAGGCCAAATTTTGACACAAGAGACAATAAAAGAGTTTTGACAAACCAAAAGCTCTAATCTACCATTTTCAAAATTTCTCAAGTGGTAGCTGATCCATCTATTGCTTTAGCCTTTATTTTCTCCCCCTTTGGCATCAAGCACCAAAACGGGATCAATCTTGGCCCTTTAACTCCATTGCCTCACCAAAATCTTCAAAATAAGAATACAAAGGCAATAAGAGTACATGAGATGAACTTGGAATTAGTTACCCTCGCATCGGAGTGCAGTGGAAGTCTTTCATGGTCCAAGTCCACCTTTTCCCTTTCAACACTCCTTTGAGACTAAATCAAGCAAACTCAAGCAAACGGTTAGTCTCAAAGGGTCAAGTTGTAGCACAACTCCCCCTAAATATGTGCATCACTTGCACAAGGACTTGTGAGGTCCGGGGAGTGATTGTACAACTTGAGCACCACGGTAAGCAGCAAAATGCATAAGGAATATGATCAAAGGCATAAACACATGTATGCTATAAATCAATCCAAGTTCCGCGAATCTAGGATATTTAGCTCACTACGCAGCCTGCAAAAGGTCTTTTCATCTAAAGGCTTAGTGAAGATATCGGCTAGCTGGTTCTCGGTGCTAACATGAAACACTTCGATATCTCCCTTTTGCTGGTGGTCTCTCAAAAAGTGATGCCGGATGTCAATGTGCTTTGTGCGGCTGTGCTCAACAGGATTTTCCGCTATTCAGATAGCACTCTCATTGTCACATAGGAGTGGGACTTTGCTCAGATTGTAGCCAAAGTCCCGGAGGGTTTGCCTCATCCAAAGTAGTTGCGCGCAACACTGTCCTGCGGCAACGTACTCGGCCTCAGCGGTGGATAGGGCAACGGAGGTTTGTTTCTTAGAGTTCCACGACACCAGGGACCTTCCTAAGAATTGGCACATCCCCGATGTACTCTTCCTATCGACCTTACATCCAGCATAGTCGGAATCTGAATATCCAATCAAGTCAAAGTTAGACCCCTTTGGATACCAGATCCCGAAGCAAGGCGTAGCGACTAAATATCTAAGAATTCGCTTCACAGCCACTAAGTGACACTCCTTAGGATCGGATTGAAATCTAGCACACATGCATACGCTAAGCATAATATCCGGTCGACTAGCACATAAATAAAGCAAAGAACCTATCATGGACCGGTATGCTTTTTGATCAACGGACTTACCACCTTTGTTGAGGTCGGTGTGTCCGTCGATTCCCATCGGCGTCTTTGCGGGCTTGGCGTCCTTCATCCCAAACCGCTTTAGCAAATCTTGCGTGTACTTCGTTTGGGAGATGAAGGTGCCGTCCTTGAGTTGCTTCACTTGGAACCCAAGGAAGTAGTTCAACTCGCCCATCATCGACATCTCGAATTTCTGCGTCATCACCCTGCTAAACTCTTCACGAGACTTCTGGTTAGTAGAACCAAATATTATGTCATCGACATAAATTTGGCACACAAAAAGATTACCATCGCAAGTCTTAGTGAAAAGAGTTGGATCGGCTTTCCCAACCTTGAAAGCATTAGCAATTAAAAAGTCTCTAAGGCATTCATACCATGCTCTTGGGGCTTGCTTAAGTCCATAGAGCGCCTTAGAGAGCTTACACACGTGGTCGGGGTATCGTTCATCCTCGAAGCCAGGGGGTTGCTCCACGTACACCTCCTCCTTGATCGGCCCGTTGAGGAAAGCGCTCTTCACATCCATTTGGTACAACCTGAAAGAATGGTGAGCGGCATATGCTAGCAAAATACGAATTGACTCTAGCCTAGCCACAGGAGCGAAAGTCTCCTCAAAGTCTAAACCTGCGACTTGGGCATAACCTTTTGCCACAAGTCGAGCCTTGTTCCTTGTCACCACCCTGTGCTCGTCCTGTTTGTTGCGGAACACCCACTTGGTTCCCACAACATTTTGCTTGGGACGAGGCACCAGTGTCCAAACTTCATTGCGCTTGAAGTTGTTGAGTTCCTCCTGCATGGCCAACACCCAGTCCGGATCTAGCAAGGTCTCTTCTACCCTGAAAGGCTCAATAGAAGAGACAAAGGAGTAATGTTCACAAAAATTAACTAATCTTGAACGAGTAGTTACTCCCTTGCTAATATCACCCAATATTTGGTCGACGGGATGATCCCTTTGGATTGTCGCTCGAACTTGGGTTGGAGGTGCCTGAGGTGCTTCTTCCTCTTCAATTTGATCATCCTGTGCTCCCCCTTGATCATGCGCCTCCACTTGAGGTACCTGTTCGTCATCTTGGGTTGGGGGATGCACCATAGTTGATGAAGATGGTTGATCTTGCTCCAATTGTTCCCGTGGTCGCACATCGCCAATCGCCATGGTGCGCATTGCGGCCGTTGGAACGTCTTCTTCATCTACATCATCAAGATCAACAACTTGCTCTCTTGGAGAGCCATTAGTCTCATCAAATACAACGTCGCTAGAGACTTCAACCAAACCCGATGATTTGTTGAAGACCCTATACGCCTTTGTATTTGAATCATAACCTAATAAAAACCCTTCTACAGCTTTGGGAGCAAATTTAGAGGTTCTACCTTTCTTCACAAGAATATAACACTTGCTCCCAAATACACGAAAATAAGACACATTGGGTTTGTTACCAGTTAGCAGCTCATATGAAGTCTTCTTGAGGAGGCGGTGAAGATAGACCCTGTTGATGGCGTGGCAAGCCGTGTTCACGGCTTCCGACCAAAAACGCTCGGGGTCTTGAATTCTCCAAGCATAGTCCTCGCCATATCGATGAGCGTCTTGTTCTTCCTCTCTACCACACCATTTTGCTGTGGTGTGTAGGGAGCGGAGAACTCGTGCTTGATCCCTTCCTCCTCAAGGAACTCCTCCACTTGAAGGTTCTTGAACTCGGACCCGTTGTCGCTCCTTATCTTCTTCACTTTGAGCTCAAACTCATTTTGAGCTCTCCTGAGAAAGCGCTTGAGGGTCCCTTGGGTTTCAGATTTATCCTGCAAAAAGAATACCCAAGTGAAGCGGGAAAAATCATCAACTATAACAAGACCATACTTACTTCCTCCTATACTCAGATAGGCGACGGGTCCGAAGAGGTCCATATGAAGCATCTCCAAGGGTCTTGATGTTGTCATCACATTTTTGGTGTGATGAGAGCCTCCCACCTGTTTCCCTGCTTGACAAGCTGCACAAGGTCTATCTTTTTCGAAATGAACATTAGTTAGACCTATCACGTGTTCTCCCTTTAGAAGCTTGTGGAGGTTCTTCATCCCCACATGTGCTAAGCGGCGATGCCACAACCAGCCCATGCAAGTCTTAGCCATTAAGCATGCATCTAGACCGGCCTCTTCTTTTGCAAAATCAACCAAATAAAGTTTGACGTCTAGTACACCCTTAAAAGCTAGTGAACCATCACATCTTCTAAAGACAGACACATCTACATTTGTAAATAGACAATTATATCCCATTTCGCATAATTGACTAACAGACAACAAATTATATCCAAGCGACTCAACTAAAAACACATTAGAAATAGAGTGCTCAGATGAAATAGCAATTTTACCTAACCCTTTTACCTTGCCTTGGTTCCCATCACCGAATATTATTGAATCATGGGAATCCTCATTTTTGACGTAGGAGGTGAACATCCTCTTCTCCCCCGTCATATGGTTTGTGCATCCGCTGTCGATAATCCAGCTTGAACCCTCGGATGCATAAACCTGCAAGGCAAATTTAGGCTTGGGTCTTAGGTACCCAACTCTTGTTGGGTCCTACAAGGTTAGTCACAATTGTCTTAGGGACCCAAATGCAAGTTTTGTCACCCTTGCATTTGGCCCCTAACTTCCTAGCCAATACCTTCTTACCCTTTCTACAAATGGCAAATGAAGCATTGCAAGCATGATATATTGTAGATGGTTCATTAACTTTCCTAGGAACATTAACAACATTTCTCCTAGGCATATTATGAACAACGTTTCTCCTACCAACATTTCTATCATGCACATAGGAAGAACTAGAAGCAAACATGGCATGAGAATCAAAAGCATCATATGCATTATAACTCCTATAAGCATTTCTATATTGTCTCTTGTCATGATACATAAAAGCATGGTTCTTTTTAGCACTACTAGCCATAGGGGCCTTCCCTTTCTCCTTGGTGGAGATGGGAGCCTTATGGCTTGTTAAGTCCTTGGCTTCCCTCTTGAAGCCAAGTCCATCCTTAATTGAGGGGTGTCTACCAATCGTGTAGGCATCCCTTGCAAATTTTAGCTTATCGAAATCACTTTTGCTAGTCTTAAGTTGGGCATTAAGACTAGCTACTTCATCATTTAATCTAGAAATTGAAACTAGGTGTTCACTACAAGCATCAATATCAACATCCTTACACCTAGTGCAAATCATAACATGTTCTACACAAGAATTAGATTTATTTGCTACCTCTAATTTAGCATTTAAATCATTGTTAACACCTTTTAAAGTAGAAATGGTTTCATGACAAGTAGATAGTTCATAAGAAAGCATTTCATTTCTTTTAACTTCTAAAGCATAGGATTTTTGTGCCTCTACAAATTTATCATGTTCTTCATACAACAAATCCTCTTGCTTTTCTAAAAGCCTATCCTTTTCATTCAAGGCATCAATCAATTCATTGATTTTATCAATTTTATTTCTATCCAATCCCTTGAACAAGCTAGAGTAATCTATTTCCTCATCGCTAGAATCATCATCACTTGAAGAAGAGTAAGTGGTATCCCGAGTACATACCTTCTTCTCCTTCGCCATGAGGCATGTGTGATGCTCGTTGGGGAAGAGGAATGACTTGTTGAAGGCAGTGGCGGCGAGTCCTTCATTGTCGGAGTCGGAGGAGGAGCAATCCAAATCCCACTCCTTTCCGATATGTGCTTCGCCCTTGGCCTTCTTGTAACTCTTCTTCTTCTCCTTCTTGTTTCCCTTTTCCTGGTCACTATCATTGTCGGGACAGTTAGCAATAAAATGACCAAGCTTACCACATTTGAAGCATGAGCGCTTCCCCTTTGACTTGGTCTTGCTTGGCTGTCCCTTGCGACCCTTAAGCGCCGTCTTGAAACACTTGATGATGAGGGCCATCTCTTCATCATTGAGACCTGCCGCCTCAACTTGCGCCACCTTGCTAGGTAATGCCTCCTTGCTTCTCGTTGCCTTGAGAGCCACGGGTTGAGGCTCATTGATTGGACCATTCAGAGCGTCGTCCACGTACCTCGCCTCCTTGATCAACATTCGCCCGCTTATGAATTTTCCAAGGACTTCTTCGGGCGACATTTTGGTGTACCTAGGATTCTCACGAATATTATTCACCAAATGAGGATCAAGAACGATAAAGGACCTTAGCATCAGTCGGACGACGTCGTGGTCCGTCCATCACGTGCTTCCGTAGCTCCTTATTTTGTTGATAAGGGTCTTGAGCCGGTTGTATGTTTGGGTCGGCTCCTCGCCCCTTATCATCGCGAATCGTCCAAGCTCGCCCTCCACCAACTCCATCTTGGTGAGCAAGGTGACGTCGTTCCCCTCATGAGAAATCTTGAGGGTGTCCTAGATCTGCTTGGCATTGTCCAAGCCGCTCACTTTATGGTACTCGTCCCTGCACAAGGAGGCTAACAACACAGTAGTGGCTTGTGCATTTCTATGAATTTGTTCATTAATAAAAATAGGACTATCCGAGCTATCGAACTTCATTCCACTTTCCACAATCTCCCATATGCTCGGATGGAGAGAGAACAGGTGACTACGCATTTTGTGGCTCCAAAATCCGTAGTCCTCTCCATCAAAGTGAGGAGGTTTGCCAAGTGGAATGGAGAGCAAATGAGTATTTGTACTTTGCGGAATACGAGAGTAGTCAAAAGAAAAGTTCGGATTAACCGGTTTTCTTCTCTCGTAGTCGTTGTGGTCGTCGTCCTTTTGGGAAGAAGTAGACTCATCGCTGTCGTCGTAGTAGACGATCTCCTTGATGCGTCTCGTTTTCTTCTTCTTCCCATCTTTGCGTCTGTGACCCGAGCCCGAGTCGGTAGGCTTGTCATCCTTCGGCTCGTTGACGAAGGACTCCTTCTCTTTATCGTTGATCACGATTCCCTTCCCCTTAGGATCCATCTCTTCGGGCGATTAGTCCCTTTGCGAAGAGAACGACTCCGATACCAATTGAGAGCACCTAGAGGGGGGTGAATAGGTGATCCTGTAAAACTTGAAACTTAAGCCACAAAAACTTGGTTAAGTGTTAGCACAATAATCGCCAAGTGGCTAGAGAGGAGTCAAAACACAATAACCACAAGAGATCAATCACAGAGATGGCACGGTGGTTATCCCGTGGTTCGGCCAAGACCAACGCTTGCCTACTCCACGTTGTGGCGTCCCAACGGACGAGGGTTGCAATCAACCCCTCTCAAGCGGTCCAAAGACCCACTTGAATACCACGGTGTTTTGCTTGCTTTTCTTTAATCCCGTTCGCGAGGAATCTCCACAACTTGGAGCCTCTCGCCCTTACACTTGAAGTTCACAAAGAAGCACGGAGCAAGGGAGGGATTAGCAATGCACACAAGACACAAAAATCAGAGTGTCAACACGCACACAAGTCGCAACAAGAGCTCGCAACACAACCCAATGAGTTCACAACTCCACTAGAGCTCTATATGCTATCACAAAGAAACAAATGCGCGGAATCGAGGTCTTGGTGCTTAGGAATGTTGTAAGAATGCTTGGTGTACTCCTCCATGCGCCTAGGGGTCCCTTTTATAGCCCCAAGGCAGCTAGGAGCCGTTGAGAACATTCTTGGAAGGCAGATCTTGCCTTCTGTCGACTGGCGCACCGGACAGTCTGGTGCACCACCGGACACTGTCCGGTGCAGATCTCCTTCCTTATTTGGCGAAGCCGACCGTTGGAGTCTGAGAGCCGTTGGCGCACCGGACACTGTCCGGTGCACACCGGACAGTCCGGTGCACCAATGTGACCGTTGGCTCGCCCACACGTCACGCGCGGAATCCTCGGCCGACCGTTGCCCCGGCTGACCGTTAACTCACCGGACAGTCCGGTGCACCACCGGACAGATCGGTGAATTTTAGCCGTACGCCGTTGATGGTTTCCCGAGAGTGACGAGTTCGCCTGTGAACGGCTCACCGGACAGTCCGGTGCACCACCGGACAGACCGGTGAATTTTAGCCGTACACCGTCGTCGAAGTCCCGAGAGCAGCCTGTTCGCCAGAGCCAGCCTGGCGCACCGGACACTGTCCGGTGCACCACCGGACAGTCCGATGAACCCAGACTGAGCAGACTTTTGGCTGAACTTAGCCATCTCTTCTCCAACTCGATTTTTTCTGTTTCCAGCACTTAGACACAATACATTAGTCCATAAAACAATGTACTAAGTCTAGAAACATACCTTTTGACATAATTTGCACTTTGTCCACCACTTTGCATAGATTAGCACAAAAGCACATGTGTTGGCACTCAATCACCAAAATACTTAGAAATGGCCCAAGGGCACATTTCCCTTTCAAGTGGACTCCTCAACGGGGACTAGGCCTTCGAGGGCCGAACCTCGGTAAAACAATTCACCCGTGTCCATTGTATTTTATTGCTTGTGATTTGTTTGTTTTCCCTCACTCTAAGTCTTTCTTGCACTATTCTAATACTATTTGGTGTTGTTCTAAGTTAAATTCTCATTTAGTGAAGCAACACCTTGCAAGAAAGAACTTGTGATATTGCTCTTCTTATCTAAGCCTTCTTGCTTTATTATCATAGACTTATTAGTTGTATTGATTAATCACTTCCGCATTATTTGAAAGCTATACTCTTTACTAGCAAGAACATAGTTTTTATACTCCGACAATTGTATATCTTGTTCTGACCACTAATCAAGGGATCCAGTTGGGGGATAAAGTTTTAATTTTCAGGTTTCGCCTATCCACCCCCTCTAGGCGACTTTCACCCTTGCCCTTTTCAGATAAGGTAGTCCTCCACTAGCTTTCCTAGTTAGTCAGCCAAGGGCGTCCCATACCACCCTTATGGTAGCACAACAACAGCTATAGTCATTTTCGGCGGCCAGATTTATTTTCGGCGGCCAGAGCCGGGCCGCCAAAATTAAGTTAGTATTTTTGGCGGCAGAGCTTGGCCGCCGAAAATAAGGTTATTTTCGACGGCCACTGACATAGCCGCTGAAAATAACCTTATTTTCAGCGGCCATTGACACAACCGTAAAAAATAAGGCCTTATTTTCGGCGGCCACGACCAGGCCATCAAAAATAAAGTTATATTAACGGCAGCCCGACTCCTCTCTTCTCTCTCTTTCTCTCCTCACGTTGACGCTCTGTCTCTCGCTCCCACGCCGCCGCCTCTGCCCGCCGCACCACCCGCTGTTGCCTCTGCCCCGCCGTGCCACCCGCCGCCGCCGGCCGCGTGCGGCCCGCCCCTGCCCGCCCGCGCGCCCGCCCCCAGTGTGCCCCGCCCCTACACCCGCGGCTACCGCAGCGCCGCTTGCCCGCCGCGCCCAATCCCGGCCGTCGGCCTCCGCCAGCGCCGTCCGTCGTCGCCAACGTCGTCCGCCGCCGCCAACGCGAAGCTCTACTCTTCCCACCACTCCGCCGTTGTCGCCAAGCTCGTCGCCATCCACAGGTTATTTTTTTGTATTTTATTTCATATTTTCGGCGGCCGTTATTTAATTGCCGCCAAAAGTAGTATATGTTTGTAATTATATTTGTTTGATTTGTGTGTTTGATTAGTATATATTTGTAATTATGTTTGTTTGATTTGTGTGTGTAATTAGTATATATTTGTAATTATGTTTGTTTGATTTGTGTGTGATTATTGTTATTGTTTAGTTTGATTTCATTAATATGTTAGTGGTATATGTGGTTTAGGTATTAGTGGCATATTGTATTAGTGGCATTAATTTCATATTAATATCATATTATTAGTTTTACAAGTACATTATATTGCTACGTAGAATAGTTGCATTATTAGGGTATGTGGTACTTAGTTTGATTTGATTAATAGTATAGCACTCTGTGTTTTATATATAAGTAATATATTGTTTAGTGGCAGCGAGGTTATGCTGCCGAAATTTGTTTGGTCCTGCTAGCTTGTTGTGGGTTTAGAACCTATCCTTGCCTATACATATAGGATCGAAACTCTTGACGAAGTTGAATAATATTTTCACGATATGGTTCGGTTTAATAGTCTCAGGCATGGCTGAAGATCGTGCATGGATGTTCAATGGCGGGAGTAGAAATAGACGTCATTCTGATGATTGGGTAGCCAAGACCAAAGATTTTGTGGAACACGTATTCTCCTTGTCATTAACCGGCACTGTCAGATGCCCTTGTAGGCGGGCATAGATGCTGAGGCGAATGACGATACCACCGAGGCTCCTGTCGTTCGACGAAGGGGCACTCGGAAGGGCCACTGTGTCCTACCTCCGTCAGCGCTTGCACAATCTGAAGCTCGGGTACTAATCATCCCGGTTGGTGATAGGTACTCACGTTTGGCCACTTTGTTCTTACTTATTTGTTTATTTTACACTATATATGACATGACTTCCTTGTTTTTTGTTATGCAGCCAATGGGATGACACGTCTTTCGACGGCCGAGGTCACCATAGACAGGTTAATCAAGTCTTAGGTAACCTCTGTCGTCTACATAATCCAGGAATTGTCACCGACCCAAAAGGTGTGGTGGTTCCTTGCACTAGCTGGGCACACTTCGCACTAGGTTCACATGCTACATATGGAACAGCTCAAGGCGCCGTCAAGCACAACTTTTGGGTAAGAGTAATGTTTCAAACTAACATTTATTAGTTGTTTTCAAACTAAATTTATTTTCGATGTTGGACAGAGACGCTATCATGTGGAACCTGAGGCTCAAGAGCATGCAGACCGAGTATTAGAGAAAAATACGAAGAAGGTGTGCAGGGATGCATTTTCCAATGCTCGTCTATAGGTTGTGAACGCGTACATGAAGCGCCGAGGGCATTCTATCAACAACTTTCGATAATATTCGAACGATTACTTGACTTTAGACCAGTACATGGATGTAAAAATCTAATTTAGCAGCTCATTCAGATGTGAATGTAATTTTGAGCTAACGCTTTAGATGCAGGTAACTCTTCTATGGATGGAACACCGGCTGCAGGCTTACAAGGCTTTGTGTGAGATATGAGCTTCGTCCGAGTGGATTGAGAAGTCTAACAGGAATCGACATAGGCAGCGCCATCAGTAGGATGAGGACGATGATGAGGTCGTAGTGAACCATACTTATAGGGCTGATGGACACATTCAGTTGGCGAAGCGAATGGTGAGTATGTAGTATTCTGTTTTACTCAGAAATGAAACCGGTTTAAACTCATATATTTGCAGGAGGCTCAAACTGGAGTTGTCTCGAGCCCAATCGATGTTTATAGGAGAGGGCATAGAGCGAAAAACAGTGAAATCTCCGATGAGCTGTGTAGTCAAGCGGTCGTTGAGCGTATGATTAGTTGTTGTTAGGATTAATGTTTTCTTGCCATATAGCTATAAATTACATGTGTGCTGAACCTTCATATTGTATTGCAGGAGACATACGGGCAGGAGATGGTTAGGAAGTATGGAGAAGACTATGATTGGCGAGGAGCGCCTACCATCGACGCTGAAGTTGTGCATTCTATTAGAGGAAAGGCGCATGGACGGTATTAACTTGTGATTTTTTCAATAATATTGGAACTATGACCGAATAGCTAATTTTCTTATTTTCAAGATATTCTATGTTTACCGGTGTGATCGATTCGACGGAGTTACGTTCTCGTGGCAGCTCTTCGTCGCAGGCGGGTTGTGGTAGTAGCAGCCGTAGTCGACGCTCTGTATCTAACATGGAGGACGCTATGAGGGAGTAGCAAGAAAAGTTTCGTGAAGAGCTGCGACAACAACAAATGGCATTCCTCCAACAGCAATCAGAGTACATGGCTGCTTACAACGCACAGGCGCAACAAGCAATGAACGTGAGTGTCTTATTTATTCTCATCACGGTCGATATTGGTCATATAACTAATATATTATATTTGCAACAGTCATGGTTTCCAGAGCAGGCACAACAGCAACCATTTGTTTTCCCTCAATTTCAGCCATCGATGCCTCAGTGGGGGTTACATGCTCTGCCACCTCCACCTCCACCTCAGGTGCTTCAATTTAGTTAAGACTTGTGGTTTGTATCAACCTTTCAAATCTTGACTAAACTTGATTTTGTAGGGATTCGGGGTCATGGGCCACAACACGCCACCACCGGTTATACCAGCACCAGGAGAAGCTTATGCAGGGGAGGGAGCTACTACAGGAGAGGTTAGTTTGACAAACAATTTGTTTAAATAGTGGTCATGCATGTAAATACTGCTGTTATTAATGTCTTCTTTTTTCTTTAGAATCCAAACCCGTTACACGACTTCGTCAACGAGTTTTTCGCTTTTGGAGGTAGTGGTCACAACTCCAACAACCCCGATATGTGATGGTTTGAGTTTTGTGCCGAATTATGCGTTGTAATGGACTATTTGTGAACTTTATGTTGTATGGACTATTTGTGAACTTTGATGTTGTAATGGACTCCAACTTTATGTTGTGGACTATTTGTGAATTGTGCAATTGTGGATTTAATATTTCTGTCATTTTATTGTGATTATATTGTTGATGAATTTTTGTTATTTTTTGCAATTTTTTCAAAAAAATTTCTCTGAAATTATTAATTTTCGGCGACCTCAGTGGGCCGTCAAAAATAAGCATGAACTATTTTCGAGAGTCCTTATTTTCGGCGGCTGGTCGCTGGCCGCCGAAAATAAAGGCTTGTTTTCGACTGACTTTTTCTGTCGGCCAGGAACCACCGAAAATAAGCCTAAGGCCGCCGAAAATAGCTTATTTTCGGCGGTTCCTGGCCGCCGAAAATGACTGTAGCTGTTATAGTGTAGCACTGTTTTCATGGGTGGTTCTTCGTGTTCCAATTAACAATATGATCTTATCATGAACAAAAATTAAATAACAACATAATTGGAATATGACCATAATAAAACAGTAGCTTCCCAGAACCAGGTAGAGCAATAGCAAATCTACCCAATAATTCATCTGTCTGCAAGGTAAGGGATAAACAATGCTAGGGAAACCTATTGGGTCCCATCAAATTAACCTGAGCATGTCACAGTGATTAACAACGAACATTATTAGGTAAAAAGGAGTGATCTAGGGCACAACTTGCCTGGGACTCGAGATTCCGGGTACCAGGATGATCTTCAGATTCTCGGAATCTCACCGCTAATCATAGCAATACAAACAAACATGGTATAGGCAAAATTAACATCACACCAAACATAAGAACAAACTGAATAATAATGATCTACGCGTCGTAACGAGATCGTAGGCTCGAGAATCACTAAATTTGGAGCTAAGGTTTAAAAGATATGATTTTCTAAAGATTTAGGAGTCGGGTACAAAAGAAATTAAGTACATGATTTTAATTTATGTTTCATAACAAAATAAAGTTACCAGGGGATAAACAATATTATTATGGAACTAATGCAACTGGAATGGGTCAATTTGGAGTTAAGATGTATTTAATATGAATTAAGCAAGTTTCTAGATATATTTTTGTACTAAAAATCCTTTTATAAATTAATTTATTCCCTTTATTTGCTGCATGGACTGGGGACACTATTCTGCAGAAGATTAGGGTCTGTTGTGTAAATTCTAGGACTCTTTTGTAATACCAGTACCACATTGATGGGTTGTGGGTTCAATTGTAGAAAAGGGCAGGGGCTAAATTGCATACTATCCGGGTTGAAGGGGTATGGCTATTTCTCGGTCGTTGGTTCACCAATCAATGGATCAGATTAGATCACGAACCGGTACGCAGTCACGGCCCCACAATCCCGGATCGATGCTCGCGATCCAACACCCCAGTCATTAAATCACACCCGTAGAACCTTAGATCGACGACCACGATTTAAAGCGCTAAGGGGGTATGTGCAGGATCAATCGCGGTCGTCCACGGCCCGATCAAGGGTCACACCTTCTTCCTCCCTCGCGCGGTCCCAGGTGGTGGCACACAGGACCCCCCCCCCACGCGGTGGCGCGCCACCGGCAGCCCCAGGCGAACGCACTCCCAAAGTCCAAATATGAGAATCCCACGCGTGCAGCACAAACAACAGGTCAAGACGAATATGATGGAGTGCACCATACCAGGGATTATCACGGCGGAGAAGCTGGCCATGCGGAGGTGTAGGTCTGCAGCGGCGTAAAATCTCCGGTGAGAAATTGGGGTATCATCGTTTCTCCCCGTACGTAGCAGTGCCGCAGGAACGCCCGCCGCAACCACTCGAGTCACCACGAATACCAAACAAAGCGTTCCCGACGACGCACAGATGGGTTCGTCGGTGGCGGACCACCCCTCACCAGCCCGCGACAGTGGAGCACCCGCAACTTTGGTGGTGGTGCCAAGCACTATTACCCCATGGATGAGCGCAGATGGGGCGCAAGGCCATTATATACCCGAGAGACACCCAATCATGCCGATAAGAATGGATGTCGCCGCAAAGTTCGTTGTCGGAGGTCCGACACAGGTGAATGCGGCCGCACGGTTATGAGGGAGCCCCGACCAACGGGTCCCATGTGTCAGCGGAACGCCACACGCACAGCCGTGACATGAGGCGCCAGCCTTTCGGCCCCACCTGTCGGCACCCAATGCCCCATGGGCCGTGACGAGCAGAGGAGAGAAATAGGATGGGCCGAGGGAGGAGTGGAGATGGGCCGGATTCCGGTTTCAAGGCCCAACATGGGTATTCTTCCTCTTTTCTCTTATTTCTGTTTTTCCTATTTCAATTTCCAATCAAATACAAGTTTGAACTTCCAAATTTCCAAACATCAAACACAACCCTAATGAGGATATAACATCTACTATTTGCATTAATATTCTTTTTCCTTCTATAGTGTATATTTTTCTTTCCTTCCCATTATTTAATTCTAGCAATAAATGGTTCTATTACAAATTTCTTTTCTCATTTCATATTTTAATTTATAATTTGAGGTCACTTTTAAGTTATGTTTTCAGTAAAATGCCTCACAACAAAATTATCAACAAGAGATGTACCTTTATTTATTTATTAGTCACTCAATTAATTTAATACCATTGATTGATTATGAAAAGGAAGGGTATTAATAATTTTTTCCAAGGTTTCAAGAATTCCTAAATCACTATAATAAATATGTTTGTTTATTTATTTTATTATTATTATTTTCTTCCACCAATTTTGGGATTTACAGATGGAATCACATCTGATCTATAAGTAAACAGACTTGACTGAAAAACCCCTTAGTATTTAGAGCCCAAATGGCTCTATCACTTACATTAGTCAGGCTAAAGTTCTCACAACAATTTTTTAGATTCTCAAACATACTAGCAGTATCACCCACTATTCTCCTTCTAAACCCCTTTTCAACCAAAATGTTTTTATCAAAGGTTAACCCAAATAGCTTTTTGAATTTTCAGCGAAGGGGACAACACCACACCACACATCATACCAAAAGCCGGTATTTTCCAATGTTTTTGCTGAATCGAAGGAAATACTCTTTAACTTCCACCAACCCTTTCCAGAACTGCATGTCATTGAGATTTTTCTTTACCAACAACAAAGGAGACTTTTTAAGATATTTTTTCCTATCAATCCTCTGTCAAAGACCATTGGAAGACTCAAGTCTCCAAAGCCACTTGACTAAAAGACTGATATTCATACACCTGAGGTCTAACAAACCCAAAACTTCCTTCCCTAGGATAACAAACCAAATTCCAATCAACCAAGTGATATTTTCTAGTATTTAGACCGCTCAGCCAAAGCATCTTTTTTCTCACCAAATCCAATTTTTAATCATAGTTGTTGGTACCTCAGAAATAGGGTACCCCTAACTACTGTATCATTTTTATCAAAATGCAGTACCTACATGGTTATCTCTAATCGTGTGCTAAAGGACTTCACCAATGGGTCTAGACCCCCATGGGTGGATCCCGGACCTCCACGTGTATGGACCAGACCCCTGAGTAGGGACCCGTACCCCCTATGGAGTTCGGGTCGCCATTTGTGATTTCGGATGCTTTAGGGCAGAACATGTCCGCAAGCTCTACTCCAGACCCAGACAGGGGTCCGGTGATGCCACGTGGCTGTTGGGTGCAAGGTGTAAACCTTCACATGAAAGAAAAGTCTCGGCCCGCATCACATGCAAGGCGATCGTGGCATACCTTTACCAAGCATAGAGCATTGTCAGGCTTGTGACATGCCTTTATGGCCGCCCCGCACGTTACTGAGGCACACTGTAGCATGGCAGCGTCGCACGCATTAAATGCAAGCTTAGAGCCCCGCATGTTACTAAGGCCATTGTGTCACACTCGTGTGTGAGACCATCATGAAGCTTCGTTTGATCGGGTATTGGGTCCACTATAGTGACCGGTCGGACGTGACAACACGGGCGGCTGCACAACGCAGCTACGCACGTCAGCATGCCAGTCTATGTTGCAGCCTATACCAGAGCCTTCGCACGTACGCTAACGAGACAGGGTGAAAGATAGGCTGCTCAGGAAATCTGCACGACGACCAAGAGAAGATCTTTGTCCATCGACTTCCTTGTATGTGCGCCCCTTAGACTATAAAAAGGAGGGCTCACAACGTTACAACGGATAACACACATAGACTCCCAAACAATACAACTCATAGTGGATGTAGGGTATTATGTCCTGGCGGCCCGAACCACTCTAACCCTTGTGTTCTCGTGTTCTTCCAGCTAATCAGGCATTCCCTAGGTCCCCTCCTCATCTCAGAATCAGGGTGGGTGCACTCTGCCACCCGGCCAGAAGATTTTCCCTCCAACAACAGTCTTATAAATAGAATAAATGGAGAACATGTACAAAGGAATATTAGAAAGGCTACTATTAATCAAAGTTACTCCCCCACCCATACTGAGAAACCTAGCTTTCTACATCGCCAGCTTTTTCCCCAACTTTTCTTCAGTAGACAGCCAATGAGAACTACCTAGCTTTGTAATGTCAATAGGAACCCCCAAAACCTTCATAGGAAGCTCCCTAAAGGAACATTTAAAAATGTCAGCATACAAGCTTTGAAAGCTTCTACTTCCCCAAAATAGAAGACTTCAACTTTATGAAAATTTATCTTCAAACCCAACATTTGTTCAAACAAAACCTAAATGAATTTCCGGTTTTTTGCCATGGACAAATCATCTTGTAAAAGAAAAATGGTATCATCGGCATATTGCAAGTTAGTTACCCCATTATTAATGATATGAGGGATAAGCCCTACAAGCAATCCCTCCTGCTGGGCTTTTCTAACCAAATTAGAAAGGCCATCCGCAACCAAATTAAAGAGAAGAGGGGATAAGGAATCACCCTGCCTAACACCTTTGTGAGTGGAAAAAGGGCTAGTTAACTCATTTGTCCTCACAACCACTTTTCCTCTCCTCACTATTTTTATAACCCAGCCACACAAAATATCCCCAAAACCTTTCATAACCATCATTTGATGCAAAAAGTGCCAATTCACCTTGTCATAAGCCTTTTCAAAATCAATTTTCAATAAGATCCCATTTTGATTTTTCTTTTTGACTTCATGCAAAAGTATCATGTAAAACTACAACACTATCTAAAATAAATCTCCCTTTAATGAAACCCGATTGAGATTCACTAATCACTTTCTTAATGCACCTGGCTAGCCTATAGTTGAGAGCTTTAGTAATAATTGTGTAGTAAACACTCAACAAACAGATGGGTCTAACTTTTTCATTTCATTAGCATTCTCAGTTTTTGGAAGTAAGGTTATCACCCCATAGTTCAGTCTCTCCATGGGAAGAGCTCCCTTATGAAAATCCAAAAATAAAGCCAACATATTTTTTGTATAACCTCCCAAAAAGTTTGAAAGAATTCAATATAGAGCCCAACTGGGCCAGTGAAAGGGAAATGTGCCCTTGGGCCATTTCTATAAGATTTTGGTGATTAAGTGCTACACACAAATGCTTTGAGTGATATTTGTGCCAAAGACTCAAGAAGTGCAAATCAAGATTAAAGGTATGTTTCTAGACTTAGTACATTGTTTTGAAGACTGATGTATTGTGTCTAAGTGCTAGAAACAGGAGAAATCGTTTTGGAGAAAAGTTGGCTATGTACAGCCAAAAGGCTGCTCGGTCTGGGTGCACCGGACTGTCCGATGGTGCACCGGACAGTGTCCGGTGTGCCAGGACCAGTCCCGATGAACAGCCTACTCTCGGGTCTCGACGGCGGCGTACGGCTATAAATCACCGGACTGTCCGGTGGTGCACCGGACTGTCCGGTGGTGCACCGGACTGTCCGGTGAATCGTCTGCGGCGAAGTCGCCGCTCTCGGGAAACAGTCAACAGCGTACGGCTAAAAATCACCGGACTGTCCGGTGGTGCACCGGACTGTTCGGTGAGCCAACGGTCGACTGCGCCAATGGTCGGCCGCGTAATCCGCGCGTGACGCGTGGCCGGGCCAACGGTCATATGGGGGCACCGGATTGTCCGGTATGCACCGGACAGTGTCCGGTGCGCCAACGGCTCCAAATCTTCAACGGTTGGCTACGCCAATTTAGGAAAGCAATCTGCACCGGACAGTTAACAGTGGATGTCCGGTGCGCCACCCGACAGAAGGCAAGAATTGCCTTCCCAGATTGCTTCCAATGGCTCCTAGCTGCCTTGGGGCTATAAAAGGGACCCCTAGGCGCATGGAGGAGTACACCAAGCATTCTTTGATCATTTCTAAGCACCAAGACTTCATTCTAGCGCATTTGATTCGTTGTGATAGCAATTTGAGCTCATCTTGAGTTGAGAACTCCGTGTGTGAACTTAGAGCTCAAGTTGTGACTAGTGTGCGTGTTTGTGCTCTTGCTTTGAGTCTTGTATGTGTTGCTTTTCCCTCCCTTACATCCGTGCTTCTTTGTTATCATCAATTGTAAGGGCGAGAGGCTCCAAGTTGTGGAGATTCCTCGCAAACGGGATATAGTGAAAGAAAGAAAAACACCGTGGTATTTAAGTTGATCATTGGATCACTTGAAAGGGGTTGAGTGCAACCCTCGTCCATTGGGACGCCACAACGTGGAGGTAGACAAGTGTTGTACTTGTCGAACCACGGGATAACTCGCGTGTCTTTTGTGATTGCTTTTCTATGATACTTGTGTTCACAAGAGCTCGCTATTTAGCCTACTAACACTTAACGAAGTTTTGTGGCTATAAGTTTCAAGTTTTTACAGGATCACCTATTCACTCCCCCCTCTAGGTGCTCTCAATTGGTATCAAAGCTGTTCTCTTCACAAAAGGGACTAATCGCCCGAAGAGATGGATCCTAAGGGAAAGGGGATGGTGGTCAACGATAAGGAGAAGGAATCCGTCTTCAACGAGCCAAGAGACGATAAGCCCACTGACTCTGGCTCGAGTCACAAGAAGAAGGATGGGAAGAAGAAGAGGTGCATCAAGAAGATAGTCTACTACGACAGCGACGAGTCTTCCTCTTCCCAAAAAGACGACGACTACGAGAAAAATAAAGCGGTTAACTCAAACTTTTCTTTTGATTATTCTCGTATTCCGTCTAACTCCAATGCTCATTTACTTTCAATTCCACTTGGGAAACCTCCATACTTTGATGGAGAGGACTACGGATTTTGGAGTCACAAAATGTGTAGCCATTTGTTTTCTCTTCATCCAAGTATATGGGAGATAGTAGAAAATGGAATGAATTTTGATAGTACGGATAATCCCATGTTTATCAATGAACAAATTCACAAAAATGCACAAGCTACCACTGTTCTATTAGCATCCTTGTGCAGGGAAGAATACCATAAGGTGAGTGGCTTGGATAACGTCAAGCAGATTTGGGACACCCTCAAGATCTCGCATGAGGGGAACGACGTCACCATGATCACCAAGATGGAGTTGGTGGAAGGCGAACTGGGAAGGTTCGCAATGATCAGGGGGGAGGAGCCAACTCAAACGTACAACATGCTCAAGACCCTGGTCAACAAAATAAGTAGCTATGGAAGCACGAGATGGACGGACCACGACGTCGTCCGGCTTATGCTAAGGTCCTTCACTGTCCTTGATCCTCATCTTGTAAACTCTATTCGTGAAAATCCTAGGTATACCAAGATGATGCCCGAGGAAATACTCGGAAAGTTTGTAAGCAGGCGAATGATGATCAAGGAGACAAGATATGTTGATGAGGCGTTGAATGGCCCAATGCTGATCCACGAGCCTCAAACCGTTGCTCTCAAAGCAACAAGTAGCAGGGAGGCGCTACCTAGCAAGGTGGCGCAAGTTGAGGCGGTCGGGCTTAACGAGGAAGAAATGGCCCTCATCATCAAGCGCTTCAAGACGGCGCTAAAAGGTCGCAAGGAGCGTCCCAACAAGAGCAAGACGAAGGGAAAGCGCTCCTGCTTCAAGTGTGGTAAGACTGGTCACTTTATTGCTAATTGTCCCGATAATGATAGTGACCAGGGACAAGAGAAAAGCGGGAAGAGGGAAAGAAGAAGGCCTACAAGAAGGCGAAGGGCGAGGCGCACCTCGGCAAAGAATGGGACTCGGATTGTTCGTCGTCCGACTCCGACGATGAAGGACTCGCCGCCTCGGCCTTCAACAAGTCGTCGCTCTTCCCCAATGAGCGCCATACTTGTCTAATGGCAAAGGAAAAGAAGGTAAACACTAGAGAAACTCCTAAGTACTCTACTTCTAGTGATGAGGACTCTAGTGATGATGAAATTGATTACACTAGCATGTTCAAAGGATTAGATAGAGCTAAGGTAGAAAAGATTAATGAGCTAATTGATGCATTGAATGAAAAAGATAGGCTGCTAGAGAGGCAAGAGGATATCTTGTATGAGGAACATGACAAATTTGTTAGTATTCAAAAGTCTCTTGCCTTAGAGATTAAAAGGAATGAATTACTATCTTCTGAATTATCTATTTGCAATAAATCTATTTCTAGCTTGAAGATTTTGAATGATGATTTAAATGCTAAGCTAGAGTTAGTTAATAAATCTAGTCCTTGTGTAGATCATGTTGTAATTTACAATAGACGCAAGTGTTGAGGGCTTGTTCTCAAATGCTATGAATCAAGAACAAGACAACACGAAGATGTTAAGTATTAAATACCCTTCATCCGCTGAAGCATTATCTCCTCAAGGGTTTAATGAACTTCGGACGAAGGATATAAACATAATATAACGAAGGTTACGAAGGAAAAGACCTTCGTTAAGTTGATAAGTGAGTAAACAGAGTAAACATATATATAAAATGTGCAAGTAATAATACCAGCATTATCATCAATACATTTCCATTATTATTAAATTCATGAAAACGAATTACAAATGTACCTTCAGACTGATGTAAGGAAAAGGTACAAATCGTGATGCGAAAAGACGTGTGCCAAGTCAGCGTGAACAGTACGTATTTATAGGCACGGGACGCAGCCCGTGTAAAATTACATTGATGCCCTTTACACTTATCAATAACTCTATAGTAATTCTTCGAGGTCCAATTTGGCTTTTCATCTTTAAGTCGGTTCCTCTTTTCTGTCGTTATGCTGAAGCTTTTCTGCATATGACTTCATGATCGTCTTATCCTTCGTCATGTGCTTTTCATTCCAGCTTCGTCTTAAACATGCCCTTGTATATTCGCGACCTGACTCCGAAGGTGCCTGTTCCCATTTTGCACTTGGAAAACATTGTCAAACTGTGTTTTTGAGGACCCTCGAGAGCCGAAGGCCCCCAACAGTAGCCCCTCGCAATATCAATTTATTGTAAAGATAAATTTATATTGCGACATGGACGAAGGCTTTAAGCCGAAGGTCCGTAAAAACACCTTCCTTTTGCTAGAATAGCAACAGTCATTGACAAGCGGGGCCCTCCAGTTTTCGACATACTGGGTGTATAAATACAAGCTCTCCGCGAGTTTATTTGACACGCCCTTTTGCCACCTGCTTTTTTCTCACCAGCTTTCAACCTGCGCACCCTGCTCTTAGCCTACGCGCGACAGCATTTGCTCGGTCTTAAATTTTTAAGCTTCGGCTTCAAGTCTAGTTTGCCAGCATTCGCGAAAATGTCTGAAGATAAGACAGCTGCTGGTGCTTCGAAGCTAAGCCTTTCGGAGGAAATGCACCTGGGTTTTCTTGAATCAATGTCGAAGACCAATACTGAAAAGATTGTCAAGGAAACTTTGGAGGGTTTATCTGAAGGTACTGGCGACAGTGATAGCTATGATGTGGATAGTGGCGGAGAGGATTCCGAAGATCGCCCGTGGCGGCCTAGTCACTCAAACTTCGGAAAATCAACTATAAAGCAGAGTCACCTTGAAAACATGAGGGGGAGATACTTCCGAGATATATCCATCGTGAGGGCGGATGACGGAGAAAAAACTACGCCGACCCCCGAAGATAATGAGGTTGTAATCTTCCGAAGCTTTTTAAAGGCTGGGCTACGATTCCCTCTAAGCAAGTTTGTAGTAGAAGTTCTGAAAATATATCAAATTTACCTTCATCAACTTACCCTTGAAGCAGTGATAAGATTGGGAATGTTCGTCTGGGCCGTGAGGAGCCAGGGTTTGGAGCCAAGTGCTAAAAGCTTTTGCAATATACACGAGCTAGTATATGAGACGAAACCGTGGGGTAAGGAACAATATCATAATAATTTTGGTTGTTATAGCTTCGGTGCCCGCTCTGGGTCAAGCTGTCTCGTGCCAACCTTTCGGAAGAGATGGCCCGGGGAATGGATGAAGGAATGGTTCTATGTGAAGAACGATTTGAAGGTTCAGGAAGATATCAAGGATATCATCATGCGCCCTATCTGGCAGCGCTTCGGCGTAGTCTGTTCCTTTATTGGGACCAGGGATTTAATGCAAGAGCACATTGCCTTCAGAGTGTGGCCACTTGTAGATGACTGGGAAATGCCGAAGGAGACCGTCAAAGAAGCTGACGAGGGTGGACTAATTAGACTGAAATATACATTCAAATACGGAGATAAATTTGTTGAACCGGATGATGATTGGCTTAAAAGTATTGAGAATGTAAGTGATGAATTGCTTGGGACCTATTCAAAGGCTGAAAACACTGCATTATCAGTGGCTTTCGGAGGCCGAAAGAAGAAGAGTCTCAACCGAGTATTTGATGCTATTGGGTTTATCTATCCCGACTACTATTATCCAATGCGAGGCCAAAAGAGAAAAAATACTGCTCCTGCAAAGGACACTACTTCGGCTGCTCCCGGGGAGCCAGCACCGAAGAGGAAGAAAGTAAAAGTGTCCACACACCCTCCACGCTGTATTGAGCCGGCCACAGTGCTCGAGTTTATTGGCGAGGCCTCTTCGGCCACCGAAGCTAGAGAACCAACTGCAGCGCTAAAATTCGAAGAAATGGCCGAGGCACCAGCAATAAGAAAGGAGAAATCTGAAGAAAGAGAAACATCAGATGTTATAAGTCCTTCATCAAAAGTTGAGACAGCTAAAAGCCAGAAGGGGCCAGCAGCAACCCCGAAAAGAAAAAGAATGGTTAATGTGCTGGATGTCTTGGAGACAATTAAATCCTCAAGCACAGCTGCAAAGAAAACTAACGAGGCGCCTATGAAGCCTTTGCTGCTGAAACTTCGAAGCAGCAATCTGAAACTGAAGCTGGGCCTTCGGAATCCACCAAGATACAGCCTTTGGAGGTCGAAAAAATATCAAAGGTAGGTTTAGAAACTGAAAAAGCAACAATAACAGAACCGATTCTGATTGGGGAAATTGGTGCTGCCACCCCCGAAGCATCCTCCAAAATACATGATTATATTATGCGACATGCTTCGGGGAAGAAACTGTCTGAAGAAGAGATTTTTGAAGCCAATCACTATGCCCGAGAACTGAAATATCCGAAGGGGGCCGTAGTGTTCAACGGGACAAACGAAGATGACTTCTTATATTGCCTCCCAGACAATAAAGAATTAGCCGTGTGCCGGGAAATGGCTAGAAGCATGGGATTCCCGAAGCTTGAAGCTGGCCTTTGCGCCATGACGAAGGAGGATCTTGCGGATAGTCTTGCATATAACAGTCTAAAGGTACGAAGATTGTAAATTTTGAATTTTGTGGATTTTGAATGAATCCTTTACTGTTGTGTTAATCCCTTCATTCTTTTTGAATAGGGCTTAATTCTCAGCAATGCCTTAAGGGCACAAAAGAATGCTGAAGACGAGAGCTGCACCATTCCTCTCAACAACCTTCGAACAGAGGTTATCAGACTACGAAACGAGGCCTCGGAGAAAGACAGAATTCTGCTTACATTAGTGGAAAAAATGAAGGAGGAGGAAGCTAACTCTAAAACTCAAGCCGAAGCTCAGAGGCGTGAGATTGAAGATCTTCGTAAACAACTAGCCCGAGCCAAAGAAGAACGTATTCTTGAAGAAACAAAACGAGAGTTAAGTGAACAATGGGCAGATCATTTGGAAGTTAATGTTAAAGAGCTTCGTGCTTCTCATAGAAAATGCTATGTTAAATCCATAGAGTGCGTTAAGAAGATAAAATCCAGTTTTGCCAACGTTGGCACATTCTCTAGCGAAGAGAATTTCTCAAGGGGCAATCCCGAAGGTCCGATGGAATGGATTAGTAACGAAGCTGAGGCCTTCGAAGAAATCCTGAATAGCCGCGGAGACATATGTGCTTTTTCGGGTGCTAGAGGAATTGCTACTGTTTTGGAGAAGAAAGGTTGTGAGCATGTAAAATCTTTAGCGCAATCCGAAGCTACTCTGTCCTCCGAAGACATTAAAGATCTCTCAGCCGAAGCAAGCATGATCGGCGGAAAATTTTTCACTGATATCTGGGACAACGGTGGCCGAGAAATGGCGCAAGAAATTATTCAAAAGAGCGAAAAAAGGCATCCATGATGCCAGAAAAGTAGCGGCGGCTGCCGAAAAAAGTACAGAGCCCGAAGGGCAAATAGGTATTAATTAGTGATTTTTATTATGCTATAATTTTTTATTCCAAACTTTGTTCACAATTTGTAATAGTAATATAGTCGTATCTTCTCTTCGCTCAGAACCTGCTGAGGCATCTCCGGGCCCCCACCCGAAGGGGGACGATGAAATTAGAAAAATGGCCGAAGCCATTATGGACAAGGTTGTTGACCAGCTACTGAACAAAGCTGCAGAAATAGTTCTTAAAGAGGATTAAATGCTACTGTAAAAACATTTGGAACGTAACGTATGTAATATATTGTAACTTTGAATGTAATATATAATCCATGTACAGTTTTAATTCTTTACGATGCATGAAATCTTGCATACATACCGTTTTTTGAGCCTTCGGCGAAAAAACACCTTCCCTTCTTTTCATGCTTCGTGAAGAAAATTTTATATCACCAGAAGTATACTTCCGTGGTGAAGATTATCCAAGCTTCGTGAAATATTCTCCGAAGCTATAGAAAAGTTTTTGTTGCCTCTCTAATGAAGCTACACTTCTTCTCGGCTTGTCTTGTGCTTTAGCACGATTTTCTCTTTTCCAAATTATTCTCCAAAGATCAATACTGTATCCCCTTCTTGTTCCACATGCAATATGCTGTATGATGCTTATGTTATGCAGAATGATGTGATGATGTTATGTTATGCAAGATGACGTTTGTGCCACAGATACATATCCCTGTAATAGAGCATACACACTTTTTATATCAGCGTTGACTTTTCGCTGTAAGCCTCCCTTAGGAGCTTCTTCGCCTTTTACTTTCAGCGGAATCAGCGTTTATTTTTCGCTGTAAGCCTCCCTTAGGAGCTTCTTCGCCTTTTACTTTCGGCGGAATCAGCGCTGACTTTTCGCTATAAGCTCAGAAAACTTACACTGCGCTCGCTTAGGAACGACTTTTTACTGTTTCGAACAACTTGCTCTGTGTCTATTAAAACAAAATTTTGATAATACAAATGTCCTTCACGCCACCATAAATTCGTATGCTTCAATGATTCAAGCCTATGAAAAAGACACATTTTTATTAAAGTGGAAGACGAAAGTGTTACAAGGAATTGAAAAATGATAAAGGACACTTGAACTTCCCATAATTGTTCCTTATTAACAAAAAAGTAATACCGAATGTAAAACTGCGAAAAAACTGCTGTTGAGGTAGGATATTTATCAGTAAATGTGCTTCGACTCTGGCACAGTGCTATTGACTGTGCGAGCTTCGGACTCCTCTCTGAAATCCCTCTGAAGGTGATTGTGGTGACTCCCTTCTGGCTGAAGCTCTAGCTGCGTCGGTGGCAGCGGTGGAGGCTGTTGCCAAGATGCTTGGGGTTGACTTGCCGAAGCAACAGAAGCTGCAGGGTGATTGCCTACATATTCTGGAATGTAAGGCGAATGGTACGAAGCAGTATGCAAGACCTGCTTCGGCTGATTCTGTTGTGCAGCAGCTTCTGCTAGCTCCTTTTGCTTCTGGATGGTAATGTGACACATCCTGGTGGTATGGCCCTTACCTTCACCACAGAATAGGCAGTATATTTTTCTTGGTTGATCCCCAAATCTTCCCCCGAAGCCCCTGGCACCTCTGCCCCTTGGCACTGGCGGCCGGAAAGAGCTTTGCTGCTGCCCCGAAGCTTGCGAGGAGCACTGTGGCCTTTGCTGTTGACTCGCTTTGTCGTCATTTTGAGTAGAATTGTGAATTGACCTGACGTGCCTTGGATAAAATCTTCCTCCGAAGCCCCTAGTCATTTCAGAGAACCTGAGGGCTTCCTCCCTTCTTTGGCGAAAATCATTGTCAGCTCGAATGTACTCGTCCATCTTCTGGAGTAGCTTCTCCAGAGTTTGAGGAGGCTTCCTGGCAAAGTACTGAGCTGTAGGTCCTGGCTGAAGCCCCTTGATCATGGCCTCAATGACAATTTCATTGGGCACTGTTGGTGCCTGCGCCCTTAGACGTAGGAATCTTCGGACATATGCCTGAAGATATTCTTCGTGATCCTGGGTGCACTGGAATAAAGCTTGAGCAGTGACTGGCTTCGTTTGAAAGCCTTGGAAGCTGGTTATCAGCATGTCCTTCAACTTTTGCCATGAGGTGATTATCCCTGGCCTAAGGGAAGAGTACCAAGTTTGTGCAACACTTCTGACAGCCATGACGAAGGACTTTGCCATAACCGCCGTGTTGCCACCGTACGAAGATATAGTTGCTTCGTAGCTCATCAAGAATTGTTTCGGGTCTGAATGACCGTCGTACATGGGGAGCTGAGGCGGCTTGTAAGACTGTGGCCAAGGAATAGCCTGCAGTTCTGTTGACAAGGGAGAAGCATCATCAAAAGCAAAATTTTCGTGATGGAAATCTTCATACCAGTCGTCCTCGTTATAGAAACCCTCTTGATGAAGCTCTCTGCGTGGGGGCCTTTGGTTCTGGTCATCTTGAGCAAGATGTCGAAGCTCTTCAGAGGCTTCGTCTATCTGCCTTTGAAGATCAGCTAGACGAGCCATCTTCTCCTTCTTGCGTTGGACCTGCTGATTGAGCATTTCCAAATTTTGGATTTCTTGATCCAATTCGTCCTCCGGAGGTGTTGGACTGGTGGCCTTTCTCTTCTGGCTTCGGGCCTCCCTAAGAGAAACGACATCTTGATTGTGGTCTAGCGGCTGCAGAGCAGCAGCCCCTGTCGCTGAAGCTTTTTTCGGTGGCATGACGAAGGTGATGCTTGCCGAAGATTTTCAAAAGTCAAAAAGTGGAAGTGAGTTCCCCGGAGGTGGGCGCCAATGTTGGGGGCTTGTTCTCAAATGCTATGAATCAAGAACAAGACAACACGAAGATGTTAAGTATTAAATACCCTTCATCCGCTGAAGCATTATCTCCTCAAGGGTTTAAGGAACTTCGGACGAAGGATATAAACATAATATAACGAAGGTTACGAAGGGAAAGACCTTCGTTAAGTTGATAAGTGAGTAAACAGAGTAAACATATATATAAAATGTGCAAGTAATAATACCAGCATTATCATCAATACATTTCCATTATTATTAAATTCATGAAAACGAATTACAAATGTACCTTCAGACTGATGTAAGGAAAAGGTACAAATCGTGATGCGAAAAGACGTGTGCCAAGTCAGCGTGAACAGTACGGGAGTACTGTTCACCTATTTATAGGCATGGAACGCAGCCCGTGTAAAATTACATTGATGCCCTTTACACTTATCAATAACTCTATAGTAATTCTTCGAGGTCCAATTTGGCTTTTCATCTTTAAGTCGGTTCCTCTTTTCTGTCGTTATGCCGAAGCTTTTCTGCATATGACTTCATGATCGTCTTATCCTTCGTCATGTTCGCTTTTCATTCCAGCTTCGTCTTAAACATGCCCTTGCATATTCGCGACCTGACTCCGAAGGTGCCTGTTCCGAAGGTGCCTGTTCACATTTTGCACTTGGAAAACATTGTCAAACTGTGTTTTTGAGGACCTTCGGGAGCCAAAGGCCCCCAACAGCAAGGATTTTAATGTTGATGCTTGTGGTGAACATTTAATTTCTATTTCTAAATTAAATGATGAAGAAGCAAGTCTTAATGCTCGACTTAAGACTTGCAAAAGTGATTTTGATAAACTAAAATTTGCTAGGGATGCCTACACTGTTGGTAGACACCCCTCAATTAAGGATGGGCTTGGCTTTAAGAGGGAAGCCAAGAACTTAACAAGCCAAAGGGCTCTCATTTTCAACAAGGAAAAAGGGAAGGCTCCTATGGCTAGTAGTAGTCAAAAAAACATGCATTTATTTATGATAGAAAATTTTCTAGGAATGCTCATCATAATAGGAGTTTTAATGCTTATGATTCACATGCCATGTTTGGTTCAAGTTCTTCCTTTGTGCATGGTAGAAATATGCCTAGGAACAATGTTGTTCATCATGTACCTAAGAAAATGCAAAACAAATCTGTTATTGTTTTTATGCCCACAACACTGATTTTGTACTTTCATGTAAAAATAAGAAAGTGGTTGCTAGGAAATTGGGGGCAAAATGCAAGGGAGATAAAACTTGCATTTGGGTCCCTAAGGCTATTGTTACTAACCTTGTAGGACCCAACAAGAGTTGGGTACCTAAAACCCAAGCCTAATTTGCCTTGCAGGTTTATGCATCCGGGGGCTCAAGCTGGACTATCAATAGCTGATGCACAAACCACATGACGGGGGAGAAGAAGATGTTCACCTCCTACGTCAAGAACAAAGATTCCCAAGACTCAATCATATTCGGTGACGGGAATCAAGGCAAGGTTAAAGGACTAGGAAAGATAGCTATTTCATCTGAGCATTCCATATCTAATGTGTTTTTAGTTGAATCGCTCGGGTATAACTTGTTGTCTGTTAGTCAATTATGTAATATGGGTTACAATTGCTTATTTATTAATGTAGATGTGTCTGTCTTTAGAAGGAGTGATAGTTCATTAGCTTTTAAGGGTGTACTAGACAGCAAACTCTATTTAGTTGATTTTTCGAAGGAGGAGGCTGGTCTAGATGCATGCTTAATTGCTAAGACTAGCATGGGCTGGTTGTGGCATCGCCGTCTAGCACATGTTGGGATGAAGAACCTTCACAAACTTCTGAAGGGAGAACATGTGTTAGGTCTAACAAATGTGTTTTTCGAAAAAGATAGACCTCCTGTAGCTTGTCAAGCAGGTAAACAGGTGGGAAGCGCTCATCACAACAAGAATGTGATGACTACATCAAGACCTCTGGAGCTACTACATATGGACCTCTTCGGACCTGTCGCCTACCTTAGCATCGGGGGAAGTAAGTATGGTCTTGTTGTTGATGATTTTTCCCGCTTCACTTGGGTATTCTTTTTGCAGGATAAATCAGAAACCCAAGGGACCCTCAAGCGCTTTCTAAGGCGAGCTCAAAACGAATTTGAGCTCAAGGTGAAAAAGATTAGAAGCGACAACGGGTCCGAGTTCAAGAACCTTCAAGTGAAGGAGTTTCTTGAGGAGGAAGGAATCAAGCACGAGTTCTCCACTCCCTACACACCACAGCAAAATGGTGTGGTAGAGAGGAAGAACAGGACGCTCATAGACATGGCGAGGACAATGCTTGGAGAATTCAAGACGCCCGAGCGGTTTTGGTCGGAAGCCGTGAACACGGCTTGTCACGCCATAAACCGGGTCTACCTTCATCGCCTCCTCAAGAAGACGTCATACGAACTTCTAACCGGTAACAAACCCAACGTTTCATATTTTCGTGTATTTGGGAGTAAATGCTACATTCTAGTGAAGAAAGGTAGGAATTCCAAATTTGCTCCCAAAGCTATAGAAGGGTTTTTGTTAGGTTATGACTCAAATACAAAGGCGTATAGAGTCTTCAACGAATCATCGGGTTGGGTTGAAGTCTCTAGCGACGTTGTATTTGATGAAACTAATGGCTCTCCGAGAGAGCAAGTTGATCTTGATGATATAGATGAGGATGATGTTACAACGGACGCAATACGTACCATGGCTATTGGAGATGTACGACCACAGGAACACCAGGAGCAAGATCAACCTTCTTCCTCAACAATGGTGCACCCCCCAACTCAGGATGATGAACAGGTTCCTCAAGAAGAGGCGTGTGATCAAGGGGGAGCACAGGATGTCCAAGATGAGGAGGAAGAAGTACCACAGGCCCCTCCAACTCAAGTTCGAGCGACGATTCAAAGGAATCATCCCGTCGACCAGATATTGGGTGATATTAGCAAGGGAGTAACCACTCGCTCTAGATTAGCTAATTTTTGTGAGCATTACTCTTTTGTCTCTTCTATTGAGCCTTTTAGGGTAGAAGAGGCCTTGCTAGATCCGGACTGGGTGTTGGCCATGCAGGAAGAGCTCAACAACTTCAAGCGGAATGAAGTTTGGACACTGGTGCCACGTCCCAAGCAAAACATTGTGGGAACCAAGTGGGTGTTCCGCAACAAACAAGACGAGCACGGGGTGGTGACAAGGAACAAGGCTCGACTTGTGGCAAAAGGTTATGCCCAAGTCGTAGGTTTGGACTTTGAGGAGACTTTTGCTCCTATGGCTAGGCTAGAGTCGATTCGTATTTTGTTAGCCTATGTCGCTCACCATTCTTTCAGGTTGTTCCAAATAGACGTGAAGAGCGCTTTCCTCAACGGGCCAATCAAGGAGGAGGTGTACGTGGAGCAACCCCCCTGGCTTTGAGGATGAACGGTACCTCGACCACGTGTGTAAGCTCTCTAAGGCGCTCTATGGACTTAAGCAAGCCCCAAGAGCATGGTATAAATGCCTTAGAGATTTTCTAATTGCTAATGCTTTCAAGGTTGGGAAAGCCGATCCAACTCTGTTTACTAAGACTTGTGATGGTGATCTATTTGTGTGCCAAATTTATGTCGATGACATAATATTTGGTTCTACTAACCAAAAGTCTTGTGAAGAGTTCAGCAGGGTGATGACTCAGAAATTCGAGATGTCGATGATGGGTGAGTTGAACTACTTCCTTAGGTTCCAAGTGAAGCAACTCAAGGACGGCACCTTCATCTCTCAAACAAAGTACATGTAAGACTTGCTCAAGCGGTTTGGGATGAAGGACGCCAAGCCCGCAAAGACTCCAATGGGAACTGACGGACATGTCGACCTCAACAAAGGAGGTAAGTCCGTTGATCAAAAGGCATACCGGTCTATGATAGGGTCTTTACTTTATTTATGTGCTAGTAGACCGGATATTATGCTTAGCGTATGCATGTGTGCTAGATTTCAATCCGACCCAAGGGAGTGTCACCTTGTGGCCGTTAAGCGAATTCTTAGATATTTAGTTGCTACGCCTTGCTTCGGGATCTGGTATCCAAAGGGGTCTACCTTTGACTTAATTGGATATTCAGACTCCGACTATGTTGGATGTAAGGTCGATAAGAAGAGTACATTAGGGACGTGCCAATTCCTAGGAAGGTCCCTGGTGTCATGGAGTTCTAAGAAACAAACTTCCGTTGCCCTATCCACCGCTGAGGCTGAGTATGTTGCCGCAGGACAGTGTTGCGCGCAACTACTTTGGATGAGGCAAACCCTCTAGGACTTTGGCTACAATCCGAGCAAAGTCCCACTCCTATGTGACAATGAGAGTGCAATCCGCATGGCGGACAATCCTGTTGAACACAGCCGCACAAAGCACATAGACATCCGGCGTCACTTTTTGAGAGACCACCAGCAAAAGGGAGATATCGAAGTGTTTTATGTTAGCACCGAGAACCAGCTAGCTGATATCTTTACCAAGCCTCTAGATGAGAAGACCTTTTGCAGGCTGCGTAGTGAGCTAAATGTCTTAGATTCGCGGAACTTGGATTGATCTATAGCATACAGGTGTTTTATGCCTTTGATCATGTTCCTTTATGCATTTTATTGCTTATTTATGGTGCTCAAGTTGTGCAAGGGATCCCCGGACCTCACAAGTCCATGTGTGAATGATGCACATATTTAGGGGGAGAAATGCTACAACTTGATCCCTTGAGACTAACCATGTGCTTGAGTGTTCTTAATTTAGTCTCAAAGGAGGATTGAAAGGGAAAAGGTGAACTTGGACCATGCAAGACTTCCACTGCACTCCGATGAGAGGGAAATTTACTCCAAGTTCATCTCCATGCCATTATTGCCTTTTTACTCTTAATTGAAGATTTTGGTGAGGCAATGGGGTTTTTGGGCCAAAAATGATCCCGTTTTGGTGTTTGATGCCAAAGAGGGAGAAATTAAGGCCAAAGCAAGAAATGGATCAGCTACCACTTGAGAATTTTGAAAATAGTAGAGTTAGAGCTTTTGTTTTGTCAAAATACTCTTATTGTCTCTTATTGTCAAAAGTTGGTCTCTTTGTGGGAAGAATGTTTGATCATGGGAAAAAGGGGGAGTTTTTTAATCTTTGATCAATTTCTCTTGGAATACCTCTCTCTATGCCTCAACAAGTGAATTTGACTTAGAGATAGGAAATTGAGTTTGATTTGCAAAAACAAACCAAGTGGTGGCAAAGAATGATCCAAATATGCCAAATTTGAATCAAAAACAAAATTTTTGTTCTCATTTACATTGATGTTGCACTTCTTTTAGTTGCTTTTTGTTGTGTTGGCATAAATCACCAAAAAGGGGGAGATTGAAAGGGAAATGTGCCCTTGGGCCATTTCTATAAGATTTTGGTGATTAAGTGCTACACACAAATGCATTGAGTGATATTTGTGCCAAAGACTCAAAAAGTGCAAATCAAGATTAAAGGTATGTTTCTAGACTTAGTACATTGTTTTGAAGACTAATGTATTGTGTCTAAGTGCTAGAAACAGGAGAAATCGTTTTGGAGAAAAGTTGGCTATGTACATCCAAAAGGCTGCTCGGTCTGGGTGCATCGGACTATTCGGTGGTGCACCGGACAGTGTCCGGTGTGCCAGGACCAGTCCCGATGAACAGCCTACTCTCGGGTCTCGACGGCGGCGTACGGCTATAAATCACCGGACTGTCCGGTGGTGCACCGGACTGTCCGGTGAATCGTCTGCGGCGAAGTCGCCGCTCTCGGGAAACAGTCAACAGTGTACGGCTAAAAATCACCGGACTGTCCGGTGGTGCACCGGACTGTTCGGTGAGCCAACGGTCGACTGCGCTAATGGTCGGCCGTGCAATCCGCGCGTGACGCGTGGCCGGGCCAACGGTCATATGGGGGCACCGGACAGTGTCCGGTGCGCCAACGGCTCCAAATCTTCAACGATCGGCTGTGCCAATTTAGGAAAGCAATCTGCACCGGACAGTGAACAGTGGATGTCCGGTGGTGCACCGGACTGTCCGGTGCGCCACCCGACAGAAGGCAAGAATTGCCTTCCCAGATTGCTTCCAACGGCTCCTAGCTGCCTTTGGTCTATAAAAGGGACCCCTAGGCGCATGGAGGAGTACACCAAGCATTCTTTGATCATCTCCAAGCACCAAGACTTCATTCTAGCGCATTTGATTCGTTGTGATAGCAATTTAAGCTCATCTTGAGTTGAGAACTCCGTGTGTGAACTTAGAGCTCAAGTTGTGACTAGTGTGCGTGTTTGTGCTCTTGCTTTGAGTCTTGTGTGTGTTGCTTTTCCCTCCCTTACATCCGTGCTTCTTTGTTATCGTCAATTGTAAGGGCGAGAGGCTCCAAGTTGTGGAGATTCCTCGCAAACGGGATATAGTGAAAGAAAGAAAAACACCATGGTATTCAAGTTGATCATTGGATCACTTGAAAGGGGTTGAGTGCAACCCTCGTCCATTGGGACGCCACAACGTGGAGGTAGACAAGTGTTGTACTTGTCGAACCACAGGATAACTCGCGTGTCTTTTGTGATTGCTTTTCTGTGATACTTGTGTTCACAAGAGCTCGCTATTTAGCCTACTAACACTTAACCAAGTTTTGTGGCTATAAGTTTCAAGTTTTTACAGGATCACCTATTCACCCCCCTCTAGGTGCTCTCAGCCAGGAGCACTATTATGATCAAGAGTGTCTACCACATTCGTATCCTCATCATTAGTAAAAGGAGAAGTAAGAAAAGGTCTATCAATGTCATTAAGTTGAACCATATAAAATTATTCATATTGATATGAGAAATACTTGAGGGACGAAAAATATCTCTATAAAACTCAGTAGCAACTTTATTAATCTCATCCTCCCCTTCCACAACAGAACCCTCATGACAAAGAGATTGAATCTTTAATCTTACTTTTCTACCTTTAGCCCCTAGGTGGAAATACTTAGTATTTTTGCCCCCTCCAAAATGTGCTTCTCCCTAGCCCTTTGCCTCATCTTAGTTTCTTCTTCAGCTACAATTGAGCAGAGATATGTTTCATATTGTAATTTTTCTTGTCTTCCATGAACAGACAAGAAATCACTTTCACTCTTGTTGTATAAGGCAATAATTTTCTGACACATATCTTTTTTTTGTTTTTCTATATCTACCTTCGGCATTGAGATGCCAACCTTTAAGGGCTTTCTTTAACCTCTTGACTTTCTCTTTCCATACATCTAAGCTATTTCTACTTCTAACAGGGAGACCCCAACTATTAGTCACAATCTGCCTAGAGATAGGTCTAGCTTTCCAATCACAACTCATACCTAAAATCTCTGTTAATAACTAAAGCCCACCCCTCCGCCCCACCCCCGAATTTAGGCAAAGGTCAATATGGTCAAAAAGATTGTGATTCAGACTAGACACCACAACATTTTTGTACATCAAATCCCATTCGAGACTAACCAAGAACCTATCTAATTTTTCAAAAGTGGGTTCCAGCCTATTATTTGACCAAGTGAACTGTCTACCCACCAGATCCAATTCAATAAGCCCACATTGATCAATAATAGCATTAAAGAGACAGCTCCACTTGTTAGTGCCCCAGGTTTGTTCTTGTCCTTCTCCCTTCTAAGAATATTGCAATCATCTCCCACCAAGAAAGGGGTGGGACTACTATGACAAAAAGAAGCAAGCTCAGACAGTAACTCTCTCTTCTTATCCTCTTATGCAACACCATACACATTGATAAAGGTCCACAACCTATTATTTTGTTTTTGCTAAGTCCTGCTACTTATCATGATATTACCAATTTAATGATCGATTACGTCAAAAGTATCAGCATTAAAACGAGACAGTAAGCCCTCGGCCTACCAATAGGACAAGCAACAACCCAAATGAACTTCCTACCACATAAACCTTCCAACCAAGTCTGATTGAAATTATTTCTATTAGTCTCCTATAGGCCAATAAAATCCAAATTATCCTCGCAAATGAGCTCTTTAAGAAACTCATATTTGCCTGATTTCCTCGACCCTTGACATTTCCATATGATGCCTTTCATGAGTAAACTAAGGATGATTTTACTTCTTACCCCTACATGTTCTTCTCCTATTAGGGGCACATCTCACTATAGGGGAACCGGAATTTCCCCTTATTTTTCGACCTGAGCCACTTATCACACACAAGCATATTTCCCTTGTCCATATCAAGGAAAGAGCCTTCATCACTCTCACAATCTTTTGCATTCTGAGATTCTCTATCAAACCTAGAAGAAACCACTCTAAGAGATTCAAAAGGAAGAAGGGAAGAGTCAATCTTTGGGCTATGACTAGAATGGCAATTAAAATCAGATGTGCTCTCCTCAAAAGCATTAATAGCACACAAACTATTATAAGCCTCCTCATTGTCTCTCCCTAGACTAACATCTAAATTCTTAGCAACACCCAACAAAATTTCAACATTAGAAATTAAAACTGAGAAAGGTTTATGAATATTACCTTTGTGTAGGAAGGCATTCCTAGCTTTAGTTCTATTGATAGCCTTACCAACAACTTTAGTATCATCCCCATTATCCAACCTAGGGCTCCTACTCACTCCTTCCATCATGTCTACAACTTTGGCTTTGGGTTTTTTGTCTTTATAAACTCCAGCACCCTCACCTAGATTTTCATACACAACTTTTGCATTGCCATTCTCCTAATAACCTTGGATATCAACACCTACACTCTTAGCAAACTCAACTAACTCCTGAGAACTTAACAAATCATCCTCATTAAGATCTAAGTCCACTTTTCCTTCACTATCATTTTCATTATCCAACATGGGTTTTTCACACAAGCTTTCAGATTATGACCAACCATAGCATCTATTATGGCTATTTTTTAGATTACCAAATCCTAAAGAGCACCCCAACCCATCCTTGCTAGATTTCTCAACTTTCTCATTGTTTTTGGGTTTTTCCTTTAACCCTAACCATGGAACTCTTAGATTCACTCATGTCAGAAGTCATTCTCTTACCCAGATTAATAGGCTCCTCATTCCATCCTTCCTCCACAACTGACTCAACCTTGAAAAAAGATGTCAAAGAGAAAAGGTTTCACACCCACTTCGATGACCTTAGGGATTAAAGACACAATCTTAACATGAACCTTGAACTTAACAGTCTCATTAGTCTCCAAAGCTTTTAAGTCAATTTCCTCAATAACCCCTAACATTGAACCCAACTCACAAATGTGAAAGGGAAATGTGCCCTTGGGCCATTTCTATAATTGTTTTGGTGATTAAATGTCCAACACAAATGTTTTGAACTCTTATGTGCTAAACGAGCAAGAAGTGTAAATCAAGGACAAGGTATGTTTCTAGACTTAGTGAATTGTTTTTGAGTACTAACATGTTTATCTAAGTGCTAGAAATAGTGCCGAGAAAAGAAGAAACGAATTGGAAAAGAGTTGGCGGTGTACATCCAACACCTGCTCGGGCCTGGCACACCGGACTGTCCGGTGGTGCACCGGACAGTGTCCGGTGCCCCAGGCGAGCCGACGGTGAACCAGCTGCTCTCGGGAGTGACACGACTATAATTCACCGGACTGTCCGGTGAGTCATCAGCAACGAACTCGTCGCTCTCGGGAAAAGGAAAAAGGCGACGTGGCTATAACTCACCGGACTGTCCGGTGGTACACCTGACTGTCCGGTGAGCCAACGGCGCCAGCGGCAACGGTCGTCCGCGCGATCAACACGCGGCACGTGGCCAGCTCCAACGGTCGGTTGGGTGCACCGGACTGTCCGGTGTGCACCAGACACGCCAACCGGCCCTAAGGAGCAACGGTCAGATGCGCCCGATATGGAAGGAGATCACGCACCGGACATGAACAGTGGCTGTCCGGTGGTGCACCGGACTGTCCGTTGCACCACTCGACAGAAGGCAAGAATGGCCTTCCAAATTGATCTCAAACGGCTTCTAGCTGCCTTAGGGCTATAAAAGGGACCCCTAGGCGCACGAAGCAGTATACCAAGCTTTCAAGAAACATTCTAAGACTTCCAGACTCCGTCTCCACGCATTTGATTCGCTGTGTTAGTGATTTGAGCTCCGTTTGAGTTGCGAACTCCCTGTGCTGTGTTTTGAGCTTAAGTCTTGGCTTGTGTGCGTGGTTGTGCTGCGGATTTAAGTCTTGTGTGTGTTGCTCTCCCAACCTTACTCTTGTGCTTTCTTTGTGATCTATATTGTAAGGGCGAGAGGCTCCAACTTGTGGAGATTCCTCACAAATGGGAAGAGTACTCTAAGATAAAAACACTGTGGTATTTAAGTTGATCATTGGTTCGCTTGAAAGGGGTTGAGTGCAACCCTTGTCCATTGGGACACCACAACGTGGAAGTAGGCAAGTGTTACTTGGCCGAACCACGGGATAAAAATCGCGTGTCTCGTGTGTTGCTTCTTGTGATTGTTTTGTCCGCACGAGCGTGTTCCATAGCAACTTGATTTCACTAACATCTTGATAATCAAATTTATGACTATTTAGTGTTTGATTTTACAGGATCACCTATTCACCCCCCTCTAGGTGCTCTCAAAATGGCTTGGTAGTTTTTCATTTCCTCTATGACATTTTCAGCAATAACCCAGACTGTGTGTAACCCACCCTTAGCTTTAGCCTGCTCAAACCAAGGAACCACCATGATTTTGGTACCCGACATCTTCATCTTGAGTTCAGGAAAATGGACCAATTCATCCAATTTTTCTAGAGAAGGAAAATGCATGATATACCCAACATGACATTTCTCATCCTTCCAAACTCTTCTCCAAGTGAAGTGAAAACTAAAATCCTTTTCCAGGTCAGCTGTAGTGACCTTCCCCTTAAGAATCTTAACTAACCCTAAACAAGCTTGTTTAGGTTTCTTAAGACTAGATTTAGCGAACTGAGAGGAGAAAAAACCTAAACCATCCGTAGCTATCCCCACAATAGGCATCATAGGCTTGCTATGCCTAGGCTAGACGCATCTAGCAGCCACATGAGTATCCTTTCTACAAATCTCACACCATAGAGACTTAGAGTCCCTAGCATGGTGATCCTCTTCCCCGCATTTTTGGCAGAAAAATCTCCTCCCCAAATCATGATCAGCCAGCGGAGCCAGAATCAAATGTTTATGATTATCTTGAACAACCATCTCGCCAGTGGACAAAGAGCCCGCGAAATTGCCCTTAGGGTTCATCCTTCTAGGGGAGGCTTCAAGCGCCAGCTCAAATTCCTATTTTCCCCATTGTTGTGGCTCTTGAACCATATCCTTGTTGTTTCCTCTCTTCCATTTTTGATCCCACCCCTTAGCTTCCATCTTCCTGAACATCAACAACGAACGCAGACCAACGGATCCAAGACGAGGCCACTCCTCATCGATTGAAGGAGGCCGACGCTGAACCCACCACCAATCCCAATGGAAATTAGAGTGAACCACAGACAAAATCGACCAAACTGAGGAAGAGAGAGCGGTTAGGTAGGAAAGGGACAACCCACCAATTAGGTTAGACGACTCTGACCTCTTGAACGATGTTGATCCATCCGTAGGAGACGTGGCACGATCTGCCAGCTCCGACACATGGGCCTGGGCCAACATAGTAGCATATAACAAAGACAAGCTCCACGGAGCCCCCAACTCTTCCTCCCCTAAAACCCACCTTCGCCATGACGCCATTACAGAACATCACTTACGTCCTCCACCAAACCTGAACTACAGCCCACAAAGAAGACGACCCATAGGGAGGGCCAAGGAGGAGGGAGGAGAGAGGGGTGAAGCTGGCTCGAAGGGCAACAAACCTGGCTTGGAGCATCGGAGCTAGAAGATGAGTTCAACTGAACACAAGGTTGTTTCATAGTCAGCTTCCTCAAGGTCAGTCTCAGTCTCAACAAGAAAGTTGTTATGCCTATGAGGCTACTCTATAGGCTATCTCTAGTAGCTTACTCATCCACATCTATTATTTTAAACTCCACTCTATAAACAATACAATCTATAGTGTAAAACAATGTTTTGTATGTCCATTTGCACGATCCCATTGGTCGTAGCCTAACAGGCTCATCTCTAGCATAATTGTGTTGCTATAGATATCAGTGCACAATTTTTTCTCCGTCCTTCTCTAATCCAAAACCACCATTCCTTCCCGCTCGCCCCCGCTAATGTCCACTACCACCAATCCTTTCATGTCCTTCCATAATCCAAATCCACTATATAACTACATCTTTAACGATTGTCATCCTTGTAGTCGGCTCTGTCCAACCAACTGTGCTTCATCACATGTCCATCATCATCTGTTTCATGGCATTTTAGCTGCCTCCCTTAATCCAACACTCTAATCCTAAATTCTACCATAGTCGCCACCTTGTCCATCACCCTGGATCACGGCAACCTATCGATCTCCATCCGCTCCTATTTTGTGTGGCATTCTCTTGTGCGATAGCTAAGTAAAAGATTACACTTTTTAAAGCATCTCCAACAATGCCTCAAATTGAAATATGAGGCTCTACATAGGAAAAACTACTCCAACAGTGACTCATTTCATAAAATTTGGTCAAAAAATTATAGGACACCCTTTCAAGTGCCTCAAATATACTACACCGTAGTGTGCTACCCTATAATCTAGATTTGAGGCTTTATTGTTGGAGCGAGATGTTTTGTTTTGTTTTTGACAAAGGGAACAACCCCTATTTCATTACGAAATAGACAGAAACATAGTTCATACATGACCACCAAGGCCACCAGAAACGAAAAGCTGACAAAACGCACGCAACTATCAGCTAAAGAAAACATAACACGGGGAAAGCCTTCCACCGGGGAGTTCAGACCATCTAACATAACTGCCCAGAAGCAGAGAACAAAGAGCCACACCGAAAGTGACAAGAGCATGACATCGCAAACTAAGAACTTAAACAAGTTTATGAATGGAGCACCCACATGAATACAGCTCCTAGCATGGTTAAACCAAAAGGACAGACTAACACACAAACTTCATTGAATGCGTCTATCAATCGGCTTCCATCCATGAGCTTTTCTGAAAATTTCACTTGTTGTCTTTCGGATTCTGAGGTTTCCTTGCTCCACCAGTTTTTCCCTCTCTTTCTATCGAATTGTCCAAGCGTCAATCCAGAAACAACACGAGAAGATCACATTAGTCGGATCATCAATCAAATTATCGTTAAAACAACAATCATTTCGAGAGCGCTAAATCGCCTAGATGACTGCGCCACAACCAAAAAGGACCAGATTTTTTCAATTTTGCTAAAACTGTTAATCCAGGGTCCAAAGAGATTTTCAACATCGCTGGGAATAGAATTCAAGTTAAGGGTTGTTTGAATGATTCTCCAAATAAACCTAGCAACAGAGCACTGGAAGAAAAGATGGTTTATGGACTCTGGTAGTCCACAAAAAACACAATTAAGATTCCCTTTCTAGTTTCTTTTGCTCAGATTGACTTTTTTAAAATCTTATTGTGCAAAACAAGCCATAAAAAAACTTTGATTTTGTGGGGTAATCTGGTTTTTCATAAAAAATTGGAGGGCACTGGTACTGAGAACACTTGTTTTCTTTATAGAAAGATTTAACAGAGAAACCCTGATTACCCAGTAACCAAGCAGCCTTATCATTATCATTCGATATCTCAATATTATTGCATTGAGCAATAAGGTTGTTGTGATCACTAGCCAAATCTCCCAGTAATCTCCTTTTGAACGTTAGCGACTGGAAATCAGAAGGAAGGGATTTATCCACTGTGATATCTCTATCATAAGCAATATTAAACAGATTAGGATATTTGGTAGACAAAGGCTCTGAATCACACCAAATATTATTCCAGAAACTTGTACTCTTTCCATTGCCAACTTTTTTATATTATTTGTAAAATTTGTCACGAACATCAAGCATACCTTTCCAAAAGTGAGAATCACTCTGCTTTTTTTAATTGAAATAATAGGTCTCCCTTTAACATATTTATGTCTGATAATGATCTGCCACAACCCATTAGAGTTCTCCAAATTCCAAATCCATTTAGCAAGAAGCGCTTCATTCATTTTATGCAAATCCAGAACACCAAGACCACCTTGATCTTTAGGAGAGCAGACTAACCTCTAATCAGCCAAGTGATATTTCTTTTGACTATGGCCTCCTTGCCATAAAAGTTTTTTTCTAAAAATGTCGATCTTTTTCAACACACTTTTAGGAGCTTTGTAAATCGAGAGCATGTACAGGGGAACATTGGTAAGGCTACTGTTAATCAGGACTAAACGACCACCCAGGCTGAGAAATCTCCCTTGCCAGGATCCCAGTTTACTCTCGACTTTTTCCACTGTGGACGACCACAAGGATTTACAAAGTTTTTTATCATCAATCGGGACCCCCAAATAAATCATAGGAAGACAATCATGGGGGCAGGTAAAAATATCAGCATAACATTTTTTCCTCTCAACAGCCTTACCTAAACAAAAGATTTCACTTTTATGAAAATTAATCTTGAGACCAGACATCTGCTCAAATAAGCAGAGAATAAACTTAAGATTTCTAGCACGCTCGAGATCATCTTGAAGCAAAAAGATAGTATCTTCAGCATATTGAAGACAACAACAACCATTGGTGATTATATGGGGAATGAGTCCTTTGAGAATACCTTCATCCTGCGCTTTTTGGATCATGCAGGCAAGCCCATCCGCAGCGATGTTAAATAACAGGGGAGAAAAAGGGTCACCTTGTCTAACACCTTTGTGAGTAGTGAAGTAAGGGCCAATCATATCGTTCGTCTTAATGGCCACTTTTCCTCCTTTAACAGTCTTCATTACCCAGTCGCACCACTTATCACCAAAACCTTTTTTATCATCATGTTATGGAGAAAATTCCAGTTCACCTTATCATAAGCTTTTTCAAAGTCCACCTTAAAAATCAAACCACTTTGTTTTTTCCGTTTTACTTCATGAATTATCTCATGAAGAGAGACCACCCCATCCATGATATATCTACCTTTGATAAAACCATACTAAAAATCACTAATCACAGAAGTGATGCAACTGGCCAATCTATTGGTCAAGACTTTAGTAATAATCTTGTAACAAACATTGAGCAAGCAAATTGGCCTGAAGGCTTTGATGTCAACCGCATTAGGGATTTTGGGGATGAGGGTAACAGTCCCAAAATTAAGTCTTTCAATGTTGAGTGAACCATCATGAAAGGACTTGAAGAGATTGAACAAATCACTTTTAATCATGTCCCAGAACTCTTGGAAGAATTCAGAGGGGATGCCATCCGGTCCAGGCGCACTATTATGTTTCAATGAAAACACCACATTCTTAATCTCTTCAATAGAAAATGGTCTCGTAAGAATAGCTCTGTTATCATCATCAAGCACATTCATGTTCAGGTTGTTCAAAGAAATACTAGTCTCTTGGGAGGGGCCAAAGAGATTTTTATAAAAAGAAGTAGCTAGCTGATTGATTTTAGTCTCACTTTGTGCAAAATTGTCTTCATGAATTAAAGACATAATTTTAAGTTTTCTTCTCTTGCACTTGGCTAACAAGTGGAAGTATTTTGAGTTCTCGTCTCCATCCAAGATGAATTTATCACGAGCCCTTTGTTTGAGCTTCACTCCTTCCTCATCCACTAATTTTCTGAGATTCATTTCAAGGTCAAGTTTCTCCATCCTATCTGCTTCTGATAGCCCATAAACTTCACTGATCTTATCTAAATTGTTGATTTTAGCCATAAGATCGCTTTTCATCTTTTTGTAATGCCCTTCAACATTAATATTCCAACCCTTGAGCATTTGTTTCAATCGCTTAATTTTCAATTTCCAGATATCAATGTTGTGATTTGCCTTCACAGGGAGAGACCAGTTATCTATCACTATTTTATGAAAATCCGGTCTGAGTCTTCAACACAATTCATATCTAAACTCTCTGCGAACAGTGGGGCAGTATCAGTTCTAAGACAAAGAGGGACATGATCTGAGAAAGATCTATTCAAACCGTGCACGCTGATGTTGTTATAAGCAAGATCCCACTCAGGACTAGCCAGGAATCTGTCCAATTTCTCAAAAATAGGGTCACTCTGATTATTAGACCAAGTGAATAGCCTGTTATTCAAATCAAATTCAACTAGACCATGTTGATCAATAATACTATTGAAAAGAAAACTCCACTTACTAATACCACCAGGTTTGTTTTTTTCTTCTGCTCTCCTGATAATGTTGAAAACTCCTCCAATGAGCAAGGGGACCTGACTTCTCGAACAGAAAGACGAAAATTCACACAGGAATATGCTTTTATACTCATTCTGAACAGCACCATACACATTAATAAAATTCCAGATGAAATTCTTTTCCTTGTGCAAGACAAGGTTGCGAATCATGAACTCGCCCACTTCATGTTCTCTCACATCAAACACCTCAGAGTTGAAACCCACCAAAAGACCTCCAGATTTACCATTAGGAGGTGAAGAAAACCAGGCAAAGAGTTTGCTACCACCAATCGAAGCCAACCAAGGATCACTAAATTGTTTCTTATTAGTTTCTTGTAAGCCAATAAAGTCCACTTTCTCATCTCTAATGAGTTCTTTCAAAAACTCAAACTTAGAATTTTTCCCTAAACCCTGACAATTCCATATGAGGCCTATCATCAGAAAGGATCCAAGGGGGGGCAATTTCAACTGCTTCACTCCTTATATTAGGTGTATACCTAAACTTAGGAGAAGCTTTTTTTCTTGGTTGTTTTCTTTCGATGTTTAATTTTCCTCCCTTTTCTTAAAACCATAACATCCAGAAAATCATAGTAATATTTTTGTCTGAGTCAGCATGGACACTACTATCCATGTCATTATGATCATCAGAGGGAGGTTCCTCCTTTTTATTTTTGTATGTCTGTATCGCTAGATTCTTTCTGGATAATTCTAGATATTTAATCAGTTCAAGATTAACCATAGTTGCTGAATCAGACGGGCCCAAAGAAATTCCTAGTTTATTGGAGATATCCATCAAATCTTCATTATCAGTATTAAGCAAAGAGAAAGGGTTATTAGTCATACCTTTGTTAAGGAAGGCATCTTTAGCTTCAGCTCTGGATATTTCTTTATCCGCAACTTTAATATCTTCATTTTTTTCAAATCTGGAGCTCTTCCTGATGCCCTCAGTTGTAGATATGGTTTTCTCGAGTAGTTTTTTTCCTTTCAACTCTTGATTTTTGTCTTCAGCTTGAGGGACCGATATCATCTCTTTAATTTTGGTTTGGAAGTCCGTTTGTTCTTCTTCCACGCCCTTTGCAAATTCTTCTAATTCTTGAGAACTCAACATGTCATCCTCATTGGCATCAAAATCAACTTTCTCATCACTCAAGTCTTCCAACATCAGGCCATCACCAGTCTTGTCTTTAGAGATATCCCTGCAAACCTCAAAAAGCTTAACCGACTCTTTACTTTGAGAGGAAGACTCACCCAATTTAAAGTTGGGGTAGGATCTTCATCTAAAGTTTCATCATCATTTCTAGGTTTTTTCCCAGATTTGTCAAACACTGGGTCATTCATCCCATGAATTTCGACCGGAGCTCTCTTGCCTAGATTAATCGTCTCATCATTCCAACCTTCCTCACTGATGGATTCAATTCTGAAGAATATGTCATACAAGAATGGCTTAATAGCCACCTCAACCACAGGCGGGATCATAGCAACACTTTTAATATGCACTTTAAATCTAACAATGTCCTCAGAGTCTAAGGACAGAAGGTCAACTTCCTCAACAACGCCAATCATGGATCCGATTTCACAGATCGATTGGTAATTTTATAGTTCTTCAGGAACGTTCTCAGCAACAATCCAAGCAGTATGCAATCTGGATTTGGGTTTGGCCCGAGAACTCCATGGAACTACAGCGATTTTGGCACCAGACATTTTCATTTTGAGTTCGGGGAAGCTTATCATCTCATCAAGTCGTTCTTGTGAAGGGAAATGCATCATAAAGCCAGAATGGCATTTTGTAGCCTTCCACATTTTTCCCCATGGGAAATGGAAACCAAAATCTTTCTCAAGATCTTCTGCTGAAACTAATCCCTCAATCACTTTCACCAGGCCGATGAAAACCCTTTTTGGTTTTTTTGGACAATGGTTTAGCAAAATGAGAAAGATAAAACCCCAGACTATCAGCAGCCATACCAATTATGGGCATGCTAGGCTTGCTTTGCTTCGGCAAGACACATCGGGAGGTAACGTGGGTATCCTTGCGACAAATATCGCACCACAAGGCATTAAAGCAGTTTCTAGCATGATGACCATCAACCCCACACTTCTAGCAAAAAGCGGGACGAACAAGTTCACCTTCTTTCTTCAAAGCAGTAGGTGTAATGGTAGGGTTACCTGATTGTATCCCTTCACCCGAGGAAGAAGACATCAAACCTTCATGATGTTCGGATTTTCCAGGCGCTGGCTTCAATCTCCAGCTGAGATTCCTGTTTCTGTTCCAGGATTAAGAGCACTAGGGATTCTCTTTTTGCCCCCAACGATCCCATTGGGGATTTTGGGGGGTTTTTTGTTCTTCGGATCCATCACGCCAGTCGATGGTGAACCCCAAAAGCCACCCAAACCCAACCGTGGCCACTCTTCTTCAACCACCGGGGGACGCAGGGAGGTTATGTGTCACTCGCCATGGAAACCAGATCGAGAAGAAACGGGGAGCGACCAAAGACGCGAGAGAAAGGCGGCGCAATGAGGGAAAGAATGTGAACCAACAAAGTCCGAAGGAAACCCTAACCTGGTTTTGGGATCTTCAGGAGCGCAGAGCCGGGGCGGATGGCTTGACTCGTGGGCTTGGGCTGGAAGAAGCGTCGAGTGATGGATCGGTGACACCCCCGGGCGCCAACCCTCCCATGGCGAACGAGAGTGATCGGGACTCGAAAAAGCGCCGCCAGAGGGCGAGACAACTCTTTGGGCCTTAGGTACCAGCCGAGCCGGAGGCCACGGCCCACAACCCCCCATTCGCGCGCCATCCCGATTTGCGCCATGGCCGACTTGAGCGGCGACATGGGAGGAAGAGGGTGCTTCGGCCCAAGGGACCTTCCGTTTTTTTCTTTCCCATCGAGCCAGTCCCCTCGAGCGAGATGTTTTGTTGGTGCCCTAAATTCTATAAAATATATTCAATTTTAAATTATAGGGTATTTCTATAGGCCGTGTTGTTGGAGATGCTCTTATACCTCTTGTGTCTGAGGAATTTGCTATTTTGTCACTCTCAGTTATGGACTTCTTTATTTTACCACCAGACCCACAAATCATAGACACAAATGGTCCCACAAGTCATAGACAGAGGGTCACATAATAGCAGAGAGCCCACGTTAAAAGGGCCAAAATAGCACTTTTTTCCTTGTGTCTTGGATTACAAATTTCAAATTCCAAAACACCACATTCATAAAATCAAAGAATGGACACGGTATAAAAAGGAAACTTCAAGCAATGGGCCCAACGGCCCCAACCAAAGCAATGCTCCTCACCAACTTCAGCTGAGGCAATCCAGCAAGAGTCCTGATCGGTAGAAAGTCGCAATAGATGGAAAGCTCAAGACCATGTATGGGGCCTAAACAAATGGAAGGAAATCAAGACAAAATCAATTCGTGCCGTTTTTAAAAGGAAGCACCAGGTAGCGGCCAGCTAATAATAAGCGCGCACGCAGCCATCTCGAGGGACAGAAAAGGGCGCCGGGGACCGGCCCGCCCCGCCGCAAGTGGAAAGCAAGCAGAGACAGGGAGGAGAGAGGAGCAGAGCACAGACGCAGCGCAGCCGCAGCCGCAGCCGCAGACCGCTGCAGAGCACCCGCCAGCGGTGTTATTAGCAGTAACTCGTAATCGCTGCCTGAGCTCCCCGGCCAATCGCGTCATTTACTTGCTTTACTAATCACGCTTAGCGATTTTATTAGTCTCCTCCTCCTCTTCACCCCACCATTCCTCCCTCCCTTCCCTCCCTGTTCCCTTTCCCACCCCTGCCTGAGGCCTTCGTCTCTGAATCGCGGCGGCTCCCGAGTCCCGAGGCGCCGCCTGATGAGCGGCTAGGCGCCGGATCTACGGCAGCGTCGGAGGTCTGATTTGGACGGGAGAGAGCGAGGTGAGGTGTCGGTTTTCTCGATATAGGAGATGGCGGCGGCAGAGGCGCGGGGAGCGGACTTCCCCGTGGGGATGAAGGTTCTGGTTGTGGACGACGACCCGACGTGCCTCGTCGTGCTCAAGAGGATGCTCCTTGAGTGCCGGTACGACGGTGAGCAACTGCCCCGCTCCTCTCCTCCTCCCCTCGGTTCCGTTGCTTTGGCGTGCCTCTCGGTGTTTACTGGGAGGCAGGCGATTGATTGCTTCCCTGTTCCTATCGGTTATGAGAATAATAATATATGTTTGCTTCTATTTCGTGCCTGCTACGGTTTTATCTGTTTGTACTTTGTAGTCCGGGAAGGCGCTGCTTAATGCGATTCACACGCTCCTCCAGTAAATTCCAGGGAAATCTGAGATGCCCCGTTATCAATCTAAGAAACCTTTAGAATTCTATAACTGGTGTTTTAGGTAAATGTTAACATGCCTGTATTTGGGCGTAGTTTGATTGATGGTATCTATTTGCATAGGGAGATCTGAGTTGGATGCGTTATGCGTGGGAAATCTGTGTGCCTAGCTACTGGTGCTGCTAGCTTACTTAGAGTGCTTATTTATTTATTTATTTATTTATTTATTTATTTATCAAAGTACCAAGATTAGATTTAAAATCGGATTCCACCAATATTGTACAGTGTTATTAAAACTACGTTTAAATGATGTTTAAACTACGTTTAAACGTCAAAACTCTAGAGGTTGAAACCACGATTTAGCGTTTTGGCGTTCTAAACTGTAAAAACAGTGTTTTATGCATTTTAGACCATTAGCTACTTTTGGGCCCAGTATATTAGTTACTTTGAGGTTCAATCCAGCTCATGGGTGAAGTTTTGGTAAGCCACTAACCTCTCTATTTTGATATTTAACTTCATATTATTGTCTGAAATTATAATGTATTGGTATTTTTTCTGTGTTGTTTAATACTACGTTTAAACAAAGTTTAAACGTTTAAAAGTCAAAATTTCACCCATGAGCGTTCCAACGTTTTACCGTTTTAATAACCTTGATATTGTATATGTGGTGGATCGGTGATGCACCTTTTCCTGATAATCATATATTAGGGCTATGTTTAAATGAGAGTACTCTCTGGATGCAACATGTCACGTTGCATTTAGTAATGGGAATACGAATATCCATACATAAGAAACCAACTATTCCTTGAAATGTTTGTTCTTGTTTTTCTCGAACGCGCATGAAAGCTGGGGGTTGAAATGAGTGGGATAGATCCAGGTTTAAATTTGCTTTGCAGGGGGGAAATGACTGGGGGTAGAACCAGGTTTAAGTTTGTTTTGCAGGGCATTGGTGACATTGTATCTTTTTTATTATCATTTCCTGATGTATTTGTCATCTTTTGGACATATCCTTGCGCAGCTTGCCTTAGAAGCTAACTATAACTATTGAATGCATTTTTTCCATGCTACTGCTAGTTTGGTAGATCTAAAGAAGTGCAAACTACAAGTTTGTTTCCCTTTGCTAAATTGCTAGACATAGGATAGGTCCCTAAATGTTGATCGAAAGCAAAGCATGAGAAATTTCTGTGCTTTTCTTAGCCACACCAAGCATCACCATCTGATATGTTTTTCCCCATTAATTTGCAATTTAAATGTATGATCCAATACTTGTTGCTACTGTGGTTTTGAATATGTATTTTTCTGTTCTTGTTGCTGCATGATACAATATTGCATGCTATGGGTTGTATTTGTTTTCTTTTAGATCCACATTTCAGGAACCTTTTCCTATTTCACAGGGATAGAGTCTAGCTAGATTAGCTTGTCCTTGAATAATACGGATGTGTCAGCCTCAAATTTTGCTTGATTTGTTTGTTGAATTTTCCTGATATGTCCTTTGAAGTTTAAACCTGGTCAGCTTTTTCTTCTTTTGTTTTACAGTGACAACATGTCCGCAGGCTACAAGAGCACTAACTATGTTGCGAGAAAATAGGCGTGGTTTTGATGTTATAATAAGTGATGTCCACATGCCGGATATGGACGGATTCAGGCTACTTGAACTTGTAGGCCTTGAGATGGATCTTCCGGTTATCAGTCAGTATATATTTCTTCTTTTTTTCTGTTTAGTATGTTAACATGTGGTGTTGGAACACATCAGAATAATTGCTGATGAAATTGCAGTGATGTCTGCTGATTCAAGAACGGATATTGTAATGAAGGGAATTAAGCATGGAGCATGTGACTATTTAATAAAACCTGTCAGAATGGAGGAGTTGAAAAACATCTGGCAACATGTTGTTAGGAAAAAATTTAATGGAAACAAGGATCATGAGCATTCTGGTAGCCTAGATGATACCGATCGTAACAGACCAACCAATAATGATAATGAATACGCTTCCTCTGCGAATGATGGAGGTGATGGCAGCTGGAAATCTCAGAAAAAGAAAAGAGAGAAAGAAGATGATGAAACTGACCTAGAAAGTGGCGATCCTTCTACATCAAAGAAACCAAGAGTTGTTTGGTCAGTTGAGCTTCATCAACAATTTGTGAATGCAGTCAATCACCTCGGGATAGACAGTAAGATTTTGTTACTTGCATCTGTAGTTCTTGCTTTTATTGACAGGAATTTGCTGTAAATTCATATTGCCAGTTATGTTCCTTCTTGAATGAATTTGAGTATTGTTGATTACTGTCAAAACCTGAACCTTAAATCAGAGTCATCTCTTCTCCATCGTGCTTATATTTGTATTATATTTTATGCAGAAGCTGTTCCAAAGAAAATTTTGGAATTGATGAATGTCCCTGGCTTAACCAGGGAAAATGTTGCCAGCCATTTGCAGGTTTGGTTTCCATCTTTCTGATCACATTACTTGTTCTAGTACCTTTATCTTTATTGCACATGATGTTACCGCTTGTGCACTCTACATTTTACACCTCATTATTCTACCTATTTTTAATCAGTTTTTTTTAATTAACCTGGATCTGTTAGTGATATAAATAGATGGCTTCCTGCAGAGTGAACTGAGATCTGAGCGACTTTTGTGTTTTTTATTGTTACAGCACTTATCTATTCTTTCATTGTAGAATGCAATGTAATTGCACCAAACCCTCACACTATTCATTGTTTGACTGAAAAACATTGTGAAAACATGTTACTAAAGTTGACTTCTCCTGTTCTCCATGGTACATATCACAAAAACAAACAGCTATTGACACTATTTTTTTTAAAAAAAAATTGACTATAAACATTGCTCTGAGACTCATTAGATGATTATCATCTGTCCTCTTTTTATTAAACATTTTGAATGTACCCTGTTACGTTATGTAATACCATTATACCATTAAGTTTACTAGTTTCTGTTGGCTGTTGTTGAGCTCCAGGTGCAACCAATATTTAATAACCTCATAGCTTAAGGCATCAATGATGATAAGATGCATTTATTTTCTATTTGCAGAAATTCAGACTCTACCTGAAGAGAATTGCACAGCATCATGCTGGAATACCTCATCCATTTGTTGCGTCTGCTTCTAGTGCTAAAGTTGCTCCGTTAGGAGGACTGGAATTCCAAGCTTTGGCTGCTTCTGGTCAGATCCCTCCTCAAGCTCTGGCTGCTTTGCAGGATGAACTCCTTGGTCGACCTACAAGCAGTTTGGCATTGCCTGGAAGAGACCAGTCATCTTTGCGACTGGCTGCAATCAAAGGAAACAAGCCCCATGGAGAGAGAGAAATAGCATTTGGTCAACCCATATACAAGTGTCAGAATAACACGTACGGTGCATTTTCTCAAAGCAGCCCAGCAGTTGGAGGATTGCCATCTTTTGCAGCTTGGCCCAATAACAAACTTGGTATGACTGATTCATCAAACACATTGGGAAATGTGGGCAATTCTCAAAATAGCAATATGTTATTGCATGAATTACAGCAACAGCCAGACACCTTGCTGTCAGGAACCCTTCACAATATTGATGTCAAACCTTCTGGTGTAGTTATGCCATCTCAGTCGCTAAATGTGTTCCCGGCTAGTGAAGGCATCTCACATAATCAAAATCCATTGGTTATACCATCTCAATCCCCAAGCTTTCTGGCATCAGTTCCTTCATCCATGAAACATGAATCCCTTCTTGGATCACCTTCACCGTCAACCAGTCTGTTGGGTGGGCTTGATATGGTTAATCAAGCTTCAACAAGTCAGCCTTTGATTAGTAGCCATGGAGCAAATCTTCCTGGTCTCATGAATCACAGCTCAAATGCAATGCCTTCACCAGGAATTAGTAATTTTCAAAGTGGGAATATTCCTTATGTGGTTAATCAGAATGCTATGGGAGTTAGCTCAAGACCACCAGGTGTTCTAAAGACTGAGTGCACTGAATCGCTGACTCATAGTTATGGCTATATCGGTGGTAGCACCAGTGTGGACTCTAGCTTGCTCTCTTCTCAGGCCAAAAATCCACAATATGGTTTATTGCAGAGTCAAAATGATGTTAGCAGCAGCTGGTTGTCTTCACAAGATTTTGATAGTTTTGGAAATTCTCTTGGGCAAGGCCACCCTGGTTCCACTTCGTCTAACTTCCAGAGTTCCGCCCTTGGCAAATTGCCTGACCAAGGACGAGGGAGGAATCATGGGTTTGTCGGGAAAGGCACTTGCATTCCAAGTCGCTTTGCGGTGGATGAGGTTGAATCTCCAACTAACTTGAGCCACAACATTGTAAACAGTGGAGACATAGTGAACCCAGACATATTCGGATTTAGTGGACAGATGTGAAACTTTCTTGAATTTGTAATTAGGTAAGCACACATTCCACCTGATGTGAAATTCCACAATGACTTCTGCCCTCCTTTTGAACTTGATGCAATAATGCCAAACATGATTATCCTTTTTAATTCTGCCTCATCTCCTGACAAACTTATTTGGATTGGTGCAGGGTTGATCAGTGAGGACCGGAAACAAATTTAGTGGTTTGAATGGTTGCTCGTATTTTCGTTTCTTCCTTTTCCTTCTGTAATTGGTTTATAATGGGAATCGGCTATGTGACAGCATATGGAATCTTGCTTTATAGAAGTTTGTTCAGTTTAAAGGACTTGAAATTAATCAGTCCCTTGCCATATAGTTCCTTTCCTTTGTTCTCTTGTAGCACAATTTTTCTGACAGTCGTTACTCAACCTAGCCGATTTATTCCTAACCATATTCTCTCTACTAAGCACTTGGCAGGAAACTGTCTGTAACACCCGGTTTTAAAGAACAAAGCCGGGTGCATCTCATACATGCGCCAAAGAAGACAACATATATAATAACAGAGTGTATAGAGATAAATGTCATAAAACATCAGAGTACTTATTACATAGCGGAAGTCTTATTACAAAATAAAGATAAATATAAAACGAACTAAGGATCGTCGGCGCCAATGTCGACTGAGAAACGTCACCTAGATCAGATCGAACTCCTCAGTGTTAGGCGGCTCCTCTTCAACCACCTGTTCTTCTCCTGTGGGGGGGTGTGAGACAGCAAGAGTGAGCTCACATACGTTCATAGCTCAACAAGTCGTGGGGAATGATGTGGCATGAACTCACCAAAGGTGGGAGTTCATGAAGTGTAAGGCTGATCAATGAAATAGAGGCTAAGGCTGAGCATTGCTTTTATAAGTTGGTCAAAATTTTATTAGCAATTACTAAGTGTAAGTAAATACCAAACCTTAATAATAATAAAGAACAGTAATAGTAAAATAATTCCAAATGCGATGCAAATGTCAAATTAAACTTAAGTTCCATAGTTAATCATGTGAGGGTCCGAGCCGCTCATGACCGTGAGCACGGCTAGTATACTAGTTTTACACTCTGCAGAGGTTGCGCATCTTTACCCACAAGTCGTGTATCCCATGTCGCCAGGGTTTGCAAGGCCCTTAGACACTACCGAGGTGAATGGCTAGGGATGCACTACGAGGCCTTTACAAAGTTCCACTAGCTTCCGAAAACCCGCTACAGTTTATAGGAAGTTCCAATGCAGGGTTCCTGGCTGACCGCCATCGCAGCAAAATCAACCAGGGACCTCCCTACACTGACCACTCCCCTACTGCCCTTGCCCCTTTCGGGTAAGGTAGTCTTCCACTAGCTTTCCTAATTAGTCAGCCAAGGGCGTCCCATTAAACCCTTGTGGTAGCACTGTTTTCCCGGGTGGTCGCTCCATGTTCCCATTAATTTAATGATCTTAACATGAACAGCAATAATAACAAGATAATAACAGAATAATCATGAATAATGTATCTCCATACCCAATCCACATAAAGCAATAGCAAGTACTACCCAAAAATATTTCAGGGGTGAACAAGGTATAGAGGTAATCAAAACTGGGGTACATAAAGGATCCCATCAAAATTAACCTATGCAGATCATTAAAATTAATAAGAACATGGCTGGGAAAAGTAAGTGACCAAGGGCACAACTTGCCTTCAATGAGCTCCTGCTCAGCTACTTCTACTTGTTGAACCTCAGTTTCCACAGTGGCTTGCTCGTCTACTCGCATCAACACAATACATACATAGTATGGCAAAAATTAACATTGCACCAAACATGTAAATAAAATACACAGTAAAAACCTACACATTAAAATGAAACAATAGGAACTGGAATCACTAAATTTGGAGTTATATATTTCAAGTTATGAATTTCTGTAGCTTTTATGTATTTAATACAAGATTAAGTATTAGATAAATTTAAATGAGCCTTTCATGCCAAAACAGAGGCACTAATGAGTAGACAATATTATTACAAAAATTTAGGAACTGGAATGGATCAATTTGGAGTTCCTATGCATTTTCTATGAATTATACAAGTTTTAACATTTATTTATGCACTAAAAATTGATTTCTGATATTAATTTATAATTTTCAAAGTTCTCTGGATTGGGCCTCAAATACTAGAAAGCGCAGGGGCTGGCGCGTAAAATTCCTAAGACTCAGACTGCAGTGATCGTGGACTGCGGGTTCTATTTACTACTTCCCGAGGGGCTCTTTAACAAAAGAGACACAACAGTCAGTCTGGTTTATTCTAAGCCGTCCGATCTGAGATGAGGCGTCCAGATCAAAGCCGCGACATCACGAACCGGTATGCGATGCGGACCATTCGATCCGAAACGGGCGGCCCATGATGCACCAACCCAACCGGTACATAAGGTCCAATCGGAGCCATCCGAAATGAATCGAACGGCACAGAGCCATTCCCCCCTTCACCCGACAGCACCCGACGGCGGCGCCGCCCATCGGCCGAATCCCCACCGGTGAGCACTCCCTGCCCGGCTATTCCGAGCGTTTAACCCAAATTGTTCTAGTGCTAAACGAAGAGAACAGCCTCGCGAACTAGATGGGTAGTGGGTTACCGGCTATTGTCGGGTTGCGGAGTCTGACCACGGCAGAAGGCGATCCGCGACGGCGCTGATTCAACGGTGACGAATTCCGGTGCCGCCGGTGGCCAATCCTCAGCAATTCGGTTGCGGTCGCCTTCAACACAGCCGAAGGGAGCCCCTGGGTTCCACAATTCGAGCTCGGTCGTCGGCAAGCCTGGATTCGCCTGCGTCGGGTCTCTCTCTCCCCTCCGTCGACGATGGCGGCTCTGTGTTGCTAGGTTTGCGCGGGCGTAATAGACAAGGAAAGGTAGAAATGCGAGGGCCGCTACGGGCTTTATCTCACCGCGGAACGAATTGGAGCGCGTGGCCCGGGATTCCCGTCAACGACGTGCCCGCCACGCTCGGAGATGCCGTTGGGAGAAGAATCTGACGAAGCGGGCCCACGCGTCTGTGGGAGTAAGGGGAGCAGGCGCGAGGTGGGTGCAACTGGCAGCTTGGCCCCACAAGTCGGTTTAACCGAGAGGAGGAGAACGCGGGCGCAAACGGTGACTGACGGGTGGGTCCCTGCGTTCTTGAGCGGATGACCCGGCGGGCCCGCATGACAGGCACAGGGTGGCCAGCGCGCGCGGTGATCGCGCGATTGGGCCGCGCGGGATCCGGAGTGAGGTGGGCCGAAAACTGAGGAAGAGAGCCCAGGCAGGGTTTTAATCTTTTCCATTTTATTTTCTATTTTCTTTTCTCCATTTCCAAGTTAAATTCAAACTTAAATTCAAACTTCTATGGCTCATCACTTCAACTTATATTTGTGAAATTAGGGATATTAATTCTGAATATATTTATTTATATTTTTTATATCCCTTCTCTTTTTCTTATTTCCAAACTCTAATTTCCATTTAGGGTTTGATCCAACCTTTAGAATTATTATCTCATTGTTATTATCCTTATTATTTTGTTTAATGTGCAAACATATAAAACTCCAACATGATGCATATTCTTTTTATCATTTGTTTTAATTCACCTCCAACTTTCATGTATGCTCTTTTTATGATGCAAATATGGCACATAAGATAAGGAATTCACTATATAATCCTTTTATATAATTTTGAGTATTACAAATCCTACCCCCCTTAAAAATAATCTCGTCCTCGAGATTTAAGAAGATCTAGGGAAAAGGTGGGGGAAATCTATACGAAGCTCTTCTTCTCTTTCCCAAGTTGCTTCATCTTCACCATGGTGACTCCATTGAACTTTGCACATCTTTATAACCTTATTCCTCGTGACTCGAGTCAAAGTATCCAAAATCTTGATGGGGTACTCAGCATAAGTTAGATCATCTTGAACACTAAGGTCTTCCATGGGCAACTGCTCTTCAGGTACCCTGAGGCATTTCTTCAGCTGAGATACATGAAAGACATCATGAACATCAGCAAGATGATCCGGTAACTCCAATTGATATGCAACCTCTCCCACTCGCTTTAAGATTAAAAAGGGTCCAATAAAGCGAGGGGACAACTTTCCTTTGACTTTGAATCTTCTCATACCCCGGAGTGGTGATACCTTCAAATAGACATAATCTCCCTCCTTAAACTCAAGTAGTCTTCTCCGGGTATCAGCATAACTTTTCTGCCTGGACTGTGCAGTTCTCAAATTCTCCCTTATTTGCTGAACTTGTTCCTCTGCTTCTTGTATAATCTCAGGTCCAAACAACTGCCTTTCACCAGTTTGATTCCAATACAAGGGAGTCCTGCACTTCCTGCCATACAAAGCCTCAAACGGTGACATCTTCAAACTGGCCTGATAGCTATTATTATATGAGAACTCCGCATACGGCAAACTCTTATCCCAACTTCCACCATGCTTAAGAGCACAAGCTCTTAACATATCTTCCAGTACTTGGTTAGTCCTCTCAGTCTGCCCATCAGTCTGGGGATGGTAAGCCGAACTAAAATTCAATCTCGTATCCAATGACTCGTGCAACTTCTTCCAATACCGAGAGGTAAACTGTGATCCTCGATCTGACACAATCTTCTTTGGCACACCATGCAGGCATACAATCCGTGCCATGTACAACTCTGCCAACTTAGCTCCTGAATAAGTGGTCTTCACTAGAATAAAGTGGGCTACCTTGGTTAGCCTGTCCACAATCACCCATATAGAATCATATCCAGCAGACGTGCGGGGTAATCCAACAATGAAGTCCATGCCAATCTCTTCCCATTTCCACTCAGGTATCTTCAGTGGGTGCAATAGTCCGGCTGGCCTCTGGTGTTCCGCCTTAACTCTTTGGCACACATCGCACATAGCCACATGTGCAGCCACATCTCTCTTTAGTCCATACCACCAATACTTTTGCTTTAAATCCTGATACATCTTAGTGCTCCCAGGGTGGATAGAATAAACTGAATCATGTGCCTCCTTCAATATGGTTTCCCGAAGACTATCAATATCGGGAACACAGATCCGATTCTTGAACCATATCGTGCCTTGTTCATCCTCCGTGAACTCCGGGCCTCTACCCTCTGTTATCAGATCTTTGATCTCCTGGATTTTGGCATCACCATCCTGACCTTTACGAATTTCTTGCTCCAAGGTAGGTTCCAATTCAATAGTCACTCCTTCCGTATGTGTAACAATTCCCAGGTTGAGCCTCTCAAAGTCTTTTGCTAATTCATCAGGCAGCTGGACAACGAAAGCGGAGTGAACATGCTCCTTCCGACTCAAGGCATCTGCAACCAAATTCGCCTTGCCTGGGTGATAGTGAATCTCCAAATCATAATCCTTAATGAGCTCCAACCAACGGCGTTGCCTAAGGTTGAGATCCTTCTGAGTAAATATGTACTTCAAGCTCTTATGGTCTGTGTATACTTGGCACTTAGTTCCCATGATGTAGTGTCTCCAAATCTTAAGTGCATGCACAACGGCAGCCAGCTCTAAGTCATGGGTGGGGTAGTTCAATTCATGCTTCCTCAACTGACGAGATGCATAGGCAATCACATGACCCTCTTGCATAAGCACACATCCAAGTCCTTGGCCACATGCATCACAATAAATGTCAAATCCCTTCTGCAGATCTGGCATAATCAATACTGGAGGTGACATCAATCTCTCCTTCAACTGATCAAAGCTTTCTTGGCACTTCTCATCCCACTTAAATTCTCTTCCTTTTTCCAAAAGCGATGTCATGGGCTTAGCAATCTTAGAAAATCCTTCAATAAATCTCCGATAATATCCTGCGAGTCCCAAGAAACTCCGAATCTCAGTAACTGTAGTGGGCACTCTCCACTCCATAATCTCCTTCACTTTAGCAGGATCCACTGCTATTCCTCCATTAGAAATAATATGTCCAAGGAATGGCACCTTGTCAATCCAAAACTCGCACTTGCTGAACTTAGCATAGAGTTGATTATCTTGTAACTTCTGTAGCACCAACCTTAGATGTTGTTCATGATCACTTTTATTCTTAGAATAGATAAGAATATCGTCGATGAACACCACGACGAATCTGTCCAAATAATCCATAAACACTTTGTTCATCAAATTCATGAAATAAGCCGGTGCATTGGTTAGTCCAAATGACATAACAGTAAACTCATATAATCCATATCGAGTCGAGAAAGCCGTCTTGGGAATATCTGAAAGTCGCCTAGAGGGGGGGTGAATAGGGCGAAACTGAAAATCACAAGAATAATCACAACTACAAGCCGGGTTAGCGTTAGAAATATAAACGAGTCCGCGAGAGAGGGTGCAAAACAAATCGCAAGCAAATGAAGAGTGACACGCGGATTTGTTTTACCGAGGTTCGGTTCTTGCAAACCTACTCCCCGTTGAGGAGGCCACAAAGGCCGGGTCTCTTTCAACCCTTCCCTCTCTCAAACGGTCCCTCGGACCGAGTGAGCTTTTCTTCTTCTCAATCAACCGGGAACAAAACTTCCCCGCAAGGGCCACCACACAATTGGTGCCTCTTGCCTTGGTTACAATTGAGTTTTGATCACAAGAACAAGTGAGAAAGAAAGAAAGCGATCCAAGCGCAAGAGCTCAAAAGAACACGGCAAATCTCTCTCGCTAGTCACTAAAGGCTTGAGTGGAATTGGAGAGGATTTGATCTTTTTGGTGTGTCTAGAATTGAATGCCTAGCTCTTGTAAGTGGTTGGAAGTTGGAAAACTTGGATGCAATGAATGGTGGGGTGGTTGGGGTATTTATAGCCCCAACCACCAAACTTGACCGTTGGCTGGAGGCGTCTGTTCGATGGCGCACCGGACAGTTCGGTGCACACCGGACAGTCCGGTGCCCCTGCCACGTCATCACTGCCGTTGGATTCTGACCGTTGGAGCTTCTGACTTCTGGGCCCGCCTGGATGTCCGGTGCACACCGGACATGTACTGTTTGATGTCCGGTGCACCGGTATGGGCACGTCTGACGTCTGCGCGCGCTGCGCGCGCATTAAATGCACCGCAGGGAGCCGTTGGCGCCGAAAAGAGTCGTTGCCCCGCTGGTACACCGGACAGTCCGGTGCACACCGGACAGTCCGGTGAATTTTAGCGGAGCGGCTGCCGCGCGAACCCGAGGCTGGCGAGTTCCGGAGACCGCACTTCCTTGGAGCACCGGACATGTCCGGTGCACACCGGACAGTCCGGTGAATTATAGCGCGCCGGCTTCCGAGAATTCCCGAGGGCGAAGAGTTTGAGTTGGAGTCCTCTGGGCGCACCGGACACTGTCCGGTGCACACCGGACAGTCCGGTGCCTCTAGCCAGAGGTGCCTTCGGTTGCCTCGTTGCTCCTTTGTTGAATCCAAAACTTGGTCTTTTTATTGGCTAAGTGTGAACCTTTTGCACCTGTATAACTTGAATACTAGAGCAAACTAGTTAGTCCAATATTTGTGTTGGGCAATTCAACCACCAAAATTATTTAGGAACTAGGTGTAAGCCTAATTCCCTTTCAATCTCCCCCTTTTTGGTGATTGATGCCAACACAAACCAAAGCAAATATAGAAGTACATATTTGAACTAGTTTGTATAAGGTAAGTGCAAAGGTTGCTTCGAATTGAGCCAATATATACTTATATGATGCGCATGGATTGTTTTCTTTGTTTTTGACATATTGGACCACATTTGCACCAAGAGTTTTGTTTTTGCAAATTCTTTTTCAAAGTCCTTTTGCAAGATAGTCAAAGGTAAATGAATAAGATTTTGCTAAGCAATTTCAAGATTTTGAAAGTTTCTTCCTTTGTTCCAAATGCTTTTCCTTTGACTAAACAAAACTCCCCCTAAATGAGATTCTCCTCTTAGTGTTCAAGAGGGTTTTGATTTAACACTTTGAAAAACTACTTCCTCCCCCTTTAGAACATAATAAGATACCAAATTAGAACATAATAAGATACCAATTTGAAAATCTCCAAAATTTTGAAACTTAGGTGGTGGTGCGGTCCTTTTGCTTTGGGCTAATATTTTCTCCCCCTTTGGCATGAATCGCCAAAAACGGAATCATTAGAGCCCAATGAAGTCCTTTTCTTCCCCTTTGGTCATAAAATGAATGAGTGAGGATTATACCAAAGTTGGAGAGTGATGCGGAGCGACGGCGAAGGATGAGTAGTAGAGTGGAGTGGAAGCCTTGTCTTCGCCGAAGACTCCAATTCCCTTTCAATATACCTATGACTTGGTTTGAAATACACTTGAAAACATATTAGTCATAGCATATATAAAAGAGACATGATCAAAGGTATATTTATGAGCTATGTGTGCAAGACTAGCAAAAGAAATTCCTAGAATCAAGAATATTGAGCTCATGCCTAAGTCTGGTAAAAGATTGTTCATCAAGTGGCTTGGTAAAGATATCGGCTAATTGATCTTTAGTGTTAATGTATGAAATCTCGATATCCCCCTTTTGTTGGTGATCCCGAAGAAAATGATACCGAATGGCTATGTGTTTAGTGCGGCTATGCTCGACGGGATTGTCGGCCATTTTGATTGCACTCTCATTATCACATAGCAAAGGGACTTTGGTTAATTTGTAACCGTAGTCCCGCAGGGTTTGCCTCATCCAAAGCAATTGCGCGCAACAATGGCCTGCGGCAATATACTCGGCTTCGACGGTAGAAAGAGCGACCGAATTTTGCTTCTTTGAAGCCCATGACACCAAGGATCTTACCAAGAACTGGCAAGTCCCGGATGTGCTCTTCCTGTTAATCTTACACCCTGCCCAATCGGCATCCGAATAACCAATCAAATCAAATGTGGATCCCCGAGGGTACCAAAGCCCAAACTTAGGAGTATAAGCTAAATATCTCAAGATTCGTTTTACGGCCGTAAGGTGTGATTCCTTAGGGTCGGCTTGGAATCTTGCACACATGCATACGGAAAGCATAATGTCCGGTCGAGATGCACATAAATAAAGCAATGAACCAATCATCGACCGGTATACCTTTTGATCCACGGACTTACCTCCCGTGTCGAGGTCGAGATGCCCATTTGTTCCCATGGGAGTCTTGATGGGCTTGGCATCCTTCATTCCAAACTTGCTTAGAATGTCTTGAGTATACTTTGTTTGGCTAATGAAGGTGCCTTCTTGGAGTTGCTTGACTTGGAATCCTAGAAAATACTTCAACTCCCCCATCATCGACATCTCGAATTTTTGTGTCATGATCCTACTAAATTCTTCACATGTAGACTTGTTAGTAGACCCAAATATGATATCATCAAAATAATTTGGCATACAAACAAATCATTGTCAAGAGTCTTAGTGAATAGAGTAGGATCGGCCTTGCCGACTTTGAAGCCATTTGCAATAAGGAAATCTCTAAGGCATTCATACCATGCTCTTGGGGCTTGCTTGAGCCCATAAAGCGCCTTAGAGAGCCTATAAACATGGTTAGGATACTCACTGTCTTCAAAGCCGGGAGGTTGCTCAACATAGACCTCCTCCTTGATTGGTCCATTGAGGAAGGCACTCTTCACGTCCATTTGATAAAGCTTGAAGCCATGGTAAGTAGCATAGGCCAATAATATGCGAATTGACTCAAGCCTAGCTACGGGTGCATAGGTTTCACCAAAATCCAAACCTTCGACTTGTGAATACCCCTTGGCCACGAGTCGAGCTTTGTTCCTTGTCACCACACCATGCTCGTCTTGCTTGTTGCGGAAGACCCACTTGGTTCCTACAACATTTTGGTTAGGACGTGGAACTAAGTGTCATACCTCATTCCTTGTGAAATTGTTGAGCTCCTCTTGCATCGCCATCACCCAATCTGAATCTTGAAGTGCTTCCTCTACCCTGTGTGGCTCAATAGAGGAAACAAAAGAGTAATGTTCACAAAAATGTGCAACACGAGATCGAGTAGTTACCCCCTTATGAATGTCGCCGAGGATGGTGTCGACGGGGTGATCTCGTTGTATTGCTTGGTGGACTCTTGGGTGTGGCGGCCTTGGTTGTTCGTCCTCCTTGTCTTCATCATTTGCATCTCCCCCTTGATCGTTGCCGTCATTTTGAGGTGGCTCATCTTTTTGATCTTCTTGTTCAACATCTTGAGCCTCATCCTCAATTTGAGTTGGTGGAGATGCTTGCATGGAGGAGGATGGCTGATCTTGTGCATGTGGAGGCTCTTCGGATTCCTTAGGACACACATCCCCAATGGACATGTTCCTTAGCGCTATGCATGGAGCCTGTTCTTCACCTATATCATCAAGATCAACTTGCTCTACTTGAGAGCCGTTAGTCTCATCAAACACAACGTCACAAGAAACTTCAACAAGTCCTGAGGACTTGTTAAAGACTCTATATGCCCTTGTGTTTGAGTCATATCCTAGTAAAAAGCCTTCTACAGTTTTAGGAGCAAATTTAGATTTTCTACCTCTTTTGACAAGAATAAAACATTTGCTACCAAAAACTCGAAAATATGAAATATTGGGCTTTTTACCGGTTAGGAGTTCATAAGATGTCTTCTTGAGGATTCGATGAAGATATAACCGGTTGATGGCGTAGCAGGCGGTGTTGACCGCCTCGGCCCAAAATCGATCCGGTGTCTTGTACTCATCAAGCATGGTTCTTGCCATGTCCAATAGAGTTCGATTCTTCCTCTCCACTACACCATTTTGTTGTGGAGTGTAGGGAGAAGAGAACTCATGCTTGATGCCCTCCTCCTCAAGAAAGCCTTCAATTTGAGAGTTCTTGAACTCCGTTCCGTTGTCGCTTCTAATTTTCTTGATCCTTAAGCCGAACTCATTTTGAGCTCGTCTCAAGAATCCCTTTAAAGTCTCTTGGGTATGAGATTTGTCCTGCAAAAAGAACACCCAAGTGAAGCGAGAAAAATCATCCACAATTACAAGACAATACTTACTACCGCCGATGCTTATGTAAGCGATCGGGCCGAACAAATCCATGTGTAGGAGCTCCAGTGGCCTGTCGGTAGTCATGACGTTTTTGTGTGGATGATGGATGCCAACTTGCTTCCCGGCTTGGCATGCGCTACAAATCCTGTCTTTCTCAAAATGAACATTGGTTAGTCCTAAAATGTGTTCTCCCTTTAGAAGCTTGTGAAGATTCTTCATTCCAACATGGGCAAGTCGGCGGTGCCAGAGCCAACCCAAGTTAGTCTTAGCAATCAAGCAAGTGTCGAGTTCAGCTCTATCAAAATCTACCAAGTATAGCTGACCCTCTAACACTCCCTTAAATGCTATTGAATCATCATTTCTTCTAAAGACAGTAACACCTATATCAGTAAAAAGACAGTTGTAGCCCATTTGACATAATTGGGATACGGAAAGCAAATTGTAATCTAAAGAATCTACAAGAAAAACATTGGAAATAGTATGGTCAGGTGATATAGCAATTTTACCCAATCCTTTGACCAAACCTTGATTTCCATCCCCGAATGTGATAGCTCGTTAGGGATCTTTGTTTTTCTCATAAGAGGAGAACATCTTTTTCTCCCCAGTCATGTGGTTTGTGCACCCGCTGTCGAGTATCAAACTTGAGCCCCCGGATGCATAAACCTACAAAACAAGTTTAGTTCTTTGTTTTAGGTACCCAAACGGTTTTGGGTCCTTTGGCATTAGAAACAAGAACTTTGGGTACCCAAACACAAGTCTTGGAGCCCTTGTGTTTGCCCCCAATAATCTTGGCAACTACCTTGCCGGATTTGTTAGTTAAAACATAAGATGCATCAAAAGTTTTAAATGAAATGGCATGATCATTTGATGCATTAGGAGTTTTCTTTCTAGGCAACTTGGCACGGGTTGGTTGCCTAGAACTAGATGTCTCACCCTTATACATGAAAGCATGGTTAGGGCCAGAGTGAGACTTCCTAGAATGAATTTTCCTAATCTTGTTCTCAGGATAGCCAGCAGGGTACAAAATATAACCCTCGTTATCCTGAGGCATGGGAGCCTTGCCCTTAACAAAGTTAGATAAGTTCTTTGGAGGGGCATTAATTTTGACATTGTCTCCCTTTTGGAAACCAATGCCGTCCTTAATGCCAGGGCGTCTCCCATTATAGAGCATGCTTCTAGCAAATTTAAATTTTTCATTTTCTAAGTCATGCTCACTAATCTTAGCATTAAGTTGTGCTATGTGATCATTTTGTTTTTTAATTAAGGCTAGGTGATCATGGATAGCATCAACATTAATATCTCTACATCTAGTACAAATGGAAACATGCTCAATATTAGATGTAGAGGGTTTGCAAGATTTAAGTTCAACAACCTTAGCATGCAACATATCATTTTTAGTTCTAAGGTCGGAAATAGTAGCATTGCAAACATCAAAATCTTTAGCCTTAGCAATTAGTTTCTCATTCTCATTTCTAAGGCTAGCAAGAGAAATATTCAATTCTTCAATCCTAGCAAGCAAATCATCATTATCATTTCTAGGATTTGGAATTGAAATATTGCAAATATGAGAATCAACCTTAGCTATCAAATTAGCATTTTCATTTCTAAGGTTGTCTATAGTCTCATGGCAAGTACTTAGCTCACTAGACAATTTTTCACATTTTTCTATTGCTAGAGCATAAGCATTTTTAACCTTAACATGTTTCTTATTTTCCTTGATTAGGAAGTCCTCTTGAGAGTCCAAGAGATCATCCTTTTCATGGATGGCACTAATTAGCTCATTTAATTTTTCCTTTTGATCCATGTTAAGGTTAGCAAAAAGAATACGCAAGTTGTCCTCCTCATTTTTATCATTATCCTCATCACTAGATGTTTCATATTTAGTGGAGGACCTTGATTTTACCTTCTTTTTGCCGTCCTTGGCCATGAGACACTTGTGGCCGACGTTGGGGAAGAGAAGACCCTTGGTGACGGCGATGTTGGCGGCGTCCTCGTCGTCGGAGGAGTCGCTTGAGCTTTCGTCGGAGTCCCACTCCCGACAAACATGGGCATCGCCGCCCTTCTTTTTGTAGTACTTCTTCTTTTCTCTCCTCTTTCCCTTCTTGTCGTCGCCCCTGTCACTGTCACTAGACATAGGACATTTTGCAATAAAATGACCGGGCTTACCACACTTGTAGCAAACCTTCTTGGAACGGGATTTGTAATCCTTCCCCTTCCGTTGCTTGAGGATTTGCCAAAAGCTTTTGATGATTAGGGCCATCTCCTCGTTGTCGAGCTTGGAGGCGTCAATTGGTTGTCTACTTGGTGTAGACTCCTCCTTCTTCTCCTCCGTTGCCTTGAAGGCCACCGGTTGCGCCTCGGATGTGGAAGGCTCGTCAAGCTCGTTAATCTTCTTTGAGCCCTTAATCATGCATTCAAAGCTTACAAAATTCCCGATAACTTCCTCGGGGGTCATTAGTGGATATCTAGGATTACCACGAATTAATTGAACTTGAGTGGGGTTAAGGAAAATAAGTGCTCTTAAAATAACCTTAACCACCTCGTGGTCATCCCACTTTTTGCTCCCGAGGTTGCGCACTTGGTTCACCAAGGTCTTGAGCCGGTTGTACATATCTTGTGGCTCCTCCCCTTGGCGAAGACGGAAGCGACCGAGCTCCCCCTCGATCGTTTCCCGCTTGGTGATCTTTGTGAGTTCATCACCCTCGTGCGCCGTCTTGAGTAGGTCCCAAATCTCCTTTGCGTTCTTCAACCCTTGAACTTTGTTGTATTCCTCCTTGCTTAGAGAGGCAAGGAGAATGGTTGCGGCTTGGGAGTTGAAGTGCTTGATTTGGGCCACTTCGTCTGTGTCGTAGTCCTCATCCCCTACAGATGGTACCTGTACACCATACTCAACAACATCCCATATACTTTTGTGGAGAGAGGTTAGATGAAATCGCATTAAATTACTCCACATAGCATAATCTTCACCATTAAAAGTTGGTGGTTTGCCTAATGGGACGGAAAGTAAAGGTGTATGTTTAGGAATGCGAGGGTAGCGTAGGGGAATCTTACTATACTTCTTACGCTCTTGGCGTTTAGAAGTGACGGATGCCGCGTCGGAGCCGGAGGTAGATGTCGATGAAGTGTCGGTCTCGTAGTAGACCATCTTCCTCATCCTTTTGTGCTTGTCCCCACTCCGATGCGGCTTGTGAGAAGAAGATTTTTCCTTCTTCTCCTTGTGGTGAGAAGAGGAAGATCTTTTCTCCTTCCGCTTGGAGGAGTTCTTCTTCTTCTCCCTTCTCTTGGTGTGGGACTCTTCCGATGAAGTGCTCCCTTGGCTTGTAGTGGGCTTGTTATCGCCGGTCTCCATCTCCCTCTTGGTGTGATCTCCCGACATCACTTCGAGCGGTTAGGCTCTAATGAAGCACCGGGCTCTGATACCAATTGAAAGTCGCCTAGAGGGGGGGTGAATAGGGCGAAACTGAAAATCACAAGAATAATCACAACTACAAGCCGGGTTAGCGTTAGAAATATAAACGAGTCCGCGAGAGAGGGTGCAAAACAAATCGCAAGCAAATGAAGAGTGACACGCGGATTTGTTTTACCGAGGTTCGGTTCTTGCAAACCTACTCCCCGTTGAGGAGGCCACAAAGGCCGGGTCTCTTTCAACCCTTCCCTCTCTCAAACGGTCCCTCGGACCGAGTGAGCTTTTCTTCTTCTCAATCAACCGGGAACAAAACTTCCCCGCAAGGGCCATCACACAATTGGTGCCTCTTGCCTTGGTTACAATTGAGTTTTGATCACAAGAACAAGTGAGAAAGAAAGAAAGCGATCCAAGCGCAAGAGCTCAAAAGAACACGGCAAATCTCTCTCGCTAGTCACTAAAGGCTTGAGTGGAATTGGAGAGGATTTGATCTTTTTGGTGTGTCTAGAATTGAATGCCTAGCTCTTGTAAGTGGTTGGAAGTTGGAAAACTTGGATGCAATGAATGGTGGGGTGGTTGGGGTATTTATAGCCCCAACCACCAAACTTGACCGTTGGCTGGAGGCGTCTGTTCGATGGCGCACCGGACAGTCCGGTGCACACCGGACAGTCCGGTGCCCCTGCCACGTCATCACTGCCGTTGGATTCTGACCGTTGGAGCTTCTGACTTCTGGGCCCGCCTGGATGTCCGGTGCACACCGGACATGTACTGTTTGATGTCCGGTGCACCGGTATGGGCACGTCTGACGTCTGCGCGCGCTGCGCGCGCATTAAATGCACCGCAGGGAGCCGTTGGCGCCGAAAAGAGCCATTGCCCCGCTGGTACACCGGACAGTCCGGTGCACACCGGACAGTCCGGTGAATTTTAGCGGAGCGGCTGCCGCGCGAACCCGAGGCTGGCGAGTTCCGGAGACCGCACTTCCTTGGAGCACCGGACATGTCCGGTGCACACCGGACAGTCCGGTGAATTATAGCGCGCCGGCTTCCGAGAATTCCCGAGGGCGAAGAGTTTGAGTTGGAGTCCTCTGGGCGCACCGGACACTGTCCGGTGCACACCGGACAGTCCGGTGCCTCCAGCCAGAGGTGCCTTCGGTTGCCTCGTTGCTCCTTTGTTGAATCCAAAACTTGGTCTTTTTATTGGCTAAGTGTGAACCTTTTGCACCTGTGTAACTTGAGTACTAGAGCAAACTAGTTAGTCCAATATTTGTGTTGGGCAATTCAACCACCAAAATTATTTAGGAACTAGGTGTAAGCCTAATTCCCTTTCAATATCCGATGGTCTAATCCTCATCTGATGGTAACCGGATCGGAGATCAATCTTCGAGAATACTCTAGCACCTCGCATCTGATCAAATAAATCCTCAATACGGGGCAACGGATACTTGTTCTTCACCGTAACATCATTAAGAGATCTATAATCCACACACATCCGTTGCGATCCATCCTTCTTCTGCACAAATAACACCGGTGCTCCCCAAGGTGAGGAACTTGGACGAATGTAACCAGCCTCTTGTAACTCCGTCAACTGCTTCTTAAGTTCCTTCAACTCTTCTACGGACATTCTATATGGCCGTTTAGAAATAGGGGCGGTTCCAGGTAAGAGATCAATAACAAACTCAACTTCTCTATCAGGTGGCATTCCTGGTAACTCCTCTGGAAAGACATCCGGAAAATCTCTAACCACCCGGATGTTGTCGCCAACAAACTCCTCAGGCATAAAGAACATTGCACGCATGGATGAGGAGGTTACTGCAATATTAACTTGAAATCTTTCTCCTTTAGTGGTAGTGAGTTCTATGGTACCTCTACCACATGCTATAACGGCCTTTGCCTTTCTTAGCCATGACATACCAAGGATCAGATCTATACTGCTTGACTCTAATATTATAGCAGTAGCTCCAAATTCTCTACCCATAATGGTTAATGTCAATCTACATGTCATTTGATTCGCCTCAACAGGCCCTTTAGGTGTAATTACTATCAGGGGTTTTCTCATATTTAGCAGTGGTATTTCATTTGTGTTGGCATATCTAGCAGACATGAATGAATGTGTAGCACCAGAATCAAATAATATTGTTGCAGGAATTGTATTAACATAAAACATACCAATTACGAGGTCCCCACCATCAGGAGTATCATCAACGCTGACTTGATTCACCCTGGCTATAGAATATCCCTTGCCAGGGGTCTGTTGCTTGTTCTGAACTGGAGTAGTAGCAATCCTCTGTGGGCAGACATTTGCATAATGACCAATCTTCCCACACTTGAAACATTGAGTGCCCGGACTCTGTCCTGCAAACTTCGTCGGGGTGCCCGTGGGAGTAGCCTGTCGAGGAGGTGGAGTCCTCAGTGGTGATTGCTGAACTGGGCGTGGTCCTCCTGGTCGGGTCGGTGTACCCTGTGGTGAACTGTAGCGAGGACGAACACTGCTGCTTCCCTGTCCCTGTGAGATAGCCTTCCTCTTCAAATCACCCAGTTGAACACGCTTGTGTTCAATAGCAAGAGCCTTATCCAACAGTCTCTGAAATGATGGAAATGTGTGTGCCACTAGAGCATACTGCAGTGGTCCATTAAGTCCTTCAATGAAATGCTCCTGCTTCCTCTCGTCTTCAGCAACTTCCTCCGGAGCATATCTCGACAGCTGAATAAATTTGTCTCTGTACTCGCTGACCGACATGTTGCCTTGCTTCAAGGCCAGAAACTCCTTCTTCTTGATCTTTATCATCCCAGCTGGAATATGGTAGTTCCTGAACTGCGTACTGAACTCTGCCCAAGTAATAGTATCAGCAGCATCATGGGCAGCAGTATAAGAATCCCACCAGTCAGCAGCAGGACCAATCAGACGTCCAGAAGCATATAAAACCTTCTCCTGGTCAGTGCATTGTGCAATATTCAGCATCTTCTCAATTGACTTCAACCAATCGTCTGCATCAAGTGGATCTGGTGAGCTGGCGAAGGTCGGTGGCTTATGGCTCATAAACTCCCGGTGCTTATCACGAGGTGGAACTGGTGGTGGTGGTGGAGGCAGTGGTACTTGTTGTTGTTGCTACTGTTGTTGAAGCTGTTGTTGTAGTTGTTGTTGTTGCGCCCTCCTTTCTTGGCGTATCTCATCTCGCTCCTGGCGCAACTCCTGGCGTATATCTTCTCTTTCCTGACGCATCTCTTGGCGTTCTTGCTGCATCTGAGCACGCATGTCAGCCATAGTGTCCGCCATTTGCTGCATCACCGCCATCTGAGCAGCAACCAGTGGGTCAACTCCGCCTGGTGGAGGATTAGGAGGATTCATCTCTGCAGGCTGTGGCTGAGGTTGTCTATAAATTCTTCGAGTGTGTCGGTTAGGAGGCAAATCAATTCCACCACCCCTCCTGGTATTGACCATCTGAGTTAGATACATATGGTAAGAAAGAGCAGTAGACAAGGCAGTAATTACAATCATGTTACGTTGGGGGATTTATTAGCTAAGCAGATTAATATTTCACCTACTATAGCTAATTCAATACCTTATGTTGGTACATGCTAAGATGTCCATCTATAATAATTCAATCAATCAAAGAAGCAAATCAGACATTTAGCATCAGCACAATCAACCAACATTTTTTTTAAGAAAATAGTTTTAACTTTTGTTTTGGGTTCCCTAACTCTTAAGAATGTCATAGGGGTAGGGATTCCAAGGTTTGAAATCCATCTTGTCTCAGAGTAGAAAAGGTAAGAATAATCAGAGTAGAACAGTAGAAGGTGAGACAGGATCAAGATAAGGTAAGTATGGAATGAATCAGAGTAAGATAAGTAGATAAGGGTTTTGTCCATTTCTATCTAGGTTTCGTCCTACAGTCAACATTTCCTCTGATACCACTTCTGTAACACCCGGTTTTAAAGAACAAAGCCGGGTGCATCTCATACATGCGCCAAAGAAGACAACATATATAATAATAGAGTGTATAGAGATAAATGTCATAAAACATCAGAGTACTTATTACATAGCGGAAGTCTTATTACAAAATAAAGATAAATATAAAACGAACTAAGGATCGTCGGCGCCAATGTCGACTGAGAAACGCCACCTAGATCAGATCGAACTCCTCAGTGTTAGGCGGCTCCTCTTCAACCACCTGTTCTTCTCCTGTGGGGGGGTGTGAGACAGCAAGAGTGAGCTCACATACGTTCATAGCTCAACAAGTCGTGGGGAATAATGTGGCATGAACTCACCAAAGGTGGGAGTTCATGAAGTGTAAGGCTGATCAATGAAATAGAGGCTAAGGCTGAGCATTGCTTTTATAAGTTGGTCAAAATTTTATTAGCAATTACTAAGTGTAAGTAAATACCAAACCTTAATAATAATAAAGAACAGTAATAGTAAAATAATCTCAAATGCGATGCAAATGTCAAATTAAACTTAAGTTCCATAGTTAATCATGTGAGGGTCCGAGCCGCTCATGACCGTGAGCACGGCTAGTATACTAGTTTTACACTCTGCAGAGGTTGCGCATCTTTACCCACAAGTCGTGTATCCCATGTCGCCAGGGTTTGCAAGGCCCTTAGACACTACCGAGGTGAATGGCTAGGGATGCACTACGAGGCCTTTACAAAGTTCCACTAGCTTCCGAAAACCCGCTACAGTTTATAGGAAGTTCCAATGCAGGGTTCCTGGCTGACCGCCATCGCAGCAAAATCAACCAGGGACCTCCCTACACTGACCACTCCCCTACTGCCCTTGCCCCTTTCGGGTAAGGTAGTCTTCCACTAGCTTTCCTAATTAGTCAGCCAAGGGCGTCCCATTAAACCCTTGTGGTAGCACTGTTTTCCCGGGTGGTCGCTCCATGTTCCCATTAATTTAATGATCTTAACATGAACAGCAATAATAACAAGATAATAACAGAATAATCATGAATAATGTATCTCCATACCCAATCCACATAAAGCAATAGCAAGTACTACCCAAAAATATTTCAGGGGTGAACAAGGTATAGAGGTAATCAAAACTGGGGTACATAAAGGATCCCATCAAAATTAACCTATGCAGATCATTAAAATTAATAAGAACATGGCTGGGAAAAGTAAGTGACCAAGGGCACAACTTGCCTTCAATGAGCTCCTGCTCAGCTACTTCTACTTGTTGAACCTCAGTTTCCACAGTGGCTTGCTCGTCTACTCGCATCAACACAATACATACATAGTATGGCAAAAATTAACATTGCACCAAACATGTAAATAAAATACACAGTAAAAACCTACACATTAAAATGAAACCATAGGAACTGGAATCACTAAATTTGGAGTTATATATTTCAAGTTATGAATTTCTGTAGCTTTTATGTATTTAATACAAGATTAAGTATTAGATAAATTTAAATGAGCCTTTCATGCCAAAACAGAGGCACTAATGAGTAGACAATATTATTACAAAAATTTAGGAACTGGAATGGATCAATTTGGAGTTCCTATGCATTTTCTATGAATTATACAAGTTTTAACATTTATTTATGCACTAAAAATTGATTTCTGATATTAATTTCTAATTTTCAAAGTTCTCTGGATTGGGCCTCAAATACTAGGAAGCGCAGGGGCTGGCGCGTAAAATTCCTAAGACTCAGACTGCAGTGATCGTGGACTGCGGGTTCTATTTACTACTTCCCGAGGGGCTCTTTAACAAAAGAGACACAACAGTCAGTCTGGTTTATTCTAAGCCGTCCGATCTGAGATGAGGCGTCCAGATCAAAGCCGCGACATCACGAACCGGTATGCGATGCGGACCATTCGATCCGAAACGGGCGGCCCATGATGCACCAACCCAACCGGTACATAAGGTCCAATCGGAGCCATCCGAAATGAATCGAACGGCACAGAGCCATTCCCCCCTTCACCCGACAGCACCCGACGGCGGCGCCGCCCATCGGCCGAATCCCCGCCGGTGAGCACTCCCTGCCCGGCTATTCCGAGCGTTTAACCCAAATTGTTCTAGTGCTAAACGAAGAGAACAGCCTCGCGAACTAGATGGGTAGTGGGTTACCGGCTATTGTCGGGTTGCGGAGTCTGACCACGGCAGAAGGCGATCCGCGACGGCGCTGATTCAACGGTGACGAATTCCGGTGCCGCCGGTGGCCAATCCTCAGCAATTCGGTTGCGGTCGCCTTCAACACAGCCGAAGGGAGCCCCTGGGTTCCACAATTCGAGCTCGGTCGTCGGCAAGCCTGGATTCGCCTGCGTCGGGTCTCTCTCTCCCCTCCGTCGACGATGGCGGCTCTGTGTTGCTAGGTTTGCGCGGGCGTAATAGACAAGGAAAGGTAGAAATGCGAGGGCCGCTACGGGCTTTATCTCACCGCGGAACGAATTGGAGCGCGTGGCCCGGGATTCCCGTCAACGACGTGCCCGCCACGCTCGGAGATGCCGTTGGGAGAAGAATCTGACGAAGCGGGCCCACGCGTCTGTGGGAGTAAGGGGAGCAGGCGCGAGGTGGGTGCAACTGGCAGCTTGGCCCCACAAGTCGGTGTAACCGAGAGGAGGAGAACGCGGGCGCAAACGGTGACTGACGGGTGGGTCCCTGCGCTCTTGAGCGGATGACCCGGCGGGCCCGCATGACAGGCACAGGGTGGCCAGCGCGCGCGGTGATCGCGCGATTGGGCCGCGCGGGATCCGGAGTGAGGTGGGCCGAAAACTGAGGAAGAGAGCCCAGACAGGGTTTTAATCTTTTCCATTTTATTTTCTATTTTCTTTTCTCCATTTCCAAGTTAAATTCAAACTTAAATTCAAACTTCTATGGCTCATCACTTCAACTTATTTTTGTGAAATTAGGGATATTAATTCTGAATATATTTATTTATATATATATTATTTATATTTTTTTATATCCCTTCTCTTTTTCTTATTTCCAAACTCTAATTTCCATTTAGGGTTTGATCCAACCTTTAGAATTATTATCTCATTGTTATTATCCTTATTATTTTATTTAATGTGCAAACATATAAAACTCCAACATGATGCATATTCTTTTTATCATTTGTTTTAATTCACCTCCAACTTTCATGTATGCTCTTTTTATGATGCAAATATGGCACATAAGATAAGGAATTCACTATATAATCCTTTTATACAATTTTGAGTATTACACTGTCCATATCTCAGATATGTCAGCTACTCCTGTTCGAAGGTTTTCTTTCCAGTTCACTCCTGTTTGAAGGTTCAACAGCTAGACACCGATCGCAGTAAGATGAAACATGAGCCGTAACTGAAATACCAAATTCTAGAAGTATAAACATGCATTATTTTATTTGCCCTAAAAAAGTTCAACAGCATGTTTTCACAGTATACAATAAATCATTAGATGAAACATCAGCTGTAACTAGGGTTACAAGGGTGACAATGGATTCTAAAATTTACACTATAAAATTTTAGGATCAATTTGGATTAGGATCGGACTCTATTTCTATTTATTTTTGAACTAAAATTAATTTAGGGCTCTAATAAATTATGAAAAAACATTTGGATCGTGACTCATTAACATCCCTAGCTGTCACTGAAGTACCAAATTCAGAAATTCTTGAAGTATATACGTGTATTATTTTCATTTGTATTGAAACCATTCAACAGCCTTTTTTACAGCACAATAAATCTTTGGTATTTTGTATTTGAAACGCTTGTATATCGTATATGTCCATTGTTTAGCCGGGCAAGTATGCATTCTTGAGAATTTGCTACTCCGTTCTTGTCCCGGCAAGTAGCGCCTGGTTCAAGCCCTCGGCTCCTGCAGCATGGGCAACTGAACTTGCTTCACAGTCGCAGTCCTGATCCCCCGCCGCCGCCTGCAGAGCGGCCTTCTGCGCGTGCCGTCTGTCCGCGGGGTAAGTCCAGTACAGCGCGGTGTAGGTGAGGCAACAGACGGCAACTGGCACGGCGATCTCTGCGAAGACCGCCTTGCCGAGAGCAGCGGCGTTCTCCCTGTCAGCCTCCACGCTCGTGCCGGACGAGGCCGGTTGGTACCCGAAGACGCGCTCAGCCAGGATGCCCACGAGCGGCGGCGCGAACGAGGCAAACACTGACTCGAAGCACCTGTCCATAGCGTACACCGTCGTCCTCGCCTTCTCCGGCACGATCTCCGCAAAAATTGGGCTGCAGAATGACTGCAGGGTGAGCGACTTGCCAGATGGAGCGAAAGGCCCTTTTACCGTTGGCAGGGGCTGACAGTGGTGTCACTCTCACTTGTTTGTGGAGGCGGGGCACCAGGGCGAGACGAAGCCGAAGATGAAGAACATGGCGGCGTACGCGGCCCCCGCGGAGGGGTTGTCGGGGAGCGCCAGCAGCAGGACGGCCGCTAGCGGGATGCTCGACGCGGTGCACACCTGCGCAAGCGCGATCCTGCCCGTGTTGGGGAACCGCAGCGCCACTGGGTCCCCGACGAACCCCGCGAACAGCGCGCCGAGCGCGTTAGCGAGACTGTTCAGGCTAGTGATGACGGTGGTCTGCCAGTGCGTGAACCCGACGAGTTCCAGCCACATGGCGGCGAAGCTGAGCGCCGACCACGGCACCGACCCAGCCACGCCCTGCGCCACTATGATCTGGAACGTCGGCACCTTCACCACGTCCTTGGCCTCTCGGGCGAGTTGGGCCAGCGTGGCCGCAGCCGTGGCCTTCACGCTGACGGGGCGCGGGTCGGCGCCGAGGAGCCACGTTAGGGCGGCGATCGAGGCGCTGACGAGCGCGAGGGCGTAGAACGCCAGCCGCCAGCCTGGGACGCCGAGGAAGCTCGTAGCCGCTAGCAGCACGCCGAGGGAGTTCCCCGCCACGTGGCCCATGCTTTGCGCCATCGTCACCCACCCGAACGCCGCGCCACGCGTGCCGTCGTCGCTGTAGTCCGCCACCAGGGAGTAGACCGCAGGCACAACGACCGCCAGCCCGACGCCGTTGAAGCCCCTGGCCAACGCCATCTGCAACACACTTTAGCCCTCAGATAGCGCGCGCACGTGCAGCAATCGCTAAAGCCAAAGGATGCCCCCTTTGTTAGTGTCCGGTCCGATGTCCAGTGGCCAGTGGCAGTCACTGCACTGACCTGGAGAAATGTGCCCGAGGCGCCGACGAGCAGCGTGGCCAGGGCCCAGAGGAATGCCCCGACGGCGACGACGCGGGCGCGATCGTAGCGCGCCGCGGCGCACGTCGCGAGCGGGTAGCACACGGCCTGCACCAGCGCGCGGCACAGCGTGAGGGAGCCCAGCGCGGTGGGCGACACACCCAGCGACTCGCCTACCTCCTTGTACACCGCGGGCAGCAGCGCCTCGTCCGCGCGCTCCAGCAGCGCCGCCGTGGTCACCAGAACCAGCGTCAACTGCCGCCTACGCCGCTGCACCTGCACCGCGCTGCTCCCCATTTCCTCCACAAACAACACTCGCGTGCCAACGTACGCAAGGGTTTTAATATGAAACGGAGGCCAGGGATTAGGTTGCAGACAGCTCCAACATGGCATCGTTTTTCTTCTTTGCTCGTACGTGCAAGCATTTTTTTTAGGGAAGTACGTGGAAGCATTGACCTAGCATTTCTTATACGATTAACAATGCTTGCAATCAAGTGACTGGCTGATGTATTTTTGCGTGATAGCGATGCCGGTGAGACGCGAGTTTCACGAGCGAAAGCTTGGATTTCTGACTGGCATTGTAGAGGCTGCGACATAGTCTTGTAGAATCTAGTGACTGTAACACCCGGGTTTTAGGGGTCCAAAACTCGGGTGCGAACATAATCACCAGGTGTGCTGGGACCAAGTCTCACACATATGATGAATCATGGCACAGGATCGAATGTCACATCTTTTTATATAACAGGAGTTCTATACAAAATAAATAATTACATTATAAGGAGACAACGGTCCAGCAACCCAAAGTTGACTGGGAGACGACGACCTAGACCACTCACGAACTCATCACAGCATCCTCCATGAGCATCATCCTGCAGTACCTGGTCTTGACCTGTGGTGTATGTGAGACAGCAAGAGTGAGCTCACATACGTTCATCGCTCAACAAGTTGTGGGGAATAATGTGCATGAACTCGCCAAAGGTGGGAGCTCACGTGAAGTGTAAGGCTTACCAAAGAAGATGGTTAGAGCTGAGCATTGCTTTTAAAGTTGGTCAAAATTTTTATTAGCAATTACTAAGTATAAGTAAATACCAAACCCAATTAAATAGTAGAACAAAAGTAACAACTTCACCTGCGATGCAATGCATATGACAAATTGAGATTAAGTTCCATAATTTAATCATGTGAGTGTCCGAGCTGCTCATGACCGTGAGCACGGCTAGTATACCAGTTTTACACTCTGCAGAGGTTGCGCATCTTTACCCACAAGTCGTGTATCCCATGTCGCCAGGGTTTGCAAAGCCCTTAGACACTTCCGAGGTGAATGGCTAGGGATCCACTACGAGGCCTTTACAAAGTTCCACTAGCTTCCGAAAACCCGCTACAGTTTATAGGAAGATCCAGTGCAGGAATCCCTTGCAGGACCGCCATCGCAGCAAAATCCTCCCGAGGGCCTCCCTACACTGACCTCTCCCCTACTGCCCTTGCCCCTTTCGGGTAAGGTAGTCTTCCACTAGCTTTCCTAATTAATCAGCCAAGGGCGTCCCATTCCACCCTCGTGGTAGCACTGTTTTCCCGGGTGGTTCTCCATGTTCCAATTAACATAATGATCTTAACATGAACCATAAATAACAACTGATAACAAAAGTATAATCATGAATGGTGTATCTCCATACCCAAAACCACATATAGCACTAGCAAGTACTACCCAGAAAGTTCAGTGGTAAACAAGGTATAAAGATGGACAAACTAGGGTAACCTATTGGGTCCCATCAAAATTAACCTATGCAGATCATTATGATTAATTAGAACATGAGTAGGTGAAAAGAAGTGATCAAGGGCACAACTTGCCTGGGCCTTGAGAATCCAGGTACCAGGATGATTCTTCAGATCCTCGTGACCTCACTGCTAGTCGTAGCAATACAAACATACATGGTATAGGCAAAATTAACATTACACCAAACATATATGCAAAAATACATATTAATAATCTACATGTTAAAATAAGATCACAAGAAAAAGAATTATTAATTTTGGAGTTATAGATTTTAAGTTATGGATTTCCAAAGATTCTATGTGCTTAGTACAAGATTAATTAAGATAATAATTTTAATGTGACTTTTATGTAAAACCAGTGGCACTAATTGATAAACAATAATATTACAAAATTATAGGGAGTGGAATGGATTAATTTGGAGTTCATATGCATTTTCTATGAATTATATAAATTCTAGGAATTATTTTTATATTAAAAACTCATTTTCTAATTCATTTTCCTGATTTTATAACTCTCTGGACTGGGCCTCAATTATAAGAAAGGTCAGGGGGCTCGGCGCAAGAAACCCGAGACACAAGGAACAGGGTCCCGAGGGACGGCGGGTTTATTCCGGGAAAGCCGAGGGGCTCTTTATGAAGATTACCCACCGAAGGGGTACGGGTGAATGGTGGCCGCGCGATCACAAATCAAGGGTGCAGATTAGAAGCCTAGGCTCCGAACCGGTACGCAAGCGGAGCCCCTCGTATTCCAATCCGACGCCCACAATTTAATGAACCCGCGAACGACGCAGAACCGCACGATCTCGATCTAACGCTCCAGATCCAAATGGCGAAGGGGTACACCAGGTTCTATTTTCAGCCGTCCATCGCCGATCCGATGGCCAGAAGCGTTTTCCCCAATCCCAGCCAGCCCGCGGCGGCGCTGCCACCAAATCGCGGCGGCCCATCGCCGGAGTGGGGTCAGTCAACCGGCCGAACGCGCCAAATTCAAAGGGGATAGGTGCAAAACGTAGGTGGGGGAAATGCGAACAACTTGAGGAGCACCACACCTTTGATCCCGGTGCCGAGATTTCTAGCGACGACGGGGTGCGGCACCACGGCGGAGGAGGCGCGCCGTTGAGCAATTAACGGCGACGGGGAGCTCCCAACACGAGGCCCGTGCACGCACACCTTCCCTGGGTCCTGGCGACGCTATTTGACCAAAAACCCGGGGCAAGGCGCAAGCACCGTGGAGGTTTGCCGTTGGCGGCCGCGAAGTGGCAATGGCGGGCGCGTACGGCGAATTGAGTGCGAAGGAGAGGTCACCGCGTCGCTTAAGTACTCCGGGTTCGGTCGCGAGGTCACGCGGACACCACGGCTGTTCGTTGGGCGACGGCGGATTTGCCGCGCACGAGCTCCACGGGCGGGCGACGACTTCGCGTGGTCGTTAGACGGAGAAGAAAACGCTGACAAGAAGGCCCCACACGCCAGTGAATCGGAATCCATGCGTGCGTGCGGAAGAGGCAGACGAGTGGACCCCGCGAGACAGAGACGGGGAGCCAGCGCGAGCGGGCGGGTGACTGCGCAGTGGGTCCCGCGTGTCGGCGCGCTCGGGCTGACCTGGTTGGGCCGTCGCGGTGGCTTCTCCAAATGGGCCGAAATGTGGTTCCGAGGCCCAGGTAGGGTTTTATGCTTTTTCCTTTTTATTTTCTATTTTCTTTTCCCCATTTTCAAATCCAATTTGAATTCAAGTTTAAATTCAAACTTTGTGATTAACTTGTCCTCAGTTTGAAAGGTATAATTTCATAATATAAGTGTGAAGGGTGTTTATTCTGATTTTTATTTTATTTTATGTAGTATTTTTCTTAGTTCTTCCCTTCTCTTTCCTATTTTTAAATTTTGAATTCAAATTTAAATTCAAGCTTGTGACTAGTTCATTTGCAAACCATATCTGTGCAAAAACATATTTTATATATGTTTTAGTTCTTTTAGACAAGCTTTCAATCATATAGTAGAGATTAACCCATACCTTATTAGTTCTAGGGAAATCAAATTTATATTGTAGACTTATATATGTTAAGAAATAGTTTAACCATAATTCTTTTATATATCCTAACCCAAAGGCAATTTAGATTATCTAAGTATCTTTAATTATGTATTTTTAACATATTCATGAGTGGGAACTCCTAAATTATGATTATCTTTAAGGAAAGGTGTTTTGATTTAAAATCTTTGAGAATTTTTCTTTGTCTTCACAAGATTGAACTTTAGGGTGTTACAAATCCTACCCCCCTTAAAAATAATCTCGTCCTCGAGATTTGTAAGGAAAAAGGGTGCATGTTCATATTGTTTCAACACATATGCATAAACAAAATCTCGGCATGATGCATATATTATTAGCAAAACACAGGGTCAAATGGACCTTATTATTATTACTAAAATAGTAAAATACTAACTAATAGCTAAACTAATATTTAGGTCTTACAAATAGTAAAATATATATATATATATGTATCTATTTCTATGTTTTATCTCTTTATTCCTGTTGCTCGTTGACTTCTTCACCGACTACTTCATCTCCAACTGGCTCTTCTTCTTGAATTTGAATTTCAAGTTCACCGGGTTCAGCTTCTACTTCTGTATGATGGGCATATCCTCGGTTGATGGATAGGGGCTGACTCTTCCCTGCTGAGGCTTGTCCTTGCTTCATCGGTGCCGGTGTAGTGTAGGCAGCTCTGTTGGGACAGTAGTTGGCGTAGTGTCCCGGTTGTCCACACTTGAAGCATGTCCTGATGGCGGTTGTGTTGGGAGCAGCGGGTCCTACTGGAGTGCTTGCCTTTGGAGGAGCAGTTGGTGTCTGTTGGGTTTGTTGTCCAGAACTGCCACTAGCTGATGTACTTGGAGTGGTAGTATAGCGAGGACGGGAACTGCTTCCAGTCTGTCCTTGGTTGATAGCCTTTCTTTTCTCTCCAAATATACTCCTCTTGTTTTCTACAGCAATAGCTTTGTCAAGTAGCCTTTGGAAGGATGGGAATGTGTGCGATACCAGTTGATATTGCAAGGGTCCAATCAAACCATCCAGAAAGAGCTCCTGCTTTTGCTCATCATCCTCAACATCTCTGGGAGCATATCGAGATAACTGGATGAATTTGTCTCTATATTCGCTTACGGACATACTTCCCTGCTTGAGAGATAGAAACTCCTTCCTCTTAATCTTCATGAGTCCAGCAGGAATATGGTAATTCCTGAATTGTGTGGAGAATTCTTCCCAGGTAATGGTATCGGCAGCAGCATGAGCTGCACAGTACGCATCCCACCAATCTGCAGCGGGACCAGCAAGACGACCCGATGCATAGAGTACTTTTTCTCGGTCCGAGCACTGGGCTATGTTGAGCATCTTCTCTATGGACTTTAACCAGTCATCTGCTTGCAGTGGATCTGCGGAGTTGGAGAAGGTTGGTGGTTTGTGGCTCATGAATTCCCGGTGCTTGTCCCGGGGTGGAACTGGTGGTGGAGGTGGAGGCAATGGCACTTGTTGTTGTTGCTGCTGTTGTTGAAGTTGTTGCTGCAGCTGCTGTTGTTGTACTCTCCTCTCCTGGCGTATCTCCTCCCGTTCTTGGCGCATTTCCCGACGTGCATCCTCTCTTTCCTGGTACATTTCTTGGCGTTCTTGCCGCATTTGGGTGCGCATATCTGCCATAGTGTCAGCCATTTGCTGCATCATTCTCATTTGAGCTGCGACTAGTGGATCAACTCCGCCTTGTGGAGGATTAGGAGGATTCATTTCTGCTGACTGTGGTTGAGGTTGTCGATTAGCAGGCAAATCAATTCCACCACCCCGCCTGGTATTGACCATCTAAGTTAGGAGCATATGGTAAGATAGCTTTGCAAGGGAATCATTTAGTAGACAGAATGAATAAGCTAATAGTTGGTTATGTACTGGAATTTCTTTGGCAGGGCTGAGCCAGATATTCTATGTCAAGACTAGGGTAATTAGTTGTACGAGGTGAATGTCCAAAGGTAAGATAGAATATGTTAAGATGAGATAGATACGGAATACTACCTATATTTTCTAAGGGGATAATCTAGTTTGTCTAGTTATCTTACAAATGCTATCCTTTATACCTAGATGTATATGCAGATGTAATTGTGGACATTACTCCACAACCCATCACACTCAATCAAAGATCCAAATCAAACAAGTATCATAAGAACAAACATTCAAGTCCATAGATATCTATAAAAATAGTTTTGTTTTCTTTCCTAAGAATAGGTCTCCTATTCCTAAAGTCACTTTAGGTACAGGATTTCAAAGTGTGAAATCCACATTTGTCTTTTAGAAGGAAAAAGTAAGGATAATCAGAGTAAAGCGGAAATAGGTGAGAAAAGATTAAGGTAAGTTTAGATAAGAATTAGAGTAAGGTAAGTAGGTAATGGTTTTGTCCATTTCTATCTAGGTTTTGTCCTACAGTCAACATTCCTCTGATACCACTTCTGTAACACCCGGGTTTTAGGGGTCCAAAACTCGGGTGCGAACATAATCACCAGGTGTGCTGGGACCAAGTCTCACACATATGATGAATCATGGCACAGGATCGAATGTCACATCTTTTTATATAACAGGAGTTCTATACAAAATAAATAATTACATTATAAGGAGACAACGGTCCAGCAACCCAAAGTTGACTGGGAGACGACGACCTAGACCACTCACGAACTCATCACAGCATCCTCCATGAGCATCATCCTGCAGTACCTGGTCTTGACCTGTGGTGTATGTGAGACAGCAAGAGTGAGCTCACATACGTTCATCGCTCAACAAGTTGTGGGGAATAATGTGCATGAACTCGCCAAAGGTGGGAGCTCACGTGAAGTGTAAGGCTTACCAAAGAAGATGGTTAGAGCTGAGCATTGCTTTTAAAGTTGGTCAAAATTTTTATTAGCAATTACTAAGTATAAGTAAATACCAAACCCAATTAAATAGTAGAACAAAAGTAACAACTTCACCTGCGATGCAATGCATATGACAAATTGAGATTAAGTTCCATAATTTAATCATGTGAGTGTCCGAGCTGCTCATGACCGTGAGCACGGCTAGTATACCAGTTTTACACTCTGCAGAGGTTGCGCATCTTTACCCACAAGTCGTGTATCCCATGTCGCCAGGGTTTGCAAAGCCCTTAGACACTTCCGAGGTGAATGGCTAGGGATCCACTACGAGGCCTTTACAAAGTTCCACTAGCTTCCGAAAACCCGCTACAGTTTATAGGAAGATCCAGTGCAGGAATCCCTTGCAGGACCGCCATCGCAGCAAAATCCTCCCGAGGGCCTCCCTACACTGACCTCTCCCCTACTGCCCTTGCCCCTTTCGGGTAAGGTAGTCTTCCACTAGCTTTCCTAATTAATCAGCCAAGGGCGTCCCATTCCACCCTCGTGGTAGCACTGTTTTCCCGGGTGGTTCTCCATGTTCCAATTAACATAATGATCTTAACATGAACCATAAATAACAACTGATAACAAAAGTATAATCATGAATGGTGTATCTCCATACCCAAAACCACATATAGCACTAGCAAGTACTACCCAGAAAGTTCAGTGGTAAACAAGGTATAAAGATGGACAAACTAGGGTAACCTATTGGGTCCCATCAAAATTAACCTATGCAGATCATTATGATTAATTAGAACATGAGTAGGTGAAAAGAAGTGATCAAGGGCACAACTTGCCTGGGCCTTGAGAATCCAGGTACCAGGATGATTCTTCAGATCCTCGTGACCTCACTGCTAGTCGTAGCAATACAAACATACATAGTATAGGCAAAATTAACATTACACCAAACATATATGCAAAAAAACATATTAATAATCTACATGTTAAAATAAGATCACAGGAAAAAGAATTATTAATTTTGGAGTTATAGATTTTAAGTTATGGATTTCCAAAGATTCTATGTGCTTAGTACAAGATTAATTAAGATAATAATTTTAATGTGACTTTTATGTAAAACCAGTGGCACTAATTGATAAACAATAATATTACAAAATTATAGGGAGTGGAATGGATTAATTTGGAGTTCATATGCATTTTCTATGAATTATATAAATTCTAGGAATTATTTTTATATTAAAAACTCATTTTCTAATTCATTTTCCTGATTTTATAACTCTCTGGACTGGGCCTCAATTATAAGAAAGGTCAGGGGGCTCGGCGCAAGAAACCCGAGACACAAGGAACAGGGTCCCGAGGGACGGCGGGTTTATTCCGGGAAAGCCGAGGGGCTCTTTATGAAGATTACCCACCGAAGGGGTACGGGTGAATGGTGGCCGCGCGATCACAAATCAAGGGTGCAGATTAGAAGCCTAGGCTCCGAACCGGTACGCAAGCGGAGCCCCTCGGATTCCAATCCGACGCCCACAATTTAATGAACCCGCGAACGACGCAGAACCGCACGATCTCGATCTAACGCTCCAGATCCAAATGGCGAAGGGGTACACCAGGTTCTATTTTCAGCCGTCCATCGCCGATCCGATGGCCAGAAGCGTTTTCCCCAATCCCAGCCAGCCCGCGGCGGCGCTGCCACCAAATCGCGGCGGCCCATCGCCGGAGTGGGGTCAGTCAACCGGCCGAACGCGCCAAATTCAAAGGGGATAGGTGCAAAACGTAGGTGGGGGAAATGCGAACAACTTGAGGAGCACCACACCTTTGATCCCGGTGCCGAGATTTCTAGCGACGACGGGGTGCGGCACCACGGCGGAGGAGGCGCACCGTTGAGCAATTAACGGCGACGGGGAGCTCCCAACACGAGGCCCGTGCACGCACACCTTCCCTGGGTCCTGGCGACGCTATTTGACCAAAAACCCGGGGTAAGGCGCAAGCACCGTGGAGGTTTGCCGTTGGCGGCCGCGAAGTGGCAATGGCGGGCGCGTACGGCGAATTGAGTGCGAAGGAGAGGTCACCGCGTCGCTTAAGTACTCCGGGTTCGGTCGCGAGGTCACGCGGACACCACGGCTGTTCGTTGGGCGACGGCGGATTTGCCGCGCACGAGCTCCACGGGCGGGCGACGACTTCGTGTGGTCGTTAGACGGAGAAGAAAACGCTGACAAGAAGGCCCCACACGCCAGTGAATCGGAATCCATGCGTGCGTGCGGAAGAGGCAGACGAGTGGACCCCGCGAGACAGAGACGGGGAGCCAGCGCGAGCGGGCGGGTGACTGCGCAGTGGGTCCCGCGTGTCGGCGCGCTCGGGCTGACCTGGTTGGGCCGTCGCGGTGGCTTCTCCAAATGGGCCGAAATGTGGTTCCGAGGCCCAGGTAGGGTTTTATGCTTTTTCCTTTTTATTTTCTATTTTCTTTTCCCCATTTTCAAATCCAATTTGAATTCAAGTTTAAATTCAAACTTTGTGATTAACTTGTCCTCAGTTTGAAAGGTATAATTTCATAATATAAGTGTGAAGGGTGTTTATTCTGATTTTTATTTTATTTTATGTAGTATTTTTCTTAGTTCTTCCCTTCTCTTTCCTATTTTTAAATTTTGAATTCAAATTTAAATTCAAGCTTGTGACTAGTTCATTTGCAAACCATATCTGTGCAAAAACATATTTTATATATGTTTTAGTTCTTTTAGACAAGCTTTCAATCATATAGTAGAGATTAACCCATACCTTATTAGTTCTAGGGAAATCAAATTTATATTGTAGACTTATATATGTTAAGAAATAGTTTAACCATAATTCTTTTATATATCCTAACCCAAAGGCAATTTAGATTATCTAAGTATCTTTAATTATGTATTTTTAACATATTCATGAGTGGGAACTCCTAAATTATGATTATCTTTAAGGAAAGGTGTTTTGATTTAAAATCTTTGAGAATTTTTCTTTGTCTTCACAAGATTGAACTTTAGGGTGTTACAGTGACCTTGTCCTGAATCCTGATGTCCAAGATTGAACTTCTCTGGTTGATAGCAGATTCATAAATCCCGGTGCTGCAGATTGAGAAAAGGTGTAAATCCTCAGCTATCACTGTCCTTTATTTTGCTCCCAAAGACGGAGATTGATTTGTCAGTAAGGTGTAGCCAGCCGCTGACCTATATATGCTGTCAAGGATCGGGAGAGGCTAAGGAAGAACCGAAAGACAAATCAGAGAGAGAGAGAGGAGATGGGAGGAGGAAGACGACATGTAGTCTCTTATTTCCCAATTCTTTCATACCTCCTCCGTTACCGTTCGACTCTCATAACCCGTGCCGTGCGTTGCGACGGCTCACAATAATATCCACGTAAATTATCCATCAAAAAGATCTCAAATTTTTTTATTTATTGTTTCCGTTCTTTGCATAATATTTTTTAATGAATAGACGGATACCATAGACAGCAAATCAGGGACCCCATCTCTCACCTCCCTCACTTCCAAGTTTTCGTAGAGCAGGAGGGGAAGGAAAGAGGCGGACATACCTGTTCGTTGACGGAGAAGGATATGACGAAGACCTGGACATCTGGAGTCGACATAGGTAGTATACCGCTAGATATATAGGGAGAGAGCACGCAAGCAGAGAAAGAAGCCCAGCTGGAGCAGCTCCAAACCAAGAGACACCCGCACCATACGTCAATCCGAGAAGAGCGAGAGAATGCGAGTGTCTTTCCAGCCCTAGACCCACCGAGTGACACAACACCACCAACAATTCCGTAGCATATGCCGATTGCTGCTACGCTACGGGTCTGGGTTGTCCAATATCTCAGACATGGACTCCTCATCACCAAGATAACCTAAGCATGACATACACCACCATGTCCTACTCGACGACACGCACGGAGAAAGGCCAGGAGCATGACCTACTCGTCCCGTACCTGCGTCGACAAGCGTCGGTCGACTTGTGGCTGCGACCGTGGGCAGCAGGTTGGGGAGGAAGAACAAGACGAAGGCTAGGAAGACGAACGGGACGTCCGACGACGGTGAAAACGGTGGTGCGCGCATGATGTGAAACGTCCTCGTGGACATGCAATAGCCACTGCGTGAGTCGGTATCGGGGCTGGTGTCAAACGAATACGGGGAGGAAGCGCATGCTCCTATGCCCTCTGCCGAGAATGGGGTGGCGCGGAGGTAGAGGCGTGAGGAAGAGAGAAAGAAGTAGAATGATGAACAAGGTGGTGACAACTGAGGCGAGGACCATCATTATCGTGCGGAGATATAGATGGCCAAATGGGTCATGTTTGGCTAGCCGGTCCGAGGCACGACCCATTTAATAGTGTCTGAGCCAACCCGGCACGAGCGTCATACGGTGCTTGGGTCGTAGCCTCGACCCGTAGTGCTGACCCGGCCCGACACGATTATTTTTTTTATTTTACAAAAAATCATATATAATATATACAATTTATATTTAATATTATAAATACCTGAGCATGTTGTTCTATTGGTTACATAGCTTCGTCCAATAACTCTCACCCTTCTTGTGGGTTTAAACCCTACCTTCTTCACTGTTTTTTAATATTTTATGTTGAGTTGATTTGGAAGAAATGTTGAGACTTTTTTCGGATGCTTTAAGTACAGTAGAGATATAGGTTTAGCTTAGCTCAGTTGGCGCACTCTGGCTCGACTACCTTTCTATTTGAAAGGTGGCTTCTTGTATTGTGCTTGCTCTTCCTGCCATCGATGTGACTATCTTCAGGTTCTTCAGTGCTGCTGGCCTGCTGCTAACATCCGCCTCCCCTTCAGTTCCGGATTGACCCCGAGCTGGAGCACGAAGAAATCGATCACGAAGAGTGGCTGCATCTCCCCAAGTAGCCAGCGATTCATCCAGACCAGACCATAGCACTTTGACCTGAGCAACCATAGCACCACCTCTTTGAATCATCCTGCGCTGTAGAATCTGCATAGGAACCTGATGAGCAGCCATTTCCATTCGAAGCATCGTTACCGGTTTCTGGTCACGTCCCAGGGCAGCCTTGAGCTGTGATACATGGAATACCGGATGGATTGCAGAAGAAGGTGGCAGTTTCAACCTATAAGCAACTGATCCCACTCGCTCCACAATTTGGTAAGGACCAAAATATTTGAACTAGAGTTTGTTATTAGCACGGGTAGCAACTGAAGACTGAACATAGGGATAGGGTTGTAGCTTGAGAAAACCCAATCATCCACCTTGAAAAACACGTTCAGAGCGATGTAGATCCGCTTGCTTCTTCATTCTGGCCTGAGCACGCAACAGGTGCTGCTAGACCAATTTCTTCATCATTTCTCGTTCCTGCAAGGCTGCAACCATACCTTCAAGTCCATCAACGTGACAGCAGCGGCATCAGTTATGCCAAAGTGCCGAGGTGAACGCCCATACAACACTAGGAGTCCTTGTAAACAAACAGTAGCTCCCTGTTGTGTAGCCAATAACAACACTTGTACCATAGTACCCTCAGGAATGCTGGGCAGTAGTCCTTGTAAACAAACAGTAGCTCCCTTATGTGGTATAGACATCCACTTAATATCCTAATCCACTTTCATAGGGCTAAACTTTTCCAGCTAATCCATACCTACTATCATGTCATAAGTGGCGAGTGGAAGCATTTTGGTAACAGAACATAAGGTGCAATATTGAATCATCCATTCCACATTAAGTAATTGATATTGACAGATGATCATGTCCCCATTGGCAACTCTAACAGACAGTGTAACAACCAACTCTAGTATTCCTTGCATGAGTGATAAGAATCTGGTACTGGGGAAAGTGTTGGAACTACCTGAATCAACTAGTATAAATAAGGGAATTGACTAGATTGATCCATTGAATTTCAGTGTCTGAACACCTTCAGTTCCATTCCAGGCAGCCTGAGATATAGCCAACATAAGTTGTGGGGTTGGAGACTCCACCTTGTCAGGTTCCTCATCACTACCCAACAGTTCTCAAACCTCTTCCAAAGCTTGGAGTTCGATGGATGAAGCACATTTATGTCCATACAACCATTTCTCAGCACATCGATCACATAGTCCTCGAGCCCTTCTGTAACCGCGAAGAGAAGCCAACTTGGTCCCTTGGAGAGGAACTCTAGAAGAGTCCAACACTATGTTATCAGCCTGAACACCATATGTAGGTTGATCTTGTTTAGCAATATCACCCGATCCAGACCACTGCTCAGGCATCTGTTTGTGTCCAGAAACATCAAATCGATGTCGTCCTGATGATTCCAACGCCTCCTCCTATACCATGGCAAGAGCACAAGCAGTCTCCAAATCAGATGGACGTTGCACCATAATCACCAACTTAATATCATCACGGAGTCCATCGATAAAACACATGGTATAGTAGAGAAGTTCAGTTCTAGAATCATATGCAGCCAGTTCATCAATTAGTGAAGCAAATTGCTCCACATACTGAGAATTGGATCCTGACTTTTTGATATGAAACAATTGTCGAATTAATGATTCATGTTGTTCTCTCTCAAAACGGTCATGAATAAGAGAACAAAATTCTTCCCTTGATAGTGTTTTCAATCTCCTACCCACGGATTGCAACCACCTGGCTGCACGTCCCACAAAATCCAGAGAAGCAATCTTAACCCAAACAGTCAATTCGACCTCATACATGTCAAAATAGCTCTCACAGTTTGCTTTCCATAACTGTGGCCGATCCCCGTCAAATTGAGGAAAACTGACTTTTGGCAAATGACTAAGCCCTCTTGCGCCCTGACTCTCTTGCAGACTCGTATGCATGAAATTGTTCAGAGAAGAAGTCCGTCGAACAGAGAGGAGGGGGGTTGATTGATCGTACCCTTGCCCGGACCGTGCGTTTGATATGATCCCCTAAGCTCACGATCCCAGAAATGATGCTCATGAGGTGGCCACTAGGCCCGCGACGTTGGATCTGGCGGGTGGGCGCTCGGACGTAGCCCCTAGTTGACTAAAAATGCTCGGTCGATCGAAGTGCTCGCGCTCCATGAACTTGGTTGAGTGAGTTGCGCTTTAGAGCACCCTCTAAAAGATTTCATTCTCTATATATTCTTTATTTCCAACAACGTCTTCTAAATTTCAAAATTTATATCTCATCTCATATTTTACCTAGGATATTAATAAAAAATATCAGAAATTGATTCTTGTTTGGACGTAACCCTGTTCCCAAATTCCCAAACCAGCGTACGTTATTCTTCTTCTAGTTCGTTCTCAAGTCCGGACTGCAGCTGGTTGCTCCAAAAATCCATTGTCCCAAGCTTCTTCCTCGACACCAATGGCGGACCTTCCCTGACTCCACACTCGGCGAGGCCGGGACGTCCATGGAGGCTTCCCTAAGCTTCATCACCATGTCGGTGCTGCCTCCAGCGTGCGGATGCAGTTGCTGCGGCCAGGTGCGCGCGACACAGCGGGGGATGGCCGTGGCGCGATGGTCCTCCTGCTGCCTCGAGTGTGGGGTTGTAAGTCGGTAGTGCGCTGTTGTGGCTCGAGTTGCTAACGACGCGTATGGGTAGTACGTGAATAGGAAACCGCTAGATCGCTAAAACAATGACGACCGCTTGATTTTAGAGGATGTTTTACCGTTAGTTAGTTGTTGAAAGCGTAAGAGAAGAATAACGACCGCTAAATTTACCGTAGCAGACTGCTGGACACAGCCTAAAGCTTCACCCTGCCCAAAGACCTTCTCAAAGCCTGCAACTTGGGAACTTGCAGCTTTTGTTCGCGCTAGTTCCAAAAAAACTGATCATCACGTAAAAACGAGCTCCTCTAAGCCTCACAAACAAATACTGGCACATGATGGTTCGTTCCAAAATCCAAAGACGTATACACGCGCCTAGGAGAAAGGTCATGGTCTTCAGGTGAATGAGATTTCAGGTCTGCATCTTGTATAGCTCATAGTACTGCCTTCCACGGATCGGATCAGGTAAATAGCACCACAAACCAAAGTACTAGAGCATCACTAGATTCAAGCCAGCTCTCGAGACTAGACCACTGGCAATACATTACGCTGGAAAGCATACCTCATTTACACACCTAAACTACTCGGCGAAAGCTCCAGCCGAGCCAACAACACAAACAGACATTACCGCAGGAGCAGCACGGGAAGGGAACGCTCCTTCCTATTCCCACACGTCGTCCAAAGAGGAGTCCTCGTCTTCATCCCGCTGGTTCGCCAGCGCCAGCTCCTCGGAGACGTAGGAGAGCCCCTGCATCAGCCTCACCACCTCCGCCGCGTCGTCGAGGTAGTACTTGGCCTTGCTGGGCTTGCGGCCGACGGTGCACGCGAACACCTCCGCCTTGGACGCCAGCGAGTCCCCGCAGGCAGCGGTGGCGATCAGCTGGAACATGTCCTCGTCGGACTTGTCGTCGCCGATGCACAGGACGAAGTCCGGGCACTGGCCCCGCTCCTTCATCGACACAAGCATGCGCCGAGCCACCAAGCCCTTGCTCACGCCCTGCAAATAAAGCGAACAATCTCGTCGCCTGGTCTATTTGCCCAATGCAAAGAAGATGGGGAGATCGAGGCTTCACCTGCGGTTTCACTTCAACTGAGTGAGGCGTGGTCTTCACCGACACAGGCTCGTTCGCGAGCACGCTCTCAAGGTGGTCGACGAGCTCCTTGGCCTGGCACGACCCGAAGTCGGGGTCCGCGTCCTCGTAGTTCCACACGAGCACCGTCTCCCTGTCCTCGATGGTTGAGCCGTCCGTCGTCTCCCTGTACAGGCACATCACCGGCTCCGCGATCTGCTTCCAGCTGCAGTCCGTGGCAGCGACACAGGTCTTCCATTCCGCGTCCCTCTTACACCTTTATATTCAGTAATATAACACATTAATTTCAAGAGTCAAGAAATCCCAACGAATTCAACTGGAAGACAATTCCATTCCAACACTACTATGTGAAGTTCCACCAAATGAAACATTTCTTCACGACAGGACGGCATTTAGCATTGCAAGATGAATGATCCATCAAGTTTTTAGTTGGCCCATGTTATGGCTTATTGCATCGTATTATTAAGGCAGATGATGATGATGATGATATGGAGAAGCAAAAGAAAAATCTGATCTTCAGAAAGCAGGACATAGAGCCACATACCTCAGGAAGTAGCCATGCTCCGCGGCTATGCCAAGGTTCTCACAAGGGAACCACTCATGAAGGGTGCGCCGGTCATACCCGCTGCATAGGTACACCACATTGTCCTTGTCCCGGCACAGGCTGTTGAGGATCCGCACAGATTCAGTGGACGGGCTCTTGTTAATCGCCTGTGGCATCAGCGTGCCATCGTAGTCCAGCAGAATTGCCCGTGTCTTGGCTCTCCGGTATGCCATAAGGATGTTCTCCAAGGAAAGCTTCCTGAAGGTCAGGTCGAGCGAGACCACTCTGAACCGCAGGCCGAAGCCAATGCCCCAGCACCTCTTCTGAGAATGATACTTGCAGGTCCTCTCAAGGTCCAGGAGGAAGCTGTTAGCCCAGTACCCGACGTCGTGGGTGCTCACGTAGCGGAAGTGCTTATCGTGGCGCAGCCTCTTCTCGTTCTCAGGCAGCACAAGGGCGGTCTCCATGGCGTCAGCCACGGCCTCGATGTTCCACGGGTTCACCCTGATGGCGCCGCTCAGAGACGGCGAGCACCCGATGAACTCGGACACCACCAGCATGCTCTTCTTCTCCTCTGGCTTCCCCTGCCGCAGCATCCTGTCCAGCTTCTCGTTCCCCTGCCGGGAGACGATGTACTCATAGGGAATCAGGTTCATGCCGTCCCTGACCGCGGTCACCAGGCACACCTCGGCTATGACGTAGTAGGCCACGCGCTCGTAGAACTGCAGAGGCTCATCGATCAGGACCACCGGCTCGTACCCCGGCTCACCGTACACCTCGTTGATGCGCCGCACCATGGCGTACGTCTCGGTCTGCACCTCGGCGACGTCCTTCCCCCTCCCTCGCGCCGGGTTGGCGACCTGCACCAGCACCAGCTTCCCCCGCCACTCGGGGTGCTGCCGCAGCAGCTCCTCCATGGCAAGCAGCTTGAGGCTGATCCCCTTGAAGATGTCCATGTCGTCGACGCCCAGCATGACCACTCTCCCCTTTCCAGAGTACATCTCCATCAGCTCGGACACCTTGGCCTCGGTCTCCGGCAACCCGAGCACCGTCTTGAGCTGCTCCATGTGCACCCCCACAGGCAGGATCTTGATGCTCACCGTACGGCCGTAGTACTCGAGGCAAATGTGCCCCCTCTTGGACTCGTACGAGAGCCCGAGCATCCGGCCGCAGCAGGAGAGGAAGTGGCGCGCGTAGTCGAAGGTGTGGAAGCCGATGAGGTCAGAGTTGAGCAGGGCGCGCAGAAGCTCCTCGCGCACGGGGAGCGTCTTGTAGATCTCGGACGAGGGGAACGGCGAGTGCAGGAAGAAGCCGAGCTTGATGCGGTTGAAGCGCTTGCGCAGGAAGGTGGGGAGCACCATGAGGTGGTAGTCGTGCACCCACACGAAGTCGTCGTCCGGGTTGATCACCTCCAGCACCTTGTCCGCGAAGATCTTGTTGGCCGAGACGTAGGCCTGCCACAGCGCGCGGTCGAAGCGGCCGCCGAGGTCGGGGGACAGCGGCAGCATGTAGTGGAAGAGGGGCCACAGGTGCTGCTTGCAGAAGCCGTGGTAGTAGCGCTCGGCGATGTCCGTGGGCAGGAAGGCCGGCACGCAGTTGTGGGTCTCGAGGAGCGCCTGCGCGACGGCGTCCTGCTCGGCCTGCGGGATGTCGTCGCGCAGGCAGCCGATGTAGATGAACTCCATCAGTGGGGAGGACGAGTGGTGCAGGTGGCGGAGGAGGGAGTCCTCGTCCCACTCGAAGGTCCAGGGCTCCTCCGGCGACTCCGGGCGGCGGGACCGGATCGGGAGCTGGTTGGCCACGATGATGGTGCGCGGCCGCGGCGGCGTGGACGGCGACGCCGGCGAGTCGTCGATGAGCCCGGGGGTGGTGACCACGCGCGGGAGCCGCCGCCGGAGCGCGCCAAGCGCCGCGACCGCCGGCGCCTGGTCCGCTGCTCCGGTTGCCAGGTCGAGGAGGTTGGAGTAGGAGCGAGACGCCATGGCAGGCCGCCTGGTCCTCGCAGGGATCCGATTCCGAGCTGGCTTGGATCAAATCTTTGGGGGCTTTTGCTACAAGAAGCACAGTCCTTGCGGCAGAAAACCAAGATTGGCGTTTGGATCGACGCACGAACTAGCGGAGAAATGGAGCGGATGCTTTGGTCCGCTGTTTCTTGCAGGATAGGGACAAGCTCGCAGTGTCTGAGAGAGAAGTGGCACACACTGGACTCAACAAGCAGCCACCTGTGAGTGAGGGGAAGGAGTCAGAGAGATAAAGAGGATTTTTTGTGCTTTCAATACAAAGGGACGGAGAGCCTTTTCTTCTGCTGCAAACTGACGTTGCTGTTCTTGCCTGGTGGACGCGGGGGAGTACAGCTGAGTGGTGAAAAATTTGACGGCTCACAAGAGACTAGCAGTAAAAAATCCCCTTCAAAGCGAGCAATGAAGCAAGGAACTCTGCTGGACTGGAGTAAGAAGCTGATAAATATCAGACGGAAAGTGCAGGAGAAACGCGAGAAGAATCTCCGAGCCGCAATCAACCCCTCCTCCTATGCTCTTAAGAGCTGCTCATGTTGCATGAGGAAGAAGTGGGGGTGGACAGGAGAAATAGCTTTATAGCAGCACGAGGAGCTCACCCTGGCCTCTCCGGAGGTCCTCGTGGAGGGGAGATCCTTGGCCTTGGATTAATCAACCAGGCGACCGACGGCAACAAACGAGTCGCATAGGACACCACGACAGCGGGGTGTGGGGGTGACAGGGACGGCAACGATCACGGCTCTCCCTCTCCCTCTCCTTCTGGGAGACGGATAAGCGAGAGGAGAAAAACAAGAAACGGGAGGAAAAGAATATGGAATTTGCTTGGCGATCCGGAGGCGGCCTTGTTTGGTTCTGGTTAGGTGGCCTTGCGCTTGGATCTTTCCGCAGCTCTCAGGGGAGAAGAACGCAGGCAGCACAAGTGCAGTGCCGCTGGAATCAACTGGGGAGGAAGTTTACCGGCGTGTGTGCGTCGGACGGACGGAGTTCGGTGGCCGTTCCCTTCGTGTAATTATTGGTTTTATATCAGTAGACAGCGAAAAAGCCTGGTTGTGTAGTACTGGTAACTGACAAGGTTGCCCACGCTATTAGTTTTCTAGTTTGAAAATCCCATTTTTCAAAGTAATTTTTATTTTTTTAAGAAAAAATAAACTAATTTTTTATGAGTAAATAGAAATCTCTTGGAAAAAAAGGTTGCCAAACTAGCCTTAATATTTAGATTTTTTACATAAAAATATTTTCTTTAAAATAAAACAGCATTGTTTTTTACTTTGCATTAGTCTTTTCTCCATAGCGAGATAATTGGATTTTTGTCACTCATAATGTTGTCTTCTTGTTATAATTACCACTGTGTTTATGAATTGTGGGTCCAGCTGGGTCTATGAAATATGGGTCTGATGACAATTTTACAAACCTGTTTAGCTGATATTTGCTGATGGCAAATATCAGAATCTCTCCTCCATAGCACAATAGCACAGGTTCGGTATAGGTATCCATTACATTAAAGCCATTATATTCTATTTCTCCCCTTCTTTTCTTTCTTGTTGCACATCATATTGCACAAATGTGCATTTTACCGTCAGTGACAGATTAAATATCCTTGGTACGGTTTCTTCTATTGAGCTCATTTATTTAAATAAGACCATTGTCTACAGACTGTTTAATTTCTTGGCCCCTTGTATTTTTTAAGTAATCTGGTACATTCTCTCTTGTTGATTTATAATTGACTTTTTATCCTAAAACGTTATCTTTTGTGTGTCTTATCGTTCCGTCAACATCTACCATCTACCTGCATTTTACGACTTGCTAGACAAATTATAAAACTATTACTCTATTTGAGCTCCTAATCTTAGGCGGATTGCTAATCCAATCACTTTATCACTCTTGTTCCGCTGCTGCTTATGGGTTTCTCGTGCAGTAGATTGGGAATCGATTACCCAACTATTACAAGTTAAATATCAAAATCAAATATGTTTTTGTGCTTCTCTGATTTGCTCAGAGAGATTAGAATATAGCTTGGATGTCTTTTGCGCATGTGTATAGTCCTTGTCCTTCTCAATGCGTTCATTGTGGTTTTTCTATTTCTATAATGGTGGTGAAATCCTTTTTTTAACGTTCATACACTTGTTGTTATAGAGTGTGAAGCGGTCGAATTTCTTCCAATTTATGTCCGTCAATACCACCGTTATGAATAACTGTCGTTTGATGACAATCAAAATTGACTATTACCTGCATCCAACAATTGATGGCCATTACGCACTAATGTTGACTGCTAGGTTCAGCGTATTTGGCTCCTACACCTATAAAAGGAGCTGAGAGACCCTATGTTCAGAGCACCTCATTTCACACTCATAGCCTCATATACTCTTTCTTAGAAGACATCTCCCTTCCCCTCCCTCTGATTTTGTGGTTAGTTGTGCTAGATCTCCAGTGTTACGGGTCCACGAGAGAGAGGTGGCCAGAGCATGGTCTCCTAAACAACTATCGTTCAAGCGATGAGATGCTCGGGTGAGGACAGATAACCATGTTCTTAGGGAGTGCCTTTGACACGATTGCTCGACACTGCTACACGATATACATTCCCACCAGGTAGAACGGCTACATCAAAGAGCAGAATGTCAGGTTTAGAATATAATGGTTGTGTCCAATGATTTATTTTATTATGTTTGTCACTATTTTGTTTGTGATAGACATATTAGATCCACACGCGCACATTTCTATTGTCGCGAGTCCTTTAATATTATTTCTTTAAATAAAATACAAATAAAAACTATTTCTGTAACACCGTTCATGCTGAGACGTTTTAGTTTGCATGTCCAGCATGACACGGAGGTGTTCTAACTTCTATACGAGTACATGTATCTTCATATTTTTGTTGAAAGAAGCATCTGTACATCCTACACAGATCTGGTGCTTCATGTACGTACATGTGCAAAGTAGGTAGTCCTCCTACACGACCACAGTTCTCAGCTCTCTCTCACACACACACACAAAAAAAAAGGCGAAGAAGCACTAATCTGGATCATTCTTTTGGCATCCTGATCAGCACTCAAATCTCTTTGCCGTCAAAAGAGTGAAGATGCCCCTCGCATTTGGCTGGAGACCAAAACCAGTGGCGAGCTTTCCGCGAGTGCGCATTGGCCTCTCTGCCCTTCGTTTCTGCACCGTGCTCCACAAGGCAGGAGGCGACGCGACGACGCCCGCAAGGCACGACCGCGCGTGGCGTGGGCACGGGTTGAAGAAGCTCACTTCTCACGTGGCCGTCGGCGTGGCCCGCCCGACAGCGAACCCAGAGTCCCAGCCCCCAGCCCGGTCCGCCGGCGACGTGGCGTGGCGCGACGCGTTGGTGCCGCAGCGGCGACGGGCAGCGGGCTAACGGCAGCTTGACAAGTGGATGTCAGCAATTACGTTGTTTCGTTGTCATGAGCTGGTGGAGTCTGGACTGGTGGTGGTGGTGGTGGCATGGAATTCTTCCGTGCAGGCTGCGAGGGGAATCTGATTGGCTTCCCACTGTTTCTGCCCTAGACAAGACTGGTAGATAGATGCTTGTTGCCGGATCTCTGTAGTGGGCCGATGAGCTGGTACTATTACTCTCACCATTTTAAAATAGTTGTCGTTCTCTCTTTTTTTCTAAAAAAATATTATTAACAATTTCAGTTAAATATATATATAATATTAATACTTATAGTATATAGTTATTATTAGTAAAAACAGACCTTTCAATCTGTTTTTATAATAAATTTATTTAAAGATATAAATATTGCTAATATAATTTATGCATTTTGTTAATCTTACTAAACTTTGACGGCTACGAATACTATACCGATAATTATTTTGTGATAGAGGCAGTACCCTTACCTACGAAATAAATTCGGTAATTAGTTACAAAAAATTAGCATTTAAAGAAACCTCGACGCCTCAAAACAAATACGTGTATGGTATCCGGACTCCGGAATTCCTAACCAGCACGAGTACTATACTTGTACAGTTGTAGTACTGAAGTAGAACACTTGTGCTGGGGGGTCGTCGAACCAAAGAGATTGAACAGACAGACAGGCAGATAAGGTTTGGCCGTTTGGGCTAGGGGCACGAATTGTTTTGTCGGGCACACCGTACGGGCACTGTTGCTCCACGTGGGGCTACAACAACTAGCGGCTGGCGCTGTGCTCTCGTGGCGTGGTCACCGCGTGAGCGCACCAGCGCCGCGCCCGCTAACGGCTCGCGAGCACGGCACTGTTCCGGCCAACCCAGCTTGCCGCTGCGCCTTGCACCCGCGCCACAGTAGTACCCACAACCCACTCATTCAAATCGGTTCATGGCACCCGCCTGGCTGCGCGTCCATCCACCATTGGCCTGGTGCTGCGGCCCGCAGAGGTGGAGGATGAGGCGGAGGACCACCCACCACGCACCAGGCAGCACAGCCGTGTCCGTGGCCCGCCCAGTGCCATACTGCCAAGTCTGCCATCGCGAGCAGGGTGGCGCCGGCGCGCCAGAGCCAGCATCGGTCCAATCCCGACCGTCATGGATCCATCCAACGGTCAGCAAATCAAGCAGCGCCGGTTGAGTAGTTACGGAGGGGATAAGGTACGCCTACGCTAGGTTGGCATTCTCCTGCCGGATCATTTCGTTTTGGGGTGGGGGCATGGTTTCCGTTTCTAGATGTGAAAGATTTTTGCTTTCGTGACCAGGGAGGGCAGTCGGGGACGCAATTTAAAACCTGCCGCTACCGTTCCTCTCCCCGATCGCTACCTGGGTGCGCCCGTCAGCCATCGACGTCGCGGACGTCGCGTCGACTGCTGCCACGGCATTGTCTCGTTTGCACATCGAAAGGGAAACGGACGCCATCGCCATCGATCGTTCATTAGCAGCTCCCTTTCCACTGATCAAACAGTAACGAAGGGCACTCAAGTGTTGTGCCCTGGTTCGAATCGAGAAGGATTTTGTGTGTGTGTGTGTGTGTGTGGTGGGGAGGGAGGGGCAGACACGGGAGCGTGTGATGTGACGATGGGCCTGGCCACCTGGCCGTCAACGCTGGGGTCAGATCGGTTGGTAGTTGGTACAATGATCCGCTGATCTCGACGCCTCAATTTCTACTACAGAAAATTATCTATTTGACACTGGGAAAACTTCTCCTTCTCTACCTATCTATCGCCTATCGTCTTTTATTCCCTGTTCAGCACTCCTGTCACATTCGTCTAGCTGTAGCGTAAAATTCCCTCATAAAGATAAAAAAAACATATTAGTTTGTCTTTAATTCGTACTGGTTTTTACTGTTTCTAGATTATTTTTATCTATATATATTAGAGCTACAGCAATTCTAAAGCTAATTTTAATTCGAAGCGAATAGCCCAAGATATATACCACAGATCAAATAGACAACCCAGAAAACAACCACTCGACCTGGCTCTCTCGTTCGACGGTGCGTCTCGCGTCCTAGCCATAGATTGGGCCGTCTGCTACTTGCTGACGGCGGCCATGACGCAGTGGTTGTCGCGACAGCTAGTCTAGTGGCGATGGCGGTGTCGAAGTCTAGCGTGTGGCGGCGGCAGTGCGCCGTGTCGAAGGTGCCATGGGTGGCGGGCACCAGATGCTAAAGTGGCGGGCCTATATATGCTATGCACGGAGCACGGTGTCGGAGCAGTTATTACCGGCCGTCGTCAGCACATGTGGTCGCGACTCGCGAACAGAACATAGGGCTGGACGAAATATTCGTGGCTCGCTGGCTCGCTTGATTCATAGTCAGCTCGGCTCGGCTCGAATTGGCTCGTTTGAATTTTTTCACGAGCTGAGCTGACATCCTAGCTCGGTTCGTTAACGAGCCAGCTCGGTTCGTTAACGAGCCAGCTCGCGAGCTAAACGAGCTAACATATTCCAGCAAAACGAAACTATATGCATATCATTTACAGAATAATTGATGAACATGTTATATATATGTGAGGTGTCTATGGTCTATGAATTAAACTAATGATTAATGAACTATGTCAATGTGTTAATTTGGTCTATGCAAATATAATTATGGGTTAAATTGATGAACATGTATGTGAATTGTGAATTAATGAGTGATGAATTGTGCTAATTTGGTGTTATATTGACGTGATTTGTGAAATTATGAGTATAATTACTATTTTCTATTGTTAAATTAGTTTGAAATTAACTAAAAAATAATTATTATGTACATTTTATTTTTTCTGCTCTGGCTCGCGAGCTTAACGAGCCAGCCCGAGCTCGTTAACGAGCCGAGCCGAGCTGACTCTGTGGCTCGTTACCTTAACGAGCCGAACCGAGCTGGCTCGTTAGCTTAACGAGCCAGCTCGAACTCGGACGAGCCGAGCCGAGCTGGCTCGTTATGCACCCCTAGCCGAACACCATGGGTCAGCAGCTCGTGCCGAGTGCCGAACTGCCGACGCCGGCTGGCGCCGTCTTCAACTGCTGCGCCTGCGTGCTAGGATGGCTCGCCGTCTACAGGTCTACTGCGCCACCAGCCTGCTCTAGATGCTCGTTCCCTTCTGGTACTAGTACTGGCTATTCCGAATCACGAGAGAAGATAAACAGCTAAAATACCGAGACAAGTTATTTATTATCTGCAAACAAATAAATAAGATTAGAAAATTATACAGCAGAAGGAACCCCATCAAGCTACAGGAAACACGTATGAGGGTACCGTGGATAATTGGATTTGACGCCGTTACGATGAAAACTCATCAGTCAGCGAGGATTGGATTTTTAAATTCCAGGTTCAAATTAAATAGGGAACGAGAACCTTTTCCACTGTCGGAAATTTTCTCCTCCAACTGCGAATACGCACGCGGTGAGCTACCTACCTACCTGGACGCTGTACCGTTTCAGGCGTGTGTGGGTGCAGTGGCATGCCATCAGGTCCAGGAACCTCTCTCGGTTTTGAGCCTGATTAGGCTTTGTTTGTTTACACCAATCCAGCTCCGGATTAACATGGATTGAAAATAAATCCATGTCACAATCCATGCTCCAAAATAATTCAAGACTACTTAAAAAAATTTATTCGGTTAAACCCATCATGGAATATAGCCCAAGGATTTGGGAATTTTTTAAACTATGGAAGACATGGATTCTATCCATAGCTCATTAGGTATGGAACAAATCCATGAAGATATTGCACAAGTTTACATTAGAATCCATGGATCAAAAGAATAACTAGCTTTAAGAGACACATGAATTACTTGATGGATTTAATCCCACCATGGGATTGGATGTGAGATATGGATTCACCCAATCCATACCTATATTAAATCTATGATGGGATTTCATCCCATGTAACCGAACAAGGTCTTACATGATTCATCTCTGGAAATCGGGCTCGACCGGTGATCAGTCGTTGTCTCTGGGAGCATTTGATGAGGGTCGAGACTCTCTCGCGCCGATGGGTTCAGATAAGATTCGCATCTCGCGTGCTGCCGTTTTCAGCGCTTTTGTTTTGATTTTTCCAGTGTCAGCCTCAGGGCAAGCAATCTGGCATTCTAGCTAGTCATGGAGGATGGGCGCCAGCCGCCAGCAGCCAGCAGGTCGAGAGTACACCGTCGGGCGTCGGCATGTGCATCGGGCTGCTTTTTGCTACTGTTGGCTCCGACAAGCGCACAGTGCTTATCGTACAATAATGTCTCCGGATTTAATCCACGTGTCGTGCTCTTAGCCGCGAGATTAGTCGCTACCACTGTCGACGGTGACATGACAGTGTAGTACTACCTTTTTCCAGGATATTTTGCTGTGGCATGTCCAGTGTCCTCATACATATCCCGAGGCGCGGGAGTATTTCTTTTCCTAGGGCTGGTTTGGGAACACTAATTTCTCATGGGATTTTCATTTTCCCAAGTGAAAATGAACTAATTTCCCTTGGGAAAATGAAAATCCCATGGGAAATTAGTGTTCCCAAACTAGCCCCTAGGGGGTGATTTGGTGATAAGGGGATCACGGGGATTGAAGGGAAAATGAACTAATTTCCCCCCTCAATTCTTTCCAATCCGGCCGTGATTCCTAGCCACCAATCAGCCCCTAGGTGTTGGAGAAGGCGAAAAGCATTTCTCTGGTAGTCTTTGGTTGGTGGGTGCAATACAAACCTCAAGCTCCGCTGTGCAACTGCAACTGCAAGTTTTTTTTAATTGGTTCGTGGAGTTTTAAAACGCGTCGTATTTGGTTTGCTAATCTGCTCTTACAGGATAGCGCCATGCAAAAGGTACGCCTGAGCCAGGCTAGTTGAGCTATCGTATAGCCTTGTCAGCAAGTTTTTTTTAATTTTAATCACCTGATTATTCTATATAAGAAAATATTTTTAATGGTTAGATATATACAGGCTGAATGTTACGCTTAGCAGGGATAAGGGGGGCATGGGTTCTTCGTTAGCATCAAATAGGGCGAGGTTCAACGAACCTGGTACGGTGATGGCAATGCTTCACCAGGTGCTATGAACAAAAAAAAACAATCAAGAAGCTAGGAAAAGTCTTGGCCACCATGCATATATTGCTTGCACTAGAACAACAACATGGATAAGCAACAACACACCAAATGCAAGTGGGAGCTCCTATGATGGTCGATGCTGTTTTGCTTTGTTTATTGCTGCTGCTGATAGTGGACAGGTAAACCACTGTTGTCATTGTTTGGGAATCTCGGTATTGCTGTGCTACCTGGCCCCACCACAGCACGCTTTATACTATTATTAGGACCGTTTCACTTTAGAGTTTTTAATATACTCACCTTTGGTCATGGCGGATCATCAGTCGCCATGCGAGCCTTTGTTAATTTTTAACCCGATTAGGTGGATTGATCACTTACTAAGTACTCTACCTTTCTATTCTAAATTAAAAAGATATTTTATTTTTTGAGTATTTTTAAAAATATACATCTAGACATAATGCATATTTAAGTGTATATTAGAAAACAAATATTTAGAAGACAGAAAAACAAAATATCTCGTAGCTACGGAACGGAAGGAAGCGTTTGACATAGTACTATAGTAGTAGCGAATTGTTTGTCCAGGTGCTGAATGAAAGAAAACAGGCAAAAGATGGTGGTCGCCGGCTGGAATCTGGATGGCCATACGCATCCGCGTCGCGAGCGGCGAGAACGTACTCCGTTTAGGGTTCCCTTCCCGAGGAGTCCGCTGCGTAATTAGACAGCATCGGTTGGCGCTGTACGGCGTCTGGTTTGGCTCTCGGATTTGCATGCTGGCTCTCATGTAGAACTTTTTTTTTTTTGGTTGGGTCGTCCAGTTGCCTATTGCCTTGGGGCATGGAATGTATGCGATGCGAATGCGAGATGACGAAGCAAAAGTGGGCAGCCCATACGTCAAAAGGACGGGCATTGCATCTGGAATTAGAACACAACCATACAACGCGAGAGGCCAGAGGGGTCGCTGAAAGTGGCACCGCACAGGTTCTTCCTTTCGGCATCGCATGATCGCCAAGCCTGTATAACCAGCCACTTCAGGGGTCCAAGGTTTCAGACACGGACGGTGCCACTGTCACTGCCACTCTACACCAAAACACACGCTAGCCTTTCGGCGGCAAGTCGCTCCCCCGTGCGGTTCTTGTCGATCCATGCAGCTTTTTTTGGCATCGAGCAAATCATTCGGAACATATTTAGTGGGGTTCAGTTGGGACCGCCTCCTCTCCTGTCGCCTTCGGCTGCTGCGAGCCTGCGATTAACCAGTTCGTCAACGTTGTTTATGACTCGATAACGCAAGGGAGGTCGTGCCTTATATTTATATCATAAGAGATTCTTACAGTCTATGCTAGTTATAACCATCATGACGTATCTATATTCAAATTTTACATCTATACAAAAAGACAAGTCTGATTAGATCTTTGGAGCAGACATTTGTTCGTGAGAGGCTACTATTGAGGATTTCACCTCAAGCAAACACATCCGTCAATAGTTTAGAGATGATTAACAACATTCTTTGTTTCACATTCCCTTTGAGCAAAGCAATAAAACCATAAGATCATATGAAGATCAAAGTTGTTAGATCACCTTCGTTCGACTCTCGAAAGCTTTGGAGTAGTTGTTGTCGAACATCAAGCTTGGGCGGTCACTAGGGGTACACTGAACATGTTTGGTACATGTAGCCTGGCTTGGTTGTATTTGTAACCTCTCTGAGTACCCTACCCGATGTGTAGTTCGATGCATCATCGAATATGTCTGGTGCATTATAAACCTCCACATATACGCTATTGACTTCTCTAGGTGCCATATCTGGTGATTTATTCGATGCACACATGCGTGTTCGATGTACTCTGATTTCTAGTCTTTTGTTCACCACATTGACTTTACCTGAGTCCACATTGCATTCTTGAACTATATTCATAAACACTATGAAACTCTATTAGTCCAAATAGTTATGTTGATCATCGAGCACCAAAATATTTAAACAAATGATCCGTTGTCTATTTTCCTTACAGAGGCGGATGATTGTTGTATCGGTTTTCAAGCTTCGGCCCATGTTTTCTTTATTGTCACAACATGCGCCAAGATTTTATTTGATGGGGAATTCGTGAGATAAGCCAGCAGTTGCTGGTGTTGGGCGACACATGTTAGCGTATTATAGGTTTGGCATGACTTTTATCTTTTTGTCTTCTTTGGTAGCAATGATAGCACAATAGCTGCACCTCACAGAATCGGAAGGAATTGGATATTTCATAATAGAAAGTTGCCCCTGAAGAGCTTCTCTGTTACCATCAGACCAAGCATTATCGACGAAGATAAATAACTTGCCGATACATTGATAGTTTCTAGAGAGCTAGATGAGTTCGGAATAGTTAACTCTAATTACCATATGAAAATATGCTAGCGTGTTACTTCCATTAGAAGGTTATATATAGATTGTATTTATATTAGAAAAATGAGAATATAAGTCCATGTCCGTTAAAATCACCCTGTCGTGTTTATCTCTAATCTTTCTATCTACACGGATAGAGTAGTCCGATTAAAATCATATAAACACAATAAAATTCCATTTCCGAAGAAATTCCTTATTAACACAGCCAGCAAGAACCAATGTGTAAAAGCATCATCCATGGCGCATGTCGACGAGGGTCGCCAAACCTCACCAGTCTTTTTTTTTTTTTGACATATGCAGGCATGCAGCAGAACAGGAATCTCGCACGCACAGGAGGTCTCCGATGAAGATAAGCCCTAGGTCACGACTAGCGACGCATACTTTTTGTGAGCCTAATTGCAACTTGCAAGATGCTCTTATCTCAACAGTACATGGGTGACGATTCCATGTGGTTTGCGCGTTACGCAAGGACGAAAGCAGCGGTAGGAAAGTGGGCGCTCTGTATGTACAAATCCTCTCCAGCACTCTTGCACTTGTGCAACAAACAAATCAAATGCAGTACGACCCCAATGAGCATCGAGTACATAACCATAACGAATGGGCCGCGGGCCTCTGCAATGGAGTTCGGCCTGTTGTGCCCGTATCCGCCGCACAGGGCACTGTATTTGCTTTTGGGCCGGATGGATCCCCGATTATTGGAGTGCGTTATCAATCGTCTCCTAGAAAAAAAATTATCTATTTGGTTCAGCTTTTTTCTGACCAGCTTTTCCGAGAATCTAATTGTGAGAAGAATCTGGCCGTGTAGAGAATCTGAGTATCATTAGGATTACGCGCGGAGGAATATAAAGTTGTCCATGTGGCTCAGGATCTATAAAGTGACGGATTACTACTATTGCGACGACTTAATCGATTATATGTTTATGTTGATTTTGAGTGGTTTTTACCTAAACGAATTTTATAGAAGCTAGCTGAAAAGCTAAGTGTTTGGCAATCCGTAGCAGCTTTTGGTGGCCAGAAGCTAAAAAAGCCGAAACAAACAGACACTATGTGTGCTGGGCTGCAGACCCATGCTATTGTCCGGGTTGTAACCTTAAGCAGTGAGTCATATTCGTACTATAAAAAACATACCCATAACCATTCGCAGATATAAACATCTTACTTATATTCTTACCCATGTAGGTAATTAGGGTAACCCATACCCGCTAGTAATGTCTCAAAATCTTAAATGCTAACCATTAAAAAATCAATGAAACATATAAAATAAATTCAACTTCAAATTAGATAATTTGATAGTTAAACAAAAGTAGCCAGAGAAGGAAATTCTTTTAGCTAAGATAGGCTTTATTAGATAGTAATAGTGATATTATACGGGTATATTTTATCCATAGGGGACACGGGTATGAGTAGTACCCACAGGCCTGGCTCTGAGGGTAGGCAGGGTATGCCGCCGCTCAGGGCCCCCAAAGTCAGTAGAGCCCTAGTCCGGCACAAATAGATATATACTCTTATATATATGTATGGTATACATTTATTCTATTCCCAAAATCCCTAGCCGTTGCTCGCTGGTAACCATTGCTAAAGATATTGCAAATGATATTGGTGTAAATGCATCATTTCCAGTAAAGCGTAAAGCGGCGAGAAAGAAACAATTTGATGAAAGTAGTTGCCATGAAGACATTTTAGAAAATGATAGAGCTTTTGAAGTCAACTATTTTTTGGTATTAGTTGATATGGCGAGCACTTCTTTGAGGACCAGATTTGAAGACCTCTCCATGTTTAAAGGTATATTCGGGTTTTTTATTGAGCTCAAGCAAACTAAGGTCACTAAATGATACAGAACTTAAAGAGTGTTGCACTAAATTTGCAAACACTTTCTCTCATGATGGTTCATGTGATGTTGAGTTAAATGATTTGATTTCTAAATTGAATATTCTAAAGTTTACTTTGCCTAACGGCACATTGTCTGCTATAGAGATTTTTGAGCATATCAGAGATATGGATTGTTATCCTAATGCCTCTATTGCTTATAGAATATTATTTATTCTGCTTGTTACTGTTGCATCTGCTGAAAGAATCTTCTCAAAATTAAAGTTACTAAAGAATTATTTAAGATCAACAATGAGTCAAGAAAGGTTGAATGGTTTGGCGACTTTATGCATCGAGAAGAAGCTATTGGATGATATCGATATCAGTAGTATAATTGATGATTTTGTATCAAAAATGTTAGAAGAAATTTTATAAGATGAGAAGTGACAAGTAAGTTTTTATTATTTCAACTAATGTTATTTTATAAACAATAATATATAATATTCTATATTACAGTAAGTTATATGCAATTTCTTTACTGATATATGTTTAATAGATGTGTAGATGATATATATATATTAGTTATATATATATAGTTATACGGGGTCTCTATATATTTTTTTTGCTTAGGGCCCCCGAAATGTCAGGACCGGCGCTGAGTACCCACTCATACTCATATCCTTCCACTCGAGGGGTAGATGTTCTTGTTTATTAACATACACGTGAGTAAAAAAATCATCTAAAAACCTAGTAAAAATATAGAAAGAGTAAATAGTATCGCTCACTTGTTGCCTCCTTAAAAAAACATATGTCGCTCAAAAAGTTAGTAAAAATATAGCGTGTGATTACCAATCTGAAAATCTACCTTGCCATTAAGTAACAAAGGTGTATGGTCCGCATGGGATCTACCAAGGATCTCAACTGTAACTTTAGGGTAGGTCTAAATCTAGTCTGCATCAAAACTCTATCTAACTTCTCAAATGTTGGTAGGTCTAAATTATTTGCCCAAGTAAAATGTCAACCCATCATTTCTATCTCTTTCAATTCTAGGTGCTCGATAACAACATTAAACAAGTTAGGCCAATGAGGATTGAAATTATCATTACTTTTATCCTCTGGTCCTCTCATGATATTGAAGTCCCCCGATAGTAAAAGGGCGAAACTCAGCGCTACATGTGTTGTCCATCTCTGCTAAGAAGGCACTCTTTAAATCATTTTGAGTTGGCCGTATACAACAAAAAAGGACCAAACAAAAAACATCCGATTTATTTCTTAAGAGGATTTTTTAGTAAAAAAATCCCTTCATCTATAGCTCAAATGTCAAAAATAATAGAGTTAACTCCTAAAATCATCCCACCAGACCTACCTCTAGCGGCATAGACCACAACTCAGATGTCTCAAGGTAGATTCAGAGAAAGAATCTCTACCTATTTCCATAATTGCCAAAAAATCCAAACGTTGTTATCTAGATATAGAGGAAAGAAAGTTATGTTTAGCCAAGTTTCTTAGATCTTTGCTATTCCAAAAAAATCGGTTACTGGCAGTAGTCATCGAATCGTGCGGTAAAAAACATAGTTGAAGCAGAAATTGCCCAGCTCAGAGCGACTGTAGCGGCTCCAGCGGAAAGGCCCCTCCCCTACTTGTAGTGTGTGCAGGAGCTTGCCGGAACCCGCACTGGTCGCCTCTACGACTTCCTTCAGTCGGTGGGAGGATCTCTGCCCCGTTGCAGATATTTTACCGTTCATCACTCGTGTTTTATGTTCGCGAGTAATTGTTAGTAGATAAAAAATAATAATAGATAAAAGTAAAATTTAAAAACAATATTTTATAGTTGTAGTATGGTATATGAGAAGAATTTAGAGAGAGGAGACGAAAAAGTAGAGATGTAATTTTGACGATGTGACACAAAAAAGATACAGAGTGAGAAATTTAGAGGTAACATAGTTGGCTTTTTTGGTTTGCTACCTAATTTACTATACTTTACTTAACCTTTTTTTGTCTAAGGTTAGTTCTTTAATTCGAACAACTAAACTTAGCCGGTGGAACATAGTTAGTAACAAACCAAACATGTCCAGTCTCACCCATAACTCGTGAGAACGCGAGGAAGTTGAATGGATTCGGTAGACGGTAGTGACCGTCACCTTGGCGGTTGGTATGGCATCAGGGAGCACCGGAGCAGGCTTCGGGACGAAGAGTCGAAGAAGACGAGAAAGCGCGTTCGGTCCGTCGACTTCCGCCGTTCCGATTAGAGGACGACGTCGGCAACGACGGTCGGCGGTGTGTGCCTTGTCCGGTTGAAGCACGGGACCACTAGACCCCAGACGGTAGTCGGTAAGCAGTAGACCACGGATTCTCAACGTCTCGTGGGACCCATATGGACTTTGCCCCCACGTGTCAGAGGACAAAGAGCGAAGCACGACACGGCAAACTCTTTGAGATACTGACTCTTCTGTCCCAGACGAAGCCCGACCCCACCAAACGCGAGACAACACGCGACATACCTCTGTGAGAAATCGGCGTACACAGTGACATCACTAGTATATAGGACCCACCATATTTCATTCCGACAGGTCATATGTCGGTAAAGGAACACATACAACAGCTACTCTAGGAAAACTTGGTAACGCCTCCGAATTTTGTCGCATTCAACAAAGGGCCTTGTCTAGGATTATAATGTGGCCCTAAATCTATATGTGCTGAAAAATTTCATACTACTAAGGGCATGTTTCACCTTACTGATTATATAATTTGGATTATAATCTAAAATATATAATCTAATTTATAATCTAATTTATAATTAGACATATATAATCTATATGTAGTTGTTTGGTAGTCTAGATTATAAAAATATAGATTATTTACAAAACAATAATACTTTTGTTTATTTATTTATTTGAGGTGAAGAGAAAGATGTCAATATTGTAATTTATATTTACATAACCGTAGATATTGAGTCTTTTGCTAAAAATAAGTTCAGATAAGCTACTTTTAAAAAGATTATAAGATTATCATAATCTAAACTTTATATTATATAATCTAAATTCATAATTTAGGTGTTTGTTTACATGCTAGATTATTTGCGCTACATTAAATAATCTGTAGGTATTATAATGCGAAACAAGGACTAAATCCGTAGACCGTGGTTAATACGAATCCGAGTACGTGTTTTCCGAACACGCGCCTTTCTTGATCTAACCAAAATATATATCCTCTCCGACATTTTTCTTTTCTTTATTACCACAGGAAGCGTACAGGATCATCGCCAAATCGAAGGAGATTGAACGAAGCAGCCCAGCCAAATTCCCCTCGCCGCCTCGCCCCTTCTCGACATTTCTTGTCCCGTCGTCGCCTCAATCTCGAAGCCTCTCCGGCGCAGCCGCCTCATCATCGATCCGAAGGCCTCCAACCAAACATCCTCTAGGGTTTCCACATCGTCCGTCGCGATGAGCTTCACAAAGCGGTCGCCCCAGCATCCCGCCTCCCCAGCCGGCGGCGAGGTCGGCGCCCAGACGGCAGGGAAGGTCACACCAGTGCCGGCGGCGCCGGAGTCGGCGCCCGTGGCAGTGGTGCCGAGGCCTCCGGACGTGGCGCCCTTCCTGACCAAGGTCTACGACATGGTCTCCGACCCGGCCACCGACGCGGTCATCTCTTGGAGCGCCGGCGGCGGAAGTTTCGTGATCTGGGACTCGCACGCTTTCGAGCGCGACCTGCTGCCGCGGCACTTCAAGCACAATCACTTCACCAGCTTCATACGCCAGCTCAACACCTACGTGAGAATTACCCTCCCTGATGCTCATGCCTACATTCTCTATTAGTTCCCTGTGCGCGAAATAAATGTGGTTTGCGCTGATTAGGCGCGATTGTTGGTTTACTTTAGATTCTGTAATACGGATACCTAGTATTTTGGTTTTTGAAATTGCAGTACCTTCTTATTATGAAAAAATGCCAGTATCCTTTATTTTTTTGGATAAGGAATGCTAGTTTCCTTTGATTTCTTATTAAAAAAAATCTAGAGTTAAATGTATAAGCGGTTCCCAAGAGATGTCACTTAGGTCCACAAACTTTAAAAATGCATTTCTAGGTCAAGTGGCACACCACAGAGGTCGGTAAAGTCCACAAATGTACCTGCAATGCACCATTTTTACATGTTTTGGAATGTGTGGTACATCACTTAGCAAGTTCAAAGATTTAGAAATGCAGGGCCATCGATGCATTTAACTCAAAAAAGTATCCTTCCATTTTGTTGGCGTTTCAGTAACTTATGTCATTTGAGATTTTATATAACAGAATAGCTGGTTCCGCTATTTTTTCTGTTAGTTCATGCCTGCACTTCCAAAACAAATCTGCATGTGGAATTTGGCTGGAAGCTTTTGATGATGGACTTGTATAGATTGTTCACCAGATCTCTTTCAGCAAATTGCTCAATACAGACCTCAATAATGCATAACACATGCCAATGCCATCGGGGACCCCTTATTGTTCTTGTACAACCAGTTTGAAATTTTGCGCACCTTATAAAAAACTCATTGGGTTCTGTCACCTACTGAACTTGCGATCACAGAAATTGCAATGCCTTCTTATAAAATAGTCTCCTTGGGTTTGTTGTTCCTCAAGCAACTTCTCGTGATGTCATTTGATATATTGTCATTTTGCAGTTTGGTGCTTCTTGTTATCTGTATTGAGGTTATGTATCACTGAATCACTGGATGTGCCAATTTTTAGTTAGCTCTGCTCTGTACTTCTGAAAGCAAAACTGAATAGTTGAATTTGGTTGCAAGCTTCTGGAGGTCTTTCGGACAAGTGCTCAATACAGACCTTAATGCATACAAGACCTGGCATCAGGGATCCTTTTTGGGTTAGGATGCTAGTAAAGTAGCAAGGCAATAGAATCCTTTACATGCAAACAATTAACTGAAATAGTGACCTATGGTATCATTTCCATGATTTTTCTCTTCAGGGATGTACTAAAACTCATGCACGAAGCATGTAACTAGACTGTAATTGTGTATATAGAAATAGAAGCATTGCTTAACTATTATATTGTGTTGGAAATCATCTGCTTGAAACTAACTATTATTTTGTCCACATGTTCTATGCTGTATGCTCATGTTGTATCTTAACCTCTGTCGTTTCATGAATTCACTAGTGTTCTTTTTAATAATCAGGGATTTCATAAAGTTGATCCAGATAGATGGGAATGGGCCAATGAAGGCTTTGTTAAGGGCCAAAAACATCTTTTAAAGACCATCAAGAGAAAGAAGAAATCCTCTCAGGATGTACCTAGTGATCTGCAGTCAGTGCCTGTCAAAACTGCACCTGGCACTGAGAATATCGAGATAGGAAAATATGGAGGCCTTGAAAAGGAGGTTGAGACACTTAAGAGGGACAAGGCCCTTCTAATGCAGCAGCTTGTAGATCTACGGCAGTACCAGCAATCATCTAGCGCTGAAGTGCAGAATTTAATTCAACGCCTCCGTGTGATGGAGCAGAACCAGCAGCAGATGATGGCACTTTTGGCAATTGTTGTCCAGAATCCAGACTTCCTCAACCAGCTCGTGCAGCAGCAGCGCAGGAGTAACTGGTGGAATGATGATGGTAACAGGAAAAGAAGGTTCCAAGCTCTGGAACATGGTCCTGTAGATGACCAAGAGACTTCTGGTGGAGGCGCGCAAATTATTCAATATCGTCCTCCTGTTCCTGAAACTTCCAATCAGCCAATACCAGCAAATGAAGCTTTCTATTCAACCTCTGCACAACCAGCTTCAAGCCCTGCACTTGAGATGCCCATGGATGTAGAGATGACTTCAAACAATGTTGATACCTTTGATTCAACTGGCAATGATTTTACTGACACTTCTGCTCTATGTGAATGGGATGACATGGATATATTTGGTGACGAACTTGAGCACATTCTTCAACAGCCAGAGCAGGACTTTCAAGTGGACCCTCCTTTAACAGTTGAGGATTATGGTTATGATCATCCACGGTTAGAGCAGGACTGTCAGATGGAAGCACAACAGAATTGCAAAAATCCTCAATATGGTATGTACTAATTGACGTATGACATTCTCTCATTCAGTTCTCTTTTTTACGCAAAGCATGCGTATGTAATCTTACTTTTCTGTTGAATTTCTGTGCCTAGTTGCCTGTGTCTTGAAGCAAAGGGAAAGCCATGCATCTGATGTCCATTAGTACTGATCAGTTTGAGGTCAGTCATATACTAGGAATTTACAAAAACAGAAGACTTTCTGGGTCACATTCCTGTTACTGTTTGGTCACTTGCCAGGGCGTGCGAGTTTTTTTCTTTTCTTGGAAGCACAGGAGAACTGTGCGACAATATATTAAAGAGGAACAGATACAAAACAAACTGGGGGCCCCTACGTCGGCCAATAACAGGCATACAAAAACCCATCCATGACTAAAAAAACTACCACAACGCTAGCTAACTAGCAGGGAGGCCTGGAATGGGGGTGCAAAGACAACTTCTTTGCACCAGCCATCTCCGAAAGGTCAACCTCCAAACCAACTCGTCTAATAGCATCAGCAATACTGGGGCTCTTATTGTCGAAAACACAGCCATTGTGCTGCTTCCATAAGGTCCAAACTCCCAAAATGACAAGAGAATTGAGGCCACCCCTTGCGATTCCAGAGATCTTGGTGCATAACATCCTCCACCACTCAAGGAAGGCACTATCCTCAGATTGGGGGACAAAAAGCTGAAGGTTCACTTGAAGAAGCAGTTTGAACCAAAATTTTCGAGCAAAAACACATCCAATCAACATGTGGTCCGAAGTTTTTTGATCCTGATCACATAATGGACATCTCTCCGGATGGTCCATGCCTCTTTTCTGCAGCCTATCTGCTGTACAAACCTTCTTGTGTGGGTGTGTCAGTTTTCATTCCATTTATGTTTGTAGAAACAATGCACAGAAGTAGATAAATAGCTGCTATTTTGATATACCAAAGCATTTTTTTTCGTGAACGCGCAGGAGAACTGCGCATCATTAAATTAAGAGAAGAAAACAGTCCAAAATGGACCAAATTACAATGCCAAAATAGGCCAAACACAAGACCACCAATTCCTGCTACGCACAGAACTGCAGCCTCCTCCTGCGCATGAAAACAGCAGCACGCAAAAGAAGAACATCAGCAAAAGTGCCAGCAGGCCACACACCCACACAACTGCTCTTCACTAAGCACCCAATAGAACCTATAGTTCTGGATTAGTTTCCATCAGACACAAAACAGTAGGAAAGGAGCATGTTCTGTTTTGTTTTACATTATATATTTTGTACTCCTGTTTCAAAGTATAAGGCACTGTTTGATGCGATCTCCAAAGTTACATTTATCTATAATTTCTCTTAGGCCCTGTTTGTTTCCCTTCATTTTGAGGCATTTGAATCTAACTAATGGAGTGAGCTATTTTTTTAGAATGTGTCATTCCACAACTTTCCGAAGTTTATATATAAGACTATCTCAAATTCATAGGGCGAGAGATGGAAATTGATTCTATAGATTTGCATGATACTTTTCTAATGTACAACTTATAACAAACTCTTCTACTTGCTTCTCTATAGCATAAGTGTAGTTTATAACTATCTCTCTCATATGATTTATGATAATATACAAATGTATTACATATACAATTATATTAACTTAATTAGTTTGTGTCTAAATTATGATTATTAGAATGAAATTCAATTCAATTCCAACGAAACAAACGGGGCCTTATATGATAATGTTTCTGGCAACAAAATCATAATATAAGACAGTGTTTACGAATACAAATCAATAATATCACTTTTGTACAACAAACCCTCTTGTAAGGCTTATGTTAGTTGCAAATTATGAGGTTGAATCTGAATGCATTCATACCTTACAAAGTTACAAAAAGAAATGTGTGAGTACAATTCATTATTTATTATGAATGAGAAATGGGAAAAGGAATTATACAAGGGTTCATGACTTACAAAGAGAAATGTGGGAATGCAAGTCATTAATAGTTACAGAAAAAGGGAAATGAATTGTACAGGGGTCAAATATAGGTCCACATGATATAGCTGGTTTTGAGGTATATGAAAATGTTTTATCCCCTCATTTAGGAATTAGGACACACGTGTACCGAAGAACTATTTCCAGTTTTTTGGAAAACTATACTCCCTCTATTCCAAATTATAAGTCGTTTTGGTTTTTGTACTTACATTGTTTTTGCTATGGACCTATATATTCTCTATGTTTAGATACACAATAAAAACTATGTATCTAGATTCTAGAAAAGTCAAAACGACTTACAATCTGGAAAGGATGGAGTACTGTTTTAAATAAAGAAATTATGGTTATGAAAATTTTCCATCGTGGATGTAGTGACATTAACCGTGTATTGTAATCCCATATTTATCATGCACGTGTGGGACACTTGTGCTTAGATGTCAACTAGTCAGTTGCCCATGTATTGTCACGGTTTCTATATATTATATGAGTAAACTTTGTTTTAATAAGACGCAAAAATATGTGTGTTCTATTGGTTAGGTGAGTGAATGTGGAGCCAACAACCAAGGTCCGAACCCTCATTTGTACACAATTTTACTTTATTTTTGCATTAAGCGGGCAGGGGAAGGGGGACACGCGACGACCGTTGAAACTGGCGCTTTATGTAGTAGAGATATAGTGGCAATGAAGAAACAATAGGCAACATAAACCTCAGAAAGAAATCGAACATCTTCTTTACAGCGATTAGCCCAACAGACAGAACAGGAGCATATAATTTTGAATGTATTTATGGGCCGAGTTGAAGAAGCTTGATTTTGTCTGAATCCTACAATGACCTACCTTTGATTTTTTAAAGAAACCTACGTTTGAAATCTGAGTGATTTTTAGCCTATGGATAACCATGGCAAAATCTGATTTGAAAGCCGGCCATGGAACCTATTGGCCCTGTTTGGCACAACTTATTTTCAGCTTCTTCACAAATTTAAGCAGAAGTTCTGCCAAACAGACAACTTCTGCAGCAGCTTATCAGTTCAGCTGCTTCTCAGAATGAACTAAAAGCAGCCAACAAGTAGAAGCTGCTTTTTACCAGCTTATCGGATAAGCTGTTTTTTCAACAAGCAGCAGCAGTGCGCCATTGTCATGTGGTTTAGTTTTTGTGTACTGTTCTCCTTTATCTAATAGACCTAATGTATTTTACTGTGTTGTTTCAGCTGATGTCATAACTGAAGCATGAGCGGTGGTCCCCCAGAATGTTGTCCAGTAACATTAGTGGATAGAGGTGATTTACAATTAAACAGCCCTTTGTGCTGTGTTCTATTCATGAACATTACTCTTACTTTGCATGATCAGAACACAAACCAGGCTCAACCATTTATTTGACCCATTCACTATTGCAACAGCTTCCTTTCAAAATACAAGTCAGTACTCACTGATTTTCATCTAGATCATAATTACGGCTTGACCTGTCCATATTTCTTGCATAAGCAACTTCTTTGGCATCAAAATATATTTTGATGTGGGTATCTTTTATTTCTCTTTGGATCTTTCCCACACCGAATCTAATTCGATATGATGACTGCCATTTAGCTTTGGCAGGAACATATTCCTTGACACGAGTAATTAAGCTTTACCTTGTTGTATAACTAAACTGAAAAACGGATAAGTGATTGAGCATTCCTTTTAAGTATATGGGACTTCCTTAAAAGTAGTGCATTTAGTTGAAACATTAAGAAGTGTACCAAATTATTTGGCTTCATTTTACTCACCTCTCTTTATCCTTCATGGCCTCTTTATCATCAGTTACAATTTGCAGTTAGCAATGTGGTTTCGGTTTTTGCAGATTTGTGATGAACAGAATCTTGAGACTGGCAGGTTAGCCACCATTGGGAACCTGAAGACCGTGGGGATTGCTCAGAATTCAGTATACTAATACTAAAAAAAATATAGAGTAACACATGTTGACTATACATGATTTCGTTTTCCTTACTCGCTCGACCAAAGGCAGCCGTACAATGTTTTTACTTTTGTCCAGGTGGAAGCATCTAGGTCTTTAAATGGTTTTGGTGATTAATGGTGATCCTAGATTATTATGATCAACACGTGCTTTGCAGAGACTATAACTTAGGTTACGATAGCAGTGATTGATTAGGCGTACATGGATTTTGTCTCTTAAGGTTGGTTTGGTTATCAGGGGTTACGACGGGATTCAAAGGGAGAAATCACTTTGGATGCAGGGATTTAAAATTGAATAGCAAGAGGATTCATTCTCCATTTGATCGTTGTGATTCTTTATGACCAAATCAGTCCAAAGGCTTCTTTGGATGCAGGGACGCTAGCGGTGGGGTGGACGGGGCTTTAGCCCCCTATCGCTCCCGAGTCTATGGAGCACTGAAGTAGAAGGTTCTCGTATATTGTATCAGTTTAATTTATCACCCATTGAACAAAAAAATCTGGCTCCATCGCTGTTTGGATAGAAGGGTCCCCTCCTATGCCCTTGGGTACCCTTCTTATCCAAACAAGGCTGTTCGGCTGCTTGCTTTTGCTGCCGCCGCTAGGGTTGTATAAGAAGCAAATTATTAAACCGGGGAGCAAAATTGTCCAGCCACAACAGCCACGTCATCCTATTAAAATTGTTCCAGACGAGGCGGGATCCTGAGGAGCTCGCCATCGATGGAGATGCCGCACGCCGCCGTAGAGCCCTCGCAGGCTATCTTGGAGGACTGGAGGTCGAGGACATGGCTGAGTTGGGGGCCGAAGGTGAGGTAGCTGGTGGCGTCCGATGGGGCGAGATTAGCATAATCGGCCATCGAAGCGCGCCGCGGCGTAGGTCGCAAGGAGACGACGCAGTAGCTAAGGCTGAGCACCCCATTGGAGGCGAGGAAGGCCATGCTGTAACCCAGCACAACATCCTGCAGCTTGGCTGGCCGCTGTAGGACGTGCTGTAACCCAGCACCACGTCCTGCAGCTTGGCTGGCCGCCGTCGCTTCTTTCATTCAGATGGCTATTATGTTCCAGCTAGCACAAACATCTAGCTGGAGCAAATGTGCTCTCCCATGAATCCAATTTAGTGCTTTTTAGACGCATGCTCTTCATTGAACAACCTGGAATATATCTCAGGGGGTGTTTGGTTTCTAGGGACTAATGTTTAGTCACTTCATTTTATTCCTTTTTAGTCTATAAATTGCTAAATATAGAAATTAAAATAAAGTTTTAGTTTCTATATTTGACAATTTTGGAACTAAAATAAAATAAAATGTAGGGACTAAATATTAGTCCCTAGAAACCAAACACCCCCTCAGCGACGCGAGCAATATACAGATAAAGATACCTTGCTGGCTTCTCAACATGAAGGGATCGTTCGAGAGAACGAGAAAGCGACGCACGTAAGGTGCGCGTTAGACACTACTAATATAGCAGACAGTTTACAATTGCAGCCGCAACCTTTGTCAAACCGGCAGCCGAACAATTTTAAATGGTGAATGGAGTTGTACACTTAGATTAGCTATTTCTAAATGTTGAAAGAAGTTGATGTGCACTTATATTAGTTAGATTAGTGATTAGTGGTAGAAGGTTTATTTTTTTAGTGATACTATAAATGGTGACATGGATGGTACCTTGATCTAGGTAAGTCTATTGATGTGTGGCTATATATACTTAACATCTAGCACTAGTTAGTTCTATGGAAGTTAGGAGAAATTAAAATCAAATCTAACTCAAAAAGTTTGAAATAAACGAGCGGTGGTGCACCTTAAAATCAAATCTAACTCAATAAGTGTGAAATAAATGAGTTGGTGGTGTTGCAAGTGCATCGATGTGCACCAAATATGGACATTAGGTATAGATAGCGCTTTGTTTATAGAGCAAAAATATTGACGTGTTTGATGTACATCAGTAATTGTGCACTAGAAATGGTACTTAGAGAAGATTGCAACGAAAATAGGAGTAAGTGTGTTTATCAAACATCTATGGTGGTGCATTGGACTTATCAAATACAACACTTAGAGAAGGTTGCAATGATTATGGAGTCGCACACTCACTGGACATGTTTGGTGGCGCATCAAACTTTCCACCTGAGAGGGGTTTGTTGTTGGCTAGTTTAGAAACGAGCTATTGGGATCTACACCAGACGTGTTAGGAATGTTTAGAGCTTTCGTCATGAGGTTATATATAACCTTCCATGTCGTTCATTTGCAGTCTCTTATCTGCCTGTTAGTTGAAGGAACTTATTGGAGAGCAAGAGAGTTTGTCTGAGATATTTGAGATTTGATAATCATAAGATTAAGGATCTTATTAGTGTATAGAGAAAATTATGCATCCGCCTTTCTTATTAGACTTGTTTAGGCCTAGTAAAAGTTTATGCTTGTAACTTTGGTGATTGCTATTGGCTAGTGTAAGGAAAATGGACCCCGGGCCATTTGGCTAATTAAATTTTGGTGTTTGATGATTAACACAATCTATGGACTAATGTGTTTGCTAGTGTTTATAATTGTAGTTCACGGGATGCGATGAGGATTGGACCTAGGCAATGAGGATGCAACACCTCAAAAGAAGACATAAAAAGATGCATAGAAGTCCAAGACTCAAGAACAAAAGAAGCCCGAAGGAATCAACGAAGAAATCCTAGAAGAGGGCTGTCAGCCAGCGCCTGGTGGCGCACCGGACAGTGAACAGTACCTGTCAGGTGCGCACCGGACTGTCCGGTGGGACAACCGGACAGTCTGCGCAGAGGGGCCACAGACAGGCGCCCTCGGGCTGTAGCACCGGACTGTCCGGTGTGCACCGGACAGTCGGTAACGGTCGGATCCAACGGTCGACTGCTACAGACGCCAACGGTCGGCTGACGTGGCGTGCACCGGACACTGCATAGTGCCTGTCCGGTGCACCCGACGACAGAAAGCTGCTGCTTTCTGTCCAACGGCTAGTTTAGGGCTTGGAGGCTATAAATACCACCCCAACCGACCATTCTCAAGAGTGGGAGCCTAAGCAACATACCAAGCAATATTGTAGACATTCCCAAGTGCTCTTACACCCAAGTGCTTAATAGAATCACTCGGTGATTAGCGTAGGTGCTTTGCGAAGTGCTTAAGTTAGTTAGATCGCTCTAGCTCTTGCTCTAGGTGAACCCTAGTTAGTTGAGTGAGTTTAGACAAACCACACAACCCCTCGGCTCTTGCGTGAGTCGTTGTAATTGTACCGAGTGGGGCGAGAGTCTTGCGAGACCGTGACAATCGTGTTTGTGTCACGACCGCCACCGTGTACGGAGGGAACGAGGCCCGCGGCGTTTTGGTCGGAAGCTCGATAGTGGAGACGGCGGGGAGCGTCCGATAGGATCCAGAAGCGGAGCACCACTTGCGTGTGGAGAAGGCCCGCGGCTCTCTACAGAGTTACTCGACCGAAGGTGCTTGGCCCTCGCGTGGGCTTCCCTTTGCGTAGGGGCACCAACGAGGATTAGTCGGAACCTTGCGTGGTTCCGGATACCTCGGTAAAAATACCGACATCATCCACGAGAGTTTACATCTCTACTTTGCTCTTTAAGTTTCCGCATTTATATTAAGCATTTAAGTTTCAATCTTGTATTCATACTTATATAGTGTAGATTGAAACTTAGCCTTTGCGGTAGAGATAGCAACACTTAGACAAAAGCTAGTTTGCACAGTCTAGTTTGGTTATTTGCATAGGTTTTGCTCTAGGGATTTATTAGTGGCCTAGTTTAGCGAAAGTTTTAGAAGTCCTAATTCACCCCCCCTCTTAGGCGTCACCCGTTTCCTACAAGTGGTATCAGAACCTGGTTTGGCTCATTTGAAACGCTTTAGCTTCACCGCTAAAAGAGTCGATGCTTTTTAGAGGAAGGGATGGATACCCATAGGCCACCACACTTCGACGGCACTAACTTCCCATATTATAGTGCTAGAATGGCTTGTTATCTAGAGGCCGTTGATCTAGGTGTTTGGCGAGTCACTCGTGACGGGATGAAACCCCCCAAGAATCCCGAGAAACCCACCACGAGTGAGGAAAAAGAAATTCATTTAAATGCTAGAGCCAAAAATTGCTTGTATGAATCTCTTAGCATGGATTTTTTTAATCAAGTATTTACCTTGAAAACTGCTAATGAGATTTGGCTAAAATTGCATGAGCTCCATGATGGCACAACTAATGTCCGTGAGCAAAAACATTGGATAGTCTTAAATGAGTACAATACTTTTGCTATGAGAGATGATGAGATTGTTAGAGACATGTATTCTCGTTTAAATCTAATCATCAATGAGCTCAACTCTATTGGCATAAATAAGCTAGGTGATGCGGACATTGTTAGGAAGATTATCTCCCTTCTACCACAACGAAGATATGGGAGCATCATCACAATCCTTCACAACATGGAGGACTTGAGTAACATGACCCCGACCATTGTGATTGGGAAAATCGCGGCTTTTGAAATGTCGCGAAAAATATGTCGGGGAGAGGAGCCAACTTCCTCAAAGCCATATGCTTTTGCATGTGATGAGAGGAAAGGTAAAAAGAAGGCTTCCACACCAAGTTCCTCAAGTGAAGAAGAGGAAGAAGAAGAAAGTGATGATGATGAAGATAATCAACCATGCACATCATCCTCCGAGGACGAAGAAACAATCCGACGCGTCGGAAAGGTAATGGGGATGATCCGCAAGATTAATCTAATGGGTGTGCCTCTGCAGGTCGAAGATATTCTCTTTAACATTGACAGGAAAACGCAAAGAAAGAGAGGATGCTTCGCATGTGGGGAAAAGGGCCACTTCAGAGACAGTTGTCCAACTATGGCCAAACCCAAAAAGGAGAGGAGCAAAGGCAAGGCACTAACAAGTGTTAGAACTTGGGATGACTCTTCAAGTGAAGATGAACCTCCAAGGACGCGCAGCCACAGGTCCTCATCACGCTCATCACGGTCATCACACAAATGCCTTATGGCAAGAGGTAACAAAAGCATTCCATCCTCTAGTGATGAAAGTAGTAGTGATGATGAAGGTGAGGGAAAGCCCTCCGTAGATGAGCTTGCGGAAGCCGTTGAATTTTTCAGGATGTTTGCACCAAGTAAAAAGCTCAACTTAAAACCTTGAAAAATAAGTTGATTAGCTCCCAAAATGATTACAAAGGTTTGCTAGAAAAATTTGAAACTTTTGCAAACTTAAATAATGAGCTGTCAACTAAAATTGAGCTATTAGATTCTAGTGCTTCATCCACTGCTACCGATGATGGCCTTATTAAAAAGAATGAAAAACTTAAGGCTAAGTTAGCTAGCTCCCAAAATACTATTGAAAATGAAAGTTCCCTTTGACCCGGGAACAGGATCTGGATGTCGCCTAGAGGGGGGGGGGGTGAATAGGCGAATAAAACTTATTACTTTAAAACTTAAATTCTTACTCTACTCGAAGACTTAGTACGCAGTGGAGTGAAAAGACTCTTCGAGTAGGTTGCAGCGGAATCAGAGATCCTGTCTCAAAAGTGTCCTGCACTTCAAATAAAGCTTATACCACAGATAAGTATTGAAGTGCAGATATAAAGACGAGTAAGACAGAGAGTCAGGATACAATACAGAACAGAGCACACAGACGCAAGAATTTATCCCGAGGTTCGGCCAAGCCTGAAATGCTTGCCTAGTCCTCGTTGGAGTTAGCCACACCTGGGCTTGGAGTCTATTTCAACTCCTTCCTCCGTTTGCTCAGATCTGTCAGAATGACAGATAGAGCCTTTCACTATTGAGTGGGGTTACAACAGAACCGCGGCTGCTTACAAACTTCTTGGCAGCACCCCGGCAGAGTAACGATACGCTCAAGACCTTGCTCTAGCTCTTAGCAGCACTACTCCTCTCTCTGAAGGCTTATAGCTGTGCCTTCTACACAAACTATAGAGTTACATACAAGAGGGAGAGCGAGAATTGATCCGAGTGATGTCTACACTTGTTGGCTGCACTTGTATATTGCTGGAGGCGCCTAGGGGTCCCTTTTATAGGCACAAGGAGCCTAGGAGCCGTTGGAAGCAATTCTGGAAGGCCAACCTTGCCTTCTGTCGTCGGGGGCACCGGACAGTCCGGTGCACACCGGACACTGTCCGGTGCCCGATTTCTTTCCTTAAACGGTGCTGCCGACCGTTGCCGACTGGTGCAGATCTGGAGCCGTTGGCGCACCAGACATGTCCGGTGCACACCGGACAGTCCGGTGCCGTCTTCCGACCGTTGGCTCGGCCACGTGTCCCGCGCAGATCGCGCGGCCGACCGTTGGCCCCGCCGACCGCTGGCTCACCGGACAGTCCGGTGCACACCGGACAGTCCGGTGAATTTTAGCCGTACGCCGTCGGCCAATTTCCCGAGAGCGGCCAGTTCGCGCCGAGTCGGCCTGGCGCACCGGACACTGTCCGGTGCACACCGGACAGTCCGGTGCTCCAGACCGAGCTGGGTCTTGGCAGCACACAGCCAAGTCATTTTCTCCTCTTCTTTCTTCTTCTTCTTTCTGTTTCTAACACTTAGACAAATATATTAGTACACAAAACCAATGTACTAAGTCTAGAAACATACCTTCTCTTAATTATTACATCTATAGCATTTCACATGCATGAGCTTCGATGTTGGACTCATAAATCATCAAGTCTGCTTGACTTGATCTAGATTGACATTTCTTGGCTCCAACATCCTGCAAAGATCACATAGAACATCTCCAAACCTAGGAACGACCCAAACTAAAGATCAAGGTGAACTTAGCTCTTTTAGGCTGCTTCCAGTTCTGGTTTTGACACTTGTTCTCCTTCTAGTGACCTTGAACTCCTTCTTAGAGTTTGGTCTTGAGCCTTATGACTTACACCACATAACTGTAGCTGTTGCTTTATTGGTTGTAAGTCACGTCCTTATGTAGTGATCCTTGGTGTGTTATAGCTCTTCTCAACTCGATCACCCTTGACTTTGCAAGCCTTCTTCTTCACCCTTGGCTTTGGGTTCCTCAGCCTCCTTGACCTTCTCCCGTGCACTTGGTACCTCGAAGCTTCTCTTGCCTCCGTCCTTGGCTTGATCAGTTGTCTCCGAGCTTCGCACCCGAGTCTCACTTTATGCAATGTCCATCCTACTTGTGATGTCCATCATGTATCCATAATCCAGTTCTTGGACCATCACAATTGTTCACTTATGTTGAACCCTGTAGGCTTTACCTTAAGCACCTGTTCAACACTTAGTACACTCGTTAGTCCTTTAATTGAGTTGTCATTCAAACACCAAAACTCACAAGAGAGCTTTCAATCTCCCCCTTTTTGGTGATTGATGGCAACACAATTAAAGCTTACATAAGAATAAAATTTGAAGCACAAATTTTGAATTCTAAGTTTATAGAATGCTCCCCCTAAATATGTGCTTACTTCAAAAACATAATCTGCACCTCAGACGCCAATTTGCACATACTTAGACAATTCGAAACATTTCTACACCTTAGCACTTTTTAGGATGCATTGTGTCAAGAATCAAATCATGATACTATACCACACAAATGCACATAATCAAACACACAAATGCACATAATCAGAGTTAAACACCATTCAAATTAGTGGATATATCATAGGAATATCAACCTACCACTATTCACAATTAAGATACTAATTTAAACTAAGATACCAATTTAAAGCAATCTTAAAGCACCATTAACCACATGACTGTCTATTTCAGAATGAACACAATAGATGCCAATTAATTCATAGCAACGGAAGCATTAGTCCATATGATGCAACACATATAATAACTGCAAGAAGCATATGAATATCACACTTGACAAAGCTCAAACTAACACGTCACCCCTTAGGACACGCAGGATAAGCTTTCCTCTCAGGTTGAGATAAGCTTTAATACACACAAATTCTCCCCCTTTGACATCAAACACCAAAAACTATACTCAAGCAAGAACATAGGATGATGTCAAGGGACAACAGGGTGTTAAGGAGGAAAAGCGACCATCAAGACTCCCCCTTACTTATTGAACATATGCCCTACCAACATTTAGGTAAGATACATATATGCAAAAAGATTAATACTCCCTTTTGTACCTTTACCATATTGTAGTGTACTTCCCATCTTGAAAGTAGTTAATCTCTTGAGAGCTTCTCCATACTTGTGCCTGATTCTTTCTCCTAACTTTTTCTTGTTGCTAAGACACCAAACTTAGAACAAGTTATAGTATTGGGCACAAGAAGAAACTTCTATTCTCATGATTATCAAAAGATGTCAATTGAAGCGAACTATTACGGCTACCACTTGAAAGATACCGATTTAAAGATACCAATTGCAAAGTTCATTTATCCAATTGAAAGTTCCCTTATTATCATGGCTCCATGATATTTAAGCATCTATTATCACCAGATATTATAGAGCATGAGCAATCTAAAGATATGCACTTACTCACAACTTGAGATACCAATTTCTTGACTTACAGAGGTACCCAAGTCCTGATTGCTCCATTTCTTGCACATCTTCTCTTTTCCACCTAGAGACTACACAAGATTGCTCAAGAAACAGTTAGTCTCACAAGTTATGTGTGCTCCCCCTCAAGTTGTGCATCAAGTATTTGAATGACTTGCACTTTGCACATTCTAGCTTCCTTAGAACTAGAGGGAATCACAACATGTCTTGGTCAAAGCCTACTTTATCACTTTTATCACACATAGATGCCAATTTGAATATCAAATGAAAAGCCACTTAACATCATTTGAAAGCTAAATGAAAGGTTGACTAAATACAACAATGCATGCCTCAGTGGCACATAAGCCAATTTGATACTCACAGGAAGTCTAACATTTACACGCAACTTAGACATGCTTAACTATCATTGGAGCACATATACCAATTGAAAGACAACACGATCATGTCTAAAGCACATCATAGTTAAGAAGGTTCTTTAGGTACACCAAAAGAAACAACATTCTAATGCATAAGCCACGATATTACCAATGAAATGCAAGAACATAGCTATGATCACTATCAATGGAATTTCAAGATAAACATTAAAATTGCACAGTTCCATTTTCCACACCTTTGCCTTTATGAGAGCACTAGTTATCACCAATTCGGGGCTCCTTTTGCTTACGCACCTCATAGCTCAAAGGGGCACGACATGGATTTGAAATTCACACAATACTAAACTAGGGAGATCATGTGAACATGCACTAAACAAAATGTCATCTTTGCACATAGCATGACTTACAAAAAGTTACAGGTTTATCCATATACACCAAGAGAGTTGATCGTTGTGGATATAGCAAATGAAATAACTACCCATGAATGATTCAAAAGATATATCCTATATAACACCAGTCATGATTAAACAAACATCATTATGATTCATTTAACGCAGGCAATCATAAAGCATAACTACTCTAAGGACAGGTAGCACATCAAGCCAACTTAAGAGCAATACTAAATTGCAATGATGTACTTAAAATACACAGGTACCGTCCTTTGGAGAGCAGGTTTTAGATTCTCATCAAGGTCCTTTACTTGATTCACCAATAATGATTCAGGACCTACACACCTTATTTCACTTGAGATGAACATGGGATTAGTGTTTCACAATAAAGGCACCAAAACAATTAACAGCTTAAGCATAGAGTTTAAGATAACCGTCTTAAGCTCTCCCATGGTCTCCAGTCCATCTCAAGGCACCTGCATGGTCTAGTTAGCACAGTTTGGTACCCATCTTGGGATGGGTCCATAATGATCATCTAAATGTGCCTTTGGTACCCAAATTGCCTTTGTGCTAGTTCTAGGTGATTTCGTTATAGATCTAGCACAAGTGTATGATATGGGTCTCCTACCCGAATAAGATTGACACAAATTCACTTGCTTAGGAATCTTACCTTTATAACATACCTTGGATAGATGACCCTGCTCACCACACTTGTAGCAGAAGCGTCGCTCAACTTGACACGACGCTTGCTGTGTGTTATTTTCCTTGGTGAGGGTCACCTTGGAGGATGCACATCCTTGATTCTTCATGACAGGACATGAAGTGATCGTGTGGTCCTTTTTGTTGCATCCAAAACAACTCCTTGTCCCTTCATTTTTGTCTTTGTACGGACAAGACATGATGAGGTGGCCTAACTTCTTGCACTTGAAACACCTCCTTTTTCCTTTTCCCTTTGTGTACTTGAATGACATGGAGAGAGGGTCAGTGCAAACAACATGATTAATTGAATCTTTACCTTTTTCCAAGCTCATGTTGATTTCTTCATCTTTAGGAGCATTTTTCTTATTGAGCTTGACACTTGCTGCAGTTTTTCCTTTCTCAAGCTTCTTCACCACGTGCCCGTGGATATCTTGAGAGAGTTGAGCAAAGTGTCTTCTCCTCAGTTGTCGTTGCTTCTTATTCCCACATAATTTCTTTTGTGACCCTAAAACTTGTTGCTCAATCAATGATTGGCTTTCTTTTGAGCAGCAGGGGTTAGCACATGATGACATACAATTCAAATGCGCACACGTGCGAGAATGAGGTTCACATGAATTTAAGTTTAAAATTACAACCTCATGAGCAACATTAAGCATGATATGGTCATCAACTAGTTTATTATGAGAATTTGACAACATATCATACTCTTCACCTAGAGCAAGTTTTTCTAAATTTATCATTTCCACTTGACTCTTAAGCATAGAATTCTCAGTCTTAAGTTGAGCAACATCAGATAATACATCATGATTATTTCTTTGCTCAAATAAAATAGATTCATACCGTTGGACCAAATTCCCATGAGAGTGCTTTAGCTCCTCATGTTCTTTGGTCATCTTCTCCAGGCTGCCGTTGGTTTTGATGAGAGTCTCCTCTAGCCTGAGAAGCGTTTCACCTTGTTCCTTGTTTCTTCTCAACAACTTAACCAAGAGAGATTTGTCCGCTTTGTTGAGATGGTTGTAGAAACGGTGAATCTCCTCTTCTTCCACATCATCGGTCTCATTTTCCCTGTCATTAATGTTAGTGGAAGCAATATAGGAAAATGTACCTTGTGATGATGAAGATTCATCCTCGCTGTCATCCTCATATTCTTCCTCATCATGGCTTTTGTCTCCACCATCATTGTTAGCAATAAACCATTTATCACTAGTGGAGAACAAACCTGTCGATGAGGTGGATTCATCGTTTGGGTGCCATCGTTCTTGTTCCTCTCCATCTGAATGGTTAGTAACACAAGTAATATGGGGAGTAGGAGCAACACAATTTGCCACAGAATATTTTTCTTTAATTCTACTCCATAAATCATGAGCATCGACAAATAAATCACTATCACTACTCATGATGGAAAAATAAGCACTTCTAGAAAGAGAGTCAACTAAGATGTTGCAAGCATGGTGATTGAGAGATAAACATCTTAGTTCTTCATTGGAAGGATTTTTACTAAAATCAGAGGGAAAAATACTTCTACTAAAGATCTGTCTCAAATTAGGATCAATATTCATGAAAGCTTTGTAAATAGAGACAGACCAAGATTTGTAATTAGAACCATCGCCTAAAAGAAGTTCTACAGTTACCTCTTGTGACGACATCGTTATCTCCGGACGGCTAAGCCCACACTGGAGAGGCCTGGCTCCGATACCAATTGAAAGTTCCCTTTGACCCGGGAACAGGATCTGGATGTCGCCTAGAGGGGGGGGGTGAATAGGCGAATAAAACTTATTACTTTAAAACTTAAATTCTTACTCTACTCGAAGACTTAGTACGCAGTGGAGTGAAAAGACTCTTCGAGTAGGTTGCAGCGGAATCAGAGATCCTGTCTCAAAAGTGTCCTGCACTTCAAATAAAGCTTATACCACAGATAAGTATTGAAGTGCAGATATAAAGACGAGTAAGACAGAGAGTCAGGATACAATACAGAACAGAGCACACAGACGCAAGAATTTATCCCGAGGTTCGGCCAAGCCTGAAATGCTTGCCTAGTCCTCGTTGGAGTTAGCCACACCTGGGCTTGGAGTCTATTTCAACTCCTTCCTCCGTTTGCTCAGATCTGTCAGAATGACAGATAGAGCCTTTCACTATTGAGTGGGGTTACAACAGAACCGCGGCTGCTTACAAACTTCTTGGCAGCACCCCGGCAGAGTAACGATACGCTCAAGACCTTGCTCTAGCTCTTAGCAGCACTACTCCTCTCTCTGAAGGCTTATAGCTGTGCCTTCTACACAAACTATAGAGTTACATACAAGAGGGAGAGCGAGAATTGATCCGAGTGATGTCTACACTTGTTGGCTGCACTTGTATATTGCTGGAGGCGCCTAGGGGTCCCTTTTATAGGCACAAGGAGCCTAGGAGCCGTTGGAAGCAATTCTGGAAGGCCAACCTTGCCTTCTGTCGTCGGGGGCACCGGACAGTCCGGTGCACACCGGACACTGTCCGGTGCCCGATTTCTTTCCTTAAACGGTGCTGCCGACCGTTGCCGACTGGTGCAGATCTGGAGCCGTTGGCGCACCGGACATGTCCGGTGCACACCGGACAGTCCGGTGCCGTCTTCCGACCGTTGGCTCGGCCACGTGTCCCGCGCAGATCGCGCGGCCGACCGTTGGCCCCGCCGACCGCTGGCTCACCGGACAGTCCGGTGCACACCGGACAGTCCGGTGAATTTTAGCCGTACGCCGTCGGCCAATTTCCCGAGAGCGGCCAGTTCGCGCCGAGTCGGCCTGGCGCACCGGACACTGTCCGGTGCACACCGGACAGTCCGGTGCTCCAGACCGAGCTGGGTCTTGGCAGCACACAGCCAAGTCATTTTCTCCTCTTCTTTCTTCTTCTTCTTTCTGTTTCTAACACTTAGACAAATATATTAGTACACAAAACCAATGTACTAAGTCTAGAAACATACCTTCTCTTAATTATTACATCTATAGCATTTCACATGCATGAGCTTCGATGTTGGACTCATAAATCATCAAGTCTGCTTGACTTGATCTAGATTGACATTTCTTGGCTCCAACATCCTGCAAAGATCACATAGAACATCTCCAAACCTAGGAACGACCCAAACTAAAGATCAAGGTGAACTTAGCTCTTTTAGGCTGCTTCCAGTTCTGGTTTTGACACTTGTTCTCCTTCTAGTGACCTTGAACTCCTTCTTAGAGTTTGGTCTTGAGCCTTATGACTTACACCACATAACTGTAGCTGTTGCTTTATTGGTTGTAAGTCACGTCCTTATGTAGTGATCCTTGGTGTGTTATAGCTCTTCTCAACTCGATCACCCTTGACTTTGCAAGCCTTCTTCTTCACCCTTGGCTTTGGGTTCCTCAGCCTCCTTGACCTTCTCCCGTGCACTTGGTACCTCGAAGCTTCTCTTGCCTCCGTCCTTGGCTTGATCAGTTGTCTCCGAGCTTCGCACCCGAGTCTCACTTTATGCAATGTCCATCCTACTTGTGATGTCCATCATGTATCCATAATCCAGTTCTTGGACCATCACAATTGTTCACTTGTGTTGAACCCTGTAGGCTTTACCTTAAGCACCTGTTCAACACTTAGTACACTCGTTAGTCCTTTAATTGAGTTGTCATTCAAACACCAAAACTCACAAGAGAGCTTTCAGAAAATTTGCTAGAGAAAATGGAAATTCTTAGCATTTACAATGATGAGCTAACTAATAAGCTAGAAAACATTGGTAGCACCCCAGTAGCATTTTTAGTTAAAATTCCTGAAATTATTAAAAAGGATGCTTCTACTTCTTGCTTTGATTTAATTAATGATAGTAACCCCTGCAACCAAGTTCTTGTTGAGAATATTGTTATAGAAACATGCTCGGATGAGGTTGCAAAGGAAAATGAGCAATTAAGGCAAGAAGTGGCTCGTCTTGGCAAGACTTTGTATGACAAGAAGGGCAAAGCCAAACAAATCCAACCTCCACAGGATAACACCACTGCGGGAGTGAACAAGCCTATGGAGGGAGAAACTGTGATTTGTAGGTTATGCCACGAGGAAGGCCACAAGTCTTTCCAATGCAAGACGATGACCGGGAATAAGCAAAGGCAAAAGCTCAAGCAAAAGCCATCAAACAAAATCTCCAACACCTACATCAAAAAGGTGGACAAAAAGGCTGCTACACCATATTTGATCAAGAAGAAAAAGAATGGAAAGGTGATAGCAATCAAGGCCAACAAGCAAGCCAACATAGGAAAGGGGGCCAAACGCATCTGGGTGCCAAAGGAAATTATTTCAACCATGAAAAGCACCAAGAAGGTTTGGATCCCGAAAGGGAAGTGAGTGGACCGAAGGTCGGCGGGGAATTTGGAGACTTGGCAAAGTTGGAATGTATATCATGGGATACTTCATATTGGATCAAGTTTAATTGCCAAGTGGGTTAGTGAAAACTTTGGACCCAAATTTCCCACCCATGACTAAGGTAACTAGATTTATTGTATTTCTTATTTTAGATATGCTTATCTATTTTCTTGTATTTAGTTTTACCTTTCATGCCTAGTATTTCATTTGATATTTGCTTTAGACAATGCATGCATAATAGGTAAATCAAATGGTAGGATTGCTTGCTTTCAATTCATATACTTAAGCAAACCTATATGGTTTAAAATGTTCATTTTAAGCACGACACATAGCTTATTTAACATCCCAAATTAAATGACACTAATGCATCAAAAGCTTATATCTTACAATTTGGTATCATTTATCTTATATGTGCCAAAGCTCGGATTATGGATAATCTGTCCCTCTTGATATCAAATCAAAGTGCATGTCTCCTACAAGTATTCAAAACTTGTATGCACACTTTCAGGGGGAGATTACCCTATAATCTAAGACTTTGAGACTAACACCCCTTTCAAGTCTACTTTCTTGTGATAGTCTCATTGTAAGGAAAATGAAGTCCCCGGAGAAAGACACAAATCTTCCACTGCATATCTCCAAGAACTGTCATTTTACATCATTTACACGTCTTCTCCGACATTTGGTTAGACTACTATTTCATATCTTATACTTCATTGTTGCTATAAATGCATAAGTGGTTCAATCATATTTTGTTACCTATGCATAAGGGAAGTTAGTCTATTCAAATCATGACTTGCACCTCCAATTATCACATGTTTTTTCTAAGTAGAAGATCTCTGACAGGGGGAGTATTTCTTCGTCTCTAAAAAGAGGGAGAAATTTCTTTCTAAAAGAGAACACTCATTTAGGGGGAGTTTTCATATGTTTTTCTACAAGAGTTTCAATTCCTTATGAGGGCAAGTTTTATTTACTTCCTACATGCTTTTAATGTCTTCCTTTTCGGTGGTTGATGCCAAAGGGGGAGAATTTTAGGGACCAAAGCAATGAAAAATGTATCAAACACCAAACACCACCAATTTAAAATTTTAAAAAATTCTGCAAGTGCCTTGTCAAGTGGTTTTGGTTATTTGGTCCAAAATAGGAAGTAAGTGAATTATGGAGTTAGGGGGAGGCTTAAGTCCATAATATCACATTAAGGGGACAATCATGCATCCTAGCAAGTAGATTGCTTATTTACATTCAAATACTTGTATTATTTGCTTGCTTTGGTTGTGTTGTCATCAATCATCAAAAAGGGGGAGATTGTAAGGAAATTGGACCCCGGGCCATTTGGCTAATTAAGTTTTGGTGTTTGATGATTAACACAATCTATGGACTAATGTGTTTGCTAGTGTTTATAATTGTCGTTCACAGGATGCGATGAGGATTGGACCTAGGCAATGAGGATGCAACACCTCAAAAGAAGACATAAAAAGATGCATAGAAGTCCAAGACTCAAGAACAAAAGAAGCCCGAAGGAATCAACGAAGAAATCCTAGAAGAGGGTTGTCAGCCAGCGCCTGGTGGCGCACCGGACAGCGAACAGTACCTGTCCGGTGCGCACCGGGCTGTCCGGTGGGACAACCGGACAGTATGCGCAGAGGGGCCGCAGACAGGCGCCCTCGGGCTGTAGCACCGGACTGTCCGGTGTGCACCGGACAAACGGTAACGGTCGGATCCAACGGTCGACTGCTACAGACGCCAACGGTCGGCTGACGTGGCGTGCACCAGACACTGCACAGTGCCTGTCCGGTGCACCCGATGACAGAAAGCTACTGCTTTGTGTCCAACGGCTAGTTTGGGGCTTGGAGGCTATAAATACCACCCCAACCGCCCATTCTCAAGAGTGGGAGCCCAAGCAACATACCAAGCAATATTGTAGACATTCCCAAGTGCTCTTACACCCAAGTGCTTAATAGAATCACTCGGTGATTAGCGTAGGTGCTTTGCGAAGTGCTTAAGTTAGTTAGACCACTCTAGCGCTTGCTCTAGGTGAACCCTAGTTAGTTGAGTGAGTTTAGACAAACCACACAACCCCTCGGCTCTTGCGTGAGTCGTTGTAATTGTACCGAGTGAGGCGAGAGTCTTGCGAGACCGTGACAACCGTGTTTGTGTCACGGCCGCCACCGTGTACGGAGGGAACGAGGCCCGCGGCGTTTTGGCCGGAAGCTCGATAGTGGAGACGACGGGGAGCGTCCGAGAGGAGCCGGAAGCGGAGCACCACTTGCGTGTGGAGAAGGCCCGCGGCTCTCTACGGAGTTACTCGACCGAAGGTGCTTGGCCCTCGCGTGGGCTTCCCTTTGCGTAGGGGCACCAACGAGGATTAGTCGGAACCTTGCGTGGTTCCGGATACCTCGGTAAAAATACCGGCGTCATCCACGAGAGTTTGCATCTCTACTTTGCTCTTTAAGTTTCCGCATTTATATTAAGCATTTAAGTTTCAATCTTGTATTCATACTTATATAGTGTAGATTGAAACTTAGCCTTTGCGGTAGAGATAGCAACACTTAGACAAAACCTAGTTTGCACAGTCTAGTTTGGTTATTTGCGTAGGTTTTGCTCTAGGGATTTATTTGTGGCCTAGTTTAGCGAAAGTTTTAGAAGTCCTAATTCACCCCCCTCTTAGGCGTCACCCGTTTTCTACAGCTAGCTTGTTATTTTGGTGATTGGTATCAGCTAGATGGCATGACACTCATTGAGAGTTTTGGCTCAACTCATGGTGTAAATGGTTATGGACGATTTAGCGTGTCAAGGTGATGAAGAATTAACTTGTATAGAGTACATGATTCTTGTACATATTAAGGAGGAGCCACACCCTTGTGCGGGTGTTTCAACAAGGATTAGTAAAGAGTGCTAACTCATTGGTACCCCGAGAAACAATGCCTATTTCTAACTCTTTCTTTATTTTGAGCATTTACTTTTATGTAATTGTCTTCTTCTATTTACGTTAATAGACTTGTTATGTTAGAATATGGTTAGAATTTAGTGTGTAGAGCATACTATTAGATATAAGGGGTGAAATCTGATATTTGGTGGGATTTAATTCTTGAGAGAAAGGCCAGTCTCGAGACAAGCGAGGAATCCACTCGAGTGACTTCTCTTCGGTTCGCTCGGACTGTCTCGCTCGACCTCGAGCTCGATGCCTTAGGGTTTATCCGGGGACGAGTGCTTTCTAGGGTAGACGATTCCCTTACCCTCATGCTAGCCGGTGGTCCCCGATAGTCCGAAAGTCCTCCAATGCTCTCTCTGACTGATGGGCCCTAGGGCCTAAGGATCTTTTCTCCGACAATAGTCATATGCTCCTCCAACGGCTCAACTGATGCGGCGGTGATACAGTGCACAAGGACCCAGTCTGGTGCACCTGTCAGAGACTGACGTGCTATAGCAGATTCAGGGTTCCAGTGCACCATCAAACCAACATTGTTCACGGTCTGCGTGAATTCTAGAATAGTCTGGTTTCTCCCCTTCATCCCAACTATAAGGTGTTTGTGACTATAAATACCGATTACGAGTACCGAGTAGTGTGGGTCCGTCGCCACGCTAGAAAGCCAGCTCCCAGTACCGAGTATCGACTGAGCCAGATAATATCGTAACATCGTCTGTCCGCCACCGGTTACCTCTTTCTCCAGGTAGCGCACCATCGGAACGGCGAGGAGCAGACGGGAACGGGGATGGGAAGCGCTGGGGCGCTGCTCTGGCACACGCCGCAGCAGCTGCACGGCCGTGGCGTCCTCTTCCGCCAGAGCCGGCCTCTCCTGCGCCAGCGCAACCTGCCTCTAATATCGCTAGCTGCCCCGGCGCTCGAGCCCGAGCGCCGCCGCCGGCAGTGCCTCCGCTGCGCTGCCGTCGACGGGGACGGCGCCCCCCGGGAGTCTGGGCCACTGCCACAGAAGGAGTCTCCGTCCAGCGGCATCGGTGCCGCACTCGAGGACCCGCCTCCAGGACCTCCTGGTACGCCTGACATTTTAGCCCTGCTCTGGTGCTGCGATGGAGCTACTAGACAATACAGTCATATGCTGAATATGAGCTCACATTGATTCTCCTAGAAGGCATCGAATCACGGAGTAGTCATGAAAATTTCTAATCTACAGAAACAATCGATTGAGAAATGTCAGAATTCTGAATTCCAATTAAAAAAACTAATAAAAAGGTAAGATTTAATGTCCCTTGTACCTAAAACGTTGTGTTATGTTGTCAGCTAGTAGGGAATCTGCTCTTTTGTAGGGATGCATATGTGTCAGATCCTTGTTTACTTGACTAGTTGTGGGTGTGGATGCATACCCACACACCCTAGTTCAAGTCCTCATCAAGGCGAATTTGGGTGCCTATTTCTTCTTCCTACTTCCTCCTAGGGCGACCAAAATTTTGATCTGTACGTATGCATTATGTGTCAGCTACTGAAGGACCAACCACCGAAGAGGTATTGATAGCAAACGAAAGGGAAAAAAAAACAGATATCCAACCATTTTTTTCTGGATATGAGAGATGGAGTGATATAGTTCCAATTTCTGGATATGTGAGATACAGAGATAGAGATGTAGTCAGATATAGTTACATTTTGATGTAGGGTGCTGCAAGCTTTATAATTTCATCATAAAAATACTGAATGTGGGAATACCTTAAATATCCCATATCGGCATTCAGCTAGGATATTGGTTCTAGGATTAATGCAAATTCTCAGTACTAATATGTTCGACTCCATCAAACTCTAAAATTTGGAAGCATCATCAAATACTTCCCCACCTTTTCACTATGCCCTAGCCAATCATATTTAGTGAACCATTCAGACTGACACTAGACTGTGGTCTAAAAGGATCTCGAATCACTACTTTTCTTAAGTGAATCTTGCTTGAATGAGGAATAAAGCAAGGTCTCATGCAGCGAATTGTGTTATTTGTTATTTTCTTTTAATTCTATGACGGAAAAACGTAACAAAACTCTAAGACCTCACTACTCGGATTGATAAGTCCACAGGAATGTATATTGGATGTTGTAGAGTAGGGATTTGAATTACCTTGTTGGCTCAGTGCCTTATACCAGAGTGCCTCACCAGTCTATGCCACTGCCAGGATGCATGGCACCTGATGCAAGAATGAAAAAGTTAGGAAGATCTAAGAGGAAAGGGCAAGTGGTGAAGTTAGATTTAGATGGGAGGCTGTCAAGCTAAGAAAGAAAATGATTAGCGTAAAGGAGTGTGGGACAGTGGTAGGATCCTTGATCCTATCGTGGTTGCAAAGTGTGTAGGAATGTGAGATTGGGGTCGAGGTCAGAATTTCCGGCTTCGGAAAGGCGTTGTGGTGGTGTGGGTGCAGAGCGGTGGAGCGACAATAAGCGAGGGAGAGAGAATGTGCAGGGAAAGCCCTTGAAGCCAGTCAAGATGTTTGCCTTGCTTGAAAACGTTTGCATTGCCCCTCAATTTATCCTCCCTAAAGGATTTGGTTTCCAACCAAACTAGAGGAGGAATCATTATAAATTTCGACTCTCCTTTCCCAACAAATCAATCCTATTTTCTAAACCAAATCAGTCTTAGGTCCTAAGCAATCTCTATTTTAACCCCTTCCTAAATTGAACTCATGCACTATAGCACAACGCTATAGTATTCGTGGGTACTGTATGCACTACAGTACCGCATGTACTGTTCATGCTGGCTCTGATTTGGGCCCAACACCCGCGTGGCCTGTTTTTCGGCGAACATAGGAGATAACGATCATAACATCTCTTTTCGCCTCTTCAAACAGCTTATCCTCGAGATGAACGTTCGGGTAGAGGTCCTTGAAGTCATGCAGTGGCTCCCAAGTAGCGTCATCGGTGGTCAGGCCCTGCTAATGTACAGGCACATGTCAGGCGCCACAACGTAACTAGGTACACAAACACAAGCTTTGGGCCAGGCAACAACCGACCATCCTAAATGGGGAGGCACTTGTGGTAGAGTCGTTGGAGGGTCCCCATAGAACGGCTTGAGGAGCCCCACGTGGAACATGTAATGGAGGGGCGCCTTTTGAAAGTTGAAAGCGGTAGGACACCTACCCAATACGACACCTGAAAGGGGCCGACATAGAGGCCCAAGCTTGACCTTGGCCCGAGGCTCCAGCGAGTGTGTCAGGTAATGGAGAAGGTAGAGCCACATCCAATCACCCACCGTGAAATCGAGCTCACAATGTTGGTCGTCATAGTAACGTTTGGTGTATTGCTGAACCTGGAGAAGACGCTCACGAAAGTCATGCAGAAGGGAATCCACCGTCTCCGTCTGAGCAGCCCCTGCCGTGTGTGGTAATAGAGGCGTCTGGGGCCGACTGTACACCACCTAGAAGGGAGTGGTGCGGAGCGCCGTGTGGAACGAGGTATTGTAGCAATATTCCACCCACGGAAGCTAGTCGACCCAAGTACACAGTCGGTCCATAGTGGCGCAACAGAGGTACATGGTTATCACCTTGTTCATGACCTTCGTTGGCCATCCGTCTGTGGGTGGAATGTCGTGCTCAGGTGGAGCTTGACGTCGACCATCCTGAAGAAGTTGTGCCCCATGTGACTAGTGAAGAGCGGATCACGGTCGCTGATGATGGAGGTGGGGAAGTTGTGTAGACGAACAATGTCCTCGAAGAAGGCATGAGTGACTAATGCGGCCAAGTACTAGTGATGGAGAGCAATGAAGTGCATGTATTTGGAGAAGTGGTCAATGACGGTGAGGATAACGAACTTCATGTGGACCTTGGGAATGCCCTTGATGAAGTCCATCGAGATGCCCGCTCACACTTGGGATGACACGTCCATCCGTAGCAATCGCTCCCCTTCCATGCCACGATCCAGGATTATCGGGAGCGCTTCAACGAGATGGTGTATCACATGTCGAATCTTCTCCCAGTCCAGAAGGCTAACATCTTTGTTGGGGGTCTTCTGGAGCATTCAGGTCAATGTCAAGCTCTAGGAACCCCGAAACCTGTAGATAGGGATGACAATGGGTAAGGTACCCAATGGTCACACAAAGCCATACTCATACTTACTAGAGAAAAATGCCCCATACTCATACCCACTACCCATCATGGGTACAAAATTACGCCATACCCATACCCACCACGAGTATCGGATACCCCATACCCACTAACATTACAGTAGACATGATCACTTGAATCGCAAAAGTAAGCACCAAATACAAAATGTTGAAACCTCATACCTTATCAATATTGAAAGATGCTAAAATAACATATTATCTTTGTGTCAGCATGACAATTTCATCGAACACAACATAAACTTATCACAAGGTCAACAACATTCACCATTAAATGTCAACATCATTCAGCCCATGCATGAGAGAGAACAAGCTCATTAATCTGAACCACATGTCATATCTTAGCGGGTTTCCTATCGGGTAGTGGGTATGGGGCAAGAGAGAACATACCCATGCCCACCATACCCAATGGGTATCATAATTGACCCAATAAAATACCTATGGGTATTAAAATTCGCCATACCCGTGCCCTAATAGGGGTTTTACCCATCGGGTATCGGGTACCTATTGCCATCCTTACCTGTAAACGGTCATGCACCTGGAGTGGGCCTACGAGCGTTGTGTCGCGACCACCATGCTAACCCTAGCGCAATAGTTCGCCCGACCTCCTCAGTGCAACTGCTCGCAACTGCTGCGACCGTGCCTATGTTGCCTAAACCATCTCCAATGGTGGCCCGACCTGCTCCCTGCACCAGTTCCACCGCCTCACATCGACTGAGATGATTGAGCGCCATCGCCAAGGGTTGTGTGACAACTGCGACGAATCGTACGTGCGGGGCCACCAGTGCCAACTTCTGCTCTATCTTGAGGCCGTCGACTACGGACTACCTGCTCGACGCGACACCCTAGGACGTGGGCGTTGAGCTGGCCCTTGAGGATGGGACCGATGCCCTACTCATCTCCCTCCATGCCATGGCTGACGTACACAACAAGGACACCATGCACCTCCACACTTACATCCATGATCACCGGCTCCTTGCCCTCTTGGACAACGACTTGACCCACTCTTCATCAACGCCGGGGTCATGCGTGAACTAGTGACGACAGACAGTACCAACATGCAGGTCATGATGGCTAATGGTATCCAAATTCCCTGCAAGGGCATGGCACACAATATGACCATGCACATTGGCTAGGAGGACTTCACCATCAGTTGCTTCAACATCGACCTAGGTGGGTTCAGCCTTGTCTTGGGCATCGACTACCTCCGAATCTTCGAGGCCCTCTCCATGACATTCTGGAGGGGCGATTGCCTCATCCTTTGGAAGGGCATGGGTTCCCTGCGCGGCAACACACCACAACAGGCGTTGCGTTCCACCACCACCGACATCCGCTGCTGGACCGCCTCCTCTAGCAGTACGGTGTGATCTTCGACGAGGCCAGCAGGCTGCAGCCAGTGTGCCCCTACAATCACCGGATCCACCTGCTCCTGGGTGCAGCATTGGTGGTCGTCCGGCTTCACCGATACCCGCAACTGCAGAAGGATGAGCTCGAGCGGCAGTGCGTGTAATTCGTCCTCCAGCCAAAGTGGCAGTGGAAGCCTCCATCTACGTAAATTCAGAGGGCACGCGTCTCCAGTATGTAAATTCGTCCTCCACTCGTCTTCCAGTCAAAGTGGCAGTGGAAGCCTACCCAAAACTCGTGATATTGTGCGTATAATGCGTGGGATGCATTGCATTGGGCTCTTGGGTAGTATTAATAGAGTACAGGACTTGGGGTGTAGGATGGAAAATGGGATTTCAATATCCCTAACTACCAAATATTCTCCTTCTAATGCTTCCGTTGAAAACATTAGGTGTGGGCTCATTGTGGTCTCTGGCATTACCCTTTGGCCATTATTTTCTCCTATAAGATGTTCATAATGTACTCTTCTGCTTATATGAATGTCTCCCTTTTGAAAAAACAGTCTAAATCCTGGTTATAGAAAATTAACTTCATATGTGAACGAGTTATTTTGGACCCCTTTTCTTCTTAATATAATGATGCACAACTCTCTTGCGCGTTCGAGAAAAAAATACAATGATACCATCCATGTATAATTGTTGTTAAGATAATCCCCAGTAAAGAATCATGAAATTCAGAACTTGAAACGTGTGTGCGTGCCATATGTAAGAAACAGAGGGTGCACATATAATAAAGCTAGACATGAATGAAAAGAAGTATATCTTGTTCAACATTAAGGTGTTGTCCTGGCTCATTGATGTACTACAACTTGAGTTCTAGTTGAGTTGGTTAGGTGGTTTGAGTAGCACTCCTCAGTTCCTGGTTTCGACTCCCCGTGGGAGCGAATTTCAGGCTGTGGTTAAAAAAAATCCACTCGTCTATCCCACACTAAAGCACAGGTCTAAGGCCCAGCCTCGGTCGTGGTCGTTTCCACATGAGGCTGCGGTGCCGCTGTGTATAGGTAGCGCAGGGGTTCAGGGTTTTCTCGACCTGCGTAAGAAGATCTTCTTCTTAATATAATGCCCGAGGGTTGTCTTACCCCGCAGGTCGAGTATTTTTAAAATAAAGTAAAAAGCTAAAAGGTGAGCTGGCTAGGCAATATAGTAAATTGTATCTCATACTGCACCTTTGTACTGGCCTGAGTTTTTTCCCCATGTTACATGATGAATAATTATTTTATTTTATTTTTATTATACCTTGTCAGAGTTTTGTTTCTAGAGTATGTGACATAGCTGCACCCAAATTATTTATTTGCTGATTTACAACTCAAATTTACCTTTTGCAGTGGAGAATGGTTCCTTTGGAGGCCCCTCACAGGAAGAACAGAGTGCTCTATATACTTTTCTTTATCCAAGCAAAGACTTACTTCCAGATGATAAGGAGATGAGTATATTTGATCATCTAGAGGAGCTTCGTGAGAGGATTTTCATCTCAGTTTTGGCTGTTGGGGCTGCGATATTAGGCTGTTTTGCTTTTTCAAAAGATTTGGTTATTTTTCTTGAGGCACCAGTGACTGCTCAGGGTGTTCGGTTTTTGCAGCTCTCGCCTGGGGAATTTTTCTTTACAACATTAAAGGTGAGACTCCAAATATCTGAGTGATCATTCTAGCATTTAAAATTTATCTTACAATATTCTTACCATTTCTGCTACTCTCTGTCCGGTTCTTATTTCCATTCAGAACAATGCAAGTCGATCCTATATCCTACTAGCATTTTTCCTATGTAACACTCGATTGCATGGTTTGCATCTTATCTTGAGGAAATCATCCACAGAATACATTTCTACATTCTGATTGTTATAGTAATGCACAATGCACTTGAACAGGCCCTTTCTTATTTCATGGTTCTAGCAATGTGTAATCCAATGATTGTGGTCGTACATGGTGCACAGTGAGTGCATGTATCTGGGTCAGGTTGTGTGACTTTTTATCATATTTGTGCAAACTGCATCTGCTGATAGTCCTAAAGACCAAACAGATGGAAATCCTCTCACACATGGTTGAAAAGCTTAGCTGCAAAGTTCATATACCTAGGTGCTCTTTTCACCTTACTAAATTAGAATTCAAAATCGCAAGTACCTAATGAGCATGTCTGCATACACAAAATTTGAATACCGTTGCACATATTGGCTGAGCTAGTGAAGGGAAATCTCTCGCTACTTACTGAAGTGAAGCAAGGTAGTGCAGAAGGGAAAGGGATGTTAGATTAAATTATGAAAGGATACTGGGCTCATTGGTGGGATATAATTTTTCAACCAGTTAGTTATGCTGTATATGCTTCAACCATTAGTAGATTTGTTCTTTACAAATAGAATCCAATCTAATTACAAATTCTTTTGTCGATAAAATTTCTCTTAAATGATCTTGCCGAAACCAGTTGGTTTCACCTAAAAAAAAGCTACTGCCTACCTGGCCACCAGGGCTTTGCAGTGACCAGACATTCATACTCGAGTAACTAGTGTTTGAAGCTATATCACAGAGTACCTCTTTTTTTCCTGGAATACGCAAGAGAACTGAGCATCAATAATATTAAGGAGATAAAAGAGGTCCAAAATGGACCAAGTACAAGAAAACCTCCTCATGGAGGCCAGAATTTAGAATACAGAAACACACACACGCACATCGGAGAACTCTACAGACAACTCTGCACTAGCTAGGCCTAACACTACCACACAGTTAGACCCAGAGCTCATCGAAGGGAAGACAAAGCTTTGATCTCTGTTAGAGACCTAGCTGCCAAAACCCAAAAGGGCCACAGTCAGGCTCGGGCTGCGGCCATCGAACACACACCTGGCTCTCTTTGATAACAGGTTTGCAGTATAGCGGTTCATTGTTCTATGATTTAATAGTTTCATCCATGATAAGGTGGATAACTATCAACAATTGCTCCATACACTGGCCCTTGAACAGATCCCAGTACCGCTAAATTTCCTCAGTGTTGCTAGTCTACAGCAGGCAGATTCAAAGTGAATGGTGTTGCATAGGCCTTGTTTGGCACAGCTTTAGCTCCGAGGTTTACCTCAAATCTTGACTTTGTATGCTAAATCATGAATCTTGAGACTCACGTTTGTCTAGAATAGAAAGGAAACAGTTCAACTTCAACCAAACAATTCAGGTGTAACCTACCTCCATCTCCACAAAGTTTCTAGGGTTAGGAATACCTAGCTCCGGGAAATCACATATTTATTGAAGGTGGGGCTCCGCGCAACTGGCCTATATTACCATTCTAATGCAATTTCCATACTATAGGTCAACTTTATTTTGTAGTGGCCATTACAAAATTAAGCTGTTAATTATCTCATCATCTTCAATCCCATGCAGGTTTCAGGTTATTGTGGCCTTTTACTTGGAAGTCCTATCATTTTGTATGAGATCATTGCATTTGTTATCCCAGGTTTAACAAGGGACGAGCGGAAATTTCTTGGGCCTATTGTGTTGGGTTCTTCTGTTCTATTCTATCTAGGCATTTTCTTCTCCTACACGGTTCTCAGCCCTGCTGCGTTGAACTTTTTTGTGAATTATGCAGATGGGGCAGTGGAATCGTTGTGGTCAATAGACCAGTACTTTGAATTCATCCTTGTGCTGATGTTTAGCACAGGGTTGTCCTTTCAGGTAAACAAGCCTCCCTGTATATGTAGTAATGTGTTTTTTGAACGGAAGTTTTAGTAATGTGTTTTCTTTTTGTATATGGTGTAACCGGATCATTAACATATACTTCTCTGGAAGCCAACTTTATTGTTTAGCATTAAGAATTTAAGTTTATTTGCATTTATATGTTGATACAATAAGTTTTCTTGTACCACATTTAGGTTGGAATATGTTTTTAAGTGAAGAAAGGGTTGCCTAATTTTATTGGTGAAAATTTTCATTAAAACCATAGGCTGTTGAGATTAATGCCACACATAGCCAAAACTCACACCAAAGTGTGGCTGTAGCACCCAAATTGGTCAGTACAACTAGTGTGCTCTTTAATAAGAGTGTGTGCATGACATGTGGATTGGTGGGAGAGGATATCTGCTGGAGTTGATGGAATTATCGGCAAAGGACTGGACTCACTAATCATCCTGTGAGCCCGGATGATCTGGAAACACCGAAATAGAGCGGTGTTTGATGGTGAAGCTCCAAACCTTTCTCTTCTCCTTGAGCATACAGAAGAGGAAAGAAAGATGGGAGTTTGCGGGAGCCAAAGGTCTATCCCTTTTGGCTGCCAGTATATAGGCTGTTGTAGTATTGAGTGTGTTTATGGATCCTTTTGTGTATCCCTGTGTGTGGCCTCCGTAAGGAGGTTTTTGTAGCTGGGTTTTCTTCAGACCCTTGTCCTCTCTTCTTAATTTATTATGGAACTCAGTTCTCCTGAGTTTTTCGAGAAAAAAAGTATGACAATTATGGCTGCAAGCCGAATAGTTGGCTCAAAAGCTAACATCACAAACCTGAGCGTGAAAACTTTCAGAATCGGTTATGAACTGATTTTAGGTTTGCAGCTTCGTTCCATTGGTCTAGTTTTTAACCTCATTATGATAAACATGACCCAGCACTAAATTTGCAGTTAAGTTGGTCAACCCAAAATGATCCTATCATGTATGATCCAGTATCTACACTGAAGCTAGTTTGTGACGAGTATCAGGACTCAACATTTGTGCGTTTTAGTACATCATTTCTTTAATATCGATTGCTATTCCATTTAGTGTTATCCTAATAACAAATAACACATATGGATGCTGCTTTTGATGATAGTGGGCATCTAATTGAGTTATTAGGGGAACACAAATCTTATTTTTTTCATGGTATTCTGTTCCAGGTCCCTGTTATCCAGCTTTTGCTGGGACAACTTGGATTGGTTTCTAGTGACCAAATGCTTTCGATCTGGAGATATGTTGTTGTTGGTGCTGTTGTTGCTGCTGCTGTGCTTACACCTTCGACGGACCCGTTGACACAAATGCTCTTGGCTGGTCCCTTGCTTGGTTTATACTTGGGTGGTGCATGGATGGTCAAGATAACTGGGCGCTAGCTGCTTTGTGCAAGGTGATGGTGCTCCGGATAGCAAGAGTCCCAGTGTAACCTAGTCTTGTAAAAATGAATTCACTCTGCTTGCTTGTAAAAATGAATTCGGTCAGCGTGCTCATTAGATGATACTAGTTAGTTATCCGACACTATGGTTTCTATATGTGATATATGTTTTCTTTATACAACAAAAATTAACATAAGCTGCACTGGTTAGAGACAAGTACTCCTAGTAGTTGCAAGTCATATGCGTGCGTAGGGAGTAAGACGACACAAGACGAAACTCCCGCTTTATATTATAATTAGTAAGGATTGTTACCATTTCACTTTATAAGGCTATCTTCAGCATAACTTTTATCTTATCCTCTATTTTAAATTTTTCTCTGTAAACAATGTCATCTACAGTTCAATGTGAAAGGGAAATAGGGTCAAACATTTTCCTAAATGATTTTGGTGGTTGAATTGTCCAACACAAATTATTGGACTAACTAGTTTGCTCTAAATTATATACTCTACAGGTGCCAAAGGTTCACAACAAACTAATACAAGTTAAAAGAAAGGGTTCAAAAGAAGGGAGCAAAGAAAATCGAAGGTTGCCCTGGTCTGGCGCACCGGACTGTCCGGTGCACCAGAGTGCATCAACTCGAACTCGTCACCTTCGGGATTCTGAAAAAGCCACTCTGCTATAATTCACCGGACTGTCCGGTGTGCCAGCGGAGCAACGGCTACAGCGCAATAGTCGACATCAACGGAAACCTAAAAAGCGCTACAGTGCGCGGACAGTTCGCACAAAGTCAGAGCAGGCGCCAGAAGGCGCACCGGACAGTGAACGGTGATTGTCCGGTGGCCCCGTCTGTCAAAGCTCCAACGGTCGAACCCTAACAGTTGGGTGACGTGGCTGGCGCACCGGACAGTGTCCGGTGGCGCACCGGCTGTCCGGTGCACCCATCGACAGGAGCCTTCCCCAACTGTCATTTTGGTGGTTGGGGCTATAAATACCCTCCAACCACCACACTTCAAGGTATCCAAGTTTTCAGCCAACACATTCAATACAAGAGCTCTAGACTTCACTCTAAGACACAAAAGCAAAGATCAAATCCTCTCCAAGTCCCAAACACATTCCAAACAATTAGTGGCTTGTTAGAGAGACATTTGTGTTCATTTGAGTTCTTGTCGCTTGGATCGCTTTTCTTCTTCCTCTTTCTTGTTCTCAACACCTTTGTAATCAAAGCAAGAGACACCAAGTTGTGGTGGTCCTTGTAGGGGTCTAAGTGACCCGATTGATTAAGGAGAAAAGTTCACTCGGTCTAGGTGACCGTTTGAGAGAGAGGGAAAGGGTTGAAAGAGACCCAGTCTTTGTGACCACCTCAACGTGGAGTAGGTTTGCAAGAACCGAACCTCGGTAAAACAAATCACTGTGTCACACTCTTTATTTGCTTGTGATTTGTTTTCGCCCTCTCTTTCAGACTCGGTTTTATTTCTAACGCTAACCCGGTTTGTAGTTGTGCTTAAAGTTTATAAATTTCAGATTTGCCTATTCACCCCCCTCTAGGCGACTTTCAATTGGTATCGGAGCCCGGTACTTCATTAGAGCCTAACCGCTCGAAGTGATGTCGGGAGATCACACTAAGAAGGAGATGGTGACTGGCGGGGACAAGCCTATAAGCCCCGCGAAGGCTACAAGCCACAGGAAAGCTCCATCAAAGGAGTCCGGCAACAAAAAGAAGGAAGGATCCCCTTCACGCATCAAGACGCATAAGAGTGGCGAAAAGAAGAAGAGAATGAAGAAAGTGGTCTACTACGAGACCGACTCTTCATCGCCCTCTACATCCGGATCCGACGCCACGTCCATCACTTCTAAGCGCCGTGAGCACAAGAAGTTTAGTAAGATCCCCCTACGCTATCCTCGCATTCCTAAACATACTACTTTACTTTCCGTCCCATTAGACAAACCACCGGTTTTTACGGTGAAGATTATAGTAGGTGGAGCGAAATGATGAAGTATCACCTAACCTCACTCCACACAAGCATATGGGACATTGTTGAATTTGGAGTACAGGTACCATCCATAGGGGATGAAGATTATGATGCGGACGAGGTCGCTCAAATTTGGCACTTTAATTCCCAAGCAACTACTATACTCCTCACCTCTCTAAGTCGAGAGGAGTATAATAAGGTGCAAGGGTTGAAGAGTGCCAAAGAAATTTGAGACGTATTCAAGACCGCGCACGAAGGAGATGAGGTGACCAAGATCACCAAGCAAGAAACGATCGAGGGGGAGCTCGGTCGCTTCATGCTCAACCAAGGGGAGGAGCCACAAGCCATGTATAACCGGCTCAAGACCTTGGTGAATCAAGTACGCAACCTCGGGAGCACTAAATGGAATGACCATGAAATGGTCAAGGTTATTCTAAGATCACTCGTTTTTCTTAACCCTACACAAGTTCAATTAATTCGTGGTGATCCTAGATACAAGCTAATGTCTCCCGAGGAGGTTATAGGAAAGTTTGTGAGCTTTGAATTGATGATCAAAGGCTCCAAACAAATCATCGAGCGAGGCGCTACCTCCACACCCGAGGTGCAACCCGTTGCCTTCAAAGCAACGGAGGAGAAGAAAGAAGAGTCTACGTCAAGTAGGCTCCCCATCGACGCCTCCAAGCTCGACAATGAGGAGATGGCGCTAATCATCAAAAGCTTTTGCCAAATCCTCAAGCAACGGAAGGAGAAAGATTACAAGTCCCGTTCTAAGAAGGTTTGCTACAAGTGTGGTAAGCCCGGTCATTTTGTTACTAAATGTCCATTATCTAGTGATAGTGACAGGGGCGACGACAAGAAGGGAAGGAGGAAGGAAAAGAAGTACTACAAGAAGGGCGGTGATGCCCATGTTTGCCGGGAGTGGGACTCCAACGAGAGCTCCACCGACTCCTCCTCCGACGAGGACGCCGCCAACATCGCCGTCAACAAGGGTCTTCTCTTCCCCAACATTGGCCACAAGTGCCTCATGGCAAAGGACGGCAAAAAGAAGAAGGTAAAATCTAGAGCCTCCACTAAATATGCAACATCTAGTGATGAGGATAACTCTAGTGATGATGAGGATAGTTTGCTTGCTCTTTTTGCCAACCTCAACATGCAACAAAAGGAAAAATTAAATGAATTGATAGGAGCCATTCATGAGAAGGATGAACTCTTGGATAGCCAAGAGGACTTCCTAATTAAAGAAAATAAAAAGCATGTTAAGGTTAAAAATGCTTATGCTCAGGAGATAGAAAAATGTGAAAAATTGACTAGTGAGCTTAGCACTTGCCATGATATTATCTCCAACCTTAGAAATGAAAATGCCAAATTAATTGCTAAGGTTGAGAAATTAGATGTTTGTGATGATTCGATTGTTAGTCTTAGAAATGACAATGCTAGTTTAATTGCTAAGATTGACAGATTGAATGAATCAATTGCTAGCCTTAGGATTGAGAATGAAAAATTAATTACTAAGGCTAAGGATTTAAATGCTTGCAATAATTCTATTTCCAATCTTAGAAATGAGAATGCCATTTTACTTGCTAAGATTGATGAATTAAATATCTGCAAACCTTCTACTTCTAGTGTTGATCATGTTCCTATTTGTACTGGATGTAGAGACATTAATGTTGATGCTATTCATAATCACCTAGCTTTAATTAAACAACAAAATGATCACATAGCTCAACTTAGTGCTAAAATTAATGAGCATGAGATAGAAAATGAAAAATTTAAATTTGCTAAAAGCATGCTCTATAGTGGGAGACGCCCTGGCATTAAGGTTGGCATTGGCTTCCAACAGGGAGACAATGTCAAGCTTAATGCCCCTAAGAAATTGTCTAACTTTGTTAAGGGCAAAGCTCCCATGGTTCAGGATAACAAGGGTTATATTTTATATCCTGCTGGTTATCCCAAACACAAGATTAGGAGAATTCATTCTAGGAAGTCTCACTCTGGCTCTCATTATGCTTTTATGTATAAGAGTGAGGCATCTAGTTCTAGGCAATCCACTCATGTTAAATTGACTAAAAAGAAATCTCCTATTTCATCAAATGAGCATATCATTTCATTTAAGACTTTTGATGCATCATATGTTTTAACTAACAAATCAGGCAAAGTAGTTGCCAAATATGCTGGGGGCAAACACAAGGGCTCCAAGACTTGTGTTTGGGTACCCAAGGTGCTTGTTTCTAATGTCAAAGGACCCAAGACCATTTGGGTACCTAAGAACAAGGCCTAAACTTGTTTTGTAGGTTTATGCATCCGGGGGCTCAAGTTGGATCATTGATAGCGGGTGTACAAACCACATGACCGGGGAGAAAAGGAGGTTCTCCTCCTATGAGAAAAACCATGATCCCCAACGAGCTATCACATTCGAGGATGGAAATCAAGATTTGGTCAAAGGACTTAGTAAAATTGCTATATCTCCTGACCATTCTATTTCCAATGTTTTTCTTGTAGACTCTTTAGATTACAATTTGCTTTCTATTTCTCAATTATGCAAAATGGGCTACAACTGTCTTTTTACGGATATAGGTGTTACTGTCTTTAGAAGAAGTGATGATTCAGTAGCATTTAAGGGAATATTAGAGGGTCAGCTATACTTAGTTGATTTTAATAGAGCTAAACTCGATACTTGCTTAATTGCTAAGACTAATATGGGTTGGTGAAAGGGAATTAGGCTTTCACCTATTTCCTATATGATTTTGGTGGTTGAATTGCCCAACACAAATAATTGGACTAACTAGTTTGCTCTAGTGTATAAGCTCTACAGGTGCAAAAGGTTCACACTCAGCCAATAAAAAGACCTAGCAAAGGGTTCAATAAATGGAGCAAGGATCAACCGAAGGCTGCCCTGGCTTGGCACACCGGACTGTCCGGTGCACCACCGGACAGTGTCCGGTGCACCAGGGCACTTTAGGCCAAACTCTTCACCTTCGGGAAATCCTGGAGCCGGCGCGCTATAATTCACCGGACATGTCCGGTGTACACCGGACAGTGTCCAGTGCTCCAAGGGGACGCGGCTCCAAACTCTTCGGCTTCGGGAATCCGCAACGGGCCGTCCGCTAAAATACACCGGACATGTCCAGTGTGCACCGGACTGTCCGGTGTGACGACGAAGCAACGGCTACTTCGGCGCCAACGGCTACCTGCGAGCGCATTGAATGCGCGCCAGTGCGCGCAGAAGTCAGGCACGCCCATACTGGCGCACCGGACATTCTACAGTACGTGTCCGGTGTGCCACCGGACATCAAGGCGGGCCCAGAAGTCAGCGCTCCAACGGTCGGGACCCTAACGGCCGGGTGACGTGACTGTCGCACCGGACATGTCCGGTGTGCACCGGACTGTCCGGTGCACCCTTCGACAGACAGCCCCACCAAACGGCTAGTTTGGTGGTTGGGGCTATAAATACCCCCAACCACCCACATTCAAGGCCATCCAAGTTTTCCCACTTCTACTACTTACAAGAGCTCTAGCATTCAATTCTAGACACACCCAAGTGATCAAATCCTCTCCAAACTCCACACAACGCCCTAGTGATCAGTGAGAGAGATTTGCTTGTGTTCTTTCGAGCTCTTGCGCTTGGATTGCTTTCTTCTTTCTTTGATTCTTTATTGCGATCAAACTCACTTGTAATTGAGGCAAGAGACACCAATCTTGTGGTGGTCCTTGTGGGAGCTTTGTGCTCCAAGTGATTGAGAAGAAGAAGCTCACTCGATCCGTGGATCGTTTGAGAGAGGGTAAAGGGTTGAAAGAGACCCGGCCTTTGTGGCCTCCTCAACGGGGAATAGGTTTGCGAGAACCGAACCTCGGTAAAACAAATCTGCGTGTCACACCTCTTATTCGCTTGCGATTTGTTTTGCGCCCTCTCTCACGGACTCGATTATACTTCTAACACTAACCCGACTTGTAGTTTGTGATTAATTTTGTAAATTTCAGTTTCGCCCTATTCACCCCCCTCTAGGCGACTATCAATTGGTATCAGAGCCCGGTTCTTCATTAGAGTCTAACCGCTCGAAGTAATGTCGGAAGATCACGCCAAGAGGGAGATGGAGACCGGCGACAAGCCCTCTACAAGCCACGGGTCGACTTCATCGGAAGAGTCCCGCAACAAGAGGAAGGAGAAGAAGAACTCCTCCAACAAAGGGAAGGGGAAGGAGAGGAAATCCTCTTCCCACAAGTCGCATCAGAGTAGCGGCAAACACAAGAAAATGAGGAAGGTCGTCTACTACGAGACTGACACTTCATCACCATCAACCTCCGGCTCCGACGCGCCGTCCGTCACTTCTAAGCGCCATGAGCGCAAGAAGTTTAGTAAGATTCCCCTACGCTATCCCCGCATTCCTAAGCATACACCTCTACTTTCCGTCCCATTAGGTAAACCACCAACTTTTGATGGTGAAGATTATGCAAGGTGGAGTGATTTAATGAAATTTCATCTAACCTCACTCCACAAAAGTATATGGGATGTAGTTGAGTTTGGTGTGCAGGTACCATCCGTAGGGGATGAGGACTATGATGCGGACGAAGTTGCCCAAATCGAGCACTTCAACTCCCAAGCAACAACCATCCTCCTCGCCTCTCTAAGTAGGGAGGAATACAACAAGGTGCAAGGACTAAAAAGCGCCAAGGAGGTATGGGATGTGCTCAAGACGGCACACGAAGGTGATGAGCTCACCAAGATCACCAAGCGGGAGACGATCGAGGGGGAGCTCGGTCGCTTCCGTCTTCGCCAAGGAGAAGAGCCACAAGATATGTACAACCGGCTCAAGACCTTGGTGAATCAAGTGCGCAACCTCGGGAGCAAGAAATGGGATGACCACGAGGTGGTTAAGGTTATTTTGAGATCACTCATTTTCCTTAACCCTACTCAAGTACAATTAATTTGTGGTAATCCAAGATATACACTAATGACTCCCGAGGAAGTAATCGGGAATTTTGTGAGCTTTGAATGTATGATCAAGGGCTCAAGGAAGATCATCGAGCTTGATGAGCCCTCCACTTCCGAAGCTCAACCCGTGGCGCTTAAGGCGATGGAGGAAAAGAAGGAGGAGTCTACACCAAGTAGACAACCCATCGACGCTTCAAAGCTCGACAACGAGGAGATGGCTTTAATCATTAAAAGCTTTCGCCAAATCCTCAAGCAACGGAAGGGGAAGGATTACAAACCCCGTTCCAAGAAGGTTTGCTACAAGTGTGGTAAGCCCGGTCACTTTATTGCTAAATGTCCATTATCAAGTGACAGTGACAGGGATAACGACAAGAAGGGCAAGAGGAAAGAAAAGAAGAGGTACCACAAGAAGAGGGGCGGCGATGCCCACGTGTGCCGGGAATGGGACTCCGACGAGAGCTCCACCGACTCCTCCGACGACGAGGACGCCGCCAACATCGCCGTCACCAAGGGACTCCTCTTCCCCAACGTCGGCCACAAGTGTCTCATGGCCAAGGACGGCAAAAAGAAGGTAAAATCAAGATCCTCCACCAAATATGAAACATCTAGTGATGAGGATAATGATAGAAATGAGGAGGAAAACTTGCGCATTCTTTTTGCTAACCTCAACATGCAACAAAAAGAAAAGCTAAATGAATTGATTAGCGCCATCCATGAGAAGGATGACCTTTTGGATTCCCAAGAGGACTTCCTAATCAAAGAAAATAAAAAACATGTTAAGGTTAAGAATGCTTATGCTCTAGCGGTAGAAAAATGTCAAAAATTATCTAGTGAGCTAAGCACTTGCCATGAGACTATTGACAACCTTAGAAATAAAAATGCTAGATTAATTGCTAAGGTTGATTCACATGTTTGCAATGTTTCAACTTCCAATCCTAGAGATGATAATATTGATTTACTTGCTAGGATTGATGAGTTAAATGTTTCTCTTGCTAGCCTTAGAAATGAGAATGAAAAATTAATTGCTAAGGCTAAAGATGTTGATGTTTGCAATACTACAATTTCCGATCTTAGAGATAAAAACGATATATTGCGTGCTAAGATTGTTGAACTTAATTCTTGCAAACCCTCTACATCTACCATTGAGCATGTCACTATTTGTACTAGGTGTAGAGATATTGATGTTAATGCTATTCATGATCACATGGTCTTAATTAAACAACAAAATGATCATATAGCAAAATTAGATGCTAAAATTGCCGAGCATGAACTTGAAAATGAAAATTTTAAATTTGCTCGTAGTATGCTTTACAATGGGAGACGCCCTAGCATTAAGGACGTCATTGGCTTCCAAAGGGGAGACAATGTCAAAATTAATGCCCCTCCTAAGAAATTGTCTAATTTTGTTAAGGGCAAGGCTCCCATGCCTCAAGATAACGAGGGTTACATTTTATACCCTGCTGATTATCCTGAGAGCAAAATTAGGAGAATTCACTCTAGGAAGTCTCACTCTGGCCCTAATTATGCTTTCATGTATAAGGGTGAGACATCTAGCTCTAGGCAACCAACCCGTGCTAAGTTGCCTAAGAAAAAATCTCCTAGTGCATCAAATGATCATGCTATTTCATTTAAAACCTTTGATGCATCTTATGTGCTGACTAACAAATCCGGCAAAGTAGTTGCCAAGTTTGTTGGGGGCAAACACAAGGGCTCTAAGACTTGTGTTTGGGTACCCAAAGTTCTTGTCTCTAATGCCAAAGGACCCAAAACCGTTTGGGTACCTAAAACCAAGAACTAAACTTGTTTTGTAGGTTTATGCATCCGGGGGTACAAGTTGGATCATTGATAGCGGGTGCACAAACCACATGACCGGGGAGAAGAAAATGTTCTCCTCGTACGAGAAAAACCAAGATCCCCAACGAGCGATCACATTCGGGGATGGAAATCAAGGTTTGGTCAAAGGTCTTGGTAAAATAGCTATATCCCCTGACCACTCCATTTCCAATGTTTTTCTTGTTGATTCATTAGATTACAACTTGCTTTCCGTATCTCAATTATGCAAAATGGGCTACAACTGTCTCTTTACTGATGTAGGTGTCACTGTCTTTAGAAGAAGTGATGATTCAATAACATTTAAGGGTGTATTAGAGGGTCAGCTGTACTTAGTTGATTTCAATAGAGCTGAACTCGATACTTGCTTGATTGCTAAGACTAACATGGGTTGGCTCTGGCACCGCCGACTAGCCCATGTTGGGATGAAGAATCTTCATAAGCTTCTAAAGGGAGAGCACATTTTAGGACTAACCAATGTTCATTTTGAGAAAGACAGGATTTGTAGCGCATGCCAGGCTGGGAAGCAAGTTGGAGTTCAACATCCACACAAGAACATCATGACGACCGACAGGCCGCTTGAGCTACTCCACATGGATCTATTCGGTCCGATTGCTAACATAAGCATTGGCGGGAGTAAGTATTGTCTTGTAATAGTGGATGATTATTCTCGCTTCACTTGGGTATTCTTTTTGCAGGAAAAATCACAGACCCAAGAGACCTTAAAGGGATTCTTGAGACGAGCTCAAAATGAGTTCGGCTTGAGGATCAAGAAAATAAGAAGCGACAACGGGACGGAGTTCAAAAACTCACAAATTGAAGGCTTCCTTGAGGAGGAGGGCATCAAGCATGAGTTCTCTTCTCCCTACACTCCACAACAAAATGGTGTAGTGGAAAGGAAGAATCGAAATCTATTGGACATGGCAAGAACCATGCTTGATGAATACAAGACACCGGATCGGTTTTGGGCCGAGGCGGTTAACACCGCCTGCTACGCCATCAACCGGTTATATCTACACCGAATCCTCAAGAAGAAATCATACGAACTCCTAACCGGTAAAAAGCCCAACATTTCATATTTTAGAGTCTTTGGTAGCAAATGTTTTATTCTTATTAAGAGAGGTAGAAAATCTAAATTTGCTCCTAAGACTGTAGAAGGCTTTTTACTAGGATATGACTCAAACACAAGGGCATATAGAGTCTTTAACAAGTCCTCAGGACTTGTTGAAGTTTCTTGTGACGTTGTGTTTGATGAGACTAACGGCTCTCAAGTAGAGCAAGTTGATCTTGATGAGATAGGTGAAGAAGAGGCTCCGTGCATCGCGCTAAGGAACATGTCCATTGGAGATGTGTGTCCTAAGGAATCCGAAGAGCCACCACATGCACAAGATCAACCATCCTCCTCCACGCAAGTGTCTCCACCAACTCTAAATGAGGACGAGGCTCAAATTGATGAAGGAGAAAATCAAAATGATGAGCAATCTCAAGATGACGACAATGATCAAGGGGGAGATACAAATGGTCAAGACAAGGAGGATGAAGAACCAAGACCGCCACACCTAAGAGTCCACCAAGCAATCCAACGAGATCACCCCGTCGACACCATTCTCGGCGACATTCATAAGGGGGTAACCACTAGATCTCGTGTTGCACATTTTTGTGAACATTACTCGTTTGTTTCCTCTATTGAGCCAACCAGGGTAGAGGAAGCACTTCAAGATTCGGATTGGGTGGTGGCGATGCAAGAGGAGCTCAACAATTTCACTAGAAATGAGGTATGGCATTTGGTTCCACGTCCTAATCAAAATGTTGTAGGAACCAAGTGGGTCTTCCGCAACAAGCAAGACGAGCATGGTGTGGTGACTAGGAACAAAGCTCGACTCGTGGCCAAGGGGTATTCACAAGTCGAAGGTTTGGATTTTGGTGAAACCTATGCACCCGTAGCTTGGCTTGAGTCAATTCGTATTTTATTGGCCTATGCTACTTATCATGGCTTCAAGCTTTTCCAAATGGACGTGAAGAGTGCCTTCCTCAACGGACCTATCAAGGAAGAGGTCTATGTTGAGCAACCTCCCGGCTTTGAAGACAGTGAGTATCCTAATCATGTCTATAGGCTCTCTAAGGCGCTTTATGGGCTCAAACAAGCCCCGAGAGCATGGTATGAATGCCTTAGAGATTTCCTTATTGCTAATGGCTTCAAAGTCGGCAAAGCCGATCCTACTTTGTTTACTAAAACTCTTGAAAATGACTTGTTTGTATGCCAAATCTATGTTGATGATATTATATTTGGGTCTACTAACGAGTCTACTTGTGAAGAATTTAGTAGGATCATGACACAGAAATTCGAGATGTCGATGATGGGGGAGTTGAAGTATTTTCTAGGATTTCAAGTAAAGCAACTCCAAGAGGGCACCTTCATTAGCCAAACAAAATATACTCAGGACATTCTAACCAAGTTTGGAATGAAGGATGCCAAGCCCATCAAGACACCCATGGGAACAAATGGGCATCTCGACCTCGACACGGGAGGTAAGTCCGTAGATCAAAAGGTATACCGGTCGATGATAGGTTCATTGCTTTATTTATGTGCATCTCGACCGGACATTATGCTTTCCGTATGCATGTGTGCAAGATTCCAATCCGACCCTAAGGAATCACACCTTACGGCCGTAAAACGAATCTTGAGATATTTAGCTTATACTCCTAAGTTTGGGCTTTGGTACCCTCGGGGATCCACATTTGATTTAATTGGTTATTCGGATGCCGATTGGGCGGGGTGCAAAATTAATAGGAAGAGCACATCTGGGACTTGCCAGTTCTTGGGAAGGTCCTTGGTCTCTTGGGCTTCTAAGAAGCAAAATTCGGTTGCTCTTTCTACCGCCGAAGCTGAGTACATTGCCGCAGGCCATTGTTGCGCGCAATTGCTTTGGATGAGGCAAACCCTGCGGGACTACGGTTACAAATTAACCAAAGTCCCTTTGCTATGTGATAACGAGAGTGCAATCAAAATGGCCGACAATCCCGTCGAGCATAGCCGCACTAAACACATAGCCATTCGGTATCACTTTCTTAGGGATCACCAACAAAAGGGGGATATCGAGATTGCTTATATTAATACTAAAGATCAATTAGCCGATATTTTTACCAAGCCTCTTGATGAACAATCCTTTACCAAACTTAGGCATGAGCTCAATATTCTTGATTCTAGGAACTTTTTTTGTTAACTTGCACACCTCATAAATATACTTTTGATCATGTCTCTTTTATATATGCTATGACTAATGTGTTGTCAAGTATATTTCGAACCAAGTCATAGGCATATTGAAAGGGAATTGGAGTCTTCGGCGAAGACAAGGCTTCCACTCCATAACTCATACCTCGCCGATGCTCCAAGTCATGCTTCATCTCAGGGGGTGAAAGTATGAAGCAAAAGGACTCCGACTTTGGTATAATCTTCACTCATACGTTTTATCTACCAAAGGAGAGAAAATGGTTAGGAAAAAGGGCTTATATTTCACTCTAAGTATCTGTTTTTGGCGATTCATGCCAAAGGGGGAGAAAGTATAGAGCCCAAAGCAAAAGGACCGCACCACCACCTAATTCAAAAATTGGAGATTTTCAATTGGTAAAGTGTCATGTTTTTCAATTTGGTATCTTATTGTGTTCAAAGGGGGAGAAAGTAGTATTTCAAAAATGATATATCAAAACCCTCTTGAACACTAAGAGGAGGATCTCAATTAGGGGGAGTTTTGTTTAGTCAAAGGAAAATCATTTGAAACAGGGGGAGAAAATTTCAAATCTTGAAAATGCTTTGCAAAATCTTATTTCTTTACCTTTGACTATTTGCAAAAGAACTTTGAAAAGAATTTACAAAAGAATTTGCAAAACAAAACATGTGGTGCAAAAGTGGTCCAAAATGTTAAATAAGAAAGAAACAATCCATGCGCATCCTAAGTATTTATATTGGCTCAATTCCAAGTAATCTTTTGCACTTACATCATGCAAACTAGTTCAATTATGCACTTTTACATTTGCTTTGGTTTGTGTTGGCATCAATCACCAAAAAGGGGGAGATTGAAAAGGAATTAGGCTTTCACCTATTTCCTATATGATTTTGGTGGTTGAATTGCCCAACACAAATAATTGGACTAACTAGTTTGCTCTAGTGTATAAGCTCTACAGGTGCAAAAGGTTCACACTCAGCCAATAAAAAGACCTAGCAAAGGGTTCAATAAATGGAGCAAGGATCAACCGAAGGCTGCCCTGGCTTGGCACACCGGACTGTCCGGTGCACCACCGGACAGTGTCCGGTGCACCAGGGCACTTCAGGCCAAACTCTTCACCTTCGGGAAATCCTGGAGCCGGCGCGCTATAATTCACCGGACATGTCCGGTGTACACCGGACAGTGTCCGGTGCTCCAAGGGGACGCGGCTCCAAACTCTTCGGCTTCGGGAATCCGCAACGGGCCGTCCGCTAAAATTCACCGGACATGTCCGGTGTGCACCGAACTGTCCGGTGTGACGACGAAGCAACGACTACTTCGGCGCCAACGGCTACCTGCGGGCGCATTGAATGCGCGCCAGTGCGCGCAGAAGTCAGGCACGCCCATACTGGCGCACCGGACATTCTACAGTACGTGTCCGGTGTGCCACCGGACATCAAGGCGGGCCCAGAAGTCAGCGCTCCAACGGTCGGGACCCTAACGGCCGGGTGACGTGGCTGTCGCACCGGACATGTCCGGTGTGCACCGGACTGTCCGGTGCACCCTTCGACAGACAGCCCCACCAAACGGCTAGTTTGGTGGTTGGGGCTATAAATACCCCTAACCACCCACATTCAAGGCCATCCAAGTTTTCCCACTTCTACTACTTACAAGAGCTCTAGCATTCAATTCTAGACACACCCAAGTGATCAAATCCTCTCCAAACTCCACACAACGCCCTAGTGATCAGTGAGAGAGATTTGCTTGTGTTCTTTCGAGCTCTTGCGCTTGGATTGCTTTCTTCTTTCTTTGATTCTTTATTGCGATCAAACTCACTTGTAATTGAGGCAAGAGACACCAATCTTGTGGTGGTCCTTGTGGGAGCTTTGTGCTCCAAGTGATTGAGAAGAAGAAGCTCACTCGATCCGTGGATCGTTTGAGAGAGGGTAAAGGGTTGAAAGAGACCCGGCCTTTGTGGCCTCCTCAACGGGGAATAGGTTTGCGAGAACCGAACCTCGGTAAAACAAATCCGCGTGTCACACCTCTTATTCGCTTGCGATTTGTTTTGTGCCCTCTCTCGCGGACTCGATTATACTTCTAACACTAACCCGGCTTGTAGTTTGTGATTAATTTTGTAAATTTCAGTTTCACCCTATTCACCCCCCTCTAGGCGACTATCAGTTGGCTCTGGCATCGCCGACTAGCCTACGTTGGGATGAAGAATCTTCACAAGCTTCTAAAGGGAGAACACATTTTGGGACTAACAAATGTTCATTTTGAGAAAGATAGGGTTTGTAGCGCATGTCAAGCAGGGAAGCAAGTTGGTGCCCATCATCCACACAAGAACATCATGACAACAGATAGGCCACTGGAGCTACTCCACATAGATCTATTCGGCCCGATAGCTTACATAAGCATCGGCGGGAGTAAGTCCTGTCTAGTAATTGTGGATGACTATTCTCGCTTCACTTGGGTGTTCTTTTGCAGGAAAAATCTCAAACCCAAGAGACCTTAAAGGGATTCTTGAGACGGGCTCAAAATGAGTTTGGCTTAAGGATCAAAAAGATTAGAAGCGACAATGGGACAGAGTTCAAGAACTCACAAATTGAAGGCTTCCTTGAGGAGGAGGGCATCAAGCATGAGTTCTCTTCTCCCTACACACCACAACAAAATGGTGTAGTAGAGAGGAAGAATAGAACTCTACTTGACATGGCGAGGACCATGCTTGATGAGTACAAGACATCGGACCAATTTTGGGCCGAGGCGATTAACACCGCCTGCTACTCCATCAACCGGCTCTACCTTCACCGAATCCTCAAAAAGACATCATATGAACTCCTCACCGGTAAAAAGCCCAATGTTTCATATTTTAGAGTCTTTGGTAGCAAATGTTTTATTCTTGTTAAAAGAGGTAGAAAATCTAAATTTGCTCCTAAGGCTGTAGAAGGCTTTTTACTTGGTTATGACTCAAACACAAGGGCATATAGAGTCTTCAATAAATCCACTGGGTTAGTTGAAGTTTCTTGTGACATTGTGTTTGATGAGACTAACGGCTCCCATGTGGAGCAAGTTGATCTTGATGAGCTAGATGATGAAGAGGCTCCATGCGTCGCGCTAAGGAACATGTCCATTGGGGATGTGTCCTAAGGAATCCGAAGAGCCTCCACAAGCACAAGAACAACCATCATCTTCCATGCAAACATCTCCACCAACCCAAGATGAGGATCAAGCTCAAGATGATGAAAATGAAGATCAAGACAATGAGCCACCTCAAGAGGAGGACAATGATCAAGGGGGAGATGACCATGATCAAGACAAGGAAGATGAGCAAGAAGTACAGGGTCAAAGACCGCCTCACCCAAGAGTCCACCAAGCGATACAAAGAGATCACCCCTTGAACTCCATCCTCGGCGATATTCATAAGGGGGTAACCACTCGATCTCGTGTCGCACATTTTCGTGAGCATTACTCTTTTGTGTCTTCTATTGAGCCATACAGGGTAGAAGACGCATTAAGAGATTCGGATTGGGTGTTGACAATGCAAGAGGAACTCAACAACTTCATGAGGAATGAGGTATGGCATTTAGTTCCACGTCCTAACAAAATGTTGTAGAAACCAAGTGGGTCTTCCACAACAAGCAAGATGAGCATGGTGTGGTGACAAGGAACAAAGCCCGACTTGTGGCCAAGGGATACTCCCAAGTCAAAGGTTTGGATTTCGGTGAAACCTATGCACCCGTAGCTAGGCTTGAATCAATTCGCATATTACTTGCCTATGCTACTTACCATGGCTTTAAGCTTTACCAAATGGACGTGAAAAGTGCCTTCCTCGATGGACCAATCAAGGAGGAGGTCTATGTTGAGCAATCTCCCGGCTTTGAAGATAGTGAGTACCCTAATCATGTTTATAAACTCTCAAAGGCGCTTTATGGGCTCAAGCAAGCCCCAAGAGCATGGTATGAATGCCTAAGAGATTTTCTTATCACTAATGGTTTCAAAGTCGAAAAAGTCGATCCTACTCTCTTTACTAAAACTATTGCAAATGATTTGTTTGTATGCCAAATTTATGTTGATGATATCATATTTGGGTCTACTAACAAATCTACTTGTGAAGAGTTTAGTAGGATTATGATTCAAAAATTCGAGATGTCTATGATGGGGGAGTTGAAGTATTTTCTAGGATTTCAAGTCAAGCAACTCCAAGAGGGCACCTTCATCTGCCAAATGAAGTACATTCAAGACATACTCACCAAGTTTAGGATGAAGGATGTCAAGCCCATCAAGACACCCATGGGAACCAATGGGTATCTCGACCTCGACACGGGAGGTAAATCCGTAGATCAAAAGGTATACCGGTCGATGATAGGATCTTTACTCTACTTATGTGCATCTCGACCGGATATTATGCTTTCCGTATGCATGTGTGCAAGATTCCAAGCCGATCCTAAGGAAGTTCACCTTAGGGCCGTGAAACGAATCTTGAGATATTTAGTTCATACACCTAAGTTTGGTCTTTGGTACCCCACAGGATCCACCTTTGATTTAATAGGTTATTCAGATGCTGATTGGGCAGGGTGTAAAATTGATAGAAAGAGCACATCAGGGACTTGTCAGTTCTTGGGAAGATCTCTGGTGTCTTGGGCTTCAAAGAAACAAAATTCAGTAGCTCTTTCAACCACCGAAGCCGAGTATATTGCTGCAGGCCATTGTTGCGCACAATTGCTTTGGATGAGGCAAACCCTTAGGGACTATGGCTACAAATTTAGCAAAGTCCCTCTCCTATGTGATAATGAGAGTGCAATCCGCATGGCGGATAATCCCGTTGAACACAGCCACACTAAGCACATAGCCATTCGGTATCACTTTTTGAGGGATCACCAACAACGGGGGGATATCGAGATTTCTTATGTTTGCACCAAAGAATAATTAGCCGATATCTTTACTAAGCCATTAGATGAGAAAACATTTACCAAACTTAGGCATGAGCTAAACATTCTTGATTCTAGGAATTTTGATTGATATCTTGCACACATAGCTCATTTATATACCTTTGATCATATCTCTTTTATGTCTATGACTAATGTGTTTTCAAGTATAGTCTTATGCTTAGTCATAAAATTGAAAGGGAAATGGAGTATTCGGCAAAGACGACGCTTCCACTCAACTCCATCGGTATTAATTCCTCTTTGCCGGTATTCCGCTATCTCTCCACTTGGATATAATATTCTCTCATATTTATTTGTTTGCCATTGGGGAGAGAGTAAAAGGGCTTATATTTCACTCACAAAGTATCTATTTTTGGCGATTCATGCCAAAGGGGGAGAAAGTATTAGCCCAAAGCAAAAGGACCGCACCACCACCAATTTTAAAAGTTTTTAAAGAAGTTTTCATTTGGTATTGAATCTTTAATATATTTCAAATTGGTATAACCACTTTCAAATCTAAAACCCTCTTGAACACTAAGAGGAGAATTTCATTGAGGGGGAGTTTTGTTTAAGTCAAAGGAAAAGTATTTGAAACACAGGGAGAAAATTTCAAATCTTGAAAATGCTTCTTTCAATCTTATTCATATACCTTTGACTATTTGCAAAAGGATTTTGAAAAGAATTTTACAAAGGATTTGCAAAAACAAAACTACTGGTGCAAGCGTGGTCCAAAATGTTAAATAAGAAGAAAACCATCCATACATATCTAGTAGAAATGATATATTGGTTTAATTCTAAGCAATCTTTGCACTTACCTTATGCAAACTAGTTCAATTCTGCAATTATATATTTGCTTTGGTTTGTGTTGGCATCAATCACCAAAAAGGTGGAGATTGAAAGGCAAATAGGGTCAAACCTTTTCCTAAATGATTTTGGTGGTTGAATTGCCCAACACAAATTATTGGACTAACTAGTTTGCTCTAGATTATATACTCTACAGGTGCCAAAGGTTCACAACAAACCAATACAAAGTTAAAAGAAAGGGTTAAAAGAAAGAAGCAAAGAAAACCGAAGGCTGCCCTAGTCTGGCGCACCGGACTGTCCGGTGCACCACCGGACAGTGTCTGGTGCACCAGGGTGGATCAACTCGAACTCGTCACCTTCGGGATTCTAGAAAAGCTACTCCGCTATAATTCACCGGACTGTCTGGTGTGCTAGCGGAGCAACGGCTACAGCGCAACAGTTGACTTCAACGGAAACCTGAAAAGCGCTACAGTGCGTGGACAGTTCGCGCAGAGTCAGAGCAGGCGCCAGAAGGCGCACCGGACAGTGAACAGTGACTGTCCGGTGCACCACCGGACTGTCCGGTGGCCCTGTCTGTCAGAGCTCCAACGGTCGAACCCTAACGGTTAGGTGACGTGGCTAGCGCACCGGTCAGTGTCCGGTGGCGCACCGGACTGTTCGGTGCGCCCATCGATAGTAGCCTTCCCCAACGACCATTTTGGTGGTTGGGGCTATAAATACCCCCCAACCACCACACTTCAAGGCATCCAAGTTTTCAGCCAACATATTCAATACAAGAGCTCTAGACTTCACTCCAAGACACAAAAGCAAAGATCAAATCCTCTCCAAGTCCCAAACACATTCCAAACAATTAGTGGCTTGTTAGAGAGAGACATTTGTGTTCATTTGAGTTCTTGTTGCTTGAATCGCTTTTCTTCTTCCTCTTTCTTGTTCTCAACACCTTTATAATCAAAGCAAGAGACACCAAGTTGTGGTGGTCCTTGTAGGGGTCTAAGTGACCCGATTGATTAAGGAGAAAAGCTCACTCGGTCTAGGTGACCGTTTGAGAGAGAGGGAAAGGGTTGAAAGAGACCCGGTCTTTGTGACCACCTCAATGGAGAGTAGGTTTGCAAGAACCGAACCTCGGTAAAACAAATCACTATGTCACACTCTTCATTTGCTTGTGATTTGTTTTTGCCCTCTCTTTCGGACTCGGTTTTATTTCTAACGCTTACCCGGCTTGTAGTTGTGCTTAAAGTTTATAAATTTCAGATTTGCCTATTCACCCCCCCTCTAGACGACTTTCACAATGCCTTTCTTGGGGACTTGTTCTCAAGTGCTATGAATTAAGAACAAGGCAACACAAATGTTAAAGGTTAAAATCCTTCATCTTTCGAAGCATTATTTCCCATAGGATATAATGATCTTCCGACGAAGGTTATGAAGGACATACCTACATCATCGTAGTATATTTTAATGAAAGAAGAAGCATGTAGAATATGAAAGACGATATGAATGATCATATAGCATTATTAACTCATCCTTTATTGTATAATCATAGAAAGACATGAATAATATTCAATTACAAAAAATACCTTCGGCTTGACAGAAGACAAAGGTACAAGCGTGACACAAAAGCCAATACCTAGTCAGCGTGAACAGTACGGGGGTATTGTTCACCTATTTATAGGCATAGGACGCAGTCTGTGAGAAATTACATTCATGCCCTTTACATTTGTTATTGACTTTTAGATAAGTCTATGAGGGCTGAATAGCCTTTTCCCCTTTAAGTCGGTTTGCCTTTCTGAAAGCTCTCTTGTGGGTTTTGGTGTTTTGATGACAACCCAATTAAAGGACTAACAAGTGTGTTAAGTGTTGAACAGGTGCTTTATGTGAAGCTAATATGGTTCAACACAAGTGAACAAGTGTGATGGTCCAAAGACTAAATTATTTATTGATAATGGATATCACAAGAAGGATGGACATTGCTTAAGTGTGTCTCGATGTGCATAACTCAGCGACAACCGATCAAGCCAAGGATGGAAGCAAGAAGAGCTTCGAGGTACATAGTGCATGGGAGAAAGTCAAGGAGACCAGGAACCCAAGGCCAGGGGTGAAGAAGAAGACTTGTGGAATCAAGGTTGATCGAGTTAAGAAGAGTTATGGTGCATCAAAGAACACTACATATGGACATAACTTACAACCAATGAGGTGTAAGTCATAAGGCTCAAGACCAAGCTCAAGAAGTGAACAAGGTCACTAGAAGGAGAACCAATGTCAAAATCAGAACTGGAAGCAGCCCAAAAGAGCTAAGTACACCTTGATCTTTAGTTTGGGTTGTTCCTATGTTTGGAGATATTCTATGTGACCTTTGTAGGATGTTGGAGCTCAGAAATGTCTATCTAGATCAAGTCAAGCTGACTTGATGAATTATGAGTCCTACATAAATCTCAATCATGCCAAATGCTAAAGAAGTGAAAGTCAAAGAGAAGGTATGTTTCTAGACTTAGTACATTGACTTTTGTGTACTAATATATTTGTCTAAGTGTTAAAAACAGAGAAAAGAAGAAAAAGAAAAGAGATGCAAAAGGCTTGGCTGTGTACAGCCAAGACTCAGCTCAGTCTGGCACACTGGACTGTCCGGTGGTGCACCGGACAGTGTCCGGTGCGCCAGGCTGAACTCCGGTGAACAGGTCGCTCTCGGGAAAGTCTGGCGGCATACGACTATAATTCACCGGACTGTCCGGTGGTGCACCGGACTTTTCGGTGAGCTAACAGTCGACTGCACCAACGGTCGGCAGCGCAATCAGTGGAGGACGCGTGGCCTGAGCCAACGGTCGGTTGGCGCACCGGACTGTCCGGTGTGCACCGGACAGTGTCCGATGAACCAAGTGGACCATTGCTCCAACGGTCAGCTGAGCCCGATATGGAAGGAGATCGCGCACCGGACAAGCTACAGGACCTGTCCGGTGGTGCACCGGACTGTCCGGTGCGCCACCCGACAGAAAGCAAATATTGCCTTCCAAAATGAATTCCAACGGCTCCTAGGCCCCTTGGGTCTATAAAAGGGACTCCTAGGTGCCTCCAACTATGATAGAAGAGCAGCCAACAATTGTATACATCACTTGGATCAATTCTCTCTCTCCCTCTCGTGTATATCTCTCTAGTTTGTGTAGAAGTCAAAGTTATAAGCCTTTAGAGAGTGGAGAAGTGCTGCTAAGAGTTAGAGCATAGTCTTGAGCGCATTGTTACTCTGCCGAAGTGCTGTCAAGAAGACTGTAAGCAGCCACGACATTGCTGTAACCAAACTCGACATAGTAGAAGGCTCTATCTGTCATACTGACAGATCTGAGCAAACGGAGGAAGGAGTTGAAATAGACTCCAAGCCCAGGTGTGGCTAACTCCAACGAGGACTAGGCAAGCATTTCAGGCTTGACCGAACCTCGGGATAAATCCCTGCGTCTGTGCGCTCTGCTCTATGTTGTGTGCTTATCCTCAGTCTTATCTACTCTTCATATCTGCACTTCAATACTTATCTGTGGTACAAGTTATATTTGAAGTGCAGAGCATTTTTGAGACAGGATCTTCTATTCCGCTGCAACTTACTCGAAGGGTCTTTCATTCCACTGTGATCTTGTCTTTGAGTAGAGTAAGAATTTAAGTTTTAAAAGTGATAATTTTTATTCGCCTATTCACCCCCCTCTAGGCAACATCTAGATCCTATTCTCGGGCAAAGGGAACTTTCAATTGGTATCGGAGCTAGGCCTCTCTAGTGTGGGCTTAGCCGTCCGGAGATGATGATGTCGTCACAAGAGGTAACTGTAGAACTTCTCCTAAGCGATGGTTCTAATTATAAATCCTAGTCTGTCTCTATTCATAATGCTTTCATGCGTATTGACCCTGATTTGAGACAGATCTTTAGTAGAAGTATTTTTCCCTCTGATTTTAGTAGAGAACCTTCTAATGCTGAACTAAGATGTCTGTCACTCAATCACCATGCTTGCAACATCTTAGTTGACTCTCTTTCTAGAGGTGCCTATTTTGCCATCATGAGTAGTGATAGTGATTTATTTGTTGATGCTCATAATCTATGGACCAAAATTAAGTTGAATTTTTTAAGTCAATATGCACTACTTCTGTACCATCTATTGCTGGTAACACTAACTTGTCCAAGGGAGAAGAACAAGAACAATGGCAATCAAACGATGAGTCTACCTCACCAAAAGGTTTGTCTTCCACTAGTACAAATGTCTTATTGCTAACAATGATAGTGGAGACAAAAGCAATGATGAGGAGGAGTATGAGGATGATAGCGAGGATGAATCTTCATCACCACAAGGTACATTTTCCTATATTGTTTCTACTAATATTAATGATAGGGAAAATGAGACCGACGATGTGGAAGAAGAGGAGATTCGCCGTTTCTACACCCATCTTAACAAAGAAGACAAAGTGCTCTTGGTTAAGCTGTTAAGGAGGAACAAGGAACAAGGCGAGACGCTTCTCAAGCTGGAAGAAACTCTCATCAAAACAAACGACAGCCTGAAGAAGATGACCAAAGAACATGAGGAGCTATAGTGCTCTCATGATGATTTGGTCCAACGGTATAATTTAGTTTTAATTGAGCAAAGAAATAATGATAATGATTTATCTTGTGTTGCTCAACTTAAAATGGAAAATGCCATGCTTGAGAGGCAAGTAGAGTTGCTAATTTTAGAGAAGTTTGCTCTAGGTGAAAAGTATGATATGTTGTCATATTCTCATAATAAATTAGTCGATTACCATATCATGCTCGATATTGCTCATGAGGTAGTAATTACTAGTTTAAATTCATATGAACCTCATTCTTGCACAAGTGCACATTTAGATAATATATCACCATGTGCTAATCCCTGTCGCTCAAAAGGAAGCGAATGTTTGAATGAGCAAAAAGTTGTAGGGTCAAAAAGAAAATTGCTTGGGAACAAGAAACAAAGACAATTAAGGAGAAGACGCTATGCTCGACCTCCTCAAGAGATCTACGAACACGTGGTAAAGAAGCTTGAGGTAGGAGAAACCGCAACAAGAGCCAAACTCCTTGAGAAAGATGTTCCTAAAGCAATAAGTGAAGCAATCAACATGAGACAAGGAAAAGGTAATGATTCAATCAGTCATGTTGTTTGCACTGACCATCTCTCTATGTCATCCAAGAACAAAAACACAAAAGGAAAAAGGAGGTGCTTTAAGTGCAATAAGTCAGGACACCTCATTGCGTCGTGTCCATACAACGACAAGGATGAAGGGATGAGGAGGTGCTTTGGATGCAATAACAAGGACCATATGATCACTTCATGTCCGCTCATGAAGAATCAAGAACACGCATCCTCCAAGATGACCTCCACTAAGAAAGAAGACAAACAACGAGCGTCATGTCAAGTTAAGCGACGCTTCTGCTACATATGTGGTGAGCATGATCATCTATCCAAGGTATGTAAAAAGGGTAAGGTTCCTAAGCAAGTAAATTTATCTCAATCTTATTCGCTTAAGAGACCCAAACCTTACACTTGTGGTAGATCAGTAATGAGATCACCTAGAACTAGCACAATTGCTATTTGGGTACCAAAGGCTTTTTTGAATGATTGTTATGGACCCATCCCGAGATGGGTACCAAACTGTGCCAACTAGACCATGCAGGTACCTCGAGATGGACTAGAAACCCTGGGAGAGCTTAAGATGGTTAATTCAGACTCTATGTTTAAGCTATCAATTTTACTGTCTATTTATTGACCCAAGGTTGAATTATTGTGCAATACTAATCCCATGTTCATCTCGAGTTAAATAAGTTGTAGAGGTCCTTAATCAATATAGGTGAATCAAGCAAAGGACTTTGATGAGAATCTGCAACTAGCTCTACAAAGGATGGTACCTGTGTATCTTAAGTGCATTATTTCCAATCAACATTGCTCTTAAGTTGGATTGTCGTGCTACTTATCCTTGGAGTAGTTATGCTTTTTAGATTACTTGTGTTGAATTTCTGTCAATTAATAATCCATGATTTCCAAGAATCATGTTTGCTTAATCATGACTGGGTGCTTTATAGGATATATCTCTTGAATCATTCAATGGGTAGCTTTTCATTTTGATATATCGACCATGATTAACTCTCCTGGTGGATGTGGATAAACAAGTATCTTTTTGTAAGGCATGCTATATGGTGTTTAATGATTAACCTAAGTGCAAGCATGATAGTTGTTGTTTAGTCCATGTTCACATAATTACTTTGTATTGGCACTCTATGTATAACAAAACAAAAAGTCTGTGTTGTGCCTCTAATGCACCCTCTAGAGCTATGATATGCATGAGCAAAAGGAGCCCTCAATTGGTGACAGCTGGTGCTCTCATGGCCATTCAGGTAAAAGGCAAAGGTATGGAAAATGGAGCTAGGAAATTTTATTGAATATCCTGAAGTTCTATTGATTGTGTTCATAACTATGTTCTTGCCTTTCAATTAGTAGTATCTTGGCTTAGGTGCTTTATGCTTTAAAATGTTGTTTCCTTCGGTGTTCCTAAGAAAATACTTCTTAATCATGGTATGCTTAGACACTGTGCTTTATATGCATGATCTTGTAGTTTTTATTTGGTATATGTGTTGCCATGATTATCATGTAGTGTGTCTATGTTGCGTTTAAAATGTTATATACCTTGAGGCATGCACTAGTTATAAGTTGTAGTATGTCATCTATTCAATTTGTATCTTTTTGTGATGCAATTGATATATTATGCCTAGACCAAGGTATGATGTGATCCCCTCTAGCTCTAAGACTGCTAAAATGTGCAAGGCACAAGTCATTCAAATACTTGGTGCACATCTTTAGGGGGAGCACACATAACTTATGTCTTTTGAGACTAATCGTTTCTTGAGTGACGCTATATAGTCTCAAGGTGGAAAAAGGGAAAATGAGCAAGGAGTGGAGCAATCAGGACTTGGGTACCTCCACAAGTCAAGCAATTGGTATCTAAGGATATGAGTAATTGCATAGATTGCTCGTGCTCTATAATAGTTTGTGATCCAAGATGCTTATCTTTAAATATCATGACAGTAATGATTTTTCGATTGATAGCCTTGGTAGTGTGCTTCAATTGATATTTTTTGGTAAAACTTAGAATAGAAGTTTCATCTTGTGCCACAATACTATAACTTACTTTAAGTCTGGTGCCTTAGCAACATGAAAAGGCGGGATAAAGGATCAGGCACAAGTATGAAGGAGCTCCCTAGAGATTAAACTACATCATGGTAAAGGTACAAAAGGAAGTATTGACCTTCTGCGTATTTGTATCTTAATTTTCCTCATATGCTTGCGTTCCATATGTTTACTGTGTAAGGGGGAGTAATGTTAGTGTGTTGTATTTTACCTGCTAAATACTCTGTCATCCCTTGACATCATCCTATGTTCTTACTTGGATATGGTTTTGGTGTTTGATGTCAAAGGGAGAGAATTTTTGTGCATTAAAGCTTAAGTTTCCTTGTGCTCAAGGGATTATGTTAATTGTATTGATAATTCCTATCATATGCTTCTTGTTGTATTATATGGTGATAATGCAAAATTGTTGCTTCCGTTGATATGAATCAATTAGTATCTACTGTGTGAATCCTGTAATAGATATTCATGTGGTTGTGTTAGTTGTATTGATAATTCCTATCATATGCTTCTTGTTGTATTATATGGTGATAATGCAAAATTGTTGCTTCCGTTGATATGAATTAATTAGTATCTACTGTGTGAATCCTGTAATAGATATTCATGTGGTTCTGGTGCTTTAAAATTGTTTTAAAGTGGTATCTTAATTGTGAATAGTGGTAGGTTGATATTCTTGTGGCATATCCACTCAATTGATTGTTGTTTAACTCTGATTCTGTGCATTTGTTTAATTATCGACAATGCATCCCACAGGTGCTAAGGTGTAGTAATGCTTCGAATTAGCCTAAGTATGTGTAATTTGGCATTAGAGGCCAAAGTTAAGATTTTAATGTAAGCACATATTTAGGGGGAGCATTTTACAAACTTAGAGTTCAAAGGTTGTGCTTTAAATTTCATTCTTATGTAAGCTTTAATTGTGTTGCCATCAATCACCAAAAAAGGGGAGATTGAAATCTCTCTTGTGGGTTTTGGTGTTTTGATGACAACCCAATTAAAGGACTAACAAGTGTGTTAAGTGTTGAACAGGTTCTTTATGTGAAGCTAATATGGTTCAACACAAGTGAACAAGTGTGATGGTCCAAAGACTGAATTATTTATAGATAATGGATATCACAAGAAGGATGGACATTGCTTAAGTGTGTCTCGATGTGCATAACTCAGCGACAACCGATCAAGCCAAGGATGGAAGCAAGAAGAGCTTTGAGGTACCAAGTGCATGGGAGAAAGTCAAGGAGACCAGGAACCCAAGACCAGGGGTGAAGAAGAAGACTTGTGGAATCAAGGTTGATCGAGTTAAGAAGAGTTATGGTGCATCAAAGAACACTACATATGGACATAACTTACAACCAATGAGGTGTAAGTCCTAAGGCTCAAGACCAAGCTCAAGAAGTGAACAAGGTCACTAGAAGGAGAACCAATGTCAAAATCAGAACTGGAAGCAGCCCAAAAGAGCTAAGTACACCTTGATCTTTAGTTTGGGTTGTTCCTATGTTTGGAGATATTCTATGTGACCTTTGTAGGATGTTGGAGCTCAGAAATGTCTATCTAGATCAAGTCAAGCTGACTTGATGAATTATGAGTCCTACATAAATCTCAATCATGCCAAATGCTAAAGAAGTGAAAGTCAAAGAGAAGGTATGTTTCTAGACTTAGTACATTGGCTTTTGTGTACTAATATATTTGTCTAAGTGTTAGAAACAGAGAAAAGAAGAAAAGAAAAGAGATGCAAAAGGCTTGGCTATGTACAACCAAGACTCAGCTCAGTCTGGCACACCGGACTGTCCGGTGGTGCACCGGACAGTGTCCGGTGCGCCGGGCTGAACTCCGGTGAACAGGCCGCTCTCGGGAAAGTCTGGCGGCGTACGGCTATAATTCACCGGACTGTTCGGTGGTGCACCGGACTGTCCGGTAAGCCAACGGTCGATTGCGCTAACGGTCGGCAGCGCAATAAGTGGACGACGCATGGCCTGAGCCAACGGTCGGTTGTCGCACCGGACTGTCCGGTGTGCACCGGACAGTGTCCGGTGAACCAAGTGAACCGTTGCTCCAACGGTCAGCTAAGCTCGATATGGAAGGAGATCGCGCACTGGACAAGCTACAGGACCTGTCCGGAGGCGCACCGGACAGTCCGGTGCGCCACCCGACAGAAAGCAAATATTGCCTTCCAAAATGAATTCCAACGGCTCCTAGGCCCCTTGGGTCTATAAAAGGGTCCTAGGTGCCTCCAACTATGATAGAAGAGCAGCCAACGATTGTATACATCACTCGGATCAATTCTCTCTCTCCCTCTCGTGTATATCTCTCTAGTTTGTGTAGAAGGCAAAGTTATAAGCCTTTAGAGAGTGGAGAAGTGCTGCTAAGAGCTAGAACATAGTCTTGAGCGCATTGTTACTCTACCGAAGTGCTGTCAAGAAGACTGTAAGCAGCCACGACATTGCTGTAACCAAACTCGACATAGTGGAAGGCTCTATCTGTCATACTGACAGATCTGAGCAAACGGAGGAAGGAGTTGAAATAGACTCCAAGCCCAGGTGTGGCTAACTCCAACGAGGACTAGGCAAGCATTTCAGGCTTGACCGAACCTCGGGATAAATCCCCGCGTCTGTGTGCTCTGCTCTATGTTGTGTGCTTATCCTTTGTCTTATCTACTCTTCATATCTGCACTTCAATACTTATCTGTGGTACAAGTTATATTTGAAGTGCAGGGCATTTTTGAGACAGGATCTTCTATTCCACTGCAACCTACTCGAAGGGTCTTTCATTCCACTGCGATCTTGTCTTCGAGTAGAGTAAGAATTTAAGTTTTAAAAGTGATAATTTTTATTCGCCTATTCACCCCCCCTCTAGGCGACATCTAGATCCTATTCCTAGGCAAAGGAAACTTTCACTTTCTTCAACCAAGCCGAAGCTCCTTTGCATGTAGCTTCGGCTCAACAGCAGCCTTCGTCACGATCATGCTCTTGTCGTGTATGCTTTTGTCCTGAGTCCAAAGGTACCTGTCCATAAACCATACTTGGAAGAGATGATTAAATTACGTTTTTGAGGACCTTCGGAGGACGAATGCCCCCAACAGTAGCTCCTCACAGTATTAATTTGTTTGGGATAATAAATTCAGACTGCGACAAGGACGAAGGCCTTAAGCCGAAGTTCCAAAAAAACACCTACCCTTTGCTAGAATAGCAACAATCAATGACAGACGGGACCCTCCCGCCTGGAGCGGTCCGAGCATATAAATAAGAGCTTGAACCAACCGCATTTGGTACGCTAGTTGTGCCATTTGCTTTGTTTTCTCAGTTTTATAGCACTTGCTCACCAACACTTGCTAGTTTTCAAGCTTTTTAGGCTTCGGTTCGAAAGACACATTTTCGCCATTTCTGGAGAAAAGATGTCTCAAGATAAGAACGTTGTTGCTGAGACGAAGCTAACCAAAGAGGAGAAGCTCTTTGAGCAGAAGATTGTTGTGGATCCTGATATTGTTGGATTTGTTGAGTTGATAGCAAAAACAAATACAGAGAAGATTACTAAGGAAATACTGGAAGGCTTGTCTGAAGATACTGATGATAGCGATAGCTATGATGTGGAGAGCGGAGGCGAAGACTCTGAAGATCGGCCCTGGAGACCAAGTCATACAGTCTTCGGGAAATCAACTATCAAACAGAGTCATCTTGATAATATGAGAGGAAGGTATTTTCGAGACATGTCTATTGTGAGGGCTGCCGAAGAAAACGAAGTTGTGATCTTCCAAAGCTTCTTCAAAGCTAGACTTTGGTTCCCGTTGAGCAGGTTTGTGGTTGAAGTTTTGAAGACATATCAGATTTTCCTTCACCAGATCACTCCCGAAGCAATTATTAGAATGGGGATCTTCGTCTGGGCTATGAGAACTCAAGGTCTAGAGCCAAGCGCAAGATGCTTTTGCAGTATGCATGAACTTTCGTATGAGACGAAGGCCTGGGGTAAAGAACAATATCATAACAATTTTGGCTGCTACAGCTTTGTTGCTCGCTCTAGCGCAAGCTACCCGGTGCCAACGTTTCGGAAGAGATGGCCCGGAGCCTGGATGGAAGAGTGGTTCTATGTGAAAAATGATTTAAAAGCGAGAGAAGACATTAAAGAAATCATCATGCGCCCCATCCGGTCCCGCTTTGGCCTTCGAAAGCCGAAGGTAGAAATTGATGAGGCAGCCGAAGCCTGCCGAAGGGCCTTCAACACAGTTTGCTCTTTTATTGGGACAAGAGACTTACTTCAAGAACATATAGCTTAAAGGATATGGCCGCTTATAGACAGCTAGGAAATGCTGAAAGAAACCATCACTAACCCTAGCGAAGGCGGCCTGGTTCGATTGAAGTACACCTTCAGGTTTGGGGATAAGTTTGTCGAACCAGATGATGACTGGCTAAAGTGTATTGAAAATACTAGCGATGAATTACTTGGAGCATATTCTAAGACCGAAGATAATGCACTATCTGCGGCCTTCGGGGGTCGAAAAAGAAAAGATTGAATAGGATTTTTGATGCTATTGGATTTGTATATCCTGACTGTCGCTACCCGCCGCGAGGGCAGAAAAGAAAAGGTGCAACTTCTGAAAAGGTTGCCGCTTCGGTCGCTCCAAACGAGCCTGTGCCGAAGAGTAAAAAGTTGAAGGTCCTTACCCACCGATCACGCTATATTGAACCGGCCGTGGTACCTGAGTTTGGTGGGGAGACTTCTTCGGCCGCTGAACCAACGAAGCCCACACCTTCTGCGCAGAAGGCTGAAGAGCCAGCTATAATGCCGAAGGAAGCTTCGGCTAAATTAATTGAAACGAAGGTTGGCAAAGACAAAGCTGAAGGGTCAAAGACTGAAGAAGTAACAAAGATGTCAGGGATTTTAAGTCCTTCGACAGAAGCAACAATGCTGACGGCAGAAAAAAGTTCTGCCATAACGCCCAGGAGGAGAAGGATGGTAAATGTATTAGATATTTTAGAAACATCGAATTCCATAAGCCCTGCTTCCAAAAAGAAGGTTACCGAAACTGCCAAAGCGGAGACTGAAGCTGATACTAAACAGATGAAAGGTAAAGCTGCTGAAAGTCGCCTAGAGGGCGGGTGAATAGGACGAAACTGAAATTTACAAAGTTAATCACAAACTACAAGCCGGGTTAGTGTTAGAAATATAATCGAGTCTGCGAGAGAGGGTGCAAAACAAATCGCAAGCGAATAAGGAGTTTGACACGCGGATTTGTTTTACCGAGGTTCGGTTCTCGCAAACCTACTCCCCGTTGAGGAGGCCACAAAGGCCGGGTCTTTTTCAACCCTTTCCCTCTCTCAAACGGTCCCTCGGACCGAGTGAGCTTCTCTTCTCAAATCAACCGGGAACAAAACTTCCCCGCAAGGACCACCACACAATTGGTGTCTCTTGCCTCGGTTACAATTGAGTTTTGATCACAAGAACAAATGAGAAAGAAAAGAAGCGATCCAAGCGCAAGAGCTCAAATGAACACGGCAAATCACTCTCTCTAATCATTAAAGTGTTTGTGTGGAGTTGGGAGAGGATTTGATCTCTTTGGTGTGCTTTGTATTGAATGCTAGCTCTTGTAAGGTGGTTGGAAACTTGAATACTTGGATGCAATGAATGTGGGGTGGTTGGGGTATTTATAGCCCCAACCACCACAAAGTGGCCGTTGGAGGGCTGCTGTCGCATGGCGCACCGGACAGTCCGGTGCACCACCAGACACTGTCCGGTGCGCCAGCCCACGTCAGCAGACCGTTGGGGTTCGACCGTTGAGCTCTGACTTGTGGGCCTGCCAAGATGTCCGGTGGTGCACCGGACAGGCACTATAGACTGTCCGGTGTGCCACCCGCGCGTGCTCTGCTCCTCTGCGCGCGCTGGCGCGCATTAAATGCTCTGCAGGTGACCGTTGGCGCGCGAAGTAGCCGTTGCCCGCTGTCACACCGGACAGTCCGGTGTGCACCGGACATGTCCGGTGAATTATAGCGAACGAAATCCCGAAGTTGACGAGTTCTAGAGCCGCTCTCCTCTGGGGCACCGGACACTGTCCGGTGAATTATAGCGGAGCGCCTCTGGATTTTCCCGAAGGTGAAGAGTTCAGCCTGGAGTGCCCTGGTGCACCGGACACTGTCCGGTGCGCCAGACCAGGGCTGCCTTCGGTTATCCCTTGCTCTCTTTGTTGAACCCAATTCTTGGTCTTTTTATTGGCTAAGTGTGAACCTTTTGCACCTGTAGAACTTATACACTAGAGCAAACTAGTTACTCCGATTATTTGTGTTGGGCAATTCAACCACCAAAATCATTTAGGAAAATAGGTGTAAGCCTAATTCCCTTTCAATCTCCCCCTTTTTGGTGATTGATGCCAACACAAACCAAAGCAAATACAGAAGTGCATAATTGAACTAGTTTGCATAATATAAGTGCAAAGGTTACTTGGAATTGAGCCAATATAAATATTTATAGAATGCGCATGGATTGTTTCTTTCTTATTTAACATTTTGGACCACGCTTGCACCACATGTTTTGTTTTTGCAAATTCTTTTGTAAACATATAGTCAGAGGTGAAGGAATAAGATTTTGCAAAGCATTTTTCAAGATTTGAAATTTTCTCCCCCTGTTTCAAATGCTTTTCCTTTGACTTAAACAAAAACTCCCCCTCAATAAATTCTCCTCTTAGTGTTCAAGAGGGTTTCAAGATACCAATTTTTGAAATCCCCTCTTTTAAACACAATAAGATACCAATTTGAAAATTACCAATCAAAAATCATTTGAAAATTAGGGTGGTGGTACGGTCCTTTTGCTTTGGGCTCTATACTTTCTCCCCCTTTGGCATGAATCGCCAAAAACGGATACTCAGAGTGAAATATAAGCCCTTGTTAAGCTACTTACTCCCCTTTGGCAAATGAAATATGAGTGAAGATTATACCAAAGCCGGAGTCCTTTTGCTTTATGCTCTCTCCCCTAAAGATGAAGAGTAGCACGGAGCGATGGCGAAGGATGAGTTACGGAGTGGAAGCCTTTGTCCTTGCCGAAAACTCGAATTCCCTTTCAATACACCTATAACTTGGTTTGAAATTCACTTGAAAACACATTAGTCATAGCATATATAAAAGAGACATGATCAAAGGTATATGCATGAGCTATGTGTGCAAGACATCAAAAGAAGTTTCTAGAATCAAGAATATTTAACTCATGCCTAAGTCTGGTAAAAGTTTGTTCATCTAGTGGCTTGGTAAAGATATCGGCCAATTGATCTTTAGTATTAATATATGCAATCTCGATATCCCCCTTTTGTTGGTGATCCCTAAGAAAATGATACCGAATGGCTATGTGTTTAGTGCGGCTATGCTCAACGGGATTATCCGCCATGCGGATTGCACTCTCATTATCACATAGAAGAGGAACTTTGGTTAATTTGTAACCATAGTCCCGCAGGGTTTGCCTCATCCAAAGCAATTGCGCGCAACAATGGCCTGCAGCAATGTACTCGGCTTCGGCGGTTGAAAGAGCGACCGAATTTTGCTTCTTTGAAGCCCAAGATACCAAGGATCTTCCCAAGAACTGGCAAGTCCCCGATGTGCTCTTTCTATTGATTTTACACCCTGCCCAATCGGCATCCGAATAACCAATTAAATCAAAAGTGGATCCCCGAGGGTACCAAAGTCCAAACTTAGGAGTATAAGCCAAATATCTCAAGATTCGTTTTACGGCCGTAAGGTGAGATTCCTTAGGGCTGGATTGGAATCTTGCACACATGCATACGGAAAGCATAATATCCGGTTGAGATGCACATAAATAGAGTAATGAACCTATCATCGACCGGTATACCTTTTGATCGACGGATTTACCTCCCGTGTCGAGGTCGAGATGCCCATTGGTTTCCATGGGAGTCTTGATGGGCTTGGCATCCTTCATTCTAAACTTGTTTAGAATGTCTTGAGTATACTTCGTTTGGCAAATGAAGGTGCCCTCTTGGAGTTGCTTTACTTGAAATCCCAAGAAATACTTCAACTCTCCCATCATCGACATCTCGAATTTTTGTGTCATGATCCTACTAAATTCTTCACATGTAGATTCGTTAGTAGACCCAAATATAATATCATCAACATAAATTTGGCATACGAACAAATCATTGTCAAGAGTTTTAGTAAATAAAGTAGGATCGGCCTTGCCGACTTTGAAGCCATTAGCAATAAGGAAATCTCTAAGGCATTCATACCATGCTCTTGGGGCTTGCTTGAGCCCATAAAGCGCCTTAGAGAGCCTATAGACATGGTTAGGGTACTCACTGTCTTCAAAGCTGGAAGGTTGCTCAACGTAGACCTCTTCCTTGATTGGTCCGTTGAGGAAGGCACTTTTCACGTCCATTTGGTAAAGCTTGAAGCCATGGTAAGTAGCATAGGCTAATAATATGAGAATCGACTCAAGCCTAGCTACGGGTGCATAGGTTTCACCAAAATCCAAACCTTTGACTTGTGAATACCCCTTGGCCACGAGTCGAGCTTTGTTCCTTGTCACCACACCATGCTCATCTTGCTTGTTGCGGAAGACCCATTTGGTTCCTACAACATTTTGATTAGGACATGGAACTAAATGCCATACCTCGTTCCTAGTGAAGTTGTTGAGCTCCTCTTGCATCGCCATCATCCAATCAGAATCTTGGAGTGCTTCCTCTACCCTGTGTGGCTCAATAGAGGAAACAAAAGAGTAATGCTCACAAAAATGTGCAACACGAGATCTAGTGGTTACCCCCTTATGAATGTCGCCGAGGATGGTGTCGACGGGGTGATCTCGTTGGATTGCTTGGTGGACTCTTGGGTGTGGCGGCCTTGGTTGTTTATCCTCCTTGTCTTGATCATTTGCATCTCCCCCTTGATCATTGCCGTCATCTTGAGGTGGCTCATCATTTTGATTCTCTCCTTCATCAACTTGAGCCTCATCCTCATTTTGAGTTGGTGGAGATGCTTGCGTGGAGGAGGATGGTTGATCTTGTGCATTTAGAGGCTCTTCGGATTCCTTAGGACACACATCCCCAATGGACATGTTCCTTAGCGCGATGCACGGAGCCTCTTCATTACCTATCTCATCAAGATCAACTTGCTCTACTTGAGAGCCGTTAGTTTCATCAAACACAACGTCACAAGAAACTTCAACTAGTCCTGTGGACTTGTTAAAGACTCTATATGCCCTTGTGTTTGAGTCATATCCTAGTAAAAAGCCTTGTACTGTCTTAGGAGAAAATTTAGATTTTCTACCTCTTTTAACAAGAATAAAACATTTGCTACCAAAGACTCTAAAATATGAAATGTTGGGCTTTTTACCGGTTAGGAGTTCATAGGATGTCTTCTTGAGGATTCGGTGAAGATATAGCCGGTTGATGGCGTAGCAGGCAGTGTTGACCGCCTCGGCCCAAAATCGATCCAGCGTCTTGTACTCATCAAGCATGGTTCTTGCCATGTCCAATAGAGTTTGATTCTTCCTCTCCACTACACCATTTTGTTGTGGCGTGTAGGGAGAAGAGAACTCATGCTTGATGCCCTCCACCTCAAGGAAGCCTTCAATTTGAGAGTTCTTGAACTCCGTCCCGTTGTCGCTTCTAATTTTCTTGATCCTTAAGCCGAACTCATTTTGAGCCCATCTCAAGAATCCTTTTAAAGTTTCTTGGGTTTGAGATTTTTCCTGCAAAAAGAATACCCAAGTGAAGCGAGAATAAACATCCACAATAACTAGACAGTACTTACTCCCGCCGATGCTTATGTAAGCAATCGGGCCGAATAGATCCATGTGTAGGAGTTCCAGTGGCCTGTCAGTCGTCATGATGTTCTTATGTGGATGATGAACACCAACTTGCTTCCCTGCTTGACATGCGCTACAAATCCTGTCTTTCTCAAAATGAACATTTGTTAATCCTAAAATGTGCTCTCCCTTTAGAAGCTTATGAAGATTCTTCATTCCAACATGGGCTAGTCGGCGGTGCCAGAGCCAACCCATGTTAGTCTTAGCTATTAAACAAGTGTCGAGTTCAGCTCTATTAAAATCTACCAAGTATAGCTGTTGGGGACTTGTTCTCAAATGCTAAGAGTTAAGAACAAGGCAACATAAAAAGTGTTAAATGTTAAAGTCCTTCATCCTCCGAAACATTATTTCCCTTTGGGATATAATGAATTTTGGACGAAGGTTGTGAAGGACATACCTTCGTATGCACAACAAGCAATGATGAAGAATTTATACAAAGCATGAGATGTATTATAAACATTTAAACATTATCATAAAGTCATTACTATTTTATTATCATGGAAAGATAGAAACGATATCAAATTACAAATGTACCTTTGGCTTGAGGGAAGGCAAAAGTACAAGCGTGATGCAAAAGCAAATGCCAAGTCAGCGTGAACAGTACGGGAGTACTGTTCATCTATTTATAGGCAAGGGACGCAGCCCATGCAGAATTACATTCATGCCCTTTTCAAAAGTTTACAACGATGACTCAGACACTTATGGACTAAAAGGTCATTCTATCTTTAAGTCGGTTCAATTCTTCACCTTCGGGTACGCTATAACACCGAAGCTTCATAAGTGGTAACTTCGGCATTTCGTATAAGTAGCTTTCACCGAAGCTGTTTCTTCCTATAGGACCTTCAGCGACGAAGCATGGTCCCAACAGTAGCCCCTTCGCGGTGCTAGATCGTTTTTCGTAACGAGCTTGATCCGTGAAAAAAAATCTCCTAGGATTCGGGAGCCGAAGGTCCGAAAAAACACCTTCCCTGAGCTCGTTGTCGAGAAACGATACAGCTTCCGAGTGCAGAGTGGTCCCACCATGCAGCGGGTGCGAGCAACTGTTCGCCCGGTGTAAAAATCTTGGTGATCTACCTTCTTACCTGCAGTAGTATATAAACAGACGGGTAGGTGTGAAGTTACCACAGCATTCATTGTTATTGCACTGCTTTGTTGCCAAAAATTTAACCATAGCCGAAGCTTGACTTTTGCATTCGAGCAAAGCTGAAGGTTGGAATCTGCTTCGTCACGAGAAGAGCTTCAGGAAAGAAAGGTTATTAATTTCCAAGGAATTTTCAAGAAAATTTAAAATCAAATGGCCAGGTTACGCTCCACTGCTAGGGTTGAGTAGGGATGAAAACGAACGGGAATGGGCGGGAAACTACATCTCCCATTTCCGTTACCATATTTTTTTACTGAAAACGGGAGCGGGAGCGGGAAAGGCGGTAGCGAAAACGGTTACGGAATATATGGGTATACGAAAACGAACAAATACGAACGAATATTCAACAAAAACGGACGGTAGCCGGACAGCATCCGGATGAACAGCACACAGCAACATATTTATCGCACACAGGCACACAGTAGTGCAACAAACAGTTTTGTTCAGATTTAAATACACACAGTACACAGCACACAGCTACTGCTGCTCCATAGATGTTGCCAAACATGTTTATCGCACACAGCACACAGTTGCCAAACATGGACACAGCACACATCAACATATTTATCTAAATTCTAAACATGTTGCCAAGCATTAAGCACCATGACTAGTCGGTGTAGTCGCAGACTCACATTCAAAGCTCATCATAATCATTCATGACGTCAGGATCACTTTCAGCATCTTGTTCCTACAAGTTTGCAATTCTCGGTTAATTAATTCTAACCAATAAGGCTAAATTCATAGTCATAGATCAGTAACTAGGAGTTCTAACAATAATATGGAAAATGGTTGCATACCTCATCATCCATGCAAGGCTGACTGATAGGAATTGCTTCCGAAGGTTTTAGATCAGCCAAAATAGAATGAATAATTGTAGAATCTGATAATACAAAAGAAAAAGACATGCATGAGTATATGACATAAGAAAATTTCTGTTCAACATATTAAAAAATGGGTACCTTTTCTTGATGCACGAATCCAATCTTTAGTACATATAAGTGCTTGTACCATCTCAGGGTCAAGTCGATTACGATATGGATCAACAACCCGGCCAGCAGCACTAAAGGCAGACTCTGAAGCAACAGTTGACACTTGTATAGACATCACATCACGAGCAATTTGTGAGAGAATAGGGTACTTATCTGTGTTGTTCTTCCAGAAAGCTAAAATATCAAATGGATCTTGCTTTAGAAGAGGTTCTGCCATGTATTTGCCAATTCATTTAAATAATTAGTACCAGGCCTAACATCATCATACAAGAAAGCATCAAGTTCAACATTCTTCTTTGTAGCTAAATGTTCTGTTGGGCTGACATGTTGGTTTGCATTCATATCATTGTTGGAAGCTGAAGGTTTAGAGCTTGCATAAAATAGAAACAAGTTCTTCATAGCACCAACTAACTCATCAAGACGTACCTGGTAGTAGTCACCATAGAACTTTCTCATGTAGAATTCAGCAAGCTTCTTCTTATACCTAGGATCAAGAAAGCATGCTAGAGCAAGACTCAAACTAGAACAGCTCCAATATTTCTCAAACTTGTCACTCATAGATATTGCCATTGTTCTAATAGTCAAATCTTCATCCACACACCATTTATCAAGCAGTTCCTTTATCTCACAGAAACCTCTATAGAATATATTTGCAGTTGGATACGAAGTTCCGGACAGCAACTCAGTAAGATCATAAAAACTTTGCAAGCACTGAAAAACTTTTACAGCCATGGCCCATTCACTATCAGAAGGACAAATGTTGTTATACTTTTGACGGTTTGTTGTTTTTAGCCTAATGAAAGCTGCTTTGTAGTGCAAGGCATCCCTAAGCATCAAATACGTTGAATTCCACCTAGTTGAAACATCAAGTTGTATGCCCTTTGATGTGTCTAACCCACACTCGGTAGCACGTTTCATGAGTTCCTCCCATTGTAAGGGAGAACCCTTAACAGTGAGGACCAATGCTTTAATTTTTTGTAGTGCCTTTGAAATGACAGCCATTCCATCTCTAGCAACCAAGTTAAGTACGTGGCATGCACATCTAATATGGAAAAAAATGCCATCGCAAACCAAAGCAGTCCCATTCTCTCTAAGGTCATCAATAATATCATTGACTGCCACTAAGTTGCTAGATGCATTGTCCAAGGTCAAAGAAAACAATTTTTTCTCAACAAACCAGTTAACCATGACTTCAGTAAAAGACTCAGCCAACTTATGCCCGGTGTGCCGACCATCTACATGAAAGAAACCCACTATTCTCTTTTGAATGTGCCACTCATCATCTATCCAGTGTAAGGTGACACACATGTACCCTTTGTTTTGACATGAAGTCCACATATCCATAGTTGTACTAAAGCGACATGGGACTGTTTTCAAATATGCATACAACTTGTCCCTTTCAAGTACATATATATCCATTATGTCCTTTCTAGCTGTTACTCTAGACTTCAAGGGAAAGCTAGGGCGCAAAGACTTAATGAACTCAACAAAGTAATCATGCTCAACAATATTAAATGGGTACTCATGCATGATTATTGCCAAATAAAATTTCTTGACACTATCATCCTGATCATACCTAAAGGGCTTAATAGCAGTTATATCTTTACCATCCTTTTCTAAACCGAGTTGTAGCTGCCCTTTCACAATCTTGTGAGCTGCCTTCAAATGGTTGCTAAACCCAGTAGCGCCATGGTTGCATTCAGCTCTATACTTTGCCTTACATCTTGCAAAGTTGCAGTGCCCCCACACTTGTTCGTACTTTTTTCCATTCTCCTCAATGACCATATTCTTCTTCGTAAAGTATTCCCACACCCAAGATGTGCATCTTTTCTGCCTTTTTTGATTGTTACCAATTGCATGTCCTTCACCCTCCTCCTTGTCATCATCGAGTGGTGCACTAGCATCACCAGTAGCAGGCACTATTACTTGTGTGTTAGTACCATCAATCCCAATCCTTGGTTCAACTGGTACACTAGCATCACCACCAGTAACACTCTTTGCTGCTGTAGATGAAGACCCTGGAACCCCCTGACTGTCACTTGCACATAATACCCTCTTGGCCCCTGAAAATCAATAAACAATACATTGTATGAATTTGTTTGCAAATACAAACAACTTCACCAGTAGCAGTTAAGTGTACTAAATCTGTAACAGACTAACAATACCTGAAATAGAATTGGCACCGTTGGTGCTACCTTTTGCAGAAGGTGGCGGCGGTGGAGGTTCAGGCAGGAAACTTGAAATACCTAGTTGCTTCTCGGGTGGCATTGATTTGGCACGGGGACGACATCCCTTGCCTCCACTCTTTAACATCTTCAGTAAATCAATTGGTAGTTCTTCACAAATCACAATCGGTTCCTGATTGGAGCAGTGACCAGTGAGCAAACGAGCAGTGAACATTAACCAAAGCAAGAGCAACCACAAAAGCACACGTCCACACCAGTCAACGAGCAACTAAGGCGAGGAGCCGAGGACAAGAGGCGAGCCTACCTGACACCTGAGACTTCAAGGGCGAGTGGGCGACTCGGCGAGCCAGGCCTGGGGGCGGGCGACGGCAGCGTGGCGCTGAACGCCTGAATCGCGGGCTCGCGGCGCGCTGGAAGGAGAACTGGAGAAGCGCCGCCGCTGGAACCTGGAAGCCGATAGCTGAGGCACCGGGCACGTGCGCAGAGGAGCGCCGCCGCCGCCAGTCTCCGATGGATTAGGTTTAGGCGTTTAGGTAGCTGAGGCGCCGACCGCCGAGCACATACGCTGAATCGCTGATACGCATGATGTCTGGTCATCTGGTCGGCAGGCTTTGTGGGCCGTGTCTGGTGGCTAGCATGGGCTGCGTGGTAGGCTGACAGTGGTCCAATTCGCCAATGTTTAATGAGCTTTGTGTCATTTGCCATTGCTAATTTGCTACACGGTTGGGCGTCCGGGAAAATATGGGAAATTCCCGGTACAATACGGGATACCGTAAATACGGGCGGGAAACACTTCCAACCGTTTTCGGACCCGTTCCCGGACATACCTATCCCGATTCCCGTACCGTTTTCTCATTTTCCTGGAAAAACAAAAACGAACGGTTCAAAACGGGAATATGGTACAGGACGGGACGATATTTTTCCTGTTCGTTTTCATCCCTAGGGTTGAGCGTGAGGGAGGCGAGGCCGAAGCTGCTGAAACTGTTCCAATTTCTGAAGCAATGAGGCGCTCTGGGTTAGTAATGCCATAGGACACGCAAGCTGCCGAAGACACCCCTGTTGTTGAAACAGAATGGGCTGCTATTGAAGAGACTGATTCCAAAGATGATTACAGCAGCGCAGTGCCGAGCAAGCCCAGCCACCTGGACTTCGGCAAGTCTACCATCTCCAAAGCTGATTTTCCTAAAATGGTAAAGTTGAGCTATCTTCGCGAAGCAGAGAAGAAATCAATTCGTTTCGGTGGAGAAGAAACCACCCCGAAGCCAGAAAAAGATGAAATAGTGGTTTTTAAAAGTTTCTTCAAAGCTGGATTAAGATTTCCCCTCCATGGGATGATTGCAGATGTATTGAAGAAGTTTGGGATCTACTTTCATCAGCTGACTCCTAACGCTATCGTTAGGCTCAGTATTTATATTTGGGCCCTCCGAAGCCAGGGGTGGAACCTTTTTTCGAAGGTTTCTGCCGGGTGCACGAACTGCACTACCAAACCAAGGCTAGAAAGGATGGATTGCATGAAAATTTTGGTTGTTACAACTTTGCTTACCGGAAAACTACAAAATCTCCTGTGATTAGCTACCGAAGCAAGTGGCCGGCAGGCTGGAAATCAGAATGGTTCTATGTCAAAGTTGAAGATGACAAGGAGAAGCTGGTCCAGAGCCCGCTTGAACTAACCTTCGGAGAAACCAGACCCCCATGTAATATGACACCAAAAGGCCCAGCCCAAACTGCTTTGGCTGAATTTAGGATTATTTCGGAGCATATCAGCACTAGGGACCTGGTGCAAGAGTTCTTGGCTTTCAGGGTTTTCCCGACTTTAAAAGAATGGGAAATGCCGAAGCTAAAGGGGGAAAAGAAAGAAAGGGAACTTGTCCGGCTACCTTATTATTACAAGTTTAAAAAATATTTTAAAGCACCTTGCCAAGATTGGTTGGACACAATTGAAGTTATGTGTAACGAAATCCTTGGCAATTATTCTAAGAAAGAAGATCAGTTGATGACTGCTGCCTTCGGCACCCGTCCGAAGCGAAGAATGAATCGAGTGATGGATGCCTTTAATTTTGAGTATCCTGACTATGAGCGGCTGGATAAAGGTGCCGAGGGCCAGAAGAGGAAAAGAGTAGTTGAAGCTTTGAATAAAGACGACAAAGAACAACCAAAAGAGAAAAATCCGAGGACTGACCCGAAAACAAGTATTCCAAAGAAGAGAAAGGTTTCGTCTCCGAAGCGAAAAATAATTGACGAAGAAGGGACTCCTGCATCACCTGCTACCACCGACATGGAGGAAATTTTAAAGGTAATGACTGAATCTTTGCCTATGAAGCTAAGTCCATTAGGGCCTCATCCGACGAAGCTTTTTCAGAAGGAAAAGGAGCCCGTAAAAACGGAGAAAACAACTAGAGCAAAAAAGCAAAGAATCATCGCAGTAACAGAAGTCATTGACAAGACACCACCAAGAGCTTCAGCTCGGAAGACGCCAGCCGCTGAGGACATAACAAATATCGAAGTTGCACCTTCGGAGGTCGCAGCTACCGAAGCTACCACGACCGAAGATTTTAACATGGAAACCACAATTGAACATATTGATAAGATATTGCTAGACATGGCCACAGAAGAAGCTACAGCAGACACCGAAAAGACTTTGACCCCGGAGCTCGAGAAAAAGAAAGAAATAGCCGATGATACTTCGGAAGATGAAGCTTTCATATTTCAAAACTTAGTTGGACAAAAGCTGACAAAAACCAAAATAGAAGAGCTAAAAGAATATGCCAAATCTTGTGGATATAAGCCGGGAGCACTTCTCTTCGGTGGTGTTGACGATGAAAAGTTGGACTGTATCCGGGATCAGACCGGAGCCAAGGTTATCGGTACTCTATCAAAGAGTATCGGTTTCCCGAAGCTGGAAACAGACATTAGCCGCTACCGACGACAGCACATCGTTGGTAGTCTATTTTATTCCAATTTCAAGGTAAACATCTTTTGCTCTATCTTTTAATTGTTTTAATATGACGAAGATGTTTTCTAATAAAAATTATTTGTGTGCAGAGTATGTTGCTGAGCAAAGCTTTAAAATGCAACAAGATTTGGAGGACAAGAAGCATGAGGTTATAATCGAAAACCTAGAGAACAAAATAAAAGACCAATCAGTTGTTCTTGAAAAGAAAAACTTCGAGCTTCAGGCGACCGAAGGCTTACTGGCGGAAGCTGAAGCTAAAATAGCAGATCTAGATAGGAAGCTTCTCTCTCAGTCAGAAAGCTTTGAGCGAGAAAAACAAAAACTTAACGCGAAATTGGAAATCGAGGTTGAAAGAGTTTCAAAATTGGAAAAATCATTAACAAGTCTTCAAAATAAATGTTTAGAGTTCAGCAATAAATGTGTTCAACGACTAAAAAAGATCTTCTATTCGGTCGGGACCAGCAGTGGAAAATTCACTCCTTCAGCTGAAGATCTACCGGGAACCTTCGAACACATTGAAGATGAAATTGATGAACTTGATGAAGTTATAGCCGGGCATGGTGACTTCTGTGCCTGGGTAGCTTCTCGGGGCACTGCTGCTGCATTCCTAAAGGCTGGTTGTGACCACGGAAAAATTGTCAATATGCCCAATTTTACTCTGTCACCAACAATTCTAGATGATATTCCTGACCTTGCCCGAAGCATTTCAAATAGATTTGTAAAGATGATATGGACAAAAGGTGGGCGAGAGAAAGCAGGAGACGAAGCTCGGAGTCATCTTGAACCAGTAAGAAATCATACCTTGTGCTTACCTTTTCCTTCAAACTTGATTTTTACTCACAATACTTTAGTTCATGTAGGATGACGAAGCCGAAGCCGATGCTTAAAGAATATGACGCCGAAGTTAAAGCCCAATGAAGATTGGTAGAAGTAGACTGTAGAAAGACTCAAAAAAACTTTTTTGTAATAACTTTTGTAAATACAACTAAACTGTTCTTGATGAACTTTGTTCATACCTTGTAATATATTCTTACTCTTCCATCAATGTATGAAGTGCTTTGGTGTGGACGAAATTAGCATTTTGAGCCGAAGGCGAAAAAAACACCTTCCCTTCTTTTCGTACACAACGAAGCATAAAAAACTGCTTCTTCTTTTTACCGAAGCTCGATCTTTGAAGCCGAAGCAACTGCTTATGCTATGATGTTGGTTATCCTACATATGTCTGAATGAATGTTTATGAATGCAAATGTTATGATGTAATGTGATGTGCAAATAAATGACCAAACACATATCCGAAGTCACAACCGCAGCCGTTATTCCCTTAGAAATAAACACATATCAGCGCTGACTTTTCGCTGTAAGCCTCCCTTAGGAGCTTCTTCGCCTTTTACTTTCGGCGGTATTCGCGTTGACTTTTCGCGCTTTGCCTTTTACTTAGGCGGAATCAGCGTTTATTTTTCGCTGTAAGCTCTGCATTCCCTTTGGAACGACTTTTGAGCAGAAAACTTACACTGCGCTCCCTTAGGAGCGGCTTTTTTGGTAGCTTCGTCGTGCTCTGCATCCCCTTTCTAGCAATTGCACTCATTTCGTATAGTTCGCTGTCGAGTGGGGAGCAGGATGACATCGAAGAAACTCCCACTTGAAGGGTGACTAGTATGAATGTATGAGTTGAAAAAGAGCTCAATCTATTTTTATAGCCCGCGGTCGCTCGTGTATTTGGTTACTGGACAACCGAAGACAACTGGAACAATCACGTCCCCTGGTGTCCCCTTTCATCCTTCAAATTTTGATAGATAATTAGAGACACTACTGGAATGGTCGTATCCTAATCTCTGACTCTGAATCAAACAAACTTATATAAGGATTACCATATCTCGGGATGTTATTGCAACCAAACACATTAGCTAGCATGGAGGTAGTGTGTGAGAGCGCTGCGCCGGGTTTGGTTTTCTATCGTGTTAGACTTGAATGGATTTCTAGTAGCCCATCTGTATTGTAACATGATATTACTAAGCGAGAAGCGGGAGAGTAATAAACCAATGCACTTACGTATGCCGCACCAAATTGATGGTTTAAAGGCGGGATTATTATATGTGTAGCAGGGTGAGAGCTAGTACAGCATATACAGGCGGAGTGTGAGCTAAGCAGTGATATCATCCTACGTACCTATCGTCAGTTCGTCACTGCCACTGTCCGACGTCCATCTCAAGCGGTCATACTCGTGCTACAAATCCCTCCCAGCGGATTGATGCTCGGCCCCCAATCCAACCCAAACAAGTAGTGCACGTCGTCCTGGGCCACTGAAACTGAAAGCGTGCACAGCGGACGGAGCAACGGCGAAACGCTTCCCATCTGAAGCTGCGATGCGTACGTAGGCTGGACGACGTGGCTTCATAACTCATTCTACTCGGCTCGGCTCGTTAGTAGCTCGGATTGACTCGGCTCGTTTTAATTTTGTAGCGAGTCAAGCTAGTATTTTAGCTCGGTTCTCTAATGAGCCAGCCCGGGTTAGCTCTTGAGCTAGCTCGCGAGCCAAACGAGCTAAGCCACAACACAAGTTTATCTAGTCATTGGTGTCGTCTCATCTCTCATAGTCTTATTTTTCTCGTAGTTATGATTTGTGATATAGACATGTATGGATGTGTCATGCGCTTAAATATTTGCATTATTGCATGGCTACATACCTACATTACATATTTAATATTTGATTATTGGTTATGGTTTTGTGAAATTTGTTTCTAGCAGCATATGATGTTAGTGTTGTGCAAGAAAATGTTACATATTTGTGGAATGGATGATAAATTGCTTTATAATGATGCTTGTTGCTATTTTATATAATAAGAGTTTATAAATCTGTAAGTTAATACATATTTAGTTATTTAATTTAATATTAAAAGTTAGAAACACTAGGACAATGATGTGATAATAATACTATAAAGGTTTTGGGTTTGTAGTGTTAAACACTTAAAATATGATTTTTTGGTTATATATATATATATATATATATATATATGTACATAGATTTTTGTATTTAGTTGTGTGACTTGCGAGCCTAACAAGCTGGCTCGAGCTTCCTAACGAGCCGAGCTGAGTCAGCTGTTTAGCTCGTTAATATAACGAGTCGAGTCGAGCTGGCGCGAGTCATAATGAATCGAGCCATAACGAGCCGAGCTGGCTCGATATCCGTCCCTATACGTACGTGTGCATAATAAATAAATAAATAAAAACCGGCCGACGGGCAGGCAGAAGAAGTGTGCACGTGCAGACCGTACGACACCGCAGTAACCGCCGGCTCCCGCTTCCTGGAAACGCTCGCCTCCAGCGCGGCGGGTGGCGTGGCCTGCGCCGGCGGCTTGCGCAGATCCTCCCTTCGCGGAACGACCGAACGACACGAGCACGCAGGTAGCGGAGCTGCTGGCTGCTTCTGCTGAAGCCGTCAGGTTGTTTCCCCGTACCGTACTGAACCGAACCATCTTCTGCCGGCTGTTTTGGCCGCCGTGCGGCTTCCAGGCTTCGGCACGGGGCACAGTGGCTACCTTATCAGGACCCTGCTGCTCCAGCCAAATAATATCCACCGTGACAAAACGGCGACCCCACGACCACATGTGCTTCTTCTTCTTGGTTCAAGTCTGCGGTGACGATGCGTACGCCTTTTCTCTTGTGGCCGTGCGATATCACGACAAAGACAACGCAGAGCGTGGCCGGCCGGTGCAAACCGGAGGTGGAGGAGCTTTGCGCTGGCCGGAGTTGTGTACGTGTGCGTGCTTCTACGCTTCGAATATGCTGCTGCTTCGAAGGAAAATGGTGGAGTTACCCAAAAAACAAAGATCATCCTCTAATTCATCTGTACACCTTAAAAGCGATGCCAACAAATCTATCTGTGAACTTCAGAAAGCAAGCATAATGATGCTGCGTATGTGCAACCATACCGGCCGCTGCTGATGTCCTTGATCGGTCGTTCGAACTAAATTGTCATTATAGCCGGCTGGTTCTTATACTTTTTTTTTGGCTGTATCTGTGTGTTTGCTTGCGGTCCTTCGAAATCGTTACCTCTTTGCAATTTTTCACGTTCTGTCAGTGCCATTAGTCATCGCTCAGATTTTGTTGTGGCCCAGACATCTCGACAGTAAATTTTGTACACCCTGCAGATGAATTAGCCGGCCGGAATGCAACCACCCTCGGACCTTGTTGGTATACGTCGGATTACACTCGGAATCGTTCTAGATAATCAAAGTTTATATAAATTAGAGAAACAATCTAGATAGGAATCGTTCCGACCCATCAATACGATACAAACGAACAAGCCTCTGCAGAGACAAACTCGTCCCTCCACATGTATGCTAGTTGTTCCTAATCATCAAAGCTAATTAATACAGCTCTTTACAGGTGAGAACACATCCCATCGCTTCGTTCGACAAAGTTTGCTGGCGCCCTCGGATTGCTGAAACAGTTTAGGTTTGTTCATGCCTGTAGAGTGTAGAAAGCATCACTTCAAAGGAGCTACTTTAACAGCAATCTAGGCAGCGAGCAGGGTCGCCAAGGGAATCTTGAATTTCACGAATTTGTTGACTTCTGAGATTTGATTGTTAAACTCAATAAACAGATAAACCAAAGATTAAACGGTAAAAGGCACTTGGCGTAATTTACATCTCAGCTTGTCCTAAACGTGAATTACTGTATGTCTGTCTACTACAGGTCCCGCTGCTCCGCCTCTTTCACGAGCGCGGCGAGCGCCTGCTGTGCGCCGGCGGCTTCCCGCTCGGCGACGAACGGGTGCTCCAGCAGCTCGGCCACCGAAGCGCGCCGCCCGGCCTTCTTCTCGAGGCACCGCGCCACGAAATCCCGGAACTCCTCCGACGCCGCGGCCGGCGGCTCCGGCGCCTCGCCGAAGCATATGGCGCACATCAGCGCGGCCCAGTCCGGGCGCTGGCCCGCGGGCAGGAGAGGGAAGTGGCCCCGGTACAGCTCCAGGATGGCCACCCCGAGGCTCCACACGTCGGCGGCGTAGGGGTCGTAGTCTCCCGAGTACGCCTCCGGGTCGAACCGCTCGGGGGACATGTACGCCGCCGTGCCGACGTAGGACGCGCAGGGGTCCAGCCGCCGGCGCAGCACCTTGCCCGCGCCGAAGTCGGCGATCTTCACCTCGCCGTCGGCGCCGACGAGCAGGTTCGACGGCTTCAGGTCGCGGTGCACGACGCGGAGCGCGTGGACCGCGGCGAGCCCGAGGAGCGCCTGCCGCGCCACGGCGGCGATGGGGCGCTCCCCCATCGGCCGGTCCAGCCGGCGCAGCAGGCCGGAGAGGGAGCCCCCGGGCATGAGCTCCAGCGCCAGCGCCGCGGGAGCCTCCCCGGCGGCCGACGGGATCACCGCGTGTAGGCGCACGACGTGGGGCGCGTCCGCGGCGAGCATCAGTATCTCGGCCTCGCGCGCCGCCGAGGTGTCCCCGTCCGCGAATAGCTTCAGTGCGACCGGCTGCGCGGACCGGCGGTGCCGCGCCTTGTACACGGTGCCGCCGTTGCCGTGGCCGAGAACGGAGAGCCTCTCGTAGTCGGAGAGGCGGGCGTCGGACGTGGAGGTGGACGGCGCGGCGGTGGGCTGAGGCTGCGGTGGCACGCGCAGGGCGAAGTGGTCCAGTGGGAGAGTAAGGTGCGGCAGCTGGCGGCGCTGGCGGACGAGAGCCATTGGCTTGTTGGCAGTTGTGGCCTCTGGGGTGAGGAGTTGCCGGGAGAAGAAGGGAGGGAGGCAAGCAATGACACGGGAAGGAGCTTCTATATAGGGACGGGTGACCGAGCGGCGGGTGAGTGTGGAGTTCGGTGGCGGCACCGGAGGGTGAGTCGGTTGCATATCCACACTCGCCTGCCCGTGGCTTCTCATCGGGCATCGGCTATACTGCCTCCGTTCGACGTTCCAATTTTTCCGGCAGATAAAACGTAACAGTTTAACAAGATTTAGATAATGAAATAATAACAAAATTTAACTAACCTTATAGTGTATTTATTTGATTTTATAGATCTCTAGGATTCTATCTATTTATGTTGTGTGCCCGCAATCTGCGCTTTTGTCGACATGGCCTTTCGAGCAGAATAATTGGGTACCTGGTATCCACGATTAAGTAAAAAGTATATCGATCTCTAAGAATAATGCTATGTTAGGATCTTTAAAAAGATAAGGTAGAAAACATAAGGATGAGATCCACACATTTGGATTCGAGCAGAAGAACATTCCAGAATCCAACAATCTACACCTCCAACGGTAATAACTACGCAACAGTAATAACTATTATAAAAAAACAAGATGCAAGCACCTCTATTTTTTTTTGTCTAAAGTTCAGACTCTACTGGAAGAGATGAAACACTTATTCTTACTCCCAATACAAAGTTTCATTTTATGATTTCATATAGACATCTAATTTCATAACTCATAAAACTTAGTAATAAACATTACTAAGTACAAATAAAATCGGGATAAAACCTCTGCTGAGACTCACCTAATTAACGCAGCACTCTGCTATATGACTTATTCAAAACGGTTAGTGATCATCATATCGTTCGTGCCACTGCCACTTTCCCCATTTTCTTATTGAGAAAGGATTGGGTAGGCCAGTGTGGTCTTGTTTTCGGTTATTGGATGCCACATGTTACATGTGTAGAAAGCTCCTAAAAACAAGTATGTTTTATAGGATTTAGGCACTGTTGGGGCCATGCTTCGTTGCGCCGAAGGTCTTACGGGAAGAAGCAGCTTCGGCTGAAGTTGTCCCCAGAAGATGGCCGAAGGTTCCTTTTCGTGAAGCTTCGGCATTACAAACCGACATAAAGATAGAATGACCTTTTAATCCATAAAGGTCTGAGTCAATGATTGTAAACTTTTATGAGGGGCATAATTGTAATTCGTCACAGGCTGTGTCCTGTGTCTATAAATAGATGAACAGTACCCCGTACTGTTCACGCTGACTTGTATTCGCTCGCGCGTCACGCTTGGTCTCTTGCCTTCTGTCGAGCTGAAGGTAAAAATGTAACTTAATATTATTCAAGTACATTTATGATCATATGATTAAATGATATTAATGATGACACGAGATTATTCATATTATTTCTCATGTTTCATATGTTTCTCTTTCCACTGAGATATATTGTAATGCCGAAGGTACGTCCTTCATGACCTTCGTCTGAAGATCATTATATCCCAAGGGGGATAATGCTCTGAAGGACGAAGGGCATTAATCATTAACTTTTTTTGTGTTGCCTTGTTCTTAATTCATAGCACTTGAGAACAAGTCCCCAACAGGCACCAACAATATATTCTATTTCAACACTAAACCTCTAATTATATATTATAAGGCAACCTACTACAGTGTAATATATATTTAAGACACTTGAGATGATGATCTATAATTTGTTAACTAAATTTTATAAAATGATGCATTGATGGAGTAGTTTTTTTTTCCTTCGGGAACCTTTATATTTCAATTTGAAACACCAGTTCGAGGCATTGTTTAAGATGCTCTAAAGTATAAGGCCATATTTCAAACCGCTAAAACTAATAGTTAGTCGCTAAAATTTGTTGAGAGTTAAGAACGGGTCAGCTAGTAGAACAGCTAATTGGTCCTCTCAAATGGCAATCAATTGTTAGCTGCTCTAACCCAGCAAAAATCAGCCAATAACTTATCAGCTTACTAAAAATCATTAGCTCTAAAAGTTTGGAACATGGTCTAAATAAATACAGAATTTACCGCAAACACTCTGGCTGAAACAAAGAGTTTACCGAAGTCGAAGTCAGCAACATTTCTCAACGTGCGCATATACGGACAAAATTATATCACATGTCAGCAATTTAGGTTCCTGATGCGTTTGCGTTAAGGTCCGGGATTCTGTCCATTAGCCACGCTTGGCTCCAAGCCACCAATCACGTGCCACATTAGCACGGACCTAGAAGTAACGATCTCCTCTTCGTAATCTATCCAAAGTTAGGCCGCTCCCGCCGTCCCGTCCCGTCCGGTCCGGTCCGGTCTATTCCAAGCGGCAGTCACGAGCGGACCCAGAAGAGAAGAGACGGCGAGGAAACGTGGGGAGGGAGGCGGGTGAGGTGAAGCGAAGGCGTACGGTGAAACTGGTGACGGTGGTGGCAGCAGGCAGGAAGACGGGGAGAACTTTCCAAACGCCACTCCCCGATTGGGAACTGCGATGGGGAAAATCTATGGCCTATGGGCTATGTATGGGGTCGGGGCGGGAACCGGGAAGGACCCGCGCGGGAGCCCAGTGGCTCAGCGACAGCGACGCGCGGGGTGACTTGTTCCATCGGGATCGTTTGGATCTGGCGCACGCGGCGGAAGTCTGTTCCTCCCATTGGTCACGTGGCGCTGTGTCTGTCGCTCCCTACACCACAGGGAGCGCTGAGTGTTTTGTTCTTTTTTTCTTTGTGTTGGAGGGATTTGCCTGCTTTCGCTCTCCTTTCTCGAACCGCCATTTTCGCCAAAGCTGGCTGTCGCAAATGTACGCGACAGATTTTCCACACTCATTCTCAATCTCAGTTTTTTGGCGAGGTAAAATAAAACCCACCTTCCAATGTAGTCCTAATGTACTATCTCTATAAATAAATAGAAATTTGTCTACAAAATAAATCAATCTTTAGGAGGATGAATGATGTACCAGACTTTTATGGATCCTTGTGGCAAACAGTTTGACGACTAATTTTAGCACCTCCAATCAGGCTCACTAATAAATTGGCTAATTGTTAGTCCGAAGGCTGGTAAACTGTTTGCTCATTAGCCATTTGACTTTACTAATAGATGTTAATAGATCGTATAAAGATAAAGAGACATCTAACCAAGTCTCCAAACATACCCTGACTATTTTTTATTTGCTAATTATTAGCCGCAAGGAGAATTCAAACATGGCCTTACCATACCCTTGTCACCTAATCTAGTATATTGAGTTTCTTCCGTTATGTACGTATAGTAAATAATATAATTAACATGGTATTGGAATAATATCTAATCAACGTACAACTATTCTAGTTAGTGAACAATAATATGATACTGCCTCTGTCCTAAAATAGTTCTTTATTGTTATAACCCACTTTTTTCCATCCATATTTATTCAAATGATAAATAAGAGTAAATCATTATATGGCGGCCAAGGGACGATGGACGCATCTTTGGGGGTAGCGGAGGACACTGCACGAAGAAGAAACTATTAAAGCTATATGGTGAACCATTTTTTTTTAAAAAAAGGAATAAGAGTAAATCATTAGAAACAGTTGAAGGAAAAAAACAACAAATTAGCTCCTTGTTCTTTTTTAGGAGCTAGAACAATCATTGATTAGAGATGCTCAAAAAAAAATACCGTTAATGGGAGTTAGAGTGATCTAGATTATTAAAAAAAAACTTTTGAGAGAACTGTTAGGGCCGTCCTATGAGATCAAAAAAAAAAATCCAGCGGTCCTATAAAAAAAGTTTGTCACTATGTCATGTACTAGCACTTTCAAGAAAACGAACTATCCGATTAGGCTGATTCGCCACGAAGGTAGTGGCCTGTGCAAATTCATGAAGACGCCCGGATGTTGTGAAATTGTACATTGGTGATCTGGCTTACTCGCCACGAAGAAAGTGACATTTGATCGATCTTGGATTATTTTTCCCGTCTCCTTCATGAAACGAAACGATCTTGAAGGATGATGCTAAGGATATATAAATATATAATATAGAAAAAACACAAAAAAATATATACTCCCCGATGCTAAAATACTGTCCACCCGCGCTGCAAAGCAACCGATCCACACTCATCTCTTATCAGCAACCAGCAATGCCTATCCTTTTTTTTTTGTTTAATTCACTGTCCTTGTCAGCTCCCATTTTTCCACTGCCAGCGGACAAAACCCCATGACGCACGCATTGAGCTGTTCGTGATAAGAATAAAAGATACACGCCCGCCCCTATCCCTATCCGTCCCGGGTTTTTATTTATTTATTTAATATTATTGACACCTCACCTGTCGCCGTCTCGCTCAGCCTTTTTTCCCGGAGGAATATAAAACTGATACCTTGGCAAGCAACCGATCGTGACCTGAGCCGGAGGCGAGGTAAATAACACGTGATGGAACAACGAGATAATAACGCAGGTCCTGCCGTGCCCGACCCCTACGCTACTCCGTGCGTTCCTGCCGCCTTCGGCTTGCCGGCCTTGCGACCTTCCTCGCGTCCGCGCGGCGAGACCAACTGGGTACTGCCCGGCCGTTTGCGCCAGTGCCCATGGATAGTGCAGACTGGAGCTGGAGTCACTGCTTGCTCCTGTGCCTACCACTCCTTTGTACAGTCGGAAGCGACGAAATTAAAAACCCTAGCTACTTCATTTCTAGAGGGAGGTAGAAAAACGAATTCTTGCTGGAGCGCACCAATAAGGAGCTAGAGCTGGAGTCGTTTAAACTCTTAGCAAACCGAGATGTTTTCCAGAACGCTAGCTAGTACTCGTATTTACAACTGCAGTAGTTCGTAATCACCCCGATGGGGTTCATTTTCAGGGTTACGGACTCATCAGGGACGACCAGGCCGTCACCCATGGCGTTTAGCTAAGCGAAACGTCGTCACTACCACTTGTGCCATTAGATTATTTGAGTCCATTCATAATTTTCGAGGTTACTTGAATTCTCATCAGCAGCCGCCTGCAGCAAAGGAGATCCAACAGGTCCAACCATACAAAACTGTGCGCACATTTTTCTTTGAAGGGTGGATAGATTAGGTAGTACATGTACAGTATCACCACCACCAAATCCACGTACGTCCAAAAAAAAAACAATCAACAAACCGCAAAACTAAACGACGCAGGAAAAGGACTCTGCGTTTGTCAGGTTGCGGAGCTCGTACTCCAGGAATCGTTGGCCGTTGGGATTTGCACGTCTGCCGCCAAACACATGGCCGGAGGTCAAGCCCTGAGCGGCCAAGCTCTACACTACACTCTGCGTATAATACATTAATTAATTGGTGGATTAGTTCGATTCTGTTAAGCGTTTTCAACTAGGGATGTTCCTAAAACATCCGAATTGTATCACAAATCTAATATTTTAGCATAGATATACATATAATTTAAAGCTAATTTTTGGCAATGTTATGAAGAATATTATGAAGTATTTAAATAAATTTGTGTATACTTTTTTATGTACATTATTTTCTCCCTACAACAAAAAAGGTGAAAAAACATCCGAATCCGTATTCGGATAGACATCCGAATTTTATATCAATTATTTAAAAATATCTAGAACGAATTTAATGTTTATTTTTTGTGAAGATTAATAGCCTCAATGCTAAAAACAAGAATATAAATTTACATAGCAAATTCTATATGTTATTTGTTCACAATCGAAGAAAGAAGACCAAAAAATTGATATCCGAATAAATATCCGGATCCATCCCTATTTTCAACAACGTCACCTATAAAAATACTCTATAATTTAAAAATAAATATATTTCTACCAAAACATCCGATTAAAACAGTAAAAACTCAAATCTAGATTATAGGACAACCCACTATGGTGTAATATATTTAAACTACTTGAGAAGATGCTCTATAATTTTTTGACTATATTTTATGAAATAAGGTATTGTTAGAGTAGTTTTTTCTACGTAGAGCCCCGTATTTTAATTTGAGACACCGGTTTGATGCATTGTCGGAGATGGTCGTTGTTTCGTTTCTGAACCAACACACAACCATAACAAATTTTAAGTGACCATAGGTGTCAACTATATTTTTCTCTAGAAATCTGGTTACATTTGAAATATTTTGACTCCGAACATATAAATCCAAAAGTCGGCTTATTTTGGCACCAATTAATAATACAGTTACTACCACATGAGAACTAGGGGGCATGTACTAGTAGTAGTAGTGGCAATGATTTGAATGTGACTTGTCACTAGTATTTATGGAACAACTTGGTGCTACAGGTGTGATGAAAACTGACGTGATCATCATGCCAAGAGAGCGATTTTTTGTCATTTTAGTAATTAATATAAAGACGTGGCCATTGAGTAGATAATATCGAAAATAACTCGCAAAGGTTGTCCATCTCTATGCATGGAAGCTTGTGTCTCAAGGGCGGATAGTTAGATTCATTCGTACTCGTAAGCATGATTGCTTGTCCCGTTGAAATTCAAAAATATAGGGTGCCGACTACACTGTGGCGATTATTTTTTTATGGGAACCCTCGGATTGTGTCAAATATAATTGAATTTCTAATGCATTGTGGGGGACAGATATCCCTCGGATCCACTAGAAGGCTAGAGGGCCTCGCGAAAGGCTTTAGGCGCATTACTTCGCAAGGCCATCCCTTTGTGGGCCAGGGGAAGGATCGCTGGCAGAATGGATCGATGCAAGACTAGATAGACTCAAGTCCAGGCAGATCACTGGGTTTAAGCATTATCCCCAGTATTGATTCGATTCTCCCGCGCGGTGCCCTCATACGTCGAAACTAAACGAGGATAAGTCGGCAAGATAGTAGGAAGATAAATTCAGCCGGTTCACTATTACTTAGGAGCACGTGGTTATCATACCCACATGTAACGCCCCACGGTCAAGTATATAAGGCCTAGGGGCACCCCATCGAAGGACAAGTCACTCATTAGCCATCTATCTCACTCTCTGGTATCCATCGTGCTAGAGAACCCCTCTGTAACCCACCACATATAAGATCCACACCAGAAAGTAGGATATTACGCCTCTCTAAGCGGCCCGAACCTGTATAAAATTGTCCATCGCCTCTCGTGCACCTAGCACGAACCATCGAGCTACAATCGATAACATCGTCCTACCTAAAAGCACCTCGAGGGTAACTCCGGGTGCGCGGTCGGGTCCCAAACACCGACAGCTGGCGCGCTAGGTAGGAGGTGTGTCGCCGATCTAAGCTAGCTCAATGGCCATCATTTTCCAGCACAAGATCACTCTCCGCCCCGGATCCATGTTCTGCTTCAGAACTATCTCATCCGTGGCAGACGAAGAAGGAATTTTGCATCGTATAGCGGATCTACCGGAGAAGAAGCCTTCCTCGAAAATCTCCGAGAGAGCCGGAACGAAGCAGAAAATAACGCAACCTCCAGCGCTCCGGGCGAAGATTACTTCCTGCAAGTTAGGAGCAGAGAGTTCGCTTACCCGGAAAACCCCGGTGTCCACCTCATCAACGGAAAAATGGACATGGATTGCAAGGAAAAAGGGAGCAAATGAGATAAAGACCCATCAAGATGCTCCTCTGGCACCTCCGCCCTCAAAGGAGAACAAAGAGAAGCTTGCTGTCACGACAACTCCATTCTACCCCGACGTCCTCTTCATCGGGGGAAGAGTGGAATCGTCCCCCATCTCCGACGATGAGCCTACCGTGCCTGGGAAGAACCTCCTCAGCGAGAAGCTCGTCGATGGAGGAACCGACGCCGGAACGCTCGACAACATCATAAAGCCGGAGAACGAGACCCGGCACAACCTGTCTCCCGAGACAAGATCTCGGAGGTGGGAGAAACTCCTGACGAATGAGTCTTCAGGGAAAGGAGGAATTCCCCCCGACGTGACCGTCAGCAAGCTCAAGAGCAAGCTGAGCAGGAGGCGAGACAGCGTCGAGAGAACCCTCTCTTCGGACGAAACCTGAACCCCGACTTCGCCCGAGCCATGAACACACCGAGCGAGGTCGGTGGAGTGTTGGCCCGGATAGCCGATGGCCTCCCTCGGACTCCAGACACCGAGGGATATTGGCGGCTGCTCACTCGAGCAGCTAATCATTTTCTACCCCTCGCTCATCCCCCGAGCGATCTACGACACGCCATCAATAGTCGAAGGGACGCGCGGAGTTCAATTAATGCTTCACGCGAACAACAACACGAGAACGAGATCCGTCGCTGAGAAGAGTATGATTGGGATCATGGTGTCCCTGCATGAAGTCAGGCCACTAGGGTTGAGTCGACAACGGCTTCAACCGACGGCACAACCTAGGGACGGTCGAGGCAGCACGTCGTCAACTCCTCTCCCCGGGACCGACACCACAATCGTCGACAGGAAGACACGTGTGGAGTATCAGCGCTCACTCCGCATCTTAGGGCCATTCAGTGGCCCCCAAACTTCAAGGTTGAGAGCACCTAGAGGGAGGTGAATAGGTGATCCTGTAAAATTCAACACTAAATTCCACAAACATGATTATAAAGATGTTAGTGCAAGTTAATCAAGTCTGTGAGCTCTTGCGAACACAGACAATCAATGAGAAGGCAATCACAAGAGACACACGATTTTATCCCGTGGTTCGGCCAAGTAGCACTTGCCTACTTCCACGTTGTGGCGTTCCAAAGGACGAGGGTTGCACTCAACCCCTTTCAAGTGATCTAATGATCAACTTGAATACCATGGTGTTCTTTTCTTAGTCTTTCTCCCATTTGCGAGGAATCTCCACAACTTGGAGCCTCTCGCCCTTACAATGATGATCACAAAAGAAGCATGGAAGTAAGGGAGGGGAGAGCAACACACACAAGACTCAAATCGAGAGCACAATCACGCACACAAGCCACAACTTGAGCTCAAAATGCAACGCACGGAGTTTTCAACTCAAATGGAGCTCAAGTCACTATCTCAAAGAATCGAATGCGTGAAGTTGGAGCCTTGGAGTCTTAGAATGTTTCTAGTCAGCTTGGGTGACTCCTCCATGTGCCTAGGGTCCCTTTTATAGCCCCAAGGCAGCTAGGAGCCGTTGGAGACCAACAAGGAAGGCTATCCTTGCCTTCTATCGGGTGGCGCACCGGACAGTCCGGTGCGCCATCGGACAGTCACTGTAGATGGCCCGGTACCGATCTCCTTCCTTTTCTAGCGCAGATGACCGTTGCACCTCCGGATCGAATGGCGCACCGGACACTGTCTGGTGCACACCGGACAGTCCGGTGCCCCCTTCCGACTGTTGGTGCGGGCCACACGTCGCCCGCGGATTGTGCGGTCGACCGTTACGCAATCGACCGTTGACTCACCGGACAGTCCGGTGCACCACCGGACAGTCCGATGAATTTTAGCCGTACGCCACTGATCCTTTTCCCGAGAGCGATGACTTCGTCGCAGACGACTCATCGGACAGTCCGGTGCAACACCGGACAGTCCGGTGAATTATAGCCGTACGCGGCCGTCGAGTCTCGAGAGCGGCCAGTTCACCTTGGACTCGCCTAGCGCACCGGACACTGTCTGGTGCACCACCGAACAGTCCGATGCACCCTGACCGAGCAGGAACTCTTTTCCAATCCTTTTCTCCTGTTTCTAGCACTTAGACAAAATATGTTAGTACTCAAAACAATGTACTAAGTCTAGAAACGTACCTTGTTACATGATTTACACTTCTTCAATCTTTGGCACATTCAGAACTTAGAGAATGTGTGTTGGGCACTTAATCACCAAAACATTATAGAAATGGCCTAAGGGCACATTTCCCTTTCAATCTCCCCCTTTTTGGTGATTTATGCCAACACTTCACAAAGCAACCAAAATAAGTGCAATATCAATGCAAAAGAGAACCAAATTGTTTTTGACTCTAATTTGTCATATTTGGATCATTCTTTGCCACCACTTGGTTTGTTTATGCAAATCAAATTCATTTTCCTTATCTCTAATCTAAACTCACTTGTTTGGGCATAAAGAGAGAAAATCCAAGAGTGAAATTGATCAAGTGCCAAAAACTCCCCCTTTTCCCATAATCATAAATTCTCCCCACAAGAGACCAATTTTTACAATAAGATACAATAAGAGTATTTTGGACAAATCAAAAGTTCTAACTCTATTGTTTTCAAAATTCTCAAGTGGTAGCTGATCCATTTGCTTTGGCCTTAATTTCTCCCCCTTTGGCATTAAGCACCAAAACGAGATCATTCTTGGCCCTTTAACCCCATTGCCTCACCAAAATTGTCAATTAAGAGCAAAAAGGCAATAAGAGCATAGATATGAACTTGGAGTTAATTACACTAATACCGGAGTGCAGTGGAAGTCTTTGCATGCTCCAAGCTCACCTTTCCCTTTCAATTCACCTTTGAGACTAAATCAAGTAAACTCAAACACAAAAGTTAGTCTCAAAGGGTCAAGTTGTAGCACTTCTCCCCCTACATATGTGCATTATTCACACATGGACTTGTGAGGTCCGGGGATCCCTTGCACAACTTGAGCACCATAAGTAAGCAACAATTCACATAAATACATGAAGTAACATGATCAAAGGGCATAGAACACATGTATGCTACAGATCAATCAAAGTTACACGAATCTAAGACATTTAGCTCACTACGCAACCTGCAAAACCTTTTCTCATCTAAAGGCTTGGTGAAGATATCGGCTAGCTGGTTCTCGGTGTTAATGTGGTACACCTCGATATCCCCCTTTTGCTGGTGGTCTCTCAGAAAGTGATGCCGGATGTCTATGTGCTTAGTGCGGCTGTGTTCAATAGGATTATCCGCCATGCGGATTGCACTCTCATTGTCACATAGGAGTGGGACTTTGCTCAGATTGTAGCCAAAGTCCTGGAGGGTTTGCCTCATCCAAAGTAGTTGCGCACAACACTGTCCTACGGCAACATACTCGGCCTCAGCGGTGGATAGGGCAACGGATGTCTGTTTCTTTGAACTCCAAGACACTAGGGACCTTCCTAGGAATTGGCACATCCCTGATGTACTCTTTCTATCAACCTTGCACCCGGCATAGTCGGAGTCTGAATATCCAATCAAGTCAAAGGTAGACCCCTTTGGATACCAGATCCCGAAGCAAGGCGTAGCAACTAAATATCTAAGAATTCGCTTAACGGCCACAAGGTGACATTCCTTGGGGTCAGATTGATATCTAGCACACATGCATACACTAAGCATAATATCCGGTCTACTAGCACATAAATAAAGTAATGACCCTATCATAGACCGGTATGCCTTTTGATCAACGGACTTACCTCCTTTGTTGAGGTCGACATGTCCGTCGGTTCCCATTGGTGTCTTCGTGGGCTTGGCATCCTTCATCCCAAACCGCTTGAGAAGATCTTGAGTGTACTTTGTTTGGGAGATGAAGGTGCCGTCCTTGAGTTACTTCACTTGGAACCCAAGGAAGTAGTTCAACTCGCCCATCATCGACATCTCAAACTTTTGAGTCATCACTCTGCTAAACTCCTCACAAGACTTTTGGTTAGTAGAACCAAATATTATGTCATCGACATAAATTTGGCACACAAAAAGATCACCATCACACGTCTTAGTGAAAAGAGTAGGATCGACTTTCCTAACCTTGAAAGCATTAGCAATTAAGAAATCTCTAAGGCATTCATACCATGCTCTTGGGGCTTGCTTAAGTCCATAGAGCGCCTTAGAAAGCTTAAAGACGTGGTCGGGATACATGTCATCCTCAAAGCCAGGGGGTTGTTCCACGTATACCTCCTCCTTGATTGGCCCATTGAGGAAGGTGCTCTTCACGTCCATTTGAAACAACCTAAAAGAATGGTGAGCGACATAGGCTAATAGAATGCGAATAGACTCTAGCCTAGCCACAGGAGCAAAAGTCTCCTCGAAATCCAAACCTGCGACTTGGGCATAACCTTTTGCCACAAGTCGAGCCTTGTTCCTTGTCACCACCCCGTGCTCGTCTTGTTTGTTGCGGAACACCCACTTGGTTCCCACAACTTTTTGCTTTGGACGTGGCACTAGGCTCCAAACTTCATTCCTCTTGAAGTTGTTGAGCTCTTCCTGCATGGCCAACACCCAGTCCGGATCTTGCAAGGCCTCTTCTACCCTGAAAGGCTCAATAGAAGAGACAAACGAGTAATGCTCACAAAAGTTAGCTAGTCTTGAGCGAGTAGTTACTCTCTTGCTTATGTCACCCAGAATCTGGTCAACAGGGTGATTCCTTTGAATCGTCGCTCGGACTTGAGTTGGAGGGGCCAGTGGTGCTTCTTCTTCCATAACTTGTTCTTCTTATGCTCCCCCTTGATCACGCGCCTCTTCTTGAGGGACCTGTTCATCATCTTGAGTTGGGGGATGCACCATTGTTGAGGAAGAAGGTTGATCTTGCTCTTGTTGTTCCTGTGGTCGCACATCTCTAATCGCCATGGTGTGAATTGCGGCCGTTGGAACATCATCTTCATCTACATCATCAAGATCAACTTGCTCTCTTGGAGAGCCATTAGTCTCATCAAATACAACGTCGCTAGAGACTTCAACCAAACCCGATGATTTGTTGAAGACTCTATACGCCCTTGTATTTGAGTCATACCCTAGTAAAAACCCTTCGACTGCCTTGGGAGCAAATTTAGAATTTCTACCTTTCTTCACTAGAATGTAACATTTGCTCCCAAATACACGAAAGTATGAGACGTTGGGTTTGTTACCGGTAAGAAGTTCATATGAGGTCTTCTTGAGGAGGCGATGTAGGTAGAGCCGGTTTATGGCGTGGCAAGCTGTGTTCACAACTTCTGACCAAAACCGCTCGGGTGTCTTGAATTCTCCAAGCATCGTCCTCGCCATGTCAATAAGCGTCATGTTCTTCCTCTCTACCACACCGTTTTGCTGCTGTGTGTGGAGCAGAGAGCTCGAGCTTGATGCCTTCTTCCTCAAGGTACTCCTCCACTTGCAGATTCTTGAACTCGGACCCGTTGTCACTTCTTATCTTTTTCACCTTGAGCTCAAATTCGTTTTGAGCCCTCCTTAGAAAGCGCTTTAGGATCCCTTGGGTTTCTAATTTATCCTGCAAAAAGAACATCCAAGTGAAGCGGGAAAATCATCAACAATAACAAGACCATACTTACTTCCCCTGATGCTAAGGTAGGCAACGGGTCCAAAGAGGTCCATATGTAGTAGCTCCAGTGGTCTTGATGTAGTCATCACATTCTTGTTGTGATGAGTGCTTCCCACCTGTTTTCCTGCCCGACAAGCTACACAAGGTCTATCTTTTTCGAAGCTGACATTGGTTAGTCCTAACACATGTTCTCCCTTTAGAAGTTTATGAAGGTTCTTCATCCCAACATGTGCTAGATGGCGATGCCACAGCCAGCCCATGCTAGTCTTAGCTATTAAGCATGCATCTAGATCGACCTCCTCTTTCGAAAAATCAACTAAGTAGATTTTGCCGTCTAGTACACCCTTAAACGCTAGTGAACCATCACTCCTTCTAAAGACAGAAACATCAACATTTGTAAACAAACAATTGTAGCCCATGTGGCACAATTGACTTACAGACAGGAGATTATAACCAAGCGACTCTACTAGAAATACGTTTGAAATGGAGTGCTCGTTGGTGATGGCTATCTTGTCCAAGCCTTTGACCTTGCCTTAGTTCCCATCTCCAAAGATGATCGTATCCTGGGAATCCTTGTTCTTGACGTAGGAGGTGAACATCTTCTTCTCCCTCGTCATGTGGTTTGTGCATCCGCTATCGATAATCCAGCTTGAGCCCCCGGATGCATAAACCTGCAAGGCAATTTACACTTGGGTTTTAGGTACCCAACTCTTGTTGGGTCCTACAAGGTTAGTCACGATAGCCTTTGGGACCCAAATACAAGTATTGTCTCCCTTGCATTTGGATCCCAACTTTCTAGCCACTACCTTTTCATTTTTACATAAGAGCGCAAATGAAGTATTGCAAGCATGGTAAATGGTAGAAGGTTCATTACATACTCTCCTAGGCACATGATGCACAACATTACTTTTCCTAGGCCTACCATGCACAAAAGTAGAGCTAGTGAAAGGGAAATGTGCCCTTGGGCCATTTCTAAGTATTTTGGAGATTGAGTGCCAACACAAGTGCTTTTGTGTTAATCTATGCAAAGTGGTGGACAAAGTGCAAATCATGTCAAGGTATGTTTCTAGACTTAGTACATTGTTTTATGGACTAATGTATTGTGTCTAAGTGCTGGAAACAGGAAAAATCGAGTAGGAAATGAGATGGCTTTGTTCAGCCAAAGTCTGCTCAGTCTGGGTGCACCGGACTGTCCGGTGGTGCACCGTACAGTGTCCGGTGTGCCAGGCTGGCTCTGGCGAACTTGCAGCTCTTGGGAGTTTAACGGCGGTGTACGGCTATAAATCACCGGACTGTCCGGTGAGCCGTTCACAGATGAAGTCGTCGCTCTCAGGAAATCATCAACGGCGTACGACTATAATTCACCGGACTGTCCGGTGAGCCAACGGTCAGCAGGGGCAACGGACAGCCGAGGATTGCGCGCATGGCGCGTGGCCGAGCCAACGGTCACATTGGGGCACCGGACTGTCCGGTGTGCACCGGACAGTGTCCGGTGCGCCAACGGCTCTCAACCTCCAACGGTCGGCTTCGCCAAATAAGGAAACAAATCCGCACTGGACTGTCCGGTGCGCCAGGCGACAGAAGGCGAGATCTGCCTTCCTGAAATGCTCCCAACGGCTTCTAGCTGCCTTGGGGCTATAAAAGGGACCCCTAGGCGCATGGAGGAGCACATCAAGCATACTCAAAGCATTCCTAAGCACCAAGACTTCGATTCCACGCATTTGTTTCTTCGTGATAGCATCTAGAGCTCTAGTTGAGCTGTGATCTCGCCGGGTTGTGTTGCGAGCTCTTGTTGCGACTTGTGTGCGTGTTGACATTCTGATTTTGTGTCTTGTGTGCGTTGCTCATCCCTCCCTTACTCTGTGCTTCTTTGTGAACTTCAAGTGTAAGGGCGAGAGACTCCAAGTTGTGGAGATTCCTCGCGAACGGGATTAAGAAAAGCAAAGCAAAACACCGTGGTATTCAAGTGGGTCTTTGGACCGCTTGAGAGGGGTTGATTGCAACCCTCGTCCGTTGGGACGCCACAACGTGGAGTAGGCAAGCGTTGGTCTTGGTCGAACCATGGGATACACCACTGTGTCTGTCTGTGTTGATTCTTTTGTGGTTATCGTGTCTTGTAAGAACTCCTCTCTAGCCACTCGACGATTATTGTGCTAACGCTTAATCAAGTTTTTGTGGCTTAAGTTTAAGATTTTACAGGATCACCTATTCACCCCCCCCCCCTCTAGGTGCTCTCAATTGGTATCAGAGCCATTCTCTTCACGAAGGGACTAATCGCCCGAAGAGATGGATCCTAAGGGGAAGGGAATTGTGATCAACGATAAGGAGAAGGAGTCCTTCGTCAACGAGCCAAAGGATGACAAGTCTACCGACTCGGGCTCGGGCTACAAACGCAAAGATGGGAAGAAGAAGAAGACGAGACGCATCAAGGAGATCGTCTACTACGACGACAGCGACGAGTCCACTTCTTCCCACAAGGACGACGACAATGACTACGAGAAAAGAAAGACAGTTAATTCGGATTTTTCTTTCGATTACTCTCGTATTCCTCAAAGTTCAAATGCTCATTTGCTTTCCATCCCTCTTGGCAAACCTCCACACTTTGATGGGGAGGACTACGGATTTTGGAGTCACAAAATGCGTAGTCACTTGTTCTCTCTCCATCCAAGCATATGGGAGATTGTTGAGAATGGAATGAAATTTGATAGCTCGGATAGTCCTATATTTATTAACGAACAGATTCATAAAAATGCACAAGCTACTACTGTGTTGTTAGCCTCTTTGTGTAGGGACGAGTACCATAAAGTGAGCAGCTTGGACAATGCCAAGCAGATCTGGGACACCCTCAAGATCTCTCATGAGGGGAACGACGTCACCTTGCTCACCAAAATGGAGTTGGTGGAGGGCGAGCTTGGAAGATTTGCGATGATAAGGGGCGAGGAGCCAACCCAAACATTCAACCGGATCAAGACCCTCATCAATAAAATAAGGAGCTACAGAAGCACACGATGGACGGACCATGACGTTGTCCGCCTAATGCTAAGGTCCTTCACTGTACTTGATCCACATCTGGTGAACAATATTCGTGAAAATCCTAGGTACACCAAGATGTCGCCCGAAGAAGTTCTTGGGAAGTTCGTAAGCGGGCGAATGATGATCAAGGAGGCGAGATACGTCGACGATGCACTAAATGGACCAATCAATGAGCCTCAACCCGTTGCTCTCAAGGCAACGAGGAGCAAGGAGGCGCTACCTAGCAAGGTGGTGCAAGTTGAGGCGGCAGGGCTCAATGATGAAGAGATGACCCTCATCATCAAGCGCTTCAAGACAATGCTAAAGGGTCGCAAGGGACAGCCAAGCAAGAACAAAATAAAGGGGAAGCGCTCATGCTTCAAATGTGGTAAGATTGGTCATTTTATTGCTAACTATCCCGATAATGATAGTGACCAGGAAAAAGGGAGCAAGAGGGAGAAGAAGAAGAATTACAAGAAGTCCAAGGGCGAGGCACATCTTGGAAAGGAGTGGGATTCGGATTGCTCCCCTTCCGACTCCGACAATGAAGGACTCGCCACCACCGCCTTCAACAAGTCATCCCTCTTCCCAAACGAGCATCACACATGCCTCATGGCGAAGGAGAAGAAGGTATGTACTCGAGATACCACTTATGCTTCTTCAAGTGATGATGAGTCTAGTGATGACGATGAAATAGACTATTCTAGTTTATTTAAAGGTTTAGATAGAATAAAAATTGGCAAAATTAATGAGTTAATTGATGCTTTAAATGATAAGAATAAATTGTTAGAAAAGCAAGAGGATTTGTTGTATGAAGAACATGATAAATTTGTAGAGGCACAAAAATCTCATGCTTTAGAAGTTAAAAGAAATGAAATGCTTTCTTGTGAACTATCCACTTGCCATGAGACAATTTCTAGCTTAAAGGGCATAAATGATGATTTGAATGCTAAGTTAGAAAAATCTAGTAAAATAACATCTTATGTAGAACATGTTGTAATTTGCACTAGGTGTAAAGATTTTAATGTGGATGCTTGTAGTAAACACCTAGTGTTTATTGCAAAGTTAAATGATGAAGTGGCTAGTCTTAATGCCCAACTTAAGACTAGCAAAAGTGAATTTGATAAATTAAAATTTGCAAGGGATGCCTACACTACTGGTAGACACCCCTCAATTAAGGATGGACTTGGCTTCAAGAGGGAAGACAAGGACTTAACAAGCCATAAGGCTCCCATCTCTGCTAAGGAGAAAGGGAAGGCCCCTATGGCTAGTAGTGCTAAAAGGAACCATGCCTTCATGTATCATGATAGGAGACAGTCTAGAAATGCTTATAGGAGTTATTATGCTTATGATGCTTTTGATTCTCATGCCATGTTTGCTTCTAGTTCTTCCTATATGCATGGTAGGGATGTGTCTAGGAGAAATGTTATTCATCATGTGCCTAGAAAGAATATTGCTCATGCTCCTAGGAAAGTAATGAATGAACCTTCTACAATTTACTATGCTTGCAATACTTCCTTTGCTATTTGTAGAAAGGATAAGAAAGTAATTGCTAGGAAGTTAGGGGCCAAATGTAAGGGAGATAAAACTTGCATTTGGGTCCCTAAGACAATTGTGACTAACCTTGTAGGACCCAACAAGAGTTGGGTACCTAAGACCCAAGCCTAAATTTCCCTGCTCCAGGTTTATGCATCCGGAGGTTCAAGCTGGATTATCGACAACGGATGCACAAACCATATGACAGGGGAGAAGAAGATGTTCACCTCCTACGTCAAAAACAAGGATTCCCAAGATTCAATAATATTCGGTGATGGGAACCAAGGCAAGGTAAAAGGGTTAGGTAAAATTGCTATTTTATCCGAGCACTCTATATCTAATGTGTTTTTAGTTGAGTCTCTTGGATATAATTTGTTATCTGTTAGTCAATTATGCAATATGGGATATAATTGTCTATTCACAAATGTAGATGTGTCTGTCTTTAGAAGGTATGATGGTTCACTAGCCTTTAAGGGTGTACTAGACGACAAACTTTATTTGGTTGATTTTGCAAAAGAAGAGGCCAGCCTAGATGCATGCTTAATTGCTAAGACTTGCATGGGCTGGCTGTGGCATCGCCGCTTAGCACATGTGGGGATAAAGAACCTCCACAAGCTTCTAAAGGGAGAACACGTGATAGGTCTAACTAATGTGCATTTCGAAAAAGATAGACCTTGTGCAACTTGTCAAGCAGGCAAACAGGTGGGAAGCTCTCATCACACCAAAAATGTGATGACCACATCAAGACCCTTGGAGATGCTTCATATGGACCTCTTTGGACCCGTCGCCTATCTAAGCATAGGAGGAAGTAAGTATGGTCTTGTTATAGTTGATGATTTTTCCCGCTTCACTTGGGTATTCTTTTTGCAGGATAAATCTGAAACCCAAGGGACCCTCAAGCGCTTCCTCAGGAGAGCTCAAAATGAGTTTGAGCTGAAGGTGAAGAAGATAAGGAGCGACAATGGGTCTGAATTCAAAAACCTTCAAGTGGAGGAGTTCCTTGAGGAGGAGGGGATCAAGCACGAGTTCTCCGCTCCCTACACACCACAACAAAATGGTGTGGTAGAGAGGAAGAACAGGACGCTCATCGATATGGCGAGGACGATGCTTGGAGAGTTCAAGACCCCCGAGCGCTTTTGGTCGGAAGCCGTGAACACGGCTTGCCACGCCATCAACAGGGTCTACCTTCACCGACTTCTCAAGAAGACTTCATATGAGCTTCTAACCGGTAACAAACCCAATGTTTCGTACTTTCGTGTATTTGGGAGCAAGTGTTATATTCTTGTGAAGAAAGGTAGAAATTCTAAATTTGCTCCCAAAGCTGTAGAAGGGTTTTTACTAGGTTATGACTCAAATACAAAGGCATATAGGGTCTTCAGCAAATCATCGGGTTTGGTTGAAGTCTCTAGCGACGTTGTATTTGATGAGACTAATGGCTCTCCAAGAGAGCAAGTTGTTGATCTTGATGATGTAGATGAAGAAGACGTTCCAATGGCTGCAATGCGCACAATGGCGATTGGCGATGTGCGACCACAGGAACAATTGGAGCAAGATCAACCTTCTTCCTCAACAATGGTGCATCCCCCAACTCAAGACGATGAACAGGTTCATCAAGTAGAGGCGTGTGATCAAGAGGGAGCACAAGATGATCATGTGATGGAGGAAGAAGCACAACCGGCACCTCCAACCCAAGTTCGAGCGACGATTCAAAGGAATCATCCCGTCGACCAAATATTGGGTGATATTAGCAAGGGAGTAACTACTCGTTCTAGATTAGTTAATTTTTGTGAGCATTACTCTTTTGTCTCTTCTATTGAGCCTTTCAGGGTAGAAGAGGCCTTGCTAGATCCGGACTGGGTGTTGGCCATGCAGGAGGAGCTCAACAACTTCAAGCGTAATGAAGTTTGGACACTGGTGCCTCGTCCCAAGCAAAATATTGTGGGAACCAAGTGGGTGTTCCGCAACAAACAGGACGAGCACGGGGTGGTGACGAGGAACAAGGCTTGACTTGTGGCAAAAGGTTATGCCCAAGTCGCAGGTTTGGACTTTGAGGAGACCTTTGCTCCTGTGGCTAGGCTAGAGTCCATTCGTATATTGCTAGCATATGTCGCTCACCATTCTTTCAGGTTGTTCCAAATGGATGTGAAGAGCGCTTTCCTCAACGTGCTGATCAAGGAGGAGGTGTACGTGGAGCAACCCCCTGGCTTCGAGGATGAACGGTACCCTGACCACGTGTGTAAGCTCTCTAAGGCGCTCTATGGACTTAAGCAAGCCCCAAGAGCATGGTATGAATGCCTTAGAGACTTTCTAATTGCTAATGCTTTCAAGGTTGGGAAAGCCGATCCAACTCTTTTCACTAAGACTTGCGATGGTGATCTTTTTGTGTGCCAAATTTATGTCGATGACATAATATTTGGTTCTACTAACCAAAAGTCTTGTGAAGAGTTTAGCAGGGTGATGACGCAGAAATTCGAGATGTCGATGATGGGCGAGTTGAACTACTTCCTTGGGTTCCAAGTGAAGCAACTCAAGGACGGTACCTTCATCTCCCAAACGAAGTACACGCAAGACTTGCTAAAGTGGTTTGGGATGAAGGATGCCAAGCCCGCAAAGACTCCGATGGGAACTGACGGACACACTGACCTCAACAAAGGAGGTAAGTCCGCTGATCAAAAGGCATACCGGTCAATGATAGGGTCTTTACTTTATTTATGTGCTAGTAGACCGGATATTATGCTTAGCGTATGCATGTGTGCTAGATTTCAATCTGATCCAAGGGAGTGTCACTTGGTGGCCGTGAAGCGAATCCTTAGATATTTAGTCGCTACGCCTTGCTTCGGGATCTGGTATCCAAAGGGGTCTAACTTTGACTTAATTGGATATTCAGACTCCGACTATGCTGGATGTAAGGTCGATAGGAAGAGCACATCGGGGACGTGCCAATTCTTAGGAAGGTCCCTGGTGTCGTGGAACTCTAAGAAACAAACTTCCGTTGCCCTATCCACCGCTGAGGCCGAGTATGTTGCCGCAGGACAGTGTTGCGCGCAACTACTTTGGATGAGGCAAACCCTTCGGGACTTTGGCTACAATCTGAGCAAAGTCCTACTCCTATGTGACAATGAGAGTGCTATCCGCATAGCGGAAAATCCTGTTGAGCACAGCCGCACAAAGCACATTGACATCCGGCATCACTTTTTGAGAGACCACCAGCAAAAGGGAGATATCGAAGTGTTTCATGTTAGCACCGAGAACCAGCTAGCCGATATCTTCACTAAGCCTTTAGATGAGAAGACCTTTTGCAGGTTGCATAGTGAGCTAAATGTCTTAGATTCGCGGAACTTGGATTGATTTATAGCATACATGTGTTTATGCCCTTGATTATATTCCTTATGCATTTTGTTGCTTACTTGTGGTGCTCAAGTTGTACAATCACTCTCCGGACCTCACAAGTCCTTTTGCAAGTGATGCACATATTTAGGGGGAGATGTGCTACAACTTGACCCTTTGAGACTAACCATGTGCTTGAGTTTGCTTGATTTAGTCTCAAAGGAGGTTTGAAAGGGAAAAGGTGGACTTGGACCATGAAAGACTTCCACTGCACTCCGATGAGAGGGTATCTTATTCCAAGTTCATCTCATGTACTCTTATTGCCTTTGTATTCTTATTTAAAGATTTTGATGAGGCAATGGGGTTCTAGGGCCACGATTGATTCCGTTTTGGTGCTTGATGCCAAAGGGGGAGAAAATAAAGGCCAAAGCAATAAATGAATCAGCTACCACTTAAGAAATTTTGAAAATAGTAGAATAGAGCTTTTGGTTTGTCAAAACTCTCTTGTTGTCTCTTTCGTCAAAAGTTGGCCTCTTGTTGGGAAAATAGTTGATTATGGGAAAAAGGAGGAGTTTTTGAAATCTTGAATCAATTTCTCTTGGAACAACTCTCTTTATGTCTCTACAATTGTGTTTGACTTAGAGATAGAGATTTGAGGTTGATTTGCAAAAACAAAACCAAGTGGTGGCAAAGTATGATCCATATATGCCAAATTTGAATCAAAACAACTTTGAGTTTTCATTTGCATTGATATTGCACTTGTTCTAGTTGCTTTATATTGTGTTGACATAAATCACCAAAAAAGGGGAGATTGAAAGGGAAATGTGCCCTTGGGCCATTTCTAAGTATTTTGGTGATTGAGTGCCAACACAAGTGCTTTTGTGTTAATCTATGCAAAGTGGTGGACAAAGTGCAAATCATGTCAAGGTATGTTTCTAGACTTAGTACATTGTTTTATGGACTAATGTATTGTGTCTAAGTGCTGGAAACAGGAAAAATCGAGTAGGAAATGAGATGGCTTTGTTCAGCCAAAGTCTGCTCAGTCTGGGTGCACCGGACAGTGTCCGGTGGTGCACCGAACAGTGTCCGGTGTGCCAGGCTGGCTCTGGCGAACTTGCTGCTCTCGGGAGTTTGATGGCGGTGTACGGCTATAAATCACCGGACTGTCCGGTGGTGCACCAGACTGTCCGGTGAGCCGTTCACAGACGAAGTCGTCGCTCTCGGGAAATCATCAACGGCGTACGGCTATAATTCACCGGACTGTCCGGTGTGCACCGGACTGTCCGGTGAGCCAACGGTCAGCTGGGGCAACGGTCGGCCGAGGATTGTGTGCGTGGCGCGTGGCCGAGCCAACAGTCACATTGGGGCACCGGACTGTCCGGTGTGCACCGGACAGTGTCCGGTGCGCCAACGGCTCTCAACCTCCAATGGTCGGCTTCGCCAAATAAGGAAACAAATCCACACCGGACAGTGTCCGGTGCGCCAGGTGACAGAAGGCAAGATCTGCCTTCCTGGAATGCTCCCAACGGCTCCTAGCTGCCTTGGGGCTATAAAAGGGACCCCTAGGCGCATGGAAGAGCACATCAAGCACACTCAAAGCATTCCTAAGCACCAAGACTTCGATTCCACGCATTTGTTTCTTCGTGATAGCATCTAGAGCTCTAGTTGAGCTGTGATCTCGCCGGGTTGTGTTGCGAGCTCTTGTTGCGACTTGTGTGCGTGTTGACATTCTGATTTTGTGTCTTGTGTGCGTTACTCATCCCTCCCTTACTCCGTGCTTCTTTGTGAACTTCAAGTGTAAGGGCGAGAGACTCCAAGTTGTGGAGATTCCTCGCGAACGGGATTAAGAAAAGCAAAGCAAAACACCGTGGTATTCAAGTGGGTCTTTGGACCGCTTGAGAGGGGTTGATTGCAACCCTCGTCCGTTGGGACGCCACAACGTGGAGTAGGCAAGCGTTGGTCTTGGCCGAACCACGAGACACCGTTATCGTGTCTTGCAAGAACTCCTCTCTAGCCACTCGGCGATTATTGTTCTAACGCTTAATCAAGTTTTTGTGGCTTAAGTTTAAGATTTTACAGGATCACCTATTCACCCCCCCTCTAGGTGCTCTCAGCTAGAGGCAATCATAGCATGTGAATTAAAGGCATCATGAATATAACTCCAATTATAATGAGCATTTCTAGAAAATTTCCTATCATTATAAATGAAAGCATGATTCCTTTGAGTGCTATTAGCCATAGGGGCCTTTCCTTTCTCCTTGTTGGGAATGGGAGCCCTTTGGCTTGTTAAGTTCTTGACTTCCTTTCGAAAGCCAAGTCCATCCTTAATTGAGGGGCGTCTACCAACGGTGTAGGCATCCCTAGCAAATTTTAACTTATCAAAATCAACCTTGCAAGTCTTAAGTTGAGCATTAAGACTTGCCACCTCATCATTTAATTTGGTAATAGACGCAAGATGTTTATCACAAGCATCAATATCAAAATCCTTGCATCTATTGCAAATTACAACATTTCCTACACATGAACTAGATTTATTAGCTACCTCTAGCTTAGCATTTAAATCATTATTCAAAATCTTTAAACTAGAGATTGATTCATGGCACACAGACAATTCAGAGACAACATTTCATTTCTTTTAGTTTCTAAAGCAAGAGATTTTTGAACATTAACAAATTTATCATGCTCTTCATACAAAATATCCTCTTGTTTTTCTAAAAGTCTATCCTTTTCATTTAAAGCATCAATTAGTTCATTAATCTTTTCTACTTTAGCTCTATCTAATCCTTTAAATAGACTAGAGTAATCTACTTCATCATCAGAAGAATCATCATCGCTAGAAGTAGTGTATTTAGGGGTTTCTCGAACGCTTACCTTTTTCTCCTTTGCCATGAGGCAAGTATGGCGTTCATTGGGGAAGAGAGATGACTTGTTGAAGGCTGAGGCAGCAAGTCCTTCATCGTCGGAGTTGGAGGAAGAGTAGTCCGAATCCCATTCTTTGCTAAGATGTGCCTCGCCCTTCGCCTTCTTGTAGGCCTTCTTCTTCTTCCTCTTCCCATGCTTTTCTTGTTCCTGGTCATTGTCATTATCGGGACATTGTGCTATAAAATGACCAGTCTTACCGCATTTAAAACAGGAGCCCTTTCCCTTTGCTTTGTTCTTGTTAGGGTGCTCCTTGCGTCCTTTTAGTGCGGTCTTGAAACGCTTGATGATTAGGGCCATCTCATCTTCGTTTAGCCCAGCAGCCTCAACTTGTGCCACCTTGCTAGGTATCGCCTCTCTGCTGCTTGTTGCCTTGAGCGCAACAGGCTGCGGCTCGTAGATGGGCATTGGGCCGTTTAATGCATAATCAACATACCTTGCCTCCTTGACCATCATGCGCCCACTCATAAATTTTTCGAGTATCTCCTCGGGCGTCATCTTTGTGTACCTGGGATTTTCACGGATGAGGTTCACAAGATGAGGGTCAATAACAGTAAAAGACCTAAGCATAAGTCGGACGACGTCGTGGTCCGTCCATCTTGTGCTTCCATAGCTCCTAATCTGCTTAGGCTCGTACTTATCGACGTTGGAGACCTTTTAAAGGGAAATGTGCCCTTGGGCCATTTCTATAATGTTTTGGTGATTAAGTGCCCAACACACATTCTCTAAGTTCTGAATGTGCCAAAGATTGAAGAAGTGTAAATCATGTAACAAGGTACGTTTCTAGACTTAGTACATTATTTTGAGTACTAACATATTTTGTCTAAGTGCTAGAAACAGGAGAAAAGGAATTGGAAAAGAGTTGGCTGTGTATAGCCAACTCCTGCTCGGTCTGGGTGCATCGGACAGTGTCCGGTGCGCCAGACCAGTCTCGGTGAACAGGCCACTCTCGGGACTCGACGGCGGCGTACGGCTATAATTCACCGGACTGTCCGGTGATGCACCAGACTGTCCAGTGAGTCGTCCGCGGCGAAGTCGTCGCTCTCGGGAAAAGTTCAACGACGTACGGCTAAAATTCACCGCACTGTCCGGTGGTGCACCGGACTGTCCGGTGAGCCAACGGTCGACTGCGCCAAAGGTCGGCCACGCAATCTTCACGCGACACGTGGGAGCACCAACGGTCGGCAGGGGGCACCGGACTGTCCGGTGTGCACCGGACAGTGTCCGGTGTGTCAACTACCAGGAATCTTCAACGGTCGGATGCGCCAGAAAAGGAAGGAGATCGCGCACCGGACAACTACAGTGACTGTCCGGTGGCGCACCGGACTGTCCGGTGCGCCACCCGACAGAAGGCAAGATTAGCCTTCCAAGATTGCCTCCAACGGCTCCTAGCTGCCTTGGGGCTATAAAAGGGACCCCTAGGCGCATGGAGGAGTCACCCCAAGCACACTCTAAGCATTCTAAGTCTTTCACACTCCGTCTCCGCACACTTGATCGACTGTGTTAGTGATTTGAGCTCCATTCTAGTTCTGAACTCGTTGTGCTTCATTTTGAGCTCAAGTCTTGGCTTGTGTGCATGTGTATTGCTGCGGATTTGTGTGTGTTGCTTCCCACCCTTACTCTTGTGCTTTCACTGTGATCTTTGTTGTAAGGGCGAGACTCCAACTTGTGGAGATTCCTCACAAATGGGAAAAAGAGATAAGCAAAGGAAAGCCGTGGTATTCAAGTTGATCATTGGATCACTTGAAAGGGGTTGAGTGCAACCCTCGTCCATTGGGACGCCACAACGTGAAGGTAGGCAAGTGTTATACTTGGCCGAACCATGGGATAAACATTGTGTCTCTTGTGATTTCTTTTCTGTGATTACTTGTGTGTTCGCAAGAGCTTGCTACTTAGCCGTACTAACACTTAACCAAGTTTTGTGGCTATTTAGTGTTGATTTTTACAGGATCACCTATTCACCCCTCCTCTAGGTGCTCTCACTATTGGTTATCCATTGACTTCGAGTCGACTAAACTTGGAATTAACGCGCTTACTCGACTTAGGGTGACCACTATACGCTACTAACGGAGCAATCGGCTTAAGTCGGCAATGACTTACGGTACAACATGCTCGCGCTTACTCAACTTAGGGTGACCACTATACCCTACTAACGGAGCAATCGGCTTAAGTCGGCAATGACTTAAGACGGTGCAACATGCTCGCGCTTACTCGACTTAGGGTGACCACTATACCCTACTAACGGAGCAATCAGCTTAAGTCGGCAATGACTTAAGACGGTGCAACATGCTCGCGCTTACTTGACTTAGGGTGACCACTATACCCTACTAACAGAGCAATCGGCTTAAGTCGGCAATGACTTAAGATGGTGCAACATGCTCACAACTACTCGTCATAGGGTGACCTCTATGCTTTACCAGCTGATCAATCGGCAAGAACTCCAAAACCAGCACGCCGCACTTACTTCTGTAATCGTTCATGACGACTGTTGAATTCTAACAACACAAACAAAATGTTATAGTTTTCAGCACCGAGAACACATTCTAGTACCCTATCCATCAAGTATCTGAGCACACTGATCACGCACACATAAGTTCGCGAATGCATTCAGTATCCTCTAAATACATCACTACTGCAAAACATCTCTATTTGGTAATGTCTTTCTCAGGAGCAACTAAAGAAGAAGGGCGACTCGAGGCATCAGGAGCAGCCTTGACATCGGCAACTATATCATCAGGAATAACCACACCAGGTCTTCTCATCAGGATCCGCCCCGCGCGAATGGCCTTGTCCATAGCCTTGTCGCGCTGAGCTTTCAGAATGGCGCAGTTGTCCTCTGCACCCTTGGTAGCCAGTCGAGCGGCCTCTAGCTCCTGGGTAACTGACTTCTTGGAGGAACGCAGGTCTTTAATGATGGAGTCCTTGCTTGACACCAGCTGTCTAAGCCGCAGGACCTCATCTTGGGACACTTGCAGTTCGTGGCGATGATGATCCAGATCTGACATAGTAAAACGATGGCTTCTCTCCAAGATGGTTAAGGAATTACTGGCATCACGATACAACCTGTCCAGATTGTCACGAGAAGCTGCAAGCGCTTGTCTCTCCTCCTACAAACAAGAGTCAACTCTCAAGCATCCAGTAAACAGTAAGCATAATGGAGCCAGTTAAGTAAGTTTACCTCATGAGCTGCCCTTTCAGAGTCAAGCTGAGCATTGATAGAAGAATTCAAAGAATGTGCATCATCAAAAGAAGCAGACACCCGAGCTAGGTCGGTCTGACCTTGGGAGTACTTCTCCTCAAGCTTGGAGTACCGTCGGGTTGAGTCGGCTTGATGTTGAAGATGTTTCTCCTCAAGCTCAGAATACCGTCGGGCCATATCTAACAAAAAGCAGTCGAAGAAGGATACACGGTTGAAAACAAGTTGATCAATCAACCAAAGAAGAAACAAAGTTACCAACCAACACTTGATGCTTTCAAATCAACTATCTGTTTCTGAAGCAGCAATGGATTCCACTGTGTTAGAGATAGAGCTCCTTCGGGGACAGTGGCACCATGTGATCTCAGTTGGGCGGACATCCCGTCAACCAAAGCCTGTTACTAAAGAAAAATGAGTACAGAGAAAATGATTTACCAGGAGGAGCGATAGAACGAAAAGAGCTAAGTTACCTGGAGATTAGAAAAGAATGAAGATAACCCCAAATCATGAGAAGCTGCGTTGTAGCTCAGCGAAGGAAGATCAACTAAAACAATCTGAAGAGCATCGTCAGGGGTTGATTCAGCTCCACTAGCAGATATCAGAGTTCTGGCATCCGGCTCGTTGACCTCCAAGGCGACTCCCTCGCCCGAAATTAAAGAAGCATGCATCTCTATCACTCCATCAGATCGTGGTGGAGATGACCCAACGTGGACGTCCATGGAGGTGTGGGAAGGAGAGCTCACTTGGACACCCTCGAGGGCTGGGTTGCAGCTCGCGCTACCCACCAGAGTTGGATCACTACCGGCAACACCCTCGGGGGATGGGTAACCGCCAGCACCACCCTTGGGGGCTGGGTTTTCTGCAACAGCCACCTCTAAGGCTGAAGGATCCTCAGTCACCTCCATGGGAGTCAGGAAATCCTGACCAACCTCTTGACACCGAAGACTGCCTTCCAAGGTCGACGATGTGCGAGATACTGCCCGGGATACCTCTAATCCCACGTCTGGAATGTCAGAGCGAACATCCATCATATCACCTTCAGTCGGTTCCGACAACATATCTTCACAAATGACATCCTCAAGGGCCTGATCAAAATTAGTTATGGATAGTTCTTGAAGACTAACAAGAGCAGACGGAGCTAGAGAAGGAATATCGCTATCCCCCCTACTACCTCTGTGACGACAACTATTCTTATGAATTAGTGGAATTTCTTCTTCCTCTCCCTCATCCTCGTCAAAAATACAAACAATAGCTGGTACACAATCACCCCCATTGGGTTTAGCTTCTGCACGGTTACACCCATTGGGGTCAGCTTCAACTAGGTCACACCCATTGGGGTCAGCTTCTAGATGGTTACACCCATTGGGTTTAGCTTCAACAAGGTCACGCTCATTGGGTTCAGCTTCAATAAGGTTACACCCATTGGGGTCAGCTTCAACTGGTACACCACCAGTGGGATCAACCTCAGTAAAGACCTCTGCTGGTACTTCTTCACAAACAGGGGCAGAAGGGCCAGCATCCTGGTCCAAGCATGACAGTCGCCGAAGCCGTCTTTTCTTCTTCTTCTTGTCCTCAACAGGCGCAGTTAGACGGCTGACTTGGCGAGGATGCTTTGGGCGAGTACCCTCAGGCTTTCGGATGTCCATCATTTTGTCAAGCTCTGACATAACTGTAACAACCATTGTTTCAGCAGGGGCCGAGTCAGTAGATTCTTCAGCCAACATATTGAGCATAGCATCTATTTCTGCATCATCTGGACTAGTTGGCATCTCAAAATGAACTTGCCTCTCATCATCAGGTAGATCACAAAGAGAAGCAACCAGGGCCTCAATATCTTCAGGAGAGGGTCGCACTCTAAGACCTAGACCACTATCACAAGCAGGAGGATTGGACACGAAATTGAAAAAGGACTTAGGAGGTGGCAGATTCCAACTAGAGTAAGCAACAGGAGCACCAGCATTTGACACTTTGCCTCTTAGGATCATGTTTAGTCGGCTCACCAGATCCTCAGCAGGAATTCTCCTATTGGTAACCCGAGTCGAGTCAGTAACACCACTATACAAATAAGCTGGGTGTGGTCTGTTCTTCAAGGGCTAGATATTCTTAAAGACAAAATCAGCAACCACAGCTTCGGCTGTTAAACCTCTCTCTTTCAGTAGACAGATTTCAGTAAGCAGAACCCTAGCTTCTGTTACCTCCAAGGCAGTAGGATACTCAATCCAACTCGGAGTGCGCACATCTGGCTGTCTCCCCGACTGAGGGGGAGTGACTTGCTGTGGTTTTCCACAATAAACCACTCAAGGCGCCACCCTTTAATGTTGTCCTTGAGGGGAATGTCAAGGTATTCTGTTTTCCTTCCGCGGCGCATCTCCAGACTTGCACCACCCACGAGCTGGTGCTGCCCTCCAGCCATCCCAGGTCGACAGTGATACAAATACTTCCACAAACCGAAGTGAGAAAGAATTCCGAGGTAGGCCTCACACAGATGTACAAAGATAGAAATTTGCAAGATGGAATTGGGATTCAGGTGGGTCAGGTTTAGATTGTAAAAGTCAAGAAGACCACGGAAGAAGGGAGAAATGGGAAGAGCAAGGCCACGGATGAGAAAAGGAACGTAAATAACGGACTCGTGGGTATCTTCCGTCGGAACAGTGACCCTACGGCAAATCCGCCAAGAACAAATCTCCTTCGGAGGAAGAACTCCAACAAGGCAGAGAAGACCTGATTCCAAAACAACAGACATATGGTTACCTGTGAATGGCAACTGGTTGTTGGGGTCGATGGGAGGAATGACTGCCGCAACAGAATTCTGGTTCTTCCGCTTGGGCACCATTGCAATCTCGCCGGCAGATTGAACAGAAGCAAAATCAGAGGGAAGCAGAGGAGTGGCTTGAGGCGGAAATATGAGGTTAGGGCTCAGAACTCAGAGGCGTGCGACGACGTGATATAAATGGGGTTTTCCCGGGTTGGGCACCGTTTCTAAAAAGTGCCTAGTCATCACTCGAAAAACAAGATTTCTGACTTAACTTGGTTGTTACCTCTAAAACCCCGACGTGACCTAGCGTAACTCGGTTGTTGCCTCTAAAATGCAGACAGCATCAAGCACCACTCGACTGTTACCTCTAAAACACCGACATGACCTAGCGTAACTCGGTTGTTGCATCTAAAACGCCGACAGCATCAAGCACCACTCGGCTGTTACCTCTAAAACGTTGACATGGCCTAGCATAACTCGGTTGTTGCCTCCAAAACACCAACAACATCAAGTACCACTCGGCTGTTACTTCTAAAGCACCGCCAGTGTCTGTCCTAACTCGGCAGTTACCTCTAAAACGCTAAAGTGGCCCAACGTAACTCGACTGTTACCTCTGAAATGCTAACGTCATCAAGTACCACTCGGTAGTTACTTCTAAAAAGATGCCGACAGTGTCTATAATAACTCGGCCGTTTTCTCTAAGTAAATGCCGACAGAACCAAATAAGACTCAGCAATTACCATTCGTTACTCGGGCGTTATCTCTAAGAACACCAGCAGCACTAGGCATGAAGACAAATTATCGATTGACTATAAAAGAAGAACAATGGAAAAGCGAAAGGACGCCCAAAGCAAGTTGAAATTTTCTTCAATATATGGAAGAGGGAAGTGTTTCCATAAACTTAAAGAACCGACTCATTATGAGTCGACCTTTCTTCCCTTTCTTACTACATTACTTCATCCTACACTACACTACATTACATTATCTTATACTACATCACTACACTACTTACACTACACTATACTATTAACTACTACTAATACTACTCCTATTACTACTTATCTATACTAATATTTAAAACAGTGGCGCTTTGCCACTGGCCTTGCCGCTGCCGCCCTTGCCGCCGCTACCGTCGCCGTCGCCGTCACCTCCGTCGCCGCCATCGCCCTCGTCGTCGCCGTCACCGCCGCTTTCCTCCTCGGACGAGTTAGAGGAGGTCTCCTCGTCCGAGGAGACCTCCGACTCATCCGAGCCCTCGAGCCCAGAGCGCTCGATGGCCCGGATGTACGTCCACACCTCGGCGGCGATCCCCTGAGAATCGTCCGAATCATCGGACGACACCAGGGGAGAGGCATAGATCGGCGACCCCTTGGACTCGGAGGAGAACTCCTCCTCCGAGTACTCGGAGTCGCCAAAGTCCTCCGAGGGAGGACTTGGCTCGCGCTTCCGTTTGTCACCGGAGTGGTGCGACGAACTTCCACCTTTCTTGTTCTTGCCCATGGCCGGTTGGAAGAGAAGAGAGAAGTGGAGAAATAAGTAACAAATGGCCAGGAGACGTGTGAAGACACCAGCGAAGCAAGCAGTCTATTTATAGAGGCTGGAGGCAACTGCTCATCTCCTACCATGGTCACCGAACAGTCGCAAGTATTCAATAAGCAATTCAAATCGTCTGGAAACAAGTCAGGCAGTAGACGCCGTTTCACGTAATACGACATTATTTGGACTGAGGTCAACTGCATGGACGATATAAAGACGTGGCCATTGAGTAGATAATATCGAAAATAACTCGCAAACGTTGTCCATCTCTATGCATGGAAGCTTGTGTCTCAAGGGCGAGTAGTTAGATTCATTCGTACTCGTAAGCATGATTGTCTGTCCTGTTGAAATTCAAAAATATAGGGTGCCGACTACACTGTGGCAATTATTTTTATGGGAACCGCTAGATTGTGTCAAATATAATTGAATTCCCAATGCATCGCTACCGATTACGGTCTATTTGGGGAGCTTTAAGCTTTCGCTTACTAAGAAACCTCGAAAAGCTATAAGCTTATCTAAATGGAGCTTACTTCTTTAGTTCTATCGAAGGTTAACTCCAAACGGGTGGCGAATAGCACCCGACTAATCCTAAGAACAAAAGGGCTGTCTAGGCCCTAGGGTTAGCCTGATGTGGTGTAAAAACACAAGAACACATAAGAGTTTATAGTGGTTTGGTGCGCCGGAGCGTAATACCCTACGTCCACTTGTGAGTTGTATTGTTGAGGATGTATGAGTCCTTGTTTTCCAAATTGCATGTGTCCTATCTTTCATAGTCCAAGGGAGACACGTACAGGGTGCTGGGACTCGACAGGTGGTCCCAGCGATCTATTAAATAATGTAAGTATTAAGTGTTGTGATAGATGCATATCTTCTCCCTCGACCTTCACACCGATCTTTTGACCAAGCATGCCTTTGCTAGTGCGAATTGGCTACGCAGTGGAGTCGGTTATGCTGACGTGCGCAGGAGTTGGTTGTGCTGACGTGCGCATGAGTTATGATGATAAATCCGAGTTGTCGTCTCTAATCAGTGCTGAAGAGGACGATCTGCCCAAGCCAGTCGTTGTTCATGATGGGCGCTGTTGGGGACTTGTTCTCAAATGCTTCGGGTTAAGAACAAGGCAACACAAAATGTTAAATATTAATACCCTTCGTCCTTCGAAGCATTATTTCCCTTAGGATATAATGATTTTCAAACGAAGGTCATGAAGGACATACCTTCATGAACACGGTATATATTAATAAAGGAAGAAACATATGAAATGTAAGATACAACATAAACAATCATATGACATTATTAATTCATTCTTATTATCTTATCATGAAAAGACAGAAACAATATTGAATTACAAATATACCTTTGGCTTGGTAGAAGGCAAAAGTACAAGCGTGACGCACAAGCAAAATGCCAATTCAGCGTGAACAGTACAGGAATACTGTTCACCTATTTATAGGCACGGGTCGCAACCCATGCAAAATTACATTAATACCCATTACATTTAACAATAACCCTATAGTAATTCTTCGAGGTCTAATTTGGCTTTTCATCTTTAAGTCGGTTCCCCTTTTCTGCCGTTATGCCGAAGCTTTTCTGCATATAGCTTCGTGATCGTCTTATCCTTCGTCGTGATCACCTTTCGTCCCAGTCAAGCTTCGTCTTTAACCGTGCTTTTGTATACCCGCAATCTAACTTCGAAGGTACCTGTTTGCATATTTCTCTTGGAAAACATTGTTAAATCATGTTTTTGAGGACCTTCCAAAGCCGAAGGCCCCCAACAGTAGCCCCTCGCAATATTAATTTGTTAGAATGATAAATTCAGATTGCGAAATGGACGAAGGCTATAAGCCGAAGGTCCGAAAAAACACCTTCCTTTTGCTAGAATAGCAACAGTCATTGGCAAATGGGGCCCTCCAGTCTCCGACATAATAGGTTTATAAATACGGGCTCGCCACAATTTATTGGGCACGCTCTCTTGCCATCTGTTTTTCCTGCTCAAATAGTTTTCTGCCTACAAATATTTGGTTGCCTCCCTAGTTTTAAGCTTCAGAAGCGAGAGGCAAGAATTTCGAAGGAATGTCTGAGGAGAAGAAGGTTGCTGCCGAAATGAAGCTGAGCCTTTCTGAAGAGATGCATCTGGGTTTTCTTGAGTCAATGGCGAAGACGAATACGGAGAAGATTACAAGGGAGATTTTAGAGGGTTTATCTGAAGATACTGGTGAGAGTGACAGTTACGATGCAGATAGCGGGGGTGAAGATTTCGAAGATCGGCCATGGCGACCAAGCCATTCAGTCTTCGGAAAATCAACTATTGGGCAAAGTCACCTTGAAAACATGAAGGGGAGATACTTTCGAGATATGTCCATTGTGAGAGCAGATGCCGGAGAAAGAACTGTGCCGAGCCCTGAAGATGATGAAGTCGTTATCTTCCAAAGCTTTTTAAAAGCCGGGCTACGATTCCCTCTAAGCAGATTCGTGGTAGAAGTTCTAAAAATATATCAGGTCTACCTTCATCAACTTACCCCTGAAGCAATAATAAGAATGGGAATCTTCGTTTGGGCTGTGAAGAGTCAAGGTCTAGAGCCAAGTGCAAAAAGCTTTTGCAATATACATGAATTGTTATATGAAACTAAACCCTAGGGTAAAGAGCAGTATCATAACAACTTTGGTTGCTACAACTTTGGTGCTCGCTCTGGATCAAGCTGTCCCGTGCCCACCTTTCGGAAGAGATGGCCCGGAGAATGGATGAAAGAATGGTTCTATGTAAAAAATGATTTGAAGGTTCGAGAAGATATTAAGGATATCATCATGCGCCCCATCTGGCAGCGATTCGGATTCCGGAAACCGAAGGTAGAAATGGATAAAGTAGCCGAAGAATGCCAACGGGCCTTCGGCGTAGTCTGCTCCTTTATCGGGACAAGGGATTTGATACAAGAACACATTGCCTTCAGAGTATGGCCTCTTGCAGATAATTGGGAAATGCCGAAAGAGACTGTTAAAGAAACTGACGAAGGTGGGCTAGTCAGGCTGAAGTATACATTCAAGTATGGAGACAAATTCGTTGAACCAGATGATGATTGGTTAAAGAGCATTGAAACTGTAAGTGATGAATTGCTTGGGGCATACTCGAAGGCCGAAGATACTGCATTGTCAGTGGCCTTCGGAGGCCGGAAAAAGAAAAGACTCAACCGAGTGTTTGATGCAGTCGGGTTTGTCTACCCCGACTACCGCTATCCAGTGCGGGGGCAAAAAAGAAAAGGTACAACTTCTGCGAAAGAAACAGCTGCAGCTGTTCCTAGCGAGCCAGCGCCGAAGAGAAAAAGGGTAAAAGTTCTTACACACCGGCCACGCTATATTGAACCAGCTACGGTGCCTGAGTTCACCAGTGAGACCTCTTCGGCCACCGAGGCTAAAGAGCCAACCCTGCTGCCAAAAGTCACAGAAATGGTCGAAGTGCCAGCAACAGAAAAGGTGGAAGAAACGAAGATGGAAGAAGCGACAGCATTAGCTGAGGGAGTGAAAATATCGGAAATTTCAAATCCTTCAGAAGAAATTGAAGCAGCAAAAATTAAAAAGGGGCCAGTAGTAACCCCAAAAAGAAAAAGAATGGTTAATGTTTTAGATGTTTTGGAAACAATTAAAATTCCAAGCACATCTCCAAAGAAGACTGCTGAAACTTCTGAGGCATTTGCTGAAGTATCCGTTGCTGAAGCTCCGAAGCAACAGACTGGAGTTGAAACAGAGCCCTCAAGACCAACCAAGGTAATGCCGTTGGAAACAGAAGAAACAAAAAGTGCAAAGGCAACCGAAGAAATGATAATGTCAGAGCCAGCTTTAGTTGAAGAAATTGATACCGCTGCCCCCAAAGCATCTTCCAAAATATACGATTATATTGTGCGACATGCTTCGGGGAAAAAGTTATCGGAAGAAGAAGTTTTTGAAGCTAATCACTATGCCAAAGAATTAAAGTATCCGGAGGGGGCACTAGTGTTCAATGGGACGAACGAAGAAGATTTCCTATACTGCCTCCCAGATAACAAAGAATTATCCGTCTGTCGGGAGATGGCTAGAAGTATGGGGTTTCCGAAGCTTGAAGCTGGATTATGTGCTATGACAAAGGAGGATCTCGCGGATAGTCTTGCGTACAATAGCCTGAAGGTATGGGAATTGGGCATTTGAAAATTTAATAATTCGCAACTCATTCTTTTATTCTTATGCCAACTCTTTTACATATAGGGTTTAATTCTAAGCAACGCACTGAGAGCACAAAAGAATGCCGAAGACGAGAGCTATGAAATTGCGTTCAACAACGTACGATCAGAAATTATTAAACTGAGAAACGAAGCTCTGGAAAAGGACAAAATTCTGCTTACATTAATAGACAAGGTAAAAAAGGACGAAGCTGCCTCGAAGGCCCAGGCCGAAGCCCAAAAACGTGAAATTAAAGATCTTCAGAAACAACTAGCTAGAGCTAAAGAAGAACGTATACTTGAAGAAACAAAACGAGAGCTTAGTGATCAATTGGCCAATCATTTAGAGATAAGTGTTAAGGAGCTTCGTGCATCCCAGAGAAAATGCTATGTTAAATCCATAGAGTGCGTTAAGAAAATAAAATCCAGCTTCGCCAACGTTGGCGCATTCTCTAGTGAAGAGAATTTCTCGAGAGGCAATCCTGAAGGTCCAATGGAATGGATCAGTCACGAAGCAGAAGCCTTCGAGGAAATCCTGAACAGCCGCGGTGACATCTGCGCTTTTTCGGGTGCTAGAGGGATTGCTGCTGTTTTGGAGAGAAAAGGTTGCAAGCATATAAAATCCTTAGCGCAGTCCGAAGCTACCTTGTCCCCTGAAGACATTAAAGACCCCTCACCCGAAGCAAGCATGGTCGGCGGGAAGTTCTTCACCGATATCTGGGATAACGGCGGCCGAGAATCAGCGCAAGAAATTATTCAAAGGAGTGAAAAAGGCATCCACGATGCTAGAAAAATAGCGGAATCTACCGAAAAAAGTACAGAGCCCAAAGGGCAAATAGGTATTAATTAGTGGTTTTTATTATGCTGTAATTTTTAATTCCAGACTCTGCTCTCGGTTTGTAATAGTAATATAGCCGTATCTTTTCTTCCCCCAGAACCTGCTGAGACATTTCCGGGCCCCCACCCGAAGGGGGATGATGAAATTAGAAAAATGGCTGGAGCCATTATGGACAAGGTTGTCAACCATCTATTGAACGAAGCTGCAGAGATAGTACTTAAAGAGGATTAAATGCTATTGTAGAACCATTTGAAGTGTAAAGATGTGTAATATATTGTAACTTTAAATGTAATATATAATCTATTTATATTTTAATTCTTTACGATGCATGAAACTTTGCATACATACCGCTTTTTGAGCCTTCGGCGAAAAAACACCTTCCCTTCTTTTCATGCTTCGTGAAGAAAATCCTTTCTATATCTCAGGAATGTCCAAGCTTCGTGAAATATTTTCCGAAGCTATAAAAAAGTTTTGTGTTGCGTTTCCGATGTGGCTACACTTCATCTCGATTTGTCTTGTGCCTTAGCACGATTTTCTCTTTTCCAAAATATGTTCCACAAGTCAACACTGTATCCCCTTCTTGTTCCAGATGCATTATGCTGTATGATGCTTATGTTATGCAAAAATGATGTGATGATGTTATGCCATGCAAAATGATATTTGTGCCACAGATATATATCCCTGTAATAAAGCACACACACTTTTTATATCAGCGCTAACTTTTCGCTGTAAGCCTCCCTTAGGAGCTTCTTCGCCTTTTACTTTCAGCGGAATCAGCGTTTATTTTTCGCTGTAAGCCTCCCTTAGGAGCTTCTTCGCCTTTTACTTTCAGCGGAATCAGCGTTTATTTTTCGCTGTAAGCCTCCCTTAGGAACATCTTTGCCTTTTACTTTCAGCGGAATCAGCGTTTATTTTTCGCTGTAAACCTCCCTTAGGAGCTTCTTCGCCTTTTACTTTCGGCGGAATCAGCGCTTATTTTTCGCTGTAGGTTTAGAAAACTTACACTGCGCTCCCTTAGGAACGACTTTTTACTGTTTCGAACAATTTGTACTGTGTGCGTTAGATCAAGCTTTTGGTAATTCAAGGGTCCTCCAAATCAGTATAAGTTCGTATGCTTCGGCAACTCAAGCTTGTGGAAAAAACATATTTTTATTATAGTAGAAAACGAAAGTATTACAGGGAATTGAAATTTAATAAAAGACATTTAAACTCTTCATAATTGTTTCTTATTGACAAAAGGGTAATAGTGAATGTAGAAGATGCAAAAGAACTGCTGTTGAGGTAGGATATTTGTCAATAAATGTGCTTCGACTCTGGCACCGTGCTGTTGACTGTGCGAGCTTCGGACCCCTCTCTGAAATCCCTCTGAAGATGATTGTGCTGACTCCCTTCTGGCTGTTGTCCTCGCTGGGTCGGCGGTGGCGGTGGAGGTTGCTGCCAAGATGCTTGGGGTTGGCTCGCCGAAGCAACAGAAGCTGCAGGGTGGTTGCCTACATATTCTGGAATATAAGGTGAATGATACGAAGCAGTATGCATGACCTGCTTCGGCTGACTCTGTTGCGCTGCTGCTTCCGCTATTTCCTTCTGCTTCTGGATGGTAACATGGCACATCCTGGTAGTATGGCCCTTGTCTTCACCACAGAATAGACAATATATTTTTCTTGGCTGGTCTCCAAACCTTCCCCCGAAGCCCTTGGCGCCTCTGCCCCTTTGCGCTGGCGGCCGAAAAGAACTCTGTTGTTGGGCCGAAGCTTGTGAAGAGTGTTGTGGCCTTTGCTGCTGGCTCCCTCAGTCATCAGTTTGAGCAGAGTTATGGATTGACCTAACATGCCTCGGGTGAAATCTTCCTCCGAAGCCCCTGGTCATTTCAGAGAACCTGAATGCTTCCTCCCTTCTTTGGCGGAAGTCATTGTCAGCTCGAATGTATTCGTCCATCTTCTGGAGCAGCTTCTCCAACGTTTGTGGTGGCTTCCTGGCGAAGTACTGCGCTGATGGTCCCGGCCGAAGCCCCTTAATCATGGCCTCAATGACAATTTCATTGGGCACTGTTGGCGCTTGTGCCCTCAGGCGCAGAAACCTCCGGACATACGCCTGAAGGTACTCTTCATGGTCCTGGGTACACTGGAAGAGAGCCTGAGCGGTGACTGGCTTCGTCTGAAACCCTTGGAAACTAGTTATCAGCATATCCTTCAACTTCTGCCAAGAAGTGATTGTCCCTGGCCGAAGAGAAGAGTACCAAGTCTGGGCGACGCTCCTGACGGCCATGACGAAAGATTTTGCCATGACTGCCGTATTGCCACCATACGAAGATATGGTTGCTTCATAGCTCATTAGGAATTGCTTTGGGTCTGTGTGACCGTCATACATGGGGAGCTAGGGTGGCTTGTAAGACTGTGGCCATGGTGTAGCCTGCAATTCTGTTGAGAGAGGAGAAGCATCATCAAAAGCAAAGTTTCCATGATGGAAATCTTCATACCAGTCATCCTCATTGTGGAAGCCTTCCTGATGAAGCTCTCTGCGTGGAGGCCTTCGGCTTTGATCATCTTGAACAAGATGACGAACCTCCTCAGAAGCTTCATCTATCTATCTCTGAAGATCAGCTAGACGAGCCATCTTCTCCTTCTTGCATTGCACTTGTTGCTGAAGGATCTCCAGGTTTTGGATCTCCTGATCTAGGTCATCCTCCGGAGGTGTTGGACTAACAGCCTTCCTCTTTTGGCTTCGGGCCTCTCTAAGAGAAAGGACATCCTGATTGGGATCCAGCGGCTATAAAGTACCAGCCCCTGTCGCTGAAGCTTTTTTCGGCGGCATGACGAAGGTGATGCTTGCCGAAGTTGTTCAAAACTCAAGAAATGGAAGTGAGTTCACCGGAGGTGGGCGCCAATGTTGGGGACTTGTTCTCAAATACTTCGGGTTAAGAACAAGGCAACACAAAATGTTAAATATTAATGCCCTTCGTCCTTCGAAGCATTATTTCCCTTAGGATATAATGATTTTCAGACGAAGGTCATGAAGGACATACCTTCATGAACACGGTATATATTAATAAAGGAAGAAACATATGAAATGTAAGATACAACATAAACAATCATATGACATTATTAATTCATTCTTATTATCTTATCATGAAAAGACAGAAACAATATTGAATTACAAATATACCTTCGGCTTGATAGAAGGCAAAAGTACAAGCGTGACGCACAAGCAAAATGCCAAGTCAGCGTGAACAGTACAGGAATACTGTTCACCTATTTATAGGCACGGGTCGCAGCCCATGCAAAATTACATTAATACCCATTACATTTAACAATAACCCTATAGTAATTCTTCGAGGTCTAATTTGGCTTTTCATCTTTAAGTCGGTTCCCCTTTTCTGCCGTTATGCCGAAGCTTTTCTGCATATAGCTTCGTGATCGTCTTATCCTTCATCGTGATCACCTTTCGTCCCAGTCAAGTTTCGTCTTTAACCGTGCTTTTGTATACCCGCAATCTAACTTCGAAGGTACCTGTTTGCATATTTCTCTTGGAAAACATTGTTAAATCATGTTTTTGAGGACCTTCCAAAGCCGAAGGCCCCCAACAGGCGCCACCAATGCATGTGGTGCTGAGATACAACTACCTACCTTGGTAACACAAGGCTTATTGTGTGGCTCATGCGTGTGGCGCTGAGACATGACTTCCTGCCTCGGTAACACGCGGCTTACAATACGGTCATTCGAGCTTGCACGGTTTGTCAAAAGTTGGCAAATGCCCTGCGCTAGCGGCGCATGCCTCAACCACCCGTATTAAATGCGGGTAGTCGAGCATGCTTCCAGCCAAAGGCTTGTGCCACGCGGCCATGAGCTAAGTGGCGGCACCAGACCTCTACTCGGACGAAGAGCGGGGACCAAGAGCGCATGATAGCTTAAAGTCTTGGACCTCCCTTATCGGGGGTCCAGGTGGCATAGGTGGAGGTCCAGGACCCACCTACGGGGTCTAGGTGGTACATGTGGAGGTCCGGGTCCCATCTATGGGGGTCCAAACTCATGGTACTTAGTGGTCATTTTTGGGACCGATAAACCGCCAATTTTTACCGGGAAACCGGTTTTAATGCCAAGATTGAGTTCCAGTTTAGGCATTTAGTGGTCAATTTAGGCATATTAGTATTGTTTACTGTTATATGCTATATGTGAAGATGTTATATGCTATATATGAAGATGAAATCCGTAGCTCAAGTTCAATTTAGGCATTTAGTGGTCAATTTGGGTTTCATTTTCTGTCCAAGATGGAATATGTAGCTCAAGTGGCTCTAGTTCTTCTAACTATCCGTCTAGATAAGACCTAATCTAGAACACTTAGCTCTAGTTCTTCTGTATGTGTTCCTAAGATTTGTTGATGAGGAGAAAAGTCCAACACTCAGTGAGGTGCACATGCAATACACAAACACCAAACACACATACCGTTATGTTTTTTTGCTTTGTGTATAAGTATTTATTTGCCGTTCTTGTTTTCTCGCTAATGTATCTCATATCTTTTGTATAGACCTATCACTATCACTATGACGGATTGGAACAATATCACGATCATTCCAACATGCTTGAATACTATCACTATGACTCGAGCTGAAAATGTGAGTTTTGTGAAATAAGTCGTCCTATGTGTCGTTGCCTCGTTGGAGAGTTATAAAAGAACTTGTATTTGAGTATTGCGAAGTTCGATGGTTGTTTGTTGCATGGGAACTGGAGTTTATGGTTGCATATGTATGTTGTATGTTATTTTGGTGAACACATGTCGTGTGGATCAATTAATATTTACTGTGCAATGTGAATTGAGAAAATTACAAATAAATTCTGTCAAAAATTTTCACTTTTTCTGTAAAAAAACAGCAAAAACCGGTTTATTCGTGGTAAAACGGCGGTTCAGAGTGGTATTTCACTGATAAACCGGTTCGAATTCAAATTGGTTTGGAATAATCAAACTGGCCGGTTTTTACTGGTTTTCACTGGTGGTAACGGTTTTGTAAACCGTGCTGTCCACACATATCGGTCTCAGACCCCACTGTAGAATACAAAGTGTGCTGCAATGTGTGCACACGCATTAGTGTTAGTGGCAGCGCCACTCATTCACCAACAGCCAAGCCTATCCAATCTATGGTGCGCCCCGTACCATCCATTCCTCAGCGCACACAAACGCAGATGGATTCTCCAAATCGCAAGACGCAAGTGGGGTGAAAGGGGAGATGCACGCTTCTGTAGGCGCCTCCAACCATTCCGGGAACATGCACGAATGCACATGTTGATGCACGGAACCGAATGATGGTTGAAAATGGCATGCCTGCCGGTCGTTTTCCTCATTTAAGGCGTGCAAGATGGATCTCCCACGGCCCCTATGGCCCTATATATATCTAATAAAAGAGTTGCCGCAGCCGCGGGCCCCTCCCGAGTCCCCACACCTGAAAGTGGAATCGATCGCCTCCTTCAAGCTAGTCATCCCACTCCGGCTAGAGAACACAGATGATCAGAGTCGGAAAACTGAAGTCCTGGCGGATCCAAGTAACGACATTCGATGCCCTTTTCTGATCTGCAGTTAACTGAAACGAAACTTTAGCAGGCAACCTGACAGGCCTGAGGATAGTATTCTGCTCACCGAGCACCACAGAGACCTTATACGTGAGCATCTTCGAGGATCACAAGATCTTGCCTCATGTGTCACACCAGAACAACAGATTTCAGTGGTATATCATCCATCAGCAATACATTGGTTAAACAAATATATCAACGAGTACAACAACGCCCAGCCTTAGCTGTCCCTAAAGAGCAAATAAACGATGTAAAGATAGACATTCCAGCAGTCCCTAAAGGCCGACACAGCTCAACACCAAAATCTCGTCCTTGTCGTGCTACTAATCAGAAAGCTGCGTAATCAAAATCCACAAGCTACGTTTCTTGCTTCCTTGGCTATTATCTTATCTACACTACAGGGCAGACTAATGCCATGTACAGGAAAAAAAATGTGAAACACAGCTGTCACCTGGGAGCTCTGGGTATCACGGGACGCACTCGATCAGCCACTCGAGGCTCTGCATGAAACAGATTGCATAGAATAATGGATGTAAGGTTAGCAGACCTGCAAACTGTAGCATGCATGAATCATGATTCATGGCAACCAGTGTCTTTCCAAAAACAAAAGAGAAAAAAAGAAGAGGAGAAGCGTACCATTAGACATTCTGGTAGATCATCGTCCTGCGTCCTCATGTGAGTCTGCATATATGTAAAGAGCTACTCATTAGGCATTTCCAGTCTAACTCGAATCTGAGCATGTAAATTTGGAGTCTGATATCTGTTTTGAAGCTAACCGACTTGAGCTTCTGCTAGTTACAGTTCATACTTTGATTTATATATGCATACCAAGTTCTAACAATAGCAGATGTGACAAAATTTATAACAAGAAATGCAGGACTTGGGGGTGTTCACCTCCATCACCAAATGGCATGAGGGCTCCTTGCCTGTGGCAAGGCAAGCAAGAGCTACCACTGCAGCTGCCACAGTCGAGGGCCAGAAGGAGAGCTGCTTAGGGTTCTCAAGTGAGAGGAAGGCCAGGTGGTTTGCCAGGTCCGCTACACTGTCATCAGCATTTGCAGCCTTCAGATAGAACCTGCAACATTGGAGGTGTTGGTATCTCATTACTTTTTTTCATCTGAGTAGACAAGAAAGCAGGAAGTTCGTGGTACCATAGGAAATGGTGAGGTGTTGTGACAAAACACTTGAAGTTGAGAACCTCCTGAACCAGCCACTCCATGGCAACAACTTCACTCTGGCTGTAGGTGTTAATGGTCCCAAATTTAAAAGTCTTTTGAAGGACGCTGAAAGGGATCAAGCAGTGAAATTAATGTTGCACATTTTAGCTTAACAGAAACAAGGAAAAGAAAAAATGGTCTGGAGAACAAAGGGCATGATCAAGTGAAATTTCAGCTAATATACTTCTCTGACATGTCTTCCAAATTCTAATTGTAGTAATACATAACAAATCAAATATATAAAAATATCAAGTCAACTAAAAAATGCTAACTAGTATGCTCAATGCCTTTATCACAATTCACAGGTGACAGCACAATCAAGAAACCCAAATTTATGTCCTGGAAAAAAGAAACTTATGAAACATTCACCTTGTGGACACTTCTAAACGCAAGCTGCACAGATACCAAGTGTTATGGTCGCTAGATCGGTGAGGGATTGGAGAGGGGTATCGATGGACAGAAACGTCGGCCGAGGGCCTCTGCCCACGGCCGAGCAAGAGGAGGGTTTTTCCCTTCTAATTCTTGCCTGTTTTATTTCTCATCCATTGATTACATAAATAGGCCGGCTGACCGCCACTATCTAGCTAGAGATCCTTATCTCCTTAAAACTCTTATAAAAACTCTCAACAAACTACTAACTGATAACCTTCCTAGATAATTTCAACTAATCTCCTAAATAATCTCAACCAATCTTCTAATCTTATCTCAGCTATCCTTATCCTATCTCTAACTATCATTATCTAATCTCCTTGGAGGGTCCATGGTTGCTGCTGCCGCAGCCCCTCCGTGGGCCTCCTTAGGCCCTGACACTACACCCCTCCTGGACAAGCAGCTCGTCCTCGAGCTGCAGCATGGCGGGTGCTCAAAGACCGAGTCAACTTGACCCAAAACCAGACATCTAGAAGACAAGCCTTTTACATCTCGGCTTATCTTATTATTTCGAATCTGAATTTTTTTTTACCTCATAAGACAAGGCGGACACCCTCTGCGCATTGGACTTGCACGTGTGCAGCCACCTGGATCCCATGGACGCCATCTGGACGAAAGGGGAGCACATGGATGGGCACCTGGAGTAGGTCACAACAATAACCAGCGGAGGCGCCCTCGTGGCGGACGGTAGCGGAATATGGTGGCGCTAAATAGTGCGCCCTTACCGATGACGAGGGGAGTGCCTTCCCTACCGCCGCTGCTGTAGAGTTGAAGTTCGTCATCAGTGGGACACGTACCATGCTCGCACTTAGAGATAGCGGCCGGTGCTGCTGCTGATGGCCGTCCGACAGGACGAGGTCGTGCCCCCGTGTGCTGAGGTCAACCGTCACCAAGGCTGCCTCGAGCATCTACCGACGGGAGATCGAGCAGCAGCTTGTATGCCCACAACCACCGACGTCTTGAGCCATACGGACAACGCCAGCTGGTGCTGCTCATGTTCCACTGCTGCCTTAATTTGCAGCAGCCCTTGCTGAACCTTCTGGAGCGTGGCTTGCATTTTTGCGAGATCAGCCCTTATGTTGGTCCACAAATCTCCCATCGATGGAGCTAGTGATTGTTGAGCCGTGGCTGCCCCTAGTGGCGTCGCCCATGGGGACGGAGACGCCGTCAACGAAGATGATGTGGCGAAATTTGGCGTTGTCCCTAGGGATGGGCACGCCGGCGTCCAGGATGTGGTGACAAAATTAGCAGGCGATGCTGCCCATGGAGATAGGGACGCCGGTTGCTAGGATGGCATGACGAAGGTGGCATGCGGCGCAGCCCATGGAGATGGGGACGTCGATTGCCAGGACGACGTGACGAAGGTGACATGCGGCACAGTCCATAGAGATGGGGACACCAGTTGCCAGGATGACGCCACGAAATTGGCAGCAGAAGCCATAGGATCAGATCGAAACCCAAGCTATTCGATACCAGATGTTACGATTGCTAGATCGGTGAGGGAATGGAGAGGGGTATCGATGGACAGGAACGTCGACCGAGGGCCTCTGCCCACGGCCGAGCAAGAGGAGGGTTTTTCCCTTCTAATTCTTGCCTGCTTTATTTCTCATCCATTGATTACATAAATAGGCCGGCTGACCGCCCCTATCTAGCTAGAGATCCTTATCTCCTTAACACTCTCATAAAAACTCTCAGCAAACTACTAACTGATAACCTTCCTAGATAATTTCAACTAATCTCCTAAATAATCTCAACCAATCTTCTAATCTTATCTCAGCTATCCTTATCTTATCTCTAACTATCATTATCTAATCTCCTTGGAGGGTCCATGGTTGCTGCTGCCGCAGCCCCTCCGTGGGCCTCCTTAGGCCCTGACACCAAGTATCAGAAGTAACAAATGACAGATGGAAATGCCATATGCAGATACGTTTCAGATTCATAATATGATTAAACGGTAAAATAGTTCTACTAAATCCAACTATCTCATTTGCCCTGCTAAAGCCTGTCAAAGACCCAAGGCATGAAATTTAAAAAAAGACCCAAGGCATATTTCAGTGGTACTGATGCAAATGGATAAAAACATAGCTTATCATCCGCATATATCCTATGAGGCAATGTTAGAACCAACACAAATTAAAGGAGGAGCTCACTCATGGAATCACCAACTTATATCAGTAGTTTTATGGGAATTGAACATAGAAGGGGACTAGATGGTCTTGCTATAACTCACCAAATATGAAGAAACATAATCGCTTAAAAATAGACATAAAAGTTGAAACATGTAATACAAGGGAGAGCATTACCAATTGTATGGCTGGTTCTCTTCGATGCGGGTAGCCAGGGTGATGCAGGCAATGGCCAGCAACTGAAGGTTTTCCAAACCTTTCATATACCCTTGTGTCAAGAAGCGGTCCATCAATCCAATCCCCATGAACATTGTAACTGGCTGGAGCTTCATCAGACGTGAATGCTGCATTGCATGACAAAGAGTCATTCCTTGCAACCAAACTCTAATGTTGGAACAAATTTATAAATGAATAAACATAAATTTGCATCACGTGATTTTGAGTAGTGAAATCATTGTAGCAGAGTACAAGGGTGTTAGCTATCTGTGTACATGGGCCTAGCCCACAGCCCACTAGGGGCATATATCTGTTAGGGTTAGGGTTTACTGTACTTGTGACGACTGTTCATTCACTCTCCAATATGGTACCAGAGCACTAGGTCTAGCCGCCGCCTCCACCCCACCCCTCTAGCCGCCGCCGCCTCTCCATGGCCGGTCGGCCGCCACCCCCTCCCTTCTCCGGCGACCCCTTCCCCTTCCTCTCTCCTACAGGGCGGCCCTCGCCGCGCCCCTGCCGGGCCTCTCCCCCGCGGCCGACGCGCCGCCGGGCTTCCCCGCCCCCGCGGCGGTCCTCTCCCCTGCGGCCGGCGCTCCTGCAAGACTCGCCGCCCCCACGGTGGCCCCCTCCCCCGCGGCCGGCACGCCACCGGGCCTCTCGGTCATCGTGGCGGCCCTCTCCCTCTCCCCTGCGGCCGGCACACCGCCTGGACTCCCCGACCCCGCGGCGGCCCTCTCCCCTGCGGCCGGCGCGCCGCCGGGACTCGCAGCGCCTGTCGCGGCCTTTCCCTCTGCGGCCAGCGCGCCCTCGGCCCTCACCGCGCCCCCTGCGGCCCCTTTCCCCGCTGTCCCCGGCTCTGCACATCCCTTCGTTGCTGCCGGAACGCCACCGGGCCACGCCTTTGTGCTCACCGCCATGCTTCCCCCCACTGTCGAGCCACCTCCGCCCACATCGACCCAAACTGCCACCCTCGCGGCAGCCCCTGGCCACGACGGGTCCCCGTCGGCTCCTGCACTCTCCCTACCGGATGCCGCCCTCCTTCGCTCCCAGCTGCTGGCGCCCGGTTTTCCACATGTCACCACGACTGGCGGGGCCCCCGTTCGTGGCTGCCCCCTGCCGACCACTGTCTACAGTCAGCCGTCCGCCATCATCTCCTCCCTGCGCACTCCTTCGGAAGACGCTGCTGCAATTCTCACCGCCACCCGGGCGACCGTTACGGCTGCTCGCCAGCGAGCCCAGGACGCCACCCGTGCTCTCGAGCAGGAGCAGGCGGTTGTTGACGCCATTGAGCGCCAGTACGCCGAGACCTACCACCGTCTCGCTGGCAAGGGTGTGCCGGATGGCTCCCCCACATCCGCTCGCCACAGCGCCGACACCTTCGAGCCCGCGCCCGCCCCGACCTCAACCCTTCGCGCCTCTCTTCATGCTCAGGCGGCGGCCCTCACCAGCATCCGGGCCACCGTCACCGACGTCCTTGCGTCGGCCTCCACTCAGTACCCCCGGTGGCGCGATCAGGTCTTGCAGACCCTTCGCCGTTACGCCCTCGCCGACCACGTCCTCTTAGCGGTCCCTGACCCATCAGAGGGTTGGCTTCTGATGGACGAGGTGGTGCTCTCCTGGATTCATGGCACCCTCACGGCCGAACTTCAGGACATCGTTCGCGTACCGGACGCCACTGCTCACCGGGTCTGGGGTGCTCTTGAGGCTCAGTTCCTCGGCCACCGCCAGACTCGAATTCTGTACGTCGAGACCGCCTTCCGTCAGCTTACTCAGGGCGATCTCTCTGTGGACGAGTACTGCCGTCAGATGAAGACGATGGGGGACACTCTTCGCAACCTCGGGTCCCCCATCACCAACGAGTGCCTCGTGCTCAACCTCCTCCGCGGCTTGAGCCCTCGCTTCGATCGTGTGACGCCTATCCTCACCCGCATGAAGCCTTTTCCCACCTTTGCTGAGGCCAAGGACGATCTACTTCTCGAGGAGCTTCGCCTCTCCGCCACTGCGACCACCGCTCCCGCCACGGCGCTCTACAGCGCTCCTCGGGCTCCCCCCTCTGCCTCCGGGGGGGATCCTCTTCGCCGCACTCCAGCCTCCCGCCGTCTAGATCTCTTCGGCAGCCTCCTGGCTCCGAGGGGGTCGCAGTCGGGGTCGCGGCTGTGGTCGCAAGAGTGGCCGCGGCAGCCGGGGCCATTCCCCGAGTGGCTCCCAGTGGCCATCGTTCTACAACCCGTGGACTGGCACCATCCAGATGTGGCCCGGGCCGTCCGCGGGCACCTCAGCCCCTCGCCCCGCTGCCCCTCAGCAGGTTTTCCTTGCCACTCCTCCTCCGGCGGTGCCCTCGGCACCTCCCCAGCCTCAGCAGGGGCTCCTTCCCCTCCCAGGGCCTCCGGCTCCACCCGTGTGGGGATCCTGGACCAATGGGTGGGACACGCAGTCTCTCGCCAACTCCTTCTCCACAATGACGCTGGCCCCACCCACCTCCGTCTCTGACTGGGTGGCTGACTCCAGTGCCTCCTACTACACCACCCCGGACGCAGGTATTCTGTCTTCCACCTATCCCCCCCACCCCTCCCTTCCGTCCTCTATCGTGGTTGGAAACGGCTCTGCCCTTCCCGTCACCTCTGTTGGTGACGCGGTCCTTCCCGGTCCTTTCCGTTTATCCAACGTTCTTGTTGCTCCCCACATCATTCAAAATCTTCTTTCCGTCCGTCAGTTTACTACTGACAACTCTTGTTCCATGGAGTTTGACCCGTTTGGTCTTTCTGTGAAGGACCTTGCCACCAGGACCCTTCTCGCTCGGTGTGACAGCCCCGGGCCGCTCTACACACTTTGCCTGCCTGCTTCCCCGCCACCGACCTCTACGCCGCCTGTTCTTGCAGCCGCCGCCTCTTCTGTGACTTGGCACCGTCGTCTCGGTCACCCCGGTCGTGATGTGATGTCCAAGCTCTCTAGCAGCACCTCCGTTTCTGGTTGTAGGGGATCTTTTGAGCACCTCTGTCATGCTTGTCAGTTAGGTCGCCATGTTAGGCTCCCATTCCCCATCTCTTCTAGAGCAGCAGGCACTTTTGATCTGATACACTGTGATGTATGGACATCCCCTGTAATCAGCATTTCTGGCTATAAGTATTATTTACTTATTCTTGATGACTTCTCGCATTATCTGTGGACTTTTCCTCTTCGTCAAAAGTTCGACACCTTTCCCACCCTGTCTCACTTCTTCGCTTGGGTCTCCACTCAGTTCAGACGCACCATCCGGAGCATCCAGTGTGACAACGGGCGTGAGTTCTACAACAATGTGTCCCGTGACTTCTTCCTCTCTCGTGGCGTCCACCTCCGCATGTCCTGCCCCAACACGTCACCTCAGAACGGCCGAGCTGAGCGGATGATTCGCACGACGACCGATGTAGTGTGCTCTCTCCTTTTCCAGGCTTCCCTTCCCATTTCTTACTGGGTTGAGGCCCTCGGCACTGCCACCTATCTCCTCAACCGTCTCCCCACCAAGGCGGTTGCCCACCCCACCCCTTACTTCGCTCTCTTCGGCGTCCATCCCTCCTACGACCATCTTCGTGTCTTCGGGTGCGCTTGCTACCCCAATCTCGCTTCTACTACTAATCATAAGCTCGCCCCTCGCTCCACTCGTTGTGTCTTCCTCGGCTACTCTCCCGATCATAAGGGGTATCGGTGTCTTGACCTCGCCTCTCACAGAGTCCTCATCTCTCGTCACGTTGTTTTCGATGAGTCGGACTTCCCCTTTTCCTCCACCCCCACTGCCTCCCATACCGACCTTGACGTGCTCCTCGACCTTGACCCTGTCTCTCCCACTATCGTGCCTCCCTTCCCCGCTAGTTCGCCCACTTCACCGTCTCGCGTGGCTCTGCCTGCGCCGCCCCCCGCCGCACTGCCACGTGCGGCCCCGACGCCCTCTACGCTGCCCTCCTCCGCACAGCTACGTGCGGCCTCGCCGTTCCCGGAGTCGCCTCGCGCGACCCTGCCTGCGTCGCCCCCTCCCGCACAGCCACGTGCGGCCTCGCCGTTCCCTGAGTCGCCTCACGCGACCCTGTCTGCCCCGCCCTCCCCCGCACAGCCACGTGCGGCCTCGACGTCCCCTTCGTCTTCCGCACAGCCCAGTGCGACACCGGCGCCCGCTCCGCCGTCTCGCTACACCGAGCCCATCCAGACATACCAGCGCCGTGGTCGACGCGGTACCCTGGCTCGTTCCCGTGCCGAGGTCATGACCTACCACCCCGTCGTCATCCACCGTGATCCTCGCCACATCCACCCGATGGTCACCCGCCGCGTGGCCAGTGTCCTTCGGCCACCTGATCGCCTGATTCTCTCTGCCACCTCCTCTTTAGCTCTTCCACCTGTACCCACGACTGTCCGTGGTGCGCTTGCCGACCCGCAGTGGCGGCGCGCCATGGAAGCGGAGTACGAGGCCCTCCAGACCAACCACACCTGGGACCTGGTGCCTACTCCCACTGGTGCCAATGTGGTCACCGGGAAGTGGATCTTCAAGCTGAAGTTGCGCGCCGACGGGTCCCTGGAGCGGTACAAGGCCCGCTATGTGCTCCGGGGCTTCACCCAGCGCCCTGGGGTCGACTTTGACGAGACCTTCAGTCCGGTGGTCAAGCCTGCCACCATCCGGACTGTTCTGACCTTGGCGCTGGCCCAGGACTGGCCGGTCCACCAACTCGACGTCACGAACGCCTTCCTCCACGGCACCCTGACGGAGACGGTCTACTGCACCCAGCCGGTTGGGTTTGTCGACCCTACTCAACCCGACATGGTTTGCAAGCTCAACAAGTCCCTCTACGGCCTCAAGCAGGCACCCCGGGCTTGGTACAGTCGCTTCGCCACCTTCCTGTGTTCGCAGGGTTTCGTCGAGGCCAAGTCGGACACGTCCCTGTTCATCCTTCGTCATGGTTCGGATACCGCGTACCTCCTCCTCTACGTCGACGACATCGTCCTCACCGCCTCCTCCCCCGAGCTTCTGCGTCGCATCATCTCCTGTCTCCAGCGGGAGTTTGCGATGAAGGACCTCAGGACGCTCCACCACTTCCTGGGGATCACCGTTGAGCGCCGTTCCCCAGGCCTGTTCCTCCACCAGCGGTAGTACACCGTCGACGTCCTCGAACGCGCTGGCATGGCTGACTGCAAGCCCTGCGCGACTACAGTGGACACACAGGGCAAACTCTCCGCCATCGGCCCCCCGGTTGCCGATCCAACCCGCTACCGGAGTCTTGCCGGGGCCCTTCAGTACCTCCTCTTCACCAGGCCCGACATCGCCTACGCCGTCCAATAGGTGTGCCTTCACATGCACGACCCTCGAGAGCCGCATCTCACCGCACTGAAGCGGATTCTGCGGTACTTGCGGGGCACTCTTGACTTCGGGCTCCTTCTACGCCGGTCCTCCACCACGGAACTTCGCGTCTACACCGATGCCGACTGGGCGGGCTGTCCCGACACGCGCCGGTCCACCTCGGGCTACGCCATGTTCCTCGGCGACAACCTTGTCTTCTGGTCATCGAAGCGCCAGCCGGTTGTCTCCCGCTCCAGCGCCGAGGCCGAGTACCGCGCTGTGGCCAACGGCGTGGCCGAGGTGGCTTGGCTCCGTCAGCTCCTCCACGAGCTCCACAGTCCGCTGACCACGAGCACCCTGGTCTTCTGCGACAACGTCAGCGCCGTCTACCTCTCCACCAACCCCGTCCAACACCAGCGCACGAAGCATGTGGAAATCGACCTCCACTTCGTCCGCGAACGGGTAGCTTGTGGAGCTGTTTGCGTCCTTCACGTCCCGACCACCTCCCAGTTCGCCGACGTCTTCACCAAGGGGCTTCCGTCGGTGGTCTTCACGGATTTTCGATCCAGTCTCAACATCTACGGTGGCTAGAGTTTCGACTGCGGGGGGTGTTAGCTATCTGTGTACATGGGCCTAGCCCACAGCCCACTAGGGGCATATATCTGTTAGGGTTAGGGTTTACTGTACTTGTGATGACTGTTCATTCACTCTCCAATAAAGGGAAATATAACTGTAATGCTTAATCGCAATTCAAACCTTCAGTTGTAAAAATAGTTATGGCAGTATTTTCAGGGTTTCTCTGAAATCTCATAAAAATACCAAGCACGTCAGAAAGCTTAAATTGGGGATCAATATAAAATAAAGGGTATATACAGAGTTACAGATAGAAATTTTCATATTCAGATACCGAAGATTCAAGCATCCTGAATTCCTGATTCCTACAAGATATGATTCCAGACAAGCGAGCAGTGTGCTAATGAGATAGGGGTTCAGATGCAAGGGAAATTCAGAGAAACATTGTTGTGTAACTGAACCAGCTGCTTCTCCCTTTCTTATCAAACAGACCATGTAAACATGAGTACCTACTATTCAAACATAACTTTGTTGGTTGCCAGAATCAGTGATCAAAGTATAGAATAAGAACGAGCATGACTACTCACAGACAAAAAGGTATACTACGACACATCTGCATAACATAGCTATTGTGAAATCTACTCATCAACTAGTGTTAACAAAAGAGAACATAGTGCATATGGAAGATTGGTGCACATGGTGCACATTTTCAGTTGTAGATAACTACCTCAATGCAAAATAAGAAAGAGAACTAACTAAACTGCTGCCTCACATGATAACTGGAATCATGCATCTATGGTGCTATTAGAGTCATGTGGGTGGAACGCCGGCACAATGCAAGTCTGAACTCACTGGCCTAAGCCTGTACATCCCCTAACTTCGTATAAATTCGGTCACATCGGATGCATAACCTGAGGTAAATTGTTAATCCGAATGACGTACCGTGCGGGCAGAATACAGAGTTTAGTATGCACTGACCTCAATGATCCAGTCCACCATGAAGACACGTTGCTCCACGACGAGAGGGCCGTAGCTGTCGGGTATGGACCTGTACACCTCAGTGTAGTCGCGCGCAACTGCCTCGCGCCGCTCGCGCCGCCGGAACCGCTCGTAGGTCTCCTCGTCGTCTAAGTCCTCAAACCGCCTCCCCTAACACAAGCAGTCCCACAAAACATTACCAATTTACCAGATGAAACACCGCATTGATCAATGCAATCGAACCCCTCCCAACAAATTGAAGAAGAAAAAAAAACATAGCGTAGAAACCGCTCACCGTCAGGAGATCGAGAGCGGTACTGGTGACGGCGCACGTTTTGGGGTGCACGCAGGGGACGAACTGCTTGGCGAAGTCGAGGAAGAGGGAGAATGTCGCGGAGGGCGCGTCGTCGTTGTCATCTTCGGTCAATGGGGAGCTGATCAGGGGGCTGAGGGAGTACAGCGCGGAGCCGCTGGAACCGCTGAGCACCTCCTCCTCATCGGGCTCCGACGGGGTCAGCTCATCGCACGCGGAGGAGTACTCGGTCGCCTCAGCGTTGTCGGCGAGCTGCTCAGGGCAGGCGAGGTCGGACTCTAGCACGGAGCCGAGGCACGAAGACTCGGAGGCCTCAACCTCTGCGGGGCGCACCCTCGCGCCGCCGATCACCTCCGAGCACTCGGAGCCGGCCGGCCGCGCCTCGGCCGCGTCCGCATCCTGGCGCCGACGCCTCTTCTCTGGGTGCTGAAACGCGGCGAGGGAGGTGGAGTTGGAGATCACCTCGCTGTAGAAGCAGGAGGAAGCCGAGGTGGACGACTCAGCGGGCCGCTTCGCCGCAGCCGTCGCAGTCTGATCGAGGAGGCGCGGAGCAGCTCCTCTGCGGCGGCGGAAGGGGTTGGAGCGCGGCCTGGTGGGCACCGGCGCGAGCATGGCGGGAGGCATTGCGTGATCCGTGTGGCAGCGCTGAGTGCCTGCGGGCTGCGGCGTGCGCGTGTTGCTACAATGCTACGGCTAGGTGTTGCCTGTCTGTGAGGACTGAGGAGGCCGCTAGCCCGCTACGACTTGGGGAAGGGGAAGGGTTCGGAGTGGTGATCATCAAAACGATGTTGGCCTAGGCCGAAAGTCTCTTCGAATCGAATTTAAATCCTGGATCAACCGTGAACCCTGTGGAGACGCATACGGGCGAGCTTCTCTGGTCCCACCTACAGCAAGAGTATATTCACTGTCAGGCGTCACCGCGTCAGCCACTGTCAGCAGCAGCAGCGGAACAGAGGAAATTCCATTGTCATGCCGTGATTCACTTCGCTGTTATTTTCGGAGTGTCAAGAGGGAGGTGAAGGTGACTTTGATCTCTGCTGCCGACGAAGCACGAAGCATCCCTGAGGCGCCAATTTTCTTCATCAGATTTTAACGGCCCATTCTGTTCCCGTCAGCAAAATCACAGCAACAAGTCATATTCCGGTTGCAAGTCAGAGTGGCCCTTAAATTGAAGATTGCTAGCATCTGCACCCTGCACTACAGTTACGTGAAAGTATTCACACTACCAGTGTTGGTCACACAAGATTGCCCATGTTCACTGCCTCAAGCGCCCATCGCCGCAGCCACCTGCAAATGCAACAAGCGGCTGCGCCTACTCAATCTGCGTCATCCTTGCTCCCACCGGCATCAGATGGCCCGCCTAGCGATACTTCTTTCACACCCAAAAATGCAGAATGTCAGATTTTACGGACAATCAAATTTCCAACTAAATGTTCTCAAAATTTAAGTGCAGGCTGTGCTCAACGATAAAAAATGTTATGGGAAATCGAGAAATTAATCGCTGTTCTATTCCTTCAGAAAAGGAAACAGCAAAACCTGAGGGTACAGTATACAGAGCTGCCTAGTATTACAAGTACATGAAACAGATCTAAGATGTTCGACTGACAGACACAGCACTTCTTGAAGCATATCATCAGCCTCGGAAACAAGGTGATAAACCTCATAAAGGAAAATGGAAGTTTACGTGACGCCAAGTGCCATCCGGATCTGTATCATGTTCTTCAGCAAAGTCATTCAAAAGAAGCAAGTAGCTGAGAGGGACTTTGGTTGGATTATGGGGGTGTTTGATTTTTAGGGACTAATTTTAAAGGAAAACTCTATTTTAATATCTGTATTTGGCAATTTACAGAACAAAATAGAGTAGTCCTAGCAACCAAACACCCTCATATGTTCCATGATGTACTCAACAGTGATCTAGACTGATTTTTATAGAAAAAAAAGGTTTCTATAATGATATATAGCATTTTGACTGCACTAGGCCATTTTGCTGAATCTGTTGACGAGCAAATTCCCAACAAGGCAGTGAAACATTATTCTTGGCGCATCCCATGACTAATCAAGATATTCTTCATTCACAAGGATGGAACAGAATCGCAAATTCCTTAAAACGACAACCCTTCAGGGCGCCTTCTCAGTCCCAATATATTTGACGCAAGCTCCTCATCACCATATTGCTTCAGCAACTCCACTAAACGGTCAGCACAAGATAGTTCTATGAGGATCCCCCTGTCGACAACCTTCCTTCCCAATGTTGATGCCTCATGAATGTGGCCTTCCTCACACAGCCCAAGCAACAAGGTACCATACACATCAGAGTCACACAGCACCCCGTTCTCCTCTATCACTCCCAGCCAGTAGCAAGCATCCAACGATCTCTTCCTTCTGCACAGTTCCCTCACCATACAACTGCCAGCGAGTGGGGTCAGCTGCACCCCTTTCGTCATCATCATCTGTGCCAGTCCTTCAGCTTCTTCTCCCATGCCAACCTTCCACAAGGAAACGAGTAGAACATTGTAGCACTGTGTACTCGAAACACTCCCATCACCAATTACACGCTCCACCACATCATACGCGTCGACAACCCTCTGCTCAGTGCAAAACCCTTCAACCAGCGTCCGCATAAAAACACGGTTTGGCATCACCCGTCTCTCTGTCATCCTATCCAGCACAGCGAGAGCCTCGACCGCCCTCCCCTTCCCGCAGAGGCATTTCACCAAACACGTATAGGTCACCACGGTGGGTGCACAGTTTGCACCAAACTCACTACCCTCCATCGCCTTCATCAGCCTCAACGCCGCATCCACGTTCCCGAAACTGCACATCCCATCGAGCACTGCCGTGTAAACCACCGCATTGGGCACACACCCGAACTCCGGCATTTTATCGATCAGCCGGTAGGCGACTTCGAATTCCCCCGCCGACGCCAATTTATGCACAGCGGCCACGATCACGGGCACGGTTGGACAAGCGCCGGACGCAGACATTATCTCAAGCACTGCCGAGACATCGCTGGCGGAGCCCGCCGCGCGGAGGGCGTGGTGGAAGCAGGCGGCGCTGGGCACGAGGTCGAAGGACCGCATGTGGCGCAGGACGGCGAGGGAGGCAGGGAAGAGACTGGCGTGAGCGGATATGTTGAGGAGGAGGGCATAGTGCGGGAGCTGGAGCGGCCGTGGGGAGGACGAGAGGAGGAGCGGCACGGAGGATGAGAGGTCGGGGAGCGAGGTGGCGAGTGAGGAGAGAGCGTGCTGGGAGGGTAGCGGGGAGGATGGGGTCAGGCGCCATAGTAGAAAGCGGAGGGAGAGAAGAGGGGAGGGGAGCAGCGGGAGGAGGTGAGGCAGCCTGCGGAGAGGGAAGGCGTCGGAGGGTGACGGGAAGGCGCGAGAGAGCGCGTGTGAGAGCGACGTGGACGGCGGCGCCGAGTTGAGGACCCCTAGCAGCGCGGCGACTTCGGGGTGATCGCGGTGAGGCGGGCGGGCGGAGAGGCGGCGGCGGAGGAGGAGCGATGCGCGCGGTGGCATTTGATCGCGATTTGGACGGAGATGGAGAAGGGAAGCGCGTGCGGAGCATCCGCGTCTGTGTGGGGCTGTGGGCTGGCTCCTGGCTGCCGCCGGCTGCAGGAGTACGAGCGGAGGAGCGAGTCGATTCGTTCCTGAACTCGCTCCGCTCCATTTTTTAAAAAAAAACTATAAAAGAAAAAAAGTATGGTGGCACTTGAGAGAACTTTCACTGCGCACTCGTCACATGTAATCTAAAAACATATTATATCATAGTGATCAACATTTTAAAATACATTAGCTAAACTTTCACATCTATAACTACTCTATATCTCAATCATATACAAACAAACATATTTTTTTTATCAATACTAGATCAGTACCCGAGCATTGCAACGGAATATATAATATCTCGATAACTTATATATATATATATATATATATATATATATATATATATATATATATATATATATATATAGTTATGGGATGGATGACAACATCCACAAACCGTCTGGGATTACATCAAAGTGAAACTCGAGCCTTCAACACACGGACAGTGACCTAGTAGTGTATTATATAAGATTTAATAAAAATATTTAATGATAAAAATTCATGAATGATCTTTCATAGAAGGATAGAATGTCATAGTTTAGATATTCAAATCAATAAATATAAAATAAACATAATCATAACTGTATATTTAATCTAATTTTTCATCATAATATGGTTAAGGCACTCTTGTATATTTCTATGAATGTTAAATCGATATGTGTTCCCCTCGTATGTCAACAGATCAATAAATAAATTCCTACGCAGAGTCGCACCATCCTGTAAAAATGTTATTAGCAATATTATCCTCAACTAGTCAACTACAAATCTCTACTACTACTTATGTTAGTAGTGTAGGCATCCACGCACCCCTCGGCGCACGGTTCTGCCTCTGCAGCCGCGACACCTTGCCCCCGCACCCGCTTCCGTCAATCACGCAAGCTATGCCTCGCCCAACCGCCCCATCCGTAGCGCTCCCACCCCCGTCCGCCCAGATTTGGATCCCGCCCCCATCATCGGCGCCTCCTCCCCCGCGCGTCCGAGACCCGGATCCCACCGCTTCCCCGTCAAGCTCCCCAGTCTCTCCTCACCTTCCTTCCCTCCCCCTCCCTGCTCGGTGCTCGCACATGCTGGCGTGGCTCGCCCCCATGCTGCGCTCCCACCACCACTCACGCACACGCACCGACCCACCGGCCGACGAGGGGCAACTGCCGCAACACAAATCCACACGCCCGCCGCCACCATACGGACCCACTCCTTTGCCCTGGTGCGAGCAGGCTTCGGCAGCAAACCCCGCAGGCTGCTCCCGGACGAGGGAGAACGCGTGGGGCTGGGCTAGCCGCTAGCCAGGGGGCCAGGGGCGAAGGCAGCGACGAGGCGGTGGCGGGACATCGGGTCGGGGAACTTCGGGGTGGCGTGGCTGATGCGCAACCACGAGACTCGAGAGCTCGTCGCCGTCAAGTGCATCTAGCGTGGCACTTGACGGCGAATCGGATCTTCCTCGGCCTCCTCTCCCTGCGCCTCTCTGGTCGCCATGGAGCTCGCCGCCCGGACCTCTAGCCACCGCGCCTCCCGTCACCGACTGTCGGGGACCATAATTAGGGGTACCCCCAAGACTCCTAATCTCAGCTGGTAACCCCCATCAGCACAAAGCTGCAAAGGCCTGATGGGCACGATTAAGGTCAAGGCTCAGTCCACTCAAGGGACACTATCTCGCCTCGCTAGAGCCCAGCCTCGGGCCAAGGCAGCCGACCCCGAAGGATTCACGTCTCGCCCGAGGGCCCCCTCAAGCAACGGACACACCTTCGGATCGCCCGAGGCCCAGTCTTCGCAGAGAAGCAACCTTGGCCAGATCGCCACGCCAACCGACCGTATCGCAGGAGCATTTAATGCAAGGATCGCCTGACATCTTATCCTGACGCGCGCTCTTCAGTCGACAGAGCCGAAGTGACCGCAGTCACTTCGCCGCTCCACTGACCGACCTGACAAGAAAACAGCGCCGCCTGCCCTGCTCCGACTGCCGTGCCACTCGCCAGAGTGAGGGAGACAGCGGCTAAGTCCAGCCTCGGGCGACAAAGGAAGCTCCGCCTCGCCCGACCCCAGGGCTCGGCCCCGGAAGACGACGAACTCCGCCTCGCCCGACCCCAGAGCTCGGCCCCCGTCTCGACCTCGGCTCCGGAAGACGACAAACTCCGCCTCGCCCGACCCCAGGGCTCGGACTCGACCTCGGCTCCGGAAGACGACGAACTCCGCCTCGCCCGACCCCAGGGCTCGGACTCGACCTCAGCTCCGAAAGACGACGAACTCCGCCTCGCCCGACCCTAGGGCTCGGACTCGGCCTCAGCTCCGGAAGACGACGAACTCCGCCTCGCCCGACCCCAGTGTCGGTGTTTTGGGTCCGACCGCACACCCGGGGTTGCCCCTCAAGGTGTTTTAGGAGTAGGACGGTGTCGACAACTGTAGCAAAATGGTTCGCGCCGATCGCACGAGGGACAGTGGACAAGTTTTACAGGTTCGGGTCGCTTAGAGATGCGTAACACCCTACGTCCTGATGAGTATGCTTGGTGGATGTGGCTACAAGAGAGCTCTCTGGATCGAGAATACAGAGAGTTGATGTGGGTGGCCTAGTAAAGGGTCGATCGTTCTGAAGGGGTGCCCTCTAGGCCTTATATACTCGACCGTGGGGCAGTACACGTGGATAAGATAGCAACGAGTAGCTAAAAGATAGTGAACCTCTTGAGATTATCCCTACGTAACCCTCGCCGACTTATCCCCGCGTGGCTTCGTTGCATGGAGGCTCCAGCGCGGGAAAGTCGGATCTCTGTTGCGGTCATTCGCTCGATGCTGCGGGCCGTCCGGGCTTGTACCAATCCGGCCCCATGTCATTCTGCTCCGCTGGCTGTTTCTCCCCAGGCCCACGAAAGAATGACCTTACGATTTATTGGGCCCTTGGGCCTTTCGTGAGGTCCTTTACTCTTTTAGTGGACCCGGGGGATATCTATCCCCCACAAGCCCCCGATCTTTGGGTTGATTTAGAGATAATCAACCCGAAGATCTCAGGTCCAGCTTGCAGGTAATTTGAAGAAAGATGGCTTCCGGTTGTCTTCTCCTGCTCCGACCATTCGTTGACCAAAACCTGGCTTCGTGCCTGTGCCTTTGAGGTCGGCATTCCAATTTGTAGGATTCTGAACTTCATTGGGTGCACCTCTAGTGCACCCAATGGGTGTAGCCCCCGAGCTTCGAGTAGATTTTAGAAAATAATCTACTCGAAGGTCTTCAGTAGAGATCATTTCCATTTGTGTTCGCTCATTTTGGTTGAGGGTTGGCTTTTTTAATCTTGTCCCGTGCTTTAGAAATCGGCACTATCTCGGCTTGGAATGATAATCCATGGGGTGCACCGGAGGTGCACCCAATGGGTGTAGCCCCCGACCTTCAAGTGGATTTTTGAGGATAATTCACTCGAAGGTCTTCTTTTTATGTCCTTTTGCTGAAGATTATCCTTTCTGCTTGTAAAAAAGTTGGCATGATGTCATCCGCGCTATGTCATCAATATTATGCTTCAGAGGTCAGCATGTATTTTGTCTTTTGCAGCCGAGTTTGCAATCCTTCCGTATCTTGCTAGGTAGTGTAATTTATTTGCTCTGCGACTGATTGGACATTTGATGGACGTTCTCTGTCTAGTCTTCAAGTCGTGTCTGTCGACCATATTTTGCACTCTGCTGGCTATATTTGGCTTCCCTCTAACTCTTGTTGATATCTCATTTTTGTCTTGAGGCATTCACTGCATGCTCTGCACAGATGTGACCATTTTGAAAAATATACTGATAATTCCTGGGCGTCCCCCCCCAATGGGTGTGGGCAAGGGACGGCTTGGTACGCTGAGTGTTTTAGCCGGCTGCTTCTGAGTAGTAATGTGATGGGACGGCGAGTGTAATCATATCCTTCGCGCTGTTGACTGGAGTCCCAATGGGTGTAGTGTTGCATGAAACGGCGTCAGCCGCCTGACGTGTCTCCAGACGGGTGGAAGTGCTTATTGAATGCTTTGCGACCGTTCAGTGACCGCGGTTGGAAGTGAGCGGTTGCCTTTCCCTTCTATAAATAACGCTGTTGCCCCTCTGGTTTTTTCACATCTCTTCGCTGTTCTTTACTGCTTCCTTCTCTTCTCCCTCGTCTGCTTCCGCCATGGGCAAGAGCAACAAGCGCAAGCGCGAACCGACTCCTCCATCGGAGGATTTCGGTGACTCGGAATACTCGGAGGAGGAGTTCTCCTCCGAGTCCGAGGGATCTCCGGCTCCCGTCTCTCCCCCGGCGTCGTCCGATGACTCGGACGACTCCCAGGGGATAGCCGTGGAAGTCTGGACATACATCCGGGCTGTCGAGCGCTCCGGGCTCGAGGGCTCGGATGAGTCGGAGTACTCCTCGGATGAGGAGGACTCGGACGGCGGCGGCGAGGACGAGGACGACGACGACGACGACGGCGACGACGGTGGCGACGGCGACGGCAGCGGCAGCGGCAGGAGCAGCGGCGACGGCGACGGCAGCAGGGGCAGCACCAAAGGCGGCAGCGGCAAGGGCAGCACCAAGGGCGGCAGCAGCAGGGGCAGCACCAAGGGCGGCGGCGGCGGCAGGGGCAGGGCCAGTGGCTAGACGCCACTGGTCTTCTTAGATATTAGTATAGTTTAGTATAGTTAGAATAATGTAGTAGTAATGTAGAGTAGTATAGCGTAGTGTAGTAGTAGTAGTAATGTAATGTAGTAATAGTAGGGAAGCATCAACTCGCAAAGAGTTGATTTGTAAGCTTATTGTCTTCCCTTAATGAAAGAATGACGTTGGCTTCTTCTTGATGACTTGCTTTGCTTGATTATAAAACTGATTCTTTTTGAGACAGTAGACGAATAACTTGGACATCATACTGACGCTTCCAGAAGTAGCTGCCGAGTAATCTTGTAGTCTGTATCGACGTTTTAGAAGTAATGCCGGGCGACTGAATGTGAGATCAGCGTTTTAGAGGCAACGCCGAGTGATTGAAGGTCGCCGTCGGCATTTTGGAAGTAATGCCGAGCGATTGAACGCGAGATCAGCGTTTTAGAGGCAACGCCGAGTGATTAAAGGCCGCCGCCGGCATTTTGGAAGTAATGCCGAGCGATTGAACGCGAGATCAGCGTTTTAGAGGCAACGCCGAGTGATTAAAAGGTCGCCGCCGGCATTTTAGAGGTAATGCCGAGCGATTGAACGCGAGATCAGCGTTTTAGAGGCAACGCCGAGTGATTGAAGGTCGCCGCCGGCACTTTAGAGGCAATGCCGAGCGATTGAACACGAGATCATCGTTTCAGAGGCAACACCGAGTGATAGCAGGCCGCATGAGCTATTTTGAGGATGATAACCGAGTGATGAGGTGGCCCATCGGCTTTTTGGAAATAACTGCCGAATGACCACGTGGCATGCTGGGGTTTTGGAAATAACCGCCGGGTGATGACTGGGCACTTTTTGAAACGGTATCTGGCTCGAGAATATCCCATAAGAGCTGCGCTTTTAGCCGCCTTTGCTTTCCGCGCCCTAGTTCTTGCATTCCCGCTTCCGAATCCTCTCTGTCGCTCGCCTCCAATCTGCTCACTGGTAGAATCGAGATGGCTCCCAAGAGGAAAATCGCGAGCTCGTCCGCTGTGGTGATTCCTCCAATCGATCCCAACAGCCAGTTGCCTTTTGCAGGTAACCACATGTCTATCATTTCCGAAGCTGAACTCCTCCACCTCGTGTCCATCGGGGTTCTTCCTCCACGGGAACTCTGTTCTTGGCGGATTTGCCACGGGACTACTGTCCCGACAGAGGATACCCACGAGTCTGTAGTTTACGCTCCTTTTCTTCTTCGCGGCCTTGGCCTTCCCATCTCTCCCTTTTTCCGTGGTCTCCTTGATTTCTACCACATTAACCTGACCCATCTGAACCCTAACTCAATTCTGCAAATCTCCATCTTCGTTCACTTATGCGAAGCCTTTCTTGGCGTGCTGCCGCACTTCGGTTTATGGAAATACCTGTATCATTGTCGCCCTGGGATGGCCGGGGGACAACATCAGTTGGTCGGAGGTGTCAGTTTGGAGATGCGCCGGGGACGGAAGACTGAATATCTTGAGATTCCCCTTAAAGACAGCATTAAGGGATGGCGTCTGGAGTGGTTTATAGTTGATAATTATGGAAATTCTCTCCCCCCCGGTCGGGAAGACAGCCAGACGTTCGCACCCCAAGCTGGACCGAGTCTCCCACAGACGAGGAGGTAGCTGAAGCCGGTGTGTTGCTAGCTGAAGTTGGACTGCTGAAAGAGAGAGGTCTAACTGCTGAAGCTGTGGTTGCTGACTTCGTTTTCAAGAACATTCAGCCACTGAAAGATAGGGTCCACCCAGCTTATCTGTATCGAGGGCTAGCCGACTCAACTCGGGTTACCAACAGGAGAATCCCTTCTGCAGACTTGGTGAGCCGACTGGAAATGATTCTCAGGGGCAAGGTGTCCAATGTTGGTGCTCCGGTGGCGTACTCGGCCTGGAATTTGCCTCCTGCCAAAGTCTTCACTCTTTTCGTGTCAAATCCACCTGCGACTGATGGCAATTTGGGCCTTAGAACGCGACCCTCTGATGAAGAAGTCAGTGCTTTGGTTGCCTCGCTTGGGGAGATTCCTGATGACGAACGACAAGTCCATTTTGAAGTGCCTTTGGATCCTAATGATGCAGAAATAAGTGCCATGCTTGATATGCTAGCTGAAGATTCTTCTGATGCTGCTCCTGCTGGGACATTGGCGGTGGCGCCTCTCCCCGAAGCTGGTACATCCTTGGATGTTCAGAGACCTGTCCGTGTTCGCCCGGGGCGTCCTTGCCGAGCCAATCAAACTGATCTTTCTGCTGATGAGCAGAAAAAGAAAAAGAGACGTCTTCGGCAAGTATCTAGTTTGGATCGGGGCGCTGGTCCATCGGTTCCTGCTGCTGAGGAGGTTCCCGTGCCTGAATTTACTGATGCTGACCCCAATGGGTGTGGTATGTCTGTTGTTGATCCCAATGGGTGTGCTCCATCTGTCGCTGATCCCAATGGGGGTGTTGCTTGTGTTGCTAATGAAGACGACAGGGAGGAAGAGAATGAGGTCCCTCTGACTCGAAAGAACAGTCGGCAATTCCTTGCCAGTGGTGAAAGTAGTGGAGTTCCCTCTCCTGCTTTGTCTGCCCTCATTGGTCTGCAAGAACTGTCCCTGGCCAACTTTGATCAGACTCTTGAGGATATGGTCCCAGAGGACTTGTTATCAGAGCCAGTGGATGATGATGCGATGGAGGCTTGCGCTGCCATGCCTGATGCTGGGTTGAGGTCATCCCGTGCCTCGTCGACCTTAGAGCGCGATCTCGAGGGTCGGGATGCTAACTTGGATTGTCCTGGTTCCATGGAAGTTGCTGAGGGCCCGTCAACCTTAGAGGTGGTTACTGCGGGGAGTCTGGACCTCAAGAATGGTGCTGACACATGCCCAGCCCCCGAGGATGTCGCCGGGGATGACTTAGCTCGGATGAAGAGTGTAAGCCACTGCCCAGCCCCCGAGGGTGCTGCCGGGGATGATCCGGCTCAAGTGGGCAGTGCCAACTATGACCCAGCCCCCGAGGGTGCCCAAGCAGGGTCTCCTTCCTGCACTTCCATGGACGTTCACGCGGGATCACCTCCACACTCTGGCTGCATGGTGGTAGCCCAAACTTTGGACCAGGGGGTCGCTTTAGAGGGCAGCGTCCCCATTGATCGGGCGTTCGGCTCTGTTGAAGGCGCTGAGCTGATTCCTACTGATCCGTTGCAAGCTGCTTCGGGTGGTGGCCTTGCGCCTGATTATCAGCTGATTTCTCCTGATTTGGGGATCCCTTCGTTCTTTTCCAACCTCCAGGTACTGTGCTGTTTTTAGCTTTATCTTTACATTGCATGAGCTTTTGTCATTATGCTCATCTGTTCTTCTCATCAGGTTTTGGTGGATGGGATGGCCAGCCAGCTGAGATCGCAGGGTGCTTCCGTCCCAGAAGTGGCTTCGTCTCTTACGTGTTGGAATCCAGTGTCACTTCATCGTCGTGTATCCGAGTTGGAGGCGACTAACACTGGTTAGTGCCCTTTTTCTTTTCTTCGCCTTTGTTGTGAACTGTTTTACCTTCTGACCTCGTTTTGTTTGATTACCTCTTGCTAGGAATGACTCGGCAGATTGCAATTCTTGAGGAAAAACATTCTCGAGATCAGGCTGAATTGGCCCAGCGATGCACTGATTTTGAGGAAAAGTACTCTCAAAGTCAGATTGAGCTGAGTCAGGTCTCCGCTGCCTTAGATGATGCCAATGCACTGAGTTCTTCTCTTCATGCTCAGCTCGACTCTGAAAAGGTGATATACGAAACTGTGCTTTGCCTTGTTGTGCTCCTATTACTTGCTTGATTTTTTGAAGGAACTGACTTGTGCTTGCAGGAAGAAAAACGTATCCTTGCTGCTTCTCGTGACAATCTTGACAGGTTGTATCGAGATTCTAGCAATTCGCTGACCATCTTGGAAAGAAGTCATCGCTTCACCATGGAAGAATTAGACCACCAACGTCGTAAGCTGCAGGAATCCATGGAGGAGGTAACCCGGCTTAAGCAGTTGATATCAGCGAAGGATGCTACTATCAAAGGGCTTCGAGCTTCCAAAAAATCCATTGCCCAGGAGTTAGAGAGCGCTCGACTGGCTGCTAAAACTGCTGAAGAAACTTCTGTTACTCTCAAGGCCCAACGCGACAAAGCCCTGGACAAGGCTATTCGGGCGGGACGAATCTTGATGAGGAGACCCGGCGTAGTTGTTCCTGAAGACATAAGGGCTGACGTGAACGCCGCCCCTGATTCCTCGAGTCGCCCTTCTTCGTCGGTCGCTCCTGAGAAAGACGTTGCAAAATAGAAAACATTTTGCGTGCTCCAAGCGCGCGGTTTGCATGATCGAGTATTTGTTAGAGGACACCAGTTTTCCATTCGAATGACATAGTTACTCTCTCATTGTATCAGAATTTGTTAGTTAATGAGTTGGCAGTAATGACACATGATGATTATGAAATTTGTTTGCGGGATATGGAAGTCATCCCCTGAATTATATAGGCGCGAGCATGTTGCACCGGTCTTAAATTGCTGCCATCTTAAGTCGATCGCTGCGTTTGTAGGGCATAGTGGTCACCCTAAGTTAAGTAAGCGTGAGCTTGTTGCACCGCCTTAAGTCATTGCCGACTTAAGTCGATTGCTCCGTTAGCAGGGCATAGTGGTCACCCCGAGTTAAGTAAGCGTGAGCATGTTGCACCGCCTTAAGTCATTGCCGACTTAAGTCGATTGCTCCGTTAGCAGGGCATAGTGGTCACCCTGAGTTAAGTAAGCGTGAGCATGTTGCACCGCCTTAAGTCGTCGCTGACTTAAGTCGATTGCTCCGTTAGCAGGGCATAGTGGTCACCCTAAGTTCAGTAAGCGTGAGCATGTTGCACCGCCTTAAGTCGTTGCCGACTTAAGTCGATTGCTCCGTTAGCAGGGCATAGTGGTCACCCTGAGTTAAGTAAGAATGCAAGTCAATCGTGAATGAATTGAGTATCCTTGAGACCTCTTTTGTATTGATGACATATTTCCACTTTACAGAGTACATCATCATCGTCCCAGCAGTTTTGAGGTACAGCTAGGGATAAAACTTTCTGAGGTGTTCTATGTTCCAGGAGTTCCCAACTTCTGTGCCATCCATCTGAGTGAGGCGATACGATCCGGGCCGAGTGACTTCTGCTACCACGAAGGGTCCTTCCCATAAGGGTGATAACTTGTGTCGTCCCTCCCCCGTTAGAATTCGGCGGAGGACGAGATCTCCTACTGAGAAGAATCGTTGTCGCATAGCCTTGTCGTGATAGCGCCTTAGAGTCTGCTGGTACCTTGCTGATTGGATTATTGCGTTTAACCGTTCTTCCTCGAGTATATCTATGTCCTCCAGCCTGGTGGTCTCAGCTTCTGCTATGCTTTCAAAGATCAGCCTTGGCGCCCCAAACTTGAGATCAGCAGGTAGCACTGCCTCCGACCCATAGACCATGAAGAAAGAAGTGTTTCCATGCAAAGCTCGGCTAGGTTGGGTTCTTAGGCTCCAAACAACATAGGGTAATTCCCTTATCCACTTTCCTGCGAATTTTTCATTCTTATCGAAGATCTTTTTCCTGAGTGCATCCAATATCATCCCGTTGGCTCGCTCAACTTGCCCGTTGGCTCTTGGATGGGCTACAGATGCATACTTGATCTGAATGCTCTTTTGCTCGCAGAAGTCAAAGAATTCTGAACTTGTGAAGTTGGATCCTAAATCAGTTATGATGCTATTTGGTATTCCGAATCTGAATATTATGTCTTGTATGAATTCCACGGCCTTAGCAGAGGTTAAGGAGGCAATGGGCTTGAACTCTATCCATTTAGTGAATTTGTTGATTGCTACCAATACATGAGTGTATCCCCCTTGAGCTTTCTTGAAAGGTCCAATCATATCCAGTCCCCAGCACGCGAAAGGCCAAGTTACTGGTATGGTCTGCAGTTGCTGTGCTGGCATGTGTTGTTGTTTTGACAAGTATTGGCAGGCTTCGCACCTCTGAACTAACTCGGCTGCATCGTTCTTTGCTGTTGGCCAATAGAATCCTGACCTGAAGACCTTCCCGACTAGTGTTCTGGAGGCTGCATGTATTCCACATTGCCCAGCATGGACTTCCTCCAGAAGTTGTTTCCCAGTGGACGGGAGAATGCACCTCATGAGGACGCCTGATGCACCCCTTCTGTATAATGTCTCCCCAATAAGTGTATAGTGAGCCGACTGTCTTGCAATGCGCTCTGCCAAATTCTTGTCGTCTGGTTCTTCTTCATTCTTTATATACTTAATGATCGGCCTTCTCCAGTCATCAGGGTCTGACTCGGGTTGATCTATGATGTTGCACTCTTCTGTTTGATCCATCGAGATACTTGGCTGCAGAATTTCTTGCACGAAAACCCCGGGTGGGACCTGAGTTCGACCGGACCCCAGTTTGGACAGTACATCGGCTGCTGTGTTCCGATCTCTTTCTACATGATGAAATTCCAGACCCTCGAATTTATCTTCCAGCTTTCGGACGGCAGTGCAGTATTTTCCCATTGAATCGCTTGAGCAATCCCACTCCTTGTTTATCTGGCTGATGACTACCAAAGAGTCTCCGTATACCATTAATCTTTTGACGCCCAACGATATGGCAATGTTCAATCCATGGATCAAAGCTTCGTACTCGGCTGCATTGTTGGAGGCTGGGAATAGCAACTGGAGGGCGTACTTGAGGTGTTCGTCTCCAGGCGCAGTGAAGAGAATCCCCGCTCCTGCTCCCTGTAGCTTTAGTGAGCCATCAAAATACATTCGCCATACTTCTGCAGTCTCTGGATTGTCTGGTACTTGCTGTTCAGTCCATTCTGATACGAAATCAACCAGTGCTTGAGTTTTGATGGCAGTGCGAGGTTGGAACTCGATGTCATGAGATCCCAGCTCACAAGCCCACTTGGCTATTCGACCGATGGCTTCCTTGTTGTGAAGAATATCCCCTATTGGAAAACTTGTGACTACTATGACTTTGTGGTCGTCAAAGTAGTGACGCAGCTTGCGGGCAGTTAGAAGTACTGCGTACAATAGCTTCTGAACTTGAGGGTACTTTTTCTTTGAGGGGCCGAGGACTTCACTAATGAAGTAGACAGGATGTTGTATTGGATAGGCATGTCCTTCTTCTACTCGCTCGACTACTAACGCGGTGCTTACCACGTGAGTCGTGCAAGAGATATACAGTAGCAAATCTTCAGCTGGTTGAGTTGACGTAGCTCGCCGGGGTGGTTTCAGTACTGGTGGTGTTGTCAAGAATTTTTTCAGAGCATCCAGAGCTTCTTGCGCTTCTGAAGTCCACTGAAATTTATCCACCTTCTTGAGTAACTTATAAAATGGCAGACCTTTTTCCCCCAGCCTGGATATAAATCTGCTTAAAGCTACCATGCATCCAGTAAGTCGCTGAACCTTCTTCTGCGATCGAGGTGCTTCCATCTTCATGATAGCTTCAATCTTATCTGGATTAGCTTCAATTCCCCGGTGGATGACAATAAACCCGAGCAACTTTCCGGCTGGTACTCCGAAAACACATTTCTCGGGATTAAGCTTCCATCTATACCGCCTTAGACTGTTGAAAACCAGTTGCAAGTCTTTGATGAAGTCTTTTGAGTCCTGTGTTTTGATTACCACATCATCCACATAGGCCTCCACACGCTTGCCCCAGTGATCGGCTAAGCATGTTTGAATGGCTCTCTGGTAAGTTGCTCCAGCGTTTTTGAGGCCAAACGGCATGGAGGTATAACAGAAAGCACCAAACGGAGTAATGAATGCCGTTTTTTCTTCATCTTCCTTTGCCAGACTAATCTGATGGTATCCAGAATAGCAATCCAGGAAAGACAGCATAGAACATCCAGCGGTGGAGTCCACCACCTGATCTATCCTCGGGAGCCCGAAAGGATCCTTCGGACAGTGTTTGTTGAGATCAGTATAATCAACACACATGCGCCAATCCACTTTATTCTTTTTGAGTACAAGAACAGGGTTGGCTAACCACTCGGGATGTAATACTTCTCTAATGAATCCAGCTGCGACCAAGCGAGCTAACTCGGCGCGAATAGCCTCTCTCTTGTCAGGCGTGAAACGACGTAGTTTTTGCCGGATCGGCCTTGCCTGGGGGTAAACTTTCAGTTTGTGCTCGGCCAGTTCTCTTGGGACTCCCGGCATATCCACAGGTTGCCATGCGAATACATCTCGGTTATCTTGCAGAAACCGGACGAGCGCGCTTTCCTATTTGTCATCCAAGCTGGAGCTGATGATAGCCGTCTTGCGCTCATCAGCGAACCCCAGGTTGATTCTCTTGGTTTCTTCAGTCGGCCGCATAGAGGTCGCGGTCTGAGCTTCGCTTGCCGGTACTGTGAGGTCCTCCTTAGGCTTAGAGTTCGCCATTGTGGAGGGAGCTGTCGATGGCTTGGCGGTGAGGGCTGCTTGAATAGCCACTCGGAAACACTCTGCGGCGCCTTGGAAGTCGGCGCGCACAGTTATGATCCCTTACGGTCCTGGCATCTTCAGTATCATGTATGTGTAATGCGGAATGGCCATGAACTTGGCCAATCCAGGCCTCCCGATGATGGCGTTGTATCCGCAGTCGAAGTTCGCCACTTCAAACCTCAGGAATTCGGTTCTGTAGTTCTCCGGAGTTCCGAAGGTGACTGGCATGTAGATGTGGCCCAGAGGGTATTCCCCTTCTGTCGGCACGATGCCGAAGAAAGGAGTGTCCGACTCGTGGAGCTCTTTGAGGTGAACTCCCAAGCCTTGGAGTGTCCGGGGGAAGGTGACGTTGATGCTGCTCCCCCCGTCCACTAACACCTTCTTCACCCGGCTCTCTCGGATCACCGGATCGACGAGAAGCGGGTATTTGCCCGGATGGTCGAAGTTGAGCCATTGATCTGCCCGAGTGAAGGTGATCGGGTGCTCCGACCACCGGTATGGGGCGGGAGGGCCGGTGGTCGCCACCAGTATCTGGCGATCGTTGAGCTTTTGCTGTCTTCTGTTCTCCTGCGATCCGTGTCCGCCGAAGATGACGTTGACCTCCCTGTCAACACATGGAAAAGCTCCTCCTCCTCCTCCCTCCTCCTGCCGATGGGGTTGTCGTGGTTCATCTGGTCCTCCCCTCGGCGGAGGAGGAGGTAAAGGTTGGAAGGGTCGGCCGTGTCCGACGGAATGCTTGAAGTCTCGGCAGTTACGAAGAGTGTGGCGCATGTCCTTGTGGTACGGGCACTGGGCGTCGAGGATGTCGTCCAACGTGCGTTCGCCTCCACGAGGTCCTCCTCGGGCGCGAGAGGCAGGTGGTCCGGCAGCGTGCACTTCTTTGCGGGGCCTCTTCTCCCATCGCTTGTTGGGTTGCTGGTTCGTGTCGCGTCGTGGTGCTGCCGGTGCGGGCTTTGCTCCTCCGATGAGGTCCTGGGCTCGCTCGTCGGCGGTGATGTAGAGGTCGGCTTCCCAGAACAGCTCCTCGGAGGTAGTCGGTGCCTTCTGTAGTATGGCTCGGACGAAAGCCGAGTCATTGGATCCTCTGTAGAAGTCCTCGATCATGGCCGCCTCCGTGACCTCGGGGATACGATTTCTCATGGTCTGAAACCTTTTGAGGTACGACCGGAGAGTTTCGTCCCCCCGGCGCTTGATGGATTTGAGGTCCCACGGTTGCGCCGGCTTGTCGGAGAGGGACTAGAAGTTGGCGGTGAAGCGTCGACTGAAATCGCCCCAGACGTCGATGCAGTGTCGGGGTAGATGTCACAGCCATTGCAGCGCGTCTTGCCCAAGGACAATGGGTAAGTACGCGGTCATCACGTCTTCGGACGCCCCGGCAGCTCGAGCAGCGGTGGTGTAGATGGCTAGCCATCCCCATGGATCCTGCTTAGGTTCATATTTGTCAACATTGGATACCTTGAAGTTGGGAGGCCATTGGATGGCCCTGAGGCGCGGAGTAAGAGTGGACACTCCGCACGTGTCCTCCTATCGTCGGGGACGATGTCTGTCCCGGGGAGGGGAGTTGTGATTGTGGTTCCTCGACCGCCCCCGGGTGATTCCGCTAGTTGAGGCCGTTGCCGACTCAGTTCTGGTAGCTTGGCTCTGAGTCGGGATGCCGTGATCCCGGTCATACTCCTCCCGACGGCGAATCTCGTTCTCATGCCGCCGCTCGCGTGAAGCATTGATGGAGCTTCGCGCGTCTCGGCGACTGTTGATGGCGTGCCGTAGATCGTTCGGCGGGTGAGCAAGCGGTAGAAGATGGTTGGCCGCCTGGGTGAACAGTCGTCGGTAGCCATCGGCGTCAGGAGTCCGTGGAAGTCCCTCAGCTATCCGAGCCAGTACCCCTCCGACTTCGCTTGGCGTGTTCATAGCTCGGGCGAAGTCGGGATTCAGGTTGCGCCCGAAGAATGGATTCTCTCGACGCTGCCTTGCATCCTGCTCAGCCTGTTCCTGAGCTCGTCGTCGATCACGTCGTCGGGAGTTCCTTCGTTCTCTGAAGACGCGTTCTTCCGGAGTTTCTCCTACCTCCGAGACCTCGTCTCGCGAGACAGGCTGTTCCGGATTCCGCTCTCCGGCTGCGTGATGTCGTCGAACGTTCCTGCGCCGGTTCCTCCATCGACGGGACTCTCGTTGAGGCGGTTCCTCCCCGGGTACAGTCGGCTCGTCGTCGGAGATAATGGGCGACTCCGCTCTCCCGATGAAGAGGACGTCGGGGTAGAACGGTGTTGCTGTCGTGGTGATCTTCTTCCCGTCCCCCTTTGAGGCATGAGGGACGGAAAGAGCAACTTGCTTCCCCCCGGTTACCTTTTTTCTTGCGATCTGTGTCCACTCTTTTGTCGGAGAAGTAGGCAGCGGAGTTCTCCGGGTCAGCGAGCTCTCGGCTCCCGGCTTTCCGGAGACGATCCTCATCCGGGGAGCTGGAAGTTGTGCTTCTCCGGTATTTTCGGAGTTTGTTGGGGGAGACCTTTTTTCCGGCGGATCCGCGATACGGTGCAGAATTCCTTCTTCATCCGCTACAAATGAGATTGTTCCGAAGCAGAGCACGGATCCGGGACGCAGGGTGATCTTGCTGTAGAAGGAGATGGCCATTGAGCTAGCTTGGATTGTCGACACACCCCCTACCTGGCGCGCCAGCTGTCGGTGTTTTGGGTCCGACCGCACACCCGGGGTTGCCCCTCAAGGTGTTTTAGGAGTAGGACGGTGTCGACAACTGTAGCAAAATGGTTCGCGCCGATCGCACGAGGGACAGTGGACAAGTTTTACAGGTTCGGGCCGCTTAGAGATGCGTAACACCCTACGTCCTGATGAGTATGCTTGGTGGATGTGGCTACAAGAGAGCTCTCTGGATCGAGAATACAGAGAGTTGATGTGGGTGGCCTAGTAAAGGGTCGATCGTTCTGAAGGGGTGCCCTCTAGGCCTTATATACTCGACCGTGGGGCAGTACACGTGGATAAGATAGCAACGAGTAGCTAAAAGATAGTGAACCTCTTGAGATTATCCCTACGTAACCCTCGCCGACTTATCCCCGCGTGGCTTCGTTGCATGGAGGCTCCAGCGCGGGAAAGTCGGATCTCTGTTGCGGTCATTCGCTCGATGCTGCGGGCCGTCCGGGCTTGTACCAATCCGGCCCCATGTCATTCTGCTCCGCTGGCTGTTTCTCCCCAGGCCCACGAAAGAATGACCTTACGATTTATTGGGCCCTTGGGCCTTTCGTGAGGTCCTTTACTCTTTTAGTGGACCCGGGGGATATCTATCCCCCACACCCAGGGGCCAGACTCGACCTCGACCTCGGAGGAATCGCCACCTCGCCCAAACTCAGGTTCGGACCAGCCACGTCGCCAGGGGGCCATCATTACCCTACCCCTAGCTAGCTCAAGCTACGGGGAACAAGACCGGCGTCCCATCTGGCTCGCCCCAGTAAACAAGTAATGATGGCACCCCGCACGCTCCATGACGGCGGTGGCTCCCAGCCCCTCATGTCAGCAAGGAGACGTCAGCAAGGACCCGACAGCCCCGACAGCTGTACTTCCGCAGGGCTCCAGCGCTCCTCCGACGACCACGACATCACATGAACAGGGTGCCAAAACCTCTCCGACTGCCACGACGGCATGTACTTAGGGCACTAGCTCCTCTCCGCTAGACACGTTAGCACATTGCTACACCCACCATTGTACACCTGGGCCCTCTCCTTACGTCTATAAAAGGAAGGTCCAGGGCTCTCGTACGAAGAGGTTGGCCGCGCGGGAGGACGGGCCGGCGCATAAGGCTCTCTCTCTCTCTCTCTCCCGCGCGAACGCTTGTAACCCCCTACTGCAAGCGCATCCATCCGCCCTGGGCGCAGGACAACACGAAGGCCGCGGTTTCCCCTCGCTGTTCTCCCCCCTTTGTGTCCCGTCTCGCGTCGACCCATCTGGGATGGGACACGCAGCGACAATTTACTCGTCGGTTCAGGGACCCCCCGGGGTCGAAACGCCGACAGTTGGCGCGCCAGGTAGGGGCCTGCTGTGTGTTGACGAACAACTTCCCGTGAAGCTCCAGATGGGTAGTCCCCAGCAACCTTTCCAACCCGGGACGACGCTCCATTTCGGGAGTCTCGAGGTCATGTCTCTCGACGGCAGCTACGACATGGTACTCCTTCTTCCGCCGCGCGACGACGACAATGGCGGCCGTCAGCCCGCCCGTCGGCGACGGAATCGACGACGTCTTCCCCACGTGGCGGAAGAGCAACATTCAGTTCTGTCCCGTCGCCTCCCCCGCCGACAGAGGAGGAGGCGGGGCAGGTAGGGCCAAGCAGGGGGCGACACCTCGTCGGCTGTCGAGCGAGACGACGGCGCCGGCGCCCCAGCGGGGGACACACCGGGCGTTGACCTCGCGTCAGAGACGAAGACGAGCGCCGTTTCCCCGCAACACGCCAACATCGAGCTGACGGATGACGCCAGCACGCTCGCAAAGGGTTTGCTGAGCGTCGCCCTCATACCTGAGACAACGGTGCAGTCTGCCCCTGACGCGACTTCGTCACCACCCGTCGATCAAGAGGTACCGTCCGTTTCCCATCCCATGCCTTTCAGATTCAGCTTCGACCCACCAAGCGACCCCGCTTCGGTGGAGGTTTTTGCAAAGGCATGTCCAAACCCTCTGGGGTACCATGTGCGGTCACCCTGGGACAGACTGACGGCCGTCTCGACCTACGGGCCCTCGGGTTCCGAGGAAGATGACGAGCCCGACTCTGGTTGGGATTTCTCCGGGCTTGGTAACCTCAGTACCATGCGGGACTTCATGACCGCATGTGACTACTGCCTCTCCGATTGTTCCGATGGTAGCCACAGCCTCGGTGACGAGGACTGTGGCCCAAGTCGCGAATGTTTCCACGTCGATCTAGGGGGTCTCGGCGAAGGTAACCATCTTGGTATGCCGGAGAACGGCGATCCCCCTAGGCCTGCGCCTCGCGTTGACATCCTTCGGGAGCTACCTGTGGTCCCAGTCCCTGCAGGGGGTCAGGACGCACAGCTCGAGCAAATCCGCGAGATGCAGGCTAGGCTCGATGAGGAGGTAGGAACACTTGCGCAGCCTCGGCTGAACCTCGGACAGGAGTGGGCAGGCCGAGCTCCCACCGGAGAAGCGCGTCATCTGGCCCAGGACGTCCAGCACCGCATCGCTGACGATACCAGGCCAAGGCTACCCCCGGTTTCCAGTGGGATCGGCCAGAACCTGGCTGCAGCTGCGATACTACTCCGAGCGATGCCGGAACCCTCAACCACCGAAGGGCGGCGTATCCAGGGAGAGCTCAAGAATCTCCTGGAAGATGCCGCGGTCCGACGGGCCGAAAGCTCTGCCTCCCGAAGGCAGGGGTACCCCCTGGAGCATCGCGCCGCGACTTCTCGATTCGTGCGGGAAGCCTCGGTCCACACCGGGCGCACGCGCAACACGGCGCCTGCGGCCCCGGGTCGCCTCGGCAACGAGCACCACCACCGCGATCGTCGATACCACCTCGACGAGAGGGTGCGCTGAGGCTACCACCCCAGGCGTGGGGGACACTACGACAGCGGGGAGGATCGGAGCCCCTCGCCCGAACCAACCGGTCCACAGGCTTTCAGCCGGGCCATACGACGGGCGCCGTTCCCGACCCTGTTCCAAACCCCGACTACCATCACAAAGTACTCGGGGGAGACGAGGCCGGAACTGTGGCTCGCGGACTACCGACTGGCCTACCAGCTGGGTGGAACGGACGATGACAACCTCATCATCCGCAACCTCCCCCTGTTCCTCTCCGACACCGCTCGAGCCTGGCTGGAGCATCTGCCTCCGGGGCAAATCTCCAACTGGGACGACCTGGTCCAAGCCTTCGCTGGCAACTTCCAGGGCACGTACGTGCGCCCTAGGAACTCCTGGGATCTCCAAAGCTGCCGCCAGCAGCCAGGAGAGTCTCTCCGAGACTACATACGGCGATTCTCGAAGCAGCGTACCGAGCTGCCTAACATCACCGATTCCGATGTCATCGGCACGTTCCTCGCCGGCACCACCTGCCGCGACCTGGTGAGCAAGCTGGGTCGCAAGACCCCCACCAGGGCGAGCGAGCTGATGGACATCGCCACCAAGTTCGCCTCTGGCTAGGAGGCGGTTGAGGCCATCTTCCGGAAGGACAAGCAGCCCCAGGGCCGCCAGCTAGAAGACGTCCCCGAGGCATCCGCTCAGCGCGGCACCAAGAAGAAGAACAAGAAGAAGTCGCAAGCGAAACGCGACACCACCGACGCGGACCTTATCGCCGCCACTGAGTACAAGAACCCTCGAAAACCTCCTGGAGGTGCCAATCTCTTCGACAAGATGCTCAAGGAGCCGTGCCCCTATCATCAGGGGCCCGTCAAGCACACCCTTGAGGAGTGCGTCATGCTTCGGCGCCACTTTCACAAGGCCGGGCCACCGGCGGAAGGTGGCAGGGCCCACAACAACGACAAGAAGGAGGACCACAAGGCAGAGGAGTTTCCCGAGGTCCACGACTGCTTCATGATCTATGGTGGGCAAGTGGCGAACGCCTTGGCTCAGCACCGCAAGCAAGAGCGTCGGGAGGTCTGCTCGGTAAAGGTGGCGGCGCCAGTCTACCTAGACTGGTCCGACAAGCCGATCACCTTCGAACAGGGCGACCACCCCGACCGCGTGCCGAGCCCGGGGAAATATCCACTCGTTGTCGACCACGTCGTCGGCAACGTCAGGCTCACCAAGGTCCTCATGGACGGAGGCAGCAGCCTCAACATCATCTACGCCGAGACCCTTGGGCTCCTGCAGATCGATCTGTCCTCGATCCGGGCAGGTGCAGCGCCTTTTCACGGGATCATCCCCGGGAAACGCGTCCAACCCCTCGGACAACTCGATCTGCCCGTCTGTTTCGGGACTCCCTCCAACTTCCGAAGGGAAACCCTCACGTTCGAGGTGGTCGGATTCCGAGGAACCTACCACACAGTGCTGGGGAGACCATGTTACGCCAAGTTCATGGCCGTCCCCAACTACACCTACCTCAAGCTCAAGATGTCGGGCCCCAACGGGGTCATCACCGTCGGCCCCATGTACCGACACGCGTACGAATGCGACGTGGAGTGCGTGGAGTACGCCGAGGCCCTCGCCGAATCTGAGGCCCTCATCGCCGACATGGAAAGCCTCCCCAAGGAGGTTCCAGATGCGAAGCGCCACGCTGGTGACTTTGAACCAGTAGAGGCAGTTAAATCCGTCCCTCTCGACCCCAGCAACGACACCTCCAAGCAGATACGGATCGGCTCCGAGCTCAACCTCAGCAGTGCTCGTTGACTTTCTCCGCGCAAACGCCGACGTTTTCGCGTGGAGTCCCTCAGACATGCCTGGCATACCGAGGGAAGTCGCCGAGCACTCACTGGATATCCGAGCTGGAGCCCGACCCGTGAAGCAGCCTCTGCGCCGATTCGACGAAGAAAAGCGCAGAGCCATAGGCGAGGAGATCCACAAGCTGATGGCCGCTGGGTTCATCAAAGAGGTATTCCATCTCGAATGGCTTGCCAACCCTGTGCTTGTGAGAAAGAAAGGAGGGAAATGGCAGATGTGTGTAGACTACACTGGTCTAAACAAAGCATGTCCGAAGGTTCCCTACCCTCTGCCTCGTATCGATCAAATCGTGGATTCCACTGCTAGGTGCGAAACCCTGTCGTTCCTCGATGCCTACTCAAGGTATCACCAAATCAGGATGAAAGAGTCCGACCAGCTCGCGACTTCTTTCATCACACCTTTTGGCATGTACTGCTACATTACTATACCATTTGGTTTGAGGAATGTGGGTGCGACGTACCAAAGGTGCATGAACCACGTGTTCGGAGAGCACATTGGTCGGACCGTCGAGGCTTACATCGATGACATCATAGTCAAGACGAGGAGAGCCTCCGACCTCCTCTCCGACCTTGAAACGACATTCAAGTGTCTCAAGGCGAAAGGCGTAAAACTCAACCCCGAGAAGTGCGTCTTCGGAGTCCCCTGAGGCATGCTCTTGGGGTTCATCGTCTCCGAGCGGGGCATCGAGGCCAACCCGGAAAAATTGCGACCATCACCAACATGGGGCCCATCAAGGACTTAAAAGGCGTGCAGAGGGTCATGGGATGCCTTGCGGCTCTGAGCCGCTTCATCTCGCGCCTCGGCGAAAGAGGCCTACCTCTGTACCGCCTCTTAAGAAAGACCGAGTGCTTCACTTGGACCCCCGAGGCCGAGGAAGCCCTCGGGAACCTGAAGGCGCTCCTTACGAACGCACCCGTCCTGGTGCCCCTCGCTGTCGGAGAAGCCCTCTTGATCTACGTCGCCGCTACCACTCAGGTGGTCAGCACCGCGATCGTGGTCGAGAGACGAGAAGAAGGGCATGCGTTGCCCGTCCAGAGGCCGGTCTACTTCATCAGTGAGGTACTGTCTGAGACCAAGATCCGCTACCCACAAATTCAGAAGCTACTGTATGCGGTAATTCTGACGCGGCAAAAGTTGCGACACTACTTCGAATCTCATCCGGTAACTGTGGTGTCATCCTTCCCCCTCGGGGAGATCATCCAGTGCCGAGAGGCCTCGGGTAGGATTGCAAAATGGGCGGTGGAAATCATGGGCGAGACAATCTCGTTCGCACCTCGGAAGGCCATCAAGTCCCAAGTCTTGGCAGACTTTGTGGCTGAATGGGTCGACACCCAGCTTCCGGCAGCTCCGATCCAACCGGAACTCTGGACCATGTTTTTTGATGGGTCGCTGATGAAAACAGGGGCAGGCGCGGGCCTGCTCTTCATCTCGCCCCTCGGGAAGCACCTCCGCTACGTGCTGCGCCTCCATTTCCCGGCGTCCAACAACGTGGCTGAGTACGAGGCTCTGGTCAACGGGTTGCACATCACCATCGAGCTAGGGGTCCGACGCCTCGACGCTCGCGGTGACTCGCAGCTTGTCATCGACCAAGTCATGAAGAACTCCCACTGCCGTGACCCGAAGATGGAAGCCTACTGCGACAAGGTTCGGCGCCTAGAAGACAAGTTCTACGGGCTCGAGGTCAACCACGTCGCCCGACTATACAACAAGACTGCGGACGAGCTGGCAAAGATAGCTTCGGGGCAGACAACGGTTCCCCCGAACGTCTTCTCCCGAGACTTACATCAACCCTCGGTCAAGACCAGCGACACGACCGAGCCTGAGGCACCCTCGGCAGAGCCCGAGGCACCCTCGGCTCCGCCTGAGGCACCCTCAGCTTAGCCCGAGGCACCCTCGGCTCCGCCCGAGGCACCCCCGGCTACCGAGGGTGAGACTCTCCACATCGAGAAAGAGCGGAATGGGGTCATGCCTAATCGGGACTAGCAGACCCCGTACCTGCAATATCTCCACCGAGGGGAGCTACCCCTCGATAGAGCCGAAGCTCGGCGATTGGCGCGACGCGCCAAGTCATTCGTCTTGCTGGGCGACGGGAAGGAGCTCTACCACCGCAGCCCCTCCGGCATCCTCGAGCGATGCATATCCATCGCCGAAGGCCAGGAGCTCTTACAAGAAATACACTCGGGGGCTTGCGGTCACCACACAGCGCCTCGAGCCCTTGTTGGAAACGCTTTCCGACAAGGTTTCTACTGGCCAACCGCGGTGGCCGACGCCACTAGAATTGTCCGCACCTGCCAAGGGTGTCAGTTCTACGCAAGGCAGACACACCTACCCGCTCAGGCTCTGCAAACAATACCCATCACCTGGCCGTTTGCTGTGTGGAGTCTGGACCTTGTCGGTCCCTTGCAGAAGGCGCCCGGGGGCTACACGCACCTGCTGGTCGCCATCGACAAATTCTCCAAGTGGATCGAGGACCGACCCCTAAACAGCATCAGGTCCGAACATGCGGTGGCGTTCTTCACCAACATCATCCATCGCTTTGGGGTCTCGAACTCCATCATCACCGACAATGGCACCCAGTTCACCGACAGAAAGTTCCTGGACTTCTGCGAGGATCACCACATCCGGGTGGACTGGGCCGCCGTGGCTCACCCCATGACGAATGGGCAGGTAGAGCGTGCCAACAACATGATTCTGCAAGGACTCAAGCCGAGGATCTACAACGACCTCCACAAGTTCGGCAGGCGATGGATGAAGGAACTCCCCTTGGTGGTCTGGAGCCTGAGGACGACGCCAAGTCGAGCCACGGGTTTCACGCCGTTCTTTCTAATCTATGGGGTCGAGGCCATCTTGCCCACAGACTTAGAATACGGTTCCCCAAGGACGAGGGCCTACGACGACCGAAGCAACTAGACCAACCAAGAAGACTCACTAGACCAGCTGGAAGAGGCTCGGGACGTGGCCTTACTACACTTGGCGTGGTATCAGCAGTCCCTGCGACGCTACCACGCCCGAGGGGTTCGGTCCCGAGACCTCCAGGTGGGCGACTTGGTGCTTCGACTACGACAAGACGCCCGAGGGCGGCACAAGCTCACGCCTCCCTGGGAAGGGCCATTCATCATCGCCAAGGTTTTGAAGCCCGGGGCATACAAGCTGGCCAACAGTCAAGGCGAGGTCTACAACAACGCTTCGAACATCCGACAGCTACGTCTCTTCTACCCTTAAGATGTTTTCAAGTCGTTCATATACCTCATTTACATATGAAGTCTAACCATCAAGGAAGGGTCGGCCTTGCCTCGGCAAAGCCCGACCCTCCCTCGGGGGCTAGAAGGGGTGAACCCCCTCTGCGTCAAAATTTTCCTCGAAAAAAGTCTTTCGGCAAGAACATTTTTCGTGTTTTTTCGACTACTTCGATGGTGGGATCCTGAAAACGACGGAGTACACGTAAGCAGGCAAGGCTAACAGAGCCGAGGGACTCCTACGCCTCCGGGATACGGATACCTCACTCATCACCTTCTGCGATAAGTAACTCGCGCTCGGATAAATGGTTCCACTGACCGAGCAAGTCTTAACGCTCGAAGACTCTTCTGCCGAAATGATTTTTCGTGCCATCTCGACCATGTCGACAAAAGAATCCTACGGACGAGTAAGAGTACACGTAAACGGCAAGGCCAACCGAGCCGAGGGACTCCTACGCCTTCGGGATACGGATACCTCACTCATCACCTTCCGTGAGAAGTAACTCTCGCTCGGATGAACGATTCTGCCACCGACAAGCAAGTCTTGATGCTCGAAACAAATGCAGCTTTACAACATGACGACAGTATGTTTTGGGCCACGGCGGCCGCAAAAAACATATGCATACTACAGGCGAACCGATGCTGCAGGCTCAGATGTCGATGAAGAGGGAGAAGCAGGACCCTCGGCGTCAACTCCACCTTCGGCGAAGTCCGACCGAGCCTCGGACGGCAACACGGGCGAAGGATCTCCGCTCCGAAGGACGACATCAGCACCACGCCCGGGCCATCGCCGCCAGGGTCTCCTCCAGGAACCTGGCCCGAGCAGACGGCTCGGCCGGCCGCCCCGAAGCCTCAGCCAGCCGTCCCCCGAGGACACCAGCCCGGCTCGTGGCCTCGGCAACTCGACTCCGGCGTTGGTCCCGGCCAAGTCCCGGCCGACGAAGCCCCCTTTTTCGAGCCAACTCTGCCTCTATCCGTGCTGGCACCGCTGCCTCCGGCTCCGGCTCATCGAAGAGCGGCCGACGGTTTCTTTGACTAAATAAGTGAAGCCTCATGCGGTAAGGCCGATCGAGCCGAGGGATTCCTACGCCTCCGGGATATGGATACCTCACTCGTCACCTTCCGCACAGAGCAACTCACATTTGGTTAAGCGGTTCGGCTAGCCGACAGGCGAGTCCCAGTGCTCGAAAATGAGGGAAAAAACATGGTATTACACCCAAAAATACCTACATGTTCAGGCCTCGACAGCCACAATGAACAAACACCGGCACTCAAGGTGCCATTACAAACGGAACTCCGGTTCCACCCCCACAGGTATGAACAACCCCCCACGTTGGAGGGCCTGCGGGGCGACAAAACCCCTGGTGGCTCGCCGACGCCCGCTCCGGCAGCAGCGACAACGACCTCCACTCCGGGCGGCCGAACGGCAGTAGCGATGACCTCAGAACAGACGCTGCTGCGATAAGGCCCTCGCCCACGCCCCCACTCGAGGGGCGAGGATAAGCAGAAGGCCGTAGAGTCGGAGGTCACTCCGTGGACGGCACCAACTATCCCGTCGGCAAAGAAACCTCTTCCGGCTGCCTCGGTGGGAGGTGGCACCGGAAGTAGCGCCGAAGCCGCTCAGGCCGGAGAAGCCAGACACGTGGCAGCTGCCAGCGCCACGAACGGCGAACGCCCTTCCCCCCGATCACTGAGGGAAGGAGCGGGCCGCTGCCCGCGCAGAGACCGACCCCAACTCGGCGCACTCCCCTCCCCAGCACTGATGATGAACAATCTTGAAGCTGAGGGAGGGGCGGAGGCTGCAGCCCGGCTCGCTTCTCTCCACCAAATTGCCCATTAGTGGGGGAAGGCGGCCGGGCTGCCTGATGAAAATCCTTGAAGCCGAGCGATGGCTGAAAGGTACCAACTTCCGTGAAGTTGCGTTCCTCCAACAACAGCAAGACAAAAGCGACGTGAGCGCTCCCCATCCAGGGGCTTGGAAGGTGGAAGGGCGCGATGCATGAGGAGAGTGCGAAGACATGGTTGCCATCCAAGGGGGTAACCCTCCTTTTAAAGGCGACTCTCCCCACTTGCGTCCTCAGCCGTCGCGGACTGAGTCTTCTCCAACATGCTCCAAGGTCCTCCCCCTACGACGCGGGGGCTGGGTCCCACGCGTCATGCAAGCTGGCCCAGGACAGAAGAAGCCAGACCGCCGCGCGTGGAGCGCACAACGGCCCAGCGGTTACAAGCATTCCTCCACTATCGCCCGGACCAGCGGGTGAAAAAGCGGACCACCATGCAGGCGGCATGCAACCGCACCAAGAGGGCGCACCCTTCCGACTTCGCCGCATCCAGCATGGAGGCCCAGGCCCACACGTCATGTAACCGGCGCGCCGGTTACTACGTGCGAGAAACTGCACCGCCATTCGCGCCAGTCCCGTGCCTCCTCGACTGCAGAACCGGTGTCGCGACTCGAGGCAACCCTGCGCATGGCCCAGCAGTGCCAACCAGGCATGCCGGTCACGGGTCAGTCAGCCGTGGGAGAAGGCGTGACGGTCGATACAGCCAAAAATGGGCCGGCAGTAATGGCGATGGTAGGCGGGCGGAAGCAGCAGTCAAATCATCTGCAGGTTCACATCCCCTCCTGGAACAGCGAGAGAACCCTCTCCCACGGTGTGAAGACGACGCGCCCGTGTTCCGTTCCTCGAACGGCTCGCGCACGCACAACGGCTGCCACGCGAACCACTCGTCCCGTCGCATTAACTCTGCGGCAGGGCAGGCGACACCTTTGGCAGGCAAAGCGGGCGACGCTTCACCTCTGCCATAATGACCACGTTAAAAAGGTACGCCACGACGTTCGATTTCGTATCCTTTTCCACTTCCTCTTTCTCTCTCTTGCCACAGGGACTGGGAAAGGGGATACTCCGAAAGGGATCCTTCTCCACGAAGGAAACGGGCCCCGAGCCCCCTACTGATCAGAGGTTCGATGGCTGGCCCCTCGGAAGGGTTCGACAGCCGCCTTAGAGCACTCGGGCTCCGCGCCCACTACTGGTCAGAGGTTCAAAGGCTGGCCCCTCGGAAGGGTTCAACAGCCGCCTCAGGCCACTCGGGCTCCGCGCCCACTACTGATCAGGGGTTCGTAGGCTGGCCCCCAAAGGGTTCGACAGCCGCCTCAGAGCACGTAGAGCGAGGGATGACCCTGGGTACGTTCGATACATAACCAAGGCTCGGGCTACGCTCCCGAGGTACCCTAGGACATTTCTGAGACTAGCGGGAGCGATTTTTGTAACGGAATCCCACTAGAGGGAGGCATCGAGCCCTCGGACCCCGTCAAAAGGGGACCAGGTCCGGCGAATCACCCATAGGTACTTTTGGAGCGCGCCTCCGGGGCACTAGCCGACCCCTAACGAATGGGGCACGGGCGTCCACTCGGATTACCCATTAGCAACTCACTGGAGACACCATGTTCGGCGCCCTCCGAGGGCAACATGGCGCTTTCCCCCCTCCTCCTTGCGGAAAGGCGACGCAGGGGCGTATGAAAAAAGCCGAGTCTTTCCTTGACTGTCCTCTCGCTCTTTGCGGAGGCTCGAGGGCTACTCTCGCAAACCCGGCTCCGGCCAAACCGTTGACAGCGTCAACATACCAGCCCGAGAACTTGGAACTCGACTATGCACCCGGGCTACGGCCAGTTCGCATGAGGGAACAACCAAACCGGCCGAGCCATCACGAAAGGCACTAAGACCTCGAAGGAGTCAAAACACTCCTCCGAGGCCTCGGGGGCTACACTCGGCGGGGGCGCTCGTGCGCACCCACCGGAACAAAATGCTACCGAGAAAGGCCGGTCCCCTTGCAAAAAACTGCGACAAAAGCCTCCAAGCGAGTGCCAACACTCCCTTCGAGGCTCGGGGGCTACTGTCGGGGACCATAATTAGGGGTACCCCCAAGACTCCTAATCTCAGCTGGTAACCCCCATCAGCACAAAGCTACAAAGGCCTGATGGGCGCGATTAAGGGCAAGGCTCAGTCCACTCAAGGGACACTATCTCGCCTCGCCCGAGCCTAGCCTCAGGCCAAGGAAGCCGACCCCGGAGGATTCACGTCTCGCCCGAGGGCCCCCTCAAGCAACGGACGCACCTTCGGATCGCCCGAGGCCCAGTCTTCGCAGAGAAGCAACCTTGGCCAGATCGCCACGCCAACCGACCGTATCGCAGGAGCATTTAATGCAAGGATCGCCTGACATCTTATCCTGACGCGCGCTCTTCAGTTGACAGAGCCGAAGTGACCGTAGTCACTTTGCCGCTCCACTGACCGACCTGACAAGAAAACAGCGCCGCCTGCCCTGCTCCGACTGTCGTGCCACTCGCCAGAGTGAGGGAGACAACGGCTAAGTCCAGCCTCGGGCGACATAGGAAGCTCTGCCTCGCCCGACCTCAGGGCTCGGCCCCTGTATCGGCCCCGGAAGACGACGAACTCTGCCTCGCCTGACCCCAGGGCTCGACCCCCGTCTCGACCTCGGCTCCAGAAGACGACGAACTCTGCCTCGCCTGACCCCAGGGCTCGGACTCGACCTCGGCTTCGGAAGACGACGAACTCCGCCTCGCCCGACCCCAGGGCTCGGACTTGACCTCGGCTCCGAAAGACGATGAACTCTGCCTCGCCCGACCCTAGGGCTCGGACTCGGCCTCAGCTCCAGAAGACGACGAACTCCGCCTCGCCCGACCCCAGGGGCCGGACTCGACCTCGACTTCGGAGGAATCGCCACCTCGCCCAAACTCGGGTTTGGACCAGCCACGTCGCCAGGGGGGGCCATCATTACCCTACCCCTAGCTAGCTCAGGCTACGGGGAACAAGACCGGCGTCCCAGTAAACAAGTAATGATGGCACCCCGCACGCTCCATGACGGCGGTGGCTCCCAGCCCCTGATGTCAGCAAGGAGACGTCAGCAAGGACCCGACAGCCCCAACAGCTGTACTTCCGTAGGGCTCCAGCGCTCCTCCGACGACCACGACATCACATGAACAGGGTGCCAAAACCTCTCCGACTGCCACGACGGCATGTACTTAGGGCGCTAGCTCCTCTCCGCTAGACACGTTAGCACATTGCTACACCCCCCATTGTACACCTAGGCCCTCTCCTTACGTCTATAAAAGGAAGGTCCAGGGCTCTCGTACGAAGAGGTTGGTCGTGCGGGAGGACGGGCCGACGCATAAGGCTCTCGCTCTCTCTCTCTCTCTCTCTCCCGCGCGAACGCTTGTAACCCCCTACTGCAAGTGCATCCATCTGCCCTGGGCGCAGGACAACACGAAGGCCGTGGTTTCCCCTCGCTGTTCTCCCTCCTTTGTGTCCCGTCTCGCGCCGACCCATCTGGGCTGGGACACGCAGCGACAATTTACTCGTCGGTCCAGGGACCCCCCGGGGTCGAAACGCCGACACCGACCGTCAAGCGCCGCATTGGGCGCTCCTCCCCATCCCTGCCATCCGTGGATCTCCCTGCACGACCATGGATCTCCCCCCTGGCCACCGTTCGCGGATCTCCCTGCACAACCTAGCTTTGAAGCAGTTGCAGCGCGAGTTTGCCGCCTGTGTGGAGGTTGTGGCCGCTGTCGCTCAGATCAACCTCTGTTTCATGCCTTTGTCTCCGCTGCGTCGGGGCAACCCCATCGAGGTCAGGTTAGCTCCTGTGCGCCCCTTGATCCAATGCACACGTTTGGTTTTGTGGCAGCTTGGGTGCGTTAGCTCGTAGATCTGGGCATTTAGGACTGCTTCTCTATGCGCATTGCTGAGCTGCTCTATCCGTGCTTTTGCACTGTCTTAGAAAGGTGTCTGGGTTGGGTTTGCATGTAAATTGATCATACTGAAACAGAGCTAGCCACGTAGTAAGCAATTTGACCATTTCAACATTTCTACATTAAGAGCAGAACATAGTAAAATGACCTTGTTTGCAGGTAAACACTGCATTATGACCTTGTTCGTAGATCCTAAGCCTTGGAGCCTTAGAGCAAGGCATCTAGGTTTGTCGACATCCAAAGCCTTGGAGCCGTGCGGTTGCTGTTGGATCACCTCCACCCATCGCCTTTTGGGTTGAAGTTGGAATTCTAGGGGTGTCATGCCTCTGTCGCCACCATCTGTGCCTTCCTCTGCAGGTTCACAAAATAGAAGATGAGATTCGTCGAGAGTGGCAGGACATTGTCGGGTAAGACAGTGTTTCTTGATCTAGGAGCCAGGAGGAGGTTCACGCCAGGCAATGTGCTCACCTTGATGTGATGCTTGGGTTGGCAGGATAGTGGCGACGATGGCAACTTTAGGAGGAGGGTGGACGGGGATGCAGCGGGAGAGAGAGGAGCGTGGTGGAGACGACCAGCGCAACGACGGCTGCCTGTGCGGGTTCCCTGTGTGCGCGTGCGCCAGCGCCGCCGCGGCGGCGTCCACCTTCTCCTTCATGGGCATGGACTCCATTCTCCGTCCCCATGATTCCCTTCCTCGCCTGCTGTTGAAGATCAATTCCTGCCACAACGCCAGAGGAGGCGGTGAACAGGAGGAGGAATCCACTACCCAGGTATGCTAGAAATCACTTAGACTGTCGCTGGATCCGGTCAATGGCCCCTCGCCCTCCGCCTCCAGGCTCCATGCGCGTGTTCATCGCCTGCTGTCCCAAGCCATGCCACCACGCCAGTCGCGAGCTCCTCGCACAACAAACCCCCCCCACACTCCTGTGAGCTCCACGCGCAACAATCCCAGTCTACTCTGCAACAATCCCCCACCCGCTCGCGCCGCCGGCCACCATGCCAATCGTGATCTCCACGCCAGCCGCCAGCTCCACGTGCAACAACCCCTACCTGCTTCTTGTGCCACCAGCCACCACTAGCTTCATGCTGCGCTAGCAGCCAGCTCCACATGCAACAAACCCCTACCCGCTGCCTGCCTCGCTATGATAAGGATGCTCAGTAGGATAAGGAAGTTACCCTCTTTTGTGTACGTCACCAGCATTTCATGCAGCCTCAACCACAACACCACCACCAGCAACAACAACAGTGGTTTTGGCGTGACCAGATCGCTGGCAAGGCGAGGCTGTAGGAGAAACTCTGGTTGATATTACGAGTTTTCTCGATAAAAAAGTAGACTAGCAACTTAAGTTACTTTTATTTATTTACAACTATGAATTGTAGGTAACGATTCCTTCAATGGCTTCTGTCTACAATGAATATGCCTTGAAAAGTCAAAATGACACTAGCATCTATCTCCAGGTAAAGTATTAGTTAGTTTACCTTTGGCCTTGCTGGAGTTCCTCTATAGTAGCTTGTAATGTCCAGTCCTTGATCAGAGATTTCAAACCGTTTGACTTGTCTTGATATTTGTTTTATACTTTTATCATATTGCCTCTTATTTCCTTTCATGATTTTTCCATTTAATTGTAGAACTTGTTTATGTACGGATATGAAGCATTATTGAACTTCCTTGGCATTCTTGGGACTGCCTTATTCCAAGGTGTGCACCTTCATTCGAAGTTCACTTTTATGTTGATAGAAGATGGCAACTGCATTTATAGTGCACTAGGCCACTACCTGTATTTATGCAGCTACGCTCTAGATGACAATGAGAAAAATAATTTTGTATGGTGGTACCGTCACACTTTCCAAGTTCTACTAACAAAAAGGACAGGCATAAAAAACTTTATAGCTTATCTAAGTTATAAAAGTAAAGGTTTGGCCAGCTGACTGATTTTGTGTAGAATATTAGAATTTCAAATATTTTCTAATGATTAGTGAATTGCGTGTGCACGCGTGTGTGTGTGGGGGTACACTTAGTGATGACCAATTACAATTCCTGACGACACACACTATAGGTACACTTAGTAATAATTGCTCCCAATTTGTTCTGGATGTGGTCCCAACTCTGTGTAATCTTGTGCAATCTAAGGAAAAAGTGGTACAATTGTTCCCCTATCTAATTGAGAACATTTTAACCGTTCTGCATGAAGTTGCCAGCCCACAGTATTAAATTGGTATACTCAATTTGATTGTGTAGATGCTGACATCTAGAGGAATGCATAGTTCAAAATGAAAGGCCATGGAAAAAGTCGAGGATCAAAACGAAATGAGGTAATGTTTTTTCTGCTTCTCAGAGTGTCATTAATTCATCTATAAAAGATGTCAACAATTAAAATGGATGAATTCTAGCTATACAGATGGTTTTCTCGGGTGTAGTTTATCTCAGTTGTGTATCCACAAGTGTTTACACCAATTCCTGTACAAAAGAGGGGTGAACATGCTTTTATTTAAGAAGTATTAATAAAGCACCCACATTTCAATTAAGAAGTGAACTTCAGTTCTTGCCATGCTACTTTCATGTTAGCTATTACATTAATGTGCCATTTTTTTATAATTTTTCCTTTTGTTCCTTGAAAGAGAGTTCTTTGACGTTTTTAGCAATCAATTGTTCATTCCACATTACTTTTAAAGCTTATCTTCTATGTAGGTTGATTATGTAGAAGGGCCCGTGCCACATACAAGGTTTGTTCTGAAGAGAGCTCTGGAATTTGGATATGATATTGTTGTAGTTGTAAATAAGATCGATAGACCTACTGCTCGTCCTAAATGTGTGGTAATGCAACATTTGAGCTATTTATTGATTTAGATGCAACTGATGAACACGTAAACAGTTACAGCTATCCTATTGTTCATATAATTTGTTTTCAGTTTATCAATACACGGCTATCCTAATCCTCATGTTCATGTTCTATCTATTTCAGCATGCCAATGTGATTTCCAAACAATCTATTCAAGTGGAATTAAAGGAAAGGCCAGTCTATCTCCAGAAAATTTAGCTGATGATCTAGGACCCCTTTTTGAGGCAATTCTTAGATGCATACCAGAGCCACGTGTTGACAAAGATAGTGCCCTACAAATGATTGTGAGTTACAATTTTTATTGTTTTCATTCTTTATTTCTGGTGCATAAACATTGCAGTGCACTGCACTGACAGACTAGGAGTTTTCCTAAAAGAAAAGGCTATAGTTCACGGAACGAGCAAAAGGTTTCTATGCACTTGGATCATTTCTAGCATCTTGTTTAATTGATGCTTTGAACATAGATAGCCTGAGATACAACACTTTGATCAATTGATTTTTGTATCGACTTCTAGCAGCAGGTGTGGCAATTGTGTTGATATGTAAGTATTTTTTTATATTTAGAAGGAATCAATTGCTGCTATTTTCATGAAGCAAAAATTGTTCATTTATATTATCTACCAAAACATTGAGTTCACTATTCTAAAAATCAGTACAATGAAATGACCATATCCAAACTTTTGTAGCTCCAAACCAAGAGTCGGTACATTCAAATCGTATTTTGATTTTTAAATGTAGAGTCGCTAACCAGGACCAATCTCATCTTATGTTGCTGAATTTGCCGATACTTTTATTGGTACCAGTTGATCTTCTTGCTCATTCGTGGACATATCCAATAGGTTAAGTGGTATAATCTTAAATAAGTCATGATCCATCAAAAGAGCTACGCATCACCCCCTGAAATAAAATATTAATGCTATAAATTGACAATGAATCCCATCAATTATAGAAGTAGAGATTAGGGACATGCACCCAAAAATTAGATCAAGGTAAAGAGAATTCATAACATCCAGCAAGTGCACATACATAATTGGATTTAGCTGCACCTACCAAATAAAGCCTGAGAACATCCTGCAACTTCGAGTGGAAGATAGTTTCCACAAAGTTTGCATCTTTCATCTTTAGATCTTGTTTATCTAGGCTCTGTATCTCACACAAGGTTGTTTTGCAGTCATTTTTAAGTCCAAGTCTTATTCTTCAGATGTGTCCTGCTTGCCCTCAAATGAAGGACATGATGTTGCTGCCTATTTGTAAGGTGGGTTCCAGACCGACACCATGGCCACCGCGAACACCCTCAGAGTTCCACCCCCTTGGTGGATGGGAAGCAGTAGCTCATCACGACGTCGGTTTGGCTAGGCAAGGAGAGGTTCTAAATGACTCCTTAAAAAACGATGTGAACTATAATTTGGAACAAAAAAGAGTGTATTGGTAGGCTTCAACTCCTAGGAAGGAGCCTTATCAAATGGTTAAATAGAAAGAGTTGTTTACATCTATTTTTAGTGATGCTAACAAAAGTAAAGAATACTAATTAATGTTTTTGCATATCAATATATTTTAACATATTAATTCCGTAGCAACGCACAGGCATATACCTAGTTACATATATGCTATTATTCTCACCATGCTAAGTTGCGCTTTTAAACCAGTGTCCCACCACTCCATAATGTCTAGAGCAAAATGACCAGAAAAAGCTACCAACCTTTTATATTATGAAATTATATACATGTGTGTATACATATGTTTTAGTTGACAACAAATAATTTAATATAAAGCAATAACTTAAAGTATTTTTAGCAAACAAATATAAAATAAGGACAAAGCTTCTCAAATAAACATACACACGATTTAGTTGAATTGAATGTGTGGAACCCATCAAATAAATGTTTTTAATGTTTTCTCGGCACTGGTATTCACACAAGTTCATTGAATCGAACAGGTAGAGTCCCTCAAAACCTTTTTCACTCACATAATTCAGTTTAATGCTTTCTGAAAGGATATGCTACTTACTCTTGTCACACAGTAGTAGATGAGGGACTCACACAGTAGTAGATGAGGGGTCAGAGAAACTGCCAAACCGGGGAAGGGAAAGATAAGCTAGTAGATAATTGTGTTGTCGTGCCCTGTACTTTTTAGCTGCCAACGACGTCTTTCTCCTCCCCCTACAGTCCCGGAGGCATAGGCACGCAACACAGAGTCAAGCAGCGGGTGCAAACGTGAGTGGCGGTCCTGCAGAGGGTGGAGCGGGCGAGCGGCGGCCTGCAGAGAAGCGAGACAATAGGGAACTCACAAAGAAGTTGCTGCTATGGCTGCTTAGCCTCACACGCAAACTGCGACTGACAGCGAAGCGGAGAAGATGAATGCTTTGGCCAGCGCGAGCCAAGGCCATGGGCCAGAACAAGTATGGCGTGCGCCATATCTATCCGCGTCCATTCGATCAGGGCGGGTAGTTACTCACGATATGCATGCATGTGATTGAGGTGATTTGGTTAGCATCTCCAAAAGGCTGTAAATCTGACCGCTAATATGTTTTTAGGAAGGGAAACATAAAAACTGAGCTCCAACAGATACCGTAAATCTGCCCCAAATTTTTAGCGACACTAATCCTTCGCGACGAGTTGCGCATATCTTCGCGGTCGTGATGCGCCCCCAATCTCCCCCTGCGTCTTCTCCTGTGCGCCAGCAAACTATTCTCGCGTGTTTCCCTTTGCCACAAGCATCTCCCCCAGTCGGAGGTCCTCTTTGCGATGGTCGTGGCTTGAGGTTGCGGCGACAACGGCCTGATGAATTTGAGATGCAGCCACCGAGGCTAGTTGGCCTGGCCTTGCAGGGGCAAGGATGATGCGACTACGAGCAGATGTATCGTGTCCAGTCCGTCGACGTCCAGCACACCCGATGGATTAGCAGCGACGAGCAGATGCATCCTGTCATGGTCTCATGGAAGGTCAGGTACCTGACCGTCCTCATCTGGCAGCCCTTGGTGACGAGCATTCAGATCCCCTTTCGGCAGTCTCGTTCCCTTGCAGCGACGACCTGTTAGCAACCTTCGAACATGCGAACAACAACAACTCATTTGTCACTGGTATGAATTTTGGATTCTTTGTTTTGATGAAATGATATGGATAATTTACTACCTTGTCCGTCTAGCTTGCACATAAGGTCTTTTTTCAATAACCTTGCAGGGTCTATAAGTTTGTACTTAAGTTTTGTCCATTTAGAAATTCTCAGTTTGTTAAACATTCTCAGATTTAAATTTCAGGTGTGCTCACAATGGCTCATAAATGGTGTTTGTTTTGTGTAGACAACAGACATATCTGCAGTGTTGCAAATGCAGAAGGTAGGACTTGCTATGTTTCTGCAATTTTATCTATAGCATTGTTCACAAAAAAAAGTGTCTTGTGGTTGACACATTGTTGAACCATTATTTCAGGAAAAGGCCCTAGAACAGCTTAAAGTCACCAAAGGAAAAACTGTAGATGTTCGCCAAAATATGGATTTTGTCTTCCACACTTTGTAGATTGGTTTTTTCTACATGGATTTTGATATGAAGTAAGCTCCATCTTTGTCTGCAATTCCAATTTGTAATTCTACACACAAAAGTTAGTGATGATATTTGACCATGTATTTTACTGTTTCAAGCTTCTTTGAGGAAGGAGACGATTGGGAGAGGATGAATAGGTTGAAAGTATATGAAGGCTTGTACTGCATGGCAACCAGAAACTTCAAGAAAGCTACCAGCTTATTTTTAGACTCTATATCAGCTTTCACAACTTATGAGAACTTCCCATATGATACATTCATCTTCTATATAGTCCTCACAAGTGTCATCACATTGAATAGTGTATCTCTGAAAGAAAATGTATTTCAACTTTGCCTACTATGTTATGCTTCCTTATCATCATAATCTTGGTTTCCTCGATAACAAGAAATTATATAGTAGTAGAAGCTTACTAATTTTTCTTAAAATACATGCTAGTATGCTCAAATTTCCATCAGGATGTGCCTAGGCTTAACCGTTTACTACCATAAATATTTTTTTTTTGAAAATCTACTTAACCGGTTACTAAACTCTAAACAAATGAACATAATAGGGGCAATGAATAAAGAAAATAAGTACTAATCAAATTGCCCATGTCCAACTAAGTCACGATAACCAAGTGACTATAACTATTTTTGACCCAAAAATGCATGGCAATAAATAAAAAGCACTCAGCACATTAATTATCAAAGAAAAAGGAGTATCGAACGAGGCATTACCTCAAACAGCTGTTGTGCATCTAGATCTCCACTCAGAGAGGAGAGAACAACCACAAACATTAGCTACATAAACGACCCAAATGAGGATTCTTGCGAATTAAAAGCATTGTTAGCAAGCCATTGTGCGAAGGCAGACTGTACCTGGCAGCACATCGTCAGGCGTATCAGAAACTAGGGGAGGGAGGAGCAGTGAGCAGAATACAGCGGTGCCTTGTTGTCCTTGGTGGACTCGTCGTTGGCTTCAATGCCACGACGAAGCAATCCAGCGACAAACCCCACGGAATCGTCTTCTTCTTGGTCTTCGGTGACGGATTCGGCCCAATTGCTTCTTCCTTTGCGCCCGCTCGGATCCATTGTCAAATGCCCTCATTTATCTGCCTCTGCGAGCTGGTGGATGAGTAGAGATCATGGAGTTGAGGTGAGGGAGGGAGGGAGTGAGCGAGCTGGTAGACGTGCAGATCATGGAGCTGACGAGAGGGAGAGAGCGGTTCCAGGGATGGGAGTGGGAATTTCTTCGGGTCGTCATTGCTGTGTAGTTGGGATGGGAGAGAAACAATGTTGTTGTGTGTGAGCGAGCAGTTCCAGTTGAGATTTGGGATGGGAGAGAAACAATGTTTTCTTGTAAAAATAGTTTGAACGGCCATCATGTAACACAAAGTAGACTTAGTTGGAGTGGTTAAGTGTCAGCGCCGGTAGAGAATTGGTCATAGTTTGATCCCTATATGCCTCATATTTTTGCCGCGCGGGAGGGACAACCACGGTGGGTGGTAGAACAACCAGAGGCAGGCTACCCTTGTAGCCTTAATAAGTAGTATAGATATTGTAGGCAAACATATCATATAGAAGTAATAGTAACACAAGCAACTTAGCTGACACTTCACACAAACAGAGAAATTGCAACACTTTAGACTTCAATAGACAACATCCAAGAGCCAACAACAAGTATATATGCCATCCAACATAGGCATTCAGGCACTCAAGCACACAAAAACTGAGCTAAGAAACATTGCAACACACAGGTCACAGGGCCACGACCAGGTCCAAGTGGCCAACACGACAAGTACACATGTGACACAGCTTGACAGCCAACACTTGGAGTCTTGGACAGCAACACACACTTTTTGGATAGCAAACAACAAGGCAACACGCACCAACAGCGGTATAGGTAGAACACAGGATTGCCATTCGCCAACAGCATATGTAGTACTTGGAGTCTTGGACAGCAGGTCAGCAGCACACACCACTTGACTTGGATAGCGTAACAAAGCAAAGGAAATATAAGTATTTAGATAATCAAAGCAAAGAAAATGATACAAATAATTCAATATTACCTTTGCGAAACATCAAGTCCCCATATGAATTTCCAAAATCCCAGTAACAATGCAAATGAGGGATGCACACAACCACTTACACCAAGTTTCATACAAAAAAATCTCAGTAAAATTTTGTTTGGGTTGTCTTGATAGAAAGTAGTGCTGGTGGTTATAAATGTGTCTTTTAGTGGTTGTGTGCACACTCTGTTTGTCTAATTTACATGCAGTGGCAACTTTGTTGTAGTGTTGCGGTTCTAAAGTACTACTGTACTTCAGTTCGAAGACCTGGGAGAAAATTTTGGTTCACCTGAATAAAGTGCAGACAAAAAATTCAAGAAATGGCCCTCTCGATGCTGCTTTATTTAGTGCATGAAATTTGGAAGACATTTTATACTAAGACTTAAATCAAAGTGCCATACTATAGTTTTAGAGAAGTGAGCACTCAAAACCTGTCACACCCGGTTTTGGAAGGCAAACCGAATGCGAACTATGTAAGTGCCAGGATCAGAACTCACGTACACAGCGATTACATAAATGAACATCGTCGCACAATGCTCGAATAATAACATAAAAGAGTATTAACTTATTACATCACAGGGTCTTAGACATCCACATAGTCATCAAGTTAACAGTTAAATCAAAGTGCTAGCGAAACGCAGTAAAGATAAGGCCTTCACAGGCAGCTGACTGGGGGTTGCCGCCAACCCACACCTAGAATTCGTCGTAGTCTTGGAACTCCTGGAAGTCTCCTTCCACGGCTTCGCCTTCTCCTGAGCAGTGGTTACAATGCGGACAACCTGGTGTTTGGTGGTAAAGCAAGGATGAGTACACATCAACGTACTCAGCAAATGTCCCGTTTGGCTGAAGTGGACTAGCTTTATGTGGGGTTAGGCTCAAGCAGTTGCTTTTAGTTGGTCAGGTATTTATCATCAGTAGAAGCCAGATTTTAGCATTAACCAACCCATGAACCATTCCCTCATCGAGGAACAACATCATCATATTCGAATCAAAACCATAACATAATCCTTGTATCTCGAACCATCCGTATCTCTAATCAAAGAGGATCCCAAGGATGCTCTTAACCGTGAGCACGGCTGATATATCAGTTTCACTACCCTCTGCAGAGGTCACACACTTTACCCATGAGCCGTGATTCCCTCTCTAGCCCGGGCTTGCAAGACCCTTATTCACTCCCAAGGTGAATGGCCAGGGATTCACTACGTAGCCTTTACAAAGATTCCCTAGAGGCCATAGCTGCCCGTTAGGTTTCTCCAGTTTGATAAACACAGTACTCCTCCCCGCAGGAGAGTGACTGACAAAAGCAAAACGAAAGAACCTCGGCACTCAGCCTCGGCAGAGCAAGCACTGTGCCTGGACCCCTTTGACGGCACGACGGTGAAGCAACTACACCTCTAGTTCCTCTAATTAATTAGCTAAGGGCACCCCATTTCACCCTCATGGTTGCACTGTTATCCCGGGTGGTCTCTCAACGAACAGGTCCTTACGGAGAGGTACTCAGGAAACAGCCTGAGCCCCCTAGAGTATCACAAGATTATCAACATCATCAGGATAACAGTATCATAAATATTCACATCATGTTCATTTATTAAGTTAAGGCAGTAGCAGAATGCTAACCCTAATAGCCCATAAGGTCATCAAGGATAAAGTAAAGTGTAAAGCTAGTCAATCCTTAGGTTCCAAGTAAGTAATGCGGGATAGTAAGTTATAAGTGAATAGGACATAATGGGTCAGAGGACACTTGCCTTCACCAAACTGCTGATCAGAGACTTCCTCTGCAACTTCCTCGGGAAACACAGACTGCTCGTTGTCTACGTAAAGTAATCATTCACACTATGCACTTGGGAAATATCAAACAAAAACAATATACCAAACATATGCAGCAGAGAGATCACAAGTTCATAATAGAAAAGGGATAGGCACTCTGGTATTCTCTAGGTCTAGGGTAGAGGACTATACAAAGTGATTCATTATCCACTAATCAGGTTTAAGTCAGTGGTGGGATTAAATCATTATCTGGTTTTAAGTTCCTAAACTTAGGTGTTTAAGTCCATAAACTTAAGTGCTCCAACTTTTATTAAAGTCTACCAATTTCTAATTATCTCAAATAAGGTTCCAATAACCTTAATCCTATCCTAATGATTAACCATTAATTGGGACATGGAAACAGCAGGGAAACCTTGCTTAAACAGATAGATAATAATATTATGAACATTTTGCAATTTGAAGCACCTAATTTGGAGTTCATATGGCAAAGTTATGAATTTTACAAGTTTAGGGGTTAAAAATATACCCTAAGGACCTATTTTGGATTAAATAAAAGGTCCGAGGACCTAACTGTAAGAAACCAGGGACGGTGGGTTCAAATTCCAGAAAACAGGGGGGCTCTTTAAGAAAACGCGCGGGCGAAGGGGTATCGGACTCCTACGGCCGTCGGATCTCAGACGGACGGCCAGGATTAGATCCTGCGGGCGGGCGCGCGAGCGCGCGGTGGCCTGGGTGGCTGACAGGCGGGGCCGGCAGGCAGCGCGAGCGCGCGGGCGGGCTGACAGGCGGGACCCAAACGGCAGGGAGACGGGGTGTGGGGGAAGCGGGCCTGGGCCGCTGGATCTCCGGCGGACGGCCAGGATCAGGTTTGGCCTAATTAAAACGGGACCGCCCGATCTGGGACGGACGGCGGGGATCGGGTGGCCGGCCTGGGCTTCTCCTACGGCTAGCTGGGGCGGCGGCGCTCGTCCCCGCGGCGGAGGACTCGCCGGAGACGAGGGGCGCAGGCGCTTGGCGGGTCTCTGGGGCGACCTGAGTGGCCGGGAAGGTTGGGAAGGGCACGGGGAATTCTTTGGTGGGGTCTGGGTCGGGGCAGGGGCACCGGAGGAGGGCGGTCCACGGCGAAGTGGCTCGGCGGCGGCGTTAAGCAACTCCGACGAGGAATTAAGCGCGACAGAGTGCAATAGAGGGGAAGGGAGAGGGCCTGGGAGGTTCCTTACCTCAAGGCGAACTCCGGAGACTCCTCGGTGGCAGCGATGACGCGACGGTGACCCGGGGCGATGGTGGCGGACCTCAGCGGCTGCACGGAGGACGGCGGGTGAGCGCGGGCAGAGAGAAATAGGGAGGGGGAGAGGGAATTGGGGCGCGTCCCGGGTTGCGGACGCCGGGGCGAAGCTCACCGTGGCAGGGGGCACGGCAGGGCTCCAACGGCGACGGAGGAACGAGCTCGGGCGGCGGTGGTTTAATGGCGGCGGCGCTTTGGCGTGTGAGCAGCGAGGTGGAGATGGGAGGGAGGCCCGCAGGTGCGCAAATGAGGGAGGGGGAGATGGCGAGCGAGGTTCAGGGCTCAAGTGGCCAAGGGCAAGGTGGTGGCGAGCTCCACGCGCGACGTGGGCGCGGAGTCCGCGGCACGCGCAGCGGCGGTTACGCGGAGACGACGGGGCTGACAGCCTGGGCCCGCGAGCAGAGAGAGAGAGGAAAGCGGGCGCGGGCGCGGAGAACGGTTGCGCTGACGGGCGGGCCCGCCAAGGCAGAGAGAGCGGGGGAAGCGGGCGCGCGGAAGGCGGCCGCGCTGACGGGTGGGCCCGCCAGGGCAGAGAGAGGAGGGGGGGGGAGAGGGCGCGCGCGCGGGATGGGCCTAGCTGGGCCGAAAGGCCGAGGGGGCGGGGGAGTGGGCTTCTTTTCCTTTTCTTTTTAATCTGGAATTGTTTTTCCTTTTTCTTTTTATTTTCTCCATTTGATTCAAATTCAAATAAGCCACAAATTCAAATTAGACTTTCTAAGAATTATGCACCAAACAAAAGTGAAATCTAGGGTTCAACATGATGCAACAATTCATACTCCCTTGGAGTTTGAGCCCATAGACTATAGTTACAAATAAAATAACCACTTTTCTCCTATAGAAATGAGAAAGAGAAGATTGGGGAAGGATGAGAAAAGGGAAGTAACACCTGAATTTGTGAATATGAGCAAAGAAATTTTATACCCCCAAATTCAGGGTGTTACAAACCTATCCCCCTTAAAAGAATCTCGCCCCGAGATTCAAGGTTGGTCAGCAAAGAGTTCAGGGTATTTGGCCTTCAGATCATCTTCTCGTTCCCAGGTTGCTTCTTCCTCGGAGTGGTGACCCCATCTGACTTTGCACATTCTGATGGTGTTCCTCCGGGTGACTCTGTCTGCAAACTCCAGAATCTGCGATGGCTTCTCTATGTATGTCAGATCCTCCTGGACTTCCAAACCCTCCACTGGCAACTGTTCTTCTGGTACTCGCAGACACTTCTTCAATTGCGACACGTGGAACACATTGTGCACTGCTTACAAGCTTTCTGGTAGGTTGAGTTGGTAAGCCACTTCTCCACGCTTTGCTTGAATCTGATATGGTCCAACGTACCGGGGTGCTAACTTGCCTTTAACTCCGAACCTTCTGACTCCCCTGATAGGTGACACCTTCAGATAGACGAAATCCCCCACTTCGAAACTCAGTTCTCTTCTCCTTCGGTCCGCATAGCTTCGCTGTCTTGATTGTGCTATCTTCAGATTCTCCCGAACCATTTTGATATTCTCTTCGGCTTCAAGCAGGATGTCGGGGCCAAACACCTGTCTCTCTCCAGGCTGGTCCCAATGCAGCGGAGTCCTACAACTCCGTCCATAGAGTGCCTGAAACAGCGACATCTTCAAGCTGGCCTGGTAACTATTGTTATAGGAGAATTCTGCATAAGGTAACCTTTTGTCCCATCCTGACTTGTCTTGCAACGCACAGGCTCTCAGCATATCTTCTAGGATCTGGTTAGTTCTTTCAGTCTGACCGTCTGTCTGCGGATGATAAGCCGAGCTGAAGTTCAAATGTGTGCCCAAAGCTTCTTGTAGCTGCTGCCAAAAATGAGAGGTGAACTGCGTTCCTCGATCTGACACTATCTTCTTCGGCACACCATGAAGGCAGACTATCCGTGACATGTATAACTCAGCTAACGTTGCTCCGGTGTATGTTGTCTTCACGGGTATGAAATGGGCCACCTTTGTTAAGCGGTCCACAACCACCCAGATGGAATCATAGCCAGCCCGGGTACGAGGTAGGCCAACTACAAAGTCCATCCCGATCTCATCCCACTTCCACTGAGGAATCCGCAATGGCTGCAACAATCCGGCGGGCCTTTGATGCTCTGCTTTGGTTCTTTGACAGCTATCACAGATGGCGACATATTCTGCGATTTCTCTTTTCATGCCATACCACCAAAACCTCCTTTTTAAATCCTGGTACATCTTTTCACTTCCCGGGTGTATGGAGTAGGCTGTCTCATGAGCTTCCTTTAGGATCAGTTCCCGAATAGGTTTGAGGTCGGGGACACACAATCGGTCCTTGAACCATATTACTCCCTCTTCATCCTCTCGAAAGTCTTTGCCTCTTCCTTCTAAGATTAGCTGCCGGATCTTGTTGATGCTTTCATCATCCTTCTGCCCTTCTTTGATCTCCCGCTCTAGGGTGGGCTCTAATTCCACTGTTACTCCTTGCGTACTGTTCAGGAAACCGAGACTCAGTCTGTCGAACTCCTTGGCTAACTCATATGGCATTGGGTACGTAGCCATCATGTTGACTTGACTCTTCTTGCTCAGAGCATCTGCAACCACATTGGCTTTGCCTGGATGGTAATGTATCTCCAACTCATAGTCCTTGATCAATTCCAACCATCTTCGCTGTCTCATGTTTAACTCTGACTGGGTGAATATGTACTTCAGACTTTTATGATCTGTGTAGATGTCGCACTTCTGTCCATACAAGTAATGTCTCCATGTCTTCAAAGCATGAACTACTGCTGCCAACTCCAGGTCGTGTGTGGGATAATTTTTCTCATGGATCTTCAGCTGTCGAGATGAATATGCTACAACTCTTCCTTCTTGCATTAGCACACATCCCAATCCGGTGTAAGAAGCATCGCAATACACTGAGAATGGCTTGTGAACATCAGGCAGGACTAACACCGGAGCTGTAGTCAATCTATTTTTCAGTTCTTCAAATGCTTCCTGACACTTTTGGGTCCACTTAAACTCAACTTTCTTCGCTAGTAACGCTGTCATTGGTCTAGCAATCTTTGAGAAGCCTTCGATGAAACGCCTGTAATACCCAGCCATTCCAATGAAGCTCTTGATCCCACGAACATCCTTTGGCGCTTTCCAGTTCAGGATATCTGCTACTTTCTTTGGATCCACTGCCAACCCATCTTGGTTTATGATGTGACCCAGAAACAGGACTTCATGAATCCAGAACTCGCATTTGCCCAGCTTGGCATACAACTGATGCTCTCGAAGTCTTTGCAATACCATCTTCAAATGCTTTACATGATCTTCCTCACTTCGAGAGTATATGAGAATATCATCGATAAACACTATCACAAACTTGTCCAGATAATCCATGAACACGCTGTTCATCAGATACATAAAGAAGGCTGGCGCATTTGTCAAACCAAAGGACATAACTGTGAATTCATATAACCCGTACTTGGTGATGAATGCCGTCTTTGGTATGTCCGAGGGTCGGATTCTGAGTTGATGGTAACCTGATCTCAGATCTATCTTCGAGAATACGCTGGCACCTCTGAGCTGGTCGAACAAATCTTCTATCCTTGGCAGGGGGTACTTGTTCTTGACAGTGACTTCATTCAAGGCCCTGTAGTCTATGCACATCCTTTTGGTACCATCTTTCTTCTCTACAAACAACACCGGAGCGGCCCAAGGCGAGGTACTTGGTCTGATGTAACCCTTCTCTAACATCTCATCTATCTGCTTCTTGAGTTCCACCAATTCTGGTCCAGACACTCGGTAGGCTCTTTTGGAAATGGGGGCGGTACCAGGGATAAGCTCTATGGCAAATTCGACCTTTCTCTCGGGTGGCATGCCCGTTAGCTCCTCGGGAAATACGTCCGGAAAGTCCGACACGACCTTGATAGCCTCAAGCGGGTTGGGCTCCTTACTATCAACTGAAATCTGGTGACAGACACCCTCTGCTGATTTAGGCATCCTTAGCTCGGCCACTACCTCTTCTCCTGACGGAGACTTCAATGTTACGGTCCTCTTGTCACAGCTAACATTCGCCTCATACTTCATTAACCAATTCATCCCTAGAATGACATCTATCCCAGGGGTGTCTATTACTATTAAGTCACTGGGGAATCCTATCCCCCTTATTTCCACCCTTATATTTGAGCATATTTTATCTGTTTGCACCTTGCCACCAACTGAATTAATCCTCATGGGCGGCATCATTGCCTCTACTGAGATGTTATGCAATTCTACCCAGGTTGCAGTAACAAATGAATGAGTTGCACCAGTATCAAATAGCACTTTCGTGGGATGAGATTCGACTGAGAACATACCTACTGCCACATCTGGTGCATCCTGGATTGCTTCGGCCTCCAAGTGGTTCACCTTTCCACAGTTGTACGCTTGGTTACGATTGCCTGCTGTCGGCTGCAGTACACCTTGCCTTGTTGGAGCATTGGGGTTGGTCTGCTGCTGCGCCATCTTCTTTGGGCACTGCATCGCCCAGTGGCCTTGTTCTCCACAATGGAAACATCCTCTGCCTCCTCCTTGTGCTGGGGCTGCTTGGTTGCTCTGGTTTGCTGCTGGGGCAGGAAGGCGAGGTGCCTGGTTGTTCTGCTTCTGATACTGATTACCTCCCTGCTGGCTGTTCTGACGATACTGCTGCTGCTGCTGTGGGTACTGCCTCTGAAACTGCTGCTGATGCGGACGCTGATTCTGATTCTGATATCCTTGCGGGTGACCAGGCCTGCCTTGCTGAGATGAACTGCCTGAGAAACGTGGACGGCTGATGCTTCCGGACTGGGGTCCACTCATCTTACGCTTCCGATCTTCCATATCCTTACGCTTCTTCTCCGTCATAACTGCCCTATCGATCAGGTGCTGGAAGGTGGGGAAGGTGTGATTCATCAGCTGGTAATGCAGGGGATCCACCAAACCCCTCATGAACCTGTACTGCCTTTTAGCATCAGTGTTGACATCCTCAGGTGCATAACGAGATTGCTGCAGAAACTTGTCTCTGTATTCACTAACAGACAGGGGTCCCTGCTTCAGAGCCAGAAACTCCTCCTTCTTCACGATCATCAGTCCCTCCGGCACATGGTACCTGCGGAAACTCTCGCTGAATTCTTCCCAGGTGATGGCTTCGGGGTCAGCATGTGTGGCGAGGTAGGACTCCCACCAGGACTGGGCTGCTCCCCTTAGCTGACGGGGACCATACAGAACCTTCTCCCTGTCGTCACATTGGGCGGTGCGCAGTTCTCTCTCCACTGCGCGCAGCCAGTCTTCTGCATCTATGGGGTCAGCAGAATGGGCGAAGGTAGGAGGGTGCCCTCTCATGAACTCACCACGCTTATCCAGTGGCATCTGGGGCATCTGCACTTGCAATTGGGGTTGGGGTTGCTGTTGAGCCTGCTGCATGGCTGCCAGAGTCTGCCCAATGGCCTGCACTGCCTGAGTCTGCATCAAGAACATCTGCTCCACTGTCATCGGGGGTGGCGGGGGAGGCTGCCTCTGTTGTTCCTCCTGCTGGTCATGCTGCTCTTGCTGAGCACGCCTGTTGCATCGGCGCCTGTTGTCTGACATCTGTGGAAGATATTCATACATCAGCATTGATCTTACAACCCTCCAGCATAAGAAAAGAGAATACAGAATTCTTCATGACACTGAGTGAACAAAGGGCTTCACTGATCCTCATTACGATTCAACACAGCTTCTCAGATAAGAAGGAAAGTAGAAGTAAATGGATTCCCAACTAAATAACTGACTTCACTAACATTATAGCTAGGCCAAACTGCAGGAGAAGCCCACAGGTTGGCAACAGTCATTACAAAGATTCAAATCCAGCACAAGTTCATCATAACAAGCATGCAAGCAACTAATAAGCAAACTAAGCTAATTGGAAGCAACTGATAAGCAAACTAAACTAACTATTTTAAGACTGAGACATCTGACTTAGGAATTATTACAAACTCCGATGCTAACGATCTAAGGATCCAGATCTATCCTGGTATTACAGGCAGGGGAACCATAAGTGTGGTGACCACATGGCGGTGAGCGGTATGGGTGCTGAGTCCCAACAGGAGCGGGAGAACCACCCTCCTGGTGATGGCGCTCTGCCAGCTCAGCACGCAACTCCGCAATCTCCGTTCGAGCCCTGCTCAACTCGTCCAGAGAGTGATCCAGCTCAGTGTTAAGCACTGCGACTAGGTTGACTGTGCTGCTCAACCTAGGGTTAGCCTCACCAACAGGTGAGACAACCACACTCTCTGTGCTGCCAGTAGGGCGGCGGGGGTAGTACCGAAGGTTAAGACCGTCGGCCACCCCACCGAACAAAGAACAGTACTGGGAGAGTGCACGTCGTGCTGCATCCTGCATAGCCGCCTCTGCAGTGTCCCTCTCGGAGATGGAATAGTGCTCCGAAACGGCCTCCGCACCCCAGAGGTCATCCTCCGGACGGCGAACTAGGCAGGTAGCCTCCCAGCGGTCCGGGTACCTCCCGCGACTGTGCTGGTAGACTACACAACGATACTCGATCGACCAGGTATGCCGGTCAAAAGCCTGGCGCAGCAAGGTGTCGAGTGCGTCGTGGAAGTGACAACCGCGAGCGGCGTCACGGGTGATGGGTCGGGCGACCCATCCTTCCGCCTCCTGCGGCTCAGAAGACTCCGTGCTGTGGTCTGAGTCGTCGTCGTTGGGGTCTCCTCCAAGACCTCCTCCAGTAGCTCCTCCAACAGCCGGGGCGTCCCGCAGTGGTGCAGGGGGCGCCTCCAGCTGGGCAACAGAGGAACGGGGCCTCACGGACTCCACCTCTTGCTGGGGTGGGGAGGAAGAGCCCTGCTGCTCTCTGTGCTGGCGCCGGCGTTCCTGCTCCTCACGCAGGCGGTGGTGCAGTCTCTCCAGGTGACTCGACTGACCGGACACGGTGCGGTGCAGAGGACGCTCCGCAAGTCGAGACGGCAGGAAAGGAATCACCGACTTACGTGCAGTGTGTCTAAGACGAGCCATCTACAAAAGACACTGTAAGCATAAGAGTAAGAGCAGAACTAATATGACAAGTGAATAAGCCATAGACAGAATAAGATAAAAATTTTAACAAGGTACAATATAGTATATATATGTAGTAAAACATAGGGTTGGTCGAGATGACCGACTTTTGAAGTAACATCAGAGGTCAAGATGAGAGGGAAGGTCAATAGTCCTTAGTACGACCAGTGCTACTCTAGGTCAGCGGTCCTACAGTCAGCACGGCTTTGATACCACTTATGTCACACCCGGTTTTGGAAGGCAAACCGAATGCGAACTATGTACGTGCCAGGATCAGAACTCACGTACACAGCGATTACATAAATGAACATCGTCGCACAATGCTCGAATAATAACATAAAAGAGTATTAACTTATTACATCACAGGGTCTTAGACATCCACATAGTCATCAAGTTAACAGTTAAATTAAAGTGCTAGCGAAACGCAGTAAAGATAAGGCCTTCACAGGCAGCTGACTGGGGGTTGCCGCCAACCCACACCTAGAATTCGTCGTAGTCTTGGAACTCCTGGAAGTCTCCTTCCACGGCTTCGCCTTCTCCTGAGCAGTGGTTACAATGCGGACAACCTGGTGTTTGGTGGTAAAGCAAGGATGAGTACACATCAACGTACTCAGCAAATGTCCCGTTTGGCTGAAGTGGACTAGCTTTATGTGGGGTTAGGCTCAAGCAGTTGCTTTTAGTTGGTCAGGTATTTATCATCAGTAGAAGCCAGATTTTAGCATTAACCAACCCATGAACCATTCCCTCATCGAGGAACAACATCATCATATTCGAATCAAAACCATAACATAATCCTTGTATCTCGAACCATCCGTATCTCTAATCAAAGAGGATCCCAAGGCTGCTCTTAACCGTGAGCACGGCTGATATATCAGTTTCACTACCCTCTGCAGAGGTCGCACACTTTACCCATGAGCCGTGATTCCCTCTCTAGCCCGGGCTTGCAAGACCCTTATTCACTCCCAAGGTGAATGGCCAGGGATTCACTACGTAGCCTTTACAAAGATTCCCTAGAGGCCATAGCTGCCCGTTAGGTTTCTCCAGTTTGATAAACACAGTACTCCTCCCCGCAGGAGAGTGACTGACAAAAGCAAAACGAAAGAACCTCGGCACTCAGCCTCGGCAGAGCAAGCACTGTGCCTGGACCCCTTTGACGGCACGACGGCGAAGCAACTACACCTCTAGTTCCTCTAATTATATAGCTAAGGGCACCCCATTTCACCCTCATGGTTGCACTGTTATCCCGGGTGGTCTCTCAACGAACAGGTCCTTACGGAGAGGTACTCAGGAAACAGCCTGAGCCCCCTAGAGTATCACAAGATTATCAACATCATCAGGATAACAGTATCATAAATATTCACATCATGTTCATTTATTAAGTTAAGGCAGTAGCAGAATGCTAACCCTAATAGCCCATAAGGTCATCAAGGATAAAGTAAAGTGTAAAGCTAGTCAATCCTTAGGTTCCAAGTAAGTAATGCGGGATAGTAAGTTATAAGTGAATAGGACATAATGGGTCAGAGGACACTTGCCTTCACCAAACTGCTGATCAGAGACTTCCTCTGCAACTTCCTCGGGAAACACAGACTGCTCGTTGTCTACGTAAAGTAATCATTCACACTATGCACTTGGGAAATATCAAACAAAAACAATATACCAAACATATGCAGCAGAGAGATCACAAGTTCATAATAGAAAAGGCATATGCACTCTGGTATTCTCTAGGTCTAGGGTAGAGGACTATACAAAGTGATTCATTATCCACTAATCAGGTTTAAGTCAGTGGTGGGATTAAATCATTATCTGGTTTTAAGTTCCTAAACTTAGGTGTTTAAGTCCATAAACTTAAGTGCTCCAACTTTTATTAAAGTCTACCAATTTCTAATTATCTCAAATAAGGTTCCAATAACCTTAATCCTATCCTAATGATTAACCATTAATTGGGACATGGAAACAGCAGGGAAACCTTGCTTAAACAGATAGATAATAATATTATGAACATTTTGCAATTTGAAGCACCTAATTTGGAGTTCATATGGCAAAGTTATGAATTTTACAAGTTTAGGGGTTAAAAATATACCCTAAGGACCTATTTTGGATTAAATAAAAGGTCCGAGGACCTAACTGTAAGAAACCAGGGACGGCGGGTTCAAATTCCAGAAAACAGGGGGGCTCTTTAAGAAAACGCGCGGGCGAAGGGGTATCGGACTCCTACGGCCGTCGGATCTCAGACGGACGGCCAGGATTAGATCCTGCGGGCGGGCGCGCGAGCGCGCGGCGGCCTGGGTGGCTGACAGGCGGGGCTGGCAGGCAGCGCGAGCGCGCGGGCGGGCTGACAGGCGGGACCGGCGGGCAGCGCGAGCGCGCGGGCGGGCTGACAGGCGGGACCCAAACGGCAGGGAGACGGGGTGTGGGGGAAGCGGGCCTGGATCTCCGGCGGACGGCCAGGATCAGGTTTGGCCTAATTAAAACGGGACCGCCCGATCTGGGACGGACGGCGGGGATCGGGTGGCCGGCTTGGGCTTCTCCTACGGCTAGCTGGGGCGGCGGCGCTCGTCCCCGCGGCGGAGGACTCACCGGAGACGAGGGGCGCGGGCGCTTGGCGGGTCTCTGGGGCGACCTGAGTGGCCGGGAAGGTTGGGAAGGGCACGGGGAATTCTTTGGTGGGGTCTGGGTCGGGGCAGGGGCACCGGAGGAGGGCGGTCCACGGCGAAGTGGCTCGGCGGCGGCGTTAAGCAACTCCGACGAGGAATTAAGCGCGACAGAGTGCAATAGAGGGGAAGGGAGAGGGCCTGGGAGGTTCCTTACCTCAAGGCGAACTCCGGAGACTCCTCGGTGGCGGCGATGACGCGACGGTGACCCGGGGCGACGGTGGCGGACCTCAGCGGCTGCACGGAGGACGGCGGGTGAGCGCGGGTAGAGAGAAATAGGGAGGGGGAGAGGGAATTGGGGCGCGTCCCGGGTTGCGGACGCCGGGGCGAAGCTCACCGTGGCAGGGGGCACGGCAGGGCTCCAACGGCGACGGAGGAACGAGCTCGGGCGGCGGTGGTTTAATGGCGGCGGCGCTTTGGCGTGTGAGCAGCGAGGTGGAGATGGGAGGGAGGCCCGCAGGTGCGCAAATGAGGGAGGGGGAGATGGCGAGCGAGGTTCGGGGCTCAAGTGGCCAAGGGCGAGGTGGTGGCGAGCTCCACGCGCGACGTGGGCGCGGAGTCCGCGGCACGCGCGGCGGCGGTTACGCGGAGACGAGGGGCTGACAGCCCGGGCCCGCGAGCAGAGAGAGAGAGGAAAGCGGGCGCGGGCGCGGAGAACGGTTGCGCTGACGGGCGGGCCCGCCAAGGCAGAGAGAGCGGGGGAAGCGGGCGCGCGGAAGGCGGCCGCGCTGACGGGTGGGCCCGCCAGGGCAGAGAGAGGAGGGGGGGGGGGAGAGGGCGCGCGCGGGGGATGGGCCTAGCTGGGCCGAAAGGCCGAGGGGGCGGGGGAGTGGGCTTCTTTTCCTTTTCTTTTTAATCTGGAATTGTTTTTCCTTTTTCTTTTTATTTTCTCCATTTGATTCAAATTCAAATAAGCCACAAATTCAAATTAGACTTTCTAAGAATTATGCACCAAACAAAAGTGAAATCTAGGGTTCAACATGATGCAACAATTCATACTCCCTTGGAGTTTGAGCCCATAGACTATAGTTACAAATAAAATAACCACTTTTCTCCTATAGAAATGAGAAAGAGAAGATTGGGGAAGGATGAGAAAAGGGAAGTAACACCTGAATTTGTGAATATGAGCAAAGAAATTTTATACCCCCAAATTCAGGGTGTTACAAAACCGAAACCTGAGGTGATGTCAATTTCTAGATTTGAGCACCAGTCACTCTATAAGAGCATGGCTGAAATCCTACCTTCCTTTCCTTTTTTAAGCATAGAGAACCTAAACCAAACAAAGAAGATAAATCTTAGAAAGGCTCAGAAGTATTCATTGGTTTCTCTTGTCAGGGATCTAAAAATAGGTAGGTATTTTTTGTCATCACATCCTCAAGTCAGATCCGACGAGAAAAGCAAGCAAAAGAAAGGAGAGTGTCAAAATCCAAAGAAAATATAAAAGAAATTGAAGGTGATAAATGGACAGTCCTCACCCTCACCCACCCCTAATCTGATCCAAGCATATCCCTTCACAACGAGTGTACCTTGATCCGTGCGGTGGGGGCTCCTAGCCGACCACGAGGATGGCACAGCTGCAGCTACCACCGATTCCGCAGCAGCTTTATCCGTGAGATTGACAACTTAAATAGTGTCATGCTGCACACGCACACACACGACAAACACTACCGTTGCTCGAGCAGGGATTTGTAGCAGAGCCAAAATAATCAACAAATAAAGAAAGAACCTGATAAAGAAGAAGACACAAACCTATACATGGACAGATGTACTTCTAAAGTGACCAAGGTTAGCAAACATTGCCTCACTTCCTAAAAATGGTAAAGTGTCATGTGATTAGTTATAAACAAGTAGCTTGAACTTGTAATCCAGACATAGACAAGAGGACTGCAAGAAAAAGGACAAGCAAAAACCAGAAGTATCCCCAAATAATTACATCTGATAGTTCCTAGTAAAAACAAGAAGTGAGAAGGGAAATAAAACCATCAAGGCATGAAAAGAACAGAGATAAGAAACTATGAAGTAAAGAGGGTAAAGTTCTCTATCATTCACTGCAAGAAATAAATGGATATCGTGTCCTTCACCATAACATGTGGTTTTGGTTGATGCATATGTAAGCATGTAAATACAAATAAATAACATGATGGAAAGGCTAGAAGTTGACATTTTAGCGTGATTGCCCTAGGGTATATTGTAAATAACTCTAAGCGTTGGCAGGAAGGTAGCTAAAACTAACATCCATGGTAGCATAGTTTTTCTAAGGGACATATAGCGTATGGTTTGTTTGGTGAAGCTACAAATTCAACTTGAGCCCAATAGATGTGTACGCATGTTAGATACTACTGGTGATACCATACAATTGCATTGTCAAGTAAAAACATAAAGCCAATAGAATGTGCACGGCAGTGCAGAATAAAATGTCAGAAAGTGTACAAAAGTGCTTGCCAGCTCAATCTCTGACAGAGATAATTAATACCCAGAAACAAATTAAACTGCAAGTATGCGCTATCATGTAGTTCTCAGAAACAAATTTTAGCAGCATAAGCAGTGGTGCATTCTATTTTGTTGCAATTGGTTTTCTCTTTGAAAATAAAGCTCTGGTTTACTAATAGAAAAAAAATACCGGCACCAGAGATAGGACATGCATAGCCTCAGTAGCCCCAAATGGCATCCAAATTGTAGATAGTGCATCAGCGTCTATGGATAAGATAAAGCTCATCAACCAATCAGTGCAAAATTTAGATCAAGAGCACCCGCAGGCTGATGGCTCAGGGCATGGTCTTACACTACCTACCAGCATAACCACTACACTAAATGAGGACTTCTCCAAATTGTAATGAACCTTATAAAAATAGAGGGAGTAGTGTATAATTGAAAAGAACACATACTTTATCTTCACTACAGATTGAGAAGCAATGGAACGGTATTGGTTATTGGTTATGCATCATCTATGTCAAAGCGAAGGATGTCCTCAGAATGAAAAAAGTTGAACTAATAAAGAAAGAAGTTTACCTTGATGTTTGGCCTCAATTGGTTGTGCCATCTTTCTCTGCATCGCTTCCCCACTCTTGCTGGCGGTAGTTGTGCTATGTAAGACCACTTCGTCGGTCAAAATTGTTCCACTAATTTTACCAGTGTCCTATCATTTTTTTCATTAATAGATGGTGGAGAACAAGTCACGACTAGCAGTAAACAGTAGAAAAAAGAAGCAAGTATAGATGGATTTTAACTTTTACCTCAGGAGCTATGTAAGATGGAGGGAGGGAGATTTGAGTAGCAAGTTTGTTATATGTCTACATGTCGTAGACAGGAGAACTGACCTCACGACTGAATACATTGCTAATGGTACAATGTACTCCTTCTAGTCGCGGTGGGGAGGCCTACGTCGAGGATGGGCACTCGCTCCACCTCTGGTAGCGACAGCATGCCCTGGATAGGGAGAGAGCGCAGGTCTGAACATGCCATTGATTGATAACTTACTAATTTATCCTCAACACTGAATTATTGCAGCTGCAATTTCTACTACTTGCTCAAGAAAACCGATTGTAAAAATTCCTTCCTCCTAGTTCCTAGCAGGTGATCCACGCTAGTAAAAAATGTGCAAAAGCCCCTTTGCTCATGAGTAAAAGACAATAGCTCATCACCTTTGGAGTCGTCGACAAACCCCATGGCGGCAGTAGATGCCCTATCCTTTTTGATCCCAAGTGACAGCTCATCTGCGCAGCCCAACAGCCAGACATCAAAAAGGGGTCACCCACAAATCAACCACGATCTGCGCTAAGGTCAGTCCATGGCAGCGCATATCCGGCCACGATGTAGGCGTGTCTTCTACCCTGGCACAGGCGCAACCTCAGCGTGTAGGGATAACTATAAGGAATGCTAAGTTTAATGAGTTTGATCAAGAAATCAGTACCAAGTATCTGAATATAGAAAATAGTAGCATTTGTCACTGAATTGAAATGTTGAATAAATCCATAAGTTTGGTCAATTCCGACCCCCAAAATTTTACTACACATAATAGTAGCATCAAGGTTCAGCACAATATCTGTATAACCTTAGCTAGAGCTAGAACCTAGATTCGTTTCAAATGCTCAGATGCACTTGATTATCAGGATGAGCACATTGTACATCATTAATAATAATTGGTTAGAGTTTTTGAGTACTGAAGAAGTTATTTACATATAAAGGTCCATTGTCTTACTTCAGAGCAATCAGTGCTGACTAATCATTTTTAAGCCCAAGTTTGCCATACCTCATTTTAACAGCAAATTGCACATGATCCCAAAAGAATTGGCTGTTAAAACTTGTGTTAGAAATTAACTACACAAAATAGCCCCAAGAGCAGTCATAGGTAGAGCATGGAATATCCCTTGTGTTACTTACCTGAACAAGGGAAATAATGCATCAACTGTGTAACATTATCACTGTAGCACATACAATAAATAAAGTAGTATCGAAGCCATCACGTGGAACCTATTAAACTTTAGTAACTGTTTACACCAGACTAATTCTGGTTCAAGGAAAGAGCATACTAATTCCTTTCACAACAAAATCATGTTGCACCTTAACTATATAGGATTTTTATTTATTTAATTAACATCAAGATTAACCTGGTAATTTTTCCTTCATCGGATGAGAAGTTCATGTGCTCTAGAGTAAAAAGACCACATAAGATGTAGCTATATTTAATTGTACAAAATAGGTGTTCATGCCATCTAAGTGAAAGCTTCAGTTATGAGCTCATACCTTCAATCTGTAAAATTTGAGCCAGAAAATACCTGCTACAATGGATCCTAAGCAACTGAGAAAAAATTGAACATAGAGTAAATCATCTGCCAATTGCTCAGATATCTTACGAGTCACAAGTAAAAGTGCATTACGTTATTTTAAGAGACCAACTAGAACCAGCTAGATAATAAATATTTCAACTCGCCAGAATACCATATACTAATAAAGTAAAATAGTGTCATTTTGCTTTCACAAACTAACCAACCTGTCGGCGTTTCAAGACCGGGGGGTCCCTAAGCCGACGAGTGAGTGTGCCGCGTGCCCCAGCCCAGATGGGTCGAGCGCGTGGGCGAGCGCGAAGGGGGGAAAAGCGAGGTGGCCGGAGACGAGTCGTGAGAGAGGTGGGAATCCCGCGGCCTTCGTGTTCGACCCGCGCCAAGGTCGGGTGCGCTTGCAGTAGGGGGTTACAAGCATCCACGTGGGTGAGGGAAGCGAGCGGCCCCAAGAGAGCGCCTGCCCCGTCCTCGTCCCCGCGCGGCCAACCTTCTCTAAGAAGGCCCTGGTCCTTCCTTTTATAGGCGTAAGGAGAGGATCCAGGTGTACAATGGGGGTGTAGCAAGGTGCTACGTGTCTAGCGGGGGTGAGCTAGCGCCCTAAGTACATGCCAGTGTGGCAGCCGGAGAAATCTTGGCACCCAGCTGGTGTGGTGTCGTGGCTGTCGGAGGAGCAATGGAGCCTGGCGGAGGGACAGCTGTCGGAGCGGTTGGGCCCTTGCTGACGTCCCCTTGCTTCCGTAAGGGAGCTGAGAGCCGCCGTCGTCATGGGTCTAGCGGGGCGCCATCATTGCCTGTCTGGCGGAGCTAGCCAGATGGGACGCCAGTCTTGTTTCCTGCGGCCCGAGTCGGCTCGGGGTAGGGTGATGATGGCGCTTCCTGTTGACGTGGCGGACTTGTGTCCTAGGTCGGGCGACGTGGAGGCTCCTCCGAAGCCGAGGTCGAGTCTGTCCTGCATGGCCGAGGCCGAGCCCGAGCTCCTGGGTCGGGCGAGGCGGAGGTCGTTCGGCAGAGGCCAGGGCGGAGTCTGACCCCTGGGGTCGGGCGAAGCGGAGTTCGTCGTCTTCTGGGGCCTAGCCCGAGTCCGAGCCCTGGGTCGGGCGGAGCGGAGTTCGCCGTCTTCCGGGGCCTTAGCCCGAGTCCGAGCCCTGGGTCGGGCGGAGCGGAGTTCGCCGTCTTCCGGGGCCTTAGCCCGAGTCCGAGCCCTGGGTCGGGCGGAGCGGAGTTCGCCGTCTTCCGGGGCCTTAGCCTGAGTCCGAGCCCTGGGTCGGGCGGAGCGGAGTTCGCCGTCTTCCGGGGCCTTAGCCCAAGTCCGAGCCCTGGGTCGGGCGGAGCGGAGTTCACCGTCTTCCGGGGCCTTAGCCCGAGTCCGAGCCCTGGGTCAGGCGGAGCTTCCTATGGCGCCTTTGGCAAGGCCTGACTGCTTGTCAGTCTCACTCTGTCAAGTGGCACTGCAGTCGGAATGGCGCAGGCGGCGCTGTCCTTCTGTCAGACCGGTCAGTGGAGCGGCGAAGTGACGGCGGTCACTTCGGCTCTGCCGGGGGGCGCGCGTCAGGATAAAGGTGTCAGGCTACCTTTGCGTTAAATGCCCATGCGACTCGGTCGGTCGGCGCGGCGATTTAGTCAGGGTTGCTTCTTAGCGAAGGCAAGGCCTCGGGCGAGCCGGAGATGTGTCTGCCGTTAAAAGGGGGCCTCGGGCGAGACGGAAACATCTCGGGGTCGGCTGCCCTTGCCCAAGGCTAGGCTCGGGCGAGGCGTGATCGAGTCGCTCGTATGGACTGATCCCTGACTTAATCGCACCCATCAGGCCTCTGCAGCTTTATGCTGATGGGGGTTACCAGCTGAGAATTAGGCGTCTTGAGGGTACCCCTAATTATGGTCCCCGACAGTAGCCCCCGAGCCTCGAAGGGAGTGTTAGCACTCGCTTGGAGGCTTTCGTCGCACTTTTTTGCAAGGGGACCAGCCTTTCTCGGTTGCATTTTGTTCCGGTGAGTGCGCGCGAGCGCACCCGCCGGGTGTAGCCCCCGAGGCCTCGGAGGAGTGGTTTCACTCCTTCGAGGTCTTAATGCCTTGCGTAATGCTTCAGCTGGTCTGGTGGTTCCCTCATGTGAACTGGCCGTAGCCCGGGTGCACGGTCGGGGCCCAAGTTCTCGGGCTGGTATGTTGACGCTGTCAACGGTTTGGCCGGAGCCGGGTTTGCGAGAGCAGCCCCCGAGCCTCCGCACAGGGCGAGAGGGCGATCAGGGACAGACTCGGCTTTTTTACATACGCCCCTACGTCGCCTTTCCGCAAGGAGGAGGGGGGGAGAGCGCCATGTTACCCTCGATGGGCACCGAACATGGTGTCTCCGGTGAGCTGCAAGCGGGTAATCCGAGTGGACGTCCATGCCCCGTTCGTTGGGGGTCGGCTAGGGGCCCAGAGGCACGCCCAAAAGTACCTGCGGGTGATCTGCCGGACCCGGTCCCCTGGCGACGGGGTCCGAGGGCTCGATGCCTCCCTCCGATGGGATTCCGTTACAAAATCGCTCCCGCTGGTCTCGGAAATGTCCTAGGGTACCTCGGGAGCGCAGCCCGAGCCTCGGTTATGTATCGAACGTACCCCTGGTCATCCCTCGCTCGGTGTCTGAGGCGACTGTGAACCCTTCGGGGGCCAGCCTTCGAACCCCTGATCAGTAATGGGCGCGGAGCCCGAGTAGCCTGAGGCTGCCGTGGAACCCTTCGGGGGGCCGGCCTTCGAACCTCTGACCAGTAGTGGGTGTAGGGCCCACGCGATCTGAGGCGGCTGTTGAACCCCCCGGGGGGCCAGCCTTCGAACCCCTGATCAGTAAGGAGGCTCGGAGCCTAGTTCCTTCACGGGGAAGGATCCCTTTCGGGGTATCCCCCTTTCCCGGTCCCTGTCGCAAGAGATAGAGAAAGAGGAAAAAAGGAAAAAGGATACGAAACCGAACGACGCGGCGTACCTTTTTTGGCGCGGTTGTTTCGGCGAAGGCGAAGCGTCGCCCGCTGCTCCTGCCAGAAGCGTCGCCTGTCCAGCCGCGGAGTTGATGCGACGGGGCGAGTAGTTGGCAGGGCTGCCGTTGCGCGTGCGCGAGCCGTTCGAGGAACGGATCACGGGCGCGTTGTCTTCACGCCGTGAGAGGGGGTTCTCTCGCGGCCTCCGGATGGGACGTGAGCTTGGCTGACGACGTGACCGCTGTTCCCGCGCGCCTGCCACCGTCATTACCGCCGGCCCACCTTTGGCCGCGTTGGCCGCTGCGTCAGGCTGGCGCTGTTGGGTCGCGCGCTGGGTTGCCTCGAGTCGCGGTATTGGTTCCGCGATCGAGGAGGCGCGGTGGTGGCGCAAGTGGTACAGTTGCTTGCATGCAGCATCCGGCGCGCCGGTCGCGCGACGCGTGGGCCTGGGCCTCCATGCTGGCGTGTCGGAAGTCGGAGAAGCGCGTCCACTTGGCGCGGTTGCATGCCGCCTGCATGGCTGCCCGCCCCTTTCGCCCGTTGATCTGGGCAAAAGTGGAGGGTCACTTGTAACCGCTGGGCGGCTGCGAGCACCACGCGCGGTGGTTTGGCTTCTTCTGCTTGGAGCCGGTCTGCATGATATGCGGGACCCAGCCCCCGCGCCGCAGGGGAGGGCTTTGGAGCGTGTCGGAGAAGACTCAGCCCGTGACGGTTGGGGGCGCAAGCAGGGAGAGTCGCCTTTAAAAGGAGGGTGACCCCTTTCGTAAGGCGACCATGTCTTCTTCCTCCCTTATGCACCGTGTCTTTCCACCTTCCAAGCCCCCGGATGGGGGAAACCGCCGTCTTTTCGCCTCATCGTTGGAGGAACGCAACTCCGTGGGAGTTGGTACCTTTCAGCCATCGTTCGGCTTCAAGGATTTTCATCACATAGCCCGGTTGCTCCCCTCCGCTGGTGGTCACCCAAGATGGTGACCTCCAGCTCCTGGATGGGGAGAGGCAAACCGGGCTGTGATCCCGGTCCCGCCCTCAGTGTTGAGGGTGTTCGTCATCCTCGCTGGGGCGGGGGGCGAGGCGAGCCGGGACTCCACCTCCTGCGCGGGTCGGCGGACCACCTCTTCTTCCAGCTTCTGGTGGTGGCAATCGCCCTTTAGCCCTACGGCGGAGACATCCTCCAGCCATGCCGGGGAAGGCAAACTGTTGCTGCCCATCTAGGATGCAACATTCTGTCTTCTTCCTCGCATTCGTGGCGAGGACGGCTGCGAGGATCTGCCGGGATGCTCGGGGGCGTCCCGCGTTTTGCTGGTGATTCGCCCAGAGCTTGTCGCTCCACGGGCTTCCCTGGCGGGGAGGTTGTCCATACCCGTGGAGACAGAACCGGAGTTCCGTTTGTAATGGCACTTCGAATGCCAGGGTTTTTTGTTCATTTCGGCTTTCGGGGCCTGAACATGTATGTAACTTCGACACGGAGCCGTGGTTTTTCCTCATTCTTGAGCACTAAGACTCGTCTGTTGACTATCTGAACCGCTTCACCAAGCATGAGTCGCCCCGTGTCAAGGTGACGAGTGAGGTATCCGTATCCCGGAGGCGTAGGAGTCCCTCGGCTCGGTCGGACCTGCTGTCCGAGGCTCCTCTAGCTTAGTTAAAGAGACCCCTCGGCCGCTCTTCGACGAGCCGAGGCCAGGGGTAGCGATATCAGTATGAACAGAGGCGGAGTTGGCTCGAAAATGAAACCTAGTTGGCCGGAGCCTAGCCGGGTTGTCCGTTGGTAGGATCGACGTCGGAGTTGATCAGCCGAGGCTTCGGACCGGGCTGGCGCCCTTGGAAGATGGTTGGCCGAGGCCCCAGGGGTGACCGGCTGAGCCGCCTGCTCGGGCCGGATTCCCGGAGAAGTCCCTGGCAGCGATTGCTCGGGCGTGGTGATGACGTCGTCCTTCGGAGCGGAGACCCTCGGACCACGTCGCCGTCCGAGGCTAGGTCGGACCTCGCCGAAGGTGTCGTCGATGCCGAGGGTGTTGCTGCCCCCTTCCAGCGTCAAGACCCGAGCCTGCAGGATCAGATTGTCTTGTAGCGTGTGCCTTGTGCAGCCGTCGAGGCCAGAACACACATCCTCGCTGCGTTGTAAAGCTGCGTCTCTTTTCCTCTTGTTTCGAGTATCTGGACTTTTTGTCGGTAACAGGGATGTTTGTGCGAGCGAGAGTTGCTTCTCGCGGAAGGTGATGAGTGAGGTATCCGTATCCCGGAGGCGTAGGAGTCCCTCGGCCCGGTCGGCCTTGCCGCTTACGCGTACTTTCACCCATCCATGAGGCCCTGTCACCAACTCGGTCGAGAAGGCTCGAAGGATCGCTTCGGCAGAAGGGCTTCCGAACGTAAAGACTTGTTCGATCCGCGGAGTCACTTTATCCGAACGCGAGTTACTTATCGCAGAAGGTGATGAGTGAGGTATCCATATCCCGGAGGCGTAGGAGTCCCTCGGCTCGGTCAGCCTTGGCTGCTTACGTGTACTCCGTCGTTTCCAGGACCCACTTTTCGAAGTAGTCAAAAAGCACGAAAGATATTCTGGTAGAAGAGATTTTTTTTTCGAGGAAAATTTTGACGCAGAGGGGGTTTCCCCCCTTTTAGCCCCCGAGGGAGGGTCGGGCTTTGCTGAGGCAAGGCCGACCCTTCCTTGTTGACTAAACTTTGCGTGGGTGCGGGGTATATGAACAACTTGGAAACATCTTAAGGGTAGAAGCGACGTAGCTGTTGGATGTTCCAAGCGTTGCCGTAGACCTCGCCTTGACTGTTGGGCAGCTTGTACGTTCCGGGCTTCAGAACTTTGGCGATGACGAATGGCCCCTCCCAGGGGGGCGTGAGCTTGTGCCTCCCTCGGGCGTCTTGCCGCAGCCGAAGCACCAGGTCGCCCACCTGGAGGTCTCGGGGTCGGACCCCTCGGGCGTGGTAGCGTCGCAGGGACTGCTGATACTGCGCCGAGTGTAGTAAGGCCCTGTCCCGAGCCTCTTCCAGCTGGTCCAGCGAGTCTCCTCGGCTAGCTTGGTTGCTTTGATCGTCGTAGGCCCTCGTCCTCGGGGAGCCGTATTCCAGGTCAGTGGGCAAGACGGCCTCGGCCCCGTAGACCAGGAAGAACGGCGTGAAACCCGTGGCTCGGCTTGGCGTTGTCCTCAGGCTCCAGACCACCGAGGGGAGTTCCTTCATCCATTGCTTGCCGAACTTGTTGAGGTCGTTGTAAATCCGAGGCTTGAGCCCTTGTAGAATCATGCCGTTGGCACGCTCTACTTGCCCATTCGACATGGGATGAGCTACGGCAGCCCAGTCCACCCGGATGTGGTGATCCTCGCAAAAATCCAAGAATTTTCTGCCGGTGAACTGGGTGCCGTTGTCGGTGATGATGGAGTTTGGGACCCCGAAGCGATGGATGATGTTGGTGAAGAACGCCACCGCCTGCTCGGACCTGATGCTGTTCAGGGGTCGGACCTCGATCCACTTGGAGAATTTGTCGACGGCGACCAGCAGGTGCGTGTAGCCCCCGGGCGCCTTCTGCAGAGGGCCGACGAGGTCCAGACCCCACACAGCGAAGGGCCAGGTGATGGGTATCGTCTGCAGAGCCTGAGCGGGCAGGTGGGTCTGCTTCGCATAGAATTGACACCCTTCGCAGGTGCGGACGATTCTAGTGGCGTCAGCCACCGCCGTCGGCTAGTAGAAGCCTTGCCGGAAAGCGTTCCCGACGAGGGCTCGGGGCGCTGCATGATGGCCGCAAGCCCCTAAGTGTATCTCTTGCAGGAGTTCCTGACCTTCGGCGATGGAGATGCATCGCTGGAGGATGCCTGAGGGGCTGCGGTGGTAAAGGTCCTTCTCATCGCCCAGCAGGACGAACGACTTGGCGCGTCGCGCTACCCGCCGAGCCTCGGCTTGGTCGAGGGGTAGCTCTCCTTGGCGGAGATAGTGCAGGTACGGGGTCTGCCAATCTCGATCAGGCGTGACCTCGCTTCGCTCCTCCTCGATGCGCAGCGCCTCGCCCTCGGGGGCCGAGGGTACCTCGGGCTGAACCGAGGACGCCTCAGGATGGGCCGAGGGTACCTCGGACTGAACCGAGGACGCCTCGGGCTGGGCCAAGGGTACCTCGGACTCGGGCGTGTCATCGATCTTGACGGAGGGTTGGTGCAGATCCCGGGAGAAGACGTCCGGGGGAACCGTCGTTCGCCCCGAGGCTATCTTTGCCAGCTCGTCCGCAGTCTCGTTGTAGCGCCGGGCGATGTGGTTAAGCTCGAGCCCGTAGAACTTGTCTTCCAGGCGCCGAACCTCATCGCAGTAGGCCTCCATCTTCGGGTCGCGGCAGTGGGAGTTCTTCATGACTTGGTCGATGACGAGCTGCGAGTCGCCGCGAGCGTCGAGGCGTCGGACCCCTAGCTCGATGGCGATTCACAATCCGTTGATCAGAGCTTCGTACTCAGCCACATTGTTGGACACCGGGAAATGGAGGCGCAGCACGTAGCGTAGGTGTTTCCCGAGGGGCGAGACGAAGAGTAGGCCCACGCCGGCTCCCGTCTTCGTCAGCGACCCGTCGAAAAACATGGTCCAGAGCTCCGGTTGGATCGGAGCTGTCGGCAGCTGGGTGTCGACCCATTCGGCTACGAAGTCCGCCAGTACATGGGACTTAATGGCCTTCCGGGGGGCGAACGAGATTGTCTCGCCCATGATTTCCACCGCCCACTTTGCGATCCTGCCCGAGGCCTCTCGGCACTGGATGATCTCCCCCAGGGGAAGGATGACACCACAGTTACCAGATGAGACTCGAAGTAATGTCGCAACTTTCGCCTCGTCAGGATTACTGCATACAGTAGCTTCTGAACTTGTGGGTAGCGGATCTTGGTTTCAGACAGCACCTCGCTGACGAAGTAAACTGGCCTTTGAACGGGCAATGCATGCCCCTCTTCTTGCCTTTCGACCACAATCGCGGCGCTAACCACCTGAGTGGTCGCGGCGACATAGACCAAGAGGGCTTCTCCATCAGCTGGGGATACCAAGATAGGCGCCTTGGTGAGGAGCGCCTTCAGGTTCCTGAGAGCTTCCTCGGCCTCACGGGTCCAAGTGAAGCACTCGGCCTTCCTTAAGAGGCGGTACAGAGGCAGACCTCTTTCGCCGAGGCGTGAGATGAAACGGCTCAAGGCCGCGAGACATCCCATGACCCTCTGTACATCTTTTAAGTCCTTGATGGGCCCCATGCTAGTGATGGCTGCGATCTTCTCCGGGTTGGCTTCGATGCCCCGCTCGGAGACGACGAACCCCAGGAGCATGCCTCGGGGCACCCCGAAGACACACTTCTCGGGATTGAGCTTGACGTCCTTTGCCTTGAGACACCGGAATGTCACTTCGAGGTCGGAGAGGAGGTCGGAGGCTTTCCTTGTCTTGACTACGATGTCATCGACGTAGGCCTCGACCGTGCGACCGATGTGTTCGCCGAACACATGGTTCATGCACCGCTGGTACGTCGCACCCGCGTTCCTCAAACCGAACGACATGGTGACATAGCAGTACATGCCGAAGGGCGTGATGAAAGAAGTCGCGAGCTGGTCAGACTCTTTCATCTTGATTTGATGATACCCTGAGTAGGCATCGAGAAAAGATAGGGTTTCGCACCCAGCAGTGGAATCCACGATTTGATCGATGCGAGGTAGAGGGTAGGGAACCTTCGGACATGCTTTGTTGAGACCAGTGTAGTCTACACACATCCGCCATTTCCCCCCTTTCTTTCTCACAAGCACAGGGTTGGCAAGCCATTCGGGATGGAATACCTCTTTGATGAACCCTGCTGCCATTAGCTTATGGATCTCCTCGCCTATCACTCTGCGCTTCTCCTCGTCGAATCGGCGCAGAGGCTGCCTGACCGGTCAGGCTCCGGCCCGAATATCCAGCGAGTGCTCGGCGACATCCCTCGGTATGCCGGGCATGTCCGAGGGACTCCACGCAAAGACGTCGGCGTTTGCGCGGAGAAAGTCGACGAGCACTGCTTCCTATTTGGGGCCGAGCCCGGAACCGATCCGGATCTGCTTGGAGGTGTCGCCACTGGGGTCGAGAGGGACGACCTTAACCGTCTCTGCTGGCTCGAAATTGCCGGCGTGTCGCTTCACGTCTGGCACCTCTCTGGAGAGGTTTTCCAGGTCGGCGATGAGGGCCTCGGACTCGGCGAGGGCCTCGGCGTACTCCACGCACTCCACGTCGCATTCGAACGCGTGTTTGTACGTTGGGGCCCGGCATCTTGAGCTTCAGGTAGGTGTAGTTGGGGACGGCCATGAACTTCGCGTAGCATGGCCTCCCCAATACCGCGTGGTAGGTCCCTCAGAACCCGACCACCTCGAACGTCAGAATCTCCCTTCGGAAGTTGGAGGGCGTTCCGAAGCAGACAGGAAGGTCGAGCCGTCCGAGGGGCTGGACACGCTTCCCAGGAATGATCCCGTGGAAGGGCGCAGCACCTGCTCGGACGGAGGACAGATCGACGCGCAGGAGCCTGAGGGTCTCGGCGTAGATGATGTTGAGGCAGCTGCCCCCATCCATCAGGACCTTGGTGAGCCTGACGTCGCTGATGATGGGATCGACGACGAGCGGGTATTTCCCCGGGCTCGGCACGTGGTCGGGGTGGTCAGCTTGGTCGAAGGTGATGGGCTTGTCGGACCAGTCTAGGTAGACTGGCGCCGCCACCTTCACCGAGCAGACCTCCCGACGCTCTCACTTGCGATGCCGAGCCGAGGCATTTGCCGCATGCCCTCCGTAGATCATGAAGCAGTCGCGGACCTCGGGGAACTCTCCTGCTTGGTGATCTTCCTTTTTGTCGTCGTCGCGGGCCCTGCCACCTTCTGCGGGTGGCCCGGCCCTGTGGAAGTGGCGCCGAAGCATGACGCACTCCTCGAGGGTGTGCTTGACGGGCCCCTGATGGTAAGGGCACGTCTCCTTGAGCATCTTGTCGAAGAGGTTAGCACCTCCGGGGGGCTTCCGAGGGTTCTTGTACTCGGCAGCGGCGACAAGGTCCGCGTCGGCGGCGTCGCGTTTCGCTTGCGACTTCTTCTTGCCTTTCTTCTTGGTGCCGCGTGGAGTAGACGCCTCGGGAGCATCTTCCGACGGGCGGCCCTGGGGCTGCTTGTCCTTTCGGAAGATGGCCTCGACCGCCTCCTGGCCAGAGGCGAACTTGGTGGCGATGTCCATCAGCTCGCTCGCCCTGGTGGGGGTCTTGCGACCCAACTTGCTCACCAGGTCACGGCAGGTGGTGCCGGCAAGGAACGCACCGATGACATCGGAGTCGGTGATGTTGGGCAGCTCGGTGCGCTGCTTCGAGAATCGCCGGATGTAGTCCCGAAGAGACTCTCCTGGCTGTTGCCGGCAGCTTCGGAGGTCCCAGGAATTCCCGGGGCGCACGTACGTGCCCTGGAAATTGCCGGCGAAGGCCTGGACCAACTCCTCCCAGTTGGAGATCTGCCCCGGAGGCAGGTGCTCCAACCAGGCGCGAGCAGTGTCGGAGAGGAACAGGGGGAGGTTGCGGATGACGAGGTTGTCGTCGTCCGTTCCACCCAGTTGGCAGGCCAGGCGGTAGTCTGCGAGCCACAATTCCGGTCTCGTCTCCCCCGAGTACTTTGTGATAGTAGTCGGGGGTCGGAAACGGGCCGGAAACGGCGCCCGCCGGATGGCCCAGCTGAAGGCCTGCGGACCGGGTGGTTCGGGCGAGGGACTCCGATCCTCCCCACTGTCGTAGCGTCCCCCACGCCTGGGGTGGTAGCCTCGGCGCACCCTTTCGTCGAGGCGGGCCCGACGGTCGCGACGATGGTGCTCGTTGCCGAGGTGGCCCGGGGCCGCAGGCGCGGTGTTGCGCGTGCGCCCGGTGTAGACCGAGGCTTCCCGCATGAATCGGGAAGTCGCGGCATGAGGTTCCGAGGGGTACCCCTGCCTTCGGGAGGCAGAGCTCTCGGCCCGCCGGGCCGCAGTGCCTTCCAGGAGATTCTTGAGCTCTCCCTGGATTCGCCGACCCTCGGTGGTTGATGGTTCCGGCATCGCGCGAAGGAGCATCGCTGCGGCTGCCAGGTTCTGACCGACCCCACTGGATGCGGGTGGTGGCCTATCCCTGACATCGTTGGCGACGCGGTGCTGGAAACCCTGGGGCAGGTGACGTATTTCTCCGGCCGGGGGTTGGCCCGCCCATACCTGCCCGACGTCCCGGCGGATCGACTCGAGCGCTCCTGCTCCCTCGTCGAGCCTGGCCTGCGCCCCGCGGACTTGCTCGAGCTGTGGGTCGTGACCCCCCGCCGGAACGGGGACCACAGCTAGCTCCTGCGGGATGTCGGCGCGAGGCACCGTCCTAGGGAGATCACCATCCTCCGGCATGCCGAGATGGTCGCCTTCGGAGGGATCCCCTAGCTCGACGTGGAAACATTCGCGGCTTGGGCCGCAGTCCTTGTCGTCAAGGCTGCGGCTGCCGTCGGAACAGTCGGAGAGGCAGTAGTCACATGCGGTCATAAAGTCTCGCATGGAACTGGGGTTGCCAAATCCGGAGAAATCCCAGCAGATGTTGGGATCGTCATCTTCCTCGGACCCAGAGGGCCCGTAGGTTGAGACGTCCGTCAATCGGTCCCAAGGTGACCGCACACGAAACCCCAGAGGGGTTGCACTCGCCTCAACGTGAGCGCCCGCCAAAGCGAGGTCGCTAGGCGGGTTGAGGCCGAGTCGAAATGACGTAGGATGGGAGTCAGTCGGTACCTTTTGGTCGACGAGGAGCGACATAGTCACGTCGGGGACTGATTGCGCCGTCGTTTTGGGTACGAGGGCGACGTCCTGCAGGCCCTCCGCGAGCGTGCTGGCGTCGTCCACTTGCTCGGGGTTGGCGTGTCGCGGGGGGACGGCGCTTGCCTTCGTCTCAAACGCGAGGTCGACGCCCGACGCGCCCTCCGTTGGGGCGCTGGGGACGTCGGTTCGCTCGACAGCCGATGGAGCGCGGCCTCCCGTTCAGCCCTGGTTGCCCCGCCTCCTCCTCCGATGGCGGGGGAGAGGACGGGGCGAGCTCGAATGTTGTTCTTCCACCACGCGGGGAAGACGTCGTCGATTCCGCCACCGGTGGGCGGGCTGTCGGCCGCCATTGTCGTCGTCGCGCGGCGGTGGAAGGAGTATCATGTCGTAGCTGCCGTCGAGAGACATGAACTCGAGACTCCCAAAACGGAGCACCGTCCCAGGTTGGAGAGGTCGTTGGAGACTGCCCATCTGGAGCTTGACGGGAAGCTGCTCGTCAACACGCAGCAGGCCCCTACCTGGCGCGCCAACTGTCGGCGTTTCGAGACCGGGGGGTCCCTAAGCCGACGAGTGAGTGTGCCGCGTGCCCCAGCCCAGATGGGTCGAGCGCGTGGGCGAGCGCGAAGGGGGGAAAAGCGAGGTGGCCGGAGACGAGTCGTGAGAGAGGTGGGAATCCCGCGGCCTTCGTGTTCGACCCGCACCAAGGTCGGGTGCGCTTGCAGTAGGGGGTTACAAGCGTCCACGCGGGTGAGGGAAGCGAGCGGCCCCAAGAGAGCGCCTGCCCCATCCTCGTCCCCGCGCGGCCAACCTTCTCTAAGAAGGCCCTGGTCCTTCCTTTTATAGGCGTAAGGAGAGGATCCAGGTGTACAATGGGGGTGTAGCAAGGTGCTACGTGTCTAGCGGGGGTGAGCTAGCGCCCTAAGTACATGCCAGTGTGGCAGCCGGAGAAATCTTGGCACCCAGCTGGTGTGGTGTCGTGGCTGTCGGAGGAGCAACGGAGCCTGGCGGAGGGACAGCTGTCGGAGCGGTTGGGCCCTTGCTGACGTCCCCCTGCTTCCGTAAGGGAGCTGAGAGCCGCCGTCGTCATGGGTCTAGCGGGGCGCCATCATTGCCTGTCTGGCGAAGCTAGCCAGATGGGACGCCGGTCTTGTTCCCTGCGGCCCGAGTCGGCTCGGGGTAGGGTGATGATGGCGCTTCCTGTTGACGTGGCGGACTTGTGTCCTAGGTCGGGCGACGTGGAGGCTCCTCCGAAGCCGAGGTCGAGTCTGTCCTGCATGGCCGAGGCCGAGCCCGAGCTCCTGGGTCGGGCGAGGCGGAGGTCGTTCGGCAGAGGCCAGGGCAGAGTCTGACCCCTGGGGTCGGGCGAAGCGGAGTTCGTCGTCTTCTGGGGCCTAGCCCGAGTCCGAGCCCTGGGTCGGGCGGAGCGGAGTTCGCCGTCTTCCGGGGCCTTAGCCCGAGTCCGAGCCCTGGGTCGGGCGGAGCGGAGTTCGCCGTCTTCCGGGGCCTTAGCCCGAGTCCGAGCCCTGGGTCGGGCGGAGCGGAGTTCACCGTCTTCCGGGGCCTTAGCCCGAGTCCGAGCCCTGGGTCGGGCGGAGCGGAGTTCGCCGTCTTCCGGGGCCTTAGCCCGAGTCCGAGCCCTGGGTCGGGCGGAGCGGAGTTCGCCGTCTTCCGGGGCCTTAGCCCGAGTCCGAGCCCTGGGTCGGGCGGAGCTTCCTATGGCGCCTTTGGCAAGGCCTGACTGCCTGTCAGTCTCACTCTGTCAAGTGGCACTGCAGTCGGAATGGCGCAGGCGGCGCTGTCCTTCTGTCAGACCGGTCAGTGGAGCGGCAAAGTGACGGCGGTCACTTCGGCTCTGCCGGGGGGCGCGCGTCAGGATAAAGGTGTCAGGCTACCTTTGCGTTAAATGCCCCTGCGACTCGGTCGGTCGGCGCGGCGATTTAGTCAGGGTTGCTTCTTAGCGAAGGCAAGGCCTCGGGCGAGCCGGAGATGTGTCTGCCGTTAAAAGGGGGCCTCGGGCGAGACGGAAACATCTCGGGGTCGGCTGCCCTTGCCCGAGGCTAGGCTCGGGCGAGGCGTGATCGAGTCGCTCGTATGGACTGATCCCTGACTTAATCGCACCCATCAGGCCTCTGCAGCTTTATGCTGATGGGGGTTACCAGCTGAGAATTAGGCGTCTTGAGGGTACCCCTAATTATGGTCCCCGACACAACCAGAACCATTTAATAATAAATATTTCAACTCACCAGAATACCATATGCCAGTAAAGTAAGATAGTGCCATTTTGCTTTCTCAAACTATCTCAAATGTTTGGTGGTACTGCTATCCATGTACATCATTATTAATTAAGAGATGTCCTTGTCAGGGTCAAAGTAACTTTATGCCTTGATCCAATGCACCATGCAGCAAAGAAATTTATATGCACAAATACACAAATATGATTGATAAGCTTGGATTGCAGCATTTGCACCAAGGAGATTTTGATTGCTTAACAAAAGCATGTAGTCTTCATTTTGCCAATTGTACAACCAAAGCACAAGAACAAATTTCAAATTGCAATATTGTGGTTATATCTAGGATATACACAAAATAATTGCATTGCAAATACAACTTCTATGAAAGTATGATCACTGGAGCTTCTACAAAGCAAAGCAGATGTTCATTATGCTAAAAACAATTAAACCCACTACAAAATCATGGAGTATTTTCCCCCGTCAAAACAGAAAATCTCGAATTCTGAAGGATAGATAATCCAAGACTTACTATTCCCAACTAATATAAATGCAGAGATTATAGAAAATGAATTTTTCCATATATACCATATTGAGATAAGTTACATGATTACACTACCCCATACTCACACTCATTCCGTTACATAATAGAATTCAACAGCTATTCAGAAGATTTTTTTTCTTGAATACATTATCAGAAGAACATCACAATGATAGGTAGCATCATGCAACTGACCTTTGACAAGATAACATATGATAGACCCCATTTCTACTCTAATGTCCAATTTGCCAAAATGCAAAGAATTTTTTATGTGTGGGGGACTGTATTAAAATTTTGAAGAATGCTTTTCGACAACATAACAAGAGTCTGTTGGTCTGTTTGGATCCATCCTCTAAACTTTAGAGCTAAGGCTCCAAAAACTTGAGTCAAAGCTTCAAACAAGTGGTCTAAAGTTGGCTTTAACCTTTAGCCCACCTTACATTAGAGATATGGACATAAAAAGAAAGCTAAAACATTCTAAAGCTTTTAGATCTCTAAGTTTAGAAGAGGGAGGCAAACATGCCCTAGAATATTGGAGATCGCAGCTGCTGCTATCACCATGTAACACACTAAGATATCGAAGACCGCAACTGTTGCTATCACCGTTTAAAGTACAAGATTCAGTGGTGGTGCTTTTGCTTCTACCTTAACAACTATGATCTCAATCCATCTTAATTTGTCCAACCCAACTCTGAATAAAAAAAGGTATCGCATTTCAGGAATGATTGACGAGTTAGCACAAACAGACAACAGAAAGGTTCTTTCTGTCTCATATGTTGTTGCCACTCCAATACCAGTCTACCAAACTGAACCTCAGAAAAACAAAGTCAAGACAGCAGAGCAATATCTGACCCCAAAACAATTGGAGCGAAAAGAAAATAAGACATGATCCGAGAGTAGCCCTTTGCCAATCAGTAGTCAGACAGTGCAAAAATGCTGTTCTGAAAAATAATAAATGGGAGAGGGAAAAGAGACAGACCATTCACAGGCTTGTTGCTAAGGTAATGAGCTCCATCTGATTGGGAGCACCCTCTTTTTCTTCCAGCATGAGAATCTGCCTTCTACGAGAAGAGGTCTACCACACCGAATCTCTGAAAATAGAGTCAAGATAGCAGAGGAATTTCTGCCCCAAAACAATTGGAATGTAGAGGAAAACGAACATGAACAGAGTAGCACTTTGGCAATTACTCGTCAGACATTGTTGAATACTACACATCTAAGATTGAAACAACACATAATCACAAGGTCACATGTATACCAGAGACAACACCCTTTCTCACCAGCAACACAGATTACTCAATATCAGTACCCTTCATAACCATAATCTGTTCGAAGCCACTTTGGCAGCCGAATGTTGGGAGAAACGTAATTTTGAATTTTTGACATAGCAACATAAAGTAATGTACAAGCATATGGATGTAGCACGACAATCACAATGAAATAAATCAAATAATTAATGAGTTCCTCTTGCTTAGGGATCAAGGAGTGGGATTAGTAAAAATAATGGTTAAAATGCCTTGTGTTCTCCAGAAATCAGCTGTGTGGCCTACCTATCCATTAAGGTACATCCTGCCAAGTGCCAACTGTTTTCTGCCTAACAAATAAACATGCGCCAGGTTAAATAATCAGCACTCAGAGTAACTGGCAGTAATAGCGTTATCTTACACAACATGGGTTTGTAGTTGTATTTACTGGAGCAGCAAAAGAACACTGTCCAACTTCTACAGTATATGTAGTTTACTAATATTGAGTCCCAACACCAACCAAACTACATAGTTGAAAGCATCAGGAGACTATCAACGCACAAATTGTACTGCCAGTTAACTCTTACATTCACATAAAAATATATTGAAATTGCAACGCTCAAATACATGCATCCTAGCCAACATCTCCTAAACACATATAGCTAACAACAATCCATTGCATCAAAATAACTCGTTCACCATGCCATTTCGATCTGAACCAATCAGGAAACTAAAATGTAACTATCACATGAGAGGGGAGGTCGGGGATTTGCTTACCCTTGCTGCCGCAGATGAGGAAGTAACCATCGGGTGTGACAGGGCTGTAGAAGAGATCCACCACCGGCCGCAAGTGACCGTGGCACACCAGCGGGATCACCACCTTCTTCTTCTCCATCGTTTGGATTCGCTTCCCTTCCCCCGGTGAGAAAGCACCCTAGCCCATCCAACTAACGATGACCCTAGAGTACGGCATGGGTTTGTAGTTGTATTTACCAGAGCAGTCCACCACGGGCGCCTTGGTCAGCAGCTCCATTGCGGCGCGGCGAGGGCGAGGTTCACAGCCCCCTGCCTCTGGCCTTCCTCAGCTCTTAGTGCTGGAAGCGCAGAGCGCGGAGGTGACAAAGGGAGTGCTGGGAGGAGAGAGTGGTGGACCCTGACGACAAGAGAGATGAGTCCTCGTGCCACAGGCCGTGATGAAGGCGAGCATGAAGTAGATCCGCCCCACACCGCCTGGACCCGGCCTCTCGAACCCTGTCCTGTCTGCGTCGCATAGGAACCAGTCGCTGTCATGGGATCTAGGGATCACGTCAATGAACCAAGTGCACAGGCGGGACCAGCGATCCGCGTGCATAGAAAGGATCCCGGCTCCATGGCGAGTGATCCATGACAAAGAGGAGAGAAGAAACACAGAGATCTTGGCATGGGTATACCTGATCTAGATCGGAGTGGGCGGGATCGGCGGCCGGAGCAAAGGCGGAGATTGGGAACAATAGAACAAATCACGTTCTCTGGAGGCAAGCCATTGAGAGAGATGGCATAGGAGAGCGCGCAGCATCCGGCGGCGTGGGGTAAGGACGGGGTTGGCGGCGGCGGAATCGGGGAAGAGGAAGTAGGGGCGAATCGCGATGACTTCGGGGCTGAGGCGGCGGGATCGGGACGCGGGGGCAAAAATTTGGGTGGGTAGCATCTGACGGCTGAGATTGTACAACTGTAGAATGGACGGTTGAGATCACAGAACGGCAGAACGGCAGGCTACTCTTAGAGCCTTAATAAGTAGTAGAGATATATAAAAATACTCACCGCGGGCCCTTATCACCCATCTCATTTTCTTTTGTCCCAGCTGCAGTAACGTAAAAGAGAGTGTGTGTGATATAGTAGAACTGCATAGACTCTACAGTTGAGGTTGGAGAGTACCAATGAAAGGAAGCACTAGGACATGTAGTATGTGAGTGTAGCTATATTTACTGTAAAATGCTACTGCAGTTGGTTTTACTGTACACAAGTGCGGACAGCCTAATGGTTTTGCAATAGTTACAACTCCTAATCTACAAAACGACAACACGAACACAACAACAATGCAAGACCTGCAACCTAGCTCCAAAGAGCGTAGTTGGTAGCAAATCTCAACTCCAGGCTAGGGGGGTAGAGCTAATGTTTGGTTTTTGTTTCGCAGCTGATACAACAGGGACGAAAGTGAATAACTAAATTGTTCAAACAAATTTAATATTTTAAAATAGATACGTATGACATTTGATGTTGATTTTTTCTTATGTTATCAAGCAAATTATTACAAATAAGAATAATTTTTTGTACAAATTGTTTTATACATTATTTGCTCCCTTCAACAAAAAGGTGAAAAAATATCTGAATTTATATCTGAATTTATATCCGAAGTTTATATATATCATTTGAGAAAATATATGATAAATTTAAGGTTATCTTTTATGAATCTTTACAAGCTAAATGCTAAAAACAAGAATATAAATTTACATTGCATATTTTGTATCCTATTTATTCATAATCAAAGAAAAAACAAACAAAATAAATACCGGTTTTCAACCGTTGTTTTCATCCCTCCATATCGAGCTGTTGATTAGTTAGTTGCATTTGAACCTGTATTGCATGAGTTGATACACGATTTCCATGTTTGGATGACTGAACACATGGTGGTGAGGTCACACTGAACTTAGCATGATGAGGTTACCTCCTCACCTTATATAGCAAAAAATGAACAAGTCACATAACTAATAAAAAGAATGGATAGTAATAAGTTAATATATTTCAAAATTTAAGAGTAATGAGCAGTTTAGTAAGAATAATAATAATAATAGAGCAGATGTTCATTAAGCAAAAATCAAATACAAAATGCACTTGATTAAGGATTCTAATAATACTTGTTGTCCAACTACAACTACACATGGAATTTAACATATACAAGTTCATATCCTCTCCATTACGAATTCTTACATCAACTAGAATGCAAGGAATACAATGACACCGAACTAAACTATTATTACAAGCCACATCTAATAAACAACCTTATTGTTACTCATAGCATTGCAATATTTAACGGCTTGCAGACCATCTTCCTTAGCAAAATAAAAAGAGTAGTAAGCCTTAGTAGCCTCTTCCTCCGTCGGATATTCAAACACTTGCTAAAATTGGTCACCTAATCATGGCATCCCTACCATGTTGTATACATTCCCAGGCGCCGTCCATGAAACACCATGTACCAAGCTATTGTACCAGGGAGGGCGTGGAGGACAATCGTCGGTAATAGGCAACACCGAGCGGAGAGGTGAGAGACGACAGTCAGTGCAGCGAGTGGAGGGAGCAAGGACTGCGAGGGAACAGGAAGTGTGAGGCAGAGGGAGCGTAGAGTGCGAGCGTCAACCCTAGTGTGATGCGAGGAGAGCAGCTTTTTATTCGACGGTTTGGGCGTCCACACGCTTGCATTCGCTCAGCTAGGCTCGACAGCGATGGATGATCGTTGCATTGCATACCGACTGGGTTAGTGGGTCTAGCTCCGAGCGCCCCGCTGCATCGACTCGGCTAGACCCAACACCTCATCTAGCGATCCAAACATGAGGTTCCTTGACCCACTGGACCTGGCTTGGGCTGTATACAGGGTTCCAATTACGCCCAAAGTGATGGCCTAATTTGGCGTGTGTAATAGATATATAGGCCATGTTTCAAACCTCTAAAACTATTAGTTAGTAGCTAAAATTAGCTAAGAGGTTTAGAATGGATCAGCTAATAGCTATTAGCTGCCTCAACCTAGCTAAAACTAGCTAACACCTTACTAACTACCAAACAATTAACTTTAGAGAATTTAAAACAGGGCCATAGTCGTGGAGAGAGATGAGAGGGGCAACAAGGATGTTGTAACTGAATTCAAATGGATATTGTAACTAAATTAAAAACATAATATAAGTAGTCCTATCCATTTGCATCTCTTCCATCCGCTACTTTGTTTCCTTCTAGTTAATATTCCCCTCCATGTTAGCCATCTATAACAATTGGTATCAAATCATCGATCTTGGAATTCTGATTGTCCTCACTACCACTTCAACTGCTACCAACACACCCATGGATGTGATCATCAAGCTCCTGAATGAGTTCTCCCATCATTTCAATGACCATGAGACATAGTTAGAGCGATGTTTCTCTGACTTGGATCACGATCACTCCAACCATGATTTCGTCGTCGACAAGTGCCTATACTCACTCGAGATTATCTTCTCCAACTTGGCATCACTTCGCGCTGAGCACAACCACGTCGAGCATGATGAATGCGTCATGGTGTTGTAGGTCGCAACAGTTGACATTGGCTCCTGGCACCTGAAGTTGGAGGTGACCATCGACAATCCCAAGTTCAAAGTATAGAAGATGTCGAAACACTAGGACTGAGGCGATGTTCGATGGAACGTTGCACAACGTAGACTCACCATTTCTCTGACATTAGCGAGCACACTCTCACCTACTGGAATCCCCACTAATGGGCTCAGTGGACACATCATGATTGCATTAGCTACATGATGGGAAATTCAATCTAGGGTCATCACGACCTAGACCCATGTTGCGGTCAAGGGTATGCATCTGGATCTTGTTCTTCAGTTACATCATGATGTTTCTAGTTTAGTTTGCCCTCCTCCATTGTTCCTTCGCACCCACCAGCACAGTTGCGGTTTGTGTTCTCACCGTCACTTCCTTCCAAACCACCTGCCTCAGTTTGTCCTCCTTTACTAATTGACCTCTTGCCAAAACTCCACTTCCCCAAATTTGATGACAAGAACCCGCAATTGTGGCAATCTTGTTGTGAGGAATACTTGAACAAGTATGTAGTTAAGGAGCACCTATGGATTGGTATTGTTGAGATGCATTTTTAGAGTCATGCTGCCCATTGTTTCCAATCTATTAAACCCCAAACTGTGAAACATTTTCTAGCCTGATTTTTTGTTGTCTGTTACATGACCATTTTGATCGTGACCAACATTTGTTGTTGATCCGTCAATTGTTCAATATCAAATAACAATCCTCTAGGTATAAATATGTCTCATAATTCTATGGACTTCTTGACCAGCTCATCGCTAATACTTTGTCCACTGATATCTTACATTTCACTATTGTTTCATCGACAAAGTGTTACCTACTATAAAATTTGTTGTTCTCATTCAATGCCCCAAGTACCTTAACACTGCTTGCTCATTCACTTTATTGCAAGAAGAGGCAGTCCTAGGTCAACCGCCAAAGCCGCCATGCATTGGTGATTGGCCTTCGTGATTCAGGCCTTCCTCAGTGGACAAATCTCCATTGTCATTGCCCTAGTCGCCATGGTGGTGCCACCCTATTGAAGGTCCTAGGCTAGCAGCGATCAAAGCTTACCGGTGCGCCATGGACTTGTGCTACAAGTGTGCCACCAAATGGAGCAAAAATCATAAGTGTGCTCCAAAGGTTCTCATGGAAGTGGACGTTCTTTGGGATTCTTGCATTTATTTAGATTCAGTCGTTGCTCCTTAGTTGGATTCTCCTGTAGTCGAGCGATTGTTTGTGGCTCTTTCTAAGGCTGCTTCCCATGGCACCACGACAGCATGTATCATTCATTTTAGGGTTCAGTCTCTAGTTTTCAGTTCTTGTATTAATTGATTCAGGCAATTCAACAAGTTTATTTAGTGCCTTCGTTGTTGTAAAGCTGCATTCCATGGACTTAGAGCTGATAGATTAGTTGACATCTAGAATCTAGCCGATTTCCATCTTACCCATCTAGGGTTTACCTGAGTAGATCGAAGTTCATGGTTCATATACTAGTAAGATAGAGGAGGATGGAGAGATGAAGTATAGATTGTATACCTTCGAACATGAGGTGGACGGCGGCAACCTGAGTCGCCATAGGATCGGATTTTCCATTTTCTAGATTTGACTTTAAGTTTCAAATTTAAATAAAATAACATCAAAATTACTTACTTTTTTTCTAAAAATAAAAAATAATTAGAAAAATACTTTAGTGAAGTTTGGACACATTTCTTGTTGAGGGTTTTTATACAAAAATATTTTTCTCTCTTTTTCTTGATTAGGAAATATATAATCTCATGTTTAAAAGGAAAAAAAATTCAAACTCCTCTCCAAAACTTGTAACATGTGTTTGTGAAATCATAGTGGTTTTGTACCATACCAAGGTAGGGTGTTACACTTTTCACCCATAACTCTAAGATGAATCATCATTCTAGTTTCCAAAAATCATATTGCTCCCATCAAAATGTGGTGGCTTGGCTTCAAAATATGATCATTAATTCTAGTAGCCATTTTATCCTACTTCGGGACAATAAAATCCACAATCAAAGAGTCATTATCTCTTATACCACTTGTAGTCTCAAGGCTATCCACTAAATGAGGTGAATAGATGGTTTTAACTGAAATCAAAGACACTAATCAACTTTAATTATAAGTTCATGGTAATTAAATTTTCTAGCCTAAGTTGTGCTGAAATGGTGTTTGAGACTAGGGTGACAAGATGAACCACAAGCTCATAAATGTAAATTCACAAGAAACAATTACAGAAAAATGAGCAAGGGTAGAATTTACCTTGCGAGAGATGAGATGTATCCTATGGTATCAATTATTGTCGATCGCCCCTAATCCACATTGAGGTGGATTCAATGACTTCCAATCGTTCCTCTACTAAGAGTCCACTTGGTTTATGAGCTAACATGGATAAAAGAACATGTGCAAATCTTGATTCCACTAGAGTTGTTTTTCACTACCCGGATGATGCAAGCACAACAACCTCTCACTATTTCACTAGGACCTCTTCACAATCTTCTTGAAGAGATCCATGGTGTATCACCACCAAACTGTCTAGGAGGCAGCAACCTTGAAGAATAACAAGCCAATAACCTTGCTTGATGATCTCCCCAGTGCCTCAAGGCTCACACAATTGACGCAAGGCACTAGGTTCCCCTCAATCTCACTAGAAATCAACCCTAAGTGAATGTGTGTGAAGTAAGAGATGTGGAATGGCTAAAGAATGCTCAACAAGTCTTCCTTAATCTCAGGTTGGGGTGCACACACCTAAGGACCCACTATTTATAGCCACAATTCCCACAAGTAGTAGTTATAGTACTTATTCAAGAATTTTAGGTACTTATAGATAGTATGTAGTCCAACTTGTCTATAGTCTACATTTGAGATACAATGACTATATTCCAATTAAATGTGTGTTAGTGAGCATAGAAAGTACCTGGCGAACAGTCTGCCACCAGTGCATGATGAAAGGGAAATGTGCCCTTGGGCCATTTCTAGTTGTTTTGGTGATTAAATGCTCAACACACCACATTGGACTAACCACTTTAATATGAGCATGAGCAAAGCTCTAGCAAAAGCAAGTTGAAGTCAACAAGTCCATATAAGCTGAATTGAAGGGTCAAATCTGCAACTTTGAGAAAACCAACATAAACATGTGGTTTAAGTGTTTGGATAATTTGCACACACCCTACTCTATGTTTCTAGCACATTGTTTTGGCTACTAACTCAGTTTTGCAAAGAAAGTGTTTTTTTGAACTTGGTTATAGGCATATTGCAAATCCTAGAGAAAATGGGTAAAAGGTACGATTCCAACACTTAGTCAATTGTTTTTATGTGCTAACCATGTTTGTCTAAGTGCTAGAGAAGTCATTAAGAAGGGCCAAAAGGAGCTAGAGAAGTTTGGCTCAAAAGAGCTAAACTTGTGTTGAACTGGGCAACACCGGACAGTCCGATGCTCATCACCGGATAGTCCATTGCACACCGGACAGTCTGATGGTCCGTACGGCCAACTCCTCAGCCTCGAAAATTTTCACTAAAATTCACCAGACGGTCCAGGCTCATCACCGGACAGTGTGGTGTGAAATCTTCCAACGACTACTTCGTGGCTGGCTCGACGTCCAACGGTCGACTGGGAGCACCAGACAGTCTGGTGCCCCAATAGGATAGACTAGTGCCCCCTAAAGAGGAAGTTTACCGCGCTGATTAATTCAATGCCAGTTACTATGCACTGTTCGGTGCACACCGAACAGTCCGATGCACATGCAAACAGGAAAGGTGTGGAGCTTCCAAATGAAACTCCAATGGATCCTAGGTCCCTTGTACCAGCATTCAAACACCTCAAGAGCTGCACAACATTCCAATACGTTGTGACCATGCCTCTGAGTGATTCTAGAGAGATTTGAGTGTTATTTTTGAGTTGTAACTCTGTCACTGTGTTCTTGTGCTCGTCTTTGCATCTCTCGCATGTGTTGCTATGATTTGCTCTTGTGTATGTGTTCTTTCTTCCTCTCTTACTTCGTTTTGATTGTGATCATCTTATAAGGTTGTGAGAGACTCCAATCTATGGAGATTCATCACAAATAGGATTGTGATATATGGAAGAAATTATGGCACTCAAGTTTGATCTTTGGGTCACTTAAGAGGGGTTGACTGTAGCTCTCGTCCGAAGGAGGACACCACAACGTGGAGGTAGGCTTTGACCGAAGCACAAGATAAAAATCGATCTATCTCTTTAGCTATTTACTTCACTGATATTTTTCCTTTCCTAAGTTCTTTATTTTCACTTGTGATATTGATCTAAGTTTAACTCATATCTTGATAGAGCAATCAAGTGAATGGAACTTCTCTCTTTCTCTCTTCTCAAATTGGTTTAACTCTAACTTTTAGACTAAATTTGTGTGTTTTAAGTCATATTTTGCAGGATCACCTATTCACCCTTCCTCTAGGTGCTCTCACATGGACAATCTGTTGGCCATCTATCAGCACATAGAGAAACTTTCAAATTTCTTTTACTTTTGAGAATGCATGATGGGTAGTCCACCTCTAAGGCATGGACAATCTGTTACCCAATTATTAGCATACATAGAAACTTCCAAGTTTTGGTTAACCGACTAAAATAGTATTGCAGATAGTCTACACCATAGGCCTAGATAGTCTACCATCAAAGCAACATTCTAGCACATAAATGTCCTATTTTTTCTCCATGGCCAGAAATAGTATGGTAGACAGTCCACCACAGTGTCATACTCGGATTTAAGGACAAATCCAGACGCGTCTCAAATGTGTGCTAGGATGAAGTCTCACACTTGATGAGTCATGGTACAGAAATCAATGTCAATCTTTATTAAATAATATGGGTACTATACAAAATAGCTAAATGAATACATCATATGACAACGACGATCCTCTGCAACCATAGTTGACTGGGAGACGACGGCCTAGACCTCTCCGAACTCTTCGTAGCATCCTTCATGCATGCTCCTCGTCTTGCATTACTTGTTCTTTACCTAGTGTGATTATAGTAAGGGTGAGCTCACATATATTCATTGCTTAGCAAGTGTGGAGAATAATGTGTATGAGCTCACTTACAGTGGGGGTTCACGTGAAGTGTAAAGCTTACCAAGAAAATTGGTTAAGGCTGAGCATTGTTTTTAATAAGTTGATCAAAATTTTATTAGCAAGTACTAAGTTTAAGAAAATACTGACCCAATTAAATCAGAGATCACAATTAATAATTCCCACAATGTAATTGAGAGCACCTAGAGGGGGGTGAATAGGTGATCCTGTGAAACTTGAAACTTAATGCCACAAAACTTGATTAGATGTTAGACCAATAAAGCCAAGTGGCTAGAGAGGAGTTCTTGCAAAACACAACAACCACAAGAAGATCAACACAGATAGACTTAGTGGTTTATCCCGTGGTTCGGCCAAGTACAAAACTTGCCTACTTCCACGTTGTGGCGTCCCAACGGACGAGGGTTGCAATCAACCCCTCTCAAGCGGTCCAAAGACCCACTTGAATACCACGGTGTTTTGCTTTGTTTACTATATCCCGCTCGCAAGGAATCTCCACAACTTGGAGTCTCTCGCCCTTACACTTTGATGTTCACAAAGAAGCACGGAGTAAGGGAGGGATGAGCAACTCACACAAGACACAAAAATCACAGCAAATACGCACACACAAGACCCAGACTTGAGCTCAAAAGACTATCACGAGGTTCTCACTAGAACGGAGCTCAAATCACTAAGAATGTCGAACAAGTGCGCAAGAATGAAGTGTGAGTGATCAACAATGCTCAAAGGATGCTTGGTGCTCCTCCATGCGCCTAGGGGTCCCTTTTATAGCCCCAAGGCAGCTAGGAGTCGTTGAGAGCATTCCAGGAAGGCAATTCTTGCCTTCAGTCGCCTGGCGCACCGGACAGTCCGGTGCGCCACCAGACACTGTCCGGTGCGGATTTCTTTCCTTCTTTGGCGAAGTCGACTGTTGGAGATTCAGAGCCGTTGGCGCACCGGACACTGTCCGGTGCACACCGGACAGTCCGGTGCCCCTTGTGACCGTTGGCTCAGCCACGCGTCACGCGCGGAATCCTCGGCCGACCGTTGGCCCGGCTGATCATTGGCTCACCGGACAGTCCGGTGCACCACCGGACAGTCCAGTGATTTTTAGTCGTACACCGTTAATCACTTCCCGAGAGCGATGACTTCGCCTGTGAACGGCTCACCGGACAGTCCGGTGCACCACCGGACAGTCCGGTGATTTATAGCCGTACACCACCGTCGAAGTCCCGAGAGCATTCCAGGAAGGCAATTCTTGCCTTCAGTCGCCTGGCGCACCGGACAGTCCGGTGCGCCACCGGACACTGTCCGGTGCGGATTTCTTTCCTTCTTTGGCGAAGTCGACCGTTGGAGATTCAGAGCCGTTGGCGCACCGGACACTGTCCGGTGCACACCGGACAGTCCGGTGCCCCCTTGTGACCGTTGGCTCGGCCACGCGTCACGCGCGGAATCCTCGACCGACCGTTGGCCCGGCTGACCGTTGGCTCACCGGACAGTCCGGTGCACCACCGGACAGTCCGGTGCACCACCGGACAGTCCGGTGATTTTTAGTCGTACGCCGTTAATCACTTCCCGAGAGCGATGACTTCACCTGTGAACGGCTCACCGGACAGTCCGGTGCACCACCGGACAGTCCGGTGATTTATAGCCGTACACCGCCGTCGAAGTCCCAAGAGCAGCCAGTTGACAGTCGCCAGCCTGGCGCACCGGACACTGTCCGGTGCACCACCGGACAGTCCGGTGCACCCAGACTGAGCAGAGTCTTGGCTGTACAGCCAAGTCTTTTCCAAATTGATCTTTTCCTGTTTCTAGCACTTAGACACAATACATTAGTCTCTAAAACAATGTACTAAGTCTTAGAAACATACCTTTAGACTTGATTTGCACTTTGTCCATCACTTTGCATAGATTACCATAAGTCCACTTGTGTTGGCACTCAATCACCAAAATACTTAGAAATGGCCCAAGGGCACATTTCCCTTTCAATCTCCCCCTTTTTGGTGATTTATGCCAACACAATAAAAAGCAACTAAAACAAGTGCAATATCCATGCAAATAAGAACACAAATTGTTTTGATTCAACTTTGGCATATTTGGATCATACTTTGCCACCACTTGGTTTGTTTTTACAAATAAAACTCAATTTCCTATCTCTAAGTCAAATTCACTTGTAGAGACATAAAGAGAGGTATTCCAAGAGAAATTTATCAAAGATTTCAGAAACTCCCCCTTTTTCACATAATCAACTATCCTCCCCACAAGAAGCCAACTTTTGACAAAAAGAGACAACAAGAGAGTTTTGACAAACCAAAAGCTCTATTCTACTATTTTCAAAATTCTCAAGTGGTAGCTGATCCATTTCTTGCTTTGGCCTTATTTTCTCCCCCTTTGGCATCAAGCACCAAAACGGGATCAATCTTGGCCCTTTAACCCCATTGCCTCACCAAAATCTTCAGATAAGAGTACAAAGACAATAAGGATATTGAGATGGACTTGGATAAGTTGCCCTCTCATCGGACTGCAGTGGGAGTCTTGCATGGTCCAAGTCCACCGTTCCCTTTCAATCCACCTTTGAGACTAAATCAAGCAAACTCAAGCACACGGTTAGTCTCAAAGGGTCAAGTTGTAGCACATCTCCCCCTAAATATGTGCATCACTTGCAAAAGGACTTGTGAGGTCCGGGGAGTGTTTGTACAACTTGAGCACCATAAGTAAACAACAAAATGCATAAGGAACATGATCAAAGCATAATATACATGTATGCTACAAATCAATCCAAGTTCCGCGAATCTAAGACATTTAGCTCACTACGCAGCCTGCAAAAGGTCTTCTCATCTAAAGGCTTGGTAAAGATATCGGCTAGCTGGTTCTCGGTGCTAATATAAAACACTTCGATATCTCCCTTTTGCTGGTGGTCTCTCAAAAAGTGATGCCAGATGTCAATGTGCTTTGTGCGACTATGCTCGACAGGATTGTCCACTATGCGGATAGCACTCTCATTATCACATAGGAGTGGGACTTTGCTCAGATTGTAGCCAAAGTCCCGGAGGGTTTGCCTCATCCAAAGTAGTTGCGCGCAACACTGTCCTGCGGCAACGTACTCGGCCTCAGCGGTGGATAGGGCAATGGAAGTTTGTTTCTTAGAACTCCACGACACCAGGGACCTTCCTAAGAATTGGCACGTCCCTGATGTACTCTTCCTATCGACCTTACATCCAGCATAGTCGGAGTCTGAATATCCAATTAAGTCAAAGGTAGACCCCTTTGGATACCAGATCCCGAAGCAAGGTGTAGCGACTAAATATCTAAGAATTCGCTTCACAGCCACTAAGTGACACTCCCTTAGATCGGATTGAAATCTAGCACACATGCATACACTAAGCATAATATCCGGTCTACTAGCACATAAATAAAGCAAAGAACTTATCATGGACTGGTATGCTTTATGATCAATGGACTTACCTCCTTTGTTGAGGTTGACGTGTCCATCAGTTCCCATCGGAGTCTTTGCGGGCTTGGTGTCCTTCATCCCAAACCGCTTTAGCAAGTCTTGCGTGTACTTTGTTTGGGAGATGAAGGTGCCATCCTTGAGTTGCTTCACTTGGAACCCAAGGAAGTAGTTCAACTCGCCCATCATCGACATCTCAAACTTTTGAGTCATCACCCTGCTAAACTCTTCACAAGACTTTTGGTTAGTAGAACCAAATATTATGTCATCGACATAAATTTGGCACACAAATAAGTCACCATCACAAGTCTTAGTGAATAAAGTTGGATCGGCTTTCCCAACCTTGAAAGCATTAGCAATTAAAAAGTCTCTAAGGCATTCATACCATGCTCTTGGGGCTTGCTTAAGTCCATAGAGCGCCTTAGAGAGCTTACATACGTGGTCAGGGTACCGTTCATCCTCGAAGCCAGGGGGTTGCTCCACGTACACTTCCTCCTTGATTGGCCCATTGAGGAAAGCACTCTGCACATCCATTTGGAACAACCTGAAAGAATGGTGAGAGGCATATGCTAGCAATATACGAATAGACTCTAGCCTAGCCACAGGAGCAAAAGTCTCCTCAAAGTCCAAACCTGCGACTTGGGCATAACCTTTTGCCACAAGTCGAGCCTTGTTCCTCGTCACCACCCCGTGCTCATCCTGTTTGTTGCGGAACACCCACTTGGTTCCCACAACATTTTGCTTGGGACGAGGCACCAGTGTCCAAACTTCGTTACACTTGAAGTTGTTGAGTTCTTCCTACATGGCCAACACCCAGTCCGGATCTAGCAAGGCCTCTTCTACCCTGAAAGGCTCAATAGAAGAGACAAAGGAGTAATGCTCACAAAAATTAACTAATCTAGAACGAGTAGTTACTCCCTTGCTAATGTCACCCAAAATTTGGTCGACGGGATGATTCCTTTGAATCATCGCTCGAACTTGGGTTGGAGGTGCCGGTTGTGCTTCTTCCTCCATCACATGATCATCTTGTGCTCCCCCTTGATCACACGCCTCTTCTTGATGAACCTGTTCATCGTCTTGAGTTGGGGGATGCACCATCGTTGAGGAAGAAGGTTGATCTTGCTCCTCGAGTTCCTGTGGTCTCACATCGCCAATCGCCATGGTACGTATTGCGGCCGTTGGAACGTCTCCTTCATCTACATCATCAAGATCAACAACTTGCTCTCTTGGAGAGCCATTAGTCTCATCAAATACAACGTCGCTAGAAACTTCAACCAAACCCGATGATTTGTTGAAGACTCTATACGCCTTTGTATTTGAGTCATAACCTAATAAAAACCCTTCTACCGCTTTGGGAGCAAATTTGGAATTACTACCCTTCTTCACTAGAATGTAGCATTTACTCCCAAAAACTCGGAAATACGAAACATTGGGTTTGTTACCAGTTAGAAGCTCATACGAAGTCTTCTTGAGGAGGCGGTGAAGGTAGACCCGATTGATGGCGTGGCAAGCCGTGTTCACGGCTTCCGACCAAAACCGCTCGGGGGTCTTGAACTCTCCAAGCATCGTCCTCGCCATGTCTATGAGCGTCCTGTTCTTCCTCTCTACCACACCATTTTGCTGTGGTGTGTAGGGAGCGGAGAACTCGTGTTTGATCCCTTCCTCCTCAAGGTACTCCTCCACTTGAAGATTCTTGAACTCGGACCCGTTGTCGCTCCTCATCTTCTTCACCTTGAGCTCAAACTCATTTTGAGCTCTCCTTAGGAAGCGCTTGAGGGTCCCTTGGGTTTCAGATTTATCCTGCAAAAAGAATACCCAAGTGAAGCGGGAAAAATCATCAACTATAATAAGACCATACTTACTTCCTCCTATGCTTAGATAGGCGACAGGTCCGAAGAGGTCCGTATGAAGCATCTCCAAAGGTCTTGATGTGGTCATCACATTTTTGGTATGATGAGAGCTTCCCACCTGTTTACCTGCTTGACAAGCTGCACAAGGTCTATCTTTTTCGAAAGTTACATTAGTTAGACCTATAACATGTTCTCCCTTTAGAAGCTTGTGAAGGTTCTTCATCCCCACATGAGCTAAACGGCGATGCCACAGCCAGCCCATGCTAGTCTTAGCAATTAAGCATGCATCTAGACCGGCCTCCTCTTTTGCAAAATCAACTAAATAGAGTTTGTCGTCTAATACACCCTTAAAAGCTAATGAACCATCACTCCTTCTAAAGACAGACACATCTACATTTGTGAATAAGCAGTTATATCCCATATTACAAAGCTGACTCACAGACAACAAGTTATATCCAAGCGACTCAACTAAGAACACATTAGAAATAGAGTGCTCGGATGAAATAGCAATTTTTCCTAACCCTTTCACCTTGCCTTGGTTCCCATCACTAAATATTATTGAATCTTGGGGATCCTTGTTCTTGACGTAGGAAGAGAACATCCTCTTTTCCCCCGTCATGTGGTTTGTGCATCCGCTGTCGATAATCCAGCTTGAGCCCCCGGATGCATAAACCTGCAAGGCAAATTTAGGCTTGGGTCTTAGGTACCCAACTCATGTTGGGTCCTACAAGGTTAGTTACAATAGTCTTAGGGACCCAAATGCAAGTTTTGTCTGCCTTACATTTGGCCCCTATCTTCCTAGCAATTACCTTCTTATCCTTTCTACAAATAGCAAAGGAAGCATTGCAAGCATAATAAATTGTAGAAGGTTCATTCATTACTTTCCTAGGAGCATGAACAATATTTCTTCTAGGCACATGATGAACAACATTTTTCCTAGTCAAATTTCTATCATACATAATAGAAGAACTAGAAGCAATCATGGCATGAGAGTTAAAAACATCATAACTTCTATAAACATTCCTAGGATGTCTCCTGTCATGATACATGAAAGCATGGTTCTTTTTAGCACTACTAGCCATAGGGGCCTTCCCTTTCTCCTTTGCGGAGATGGAAGCCTTATGGCTTGTTAAGTTCTTGACTTCCCTCTTGAAGCCAAGACCATCCTTAATTGAGGGGTGTCTACCAATTGTGTAGGCATCCCTTGCAAATTTTAGTTTGTCAAATTCACTCTTGCTAGTCTTAAGTTGGGCATTAAGACTAGCCACTTCATCATTCAATTTAGAAATTGAAACTAGGTGTTCACTACAAGCATCAACATTAAAATCTTTACACCTGTTGCAAATTACAACATTTTCTACACAAGATGTTGATTTACTAGCTATTTCTAACTTAGCATTTAAATCATCATTAACACTTTTTAAACTAGAAATTGAGTCATGGCATGCAGACAATTCACAAGAAAGCATTTCATTCCTTTTAATTTCTAAAGCAAGAGAATTTTGCGCCTCTACAAATTTATGATGTTCTTCATACAAAAGATCCTCTTACTTTTCTAATAACCTATTCTTATCATTCAAGGCGTCAATTAATTTATTAATTTTATCAACCTTGGTTCTATCTAGGCCCTTGAATAAACATGAATAATCTATTTCATCATCATCACTAGATTCATCCTCACTTGAAGAAGCATAAGTAGTATTCCGAGTACATACCTTCTTCTCCTTCGCCATGAGGCATGTGTGACGCTCGTTGGGGAAGAGGGCCGATTTGTTGAAGGCGGTGGCGGCGAGTCCTTCGTTGTCGGAGTCGGACGACGAACAATCTGAGTCCCACTCCTTGCCAAGGTGTGCCTCGCCCTTAGCCTTCTTGTAAGCTTTCTTCTTTTCCCTCTTTTTCCCTTGTTCCTAGTCACTATCATTATCGGGACAATTAGCGATAAAATGACCAATCTTACCACATTTGAAGCATGAGCGCTTCCCCTTTGTCTTGGTCTTGTTAGGATGCCCCTTGCGACCCTTTAGCGCCGTCTTGAAGCGCTTGATGATGAGGGCCATCTCTTCATCATTAAGCCTGGCCGCCTCTACTTGCGCCACCTTGCTAGGTAGCGCCTCCTTGCTCCTCGTTGCCTTGAGAGCAATAGTTTGAGGCTCTTGGATTGGACCATTCAATGCATCGTCGACGTATCTTGCCTCCTTGATCATCATCCGCCCGCTTACAAACTTTCCAAGGATCTCCTCGGGCGTCATCTTCATGTACCTAGGATTCTCACGAATATTGTTCACAAGATGTGGATCAAGGACGGTAAAAGACCTTAGCATTAGGCGGACGACATCGTGGTCCATCCATCGCGTGCTTCCATAGCTCCTTATTTTGTTGATGAGGGTCTTGAGCCGATTGTACGTTTGGGTTGGCTCCTCGCCCCTGATCATTGCGAATCTCCCAAGTTCGCCCTCCACCAACTCCATCTTGGTGAGCATGGTGACGTCATTCCCCTCATGTGAAATCTTGAGGGTGTCCCAAATCTGCTTGGCGTTATCCAAGCCGCTCACCTTATGGTATTCGTCCCTGCACAAAGAAGCTAGAAGAACAGTAGTAGCTTGTGCATTCTTGTGGATTTGCTCATTAATGAACATGGGACTTTCAGTACTATCGAATTTCATTCCACTCTCTACTATCTCCCATATGCTTGGATGGAGAGAGAACAAGTGACTACGCATTTTGTGACTCCAAAATTCGTAGTCCTCTTCATCAAAATGAGGAGGTTTACCAAGTGGAATGGAGAGTAAATGAGCATTGGTACTATGCGGAATACGAGAGTAATCAAAAGAAAAGTTCGAATTGACCGTTTTCTTTTTCTCGTAGTCGTTGTCGTCATTGTCCTTTTGGGAAGAAGAGGACTCGTCGCTGTCGTCGTAGTAGACGATCTCCTTGATGTGTCTTGTCTTCTTCTTCTTCTCATCTTTTCGTTTGTAGCCCGAGCCCGAGTTGGTAGGCTTGTCATCTTTCGGCTCATTGACGAAGGACTCCTTCTCCTTATCATTGATCACAATCCCCTTGCCCTTAGGATCCATCTCTTCGGGCGATTAGTCCCTTCGTGAAGAGAACGACTCTGATACCAATTGAGAGCACCTAGAGGGGGGGTGAATAGGTGATCCTGTGAAATTTGAAACTTAATGCCACAAAACATGATTAGATGTTAGACCAATAAAGCCAAGTAGCTAGAGAGGAGTTCTTGCAAAACACAACATCCACAAGAAGATCAACATAGATAGACTCAGTGGTTTATCCCGTGGTTCGGCCAAGTACAAAACTTGCCTACTTCCACGTTGTGGCGTCCCAACGGACGAGGGTTGCAATCAACCCCTCTCAAGCGGTCCAAAGACCCACTTGAATACCACAATGTTTTGCTTTGTTTACTATATCCCGCTCGCGAGGAATCTCCACAACTTGGAGTCTCTCGCCCTTACACTTTGATGTTCACAAAGAAGCACGGAGTAAGGGAGGGATGAGCAACTCACACAAGACACAAAAATCACAGCAAATACGCACACACAAGACCCAGACTTGAGCTCAAAAGACTATCACGAGGTTCTCACTAGAACGGAGCTCAAATCACTAAGAATGTCGAACAAGTGCGCAAGAATGAAGTGTGAGTGATCAACAATGCTCAAAGGATGCTTGGTGTGCTCCTCCATGTGCCTAGGGGGTCCCTTTTATAGCCCCAAGGCAGCTAGGAGCCGTTGAGAGCATTCCAGGAAGGCAATTCTTGCCTTCAGTCGCCTGGCGCACCGGACAGTCCGGTGCGCCACCAGACACTGTCCGGTGCGGATTTCTTTCCTTCTTTGGCGAAGTCGACCGTTGGAGATTCAGAGCCGTTGGCGCACCAGACACTGTCTGGTGCACACCGGACAGTCCGGTGCCCCTTGTGACCGTTGGCTCAGCCACGCGTCACGCGCGGAATCCTCGGTCGACTGTTGGCCCGGCTGACCGTTGGCTCACCGGACAGTCCGGTGCACCACCGGACAGTCCGGTGATTTTTAGCCGTACTCCGTTAATCACTTCCCGAGAGCGATGACTTCGCCTGTGAATGGCTCACCGGACAGTCCGGTGCACCACCGGACAGTCCGGTGATTTATAGCCGTACACCGCCGTCGAAGTCCCGAGAGCAGCCAGTTGACAGTTGTAACGCCCTGAATTTGGGGGTAGAATTTTTTTCTTCTTTTCCCCCACCAAATTCGGGTGTTACCCTTTCCTTTTCCCTTTTCTCCTCGCTAAACCTTGATCTTTTCCAAAGTTATAGCGGGATTCGGCTTGAGATCCCATGTAAAGCAAAACCCTAAAATATTTTATCTTGTTTGATGCACCATGCCGAACCATGCATTCTTTTTGATTGTTTGAAAATGTGGATGCATTCATCTAGGAGATAGATATTAAAAAAAAGGGAAAACCCTTTCTCTTCTCTCTTTCCCCCTCTCCTCCCATTTCGGCCCAGCCGCCCCTCCCCCTCGCGCCCGGCCCAGCTGGCCAGCCGGCCCAGCCGACCTCCCCCCTCTCCCTTCCCGCCGTGGGCCCGCGCCAGCCTCCCGGCCCACCCGGCTTTTGGCCCAGCTCGCCCCCTCGCCCCCCTCGCTTTGGGCCCGGTGGCGGCCCAGCCGCCCCCCTGCTCCCCTCGCGCGCGTCCTGCGTGGGCGGTTACGCCGCCGCCGCCGCCCTGCCTGGTGGGGCCCACCTGTCATCCCCCACCACCCCCTAAAAAAACCGACTCTCTCTCCTCCCCTCTACCCCCCCCCCCCCCGCGCACGATCCCTCCCGCACCCCACGCCGCTCCCCTGCCCGCCCCCGGCTCGCCCGACGCCGGTGCCCCGCCCCGCCCGTGGTAAGCCCCCGGCCCCTCCCCTTCTTCCTTCCCTCTCCCCCCCGTCCCTTCTTCCCGGCGCGGCCCGGCCTCGCCCCGCCCGGCTCGCTCCCCTCCCCGTGCCCCGGCGGCGCTCGGCCCAGCGCGTTCCTGTAACGCCCTGAATTTGGGGGTAGAATTTTTTCTTCTTTTCTCTCACCAAATTCAGGCGTTACTCTTTCCTTTTTCCCTTTTCTTCTCGCTAAGCCTTGATCTTTTCCAAAGTCGCAGCGGGTTTTGGCTTTAGACCTCGTGTAAAGCAAAACCTTAAAACACTTTATTTTGTGTGATGCACCATGCCGAACCATGCATACTTTTTGATTGATTAAAAATGTGAATGCTTTCATCTAGAGGAAATTAGAAATTAGAAAAAAAGAAAAGCCTTTTCTTTTTTTCTTTTCTCTTCCCCCCCTTCTCCCCTTTCGGACCAACCACCCCCCCCCCTTCGGCCGGCCCAGCTGGCGGCCCAGCCGCCCCCTCCCCTCCCCTTCCCGCGTGGGCCCCGCGCCGGCCCAGCCACGCGCCCCCTTCCCCCCCTTTGGGCCCAGTCGGCCCAACCGTCCCCCCTCTCATTTTTTTCTTTTTCCAAAAATCCCCTCCCTCTCTCTCTCTCCCTCACCCTCACCCTGCCTGTTGGTGACTTGTTCTCAAATGCTTTGGATTAAGAACAAGGCAACATAAAAAGTGTTAAATGATAAGGTCCTTCGTCCTTCGAAACATTATTTCCCTTCGGGATATAACGTGCTCCGGACGAAGGTCATAAACAACATATCTTCGTAAGCACGATAAGTTACGACGAAGGACTTATGCATAACATAAATAATAATGTAAACATTTAAATTTTATCACAATGTCATTTCTATTTTATTACTATGTAAAAATAGAAATGACTTCAAGTTACAAATGTACCTTCGTATTGCAGGAAGGCAAAAGTACAAGAATGACGCAAAAGCAAATGCCAAGTCAGCGTGAACAGTACGGGAGTACTATTCATCTATTTATAGGCGTGAGACACAGCCCATGTGAAATTACATTCATGTCCATTACATTTGCTAATGACTTATGGAAATCTGTCAAGGCCTAAGTAGTCTTTCCATCTTTAAGTCGGTTCCCCTTTCTGCTATCGCGACGAAGCTTTCCTGCGCACAGCTTCGGCCGTGCACCATCCTTCGTAGAGCTTGGTAATCAGCCCGTCCTCCATTTCAATCCCCCTTCGTCTGGTTTAGGCTTCGTCCTGACCGTACTTCATATTCATAATTCTGAGTCCGAAGGTACCTGTTCATATAATCCACTTGGAAAACATTGTCAAATCATGTTTTTGAGGACCTTCGGAGGACGAAGGCCCCCAACAGTAGCCCCTCGCAATATTAATTTGTTAATGATAAATTCAGATTGCGATATGGACGAAGGCCTTGAGCCGAAGGTCCGAAAAAACACCTTCCCTTTGCTAGAATAGCAACATTCACTGACAAGCGGGGTCTTTCAATTTTCAACGCACTAGGCGTATAAATAAGATCATACCGCAAACTCATTTTGGCACTCTCACTTGCCACCTGCTTCTGCCCACTAAATTTTTAGCTCTTGCGCACTAAGATTTGCTGATCTTTTGGTTTTGAAGCTTCGGCCTTGAAAACAGTTTTTTAGTGTTTCCGAAGATGTCTGGAGATAAGAAGGTCCCTGCTGAGACGAAGCTGAGTCTCGACGAAGAGAAGAACTTGGGGTTCCTTATAGAAATGGCGGAGACCAATACGGAGAAAATCACCAAGGAGATTCTGGAAGGTTTGTCTGAAGATACTGGTGACAGCGACAGTTACGATGTAGAAAGTGGTGGGGAAGAGTCCGAAGATCGACCATGGCGGCCAAGTCACACGGTTTTCGGGAAAACCACTATTAAGCAAAGCCATATTGACAATATGAGGGGGAGATATTTTCGAGATATATCTATTGTGAGGGCTGATGCTGGAGAAATAACTTCTCCCACTCCCGAAGAAGATGAAGTCGTAATCTTCCGAAGCTTTCTCAAAGCTGGGCTTCGATTCCCCCTAAGCAGCTTTGTTGTCGAAGTCCTGAAAACATTTCAAGTCTACCTGCATCAAATTACTCCCGAAGCGATCATAAGAATGGGGATGTTTGTCTGGGCTGCGAAGAGCCAAGGTTTAGAACCAAATGCTAAAAGCTTTTGCAACATTCATGAATTGTTATATGAGACGAAGCCCTGGGGAAAAGAACAATATCACAACAACTTTGGGTGCTACAGCTTCGGTGCCCGCTCCGGGTCAAGCCGCCCTGTGCCAACCTTTCGGAAGAGGTGGCCCGGAGCCTGGATGACAGAGTGGTTCTATGTAAAGAATGACTTAACAGCACAGGAAGATGTTAAGAGTATCATTATGCGCCCCATCTGGCAACGCTTCGGACTTCGAAGGCCGAAGGTTGAAATGGATGAAGCAGCCGAGGAATGCCAAAGAGCCTTCGGCGTAATCTGCTCTTTTATTGGGACACGGGACTTGGTCCAAGAGCATATTGCCTTCAGGGTGTGGCCACTTGCAGGAAAGTGGGAAATGCCGAAGGAGACCATCAAAGAGTCCGATGAAGGCGGACTGGTCAGACTGAAATACACATTCAAATACGGGGATAAGTTTGTTGAACCTGATGACGACTGGTTGAAAAGCATTGAAACATTAAGTGACGAACTGCTTGGCGCATATTCGAAGGCGGAGAATACTGCGTTATCAGCAGCCTTCGGAGGCCGAAAGAAGAAAAGGCTCAACCGGGTATTTGACGCAGTCGGGTTTGTCTACCCTGACTATCACTATCCGGTATTGGGCCGCAAAAGAAAAAATACTTCTCCTGCGACAGAAGCTACCACAAGTGCCACTGGTGAGCCAGCGCCGCAAAGGAAAAAGATGAAGGTGCTCACCCACCGGGCGCGTTTTATTGAGCCGGCCACAGTGCCAGAATTTATTGGTGAAGTCTCTTTGGCCTCTGAAGCTACAGAACCAGCTCCAGTGCCGAAGATAGAAGAGAAAACTGAAGCGCCTTCAGCAGAAAAGGCAGAAAAACCAAAGATTGAAGGGCCAAAAATATCGGAAATCTTAAGTCCTTCAGCAAATGTTGAAATAATAAAAAATCAAAAGGGCCCATCGGTGACCCCAAAGAGAAAAAGAATGGTGAACGTGCTAGATGTCTTGGAGACAATTAAGTCTTCAAGCACAACTCCAAAGAAGACTGTTGAACTTGCTGAAGCATCTACTGAAGCTCCGAAGCAACAACCTGAAGCTGAAGCTGGGCCTTCAGAGCCCACCAAGGAACAATCTTTGGAAACCGAAAAAATAAAAATATCAGAACCAGCTTTGGTTGAAGAAATTGACACTGCCGCCCCCGAAGCTCCTTCCAACATATGTGATTACATCGTGCGACATGCTTCGGGGAAGAAATTATCTGAAGAAGAGACTTATGAAGCCAATCACTATGCTAGAGAGTTAAAGTATCCGAAGGGGGCAGTAGTGTTCAATGGGACAAATGAAGATGACTTCCTATACTGCCTCCCTGATAACAAAGAATTATCTGTCTGCCGGGAGATGGCTAGAAGTATGGGTTTCCCGAAGCTCGAAGCTGGATTAAGTGCTATGACGAAGGAGGATCTCGCGGACAGTCTCGCGTACAATAGCCTAAAGGTACGGGGATTAAGCGCTTGAAAAATTTTTAATTCGTAACCCATTCTTTTATTCTTATACCAACTTTTTTACATATAGGGTTTAATCCTAAGCAACGCATTAAGAGCACAAAAGAGCGCCGAAGATGAGAGCTATGAAATCGCATTTAACAACCTACGATCAGAAGTTATTAAATTGAGAAACGAAGCTCTGGAAAAGGATAAAATTCTGCTTACATTGGTAGACAAGGTGAAAAAAGACGAAGCCGCTTCAAAGATCCAAGCCGAAGCCCAAAAACGTGAGATTAAAGATCTTCAGAAACAGCTAGCTAGAGCTAAAGAGGAACGTGTGCTTGAAGAAACAAAACGAGAGCTTAGTGACCAGTTGGTCAATCATTTAGAGTTAAGTGTCAAGGAGCTTCGTGCATCCCAGAGGAAATGCTATGTTAAATCTATAGAATGCGTCAAAAAGATAAAATCCAGCTTCGCCAGCGTTGGCGCCTTTTCTAGTGACGAGAATTTCTCAAGAGGCAATCCCGAAGGTCCACTGGACTGGATCAGTAACGAAGCAGAAGCCTTCGAGGAAATCCTGAGCAGCCGCGGTGACATCTGCGCTTTTTCAGGCGCCAGAGGAGTTGCTGCTGTTTTGGAGAAGAAGGGTTGTGAGCATGTAAAATCCTTAGCTCAGTCCGAAGCTGCCCTATCCTCTGAAGACATCAAAGACCCCTCGACCGAAGCAAGCATGGTTGGCGGTAAATTCTTTACTGATATCTGGGACAACGGCAGCCGAGAAATGGCGCAAGAAATTATTCAAAGGAGTGAAAAAGGCATCCATGATGCTAGGAAAGTGACAGAAGTTGCCGAAAAAAGTACAGAGCCTGAAGGGCAAATAGGTATTAATTAGTTGTTCTTGTTGTGCTGTAATTTTTATTTCAAACTTTGTTCGCGGTTTGTGATAGTAATGTAGACATATTCCCTTCCCTCAGAACCTACTGGATCGTCTGCTGACCCTCACACGAAAGAAGATGACGAAATTAAACAAATGGCCGAAGCTATCATGGATAAAGTTGTTGAACAACTTCTAAATGAGGCTGCCGAAGTAGTACTAAGAGAAGACTAGATGGCATTAGAAAGAACATTTGAAATGTGATCTATGTAATATTTTGTACATTTGAATGTAATATATAAGTTTCTTTTCATTATTCAATTCTTTACGATGCATGAAACTTTACATACGTACCGTTTTTAAGCCTTCGGCGAAAAAACACCTTCCCTTCTTTTCATGCTTCGTGAAGATAGAAAAACTTTTATGCGTCACAAAACCCGTAGCGCTCTGATGAAAAATATCCAAACTTCGTGAGAACATTCTCCGAAGCTATATTCCAAAGATTTTTACTTTCTCAAAGCACTCTTCCGAAGGTTAATACTGTCCTCCCTTCTTTTGCCATATGCAATATGATGTATGATGCTTATGCTATGCAAAATGATGTGATGATGTTATGTTATGTAGATGAATTTGATTCCGAAGATACACACATATCCCTGTGAAACACACAATCTTTTACTGTAAGCTCTGCATTCCCTTAGGAACGTCTTTGGAGCTTCTTCGCCTTTTACTTAGGCGGTATCAGCGTTGACTTTTCGCTGTAAGCTCTGCATTCCCTTTGGAACGACTTTTGAGCAGAAAACTTACACTGCGCTCCCTTTGGAACGGCTTTTTGTGACTTCATCAACTTACTCTGCGTTCCTTAGAACGACTTTCTGTTGCTTCGAAGGATTTTTAATAATTCGAAGGTCCTCCTTGTTAACGCAAAATTTTTTTAAGCTTTAGCAACTTAAGCCTGTGGAGAAAATAGGTTTTCCTCGTGGGAAACAACGAAATTATTACATGAAAACTAACAATGTTCTTTGTTGCACAGAAAATAGAACTGAATAGAAAAAACTGCTATCAAAGGTAGGATATGTGTCAATAAATGTGCTTCGACTCTGGCACAGTGCTGTTGACTGTGCGAGCTTCGGATTGTTCTCTGAAGTCCCTTTGGTGTGGGGCATATTGACTCCCTTCTGGCTGTTGACCTTGTTGCAGTGGAGGTGGAGGCGGAGGCTGTTGCCAGGAAACTTGAGGTTGACTTGCCGAAGCTACAGAAGCTGCAGGGTGGTTGTCTATGTATTGTGGGATGTAAGGCGGATAATACGAAGCAGTATGCATGACCTGCTTCGGCTGAGCTTGTTGCGCTGCAGCTTCGGCTATTTCCTTTTGCTTCTGGATTGTAACATGGCACGTCCTGGTGGTATGGCCCTTGTTTTCTCCACAGAACAAGCAAAACCGTTTCCTTGGTTGATCTCCAAATCTTCCGCCGAAGCCCCTGGCGCCTCTGCCTCTTGGAGCTGGTGGCCGGAAGAAACTTTGCTGTTGCCCCGAAGCCTGTGAGGAGCACTGCGGCCTGTTCTGCTGACTCCCCTTATCATCATTTTGAGTAGAGTTGTGGATGGACCTGACATGCCTCGAATAGAATCTTCCTCCGAAGCCCCTGGTCATTTCAGAAAATCTGAAAGCCTCCTCCCTTCTTTGGCGAAAATCATTGTCGGCACGAATGTACTCATCCATCTTCTGGAGCAGCTTCTCCAAAGTCTGAGGAGGCTTCCTGGCGAAGTATTGAGCTGAAGGTCCAGGTCGGAGCCCCTTGATCATGGCTTCGATGACAATTTCATTGGGCACCGTTGGTGCCTGCGCCCTCAAACGTAAGAACCTTCTGACATACGCCTGAAGGTATTCTTCATGATCCTGAGTGCACTGAAACAAGGCTTGGGCAGTAACCGGCTTCGTCTGAAACCCTTGAAAGCTAGTTAGCAACATATCCTTCAGCTTTTGCCATGAAGTAATCGTTCCTGGTCGAAGGGAGGAATACCAGGTCTGAGCAACACTCCTGACAGCCATAACAAAAGACTTTGCCATGACTGCAGCATTGCCACCATACGAAGACACTGTTGCTTCGTAGCTCATCAAAAACTGCTTCGGGTCTGAATGGCCATCAAACATGGGAAGCTGGGGTGGCTTGTAGGATGGAGGCCAAGGTGTAGCCTGCAGCTCAGCGGACAGGGGAGAAGCATCATCGAAAACAAAATTTCCATGATGGAAATTGTCATACCAGTCATCTTCGCTGAAGAAGCCCTCCTGATGAAGGTCTTTTTGTTGAGGCCTTCTGTTCTGCTCATCATGAGTAAGATGGCGAACTTCTTCAGAAGCTTCGTCTATCTGCCTCTGCAGCTCAGCTAGCCTGGCCATCTTTTCCTTCTTCCTCTGCACCTGTTGATGAAGCATCTCCATATCCCTGATTTCTTGGTCTAGTTCATCCTCCTGAAGCGTCGGGCTGACGGCCTTCCTCTTCTGGCTTCGGGCCTCCCGAAGAGAGACGGTCTCCTGGTTGGGGTCCAGCGGTTGCAGTGCTGCAGCTCCAGTCGCTGAAGCTTTCTTCGGCGCCATAGCGAGGGTCTATGGCTTCCGAAGGTGTTCAAAAAACTCAAAGTGGAGGTGAGTTCACCGGAGGTGGGCGCCAATGTTGGTGACTTGTTCTCAAATGCTTTGGATTAAGAACAAGGCAACATAAAAAGTGTTAAATGATAAGGTCCTTCGTCCTTCGAAACATTATTTCCCTTCGGGATATAACGTGCTCCGGACGAAGGTCATAAACAACATATCTTCGTAAGCACGATAAGTTACGACGAAGGACTTATGCATAACATAAATAATAATGTAAACATTTAAATTTTATCACAATGTCATTTCTATTTTATTACTATGTAAAAATAGAAATGACTTCAAGTTACAAATGTACCTTCGTATTGCAGGAAGGCAAAAGTACAAGAATGACGCAAAAGCAAATGCCAAGTCAGCGTGAACAGTACGGGAGTACTATTCATCTATTTATAGGCGTGAGACACAGCCCATGTGAAATTACATTCATGTCCATTACATTTGCTAATGACTTATGGAAATCTGTCAAGGCCTAAGTAGTCTTTCCATCTTTAAGTCGGTTCCCCTTTCTGCTATCGCGACGAAGCTTTCCTGCGCACAGCTTCGGCCGTGCACCATCCTTCGTAGAGCTTGGTAATCAGCCCGTCCTCCATTTCAATCCCCCTTCGTCTGGTTTAGGCTTCGTCCTGACCGTACTTCATGTTCATAATTCTGAGTCCGAAGGTACCTGTTCATATAATCCACTTGGAAAACATTGTCAAATCATGTTTTTGAGGACCTTCGGAGGACGAAGGCCCCCAACACTGCCCTAGCGCCACCGCCGCCTCTCCCCTGCCCTAGCGCCGTCGCCACCCCTCCCCGGCGCCGCCGCCGCGCCGTCCCCCTCTGGTGAGGCTCCCCCCTCCTCCTCCCTCCTCTCCTCCCTCTCCCTCCTCCCTCTCCTGCCTCCGGCGCCCTCCCCTCACCCGCGCCGCCCGGCTCGGCCCCCGGCTCAGCCGCTCCGGCGAGCTCGGCCCGGCCCCGGCCGCCCGCTCGGCCCCGCCCCGCCCGCGCCGCCCCCCGGCCGCCCGCGCGAGCCCCACCCCACCCCGCGCCACCCCTCGCCCGCGCCCGGCTCGGCCGTTCCCCGGCTCGGCCGCCTCCCGCGCCCGGCCACCTCAGCCGCTCGCGTCCGGCCTCGGCCGCCTCAGCTCGGCCGCCCGCGCCCCGGCCCCGGCCTAACCGCCCCCGCTCGGCTCGGCCGCCCGCCTCCCGACGAGCTCGGCCGCCCCCCCCCCCCGGTTCAACCGCCCCCCCCCCCGGTTCAACCGCCCCTCCCCCGCGCTCGGCCTAACCGCCCCGCCCCGACCCCGGCTCGGCCGCCCCGTGCCCCGGCTCGGCCGCTCCCGTCGCGCCCCGTCCCAGTCGCCCCGCCCCCGCGCCCGGCCTCGCCCGACCGTGTCCTCGCCCCATCCGTGCCTCGCTCGCAGTGGTCCGCGGCGTCCTCGCTCGCCCGTGCTCGCTTGCCCTGGCATGTTTGCCCGCTCGCCCCGCCGTGCCTTGCTCGCGTCGTGTCGGCCCTCGGCGTGGCCTCGAGCTCGGCCCAGCGTGCCTTCGGCGCGCGGCCTCGAGCTCGGCCAGCGCACGGCCCCGACGCGTGCGCGACTCGTTCGCGGCACGTTAAGTGTGGCTTTGCGCGTGCGCGTGTTCGCGCAGCGTTCTGGCGTAGCTCGTCGTGCTCGCGACGCGACGCATAGCGCCCTGTTGCGCTCGCGACACGATCGTCTACCCCCTAGCCCCGTCTACCCCCCCCCCCCCCTATCCTATATGCGCTAATCACGTTGTTTATATTAATAAGATAGGAGTCTCAATTTGGAAATTGGTTACGTTAGTTAATTTGTATAGCTAATCGTCTATCTTATTCAATGTTAATCTACTAAAAGTGGTCACGTTTACATTAGTGCATGTAGCTAATTGTTTTGTTAGAACCAATTGGAACTAGAACACGTGATGTCTAGTTATTCACCAACCCGTAGTGCGTCTCGGGCATAAGCTTTAACTCTCGCGAGACCTTTTCTCATTTCTTTCTAACCATGGTAAACTCATTATTGTATGTGATATTTTATGCATGTTTAATCTACTTGTTCTCTTGTATGGTGTATTGTTGGTTTCCTAATTTCAATGGATGGATGTATGTATGCTTGCAATCGCTTAGAGAACGATCCGGTTGGAGAGCCCGAAGAACTCGCAGGAGAAGCCCCTGAGCAGCAGTCGGTTGGTGGAGGCAAGTGTCCTTTGACCTATCTCTGTCCTATTCATTCTTTAATTCACCTCCTGCATTACACATTTATACTTAAGGATTGACTAGCTTTTGTTATCCATGTCCTTGTTTACCTATTTGGGTCGGATTATTATTATTTAGCTCTATGCTATTGCTCAAACTCTAATCAATGAACATGATGAGATTATATATGATACGCTGTTTTCCCTTCTCTTATTATGATGTTGTACTTGTGGTCTCCAAGGGGGCTCGAGCGGTTTCTCGAGTGCCTCTCCGTAAGGACCTGTTCTATGGATGACCGCCCGGGAAAACAGTGCAACCATGAGGGTGCAGTGGGACGCCCTTAGCTGAATAATTAGAGGAACCGGGGTGTAGTTCGCTTAGCCGTTGTACCGTCAATGGGGCTCGGTGTATGCGGCTCGCTCTGCCAAGGTTGATTTGTCCCTTGGGGAGGAGTGCGGTACATTTAGGAAACCTAATGGGCGGCTACAGCCCCGGGGAATCTTTGTAAAGGCTACATAGTGATGCCCTGCTGGACCACCTAGGTAGTGGTCAATGGGGAGTAGCTCTCTCCGGGCAGAAAGGGAATCACGGCTTGTGGGTAAAGTGCACAACCTCTGCAGAGTGTTTGAAAACTGATATATCAGTCGTGCTCGCGGTTATGAGCGGCCAAGGGAGCTCCAATGATTAGTGGTACTTGATCAGAGACATTTTGGTTTACAGGTGACTATGAGATCGATGGTTTTGGTTATGTCTATGGTGCTGGTAAGTGGTATTCTTTCTGTTTGGAAAGGGTACATCGGGATAATAACTTGGGTTAATGCTAAAACCTGGCTTTCTATTAGTAAATAATAATCTGACCAACTAAAAACAACTGCTTGACTTATCCCCATATAAAGCTAGTCCACTACAGCCAAACAGGATGCTTGCTGAGTATGTTGATGTGTACTCACTCTTGCTCTACACACCAAACCCCCCCCAGGTTGTCAGCATTGCAACCACTGCTCAGGAGAAGATGAAGCTGTGGAAGGAGACTTCCAGGAGTTCCAAGACTACGACGAGTTCTAGGTGTGGGTTAGCGGCAACCCCCAGTTGGCTGCCTGTGAAGGTCGCGGTTATCTACGTTTCGTTCTCACACTTTGATTTATTGTAAGGACTATATGGACGTCTCAGACGTATGATGTAATCGACTATTATTTCCCTTTTAATACTATTTTGAGCACTGTGTGATGATGTCCATGTTATGTAACTGCTGTGTACGTGAATAACTGATCCTGGCACGTACATGGTTCGCATTCGGTTTGCCTTCTAAAACCGGGTGTGACATAAGCTGGTATCAAAGCCGTGCTGACTGTAGGACAGCTAACCTAGAGTAGAATGGTCGTTCTAAGGATTATAGACCTCTGCCCCTGCCTTGACTTTGGTACCCCTTCAAAAGTTGGTCATATTGACCAAACCTATGTTCTACTATATATTATACCTTGCTGAAAATTTTGTTTTATTCTAATCCTTCATTTATTTATGGTTCATTATTTGCTGGTCATATTAATTCTATTCTCACTCTTTTGCTTGCGGTGTCTTTTGTAGATGGCTCGACTTAGACACACTGCACGAAAGTCCGTCATCCCCTTCTTACCCTCCCGCCTTGCGGAGCGTCCACTTCGTTGTCCCGTGGCCGGTCAGTCCAGCCACTTGGAGAGACTGCACCACCGCCTGCATGAGGAGCAGGAACGTCGACGACAGGAGCAGCAGGGCTCTTCTTTCTTGCTCCAGCAGAAGATAGAGTCTGTGAGGAGCTGCTCCCTTGTGCTTCCTCTGGAGGCGCCCCCTGCACCACCACTGGGCGCCCCAGCCCCTAGAGTAGCTGCTGGAGGAGACCCAGACGACGGAGGTGGCGACGACAGCTCGAGCCACGACACCGACTTCCCTGCTGACCATGAGCCGGAAGGATGGGTTGCTCGACCCATCACTCGCGACGCTGCTCGCGGGTGTCACTTCCATGACGCGCTCGACACCCTGCTACGTCGGGCACTTGACCGGCGTACTTGGTCCATCGAGTATCGTTGTGTGGTCTACCAGCATAGTCGCGGGGTTTACCCAGACCGCTGGGAGGCGACCTGCTTGGTGCGCCGTCCGGAGAACAGTCTCCAGGGTGCAGAGGCCTGCTCAGAGCACTATTCTATCTCTGAGCGGGACTCAGCTGAGGCAGCCATGCAGGATGCTGCACGGCGTGCGCTTTCGCACTACTGCTCGGTTCTCGGTGGGGTAGCTAACGGTTTTGACCTGAAGTATTACCCCTGCCGTCCATCTGGCAGCACAGGAGGCGTGATTGTTTCACCTGCTAGTGAGGACAATCCTAGGTTGAGCAGCACAGTCAACCTAGCCGCCGTGCTAAACACGGAGCTGGACCATGCACTAGACGAGCTGAGTAGGGCTCATGCTGAGATCGCCCTGCTGCGGGCTGAGCGCGCGGAACGTCGTCACTTGGATGATGGTTCCCCCGCTCCCGTCGGGACTCAGCACCCGTACCGCTCACCTCGGCGTGGACGCCAGTCTTATGGCAATCCCGACTGCAAGACCAAGATAAATCTAGAACCATAGATCGTTAGAGTTGGATCCTGTAATTAATACAAAATATACGTAGAAGCTACAGTCTTAGCATTAGTCTCGCTTTTAGTTAGTCTTAGTTAGACAGGGTAGTTTGCTATATCCTGTGCATTTATGTTTGTCATGATGAACTATGTTTGGTTTGGATCTTTGTAATGACTGTCACCAGAGTGTGGGTACCCCCTGCATTATGGTTTACCTGTTATATGTCAATGGAGTTAGTTATATAGTTGGGAAACCTTTTATTCCACTCTCCTCTTTATCTGAGAAGCTGTGTGGTCTGTGTTGGAGATCAGTGAAGATGCTCATCTGTTCAGTGCTGTTGGAGAATTCTATACTCTTTTCTTATGCTGCAAGATTTGCCAGATCAGTTCTGATGTGTGGTTGCATTCTGCAGATGTCAGAGAACAGGCGTAGAGGAGGAAGGCGTGCTCAGCAGGAGCGAGCCGCTCCGCAGGATGAGGTGCCCCAGCAGCAGCACCTGCCGCCCCCGCCCCCGATGTCGATCGAGCAGATGTTTCTGATGCAGACTCAGGCAGTTCAAGCCATCGGTCAGACTCTGGCCGCCATTCAGCAGCAGTAGCAGCAACAGCAGCAAGCACCACCTCAGCCTCAGATGCCTCAGATGCCCAGAGACAAGCGTGCTGAATTCATGAGAGGTCATCCTCCAACGTTTGCTCATTCTTCTGACCCCATGGATGCTGAAGATTGGCTGCGCACTATGGAGCGGGAGTTGCATACCGCTCAGTGCGATGACAGAGAGAAAGTTCTATATGGTCCCCGTCTGTTGAGAGGAGCAGCCCAGTCATGGTGGGAGTCTTATCTCGCCACCCATGCCAACCCTGACGCCATCACTTGGGAAGAGTTCAGAGGTAGCTTTCGTCAGTACCATGTGCCTGCAGGTCTGATGACAGTGAAGAAGGAGGAGTTCCTGGCCCTTAAGCAAGGGTCATCATCTGTCAGTGAGTATCGAGACAGGTTTTTGCAGTTGTCCCGCTATGCTCCTGAAGATGTCAACACCGACGCCAAGCGACAATACCGTTTCTTGAGAGGCTTGGTTGACCCTCTTCAGTATCAGCTGATGAATCACACTTTCCCGACATTCCAGCACCTGATTGACAGAGCAATCATGACAGAAAGAAAGCGTAAGGAGATGGAAGATCGTAAGCGCAAGATCAGTGGACCCCAGTCTGGAAGCAGCAGCCGCCCTCGTTTCTTAGGCAATCAACCTCAGCAGTTTAGGCAGAACCAGCGTCCACCTCAGCAGCATCAGTAGTTCCAAAGGCAGTATCCTCAGCACCAGTATCAGAACCGTTAGAACAATCAGTCAGGAGGTCAGTTTCAGAGGCAGAATCAACAGACACCTCGTCTTCCTACCCCAGCAAACCAGTAGAACAATCAGGCAGCACCAGCTCAGGTTGGAAACAGAGCATGTTTCCACTGTGGAGAGCAAGGCCACTGGGTGATGCAATGTCCGAAGAAGGCAGCCCAGCAGCAGTCAGGCCCTAATGCCCCAGCAAAGCAGAATGTGTCTCAACCTGAAGCAGGCAATCGCCCTCAGCCGCGCTACAATCATGGAAGACTGAACCACTTGGAGGCTGAAGCAGTTCAGGAGACCCCCGACATGATAGTAGGTATGTTCCCAGTCGACTCCCATATTGCAGAAGTGTTATTTGATACTGGAGCAACACATTCTTTCATTACTGCATCATGGGTAGAAGCACATAATCTTCCAATTACTACCATGTCAACCAACATTCAAATTGACTCAGCCGGTGGAAGAATTCGAGCTGATAGCATCTGTTTGAATGTAAGCGTGGAAATAAGGGGGATAGCGTTTCCCGCCAACCTTATAGTAATGGGTACTCAGGGAATAGATGTCATCCTAGGGATGAATTGGCTAGATAAGTATCAGGCAGTTATCAGTTGTGATAAAAGGACAATCAGGTTGATGTCCCCACTAGGAGAGGAAGTGGTGACCGAGTTAGTCCCGCCCGAGCCAAAGAAAGGAAGTTGTTATCGGATGGCTGTCGACAGCAGTGAAGCAGACCCAATTGAGAGTATCAGGGTTGTGTCTGAGTTTCCAGATGTGTTTCCAAAGGATTTACCGGGTATGCCGCCAGAGCGGAAAGTTGAGTTTGCCATAGAGCTTCTTCCTGGAACCGCCCCTATCTTTAAGAGAGCTTACAGAATATCTGGACCAGAGTTGGTTGAGCTTAAGAAGCAGATTGATGAGCTGTCAGAAAAAGGTTACATCCGGCCAAGCACCTCGCCTTGGGCCGCCCCTGTCTTGTTCGTGGAAAAGAAAGATGGCACTAAAAGGATGTGTATCGATTATCGAGCTTTGAATGAAGTCACGATCAAGAATAAGTACCCTTTGCCCAGAATAGAAGATCTATTCGACCAGTTGAGAGGAGCCAGTGTGTTCTCCAAGATTGATCTGAGGTCAGGTTATCATCAGCTCAGGATCCAACCTTCGGACATTCCGAAGACGGCATTCATTACCAAGTATGGGTTGTATGAGTTCACTGTGATGTCTTTTGGATTGACCAATGCACCGGCCTTCTTTATGAATCTGATGAACAGTGTATTCATGGATTACCTTGATAAGTTTGTGGTGGTATTCATTGACGATATTCTGATTTATTCTCACAGTGAAGAAGAGCATGCAGATCATTTGAGGATGGTATTGCAGAGATTGCGAGAGCACCAGTTGTATGCAAAGTTGAGCAAGTGTGAGTTCTGGATCAGTGAAGTCCTGTTCTTGGGTCACATAATCAACAAAGAAGGATTGGCTGTGGATCCGAAGAAAGTGGCAGACATTCTGAACTGGAAAGCGCCAACAGATGCTCGAGGAATCAAGAGTTTCATTGGAATGGCCGGATATTATCGGCGATTCATTGAAGGGTTTTCGAAGATTGCGAAACCAATGACAGCGTTGCTAGGCAACAAGGTTGAGTTCAAGTGGACCCAGAAATGTCAAGAGGCCTTCGAAGCGCTGAAAGAGAAGTTGACAACAGCGCCTATCCTAGTCTTGCCTGATGTGCACAAGCCCTTCTCTGTGTACTGTGATGCTTGTTACACAGGTTTGGGATGCGTATTGATGCAAGAGGGAAGAGTTGTGGCTTACTCGTCCCGGCAGCTGAAGGTTCATGAGAAGAATTACCCAATCCATGATCTAGAGTTGGCAGCAGTGGTTCATGCACTGAAGACATGGAGGCACTATCTGTATGGACAGAAATGTGATGTTTACACAGACCACAAGAGTCTGAAGTACATATTCACTCAGTCAGAGCTGAATATGAGGCAGCGAAGATGGTTAGAGCTGATCAAAGACTATGAGTTGGAGATTCATTACCATCCAGGCAAAGCAAACGTAGTGGCAGATGCTTTGAGCAGGAAGAGTCAAGTCAATCTGATGGACGCTCGTCCGATGCCTTATGAGTTGGCCAAGGAGTTTGACAGGTTGAGTCTCGGGTTTCTAAACAATTCGCGAGGAGTCACAGTTGAGTTGGAACCTACCTTGGAGCGAGAAATCAAAGAAGCGCAGAAGAATGATGAAAAGATCAATGAGATTCGGCGACTGATTCTAGATGGCAGAGGCAAAGATTTTCGTAAAGATGCAGAAGGTGTGATATGGTTCAAAGACCGCTTGTGCGTTCCCAATGTCCAGTCCATTCGGGAGTTGATTCTCAAGGAAGCTCATGAGACAGCCTATTCGATTCACCCTGGCAGTGAGAAGATGTATCAAGATCTGAAATAGAAATTCTGGTGGTACGGAATGAAGAGGGAAATCGCGGAGCATGTGGCTATGTGCGATAGTTGTCGAAGAATTAAGGCAGAGCACCAGAGACCAGCTGGATTGTTGCAACCGTTGCAAATTCCTCAGTGGAAATGGGATGAAATCGGTATGGATTTCATAGTCGGATTGCCTCGCACTCGAGCCAGCTACGATTCCATTTGGGTAGTGGTGGACCGTTTGACCAAATCAGCCCACTTCATACCTGTCAAGACCAACTATAGCAGTGCAGTGTTGGCAGAATTGTATGTGTCTCGGATCGTTTGTCTGCATGGTGTGCCAAAGAAGATAGTGTCAGACAGAGGAACGCAGTTCACCTCTCATTTCTGGCAGCAGTTGCATGAAGCCTTGGGTACACATCTGAATTTCAGTTCAGCTTATCACCCGCAGACAGATGGTCAGACCGAAAGAACCAATCAAATTCTTGAAGATATGCTGAGAAGCCAGTGCAAATCCTTGAGGTTGCAGACAGAGTCACCCGAAGGAAGACCATCAGAATGTGCAAAGTCAGGTGGAATCACCATTCAGAGGAAGAAGCAACCTGGGAGCGTGAAGATGATCTGATGGCTAAATACCCTGAGCTCTTTGCTAGCCAACCCTGAATCTCGAGGGCGAGATTCTTTTAAGGGGGATAGGTTTGTAACGCCCTGAATTTGGGGGTAGAATTTTTTTCTTCTTTTCTCTCACCAAATTCAGGCGTTACTCTTTCCTTTTTCCCTTTTCTTCTCGCTAAGCCTTGATCTTTTCCAAAGTCGCAGCGGGTTTTGGCTTTAGACCTCGTGTAAAGCAAAACTTTAAAACACTTTATTTTGTGTGATGCACCATGCCGAACCATGCATACTTTTTGATTGATTAAAAATGTGAATGCTTTCATCTAGAGGAAATTAGAAATTAGAAAAAAAGAAAAGCCTTTTCTTTTTTTTCTTTTCTCTTCCCCCCCTTCTCCCCTTTCGGCCCAACCGCCCCCCTTTCGGCCGGCCCAGCCGCCCCCTCCCCTCCCCTTCCCACGTGGGCCTCGCGCCGGCCCAGCCGCGCGCCCCCTTCCCCCCCTTTGGGCCCAGTCGGCCCAACCGTCCCCCCCTCTCTTTTTTTTCTTTTTCCAAAAATCCCCTCCCTCTCTCTCTCCCTCACCCTCACCCTGCCCTAGCGCCGCCGCCGCCTCTCCCCTGCCCTAGCGCCGCCGCCACCCCTCCCCGGCGCCGCCGCCGCGCCGTCCCCCTCCGGTGAGGCTCCCCCCCTCCTCCTCCCTCCTCTCCTCCCTCTCCCTCCTCCCTCTCCTCCCTCCGGCGCCCTCCCCTCACCCGCGCCGCCCGGCTCGGCCCCCGGCTCGGTCGCTCCGGCGAGCTCGGCCTGGCCCCGGCCGCCCGCTCGGCCCTGCCCCGCCCGCGCCCGGCCACCCCGCGCCGCCCCCCGGCCGCCCGCGCGAGCCCCGCCCCGCCCCGCGCCACCCCTCTCCCGCGCCCGGCTCGGCCGTTCCCCGGCTCGGCCGCCTCCCGCGCCCGGCCACCTCGGCCGCTCGCGCCCGGCCTCGGCCGCCCCCGGCCCCGGCTCGGCCGCCTCGGCTCGGCCGCCCGCGCCCCGGCCCCGGCCCAACCGCCCCCGCTCGGCTCGGCCGCCCGCCTCCCGGCGAGCTCGGCCGCCCCGTGCCCCGGCTCGGCCGCTCCCGTCGCGCCCCGGCCCGGTCGCCCCACCCCCGCGCCCGACCGTGTCCTCGCCCCGTCCGTGCCTCGCTCGCAGTGGTCCGCGGCGTCCTCGCTCGCCCGTGCTTGCTTGCCCTGGCATGTTTGCCCGCTCGCCCCGCCGAGCCTTGCTCGCGTCGTGTCGGCCCTCGGCGTGGCCTCGAGCTCGGCCCAGCGTGCCTTCGGCGCGCGGCCTCGAGCTCGGCCAGCGCACGGCCCCGACGCGTGCGCGACTCGTTCGCGGCACGTTAAGTGTGGCTTTGCGCGTGCGCGTGTTCGCGCAGCGTTCTGGCGTAGCTTGTCGTGCTCGCGACGCGACACATAGCGCCCTGTTGCGCTCGCGACACGATCGTCTACCCCCTAGCCCCGTCTAACCCCCCCCCCCCCCCCCCCGTATCCTATATGCGCTAATCACGTTGTTTATATTAATAAGATAGGAGTCTCAATTTGGAAATTGGTTACGTTAGTTAATTTGTATAGCTAATCGTCTATCTTATTCAATGTTAATCTACTAAAAGTGGTCACGTTTACATTAGTGCATGTAGCTAATTCTTTTGTTAGAACCAATTGGAACTAGAACACGTGACGTCTAGTTATTCACCAACCCGTAGTGCGTCTCGGGCATAAGCTTTAACTCTCGCGAGACCTTTTCTCATTTCTTTCTAACCATGGTAAACTCATTATTGTATGTGATATTTTATGCATGTTTAATCTACTTGTTCTCTTGTATGGTGTATTGTTGGTTTCCTAATTTCAATGGATGTATGTATGTATGCTTGCAATCGCTTAGAGAACGATCTGGTTGGAGAGCCCGAAGAACTCACAGGAGAAGCCCCTGAGCAGCAGTCGGTTGGTGGAGGCAAGTGTCCTTTGACCTATCTCTGTCCTATTCATTCTTTAATTCACCTCCCGCATTACATATTTATACTTAAGGATTGACTAGCTTTTGTTATCCATGTCCTTGTTTACCTATTTGGGTCGGATTATTATTATTTAGCTCTATGCTATTGCTCAAACTCTAATCAATGAACATGATGAGATTATATATGATACGCTGTTTTCCCTTCTCTTATTATGATGTTGTACTTGTGGTCTCCAAGGGGGCTCGAGCGGTTTCTCGAGTGCCTCTCCGTAAGGACCTGTTCTATGGATGACCGCCCGGGAAAACAGTGCAACCATGAGGGTGGAGTGGGACGCCCTTAGCTGAATAATTAGAGGAACCGGGGTGTAGTTCGCTTAGCCGTTGTGCCGTCAATGGGGCTCGGTGTATGCGGCTCGCTCTGCCAAGGTTGATTTGTCCCTTGGGGAGGAGTGTGGTACATTTAGGAAACCTAATGGGTGGCTACAGCCCTGGGGAATCTTTGTAAAGGCTACATAGTGATGCCCTGCTGGACCACCTAGGTTGTGGTCAATGGGGAGTAGCTCTCTCCGGGCAGAAAGGGAATCACGGCTTGTGGGTAAAGTGCACAACCTCTGCAGAGTGTTTGAAAACTGATATATCAGCTGTGCTCGCGGTTATGAGCGGCCAAGGGAGCTCCAATGATTAGTGGTACTTGATCAGAGACATTTTGGTTTACAGGTGACTATGAGATCGATGGTTTTGGTTATGTCTATGGTGCTGGCAAGTGGTATTCTTTCCGTTTGGAAAGGGTACATCGGGCTAATAACTTGGGTTAATGCTAAAACCTGGCTTTCTATTAGTAAATAATAATCTGACCAACTAAAAGCAACTGCTTGACTTATCCCCACATAAAGCTAGTCCACTACAGCCAAACAGGATGCTTGCTGAGTATGTTGATGTGTACTCACTCTTGCTCTACACACCAAACCCCCCCAGGTTGTCAGCATTGCAACCACTGCTCAGGAGAAGATGAAGCTGTGGAAGGAGACTTCCAGGAGTTCCAAGACTACGACGAGTTCTAGGTGTGGGTTAGCGGCAACCCCCAGTTGGCTGCCTGTGAAGGCCGCGGTTATCTACGTTTCGTTCTCGCACTTTGATTTATTATAAGGACTATATGAACATCTCAGACGTATGATGTAATCGACTATTATTTCCCTTTTAATACTATTTTGAGCACTGTGTGATGATGTCCATGTTATGTAACTGCTGTGTACGTGAATAACTGATCCTAGCACGTACATGGTTCGCATTCGGTTTGCCTTCTAAAACCGGGTGTGACAGTTCCCCCGCCCCTCCCCTCGGCGTGGCCGGCCGTGGCGGCGCGGCGAGCCTCGCCCCACCCGCGCGCGCGCGCCCCAGCCCGCCCTCGGCTCGCTGACTCGCCGGCCCCGCCCGACCTCTCCCCTCCCCACGCCCGGCGGCGCTCGGCCCCGGCGAGGCCCGACCTCCCCCACCCGCGCTGCTCGACCCCGGCCCCTGCGCGGCCTCGCCCACCCACAGCAGCCCCAGCCCCGGCCCCTTTTCCCCCCCACGCATCTCGGCCCCAGCCGGCCGGCCATGGCGCGGCGGCCTGCGGCCCCGGCGTGGCGCCCTCCCCGGCGCGCCCCCCCTGCCCGGCGCGGCGTGCTCGCCCGCCCGCCCCTGGCGCGGCCTCGGCGGCGCTCGCGCAGCCCCGGCCCCCGGCGTGGCCTCGGCGGTGCGCGCGGAGCCCCGGCACGGCCCGTGCACGCACGGTGCCCCCGGCGAGCTCGCCGCACCTGCGGCTCGTGGTCATGGCGGCTCGGTCCCGCCCGCCTTGGTGTGCCCCGTCCCTGTGCAGCGTGGCCCCGGCCTGGCGTGGCTTCGGCTCGCGTGGCCGTGGTGTCCCTGCGTAGCGCGGCGCGTGCGCTGCTCGGCCCCGGCGTATGCGCGACTCATTCGCGACACGTCAGCGCGGCTTTGCGCGTATGTACCCGCGTGGAGCACGGTGCCTTAGCACGGCTCGTCGTGCCCTCGTCTACCCATGGACGTGCCCGTCTACCCCCCTATATTTTACGCGCGCTAATCACGTTGTTCATGTTAATAAAATAGGAAACTCAATTTAGGAATTGGTTACGTTAATTAATTCATATGGTTAATTGTCTATCTCATTTAATGTTGATCAATTGAAAATAGTTATAGTTATATTAGCGCATGTGGCTAATACTTGTTAGTGAAACTCGATGGAATTAAGTCACGTAGCGCTTAGTTATGCATCTACCCGTAATACGTTTCGAGTAAGCTTTAACCCCGCGAGACCTTCCCCCCGTTTCCTTCCAACCATGGTAAATGCAATATCGTATGTCATATTTTATGCATGATTCATCTATCTGTTCTCTTGTATGGTGTACTGTTTGTTTCCTAATTTGAATGGATGGATGTATGTATGTTTGCACTCGCATAGAGAACGATCCGGTTGAAGAGCCCGAAGAACTCACAGGAGAAGTCCCTGAGCAGCAGTCGGTTGGTGGAGGCAAGTGTGGGGGATAGATATCCCCCGGGTCCACTGAAAGAGTAAAGGACCTCACGAAAGGCCCGAGGGCCCAATAAATCGTAAGGCTATTCTTTCGTGGGCCTGGGGGGGAAACAACCAGCCAGGCAGAGCGACGTAAGGCCGGATTGGTGCAAACCCGGACGGCCCATAGCGTCGAGCGAGTGGCTGCAACAGAGATCCAACTTTCCCGCGCGGGAGCCTCCATGCAGCGAAGCCATGCGAGGATAAGTCGGCGGGGGTTACGTAGGGATAATCACAAGATGTTCACTATCTTTTAGCTACTCGTTACTATCTTATCCACGTGTATTGCCCCACGGTCGAGTATATAAGGCCTAGGGGGCACCCCTTCAGAACGATCGACCCATTACATAGCCACTTACACGAACTCTCTGTATTCTCGATCAGAGAACCCTCTTGTAATCATATCCACCAAGCATACTCCTCAGGACGTAGGGTGTTACGCGTCACTAAGCGGCCCGAACCTGTAAATCTTGTCCACCGTCCCTCGTGCGATCGGCACGAACCATTTTGCTACAGTTGTTGATGCCTTCCTACTCCTAAAACACCTTGAGGGGCAACCCCGGGTGTGCGGTCGGACCCAAAACACCGACAGCTGGCGCGCCAGGTAGGGGGTGTGTCGACAATCCAAGCTAGCTCAATGGCCATCTCCTTCTACAGCAAGATCACCCTACGCCCTGGATCTGTGTTCTGCTTTGGAACAATCTCATTCGTAGCGGACGAAGAAGGAATTCTGCACCGTATCGCGGATCCGCCGGAAAAGGAATCTTCCCCAACAAACTCCGAAAATACCGGAGAAGCGCAACCTCCGGCTCTCCGAAAGAAGATCACTACGACGGCAGCACCGTTCTACCCCGACGTCCTCTTCATCGGAAGAGCGGAATCGCCTGTCATCTCCGACGACGAGCCGACTGTACCTGGGGAGGAACCGCCTCAGCGAGAGTCCCGTCGACGGAGGAACCGGCGCAGGAACGTTCGACGACATCACGCAGCCGGAGAGCAGAATCCAGAACAACCTGTCTCGCGAGACGAGGTCTCGGAGGTAGGAGAAACCCCGGAGGAACGCGTCTTCAGAGAGCGAAGGAACTCCCGACGACGTGATCGCCGACGAGCTCAGGAACAGGCTGAGCAGGATGCAAGGCAACGTCGAGAGAATCCATTCTTCGGGCGCAATATGAACCCCAACTTCGCCCGGGCCATGAACACGCCGAGCGAAGTCGGAGGGGTGCTGGCTCGGATAGCTGAAGGACTTCCTCGGACTCCTGACGCCGACGGCTACCGACGACTGTTCACCCAGGCGGCCAACCATCTTCTACCGCTTGCCCACCCGCCGAATGATCTGCGACACGCCATCAACAGTCGCCGAGACGCGCGAAGCTCCATCAATGCTTCGCGGGAACGGCGGCATGAGAACGAGATTCGTCGTAGAGAGGAGTACGACAGGGATCATGGCGTCCCGACCCAGAGCCAAGCTACCAGGACTGAGTCGGCAACGGCTTCAACTGGCGGAACCACCCGGGGACGGTCGAGGAATCACAATCACAACTCCCCTCCCCGGGACAGACATCGACCCCGACGACAGGAGGACACGTGCGGAGTGTCCGCCCTTACTCCGCGCCTTAGGGCCATCCAATGGCCTCCCAACTTCAAGGTATCCAATGTTGACAAATATGAACCTAAGCAGGATCCATGGGATTGGCTAGCCGTCTACACCACCGCTGCTCGAGCTGCCGGGGCGTCCGAAGACGTGATGACCGCGTACTTACCCATTGTCCTTGGGCAAGACGCGCTGCAATGGCTGCGACATCTACCCCGACACTGCATCGACGTCTGGAGAGACTTCAGTCGACGCTTCACCGCCAACTTCCAGTCCCTCTCCGACAAGCCGGCGCAGCCGTGGGACCTCAAATCTATCAAGCGCCGGGGGGACGAAACTCTCCGGTCGTACCTCAAGAGATTTCAAACCATGAGGAATCGTATCCCCGATGTCACGGAGGCGGCCGTGATCGAGGACTTCTACCGAGGATCCAATGATTCGGCTTTCGTCCGAGCCATACTACAGAAGGCGCCGACCACCTCCGAGGAGCTGTTCCGGGAAGCCGACCTCTACATCACCACCGACGAGCGAGCCCAGGACCTCATCGGAGGAGCAAAGCCCGCACCGGCAGCACCACGACGCGACACGAACCAGCAACCTGACAAGCGGTGGGAGAAGAGGCCGCGCGAAGAAGTGCACGCTGCCGGACCACCTGCTTCTCGCGCTCGAGGAGGACCTCGTGGAGGCGAACGTACGTTGGATGACATCCTCGACGCCCAGTGCCTGTACCACAAGGACATGCGCCACACTCTTCGAAACTGCCGAGACTTCAAACACTCCGTCGGACACGGCCGACCCTTCCAACCTCTACATCCTCCTCCGCCGAGGGGAGGACCAGATGAACCACGACAACCCCATCGGCAGGAGGAGGGAGGAGGAGGAGGAGCTTTTCCACGCGTTGACAGGGAGGTCAACGTCATCTTCGGCGGACACGGATCGCAGGAGAGCAGAAGACAGCAAAAGCTCAATGATCGCCAGATACTGGTGGCGACCATCGGCCCTCCCGCTCCATACCGGTGGTCGGAGCACCCGATCACCTTCACTCGGGCAGATCAATGGCTCAACTTCGACCATCCGGGCAAATACCCGCTTCTCGTCGACCCGGTGATCCGAGAAAGCCGGGTGAAGAAGGTGCTAGTGGACGGGGGGAGCAGCATCAACGTCACCTTCCCCCGGACACTCCAAGGCTTGGGAGTTCACCTCAAAGAGCTCCACGAGTCGGACACTCCTTTCTTCGGCATCGTGCCGACGGAAGGGGAATACCCGCTGGGCCACATCTACATGCCAGTCACCTTCGGAACTCCGGAGAACTACAGAACCGAGTTCCTGAGGTTTGAAGTGGCGAACTTCGACTGTGGGTACAACGCCATCATCGGGAGGCCTGGATTGGCCAAGTTCATGGCCATTCCGCATTACACATACATGATACTGAAGATGCCAGGGCCGCAAGGGATCATAACTGTGCGTGCCGACTTCCAAGGCGCCGCAGAATGTTTCCGAGTGGCTATTCAAGCAGCCCTCACCGCCAAGCCATCGACAGCTCCCTCCGCAATGGCGAACTCTAAGCCTGAGGAGGACCTCACAGTACCGGCAAGTGAAGCTCAGACCGCGACCTCTATGCGGCCGACTGAAGAAACCAAGAGAATCAACCTGGGGTTCGCTGATGAGCGCAAGACGGCCATCATCAGCTCCAGTTTGGATGACAAATAGGAAAGCGCGCTCGTCCGATTTCTGCAAGATAACCGAGACGTATTTGCATGGCAACCTGCGGATATGCCGGGAGTCCCGAGAGAACTGGCCGAGCACAAATTGAAGGTTTTTCCCCAGGCAAGGCCGATTCGACAAAAATTACGTCGTTTCACGCCTGATAAAAGAGAAGCCATTCGCGCCGAGTTAGCTCGCTTGGTCGCGGCTGGATTCATTAGAGAAGTATTACATCCCGAGTGGTTAGCCAATCCTGTTCTTGTACTCAAAAAGAATAAAGTGGACTGGCGCATGTGTGTTGATTATACTGATCTCAATAAGCACTGTCCGAAGGATCCTTTCGGGCTCCCGAGGATAGATCAGGTGGTGGATTCCACCGCTGGATGTTCTATGCTGTCCTTCCTGGATTGCTATTCTGGATACCATCAGATCAGTCTGGCAAAGGAAGACGAAGAAAAAACGGCATTCATTACCCCGTTTGGTGCTTTCTGTTATACCTCCATGCCGTTTGGCCTCAAAAACGCTGGAGCAACTTACCAGAGAGCCATTCAAACATGCTTAGCAGATCACTGGGGCAAGCGTGTGGAGGCTTATGTGGATGATGTGGTGATCAAGACACAGGACTCAAAAGACTTCATCGAAGACTTGCAACTGGTTTTCAACAGCCTGAGGCGGTATAGATGGAAGCTTAATCCCGAGAAATGTGTTTTTGGGGTACCAGCCGGAAAGTTGCTCGGATTTATTGTCAGCCACCGGGGAATTGAAGCTAATCCAGATAAGATTGAAGCTATCATGAAAATGGAAGCACCTCGATCGCAGAAGAAGGTTCAGCGACTTCCTGGATGCATGGCGGCTCTAAGCAGATTTATATCCAGGCTGGGAGAAAAAGGTCTGCCATTTTACAAGTTACTCAAGAAGGTGGATAAATTCCAGTGGACTTCAGAAGCGCAAGAAGCTCTAGATGCTCTGAAAAAATTCCTGACAACACCACCAGTACTGAAACCACCTCGGCGAGCTACGTCAACTCAACCAGCCGAAGATTTGCTATTGTACATCTCTTGCACGACTCACGTGGTAAGCACCGCGTTGGTAGTCGAGCGAGTAGAAGAAGGGCATGCCTATCCAATACAACATCCTGTCTACTTCATTAGTGAAGTCCTCGGCCCCTCAAAGAAAAAGTATCCTCAAGTTCAGAAGCTATTGTATGCAGTACTTCTAACTGCCCGCAAGCTGCGTCACTACTTTGACGACCACAAAGTCATAGTAGTCACAAGTTTTCCAATAGGGGATATTCTTCACAACAAGGAAGCCATCGGTCGAATAGCCAAGTGGGCTTGCGAGCTGGGATCTCATGACATCGAGTTCCGACCTCGCACCGCCATCAAAACTCAAGCACTGGTTGATTTCGTATCGGAGTGGACTGAACAACAAGTGCCAGATAACCCGGAGACTGCAGAAGTATGGCGAATGTATTTTGATGGCTCACTAAAGCTGCAGGGAGCAGGAGCGGGGATTCTCTTCACCGCGCCTGGAGGCGAACACCTCAAGTACGCCCTCCAGTTGCTATTCCTAGCCTCCAACAATGCAGCCGAATATGAAGCTTTGATCCATGGATTGAACATTGCCATATCGTTGGGCGTCAAAAGATTAATGGTATACGGGGATTCTCTGGTAGTCATCAGCCAGATAAATAAGGAGTGGGATTGCTCAAGTGATTCAATGGGAAAATATTGCACTGCCGTTCGAAGGCTGGAAGATAAATTCGAGGGCCTGGAATTTCATCATGTGGAAAGAGATCGGAACACAGCAGCCGATGTACTGTCCAAACTGGGGTCCGGTCGAGCTCAGGTCCCATCTGGAGTTTTCGTGCAAGAAATTCTGCAACCAAGTATCTCAATGGATCAAACAGGAGAGTGCAATGTCATAGACCAAACTGAGTCAGACCCTGATGACTGGAGGAGGCCGATCATCAAGTATATAAAGAATGAAGAGGAACCAGATGATAAAAATTTGGCAGAGCGCATTGCAAGACAGTCGGCTCACTATACACTCATTGGAGAGACATTATACAGAAGGGGTGCATCAGGGGTCTTCATGAGATGCATCCTCCCATCTACTGGAAAGCAACTCCTGGAGGAGGTCCACGCTGGACAATGTGGAATACATGCAGCCTCCAGAACACTGGTCGGGAAGGTCTTCAGGTCAGGATTCTATTGGCCAACAGCAAAGAACGACGCAGCCGAGTTAGTTCAGAGGTGCGAAGCCTGCCAATACTTGTCAAAGCAACAACACCTGCCAGCACAGCAGCTGCAGACCATACCGGTAACTTGGCCTTTTGCATGCTGGGGACTGGATATGATTGGGCCTTTCAAGAAAGCTCAAGGGGGATACACCCATGTATTGGTAGCAATCGACAAGTTCACTAAATGGATAGAATTCAAGCCCATTGCCTCCTTAACCTCCGCTAAGGCCGTGGAATTCATACAAGACATAATATTCAGATTCGGGATACCAAACAGCATCATAACTGATTTAGGATCCAACTTCACGAGTTCAGAATTCTTTGACTTCTGTGAGCAAAAGAGCATTCAGATCAAGTATGCGTCTGTAGCCCATCCAAGAGCCAACGGGCAAGTTGAGCGAGCCAACGGGATGATATTGGATGCACTCAGGAAAAAGATTTTCGATAAGAATGAAAAGTTCGTAGGAAAGTGGATAAGGGAATTACCCTATGTTGTTTGGAGCCTAAGAACTCAACCTAGCCGAGCTTTGCATGGAAACACTCCTTTCTTTATGGTCTATGGGTCGGAGGCAGTGCTGCCCGCTGATCTCAAGTTTGGGGCGCCAAGGCTGATCTTTGAAAACATAGCAGAAGCTGAGACCACCAGGTTGGAAGACATAGATATACTCGAGGAAGAACGGTTAAACACAGTAATCCAATCAGCAAGGTACCAGCAGACTCTAAGGCGCTATCACGACAAGGCTGTGCGACAACGATTCTTCTCAGTAGGGGATCTCGTCCTCCGCCGAATTCTAACGGGGGAGGGACGACACAAGTTATCACCCTTATGGGAAGGACCTTTCGTGGTAGTAGAAGTCACTCGGCCCGGATCATATCGCCTCACTCAGATGGATGGCACGGAAGTTGGGAACTCCTGGAACATAGAACACCTGAGAAAATTTTATCCCTAGCCGTACCTCAAAACTGCTGGGATAATGGTGATGTACTCTGTAAAGTGGAAATATGTCATCAATAAAGAAAAGGTCTCAAGGATACTCAATTTATTTACGATTGACTTGCATTCTTACTTAACTCAGGGTGACCACTATGCCCTGCTAACGGAGCAATCGGCTTAAGTCGGCAACGACTTAAACCGGTGCAACATGCTCACGCTTACTTAACTCGGGGTGACCACTATGCCCTGCTAACGAAGCAATCGGCTTAAGTCGGCAACGACTTAAACCGGTGCAACATGCTCACGCTTACTTAACTCGGGGTGACCACTATGCCCTGCTAACGGAGCAATCGGCTTAAGTCGGCAACGACTTAAGGCGGTGCAACATGCTCACGCTTACTTAACTCGGGGTGACCACTATGCCCTGCTAACGGAGCAATCGGCTTAAGTCGGCAACGACCTAAGGCGGTGCAACATGCTCACGCTTACTTAACTTGGGGAGACCACTATGCCCTACTAACGGAGCAATCAACTTAAGTCGGCGGCAACTTAAGGCCAGTGCAACATGCTCGCACCTATATAATTCAGGGGATGATTTCCATATCCCACAAACAAAATTCGTAGTCATCATGCGTCATTACTACCGAATTCATTAACTAAAAAATTCTGATACAATGAGAGAGTAACTATGTCATTTGAATAAACTGGTATCCTCTAACAAATATTCAATCATGCAAGCTGCGCGCTTGGAGCATGCAGAATGTTTTTCTATTTTGCAATGTCTTTTCCAGGAGCAACCGACGAAGAGGGGCGACTCGAGGAATCAGGGGCAGCATTCACGTCAGCCCTTATATCTTCGGGAACAATCACGCCGGGTCTCCTCATCAAAATTCGTCCCGCCCGAATAGCCTTGTCCAGGGCTTTGTCGCGTTGGGCCTTGAGAGTAACAGAAGTTTCTTCAGCAGTTTTAACAGCCAGTCGAGCACTCTCTAACTCCTGGGCAATGGATTTTTTGGAAGCCCGGAGCCCTTTGATAGTAGCATCCTTCGCTGATATCAACTGCTTAAGCCGGGTTACCTCCTCCATGGATTCTTGCAGCTTATGACGATGAAGGTCTAATTCTTCCATGGTGAAGCGATGACTTCTTTCCAAAATGGTCAGCGAATTGCTAGAGTCTCGATATAACCTGTCAAGATTGTCACGAGAAGCGGCAAGGATACGTTTTTCTTCCTGCAAGCACAAGTCAGTTCCTTCAAAAACCAGGCAAGTAATAGGAGCGCAGTAAGGCAAAGCACAGTTTCGTATATCACCTTTTCAGAGTCGAGCTGAGCATGCAGGGAAGAACTCAACGCATTGGCATCATCTAAGGCGGCAGAGACCTGACTCAACTCAATCTGACTTTGAGAGTACTTTTCCTCAAGATCAGTGCATCGCTGAGCCAATTCAGCCTGATCTTGAGAATGTTTTTCCTCAAGAATTGCAATCTGTCGAGTCATTCCTAGCAAGAAGTAACCAAACAAAACGAGGTCAGAAGGTAAAACAGTCCACAACAAACGTGAAGAAAAGAAAAAGGGCACTAACCAGCGTTAGTTGCCTCCAACTCGGATACACGACGATGAAGTGACACTGGATTCCAACACGAAAGAGACGAAGCCACTTCTGGAACAGGAGCACCCTGTAATCTCAGCTGGCTGGTCATCCCATCCACCAAAACCTGATGAGAAGAACAGATGAGCATAATGGCAAAAGTTCATGCAATGTAAAAATCAAGCCAAAAAACAGCACAGTACCTGGAGGTTGGAAAAGAATGAAGGGATCCCCAGATCAGGAGAAATCAGCTGATAACCAGGCGCAAGGTCACCACCCGAAGCAGTTTGCAACGGAACGGTGGGAATCAGTTCAGCGCCTCCAACAAAGCCAGACACTCGATCAGCGGGGACGCTGCCCTCTAAAGCGACGCCCTGGTCCAAAGTTTGGGCCACCACCATGCAGCCAGAGTGTGGAGGTGACCCCGCGTGAACGTCCATGGAAGTGCCGGAAGGAGACCCTGTCTGGGCACCCTCGGGGGCTGGGTCATAGTTGGCACTGCCCACTTGAGCTGGATCATCCCCGGCAACACCCTCGGGGGCTGGGCAGTGGCTCGCACTCTTCGCCCGAGCTAAGTCATCCCCGACGACACCCTCGGGGGCTGGGCATGTGTCAGCACCATTCTTGAGGTCCAGACTCTCCGCAGCAACCACCTCTAAGGTTGACGGGCCCTCGGCTACTTCCATGGAATCAGGACAATCCAAGTTAGCATCCCGACCCTCGAGATCGCGCTCTAAGGTTGACGAGGCACGAGATGACCTCAACCCAGCATCCGGCACGGCACCACAAGCTTCCGTTACATCATCATCCACTGGCCCTGATAACAAGTCTTCTGGGACCATATCCTCAAGAGTCTGATCAAAGTCGGCCAGGGATATTTCTTGCAGACCAACGAGGGCAGATAAAGCAGGAGAAGGAACTCCACTACTTTCCCCACTGGCGAGGAATTGCCGACTGTTCTTCCGAGTCAGAGGGACCTCATTCTCTTCTTCCCTGTCGTCTTCATCAGCAACATAGGCAACACCCCCATTGGGATCAACGACGGATGGAGTACACCCATTGGGATCAGCAACAGACATACCACACCCATTGGGATCAGCATCAGTAAATTCAGGTACAGGAACCTCCTCAGCAGCAGGAACCGAGGGACCAGCACCCTGATCCAAACTAGATACTCGTCGAATACGTCTCTTTTTCTTTTTCTGCTCATCAACAGAAAAATCAGTTTGATTGGTTCGGCAAGGACGCCTCGAGCGAACACGGACAGGTCTCTGAACATCCAAGGTTATACCGACCTCTGGGAGAGGCGCCACTGCCAATGTCTCAGCAGGAGTAGCGTCAGAAGAATCTTCAGCCAACATATCAAGCATGGCATTCATTTCTGCATCATTAGGATCCAAAGGCACCTCGAAATGGACTTGTCGTTCATCATCAGGAATTTTCCCAAGTGAGGCAACCAAAGCATTGACTTCTTCATCAGAGGGCCGCGTTCTAAGGCCCAAATTGCCATCAGTCGCAGGTGGATTTGACACGAAAAGAGTGAAGGCTTTGGCAGGAGGCAGATTCCAGGCCGAGTACGCCACCGGAGCACCAACATTGGATACTTTGCCCCTGAGAATCATCTCCAGTCGGCTCACCAAATCTGCAGAAGGGATTCTCTTGTTGATAACTCGAGTTGAGTCGGCTAGCCCTTGATACAGATAAGCCGGGTGGACCCTATCTTTCAGTGGCTGAATGTTTTTGAAAACGAAGTCAGCAACTACAGCTTCAGCAGTTAAACCTCTCTCTTTCAATAGTCCAACTTCAGCTAGCAGTACACTGGCTTCGGCTACTTCCTCGTCTGTGGGCGACTCGGTCCAGCTTGGGGTGCGAACGTCTGGCTGTCTTCCCGACCGGGGGGGGAGAGAATTTCCATAGTTATCAACTATAAACCACTCCAGACGCCATCCCTTAATGCTGTCTTTAAGGGGAATCTCAAGATATTCAGTCTTCCGCCCCCGGCGCATCTCCAAACTGGCACCTCCGACCAACTGATGTTGTCCCCCGGCCATCCCAGGGCGACAATGATACAGGTGTTTCCACAAGCCAAAATGCGGCAGCACGCCAAGAAAGGCTTCGCATAAGTGGACGAAGATGGAAATTTGCAGAATTGAGTTAGGGTTCAGATGGGTTAGGTTGATGTGGTAGAAATCAAGGAGACCACGGAAAAAGGGAGAAATAGGAAGGCCAAGGCCGCGGAGAAGAAAAGGAGCGTAAACCACGGACTCGTGGGTATCCTCTGTCGGGACCGTAGTCCCGTGACAAATCCGCCAAGAACAGAGTTCCCGTGGAGGAAGAACCCCGATGGACACGAGGTGGAGGAGTTCGGCTTCGGAGATGATAGACATGTGGTTACCTGCAAAAGGCAACTGGCTGTTGGGATCGATCGGAGGAATCACCACAGTGGACGAGCTTGCGATTTTCCTCTTGGGAGCCATCTCGATTCTATCAGTGAGCAGATTGGAGGCGAGCGCAGAGAGGATTCGGAAGCGGGAATGCAAGAACTAGGGCGCGGAAAGCAAAGGCGGCTAAAAAGTGCAGCTCTTATGGTATATTCTCGGATCAGATACCGCTTCAAAAAGTGCCCAGTCATCACCCGGCAGTTATTTCCAAAATCCCAGCATGCCACGTGGTCATTCGGCAGTTATTTCCAAAAACTGGTGGGCCATCTCATCACTCGGGTGTTATCCTCAAAATAACTCGGCATTGCCTCTAAAATGCCGACGTCACGACTCAGTCACTCGGCGTTGCCTCTAAAACGCCGGTCTCGAGCTCAATCGCTCGGCATTACTTCTAAAATGCCGACGGCGACCTTTAAATCACTCGGCGTTGCCTCTAAAACGATGATCTCGAGCTCAATCGCTCGGCATTACTTCTAAAATGCCGACGGCGACCTTTAATCACTCGGCGTTGCTTCTAAAACGCTGATCTCAAGCTCAATCGCTCGGCATTACTTCTAAAATGCCGACAACGACCTTTAATCACTCGGCGTTGCCTCTAAAACGCTGATCTCGAGTTCAATCGCTCGGCGTTACTTCTAAAATGCCGACGGCGACCTTTAATCACTCGGCGTTGCCTCTAAAACACCGATATCATGTTCAATCGCACGGCATTACTTCTAAAATGCCGGCGTCGACCTTCAATCGCTCGGCATTGCCTCTAAAATGCTGGTATAGTGCTCAGTCGCTCGGCGTTACTTCTAAAAACGTCGATACAGACTGCGATGTTGCTCGGCGGCTACTTCTGGGAGCGTCAGTATGATGATCAAACTGTTCGTCTATTGTCTCAAAAGAATCAGATTTATAATCAAACAAAACGAGTCATCAAGAGGAAACCAAAAGTCATTCTTCATTAAGGGAAGTGGCAATACTTACAAATCAGCTCATTATGAGTTGATACTTCCCTATTGCTACTACTATACTACATTCTACTACTACACTACATTCCTACCACTACTATACTACATTCTACTACTAACTACTACTAAATTATTTCACTATACTATTTCTAATCTATACTAATATCTAAAAAGACCAGTGGCATCTAGCCACTGGCCCTGCCCCTGCCGCCGCTGCCGCCCTTGGTGCTGCCGCCGCCGCCGCCCTTGGTGCTGCCCCTGCTGCCACCGCCCTTGGTGCTGCCCTTGCTGCTGCCGTTGCCGCCGCCCCTGCCACTGCCGCTGCCGTCGTCGTCGCCACCGTCATCGTCGTCGTCGTCGTCGTCCTCGTCCTCGCCGCCGTCGTCCGAGTCCTCCTCATCCGAGGAGTACTCCGACTCATCCGAGCCCTCGAGCCCGGAGCGCTCGACGGCCCGGATATACGTCCAGACCTCCACGGCTATCCCCTGGGAGTCGTCCGAGTCATCGGACGACGCCGGGGGAGAGACGGGAGCCGGAGACCCCTCGGACTCGGAGGAGAACTCCTCCTCCGAGTATTCCGAGTCGCCGAAATCCTCCGATGGAGGAGTCGGCTCGCGCTTGCGCTTGTTGTTTTTGCCCATGGTGGAAGCAAGCGGGAAAGAAGAGAAGGAAGCAGTAAGGAATGGCGAAGAGATGTGAAGAAACCAGAGGGGCAACAGCGTTATTTATAGAAGAGAAAGGCAACCGCTCACCTCCAACCGCGGTCACTGAACAGTCGCGAAGCATTCAATATGCACTTCCATCCGTCCGAAGACACGTCAGGCGGCTGACGCCGTTTCACGCAGCACTACACCCATTGGGACTCCAGTCAACAGCGCAAAGGGTATGATTACACTCGCCGTCCCATCACATTACAACTCAGAAGCAGCCGGCTAAAACACTCAGCGTACCAAGCCGTCCCTTGCCCACACCCATTGGGGGGGGACGCCCAGGAATTGTCAGTATATTTTTCAAAATGGTCACATCTGTGCAGAGCATGCAGTGAATACCTCAAGACAAAAATGAGATATCAACAAGAGTTAGAGAGAAACCAAATATAGCCAGCAGAGTACAAAATACGGTCGACAGACACGACTTGAAGACTAGACAGAGAACGTCCATCAAATGTCCAATCAGTCGCAGAGCAAATAAATTACGCTACCTAGCAAGATATGGGAGGATTGCAAACCCGGCTGCAAAAGACAAAATACATGCTGACCTCTGAAGCATAATATTGATGACATAGCACGGATGACATCATCCCAACTTTTTTATAAGCAGAAAGAGTAATCTTCAGAGAAAGGACATAAAAAGGAGACCTTCAAGCGAATTATCTTCAAAAAATCCACTTGAAGGTCGGGGGCTACACCCATTGGGTGCACCTCCGGTGCACCCCATGGATTATCATTCCAAACCAGGATAATGCTGATTTCTAAAGCATGGGACAAGATTAAAAAGCCAGCCCACACCCAAAATGAGCAAGCGCAAATAGAAATGATCTCTACTGAGGACCTTCGAGTAGATTATTTTCTAAAATCTACTCGAAGCTCGGGGGCTACACCCATTGGGTGCACCTCCGGTGCACCCAATGAAGCTCAGAATCTCACAAATTGGAATGCCGACCTCTAAGGCACAGACACGATGCCGGGTTTTAGTCAACCAGTGATCGGAGCAGGAGAAGACAACAGGAAGCCATTTTTCTTCAAAATCACCTACAAGCTGGACCTGAGATCTTCGGGTTGATTATCTCTAAATTAACCCAAAGATCGGGGGCTTGTGGGGGATAGATATCCCCCGGGTCCACTGAAAGAGTAAAGGACCTCACGAAAGGCCCGAGGGCCCAATAAATCGTAAGGCTATTCTTTCGTGGGCCTGGGGGGAAACAACCAGCCAGGCAGAGCGACATAAGGCCGGATTGGTGCAAACCCGGACGGCCCATAGCGTCGAGCGAGTGGCTGCAACAGAGATCCAACTTTCCCGCGCGGGAGCCTCCATGCAGCGAAGCCATGCGAGGATAAGTCGGCGGGGGTTACGTAGGGATAATCACAAGATGTTCACTATCTTTTAGCTACTCGTTACTATCTTATCCACGTGTATTGCCCCACGGTCGAGTATATAAGGCCTAGGGGGCACCCCTTCAGAACGATCGACCCATTACATAGCCACTTACACGAACTCTCTGTATTCTCGATCAGAGAACCCTCTTGTAATCATATCCACCAAGCATACTCCTCAGGACGTAGGGTGTTACGCGTCACTAAGCGGCCCGAACCTGTAAATCTTGTCCACCGTCCCTCGTGCGATCGGCACGAACCATTTTGCTACAGTTGTTGACGCCTTCCTACTCCTAAAACACCTTGAGGGGCAACCCCGGGTGTGCGGTCGGACCCAAAACACCGACAGCAAGTGTCCCTTGACCTATCTCTATCCTATACATTCTTTAATTCACCTCCAGCATTACACATTTATACCTAAGGATTGACTAGCTTTTGTTATCCATGTCCTTGTTTACCTATTTGGGTTGGATTATTATTGTTTAGTCTTATGCTATTGCTCAACTCTGATCAATGAACATGATGAGAATTATCAATGATACACTGTTTTCCCTTCTTTTATTATGATGTTATACTTGTGGCCTTCAAGGGGGCTCGAGCGGTTTCTCGAGTGCCTCTCCGTAAGGACCTATTCGTTGGATGACCGCCCGGGAAAATAGTGCAACCATGAGGGTGGAGTGGGACGCCCTTAGCTGAATAATTAGAGGAGCCGATGTGTAGTTCGCTTAGCCGTCGTGCCGTCAATGGGGCTCGGTGTATGCGGCTCGCTCTGCCAAGGTTGATTTGTCCCTTGGGGAGGAGTGCGGTACATTTAGGAAACCTAACGGGCGGCTACAGCCCCGGGGAATCTTTGTAAAGGCTACGTAGTGAGACCCTGCCTACTCACCTTGGGAGTGTTCAAGGGTCCGTACAACCCGAGGCAAAAAGGGAATCACGGCTCATGGGTAAAGTGCGCAACCTCTGCAGAGTGTTATGAAACTGATATATCAGCTGTGCTCGCGGTTATGAGCGGTCAAGGGAGCTCCAGTGATTAGTGGTACTTGATCAGAGATGTTCGGATTTGCAGGTGGCAATGAGATTGATGGTTTTTGGTATTGATTATGGTAATGGTAAGTGGTATTCTTTCCATTTGGAAAGGGTACGTTTGGATTAATAACGTGGGTTAATTCTAAAACTTGGCTTTTTCTACTAGTAATAATAATCTGACCAACTAAAAGCAACTGCTTGACTTATCCCCACATAAAGCCAGTCCACTACAGCCAAACAGGATACTTGCTGAGTATGTTGATGTGTACTCACCCTTGCTCTACACACCAACCCCCCCCCATCCCCAGGTTGTCAGCATTGCAACCACTGCTCAGGAGAAGATGAAGCCGTGGAAGGAGACTTCCAGGAGTTCCAAGACTACGACGAGTTCTAGGTGTGGGTTAGCGGCAACCCCCAGTCGGCTGCCTGTGAAGGCCGCTTTATCTACGTTTCGTTTTCACACTTTGATTTATTGTAAAGACTATGTGGATGTCTCAGACATATGATGTAATCGACTACTATTTCCCCTTTTTTAATACTATTTGAGCACTGTGTGATGATGTCCATGTTATGTAACTACTGTGTACATGAATTGCTGATCCTGGCACGTACATGGTTCGCATTTGGTTTACCTTCTAAAACCGGGTGTGACAACAGTCGCCAGCCTGGCGCACCGGACACTGTCCGGTGCACCACCGGACAGTCCGGTGCACCCAGACTGAGCAGAGTCTTGGCTGTACAGCCAAGTCTTTTCCAAATTGATCTTTTCCTGTTTCTAGCACTTAGACACAATACATTAGTCTCTAAAACAATGTACTAAGTCTTAGAAACATACCTTTAGACTTGATTTGCACTTTGTCCATCACTTTGCATAGATTACCATAAGTCCACTTGTGTTGGCACTCAATCACCAAAATACTTAGAAATGGCCCAAGGGCACATTTCCCTTTCAGTAATGCAATAAATGATAGGTTAAGTTTAGTTCCATAAATTAACCATGTGAGAGTCGGAGTTGTTCTTGACCGTAAGCACGATTGATATACCAGTTTTACACTCTGCAGAGGTTGCGCACCTTTGTCCACAAGTCGTGTTTATCCATCTGCCACAGGGTTGTGCAGACCTCATACGCCTCTACCAAGGAGGCGAGGTAGGGTAACACTATGAGGCTTTTCCAAAGTTCCACTAGCATGAGAGAACCCGCTATGGTTTACAGGCTAAAGGCGATATAGGAATCCCTCGTCCTGAAAGCTATTACAGACAGATCAACCCGAGGACCTCCTGAAAACCATATCTTTTCCACTAGCATTCAAGCACATAATTTTCGTATTTAAGCATGTAGATATTTTGAAAATTATATCTTTTCAACCATAACTCTGAATTTAGTGGTTCTTGAACCTACGATCTCGTAGCAACGCATATAATATTATTGTGTGGTTTGTTTCCATCTTTGGTGTAATGTTATTTTTACCTATTACACATGTGTATGTATTGTTGTGATATATTTTCGGACGAGAGATTCCTATATCGCCTTTAGCCCGAAAACCGTAGTGGATTCTCTTATGCTAGTGGAACTTTGTAAAGGCCTTGTAGTGCTATCCAGTCTCGCCTCCTTGGTAGAGGTGTATGGGGTCCGTACAACCCCTTGGCAAAATGGGTAACACGACTTGTGGGTGAAAATGCGCAACCTCTGCAGAGTATAAAACTGGTATATCAGTCGTGCTCACGGTCAAGAGCGACTCAGGTCTCTCATATGATTAATTGATGGAAGTAAAATTTAACTTGTCATGCATTGCATTGTGAGATTACTTTATTCATCTATGATCTATTATTTAATTAGGATGGTATCTACTTGCACTTAGTAATTGCTAATAAAATTTTGACCAACTTATTGAAAGCGATGCTCAGCCTAAACCATCTTTCCTTGGTAAGCCTTACACTTCACATGAACCTCAACTGTAAGTGAGCTCCTCCACATTACTCTCACACTTGTTGAGTGATGAACGTATATGAGCTCACCCTTGCTATAATACACCAGGTCAAAAACAGGTACTGCTAGAGAAACATGAAGGATGCTACGATGTGTTTGGAGAGGTCAATGCCATCGTCTCCTAGTCAACAATTGTTGCGGAGGATCGTTGTCGTCATATGATGTATTTATTTAGCTATTTTGTACAGAACTTCTATAAGTAATAAAGATGTGACATTGATTTTTGTACCGTGAGTCATCATATGTGTGAGACTTAATTCTAGCACACATGTGAGACACATCCGAGTTCGCCATTAAATCCAGGTGTGACACTAGTTTAGTCATGTGTTTGGTTCATAGCCACAATTGTGGCATGATTTTTCTCTAGCTACGCTAGTCCCACTCATCAATGACTTGTTAAATTATGGCAAGATTCTCGTAGGCATGCTAAGTTGTGATAGATAATTTTAGGGCTCGTTTGGTTTGTATCCTCCCAGACAGTTGCCTGCCAGGCAATGGATCCTAGCCCCAGGCGCTCAAAATCGAACGCCTGGGAACACTGCCTGGTGGCCAAACTTGTCTGGTGCTCAAAACCAAACAACCCCTTAATGCCTAACCTTAGGCAAGTGTAGTCCCTTTATAGCGGCACAAAGTTAATTTTCTCCAAGTTATCGAGATCCTAGAGAGGAGGGTGTCACGGTATTGAGGAGAGTTGTAGTCATGACCTAGAGGCTAGAGATGTAGATTTTGACTAAATCTCATTAATAAACATCATGCTCTTGGTGTCATTTGTGATCTTAGGCCCTGTTGGCAACTCAGTTTTTCAAACCACAATATTATAATACCATGGTTTACTAATTGTTATGATATAACCATAGTATTTTTTACAAAGTAAAATATAAGACCTATTTGGCAACAAAGTATTTTTGCATGCACAGTTTTAATCAATCCATCCCATGACTTTAAATGAAAGATATATTCAAATCCATGCAAGCACAGAAGCTAACGACATTTTGCATGAGTTAAAAAAATACTCAACATTTCACATGGATTTAGAAATACAAAACACTCCAGCATTTCTAGTGCAGCTCGTGAAGTTTGGACTGTCTTCTGTTGTCAAAGTCCAATCATATTCATTGTGCCACGTGCCCACGTCCAGTTTTTTTTATCTGTGCAGCAATGCTTGGCAGCTGGGCGGGCTATGCAGCAATGTTTGTGTGTGAATCAGTCGCTTGACAGTAAAATACGAGGCGTGGTGAAGCAGCAGAGCATAGTGCCGACGTGATGGAGCAAGAGAGCACAACAACGGAGTAAAACTTGGGTTCAGACCTAAGTTTTCTATACCCAAAAATATTGTAGTATTGGCAATACTATAGTTTTAAACTACAGAGTTTTTAGATGGACTACTAAACACTTTTGATTGAAAAACTACAGTATTTATAAATAGTGTAGTGTTTTCTTGGAACTAGAGAAAAACTGAGTTACCAAACAGACCCATACATATTCGTCTAGATATATTCATCCAAAACTTCCTCGCGTGGAGATTAATAGATTGCCACTGTGTGAAGGTAAAATTTAGCCAAAACACAACTAAACGTAAAAAAGAGGTTGAACATTATAGGCACATATAAAACTAGATTTTTTTTTTGAAACACAACAAAAGATGTACATGCTCATATACACACGCATTCATCATTATGAACACAAAGCGCATAAATCCTTTCAAAGAGCATATTTGAAAGACCGAATCGACCTCATCTACCGCCGAAAAATAATCCTAAAATGAATTAGAAAAATGTGAGTACTCACATTAAATCGAGGACTTAAATCTAGTTAGCGGTTACCTGGTAAGCTATCTTGGTTCCCTGAAACATAAAACTTAAGAATTTGACTATGTAAATAGAAGTATAATCTCCGTACCATCAAGGGTTTTTTGGATGCATGGGTTAATTTTAGCTACCTATTTTTAATCATGTTCTATCCAAACACGAGTGTGCGAACACAAGGTTGACTTGTCCCTTGTAGTTCGGGTTGATGATGAGTGATTGTCAACGGGTAGCACTCTAGGGTAGTCAGTGGACTGACCAGAGTGTGAGATTATGCTTGTGCAACCATGTTGGTCGACTTGTGGTGTGCAGGTGTGGAGCACAGGAACGGTGGTCGATGGCTGAGGTGAAGGTCATGCGGGCTCGTGCTGATGGACTGGGAGCGGTGAAGGGCGAGTGCTGGGTCTTGACTGACGAATTAGAGCAGTCAGGTGACCAACCGTGGTGGCTGACACCTGGGACACGCACTTGTGCGAGGACGTGGTGGAGTGGACCGTGTTACCGGCGTGGTCGAGGACTAGCGGGACACGCGTCTGATCGTGGAGGACGTGCACGAGGTGCGGTGCTCATGACAGGTTTGGTGGTTTGGGCCTCAAAACCACTCAGCGCTACGGATGCCTGGTTTTGCTGAGTTTGGGCCTCAAAACTCGGTGGTGGCGGTTCCAGAGGGAACCGGTGGTGGCACATGGCGTGATCGCGAAGGCTGCGTCAAGGCGAAGCAACTCCGTGTGAAGGACGTGGTCGTCGGATCAAAAACCTAAGAGTTGGTCCATTTCGCCCCCGGTGGAGTGGATAGGCTCTATGTAAATAGGGGTACTTTAGGAAATGAGAATAACCCTCTATAAATAGAAGGGGAGGGCTGGTTGGTTCAGCATCCCTTGGCTGCCATTTATTTTGAGAATTCATTCTAGAGCTCCTAGTTTTCTCTCTAGGTAGACACCAGTTGAGCCGAGGGTTTCGCAGTGATTTTGTACTTCGACTGTGTTCTTGATTTTAAAGCTTAATCAGAGGAAGGGTCGCCGGTCCGGCCCACAGTGTTCATTGGCTTCAAATCTCAGTTTTGTACCCTTGCTGAAATTTCTGAAGTTTTATAGTTTTGGTTTCTTCTTTTCCCCATTCTTGTGTTGTTGGTGAAACCCCATTGATTCCCTTGAGAGGATTTGGTTTGGGGATTGATTGGTGGTGAGTTGCACTCCTCGGACCACTGCATACACCTATTTGTTGTAGATTTTGGTCGAGATTTGAGAAAAACTCGGTTTGACCTCGTTCTAGAAAACCCCAACAAAACCCCAATTTCTGCTGTATTTTTAAATCTGCGGGTGAGTCACAAGTCGGATTAAGCTCAAAATTTGGGAAGATCTTGGAAACATATTTGCTCAGGTGTGTGTAAAATTTCATATCAATCGGAGTTCGTTTAGTTCAGTTTTGAACTCAAGAACAGAATTTCATACTGCTGAAAACAGCACCTGTTGACAATACTGTATTGGACCGTTTTTGAATTTTTGGTGTCCGATTTGCTATCCATTTTCTTTGCTGATCTCATGTGAGTATTAAGAACATTTTGTAATCATGAGATCACTCATGTGTTTATGGTTTGAGCACTTGCTTCATCTCAATTGAAGCAAAGTGCTAATTTTCAGTGTTTGGAGACATAAATCCGATTGGCTCCCATTCACCCCCCCCCCTCTGGTTGCCTTACCGGTCCTACAATTGGTATCAGAGCCGGTTAAGGATTTCCCTTTCCTAATCGGTTCGAAATCCATGTAGGCGACATGGAACGAGGTGTTGGAAAACCTCTGTTCTTCGATGGGACCAATTACCCGTACTGGAAGATTCGCATGTCTGCTTATCTTCAGAGCATCAGTTACCGGGTTTGGGAAATTTGCCTCAATGCGATTTTCGATGCTACAAGTGACCGGATCACTCCAATTCAAATGGAGTTCCATGATTCGAATAACAAAGCTCGAAACGCTTTGTTCTTGTGTCTCTCGCTTGGTGAGTTTGAGCGAGTTGGACATCTGACTACGGCTCATCAGATCTGGTCTACCCTCGAGAGATTCCATAAGGGCAACGATCATGTGAAGACCAGACTGTTTGAGACGTACAGGCGAGAGTACGAGAACTTCACACAGTTGGCTGGAGAGACCATTGATTCCATGTTCTCCAGGTTCCAGTCAATTGTGAACAAGATGCGTGCCAACAAGGCACAACTACCCTATAGTGATCATGAGAGAGCGCTGAAATTACTACATGCTCTAGATCAGAGGGTTTGGGAGGTGAAGGTCTCGGCGATCATCGAGTCGCCCAACTACGAGACTCTCACCATGGACGAGCTCTTCAGCAAGCTCAAGTCCACAGAGATTGACCACCAGACTCGGGCCAAGATTGAGAACCCTAGTGCACCCACCATGGCCCTGGTCTCTAGAGGTGGTTCTGCTTCTAACTCCTCACCTGCTATGTTTTCTCTATCCTTTTTGTTGTCTATTACAGAGGAGCAGGTGGAGAGCCTTGGGGACGAGGAGCTGGCACTTGTGGCCAGCCGATTCACGCGGTTCCACAACAACCGTATGAGTCGGCGGCGTGGCGGGTCCAAGGAAGGATGCTACAACTGTGGCGATCCCGACCACTTCGTGGCCAGCTACCCCAAGAAGGGCAAATCAGAGTCTGGCCCGCGCGACCATCACTCTGGTCGGCGCAAGGGCAAGTACTCCTCCGGCAAGTACAAGTCCAAGGGAGGATTCAACAAGGAGGCGCTCAAGAAGAAGTACCTTCAGAAGGCAAAGATCAAGCAGCGTGCCTTCCTCGCCTCCCTCAGCGACCTCGACCATGACTCCGACGATGTTATATCTTCCTCGAGCGACGAGGAGACTGAGAGGCGGATTGAGGACAAGCTAAACGGGCTGTGCTTCATCACCGACACCGCAGAAGGCTTCTGCACCATGGCACTTGGTGAGGACGCGGTCGGCACCAGCGATGACAAAGACATCAGCGACGACACTACTTCTGAGGTACTACCTTCCGCCGATGATCTCGCCGCTGAGATAGAAGAGCTGAATGCTGCTTTGGCTAGTCAGGATAAGTTGCTTAGGCAGGCTGCTCGTGAGAGGAGAGAGTTTAGATCCAAGTATGAGAGCACGCTTAGGGAACTTGAGTCTGCTAGAGCTTCAGTTGAAGTGTCTGACGAGACTGAATGTGATGAGTGCGCTCTACACATGTCGAACATCACCACTTTGCAGACCAAGTACTCCACCTTGCTAGATGAGCGCGACGAGTTGAGATCTAGGTCTATCCTATTGGGTGCATGTACCGTTTGTCCTGGCTTACAGTCTGAGCTAGCAGAGAGAGACGCTAGGATAGCTTTGCTTGAGAAGGCTAGCTCAGTGAGTGCCCCTGCACCTGCGTAGTGTGCACTTTGTGAGGGTTTGCAATCTGCCCTTGAGTCCTACAGACACGACAAGACAAGAATCGAGGAAGAAAACACATACCTTCGATCTATCTTGAGTTGGGTGTCGTGCAGTGAGCCCCAGTTGGGCATGATGGTCAGTCAGTTCAAGAGGGGAACTGGCGGACCGGGGTTAGGCTTTGCTACTAAGAATGGGAGTGTCGCTTGCTTTGGAAAGGTCGGTGAGTGCAGTGGTTTGACACCTTCAGAGAAACCTTCACCCACTCCCAAGCTTATCAAAACCACCTCTGCTAAGCCTGTCACCCCTGTGAGAGATGGTGTGATTGGTGAACCTATGAGAGATCCTCCTCAGAAACAAGTGTGGCTTCCAAAACCTAACCATCTTAGGAACACACTTGACACCTTTCCCGACATCTCTAGTGATCCCCTTCCTAGAGCCCCTCAGTCATCCGAAAAGAAAGTCCCCTTCCACAAACAAAATCCACCCAGGAGAGAGGTGAGGTACCATTGTGAATATTGTGAGAGGGATGGGCATCTAGCTTCTTTTTGCTTTAGGAGGAAGAGAGATGAGCGGAGGGTTTCTGAGTCGAGCAGGAAGGACATGAACCATCCTTCTCATGGTGTTCATGTTCAGCCTGTTCAGAGACCACCTGGGAGGCCTAGAGGTGTTTTGCCTCTTGCCTCTAGGTCTCAGGCAGTTAGACCACGTGGTGGTCGTGCCCGACTGGATGCTGGTCATGTATCATATGGCCAAGGACCATGTGACAGAGGTTTTGGCTCATACTTCCCCAGCGGACCACAATTTTCTTCTTGTGGTGATCGCTTCCCTTCGGGACCGGGGATGTTTGGTGTTTTCCCTAATATTTTTCAGGGGCAAATGCCGCAACACTGGTATTCTTCACAGTTTACTTACCCCAGTGTTGTGCTATTTGCTCACCCCGTGTCTTACTATTGATGCAGGATGGAGGCCTGGAGAACACGTGGCTCATGGATTCCGGTTGTTCGCGCCACATGACCGGAAACTCAAAATGGTTCTCCAGCCTTGACCCCGTGATTGGTAAGGAATACATCACATTCGGGGATAAGTCAAGAGGTAAGGTTGTTTCTCGTGGCACCATTCGGGTGAACGAGAGCTTTATTCTCAAGGATGTTGCTTTGGTCTCGAATCTGCATTTCAATTTGCTTTCAGTTTTGCAACTTCTTGAGGATGACTATGAAGTGCGCTTTAAAAAGGGCTTGTCTCGGGTTTTGGATGCCTGTGGGGATCTTATTTGCTAGATTTCCCCTTTTAGTCGAGTTTTCAGTGTTGATTTTTCACATTCTTCTGGCCCTTCTCGATGTTTGTTGGCAGGATCTTCTTCTTCTCTTTGGAAGTGGTATAGGAGGCTAGGTCACTTGAGCTTTGATCTTTTGTGTCGTTTGAGCTCACTTGACCTCATCCAAGGATTGCCTAAATTAAAATTTGAGAAAGATCTTGTCTGTCACCCTTGTCGTCATGGCAAAATGATTGCCGCTTCCCATTCCCCGGTCACCAAGGTGATGACCTCACATCCTGGTGAATTGCTTCATATGGACACTGTTGGTCCAGCCAGGGTTTGCTCTTTTGGAGGGAAGTGGTATGTGCTTGTGGTTGTCGATGACTTCTCTCGCTACTCTTGGGTGTTCTTTATGACGGTGAAGGATGAGGCTTTTACTCATGCTCGAGATTTGATTCTTCGTTTGCAAAATGAGTTTCCTAAAAATGCCATGAGAGCTATACGCAGTGACAATGGCACAGAATTCAAAAATACTCAATTTGCAACATTTTGTGCTTCTTTGGGACTCGAGCATCAGTTTTCCTCTCCGTATGTGCCCCAGCAGAATGGTATTGTTGAACGCAAAAATCGGACCCTTGTTGAGATGGCTAGGACGATGCTTGATGAGCATAGGACTCCTAGGCGTTTTTGGGCCGAAGCCATCAACATTGCTTGCCATGTGTCCAATCGCATCTTTCTTCGGGCTTTTCTAAACAAAACTTCTTATGAGCTGCGATTTGGACGGCCACCCAAGGTCAGTCATTTCAGGGTATTTGGCTGCAGATGCTTTGTGCTAAAACAGGGTAATCTGGACAAGTTTGAGTCCCGGTCTTCTGATGGGGTTTTTTTTGGGTTATGCATTACATTCTCGTGCTTATCATGTTCTTAACCTAGAGACTAACCGCATTATGGAGACTTGTGAGGTTACATTCGATGAGACTGCACCTTGTCCATCCCCTGTCTTTGAGCCTGCAGGTCCAGATCAGATGGGACAGACCATCTTTATGGAGGAGGAGCACGACGACGCCGATTGGGTTGCTCTCGAGCCAACTCCACCGGCCGCCCCAGTCGAGCCTGCTTCCACTACTACGGCTGATGGACCCGACCCCACTCCTTCCACCACTTGGGGTCCGCTCGAGCCAGCTCCTGCTGAGACTGGAGGAGTTGAAGCTGCTGTTGAGGGGGAGGCCACTTCCTCAAGGGAGGCTCCACAGCATATTCAACGCCGTCACCCACCTCAGCAGATGATCGGGGAGCTTCATGAGCGAGTCACTCTCTCTAGGTCACATCACATTTCTCATTTTGCCCACTCAGCTTTTGTTGCTACTTTTGAGCCCCGAGATGTTGGACATGCTTTATCTGATCCTAACTGGGTCAATGCTATGCATGAGGAGCTTGAAAATTTTGAAAGAAATCAGGTTTGGGTTTTGGTGCCACCTCCTTCTAACTGCCATCCCATCGGTACAAAATGGGTTTTCAAAAACAAACAAAGTGAGGATGGTTTGGTAGTTAGAAACAAGGCGAGGTTGGTTGCCCAAGGGTATTGCCAAAAAGAGGGAATTGATTATGAGGAGACCTTTGCCCCTGTTGCCCGTTTAGAGGCCATTAGGATCCTTTTAGCCTTTGCTGCTTCAAAGGGTTTTAAGCTTTTTCAAATGGATGTCAAAAGTACCTTTTTAAATGGGTATATAGAGGAAGAGGTATATGTTAGGCAGCCCCCTGGTTTTGAGAGTTCGAAGTTTCCAAACCACATTTTTAAACTCCAAAAAGCTTTGTATGGTTTGAAACAAGCCCCTAGAGCCTGGTATGAGCGTTTGAAATCTTTTCTACTTTCTAAGGGTTTTAAAATGGGCTCTGTGGACAAAACTCTTTTTCTCCTCAAGCATAATAATGAAACCCTTTTAGTCCAGATTTACGTGGATGATATCATCTTTGGTGGTTCTTCTAATGCTCTTGTGTCTAGATTTTCAGATCTTATGAGCAGGGAATTTGAGATGAGCATGATGGGCGAGCTGAATTTCTTTCTTGGGTTGCAAATCAAGCAGACTCAAGATGGGACCTTTGTACATCAAGGCAAGTATACAAAGGATGTCCTGAAGAAGTTTGACATGGGCGAGGGCAAGCCTCTTTCGACGCCCATGTCCACCTCGACGACACTTGACACTGATGAGGATTGCGAACCCGTGGACCAGAAGGTGTACAGGAGCATGATTGGCTCTCTCCTGTACTTGACTGCGACGAGGCCAGACATACACTTCGCAGTATGTTTGTGCGCTCGTTTCCAAGCTTCCCCACGCACATCTCACAGAATGGCTGTGAAACGGATTATGAGGTACCTACGTTTCACTCTCGAGTTTGGTTTATGGTACTCCTCATCGTCTGTTATGTCCTTGTGCGGTTATTCTGATGCTGATTTTGCGGGTTGCCTTTTGGAGCGCAAGTCTACTTATGGGACTAGTCAGTTTTTGGGTACTTCGTTGGTTTCATGGTCTTCTCGAAAACAGTCTAGTGTTGCCCTGTCTACCACAGAGGCCGAGTATATTGCTGCTTCTAGCTGTTGTTCGCAGTTACTTTGGATGATGGCTACCTTACAGGACTTTGACTTGGATTTTCATCATGTGCCTCTGCTTTGTGATAGCACGAGTGCCATAAGTGTTGCCAAGTATCCTGTGCTACATTCGAGGACCAAACACATTGATGTTCGCTTTCACTTTCTTCGTGATCATTATGAGAAAGGCGACATCGAATTGCGCTATATTGATACCACTCGCCAGCTTGCAGACATTTTGACCAAACCCCTTGATCAAAAAACTTTTGTTCATTTGCGAGGGGAATTGGGTGTTTGTTTCCCTTTTTGATTAGAGGGCTCCCTTTTGTCTTTTCTTCTTATTTTCTGCTTTCAATTTTTTTGTTATATCTGCATGTCATATTGAGCTTCACTTGTATAACTGCTAGAATGTGATTCTGTTCCTAGTAGTATGTTCTTTGTGTACGTGATAATGCTATGGCATGCTTAGGCTCTTTTTGCTCATATTGATACAATATTGTTGAGCTAAGTTGTTTTCATAATTGTAAACTTGACTATTACTTGCTCAATCTAAAATTGTTCACCATTAAGAGTGGCACCTAGCATATGTAGGATGTGTTGAAATCCTTTTTGCTATTACTAGTATGCTAGGTGGCTATGTCTCATGCCTTGAGACATTCACTTGTCTTGATTTATTCATATCATGCTAAAAATTCAAAATCAAGATAAATGATAATTTGAAAGATCGAGATGGGTTTGTATTTGTCACCACATCGCTGTATCGAGACTGCTTCCATTTGCACTTTTGGATGAACTTGAGCAGTGTAGTGGAAACCGGTGTTTTTAGCTTCTGATTGCTTGTTTGCATAGGCAACACCCGGTTGAAAAGTCAGACAAAGACAATGCTTACAACCTCTCGCACTCACATGCTTTTCAATGAAATTTGGAATCCGCTGCAAAATCCGATAAATCTTGAAAATTTCAAATGGTATCTATTTTAGATATGTTTCTAGCATGATGAGTGATCACTGTTTGGGGTAGTTCACCTTGTTCACTTGTGACTGGCACTTAGTTGATTTCCTGCTTACTATATGCTTAGTGTTGTCTTTGTGGTGAACATCTCTTTGACATGCTTAAAACTGAATCAAAATACTTACTCTTCACATATCTTGTGCATATGCCCAGTTTGAGCATCTGCTAGCACGTGCATTTATTGCTGCACACTTAGCACAACACCACTTAGAGCATTTTTTACACTCTGGCTGGTATACTCCTGAAGCTCATGCATTCATACTCTTTGTTGCATTTCTGTATTTTTTTCTCAAGGGAGGTTCTCTTGTCAAGGGGGAGTTTTTCTTTCTACCCATGTCCGTGCTTGATGAGTTCACTTGTCAACAAGGGGGAGAGATTTTGAGAATTTTGTGTTCCAGGCTTCCTCTCATTCAAGAGGGCTAGACATGTTATTTGGAGCTATTGCTAGTTGTGTTGAGCCATTTGCCTCTTTCTGGAGGAACTAGCTTTGATTTTAGCTTTTGTGCTGATCTTATGCTCTGAATTGGTTTTTTTATGCTCTGATAAAGCCTTGTGTGCTCTGATGAGATTTTGGCTTCTGACTAGTGGTGTTGAACCCTGCTTTTGCCTCTTATTGAGGGCTAGCCTTTTCTTGCTTGTGTGTTGAGCCGCTGCCCATTTCTTTGGGGACAAAGTTTTGCTTACTCTAAATGACTTGTCTGGTTTTTATCTGGCTTATGGTCATTTGAGTGGGTTTCTCTTTTTCTTCCGCTTTCTGTTTAAATATGCTCAAATGGTGGTGTTGACAATGCACTCTTCAAGGGGGAGATTGCGAACACAAGGTTGACTTGTCCCTTGTAGTTCGGGTTGATGATGAGTGATTGTCAACGGGTAGCACTCTGGGGTAGTCAGTGGACTGGCCAGAGTGTGAGATTATGCTTGTGCAACCATGTTGGTCGACTTGTGGTGTGCAGGTGTGGAGCACAGGAACGGTGGTCGATGGCTGAGGTGAAGGTCATGCGGGCTCGTGCTGATGGACTGGGAGCGGTGAAGGACGAGTGTTGGGTCTTGACTGACGAATCAGAGCAGTCAGATGACCAACCGTGGTGGCTGACACCTGGGACACGCACTTGTGCGAGGACATGGTGGAGTGGACCGTGTTACCGGCGTGGTCGAGGACTAGCGGGACACGCGTCTGATCGTGGAGGACGTGCACGAGGTGCGGTGCTCATGACAGGTTTGGTGGTTTGGGCCTTAAAACCACTCAGCGCTACGGATGCCTGGTTTTGCTGAGTTTGGGCCTCAAAACTCGGCGGTGGCGGTTCCGGAGGGAACCGGTGGTGGCACGTGGCGTGATCGCGGAGGGTGCGTCAAGGCGAAGCAACTCCGTGTGAAGGACGTGGCCGTTGGATCAAAAACCTAGGAGTTGGTCCATTTCGCCCCCGGTGGAGTGGATAGGCTCTATGTAAATAGGGGTATTTTAGGAAATGAGAATAACCATCTATAAATAGAAGGGGAGGGCTGGTTGGTTCAGCATCCCTTGGCTGCCATTTATTTTGAGAATTCATTCTAGAGCTCCTAGTTTTCTCTCTAGGTAGACACCAGTTGAGCCGAGGGTTTCGCAGTGATTTTGTACTTCGACTGTGTTCTTGATTTTAAAGCTTAATCAGAGGAAGGGTCGCCGATCCAGCCCACAGTGTTCATTGGCTTCAAATCTCAGTTTTGTACCCTTGCTGAAATTTCTGAAGGTTTATAGTTTTGGTTTCTTCTTTTCCCCATTACTGTGTTGTTGGTGAAAACCCATTGATTCCCTTGAGAGGATTTGGTTTGGGATTGATTGGTGGTGAGTTGCACTCGGACCACTGCATACACCTAGTTGTTGTAGATTTTGGTCGAGATTTGAGAAAAACTCAGTTTGAACTCGTTCTAGAAAACCCCAACAAAACCCCAATTTCTGCTGTATTTTTAAATCTGCGGGTGAGTGACAAGTCGGATTAAGCTCAAATTTTGGGAAGATCTTGGAAACATATTTGCTCAGGTGTGTGTAAAATTTCATATCAATCGGAGTTTGTTTAGTTCAGTTTTGAACTCAAGAACAGAATTTCGTACTGCTGAAAACAGCACCTGTTGACAATACTGTATTGGACCGTTTTTGAATTTTTGGTGTCCGATTTGCGATCTGTTTGCTTTGCTGATCTCATGTGAGTATTAAGAACATTTTGTAATCATGAGATCACTCATGTGTTTATGGTTTGAGCACTTGCTTCATCTCAATTGAAGCAATGTGCTAATTTTCATTGTTTGGAGACATAAATCCGATTGGCTCACATTCACCCCCCTCTGGTCGCCTTACCGGTCCTACAGAGTGTAATGGGTAGACTGGTTTTTGAGACAAGCTTCCAACCGATTGTTAGCCAATTAGCTAAACAATATTAGATAATTTAAGCTAATTTTTAGCTGAATTGATAACTAGTTTTACCTAATCCAAATAGATCATAAATAAATGACACAAATGGTTATAACCAGACATAGCTCACAAGTAAATGTGAGATGCATTGTTCACGAACGGTTGACACATACGTTTTTCTAAGTGTGTGCTTAAAAATGTAGGTACTGTCATTTTCCTTAAGCATAAGTGTTTTTCTAAGTGTGTGTGCTTAAAATGTAGATATCTAACTTCACGTTCGATTAAATTATTTATGATTTGTTGTCAATCGATGAAGTTCATATGCTATTTCAAACAAAAGAGCCTATTTCAAGCAATAGAAAATGTTGATAGAAAAGTAGGTGTAGAAATTGATAGGGAGAGCTCATCGGCGAGGAGGCGTCGCGGATGAACAACGAGGTCGTGTTGGAGACGAATGGCGGTGCGGGTGCGGCGCCTTGCCGGTGTCGCATCCTGGTGGCTAGCCAGTGCAGTAGGCGGAGGCATGGCAGGTGCGACAGGTGGAGGTGTGGAGGGCATAGACGAACAGATGCGACGGGAGAGAGAAAGGAGAAGAGAAGCCGAGGCACGATTCTTAAATCAATTAAGAACATCGGCCTCTTTAAGAACGTCGGTTAGGGAAGGACCGACATAATTAAGTTTAAGTACGTCGGCCTGGGCGTGAGCCGACATACTTAACGGTAAGAACGCCGACACCGACGTTATTAAAATGGTCGACGTTTTTTCCTGTTTTTTCTGTAGTGATGATATATTTCCATACTTGAAACAACAATTTTATTTCTTTATACAAATTAGAAAAATGGTAGTCCAATTTTTTTTTGAAAAAAAAAGTGCTGCTGCACGTAAAGCATATTTGTACAGCTCTTTTGTACAATGTCATCTTGACTTGATTGCTTACTAATTAAACAAATGGAATAAATCAACCAGCTATAATGGACTCGTATAAATGAGATGTATGTGTCCTGAACTTGGAATTAATAGTTCGTAGACTTCTGCACTATTCATCAACTGAAATTCACTAGACGCTGAAATCTATACCAGAAATTTTGTCCTTAGTGCATATGCAATTGAAATTTGCTATTTCCATACATTTTTTTTCTAGATTGGGTTTAAATTTTAAATTTTGTGACAACAGACATCTATAGATGCACGATAAGTTTACATTGATTCAGTTTTTTTAAAACTCTAAGGGCTGGTTTGGCAGCCCAAAATTCACTCGGTTTCCTGGCCTTTTCTCCTGGGAGAAAGCCCACGAGGAGATTGTCCTCAGATTATTCATGTGTGTTATTTGGCAGCCCAATCTTGTGCAGAGATTCATCCCATTTTCCCGTAGGAAACAACCCTGGCCTTAGGAGACCAAGCGATTCTCCGCCGCGACGCCGCCTCGTCTCGTCTTTGCTCTGACGCCGTTCTCGGACACCATCCCCAACGCCGTTCTCCGCCGCGGTGCCTCCTCCAACGCCACGAGCGCAACCTGGATCCTGCTCTGGATCCCGCTCTGGATCACGACTGCAACCCCTCGACAAGGTGATTCGCGTAGACTTGATCCCGCTCTGGATCTGGCATGTTTCCCTCTTGTGCTGAGTGAGAGCGACTAGTGGTTGCAATCTGCGGATCACTTTTGCTTTGGCGAGTAGAAGGAAATGTGTTGTTCAGCCAATCTATGACTAGATCCCTGCAATAGATGTCTGTCCCATTCATACACCGTGAAGTGGATGAACGTACTATATGATAACCATCCAGTTGGTTGTGACTGCATATCACTTCCACTTCATACTGCATATCACTGGATGCTAAACAACCAACTGAATCTTTTTAGCACAACCAATCTGACTGCATATCAGTTGGCCAAAGTTATGTTGTTTAGCATCCCTCCGAGTTCAGATTGGCATAACTTTGGCCAGTAAAGATTTGTCTCTTCTACCTTTTATGAAACGGTCTAGTTTTTAAGGTCTTTTTAGCACTGAATCTATGGAGAGTATGTTGTAAAAAAATATCATAACCAATTATCTCTCTGCTCCAACGGTGGCAATGAACACAGAGACCAAACCAAAAACATCATAACCAATTAGTTGCAAGATCTTGCATATTATTAAAATAAATTTGCACGATTGGTTGCCAAAGGGTGGCAGGAAATTATACCCTAGTGGGGGAAATCCTCTCAAGAAATTGAGGTGTCATTTAAATCCCATTGGTGGATTTTTTCCATGGGTTTTTTCCCCTGTTGCTGCCAAACCAGTCCTAAGTATATTTTTCTAAAGGTTTTCCTTGTTGATTCCACTGAATAGAGAGTTTGTGCTCATTATTTAGAGGGATAGATCGTTGTACAAAGATAACGTCATAGTCAAGGATGCCAAACTCGTGGAATCTTTATAGAAATTTCTTTGCAAGATTGTCCAGCCCTTATAATAATAATGGAGAAAGAGTTGAAAACAGTTACATCCTCCATTTAAGAGTGTATGGTTGGTGCCAACTAGAACGATACCAGAGACGGTATCATCCGTCGCGGGGCGGGAGCTGGGCGGGAGAGGGGCGAGAGCGAGCCGGTGGACGACGCTACCACCACTCGATGAGAGCGGATGATATCGCCTCGCTCTTGCTCGCGCTGGAGCGAGCTCCCAAGCAAAAGGCAGGCAAGAGGTGGGCAACGCGTTGGCGGCGGCAAGACGCAGACGAGAGTGAGGTGGCAACTTCTGATTGGTCCAGCTGGCTACGTTAGCGTCACGTGTGCTAGTCGTTGTAACTAGTCGTTTTGACTGTTTGGAGTCCAAATAATTAAAAACAATTTATAAAAATCACAAATTTCATCTATAAATACCCCTACCTAGGTGGAGCTCATCCCACACACCATTTTATCTCATTCCTCTCCTCCAAAGTCGCATTTTCTACTCATCTTCACATCATGTATTCCTTGAGCACAAACTCAAGTGAAGGAGCTGAAGGTGCTATGCATTGCAAGTAGCCATGGAGGAGGCTATGCTCAAGCTCGATGAAGAGTCTTCAAGTTAGCCCAAGTGTCATCGACGCTACATCAATCATGATCGTGAGTCTACCCATGATCGGCTTCATCAGGACTACTTCATCGATGACTGTGTGTACCCTCCTAATTACTTTCGGCATAGGTATCACATGAGGCAACAACTGTTTTTAGTATTATGCATAGATTTGGTGAATACACTCCGTATTTCACCCAAATAGAATATGTTCTAGGTTGGCTCGGTCTCTCTCCCCTACAAAAGTGCATCGTGTCTATGCGCTTGTTAGCCTATGGATCCGCTGCAGATTTGATAGATGAGTACTTAAAGCTAGCCAGACCAACTGCATTAGAGTGTCTACGGAAGTTTTTTGAGGGAAAATACTGTGGGGAGGTCCCCATAGTAAAATTAATGATTAAAAGAGAGGAAGAGATTACTTACAATGGGCAGGTCCCACCATATTACCAGAACCCAAAGGAGAACATGGTTTAGAAATATGGATAGGGCCAAGGGGAATCATAAAAAGGACAAGAAAATGATTACACACTATCGATCCAAGAAAGAAAGATAAGCCTATCAGTATCCATAAATCTTAGACTTTGAAGGTGAGCCTCCTTCTTGAAATCTCTTTTCTGGCTACTGATAGTGGAGGCTGAGTTTTCAAAGATCTTTTTTGTTCCTGGTTTTCCACATCACCCAAAGGGCAATAAGGCAAGTTTCGAGGAAAAAACTTGTGAGGGAGGATTTTGTTGGCATGGATTATCCTCTGGTGAATTGGGATGGAACAGTCCCGGAAAATGCTGATAATGTTCCAACATCCAGCAGCAAAGTCACATATGAAGAAAAGATGATCCACATCTTCTAGATAGCCTTCTTGGTACATACACGTTGTGTCATACCCGGATTTAGGGTCCAAACCCTGGCGCTGCTCACATGTGTGCTAGGATCAAGTCTCACACATATGATGACTCATGGTACAGAAACGAATGTCACATCATTAACATATAACGGAGTTCTATACAAAATAGATAAATAATTACATCATACGAAGACAACGATCCAGCAACCATAGTTGACTAGGAGACGATGGCCTAGACCACTTATGAACTCATCACAACATCCTTCATGCGCCTCATCCTATGGTACCTGTTCTTGACCTAGGGGATGTGAGTACGGCAAGGGTCCTCACATACGTTCATCGCCTCAACAAGTTGTGGGGAATAATGTGCATGAACTCACCAAAGATGGGAGCTCATGTGAAATGTAAGGCTTACCAAAGGAGATGGTTAAAGCTGAGCATTGCTTTTAAAGTTGGTCAAAAATTTATTAGCAGTTACTAAGTATAAGTAGATACCAACCCAATTAAATAAGAGATCACAATTGATAATAACACCCGCAATGCAATGCATATGATAGATTAAGTTTAGTTCCATAAATTAATCATGCGAGTGTCCTGAGTCGCTCTTGACCGTGAGCACGGCTGATATACCAGTTTTACACTCTGCAGAGGTTGCGCCCTTTACCCATAAGTCGTGTATCCCGTCTAGCCAGGGTTTGCAAGGCCCTTAGACACTTCCGAGGTGAATAGATAAGGATCCACTACGAGGCCTTTATAAAGTTCCACTAGCTTTAGAAAACCCGCTACGGTTTCTAAGAAGGGCAATATAGGAATTTCTTGTCCGAAAAGCCATCGCAGCATGATCGACCTGAGAACCTCCCTATATGCAGCTCTTTTACCGCCCTTGCCCCTTTTAGGTAAGGTAGTCCTCCACTAGATTTCCTAATTAGTCAGCCAAAGGCGTTCCATTCCACCCTTGTGGTAGCACAGATATCTCAAGTTAAGCTTCATGTCCAATTAACACAATGATCTTGTCATGAACAATAATTAAAACAACAACATAACTAGAACATGATCATAATACAACATTAATTTCCTAAAACCAGGTAGAGCAATAGCAAAACTACCCAATAGTTCTTTTGTGTGCAAGGTGTGGGATAAAATATGCTAGGGAAGCCTATTAAGTCCCATCAAATTAACTTGAGCATGTCACAGTGATTAACAAGAACATTATTTGTTGAAGATAAAAGTGATCAAGGGCACAACTTGACTTAGACTCAAGATTCCCAGGTAGCTAGTTGGTCTTCAGATTCTCGTAACCTCGCTGCTACTCATAGCAATACAAACAACCATGGTATAGTAGAAATTAACATCATATCAAATAAAAGAATATAATGCATAATAATATTCTACGCATCATAATGAGATTGTAGGTTCGAGAACCACTAAAATCAGAGTTACGATTTAAGAGTTATGATCTTCTGAAGATTTATGTGTTAGATAATAAACAAGTTAAGTGCAAAATTTTACCATATGTTTCATAACAAAATAAAGTTACTAGATGATAAACAATATTAATGTGAATTTAATGGAACTGGAATGGATCAAACAAGAGTTAAAATGAATCACTTATGAATTAAACAAGTTTCTAGAATTATTTCTATACTAAAAATTATTTTCAACATTAATTTATCTCATTTTATTTACTATATGGGCTGCTGCCAAATTCTGGAGTTCCCCAGGGTCAAATCTGCAAAATCCAGGGCCTATGTGGAATTACTTTTACACAGCAGTGTACTGTGGGTTGATATATAACAACCCCAGGGGCTCTTTTAAAAAACTATCCAACCAAAGGGTTATCTTGTGATCCTAGCGGTCTGATCTATATCGGATGGTCAAGATTAGATCTGTATTATTATGAACTGGTACGCGATTTACACCTAGGATCATGGATCTATGGTCATGACACGCAGACGCCCAGAGCCGCACCGATCTAACTCGACGGCCCTGATCTGATCGCAGCGTACAGAAACGTTAACTTCTAATCTCTACCGTCCGTTGCGGATCAAACGGTCCCCGGTCCTCCTTATAAATCAGCGTGCAATCACAGTCACACGTCTCGCAATCGATGGCTCAGATTCACCCGACCACATCCGATGGCTAGACCTAATTTAAACAGTTGAATATACGATCGACGATGGCGTGGTCATCTTCATCCTCCAGCCACACCAAACGGCGGAACAGAGCCTGCGCGGCGTATGCACGCCGGAGACCCCGTCCTAGAGCGACACCGCACCAATACACCCCCAGATCGATCCTACATGATTACTAGGCTAAAGCGATCCGAGTGGGGAAGGACTCACCTGAGATTCGGCAACGGGAAATAGCTGTCCACACACCACGCAGATCCGCGGCCAAGTCCGGGCAATGGCGAGGAATTACGGGCACCCCGATGGCTCCCGGTCTCCCTAGTTGTCGCCACCGTGAGCGCGATACCGTGATGAAGATCCCGACTCCAGTCTAGGCGCCAAACTACCGCACAATCCAAGTATGGCGTGGCGTCCCTCAGCTCCGGCGAGAAGTACCCCTTCCCCCGCTCCGATCACGCTAACGTAGAATCTTTGGGATTAGCGTGAGATGGACGAGGAGCACCTGGCGACCGCATGTATACCCATGTCCAAGATCTGAACCCTAGGACCCAGGACGGATTCCACAACCAAATCCCAAGATCCGCGCGTGCACGAGTTCGTCCAGTTCTGTTGAGAGGTTGACGAGCTGACCCAGTGCGACCCACGTGACAGAGACACAAAGCCTGGCGCGTTGGATGCTGGTCGAGCTGTGTTCGCAGGGTGAAGGGCTGACGGGCGGGGTCCTGTTGTCAGCGCATCAGCAGGTGGTGGGCTGCGTGGAGAGAAAGGCGAAATGGACCGAAAACGCGAATTAGGGCCCATCTAGCTCTCTTTTCCCTTTCTTTTCCAAATTCATATATTCAAGCCAAATTTGAATTTCTGTTTTGAATTTCAGATTTCCAATATCAAATATAATCCTAATGTAAATATACATCCTATTATTTACAATATTATTATTTATTCTCCTTCCTATTATGTAATTATGGAAGGAATAATGACCCTATTTCCTTTCTTTTTACTCATTTTTTATTTTATATTTTCATTTATAATTTAAATTCAAAATTTAAATTATGGTTCCTTTGTTTTGATAGAACACATTTTCAATTGTCTAAATCTTTATCAAGATATTATTTAGCTAACATTATTTTATTATAACCATTTACTTTTTAGAAAGGGGTGAACTCTAAAGTTTTAATTATTTATCAAGAGTACTTTATTTTGATTATCATTATTTTTTATTAAAGGATTTCCTTAAATCACAAGTTAGGATTTTGGGTGTTACACGTTGATATAGCTGATCTGAAAGCAAAGTTTTCCTAAGAGAATGGCCTTAATGTTGAGTCCGTTAATGAACATAAGCTCGTCAAGAACTTAAATCTCATCGTGATTTACACTTCCATAAATTAGCGAAAATCTTTGAAACCCAGGAGGTATCAAATTTACCCTTATAATATTTTTAACAGAGTAAACTACACCACCAGAAACCATTGCTCAACTATCATCATGATTATCATTAAACTCATGACCATCCAACAAATCTAGGCCTTCCAATTCATTAAGAGCCTAGGTAGATAGAGGAAGATTGAATATAGATGATAGATCTGAAGCATCAAAGACTTCTTTAACCGATAAACAAGGGGCAGAGATAAATGATTCCAGGTTGGGATATTTAGACCTGAGCACCTCCTCGGTCCAATTATCATTCCAGAAAGAGGTAGAATGTCCATTTCCAATAAAACTTCTAACAACTTTCCTGTATGAAGGATTAAGCCTAGAGATATCCTTCCACCAAGGGGGTCCTTTCTGTTTGCAGAAGTGAGGGGCCTTTCGAACATAATAAGTGTCGGCGTTTCGGGACCGGGGGGTCCCCGAGCCGACGAGTGAGAGTGCCGCGTGCCCCAGCCCAGATGGGTCGAGCGCGTGGGCGAGCGCGAAGGGGGGAGAGAGCGAGAGCAAGGTGGCCGGAGCCGGGTCGTGAGGGAGTCGGAGATCCCGCGGCCTTCGTGTTCGTCCCGCGCCCAGGTCGGGTGCGCTTGCAGTAGGGGGTTACAAGCGTCCGCGCGGGTGAGGGGAGCGAGCGGCCCCGAGAGAGCGCCTGCCCCTGCCCTTCGTCCCCGCGAGGCCAACCTTCTCTAAGAAGGCCCTGGTCCTTCCTTTTATAGGCGTAAGGAGAGGATCCAGGTGTACAAATGGGGGTGTAGCAAGGTGCTACGTGTCTAGCGGGGGAGAGCTAGTGCCCTAAGTACATGCCAAGGTGGCAGCCGGAGAGATCTTGGCACCCAGCTAGTGTGGCGTCGTGGCTGTCGGAGAAGCAATGGAGCCGGACGGAGGGACAGCTGTCAGAGTGGTTGGGCCCTTGCTGACGTCCCCCTGCTTTCGTAAGGGAGCTGAGAACCGCCGTCGTCATGGGTCCAGCGGGGCGCCATCATAGTCTATCTGGCGGAGCTAGCCAGATGGGACGTCGGTCCTGTTCTCTGCGGCCCGAGTCGTCTCGGGGTAAGGTGATGATGGCGCTTCCTGTCGACGTGGCGGACTCGTGCCCTAGGTCGGGCGACGTGGGGGCTCCTCCGAAGCCGAGGTCGAGTCTGTCCTGCATGGCCGAGGCCGAGGCCGAGCCCGAGCCCCTGGGTCGGGCGAGGCGGAGGTCGTTCGGCAGAGGTCGGGGTGGAGTCCGAGCCCTGGGTCGGGCGAAGCGGAGTTCATCGTCTTCTGGGGCCTTAGCCCGAGTCCGAGCCCTGGGTCGGGCGGAGCGGAGTTCGCCGTCTTCCGGGGCCTTAGCCCGAGTCCGAGCCCTGGGTCGGGCGGAGCGGAGTTCGCCGTCTTCTGGGGCCTTAGCCCGAGTCCAAGCCCTGGGTCGGGCGGAGCGGAGTTCGCCGTCTTCCGGGGCCTTAGCCCGAGTCCGAGCCCTGGGTCGGGCGGAGCGGAGTTCGCCGTCTTCCGGGGCCTTAGCCCGAGTCCGAGCCCTGGGTCGGGCGGAGCTTCCTGTGGTGCCTTTGGTAAGGCCTGGCTGCCCGTCAGTCTTACTCTTTGCGTAAAACACCCCTGTGACTCGGTCGGTCGGCGTGGTGATTTAGTCAGGGTTGCTTCTCAACGAAGGCAAGGCCTCGGGCGAGCTGGAGGTGCGTCTGCCGTAAAAAGGGGGCCTCGGGCGAGACGGAAACACCTCAGGGTCGGCTGCCCTTGCCCGAGGCTAGGCTCGGGCGTGGCGTGATCGAGTCGCTCGTATGGACTGATCCCTGACTTAATCAAACCCATCAGGCCTCTGCAGCTTTATGCTGATGGGGGTTACCAGCTGAGAATTAGGCGTCTTGAGGGTACCCCTAATTATGGTTCCCGACAGTAGCCCCCGAGCCTCGAAGGGAGTGTTAGCACTCGCTTGGAGGCTTTTCGTCGCACTTTTTTGCAAGGGGACCAGCCTTTCTCGGTTGCACTTTGTTCCGGTGGGTGCGCGCGAGCGCACCCGCCGGGTGTAGCCCCCGAGGCCTCGGAGGAGTGGTTTCACTCCTTCGAGGTCTTAATGCCTTGCGTAATGCTTCGGCTGGTCTGGCGGTTCCCTCATGCGAACAGGCCGTAGCCCGGGTGCACTGTCGGGGCCCAAGTTCTCGGGCTGGTATGTTGACGCTGTCAACGGTTCGGCCGGAGCCGGGTTTGCGAGAGCAGCCCCCGAGCCTCCGCACAGAGCGAGAGGACGATCAGGGACAGACTCGGCTTTTTTACATACGCCCCTACGTCGTCTTTCCGCAAGGAGGAGGGGGGGAGAGCGCCATGTTACCCTCGATGGGCACCGAACATGGTGTCTCCGGTGAGCTGCAATCGGGTAATCCGAGTGGACGTCCGTGCCCCGTTCGTTGGGGGTCGGCTAGGGGCCCGGAGGCACGCCCAAAAGTACCTGCGGGTGATCTGCCGAACCCGGTCCCCTAGCGACGGGGTCCGAGGGCTCGTTGCCTCCCTCCGATGGGATTCCGTTACAGAGTCGTTCCTGCTGGTCTCGGAAATGTCCTAGGGTACCTCGGGAGCACAGCCCGAGCCTTGGTTATGTATCGAACGTACCCTTGGTCATCCCTCGCTCGGTGTCTGAGGCGATTGTGAACCCTTCGGGGGGCCAGCCTTCGAACCCCTGATCAGTAAGGGGCGCGGAGCCCGAGTAGCCTGAGGCGGTCGTGGGACCTTTCGGGGGCCGACCTTCGAACCCCTGACCAGTAGTGGGTGTCAGGCCCACGCGATCTGAGGCGGCTGTTGAACCCTTCGGGGGGGCCAGCCTTCGAACCCCTGATTAGTAAGGAGGCTCGGAGCCTAGTTCCTTCACGGGGAAGGATCCCTTTGGGGGTATCCCCTTTCCCGGTCCCTGTTGCAAGAGATAGAGAAAGAAGGAAAAGGGAAAAAAGGATACGAAATTGAACGACGTGGCATACCTTTTCTGGTGTGGCCGTTTTGGCGAAGGCGAAACGTCGCCAGTTGCTCCCGCCAGTAGTGCTGCCCGTCGAGCCGCGGAGTTAATGCGCCGGGGCGAGTAGTTGGCGAGGCTGCCGTTGCGCGTGCGCGAGCCGTTCGAGGAACGGGTCACGGGCGTGTCGTCTTCACACCGTGAGAGAGGGGGTTCTCTTGCTGCCTCCGGATGGGACGTGAGCTTGGCTGATGGCGTGACCGCTGCTCTTGCGCGCCTGCCACTGTCATTACTGCCGGCCCACTTTTGATCGCGTCTGACCGCTGCGTCAGGCTGGCGCAGCCGGGCCGCGCGCTGGGCCGCCTCGGGTCGCGGCATTGGTTCCGCAACCGAGGAGGTGCGGTGGTGGCGCAAGTGGCATAGTGGCTTACATGCAGCATCCGGCGCGCCGGTCGCGCGACGCGTGGGCTTGGGCCTCCGTGCTGGCATGTCAGGAGTCGGAGAGGCGCGTCCACTTGGCGCGGTTGCATGCCGCCTGCATGGCTGCCTGCCCCTTTCGCCCGTTGGCCTGGGCAAAAGTGGAGGGTCGCTTGTAGCCGCTGGGTGGTTGCGCGCGCCGTGCACGGCGGTTTGGCTTCTTCTGCTCGGAGCCGGTCTGCATGACATGCGGGACCCAGCCCCCGTGCCGCAGGGGAGGGCTTTGGAGGTGTGTTGGAGAAGACTCAGCCCGTGTCGGTTGGGGGCGCAAGTAGGGAGAGTTGCCTTTAAAAGGAGGGCGACCCCCTTCGTACGGCGACCATGTCTTCTTCCTCCCTTATGCATCGTGTCTTTCCACCTTTCAAGCCCCCGGATGGGGGAAACCGCCGTCTTTTTGCCTCATCGTTGGAGGAACGCAACTCCGTGGGAGTTGGTACCTTTCAGCCATCGTTCGGCTTCAAGGATTTTCATCATGCAGCCCGGCTGCACCCCTCCACCGGCGGTCACCCAAGAGGGTGACCTCCGGCTTGATGGTGGGGGAAAGCGAGCCGGGCTGCGGCCTCTGCCCCTCCCTCAGCCTCAAGGATTTTCATCACCAGGGCTGAGGAGGGGAGTGTGCCGAGTTGGGGTTGGCCCCTGCGCGGGCGGTGGCCCGCTCCTTCCCTCAGTGATCGGGGGGAAGGGCGGGAGTCGTCCGTGGCGCCAACAGCTGCACCGTGCCCGGCTCTCTGAGCCGGGCAGTTTCGGAACCGCTCCCGGTGCCGCCTCTCGCCACGGCAGCTGGAAGAGGTTCTTCCGTCGGCGCGGCAGCCAAAGTTGGCCATGGACCGACCTCCGACTCTACGGCCTTCTGCCCGTCCTTGCCTCTCGAGTTTGGGCAAGGGCGGGGGCCTCCTAGCAGCAGCATCCGCCCTGAGGCCATCATTGCTGCCGTTCGGTCCCCCGGGGCAGAAGTCTTCATCGTCGCCGCTGTCGGGGCGGTCGGCGACATGCCGTTCGTCGGTCTTCTGTTGCCCCGCAGGCCCACCCCTATCGAGTGGGGTTGTTCGTACCTGCGGAGGGGGAACCAGAGTTCCGTTTGTAATGGCACTTCGAGTGCCGGGTTTTTTGTTCATTTCGGCTTTCGGGGCCTGAACATGTATGTAATTACGGCACGGAGCCGTGTTTTTTCCTCATCCCCGAGCCCTAAGACTCATCTGCTGATTGTCTGAACCGCTTCACTAAGCATGAGTCGCCCCGTGTCAAGGTGACGAGTGAGGTATCCGTATCCCGGAGGCGTAGGAGTCCCTCGGCTCGGTCGGCCTTGTTGTCCGAGGCTCCTCTAGCTTAGTTAAAGAGACCCCTCGGCCGCTCTTCGACGAGCCGAGGCTGGGGGTTGCGATATCAGCATGAGCAGAGGCGGAGTTGGCTCGAAAATGAAACCTGGTTGGCCGGAGCCTAGCCGGGTTGTCCGTTGGCAGGATCGACGCCGGAGTTGGTCAGCCGAGGCTTCGGACCGGGCTGGTGCCCTCGGAAGGTGGTTGGCCGAGGCCCCGGAGGTGGCTGGCCGAGCCGCCTGCTCGGGCCGGATTCCCGGAGAAGTCCCTGACAACGATCGCCCGGGCGCGGTGATGACGCCGTCCTTCGGAGCGGAGGCCCTCGGACCGCGTCGCCGTCCGAGGCTAGCTCGGGCCTCGCCGAAGGTGCTGCCGATGCCGAGGGTGTCGCCGCCCCCTTCCAGCGCCAAGACCCTTGCTGTGTTGTAAAGCTGCGTCTCTTTTCCTCTTGTTCCGAGCCTCTGGACTTTTTGTCGGTGACAGGGATGTTTGTGCGAGCGAAAGTTGCTTCTCGCAGAAGGTGAGGAGTGAGGTATCCGTATCCCGGAGGCGTGGGAGTCCCTCGGCTCGGTCGGCCTTGCCGCTTACGCGCACTTTTACTCGTCCATGAGGCCCTATCACCGACTTAGTCGAGAAAGCTCGAAGAATCGCTTCGACAGAAGAGCTTCCGAACGTAGAGACCTGTTCGATCCGCGGAGTCACCTTATCCGAACGCGAGTTACTTATCGCAGAAGGTGATGAGTGAGGTATCCGTATCCCGGAGGCGTAGGAGTCCCTCGGCTCGGTCAGCCTTGACTGCTTACGTGTACCCCGTCGTTTCCAGGACCCACTTTTCGAAGTAGTCAAAAAGCACGAAAGATATTCTGCTAAAAGAGATTTTCTGTTCGAGGGAAATTTTGACGCAGAGGGGGTTTCCCCCCTTTTAGCCCCCGAGGGAGGGTCGGGCTTTGCCGAGGCGAGGCCGACCCTTCCTTGTTGACTAAACTTTGCGTGGGTGCGAGGTATGTGAACAATTTGGAAACATCTCAAGGGTAGAAGCGACGTAGCTGTTGGATGTTCCAAGCGTTGCCGTAGACCTCGCCTTGACTGTTGGCCAGCTTGTACGTTCCGGGCTTCAGAACTTTGGCGATGACGAACGACCCCTCCCAGGGGGGCGTGAGCTTGTGCCTCCCTCGGGCGTCTTGCCGCAGCCGAAGCACCAGGTCGCCCACCTGGAGGTCTCGGGGTCGGACCCCTCGGGCGTGGTAGCGTCGCAGGGACTGCTGATACCGCGCCGAGCGTAGTAAGGCCCTGTCCCGAGCCTCGTCCAGCTGGTCCAGCGAGTCTTCTCGGCTAGCTTGGTTGCTTTCTTCGTTGTAGGCCCTCGTCCTCGGGGAGCCGTATTCCAGGTCAGTGGGCAGGACGGCCTCGGCCCCGTAGACCAGGAAGAACGGCGTGAAACCTGTGGCTCGGTTTGGCGTCGTCCTCAGGCTCCAGACCACCGAGGGGAGTTCCTTCATCCATCGCTTGCCGAACTTGTTGAGATCATTGTAAATCCGGGGCTTGAGCCCTTGTAGGATCATGCCGTTGGCACGTTCCACTTGCCCATTCGACATGGGATGAGCTACGGCGGCCCAGTCTACCCGGATGTTGTGATCCTCGCAAAAATCCAAGAATTTTTTGCCGGTGAACTGGGTGCCGTTGTCGGTGATGATGGAGTTCGGGACCCCGAAGCGATGGATGATGTTGGTGAAGAACGCCACCGCCTGCTCGGATCTGATGCTGTTCAGGGGTCGGACCTCGATCCACTTGGAGAATTTGTCGACGGCGACCAGCAGGTGCGTGTAGCCCCCGGGCGCCTTCTGCAGAGGGCCGACGAGGTCCAGACCCCACACAGCGAAGGGCCAGGTGATGGGTATCGTCTGCAGAGCCTGAGCGGGCAGGTGGGTCTGCTTCGCATAGAATTGGCACCCTTCGCAGGCGCGGACAATTCTAGTGGCGTCAGCCACCGCCGTCGGCTAGTAGAAGCCTTGGCGGAAAGCGTTCCCGACGAGGGTTCGAGGTGCTGCATGATGGCCGCAAGCCCCCGAGTGTATTTCCTGCAGGAGTTCCTGACCCTCGGCGATGGAGATGCATCGCTGGAGGATGCCCGAGGGGCTACGGTGGTAGAGCTCCTTCTCATCGCCCAGCAAGACGAACGACTTGGCACGTCGCGCTACCCGCCGAGCCTCGGCTCGGTCGAGGGGCAGTTCTCCTTGGCGGAGATATTGCAGGTACGGGGTCTGCCAATCTTGATCTGGCATGACCCCGCTCTGCTCCTCCTCAATGCGCAGTGCTTCGCCCTCGGGGGCCGAGGGTTCCTCGGGTTGAACCGAGGATGGCTCGGGCTGGGCCGAGGTCACCTCGGACGGGGCCGAGGGCACCTCAGGCTCGGACGTGTCGCCTATCTTGACGGAGGCTTGGTGCAGATCCCGGGAGAAGACGTCCGGGGGAACCGTCGTTCGCCCCGAAGCTATCTTCGCCAGCTCATCCGCAGTCTCGTTGTAGCGCCGGGCGATGTGGTTAAGCTCGAGCCCGTAGAACTTGTCTTCCAGGCGTCGAACCTCATCACAGTAGGCCTCCATCTTCGGGTCGCGGCAGTGGGAGTTCTTCATGACTTGGTCGATGACGAGCTGCGAGTCACCGCGTGCATCGAGGCGTCGGACCCCTAGCTCGATGGCGATTCGCAATCCGTTGATCAGAGCCTCGTACTCAGCCACATTGTTGGACGCCGGGAAATGGAGGCGGAGCACGTAGCGCAGGTGTTTCCCGAGGGGCGAGACGAAGAGCAGGCCCGCGCCGGCTCCCGTCTTCATCAGCGACCCATCGAAAAACATGGTCCAGAGCTCCGGTTGGATCGGAGCCGTCGGCAACTGGGTGTCGACCCATTCGGCTACGAAGTCCGCCAGTACCTGGGACTTGATGGCCTTCCGAGGGGCGAACGAGATTGTCTCGCCCATGATTTCCACCGCCCACTTTGCGATCCGTCCCGAGGCTTCTCGGCACTGGATGATCTCCCCCAGGGGGAAGGATGACACCACAGTCACCGGATGAGACTCGAAGTAATGTCGCAGCTTTCGCCTCGTCAGGATCACTGCGTACAGCAGCTTCTGGACTTGTGGGTAGTGGATCTTGGTCTCGGACAGCACCTCACTGACGAAGTAAACTGGCCTCTGAATGGGCAAGGCATGCCCCTCTTCCCGCCTTTCGACCACGATCGCGGCGCTGACCACCTGAGTGGTAGCCGCGACGTAGACCAGGAGGGCTTCTCCATCAGCTGGGGGTACCAAGACGGGCGCCTGGGTGAGGAGCGCCTTCAGGTTCCCGAGAGCTTCCTCGGCCTCGGGAGTCCAGGTGAAGCACTCGGCCTTCCTTAAGAGACGGTACAGGGGCAGGCCTCTTTCGCCGAGGCGCGAGATGAAACGGCTCAAGGCCGCGAGACATCCCATGACCCTCTGTACGCCTTTTAAGTCCTTGATGGGCCCCATGTTTGTGATGGCTGCGATCTTCTCCGGGTTGGCTTCGATGCCCCGCTCGGAGACGATGAATCCCAAGAGCATGCCTCGGGGCACCCCGAAGACGCACTTCTCGGGATTGAGCTTGACGCCCTTCGCCTTGAGACACCGGAATGTCAGTTCAAGGTCGGAGAGAAGGTCGGAGGCCTTCCTCGTCTTGACTACGATGTCATCGACGTAGGCCTCGACCGTGCGACCGATGTGTTCGCCGAACACATGGTTCATGCACCGCTGGTACGTTGCACCCGCGTTCCTCAAACCGAAAGGCATTGTGACATAACAGTACATGCCGAAGGGCGTGATGAAAGAAGTCGCGAGCTGGTCGGACTCTTTCATCTTGATTTGATGATACCCTGAGTAGGCATCGAGGAAAGAGAGGGTTTCGCACCCTGCAGTGGAGTCCACGATTTGATCGATGCGAGGTAGAGGGTAGGGAACTTTCGGACATGCTTTGTTGAGACCAGTGTAGTCTACACACATCCGCCATTTCCCCCCTTTCTTCCTCACAAGTACAGGGTTGGCAAGCCATTCGGGATGGAATACCTCTTTGATGAACCCTGCTGCCATCAGCTTGTGGATCTCCTCGCCTATCACCCTGCGCCTTTCCTCGTCGAATCGGCGCAGAGGCTGTCTGACCGGTCGGGCTCCTGCCCGAATATCCAGCGAGTGCTCGGCGACATCCCTCGGTATGCCGGGCATGTCCGAGGGACTCCACGCAAAGACGTCGGCGTTTGCGCGGAGAAAGTCGACGAGCACTGCTTCCTATTTGGGGTCGAGCCCGGAACCGATCCGGATCTGCTTGGAGGTATCGCCGCTGGGGTCGAGAGGGACGGCCTTAACCGTCTCCGCTGGCTCGAAGTTGCCGGCATGTCGCTTCACGTCCGGCACCTCTCGGGAGAGGCTTTCCAGGTCGGCAATGAGGGCCTCGGACTCGGCGAGGGCCTCGGCGTACTCCACGCACACCACATCGCATTCGAATGCGTGTTTGTACGTGGGGCCGACGGTGATGACCCCGTTGGGGCCCGGCATCTTGAGCTTCAGGTAGGTGTAGTTGGGGATGGCCATGAACTTCGCGTAGCACGGCCTTCCCAACACTGCATGGTAGGTCCCGCGGAACCCGACCACCTCGAACGTCAAAGTCTCCCTTCGGAAGTTGGAGGGTGTTCCGAAGCAGACAGGAAGGTCGAGCTGTCCGAGGGGCTGGACGCGCTTCCCGGGAATGATCCCGTGGAAGGGTGCAGCGCCTGCTCGGACGGATGACAGATCGACGCGCAGGAGCCTGAGGGTCTCAGCGTAGATGATATTGAGGCAGCTGCCCCCATCCATCAGGACCTTGGTGAGCCTGACGTCGCCGATGACGGGATCGACGACGAGCGGGTACTTCCCTGGGCTCGGCACGTGGTCAGGGTGGTCATCCTGGTCGAAGGTGATGGGCTTGTCAGACCAGTCTAGGTAGACTGGCGCCGCCACCTTCACCGAGCAGACCTCCCGACGCTCCTGCTTACGATGCCGAGCCGAGGCATTCGCCGCATGCCCTCCGTAGATCATGAAGCAGTCGCGGACCTCGGGGAACTCTCCTGCTTGGTGATCTTCCTTCTTGCCGTCGTCGCGGGCCCTGTCACCCTCCGCGGGTGGCCCGGCCCGGTGGAAGTGGCGCCGAAGCATGACGCACTCCTTGAGGGTGTGCTTGACGGGCCCCTGATGGTAGGGGCACGTCTCCTTGAGTGCCTTGTCGAAGAGGTTGGCGCCTCCGGGGGGCTTCCGAGGGTTCTTGTATTCGGCAGCGGCGACAAGGTCGGTGCCGGCGGCGTCGCGTTTCGCTTGCGACTTCCTCCTGCCTTTCTTCTTGGCGCCGAGCGGAGTAGACGCCTCGGGAGCATCTTCCGACGGGCGGCCCTGGGGCTGCTTGTCCTTTCGGAAGATGGCTTCGACCGCCTCCTGACCAGAGGCGAACTTGGTGGCGATGTCCATCAGCTCGCTCGCCCTGGTGGGGGTCTTGCGACCTAACTTGCTCACCAGGTCACGGCAGGTGGTGCCGGCAAGGAACGCGCCGATGACATCGGAGTCGGTGATGTTGGGCAGCTCGGTGCGCTGCTTCGAGAATCGCCGGATGTAGTCCCGAAGAGACTCTCCCGGCTGTTGCCGGCAGCTTCGGAGGTCCCAGGAATTCCCGGGGCGCACGTACGTGCCCTGGAAGTTGCCGGCGAAGGCTTGGACCAGATCCTCCCAGTTGGAAATCTGCCCCGGAGGCAGGTGCTCCAACCAAGCGCGAGCAGTGTCGGAGAGGAACAGGGGGAGGTTGCGGATGATGAGGTTGTCGTCGTCCGTCCCACCCAGTTGACAGGCCAGGCGGTAGTCCGCAAGCCACAATTCCGGCCTCGTTTCCCCCGAGTACTTTGTGATAGTAGTCGGGGGTCAGAATCGGGGCGGAAACGGCGCCCGCCGAATGGCCCGGCTGAAGACCTGCGGACCGGGTGGTTCGGGCGAGGGACTCCGATCCTCCCCGCTGTCGTAGCGTCCCCCACGCTTGGGGTGATAACCTCGGCGCACCCTTTCGTCGAGGCGGGCCCGACGGTCGCGATGAGGGTGCTCGTCGCCGAGGTGGCCCGGGGCCGCAGGCGCGGTGTTGCGCGTGTGCCCGGTGTAGACCGAGGCTTCCCGCGTGAGTCGGGAAGTCGCGGCACGAGGTTCCGAGGGGTACCCCTGCCTCCGGGAGGCAGAGCTCTCGGCCCTCCGGGCCGCAGCGCCTTCCAGGAGATGCTTGAGCTCTCCCTGGATTCGCCGACCCTCGGTGGTTGATGACTCCGGCATCGCGCGGAGGAGCATCGCTGCGGCGGCCAGGTCCTGACCGGTTCCGCCGGATGCGGGTGGCGGTCTGTCCCTGGCATCGTTGGCGATGCGGTGCTGGAGACCTTGGGGCGAGTGACGTATTCCTCCGGCCGGGGGCTGGCTCGCCCATACCTGCCCGACGTTCCGGCGGATTGCCTCGAGCGCTCCTGCTCCCTCATCGAGCCCGGCCTGCGCCCCGTGGACTTGCTCGAGCTGTGGGTCGTGACCCCCCGTCGGAACGGGGACCACAGCTAGCTCCCGCGGGATGTCGGCGCGAGGCGCTGGCCCAAGGGGATCACCATCCTCCGGCATGCCGAGACAGCTGCCTCCGGAGGGATCCCCTAGCTCGACGTGGAAACATTTGCGGCTCGGGCCGCAGTCCTTGTCGTCAAGGCTGCGGCTGCCGTCGGAACAGTCGGAGAGGCAGTAGTTGCATGCGGTCATGAAGTCCCGCATGGCACTGGGGTTGCCAGATCCAGAGAAATCCCAGCAGATGCTGGGGTCGTCATCTTCCTCGGACCCAGAGGGTCCGTAGGTCGAGACACCCGTCAATCGGTCCCAAGGCGACCGCACACGAAACCCCAGAGGGGTTGCACTCGCCTCAACGTGAGCGCCCGCCAAAGCGAGGTCGCCAGGCGGGTTGAGGCCGAGTCGAAATGACAAAGGATGGGAATCAGCCGGTACCTTTTGGTCGACGAGGATCGACGAAGTCGCATCGGGGGCTGATCGTGCTGTCGTCCTGGGTGCGAGGGCGACGTCCTGCAGGCCCTCCGTGAGCGCGCTGGCGTCATCCACTTGCTCGGGGTCGGCGTGTCGCGGGGGGGCGGCGCTCGCCTTCGCCTCAAACGCGTGGGTGATGCCCGACGCGTCCTCCGTTGGGGCGCTGGGGATGTCGATTTGCTCGACAGCCGACCGAGCGCAACCTCCCGCTTGGCCCCGGTTGCCCCGCCTCCTCCTCCGATAGCGAGGGAGAGGATGGGGTGAGCTCGAAAGTTGTCCTTCCCCCACGCGGGAAAGACGTCGTCGGTTCCGCCGCCGGCGGGCGGGCTGTCCGCCACCATTGTCGTTGTCGCACGGCGGTGGAAGGAGTATCATGTCGTAGCTGCCATCGAAAGACATGAACTCGAGGCTCCCGAGACGGAGCACCGTCCCGGGTTGAAGAGGTCGTTGGAGACTGCCCATCTGGAGCTTGACGGGAAACTACTCGTCAACACGCAGCGTGCCCCTACCTGGCGCGCCAACTGTCGGCGTTTCGGGACCGGGGGGTCCCCGAGACGACGAGTGAGAGTGCCGCGTGCCCCAGCCCAGATGGGTCGAGCGCGTGGGCGAGCGCGAAGGGGGGAGAGAGCGAGAGCGAGGTGGCCGGAGCCGGGTCGTGAGGGAGTCGGAGATCCCGCGGCCTTCGTGTTCGTCCCGCGCCCAGGTCGGGTGCGCTTGCAGTAGGGGGTTACAAGCGTCCGCGCGGGTGAGGGGAGCGAGCGGCCCCGAGAGAGCGCCTGCCCCTGCCCTTCGTCCCCGCGAGGCCAACCTTCTCTAAGAAGGCCCTGGTCCTTCCTTTTATAGGCGTAAGGAGAGGATCCAGGTGTACAAATGGGGGTGTAGCAAGGTGCTACGTGTCTAGCGGGGGAGAGCTAGTGCCCTAAGTACATGCCAAGGTGGCAGCCGGAGAGATCTTGGCACCCAGCTAGTGTGGCGTCGTGGCTGTCGGAGAAGCAATGGAGCCGGACGGAGGGACAGCTGTCGGAGTGGTTGGGCCCTTGCTGACGTCCCCCTGCTTTCGTAAGGGAGCTGAGAACCGCCGTCGTCATGGGTCCAGCGGGGCGCCATCATAGTCTATCTGGCGGAGCTAGCCAGATGGGACGTCGGTCCTGTTCTCTGCGGCCCGAGTCGTCTCGGGGTAAGGTGATGATGGCGCTTCCTGTCGACGTGGCGGACTCGTGCCCTAGGTCGGGCGACGTGGGGGCTCCTCCGAAGCCGAGGTCGAGTCTGTCCTGCATGGCCGAGGCCGAGGCCGAGCCCGAGCCCCTGGGTCGGGCGAGGCGGAGGTCGTTCGGCAGAGGTCGGGGTGGAGTCCGAGCCCTGGGTCGGGCGAAGCGGAGTTCATCGTCTTCTGGGGCCTTAGCCCGAGTCCGAGCCCTGGGTCGGGCGGAGCGGAGTTCGCCGTCTTCCGGGGCCTTAGCCCGAGTCCGAGCCCTGGGTCGGGCGGAGCGGAGTTCGCCGTCTTCCGGGGCCTTAGCCCGAGTCCGAGCCCTGGGTCGGGCGGAGCGGAGTTCGCCGTCTTCCGGGGCCTTAGCCCGAGTCCGAGCCCTGGGTCGGGCGGAGCGGAGTTCGCCGTCTTCCGGGGCCTTAGCCCGAGTCCGAGCCCTGGGTCGGGCGGAGCGGAGTTCGCCGTCTTCCGGGGCCTTAGCCCGAGTCCGAGCCCTGGGTCGGGCGGAGCTTCCTGTGGCGCCTTTGGTAAGGCCTGGCTGCCCGTCAGTCTTACTCTTTGCGTAAAACGCCCCTGTGACTCGGTCGGTCGGCGTGGTGATTTAGTCAGGGTTGCTTCTCAACGAAGGCAAGGCCTCGGGCGAGCCGGAGGTGCGTCTGCCGTAAAAAGGGGGCCTCGGGCGAGACGGAAACACCTCAGGGTCGGCTGCCCTTGCCCGAGGCTAGGCTCGGGCGTGGCGTGATCGAGTCGCTCGTATGGACTGATCCCTGACTTAATCAAACCCATCAGGCCTCTGCAGCTTTATGCTGATGGGGGTTACCAGCTGAGAATTAGGCGTCTTGAGGGTACCCCTAATTATGGTTCCCGACAATAAGAATCCTAGATCAACTTGACCTAAGGAATGTCCATGTGAGGGTATCAATCACTGTTATGGGGAGGAGTTCTATCATCAATCAAATGTCGCAGATACTCAGTGTCTACTAGCAAAATAAGAAGAGTGTGCCTTTCCAGGTATGCTAGAAAGTATCGATTGCATGCATTGGCAATGGAGGAATTGTCCGGTCGCCCGTGTCGGTCAATTCACAAGGGGATATCAAACATACCTCCATCATCTTAGAAGTTATTGCATCGTATGATCGATGGATCTTACATGTTTTTTTTGAGGTGACTGGGTCCAACAATGACATTAACATACTCAACCAGTCACCATTATTCACTGACGTCCTTCGAGGTCAAGCAGCCGTAGTGAACTTTATGGTTAATGGACACAAATACAATAAGGGATATTATCTTGCCGACATCATTGACCCTTCCTGGTCAGTGTTCATCAAGGGTATTCCTCTTCCACAAAGTGAGAAACATCAGTTATTCACAAATGCTCAAGTAGCATGGCACAAAGATGTCGAATGCGCTTTTGGAGTGTTGAAATATCAGTCCAACATTATAACAGTTCTTGGACATTCTTACTCCCAACATACTTTTGGATTGATCATGCGTGCATGTGTCATTTTGCACAACATGATCATCAATGATGAGTGTGATGCCAATTCGGACGAGACATATGAGACAGTTGATTCTATAGCCAGTCCGACCATCTACTACAATGCACCCACGAGCCTAGCAGCCAGGATGGCAGACACATCGATGTATACATAACTTCAACATGATTTGGTTGAGCATGTGTGGATACATAATATCATTAGATATTTATGTAATTTTCTATTGATTATTATGTAATTTTTTAATTATCATGTACTTTATTTTAATTATTGTGCACTTTGTAATTTTTAATTCAATAAAAAAAATTATGTTATGTGATTTTCAAGCGTTGAAATAAATTCACGTGAATTACTTAATTCTGAAATAGAAAGCTACGGGCTAAAGCTATAGCTTGTTGCATGTTGTATACTAGAGCGCATGGGCAAGAGTGGAGTCGAGAACTAACGTGACAGGGACGAGAGGGAGATGGTGTGCTGGCACTAGTCTAAGTTCTTTTGATTTTTAATATATAGCTTTTGCTACGCATATAATGTATATCTCTACTACTCTATAAGCCTATAGTGTAGGCGTCCACACCCCCCGTGCACCACTGTTCTGCCTCCACACCCGCGACACCGCTGTGGTTCGCGTCCCCCCACCCATCTCTCCTCGCCTATGGAAAGTCACCCCCTCCACCGTGATGCTCGCCCACGCTTTCGATGGAAGGCACGTCCGTGTTCCTCGCCCTCACAATCGACGCGATGCTCGCCCCTAGCCAGCCTTGCCCCACCATCAGCGACCCCGCCCTGGCTCCATGGAAGGTGCAGCAAGGCCACTGCGATGGGATCTAGGAGCTCCGTGCGCCCCCGTCGTGCCGCATGCCTCCACCGCGCCAGTCGTGCCACCGCTAGAACCACGCATGAGGATCTCCCTGCTCGCCAGTGGATCTCTGCTACGCACGTCGTGACCTCCGTCGTGGCCTCGCCTCCTGCTCAACCCCACTGTGTGCCACCGCGATGGGATCTGGGAGCAGCAAGGCCACCGCGATGGGATCTGGGAGGAGGCAAGCGGTCCTCCTCCATCTTCGGCGACGAGGTCGTACGTTCCCCTTCATCCCCTCCGTACCCTTCCCACCACCATCACCCGACCAAGCGGGCCTGTAACACCCTGAATTTGGGGGTAGAATTTTTTCTTCTTTTCTCTCACCAAATTCGGGCGTTACTCTCTTTTCTCTTCCCCGTTTCACTCTTTCTTCCCAATTTCAAGCCAGTATAGTGACAGGTGTCCGTGTCATGTATAAACCAAAACCTAAGTGACATGGGTGTTGCATCATGCCGAAGCGCATTTCTTTGTTTGATGTCGTGTGTTCGTCTCGTTCCGTCTCGGATTTCGATTCACGATTGGAGCCCGTTTGAGGGTCGTACGTGTCGTAGGTTTCGATCCGCGAAGTGGCTCGGCCCAACCCAGCCTAGTCTGGCCCGGTCTGGCCCGACCCGGCCCGCGTGCCCCTGGCGCCTCTGCCCACACCCCCCATGCGCCCCCTCCTCTCCTCCCTCTCTCATTTGGATTTACCGCGCAGCAACCTCCCTCTCCCTCTTCCACCCCTCTCTCTCCCCGTGGTGCCCTAGGTTTTGGAGACGGTGATTGCCGGAGTTGGATCCCGAGGTGAGCTCCTCTCCCCTCCCTTCTCCTCTCTCTCTCTCTCCCTCTCCCTCCTCTTCTCCCCCTGCGCGCGCCCTCTCTTCTTCCCCTGCGCGCGCGCCCTGCTCTCCCTGCTCGCCGGCGGCGCGGCCCCCGGCGTGGCGTCCCCGGCCCCTGCACGCGGCCTCGGCCCCCTGCGCGCAGCGTCCCGGCCCTCGGCGTGGCTCGCGTGGCCTTGGCGTGGCCTCGCGCTCCCCCGTTTACCCCTAACACGTTTCTGCGTGCGCAACCCCACGCGCGCGGTGATTATTCTTGGTTTTTAGTTAGTTTCAAACTCCGTTAGTTAGCGTGCTGTGTCGCGCGCTTCGTCGCGCGACGAATTTATCTAATTTTAGATTCTATGAATGTGTTGCATCGTGCGCTTCGTCACACGACGAATTTATCTAATTTCAGATTCTATGAATGTGTTGCGTCGTGCGCTTCGTCGTGCGACGATCCATTTTAATTTTGGGTTGTTTAATGTGTAACGTCGTGCGTGTATTCACGCGACGTTCCACTTTAGACTCAGTTCAGTTGACGTATGCCGTCGTGCGTTTCATCATGCGAAGCTTAACGTCTCTTTATAATTAAGGCAAAGTGTCTCGTTGCGCGCTCAGTCGCGCGACGAGTCGTTCATTTCTTAATTCGATTTAGAGTGCTATGTCGTGTGTCTCGCCGCGCGACAATCCTTTTAGTTTATCTTCATCTACTTATAATGATTAGACGTGAAATATGACTTTACTTTATGCTAAACATAGTGTCTACATTAATGCCTTTCAATTGAGCGAGTGGTTTAATTCATAATAATGTAACGCGATCGTTTCTCGACTGTCTTTTCCTCTTTCTCTCTTAGCTGTAATTGCGAGCCCGCGTGGAACGTCTGTTTACTTACTGCATTCTATTGTATGGTGTACTATTCTTTTGTATTAAATATGTGGATGTATGTATGTTTGCGCTCGCATAGAGAACGATCCGGTTGAAGAGCCCGAAGAACTCGCAGGAGAAGCCCCTGAGCAGCAGTCGGTTGGTGGAGGCAAGTGTCCCTTGACCTATCTTTGTCCTATACATTCTTTAATTCACCCCCTGCATTACACATTTATACCTAAGGATTGACTAGCTTTCGTTATCCATGTCCTTGTTTACCTACTTGGGTTGGATTATTATTGTTTAGCTTATTGCTATCGCTCAACACTAATCAATGAACATGATGAGAATTATCAATGATACGTTGTTTTCCCCTCTTTCATTATGATGTTATACTTGTGACCTTCAAGGGGGCTCGAGCAGTTTCTCGAGTGCCTCTCCATAAGGACCTGTTCGTTGGATGACCGCCCGAGAAAATAGTGCAACCATGAGGGTGGAGTGGGACGCCCTTAGCTGAATAATTAGAGGAACCGGGGTGTAGTTCGCTTAGCCGTTGTGCCGTCAATGGGGCTCGGTGTATGCGGCTCGCTCTGCCAAGGTTGATTTGTCCCTTGGGGAGGAGTGCAGTACATTTAGGAAACCTAACGGGCGGCTACAGCCCCGGGGAATCTTTGTAAAGGCTACGTAGTGATACCCTGCTGGGTCACCTTGGTAGTGATCAATGGAGAGTCATGATCTCTGGGCAGAAAGGGAAATCACGGCTTGTGGGTAAAGTGCACAACCTCTGCAGAGTGTATGAAAAACTGATATATCAGTCGTGCTCGCGGTTATGAGCGGCCAAGGGAGCTCCAGTGATTAGTGGTACTTGATCAGAGATGTTCGGATTACAGGTGGCAATGAGATTGATGGTTTTTGGTATTGACTCTGGTAATGGTAAGTGGTACTCTTTCCGTTTGGAAAGGAGTACGTTTGGGTTAATAACGTGGGTTAACTCTAAAACTTGGCTTTCTCTACTAGTAATAATAATCTGACCAACTAAAAGCAACTGCTTGACTTACCCCCCCCCCCACATAAAGCTAGTCCACCACAGCCAAACAGGATACTTGCTGAGTATGTTGATGTGTACTCACCCTTGCTCTACACACCAACCCCCCCTTCCCCAGGTTATCTGCATTGCAACCACTGCTCAGGAGAAGATGAAGCCGTGGAAGGAGACTTCGAGGAGTTCCAAGACTACGACGAGTTCTAGGTGTGGGTTAGCGGCAAACCCCCAGTCAGCTGCCTGTGAAGGCCGCGTTTATCTACGTTTCTTTTCCGCACTTTGATTTATTGTAAAGACTATGTGGATGTTGTTGGAGCGAAGGCAGAAACGCCACCCTTCGCCCGAAGTCTCCACCGCTTAGCCCCTGCCCTGAGACAAAGCAGGCAGGGACACCCTTCGCTTCATCGGCACCAGAGACAACATGGAGACCCTTCGCTCGATTCGGCACCAGACGAAGGCCTGCGGCAACGCCTCTCCTCGGCGCGGCCTCGGTCAGCTCCGAGGCCCACATGAGATCAGGCCCATTGTAACGGGCCCTGCATGGCCGCGTTTGTGTTACGGGCCTAATTTGTAAAGGTGTACTTGTAATTACAGCTTGTAACCCCGCTTTATGGGAATATTCTGGGGATAAACTAGGCACCTGAGGGCACATGCGTCCTTAACGCAAGGCGCCGTGCACTCGGATACCTATAAATACCCCCGCACAGTGCCCGTGAGAGGCCAGATTAACAGAGCTTTTGCCATCACGCGCGAGTGCCCTGTTGCCATCACCATTCACTCGTGTTGGATCTCCTAGCTGTCAAGAGACAGTTCCAACATTTGGCGCCCACCGTTCGTGCTACGAGACAACCACCCGCGATGGCACCCAAGAAAGCTAACCCGAAGGCTGACGAGGCTGCGAAGGCAGCACTGCTCGTCGCAAGAAAGGGCAAGGCCCTCGCCCTCACCCAATCCACCCACCAAGAGGCCACTGAAGACGACACCCTCCACACCTGCGACCCTGAGGGACAACCCTCAGGCTTCGCACCTCCCCCAGGCTTCGCACCTCCCTCAGGCTTCGCACCACCGGAGGGCGCGGACCTCGCCGAGGACGGTGAGGCCCTCGGCATCTCCGCAGAAGAACAGCTACAGCTGCGCGCTCTACGCCTCAAGAACCGCAACCTCCAGAGGCAGAAGGAGATATTGGAGGCCAAGCGCCAGCGTGTGTCCGCACTCGCCAAAGTGCGGCAGATGATACGCGACGAAGAGCACAAGGCCCAGGAACTCGAGCGGGAGATCGCGCTGATGCAGCGTGAAGGCCACCTCGGCCCGCAGCACGAGTCATCCCCCCAGCAGCGCGCACAAAACGAAGACACGCGCGAAGGCCACCCCGGCCTGCAGCATGAGCCACCCCTGCAACACCACGCGCAACCGGAGGACCCGCGCTTCCCCCAGCGCGACTTCACTTTCCCGCACGCCGCGCCGTTCCAAGGGGTCAATTATCTCGATGAGCGAAGTCCCCTGGCGCCTCACCTGCAAGTGACGCCCTGGCCAGCTAACTTCCGGGCTGGGACCTACCCCAAGTACAACGGCAGCACCGACCCGGCTCAATACATCATGAGTTACCAGGTCGCCGTCGCATCGTCCGGGGGGGACGACGCCACAATGGCGAAGTCCTTCATCATCGCCCTCGAGGGCCCCGCACTCACCTGGTTCACCAGGCTGCCTCCGCTGTCCATCGATTCCTGGAGAAGTCTCCGGGACAAGTTCCTCCTCAATTTCCAAGGGTACCGCCCGGACACCGACGCCCTGGCCGAGCTCTCGCTCTGCAAGCAGCTAGAGAGGGAGACCCTGAGGGAATATTATCGCAAATTCCTCACACTCAAGTCACAGCTACCCTCAGTCGATGACCAGATTGCCATCCACTATGCTATCAGTGGTCTTCGCGCTGGCGTCCTTTACAGCCACTGCATCAGAGATCCGCCGAAGAACCTCCAAGAGCTGTACCAGCTGTTTGAAAAGTACGCCAGATCCGAGGAGCTCCACCAGCGCAAGATTGAGTCCCAGCGGAAGCCAAAAGACGCTCCACAGTCCAGCCACACGTGGACAAGAACTCCGCAACCAGACTCCGGTCGAGATGGCCGCGGTCAGCCGCAAGTGCACAACATTGCCAACCAGTAGCCGGCCGCCGACCCCCTTCGGCGCCAGGAATATCCCCCCCAGGGCCGCGGAAGTGAAACTCGCGGCAGGGGCCAAGGGCGTGCGCAGCCACCCCCTCCACCGCGCCGGTTTTACTGCCTTTTCCATGGCGAAGACTGCGCCCACCCAACCAAAGACTACCCCGAAGTGAAGGCCACCAGAGACAGAATGGCGAGGGCGCAGCCAGCCGACAACCCCAGAATTGTCGCGCATAACTACCAGCCACCCCTTCCACCATATATCCACGCTCCCGCCCCGCATCCACCGCACCACGCTTACCAACATCATCAGGAAGTACAAATCGTACATCCTCCGCCTCCACCACCACACCAGCAACAACAAAACATCCCCAACGTCCCAAAGCAGGAGGACTTCGCCGATCAACCTTATCGCGGAGTCATTCATATGATAACTGGGGGGTCCAGCACCGACTTCGACACCAAGCGGCAGAAGCGGGACCACTACCGCAGCATAAACCATGTCGCCGTCACGGGCCCAGTTGTGCAGACGAAGTGGTCCCACATACCGCTCACCTTCGACGCACGAGACGTCGACTTGCGCAGCGCCCCCCACTGCGATGCCATGGTTATCAATTGCAGCGTGGCAGGCTGGGACCTACACAAGGTCCTTGTTGACAACGGCAGCCAGGCGGACATCATCTTCCTCCACGCCTTCGATCGCATGGGCATCAGCCACAGCCTGCTAAAGCCTTCGGACAACCCGTTGTATGGCTTCGGCGGCAAAGGCACCTTCCCCGTCGGCAAAATAGAGTTGCCCCTCTCCTTCGGTGTAGCACCCAATGCCCGAAGCGAGCAAGTGACTTTTGACGTTGTGGATATGGTATATCCATATAACGCCATCATGGGTCGGGGCTCCATCAATAAGTTTGAAGCCGCCATCCACGGACTGTATTTGTGCATGAAGATACCAGGCCCGCTAGGCGTAATTACGGTCTTCGGTAACCAGCAGACAGCGCGCAACATAGAGCGAGACTTCGTGCCGGGTCAGAGGAACGTGCACTGTCTCACGGCACAGTGCGAGGTCCCTGCGCCCGCCAGCCCAACTGACAAGCAGCACGAAAAGGCTCAGTTGCAGAGTCAGGATGGGACCAAGACTGTCCCCCTCGATCAGGCCACGCCCAAGTAGACAGTCACTATCAGCGAAGACTTTACTTCGCATGAAGAAGAGAAGCTCCTCTGCTGCCTGGCCAAGAATAAAGATGCAAAAGACTTCGCCTGGGGGCCGCGTCTTCGCCCTTGTAATTCGCAAAAACAATCTTGCACCGGCCCGCACTCTTTTCCTCCCGGGGGGTGAGGTTTTTAACGAGGCGGAGCCATGTAATATGTGCGTAAGAAATCCCCCGCAAAAAGACATGCGTCGAAAAAGACCGCGATGACGGTCTTCGACATTCGACCACCACGAGGTCACCGCGAGGCTAAGCGTTAGCTACCCTCGCGTGCGACAAATCCGCGCAAAAGTCGCCTAAGGGTGCAGCCGGATTAGCACAACAAGTGCGAAAAAAAATCTAAGTCTATCGCGAAGACTATCCGCGCAAAAGTCGCCTAAGGGTGCAGCCGGATTAGCACAACAAGTGCGAAAAAAATCTAAGTCTATCGCGAAGACTATCCGCGCAAAAGTCGCCTAAGGGTGCAGCCGGATTAGCACAACAAGTGCGAAAAAAAATCTAAGTCTATCGCGAAGACTATCCGCGCAAAAGTCGCCTAAGGGTGCAGCCGGATTAGCACAACAAGTGCGAAAAAAAAAATCTAAGTCTATCGCGAAGACTATCCGCGCAAAAGTCGCCTAAGGGTGCAGCCGGATTAGCACAACAAGTGCGAAAAAAATCTAAGTCTTTCGCGAAGACTATCCGCGCAAAAGTCGCCTAAGGGTGCAGCCGGATTAGCACAACAAGTGCGGAAAAAAATCTAAGTCTATCGCGAAGACTATCCGCGCAAAAGTCGCCTAAGGGTGCAGCCGGATTAGCACAACAAGTGCGGGAAAAAAAATCTAAGTCTCTCGCGAAGACTATCCGTGCAGAAGTCGCCTAATGGTGCAGCCGGGAAAAAATCTAACCCTTTCGCGAAGACTATCTGTGCAGAAGACACTTAAGGGTACACCTGGACTAGCACAACAATGGCCGAAACGACAACATCAAACCATTCACGCCAAGACCAATTATAATCAAGCAAGCACAGCGCAGCCGAACGAATCAGTCAGTACAAAACGCCTTCACACACATGCACGCGAGGGCACACAATTCCACCACACAAGCCTCCACATACACAAGCGAGGGCACCACACTCTACATCGGCTCAACCTTAGGAATAATTCCCATCTCCCTATAATTAAATAACATTATCCTGAGCTCCTCACCCGCAAAAAGCCTTCGCAGTTCCCCTTCACCCACACTCTCGGCGGTCGGCAGAGACAACAGTTCCTGCCGACCAGCCCCACTCACACGAAGCAGAGCCCGCTCCTCCGCGCTAACCCTACGTTTTGCAACCGCCCTTCGTCGACGGCGCCCGGCGCTAGGGCCTGGCACGTCCGACGCGTCCGCGGCGTGTGGCGAGGCCTCCGCCGCAGCCACGTCCAAGGCCGCAAAATAATCCAAATTCTCCTCCGACGACTCCTCAGTCCACTCAACCGAGCTCCCGGAGTCAGCAAAGTCAAAAAACTCAGATGCAGACCCACTATATTGATTACCACCCTCCGCGGTCGAGGCCGCCAAAAACTCAGTAGCACCGGTTGCGTGCGCAGGCCCAAAATCTTGAACCTGCGCAGCAACCAAAGTTCAGTACAGCATCCAAAATTCCCTAACCCTAAACAACCACTACGCCACCTGCGAGGGCCCTGACGCTGCGGGTGCCTCCGCCGTTGTCTCCGCCGCCACTTCCGCCATTGTTTCCCCCGCCTCCGCCGTCGGATCTGCGACAGTCGGCGCAGCTGCTGCGAGGGCATCGGGAGCGCCTTCGGCCACCGTCGGGGGCAGGTCTTCAACTGCCGCAGCAGATGTGGGGGCGCCTGGTGCGTTTTCCGCGGTCTCCGGGGCCGCCTCCGGGTCGGGCGGGGCGTCGTTCAGGGCTCCGAAATCGTCCACCCGCTCGCCTCGCTCCGCCTAAAACAAAACATACAAAAAGTCAGCAAGCACACGCACAGACCACATCCAGCAAACGCCGAACAAACGACAACGTTACCTGAGCCCTCGCAGCCTCGGCCCGCTCCCTGACCACTTCACCACCATACAGACCCCACATCCGGTCATAGAGGGCGCCGGCGGACTCCTTCACCACGGGGTCCTCGACCTTATAGATGTCTCGCCCAAAATCTTCATCTACCTGGTCGAAGGCCTCATAGTGCCGGCACCCTTCGCGAGAGAGTGCGTTCATCGCCCCCTCGCAGGTGACCAGGGAGGCGAACGACATTAATCCCCCCAGGACAGTGGGGAGCTCCTGCAGCTCCTCTTGCACCCATTCCAAACAGCGAAGCCCGGCCTCTCGCTCCGGCACCACGAAGTCACCGGTCCGCGCACCCAGCTCGCGATATGTGGCCATAAGCTGTGTGCGCGTCCGTTCGGCCTCCGTTCGCACCGCGGCTTCGGCCCCCTTCGCGCGGCTCTCCAGAGCGGTGAGCCGCCCCCGCAGGTCTTCGGCGAGATCCTTGGCAAGATTGGCCTCCGCCCGTGCCAGCCTAGCCTCCGCCTGCGCGGCCTGCTCCTTGGCGATGGCCTCGTTGGTTTCCCTCCTCTCCCCCGCCAGCTGGCGCCGGAGGTCAGCCTTTTCCTCCTCCAGGGCGGCCACCTTGTCCGCCAGTTTACGACACTTGCTGTCGGAGGCAGACTTCTCACGGACAGCGTCAGCATGTTGCGTCCGAAGTCTCTCGACTTCGGCAGATAAGGCTGCCGTAAGTGCCCCCGACGCAGTACGGCTGGTGAAGTCAGCCACCTGCAGAGCACACGTAAGGCCATGGCCGAAAAAAAAGCTCGGCGGACCTGACTCAGCGCCTCCGTCGCCTGACTCAGCGCCTCCGTCACTCCTTTCAGCCGGCGGGTCGCCGCGCCAGCCTTGTCTCTGACCAACGCGAGGGCCGACACCTCGCCTCCGGCGCCAAGGGTCCCGCCCCTCGCCTTCGACGACAGCGCAGCCGTCGCGATTGCCCCAGCAGGCACAGCTATAGCAGGCCGGCCCTCGTCCGACCCTGCAGTGCATCAACGATTTAAAAAAAAAAGGGGACGGCCGGGTAGCTTACCCCCAAGATAATCGTCCACACTAATGTCGGTGCCGAAGTCGGCAACGCGTTTGCCCGGTGGCGGCAACGTTCGGGCCGCCTTCGAAGCCTCCGCCACCCCGCTGGCCGGCGGCACCACCTTCGTCAGCTTGGAGACTCCGGCGCCCGCCGTTGTCTCCGGCGCCTTGCTGGGTGCAGAGGCGCCCGCCTTCGCCGCCAGCGGCGGCTTGCCTCCGCTGGAGGCCGCAGCCTTCGCCGTTCCCCGCTGCCTTTTCGGCCGGGGATCGTGAATCCTGACGGTCGCCTGGCGTTTTTGCGCCGCCCCTTGGCGATCCTTGTCCATCACTGCCCACACAACAGCACCGATATTTCGCCCGTAAGGAAAAACCCTCCACCGACGAACCATACGAGATATAAAACAATCTTCCTCAGCCGCGCAGGGGACAGGAACATTTCTAGGCCAACAGCCCCCGGTAACCCTCAGCATCCGAGCCGAAGACTCCCGGAGCTCGGGCGAAGACATCCTCTCCCCCGGGGCCGCACACGTCCTCATTAAATCCCTAGCAAAACTATCAGACACCCCGATTCCTCCCATCGCAGTACCTAATTTTCTCTTTTTTGAGGAGGGGGCGGCCGTCAGCGCAGGGTCGCCTCCAGTCTCCACCGCCGGCTTCTTCCCACGGCGGTCCGCTTCGTCTTGACCAGGGTAGCCGTCGTACGGCAATTGATTTAACTCGAAGACCCTGTTCAAACGTTCATTTGACCCGCGAATATCAAAGCTGCGCTGGCCTTCCGTCCTCGCCACGTACCGCCCCACGAGCCGCACCGCCAAGTCCTCCGCATCACGCACAAAGGCGGCCGGGTCACGGTTTCGCAAGTTCAGTGCAAAGGCAGGACTTCGCACCACCCTTCCTCCGTGAAAAGGCATCTGACGAGGGCACACTTCGCCCAGCGTCCAGCCGTGCGCCAAGGGCCAGACCCCGTACGCCACAAACTCTTCAACTAAATCACGACCGCTGCTCTGGCCGGCGGCACACCGAAGGGCCCCTTCGTCTGCATCCTCTTCTGCCACTTCAAAAGGCGGATACGCAGAGTAATAGTGAGAGCACATCTCAGACACGGGGAGTCCTTCATGGCCTTCGACAGTAGCCTCAGCAACGTAAAACCAAAATTCATTCCAATTGCCCCACTTGTTGCGGGCGCACGGAACCAACTCCACTACTGGCATTGTGGTCTTGCCGGTCTTCGGCGTGAATGTACACGACCCAAACTGGGCGACTCCGTCCTCAATCACCCTCTTCTGCCAATGCAAGCAGTAATTCTTCGCAAAAACTTCAACCGACGGCTGTCCGCCGTACGAAGTCGTCGCCCAGACATACTTCGCCAGCGCCACCACGGCGTTCGGTGTCAGCTGATGAATTTGAACGTTGAATCTACGCAGGACTTCGCCAACAAACCGGTGCGCAGGCAAGCGGAGACCGGCGACGAAGAACGCCTCGAAAACAACCAACTCACCCTCCGGCTCGGGGACTTCCTCCGTCCCCGGAGCACGAGCGACTCCGCCGCCAAAGTAGCCCAAGCGCTGCATCTCTTCGACGCGGGCCGACGTCATCCGTGACACACCAAAATCAACAGAGTCGCCGGCGCGCAGCTCCTCCACCATCACGCTACTCAACGTCTCCTCAGACGAGGCGGCGGCCGGCGGCGTGGCGTCCGCAGTAGAAGAAGAGGATGGCATTGCTACGTACCGTCGGCGGCGGCGGGCGGTTTGCTTCACTCGAGCCAGATCTCCGACGAGCAAAGGGAGCAGTAGAAGAAGAGGAGCAGAAAGACGGCGGGCGGCTAGGGTTTTCACGGAGCGCGGAAGGCAAAGTGCAAACAGCGCCGTCCCCCGCCCCCCTTTATAGGCAGGGCGCGGCTCCTCGGGAAACCCGCAATCCCACAGGGCGCGACGCTTCGGAAAACCCGCAGTCCAACAGTACGATGTCCATCAACGGTCACATCAAAAACCCCCGCGGAACCACTTCGAGCGAGGGCAGCGTCTCCGCCATCTAGCGACGTCTTCGGCACCAGGTGACTTTGTCGAACTGGTCCCTCGGAGGGCAAATGTTGGAGCGAAGGCAGAAACGCCACCCTTCGCCCGAAGTCTCCACCGCTTAGCCCCTGCCCTGAGACAAAGCAGGCAGGGACACCCTTCGCTTCATCGGCACCAGAGACAACATGGAGACCCTTCGCTCGATTCGGCACCAGACGAAGGCCTGCGGCAACGCCTCTCCTCGGCGCGGCCTCGGTCAGCTCCGAGGCCCACATGAGATCAGGCCCATTGTAACGGGCCCTGCGTGGCCGCGTTTGTGTTACGGGCCTAATTTGTAAAGGTGTACTTGTAATTACAGCTTGTAACCCCGCTTTATGGGAATATTCTGGGGATAAACTAGGCACCTGAGGGCACATGCGTCCTTAACGCAAGGCGCCGTGCACTCGGATACCTATAAATACCCCCGCACAGTGCCCGTGAGAGGCCAGATTAACAGAGCTTTTGCCATCACGCGCGAGTGCCCTGTTGCCATCACCATTCACTCGTGTTGGATCTCCTAGCTATCGAGAGACAGTTCCAACAGATGTCTCAGACATATGATGTAATCGACTATGTTTTCCCCTTTTTTAATACTATTTGAGCACTGTGTGATGATGTCCATGTTATGTAACTGCTGTGTACGTGAATTGCTGATTCTGGCACGTACATGGTTCGCATTCGGTTTGCCTTCTAAAACCGGGTGTGACATAGGTGGTATCAAAGTCGTGCTGACTGTAGGACCGCTAACCTAGAGTAGAATGGTCGTTCTAAGGATTATAGACCTCTGTCCCTACCTTGACTTTGATATCCCTTCAAAAGTTGGTCATATCGACCAAACCTATATTCTACTATATATTATACCTTGCTGAAAATTGTGTTTTATTCTAATTCTTCATTTATTTATGGTTCATTACTTGTTGGTCATATTAGTTCTGTTCTCACTCTTTTGCTTGCGGTGTCTTTTGTAGATGGCTCGTCTTAGGCACACCGCACGGATGTCTGTCATCCCCTTCTTACCCTCTCGTCTCGCGGAGCGTCCGCTTCGTCGTCCCGTGGCCGGTCAGTCCAGTCACTTGGAGAGGCTGCACCACCGCCTGCATGAGGAGCAGGAGCGTCGACGACAGGAGCAGGAGCAGCAGGGCTCTTCTTTCTCGCTCCAGCAGGAGATAGAGTCTGTGAGGAGCTGCTCCCCTGTGCTTCCCCTGGAGGCGCCCCCTGCACCACCACTGGACGCCCCAGCCTCTGGAGTAGCTGCTGGAGGAGACCCAGACGACGGAGGTGGCAACGACAGCTCGAGCCACAACACCGACTTTTCTGCTGACCAGGAGCCGGAAGGATGGATTGCTCGACCCATCACTCGCGACGCTGCTCGCGGGTGTCACTTCCACGATGCGCTTGACACCCTGTTACGTCGGGCACTTGACCGGCGTACTTAGTCTATCGAGTATCGCTGTGTGGTCTACCAGCATAGTCGCGGGGTCTACCCGGACCGCTGGGAGGTGACCTGCTTAGTGCGCCGTCCGGAGAACAGTCTCTGGGGTGCTGAGGTCTGCTCAGAGCACTATTCCATCTCTGAGCGGGACTCAGCTGAGGCGGCCATGCAAGATGCCGCACGGCGTGTGCTTTCGCACTACTGCTCAGTACTCGGTGGGGTAGCTAATGTCTCAACCTGAAGTATTACCCCCGCCGCCCATCTGGCAGCACAGGTGAAAGGGAAATGTGCCCTTGGGCCATTTCTAAGTATTTTGGTGATTGAGTGCCAACACAAGTGCTTAAATGTGAACTTATGTCCATGGATGAACAAAGTGCAAATCATGAAGTAAAGGTATGTTTCTAAGCCTTAGTACATTGGTTTTGTGTACTAATATATTTGTCTAAGTGTTAGAAACAGGAAGCAGAAGAAAAGAAGAAAGGTGCAAAAGACTTGGCTGTGTACAGCCAAGACTCAGCTCGGTCTGGCACACCGGACTGTCCGGTGTGCACCGGACAGTGTCCGGTGCGCCAGGCTGACTCGGCGTGAAGTAGCCGCTCTCGGGAATTCACCGACGGCGTACGGCTAAAATTCACCGGACTGTCCGGTGTGCACCGGACTGTCCGGTGAGCCAACGGTCGACCGGGCCAACGGTCGGCCGCGCAATCTGCGCGGGACACGTGGCCGAGCCAACGGCTAGAAGACGGCACCGGACTGTCCGGTGTGCACCGGACATGTCCGGTGCGCCAACGGCTCCCAGATTTGCTCTCAACGGCTCCTTGCTGCCTTGGGGCTATAAAAGGGGCCCCTAGGCGCATGGAGGAGACACTCAAGCAACCTTAGAGCATTCTTGATCATCCACACTCATTCTTTGCGCATTCGTTTGTGATTCTAAGTGATTCGAGCTCCGTTCTAGTGAGAACTTTGAGATAGTCATTCGAGCTCGATTCTTGGCCGTGTGTGTGCGCATTTCGCTGTGGATTTGTGTGTGTTGCTTCCCTCCCTTACTCTGTGCTTCTTTGTGATCATATACTTGTAAGGGCAAGAGACTCCAATTTGTGGAGATTCCTTGCAAACGGGATAAAGAAAAGAAAACAAAACACCGTGGTATTCAAGTGGGTCTTTGGACCGCTTGAGAGGGGTTGATTGCAACCCTCGTCCGTTTGGACGCCACAACGTGGAGTAGGCAAGCGTTGGTCTTGGCCGAACCACGGGATAAACCACTGTGCCATCTCTGTGATTGATCTTCTGTGGTTATTGTGTTTTGTTGAGACTCCTCTCTAGCCACTTGGCATTATCTGTGCTAACACTTAACCAAGTTTTGTGGCTTAAGTTTGAAGTTTTACAGGATCACCTATTCACCCCCCCCCTCTAGGTGCTCTCATTTGGTATCAGAGCCGTTCTCTTCGCAAAGGGACTAACCGCCCGAAGAGATGGATCCTAAGGGGAAGGGTATCATGATCAACGACAAAGAGAAGGAATCCTTCGTCAATGAGCCGAAGGACGACAAGCCTACCGACTCCGGCTCGGGTCATAGACGGAAGGAAGGGAAGAAGAAGAAGACAAGGCGCATCAAGGAGATCATCTACTACGACGATAGTGATGAGTCTACTTCTTCCCAAAAGGACGACGACAACGACTACAAAAAGACGGTCAATTCGAACTTTTCATTTGATTATTCTCGTATTCAACATAGTTCGAATTCGCATTTGCTTTCCATTCCTCTTGGCAAACCTCCACACTTCGATGGGGAGGACTACGGATTTTGGAGTCACAAAATGCGTAGTCACTTATTCTCTCTCCATCCAAGCATATGGGAGATTGTAGAGAATGGAATGAAATTTGATAGCTCGGATAGCCCTTTGCTTATAAATGAACAGATCCATAGAAATGCACAAGCTACTACTGTTCTCTTAGCATCCTTGTGCAGGGAAGAGTACAACAAGGTGAGCGGCTTGGACAATGCCAAGCAAATATGGGACACCCTCAAGATCTCTCACGAGGGGAATGACATCACCATGCTCACCAAAATGGAGTTGGTGGAGGGCGAGCTTGGACGATTTGCCATGATAAGGGGAGAGGAGCCAACCCAAACGTACAACCGGCTCAAGACCCTTATCAACAAAATAAGGAGCTACGGAAGCACACGATGGACGGACCACGACGTCGTCCGCCTTATGCTAAGGTCTTTTACCGTTCTTGATCCTCATCTCGTAAACAATATTCGTGAGAATCCCAGGTACACGATGGTGACGCCCGAGGAAGTACTTGGAAAATTTGTAAGCGGGCGGATGATGATCAAGGAGGCAAGATACGTCGACGACGCGTTGAACGGTCCAATCCACGAGCCTCAACCCATTGCTCTCAAGGCAACAAGGAGCAAGGAGTCGCTACCTAGCAAGGTGGCACAAGTTGAGGCGGCCGGGCTCAATGATGAAGAGATGGCTCTCATCATCAAGAGATTCAAGACGGCGCTAAATGGTCGCAAGGGGCAGCAAAGCAAGACCAAGACAAAGGGGAAGCGTTCATGCTTCAAATGTGGTAAGGTTGGTCATTTTATTGCTAACTGTCCCGAAAATGATAGTGACTAGGAGCAAGGGAAAAATGGGAAGAAGAAGGTCTACAAGAAGGCCAAAGGAGAAGCACACCTTGGAAAGGAGTGGGATTCGGATTGCTCTTCGTCCGACTCCGACGACGAAGGACTCGCCGCCACTGCCTTCAACAAATCGGCTCTCTTCCCCAACGAGCATCACACTTGCCTCATGGCAAGGGAAAAGAAGGTAATCACTCGGAATGCTAATAATTATGATTCTTCTAGTGATGATGAATCTAGTGATGAAGAAATAGATTACTCTAGTTTATTCAAAGGATTGGATAGAACTAAAATAGCTAAGATTAATGAATTGATTGATGCCTTGAATGAAAAGGATAGAATCTTAGAGAAATAAGAAGACCTTTTATATGAAGAGCATGATAAATTTGTTAGTGCACAAAATTCACTTGCTCTAGAAGTTAAAAGAAATGGAATGCTTTCTTGTGAACTTTCTACTTGTAATGAAACCATTTCTTCTTTAAAAGGTGAAATTAATGTTTTAACTGCTAAACTAGAAGTAGCAAGTAACTCTTGTGTTGAAAATGTTACAATTTGCACTAGGTGTAAGGATTTTGATGTTAATGCTTGTAGTGAACACCTAGTTTCAATTTCAAAACTTAATGATGAATTGGCTAGTCTTAATGCTCAACTTAAGACTAGCAAGAGTGAAGTTGATAAAATAAAATTTGCAAGGGATGCCTACACGGTTGGTAGACACCCCTCAATTAAGGATGGTCTTGGCTTCAAGAGAGAGGCCAAGAACTTAACAAGCCATAAGGCTCCCATCTTCGTCAAGGAGAAAGGGAAGGCCCCTATGGCTAGTAGTGCTAAAAAGAACCATGCTTTCTTGTACCATGATAGGAGACATGCTAGAAATGCTCATAATGATTTTGATTCACATGTTTATGATTCTCATGCCATGTTTGCTTCTAGTTCTTCCTATAAGCATGATAGAGATATGTGTAGGAGAAATGTTGTGCATATGCCTAGGAGAAATTTTGCTCATGTTCCTAGAAAAGTTGTGAACAAACCTTCTACCATTTATTATGCTTGCAATGCTCCCTTTGCTATTTGTAGAAAGGGTAAGAAGGTAATTGCTAGGAAGTTAGGGGCAAGATGCAAGGGAGATAAAACTTGCATTTGGGTCCCTAAGGATATATGTGCTAACCTTGTAGGACCCAACATGAGTTGGGTACCTAAGACCCAAGCCTAAATTTGCCTTGCAGGTTTATGCATCCGGGGGTTCAAGCTGGATTATCGACAGCGGATGCACAAACCATATGACGGGGGAGAAGAAGATGTTCACCTCCTACGTCAAAAATAAGGATTCCCAAGATTCAATTATATTCGGTGATGGGAATCAAGGCAAGGTAAAAGGGTTAGGTAAAATTGCAATTTCTAATGAGCACTCAATCTCAAATGTGTTTTTAGTTGAGTCTCTCGGTTACAATTTGCTATCTGTTAGTCAACTGTGCAATATGGGATATAATTGTCTTTTTACAAATGTAGATGTGTCTGTCATTAGAAGAAGTGATGGTTCACTAGCCTTTAAGGGTGTACTAGACGGCAAGCTTTACTTAGTTGATTTTGCAAAAGAAGAGGCCGGTCTAGATGCATGCTTAATGGCTAAGACTTGCATGGGCTGGCTGTGGCATCGCCGCTTAGCACATGTGGGGATGAAGAACCTCCACAAGCTTCTAAAGGGAGAACACGTGATAGGTCTAACCAATGTTTATTTCGAAAAAGATAGACCTTGTGCAGCTTGTCAAGCAGGTAAACAAGTGGGAGGAGCACATCACAAAAAGAATGTGATGACCACGTCAAGACCTCTGGAGCTGCTACATATGGACCTCTTCGGACCCGTCGCCTATCTAAGCATAGGAGGAAGTAAGTATGGTCTAGTTATTGTTGATGACTTTTCCCGCTTCACTTGGGTGTTCTTTTTGCAGGATAAGTCTGAAACCCAAGGGACCCTCAAGCGCTTCCTAAGGAGAGCTCAAAATGAGTTTGAGATCAAGGTGAAAAAGATAAGGAGCGACAACGGGTCCGAATTCAAGAACCTTCAAGTGGAGGAGTTTCTTGAGGAGGAAGGGATCAAGCACGAGTTCTCCGCTCCCTACACACCTCAGCAAAATGGTGTGGTAGAGAGGAAGAACAGGACGCTCATAGATATGGCGAGGACTATGCTTGGAGAATTCAAGACCCCTGAGTGTTTTTGGTCGGAAGCCGTGAACACGGCTTGCCACGCCATCAACAGGGTCTACCTTCACCGCCTCCTCAAGAAGACGTCGTATGAGCTACTAACTGGTAACAAACCCAATGTGTCTTATTTTCGTGTATTTGGGAGCAAATGTTATATTCTTGTGAAGAAAGGTAGAACTTCTAAATTTGCTCCCAAAGCCGTAGAAGGGTTTTTGTTAGGTTATGATTCAAATACAAAGGCGTATAGGGTCTTCAACAAATCATCGGGTTTGGTTGAAGTCTCTAGCGATGTTGTATTTGATGAGACTAATGGCTCTCCAAGAGAGCAAGTTGTTGATTGTGATGATGTAGATGAAGAAGATGTTCCGACGGCCGCTATACGAACCATGGCGATTGGAGACGTTTGGCCACAGGAACAAGATGAACGAGATCAACCTTCTTCCTCAACAACGGTGCATCCCCCAACTCAAGACGATGAACAGGTTCATCAAAAGGAGGCGTGTGATCAAGGGGGAGCACAAGATGATCACGTGATGGAGGAAGAAGCGCAACCGGCACCTCCAACCCAAGTTCGAGCGGTGATTCAAAGGGATCATCCTGTCGACCAAATTTTGGGTGACATTAGCAAGGGAGTAACTACTCGATCTCGATTAGTTAATTTTTGTGAGCATCACTCCTTTGTCTCTTCTATTGAGCCTTTCAGGGTAGAGGAGGCCTTGCTAGATCCGGATTGGGTATTGGCCATGCAGGAGGAACTCAACAACTTCAAGCGCAATGAAGTTTGGACACTGGTGCCTCGTCCCAAGCAAAATGTTGTGGGAACCAAGTGGGTGTTCCGCAACAAACAGGACGAGCACGGGGTGGTGACAAGGAACAAGGCTCGACTTGTGGCAAAAGGTTATGCCCAAGTCGCAGGTTTGGACTTTGAGGAGACTTTTGCTCCTGTGGCTAGGCTAGAATCAATTCGTATCCTGCTAGCATATGCCGCTCACCATTCTTTCAGGTTGTACCAAATGGATGTGAAGAGCGCTTTCCTCAACGGGCCGATCAAGGAGGAGGTGTACGTAGAGCAACCCCCTGGCTTCGAGGATGAACGGTACCCCGACCACGTGTGTAAGCTCTCTAAGGCGCTCTATGGACTTAAGCAAGCCCCAAGAGCATGGTATGAATGCCTTAGAGACTTTTTAATTGCTAATGCTTTCAAGGTTGGGAAAGCCGATCCAACTCTTTTTACTAAGACTTGCGATGGTGATCTTTTTGTATGCCAAATTTATGTCGATGACATAATATTTGGTTCTACTAATCAAAAGTCTTGTGAAGAGTTTAGCAGGGTGATGACGCAGAAATTCGAGATGTCGATGATGGGCGAGTTGAACTACTTCCTTGGGTTCCAAGTGAAGCAACTCAAGGACGGCACCTTCATCTCCCAAACAAAGTACACGCAAGACTTGCTGAAGCGGTTTGGGATGAAGGACGCCAAGCCCGCAAAGACTCCGATGGGGACCGACGGACACACCGACCTCAACAAAGGAGGTAAGTCCGTTGATCAAAAAGCATACCGGTCCATGATAGGTTCTCTGCTTTATTTATGTGCTAGTAGACCGGATATTATGCTTAGCGTATGCATGTGTGCTAGATTTCAATCTGATCCTAAGGAGTGTCACTTAGTGGCAGTGAAGCGAATTCTTAGATATTTAGTCGCTACGCCTTGCTTTGGGATCTGGTATCCAAAGGGGTCTAACTTTGACTTGATTGGGTACTCAGATTCCGATTATGCTGGATGTAAGGTCGATAGGAAGAGTACATCGGGGACGTGCCAATTCTTAGGAAGGTCCCTGGTGTCATGGAACTCTAAGAAACAAACCTCCGTTGCCCTATCCACCGCTGAGGCCGAGTATGTTGCCGCAGGACAGTGTTGTGCGCAACTACTTTGGATGAGGCAAACCCTCAGGGACTTTGGCTACAATCTGAGCAAAGTCCCACTCCTATGTGATAATGAGAGTGCTATCCGAATAGCGGAAAATCCTGTTGAGCACAGCCGCACAAAGCACATTGACATCCGGCATCACTTTTTGAGAGACCACCAGCAAAAGGGAGATATCGAAGTGCTTCATGTTAGCACCGAGAACCAGCTAGCCGATATCTTTACCAAGCCTCTAGATGAGAAGACCTTTTGCAGGTTGCGTAGTGAGCTCAATATCTTAGATTCGCGGAACTTGGATTGAATTGTAGCATATATGTGTTTATGCCTTGATCATGTTCATTCTGCATTTTATTGCTTATTGTGGTGCTCGAGTTGTACAAACACTCCCTGGACCTCACAAGTCCGTTGCAAAGTGATGCACATGTTTAGGGGGAGATGTGTTACAACTTGACCCTTTGAGACTAACCATATGCTTGAGTTTGCTTGATTTAGTCTCGAAGGAGAATTGAAAGGGAAAAGGTGGACTTGGACCATGAAAGACTTCCACTGCACTCCGATGAGAGGGTAACTTATTCCAAGTCCATCTCATGAATTCTTATTGCCATTTGCTCTAAATTGAAGATTTTGGTGAGGCAATGGGGTTAAAGGGCCAAGATTGATCCCATTTTGGTGTTTGATGCCAAAGGGGGAGAAAATAAAGGCCAAAGCAATAAATGGATCAGCTACCACTTGAGAGATTTTGAAAATAGTAGAATAGAGCTTTTGGTTTATCAAAACTCTTTTGTTGTCTCTCTTGTCAAATGTTGGCTTCTTGTGGGGAGAAGTATTGATTATGGGAAAAAGGGGGAGTTTTTGAAATCTTTGATCAATCTCTTTTGGAATGACTCTCTTTATGCTTCAACATGTGTGTTTGACTTAGAGATAGAGATTTGAGTTTGATTTGCAAAAACAAACCAAGTGGTGGCAAAGGATGATCCATATATGCCAAAATTGAATCAAAATAAATTTGAGTTTATGTAAAGTGAGTTTGCACTTGTTCTAGTTGCTTTATGTTGTGTTGGCATAAATCACCAAAAAGGGGGAGATTGAAAGGGAAATGTGCCCTTGGGCCATTTCTAAGTATTTTGGTGATTGAGTGCCAACACAAGTGCTTAAATGTGAACTTATGTCCATGGATGAACAAAGTGCAAATCATGAAGTAAAGGTATGTTTCTAAGCCTTAGTACATTGGTTTTGTGTACTAATATATTTGTCTAAGTGTTAGAAACAGGAAGCAGAAGAAAAGAAGAAAGGTGCAAAAGACTTGGCTGTGTACAGCCAAGACTCAGCTCGGTCTGGCACACCGGACTGTCCGGTGTGCACCGGACAGTGTCCGGTGCGCCAGGCTGACTCGGCGTGAAGTAGCCGCTCTCGGGAATTCACCGACGGCGTACGGCTAAAATTCACCGGACTGTCCGGTGTGCACCGGACTGTCCGGTGAGCCAACGGTCGACCGGGCCAATGGTCGGCCGCGCAATCTGCGTGGGACACGTGGCCGAGCCAACGGCTAGAAGACGACACCGGACTGTCCGGTGTGCACCGGACATGTCCGGTGCGCCAACGGCTCCCAGATCTGCAACAGTCTACAACGGTCGGCAGTGCTGTTTAAGGAAAGAAATCGGGCACCGGACAGTGTCCGGTGTGCACCGAACTGTCCGGTGCCCCCGACGACAGAAGGCAAGGATAGCCTTCCAGATTTGCTCTCAACGGCTCCTTGCTGCCTTGGGGCTATAAAAGGGGCCCCTAGGCGCATGGAGGAGACACTCAAGCAACCTTAGAGCATTCTTGATCATCCACACTCATTCTTTGCGCATTCGTTTGTGATTCTAAGTGATTCGAGCTCCGTTCTAGTGAGAACTTTGAGATAGTCATTCGAGCTCAATTCTTGGCCGTGTGTGTGCGCATTTCGCTGTGGATTTGTGTGTGTTGCTTCCCTCCCTTACTCTGTGCTTCTTTGTGATCATATACTTGTAAGGGCAAGAGACTCCAATTTGTGGAGATTCCTTGCAAACGGGATAAAGAAAAGAAAACAAAACACCATGGTATTCAAGTGGGTCTTTGGACCGCTTGAGAGGGGTTGATTGCAACCGTCGTCCGTTGGGACGCCACAACGTGGAGTAGGCAAGCGTTGGTCTTGGCCGAACCACGGGATAAACCACTGTGCCATCTCTGTGATTGATCTTCTGTGGTTATTGTGTTTTGTTGAGACTCCTCTCTAGCCACTTGGCATTATCTGTGCTAACACTTAACCAAGTTTTGTGGCTTAAGTTTGAAGTTTTACAGGATCACCTATTCACCGCCCCCTCTAGGTGCTCTCAACAGGAGGCGTGATTGTCTCACCTGTTGGTGAGGACAATCCTAGGTTGAGCAGCACAGTCAACCTAGCTGCCGTGCTAAACATGGAGCTGGACCATGCATTAGATGAGCTGAGTAGGGCTCGTGCTGAGATCGCCCAGCTGCGGGCTGAGCGCGCGGAGCGTCGTCACCTGGACGATGGTTCCCCCGCCCCCGTCGGGACTCAGCACCCATACCGCTCACCTCGGCGTGGACACCAGTCTTATGGCAATCCCGACTGCAAGACCAAGATAAATTTAGAGCCATAGATCATTAGAGTCGGATCCTGTAATTAATATGAAATATATACATAGAAGCTACAGTCTTAGCATTAGTCTCGCTTTTAGTTAGTCTTAGTTAGACAGGGTAGTTTGCTATATCCTGTGCATTTATGTTTGTCATGATGAACTATGTTTGATCTGGATCTTTGTAATGACTGTCACCAGGATGTGGGTATCCCCTGCATTTTGGTTTATCTGTTATATATTAATGGAGTTAGCTATTTAGTTGGGAAGCCTTTTATTCCACTTTCCTCTTTATCTGAGAAGCTGTGTTGGTCTGTGTTGGAGATCAGTGAAGATGCTCACCTGTTCAGTGTTGTTGAAGAATTCTATACTCTTCTCTTATGCTGCAAGATTTGCAAGATCAGTTCTGATGTGTGGTTGCATTCTGCAGATGTCAGAAAACAGGCGCAGAGGAGGAAGGCGTGCTCAGCAGGAGTGGCCAGCTCAGCAGGATGAGGTACCCCAGCAACAGCACCTGCCGCCCCCGCCCCCAATGTCCATCGAGCAGATGTTCCTGATGCAGACTCAGGCAGTTCAAGCCATTGGTCAAACTCTGGCCGCTATTCAGCAGCAGCAGCAGCCACCACCTCAGCCCCAGATGCCTCAGATGCCCAGGGACAAGCGTGCTGAATTCATGAGAGGTCATCCCCCAACGTTTGCCCATTCTTCTGACCCCATGGATGCGGAAGACTGGCTGCGCACTGTGGAGCGGGAGTTGCATACCGCTCAGTGTGATGATAGGGAGAAAGTCCTGTATGGTCCCCGTCTGTTGAGAGGAGCAGCTCAGTCATGGTGGGAGTCTTATCTCGCCACCCATGCCAACCCCGACACCATCACCTGGGAAGAGTTTAGAGATAGCTTTCGTCGGTACCATGTTCCTGCAGGTCTGATGATAGTGAAGAAGGAGGAGTTTCTGGCCCTCAAGCAAGGGTCATCGTCTGTCAGTGAGTACCGGGACAGGTTTCTGCAGTTGTCTCGCTATGCTCCTGAAGATGTCAACACCGACGCCAAGAGACAATACCGTTTCCTAAGAGGCTTGGTTGACCCTCTTCAGTACCAACTGATGAATCATACCTTCCCGACATTCCAGCACTTGATTGACAGAGCAATCATGACAGAGAGGAAGCATAAGGAGATGGAGGATCGCAAGCGCAAGATCAGTGGACCCCAGCCTGGAAGCAGCAATCGCCCTCGTTTCTCAGGCAACCAACCTCAGCAGTTCAGGCAGAACCAGCGTCCACCCCAACATCAGCAGTTTCAAAGACAGTATCCTCTGCATCAGCATCAGAATCGCTAGGGCAATCAGTCAGGAGGAGGTCAGTTTCAGAGGCAGAATAAGCAGGCACCTCGTCTTCCTGCCCCAGCAAACCAACAGAATAGTCAGGCAGCACCAGCTCAGGTTGGAAACAGAGCATGTTTCCACTGTGGAGAGCAAGGCCATTGGGTGATGCAATGTCCAAAGAAGGCAGCCCAGCAGCAGTCAGGCCCCAATGCCCCAGCAAAGCAGAACGTGTCTCAGTCTGGAGCAGGCAACCGCTCTCAGCCGTGCTATAATCATGGGAGACTGAATCACTTGGAGGCTGAAGCAGTTCAGGAGACCCCCGGCATGATAGTAGGTATGTTTCCAGTCAACTCCCATATTGCAGAAGTGTTATTTGATACTGGAGCAACACATTCATTCATTACTGCATCATGGGTAAAAGCACATAGTCTTCCAATAACTACCATGTCAACCCCCATTCAAATTGACTCAGCCGGTGGTAGAATTCGAGCCGATAGCATTTGTTTGAATGTAAGTGTGGAAATAAGGGGGATAGCGTTTCCCGCTAACCTCATAGTAATGGGTACTCAGGGAATAGATGTCATCCTAGGGATGAATTGGCTAGATAAGTATCAGACAGTTATCAGTTGTGATAAGAGGTCAATCAAGTTGGTGTCCCCACTAGGAGAGGAAGTGGTGACCGAGTTAGTCCCGCCTGAACCGAAGAAAGGAAGTTGTTATCAGATGGCTGTCGATAGCAGTGAAGCAGACCCAATTGAGAGTATCAAGGTTGTGTCTGAGTTTCCAGATGTGTTTCCAAAGGACTTGCCAGGTATGCCACCAGAGCGGAAAGTTGAATTTGCCATAGAGATTTTTCCTGGAACCGCCCCTATCTTTAAGAGAGCTTATAGAATATCTGGGCTAGAGTTGGTTGAACTTAAGAAGCAGATCGATGAGTTGTCAGAGAAAGGTTACATCCGGCCAAGCACCTCGCCTTGGGCCGCCCCTGTCCTATTTGTAGAGAAGAAAGATGGCACCAAAAGGATGTGTATCGATTATCGAGCTCTGAATGAGGTCACCATCAAGAACAAGTACCCCTTGCCCAGAATAGAAGATCTGTTCGACTAGTTGAAAGGAGCCAGCGTGTTCTCCATGATAGATCTGAGGTCGGGTTATCATGAGCTCAGGATTCGACCTTCGGACATTCTGAAGACGGCATTCATTACCAAGTATGGGTTGTATGAGTTCACTGTGATGTCTTTCGATTTAACAAATGCACCGGCCTTTTTCATGAATCTGATGAACAGTGTGTTTATGGATTACCTTGAAAAGTTTGTGGTGGTATTCATTGATGATATTCTGATTTATTCTCAAAGCGAAGAAGAGCATGCAAATCATTTGAGGATGGTATTGCAGAGATTGCGAGAGCACCAGCTGTATGCAAAGTTGAGCAAGTGTGAGTTCTGGATCAGTGAAGTTCTGTTCTTGGGTCACATAATCAACAAAGAAGGATTGGCTGTGGATCCGAAGAAAGTGGCAGACATTCTGAACTGGGAAGCGCCAACAGATGCCCGAGGAATCAAGAGCTTCATTGGAATGGCCAGATATTATCGGTGATTCATTGAAGGGTTTTCGAAGATTGCAAAACCAATGACAGCGTTGCTAGGCAACAAGGTTGAGTTCAAGTGGACCCAAAAATGTCAAGAGGCCTTCGAAGCGCTGAAAGAGAAGTTGACTACAGCGCCTGTCTTAGTTTTGCCTGATGTGCACAAGCCCTTCTTGGTGTATTGTGATGCTTGTTACACAGGTTTGGGATGTGTGTTGATGCAAGAGGGAAGAGTTGTGGCTTACTCGTCCCGACAGTTGAAGGTTCATGAGAAGAATTACCCAATCCATGACCTAGAGTTGGCAGCAGTGGTTCACGCACTGAAGACATGGAGGCACTATCTATATGGATAGAAATGTGATGTTTACACGGACCACAAGAGCCTGAAGTACATATTCACTCAGTCAGAGCTGAATATGAGGCAAAGAAGATGGTTAGAGTTGATCAAGGACTATGAGTTGGAGATTCATTACCATCCAGGCAAAGCGAACGTAGTGGTAGATGCTTTGAGCAGGAAGAGTCAAGTCAATCTGATGGTCGCTCGTCCGATGCCTTATGAGTTGGCCAAAGAGTTTGACAGGTTGAGTCTCGGATTTCTGAATAATTCGCTAGGAGTCACAATTGAGTTGGAACCTACCCTGGAGCGGGAAATCAAAGAAGCGCAGAAGAATGATGAGAAGATCAGTGAGATTCGGCGACTGATTCTAGACGGCAGAGGCAAAGATTTTCGGGAAGATGCAGAAGGGGTGATATGGTTCAAAGACCGCTTGTGTGTTCCCAATGTCCAGTCTATTCGGGAGTTGATTCTCAAGGAAGCTCATGAGACAGCCTATTCGATTCATCCTGGAAGTGAGAAGATGTATGAGGATCTGAAGAAGAAATTCTGGTGGTACGGAATGAAAAGGGAAATCGCAGAGCATGTGGCCATGTGTGATAGTTGTCGATGGATCAAGGCAGAGCACCAAAGGCCAGCTGGATTGTTGCAACTGTTGCAAATTCCTCAGTGGAAATGGGATGAAATCGGTATGGATTTCATAGTCGGATTGCCTCGCACTCGAGCCGGCTACGATTCTATTTGGGTAATAGTGGACCGCTTGACCAAGTCAGCCCACTTCATACCTATCAAGACCAACTACAGCAGTGCAGTATTGGCAGAATTGTACATGTCTCGGATCGTTTGTCTTCATGGTGTGCCAAAGAAAATAGTGTCAGACAGAGGAACACAGTTCACCTCTCATTTCTGGCAGCAGCTGCATGAAGCTTTGGGCACACATCTGAATTTCAGTTTAGCTTATCACCCGCAGACAGACGGTCAGACTGAAAGGACTAATCAAATCCTTGAGGACATGTTGAGAGCCTATGCGTTACAAGATCAGTCCGGATGGGACAAGAAGTTGCCTTATGCAGAGTTCTCCTATAACAACAGTTACCAGGCTAGCTTGAAGATGTCACCATTTCAGGCGCTTTATGGAAGGAGTTGTAGAACTCCGTTGCAATGGGATCAGCCTAGAGAAAAGCAAGTGTTTGGACCAGACATTTTGCTTGAAGCTAAAGAGAACATCAAGATGGTCCGAGAGAATCTGAAGATAGCGCAATCAAGGCAGCAAAGTTATGCAGATACAAGAAGAAGAGAGCTGAGTTTCGAAGTTGGAGACTTTGTCTATCTGAAAGTGTCACCGATTAGAGGAGTCAGAAGATTCGGAGTCAAAGGCAAGCTAGCACCCCGCTACATCGGTCCGTATCAAATCCTCGCAAGGCGTGGAGAAGTGGCCTATCAGCTCAGTTTGCCAGAAGGTTTGTCCGCAGTGCATGATGTTTTTCATGTGTCTCAGTTGAAGAAGTGCTTGCGTGTGCCAGAGGAGCAATTGCCGGTTGAAGGTCTTGAGGTCTAGGAGGACTTGACCTACATTGAGAAGCCAACGCAAATCCTTGAGACCGTAGACAGAGTCACCTGGAGGAAGACAATTAGAATGTGCAAAGTCAGATAGAATCACCACTCTGAGGAAGAAGCAACCTGGGAGCGTGAAGATGATCTGATGGCCAAATACCCTGAGCTCTTTGCTAGCCCACCCTGAATCTCGAGGGCGAGATTCTTTTAAGGAGGATAGGTTTGTAACGCCCTGAATTTGGGGGTAGAATTTTTTCTTCTTTTCTCTCACCAAATTCGGGCGTTACTCTCTTTTCTCTTCCCCGTTTCGCTCTTTCTTCCCAATTTCAAGCCAGTATAGTGACAGGTGTCCGTGTCATGTATAAACTAAAACCTAAGTGTCATGGGTGTTGCATCATGTCGAAGCGCATTTCTTTGTTTGATGTCGAGTGTTCGTCTCGTTCCGTCTCGGATTTCGATTCACGATTGGAGCCCATTTGAGGGGCGTACGTGTCGTAGGTTTCGATCCGTGAAGTGGCTCGGCCCAACCTAGCCCAGTCCGGCCCAGTCCGGCCTGGCCCGGCCCGCGCGCCCCTGGCGCCCCTGCCCACACCCCCCATGCGCCCCCTCCTCTCCTCCCTCTCTCATTTGGATTTCCCGCGCAGCAACCTCCCTCTCCCTTTTCCACCCCTCTCTCTCCCCATGGTGCCCTAGGTTTTGGAGACGGTGATCGCCGGAGTTGGACCCCGAGGTGAGCTCCCCTCCCTTCTCCTCTCTCTCCCTCCCTCTCCCTCTTCTTCTCCCCCTGCGCGCGCCCTCTCTTCTTCCCCTGCGCACGCGCCCCTGCCCTCCCTGCTCGCCGGCGGCGCGGCCCCCGCCCCCTCCCCTGCCCGCGGCAGCGCGGCCCCACCCCTCCTCTGCCCGCGGCGCATGGCCCTCGCCCCTCCCCTGCCCGCGGCGCGCGGCCCCCGCCCCCTGCTCGCGCGGCGCCCTCGCCCTCCCCTGCTCGCGCGCGGCGCGGCCCCTCGGCGTGGCCCCCGGTGCGGCGTCCCCGGCCCTTGCGCGCGGCCTCGGCCCCTTGCGCGCGGCGTCCCGGCCCTCGGCGTGGCTCGCGTGGCCTTGGCGTGGCCTCGTGCTCCCCCGTTTACCCCTAACACGTTCCTGCGTGCGCAACCCCATGCGCGCTGTGATTATTCTTGGTTTTTAGTTAGTTTCAAACTCCGTTAGTTAGCGTGTTGTGTCGCGTGCTTCGTCGCGCGACGAATTTATCTAATTTCAGATTCTATGAATGTGTTGCGTCGTGCGCTTCGTCACGCGACGATCCATTTTAATTTCGGGTTGTTTAATGTGTAACGTCGCGCGTGTATTCACGCGACGTTCCACTTTAGACTCATTTCAGTTGACGTATGCCGTCATGCGTTTCGTCGCGCGAAGCTTAACGTCTCTTTATAATTAAGGCAAAGTGTCTCGTTGCGCGCTCGGTCGCGCGACGAGTCGTTGATTTCTTAATTCGATTTAGAGTGCTATGTCGCGTGTCTCACCGCGCGACAATCCTTTTAGTTTATCTTCATCTGCTTATAATGATTAGACGTGAAACATGACTTTACTTTATGCTAAACATAGTGTCTACATTAATGCCTTTCAATTGAGCGAGTGGTTTAATTCATAATAATGTAACACGATCGTTTCTCGACTGTCTTTTCCTCTTTCTCTCTTAGCCGTAATTGCGAGCCCGCGTGGAACGTCTGTTTACTTACTGCATTCTATTGTATGGTGTATTGTTCTTTTGTATTAAATATGTGGATGTATGTATGTTTGCGCTCGCATAGAGAACGATCCGGTTGAAGAGCCCGAAGAACTCGCAGGAGAAGCCCCTGAGCAGCAGTCGGTTGGTGGAGGCAAGTGTCCCTTGACCTATCTTTGTCCTATACATTCTTTAATTCACCCCCGCATTACACATTTATACCTAAGGATTGACTAGCTTTCGTTATCCATGTCCTTGTTTACCTACTTGGGTTGGATTATTATTGTTTAGCTTATTGCTATCGCTCAACACTAATCAATGAACATGATGAGAATTATCAATGATACGCTGTTTTCCCCTCTTTCATTATGATGTTATACTTGTGACCTTCAAGGGGGCTCGAGCGGTTTCTCGAGTGCCTCTCCATAAGGACTTGTTCGTTGGATGACCGCCCGGGAAAACAGTGCAACCATGAGGGTGGAGTGGGACACCCTTAGCTGAATAATTAGAGGAACCGGGGTGTAGTTCGCTTAGCCGTTGTGCCGTCAATGGGGCTCGGTGTATGCGGCTCGCTCTGCCAAGGTTGATTTGTTCCTTGGGGAGGAGTGCGGTACATTTAGGAAACCTAACGGGCGGCTACAGCCCTGGGGAATCTTTGTAAAGGCTACATAGTGATACCCTATTGGGTCACCTTGGTAGTGATCAATGGAGAGTCATGATCTCCGGGCAGAAAGAGAAATCACGGCTTGTGGGTAAAGTGCACAACCTCTGCAGAGTGTATGAATAACTGATATATCAGCCGTGCTCGCGGTTATGAGCGGCCAAGGGAGCTCCAGTGATTAGTGGTACTTTATCAGAGATGTTCGGATTACAGGTGGCAATGAGATTGATGGTTTTTGGTATTGACTCTGGTAATGGTAAGTGGTACTCTTTCCGTTTGGAAAGGAGTACATTTGGCTAATAACGTGGGTTAAATCTAAAACTTGGCTTTCTCTACTAGTAATAATAATCTGACCAACTAAAAGCAACTGCTTGACTTACCCCCCCCCCACATAAAGCTAGTCCACCACAGCCAAACAGGATACTTGCTAAGTATGTTGATGTGTACTCACCCTTGCTCTACACACCAACCCCCCTTCCCCAGGTTGTCTGCACTGCAACCACTGCTCAGGAGAAGATGAAGCCGTGGAAGGAGACTTCCAGGAGTTCCAAGACTACGATGAGTTCTAGGTGTGGGTTAGCAGCAAACCCCCAGTCGGCTGCCTGTGAAGGCCGCGTTTATGTACGTTTCTTTTCCGCACTTTGATTTATTGTAAAGACTATGTGGATGTTTCAGACATATGATGTAATCGACTATGTTTTCCCCTTTTTTAATACTATTTGAGCACTGTGTGATGATGTCCATGTTATGTAACTGCTGTGTACGTGAATTGCTGATCCTGGCATGTACATGGTTCGCATTTGGTTTGCCTTCTAAAACCGGGTGTGACAGGGCCTGCTGCTCCCCGTCACGGGAGGTTCTGCTCCGCCACCTCCTCTCCATCTTCCCGGACATCTAGAAGCTGAAGAGTGAGGCGGCCCTGCTCGTCGCCACCAACACCGAGCTCTTCCTAGGCAGCCTCACGGCAGGGGGCCACACAACGACGGCACGACAATTCCGGCAAGCGGTCTGTGCTGTGCACGTCTGGACCGCGGCCTGTGGGCACTGTCCCATGAAAGACTTCCCCCTTGACTGCCTCGCTGCGAAGAGGAGTCTCCCCGCGTCTACTTTTGTATCCGATGCTTGGTACAGGTTAGTTTTACCTGATATTCTGTTTATGTTCCTTGTTTGTTTGAACTGGGGTTGATTTAGGTTGTGAACTTGTGATGACAAAAATAGCATCCTGTTGAAACTATGCATGTATATACAGAAATGATTTGGACAACGAGATATCCTGATACATTGTCACTTAATGATTCTCACAGATTTTGCAACCACTGAAGAATTTTGTTTATTGGCATGTCTGTTTGGAAATGCCCTGAATCTTGTAAAAGCTGATGCATTGCTGAATTAATCGGTCATACTTTATGCCTTCAATCAATATGAAAGTGTGGTGTCCATTTTCTGAAGTTTGAAGAAATGCTTATCATTGTACCTACTAGAAATGCTTATCACTGGTTTCAAATAATGGAAGTACCATCAAGCTTTTGACGTTGATAGTTTTTGCCAAATTAATCGTGAATACAAACTTCAAATAATGGAACCATCAAGCTTTTGACGTTGATAGTTTTTGCCAAAAAGAGTCATAGATTTTTATTTACTATTTTAATTGCCTTTTTTACTTACCCAGTCTAATACCATATACAAGGTACTGAATTAATCGAAGAATTTGTCATCTTTGTCATTTGCTCAGGGAAGACTAGCAAATGTTGGTGATTTAGCAGTCAAAAGAGTAAACCCAGAAGCGGGGATCGTGGAACTAACAAATCATGTGAACTACTATGTGCAATCACACATATAGGGCAACCACCTCAATGATTGGTTGGTGTTTTCCCCTCTCTGCTTGTTCTTATCTCTGCAATTGATATCTCTAGGAAACTATGGCATTTTTCCTTTGTGGGATTAACCGAGTTCTGCTGGAACAGTATGAAGTAAACCATGCTAAGACATCGATCTGGACAATATTGACGGCATTGACATCGAGAGCAGAGGTGACTTCATTTGCGTAATGTGATGCTCACGCCTGGTTTAGGTAGTAGAGTAGTAGCAACGAGCTTCCTTTGGTTGTCGCTCACGAGAGAGTAGAAGAGTAGCAGTACGACAGGTTCAGGTAGTAGAATAGCAGTAGCATTGCCATAGATCATGCACTTATATGCTGAGATCTGCACAAAAATTCTATGACCAGTTGAATCAGCACATCCATTCCCCTACGATTTTTGTTGTCGATCAGAAATGGTATAGCTTGTATCACTTCAACAATCTGTAGTTCGTTTTTATAGAATCATTTCAGGGATCTCAATATTAGCGGCCATAGTTTTTAGTTGCAGATAAATGTCATTTGTTTGTAACCCAATAAAGTATTTCAGGCAAATTTTGACTGATTTAAATGTTCAGTCTGGACAGTGACTTCAGATAGTATAGATGGTACCAGTGTCAGTCCATTACAAGGTTTTGCATTATACTGCATTTTCTGCAAAAGTAGCAGTTACCAAGTGCCATGTGCCCTCGTTCTGCATCATCACTTTGCTTGTTCAGAAGTACTGAAGTAGTAATTAACACCCCTTTCTATAATGATTAGATGCACCAAACTATAAAACACATGACACCAGTTTGTAAAAATACCTGCATCCTAAGGTTATTCTGCTCTACTCTGCTGCTAAATTCAACATCCAGATTACTTGGTAGAGGTAGCAAGGCCTTGATCCTAGCACGAAATGAGAAAAAAGGTATGGTTTAATGTTGGACAACTCATCAGGGAAGTTCAGACATCAGAATCATAATTTTTATGGTTCAGGTCAATTTTTATGATCCAAGATCATTTATTTTGGACTAGGATAATCTTTATTTATTTTGGACTTGCAGTTGACGTCACCTTCTTGTATGAACTATACACTTTAGGATCCCTTCTTCCTAAACGTAAGTACCATTGTGTTTCAAATAATGGAACATCAAGCTTTTGACGTTGATAGTTTTTGCCAAAAAGAGTCATAGATTTTTATTTACTATTTTAATTGCCTTTTTTTACAAATCATCTTTAAAATAAGTACTGCACAAGGAAGGAAGCAGCTCAGCCTGTGAATCTGATCTTGACATCTCTATGTTTTAAATTATAGGCTCACATGCACGTCGGTGCCAATTATTATTACACGAGTCAACCATTTTCCTATGGACAAAAGAGAGCCAGCACACCAATTAGTCCAATTATTTGTGTTGGGCAATTCAACCACCAAAATCATTTAGGAAAAGGTTTGACCCTATTTCCCTTTCAGTCGTCGATGCTGCTGGGCCACGGGATGACGCTCCGCGTGCTCCTTTTCAGCTCGATGTGGCGCCTGCGGGCACGCGCGTACGCCGCCACCTCACGCGTGCGCTGCGCGGCGTTGCCGGTGGCGGCATCCTCGCTGCGTCTCAAGAACACCCACGTCCTCCTCATGGTCGTCCTCTTCGCCCTCTTCTTACGGAAGCTCTCCGACGCTGATCTTCTGGGATGTTTGCAATGCTGTCTTTGCGATGCATTGCTAGACGCTACCTCTTGCTCACAGGTGAGTCCACTTTCCAGCCAAGCAGTACACTGTGTTTTTTAATGCAGTTGATGCTTTTGTGGTTGCTTTTCCATGGAACTGTTTAACAGCGTTAATCTATCTAATACTTAACAGGAACTATCACATCCTAGAATTGTCGAAGTACAGTTCTTCTATTACAACACTTATCAAATACATGCTTAATTCTTCTCCAGATGCCAAATAGGACATCACACAGGCAAGGGCTTTGCTTGATTGGCCATTCACAGTGAACAGGCAGGACAAGATTGCGAGTTCAAAATAATGTCAACCTGGCAGTCTAATATATCATATATTGTGGCACCACATCTCAGATAAAAAGGTATCTTACTAGAGTCAAAAGGGGCCGAGTGTCACTTGCAAATTGACAGAAAAATACATAAATATATGGAACATTGATGACCACTATATGATGCATAGATAGATAGATCCATCATCATTGGCTCATAGCAAAACAACATTCATCTTCAACGATAGTTTTTAGACCAGTAAATAACCTAATACATGCAGCAGCAACCGGAGATTAAGTCGATCTATCCGGTGCATTCCCATCCCCACCATCTGGTGAGTCCTTCTATTTGTTCTTCTGTAAAAATTTAAAAATGTCTCTTTGTTTTACAGGTGAGGCCAGAAATGAGGATTCACGAACACTGCAATTCAATTATGGTTCATTCAAACATAAGGCATTGGATAAATCCTTAACTAAAAAGGTTCCTAAAAATCGTTTGACTTCAAATACTAAACTAACACAATGTTGCTCTATTGTAGGGATTTTTGAAGCACTAACTGCATTGTATCAACTCCGCTCTCAAATATAAGTGAAAAAAGAACCTACGTTAGTCCTTTGTATCCTGAATTTCTATGAAATTTTAGTTGTTTGCCTCTTCAATTTTGTGCTTGGCATTGTTGGTTTTATACTCTGATCACTGCATTGACACTCTATTTTGGTTTGGTGTTTTCAGTCTGCATGCTTGATAGAAATGCTTCTATTAGTACACATTTTGCATTTAAGATATGGTCACTTTTATGTTCTTTTTATTGCAAGTCGCTATCACATATGACCCAAGCAACATGTATCAGCTCTCAAAATTGAGATATGGACATGTGGTATGTATATATTGCTGATGCATATTTTAAAATTTGGAGTTGATACATGTTGCTCTTTAATCTATTCATTGTGGTTGAAAAATATATCTAACAACCAGCCATCTGTTTAGTTTATAGTTTTAGTCCTTAAGCTTAAGAGAAAATATCTTCTCAGGGATGATTTCAGCTTGAAGGTTCGAGCTTTGCATGTGAGTATTCACGCTGAGGCACTTCATGAAAATATATTTGTGTTTTTCCTTGTTTCTATTAGAAGAGTGTCTGATGCCTTGACCGATCAACTTGTCTCAGATTGCCAAAGAAGCTTTAGATATGGTACTTGCAGATGATAACTTCAATACTATAGTTGCAGCAGTTGGTGAAGGGAGGTCTATTTACAACAACATGAAGGCTTTTATTAGGTCTATTTTTTAGATAATCTATGGCCAAACATTTTTTGAATCCTAGGCCTGTTGCAGAGGTGAGAGTTGTCTAGAAAGGCTTGTCTCAGTTAATCCCTTACTCCAACCCTACTGATGGGGAGCCTTTGGCGTCGTATGTGCACTAAGGGACTTCATTCTATCTGATTATGCAAAGAAAAACAATGTCAATAATTCTGCACTGACACAATCTGAAATGTGAGATATCATCCTTGGTGCTGAATTGCTCCACCATCACAGCAACAGGTAAAGCATAAAAATTTCCCTCTATGTTTTTGTTTTTAGAGATACTTTTGTTAGTTTGCTCACTCTTGATTTTACCTTATTTTGCAGTCGAGAGACTACTCAATTAGTTGTTGTAATCACAAGGATAGTGAATGTGCACGGAGATGAACTCATTATCACAACCACAAGTCCATATGAGCAACAAGCATTCGCATCAAAGACTGATTGATGTGTTAGAGCCATCTCTACCACAAATTTTATCTTCGTGTAAATCACATTTATGTCAATTCTGATGATATTAAGGTTAGTATAGTGATAGCCTCTCTCTAACTCACACAACAAAAGAAATGTTGAATGGTTACCAACTGGCATTCGTTTTGATTGCCAAAAACCGGTTACACTTACATTATGCCCAAAGAACATATTGAATAAATTCATACGCATAGCATATCTGTGTACACAAATCACTGGATTCTTGTATGGGCTGAGTCCACAGGACAATCCTCAAGTCAAAAAGATTAGGTGTATATCCATCCCTCGACAACATGGAACACACCAAATGGTGACTTTGCCAGAAAATCTTCCTGAGCATGAGTTTTTTAACGATCTTCAACCCTTGGGATGGATGCATACACAGCCAAATGAAGATCCGCAGCTATCGCCATAGGTTTGATGACAGCTCGACATACGCCGAAAGTCTTGTCGAGCTCGCTGTTCATGTGCACCCTCTGTTCGCGACGCTGGAAAGTCGTTGCCATCGTCCAAGTTCGTCATCATCACTAACTGTTGTGTGGTCAAGCCATGTGCACCTGACGTCTGAAGCTGTGCCGAGTGCCGCTTCTCCTTCGTACGTTGCTACGCGTCAAGTTCGCTCGCGTCGTGATCTTCTCCCTGTCGTGCTTGTCATCACGACGTCGTGGTCGAAGCCCCGACGTGCTCCTCTGCCTTGCTAATGTTCCAAGGTGCAAAGTTTGCATATCATACTAACGTTTGTCGTTCCGTTTCTATGTTTCATATAAATTTTTTTACTACCGTCGTAACGCACGGGCACATACCTAGTATACTTATTAAGGCGGTAAGGGGTAGGCTGCCATTCCGTGTTCTCCCATTCCCATTCCCCCTCCCCGCACTGTCTTTCTCATTCTCCCCTCCGGCTGCCATTCTGTGTTCTGTCATTCTCATTCCCCTCTCCCCGCACTGTCTTTCTCATTCCCCTCTCCCCGCAAATCTCATTCCCATTCCCACGTGCATCCCACGCCTAGCTAAAATTAAATTAAAAACATAAATATGGCCCCAACGGGATTCAAACCTGCGACCCCTCAAGCAAATGTGCTTGTAGCTACCACTACACCGCATGTGTGTTCATGTCAATATTTGTTACAGTAAAAATATCTACTACATCTCTCCCAAAGCTCACCTGCTACCCTTGCACAATGTGTAGTAGTAGATAATTATCAACGAGATTCCTGAATTATATTTTTGGATAGAGGGAGTAGTATTTAAAGAAGAGTCTTGCATGCAATTTCTTTTGTTTGAATAATGTTTTCAACTTAAATTCTTTTTTATATGTGTGACATTTATTCTCCATAATATTTTTCCATGGATCTGACTTGTGAGTCATTTTTATAAACCAACGCCAGAGATGAATCCATGTTTCTTACTTGGAAACCCCGAACAAACACCACTGGCAGGAGGCGCTCGCGTTGGCGTCACTCATCAACGACGAGAAGAAGCTTGGCGACTGCCAGTTCGACCTCTGGAAGCAGTACTACATGGCCGCATGCGTTGCTGTGTTCGGCAAGCTCCGGTGCAGCCGCCGCTTGGACGCGGTCCAGAGCGGTTGCATCGCGCTGTCCATCTTCAAACAGGGGGACCTCATGATCGTCGCCAACGCCGGTGACTCTCGGGTTGTTTTGGGCACCGCATCCGACAACGGCGCCGTCACACCGTCCAGCTCATCATCCACCTGAAGCTCAACCTACCATGTAAGTCACTACTAATCGGCCATGAATTCTTATGCGCTGGGACGATGGCCATTGCTGACGTTGTGTGAGTGTCCTCGAACAAGATGTATGTAGAGGAGTAGCACATCCGGTGGTGCAACGACTAGGTGTACTACCTCGCTGATGAGCCCGGGTGCACTTCGTTTGGCAGCCCAGCCAAGAGTCATCGGTACTCGCCATGTCGTGCGCGTTCGACGACTAATATATCAAGGACTATGGTGTCATCTTGGTGCCAGAGGTGACGCAGAGGAGGACCGACAGCAATGACCACTCGCCATCGTCGGGGTAGCTTTTGTGTCGGCATGCCTTTAATTCTCTTCGCAAACACATACACTTGCCTTTTTTGTTTAAGCAAGCATGTATGGTGGTGCGTACCTGATGACTGACAATGTACGAGGGAACTTCTACCGGTAAGTGCGGCACGTGTTCTTTACTGATGAGACCATGCAAATCGTGGCATATATCAAAGTCTGCATGATACTGATGGTTGCAATGTAGTAGTGAAACAGCTAAATTAAAATAACAAAATTTATGTATGGCTAGGATTGCAAATGGATTATGAAACATTTTCTTATAACAATATAAGACACATTTTGTATATAAGCTATTATGTTATTATACGTTACCGTTACAACGCACAGGCACTCATCTAGTGTATATATATTTATGTTATAGAAAAACCTAAAAACTCATAGTAATGTATAATTTAGAGCATCTCCAACAATGTGCCATATAAAAATGTCCTAAAAATTAAAAATAGATATATTTAATAGAATTTAGGACACAAACAAAAAAATTAAGCCTCAACAGTAAAGCCAAATAAAATAATTAACCGAAATCTATTAATCTACTATGTTCGTTTAGAAAGGAAAGTTTTGTAAAGCGTTCGTTTGTTTAGATCTATATATGGGTTAGTCCAATAAAGCACAGTGTATTTATGGCACTTTAGAATGTGGCCTATATTTTATTTGATTTTTTTTGTAAAATAGAGTATTGTTGGAACAGTTTTTTTAGCCTGGAGATGCTCTTAGAATGGAAAGCCGTTTTCCATGTGTATAGACATAAATCTTCATTGGTCACGTGTGTTACCCGTAGCCGGTATTAGATTTTATACAGCATAACCTGAGCCAATGTAAACATATACATTCTGGTGTTTGAAGATTATGTTTGATCATACATTATATTGCATATAGTCACCTTCGTATCTTAGTTGAGGTATCTTATTTCTAGAAAGAACTATTGAGGATAAGGATATTTTATTTTTGTGCATGCCATTGGCTAATACAAAACATGTATCATCTAATATAACCAAAATTGTCTAGCTAATACAACATGTATCATTTTTATAAACAATTCTAGAAATTATATTATAAACTTGTCCAAAGTGAAAAAATTATTGATACATCACAATTCTATTGAATTTAGGGCGAGCTCCACTCCACGATTGTCTAACTTCGAGAGCTGATTCTCCAATAGAGTGATCTCGATTGATTCTCTAGTAAGAGTGAACATATCTAATAAAATTGGTTGGTAAATAGTTTGTGAAGTTATTCCTGAGAGGTTAGAGACTAGATTCACTCTGCTCCCACCATGTAGAAGTTTAGTTTTTTGCAGTTTGACTGGGAGTGATTCTCGCTAAAAGCGGAGCTGTAGGAGCTTTGCCAAACACCCCTTAGTCATATCATCTATATCTCTCTTCTATATTCATTTTTATAGTCTACTCCGAAATATTTCATTCTCTATATCATATTTCTCTCCAACGACGTTCTCTATATGTCATCTCTATAAGTCAAAGATGTATACTAGGAATATATTTTACTCGATTATTGTATGTACGTGCGCGCGCGTGTAATATATATACTACTCTATTAAGTTAGTAACGTCAGCGTCCACACTACCATGCCCCCGCCTGCCCTCGCCCCATCCGTGATCCCTCAGCCATCACCACGCGGATCCCCCGCCATCATCGCCCGACGCGCGCGACAGTGCTATGACCCCACCCCCATCCGTGATCCCCTGTCACCGCGTCGATCCCCCGCCGTCACCACCCCACCGCGCACAACACGGCGAAGATCACGAGGTGATGCCGTTCCCCCGCCCCCACAATGTTGAAGCCTCGAGACAGCCGACATTGGAGCGCGCCCTTCACCACCCCCTCCGCGACTGCCCCTCCCCTCCCTGCCGCACCCGCCCCCGAGATTGCCGCACACCGTGGCTGGAGTTCCGCGCCCCCTACACCCTCCCGCATGATATCACCACCGATCTGTCCTACCAGGAGGTCCTGACCCCACCACCCAGATGCCTGCGTGCACGCCGCCAATTTCGCCTGCCTGAACTCCCCACTGCCCCCATTTCTTCTCCGCCAGCTCTCGATCTCAACCGTGCCCCCCTACCCGCAGTCGACCTCCAAATCCTCTGCCATCGATTCGTGGCCGCCAATGCGCCGAGGGGGCGGGGTGGGTGGGCATGGACAAAAACTGGCTCAGCGGCGGTGCGTTGCTCGGCGCGTCTAGAAGCTCCCGGCGATGGGCCTCTAGGATGGTGGCCATGATGCGTGGGCTCACGAGGATGTTCGTGGTGCACAACGACAAGAGCCGGGCACACAGGGATGAGCAGAGCACTGCCTTTGCCTCTACATCTACATCTGTGAGCCCAAACATATGAGCTGCTAGGTATCATGTTCTTTTTTCCGTGTCTATCTATCCCTCACCCATGTGGATATTGTGCCAGTGTTTTGATGCCGCCTTACAATCTTGCTGAAGCAGCAGTTCTGGATTCCCTGTATTCAAAAGCGAATCTTGAGAATAACAGGTATAAGAAGAACCCAAAGAGGAGCAAAATCATTGATTGGATGTGATCTGATCCTGAGGCACAAAGGTGATGTTAGATTTATGTTGGTTCAGTAGATTTATGCTGGTTTGCTTGTTCTCCTTGGTCAGTTTCCCCCGACTGATGGAATGGCATGATGTATAGATGTATTGTAGTTTATAAAATGGAATACGTTTATGTGGATAAACTACTTTGTTTGTGCACTATCATTTTCTAGCAAAGAAGCCGGACCAAACCAACACTATAAACCTCTAGGTATAGTAAATATACAGTTTGGATTAGGATTATGGATTCCTATAATATTTCTTTATGCTAGAATTTTACTCTGTCTTTCTTTAGCATGATAAACTCCTATGATTGGCCGAGAGCTTAATATTGTTTTGGTCTTAAAAACTCACAATCAAAGACTTTGATCGAACTAGTAATAGTAAGCAATATTATCAGGTTTGACCTTTACAAGGAAAACAAGGACACACAAGAGGGCTAGATGGCAGGGGTTCAAGTAGTCTTCATGTTTTATTTCATCAAAAGTACTTCACATGTTTTCTTTTGAGTTGCTCAATTTTCTCACGTTAATCCGCACCTTCCTAGCCGACTTGCCCAGATCCGAGCGGCGGTGGCAGCCGCCTTCCTCGCCTCGCCCTCTGCCACTGTGGTCATCGACGACAAGGGCAGTGATGATGGGAGCATCCCGCAGCTTTCCTCCATCGCCAACTTCATCATCTCCCGCTGCTCAAGGTTGTGTCTTCATCTGACGCGAATATACTCTGCTAGCTGTTGGCTATAGAAGTTAGATGTGAGCTATCCACTGATTATTCAAAGAATAAGCACGAATGCTTTTTTGTGATCGTGATTGGTGTGTTTACCACGTCGCATTAGAACTATGCCCCAACGCAGCAGATTGTTGCTGTCCCCAAACTGGATTGGTATTAGAAGTATAGAATTAAAGTACAGAGAAACCCATTGAGCTATTGCTGGAAATTATAGATCAATCTCAACATTTTGCTAGCCTGAGCATTTAATTGGTATATTTGTCATGTGCCAAGGCTTATTCTTCCTACCAATTAGTGAAAGCAATGGAGAAAACAACATATTCTACTCGTCAACAATTATTCCTTACAAAAATCCATTGCTTTACTTGTCAACAATTATTCCTTAAAGAAATCCAATATGACTGAAATTACCTATTGCCAGATATGTGCCCTTCACATTTAAACTTGCCAAGTTCACACTAAATTTCAGCATGGAGCTTCTCATTAAGTTTGGGCATGTTGTGAGCGGAGGTGGCAAAGTGCATAAAGTGGGTACAATGAGATCAAATTAATCTGAATTGATTTTTTAAAACATAAACCAATATAATTCTATGCCAAGAAGTATGTCATATTTAGCACTAATATTAATTGGATGTGATCTGATCCTAGGGCGCAAAGGTGATGTCAGATTTATGTTGGTTTAGTAGATTTATGCTGATTTGCCTGTTCTCCTTGGTCAGTTTCCCCCGACCGATGGAATGGCATGATGTATAGATGTATTGTAGTTCAAAAAATGGAATATATTTATGTGGATAAACTACTTTGTTTGTGCACTGTAGGTAATTTTCATTCATTTTCTAGCAGAGAAGTCGAACCAAACCAACACTATAAACCTCTAGGTATAGTAAATATACAGTTTGGATTAGGATTATGGATTCCTATAATATTTCTTTATGCTAGAATTTTACTCTATCTTTCTTTAGCATGATAAACTCCTATGATTGATCGAGAGCTTAATATTGTTTTGGTCTAAAAAACTCACAATCAATGACTTTGATCGGATTGGTAATAGTGAGCAATATTATCAGGTTTGACCTTTACAAGGAAAACAAGGACACACAAGAGGGCTAGATGGCAGGGGTTCAGGTAGTCTTCATGTTTTATTTCATCAAAAGTACTTCACATGTTTTATTTTGAGTTGCTCAATTTTCTCAAGTTAATACGCACCATCCTAGCCCGACTTGCCCAGATCCGAGCGACGGTGGCAGCCGCCTTCCTCGCCTTGCCCTCTGCCACCGTGGTCATCGACGACAAGGGCAGTGACGACGGGAGCATCCCACAGCTTTCCTCCATCGCCAACTTCATCATCTCCCGCTGCTCAAGGTAGTGTCTTTATCTGACGTGAAGATACTCTGCTAGCGGTTGGCTATAGAAGTTAGATGTGAGCTATCCGCTGATTATTCAAAGAATAAGCACGAATGCTTTTTGTGATCGTGATTGGTGTTTTTACCACGTCGCATTAGAACTATGCCCCAACGCAGCAGATTGTTGTTGTCCCCAAACCGAATTGGTACTAGAAGTATAGAACTAAAGTACAGAGAAACCCATTGAGCTATTGCTGGAAATTATAGATCAATCTCAACATTTTGCTAGCCCGAGCATTTAATTGGCATATTTGTCTTGTGCCAAGGCTTATTCTTCCTACCAATTAGTGAAAGCAATGGAGAAAACAACATATTCTACTCGTCAACAATTATTCCTTACAAAAATCCATTGCTTTACTTGTCAACAATTATTCCTTAAAGAAATCCAATATGACTGAAATTACCTATTGCCAGATATGTGCCCTTCACATTTAAACTTGCCAAGTTCACACTAAATTTCATCATGGAGCTTCTCATTAAGTTTGGGCATGCTGTGAGTGGAGGTGGCAAAGTGCATAAAGTGGGTACAATTAGATCAACTTAATCTGAATTCATTTTTTTAAAACATAAACCAATATAATTCTATGCCAAGATATATGTCATATTTAGCACTAATATTAAAATCGGCTCATGATCTTATATCCTATCAAGTTCATATTTAATCATAACTTAGTTGTTGATGTGATTTTTCTTGGTTCCTACTAAGGTGCTCTTTTATGAAGTGAAAGTGCTTTGTTTCCTAACTTTAACAATTTCAGGTTTCTTGCTCTTTCAATTGAGAACTTACTGCGAAGCTTTGATATTGATTTTCCACACAATTGTTATGAGGCTAATACATATGCAAGATACCTTTTAGAGTATTGCTGCCATAAGGCTCTTCATGAAGTTACAACATGTCCAAATTATTTAGCCGATAAGAATCTTTGCTCTTGATGTTTGATATCATGCTTGCATGGGAAACTCCATATTGTTGTTTTGACTAGCTTTTCAAGAGCTGGGTGTGAGTATCTGACCAAAATTCAGAACGTTGTCTTCATGAGCATAGATGTAAATGATGACAAGTTAGAGAAATCCACTTTTTGGTAGATTCATTGAATGCACAATATGCATGTTGCTTTTCTGACTTCTATCAATACATAGAGATGGCTAACTCAGTCTCTTCTCTGACTATTTACATGAGGCTGGGAAGAAAGACGAAGAGGAATTTAGCACAGGCCCTCTGTCAGTCCTAATGGTGAGCGTGAAGAGCAACACCCAGATATGCAATTTATCTAGGTTCCAAGGGTGAAACTTCATTTTTGAATTGTTCATTATGGCACCAATTGCATTTTTGTCCTGTTGCCGGGATTTCAAGAAATGCAGACAATGGTACTTTTCAATGAAGGTTTCAACAGGGGCCTCTAGATATCACATATTCTTACTTGAAAAGAACAAATACCGTAGCAACGCACGGGCACGAAACTAGTATATATATGAAGCTCTAGTCTTCTAATAGCTAGGGAAAGCCCTAGTCTGATGTTGTCATTCAATTCAACTGCACCCCACAAAGCAAACCTAGGTCCTAGACATCTATAAAAGCAGCCCCAAACCGCTAGGGATTAGTTTTTTAGCAGCGGCAATGGTGAACCCCCATGCCCCCTGAGGCACAAGCAGCCGCAACAGTCCTAGAGACACGAGCGATTGTGGTCCCCCCCTAAGGCGTGAGCGATGACGACGGTCGCGAGGAGTGTACGGTGGCGGACGCGTGTGACATCCACCTATCGTCATGGCTCCTGCATCCTCCGTCGACGACCTCCTCCGATCCAGCACGTTCGGGCGTCCTTTGGCGATGACCTCCTCTAAAATGGTGGCCTCAGGGGCGTCCTCCAACTGATTTATGTTTAGGCATTCGATGATTGTGTTTTATGCCTACTACTATACTATTTATGTATTCCATTGAGTTTTTTATGATGATGAATTCGATGTCTCTCACGTGGCTTGTTTTTTATGCTAACCATCTGAATTTGCGCACGTTTGCTACAGGGATGTCATATGTGACGTCACACTGACCATTGTAACAACATTAGAGATTTTTACGCCTATCAATCTCACTATTTATGCTTAGAATTGCCAATTTTTATACTTAAATCTGGGGGTGCGCCTACCAGTGTCTCGCATACCATATTTTTCCGTGTGCACCTTAAAAAGGGAATCCCTTAATTTTTGGTGTATGTGGCTGCCATAAAAAGCAAATTTCCTTAATTAACTCCCATGATCAACACACCTAATCAAATCCCTTGATGTACGATGGTCGCATGGACGTGGGTTGTTGGTTAGGCGTGAATCAATCTAATACTGTTTATGCTCAGACTTGAAGATTTTTACAATAATGAGTACAACACATTAGAGTTATTAACGTCTCTCACATTGGCTCGGTATTTACGGTTAAAACTGAGGATGTTTACGCTCAAAACTGAAGGTTTTTATGCTCAAACCTAGAGTGTGTCCACCAATGTACCACATGCCATATTTTCTGCGTGCATAGTGAAAAGGGAAAATCGCTTGATTTATGGTGTCTGTGGATGTCATAAAAATAAAATTCCCTAATCAACTCATCTAATCAACCTCCCTAATTAAATACTTTGATTTATGGTGGTCGCATGGACATGGAGGCTGTTGATTAGGAGCAAATCAATATTTATGCTATATCTAACACTATTTTATGATTAAACTTGAGGATTCTTAGGATCATGAATACAACACATCAGAGTTATCAACGTTGGCTCGATATTTACAGTGATAACTAAGGATTTTTATACTCAAAACCAAAGGTTTTTACGTTCAAACATGTAGTGCGCCCACTAGTGTACCGCATACCATATTTTTATGCCTACCATAATTTTTAGACCTGAAACTAATCAACAAATTGTACCTACCATAAAAATTGTCCCTGCCATAAAATTAGATCTTGCATGCGTGACTGGTCAACTCCCCTAATCTCCACCATAAAATTGTATATGTCATAAAACCACCCCTAATTTTCGTAGGGGACATGGCGGGGCTGTTGGTTGGGCGGGTGCAGAGGGGCGAGTGTATGTGGGCAATGCAGCATGCACTAGGGATGTGACTGGTTAAGCCTCACCGGGTCGATTTGTGTGTGGGTAAAGCTTCACCTATTGTAGGAAACGGGTGACGCCTAAGAGGGGGTGAATTAGGACTTCTAAAACTTTTACTAAACTAGGCCACAATTAAATCCCTAGAGCAAAACTTATGCAAGTAATCAAACTAGAAAGTGCAAACTAGGTTTTGTCTAAGTGTTGCTATCTCTACCGCAAAGACTCTCCAATAGAGTGACGGCCATGACACAAACGCGGTTGTCACGATCTCGCAAGACTCTCACCCCACTCGATACAATTACAATGGCCCGCGCAAGAGCCGAGGGGTTGTGTGGTTTGTCTAAATTCACTCAACTAACTATGGTTCACCTAGAGCAAGCGCTAAAGCGGTCTAACTAACCTAAGCACTTCGCAAAGCACCTACGCTAATCACCGAGTGATTCTATTAAGCACTTGGGTGTTTGAGCTCTTGGAAATGTGCACTATATGCCTTGGTATGTTACTTGGGCTCCCACACCTTCAAATGGCCGGTTGGGTGAAGTATATATAGGCCCCAACTCCAAAATAGCCGTTGGAGAAAAGCTGCAGTTCTCTGCGGCACACCGGACAGTCCGGTGGTGCACCGGACATCACAGTATAGTCTGTCCGGTGCGCCTAGCCGTTGCTGAAAGTTCCCTTTGCCCGGGAACATGATCTCGATGTCGCCTAGAGGGGGGTGAATAGGCGAATAAAAATTATCACTTTAAAACTTTAGTTCTTACTCTACTCGAAGACCAGATCGCAGTGGAATGAAGGACCCTTCGAGTAGGTTGCAGCGGAATAGAGGATCCTTTCTCAAAATGTCCTGCACTTCAAATATAACTTGTACCACAGATAAGTATTGAAGTGCAGATATAAAGAGTAGATAAGACAGAGAGACAGCACAAAATATAGAGCGAAGCACACAGACACAGGGATTTATCCCGAGGTTCGGCCAAGCCTGAGATGCTTGCCTAGTCCTCGTTGGAGTTAGTCACACCTAGGCTTGGAGTCTATTTCAACTCCTTCCTCCGTTTGCTCAGATCTGTCAGTATGACAGATAGAGTCTTCCACTATGTTGAATTGGTTACAACGAAACCGCGGCTGCTTACAATCTTCTTGGCAGCACTTCGGCAGAGTAATGATGTGCTCAAGACTATGCTCTAGCTCTCAGCAGCACTTCTCCACTCTCTAAAGGCTTATAGTTTTGCCTTCTACACAAACTAGAGAGATTCACACAAGAGGAAGAGTAAGAATTGATCCGAGTGATGTACACTATTGTTGGCTGCTCATGTATATGTTGGAGGCGCCTAGGAGTCCCTTTTATAGACCCAAGGGGCCTAGGAGCCGTTGGTATCCATTTTGGAAGGCAATACTTGCTTTCTGTCGGGTGGCGCACCGGACAGGTCCTGTAGCTTGTCCGGTGCGCAATCTCCTTCCAAATCGGGCTCAGCTGACCGTTGGAGCAACGGTCGTCTTGGCTCACCGGACACTGTCTGGTGCACACCGGACAGTCCGGTGCGCCAACTATCCGTTGACCCGAGCCACGCGTCGCCCGCTGATCGCACTGCCGACCGTTGGCGCAATCGACCGTTGGCTCACCGGACACTGTTCGGTGCACACCGGATAGTCCGGTGCGCCAACTATCCGTTGGCCCAAGCCACGCGTCACCCGCTGATCGCGCTGCCGACTGTTGGCGTAGTCGACGTTGGCTCACCAGGCAGTCCGGTGCACCACCGGACAGTCTGGTGAATTATAGCCGTACGTCGCCAAACTTTTCCCGAGAGCGGCCTGTTCACCGGAGTTCAGCCTGGCGCACCGAACACTGTCCGGTGCACCATCGGACAGTCCGGTGTGCCAGACTGAGCTCTTTTCTTTTCTTCTTTTCTCTGTTTCTAACACTTAGACAAATATATTAGTACACAAAAACCAATGTACTAAGTCTAGAAACATACCTTCTCTTTGATTTCCACTTCTTTAGCATTTGGCATGCTTGAGATTGATGTTGGACTCATAAATCCTCAAGTCAGCTTGACTTGATCTAGATTGACATTTCTGAGCTCCAACATCCTGCAACGGTCACATAGAATATCTCCAAACATAGGAACAACCCAAACTAAAGGTCAAGGTGCACTTAGCTCTTTTAGGCTGCTTCCAGTTCTGGTTTCGACATTGGTTCTCCTTCCAGTGACCTTGTTCACTTCTTGAGCTTGGTCTTGAGCCTTATGACTTACACCACACAATTGTAGATGTTACCTCATTGGTTGTAAGTCATGTCCTTATGTAGTGTTCCTCGATGTACCATAACTCTTCTTAACTCGATCAACCTTGATTCCGCAAGTCTTCTTCTTCACCCCTGGCTTTGGGTTCCTGGTCTCCTTGACTTTCTCCCGTGCACTCGGTACCTCGAAGCTCTTCTTGCTTCCATCCTTGGTCTGATCAGTTGTCTCCAAGTTATGCACATCAAGTCTCACTTAAGCAATGTCCATCTTTCTTGTGATGTCCATTATCTATAGATAATTCCGTCTTTGGACCATCACACTTGTTTACTTGTGTTGAACCCTATTAGCTTTGCATTCAGCACCTGTTCAACACTTAACACACTTGTTAGTCCTTTAATTGGGTTGTCATCCAAACACCAAAACCCAAAAGAGAGCTTTCAATCTCCCTCTTTTTGGTGATTGATGGCAACACAATTAAAGCTTACATAAGAATAAGATTTAAAGCACAAATTTTGAATACTAAGTTTATAGAATTCTCCCCCTAAGTATGTGCTTACATCAAAATCTTAATTTTGGCCTTATATGCCAAATTGCACATACTTAGGCTAATTCGAAGCATTACTACACCTTAGCACCTGTGGGATGCATTGTGTCACTAATTAAATCACGATGCGTATGACACACAAATGCACAGAATCAGAGTTAAACACCAATTGAATAGATCTACCACAGAAATATCAACCTACCACTATTTACCATTAAGATACCAAATTTAACAATTTTAAAGCACCAGAATCACATGAATATCTATTACACGATAAATACAGTAGATATTAATTGATTCATATCAACGGAAGCACTAATTTTGCATTAACACCATATAATGCAAGAATCACATGAATATCTATTACATGATAAACACAGTAGATATTAATTGATTCATATCAACGGAAGCACTAATTTTGCATTAACACCATATAATGCAACAAGAAGCATCTGAAAACAACAAGAAGCATATAATAAGAATTATCAATACAACACATTCCTTCCTTAAGATCAAAGGAACTTAAGGAAACCTAAGCTTTAATGCACAAAATTCTCCCCCTTTGACATCAAACACCAAAACCATATTCGAGCAAAAACATAGGATGATGTCAAGGGACAACAGGGTATTAAGCAGGTAAAACACACTAACAATACTCCCCCTTACTCATTAAACATATGCACCACAAGCATTGGAGGAAAATTAAGATAAATACACGCAAAAGATCAATACTTCCTTTTGTACCTTTACCATGTTGTGGTGTGCTTTCCATCTTGAAAGATTAATCTCTATGGAGCTCCTCCACACTTGTGCCTGATCCTTTATCCTAACCTTTTCTTGTTGCTAAGACACCAAGCTTAGAGCAAGTTATAGTATTGTGGCACAAGATGAAGCTTCTATTCTAGTGATTACCAAGAGATATCAATCTAAGCATACTACCAAGGCTACTAATTGAAAAATCATTACTATCATAGTTCCATGATATTTAAAGAAGAGCATCTAGTATCACCAAAAATTATAGAGTATGAGCAATCTATAAATACGCAATTACTCACAACTTAAGATACCAAATACTTGACTTATGGAGGTACCCAAGTCCTGATTGCTCCATTTCTTGCTCATCTTCCCTTTTTCACCTTAAGACTATATAGGGTCACTCAAGAAACAGTTAGTCTCAAAAAACACAAGTTATGTGTGCTCTCCCTAAAGTTGTGCATCAAGTATTTGAATGACTTGCACTTTGCACATTCTAGCTTCCTCAGAACTAGAGGGGATCACAACATATCTTGGTCAAGGCGTACTCAATTTCATCACAAAGAGATACCAATTGAATAGTTGACTTAATACAACAATGCATTCCTTAAGGAGTATAACATTTTACAAGCAACCTAGGCATGCTTCATAATCATTGCACCACATATACCAATTGAAAACGACGAGATCATGCATATAAAGCGCAATGACCAAGTACACCAAGATTAAGAAGAATTTTCTTAGGTACACCAAAGGAAACAACATTTTAAGGCATAAGGCACCTACGCCAAGATACTACCAATTGAAAGGCAAGAACATAGCTATGATCATAATCAACGGAACTTCAAAATTTTCAATGAAATTGCACAGTTCCATTCTCCATACCTTTGCCTTTTCCTGAATTGCCATGAGAGCATCAGTTGTCACCAATTGAGTGCTCCTTTTGCTCATGCACCTCATAACTCAAGAAGGTGCATTAGTGGCACAACATGGATTTGGTATACACACAGTATCAAAATAGGGTAATTATGTGAATATGGACTAAACAAGATGTCATGCTTGCACATAGGTTAATCATTAAAGACAATAGCATGCCTTACAAAAAGGATACAGGTTTATCCATTAACACACAAAGAGTTAATCTTGGTGAATATATCAAATAGAAAACTAACCATTTAATGATTCAAAAGATATAACATATAGAACACACAATCATGATTAAGCAAGCATCATTATGAACCATTGATAATACAGGCAATCTCAAAAGCATAACTACTCCAAAGATAGGTAGCACAACAATCCAACTTAAGAGCAATACTGATTGTTCAACAATATACTTAAGATACACGGGTACCATCCTTTGGAGAGCAAGTTGCAGATTCTCATCAAGGTCCTTTGCTTGATTCACCAATAATGATTAAGGACCTCTACAACTTATTTCACTTGAGATGAACATGGGATTAGTATTGCACAATAATTCAACCTTGGGTCAATGAATAGACAATAAAAATTAACAGCTTAAGCATAGAGTTTGAATTAACCGTCTTAAGCTCTCCCATGGTCTCTAGTCCATCTCGAGGCACCTGCATGGTCTAGTTAGCACAGTTTGGTACCCATCTCGAGATGGGTCCATAACGATCATCCATAAGAGCTTTTGGTACCCAAATAGCAATTGTGCTAGTTCTCGATGATCTCATTATTGATCTAGCACAAGTGTATGATTTGGGTCTTCTAAGTGAATAAGATTGATATAGATTTACTTGCTTAGGAACCTTACCCTTTTTACATACCTTGGATAAATGACCCTGCTCACCACACTTGTAGCAGAAGCGTCGCTTAACCTGACATGACGCTTGCTGTTTATCTTCTTTCTTAGTGGGGGTCATCCTGGAGAGTGCACGTGCTTGATTTATCATTAGCGGACAAGAAGTGATCGTATGGTTCTTGTCATTGCATCCGAAGCATCTCCTTATCCCTTCATCATTGTCGTTGTATGGACACGACGCAATGAGGTGTCCTGACTTATTGCACTTAAAGCACCTCCTTTTCCCTTTTCTCTTTTTGTTCTTGGATGACACAGAGAAATGGTCATTGCAAACAACATGACAAATTGAATCTTTACCTTTTTCCAAGCTCATGTTGATTTCTTCATTTTTTGCTTTAGGAACATCCTTCTTATGGAGCTTAACACCTGCTGCAGTTTTTCCCGTCTCAAGCTTCTTCACCACGCGCCCGTGGATATCTTGAGAAGGTTGAGCAATGCGTCTTCTCCTTAGTTGCTTTGTTTTCTTGTTCCTTTCTTTATTGATGAGCACTTTTTCCTTTGATCCTGCAGCTTGATGCTCATCCAAGAGTTGGCTTTCTTTTGAGCAACCGGGGTTAGCACATGGTGATATATTATCTAAATGTGCACTTGTGCAAGAATGAGGTTCACATGAATTTAAGTTTGTAATTACAACCTCATGAGCAACATCAAGCATGATATGGTCATCAACCAGTTTACTATGAGAATACGACAACATATCATACTTTTCACCTAGAGCAAGTTTTTCTAAATTTATCATTTCTACTTGACTCCTAAGCATAGAATTTTCAGTTTTAAGTTGAGCAACATTAGATAATACATCATGATTATTTCTTTGCTCAATTAAAACAGATTCATACCGTTGGACCAAATTCCCATGAGAGTACTTTAGCTCCTCATGTTCTTTGGTCATCTTCTCCAGGCTGTCGTTGGTTTTGATGAGAGTCTCCTCTAGCCTGAGAAGCGTTTCGCCTTGTTCCTTGTTCCTTCTCAACAGCTTAACCAAGAGCGCTTTGTCTTCTTTGTTGAGATGGGTGTAGAAACAGCGAATCTCCTCTTCTTCCACATCGTCGGTCTCATTTTCCCTGTCATTATTGTCAGTGGAAGCAAAACAGGAAAATGTACCTTGTGATGATGTAGACTCCTCATCCTCATATTCCTCCTCATCATCGCTTTCATCTCCACTTTCATCGTTAGCAACAAGACATGTATAACTAGTGGAAGACAAACCTATCGGTGAGGTGGATTCATTGTTTGGTTGCCATCGTTTTTCTTGTCCCTTTGAAAGGTTAGTACCACAAGCAACATAGGGAGTAGAAGTAGTGCAATTTGACTCAGAATATTTTATTTTAATTCTAGTCCATAGATCATGAGCATCGACAAGAACATCACTATTACTACCTATGACCGCAAAATAAGCATCCTTGCTAAGGGAATTGACTAGGATGTCATAGGCTTGATAATTTTGACGCAGACATCTTAGATCATGCTCATATGGATTTTTCATATCAATATTAATGGGCAAAACACTAGCATCAAGTATTTGCTCTACTTCAGGACCTAAACTCCTAAAAGTATTATATAAATGAAAAGACCAGGATGCATAGTTAGAGCCATCAGAATTGAGAAGTTCTACAGTTACCTCTTGTGACGACATCGTCATCTCCGGACGGCTAAGCCCACACTGGAGAGGCCTAGCTCCGATACCAATTGAAAGTACCCTTTGCCCGGGAATAGGATCTCGATGTCGCCTAGAGGGGAGGTGAATAGGCGAATAAAAATTATGACTTTAAAACTTTAGTTCTTACTCTACTCGAAGACCAGATCGCAGTGGAATGAAGGACCCTTCGAGTAGGTTGCAGCGGAATAGAGGATCCTTTCTCAAAATGTCCTGCACTTCAAATATAACTTGTACCACAGATAAGTATTGAAGTGCAGATATAAAGAGTAGATAAGACAGAGAGACAACACAAAATATAGAGCGAAGCACATAGACACAGGGATTTATCCCGAGGTTCGGCCAATCCTGAAATGCTTGCCTAGTCCTCGTTGGAGTTAGTCACACCTGGGCTTGGAGTCTATTTCAACTCCTTCCTCCGTTTGCTCAGATCTGTTAGTATGACAGATAGAGTCTTCCACTATGTTGAGTTGGTTACAACGAAACCACGGCTGCTTACAATCTTTTTGGCAGCACTTCGGCATAGTAACGATGTGCTCAAGACTATGCTCTAGCTCTCAGCAGCACTTATCCACTCTCTAAAGGCTTATAGTTTTGCCTTCTACACAAACTAGAGAGATTCACACAAGAGGGAGAGTAAGAATTGATCCGAGTGATGTACACTATTGTTGGCTGCTCTTGTATATGTTGGAGGCGCCTAGGAGTCCCTTTTATAGACCCAAGGGGCCTAGGAGCCGTTGGAATCCATTTTGGAAGGCAATACTTGCTTTCTGTCGGGTGGCGCACCGGACAGTCCGGTGCACCACCGGACAGGTCCTGTAGCTTGTCCGGTGCGCGATCTCCTTCCAAATCGAGCTCAGCTGACCGTTAGAGCAACGGTCGTCTTGGCTCACCGGACACTGTCCGGTGCGCCAACTATCCGTTGACCCGAGCCACGCGTCGCCCGCTGATCGCACTGCCGACCGTTGGCGCAGTCGACCGTTGGCTCACCGGACACTGTCCGGTGCACACCGGATAGTCCGGTGCGCCAACTATCCGTTGGCCCAAGCCACGCGTCACCCGCTGATCGCGCTGCCGACCGTTGGCGTAGTCGATGTTGGCTCACCGGACAGTCCGGTGCACCACCGGACAATCCGATCAATTATAGTCGTACGTCGCCAAACTTTTCCTGAGAGCAGCCTGTTCACCGGAGTTCAGCCTGGCGCACCGGACACTGTCCGGTGCACCACCGGACAGTCCGGTGTGCCAGACTGAGCTAAGTTTTGGCTGTACACTGCCAAGCCTTTTGCATCTCTTTTCTTTTCTTCTTTTCTCTGTTTCTAACACTTAGACAAATATATTAGTACACAAAAACCAATGTACTAAGTCTAGAAACATACCTTCACTTTGATTTCCACTTCTTTAGCATTTGGCATGCTTGAGATTGATGTTGGACTCATAAATCCTCAAGTCAGCTTAACTTGATCTAGATTGACATTTCTGAGCTCCAACATCCTGCAACGGTGACATAGAATATCTCCAAACATAGGAACAACCCAAACTAAAGGTCAAGGTGCACTTAGCTCTTTTGGGCTGCTTCTAGTTCTGGTTTCGACATTGGTTCTCCTTCCAGTGACCTTGTTCACTTCTTGAGCTTGGTCTTGAGCCTTATGACTTACACCACACAATTGTAGATGTTACCTCATTGGTTGTAAGTCATGTCCTTATGTAGTGTTCCTCGATGTACCATAACTCTTCTTAACTCGATCAACCTTGATTCCGCAAGTCTTCTTCTTCACCCCTGGCTTTGGGTTCCTGGTCTCCTTGACTTTCTCCCGTGCACTCGGTACCTCGAAGCTCTTCTTGCTTCCATCCTTGGTCTGATCGGTTGTCTTTAAGTTATGCACATCAAGTCTCACTTAAGCAATGTCCATCTTTCTTGTGATGTCCATTATCTATAGATAATTCCATCTTTGGACCATCACACTTGTTTACTTGTGTTGAACCCTATTAGCTTTGCATTCAGCACCTGTTCAACACTTAACACACTTGTTAGTCCTTTAATTGGGTTGTCATCCAAACACCAAAACCCACAAGAGAGCTTTCAGTTGCTCTGTCAGAGCATTTGACCATTGGCGTCGTAGGCTTTTCCACACCAGACAGTCTGGTGCTCACACCAGACAGTCCGGTGATCTTATCTCTGGGTGCCACCTGGAACTAGCTGTTGGGCTGGAGTTCCCTGATGCACCGGACAGACCGGCGTGTGGGCACCGGACAGTCTGGTGTGCCACCGGACAGTCTGGTGCGCCTCGCACAAACAGTCCGCAGCAGCACACTTGGACTTTTCTTGGATCTTCTTAATGTCTTCTTTTGAGGTGTTGCTTTCCTCAATTCCTTAGTCCAAGTAAATCTTGCATCCTATGAACTACAAACACAAACACTAGAAAACTTATTAGTTCACAGATTGTGTTGTTCATCAAACACCAAAACTCAATTAGCCAAATGGCCCGGGGTCCATTTTCCTTACAATCTCCCCCTTTTTGGTGATTGATGACAACACAACTAAAGCAAGCAAATAATACAAGTATTTGAATGAAAATATGCAATCTACTTGCTAGGATGCATGATTGTCCCCACAAAGTGATATTATGGACTTAAGCCTCCCCCTAACTCCATAATTCACTTACTTCCTATTTTTGGACCAAAAGACCAAAACCACTTGAAAAACCATTTGTAGACATAAAATTTTAAAATTTGTGGTGTTTGGTGTTTGATATAGTGTTGGGGGCTTGTTCTCAAATGCTATGAATCAAGAACAAGACAACACAAAGATGTTAAGTGTTAAATATCCTTCGTCCGCTGGAGCATTATCTCCTCAAGGGTTTAATGAACTTCGGACGAAGGATGTAAACATAATATAACGAAAGTTACGAAGGGAAAGACCTTCGTTAAGTTGATAAATAAGTAAACAGAATAAACATATATATATATAAAATGTGCAAGTAATAATACCAGCATTATCATCAATACATTTCCATTCTTATTAAATTCATGAAAACGAATTACAAATGTACCTTCAGACTGATGTAAGGAAAGGTACAAATCGTGATGCGAAAAGACGTGTGCCAAGTCAGCGTGAACAGTATAGGAGTACTGTTCACCTATTTATAGGCACGGGACGCAGCCCGTGTAAAATTACATTGATGCCCTTTACAGTTATCAATAACTCTATAGTAATTCTTCGAGGTCCAATTTGGCTTTTCATCTTTAAGTCGGTTCCTCTTCTGTCGTTATGCCGAAGCTTTTCTGTATATGACTTCATGATCGTCTTATCCTTCGTCATGTTCGCTTTTCATTTCAGCTTCGTCTTAAACATGCCCTTGTATACTCGCGACCTGACTCCGAAGGTGCCTGTTCCGAAGGTGCCTGTTCACATTTTGCACTTGGAAAACATTGTCAAACTGTGTTTTTGAGGACCTTCGGGAGCCGAAGGCCCCCAACAGTAGCCCCTCGCAATATCAATTTATTGTAAAGATAAATTTATATTGCGACATGGACGAAGGCTTTAAGCTGAAGGTCCGTAAAAACACCTTCCTTTTGCTAGAATAGCAACAGTCATTGACAAGCGGGGCCCTCCAGTTTTCGACATACTGGGTGTATAAATACAAGCTCCCCGCGAGTTTATTTGACACGCCCTTTTGCCACCTGCTTTTTTCTCACCAGCTTTCAACCTGCGCACCCTGCTCTTAGCCTGCGCGCGACAGCATTTGCTCGGTCTTAAATTTTTTAAGCTTCGGCTTCAAGTCTAGTTTGCCAGCATTCGCGAAAATGTCTGAAGATAAGACAGCCGCTGGTGCTTCGAAGCTAAGCCTTTCGGAGGAAATGCACCTGGGTTTTCTTGAATCAATGTCGAAGACCAATACTGAAAAGATTGTCAGGGAAACTTTGGAGGGCTTATCTGAAGATACTGGCGACAGTGATAGCTATGATGTGGATAGTGGCGGAGAGGATTCCGAAGATCGCCCGTGGCGGCCTAGTCACTCAAACTTCGGAAAATCAACTATAAAGCAGAGTCACCTTGAAAACATGAGGGGGAGATACTTCCGAGATATATCCATCGTGAGGGCGGATGACGGAGAAAAAACTACGCCGACCCCCGAAGATAATGAGGTTGTAATCTTTCGAAGCTTTTTAAAGGCTGGGCTACGATTCCCTCTAAGCAAGTTTGTAGTAGAAGTTCTGAAAATATATCAGATTTACCTTCATCAACTTACCCCTGAAGCAGTGATAAGATTGGGAATCTTCGTCTGGGCCGTGAGGAGCCAGGGTTTGGAGCCAAGTGCTAAAAGTTTTTGCAATATACACGAGCTAGTATATGAGACAAAACCATGGGGTAAGGAACAATATCATAATAATTTTGGTTGTTACAGCTTCGGTGCCCGCTCTGGGTCAAGCTGTCCCGTGCCAACCTTTCGGAAGAGATGGCCCGGGGAATGGATGAAGGAATGGTTCTATGTGAAGAACGATTTGAAGGTTCGGAAAGATATCAAGGATATCATCATGCGCCCCATCTGGCAGCGCTTCGGACTTCGGAAACCAAAGGTAGAAATGGACGAAGCAGCTAAAGAATGTCAGAGGGCCTTCAGCGTAGTCTGTTCCTTTATTGGGACCAGGGATTTAATGCAAGAGCACATTGCCTTCAGAGTGTGGCCACTTGTAGATGACTGGGAAATGCCGAAGGAGACCGTCAAAGAAGCTGACGAGGGTGGACTAATTAGACTGAAATATACATTCAAGTACGGAGATAAATTTGTTGAACCGGATGATGATTGGCTAAAAAGTATTGAGAATGTAAGTGATGAATTGCTTGGGACCTATTCAAAGGCTGAAAACACTGCATTATCAGCGGCTTTCGGAGGCCGAAAGAAGAAGAGGCTCAACCGAGTATTTGATGCTATTGGGTTTATCTATCCCGACTACTATTATCCAATGCGAGGCCAAAAGAGAAAAAATACTGCTCCTGCAAAGGACACTACTTCGGCTGCTCCCGGGGAGCCAGCACTGAAGAGGAAGAAAGTAAAAGTGTCCACACACCCTCCACGCTGTATTGAGCCGGCCATAGTGCCCGAGTTTATTGGCGAGGCCTCTTCGGCCACCAAAGCCAGAGAACCAACTGCAGCTTTAAAATTCGAAGAAATGGCCGAGGCACCAGCAATAAGAAAGGAGAAATCTGAAGAAAGAGAAACACCAGATGTTATAAGTCCAACAAAAGTTGAAACAACTAAAAGCCAGAAGGGGCCAGCAGCAACCCCGAAAAGAAAAAGAATGGTTAATGTGCTGGATGTCTTGGAGACAATTAAATCTTCAAGCACAACTCCAAAAAAATTATTGAGGCGCCTATTGAAGCCTTTGCTGCTGAAACTTCGAAGCAGCAATCTGAAACTGAAGTTGGGCCTTCGGAAACCACCAAGATACAGCCTTTGGAGGTCAAAAAATGTCAAAGGCAAGTTTAGAAACTGAAAAAGCAACAATAATAGAACCGATTCTGATTGGAGAAATTGGTACTGCCACCCCCGAAGCATCCTCTAAAATACATGATTATATTGTGCGACATGCTTCGGGGAAGAAACTGTCTGAAGAAGAGATTTTTGAAGCCAATCACTATGCCCGAGAACTGAAATATCCGAAGGGGGCCGTAGTATTCAATGGGACAAACGAAGATGACTTCTTATATTGCCTCCCAGACAATAAAGAATTATCCGTGTGCCGGGAAATGGCTAGAAGCATGGGATTCCCGAAGCTTGAAGCTGGCCTTTGCGCCATGACGAAGGAGGATCTTGCGGATAGTCTTGCATATAACAGTCTAAAGGTACGAAGATTGTAAATTTTGAATTTTGTGGATTTTGAATGAATCCTTTACTGTTGTGTTAATCCATTCATTCTTTTTAAATAGGGCTTAATTCTCAGCAATGCCTTAAGGGCACAAAAGAATGCTGAAGACGAGAGCTGCACCATTGCTCTCAACAACCTTCGAACAGAGGTTATCAGGCTACGAAACGAAGCCTTGGAGAAAGACAGAATTCTGTTTACATTAGTGGAAAAAATGAAGGAGGAAGAAGCTAACTCTAAAACTCAAGCCGAAGCTCAGAGGCGTGAGATTGAAGATCTTCGTAAACAACTAGCCCGAGCCAAAGAAGAACGTATTCTTGAAGAAACAAAACGAGAGTTAAGTGAACAATGGGCAGATCATTTGGAAGTTAATGTTAAAGAGCTTCGTGCTTCTCAAAGAAAATGCTATGTTAAATCCATAGAGTGCGTTAAGAAGATAAAATCCAGTTTTGCCAACGTTGGCGCATTTTCTAGCGAAGAGAATTTCTCAAGGGACAATCCCGAAGGTCCGATGGAATGGATTAGCAACGAAGCTGAGGCCTTCGAAGAAATCCTAAATAGCCGTGGAGACATATGTGCTTTTTTGGGTGCAAGAGGAATTGCTACTGTTTTGGAGAAGAAAGGTTGTGAGCATGTAAAATCTTTAGCGCAATCCGAAGCTACTCTGTCCTCCGAAGACATTAAAGATCCCTCAGCCGAAGCAAGCATGATCGGTGGAAAATTTTTCACTGATATCTGGGACAACAGCGGCCGAGAGATGGCGCAAGAAATTATTCAAAAGAGCGAAAAAGGCATCCATGATGCCAGAAAAGTAGCGGCGACTGCCGAAAAAAGTACAGAGCCCGAAGGGCAAATAGGTATTAATTAGTGATTTTTATTATGTTGTAATTTTGGATTCCAAACTTTGTTCACGGTTTGTAATAGTAATATAGTCGTATCTTCTCTTCGCTCAGAACCTGCTGAGGCATCTCCGGGCCCCCACCCGAAGGGGGACGATGAAATTAGAAAAATGGCCGAAGCCATTATGGACAAGGTTGTTGACCAGCTACTGAACGAAGCTGCAGAAATAATTCTTAAAGAGGATTAAATGCTACTGTAAAAACATTTGAAACGTAACGTATGTAATATATTGTAACTTTGAATGTAATATATAATCCATGTACAGTTTTAATTCTTTACGATGCATGAAATCTTGCATACATACCGTTTTTTGAGCCTTCGGCGAAAAAACACCTTCCCTTCTTTTCATGCTTCGTGAAGAAAATTTTATATCACCAGAAGTTGTATACTTCCGTGGTGAAGATTATCCAAGCTTCATGAAATATTCTCCGAAGCTATAGAAAAGTTTTTGTTGCCTCTCTAATGAAGCTACACCTCTTCCCGGCTTGTCTTGTGCTTTAGCACGATTTTCTCTTTCCCAAATTATTCTCCGAAGATCAATACTGTATCCCCTTCTTGTTCCACATGCAATATGCTGTATGATGCTTATGTTATGCAAAATGATGTGATGATGTGATGTTATGCAAGATGACGTTTGTGTCACAGATACATATCCCTGTAATAGAGCATACACACTTTTTATATCAGCGTTGACTTTTCGCTGTAAGCCTCCCTTAGGAGCTTCTTCGCCTTTTACTTTCAGCGGAATCAGCGTTTATTTTTCGCTGTAAGCCTCCCTTAGGAGCTTCTTCGCCTTTTACTTTCGGCGGAATCAGCGCTGACTTTTCGCTGTAAGCTCAGAAAACTTACACTGCGCTCGCTTGGGAACGACTTTTTACTGTTTCGAACAACTTGCTCTGTGTCTATTAAAACAAAATTTTGTTACTACAAAGGTCCTTGACGCCTCCATAAATTCGTATGCTTCAACGATTCAAGCCGAATGTAAAACTGCGAAAAAACTGTTGTTGAGGTAGGATATTTATCAGTAAATGTGCTTCGACTCTGGCACAGTGCTATTGACTGTGCGAGCTTCGGACTCCTCTCTGAAATCCCTCTGAAGGTGATTGTGGTGACTCCCTTCTGGCTGAAGCCCTGGCTGCATCGGTGGCGGTGGTGGAGGCTGTTGCCAAGATGCTTGGGGTTGACTTGCCGAAGCAACAGAAGCTGCAGGGTGATTGCCTACATATTCTGGAATGTAAGGCGAATGGTACGAAGTAGTATGCAAGACCTGCTTCGGCTGATTCTGTTGTGCAGCAGCTTCTGCTAGCTCCTTTTGCTTCTGGATGGTAATGTGACACATCCTGGTGGTATGGCCCTTACCTTCACCACAGAATAGGCAGTATATTTTTCTTGGTTGATCCCCAAATCTTCCCTCGAAGCCCCTGGCGCCTCTGCCCCTTGGTATTGGCGGCCGGAAAGAGCTTTGCTGCTGCCCCGAAGCTTGCGAGGAGCAATGTGGCCTTTGCTGTTGACTCGCTTTGTTGTCATTTTGAGTAGAATTGTGAATTGACCTGACGTGCCTTGGATAAAATCTTCCTCCGAAGCCCCTAGTCATTTCAGAGAACCTGAGGGCTTCCTCCCTTCTTTGGCGAAAATCATTGTCAGCTCGAATGTACTCGTCCATCTTCTGGAGTAGCTTCTCCGGAGTTTGAGGAGGCTTCCTGGCAAAGTACTGAGTTGCAGGTCCTGGCCGAAGCCCCTTGATCATGGCCTCAATGACAATTTCATTGGGCACTGTTGGTGCTTACGCCCTCAGACGTAGGAATCTTCGGACATATGCCTGAAGATATTCTTCGTGATCCTGAGTGCACTGGAATAAAGCTTGAGCAGTGACTGGCTTCATCTGAAAGCCTTGGAAGCTGGTTATCAGCATGTCCTTCAACTTTTGCCATGAGGTGATTGTCCCTGGCCTAAGGGAAGAGTACCAAGTTTGTGCAACGCTTCTGACAGCCATGACGAAGGACTTTGCCATAACCGCCGTGTTGCCACCGTACGAAGATATAGTTGCTTCGTAGCTCATCAAGAATTGTTTTGGGTCTGAATGACCGTCGTACATGGGGAGCTGAGGCGACTTGTAAGTCTGTGGCCAAGGAATAGCCTGCAGTTCTGTTGACAAGGGAGAAGCATCATCAAAAGCAAAATTTCCGTGATGGAAATCTTCATACCAGTCGTCCTCGTTATAGAAACCCTCTTGATGAAGCTCTCTGCGCGGGGGCCTTTGGTTCTGGTCATCTTGAGCAAGATGTCGAAGCTCTTCAGAGGCTTCGTCTATCTGTCTTTGAAGATCAGCTAGGCGAGCCATCTTGTCCTTCTTGCGTTGGACCTGTTGATTGAGCATTTCCAAATTTTGGATTTCTTGATCCAATTCATCCTCCGGAGGTGTTGGACTGGTGGCCTTTCTCTTCTGGCTTCGGGCCTCCCTAAGAGAAACGACATCTTGATTGTGGTCTAACGGCTGCAGAGCAGCAGTCCCTGTCGCTGAAGCTTTTTTCGGTGGCATGACGAAGGTGATGCTTGCCGAAGATTTTCAAAACTCAAAAAGTGGAAGTGAGTTCACCAGAGGTGGGCGCCAATGTTGGGGGCTTGTTCTCAAATGCTATGAATCAAGAACAAGACAACACAAAGATGTTAAGTGTTAAATATCCTTCGTCCGCTGGAGCATTATCTCCTCAAGGGTTTAATGAACTTTGGACGAAGGATGTAAACATAATATAACGAAAGTTACAAAGGGAAAGACCTTCGTTAAGTTGATAAATAAGTAAACAGAATAAACATATATATATATATAATGTGCAAGTAATAATACCAGCATTATCATCAATACATTTCCATTCTTATTAAATTCATGAAAACGAATTACAAATGTACCTTCAGACTGATGTAAGGAAAGGTACAAATCGTGATGCGAAAAGACGTGTGCCAAGTCAGCGTGAACAGTACGGGAGTACTGTTCACCTATTTATAGGCACGGGACGCAGCCCGTGTAAAATTACATTGATGCCCTTTACAGTTATCAATAACTCTATAGTAATTCTTCGAGGTCCAATTTGGCTTTTCATCTTTAAGTCGGTTCCTCTTCTGTCGTTATGCCGAAGCTTTTCTGTATATGACTTCATGATTGTCTTATCCTTCGTCATGTTCGCTTTTCATTTCAGCTTCGTCTTAAACATGCCCTTGTATACTCGTGACTGACTCCGAAGGTGCCTGTTCTGAAGGTGCCTGTTCGCATTTTGCACTTGGAAAACATTGTCAAACTGTGTTTTTGAGGACCTTCGGGAGCCGAAGGCCCCCAACATATAGTTTTCATTGCTTTGGTCCCTAAACTTCTCCCCCTTTGGCATCAACCACCGAAAAGGAAGACATTAAAAGCATGTAGGAAGTAAATAAAAGCTTGTCCTCAAAAGATTACTCCCCCTAAATGAGTGTTCTCCTTTAGAAAGAGTTTTCTCCCCATTTAGAGATGAAGAAAAGCTCCCCCTAACAGAGATCTTAGGAAAAAGCATGTGAAAATTAGAGGTGCAAGCCATGATTTGAAAAGACTAACTTCCCTTATACATAGGTAACAAAATATGAGTTATGTACTTATGCATTTTTAGCAACATGGAAGTATATGATATGAAATATAGTCTAATCAAATATTGGAGAAGACATGTAAATGATACTAGATGTAGTCTCAAAAGATACCGATTGAAATTCAATGGTGAGCTTGAGAGACATGAGAGTTCTTAGAGATTTTGCAGTGGAAGATTGTTGTCTTTCTTCGGGGACCTCATTTTCCTTACAATGAGACTATCACATGAAATAGACTTGAAAAGGTGTTAGTCTCAAAGTATTAGATTATAGAGTAACCTCCCCCTGAAGGTGTGCATACAAGTTTTGAATACTTGTAGGAGACATGCACTTGATTTGATATCAAGAGGGGCAAATTATCTATAATCTGAACTTTGGCACATATAAGTTAAATGATACAACTTATAGAATTCAAAATTTTCAAATTGATGCATCATTTACTATGGAGTGATATAGAAGCTATATGCCGTGCTTAAATAAACATTTTAAGCCATGTAGGTTTGCTTAAGTATATGAATCGAAAGCAAGCAATCCTACCATGAGATTTACCTAGTATGCATCATTCAAAAGTAAATAACAAATGTAATACTAGGCAAGAAAGGTAAACTAGATACAAGGTAAATAGATACGCATATCTAAAAACAAGAGATACAATAAATCTAGTTACCTTAGTCATGGGTGGGAAATTTGGGTCCAAAATTTTCATTAACCCACTTGCCAATAAACTTGATCTAATATGATGTATCCCATGATATACATCCCAACTTTACCAAGTCTCCAAATTTCCCAATGACCTTCAATCCACTCACTTCCCTTTCGGGATCCAAACCTTCTTGGTGCTTTTCATGGTTGAAATAATTTCCTTTGGCACCCAGATGCGTTTGGCCCCCTTTCCTTTGTTGGCTTGCTTGTTGGCCTTGATTGCTATCACCTTTCCATTCTTTTTCTTCTTGATCAAATATGGTGTAGCGTCCATTTTATTCACCTTTTTGATGTAGGTGTTGGAGATTTTGCTTGATGGCTTTTGCTTGAGCTTTTGCCTTTGTTTATCCCCGGTCATCGCCTTGCATTGGAAAGACTTGTGGCCTTCCATGTGGCATAGCCCACAAATCACAGTTTCTCCCTCTACAGGCTTGTTCACTCCCGCAGTGGTGTTATCCTATGGAGGTCGGATTTGTTTGGCTTTGCCTTTCTTGTCATACAAAGCCTTGCCAAGGCGAGCCACTTCTTGCTTTAATTGTTCATTTTCCTTTGCAACCTCATCCAAACATGTCTCTACAACAATATTCTCAACAACGACTTGGTTGCAGGGGTTAGAATCATCAATTAAATCAAAGCAGGAAGTAGAAGCATCTTTCTTAATTATTTCAGGTATTTCAACTAAAGATGCCGCTGGGGTGCTACCAATGTTTTCTAGCTTAGTAGTTAGCTCATTATTGTGTATGCTAAGAATTTCCATTTTCTCTAGCAAATTTTCAATAGCTTCTTGGGAGCTAGCTAACTTAGCCTTAAGTTTTTCATTCTTTTTAATAAGGCTATCATCGGTAGCAGTGGATGGAGCACTAGATTCTAATAGCTCAATTTTAGTTGATAGCTCACTATTTAAGTTTGAAAGGGAAATGTGCCCTTGGGCCATTTCTAAGTATTTTGGTGATTGAGTGCCAACACAAGTGCTTTTGTGTTAATCTATGCAAAGTGGTGGACAAAGTGCAAATCAAGTCAAAAGGTATGTTTCTAGACTTAGTACATTGTTTTATGGACTAATGTATTGTGTCTAAGTGCTGGAAACAGGAAAAATCAAGTTAGAGAAGAGATGGCTTTGTTCTGCCAAAGTCTGCTCAGTCTGGGTGCACCAGACTGTCCGGTGGTGCACCGGACAGTGTCCGGTGTGTCAGACTGGCTCTGGCGAACTTGCTGCTCTCGGGACTTCAACGGTGGTGTACGGCTATAAATCACCGGACTGTCCGGTGGTGCACCGGACTATCCGGTGAGCCGTTCACAGGCGAACTCGTCGCTCTCGGGAGTTGATTAACGGCGTACGGCTAAAATTCACCGGACTGTCCGGTGGTGCACCGGACTGTCCGGTGAGCCAACGGTCAGCTGGGGCAACGGTCGGCCGAGGATTCCATGCGTGACGCGTGGCCGAGCCAACGGTGTGCACCAGACAGTGTCCGGTGCGCCAACGGCTCTCAATCAGCAACGGTCGACTGCGCCATAGAAGGAAAGAAATCCGCACCGGACAGTGTCCGGTGGTGCACCGGACTGTCCGGTGCGCCAGTCGATAGAAGGCAAGATCTGCCTTCCTAGAATGCTCTCAACGGCTCCTAGCTGCCTTGGGGCTATAAAAGGGACCCCTAGGTGCATAGAGGAGAACATCGAGTATACTCAAAGCATTCCTAAGCACCAAGACTTCAATTCCACGCATTTGTTTCTTCGTGATAGCATCTAGAGCTCTTGTTGAGTTGTGAACTCGTCGGGTTGTGTTGCGAGCTCTTGTTGCGACTTGTGTGCGTGTTGACATTCTGATTTTGTGTCTTGTGTGCGTTGCTCATCCCTCCCTTACTCTGTGCTTCTTTGTGAACTTCAAGTGTAAGGGCGAGAGGCTCCAAGTTGTGGAGATTCCTCACAAACGGGATATAGTAAAGCAAGCAAAACACCGTGGTATTCAAGTGGGTCTTTGGACCGCTTGAGAGGGGTTGATTGCAACCCTCGTCTGTTGAGACGCCACAACGTGGAGTAGGCAAGCGTTGGTCTTGGCCGAACCACGGGATAACCACCGTGCCATCTCTGTGATTGATATCTTTGTGGTTATTGTGTTTTGTTGAGACTCCTCTCTAGCCACTTGGCGATTATTGTGCTAACACTTAACAAAGTTTTTGTGGCTTAAGTTTCAAGTTATTCAGGATCACCTATTCACCCCCCCCCCCCTCTAGGTGCTCTCAATTGGTATCAGAACCGTTCTCTTCACAAAGGGACTAATCGCCCGAAGAGATGGATCCTAAGGGGAAGGGAATCGTGATCAACGATAAGAAGAAGGAGTCCTTCGTCAACGAGCCGAAGGATGACAAGCCTACCGACTCGGGCTCAGGCCACAAACGCAAAGATGGGAAGAAGAAGAAGACGAGACGCATCAAGGAGATCGTCTACTACGACGACAGCGATGAGTCCACTTCTTCCCAAAAGGACGACTACGAGAAACGAAAGACGGTTAATTCGAACTTTTCTTTCGATTACTCTCGTATTCCGCAGAGTTCAAATGCACATTTGCTTTCCATCCCTCTTGGCAAACCTCCACACTTTGATGGGGAGGACTACGGATTTTGGAGTCACAAAATGCGTAGTCACTTGTTCTCTCTCCATCCAAGCATATGGGAGATTGTTGAGAATGGAATGAAATTTGATAGCTCGGATAGTCCTATATTTATTAATGAACAGATTCATAAAAATGCACAAGCTACTACTGTGTTGTTAGCCTCTTTGTGCAGGGACGAGTACCATAAGGTGAGCGGCTTGGACAATGCCAAGCAGATCTGGGACACCCTCAAGATCTCTCATGAGGGGAACAACGTCACCTTACTCACCAAGATGGAGTTGGTGGAGGGCGAGCTTGGAAGATTCGCGATGATAAGGGGCGAGGAGCCAACCCAAACATACAACCGGCTCAAGACCCTTATCAACAAAATAAGGAGCTACGGAAGCACGCGATGGACGGACCACGACGTCGTCCGCCTAATGCTAAGGTCCTTTACTGTACTTGATCCACATTTGGTGAACAATATTCGTGAAAATCCTAGGTACACCAAGATGTCGCCCGAAGAAGTCCTTGGAAAGTTCGTAAGCGGGCGAATGATGATCAAGGAGGCGAGGTACGTGGACGACGCGTTGAACGGTCCAATCCATGAGTCTCAACCCATTGCTCTCAAGGCAACAAGGAGCAAGGAGGCACTACCTAGCAAGGTGGCGCAAGTTGAGGCGGCCGGGCTCAATGATGAAGAGATGGCCCTCATCATCAAGCGCTTCAAGACGGCGCTAAAGGGTCGCAAGGGACAGCCAAGCAAGACCAAGACAAAGGGGAAGCGCTCATGCTTCAAATGTGGTAAGATTGGTCATTTTATTGCTAACTGTCCCGATAATGAAAGTGACTAGGAACAAGGGAGCAAGAGGGAAAAGAAGAAGGCATATAAGAAGGCTAAGGGCGAGGCACACCTTGGAAAGGAGTGGGACTCGGATTGTTCGTCATCCGACTCCGACAATGAAGGACTCGCCGCCACCGCCTTCAACAAGTCATCCCTCTTCCCCAACGAGCGTCACACATGCCTCATGGCGAAGGAGAAGAAGGTATGTACTCGAGACAGTACTACTTATGATTCTTCTAGTGATGATGAGTCTAGTGATGAAGAAATAGATTACTCTAGTTTGTTCAAGGGATTGGATAGAACTAAAATAGATAAGATTAATGAATTGATTGATGCCTTGAATGAAAAGGATAGACTTTTAGAGAAACAAGAGGAGTTTTTATATGAAGAGCGTGATAAATTTGTTAGTGCACAAAATTCACTTGCTCTAGAAGTTAAAAGGAATGAAATGCTTTCTAGTGAAGTGTCTACATGTCATGACTCTATCTCTAGCTTAAAGAGAATTAATAATGACTTAAATGCTAAACTAGAAGTAGCAAATAAATCTAACTCTTGTGTAGAACATGTTATGATTTGCACTAGGTGTAAAGATTTTGACATTAATGCCTGTAGTGAACACCTAGTTTGCATTTCTAAATTAAATGATGAAGTGGCTAGTCTTAATGCCCAACTTAAGACTAGCAAAAGTGAATTTGACAAACTAAAATTTGCAAGGGATGCCTACACGATTGGTAGACACCCCTCAATTAAGGATGGTCTTGGCTTCAAGAGGGAAGCCAAGAACTTAACAAGCCGTAAGGTTCCCATCTCCGCCAAGGAGAAAGGAAAGGCCCCTATAGCTAGTAGTATGCAAAAGAACCATGCCTTCATGTATCATGGTAGGAGACATTCTAAGAATGCCTTTAGAAGATATGATGCTTTTGATTTTCATGCTATGACTGCTTCTAGTTCCCATGTTATGCATGATAAAAATGTTGCTAGGAGAAATGTTGTTCATAATATGCCTAGGAGAAATGTTGTTAATGTTCCTAGGAAAGTTAATGAACCTTCTACAATATATCATGCTTGCAATGCTTCATTTGCCATTTGTAGAAAGAATAAGAAGGTGATTGCTAGGAAGTTAGGGGCAAGATGCAAGGGAGATAAAACTTGCATTTGGGTCCCTAAGACAATTGTGACTAACCTTGTAGGACCCAACAAGAGTTGGGTACCTAAGACCCAAGCCTAAATTTGCCTTGCAGGTTTATGCATCCGGGGGTACAAGCTGGATTATCGACAGCGGATGCACAAACCACATGACGGGGGAAAAGAGGATGTTCTCTTCCTACGTCAAGAACAAGGATCCCCAAGATTCAATAATATTCGGTGATGGGAACCAAGGCAAGGTAAAAGGGTTAGGTAAAATTGCTATTTCATCTGAGCACTCTATTTCTAATGTGTTTTTAGTTGAGTCGCTTGGATATAATTTGTTATCTGTTAGTCAATTATGCAATATGGGATATAATTGTCTATTCACAAATGTAGATGTGTCTGTCTTTAGAAGGTGTGATGGTTCACTAGCTTTTAAGGGTGTACTAGACGGCAAACTTTATTTGGTTGATTTTGCAAAAGAAGAGGCCGGTCTAGATGCATGCTTAATTGCTAAGACTTGCATGGGCTGGCTGTGGCATCGCCGCTTAGCACATGTGGGGATGAAGAACCTCCACAAGCTTCTAAAGGGAGAACACGTGATAGGTCTAACTAACGTACATTTCGAAAAAGATAGACCTTGTGCAGCTTGTCAAGCAGGGAAACAGGTGGGAGGCTCTCATCACACCAAAAATGTGATGACCACATCAAGACCCTTGGAGATGCTTCATATGGACCTCTTCGGACCCGTCGCCTATCTAAGTATAGGAGGAAGTAAGTATGGTCTTGTTATAGTTGATGATTTTTCCCGCTTCACTTGGGTATTCTTTTTGTAGGATAAATCTGAAACCAAAGGGACCCTCTAGCGCTTCCTCAGGAGAGCTCAAAATGAGTTTGAGCTCAAAGTGAAGAAGATAAGGAGCGACAACAGGTCCGAGTTCAAGAACCTTCAAGTGGAGGAGTTCCTTGAGGAGGAAGGGATCAAGCACGAGTTCTCCGCTCCCTACACACCACAGCAAAATGGTGTGGTAGAGAGGAAGAACAGGACGCTCATCGATATGGCGAGGACTATGCTTGGAGAGTTCAAGACCCCCGAGCACTTTTGGTTGGAAGCCGTGAACACGGCTTGCCACGCCATCAACCGGGTCTACCTTCACCGCCTCCTCAAGAAGACTTCGTATGAGCTGCTAACTGGTAACAAACCCAATGTGTCTTATTTTTGTGTATTTGGGAGCAAGTGTTATATTCTTTTGAAGAAAGGTAGAACTTCTAAATTTGCTCCCAAAGCTGTAGAAGGGTTTTTATTAGGTTATGACTCAAATACAAAGGCGTATAGGGTCTTCAACAAATCATCGGGTTTGGTTGAAGTCTCTAGCGACGTTGTATTTGATGAGACTAATGGCTCTCCAAGAGAGCAAGTTGTTGATCTTGATGATGTAGATGAAGAAGACGTTCTAACGGCCGCGATACGCACCATGGCGATTGGAGATGTGCGGCCTCAGGAACAATTGGAGCAAGATCAACCGTCTTCCTCAACAATGGTGCATACCCCAACCCAAGATGACGAACAGGTACCTCAAGTGGAGGCGCATGATCAAGGGGGAGCACAGGATGTTCAAGTTGAAGAGGAAGAAGCACCTCAGGCACCTCCAACCCAAGTTCGAGCGACAATTCAAAGGAATCATCCCGTCGACCAAATTTTGGGTGATATTAGCAAGGGAGTAACTACTCGTTCTAGATTAGTTAATTTTTGTGAGCATTACTCCTTTGTCTCTTCTATTGAGCCTTTCAGGGTGGAAGAGGCCTTGCTAGATCCAGACTGGGTGTTGGCCATGCAGGAGGAGCTCAACAACTTCAAGCGTAATGAAGTTTGGACACTGGTGCCTCGTCCCAAGCAGAATGTTGTGGGAACCAAGTGGGTGTTCCGCAACAAATAGGACGAGCACGGGGTGGTGACAAGGAACAAGGCTCGACTTGTGGCAAAAGGTTATGCCCAAGTCGCAGGTTTGGATTTTGAGGAGACTTTTGCTCCTATGGCTAGGCTAGAATCTATTCGTATTTTGCTAGCATATGCCGCTCACCATTCTTTCAGGTTGTACCAAATGGATGTTAAGAGCGCTTTCCTCAACGGGCCGATCAGGTGTACGTGGAGCAACCCCCTGGCTTCGAGGATGAAAGGTACCCCGACCACGTGTGCAAGCTCTCTAAGGCGCTCTATGGACTTAAGCAAGCCCCAAGAGCATGGTATGAATGCCTTAGAGACTTTCTAATTGCTAATGCTTTCAAGGTTGGGAAAGCCGATCCAACTCTTTTCACTAAGACTTGCGATGGCGATCTTTTTGTGTGCCAAATTTATGTCGATGACATAATATTTGGTTCTACTAACCAAAAGTCTTGTGAAGAGTTTAGCAGGGTGATGACGCAGAAATTCGAGATGTCGATGATGGGCGAGTTGAACTACTTTCTTGGATTCCAAGTGAAGCAACTCAAGGATGGCACCTTCATCTCCCAAACAAAGTACACGCAAGACTTGCTAAAGCGGTTTGGGATGAAAGATGCCAAGCCCGCAAAGATGCCGATGGGAACTGACGGACACACCGACCTCAACAAAGGAGGTAAGTCCGTTGATCAAAAGGCATACCGGTCAATGATAGGTTCTTTGCTTTATTTATGTGCTAGTAGACCGGATATTATGCTTAGCGTATGCATGTGTGCTAGATTTCAATCCGATCCAAGGGAGTGTCACTTGGTGGCAGTGAAGCGAATTCTTAGATATTTAGTCGCTACGCCTTGCTTCGGGATCTAGTATCCAAAGGGGTCTAACTTTGACTTGATTGGATATTTAGATTCCGACTATGCTGGATGTAAGGTCAATAGGAAGAGTACATCAGGGACGTGCCAATTCTTAGGAAGGTCCCTGGTGTCGTGGAACTCTAAGAAACAAACTTCTGTTGCCCTATCCACCGCTGAGGCTGAGTATGTTGCCGCAGGACAGTGTTGCGCGCAACTACTTTGGATGAGGCAAACCCTCCGGGACTTTGGCTACAATCTGAGCAAAGTCCCACTCCTATGTGATAATGAAAGTGCTATCCGAATAGCGGAAAATCCTGTTGAGCACAGCCGCACAAAGCACATTGACATCCGGCATCACTTTTTGAGAGACCACCAGCAAAAGGGAGATATCGAAGTGTTTCATGTTAGCACCAAGAACCAGCTACCCGATATCTTTACCAAGCCTTTAGATGAGAAGACCTTTTGCAGGCTGCGTAGTGAGCTAAATGTCCTAGATTCGCGGAACTTGGATTGATTTATAGCATACATGTGTTTATGCCTTTGATCATGTTCCTTATGCATTTTGTTGCTTACTTGTGGTGCTCAAGTTGTACAAACACTCCCTGGACCTCACAAGTCCTTTTTGGAAGTGATGCACATATTTAGGGAGAGCTGTGCTACAACTTGACCCTTTGAGACTAACCGTGTGCTTGAGTTTGCTTGTTTTAGTCTCAAAGGAGGTTTGAAAGGGAAAAGGTGGACTTGGACCATGAAAGACTTCCACTGCACTCCGATGAGAGGGTAACTTATTCCAAGTTCATCTCATGTACTCTTATTGCCTTTGTATTCTTATTGAAGATTTTGGTGAGGCAATGGGGTTCTAGGGCCAAGATTGATCCCGTTTTGGTGCTTGATGCCAAAGGGGGAGAAAATAAAGGCCAAAACAATAAATGGATCAGCTACCACTTGAGAGTTTTTGAAAATAGTAGAATAGAGTTTTTGGTTTGTCAAAACTCTTTTATTGTCTCTCTTGTCAAAAGTTGGCTTCTTGTGGGGAGAAGTGTTGATTATGGGAAAAAGGGGGAGTTTTTGAATCTTGAATCAATTTCTCTTGGAATGACTCTATGTTTTAACAAGTGTGTTTGACTTAGAGATAGAAATTTGAGTTTGATTTGCAAAAACAAACCAAGTGGTGGCAAAGAGTGATCCATATATGCCAAATTTGATTCAAAACAACTTTTGGTTTTCATTTGCATTGATATTGCACTTGTTCTAGTCACTTTATGTTGTGTTGGCATAAATCACCAAAAAGGGGGAGATTGAAAGGGAAATGTGCCCTTGGGCCATTTTAAGTATTTTGGTGATTGAGTGCCAACACAAGTGCTTTTGTGTTAATCTATGCAAAGTGGTGGACAAAGTGCAAATCAAGTCAAAAGGTATGTTTCTAGACTTAGTACATTGTTTTATGGACTAATGTATTGTGTCTAAGTGCTGGAAACAGGAAAAATCAAGTTAGAGAAGAGATGGCTTTGTTCTGCCAAAGTCTGCTCAGTCTGGGTGCACCAGACTGTCCGGTGGTGCACCGGACAGTGTCCGGTGTGTCAGACTGGCTCTGGCGAACTTGTTGCTCTCGGGACTTCGACGGCGGTGTACGGCTATAAATCACCGGACTGTCCGGTGGTGCACCGGACTGTCCGGTGAGCCGTTCACAGGCGAACTCGTCGCTCTCGGGAGTTGATTAACGGCGTACGGCTAAAATTCACCGGACTGTCCGGTGGTGCACCGGACTGTCCGGTGAGCCAACGGTCGGCCGAGGATTCCGCGCGTGACGCGTGGCCGAGCCAACGGTCACATTGGAGCACCGGACTGTCCGGTGTGCACCGGACAGTGTCCGGTGCGCCAACGGCTCTCAATCAGCAACGGTCGACTGCGCCATAGAAGGAAAGAAATCCGCACTGGACAGTGTCCGGTGGTGCACCGGACTGTCCGGTGCACAAGTCGACAGAAGGCAAGATCTGCCTTCCTAGAATGCTCTCAACGGCTCCTAGCTGCCTTGGGGCTATAAAAGGGACCCCTAGGCGCATAGATGAGAACATCAAGTATACTCAAAGCATTCCTAAGCACCAAGACTTCGATTCCACGCATTTGTTTCTTCGTGATAGCATCTAGAGCTCTTGTTGAGTTGTGAACTCATCGGGTTGTGTTGCGAGCTCTTGTTGCGACTTGTGTGCGTGTTGACATTCTGATTTTGTGTCTTGTGTGCGTTGCTCATCCCTCCCTTACTCTGTGCTTCTTTGTGAACTTCAAGTGTAAGGGCGAGAGGCTCCAAGTTGTGGAGATTCCTCACAAACGGGATATAGTAAAGCAAGCAAAACACCGTGGTATTCAAGTGGGTCTTTGGACCGCTTGAGAGGGGTTGATTGCAACCCTCGTCCGTTGGGACGCCACAACGTGGAGTAGGCAAGCGTTGGTCTTGGCCGAACCACGGGATAACCACCGTGCCATCTCTGTGATTGATATCTTTGTGGTTATTGTGTTTTGTTGAGACTCCTCTCTAGCCACATGGCGATTATTGTGCTAACATTTAACAAAGTTTTTGTGGCTTAAGTTTCAAGTTATTCAGGATCACCTATTCACCCCCCCCCCCCTCTAGGTGCTCTCAAAGTTTGCAAAAGTTTCAAATTTTTCTAGCAAACCTTTATAATCATTCTGGAAGCTAATCAACTTATTTTTCAAAGTTTTAAGTTGAGCTTTTTGCTTAGTGCAAACATCCTGGAAAAATTCTACGGCTTCCGCAAGCTCATTTAGAGAGGGATTTTCCTCACCTTCATCATCACTACTACTTTCATCACTAGAGGATGGAATGCTTTTGTTACCTCTTGCCATAAGGCATTTGTGTGATGATCGTGATGAGCGTGATGAGGATCGGTGGCTGCGCGTCCTTGGAGGTTCATCTTCACTTGAAGAATCATCCCAAGTTCTAACACTTGTTAGCGCCTTGCCTTTGCTCCTCTCCTTTTTTGGTTTGGCCATATTTGGATAGTTGTCCCTGAAGTGGCCCTTCTCCCCACATGCGAAGCATCCTCTCTTCCTTTGCTTTTTCCTGTCAATGTTAAAGAGAAGATCTTCGACCTGCAGGGGCACACCCATTAGATTAATCTTGCGGATCATCCTCATTACCTTTTCGACGCGTCAGATTGTTTCTTCGTCCTCGGAGGATGATGTGCATGGTTGATTATCTTCATCATCATCACTTTCTTCTTCCTCCTCTTCTTCACTTGAGGAACATGGAGTGGGAGCCTTCTTTTTGCCCTTCCTTTCATCACATGCAAAAGCATATGGTTTTGAGGAAGTTGGCTCCTCTCCCCGACACATTTTTCACGACATCTCAAAAGTCACGATTTTCCCAATCACAATGGTCGGGGTCATGTTGCTCAAGTCCTCCATGTTGTGAAGGATGGTGACGATGCTCCCATATCTTTGTTGTGGTAGCAGGGAGATAATCTTCCTCACAATGTCCGCATCACCTAGCTTATTAATGCCAATAGAATTGAGCTCATTGATAATTAGATTCAAACGAGAATACATGTCTCTAACAAGCTCATCATCTTTCATAGCAAAAGAATTATACTCATTTAAGACTAGGCAATGTTTTTGCTCACGGACATTGGATGTGCCGTCATGGAGCTCATGCAATTTTAGCCAAATCTCATTAGCAGCTTTCAAGGTAAATACTTGATTAAAAATATCCATGCTAAGAGATTCATACAAGCAATTTTTGGCTCTAGCATTGTTGGGGGTATGCTTCATAGCCGAAGATCCTAAAAGAGGAAAACACCTTCGGGCATGATCCTCTCAAGAACAGCGCCAAAGTTATCACCGATAGAGCTTCGGCACAGTGGCAAGTCTCAAGACGAAGGGGGCAAACCGACTTAAAGATCAAATGACTCAAAAACCCATGATGTTTTGTGTCAGTTTTGTAATTGATTGTAAAGGGGATAGATGTAATTTCACATAGGTTGTGTCCTGTGCCTATAAATAGATGAACAGTGCCCCTGTACTGTTCACGCAATCTTGTAATTGTTGACGCATCATACTGGAATTGGTTTCCGTCAGGGAGAAGGTATAAATGTATTTAAATGTCATGTTTTAATATTCAAATTGATATAATGAAATATAAGAATAATATTATCTGCTCCTAACACACGTTTTATATGTTATTCTTCATTTTACATTATTCTATAAACCTGAACACGAAGGTATGACCTTCGTGACACCTAATCTACAACCTTCGTCCGAAGTTCATTAAATCCTCGGGGAGATAATGCTTCAACGGACGAAGGGCATTATTATTTAACATTTTTATGTTGCCTTGTTCTTAATTCATAGCCTTTGAGAACAAGTCCCCAACATTGGCGCCCACCTCCGGTGAACTCACTTCCACTTTTTGAGTTGATGGCTTCGTTCAAGAACCAGGCTGCAGCTGCTTCGGCTTCGAAGCTGGTCCTCCCGATCACAGGCGGTTCATGCTCAGAACCGGCCAACAAGAAATAGAAGAAGGAGGCACAGAGAAGGGTACAACATGTCGGGGTGCAGGGACCCTTCATCAAGTCAAGATGGTCTCATATCCCAATTACCTTCTCCCAAGAGGACCTTCAGCTCAAGGATTTCCCTCACAATGATGCTATGGTTATTTCTTGTGTTATCAAAGGGTTTCTGGTCCACAATGTTCTGGTTGATACAAGCAGTGCAGCTGATATCATATTTGCTAAGGCCTTCAGACAAATGCAAGAACCAGAAGACAAGATTCATGATGCTACACACCCTCTCTGTGGCTTCGGAGGAAGACAGATTGTAGCACTTGGCAAGATCACCATGCCAGTGACCTTCGGATTTGTTAACAACACCAGAACTGAGCAAGTTGTGTTTGATATTGTCGACATGGAGTACCCCTATAATGCAATCATTGGTCGTGGAACACTTAATACTTTCGAAGCAATTCTTCATCCAGCATATCTTTGCATGAAGATACCTTCGGATCAAGGACCTATTGCTATTCATGGGAGTCAGGAAGCTGCCAGAAAAGCTGAAGGGAACTGGGTAGATTCAAAGGTAATCCATAATATAGATGGAAACGAAGCTTGTGAGTAGTACAAGTACAGAAGGGAGAAGGCTGCTTCAGCCGATCAGCCGAAGCCCATGCTTTTATGTGAAGATATTGCAGAGCAGAAGGTGCTGCTGGGATCTCAATTGTCTAAAGAACAGGAGAAAACCCTGATAAGGTTTTTGTTCAACAACAAAGATGTCTTTGCGTGGTCAGCCAATGATCTCTGTGGCGTTAACAAGGATGTCATTGAGCACTCGCTGAATGTTGATCCATCCTTCAGACCCAGAAAGCAGAGGCTTCGGAAGATGTCTGATGACAAAGCCGAAGGTGCTCGGAATGAAGTGAAAAGACTCCTTAGTGCTGGAGTCATCAGAGAAGTGAAATACCCAGAATGGCTAGCCAACACTGTTATGGTGAAGAAATCCAACGGTAAATGGAGGATGTGTATCGATTTTACTGATCTCAACAAGGCTTGCCCGAAGGACGAGTTTCTATTACCAAGGATAGATTCTCTAGTAGACGCAGCAGCTTCATCAGAACTTATGAGTCTGCTAGATTGTTATTCAGGCTATCATCAAATTTGGATGAAGAAAGAAGATGAGCCAAAAACCAGCTTCATAACCCCTAGCGGAACATATTGTTACCTTCGGATGCCTGAGGGGCTCAAGAATGCTGGAGGAAGCTTCAGTAGAATGACAGCGAAGGTTCTCCATTCTCAGATAGGCAGAAATGTGCTAACCTATGTTGATGATATTATAGTGAAAAGCACGAAGCAACAAAATCACATTGCTGATCTGCAGGAGACGTTTGCTAATTTTAGACAAGCTGGTCTGAAGCTGAATCCAGAGAAATGTGTCTTCGGAGTGAAGAAGGGGAAATTCCTTGGTTGTCTGGTTTCAACAAAAGGAATCGAAGCTAATCCAAATAAAATCGAAGCTATTCTTCGGATGGAGCCGCCAAGCACAAAAAAGGGGGCTCAACGGCTGATAGGAAGACTAGCATCTCTAAATCGATTCATATTTAGATCAGTAGAGAGAAATTTACCATTCTTTGAAGTGCTGAAGTCAGCCGAAGTCTTTCAATGGGGATCAGCCCAGCAGAAAGCCTTCGAAGAGCTGAAGCAGTATCTGATAGAACTAACGAGCCTAACTCCACCAGCGCCAGGGGCTCCTCTGTTGTTGTATGTGGCAGCTTCGCACTTGGCAGTGAGTGCGGCACTTGTCCAAGAAAAGTTTGAAGGACAAACCAAGAAGCAAGCCCCAATATACTTTGTTTCCGAAGTCCTCAGTCTATCAAAAAAGAACTATACAAAATTGGAGAAGGTGTTATATGCTGTCTTAATGGCCTCTAGGAAGCTTCGGCATTACTTTCAAGCATATCATATAATTGTTCCTTCGTCACAACCTTTGAAGGATATCATGAGGAACAGAGAAGCTACTGGAAGAATTGGAAAATGGGCTGCGGAACTCAACGAGTTCAGCATTGATTATGTGCATAGATCCTCAATACAGTCTCAGGCGTTAGCAGACTTCATCGCTGATTGGATGCCAGGGGCTCAGGGAGAAGAAACTACTAAAGATGCCGAAGCTTGGACAGTATTCTGCGATGGTTCTTGGGGAACCTTCGGGGCAGGAGCAGCTGCTGTGTTAGTTGCACCTTCCAAAGTTAAAATTTGTTACGCAGTAAAACTTGATTTTAGCTGCACAAATAATATTGCTGGGTACGAAGCTTTGCTTTTGGGGCTTCGGAAGTTAAAGGCAATGCGGATTAGAAGGGCGGTTCTCAAAACCGATTCCCAAGTTATTTCTGGTCATATTGACAAGAGTTGTAAAGCAAGAGACCCGAAGCTTGAAAAATACCTAGACATGGTCTAAAGCATTGAAGCCTCCTTCGAAGGGTTTTCTGTCAAGAATATTCCTCGAGGAGAAAATGAACATGCTAATTTGCTAGCCAAGTCAGCGGCACAGGGGCTGCTCTTACCTTCGGAAGTATTCTTTGAAACAATAAAAGCACCTTCGGTGGAACTTCTTGAAAGAGCAGTGCTCAATATATCTCCTGTTCATAGTGAAGATTGGAGAACTGAGATTATGTCTTTCCTCCAGGGTAATTTCCTTTCAGATGACGAAGCTTATAATAAGAGAATAGAGGCAAGAGCTCGGCCATATGTCATAATAGAAGGGGAGCTATACAAGCATGGAGTTTGTTCTCCATTGCTCAAATGTTTATCCAGAGCTGAAGGTATAGAATTGATGAAGGAAATACACACGGGCCTGTGTGGATCTCACATTAGATCTAGGCCCTTGCTGGGAAAAGTTTTTCGTCAAGGATTTTATTGGCCGAAGGCACCTTCGGATGCAGCAGAACTAGTTCAAAAATGCGAAGGCTGTCAGAAATGCGCAAGAGATCAAAAACAACCTTCGTCTATGACTCAGTTAATACAACCAACTTGGCCATTGCAAAGGTGGGGCCTTGATTTGTTAGGCCCCTTACCACCAGCACAAGGAAATTTAAAATATGTTGTGGTGGCAGTAGAATATTTTTCTAAGTGAATTGAGGCGAAGCCTTTAGCCACAATAACTTCGGTTATCATTCAGAAATTCTTCTGGCAGAATATTGTTTGTCGCTTCGGAGTGCCGAGGGCCATTACTGTGGATAATGGAACACAGTTTGATGCCGAAACTTTTAAAGAATTCTGTGGACAAATTGGCACGAATATCCATTTTGCATCAGTTAGGCATCCAGAGTCAAATGGACTTGTCGAAAGAGCCAATGGCATCATAATGATGGGAATAATGAAATCAATCTTCAATCAGCCAAGAGGAAAATGGCCAGATGAATTAATTAAAGTGGTGTGGAGCCACAATACAACAACATCAAGGTCAACAGGCTTTACACCATTCAAGTTATTATTTGGTGACGAAGCAATAACACCAGAAGAAGCAAAAGCGGGATCAATAAGGACAGTGGCTTCGGCAGAGGACGAAGCTGATTACTCTGTGGAGAAAGATGCTATAGAAGGGATCAGGCTTCAGGCCGTGGAAAACATCAATAAATATCAAGCCGAAACAATAAAATGGCGTGATAGAAAGGTTTGGCTAAAGAACATTAAGCCAGGACATTTGGTGCTTCGGAGAGTGGCCAACCCAGATACAGAAGGCAAGCTACAACTGAAATGGGAAGGACCTTTTCTGGTAGTATCTTCGTCAAGACCCGGTTCTTATAGATTGAAGGATATGGACGACAACGACATTCCTAGATCATGGAATGCGGATGAGCTTCGGCGATATTATGTCTAGCTTGATGTAATTTTTTCTGTTTTTTCCTATGGCACCCTTTTCCTTTCTAAAGGGGGAGAAAGGTTTTTAATGGGGCCATAACATGTAAATTCTCTTTTTTCTTATTTCAGCTCTATAAGAGCAATATCCCCCAAGGATGTAAATGTAAAAGCTGAGCACGCACCATCGAGTGCAAAAGAAAAAAAGAAAAGAAAACAGGGAGAAGCTCAAAAGACATCCCTAAGGGGATGCAGAGCACGACGAAGCTACAAAAAAGTCGTTCCTAAGGGAGCGCAGCGTAAGTTTTTCTGCTCAAAAGTCGTTCCTGAGGGAATGCAGAGCTTACAGAAAAAAATAAACGCTGATACCGCCGAAGTAAAAGGCGAAGAAGCTCCTAAGGGAGGCTTACAGCGAAAAATAAACGCTGATTCCGCCGAAGTAAAAGGCGAAGAAGCTCCTAAGGGAGGCTTACAGCGAAAAATAAACGCTGATTCCACCGAAGTAAAAGGCGAAGAAGCTCCTAAGGGAGGCTTACAGCGAAAAGTCAGCGCTGATACACCGAAAAGTAAACGGTGAGGCCGAAAAATAAACGGCAAAGAGACTGTGACTATTCCTAAGGGAACGAAGACTGTGGTTATGGCTTTGGATATGCGTTTGAACACTCATCTGCATGATACATTACATCATAGCATTTGCATTCATAAACATTCATTTAGACATACGTAGGTTCATTATCATCATAACACAAGTAATCGCTTCGGCTCTAAAGATCATGCTTCGGCAAAGGAGAAAAAAGAAGCAGTTCTTTTGCTTCGCTGCGTACGAAAAGAAGGGAAGGTGTTTTTTCGCCTTCGGCTCAAAAATGATAATTTCGTCCACACCAAAGCATTCCATACATAATGACGGAAAGGTAAGAATATATTACAAGGTATGGACATTGTTCACAAAATACAATTAATTACATTTGTAACAGTTACTACAGAAAGTTTTTAGAATCTCTTCTACAGTCATTCATCTAAGCTTCATCAATATTCACTGAGCTTCAGCTTCAGCGTTGTTATCCAATAAAAGCTTCGGCATCATCTTCTTACTCCTCAAGCTTCAGTTTCGGCTTCATCATCCTACACAAATTAAAAGTATTATAAGCGAAATTCAATTTCGAAGGAAGAGGTAAGCACGAAGGTATAATTTTGTTACCGGCTTGAGATGACTCCGAGCTTCGTCACCAGCTTTCTCTCACCCACCCTTTGTCCATACCACCTTTATAAATTTGTTCCCAATGCTTCGGGCGAGGCTGGGAATATCATCCAGAATTGCTGGTGATAGGCTAAAATTGGGTCTGTTGATAATTTTTCCGTGTTCACAGCCAAATTTTAGGAACGCAGCAGCAGTGCCCCGAGAAGCTACCAGGGCGCAGAAGTCGCCGTGTCTGGCAATAACATCATCGAGGTCATCGATCTCACCTTCGATGTGTTCAAAGGCTCCTGGTAGATCTTCAGCTGAAGGAGTAAATTTTTCACTGCTGGCCCCGACCGAATGAAATACCTTCTTCAGCCGTTGAATACATTGATTGCTAATTCAAACATTTACTTTGAAGGTCGTTCAATGATTTTTTCAAATCTAAACCCTTCTGGACTTCGACCTCACGTTTTTCATTAAGATTCAGCCTTTCCTATTCGAAACTCTCTGACTGGCAGAGAAGCTTTGTGTTCAGTTTTGTTATTTTAGCTTCGGCTTTTGCTAATAAGCCTTCAGTTGTCTGGAGTTCGAACTCTTTCTTTTCAAAAGCAGCTGATTGCTCTTTTATTTTGTTTTCCAAGTTTTCAATTATAACCTCGTGCTTTTTATCTTCCAGATTCTGTTGCATCTTCAAAGCTTTGCTCAGTAACATACTCTGTACGTGAACAACTTTTGTTAGGAAACATTTTATTATGAAAAATAAAAAAGTTAGACAGAAATTTTTTACCTTAGAATTGGAATAAAACAAACTACCGACGATGTGCTGTCGTCGGTAGCGGCTAATATCGGCTTCGAGCTTCGGGAAATTAAACCGATACTCTTTGATAGAGTACTAATAACCTTCGCTCCGGCCTGATCCCGAATGCAGCCTAGCTTCTCATCATCAACACCCCCGAAGAGAATCGCCCCCGGCCCATAGCCGCAAGATATGGCATACTCTTTTAGTTCTTCTTTTTCGTCTTTCGTCAGTTCTTGCCCAATCAAGTTTTGAAAATTGAAAATTTCGTCTTCCGATGCTTCTTCGGCCCGAAGTTTCTTCGGTGGCCCCAGCAGCTTCTTCTGCGGCCAGGTCTACCAAAATTTTGTCTATATCAGCAACAATGCTTTCTAAATTAATATCTTCGGCTCTAGTAGCTTCGGCATCCGTAGCCTCCGAAGGTGCAACTTCAGTAGCTATCGAACTTTTAGCAACTGGCGCCTTCGGTGCTGAAGCTCCTGGTGGTGTCTTTTCAATGACCTCTATCACCGTGATGATTCTTTGCTTCTTTGCTTTATCTGCTTCCCTCGATTTTACGGGCTCCTTTTTCTTCTAAAAAAGCTTCATCAGTTGTGGCCCCAGTGGACTTAGCTTGACAGGCAAAGATTCAGTCATTACCTTTAAGATTTCCTCTACTTCGGTAGTAGAGGGTGTTCAGGAGTTCCTTCTTCTTCGTCAAATGTTTTTTGCTTCGGAGACGAAGCTTTTCTTTTCTTTGAAACACTTATTTTCGGCTCAGACTCTAGTTTTTTCTTTTTCGTTTGTTCTTCATCATCTTTGTTTAGAACATCAGCTACTCTTTTTCTCTTTTGGCCTTCAGCACCTTTATCTAGCCGCTCGTAGTCAGGATATTCAAAACCCAGGGCATCCATTACACGGTTTAGCCTTCGCTTCGGACGGGTGCCGAAGGCTGCAGTCATCAATTGGTCTTCTTTCTTAGAATAATTTCCAAGTATTTCATTACACATTACTTCAATTGTGTCCAGCCACTCTTGGCAAGGTACCTTGAAAAGTTTCTTGAATTTGAAATGGTAGGGCAACCAAACAAGTTCCCCTGTCTTCTTCTTCCCCTCTAGCTTCGGCATTTCCCACTCCTTCAAAGTCGGGAATACTCTGAAGGCCAGAAATTCCTGCACCAAGTCCCTAGTGCCAATATGATCTGCAATCACTCTAAATTCAGCTAGAGCAATCTGACTTAGACTCCCTGGTAACATATTGCACGGGGGTCGGGTCTCTCCGAAGATCAATTCCAACGGACTCTGGACCAACTTATCTTCATCTTCGTCAACTCTCACGTAGAACCATTCAGATTTCCATCCAGCTGGCCATTTGCTTCGGTAACTGATCACTGGGAACTTTGTAGTCTTACGGTAAGCAAAGTTGTAGCAGCCAAAATTTTCATGAAGACCATCTCCCCTAGCCTTGGTCTGGTAGTGCAGTTCGTGCACTCGGCAGAAACCTTCAGCAAATGGTTCCACCCCCTGGCTTCGGAGAGCCCAGATATAAACATTTAGCCTAACGATAGCGTTAGGGGTTAGCTGATGAAGATAGATCCCAAATTTCTTCAGTACTTCAGCAATCATCTTGTTCAAAGGGAATCTTAAACCAGCTTTAAAAAGGCTTTTGAAAACCACCACTTCGTTTTTTCCCGGCTTTGGGATTGTTTCTTTTCCACCAAAATGAATCAGCTCCTTCTTCGCTTCGCTAAGATAGCCCAACTTCACCATCTTAGGAAAATCGGCTTCAGAGATGGTGGACTTTCCGAAGTCCAGGTGGCTAGGTTTGCTCGGCACTGCGCTGCTATAATCATCTTCGGAATTAGTTTCTTCAGCATCAGCTTGTCCTGCTTCGGCGACAGGAATATCCTCTGATGTTACCAGTCCAGACCGCCTCATTGCTTCATAAATTGGAACAGTTCCAGTAGCTTTGGCCTCATCTCCCTCACGGTCAATCCTGGCAGTAGAACGCAATCTCGCCGTCTGATTATGAATCTTTTGAAATTTTTTGAAGTTGTTGATTTTCTCGATTTCTCCGAAGCTCTTTTTCTCGTGACAAAGCAGAATCGAAAGCGGTGCTTCGCTTGAGCACGACGATCAAGCTTCGGCTATGGTTAAATTTTTTGACAGCACAACAGTACAATAGCAATGAATGCTGTGGTAACTTCACACCTACCCGTCTGTTTATATAGCGCCGCAGGTGGGAAGGTAAACCGCCAAGGTCTTTCGCACCGGAAAAACAGCCACCCACACTCATTGACCGGTGGGCCGCAAGGTCCACGAACGTGAATCGCCAGGGCGCGCGCAACTGCTACAAGATGGGGCCACCTTGCGCGCAGATTATTTTAATCGTTTCTCATCAACGAGCTCAGGGAAGGTGTTTTTTCGGATCTTCGGTATCCCAAAGCCTAGAAGATTTTTTCACGGATCAAGCTCGTTACGAAAAACGATCTAGCACCGCGAAGGGGCTACTGTTGAGGGTATGTTTCGTAGCCGAAGATCCTAAAAGAGAAAAACACCTTCGGGCAAGATCCTCTCAAGAACAGCGCCGAAGTTATCACCGATAGAGCTTCGGCACAGTGGCAAGTCTCAAGACGAAGGGGACAAACCGACTTAAAGATCAAATGACTCAAAAACTCATGATGTTTTGTGTCAGTTTTGTAATTGATTGTAAAGGGGATAGATGTAATTTCACATAGGCTGTGTCCTGTGCCTATAAATAGATGAACAGTGCCCCTGTACTGTTCACGCAATCTTGTAATTGTTGACGCATCATACTGGAATTGGTTTCCGTCAGGGAGAAGGTATAAATGTATTTAAATGTCATGTTTTAATATTCAAATTGATATAATGAAATATAAGAATAATATTATCTGCTCCTAACACACGTTTTATATGTTATTCTTCATTTTACATTATTCTATAAACCTGAACACGAAGGTATGACCTTCGTGACACCTAATCTACAACCTTCGTCCGAAGTTCATTAAATCCTCGGGGAGATAATGCTTTAACGGACGAAGGGCATTATTATTTAACATTTTTATGTTGCCTTGTTCTTAATTCATAGCCTTTGAGAACAAGTCCCCAACAAGCATTTAGATGAATTTCTTTTTCCTCACTCGTGGTGGGTTTCTCGGGATTCTTGAGGGGTTTCATCCCGTCACGAGTGACTCTCCAAACACCTAGATCAACGGCCTCAAGGTAACAAGCCATTCTAGCACTATAATATGGGAAGTTAGTGCCGTCGAAGTGTGGTGTCCTATGGGTATCCATCCCTTCCTCTAAAAAGTGTCGGCTCTTTTAGCGGTTAAGCTAAAGCGTTTCAAATGAGCCAAACTGGGCTCTGATACCACTTGTAGGAAACGGGTGACGCCTAAGAGGGGGTGAATTAGGACTTCTAAAACTTTTACTAAACTAGGCCACAATTAAATCCCTAGAGCAAAACCTATGCAAGTAATCAAACTAGAAAGTGCAAACTAGGTTTTGTCTAAGTGTTGCTATCTCTACCGTAAAGGCTAAGTTTCAATCTACACTAAATAAGTATGAATACAAGATTGAAACTTAAATGCTTAATGTAAATGCGGAAACTTAAAGAGCAAAGTAGAGAAGCAAACTCTCGTGGATGACGCCGGTATTTTTACCGAGGTATCCGGAACTACACAAGGTCCCGACTAATCCTCGTTGGTGCCCCTACGCAAAGGGAAGCCCACGCGAGGGCCTGAAAGCTCTCTTGTGGGTTTTAGTGTTTGGATGACAACTCAATTAAAGGACTAACAAGTGTACTAAGTGTTGAACAGGTGCTTAATGTAAAGCTAACAGGGTTCAACACAAGTGAACAAGTGTGATGGTCCAAGGACTAGATGATGGATAGATAATGGGCATCACAAGTAAGATGGACATTGCATAAAGTGAGACTCGGGTGCGTAGCTCGGAGACAACTGATCAAGCCAAGGATGGAGGCAAGAAGAGCTTCGAGGTACCAAGTGCACGGGAGAAGGTCAAAGAGGCTGAGGAACCCAAAGCCAAGGGTGAAGAAGAAGACTTGTAAAGTCAAGGGTGATCGAGTTGAGAAGAGCTATGGCACATCAAGGATCACTAAATAAGGACGTGACTTACAACCAATGAGGAAACATCTATAGTTATGTAGTGTAAGTCATAAAGCTCAAGATCAAGCTCTAAGAAGGGAACAAAGTCACTAGAAGGAGAACAAATGTCAAAATAAGAACTGGAAGCAGCCTAAAAGAGCTAAGTGCACTCTGACCTTTAGTTTGGGTTGTTCCTATGTTTGGAGATATTCTATGTGACCTTTGCAGGATGTTGGAGCTCAGAAATGTTAGTCTAGATCAAGTTAAGCTGACTTGATGATTTATGAGTCCAACATCAATCTTAAGCATGACAAATGATAGAGAGGTGAAAATCCAAGAGAAGGTATATTTCTAGACTTAGTACATTGGTTTTTGTGTACTAACGTATTTGTCTAAGTGTTAGAAACAGAGAAAAGAAGAAAAGAAAAGAGATGCAAAAGGCTTGGCTGTGTACAGCCAAGACTCAGCTCAGTTTGGCACACCGGACTGTCCGGTGGTGCATCGGACAGTGTCCGGTGCGCCAAGCTGAACTCTGGTGAACAGGCCGCTCTCGCGAGAAGTCTCGCGACGTACGGCTATAATTCACCGGACTGTCCGGTGGTGCACCGGACTGTCCGGTGAGCCAACGGTCGGCTGGGCCAACGGTCGGCCGTGCAATCCGCGCGTGACGCGTGGCCGAGCCAACGGTCAGATGGAGGCACCGGACTGTCCGGTGCACCAACGGCTCCAAGACTGCAACGGTCAACTGCGCCATTTTTGGAAGGAAATCGGGCACCGGACAGTGTCCGGTGCGCCACCCGACTGAAGGCAAGATTTGCCTTCCTGTCCGGTGCGCCACCCGACTGAAGGCAAGATTTGCCTTCCTGGATTGCTTCCAACGGCTCCTAGGCCCCTTATGCCTATAAAAGGGACCTCTAGGCGCCTCAATCAGAAAGACAAGTGCAGCCAACAAGTGTAGACATCTCTCGGATCAATTCTCTCTCCCTCTTGTGTATATCTCTCTAGTTTGTGTAGAGGCAAAGGTATAAGCCTCTAGAGAGTGGAGAAGTGCTGCTAAGAGCTAGAGCATAGTCTTGAGCATATTGTTACTCTGCCGGAGTGCTGTCAAGAAGATTATAAGCAGCCGCGGCTCTGCTGTAACTACCTCAACATAGTGGAAGGCTCTATCTATCTGACTGACAGATCTGAGCAAACGGAGGAAGGAGTTGAAATAGACTCCAAGCCCAGGTGTGGCTAACTCCAACGAGGACTAGGCAAGCATTTCAGGCTTGGCCGAACCTCGGGATAAATTCCTGTGTCCACGTGCTCTGCTCTGTGTTATGTGCTGATTCTCTGTCTTATTCAGTTCTTACTTCTGCACTTCACTGCTTACTTGTGGTACTAGCTTTCTTTGAAGTGCAGGATATTCTTAAGACAGGAACTTCAATTCTGCTGCAACCTACTCGAAGGGTTCTTCACTCCACTGCGATCCTGTCTTCGAGTAGAGTAAGATTTATGTTTTAAAGTGATAATTTTTATTCGCCTATTCACCCCCCCCTCTAGGCGACATCCAGATCCTGTTCCCGGGCAAAGGGAACTTTCAATTGGTATCAGAGCTAGGCCTCTCCAGTGTGGGCTTAGCTGTCCGGAGATGACGATGTCGTCACAAGAGGTAACTGTAGAACTTCTTTTAGGCGATGGTTCTAATTACAAATCTTGGTCTGTCTCTATTTATAATGCTTTCATGCATGTTGATCCTGATTTGAGATAGATCTTTAGTAGAAGTATTTTTCCCTCTGATATTATTAAAAATCCTTCTAATGCTGAAATAAGATGTTTATCTCTCAATCACCGTGCTTGCAACATCTTAGTTGGCTCTCTTTCTAGAAGTGCTTATTTTGCCATCATGGGTAGTGATAGTGATTTATTTGTTGATGCTCATGATTTATGGAATAGAATTAAAGGAAAATATTTTATGGCAAATTGTGATGCTCCTACTCCCTATATTACTTGTGATACTAACCCTTCAAAGGGAGAAGAAAAGTGTTGGGCACCAAACGATGACTCCACCTCATCGACAGGTTTGTTCTCCACTGGTAATAAATGTTTTATTGCTAACAATGACGGTGGAGACGAAAGCCATGATGAGGAGGAATATGAGGATGATAGCGAGGATGAATCTTCATCACCACAAGGTGCATTTTCCTGTATTGCTTCCACTGACATTAATGGCAGGGAAAATGAGACCGGCGATGTGAAAGAAGAGGAGATTCGCCGTTTCTATATCCATCTCAACAAAGAGGACAAAGCGCTCTTGGTTAAGCTGCTGAGAAGGAACAAGGAACAAGGCGAGACGCTTCTCAGGCTAGAGGAGGCACTCATCAAAACAAACAACAGCCTGGAGAAGATGACCAAAGAACATGAGGAGCTAAAGTGCTCTCATGATGATTTGGTCCAACGGTATGATTCAATTTTATTTGAGCAAAGAAATAATGATGATGCTTTATCTTGTGTTGCTCAACTTAAAATGGAAAATGCCATGCTTGAGAGACAAGTAGAATTGTTAAATCATGATAAACTTGCTCTAACTAAAAAATATGATTTATTGTCTTGTTATCATGATAATCTCTTGGATAGACATTTCATGCTTGAAGTTGCTCATGAGGTTGTAATTACAAACTTAAAGTCATGTGAACCTCATTCTTGCACAAGTGCACATTTGGATAATATATCACCATGTGCTAACCCCTGTCGCTCAAAAGGAAGCGAATGTTTGAATAAGCAACAAGTTGTAGGGTCAAAAAGGAATTTGCTTGGGAACAAGAAACAAAGACAATTAAGGAGAAGACATCATGCTCAACTGAAGCGTCCCCAATCCTCTGGACTCAAATGTGATACAATTACTAGTCCTAGGAGGCTAGTAAACACATTTATACATCAGATGATCTCAGATCTGCTTAGACGAGACAAACCTATAAAGGTCGCGATCAACTTTAAGAGTTGGTCCACAACTCGGGACATATCATCAGAGTGGGGCTGAAGCAGCCCGATATACGCAGCGAAGCAAATCAGCGGTCCAACAGCCACATGCAAGGTTGGGAACAGTCGTAACTCTTACTCGATCTCCTTTTTCTGAAAAACAACAAATAAGCAAGGGTGAGTACAAACGTACTCAGCAGCCCACCTTCACCCGCGGAATGGGGAAATCAGATATAATGCATGGAATATGTGGAGCTCAGGATATTTGCAGAAACAGCAATATTTTATGCAGGGTTGTTTTGTAAAACATTTTGTATTTTTCAAAGCGCATCCTCTCCCAAAGGAGCAGGAAGTTTTTCAATATTAGAACAAAAATCCCCTGGACTAAACCATCCAGGTGTCTCAGCAGTTTCCCACTGGTTTTCCTTTTCAAAAATAGCTACTGGACTTCCCGTCCACCATAGCTCACGGCTGAACCGCCGAACCTTTTAAAAAAACATTTTTCTCAAACGCACCCCTTTTTTTGAAAACAAAACATTAATTGCCTTACCATACCAGACTCATCCATTCCTGTGGACACAGACTATTCGAATAGGTTTTCAAACTCTGCGCAGAGGTGTACACTTTACCCACTAGTCTGGCTCTGCGATCTCATGATCAGTGAGATCCGAATCCGAATCTCTTTCTTTCCCCGCACGTCCTAACCTTAACGGTTATCCGGAAGGAGTCAGGCCACCACCATGTCCAAACCGGACAAAACTTTCCCCCTCCTTATCCTCCCGGTGCTCCCCAGCCTTCATTACCCTGGGGTTGGACCGTACGAGTTCAGATTGAGTGACTGCCCACACAGTCTCGAGTGGTTGTACTTGTCATGAGTACAGGTAGTGAAAGATGACAAACCGGTCCTTATACGAGGGGACAATCCTTCTGCTCACGCCTAAACCAGCTGAGCCATCACCTTAGGCCCTCCCCTAAACCAGGGAGTCCCTGATTATCCCACTCACAAGGTGATAAGGGTGAAAACCCTTCATCATACACATTTTGAAAAGCATTTTCTTTTGAAAACTCACACCTTTCCTCAAATCATTTGTAACAAATATATCAGGGATTGATTGCGGCAAGCGGCTGGGTGGCCATAATAACTTGTCTCAAAATCATATCATGCATAAAATAACAGGCTGAGGGTTGTGGTTGAAAAATCATAGGTAATTTATGCATCAAAGGGATCCAGTGAGCTTGCCGTGCTTATCCGGCGAAGGGGAAAGAGAGCTCGCGGAACTGGCTTCTGGCTCCTGGCGTAGACTTGTAGATCTGGCCTCCACGAGACGGTACGAACGCTCTGATAACTATGCAACATGAACAAGCAAACATACAAACCAACAAGTATACCAACAAATATTTAGTATAGTGGTCAGAATAGTGATATATGGATGGGTAGAGTCTTGAGTAGAATATGTGTCATGTGGTGTTGAGATACTGCTGGTGATGGAGCGAAGGTGCTTACCAGGAGGGTGGACTAGAGACGAAGCGACACTATGCGTGTAGCTGGCAGAGCGGAGTAACTGAGTGAGTGGGGTGTTTGCCTTGGCTGAGGGTGTTGCGTGTGTGTGGAGAGGGAGAGGGAGAGGGAGAGGGTAGCTGGGTGTATGTGGTGTAGCACAGTAAAGTTCACTGTTGGTGAGAATAGTGACGAATGAATCGTCTGACTTAATATGAACAGGAGAGTTATAGGCAGAATATGGGACGAGAGTATTTTGGGATTTTCCTAGAACATGAACCATGCTTAAGGGCTGACATGGTTGGATAGGGAATAGTTTGATAAGAATTTAGAAACGAGAATTATTGGAATCTGAGTTTGGAAGCCTGGTTCGAAGGAATCTCAAGTTAAGCGTGCTCAACTTGGAGAAACCTAGGATGGGTGACCAGCTGGGAAGTTCCCTACTGGAATGAAAATCACAGTCATCGGAGTTCGTATGACTGGAATATGGGTCTGGCTGGTCTTAGGTGGACTGGACAGCATGATGGATGAGTAGTTGAAATTTGGGGTAATCGGATGATCGATGAATAGTAACGGTGAATAGTAACGGTAAAAAGTAACGGTAAACGGTAAAAAGTAACGGTAAATAGTAACGGTAAATAGTAACGGTAAAAAGTAACGGTAAACGGTAAAAAGTAACGGTAAACGGTAAAAAGTAACGGTAAATAGTAACGGTAAATAGTAACGGTAAAAAGTAACGGTAAAAAGTAACGATAAATAGTAACGGTAAAAGTAACGGTAAACGGTAAAAAGTAACGGTAAAAAGTAACGGTAAATAGTAACGGTAAATAGTGACGGTAAATAGTGATGGTAAATAGTGACGATGAACGAACGATGAACGATGAATAGGAACTATGAACGAACGATGAACGATCGAATGATCGAACGAACGAACGATCGGAATTTTGGCAGCATAACGGCAGGAAAAGAATTATTTGGACGAACGATCGAACGAACGAACCATGAACGATCGGACGAACGATCAAACGATCGGACGAACGAACGATCGGAATTTCGGCAGCATAACGGCAGGAAAAAGATTATTTGGACGAACGAACGGACGAACGATCGAACGTTCGGACGAACGGACGAACGAACCATGAACGATCGGACGAACGATCGAACGATCGGACGAACGAACGAACAAACTAAGAACAGGGGGACGAACGATCGAAGAACGATCGAACGATCCTTGTGCTAGTGTGTGCTTGTGTGGAAGGTGGTGTGGGTGTGGGGGGGAAGGGAGTTGCCATGAAATGGCTTGGGGTGGGATGAGAGGAGGCCCTTGCCCCTCTATTTATAGCCATGGTGGGGGGATTAGGGGGAGGGATGAGAGGATTAGTGGGAGGATGAGAGGATTAGTGGGAGATTAGCATGGATTTGTCTTATATGAGTGTAATTAGCTTGTAGAGCTCACCGTATGACACCGGAGGCATACGTATACGTATGAGCATGAAGAAAGTTATGAAGAAAATATTTGTGGGGACTTTAAAAATGATTCTGAAGGTATTTCTCACGAAGAAAATACTTGGAGATATATCGGTGCAATATTTGGGCAGTATTTCTGAAAGAGTTTGAGGGTGATCACTGGGGAAATATTTGTAGGATATTTTGAGGAGGATTTTAGAGAGAATATAGACCACTATATTTTATTTGCTGATATCAACTCGCAAACAAACATTTTGAAATGAAATTTGAAATTCATTTTGAATTTAGAGCGAGTTTGAGAAAATTTCAGAATTTGAATTTTTGGGATGCTACAAATCTACCCCACTTAAAAGGAATCTCGTCCTCGAGATTCGGCTTAGAAGGGTTATGGGTATAGCTTTACTTCAGCTACATATCTTCACTTTGCAACTCTTCGAGGAGATGGAACTTCAACAAAATCTGGCCCTGAGGAGCATCTGGTTGCTGATTGCAAACGCTGATTCTGGCTACTCAAAGATCATCTTCAGGCTTCTCGGTTTCTCTTGGCAGCTAGCTTATTGAAGAAGCAACGATGCCAACACGCAAACCTTCCTCTTACGAACTTCCACATGGATTTCTCCTTTGATTGGTCTTCTAGTGCTTCATCAATGGAACTTGGGTGACCACTTCTCATCCAGAACCTCATAAGCTTTGATGATCTGGTCCTCCACAAGCTTGCTACAGGCCTTCTTCTTTTTCTCCATAGCAAGAACCTTACTGGAATACTACCCCCACTTAAAAAGAATGAGGTAGAACTCTTGAATCTTGGGGATTTGATCTCCTTGAAGTACCTCATAACAAGGGTGTTACGGATCCTTCTTCTGTTGTTGCTGCTTGAGCGGGCTGCGGAGAGATGACTGACACAAGGTTGATTCTGGGAGAACCTTCTTCTTATCTTATCTTCTCTTCACTTCTCACTTTTCACTTTTCACTGCCTCTTTCTTTCTCTTTGCTCTTCCCACTGGAGGATTCTATCGATGAGTATTACCATCATACAGAGGAGGAAACCAAAGATTGTGAACCATGTACAACAGTCTTCAACCCAAGAATCACCAAGCATTGTGATCTTAGGGGCGAGGGAGTGGAAAATGGAGTTGCTTGCGATTTGGCAGAGGGTATTTTATCTGGTGTGTGCTTTGCTTGGGATGGGAGTTGAGGGAGCTGGTGGGGGGGTTTATAGGCGAGTGGGGTGCTCGGTTGTGGAGTGGTGGTGATGGAGCAGGTGACACAAGGCAACAAGTGCGATGGAGGGGGGATGGTGTTGTTGGCGGTAATGGTGGTGGGTGCGCTGCAAAAGGGGGGCGTGGGGCGATGGTGGTGCGCATGGAGGCGGGCACGCGTGGGAGGGGGTACGAGTGAGTGGTGGGGTCGATGACCCTGATGTTTGTGGTCTCTGGTTCCAAGAATCTTTGCCTCTCTGTATGGTAATAACTCCTTCTGTCCTCTTTTTCTGCTCACTTTGACTCAGGGGCAGTGCTTTGATTCTCACGGTCTGTCTTTTTGACTGAGCGGCTGGACTGGTTTCTTCTGTAGTTTATTCTAGGCTTCAAGGGTAAGCTTTCCGGTATCTTCTTGGGTAAGGTGCTTTTCTCTTGAGATGGGTTAAGGGAAGAATGGAAGAATAAGGTGAGGATTAGCTCTAATTTGTGATCTATGTTTTTAGAGAAAACCTTTTTAAGAAAAACGAAAAGAAAACACACAAGCTCAGCAATGATAAGCACAAACAAATCAAATGTTTTGAATAAGGGAAGAATAGAGTTTTTCCAAAGCACGGACTACTCAGATTCGGGGGCTAAGCATAACTACTATTGCTTGGCTTCTGAATTGAGAACTATGCTAAATGCAACTTATGAGCACTAACGTTAAAGCATCACATATGCACTCAAAAGGGAGGAAAACATCAAGCGAAATACATTTTGAAATGCCCTAGGGGGCCACACAATTAGAGTTTTTCAAAACACGAGACTACACGATTACCTCTCATACATGCAGGGCTCTAGCCAAAGTGAAGAAAAAACTTCACTACCCAATGCATGCAGAGGACTGGGCATGACTAACTTCGGGTCAGACAGCTTCTCTTCTGGCGAGGCTAGCACACAACTTCAATCTGAGACATCTCCTGGATGGGTCAAGAGGGAGCTGATGTTGATGACTTCTTCTGGCGGCGACTGAGATGGCAAGACGGGGTCGAACTCTTCTTCAAGCGGGACTGGCTCTTGTAGCTCCTTAGAGGGCGGCGGTGCTGGCGAGGTGCTTGCAGCTTCTTCCTTGACTTCAAGGGATGGTGCTGGAATCTTCTTCATGGTGAGGGGCTCAAACAACTCCGGTGGGGGATCTTGGGAGGATTCAGGGCGCTCTTGCTTATCCATAGCCTGAGGGAAGACTGGAATTCCTTCCAAGACTATGGCTCCTTCCGGTAGTTCCCAAGCCTTCTTATCACCTCTGATAGAGACCGAGTGACCTTCAAGAATCTGGGGGTCTTGAGCTCTCATGGGTTGAACTGGATTGGATGAAGCGGGCTCTTGGATCCGCAGGGCTCTACGTTGGTTATGGGTTACCAAGTAGGCCTCCATCAACTTCTGGACGTGCTCATCCTTGGCTTGCTTCAGGGCTTCAACAGCATTGGCTTCACGACTTTCCAAGGCAGCTACACGGGCTTGAGCTGTGGTGAGATCCACATGGAGCTTACGGTTGAGCTTCTCTGCATCTTCTGCTCGGGCAATCATCTGACGGTGGTGCTGAGCCAAGAAATCATACTGTGCATCCAGGGTGAGCAGGTAGGCAGTGAGGTACACGACTATGGGGTTGTCCTCAAGCAGCTGCTGTCCTTCCAAGGCACGCATCCTGGCCATCCAAACGGGACGGTCTCTCTGAAAGGGCGGGAAGAATCTGAGCGAGGTGTCGGCCACTTCTTCTTCATAGATCTGACACAGGGCCCTCAATGCCTTGCGAGCGACGACTTGGCAGGTGTCTTTGAATCTGTGCCCAGCAGCAGTGACACTCCATTCCACATGGTGCGGACTGGATCCAATGTATACAGTCACGACACACTTCTCCGTGCCATGCTCGACGAATTCACAACCATCATACTCTGGCTGGCTCCTGATTCCGAGGCGGACTGTGCATGCTCTCAGCAACTTGGGGAAACCATCTTCATTCTGGCAAAAGCTGGTTCGGCAGCGGACCTCCATCTGACTTCTGAGAGAAGGAAAGGGGGAAAACATTTTTGAAATGAAGGGATGAGAGCAAGAATTTTTTTTAGAAAATAGTTTTGACTCAAAAACTTTTGGATCAGGCTAAGGGTTACGTCCTGCGGCCAACCTAACAGCTCTGATACCACCTAAAGCGTCCCCAATCCTCTGGAACTCAAATGTGATACAATTACTAGTCCCAGAAGGCTAGTAAACACATTTATACATCAGATGATTTTAGATCTGCTTAGACGAGACAAACCTATAAAGGTCGCGATCAACTTTAAGAGTTGGTCCACAACTCGGGACATATCATCAGAGTGGGGCTGAAGCAGCCCGATATACGCAGCGAAGCAAATCAGCGGTCCAACAGCCACATGCAAGGTTGGGAACAGTCGTAACTCTTACCCGATCTCCTTTTTCTGAAAAACAACAAATAAGCAAGGGTGAGTACAAACGTACTCAGCAGCCCACCTTCACCCGCGGAATGGGGAAATCAGATATAATGCATGGAATATGTGGAGCTCAGGATATTTGCAGAAACAGCAATATTTTATGCAGGGTTGTTTTGTAAAACATTTTGTATTTTTCAAAGCGCATCCTCTCCCAAAGGAGCAGGAAGTTTTTCAATATTAGAACAAAAATCCCCTGGACTAAACCATCCAGGTGTCTCAGCAGTTTCCCACTGGTTTTCCTTTTCAAAAACAGCTACTGGACTTCCCGTCCACCATAGCTCACGGCTGAACCGCCGAACCTTTTAAAAAAACATTTTTCTCAAACGCACCCCTTTTTTTGAAAACAAAACATTAATTGCCTTACCATACCAGACTCATCCATTCCTGTGGACACAGACTATTCGAATAGGTTTTCAAACTCTGCGCAGAGGTGTACACTTTACCCACTAGTCCGGCTCTGCGATCTCATGATCAGTGAGATCCGAATCCGAATCTCTTTCTTTCCCCGCACGTCCTAACCTTAACGGTTATCCGGAAGGAGTCAGGCCACCACCATGTCCAAACCGGACAAAACTTTCCCCCTCCTTATCCTCCCGGTGCTCCCCAGCCTTCATAACCCTGGGGTTGGACCGTACGAGTTCAGATTGAGTGACTGCCCACACAGTCTCGAGTGGTTGTACTTGTCATGAGTACAGGTAGTGAAAGATGACAAACCGGTCCTTATACGAGGGGACAATCCTTCTGCTCACGCCTAAACCAGCTGAGCCATCACCTTAAGCCCTCCCCTAAACCAGGGAGTCCCTGATTATCCCACTCACAAGGTGATAAGGGTGAAAACCCTTCATCATACACATTTTGAAAAGCATTTTCTTTTGAAAACTCACACCTTTCCTCAAATCATTTGTAACAAATATATCAGGGATTGATTGCGGCAAGCGGCTGGGTGGCCATAATAACTTGTCTCAAAATCATATCATGCATAAAATAACAGGCTGAGGGTTGTGGTTGAAAAATCATAGGTAATTTATGCATCAAAGGGATCCAGTGAGCTTGCCGTGCTTATCCGGCGAAGGGGAAAGAGAGCTCGCGGAACTGGCTTCTGGCTCCTGGCGTAGACTTGTAGATCTGGCCTCCACGAGACGGTACGAACGCTCTGATAACTATGCAACATGAACAAGCAAACATACAAACCAACAAGTATACCAACAAATATTTAGTATAGTGGTCAGAATAGTGATATATGGATGGGTAGAGTCTTGAGTAGAATATGTGTCATGTGGTGTTGAGATACTGCTGGTGATGGAGCGAAGGTGCTTACCAGGAGGGTGGACTAGAGACGAAGCGACACTATGCGTGTAGCTGGCAGAGCGGAGTAACTGAGTGAGTGGGGTGTTTGCCTTGGCTGAGGGTGTTGCGTGTGTGTGGAGAGGGAGAGGGAGAGGGTAGCTGGGTGTATGTGGTGTAGCACAGTAAAGTTCACTGTTGGTGAGAATAGTGACGAATGAATCGTCTGACTTAATATGAACAGGAGAGTTATAGGCAGAATATGGGACGAGAGTATTTTGGGATTTTTCTGGAACATGAACCATGCTTAAGGGATGACATGGTTGTATAGGGAATAGTTTGATAAGAATTTAGAAACGAGAATTATTGGAATCTGAGTTTGGAAGCCTAGTTCGAAGGAATCTCAAGTTAAGCGTGCTCAACTTGGAGAAACCTAGGATGGGTGACCAGCTGGGAAGTTCCCTACTGGAATGAAAATCACAGTCATCAGAGTTCGTATGACTGGAATATGGGTCTGGCTGGTCTTAGGTGGACTGGACAGCATGATGGATGAGTAGTTGAAATTTGGGGTAATCGGATGATCGATGAATAGTAACGGTGAATAGTAACGGTAAAAAGTAACGGATGAATAGTAACGGTAAATAGTAACGGTAAAAAGTAACGGTAAACGGTAAAAAGTAACGGTAAAAAGTAACGGTAAATAGTAACGGTAAAAAGTAACGGTAAACGGTAAAAAGTAACGGTAAATAGTAACGGTAAATAGTAACGGTAAAAAGTAACGGTAAATAGTAACGGTAAACGGTAAAAGTAACGGTAAACGGTAAAAAGTAACGGTAAAAAGTAACGGTAAATAGTGACGGTAAATAGTGATGGTAAATAGTGACGATGAATAGGAACTATGAACGAACGATGAACGATCGAATGATCGAACGAACGAACGATCGGAATTTTGGCAGCATAACGGCAGGAAAAGAATTATTTGGACGAACGATCGAACGAACGAACCATGAACGATCGGACGAACGATCAAACGATCGGACGAACGAACGATCGGAATTTCGGCAGCATAACGGCAGCAAAAAGATTATTTGGACGAACGAACGGACGAACGATCGAACGTTCGGACGAACGGACGAACGAACCATGAACGATCGGACGAACGATCGAACGATCGGACGAACGAACGAACAAACTAAGAACAGGGGGACGAACGATCGAAGAACGATCGAACGATCCTTGTGCTAGTGTGTGCTTGTGTGGAAGGTGGAGTGGGTGTGGGGAGGGGGAAGGGAGTTGCCATGAAATGGCTTGGGGTGGGATGAGAGGAGGCCCTTGCCCCTCTATTTATAGCCTTGGTGGGGGGATTAGGGGGAGGGATGAGAGGATTAGTGGGAGGATGAGAGGATTAGTGGGAGATTAGCATGGATTTGTCTTATATGAGTGTAATTAGCTTGTAGAGCTCACCGTATGACACCGGAGGCATACGTATACGTATGAGCATGAAGAAAGTTATGAAGAAAATATTTGTGGGGACTTTAAAAATGATTCTGAAGGTATTTCTCACGAAGAAAATACTTGGAGATATATCGATGCAATATTTGGGCAGTATTTCTGAAAGAGTTTGAGGGTGATCACTGGGGAAATATTTGTAGGATATTTTGAGGAGGATTTTAGAGAGAATATAGACCACTATATTTTATTTGCTGATATCAACTCGCAAATAAACATTTTGAAATGAAATTTGAAATTCATTTTGAATTTAGAGCGAGTTTGAGAAAATTTCAGAATTTGAATTTTTGGGATGCTACATCAACTTCCTCAAGATATCTGCGAAAACGTGGTGAAGAAGCTTGAGGAAGGAGAAACCGCAGCAAGGGTCAAACTCCTTGAAAAAGATGTTCCTAAAGCAATAAGTGAAGCAATCAACATGATACAGGAAAAAGGTAATGATTCAATTAATCATGTTATTTGCACTAATAATTTCTCTATGTCATCTAAAAGTAACAAGAGAAGAGGAAAACGGAGATGCTTCAAGTGCAAGGCATTAGGCCACCTCATCGCATCTTGTCCTTACAAAGACAAGGATGAAGGGATAAGGAGATGTTTTGGATGCAACAACAAGGACCACATGATCACTTCATGTCCGGTCATGAAGAATCAAAGATGTGCATTCTCCAAGATGGCTCTCACCAAGGAAAATGACAAACAGCAAGCGTCATGTCAGGTTGAGCGACGTTTCTGCTACAAGTGTGGTGAGCAGGGTCATCTATCCAAGGTATGTAATAAAGGTAAGGTTCCTAAGCAAGTGAATTTGTCTCAATCTCATTCGCTTAGGAGACCCAAATCATACACTTGTTCTAGATCTATAACGAGATCACCTAGAACTAGCACAAAGACTATTTGGGTACCAAAGGCACTTTTAGTTGAACGTCATGGACCCATCCCGAGATGGGTACCAAACTGTGCTAACTAGACCATGTTGGTGCCTTGAGATGGACTGGAGACCATGGGAGAGCTTAAGACAGTTAACTCAAACTCTATGCTTAAGCTGTTAATTGTTTTGGTGTTTATTCATTGACCCAAGGTTGAATTATTGTGAGACACTAATCCCATGTTCATCTCAAGTGAAATAAGTTGTAGAGGTCCTTAATCCTTATTGGTGAATCAAGCAAAGGACCTTGATTATGCATCTGGCTCTCCAAAGGACGGTACCTGTACTTCTTAAGTACATTATCAATATTACTCTTAAAAGTTGAATGTCGTGCTATCTGTCCTTGGAGTAGTTAAGCTTTGAAGATTGCTTGCGTTGGATTCTTGTTAATAATTGATTCATGATTTCAAAGATCACATTCATGTTTGCTTAATCATGACTAGGTGCTCTATAAGTCATATCTTTTGAATCATTCATTGGGTAGCTTAACATTTGAGATATTTACCATGAGTAATCCTTTATGTGTTCATGGATAAACCTGTATCTTTTTGTAAATCATGCTATGTGTGTAATGAATAACCTATGTGTGCAAGCATGACATCTTGTTTAGTCCATGTTCACATGATTACCCTATTTTGGCACTATGTGTTATGCCTCTAATGCACCCTCTCGAGCTATGAAGTGCATAAACAATAGGAAACTTGTGGTAATAATTGGTGCTCTCATGGCCATACAGGTAAAAGGCAAAGGTATGGAAAATGGAACTATGCAATTTCATTAAATATCTTGAAGTGATTATAGCTATGTTCTTGCATTTCATTAGTAGTATCTTGGCTTAGGTGACTTGTGCCTTAACATGTTGTTTCTCTTGGTGTACCTAAGAAAATTTTTCTTGATGTGATTAGACATTGTGCTTTATTTGCATAATCTTGTCGTTTTCAATTGGCATATATGGTGAAATGATTATCATGTATGAAGCATGCCTAAGTTGCTTGTAAAATGTTATACCTCTTGAGGCATGCATTGTTGTATTAAGTCAACCTTTCATTTGGTATTCAATTGGTATCTCTTGTAATGAAATTGAGAGTATGCCTTGACCAAGATATGTTGTGATCCCCTCTAGTTCTGAGAAAGCTAGAATGTGCAAAGTGCAAGTTATTCAAATACTTGATGCACAAGTTTAGGGGGAGCACACATAACTTGTGTCTTTTGAGACTAATTATTTTTTGAGTAATCTTGTATAGTCTCAAGGTGGAAAAGAGAAGATGAGCAAGAAATGGAGTAATCAGGACTTGGGTACCTCCGTAAGTCAAGTAATTAGTATCTTAAGTCATGACTAATCGCATTTTTTTATTGCTCATGGTCTATAAATATTTGGTGTTACTAGATGCTTATCTTTAATATCATGGAGCTATAATAATAAATGAGTTTTCAATTGGTAGCCGTGATAGTTTGCTTCAATTGACATCTTTTGGTAATCACTAGAATAGAAGCTTCATCTTGTGCCACAATACTATAACTTGCTCTAAGCTTGGTGTCTTGGCAACAAGAAAAGGTTAGGATAAAGAATCAGGCACAAGTGTGGAGAAGCTCCCGAGAGATTAATACTTTCAAGATGGGAAGTACACCACAACATGGTAAAGGTACAAAAGGAAGTATTGATCTTTTTGCGTATATGTATCTTACTCAAACGTTGGTAGTGCATATGTTCAATAAGTAAGGGGGAGTTTTGATAGTGTGTTTTTCCTCCTTAACACCCTGTTGTCCCTTGACATCATCCTATGTTCTTGCTTGAGTATGGTTTTTGGTGTTTGATGTCAAAGGGGGAGAAGTTGTGCATTAAAGCTTATCTCAACCTGAGAGGAAAGCTTATCCTAAGGGGTGATGTGTTAGTTTGAGCATTGTTAGTGTGGTTTGAGCATTGTTAGTGTGTTATTGTGTTATTGATAATTCTTATAATATGCTTCTTGCAATATTATATGTGTTGCATCATATGGACTAGTGCTTCCGCTGCTATGAATTAATTGGCATCTTTTGTGTTCATTCTAAAATAGATGGTGCATGTGGTTAATGGTTTAATGGTGCTTTAAGATTGTTTTAAATTGGTATCTTAGTTTAAATTGGTATCTTAATGGTGAATAGTGGTAGGTTGATATTCCTGTGATATATCCACTCAATTGAATGGTGTTTAACTCTGATTCTGTGCATTTGTGTGTTATACGCATCATGGTTTGATCCTTGACACAATGCATCCCACAGGTGCTAAGGTGTAGCAATGCTTCGATTTAGCCTAAGTATGTGCATTTTGGCATTTAAAGCCAAAGCTAAGATTTTAATGTAGGCACATATTTAGGGGGAGCATTCTACAATCTTAGAACTCAAAATTTGTGCTTTAAATTTCACTCTTATGTAAGCTTTAATTGTGTTGCCATCAATCACCAAAAGGGGGGAGATTGAAAGCTCTCTTGTGGGTTTTGGTGTTTGGATGACAACTCAATTAAAGGACTAACAAGTGTACTAAGTGTTGAACAGGTGCTTAATGTAAAGCTAACAGGGTTCAACACAAGTGAACAAGTGTGATGGTCCAAGGACTAGATGATGGATAGATAATGGGCATCACAAGTAAGATGGACATTGCATAAAGTGAGACTCAGGTGCGTAGCTCGGAGACAACTGATCAAGCCAAGGATGGAGGCAAGAAGAGCTTCGAGGTACCAAGTGCATGGGAGAAGGTCAAAGAGGCTGAGGAACCCAAAGCCAAGGGTGAAGAAGAAGACTTGCAAAGTCAAGGGTGATCGAGTTGAGAAGAGCTATGGCACATCAAGGATCACTAAATAAGGACGTGACTTACAACCAATGAGGAAACATCTATAGTTATGTGGTGTAAGTCATAAAGCTCAAGATCAAGCTCTAAGAAGGGAACAAAGTCACTAGAAGGAGAACAAATGTCAAAATAAGAACTGGAAGCAGCCTAAAAGAGCTAAGTGCACTCTGACCTTTAGTTTGGGTTGTTCCTATGTTTGGAGATATTCTATGTGACCTTTGCAGGATGTTGGAGCTCAGAAATGTTAGTCTAGATCAAGTTAAGCTGACTTGATGATTTATGAGTCCAACATCAATCTTAAGCATGACAAATGATAGAGAGGTGAAAATCCAAGAGAAGGTATATTTCTAGACTTAGTACATTGGTTTTTGTGTACTAACGTATTTGTCTAAGTGTTAGAAACAGAGAAAAGAAGAAAAGAAAAGAGATGCAAAAGGCTTGGCTGTGTACAGCCAAGACTCAGCTCAATCTGGCACACCGGACTGTCCGGTGGTGCATCGGACAGTGTCCGGTGCGCCAGGCTGAACTCTGGTGAACAGGCCGCTCTCGGGAGAAGTCTGGCGATGTACGGCTATAATTCACCGGACTGTCCGGTGGTGCATCGGACTGTCCGGTGAGCCAACGGTCGGCTGGGCCAACGGTCGACCGCACAATCCACGCGTGACGCGTGGCCGAGCCAACGGTCAGATGGAGGCACCGGACTGTCCGGTGCGCCAATGCCTCCAAGACTGCAACGGTCAACTGCGCCATTTTTGGAAGGAAATCGGGCACCGGACAGTGTCCGATGGTGCATCGGACTGTCCGGTGCGCCACCCGACTGAAGGCAAGATTTGCCTTCCTGGATTGCTTCCAACGGCTCCTAGGCCCCTTGTGCCTATAAAAGGGACCTCTAGGCGCCTCAATGAAAAAGACAAGTGCAGCCAACAAGTGTAGACATCTCTCGGATCAATTCTCTCTCCCTCTCGTGTATATCTCTCTAGTTTGTGTAGAGGCAAAGGTATAAGCCTCTAGAGAGTGGAGAAGTGCTACTAAGAGCTAGAGCAGAGTCTTGAGCATATTGTTACTCTGCCGGAGTGCTGTCAAGAAGATTGTAAGCAGTCGCGGCTCTGCTGTAACTACCTCAACATAGTGGAAGGCTCTATCTGTCTGACTGACAGATCTGAGCAAACGGAGAAAGGAGTTGAAATAGACTCCAAGCCCAGGTGTGGCTAACTCCAACGAGGACTAGGCAAGCATTTCAGGCTTGGCCGAACCTCGGGATAAATTCTTGTGTCCACGTGCTCTGCTCTGTGTTATGTGCTGATTCTCTGTCTTATTCAGTTCTTACTTCTGCACTTCACTGCTTACTTGTGGTACTAGCTTTCTTTGAAGTGCAGGATATTCTTAAGACAGGAACTTCAATTCCGCTGCAACCTACTCGAAGGGTTCTTCACTCCACTGCGATCCTGTCTTCGAGTAGAGTAAGATTTAAGTTTTAATGTGAAAATTTTTATTCGCCTATTCATCCCCCCCCCCTCTAGGCGACATCCAGATCTTGTTCCCGGGCAAAGGGAACTTTCAGGGCCAAGCACCACGGTCGAGTAACTCCGTAGAGAGCCGCGGGCCTTCTCCACGCGCAAGTGGTGCTCCATTTCTGGCTCCTCTCGGACGCTCCCCGCCGTCTTGAAGCGCCCCAATCCTCTGGGACTCAAATGTGATACAATTACTAGTCCCAGGAGGCTAGTAAACACATTTATACAACAGATGATTCCAGATCTGCCTACACGAGACAAACCTATAAAGGTGGCGATCAACTTTAAGAGTTGGTCCACAACTCGGGACATATCATCAGAGTGGGGCTGGAGCAGCCCGATATACGCATTGAAGCAAATCAGCGGTCCAACAGCCACAGGCAAGGTTGGGAACAGTCGTAACTCTTACCCGATCACCTTTTTCTAAAAAACAACAAATAAGCAAGGGTGAGTACAAACGTACTCAGCAGCCCACCTTCACCCGCGGAATAGGGAAATCAGATATAATGCATGGAATATGTGGAGCTCAGGATATTTTGCAGAAACAGCAATATTTTATGCAGGGTTGTTTTGTAAAGTATTTTGTATTTTTCAAAGCGCATCCTCTCCCAAAGGAGCAGGAAGTTTTTCAATATAGAGCAGAATCCCCTGGACTAAACCATCCAGGTATCTCAGCAGTTTCCCATTGGTTTTCATTTTTAAAAACAGCTACTGGACTTCCCGTCCACCATAGCTCACAGCTCAACCGCCGGACCTTTTAAAAAAACCACTTTTCTCAAACGTACCCTTTTTTTGGAAAACAAAACACTAATTGTCATACTACACCAAACTCGTCCATTCCTGTGGACACAGACTATTCGAATAGGTTCGAAACTCTGCGCAGAGGGGTACACTTTACCCACTAGTCTGGCTCTGCGATCTCATGGCCAATGAGATCCGAATCCGAATCTCTTTCTTTCCTCGCATGTCCTAACCTTAACGGTTATATCGGAAGGAATCAGGCCACCGCCATGCCCAAACCGGACAAAACATTCCCCCTCCTTATCCTCCTGGTGCTCCACAGCCTTCATAACCCTGGGGTTGGACCGTACGAGTTCAGATTGAGTGACTGCCCATACAGTCTCGAGTGGTTGTACTTATCATGAGTACAGGTAGTGAAGGATGACAAACTGGTCCTTATGTGAGGGGACAATACTTCTGCTCACACCTAAACCAGCTGAGCCATCGCCTTAGGCCCTCCCCTAAACCAGGGAGTCCCTGATCATCCCTACTCAAAGGTGATAAGGGTGAAAACCCTTCATCATACACATTTTGAAAAGCATTTTCTTTTGAAAACTCACACCTTTTCTCAAATCATTTGCAACAAATATATCAAGGATTGATTGCGGCAAGCGGCTGGGTGGCCATAATAACTTGTCTCAAAATCATATCATGCATAAAATAACAGGCTGAGGGTTGTGGTTGAAAAATCATATGTAATTTATGCATCAAAGGGATCCAGTGAGCTTGTTGTGCTTATCCGGCGAAGGGGGAAGAGGAGCTCACGGAACTGGCTTCTAGCTCCACTGCCTGGCGTAGACTTGCAGATCTGGCCTCCACGAGACGGCACGAACGCTCTGATAACTATGCAACATGAATAAGCAAACATACAAACCAGCAAGTATATCAACAGATATTTAGTATAGTGGTCAGAATAGCGATATATGGATGGGTAGAGTCTTGAGTAGAATCTGTGTCATGTGGTGTTGAGATACTACTAGTGGTGGAGCGTAGGTGCTTACCAGGAGGGTGGACTGGAGGCGAAGCGACACTATGCGTATAGCCGGCGGAGCAGAGTAACTGAGTGGGTGGGGTGTTTGCCTTGGCTGAGGGTGTTGAGTGTATAGAGAGGGAGAGGGTAGCTAGGTGTATGTGTTGTAGCACAGTGAAGTTCACTGTTGGTGAGAATAGTGACGAATGAATCGTCTGACTTAGTATGAATAGGAGAGTTATAGGCAAAATATGGGACAAGAGTATTTTGGGAGTTTTCTGGAATATGAACCATGCTTAATGGATGACATGGTTGGATAGGGAATAGTTTGATAAGAATTTAGAAACAAGAATTATTGGAATCTGAGTTTGGAAGCCTGGTTCAAAGGAATCTCAAAGTTAAGCATGCTCAACTTGGAGAAACCTGGGATGGGTGGCCAGATGGGAAGTTCCCTACTGGAAGGAAAATCACAGTCACCGGAGTTTGTATGACTGAAATATTGGTCTGCCTGGTCTTAGGTGGACTGGACAGCATGACGGATGAGTAGTTGAAATTTGGGGGTGGTCGGATGAATGATGAATAGTAACGATGATGAATAATGTCGGTGAATAGTAACGATGATAAATAGTAATAATGAATAGTAATGGTGAATAGTGATGGTGAATAGTTCGTATGAACGAACGATGAACGATGAATAGGAACTATGAACGAACGGACGAACGATCGAATGATCGGACGAACGAACGATCGGAATTTCAGCAGCATAACGGCAGGAAAAAGATTATTTGGACGAACGAATGGACGAACGATCGGAATTTCGGTAGCATAACGGCAGGACAAAGATTATCTGGAAGAATGATGAATAGGGACTATGAACGAACGATGAACGATGAATAGGGAACTATGAACGAATGATGAACGATCGAATGATCGAACGAACGAACGATCGGAATTTTTGGCAGCATAACAACAGGACAAAGATTATCTAGAAGAATGATGAATAGGGACTATGAACGAACGATGAACGATGAATAGGGACTATGAACGAACGATGAACGATCGAATGATCGAACGAACGAACAATCGGAATTTCGGCAGCATAACGGCAGAAAAAAGATTATTTGGACGAACGATCGGACGATCGGACAAACGGACGAACGAACCATGAACGATCGGACGAACGATCGAACGACCGGACGAACGAACGAACAAACTAAGAACAGGGGGACGAACGATCAAAGAACGATCGAACGATCTTTGTGCTAGTGTGTGCTTGTGTGGAACATGGAGTGGGTGTGTGGGGGGAGAAGAGAGTTGCCATGAAATGGCTTGGGGTGGGATGAGAGAAGGCCCTTGCCCCTCTATTTATAGCCATGGTGGGGGATTAGGGGGAGGGATGAGAGGATTAGTGGGAGGATGAGAGGATTAGTGGGAGATTAGCATGTATTTGTCTTGTATAAGAGAGATTAGCTTGTAGAGCTCACCGTATGACACTGGAGGCATACGCATACGTATGAGCATGACGAAAGTTATGAAGAAAATATTTGTAGGAACTTGAAAATGATTTTGAAGGTATTTCTCAAGAGGAAAATACTTGGAGATATATCGGTGGAATATTTGGACAGTATTTCTGGAAAGAAATCGAGGGGGGTTACTAGGGAAATATCTGGGTAGTATCTCTGAAAGAATTTGAGGGGGACCACTGGGGAAATATCTGGGCAGTATCTCTGGAAAGAATTTGAGGGGGACCACTGGGGAAATATCTGGGTAGTATCTCTGGAAAGAATTTGAGGGGACCACTGGGGAAATATCTGGGCAGTATCTCTGGAAAGAATTTGAGGGGGATCACTGGGGAAATATTTGTAGGATATTTGAGGAGGATTTTGGAGAAAATATAGACCACTATATTTTATTTGTTGATATCAACTCGCAAACAAACATTTTGAAATGAAATTTTGAAATTCATTTTGAATTTAGATCGAGTTTGAGAAAATTTCAAGATTTGAATTTTTGGGATGCTACACGTCTTCACTATCGAGCTTCCGGCTGAAACGCCACGGGCCTCGTTCCCTCCAGTACACGGTGGCGGCCGTGACACAAACACGGTTGTAACGATCTCACAAGACTCTCGCCCCACTCGGTACAATTACAACGGCCCGCGCAAAAGCCGAGGGGTTGTGTGGTTTGTCTAAACTCACTCAACTAACTAGGGTTCACCTAGAGCAAGCGCTAAAGCGTTCTAACTAACCTAAGCAATTCGCAAAGCACCTACGCTAATCACCGAGTGATTCTATTAAGCACTTGGGTGTTTGAGCTCTTGGAAATGTGCACTATATGCCTTGGTATGTTGCTTGGGCTCCCACACCTTCAAATGGCTGGTTGGGTGAAGTATATATAGGCCCCAACTCCAAAATAGCCGTTGGAGAAAAGCTGCAGTTCTCTGCGGCGCACCGGACAGTCCGGTGGTGCACCGGACAGTCCGGTGGTGCAGCGGACAGCACACTGTAGCCTGTCCGGTGCGCCTAGCCGTTGCTCTATCAGAGCAGGTGACCGTTGGCGCCGCAGGCTTTTCCACACCGGACAGTCTAGTGCTCATACCGGACAGTCCAGTGATCTTCACTCCGAGTGCCACCTGGAACTAGTCATTGGGCTAGAGTTCCCTGGTGCACCGGACAGTCCGGCGTGTGGGCACCGGACAGTCTAGTGTGCCACCGGACAGTCTGGTGCGCCTTGCACGGACAGTTCGCGGCAGCACACTTGGACTTTTCTTGGATCTTGAAAGGGAAATGTGCCCTTGGGCCATTTCTAAGTATTTTGGTGATTTAGTGTCCAACACAAGTGCCTAAGTGTAAAAAGGTGGACAAGGTACAAATCAAGAATTAAGGTATGTTTCTCAGACTTAGTACATTGTTTTATGGACTAATGTATTGTGTCTAAGTGCTAGAAACAGGAAAAATCCACTTGGAAATGTCTTGGCTCGAGCAGCCAAGAATCTGCTGAGTCTGGGAGCACCGGACTGTCCGGTGGTGCACCGGACAGTGTCCGGTGCGCCAGGCTGGTTCGAGCGAACTGGCCGCTCTCGGGAATTCACCGGCGACGTACGGCTAAAATTCACCGGACTGTTCGGTGTGCACCGGACTGTCCGGTGAGCCAACGGTCGGCCGCGCAATCTGCGCGGGACACGTGGCCGAGCCAACGGCTAGAAGACGGCACCGGACTGTCCGGTGTGCACCGGACATGTCCGGTGCGCCAACGGCTCTCAGATCTGCAATGGTCGGCAGCGCCATTTTAGGAAGGAAATCAGGCACCGGACAGTGTCCGGTGTGCACCGGACTGTCCGGTGCACCCGACGACAGAAGGCAAGATTGGCCTTCCAGATTTGCTCTCAACGGCTCCTAGCTGCCTTGGGGCTATAAAAGGGACCCCTAGGCGCATGGAGGAGACACCCAAGCAACCTTAGAGCATTCTTGATCATCCACACTCAGTCTTTGCGCATTCGTTTGTCATTCTCAGTGATTCGAGCTCCGTTCTAGTGAGAACTTTGAGATAGTCTTTTAAACTCGATTCTTGGCCGTGTGTGTGCGCATTTTGCTGTGGATTTGTGTGTGTTGCGTTCCTCCCTTACTCCGTATTTCTTGTGAATCTCAAGTGTAAGGGCGAGAGGCTCCAAGTTGTGGAGAATCCTCGCAAACGGGATATTGAAAGGCAAAGCAAAACACCGTGGTATTCAAGTTGGTCTTTGGACCACTTGAGAGGGGTTGATTGCAACCCTCGTCCGTTGGGACGCCACAACGTGGAGTAGGCAAGCGTTGGTCTTGGTCGAACCACGGGATAAACCACTGTGTCATCTCTGTGTTTGATCTCTTGTGGTATTGTGTTTTGTTGAGACTCCTCTCTAGGTGCTCTCAATTGGTATCAGAGCCGTTCTCTTCACAAAGGGACTAACCGCCCGAAGAGATGGATCCTAAAGGGAAGGGAATCGTGATCAACGACAAGGAGAAGGAGTCCTTCATCAACGAGCCAAAGGACGACAAGACTACCGACTCGGGCTCGGGGCACAGACGCAAAGAAGGGAAGAAGAAGAAGACAAGACGCATCAAGGAGATCGTCTACTACGACAGCGATGAATCTTCCTCTTCCCAAAAGGACGACGACAACAACTACAGGAAGACGGTCAATTCGAACTTTTCATTTGATTATTCTCGTATTCCACATAGTTCGAATTCGCAATTGCTTTCCATTCCTCTTGGCAAACCTCCACACTTCGATGGGGAGGACTACGGATTTTGGAGTCACAAAATGCGTAGTCACTTATTCTCTCTCCATCCAAGCATATGGGAGATTGTAGAGAATGGAATGAAATTTGATAGCTCGGATAGCCCTATGCTTATAAATGAACAAATTCATAGAAATGCACAAGCTACTACTGTTCTCTTAGCATCTTTGTGCAGGGAAGAGTACAATAAGGTGAGCGGCTTGGACAATGCCAAGCAGATATGGGACACCCTCAAGATCTCTCACGAGGGGAACGACATCACCATGCTCACCAAGATGGAGTTGGTGGAGGGCGAGCTTGGACGATTCGCGATGATAAGGGGCGAGGAACCGACTCAAACTTACAACCGGCTCAAGACCCTTATCAACAAAATAAGGAGCTACGGAAGCACGCGATGGACGGACCACGACGTCGTCCGCCTAATGCTAAGGTCTTTTACCGTTCTTGATCCTCATCTCGTAAACAATATTCGTGAGAATCCCAGGTACACGATGATGACGCCCGAGGAGGTACTCGGAAAATTCATAAGCGGGCGGATGATGATCAAGGAGGCGAGATATGTGGACGACGCTCTAAACGGTCCAATCAATGAACCTCAACCCGTTGCTCTCAAGGCTACGAGGAGCAAGGAGGCGCTACCGAGCAAGGTGGCGCAAGTTGAGGCGGCCGGGCTAAATAATGAGGAGATGGCCCTCATCATTAAGCGCTTCAAGATGGCGCTTAAGGGTCGCAAGGGACAGCCAAGCAAGACCAAGACAAAGGAGAAGCGCTCGTGCTTCAAATGTGGTAAGATTGGTCATTTCATTGCTAACTGTCCCGATAATGAAAGTGACCAGGAAAAGGGGAACAAAAGGGAGAAGAAGAAGCATTACAAGAAGGCCAAGGGCGAGGCACATATCGGAAAGGAGTGGGATTCGGATTGCTCCTCCTCCGACTCCGACAATGAAGGACTCGCCGCCACCGCCTTCAACAAGTCATCCCTCTTCCCAAACGAGCGTCACACTTGCCTCATGGCAAGGGAGAAGAAAGTAAGCACTCATGATACTAGTACTTATGCTTCTTCAAGTGAGGATGAGTCTAGTGATGATGATGAGATAGATTACTCATGCTTATTCAAGGGATTAGATAGATCTAAAATTAATAAGATTAATGAGTTGATTGATGCTTTGAATGACAAGAATAGATTACTAGAAAAACAAGAGGATCTTTTATATGAGGAGCATGATAAATTTGTTAGTGCACAAAATTCTCTTGCTCTAGAAATTAAAAGGAATGAAATGCTCTCTAGTGAATTATCTACTTGTCATGAAACTATCTCTACTTTAAAAGGTGTTAACAATGATTTAAATGCTAAACTAGTAGAAGCAAATAAATCCAACTCCTGTGTAGAAATTATTGAAACTTGCAATAGGTGTAAAGATTTTGACATTGATGCTTGTAGTGAACACCAAGTTTCAATTTCCAAACTTAACGATGAATTGGCTAGTCTTAATGCTCAACTTAAGACTAGCAAGAGTAATTTTGATAAGCTAAAATTTGCAAGGGATGCCTACACAATTGGTAGACACCCCTCAATTAAGGATGGACTTGGCTACAAGAAGGAAGCCAAGAACTTGACAAGCCATAAGGCTCCCATCTCCACCAAGGAGAAAGGGAAGGCCCCTATGGCTAGTAGTGTGCAAAAGAACCATGCCTTTATGTACCATGATAGGAGACAATCGAGAAATGCTTATAGGAGATGTAACGCATATGATGCTTATGATTCTCATGACATGTTTGCTTCTTGTTCTTCTTATGTGCATGATAGAAATGTTGGTAGGAGAAATGTTGTTCATAATATGCCTAGGAGAAATGTTGTTAATGTTCCTAGGAAAGTAATGAATGAAACCTCTATAATTTATCATGCTTTAAATGCTTCCTTTGCTATTTGTAGAAAGGATAGGAAAATAGTTGCTAGGAAGTTAGGGGCAAAATGCAAGGGAGACAAAACTTGCATTTGGGTCCCTAAGGATATTTGCACTAACCTTGCAGGACCCAACATGAGTTGGGTACCTAAGACCCAAGCCTAAATTTGCCTTGCAGGTTTATGCATCCGGGGGTTCAAGCTGGATTATTGACAGCGGATGCACAAACCATATGACGGGAGAGAAGAAGATGTTCACCTCCTACGTCAAGAATAAAGATTCCCAAGATTCAATAATATTCGGTGATGGGAATCAAGGCAAGGTAAAAGGGTTAGGTAAAATTGCAATCTCAAATGAGCACTCTATCTCTAATGTGTTTTTAGTAGAGTCTCTTGGATATAATTTGCTATCTGTTAGTCAATTATGCAATATGGGATATAACTGTTTGTTTACAAATGTAGATGTGTCTGTCTTTAGAAGATGTGATGGTTCACTAGCTTTTAAGGGTGTACTAGACGGCAAGCTTTACTTAGTTGATTTTGCAAAAGAAGAGGTCGGTCTAGATGCATGCTTAATGGCTAAGACTTGCATGGGCTGGCTGTGGCATCGCCGCTTAGCTCATGTAGGGATGAAGAACCTCCACAAGCTTCTAAAGGGAGAACACGTGATAGGTCTAACCAATGTTCATTTCGAAAAAGATAGACCTTGTGCAGCTTGTCAAGCAGGGAAACAAGTGGGAGGCTCTCATCACACCAAAAATGTGATGACAACATCAAGACCCCTGGAGCTGCTACATATGGACCTCTTCGGACCCGTCGCCTATCTGAGCATAGGAGGAAGTAAGTATGGTCTAGTTATCGTTGATGACTTTTCCCGCTTCACTTGGGTGTTCTTTTTGCAGGATAAGTCTAAAACCCAAGGGACCCTCAAGCGCTTCCTAAGGAGAGCTCAAAATGAGTTTGAGCTCAAGGTGAAGAAGATAAGGAGCGACAACGGGTCCGAATTCAAGAACCTTCAAGTGGAGGAGTTTCTTGAGGAGGAAGGGATCAAGCACGAGTTCTCCGCTCCCTACACACCTCAGCAAAATGGTGTGGTAGAGAGGAAGAACAGGACGCTCATAGATATGGCGAGGACTATGCTTGGAGAATTCAAGACCCCCGAGTGCTTTTGGTCGGAAGCCGTGAACACGGCTTGCCACGCCATCAACAGGGTCTACCTTCACCGCCTCCTCAAGAAGACGTCGTATGAGCTACTAACCGGTAACAAACCCAATGTATCTTACTTTCGTGTATTTGGGAGCAGGTGCTACATTCTAGTGAAGAAGGGTAGAAATTCTAAATTTGCTCCCAAAGCTGTAGAAGGGTTTTTGTTAGGTTATGACTCGAATACAAAGGCGTATAGAGTCTTCAACAAATCATCGGGTTTGGTTGAAGTCTCTAGCGACGTTGTATTTGATGAGACTAATGGCTCTCCAAGAGAGCAAGTTGTTGATTGTGATGATGTAGATGAAGAAGATGTTCCGACGGCCGCTATACGAACCATGGCGATTGGAGAAGTGCGGCCACAGGAACAAGATGAACGAGATCAACCTTCTTCCTCAACAACGGTGCATTCCCCAACTCAAGACGATGAACAGGTTCATCAAAAGGAGGCGTGTGATCAAGGGGGAGTACAAGATGATCACGTGATGGAGGAAGAAGCGCAACCGGCACCTCCAACCCAAGTTCGAGCGGTGATTCAAAGGGATCATCCCGTCGACCAAATTTTGGGTGACATTAGCAAGGGAGTAACTACTCGATCTCGATTAGTTAATTTTTGTGAGCATTACTCCTTTGTCTCTTCTATTGAGCCTTTTCAGGGTAGAGGAGGCCTTGCTAGATCCGGATTGGGTATTGGCCATGCAGGAGGAACTCAACAACTTCAAGCGCAATGAAGTTTGGACACTGGTGCCTCGTCCCAAGCAAAATGTTGTGGGAACCAAGTGGGTGTTCCGCAACAAACAGGACGAGCACGGGGTGGTGACAAGGAACAAGGCTCGACTTGTGGCAAAAGGTTATGCCCAAGTCGCAGGTTTGGACTTTGAGGAGACTTTTGCTCCTGTGGCTAGGCTAGAATCAATTCGTATCTTGCTAGCATATGCCGCTCACCATTCTTTCAGGTTGTACCAAATGGATGTGAAGAGCGCTTTCCTCAACGGGCCGATCAAGGAGGAGGTGTACGTGGAGCAGCCCCCTGGCTTCGAGGATGAATGGTACCCCGACCACGTGTGTAAGCTCTCTAAGGCGCTCTATGGACTTAAGCAAGCCCCAAGAGCATGGTATGAATACCTTAGAGACTTTTTAATTCCTAATGCTTTCAAGGTTGGGAAAGCCGATCCAACTCTTTTTACTAAGACTTGCGATGGTGATCTTTTTGTGTGCCAAATTTATGTCGACGACATAATATTTGGTTCTACTAACCAAAAGTCTTGTGAAGAGTTTAGCAGGGTGATGACGCAGAAATTCAAGATGTCGATGATGGGCGAGTTGACCTACTTCCTTGGGTTTCAAGTGAAGCAACTCAAGGACGGCACCTTCATCTCCCAAACGAAGTACACGCAAGATTTGCTTAAGAGGTTTGGGATGAAGGACGCAAAGCCCGCAAAGACGCCGATGGGAACCGACGGACACACCGACCTCAACAAAGGAGGTAAGTCCGTTGATCAAAAAGCATACCGGTCCATGATAGGTTCTTTGCTTTATTTATGTGCTAGTAGACCGGATATTATGCTTAGCGTATGCATGTGTGCTAGATTTCAATCCGATCCAAAGGAGTGTCACTTAGTGGCTGTGAAGCGAATTCTTCGATATTTAGTCGCTACGCCTTGCTTCGGGATCTGGTATCCAAAGGGGTCTAACTTTGACTTGATTGGGTACTCAGATTCCGACTATGCTGGATGTAAGGTCGATAGGAAGAGTACATCGGGGACGTGCCAATTCTTAGGAAGGTCCCTGGTGTCATGGAACTCTAAGAAACAAACCTCTGTTGCCCTATCCACCGCTGAGGCCGAGTACGTTGCCGCAGGACAATGTTGTGCGCAACTACTTTGGATGAGGCAAACCCTCAGGGACTTTGGCTACAATCTGAGCAAAGTCCCACTCCTATGTGACAATGAGAGTGCTATCCGAATAGCGGAAAATCCTGTTGAGCACAGCCGCACAAAGCACATTGACATCCGGCATCACTTTTTGAGAGACCACCAGCAAAAGGGAGATATCGAAGTGTTTCATGTTAGCACCGAGAACCAGCTAGCCGATATCTTTACCAAGCCTTTAGATGAGAAGACCTTTTGCAGGCTGCGTAGTGAGCTCAATATCTTAGATTCGCGGAACTTGGATTGAAATGTAGCATACATGTGTTTATGCTTTTGATTATGTTCATTCTGCATATTGTTGCTTATTGTGGTGCTCAAGTTGTACAAACACTCCCTGGACCTCACAAGTCCTTTTTGCAAGTGATGCACATATTTAGGGGGAGCTGTGCTACAACTTGACCCTTTGTGGCTAACCATGTACTTGAGTTTGGTTGTTTTAGTCTCTAAGGAAAATTGAAAGGGAAAAGGTGGACTTGGACCATGCGAGACTTCCACTGCACTCCGATGAAAAGAGTAACTCTTCCAAGTTCATCGTTATACTCTTATTGCCTATTTGCTCTTAGTTGAAGATTTTGGTGAGGCAATGGGGTTAAAGGGCCAAGATTGATCCTGTTTTGGTGCTTCATGCCAAAGGGGGAGAAAATAAAGGCCAAAGCGATAAATGGATCAGCTACCACTTGAGAGATTTTGGAAATAGTAGAATAGAGCTTTTGGTTTGTCAAAACTCTTTTGTTGTCTCTCTTGTCAAAAGTTGGCTTCTTGTGGGGAGAAGTATTTATTATGGGAAAAAGGGGGAGTTTTTGAAATCTTAAGTCAATTTCTCTTAGAATGACTCCCTTTATGTCTTAACATGTGTGTTTGACTTAGAGATATAAATTTGAGTTTGATTTGCAAAAACAAACCAAGTGGTGGCATAGAGTGATTCATATATGTCAAAATTGAATCTAAACAATTTTGAGTTCTTATTTGATTTGATTTTGTACTTGTTCTACTTGCTTTATGTTGTGTTGGCATAAATCACCAAAAAGGGGGAGATTGAAAGGGAAATGTGCCCTTGGGCCATTTCTAAGTATTTTGGTGATTTAGTGTCCAACACAAGTGCCTAAGTGTAAAAAGGTGGACAAGGTACAAATCAAGAATTAAGGTATGTTTCTCAGACTTAGTACATTGTTTTATGGACTAATGTATTGTGTCTAAGTGCTGGAAACAGGAAAAATCCACTTGGAAATGTCTTGGCTCGAGCAGCCAAGAATCTGCTGAGTCTGGGAGCACCGGACTGTCCGGTGGTGCACCGGACAGTGTCCGGTGCGCCAGGCTGGTTCGAGCGAACTGGCCGCTCTCGGGAATTCACCGGCGACGTACGGCTAAAATTCACCGGACTGTCCGGTGTGCAACGGACTGTCCGGTGAGCCAACGGTCGGCCGCGCAATCTGCGCGGGACACGTGGCCGAGCCAACGGCTAGAAGACGGCACCGGACTGTCCGGTGCGCCAACGGCTCTCAGATCTGCAACGGTCGGCAGCGCCATTTTAGGAAGGAAATCGGGCACCGGACAGTGTCCGGTGTGCACCGGACTGTCCGGTGCACCCGACGACAGAAGGCAAGATTGGCCTTCCAGATTTGCTCTCAACGGCTCCTAGCTGCCTTGGGGCTATAAAAGGGACCCCTAGGCGCATGGAGGAGACACCTAAGCAACCTTAGAGCATTCTTGATCATCCACACTCAGTCTTTGCGCATTCGTTTGTCATTCTCAGTGATTCGAGCTCCGTTCTAGTGAGAACTTTGAGATAGTCTTTTGAGCTCGATTCTTGGCCGTGTGTGTGCGCATTTTGCTGTGGATTTGTGTGTGTTGCGTTCCTCCCTTACTCCGTATTTCTTGTGAATCTCAAGTGTAAGGGCGAGAGGCTCCAAGTTGTGGAGAATCCTCGCAAACGGGATATTGAAAGGCAAAGCAAAACACCGTGGTATTCAAGTTGGTCTTTGGACCACTTGAGAGGGGTTGATTGCAACCCTCGTCCGTTGGGACGCCACAACGTGGAGTAGGCAAGCGTTGGTCTTGGCCGAACCACGGGATAAACCACTGTGTCATCTCTGTGTTTGATCTCTTGTGGTATTGTGTTTTGTTGAGACTCCTCTCTAGCCACTTGGCGATTATTGTGCTAACACTTAATAAGTTTTTGTGGCTATAAGTTTAAGTTTCACAGGATCACCTATTCACCCCCCCCCTCTAGGTGCTCTCAGATCTTCTTAATGTCTTCTTTTGAGGTGTTGCTTTCCTCAATTCCTTAGTCCAAGTAAATCTTGCATCCTGTGAACTACAAACACAAACACTAGAAAACTTATTAGTTCACGAATTGTGTTGTTCATCAAACACCAAAACTCAATTAGCTAAATGGCCCGGGGTCCATTTTCCTTACACCTATGATGTCATATATCATTATATACTATATGTCATCTACGGTGACACTTCACCCAGACCCAACCGACCAGTCAAATGCCCTACCAAGCGAACCAGCTAACTCACCAATTTATTTTGGGTCTGTAATTCACTAATGAGTCATGAGCCACGCACGCCCACCCGCGACTCCCACGCGCACCCACTCACGTGCTACATCAACTTTCAGTAATTTGTGCTCTTTCAGTCATTCATCGCTCAATTGCAATATTTATCAGCAAGCATAGTTATTAATCAAACACAATTAATAATTATCATCTAGTGCCAAAAGAACAATTATTAATAAAACTTTCAGTAATTTATCACTTAAACGGTGAAGTCGACATTTATTAAGAAATGTTTAGTAATTACCGACAAAAGGTTTAGTAACCACTGACGTTGTGCTCTTTTAGTCATTCATCGCTCAATTTCAAAAATTATTAGTAAGCACAATAATTAGTAATGCAAAAAGAACAATTATTAGCGAACCATTCAATAATTTATTATTTCAGTGGTGAAAAAAACGTTGGTAATTACTAATCAGTAATTACTGACGTTGTGCTCTTTTAGTCATTCATCGTTCAATTTCAGTAATTACCAATAAGAACAATAATTATTAATGCAAAAAGAACAATTACTGACGCAATATTCAGTAATTTATCACTTCAGCAGTAAATAAAAAGTTCAGTAATTACTGACGAAACAGAAATTATTGACGTAACGTTCAGTAATTATTGACGAATCTAAATAATCGACGAGATGGATTAGCCATGTGGATGGTAGGGACTAGGGAGAGCCAATCTCGGGGTGTCTGGGCTCACGCGGGGCATAGAGTGCGCTAGTGAGTTGGTGGGCGCCCAGGGCTAGGTGCGAGTGACGCGCGAGTGGAGCAGGCCTGGTTTCGGTGAAACTTTATCAAAGTAAAAAAATAGTGTTAGCCTATATATATATATAGTTATATGTATATATATAATATTTATATTATATGATTTGTATCAATAAATATATTGTTGGATTCATTTTTATAAAGAATTGTGATGTGTAAATATTGTTAATATTTTCTATAAATTCTATTGAATTTAAGAAATTTTGATCGGCGCGAATAATAGTGCGAATAATAGTTTAGGGGATGAGAGAGTATTGCCTTTAGCTATAAATGGTTTGTTTATGGTGTGTTTGGTTAAGCTCTAATATGTGAAAAAACTGTTGTGAACTATCTATCATTAAATAGCTATCGTAAAAAAATAAAAAACATTTGATTTAAGATGTTGATAGTTGTTCACTGTAAACAAACTTTATATTGTTATATGCATTTGTTTAACTTTATCTCATAATTAATATATCTAATTAAAAACCGATCTCAAATTTGTGTTTATGAATAAATCATATTTACATTTCCATTTTTAACAATTTTTATTTAAAAATATTTTTATTTTATTTATTATAGCACTTAATTATTTTAACTCTATTTTAGTTTCTATTTATATCATATGTTTATTAATATAATAAACTTGGATAAGCAACGAAAGGTCTAAGATGCTTTCAAATCTATACCACTGAAAAGTGCTAGTTTAAAATAGTTTCACAAAAAATGAACCCCTCTAATTTAGCTTCTACTTTTTTAAAACAAATGTAGGTTCAAAAGGTTGAACAAAACGTATCATTAGGCACTGTTTTTCACTTAGTGCAGTTTAACACAGGAGATGTGATAGGGATAAATACGAGAGCTTAGATATGAGATCTTAGAATGAGGACCAAACTGAAGATTCAAAACTATATAAAGAGAGCCTGCAGGCAGAAACATAACACACCATCTGCTAATCAGCTGCGCGCAGAGACCCAGAGTCCTCATGGCTGCTTTCTGGCTGCTGCTGCTGCTGTTCTTCGCCAGCACAGTCCTGGTTCTTCGTACATGGAGAGCTCGAAGCATCGTCAACAAGGCAGGGCCAACGTACCCTCCAGGACTAGAGCCATACCCGCTGATCGGGCACCTGCCACAGTTCTTGGCTAACCGGCACCGCGTGCTCGACTGGATGACCGAGGTGCTCGAGTGCCAGACCACGTGCACATTCGTGCTGCGCCGGCTGGGCGGTGTGCGGGGCGTGATCACGGCGAGCCCTGCGAACGTAGAGCACGTCCTGCGCACCAACTTCGACAACTACCCCAAGGGTCCCGTGTTCGCGTCGCTGCTGCACGACTTCCTCGGTCGGGGCATCTTCAACGCCGACGGAGAGGCCTGGCGCGCACAGCGGAAGGTTGCCAGCCAAGAGTTCTCCACGCGCTCGCTCCGCGCCTTCGTGGCGCGCTGCGTGCACGCCGAGCTCCACGGCCGCCTCCTCCCGCTGCTGCGGCGCGCCGCGGCGTCCGGCTCCCCCCTCGACCTCCAGGACGCGCTCGAGCGGTTCGCGTTCGACAATATCTGTCGCGTCGCCTTCGACCACGACCCGCGCCAGCTCGTGGACGATGGCGACGACACGGCGGACCGCACCTTCGCCGACGCGTTCCGTGACGCTGCGAACCTCAGCGTGGGCCGGTTCCGGTACGCGGTCCCGGGGTTTTGGAAGATCAAGAAAGCGCTGAACGTTGGCTCTGAAAAGCGGCTGCGGGAGTCCATCGCGACGGTGCACGATTTCGCCGATCGCATAGTCCAGTCGCGCCGGGAGGAGATGCTGAGAGCCGGCTTTGACAAGCACGACCTCCTGTCGCGGTTCATGGCGAGCCAGGACGAGTCCTACTCCGAGTCCAAGGTGCCCCTCCGCGACGTGGTGATCAGCTTCCTGCTCGCGGGGCGCGATACCACGTCGTCGGCGCTCACCTGGTTTTTCTGGCTGCTGTCCTCGCGGCCGGACGTGCAGCGCCGCATCCGCGACGAGGTCGCCGCTGTGCGCGCCCGGCGTGCTCAGGGCGACGTCGTCGGTTTCGACCTTGACGAGCTCCGCGAGATGCACTACGTGCACGCGGCCATCACGGAGTCGATGCGGCTGTACCCGCCGGTGCCAGTGAACTCGCTGCGGGCGGAGGCGGATGACTTCCTGCCCGACGGAACAGCCGTGCAGGCAGGGTGGTTCGTGACGTACAATTCATACGGGATGGGGCGCATGGAGTCAGTCTGGGGCGACGACGCGCGGGAGTACCGGCCGGAGCGGTGGCTCAGCCCTGTTGACGGGACGTTCCGGCCGGACAGCCCGTACCGGTTCCTGGCGTTCCACGCGGGGCCCAGGCTGTGCTTGGGGAAGGAGATGGCGTATATCCAGATGAAGTCCATCGTGGCGTGCGTACTGGAGGAGCTCGACGTGGCCGTGGACGGCGCGTACAGGCCCCGGCAGGTCGCGTCGCTAACGCTGAGGATGGCGGACGGGCTCCCCGTGACCGTGAAGACGAGACGGGGTTGACGAGCTGCTGTTGCGAACTTACAAGCTATTATAACTACATCAGCTCCTACACGGCTACACCAGGAAGTGTTGACAGTTCGTTATCGTCTCGTGTTGCATTTTGGAGTCTCCTTTTTTTTTGAAAGTGTTACCGGCTTATATTATTAATATTAATAATGTGCTCGCGTCCCTATCTTGTTTTCTTGTAGTTGAGTCAGGGTTTAGAGGTGGCCCTTGTGACTTGTACACTCATGTTTTCGACGTCAATGGAGTCCAGTCTGTTCTGTGATTATTTGGTGTCTCTCAGTTGCTATACATAAGGTGTGATGATGTCCTGTCCGAACTGGCGAACTTAACAACCATAAGGCAGCCATCGTTGAGCTGCGGAAAACTCACATCTCCCCCGACTACAAAACTTCACTCCCAATTAAGTCCCATCCCACTCGTCGCTCTGGCCACATCGCGCTTCATGTCGACGACCATAGCTAGGGATCCATTACGTTCAGCTTATAGGTCAGAGTCGTTACTCCGTCTCCGCTACTCTCTCACTGCTATAGGTCCTAGCAGACTGGAGCATCTTCACTTGTATGAACTATGAACGTGTACTAGTTCCCTCTCTCTTCACTCGGATAAGTCAGCGTTTCTGTCCAAGATGACTCATAGGCCCCGGCTGACGATCGCCCATGGACCATCGTTGGGGATTTCTCGTTTCAACATAATCCGTTACATAAAATAGAAAAATAACAGCGCCTTCTAGTCCACGGAAGCAGCTTTGTTCAACAATGCCATTCATAGAGTGCGTTTGGTTCAGCTTTTTTTAGAATATAAAAAAATATTAAAATTAGAATAATAAAATCGATTTATTTATAAAAAATATTAGGAACACAACTATATAATTTGATTTTTAAATTAGATATATTGATTAAGAGATATATTTAGACAAAGTACATATAAACAATATACAGTTCAGTGGCTAACGCAGAGTAGTTTGAACCAAACGACTTTTATCTTTTATCTCACAACAGTTTTTTTACAGCAGACAGGTCACAATAGTCTTTTCATAGCTGAACCAAACACACCCATAGTCTAATGCTCATAGAAAGTCTTAAGCTCAGGTGTCAGTTCACCTGGTCGAACCGTGCATCCTTGAACATCTACAGAGAGCGGTCCCGAAAGAGGATAGGAACACGCATGGTGTGCTAGTTCAAGAATGTTGTGAACAAAGAGATGAACTTCTCATATCCCTCTACAGCCTTGCTAAACAAAATAGTGGAGGTCAAATACCAGGTTAGGTTTAGATGAACATCGTTATTTTTTTAAGAACCATAATTACTGCATTAACATGTTTAACTTTTGCAATTGGTGATTGGTGTTATCCATTTACTTGCTTATTCGATTATCTCATGTTTTTTCATCTAGTACTTGTCCGTCATTCTATTGGACAATATTTGTCGGTGTTTTGGGTCCGACTGCGCACCTGGGGTTACCCCTCAAGGTGCTTTCAGGGGTAGGACGGTGTTATCGACTGTAGCTCGATGGTTCGTGCTGAATGCACAAGAAACAGTGGACGGCGGTTTACAGGTTCGGGCCGCTTTGAGATGCGTAACACCCTACGTCCTGTCGAGAAACAGTGGACGGCGGTTTACAAGAGGATTCTCTAGCGCCGAAAACGTAGAGAGTTGGGTGGGAGGCTAAGTAGCGAGCATCTGATCTGAAGGGGTGCCCCCTAGGTCTTATATACTCGACCGTGGGGCGGTACATGTAGATATGACAACAACGTGTACCTAAGAAATAGTGAACCAACTGAGTTTATCCTCCTATAATCCTGCCGACCCATTCTCGCTTGGTTCCGTTGTACGGGGCTCCTACACGGGAAGGTCGGACCTCTGTTGTGATTACTGTTCGAATTCGTTGGGCTGTCTTGGGTTTGTGCCGATGCAGCCTTGTGTCGATTCGCTTCATTGGTCGTTCCTCCCCAGGCCCACGAGGGGGATGACCTTACGAACTATGGGGCTCTTGGGCCTTTCGTGAGGTCTTTTATCCTTCTGGTAGACCCAGGGATATCTGTCTCCCACAAGCCTCCGATCTTTGGGTCGATTCTGAAATAAACGGTCCAAGGATCCTACGTTCAGCTTGCAGTCAGTTCTGAAATAAACGGCTCAAGATCCATCTTGCAGTCTTTGACTTTTACAAGGGATGCCTTGGAGATAAACCTGCCGGGCCACTGCTTCTGAGTTTTGAATGATCCGGTGGAAACAATTTTTCACTGTCTCTTTCTGCCTTTATTACTCGAAATTTGGTGTTCTGTCTCAGACTCATGCTTCGGAAGTCAGCATTTTTGTACCGTAGGACTTCAAATTTCATTAGATGCACTGAAGGTGCACCCAATGGGTGTAGCCCTCGAGCTTCGAGTGGATTTTTGCAGATAATCCACTCGAAGGTCCTTACTTCAAGTATTATCAGAGATCACTTTTATCTTCCACTTGCGCTTTTTCAGAGGTCAGCCTTGTCTTGATCTTGCCTTATGCTTTAGAAGTCAGCACTTTACTTCTTCGGGGATGATGATCCATTGGATGTACCGGAGGTGCACCCAATGGGTGTAGCCACCGAGCTTCGAGTGGATTTTTGAAAATAATCCATTCGAAGGTCTTCATTTCGTGCCTTTTTTCCGGGAATCATCCTTCCCCTTTATCGAATGCCTTGGAGATCAGCATTATATTATTGATACTACGCTTTAGAAGTCAGCGTACATTTTTGTCTTTGAGGTCGAGTACGCGATCTGCCCATATCTTGCTAGGTCTTGCCATTTATTTGATCTGTGACTGATTGGACGTTCGATAGATGGCCCTTGGCAAGTCTTGAAAGGGAAATGTACCCTTGGGCCATTTCTAAGTATTTTGGTGATTGAGTGCCAACACATGTGTTTAATTGTGAATTTGTGTACATGGATGAACAAGGTGCAAATCATGAAGTAAAGGTATGTTTCTAAGCCTTAGTACATTGGTTTTGTGGACTAACATATTTGTCTAAGTGTTAGAAACAGAAAGAAGAAAAAGAGAAAAGGGGAGAGAATGACTTGGCTGTGTGCAGCCAAGTCCCAGCTCGGTCTGGAGCACCGGACTGTCCGGTGTGCACCGGACAGTGTCCGGTGCGCCAGGCTGACTCGGCTCGAACTGGCCGCTCTCGGGAATTCGCCGACGGCGTACGGCTAAAATTCACCGGACTGTCCGGTGTGCACCGGACTGTCCGGTGAGCCAACGGTCGGCCAGGGCCAACGGTCGGCCGCGCAATCCGCGCGAGACACGTGGCCGAGCCAACGGTCGGAAGACGGCACCGGACTGTCCGGTGTGCACCGGACTGTCCGGTGCGCCAACGGCTCGCAGATCTCCAACGGGCTGCAACGGTCGGCAGCGCCAGATAAGGAAACAAATCGGGCACCGGACAGTGTCCGGTGTGCACCGGACTGTCCGGTGCCCCCGACGACAGAAGGCAAGGATGGCCTTCCGGATTTGCTCTCAACGGCTCCTAGCTGCCTTGGGGCTATAAAAGGAGCCCCTAGGCGCATGGAGGAGACACACAAGCAACCTTTGAGCATTCTTGATCATCCACACTAAGTCTCTGCGCATTCGTTTGTGTTTCTAAGTGATTCGAGCTCTGTTCTAAGTGAGAACTCTGAGATAGTCTTGTGAGCTCGATTCTTGGCCGTGTGTGTGCGCTTTTGTTGTGGATTTGTGTGTGTTGCTTCCCTCCCTTACTCTGTGCTTTCTTTGTGATCATATACTTGTAAGGGCAAGAGACTCCAATTTGTGGAGATTCCTTGCAAACGGGATAGTGAAAGGAAAAGCAAAACACCGTGGTATTCAAGTGGGTCTTTGGACCGCTTGAGAGGGGTTGATTGCAACCCTCGTCCGTTGGGACGCCACAACGTGGAAGTAGGCAAGCATTGGCTTGGCCGAACCACGGGATAAACCACCGTGTCACCTCTGTCTTGATCTCTCGTGGTATTGTGTTTTGTTGAGACTTCACCTTAGCCACTTGGCAATAATCGTGCTAACACATAACAAGTTTTTGTGGCTTAAGTTTGAAGTTTTTACAGGATCACCTATTCACCCCCCCCCTCTAGGTGCTCTCAATTGGTATCGGAGCCGTTCTATTCACAAAGGGACTAACCGCCCGAATAGATGGATCCTAAGGGGAAGGGTATTGTGATCAACGACAAAGAAAAGGAGACCTTCGTCAACGAGCCGAAGGACGACAAGCCTACCGACTCCGGCTCGGGCCATAGACGAAAGGAAGGGAAGAAGAAGAAGACGAGGCGTATCAAGGAGATCATCTACTACGACGATAGTGATGAATCCACTTCTTCCCAAAAGGACGACGACAACGACTACAGGAAGACGGTCAATTCGAACTTTTCATTTGATTATTCCCGTATTCAACATAGTTCGAATTCGCATTTGCTTTCCATTCCTCTTGGCAAACCTCCACACTTCGATGGGGAGGACTACGGATTTTGGAGTCACAAAATGCGTAGTCACTTATTCTCTCTCCATCCTAGCATATGGGAGATTGTGGAGAACGGAATGAAATTCGATAGCTCGGATAGCCCTATGCTTATAAATGAACAGATTCATAAAAATGCACAGGCTACTACTGTTCTCTTAGCATCTTTGTGCAGGGAAGAGTACAATAAGGTGAGCGGCTTGGACAATGCCAAGCAGATATGGGACACCCTCAAGATCTCTCACGAGGGGAACGACATCACCATGCTCACCAAGATGGAGTTGGTGGAGGGCGAGCTTGGACGGTTCGCCATGATAAGGGGAGAGGAGCCAACTCAGACGTACAACCGGCTCAAGACCCTTATCAACAAAATAAGGAGCTACGGAAGCACGCGTTGGATGGATCACGATGTCGTCCGCCTAATGCTCAGGTCCTTTACCGTACTTGATCCTCATCTCGTGAACAATATTCGTGAGAATCCCAGGTACACGATGATGACGCCCGAGGAAGTGCTTGGAAAATTCGTAAGCGGGCGGATGATGATCAAGGAGGCAAGATACGTCGACGAAGCGTTGAACGGTCCGATCAACGAGCCGCAACCCCTTGCTCTCAAGGCAACACGAAGCAAGGAGGCGCTACCTAGCAAGGTGGCACAGATTGAGGCGGCTGGCCTTAATGATGAAGAGATGGCTCTCATCATTAAAAGATTCAAGACGGTGCTTAAAGGTCACAAGGGACAACCAAGCAAGACCAAAGCCAAGGGGAAGCGCTCATGCTTCAAATGCGGTAAGCTTGGTCATTTCATTGCTAACTGTCCCGATAATGAAAGTGACCAGGAAAAGGGGAACAAAAGAGAGAAGAAGAAGCAATACAAGAAGGCAAAGGGCGAGGCGCATCTAGGAAAGGAGTGGGACTCGGATTGCTCCTCCTCCGACTCCGACAACGAAGGACTCGCCGCCACTGCCTTCAACAAATCGGCTCTCTTCCCCAACGAGCGTCTCACTTGCCTTATGGCAAGGGAGAAGAAGGTGAGTACTCAAGACTCCACTTATGCTTCTTCTAGTGATAGTGAGTCTAGTGACGATGATGACATAGATTATTCTTGCTTGTTCAAAGGCTTAGATAGATCTAAGATAGATAAAATCAATGAATTGATTGATGCTTTGAATGAAAAGGATAGGCTTTTAGAGAAGCAAGAGGATTTATTGTATGATGAACATGATAAGTTTATAGAGGCACAAAAATCATATGCTTTAGAAGTGAAAAGAAATGAAGTGCTTTCTAGTGAAATATCTTCTTGTCATGAAACCATTGCTACTTTACAAAGTGTTAACCATGATTTAAATGCTAAATTAGAAGTAACAAATAAATCTAAGTCTTGTGTTGAAAATGTTACAATTTGCACTAGGTGTAAAGATTTTGATGTTAACACTTGTAGCAAACACTTAGTTTCAATTTCAAAACTAAAAGATGAAGTGGCTAGTCTTAATGCTCAACTTAAGACTAGCAAGAGTGAAGTTGAAAAGATAAAATTTGCAAGGGATGCCTATACAATTGGAAGACATCCCTCAATTAAGGATGGGCTTGGCTTCAAGAGGGAAGCCAAGAACTTAACAAGCCATAAGGCTCCCATCTTCGTCAAGGAGAAGGGGAAGGCCCCGATGGCTAGTAATGCTAAAAAGAATCATGCTTTTATGTATTATGATAGGAGACATGCTAGAAATGCTTATAATCATTTTGATTCACATGTTTATGATTCTCATGCAATGTTTGCTTCTAGTTCTTCTTATAATCATGGTAGAGATATGTGTAGGAGAAATGTTGTACATATGCCTAGGAGAGATATTGCTCATGTACCTAGAAAGAATGTTATTCATGCTCCTAGGAAAGTAGTGAATGAACCTTCTACCATTTATTATGCTTGTAATGCTCCCTTTGCTATTTGTAGAAAGGGTAAGAAGGTAGTTGCTAGGAAATTAGGGGCTAGATGCAAGGGAGATAAATCTTGCATTTGGGTCCCTAAAGACATTTGTGCTAACCTTGCAGGACCCAACATGAGTTGGGTACCTAAGACCCAAGCCTAAATTTGCCTTGCAGGTTTATGCATCCGGGGGTTCAAGCTGGATTATCGACAGCGGATGCACAAACCATATGACGGGGGAGAAGAAGATGTTCACCTCCTACGTCAAAAATAAGGATTCCCAAGATTCAATTATATTCGGTGATGGGAATCAAGGCAAGGTAAAAGGGTTAGGTAAAATTGCAATTTCTAATGAGCATTCTATATCAAATGTATTCCTAGTGGAGAGTCTTGGATATAATTTGCTATCTGTTAGTCAATTATGTCAAATGGGATATAATTGTTTATTTACAAATGTAGATGTGTCTGTCTTTAGAAGATGTGATGGTTCACTAGCTTTTAAGGGTGTACTAGACGGCAAGCTTTACTTAGTTGATTTTGCAAAAGAAGAGGCCGGTCTAGATGCATGCTTAATGGCTAAGACTTGCATGGGCTGGCTGTGGCATCGCCGCTTAGCACATGTGGGGATGAAGAATCTCCACAAGCTTCTAAAGGGAGAACACGTGATAGGTCTAACCAATGTTTATTTCGAAAAAGATAGACCTTGTGCAGCTTGTCAGGCAGGTAAACAAGTTGGAGGAGCACATCACAGCAAGAATGTGATGACCACGTCAAGACCTCTGGAGCTGCTGCATATGGACCTCTTCGGACCCGTCGCCTATCTAAGCATAGGAGGAAGTAAGTATGGTTTAGTTATTGTTGATGACTTTTCCCGCTTCACTTGGGTGTTCTTTTTGCAGGATAAGTCTGAAACCCAAGGGACCCTCAAGCGCTTCCTCAGGAGAGCTCAAAATGAGTTTGAGCTCAAGGTGAAGAAGATTAGGAGCGACAACGGGTCCGAGTTCAAGAACCTTCAAGTGGAGGAGTTTCTTGAGGAGGAAGGGATCAAGCACGAGTTCTCCGCTCCCTACACACCACAACAAAATGGTGTGGTAGAGAGGAAGAACAGGACGCTAATCGATATGGCGAGGACGATGCTTGGAGAGTTCAAGACCCCCGAGTGCTTTTGGTCGGAAGCCGTGAACACGGCTTGCCACGCCATCAACAGGGTCTACCTTCACCGCCTCCTCAAGAAGACGTCATATGAGCTACTAACCGGTAACAAACCCAATGTATCGTACTTTCGTGTTTTTGGGAGCAAGTGCTACATTCTAGTGAAGAAGGGTAGAAATTCTAAGTTTGCTCCCAAAGCTGTAGAAGGGTTTTTGTTAGGTTATGATTCAAATACAAAGGCGTATAGAGTCTTCAACAAATCATCGGGTTTGGTTGAAGTCTCTAGCGACATTGTATTTGATGAGACTAATGGCTCTCCAAGAGAGCAAGTTGTTGATTGTGATGATGTAGATGAAGAAGATGTTCCGACGGCCGCTATACGAACCATGGCGATTGGAGAAGTGCGGCCACAGGAACAAGATGAACGAGATCAACCTTCTTCCTCAACGACGGTGCATCCCCCAACTCAAGACGATGAACAGGTTCATCAAAAGGAGGCGTCTGATCAAGGGGGAGCACAAGATGATCACGTGATGGAGGAAGAAGCGCAACCGGCACCTCCAACCCAAGTTCGAGCGATGATTCAAAGGGATCATCCCGTCGACCAAATTCTGGGTGACATTAGCAAGGGAGTAACTACTCGATCTCGATTAGTTAATTTTTGTGAACATTACTCTTTTGTCTCCTCTATTGAGCCTTTCAGGGTAGAGGAGGCCTTGCTAGATCCGGACTGGGTGTTGGCCATGCAGGAGGAACTTAACAACTTCAAGCGCAATGAAGTTTGGACGCTGGTGCCTCGTCCCAAGCAAAATGTTGTGGGAACCAAGTGGGTGTTCCGCAACAAACAGGACGAGCACGGGGTGGTGACGAGGAACAAGGCTCGACTTGTGGCAAAAGGTTATGCCCAAGTCGCAGGTTTGGACTTTGAGGAGACTTTTGCTCCTGTGGCTAGGCTAGAATCAATTCGTATCTTGCTAGCATATGCCGCTCACCATTCTTTCAGGTTGTACCAAATGGATGTGAAGAGCGCTTTCCTCAACGGGTCAATAAAGGAGGAGGTGTACGTGGAGCAACCCCCTGGCTTCGAGGATGAGCGGTACCCCGACCACGTGTGTAAGCTCTCTAAGGCGCTCTATGGACTTAAACAAGCCCCAAGAGCATGGTATGAATGCCTTAGAGATTTCTTACTTGCTAATGCTTTCAAGGTTGGGAAAGCCGATCCAACTCTTTTTACAAAGACATGTGATGGTGATTTGTTTGTATGCCAAATTTATGTCGATGACATAATATTTGGTTCTACTAACCAAAAGTCTTGTGAAGAGTTTAGCAGGGTGATGACGCAGAAATTCGAGATGTCGATGATGGGCGAGTTGAACTACTTCCTTGGGTTCCAAGTGAAGCAACTCAAGGACGGCACCTTCATCTCCCAAACGAAGTACACGCAAGATCTGCTAAAGCGGTTTGGGATGAAGGAAGCCAAGCCCGCAAAGACTCCGATGGGAACCGACGGACACACCGACCTCAACAAAGGAGGTAAGTCCGTTGATCAAAAAGCATACCGGTCAATGATAGGGTCTTTACTTTATTTATGTGCTAGTAGACCGGATATTATGCTTAGCGTATGCATGTGTGCTAGATTTCAATCCGATCCTAAGGAGTGTCACTTGGTGGCGGTGAAGCGAATTCTTAGATATTTAGTCGCTACGCCTTGCTTCGGGATCTGGTATCCAAAGGGGTCTAACTTTGACTTGATTGGGTACTCAGATTCCGACTATGCTGGATGTAAGGTCGATAGGAAGAGTACATCAGGGACGTGCCAATTCTTAGGAAGGTCCCTGGTGTCATGGAACTCTAAGAAACAAACCTCCGTTGCCCTATCCACCGCTGAGGCCGAGTACGTTGCCGCAGGACAGTGTTGTGCGCAACTACTTTGGATGAGGCAAACCCTCAGGGACTTTGGCTACAATCTGAGCAAAGTCCCACTCCTATGTGATAATGAGAGTGCTATCCGAATAGCGGAAAATCCTGTTGAGCACAGCCGCACAAAGCACATTGACATCCGGCATCACTTTTTGAGAGACCACCAGCAAAAGGGAGATATCGAAGTGTTTTATGTTAGCACCGAGAACCAGCTAGCCGATATCTTTACCAAGCCTTTAGATGAGAAGACCTTTTGCAGGCTGCGTAGTGAGCTAAATGTCTTAGATTCGCGGAACTTGGATTGAATTGTGGCATACATGTACTTATGCCCTTGATCATGTTCTTTCTGCATTTTGTTGCTTATTATGGTGCTCAAGTTGTACAAACACTCCCTGGACCTCACAAGTCCGTTGCAAAGTGATGCACATGTTTAGGGGGAGACGTGTTACAACTTGACCCTTTGAGACTAACCATATGCTTGAGTTTGCCTGTTTTAGTCTCAAAGGAGAATTGAAAGGGAAAAGGTGGACTTGGACCATGAAAGACTTCCACTGCACTCTGATGAGGGGTAACTTATTCCAAGTTCATCTCATTAACTCTTATTGCCATTTGCTCTTAATTGAAGATTTTGGTGAGGCAATGGGGTTAAAGGGCCAAGATTGATCCCGTTTTGGTGCTTGATGCCAAAGGGGGAGAAAATAAAGGCCAAAGCAATAAATGGATCAGCTACCACTTGAGAGATTTTGAAAATAGTAGAATAGAGTTTTTGGTTTGTCAAAATTCTTATGTTGTCTCTCTTGTCAATAATTGGCTTCTTGTGGGGAGAAGTATTGATTATGGGAAATAGGGGGAGTTTTTGAAATCTTTGTTCAATCTCTTTTGGAATGACTCTCTTTTTGCTTAAACATGTGTGTTTAACTTAGAGATAGAGATTTGAGTTTGATTTGCAAAAACAAACCAAGTGGTGGCAAAGGATGATCCATATATGCCAAAATTGAATAAAACTTAAATTTATTTTATTTGAAGTAAGTTTGCACTTGTTCTAGTTGCTTTGTGTTGTGTTGGCATAAATCACCAAAAAGGGGGAGATTGAAAGGGAAATGTACCCTTGGGCCATTTCTAAGTATTTTGGTGATTGAGTGCCAACACATGTGTTTAATTGTGAATTTGTGTACATGGATGAACAAGGTGCAAATCATGAAGTAAAGGTATGTTTCTAAGCCTTAGTACATTGGTTTTGTGGACTAACATATTTGTCTAAGTGTTAGAAACAGAAAGAAGAAAAAGAGAAAAGGGGAGAGAATGACTTGGCTGTGTGCAGCCAAGTCCCAGCTCGGTCTGGAGCACCGGACTGTCCGGTGTGCACCGGACAGTGTCCGGTGCGCCAGGCTGACTCGGCTCGAACTGGCCGCTCTCGGGAATTCGCCGACGGCGTACGGCTAAAATTCACCGGACTGTCCGGTGTGCACCGGACTGTCCGGTGAGCCAACGGTCGGCCAGGGCCAACGGTCGGCCGCGCAATCCGCGCGAGACACGTGGCCGAGCCAACGGTCGGAAGACGGCACCGGACTGTCCGGTGTGCACCGGACTGTCCGGTGCGCCAACGGCTCGCAGATCTCCAACGGGCTGCAACGGTCGGCAGCGCCAGATAAGGAAACAAATCGGGCACCGGACAGTGTCCGGTGTGCACCGGACTGTCCGGTGCCCCCGACGACAGAAGGCAAGGATGGCCTTCCGGATTTGCTCTCAACGGCTCCTAGCTGCCTTGGGGCTATAAAAGGAGCCCCTAGGCGCATGGAGGAGACACACAAGCAACCTTTGAGCATTCTTGATCATCCACACTAAGTCTCTGCGCATTCGTTTGTGTTTCTAAGTGATTCGAGCTCTGTTCTAAGTGAGAACTCTGAGATAGTCTTGTGAGCTCGATTCTTGGCCGTGTGTGTGCGCTTTTGTTGTGGATTTGTGTGTGTTGCTTCCCTCCCTTACTCTGTGCTTTCTTTGTGATCATATACTTGTAAGGGCAAGAGACTCCAATTTGTGGAGATTCCTTGCAAACGGGATAGTGAAAGGAAAAGCAAAACACCGTGGTATTCAAGTGGGTCTTTGGACCGCTTGAGAGGGGTTGATTGCAACCCTCGTCCGTTGGGACGCCACAACGTGGAAGTAGGCAAGCATTGGCTTGGCCGAACCACGGGATAAACCACCGTGTCACCTCTGTCTTGATCTCTTGTGGTATTGTGTTTTGTTGAGACTTCACCTTAGCCACTTGGCAATAATCGTGCTAACACATAACAAGTTTTTGTGGCTTAAGTTTGAAGTTTTTACAGGATCACCTATTCACCCCCCCCCTCTAGGTGCTCTCAAGTCTTCATGTCACTTCGTGCTTTGATGCTTCTGTCGATTAGACTTGTACCTCATCGGCTATATTTGGCTTTCCTTTGATCTCTACTGATATCTTTCTTCTGTCTTGAAGTATTCATTGCCTATACTGTTCGGATGTGACAGTGTTGAAAATATACTGATAATTCCTGGGCGTCCCCCCCAAATGGGTGTAGGCAAGGGACGGCTTGGTACGCTGAGCGTTTAGCAAACTGCTTCTGAGTAGTAACTTGATGTGACCGCGGGCGTAATCATATCGCCCGCGCAGTTGACTGGAGTCTCAATGGGTGTCGTGTTACGTGAAACGGCGTCAACCGCCTGACGTGTCTTCAGACGGTTTGAATTGCATATTGAATTTTTGCGACTGTTCTGTGGTCGTGGTAGGAGGTGAGCGGTTGCCTTCTTCTTCTATAAATAGTGCTCTTGCTTCTCCGGCATTTTCACATCTCTTACTGCTGCTTGTTGTTTACCCTCCTCTTCTTCCTTCCATTTCCAACATGGGCAAGAGTAAGAAAGGTGGTAGTTCTTCGCATCGCTCTGGTGACAAACGCAAGCGTGAGCCAACCCCTCCCTCGGAGGACTTCGGCGACTCGAAGTACTCGGAGGAGGAGTTCTCCTCCGAGTCCGAGGGCTCTCCAGCTCCTGCCTCTCCCCCGGCGTCGTCTGATGATTCAGACGACTCCCAGGGGATTGCCGCGGAGGTCTGGACTTACATCCGGTCCGTCGAACGCGCCGGGCTCACGGGCTCGGATGAGTCGGAGTACTCCTCGGACAAGGAGAACTCCTCGGACTCGTCCAAGGAGGGCGGTGGCGACGGCGACGGCAGCGGTGACGGCGGCGAAAGCGATGGCGACGACGACGGCAAGGGTGGCAGCGGCGACGGTGGCGACGGCAGCAGGGGCAGTAGCAAGGGCAGCAACAAGGCCAGTGGCTAGATGCCACTGGTTTTAATTATTAGTATAGATTAGTAGTAGTAGTAAAATAAAATAATGTAGTAGTTAGTAGTATAGAGTAGTGAAGTATAGTGTAGTAGTAGGGAGGTCATCAACTCATAATGAGTTGGTTTGTAAGTTTGGTAATGCTTCCCTTATAATGAAGAGTGATTTCGCCTCACTTCTTGTGCGCTTTATTTTGCTTTCCCGTCATTCGCCGATCTCATTAATGCCTAAGAGATGTTTGGAATCAATGAATCACGCTTCTGACTATTTTCTTCGCGATGTCAACATTTTGGTGATAGCGGCCGAGTCATCTGAAATCACGTTGTTGCTTTAGGAGTGACGGGCGAGTTATTACTGGCGATGTTGGCACTTTTTGAAGTAATGGCTGAGCGATAGTGGCCACGTCAGTGTTTTAGAGATAACGACCGAGCGGTTATTGGTGATGTCGGTGTTTTAGAGGTAACACCCGAATCCCTTGGAACTGTGTCACCGCTTTAGGAACAACAACCGGGCGGCTGATGACGACGTCGGTGTTTTGGAGGTAACAGCCGAGTGATCGATGGCAACGTCGGCATTTTAGAGGTAACAACCGAGTGATAACGGGCCATGCCGGCCGCTTTGGAGATAGTGGCCAAGTGGAGTCTGGTAACGTCAGCGTTCTCAGAAATAACCGCTGAGTTAGAATGGACCGCGTCGGCCGTTTTGGAAATAACGACCGAGTGATGATGTGGCATGCCCGCGCTTTAGAAATAACGGCCGAGTGATGACGTGACATGCCAGCGTTTTAGAGATAACAGCTGGGTGATGACTGGGCGCTTTTTAGATTCGGCATCTGGCTTTGGAAAACCCCATATGCACTGTACTGTCGTGCGCCTCCACATTCCGTGCCCTAGTTCTTGCTTTTCTGCACCTAGGCCTTCTCCACTCTCTTGCAACGCTGCTTCCGCTCCGTTCGCCGACAAGGTTGAAATGGCGCCCAAGAGGAAAGCTTCGAGTTTGTCTGTCACGGTCATCACCCCCCCCATCGACCCCAACAGTCAGTTGCCTTTCGCAGGTAACCATATGTCTGTTGTCTTTGAATCCGACCTTCTCCATCTTGTATCTATCGGGGTTCTTCCTCCGAAGGAGCTCTGTTCCTGGCGGATCTGTCGTGGGGTCAATGTTCCAACAGAGGACACTCACGAATCCGTCATCTACGTTCCTTTTCTCCCCCGCGGCCTTGCTCTCCCCATTTCTCCTTTTTTCCGCGGTCTCCTTGATTTCTATCGCTTGAATCTGACCCATCTGAATCCCAATTCCATTCTGCAAGTCTCTATCTTTGTTCATTTATGCGAAGCTTTTCTCGGAGTTCTGCCACACTTTGGCCTGTGGAAGTATTTGTACCACTGTCGCCCTGGGATGGCCGGAGGGCAGCACCAGCTGGTGGGGGGCGCGAGCTTGGAGATGCGCCATGGGAGGAAGGTTGATTACCTCGACATCCCGCTCAAGGATAGCATCAAGGGATGGCGTCTGGAATGGTTCATCGTGGAGAATCATGGGAATTCTCTCCCCCCACGGTCAGGAAGACAGCCGTATGTTCGCACTCCAAGCTGGACCGAATCCCCCACAGACCAGGAAGTAACTAAAGCAGGGGCTTTGCTAGCTGAAGTTGGATTGCTGAAAGAAAGGGGTCTGACTGCAGAAGCTGTGGTCACTGACTTTGTTTTCAAGAACATTCAACCGCTGAAAGACTGAGCATATCCAGCCTATCTGTATCGAGGCTTTGCTGATTCGACTCGGGTAACCAATAGAAGAATTCCTGCCGTGGACTTGGTGGGCCGGCTCGAGATGATACTCAGAGGCAAGGTGTCGAACGTCGGCGCTCCTGTTGCATACTCAGTTTGGAATCTGCCTCCTTCCAAGGCCTTTACCAGTTTTGTGTCAAATCCTCTTGCTGGTGATAACAGTTTGGGCCTTAGAGTGCGACCCTCTCCCGAAGAGGTTAGTGCTTTGGTTGCCTCACTTGAAGAAATTCCTGACGACGAGAGGCAGGTTCATTTTGAGGTGCCTTTAAATCCAAGTGATGCAGAAATAAGTGCCATGTTGGATATGCTAGCTGAAGATTCTTCTGATGCAGTCCCTGCTGAAACACTGGCAGTAGCGCCCATCCCAGAGGCTAGCGAAGCTTTAGATATTCAGAAGTCTGACAATGTTCGTTCGAAGCGTTCTCGCCGAGCCAATCAGCCTGCTTCTCCTGCTGACGGGAAAAAACAGAAGAAGAGACGTCTTCGTCGAGTGTCTAGTTTGGATCAGGATGCTGGTCCTTCCGTTCCTGCTGCTAAAGAAGTGCTAGTGCCTGCATTTGCTGAAACTGATCCCAATGGGTGTAACCTGCCTGCTATTAACCCCAATGGGTGTGACCTGGATGACGCTGACCCTAATGGGTGTGACCTGGATGACGTTGACCCCAATGGGTGTACTGTCCGCGTTGTTGATGAGGGTGAGGAGGAGGAGGATGAAATCCCTCTAACTCGGAAGAACAGTCGACGCTATATTGCCAGTGGTGAAAGTAGTGGTGTTCCTTCTCCAGCCCTGTCCGCTCTTATTGGTCTACAAGAATTGTCTCTGGCCAACTTTGATCAGACTCTTGAGGATATGGTCCCAGAAGACCTATTGTCTGAGCCAGCAGATGGTGGCATGATGGACGTTTGCGGTGATGTGCTTGATGCTGGGCTGGAGTTGTCCCGGGTGGCATCCCGCACCTCATCGACCTTGGAGCGCAGTCTTAAGGGTCAAGAGGTTGGCCCAGCTTGCACTGTTCCTGTGGAAGTGGTTGAAGGTCCTTCAGCCTTAGAGGTGGCTGCCTCGGAGGGCTCGGCCCTCAAAGATAGCGCTGGTGCTTACCTAGCCCCCGAGGGTGTTTGAAAGGGAAATGTGCCCTTGGGCCATTTCTAAGTATTTTGGTGATTTAGTATCCAACACAAGTGCTTAAGTGTCAATCTATGCCAAGTGATGGACTAAGTGCAAATCAAGATTAAAGGTATGTTTCTAGACTTAGTACATTGTTTTGAAAGCTAATATATTGTGTCTAAGTGCTGGAAACAGGAAAAATCTCTTTGGAAAGGAGATAGCTTTGTTTAGCCAAAGTCAGCTCAGTCTGGGTGCACCGGACTGTCCGATGGTGTGCAGGACAGTGTCCGGTGCGCCAAGCTGGCTCGGGCGAACTGGCTGCTCTCGGGTTTCGTCGGCGGTGTACGGCTATAAATCACCGGACTGTCCGGTGAGCCATTCACAGGCGAAGTCGTCGCTCTCGGGAAGTGATTAACGGCGTACGGCTATAAATCACCAGACTATCCGGTGGTGCACCGGACTGTCCGGTGAGCCAATGGTCGGCCGGGCCAACGGTCGGTCGCGTAATCCACGCGCGACGCGTGGCCGAGCCAACGGTCAGAATGGGGCACCGGACTGTCCGGTGTGCACCGGACAGTGTCCGGTGCGCCAACGACTCTGGATCTTCAACGGTCGGCTGCGCCACAGAAGGAAAGAAATCCACACCGGACAGTGTCCGGTGGTGCACCGGACTGTCCGGTGCGCCAGGCGACAGAAGGCAAGAATTACCTTCCTGGAATGCTCTCAATGGCTCCTAGCTGCCTTGGGGCTATAAAAGGGACCCCTAGGCGCATGGAGGAACACACCAAGCATTCTCTAAGCATTCCTAAGCACCAAGACTTCAATTCCGCGCATTCGATTTTTTATGATAGCAATTAGAGCTCCATTTGAGTAGAGAACTCTTTGAGTTGTGTTGAGAGCTCTTGTTGTGACTTGTGTGCATGTTGTTGCTCTGATTTTGTGTCTTGTGTGCGTTGCTCATCCCATCCTTACTTCTGTGCTTCTTTGTGATAATCAAAGTGTAAGGGCGAGAGGCTCCAAGTTGTGGAGATTCCTCGCAAGCGGGATATAGTAAAGTGAAAGCAAAACACCGTGGTATTCAAGTGGGTCTTTGGACCGCTTGAGAGGGGTTGAGTGCAACCCTCGTCCGTTGGGACGCCACAACGTGGAGTAGGCAAGTGTTGGACTTGGCTGAACCACGGGATAAGCCACTGTGTCTATTTGTGTTGATCATCTTGTGGTTATTGTGTTTTGCAAGAACTCCTCTCTAGCCACTTGGCATTATTGTGCTAACTCCTAATCAAGTTTTGTGGCATTAAGTTTCAAGTTTTTACAGAATCACCTATTCACCCCCCTCTAGGTGCTCTCAATTGGTATCAGAGCCGTTTTCTTCAAGAAAGGGACTAATCGCCCGAAAAGATGGATCCTAAGGGCAAGGGGATGGTGGTCAATGATAAGGAGAAGGAGTCCTTCATCAATGATCCAAAGATGACAAGCCTACTGACTCGGGGTCGGGCCACAAAAGAAAAGACGGGAAGAAGAAGAAAACGAGGTGCATCAAGGAGATCATCTACTACGACGACAGCGACGAGTCCTCTTCTTCCCAAAAGACAACGACGACAACAACTACGAGAAAAAGAAAACAGTCAATTCGAACTTTTCTTTGATTACTCTCGTATTCCGCAAAGTACCAATGCTCATTTACTCTCCATTTCACTTGGTAAACCTCCTCACTTTGATGGAGAGGACTACGGATTTTGGAGTCACAAAATGCGTAGTCACTTGTTCTCTCTCCATCCAAGCATATGGGAGATAGTAGAGAGTGGAATAAAATTTGATAGTACGGATAGTCCCATGTTCATTAATGAGCACATTCACAAAAATGCACAAGCTACTACTGTTCTTCTAGCTTCATTGTGCAGGGACGAATACCATAAGGTGAGCGGCTTGGATAATGCCAAGCAGATTTGGGACACCCTCAAGATCTCACATGAGGGGAACGACGTCACCATGCTCACCAAGATGGAGTTGGTGGAGGGCAAACTTGGGAGATTCGCAATGATCAGGGGCGAGGAGCCAACCCAAATGTACAACCGGCTCAAGACCCTCGTCAACAAAATAAGGAGCTATGGAAGCACGCGATGGACGGACCACGACGTCGTGCGCCTAATGTTAAGGTATTTTACCGTCCTTGATCCACATCTTGTGAACAATATTCGTGAGAATCCTAGATACACCAAGATGACGCCTGAGGAGATACTTGGAAAGTTTGTAAGCGGGCGGATGATGATCAAGGAGGCAAGATACGTTGACGATGCGTTGAACGGCCCTATCCACGAGCCTCAAACTGTTACTCTCAAAGCAACGAGGAGCAAGGAAGTACTACCTAGCAAAGTGGCACAAGTTGAGGCGGCAGGACTCAATGAGGAAGAGATGGCCCTCATCATCAAGCGTCTCAAGACGGCGCTAAGGGGTCGCAAGGAGCATCCCAACAAGACCAAGACGAAGGGGAAGCGATCATGCTTCAGATGTGGTAAGATTGGTCATTTTATCGCTAATTGTCTCGATAATGATAGTGACCAGGAACAAGGGAACAAGAGGGAAAAGAAAAAGGCATACAAGAAGGCTAAGGGCGAGGCACACCTTGGCAAGGAGTGGGACTCGGATTGTTCGTCGTCCGACTCCGATAACGAAGGACTCGCTGGCACCACCTTCAACAAGTCATCCCTCTTCCCCAACGAGCATCACACTTGCCTCATGGCAAGGGAAAAGAAGGTAAGCACTCGTAATACTAGTACTTACGCTTCCTCAAGTGATGAAGAATCTAGCGATGATGAAATAGACTATTCATGTTTATTCAAGGGCTTAGATAGAACTAAGGTTGATAAGATTAATGAATTGATTGATGCTTTGAATGATAAGAATAGATTATTAGAAAAGCAAGAGGATCTTTTGTATGAAGAACATGATAAGTTTGTAGAGGCTCAAAAATCCCTTGCTTTAGAAATTAAAAGGAATGAAATGCTTTCTTGTGAATTGTCTACATGCCATGACTCTATTTCTAGCTTAAAGAGCATAAATGATGATTTGTATGCTAAGTTAGAAATAGCTAATAAATCAACATCTTGTGTAGAACATGTTACAATTTGCAATAGGTGTAAAGATTTCAATATTGATGCTTGTAGCGAACACCTAGCGTCAATTTCTAAATTGAATGATGAAGTGGCTAGTCTTAATGCCCAACTTAAGACTAGCAAAAGTGAATTTGATAAGCTAAAATTTGCAAGGGATGCCTACATGATTGGTAGACACCCCTCAATTAAGGATGGTCTTGGCTTCAAGAGGGAAGTCAAGAACTTAACAAGCCATAAGGTTTCCATCTCCGCCAAGGAGAAAGGGAAGGCCCCTATGGCTAGTAGTGCCCAAAAGAATCATGCTTTCATGTACCATGATAGGAGACATTCTAGGAATGCTTATAGAAGTTATGATAATTTTGATTCTCATGCCACGATTGCTTCTAGTTCTTCTATTATGCATGATAGAAATTTGGCTAGGAAAAATGCTATGCCTAGAAGAAATGTTGTTCATGTTCCTAGGAAAGTAAACAATGAACCTTCTACATTTTTCATACTTGCAATGCTTCCTTTGCTATTTGTAGAAAGGATAAGAAGGTGATTGCTAGAAAGTTAGGGGCAAGATGCAAGGGAGATAAAACTTGCATTTGGGTCCCTAAGACCATTGTAACTAACCTTGTAGGACCCAACAAGAGTTGGGTACCTAAGACCCAAGCCTAAATTTGCCTTGCAGGTTTATGCATCCGGGGGATCAAGCTGGATTATCGACAGCGGATGCACAAACCACATAACGGGGGAGAAGAAGATGTTCTCTTCCTACGTCAAGAACAAAGATTCCCAAGACTCAATCATATTCGGTGACGAGAATCAAGGCAAGGTGAAAGGGTTAGGAAAGATTGCTATTTCATCCGAGCACTCCATTTCTAATGTATTTTTAGTTGAGTCGCTTGGATATAATTTGTTATCCGTTAGTCAATTATGCAATATAGGATATAATTGTTTATTCACAAATGTAGATGTGTCAGTCTTTAGAAAAAGTGATGGTTCATTAGCTTTTAAGGGTGTATTAGACGACAAACTCTATTTAGTTGATTTTGCAAAAGAGGAGGCCGGTCTAGATGCATGCTTAATTGCTAAGACTAGCATGGGCTGGCTGTGGCATCGTCGTTTAGCTCATGTGGGGATGAAGAACCTTCACAAGCTTCTAAAGGGAGAACACGTGATAGGTCTAACTAATGTAACTTTCGAAAAAGATAGACCTTGTGCAGCTTGTCAAGCAGGTAAACAGGTGGGAAGCTCTCATCATACCAAAAATGTGATGACCACATCAAGACCTTTGGAGTTGCTTCATATGGACCTCTTCGGACCCGTCGCCTATCTAAGCATAGGAGGAAGTAAGTATGGTCTTGTTATAGTTGATGATTTTTCCCGCTTCACTTGGGTATTCTTTTTGCAGGATAAATCTGAAACCCAAGGGACCCTCAAGTGCTTCCTAAGAAGAGCTCAAAATGAGTTTGAGCTCAAGGTGAAGAAGATAAGGAGCGACAACGGGTCTGAGTTCAAGAACCTTCAAGTGGAGGAGTACCTTGAGGAGGAAGGGATCAAGCACGAGTTCTCCGCTCCCTACACACCACAGCAAAATAGTGTGGTAGACAGGAAGAATAGGACGCTCATAGACATGGCGAGGACGATGCTTGGAGAGTTCAAGACCCTCGAGCGGTTTTGGTCGAAAGCCGTGAACACGGCTTGCCACGCCATCAACCGGGTCTACCTTCACCGCCTCCTCAAGAAGACTTCGTATGAGCTTCTAACCGGTAACAAACCCAATGTGTCTTACTTTCGTGTATTTGGGAGCAAATGTTATATTCTAGTGAAGAAAGGTAGAAATTCTAAGTTTGCTCCCAAAGCTGTAGAAGGGTTTTTGTTAGGTTATGACTCAAATACAAAGGCGTATAGAGTCTTCAACAAATCATCGAGTTTGGTTGAAGTCTCTAGCGACGTTGTATTTGATGAGACTAATGGCTCTCCAAGAGAGCAAGTTGTTGATCTTGATGATGTAGATGAAGAAGACGTTCCAACGGCTGCAATACGCACCATGGCGATTGGAGACGTGCGACCGCAGGAACTCAAGGAGTAAGATCAACCTTCTTCCTCAACAATGGTGCATCCCCCAACTCAAGACGATGAACAGATTCATCAAGAGGAGGCATGTGATCAAGGGGGAGCACAAGAAGATCATGTGATGGAGGAAGAAGCACAACCGGCACCTCCAACCCAAGTTCGAGCGACGATTCAAAGGAATCATCCCGTCGACCAAATTTTGGGTGAGATTAGCAAGGGAGTAACTACTCGGTCTAGATTAGTTAATTTTTGTGAGCATTACTCCTTTGTCTCTTCTATTGAGCCTTTCAGGGTAGAAGAGGCCTTGCTAGATCCGGACTGGGTGTTGGCCATGCAGGAAGAGCTCAACAATTTCAAGCGTAATGAAGTTTGGACACTGGTGCCTCGTTCCAAGCAAAATGTTGTGGGAACCAAGTGGGTGTTCCGCAACAAGACGAGCATGGGGTGGTGACAAGGAACAAGGCTCGACTTGTGGCAAAAGGTTATGCCCAAGTCGCAGGTTTGGACTTTGAGGAGACTTTTGCTCCTGTGGCTAGGCTAGAGTCCATTCGTATTTTGCTAGCATATGCCGCTCACCATTCTTTCATATTGTTCCAAATAGATGTGAAGAGCGCTTTCCTCAACGGGCCGATCAAGGAGGAGGTGTACGTGGAGCAACCCCCTAGCTTTGAGGATGAACGGTACCCCGACCACATGTGTAAGCTCTCTAAGGCGCTCTATGGACTTAAGCAAGCCCCAAGAGCCTGGTATGAATGCCTTAGAGACTTTTTAATTGCTAATGCTTTCAAGGTTGGGAAAGCCGATCCAACTTTATTCACTAAGACTTGTGATGGTGACTTATTTGTGTGCCAAATTTATGTCGATGACATAATATTTGGTTCTACTAACCAAAAGTCTTGTGAAGATTTTAGCAGGGTGATGACTCAAAAGTTTGAGATGTCGATGATGGGCGAGTTGAACTAATTCCTTGGGTTCCAAGTGAAGCAACTCAAGGACGGCACATTCATCTCCCAAACGAAGTACACGCAAGACTTGCTAACGCGGTTTGGGATGAAGGACGCAAAGCCCGCAAAGACTCCGATGGGAACTGACGGACATGTCGACCTCAACAAAGGAGGTAAGTCCATTGATCAAAAAGCGTACCGGTCTATGATAGGTTCTTTGCTTTATTTATGCGCTAGTAGACCGGATATTATGCTTAGTGTATGCATGTGTGCTAGATTTCAATCCTATCTAAGGGAGTGTCACTTAGTGGCCGTGAAGCGAATTCTTAGATATTTAGTCGCTACGCCTTGCTTCGGGATCTGGTATCCAAAGGGGTCTACCTTTGACTTGATTGGATATTCAGACTCCGACTATGCTGGATGTAAGGTCGATAGGAAAAGTACATCGGGGACGTGCCAATTCTTAGGAAGGTCCCTGGTGTCGTGGAGTTCTAAGAAACAAACCTCCGTTGCCCTATCCACCGCTGAGGCCGAGTACATTGCCGCAGGACAATGTTGTGCGCAACTACTTTGGATGAGGCAAACCCTCTGGGACTTTGGCTACAATCTGAGCAAAGTCCCACTCCTATGTGATAATGGGAGTGCTATCTGCATGGCGGACAATCCTGTTGAGCACAGCCACACAAAGCACATTGACATCCGACATCACTTTTTGAGAGACCACCAGCAAAAGGGAGATATCGAAGTGTTCTATATTAGCACCGAGAACCAGCTAGCCGATATCTTTACCAAGCCTTTAGATGAGAAGACCTTTTGCAGGCTGCGTAGTGAGCTAAATGTCTTAGATTCGCGGAACTTGGATTGATTTATAGCATACATGTGTATCATGCTTTGATCATGTTCCCTTATGCATTTTGTTGTTTATTTATGGTGCTCAAGTTGTACAAACACTCCCCGAACCTCAAAAGTCCATGTGTGAGTGATGCACATATTTAGGGGGAGATGTGCTACAACTTGATCCTCTGAGACTATTCGTATGCTTGAGTTTGCTTGATTTAGTCTCAAAGGTGGATTGAAAGGGAAAGGTGGACTTGGACCATGCAAGACTTCCACTGCACTCCGATGAGAGGGTAACTTACTCCAAGTCCATCTCAATATCCTTATTGCCTTGGTACTCTTATTTGAAGATTTTGGTGAGGCAATGGGGTTTAAGGGGCCAAGATTGATCCCGTTTTGGTGCTTGATGCCAAAGGGGGAGAAAATAAGGCCAAAGCAAGAAATGGATCAGCTACCACTTGAGAATTTTGAAAATAGAAGAATAGAGCTTTTGTTTTGTCAAAATCCTCTTATTGTCTCTTTTTGTCAAAAGTTGGTCTCTTGAGGGGAGAATGTTTGATTATGGGAAAAAGGGGGGAGTTTTTGAATCTTTGATCAATTTTTCGTGGAATACCTCTCTTTATGTCTCTACAAGTGAATTTGACTTAGAGATAGGAAATTGAGTTTGATTTGCAAAAACAAACCAAGTGGTGGCAAAGTATGATCCAAATATGCCAAATTTGAATCAAAAAAATTTGTGTTGTTATTTGCATTGATTTTGCACTTCTTTTAGTTGCTTTATGTTGTGTTGGCATAAATCACCAAAAAGGGGAAGATTGAAAGGGAAATGTGCCTTTGGGCCATTTCTAAGTATTTTGGTGATTTAGTATCCAACACAAGTGCTTAAGTGTCAATCTATGCCAAGTGATGGACTAAGTGCAAATCAAGATTAAAGGTATGTTTCTAGACTTAGTACATTGTTTTGAAAGCTAATGTATTGTGTCTAAGTGCTGGAAACAGGAAAAATCTCTTTGGAAAGGAGATAGCTTTGTTCAGCCAAAGTCAGCTCAGTCTGGGTGCACCGGACTGTCCGATGGTGCACCGGACAGTGTCCGGTGCGCCAAGCTGGCTCGGGCGAACTGGCTGCTCTCGGGTTTCGTAGGTGGCGTACGGCTATAAATCACCGAACTGTCCGGTGGGCCATTCATAGGCGAAGTCGTCGCTCTCGGGAAGTGATTAACGGCGTACGGCTATAAATCACCGGACTGTCCGGTGGTGCACCGTACTGTCCGTTGAGCCAACGCTCGGCCGGGCCAACGGTCGGCCGCGTAATCCACGCGCGACGCGTGGCCGAGCCAACGGTCAGAAGGGGGCATCGGACTGTCCGGTGTGCACTGAACAGTGTCTGGTGCGCCAACGGCTCTGGATCTTTAACGGTCGGCTGCGCCACAAAAGGAAAGAAATCCGCACCAGATAGTGTCTGGTGCTGCACCGGACTGTCCGGTGCGCCAGGCGACAGAAGGCAAGAATTGCCTTCCTGGAATGCTCTCAATGGCTCCTAGCTGCCTTGGGGCTATAAAAGGGACCCCTATGCACATGGAGGAACACACCAAGCATTCTCTAAGCATTCCTAAGCACCAAGACTTCAATTCCGCGTATTCGATTCTTTGTGATAGCAATTAGAGCTCCATTTGAGTAGAGAACTCTTTGAGTTGTGTTGAGAGCTCTTGTTGTGACTTGTGTGCGTGTTGTTGCTCTGATTTTGTGTCTTGTGTGCGTTGCTCATCCCATCCTTACTTCTATGCTTCTTTGTGATAATCAAAGTGTAAGGGCGAGAGGCTCCAAGTTGTGGAGATTCCTCACAAGCGGGATATAGTAAAGTGAAAGCAAAACACTGTGGTATTCAAGTGGGTCTTTGGACCGCTTGAGAGGGGTTGAGTGCAACCCTCGTCCGTTGGGACGCCACAACGTGGAGTAGGCAAGTGTTGGACTTGGCCGAACCACGGGATAAGCCACTGTGTCTATCTGTGTTGATCATCTTGTGGTTATTGTGTTTTGCAAGAACTCATCTCTAGCCACTTGGCATTATTGTGCTAACTCCTAATCGAGTTTTGTGGCATTAAGTTTCAAGTTTTTACAGGATCACCTATTCACCCCCCCTCTAGGTGCTCTAAGTGTTGCCGGGGATGATCCGGCTCGGATGGGTAGCGCGAGCGATGACTCAGCCCCGAGGGTGTCCGAGTTGGTTCTCCCTCTAACACTTCCATGGATGTTCACGTGGGATCTTCTCCTCCGCACTCTGATTGTATGGCAGCAGCACGGGTTTCATGTCGAGAGGTCGCTTTAGAGGTCAGCGTTCCTGATGACAGAGTTCTGACTTCTGCTGGTGACACTGACTTGGTTCCCAATGATGCATTGCGGGTTGTCCCAGTTGGTGACCCTTCAGCAAGCCGTCAGTTGATTTCCCACGACTTGGGGGTTCCCTAATTCTTCTCCAACCTCCAGGTAACTTGGTTTCTTCTACCCTGACTTTTACTTCAGGTAGACTGCTGTTATTATGCTCATCTGTTCTTAATGTCAGGCATTGGTGGATGAGATGGCTGGCCGGTTGAAATCACAGGGGACCTCTATCCCAGAAGGGGCTTTATCCCTAACGCATTGGAATTCAGTGTTACTTCAGCGGTGAGTATGTGTCTTGGAGATGGCAAATGCTGGTTAGTGCCCTTTGTTCCTTCATTGGTTGTTTGAGTAATCTGCTTTATAGCTGAACACCCTTGCTTGACTGTTTTCTGACAGACATAGCCCGGTGATATTCTGACCTTGAAGAAAGGTATTCTCAAAGTCAGGCTGCATTGGCCCAGGTTTCTGCCTCTCTGAATGATGCTAACTCCACTCTCCGTGCTCAACTTGATTCTAAAAAGGTGGCCACTGAATTGAACTTTCACTTGCCCTTGTCTGTTATGCTTTTAGTGCTTGCTTGACGTTGGAGAAACCGGCTCTTGTCTGCAGGAGGAGAAACATGCTCTTGCTACTTCTCGCGACAATCTGGAAAAGTTATACCGCGATGCCAGCAACTCGTTGACTATCTTGGAGAGGAGTCATCGTTTTACCATGGAGGACTTGGATAACCATCGCTATAAGCTACAAGAGTCTCTAGATGATATGATTCGCCTCAGGAAATTGGTGTCGAACAAGGATACTGTCATCAAGGATCTGCGTGCTTCCAAAAAGTCGGTAGTCTGGGAGCTAGAAGCCGCTCGGTTGGCTGTCAAGGCCGCTGAAGATACTTCTGCTACTCTGAAGGCCCAGCGCGACAAAGCCATGGACAAAGCCGTTCGCGCGGGGCGAATTCTGATTAGGAGACCCGGCGTGGTTGTTCCCGACGACATAATGGCAGATGTGAATGTCGTTCCCGATTCTTCGAGTCGTCCTTCCTCGTCGGTTGCTCCTGAGAAAAACATTTCCAGATAGAAAACACTGAATGCTTTGAGTATATGGTTAGTGTGCTTGGATGTTCCGTTAGAAAACACTTTTCGGTACCGAATACTGTTATTGTTTTCCCGTTGTTAGAATTCAACGGTATCTATAGTCATAAAAGTAAGTGCATTATGATGGTTTTGAATTTTTTCGTGGGGCATAGAGATCGCCCTGGGATGAATAGTCGTGAATGCGCCGAATGTGCCGTGCCAATTTAAGTCGTTGCCAAATTAAATCGATCGTTCCGCTATCAGGGGTATAGTGATCGCCGAGTTAAACCGATTGCTCCGTTAGCAGGGTATAGTGGTCACCCTTAGTTAAGTAAGCGTGAGCATGTCACACCGTCTTAAGTCATCGCTGACTTAAGCCGATTGCTCCGTTAGTAGGGTATAGTGGTCACCCTGAGTTAAGTAAGCGCGAGCATGTCGCACCGTCTTAAGTCATCGCCGACTTAAGTCGATTGCTCCGTCAGTAGGGTATAGTGGTCACCCTGAGTTAAGTAAGCGTGAGCATGTCGCACCGTTCTAAGTCATCGCCGACTTAAGTCGATTGCTCCGTTAGTAGGGTATAGTGGTCACCCCGAGTTAAGTAAGCGTGAGCATGTCGCACTGTCTTAAGTCATCGCCGACTTAAGCCGATTGCTCCGTTAGTAGGGTATAGTGGTCACCCCGAGTTAAGTAAGCGTGGGCATGTCGCACCGTCTTAAGTCATCGCCGACTTAAGCCGATTGCCCCATTAGTAGGGTATAGTGGTCAACCAGAGTTGAGCAAGAATGCAGATTGACAATGAACAATTCTTGAAGTCTTTTTATTGATGATGCATTTCCCAGTTTATAGAATACATTGTCGCCCCAATAGCTTTTGAAATATAGCTAAGGATAAAACTTCCAGAGGTGTGCTATGTTCCATGAGTTCCCAATTTCCGTGCCGTCCATCTGAGTGAGGCGGTATGATCCCGATCGAGTGACTTCAGCTACTACGAATGGTCCTTCCCATAGAGGTGACAATCTGTGTCGTCCCTCCCCCGTTAGAATTCGGCGGAGGACGAGATCTCCCACTGCGAAGGATCGAGATCGTATGGCCTTATCGTGATAGCGCCTCAGAGTTTGCTGATACCGTGCTGATTGATTTACCGCGTTCAGTCGTTCTTCTTCGAGCACATCAACATCCTCCAGCCTAGTAGCCTCAGCTTCTGCTATGTTTTCAAAGATCAACTTTGGTGCCCCAAACTTGAGATCAGCAGGTAGCACTGCCTCCGAACCATAGACCATGAAGAAAGGAGTGTTTCCATGCAGGGCTCGACTAGGTTGAGTTCTTAGGCTCCAAACGACGTACGGCAATTCTCTGATCCACTTTCCTGCGAACTTTTCATTTTTGTCAAAAAATTTCTTTCTGAGCGCCTCCAATATCATCCCGTTGGCTCTTTCTACCTGCCCGTTGGCTCTTGGGTGTGCCACCGAGGCATATTTGATCTGAATGCTCTTTTGCTCGCAGAAATCGAAGAACTCTGAGCTTGTGAAGTTGGATCCTAGGTCGGTTATGATGTTATTTGGTATTCCAAACCTAAATATTATATCTTGTATGAATTCCACTGCCTTAGCTGAAGTTAGGGAAGCAATGGATTTGAATTCTATCCACTTGGTGAATTTGTCGATAGCAATCAGTACATGAGTGTATCCTCCTTGAGCTTTTTTGAAAGGTCCAATCATATCCAATCCCCAGCATGCGAACGGCCAGGTTACGGGTATGGTTTGTAGTTGCTGTGCTGGTAGATGCTGCTGTTTTGACAAGTACTGGCAGGCTTCGCACCTCTGAACTAACTTGGCTGCATCACTTTTTGCTGTTGGCCAGTAGAAACCTGACCTGAAGACTTTCCCAACTAGGGTCCTAGATGCTGCGTGCACTCCACATTGCCCAGCATGGACCTCATCCAGAAGTTGCTTTCCAGTAGCTGAGAGAATACATTTCATGAGGACTCCTGACATGCCCCTTCTATATAGCGTTTCTCCAATGAGTGTATAGTGAGCTGACTGCCTTGCAATGCGCTCGGCGGTATTTTTGTCATCTGGTTCCTCTTCATTCCTTATATATCTGATGATCGGCTCCCTCCAGTCCTCAGGATTTGACTCTAGTTGGCTCAGAGTATTGCATTCTTCTACCCGATCCACTAAAATGCTCGAGCATGGCACTTCTTGGACAAAAATTCCAGGCGGGACCTGAGTCCGACTGGACCCTAGCTTAGATAATGCGTCAGCCGCCGTGTTGCGTCTCTCTCCACATGATGAAATTCCAAACCTTCAAATTTATCTTCTAGTTTCCGGACAGCAGTGCAATATTTTCCCATGGAATCATTCGAGCAATTCATTCTTTGTTTATCTGACTTATGACCACCAGAGAATATCCATATACCATCAGTCTCTTGATGCCCAGTGATATGACAATGTTCAGCCCGTGAATCAGAGCTTCGTACTCGGCTGCGTTGTTAGATGCCGGGAATAACAATTGAAGAGCGTACTTGAGTTGTTCACCTCCGGGTGCAATAAAGAGGATCCCTGCACCTGCTCCCTGCAGCTTCAATGAGCCATCAAAATACATTCGCCATACTTCTGCGGTTTCCGGGTTATCCGGTACCTGTTGCTCGGTCCATTCTGATACGAAGTCAACCAGTGCTTGAGTTTTGATAGCAGTGCGAGGTCGAAATTCGATGTCATGAGATCCCAATTCACAAGCCCACTTGGCTACTCTTCCGATGGCTTCTTTGTTGTGGAGAATATCCCCTATTGGAAATCCAGTGACTACTATGACTTTGTGGTCGTCGAAGTAGTGCTGAAGTTTGCGCAGTTAGAAGTACTGCATACAATAGCTTTTGAACCTGAGGATATTTCTTCTTTGAAGAGCCCAGAACTTCACTGATGAAATAGACAGGGTGTTGTACTAGGTATGCATGTCCTTCTTCCGCTCGCTCGACTACTAACACGATGCTCACCACGTGAGTCGTGCGAGAGATGTATAATAGCAGATCTTCTGCTGGTTGAGTCGGCGTGGCTCGGTGTGGCGGTTTTAGCACTGGTGGTGTTGTCAAGAATTTTTTCAGCGCATCTAGAGCTTCTTGTGCTTCTGAAGTCCACTGAAATTTGTCCACCTTCTTAAGTAACTTATAGAATGGTAAGCCTTTTTCTCCCAGCCTTGATATGAACCTGCTTAGGGCTGCCATACACCCGGTGAGTCTTTGAACTTTCTTTTGTGATCGTGGTGCTTCCATCCTCATGATAGCTTCGATCTTTTCTGGATTGGCTTCAATTCCCCGGTGGTTAACAATAAACCCTAGCAACTTTCCTGCTGGCACTCCGAAAACACACTTTTCGGGATTAAGCTTCCATCTGTATCGTTGTAAACTATTGAAGACCAGCTGTAAATCTTCGATAAAATTTTCTGAATCCTCTATCTTGATCACCATGTCATCCACGTAGGCTTCCACACGCTTGCCCTAGTGATCGGCTAAGCATGTCTGAATAGCCCTCTGATAAGTTGCTCTAGCGTTTTTGAGGCCGAACGACATGGAGGTATAGCAGAAGGCTCCAAACGGGGTGATAAATGTCGTTTTTCCTCGTCTTCTTTTGCCAAACTAATCTGATGATACCTAGAGTAGCAATCCAAGAAAGACAGCATAGAGCATCCGGCGGTTGAGTCCACCACCTGGTCGATTCTAGGAAGCCCGAAGGGATCCTTCGGACAGTGTTTGTTGAGATCCGTATAGTCAACGCACATGCGCCAATCCACTTTATTCTTTTTGAGTACAAGAACAGGGTTGGCTAACCATTCAGGATGTAACACCTCTCTAATGAATCCGGCCGCGACCAAGCGAGCCAGCTCAGCACGGATGGCTTCTCTCTTGTCGGGCGTAAAGCGACGTAATTTTTGTCATATTGGCCTCGCCTAGGGGTAGACCTTCAATTTGTGCTCGGCCAGCTCTCTTGGGACTCCCGGCATATCCACAGGTTGCCATGCGAATACGTCTCTGTTATCTTGCAGAAACTGGATGAGCGTGCTTTTCTATTTGTCATCCAGGCTAGAGCTGATGATGGCGGTTTTGCGCTCGTCAGCGAACCTGAGGTTGATCCTTTTGGTTTCTTCAGTCGGCCGCATAGAGGTCACGGCTTGAGCTTCGTTCACGGAGACCGCGAGGTCTTCCTCAGGCTTTGTGTTTGCTCGTGCAGAGGAAATTGCTGATGGTTTGGTGGTGAGGGCCGCCTGAATGGCCACTCGAAAACATTCTGCGGCGCCTTGGAAGTCGGCGCGCACAGTTTTGATCCCTTGTGGTCCTGGCATCTTCAATATCATGTATGTATAATGTGGAATAGCCATGAACTTCGCTAATCCGGGCCTCCCAATGATGGCATTGTATCCGCAGTTGAAGTTTGCCACCTCGAACCTCAGGAACTCGGTTCTGTAGTTTTCTGGAGTTCCGAAGGTGACTGCATGTAGATGTGGCCCAGCGGGTACTCTCCTTCAGTCGGCACGACGCTGAAGAAGGGTGTGTCCGACTCATGGAGCTCTTTGAGGGGAACTTGAAAGTCGCCTAGAGGGGGGTGAATAGGGCGAAACTGAAATTTACAAAGTTAATCACAAACTACAAGCCGGGTTAGCGTTAGAAGTATAAACGAGTCCGCAAGAGAGGGAGCAAAACAAATCGCAAGCGAATGAAGAGTGAGACACGAGGATTTGTTTTACCGAGGTTCGGTTCTTGCAAACCTACTCCCCGTTGAGGAGGCCACAAAGGCCGGGTCTCTTTCAACCCTTTCCCTCTCTCAAAACGATCCCACGGATCGAGTGAGCTTCTTCTTCTCAATCACTCGGGACACAAAGTCCCCGCAAGGACCACCACACAGTTGGTGTCTCTTGCTTTGATTACAAGTGAATGAATTGATCACAAGAACAAATGAGAAAAAGAAGCGATCCAAGCGCAAGAGCTCAAAAGAACACGGCAAATCACTCTCTCTAATCACTAAAGCTTGATGTGGAGTTGGGAGAGGATTTGATCTCTTTTGTGTGCTTTGTATTGAATGCTAGCTCTTGTAAGGTGGTTGGAAACTTGAATACTTGGATGCCGTTGAATGTGGGGTGGTTGGGGTATTTATAGCCCCAACCACCACAAAGTGGCTGTTGGAAGTGGGCTGTCGTATGGCGCACCAGACAGTCCGGTGCGCCAGCCACGTCAGCGAGCCGTTGGGGTTCCGACCGTTGAGCTCTGACTTATGGGCCCGCCAAGATGTCCGGTGGTGCACCGGACAAGCACTGTAGGCTGTCCGGTGCGCCACCCGCGCGTGCTCTGCTCCTCTGCGCGCGCTGGCGCGCATTCAATGCGTTGCAGGTAGCCGTTGGCGCACGAAGTAGTCATTGCCCGCTGTCACGCCGGTCAGTCCGGTGTGCACCGGACATGTCCGGTGAATTATAGCGGACGAATTCTCGACGCTGGCGAGTTCCAGAGCCGCTCTCCTCTGGTGCACCGGACACTGTCCGGTGTACACCGGACATGTCCGGTGAATTATAGCTGAGCGCCCCTGGATTTTCCCGAAGGTGAAGAGTTCAGCCTGGAGTGCCCTGGTGCACCGGACACTGTCCGGTGGTGCACCGGACAGTCCGGTGTGCCAGGCCAGGGCAGCCTTCAGTTATCCCTTGCTCTTTGTTGAACCCTTTACTTGGTCTTTTTATTAGCTAAGTGTGAACCTTTTGCACCTGTAGAACTTATACACTAGAGCAAACTAGTTAGTCCAATTATCTGTGTTGGGCAATTCAACCACCAAAATCAATTTGGAAAATAGGTGTAAGCCTAATTCCCTTTCAATCTCCTCCTTTTTGGTGATTGATGCCAACACAAACCAAAGCAAATATAAAAGTACATAATTGAACTAGTTTGCAAAAAGTAAGTGCAAAGGTTACTTGAAATTGAGCCAATATAAATACTTAGGATGCGCATGGATTGTTTCTTTCTTATTTAACATTTTGGACCACGCTTGCACCACATGTTTTGTTTTGCAAATTCTTTTCAAAGTTCTTTTTGCAAATAGTCAAAGGTAAGGAAGTAAGATTTTGCAAAGCATTTTCAAGATTTGAAATTTTCTCCCCCTATTTCAAATGCTTTTCCTTTGACTTAAACAAAACTCCCCCTCAATAAATTCTCCTCTTAGTGTTCAAGAGGGTTTTAAGATATAAATTTTGAAAGTGCTATTTTCTCCCCCTTTTGAACACAATAAGATATCAAATTGAAAAATATGATACTTTGAAATTTACCAATTGTAAATCATTTTAAAAAAAATAGGGTGGTGGTGCGGTCCTTTTGCTTTGGGCTATACTTTCTCCCCCTTTGGCATGAATCGCCAAAAACGGATACTTAGAGTGAAATATAAGCCCTTCTGACTACTTTCTCCCCTTTGGCAAATAAATATGAGTGAAGATTATACCAAAGTCGGAGTCCTTTTGCTTCATGCTTTCTCCCCCCAAAGATGAAGCGTGACTTGGAGCGTCGGCGAGGGATGAGTTACGGAGTGGAAGCCTTTGTCTTCGCCGAAGACTCTAATTCCCTTTCAATATATCTATGACTTGGTTTGAAATACACTTGAAAACACATTAGTCATAGCATATATAAAAAAGACATGATCAAAGGTATATTCATGAGCTATGTGTGCAAGTTAACAAAAGAAGTTCCTAGAATCAAGAATATTTAACTCATGCCTAAGTTTGGTAAAAGTTTGTTCATCAAGAGGTTTGGTAAAGATATCGGCTAATTGATCTTTAGTATTAATATAAGCAATCTCGATATCCCCCTTTTGTTGGTGATCCCTAAGAAAATGATACTGAATGGCTATGTGTTTAGTGCAGCTATGCTCAACGGGATTATCCGCCATGCGGATTGCACTCTCATTATCACATAGAAGGGGAACTTTGGTTAATTTGTAACCATAGTCCCACAGGGTTTGCCTCATCCAAAGCAATTGCGCGCAACAATGGCCTGCGGCAATGTACTCGGCTTCGGCGGTTGAAAGAGCGACGAAATTTTGCTTCTTTGATGCCCAAGACACCAAGGATCTTCCCAAGAACTGGCAAGTCCCCGATGTGCTCTTTCTATTAATTTTGCAGCCCGCCCAATCGGCATCCGAATAACCAATTAAATCAAATGTGGATCCCCGAGGTTACCAAAGCCCAAACTTAGGAGTATAAGCCAAATATCTCAAGATTCGTTTTACGGTCGTAAGGTGAGATTCCTTAGGGTTGGATTGGAATCTTGCACACATGCAAACGGAAAGCATAATGTCCGGTCGAGATGCGCATAAATAAAGCAATGAACCTATCATCGACCGGTATACCTTTTGATCGACTGATTTACCTCCCGTGTCGAGGTCGAGATGCCCATTGGTTCCCAGGTGTCTTGATGGGCTTGGCATCCTTCATCCCAAACTTGTTTAGAATGTCTTGAGTGTACTTCGTTTGGCAAATGAAGGTGCCCTCTTGGAGTTGCTTGACTTGGAATCCTAAGAAATACTTCAACTCCCCCATCATCGACATCTCGAATTTTTGTGTCATGATCCTACTAAATTCCTCACATGTAGATTTGTTAGTAGACCCAAATATGATATCGTCAACATAAATTTGGCATACAAACAAATCATTTGCAAGAGTCTTAGTGAATAAAGTAGGATCGGCCTTGCCGACTTTGAAGCCATTAGCAATGAGGAAATCTCTAAGACATTCATACCATGCTCTCGGGGCTTGCTTGAGCCCATAAAGCGCCTTAGAGAGCCTATAGACATGGTTAGGATACTCACTGTCTTCAAAGCCGGGAGGTTGCTCAACATAGACCTCTTCCTTGATAGGTCCGTTGAGGAAGGCACTCTTCACATCCATTTGAAAGAGCTTGAAGCCATGGTAAGTAGCATAGGCTAATAATATACGAATTGACTCAAGCCTAGCTACGGGTGCATAGGTTTCACCAAAATCTAAACCTTCGACTTGTGAATACCCCTTGGCCACGAGTCGAGCTTTGTTCCTTGTCACCACACCATGCTCGTCTTGCTTGTTGCGGAAGACCCACTTGGTTCCTACAACATTTTGATTAGGACGTGGAACTAAATGCCATACCTCGTTCCTAGTGAAGTTGTTGAGCTCCTCTTGCATCGCCACCACCCAATCCGAATCTTGAAGTGCTTCCTCTACCCTGGTTGGCTCAATAGAGGAAACAAACGAGTAATGCTCACAAAAATGGGCAACACGAGATCTAGTGGTTACCCCCTTATGAATGTCGCCGAGGATGGTGTCGACGGGGTGATCTCGTTGGATTGCTTGGTGGACTCTTGGGTGTGGCGGTCTTGGTTCTTCCTCATCCTCCTTGTCTTGATCAAATGCATCTCCCCCTTGATCATTGCCGTCATCTTGAGGTTGCTCATCTCTTTGATCTTCTCCTTCATCAACTTGAGCCTCGTCCTCATTTTGAGTTGGTGGAGATGATTGCATGGATGAGGATGGTTGATCTTGTGCTTGAGTGGCTCTTCGAATTCCTTAGGACACACATCCCCAATGGACATGTTCCTTAGCGCGATGCACGGAGCCTCTCCTTCACCTATCTCATCAAGATCAACTTGCTCTACTTGAGAGCCGTTAGTCTCATCAAACACAACGTCACAAGAAACTTCAACAAGTCTCGAGGACTTGTTAAAGTCTCTATATGCCCTTGTGTTTGAGTCATATCCTAGTAAAAAGCCTTCTACAGTCTTAGGAGCAAATTTAGATTTTCTACCTCTCTTAACAAGAATAAAGCATTTGCTACCAAAGACTCTAAAATATGAAATGTTTGGCTTTTTACCAGTTAGGAGTTCATAGGATGTCTTCTTGAGGATTCGGTGTAGATATAACCGGTTGATGGCGTAGCAAGCGGTGTTGACCGCCTCGGCCCAAAACCGATCCGGCGTCTTGTACTCATCAAGCATGGTTCTTGCCATGTCCAATAAAGTTCGATTCTTCCTCTCCACTACACCATTTTGTTGTGGGGTGTATGGAGAAGAGAACTCATGCTTAATGCCCTCCTCCTCAAGGAAGCCTTCAATTTGAGAGTTCTTGAACTCCGTTCCGTTGTCGCTTCTTATTTTCTTGATCCTTAAGTCGAACTCATTTTGAGCCCGTCTTAAGAATCCCTTTAAAGTCTCTTGGGTTTGAGATTTTTCCTGCAAAAAGAATACCCAAGTGAAGCGAGAATAATCATCCACAATAACTAGACAGTACTTACTCCCGCCGATGCTTATGTAAGCGATCGGGCCGAATAAATCCATGTGTAGGAGCTCCAGTGGCCTGTCAGTCGTCATGATGTTCTTATGTGGATGTTGTGCACTAACTTGCTTCCCAGCTTGGCATGCGCTACAAATCCTGTCTTTCTCAAAATGAATATTTGTTAGTCCTAAAATGTGTTCTTCCTTTAGAAGCTTATGAAGATTCTTCATTCCAACATGGGCCAGTCGACGGTGCCAGAGCCAACCCATATTAGTCTTAGCAATTAAGCAAGTGTCGAGTTCAGCTCTATCAAAATCTACCAAGTATAGCTGACCCTCTAACACTCCCTTAAAAACTATTGAATCATCACTTCTTCTAAAGACAGTGACACCTACATCAGTAAATAGGCAGTTGTAGCCCATTTGACATAATTGGGATACGGAAAGCAAATTGTAATCTAAGGAATCAACAAGAAAAACATTGGAAATGGAATGGTCAGGAGATATAGCAATTTTACCCAAACCTTTGACCAAACCTTGGTTTCCATTCCTAAAAGTGATAGCTCGTTGAGGATCTTTGTTTTTCTCATATGAGGAGAACATTTTCTTCTCCCCTGTCATGTGGTTTGTGCACCCGCTATCAATGATCCAACTTGTGCCCCCGGATGCATAAACCTACAAAACAAGTTTAGTTCTTTGTTTTAGGTACCCAAACGGTTTTGGGTCCTTTGGCATTAGAAACAAGAACTTTGGGTACCCAAACACAAGTCTTGGAGCCCTTGTGTTTGCCCCCAACAAACTTGGCAACTAACTTGCCGAATTTGTTAGTAAGCACATAAGATGCATCAAAGGTTTTAAATGAGATAGCATGATCATTTGATGCATTAGGAGACTTTTTCTTAGGCAACTTAGCACGGGTTGGTTGCCTAGAGCTAGATGTCTCACCCTTATACATAAAAGCATGGTTAGGGCCAGAGTGAGACTTCCTAGAATGAATTCTCCTGATTTTGCTCTCAGGATAACCGGCAGGGTACAAAATGTAACTCTCGTTATCCTGAGGCATGGGAGCCTTGCCCTTAACAAAGTTAGATAGTTTCTTAGGAGGGGCATTAATTTTGACATTGTCTCCCCTTTGGAAGCCAATGCCATCCTTAATGCCAGGGCGTCTCCCATTATAGAGCATACTACGAGCAAATTTAAATCTTTCATTTTCAAGTTCATGCTCAGCAATTTTAGCATCTAATTTTGCTATATGATCATTTTGTTGTTTAATTAAGATCATATGATCATGAATAGCATTAATATCAACATCTCTACATCTAGTACAAATAGTAGTGTGCTCAACAGTAGATGTAGAAGGTTTGCAAGATTTTAATTCTATAACCTTAGCATGTAATATATCATTTTCACTTCTAAGGTTAGAAATGGTAGCATTGCAAACATCAAAATCTCTAGCCTTAGCAAGCAATTTTTCATTTTTATCTCTAAGGCTAGCAAGAGAAATGTTCAATTCATCAATCTTAGCAAGTAAATCAACATTATCATCTCTAAGATCGGGAATTGAAACATTACAAACATGAGAATCAACCTTAGCATTTAAACTAGCATTTTCATTTCTAAGGTTGGCAATCAAATCATGGCATGTGCTTAGCTCATTAGATAATTTTTGACATTTTTCTACTTCTAGAGCATAAGCATTCTTAACCTTAACATGCTTCTTATTTTCTTTAATAAGGAAGTCCTCTTGAGAGTCCAAGAGATCATCCTTCTCATGAATAGCGCTAATCAATTCATTTAATTTTTCTTTTTGTTGCATGTTTAGGTTAGCAAAAAGAGTGCGCAAGTTATCCTCCTCATTTTTAGTGTCATCCTCATCACTAGAGGTTTCATATTTGGTGGAGGATCTTGAATTTACCGTCTTTTTTCCGTCCTTGGCCATGAGACATTTGTGGCCGACGTTGGGGAAGAGAAGGCCTTTGGTGATGGCGATGTTGGCGGTGTCCTCGTCGGAGGAGGAGTCGGAGGAGCTCTCGTCCGAGTCCCATTTGTGGCATACATGAGCGTCGCCACCCTTCTTCTTGTAGTATTTCTTCTTCTCCTTTCTTCTCCCCTTCTTGTCGTTGTCCCTGTCACTATCACTTGATAATGGACATTTAGCAATAAAGTGTCCGGGCTTACCACATTTGTAGCAAACCTTCTTGGAGCGGGGTTTGTAATCTTTCCCCCTCCTTTGCTTGAGGATTTGGCGAAAGCTCTTGATGATGAGCGCCATTTCCTCGTTGTCGAGCTTTGAGGCGTCGATTGGTTGTCTACTTGGCGTAGACTCCTCCTTCTTCTCCTCTGTCGCCTTAAGTGCCACGGGTTGAGCTTTGGAAGTGGAGGGCTCATCAAGCTCGACGATCTTCCTTGAGCCCTTGATCATACATTCAAAGCTTACAAAATTCTCGATTACTTCCTCGGGAGTCATTAGTGTGTATCTTGGATTGCCACGAATTAATTGTACTTGAGTAGGGTTAAGGAAAATGAGTGATCTCAGAATAACCTTAACCACCTCGTGGTCATCCCATTTCTTGCTCCCGAGGTTGCGCACTTGATTCACCAAGGTCTTGAGCCGGTTGTACATATCTTGTGGCTCCTCTCCTTGGCGAAGACGGAAGCGACCGAGCTCCCCCTCGATCATTTCTCGCTTGGTGATCTTGGTGAGCTCATCACCCTCATGTGCGGTCTTGAGCACATCCCAAACCTCCTTGGCGCTCTTTAGTCCTTACACCTTGTTGTATTCCTCCCTACTTAGAGAGGCGAGGAGGATGGTTGTTGCTTGGGAGTTAAAGTGCTCGATTTGGGCCACTTCGTCCGCATCATAATCTTCATCCCCTACGGATGGTACCTGCACACCAAACTCAACTACATCCCATATACTTTTGTGGAGTGAGGTTAGATGAAATTTCATTAAATCACTCCACCTTGCATAATCTTCACCATCAAAAGTTGGTGGTTTGCCTAATGGGACGGAAAGTAGAGGTGTATGCTTAGGAATGCGGGGATAGCGTAGGGGGATCTTACTAAACTTCTTGCGCTCATGGCGCTTAGAAGTGACGGACGGCGCGTCGGAGCCGAAGGTCGATGGTGATGAAGTGTCGGTCTCGTAATAGACAACCTTCCTCATCTTCTTGTGTTTGCCGCTACTCCGATGCGACTTGTGGGAAGAAGACTTCTTCTCCTTCCCCTTCCCCTTGTTGCGGGACTCTTCCGATGAGTGGCTTGTAGTGGGCTTGTCGCCGGTCTCCATCTCCCTCTTGGCGTGATCTCCCGACATTACTTCGAGCGGTTAGGCTCTAATGAAGCACCGGGTTCTGATACCAATTGAAAGTCGCCTAGAGGGGGGTGAATAGGGCGAAACTGAAATTTACAAAGTTAATCACAAACTACAAGCCGGGTTAGCGTTAGAAGTATAAACGAGTCCGCAAGAGAGGGAGCAAAACAAATCGCAAGCGAATGAAGAGTGAGACACGAGGATTTGTTTTACCGAGGTTCGGTTCTTGCAAACCTACTCCCCGTTGAGGAGGCCACAAAGGCCGGGTCTCTTTCAACCCTTTCCCTCTCTCAAAACGATCCCACGGATCGAATGAGCTTCTTCTTCTCAATCACTCGGGACACAAAGTCCCCGCAAGGACCACCACACAATTGGTGTCTCTTGCTTTGATTACAAGTGAATGAATTGATCACAAGAACAAATGAGAAAAAGAAGCGATCCAAGCGCAAGAGCTCAAAAGAACACGGCAAATCACTCTCTCTAATCACTAAAGCTTGATGTGGAGTTGGGAGAGGATTTGATCTCTTTTGTGTGCTTTGTATTGAATGCTAGCTCTTGTAAGGTGGTTAGAAACTTGAATACTTGGATGCCATTGAATGTGGGGTGGTTGGGGTATTTATAGCCCCAACCACCACAAAGTGGCCGTTGGAAGTGGGCTGTCGTATGGCGCACCGGACAGTCCGGTGCGCCACCGGACACTATCCGGTGCGCCAGCCACGTCAGCGAGTCGTTGGGGTTCCGACCGTTGAGCTCTGACTTGTGGGCCCGCCAGGATGTCCGGTGGTGCACTGGACAAGCACTGTAGGCTGTCCGGTGCGCCACCCGCGCGTGCTCTGCTCCTCTGCGTGCGCTGGCGCGCATTCAATGCGTTGCAGGTAGCCGTTGGCGCGCGAAGTAGCCGTTGCCCGCTGTCACACCGGTCAGTCCGGTGTGCACCGGACATGTCCGGTGAATTATAGCGGACGAATTCCCGACGCTGGCGAGTTCCAGAGCCGCTCTCCTCTGGTGCACCGGACACTGTCCGGTGTACACCGGACATGTCCGGTGAATTATAGCTGAGCGCCCCTGGATTTTCCCGAAGGTGAAGAGTTCAGCCTGGAGTGCCCTGGTGCACCGGACACTGTCCGGTGGCACACCGGACAGTCCGGTGTGCCAGGCCAGGGCAGCCTTCGGTTATCCCTTGCTCTTTGTTGAACCCTTTACTTGGTCTTTTTATTGGCTAAGTGTGAACCTTTTGCACCAGTAGAACTTATACACTAGAGCAAACTAGTTAGTCCAATTATTTGTGTTGGGCAATTCAACCACCAAAATCAATTTGGAAAATAGGTGTAAGCCTAATTCCCTTTCAGAACTCCCAAGCCTTGGAGCATCCGGGGGAGGGTGACGTTGATGCTGCTTCCCTCGTCCACTAGTACCTTCTTTACCCTGCTCTCTTGGATTACCGGATCGACGAGAAGCGGGTTTTTGCCTGGGTGATCGAAGTTGAGCCATTGATCTGCCCGGGTGAAGGTGATCGGGTGCTCAGACCATCGGTATGGGGCAGAAGGACCGGTTGCCACCACCAGTATCTGATGATCGTTGAGCTTTTGTTGTCTCTTGCTTTCTTGTGACCCGTGTCCGCCGAAGATGACGTTGACTTCTCTATCGACGCGCGGGAAGGCTCCTCCTCTTCCCTCCTCCTACTGCCAGGGTTGTTGTGGTTCTCCCGGTCCTCCTCGCGGCGGGGGAGGAGGTAGAGGTTGAAAAGGTCGACCGTGCCCGACGGAGTGTTTAAAGTCCTTGTAGTTCCGGAGGGTGTGGCGCATGTCCTTGTGGTATAGGCACTGGGCGTCGAGGATGTCGTCCAACGTGCGTTCGCCTCCGCGAGGTCCTCCTCGGGCGCGAGAGGCGGGCGGTCCGGCAACGTGGACCTCCTCACGAGGCCTCTTCTCCCAGCGCTTGTCGGGTTGCTGGTTCATGTCGCGTCATGGCACCACTGGTGCAGGCTTCGCTCCTCTGATGAGGTCCTGAGCTCGTTCATCCACGGTGATGTAGAGGTCAGCCTCCCGGAACAGTTGCTCGGAGGTAGTCGGCGCCTTCTGTAATATGGCTCGGACGAATGCCGAGTCATTGGATCCCCTGTAGAAGTCCTCGATCACTGCTGCTTCCGTGACTTCGGGGATACGATTTCTCATGGTCTAGAATCTTTTTAGGTACAACTGAAGAGTTTCCTCCCCTCGGCGCTTGATGGATTTGAGGTCCCATGGTTGCGCCGGTTTGTCGGAGAGAGACTGAAAGTTGGCAGTGAAGCGCCGACTGAAATCGCTCCAATCGTCGATGCAGTATCGGGGTAGGTGTCGCAGCCATTGCAGCACGTCTTGCCTGAGGACGATAGGCAAGTACATAGTCATCACGTCCTCGGTTGCTCCTGCTGCTCGGGCAGCGGTGGTGTAGACGGCCAGCCAGCCTCCCGAATCCTGCTTAGGTTCGTACTTGTCGACGTTGGAGACCTTGAAGTTAGGGGGCCATTGAATGGCCCTGAGGCGTGGAGTGAGTGTCGATACTCCGCACATGTCCTCCTGTCGTTGATGATGATGCCGGTCTCGGGGAGGAGAGTGGTTGTCGTGGTGCCTCGACCGTCCCCGGGTGGTGCCACCAGTTGAAGCCGTGGCCGACTCGGTCCTGGTAGCCTGACTTCGCGCTGGGATGCCGTGATCCCGGTCGTACTCTTCTTGGCGACGAATTTCGTTCTCGTGTCGTCGTTCACGCGAAGCGTTGATGGAGCTCCGTGCGTCCCGCCGACTGTTGATGGCGTGTCGTAGATCGTTCGGCGGGTGAGCGAGGGGTAGGAGATGATTGGCTGCTTGAGTGAACAGCCGCCGATAGCCCTCGGCATCGGGAGTTCGCGGGAGGCCATCTGCTATCCGAGCCAATACTCCGCCGACTTCACTCGGCGTGTTCATGGCTCGGGCGAAATCGGGGTTCAGGTTACGTCCGAAGAATGGATTTTCCCAGCGTTGCCTTGTTTCCTGCTCAGCCTGTTCTTGAGCCCGTCGACGATCGCGTCGTCGGGAATTCCTTCTTTCCCTGAAGACACGTTCTTCCAGAGTTTCTCCTATCTCCGAGACCTCGTCTCGCGATACAAGTTGTGCCGGTCCAATTCTCCGGCCTTGTGATGTCGTCGGATATTTTGGCGTCGGTTCCTTCGTCGGCGGGACTCCCGCTGAGGAAGTTCCTCTCCAGGTACGGTCGGTTCGTCGTCGGAGATGGGGGGCGACTCTGCCCTTCCAATGAAGAGGACGTCAGGGTAGAATGGAACAGTTGTCGTGGCGACCTTCTTTCTGCCCTCCTTTGAGGACGAAGGTACAGAAAGGACAGCTTGCCGCCTTTCGATCTCATTCGTTTCTTTCTTCCTCGTGATCCATGTCCATTCTCCCGTCAGAGAGGTGGACAACGGAGTTCTCCGGGTTGACGAGCCCTGGGCTCCTAGTTTACTGAAGGCGATCTTTTTCCGGGGCGCTGGAGGTTGCGCCTTTTCCTGCTTTGCCCCAATTTTCCCGGGGATTTCTGAGGAAGATTTTCTCTCCGGTGGATCCACGATGCGATGCAGAGTTCCTTCCTCATCTGCTACAGAAGCAGAATGTGGACCCGGGACGGAGGATGATCTTGTGCTGGAAAGTGATGACCATTGAGCTAGCTTGGATCGATGACACACCCCCTACACTACCGGAATCAATCGCTTTGCCGAGCTTTGCCGAGCAGAATGTGTCCTACGCTCGGTAAAGACGCTCGTTACCGAGAGCCAAGCTTTGCCGAGTGCGGCTCTCGGCAAAGCCGTCTTTGCCGAGTGCCCGAGAAAAGGCACTCGGCAAAGCGTCCGGCACTCGGCAAAGGCTCTGATTCCGGTAGTGCTACCTGGCGCGCCAGCTGTCGGTGTTTTGGGTCCGACTGCGCACCTGGGGTTACCCCTCAAGGTGCTTTCAGGGGTAGGACGGTGTTATCGACTATAGCTCGATGGTTCATGCTGAATGCACGAGAAACAGTGGACGACGGTTTACAGGTTCGGGCCGCTTTGAGATGCGAAACACCCTACGTCCTATCGAGAGTGCTTTATGTGGTGGGTTACAAGAGGATTCTCTAGCGCTGAAAACGTAGAGAGTTGGGTGGGAGGCTAAGTAGCGAGCATCTGATCTGAAGGGATGCCCCCTAGGCCTTATATACTCGACCGTGGGGCGGTACATGTAGATATGACAACAACGTGTACCTAAGAAATAGTGAACCAACTGAGTTTATCCTCCTATAATCCTGCCGACCCATTCTCGCTTGGTTCCGTTGTACGGGGCTCCTACACGGGAAGGTCGAGCCTCTGTTGTGATTACTGTTCGAATTCGTTGGGCCGTCTTGGGCTTGTGCCGATACAGCCTTGTGCCGATTCGCTTCATTGGTCGTTCCTCCCTAGGCCCACGAGGGGGATGACCTTACGAACTATGGGGCCCTTGGGCCTTTCGTGAGGTCTTTAATCCTTCTGGTAGACCCGGGGGATATCTGTCCCCCACAATATTAATATGTTATACTTATTTAATATTTAATATGAGCATATAAGGGTAGGCATGATGAAAGTTGTCTCACTAAGTCATTAGGTCACAGGTTCGAAGCTGTCACTTGGTTTATCCCTTCCTTAGACTCCACTTACGTGGGAGCTTCTCTCAATTACTCTACTCTTGTTATTTAATACCATTATAGCTTATCTAAGCGATAACACACTGTTGTACTAGAAAGGCCTTCAAATTTCTAACTTGATTCTGTAATAGTAAATCATGCACCATTTTGTTATTCGGTTAGCCATCATTTCATATTGGATCCATGATATTACATTTTGATGATTTAGGCTCAACTAGCTCTCTAATTGTCGATTTATTTGTACAATAGTCATTTAGACTATTAGGGCATGTACAACCTAGAGCCTCTTGCTCGGTTTTCTATATAGAAGATACAGTTAAGAAACTGCACCATACAACCCTGGGCTCCTAAAACATTAATGCAGTTAAGAGACACTGTATATAGAAAGTCATGAAGAAACGGGCTCTTCACTCTTCGTGAAGAGTTTGTCTCTTGTTTTTTTTTGCACTTAACACCCTAGAAAGGTTGGGATAAAACTTGCAACAAAAAACACGTAGATACTCGTATAATTGATGGGTCCCAAAAAGGGAGATACATGGAGTAGAAAATTTCAGTGTTTTGATGGGAAGTATGTTCATAAGGTACCAGAAGCTGCATGTGGCCATGTGATAAGAGATGTCCCTATAGACAACAAACATGATGGTGGTGTAAAGGGGACCCACATAGGAATAGTGAAATCCTCTAGGAAATTAGAAGTTGCTTGAGTGAGAAGGATCATCACAAAAAGGAAAGGAGGACTCGTCGAAGGTCGTGTGGTGGAAGATGATAAGATGATTTGTGTGACGATCAAGGCAAAGATAGCCCTTGTGGTGGAGGGAGTTGCCAAGAGAGACACAAGGCGAAGCGAGGGGCAAGTTTATGAGCGACAGTGGCTGAAAGGTAGGGATAACACTTGCAACAAAAACATAGATACTCATACGATAGTCGAGCCCCAAAAGGGAGAGACATGGAATAGAAAATTCAACGTTTTGGTGGGAAGTATGTTCAGAAGGTAGGTGGCAGTGCTAAGAGCCACAACCCAAATGTGGAACGAACACTAGCTTGAAATAGGGGGAGCAAACAACATTGTTTTGCAGTGTAGCTAATGCGTTCAACTTTACCGTTATAAGGAGAGGTGTAGGGACATGATATGCACATGTGTATGCCCTAGGAGAGGAAGAACATGCAAGTGTTGGAGTTACCAAACTTGCGACTATTGTCACATTGAACCCCCTTGGTGGTGACATTGAACTACGTGCAAACACATGCAAAAAGTTAGAAAGAGTGGAGAAAGTGTTAGGCTCAAGTCATAACAGAAACATCCAAAGGTAATGCGAGTACTCATCAAGAATAATCAAATAATACTTGTGACTAGAGACACTAGTACGGGCGAGGTCCAAAGATCATAATGTATTAACTAAATATTATGAGTGGCACTTGATGATGACACATGAAAGGGAAGACATGTATGCCAATCGAGCTAACATGCAACACAAAAAGTGTCACTAGCATTTTTATTACAAGACCAAAATCAGGATAAGGATGGTTGAGACGCTATGCCAAGAAGAGGAGGCACTAACAACATGGAAGGTGGGGTCCACAAGCTAGGTAAGGGCTTGTTTGGTTCTACCCCAATCCATATGGATTGAGAGAGATTGAGAGGGTTTTAATCCCTAGTAAGTTAAAATTCCTCTTAATCTGTATCAATCCCCTCAAATCCATATAGATTGAAAATAACCGAACAAGTCTAAAGGGGATCATGGCTGTCACACATGGCGATCTCTCTTTAAGAGAGAATAGTCTTCACATAATAACCAAAAGAGTCAAAATTCACAGACAATTATTGTCGAAAGTGAAACAACTTATGGAAATGGACTTTTTTTAATAAGGTTTAGGAAAACAAGAAATTATAAGGATAAATGTTATGAGGTAAATGAGCGACACAATTGTGATAACATGAAGTAAATGCCTGTTCCCGACATACTCAAAGCATAAATAGAACGCATGAACTCTCCATTCCGTGTTGAGTTGGTAAAGCGGTAGAATACCGCAATCAGCTTGAGCTTATCCCTGTCTCGTTCAATCTACCCCTAATCCTCCGAGCTTGTTCGTTTTGATGATAATCCACATATATTAGATATGATTGATCCAGTTTAAATTCATAACAAATCAAAATACATTCTATTTTTCACTCAATATACTTTAATACACATGTAATATTAATAACCGAATAAATCCTAATCGATCGAACAAGATTACTTGGGTTGTAATAATAATTTAGCCCAACTATGCAGCCAACAGCCCAACACCGGCACACGGTCTGCACAGCAGAAACTTTGCCTTCCCCGCGTCCGGCTACTGTTGTCGAGGCGTCGACCCATATTCACTCCTCTGCCCTCTCAGATCCCGAACTACCAAACCCCCTTCTCGCCGGCGGAGGAAGGCGGGGGCGGAGAAAAGAGATCACGGTCGCTAATCCGTGACGGCAGCTGTCGGGATGGCGGCTGCGCTAGCTCCGGGGGTGTCCCGGAAGTTGAAGAAGGTGCTGGAGACGCGTACAGATAACCCGGATCTGCTGGCCTCGCTGGGCGCGCTCTCCACTTTCTACGTCCAGAACACCCCGCAGGCGCGCCGCAATCTCAAGTCCTCCATTGAGCAGCGCGCACTTGCCATCAATCGCCACTTCCTCGACGCCTCGCTCCCCGCCCACAAGGTGCGGTGTTGTCAGCTGCCCCTCCTTACGCAGCCGCTGTGCCCTGTTTGATGATTGCTTTGCTCTGCTCTTTCTTCATGCAGGCGCTGGATCGCGTCGAGGGGGAGGTGCACGCGCTGAACGACTCCTGGAAGAAGTGAGTTGCTTTGTTCATTGCCCTAGTGCTGTTCTCTGCTGTCTGGTCTACTTAGCTATTCCTAGTCTATTGTATCTTATCACAATATCAAAAGCTGCCATGCCATATAAAATTATATAAGATATACCTATCCCAATGTACGTTATCTTAGCGTATACTAGCATATACGGGTGTGCTGCTACTCGTTTATATTCTTTTTATTTATGTTATTAGGATCGAGGAAGCATTGAACAGTTGCAGTGCAAGTACTGGGGACATCATCAGTACAACAGAGAGGTTGCAACAGGAACTTGAAGTTATCACTCAGAGGCAAGAAATTGTGTCATGCTTTCTGCGGGATTACCAACTTTCAAATGAAGAGGTCCTTTTTTTATCCAAGCAAAACTAATTGAATTATGATGTTTGTTTGCTATGTTGATGCCATGTTGTCTTAAGGCGGACATCATGATGTATTCATTCACGATTGTATGTGTTGCTCTTTTATTAATGGTTAAAAGATAAATGCACTTCGGGAAGAGGAGATAGATGATAAATTCTTCAAAGCATTGCTGCATGTTCAAGAAATACACTCAAACTGCAAGGTCCTGCTGCGAACACACCACCAGGTACCATTGCTTTGTCCTCGAATTTTGGTGGCCTTGAGCCTTTAATGCCTCAGAAAGGTGGATTATTAACTGTTGAGAATAAGGTGGTCATGTTTATGAAATCCTAAAGAGAAAAACAAGTACTATGCATTTTATCAAGGAAAAACACAACATGATATCATCATTGTTCAATCTTGGATTTTTGTTTTTTTCTCTCCCAAAATTCTAGCCAAGTATGGATTATACTAACCAACGATTTGATATCGTGATCTTTCCAAATTTCTAATAGTTAGTTTCCTTATCAAATGACATTAAATGTTTATATAAAATGTTCTTTTTTTATATTCCCAGCGTGCTGGTTTGGAGCTTATGGATATGATGTCTGTGTACCAAGAAGGGGCTTACGAAAGATTATGCAGGTATTTCCCTATAGTCACTTGATTTCTTTAGTGGAACAACAGTGTGAATCACCGTTTACCATGAAATCAGAGAAATATTGTGAAACGAACAAGTATACAATGGTTAATATTTTTCTCTCTCCATTTTTATAGTGATCAATGCTCCAATTTAACATTTTTCAGGATGACTACTGCCATACTAGCATTCTACTTTATATTTTGTATCTAGACATAGCGCATGCTAGGTGCATAGCAAAAGCTATGTACCAAGAAAAACTAAAATGACTTATAATTTGGAATGATGGGAGTACTTATTATATCATCAGATGGGTATTAACATTCAAGCATAGAACTCATCTATTTCATTGTTTTATCAGGTGGGTTCAAGCTGAATGTAAAAAATTAGGTGATACTGACAATCCTGAAGTAAGTGAGCTTTTGAAAATGGCTGTTTGCTGCCTGAAGGAAAGACCTGTTCTGTTCAAGTATTGTGCAGAGGAGGTAATATGCTATTTATAAAGCAAAGTTACCACTACCTCATTTGATATCTTATGGGTGGCTATCTTCATTCACAGGTTGCCAACATGAGGCACCATGCCTTATTCAGGCGGTTTATAAGTGCTCTTACTAGAGGTGGACCTGGAGGGTTCCCAAGACCAATAGAAGTGCATGCCCATGATCCTCTTCGCTATGTAGGCGAAATGCTGGGTTGGCTACATCAGGTTTTCCTCTTAGGCCCTTACTCTACCCTTATATTAGACATAGGAACCAACATGTAATAGTTCTTTTCAAATCATGCACCTCTACCTTTAGTTACCATGTACCTGAATGTTTGTTCTTTAACTTGTGAAGGCCCTGGCATCAGAAAGAGAGCTTATAGTTGTCTTGCTTGATCCTGATGCAATGACTGACAGTGGTCCAACTTTTCGACGTCAGTCTGGTAGAGATGGTGATTCTTCCAAAGGAGAACCTGATGTAACTTCTGTGCTTGATAGAATATTTGAAGGAGCATGTCGGCCATTTAAAGTTCGAGTTGAGCAAGTTTTGCAGTCACAGCCAAGCCTGATAGTTTCTTTCAAACTTAGCAATACCTTGGAATTCTATGGTTACACGGTGAGTCTGGACTAGTACCTTTTGGAGTTAAGTAAATAAAAAAGGTTTTTCCATTTACATATAATTTTCTTCTCATTTAGATATCAGAACTGCTGGGTGAAGACACTGCACTGTGCAATACAATATGGTCACTTAGAGATGCAGCTCAGCAGACATTCTTCAATATCCTGAAGAGTCGTGGAGAGAAGTTATTGCGATATCCTCCACTAGTTGCAGTTGATCTCTCTCCCCCACCAGCTGTAAGAGAAGGAATTTCTTTGCTGCTTGAGCTCATAGATACCTACAATAGCATGATGGTTCCTGCCTCTGGAAAAAGACCAAACTTTGACCCTGTTATTTCTGCATTATTGGATCCAATAATTCAGGTGAGTTTTCTATGTCAGCTGTCAGGTGTGGCTTATAAATATAATGTTATTCTAATATCTGATGGATGTTGTTATCACGTATACAATGAGACTATTACTATTTGTACCTTACTACTTAAGATTTATTGTGAACAGTAACATTTAAAACTCGGCCGGTGGGGGAAAGACCGCCCCACGGTATTATGTTAAGAAGAAGCTCAATAGGAGCCCCGGCCGAGAAAAGTCACGAAAGCTGGTCCCCCCGTACAACATGAGGGTCCCTGCCCCTTATGGACCAGATATTTACTCTTGCTTTGAGCCCTCACAGCCCCTACACGAGGATTCAGCCCCCATAGGCCAGTCCATCTCATGTGCACACAATCAGGGGAACTGGCGAGTGACCTTTTTTAAGCTCAGCCCAAAATTCGCTCCCACTGGATTCAAACTCAGAACCTGAGGAATGCTATTCAGACCATCTAACCAACTCGGCTAGAGGCCCTTTCGCTGAACAGTAGCATTAAATAGCAACATATCCCTCCCTGTGCTCATTACCCTTTGAATTCAAGCAATTTGTACTCTTTCAGATGTTTAGTGCCATCATTTTTTGTGTGTGGCTTACCCTCATGCATCAGTTTGGTGGTGATACTGATAAAAGGGGCACACTCAGTGCCAGAGGCGGTGGTGATACTGATAAAAATGGGGCACACTTAGTGACGAAGGCTCCCACATGAGTGTGGTCTTGAGAAAAGATAAACCGAGGCAAGCCTTTGTCCCGCAAATACGGAGAGATTGCTTTGAACCAGTGACCTGGTGACACACTGAGACAACTCTGAGCACTGCACCAGACTTGTCCTTGGTGGTGATATTGATATCATCTAGAAACAGAAATAAACTTAATGTAATGATTTCGAACAGCATACTTCAGTCAAAGAAAAGAGTCGAGTAGAGAAGAATAGGATTTGAAGAGGGTGCTTCTAATACTGGCATATTTGAATTTGTTAAGATACAATCTGGTCAGATCATGAGCAAATTGGACAGTTATGCTTAATAGGCTACTAGCACCGTCATAACAGTGGAAGTCATTATTGTGCATAATTTGATTCTGTCTTTTAAAAAAATGTAAGAGCATTATATGAAGTAGTTCTAACCTCTCCTGATATAATAATGTGTACTTTCTCACATAGCACCAAGACCACATGTGGCAGTTAGATGGATTATTTCTCTTCAGTGATACACTTACTGCACTTTTAGGCTATTGTAGTCGTACATACCATTTAGCCAAATGCTATGATGTGTGCTACTGCTACAGAATGTTATACTCTATACTTAGTGATAGCCCAGCAATTTCTATATTAAAATCCTTCATTTTATTTGCATTTATTGTTACAGCAGAATAACTCTTTGCTATCTGCAGCACAACTTATGCGGTACTTGTACTGATATTCCTAACTTTTCAGGTGTGTGAGCAAGCTGCAGAGGCACAGAAGTCAAAAGGATCACTTGCGCGGCGTGGTAGAACAAGCTCTGATCCTAGTGGAAATAGCAGGGATTCTATATCAGTTGATGCTATTCTGTCTAAGAATTTATCTACATCGATTCTGGTTAGTAGCAGCACTTATAATATTTACCATGTATATAGGATGATTAGATAAAAAAACTCGAACAGTAGGGATAACATTGTTGTCAGACATTGCATTAAGAAGCTTTTCACGTAGGTTGAGAAAACCTCTGAACTCTTGCCCACCCATATACCCTGGTAATGGACCTTAGATCTGTGCTTGGTATGGGACAAATGAGGGAATTTTTGTAACCTCCTTGAAAATTCGCTCCCACTGAAAGTCGAACTATGGACCTGAGTGGTACTTAAGCCATCTAACCAACTTAGCTAGGGACACTTTCACTATATGATAGCTAGATCATATTAGGAAATATGTAGCCACTGAACTGAGGGTGGATAGCTTGTCTATACTGGGGTTCACTTAAGCTAACAGAACATGTATCTTCTGACTGCAATACTGAAAGTAATCTTTCTCATAGTTCTTTCTCATTCTTTTGCAATTGGCTATCACATGGTCTAATGAAACTTAGATGATGTGCAAGCTGAAGTCTTAAAAGTCCCTTACAATTGCAATAACAAAATTCTGACATTTTTTCTAGTTTATTTTTTTTATCCGATTTCCAATGTTATTAGATATAGGGAAACAGTCATGATTGTTCAACTTCTAAACTGTAAACATATCATTATACCACTCGTTAATAGTGTTCTATGATGAAGCTGCACTGTTCTGGATTTCATGATTGGTTTTGTGGCTTTGATATTAATTTCTTCTGATTGCCTCTTTCCACTATAATATAATTAAAGAGAAATGATACTGTATGTTGCACAAAAAGCATCATTGCCAAATAGATTTTTGGTAAAATTGGACATTTGGTTTTCACCCAAGAAAGTTAATCTTGTTTTATACTTAACCACTTGGGCATTTCCACTTTGTTTATTCATTCGATGTAACATGCAGAGTGCCGAATCTTCATCCAAAGTCTACCTCATCAACTGCTTGTCAGCTATTCAGGAGCCATTGATGGGCCAGGAGGTTGCTACAAGCTATGTAAACAACCTGCGCTCTATGATTGAAGCACATATTTGTGTCCTTGTCGATAAAGAAGTTGACTGCATTCTTAGGAAATGTGGACTATCAAATAAGATGCCGTACATAAAGGAGTATGGTAGCAAGGCTGATGCAAGGCCTCTGGCAGATATTATCGAGACGTCGCCACAAATGCTTATGGAATGCTTGAAGGCATTCTATGGTATTGTGACTGGAACAGAAGGTTCCTTGCCTGAATTTGAGCAACTGCAGGTTCCAAGGTTACGTTCAGATGCCTGCAATGGTTTGGCAAGAGCTCTAGCAGAATCTTATGAGCTCATTTACAGCGCAGTCATGGATCCGAATAACAGTTATCCTGACCCAAGGTCTTTGGTTAAGCACTCTCCTGAACAGATAAGAACTATACTGGAAGCCTGAGGTCTTCGCACGATGCCTTATGGTACATGTTAAGTAGAGGTCTTTCGTGCATGAAACTTTGTCATGTAAATTTCCGACTACAAGCTGTGGGTTCAATTGATTACAGAAATATGGAAGCGGTGACTCTCTGAACTCATGTATCGGTATCTAGTGTCTCGTTGTCCTATATTCCTTTTTTCTTTATGTATCAAGTTATTGTTTACTTCATGATGTAATTTGAGGTACAACTTAAGTGCTTAACCGATTATTATGATACCAAAGCTACTATGCAAGCATGGTGAAGGCTTGTCGGGGAGAAGGTCGAATGGGACCTTGATAATCCGCTTAGCCTAATCAATCGTCGGAAGTTGTTCCTATGAACGCAGGGTTCGTCGAGAAGGTCAGGAAGGACTACCCTACCAAGGAGACTTTGCCTCATGGGGGTTGGACCCTTCGATACGACACACCAATTCTACAACTGTCACCCTTCCGTCGAAGGTTATAAAGGCCACGACAGGATCTTTGCTAAGGGTGAAGCAAGCGATAGTCTAAATAGGTAGACTCCATCGGGCTTGATCGAAGACTGTGGAAGCGCTATTGAAGACATCATCGTCTAACTCTCAGGGCTCGTTCGGTTGACACGGAATAGAAGACCGGAATTGTTTCTAACCAAATTGCTTCTCTAATTTGTATAAGTTTTGATCAGCAGGAACAATTCTTGATGCATTCATGTAGAAACGAACGAGCCCTGAAGGCATCAAGGACTTTGGCTTTGTCACTCGGGCAGCACACATGGTCCCCTGACGGAGGCCTCGAAGACTCCCCTCCACTCGGAGGATTGAGGGACAACATTGCAGTGGTAGTGTAGACCTCCTGTAGCTATAAAAGGCCCAACAATGGATCTACCATAATTGGATGTTTGTAACTGGAGGTCTATAACCGTCTCCAATGACACAGTTGTACATGATATTATTAGGATATAGCAGGTAGCTAGAGGTAAGCCCATACTTTACGAGGATGTCCCTTGGTCACCCTATAAATACCCTTGTCCGGATAGAGTAAGGGGATGTCCTTACTCAGTTTGTGCTCTTGGTGCTTTGAGGAAGTCGATTCAGCGCCGGATGTTGAAGGTGATGAAGAGTCGCTCTCATAGTATATCACCTTCTTCATCCTTTTCTTCTTCCATCTTTCTTTTACTGTGTCTTGGAGGAGGCTTGAGATTCTCCTTTCTTCTCCTTGTGCTTTTCCCCCGAAGGCGCTTTGACTTCTCCCAACGACGTCTTGTCTTCAGACTTGGTTCCCAAAGGCACCTTCTCTTTGGGATCCTCTCTTGAGGGTGTCTTCCCGTCCTTGGCGACTTCTCCCGATATCACTTTGAGTTGTTAGATTCTAATGAAGTGTCAGGCTCCAATACCAATTGAAAGTCACCTAGAGGGACTGAATAGGCAAAATTTGTTTTTTATAACTTAAAACACAAACTTCAACCCCAGATTAGCGTTAGACCAAGAATAAGTATAATCAGAGTAAGGAAGAGGTGTTCTTCTTGCTTATAGTTGCTCAAACGAATGCAGAATCACTTGGGAGCAACTCAATTTGATATAGGATCAAACACAAGCAAGAGAACAAGAAAGAGGGGAGATGAAGAAGCAAATCACAAATGAAGATCAAGCACAAAGAACATGGCGATTTGTTTCCCAAGGTTTGGCTCCAGAGAACCTACGTCCATGTTAAGGAGTTCACTAAGGACATGTCTCTTTCAATCCTTTCCCTCTCAAATGGTCACTTAGATCGGTTGAGCTTTCTTCTCGATCTTCAAGGACACTTAGTCCCCGCAAGGATCACCACATGATTTGGCGCCTCTTGCTAGCTTTACAAATGCGAGAATGGGGGTGATAGTGAGAATGAAACTCAAGAACAAGAGCTCAAGAACTTACAACAACTCAAGAACACAAGGCACTAAGTCTCTATAACTCAAATCGATCGAATGCGGCACTTGTGTGGCTTTGAATGCTTGGGAGTTGTTATAATGAATGCATGAATGCTTGGTGTAGCTCTTGTATATTTAATGTGCTAGTTGTGGGTGAATTTATAGCCACCAACAACCCAAACAATTGTTGGAGATGAGTGGAGAAACTTGCACAGTCGGGTGGCACATCGGACCTCCAATTGTACCGGTCCGGTGCACCATCGGACCCCTATCAGACTACTGTAGCAGGTAGACATTCTGATGAGTGGTTGGCATAGTAACTGGTACGTTGAGCCACCAGATCTTGACATGTCGGATCTGGCCATTGAGATCTAAAACTAACCGTTGAACCTAGACGGTCCGGTGCGCGACCGGACCGGTCTGGATAGCTAGACACCGAAGTCCAATTTACATCCTCCCTATAGAAGTGGTTTAGTGTGCCACTATAGTGTTCTAATCTACCAGCTGCTAGTTGATAAGTTTCAGCCTTCTCTGCATAAACGGTCCGGTGCTCCCAAACTCACCCTAATTTTGGCAAACTTGTCCAATTATTCTCCAATTTGATTTGGATGCCTTGGAGGATGTTCTTATGACTGAAAAATGTATCTAGAGACTATTCAACTAGTCTAAGTCATGAAACTTGGACATTTTACTTTCTATAACTCATATTCTCGTTTTCAGCTCGAATTCACTTCAAAAGAGCTCCAAAAGGGTGATTCGTAGAAACTGAGCTTTATGACCATTTTAGATGAATCAATTAGGTTCATAGAGGTATTTATAACTTATACAAAGTTTATAACTAGTGATAGTTCATCTATTCCAAGTTTTACCCCCTTTTGGCTAGAGTTGAGCTATTTCTTACTCGGAAACTAAATTGTTGATCTTATGAATATGTGAATCAAAGACTTGGCAAACTAGTTAGTTCGTATGGTTGTGATGGTCATCAAGCACCAAAATCAATTATAGAAAATGGTTTAAGTCTATTTCCCTTTCAGTCACCAATCGCTCAGCAAATTCAACCGTTGTAGGGGCGATAGTCGCATCGCCTTGAACATATGAGGGCATAGGACTTCAAAATGGACATGATACCTCTTAACCTTAATGTTGATGGGGGGCCCTCCATTTTGTCCCCTAAAGGAACCCCTTCATCTTTCCTAAGCTCCTTTTCCTTTCCCATGGAGACAGAGTATGATCCATACTATATCCCCATCAGCTCGAACACCTGGTTCAACCGTATGTTGCCCTCGCAGATTTCATGACTTCTTGAAGTCTCAAGTCCATGTATTTTCCAACAAGTTTGCATGCCACTTGTTTGACTTCTTTGATGAAGTTCTTCCTAGCTCTTCGCCCCAAAACGATCTTGAAGGGGGACTCCATACCTTGACCCCAATGACACAGTCGTGGCTTAGTGGCCATATCCACACGCTAGAAACTCCTTGAGAACATGTCTGGCGCTCCTATGTATTACCACATGGTGGAAAGCAACTTCATCCTGATCACCCTCTACAACCTCGTATCAGGGAAACATAATGTACTAGTGAGGTAGCATCTCACCAACCCTCGCTAACAGCCGGTGTCTTCACCCTTGTTAACCTTCACATAAAACCAACTTTCCGCCTAGTTGTTGCCCCACCATTTGATTGGACATGACACCAACTCGACGATAGCCTTTGAGGTCTCCTCGATATTTGGGGGTGAACATGTAGCTCCCAAACTAAATTATACACCCACCATCAGTCTTCTTTTGCCAATGTAGTGTCACACCCGGATTTAAGGGACAAAGCCGGGTGCATCTCATACATGTGCCAAAGAAGACAACATATATAATAACAGAGTGTATAGAGATAAATGTCACAATAACATCAGAGTACTTATTACATTGCGAAAGTCTTACAAAATAAAAGATAAATATAAAACGAACTAAGGATCATCCTTGGTGCTATAAAGTCAACTGGGAGACGCCACCTAGATCAGATCAAACTCCTTGTTGGTGGCTCCTCTTGAACCATCTGTTCTTCTCCTGTAGGGGGTGTGAGACAGCAAGGGTGACCTCACATATGTTTATCGCTCAACAAGTTGTGGGGAATAATGTGGCATGAACTCACCAAAGGTGGGAGTTCATGTGATGTGTACAACTGATCAACGATAGGGTTAAAGCTGAGCATTGCTTTTAATAAGTTGGTCAAATTTTATTAGCAATTACTAAGTGTAAGTAAATACCAAACCATAATAAATAATAGAACAAAATTAATAAATAATCCTATGCAAATGCAAATGACAAATTGAATTTAAGTTACATAACATGTGAGTGTCCGAGTCGCTCATGACCGTGAGCACGACTAGTATACCAGTTTTACACTCTGTAGAGGTTGTATCTTGTACCCACAAGTCATGTTACCCATCTGCCAAGAGATGGCCAATCCCATACACCTCTACCGAGGAGGCGAGACAGGGTAACACTATGAGGCCTTTACAAAGTTTCACTAGCTTCAGAAAACCCGCTACAGTTTATGGGAAGAGCACTTGCAAGAATCCCCCGTCTGACCGCCATCGCAGCAAAATCAACCTGAGAACCTCCCTGTATGCAACTCCCCTACTACCCTTGCCCCTTTTGGGTAAGGTAGTCTTCCACTTGCTTTCCTAATTAGTTAGCCAAGGGGTCCCATTTCTCCCTTGTGGTGGCACGTTTTCCCGTGTGGTTCTCCATGTTCGCATTAACATAATGATCTTATCATGAACATAAATAACATAATAGAATAATTGGAACATGGATGTAATGAAATATTAACCCAAAACCATATAAAGCAATAGCAAAACTACCGAAGTAATTCAGGGGTAAACAAGGTAAAAAGGATAAACAGACTAGGGTGACCTATTGGGTCCCATCAAAATTAACCTATGCAGATCATTATGATTAATAAGAACATGACTGGGTAAAAAGGAAGTGATCAAAGGCACAACTTGCCTTCAATGAGCTCCTGCTTAGCAACTTCTATCTGCTGAACACCAGGATCCTCAGTAGCTTGCTTGTCTACTCGCACCAATTCAAACATACATAGTATAGCAAAAATTAACATCACACCAAACATGTAAACAAAATGCATAATAAAAATCTACACATTCAAATAAGATCATAGGAATAGGAATCATTAAATTTGGAGTTATGGATTTTAAATTATGAATTTCCAAAGGTTTAATGTGCTTGATATAAGATTAAGTAAGAAATTAATTTTACTACTGTTTTCATGTCAAAATAGAGACTCTAGGTGATAAACATTAATATTACAAAATTTTAGAAATTGGAATGGATCAATTTGGAGTTCATATGAATTTTCTATGATTTATACAAGTTATAGGAATTGTTTTTATATTTAAAACTTATTTTCTAATTCATTTTCCTGATTTCCCAAGTCTCTGGACTGCGCCTCAATTACTAGAAAAGGCAGGGGACTTCCCTATAAAATCCCTAGACTCAGATCACTGCTGTTGTGGACGGCGGGTTCTTTCTAAAAACATAAGGGCCTTACTGCAACATGCGAACAACGAAGGGGTATCTGCGGTTCTTGGCCGCACGATCAAAGATGGACGGCCATGATTAGATCTAGGCCCGCTATGAAACCACTTCCAATCCTGTTCGTGGGATCCAAGATCTACGACTCATGGCACTCGATCCCATCACACTCTCTCGGCCGCACGATCATTGATCCACGGTTCAAATAGGAATTCCGAACCGGTACGCCACCTACTCGTTGGATCCTAATCTAACGGCTGAGATTTTATCCGGCAACACGTTAAACTATACTCAAGCTCCATCGTCCGATCCTGAACGAACGGCCGGAGTACTCTCTCCCCACTGACTCCTCAACACGGCGGCACCGCCCACACACGGTCGCGCAACATCGCCGGCGAATGACGCAGCATCCGCCAGGCGAACGAATCGCAACATTGACAGCTAATTATTGAAACGGGGACGAGTGCGAGTATCGTAGATGGGTTCTCACCACGATTTAGGGCGCAAGGACACATACTCACGGCTTGGCGCGATTCCGCGGCGAAGTTCAACTTCCGGTGAGAAATTCCGGCACCGCAGGACCACCCCGGGCATGGGTGAGTCTTGGACGTGCTCCACCGCCAATTGTCGATGCCCGAGCACCTTTCCCCGAGGTTGAATCAGTGGCAATTGCGAAGATGGCAGGCGACGGTCGATTCTCTCTTCTTGCCAACTTCTAACTCTCCTCGATGGCGGTGGTGGGGATTGGCTTGAGAGAAAAGGGAAAGGGGTGTGGGGCGCGTGACCTTTTATGCACGCGGAGCTGGTCAGCTGCACACGTGTGGTAGCAGAAGATCCGGGCGATTAGTTAGGCTCGGACAGGCATCCACGGTGCGAGATCTGCGCGAGGACGAAGACCAGGCGAGGGAGGGCCCACTAGCAGAGATGAAAAAGCTACGAGAGGTCACTGCCGTGCGGAGTCCAGGGACCAGCGATCCCCGCGCGCGTGAGAGACTGGATGGCTGACAGGTAGGGCCAGCACGTCGGCGCCGTCTCCCGGTGCTGGGCCGAGTGGCGATATTTGGTGAGTGGGCCGAATCAAGCTTGAGCGGGCCCAACGACGTTTTAACCTTTTCCTTTTCTTAATTTTTCTTTATTCCCAAATTCAATTTGAATTCAAATTCAAATTCAAACCTTGTGGCTTATCATTTACAAATTATATTTGTGCAATTAGAAGTACTAATTTTTGAGATATTTTTAGATATATATTATTTATATTTTTATATCCTTTCTCTTTTTCTTATTTTCGAACCCTAATTTCAATTTAGGGTTTAATCTAACTTCTAGTCACTATTATATTATTATTATTAGCCTTATTATTTTTGTTTAATGCACAAACATATAAACTCCAACATGATGCACATTTTTTAGTATCATTTGTTTTAGTTAATCACTCTTAATTATATGTATGCTCTTGTTGTGATAAATATATGTCATACAAAATAGGGAGATCAAATATGTTCTCTTTGTATACATTTTTGGGTATTACAAATCCTACCTCCCTTACAAAGAATCTCGTCCTCGAGATTTAGGAAGGACTAGGAAAGATGTGGGGAAAATCTATGTGTAGTTCTTCTTCTCTTTCCCAAGTAGCTTCATCTTCTCCATGGTGACTCCATTGCACTTTGCACATCTTTATAACTTTATTTCTTGTAACTCGAGTCAAAGTGTCAAGAATCTTGATAGGATATTCTGTACAAGTCAGATCATCTTGAACACTAAGGTCCTACATCGGTAGCTGCTCTTCAGGTACCCTGAGGCACTTTTTTAGTTGTGACACGTGGAAGACATCATGTACATTCGCAAGATGATCGGGTAGTTCTAGTTGATATGCAACTTCTCCCACTCGCTTTAAGATCAAGAAAGGTCCAATAAAAGCGAGGGGACAACTTTCCTTTAACTTTAAATCTCCTCATACCCCGGATCGGTGACACCTTCAGATACACGTGATCACCCTCTTTAAACTCTAGCAGTCTTCTTCTATTATCATCGTAGCTCTTTTGCCTGGTTTGAGCTACCCTCAAATTCTCCTGAATTATACCGACTTGTTCTTCTGCCTCTTGAATAAGTTTAGGCCCAAAGAACTTTCTTTCTCTAGTCTAATCCCAATATAGAGGAGTCTTGCACTTCCTGCCATATAAAGCCTCAAATGGTGACATCTTCAGGCTGGCCTGGTAGCTATTATTATAAGAGAACTCTGCATATGGTAAGCTCTTATCCCAACTACCACCATGTTTAAGAGCGCAAGCTCTTAACATATCCTCCAGCACTTGGTTAGTCCTCTCGGTCTGCCCATCAGTTTGAGGATGGTAGGCTGAACTGAAATTCAACTGTGTGTCCAAGCACTCGTGCAACTTCTTCCAAAACCGAGAAGTAAACTGTGATCCTCGGTCTGACATGATCTTCTTAGGCACCCCATGTAGACAAACTATCCAAGTCATATACAATTCTGCTAGCTTGGCCCCCGTGTAGTTAGTTCTCACAGGTATGAAGTGAGCCACTTTCGTCAGTCTGTCCACAATCACCCAAATCGAGTCATACCCTATAGGAGTGTGGGGTAGTCCAATAATGAAATCCATACCAATTTCTTCCCATTTCCACTCGGGTATCTTAAGCGGGTGCAATAGTCCAGCTGGTCTTTGATGTTCGGCCTTGACTCTTTGACACACATCACACTTAGCCACATGTGCAGCCACATCTCTCTTTAGCCCATACCACTAGTACTTTTGCTTCAAATCCTAATACATCTTAGTGCTACCAAGATGGATAGAATAATCAGAGTCATGGGCTTCCTTCAATATAGTCTCACGAAGGCTATCAATATCAGGAACACATATCCGGTTCTTGAACCATGCTGTGCCTTGTTCATCCTCCATGAATTCCTGACCTCTACCTTCAGTAATAAGATCCTTGATCTCTTGTATCTTAGCATCTCCACCCTGACCTTTACGGATTTCTTGCTCCAAGGTAGGTTCCACATCAATAGTGACTCCTTCAGTGTGTGTAACAATTCCTAGGTTGAGTCTCTTGAAATCCTCAACAATCTCCTCGGGTAGCTGGGCAACAATAGCTGAATGAACGTGTTCCTTTTGACTCAAGGCATCTGCAACCAGATTCGCCTTGCCCGGATGATAATGAATCTCCAAATCATAATCCTTTATGAGTTCCAACCATCGGAGTTGCCTAAGGTTGAGATCCTTCTGAGTGAATATATACTTCAAACTCTTATGATCCGTGTACACTTAGCACTTGGTTCCCATGATATAATGTCTCCATATCTTTACCGCATGCACTACGGCTGCCAGTTCTAAGTCATGAGTGGGGTAGTTCAACTCATGTTTCCGTAACTGACGAGACGCGTAGGCAATCACGTGTCCTTCTTGCATAAGCACACATCCCAAGCCTTGGCCACATGCATCACAATAAATGTCAAATCCCTTCTGTAGACCTGGCATAACCAACACTGGGGGCGACATCAACCTCTTCTTTAATTGATCAAAGCTATCTTGGCACTTCTCGTCCCACTTAAACTCTCTTCCCTTCTCTAGAAGCGAGGCCATAGGCTTCGCAATCTTAGAAAATCCTTCAATAAATCTCCGATAATAGCATGCGAGTCCCAAGAAACTCCAAATCTCCATAACTATAGTGGGTATGCTCCACACCATTATCTCCTTGACCTTAGCAGGATCCACTGATATCCCACCATTGGAAATGATGTGTCCAAGAAATGGCACCTCGTCAATCCAGAACTCACATTTGCTATACTTGGCGTAAAGTTGATTATCCCTTAGCTTTTGTAGCACCAATCTCAGATGTTCCTCATGATCACTATCACTCTTGGAATAAATAAGAATATCGTCGATGAATACTACGACGAATCTGTCCGGATACTCCATAAATACCTTATTCATCAGATTCATAAAATAAGTTGGTGCATTAGTTAGTCAAAATGACATAACCCTGAACTCATATAATCCATATCGGGTTGAGAAAGTCGTCTTGGGAATATCAGAAGGCCTAATCTTCATTTGATGGTAACCCGATCGGAGATCAATCTTCGAGAATACCCTAGCACCTCTCATCTGATCAAATAAATCCTCAATGCAGGGTAACAGATACTTGTTCTTTACAGTAACATCATTAAGGGATCTAAAATCCACACACATCCGCTGTGATCCGTCCTTCTTCTGTACAAACAGAACTGGCGCTCCCCAAGGTGAGGAACTCGGACGTATGTACCCAGCCTCCTGTAACTCCGTTAACTGCTTCTTAAGTTCTTTTAACTCTTCTACAGACATCATGTATAGTCGTTTAGAAATAGGAGCAGTCCCAGGTAAGAGATCAATGACAAACTCAACTTCCCTATCTGGTGGCATCCCTGGTAACTCCTCTGGAAAGATATCCAGAAAATCCCTAACCACACGAATGTTGTTTCCAACAAACTCCACATCTATGAAGAATGCCGCATGTCTGGTAGAGGTAGTTACTGTAATTTCAACGTCAAATCTTTCTCCTTTAGGGCTGGTGAGTTCTACTGTACCCCTACCAAAGTGTATAATGGCCTTTGCCTTTCTTAACCATGACATACCAAGGATTAGATCTATGCTGCTTGTCTCTAATATTATAGCGGTAGCACCAAATTCTCTTCCCATGATTGTCAATGTCAATTTATGTGTCATATGATTTGCCTCAACAGGCCCTTTGGGTGTAATTACTATCATTGGTGTTTTTCATAATTTTCAGTGGTAACTCATTTGTGTTTGCATATCAAGCAGACATAAACGAATGTGTAGCACCAGAATCAAATAATATTGTTGCAGGAATTGCATTAATGTAAAACATACCAAGTGCGATGTCATCCCCATCAGGAGTAGCATCAGCGCTGACTTGATTAACCCTGGCAATAGAGAATCCCTTGCCAGATCCCAGAGTCTGCTGCTTGTTCTGAACTGGGGTAGTAGCAATCCTATGTGGGCAAACATTTGCATAATGTCCAGTCTTCCCACACTTGTAGCAAGTAGTGCCTGCACTCTGTCCTGAAAATTTCATCGGGGTGCCAGTGGGGATAGCCTGACGAGTCGGTGGAGTCCCCTGAGGTGAGTGCTGAGCTGGCGCTGGCCTCCTCCAGTGCGAACTGGTGTACCCTGGGGTGAACCGTAGCGAGGACAAACACTGCTGCTTCCCTGTCCCTGGGGTATCGCCTTCCTCTTCAAATCTCCTAGCTGAACACGCTTGTGTTCAATAGTTAGGGCTTTATCGAGCAGCCTCTGGAATGATGGGAATGTATGAGCCACTAGAGCATACTGCAGAGGTCCATTAAGTCCTTCAATAAAATGCTCTTGCTTCCTCTCATCTTCAGCAACTTTATCTGGTGCATATCTGGAGAGTTGAATGAACTTATCGCGGTACTCGCTTACTGACATACTCCCCTGCTTCAGAGACAGAAACTCTTTCTTCTTAATCTTCATCAGTCCAGCAGGAATATGGTAGTTTCTGAACTGAGTAGAGAATTCCACCCATGTGATAGTATCAACAGCATCGTGGGCAGCAGTGTATGAATTCCGCCAATCAGCAGCAGGACATGTCAGACGACCAGAAGCATATAGAACCTTCTCCCGGTCAGAGCACTGAGCAATATTCAGCATCTTCTCTATAGACTTCAGCCAATCATCCGCGTCCAATGGATCAGGAGAACTGGCGAACGTCAGTGGCTTATGGCTCATGAATTCCCGGTGTTTATCCCAAGGTGGAACTGGTGGGGGGGGGGGGTGGAGGCAGTGGTGCTTGCTGCTGTTGTTGTTGCTGCTACTGTTGTGCCCTTCTCTCCTGGCGTATCTCCTCTCGCTCTTGACGCATCTCCTAGCGTATATCCTCTCGTTCTTGGCGCATCTCCTGGCGTTCATGCCGCATCTGCGCGTGCATATCCGCCATGGTGTCTGCCATCTGTTGCATTATCCACATCTAGGCTACAACTGCGGGATCAGCTCTGACTAGTGGAGGCTGTGGAGGATCCATCTCAGGTTGTTGTTGTTGTGGTTGTCTAAATTTCCTTCGGGTGTGTCAATTGGGTGGTAGATCAATTCCACCACCCTTCCTGGTATTGACCATCTAAGTTAGAAACATATGGTAAGAGAGAAAGGATTGTAGACAAGGTAGGTAATTATGAGGCATGTTACTTTGGGGGATTTATTAGCTAAGCAGATTAATGTTTTACCTACCAAAGCTAATTCATTACCTTATGGTGGCACATGCTAAGATGTCCATTTATAATATCTCAATCAGTCAAAGAAGCAAATTAGGCATTTATCATCAGAACAATCAACCAACATTTTTAAATAGAGAAAATAGTTATAATTTCGTCTTAGGTTCCCTATCTCCTAAGAATGTCATAAATGTAGGATTCCAAGGTGTGAAACCCATCTTGTCTTAGAGTGGAAAAGATAAGAGTAATCAGAGTATGACAACAGAAGGTGAGACATGATCAAAATAAGATAAGTATAGAATGAATCAGAGTAAGGTAAGTAGGTAAGGGTTTTGTCCATTTCTATCCAGGTTCGTCCTACAATCAACATTTCCTCTGATACCACTTCTGTCACACCCGGATTAAAGGGACAAAGCCGGGTGCATCTCATACATGCGCCAAAAAAGACAGCATATATAACAACAGAGTGTATAGAGATAAATGTCACAATAACATCAGAATACTTTTTACATTGCGAAAGTCTTACAAAATAAAAGATAAATATAAAACAAACTAAGGATCATCCTTGGCGCCATAAAGTTAACTGGGAGACGCCACCTAGATCAGATCAAACTCCTCGTTGTGTGGCTCCTCTTGAACCACATGTTCTTCTCCTGTGGGGGGTGTGAGACAGCAAGGGTGAGCTCACACATGTTCATCGCTCAACAAGTTGTGGAGAATAATGTGGCATGAACTCACCAAAAGTGGGAGTTCATGTGATGTGTACAGCTGATCAACAGTAGGGTTAAAGCTGAGCATTGCTTTTAATAAGTTGGTCAAATTTTATTAGCAGTTACTAAGTGTAAGTAAATACCAAACCATGATAAATAATAGAACAAAATTAATAAATAATCCCATGCAAATGCAAATGACAAATTGAATTTAAGTTACATAAATTAATCATGTGAGTGTCCGAGTCGCTCATGACCGTGAGCACAACTAGTATACCAGTTTTACACTCTGCAGAGGTTGTACCCTGTACCCACAAGTCATGTTACCCATCTACCAAGAGACGACCAATCCCATACACCTCTACCGAGGAGGCGGGGCAGGGTAACACTACGAGGCCTTTACAAAGTTCCACTAGCTTCAGAAAACCCGCTACAGTTTATGGGAAGAGCACTTGCAAGAATCCCCTGTCTGACCGCCATCGCAGCAAAATCAACCCGAGAACCTCCCCGCATGCAACACCCCTACTGCCCTTGCCCCTTTTGGGTAAGGTAGTCTTCCACTAGCTTTCCTAATTAGTTAGCCAAGGGGTCTCATTCCTCCCTTGTGGTGGCACGTTTTCCCGGGTGGTTCTCCATGTTCCCATTAACATAACGATCTTATCATGAACATAAATAACATAACAGAATAATTGGAACATGGATGAAATGAAATAATAACCCAAAACCATATAAAGCAATAGCAAAACTACCCAAGTGATTTAGGGGTAAACAAGGTAAAAAGGATAAATAGACTAGGGTGACCTATTGGGTCCCATCAAAATTAACCTATGCAGATCATTATGATTAATAAGAACATGACTGGGTAAAAAGGAAGTGATCAAGGAAACAACTTGCCTTCAATGAGCTCCTGCTTAGCAACTTCTATCTGCTGAACACTAGGATCCTCAGTAGCTTGCTCGTCTACTCGCATCAATTCAAATTGTTGGTCCTTGTTCTCGAATGCTATACATCAAGAATAAAGCAACACAATTATTAATGGGTAAGTACCTTCATCCCTCGAGGCATTATCTCCTTTTGGATATAATGATCTTCGGACGAAGGTCATGAAGGGCGTACCTTCATCATCTCGATAAATGAACATAAATAAAGGAACACTTAACATATAAGAATGTAAATAACATCAATATAGAAATGGATTATTTACATTCTCATTTCATTTCATAAACATGAATAAATGCTCATAATATTTATGTTTCATTGATACCTTCGGCTCGATAGAAAGAGACGCAGGAGCAATTATAATGCAACGTGAACAGTACAGGGATACTGTTCATCTATTTATAGGCACGAGACGCAGCCCGGACGAAATTACATCCATGTCCTTGATAAATAGTTATGATCATAATACAGACTATCAAGGACTATACAGTCTTTTCCTCTTTAAGTCGGTATCGACCTTCGCCTTTAGCATGATACCAAGCCGAAGCTCTTACAATCGTAGCTTCGGCTTTGTTCGCATCATCTTTGGCTTATATCTTCATGTCGCACCTGCCTTTGTACTGTCTTGGCGAAGGTGGTTTTGCCTAGAGGACCTTCGGCGGAGAAGAAGACCCCCAACAAAAACATACATAGCATAGCAAAAATTTACATCACACCAAACATGTAAACAAAATACATAATAAAATCTACACATTCAAATAAGATCATAGGAACATGAATCATTAAATTTGGAGTTATGGATTTTAAATTATGAATTTCCAAAGGTTTAATGTGCTTGATATATGATTAAGTGAGAAATTAATTTTACTATTGTTTTCATGTCAAAATAGAGACTCTAGGTGATAAACATTAATATTACAAAATTTTAGAAATTGGAATGAATCAATTTGGAGTTCATATGAGTTTTCTATGATTTATACAAGTTATAGGAATTGTTTTTATATTAAAAACTCATTTTCTAATTCATTTTCCTGATTTCCCAAGTCTCTGGACTGCGCCTCAATTACCAAAAAAGGCAGGGGCTTCCCTACAAAATCCCTAGACTCAGATCACTGCTGCTATGGACGGCGGGTTCTTTCTAAAAACATAAGGGCCTTACTGCAACATGCGAACAACGAAGGGGTATCTGCGGTTCTCGGCCGCACGATCAAAGATGGACGGCCCTGATTAGATCTAGGCTCGCTACGAACCTGCGCTCAATCTTGTTCACCAGATCCAAGATCTACGACCCACGTCACTCGATCCCATCACACTCTCTTGGTCACACGATCATTGATCCACGGTTCAAATAGGAATCCCGAACCGGTACGCCACCTACTCGTGGGATCCTAATCTAACGGCTGAGATTTTATCCGGCAACACGTTAAACTATACTCAAGCTCCACCGTCTGATCTTGAACGAACGGCCGGAGTACTCTCTCGCCACTGACTCCTCAACACGGTGGCGCCACCCACACACGGCCGCGCAACATCGCCGGCGAATGACACAGCATCCGCCAGGCGAACAAATCGCAACACTGACAGCTAATTATTCAAACAGGGACGAGTGCGAGTATCATAGATGGGTTCTCACCGTGATTTAGGGTGCAAGGACACCTGCTCATGACTTGGTGCGATTCCGCAGCGAAGTTCAACTTCCGGTGAGAAATTCCGGCGCCGCAAGACCACCCCGGGTGTGGGTGAGTCTCGGACGTGCTCCACTGCTAATCGTTGATGCCCGAGCACCTTTCCCCAAGGTTGAATCAGCGACAATTGCAAAGATGGTAGGCGGCGGTCGATTCTCTCTTCTTGCTGACTTCTAACCCTCCTCGATGGCGGCGGTTGGGATTGGCTTGAGAGAAAAGGGAAAGGGATGTGGGGCGCGCGACCTTTTATGCACGTGGAGCTGGTTAGCTTCACACGCGTGGCAGCGAAAGATCCAGGCGATTAGTTAGGCTCACCCAGGCGTCCACAGTGCGAGATCTGCGCGAGGACGAAGACCGAGCGAGGGAGGGCCCAATAGCAGAGATGAAGAAGCTGCGAGAGGTCACTGTCGTGCGGGGTCCAGGGACCAGCAATCCACGCGCGTGTGAGAGATCAGATGGCTGACAGGTAGGGCCAGCACGTCGGCGCCATCTCCCGGTGCTGGGCCGAGTGGCGATATTTGGTGAGTGGGCTGAATTCAAGCTTGAGCCGGCGCAGCGACGTTTTAACCTTTTCCTTTTTCTTTTCTTAATTTTTCTTTATTCGCAAATTCAATTTAAATTCAAACCTTGTGGCTCTGCATTTACAAACTATATTTGTGCAATTAGAAGTACTAATTTTTGAGATATTTTTAGATATATATATGTTGGAGGCCTTCTTCTCCGCCGAAGGTACTCTAAGCAAAAACACCTTCGGCAAGATGACATGCAAACAGGCGTGACATGAAGCTGTATGCCGAAGCTACAATCGAAAGAGCTTCGACATGATGATATGCTTGAGACGAAGGGTGGCACCGACTTAAAGAAGAAAAGACCGCATAGTCCTTGATAGTTCGTATCGTGATTATGATTAGTTGTCAAGGGCATAAATGTAATTTTGTCCGGGCTGCGTCCCGTGCCTATAAATAGATGAACAGTACCCCTGTACTGTTCACGGTGACTTGTATTCACTTGCACGTCACTCTTTGATTCTTACCTTCTGTCAAGCCGAACGTATAAATGTAATTTAATATCATCAATGTTTGTTTATGATCATATAATGGTAATATAGATAATCTAATGAATTAAATATGATTATTCATATTCTTTATATGTCCCATATGTTCCTATTTTCTCATTACATATTGAGATGATGAAGGTATGTCTTTCATAACTTTCGTTTGAAGATCATTATACCCTAAGGGAGATAATGCTTCGAAGGACGAAGGTATTTAACCATTAACATTTGTGTTGCCTTGTTCTTAACTCGTAGCATTTGAGAACAAGTGACCAACATTGGCGCCCACCTCCGGTGAACTCAGTTCCACTGTTGTGACAATGGCTTCGTACAATGATCAAGCCGAAGTTGAAGCACCTTCGGTCACGAAGCTAGTGCTCCCAATCATAGGCAGTTCAAGCTCAGAGCCAGCTAACAAGAAGCAGAAGAAGGAAGCACAGAGAAGAGTGCAGCATGTCGGGGTGCAAGGACCCTTCATCAGATCCAAGTGGTCTCATATCCTAATCACCTTCTCCCAGGAGGATCTTCAGCTGAAAGACTATCCTCATAATGATGCCATGGTTATATCTTGTGTCATCAAGGGGTTCCTGGTCCACAATGTTCTCGTTGACATAGGCAGTGCAGCAGATATCATATTTGCGAAGGCTTTCAGACAGATGCAAGAACCAGAAGACAAGATTTATGATGCAACACACCCTCTTTGTGGCTTCGGAGGGAGACAAATTTTGGCACTTGACAAAATGACAATGTCAGTTACCTTCGGTTATGTCCACAACACAAGGTCTAAATAAGTTGTCTTTGACATCGTTGACATGGAATACCCATACAATGCAATCATTGGTCGAGGAAGGCTTAATGCCTTCGAAGCCATACTCCACCCAGCTTACTTATGCATGAAGATACCTTTAGAACAAGGACCCATTACTATTCACGGGAGTCAGGAAGCTGCCAAGAGGGCTGAAGGAAGTTGGACGGATTCAAAGGCGATCCATAACATAGATGGAGCCGAAGCCTATCAACAATATAAGCACAAAAGAGAGAAGGCTGCTTCGGCAGATCAGTCGAAGCCTATGCTCCTATGTGAAGATATAGTAGATCAAAGGGTACTGCTGGGATCTCAGTTATCTGATGAACAAGAAAAGACTCTGCTAAGATTTTTGTTCAACAACAAAGATGTCTTCGCTTGGACAGCTAATGAACTCTATGGTGTTAACAGAGATGTCATTGAACATTCACTCAATGTGAATCCATCTTTCAGGCCAAGGAAGCAAAGACTTCAGAAAATGTCTGAGGATAAAGCCGAAGGTGCTCGAAATGAAGTAAAGAGACTTCTCAGTGCTGGTGTTATCAGAGAAGTAACATACCCTAAGTGGCTAGCCAACACTGTTATGGTGAAGAAGGCTAATGGGAAATAGAGAATGTGTATTGATTTCATAGATCTCAACAAGGCATGTCTGAAGGATGAGTTTCCTTTACCAAGAATAGACTCCCTTGTAGATGCAGCAGCCTCTTCAGAACTCATGAGTCTATTAGACTACTACTCCGGCTATCACCAAATTTGGATGAAGAAAGAAGATGAGCCAAAGACAAGCTTCATAACTCCCAGTGGTACTTATTGCTACCTTCGAATGCTCGAGGGGATCAAGAATGCTGGAGGAAGCTTCAGCAGACTAACAGCCAAGGTTCTTCACTCTCAAATAGGCAGGAATGTGCTGACTTATGTTGATGACATCATAGTAAAAAGCATGAAGCAAGAGAATCATATTGCTGACTTGCAAGAGACGTTTGCCAATTTCAGGCAAGCTGGTCTTAAGCTAAATTCAGAAAAGTGTGTTTTTGGAGTAAAGAAGGGCAAGTTCCTTGGTTGTCTAGTATCAATGAAGGGAATCAAAGCTAACCCAAGTAAGATCGAAGCTATCTGAAAGGGAAATAGGGTCAAACCTTTTCCTATATGAATTTTGGTGGTTGAATTGCCCAACACAAATTATTGAACTAACTAGTTTGCTCTAGATTATGAGTTCTACAGGTGCCAAAGGTTCAACACAAACCAATATAAAGTCCAAGAAAGGGTTCAAATAAAAGGAGCAAAGTTAAACCGAAGGCAGCCCTGGTCTGGCGCACCGGACTGTCTGGCGTACCACCGGACAGTGTCTGGTGCACTAGGGAGGATTCACTCGAACTTGCCAGCTTCGGGAATTTGGGGAAGCCACTCTGCTAAAATTCACCGGACTGTCCGGTGCAGCACCGGACTGTCCGGTGTGCCAGCAGAGCAACGGCTACTCTGCGCCAACGGTCGTCTGCAAATGAACAGTGAAAGCAAACAGTGCGCGCCTGCGTGCGCAGAAGTCAGAGCAGGCGCCAGAAGGCGCACCAGATAGTGAACAGGACCTGTCCGGTGCACCACCGGACTGTCCGGTGGCCCCAATTGTCAGAGCTCCAACGCTCGGAACCCAACGGCCTGGTGACGTGGCTGGCGCACCGAACAGTGTCCGGTGGCGCACCGGACTGTCCGGTGCGCCATACGACAGAAGCCTTCAGCAACGGCCACTTTGGTGGTTGGGGCTATAAATACCCCCAACCACCACACTTCAATGCATCCAAGTTTCAGCCATTTGCATTCAATACAAGAGCTCTAGACTTCACTCCAAGACACAAACAAAGAGATCAAATCCTCTCCCAAGTCCAAAGATCATTCCAATCAAATAGTGACTAGTGAGAGAGTGTTATTTGTGTTCTTTTGAGTTCTTGCGCTTGGATCGCTTTCTTCCTTCCTCATTTCTTGTTCTCAATTGTTTTGTAACCAAGGCAAGAGACACCAAGTGTGTGGTGATCCTTGCGGGGTCTAAGTGACCCGTGAGATAAGGAGAAAGCTCACTCGGTCTAAGTGACCGTTTGAGAGAGGGAAAGGGTTGAAAGAGACCCGGTCTTTGTGACCACCTCAACAGGGAGTAGGTTTGCAAGAACCGAACCTCGGTAAAACAAATCACCGCGTCTCACTCTTCATTTGCTTGTGATTTGTTTTCATCCTCTCTTTTGGACTCATTTATATTTCTAACGTTAACCCCGGCTTGTAGTTGTGCTTAAGTTCATAATTTTCAGATTCCGCCTATTCACCCCCCCTCTGGCGACTTTCACTATCCTTCGGATGGAGCCGCCAAATTCAAGGAAGGGGGTTCAACGATTGGCAGGAAGGCTGGCATCATTAAATAGATTTATATCAAGATCAGCAGAAAGGAATCTGCCATTCTTTGAAGTACTAAAGTCAGCCGAAGTTTTTCAATGGGGTCTGGCTCAACAAAAGGCTTTCGAAGAGCTAAAGCAATACTTAATAGACTTGACAACTCTAACTCCATCTTCATCAGGGACTCCATTACTCCAGTATGTGGTAGCCTCCCATTCTGCAGTTAGTGCGACACTAGTAAAGGAGAAACAAGATGGTCAAGTAAAAAGACAAGCACTAGTATACTTCATCTCCGAAGTACTCAGTTTATCAAAGCAAAATTACACAGAATTGGAGAAGGTGCTGTATGCTGTGCTAATGGCCTCTAGAAAGCTTTGGCATTATTTTCAAGCCTATCATATAATTGTACCTTCATCACAACCTCTGAAGGACATAATGAGAAACAGAGAAGCTACAGGAAGAATTGGAAAATGGGCTGCGGAACTCAATGAATTCACTATTAATTATGTACATAGATCCTCAATTCAGTCTCAGGCATTAGCAGATTTCATTGCTGATTGGACGCTAAGGGCTCAGGGAGAAGAAGCAATAAAAGACGTCGAAGCCTGGACAGTATTCTGTGACGGTTCTTGGGGAACCTTCGGCGCAGGAGCGGCTGCTATTCTAGTAGAGCCCTCTAAAGTCAGGACATGCTATGCAGCAAGACTAGACTTTAGTTGTACAAATAACATTGCTGAATATGAAGCCCTTCTGTTGGGGCTTCGAAAGCTAAAGGCAATGGGAACAAGAAGGACAGTCCTTAAAACTGATTCTCAAGTTATTTCTGGCCATGTAGATAAAAGCAGCAAGGCAAGGGATCCGAAGCTTGAAAAATACTTGGATACAGTCCGAAGATTGGAGGATTCTTTTGAAGGGTTTTCTATAAAAAATATTCCAAGAGGGGAAATGAGCATGCAGATCTGCTAGCTAAGTCAGCGGCACAGGGGCTCCCTCTACCTTCAGAAGTATTCTTTGAAACAATAAAAGCACCTTCGATTGAACTTATGGAGAGAGCAATGCTTACAATATCACCTGTACATAGTGAAGATTGGAGGACTGAAATTATATCTTTCCTCCAAGATAACTGTCTTTCGGATGACAAAGTGACAAGGATTTTATTGGCCGAAGACAGCTTCGGATGCAGCAGATCTGATTCAAAAGTGTGAAAATTGTCAAAAATATGCAAGAGACCAGAAACAACCTTCGTCTCTAACCCAGTTAATACAGCCAACTTGGCCACTGCAAAGGTGGGGTCTGGACTTGTTAGGTCCAATTCCACCTGCACAAGGAAATTTGAAATATGTTGTTGTAGCAGTGGAATATTTCTCTAAGTGGATCGAAGCAAACCTTTAGCCACAATAACTTCGGCCACAGTACAGAAATTCTTTTGGCAAAAAATTGTTTGCCGCTTCGGCGTGCCGAAGGTAATAACTGTGGACAATGGAACACAATTTGATGCTGAAACATTCAAAGATTTCTGTGACCGAATTGGTACAAAAATCCATTTTGCATCAGTAAGGCATCCAAAATCAAATGGGCTAGTAGAAAGAGCAAATGACATTATAATGATAGGTATAATGAAGTTAATCTTCAACCAGCCCAGAGAAAAATGGCCAGATGAATTGATTAAAGTGGTGTGGAGCCACAACACAATTGTGTCAAGGTCAACAGGTTTTACACCTTTCAAGCTTCTCTTTGGTGACGAAGCAATAATACCAGAAGAAGCAAAGACAGGATCAATAAGAACAACAGCTTCGGCGGAAGACGAAGCTGATTATCAAACAACAAAAGATACCATAGAAGGGACCAGACTTCAGGCCATAGAGCACATCAATAAATATCAGACCGAAACAATAAGATGGCGTGACAGGAAAGTTCGATTGAAAAACATCAAGCCAAGGCATTTGGTGCTTTGGAGAGTGGCCAACCCAGATACAGTGGGCAAGTTACAACTGAAGTGGGAAGGTCCTTTTCTGGTAGTATCTTCGTCAAGACTCAGTTCTTACAGATTAAAGGATATGGACGGCAACGACATACCCAGATCTTGGAATGTGAATGAGCTTCGACGGTACTACGTGTAATTTGATGTAATCTTTTTTCATTCTTTTCTATGGCACTCTTTTCCTTTCAGGAGGGGAGAAAGGTTTTTAATGGGGCCATAGCTTGTAATTTTTTCATTCTTATTTAGCCCTATGCAATACAAGGGCCAAAATCCCCCAAAATGTAATATGTAAAATCAGAGCTTGCACCATCGAGTGCAAAAAGAAAATAGGGAGAAGCTCAAAAGACGTCCCTAAGGGGATGCAGAGCATGACGAAGCTGCAAAAAGTCGTTCCAAAGGGAACGCATCGTAAGTTCTGAAGCTGCAAAAAGTTGTCCATTTGATAAAGCTTGAAGCCATGGTAAGTAGCATAGGCAAGTAATATACGAATTGACTCAAGCCTAGCTACGGGTGCATAGGTTTCACCGAAATCCAAACCTTCGACTTGTGAATAACCTTTGGCCACAAGTCGGGCTTTGTTCCTTGTCACCACACCATGCTCATCTTGGTTGTTGCGGAATACCCATTTGGTACCTACAACATTTTGGTTAGGACGTGGAACTAAATGCCATACCTCATTCCTCGTGAAGTTGTTGAGCTCCTCTTGCATTTCCAACACCCAATCCGAATCTCTTAGTACATCCTCCACCCTGTATGGCTCAACAGAGAACACAAAAGAGTAATGTTCACAAAAGTGAGCGACTCGAGATCGAGTGGTTACCCCCTTATGAATATCGCTGAGGATGGAGTTCACGAGGTGATCTCTTTGAATCGCTTGGTGGACTCTTGGGTGTGGCGGTCTTTGACCCTGAATTTCTTGCTCATCTTCCTTGTCTTTGTCATGGTCCTCTCCCTTGATCATTGTCCTCCTCTTGAGGTGGCTCATCCTCTTGATCTTCATCTTCATTGTCTTGAGCCTGATCCTCATCTTGAGTTGGTGGAGATGCTTGATTGGAAGATAACGGTTGATCTTGCGCTTGTGTAGGCTCTTCGGATTCCTTAGGACACACATCCCTAATGGACATGTTCCTTAGCGCGATGCACGGAGCCTCTTCATCATCTAGTTCATCAAGATCAACTTGCTCTACTTGAGAGCCATTAGTCTCATCAAACACAATGTCACAAGAAACCTCAACTAATCCAGTGGATTTGTTGAAGACTCTATATGCCTTTGTGTTTGAGTCATAACCAAGTAAAAAGCCTTCTACAACCTTAGGAGCAAATTTAGATTTTCTACCTCTTTTAATAAGAATAAAACATTTGCTACCAAAGAATCTAAAATATGAAACATTGGGATTTTTACCGGTAAGGAGTTCGTATGATGTCTTCTTGAGGATTCAGTGAAGGTTGAGCTGGTTGATGGAGTAGCAAGCGGTGTTAATCGCCTCAGCCCAAAACCGGTCCGGAGTTTTGTACTCATCAAGCATGGTCCTTGCCATGTCCAGTAGAGTTCTATTCTTCCACTCCACTACACCATTTTGTTGAGGTGTGTAGGGAGAAGAGAACTCATGCTTGATGCCCTCATCCTCAAGAAAGCCTTCAATTTGAGAGTTCTTGAACTCCGTCCCGTTGTCGCTTCTTATCTTCTTGATCCTTAATCTGAACTTATTTTGAGCCTGTCTCAAGAATCCCTTTAAGCTCTCTTGGGTTTGAGATTTTTTCTGCAAAAATAATACCCAAGTGAAGCGAGAATAATCATCCACAATTACTAGACAGTACTTACTCCCGCCGATGGTTATGTAAGCTATCGGGCCGAATAAATCCATGTGGAGTAACTCCAGTGGCCTGTCCATTGTCATGATGTTCTTATGTGGATGATGGGTGCCAACTTGCTTTCCTTCTTGACATGCACTACAAATCCTGTCTTTCTCAAAATAAACATTTGATAGTCCCAAAATGTGTTCTCCCTTTAGAAGTTTGTGAAGATTCTTCATCCCAACATGGGCTAGTCGGCGATGCCAGAGCCAACCCATATTAGTCTTAGCAATTAAGCAAGTGTCAAGTTCAGCTCTATTAAAATCAACTAAGTATAGCTGACCTTCTAACACTTCCTTAAATGCTACTGAATCATCACTCCTTCTAAAGACAGTAACACCTACATCTGTAAATAGAAAGTTGTAGCCCATATTGCATAATTGAGAAACTGAAAGTAAATTGTAATTTATAGAATCTACAAGAAAAACATTGGAAATAGAATGGTCAGGAGATATAGCAATTTTACCAAGTCTTTTGACCAAACCTTGATTTCCATCCCCGAATGTGATATCTCGTTGGGGATCCTCATTTTTCTCGTAGGAGGAGAACATTCTTTTCTCCCCAGTCATGTGGTTTGTGCATCCGCTATCAATTATCCAACTTGAGCCCTCGGATGCATAAACCTGCAAAACAATTTAGGCCTTGTTCTGAGGTACCCAAACAGTCTTGGGTCCTTTGACGTTAGAAACACGCACCTTGGGTACCCAAACACAAGTCTTTGATCCCTTGTGTTTGCCCCCAACATATTTGGCAACTACTTTGCCTGATTTGTTAGTCAGCACATAAGAAGCATCAAAAGTCGTAAATGAAATGTTATGATTATTTGATGTAGTAGGAGATTTCTTTTTAGGCAATTTAACATGAGTTGATTGCCTAGAGCTAGATGCCTCATTTTTATACATAAAAGCATGATGTGAAACAATATGAGGTTTTCTAACATGGATTCTCCTAATCTTGTGCTCAGGATAACCAGCAGGATATAAAATATACCCTCGTTATCCTGAGCCATGGGAGCCTTGCCCTTAACAAAATTAGACAATCTTTTAGGGGCATTAAGCTTGACATTGCTTCCCTGTTGGAAACCAATGCCATCCTTAATGCCAGGGCGTCTCCCATTATAAAGCATGCTACGAGCAAATTTAAAATTTTCATTTTCAAGCTCATGCTCGGCAAGTTTAGCATCTAGTTTAGCTATGTGATCATTTTGTTGTTTAATCATGGCAATGTGATCATTAATAGCTTCTGCATTTATATCTCTACATCTAGTACAAATGGAAACATGTTCGATTTAGATGTAGAGGGTTTGCAAGATATTAATTCTTCTATCTTAGAATGTAAAGTAGCATTCTCATTTCTAAGACAGGAAATAGAATCATTGCAAGCATTTAAATCTTTAGCCTTAGAAACTAGCTTATCATTCTCAGTTTTAAGGCTAGCAATTGATTCATTTAATTTATCAATCTTAGTAATTAAACTAGCATTATCATTTTTAAGATTGGTAATTGAATCATCATAAGCATTTAATTTCTCAACCTTAGCAAATAAATTAGAGTTCTTAGTTCTACGGTTGGAAATAGTGTCATGGCAAATGCTGAGCTCCTTAGTCAAATTTTCATTTTCTCTACTTCCTAAGCGTAAGCATTCTTCACCTTAACATGCTTTTTGTTTTCCTCAATAAGGAATTCCTCTTGGCTATCCAAGAGTTCATCCTTCTCATGAATAACACCAATTAATTCATTTAATTTTTCTTTTTGTTGCATGTTAAGGTTGGCAAAAAGACTAAGCAAGTTATCTTCATCATCACTAGAACTACCCTCATCACTAGATGTAGTATACTTGGGGTGGTTCTAGCTTGTACCTTCTTTTTCTTGTTGTCCTTTGCCATGAAGCATTTGTGGCCGACGTTGGGGAAGAGAAGTCCCTTGTTGACGGCGATGTTGACGGTGTCCTCGTCGGAGGAGGAGTCGATGGAGCTCATGTCGGAGTCCCATTCCCGACATACGTGGGCATCGCCGCCCTTATTCTTGTAATGTCTCTTCTTCTCATTCTTCTTTCCTTTCTTGTCGTCGCCCCTGTCACTATCACTAGACATAGGACATTTAGCAATGAAATGACCGGGCTTACCACATTTGTAGCACACCCTCTTGGAGCGGGGTTTGTAGTCCTTCCCCCTTCTTTGCTTGAGGAATTGGCGGAAGCTCTTGATGATGAGCGTCATTTCCTCGTTGTCGAGCTTGGAGGCGTCGATGGGGAGCCTACTTGATATAGACTCTTCTTTCTTCTCCTCCATCACTTTGAATGCGACAGGTTGCACCTCGGGTGTGGAGGTGTCGCCTTGTTCCAAGTTGACTATTGGTTTGGAGCTTTTGATCATCAATTCAAAGCTCACAAACTTCCCTATAACCTCCTCGGGAGACATTAGCTTATATCTAGGATCACCACGAATTAATTGAACTTGTGTAGGATTACGAAAAACAAGTGATCTTAGAATAACCTTGACCATTTCATGGTCATCCCATTTGGTGCTCCCGAGGTTGCGCACTTGGTTGACCAAGGTCTTGAGCCGGTTGTACATCGCTTGTGGCTCCTCTCCTTGGTTGAGGACGAATCGACCGAGCTCCCCCTCGATCGTCTCCCACTTGGTGATCTTGGTCACCTCATCCCCTTCGTGCGCGGTCTTTAATACATCCCAAATCTCTTTGGCACTTTTTAGCCCTTGCACCTTATTATACTCCTCTCGACATAGAGAGGCGAGGAGTATAGTAGTGGCTTGGGAGTTCAAGTGCCGGATTTGGGCAACCTCATCCAAATCGTAGCCTTCATCCCCTATGGATGGTACCTGCACTCCAAACTCAACAATATCCCATATGCTTGCGTGGAGTGAGGTTAGATGATGCCTCATTTTATCACTCCACATACAATAGTCTTCACCATAAAAAACCGGTGGTTTGCCTAATAGGACGGAAAGTAAAGGAGTGCATTTGGAAATGCGGGGATCGTGTAGGGGGATCTTACTAAACTTCTTGCGCTCATGGCGCTTAGAAGTGACAAACGGCGCGTCGGAGCCGGAGGTGGAGGGCGACGAAGAGTCGGTCTCGTAGTAGACCACTTTCTTCATCTTTTTCTTCTTGTCGCCACTCTGATGCGACTTGACGCGGGGAGGTGATTCCTCCCTTCCTTTGGCGCCGGACTCCCTTGATGGAGCCTTCCCGTGGCTTGTGGCCTTCTTGCCGGTTTCCATCTCCCTCTTGGTGGATCCTCCCGACATCACTTCGAGTGGTTAGACTCTAAATGAAGTACCAGGCTCTGATACCAATTGAAAGTCGCCTAGAGGGGGGTGGATAGGCGGAAACTGGAATTTACAACTTTAAACACACTACAAGCCGGGGTTAGCGTTAGAATAAATGTTAAGTCCAGGAGAGAGGGGAAAACAAATCAACCAAGAAAATAAAGCGGATGACACGATGATTTGTTTTACTGAGGTTCGGTTCTTGAGAACCTAGTCCCCGTTGAGGTGGTCACAAAGACTGGGTCTCTTTCAACCCTTTCCCTCTCTCAAATGGTCACCTAGACCGAGTGAGCTTTCTTCCTTGATTTTTCGGGTCACTTAGACCCCGCAAGGACCACCACACAATTGGTGTCTCTTGCTTCGCTTACAAGGCTTTGAGAATAAGAATGAGAGAAAGAAGAAAGCCAACCAAGCGACAAGAGCAACAAATAAACATAAGAACGATCCTCTCACAAGTCCTAAAGACTAGAATTGAATCGGGGACTTTGATCGGATCGAAGGCTTTGATTTGTGTCTTGGAGTGTTGTGTTTTGCTCTTGTATTGAATGGAGTGTGATGAATGCTTGGATGGTTGGAGTGGTGGTGGTTGGGGGGTATTTATAGCCCTCAACCACCAATTCAACTGTTGGGGGTGGCTGCTGTCGATGGGCGCACCGGACAGTCCGATGCGCCACCAGACATTGTCCGGTGCGCCAGCCACGTCACCCAACCGTTAGGGTTCTGGCGGTTTCGACCGTTGGAGCTTTGTCTTCATGTGGCACCGGACAGTCCGATGCCACACCGGGCAGGTACTGTGCACTGTCCGGTGCGCCTCTGGCGGCTGCTCTGACTTCTGCGTGAACTGTCCATGCACTGTAGCACTTTTGCAGGTGTTCGTTGCAGTCGACCGTTGCACTTGGAGCCGTTGCTCCACTGGTGCACCGGACAGTCGGGTGGTGCACCGGACAATCCGGTGAATTATAGCGGAGCGCGGCCACAGAAACCCAGAGGTGAAGGGTTCAGAGTCGTACGGCCCTGGTGCACCGGACACTGTCCGGTGGCACACCAGACAGTCCAGTGTGCCAGACTAGGGTACTCTTCGATTTCTTTTGCTCATTTCTTTTAAACCCTAACTTGATCTTTTTATTAGTTTGTGTTGAACCTTTAGCACCTATAGAATATATAGTCTAGAGCAAACTAGTTAGTCCAATTATTTGTGTTGGGCATTCAACCACCAAAATCATTTATAGGAAAAGGTTAAACCCTATTTCCCTTTCAGTATGCATAGTTATATATAGCATTGTTCAATCCTTGATTACAGTTTTTCTACAAAGTTAATACAAATGTTCCTAAGCTCTATACAAGGCAGGCCTAAAAAGAAGCTTCAACGGTCTTCGGGACGTGCTTCGGATTATCAATCTTCGGCACCACCATCCTGCAAACAAACAAACGGTATAAGGTAAAAAGTAATTACAAGAGAAGGTAAGCAACAAGAATAAGTTCCATATCGGTTTGAGTAAGTTTCGGGCTTCGTCACCAGCCAACTCCCGCCTTAGCCCAAATATGTGTTATAAATATGTTCCCTATGCTCCGGGCTTCACTGGGGATATCAACCAAATCTGTTGGAGAAAGGCTAAAGGTTGGTCTATTCACAGTCTTTGCATGCGTACAGTCAGCCTTCAAAAATGCTGCAGCTGTGCCACGAGAAGCTAGCAAGGCACAAAAGTCATCGTGCCCCGCTATCACTTCATCAAGAGCATCAACTTCATTCTCAATATGGTCGAAGGTGTTTGATATGTCTTCAGCCGAAGGGGTAATATCTTCGGACTTCGGAGCTGGCCCCAACCAAGCTGAAGACCTTTTTCAATCGCTGCACACAACTGCTACCGAATTTCAGACACTTATTCTGAAGCTCTTTCAAAGACTCCTGCAGCTTTGTATTATTATCAGCTTCGACTTTGCATTTTGCTTGCAGTTCTTATTTCTCTTACTCGAAGCATTCTGAATTTTTCTTTAAAATTTCTTGAGCCTGGAGAAGCTCCTCGGTTAATCTGGCATTTTTAGTTTGAAGCTCTACGAGGGAACCCTTCGTTGCCTAAAGCAGGAAATCTTTCTTTTCAAGAGAGACTTCATAATCATTAATTTTGCTTTCCAAGCCCTCGATTATGATTTCATTCTTTTTATCTTCGAGGTCTTGTTGCATTCTCAGTGCCTTACTTAGCAGCATACTCTGTAGAAGTAAGCCGACATCAGAAAACCTTGCTTTATCACAAAAATAAAAAAATCAGACAGCAGAATTTTACCTTGAAGTTGGAGTAAAACAAACTGCCGACGATATGTTGTCGTCGGTAGCCGCTGATATCAGCTTCAAGCTTCGGGAAATCGACACTCTTCGACGGAGTGCCGATTATCTTTGCCCTGGCACGGTCTCGAATGCATTCTAAGGCCCCTTTGTTGACTCCACCAAAGAGCATAGCTCCTGGCTGGTAGCCACAGGATATCCCATACTCCTGTAGCTCCTTCTTTTTAGCCTCGGATAATTCTTGACCGACTAGGTTTCGAAAGTCAAAGTATTTCTATTCCGAAGCAGCATCGACAATTTTTTTCCTTTGCCAGACACTGTGGCCATGACCTTCTCTACAGCCGCAGCTACCTCTTCCGTAGCCATATCTGAGAGCATTTTATCAATCCCAGACAGTGTGCTCTCAAGGTTGGCAGCTTCGGCAGCAGCTGCAGCTTCGGCAGTGGCCTCGGCGTTTGCAATGAGTGTTATTTTCGATGCCGATGCCGACGGTGGCGTCCGTTCAATAGCTTGCATAACAGTAATGATTCTTCATTTTTTTTGCCCATCTGCCTTCTTCTTTGTAGCCAAAGGCTCATCCTTCTTCTATAAAAGTTTCATCAGTTCTGGCCCCAAAGGACTTAGCAGCTTGACGGGTAAAGATTCAGTCATTACCTTCAAAATTTCTGCTATTTCAGCAGCAGGAGGTGTCGAAGGAGTCTACTCTGCTGCCCCGGTTATCTTCGGCTCTAGACTTTCAGCCTTCCTCTGCTTCGAAGCAGCAGCCTTCGGCTCAGGAGTGGTTTTTCTTTTCTTTGAAGCCTTTTCATCCTCCTTCACCATTCTAGCAGCTTGCTTGCTCAGAATACTGACAACTCTCTTTCTTTTTACACCTTCGGCACCCTTATCGAGCCTTTCATAATCAGGGTATTCAAATTTCAGGGCATCCATCACCCGGTTTAACCTTCGTTTTGGCCGGGTGCCGAAGGCTGCTGTCATCAATTGATCTTCTTTCTTTGTATAATTCCCAAGTATTTCATTACACATTGTCTCGATCACGTCCAGCCATTCTTAGCAAGGTGCTTTAAACTGTTTTTTAAACTTGAAACGATAAGCTAGTCGAACAAGTTCATGCTTCTTCTTCGTTTCTTTCATCTTCGGCATCCCCCAGCCGCTTAACGTTGGATATGTCTGGTTAGCCAGATATTCCTGCACCAGGTCCCTGGTACTGATTTGCTCAGCTACCACTCTGAACTCCACTTCAGCCAGCTGACATGGCGACCCCAGTTGCATGTTGCATAGAGGCCTGGTCATTCCGAAGTTCAAAGATAGCGGACTCATGACCATCGTCATCAGTTTCCCTCTCTTTTTCTCATTAGCTTTCATGTAAAACCATTCATTTTTCCAGCCAGTCGGCCACTTTGTACGGTAGCTGAGTACTGGTGCCTTCGTATCCTTGCGATACGCAAAATTGTAACAACCAAAATTTTCGTGAAGACCATCTGCCCTGGCCTTTGTCTGATAGTGCAACTCATGCACGCGGCAGAAGGCTTCGGCATCCGGGCTCATTCCTTGGCTCCGAAGGGCCCAAATAAAGACGTTGAGCCTAACAATGGCGTTAGGGGTCAGCTGATGAAGATATATTTCGAAATTCTTTAGGACGTCCCCTATCATCTCGTTCAGAGGAAATCACAGTCCTGCTCCGAAGAAGCTTTTAAAAACCACTACTTCATCATTCTTCAGTGCCGGGGTAGTCTCTTCTCCGGCAAATCAGACAAGTTTGCTTTCAGCTTCCCCAAATAGCCCAGTTTCATCATCATGGGCATGTCGCCTTCGGACACAGTAGATTTCTCAAAATCTAAATGACTTGGCTTTGTTGGGATCAAAATACTGTAATCCTCACTTTCATCAACATTTTCTTCTTCAGCAACAGCCTGGTCAGCTTCGGCATCGGGAGCACCTTCGTCAATAGCTCCCTCTGTCACAACTAGACCTGATCGTTCCATGACTTCTGAAATTGGTGCTATCTCAGTAACCTCGGTCTCTTCTCCCTCACGAGACACCCTTGCAGTTGATCGCACTCTGGCCATTTGGATGGTTTTCACAATTTGACGAAGCTAACTCGTCTGACGAAGTTAACTTTAAATGATCAAGTGCTCGTGAGAGCGCAGTGCAGAAAGCTTTGGCTATGGTTAAATTTTTAACAGCACAACAGTGCAATGGCAATGAATGCTGTGGTAACTCCTCACCAACCCGTCTGTTTATATAGTGCTGCAGGTGGAAAGAAGAACCGTCAGGTCGCCTGCACTCGCTGAACAGTGGACCACTCAGTGCTCGGAATATTATAATCGTTTCTCGGCAACGAGCTCAGGGAAGGTGTTTTTTCCGACCTTCGGCATTCTGAAGCCTTCGAGTTTTTTTCGCGGATCGAGCTCATTACGAAAAATGATCTAGCACCGCGAAGGGGCTACTGTTGGGGGCCTTCTTCTCCACCGAAGGTCCTCTAAGAAAAACACCTTCGGCAATATGACATGCAAACAGGCGTGACATGAAGCTGTATACTGAAGCTACAATCGAAAGAGCTTCGGCATGATGATACACTTGAGACAAAGGGTGGTACCGACTTAAAGAGGAAAAGACCGCATAGTCCTTGATAGTTTGATCGTGATTATGATTAGTTGTCAAGGGCATAAATGTAATTTTGTCTGGGCTGCGTCCCGTGCCTATAAATAGATAAACAGTACCCCTATACTGTTCACGCTGGCTTGTATTCACTTGCACGTCACTCTTGGATTCTTACCTTCTGTCAAACCGAAGGTATAAATATAATTTAATATTATCAATGTTTGTTCATGATCATATAATGGGAATATAGATAATCTAATGAATTAAATATGATTATTCATATTCTTTATATGTCCCATATGTTCCTGTTTTCTCATTACATACTGAGATGATGAAGGTATGTCCTTCATAACCTTCATCTGAAGATCATTATACCCTAAGGGAGATAATGCTTCGAAGGACGAAGGTCTTTAACCATTGACATTTGTGTTGCCTTGTTCTTAACTCGTAGCATTTGAGAACAAGTGACCAACATTGGCGCCCACCTCCGGTGAACTCAGTTCCACTATTGTGACAATGGCTTCGTACAATGATCAAGCCGAAGTTGAAGCACCTTCGGTCACCAATAAGTGACCAACAATATATTATTTATATTTTTATATCCTTTCTCTTTTTCTTATTTTCAAACCCTAATTTCAATTTAGGGTTTAATCCAACTTCTAGTCACTATCATATTATTATTATTAGCCTTATTATTTTTGTTTAATGCACAAACATATAAACTCCAATATGATACACATTTTTAGTATCATTTGTTTTAGTTAATCACTCTTAATTATATGTATGCTCTTGTTGTGATAAATATATGGCACACAAAATAGGGAGATCAACTATGTTCTCTTTGTATATATTTTTTGGTATTACATGTAGACAATAGTGTTTTGCGAAGACCTCAATGGACGATTCACCTCCATACGTAAGTGTATCCCAAACGTACTTCCTGAGGTCCATGATGGTGTTCTAGGTAAGCTGGTGCAGTTGCATGTTAAACCTTAACAAAACTTCTACCACAAACTTGTGGCACGATAGCCAAAGTCCTCTAACAAAGAACACTTCAAAGCCCATGATTTTTCCTTGTGGCTTCGGTGTGGTCTCTGACCCAAGGGCATGCTAGCCCCCATAGTAAAGTAACTTGGCTACTTCGTCTCCTTGATGCGGCCCACTGTTGGAGCGAGGACAGAACCAGCCCTTGGTCACCCTTTGATTACTAACCAATTAACAAAGTGTCCAATGTAGAACAAATAACTAGGGGAAAAGCAAAGACAAACAAAGGCTCCCCACTTATGCTACAAAGGCTCTCCTTCCCCATGGCGTCAAAGGACTAGGGCTTCTGCCCCATGAGGGGCTAGCGTACCCTTGCCCTGGTCGGGCAAGGGCTACGAAGGGATCATTCAGTGAAGGGTGTCCTAAGCGAAGGCTTCACAGAGATCTTCTCTAGAAGAAGGATGCATTGACCTTGCCCCCCTCATTAGTGGGAGCAAGGACATGGGAGCAATGTCTACGACCCGGTTGAGGCGGGCCCACTCCCAAGCAAACCAGATCGGACCCGCCTGTCAGCGCCTTCTGTAGGGTACAAAATCTAGTGTAACTAAGGTAGAAGGTGTCTCGCCCTGTAATTACCCAGTTGTGCAACATATTTACGGAATGTAGCAGGTAATCAGGGGTACAGACGTACTTAGGCCACCAACTCCCTAGTTGCCCTATAAATACCCCTGTCCTATAGTTGAACGAGACACGTTTGACAAGACATTTGCGCTCCCAGTCATCCGTTTTATCGTGCCACGTGCTTGCCACCTATCACTCTGCTCCCAAGTGCTTGGGCCCACTGTTCTCAGTCCCAACACCCACCCTGATATGTGACCGCCCAAAAACTATAATGACTCCCCTCACTTGTTATTTCACCTCCTCGAGGAACCCGCGGCTGGTGGCAGCGCAAGAGATGGAGTGACCTTCGAGGACAATGAGCCAGTTCCTGAAATAGTATCCATTAGCGTCATCGTGGCCGGATTGCCACTAGAACTTGAGAAGGATGATGACATCACGTACCGACGGCATGGTCAGGCTATTTGCTTAATGCACGCCAGTGTAGGCAAAGGCTTTAGTCGGAGCTCTACGACAATAATGACGACGAGCACAAGCAACATTTGCGAGTAAGATAACAACAGTGAAGCGAAACGTTGAGCGGCACCTTATATATGCCAAAACTAATAAATAATAATGATTACAAAATTCAATCAAACAATCACAAAAGATCACTCTTGAAACCGCTCAACCATTGATTGAGGGCAACGTTCAAACTAGTGGCGGACCCGGGATTTGAATTTAAGGTAATCGAGGACAAAAAATGACATAATATTATTTATAATTCGGTACCATATATATATATATAATTTCCAATAATTAAATATATGAGCAGAAAATAACCAAAATATCTCTTAATGCATTTAATTCATCAAATTGGGTTGCAAGATGCATAGATTTGTTATTTAGACCTAAACGATATGGATTAGTTTGTTTTTTAACCAAATTCCAAGGTGGTTGGAGGCCTAAGAATACTATCTAGTTCGCCCCTGGTTCAAACTATCCCCTAGTATTTGGGTTTGGCTCATCAGGTTGTGCCTCGTTCTCGGAGGGCTACTGTTGGGGAGAAGGCTAAACAAGACCTCGATCATTGGTTTAGCTGACTTCACCAGCAACGTCAACACATCCAAAGCCTCGAGGGAAAGACATGAAACAAAGATCATCTTTTGAATGGTGGATAAGGTTTCGGCTCTAGCTCCTTTGTTTCTCTGGAAGAGTCAGAGCTGTTTTGCAACTCATTTGACAAAACAATTCCTACTGTGTTTCTTTCCAATGGTGGATGGGAAAAATGTAGGAGTCAGTAGAAGCCATGTTTTTTTTGTCCTTTGACTTCTAACAATAAAACGACTTCATCTTTTGGAGGGCTTTCGACGAGAAGCTATTTTAACCGTTTGGTAGGGTTTCGCGATGACTCGATGAGCCGTAGCTGGAGCCACCCGAAGAGCCATACTAAAGGGGCCATCGGAAGGAGTATTAGGTTGCGGATCAAACGTGAACTATGTTGACGGTTGACCCACTGCTTACTTACCTAACTCACCTGTCACCTCGTAATCTAAGCAGCCGCACTGACTTTTGAACCTGGGGCGTGCGCACACTACTAGTTTCCTCATTTCCCCCACTCCAATAAAAGATTGTCCAATTGCTGCGGGTTTTTCTCGTCCATTTGGTCTGATCGTGGGCTGCGGATCAGGTCGGGCATCCTTCCGTGCGTTGGCGGGCGGAATGCCCCAAGTGGGGGAGGTGGGCAACGTATGGAGATGGTGGAAGGGAACTGGAACGGGCGGCGTCGAGGTCGCCGGTCCACGCAGGCGGGATGATGCGTCACACCCTAAGCCGTGACCGTGACGGGAGAGCAACGGGGCCGTATGGGAACGGGCGCCCTCGGCACATCACGACAGTCCCCCGCATTCCTATCAAGTGACACGAGCCCAGCAAGGCGACGCCAAGATGAAACGATCGCTTGGCGGATGCCATTGTCGAGATGTAGGAATGCAACAGATGTGTACTGTACGTCTGTACATGCGGCGGGGGCCAGCGATGAGCTGTACCTGTATGTAGAGTACATCATGGCCTCATGGGGCAAAGAGCAGTAGGAGTGTAGGTTGGTCGTTGGTCCGAATGGCCCCGGCTTTAATCCCGAATTCTGCGCCATGGAACGCATGCAAACAAACAAAGACACCAGTCGCGGCGGCAAGCGCACCTGTCCAACCGCGCCTCGGCCAAAACCAAACCCATCGCCGACCGCCTTCTCCTCGCTACGCCGCGGCGGCGGCAGCCTGCCGGTCTTTGACTTAAGGAGAGATGAGGCGCGTCGCTCAGCGGCCAGCGAAGTGAGTTTCCCTTTCCTAGGGGGGAGAGAGAGAGATCGATGGTGCGGGGCTCGGCGGCGGCGGCGGCACTGCTGCTCCTGCCGTGGCTGCTGCTGCTGCTGCATGCGGCAGCCGCGGGCAACGGGAGCTGCGCGCGGAGCTGCGGGGGCTTGACGGTGCAGTACCCGTTCGGCTTCTCCCCCGGCTGCGAGATACGGCTCGGGTGCGACCCAGCGGACGGCACCGCGTGGCTCGGGAAGACGCGCGAGCTGGGCCTGCTCGTGTCCAACGTCACGGCGCGCGCGCTCTTCCTCACCCTGCGCCCGAACTGCTCGCGCCGGCTCAACGCCTCCGTCGAGGCGCTCTTCACCAAGGCGTACGCGCCCGGCAGCCAGAACGGGCTCGTCGTGAGCTCGTGCAGCTCCGCCTCCCAGGCCGACCACATCCGTAACTGCAGCGTCCCCCCTAGCGCTTACCTCGACAACTCGTCCCAGTGCGGCCGCGCCGCCGCGGACTCCAGCCGCTGCCCCGTGCCGACACGGCCGACCAGCGACAGCACCAGCGTCCCCGACCGTTTCCTCAACAGAACCAGGATGCAAGCGCTCGCCGCAGAATGCACCGGGCTGGTGTCGGCGGTGAGCTACTTGGACGCGCCGGCGCCGGCGCTGCTGCTAGCCACGATGGAGCTGGAGTGGTGGATGCTGGGGCCGTGCCGATGCTCGAGCCACGCTAACTGCACCCAGGTCACCACGCCGGTCGCAGGGCAGGAGGCGTTCCGGTGCGACTGCCCCAAGGGCTCGGAGGGCGACGGCTTCGCCGAGGGCGTCGGTTGCCGGGAAGGTCAGTGCCCCGAACGTCATTGGTTGAATTGGTCAGTCAAATTGTGCGAGCTACCGAATCTGTTAGAATGGTTGACTCTGCTCATGCATCCAGCTCGCGCCACCAGAATGCCTGGCTTGGACCGTGGGCTCCGCTATCAACTGGCCGTCTGCGCAAACCACGTTCCAGTACATTCATAATGCATCAGCCTATTTAGATCACTTGGTTAACAAGTAGAAGTAGCTAAAAAATAGTCCTAATAATCTATTCAAATATGTACACTAGTAGATGGATTAAACTTTAGTCCAGCGCCAAACTAACAACTAGTCTATCAGTTGGGCAAATCGACCTAATAGGGCTATTAAATTTTTTTTTGAACTAACACTAGTCCTATGCAGTCTAAAGTTCCAAACAGACCCATAATATCCAACCCCTAACCACAAACACGATTACTAAAACCACGAAAGGCTCTGCCTACCAACTTCTCTATGAAAATCTGCTGATAAATGTATCTGCCTCCATTATTGGTACATACTTGTGGTTTGTGAAAGGGCCTACGGACACTTGTGCTGTAAACAAACTAGTGTTCAGTAATGTACTTAAAAAACTGGGTGCTAGGAACGATTCTTGTCGGTGATTGGGTAATCTTTTAGAGAACAAACAAATAGGCGTGTAAAATGTGCACGCCTAATAAAAATTATATGGACTCCAAGAATCATAAACGTATTTTGACCAGAGAAAAGCTATACCAAGTAAATACTGACCCTTAATTTCTCTTATAATATAATGTGAATTGTATAAACAATCAATATGACCTTACGGGCACTTTCAATTAAAAATGTATAAATACAAGTTTTGTGCCATATTTTTTTTAAAATTCTGTAGGAGCACTGCATATTATTTCTGCCTTATTCGCCACAATCCCCTACCTATGGGATTGGAGGGGATAGAACGAGATTAAGGAAGATTTTGACTTGTAAGCAATTTAGTCCCTTTCAACCCCTTTGTCCTATGGCAGATAATATAAGTTGCTCATATTATCAAACTGAATAAACCTTCAGAAGAAAATGCGAGTTCAAAACGTGGTTTTATGTAATGCCAGGGATGCAAGGCTTCCCACAAGAAACTCTCATGAAAAACTATTTCGCCAGTTTTTCACTGGCGAGTTCAGTTCCCACCAAATTTCCTTTGTTTCTATCTTCCCGAATGTTGTACTCTTTCTATTTCAATTTATAATTCGTTTTACTTTTTTACCTTAAGTTTAACCGGCTCATCTTATTCAAAAAAATCCATAAATATTATTAATTTTTAGTGTAATATCGTTTAGCATAAAATACAATTTAAGTATGACTTTGATTTTTTTCTAAAAAAATTGAATAAGGTGAGTCGGTCAAACTTGGTACAAAAATTTAAATAAATTATAAATTGGAATGGACAGAGTATGTCGTATACATCAGTAGCGCCACAATCGTTCTCCTTTGTTTTGTGTTGTGGCTCTGCTGAAGCCAGGTACCAGTCCTCTAATATTGCATCCTTGGGCCCAGGCATTGAACAATGCCATAAACTTGCGTACGACTTATAATTTTAGTAAAAAACGTGAAATTTGAGTTTTCTTTGTTTAAATAATAAATATGCTTAGCATTCATGGACACAGGGAGTAATCCAATGCTACTGGTGTTTGTGCACCGACATGTGAACCTTTTGTGTCTAACTGATACTGCTCAGAATTGTGCATGATAGTCTGCTTTTGAAACACAAGAATCCTTCAGAGTTCAGACTGCATATTAATGTGTTGCTTTGGCAATTTGACGTCCACACTTCTCTGATCTATATTTACTTCGAGCTTACACTTTGATTCCATGGTTTCAGGTCCAAAATGCAATCCTTCAAAATACCTACAAGGAGATTGTGGCAAGACGATCCAAATCGTCCTTCTCGTGGCAGGTAATATAAGTTGCTCATAATACCTACTACCTGATAATGTTCAGAATAATGTCTCTCATATACCTAATCTTGTCTACAAAGTGGTCGAACTGATTTTTAGCATTGAAGTGATAGTTGCACAAACATATCATTGCTTCTTCTTCTTTTTGGACTTAGCGACCATGTCTTTCCCCTAGCTTAAGTCCCACAGAAGAGGTCCTGTAGTGAATGTATAGTACATTTTTGGATGTGCCCTGAGCGCCTGGCCAAATACACTGGTGACCATTCCTGAGCTGAAGCCAACTTATAACAGTAATGGTAGCAAATTGTCTGAAAATAATCTAGACTGAAAGCTCGTAGTATGAAGGTGGGGGGAATCCATCCATAAAGCACATCCAACATTGAGAAATTTGGCCCTTTCTTTCAGATACATTGAAATTCTTTTGAAAGAATACACGAGATATTTGGCATGAGATATATAGACAAAACAAAACACAGCAAGGTTCGTGATACATTCATTTGGATGTCTTAATGAGTATTCTAATTATGCCACGGGCCTTAGATTCATAGTAATTCATTTTATGATGCATTCTCTGCTGAGGGAGGGAGTTCTCCCAGGAAAGTAAGGTCAAACCAGGCCTATTGTATTGTTCTTCCGCAGAAGGCCAAATAATTTGGCCAACATGATCCACGTTTGCATATTGGTTTAGATTGTCGGGGCAGTCATGGTGACGTTCACACGGTTGATCGGCATGAATATGAATTTGTATGTGCGCAGGGGTCATGTTTGGCGCCATGGTGACGGGCGTGACCTGCCTGGCGTACCAACTGCTGAAGCGCCGGTCCGCGTCCATCCGTATGAAGCGCAGCACGAAGCAGTTCCTATCCGAGGCCTCCTGCACGGTGCCCCTATACTCGTACCGCGAGATCGAGCGCGCCACCGGCGGTTTCTCCGAGGAAAAGCGGCTGGGCACGGGCGCCTACGGCACCGTGTACGAGGGGTGGCTGAGCGACGACCGTCTCGTGGCCGTGAAGCGGATCAGGCCGAGCGACAATGGCGGCGGGGTGGACAGCGTCGTGAACGAGGTGAAGCTCCTGTCGTGCGTGTGCCACCGCAACCTGGTCCGCCTCCTCGGCTGCTGCATCGAGCAGGGGCAGCAGATCCTGGTGTACGAGTTCATGCCCAACGGCACGCTGGCGCAGCACCTGCAGCGGGAGCGGGGCCCCGCCGCGATGCCGTGGACGGTCCGCCTCCGCGTCGCCGCCGAGACGGCCAAGGCCGTCGCGTACCTGCACTCGGAGGTGCGCCCGCCCATCTACCACCGCGACATCAAGTCCAGCAACATCCTGCTCGACTTCGAGTACAACTCCAAGGTCGCCGACTTCGGGCTGTCGCGGATGGGCAAGGCGTCGTCGCCATCGTCGGTGGGCGACCCCTCGCACATCTCGACGGCGCCGCAGGGCACGCCGGGCTACGTCGACCCGCAGTACCACCAGAACTTCCACCTATCCGACAGGAGCGACGTCTACAGCTTCGGCGTCGTGCTCGTGGAGATCATCACCGCCATGAAGGCCGTCGACTTCACCAGGGTGCCCAGCGAGGTCAACCTGGCGCAGCTCGCCGTGGACAGGATCGGCAGGGGCCGCGTCGACGACATCGTCGATCCGTACCTGGATCCTCACAGGGACGCCTGGACGCTCTCGTCCATCCATAAGGTGGCCGAGCTGGCGTTCCGGTGCCTGGCGTTCCACAGCGAGATGAGGCCGTCCATGACCGAGGTCGCCGACGAGCTGGAGCAGATACAGCGCAGCGGGTGGGCGCCATCGGCTGACGACGCCGCGTTCTTGTCGACGTCATCGTCGATCTCCTCGTCCGTAGCGTCGACACGCGTCACCGACAGGTCGTGGGGTGCCGACAGAAGCCGGACGGAGAGGAGCAGGGTGAATGCATTGGTCGTGCAAGAGACGGCGGTGAAGAGTGCAGTGGAGTCTCCTGTGTCCGTGCAGGAGAGGTGGTTCAGCGAGGGGAGCTCCCCTTCCTCCAACAGCTTGCTGGGCAGTCGCTCCCTGCATTGAACTGAAACATACAAATTGCTCGTCCATGTATCAGCTGATCAGATTAGAGCCCTTAGATATATATGCATTTAGAACGATGCATTTGTTGATCTGTTCTTGCGCGTCGTTCATTCCCTCTTCCCTCCCATTAGTCTGGAACTATGTGTACATCATGTACAGTACATGTAATTTAGCCTTGGCTAAGAGCAAGAGCAACTTCAATAGAAACCCTAAGTACAGAAACAAATTAAAATATATGGCCCCAATAAGAAAGGACAGCTCCAAGAGAAGCCTCATTTTAGTGAAATTTATCTAAAGTTTTTTAGGTCTAACTTGAAAGGTATCATATTTGCGACTCAGAGAGCAACGGATCTATATGGTTCGCACTCGTTCCAACCTCCACGGATATACATGCAAGCCACCTAAGTTTAAAGTGTACATCAAATCTAATGTTATTGTCTTCTTAGGCCGGTCTAAATGAGAAGGTCTTTAATATTGTTTTCAAGACTGTCATGTTAAATAGAATAAAATAAAATATGGATGAAAATTCTACTTTTGATAATAGAAAATTTTACTCTATAATTTTATATATTTATTTCATGTTTCTAGAGTTAGTAATCATGTCAAGAAAGTATAGTCCTCACAAAACTCACGTTTCTCTCTCTTTTTAAAAATATTACCACCTAAAAATCCACTTATATGTCAATATATTAAATACATGTAATCTTTTTTGAAATTGATCTTAATATAAAAATCAAAGGTTATCTTAGGTTGGTTGAGTTTTAAAATATAGTCTTCTCTTGGTACTCCAGTAAATCAAATGGCTGACCGGATTTGGCCAGCGAGACAACGAAGCAACTTTATGCCACCTTTGTGTGAGCTTGGTTCTACCATTATGCATGGTGCTGGCTCCATTGGCATGTGGGTGAGGAAACAACCAAGAATTTCATATCTTTTTTTACATGCTACTAAGTGAGAAGTAAACTATATTAAGACATACACTTTTGTATATCATTTTTATCTCATCTCTAGTTCCTATAATTAATTTTTAAATTTAATTCCTATGTCTATTCACCTCTCCCTATAGCCATCTAGACCCTATCAATAGTGAGCAAAACAAAGCGAAGGCAACACTTGAACACTTGTGGCACTATCCATGTCATAATTAACATTTGTTACTCTTAGGGTTTTGCTCCTTGATGGCTAGGAGTTGCTAGAGAGCAACCAAGTCATGGTGGGACCAATTGAAGTATGTGGTTGATGCAACTGAGCCATTATTTGGTTTTCTTCGCTTCACTGATGAGGACATGAAGGGAACACTTAGTGAGGTGCTCCTACAATATATCTTAGTGAAATCTCAGTATGAAAGTTTGTTCTAAGGTCGTCCGAGCGAGTACAAAAAGTATATGAAGGTGATACAAAAAAGAATGGCAGATCTTACAAATCAGATCTACAAAATGGTGGTAAGTACTATAGTTAGCACAATTTCTTTAAATGTTCCTATCATGTGTGACTCTAACTAGGCTGCTGCTTTGAACCCTCGGACACACTATGCGTATGGCACTAGTGTTTCAGTGATGAGTGATCTTCAACATGCATTCGAGTATATGACTGATGTGGGTATCAGCCCAAGCACTTGTGGAGGTTGATTTCTATAGAAGAAAGCAAGGGCAGTTTGGTAGACCTTTGGCTTAAAAAATGGCGTACGATCACAACACTTCGCTTGGTAAGTAATTACCCATTGTCGCAACTCGTAAGTACATTAAGGCTTTTATACTTTATGTGAATGTGCTATTTTTTGTAGCGTCATGGTGGGCCATGTTTGGTTCAGACACTCTGACGTTATAAAATCTTGCTTTCAGATTGGTTTCACAGTGTTGTTCCTCCAGTGGATGTGAGCGCAATTGGAGCACGTTTGCTTTGGTGCAAACAAAGGTGAGGAATCAGTTGTCGCATCAGAAGCTCCATAAGCTTGTGTATGTGAACTACAACCTGAGGCTACGCCTAAAGGATGCAATTGGTTCACAAGTGTGCAAGGGGAGGAGCATCCATTTTCACAGTTGATGGAGTTGTCCTTATATGACAAACAATCCAATCCCTCAGTGGATGGAAATGAGTCGTTCAAACATGGATCCAGTGCTAGATGAGGAGGACACCGAGAGTGACACATCGTTACCATCAAGCATCATGGCGGAAGGCACTCCAAAAGAAAAATTGGTTAAGTGGACAAAGAAGAATGTGGGGGGCACTCACGTTGGTAAGTGAAAGGCACAATTCATGTTATAAAAAACAAGCAAGAAAGGAAATAAAGTGGTGGCTAGCGATGATGAGACCGATAGTGGTGATAAAGTCCACAATACCAAGAGTCTGTCGATAACAGTTCAATGACGTCTTCTAATGATGCTGGTGGTGGTGTTGGTGGGTCTTAGATGGCTCCGATACATTTCACATGTACCATTACATTTAATTCTCAATAAGTTAGTGATTGATATCTAACCATGTTTTCATAACTGTCGGGGACCATAATTAGGGGTACCCTCAAGACCCCTAAATCTAAGCTGGTAACCCCCATCAGCACAAAGTTGCAAAGGCCTGTTGGGTGCGATTAAGTCAAGGATCGGTCCATTCAAGGGACACGATCGTGCCTCACCCGAGCCTAGCCTCGGGCAAGGGAAGCCGACCCCGGAGAACCTACGTCTCGCCCGAGGACCCCCCTCCAGCAACAGGCACACTATCGGCTCGCCCGAGGCCCAGTCTTCCCCAAGAAGCAACCTTGGCCACATCGCCACGCCGACCGACCAAATCGCAGAGGCATTTAATGCAAAGGTGGCCTGACACCTTTATCCTGACGCACGCCCACCAGTCGACAGAGCCGAAGTGACCGCAGTCACTTCGCCGCTCTACTGACCGGTCTGACAAGAGGACAGCGCCGCCTGTGTAACACCCCTGGTGTTACTGTAACTAAAACTTGAGCATGACATCATAAACATTGGCATTGCATATGTTTGACACACCTAGAGTGCATTCACTAGGTAAAAATTTCAAACAAGTGTATTGTTTTTGGTGTTTTGCAAATAGGACCCTGGATAGGGAACCTGACCCTAAGTAAGGCTCAAGGGGCAAAACTTAACCCAAATGAAGAAAACTTAAAGGCTTTAGGGGAATAATCACCAAATGATCCCAAGATTTAAGTGGAATTACATTTAAACCCCTGGGATATCAGAAACCCTAATTGGAACCCTAGAAAACCCTAAATCCCAACCCTAGGGACCTATGTGCAAAATTAGTCCACATTTGGACTAAAGTGCAAAAACCAAGTCAAATAAGTATCTCAAGTCCTTTGGTTCACAAATTTGTGGACTTGTAAGCCAAATATTGGGTTTTGGACTTAAATGCAAAATGGACCTCAATTAGGTTCTATTCTAAGTCTGAAATTCAGTGTTAAGGGCTCAACTTTGGAGCATTGTATCTTTCAAATTCTAGGGTTTTTGCCCTAGGTCACCACATCAAAATTATAGCCCAATCATAGGAGCATAACTTTGTTTAAGAGTGCAAGTCAGGTTCTTGTGAGAAATTTGAAGATAATCTTACCCAAATTTGGACTGTCAGGCTGGTATAGACTGAACTTCAGATGGACAGTGACCTTGATCCAGGATTGAGAGCCATTTAGACTAAGATCCAGTAGGAATCTACCTTGGATTGCTATAACAAAGTTGTAGCCGGTATGTAGCATTACAACTTTGATGCAGAGCTTGGGTTATGTTGTCATTCAAAATTGAGGGAAAACTAAGCTTCAAAGTGATCTGTCAGAGTGTCTGAACCTCTTCGCCATGGTACAGTAGACCAAGTGGATCAGGTTGCCAGCGCGGCTGGCTCGTCGCCGGTGAATCGTCGCCGGTGATCGATCCCTTGCTGCGATTCGTGCACCGTGTACAGCAGATAAACTTGACCGGGTAAAAATCCGATACTGGATTGAGCTACGGCTAAGGCCGCCGCACTTCACCCCCAGATCATCGTCGGTTGGATGACCTCGTCACCGATAAGCTACCGCCGTTGCGCACCACGTGTCTCAGCGCGGAACTTCCTCGCGGTGACTCACCGGTTGCATGCCCGGCGATCACCGGAGTCACTGCCACGGTGAAAGCCACTTTTCCTCGGATTGAGCTCGCCTCCCCTCTCCGGCCGTCCGCACCCCTCGACCAAATTCTTCACCGTCGTTTGATGCGCCTATAAATTGCGTGTGCCACCAGCTCCGTAGGGTAGTAAGCTGTCCAGCCACCACGAATCAGCCCCGGTCATTCACTAAACTCCACGAATTTGGATTTCTCCCCAAAACTGTTTCCGCCACCGTAGGATCAAGCTCACCGCGGCCAGCCCTTTCCAGGTTAGCTCGTCGCTCTCTCTCCCTTGTTTGAGCACTATGGTTACTCTACGATGCTTGCCGAGCCACTGAATTGAATTAGGAGCCCACCAGTCACCGGGAACACGACGATCTAGCCGCCATGCTTTCGGTCACCGTGGCCAGAGCTCCGTAGTTAGTCTTAGATGCAATTAGGTTGGGGAAAATGATCAAGGAAGCCCCGATTTCATATCTATTGCTCGGAGAACCCTGCCGTTGCCCCAAACGACCGGTCTGCGTGCTCGCCGGAGTTCATCCTCCGCGCGACGCCGTCGGGGACCTTCCCCTGTGAAGGATTAGAAACCTGAGGGGCTTTCGGTAAACCGTCAGCGGCACATAGAAATAGTAAAGAATCTTATTTCCTGATACCCAGAACCCCGAGGGCCTCGATGCAAAATTGCCGCGCGGGCGCGTACGCGGGCGCGCTTCTGCGTGAAGTTGGGCCGCTCGGGCCAGTTTGAGCCCAATACTGTTGAATATTTTCCTTTTTCTTTTTCAGGAGAACTTTAGAAATATATAGAAAAATGTAGAAAAATGGTAAAATTGTGAAACCAATTTTCCTAGGCTTCTTATTTTTCCTAGAATTTAAGAAATACAGTTTCATGATTTTTAGGTTAAATCAGGAATTTTAAGGTATTTAAAATAGTTTAAGATAGTAGTTCTGGATTTTTAAAAGATAAATGGTAATCCCAAAAATGCTCAAAATTTTTATATGAGCTCCTTATATTATTTAGAAGCCTTGGGTAGGAATTGGGTTGATTTGGACCTTGTTTGATCACCAAACCCCAAAACACCCCCCTGCCCTATGAACTCCTTTACTGACTCCGGAAACCCTAAGTTCTCGGAGTTCCATGAAGGAAAATTGTATTCAAGACTTAGATAATAAGTTTATATTATCTTTGCACTCTCATGAGCATTACATGGCATTCATTCTTATACATATATGTGGTTATGATTAGAACACGAGGAAGAAGTAGAAGCCACTGAAGAGCAAGTACCACCACCTTTGGAAACATAGGCTGAGAACTGTTTCTACTTCAATATTTGTGGATCTGAGCCTGACTCACCCATAAACAAAGGCAAGCCCCGGTGCATTTGCCACCCCCCCTTGTGTTTTAAAATCTTTCTCACTTGCTTGATGCACTAGGTGATAGGTGTTGTTTGCTTAAACAATTCCTGCATTATTTTCCTTGGATTTGATTACCTTCCTTGAAACCCTGTTTTTATAAAAGGTTTGTCTATGCTTAGTATTGCTCTAGAAAAGCAAAAGGATTTGTTTTACAAAAGATGTTTGGCAAAGTGGGAGGGTTGTTTTCAAAATAAAACTTGATGGTGAATCTGTCAAAGGCCTTGATGGATTCAACATCGGAAAAGATGTACCTCTGCCAGGTACCAACCTTTGGGGTTAAATGATTAAGCTGAGACCGGGCGGGTGACTTGCACGAGAAAGAGAGTCTCGGTGTAGTGTCTCCGTCTGAGTCGATTAAGGACCTTGTCGATGTAGGCCTGCTGACCGAGGACCCTTTAACTGGTCACATGCCTCGTCATGGGTAAGTTTTGCCTCGGGTGGACTAAGGCCAGAATAAGATAACACGAAATGGGCGTGGAGCGGTGGCGAGAGTAGCGTGTACCCTCCGTGGCAAGAGGCTGGACGGTGGTGTATCTGTGCTCTCGGTTTGCGTGAACCTGATCTGGTCTTAAGAAACTCGGTGGCGGGTTGACATATGCAAGGGTTAAGTGCTACATATGTCGTGTGATCGGAGATCCTCAGCTGAGTATAATCGATTCGGATCGCCGTACCTCCGCGGTTATGGAGACTTGGCCACTGACTTACACGTAGCAATCCAGTGAAGATGAAGGGTTGATAAGAAATTGGCTAGTGCAGGTCAAGTGATTGAACTAGGGTAGAAAGAACTCTAGCTGCAGGTAATTTTACTTAACCTAACAATAAAATTGGATTTTAAGGATCCACTTTAGTAAGCAATTCTGCAAACAGAGTCTTTGATTATTGAAAGGCCTTACCTTGACTCCCATATAACCAGCATACCCTTGAGAGTCTTTTTCTTAGTCGGGTAAGACTTGCTGAGTAATTCCATACTCAGGGTTTATTCCCCCGTTGTTTTTAGGTGAGGAGACAACAAACTTTTGTTGTTTTTGTACCAAGGTGGTGAAAAGTAAAGATAACCAAGAATGAAGCTGCCGGAGGACCGGGTCCTCCTTAAAAACTTTTATGTAAAGAACTTAATGGGAGGAGCTTTTACCTCCCCAGGTATTGTAATAATACTTTTCTGCACTCGCTTATACTCTGGTATGTATTATATAACTTACTCCTACTTTATAAATAAATGTAAGTTTATGTAATCACTTCCGCATTTCCGCATCTCCGATGAACATATTGTCTGTCAGACGGGTGAAACGTTCCTGGAAAGGTAAGGATAAAGATACCGAACTTGTCAAGTGATTCAGGAACATCTGCAGGGTTGTCTAATATCTGTTGGACAAGGACAACTGTAGGTGGGCCTAATGACTTGGGAGGTTCCGTCACAGCTGGTATCGGAGCGTAGCCCTTCTTGACAGATATTATGTAGCATCTTCAAAAGGATTTTCTTAGACTTATCTAGGAAAATTTCTTCTCTTCTTACCTAAGCATCTCTGAAGAGTTATTTCAAAGACCAGATAGAAAGAGTGCAATGTATAGAAGGTTGAATCGACTAAGGTTGATTCTGTAATTATTCATGCATCATGCTAAGAATTGTACTAATAAATTTCCCCCTTAGAAAATGCCACCACGTACAAGGAAGACAGCGCGAAAGCATACTGGACCTATCAGTGTACCTCAACACCAACTTGCCCCACGGGAGCAAGATAGCAGTAGCGGGAGCAACGATCCAATTGGTGATCTCGAAGCTCGCGTGAATCAACTTCAAACAGAGTTACAACGCAGGACCAATTTATGGGTTGCGGATGGAGACCGAATAAATGAATTAAGAAGTTACATCCGCACCCTGCAAGATCAACTAGCTGTTAGAGATTTGGCGCTTGATTGGGCGGTGCAGTCTCGTTCAGTAGCTTGGGCTAAGGAAGCGAAGGCTCGAGCACGAGTCGACGAACTTAGCACTGCTATTGATAACTTGCAGGCATATTGCAATACTTTACATGAGGAAGTTCATGTACTATATTCGCAATTACACCCACATGTCCCTGCGGATCCTGGCAGGTCAGAAGCCGGACCCTCGCATAATGCGGGAGAAGCGCTTGGTGGTGAGTTAGACCTTTTTAGGCCCCCTCCTTCTATGAGGCTGGTCGATGAATGGTCTCCCACACCTGACGATGAAGCTGCCAAAAGCAATCAAAAGCAGGAGTAGTAGTATAGCTTGTAGAGATAGAAGTAGTGTGTTGTATAATAGGTTGAACTATTGTATAATGGGTAATGTATCCTGTTGTATAATATCGAGTCTGTATCATTACTTTTGATAGTAATGTAAAATGGAAGGTTTCTCTGGCATTTTATATTTATTTCAAATGTTCTTTGCCTCAGATGCCTACCAGGACTCGAGGACAGGATGCAGCAGGAACTTCTGGGGGAAGGGATGTTACCCCAAATCCACCTCTGGTTCCTCCCACATTGGCCGAGGCGATTGCCGCCTTGGTGAACGCAACTGCAGACAATACCCGCTTTCTTAGAGAAATGGCGGGCCAACAATTCCAGCAGCAGGGTGGAAGGGGTTATCAGCAAGGCCCCCGTGAAACCACATATCTGGATTTCTCTGAAACCCGTCCACCACTATTTGTTAAGGCTGAGGACCCATTGGAAGCTGATGAGTGGATACGGGTTATTGAGCAAAAATTTGGCCTTCTCCGCTGTTCAGAGACACAGAAGCCGTTGTTCGCAGCGCAATAACTGCGCGGCCCTGCCAGTACCTGGTGGGGGAATTTTGTGGCTATTCAACCTGCCAACCATCAAGTCACATGGGAAGAATTTAAAGTGGCCTTCCGCGAGCACTACATACCCGAAGGTGTTCTGCATATGAAGCAAGAAGAGTTCATGAAGCTGAAACAAGGAGGAGATACTGTCAATCAATATCTCAACAAGTTCAATCACCTGTCGCAGTATGCCATCGATCAGGTGAATACTGATTTAAAGAAGAAGAACTGCTTTATGAGGGGTCTGAATGATCGATTGCAGAGAAAAATGGCCACCTACATAGATCTCACGTATGGAAAGGCTGTCAGCACAGCCTTATCTGTTGAAGCAAAATATGCAGGTTCCGAGAAGAACAAAGGATTTGGTGGTGAGAAGCCTAATCAGGGCCAGGCAAAGAGGCAACGGTTTGTGATCCGGCCTTCTAGCCAAAATCGTTCTTTTTCTCGACCGCCCTCATTCCCTTTCAAGCAGCCAATCATTATTCGCCCCAACAATGCCCCCACTACCCCAAATCAGCCGGGTGCCCCGGGCACTCGATTCCCTGCTTTGCCCAGCTCCTCAACCGGGTGTTTTAATTGTGGCAAGTCTGGACATTTCATCAAAGACTGCCCATATCCCAAGCAGAATCAATCAAATGCTCAGCAAGGATCTGGGAAATCAGCTCAGCCCAAGGGAAATAATGTGGGGAAGAATGTAAAGAAGACGGGGCGGGTATACTATACTCAAGTGGCCACTACACCGGAAGGTGAACCGGTGATGATGGGTACGTTTCTCGTGGCCAGTCACCCTGCAATTATTCTTATTGATTCTGGTGCTTCGCATACATTTATTAGCAAGACATTTGTGGAGCAACATCACATTTCATGCCATGAATCAAAAGAAGGATTTAAAATTCATTCACCTGGGGGACACATTTTTACTAGAGAAGTGGCCTATCAAGTGCCAGTAACAATGGCCGGACAGAACTTTCCTGCTAACATGATTGTTCTGAAAGGCCAGGATATAGATGTGATTTTGGGTATGAATTGGTTAACCCAACACAAGGTAATTCTCAACACTGAACTCAGAACCGTCAGGTTGAGCTATAATCAAGAAGAGATTCTTTTACCTATCCCCGTAACCAATCCAGCCAAAGCTTCTGGTAGAATATATGAAGCCATTGTACCGGAGATCAAGGATATTCCGGTAGTATGTGAGTTTCCAGATGTATTTCCGGAAGATTTGCCTGGACTGCCCCCTGAAAGAGATGTAGAATTTGTAATTGAGCTAAAGCCCGGTACGGCTCCCATTTCCCGAAGATCGTACCGTATGCCCCCTAATGAGTTGGCGGAATTGAAGATTCAATTACAAGATCTACTGAATAAGGGATTCATCCGGCCAAGCTCGTCTCCATGGGGTTGCCCCGCCATTTTTGTTAAAAAGAAGGATCAAACCTTACGAATGTGCGTGGATTATCGACCCCTGAATGAGGTCACCATCAAGAACAAGTACCCTCTTCCAAGGATCGACATCTTATTTGATCAACTGACTGGGGCGAGGGTATTTTCCAAAATTGATCTCAGGTCGGGCTATCACCAAATCCGTATTCGGCCTGAGGATATACCGAAGACCGCGTTTACTACGCGGTATGGTTTATTTGAATATTTGGTAATGTCCTTCGGGCTAACGAATGCTCCTGCCCATTTCACTTATTTGATGAACTCGGTGTTCATGCCCGAGTTGGACAAGTTCGTGGTGGTCTTCATTGACGATATCTTGATATATTCTAAAAATGAAGAGGAGCATGCTCAACATTTGCGGATTGTATTGACGCGCCTAAGGGAACATCAGTTGTATGCCAAGTTCAGTAAGTGCGCTTTCTGGCTGGAGAAAATTCAATTTTTGGGGCACGTGTTATCTGCCAAGGGAATTGCGGTAGATCCTAGCAAAGTCAAGGATATTCTGGAGTGGAAACCCCCAACCACTGTTCACCAAGTCCGGAGTTTTCTTGGACTAGCTGGATATTATCGCAGATTCATACCAGATTTTTCTAAGCTTGTGAAGCCAATCACAAGTTTATTGAAGAATGACATTAAATTCAATTGGTCTTCTAAGTGTAATGAAGCCTTTGAGCAATTGAAGACATTATTAACCACTGCTCCAGTATTGGCTCAGCCGGACATCACCAAACCTTTTGATGTATATTGTGATGCGTCAGGCAGTGGACTCGGCTGTGTATTAATGCAAGAGGGCCGAGTAATTGCATATGCTTCTAGGCAGTTGCGCCGACATAAGGAGCATTACCCAACTCATGATCTGGAGCTAGCTGCTGTGGTTCATGCCCTGAAAATTTGGCGTCACTATCTGCTGGGAAATATCTGTCATATATATACAGATCATAAAAGCTTGAAGTACATCTTCACCCAGTCAGAATTAAATATGAGGCAAAGGCGATGGCTTGAGCTTATTAAGGACTATGAACTAGAAATTCATTATCACCCAGGTAAAGCCAATGTTGTGGCAGATGCACTGAGCCGTAAGGTTTCCTGCCACTGTCTTATGGCGAAGACCTCTGACAAAACTTTATGTCAAGAGATGGAAAAGCTAAACCTGGGGATGGTCCAACAAGGAACCCTGAATCAGCTAAGGCTTGAGTCAATCATTTTGCAAAGGATAATTGATGCTCAAAAGGATAATGTGGCTATGAAGCACATACGGGAAAAGATAAGGGCTGGAACAGCCAAATGTTTCATAGAAGACGATCAAGGTGTGATATGGTTCAATGACCGCATAGTAGTGCCAAAGAATGAAGAACTCCGCCAGCAAATCTTAGATGAAGCGCATCTTAGTCGCTATTCTATTCATCCGGGAAGCACTAAGATGTATCATGATCTAAAACAGCACTACTGGTGGACGAAGATGAAAATTGAAATTGCACGCTATGTGGCTAAGTGTGATACTTGCAGACGTGTCAAAGCCATACACATGAAAACTGCTGGTCCATTACAATCTTTGCCGATCCCAACATGGAAATGGGAAGATATAAGTATGGACTTTATCGTGGGATTGCCCAGGACTGCAAAAGGGCATGATTCTATCTGGGTTATAATTGATCGGCTTATGAAGATTGCTCACTTTTTACCGGTCAAGACAAGTTACCCGGTTACTGTCTATGCCCAACTGTACATTGCTCGTATTCTTAGTCTGCATGGTGTTCCAAAGACCATTGTGTCGGATCGTGGATCCCAATTTGTAGCCAAGTTTTGGGAAGCACTTCACAAATCCTTGGGTACTAAGTTGCTCCATAGTTCGGCATATCATCCACAAACCAGTTGTCACACCCGGCTTTAAGGAACAAAGCCAGGTGCATCTCATACATGCGCCAAGAAGACAACATATATAATAACAGAGTGTATAGAGATAAATGTCATAAAACATCAGAGTATTTATTACATAGCGGAAGACTTATTACAAAATAAAGATAAAACGAACTAAGGATCGTCGGCGCCAATGTCGACTGGGAAACGCCACCTAGATCAGAATCGAACTCCTCGATACTTGACTCCACTTGAAACCACCTGTTCTTCTCCTGTGGGGGGGGGGGGTGTGAGACAGCAAGGGTGAGCTCACACATGATCATAGCTCAACAAGTTGTGGGGAACCAGTGGACACAAACTCACAAAGGTGTGAGTTCATGTGATGTGTAAGGCTTAATCAATGACAGGGGTTAAAGCTGAGCATTGCTTTTAAGTAGTTGGTCAAAATTTTATTAGCAGTTACTAAGTGTAAGTAAATACCAAACCATAAGTAAAGTAATAGAACAAAATTAATAACAAACCCATGCATATGCGAATGACAAATTGAATTTAAGTTCCATAATTTAAACATCAGAGAGTCCTGAGCTGCTCATGACCGTGAGCTCGGCTAGTATACCAGTTTTACACTCTGCAGAGGTTGTACCCTTTACCCACAAGTCATGTTACCCATCTGCCAAGGGGTCGCGAATCCCATACACCTCTACCTAGGAAGCGCGGCAGGGCAACACTACGAGGCCTTTACAAAGTTCCACTAGCTTCCGAAAACCCGCTACAGTTTATAGGAAGATCCAGTACAGGGTTCCTGGCTGACCGCCATCGCAGCAAAACCAACCAGGGACCCCCCTGCACTGACCTCTCCCCTACTGCCCTTGCCCCTTTCGGGTAAGGTAGTCTTCCACTAGCTTTCCTAATTAGTCAGCCAAGGGGTCCCATTCCTCCCTTGTGGTGGCACGTGGTTCTCAAGTTAAGCTCTATGTTCCAATTAACATTAATGATCTCAACATGAACATAAACAGAATAACAAGAATAATTGGATCGTAGATATAATAAATGATTATCCCAAAACCATGTAAAGCAATAGCAAACTACCCAAGTGATTCAGGGGTAAACAAGGTAATGAGATAAACAAATCTAGGGTGACCTATTGGGTCCCATCAAAATTAACCTATGCATGGATAAGTGATATTAAAGAACATTATTGGGTAAAAAGTGGTCAAGGGCACAACTTGCCTTCAATGAGCTCCTGCTCAGCTACTTCAACCTGCTGCTCACCAGGATCCCCAGCAACGGGCTCTTCTACTCGCCACAATACAAACAAGCACAGTGCATAGAGGAAATTAACATCACACCAAACATGTACACAAAATACACAGTAATAATCTACACATTAAAATAAAATCCTAGGAACAGGAATCATAATTTTCTGAGTTATGGATTTTAAGTTATGCATTTTCAAAGGTTTTATGTGCTTTAAATAGGATTAAGTGATAAATAAATTTCTTACTGTTTTCATGACATAACAGAGGCTCTAGGTGATAGAGAATTAAATTACAAAATTTTAGGAACTGGAATGGATTAATTTGGAGTTCATATGTATTTTCTATGAATTATCTAAGTTCTAGCAATTATTTTGTATTAAAAAGTAAATTATATAATTAAATAACTGAATTTAAAGAGCTATGGACTGGGCCTCAATTTCTGGAAATGCCAGGGGCTAAAACGCGAAAAGCTTCAAGACTCAGAGCGCAACTATGTGGACTGCGGGTTGAATCAGTAATAACCTAGGGTCTCTTATGCATATTTACTCGGCCGAAAGGGTATCGTGATCCGAGGACCGTTCGATTCCCATTCGAGGGCCCAGATTAGATGTAATTCTATACCGAACGGGTACGCGCCCAGAGCCGTCCGATCAGAGATCAAGCGCCCGGATTAGATCGAGCTAGTTATGTACTCTAATGCGCCAGCAACCGTTGGATCCCAAATCTGCGGTCCACGTCTCCTAGCGCGAAGGGGTATTCTTACGATCTAATCTCGACCGTCCGTGCACAAATCTACGGCCAGTGAGCTTCTTCCCCGTGAACCCGAGCAAAGTCACGGCGTCCACGACAGCCCGCGGCGGACCATCGCCGGCGTGGCCTGTTCTAGCCCCCAGGTACCCGCACGAAGGTGTAACAAGGTGCAAAATGATCCCGTACGCATATATAACTCGTAGGGAGGATCCATACCGGCATCAACGCGACGACGAGTGCTGGCCACGGTGAATGGCGGCTTGAGGGTACCCTGCACACTCCGGTGAGCAATTAATGGTTGTGCGGTTGCCGATCCCGCCCGACAGCGCCACGGAAAGCTTCACTACGACTCGGGGATTCCGATTGGCAGTGCGTCAAAGGTGGGGAGCTGGTATGGAGGCGGGTTACCGGTGGCGGCTTCCAAGCTCCACCCCGGTGGGTTCGGGACGTCGATTTCTCCCACCCTGGGCAGGATTTGAGAGGGGTTCTGTGTGGTATGGATAGAGGGCACGTAGAAGGGGCGAATCCATCCATTAATAGGGGCCCAGAAATCGCCCTGTACGCCCGGCATGCTCGGAGTTTGTTGCGAGGTGAGCGGGAGTTCGGCGCTTGGGGAAGAACGGGCTGACGGCGTGGACCCACTCGGAAGCGACCCGGCGTATCAAGCGCGCGCGGATGAGACTGCCAAGCCGGGCCCGCCGATCAGTTGTGGAGCTCGCGCAGGAGGGAAGGGAGTCACGGGCCGCGCGTGGGCAACTGGTAGGTGGGCCGAATGGCATGAAGTCGGCCCAGCTGCAGGTTTTTCCCTTTTTATTTTATTTCCCTTTTTCTTATTTTGTCCTCCAAATTCATGTTTTAAACTTCCATTCAAATTTTGAATCCAAACAGTGTTGTGAACCTGTACTCTAGTTAAGGTACAATATATTTTTACTTACTTATTTTTCTCTTCATAATATTCATTTCTTCTCTTTTCTAAATTCTAGAATCCCCTTTAAATCTTGAATTCTCATCTAGGTACTAATATTCTCTTTATTTTATTTTATTATTATTTTTTTGTATAGCCACAAAATGCACTCCACAAAAAAAAATCCAGCATGATGCATACTTTCAATGGCATATATTCTTTTATTAATTATTTGCTTTTGAAGATGGTGTCCACATGGGATGATGCACACAGGTTAAACCCACATAAGGAGAAATTGTTTTCTCTATTGGTATTCTTTCTAGCAAATTACAAAGTGGGTGTTACAAATCCTACCCCCCTTAAAAATAATCTCGTCCTCGAGATTTAAGAAGAACTAGAGAAAAGGTGGGGAAAATCTATACGAAGCTCTTCTTCTCTTTCCCAAGTTGCTTCATTTTCACCGTGGTGACTCCATTGTACTTTACACATCTTTATCACCTTATTTCTCGTAACCCGAGTCAAAGTATCCAAAATCTTGATCGGGTACTCCGTGTAAGTCAAATCACCTTGAACATTGAGCTCTTCCATTGGTAACTGTTCCTCAGGGACACGGAGACACTTCTTAAGTTGAGACACATGGAATACATTATACACATCAGATAGATTATCAGGTAGCTCGAGTTGGTAGGCCATCTCTCCAACTTGCCTAAAAAAACTCAGAATGGTCCAATATAGCGAGGGGACAATTTGCCCTTGACTTTAAATCTCCTCATTCCACGAAGTGGTGACACCTTGAGATACACATAATCTCCTTCTTCAAATTCCAGTGGCCTTCGTCTATTATCAGCATAACTCTTTTGCCTGGTTTGAGCCACCCTCAAATTCTCTCGAATTATACGAACTTGTTCTTCTGCTTCTTGAATCAATTCAGGCCCAAAGAACTGTCTCTCTCCAGTTTGATCCCAATATAGAGGAGTCCTGCACTTCCTCCCATATAAAGCTTCAAAAGGTGACATCTTTAGACTGGCCTGGTAACTATTATTGTACGAGAACTCAGCATAAGGCAGGCTCTTATCCCAACTTCCTCCATGCTGAAGGGCACATGCTCTCAACATATCTTCCAATACTTGATTAGTCCTTTCAGTCTGTCCATCAGTCTGAGGGTGATAAGCCGTGCTAAAATTCAACTTCGTACTCATGTTCTCATGAAAGCTTCTCCAAAATCTTGAGGTAAACTGCGAACCTCGATCAGACACAATCTTCTTTGGTACTCCATGTAAACACACAATCCGAGCCATATATAACTCTGCTAGCTGAGAACCTTTATAAGTAGTCTTGACAGGAATAAAGTGAGCCACTTTAGTCAATCTATCCACAATCACCCATATAGCATCATATCCTTTTTGGGTGCGAGGCAATCCAGTAATGAAATCCATACCAATCTCTTCCCATTTCCACTCGGGTATCTTCAGTGGATGCAATAATCCAGCTGGCCTCTGGTGTTCAGCCTTAACCCTTTGACATACATCGCACATAGCCACATGTGCAGCTACAACTCTTTTCAATCCATACCACCAATACTTCCGTTTCAAATCCTGATACATCTTAGTACTACCAGGATGAATAGAATAATCCGAGTCATGGGCCTCCTTTAAAATAGTCTCCCGAAGGCTTTTAATCTCCGGAACACATCTCTTGTATCTTAGTATCACCCATTTGTCCTTTGCGGGTTTCTTGCTCCAAGGTAGGTTCCGCATCAATAATAACTCCTTCAGTATGAGCAACTATCCCCAGGTTAAGTCTCCTGAAATTCTCAACAATCTCATCGAGTAGCTGGGCAACAACAGCTAAATGAACATGCTCCCTTCGACTCAAGGCATCTGTAACCAAATTTGCCTTGCCCGGGTGATAGTGAATTTCCAAATCATAATCCTTAATAAGCTCCAACCAACGGCGTTGCCTAAGGTTGAGATCCTTTTGAGTGAATATATATACTTCAAACTCTTATGATCCGTATATACTTGGCACTTAGTTCCCACTTAAATTCTCTTTCCTTCTCCAGAAGTGAGGTCCTGCAAGTCCCAAGAAACTCCGAATCTCAGTGACTGTAGTGGGCACTCTCCACTCCATTATCTCCTTCACTTTAGCAGGATCCACTGATATCCCTCCATTGGAAATGATATGTCTAAGAAATGGCACCTCGCCAATCCAGAACTCGCATTTACCGTACTTGGCGTAGAGTTGATTATCTTAAAGCTTCTGTAGCACCAATCTCAGATACTTCTTGTGATCACTATCACTCTTAGAATAAATAAGAGTATCATCGATGAAAACCACAACGAATCTGTCCAAATCATGAACACCTTATTCTTCAGATCCATAAAATAGGCTGGTGCATTAGTTATCCAAATGACATAACGGTGAACTCATATAATCCATATCGAGTCGAGAAATCTGTCTTGGGAATATCTGATGGCCTAATCTTCATTTGATGGTATCCCGATCGGAGATCAATCTTCGAGAATACGCTTGCACTTCTCATCCAATTAAATAAATCCTCAATGCGGGGTAACAGAAACTTGTTCTTCACAGTGACATCATTAAGGGACCTTTAATCCACGCACATCCCTTGCAATCCATCTTTCTTCTCTACAAACAAAACTGGTGCTCTCCAAGGTGAAGACTCGGACGAATGTACTCAGCCTCTTGCAACTCCGTTAAGTGCTTCTTGAGTTCTTTTAACTCTTCTACAGACATTCTATACTGCTTGGCTCCAATATTATAGCAGTAACTCCAAATTCTCTACCCATAATGGCCAATGTCAATCTACGTGTCATTTGATTCACCACAACAGGCCCTTTAGGTGTAATTACTCTCATGGGTTTTCTCATATTGTCCAACACATTTGCACAAACCCAAAATCTCAGCATGACGCATAATTTTATTAGCAACACATGGGGACAAATAGACCTTTTTATTCCTCCTAAAATGGTACCACACCGAATACTAACTAAAGGAACATGTAGATCTTACAAATAGTAGTAATTTATATATATGTTTATGTAGCTTGGTGGAGCTGGTGGTGGTGGAGATGGTGGTTGCTCTTGTCGTTGTCTCTCCAACCGTGATTGCCTTATTTCTTGCTGTATCTCCAGACGGGCCTGACGTATTTCCTCACGTTCTTGTCTTATCTGGCTTTGCATTTCGGTCATCATGTCTGTCAATCGCTGTATTACCAGCCTTTGGGTTGCGATCACTTGCTCGGTTTCAACAGGTGGGGGATTTGGAGGATTCATTTCTGTTTGCTGTTGCGTGATAATCTTTCCTTTCCTGGTATTGACCATCTGAGTTAGATACATATGGTAAGAGAGAGCAGTAGACAAGGCAGTAATTACAACTCATGTTGCTTTGGGGGATTTATTAGCTAAGCAGATTAATATTTCACCTACTATAGCTAATTCAATACCTTATGTTGGTACATGCTAAGATGTCCATATAATATTTCAATCAATCAAAGAGGCAAATCAGACATTGATCATCAGAACAATCAAACAACATTTTTTTTAAATATAGAAAATAGTTTTGATTTTGTCTTAGGCTGTGATCCTCTTAAAAATGTCATAGGGGTAGGGATTCCAAGGTGTGAAATCCGTCTTGTCTTAGAATGGAGAAGGTAAGAATGATCAGAGTAGAACAGTAGAAGGTGAGACAGGATTAAGATAAGTGTAGAAAGAATCAGAGTAAGGTAAGTGTGGAATGAATCAGAATAAGATAAGTAGGTAAGGGTTGTCCATTTCTATCTAGGTCTCGTCCTACAGTCAACATTTCCTCTGATACCACTTCTGTCACACCCGGCTTTAAGGAACAAAGCCAGGTGCATCTCATACATGCGCCAAGAAGACAACATATATAATAACAGAGTGTATAGAGATAAATGTCATAAAACATCAGAGTATTTATTACATAGCGGAAGACTTATTACAAAATAAAGATAAAACGAACTAAGGATCGTCGGCGCCAATGTCGACTGGGAAACGCCACCTAGATCAGAATCGAACTCCTCGATACTTGACTCCACTTGAAACCACCTGTTCTTCTCCTGTGGGGGGGGGGGTGTGAGACAGCAAGGGTGAGCTCACACATGATCATAGCTCAACAAGTTGTGGGGAACCAGTGGACACAAACTCACAAAGGTGTGAGTTCATGTGATGTGTAAGGCTTAATCAATGACAGGGGTTAAAGCTGAGCATTGCTTTTAAGTAGTTGGTCAAAATTTTATTAGCAGTTACTAAGTGTAAGTAAATACCAAACCATAAGTAAAGTAATAGAACAAAATTAATAACAAACCCATGCATATGCGAATGACAAATTGAATTTAAGTTCCATAATTTAAACATCAGAGAGTCCTGAGCTGCTCATGACCGTGAGCTCGGCTAGTATACCAGTTTTACACTCTGCAGAGGTTGTACCCTTTACCCACAAGTCATGTTACCCATCTGCCAAGGGGTCGCGAATCCCATACACCTCTACCTAGGAAGCGCGGCAGGGCAACACTACGAGGCCTTTACAAAGTTCCACTAGCTTCCGAAAACCCGCTACAGTTTATAGGAAGATCCAGTACAGGGTTCCTGGCTGACCGCCATCGCAGCAAAACCAACCAGGGACCCCCCTGCACTGACCTCTCCCCTACTGCCCTTGCCCCTTTCGGGTAAGGTAGTCTTCCACTAGCTTTCCTAATTAGTCAGCCAAGGGGTCCCATTCCTCCCTTGTGGTGGCACGTGGTTCTCAAGTTAAGCTCTATGTTCCAATTAACATTAATGATCTCAACATGAACATAAACAGAATAACAAGAATAATTGGATCATAGATATAATAAATGATTATCCCAAAACCATGTAAAGCAATAGCAAACTACCCAAGTGATTCAGGGGTAAACAAGGTAATGAGATAAACAAATCTAGGGTGACCTATTGGGTCCCATCAAAATTAACCTATGCATGGATAAGTGATATTAAAGAACATTATTGGGTAAAAAGTGGTCAAGGGCACAACTTGCCTTCAATGAGCTCCTGCTCAGCTACTTCAACCTGCTGCTCACCAGGATCCCCAGCAACGGGCTCTTCTACTCGCCACAATACAAACAAGCACAGTGCATAGAGGAAATTAACATCACACCAAACATGTACACAAAATACACAGTAATAATCTACACATTAAAATAAAATCCTAGGAACAGGAATCATAATTTTCTGAGTTATGGATTTTAAGTTATGCATTTTCAAAGGTTTTATGTGCTTTAAATAGGATTAAGTGATAAATAAATTTCTTACTGTTTTCATGACATAACAGAGGCTCTAGGTGATAGAGAATTAAATTACAAAATTTTAGGAACTGGAATGGATTAATTTGGAGTTCATATGTATTTTCTATGAATTATCTAAGTTCTAGCAATTATTTTGTATTAAAAAGTAAATTCTATAATTAAATAACTGAATTTAAAGAGCTATGGACTGGGCCTCAATTTCTGGAAATGCCAGGGGCTAAAACGCGAAAAGCTTCAAGACTCAGAGCGCAACTATGTGGACTGCGGGTTGAATCAGTAATAACCTAGGGTCTCTTATGCATATTTACTCGGCCGAAAGGGTATCGTGATCCGAGGACCGTTCGATTCCCATTCGAGGGCCCAGATTAGATGTAATTCTATACCGAACGGGTACGCGCCCAGAGCCGTCCGATCAGAGATCAAGCGCCCGGATTAGATCGAGCTGGTTATGTACTCTAATGCGCCAGCAACCGTTGGATCCCAAATCTGCGGTCCACGTCTCCTAGCGCGAAGGGGTATTCTTACGATCTAATCTCGACCGTCCGTGCACAAATCTACGACCAGTGAGCTTCTTCCCCGTGAACCCGAGCAAAGTCACGGCGTCCACGACAGCCCGCGGCGGACCATCGCCGGCGTTGCCTGTTCTAGCCCCCAGGTACCCGCACGAAGGTGTAACAAGGTGCAAAATGATCCCGTACGCATATATAACTCGTAGGGAGGATCCATACCGGCATCAACGCGACGACGAGTGCTGGCCACGGTGAATGGCGGCTTGAGGGTACCCTGCACACTCCGGTGAGCAATTAATGGTTGTGCGGTTGCCGATCCCGCCCGACAGCGCCACGGAAAGCTTCACTACGACTCGGGGATTCCGATTGGCAGTGCGTCAAAGGTGGGGAGCTGGTATGGAGGCGGGTTACCGGTGGCGGCTTCCAAGCTCCACCCCGGTGGGTTCGGGACGTCGATTTCTCCCACCCTGGGCAGGATTTGAGAGGGGTTCTGTGTGGTATGGATAGAGGGCACGTAGAAGGGGCGAATCCATCCATTAATAGGGGCCCAGAAGTCGCCCTGTACGCCCGGCATGCTCGGAGTTTGTTGCGAGGTGAGCGGGAGTTCGGCGCTTGGGGAAGAACGGGCTGACGGCGTGGACCCACTCGGAAGCGACCCGGCGTATCAAGCGCGCGCGGATGAGACTGCCAAGCCGGGCCCGCCGATCAGTTGTGGAGCTCGCGCAGGAGGGAAGGGAGTCATGGGCCGCGCGTGGGCAACTGGTAGGTGGGCCGAATGGCATGAAGTCGGCCCAGCTGCAGGTTTTTCCCTTTTTATTTTATTTCCCTTTTTCTTATTTTGTCCTCCAAATTCATGTTTTAAACTTCCATTCAAATTTTGAATCCAAACAGTGTTGTGAACCTGTACTCTAGTTAAGGTACAATATATTTTTACTTACTTATTTTTCTCTTCATAATATTCATTTCTTCTCTTTTCTAAATTCTAGAATCCCCTTTAAATCTTGAATTCTCATCTAGGTACTAATATTCTCTTTATTTTATTTTATTATTATTTTTTTGTATAGCCACAAAATGCACTCCACAAAAAAAAATATCCAGCATGATGCATACTTTCAATGGCATATATTCTTTTATTAATTATTTGCTTTTGAAGATGGTGTCCACATGGGATGATGCACACAGGTTAAACCCACATAAGGAGAAATTGTTTTCTCTATTGGTATTCTTTCTAGCAAATTACAAAGTGGGTGTTACACCAGTGGACAGACTGAGAGGATCAATCAAGTACTCGAAGATATGTTGTGAGCATGTTTCTGGAATTCTCACCAAAATGGGATGAATGTTTGCCTTTGGCGGAGTTTTCATATAATAACAGCTATCAAGAAAGTATCAAGATGGCACCTTTTGAAGCTTTATATGGGCGACGGTGTCGAACTCCGCTAAATTGGTCTGAACCTGGAGAAAGGTATTTCTTTAGGCCTGATATTGTGAAGGAGGCCGAGGAAAAGGTTCAGAAAATTATTCATAATATGAAGAAAGCACAAGCCCGTCAAGAGGGTTATGCAGACAGACGGCGAATGCCCTTATATTTTCATGAAGGGGACTATGTCTACCTGAAAGTTTCACCCATGAAGGGAGTATCGCGTTTCGGGGTTAAAGGGAAACTTGCACCCAGATACATTGGTCCATTCCCGGTACTTGAGCAATGTGGACCAGTGGTGTATCGACTGCAGCTCCCCGAAATTCTGTCTGCTATCCATAATGTGTTCCATGTGTCGCAATTGAAGAAGTGTCTTCGGGTTCCCGATTGAACCATTGAAGTGACAGATGTTGTCCTGGAACCAGATTTAACATACTCGGAACATCCTTTTCGAGTTCTGGATCAAAAGGACAGGGTTACCCGGAGAAAGACTCTCAAGTTCTATAAGATACAATGGAACCAACATTCTGAAGAAGAGGCTACATGGGAAACTCAAGACTTTTTAGATAAGAATTTCCCAGGCTTTCTAGCCTCATGTAATTTGTAAAGTGTATATAGTTACTGAATAAAGGAGTGAACCCCCACACCACCCCTGCCTTGTACCAGAAATAAGGGAATAAAGATGTGACACATTTCCTTTTCCATTACTCACCCTAGGACTTTAAATCTCGGGACGAGATTCTTTTATGGGGGGAAGGATGTAACACCCCTGGTGTTACTGTAACTAAAACTTGAGCATGACATCATAAACATTGGCATTGCATATGTTTGACACACCTAGAGTGCATTCACTAGGTAAAAATTTCAAACAAGTGTATTGTTTTTGGTGTTTTGCAAATAGGACCCTGGATAGGGAACCTGACCCTAAGTAAGGCTTAAGGGGCAAAACTTAACCCAAATGAAGAAAACTTAAAGGCTTTAGGGGAATAATCACCAAATGATCCCAAGATTTAAGTGGAATTACATTTAAACCCCTGGGATATCAGAAACCCTAATTGGAACCCTGGAAAACCCTAAATCCCAACCCTAGGGACCTATGTGCAAAATTAGTCCACATTTGGACTAAAGTGCAAAAACTAAGTCAAATAAGTATCTCAAGTCTTTTGGTTCACAAATGTGTGGACTTGTAAGCCAAATATTGGGTTTTGGACTTAAATGCAAAATGGACCTCAATTAGGTTCTATTCTAAGTCTGAAATTCAGTGTTAAGGGCTCAACTTTGGAGCATTGTATCTTTCAAATTCTAGGGTTTTTGCCCTAGGTCACCACATCAAAATTATAGCCCAATCATAGGAGCATAACTTTGTTTAAGAGTGCAAGTCAGATTCTTACGAGAAATTTGAAGATAATCTTACCCAAAGTTGGACTGTCAGGCTGGTATAGACTGAACTTCAGATGGACAGTGACCTTGATCCAGGATTGAGAGCCATTTAGACTAAGATCCAGTAGGAATCTACCTTGGATTGCTATAACAAAGTTGTAGCCGGTATGTAGCATTACAACTTTGATGCAGAGCTTGGGTTATGTTGTCATTCAAAATTGAGAGAAAACTAAGCTTCAAAGTGATCTGTCAGAGTGTCTGAACCTCTTTGCCATGGTACAGTAGACCAAGTGGATCAGGTTGCCAGCGCGGCTGGCTCGTCGCCGGTGAATCGTCGCCGGTGATCGATCCCTTGCTGCGATTCGTGCACCGTGTACAGCAGATAAACTTGACCGGGTAAAAATCCGATATTGGATTGAGCTACGGCTAAGGCCACCGCACTTCACCCCCCCCCAGCTCATCGTCGGTTGGATGACCTCGTCGCCGATAAGCTACCGCCGTTGCGCACCACGTGTCTCAGCGCGGAACTTCCTCGCGGTGACTCACCGGTTGCATGCCCGGCGATCACCGGAGTCACTGCCACGGTGAAAGCCACTTTTCCCCGGATTGAGCTCGCCTCCCCTCTCCGGCCGTCCGCACCCCTCGACCAAATTCTTCACCGTTGTTCGATGCGCCTATAAATTGCGTGTGCCACCAGCTCCGTAGGGTAGTAAGCTGTCCAGCCACCACGAATCAGCCCCGATCATTCACTAAACTCCACGAATTTGGATTTCTCCCCAAAACTGTTTCCGCCACCGTAGGATCAAGCTCACCGCGGCCAGCCCTTTCCAGGTTAGCTCGTCGCTCTCTCTCCCTTGTTTGAGCACTATGGTTACTCTACGATGCTTGCCGAGCCACTGAATTGAATTAGGAGCCCACCAGTCGCCGGGAACACGACGATCTAGCCGCCATGCTTTCGGTCACCGTGGCCAGAGCTCCGTAGTTAGTCTTAGATGCAATTAGGTTGGGGAAAATGATCAAGGAAGCCCCAATTTCATATCTGTTGCTCGGAGAACCCTGCCGTTGCCCCAAACGGCCGGTCTGCGTGCTCGCCGGAGTTCATCCTCCGCGCGACGCCGTCGGGGACCTTCCCCTGTGAAGGATTAGAAACCTGAGGGGCTTTCGGTAAACCGTCAGCGGCACATAGAAATAGTAAAGAAACTTATTTCCTGATACCCAAAACCCCGAGGGCCTCGGTGCAAAATTGCCGCGCGGGCGCGTACGCGGGCGCGCTTCTACGTGAAGTTGGGCCGCTCGGGCCAGTTTGAGCCCAATACTGTTGAATATTTTCCTTTTTCTTTTTCATGAGAACTTTAGAAATATGTAGAAAAATGTAGAAAAATGGTAAAATTGTGAAACCAATTTTTCTAGGCTTCTTATTTTTCCTAGAATTTAAGAAAAACAGTTTCATGATTTTTAGGTTAAATCATGAATTTTAAGGTATTTAAAATAGTTTAAGATCGTAGTTCTGGATTTTTAAAAGATAAATGGTAATCCCAAAAATGCTCAAAATTTTTATATGAGCTCCTTATATTATTTAGAAGCCTTGGGTAGGAATTGGGTTGATTTGGACCTTGTTTGATCACCAAACCCCAAAACACCCCCCTGCCCTATGAACTCCTTTACTGACTCCGGAAACCCTAAGTTCTCGGAGTTCCGTGAAGGAAAATTGTATTCAAGACTTAGATAATAAGTTTATATTATCTTTGCACTCTCATGAGCATTACATGGCATTCATTCTTATACATATATGTGGTTATGATTAGAACACGAGGAAGAAGTAGAAGCCACTGAAGAGCAAGTACCACCACCTTTGGAAACATAGGCTGAGAACTGTTTCTACTTCGATATTTGTGGATCTGAGCCTGACTCACCCATAAACAAAGGCAAGCCCCGGTGCATTTGCCACCCCCCCTTGTGTTTTAAAATCTTTCTCACTTGCTTGATGCACTAGGTGATAGGTGTTGTTTGCTTAAACAATTCCTGCATTATTTTCCTTGGATTTGATTACCTTCCTTGAAACCCTGTTTTTATAAAAAGGTTTGTCTATGCTTAGTATTGCTCTAGAAAAGCAAAAGGATTTGTTTTACAAAAGATGTTTGGCAAAGTGGGAGGGTTGTTTTCAAAATAAAACTTGATGGTGAATCTATCAAAGGCCTTGATGGATTCAACATCGGAAAAGATGTACCTCTGCCAGGTACCAACCTTTGGGGTTAAATGATTAAGCTGAGACCGGGCGGGTGACTTGCACGAGAAAGAGAGTCTCGGTGTAGTGTCTCCGTCTGAGTCGATTAAGGACCTTGTCGATGTAGGCCTGCTGACCGAGGACCCTTTAACTGGTCACATGCCTCGTCATGGGTAAGCTTTGCCTCGGGTGGACTAAGGCCAGAATAAGATAACACGAAATGGGCGTGGAGCGGTGGCGAGAGTAGCGTGTACCCTCCGTGGCAAGAGGCTGGACGGTGGTGTATCTGTGCTCTCGGTTTGCGTGAACCTGATCTGGTCTTAAGAAACTCGGTGGCGGGTTGACATATGCAAGGGTTAAGTGCTACATATGTCGTGTGATCGGAGATCCTCAGCTGAGTATAATCGATTCGGATCGCCGTACCTCCGCGGTTATGGAGACTTGGCCACTGACTTACACGTAGCAATCCAGTGAAGATGAAGGGTTGATAAGAAATTGGCTAGTGCAGGTCAAGTGATTGAACTAGGGTAGAAAGAACTCTAGCTGCAGGTAATTTTACTTAACCTGACAATAAAATTGGATTTTAAGGATCCACTTTAGTAAGCAATTCTGCAAACAGAGTCTTTGATTATTGAAAGGCCTTACCTTGACTCCCATATAACCAGCATACCCTTGAGAGTCTTTTTCTTAGTCGGGTAAGACTTGCTGAGTAATTCCATACTCAGGGTTTATTCCCCCATTGTTTTTAGGTGAGGAGACAACAAACTTTTGTTGTTTTTGTACCAAGGTGGTGAAAAGTAAATATAACCAAGAATGAAGCTGCCGGAGGACCGGGTCCTCCTTAAAAACTTTTATGTAAAGAACTTAATGGGAGGAGCTTTTACCTCCCCAGGTATTGTAATAATACTTTTCTGCACTCGCTTATACTCTAGTCTGTATTATATAACTTACTCCTACTTTATAAATAGATGTAAGTTTATGTAATCACTTCCGCATTTCCGCATCTTCGATGAACATATTGTCTGTCAGACGGGTGAAACGTTCCTGGAAAGGTAAGGATAAAGATACCGAACTTGTCAAGTGATTCAGGAACATCTGCAGGGTTGTCTGATGTTTTTGGACAAGGACAACTGTAGGTGGGCCTAATGACTTGGGAGGTTCTGTCACAGCATGCGCCGCTCCGACTGCTGAGCCACCCGACAGAGTGAGGCTGACAGCAGCCAAGGCCGGCCTCGGGCGTCATAGGAAACTCCGCCTCGCCCGACCTAGGGCTCAGACTCGGGCTCGGCCCCGGAAGACGGCGAACTCCGCTCCGCCCGACCCAGGGCTCGGACTCGGGCTCAGCCCCGGAAGACGGCGAACTCCGCTCCGCCCGACCCAGGGCTCGGACTCGGGCTCAGCCTCGGAAGACGACGAACTCCGCCTCGCCCGACCCCAGGGCTCGGACTCGGGCTCAGCCCCGGAAGACTGCGAACTCCGCTCCGCCTGACCCATGGCTCGGACTCGGGCTCAGCCCCGAAAGACGGCGAACTCCGCTCCGCCCGACCCAGGGCTCAGACTCGGGCTCAGCCCCGGAAGACGGCGAACTCCGCTCCACCCGACCCAGGGCTCGGACTCGGGCTCAGCCCCGGAAGACGACGAACTCCGCCTCGCCCGACCTCAGGGCTCGGACATGGGCTCAGCCCCAGAAGACGACGAACTCCGCCTCGCCCGACCCGGGGGCTCGACCTCGACCTCGACCTCGGAGGAGCCTCCACCTCGCCCAGCCTAGGGCACGGACCGACCACGTCAACAGGAAGCGCCATCATTACCCTACCCCAAGCTGACTCGGGCTACGGGGAACCAGACCGGCGTCCCATCTGGCTCGCTCCGCCATGCGAGTAATGATGGAGTCCCGCATGCCCTATGACGACAGTGGCTCTCAACCCCCTTACGGAAGCAAGAGGACGTCAGCAAGGACTCGACAGCCCCAACAGTTGTCCTCCCGCCAGGCTCCAGCGCTCCTCCGACGGCCACGACACCACGCGAACAGGGTGCCAAGACCTCTCCGGCTGCCACGATGGCATGTACTTAGGTGAAAGTTGCCTAGAGGGGGGGTGAATAGGCAAGTTAAAACTTTTTCAACAAAAACTAGAAGCAAACTGGGTAAAACTGAATTGATCTCGAAATTCACCCAGTTAACTTTGGAAATGAGATGTTCTAAATGATCCACAGGGTTCAAAGTAGTAGATCTGAGAAGGGCACTTCTCAAAATCCACACACCAAAAAGATATAAACAATTCTTTCGCGGGATGGTGAGAGAACAAAGAACACAAGTAAGCACAATAAACAAGAACACAAGAGACACAAGATTTATCCCGAGGTTCGGTCACACCACCAAGGTGCCCTACTTCCTCGTTGAGGCGCCCACAAAGAGCCGGGTCTCTTTCAACCCTAATCCTCCCTTTGCCGACCACAAAGGTCAAGCCCACACAATAATCTTTGCTCAAACGAGCGGGTAATACAAACTTTCTTGTGGTCTTCCACAAGATTTGGAGACTCACAAGAGACACCTAGTCGTCTAGGAGCTAGAAGCTCCAAGAGTAATGAATCCACAAAGAACTCGATGTAGTACCAAAGCTCGAATCAAGAAGAAGAGCAAGAGAGATTTAGAGATGAAGCACAAAAACCACAGCTCTCAAGCTCACTCAAAGATTTCTCTCCAAAGATTTGAAATGGGAGAGGCAAGAGATGTGTGAGAGAGAGAGGGAGGTGTTTCTTGGGTTAGAAATGGAGTTCAAATCGTGCTCACTGCTGTGGGGTGAGAGGTAGGAGTGAGTATATATAGGTGGAGCTCAAAACTAGCCGTTTGGGCAGATTTTTCTGCCTGAGACCGGTTGAACCGCCCCTGGCAGGCCTGGCAGCCTGTCTGCCAGTCTGACTGGCAGACTGACACACAGACTGACCGCAGACTGGTCAAAGTTGACCAAGACCGATTGAACCACCCCTAAGACCGGTTCAACCGCCTGGGGCAGGCTGACAGACAGTCTGCCAGTCAGACTGGCAGACTGCAAGTCAGACTGCAAAAACAGGTCCTGACACCGGTTGAACCGCCCCTAGGGCTGGTTCAACCGGTATTGACCAGTGAGGTCCGGGAAAAAAACCCCGGCTGAACTTTTCTTGGACCCCGGTTGAACCTCTCTGGACCCCGGTTGAACTTGCCCTGGACCCCGGTTGAACCTGCCTGGACCCCAGTTGAAGTTGAAGTTCAGCTGGAGTTGAGAAAGTTCAACTCAGCTGAAGTTCAGCTCAGCTGCAGCTGAAGAAGCTCAACTCAGCTGAAGTTCAGCTCAGCTGAAAAGCTCAGCTGCAGCTGAAGAAGCTCAACTCAGCTGAAGTTCAGCTCAGCTGAAAAGCTCAGCTGCAGTTGAAGAAGTTCAGCTGCTTTTCAACAAGAACACTCTAGGTTTCTCAAACCTAACCATGGTCAACCATAGAATTTTAAAGAGATTTTTGGTTTTCAAAAAATAGCTTTTGAATATAGAGGCTTGAGCTTTGGCAAAACACCAACCTTCTTTTTGGATCCCTCTTTATAGTACGACGATTCCTATACTCAAGTTAAATAAAATATAATTAAGTAAACTCCTTGAGTCATTGGTGTCTCATGTGTGATTTCTCCATGGCGTTGCTTCATAAGGATCACAAACATCTTTGTCTCACCTTTTGAAGCAAACATAAATCAAACCCTGTGACTTGTACCATATCACCATATGTGAGTTCAAATCATGGCTTCAAGTCACCGTACTGATGCATCAACATGTTATATTGTTATAACTCTTCATAGCTGATTAGTTCATCGACTTAGTGCAAGTACTCTCTTCTTCACCTTAGCCATGGTACCTCGGTCCACAAGCCGTCGCTTGGCCTTCACCTTCGCTTAGTTCCTCGAAGCCCTTTCCTTGCTATCTTCACCCTATCAAGCCATTCTTGAGTCACATCATATTGAGCATCCATTGAGAGAATCATTTCTTCAATATTGTGAACCTTGCTTGAATGTCTTTTAGATATAATTGTTAAAACCAATCAAGCTCTAGTTTGATTCTCATAGAAGCATATATGGACTGGTAGTAATATGGTCAAGCCAATTCACGATTCCTCATATCTTATCCACTTTGGCTTAACCAGTCCTCTTAATCACTTTATCCTCTATTCTGATCATATTTATGCATAGTGATTTCTCAGGACATGTCCATATATTCAAACCAATATAGAGACCATATTATATCCATTTGCATTGTCTCACTGGTTATTTGACCTTGTGTTGAACCTTGTTCACTGATCATTATTCACTATGTCAAGTATGTTCATCATACTGAATTTCCTGTTCAACACTTAGCAAACTTGTTAGACCTTTAAATGTGTTGTTATCCAAATCACCAAAACTCACAAAAGGGATGAATGCACTTTCAATCTCCCCCTTTTTGGTGATTGATGACAACACATTTAAAGCTTACATAAGATTTGATAAATAAGATTTTGAATCCTATGATATAATTTCTCCCCCTAAATATGTGCATTTCAGAAAATACCAATTTTGTACTTCAAATGCCAAAAGCACATATTTGGGTCAAAGAGTGAAGACAACTTATATCATACTATTCATGGGGTGCAGTGTGTCATAAAATAAATGTGATGCTCATGACATAGTATGCACTCATCAATTTTCTACATCTTATGTTTTTCTTATGATTCCCCCTTTTGTTAATTATTTCTCCCCTTTTTCAAAAGTCTTTTTACACACACTATCATGAAAAGGATCCTTAGATGACAAAAAAGTAATGTAGAAGTGGCATGAAGTGATGTACCTTTGTTTTACCTTTTCAAGGGGGGGGTTCCAAACTTGTGTTGGATTTAGAATTCATTTGCACGCTCTTGTTGGTATAGTTGTGACATAAGTCCAAGATATCAAATGAAGATTGTCATACTAAATTGAAGGTGAAACTTGATACCCAGAGTCTAGATGTCACCTAGCATTTTCTTATCACAACAAGAGGTAACATGAAAATTGCACAAGTATGAATTGTACAACTAGTGATCATGTACGAAAAATATCAATTGAAAACCACCAATTGATACAATTTGATAGATAATCAGATCACTAATTGCATATTACACTAAGTTCTCCTCAAGTTTTAGTGCACACATATATATGAATTCAATTGATACCTGTTGAGATTACTTATTTGCAACTTAAAGTACCATTGGCATAAAAGGAGTATCAATTGAACATAATCATGGAACATAAGAAACATGTGCACTATTTAATCAATTAAGTTCTAGACAGGAGAATCTATAAGCTATGCTACTTCAGATATTTGTAATCCAAAAAGATGTGATACATATTTACCAATTTTAGATGATGTTGGAGTAGCATATACAAGAGAAACTCATTCTCTTATGAGATGTATAGAAGATACATTTATTGGAGCAAAGAATCTTTGATACCCATCAAAATTTGCAGTGGAAGCGATTGTCTTTGTCCGAAGATTCCTTTCTAATTCGAGACTACACACATAATAGACTTGGAAATGAAGTTAGTCTAAAAGATTCAAATTATAGACTATTCTCCCCCTAAATGTGTGCATACAAGTGATGAATACTTGTTTAGCTTATGCACTTGGACTTGTGAGGCCAGGGGATTAAGTCCTACAATTTGAACCTTGGTACAAATAAAGTATGAAAATATGAAATTGCACCAATTGAAGGAATTACTGATACTCAACAAGTATACTAATAGACATGATATGCAACATTTTAAGCCAAAAAGTTAGCATGTTTGACTCACACCTCACTAAGATGACTTAAGACTAACTTATGACATCACCACAAGAGGTATTAATCAAATATCTAGAGATTCTTTAATCGTCACCACAAGTGTAACCTTATGGTGTGACTTAAGATATTGCATATACATGCACACACTAGCATGTAAGAGCCTAGAAATAAAAAATGTAATACAATAGTTCATGGAGTGACACACCTTTGTTCCATGCCATATGGTCTTCATTATAATCATGAATTTCTATCTTAGCTTTTGATAGGCTTGACATTTCAAAGAGAAACTTATCCTCTTTAAACGATCAAGAGAAACTCATTCTCTTCAAAGAACTACACAAATTCACTAAAAGAAAATGTTAGTCTTTAAGGACACAAGATATAGAATGAGCTCCCCCTAAATGTGTGCATCAAGTACTCGAATTACTTGTAACATGCACTTGATTCAATTAAGATTCTTAGAGGGGTTCATCATATATCTTGGCCAGGGCATAATAAATTTGCAACAATTGAAATCATGCTAGAGAATACATATCGTTTCCCAAAAGAACTAATCCATGGGGTGACATGTGGTAATTATTTGATCATTTCCTTGGAACCACTCATCCTCATTTGATGTTCTTCTTTCACCAAGGTGTGAGACTACACAACATGAACTTGAAAGAAATCATTAGTCTCATAAGATATAGGCTAAACTCTCCCTCAATTTGTGCATGCAAGAGTACACAAAGTACACTTATGCCCATTAACAATGTGAGGTTAAAGGAGATGTTTGTACTATATCTTGGCTTAACATAACATGCTTTATATAGATGATGAAAATTAAACCAATTGAAGATTTAAGAATTGAAAGTATATCAATTGAAATCCTGAAGGGTAAAGCATGCTAATATGAACCTCAAACCTCATAATGAAGGATATCATATAAATATGTCACTACATCTTCATTATTTGGTTGACAAAAAAATATATAACTCCCTTCTTGAATCATTGTGATCTCTTTTCTCTTTACGATTTCATCCAACCAAGTGATCTTGAACTTCTTTCATCTTTTCTTGATTCGATCATACTTGATATGAGACCCATTGAAACTCAATGATTGAAACAACCAAGACTCTTATATCCGTAGATTTTGAATCCATCTTGAAAGCACTTGGAAGGACCTTATTGAAACACTTAGAGAAGAGAGCATTAGAAACACAAGGGAGGGTTTCACAAATGATAATCCTTATATGTGGATGGAGAATGAATCATCATTCTTGAAACCCAAAAGGATAGATTTAATTCCTTTAAATTAGTGCACACATATAGTTGATCTCAAAGTTATATGCACTATTGAACATTTTATATTGCAAGGAAATTAACCTATACTATGGTACATCCCACTAAGGATAGAATACTAAAACGACTGAAGGAGAGGAAGTTTTCATACCTTGGCCTCTTATCAACTTCTTCTTACTTTAGTTGAATAGTATCCTTTAAGCTTGTGATTTATCCAATTTAATAATAAGCACCATCTCTTAATATAGATTTTCTATGGATAAACTCAACACAAGAGATGGCATTAGTAGCACAAGCACTAGTTTCTTATTTAGCAATCCTTTATATGTGGAAGGCAATCGAGTTGCTAAAATAGAGAAGCCTCATAATATGGACTAAATTTCCTTTGAGCCCTCATGCACAATATATTTTGAATGACATGGATAATATGCATGGTGTTCAATGAAGTCTAAAGGGCTGACTTAATCCATATTATGGTAAGTGTTTAATATAGAAGAATCAAATCCAAATTAACTAGATAGAGAATACGTCACATAATTTTGGATTGTTGACCATATGATAATATTCATTCATCTTCCAATTAGACCTTTATTTCATAATCAACAACTGATGTATATCCTCAAGTGCTTCTTTTTCCTTAGTGGCTACACAAGTCACAAAAGAGATAAGATTTGAAAATAATATGCACTTGAGATTCAGTTGTTACCACCCTTGCTACTATCTCCAAATATGATTTATACATTCAATATCGAGCACCCAACTTAATCCATTGAAGGTGTGATCCTGCAAAACAAGTTTAAGCTTCATATCTTGGTACCCAATTTGAATTGGGTCCTTTGAGATTAGTAGGAAGAGCCTTGAGTACCCACACAATCCTTATTGTGACCTTTCCCTTTGTGCAGGCACCCAAATATACTTGACAACCATCTTATATGGTTTCAAGTCAATATTTAATCACATAGACAAAAGCTAGAGTTAAGAATAGGAGCCTTTTCTCCTTTTCTTGATACATCATTGTGTTGCCTTCTTGATGATGAACCTAGCTTGACCTTGGGTGCACCTAGCTTATCAAGGTTAGTCACACAAGCATTCATATCATGAAGACAAGTTATGCATGGAATTTACAACTTAGTGATCTAATTCAATGTGAAGCATATGGATACCGATTGAAGTAGATTTCTAAGATATCAAAATATGGGTTTCCAAAATTTAGAGAGTATGGATCACTAATTGTACCTTTTACAGTTTAAAAATCATATCCATGTTAGTGCATATGTATGTGATGAATATCAACAAAAAGGATTCTTATGCACTTTTAGATTTAACGATAGAGAATTATAAATTGCATCAAGAGTAGCTATTTGGAAGACAAAGATTACAATCCATATGAATGAGATACAAATTTACCATTTTGGATTCTCTTAGTTTAGCTTACTCAAGGGAAATTTATTCTCTACAACACAAGATATATAATGTTCTCCCACTAGATATGTGCATCAAGTATTTGAATGACTTGCCACATGCACTTTCAACTCAGTTAAGAGTCTCATGAGGAGTACATTACATATCATGGTCAAGGCACATAAAATTTGCAATGAATTGACTTATCCTTAAGAATAGTTACCACCAAGTAGAGCGTACCATTTGTTGTACCAATTTGAAAGATCTTACTATCGGTGGTGGTGTCACCTTAGTATTCTTATTTTCATCATTTGTGGAGACTTCCTTCTTTGTTATCTCTTTTCCTTTTAAAACTAGTCGATAAAACACTTTGAAAAGAGGCATTAGTAGTACAAGGAAGTATTTAATGAATGATGATATCTATATATGAATGGCAAACAAATCATCATTTATGAGGCGTAAAGGCATAAATTAAATTCCTTTTAAGTTAATGCACATGGAGCAGTGAATTCACAATATGCACTCATTTACAAATTTAAGCCAAAAGGAATTTAACCTTCATATTGACATTCCTTTCCATAAAATAGATTATTACCAATTGAAAGGATGCCACTTGGAAGGAACTACTATTGATCAACTACCAATTGAAGCAATTTGTTCCATACCTTTGCCTTGAGCATTCCTAATCTTTCTTTTAGGTGAAGATTAACCTTTAAAGCTTGTGATTTTACCAATTAAAAGAGCACAATCTCTACTTATGAATTTCCATGAAATATCTTAAAAGAGATTGTATTAGTAACACAAGCAATAGTTTCCTATTTAGCAACCTCTAGTATATGAATGTCAAGAAGGTTACTAAAACAAGGAAACCTCATGATATGAACTAAATTACCCTTACAAGCATCATGCATAACATCAATTGTAAAAAAAGATAAAAGTAGCATGATTATTTAATTAAGTTTACATGGCAAGTTTAATTCATAGCATGGTGAGTGATTAATGTAGAAGACTCAAAACCAATTTAAACAAAAATGAATACATCACATAGTATTGGTTCGATCTTGTTTGAATGTTGAATAGCACACTCCATTTGGGAAACACATTCTCATGTTGTGAGACTACATAAACACTTAGATAAAAACATTAGTCTCACAACTCTAGTCATATAGAGAATTCCCTTTTTTTAAGTGCTTTAAGAATTTGAATTTCTTACTTAGCACTGTATTCATTTACGAACATGGGATAATACTCTTTATGTCTAGGTCATGGCAATAATACGATAATTCATTTGAAATATGCCACGAATTAATTATCATCAATTAAAACATGTAGATTGCCACATATAAGAATAACGAATATGCAATCTACCATATAATTAGATCCTTTCCAAAGCAAGGTAAAATCTTTTAAGTTCATTCTCAAGAGCTTCATTTTTCCTATGTGGCTACAAAAGACACAAAGGAATATACCAATTAAAAGCAATGTGCACTTAAGAATTAATTGTTACCATCCTTTGGATATCACTTGGTTGTAGGCCTTTTGCTTGATTCCCACAAAGGTTAATCCTTATTCCCTACAACACAAGTTCTTGCTAGAGATGAATATGAAGTTAGTGATATAACAACTCAATTCATCTTTGGGTCAATCTTAAAGGATAGACAATGTAAGATTGATAGCTTGAGATAAGAATTGAGTTAAACCGCTCAAGCACCCCAAAGCTTCATATCATCTCTGGGTACCTGCAAAACTTATTAAGTACATTTTGGTACCCATTTTTGGATGGGTCTATCAAGGTTAGCCAATAAGGACTTAGGCACCCAAATACCCTTGGTCCTAGAATGTGGTGAACTCATCACCTTTCTAGCACAAGAGTCAAATTTGGGTCTCCTAAGCATATTTGAATGTATTAACAAGTTAGGCTTAGGAGTTTTACCCTTTGGACAAACCTTGAATAGATGACCTTTTTCACGGCAATTGTAGAAATGTGATGCTTATCCTTGCAATGCATTTGCCTTTTGCTTTCATCCTTTTTGATGGTCATCTTTCTTGATCGTGCAAGGTCTTGATTCTTCATGTGGGGGCATGAATCAATTTCATGGCCCTTCTCCTTGCATCCATAGCACCTCCTATCGCTTCTCTTTGATTTTTCTTTGTTGAAGCACATAGGTACATAGTTAGAGCAAATCATATGAGCATTAATTTTCTCACCATGGATTTTGCTCATGCCCTTCTTGGAAAGCTTGGTATTCTTTTGAAGGGGTTTTGTGCATGCTACAGTTGTCCCCTTCTCAAGCTTTTTCACCATATTATCACGGTTATCTTGAGAAGGTTGAGCATGACACTTTCCCTTCAAAATAGTTAAGCTCCTTTTTAGCCTCTCATTTTCTTCCTTGAGCTCTTTATTTTCTTGTGTGATAGAAATATCACTAATTCCTGAAATTTCTAGCTCAATGGAAGATTGGCTTGCTTGATAACAACAATTGTTAGCACATGGTAATATAGTTTCTATTTGAGTACATGTGCATATGTGAGGTTGGTATGATTTCAAATTAGTTAACACAACCTCATGAGCCATTTCTAACATGATATGTGAATCCATAAATTTATTATGAGAGCACACAAGCATATCATGTTTTTCTTGCAAAGCTAGATTTTCAATATTTAGCCTTTCTACCGTGTTCTTGAGCATAGCATTTTTATTTTCTAATTGAGCAATATATGATGAATGATTAATAGCTTTAATTTGCTCAATTGAAATGTCTTCATACCTTTGGACCAAATCATCATGAGAGCACTTTAGCTTCTCATGCTCTTTGGTCAACTTCTCCAAGTCTTTGATTTTTTCGATGAGGATATCTTCTTGCTTATGAAGCATTTCCTTTTGTTCTTCCGCTCTTTTCATGAGTTTGAGCAAGCTCATCCGGTTCTTCTTACTTAGTTGAGCGAAGAATTTTTGAAGATCATCCTCATCTTCACTATCACTTTCATGCTCCTCCTCATCCTCACTTTCGCTTTCACTGTCACTCCCATTAGCAATAAAGCACATATGAGAAGTGGATTTGAAAGACGAACCTTGTGAAGAGGTGGATTCGTCGTTTGGTCTCCATCGATCATTTTCTTCTTCAATTTTCTTTTTCGCCTCATCTTCCTTCATTTTGAGGAACATCCTTTCGGCGATTCTCATGGCAAGATCTATTGCCCTAGGATCAACATCTGCACCAAAAGATAAAGTCGAGGCAACCTCAACTTTTTCAAGCTTAGAACCACTTTCGTTTCTTAGTCCCCCCGACATGATCTTTTCCTCACGCGGTTAAGCGTTAGAACGAGGATTAGGCTCCGATACCAATTGAAAGTTGCCTAGAGGGGGGGTGAATAGGCAAGTTAAAGCTTTTTCAACAAAAACTAGAAGCAAACTGGGTAAAACTGAATTGATCTCGAAATTCACCCAGTTAACTTTGGAAATGAGATGTTCTAAATGATCCACAGGGTTCAAAGTAGTAGATCTGAGAAGAGCACTTCTCAAAATCCACACACCAAAAAGATATAAACAATTCTTTCGCGGGATGGTGAGAGAACAAAGAACACAAGTAAGCACAATAAACAAGAACACAAGAGACACAAGATTTATCCCGAGGTTCGGTCACACCACCAAGGTGCCCTACTTCCTCGTTGAGGCGCCCACAAAGAGCCGGGTCTCTTTCAACCCTAATCCTCCCTTTGCCGACCACAAAGGTCAAGCCCACACAATAATCTTTGCTCAAACGAGCGGGTAATACAAACTTTCTTGTGGTCTTCCACAAGATTTGGAGACTCACAAGAGACACCTAGTCGTCTAGGAGCTAGAAGCTCCAAGAGTAATGAATCCACAAAGAACTCGATGTAGTACCAAAGCTCGAATCAAGAAGAAGAGCAAGAGAGATTTAGAGATGAAGCACAAAAACCGCAGCTCTCAAGCTCACTCAAAGATTTCTCTCCAAAGATTTGAAATGGGAGAGGCAAGAGATGTGTGAGAGAGAGAGGGAGGTGTTTCTTGGGTTAGAAATGGAGTTCAAATCGTGCTCACTGCTGTGGGGTGAGAGGTAGGAGTGAGTATATATAGGTGGAGCTCAAAACTAGCCGTTTGGGCAGATTTTTCTGCCTGAGACCGGTTGAACCGCCCCCTAGGGCGGTTGAACCGCCCCTGGCAGGCCTGGCAGCCTGTCTGCCAGTCTGACTGGCAGACTGACGCGCAGACTGACCGCAGACTGGTCAAAGTTGACCAAGACCGGTTGAACCGCCCCTAAGACCGGTTCAACCGCCTGGGGCAGGCTGACAGACAGTCTGCCAGTCAGACTGGCAGACTGCAAGTCAGACTGCAAAAACAGGTCCTGACACCGGTTGAACCGCCCCTAGGGCCGGTTCAACCGGTATTGACCAGTGAGGTCCGGGAAAAAAACCCCGGCTGAACTTTTCTTGGACCCCGGTTGAACCTCTCTGGACCCCGGTTGAACTTGCCCTGGACCCCGGTTGAACCTGCCTGGACCCCAGTTGAAGTTGAAGTTCAGCTGGAGTTGAGAAAGTTCAACTCAGCTGAAGTTCAGCTCAGCTGCAGCTGAAGAAGCTCAACTCAGCTGAAGTTCAGCTCAGCTGAAAAGCTCAGCTGCAGCTGAAGAAGCTCAACTCAGCTGAAGTTCAGCTCAGCTGAAAAGCTCAGCTGCAGTTGAAGAAGTTCAGCTGCTTTTCAACAAGAACACTCTAGGTTTCTCAAACCTAACCATGGTCAACCATAGAATTTTAAAGAGATTTTTGGTTTTCAAAAAATAGCTTTTGAATATAGAGGCTTGAGCTTTGGCAAAACACCAACCTTCTTTTTGGATCCCTCTTTATAGTACGACGATTCCTATACTCAAGTTAAATAAAATATAATTAAGTAAACTCCTTGAGTCATTGGTGTCTCATGTGTGATTTCTCCATGGCGTTGCTTCATAAGGATCACAAACATCTTTGTCTCACCTTTTGAAGCAAACATAAATCAAACCCTGTGACTTGTACCATATCACCATATGTGAGTTCAAATCATGGCTTCAAGTCACCGTACTGATGCATCAACATGTTATAACTCTTCATAGCTGATTAGTTCATCGACTTAGTGCAAGTACTCTCTTCTTCACCTTAGCCATGGTACCTCGGTCCACAAGCCGTCGCTTGGCCTTCACCTTCGCTTAGTTCCTCGAAGCCCTTTCCTTGCTATCTTCACCCTATCAAGCCATTCTTGAGTCACATCATATTGAGCATCCATTGAGAGAATCATTTCTTCAATATTGTGAACCTTGCTTGAATGTCTTTTAGATATAATTGTTAAAACCAATCAAGCTCTAGTTTGATTCTCATAGAAGCATATATGGACTGGTAGTAATATGGTCAAGCCAATTCACGATTCCTCATATCTTATCCACTTTGGCTTAACCAGTCCTCTTAATCACTTTATCCTCTATTCTGATCATATTTATGCATAGTGATTTCTCAGGACATGTCCATATATTCAAACCAATATAGAGACCATATTATATCCATTTGCATTGTCTCACTGGTTATTTGACCTTGTGTTGAACCTTGTTCACTGATCATTATTCACTATGTCAAGTATGTTCATCATACTGAATTTCCTGTTCAACACTTAGCAAACTTGTTAGACCTTTAAATGTGTTGTTATCCAAATCACCAAAACTCACAAAAGGGATGAATGCACTTTCATTAGGGCGCTAGCTCTCCACTGCTAGACACGTTAGCACATTGCTACACTCCCCATTGTACACCTGGATCCTCTCCTTACGCCTATAAAAGGGAGGACCAGGGCCCTCTTACAGAGGGTTGGCCCGCGCGGAGAAGGACGGGACGGCGCTCGCACAAGGCCGCTCGCTCCCACTCCCGCGTGGACGCTTGTATCTCCCTACTGCAAGCGCACCCGACTCAGGCGCGACGCTGACACGAAGGCCGCGGGATCCACTCTCTCACGCCTGCCTCCCTCCAGCTGCTTCCTTTCCCCCCTTCGCGTTCCGCCTCGCGTCGACCCATCTGGGCTGGGGCACGCGGCGACAATTCACTCGTCGGTCCAGGGACCCCCCGGGTTTCGAAACACCGACACTTGGCGCGCCAGGTAGGGGCCTGCTGCATGTTGACGAACAGCTTCCCGTCAAGCTCCAGATGGGCAGTCTCCAGCAACCTTTCCGGCCCGGGACGGTGCTCCGTTTCGGGAATCTTGAGTTCATGTCTCTCGACGGCAGCTACGACATGATACTCCTTCCCCCGCCGTGCGACAGCGACAATGGCGGTCGACAACCCGCTCGCCGATGGGGAAATCGACGACGCCTTCCCCACGTGGTGGAAGGACGACATTCGGGCTTGTCCCGTCCCCTCCCCCGCTGACGGAGGAGGAGGCGGGGCAACCAAGGCCAAGCGGGAAGCGGCACCTCGTTGGCTGTCGAGCGAGTCGACGGCGCCGGTGCCCCAATGGAGGGCGCGTCGGGCATCGATCTCGCGTCTGAGACGAAGACGAGCGCCACCTCCCCGCAACACGCCAATCTCAAGCAAACGCACGACGCCAGCACGCTCGCGAAGGACTTGCTGGGCGTCACCCTCGTACCTGAGACAACGGTGCAGTCAGTCCCAGACGCGACCTCGTCACCGCCCGTCGACCGAAAGGTACCGACCGATTCCCATCTCGCGTCTTTTGGATTCGGCCTCGACCCACCAAGCGACTCCGCTTCGGTAAGTACTCTCATAGAGGCGAGTCCGAACCCTCTGGGGTATCGTGTGCGGTCACCCTGGGACCGGCTGACGACCGACTTGACCTACGAGCCCTCGGGGTCCGAGGAAGATGGCGAGCTCGACCTTTGTTGGGATTTCTCCGGACTTGGTAACCCCAGTGTCGTGCGGGACTTCATGACCGCATGTGACTACTGCCTTTCCGACTATTCCGACGGCAGCCGCGGCCTCGACAACGAGGACCGCGGCCCAAGTCGTGAATGTTTCCACGTCGATCTAGGGGGTCCCGGCGAAGGCAACCATCTTGGTATGCCGGAAAACGGTGATCCCCCTAGGCCCGTGCCTCGCGTTGACATCCTTCGGGAGCTAGCTGTGGTCCCCGTCCCGGCGGGGGATCCTGACCCACAGCTCGAGCAAATCCGCGAAAGGCAGGCCAGGCTCGATGAGGGAGCAGGAACGCTTGTGCCGATCCGCTGGGACATCGGGCAGGAATGGGCGGTCCAACCCCCGGCCGGAGAAGCGCGTCATCTCCCCCAGGACATCCAGCACCGCATCGCCGACGACGTCAGGGTGAGGCCGCCGCCGGATTCCAGCGGAGTCGGCCAGAACCTGGCTGCAGCGGCAATACTCCTCCGCGCGATGCCGGAGCCATCAACCACCGAGGGGCGGCGTATCCAGGGAGAGCTCAAGAATCTCCTGGAGGACGCCGCGGTCCGACGGGCCGAAAGCTCTGCCTCCCGAAGGCAGGGGTTCCCCTCGGAACATCGCGCCGCGACTTCCCGATTCATGCGGGAAGCCTCGGTCCACTCCGGGCGCACGCGCAACACAGCACCTGCGGCCCCGGGTCGCCTCGGCAACGAGCACCATCATCATAGCCGTCGGGCCCACCTCGACGACAGGGCGCGCCGAGGCTACCACCCCAGGCGTGGGGGATGCTACGACAGCGGGGAGGATCGGAGCCCTTCGCCCGAACCACCCGGTTCGCAGGCTTTCAGCCGCGCCATACGACGGACACCGTTCCCGACCCGGTTCCGAATCCCGACTACTATCACAAAGTACTCGGGGGAGACGAGACCGGAACTGTGGCTCGCGGACTTTCGGCTGGCCTGCCAACTGGGTGGAACGGACGATGATAACCTCATCATCCGCAACCTCCCCCTGTTCCTCTCCGACACCACTCGAGCCTGGCTGGAGCACCTGCCCCCGGGGCAGATCTCCAACTGGGATGACCTGGTCCAAGCCTTCGCCGGCAATTTCCAGGGCACGTACGTGCGCCCTGGGAACTCCTGGGATCTCCGAAGCTGCCGCCAGCAGCCGGGAGAGTCTCTCCGGGACTACATCCGGCGATTCTCGAAGCAGCGTACAGAGCTGCCCAACGTCACCGATTCAGATGTCATTGGCGCGTTGCTCGCCGGCACCACCTGCCGCGACCTGGTGAGCAAGCTGGGTCACAAGACCCCCACCAGGGCGAGCGAGCTGATGGACATCGCCACCAAGTTCACCTCTGGCCAGGAGGCGGTTGAGGCCATTTTCCGGAAGGACAAGCAGCCCCAGGGCCGCCCACCGGAAGATGCTCCTGAGGCGTCAACTCAGCGCGGCGGCAAGAAGAAAGGCAAGAAGAAGTCGCAAGCGAAACGTGACGCCGCCGACGCGGACCTTGTCGCCGCCGCCGAGTACAAGAACCCTCGGAAACCACCCGGAGGTGCCAACCTCTTCGACAAGATGCTCAAGGAGCCGTGCCCCTATCATCAGGGGCCCGTCAAGCACACCCTTGAGGAGTGTGCCATGCTTCGACGACACTTCCACAAGGTCGGGCCACCCGCGGAGGGTGGCAAGGCCCTCGACAACGCAAAGGAGGAAGATCACAAGGCAGGAGGGTTCCCCGAGGTCCGCGACTGCTTCATGATCTACGGCGGGCAAGTGGCGAACGCCTCGGCTCTGCACCGCAAGCAAGAGCGTCGGGAGGTCTGCTCGATAAAGGTGGCGACGCCAGTCTACCTAGACTGGTCCGACAAGCCCATCACCTTTGGCCAGGCCGACCATCCAGACTACGTGCCGAGCCCAGGGAGATACCCACTCGTTGTCGACCCCATCATCGGCAACGTCAGGCTCACCAAGGTCCTCATGGATGGAGGCAGCGGCCTCAACATCATCTACGCCGAGACCCTCGGGCTCCTGCGGATTGATCTGTCCTCAGTCCGGACGGGCGCTGCGCCTTTCCACGGGATCGTCCCCGGGAAGCGCGTTCAACCCCTCGGACAACTCGACCTACCCATCTGCTTCGGGACGCCCTCCAACTTTCGAAAGGAGACCCTCACGTTCGAAGTGGTCGGGTTTCGAGGAACCTACCACGCAGTGCTGGGGAGGCCATGCTACGCCAAGTTCATGGCCGTCCCCAACTACACCTACCTCAAGCTCAAGATGCCGGGCCCCAACGGGGTCATCACCATCGGGCCCACGTACCGACACGCGTACGAATGCGATGTGGAGTGCGTGGAGTACGCCGAGGCCCTCACCGAATTCGAGGCCCTCATCGCTGACCTGGAGAGCCTCTCTAGGGAGCCGCCCGACGTGAAGCGCCACGCCGGCAACTTCGAACCAGCGGAGACGGTCAAGTCCATCCCTCTCGACCCCTGCAACGACGCCTCCAAGCAGATCCGGATCGGTTCCGAGCTCGACCCTAAATAGGAAGCGGTGCTCGTCGACTTTCTCCGCGCAAACGCCGACGTTTTCGCGTGGAGTCCCTCGGACATGCCCGGCATACCGAGGGAAGTCGCCGAGCACTCTCTGGATATTCGAGCTGGGGCCCGACCCGTGAAGCAACCTCTGCGCCGATTCGACGAAGAAAAGCGCAGGGCCATAGGCGAGGAGATCCACAAGCTACTGGCGGCAGGGTTCATCAAAGAGGTATTCCATCTCGAATGGCTTGCCAACCCTGTGCTTGTGAGAAAGAAAGGGGGGAAATGGCGGATGTGTGTAGACTACACTGGTCTAAACAAAGCATGTCCGAAGGTTCCCTACCCTCTGCCTCGCATCGATCAGATCGTGGATTCCACTCCTGGGTGCGAAACCCTGTCTTTTCTCGATGCCTACTCAGGGTATCACCAGATCAGGATGAAAGAGTCCGACCAGCTCGCGACTTCATTCATCACACCCTTCGGCATGTACTGCTATGTTACAATGCTGTTTGGTTCGAGGAATGCGGGGGCAACGTACCAGCGATGCATGAACCATGTGTTTGGCAAACACATCGGCCGAACGGTCGAGGCCTACGTCGATGACATTGTAGACAAGACGAGGAAGGCCTCCGACCTCCTTTCCGACCTTGAAGCGACATTCCGATGTCTCAAGGCGAAAGGCGTGAAGCTTAATCCCGAAAAGTGTGTCTTCGGGGTCCGCCGAGGCATGCTCTTGGGGTTCATCGTCTCCGAGCGGGGCATCGAAGCCAACCCGGAGAAGATTGCAGCCATCACCTGCATGGGGCCAATCAAGGACTTGAAAGGCGTACAGAGGGTCATGGGATGTCTCGCGGCTCTGAGCCGCTTCATCTCCCGCCTCGGCGAAAGAGGTCTGCCTCTGTACCGCCTCTTAAGGAAAGCTGAGCGCTTCGCTTGGACTCCCGAGGCCGAGGAAGCCCTCGGGAACCTGAAGGCGCTCCTCACGAGCGCGCCCATCTTGGTGCCCCCCGCTGCCGGAGAAGCCCTCTTGATCTACGTCGCCGCAACCACCCAGGTGGTTAGCGCCGCGATCGTGGTTGAGAGACGAGAAGAGGGGCATGTATTGCCCGTCCAGAGGCCAGTCTACTTCATAAGTGAGGTACTGTCCGAGACCAAGATCCGCTACCCACAAATCCAGAAGCTGTTGTACGCGGTGATCCTGACACGGCGGAAGTTGCGACACTACTTCGAGTCTCATCCGGTGACTGTGGTGTCATCCTTCCCCCTGGGAGAGATCATCCAGTCCCGAGAGGCCTCGGGTAGAATTGCGAAGTGGGCGGTGGAGATCATGGGCGAGACGATCTTGTTCGCCCCTCGGAAGGCCATCAAGTCCTAGGTCTTGGCGGACTTCGTGGCTAAATGGGCCGACACCCAGCTCCGATCCAACCGGAGCTCTGGACCATGTTTTTCGACGGGTCGCTGATGAAGACGGGGGCCGGCGCAGGCCTCCTCTTCGTCTCGCCCCTCGGGAAGCACCTACGCTACGTGCTACGCCTCCACTTCCCGGTGTCCAACAATGTGGCAGAGTACGAGGCTCTGGTAAACGGGTTGCAAATCGCCATCGAGCTAGGGGTCCGACGCCTCGACGCTCGCGGTGACTCGCAGCTCGTCATCGACCAAGTCATGAAGAACTCCCACTGCCGCGACCCGAAGATGGAAGCCTACTGCGATGAGGTTCGGCGCCTGGAAGACAAGTTCTACGGGCTCAAGCTCAACCACATCGCCCAACACTACAACGAGACTGCGGACGAGCTGGCTAAAATAGCCTCGGGACGAACAACAGTTCCCCCGGACGTATTCTTCTCGAGACCTGCATCAACCCTCCGTCAAGACTGAGGACACGCCCGAGCCCGAGGCACCTTCGGCTCCGCCCGAGGCACCTTCGGTTGACTCCGAGGTATCCTCGGCTCAGTCCGAGGTACCCTCGGCCCAGTCCGAGGTACCCTCAGCTCAACCCGAGGTACCCTCGGCCCCCGAGGGTGAGGCACTGCGCGTCGAGGGGGAACAGAGCGAGGTCACGCCTAATCAAAGCTGGCATACCCCGTACCTGCAATATCTCCACCGAGGAGAGCTGCCCCTCGACCAAACCGAAGCTCGGCGGTTGGCGCGGCGCGCCAAGTCTTTCGTCTTGCTGGGATATGGGAAGGAGCTCTATCACCGTAGCCCCTCAGGCATCCTCCAGCGATGCATTTCCATGGCCGAAGGCCAGGAGCTCTTGCAAGAGATACACTCGGGGGCTTGCGGCCATCACGCAGCACCTCGAACCCTCGTTGGAAACGCCTTCCAACAAGGATTCTACTGGCCGACGGTAGTGGCCGACGCTACTAGAATTGTCCGCACCTGCGAAGGGTGTCAGTTCTACGCGAGGCAGACCCACCTGCTCGCTCAGGCTCTGCAGACCATACCCATCACCTGGCCGTTTGCTGTGTGGGGTCTGGACCTCGTTGGCCCCTTGCAGAAGGCACCCGGGGGCTACACGCACCTGTTGGTCGCCATCGACAAATTCTCCAAGTGGATCGAGGTCCGACCCCTAAACAGCATCAGGTCCGAACAGGCGGTGGCGTTCTTCACCAACATCATCCATCGCTTTGGGGTCCCGAACTCCATCATCACCGACAACGGTACCCAGTTCACCGGCAGAAAGTTCCTGGACTTCTGCAAGGATCACCACATCCGGGTGGACTGGGCTGCCGTGGCTCACCCCATGACGAATGGGCAAGTGGAGCGGGCTAACGGCATGATCCTGCAAGGACTCAAGCCTCGGATCTACAACGACCTCAACAAGTTCGGCAAGCGGTGGATGAAGGAACTCCCCTCAGTGGTCTGGAGTCTGAGGACAACGCCGAGCCGAGCCACAGGCTTCACACCGTTCTTTCTAGTCTATGGGGCCGAGGCCATCTTGCCCACAGACTTAGAATACGGTTCCCCGAGGGCGAGGGCCTACACCGACCAAAACAACCGAGCCAACCGAGAAGACTCGCTGGACCAGCTGGAGGAGGCTTGGGACATGGCCTTACTACACTCGGCGCGGTACCAGCAGTCCCTGCGACGCTACCACGCCCGAGGGGTTTGGTCCCGAGACCTCCAGGTGGGTGACCTGGTGCTTCGGCTGCGACAAGACGCCCGAGGGCGGCACAAACTCACGCCTCCCTGGGAAGGGCCGTTCGTCATCGCCAAGGTCTTGAAGCCTAGAACGTACAAGCTGGCCAACAGCCAAGGCGAGGTCTACAGCAACGCTTGGAACATCCAACAGCTACGTCGTTTCTACCCTTAAGATGCTTTCAAGTTGCTCGTATACCTCGTTCACGCACCAAGTCTAGTCATCAAGGAAGGGTCAGCCTTGCCTCGGCAAAGCCCGACCCTCCCTCGGGGGCTAGAAGGGGGCAACCCCCTCTGCATCAAAATTTTCCTCGAAAAAAGAAAAAAAATCTTTTCTGCCAGAATGCCTTTCGTGCTCTTCGACTACTTCAAAAGTGGATCCTGAAAACGACGGAGTACACGTAAGCAGCCAAGGCTGACCGAGCCGAGGGACTCCTACGCCTCCGGGATACGGATACCTCACTCATCACCTTCTGCGATAAGTAACTCGCGCTCGGATAAGTGACTCCACGGACCGAACAAGTCTTCATGCTCGAGAGCTCCTCTGCCGAAATGATTTTTTGGGCCTTCTCGACTGCGTCGGTAACAGAACCCTATGGACGAGTAAGAGCGCGCGTAAGCGGCAAGGCCGACCGAGCCGAGGGATTCCTACGCCTCCGGGATATGGATACCTCACTCATCGCCTTCCGTGAAAAGCAACTCTCGCCCGCACAAACAATTCTGTTACCGACAAATGAGTCCGGATACTCAAAACAAGAGGAAAAGAAACGCAGCTTTACAACACAACGACGGTGTGTTTAGGCCTCGGCGGCCGCAAAAAACATACACACACTTCAAGACAACCTGATCCTGCAGGCTCGGACGTCGACAGCCGAAGGGGGCAGCAGCACCCTCGGCATCAACTACACCTTCGGCGGGGTCTGACCTAGCCTCGGACGGCGACGCGGTCGGAGGGCCCCCACTCTGAAGGACGGCATCAGCACCACACCCGGGCCATCGCCGCCAGGGTCTTCTTCGAGAATTCGGCCCGAGCAGGCGGCTCGGCCGGCCACCCCGAGGCCTCGGCCAGCTGTCCCCCAAAGACATCAGCTCGGCTTGTGGCCTCGGCAGCTCAACTCCGGCGTCGGTTCCGCCAGCGGACGACCCGGCCAGGCTCTGGCCGACCACACCCCTTTTTCGAAGCCAACTCTGCCTCCGTCCGTGCTGACACCGCTACCTCCGGCTTCGGCTCATCGAAGGGCGACCGAGGGGTTCCATTAACTAAGCAAGAGGGGCCTCGGACAGCAAGGCCGACCGAGCCGAGGAACTCCTACGCCTCCGGGATACGGATACCTCACTCGTCACCTTTGCACGGGGCAACTCACGCTCGGTGAAGCGGTTTAGATAATCGACAAGGCGAGTCTTAGTGCTCGAAACGAAGAAAAAACACGGCTCCGTGCCGAAAATACACACACGTTCAGGCCTCGACAGCCGCAATGAACAAAACACCGGCACTCGAGGTGCCATTACAAACGGAACTCTGGTTCCGTCTCTGCGGGTACGAACAACCCCACAAGATTGGGGGACCCGCGGAGCAATTGATGGCTGACGGGTGGCTCGCCGCCGCCCGATCCGGCAACAGCGACAACGACCTCCGCCCCGGGCGACGAAGCAGCTTCAGCAACGGCTTCGGGGCGGGTGCTACGGCAGGAGGGCTCTCGTTCACCAAGGACGAGAACCAGCCATTCAAGCCAGGAGAAGGAGGCCCAGGGGTGCGGGCGGAGTTCGCAATCTCGTCGATAGAGAAGCCTTCTCTGGCTGCCACTGCCTCAACACCACGCCAGCAGGCACCGGACGCCTCAAAGCGCGCCGGCAGATCCTCGCCCTCGCCGGAACCACCCAGAACATGAGCGCCGCCCTCGCGGCGCCCGACGTGCTGGGCGACCCACTGATGCGGCTGCCGGCGCAAGGAAGGCCTGGACGTGGCCGCCCCGTCCGCGGCGCGACCATCGTCCAGACGAAGGACGTAATGCCGCATCCTGGCTGAGTAGCGGCGGTCCGCCCACCCCGCGGAGCTGGGAGATGCCTTTGTCCCCCAGACGCCAGGGGAAGAAAAGGGTTACCGACCCACGCGGAGGCAGCCCCCCAACTCGCCTCATCCTCCACCCTAACAAGGATGATGAAGATCCTCGAAGCTGAGGGTGGGGCAGAGGCCGTAGCCCGGTTCGCTTCTCTCCGCCATCAAGCTCGAGGTCACCATCTTGGGTGACCACTGGCGAGGGTATAACACTCAAAATTGTTTACATGGAATAAATAGTGATTTCCCTATTGTATGTGCCATATTTGCATCATAAAAAGAACATACATAAAATTATGAGGGATTAATTAAAACAAATGATACTAAGATAAAATAAAGTGCATCATGTTAGAATTTATATGTTTGTGCATTAAATAAAATAATAAGGTTAATGATAATAATATAATAATTTCTAGAAGTAGAATTAGACCCTAAACTTGAAAATAGGGTTTTGAAAATGAGAAGGAGAAAGCATATAAAATATAAAATAAATTTCATAAATGTCCCAAATTGGTACTTCCTAAGTTCACAATAAAATTCGAGGACAAGTTCTGCACAGGGTTTGAATTTAAAATTTGAATTCAAATTGAAGTTGGGATAGAAATAAAAAAAAGAAAGGAAAAATGAGAAAAGCGCTGCTTGGGCCAAAACACCACCGTCGGCCCATTCCACCTCCCGCGCAGCCCACCTCGCCTTGCTTCCGCGCGGCCCAGCAGTGACCTCGCTGCTCTTCCGAGGGAGACACTGACGCGCGGGTCCGCGGGGTCAGCGGGCCACTGATCCGAGCTGGGCTGGACAGTCGCTGCCGCGTGGGGTCACGGTGTCAGCTCCTTCCTCAACGGAAATCCGCGCATGGCGGGCGGCGCAGTCTCCCCTCCCCTTCTTCCGGAGCTGCTGGCCGTGGCTTCGAGTCCGTAGGGTTGGGGCATTAAATGTCGTGCTTGCCCACGAACCCTCCACCCTAAAACCACACTGCGTGGGTGACCGACCGTAGCAAGGTATCCGGAGTGTTCGCGGGTGACCACGGAAGCGTTCTGCGGCACATTCAGGCGGGATAGCCCATCGGACCGCCACGAATTGCTCGCCGTCGATGAACTTCGCCGTGAAGCCACATCGTCGCGTGGACCGAGGAAACCACACCCCCATCCGAGGTATGGCGAGTACCATTCAGTTCACCATGTTCTAGTCATTGTATTGCGCGGGTAAACTTTGGGATTGGCGGCCTACAGCGCGCCTGCGGTGTGCTCCAGCGGGGCTCCGCCGTGGGATTTGGTGCGCCGCCGCGCTCGGGATCCAGGGTAGGAGACGGTTGTGCGCCGTTGGATCTTATTCAACGGCCACGATTAGATTAGGGCGGGACCGAATTCGATTGGATGATCATGTCCGTCGGTGGGCAGATCAACGGTCATGGGAGTTTATGACTTGGTTTCCGTCGTGTAGCCGTAGGATCTTGATCCGATGGCCTGTGCGGCGTACCGGTTCACGAATTTAGATATCTAATCCGAGCCCCTGATTTCCGATCGGACGGCCAGAAACGCTCAATACCCCTTCGGCCTGCACCTTTTGCTAAAGAGACCCTGGGTAAAGCGATAAACAAACCCGCCGTCCCTAGCGACTGTGCTGTGTCTTGGAGTTCTTACGCCCGAGAACCCTGTATTTTCTAGAAATCGAGGCCCAGTCCAGAGAGAATTAAAAACAGAGAAATAATATTAGAAATTCATTTTTAATACAAAAACAAATATAGGAACTTGTAAAATTCATAGAAATTCCATTTTTGGTCCAAATTGAACCATTCCAATTTCTAAAACTCTGTAATAATATTCCTTACCATTTAGTGCCTCTGTTTTGGCATGAAAGGCTCATTTAAATTTATCTAATACTTAATCTTGTATTAAATACATAAAAGCTACAGAAATTCATAACTTGAAATCTATAACTCCAATTTTAGTGATTCCAGTTCCTATGGCCTCATTTTAATATCTAGTTTATTACTGTATATTTTATTTTCATGTTTGATGTGATGTTAATTTATGCTATACTATGTACGTATTGTGTTGATGTGAGTAGACGAGCAAGCCACTGTGGAATCTGAGGTTCAACAAGTAGAGGTAGCTGAGCAGGAGCTCATTAAAGGCAAGTTGTGCCCTTGATCACTTACTTTTCCGAGCCATGTTCTTATTAATTTTAATGACCTGCATAGGATAATTTTGATGGGATCCTTTATGTTACCCCAGTTTTGATTACCTCTATACCTTGTTCACCCCTGAAATATTTTTGGGTAGTACTTGCTATTGCTTTATGTGGATTGGGTATGGAGATACACTATTCATGATTATTCTGTTATTATCTTGTTATTATTGTTGTTCATGTTAAGATCATTAAATTAATGGGAACTTGGAGCGACCACCCGGGAAAACAGTGCTACCACAAGGGTTTAATGGGACGCCCTTGGCTGATTAACTAGGAAAGCTAGTGGAGGGCTACCTTACCCGAAAGGGGCAAGGGCAGTAGGGGAGTGGTCAGTGTGGGGAGGTCCTTGTTTGATTTTGCTGCGATGGCGGTCAGGCAAGAACCCTGCACTGGAGCTTCCTATAAACTGTAGCGGGTAGTCTGAAGCTAGTGGAACTTTGTAAAGGCCTCGTAGTGTTACCCTGCCTCGCTTCCTTGGTAGAGGTGTATGGGATTCATGACCCCTTGGCAGATGGGTAACACGGCTTGTGGGTAAAGATGTGCAACCTCTGCAGAGTGTAAAACTAGTATACTAGCCGTGCTCACGGTCATGAGCGGCTCGGACCCTCACATGATTAATTATGGAACTTAAATTTAAGTTGACATTTGCATCGCATTTGGGATTATTTTACTATTACTGTTCTTTATTATTATTAAGGTTTGGTATTTACTTACACTTAGTAATTGCTAATAAAATGTTGACCAACTTATAAAAGCAATGCTCAGCCTCAGCCTTTACTTCATTGATTAGCCTTACACTACATGAACTCCCACCTTTGGTGAGTTCATGCCACATTATTCCCCACGACTTGTTGAGCTATGAACGTATGTGAGCTCACTCTTGCTGTCTCCCCCCCCCCACAGGAGAAGAACAGGTGGTCGAAGAGGAGCCGCCTAACACTGAGGAGTTCGATCTGATCTAGGTGGCGTTTCTCAGTCGACATTGGCGCCGACGATCCTTAGTTCGTTTTATATTTATCTTTTATTTTGTAATAAGTCTTCCGCTATGTAATAAATACTCTGATGATTTATGACATTTATCTCTATACACTCTGTTATTATATATGTTGTCTTCTTGGCGCATGTATGAGATGCACCCGGCTTTGTTTCTTTAAAACCGGGTGTTACAGAAGTGGTATCAGAGGAAATGTTGACTGTAGGACGAAACCTAGATAGAAATGGACAAAACCCTTACCTACTTATCTTACTCTGATTCTTTCTACACTCATCTTGATCCTGTCTCACCTTCTACTATTCTACTCTGATCATTCTTACCTTTCCTACTCTTAGACAAGATGGATTTCACACCTTGGAATCCCTACCCCTATAACATTTTAAGAGATAGGAGGCCTAAGACCAAATCAAAACTATTTTCTATATTTAAAAATGTTGTTTGATTGTTCTGGTGGAAAATGTCTGATTTGCTTCTTTGATTGATTGAAATATTATATGGACATCTTAGCATGTGCCAGCATAAGGTAATAAATTAGCTATGGTAGGTAAAACATTAAACTGCTTAGCTAATAAGTCCCCCAAAGTAACATGATTGTAATTACTGCCTTGTCTACTGCTCTTTCTTACCATATGTATCTAACTCAGATGGTCAATACCAGGAGGGGTGGTGGAATTGATTTGCCTCCTAACCGACACACTCGAAGGATATATAGACAACCCCAGCCACAGCCTGCAGAGATGAATCCTCCTAATCCTCCACCAGGCGGAGTTGACCCACTGGTTGCTGCTCAGATGGCGGTGATGCAGCAAATGGCGAACACTATGGCTGATATGCGTGCACAGATGCAGCAAGAACGCCAGGAAATGCGTCAGGAAAGAGAAGATATACGCCAGGAGTTGCGCCAGGAGAGAGATGAGATACGCCAAGAAAGGAGGGCGCAACAACAGCAGATGCAACAACAACTTCAACAACAGCAGCAACAGCAGCAACAAGTGCCATTGCCTCCACCACCACCACCAGTTCCACCTCGTGATAAGCACCGGGAGTTTATGAGTCATAAGCCACCGACCTTCGCCAGTTCGCCAGATCCACTTGATGCAGACGATTGGTTGAAGTCAATTGAGAAAATGTTGAATATTGCACAATGCACTGACCGGGAGAAGGTTTTATATGCTTCTGGACGTCTGACTGGTCCTGCTGCTGACTGGTGGGATTCATATACTGCTGCCCATGATGCTGCTGATACTATCACTTGGGCGGAGTTCAGTACACAATTCAGGAACTACCATATTCCAGCCGGTATGATAAAGATCAAGAAGAAAGAGTTTCTGTCATTAAAGCAAGGCAACATGTCAGTCAGCGAGTACAGAGATAAATTTATTCAGTTGTCGAGGTATGCTCCGGAGGAAGTTGCTGAGGATGAAAGAAAGCAGGAGCACTTTATTGAAGGACTTAATGGACCCTTGCAGTATGCACTGGTGGCACACACCTTTCCATCATTTCAGAGGCTACTGGATAAGGCTCTGGCTATTGAACACAAGCGTGTTCAACTGGGTGATTTGAAGAGGAAGGCTATCACACAAGGACAGGGTAGCAGCAGTGTTCGTCCTCGCTATAGTTCACCACAGGGTACACCGACTCGACCGGGAGGACCACGCCCAGTTCAGCAATCACCACTGAGGACTCCACCTCCTCGACAGGCCACTCCCACTGGCACCCCGACGAAGTTTGCAGGACAGAGTCCAGGCACTACGTGTTTCAAGTGTGGGAAGACTGGTCATTATGCAAATGTCTGCCCACAGAGGATTGCTACTACTCCAGCTCAGAACAAGCAACAGACCCCTGGCAAGGGATATTCTATTGCCAGGGTGAATCAAGTCAGCGTTGATGATACTCCTGATGGTGGGGACCTCGTAATTGGTATGTTTTATGTTAATGCAATTCCTGCAACAATATTATTTGATTCTGGTGCTACACATTCATTCATGTCTGCTAGATATGCCAACACAAATGAAATACCACTGCTAAACATGAGAAAACCCATGATAGTAATTACACCTAAAGGGCCTGTTGAGGCAAATCAAATGACACGTAGATTGACATTAACCATTATGGGTAGAGAATTTGGAGCTACTGCTATAATATTAGAGTCAAGCAGTATAGATCTGATCCTTGGTATGTCATGGCTAAGAAAGGCAAAGGCCGTTATAGCATGTGGTAGAGGTACCGTAGAACTCACAACCACTAAAGGAGAAAGATTTCAGGTTAATATTGCAGTGACCTCCTCATCCATGCATGCAATGTTCTTTATGCCTGAGGAGTTTGTTGGTGACAACATCCGGGTGGTTAGAGATTTTCCGGATGTCTTTCCAGAGGAGTTACCAGGGATGCCACCTGATAGAGAAGTTGAGTTTGTTATTGATCTCTTACCTGGAACCGCCCCTATTTCTAAACGGCCATATAGAATGTCCGTAGAGGAGTTGAAGGAACTGAAGAAGCAGTTGACGGAGTTACAAGAGGCTGATTACATTCGTCCGAGTTCCTCACCTTGGGGAGCACCGGTGTTATTTGTGCAGAAGAAGGATGGATCGCAACGGATGTGTGTGGATTATAGATCTCTTAATGATGTTACGGTGAAGAACAAGTATCCGTTGCCCCGTATTGAGTATTTATTTGATCAGATGAGAGGGGCCAGGGTATTCTCGAAGATTGATCTCCGATCGGGGTACCATCAGATGAGGATTAGACCATCGGATATTCCTAAGACGGCTTTCTCAACCCGTTATGGATTATATGAGTTTACTGTTATGTCATTTGGATTAACCAATGCACCCGGCTTTGTTTCTTTAAAACCGGGTGTTACAGAAGTGGTTTCATGAATTTGATGAACAAAGTGTTTATGGAGTATTTGGACAGATTCGTCGTGGTGTTTATCGACGATATTCTGATCTATTCTAGGAATGAAAGTGATCATGAACAACATCTAAGGTTGGTGCTACAAAAGCTGCGAGATAATCAACTCTACGCTAAGTTCAGCAAGTGCGAGTTTTGGATTGACAAGGTGCCATTCCTTGGTCATATTATTTCTAATGGAGGAATAGCAGTGGATCCTGCTAAAGTGAAGGAGATTATGGAGTGGAGAGTGCCCACTACAATTACAGAGATTCGGAGTTTCTTGGGACTCGCAGGATATTATCGGAGATTTATTGAAGGGTTCTCTAAGATTGCTAAGCCTATGACATCGCTTTTGGAAAAAGGAAGAGAATTCAAGTGGGATGAGAAGTGCCAAGAAAGCTTTGATCAATTGAAGGAGAGACTAATGTCGCCACCAGTATTGGTTATGCCAGATCTACAGAAGGGATTTGACATTTATTGTGATGCATGTGGCCAAGGACTTGGATGTGTGCTTATGCAAGATGGTCATGTGATTGCCTATGCATCTCGTCAGTTGCGGAAGCATGAATTGAACTACCCCACTCATGACTTGGAATTGGCAGCGGTTGTGCATGCACTTAAGATTTGGAGACACTACATTATGGGAACTAAGTGCCAAGTATACACGGATCATAAGAGCTTGAAGTACATATTCACTCAAAAGGATCTCAACCTTAGGCAACGCCGTTGGTTGGAGCTCATTAAGGATTATGATTTGGAGATTCACTATCACCCAGGCAAGGCAAATTTGGTTGCAGATGCCTTGAGTCGGAAGGAGCATGTTCACTCCGCTTTCGTTGTCCAGCTACCTGATGAGTTAGCAAAAGATTTTGAGAGGCTCAACCTGGGAATTGTTACACATACGGAAGGAGTGACTATTGAATTGGAACCTACCTTGGAGCAAGAAATTCGTAAAGGTCAGGTTGGTGATGCCAAAATCCAGGAGATCAAGGATCTGATAACAGAGGGTAGAGGCCCAGAGTTCACAGAGGATGAGCAAGGCACGATATGGTTCAAGAATCGGATCTGTGTTCCCGATATTGAAAGTCTTCGGGAAACCATATTGATGGAGGCACATGATTCAGTTTATTCTATTCACCCTGGGAGTACTAAGATGTATCAGGATTTGAAGCAAAAATATTGGTGGTATAGATTGAAGAGAGATGTGGCTGCACATGTGGCTATGTGCGATGTGTGCCAAAGAGTTAAGGCTGAACACCAGAGGCCAGCCGGACTATTGCACCCACTAAAGATACCTGAGTGGAAATGGGAAGAGATTGGCATGGATTTCATTGTTGGATTACCCCGCACGTCTGCAGGATATGATTCTATATGGGTGATTGTGGACAGGCTAACTAAGGTAGCCCACTTTATTCCAGTGAAGACCACGTATTCAGGAGCCAAGTTGGCAGAGTTGTACATGGCACGGATTGTATGCCTACATGGTGTGCCAAAGAAGATTGTGTCAGACCGGGGATCACAGTTTACCTCTCGGTATTGGAAGAAGTTACACGAGTCATTGGATACGAGATTGAATTTTAGTTCGGCTTACCATCCCCAGACTGATGGGCAGACTGAAAGGACCAACAAAGTGCTAGAGGATATGTTAAGAGCTTGTGCTCTTAAACATGGTGGAAGTTGGGATAAGAGTTTGCCTTATGCGGAGTTCTCTTATAACAATAGCTATCAGGCCAGTTTGAAGATGTCACCGTTTGAGGCTTTGTATGGCAGAAAGTGCAGGACTCCCTTGTATTGGAATCAAACTGGTGAAAGGCAGTTGTTTGGGCCTGAGATTATACAAGAAGCAGAGGAACAAGTTTAGCAAATAAGGGAGAATTTGAGAACTGCACAATCCAGGCAGAAAAGCTATGCTGATACCCGGAGGAGACTACTTGAGTTTAAGGAGGGTGATTATGTCTATTTGAAGGTGTCACCACTCCGAGGTATGAGGAGATTCAAAGTCAAAGGAAAGTTGTCCCCTCGCTTTATTGGACCCTTCTTAATCGTAAAGCGAGTGGGTGAGGTTGCATATCAATTGGAGTTACCGGATCATCTCGCGGATGTTCACGATGTCTTTCATGTATCTCAGCTGAAGAAATGTCTCAGGGTGCCTGAAGAACAGTTACCAATGGAAGACCTTAGTGTTCAGGAAGATTTGACTTATGCTGAGTACCCCATCAAGATTTTGGATACTTTGACTCGAGTTACGAGGAATAAGGTTATAAAGATGTGCAAAGTGCAATGGAGCCACCACGGTGAAGATGAAGCAACTTGGGAAAGAGAAGAAGAGCTTCGTATAGATTTTCCTCACCTTTTCCCTAGATCTTCTTAAATCTCGAGGACGAGATTTTTTTTAAGGGGGGTAGGATTTGTAACACTCAAAATTGTTTACATGGAATAAATAGTGATTTCCCTATTGTATGTGCCATATTTGCATCATAAAAAGAACATACATAAAATTATGAGGGATTAATTAAAACAAATGATACTAAGATAAAATAAAGTGCATCATGTTGGAATTTATATGTTTGTGCATTAAATAAAATAATAAGGTTAATGATAATAATATAATAATTTCTAGAAGTAGAATTAGACCCTAAACTTGAAAATAGGGTTTTGAAAATGAGAAGGAGAAAGCATATAAAATATAAAACAAATTTCATAAATGTCCCAAATTGGTACTTCCTAAGTTCACAATAAAATTCGAGGACAAGTTCTGCACAGGGTTTGAATTTAAAATTTGAATTCAAATTGAAGTTGGGATAGAAATAAAAAAAAAGAAAGGAAAAATGAGAAAAGCGCTGCTTGGGCCAAAACACCACCGTCGGCCCATTAATCCATTCCACCTCCCGCGCAGCCCACCTCGCCTTGCTTCCGCGCAGCCCAGCAGTGACCTCGCTGCTCTTCCGAGGGAGACACTGACGCGCGGGTCCGCGGGGTCAGCGGGCCACTGATCCGAGCTGGGCTGGACAGTCGCTGCCGCGTGGGGTCACGGTGTCAGCTCCTTCCTCAACGGAAATCCGCGCATGGCAGGCGGCGCAGTCTCCCCTCCCCTTCTTCCGGAGCTGCTGGCCGTGGCTTCGAGTCCGTAGGGTTGGGGCGTTAAATGCCGTGCTTGCCCACGAACCCTCCACCCTAAAACCACACTGCGTGGGTGACCGACCGTAGCAAGGTATCCGGAGTGTTCGCGGGTGACCACGGAAGCGTTCTGCGGCACATTTAGGCGGAATAGCCCATCGGACCGCCACGAATTGCTCGCCGTCGTTGAACTTCGCCGTGAAGCCACATCGTCGCATGGACCGAGGAAACCACACCCCCATCCGAGGTATGGCGAGTACCATTCAGTTCACCATGTTCTAGTCATTGTATTGCGCGGGTAAACTTTGGGATTGGCGGCCTACAGCGCGCCTGCGGTGTGCTCCGGCGGGGCTCCGCCGTGGGATTTGGTGCGCCGCCGCGCTCAGGATCCAGGGTAGGAGACGGTTGTGCGCCGTTGGATCTTATTCAACGGCCACGATTAGATTAGGGCGGGACCGAATTCGATTGGATGATCATGTCCGTCGGTGGGCAGATCAACGGCCATGGGAGTTTATGACTTGGTTTCCGTCGTGTAGCCGTAGGATCTTGATCCGATGGCCAGTGCGGCGTACCGGTTCGCGGATTTAGATATCTAATCCGAGCCCCTGATTTCCGATCGGACGGCCAGAAACGCTCGATACCCCTTTGGCCTGCACCTTTTGCTAAAGAGACCCTGGGTAAAGCGAAAAACAAACCCGCCGTCCCTAGCGACTGTGCTCTGTGTCTTGGAGTTCTTACGCCCGAGAACCCCGTATTTTCTAGAAATCGAGGCCCAGTCCAGAGAGAATTAAAAACAGAGAAATAATATTAGAAATTCATTTTTAATACAAAAACAAATATAGGAACTTGTAAAATTCATAGAAATTCCATTTTTGGTCCAAATTGAACCATTCCAATTTCTAAAACTCTGTAATAATATTCCTTACCATTTAGTGTCTCTGTTTTGGCATGAAAGGCTCATTTAAATTTATCTAATACTTAATCTTGTATTAAATACATAAAAGCTACAGAAATTCATAACTTGAAATCTATAACTCCAATTTTAGTGATTCCAGTTCCTATGGCCTCATTTTAATATCTAGTTTATTACTGTATATTTTATTTTCATATTTGATGTGATGTTAATTTATGCTATACTATGTATGTATTGTGTTGATGCGAGTAGACGAAGAAGCCACTGTGGAATCTGAGGTTCAACAAGTAGAGGTAGCTGAGCAGGAGCTCATTGAAGGCAAGTTGTGCCCTTGATCACTTACTTTTCCCAGCCATGTTCTTATTAATTTTAATGACCTGCATAGGATAATTTTGATGGGATCCTTTATGTTACCCCAGTTTTGATTACCTCTATACCTTGTTCACCCCTGAAATATTTTTGGGTAGTACATGCTATTGCTTTATGTGGATTGGTATGGAGATACACTATTCATGATTATTCTGTTATTATCTTGTTATTATTGTTGTTCATGTTAAGATCATTAAATTAATGGGAACATGGAGCGACCACCCGGGAAAACAGTGCTACCACAAGGGTTTAATGGGACGCCCTTGGCTGATTAACTAGGAAAGCTAGTGGAGGGCTACCTTACTCGAAAGGGGCAAGGGCAGTAGGGGAGTGGTCAGTGTGGGGAGGTCCTTGTTTGATTTTGCTGCGATGGCGGTCAGGCAAGAACCCTGCACTGGAGCTTCCTATAAACTGTAGCGGGTAGTCTGAAGCTAGTGGAACTTTGTAAATGCCTCGTAGTGTTACCCTGCCTCGCTTCCTTGGTAGAGGTGTATGGGATTCATGACCCCTTGGCAGATGGGTAACACGGCTTGTGGGTAAAGATGCGCAACCTCTGCAGAGTGTAAAACTAGTATACTAGCCGTGCTCACGGTCATGAGCGGCTCGGACCCTCACATGATTAATTATGGAACTTAAATTTAAGTTGACATTTGCATCGCATTTGGGATTATTTTACTATTACTGTTCTTTATTATTATTAAGGTTTGGTATTTACTTACACTTAGTAATTGCTAATAAAATGTTAACCAACTTATAAAAGCAATGCTCAGCCTCAGCCTTTACTTCATTGATTAGCCTTACACTACATGAACTCCCACCTTTGGTGAGTTCATGCCACATTATTCCCCACGACTTGTTGAGCTATGAACGTATGTGAGCTCACTCTTGCTGTCTCCCCCCCCCCCACAGGAGAAGAACAGGTGGTCGAAGAGGAGCCGCCTAACACTGAGGAGTTCGATCTGATCTAGGTGGCGTTTCTCAGTCGACATTGGCACCGACGATCCTTAGTTCGTTTTATATTTATCTTTTATTTTGTAATAAGTCTTCCGCTATGTAATAAATACTCTGATGATTTATGACATTTATCTCTATACACTCTGTTATTATATATGTTGTCTTCTTGGCGCATGTATGAGATGCACCCGGCTTTGTTTCTTTAAAACCGGGTGTTACAGAGGGGATGCAGTCGGGCTGCATGATGAAAATCCTTGAAGCCGAACGATGGCTGAAAGGTACCAACTTCCACGAAGTTGCTTTCCTCCGACGACAAGGCGGAAGGATTGCGGGCGTCCCCCATCCGGGGGGCTCGGAAGGTGGAAAGGCGCGATGCATGAGGGGAGCGCGAAGACATGGTTTCCCTCCAAGGGGGTCGCCCCCCTTTTTAAGGCGACTCTCCCCACTTGCGTCCTCAACCGTTGCGGATTGAGCCTTCTCCAACACGCTCCAAGATTCTCCCCCCCACGGCGCGGGGGCTGGGTCCCACACGTCATGCAAGCCGGTCAGGGGAGAAGAAGCCAAACCGCCGCGCGCGGTGCATGCAACCACCCGACGGTTACAAGCACTCCTCCACTTTCGCCCAGACCAGCGGGTGAAAGGGCGGACAGCCATGCAGGCGGCATGCAACCGTGCCAAGTGGGCGCGCCCCTTCGACTCCAACACACCCAGCACAGAGGTCCAGGCCCACGCGTCATGCAACCGGCGTGCCGGTTGCTACGTGCGAGCAACTAAACCGCCACCCGCGCCACTACCGCGCCTCCTCGACTGCGGAGTCAATACCGCGACTCGAGGCAGCCCTGCAGTGCCAGCCAAGCGCGACGGTCAAATGCGGTCAAAAATGGGCCGGCAGTAATGGTGGTGACAGGCGGGCAGGAGCAGCGGTCACGTCGTCAGCCAAGCTTACGTCCCATCCAGGGGCAGCGAGGGAGCCCTCTCTCACGGCGTGAAGACGGTGCGCCCGTGATCCGTTCCTCGAACGGCTCACACACGCGCAACGATCGCCTCGCGAACCGCTCGCCCCGTCGCATTAACTCCACGGCAGGACAGGCGGTGCCTCAGGCAGGAGAAGCAAGCGACGCTTCGCCTTCGCCATAATAACCGCATCGAAAAAAAAGGTACGCCACGTCATTCAACTTCGTATCCTTTTCCTTTTCCTCTTTCTCTCTCTTACAACAGGGAACAGGAAAGGGGGATACCTCGAAAAGGACCCTTCTCAGTGAAGGAAACAGGCTCCGAGCCTCCCTACTGATCAGAGGTTCGAAGGCCGGCCCCTCGGAGGGGTTCCACGGCCGCCTTAGATCGATTGGGTTCTACGCCCACTACTGGTCAAAGGTTCGATGGCTGGCCCCTCGAAGGGTTCAACGGCCGCCTCAGGCCACTCGGGCTCCGCGCCCATTACTGATCAGGGGTTCGTAGGCTGGCCCTCGAAGGGTTCACAGTCGCCTCAGACACAGAGCGAGGGATAACCCTGGGTACGTTCGATACATAACCAAGGCTCGGGCTACGCTCCCGAGGTACCCTAGGACATTTCCGAGACCAGCGGGAGCGATCTTGTAACGGAATCCCATCAGAGGGAGGCATCGAGCCCTCGGACCCCGTCAAAGGGGACCGGGTCCGGCAGATCACCCGCAGGTACTTTTGGAGCGCGCCTCCGGGCCTCTAGCCGACCCCTAGCAAATGGGGCACGGGCGTCCGCTCGGATTACCCGCCAGCAGCTCACCGGAAACACCATGTTCGACGCCCTCCGAGAGCAACATGGCGCTTTCCCCCCCTCCTCCTTGCGGAAAGGCGACGCAGGGGCGTATGTAAAAAAGACGAGTCTGTCCTTGACCGTCCTCTCGCCCTGTGTAGAGGCTCGGGGGCTGCTCTCGCAAACCCGGCTCCGGCCAACCCGTTGACAGCGTCAACATACCAGCCCGAGAACTTGGGACCCGACCGTGCACTCGGGCTATGGCCAGCTCGCATGAGGGAACAACTAGACCAGCCGAAGTGTTGCGAAACGCACTAAGACCTCGAAGGAGTAAAACTACTCCTCCGAGGCCTCGGGGGCTACACCCGGCGGGTGCACTCGCACGCACCCACCGGAACAGAATGCAACCGAAAAAGGCTGGTCCCCTTGCAAAAAAGTGCGGCAAAAGCCTCCAAGCGAGTATTAGTACTCCCTTGGAGGCTCGGGGGCTACTGTCGGGGACCATAATTAGGGGTACCCTCAAGACCCCTAAATCTCAGCTGGTAACCCCCATCAACACAAAGCTGCAAAGGCCTGTTGGGTGCGATTAAGTCAAGGATCGGTCCATTCAAGGGACACGATCGTGCCTCGCCCGAGCCTAGCCTCGGGCAAGGGAAGCCGACCCCGGAGAACCTACGTCTCGCCCGAGGACCCCCCCTCTAGCAACGGGCACACTATCGGCTCGCCCGAGGCCCAGTCTTCCCCAAGAAGCAACCTTGGCCACATCGCCACGCCGACCAACCAAATCGCAGGGGCATTTAATGCAAAGGTGGCCTGACACCTTTATCCTGACGCACGCCCACCAGTCGATAGAGCCGAAGTGATCGCAGTCACTTCGCCGCTCTACTGACCGGTCTGACAAGAGGACAGCGCCGCCTGCGCCGCTCCGACTGCTGAGCCACCCGACAGAGTGAGGCTGACAGCAGCCAAGGCCGGCCTCGGGCGTCATAGGAAACTCCGCCTCGCCCGACCCAGGGCTCGGACTCGGGCTCGGCCCTGGAAGACGGCGAACTCCGCTCCGCCCGACCCAGGGCTCGGACTCGGGCTCAGCCCCGGAAGACGGCGAACTTCGCTCCGCCCGACCCAGGGCTCGGACTTGGGCTCAGCCCCGGAAAACGACGAACTCCGCCTCGCCCAACCCCAGTGCTCGGACTCGGGCTCAGCCCCGGAAGACGACGAACTCCGCTCCGCCCGACCCAGGGCTCGGACTCGGGCTCAGCCCCGGAAGACGGCGAACTCCGCTCCGCTCGACCCAGGGCTCGAACTCGGGCTCAGCCCCGGAAGACGGCGAACTCCGCTCCGCCCGACCCAGGGCTCGGACTCGGGCTCAGCCCCGGAAGACGACGAACTCCGCCTCGCCCGACCCCAGGGCTCGGACATGGGCTCAGCCCCGGAAGACGACGAACTCCGCCTCGCCCGACCCGAGGGCTTGACCTCGACCTCGACCTCGGAGGAGCCTCCACCTCGCCCAGCCTAGGGCACGGACCGACCACGTCAACAGGAAGCGCCATCATTACCCTACCCCGAGCTGACTCGGGCTACGGGGAACCAGACCGGCGTCCCATCTGGCTCGCTCCGCCATGCGAGTAATGATGGCGTCCCGCATGCCCTATGACGACAGCGGCTCTCAACCCCCTTACGGAAGCAAGAGGACGTCAGCAAGGACTCGACAGCCCCAACAGATGTCCTCCCGCCAGGCTCCAGCGCTCCTCCGACGGCCACGACACCACGCGAACAGGGTGCCAAGACCTCTCCGGCTGCCACGATGGCATGTACTTAGGGCGCTAGCTCTCCACCGCTAGACACGTTAGCACATTGCTACACTCCCCATTGTACACCTGGATCCTCTCCTTACGCCTATAAAAGGGAGGACCAGGGCCCTCTTACAGAGGGTTGGCCCGCGCGGAGAAGGACGGGACGGCGCTCGCGCAAGGCCGCTCGCTCCCACTCCCGCGTGGACGCTTGTATCCCCCTACTGCAAGCGCACCCGACTCAGGCGCGGGGCTAACACGAAGGCCGCGGGATCCACTCTCTCACGCCTGCCTCCCTCCGGCTGCTTCCTTTCCCCCCTTCGCGTTCCGCCTCGCGTCGACCCATCTGGGCTGGGGCACGCGGCGACAATTCACTCGTCGGTCCAGGGACCCCTCCGGGTTTCGAAACACCGACAATAACTATGTAGTCAAGTCCTAGTACGAATACGCTACACAAGACCAAGATCACGGCGCACCTGAGGAGCATAGGATCACTCACACAGGATCAAACACCAAGGCCTACAACAAACATATTGGACCCCGATTCTAGCAATGAAGGACAAGGTTCGTCTTCACCCCTACTTCCCTATGTTAATTAACCGTTTGATGAGGTGACACAACAACCAATGAGGTGGGTGTACGAATGGGAGGACACTGAGTACTACCAAATGTTGGTGGAGTCGTGGAGTACGACTTCTGCGTGGACCGGTCAGACTTGGGCAGCGTACAAGGCACAGTTGATGCGTGAGCAAGGTAAATTATGTTGCTATCAACGGAGGAGTACAATATGGCACAAGCACAATATCAGTGTAATGCACTCCCATGGGGATGATCTTCGACGGAGGATCAACTGTGAACTATGAAACAGGTATCTGTATCTTCGATGTTGTTTGTGAACTATGAAACCATGTCATGTAATGTATTTGAACTGCTAAATGTTGTTATTGAACTTGTGATCTTTTGTTCAAATTATGGGACGTCAATGCGCTTTATTTGTAAAAAAAATACATATCGCTCAGTTTCTGCTTCTATGCCGCCGGTTTATCAGGCTAGGAGCCGATTAATCGGTCATATCGGCTAATTTATCGGTCTCAAACTGTTTCAAATTCAAAACTGGGGAGATATCGGTTTTGGCCGGTTTTCACCGGTTTATCGCGATTACCGGTTATAGGGACACCGGTTTTCAGCTTGCAACCGGTTTGGTGAAACCCTGTCCCGAGCGGGTCCGAGCATCCCTATGAAGCATGGCAGCCGAACAGCATCCACACTTGACTTGACATGGTGCCTATGTTTCGTGAATAGTACGCTTGATGGCAGCTGCAATTGCAAGGAACCGGTTGGGCTGCAAGGAAATTTGTTTTCGCTGAATAGTAGCAGTAAAAAACAATAACATCATGTACAGGTGAAAGTGCAAGAACGGCACGTGGGTCGTCCTTTACTTGTCTGCAGAGGCGAGGCTGAAAATTGCAACAGTCAAATAACACCCATGAGATCCCTCAAATATCTCAGACCATATGCCAATTAACAGTTCTGTTACTATCTATTAGTACGATCCGACATCAGGTGAACATAAGAAATCACGTCAACTTGTGCATGATTTCCCCCCACTTGCTTCGTCCCCAAACTATGCAAATCTAGGAGTAGTTTATATCGCAGCTCGACGAGGACCTTTCGTTGGGCGTTTAAGTTTATTTATCTCGGGATAGACTTTGGCCTGGAAGCACCTAAGCTGTTTCTAGTTGAAATTCACTTCTCCTGTCCCGTACCGTACTCCGGGACCCCACTCGTCGTGCCCGTGCCCGGCCTTGCTCGCGGGACGGGGACGGTCATCGCACGAACAACGCCAAGCGAGGAAATGGACGTGTGCCGGAAGCACACTAGATAGCGGGAGAAACGCGTGCCAAGGCCGCTGCCCCGGCCGTCGAGATCTTCACCGGCAGTACTGCTACCCGTAGTTACTGTAGCTTGATCGGGCCACAAGCCCACAACAGCTAGGCCACGGCGCACGCGAAACACACGTAGCCCTACCACGTGGTCCAAGTTGTCACGGCCCTCTCCCTCCAGCGCGCCGGGCTTATTTGTACCGGCCCCGCCTTTGCGTTACCCAACAAGCACTCAACGTCTCCTCCAGTCCTTCGAAAACCCTGAAACCTTGGTGAAGCCGACGAATTTGAGGCAATAATCATCCAAGCAGCTAGTGCTAGCATCTATGGCGAGCTCCGTTCGTGCTTTCAGTAGCGCCCCCAGGGATGTGCCGGGCAGCTACGGCCTTCCGCTGGTGGGCGCCGTCCGCGACCGCCTCGACTTCTACTACTTCCAGGGCCAGGACAAGTACTTCGAGTCCCGCGTGGAGCGCTACGGCTCCACCGTGGTGCGCATGAACGTCCCGCCGGGCCCCTTCATGGCGCGCGACCCGCGGGTGGTGGCGGTCCTGGACGCCAAGAGCTTCCCCGTCCTCTTCGACATGGACAAGGTGGAGAAGAAGGACCTGTTCACGGGCACCTACATGCCCTCCACCTCCCTCACCGGCGGCCACCGCGTCTGCGCCTACCTCGACCCCTCCGAGCCCACCCACGCCAGGGTGAAGCAGCTGCTCTTCTCCCTCCTGCTCTCCCGCAAGGACGACGTCATCCCCGTCTTCCGCTCCAACTTCTCCTCGCTGCTCGCCACCGTCGAGTCGGACCTCGCCCAGGGCGGCAAGGCCGAGTTCAACAAGCTCAACGACGTCACCTCCTTCGACTTCATCGGCGAGGCCTACTTCGGCGTGCGCCCCTCGGCGACGGACCTCGGCAAGGGCGGGCCCACCAAGGCGGCCAAGTGGCTCATCTGGCAGCTCCACCCGCTCCTCACGCTCGGCCTCCCCATGGTCCTCGAGGAGCCGCTGCTCCACACGTTCCACCTCCCGCCCTTCCTCGTCAAGGGCGACTACGGGGCGCTGTACAAGTACTTCTCCACGGTGGCCAAGCAGGCGCTGGACACCGCCGAGGGCCTGGGCCTGCCGCGCGAGGAGGCCTGCCACAACCTCCTCTTCGCCACCACCTTCAACAGCTACGGCGGCCTCAAGGTGCTGTTCCCGGGCATCCTGGCCAACGTCGCCAGCGCCGGCGAGAAGCTCCACGAGCGGCTCGTGGCTGAGATTCGCGGCGCCGTGGCCGAGGCCGGCGGCAAGGTCACCCTCGCGGCGGTGGAGAAGATGGAGCTGGTCAAGTCGGTCGTGTGGGAGTCGCTGCGCCTGGACCCGCCCGTCAAGTTCCAGTACGGCCACGCCAAGAAGGACCTGCAGGTCCAGAGCCACGACGCCGTGTTCCAGGTGAAGAAGGGCGAGATGCTGTTCGGCTACCAACCGTGCGCCACCAAGGACCCCCGCGTCTTCGGCGCCACGGCCAAGGAGTTCGTGCCCGGCCGGTTCCTCGGCGAGGAGGGCAGCAAGCTGCTGCAGTACGTCTACTGGTCCAACGGCCGCGAGACCGAGAACCCCACCGTCGACAACAAGCAGTGCCCCGGCAAGAACTTTGTGGTGCTCGTCGGCAGGCTCTTCCTCGTCGAGCTCTTCCTCCGTTACGACACCTTCACCGCCGACATCGGCAAGGACCTGCTCGGCAGCAGTGTCGTCTTCACCAGCGTCACGAAAGCTACCTCCGGTCCGGGCAGCGAGTGAACCACCCGGCGTGTCGTCATTGGCTGTGGATGGGATATATGTTTGGACGTGAGTACGTGACAGGGTCCCATTTCTTAATTTCGTCCCTTTAATAAGATACTAGTGAGTGCTCTTACATGGCACCAGAAGCATATAATATTGTGTATAAATGTATGATATATTGTTATGAGAAAATGTTTTGTAATACATTTGTCATCCTAGTCATACATAAATTTTGTTATAGTTAGGTGCATGTGTGTTGCAAAGACATATAAAATATTCGATAAAATGTTAGTGCATAATGCTTACATAAAAACGAACAACATATTTATTATTGGCCTCAATATCGCACAAACTCTGTGGTAATAATCAATACAGAACTAAACTGATACAAATCAAATTATACTCCTATACGAATATCATAAAAACAAAGTCCAAAGATGACTTTTTTGTATATAATCCCTACTACTATAAAAGCACGAGTTTTCATGCCATCCTGATGGGGTGCATGGGCGGCAGTTCTTTGATGGCAATGTCATTTATATTAATTAAACATGGTTAGAAGAGGAGATAACGTTGCGACAACATAAAAATCATTTAAAGAGGTTCGCAACTGTTCGTCCAAGTCGATTCGGATATTAAGTAAACCCTAGTCTCTAAGACTGCCTCAGTCTCAAATTTGAGACTCCCACCGGCCATCGACCACCAAATTCCAATGAGGTGATTGGTTCCAGAAACTCGTGGAGTTTCTTTGTTGTACTCATCGGTTTCATTTACCACATCCAAAAAAGCATTGGATTGATGAATAAGATTGAGAGACCGAAAGAATTTTATTATTATCCAATATTGCTACTGGAGTACCTTTCTAAACAAATGAACAATCACCACTACATGAAAGCAGGTCACAGGTATCCTACAATAGAGAGACCATTTGATGGACCATCCATCTCCTCCCTATTATTATTATGAACGAGATTTATTGTAAAAGAGCAGGTAATGTGATTGCCTAGTTTTCTACAACTACAACTCGAGCAGTTTGATGATGGACACATTTAATAGGCTATGCTCTTGCGGCCACTCATGCTATGAGACTCTTTGGGAAGCTTACTCTACAACAAACTGGCAAATGAAAGTTCTGAAAATTTTAAAAAGTTCGGATCGACATATATATAAAAGCTAAATATATTCCAATTTTAGCAGAGTTTTTATCCAATAGCAATTGATGGGAAAAGGGATACTCAGAGAAAGACATCAAAATGTTGCCAATCTTTCTTTAGTTTTACTGATATTTGTTATCCCTGATGAAAGATACCATACTCTGAAATTAACGTGAGACCATCTTGATTTTCTATCTTTTCCTAAAGTGCATGATTTGAAGGTTCACTTTCAAATCATGCATGATGTAAGTTGAATTCAACGAATCGTTAGTAGCATCTTAATCGAAGGATAGGACTGACACGTTGATGAGAAACTTTTCCACTCAGTCAAAGGTCCTGGTTAACTATAGCAACACAACATCTTACCACAGGATAGTTTCTAGTATCATCTTCCAAGATGATCTCATTGTCGGGTACTTCAAAGAAAATGTATGTACATAAGTTACCAACAGGTTAGCTATACAAGATGAGCACTACTCTATTGTACATTTCCCCTATGCATCAAATTATTACATCCATAGTCACCAACAACATATTGAAACTCCTACCAAGAAACATGTTCAGGAGGTTCATTGTGTACAAGCTGGAAATACAAGCAACCCCTTGCTATTTTCCAAGAGAAGAAGGAATATTGCAAATGTTATGTAGGCTTGGATGCTCAATATCCATCCAAGATACAATCCAATGAAGTGAAGTGAGAACGCCCACCTGCATGTCCTGGTAGGCGACGAGCGTGGAGTCCACAACGTTGAAAGGATCGCGATGCCCAAGAGGGGGGGTGAATTGGGCTTTTCTAAAAATCAACACTAATTAAAACCTAAGCAAGAGATAAGCAAGAGCCCAACTTCACCCCAACAACTAGCACTAAGAATATAATACTAGAAATGCAACAAAGCTAAGATAATACTTCAAATACTTGCTAAACAAATACACAATGTAAAGTGCTTGAATTAAGTGCGGAATGTAAAGCAAAGTTTAGAAGACTCCTCCAATTTTTTTTTCCGAGGTATCGAAGAGTCGGCACTCTCCACTAGTCCTCGTTGGAGCACCCGCGCAAGGGTATCGCTCCCCCTTGGTCCTCGCAAGAACCAAGTGCTCACTACGAGATGATCCTTTGCCACTCCGGCGCGGTGGATCCCTCGAGACCGCTTACAAACTTGAGTCGGGTCACCAACAAGATCTTCACGGTGATCACCGAGCTCCCAACACCACCAAGCCGTCTAGGTGATGCCGATCACCAAGAGTAACAAGCCGTAGACTTTCGCTTGACCAAGAGAAGCCTAATGCAAGTGGTGTGTGCTCTTGGTGGCTCTCACTAGCGCTAATGAGGAACAAACGCGGATTATGATTCTCTAATCTCCTCACTAGGCTTTTGGTGCTTGCAAAGCTCTAGCAATGTGCTGGAATAAATGTGGAGTGCAAGACATTGAATATGGTGGGTGGAGGGGGTATAAATAGCCCTCACCCACCAACTAGCCGTTACAGGCAATTCACTGCGTGATGGCGCACCGGACAGTCCGGTGCGCCACCGGTGCGCCAACGGTCGTTTCCAACGGCTAGTTCTGACAGGTAGCCGTTGGACTCATGGCGCACCGGACAGTGAACAGTCCACTGTCCGGTGCACACCGGACAGTCCGGTGCGGTGTCCGGTGTGCCACTAAAATTCAACTCTGAAAGCTGCGCTCTCGGGTTCCTGCGGAGGCAAAGCTTCTGCCGCGGACCAGCCTGGCCCCACCTGGCAGAGGGTGCACCGGACAGTCCGGTGCACACCGGACAGTCCGGTGCCCCAACGCCAGAAACACTAACTTTTGTTTTTCAGCTGATTTTTAAATCGGTTTTCGTTCTAACTTGAGTGTGAGTTCTAGAGTGACACCTAGCACTGTGTATGAGTGTGATTGTGCACCAACACTACATTAGAACTCTCTTGGTCAAACTACTCATAGACAACCCCTCTTTATAGTACGGCTAAAAGAGAATAAAAGACCTAACTAAAATGCGAGTGTCCACATCTCCTTGACACTCGGACTCCGTAGACCTTCACCTTTTGTTTCGTCGTTTTAGCCGTCGCTTCGAGTTCTTATGTCCGGGATTGTTTTCACTGTTGTAGTACTTCTACCTGTCATGCGACCTAACTTACCAATTGTCTCTGCAAAACACACGTTAGTCACATGTAATATTACGTTGTCATTAATCACTAAAACCAACCAGGGGCCTAGATGCTTTCAATCTCCCCCTTTTTGGTGATTGATGACAACCCTACAAGTTTTGTGAGAGTAGTTTGTTTTGAAGTTTCTGTCAATAGAAAGAATGGTTAGTTATACTCAGTAATCTTTGACAGAAAAAACGTGTACCATAATAATAAGAGAAAGCGCATACACATCATAAGATTCTTGTTCATATAAAAGTGAAGTTAAAACAATGAAACAAGAACTAGAAGACTGGTGATAAAATATAGGGTGAAAACATAATACACACAGTCAATCAAGCAACGAGAGTATATGACGAGTTTGTGAGCCAAAAACATCAAGCTAGTACAGAGAGTAGCAAGCACATATATTACATCAACATGACTCTCTACTAACTCTCTAACTCCCCAAGCACATATATTACATCAACATGACTCTCTACTAACTCTCTAACTCCCCCTAACTCTCACAACTCATATCTCTCCCCCTTTGGCGTCAAACACCAAAAGGGTCCTGAACCTAAACATCTGAAGCAGGAGGAGGCGGCGGGGACGCATCCGATCGCGGTCGAGGCAGCAGAGCGAACGCTGGCGGAGGGTCAGAGTCAGTCTCGGATCCAGGATCTGCGGTAGAAGCTGGAGCTGGAGCGGGAGCGGGAGGAGGAGGAGCAGTGGAAGCTGGCGTGGTGGAGGTAGTGGGTATGTCTGTGGTGGTGGATGGCGCAATAGGAGTGACGGGAGCAGGCAGAGTGGGTGGCGGAGTGGAAGCAGAGGTGGTGTGAGTGGAGGAGCGCCGGGAGGCGAGACGACGAACACGATATGCGATCTGATCTGACGGAGTCTGCGGCTGATCTCCAAGCTCGGCCTGCGCAGCGGCTGCTGCAGCTGCTGCCGCTGCACGGGCAGCTCTGTCCGTACGCCGCTTCTTGCGGCCTTCCCGCTGCTCCAAGTAAACAGTCTTGCCCTTGACCTGCCTGAAGGGGCGACGAGGATCCTCATCATCGCCTCCCCCTGGCGCCGACACATTCTTCGTGCGCGGCATCCTGAACTAATGTCTGCAAATGAGATAGAGAGACTAAGCACAGAGCAAAAATCACCGATAGATTGAGCAAAGAATGAGATGACTACCTGGAAAGCTCACACGAGAGGTGACGATCCAGGCAGGACGGGAGACAGCACACGGTCAAACAAGGTCACTGAAATGACAGAAGAGGTGAGCACGTATTAGTCACATAGTCATAAGCATATGAAATGTGAATAAATACATACACAGAGAGATATGGCACAGAAAACACGAGACGAGACGATCGAGAAGTCAAACGACGTGAAAACGACGTTCGAAGGATAAATAGTGTCATAGGTTGTTTGGAATTCGAAATGAGGCACAAAACGATATGGAATTGAGCCGATACTTCACGAATAGGTTTATATAGGTGAATATGAGTGAAGTGTGTGCTTGGTTTGAATTTAGGCGAAGAAAAAGGGATTAGGGCACTCGGCTCGGAAACGATCGCTCGAAATAGGGAATTGAGTGAAATTTAAGCCTGGAATCTCGGATTGGCGTGAAATTTGGCAAGTAGGTTACTGGAAGTGTTGTGAAGGTGCCTGAAAAATTTGGGTTCAATTGGAGCATTTTTGGCTGGTTTGGACATTTCACCGAGCATGTGGCGTGCGGGGAGCTAGGGTTTTGGTGAAACGGCCATTTGAGGTGGGAATGCCCTCCCGAAGGAGCTAAAAGCATGCAGGGGTACACAATAGATACACTTGAACTCATTCCACCAATTGGATTCACAAGATTTGACAAGAAATTGAGAGATGGACAAAGGGTGGAAAAAGGAGGAGCTCTGCCAAAATAAATAGAACGGAACCAAGGGAGCCAGAGCTGCTCACCTAAGGAGGGAAGGAGAGGGGCACGGTGGTCGCCGGAGCACAGTCGGGAACGGTGGCCGCCGGTGGCTGGAGATCGCCGGCGGGGGTGGGGAAATCGCCAGACAGAGACAGAGACAGAGAGCGGGCAGAAGAAGCGCGCCTCTGGCTCGGCTGCGGGCTGGAGGCCTTTTTTTAAAACGCGAGATGGGCGCACCGGACAGTCTACAGCGCCTGTCCGGTGCACACCGGACAGCGCACAGTAACTGTCCAGTGAACCACCGGACAGCACACAGGAAATCTGATTTATAGCGCGCGGCTGCCGGTGCACCGGACATTGCACAGTGCAGTGTCCGGTGCACACCGGACTGTCCGGTGAGCCCAGACAGAGGAGAGTTTGGAAAATTTTGAATTTCTATCTAACTCCCAACCAAACCAAATCCCAACTTATAATCACACAAAATAACACTTGTTGGGACAGGTATTGGCACCCTCATATACTTTTCAAAATATTTTGCCATAGGCTAGATAATTTTTAGAGAAAATAGGCAAATGGTGAAATTTGCATTTTGGCTTGCACTAGGGGTTTTTCATGAGTGATTTGAGTTTTGAATACTCCCCCTAAGTGCAGTACCTCATGCATATTTCAAGAACCAATAATTGCATAAAAAGTAAGAATTTAAGTGCTAAAAGCTTAAAGACTAAGACTTGTCAAGTTTGACCCGAGTTAAGCTTTTTCACTCGCTTTGTTGGCGGTTATCTTAACTAGGTTAGACAAGCCCTAGATGCAATACAAGGAATTTAAACATGCAATGCAGGCTTGACAACACCATTTGACATCTTACATAAAATTTCTGAGATCAAGAATATTTAGTTCATTCCTCAACATGCAAAAGCGGGTCTTATCAAGTGGCTTAGTGAAAATATCCGCTAATTGATCTTCCGACCTCACTCCTTCTAAAATGATATCTCCTTTAGCAACATGATCTCTAATGAAGTGATGACGGATATCAATATGCTTGGTGCGAGAGTGTTGAACAGGATTATTAGCAATTTTAACAGCACTCTCATTGTCACACAACAAAGGTACCTTTTCTAGAACTACGCTATAGTCTAGAAGGGTTTGTTTCATATATAAAATCTGTGTGCAACAAGCACCCGCGGCAATGTATTCCGCTTCGGCAGTTGACAAGGCAACACTGTTTTGCTTTTTGGAAGTCCATGAAACTAGTGATCTACCAAGCAGATGGCATCCCCCAGAAGTACTTTTCCTATCAATTTTGCACCCGGCATAATCCGAATCAGAATAGCCAATTAAATCAAAAGTAGCTCCTTTGGGATACCACAGACCAACGCTTGTGGTGTGCCTGAGATACCTAAGAATTCTCTTAACAGCGCGAAGATGAGCTTTCTTAGGATTAGATTGAAATCTAGCACACATGCAGACACTAAACATAATATCGGGCCTAGATGCGGTAAGGTATAATAAACTACCAATCATAGAACGGTAGAGAGTTTGATTAACCGGGTTACCTCCCTCATCTAAGTCGAGATGTCCATTTGTAGGCATGGGGGTCTTGATTGGTTTGCACTTCTCCATGTTGAACCTTTTCAACAAGTCTTTGGTATACTTCTCTTGTGAGAGAAAGTTACCATCTTTCATTTGCTTGACTTGAAAGCCGAGGAAGTATGTTAGCTCACCAATCATTGACATCTCGAACTCTTTCGACATCAACTTACCAAATTCCTTGCAATGATAGTCATTTGTCGAGCCAAAGATTATATCATCAACATATACTTGACAAATGAAAATATCACCGTTATGTTTCTTTGTGAAGAGAGTTGTGTCGACGGTCCCGATCTTGAAGCCCTTTTCGATGAGGAAGTCGCGAAGACGCTCATACCAAGCCCTTGGAGCTTGCTTTAGCCCATAAAGCGCCTTGGACAACCTGTAAGCATGGTTAGGATATCTAGGGTCTTCAAATCCAGGCGGTTGCTCAACATATACAAGTTCATTTATGAAGCCATTTAAAAATGCACTTTTTACATCCATTTGATAAAGTTTTATATCATAGCATGATGCATATGCAAGTAGGATACGGATGGCTTCCAGTCGAGCAACCAGTGCAAAGGTCTCTCCAAAATCCAAGCCTTCAACTTGAGAGAATCCCTTCGCGACAAGTCTTGCCTTGTTTCTTACAATTACACCTTGATCATCTTGTTTGTTTCTGAACACCCACTTTGTTCCAATGATTGTTGCATCTTGTGGAGGCTTCTCTAGGGTCCAAACTTCGTTACGGGTGAAGTTGTTAAGTTCTTCATGCATGGCATTCACCCAGTCCGGATCTTGTAGCGCCTCATCTATACAAGTAGGCTCAACACAAGAAACAAAAGAGTGATGTTCAATAAAAGAAGCATGTCTATGTGATCGAGTAATAACCCCTTGTGAAGGACTCCCGATGATTTGGTTTTGAGGATGAGCTTGAAGTAGTGATGAGTTTCTCCTGTTAACCACTTGGGAAGAAGATCCTGGAGCATCAACATCTTCGGCTTGTACCCTTGCTTGTTCATGAGAGACAAATGTATCTTCATTTGCATGCCTCTCATCTTTTTCATCATCTTGTGGTACATTTGATGAAGAAGGCCTGTCAATGATTTGCACTTCTTCTTCATCTTCTTTTGGTTTGATAGCTCCAATAGGCATGTTCTTCATTGCTTCCCTTAGTGGCTCATCACCTATATCATCAAGATTTTCAAGTGCTCCTTGGGAGCCATTAGTCTCATCAAATTCCACATCATATGTTTCTTCTACCATACCAGTGGCATGGTTGAATACTCGATATGCTTTGGACTTTAATGAATAACCCAAAAGAAAACCAATATCACAACGTCTTTGAAACTTCCCTAGGTGATGGCGTTTCTTGTAGATGTAGCATTTGCACCCAAACACCCGGAAGAAGGAGACGTCTGGCTTTTTCCCATTTAGCAGTTCATAAGGAGTCTTCTCAAGTAGCCGGTGAGGAAATAGCCTGTTTGATGCATAACAAGCAGTGTTGACAGCTTCGGCCCAAAACCTCTCCGGTGTGTTATACTCATCAATCATTGTTCTTGCAAGAGTGATCAAGGTCCTGTTTTTCCTTTCAACAACTCCATTTTGTTGAGGTGTGTATGTGGCAGATACTTCATGCTTGATCCCAATTTCATCACAGTACTCATGAATGTTGGTGTTGTCAAATTCTTTGCCATTGTCACTTCTAATTTTCTTAATCTTGCAATCAAATTCATTTTGTGCTTTCTTGGCAAACTTCTTGAATATAGATGCAACTTCAGATTTGTCATGGAGAAAGAACACCCAAGTGTATCTTGAGAAGTCATCAACAATCACTAGACAGTAGAGGTTGCCACCGGCACTGACATAATTTGTAGGTCCAAACAAATCCATATGAAGTAGTTCCAGTGGCCTTGATGTTGACATGAAAGCTTTAGTGGGATGTGTATTAGCTACTTGCTTTCCAGCTTGACATGCACTGCATGGCTTGTCTTTTTCAAACACCACATCCTTTAATCCTCTAACCATATCTTTCTTTAATACCTTCTTGAGTGTGCTCATCCCAACATGTGCAAGCCTCCTATGCCAAAGCCATCCAAGAGAAGCTTTGGTGAAGAGGCAAGTTCTTAAGTCTGCATCTTCTGAAGTGAAATCCACTAAGTAGAGGTTGTTGTATCTAAATCCCTTGAATACCATTGATTCATCATCCATCTTTGTTACAATAACCTCTATTGGAGTGAATAAGCATTAAAGTCCAAGATCACAGAGTTGACCCACTGATAATAAATTGAAGCTCAAAGGTGCAACTAAGAGAACATTTGATATTGATAAATCATTTGAGATTGCCACCTTGCCAAGTCCTTGCACTTTTCCTTTTGAATTGTCTCCAAATGTGATTTTATCTTGTCCATCAACATTTTCATCTAGTGAGGTGAACATCCGTGGGTTGCCTGTCATATGTTGTGTGCATCCACTGTCAATAACCCAATGGCTCCCACCGGTCTTGTAGTTCACCTACATTCACAGACAATTCAAGCTTGAGTTTTGAGGGCCCTATATTGCATAGGACCAGTGACTCTCTCAATTAAGGACTTTGCCACCCAGATTTGTCTAGGTCTATTCTTGTTTGGTGGACCTAGGAATGTAACCTTAACCTTTCCATTTGCAACCTTTCTTAGAACATAGTGAGCATTGAAAGCAAATGGTCTTGAGTGCTTAGGCAAGGGAGTTGGTGGTTTGGCTTTGCAGTTGTGGGCAAAGTGACCTTCATTTCCACACTCAAAGCATTTGATAGGCTTGTGAGTCTGCTTTGGCTTGTATTGAGTGGTAGCTTTCTTTTGCACAAAAGCATTGTATCCAATACCACTCTTGTTACTTTTCATAACAGTGTTCATAAGCAGCTCATTTTGGAGGTATTGACCCTTGTTGAACTTTTGCACACTTGTTGCAAGATGTTCATTTTCACTTTTTAGTTTCTTGACCTCATTCTTAAGCCTTTGATTATCCACTACCAACTCATTGTTGAAATCATTGTTCTCAATAGCAACTTTTCCTCTAGTAGTTGCATCGGTCAAGTAATTCTTCAATTTTTGGTTGTCTAAAGTCAGGACTTCAACTTTTTCAGTCAATTCAGCATGTAGACTAGTTTGCTCTTCTTGAATCAAATCATCACATGAGGTTGCTACATCAAGCTTAACAACAGGGTTAATAGCCTCATGTGTTTTGCAAGATAAAAGTTCATTTTCAACAAGAAGGTTGTCATGATCAAATTTAATTTGAGTATAGTCTTCCTCGATCTTTACTAGTCTATTTTGCAACTCCCTATTAGCTTTATTTAATTTGTCATATTTTTCCTTAGCATCTTTTAGGGAGTTTGTGAGCTCATTTACAGTTGATGACATAGTTTTATTTTCTTCTTTTATTTCATCACTAGCCTTTATAACTATGTCATACTTGGCATTTAAAGATTCATTTTCATTTTTCAGCCTATCACATTTAGCTTTTGACTTTCTAATGATTTGAGTATATTCTTTAAGTAAGTCAGCTAACTCATCATATGAAGGTGAAGCAAATTCCTCATCACTATCACTATCACTATCATCAACAATATCATTTTGTACCTTCCGTTCACCCCTAGCCATGAGGCATAGGTGAGAAGTGGATGATGGCGATGGTGGTGGTGAAGAGAAGTCCCCGGCGATGGCGGCAATTTTTTCATCATTCTCTTCTTCACTTGAAGAAGACCCACTTGATGATTCGATGTCGGTGAGCCAGTCGCCAACAATATATGCCTTTCCATTCTTCTTCTTGTGGAACCTCTTTTGCTTCCCATCCTTTCTCTTGAAAAATTTCTTTTCCTTCTTTTCATCATCGCTGTCATCTTCTTTCTTGCCCTTGAACTTGTTCTTCTTGGGCTTGTTGCATTGATGAGCAAGATGACCAAGCTCACCACAATTGTAGCAGTCCATCTCAGAAATGGGCTTTCTTTTGTTGGAAAAGAACTTCTTCTTCCTTGAATCAAATTTGATGCCTTCTCTATTTAGCTTTTTCAACATCTTGGTGGTCTTCCTTACCATCAAGGCAATGTTTGCATCAAGGTCATCATCACTTGAGGATTCTTCCTCAACTTGTATTTTTGCTTTTCCTTTTCTTTCATGATTTGCTTTGAGAGCCAAATCCTTTCTTTTGGAAGATGATTCTTCTTTGTCGTTGATGTGCATGTACATTTCATGAGCGTTGATCTTTTCCAAAATTTGTGTAGGTGTGGTAACCGAAAGATCCATTTGATGTAGCACAGTGACAATGTGTCCATATTTGTCTATTGGGAGGACACTAAGAATCTTCCTCACAACATCCGGTTGTGAGATTTGAGTAAGCCCCAATCCATTGACTTCCTCTACAAGAATATTAAGTCGTGAGTACATAGCATTTGCATTTTCATTAGTAAGCATTTCAAAAGAATTTAACTTTCGCATGGCTATGTGATATCTTTCCTCACGTTCACTTCTAGTTCCTTCGTGTAGAGCACAAATGTCCATCCACAAATCATGAGCATTTTTATGATTTCTTACTCTATTGAACACATCTTTGCAAAGGCCTCTAAAAAGGGTGTTTTTGGCCTTAGCATTCCATTTCTCATAATTGAACTCATCACCTACAAGATTTGTGGGATCTCTAGGTTCGGGAAACCCTTGTGTGGCGGCTCTATAGACACCAATGTCTATAGCCTCTAAGTATGCTTCCATACGAATTTTCCAATAAGGAAAATCGTCACCATCAAAAACGGGAGGAGGTCCATCCCCATCGGACATCGTAACTCAAGCGGTTAAGCTAATCTATGAGCAACAAGGCTCTTATACCAATTGAAAGGATCGCGATGCCCAAGAGGGGGGGTGAATTGGGCTTTTCTAAAAATCAACACTAATTAAAACCTAAGCAAGAGATAAGCAAGAGCCCAACTTCACCCCAACAACTAGCACTAAGAATATAATACTAGAAATGCAACAAAGCTAAGATAATACTTCAAATACTTGCTAAACAAATACACAATGTAAAGTGCTTGAATTAAGTGCGGAATGTAAAGCAAAGTTTAGAAGACTCCTCCAATTTTTTTTCCGAGGTATCGAAGAGTCGGCACTCTCCACTAGTCCTCGTTGGAGCACCCGTGCAAGGGTATCGCTCCCCCTTGGTCCTCGCAAGAACCAAGTGCTCACTACGAGATGATCCTTTGCCACTCCGGCGCGGTGGATCCCTCGAGACCGCTTACAAACTTGAGTCGGGTCACCAACAAGATCTTCACGGTGATCACCGAGCTCCCAACACCACCAAGCCGTCTAGGTGATGCCGATCACCAAGAGTAACAAGCCGTAGACTTTCGCTTGACCAAGAGAAGCCTAATGCAAGTGGTGTGTGCTCTTGGTGGCTCTCACTAGCGCTAATGAGGAACAAACGCGGATTATGATTCTCTAATCTCCTCACTAGGCTTTTGGTGCTTGCAAAGCTCTAGCAATGTGCTCGAATAAATGTGGAGTGCAAGACATTGAATATGGTGGGTGGAGGGGGTATAAATAGCCCTCACCCACCAACTAGCCGTTACAGGCAATTCACTGCGCGATGGCGCACCGGACAGTCCGGTGCGCCACCGGTGCGCCAACGGTGCGCCACCGGTGCGCCAACGGTCATTTCCAACGGCTAGTTCTGACAGGTAGCCGTTGGACTCATGGCGCACCGGACAGTGAACAGTCCACTGTCCGGTGCACACCGGACAGTCCGGTGCGGTGTCCGGTGTGCCACTAAAATTCAACTCTGAAAGCTACGCTCTCGGGTTCCTGCGGAGGCAAAGCTTCTGCCGCGGACCAGCCTGGCCCCACCTGGCAGAGGGTGCACCGGACAGTCCGGTGCACACCGGACAGTCCGGTGCCCCAACGCCAGAAACACTAACTTTTGTTTTTCAGCTGATTTTTAAATCGGTTTTCGTTCTAACTTGAGTGTGAGTTCTAGAGTGACACCTAGCACTGTGTATGAGTGTGATTGTGCACCAACACTACATTAGAACTCTCTTGGTCAAACTACTCATAGACAACCCCTCTTTATAGTACGGCTAAAAGAGAATAAAAGACCTAACTAAAATGCGAGTGTCCACATCTCCTTGACACTCGGACTCCGTAGACCTTCACCTTTTGTTTCGTCGTTTTAGCCGTCGCTTCGAGTTCTTATGTCCGGGATTGTTTTCACCGTTGTAGTACTTCTACCTGTCATGCGACCTAACTTACCAATTGTCTCTGCAAAACACACGTTAGTCACATGTAATATTACGTTGTCATTAATCACTAAAACCAACCAGGGGCCTAGATGCTTTCAAACGTCCTTGTGTTCGACACTGGTCTTGAACTTGACGAGGTAGCGGTGGCAGTTCCCCTTAATCCTGAGGTAGAAGACCTTGGCGTCAATGGCCGACGTCGTCGGGACGAGGCGCTCGTCGAGGAGGCACAGGATCCTCCCCACGCGGATTCCGGAGAGCTCACAAACTTCCAGCCAAGGATTAAGTTCTAGAAAATAGTAATCTCTAGTATCCATGATGTAAAGATACTCAACAGTAGTAGCACCAACATAAGCCACAGCCTTAGCAAGCCTCCTTGATGCCTGCTCAAGTGCTTTAACTATCACACGAGGAGCAACAATAACTTGGCCTTCTTCAGTAATCTGTTGTAGGAAAATATGAATAGAACTGATTGCAAGTTATAACACTAAAATTTTTGGCTGTTTGACACAACACAGTTCAATAATCATGATAATACTGGAAACTTATACAATTTAGTACAAAAAGTGATTTTAGCAAAAGAGTAAAACATCTTCTGCACAGCTCCTAGAAATACAAGTTTTTTTATAAAAACAACGCATTAACACATGTCTCGTATGTTTCAGAGAGGTAGCAAAGTATGTCGAAGTATGTGGCGGCTTTGCCACAATGTAGCCTGCCACAAACTTCTCAGTTAGAGTGTAACCAAAATTTTCGAGTTCTTTCACCAATACATGTATCTCATGAGCTTGTTCTACTATAGAGTGACCATCAGTCATTCTGTAGTCATGAAATTTCTCCATGATATACAACTCATACTAGTGTCAAACACCCCATATTTGCCCCCAGTGCGTCCCACATCTCTTTCCAGTGGACATCATCACATTAGAGTCTATTGTGCCATCTCTCAGCATGCCGATTATTACCCATTTGAACATAGTATCTGCATCCCAGAACACACACTTCTCTTCGGTGAAGTGTGGTCCAGGTGATCTAGTTTTGGCAACAAAATAACAGTACATGGCTGTCAACCATAGTACACATATTGGATGCTAGCTTTTGTAGTTTGTGCCATAAAAATATTTGGCTTTAGCATACTAGCAAAGCCAAAAGCAAAAAAAACTCATATCACATTTTTGGATTGTTACAAAGTTAGACTCTTCTAGTTGTATTTCAATCTAGAAAACTGATATTAAATGACTAGTGACAATAGAAAGGTGTACAAGTGGATCTAATACATCTACAACGAATCTAATAGTGACAAACATAATTGTAAACCATTGGAACATGATTGCACATTCCTCACCCCAGCATATGAGCACCTGAACCCATAGTCATTGTTTGTGCAACCAAAATTTATATGGTATAAGCGCGAGTTCATATATGTGTTTCATTTTCATGGCTCACATGATTTACAGATTTGAAGCAAGCATCAAATAAAGACAAGTAGAATAAACCTCCACTCTCATATTATATACCAATAAATGTTCCATAATTAAACACTATACATTTATTGAACTCAAACACAAGTTTATAACCATCTCTATATAGTAACGAACCACTAATTAAGTTCTTTTTATTTATGAGACATGTTACACATTCTTCATTCTTGAAGTAAGATTCATATCGATTGTACCAATACCATGAACAGTTGCATGAGCTCTGTTCCCGTCAATAAGGAGAAACTTCTCCTGACCTAATAAGAAGAAAACAAGGAAGTATTAGCACTTCGTTAGTCATTCACATCCAATATTTAGAGGCCCACATAAATAGATTAAAAATTGTACAGTAACCTCTTGGTAAAAAATTTTCTCTATATTTATGTAGATCACTATGTGGTAAATGTGAAGAGGCTAAAAAGAAGTGGTTTACATTCGGATGCATAGATTTTTTTCCCGATATTGTGGTGCCTACTGCCTAGAGCCCTAGGAAAACTACAATGATCGGAGTTGTTGAGCTGCACGCCCAGTGCATGATGCAGGCGCCCGGTGTGACAAATGATGCATGCATGCATCACGTGGCCGATAGGTGACGGCTCCGTCTATTTATGTGGGCTCCGCTTATTTTGGTGGTGTCGATGGCAACCCTGTCACGCCGTCGTCGTTTGTGATTAGCCAGCCCGTGCCCGTGCCCGTGCCCGTGCCCTGGTGGCGAATGGCGGCAGCTGACTGATTGGTGCTGTGCTGGAACGGCTGCGTGTTGCGCGTTGCGACGCGCCGACGCGGCCAGCCTCAGCCGGCGTGACAACATTATTATTGCTGACCAAATATAGTATACATGCGTGTAGCATCAGATGCAGCGATGCACTGTCATGCCTCAGCCCTCACGGTTCAACAGATTACCTATCACACTTCTTATGTTACCCTTTATTTTAAACTCATCTCTACAAACAGTATATCTACAAAAGTACATCTTATTCGGTTATTTATATTACATGTGGATTGAATGATATTAGAAAAAAAAAATAACACAAATATTGAGTTGCTATAGATTAAAACTCACTTTTAATTCCGTTCAATCCACATCGGTTGAGAAGGTAACGAACATACCCTTAATTGTTTTATAGTAAGCCTGTTACTATTTTTTTATTACAGAGAAGCAAAGAGAAGAAAAGACAAAAAAAAACTTGTTCTCATACAGGCAACAAGTTGCTATTAGCAAAAGACAAAAAAAAAGTTTGTTCTCATACAAGCGACAAGTTGCTATGAGAGCTTATAGAGCGGTGGGTTAAGATAACAAAATGTGATGTTGAATAAAAAACAAAATGTCTAACATGGTTAAAAAGTAGTATTATATAATAAAAAAGTCTTTTTTTAGATATGTACTTACTCTATTTTAATTTATATAATATAAGTTGTTATTGTTACAATATAATATAAGTGAATTATCTACTTCTTCTATCAGAATAAGCTTTTGAGTTAAACCGGTTAGTGCATGCAATTTAATATGGTATCGGAGTCAGAGATCTCAAGTTCGAATCCTGGTTAGCATAATTAAAAAATAATTGTTCTTCACTCCTATATTTCATGTCAGAGACCTAAAAGAGGCTCGACATGAGGAGTTGTTAGAATATAATATAAGTGAATTGTTCACTCCTCCCATCAGCTTAAACTTTTGGGTAGAACTAGTTGGTACATGCAACTTAATAGTTATCGTTTTTTACATACAACTTTTACTATATATTAACAAATTTGAAATAGAGATAGCAGAAGGTAGCTATTGGATAGCTTGACCTTAAAACTTGACATATAGCTAAACATCTGGCTCTATTATTAAGCTACCTATAATCACTGGATGCTAATCTTGCTCTTTCCATAAAAAACAGGAGAACTGAGTTTAAGCAATCGCAGTGGAAATTATGAGAAGATAGATGATATGTTTTATGTAGACGAAATCATACACATATTATCTCTGTTCTCGAATATTTGCCGTCCGTCAATTCAGTTTTAAACTAAAACTTGACAAATAAAAAAGAACATAGAAAAATATTATTTTAAATTCATTGAAAACTAAGTAAAACTATGGTTGCTCCACCGATCGCGTGAGGTTTCCACAGGCATTGTCAAATCTCGGATGTCGGATCGATTCTCTAGCGCGTGAGAACGTACCATGACAAAGACGGACATGGCAATGCGTCTTGAGCTTAGGGTTCTTCTCCAGCGGCACGTCGGAGTCGCGCAGGAACGAGAACTTAACATCTGCTTCGCCGACGGCGCGATCTCGAAGACCCTGCAGCCAGCAGGCCGGAGCGGACGGCGGCGCCCATTAATCAAGGAGCAAATGCGATGACCACCCACACCGGTGCAAGTGCAACCCAAACGCGGCCGCGCAGTAGCAAAATGCAACGTACTTGAGGAAGAAGCGGAGGCCCAGGTTGGCGGAGTCCTTCTTCATGACGGCCCAGGACTTGAGGACCAGCGCCTCCTGCTCCTCGCTGAAGACGACGACCAGCGGGCAGTGCCCATGTTGCGTTACTCCTCTGTTAAAAGTGATACGCATACAGCACGGAGTCGTATCGGGACCTGGTGTTCATGGCCAAATTAAAACCGTGTGCCGCAGCGACAAAAGCGAGGGTGAGTATTATACAGGGCCACCGTTTGGATTACGAGCATCTTTCAGAAGGAGGGGGCGGCAATTTTTGCCCAACATGGCTGGAGGTTTAGCAATAGATAATGGATCTAGGCCTTTTTTCGGTTGCTAAACAGTAAACTTTTTTTTTCGGTTGCTAAACAGTAAACTTTGTTGCTTCCAAATGTCTCGGACCCATTTAGCCGATGTATGGCTATCTTTTTATTTGGTTGGTCCAATACATTGTCAAATGTAGAGACCGATCACTGTTTTTTCATTAGCTTAATGAAATAAACTCCCCTTTATCAAAAAAAAAAAACCGAGGGCGGGTTGTGCAGGCGCAGGGCAAGCGCAGCAGGCCAGCTGCAGCAGCAGCAGCAGCGCTCGAGCGTCAGTCAATAACGTGGGCGGCTAGGCGGAATTCACTATTCAGAGTTTGACAGCAGGGCGCATACTAGTACTAGTAAAATCAGATGTCTGTTTCGCCGTCCATCTATCTCTGACTCTCTGTACATACAATGCCCCCAAGGCCCGAAACGCAGTGTGCCGCCGCCACCGCCGCCGCACATCTCAACTCGTGCTCGGCTCGGCTCGGCACGGCCACGGACCCACGGCGATCTGATGACGGATCACGGACCAGCCCGCAGCGGCGCACTGACCGGCTCCAGCTGCCGGCTGCACGCGGGGGACCCGCCGACCAGCTCCTTGGCCAGCAGGTACCGGAACGCCAGGTTGTGGGGCTTCCACTCCACGGCGCGCGCCCGGCCGGCCTGCTGCTGGCTCCGGCGCACGGCGTCCCGGAGGCCCTCGGGCAGGTGGCACTCGACCGCGGCCACCACCTCCTGCGCGCCCAGCCCGGCGTCCCTCGCGTACAGCTCCAGGGCCTTGGGGAGGATGATCTTGTGCTGCCCCCGCCCGCGGACGCCCACGTTGGCGCGGACGTACTCCTCCTTCGCCGCCTCCAGCTGCTGGAACACGCTCTTGGGGCTGTACAGCCGCACCTAGAAGGTTGGATTGGTTGGAGGAGATTGAATGCTTAGCTCCGGAGTCATCGTACGTTACGTGATGTGCGTGCGTTCGACGCGGCGTACGTGCTACGTACCACTGGATCCGAGTAGCTACCGGAGGACAGTGCGAAGTGCACCAGCGGCTCGGGGCGGTCCACGCCCAAGCCTTGCAGCTCGTCCTTGTCCCTGGACTTCCATTTCGGGTATAGCAGCAGCCGAAGCCACTGCAAAGGTTCATTCACAAGGAACCACCATGAATCCATCCACGGGACTGGAGGTCAAAATAACGAACACAATGCAGGAGGCAGGAGGCAGGACTCAAAACCTGTCCAGAAGAGTGCGCTCGGCAGCACAGGATCTGGTACTCTATCAGCTCCGCGTTCACTCTTTGGCCACTAATGATGTACGACACCTGTGGCGCAAAACAATTGTCGTCGGTCAGGCTCAGCTCAAGCTCGAATCAGGCGGTTGAGATTTATTATAATAATCATTTCGAGAGGTCTTTCCACACCTTGGTAAGCAGTATCCTTTTGCTGTTACTCTGTGGGATCCCGTACTCTATATGGGCCTTACAAAAAAAAAAACATGGAAACGTTTAGATCGAAACCCATCGGCCGGTACGGTTTAATAACAAGTTAAGAATATCGAGGATCAGCAGGGCAAGGAAATAGTTACATGCATCATCATCGCATTATGCACGTTGATCCAGAAAGCGAGCTTCTCTTCATGTTTCATCCCGCTGAGATCAACGCTTTCGAGAAGCTGCACAAGTGACCTACAGAGTGGAACCTGAAACTAGTCAGCAGATTACTCGTCGTAATTCGATCCCTATATATGAACTGGAAGATAAGAAGGGGTGGAAAAAAGAAAAGGACATGTCAAATCCTCACATGTATTTGCGCAGCATATCCTTCACGTCAGCGGACCTCTGATCACCTTTGCAAAGAGCAGACACCTCTACCACAGAATCATATGGCAGCGCCAGCTCCCTCGACTCACCGTTGCCTAACCCGTTGTCCTGCCACTCCTCAACGAAGCTCTCTTTCCTGCACCTGGGGCTCCATATGTCCGCGGTGTATTTGGAAGACAGCCCGCTCGCCGAAGAAAAGGATGAGCACGGTGAGGGGAAGAAGGCGTGCTGCACGGCGGGGACGTCTCTCAGCCTCATGTATACGGCCGTAATGCATTTGATCATGTCCTCGGATATCTTGTTCGGCGTTTGGGGAACATGGTCCGCGACCCTGGTCCCCAAGATGTCTGCCAAACTCACCACGCCAGGATCCATGCATTTTCCTTCCTGGCCATCGGTCCAGATTGCGTTAGGAATTTCAGATAAAACATAAGGGACCCTGGCTGGCTCTGTCCAGGTGCATAGCTAGAATCCCTTATAGCTCAAGACGAAGGCACCACTAACTAAGCCGGCCCTGCAGCAAAGCTATTGAAACACTCTAGAACCAAAGAGAGTTCAGGTATCATGTCGTACCTCGACAAAAGATAGAGGCGAAGTATGGCATGGTTTCAGAGCTCTAGCGAGATTGTTTGCCGACGGAGATACCCTAACGGAGCGGTGCAGGAGCGAGGAATGGCTGCGTCCGATATTGGTCTTCTCATTGCTAGTCTCGCTTGTAGAAGCTGTAGGCGTGGACTTGCGTGCCAGGACCATTCGACTGGACTGGTTTAGCTGATGATGCTTCCTTGGGGTCGAGAAGCTCAGCTCTGGAGCTTCAGAGAGTATGCCTGAAAAGGACCTTGCTGCCTGCTTGTTACTCTCCATGTCACAAGCAGAACTCGCAGGGGAAAATTGTTGCTCAAATGCCTTTCTGTATAGTGTTAGGAGATGTTGCTCCAGGCATATGACCTCTAGCTCGAGAACTGCAATCTCCTTTATTAGCTCCTCAGTCGGCTGAGAGATGACATGCAAGAAAGAAAGAGGCTATCTGTTAACTGCAAACTCTTGTCTTCGGGGGGAAAAAACACATAATATCATGGTGTGGAAATAAAACATTAGAATAACATGGTACCCCACCACCACTTTTGTTAGCTCGTCCAGATGAATTTTATAAGAGTAGGACTTTCACCTTTGGAATGCAGTTCTCACTTGATGCATGGATAGCACAAGGCTTGTAACCTAGAGCTTTCTCAAGAGCACGGCGCATGACGAATTGATCATTCAATCGCTTTTCAAGAACTTGGACCTGCAGAACTAGCATCATAAATATGAAGAAGGTAGAAATGCCATCACACATATATTACAAGAATGAATTGTGCTACTTGTTGGCTTGATCTCATCCGAACTCGGTCAGGGAATCGAGCTGGACCTCTCACGCCCTGACCGAGCAAGCGATATTTGGTGCCTAGGTAGGAGGTTTTTTACCATCCATCCTTGAGAGCACCAAGAGGTATGACATAGACATACTGTATTGAAATTCTTATACTGACATATGGCATTTGGGGAAGAAAACATGACAAAATAAATAAATAAATGGTAACCGCCTCTGAACCAAACTAGCTGAGACAGGTCCGGACTGTGCAATGAGCAATAATAACCTATGGCTAGGAGGGAGGATCTGGTATCTGAGTTCACCTCACGCTTCAAGGAGCATGGAAGCTCAGTAGCACCGGACGGCATCTTGCTGGTGCTATTCTGGTCCTTGAGTTCTCCGGCATCCTTCTACTCAACAGATATTGAACAAGAGCCAAAACATAACAGAAATCAGCAGGTAACGTCTAGTCAGGATATATACCAGATATTTTTCAGGAGACTGAAGAAAGCAAGCGGTAGTCTCGCAAGAGAGTTACCTGAGCGTGGCACCTCGGCGAAGGGGAATCCGCGCTATCCATCCCGAGCACTCTGATAGAATCGCTGCCAATGCAAAAAAAATCCCCAGGGGGGGTGGCATTCAGCCTAGAACCGCTTCTAAAAATGCAAGAGCCGTCTTTCTTGGCTAAGACTAATTTCTGCAAGTCGACAGCAGCAATGCTCCAGACATTGTACTGCGAGCAGCGCAGAGCTAAAATACGCAGGTCCGTCAGACTGAGCAAGGCAAGAAACGAGCAAGGCAAGAAACAGGGAGCTCACCTCCTGGAGCGGCTGTGAGACATCGCTGGTTAGCAAAGGGGGGGCTAGGCTACAGGTCTACAGCTTCTCCGGCGGGGGCTGACACAGAGCTCGACCGGGCCTTCGCCATTGCTATATATATATCTTGCGGAAGCGCTGCTGGTTAAAGCAAACCCGCTGAAACCTGTCGTCGCATTGGAGGTTGAAGAACCTAAGGCGAGCAGATGGGGGGGGGTACAGGTAGAGAGGCTGGAAAGAGGAGACGCGGCGTCTGCCTGACCTGCCTCACATCACAGGTGAATCGTCCGCGGCAAGTGGAGAGGGCCGGAGTTGTTGCCGAGGAGTTGATCACCTGCTAAAGCCTCTTGACTTGCTAATGCTTTCGCCTTTTGTTTCTCGGCTGGGCTGAGTTCCTCCTTCCCAGTCCCCTTCCTGCTCTGTGAGTGTGAGGTGAGACTGAGAGGCCGTGAGAGGACAGGTGAGGAGTGCGAGGGCTGGGGCCTGCTGTGTTGAGGGTGATGAACTTGAGGCACTCCACTCCGCACGGTCACACGGACCACACCACTCCACTGCAGGTACAGGTACAGGTACAGTGGTTCTGGTACTGTTTCAGTGGCTATATCAGAACAGAACAGCGCTGGAGATCGGTCGTCCTGTGTCCGGTTATTCCGATGCTTTATTTATTGTGGCAAGTCCCTTGTATATTTATGCCTGTGACTCCTTAACATTTACTACCAGCTTCTTTTTTTTTCTATTTTATGCAAGGCCGAGACGAGCAGATCTGCCCCCGGTTTACTTGCTGTTTACGCACGCAGCACGCCGGGTAATTTTACTCCGTCCAAGGCTGCTGACCTTTTCACCTCTGTCACATCATAATCAGGGTGCCAGAAAATCCGATTACTAAAATAGGAGCAGTAAACAGAATCTTGTGCCACAATGATGCATCTGCTCTTTGTTAGTAGTGGCAAGGAAAGGAACGGTTCTTTTTCTTTTTTCTTTTTACCCCCCGCCAATCCGTTAAAGATAACTGCCGTTTCGTGTCCGTTTCCAATCCCTGGCTGTGCTATTCCAGTTTCTGTCGGAAGAAAGAAATGGTGATCCGATTCCGATCCGACTCGGCGACTCCATTGTTGGATGCAAGTTTTTTTTTTTGCGCGGCAACGGCAATGATGAGATGGGCATGGGCAGGATCACATGCGGATAAAAAGGACGGACTGTGAAGCAACGCAGCCGGACAGGACAGTGGCTGGCATGCATAGGCGTCGTTTGACCTGTGGCCCACTATGCTCTCCGGTAAATATTGATGGATCTCGTCCTATCTGTCGTACCGTACGTGACCACCACACACGCCGCGGCGCAGAGGGACAGACGTGACCGAGTTGATGCCGTGCCGGGGTAGCGAGTTGCATTGCATGGACAGCCAAGAAACCCCCCGGCTCCGGCAGGCCACCGCTGTGCTGGTGCTGCCGCCCTGGCGGCCCGGCCAAGCCGCTGAGCTTGCCATCTCGCTCTCGCCGCCTAGAAAGAGGCGCAGCTTTGCCTTGACGCGCACTGTTACTTAAGCCTGCTACTTCTGCCCTCTGTTGCACCCTCCAAAAAGAAAATTTTTGGCAGGTCATGTGACGCACCGGTACTCGCAAGTGGCAATGCAAGGTCGCCACAGGCACTAGCCGCACTACTGTCCTGAATCCTGATGCTGCTGCACCATACAGATACTCATGTCTGGACTGGACTGGAGTACCGAGGACTGGAACATTTTCCTGTTCCTTGGTCACTCAAACGGCTCCACAAATCTTTCACACCGTCGAGTGAGACGCGCGCGGCAGCTGCTAGTGTAAGCAGGATTTCCTGTGCTCTACCAAATCCTTGCACAAAAAATGAAAACCGTGCGCCGAGACGACCAACGCACATGGCGGCACCGTGTCAAGTCGTCTTGTTTTTTGTGGGGGCAAAACAGCACGGTAGCAGGATACGTGACAAGCGCTACGCCGAAGGGTGAAGCAGTTGGAACTTGGTAGGTGCTCGTCAGTACCATACCATCGGCAGACTGCAGTGTGCCCCCCCAACCGTCCGGGCCCAGGCGTCATGTAGCTTCTTGTCACGGAATCTGGCCGCCTTGGGGTTTGCCCTAATCCCAGTGCCATCAGCTGCTGTGCGCTTGGCGCCACTAGGCTTGGCCCGTGCCGTGCGCCCCCACCCCTGTTCCAGAAGCAGGACGCAGGGCAACATCCAAGCGCCGGACCTGCCGCATCTTTTTGTGAATCATGCCGCAAATAATAGTTGCTCAAAAAGAAGAAGAAAAATGATCGCGAACGCCAAGTCTGGGCCATCTTTTTTTTTCCCTACGTGTGGTGTGCGTCAAATGAGCTGGTTCTGTAAGCTAGCCACTCGCTGCTGCATCTCCGGTTCTCCGAAAGGGAGCAGAAGAGCGCACGCACGTTGCTGCTTAGCGAGCTCGGCTACAATGATTTTCGCAGTGGCCAGACACCAGCACTAAGATCCAAATGATGATGCCAATGACTGTATCCTAAGGAAGGCGTGCCGTCCGGTTAAAACGACAAGAGGAACCTTGGTAACCCTACTTATCCGCAAAAATAAACTCTCATTTGGGGGTGGGGATGGGGGTGGGTAGTGGGTTAAACAAATGCCCCGGCGACAGACATGCTCGAGGTTTCATGTGCTCTTGGACCCTCTTGGGCCGATGCGTGCCAGCTACTGGCCGTAAACAATCGCTGGAACGCGTAGGTAAGAAACGGCAGATGCCGTGGCGATGCACATTGGAAACCAGCTCCACGAGCATTTGATTATGGGATCGGGCCGAGGCCGAGATCCAGAAAGATTCTTCTCATCGGTTCTCTAATCTGTCAGAGGCTCAACTTACCGGCTCCAGTAGAGAACGAAACGAGTACTCAGTACTCTGATGCTCTCTCTACCATGGCAAATTGGGGGCGGCGTCCTATTAGCCAAGTCAGAGGGCTTCAGAGCTCGAGCAATTTTCTTCTGGGCAAGCTAGTAGCAGACAATATAGAGCGTTCTTTCATGCACAAGATTCAAGTGTCTGCATCGTACAGGTGCTCCCAATTTCCATGGATCACCATTTGCTTGTCTCTACATGGGTTCTAGAAAGCTACGGCGTAGCTTGATGCTACGTTTCAACGCACGGTCCAAAGATTGACTTGACAAATGTATATTGACCTGACAAATATGTACCCACTCCATTCCAAATCGTAAGCAGAGTTATTTCTTTTCTATGTACATTGTTTTTTAAACCTAGATATAGACTGTCTAAATACATGGTAAAAGCCATGTACAAAAACATAACTTTCAGTTTAATCAATTAAGCAGTCTAGTTAACACTCCTCACATCTTAAATTCTGACTTCCTGGAAAACAAAATTTAGGTTGGTATTAAAAAAAACTCTTCTTCTATCCCACATCATATCCCCAATAGATCAAATACTTAATTTGTATTTCTAGAGTGTTTTGGATACATCAAATCCCAATAGAAAATCTTATCTCGTTAGAATACAGGAGGGTGGATAACACACACTTGACGGCTAATTTGAGAACTTCATTTTTCCAATGGATTTCTATTTTTTCATGATAAATTAGTTTATTTTCTCTTAGAAAATAGAAACTCCTTAGAAAAATGAAGTTTTTAAACTAACCCTAAATAAATATGAAGAAACGAAGGAACACACTGTCAACACGCACCGCACCTGAATTGATATCTTGCAGCTCCTCCCGCAGCTACAGTAGAATGCAGTTATCCATAATAATTTGGAATGCTTGCCCAGAAAACCGGGGTTTTCACAGGTTGAATACAAAGCTACCCTAGAAACAAGATGGTTGCCAGTTGCAACAAACAAAGTGCACATTTAATACGACGAATCAGTCATTGTCTGCACTGTCAATAGAACCACCCATTTTGCCAGGAAATAATCACCCACATTCTTGTCAACAAACAATTCCCTTTTCACCATGCTGCATACATTATATCTGGAATTTGCAACACAGGCATGGTTCTATTCCAAAATATCCTCATCTTGCTTGAGGGGTACAACTTCATCAGAACTATGAACATTGGCTTCAGATCATGCCACGAAATACAACATATAACTTAAAAGCTACTCTATACCTTGGGATCCAAGCACCAGGGTAAAATTTTGACATGCAGGTTCTCTATGGTGGTAAGGCAGCAAAAAAGAACAGTATTTTTTCCTTTACGTTGGTGACGAAGCTTAAGTCAGCTGTACAGTTCAAAGGAATGTGCCATCACCGATCAGATAATGAAGTTTCAGATCTTGTCCACCACTTCAGCTGGCACGTTGAGATCAAAAAGTGCACCACCACCACCGTTAGCATCTACCCTCTCTCGCTTGTTAGAAGAACTCGAACCATGCAATTCATGAGTACGTTTACCCAAAATATTTGATGCTGCGCAGCAAATGGAAATATACCCATCAACAAGTATAAAATAAATAAATAAATAAAAGGTAATCCTCTCGTGTGATAGTAAGCTGGATAAAGGAAATGCGATATAAAGTTGCCATATTAATTATTATATGCATACCTTGTTTGTTCCTGTGTTCATTCTGACTATGTTTTGTTGATTGTGAACTTTGTTCAGCAAGATCCCAACTAATATTGAGCTCCGAGGCCCTGTCAATGCCCTTAGATTTGTATGGAGCAATGTTGTGAGGTGTGCGTAGAGGATATAACAAATCATTCTCAATGCATTGATACCTGCAAAAGAGTAAACTTAGTATAATAATTTGTATATGAAACTACAAACTGCAAAACAAACTTTGTCAAGGAGAGTTCTTACATTTGTTTGCAGAGCCTATCAACCACATTGGAAAGATTTATAACATGCTTCATTGTATCCATGACCTCATCATCGGTAAAAAGTTGAAAATCTTTCTCAAGGAAACCAGACAGTCTTTCGACATTAAATTCTAACTGTTGTTGCTGGTCCTCAAATAAATTCTGCTTCAGTTCTCTTTCCTGAGGAGTCATCTCATCCTTGAAAATCTCATCACCAAACATGTAGAATGCAAACGGATATGAATATGAAAGAACACGCCTTGATCTGAACAACCTGTTTAACCCATTTATGACCCAAGAATAATCTTTTATCTTTGACTCCTTATTTTCTGAAATGGATATCTTCCCCTGGATCTCATTCTTTAGCTTTGCTTCCTGCTTAAGAGAGTCGGTGTGAGCCTTGTATCTATTGTGGTAGTGCATATATCTATAGAGGTCTCGCCTTGCTTGTTCTGTCTTCTTAGTCTGATCATCAGTGAACCTGCCACAACTGTGGCCACTAATAGTTGACCATGTGTGATCTCTACCTGTAGCACCCCCACATAACCAGCTACATTCAAAAGTATCACATAACATATAAGTAACATAACAATGACAGAATAATCATGAAAGGAAAAGAGGATGAAATCTAAAGCAGAAAATAGAAGGCAACCTCAATCAGTATTCAGTACAGCATACAACTTCAAGGACAACACAATACGGCACTAATTTCGACACTTAATGTAACATTTCTGAGTATCTGCCACATGGGTCAAGGGCATAATTAGTTCATTTTCCCCTCAATCCTCATGGGGGAAAAGCCTAAGTATTTTGATGCCATGTTATATACTCATTCTATAATCAGGAGAAATTTAGCATAACCATTAAGGCCAGATATCCTTATGCTTCTGCCAAGCTGTATATTATACTACAAGTAAAATACTGGAATCATTCACGCCACTAGCAACTAATTTTATGTGGCAAATTTAAATCAAAAGCGGGCCCATACATTTTAGATTGGGTATTAAAAAATCAAAAGATTAAAGAAATTAGTGCTCCAACCCTTTTTGTATGTCATGCATTATTGACAAAATACCATAGATTAGCAAAATCATGGGTATTCAAATGCATAACCATGATACCCCCTGAGCCCACCCCTGATTTAAATGGTTGTCTCTAACCTAAAGAAATTAGATTTACAAATTACAAATATCTTATTCCTGTAAAAAAGAGCATGGAAAAAACAATCAATACTAAGATTAAGGCACTAAAATATATATTATATATATGTACCAATATTGAAACAACAATCATCTCACAGACAATCCACCAATCAGTCATAAATTATATGCGTCTGGTCATGCGTTCTTGGCAATCAACAACAACAAAGTCTTTTTGTCCCAAACAAGTTGAGGTAGGTTAGAGTCAAAACACGGCATGAACCACAAGCCAAGGTTCAGGCACATTGATAGCTATTTTCCACGCACTCCTATTCAAGGCTAAATCTTTGGTTATATTCCATCCTTTTAAGTCTTCTTTTACTACCTCTTCCCATGTCAACTTCAACATTCCCCTACCTCTCTTCCCATTGCTATTGCGCACCATAGAATCCCACTACGCACTACTGCCTCCAAAGATCTCCGTTGAACATGTCCAAACCATTTCAACCGGTGTTGGACAAGTTTTTTCTTCAATTGGTGCTATCCCTAGCCTATACAACATTTGCATTTCTACTATATTTATCTATTGGACATGTCGTCATTTTGTAGGCCAACATTCTACACTATACAACATAGTAGGTCTAATCGTCATCCTATAAACTTGCATTTTAGCTGTTGTGGTACCCTCTTGCCATATAGAACGCTAAACACTTGATGCCATTCACTTTATCCACCCTACTTTGATTCTATGGTTAACATCTTCATCAATATTTATCCTAAATATTGAAAGGTATCCTTCCTAGGTACTACTTGACCTTTCAAACTAGTATCTCCTTTCTCATGTGTAGTAGTGTCGATATCATATATTCGGTTTTAGTTCTACCAAGTCTAAAACCTTTGGACTCTAGAGTCTCCCGCCACAACTCTAGTTTCCTATTTACTCCTGCCTAACTTTCATCAATTAGCATTACATCGTCCGCAAAAAGCATATACCAAGGGATTTCTCCTTGTATGTCCCTTGTGACTTTATACAACACTAAGGCAAAAAGGTAAGGGCTTGATGTAGTCCTATTACAATCGGGAAGTCATCTGTGTCTCCATCACTTGTTTGAACACTAATCACAACATTGTTGTACATGTCCTTAAGGGCATGTACAACCCAATTAAATGAGAAGGCTCTTGAGGGGTCTCTAGAGCGCTAAGTGAAAAAAAATCAAGAGCCAGGCTCTCTACACGACTCTCTATATATATTGTGTCTTGACTGCATTTATTATCTAGGGGCTCAGGGTTGTATTATATAGTCTCTTAGTTGTCTCTTGTATTCCGAAAACCGTTCCAGGGGCTCAGGGTTGTACATGCCCTAATGAAGTATTTCGTTGGAACTTTATGTTTGTCTAAAGCCCGCCACATAATATTTTTTGGTATTTTGCCGTAAGCCTTCTCCAAGTCAATGAAAATCCATCTTCTAATCCTTATACCGCTCCATCACTTGTCTTATTAAGAAAATGGTTTCCATGGTTGACCTTCTGGACATGAAACCAAATTGGTTCATAGAAATCCTAGTTATTCCCCTCAAACAATGCTCAATAACTCTCTCTCATAGCTTCATAGTATGGCTCATCAACTTAATTCTTTGGTAATTAGTACAACTTTGAATATTTCCTTTATTCTTGTAGATCAGTACCAATATACTTCTCCACTCGTCAGGCATCTCGTTTGACCAGAAGATATGGTTGAACAACTTGGTTAGCCATACTATAGCTATGTCCTCGAGGCATCTCCATGCCTCAATTGTGATACCATCAGGGTCCATCTAACATAAAGGTTGTCCTTATTCTCCCCATTGAACACTTTGTCAAAATGCAATCACCATCCATGTCTAATCTCATCCCTCTTCACTAAGAGGTGCTCAGTTTCATCCCTGGTAAGTACTTAACTTGGTTGAAGTTTCTTGTCTTCCTCTCATGGACCCCCTGGCCATCCTATATATGTCCTCTCCTTCCTCCATACTCAAATGTTGGTAAAGATTCCCATACGCCCTACCCTTTACCACGCTTATTGCTTGCTTTGTTGTCTTCTTTGCTACATCGTACTTTATGTTGTCCACTCTTTTTCATGGTATAAAGTCTGTAGCATTATTTCTTCTCCTTTATAGCCATTTGGAATTTCTCATTCCACCACCAAGTATCTTTAACTTCGCATCCACTTTCTTTGGTTGCTCCACACACCTCTAAGACCACCTTTCGAATATAGGTTGTCATTTTCTCCCACATATTGTGCCAACTTCTTCCTTCCAAGTGCTTTCTTTGATGGTCCTTTCCTTAAAGACTTTTGTTGTCTCACCTTTCAGTTTCCACCACTTTGTTCTCGCAATGTTGGCTAGTTTATCCCTATAGGCACACACCTAAAAACGGAATATCGCCACCACGGCACCACAAGCTTATTTTAAGAGACAACACACTCCATAGATATCACCTTGCAATCTAAGCATGCTCGTTTATCCTCTCTTCTTGTGAGGGCAAAGTCAATCTGACAGTGTTGATCACTAATATAGGTCACTAAATGGGATTCTCTTCCTAAAGAAAGTATTGGCTATCAACATGTCAAAAACTACCGCAAGGTCCAAGACTTCCTTTCCCTCCTGATTCCTACTACAATACTCAAAACCTCCATGAACCGCCTCAAAACATGCACTTATTGTACCTACGTGCCCATTGAGATCTATAAAAAGCTTCTCACTAATATGTATAGCTCTAATTGTGCCATCTAAGTCTTCCCAAAAAAGTCTCATAGCACTCTCATCATGGACTACTTACCGGACATACACGCCAATTACGTTCAAGATCAAATTACTCAAAACAAGCTTGCCTAAGATAATCCTATCCCCTTGCCTTCTCACATTCACCACCTTGTTCTTTAGGGTTTTATCAATCAAAACTCCTACTCTATTTCTATTTGCAGTTGTCCCGGTGTACCAAAGCTTGAAGCCAATATTGTCCACTCCTTTGACTTCTAACCCTTCCATTTAGTCTCTTGGACGCATACGATATTTACATGCCTCCTAGTCGTTATCTCAACTAACTCCCTTCCCTTAACTTACCTGTAAGCAACCCTACATTCCAACTACCTAAACAAGTCCTAGTTGGTTCAACTATCTTCCTTACCGTTCGCACCTGTCGATGATGTGAAGACCTTTACACATTTGTCATTAAACACAGACGCCAACATAGCATGTCACCAAGGGGTGCCAAACCAGCCCTTGCCTATTTAACACCATACTCAGGTTCTGATACAGCGCGCCGCTAAGAGGGTTAAGCCAGCAACGGATTTCTTTCAGGTTTCATCCCCATTAGAAATGGGCAATAGTTAACTTAGTATGTCTTTGCCTGTATATTCCATAAAAAAACAACCTACTAATCAGTGCATGACTTGCCTTGCAAATTACAAGGAGGTAGATTTACCATATTCTTTAATGAAACATCCTCTAAGTAGATATACAAAATTGTGATCACGCTATGTACAAGTATAGAACAACTAATCTAAATTATAATGATGGTACAAAGCAGAAAAACTAGAGATCAAGAAAACAGTGTTGTATGGTTAAGACCAAAAAACAATCAAGTAGAAAAACTTCATCATACAAGGAATCTTAATACCGGGTCTAATCAACTATAGGAATTAGAACTGGAACAAGTAAAGATGAAGAAGCATAGATCTAACCAGAATGCTTGTCCACATATACATGCAACCAGGTTGCAGCCACCATTCTTCTCCACAGGTTTGTGACACTTGGGACAGGGCTTAGTATTTACTGTTATCCAATTCACTGTTTCTGATTCATCACGGCATTTCTTGATCCAGAGCTCCCACATCATGCAGGAACACGGTGAGTGTGCTCGTAAAGAGCAATTAAAACAAAACTGGCATCCACATGTGCACTCCACCTCACAATAAATATCGCCCTTGACGCGTATAGCATTTCCACAATGTGGTGTGCTTGGGCACCACTTGACTGTGTCATTATCTTCAATATATGATTCCAGTAAAAATCTTTCAAAGCGTTCTGCGATATCTAGGTGTCTTGCAGTGACTAGTTTTCGAATTATTGCTTCATCACAAATAGCATTGCACTTTGGAGCCATGCACCTGACACGCCGGCTCTGACCCTCATTTATTTTCACAATGAAATATTCAGTCCAGCCTAGGTGAGGGACAGGAAAGTTAAGTGGCTATCCAGGAAAAAAATTAGGTGCAGCAAAAGCTCAATCATAGAAAGGCTATTCTCTGTTTTTTCCTCTATGTTTGTGGTGGTGGACTGGTGAAGGGGTAGGTCGAAAAAATAATATCATTCATGTAACATAAATACAGTGATATAATTAAAAAGCCCACTCTAGATTGATATTTCAAATAAAGTATATGATGAGTGTGCATGAATCATACATGTAACATATGAAATGATTTGAAGCAAAAATATGTTAGAACCATACATGCAACAGTTCTCAATAGCTCCTAATTTACGAGGCCAGTTTCATGCATGATATATAGATACAAAATGTCCCAAAGGCCCAAAATGATACAATGCAAAGCTAAATGAAGAAAGAATATTAAAGTATTTTATTGATACTATATGAGGATTGAAAGCTGTTAGCGAACAAAGCTGCTTCTGAATAGCAAATAGATCTTGCAAGTTCTAATAGACAAGAGCCAAACTGTTAGATAGAATAGTGGTTAAGAGGTGTCATTCTTACATATTTCTTTGTTACGAACAATGCATTACACAATTTCTCTACCAAAATCTATTAACTGGAACATGCAAACAATGAAAATGTGGAATCATCTGAGACAACCTAATCGGACATTACTCACAATCATTGCAGTAGCTGTGGCCACAATCCATCTTGGAGGCAGCCGAGGGTGGCACATCATCATAACAAACATTGCAGGTCACCTCCGCCGAGGAGGTTGGGCTGGCATTCCTGGTGTACTGAAGAGGAATACCAGCCTCCGAGAAGAGCCTATCCCTGCCCTTCTGATCAAGAAGCTCGAAAATCCTCTCCACGTCCCAGCGGTAGTGGATGAGGAGCGTCCGGGCATGGTGCTCCCTCAACCCTAGCAGCTCCATCGCCTTCCTAAGATCCTCTCTCTACAAACCCACAAACGCCCCAACAACCAAATGGAGTTGAGAAAAAAAATGAAACTAAGCATCAGTGTATCAGGAATAGCGTATAGTGTGGAAACCGAATGGGGGAGAGCCCCCGCAGTCACCTGCGCCACCAAAAGGGATTCCTTGGTGATCACCTGCAACAAACACAAGCAAAGGAATGCATCAAGAAAAGGAAGCAACCAAGAGTGGTCTAACAACGGAGACAGATGCCCAGGACAAAATCAGGACAGAACACGCACAGATGAGGCAGACCAATGGCAGTCCTCGAGGTGCTCGTCCTCGAGAACATGGAGAACAGACTCTTCTAGGGCATCGTCCCCCTGATCGCTCAGGTAGCAATCGTCGTCGTCTTCCTGCTCCAATTCCGACGAGGACACCGGAGACGAGGTATCCTCAGCGTCGCGGCCCATCTGCCGCTGATCCGATCAGCCTCGAAACGAAACGGCCGGCGATAGTACCTCTCGCACGGAAGAGGGGAACAGATTGGCGGATTGGGTTGGTCAAGTGCAAGAACCGGCGCGGGCGGGGAAGGCGGGGATAGAGGAATCCTGGCGCGAAAGCGGTCGCATCGCGAAGGGAGTTGGAGACTGCGGCGGTGAAGCTTGCACGGGAAGCGAAGAGAAGGGGGAGGCGGCGGCGCAAGCGTAGCAGGTATGGTTGTGGCCGGAAATTGGGAAGGCTGGCTGATGTCTTTTGCGGCGTAATAGAGAGAGATGGAGATGGCAATGGATACCGAATAACCGATAGGTATATTGGAATGATTTTTATACATGTATTAGAATGATTTCTATACCTATAGAGTTGGAGTTGGACGGCTTACAGCAGTACCTATGTAATCTATTTATTAAAAAATTTAAGATTTTTTATTGATTGTTTTTGCTCTCCGTATAATGTTTTTTTAATTTGGGTAACTGATGTTATTATTTATTCCATCCAATATGTCTTGGTACAACACGGCTAATGAAATGAGCGATTAGAAGTGTCACACCCGGTTCCAGGGGGTAGAACCGAGCGCATACCATATGTGTGCCAGGATCCATTTCCACACATATGTTGACGTCACAAGTGTAATATATCAAAAGACAATGCAATAAGGCGTAAAGAGAGTATAAAACTTTATTACATCATCTGAGACATTGTGTCTTAAACAAGTATCACATCAAAGTAGAGCTGAAATAAACAACTGGGCAATCTTCCACAGGAAGTTGACCGGCGCATCGTTAGACTTAGAATTCTTCGTCGATAAATTCTCCATCAAAGTCTCCAGCATCACCCTCTGATCAAAATATTAGCAAGGGTGAGCTCACTTATGGTCGGGGCTCAGCAAGTGGGGGAAAAATTAATGCAGGTATAACAAGGTGAGGCTAAGGTTGAGCAGTAAGCATTTTAGTTGGTCAATATTTTATTATCAACACCTGCCTTACTAACAAGAGTGAATCCCAAATATCCCAATTAAACAAAGGAATATGAATATAACAAAAACACTTAAGTGAAACCACTTAAGCAAATTATTGGCAGATCATCAGATCTCAATTTATGTCCATCTTTAAGTTCAATTATCATGTGAGGAGTCCAGGTCGCTCATAACCGGGAGCACGGCTGATATATCAGTTTTACACTCTGCAGAGGTGGTACAACTTTACCCACAAGCCATGTATCCCATCTAGCCCGGGTTGATCGGACCCTTAGACACTGCCAAGGTGAATGGCTAGGGATCCATTATGAGGTTTTCACAAAACACACTTAATACAAAGCAACCCGCTAAGGTTTCTAAGACGATGGTGGTGGCCCCCTGGGTGAAGTACCTTAGCCAAGAATACGACCCCATGTTAACGTGGGCTGCCAGCACCTACCGCTCCCCCTCTTGCCCATCTTTCAGGTAAGGTTGCTAGGCACTAAGCATGTAGAGCTAATTACCAAAGCCAGAGCCATGATAGCACTCGTGGTTGCACTGTTATCCTGGGTGGTCACTCCATGTTCCAATTAAATTTGCAATGAAGTTATCTTAACCATCGGGTTAATGCCATAATTGCCAATTAAATCTTTGGAACATTAAAATCAATTAATGAGTGACATTAAGAAATTATTAGGTTGAGCAGTAGCGTAAATCTCGCACAGCTTAATTATTTCCCCAGGTTAAACAAGGAATACAGGTAGTAAATCTAGGAAATCCTTAATTAGGCGAAACCCATCAAATTATGCAGTATATCAAAAGTAAACATTATTAAATGCAATGACTGGGTACAAAAAGAGTATGCAGAGGGAGAATCCACTTGCCTTGCTCAAGCGGGTCCTGCGGATCGTCTTCGAACGTATTTGGGTCCTCTACCACACAATCAGTTTCTAATAGCGTCGCACATCGTACATACAAAAGAAAACATTCACCAATAAATAAACATACACCATTACATAGGTGAAGCATACATCATACAATAAAACATACATTTAAACAAATCACATTTATAAGAAGGAATGCAAAACATGATTTGTATCTACCCTATAAATCTTAACCATATCAACGATCAATTTATTTGCTATGACTAACTACTTTGTTCCATTATCTTACTAGAAAACTTGTATGACAATTCGACTATGGGTATGCATACTATATAAATTCATTTAAAATCATAGATACAACTTTAACCCAAATTCTAGGGAATCTAGTTTATTTACTAAATAATTATCTCTATCGTAAAACACGGGTCACATTCTAGTTTTAGTCTTTCTTTCTAAAAGGAAATTATATCAATTGTTAAAATATTATTTATAAATCACATAACCATAGTATTAAAGAACTAACTTAAACTACAATTTTTATCTCTACTATTTAGATTACGTTGGACTATATTGTTTCAATCGTCAATAAAATATTTACTATTTCTTAGCGAATAACCAATATAATTATATTGCGCATGAGCGTGCGAGTCTTGTCTATAAGTCAGAATCATAATGTAAGCAACGGTGAACGCATACTTATTTATCTATTAATACTAAATAAATCAATACATTTTCTAACTCAAATTAGTTAGTGTAGCAAGAATGAATTTAATAATATTAATATTCTAAAAATCTACATAAACCACTAATTGAATATTTTCTAACACAAGCGAGGTTATTTGACATAAACTAGTACTCTAAAAATTTTAAGTTCTAAATCTGTGAACATGTTTATTTGACTAGAAAAAAAACCTATTTTGCCATCTACCAATGATATTTTCTCCTTTCTTTATAAAAATAAAATGCTAATAAAATAATGAGATAAATCATCTAAAATCCTATATTAATCAAATGACATGAGTTCTATACCATTTTCTAATCCATCAAAAATGCACCTATAATTCTCCAAGTAGTTTCTAAAATTTATTGTGACCAAATTTACTACAAAAATTCCTATCTAGCATTTTATCGCCAAAGTGACTATTAAATCTACGCCATATAAACCAAAATCAACGCGTCAATTACATGGAATAACACGGTGCACTGCTAATCGTATATTTTTAACAACTTCCGTAGCGCACACAAATACATAAATTGGAATCACATGTGTTCATATTACAACAAACGGGATATACAACACATGAATCGAATCGAAAGCACTTTATAAAATACATAAAATAAATTTGGGTCGCCAATAACCTCGGGTTCGTGCGTGTGACGGGGACGGATCGACGGAGAGCGGGGCTCGACTACGGACAGCTAGTACGCGGCTCCGGCGAACTCCGGCGACGAACGACACGCTCCGGCGACGAACGGCACGAACTAACGATGAGCGAGGAGTGCTAGAGGGAGGTAAATTCGAGTGGACAGGAAGGGGAGACCTCTGCTGCCTTTTATAGAGAGAGGGAGGGAAGAAGAATGGTCTGTTTAACGTGGTCTTCAATGGTGCTACAGTTTCTTGCTCGTAATGGGAGGAGGAATGGGAGAGGAGTAACAGATGAAATCAAGCACTATTAACAACGGACGACGCGTGACGGTTGGGCTCGCGCGGCTATGCATGGCGCGACGTTGGGTCGGTGCAGGGCGCCGAGTCGTCGTGGCGGCTCGGGTGTGCGTCGCGCGGACAGCCGTCGGCGTGGGGCGCTGCTCGGCCGGCTCGGCTTCGCGCGGCTGGCGCGCGTGGCAGGGAGCAAACGCGGCGCCCGGCTGGGGCACGCGCGCGGCGCTGGAGCGTCGGCGGCCTGCGCGTTGGAGAGAGAAACGGGAGAGGGAGAGAGTAGCGAGAGAGAGAGAGGTGAGGGAGAGAAGAGGGAGGCGGCGGCGCCTGGGAAAAATCCCAGGGCGCGCGCGCGGCCGTGAGAACTAGGGTTAGGATTTGGGGCATGGGCCCCTAGTGGGCCGGTAGATTTAGTTCTTTTTTTTTATTTCCGAAACGCTTATTTAAAGAGCTCAAAAATTTATAAAAATTCACCAAAAATGTTTATAAACAAAATACTCATTTTTAGACTAATAATTATTATTTTTCTTAATTATTGTTTAATTACTAAGATTTCTTTTTAAAAGGAAATTAACAACAATCATCCGATAATCAATCAAGTGCATGCAAAGAAAACGATGCAAATGAACAATTAAACACTAAAAATTTTATTACCCTAATTAATATAATAACTAAATTTATTATTTTAATTGACGGTTTTTATGGTGTTACAAACCTACCCCTCTTAAAAAGAATCTCGTCCTCGAGATTAAGAAACTTCCGAGAATAACTGGGGAAATTCTGCTCTGAGTTCATCTTCTCTTTCCCAAGTGGCCTCATCTTCCGAATGATGACTCCACTGAACTTTGCACATGTTAATGACTTTACTCCGCGTAATTCTGCGAGATGTTTCCAGAATTCTGATTGGGTACTCCGAATAAGTCAAATCCTCATTGACATTCAGTTCTTCCATGGGTAACTGTTCCTCGGGTACTCTCAAGCACTTCTTGAGTTGTGATACGTGGAATACGTCATGCACATCGGATAATCTATCGGGTAGCTCTAACTGGTAGGCTACTTCGCCTTTTCTTTCCAAAATCTTAAATGGGCCAATATAGCGAGGTGATAATTTTCCTTTAACCTTAAACCTTTTCATTCCTCTCATCGGTGAAACTTTAAGGTAGACAAAGTCTCCTACTTCAAACATCAATTCTCTTCTTCTATTATCAGCATAGCTCTTCTGTCTTGACTGTGCTGTCTTCAAATTTTCTCTGATAATTTGTACTTGCTTTTCCGCCTCTTGGAGAATTTCTGGACCAAATACTTGACTTTCTCCAGTCTGATTCCAATAAAGTGGTGTTCTACACTTTCGTCCATATAGTGCTTCAAACGGTGCCATTTTGAGACTTGCTTGATAACTGTTGTTATATGAAAATTCTGCATAAGGCAAACTTTTATCCCAACTTCTACCATGCTTTAGAGCGCAAGCTCTTAGCATATCTTCCAAGACTTGGTTTGTTCTTTCCGTTTGCCCATCCGTTTGAGGATGATAAGCTGAACTAAAGTTTAGCTTGGTATCCATGGACTCATGAAGTCTTTTCCAAAAGCGCGAGGTAAACTGGGTTCCTCGATCTGATACGATCTTCTTCGGTACTCCATGCAGACAAACAATCCTTGACATGTATAATTCTGCTAACTGGGCTCCTGAGTAAGTTGTCTTCACAGGTATAAAATGTGCCACTTTGGTTAACCTGTCTACTATGACCCATATTGAATCATAGCCATCTCGAGTACGGGGTAGCCCAACTATGAAATCCATACTGATTTCTTCCCATTTCCATTCAGGTACCTTGAGAGGTTGTAGCAATCCTGCTGGTCTTTGGTGTTCGGCTTTAACTCGCTGACACACGTCACATAATGCAACATGAGTAGCAACATCTCTTTTCAAACCGTACCACCAATACTTTTCCTTAAGATCCTGGTACATCTTTGTGCTTCCAGGGTGAATAGAGTAAGCTGAATCATGAGCTTCTCTCAAAATAAGTTGGCGTAAGTGCTCGATTTCCGGTACACAGATTCTTTTCTTAAACCATATTGTGCCTTGTTCATCTTCCGTGAAATCTGGGGCTTTACCCAAACTAATCAAAGTTTTAATTTCCTTAATCTTCTCATCGGACTCTTGTCCTTTACGAATCTCTTCTTCCAAAGTAGATTCGACTTCCATCACCGTTGCTTCTACATTATTGAGAAATCCAAGGTTGAGTCGTTCCATTTCCCAGCACAATTCCTGTGACATCAAATGAGTAGTGATGTTGTTCACTTGACCCTTACGGCTCAAAGCATCAGCTACTACATTTGCCTTTCCGGGGTGATATTGTATCTCCAAATCATAATCTTTAATCAACTCTAGCCATCTTCTCTGTCTGAGGTTGAGTTCCTTCTGCGTGAATATATATTTCAGGCTTTTATGATCCGTGAAGATTTTGCACTTGTTTCCAATCATATAGTGTCTCCAAATCTTCAAAGCATGCACTACGGCAGCTAGTTCCAAATCATGCGTAGGATAATTCTTCTCATGTTTCCTCAACTGTCTTGAAGCATAAGCAATCACCTTTCCTTCTTGCATTAGCACACATCCAAGTCCAAGGTGTGATGCATCGCAATACACATCAAATCCCTTGTGGATGTCTGGCATCACCAGTATTGGTGCAGTGGTTAACCTCTTCTTGAGTTCCTCAAAACAATTCTGACAAGCTTCATCCCATTTGAACTCTTTGCCTTTCTCCAGTAGAGAGGTAAGAGGCTTCACTAACTTGGAAAAACCTTCAATAAATCTTCTATAGTATCCTGCTAATCCAAGAAAACTTCTGATCTTGGACGCATCTGTGGGTTGCTTCCAATTTAGTATTTCACTTATCTTTCCTGGGTCCACTTTAATTCCACCATCGGTAACAATATGCCCTAAGAAAGCAACTTCCTTCAACCAAAAATCACACTTCGAGAATTTTGCATACAGTTGGTTGTCACGAAGCTTTTGTAGGACTAGCCTTAGATGATCTTCGTGTGTTTCTTCATTCGGAGAATATATCAGTATGTCGTCAATGAATACGACCACAAACTGATCCAGATATTCCATGAATACTTTATTCATCAAGTTCATAAAGTATGCTGGTGCATTAGTCAGTCCAAACGACATGACCAAAAACTCATATAATCCATATCTCGTCGTGAAGGCTGTCTTCGGTACATTTTCTGCTCGGATCTTTAACTGATGATATCCCGATCTCAGATCTATCTTCGAGAATATCTTAGCTCCCTTCATTTGATCGAATAAATCTTCAATTCGAGGTAGTGGGTATTTATTCTTGATGGTTACTTCATTCAAACTTCTATAGTCAACGCACATTCTTCTCGAACCATCCTTCTTGTTCACAAACAGCACTGGGGCTCCCCAAGGGGATGAACTTGGGCGAATAAAACCTTTTTCTAGTAATTCTTCTATTTGTTTCTTCAGTTCTACTAAATCTTTGCCATCCATTCTATAAGGTCTTTTCGAGATAGGTGCGGTTCCGGGTACTAATTCAATAGAAAACTCTATATCACGGTCAGGTGGCATACCTGGTAAATCTTCCGGAAATACGTCTGGGTATTCACACACTACTTTGATATTTTCCAAGGGCTTTTCTTCCAAGTGATTGATCACTGTCTTCCCTTTTTCATCTGTTGACTTGTCTATGTTGACTTGGAGTCTTTCACCTTGAGGACTTGTCAACGTAATTGTTCCGTTGGCACACCGTATCACTCCATCACAACTTTTCAACCAGTTGCATCCAAGAATCACATCAATACCGTTGGATCCTAGGACCACTGGGTCGACTGTAAAATCTATTCCTTGAATCTTGATATTAACATGAGGGCATGAGTGTGTGGCCTTCATGTCACCTCCCGGTGAACTAATGTGTAATATCCTCTTCAGAGGGTACTTAGGTATGTTATGTTTTTCCACAAATGACTCAGTTATAAATGAATGTGATGCTCCAGAGTCAAATAAAACTGATGCAGGTATGGAGTTAACAAGGAACATACCATACACAATGTCGGCATCCTCAGGCACTGATTCCGCAGTGACGTGATTGACCCTTCCTCGGCTCTGGTTCTGCGGAGTCTTGTTCTGAGCAGATCCACGAGCGGGGGTGCTCTGGTCATTTCTCTGAGTGTTGCCTTTCTGGGGTGTCTGCTGGTTGCGCCTTGGGCAGTTGTTGGCATAGTGGCCTAATTCACCGCACTTGAAACAACCGTTGGGTTGGACAGGTGCGTTGTTTCTAGCCTGAGTGTTGTTGGTGCCACCCTGACGGTTCTGTGAATTTCCACCAGACCTCTGGTTGGTCTGGGGGTTGCTCCTTTGTTGATTCTGATTCTGGTTGTTTCTCTGGCCTTGCTGTCCAGAGCGTTGCACTTGATAATTATTTCCACCCTGATTTCCAGAGCGGAACTGCGAACCTTGAGCATTGTTTGGCCGGGTGTTCCTGCTGGACTGACCTTGGAATTTTCTCTTGTGGTCAGATAGCTCCTTCCTTTTGCTCTCAAGGCCGATTGCCTTGTTCAGGAGTGTCTGGAAGTTGGGAAAGGTGTGACTCTGAAGTTGATAGTTCAGAGGTCCAATCAACCCTTCCAGAAAACGCTCTTGGCGCTTCTCATCAGTGTCCACTTCCTCAGGGGCATAACGTGAAAGCTGAGTGAAGCGATCACGATACTCACTGACAGACATATTCCCTTGAGTAAGGGAAAGAAACTCCTTCTTCTTCAGCTTCATGATTCCCGAAGGAATGTGGTGAGCGCGGAAGTTCTCTTGGAACTCCTGCCAGGTTATTGTGTCAGCATTGGGGTGTGCCGCTGTAAAGGCATCCCACCAATCGGACGCAGCTCCCTCGAGTCTTCCCGAGGCGTACAAGACCTTCTCCCGGTCGTTGCACTGAGTGATGTCCAGCTTCTTTCCAATGACTTTGAGCCAGTCATCGGCATCCAGGGGATCAACCGCATGAGAGAATGTAGGCGGGTGATGACTCATGAAGTCCCGGTGCTTATCTCTAGCCGAGGGTGCATATTGCTGCTGCTGGGGTTGCTGATTCTGTTGGTTCTGTTGCAATTGTTGAACCGCAGCAGTGAGTCCTTGCAGAATCTGCATTTGGGCGGCGATGAACTGCTCCATGTTGGGATTAGGTGGTGGCGGTGGTGGTGGTGCTTGTTGTCCACGCTGGTTCCGGTTGTTAGGTCCTTGACGTTGGTTCACCATCTGATTGGTTAGGAAGTGAAGTCCTTAGAAAAGTGAGGAGTAGAAAAGATTCAAGAGGGAAAATAGCTTAAGTTTTACAAATTTTATATGTTCTTATGGCCATCATTCCATAAGACCATAGCACTCAAACAAAGATCCAAATCAAACATTTCAATCAATCACCATCACATGGTTGATATTTATTAATATGATAACATAAAGAGAGTATCATCGTCTAACGCGAAGTATAACTTATTACATCATGACTCAAAACTCCTAAAGCAGCCTAGTGACTGATCCGGCCTCTCCGTAGCGCAGCCTCTTGCGGGGAGGAGACAACGCCATGGCGGGAACCTGAGCTTCTGGCGGATTCAGTCCTTGCAGTTGAGCTTCCAGGGCTGCAATCCTGGCGTGGACATTCTCCAGCTCCAAGTGCACACTGTAGAGGTCCAGAGTGGCACTGTCCAGGTCGGTGTTGAGACCGGCCACTACACCAGCTAGGGTGTTGAGGCGATCCTCACCAGGTTCACCTGGGACAATGTTGGTCTGGCTTTCTCCACGCAGGCGCTGAGGGAGATGCCTGAACCTTGTGTTCTGCAGCTGCTGCCGGTAGGTGTGGCTAAGCGACCACAGAGTCCGACGGGCAGCGTCGCTGACAGAGGCAGCGTAGGTGGACAGCGGTATCAGGGACTCGTGAGCAGACAGAGTCCTGAATCCCCTGTCACCTGCATCCATCACCCTGACATGGATGCGAGTGATGTAATAGCAAGCCCGGGGAGGCTCGCTCACTCGCCTCGTCTCGTACAGGGGGCGGACGTAGGCTCCTAGCTCGTGCAGCACTGCCTGCAGCAGGTTGGGGAAGTGCCCTGTTTCGAACATTGATGTATAATGTTCGACAACTGGACCAATCCCCATGAAGTGGTCCTCCTGGGCGTAGTCAGCTTCCTCGTGGACGTGTTCGTCCTCTCCATCGTCGTCGTCGTCGTCATCCTCGTCGTCGTCGTCTCCGGAGTCATCGGGGTCGTCGCCTCCAGGTGCAGGTGCTTGGAAGGCTGGTGCCGGCGATGCTGACGTCGATGACGCAGCTGCGAAGGCCAGGGACTCGGCCAACGGGGTGGGGGTCGGCAGCTGCTCCTCCGAGCTGTCCTCCAGGTTGATGACGTTCTCCACTCGGACGGGAGGGAGGTTCGCTGGAGCATCCTCGACTACCACTGGGTAGGCCGGGATCTGCCGGGGCTGAGGGGCGTAGCTGGTGTTGACGCGAGTGGTTTGAAGAGTGCGAACCATCTACAAGAGAAGAGTCAACTTAGTTGAATTTCAAAGAGGTAAGACTGATAAAGGAATTTATAGGAATGAAATTAGCAAGTTTTGAACAACTAGGCTTTCCATTTCTAACTAATCTAACGACCTAGGGTCAGCATAGCTTTGATACCACTTCTGTCACACCCGGTTCCAGGGGGTAGAACCGAGCGCATACCATATGTGTGCCAGGATCCATTTCCACACATATGTTGACGTCACAAGTGTAATATATCAAAAGACAATGCAATAAGGCGTAAAGAGAGTATAAAACTTTATTACATCATCTGAGACATTGTGTCTTAAACAAGTATCACATCAAAGTAGAGCTGAAATAAACAACTGGGCAATCTTCCATAGGAAGTTGACCGGCGCATCGTTAGACTTAGAATTCTTCGTCGATAAATTCTCCATCAAAGTCTCCAGCATCACCCTCTGATCAAAATATTAGCAAGGGTGAGCTCACTTATGGTCGGGGCTCAGCAAGTGGGGGAAAAATTAATGCAGGTATAACAAGGTGAGGCTAAGGTTGAGCAGTAAGCATTTTAGTTGGTCAATATTTTATTATCAACACCTGCCTTACTAACAAGAGTGAATCCCAAATATCCCAATTAAACAAAGGAATATGAATATAACAAAAACACTTAAGTGAAACCACTTAAGCAAATTATTGGCAGATCATCAGATCTCAATTTATGTCCATCTTTAAGTTCAATTATCATGTGAGGAGTCCAGGTCGCTCATAACCGGGAGCACGGCTGATATATCAGTTTTACACTCTGCAGAGGTGGTACAACTTTACCCACAAGCCATGTATCCCATCTAGCCCGGGTTGATCGGACCCTTAGACACTGCCAAGGTGAATGGCTAGGGATCTATTATGAGGTTTTCACAAAACACACTTAATACAAAGCAACCCGCTAAGGTTTCTAAGACGATGGTGGTGGCCCCCTGGGTGAAGTACCTTAGCCAAGAATACGACCCCATGTTAACGTGGGCTGCCAGCACCTACCGCTCCCCCTCTTGCCCATCTTTCAGGTAAGGTTGCTAGGCACTAAGCATGTAGAGCTAATTACCAAAGCCAGAGCCATGATAGCACTCGTGGTTGCACTGTTATCCTGGGTGGTCACTCCATGTTCCAATTAAATTTGCAATGAAGTTATCTTAACCATCGGGTTAATGCCATAATTGCCAATTAAATCTTTGGAACATTAAAATCAATTAATGAGTGACATTAAGAAATTATTAGGTTGAGCAGTAGCGTAAATCTCGCACAGCTTAATTATTTCCCCAGGTTAAACAAGGAATACAGGTAGTAAATCTAGGAAATCCTTAATTAGGCGAAACCCATCAAATTATGCAGTATATCAAAAGTAAACATTATTAAATGCAATGACTGGGTACAAAAAGAGTATGCAGAGGGAGAATCCACTTGCCTTGCTCAAGCGGGTCCTGCGGATCGTCTTCGAACGTATTTGGGTCCTCTACCACACAATCAGTTTCTAATAGCGTCGCACATCGTACATACAAAAGAAAACATTCACCAATAAATAAACATACACCATTACATAGGTGAAGCATACATCATACAATAAAACATACATTTAAACAAATCACATTTATAAGAAGGAATGCAAAACATGATTTGTATCTACCCTATAAATCTTAACCATATCAACGATCAATTTATTTGCTATGACTAACTACTTTGTTCCATTATCTTACTAGAAAACTTGTATGACAATTCGACTATGGGTATGCATACTATATAAATTCATTTAAAATCATAGATACAACTTTAACCCAAATTCTAGGGAATCTAGTTTATTTACTAAATAATTATCTCTATCGTAAAACACGGGTCACATTCTAGTTTTAGTCTTTCTTTCTAAAAGGAAATTATATCAATTGTTAAAATATTATTTATAAATCACATAACCATAGTATTAAAGAACTAACTTAAACTACAATTTTTATCTCTACTATTTAGATTACGTTGGACTATATTGTTTCAATCGTCAATAAAATATTTACTATTTCTTAGCGAATAACCAATATAATTATATTGCGCATGAGCGTGCGAGTCTTGTCTATAAGTCAGAATCATAATGTAAGCAACGGTGAACGCATACTTATTTATCTATTAATACTAAATAAATCAATACATTTTCTAACTCAAATTAGTTAGTGTAGCAAGAATGAATTTAATAATATTAATATTCTAAAAATCTACATAAACCACTAATTGAATATTTTCTAACACAAGCGAGGTTATTTGACATAAACTAGTACTCTAAAAATTTTAAGTTCTAAATCTGTGAACATGTTTATTTGACTAGAAAAAAAACCTATTTTGCCATCTACCAATGATATTTTCTCCTTTCTTTATAAAAACAAAATGCTAATAAAATAATGAGATAAATCATCTAAAATCCTATATTAATCAAATGACATGAGTTCTATACCATTTTCTAATCCATCAAAAATGCACCTATAATTCTCCAAGTAGTTTCTAAAATTTATTGTGACCAAATTTACTACAAAAATTCCTATCTAGCATTTTATCGCCAAAGTGACTATTAAATCTACGCCATATAAACCAAAATCAACGCGTCAATTACATGGAATAACACGGTGCACTGCTAATCGTATATTTTTAACAACTTCCGTAGCGCACACAAATACATAAATTGGAATCACATGTGTTCATATTACAACAAACGGGATATACAACACATGAATCGAATCGAAAGCACTTTATAAAATACATAAAATAAATTTGGGTCGCCAATAACCTCGGGTTCGTGCGTGTGACGGGGACGGATCGACGGAGAGCGGGGCTCGACTACGGACAGCTAGTACGCGGCTCCGGCGAACTCCGGCGACGAACGGCACGCTCCGGCGACGAACGGCACGAACTAACGATGAGCGAGGAGTGCTAGAGGGAGGTAAATTCGAGTGGACAGGAAGGGGAGACCTCTGCTGCCTTTTATAGAGAGAGGGAGGGAAGAAGAATGGTCTGTTTAACGTGGTCTTCAATGGTGCTACAGTTTCTTGCTCGTAATGGGAGGAGGAATGGGAGAGGAGTAACAGATGAAATCAAGCACTATTAACAACGGACGACGCGTGACGGTTGGGCTCGCGCGGCTATGCATGGCGCGACGTTGGGTCGGTGCAGGGCGCCGAGTCGTCGCGGCGGCTCGGGTGTGCGTCGCGCGGACAGCCGTCGGCGTGGGGCGCTGCTCGGCCGGCTCGGCTTCGCGCGGCTGGCGCGCGCGGCAGGGAGCAAACGCGGCGCCCGGCTGGGGCACGCGCGCGGCGCTGGAGCGCCGGCGGCCTGCGCGTTGGAGAGAGAAACGGGAGAGGGAGAGAGTAGCGAGAGAGAGAGAGAGGTGAGGGAGAGAAGAGGGAGGCGGCGGCGCCTGGGAAAAATCCCAGGGCGCGCGCGTGGCCGTGAGAACTAGGGTTAGGATTTGGGGCATGGGCCCCTAGTGGGCCGGTAGGTTTAGTTCTTTTTTTTTATTTCCGAAACGCTTATTTAAAGAGCTCAAAAATTTATAAAAATTCACCAAAAATGTTTATAAACAAAATACTCATTTTTAGACTAATAATTATTATTTTTCTTAATTATTGTTTAATTACTAAGATTTCTTTTTAAAAGGAAATTAACAACAATCATCCGATAATCAATCAAGTGCATGCAAAGAAAACGATGCAAATGAACAATTAAACACTAAAAATTTTATTACCCTAATTAATATAATAACTAAATTTATTATTTTAATTGACGGTTTTTATGGTGTTACAAGAAGAGAGTTCACAATAACTGACTGAATGAACATAGATTATAAAATAACATAATTTCACCATAAGAGACCAAATAAGAGAAAGTTTATGAGCCCAAGTTTCTTAAATAAGTCACATGAACTCTGTTGGGAGCCTTCGGCTTCCGAAAGGTCTTCAAAAACAAGATTTGACAATGTTTCTGGAGTATAATACATGAACAGGTATCTTCGGACATGAACCCTTCGGACAAGTCAAAATTGTTGTATGAAGAAACACAAAGAGAACGAAGGGTGGAACAGAGCCGAAGCTGTGCGCAAGGAAGCTCCGGCATGATGGCAGAAAAGAGGAAACCGACTTAAAGAGGAAAAGACTATCTAGACCTCGATGGATTATTATAGAGTTATTATCAAAAGCAAAGGACCTGGATGTAATTTTACATGGGCTGTGACCTGTGCCTGTAAATAGATGAACAGTACTCCCGTACTGTTCACGTTGACTTGGCATTTGCTTTTGCGTCACGCTTGTACCTTTGCTATCTATCAAGTTGAAGGTATCAAATGTAATTCAATATTGCTTTATTTCCTCTTGATAATATAATGAAAATGAGCTTATAATGTTAGACGATTGTTCATGTTATCTTTTGTATCTGTTTCCTTCTGTTACCTTCATACCTTCGATGTTCGAAGGTATGTCCTTCACAACCTTCGTCCAAAGATCATTATGTCTTAGGGGAAATAATGTTTCGAAGGACGAAGGGCGTTAATATTTAACATTTTGTGTTGTCTTGTTCTTGACTCTTAGCATTTGAAAACAAGTCCCCAACATTGGCGCCCACCTCCGGTGAACTCACTTCCACTTTTTGAGTTTCGAACACCTTCGGCAAGCATCAACCTTCGTCATGCCGCCAAAGAAAGCTGCAGCCCTGCAGCCGCTGGACCCGAACCAGGAGACCCTTTCTCTTCGAGAGGCCCGAAGCCAGAAGAGGAAGGCCACCAGTCCAACGCCCCCAGGAGGACGACTTGGACCAAGAGATCAGGAATATGGAGATGCTCCATCAGCAAGTACAAAGGAAGAAGGAAAAGATGGCTCGACTAGCTGATCTACAAAGGCAGATAGATGAAGCCTCTGAAGAAGTTCGTCATCTTGCTCAAGATGAACAGAACCGAAGGCCTCAGCGCAGAGAGCTTCATCAAGAGGGCTTCTTCAACGAGGATGACTGGTATTAGGATTTCCATCATGGAAATTTTGCTTTTGATGATGCTTCTCCTCTGTCAGCAGAACTACAGGCTACACCTTGGCCTCCGTCTTACAAGCCACCCCAACTCCCCATGTATGACGGACACTCAGATCCGAAGCAGTTTCCGATGAGTTACGAAGTAACAATATCTTCCTATGGCGCAACACAGCGGTCATGGTGAAATCTTTCGTCATGGCAATCAAAAATGTTGCACAAACCTGGTACTCCTCTCTTCGGCCAGGAACAATCACATCATGGCAAAAGCTGAAGGACATGCTGGTCACCAGTTTTCAAGGGTTTCAGACGAAGCCAGTTACCGCTCAAGCTTTGTTCCAGTGCACGCAAGATCAAGAAGAATACCTCCAAGCGTATGTCCGAAAATTCTTGCGCCTAAGGGCACAGGCGCCAACAGTGCCCAATGAGATTGTCATCGAGGCCATGATTAAGGGGCTTCGGCCAGGACCTTCAGCCCAATACTTTGCCAGGAAGCCCCCTCAGACTCTCGAGAAACTGCTTCAGAAGATGGATGAATACATCCGCGCTGACAATGACTTTCGACAGAGGAGGGAGGAAGCTTACAGGTTCTCCGAAATGGCCAGGGGCTTTGGAGGGAGAATCCATCCTAGGCATGTCAGATCAATTCATTCCACTCAGAATAACGACAGGGGAAGTCAGCAGCAAAGGCCGCAATATTCCTCCCAGGCTTCGGGGCAGCAACAAAGCTATCCTCGACCGCCAGCTCCAAGGGGCAGAGGTGCCAGGGGCTTCGGAGGAAGGTTTGGGGATCAGCCCAGAAAGATTTATTGCCTATTCTGTGGTGAGGACAAGGGCCATACTATTAGGATGTGCCATGTCACCATCCAGAAACAGAAAGAGATAGCAGAAGTTGCAGCCCAACAGAGCCAGCCGAAGCAAGTTATGCATACTGCTTCGTACCACTCACCATATATTCCAGAGTATGTGGGTAACCACCCTGCAGCCTCTGTTGCTTCGGCAAGCCAACCTCAGGCATCTTGGCAACAGCCTCCACCTCCACCACCAATGCAACGAGGCCAGCAGCCAGAAGGGAGTCAGCACACTCACCACCAACGAGACTTCATAGAGGAGTCCGAAGCTCGCACAGTCAATAGTACTGTGCCAGAATCAAAGCATATTTACTAACAGATATCCTACCTTAGTTTTTGCATTCAGTATCAGGTTCTTCTTAATAAGGAACAATTATTGAGAGCCTAAGTGTTTTTTGTCGTTTTCAATTTCTTGTAATAGCTTCGTTTTTGCCATAGTAAAAATATACCTTCTCCACAGAATTACGGAGTCCAAAAACTTATGGTTACAAGGAGAATCTCCGAAATAACAAAAAGTCGTTCTAAGAAACGCAGCGTAAGTTACCCGAAGCAACAAAAAGTCGTTCCTAAGGGAGCGCAGCGTAAGTTTTCTGCTCAAAAGTCGTTCCAAAGGGAATGCAGAGCTTACAGCAAAAAATAAACGTTGATTCCGCTGAAGTAAAAGGCGAAGAAGCTCCTAAGGGAGGCTTACAGCGAAAAATAAACGCTGATTCCGCTGAAGTAAAAGACGAAGAAGCTCCTAAGGGAGGCTTACAGCGAAAAATAAATGATGATTCCGCTGAAGTAAAAGGCGAAGAAGCTCCTAAGGGAGGCTTACAACGAAAAATAAACGCTGATTCGGCAAATAATATTTTTTGCATAGCATAACATCATTACATCATTTTGCATAGCATAACATCATACATCATCTTGCATCAATGGCGCGAGAAGGGGATTCAATGTTGATCTTCGGGGTTTGATTCGAAAAAGCAGTGCCAAGGCACATCATAAGTATTGAAGAAGTATAGCTTCGTCAAACTCTAAAATGAAAAGGTGATCTATTGCTTACTGATTTTACGAAGATTGGATGTTTTTATGAAATATGGATATTCTTTACGAAGCATGAAAAGAAGGGAAGGTGTTTTTTCGCTAAAGGCTCAAAAACGGTATGTACATAAAGTTTCATGCATCGTCAAGAATCAAGTTACAAGCAGCTTATATATTACATTCAAAGTTATAAAAATATTACACACTTTGTCCAGCAAATATTACATTCTAAATGTCTTTACAATAGCAGTTAATCTTCTCTTAAGACTACTTCTGCCGCTTCGTTTAGTAGTTGATCAACAACTTCATCCATAATAGCTTCGGCCATTCTTCTAATTTTGTCATCCCCCTTTGCGCCGGGGTCCGCCAATGGCTCGGCGGGCTCTAGGGGAGGAGATAGTGCGGCTATGTTACAAAGTGTAAATAAGTCCGAAGTCATAAAATTACAACATAAAGTCAAAAGTTAGTAGTCAATACCTATTCGCCTCTCGAGATCCGCGCTTTTCTCAGCGGCCTCTGCCACTTTTCTAGCATCGTGAATACCTTTTCGCTTCTCTTTATGATTTCTTGAGCCATCTCTCGACCGCCATTTTCCCAGATGTCGGTGAAAAATTTTCCACCAATCAAGCTCGCTTCGGCCGAGGGGTCTTTTATATCTTCAGTAGATAAGGTAGCTTCGGTTTGTGCCAAGGATTTCACATGATCGCAGCCTCTTCTCTCCAAAATAGTGGCCATCCCCCTAGCACCCGAGAAGGCGCATATGTCCCCACGACCACTCAAAATTTCTTCAAAAGCTTCGGCCTCGCCGTTGATCTAGTCAATTGGACCTTCGGGATCTCCCAGTACGAAGTTGCTTTCATTCAAAAATGCGCCGATGCTGGTGAAACTAGTCTTAATTGTTTCCACACATTTCATGGACTTTTCATAACATTTTTCTCTTGAAGACCGAAGCTCTGCAGTTGCTTTCTCCCAATGATTCTTCCAGTAGTCGCTGGCTTCAAGGTCAGCTTCGGCAGTTGCACACTTTAAGTTCGCCTCAGCCAGCTGTTTCTGAAGATTTTCAATTTTGCACTTCTGGGCTTCAGCTTGGGCCTTAGAAGCAGCTTCGTCCTCTTTTATTTTGTTAAGCAATGAATGTAAAATTTTATCTTTCTCAAGACCTTCGTTCCTCAGCTCAATCACTTCGGAACGAAGGTTATTCAATGTCATGATACATCCTTCGTCTTCGACACTTTTCTGTGCTCTGAGGGCATTGCTGAGAATAAGGCCCTGCAAAAGGAATGTAATATCAAGAAATAAACACACGAATTTTTAACTACGCAAAAAGTTTATTTTATCACCTTTAAGCTGTTATATGCTAAGCTGTCGGCTATTTCATCTTTCGACAAAACTGAAAGCCCATCTTCCAAAGTTGGGAATCCGAAGCTTCTTGCCATCTCCCGGCAGACAGAGATCTCCTTGTTGTCTGGGAGACAATACAAGAAGTCTTCTTCTCCACTGCCATTGAATATCAACGCCCCTTTCGGATATTTTAATTTTTGGGCATAATGTTGAGCCTCTCGCTTTTCTTCTTCAGATAATATTTTGCCCGAAGCATGTCGCACAATATAATCAGGCAATTTGGAAGGTGCTTCGGGAGTCGAAACAAGAGTTTTTTCAGGCAGAATTTGCTTTAAAGTTTCCTTTCTACTTTCTTCTTCGGTTTCCAAGGATTTTTCTTTGGCAGACTCTGAAGGTCCAGTTTTTATTTCAGCTTGGTGCTTTGTAGTTTCGCCTCCAGAGGCTGTCGTTTCAATTTGTGTTTTTTGCGCTTCGGCAACTTTTTTAGGCGTGGAGCTTGAAGACTTTATTATCTCCAGTACATCCAAAACATTAACCATCCTTTTCCTTTTGGGGGTCACAGCTGGACCGTTCTGAACTTGCGGCACTTCAACTCCTGCCGAAGGACTTAAAATTTCTGATATTTTTGTCCTTTCAGTTTTTGATCCTTCAGTTCTTTCAGCCTTCGGTGTTGCAGACAGCTCTTCAGCTTTCTGCGTAGGTACAGGTTTTTTGGCTTCACTAGCCGAAGAAGCCTCGCCGACATACTCGGGTACTGTGGCCGGCTCAATATAGTGTGGCCGATGCGTAAGAACTTTCACCTTTTTTCTCTTCGGTGCTGGCTCACTAGGAGCGGCCGAAGCAACTTCCTTCACAGAAGTTGTACCTTTTCTTTTTTGACCCCGTATTGAGTAACAGTAGTCAGGATAGACGAACCCAATAGCATCAAAAACTCGGTTGAGTCTTTTCTTCTTCCGGCCTCCGAAGGCCGTAGATAGTGCAGTATCTTCTACCTTCGAGTATGGCCCAAGCAATTCATCGCTTGTAGCTTCAATACATTGCAATCAATCATCGTCTGGTTCAATAAATTTATCCTCGTATCTGAAGGTGTATTTCAACCTAACTAATCCACCTTTGTCAGGTTTGCTGATGGTTTCCTTTGGCATCTCCCGCTTTTCTACAAGCGGCCACACTCTGAAGGCTATGTGTTCCTGGACCAAATCTCTTGTCCCGATGAAAGAGCAAATTACGCCGAAGGCCCTCTGGCATTCTTCGGCTGCTTCATCCATTTCTACCTTCGGTTTCCGGAGTCCGAAATGCTGCCAGATAGGGCGCATAATGATATCTTTAATATCTTCTCGTGCCTTCAAGTCGTTTCTCACATAGAACCATTCCTTCATCCAGTCTCCGGGCCATCTCTTTCAAAAGGTTGGCACGGGACAGCTTGACCCATATCGAGCACCGAAGCTATAACAGCCAAAATTGTTATTGAGAGCACCTAGAGGGGGGTGAATAGGTGATCCTGTAAAACTTGAGACTTAATGCCACAAAAACTTGATTAGGCGTTAGCACAATAATGCCAAGTGGCTTAGAGAAGAGTCTTAGCAAAACACAACAACCACAAGAGGATTAACACAGATAGACACAGTGGTTTATCCCGTGGTTCGGCCAAGTACAAAACTTGCCTACTCCACGTTGTGGCGTCCTAACGGACGAGGGTTGCAATCAACCCCTCTCAAGCGGTCCAAAGACCCACTTGAATACCACGGTGTTTTGCTTAGCTTTTCTATATCCCGCTTGCGAGGAATCTCCACAAATTGGAGTCTCTCGCCCTTACAAAGATGTTCACAAAGAAGCACGGAGTAAGGGAGGGATGAGCAACTCACACAAGACACAAAAATCACAACAAATACGCACACACAAGACCCAGACTTGAGCTCAAAAGACTATCACGAGGTTCTCACTAGAACGGAGCTCAAATCACTAAGAATGTCGAACAAGTGCGCAAGAATGAAGTGTGAGTGATCAACAATGCTCTAAGGATGCTTGGTATTCTCCTCCATGCGCCTAGGGGCCCCTTTTATAGCCCCAAGGCAGCTAGGAGCCGTTGAGAGCATTCCAGGAAGGCAGATCTTGCCTTCTGTCGCCTGGCGCACCGGACAGTCCGGTGCACCACCGGACACTGTCCGGTGCGGATTTGTTTCCTTATTTGGCGAAGCCGACCATTGCAGATTAAGAGTCGTTGGCGCACCGGACACTGTCCGGTGCACACCGGACAGTCCGGTGCTCCAATGTGACCGTTGGCTCGGCCACGCGTCACGCGCGGAATCCTCGGCCGACCGTTGGCCCGGCTGACCGTTGCTCACCGGACAGTCCGGTGCACCACCAGACAGACCGGTGATTTTTAGCCGTACGCCGTTAATCACTTCCCGAGAGCGACGACTTCGCCTGTGAACGGCTCACCGGATAGTCCGGTGCACCACCGGACAGTCCGGTGATTTTTAGCCGTACACCGCCGTCGAAGTCCCGAGAGCAGCAAGTTCGCCAGAGCCAGTCTGGCGCACCGGACACTGTCCGGTGCACCACCGGACAGTACGGTGCACCCAGACTGAACAGACTTTGGCTGAACAAAGCTATCTCTTTTCTAACTTGATTTTTCCTGTTTCCACCACTTAGACACAATACATTAGTCCATAAAACAATGTACTAAGTCTAGAAACATACCTTTACTTTTGATTTGCACTTTGTCCATCACTTGGGATACTTTAACACTTAAGCACTTGTGTTGGCACTCAATCACCAAAATACTTAGAAATGGCCCAGGGGCACATTTCCCTTTCAATCTCCCCCTTTCTGGTGATTTATGCCAACACAACAAAAGGCAACTAATAGAAGTGCAACATCAATACAAATGAGAACTCAAAATTGTTTTGATTCAAATTTGGCATATATGGATCACTCTTTGCCACCACTTGGTTTGTTTTTGCAAATCAAACTCAATTTCCTATCTCTAAGTCAAACTCACTTGTAGAAACATAAAGAGAGGTATTCCAAGAGAAATTGATCAAATATTTCAAAAACTCCCCCTTTTCCCATAATCAACATTTCTCCCCACAAGAGGCCAACTTTTGACAAGAGAGACAATAAGAGAGTTTTGACAAACCAAAAGCTCTATTCTACTATTTTCAAAATTTCTCAAGTGGTAGCTGATCCATTTATTGCTTTGGCCTTATTTTCTCCCCCTTTGGCATCAAGCACCAAAACGGGATCAATTTTGGCCCTTTAACCCCATTGCCTCACCAAAATCTTCAAATAAGAATACAAAGGCAATAGGAGTACATGAGATGAACTTGGAATAAGTTACCCTCTCATCGGAGTGCAGTGGAAGTCTTTCATGGTCCAAGTCCACCTTTTCCCTTTCAAACCTCCTTTGAGACTAAAGCAAGCAAACTCAAGCACACGGTTAGTCTCAAAGGGTCAAGTTGTAGCACATCTCCCCCTAAATGTGTGCATCACTTGCAAAAGGACTTGTGAGGTCCGGGGAGTGATTGTACAACTTGAGCACCACAAGTAAGCAACAAAATGCATAAGGAACATGATCAAGGCATAAACATATGTATGCTATAAATCAATCCAAGTTCCGCGAATCTAAGACATTTAGCTCACTACGCAGCCTGCAAAAGGTCTTCTCATCTAAAGGCTTGGTAAAGATATCGGCTAGCTGGTTCTCGGTGCTAACATAAAACACTTCGATATCTCCCTTTTGCTGGTGGTCTCTCAAAAAGTGATGCCGGATGTCAATGTGCTTTGTGCGGCTGTGCTCAACAGGATTTTCCGCTATGCGGATAGCACTCTCATTGTCACATAGGAGTGGGACTTTGCTCATATTGTAGCCAAAGTCCCGGAGGGTTTGCCTCATCCAAAGTAGTTGTGCGCAACACTGTCCTGCGACAACATACTCGGCCTCAGCGGTAGATAGGGCAACAGAAGTTTGTTTCTTAGAGTTCCATGACACCAGGGACCTTCCTAAGAATTGGCACGTCCCCGATGTACTCTTCCTATCAACCTTACATCCAGCATAGTCGGAATCTGAGTATCCAATCAAGTCAAAGTTAGACCCTTTTAGATACCAGATCCCGAAGCAAGGCGTAGCGACTAAATACCTAAGGATTCGCTTCACGGCCACAAGGTGACACTCCCTTGGATCAGATTGAAATCTAGCACACATGCATACACTAAGCATAATATCCGATCTACTAGCACATAAATAAAGTAATGACCCTATCATGGACCGGTATGCTTTTTGATCAACAGACTTACCTCCTTTGTTGAGGTCGGTGTGTCCGTCAGTTCCCATCGGCGTCTTTGCGGGCTTGGCATCCTTCATCCCAAACCGCTTTAGCAAGTCTTGCGTGTACTTTGTTTGGGAGATGAAGGTGCCGTCCTTGAGTTGCTTCACTTAGAACCCAAGGAAGTAGTTCAACTCGCCCATCATCGACATCTCGAATTTTTGCGTCATCACCCTGCTAAACTCTTCACAAGACTTTTGATTAGTAGAACCAAATATTATGTCATCGACATAAATTTGGCACACAAACAAATCACCATCACAAGTCTTAGCGAATAAAGTCGGATCGGCTTTCCCAACCTTGAAAGCATTAGCAATTAAAAAGTCTCTAAGGCATTCATACCATGCTCTTGGGGCTTGCTTAAGTCCATAGAGCGCCTTAGAGAGCTTACATACGTGGTCGGGGTACCGTTCGTCCTCGAAGCCAGGGGGTTGCTCCACGTACACCTCCTCCTTAATTGGCCCGTTGAGGAAAGCACTCTTCACATCCATTTGGAACAACCTGAAAGAATGGTGAGCGGCATATGCTAGCAATATACGAATAGACTCTAGCCTAGCCACAGGAGCAAAAGTCTCCTCAAAGTCCAAACCTGCGACTTGGGCATAACCTTTTGCCACAAGTCGAGCCTTGTTCCTCGTCACCACCCCGTGCTCGTCCTGTTTGTTGCGGAACACCCACTTGGTTCCCACAACATTTTGCTTGGGATGAGGCACCAGTGTCCAAACTTCATTCCTCTTGAAATTATTGAGCTCCTCCTGCATGGCCAACACCCAGTCCGGATCTAGCAAGGCCTCTTCTACCCTGAAAGGCTCAATAGAAGAGACAAAGGAGTAATGCTCACAAAAATTAACTAATCTAGAACGAGTAGTTACTCCCTTGCTAATGTCACCCAAAATTTAGTCGACGGGATGATTCCTTTGAATCGTCGCTCGAACTTGGGTTGGAGGTGCCGGTTGTGCTTCTTTCTCCATTACATGGTCATCTTGTGCTCCCCCTTGATCACACGCCTCTTCTTGATGAACCTGTTCATCGTCTTGAGTTGGGGGATGCACCATTATTGAGGAAGAAGGTTGATCTTGCTCCTCTTGTTCCTGTGGCCGCACATCTCCAATCGCCATGGTGCGTATTGCGGCCGTTGGAACGTCTTCTTCATCTACATCATCAAGATCAACAACTTGCTCTCTTGGAGAGCCATTAGTCTCATCAAATACAACGTCGCTAGAGACTTCAACCAAACCTGATGATTTGTTGAAGACTCTATACGCCTTTGTATTTGAGTCATAACCTAACAAAAACCCTTCTACAGCTTTGGGAGCAAACTTAGAATTTCTACCTTTCTTCACTAGAATGTAACATTTGCTCCCAAATACACGAAAGTAAGATACATTGGGTTTGTTACCGGTTAGAAGCTCATACGAAGTCTTCTTGAGAAGGCGGTGAAGGTAGACCCGGTTGATGGCGTGGCAAGCCGTGTTCACGGCTTCCGACCAAAAGCGCTCGGGGGTCTTGAACTCTCCAAGCATCGTCCTCGCCATATCGATGAGCGTCCTGTTCTTCCTCTCTACCACACCATTTTGCTGTGGTGTGTAGGGAGCGGAGAACTCGTGCTTGATCCCTTCCTCCTCAAGATACTCCTCCACTTGAAGGTTCTTGAACTCGTACCCGTTGTCGTTCCTTATCTTCTTCACCTTGAACTCAAACTCATTTTGAGCTCTCCTTAGGAAGCGCTTGAGGGTCCCTTGGGTTTCAGATTTATCCTGCAAAAAGAATACCCAAGTGAAGCGGGAAAAATCATCAACTATAACGAGACCATACTTACTTCCTCCTATGCTTAGATAGGCGACGGGTCCGAAGAGGTCCATATGCAGCAGCTCCAGGGGTCTTGACGTAGTCATCATGTTTTTGATGTGATGAGCACTTCCCACTTGTTTACCTGCTTGACAAGCTGCACAAGGTCTATCTTTTTCGAAATGCACATTAGTTAGACCTATCACGTGTTCTCCCTTTAGAAGCTTGTGAAGGTTCTTCATCCCCACATGTGCTAAACGGCGATGCCACAGCCAGCCCATGCAAGTCTTAGCAATTAAGCATGCATCTAGACCGGCCTCCTCTTTTGCAAAATCAACTAAATAAAGTTTGTCGTCTAGTACACCCTTAAAAGCAAGTGAACCATCACACCTTCTAAAAACAGACACGTCTACATTTGTGAATAAACAATTATATCCCATATTGCATAATTGACTCACAGACAGCAAGTTATATCCAAGCGACTCAACTAAGAACACATTAGAAATAGAGTGCTCGGTCGAAATAGCAATTTTACCTAACCCTTTCACCTTGCCTTAGTTCCCATCACCGAATATTATTGAATCTTGGGAATCCTTGTTCTTGACGTAGGAAGAGAACATCCTCTTCTCCCCCGTCATGTGGTTTGTGCATCCGCTGTCGATAATCCAGCTTGAGCCCCCGGATGCATAAACCTGCAAGGCAAATTTAGGCTTGGGTCTTAGGTACCCAACTCATGTTGGGTCCTACAAGGTTAGTTACAATAGTCTTAGGGACCCAAATGCAAGTTTTGTCTCCCTTACATTTGGCCCCTAACTTCTTAGCAATTACCTTCTTACCCTTTCTACAAATAGCAAAGGAAGCATTGCAAGCATAATAAATTGTAGAAGGTTCATTTATTACTTTCCTAGGAACATGAACAACATTTTTTCTAGGCATAGCATTTTTCCTAGCAACATTTCTATCATGCATAATAGAAGAACTAGAAGCAACCATGGCATGAGAATCAAAAGCAACATAACTTCTAAAAGCATTCCTAGAATGTCTCCTATCATGATACATGAAAGCATGGTTCTTATGAGCACTACTAGCCATAGGGGCCTTCCCTTTCTCCTTGGCGGAGATGGAAACCTTATGGCTTGTTAAGTTCTTGACCTCTCTCTTGAAGCTAAGACCATCCTTAATTGAGGGGTGTCTACCAATCATGTAGGCATCCCTTGCAAATTTTATTTTATCAATTTCACTCTTGCTAGTCTTAAGTTGGGCATTAAGACTAGCCAATTCATCATTCAATTTGGAAATTGAAACTAAGTGATCACTAGAAGCATCAACATCAAAATCTTTACACCTCTTACAAATTGTAACATGTTCTACACAAGATGTTGATTTATTTGCTATTTCTAACTTAGCATTCAAATCGTCATTTAAGCTCCTTAAGCTAGAAATTGTCTCATGGCAAGTAGATAGTTCACAAGAAAGCATTTCATTCCTTTTAACTTCTAAAGCATGAGATTTTTGTGCCTCTACAAATTTATCATGTTCTTCGTACAACAAATCCTCTTGCTTTTCTAATAACCTATTCTTATCATTCAAGGCATCAATTAATTCATTAATTTTATCAACCTTGGTTCTATCTAGGCCCTTGAATAAACATGAATAATCTATTTCATCATCATCACTAGACTCATCCTCACTTGAAGAAGCATAAGTAGTATTCTGAGTACATACCTTCTTCTCCTTCACCATGAGGCATGTGTGACGCTCGTTGGGGAAGAGGGCCGATTTGTTGAAGGCAGTGGCGCGAGTCCTTCGTTGTCGGAGTCGGACGACAAACAATCCGAGTCCCACTCCTTGCCGAGGTGTGCCTCGCCCTTAGCCTTCTTGTAAGCTTTCTTTTTCTCCCTCTTGTTCCCTTGTTCCTGGTCACTACCATTATCGGGACAATTAGCGATAAAATGACCAATCTTACCACATTTGAAGCATGAGCGCTTCCCCTTTGTCTTGGTCTTGCTTGGCTGCCCCTTGCGACCCTTTAACGTCGTCTTGAAGCGCTTGATGATGAGGGCCATCTCTTCATCATTGAGCCCCACCGCCTCAACTTGCGCCACCTTGCTAGGTAGCTCCTCCTTGCTCCTCGTTGCCTTGAGAGCAATAGTTTGAGGCTCTTGGATTGGTCCATTTAGTGCATCGTCGACGTATCTTGCCTCCTTGATCATCATTCGCCCGCTTACGAACTTCCCAAGAACTTCTTCGGGCGACATCTTGGTGTACCTAGGATTTTCACGAATATTGTTCACCAGATGTGGATCAAGTACAGTAAAAGACCTTAGCATTAGTCGAACGACGTCGTGGTCCGTCCATCGCGTGCGTCCATAGCTCCTTATCTTGTTGATGAGGGTCTTGAGCCGGTTGTATGTTTGGGTTGGCTCCTCTCCCCTTATCATTGCGAATCTTCCAAGCTCGCCCTCCACCAACTCCATTTTGGTGAGCATGGTGACGTCGTTCCCCTCATGTGAGATCCTGAGGGTGTCCCAGATCTGCTTGGCATTGTCCAAGCCGCTCACCTTATTGTACTCTTCCCTACACAAAGATGCTAAAAGGACAGTAGTAGCTTGTGCATTTTTATGGATTTGTTCATTTATAAACGTGGGACTATCCGAGCTATCAAATTTCATTCCACTCTCTACAATCTCCCATATGCTTGGATGGAGAGAGAATAAGTGACTACGCATTTTGTGACTCCAAAATCCGTAGTCCTCCCCATCAAAGTGTGGAGGTTTGCCAAGAGGAATGAAAAGCAAATGTGTATTTGAGCTATGCGGAATATGAGAATAATCGAAAGAGAAGTTTGAATTAACCGTCTTTCTTTTGTCGTAGTTGTTGTCGTCGTTGTCCTTTTGGGAAGAAGTGGACTCGTCGCTGTCGTCGTAGTAGACGATCTCCTTGATGCGTCTTGTCTTCTTCTTCTTCCCGTCTTTTCGTTTGTGGCCCGAGCCCGAGTCGGTAGGCTTGTCGTCCTTCGGCTCGTTGACGAAGGACTCCTTCTCCTTATCATTGATCACAATCCCCTTGCCCTTAGGATCCATCTCTTCGGGCAATTAGTCCCTTTGTGAAGAGAACGGCTCCGATACCAATTGAGAGCACCTAGAGGGGGGTGAATAGGTGATCCTGTAAAACTTGAGACTTAATGCCACAAAAACTTGATTAGGCGTTAGCACAATAATGCCAAGTGGCTTAGAGAAGAGTCTTAGCAAAACACAACAACCACAAGAGGATTAACATAGATAGACACAGTGGTTTATCCCGTGGTTCGGCCAAGTACAAAACTTGCCTACTCCACGTTGTGGCGTCCCAACGGACGAGGGTTGCAATCAACCCCTCTCAAGCGGTCCAAAGACCCACTTGAATACCATGGTGTTTTGCTTAGCTTTACTATATCCCGCTTGCGAGGAATCTCCACAAATTGGAGTCTCTCGCCCTTACAAAGATGTTCACAAAGAAGCACGGAGTAAGGGAGGGATGAGCAACTCACACAAGACACAAAAATCACAACAAATACGCACACACAAGACCCAGACTTGAGCTCAAAAGACTATCACGAGGTTCTCACTAGAACGGAGCTCAAATCACTAAGAATGTCGAACAAGTGCGCAAGAATGAAGTATGAGTGATCAACAATGCTCTAAGGATGCTTGGTATTCTCCTCCATGCGCCTAGGGGCCCCTTTTATAGCCCCAAGGCAGCTAGGAGCCGTTGAGAGCATTCCAGGAAGGCAGATCTTGCCTTCTGTCGTCTGGCGCACCGGACATTGTCCGGTGCGGATTTGTTTCCTTATTTGGCGAAGCCGACCATTGCAGATTAAGAGCCGTTGGCGCACCGGACACTGTCCGGTGCTCCAATGTGACCGTTGGCTCGGCCACGCGTCACGCGCGGAATCCTCGGCCGACCGTTGGCCTGGCTGACCGTTGGCTCACCGGACAGTCCGGTGCACCACCAGACAGACCGGTGATTTTTAGCCGTACGCCGTTAATAACTTCCCGAGAGCGACGACTTCGCCTGTGAACGGCTCACCGGACAGTCCAGTGCACCACCGGACAGTCCGGTGATTTTTAGCCGTACACCGCCGTCGAAGTCCCGAGAGCAGCAAGTTCGCTAGAGCCAGTCTGGCGCACCGGACACTGTCCGATGCACCACCGGACAGTCCGGTGCACCCAGACTGAGCAGACTTGGGCTGAACAAAGCCATCTCTTTTCTAACTTGATTTTTCCTGTTTTACCACTTAGACACAATACATTAGTCCATAAAACAATGTACTAAGTCTAGAAACATACCTTTACTTTTGATTTGCACTTTGTCCATCACTTGGGATACTTTAACACTTAAGCACTTGTGTTGGCACTCAATCACCAAAATACTTAGAAATGGCCCAGGGGCACATTTCCCTTTCAGTTATGATATTGCTCTTTACCCCAGGGTTTTGTCTCATATAATAACTCATGCATATTGCAGAAACTTTTTGCATTTGGCTCCAAACCTTGGCTCTTCACGGCCCATACAAAGATTCCCATTCTTATAATTACTTCGGGAGTAAGTTGGTGAACGTAGACCTGATATATCTTCAGAACTTCAACCACAAATCTGTTTAAGGGAAACCGAAGCCCAGCTTTAAAAAAGCTTCAGAAGATCACAACTTCATTCTCTTTGGGAGTAGGCACAGTCCTCTCTCCGTCATCAGCCCTTACAGTAGACATATCCCGAAAATATCTCCCCCTCATATTATCAAGATGACTCTGTTTAATAGTTGATTTTCCAAAAACTGTATGACTTGGTCGCCAGGGTCGATCTTCGGAGTCTTCTCCACCACTTTCCACATCATAACTGTCGCTATCACCGGTATCTTCATACAAACCCTCTAGAGTTTTCCTAGCAATCTTCTCCGCATTTGTCCTTGCTATCGATTCAATAAAGCTAAGATTCATCTCCTCAGAAAGGCTTAGCTTCGTTTCAACGGTAGCCTTCTTATCCTCAGACATCTTCGAAAGAGCTGAGAAAAGTGCTCTCAAAGCCGAAGATTTAAAATTTAAAAAAAATCTGGTCAAGTGTGTGTAAGCAAAGAGCTGTTCGAGCAAGCAAGGCAGATGGCAAGGAAGCGTGCCAAATGAGCTAGTGGTGCGCTCTTATTTATATGCCTGATGTATTGTGTGCTGGAGGGCCTGCTTGTCAGTAGCTGTTGCTATTTTAGCAAAGGAAAGGTGTTTTTTTGGACCTTTAGCTTAGGGCCTTCGTCCATCTCGCAATTTGAATTTATTATCTTAACAAATTAATATTGCGAGGGGCTACTGTTGGGGGCCTTCGGCTTCCAAAAGGTCCTCAAAAACAAGATTTGACAATGTTTCTGGAGTATAATACATGAACAGGTATCTTCGGACATGAACCCTTCGGACAAGTCAAAATTGCTGTATGAAGAAACACAAAGAGAACGAAGGGTGGAACGGAGCCGAAGCTGTGCGCAAGGAAGCTTCGGCATGATGGCAGAAAAGAGGAAACCGACTTAAAGAGGAAAAGACTATCTAGACCTCGATGGATTATTATAGAGTTATTATCAAAAGCAAAGGACCTGGATGTAATTTTACATGGGTTGCGACCTGTGCCTATAAATAGATGAACAGTACTCCCACATTGACTTGGCATTTGCTTTTGCGTCACGCTTGTACCTTTGCTATCTATCAAGTTGAAGGTATCAAATGTAATTCAATATTGCTTTATTTCCTCTTGATAATATAATGAAAATGAGCTTATAATGTTAGACGATTGTTCATGTTATCTTTTGTATCCGTTTCCTTCTGTTACCTTCATACCTTCGATGTTCGAAGGTATGTCCTTCACAACCTTCGTCCGAAGATCATTATGTCTTAGGGGAAATAATGTTTCGAAGGATTTTAACATTTTGTGTTGTCTTGTTCTTGACTCTTAGTATTTGAGAACAAGTCCCCAACAAACTCAAACTTATAAAAAAGATATATCAAAATATGAAGTGATTGCTAAAGTCAGACATCAGTAAAAACTAGATGTGCTCCATATAAATTATGCTACTTTGTAGCAATTACTAATGTTTAAAACCAATAAATAATCTCTTATTTTACTATTAGTGTGACAAATCATTGTTGCTTCATTCAATTCAGCAACCTCAAACACCATGGAGTCTATTGCGTCAATGTGGTCTCAGACACGACCTAATGCTTGCAAGAGCCAAGAACGTCGTGTCGTGCTTGGGCTATAGCTTCGGCCCGTAGTACTGGTCTGGCTCGACACGATTATATATTTTTATTTTACACAAAAATATATATACATATATATAATTTATATTCAATATTAAAAACATCTGAGCATAATGTTCTATTGTTTAGACAGCTTTACTAGTATTTTCCGCCCTTCTTCCATTAGGGCATGGGTTCAAATCCCACCTCTTACATTGTTTTTTAACATTTTATGCTGATTTAATCAAATGGGTCGATGGACTAACGAGCTGGCCCGGCACAGTCAGCAGGCCGGCATGACATGTCTGGGCCAGAGTTGTGGCCCGCGCACGTCTGTTCCGTCGACGGGCTAACGGTCTGGTCTGGCAAAGTCTGCAGGTCGATATGACGCGCTTGAGCCAGAGTTGTGGCCCACGCGCGTCTGGCCTGTGCCGGGCCGCCGTTTGGCCATCTATAGGTGTGCAGCGGATTAATTTGAAATAACTGTAAGGGGTTATTTGTAAAAAGATGACGCGGAACGACCGTTGAAACTGGTGTTTTAAGTATAGTATAGATATTTTAATAGGCAACAACTTTTACGTGTTGGGTAAATAGATACGAGTATGGATGGATAATATCCATAACCACATACCCATAGGTAAAATATACTCATATCATATCATTATTATTATTTAATAAAAATTATCTTAGTTAAAATAAAACCCTTCTTCGGCTATTGTTTATTTAACTATCAAGCTATGTAATCATATGGTTTGTTATATTTTAAGTTGAACTTATTTTTGTGTATCTATTTGAGATTTTGATTGGTCGGAAAATTATAATTTGAGATCTTCTTAGCGGGTATGGGTTACTCGATGGGTAAAATTACCCGCGCAACTATAAGCATGGGTAAGATTTTATACCCACGAGCGTATATGGATAACTTGACGAGTATAATTTTTTGTTATGGTTACTGGCATGAAATGCTACTACCTAACGGGTATATATCTGTTGCCATCTCTAACTGTGATACAAGTGAGAAAACAAGGGAGGTGAATGTAAAAGCTCCAACTATGTGTTATCATTTCATGGATATGGAGCTTGTTAATGGAAGAGAAAGGGGATTTTAGAATATCTCCAATAGCTCCCAATACTTCTAATCTCAAAACATATTTTAGAGAAAAATTTTAAAAAAAACTTTGAACAATTCCTTAAATAGCCTTCATATCCTTTCGCAAGCGAAAAAATCATTCACCTATGTGTAAATATTTATCGACTCAACTCGTCCTAATCCCTCTCTTTTCACCTTTCACGATGACGACGAGGTACCCGACTGTTGTGTATGCCTCCACTATAGAATGTCGGATGCCATAGGCATTGCCACCTCTAGCCCTAAGAATCTCGCGACGCTGCTGCGGCGTCAGGCCCGAACTAGGTTTAGGGTTTAGGGTTTTAGCAACCAGCAACCTGTCAAGCACCTCACGGTCATCCTCCTCAATCTCCATTAATAGCCTCACGTTGGTCCTAGCACGGTCATCAAAATACAATCCCTCCGCCATCACAATATAGCAGGTGCTGGTAAGGCTATAATCGACCCGTCACTAGGGCTGACAATGGGCCATAAATTTTACACTATAAGATTTAAGGATCGAATCGGGTTAGGATCGGACTCTATTTCTATTTATTTTTGAACTATAATTTATTTAGGGCCTTGACATTTTATGAAGAACCATTTGGATCACGATCCATTATCACCTCTACTCGTCACTCGACCCACAGGAAGAACCTGACACATGTCTCAGGGGTGGGCATCGACCGGAGCATCACGACCACTACAACATCATTAGAGTCCTGATGCCGATGAAAAGAGGGACGTAGGGTTGTGGAAACTGCATCCTATTTAATGTTTTAAAGGTGCGTTTGGTTAGGGGTGGGCACTTTTTTACCATAAACCGAAAACCAAACCGAACCATACCGAACCGAACCGGAATTTCGTTTTTTCGGTAGTTCGGTTCGGTTTCGGTTTTTGTATCTCAAAAGTTCGGTTTTCGGTATCGTAATCGGTTTTCACCGTATACCGAACCGAAATACCAAAAAACCGAATTACCAAACTTTATCAATTCTAAAATTTGACTATTCGATTATGTGAACTATATGTGTCAAGCAATTAAATTGTTATTCACTTATTTATATGTGATGTATGATGTATCTCTAAATATTTGTACCTATATAATTTTTACTTTTTAAAATTATTTTATATAAACTTGTTGTATGTGTTTTCATGAGTATAAGTTTGGTATTCGGTTTTTACCGAAAAATCAAAGTTAAAAACCGAAACCGAACTTTTCGGTTTTTCATTTTCAAGAAAACCGATCGGTTTCTAATGTCTAGAAAACCGAAGTTTTTTAAAACTGAAAAACCGAACCGAAGTTTTAGAAAAAAACTGAATGCCCAGCCCTACGTTTGGTTGCGGGACAGCCAGGACAGGGACGTTCCCTGGTGTCGTCTCTCGTCCCTCCAATTTTGAGGGATAACTGCGGACAACACTGGGATAATCCTGTCCCAACCCTTTATTCTGAACCAAACAACCTTATTTAAGGGATCATCCCATCCCATCCCGTGCTGTCATTGCAACCAAACGCACCCTAAATGTCTAGCTAAGAACCTTAATGGTAAGGTTTTGAATTGGCTATAAAGGCTATAGCCAGCTATAGCTACCAGCTAAGCATTTAGTGGTTTTAGAAAAAAATATTACATATCTTCATATATAGAGCATAAACTCACAAACTGATAGTTCAAATTAGTAGTTCAAATGTTCAAATTGGTAGTTCAAATGTTCAATAACAAATCAACACACATACGAATTCAACAACACTTTACTTGTAAAAGTCACTGAACCGTTGTCTAACAAACTGAGAGCACCTAGAGGGAGTGAATAGGTGATCCTTCAAAAATCAACTCTAAACAACACAAACTTGGTTTATAATAAATGTTAGTGAAAGCTAAAACCAAGTTGGTATGAGTAGAGATGGAGGAGAGGAGGACTCTTCACTTGATTGCTCCTTTGAGATGTGTACCAAACTTAGGAGCAATAATACAGGCGAATATGAGAACTCTAGAAGACAATAATCACAATAAAGTAAATAGACAAAAGACACAGTGATTTTATCCATGGTTCGGTCAATGCCTACTCCACGTTATGGTGACCTCCTTCGATCAAGGGTTGCACTCAACCCCTCTCAAGTGATCCAAAGATTAAACTTAAATACCACGGTTTTCTTCCTTATATCAAATCCGTTTGTGAGGAATCTACATAAGTTGGAGTCTCTCACACCTTACACAAATGATCTTAATCAAAACCGGAATAAGGAGGGAGTAGAAACACACACAAGAACTCAATCACACCAACAACACGCAAGAAGAGAGCACAAGAACCGAAACAACAGAGTCACAGCTCAAGAACGCGATCAAATCTCTATCTAATAAATTGACAGCGTGGTCGCGGAGTCTAGGAGTTGTAGATTGCTCAAAGTGTGCTTGTGTGTAGATCTATGGTGCCTAGGTGGTCCTTTTATAGCCCCAAGCAGTGCTGGGAATTAGGCCGGTCCGGCCCCAGCCCATTGTGCTTCGTGCCAAACGGGTTCGGACCAGTAAAGCCTAAAAAATTTTTAGGTCGTGTCGTGCCAGCCCGAAGTGTAAAAACAGTGGCCCAGCCCGGCTCTAAACCACGTCGTGTGTTCGTTGGGCCGTGCCAGCCCAAGTCTGTCCCATATGTTTGACCACATAAAATCAAAAATTGCAACCACAAAGTCTATAACTTAATAAATTAAATATATTAAACAATCCTAGCATCATTTGATCACATAAACTCCAAATATTACAACAAAATAATATAAAGTTGGTATCTTACTAAATTAAAGAAATTAAACATCTTGGGCTTTATTAGGTCGTGTTGGCCCAAGCCCAGCCCATCTGTGCGGGCCGTGTCGGGGCCCGATGGGCTGAAATTTGAGGCCCGGCCCAAGCCTGCCTTCGGGTCGTGCTAGCCCAGCACATATTATTTCATGTCGGGCCGTGCTTTGGGCTCCTATTTTCGTGTCGTGCTCATGCTGGCCCAAAAAGCCCGACCCATATTTCCAGCACTAGCCCCAACGGGCCTAAAAGCCGTTGGAGCTCCATTTGGAAGGCTCTGGTTGCCTTCTGCCCGCGGGTGCACTAGACTGTTCGGTGCACACCGAACACTGAATAATGCCCGATTTCTTTCCATCTTCGATCGAGCCGACCGTTGAGTTAGCTGATGGATCCTTCGGTCACCTGGCACACCAGACTATCGGTGATGCCTCCCGACCGTTGGTCCAGCAGACGTGGCTGCCACGTTGCTGCAGTTGATCGCGCGCCGACCGTTGCCGCTGGCGAGGGTCCTGGCCGCCTGGCGCACCGGACTGTCTGGTGAATTATAGCCAGCGAGCCTCAGCACTTTCTCAAGAGTGGTCTATTCGGCCAGATGATACCACAGTCCGGTGCTCCCAGACTGGCACAAGTTTGGCTAATCTTAGCCAAACACCATTTTTTCAAAAAGGTTTGACTTGAGAAGTTCCCTAGCACTTAGATAAACATAGTTAGCAACTAAAACAATTTACTAAGTGGTAGAGGCACACCTTGTTTCTTTAATGTGATGGGATTTACAATATACACCAAATGCACTTTTTCTATGTTTCTCAATTTGCCTTTTCAAATACTTGTGTCTATGCTCATACATCAAGATGTTAATCCAAGACAATGTGTTGAGCATTTAATCACCAAAACAAACTAGAAATGGCCCAAGGGCATATTTCCCTTTCACAAACTCACAAACATTAAATTGCAAAATAAATTTGATAAACCATGGAGCATAAACTAATCTACTCATCTCCTAAATCATCTGAATCTAAAGCTTGATGCATTGAAATGTCACCATCTCCGTTATCTTCAGATTTCAAAGATGAGATAGTGCATGCATTCTCTATACATCAGAGACTGCAGACTCCTGATTGTCTTCTTCTTAGGGCACACAAGCCTCTTTATTTTGGGTTGTGACTGTGACATTTGTGGTCCATATGTTATTGCTTCAGCTTGTGCATCCTCATGCTCTTCATCTTAATATGAATTAGCATTTGGCACAAGCCTGGTAATAAACTCATTGACATCAAGAACAACATTCATTTCCCTCTCTATTGGATCTTTGCTCTTGTTCTCTCTTTTTATTGCCTTAGTCTTGAATTAAATTTAACAAAAACAAGATCTCTCATTTTATCATGCAACAATTTGTTTCTCTTATTTGTGTGAATCTATGTGTAGGTGCTAAATATTAAAGAATAATCACAAAGAAAAAATGAACAATTAGAACAAATAACAACATTTTTGTTACCTGTTCAAAATCTGACCAATTCCGCTCACAAGCTGAGTTACATGTTAAATTTAGGATTCTTGTTGCTAATCACCTAAAATTTAGTGTGGGTAAGCCATGGTTTAGCCACCACTTTGCTGCATGAAAAAGAACAATCATATAAAGAGTTAAGCAATTATAAAATAACATTTCTTGTTGTTGATTACTATAATTGATTCAAATGGATTGAAGTTCATATTTCTCCTCTGCCTTACTACAATGTCATGTCCAAATGTCCCTTGCTATTCTTGATATACATTTAGCTCTTCAATTATATTATCTTGAGTTTCTTATTCTTCAACCATCTTTGTAATGCAAACAATTACAACAACTCTAAATGAACAATCATGCTCAATTTCTGACTTGTTTGAGTAATAAAAATAGGGGGTTCAAATAGTACCCTGCCAAGTATAGTGGAGTTTTCAACTTGTCTCACCTTTTCTCAATTATGTCCTAAGCAACTTTGAAGTTATTTTCATTATTCTCAAACCTTATAGCAATTTATTTCTTTGCCTCAAGCATATACCCATGCAAGAACCCCCATAGCAGGAACATCACTATCAATTCTCCTCGGCACATTAGCCAAAGGCTCAAGGATATTGACAATTGTATCAACATTTTTCCAAAAGCCTTCTGATCTCACCACTTTATTGGCTTTCTTGCCCTTTGCCTTCTTTAATTAACCCAAGTCATTGAGCTCGTCTGATCTAAAGAGCCTTGAGATATCCTTCTTGTTATCTTGCAAACTTTTTAAATTCAAATAAGCAGTGGCAAAACCAGTCACTCCAGAACGAACCAAGTCTTTCCCTAAAAATTTTCTCATCGAATCTAACACTCTTTTATGAGAATATAAGAAGGCACTCACGTGTCTTGCATTATGAAAGTCACCTGGAGGGGGTGAATAGGCAAAACCTGAAATTTTACAAACTTAAACTCGCACTAAGGCTGAGGTTAGCGTTAGAATTAAATCTGAGTGCGAAAGATTGTTTCTCTTGCTATGAGTTGCTCAAAGTAATGTGGATAGCTTTGGGAGCAAACTCAACCAATATTAGCAAGGAAACTTTTAGAGAGAGGAAGGAAACAAATCAAGTGAAGATCAATGCAAGTGAACACAGCGATTTGTTTTACCGAGGTTCAGTTCCAAAGAACCTAATCCCCATTGAGGAGGCCACAAAGGTCGGGTCTATTCCAACCCTTTCCCTCTCTCAATCAGTCACACCGACCGGTCGAGGCTTCTCCTTAATCACTTGGGTCACTAAGACCCCGTAAGGATCACCACACACTTAGGTGTCTCTTGCTAGCTTTACAAAGCACTTATAGAATAAGAAATGAGAAGGAGAAAATAATCCAAACAACAAGAGCAACAAAAGAACATAAAAACACCCTCTCTCAAGTCACTAATGAATTGAGTTGATTTGGAGTCTTGGAGAGGATTTGATCTTTAGAATGTGTCTTGGAGTGAATGCTATTGGTCTTGTATTGAATGTGAACTTCAGAAAACTTGGATGGCTTGAATGGAGGTGGTTGGGGGTATTTATAGCCCCAACCACTGTTCTAGCCATTGCTGTCGATGGCGCACCAGACAGTCCGGTGGTGCACCGGACAGGGCACTGTTCACTGTCCGGTGCGCGCCACGTCAGCATGCCGTCGGGGTTTGGAGCAGTTGACTGTTGAAGTTCTTTGTCTTATAGTTGCATCGGACAGTCCGGTGGCAAACAGTACATGTCTGGTGCGTTCTAACTTCTGACCGCACACTATTTGCTTTTGCAGTCGACCGTTGAGCGCAGGTTACCGTTGCTCCGTTGGCTCACCGGACATGTCCGGTGCACACCGGATTGTCCGGTGAATTATAGCGGAGCGCTCCCTGGAAAACCCGAGAGTGGCTAGTTCGAGTGGAGCTCGGCCTGGGGCATCGGACACTATCCGGTGCCCTACTGGTAGCACACTCTCAAGTCTTTGCTCCAAACTTTGTTGAGCTCCCAACTTAATTTGTTTCTTGGTTTATGTTGAACCTTATGCTCCTGAGATAAAGGACATCTTGGCAAACTAATTAGTCCACGTGGTTTGTGATGGACGTCAACCACCAAAATCGATTATAGGAAATGTTTAAGCCCATTTCCCTTTCAATATCCCCCTTTTGGTGATTGATGCCAGCACAAACCAAACCAAATATAGAGTATAGAAATGTAACTAGTTTGCAATTATGATTGATGTGCATAGGTTACTTAGATTTAAACCAATTGAAAGACTTTATACATATGTTGTTCACTTGTTCTCAAATGCTATAGATCAAGAACAAGACAACAGAATTGCTAATAGTTAAAGACCTTCGTCCTTTGAAGCATTATTTCCTTTCGGATATAATGATCTTTAGACGAAGGTCATGAGGGACATACCTTCATTATTTTAACATAGGAATATGAATAACTAAACTATTTAACATAAAAAAATAAAGATTATAATTATGAATTAAAAATGTATTCACATTTATATTCTATGAATATGAGTAAATATCAATAATATTCTTATTACATTATTACCTTTGGCTTGACAAAAGGCAAGGATGCGAGAATGGCACGAGAGTGATTATCATCCAACGTGAACAGTATGGGGGCACAGTTCACCTATTTATAGGCACGGGACGCAGCCCGGGTACAATTACATTCATACCCTCAAACATTTATTTTTAAGTAATTGAAACTAATAAGGTCTATCTAGTACTTTTTCCTTCTTTGCTTGCTTTGGGCCGAAGCTATTGACCTTCAGCATCTTGTGTCATCGCCAAAAGCCCTCGAGCTTCGTCTCGAGGAGTTGAGCCATGGGTGAAGATAACTTCGGCAAGCTTTTGTATCATTTTGTCGAATGTGTTTTTGCCTTGAGGACCTTCGGCGGAGAAGACCCCCAACAGTAGCCCCTTCGTGGTGCTAGATCGTTTTTTGTAACGAGCTCGATCCATGAAAAACTCGAAGACTTCGGAATACCGAAGGTCCGAAAAACACCTTCCCTGAGCTCGTTCCCGAGAAACGATTAAAATATTCCACGCCTCGGGCGGTCCACCGCTCAGCCAATGTAAGCGGTATGGCGGTTCGCCTTCTTCCCCTGCAGCACTATATAAACAGACGGGTTAGTGAGGAGTTACCACAGCATTCATTGCCATCGCACTGTTGTGCCACTTCGTCACTTGAGATCAGCTTCGTCTTAAAAGGCGTGAACATTGAAATGGCCAGAGTACGATCCACTGCTAGGGTGTCTCATGAGGGGACAAGGCCGAAGCGACCGAAACAGCACCAATATCAGAAGTGATGAGGCGATCGAGTCTTGTTGTGCCAGAGGAGGCTATTGCCGAAGGTACCTCCACTGCTGAAGCTAAACTAATCATTGCTGAAGGAGGAAGTGAGAACGAAGGTTAGGAAGACAACACTATTCTGAGCCCAATGAAACCTAGCCACATTGAATTTGGTAAATCTACTGTGATGGCAGGTGACATGGTTATGATGAAAAAATTGGGCTACTTTAGGGAGGCCGAGAGCAAGCTTGTTCGGTTTATCGGGGAGGAGGTGGTTCCGCAGCCAAGGGAGGATTAAGTCGTCGTTTTTAAGAGCTTCTTCAGGGCAGGGCTTCAGTTCCCTCTACATGAGATGATTGGAGAAGTTTTAAAGAATTTTGAGATATACTTTCATCAGTTGACACCCAATGCAATCGTTAGACTTAGTGTCTACATATGGGCTCTCCGAAGCCAGGGTATGATTCCTAATGCCGAAGCTTTCTACCGGGTGCACGAGCTGCACTATCAAACAAAGGCTAGAGCAGATGGTCTTCATAAGAACTTTGGCTGCTACAACTTCGCATATCGGAAAGATACGAAGGCCCCAGTAATTGTCTATCGTACCAAGAGGCCGACCGGTTGGACAAGCGAATGGTTTTACATAAAAGCAGATGAGAAGAAAAGGGAGAAGCTAATGACTATAGTCATGAGTCCTTTGAAATTAAGCTTCGGGATGACAAGGTCCTTGTGCCACATGCAGCTTGGCTCCCCATGCGAGCTAGCCGAAGTGGAATTCAGAGTGGTAGCTGCAGAAATCAGCACTAGAGATCTAGTACAGGAGTACTTGGCAAATAGAATATTTCCGACCTCTAGTGGCTAGAGAATGCCTAAGAAAAAAGAGGGGAGCAAAAAGTAGAACTTGTTCGGCTCCCTTATCGATTTAAATTTGAGAAGCAATTCAATAAGCCATGCAAAGAGTGGCTAGAAATGATTAAAACAATGTGTAACGAAATTCTTGGCAACTATACCAAGAAGGAAGACCAATTAATGACTGCTTGTCACACCCGGGTTTTAGGGCACCAAGCCCCGGGCGCGAACATAATCACCAGGTGTGCCGGGACCAAGTCTCACACATATGATGACATGGCACAAGATCGAATGTCACATCTTTACTACATAACAGGAGTTCTATACAAAATAAATAATTAATTACATTATAGGAGACAACGGTCCAGCAACCCAAAGTTGACTGGGAGACGATGGCCTAGACCTCTCACGAACTCGTCACAGCATCCTCCAAGCGCCTCATCCTATGGTACCTTTTCTTGACCTGTGGGGGGTGTGAGACAGCAAGAGTGAGCTCACATACGTTCATAGCTTAACAAGTTGTAGGGAATAATGTGCATGAACTCGCCAAAGGTGGGAGCTTACGTGAAGTGTAAGCTTACCAAAGGGGATGGTTAGAGCTGAGCATTGCTTTTAAAGTTGGTCAAAATTTTATTAGCAATTACTATGTATAAGTAAATACCAACCCAATTAAGTAGTAGAACTAAAGTGATAACAACACCTGCAATGCAATGCATATGACAAATTGAATTTAGTTCCATAAATTAATCATGTGAGTGTTCGAGCTGCTCATGACCGTGAGCACGGCTAGTATACCAGTTTTACACTCTGTAGAGGTTACACATCTTTACCCACAAGTCATGTTACCCATGTGCCAAGAGACGGCCAATCCCATACACCTCTACCGAGGAGGCGAGGCAGGGTAACACTACGAGGCCTTTACAAAGTTCCACTAGCTTCAGAAAACTCGCTACAGTTCTAGGAAGCTCCAATGCAGAAATCCCTCGCCTGACCGCCATCGTAGCAAAATCAACCCGAGGACCTCCCTACTCTGATCACTCCCGTACTGCCCTTGCCCCTTTCAGGTAAGGTAGTCCTCCACTAGCTTTCCTAATTAATCAGCCAAGGGGTCTCGTTCCTCCCTTGTGGTAGCACTATTTTCCCGGGTGGTTCTCCATGTTCCAATTAACGTAATGATCTTAACATGAACAGTAAATAACAACTAAGAAAAGTATAATCATGAATAGTGTGTATCTCTATACCCAAAACCACATAAAGCAATAACAGGTACTACCCAAAAATTCTATGGTAAACAAGGTATAAAGATAATCAAACTAGGGTAACCTATTGGGTCCCATCAAAATTAACCTATGCAAATCATTATGGTTAATCATAACATGACTGGGTAAAAAGAAGTGATCAAGAGCATAACTTGCCTGGGACTTGAGATTCCAGGTACCACGCTTCAGATGACACGTGTCCTCACTACTAAACGTAGCAATACAGACAAACATGTATAGGCAAAATTAACATCACACCAAACATAAGAATAAATTGCATAATAATATTCTACGCTGCGTAACAAGATCGTAGAAACAAGAACCACTAAATTCGGAGCTACGGTTATTAAGTTATGAATTTCTGAAATTATTCAGTGCTTAGAATTGATTAATCCTAATGAACAATTTTAATTCAAATTTCATGGCTAAATAGTGTTACTAGTTGATAGACAATATTAATACAAAATTATTGCAACTGGAATGGGTTAAAAAGGAGTAAAAATGGAATTTCTATGAATTAAATAAGTTCTAGATATATTTTTATACACAAAAACCATTTCCTAAATTATTTTCCTAAGTTTCCTAAGCTTCTGGACTGGACGCATGAATAAACAAAAGGCCAGGGGCTCACTTGAAAGATTCCCCAGACCTAGATCTACCCACGGTGGACGGCGGGTTGATTCTTGAAAAGTGGAGGGGCTCTTGTGCAGAGATGCTGTGGCGAAGGGGTATGCCCAAATCTTGGCCGTGAGATCTGAGATGGAGGGCTCATATTAAACCGGTACGCAGTGAAGACCGCAAGATCAACTGTCTATGGCACAGATTTAATATGGCGAATGGGTTATGGAATCACCTAATCGCGACCGTCGATCCAAATGCATGCGACCCAGATCTATTCCCGAACATATATGAGTAGGAGCTAATCCTCACCGTTGATCAGAGAACCAACGGTGCCCAACCTTGTCTTCTATCTCTGGTCACCGGAACACCGCAACACAGAGCCCACCCCATGGCAAGCCTCGCCGTCAAGCACCCCGACCAAGCGCCATGGCGATCCAATTCGTGTGCAGATAGGTCCTACAAGATCTACCGGAGGATGTGAATCGATTGAGAAGATCCTTACCAGCGTTTGAAGCAAGAATCTTGGTTGTACACGGCGCACAGCAGAGTCGCGGTTCACCTTCACCTCCGGCGAGCAATTGACCGTGCACGGACTGAGCACTAGAACCGGCGACCCCGTGCACACACGCCACAAGCTTGCGCGAACACCCGGAAGCTTCCCCCGACCGTCTTCCAATCGATCGAGCAAATTGGAACTAGCCGTGGCGCGCCGAGCACCCGTCTGCCCCAGCGTGTCTCATTCCTTGGCGCAACCCAGATTGAGGGCAAAAAGGCTCAAAGGTTCACGATTTATAGTCCCACACTATCCTGGTCGAAGCATTATCCTAAGCGAAGAATCCGGACGGGCCCGGGGTTTATTGGAATCTGGCAGAGATTTGGTGACGGCTCCTATAGTTGCGAGTTCATCGCCTCTGGTTTGGAGCTGAGTGGAAGAGGGTTCTGGGTTTTGGGGTCCCACCAGTCAGCAGCTTCAATCGCATGGGTGAACCGGTGTATAGGTGACCATATGGACCCGCCTGGCAGTGACTTGCTGAGATGATGCACATTAGGGAGGAGGCGGCTGACGTATCGGGCCCACAAGTCATTGGGGTAGAGTCAAGGCGCGGCTGAGCAGGTTTGGGTTGTGCGGGGTTAGTTGGGCTAGTTTGGGATTATAGGCCCAGGCGCCAAATGGACTTTTCTTTTTATTTATTTATTTCTGTATTCATTTTCTTCCCTATTTTCTTTATTTCCCTTCTTGATTCAAACTCAAATTTAGTTTGGAATTTACACTCAAAGTTTGAGTTCAACTTTTAAATGCACAGCCGAAACTCCAAGAATGAGTGCAGGGTTTATTTAGTTCTTTTATTTATTTTCCATTTCAAGTTTTAATTTAATTCACATCGAGTTGAAGCTTTAAGTCAATTCAAATTGACCATAAAAAACCCAACATGAATGCAAGACATGATTTTATTTATTTATTTATTTATTATCTTACTTATTTAAGTTGTTTTCAAACATGAAATTTATACACACAAATTCTAGTTATTGTAAGAAAATAATTCCTAGTGTATAACTTTTATTGAGAGATGCTTTATCTTACATCCTTTAGTGATTACTTACACATATAGTTCCATAAAGGGATAACTTAATTCGTCTAGTATTATTTTTACTAGGGAAGAATTTGAGGAGGAGTAACTTCAAGTTAAGAAAAGTTTTTTTAAAAGGGGTATTTTAACTCAAGACCTCTGGAGAATTTCATAAATCCTTAACATAAGGTTTTGGGTGCTACAAATTCTATCCCCTTAACAGAAATCTCGTCCTCGAGATTTCTAAGAAAAAAGGATTATACCAAGATTGGTTTGTAATTGAGATTGTAGTTTCTAATTGATTCAAAAATTAAGAGTCGCTCTCTCTCTTTTTTAATACTATTTAGCAGGCGATTAGAAATGCATGGGTATCTTCTATGTTTAGACACAGAGTTCGGTAAGAAGAGAGATGGTTAGAGTGAGGTTAGCTGATGGTAAGAAGAACTTGGTAAGGGAAGAGTCCATCCAAGGTGGTAAATCTTGAATCATCTTGAGATCTGATTTGACTCCCATTCTTCCATGTCGAGGTTGATCTCTTCCTTCTTGCTCTTTGGTGCCTCCATTCGGGTTTGGGACAAGAGGCTAAGATAGATCTGTTATGTAGATCAAGTTGTTGGGTATGGCCGAGTTGATCTAGGTCACCAATTTAGGCTTAAGTGAATTTAGAGTTTGGCCTTATCCTTTGTACCTGCATTATGTAACTCATACTAGATTAGATCATATTACATTAGATAGGATCTAGAATGGATATGACTGGATTGGACTAGTTTAGGTTAGATAGATCTACTAGGGTAGGATAAATATTATTAGGATATGTTAGAATCTTTTGAGATAGTATGGACCATATGGTGTAGGTAGGTTAGAATCTCTGTTAGGTTAACAGAGGGGTTATGCAACCATCGAATGGGTAAGGTAGTTGCATAAAGTCGGGTTGGTCTGTCATTCTTAATTTAGTGCAGAGTGAACTAAGTTAAGACATGTTCTATAGGAGTAGAGTCTAATCTAATTTTTTCCACTATTAACTGGTTAAGTGACTGGCCTTAGGTTAGCTCAACTTAAGGTTAGACTTTGTTAGGTTAGATTAACCTATTAGATGGGATCAGATCTAGAATAAATTGATATGACTATTTTAGACTAGATAAGATCTAAATAAATTCTTTGGATTAGCTCATGGTTGTTATTCTAGAGTGGGATAAATATGCTAATTAGGGCAAGATGACTCCATAAGGATAAGGTAGAATCTTCTGAGGTTAGTTAGATCTATTAGGGTGACATAAGATCTTTTCAAGATAAGATGAGTATCTTTTAAGATAAGATGGATCTATGAGTGTAGGATAGAATCTTTCAAGATGAGATGGATATTGTTAGGCTAGATACTTTAATGAGGGATAATCTAGTTTATCTAGTTATTTTTATAATCATTTTTCCCTATATGTATATGCAGATGTAATTGTGGACATTACTCCACAACCCATCACACTCAATCAAAGATCCAAATCAGACAAATATCATAAGAGCAAACATTCAAGTGTATAGATACCTACAAAAATAGTTTTATTTTTGTTCTTACGATTAGGTCTCCTATTCCTAAGAGTCACTTTAGGCATAGGATTTCAAAGTGTGAAATCCATATTTGTCTTTAGAAGTGAAAATGTGAGAATAATCAGAGTAAAGCAGCAGTGGATGAGAAAAGATTAAGAAAAGTTTAGAAAGAATTAGAGTGGCAAAGGTAAGTAGAGAATGGTTATCCAGTTCTATCTAGTTTCGTCCTACAGTCAACATTCCTCTGATACCACTTCTGTCACACCCGGGTTTTGGGGCACCAAGGCTCGGACGCGAACGTAATCACTAGGTGTGCTGGGACCAAGTCTCACACATATGATGAATCATGGCACAAGATTGAATGTCACATCTTTACTACATAACATGAGTTCTGTACAAAATAAATAATTAATTACATTATAAGGAGACAACGGTCCAGCAACCCAAAGTTAACTGGGAGACGACGGCCTAGACCTCTCACGAACTCGTCATAGCATCCTCCAAGCGCCTCATCCTGCGGTACCTGTTCTTGACATGTGGGAGGGTGTGAGACAGCAAGAGTGAGCTCACATACGTTCATAGCTCAACAAGTTGTGGGGAATAATGTGCATGAACTCGCCAAAGGTGGGAGCTCACGTGAAGTGTAAGGCTTACCAAAGGGGATGGTTAGAGCTGAGCATTGCTTTTAAAGTTGGTCAAAATTTTATTAGCAATTAGTAAGTATAAGTAAATACCAACCCAATTAAGTAGTAGAACAAAGGTGATAACAACACATGCAATGCAATGCATATGACAAATTGAATTTAGTTCCATAAATTAATCATGTGAGTGTTCGAGCTACTCATGACCGTGAGCATGGCTAGTATACCAGTTTTACACTCTACAGAGGTTGCACATCTTTACCCACAAGTCATGTTACCCATCTGCCAAGAGACAACCAATCCCATACACCTCTACCGAGGAGACGAGGCAGGGTAACACTACGAGACCTTTACAAAGTTCCACTAGCTTCAGAAAACCCGCTACAGTTTCTAGGAAGCTCCAATGCAGGAATCCCTCGCCTGACCACCATTGCAGCAAAATCAACTAGAGAACCTCCCTACACTGACCACTCCCCTACTACCGTTGCCCCTTTCGGGTAAGGTAGTGCTCCACTAGCTTTCCTAATTAATCAGCCAAGGGGTCCCATTCCTCCCTTGTGGTAGCACTGTTTTCCCGGGTGGTTCTCTATGTTCCAATTAACAAAATGATGTTAACATGAACAGTAAATAACAACTGATAAAAGTATAATCATGAACAGTGTGTTTCTCTATACCCAAAACCACATAAAGTAATAGCAGGTACTACACAAAAATTCAGTGGTAAACAAGGTATAAAGATAATCAAACTAGGGTAACCTATTGGGTCCCATCAAAATTAACCAATACAGATCATTATGATTAATGAGAACATGACTGTGTAAAAAGAAGTGATCAAGGGCACAACTTGCCTAGGACTTGAGATTCCAGGTACCACTTGCTCTTCAGATGACACGTGTTCTCACTACTAAACGTAGCAATACAGACAAACATGTATAGGCAAAATTAACATCACACCAAACATAAGGATAAACTGCATAATAATATTCTACGCTGCGTAACAAGATCGTAGAAATAAGAACCACTAAATTCGGAGCTACGATTATTAAGTTATGAATTTCCGAAATTATTCAGTGCTTAGAATAGATTAATCCTAATGAACAATTTTAATTCAAGTTTCATGGCTAAACAGTGTTACTAGTTGATAGACAATATTAATACAAAATTATTGCAACTGGAATGGGTTAAAAAGGAGTAAAAATGGAATTTCTATGAATTAAATAAGTTCTGGATATATTTTTATACACAATAACCATTTCCTAAATCTCTACTACACCATAAGATCACAGTGAGGGCGTCCACCGTGCCCCCGCCCTGCCCCCGCCTCTGACATCCTCCCTCGCCCTGCTCTCCTTTGCGCTACCCCCGCTATCATCGCCCCCATCCACGCTCCATTGATGGAAGGCACCGTTCCTAGGGAGGACCACGACTGCCACCGTCCTCCCGGTATCCGACCCGCTCACGATGCCCCTCGACCCCACCGCTCCTGACGTGCCTCCGCCTGCGCATGGACACCGGATCTCGCGCCCACGGATGTCGTCCACCCCCACCGTGCCCCCGCCCAAGGAATCCAACTGGCCAGATATTCCAGCGATGTCGTGGTCTCCTTCCATCCACGTACGGTGCCTTCCAATCTCTATGTCTCCTTTCATCCACGGCGCCGCCAACAGTGAATCCACCGCTGAGGACCTCGCCATCGCAGAGAAAGGGGTTCTACCTCCACTCATCGCATGAATTTGATGATCTTGAAACCACGACATCGCTAGGTAGAAATCCACTCTATCCACGGAGGCTTCAATTTGTTGATTATTTTGTCAACAATGAAATCTTCCTTTTCTATTGTGTACTCTCTGTTTGTTCAATGTTATCCTTAGACTAAAATGTAGATGTACTCTTGTATATAATACAAGGTTGCAGCGATACAATTGCAATCATATATAGTTATATACTTCCTTCTACGCTTGAGGACACAAATTGAAGCCTGAAGGGTTGTCATCGACTAAATTTGGTTGTATGTTTCTTTCATTCTTTTTTTGGAACTCAGAATGTTTCAAGCCTACAGAAAGATGAAGCATGGAAAGTGAATGTACACATCCACGATTGTGATCTTGAACAGGGCTATCTATATGGAACGATGGAAGCGCTTAATGTTCCATTAGCAGATACACCTGTGAGTACTTTTGTTCTTCCATTTTGAATCTAAAATATAATGTTATGCATTGAAGACAATATTAGGTATAGGTTTGCCAAATAAATAATTGTGCACCATCAAAATTTTAAAAATTAACTGAGAATTAAATGTGTTGCGACTTGATAGAGTGCAAGACTAGATTTAAAAAATACAGAAAAAACAATGTTCTTAACCTCATGTGTTGGCTCTGTCAATAGGTAGTGACATTCTGGGAGGGGGGATAGTGGATGCTAATTTTACACTTTTTTCACTGGAAAGTGGGAGGCATCAGGTGCATCTGTCACTATGGCAAAATGTTTTGAATACAATCATACATACACACCTTTCTCGTGTGCATGATTTCAGCGTCCCATTGAAAGGCTCTTTGCCTCAAACAATTGCATCGAGATTTCCACACAGATTGTCCACTAAACATTGCTTTGTAGCATTTATAAAAGTTTTTGCAGGCCTCTGAAGAAAGCATGATAAAATCACAAATAGTGCAAAAATCACATGGTACTCATAGAAAAGCAAGCTTCAGAAAATGGATCCAGAAAATGCACTGGCACAGAAAATTATTCATGCCAAACACATCCACACAATCTATCTCCAAAATTCAATCAACAATATGTAGTGTACATAGTTTACTAAAGAATGTAAGGTTTAGTGGGAAGGGAGACAACAATACTTAAACAAATCCAGATTCAAAGAAACAGGGAAAATAAAAAGGATGCACAGTTTATGGCGAGCGAACTCGAGCGCTTCTATTCGGAGATGATGCAGAGCTCTCTGCGGGATTATCCAAAGTTAATATATGTGTTTTGTTTAACTTATCCCCTCAGTAGTCATTCTTTTGCTCATAATGCGGTCTTACGAGATAAAAAGAGAAATTCTTCATGCCTTGGACCAAACTGATGGAGACAGATCCACAGAAAATAGTGCATGGCTTTACATTTTGTTTGTGTTATTTTTTCATGGCTTTACAGGCATTGTAAAATGTAATCTTGTTTCACCTTATCCTGATCATTCTCATGTTTCCTACTTGTAGAAACTAAGGGGGAGAATTGGTGTAAGGAACAAAATGGAAGTAGTGCAGCAGGATGATGAAGCATTAGTTAAACTTGAGAACACAGGTATTGAACGCTCAAAAGCTGTTGATTCTGCAGTGCTGGGAAAATATAGCATCTGGAGACGTGAAAATGAAAATGATAAGGCAGATTCAAGGGTTCGTCTGATGCGAGATCAAATGATCATGGCCAGAATATATTCTGTTCTTGCCAAATCTAGGGACAAACTTGATCTCTATCAGGAGCTGCTAGCAAGACTCAATGAAAGCCAGCGCTCCCTTGGGGAAGCTACTACTGATGCCGAACTTCCGAAGAGGTGGTGCCTGCTCGAACTGTCTAGGCCCAAATTTTCAGTGTTACTGATTTCTCTTTCTCTATTGATTCATCTCTTCTTTAATTTGCAGTGCTTCAGATAGAATCAAAGCAATGGGCCAAGTTTTATCAAAAGCAAGGGATTTGTTGTATGATTGCAAGGAAATTACCCAGCGTTTGAGAGCAATGCTTCAGTCAGCAGATGAGCAGGTCCGGAGCTTGAAGAAGTAGAGCACCTTCCTTAGCCAGCTTGCAGCTAAGACAATCCCAAATGGCATCCATTGTCTTTCTATGCGCTTAACAATTGATTATCACCTTCTCTCTCCAGAGAAAAAAGTTCCCCAATAGGGAGAACTTGGAAAATCCTGATCTTTACCATTATGCTCTTTTCTCAGACAATGTTTTGTCAGCATCAGTTGTGGTCAACTCAACCATCATGAATGCGAAGGTTAGTGTAATCCCATCTTGAAACTGGAAGTGTAATCTCTTCATTATGTCTACCATTGAATGACCCATTATATAGCACTTTTGATTTTCTTTCTATAAAATTTTCAGGAGCCTGAAAAACATGTGTTTCACCTTGTTACTGAAAGACGAAGTTCAGTTTGTCAGATGCTATATTTTCAGCCTGAAAAACATGTGTTTCAGCCTGGCTTACAGTTGCTGTTGGATTGAAAATTGAAGCAGAGTGCTATAGTGTTACAGCCTAAAAAACATGTGTTTTTCAATCCAACAGCAACTGTCAGATGCTATATTTTCCTTCGGCCATTCAGTACCAAAAACATGGGTTCTGTAACGCACGGGCACTCACCTTCGACCACTGTCAGATGCTATAAATTACTTTTCCCAGTATTCAACTTGATATTGCTTTCGTGGTGATTAGATATATCATGTCAATCTGAGAGAAGCAGCTTGGTTCAGTGCACTCCCTTGGGTGATGATGGCAGTTTTAGGCTATGTGGCTGGTATTGTATCGGACATGCTTATTAGAAATGGTACAAACATTACTTTAACACGGAAGATAATGCAGGTGTGTTGCTTCAACAAAAATAGTAGTGCAAGTCAGTAAAGTTTTCATTTGTTTTATTCGTATGATCTTGTGCACCTCTCCGTGCTCTTACCAAAAGGTGACATGCTTCCTGATATGTTGTCATCTATTAAATATTAACCAAACATGTTAAGTCTTACATGAACACTGGCAATTTATTTTCATCAACACTGGCAGTTTATTTTCTTCAATATTGGTTTTGTCATTTCAAATGTACACTTCCTGTTGCATTAACTTCTCTTCCTGACTATTCTGCAGTCATTTGGCTTTCTGGGGCCAGGTATTGCTTTGCTCTGTCTAAATGCAGCAAAGAGTCCAATCATTGCTTCAGCCTGGCTTACAGTTGCTGTTGGAATGAAATCCTTCGGCCACTCAGGTTTCTTAGTAAATCTACAGGTACTTTAGTTTAGTGATGGAACAGACACTCATTCTTCTCGATTTGGATCTTCTTTTTCCCATCTGATATATATCATTTTTAAAACGTAACAGGAGATTGCCCCACAATATGCTGCAGGCCACTTTTACTTTTTACATCTGGAGAATATGACTAAGAATCTGGTTTTACTTGATTCTTGACTTGTAGATACCTTTTTCTTCGTATGAGACCCCACAAACTGCGTCGACCCCGACCCGGCCACCACGCCGCCATACCCCACAGTACTTGCATTTGTTTCATAGAAACAATCTATTGTTCCTCGTAAGACGGAAGTTTATTTTGTATTGTAAGGTTAACCTTCATTTATTTTTTTAAATGGTGAAATTCTGGAATCAATAGTATGTGTTTGTTTGATTTGGAGTCATATGGATTATTTTTAGGCGTACTGTGTGTCTGGGGTTTGCGTTTTTTGTTTAGTAGCATAGATGTAATTCTATTATTTGGTGGGTCTCATCCTCCCTTTACAGGAAGGCTTGTACTTCGGACATTCTTTTCTTTCTTATAAATACAAAGATTTACGACTTTATTGTAAGTTAGAGGTAAAAATAGTGTGTTTGTGCAAGCTCAAATCTTTTCTCATAACAGTATAACACACATTTGTACATAAGTTATTGTTGTATTATATGTTTCCGTGACAATATAACACATATGTACATAAGTTATCGTGTTATTATACGGTTCCGTTGCAACGCACGGACACTCACCTAGTTATTTTCATGAATTTCCTAAGCTTCTGGACTGGGCGTATGAATAAACAAAAGGCTAGGGGCTCACTTGAAAGATTCCCCAGACCCAGATCTACCCACGGTTGACGGTGGGTTGATTCTTGAAAAGTGGAGGGGCTTTTGTGCAAAGATGCTGCGGCGAAGGGGTATGCCCAAATCTGGGCCGTGAGATCTGAGATGGAGAGCTCGGATTAAATCCACATACGCGCCGAACTGGTACGTAGTGAGGACCGCAGGATCAACTATCTACGACACAGATTTAATATGGCGAAGAGTTATGGAATCACTTAATCGCGACCGTCGATCCAAACACATGCGACCCAGATCTATTCCCGAACGGATATGAGTAGGAGCTAATCCTCACCGTTGATCAGAGAACAAACGGCGCCTAGCCTCATCTTCTATCCCTGGTCACCGGAACACCGTAGCACAGAGCCCACCCCATGGCAAGCCGCGCCGTCGAGCACCCCGACCAAGCGCCCTGGCGATCCAATTCGCATGTAGATAGGTCCTACAAGATATACTGGAGGATGTGAATCGATTGAGAAGATCCTTACCAGCGTTTGAAGCAAGAATCTTGGCTGTACACGGCGCACAGCAGAGTCGCGGTTCACCTTCACCTCTGGCGAGCAATTGACAGTGCATGGACCAAGCACTAGACTCGGCGACCCCGTGCACACACGCCACATGCTTGCGCGAACACCCGAAAACTTCCCCCGGTCGTCTTCCAATCGGTCGAGCAAATTGGAAACAGCCGCGGTGCGCTGAGCACCCGCCTGCCCCACCGTATCTCATTCCTTGGCACAACCCAGATTGAGGGCAAAAAGGCTCAAAGGTTCACAATTTATAGTCCCACACTGCCCTGGTCAAAGCATTATCCTAAGCAAAGAATCTAGACGGGCTCGGGGTTTGTTGCAATCTGGCGGAGATTCGGTGACGGCTCCTGTAGTTGCGAGTTCATCGCGTCTGGTTTGGAGCTGAGTGGAGGAGGGTTCTGGGTGTTGGGGTCCCACCAGTCAGCAGCTTCAATCACACGGGTGAACCGGTGTATAGCTGACCATATGGACCCGCCTAGCAGTGACTAGCTGAGATGATGCACATTAGGGAGGAGGCGGCTGACGTATCGGGCCCACAAGTCATTGGGGGCAGAGTCAAGGCGCGGCTGAGCAGGTTTGGGCTGCGCGGGGGTTAGTTGGGCCAGTTTGGGATTATAGGCCTAGGCGCCAGATGGACTTTTCTTTTTATTAATTTATTTCTGTATTCATTTTCTTCCCTATTTTCTTTATTTCCCTTCTTGATTCAAACTCAAATTTAGTTTGGAATTTACACTCAAAGTTTGAGTTCAACTTTTAAATGCACAGCCGAAACTCGAAGCATGAGTGCAGGGTTTATTTAGTTCTTTTATTTATTTTCCATTTCAAGTTTTAATTTAATTCACATCGAGTTGAAGCTTTAAGTCAATTCAAATTCACCATTAAAACCCCAACATGAATGCAAGACATGATTTTATTTTTTTATTTTTTTATTATCTTACTTATTTAAGTTGTTTTCAAACATGAAATTTATACACACAAATTCTAGTTATTGTAAGAAAATAATTCCTAGTGTATAACTTTTATTGAGAGATGCTTTATCTTACATCCTTTAGTGATTACTTACACATGTAGTTCCATAAAGGGATAACTTAATTCGTCTAGTATTATTTTTATTAGGGAAGAATTTGAGGAGGAGTAACTTCAAGTTAAGAAAAGTTTTTTTAAAGGGGTATTTTAACTCAAGACCTCTAGAGAATTCCATAAATCCTTAACATAAGGTTTTGGGTGCTACATTGCTGCCTTCGGCACCCGGCCGAAACGAAGGCTGAATCGGGTGATGGACGCATTAAACTTCGAATACCCGGATTATGAGAGGCTTGACAAAGGGGCCGAAGGGGTAAAAGGGAAAAGGATTCTCAACATCCTAAGTAGGCAAGCTGCTCGGCTAGTGAAAGAAGATGAAAAAGTTTTGAAGAAAACAAAAACAGCTTCTGAGTCAAAGGCGACAATTTCTAAAAAGCGAAAGCTTGACACAGCGCCCTGTTCTGAGCCGAAGGTAGATGAGACAGGAGAAGAAGCTCCTACGACACCCTCTATCGCCAAAGTAGCCGAAATTCTGAAGGTAATGACTGAATCCCCGCCCTTCAAGCTGCTAAGTCCTCTAGGATCAGAACTGGCGAAATTTTTATAGAGGAAAGAACAGCCTTCGACTACAAAGGAGAGAGTTAAAGAACAAAAGAAACGATGAATTGTAAATGTAATAGAAGCAATTGAACAAACACCGCCCTCAGCTTCGGCGACCAAAACAGCGATTCCTGCGGATGCCGAAGCTGAAGCTGAAGGTGCTGCCGAAGCCAAAGATGTTGATGAAGCCAAAATGACAATGTCAGATATTGATAGGCTTGTGTTAGACATATTTGCAGATGTGACTGCGGAGACGAATGTCGCTCCAGAAGAAACCATGGCCATAGTGCCAGATAAAGGAAAAGAAACGGATAAAACTTCTTCGGACGAAGGGGATTTTGACCTTCGGCACCTGGGCGGTCAGGAGCTATCTAAGGAAGACAAGGAGGAGTTGAAAGAATATGCAATATCTTGCGGTTACCAGTCAGGATCTTTGCTCTTCGGCAGGGTTGATGAAGAAATTCTAGGATGTATTTGTGACCGCGCCAGGGCAAAGATAATCAACACTCTATCTAAGAGTGTCGGATTCCCGAAGCTAGAGGCCGACATCAGCGGTTACCGACGGTAACACATTATCGGTAGCCTATTTTATTCCAATTTCAAGGTAAGATCTTCGTCTAGATTTTTGTTACCTTCGTGATAGATTGAGTGTCTAACTTTAATTTGTTTACAGAGCATGCTGCTAAGCAAAGCGCTGAGAATGCAGCAGGATAGTGAGGACATGAAACACGAAGTCATAGTTAAAGGCTTAGAGGAAAAAATAAAGGAACTTGAAACTTCTCTAGAAGAAAAAAACATCCTGCTGCAAACAGCCGAAAGTTCCCTCACAGAATCACGATCCCAAAATACCAAGTTAAATGAGGAACTGAACGAAGCTCGAACAATCTTGGATGAAAGTTTATGGCACTTCGACTAGGAGACAAAGGAACTTAAAACAAGGGTCGAAGCCGAAACTGAAAAGAATACGAAGTTGTACGAGTCTATTAAGGACCTTCGGAACAAGTGTGTAGATTTTGCGACTCATTGTGTTGAACGGTTTAAGGGGATATTGAACTCAGTTGGAGCTGCTTCTGAAAAGTTTACCCCTTCGGTCGAAGACATCCCTAGGACCTTTAATCATATTGAAAACGAAGTTGAAGCCCTCGACGAAGTTATAAGCGGGCACGAAGATTTCTGTGCCCTAGTAGCTTCTCGAGGCACAGCTGCTGCATTTATGAAGGCTGGATGCACTCACGCCAAGACGGTTAACAAGCCAACTTTCAATCTTTCGACGTCAGATATAGTTGATATCCCTGCCAAAGCCCGAAGTATAGGGAACTGATTTATTACACAAATTTGGGCTAAAGGCGGGCATGAGTTGGCTAGGGATGGAGCTAGGAAACTGCTCAATTCAGTATGAATCTTTTACCTGTCTTTTTACCTTGGTTTTCCTTTATTAAATTTTGGATTACCTTATACCTTCATCTGTCTGCAGGAAGGTGGCGCCGAAGGTTATTGAACCGAAGCTTGTTCCGAAGGCCTGATGACTCTTAGGACTTTCTTTTGTGACTATCTGTGGAAAACTTAGGGTCTCTTTGCATTATTTGGCAAAGAATTGTAATTGTTAGCTAAACAAAATATTGTACTAATTTGTGAATATCTTGTAATATAATTTTACCTTTTTGCTTTTGTATGAATTGCTTTGATATGGACGAAACCAACACTTGCATTTTTTGAGCCGAAGGCGAAAAACACCTTCCCTTCTTTTCGTTCACATCGAAGCATTTTTTATTAAAAACAAATCACCTCCATACGCCATGAATTTTTATTTGAGATGAAGCATCTTCATTTTCAACGAAGAATTTTATCACCGAAGACAGGCATCTTCTGTCTTTTCCTGTTAGTACTATATGTCATGATGATGATGATCCTATGAATGGCTAATGAATGCTTGTATGAATGCAATAAATGATGGAATGAGCTATGCAAATGCATGCCAAAAACACACCCGGACTCTGCATCCCCTTAGGAACGACTCTAGAGTCTCTTCACCTTTTACTTAGGTAGTATTTCAGCTCTGCATCCCCTTAGGAACGACTTTGGAGCTAAGCTCTGCATCCCCTTAGGAACGACTTTGGAGCTTCTTCAACTTTTACTTAGGTGGTATTCAAGCTCTGCATCCCCTTAGGAACGACTTTTGAGCTTCTTCACCTTTTACTTATGTGGCATCTTAGCTCTGCATTCCCTTAGGAACGACTTTTGAGCTTCGGAACTTACTCTGCGCTCCTTTAGGAATGACTTTTGAACTTCAGAACTTACTCTGCGCTCCTTTAGTAACGACTTTGTAGCTTCTTCACCTCTCAGGTGATATTTTGCTCTACATCCCCTTAGGGACGACTTTTGAGCTTCTTCCTATCCCTTTTTGGACTCGAAGGTGCAGATCTGGATATTACATTTTACATATGGGGGAATTTTGCCTTTATATTGCATAGGCCTAAACAAAGAATGAAAATTACAACCTGTGGCCCTGTTGGTCACTTGTTCTCAAATGCTATGAATTAAGAACAAGGCAACACAAAATGTTAATAGTTAAAGACCTTCGTCCTTCGAAGCATTATCTCCCTTAGGATATAATGATCTTCAGACGAAGGTTATGAAGGACATACCTTCATCATCTCAGTATATAATAATAGAAGTGGAAACATATGAAACATGGAAAGTAACATGAATAATCATATGATATTATCAGAACATTTTTATTATATTATCATGAATAAATATGAACAATATCAAATTACATTTATACCTTCGGCTTGACAGAAGGTAAAAAGCTCGAGAGTGACGTGCGAGTGAATACAAGTCAACGTCAACAGTATAGTGTCACTGTTCATCTATTTATAGGCATAGGACGCAACCTGTGTAGAATTACATTCATGCCCTTGACATTTATTATTGACTTAGGGATAATCTATCGAGGACTAGACAACCTTTTCCCCTTTAAGTCGGTTTCATTTTCCACCGCTAAGCCAAAGCTTTTACATGGGTAGCTTCGGCACTGGTTCATCCTTCTCTCGAACCGCGCTCTTCATATTATGTACAACTTCATCCCATGTCCTAAGTTTCCTGTACATATATTATACTTGGGAAACATGTTAGTCGTGTTTTTGAGGACCTTCGGAAGACGAAGGCCCCCAACAGGCCCTGTTAAAAACCTTTCTCCCCGCTTGAAAGGAAAAGGATACCATAGGGAAATAATAAGAAAGTTACATTGTTTACACATAATATCTTCAAAGCTCATCTGCATTCCAAGATCTTGGAATGTCATTTCCGTCCATGTCTTTCAACCTGTAAGAGCCAGGTCTTGACGAAGATACAACCAGAAAGGGCCTTCCCACTTAAGCTGAAGCTTCCCCACTGTATCAGGGTTGGCCACCCTTCGCAGCACAAATGACCTGGCTTGATGTTTTTCAATCTTACTTTTCTGCCACGCCATTTGACTGTTTTGGCCTGGTATTTATTAATGTGCTCTATGGCTTGAAGCCTGGTTCCTTCTATGGTATCCTTTGTTACTTGGCAGTCACCTTTGTCCTCTGTCGAAGCTAAAGTTCTTATTGAACCCGTTCTTGCTTCTTTCGATGTAATTGCTTCATCACCGAACAGAAGTTTGAACGGAGTAAATCATGTTGACCTTGATACAATAGTGTTGTGGTTCCAGACCACTTTTATTAATTCATCTGGCCACTTTTCCTTGGGCTGATTGAAGATTGACTTCATTATTCCTGTTATTATAATTCCATTTGCCCTTTCTACCAATCCATTTGACTCTAGATGCCTCACCGATGTGAAGTGTATTTTTGTACCAATTTGGCTACAAAAGATTTTGAAAGTTTCGGCATCGAACTGAGTTCCATTATCAACGGTGATAGCCTTCGGCACGCCGAAGTGACAAACGATGTTTTGCTAGATGAATTTTTGTACTGTGGCCGAAGTTATTGTAGCCAAAGGCTTTGCTTCAATCCACTTAGAAAAATATTCCACCGCCACCACAACATATTTCAAGTTGCCTTGTGCCGGTGGGAGTGATCCTAACAGATCCAAACCCCATATTTGCAGTGACCAAGTTGGTTGTATTAGTTGAGTCAAAGACGAAGGTTGCTTTTGGTCTCTGGCGCATCTTTGGCAATTTTCACATTTCTGTACTAATTCTGCTGCATCTGAAGCTGCCTTCGGGCAGTAGAAACCTTGTCTAAAAACCTTCCCCAGCAGGGGCCTAGATCCAATGTGGGCCCCACATAGTCCTGCATGTATCTCTTTCATTAGTTCTTGCCCTTCGGTTCTGGATAAACACTTGAGCAATGGAGAGCAAACTCCGTGCTTGTATAACTCCCCTTCTATTATTACATATGGTCGTGTCCTTGCCTCCATTCTTTTATTATAGCCTTCATCATCCGAAAGACAGTTGCCCTGGAGGAAAGATACAATCTCAGTCCTCCAATCTTCACTATGTACTGGTGAAACTGTGAGTACCGCTCTTTCCATGAGCTCAACTGAAGGTGCTTTTATTGTTTCAAAAAACACCTCTGAAGGTAGCGGAAGCCCCTGTGCCGCTGATTTGGCCAATAAGTATGCATGCTCATTTTCTCCCCTTGGGTTATTCTTTACAGAGAAACCTTCAAAAGAGGCTTCCAACCTTCGGACTGCATCTAGATATTTTCAAGCTTTGGATCTCTTGCCTTGCTAGTTTTGTCCACATGACCCAATATAACTTGTGAATTAGTCTTGAGAACCGGCCTTCTTATACCCATTGCCTTAAGTTTCCGAAGCCCCAAGAAGAGGGCTTCGTACTCTGCAATATTATTTGTGCAGTTGAAATCCAATCTTACTGCATAACAAGTTCTGACTTTGGATGGTTCTACTAGGACAGCAGCTGCCCCTGCACCGAAGGTTCCCCAGGACCTATCATAAAATATCGTCCAAGCTTTGGCATCATTTATTCTTTCTTCATCCTGAGCCCCTGGCGTCCAATCGGCAATGAAATCTACCAACGCTTGAGATTGAATCAAAGACCTGTGTACATAATCAATGGTGAATTCATTGAGTTCTGCGGCCCATTTTCCGACCCTTCCTATGGCTTCTCTATTCCTCATTATGTCTGTTAGGGGTTGTGATGTAGGCACTATTATATGATATGCTTGGAAGCAGTGTCGAAGCTTTCTAGAGGCCATCAATACAGCATACAGTACCTTCTCCAATTCTGTGTAATTCTTTTTTGATGGGCTGAGTACTTCGGAGACAAAGTATATTGGTAATTGCTTTTTTATCTGGCCATCTTGTTTCTCTTGTACAAGTGCTGCACTAACCGCAGCATGAGAAGCAGCCACGTATAGAAGCAATGGGGTCCCTAATGAAGGTGGAGTTAGAGTTGTTAAATCTATCAAATACTGCTTCAGCTCTTCGAAGGCTTTCTGTTGGGCTGGACCCCATTGGAAGACTTCGGCTGATTTCAATATTTCAAAGAAAGGTTGATTCCTCTCTGCTGATCTTGAAATGAATCTGTTCAGTGATGCCAGCCTTCCTGCTAACCTTTGAGCCCCCTTCTTTGAATTTGGTGGCTCCATCCGAAGGATAGCTTCGATTTTGCTTGGGTTGGCTTCAATACCCTTTATCGGCACCAAACAGCCAAGAAACTTGCCCTTCTTTACTCCAAAGACATATTTTTTCTGGATTTAACTTGAGACCGGCTTGTCTGAAATTGGCAAATGTCTCTTACAAATCAGCAACATGGTTTTCTTGTTTTGTGCTTTTTACTATGATGTCATCGACATATGTTAGCACATTTCTGCCAATTTGAGAGTGAAGAACTTTGGCAGTCATTCTGCTGAAGCTTTCTCCAGCATTATTGAGCCCCTCAGGCATCCGAAGGTAACAATAGGTACCACTAGGAGTTATGAAGCTTGTCTTTGGCTCATCGTCCTTTTTTTGTCTAGATTTGCTGATAGCCTGAGTAGCAATCCAATAAGCTCATGAGTTCCGAAGTAGTTACTGCATCCACTAGGGAATCTATTCTTGGCAATGGGAATTCATCCTTCGGACATGCCTTGTTGAGATCTGTAAAATCAATACACATTCTCCATTTTCCGTTAGCTTTCTTCACCATGACAGTGTTGGCCAACCACTCTGGATATGTTACTTCTCTAATAACGTCGGCACTTATAAGTCTTTTTACTTCATTTCGTGCACCTTGGGCTTTATCATCGGACATTTTCCGAAGCCTCTGTTTTATTGGTCTAAAGGACGGGTCCACATTGAATGAGTGTTCAATGATGTCTCTGTTGACACCACAGAGGTCATTGGTTGTCCAAGCAAAAACATCTTTGTTGTTAAACAAAAATCTTAGCAAGGTCTTTTCTTGTTCGTCAGATAGTTGAGATCCCAGCAGTACTTTTTGCTCGGCTATGTCTTCACACAAGAGCATAGGCTTTGGTTGGTCTGCCGAAGCAGTCTTTTCTCTTTTGTGCTTATACTGCTAATAAGCTTCGGCTTCATCTATATTATGAATAGCCTTCGAATCCGTCCAACTTCCTTCGGCTCTCCTGGCAGCTTCTTGACTTCCATGTATAGCAATGGGCCCTTGTTCCGAAGGTATCTTCATGCAGAGGTATGTTGGGTGGAGTATGGCTTCGAAGGCATTGAGCGTCCCTCGACCAATGATTGCATTGTATGGATACTTCATATCAACAATATCAAAGACAACTTGCTCTGTCCTTGTGTTGTTAACATAGCCGAAGGTGACTGGCATTGTTATCTTGCCAAGTGCCACTATCTGTCTCCCTCCAAAACCACAAAGAGGGTGTGTTGCATCATGTATCTTATCATCTGGCTCTTGCATTTGCCTGAAAGCCTTCACAAAGATGATATCCGCTGCACTGCCTGTGTCCACTAAGACATTATGGACCAAAAATCCCTTGATGACACAAGAGATGACCATTGCATCGTTGTGAGGGTAATCTTTAAGCTGAAGGTCCTCCCAAGAGAAGGTGATTGGAATATGAGACCACTTGGATCTGATGAAGGGTCCTTGTTCCCCAACATGTTGTACCCTTCTCTATGCTTCCTTCTTCTGTTTCTTGTTGGCTGGTTCAGAACTTGAGCCGCCTGTGATCGGGAACACCAGCTTCGTATCCAAAGATGCCACAGCTTGGTTGCTTTGCAAAGCCATCATCGCAGTTGTGAAAGTGAGTCACCGAAGGTGGGCACCAATGTTGTTCACTTGTTCTCAAATGCTATAGATTAAGAACAAGACAACACAATTGTTAATAGTTAAAGACCTTCGTCCTTCGAAGCATTATTTCCTTTCGGATATAATGATCTTCAGACGAAGGTCATGAGGGACATACCTTCATCATTTTAACATAGGAATATGAATAACTAAACTATTTAACATAAAGAAATAAAGATTATAATTATGAATTAATAATGTATTCACATTTATATTTTATGAATATGAGTAAATATCAATAATATTCTTATTACATTATTACCTTCGGCTTGACAAAAGGTAAGGATGCGAGAATGGCGCGAGAGTGATTATAATCCAGCGTGAACAATACGGGGGCACTGTTCACCTATTTATAGGCACGGGACATAGCCCAGGTACAATTACATTCCTGCCCTCAAACATTTATTTATAAGTAATTGAAACTAATAAGGTCTATCTAGTACTTTTTCCCTTCATTGCTTGGTCTGGGCCGAAGCTATTGACCTTCAGCATCTTGCGTTATCGCCAAAAGCCCTCGAGCTTCGTCTTGAGGAGTTGAGCCGAGGGTGAAGATAACTTCGGCAAGCTTTTGTATCATTTTGTCGAAGGTGTTTTTGCCTTGAGGACCTTCGATGGAGAAGAAGACCCCTAACAACATATGTCTAAGAATAAACGTGATTGCTTTCTTCTATTTAACATTTTGGACCACATTTGCACCACTTGCTTGTTTTGCAAATATTTTGGAAAAATCTTTTGCAAATAGCCAAAGGTATAAGAATATGATTTCTAGAAGCATTTTTAAGATTTGAAATTCCTTCCCCTGTTTCAAATGCTTTTTCTTTGACTAAATAAAAGCTCCTCCTGAAGAAATTCTCCCCTTAGCTTTCAAGAGGTTTTTTTGAGAAATGATTTTCCCTTTTTGAAATAGACACCAAATAAAAATATACCAATTAAAATTTTTATACTATTTGAAATTTTGAAACCAAATGAGATACCAATTGAAAATTTTGAGACTAACTGAAATACCAATTAAAATAATTTCTTCCTTTAGTTTTTGAAAATTTTAAAATACTCCATTTCCCTTTTAATTTAAGACTAATCATAGAAATACACTTGAAAGCACATTAGTCTTAACCTTGGCACAATAAGAAATATGCATTTGTACCAAATGAAAGAGACATGATCAAAGATATATAAATTAGCTATGTGTGCAATGTTTCAATCAAAGTTCCGAGAATCAAGTATATTTAGCTCATTCCTAAGTTTGCTAAAAGTCTTTTCATCTAGTGGCTTGGTAAAGATATCGGCTAATTGGTTGTGGGTGCTAACATAAGCTATTTCGATATCCCTTTTTGTTGGTGATCTCCCAGAAAGTGATACTAGATGTCTATGTGCTTACTGCGTCTGTGTTCAACGGGATTATCCGCCATGCGGATTGCACTCTCATTATCATATAGGAGAGGGACTTTGCTCAACTTGTAGCCATAGTCACTGAGGGTTTGCCTCATCCAGAGTAATTGTGCACAATAATGACCTGCAGCAATATACTCGGCTTCGGCGGTGGAGAGAGCTATGAAGTTTTGTTTCTTTGAAGCCCAAGACACTAGAGATCTTCCCAGAAACTGACAAGTCTCTGATGTGCTCTTCCTATCAATTTTACATCCAGCATAATCGACATCGGAATACCCAATTAAATCAAAGGTAGATCCCTTGGAGTACCAAAGCCCAAACTTAGGAGTGTAAACTAAATATCTCATGATTCTTTTCACGGCCCTAAGGTGAACTTCCTTAGGATTTGCCTAGAACCTTACACACATGCATACAGAAAGCATAATGTCCGGTCGTGAAGCATATAAATAGAGTAAAGAACCTATCATCGACCGATATACCTTTTGATCTACGAACTTACCTCTCGTGTCAAGGTCGAGATGCCCATTGGTTCCCATGGGTGTCTTGATGGGTTTGGCATTCTTCATTCCAAACTTCTTAAGTATGTCTTGAATGTACTTAGTTTGGCTGATGAAGGTACCCTCTTGGAGTTGCTTGATTTGAAATCCAAGGAAATACTTCAACTCCCCCATCATTGACATCTTGAATTTCTGTATCATAATCCTACTAAACTCTTCACAAGATGACTTGTTAGTAGACCCAAATATAATATCATCAACATAAATTTGGCATATAAACAAGTCCTTAGCAATTGTTTTAGTGAAGAGAGTAGGATCAGCTTTACCAACTTTGAAGCCATTAGTGATAAGAAAGTCTCTCAGGCATTCATACCATGCTCTTGGGGCTTGCTTGAGCCCATAAAGCGCCTTTGAGAGCTTATAAACATGGCTAGGATACTCACTATCTTCAAAGCCAGGAGGTTGCTCAACATATACCTTTTCCTTGATAGGGCCATTGAGGAAGACACTCTTCACGTCCATTTGATATAGCTTAAAGCCATGGTAAGTAGCATAGGCAAGTAATATACTAATTGACTCAAGCCTAGCTACGGGTGCATCGGTTTCATCAAAATCCAAACCTTCGACTTGTGAATAACCTTTGGCAACAAATCGGGCTTTATTCCTAGTCACCACACCATGCTCATCCTGTTTGTTGTGGAATAGCCACTTGGTACCTACAACATTTTGGTTAGAACGTGGAACTAAATGCTATACATTATTCCTTGTGAAGTTGTTGAGCTCCTCTTGCATTGCCACTACCCAGTCTGGATCCCTTAGTGCATCCTCTATCCTGTATGGCTCAATAGAGGACACAAAAGAGTAATGTTACAAAAATGAGCAACTCGAGATCTAGTGGTTACCCCCTTATGAATGTCACAAGGTATGGAGTTGACAGGGTGATCTCTTTGAATTGCTTGGTGAACTCTTAGGTGTGGCGGACTTTGGTCCCGAATATCTTGATCATCTTCCTTGTCTTCATTGTTTTCATCTCCCCCTTGATCAATGTCCTCCTCCTGAGGTGGCTCATCATCTTGGTCTTCATCCTCTTCTTCTTGAGCCATGTCCTCTTCTTGAGTAGGTGGAGATGCTTGTATGGAAGATGATGGTTGATCTTGTGCTTGTGGAGGCTCTTCAGATTCTTTTGGGCACACATCCTCAATAGACATATTCCTTAGAGCGACGCATGGAGCCTCTTCATCATATAGTTCATCAAGATCAACTTGCTCCACTTGGGAGCCATTAGTCTTATCAAACACAATGTCACAAGAAACTTCAACTAATCCAGTGGACTTGTTGAAAACTCTATATGCCCTTGTGTTTGAGTCATAGCCGAGTAAAAAACCTTCTACTGCTTTAGGAGCAAATTTAGAATTTCTACCTCTCTTAATCAGAATAAAGCATTTGCTCCCAAAAACTCTAAAATAAGAAACATTGGGCTTTTTACCGGTGAGGAGTTCATATGATGTTTTCTTAAGGATTCAGTGAAGGTAGAGTCGGTTGATGGAGTAGTAGGCGGTGTTAATTGCCTCTGCCCAAAACTGATCCGGTGTCTTGTACTCATCAAGCATGGTCCTTGCCATGTCTAATAGAGTTCTATTCTTTCTCTCCACTACACCATTTTGTTGAGGTGTGTAGGGAGAAGAGAACTTATGCTTGATGCCCTCCTCCTCAAGAAATCCTTCAATTTGATAGTTCTTGAACTCCGTTCCATTGTCGCTTCTAATCTTCTTGATTCTCAATCTGAACTCATTTTGAGCCCGTCTTAAGAATTTATTTAAGTCTCTTGGGTTTGATATTTTTCCTGCAAAAAGAATACCCAAGTGAAGCAAGAATAGTCATCCACAATAACAAGACAGTACTTACTCCCGCTGATGCTTATGTAAGCGATCGGGCCGAATAGATCCATGTGGAGTAACTCAAGCGACATGTTGGTCGTCATGATGTTTTTGTGTGGATGGTGAACTCCAACTTGCTTCCCTGCTTGTCATGCGCTACAAATCCAGTCTTGCTCAAAATGAACATTTGTTAGTCCTAAAATGTGTTCTCCGTTTAGAAGCTTGTGAAGATTCTTCATCCCAACATGAGCAAGTCGGTGATGCCAGAGCCAGCCCATATTGGTCTTAGCAATTAAGCAAGTGTCTAGTTTAGCTTTGTTATCATTAAAATTGACTAAGTATAGCTGACCACCTAACACTCCCTTAAATGCTATTGAATCTTCACTTCTTCTAAAGACAGTAACACCTATATTAGTGAAGAGACAATTGTAGCCCATTTTACATAATTGAGGAACTGAAAGCAAGTTGTAGTCTAAAGAATCTACAAGAAAAACATTAGAAATGGAATGGTCAAGAGATATAGCAATTTTACCCAAACCTTTGACCAGACCTTGATTTCCATCTCCGAATGTGATAGTTCTTTGGGAATCTTCATTTTTCTCATATGAGGAGAACATTATTTTCTCCCTTGTTATGTGGTTTGTGCACCCGCTATCGATTATCTAACTTGATCCACCGGATGCATAAACCTACAAAACAAATTTAGGTCTTATTCTTAGGTACCCAAATGGTCTTGGGTACTTTGACATTAGAAAAAGCACCTTGGGTACACAAACACAAGTCTTGGACTTCTTGTGTTTGCCCCCAACATATTTGGCAACTACCTTGCCTGATTTGTTAGTGAGCACATAAGATGCATCAAAAGTTTTAAATGAAATGTCATGCTCATTTGATGCATTTATAATTTTCTTTTTAGGCATTTTGATATGAGTTGAATGCCTAGAAGTAGAAGCCTCATTTCTATACATAAAAGCATGATGAGAAATATTACGAGGTTTTCTAGCATGAATTCTCCTAATCTTATGTTCAGGATAGTTTTCAGGATATAAAATGTAACCTTCTCTATCCTGCACCATGGGAGCCTTATCCTTAACAAAATTAGATAGTTTCTTGGGGGCATTAAGTTTGGTGTTGTTTTGGCACCCTTGTTGGAAACCAATGCCATCCTTAATGCCAAAGCGTCTCCCATTATAGAGCATGCTTCTAGTAAATTTAATTTTTTCATTTTCTAATTCATGCTTGGTAATTTTAGTATTTAATTTAGCTATGTGATCATTTTGTTCTTTAATCATGGCAAGGTGATCATCAATAGCTTCAATATTAACATCTCTACATCTAATACAAATAGTGACATGCTCAACAGTAGATGTAGAGGGTTTGCGAACATTCAGCTCTCCTATCTCAGCATTTAAACTAGCATTCTCATCTCTAAGATGGAAAATTGAATCATTGCAAATGCTAAGCTCTTTAGACAAGTTTTCACATTTTTCTACTTCTAGAGCATAAACATTTTCAATTTAACAAATTTTTTATTTTCCTTAACGAGTAAGTCCTCTTGGCATTCCAAGAGATCATCCTTCTCGTTAATGGATTCTATTAATTCATTAATTTTCCTTTTTTGATCTTTAGTAATGTTGGCAAAAAGAGAAGTTAAATCATCATTATCATCACTAGAACTACCCTCATCATCGGATGTAGTATATTTGGGGGTATCTCTAGAGTGTACCTTCTTCTTTTTGCCATCCTTAGCCATTAGGCATTTGTGGCCGACGTTAGGAAAGAGGAGGCTAAAAGAAACAGGTGATGCCTAAGAGGGGGGGTGAATTAGGACTTCTAAAACTTTCACTAAACAAGGCCACAATTAAATCCCTAGAGCAAAACCTATGCAAATAATCAATTCACAATGTGCAGACTAGGTTTAGTCTAAGTGTTGCTATCTCTACCGTGAAAGTTAAGTTTCAATCTAAACAATCTAACTAGAAAGACAAGATTGAAACTTAAATGCTTAATGTAAATACAGAAGCTAAAGAGAAGATAGAGATGCAAACTCTTGTGGATGACGCCGGTATTTTTATCGAGGTATCCAGAACTGCGCAAGGTCCTGACTAATCTTCGTTGTTGCCCTTACGCAAAGGGAAGCCCATGTGAGGGACAAGCACCTCGGTCAAGTAACTCCATAGAGAGTCGTGGGCCTTCTCCACGCGCAAGTGGTGCTCCGCTTCTGGCTCCTCTCGGACGCTCCCCACCGTCTCCACTAGCGAGCTTTCGACCGAAACGCTGCAGGTCTCGTTCCCTCTGGTACACGGTGGCGGTCGTGACACAAACACGGTTGTCACGGTCTCGCAAGACTCTCGCCCCACTTGGTACAATTACAACGGCTCACGCAAGAGCCGAGGGGTTGTTTGGTTTGTCTAAACTCACTCAACCAACTAGGATTCACCTAGAGCAAGTGCTAATGCGGTCTAACTAACCTAAGCACTTTGCAAAGCACCTACGCTAATCACTGAGTGATTCTATTAAGCACTTGGTTGTTTGAGCACTTGGAAATGTCTACAATATGCCTTGGTATGTTGCTTGGGCTCCCACACCTTCAAATGGCTGGTTGGGTGAAGTATACATAGGCCCCAACTCAACTAGCCGTTGAAAAGCAGACGGTTGTAAGGGTGGCACACCGGATAGTCCTGTCAGCCAACGGTGCGCCAACAGTGTGCCAACGGTGTGCAACCAACGTCTAGTTCTGACACACCGAACAATCCTATCAGCTAACGGTGTGCCAACTGTGCGCCAATGGTGTGCCAATGGTGCGCCAACTGTGTGCCAACGGTGCATCAACAGTGCGCCAACGGTGTGCAGCCAACGTCTAGTTCTGACAGCTAGCCGTTGCGTGCACCGGACAGTGAACAGTGATTGTTTGGTGCACACCGGACAGTCCGGTACCTCCTATTAGTCATGGAGCAAATGGAAACTCTATTGGCTGTCCTGTGCACCAACTGTGTGCCACCAGTGAGCCAACTGTGTGCCACCAGTGCGCTAGCTGACAACCCATCTTCTAGGTCTTCTGTATTTTGTTCTTGGGCTCCTTTGGTCTTGAATCTTGGACTTCTAAGCTCTTTTATGTCTTCATTTGAGGTGTTGCATCCTCAGTGTCTTAGTTCAATCCTCTTCGCATCCTGTGAACTATAAACATAAATACTAGCAAACACATTAGTCCACATGTTATGTTGATCATCAAACACCAAAACCTATTGAGCAAAATGGCCTAGGGTTCATTTTCCTTACAATCTCCCACTTTTTGGTGATTGATGACAACACAACCAAAGCAAGAAAATATAACAAACATTTGAATGAAAATATGCAATCTACTTACTAGGATGCATGTTTGTCCCCACAAAGTGATATTATAGACTTAAGCCTCCCCCTAACTCCATAATTCACTTACTTCCTATTTTAGAACAAAGAGCCAAAACCACTTGAAGGATCAAAATTTTAAATTGGTGGTGTTTGGTGTTTGATAACATTTCATTGCTTTGGTCCCTACAACTTCTCCCCCTTTGGCATCATCCATCGAAAAGGAAGCTTTAAAAACATGTAGGAAGCAAATAAGACTTGCCCTCATAAAAGATTTATCAATGAAACCGATTGAAGAAGTAAAATTATTACTCCCCCTAAATGAGTGTTCCCTTTTTGGAAGAAACTTCTCCCCCTTTAGAGACAAAGAAATACTCCCCCTGATAGAGATCTTCTACTTAGGAAAAAGCATGTGAGAAATAGAGGTGCAAGACATGATTTGAATAGACTAACTTCCCTTATGCATAGGTAACAAAATATGAGTCAACAATATATGCATTTATAGCAACATGGGAAGTATAAGATATGAAATATAGTCTAATCAAATATTGGAGACGATATGTAAATGAAACTAAATGTAGTCTCAAAGATACCAATTGAAAGTCAATTGTGGACCAATTGAAGACCAATGGCAGGCTTGTGAGACATAAGAATTCTTACACTGTTGGCGCACCATTGGCTCACCGTTGTTTAGTTCTGACACACCGAACAATCCTATCAGCTAACGGTGTGCCAACTGTGTGCCAACGGTGTGCCAATGGTGCGCCAACAGTGTGCCAACGGTGCATCAACAGTGCGCCAACGGTGTGCAGCCAACGTCTAGTTCTGACAGCTAGCCGTTGCGTGCACCGGACAGTGAACAGTGATTGTTCAGTGCACACCGGACAGTCCGGTACCTCCTATTAGTCATGGAGCAAATGGAAACTCTGTTGGCTGTCCTATGCGCCAATTGTGTGCCACCAGTGAGCCAACTGTGTGCCACCGGTGAGCCAACTGTGTGCCACCAGTGCGCTAGCTGACAACCCTCCTTCTAGGTCTTATGTATTTTGTTCTTGGGCTCCTTTGGTTTTGAATCTTGGACTTCTAAGTTCTTTTATGTCTTCATTTGAGGTGTTGCATCCTCAGTGTCTTAGTTCAATCCTCTTCGCATCCTGTGAACTATAAACATAAATACTAGCAAACACATTAGTCCACATGTTATGTTGATCATCAAACACCAAAACCTATTGAGCAAAATGGCCTGGGTTCATTTTCCTTACAATCTCCCACTTTTTGGTGATTGATGACAACACAACCAAAGCAAGAAAATATAACAAACATTTGAATGAAAATATGCAATCTACTTACTAGGATGCATGTTTGTCCCCACAAAGTGATATTATGGACTTAAGCCTCCCCCTAACTCCATAATTCACTTACTTCCTATTTTAGAACAAAGAGCCAAAACCACTTGAAGGATCAAAATTTTAAATTGGTGGTGTTTGGTGTTTGATAACATTTCATTGCTTTGGTCCCTACAACTTCTCCCCCTTTGGCATCATCCACCAAAAAGGAAGCTTTAAAAACATGTAGGAAGCAAATAAGACTTGCCCTCATAAAAGATTTATCAATGAAACCGATTGAAGAAGTAAAATTATTACTCCCCCTAAATGAGTGTTCCCTTTTTGGAAGAAACTTCTCCCCCTTTAGAGACAAAGAAATACTCCCCCTGATTGAGATCTTCTACTTAGGAAAAAGCATGTGAGAAATGGAGGTGCAAGACATGATTTGAATAGACTAACTTCCCTTATGCATAGGTAACAAAATATGAGTCAACAATATATGCATTTATAGCAACATGGGAAGTATAAGATATGAAATATAGTCTAATCAAATATTGGAGACGACATGTAAATGAAACTAAATGTAGTCTCAAAGATACCAATTGAAAGTCAATTGTGGATCAATTGAAGACCAATGCAGGCTTGTGAGACATAAGAATTCTTGTAGATTTACAGTGGAAGCTTGTTGTCTTTCTCCAGGGACTTCATTTTTCTTACAATGAGACTACTACATGAAATAGACTTGAAAACATGTATTAGTCTCAAAGACTTAGATTATAGAGTAATCTCCCCCTGAAAGTGTGCATACAAGTTTTGAAAACTTGTAGGAGACATGCACTTTGATTTGATACCAAGAGGGGTAGATTATCCATAATCCGAGCTTTGACACATATAAGTTAAATGATATCAATTGTAGGATATAAGATTTTGAAGCATTAGTGTCATTTACTTAGGGATGTTAAATAAGCTATGTCTCGTGCTTAATTAAATATTTTAGACCATGTAGGTTTGCTCAAGAATATGAAATGAGAACGAGCAATCCTACCATGTGATTTACCTATTATGCATGCATTGTTAATCTAAAGTAAGTACTAAATGAAATACTAGGCATGAAAGGTAAAACTAGATACAAGAAAATAGATACGCATATCTAAAAATAAGGAATACAATAAATCTAGTTACCTTAGTCATGGGTGGGGAAATTTGGGTCCAAAATATTCACTAACCCACTTGGCAATAAACTTGATCCAATATGATGTATCCCATGATATACATCCCAACTTTGTCAAGTCCCCAAATTCCCCCATTTTCTTCGGACTCCTCACTTCCCTTTCGGAATCCAAACCTTTTTGGTGCTTTTCATGGTTGAAATTATTTTCTTTGGCACCCAGATGCATTTGACCTCTTTCCCTTTGTTGGCTTGCTTGTTGGCCTTGATTTCTATCACCTTTCCATTCTTTTTCTTCTTGGTCAAATATGGTGTATCAGCCTTTTTATCCACCTTTTTTATGTAGGTGTTGGGGATTTTGCCTGTTGGCTTTTGCTTGATCTTTTGCTTTTGTTTATCCCCGGTCATCACCTTGCACTGGAAAGACTTATGGCCTTCCTTGTGGCATAACCTACACATCACATTTTCGCCCTCCACAGGCTTGTTCACTCCCGTAGTGGTGTTATCTTGTGGAGGTTGGATTTGTTTGGCTTTACCTTTCTTGTCATACAAAGACTTCCCAAGGCGAGCCACCTCTTGCTTTAATTGCTCATTCTCCAATGCAATCTCGTCCAAACATGTTTCAATAACAACATTCTTAACAAGAACTTGATTGCAGAGGTTAGAATTATCAATTAAATCAAAGCAGGAAGTAGAAGCATCTTTCTTAATAATTTCATATGTTTCAACCAAAGATACTTCTAGGGTGCTACCAATGTTTTCTAGCTTAGTAGTTAGCTCATTATTGTGTGTGCTAAGATCCATTTTGCCTAGCAAATTTTCAATAACTTCTTGGGAGCTAGCTAACTTAGCCTTAAGTTTTTCATTCTTTTTAATGAGGCCATCATCGGTAGCTGTGGATGTAGCACTAGACTCTAATTGCTCGATTTTATTTGACAGCTCACAATTCAAATTTGTAAATGCTTCAAATTTTTCTAGCAAACCTTTATAATCATTTTGAGAGCTAATCAACTTATTTTTCAAAGTTTTAAGTTGAGCTTTTTATTTAGTGCAGACATCCTGAAAAAATTTAATGGCTTTCGCAAGCTCATCTACGGAGGGCTTTCCCTCACCTTCATTGTTGGCCACTTGTTCTCAAATGCTATGAGTTAAGAACAAGGCAACACAAAATGTTAATAATTAAAGATCTTCGTCCTCCGAAGCATTATCTCCCTTAGGATATAATGATCTTCAGACGAAGGTTATGAAGGACATACCTTCATCATCTCAGTATATAATAATGAAAGTAGAAACATATGAGACATGGAAAACAACATGAATAATCATATGGGACATTTTTATTATATTATCATGAATGAATATGAACAATATCAAATTACATTTATACCTTCGGCTTGACAGGAGGTAAAAGGCTCGAGAGTGATGTGCAAGTGAATACAAGTCAGCGTGAACAGTATGGTGCTACTATTCATCTATTTATAGGCATAGGACGCAGCCTGTGTAATTACATTCAAGCCCTTGACATTTTCTATTGACTTAGGGGTAATCTATAGAGGACTAGACAACCTTTTCCCCTTTAAGTCGGTTTCATTTTCCACCACTAAGCCGAAGCTTTTCCATGGGTAGCTTTGGCACTGGTTCATCCTTCTCTCGAACCGCGCTCTTCATATCATGTACAACTTCATCCGGTGTACGAAGGTTCATGTACATATATTATACTTAGGAAACATGTTAGTCGTGTTTTTGAGGACCTTCGGAAGACGAAGGCCACCAACAGTAGCCCCTCACGGTATTAATTTGTTATAACAACAAATTTAGACTGCGACGTGAACGAAGGCCTTAAGCCGAAGGTCCGAAAAAACATCTTCCCTTCGCTAGAATAGTGATAGTCAATGACAGATGGGGCCCGCCAAGTTGCAAAGCACTAGGCGTATAAATATGAACGCATAGCGGCAGCATTTGATACGCTATTTCTGCTATTTGTGTTATTTTTTCAAATTTCTAGCTCTTGCTCAATAGCTGTCGCCTGACTTTCGAGTTTTAAGAGCTTAGGTTTAAAGGCGTGCTTGCTCCAAATTTGAGGAGAAGAAGATGAGTGGGGATAAGAAGATGACTGAAGAGAAGAAAATAGCCGAGGAGAAGAAGCTGTATGAAGAGAAGAAAGTTATGGAACCTTTTATTACTGGGTTTTATGAGTCTATGGCTAAGACGAACACAGAGAAAATTACTAAGGAAATAATGGAGGATTTATCTGAAGATTCTGATGACAGTGATAGTTATGATGTGGAGAGTGGAGATGAAGATTATGAGGATCGGCCCTGGCGACCAAGCCATACTATCTTCGAAAAATCGACCATCAAGCAAAGTCCTATTGACGCCATGAAAGGGAGATATTTTTGTGACCTGTCTATTGTCAGGGTTGGAGGAGATAGCACTGCCCCTGCTCCTGAGGAGAATGAAGTTGTTATTTACCGAAGCTTCCTGAAGGCAGGCCTTCGGTTTCCCCTGAGCAAGTTTGTGGTTGAGGTATTGAAGATATTCTAGATCTTTCTTCATCAGATTACCCCCAAAGCTATAATTAGGATGGGGATATTTGTCTGGGCTGTAAGAAGCCAGGGACTGGAACCGAGCGTAAAGTGCTTCTGCAATATGCACAAGCTTTTATACGAGACGAAGGCTACCGGCAAAGAACAATACCACAACAACTTCAGTTGTTATGGGTTCATTGCCCGCTCTAGTGCAAGTTACCCGGTGCCGATGTACCGGAAAAGGTGGCCCGAGGCCTGGATGGAGGAGTGGTTTTATGTTAAAAATGATCTAATTAAAAGGGAAGATATCAAGAAAATTATCCAGCGCCCCATCTGGTCCCGCTTCGGCCTTCGAAGGCCGAAGGTCACTATTGAAAGTGACGTCGAAGCATGCCAAAAGGCATTTAGCAATGTTTGTGCCTTCATTGGCACACGAGATATAGTCCAAGAGCACATAGCCTATAGGGTGTGGCCACTTGTGGAGAGCTGGGATATGCCGAAGGAGACTACTGCCGAATCCAGTGAAAATGGCTTAGTTCGATTGAAGTATACCTTTAGGTTTAGAGAGAAGTTTGATGAACCAAATGATGATTGGTTGAAATGCATCGAAGCCACCAGCGACGAATTACTCGGGACATATTCCAAGGCCGAAGAAGATGCCTTGTCCGCAGCCTTCGGGGGCCGAGGGAAGAAAAGATTGAACAGGGTATTTGATGCAATCGGCTTCATATACCCTGACTATCGCAACCCGCTGCGAAGGCAAGGGAAGAAGAGAAAGACTGTCGCTTCGGCCACCACTATTTTGCCGAAGGGCAAGAAAATGAAGGTTCTGACCCATCGGCCGTGATATATTGAACCGGCTGTAGTGCCTGAATTTGGCGAAGGGACTTCTTCAACTGCCGAAGCAAAACAAGCTACTCGGATTGTGCAAAGTGCTGAAGAGCCGATTGTAGTGCCGAAGGTGCCTATAGTCAGGCCAGGCGAAGCTAAGGATGATACGACCGAAGAGCCAAAGGTGGAAAAAACAGTGAAGATGCCAGAAATTCCGAGCCCACCAGCAGAGGCAAAATTTACGAAGGTGCAAAAAGCTCCTGCCGCAACTCCCAAGAGGAGGAGGATGGCCAGCGTGCTGGACGCTGTGTTGGAGACCACAAAGGCCTTGAGCCCTTCTCCTGCTAAGAAAATTGCTAAAGCTGCCAAAGTCCAAGTCGAAGCCAGAGCTGGGCCTTCAGCACCCATTGAGACGAAGGCTGTCGCAGCTGAAGATAAAGATGATCAACAAACTTCATATATCGGCATGGCAGCAGGGCAAGACATGGCAGAAAAAGCAAAATCTTCTGTCCTCGAAGCTCTAGTTGAAGATGTTGATTACATTTTTCGACATGCTTCGGGGAAAAAATTATCCGAAGAAGAAATCCTGGAAGCCAGACACTATGCCCAAAAATTAAAATATCCGAAGGGGCCTTAGTGTTTAACGGCACTAGTGAAGATGATTTCCTATACTGTCTCCTGGACAACAAAGAAATATCCGTTTGCCAGGAGATAGCCAAGAGTATGGGATTTCCGAAACTTGAGGAAGGCCTTTCGGCCATGTCGAAGGATGATCTTGCTGACAGCCTTGCTTATAACAGTATAAAGGTACAAAAACTGTTAACTTTTAAAAATTAGAAATGAAGTATCTCATTGTTATACTTAATTATTTCTTTTTCTTGCAGGGCTTAATTCTTAGTAATGCCTTGAGGGCACAAAAGAGCGCTGAAGATGAAGGTTGCACAATAGCTCTCAGCAATCTTCGGTCGGAGGTAATTGAGCTGAGAAACGAAGGTTTGGAAAAAGACAAGATTTTGATTTCATTGTTGAATAAAATAAAAGAAGACGAAGCTAAGTATAATGCTCAGGTCGAAACCCAAAAAGCCGAGGTTGAAGACCTTCGGAAACAACTGGCCGAAGCCAATGAGAAGTGCGCACTCGCACAAGTTGACCAAGAGATTAGTGAATATTGGAAGAATAAACTAGAGAAAAATGTTGAAGAACTTCATGAATCCAAGGAGAAGTGTTTTGAAAAATCCTTGGATTACGTGAAGAAATTAAAAACTAGCTTCTCCAAAGTGGGCGCCTACTCTTCTGAAGAGAATTTTATCCGAGGCGACCCTGAAGGCATTATTGAATGGATAAGTGGAGAAGCCGAAGCTTTCGAAAAAATCTTGAATGATTGTGGGGATATTTGTGCTTTCTCCGGCGCCAGGGGAGTTGCAGCTATTCTCGAGAAGGCAGGATGCGAACACGTGAAAGCTGCAGCGAATGCCGAAGCTGCCCTCTCCATAGACGACACCAAAGATCCTTCAGCCGAAGCAACTTTGATGGGCGGAAAATTCTATTCTGATGTCTGGGTGAACGATGGCCGAGAACTGGCCCATGAAATTATAAAAAAGAATGAAAAAGATACCTATGACGCCCGAGAAGAAGCTAGGCGAGCTGAAGAGGCTGCTGAACGCGAAAGACGCATAGGTATTGTTTTTGAATTTTAGCTTCGGCACTTAATCTTCAGCCTCAAACTAATAATTTTCTTACTTACAGCTGAGCTATCACCGTTGTCGGAGCCGTACAATCCCCTGGATGATCTGGAGATAAAAGAAGCAATGGATATAATGAGTGTTGCCAATTCCATCATTGATGAAGTTGTCGACAAACTGCTACATGAAGTTGCTGATAAAATTCTTAAAGAAGATTAAGTTTTCATTGTAATAGAACTATGTATCATTTGATGTGTGGAACAACAAATCAAACATGTAACATATTGTAATATATTTCTTTGCGATGCATGAAATTTATGCACATACCGCCTTTTGAGCCTTTGGCAAAAAAACACCTTCCCTTCTTTTCATGCTTCGAAAAGAAAGAAACCCCTTCTAGGGCAAATCTGACAGAATTATCACCCAAAGTTTGCTTCGTGCCTTAGTATATTTTCATTCAACGAAGTGTTGCCGAAGATTTCCTTCGTATGTTAGCATATTTTCATTCAACAAAGTGTTGCCGAAGATTTGCTTCGTATCCAATCGTCATGTTGATGCGATATGATGTATGATGTGATGCCGTGCTAAATGATGCAATGACATGATGCAATGTTATGATGATGTTCGAACACCCACTCATACACTCGTACTACAACACGGAAGACTCTGCATCCCCTTAGGAACGTCTTTCGAGTCTTTAAGCTCTACATCCCCTTAGGAACGACTTTTGAGCTTCTTCACCTTCTATTTCGGTGGTATAAGTTTTGCATCCCCTTAGGAACAACTTTTAAACTTCTTCACCTTATATTTTGGCGGTATAAGTTCTGCATCCCCATAGGAATGACTTTTGAACTTCTTCGCCTTATATTTCGGTGGTATTTGGCTCTACATTCCCTTTGGAACGACTTTTGAGCAGAAAACTTACGCTGCGCTCCCTTAGGAACGACTTTTTGTAGCTTCGTCAATTCTTGGCTCTGTATTCCCTTAGGAATGGCTTTTGAGCTTCGAAATTTACTTCGTTCCTTTAAGAGTCGTCTTTTGAGCTTCGTAAATCTATGAAGAAGATATATTTCATTCTGGTGTAGGCAGAATTATTACAAGAAATTGAAACCAAGTTTTTCATTACTTGTTTTACATACAGAAAGTAAAATAGCATAAAAGATAAAAGTACTTCAGAAGTAGGATATTCCTTAGTATATGTGCTTCGATTCTGGTATAGTGTTGTTGACTGTATGAGCTTCGGACTCCTCCCTGAAGTCGCGTTGCTGATGGGGGTGTTGGCGCCCTTCTGGTTGCTGGCTTTGAGTATGAGTAGGTGGCAATGGTGGTGGCAGTGGAAGCTGAGGCCAGGAAGCTTGTGAATGGCTTGCCGAAGCAACAGAAGCTACAGGTTGATTGCCCACATATTCTGGTATGTAGGGAGAGTAGCATGAAGCAGTATGTAAAACTTGCTTCGGCTTATTCTGCCTAGCTTCTGCTTCAGCAATCTCCTTTTGCTTCTAAATGGTAATCTGGCACGTTCTTGTAGTGTGGCCCTTGTCTTCACCACAGAATAAGCAATAAATTTTCCTGGGCTGATCCCCATATCTTCCTTCGAAACCTCTGCCGCCTCTACCCCTTGGAGCTGGCGGCCTGAAGGAGCTTTGCTGCTGCCCTAAAGACTGTGAGCTGTACTGTGGCCTCTGGAACTGGCTTCCTTTGTCTTCGCTCTGACTGCAGCTGTGAATTGATCTGACATGCCTAGGGTGGATTCTTCCTCCGAAGCCCCTAGTCATCTCAGAAAACCTATAAGCTTCTTCCCTTCTCTGGCGAAAATCATTATCGGCTCGGATGTACTCATCCATCTTCTGAAGCAGCTTCTCCAGGGTCTAGGGAGGTTTCCTGGCAAAATATTGAGCCGTAGGTCCTGGCCGAAGACTCTTGATCATGGCCTCAATGACAATTTCATTGGGTACTGTGGGCGCTTGTGCTCTCAGACGTAAGAACCTTCGGACATACGCCTGGAGGTATTCATCATGGTCTTGCATGCACTGGAACAAAGCTTGAGTAGTAACCGGCTTCATCTGAAACCCTAGAAACTTATGATCAGCATGTCCTTCAGCTTCTGCCATGATGTGATTGTTTCTGGCCGAAGAGAGGAGTACCATGTTTGCGCAACATTCTTGACTGCCATGACGAAGGATTTTGCCATGACTGCGGTATTGCCCCCATATGAAGATATGGTTGCTTCGTAGCTCATCAGAAACTGCTTCGGATCTGAGTGCCCATCATACATGGGGAGCTGGGGTGGCTTGTATGATGGAGGCCATGGTGTAGCCTGCAGTTCTGCTGATAGAGAAGAAACATCATCAAAAGAAAAATTTCCATGATGGAAGTCATCATACCACTCATCATCATCGTAGAAATTGTCCTGACGGAGCTCTCTGTGTTGAGGTCTTTGGTCCTGGTCATCTTGAGTAAAATGACGCATCTCCTCAGTAGCCTCGTCAATTTTCCATTGTAGCTCGGAGAGACAAAGCATCTTCTCCTTCTTCATCTGGACTTGTTGGTTGATGGCTTCGAGGTCCCTTATTTCTTGGTCCAGCTCCTCCTGAGGCGTTGGACTTGTAGCTTTCCTTTTTTGGTTTTTGGCTTCGCGCAATGTTTCTTGGTTGACATCTAGTGGCTACAGTGCAGCCCCTAGCCCTGAAGACTTCTTCGGCGGCATGACAAAGGTCAGAGCTTGCTGAAGGTGGTCAAGTGAGTTCACCGGAGGTGTGCGCCAATGTTGGCCACTTGTTCTCAAATGCTATGAGTTAAGAACAAGGCAACACAAAATGTTAATAATTAAAGATCTTCGCCCTCCGAAGCATTATCTCCCTTAGGATATAATGATCTTCAGACGAAGGTTATGAATGACATACCTTCATCATCTCAGTATATAATAATGAAAGTAGAAACATATGAGACATGGAAAACAACATGAATAATCATATGATATTATTAGGACATTTTATTATATTATCATGAATGAATATGAATAATATCGAATTACATTTATACCTTCGGCTTGACAGGAGGTAAAAGGCTCGAGAGTGATGTGCAAGTGAATACAAGTCAGCGTGAATAGTACGGTGCTACTGTTCATCTATTTATAGGCATAGGACGCAGCCTGTGTAATTACATTCAAGCCCTTGACATTTTCTATTGACTTAGGGGTAATCTATCGAGGACTAGACAACCTTTTCCCCTTTAAGTCAGTTTCATTTTCCACCACTAAGCTAAAGCTTTTCCACGGGTAGCTTCGACACTGGTTCATCCTTCTCTCGAACCGCGCTCTTCATATCAAGTACAACTTCATCCGGTGTCTGAAGGTTTCTATACATATATTATACTTGGGAAACATGTTAGTCGTGTTTTTGAGAACCTTCGGAAGATGAAGGCCCCCAACATTCATCACCACTACTACTTTCATCACTAGAGGATGGAATACTCATTTTACCTCTTGCCATAAGGCACTTGCGTGATGATTGTGATGAGCGTGATGAGGATCGGTGGTTGCGTGTCCTTGGAGGTTCATCTTCGCTTGAAGAATCGTCCCAAGTTTTGACACTTGTTAGCGTCTTGCCTTTGCTCCTCTCCTTTTTGGGTTCAGCCATAGTTCAACAGTTGTCCCTGAAGTGGCCCTTCTCCCCGCATGCAAAACATCCTCTCTTTCTTTGTATTTTTCTGTCAATGTTAAAGAGAAGATCCTATACCTACAGGGGCACACCCATTATAATAATCTTATGGATCATCCCCATTACCTTCCCGACGCGTCGGATTGTTTCTTCGTCCTCCGATGATGATGTTGATGGTTGATTATCTTCTTCATCACCACTTTCTTCTTCTTCCTCTTCTTCACTTGAGGAACTTGGAGTGGGGGCCTTCTTTTTACCCTTCCTTTCATCACATGCAAAAGCATATGGCCTTGAGGAAGTTGGCTCCTCTCCCCAACACATTTTTCACGACATCTTAAAGGCCGCGATTTTCCCAATCACAATGGTCGGGGTCATTATACTTAAGTCCTCCATGTTGTGAGGAATAGTGATGATGCTCTCATATCTTTGTTGTGGTAGCAGGGAGATAATCTTCCTCACAATGTGTCACACCCGGTTTTAGAAGGCAAACTGAATGCGAACCATGTACGTGCCAGGATCAGCAATTCACGTACACATCAATTACATCACTGGATATCATCACACAGTGCTCAAATCATAATATAAAAGGGGAATAATAGCCGATTACATCATATGTCTGAGACATCCACATAGTCTTTACAATAATCAAAGTGCGGAAAAGAAATGTAGATACACGCGGCCTTCACAGGCAGCCGACTGCGGGTTGCCGCTAACCCACGCCTAGAACTCGTCGTAATCTTGGAATTCCTGGAAGTCTCCTTCCACGGCTTCATCTTCTGCTGAGCAGTGGTTGCAATGCGGACAACCTGGGGGGTTTGGTGTGTAGAGCAAGGGTGAGTACACATCGACATACTCGGCAAGTGTCCTGTTTGGCTGTAGTGGACTAGCTTTATGTGGGGGTAAGTCAAGCAGTTACTTTTAATTGGTCAGATTATTATTACTAGTAGAGAAAGCCAAGTTTTAGAATTAACCCACGTTATTAACCCAAACGTACTCTTTCCAAACGGAAAGAATACCACTTACCATTACCATAATCAATACCAAAAACCATCAATCTCATTGCCACCTGTAATCCAAACATCTCTAATCAAGTACCACTAATCACTGGAGCTCCCTTGGCCGCTCATAACCGTGAGCACGGCTGATATATCAGTTTTCATACATTCTGCAGAGGTTGCGCACTTTACCCACAAGCCGTGATTTCCCTTTCTGCCCGGAGATCATGACTCTTCATTGATCACTACCAAGGTGACCCAGCAGGGTATCACTACGTAGCCTTTACAAAGATTCCCCGGAGCTGTAGCCGCCCGTTAGGTTTCCTAAATGTACCGCACTCCTCTCCAAGGGACAAATCAACCTTGGCAGAGCGAGCCGCATACACCGAGCCCCATTGACGGCACGACGGCTAAGCGAACTACACCCTGGTTCCTCTAATTATTCAGCTAAGGGCGTCCCACTCCACCCTCATGGTTGCACTGTTTTCCTGGGCGGTCATCCAACGAACAGGTCCTTACGGAGAGGCACTCGAGAAACCGCTTGAGTCCCCTTAAATGCCACAAGTATATCATCATAAATAAGAGGGAAAACAGCGTATCATAGATAATTCTCATCATGTTCATTGATTAATGTTAAGCAATAGCATAAAGCTAACAATAATAATCCGACCCAAATAGGTAAAACAAGGACATGGATAACAAAAGCTAGTCAATCCTTAGGTATAACTGTGTAAATGCGGGAAGTGAATTATAGAATGGATAAGACAAAGATAGGTCAAGGGACACTTGCCTCCACCAACCAGCTGCTGCTCAGGGGCTTCTCCTGTGAGTTCCTCGGGCTCTTCAACTAGATCGTTCTCTATACGAGCGTAAACATACATACATCCACACATTTAATACAAAGGAACAGTACACCATACAATAGAATGCAATAAATAAACAGACGTTCCACGCGGGGCTCGCAATTACGGTTAAGAGAGAAAGAGGAAATGACAGTCGGGTCTACGGTCGAGAAGTGATTATGTTACATAATTATAAATTAAACCACTCGCTTAACAGAAGGGCATTAATTTGGACACTGCGTTTAGCATAAAGTAAAGTCATGTTCCACATTTAATCATTATAAATAAATAAAGATGAATGAAAGGGAGTGGTCGCACGGTGAGACGCCCGACACAATATTTAAATTGAATTAAGAACTGAACGACTCACCGCGTGATAGAGTGCGCAACGAGATTCTTGCATTAATTATAGATAAACGTTAAGCGTTGCGCGACGAAATGCATGACGGCTTACGTCAACAGAACTACATTTAAAAACGAATCGTCGCGCGGCGAAGCGCGCGACACAACATATTAATAAATATAAATTAAAAGAATCATCGCGCGACGAAGCGTGCGACACAACACATTAATAAATATAAATTTGTCGGGGACCATAATTAGGGGTACCCCCAACACTCCTAATCTCAGCTGGTAACCCCCATCAGCACAAAGCCGCAAAGGCCTGATGGGCGCGATTAAGGTCAAGGCTCAGTCCACTCAAGGGACACGATCTCGCCTCGCCCGAGCCCAGCCTCGGGCAGAGGCAGCCGACCCTGGAGGATTCATGTCTCGCCCGAGGGCCCCCTCAAGCAACGGACACACCTTCGGCTCGCCCGAGGCCCAGTCTTCGTAGAGAAGCAACCTTGGCCAGATCGCCACGCCAACCGACCATATCGCAGGAGTATTTAATGCAAGGATCGCCTGACACCTTATCCTGACGCACGCTCTTCAGTCGACAAAGCCGAAGTGACCGCAGTCACTTCGCCGCTCCACTGACCGACCTGACAAGAAAACAGCACCGCCTGCCCCGCTCCGACTGCCGTGCCACTCACCAGAGTGAGGTCGACAGCGGCTAAGTCCAGCCTCGGGCGACATAGGAAGCTCCGCCTCGCCCGACCCCAGGGTTCGGCCCCCGTCTCGGCCTCGGAAGATGGACTTCGCCTCGCCCGACCCCAGGGCTCGGACTCAACCACAACTTAGAAGACGACGAACTCCGCCTCGCTCGACCCCAGGGCTCGGACTCAGCCTCGGCTCTGGAAGACGACGAACTCCGCCTCGCCCGACCCGAGGGCTCGGACTCAGCCTCGGCTCCGGAAGACGATGGACTCCGCCTCGCCCGACCCCTGGGCTCGGACTCATCCTCGAACTCGGAGGAATCGCCACCTCGCCCAAACTCGGGTCCGGACCGGCCACGTCGCCAGGGGGGCCATCATTACCCTGCCCCTAGCTAGCTCAGGCTACGGGGAACAAGACCGGCGTCCCATCCAGCTCGCCCCAGTAAACAAGTAATGATGACACCCCGCACGCTCCATGACGATGGCAGCTCCCTACGTCAGCAAGGAGACGTCAGCAAGGATCCGACAGCCCTGACAGCTGTACTTTCGCAGGGCTCCAGCGCTCCTCCGACGGCCACGACATCACATGAACAGGGTGCCAAAACCTCTCCGGCTGCCACGACGGCATGTACTTAGGGCTCTAGCTCCTCTCTGCTAGACACGTTAGCACACTGCTACACCCCCCATTGTACACCTGGACCCTCTCCTTACGCCTATAAAAGGAAGGTCTAGGGATCTCGTACGAGAAGGTTGGCCGCGCGGGAGAACGGACTGACGCATAAGGCTCTCGCTCTCTCTCTCCCACGCGAACGCTTGTAACCCCCTACTGGAAGGGCATCCATCCGCCCTGGGCGCAGGACAACACGAAGGTCGCGGTTTCCCCTTACTGTTCTCCCCCCTTTGTGTCCCGTCTCGTGCCGACCCATCTGGGCTGGGACACGCAGCGACAATTTACTCGTCGGTTCAGGGACCCCCCGGGGTCGAAACACCGACAGTTGGCGCGCCAGGTAGGGGCCTGCTGCGTGTTGACGAACAGCTTCCCGTCAAGCTCCAGATGGGTAGTCTCCAGCAACCTTTCCAACCCGGGACGATGCTCCGTTTTGGGAGTCTTGAGTTCATGTCCCTCGACGGCAGCTACGACATGATACTCCTTCCTCCGCCGCGTGACAGCGACAATGGCGGCCGTCAGCCTGCCCGCTAGCAGCGGAATCAACGACGTCTTCCCCACATGGCGGAAGAACAACATCCGGGTTTGTCCCATCACCTCCCCCACCGACGGAGGAGGAGGCGGGGCAACCATGGCCAAGCAGGAGGCGACACCTCGTCGGCTGTCGAGCAAGTTGACGACGCCGACGCCCCAGCGGGGGACACGTCGGGCTTCGACCTTGCGTCTGAGACGAAGACGAGCGCCGTTTCCCCGCAACACGCCAACCCCAAGCAGACGAACGACGCCAGCACGCTCGCGAAGGACTTGCTGGGCGTCGCCCTCGTACTTGAGACAACGGTGCAGTCCGCCCCTGACATGACTTCGTCACCGCCCGTCGACCAAGAGGTACCGACTGATTCCCATCTCGTGCCTTTTGGATTCAGCTTCGACCCACCAAGCGACCTCGCTTCGGTGGAAGCCTTCATAGAGGCATGTACCAACCCTCCGGGGTACCGTATGCGGTCGCCCTGGGACAGACTGACGGCCGTCTCGACCTATGGACCCTCGGGTTCCGAGGAAGATGATGAGCCCGACTTTTGTTGGGATTTCTCCGGGCTCGGTAACCCCAGTGCCATGCGGGACTTCATGACCGCGTGCGACTACTGCCTCTCTGATTGTTCCGATGGTAGCTGTAGCTTCGGCGACGAGGACTGTGGCCCAAGTCGTGAATGTTTCCACGTCGATCTAGGGGGTCCCGGTGAAGGCAACCATCTTGGTATGTCAGAAAACGGCGATCCCCCTAGGCCTGCGCCTCGCGTTGACATCCTTCGGGAGCTAGCTGTGGTCCCAGTCCCTGCGAGGGGTCATGATGCACAACTCGAGCAAATACGCGAGATGCAGGCTAGGCTCGACGAGGGAGCAGGAACACTTGAGCAGTTCCGGCGGAACACCGGGCAGGAATGGGCAGACCAAGCTCCGGCCGGAGAAGCGCGTCATCTACCGTAGGGCATCTAGCACCGCATTGCCGACGACGTCAGGGCAAGGCCGCCACCAGCTTCCAGTGGGGTCGGCCAGAACCTGGCTGCAGCAGCAATACTACTCCGCGCGATGCTGGAACCATCGACCACCGAAGGGCGGCGTATCCGGGGAGAGCTCCAGAATCTCCTGGAGGATGCCGCGGTCCGACGGGCCGAAAGCTCTGCCTCCCGAAGGCAGGGGTACCCCTCGGAGCATTGCGCCGCGACTTCTCGATTCGTGCGGGAAGCCTCGGTCCACACCGGGCGCACGCGCAACACGGCGCCTGTGGCCCCGGGTCGCCTCGGCAACGAGCACCACCACCGCAACCATCGAGCCCACCTCGACGAGAGGGTGCCCCGAGGCTACCACCCCAGGTGTGGGGGACGCTACAACAGCGGGGGGGATCGGAGCCCCTCGCCCGAACCACCCGGTCCGCAGGCTTTCAGCCGGGCCATACGACGGGCGCCGTTCCCGACCCGGTTCAGAACCCCGACTACCATCACAAAGTACTCAGGGGAGACGAGGCCGGAACTGTGGCTCACGGACTACCGACTGGCCTGCTAGCTGGGTGGAACGGACGATGACAACCTCATCATCCGCAACCTCCCCCTGTTTCTCTCCGACACCGCTCGAGCCTGGCTGGAGCATCTGCCTCCGGGGCAGATCTCCAACTGGGACGACCTGGTCCAAGCCTTCGCCGGCAACTTCCAGGGCACGTACGTGCGCCTTGGAAACTCATGGGATCTTCGAAGCTGCCGCCAGCAGCCGGGAGAGTCTCTCCAGAACTACATCCAGCGATTCTCAAAGCAGCGCACCGAGCTACCCAACGTCACCGACTCGGACGTCATCGGCGCGTTCCTCGCCGGCACCACCTGCCGCGACCTGGTGAGCAAGCTGGGTCGCAAGACCCCCACCAGGGCGAGCGAGCTGATGGACATCGCCACCAAGTTCGCCTCTGGCCAGGAGGCGGTTGAGGCCATCTTTCGAAAGGACAAGCAGCCCCAGGGCCGCCAGCCGGAAGACGTCCCCGAAGCGTCCGCTCAGCGCAACACCAAGAAGAACAAGAAGAAGTCACAAGCGAAACGCGACGCCACCGATGTGGACCTTGTCGCCGTCGCTGAGTACAAGAACCCTCGGAAACCTTCTGGAGGTGCCAATCTCTTCGATAAGATGCTCAAGGAGCAATGCCCCTATCATTAGGGGCCCGTCAAGCACACCCTTGAGGAGTGCGTCATGCTTCGGTGCCACTTTCACAAGGCCGGGCCACCTGTGGAAGGTGACAGGGCCCACAACAACGACAAGGAGGAGGATCACAAGGCAGAGGAGTTTCCCGAGGTCCACGACTGCTTCATGATCTACGGTGGGCAAGTGGCGAACGCCTCGGCTCGGCACCGCAAGCAAGAGCGTCGGGAGGTCTGCTCGGTAAAGGTGGCAGCGCCAGTCTACCTAGACTGGTCCGACAAGCCCATCACCTTCGACCAGGGCGACCACCCCGACCGCGTGCCGAGCCCGGGGAAATATCCGCTCGTTGTCGACCTCGTCATCGGCAACATCAGGCTCACTAAGGTCCTCATGGACGGAGGCAGCAGCCTCAACATCATCTACGCCGAGACCCTCGGGCTCCTGCAGATCGATCTATCCTCGACCCGGACAGGCGCGACGCCTTTTCACGGGATCATCCCCGGGAAACGCGTCCAACCCCTCGGACAACTCGATCTGCCCGTCTGCTTCGGGACTCCCTCCAACTTTCGAAGGGAAACCCTCACGTTCGAGGTGGTCGGGTTCCGAGGAACCTACCACGCAGTACTGGGGAGGCCATGCTATGCCAAGTTCATGGCCATCCCCAACTACACCTACCTCAAGCTCAAAATGCCAGGCCCCAATGGGGTCATCACCGTCGGCCCCATGTACCGACACACGTACGAATGCGACGTGGAGTGCGTGGAGTACGCCGAGGCCCTTGCCGAATCTGAGGCCCTCGTCGCCGACCTAGAGAACCTCTCCAAGGAGGCACCAGATGCGAAGCGCCACGCCGGCAACTTCAAGCCAGCAAAGACGGTTAAGTCCATCCCTCTCGACTCCAGCAACGACGCCTCCAAGCAGATACGGATCGGCTCCGAGCTTGACCCCAAATAGGAAGCAGTGCTCATCAACTTTCTCCGCGTGAACGTCGAAGTCTTTGCTTGGAGTCCCTCGGACATGCCTGGCATACCGAGGGATGTCGCCGAGCACTCGCTGGATATCCGAGCTGGAGCCCGACCCGTGAAGCAGCCTCTGCGCCAATTCGACGAAGAAAAGCGCAAAGCCATAGGCGAGGAGATCCACAAGCTGATGGCCGCAGGGTTCATCAAAGAGGTGTTCCATCCCGAATGGCTTGCCAACCCTGTGCTTGTGGGAAAGAAAGGAGGGAAATGGCGGATGTGTGTAGACTACACTGGTCTAAACAAAGCATGTCCGAAGGTTCCCTACCCTGTACCTCGCATCAATCAAATCGTGGATTCCACTGCTGGATGCGAAACCCTGTCTTTCCTCGATGCCTACTCAGGGTATCACCAAATCAGGATGAAAGAGTCCGACCAGCTCGCGACTTCTTTCATCACACCTTTTGGCATGTACTGCTACGTTACTATGCCATTTGGTTTGAGGAATACGGGTGCGACGTACCAAAGGTGCATGAACCACGTGTTCGGAGAGCACATTGGTTGGACCGTCGAGGCATACGTCGATGACATCGTAGTCAAGACGAGGAAAGCCTCCGACCACCTCTCCGACCTTGAAACGACATTCAAGTGTCTCAAGGCAAAAGGCGTAAAACTCAATCCCGAGAAGTGCGTCTTCAGAGTCCCCCGAGGCATGCTCTTGGGGTTCATCGTCTCCGAGCGGGGCATCGAGGCCAACCCGGAGAAAATCGCGGCCATCACCAACATGGGGCCCATCAAGGACTTGAAAGGCGTACAAAGAGTCATGGGATGCCTTGCGGCTCTGAGCCGCTTCATCTCGCGCCTCGGCGAAAGAGGCCTACCTCTGTACCGCCTCTTAAGAAAGACCGAGTGCTTCACTTGGACCCCCGAGGCTGAGGAAGCTCTCGGGAACCTGAAGGCGCTCCTTACGAACGCACCCATCCTGGTGCCTCCCGCTGCCGGAGAAGTCCTCTTAATCTACGTCGCCGCTACCACTCAGGTGGTCAGCGCCGCGATCGTGGTCGAAAGGCGAGAAGAAGGGCATGCATTGCCCGTCCAGAGGCCGGTCTACTTCATCAGTGAGGTACTGTTCGAGACCAAGATCCGCTACCCACAAATTCAGAAGCTGCTATACGCGGTGATTCTGACGCGGCGAAAGTTGCGACACTACTTCGAGTCTCATCCGGTGACTGTGGTGTCATCCTTCCCCCTAAGGGAGATCATCCAGTGCCGAGAGGCCTCGGGTAGGATTGCAAAGTGGGCGGTGGAAATCATGGGCGAGACAATCTCGTTCGCCCCTCGGAAAGCCATCAAGTCCCAAGTCTTGGCAGACTTTTGTGGCTGAATGGGTCGACACCCAGCTCCCGGCAGCTCCAATCCAACCAGAACTCTGGACCATGTTTTTCGACGGGTCGCTGATGAAATTAGGGGCAGGCGCGGGCCTGCTCTTCATCTCACCCCTCGAGAAGCACCTCCGCTACGTGCTACGCCTCCATTTCCCGGTGTCCAACAATGTGGCCGAGTATGAGGCTCTGGTTAACGGGTTGCGCATCGCCATCGAGCTAGGGGTCCGACGCCTCGACGCTTGCGGCGACTCGCAGCTTGTCATCGACCAAGTCATGAAGAACTCCCATTGCCGCGACCCGAAGATGGAAGCCTACTGCGATGAGGTTCGGCGCTTGGAGGACAAGTTCTACAGGCTCGAGGTCAACCACGTCGCCCGGCGGTACAACGAGACTACGGATGAGCTGGCGAAGATAGCTTCGACGCGAACAACGGTTCCCCCGAATGTCTTCTCCCGGGACATACATCAACCCTCAGTCAAGACCGACGACACGCCCGAGCCCAAGAGGGTCTCGGCCCTGCCCGAGGCACCCTCGGCTCAACCCGAGGCACCCTCAGCCCCCGAGGGTGAGGCACTGCGCGTCGAGGGAGAACGGAATGGGGTCTCGCCTGATCGAGACTGGCAGACCCCGTACCTGCAATATCTCCACCGAGGAGAGCTGCCCCTCGACTGAGCCGAAGCTCGACGACTGGTGCGGCGTGCCAAGTCATTCGTCTTGCTGGTGACAGGAAGGAGCTCTACCACCGCAGCCCCTCCGGCATCCTCCAGCGATGCATATCCATCGTCGAAGGCCAGGAGCTCTTACAAGAAATACACTCGGGGGCTTGCGGTCATCACGCAGCGCCACGAGCCCTTGTTGGAAACACTTTCCGACAAGGTTTCTACTAGCCGACCGCGGTGGCCGACGCCACTAGAATTGTCCGCACCTGCCAAGGGTGTCAATTCTACGCAAGGCAGACACACCTACCCGCTCAGGCTCTGCAAACAATACCCATCACCTGGCCGTTTGCTGTGTGGGGTCTGGACCTCGTCTGTCCCTTACAGAAGGCACCCGGGGGCTACACGCACCTACTGGTTGCCATCGACAAATTCTCCAAGTGGATCGAGGTTTGACCCCTAAACAGCATCAGGTCCGAACATGCGGTGGCATTCTTCACCAACATCATCAATCGCTTCGGGGTCCTGAACTCCATCATCACCGACAACGGCACCCAGTTCACTAGCAGAAAGTTCCTGGACTTCTACGAGGATCACCACATCCGGGTGGACTAGGCCGCCGTGGCACACCCCATGACGAATGGGCAGGTAGAATGTGCCAACGGCATGATTCTGCAAGGACTCAAGCCGAGGATCTACAACGACCTCCACAAGTTCGACAGGCGATGGATGAAGGAACTCCCCTTGGTGGTCTAGAGCTTGAGGACAACGCCGAGCCGAGCCACGGGCTTCACACTGTTCTTTCTAGTCTATGGGGCCAAGGCCATCTTGCCCACAGACTTAGAATACGGTTCCCTGAGGACGAGGGCGTACGATGACCGACGCAACCAGACCAACCGAGAAGACTCACTGGACCAGCTGGAAGAGGCTCGGGACGTGGCCTTACTACACTCGGCGCGGTATCAGCAGTCCCTTCGACGCTACCACGCCCGAGGGGTTCGGCCCCGAGACCTCCAGGTGGGCGACTTGGTGCTTCGGCTACGACAAGACGCCCGAGGACGCCACAAGCTCACGCCTCCCTGGGAAGGGCCGTTCGTCATCGCCAAGGTTTTGAAGCCCAGAACATACAAGCTGGCCAACAGTCAAGGTGAGGTCTACAGCAATGCTTGGAACATCCGACAGCTACGTCGCTTCTACCCTTAAGATGTTTTCAAGTCGTTCATACACCTCGTTTACATACGCCATTAAAGTCTAACCATCAAGGAAGGGTCAGCCTTGCCTCGGCAAAGCCCGACCCTCCCTGGGGGCTAGAAGGGGGGAACCCCCTCCGCGTCAAAATTTTCCTCGGAAAAAGTCTTTCTGCGAGAATATCTTTCGTTCTTTTCGACTACTTCGGTAGTGGGATCATGAAAACGATGGAGTATACGTAAGCAGGCAAGGCCGACCGAGCCGAGGGACTCCTACACCTCCGGGATACGGATACCTCACTCATCACCTTCTGCAAGAAGTAACTCGTGTTCGGATGAGCAATCCTGCTGACCGAACAAGCCTTAACGCTCAAAAGACTTTCTGCCGAAACAGTTTTTCGGGTTTTCTCGGCTATGTCGATAATAGAATCCCGCGGACGAGCAAGAGTACACATAAGCAGCAAGGCCGACCGAGCCGAGGGATTCCTACGCCTCCGGGATACGGATATCTCACTCATCACCTTCCGTGAGAAGTAACTCTAGCTCGGATAAACGATTCTGCTACCGACGAGCAAGCCCTGATACTCGGAGCAAGAGGAAAAGAAACACAGCTTTACATCGCGGTGACAGTATGTTTGGGCCTCGGCGGCCGCAAAAAACATATGCATACTACAGGCGAACCGATCCTGCAGGCTCAGACGTCGATGGAGGGGGAGCAGCAGCACCCTCGACGTCAACTTCACCATCGGCGAAGTCCGACCGAGCCTCGGACGGCAACATGGTCAGAGGATCTCCGCTCCGAAGGACGACGTCAGCACCACGCCCGGGCCATCGCCGCCAGGGTCTCCTCCAGGAACCCGGCCCGAGCAGACGGCTCGGCCGGCCGTCCCGAAGCCTCAGCCAGCCGTCCCCCGAGGACACCAGCCCGGCTCGTGGCCTCGGCAACTCGACTCCGGCGTTGGTCCTGCCAGTGGACGACCCGGCCAAGCCCCGACCGACGAAGCTCCCTTTTTCGAGCCAACTCTGCCTCTGTCCGTGCTAGCACCGCTGCCTCCGGCTCCGGCTCATCGCAGAGCGGCCGAGGGTTCCTTTAACTAAGCAAGAGAAGCCTCGGGCGGCAAGGCCGACTGAGCCGAGGGACTCCTACGCCTCCGGGATACGGATACCTCACTCGTCACCTTCCGCACGAGGCAACTCACACTTGTTTAAGCGGTTCAGTTAGCCGACAGGCGGGTCCTAGTGCTCGAAATGAGGAAAAAATATGGTATTACACCAAAAATACCTACATGTTCAGGCCCCGACAGCCACAATGAACAAACACCGACACTCAAGGTGCCATTACAAACGGGACTCCGGTTCCGTTCCCGCGGGTATGAACAACCCCCCACATTGGAGGGCCTGCGGGACAACGAAACGCCGACAGGTGGCGCACCGCCACCCACTCCGGCAGCAGCGACAACGACCTCCGCTCCGGGTGGCCAAACAGCAGCAGCGATGACCTCAGGGCAGACATTGCTGCGACAAGGCCCTCGCCCACAACCCCACTCGAGGGCGAGGACAAGCTACCAAGGCCGTGGAGCCGGAGGTCAGTCCGCGGGTGGCGCCGACTATCTCGTCGGTAGAGAAACCTCTTTCGGCTACCTCGGTGGGAGGTGGCACCGGAAGCAGCGCCGAAGCCGCTCAGGCCGGAGAAGCCAGACACGCGGCAGCTACCAGCGCCACGAACGGTGAACGCCCATCCCCCGATCACTGAAGGAAGGAGCGGGCCGCTGCCCGCGCGGAGACAGGCCCCCACTCGGCGCACTCCCCTCCCCAGCACTGATGATGAACATCCTTGAAGCTGAGGGAGGGGCGGAGGCCGCAGCCCGGCTCGCTTCTCCCCACCATCAAGCTGGTGGTCACCGTCTTGGGTGACCACCGGCGAGGGGATGCAGCCGGGCTGCCTGATGAAAATCCTTGAAGCCGAACGATGGCTGAAAGGTACCAACTTCCGTGAAGTTGCGTTCCTCCAACGACAGCAAGACGAAAGCGACACGAGCGCTCCCCATTCAGGGGCTCGGAAGGTGGAAGGACGCGATGCATGAGGAGAGTGTGAAGACATGGTTGCCGTCCAAGGGGGTCGCCCTCCTTTTAAAGGCAACTCTCCCCACTTGCGTCCTCAGCCGTCGCGGGCTGAGTCTTCTCCAACACGCTCCAAGGTCCTCCCCCCACAACACGGGGGCTGGGTCCCACGCGTCATGCAAGCTGGCTCAGGACGGAAGAGGCCAAACCGCCATGCGCGATATGCGTAACTGCCCAGCGGTTGCAAGCGCTCCTCCGCTTTCGCCCAGACCAGCGGGTGAAAGGACAGACTGCCATGCAGGCGGCATGCAACTGCACCAAGGGGGCGCACCCTTTCGACTTCGACACATCCAACATGGAGGCCCAGGCCCACACGTCATGTAACCGGCGCGCCGGTTACTACGTGCGAGAAACTACACCGCCACTCGCGCCAGTACCGTGCCTTCTCGACTGCGAAACCGGTGCCGCGACTCGAGGCGACCCTGCGCATGGCCCAACAGTGCCAACCGAGCACATCGGTCATGGGTCAGTCAGCCGCGGGAGAAGGCGCGACGATCGATATGGCCAAAAGTGGGCCGGCAGTAATGGTGGCGGCAGGCGGGCGGAAGCAGCAGTCAAATCGCCTGCAGGCTCACGTCCCCTCCTGGGACAGCGAGAGAGCCCTCTCCCACGGCGTGAAGACGACGCGCCCATGTTCCGTTCCTCGAACGGCTCACGCACGCACAACGGCTGCCCCGCGAACCACTCGTCCCGTCGCATTAACTCTGCGGCAGGGCAGGCGGCACCTTTGGCAGGCGAAGCGGGCGACGCTTCACCTCCGCCATAATGACCGCGTCAAAAAAGGTGCGCCACGTCGCTCAATTTCGTATCCTTTTCCTCTTCCCCTTTCTCTCTCTTGCTACAGGGACCGGAAAAGGGGATACTCCGAAAGGGATCCTTCTCCACGAAGGAAATGGGCCCCGAGCCCCCCTACTGATCTGAGGTTCGAAGGCTGGCCCCTCGAAAGGGTTCAACAGCCGCCTCAGAGCACTCGGGCTCCGCGCCCACTACTGGTCAGAGGTTCGAAGGCTGGCCCCTCGGAAGGGTTGAACGGCCGCCTCAGGCCACTCGGGCTCCGCGCCCACTACTGATCAGGGGTTCGTAGGCTGGCCCCTGAAGGGTTCGACAACCGCCTCAGAGCACGCAGAGCGAGGGATGACCCTAGGTACGTTCGATACATAACCAAGGCTCGGGCTACGCTGTCGAGGTACCCTAGGACATTTTCGAGACCGACGGGAACAATTTTGTAACGGAATCCCACCAGAGGGAGGCATTGAGCCCTCGGACCCCGTCAAAAGGGGACCGGGTCCAGCGAATCACCCGTAGGTACTTTTGGAGCGCGCCTCCGGGCCACTAGCCGACCCCTAATGAATGGGGCACGGGCGTCCACTCGGATCACCCGTTAGCAACTCACTGGAGACACCATGTTCGGCGCCCTCCGAGGGAAACATGGCGCTTTCCCCCCTCCTCCTTGCGGAAAGGCGACGCAAGGGCGTATGAAAAAAAGCCGAGTCTGTCCTTGACCGTCCTCTCGCTCTGTGTGGAGGCTCGGGGGCTGCTCACGCAAACCCGGCTCCGGCCAAACAGTTGACAGCGTCAACATACCAGCCCGAGAACTTGGGACTCGACTATGCACCCGGGCTATGGCCAGTTTGCATGAGGGAACCACCAGACCGGCCGAAGCATCACGAAACGCGCTAAGACCTCGAAGGAGTCAAACCACTCCTCCGAGGCCTCGGGGGCTACACCCGACGGGTGCGCTTGCGCACACCCACCGGAACGAAACGCAACCGAGAAAGGCCGGTCCCCTTGCAAAAAAGTGCGACAAAAGCCTCCAAGCGAGTATCAACACTCCCTTCGAGGCTCGGGGGCTACTATCGGGGACCATAATTAGGGGTACCCCCAAGACTCCTAATCTCAGCTGGTAACCCCCATCAGCACAAAGCCGCAAAGGCCTGATGGGCGCGATTAAGGTCAAGGCTCAGTCCACTCAAGGGACACGATCTCACCTCGCTTGAGCCCAGCCTCGGGCAGAGGCAGCCAACCCCGGAGGATTCACGTCTCGCCCGAGGGCCCCCTCAAGCAACGGACACACCTTCGGCTCGCCCCGAGGCCCAGACTTCGCAGAGAAGCAACCTTGGCCAGATCGCCACGCCAACCGACCGTATCGCAGGAGCATTTAATGCAAGGATCGCCTGACACCTTATCCTGACGCGCGCTCTTCAGTCGACAGAGCCGAAGTGACCGCAGTCACTTCGCCGCTCCACTGGCCGACCTGACAAGAAAACAGCGCCGCCTGCCCCGCTCCGACTGTCGTGCCACTCGCTAGAGTGAGGTCGACAGCGGCTAAGTCTAGCCTCGAGCGACATAGGAAGCTCCGCCTCGCCTGACCCCAGGGTTCGGCCCCCGTCTCGGCCTCGGAAGATGGACTTCACCTCGCCTGACCCTAGGGCTCGGACTCAACCACGACTTAGAAGACGACGAACTCCGCCTCGCCCGACCTCAGGGCTTAGACTCAGCCTCGGCTCCGGAAGACGACGAACTCCGCCTCGCCCGACCCCAGGGCTCAGACTCAGCCTCGGCTCCGGAAGACGATGGACTCCGCCTCACCCGACCCTAGGGCTCGGACTCAACCTCGACCTCGGAGGAATCGCCACCTCACCCAAACTCGGGTCCGGACCGGCCACGTCGCCAGGGGGCCATCATTACCCTACCCCTAGCTAGCTCAGGCTACAGGGAACAAGACCGGCGTCCCATCTGGCTCGCCCCAGTAAACAAGTAATGATGACACCCCGCACGCTCCATGACGACGACAGCTCCCTACGTCAGCAAGGATCCGACAGCCCCGACAGCTGTACTTCCGCAGGGCTCCAGCGCTCCTCCGACGGCCACGACATCACATGAACAAGGTGCCAAAACCTCTCCAACTGCCACGACGGCATGTACTTAGGGCTCTAGCTCCTCTCTGCTAGACACGTTAGCACACTGCTACACCCCCCATTGTACACCTGGACCCTCTCCTTACGCCTATAAAAGGAAGGTCCAGGGCTCTCGTACGAGAAGGTTGGCCACGCGGGAGAACGGGCTGACGCATAAGGCTCTCGCTCTCTCTCTCTCTCTCCCACGCGAACGCTTGTAACCCCCTACTACAAGCGCATCCATCCGCCCTGGGCGCAGGACAACATGAAGGTCGCGGTTTCCCCTTACTGTTCTCCCCCCTTTGTGTCCCATCTCGCGCCGACCCATCTGGGCTAGGACACGCAGCGACAATTTACTCGTCGGTCCAGGAACCCCCCAGGGTCGAAACGCCGACAAAATTTAAAAGAATCGTCGCGCGACGAAGCGCGCGACACAGCACATTGACTAAACAAAATTAAAATGGATTAAATGAGGGTTAAACGAAGCGCGACTACGGTCGCACGTGCGGGAGCACGCTGCGCGTGCCGAGGGCACGCGAGCCGTGCAGGCGCGCGGGACGCGAGTCACCGGGGCACGGGCAGGGGCGAGGCCGAGGGCGCGCCCCCGATCCCTTACCTGATTTGAATTTCATCCTCCTTTAAATAGGATATGCTCTAAGTCTTCCCATACTTTTCTATAATGACTGCAACGATTTTCTCCATTTTGCGAATTCCTATTTTATTTGAAGTATATTACTATCATATACATTATCTAAATCGATCCCCTTTAAATAAAATAGAAAAAATTGAAAGAAAAAAAGAAAGAGTAAATAATAAAACAGGATATCCTGTTTCATAATTCTGAAATCGAGTTCTTTTTTAGTATTACTCCTCATTAGGATGTATATATTAATCATCCTATTTTAATATATACTAATCATCCTATTTTAATTAGGTTCTAATCCAATTAGTACGCGAGCCGTGCAGGCGCGTGGGACGTGAGTCGCCGGGGCACGGGCGCGGCCAAGGGCGCGCGACCGAGGGCGCGGCGCAGAGCGTGCGGCTAGGGCGCAGGGCCGAGGGGCTCGCGGCCGAGGAGGGGACGCGTCCGGGGAGGGGCTCACCGGGGGTAGGCACGGCCGGGAAGGGGGCGTCGGGGGCGCGAGCGCGCGGGGAGGCCGAGGGGGCGGCGCGGGACGAGGGGCCGAGGGGCGGCGCGGAGCACGGGCAGGGAGGCCACGCGGGGAAGAAGAAGGGGAGGGGGAGGAGAGGGAGAGGGAGGGAAGGGGAGAGGAAAACTCACCTTCAGGGATCCAAACTCTGGCGATCACGTCTCCAAACCCTAGGGCACCACGGGGGGAGAGAGAGAGGTGGAAGAGGGAGAGGGAGGTTACTGCGCGGGAGGAAATCAAATGAGACAAATGGATCAGGGGGAGGGAGGGGGCGCGCGCATGGGGAGGGCAGGGGGCGCCAGGGGCGCGCGGGCCGGACTGGGCCAGACCGGGTCGGGCTGGGCCACAACGCGGATCGAAACCCACGACACGCACGACCACTAAACGGAATCCAATCGCGAACCGAAATCCGAAACGGGACAAGACGAACATGCGACATCAGACAAAGAAATGCGCTTCGGCATGATGCAACACCCATGACACTTAGGTTTTGTTTATACATGACACGGACACCTGTCACTATACTGGTTTGAAATTGGGAAGAAGGAGCGAAACTGGAAGAGAAAAGAGAGTAACGCCCGAATTTGGTGAGTGAAAAGAAGAAAAAAAAATTCTACCCCCAAATTCAGGGCGTTACAAACCTATCCCCCTTAAAAGAATCTCGCCCTCGAGATTCAGGGTTGGCTAGCAAAGAGCTCAGGATATTTGGCCATCAGATCATCTTCACGCTCCCAGGTTGCTTCCTCATTAGAGTGGTGACTCCATCTGACTTTGCACATTCTGATAGTCTTCCTCTGGGTGACTCTGTTTGTAGTCTCAAGAATCTGCGCTGGCTTCTCTATGTAGGTCAAGTCCTCCTGGACCTCCAGACCTTCCACTGGCAACTGCTCTTCTTGCACACGCAAACACTTCTTCAACTGAGACACATGAAAGACATCATGCACTGCGGACAAGCCTTCTGGCAAACTGAGTTGATAGGCCACTTCTCCACGCCTTGCGAGAATCTGATACGGACCAACATAGCGGGGCACTAGCTTGCCTTTGACTCCGAATCTTCTGACTCCTCTGATTGGTGACACTTTCAGATAGACAAAATCTCCAACTTCGAAACTCAGCTCTCTTAAAGATGGGGCGGTTCTAGGAAGAAGCTCTATGGCAAAGTCAACTTTTCGCTCTGGTGGCATACCTGGTAGGTCCTTTGGAAACACATCTGGTTACTCGGACACAACCTTGATAACCTCAAGTGGGTCTGCTTCACTGCTATCAACAGCCATCTGATAATAACTTCCTTTCTTTGGCTCAAGCGGGACAAACTCCGTCACCACTTCCTCTCCAAGTGGGGACATCAACTTGATTGTCCTCTTATCACAACTGATAACTGCCTGATACTTATCTAGCCAATTCATCCCTAGGATGACATCTATTCCCTGAGTACCCATTACTATGAGGTTAGCGGGAAACGCTATCCCCCTTATTTCCACACTTACATTCAAGCAAATGCTATCTGCTCAAATTCTACCACCGGCTGAATCAATTTGAATTGGGGTTGACATGGTAGTTACTGGAAGATTATGTGCTTCTACCCATGATGCAGTAATGAATGAATGCGTTGCTCCAGTATCAAATAACACTTCTGCAATATGGGAGTCGACTGGAAACATACCTACTGTCATGACGGGGTTCTCTTGAACTGCTTCAGCCTCCAAGTGGTTCAGTCTCCCATGATTATAGTGTGGCTGAGAGCGGTTGCCTGCTCCAGGCTGAGGCACATTCTGCTTTGCTGGGGCATTGGGGCCTTACTGCTGCTAGGCTGCCTTCTTCGGACATTGCATCACCCAATGGCCTTGCTCTCCACAGTGGAAACATGCTCTGCTTCCACCCTGAACTGGTGCTGCTTGACTGTTCTACTGGGTCGCTGGGGCAAGAAGACGAGGTGCCTGCTGATTCTGCCTTTGGAACTGACCTCCTCCTGATTGATTGTTCTGGCGATTCTGCTGCTGGTGCTGAGGATACTGCCTTTGAAACTGCTGCTGCTGAGGTGGACGCTGGTTCTGCCTGAACTGCTGAGGTTGATTGCCTGAGAAACGAGGGTGATTGCTGCTTCCAAGCTGGGGTCCACTGATCTTGCGCTTGCGGTCCTCCATCTCTTTGCGCTTCCTCTCTGTCATGATTGCTCTGTCAATCAGGTGCTGAAACATCGTGAAGGTATGATTCATCAGCTGATACTACAGAGGGTCGACCAAGCCTCTCAGAAACGATACTGTCGCTTGGCGTCGGTGTTGACATCTTCAGGAGCATAGTGAGACAACTGCAGAAACCTGTCCCGGTACTCACTGATAGACAATGACCCTTGCTTGAGTGCCAGGAACTCCTCCTTTTTCACTGTCATCAGACCTACAGGAACATGGTACTGACGAAAGCTACCTCTGAACTCTTCCCAGGTGATGGTGTCAGGGTTGGCATGGGTGGCGAGATAAGACTCCCACCAGGACTGAGCTGCTCCTCTCAACAGACGGGGACCATACAGAACTTTCTCCCTGTCATCACACTGAGCGGTATGCAACTCCCGCTCCACTGTGCGCAGCCAGTCTTCAGCATCCATGGGGTCAGAAGAATGAGCAAACGTTGGGGGATGACCTCTCATGAACTCAGCACGCTTGTCCCTGGGCATCTGAGGCATCTGAGGCTGGGGTGGTGGTTGTTGTTGCTACTGCTGAATGGCGGCCAGAGTCTGACCGATGGTCTGAACTGCCTGAGTCTGCATCATGAACATTTGCTCGATCGACATCGAGGGCGGGGGTGGCAGCTGCTGTTGCTGGGGTGCCTCATCCTGCTGAGCTGCCTGCTCCTGCTGAGCACGCCTTCCTCCTCTACGCCTGTTTTCTGACATCTGCAGAATGCAACCACACATCAGAATTGATCTGGCAAATCTTGCAGCATAAGAAAAGGGTATAGAATTCTTCCACAACACTGAACAGATGAACATCTTCACTAATCTCCAACAAAGACCAACACAGCTTCTCAGATAAAGAGGGAAGTGGAATAAAAAGGCTTCCCAACTAGACAACTAACTTTACTAACATATAACAGATAAACCAAAATGCAGGGGATACCCACACTCTGGTGACAGTCATTACAAAGATCCAAATCCAGCATAGTTCACCATGACAAACATATATGCATAGGATAAGCAAACTACCCTGTCTAACTAAGACTAACTAAAAGCAAGGCTAATGCTAAGACTATAGCTTCTATGTATATATTTTCGTATTAATTACAAGAACTGACGCTGACGATCTATGGTTCTAAATTTATCTTGGTCCTGCAGTCGGGGTTGCCATAGGACTAGTGTCCACGCTGAGGTGAGCGGTACGGGTGCTGAGTCTCGATGGGAGCGGGGGAGCCATCATCCAGGTGACGACGCTCCGCGCGCTCAGCCCGCAGCTAGGCGATCTCAACACGAGCCCTACTCAACTCGTCCAATGCATGGTCCAGCTCCGTGTTTAGCATGGCGGCTAGGTTGACTGTGCTGCTCAACCTAGGATTGTCCTCACCAACAGGTGAGACAATCACGCCTCCTGTGTTGCCAGATGGACGACGAGTGTAATACTTCAGGTTGAGACCATCAGCTACCCCACCGAGACTGAACAGTAGTGCGAAAGCGCACGCCGTGTGGCATCTTGCATGGCTGCCTCAGCTGAGTCCCGCTCAGAGATGGAATAGTGCTCTGAGCAGACCTCCGCACCCTAAAGACTGTTCTCCGGATGGTGCACCAAGCAGGTAGCCTCCTAGCGGTCCGAGTAGACCCCGCGATGGTGCTGGAAGACCACACAACGATACTCGATAGACCAAGTACGCCGGTCAAGTGCCCGACGTAGCAGGGTGTCGAGCGCATCATGGAAGTGACACCCGCGAGCAGCGTCGTGAGTGATGGGTCGAGCAACCCATCCTTCCAACTCCTGGTCGGCAGAAAGGTCGGTGTCGTGGCTCGAGCTGCTGTCGCCACCTCCGCCGTCTGGGTCTCCTCCAGCAGCTACTCCAGCGACTGGGGCGCTCAGCGGTGGTGTAGGGGGCGCCTCCAGCAGAAGCACGGGGGAACAGCTCCTCACAGACTCTATCTCTTGCTAGAGCGAGAAAGAAGAGCCCTGCTGCTCCTGCTCCTCATGCAGGCGGTGGTGCAGCCTCTCCAAATGGCTGGACTGACCGGTCACTGGACGACGAAGCGGACGCTCAGCGAGACGAGAGGGTAAGAAGGGGATGACGGACTTCCGTGCAGTGTGTCTAAGACGAGCCATCTACAAAAGACACCGTAAGCATAAGAGTGAGAACAAAACTAATATGACCAGCAAGTAGACCATAAATAAATGAGGAATTAGAATGAGCAAAAGATTTTTAGCAAGGTATAATATATAGTAGAACATAGGTTTGGTCGATATGACCAACTTTTGAAGGGATACCAAAGTCAAGGCAAGAATAGGGGTCTATAATCCTTAGAATGACTATTCTACTCTAGGTTAGTGGTCCTACAGTCAGCACGGCTTTGATACCACCTATGTCACACCCAGTTTTAGAAGGCAAACCGAATGCGAACCATGTACGTGCTAGGATCAGCAATTCACGTACATAGCAGTTACATAACTGGACATCATCACACAGTGCTCAAATCATAATATAAAAGGGGAATAATAGTCGATTACATCATATGTCTGAGACATCCACATAGATACACGCGGCCTTCACAGGCAGCCGACTGCGGGTTGCCGCTAACCCACGCCTAGAACTCATCGTAATCTTGGAATTCCTGGAAGTCTCCTTCGGCCTTCCACGGCTTCATCTTCTCGTAAGCAGTGGTTGCAATGCAGACAACCTAGGGGGGTTTGGTGTGTAGAGCAAGGGTGAGTACACATCAACATACTCAGCAAGTGTCCTATTTGGCTGTAGTGGACTAACTTTATGTGGGGGTAAGTCAAGTAGTTGCTTTTAATTGGTCAGATTATTATTACTAGTAGAGAAAGCCAAGTTTTAGAATTAACCCACGTTATTAACCCAAACGTACTCTTTCCAAATGGAAAGAATACCACTTACCATTACCATAATCAATACCAAAAACCATCAATCTCATTGACACCTATAATCCAAACATCTCTGATCAAGTACCACTAATCACTGGAGCTCCCTTGGCCGCTCATAACCGTGAGCACGACTGATATATCAGTTTTCAGACACTCTGCAGAGGTTGCGCACTTTACCCACAAGCCGTGATTTCCCTTTCTGTCCGGAGATCATGACTCTCCATTGATCACTACCAAGGTGACCCAGCAGGGTATCACTACGTAGCCTTTACAAAGATTCCCCGGAGCTGTAGCCGCCCGTTAGGTTTCCTAAATGTACCGCACTCCTCCCCAAGGGACAAATCAACCTTGGCAGAGCGAGCCGCATACACCGAGCCCCATTGACGGCACGACGGCTAAGCAAACTACACCCCGGTTCCTCTAATTATTCAGCTAAGGGCGTCCCACTCCACTCTCATGGTTGCACTGTTTTCCCATGCGGTCATCCAAGGAACAGATCCTTATGGAGAGGCACTCGAGAAACCGCTCGAGTCCCCTTAAATGCCACAAGTATATCATCATAAATAAGAGGGAAAACAACGTATCATAGATAATTCTCATCATGTTCATTGATTAATGTTAAGCAATAGCATAAAGCTAACAATAATAATCCGACCCAAATAGGTAAAACAAGGACATGGATAACAAAAGCTAGTCAATCCTTAGGTATAACTATGTAAATGTGGGAAGTGAATTATAGAATGGATAGGACAAAGATAGGTCAAGGGACACTTGCCTCCACCAACCAGCTGCTGCTCAGGGGCTTCTCCTGTGAGTTCCTCGGGCTCTTCAACCAGATCGTTCTCTATACGAGCGCAAACATACATACATCCACGCATTTAATACAAAGGAACAGTACATCATACAATAGAATGCAATAAATAAACAGACGTTCCACGCGGGGCTCGCAATTATGGTTAAGAGAGAAAGAGGAAATGACAGTCGGGTCTACGGTCGAGAAGCGATTATGTTACATAATTATAAATTAATGCACTCACTTAACAGAAGGGCATTAATTTGGACACTGCGTTTAGCATAAAGTAAAGTCATGTTCTATATTTAATCATTATAAATAAATAAAGATGAATGAAAGGGAGTGGTCGCACGGCGAGACGCGCGACACAACATTTAAATTGAATTAAGAACTGAACGACTCGCCGTGCGACAGAGCGTGCAACGAGATTCTTGCATTAATTATAGATAAACGTTAAGCGTTGCGCGACGAAACGCACGACGACTTACGTCAACAGAACTAGATTTAAAAACGAATCATCGCGCGGCGAAGCGCGCGACACAACACATTAATAAATATAAATTAAAAGAATCGTCGCGCGACAAAGCACGCGACACAACACATTAATAAATAATAAATTTAAAAGAATCGTCGCGCGACGAAGCGCGCGACACAGCACATTAATAAAGATGAAATTAGAATGAACCGTCGTGCGGCGAAGCGCGCGACACAGCACATTTACTAAACAAAATTAAAATGGATTAAACAAGGGTTAAACGAAGCGCGACTACGGTCGCATGCGCGGGAGCACGCTGCTCATGCCGAGGGCACGTGAGCCTTGCAGGCGCATGGGACGCGAGTCGCCGGGGCTCGGGCGCGGGCAGGGGCGCGGCCGAGGGCGTGGCGTGGGGCGCGCGACCGAGGGCGCGGCCAAGGCGCGACGCGAGGCCGAGGGGCTCGCAGCCGGGGAGGGGCTCGCCGGGGGCGGGCGCGGCCGGGAAGGGGACGCCGAGGGCGCGAGCGCGCGGTGAGGGGCTCGCCGGGGGCGCGAGCGCGCGGGGAGGCCGAGGGGGCGACACGGGGCGCGACCGAGGGCGGCGCGCAGGGCGCGGGGCCGAGGGTGGCGCGGGACACGGGGCCGAGGGGCGGCGCGGGCGCAGGGCCAAGGGCGACGCGCAGGGCGCGGGGCCGAGGGCCGCGCGGGACGTGGGGCCGAGGGGCGGCGCGGAGCGCGGGCAGGGAGGCCGCGCGGGGAAGAAGAAGGGGAGGGGGAGGAGAGAGAGAGAGAGGGAGAGGGAAGGGGAGAGGAAAACTCACCTTCAGGGATCAAAACTCCGGCGATCACGTCTCCAAACCCTAAGGCACCACGAGGAGAGAGAGAGAGAGGTGGAAGAGGGATAGGGAGGTTACTGCGCGGGAGGAAATCAAATGAGACAAATGGATCAGGGGAAGGGAGGGGGCGCGCGCATGGGGAGGGCAGGGGGCGCCAGGGGCACGCGGGTCGGACCGGGCCGGGCTGGGCCACAACGTGGATCGAAACCCAAGACATGCACGACCACTAAACGGAATCCAATCGCGAACCGAAATCCGAAATGGGACGAGACGAACACGCGACATCAGACAAAGAAATGTGCTTCAGCATGATACAACACCCATGACACTTAGGTTTTGTTTATACATGACACGGACACCTGTCACTATAATGGTTTGAAATTGGGAAGAAGGAGCGAAACGAGAAGAGAAAAGAGAGTAACGCCCGAATTTGGTGAGTGAAAAGAAGAAAAAAATTCTACCCCCAAATTCAAGGCGTTACACAATGTTCGCATCACCTACCTTATTAATGCCAAAAGAATTGAGCTTATTGATGATTAGATTTAGACGAGAATACATATATCTAACAAGCTCATTATCTTTCATAGCGAAAGAATTATACTCATTTAAGACTAGGCAATGTTTTTGCTCACGGACATTGGATGTACCGTCATGGAGCTCATGCAATTTTTGCCAAATCTTATTAGTAGTTTTCAATGTAAAAACTTGATTAAAAATATCCATGCTAAGAGATTCATACAAGCAATTTTTGGCTCTAGCATTTAAATGAATTTCTTTTTCCTCACTCATGGTAGGTTTCTCGAGATTTTTGGGTGGTTTCATCCCGTCACGAGTGACTCTCCAAACACCTAGATCAACGACCTCTAGGTAACAAGCTATTCTAGCACTATAAAATGGGAAGTTAGTGCCGTCGAAGTGTGGTGGCCTATGGGTATCCATCCCTTCCTCTAAAAGTGTCGGCTCTTTTAGCGGTGAAGCTAAAGTGTTTCAAATGAGCCAAACCAGGCTCTGATACCAATTGAAAGAAATAGGTGACGCCTAAGAGGGGGGGGGGTGAATTAGGACTTCTAAAACTTCCACTAAACAATGCCACAATTAAATCCCTAGAGCAAAACCTATGCAAATAATCAATTCACAATGTGCAGACTAGGTTTAGTCTAAGTGTTGCTATCTCTACCGCGAAAGTTAAGTTTCAATCTAAACAATCTAACTAGAAAGACAAGATTGAAACTTAAATTCTTTATGTAAATGCGGAAGCTAAAGAGAAGATAGAGATGCAAACTCTCGTGGATGACGCCGGTATTTTTACCGAGGTATTCGGAACCGCGCAAGGTCTCGACTAATCTTCATTGGTGCCCCTACGCAAAGAGAAGCCCACGTGAGGGCCAAGCACCTCGGTCGAGTAACTCCGTAGAGAGCCACGGGCCTTCTCCACGCGCAAGTGGTGCTCTGCTTTCGGCTCCTCTCAGACGCTCCCCACCATCTCCACTATCGAGCTTTCAGCCGAGACGTCGCGGGTCTCATTCCCTCTACTACACGGTGGCGGGCGTGACACAAACACAGTTGTCACGGTTTCGCAAGACTCTTGCCCCACTTGGTACAATTACAACGGCTCGCGCAAGAGCCGATGGGTTGTGTGGTTTGTCTAAACTCACTCAACTAACTAGGATTCACCTAGAGCAAGCGCTAATGCGGTCTAACTAACCTAAGCACTTCGCAAAGCACCTACGCTAATCACCAAGTCATTCTATTAAGCACTTGAGTGTTTGAGCACTTGGAAATGTCTACAATATGCCTTGGTATGTTGCTTGGGCTCCCACACCTTCAAATGGATGGTTGGGTGAAGTATATATATAGGCCCCAACTCAACTAGCCGTTGAAAAGCAGACTGTTGTAAGGGTGGCACACCGAACAGTCCTATCAGCCAACGGTGCACCAGCTGTGTACCAACGGTGCGCCAACAGTGCGCCAATGGTGTGCAACCAACGGCTAGTTCTGACACACCCGACAATCCTGTCAGCCAACGGTGTGCCAACAGTGTGCCAATGGTGCGCCAACGGTGTGCAGCCAACGGCTAGTTCTGACTGCTAGCCATTGCGTGCACCGAACAATGAACAGTGATTATCTGGTGCACACTGGACAATCCGGTGCCTCCTCTCAGTCATGGAGCAAATGGAAACTCTGTTGGCTGTCCTGTGCAGCAAATGTGTGTCACCAGTGCGCTAGCTGACAGCCCATCTTCTGGGTCTTCTATATTTTGTTCTTGGGCTTCTTTGGTCTTGAATCTTGGACTTCTAAGCTCTTTTATGTCTTTATTTGAGGTGTTGCATCCTCAGTGTCTTAGTCCAATCCTCTTCGTATCCTGTGAACTATAAACATAAACACTAGCAAACACATTAGTCCACATGTTATATTGATCATCAAACACCAAAACCTATTGAGCCAAATGGCCCGGAGTCCATTTTCCTTACAAAGGCCTTTGTTGATGGTGATGTTGGCGGTGTCCTCGTCGGAGGAGGAGTCGGTGGAGCTCTCATCGGAGGCCCATTCCTGCCCCATGTGTGCCTCGCCACCCTTCTTCTTATAGTATCTTTTCTTCTCCATCTTTTTCTTCCCCTTCTTGTCGTCGTCCCTGTCACTGTCACTTGTATATGGACATTTAGCTATAAAGTGACCGGACTTACCATACCTATAGCACACCCTCTTGGAACGGGGCTTGTAGTCCTTCCCCTTCCTTTGTTTAAGGATTTGTCGAAAGCTCTTAATGATAAGAGCCATCTCCTCGTTGTCAAGCTTGGAGGCATCGATTGGAAGTCTACTTGGTGTAGACTCTTCCTTCTTTTCTTCCATTGCTTTGAATGCAACGGGTTACACCTCAGGTATGGAGGTGGCGCCTTGCTCCAAGTTGACAATATGTTTGGAGTCTTTGATCATAAGTTCAAAGCTCACAAACTTGCCAATCACTTCCTCGGGGGACATCTGTTTATATTTAGGATCTCCATGAATTAATTGAACTTGAGTAGGATTACAAAATACGAGAGATCTTAGAATAACATTGACCATTTCATGGTCATCCCATTTGGTGCTCCCGAGGTTGCGCACTTGATTGACCATCGTCTTGAGCCGGTTGTACATTGCTTGTGGCTCTTCTCCTTTGTTGAGGATGAATCGACCGAGTTCACCCTTGATCGTCTCGCGTTTGGTGATCTTGGTCACCTCGTCCCCTTCGTGCGCCATTTTGATGAAGTCCCAAATCTCTTTGGCATTTTTCAACCCTTGCACCTTATTATACTCGTCCCGACACAAGGAAGCTAGGAGTATAGAAGTTGCTTGGGAATTAAAATGCCTAATTTGGGCGGCCTCATCCGAGTCGTAGTCCTTGTCGCCCACCTGTGGTTCCTGCGCTCCAAACTCAATAATATCCCAAATGCTTTCGTGGAGTGAGGTTAGATGGTGCCTCATTTTATCACTCCACATGCAATAATCTTCACCATCAAAATATGGTGGTTTGCCTAGGGGTACCAAAAGTAGAGGAGCACGCTTTGGAATACGAGGATAGCGAAGAGGCATCTTACTATACTTCTTACGCTCGTGGCGCTTCGAAGTTGTAGACTCGGCGCCGGATGTGAAAGGTGATGAAGAGTTAGTCTCGTAGTAGACCACCTTCTTCATTTTCTTTTTCTTCTTGTCACCCTTCCTATGTGACTTGATGGAGGAAGAGGATTCCTCCTTGTATTTGTCGCCGGACTCCCTTGAGAGAGTCCTTCCCAAGCCTATGGTAATTGTTGCCGGTGACAATCTCCCTCTTGGCGTGATCTCGAGACATCACTTTGAGTTTGTTAGACTCTTAATGAAGCACTGACTCTAATACTAATTGAAATTCACCTAGAAGGGGGTGAATAGGCGAAACCTGAAATTTACAAACTTAAACTCGCACTAAGGCAGGGGTTAGTGTTAGAATTAAATCTGAGTGCGAAAGATTGTTTCTCTTGCTATGAGTTGCTCAAAGTAATGTGGATAGCTTTGGGAGCAAACTCAACCAATATTAGCAAGGAAACTTTTAGAGATAGGAAGGAAACAAATCAAGTGAAGATCAATGCAAGTGAACACGGTGATTTGTTTTACCGAGGTTCGATTCCAAAGAACCTAATCCCCATTGAGGAGGCCATAAAGGCCAGGTCTATTCCAACCCTTTCCATCTCTCAATCGGTCACACAGACCAGTCGAGGCTTCTCCTTAATCACTTGGGTCACTAAGAACCCACAAGGATAACCACACACTTAGGTGTCTCTTGCTAGCTTTACAAAGCACTTAGAGAATAAGAAATGAGAAGGAGAAAGCAATCCAAGCAACAAGAGCAACAAAAGAACACAAAAACACCCTCTCTCAAGTCACTAATGAATTGAGTTGATTTGGAGTCTTGGAGAGGATTTGATCTTTGGAATGTGTCTTAGAGTGAATGCTATTGCTCTTGTATTGAATGTAAACTTCAGAAAACTTGGATGGCTTGAATGGAGGTTGTTGGGGGGTATTTATAGCCCCAACCACTATTCTAGCCGTTGTTGTCGATGGCGCACCGGACAGTCCGGTGGTGCACCGGATAGGGCATTGTTCACTGTCTGGTGCGCGCCACGTCAGCACGCCTTTGGGGTTTGGAGCGGTTGACCGTTGAAGTTCTTTGTCTTGTAGTTGCACCGGACAGTCCGGTGGCACACCGGATATGTCTGGTGCGTTCTGACTTCCTGCTCTGACTTCTGACCACGCATTGTTTGCTTTTGCAGTCGACCGTTGAGCGCAAGTTACCGTTGCTCCATTGACTCACCGGACATGTCCGGTGCACACCGGACTATCTGGTGAATTATAGCGGAGCGCTCCCTGGAAAACCGGAGAGTGGCTAGTTCGAGTGGAGCTCGTCCTAGGGCACTGGACACTGTCCGGTGCACACCAGACACTGTCCGGCGCCCTACTGGCAGCACACTCTCAAGTCTTTGCTCCAAACTTTGTTAAGTTCCCAACTTAATTTCTTTCTTGGTTTATGTTGAACCTTATGCTCCTGAGATAAAGGACATCTTGGCAAACTAATTAGTCCACATGGTTTGTGATAGACGTCAACCACCAAAATCGATTATAGGAAATGTTTAAGCCCATTTCCCTTTCACATTAGCAATTGTTTCCTCAACAGCTCCCATCTTTGCAAGGTCCTCGAGCATGAGATAAAGGTAGTGAGAAACACATCCATTCCAAAAAATGGAGGGTCTCTTTGTTGCCAATAGACTTGGTGTTGCTATATTGATACTAGCATTATTAGTGACCACCTAGACAACATGTTCCTCCCCTATTTCTTGGATACATCTATCCACAAGATCGAAAATATACTTGCTATCCTTCTTCATAGTTGAGTAGTCCATAGAACCCAAGAAACAGACCCCTTGAGCACTATAGACAACTAAATTCATTACCCTGACCCTTTCTATTGGTCCATGCATATGTCATAACTAGCTGAGTGCCCGTGCGTTGCAACGGGAATATACAATATCAGTATACTACAATAACTTATATACAAAATGTGTGTTATACTGTTATGAGAAAATGTTTCATAATCAATTTATAATTCTAGCCATACATAAATTTTGTTATTTTAATCTAATTGTTTCACCACTACATTGCAACTATCAATATCATGCAGACTTCGATATATGCCACGATTTGTATGGTCTCATCATTGGAGAGCACGTTCTACACATGCCAGGAGAAATTCCCTCGTACATCGTTAGTCATCAGACACGCTTCACCATACGCTCTTGCTTAAACAAAAAGGCAAGTGTGTGTGTTTGCGAAGAGAATTAAAGGTAGCCGGCACAAAAGCTACGGTGGCGAGGATGACGAACTGGTCACTGTTGTTGATCCTTCTCTGCGTCACCTACGACGCCAAGATGATGCCACAATTCTCGATATAGTGGTCGTCGAACGCGCGCGACATGACGAGTACCGATGACTTTTGGTTGGGCTGCCAAATGAAGTGCACCCTGGGCTCATCAGTGAGGTAGTACCCCGGGCCGTTGCACCACCGGATGCGCTACTCCACTACATACATCATGTTTGAGGACACTCACACAACGTCAGCAACGTCCATCGTCCCAACGCACAAGAATTCATGTCCGGTCAGTAGCGACTTACGTGACATGTTGGGCTTCAGGTAGACGATGAGCTGGACGGCGTGATGACATCATCGTCGGATGCGGTGTCCAGAACAACCCGAGAGTCGTCGACGTTGGCGACAACCATGAGGCCCCCCTGCTTAACGATGGACAGCGCGGTGCAGCTGCTCTGGATAGGGTTGGACGAAATGCTCGTGGCTCGCTGGCTCGCTCGGTTCATGGTCAGCTCGGCTCGGCTCGGATCGGCTCGTTTGAATTTTTTCACGAGCTGAGCTGACATCCTAGCTCGGTTCGTTAACGAGCCAGCTTGCGAGCTAAACGAGCTACCATATTCCAGCAAAACGTAACTATATGCATATCATTTACAGAATAATTGATGCACATGTTATATATATGTGAGGTGTCTATGGCATATGAATTAAACTAATAATTAATGAACTATGTCTATATGTTAATTTGGTCTATGCAAATATAATTATAGGTTAAATTGATGGACATGTATGTGAATTGTGAATTAATGAGTGATGAATTATGCTAATTTGGTGTTACATTGACGTGGTTTGTGAAACTATGAGTATAATTACTATTTTTTATTGTTAAATTAGTTTAAAATTATGTAAAAAATAATTATTATGTACATATTATTTTTTTCTGCTCTGGCTCGCGAGCTAAACGAGCCAGCTTGAGCTCGTAAACGAGCCGAGCCGAGCTGACTCTATGGCTCGTTACCTTAACGAGCCGAGCCGAGCTGGCTCGTTATCCACCCCTAGCTCTAGACCGCGTCCAAGCGGTGGCTTCGCGGGAGCTTATCGTACACAGCGACGCATGCGACCACGTAGGACTGCTTCTAGAGGTCAAACTGACAGTCGCCAAGCTTCTTCTCGTCATCGATGAGCGACGCCAACGCGAGTGCCTCCTGCTCATGGTGTTTGTTCGGGGTTTCAAGTAAGAAACATGGATTCATGCTTGGCGTTGGTTTATGAAAATGACTCACAAGTTTGATCTATGGAAACAATATTATGAAAAATAAATGTCACACATGCAAAAAAGGGAATTTAAGTATAAAACATTATTCAAACAAAAGAAATTGCATGCAAAGCTCTTCTTTAAATAATATTACTTCCATCCAAAAATATAATTCAAGAATCTCGGTGATACTTATCTACTACTACGCATTGTGCAAGGGTAGCAAGTGAGCTTGGTGAGAGATGTAGTAGATATATTTCCTGTCATAGATATAGACATAAATGCACATGTGGTGCAGTGGTAGCTACTCTTGGCCTTTGCTTGAGAGGTCATGGGTTCAAATCCCCTTGAGGACTGTGTTTTTTTTTAATTTTAGCTAGACGTGTGTTGTACGGGGGGAATGGAAATGGGCTTTGCGGGAAGAGGGAATGGGAATGAGGAATGAGAAACATAGAACAAGGAATGAGAATGGTGGCAGGGAACGAGAAACGTATAACAAAGAATGGGAATGGGAATGAGAAACGTAGAACAAGAATGGAATGGTGGAAAAACGGGAATGGCAGAACAGGAATGGTGGTAGAACACGGAATGACAGACTACTACTGCAGCCTTAATAAGTAGTATAGATTGTACAACCTATGGGTTGCCATGATTCTTGGTGGCTCTTGAACCTATCCAACACCTTTTCCTTGCATTTTTCAAGAATGGTATGCTCATCTCATAGGGACTAGAACCTATCAAACCTCTATCCAATGCACCAATTGCCTCAACCATATGAGCAAAGCTAGGAAGGGTGGCTATGTTATGTGCAATACTAGCTTCATAAAAGAATTGACATATATACTCACAAGCTCTATCCCTTCTCTCCTCTCTTTTCTGAGTTGTAAATTACGTTTGAATTTTTTTGCTAGTGCTCAATCCACTTTTGTACTTTTGGACAGAATCTTCAAAGACTCAGGTTTGTAGAATTTATTAATAGTGCTACCAATTGTTGTTAATCTAGAGCTACTGCCACCTTTTGTTGACTTGAGCAGAATAACCAATTTTTTGTATTTTAGCCATTTTCTTGAAAAATGTTCACGTTTAGACCCTTGGATGACTTAATCTCATTTTTGGACCCTTTGCTCGGCGCCACTGTGGCGCCGAGGTAGCACGGCTCGGCGCCACAGATCTTGGCGCCGAGGTGCGTGCTCCGCTGGCGAAAGAGGCTGACACGACGCTAACATGGCCTAGCTCGGCGCCATGGATCATGGCGCCGAGCTCCTACCTCCAACCGCGACACGGAGGAGCGAAGCTGCGGCAGAAGTAGCGCAGGATGGGGGCAAGAGGCGGGTAAGCTAGTGCCACTGTTGGAGCCATGAGCGTCGGAGGCGGAGCACCAGCACCAGCACCAGCACCGCAACGTTGGGACAGCCGGCAAGGCGAGGGAGGCGGAGTGGTCGGCGCTGCCGCTTCGGCGGCGCGCGTGGAGGAGAACAAGCGGCTGTGGGTGGTGGCGGGGTGCAGACGACTTTGATTGTCTAGCATTTCCATAGAATATTGCGAAGTGCAGGCGACCTGTCATTTCCTGATCATTGGCATGGGTTTGGATTTTGGGTTTGGGGATTAATTTGGTGACCGTTCTGCGTATCGGGCTCTAGGTTTTCTGTTTAGAGAGTTTATTTTCTTTATATTGGTTTTTTCCCCATCGCAACTGTTTTGTAGACACGTGGTCTGTGTTACGTCTAATTACCCACACTTGCTACGAAATTGTGACTCCTTGCCTTCAATTTTGGAGCAATATGCGAATTAACTAAATTTGGTATCTCGCTTCAAACGGAAAATTTTGAAATTTGTGGTCTCAGTTTGATGCGTTCGTTGAATTTGGCGGGTTTTCAGTGGGCTGTTTGCTTTTGAGGGCCCACATATTCCATGTCCGTTTTCCACCTTCCCATTAGTGTCCTACTTTTCTACGCGCAGTTCTCGTCATGATTTCTCTGCCGAACCATACAAACAAATTATAGGAGCTCGATGCCATGAATCATGGCGCCGAGCTCAGCCACATTGGTGCCATGCCAGCCTCTCGTTGTTAGCGGAGCACGCACCTCAGCGCCAAGATCTGTGGCGCCGAGCAGTGTTACCTCGGTGTCACAACCTTTGGCGCCGAGGAAAGGGTTTTTGTCATAGCCTTTGGCGCCGAGGAAAGGGTTCAAAAATAAGATTAAGTTATTTTAGGATATAAACATGAACATTTTTCAATAAAAGGGCTAAAATACAAAAAAATTCGGGCAGAATAACTTCATTCCCATGTTCACTTTCTTCTTCACTTGACCTATCACCTCCTGAGTTATCAAGATCAATTTCATCCCTTTCTCTTTGCTTTTCCTTTCTTTTTTTGCTCCTGTGCATCACTATTCTTTGTAAGCAAAGCCACCAATGCTTCCATCACATCCTGAGTTGGAACTTTCTTGCACTTACAAACATTAAAGCATGCAATGTTAATAAGATGATACTTCACTCTTGTAATTCCAGCATTGATCAACTTGTCACAATAGTTGCACTTTAGTGAATGCTTCTTCTTTAAATCTGAATAATAACAATGCTTCCATGTTGGATCATCTGACTTGATAGTTGCTGCTTGAGATTGTATTATTGAAGTAGAGGCAAAACTTGATGTAATGATTTACAATACAATAACTAGCCAAATTTAATTGTTGTAATGATTTATGAAGTAATGACATCAAACAGGAGAAAAACATATCTATCTAATATTGAAATCCATCTTTTCAGGTTCAACAACTCAAGGTATAATTCTAGATTGTAATACTTGTAGAAATGAATTTTGTTAATCCATCTAGTATCTACTTCACAATTCACATATCAATAAGCATCTAAGCATCTAGCGTGGGAACTGAGAACTTGCCTTACTGCTGCTGCTGCTGGGATTCAGACATGGTGAGGAACTTGCCTTGCTGCACGGCAACCGGATGCAGTGCGGCGCGCAACACAGCTATGGGGCGTACAAGTAGGAGAAGCAAGAGGCTGCACGATAACCGGATGCAGGTTGACGTGCAACACAACTATGTACAAGGTGGCATATAGGGGCATACACAACAGCTACATATAATGCCACATGTAGGGCGACCGAATGTTGGGATGCAGGGCGACGTGAAGCAAGGGGCTAGGTGGCTGGCAACATCGGCGGCGTGCAGAGTCGTACGAGGAGCTCAGCGGCAGGCGTCGGTATGAGTCGTATAAGGCTAGGGTATCAGTAATTCGGTGAAGCCCAGAGTGAGCGTGCCTACAGGTTGTTTTTGGCCTCCACGTTTCAAAGATTCAGCCCAATAAAATGCTGACAGGCATTGATAAATCTAGCTAACTTTATATGTTTAGGCCATCTTTAGCAAATACACTATCACATCCTGTATTTCAAACTTCACTATGCAAACAATGCCAAATAGTATTATCTACAGTTATGTGTCCCCTATTTTACGTGATCTACCAAAGACAACCTTATCGAGCTAAATAAGGCTATTAGCGACTAATTTCGATTAACGTTAAATAGTGCATCTTTTAGCTCTAGACCACCTTAAACACTATAGCCAGCTATTTGAAACATTGATCGTATTTGATATGATATTGTGGTGGTTACGCGAGAAGATGGGGGCTAGATCTACGTAGGAACACGAGCGATTGATAGCGGGATTAGTTTTGTCTTTGGTGAGATAAGTCTTATCTAAGAGGAATAACGACGCGCATAAGCCTCATCCAAGGGAGGGGAATAACGACACATGTTTCGTGCGTGACTCGTGCTCTATAGGAGTAGAGATTGGTTGCGGTGGGCGAGGTTCCACCAACAGTGCAACGGCTGAGCCACATGTGAGGGCCCAGTAAACTAGTGTGATGGACCCCCTCCAAGAAGAAACCATAAAAATATTAATATTTAAGTGAACATATGATCCACATACTAGATATTAAACTGATAAGAACAAATATTAAACTTCATTTTAGCTAAAACACTGAGAAAATTATGAGCTAGAAAGGAGTTCGATTTTTTTTATAGCTCGCTCGGTCCGTTGTCCTGCCTCACGTAATACTATTTAGGAGCACTGCATTGCGCAGTCTAGGGGGTAACGACATATGTGTGGTGCTATATCGGTCACTCCATCTTTTCATGTCAATTTTTTTATCGGTTACCGTCTTTCATGATAAAGAAGACAAGCAATTGTTTGCGAGGCTTTCAGTTTAAACCTGAACATGAGGCGACCTGATTTCCAAGCACCTGTTATCGTTTCATTCGGATCCCGCTCAGCTCACCACTCCCTACGCTGTAGGCCTGTTCCAGGTCTCTTGCACCACTTCCCTGAAACCATCCGCTTTAAACAAGTGGTTCTTGAATTAGAATGTAGCCTTGCTTGCGTTGGTCTCTTGCCGACTGGGAATGACCGGGCGACGGTTTTTCAAATTCTTCAGTCAAGGCTCAAGACCGTTCAGTGCGAGGTTGGGGAACAAGATAATTGGATTTTTGTCACTCACAATGTTGTCTTCTTGTTATAATTACCACTGTGTCTATGAATTATGGGTCCAACTGGGTCTATGAAATGTGGGTCCGATGGCAATTTTACAAATATGTTTCTTGTTGACGGCAAATATCAGAATCTCTCGTTGAGGAACAGGAGGTCTGCGGAACGTTCTGTCCCGCCAAACCAAGTAAACTTTCGGTTTTGCAGGCAGATTTCCATCAGCTGACAATCATCCAGAGCTGCTCTGAACTTACCGATTAATCTCTGGTTTAGGACGAGTAGTAGGTCTACTCTCGTGTCATGTTAAAGTACTGAACATCTCCATCTGCGTATGAACAGTACTTTCTGCAGATTAAAAGAAATTACATAGGCATTGGGTGCATCAACACCTCGTTCGTTAGCGTTATCTTATGATACTGGTTAATGGCACCATTGTATAATCCCCTTCCTCTCTCTTGACAACGACGCCGTACGATAGCATCATCTGACAGCAGCTCTTTGCTTCAATCAGACAGCGGCAGACCCGTTCCGTTGTTCCGGCTGGAAGCGATCGCCATGAGAGCGACCCTTCAAAGCATGATCGTTGAATTCTTAGCTACATCTGTACCGATTCGTACCAAATCATGCCTGCTAGTATAAAGTAATACGGCCTAGTGCAGGGGGCTGGGACCAACGAATGGCATCTGCATCCCGCAGCGAGACTCCGAGGACTGAATCAAAGCACCCGAGCCACGACAGAAGAAGGCCACCGCGCTATTGACTTGCACGGTCCTCGTCCTTGGAACTCACAACCTCATTTAGCCAAGGAGCTCACAGAAAAAACAGCCCGTGACACGGGCACCGATCGAGAGCGAAATGGAACTCCGCCATTTCCGCTGCTGCGCTTCGCGGCTTCTTCTACTCGTCACCCTCCTCCTCGGCTTCCGGCGGGCCGGTGCCCAGGACAGCACAAGCTACACCGTCCCCGCGCAGTTCGCCTGTGACGTGTCGTCGCCGTGCGACACGTACGTCGTGTACCGGACGCAGTCCCCTGGCTACCTGGACCTCGGCAGCATCTCGGACCTCTTCGGCACGAGCCAGGCCCGGATCGCCAGCGCCAACGGTCTCAGCTCCGAGGACGGCGTGCTGCAGCCTGGCCAGCCGCTGCTCGTGCCCGTCAGGTGCGGCTGCGCGGGCGCCTGGTCCTTCGCCAACGTCACGTACCCCATCCGGCAGGGAGACACCTTCTACAACCTCGCCAAAGCCTCCTACGAGAACCTCACCGAGTACCACCTCATCCAGAATCTGAACCCGGGGTCGGAACCCACCAGTCTACAGATCGGGCAGGAGGTCACGGTGCCGCTCCTCTGCCGGTGCCCGGCTCGCGCTGAGCGGAGCCGCGGGGTGCAGAGCCTCATCACCTACATGTGGCAAGCAGGGGACACCATGTCCCAGGTGAGCAAGCTCATGAACGCCACCGTGGACGAGATCGCCGAGGCGAACAACGTAACCGCCAACACCTCCGCCTCCGCGTCCTTCGTGGGGCAGCCGATGCTGATCCCAGTTCGACAGCGGCCCCGGCTTCCGGCTCTGCTCTACGCTGCTGCGGCAGGCGACGGCAAGTCCCGGTCGCGACGTCGGGCTGTCGTCATAGGCGCCAGCGTCTCGGGGTCCCTCGTCGCGCTCGCCGCCTTGTTCGTCGCGATCCTGGCGCGCCGGAGGTACCGAAAGAAGCCGTCGTTGCGCCTGGGTTCACGGTTCGCCGTGAACACCAAGCTTTCTTGGTCCAGGAACCAATTCGGCCATGACGGCAGCAATTCCTTCGCCCACGTGATGAAAGGAGGCAAGCTGCTCACCGGCGTGTCGCAGTTCATCGACAAGCCCATCATCTTCGTGGAAGAGGAGATCATGGAGGCCACGATGAACCTTGACGAGCGGTGCAAGATCGGCAGCACGTACTACAGGGCGAAGCTCGACGGGGAGGTGTTTGCGGTGAAGCCAGCGAAAGGTGATGTGTCGGCGGAGCTGAAGATGATGCAGATGGTCAACCACGCCAACCTGATCAAGCTGGCCGGCATATCCATCGGCGCTGACGGGGACTACGCATTCTTGGTGTACGAGTTCGCCGAGAAGGGCTCGCTCGACAAGTGGCTGTACGAGAAGCAGCCACCGTCCGCGCTGCCATCGTCGTCGTGCACCGTGGCAACTCTCTCGTGGGGCCAGAGGCTGAGCATCGCGCTGGACGTCGCGAACGGCCTACTCTACATGCACGAGCACACGCAGCCGAGCATGGTGCACGACGACATCCGCGCGCGGAACATCCTCCTGACGGCGGATTTCAGGGCCAAGATATCTGGCTTCTCCCTGGCCAAGCCAGCCATGGTCGACGCCGCCGCCGCGACGAGCTCCGACGTGTTCGCCTTCGGGCTGCTGCTCCTGGAGCTCCTATCCGGCAGGAGGGCGATGGAGGCGCGCATCGGCTCGGAGATCGGCATGCTGTGGAGGGAGATCCGTGGCGTGCTGGAAGCCGGCGACAAGAGGGAGGCGAAGCTGAGGAACTGGATGGACCCCGCTTTGGGAAGCGAATACCACATGGACGTGGCTCTTAGCCTGGCCAGCATGGCGAGGGCCTGCACCGAGGAGGACGCAGCGCGGCGGCCGAACATGACCGAGGTCGTGTTCAGCCTCTCCGTGCTGGCGCAGCCGTTGTCAGTGGCCGACGGGTTCGAGAAGCTGTGGCAACCCAGTTCGGAGGACAACATCCGGATTGCCGGCTCGGTGGCAGCTCGATAAAATGAAAATACAACTTCGTTTAGCAGAGAAATTTTGTAAGTAGCTGCTAGTTCCTTGGTTGTGAACTTGCACTGTACGTCTGTACATTACTTCACTTCACTTTGAGCACTAATTTTGCACTGTGTAAGCTAGTTCATGTTCAACCTATAGTGTACTAGTATCTCTTTGTCTTTACGTACTAGTTTCCAAACTGAAGATGACAAATGGTAAATGGTGCGAGTTTGTTTGCAAATTTGAAATCCAGGGTTCATCTACCATTTGTCATCTTCAGTTTGGAGATTTCAAAAGGAACAACGGAGGGGAGTACCAGTGATGAAGTGAAGGATTTGCTAGTGTCCTTCCATTAAAAAAATACAATTCTCATTGTTTTGAGATTTTAAATTTAACTAAATCACTATAAAATATATGACTTATTATTCCAAATTAATGTTATAGAATTTATTATAGAATACTTTTTAATATTTGGAGTCATCATTTTTATAAACTTAGTTAAACTTCAGAAGTTGAAATTGTTTTTAGGATGAAAGTGGTAGAGTACAAGTATAACACCTTAAGACCCTGTTGCCAGTATCATTTTATAATATTGTGGTTTTAGAATACTATAGTATTTTTATTGTGATATAAATACCTTAGTTTTTAATTACTTTATTTTTAACTATGATATTTTTTTGAAACCGAAGTATGTTTGGTTCTATTGTTCTGTTGATCCAAACAGTGTCATCTATACTTTCGTGTTCCCTATTTTACACTACCCATTCGAAACAAGGTTTAGGGTTTAGCAAAAACCTATTTAATTCTTGCATCTATATGCAATCAACTAAGTACTATAGCAAGACTGCGAGAGGCTAGACCAGGGTGGGATGGAGCATAGGGACGGGAGGTACTGCCACGGAGAGAGGGAGCATTGCAGTGGGAGACTAGGATTGTTTTCAAAGAGAAAACTGAGGTTACCCATTGGTTTCGAATTCCCACTAGAGCGAAAATAAGATTAAACAATACAAAAGTACTAGGATTGTTTTGAGCTTTGTCAAATTTTGCGTCATATTGAGTAGATTTATCATCTTCTTTTGACTTTTGCAGTACAAAAATGCAAGAGATTCATTCTGAGCCTTGCATTCGCAAAAAATCTCGATCAATAAAGTCCTTGACTTCCAAGAGATAGCGAAAGGTGATATGTGGAGCTCAAATAATAAATAGAAAAAAGGGAAAAGATAGAGAAGAAAAAAATACCAAAAGGGCATATGAAAAACATGCAAAAGTATGGCAAAAAAGAGAAGACCTCCTCAACATCTTAAGACCTTGGGAAGAGGGATCATTAAAGGAGAAAGAGGCAATTTAGTACTCTCTTTGGACCAATCATTGACTTAGCAACATAAGCAACATGAGTAGCTACCACTTCCACTTACCCAAGCTCCACATAAAATTTAGTATAGGTAATGGTCAAGGCAAAAGAAAAGGGCTACAAAGTGAGGATACACATTGAGCAATCAAGTGTACCTCTAGGGAACCTGTATTTCTTTTGAAAAATTTGGAAACCCCTAAGAAATAAATCCAAAAAGATCACCGAGTGACTTATGGCCAAACGGGCGGCACGGCCCGACCCGACCCGAGCCCGATAAGGGCCCGGCACGACAGGCACGAGCACGTTAGGCCCGTTTACTTAATCGTGCCGGGCCGGGCCGCCCGACGTGCCTGGGACTAGGCCCAAGCACGGCACGCCCAATTTGAAAACGTGTCGTGCCGGCCCGTTTACCCGACGGCACGTCAGTGCCGGGCTGGCCCATAAACCCGCTCTATTCAAAAACACATCCACAGAGCCAAAATCACAGTTAAGATTAAAAATACCAAATTACACATCAGTTTAATGATATAAATCACAAGTCCTGGATATTAATAATTTTGAGCATCATCAGATCAGTTTAATGATATAAATCACAAGTCCTGGATACCAAATTACATATCAGTTTAATGATATATATCTGGTCAACACAGATCAGATCAAATCACATTAGGATCATCAGATCATCACAATTCACAGAACAGATATTAATAATTTTGAGCTGGTGCAATGGCTGCCTCGTTAAAAACCTATCTAGGTAAAACTCACACCTCGTGAGAAACCCTAGATAGGAAAAGAGTACAGCCCAGCTCATTAATTTCATACTTTCATCACTTAGTTCATCACAGAGTTCATAGGGCATACTTCAGTTACATATGCACATGGCAGAAACAAGCACAGAACATATTAATCAAGGAACAGATCTTTGAAGGACTCCTCCAGGTTTTTGTCTTCTATTGTGTGCTGCATCCTTGCATCAGCTGCCTCCCAGTCCTTGAGCAAAGAAAGCATCTCCACCATTCCTGAGCCAAGTCGACGTCGCCGCTCCTCGATGACCCTACCTACAAGACTAAATGCTGATTCTGAACTCACAGTAGAGACGGGAACAGAAATTATATCTTTAGCTAAGATTGAAAGTACTGGATATGTGAGTTTATGATCATGCCACCAGTCTAGGAGATTGAAGTCATCATCAAACTTCTGAACAGTGTCACTATCGAGATAAGCTGCCAGTTCAGAACCAGAAATACCAGGAGTACTTGCTGCATGAAGCAAAGCACTAGCTGATGTTCTTCTTGAGAGTTCAGGACGAAGCCCAGAACCAGCAGCAAGACCAAGCCCAGAACCATAGGAAGAACTGGCACCAAGACCAGCACTTAGCCCAGAACCAGCAGCAAGACCAAGCCCAGAACCATAGGAAGAACTGGTACCAATGCAATCTGCACCACCACCAAACACCAAATCCCAAGCATATTTGCTCTTACCTTCACCAGGGGTAGCATTTGAAGGCCTCTGCAACCTCACAGAACCAAATTTGTCATCATATTTATTGAATAAATCATTCAACTCAGCCCTCACAGAAGTTAGATAACTAGAGTAATCAGAATGTGAAAGTTGAGACAACAGTGCAAGGACATTGTTGAAACCTCTCATTTTAGCTCTAGGGTCAAGTATAAATGCAAATGCATATAGGTAAGGAATTGTTCCCCAGTACTTTAAGAATTTGTCTTTCATTGGGACAACTACATGTCTAAGCATGTTATCATTCTCATACATATTCATGTGCTTATTAATATGCAGAATGTGGTGCAACATTAGAGGTGAAGTGGGATAATAGACACCAGACATCACAACAGTAGAATCGTAGAACCTTTCAAGGAACTCCAATATTTTCTCACCAACATACCAATGTGCATCAGTTAAGAGTGTAGCACCCTCTTCTCTAGGGTGGTAGTGTGTCTGAATAAACACAGAGAATGTGCTCTTGTAAGATATGAGATGCTTTAGCATAAGATAGGTAGAGTTCCATCTCACATCCATGTCTAAACCAAACTTACGAGGTCTTACTCCCATAGCAACACAAAAACTTTTATATGCAGCAATTCTTTGGTTGGATGAGTTCAAAAAAGAGATGGCAGTTCTAAAATCTTCAAGGTAAGGTTTTAGTTCCTCAAATGTGGCATGCACAGCAAGGTTAATGATATGGCATGCACAACGTTGATGCAATAACAAAGAACCAATGTAACCAGATAGCAAAGGTGCTAGGTGGTCCATTGCTCTTGTGTTAGCAGATGCATTATCTAAAGTAATGGAGAAAACCTTATCACTTAATTCATATTCTTGAACAACAGCATAAATCCTCTCTGCAATGTTGTTGCCAGAGTGGGAACAATCAATGAGACGCATAGCAAGAATTCTTTTTTCTAACTGCCAATCAGAGTTAACAAAATGTGCAACAACAGATAAATAATCTTCTTTAGCATTGCCACTCCAGATATCAGATGTTAAAGCAACAGAAGTAACAGATTTCAGTTTTTCAGCCACTATAGCATGTCTTTCTTTAAAGTACTTTTCCATATCTCTAGTTGTAGTTTGCCTAGAAACATTGCAATGTCTAGGATTATGGGCAGTTTTAATATAGACATCAAATGCATCACAATCAGCAAAGCATAATGGAAGGTCTAACCTAGCAATCAAACGACATAACTGAACACGAGCAACTTCAGCACTATATTCCCAACGAAAAACACTACCATCAGCATTGTATCTAAGCATGGACTGGTTACCAGTGCGGCCATGGAGCCGTTTGCATTTTTCCCTGTGCCGAGCCAAATGGCCAGTGCCAATGGTAGAACGTGCAGCAAGTTCTTTCTTGCAGAAATGACATCTAGCTCCTACTCTTACCTCCACTCCATTTTCAGTGGCGAAAATCTTATCCATGTCCTCCCAGACATCGGATGTGCATTTTCTCTTCCTACCGGTGCTTGCCGTAGTGGAGGCAGTCGCAGTAGCAGCACCACTGCCATCTGGGGGAGCCTCGCCCTCGACAGCGACATTGTCGTCGCCGAGGTTGATGGTAGGGGTAGGGGCAGTGGAACCAAAGAGATCCTCCAGACCATCGTGCACGTCGTCCACATCGTCTGGGACTTGACCCATCAACACCAGTTCATGGTTAATGGAGGTCGGATCGTATCGACGATCCATCGCCGGCACCAGGTCCCTCACGGCCTGCGATTAGATCAGGACAGAGGGGATTAGGAGAGTAGAGCTGATAGAGACAGAGGTGATTAGGGTTTAGGGTTTGCAGATCATACCTTGGCCGAAGGCCGGAACGTTCCGTCGGCGATTACCAAGAACAATGTTTAGGGAGTAGATCCAGAGACGGAGGAGACACCAATGCACCGACGACGGCAGATCCAGGGACACAGAGCCAGATAGAAGAACAGAGAGACTAAATGAGCACAAACACACGGTATAGATGGCCAAACAGGCAGCCGGCTGTGACCCAGTCCACCGGAGAGCGGAGAGGTGGAGGGATTTACCTTACCAGATCAGATCCAGAGACGGAGGAGAGGAGAACCAGTCCACCGGAGATGGAGAGGACAGAGGAGAGGCAGATCCGCAGATCCAGTCCACCGGAGTCCAGAGAAGAGGAGGGGGAAGCACCGGAGCAGATCCAGTCCACCGGCGCTCGCGCGAGGTCGATTGAGCACAGAGGAGCTACGATGCCGACGACGTGCCGAGGACGGAGGATCCAGGAAGCACGGCGGCCGACGGCCGACGCATCGACGTCGACGGAGTTGGGTGCCTCCGCGACGGGGCGAGGGAGATCTGGGCGAGGGAGACGAGGGAGGGGAACGGGCGACGGGGCGAGGGAGACGAGGGGGTTTACCGTGTGCGGTGTGACTGGGTGTGGGTGGGGGGGGGGGCGCGGGTGTTTTACCGTTAGTCGGGCCGGCCGTGCTTACCGTTTAAACGGGCCGTGCCGGGCCGGCACGGCGTGCCTGGATCACGGCCCACGCCCGACACGGGCATAGTGCCGGGCTAGCACGGGCCCGTTTAACATCGTGCCGGGTCGGGCTTAGGCACGACTTACCGGGCCGTGCCTCGGGCCGGCCCGCTTGACCCGGCCCATCTGGCCATCTATAGCTGGAAGCCGGCGACAAGAGGGAGGCGAAGCTGAGGAACTGGATGGACCCCGCTTTGGGAAGCGAATACCACATGGACGTGGCTCTTAGCCTGGCCAGCATGGCGAGGGCCTGCACCGAGGAGGACGCAGCGCGGCGGCCGAACATGACCGAGGTCGTGTTCAGCCTCTCCGTGCTGGCGCAGCCGTTGTCAGTGGCCGACGGGTTCGAGAAGCTGTGGCAACCCAGTTCGGAGGACAACATCCGGATTGCCGGCTCGGTGGCAGCTCGATAAAATGAAAATACAACTTCGTTTAGCAGAGAAATTTTGTAAGTAGCTGCTAGTTCCTTGGTTGTGAACTTGCACTGTACGTCTGTACATTACTTCACTTCACTTTGAGCACTAATTTTGCACTGTGTAAGCTAGTTCATGTTCAACCTATAGTGTACTAGTATCTCTTTGTCTTTACGTACTAGTTTCCAAACTGAAGATGACAAATGGTAAATGGTGCGAGTTTGTTTGCAAATTTGAAATCCAGGGTTCATCTACCATTTGTCATCTTCAGTTTGGAGATTTCAAAAGGAACAACGGAGGGGAGTACCAGTGATGAAGTGAAGGATTTGCTAGTGTCCTTCCATTAAAAAAATACAATTCTCATTGTTTTGAGATTTTAAATTTAACTAAATCACTATAAAATATATGACTTATTATTCCAAATTAATGTTATAGAATTTATTATAGAATACTTTTTAATATTTGGAGTCATCATTTTTATAAACTTAGTTAAACTTCAGAAGTTGAAATTGTTTTTAGGATGAAAGTGGTAGAGTACAAGTATAACACCTTAAGACCCTGTTGCCAGTATCATTTTATAATATTGTGGTTTTAGAATACTATAGTATTTTTATTGTGATATAAATACCTTAGTTTTTAATTACTTTATTTTTAACTATGATATTTTTTTGAAACCGAAGTATGTTTGGTTCTATTGTTCTGTTGATCCAAACAGTGTCATCTATACTTTCGTGTTCCCTATTTTACACTACCCATTCGAAACAAGGTTTAGGGTTTAGCAAAAACCTATTTAATTCTTGCATCTATATGCAATCAACTAAGTACTATAGCAAGACTGCGAGAGGCTAGACCAGGGTGGGATGGAGCATAGGGACGGGAGGTACTGCCACGGAGAGAGGGAGCATTGCAGTGGGAGACTAGGATTGTTTTCAAAGAGAAAACTGAGGTTACCCATTGGTTTCGAATTCCCACTAGAGCGAAAATAAGATTAAACAATACAAAAGTACTAGGATTGTTTTGAGCTTTGTCAAATTTTGCGTCATATTGAGTAGATTTATCATCTTCTTTTGACTTTTGCAGTACAAAAATGCAAGAGATTCATTCTGAGCCTTGCATTCGCAAAAAATCTCGATCAATAAAGTCCTTGACTTCCAAGAGATAGCGAAAGGTGATATGTGGAGCTCAAATAATAAATAGAAAAAAGGGAAAAGATAGAGAAGAAAAAAATACCAAAAGGGCATATGAAAAACATGCAAAAGTATGGCAAAAAAGAGAAGACCTCCTCAACATCTTAAGACCTTGGGAAGAGGGATCATTAAAGGAGAAAGAGGCAATTTAGTACTCTCTTTGGACCAATCATTGACTTAGCAACATAAGCAACATGAGTAGCTACCACTTCCACTTACCCAAGCTCCACATAAAATTTAGTATAGGTAATGGTCAAGGCAAAAGAAAAGGGCTACAAAGTGAGGATACACATTGAGCAATCAAGTGTACCTCTAGGGAACCTGTATTTCTTTTGAAAAATTTGGAAACCCCTAAGAAATAAATCCAAAAAGATCACCGAGTGATTTATGTCTTGTGGAAGAGATTGTAATCTCTCTTACAACTTAAGCAGGTGGATGGACAAATGTGCCATGGATCTAGTATGATGTAAGCTCCAATCATTTTGCTATTTGGAATAGTTGGAGCTAACATCTTTCTCTTGGTCATTTTATCAAAATACATATCGCAGCAACTCCTGATCCCAAACATTAGTCTAAGCATGGGGGTGTTGACGATCGTTATTCTGTGTTTTTGGACATCAATTATCCATAAGATTTGAGATATTTCATAAATAGAGTGACTAATCTTGCTACTAATTGGGTTCCATAAGTTTTGTTTGTAATATTTGAATGCAGGTTGAGAAAACATGCAAAAGGAGCGAAAATGGCTAAGTAGGAGTGAAACATAGCTAAGTAGTGGAAGAACCATGGTTGACCGACACCCCTAGCTTCCCGACCACCCCATAGGCTGGCCAGCCATGCCATTGGCCACCAGGACACTTCAAGGTCGCTCGGTGATTGAGAAATGGGATTTGAGACATTTCTATATTGGTTTTGATGTTTGATGACCATCACAACTTTTTAGACTAACTAGTTTGCTAAGTGTTTGGTCACATAATTAAGAGAAAGATTTTTGAAGACCAAATACAGAGATGCAACTCAGGCTTAATTAGGTTTAATAGATTCGTCTGGCCTTTTAGTCTTCGTCTGTATAATTTCTTTTATAATTAGACTATATTTAATATATGTAATTACCATTCAAACATTCGATGTGATAGAGACTAAACTTTTGTTTGGAACTAACACGAGTATGCCTCGGCGCCTTACTACTTGTTGGTGCATTCGCATACTCATCTCCTATATTCATAATGCAAAATGTAACACTCGTGCTGATGTATGCATATATGCAGGGGCAATTTGGTTACGAGTGAAGTTTGGTGCCGAGGACGTCGTGGTGTTCACGCTGCATAACAACTGCATCACACGATCTGACCGACCACATTATCCGGGAACAAAGCAGCGGCCATTGGGGCGGGGGCTTCGAGCTTTCATCCAACGCCATCGTCTCATTCCCTGCCCCGGCAGGCTAGCTGGGCCGCCTCTGGACATGCACGGGCTATGTCGCGTCCCCGTTCTCTAGGCTCTCGTGCGCCACGAGCTAATGCAGCACCGCCGCGAGCTGCTGCCTCGGTGGGGCGCCGCCTGTCACTGGTGGAGTTCACCTTGCGCGGCGCCGACGGCAAGGACTTATACGACGTGAGCCTAGTGGACGAGTACAATGTCGGCATCGCGTGGCGGCGACGGGCGCCAGGGTGAATTACGCGACGGGCGGGTACGCCGGCTGCGTCGGGGACGTGAACGCGGTGTGCCTGTCCGAGTTGTGGATGTCCGAGACGATGGCAGCGGGAGGGGAGGGTGTGCCACGTTCGCCACCGACGTCAGATGTGGCGTGTCAGAGCGCGTGCGCGACACCTTCTGCCCAGGACACCAGTAGCGGGTGAAGCCCAGAGTTGTGGGCCGTGTGTGAGCGAGTTCTTACTAAGGTTTGTTCGGTTTTTGTGGATTGAAGGGTCGCAATAATTTCTAGTGGGATTGCTTCTATAATTTATTTAAGTTTGATGACTTAGAATGAGTTCTGGTCCATTCCTAGATAAACAAATGGCCCTAACTGGTTTTAGTCTTAGGACTTGTTTGGATCCTATGTGCTAAACTCTAGCACCCCTTAGATTATCTCCAGCAATTTACTCATCTCTAACATATATTCAAACTTCACTCAGTGAACAGTGCAATCTACAGTACAAAACAATGTTTTTAGTCAATATATGGCTAAAATGCTGGACACAGTATTAAAGAGCTAAAGTTTTAATAGGTGCTAAACTTTATCACTTTGTTTTTAACATCTTTTAGCACTTATATTTGGATCTACAAGTGCTAAAATTTATTTAAAATGTATTGTTAAACTTTGGCATCGATGGATTGAAATTTGAAACAGCCCTTACTAGCCAGAGCATAGAAAGCGTGGGGCTTGACGAATTCTTGTTTTATGCTTTGGTGTGTCGACATGTTATCACGTACGCCATCCGTGCACACGCGTGTACAAGGTGCACGTAGACCAATGACGACAAAAGCCAATAGGATCGTGATCCTAATTACTTTGCTCAGATAGGTAACCTCGAGTCCCCGATACGTCTCTTCTTCATTCAACACGCGTGTGAGATTGTGAATCAGGGTGTGTGTCACACGTTAGTTAAACATATAGTGCCCCTGTTTGTTTCAGCTTTTTCCAACTTCTGGCCACCAAAAGCTGCTGCGGACTGCCAAACGCGTCAACTTTTCAGCCAGCTTTTATAAAATTCGTTTAGGTAAAAACTATTCAAAATCAACATAAACATATAATCGGTTGAGTTGTTGCAATAGTAGGAATCCGTCACCTTCTAGATCCTGAGCCCTATGAACATCTTTATCTTCCTCCGCACGTAATCCTAATAATACTCAGATTTTCCCCGTAGCCAGATTCTCCTCACAGCCAGATTCTCAGAAAAGCTGGTCAGAAAAAAGCTGAACCAAACAGCACCAGTTTCTGTTGTGACGAGCCTTCTTCTACCATGGTGTTTGGCACCAAAAGGAGCACGCGGACGGTCCGGCCCTGAGGTCGGACAGTCCGCGGTCCGGACAGTCCACGTCTGTGTGCCGGACGGTCCGTGCGTGCGAAGAGTAGATTAGGGTTTCGAGTTTTATGCTATGTTTGTTAGCTAGATCCTCGGAATTAGCTCGGAATTCAGTTGTGCAAAGGGTCCAGCCCCCCTCCTCTATAAATAGAGAGGTATACGGCCGATTTGTAATCATCAATCGAATCAATACAACTTCTATTTCGCATTTATTTCCTGTACAATTAGAAGTAGTTCTAGTTTAGCCTCTCGATCCCCAAATTCTCCGCCTCTCCTCGACTCTACGTCGATTAGAGGAGTCTAGGTCGGCCTGCCCGAGCCTAGACAACTCCTAGGATCTCTCCTCCCCGACGGGGTCCCTCCCGGGAGCGAGATCCAGGCGCCGCCGGCGATCTTCCACCGCCCCTGCGCACACGCGGACCGTCCGGCCCTAGGGCGCGGACCGTCCGGACGTCAGGCAGGGAACCCGAGCTCCTGTACCAGGTCGCGGACCGTCCGGCCCTGTGCCGCAGACCGTCCGCGCCTGACCAGAGAGCACCGCCGCCTCACGCCAGGTCGCGGACCGTCCGGCCCTGTGCCGCGGACCGTCCGCGTCTGACCAGAGAGCACCGCCGCTGGTTCTTTTGAAGTGATTGGCGCCTCCAAAAAGGTGTCAACATACTTTTTGGCGACTCCGCTGGAGAAAACAAATATAGACGCATCAAATCGGCCCTCAATGGCCGGTTCAAGAGATAGCTCTGATATTTCCCCAAGCAACATCATAGAGCCGACTTGGGAGACCTTGCCGGCTGACGAACAACTCTAATTCGAGGAGCACAAGGAGCGTATGATCCAGGAGTCAAAAGCAAAATTCTTGGCCGACTTCAAAGTGGACAGGAACAACAAGGTCGTCCGACATCGGGCGACGGATCCGGCTTCGCTCCAACCCACACCAAATATCCCCAATGTAAGTAATACCAACGAGCTACAATCTCTTAGAAATTATGTAGAAGAGCAACGTGAACAAATACAGAACATCATAGGGGGCATGCAAAGCGATTTTAAGAGACTAGTACGTGCATTTGATAAATCTAATATCGCAAATTTTCCTTCGCACGAGGTTGAGTTAGGGGGTAACACGCGTAATACATCGGCTACAGGTTGTCACGACCAGTCACAACCCCTTTATGGGATGCCGATGGACACATACCCTGAGCAACCGCAAATCGGCAGCAAATCAGCCGATCTGCACATGCCCGGACCGTCCGCACGAGAGCGCGGACCGTCCGAGCCAGCAACAGTCGGGCCTATTTTTAATGAGTTACCTAGATATGCGCCCGAGCCACCACACACGGCATAAAATCTAAACTACCCAGTCGGATCGTCCGCATACAACGACGGACGGTCCGCGTATAATCACGGACGGTCCGGGCCAATGTCCGGACAGTCCGCGCATGGCCTGTTTGAGGAGGATTGTTACCTGAATCCTCACCCGTCCCAGCAACATTTCCCATCGCGCTATGCAATGCATCAACCCATTAATTCGAGATCTAGAGCCCAGGAAAACTTTTCGGCCCCACCTAGAAGGCCGGAAAGGAACGATCAAACATATGAACCATATAGGGCAAGTGGCAATGCACCACGTAGCTCAAACCAATGGGAGGAAAGACAACATGCTAATATCCAGCCAACCCCACCTATGTTTGACCAGAGAGCCGGTGGTCTCGCACCGGCTGCCATTGATATAGTAAGGGAAGAAATAGCCGGGGCGTTCCGAGATAAGCTCGGAGTAAGCATGGTCCCTGGGGGGCAATCATATCGGAAACCTTATGACAGTCGATTTGATCACCACGCATACCCACAGGGAACCAGGATACCCGAATTCACAAAATTTTCGGGTGATCAAGGAAAGAACACACGTGAACACATAGGCCAATTTTTAGCACAATTAGGAGAGTTGGCCGACACAGAGGCATTTCGCGTACGTTTATTTTCATTATCTTTAACAGGAACTGCGTTTGCATGGTACACCACTTTACCTCCTAATTCCATTTCAACATGGGGGGATCTAGAACAAAAATTTCATGATCATTTTTTCTCCGGTGACTATGAGTTGGATTTGGTAGATTTAGTGTCATTACGACAAGCAAAAGATGAATCGGTTAATGATTACATCCGGAGATTCTGAGATACAAGAAACTGATGCTTCCAAATTCATTTAGCAGAAAAACAGCTAGCAGGATTATCCTTTAATGGTCTACGATATTATTTAAAAGAAAGATTAGAAGGCATCCAATTTTTTACACTAGCACAGTTACACCAGAAAGCTTCGGCTTGTGAAAGCCGAAGCAAAGAAACTGCTAAAACAATTCGTCACAACGTACATATAGTAGAATGCGACCAAAGTAGCTCAGATGACGAATCAGCAGAAGTATATGCTGCTGAAATGGTTTGGCCAAAACAGGCCAAATCTTCAGCTTGTTCCTCCTTACAGCCGGTTCAAAAGAAACGGCAAGAGGAGGTTAAGTTTACGTTTAATGTTGGTAAGTGTGATAAAATATTTGATGAATTACTAAAAAATGGCAACATTAAAATAAATAACACTGTTCCATCCGCCGACGAGTTAAAACGTCGGGCATACTGCAAGTGGCATAACTCATTTTCTCATGCCACTAATGATTGTAATATATTTCGTCGACAGATTCAATCGGCCATTAATGAGGGACGATTGAAATTTCAGGAAATGCAGGTGGATACAGAGCCCTTTCCAATGAACATGATCGACTTCGAGGGCAAGAAAGTCCTGGTTCGGCCAAACACAGCCGATAAAGGCAAAGGCAAAGAGACAATCATCGGCAATTCTAAAAAGGCCGATGAGGATCGTAAAGTTTCTTATAGGAAAGTAGTGGCCGAGAAGACTCCCGATGGAGGGGAGACCCTAAAGGTGACCATCACAGCCTCTAGCACTGGGGGGGGCAAGCGCAGACAGGGAGACAGATGCAGGAACCCGTGCTGCGCATCCCGGACGGTCCGGCACATAGGCGCGGACGGTCCGGGACCCCGCCGGATGGTCCGGAGAACTCCAATGGACGGTCCGGCCGTGCTCAAGACTTGCAACGGCCACGTACTTTCAAGCCACGACGGCCAGAGATAGGTACGTGGAAAACAAATACATTCAAGGCAGCTGGTCGGTTGGTCAAAGCCGGCCCAACTTTCGATCAATTATTGTCTAAATACGTAAAAAAGAAGGCCGGCCACAGTGACCGGCCAGTAAAGAGACCCTGCTCACCCATTCATGAGCAACGTCAGGTCAGGCCGATTGGACCACCTCACCAATCGGAAGAAATGAAAGGTCATACTGTACAATTAAGACCTAACATACCAACATGGGCACCTCCACCCCCTTATCCGCCTATGCCATATCCATACACATATTTACCTTCACCATATGTCCCAAATCAAATGTGGGGCATGCCACCATATCCATTTGGGATGCCACAGTACCCCGCCTGGGGGGCACCCCAAACATTTGTTTTTGACAGGTTGACACCACCAGTACAAGACCGATTGAGCACCGCTCAATCCAGTCACCAGGCACAAACCCAACGGGATTGCTGGACTACTCGGCCTCCAAGGCCGATCAATCCGGCAGAGGGGCATGTACCTACAGCAACCGAAAGGACAACAAAGAAGGACGTGATCAAAATAGGTACTGCAGATGTTGTCGTACAGGAAGATAATAAAGGGCCGATGATTTTTGGTGAATCGGCCAACACAACCAAAAAAGAAGATACGGCTACCATCAAAACAGCCGATCCAAAATACTCCATGCCTCGATGGTGCCCAGCGGGATTGACACGGTCCCAAAAGAGAAAATTACAACGCCTAAGAGCAAAAGAAAACCAGGAAAAGGAGGCGGAAAAGATATTCAATGACACACATCCACAGTACCCGCCACCGCAAAAGAAATGGAGACCAAAGGCCATTGAAGAAAAACAAACGGCCACAAAGACAGAAAATGAAACAACACTTGTACAGCACCCTGCAGGTATGGCAGGTAGCCTGGCCAGCAAGACTGGGCAATCTGCATCAGGCGCGGACCGTTCGCCCCCGGAGTCCGGACTGTCCGCACCACACAAGGAAGCCTCCAACGACATGCCAACATCAATGGAAGAAGATGACCTGCTGGGAGAAGACTTGGTCGACTACGAGGCTTCTCCAGAATGCCCAGGTATGGATGTAAATGTTATCACATTTTCTGCCAATTGTACTATTATCGGCGACGATGAACCTGTTGTTGCCCAGTTCGATTTTGGTCCTAAAGAAGTCGCCTTTACTAAACCAAAGGAATCGGTAAATCATTTAAAGCCACTCTTCGTGCGCGGTCACATTGATGGAATACCGATTGCTAAGATGTTGGTAGATGGAGGGGCGGCTGTAAATCTAATGCCTTATTCATTATATAGAAAATTAGGTAAACAAGATGACGAACTTGTCAAGACCAACATGACCCTCAGCGGTGTTGGGGATAGTTCGATTAAAGCCAGGGGAGTCACGTCCGTTGAATTAACCATCGGGACTAAGACCCTTGCTGCTGCATTCTTCGTCGCTGATGTAGAAGGAAATTACAGTTTAATCCTAGGCAGAGATTGGATTCATGCCAATCAATGTATACCTTCTACATTACATCAAATGCTAATACAATGGGTAGGCGATGATGTAGAACAAGTACATGCTGATGTATCGGCCTGCATCGCTGTGGCCGATGCCCCTGTACTCTGGACTTATGAGACTGCTACATGTCTCACAGGAGTAGATTTTTCTGATTATCAGTTTATAAGTATAGATAAGAAAGGTTTCATTCCTGTAATGCTAGAGCCGATGGAGAATCGACTAAATCCTAAATAGAGTTTAAATGATGAATACACATAAAGTTTATGAGTCTTTGGTCACGGACAGTTCGGCTCCCAAAGCCGGATGGTCTGGTTTTTCCCAAAACAGTTCGGACTTTAAGATCGAACAACTACCGCAGCAAAAAGACAGTATTACAGATGATCCGGTCCCCGAGACCAGAAAGTCTGTCATCACACAAAGACCATCTGATTCCTCTGTGGGGGACATGATAGAGGAATTTAGAGATCTTGATAAACTAGGACAGGGATTTACATCGGCCGATCCTTTGGAGGAGATTGACATAGGAGATGGTAACACTCCAAGGCCGACTTTTGTAAACAAGACCCTGGAGACCGATCCTAGAAATGAGATGATCGGTCTATTGAAGGAATATTCAGATTGTTTTGCTTGGAATTACACTGAGATGCCTGGACTAAGCCGAGAGATCGTCGAACATCGGCTGCCTATTAAGTCCGGTTTCAGACCTTTCAAGCAGAAAGCTAGAACCTTTCGTCCAGATCTTCTCCCACGAATCAAGGACGAAATCCACCGGCTACTAGAAGCTAATTTTATTAGACCTTGCAGATACGCAGAGTGGGTCTTCAATATTGTGTCGGTAGAGAAGAAGGAGTCAGGTAAGCTTAGGGTATGCATTGACTTTCGCAATTTAAATAGAGCAACTCCTAAAGATGAATATCCTATACCCATAGCCGACACATTAATCAATAATGCATCAGGAAATAGAATTATTAGCTTTCTTGATGGTAATGCTGGATATAACCAGATTTTCATGGCCGAAGAGGATGCGTCTAAAACGGCCTTTATATGTCCAGGCTTTATTGGTTTATTTGAATGGGTTATCATGACATTCGGTCTTAAAAATGCTGGTGCTACTTATCAGAGGGCTATGAATCTGATCTTCCATGAGTTGTTAGGAAACAATGTGGAAGTCTACATTGATGATATTGTAGTCAAATTGGCTGAGTTTGGTCCTCATATAGCTGATTTGCGCAAAGCCTTTGATAAAATGTGTCGGTATGGTTTGAAAATGAACCCACGTAAATGTGCTTTTGGAGTGTCGGCTGGTAAGTTTTTAGGATTTGTCATCCATGAACATGGTATAGAAATAGACCCTGACCGAATCAAGTCTATTCGGAATGTGGGGCCTCCGACTTGTAAGGTCGAAGTGCAGAAGTTTCTCGGCAAGGTGAATTATTTACGAAGGTTTATTTCTAACCTAGCCGGGAAGATTGATGCCTTCACCCCTATTCTTCGGCTTAAGAATGATGCCGAATTCACTTGGGGGGCAGAGCAGCAGGAAGCATTTGATCTCATTAAAAAAAACTTGTCTTCGGCTCCCGTGTTAAAAGCACCACAAGTAGGAGCACCATTCAGATTATACATTGCAGCTGAAGATAAGGTTATTGGGGTTGTTCTGACACAAGAAACTAAAGGAAAGGAGCATGTGGTGACATATCTAAGTCGGAGGTTGGTGGATGCTGAAATAAGGTACACTTTTATTGAAAGGTTATGCTTATGCTTGTTTTATGTGTCGGCGTTCCGAGACCGGGGGGTCCCCGAGCCGACGAGTGAGTGTGCCGCGTGCCCCAGCCCAGATGGGTCGAGCGCGTGGGCGAGCGCGAAGGGGGGAGAGAGAGAGAGCGAGAGCGAGAGCGAGGTGGCCGGAGCCGGGTCGTGAGGGAGTCGGAGATTCCCGCGGCCTTCGTGTTCATCCCGCGCCCAGGTCGGGTGCGCTTGCAGTAGGGGGTTACAAGCGTCCGCGCGGGTGAGGGGAGCGAGCGGCCCCGAGAGAGTGCCTGCCCCTGCCCTTCGTTCCCGCGAGGCCAACCTTCTCTAAGAAGGCCCTGGTCCTTCCTTTTATAGGCGTAAGGAGAGGATCCAGGTGTACAAATGGGGTGTAGCAAGGTGCTATGTGTCTAGCGGGGGAGAGCTAGTACCCTAAGTACATGCCAAGGTGGCAGCCGGAGAGATCTTGGCACCCAGCTAGTGTGGCGTCGTGGCTGTCGGAGAAGCGATGGAGCCGGACGGAGGGACAGCTGTCGGAGTGGTTGGGCCCTTGCTGACGTCCCCTTGCTTTCGTAAGGGAGTTGGGAGCCGCCGTCGTCATGGTCCAACGGGGCGCCATCATTGCCTATGCTAGCCAGATGGGACGTCGGTCCTGTTCTCTGCGGCCCGAGTCGTCTCGGGGTAGGGTGATGATGGCGCTTCCTGTCGACGTGGCAGACTTGTGCCCTAGGTCGGGCGACGTGGAGTCTCCTCCGAGGCCGAGGTCGAGTCTGTCCTGCATGGCCGAGGCCGAACCTGAGCACCCGGGTCGGGCGAGGCGGAGGTCGTTCGGCAGAGGTCGGGGTGGAGTCCGAGCCCTGGGTCGGGCGAAGCGGAGTTCATCGTCTTCTGGGGCCTTAGCCCGAGTCCGAGCCCTGGGTCGGGCGGAGCGGAGTTCGCCGTCTTCCGGGGCCTTAGCCCGAGTCCGAGCCCTGGGTCGGGCGGAGCGGAGTTCGCCGTCTTCCGGGGCCTTAGCCCGAGTCCGAGCCCTGGGTCGGGCGGAGCGGAGTTCGCCGTCTTCCGGGGCCTTAGCCCGAGTCCGAGCCCTGGGTCGGGCGGAGCGGAGTTCGCCGTCTTCCGGGGCCTTAGCCCGAGTCCGAGCCCTGGGTCGGGCGGAGCTTCCTCTGGCGCTTTTGGCCAAGCCTGGCTGCCCGTCAGTCTTACTCTTTGCGTTAAAGGCCCCAGTGACTTGGTCGGTCGGCGCGGTGATTTAGTCAGGGTTACTTCTTATCGAAGGCAAGGCCTCGGGCGAGCCGGAGATGCGTCTGCCATGAAAGAGGAGGCCTCGGGCGAGACGGAAACATCTCAGGGTCGGCTGCCCTTGCCCGAGGCTAGGTTCGGGCGTGGCGTGATCGAGTCGCTCGTATAGACTGATCCCTGACTTAATCAAACCCATCAGGCCTCTGCAGCTTTATGCTGATGGGGGTTACCAGCTGAGAATTAGGCGTCTTGAGGGTACCCCTAATTATGGTCCCCGACAGTAGCCCCCGAGCCTCGAAGGGAGTGTTAACACTCGCTTGGAGGCTTTTGTCGCACTTTTTTGCAAGGGGACCAGCCTTTCTCGGTTGTACTTTGTTCCGGTGGGTGCGCGCGAGCGCACCCGCCGGGTGTAGCCCCCGAGGCCTCGGAGGAGTGGTTTCACTCCTTCGAGGTCTTAATGCCTTGCGTAATGCTTCGGCTGGTCTGGCGGTTCCCTCATGCGAACAGGCCGTAGCCCAGGTGCACTGTCGGGGCCCAAGTTCTCGGGCTGGTATGTTGACGCTGTCAACGGTTCGGCCGGAGCCGGGTTTGCGAGAGCAGCCCCCGAGCCTCCGCACGGAGCGAGAGGACGATCAGCGACAGACTCGACTTTTTTACATACGCCCCTACGTCGCCTTTCCGCAAGGAGGAGGGGGGGAGAGCGCCATGTTACCCTCGATGGGCACCGAACATGGTGTCTCCGGTGAGCTGCGATCGGGTAATCCGAGTGGACGTCCGTGCCCCGTTCGTTGGGGGTCGGCTAGGGGCCCGGATGCACGCCCAAAAGTACCTGCGGGTGATCTGCCGGACCCGGTCCCCTGGCGACGGGGTCCGAGGGCTCGTTGCCTCCCTCCGATGGGATTCCGTTACAGAGTCGTTCCCGCTGGTCTCGGAAATGTCCTAGGGTACCTCGGGAGCGCAGCCCGAGCCTTGGTTATGTATCGAACGTACCCCTGGTCATCCCTCGCTCGGTGTCTGAGGCGACTGTGAACCCTTCGGGGGGCCAGCCTTCGAACCCCTGATCAGTAGGGGGCACGGAGCCCGAGTAGCCTGAGGCAGTCGTGGGACCTTTCGGGGGCCGACCTTCGAACCCCTGACCAGTAGTGGGTGTCGGGCCCACGCGATCTGGGGCGGCTGTTGAACCCTTCGGGGGGCCAGCCTTCGAACCCCTGATCAGTAAGGAGGCTCGGAGCCTAGTTCCTTCACGGGGAAGGATCCCTTTGGGGGTATCCCCTTTCCCGGTCCCTGTTGCAAGAGATAGAGAAAGAAGGAAAAGGGAAAAAGGATTCGAAATTGAACGTCGTGGCGTACCTATTTGGTGTGGCCGCTTTGGCGAAGGCGAAACGTCGCCAGCTGCTCCCGCCAGTGGCGCTGCCCGTCGAGCCGCGGAGTTAATGCGCCGGGGCGAGTAGTTGGCGAGGCTGCCGTTGCGCGTGCGCGAGCCGTTCGAGGAACGGGTCACGGGCGTGTCGTCTTCACACCGTGAGAGAGGGGGTTCTCTTGCTGCCTCCGGATGGGACGTGAGCCTGGCTGATGGCGTGATCGCTGCTCTTGCGCGCCTGCCACTGTCATTACTGCCGGCCCACTTTTGACCGCGTTTGACCGCTGCGTCAGGCTGGTGCAGCTGGGCCGCGCGCTGGGCCGCCTCGGGTCGTGGTATTGGTTCCGCAACCGAGGGGGTGCGGTGGTGGCGCAAGTGGCATAGTGGCTTACATGCAGCATCCGGCGCGCCGGTTGCGCGACGCGTGGGCTTGAGCCTCCGCGCTGGCCTGTCAGGAGTCGGAGAGGCGCGTCCACTTGGCGCGGCTGCATGCCGCCCGCATGGCTGCCCACCCCCTTCGCCCGTTGGTCTGGGCAAAAGTGGAGGGTCGCTTGTAACTGCTGGGTGGTTGCGCGCGCGCCGTGCGCGGCGGTTCGGCTTCTTCTGCTCGGAGCCGGTCTGCATGACAGGTGGGTCCCAGCCCCCGCGCCGCAGGGGAGGGCTTTGGAGGCGTGTTGGAGAAGACTCAGCCCGTGACGGTTGGGGGCGCAAGCACGGAGAGTTGCCTTTAAAAGGAGGGCGACCCCTTTCGTAAGGCGACCATGTCTTCTTCCTCCCTTATGCATCGTGTCTTTCCGCCTTTCAAGCCCCCGGATGGGGGAAACCGCCATCTCCGTGCCTCATCGCCGGGGGACACCACTCCGTGGGAGTGGGTACCTTTCAGCCATCGTTCGGCTTCAAGGATTTTCATCATGCAGCCCGGCTGCACCCCTCCACCGGCGGCCACCCAAGAGGGTGACTTCCGGCTTGATGGTGGGGGAAAGCGAGCCGGGCTGCGGCCTCTGCCCCTCCCTCAGCCTCAAGGATTTTCATCACCAGGGCTGAGGAGGGGAGTGTGCCGGGTTGGGGTCGGCCCCTGCGCGGGCGGTGGCCCGCTCCTTCCCTCAGTGATCGGGGGGAAGAGCGGGAGTCGTCCGTGGTGCTAACAGCTGCACCGTGCCCGGCTCTCCGAGCCGAGCGGTTTCGGAACCGCTCCCGGTGCCGCCTCCCGCCACGGCAACTGGAAGAGGTTCTTCCGCCGGCGCGACAGCCAAGGTTGGCCATGGACCGACCTCCAACTCTACGGCCTTCTGCCCGTCCTTGCCTCTCGAGTTTGGGCAAGGGCGGGGGCCTCCTAGCAGCAGCATCCGCCCTGAGGCCATCATTGCTGCTGTTCGGCCCCCCGGGGCAGAAGTCTTCATCGTCGCCGCTGTCGGGGCGGTCGGCGACATGCCGTTCGTTGGTCTTCTGTTGCCCCGCAGGCCCACCCCTATCGAGTGGGGTTGTTCGTACCTGCGGAGGGGGAACCAAAGTTCCGTTTGTAATGGCACTTCGAGTGCCGGGTTTTCTGTTCATTTTCGGCTTTTGGGGCCTGAACATGTATGTAATTACGGCACGGAGCCGTGTTTTTTCCTCATTTCCGAGCATTAAGACTCGTCTGCTGATTGTCTGAACCGCTTCACTAAGCATGAGTCGCCCCGTGTCAAGGTGACGAGTGAGGTATCCGTATCCTGGAGGCGTAGGAGTCCCTCGGCTCGGTCGGCCCTGTTGTCCGAGGCTCCTCTAGCTTAGTTAAAGAGACCCCTCGGCCGCTCTTCGACGAGCCGAGGCCGGGGGTAGCGATATCAGCATGAGCAGAGGCGGAGTTGGCTCGGAAATGAAACCTGGTTGGCCGGAGCCTAGCCGAGTTGTCCGTCGGCAGGATCGACGCCGGAGTTGGTCAGCCGAGGCTTTGGACCCGGCTCGTGCCCTCGGAAGGTGGTTGGCCGAGGCCCCCGAAGGTGGCTGGCCGAGCCGCCTGCTCGGGCCGGATTCCCGGAGAAGTCCCTGACAACGATCGCCCGGGCGTGGTGATGACGTCGTCCTTCGGAGCGGAGGCCCTCGGACCACGTCGCCGTCCGAGGCTAGCTCGGGCCTCGCCGAAGGTGCTGTCGATGCCGAGGGTGTCGCCGCCCCCTTCCAGCGCCAAGACCTGAGCCTGCAGGATCAGCTTGTCTTGTAGCGTGTGCTTTGTGCGACCGTCGAGGCCAGAACACACACCCTTGCTGTGTTGTAAAGCTGCGTCCCTTTTCCTCTTGTTCCAAGCATCTGGACCTTTTGTCGGTAACAGGGATGTTTGTGCGAGCGAAAGTTGCTTCTCGCGGAAGGTGAGGAGTGAGGTATCCGTATCCCGGAGGCGTGGGAGTCCCTCGGCTCGGTCGGCCTTGCCGCTTACGCGCACTTTTACTCGTCCATGAGGCCCTATCACCGACTTAGTCGAGAAAACTCGAAGAATCGCTTCGACAGAAGAGCTTCCGAACGTAGAGACTTGTTCGATCCGTGGAGTCACCTTATCCGAACGCGAGTTACTCATCGCAGAAGGTGATGAGTGAGGTATCCGTATCCCGGAGGCGTAGGAGTCCCTCGGCTCGGTCAACCTTGACTGCTTACGTGTACCCTGTCGTTTCCATGACCCACTTTTCGAAGTAGTCAAAAAGCACGAAAGATATTCTGATAAAGAGATTTTTTGTTTGAGGAAAATTTTGACGCAGAGGGGGTTTCCCCCCTTTTAGCCCCCGAGGGAGGGTCGGGCTTTGCCGAGGCGAGGCCGACCCTTCCTTGTTGACTAAACTTTGCGTGGGTGCGAGGTATATGAACAATTTGGAAACATCTCAAGGGTAGAAGCGACGTAGCTGTTGGATGTTCCAAGCGTTGCCGTAGACCTCGCCTTGACTGTTCGCCAGCTTGTACGTTCCGGGCTTCAGAACTTTGGCGATGACGAACGGCCCCTCCCAGGGGGGCGTGAGCTTGTGCCTCCCTCGGGTGTCTTGCCGCAGCCGAAGCACCAGATCGCCCACCTGGAGGTCTCGGGGTCGGACCCCTCGGGCGTGGTAGTGTCGCAGGGACTGCTGATACTGCGCCGAGTGTAGTAAGGCCCTGTCCTGAGCCTCATCCAGCTGGTCCAGCGAGTCTTCTCGGCTAGCTTGGTTGCTTTCTTCGTTGTAGGCCCTCGTCCTCGGGGAGCCGTATTCCAGGTCAGTGGGCAGGACGGCCTCGGCCCCGTAGACCAGGAAGAACGGCGTGAAACCTGTGGCTCGACTTGGCGTCGTCCTCAGGCTCCAGACCACCGAGGGGAGTTCCTTCATCCATCGCTTGCCGAACTTGTTGAGATCATTGTAAATCCGGGGCTTGAGCCCTTGTAGAATCATGCCGTTGGCACGTTCCACTTGCCCATTCGACATGGGATGAGCTACGGCGGCCCAGTCTACCCGGATGTTGTGATCCTCGCAAAAATCCAAGAATTTTTTTGCCGGTGAACTGGGTGCCATTGTCGGTGATGATGGAGTTCGGGACCCCGAAGCGATGGATGATGTTGGTGAAGAACGCCACCGCCTGCTCGGATCTGATGCTGTTTAGGGGTCGGACCTCGATCCACTTGGAGAATTTGTCGACGGCGACCAGCAGGTGCGTGTAGCCCCCGGGTGCCTTCTGCAGAGGGCCGACGAGGTCCAGACCCCACACAGCGAAGGGCCAGGTGATGGGTATCGTCTGCAGAGCCTGAGCGGGCAGGTGGGTCTGCTTCGCATAGAATTGGCACCCTTCGCAGGCGCGGACAATTCTAGTGGCGTCAGCCACCACCGTCGGCCAGTAGAAGCCTTGGCGGAAGGCGTTCCCGACGAGGGTTCGAGGTGCTGCATGATGGCCGCAAGCCCCCGAGTGTATTTCCTGCAGGAGTTCCTGACCCTCGGCGATGGAGATGCATCGCTGGAGGATGCCTGAGGGGCTACGGTGGTAGAGCTCCTTCTCATCGCCCAGCAAGACGAACGACTTGGCGCGTCGCGCTACCCGCCGAGCCTCGGCTCGGCCGAGGGGCAGCTCTTCTTGGCGGAGATATTGCAGGTACGGGGTCTGCCAATCTTGATCTGGCATGACCCCACTCTGCTCCTCCTCGATGTGCAGTGCTTCGCCCTCGGGGGCCGAGGGCTCCTCGGGTTGAACTGAGGATGGCTCGGGCTGGGCCGAGGTCACCTCGGACGGGGCCGAGGGCACCTCGGGCTCGGGCGTGCCGCCTATCTTGACGGAGGGTTGGTGCAGATCCCGGGAGAAGACGTCCGGGGGAACCGTCGTTCGCCCCTGAGAGCACCTAGAGGGGGGGGGGGTGAATAGGTGATCCTGTAAAACTTCAAAAACTTAAGACACAAAACTTTGATTAAGTGTTAGCACAGTTAATGCCAAGTGGCTAAGGTGAAGTCTCAACAAAACACAATACCACAAGAATCAAACACAGAGAGACACAGTGGTTTATCCCGTGGTTCGGCCAAGCCAATGCTTGCCTACTTCCACGTTGTGGCGTCCCAACGGACGAGGGTTGCAATCAACCCCTCTCAAGCGGTCCAAAGACCCACTTGAATACCACGGTGTTTTGTTGTTCTTATCTCAATCCTGATTGCGAGGAATCTCCACAACTTGGAGCCTCTCGCCCTTACAAAAGATGTTCACAAAGAATCACGGAGTAAGGGAGGGATTAGCAACTCACACACAACACAGAGATCACAGCGAATGCGCACACACAAAACCCAGACTTGAGCTCAAGAGGCTAACACACTAGAACGGAGCTCAAATCACTAGAATGTCAAACAAGTGCGCAAGATTGATGTGTGAGTGATCAAGAGTGCTCAAGGAATGCTTGGGTGCTTCCTCCATGCGCCAAGGGGTCCCTTTTATAGCCCCAAGGCAGCTAGGAGCCGTTGGGAACAAATCTGGAAGGCCATCTTTGCCTTCTGTCTCGTGGCGCACCGGACAGTCCGGTGCACACCGGACACTGTCCGGTGCCCGATTTGTTTCCAAAAACAGCACTTCTGACCGTTGCTGGCTGCTCCAGATCTGCGCTTAGTTGGCGCACCGGACATGTCCGGTGCACACCGGACAGTCCGGTGTTCCTTCCCGACCGTTGGCTCGGCCACGTGTCTCGCGCGGATTGCGCGGCCGACCGTTGGCCCTGGCCGACCGTTGGCTCACCGGACAGTCCGGTGCACACCGGACAGTCCGGTGAATTATAGCCGTACGCCGTCGGCGAATTCCCGAGAGCGGCCAGTTCGCGCCGAGGAGGCCTGGCGCACCGGACACTGTCCGGTGCACACCGGACAGTCCGGTGCTCCAGACCGAGCTGGGACTTGGCTGCACACAGCCAAGTCATTCTCTCCCCTTTTCTCTATTTCTTCATGCTGTTTCTAACACTTAGACAAACATGTTAGTCCACAAAACCAATGTACTAAGGCTTAGAAACATACCTTTACTTCATGATTTGCACCTTGTTCCATTTTACAAATAGGTACCTGTGTTGAGCACTAAATCACCAAAATCCTTAGAAATGGCCCAAGGGCACATTTCCCTTTCAATCTCCCCCTTTTTGGTGATTTATGCCAACACTTCATAAAGCCACTAGAACAAGTGCCAACTCAATTCAAATGACATAAATTTAGGTGTTATTCATTTTTGGCATATATGGATCATCCTTTGCCACCACTTGGTTTGTTTTTGCAAATCAAACACAAATCTCTATCTCTAAGTTAAACACACATGTTTAAGCATAAAGAGAGTCATTCAAAAAGAGATTGATCAAGAATTTCAAAAACTCCCCCTTTTTCCCATAATCAATACTTCTCCCCACAAGAAGCCAACTTTTGACAAGAGAGACATCAAAAGAGTTTTGACAAACCAAACGCTCTATTCTACTATTTTCAAAAACTCTCAAGTGGTAGCTGATCCATTTATCACTTTGGCCTTTATTTTCTCCCCCTTTGGCATCAAGCACCAAAACGGGATCAATCTTGGCCCTATAACCCCATTGCCTCACCAAAATCTTCAATTAAGAGCAAATGGCAATAAGAGTTCATGAGATGGACTTGGAATAAGTTACCCCTCATCGGAGTGCAGTGGAAGTCTTCCATGGTCCAAGTCCACCTTTTCCCTTTCAATTCTCCTTTGTGACTAACACAAGCAAACTCAAACATATGGTTAGTCTCAAAGGGTCAAGTTGTAACACATTTCCCCCTAAACATGTGCATCACATTGCAACGGACTTGTGAGGTCCAGGGAGTGTTTGTACAACTTGAGCACCATAATAAGCAACAAAATGCAGAATGAACATGATCAAAGGCATAGATACATGTATGCTACGATTCAATCCAAGTTCCGCGAATCTAAGACATTTAGCTCACTACGCAGCCTGCAAAAGGTCTTCTCATCTAAAGGCTTGGTAAAGATATCGGCTAGCTGGTTCTCGGTGCTAACATAAAACACTTCGATATCTCCCTTTTGCTGGTGGTCTCTCAAAAAGTGATGCCGGATGTCAATGTGCTTTGTGCGGCTGTGTTCAACAGGATTTTCCGCTATTCGGATAGCACTCTCATTATCACATAGGAGTGGGACTTTGCTCAGATTGTAGCCAAAGTCCCTGAGGGTTTGCCTCATCCAAAGTAGTTGCGCGCAACACTGACCTGCGGCAACATACTCGGCCTCAGCGGTGGATAGGGCAACGGAGGTTTGTTTCTTGGAATTCCATGACACCAGGGACCTTCCTATCGACCTTACATCCAGCATAGTCGGAATCTGAGTACCCAATCAAGTCAAAGTTAGACCCCTTTGGATACCAGATCCCGAAGCAAGGCGTAGCGACTAAATATCTAAGAATTCGCTTCACCGCCACCAAGTGACATTCCTTAGGATCGGATTGAAATCTAGCACACATGCATACGCTAAGCATAATATCCGGTCTACTAGCACATAAATAAAGTAAAGACCCTATCATTGACCGGTATGCTTTTTGATCAACGGACTTACCTCCTTTGTTGAGGTCGGTGTGTCCGTCGGTTCCCATCGGAGTCTTTGCGGGCTTGGCGTCCTTCATCCCAAACCGCTTTAGCAGATCTTGCGTGTACTTCGTTTGGGAGATGAAGGTGCCGTCCTTGAGTTGCTTCACTTGGAACCCAAGGAAGTAATTCAACTCGCCCATCATCGACATCTCGAATTTCTGCGTCATCACCCTGCTAAACTCTTCACAAGACTTTTGATTAGTAGACCCAAATATTATGTCATCGACATAAATTTGGCATACAAACAAATCACCATCACATGTCTTTGTAAAGAGAGTTGGATCGGCTTTCCCAACCTTGAAAGCATTAGCAAGTAAGAAATCTCTAAGGCATTCATACCATGCTCTTGGGGCTTGTTTAAGTCCACAGAGCGCCTTAGAGAGCTTACACACATGGTCGGGGTACCGCTCATCCTCGAAGCCAGGGGGTTGCTCCACGTACACCTCTTCCTTTATTGGCCCGTTGAGGAATGCGCTCTTCACATCCATTTGGTACAACCTGAAAGAATGGTGAGCGGCATATGCTAGCAAGATACGAATAGACTCTAGCCTAGCCACAGGAGCAAAAGTCTCCTCAAAGTCCAAACCTGCGACTTGGGCATAACCTTTTGCCACAAGTCGAGCCTTGTTCCTTGTCACCACTCCGTGCTCGTCTTGTTTGTTGCGGAACACCCACTTGGTTCCCACAACATTTTGCTTGGGACGAGGCACCAGCGTCCAAACTTCGTTGCGCTTGAAGTTATTAAGTTCCTCCTGCATGGCCAACACCCAGTCCGGATCTAGCAAGGCCTCCTCTACCCTGAAAGGCTCAATAGAGGAGACAAAAGAGTAATGTTCACAAAAATTAACTAATCGAGACCGAGTAGTTACTCCCTTGCTAATGTCACCCAGAATTTGGTCGACGGGATGATCCCTTTGAATCATCGCTCGAACTTGGGTTGGAGGTGCCGGTTGCGCTTCTTCCTCCATCACTTGATCGTGTTGTGCTCCCCCTTGATCACACGCCTCCTTTTGATGAACCTGTTCATCGTCTTGAGGTGGGGGATGCACCGTAGTTGAGGAAGAAGGTTGATCACGTTCATCCTGTTCCTGTGGCCGAATGTCTCCAATCGCCATGGTTCGTATAGCGGCCGCCGGAACATCTTCTTCATCTACATCATCACAATCAACAACTTGCTCTCTTGGAGAGCCATTAGTCTCATCAAATACAACGTCGCTAGAGACTTCAACCAAACCCGATGATTTGTTGAAGACCCTATACGCCTTTGTATTTGAATCATAACCTAATAAAAACCCTTCTACAGCTTTGGGAGCAAACTTAGAATTTCTACCCTTCTTCACTAGAATGTAGCACTTGCTCCCAAATACACGAAAGTACGATACATTGGGTTTGTTACCGGTTAGTAGCTCATACGAAGTCTTCTTGAGGAGTCGATGAAGGTAGACCCTGTTGATGGCGTGGCAAGCCGTGTTCACGGCTTCCGACCAAAAGCACTCGGGGGTCTTGAACTCTCCAAGCATCGTCCTCGCCATATCGATTAGCGTCCTGTTCTTCCTCTCTACCACACCATTTTGCTGTGGTGTGTAGGGAGCGGAGAACTCGTGCTTGATCCCTTCCTCCTCAAGAAACTCCTCCACTTGAAGGTTCTTGAACTCGGACCCGTTGTCGCTCCTTATCTTCTTCACCTTGAGCTCAAACTCGTTTTGAGCTCTCCTGAGGAAGCGCTTGAGGGTCCCTTGGGTTTCAGACTTATCCTGCAAAAAGAACACCCAAGTGAAGCGGGAAAAGTCATCAACAATAACTAAACCATACTTACTTCCTCCTATGCTCAGATAGGCGACGGGTCCGAAGAGGTCCATATGCAGCAGCTCCAGGGGTCTCGACGTGGTCATCACGTTCTTGCTGTGATGTGCTCCTCCCACTTGTTTACCTGCCTGACAAGCTGCACAAGGTCTATCTTTTTCGAAATAAACATTTGTTAGACCTATCACGTGTTCTCCCTTTAGAAGCTTGTGGAGGTTCTTCATCCCCACATGTGCTAAGCGGCGATGCCACAGCCAGCCCATGCAAGTCTTAGCCATTAAGCATGCATCTAGACCGGCCTCTTCTTTTGCAAAATCAACTAAATAAAGCTTGCCGTCTAGTACACCCTTAAAAGCTAGTGAACCATCACATCTTCTAAAGACAGACACATCTACATTTGTAAAAAGGTAATTGTATCCCATTTGACATAATTGACTAACAGATAGCAAATTATATCCAAGACTCTCCACTAAGAATACATTTGAGATAGAATGCTCATTAGAAATTGCAATTTTACCTAGCCCTTTTACCTTGCCTTGATTCCCATCACCGAATATAATTGAATCTTGGGAATCCTTATTCTTGACGTAGGAGGTGAACATCTTCTTCTCCCCCGTCATATGGTTTGTGCATCCGCTGTCGATAATCCAGCTTGAACCCCCGGATGCATAAACCTGCAAGGCAAATTTAGGCTTGGGTCTTAGGTACCCAACTCATGTTGGGTCCTGCAAGGTTAGCACAAATATCTTTAGGGACCCAAATGCAAGATTTATCTCCCTTGCATCTAGCCCCTAATTTCCTAGCAACAACCTTCTTACCCTTTCTACAAATAGCAAAAGGAGCATTACAAGCATAATAAATGGTAGAAAGTTCATTCACTATTTTCCTAGGAGCATGAATAGCATTCTTTCTAGGCATATGAGCAATATTTCTCCTAGGCATATATACAACATTCCTCCTATCATGCTTATAAGATGAACTAGAGGCAAACATGGCATGAGAATCATAAACATGTGAATCAAAATCATTATAGGCATTTCTAGCATTTCTCCTATCATAATACATAAAAGCATGGTTCTTTTTAGTATTACTAGCCATAGGGGCCTTCCCTTTCTCCTTGACGAAGATGGGAGCCTTATGGCTTGTTAAGTTCTTGGCTTCTCTCTTGAAGCCAAGCCCATCCTTAATTGAGGGGTGTCTACCAACCGTGTAGGCATCCCTTGCAAATTTTATTTTATCAACTTCATTCTTGCTAGTCTTAAGTTGGGCATTAAGACTAGCCACTTCATCATTTAATTTGGAAATTAGAACTAGGTGTTCACTACAAGCATTAACATCAAAACCCTTACACCTAGTACAAATTTCAACATGTTCAACACAAGAATTTGATTTACTGGCTACTTCTAGTTTAGCACTTAAATCAATATTAACACTTCTTAAGGTAGAAATGGTTTCATGACAGGAAGATATTTCACTAGAAAGCATTTCATTTCTTTTCACTTCTAAAGCATATGATTTTTGTGCCTCTACAAATTTATCATGTTCATCATACAATAAATCTTCTTGCTTTTCTAAAAGCCTATCCTTTTCATTCAATGCATCAATCAATTCATTGATTTTCTCTATCTTAGATCTATCTAAGCCCTTGAACAAGCAAGAATAATCTATGTCATCATCACTAGACTCACTATCACTAGAAGAAGCATAAGTGGAGTCTTGAATACTCACCTTCTTCTCCCTTGCCATAAGGCAAGTGAGACGCTCGTTGGGGAAGAGAGCCGATTTGTTGAAGGCAGTGGCGGCGAGTCCTTCATTGTCGGAGTCGGAGGAGGAGCAATCCGAGTCCCACTCCTTTCCTAGATGCGCCTCGCCCTTTGCCTTCTTGTATGCCTTCTTCTTCTCTCTCTTGTTTCCCTTTTCCTGGTCACTTTCATTATCGGGACAGTTAGCAATAAAATGACCAAGCTTACCACATTTGAAGCACGAGCGCTTTCCCTTGGTCTTGGTCTTGCTTGGCTGCCCCTTGCGACCATTTAGCGCCGTCTTGAATCTTTTAATGATGAGAGCCATCTCTTCATCATTAAGGCCAGCCGCCTCAACTTGCGCCACCTTGCTAGGTAGCGACTCCTTGCTCCTTGTTGCCTTTAGAGCAATGGGTTGAGGCTCGTGGAGTGGTCCGTTCAACGCGTCGTCGACGTATCTTGCCTCCTTGATCATCATCCGCCCGCTCACGAATTTTCCAAGTACTTCCTCGGGCGTCATCATCGTGTACCTGGGATTCTCACGAATATTGTTCACGAGATGAGGATCAAGTACGGTAAAGGACCTGAGCATTAGGCGGACGACGTCGTGGTCCGTCCATCGCGTGCTCCCGTAGCTTCTTATCTTGTTGATGAGGGTCTTGAGCCGGTTGTACGTTTGTGTTGGCTCCTCGCCCCTTATCATCGCGAACCGTCCAAGCTCGCCCTCCACCAACTCCATCTTGGTGAGCAAAGTGACGTCGTTCCCCTCATGAGAAATCTTGAGGGTGTCCCAGATTTGCTTGGCGTTGTCCAAGCCGCTCACCTTATGGTATTCATCCCTGCACAAGGAAGCTAGAAGAACAGTAGTAGCTTGTGCATTTTTATGAATTTGTTCATTAATGAACATGGGACTATCCGAACTATCAAAGTGCATTCCACTCTCTACAATCTCCCATATACTAGGATGGAGAGAGAATAGGTGACTACGCATTTTGTGACTCCAAAATCCGTAGTCCTCTCCATCAAAGTGTGGGGGCTTGCCAAGTGGAATGGAGAGCAAATGAGAATGTGAACTTTGCGGAATACGAGAGTAATCAAAGGAAAAGTTCGAGTTAACCGGTTTTCTCCTCTCGTAGTCGTTGTGGTCCTCATCCTTTTGGGAAGAAGTAGACTCGTCGCTGTCGTAGTAGATTATCTCCTTGATGCGCCTGGTCTTCTTCTTCTTCCCTTCCTTCCGTCTTTGACCCGAGCCGGAGTCGGTAGGCTTGTCGTCCTTCGGCTCGTTGACGAAGGTCTCCTTCTCTTTGTCGTTGATCACTATACCCTTCCCCTTAGGATCCATCTATTCGGGCGGTTAGTCCCTTTGTGAATAGAACGGCTCCGATACCAATTGAGAGCACCTAGAGGGGGGGGTGAATAGGTGATCCTGTAAAACTTCAAAAACTTAAGACACAAAACTTTGATTAAGTGTTAGCACAGTTAATGCCAAGTGGCTAAGGTGAAGTCTCAACAAAACACAATACCACAAGAATCAAACACAGAGAGACACAGTGGTTTATCCCGTGGTTCGGCCAAGCCAATGCTTGCCTACTTCCACGTTGTGGCGTCCCAACGGACGAGGGTTGCAATCAACCCCTCTCAAGCGGTCCAAAGACCCACTTGAATACCACGGTGTTTTGTTGTTCTTATCTCAATCCTGATTGCGAGGAATCTCCACAACTTGGAGCCTCTCGCCCTTACAAAAGATGTTCACAAAGAATCACGGAGTAAGGGAGGGATTAGCAACTCACACACAACACAGAGATCACAGCGAATGCGCACACACAAAACCCAGACTTGAGCTCAAGAGGCTAACACACTAGAACGGAGCTCAAATCACTAGAATGTCAAACAAGTGCGCAAGATTGATGTGTGAGTGATCAAGAGTGCTCAAGGAATGCTTGGGTGCTTCCTCCATGCGCCAAGGGGTCCCTTTTATAGCCCCAAGGCAGCTAGGAGCCGTTGGGAACAAATCTGGAAGGCCATCTTTGCCTTCTGTCTCGTGGCGCACCGGACAGTCCGGTGCACACCGGACACTGTCCGGTGCCCGATTTGTTTCCAAAAACAGCACTTCTGACCGTTGCTGGCTGCTCCAGATCTGCGCTTAGTTGGCGCACCGGACATGTCCGGTGCACACCGGACAGTCCGGTGTTCCTTCCCGACCGTTGGCTCGGCCACGTGTCTCGCGCGGATTGCGCGGCCGACCGTTGGCCCTGGCCGACCGTTGGCTCACCGGACAGTCCGGTGCACACCGGACAGTCCGGTGAATTATAGCCGTACGCCGTCGGCGAATTCCCGAGAGCGGCCAGTTCGCGCCGAGGAGGCCTGGCGCACCGGACACTGTCCGGTGCACACCGGACAGTCCGGTGCTCCAGACCGAGCTGGGACTTGGCTGCACACAGCCAAGTCATTCTCTCCCCTTTTCTCTATTTCTTCATGCTGTTTCTAACACTTAGACAAACATGTTAGTCCACAAAACCAATGTACTAAGGCTTAGAAACATACCTTTACTTCATGATTTGCACCTTGTTCCATTTTACAAATAGGTACCTGTGTTGAGCACTAAATCACCAAAATCCTTAGAAATGGCCCAAGGGCACATTTCCCTTTCAGCCCCGAGGCTATCTTCGCCAGCTCGTCCGCAGTCTCGTTGTAGCGCCGGGCGATGTGGTTAAGCTCGAGCCCGTAGAACTTGTCTTCCAGGCGTCGAACCTCATCACAGTAGGCCTCCATCTTCGGGTCGTGGCAGTGGGAGTTCGTCATGACTTGGTCGATGACGAGTTGCGAGTCGCCGCGTGCATCGAGGCGTCGGACCCCTAGCTCGATGGCGATTCGCAATCCGTTGATCAGAGCCTCGTACTCAGCCACATTGTTGGACGCCGGGAAATGGAGGCGGAGCACGTAGCGCAGGTGTTTCCCGAGGGGCGAGACGAAGAGCAGGCCCACGCCGGCTCCCGTCTTCATCAGCGACCCATCGAAAAACATGGTCTAGAGCTCCGGTTGGATCGGAGCCGTTGGCAACTGGGTGTCGACCCATTCGGCTACGAAGTCCGCCAGTACCTGGGACTTGATGGCCTTCCGAGGGGCGAACGAGATTGCCTCGCCCATGATTTCCACCGCCCACTTTGCGATCCGTCCCGAGGCTTCTCGGCACTGGATGATCTCCCCCAGGGGGAAGGATGACACTACAGTCACCGGATGAGACTCGAAGTAATGTCGCAGCTTTCGCCTCGTCAGGATCACTGCATACAGCAGCTTCTGGACTTGTGGGTAGCGGATCTTGGTCTCGGACAGCACCTCGCTGACGAAGTAAACTGGCCTCTGAATGGGCAAGGCATGCCCCTCTTCCCGCCTTTCGACCACGATCGCGGCGCTGACCACTTGAGTGGTAGCGGCGACGTAGACTAGGAGGGTTTTCTCCATCAGCGGGGGGTACCAAGACAGGCGCCTGTGTGAGGAGCGCCTTCAGGTTCCCGAGAGCTTCCTCGGCCTCGGGAGTCCAAGTGAAGCACTCGGCCTTCCTTAAGAGACGGTACAGGGGCAGGCCTCTTTCGCCGAGGCGCGAGATGAAACGGCTCAAGGCCGCGAGGCATCCCATGACCCTCTGTACGCCTTTTAAGTCCTTGATGGGCCCCATGTTTGTGATGGCTGCGATCTTCTCCGGGTTGGCTTCGATGCCCCGCTCGGAGACGATGAATCCCAAAAGCATGCCTCGGGGCACCCCGAAGACGCACTTCTCGGGATTGAGCTTGACGCCCTTCGCCTTGAGACACCGGAATGTCAGTTCGAGGTCGGAGAGAAGGTCGGAGGCTTTCCTCGTCTTGACTACGATGTCATCGACGTAGGCCTCGACCGTGCGACCGATGTGTTCGCCGAACACATGGTTCATGCACCGCTGGTATGTTGCACCCGCGTTCCTCAAACCGAACGGCATGGTGACATAACAGTACATGCCGAAGGGCGTGACGAAAGAAGTCGCGAGCTGGTCGGACTCTTTCATCTTGATTTGATGATACCCTGAGTAGGCATCGAGGAAAGACAGGGTTTCGCACCCTGCAGTGGAGTCCACGATTTGATCGATGCGAGGTAGAGGGTAGGGGACTTTCGGACATGCTTTGTTGAGACCAGTGTAGTCTACACACATCCGCCATTTCCCCCCTTTCTTCCTCACAAGTACAGGGTTGGCAAGCCATTCAGGGGGGAATACCTCTTTGATGAATCCTGCTGCCATCAGCTTGTGGATCTCCTCGCCTATCACCCTGCGCCTTTCCTCGTCGAATCGGCGCAGAGGCTGTCTGACCGGTCGGGCTCCGGCCCGAATATCCAGCGAGTGCTCGGCGACATCCCTCGGTATGCCGGGCATGTCCGAGGGACTCCACGCAAAAACGTCGGCGTTTGCGCGGAGAAAGTCGACGAGCACCGCTTCCTATTTGGGGTCGAGCCCGGATCCGATCCGAATCTGCTTGGAGGTGTCGCCACTGGGGTCGAGAGGGACGGCCTTAACCGTCTCCGCTGGCTCGAAGTTGCCGGCATGTCGCTTCACGTCCGGCACCTCTCGGGAGAGGCTTTCCAGGTCGGCAATGAGGGCCTCGGACTCGGCGAGGGCCTCGGCATACTCCACGCACTCCACATCGCATTCGAATGCGTGTTTGTACGTGGGGCCGACGGTGATGACCCCGTTGGGGCCCGGCATCTTGAGCTTCAGGTAGGTGTAGTTGGGCATGGCCATGAACTTCGCGTAGCATGGCCTTCCCAACACTGCGTGGTAGGTCCCTCGGAACCCGACCACCTCGAACGTCAAAGTCTCCCTTCGGAAGTTGGAGGGTGTTCCGAAGCAGACAGGAAGGTCGAGCTGTCCGAGGGGCTGGACGCGCTTCCCGGGAATGATCCCGTGGAAGGGCGCAGCGCCTGCTCGGACGGATGACAGATCGACGCGCACGAGCCTGAGGGTCTCAGCGTAGATGATGTTGAGGCAGCTGCCTCCATCCATCAGGACCTTGGTGAGCCTGACGTCGCCGATGACGGGATCGACGACGAGCGGGTACTTCCCTGGGCTCGGCACGTGGTCGGGGTGGTCATCCTGGTCGAAGGTGATGGGCTTGTCGGACCAGTCTAGGTAGACTGGCGCCGCCACCTTCACCGAGCAGACCTCCCGACGCTCCTGCTTACGATGCCGAGCCGAGGCATTCGCCACATGCCCTCCGTAGATCATGAAGCAGTCGCGGACCTCGGGGAACTCTCCTGCTTGGTGATCTTCCTTTTTGCCGTCGTCGCGGGCCCTGTCACCCTCTGCGGGTGGCCCGGCCCGGTGGAAGTGGCGCCGAAGCATGACGCACTCCTCGAGGGTGTGCTTGACGGGCCCCTGATGGTAGGGGCACGTCTCCTTGAGTGCCTTGTCGAAGAGGTTGGCGCCTCCGGGGGGCTTCCGAGGGTTCTTGTACTCGGCGGCGGCGACAAGGTCCGTGCTGGCGGCGTCGCGTTTCGCTTGCGACTTCCTCCTGCCTTTCTTCTTGGCGCCGAGCGGAGTAGACGCCTCGGGGGCATCTTCCGACGGGCGGCCCTGGGGCTGCTTGTCCTTTCGGAAGATGGCCTCGACCGCCTCCTGACCAGAGGCGAACTTGGTGGCGATGTCCATCAGCTCGCTCGCCCTGGTGGGGGTCTTGCGACCCAACTTGCTCACCAGGTCACGGCAGGTGGTGCCGGCAAGGAACGCGCCGATGACATCGGAGTCGGTGATGTTGGGCAGCTCGGTGCGCTGCTTCGAGAATCGCCGGATGTAGTCCCGAAGGGACTCTCCCGGCTGTTGCCGGCAGCTTCGGAGGTCCCAGGAATTCCCGGGGCGCACGTACGTGCCCTGGAAGTTGCCGGCGAAAGCCTGGACCAGATCCTCCCAGTTGGAAATCTGCCCCAGAGGCAGGTGCTCCAACCAAGCGCGAGCGGTGTCGGAGAGGAACAGGGGGAGGTTGCGGATAATGAGGTTGTCGTCGTCCGTCCCACCCAGTTGACAGGCCAGGCGGTAGTCCGCAAGCCACAATTCCGGTCTCGTTTCCCCCGAGTACTTTGTGATAGTAGTCGGGGGTCGGAATCGGGGCGGAAACGGCGCCCGCCGAATGGCCCGGCTAAAGACCTGCGGACCGGGTGGTTCGGGCGAGGGACTCCGATCCTCCCCGCTGTCGTAGCGTCCCCCACGCCTGGGGTGATAACCTCGGCGCACCCTTTCGTCGAGGCGGGCCCGACGGTCGCGATGAGGGTGCTCGTCACCGAGGTGGCCCGGGGCCGCAGGCGCGGTGTTGCGCGTGCGCCCGGTGAAGACCGAGGCTTCCCGCGTGAGTCGGGAAGTCGCGGCACGAGGTTCCGAGGGGTACCCCTGCCTTCGGGAGGCAGAGCTCTCGGCCCGCCGGGCCGCAGCGCCTTCCAGGAGATGCTTGAGCTCTCCCTGGATTCGCCGACCCTCGGTGGTTGATGACTCCGGCATCGCGCGGAGGAGCATCGCTGCGGCTGCCAGGTCCTGTCTGGTTCCGCCGGATGCGGGTGGCGGTCTGTCCCTGGCATCGTTGGCGATGCGGTGCTGGAGACCTTGGGGCAGGTGACGTATTCCTCCGGCCGGGGGCTGGCTCGCCCATACCTGCCCGACGTTCCGGCGGATTGCCTCGAGCGCTCCTGCTCCCTCATCGAGCCCGGCCTGCGCCCCGCGGACTTGCTCGAGCTGTGGGTCGTGACCCCCCGCCGGAACGGGGACCACAGCTAGCTCCCGCGGGATGTCGGCGCGAGGCGCTGGCCTAGGGGGATCACCATCCTCCGGCATGCCGAGACAGCTGCCTCCGGAGGGATCACCTAGCTCGACGTGGAAACATTCGCGGCTCGGGCCGCAGTCCTTGTCATCAAGGCTGCGACTGCCGTCGGAACAGTCGGAGAGGCAGTAGTTGCATGCGGTCATGAAGTCCCGCATGGCACTGGGGTTGCCAGATCCAGAGAAATCCCAGCAGATGCTGGGGTCGTCATCTTCCTCGGACCCAGAGGGTCCGTAGGTCGAGACACCCGTCAATCGGTCCCAAGGCGACCGCACACGAAACCCCAGAGAGGTTGCACTCGCCTCAACGTGAGCGCCCGCCAAAGCGAGGCCGCCAGGCGGGTTGAGGCTGAGTCGAAATGACGAAGGATGGGAATCAGCCCGTACCTTTTGGTCGACGAGGATCGACGAAGTCGCATCGGGGGCTGATCGTGCTGTCGTCCTGGGTGCGAGGGCGACGTCCTGCAGGCCCTCCGTGAGTGTGCTGGCGTCGTCCACTTGCTCGAGATCGGCGTGTCGCGGGGGGACGGCGCTCGCCTTCGCCTCAAACGCGTGGGTGATGCCCGACGCGTCCTCCGTTGGGGCGCTGGGGATGTCGATTTGCTCGACAGTCGACTGAGCGCAGCCTCCCGCTCGGCCTTGGTTGCCCCGCCTCCTCCTCCGATGGCGAGGGAGAGGATGGGGTGAGCTCGAAAGTTGTCCTTCCCCTACGCGGGAAAGACGTCGTCGATTCCGCCGCCGGCGGGCGGGCTGTCCGCCACCGTTGTCGCTGTCGCGCGGCGGTGGAAGGAGCATCATGTCGTAGTTGCCGTCGAAAGACACGAACTCGAGACTCCCGAAACGGAGCACCGTCCCGGGTTGAAGAGGTCGTTGGAGACTGCCCATCTGGAGCTTGACGGGAAACTACTCGTCAACACGCAGCAGGCCCCTACCTGGCGCGCCAACTGTCGGCGTTCCGAGACCGGGGGGTCCCCGAGCCGACGAGTGAGTGTGCCGCGTGCCCCAGCCCAGATGGGTCGAGCGCGTGGGCGAGCGCGTGGGCGAGCGCGAAGGGGGGGGAGAGAGAGAGCGAGAGCGAGAGCGAGGTGGCCGGAGCCGGGTCGTGAGGGAGTCGGAGATTCCCGCGGCCTTCGTGTTCGTCCCGCGCCCAGGTCGGGTGCGCTTGCAGTAGGGGGTTACAAGCGTCCGCGCGGGTGAGGGGAGCGAGCGGCCCCGAGAGAGTGCCTGCCCCTGCCCTTCGTTCCCGCGAGGCCAACCTTCTCTAAGAAGGCCCTAGTCCTTCCTTTTATAGGCGTAAGGAGAGGATCCAGGTGTACAAATGGGGGTGTAGCAAGGTGCTACGTGTCTAGCGGGGGAGAGCTAGTACCCTAAGTACATGCCAAGGTGGCAGCCGGAGAGATCTTGGCACCCAGCTAGTGTGGCGTCGTGGCTGTCGGAGAAGCGATGGAGCCGGACGGAGGGACAGCTGTCGGAGTGGTTGGGCCCTTGCTGACGTCCCCTTGCTTTCGTAAGGGAGTTGGGAGCCGCCGTCGTCATGGTCCAACGGGGCGCCATCATTGCCTATGCTAGCCAGATGGGACGTCGGTCCTGTTCTCTGCGGCCCGAGTCGTCTCGGGGTAGGGTGATGATGGCGCTTCCTGTCGACGTGGCGGACTTGTGCCCTAGGTCGGGCGACGTGGAGTCTCCTCCGAGGCCGAGGTCGAGTCTGTCCTGCATGGCCGAGGCCGAACCTGAGCACCCGGGTCGGGCGAGGCGGAGGTCGTTCGGCAGAGGTCGAGGTGGAGTCCGAGCCCTGGGTCGGGCGAAGCGGAGTTCATCGTCTTCTGGGGCCTTAGCCCGAGTCCGAGCCCTGGGTCGGGCGGAGCGGAGTTCGCCGTCTTCCGGGGCCTTAGCCCGAGTCCGAGCCCTGGGTCGGGCGGAGCGGAGTTCGCCGTCTTCCGGGGCCTTAGCCCGAGTCCGAGCCCTGGGTTGGGCGGAGCGGAGTTCGCCGTCTTCCGGGGCCTTAGCCCGAGTCCGAGCCCTGGGTCGGGCGGAGCGGAGTTCGCCGTCTTCCGGGGCCTTAGCCCGAGTCCGAGCCCTGGGTCGGGCGGAGCTTCCTCTGGCGCTTTTGGCCAAGCCTGGCTGCCCGTCAGTCTTACTCTTTGCGTTAAAGGCCCCAGTGACTTGGTCGGTCGGCGCGGTGATTTAGTCAGGGTTACTTCTTATCGAAGGCAAGGCCTCGGGCGAGCCGGAGATGCGTCTGCCATGAAAGAGGAGGCCTCGGGCGAGACGGAAACATCTCAGGGTCGGCTGCCCTTGCCCGAGGCTAGGCTCGGGCGTGGCGTGATCGAGTCGCTCGTATGGACTGATCCCTGACTTAATCAAACCCATCAGGCCTCTGCAGCTTTATGCTGATGGGGGTTACCAGCTGAGAATTAGGCGTCTTGAGGGTACCCCTAATTATGGTCCCCGACATTATGCATGCACCAAGTGTAGATGTTATTTACTGTCTAGTCATTGCACTGTTTCTGGTCAAGCCGATGTAATCAAATACATGTTGCATAACCCAATTATGAGTGGTAGGATTGGTAAGTGGGCTTATGCGCTTATAGAATATGACTTGGCCTATGAACCATTGAAATCTATGAAAGGCCAGGTCGTAGCGGATTTTATTGTAGAACATCGGATTAATGATATTCATAAACTAGACATGACATACCCCACTATTACTCCTTGGACTTTATATTTTGATGGATCGGTTTGCAATGAAGGGCAAGGCATTGGCATCATACTTGTTTCACCAAGTGATGTCTCCTTCGACTTCTCTAGCCGATTGAAAACTTATTGCACTAATAATCAAGCCGAATATGAGGCCCTCTTATTCGGTTTGGAACTCTTAAATTGTATGGGAGTAAAACATGTGAAGGCATTTGGTGATTCTCAGCTGGTCGTCCAACAGGTGTTAGAAGAATATCAATGTTTTGATGGTACTTTAAATAGTTACCTTGAAAAATGTTGGAGCATAATTCATTCTTTTGACGAATTCAGTATTCGACATATCTCTAGAGTTGAGAATTATAGAGCTAACAATTTGGCACAAGACGCATCAGGTTATCGGATAAAGCGAGGGAGATTTCACAACACTGAAAATCTGATAACCGGTGCCGGGCCAATTCCCCAGGTCACGGACCGTCCGCGTCGAGACGCCGGACCGTCCGGGGTTACCAGAAATGTTCTCTTAATTGATTCGGCTGATAATGAAGCCGATGCAAGTGATTGGAGGACACCCATACTTAATTATTTACGAAATCCCAATATTAGGACAGATAAGAACATTCGGCGAACAGCTTTCAAGTATGTCTTGATGAGTGATGAACTCTACCGCCGAACAGTCAACGACGTCCTGCTTAAGTGCTTGGGCCCAGATGATGCTATATTGGCCATGGCCGAAGTACATGAAGGAATTTGTGGTACCCACCAATCGGCTCCAAAGATGAAATGGTTGTTGCGAAGGTCTGGTTTTTATTGGCCTAACATGATAGCTGATTGTTTCAAATACTACAAGGGTTGCCAAGTGTGTCAAAAATTCGGCGACCTGCAGTTGGTCCCTGCAGCCGAATTACATCCTATCATCAAGCGTTGGCCTTTCAGAGGATGGGGATTAGACTTTATTGGAGAAATCCATCCTTCATTATAAAAGGGGCATCGGTTCGTGTTAGTTGCCACTGACTATTTTACCAAATGGACTGAAGCCGTTGCTCTGAAGAACATGACACACAAGGAGGTAATTGAGTTCATAACTGAGCATTCGGCATTCCCCAGACCTTGACTACAGATCAAGGAACTTCTTTTATGTCAAAGGAGGTACGTGAATTTGCTGAATTATATAGGATTAAGTTGCTTAATTCATCTCCATATTATGCTCAGGTCAATGGACAGGCCGAGTCTAGTAACAGGACGTTGATTAATTTGATAAAAAAGAAGATATCCGATAATCCTAAGCATTGGCATAAGATTTTGTCCGAAGCCTTATGGGCTCATAGAATATCTAGACATAGTGCTACTAAAGTATCTCCTTTTAAGCTTGTCTATGGGCAGGAAGCAGTGTTGCCTGTGGAAATAAGTTTGAATGCTGTCAGGTTTGCCAGACAAAATGATCTAACCGTCACTGATTATTATGATTCAATGATGGATAATATTGATGAGGTAACCGACAAGAGGGTGATAGCTTTGGGAGCAATAGAGAAGGACAAGGTCATGGTAGCCAGAGCCTACAACAAGAAGGTCAAAGCAAAGTCATTTCAAGTAGGGGATCTGGTGTGGAAGACCATCTTGCCTCTAAGGAATAAAGACCGGAAGTTTGGGAAATGGTCGCCAAGCTGGGAGGGTCCTTATAAAGTAAAACAGGTAATGTCTGGTAACGCCTATTTGCTACAAACATTACAAGGCAAGGATTTGCCTAAAGCTTTGAATGGGCGTTTCCTCAAGCAGTACCATCCTAGTATGTGGCAAGATGCTTAAGGAAGCCGATGTGATCACATCGGATTAAGGTGCTTTTGGTTTGCCTAGCTCCACCAAAAGGCAGGGGGGCATATGTTTGGCACCAAAAGGAGCACGCAGACGGTCCGGCCCTGAGGTCGGACAGTCCGCGGTCCGGACAGTCCGCGTCTGTGGGCCGGACGGTCCGTGCGTGCGAAAAGTAGATTAGGGTTTCGAGTTTTGTGCTGTGTTTGTTAGCTAGATCCTCGGAATTAGCTCGGAATTCAGTTGTGCAAAGGGTCCAGCCCCCCTCCTCTATAAATAGAGAGGTATACGGCCGATTTGTAATCATCAATCGAATCAATACAACTTCTATTTCGCATTTATTTTCTGTACAATTAGGAGTAGTTCTAGTCTAGTTCTAGTTTAGCCTCTCGATCCTCAAATTCTCCGCCTCTCCTCGACTCTACGTCGATTAGAGGAGTCTAGGTCGGCCTGCCCGAGCCTAGACAACTCTTAGGATCTCTCCTCCCCGACGGGGTCCCTCCCAGGAGCGAGATCCAGGCGCCGCCGGCGATCTTCCGCCGCCCCTGCGCACGCGCGGACCGTCCGGCCCTAGGGCGCGGACCGTCCGGCCGTCAGGCAGGGAACCCGAGCTCCTGTACCAGGTCGCGGACCGTCCGGCCCTGTGCCGCGGACCGTCCGCGCCTGACCAGAGAGCACCGCCGCCTCACGCCAGGTCGCGGACCGTCCGGCCCTGTACCGCGGACCGTCCGCGCCTGACCAGAGAGCACCGCCGCTGGTTCTTTTGAAGTGATTGGCGCCTCAAAAAGGTGTCAACACATGGCTCGTCCTCCTGAATCTGTATAGAGACCTGTTGCTTCACGATTAGACGGTGAGTCGACGATGCGACGCACGTTTATCCCATGTGTTCCCCATGGGCCATGGCACAAGCCAAGAGACCTCGTCCGGGCGGAGCGACGCGCTATTGTACATGGCTGACGTGCCTACACGCGTCGGGGTCGGCGAGGGGAACGAGCCCCTGCCCCTGGCCCTTCCGCAAGGCGTTGTAGCGGTCGACGTCGAACCCGCGCGCCCGCATGAGGCGGCGCTGCTTGGACGCGAAGCGGCTCCGGTAGAAGCCCTCGAAGGACGGCTCCGTGGCCGTGCGCATGAAGAAAGCGTAGCCGGACATGAAGTAGAGCGACGTGGCGTAGAAGCACACCGGCTCCATCACGTCCCACGACAGCTCCCAGAAGGTGAGCCGCATGAACCCCAGCGTCTGCGTCGCCAGCAGGCCCAGCCCGCACCACAGCTCGCGCCGCACCTGCGCGGCCGCGTCCGCGTCGATCGCCGCCTTCTGAGCTTCCATAGCCTCCAGCTCGCGCTTGCGCGCCTCGCTCCCGTCTCCGGCTCGCGGCGCCTGCAGCTGCTGTTTCACGGGGAGGATGCTCCCGATGGCCTTCGCCACCTGAACGACGACACACGGAGAGATCAGAGACGCGGTAAAGGTAAAGCATAAGGCGGTGGCCGGGCTGGATGCTCTGCTTTGCTCCCTGGCTCTTACTACTCTTTCTCCTCTGGTTCCGTGTCTCGGATGCTAGAAGTTAGCAGCACGTACCATGTCGGGGCGGAGGAAGACGGCCTCGCTGAGGACGATGACGACGCCGGACTCGTCGAGCGCACGGGCCAGCCGGCGGCCTTCCTCGACGCCGCCGGCAATGTCGACGCAGAGCGCGGCGAATTCCGACCCGGACACGACGCTCTGGGCGTTGGACCTCAGCCTCGCCCTCGCCACCTCCATCTCGGCCGCTCTCGCCACCTTCCTCGCCTGCTCCACCGTCACGCCCACAAGCTCCGGCGGCCGCGTCGCCGTGCTCACGGGAGGTATAAGCCCGTCGAGCTGGAGGCGGTGGAAGAGGTGGTCGCCGACGGGGAGGGCGGGGAAGCAGTGCGCCGGGAGCGGGACGGTCGCGGTGGCGTACCCGACCGCGGTTGGCTTCGGCCGCAGGAATGCGAGCGTCGGGCAGTCGTCCACGGCCGGCAGAGATCGCGGTGCCGGGGGATGGGGAGCCGGAGGTTTGGGAATGGCCGCGCCGGCGCCGGCTGCGTTCTTGCCTACCCATAGACACCGTGCTATTGTTCTGTGGAACGCCATTTGTGTTTGCCTCTCTGACACGAGCTCTATTGCTCTATTGTAGTTTGATCTAGAAGAATGGTTTCGTGTTACGTGACACAAGTGGCGCGACGTGTCTGGCCGATGGAGGCGAGGTGGGGATGGACATGGGTGGTATTTATACTTGGGAGAAATGGTAACCAGCGGCACAGAGGCTGAGCAATAGAGCTCAAAGGGCACTGAACGCTGGCCACTAGTCTCGTGCTGTGCTAGTGCTACCGAGGCACAACGGCCAAAATAACAAGTTAACAACGGAACCTTGGAAGAACGTGGCATGGCAGGGATCCATCCGTCCTTCAAGTGGACACTCAAGGCGTAGCATCCAGTTTTTTTTTCCATTTACATATCTTAATTTGCATGTGTTCCTTGCTGTGGATATGTACCAAATCTGAATATCTTGAAGAAGCCTTTGGATTTTTCCAAGTTTTATAAGCCATGATAGCTGGTGGAGAGTTGGATGCTATACAGTTGAACTCTATGCATAGCTAGAGTAATTTTTAGTACCTTTCAATTAGCTTTATGAGATCCAAACAATGCATCAATCTGTTGTGACTCCAGACTGATGCAATAAGCAGCGGGATAGCTCAAACACCACGCCTAACTCCATAAAAAAAGGGAAAAAAAAAATCAACGATACCGTTTTATTTTTCATTACTAGTCCCTACATTAAGGGCATGTGCGCTTACGAGGACTAGAGATTAGTTCCTTTATTTTAGTAACGTCTAGTCCCTAAATTGCTAAGCCGTGAGAGTAAAAACAGGTTCTAAACTGCTTTAGTCTCTAGCAATGTTTAAAATAGCCAGATATAGCCGCCGCTATATTCGGATATAACTGTTTCAGAAGGTTGGGGATAAGATAATCACAATTTAGCGCTAAATGGAGAGAACCGCTAATAGCGGATATTAGCCCGCTAAAACAGCTAAACACTACATCATTTAGCCCCGCTAAAGGAGTTGTTGTGTGTTGTGGGCCAAATGAAATTTGGGCCCAAAACAAAATAACCTGTCGACGCATGCCTAGTTGCTCCCGTTTCTAACCCTAGCCGTCGCCTGTGTCACAGTAACACTCACAACTCCCATTGCTCCTCTCCTCGCCCTCTGTCCAGCAGTAGCAGCCGCCGAGGGACGCTGGCGTGGGGCGGCGGCATGTACGCGTGGTCGAGACTCGAGACGCTGCTACTCCTGGCATGTACGCGTGGGCCGACGCTGCTCCTCCTGGCGCACGAGGACGCTGCTGCTCTGTTCGGCTCTAGTGTCCACTGTTTGATGAGTACCGGAGAGCGCTCTGCAGCATCGTGAGCGGGTTAGCTTTTCATTGCAACTCAATTTCAGGTTCAGCCATGGATTGGTTTAGCTCGATCGATCGGTATCTGACGGTGGTGGCTGAGTTTGCAGCTGCGTTCCTGGCTGGGCGTACAAGGACAGCTGCCCGTACATCGAGCTACCGGAGCCGGACCTCACGACGTCGGCGTTGCTACCGGTGCAGCTACAGTTCTACCACGTCAGTAGATGCACCATCTATCTCATAAAGAATGCTACTTGATTGTTCTATGTTCTGAAAACCGCTAAAATATTTAGCTGCGGCGATATCCAGATATATCCTTTTCTAGCCTTTAAAAAAGGTCGGGGATAAATGCCTTAGCCCGCTATTTTAAACACTGGTCTCTAGTCCCTTAAAAGGTGGCTAAAAGAGAATAAATCATATTAAGTCCACCTTTTATTCCTCCACTCGGACATGTTTGGTTTCTATACATGGAGTCAGGCCAACTTGGTCCATACATGTAGAGCTTATGCACAGCGCAACTACCCTGGCAGGTATGGCGATAGCCTGGTCTGAGCAGACGGAGCTAGAAAAATTTTAGGAGGGACTGGACTAAACCACTATAGTATAGGAACTCCTTCTACATTATATTGTATACATAAAATTTTAGGGAAAGCTCTATTCAGGCTCTATGGGCTTGACAGCGCTAGGGAGCCTTGAGCCCTGCCCGCACCACCACTGCCTCCGTCCCTGGATCTGAGGCCACCTTTTGCATGTGCTGATGCACGAGCAACACAAGCAACCAAACAAGAGAAAAAGTGAAAGATCCTGCATCCTATGGAACAGACCTGACAAATGCGGGTAGGGGCGGAGTTAGGATTACGGTATATGAGGGCCAGACAATTCATCAAATACTTTAAGATGAAAAATATCATAAGATATATACACATGTGTATACTAATTTAATATAGCATAGATAGAGATGGCAACGGGTACCATCAGGTAGTAGCTTTCCATACCCGTACCCATCACTAAAAAGTATACCTGTTGGGTTCCCCATATACGTTTACGGGTATAAAATCTTACCCATACTCGTACCCGCGTGGGTAATTTTACTCGTCGGGTAACCCATACCCGCTAAGAAGATCTCAAATTATAATATTCCGATCTCTCAAAATGTCAAATAAATACACAAAATAAGTTCAACTTGAAATATAAAAAACCATATTGTAGGGCCCCTTCATCCTTCGGAGGTCCTCAAAACACTAATTAACCATTATTTTTTGATACATCTCTAAAAGTATTACAGGTGCTTCAGTAAAAACCACCTTCGGAATGAATCAAGCAAAGACGAAGGTATAAGCTTCAGGACAACCACGTAAAAAGACAAAGGGAGAAGCTAGAAGAAGCCAAAATAAGGCGTTCACATATTCTGGCGACAAGATGATAGAGAGAAAAGACATTGCTACACTTATCACGTTTAATAGTCTAAATGTTTAGGCTTCAGGGCATAATTGTAATTCTACCGAAGATGTATTCCACACCTATAAATAGGTGAATAGTACCTAGTACAATACCACCCTTTTTTGGGGGAAAGATCTCAACCTTGTTGTATCTATTCTGTAAAATATCTTCGTGTTGCTTTGTATCAAGAAGCCTAAGGCATGTTTGTAATATTGTTTAAATAAGAAAAGGGGAGATGGAATAAAAACACTGTGAAACATGAGATGAGTTTTACATTCTATAGTTCATTTGTCTTTCTATTTAAACTAGTTCCACCTTCATCTTCTCTAGAAACCTTCGTCTTCAAGTTAACACCCCGAGGAGGTGTTAACTTGAAGACGAAGGTTCAAACTCCTCAATTTATGTTGCCTTGTTTTTGATGCCGTATAAGAATTGAAAACAAGTGACCAACACATATGATTACATAACTTGATAATTAAATAAACAATAGTCGAAGAAGGGTTTTATTTTAACTAAGATGGATTTATTAGATAATAATTGTGGTATGGTACGGGTCTATTTTACCTACGAGTATGCGGGTATGGGTAGTACTCACCCATACCCATTTACCCAACGGTAGAGGTTGTTGCCATTACTGTACCGTGGTTATAGAAATCATCCCATATCCGCCTATATATCGGGTAAAACCTATCGTGTATTCGTATTTCGGGTACCCATTATCATCTCTAAGCATAGATAATAAATTAGTAAAAAAGACTTGCACCATATAGTGTGTATTAATTAACTTCAACAAAGATCAAAATAATTTGCTTCTACCATCGACCAAATTAAAAGCTCCGATTACATCACGAAAGTTGATCATAGCTATCAATTTTATATCAATATAGATGATCAAGTAACTTCACACAAAATCATCTCCTATTTTATTTCGTATATGTATTTTGATAAGTTTTGTAGCTAAAAGTCTCTCTTAGTGGTTGCAGTTGAGACTGAAAGGGTGACCATTAATCTTAAGGTCTGTTTGGTTGGGCTGTGCTGTGAAAAAAGCTATTGTGGGCTGTGAGCTGTGAAAAAAAGCTGCTGTGGGTTGTGAACTGCTAAAAAGCTAAAAACCGTTTGGTGGAAATCACTAAAAGTCGCAAAAAATTCTTCCATATATATTTTCATAGTTCCACCTAAAAGCTGCTAAAAGCAGGTCCAGATGTGCTTTCAGTTTTGCACTACAAGAAAGTCGGCTTTTAGAAAAAGCTGCTTTCCAGATTCAGCCATTTGGTTTGACTTTTGGCTTTTAGGGGGCAAAAGCCAAACCAAACGCACCCTTAATAACCCGTAAACCATTTGATACATGAAACTTTTACACAATTTGGTAAGGTTTTTTATCAACTCGGCAAGTGAGCTTAATGTATTTGGCTCTAGATGGTTGTATGCTCAAGGTGAAGCACCAAATTCGTCACATAATAACTACCCGGTGATAATTTTGGGTTGAAATTCATCAATTTTATTATTAGTGATGGTTCATAAAATGCCATAAATTTTTACTTGATATAGAAACTAATTTTGAGCAATGAAAATTCTATATTTCATATGGTATAAGTATAATATATAAACAGTACGGAAGGTTTAGGGGGACGTCCCTGCCCGCCCCCCTTGCTCTGCCCCTAATGCCCGTCTCATATTGTATAAGGCCCCGTTTGGTTTGAGGGACTAAAGATTAGTCTCTCTATTTTAGTCTCATTTAGTTCTTAAATTGCTAAACGGTAGGACTAAAATATGGACTAAGGCCCTGTTTCAATCTCACGGGATAAACTTTAGCTTCCTGTTAAACTTTAGCTATATGAATTGAAGTGCTAAAGTTTAGTTTCGATTATCACCATTAGATCTCCTGTTTAGATTATAAATGGCTAAAAGTAGCTAAAAAAGCTGCTAAAGTTTATCTCGCGAGATTGGAACAGGGCCTAAATTGCTTTAGTCTATAGTCCCTCAAGATGTGGCTAAAAGGGACTAAACCATATTAATTTCACGTTTGTTCCTCGTTTAGTTCAATTGTACTAATAGCAGGAGAATGTTAAAGCCCATTTTAGTTTTCTTATGAGTCATTTAGTATATTCTTACTAATTTTAGTCAGTAGAACCAAACATGTTAGAGACTAAACTTTAGTCCTTAACTAAACTTTAGTCCCTAGACTAATGAAACCAAACGTGACCTAAGTATAAATATATAGAGACTTGTTTGAGATCCTTAACGCTGCTCTCCACAAGAAAAAATGGAAAAAGGAGACGAATCACAGAAAATTTCATTGAAAGGTAGAAATATATGGCCTTTTAATCGATTAGACTCTAATCATTTCTTATATCATTAGATATTGGATTTATTTACGGTTCTAAAAAAATTAGGCACATTTAACATTGCAAAAATAGTCCAAAGTTAATCTATACAGATTAACCATCTCCGCCAATACGAGAAACAACCTAAATTTACCTATTTTTACTTTTACCATAGCTACCACTAGTACACAGAGACTCTATAGTGGCGGTTCTAGAGCTGTTTGCACTGGCGTTTTTCAATGCCGCCAGTGCTAAGGGCTAGTGGAAATCGCTATTTCCACTGGCGGTTATTCTAGAACCTCCAGTGAAAAATAGCATTTCCACTGGCGGTTTTCTTAAGAAACCGCCAGTGGAAATTGACGATTTTATTAAGAAAACCGCCAATGGAAATTGTATTTTCACTAGCGGTTTTTTTATTTAGCCGCCAGTGAAAGTTTTCCCGCCTTTTTTTAAATTTTCGTACTGAAATTTATATATATTTACACACACAAACATATATATATATATATTGGTATTGATAAACATGTAGTATTGATATTAAAAGCAACATGGAATTAAATTCTATCATACATTTATATACATCAAAGTCTTGTTTACAATCATATATGCATCACACATTATATACATCAAAGTTTTCACGAAAGCTCTAATAACTATCTCGGCTAAGAGATAGTCTACTAATATCTGTTAGTATTCTAAACTCTAGCAAAGCTAATGTTCCGAAAGCATCGTGATATTTCCCTTCTGCGGAAATGACCTCTTTCAATATGAATGTGCACAGGTCCTCAACTATGCCATACAATGCACCTTCAGTCAAGTTCTCCAGGCTTTCTTGTTGAAATTGTTGTAAAGGAAGTTTATAAACATCATCTATTTATACTCAATAATAACACATTTGCATCTTTAATGACATAAATACATACGTGACTATTACTAATAATACCTTGCCAGGGTTCGTGATGTATCGTCCGTTCATTCTCATGAACTTGCACACGTAGAACCCACATAGGACCGATCCGGGTGGTTGCTTGTGGCACTACATAACGGGAGATTGGTTATTTAGTTGCAACATTGTCCTACGTACGTACATGTATGATATGTATTCATAAATTCACTGTAATACCCAATTTGTAATAGAGAATATAAAAGGAGAAGAAAATTTTATTTCCTTTATTTATATGTGTGGGTTGGACCTTTTTGTACCATCTCATGTGAACACTGTACTTAAAAACAAATAATTAATAAAATATATGCCACTAAATCATTGCATCATGCCGAGATTTTATTTTGTGTGCATTTTGTGATAATATAAATATATTGTAAAAAGAAATAATTTAAAGTCCAAAGTGGAATTTAAGATCTAAAAGAAATTCAAGAATATAGAAAAGAGAGAAAGAATATTAGATAATACAAAATAAATATATAAATAAATAGAATTCATCTCACCATGACATGTTTGAATCATAACTCCAAAAGTTGAGTACAAATTAGCCACAAAATTAGAAATTCAAAATTTGGTTTTCAAAATAAGCAGAAAGAAAGGAAAATAGAACATAAAGAAAAAAAAGGAGAAAACCTACCTGGGCCGCAGACTATCGATTTCGGCCCACCATCCCTTCACTCCCGCGCAGCCCATCTTCTTCCCTTCCCCTTTTCTTTATTCCTGGCGCTTACAAGTGGACCCGGTTGGTCAGCACCATCACCCTGAGCCATCGATTCGATCGCGCACATCACCTGGTCTCTGGCGCGTGGGACCCTTCTACCAGGTGCTCCAACTACCGTCGCCATGGTCACTGCAACAACCCGACCGAGCTCGCCGCCACGTTTTCCTCGCTCCGCTGTGCGTGCAACCGACCTCATCGGGTGGTTACAACTATGCCGCTTGGACTGAGTGCTGACCCGGGTACAAGACGTGTCGCCATGGATCCCCATCGACGATCGCACTCCCGACGCAGAGACCGCGCTGCACGAGCTAAACGCCGCCACCGTCAGGAGCGAGGTAGATCGTCGATTGGTCCTTGGGGAGGGGATGCTCGGAGTCGTGGGCATCTCTTGATGCTGGTTGATGTGTCGCTGGACCTGGCATACCGTTGGGAAGCTTCCAATTGCTCGTCGGAATCTCCTCCGCCCCGCCAATCGCCCTCCACCGTGGCCAGGACCTTTTGCGATACATCGAGGGGTATGGCTTGGTTCATCGCGTTCATATAGCTTATAGCATCGTGTAGCACTCTTCGAATTAGAGCTTGGTGCGAGGTGCCGAGATCTAGGTTAGGCCGACCATGGCGCCGCCGCTGGGGACCGGCTCACCGTCGTTGGGCACGGTCGGAGGGGGGAGATGAACCTCCACCGTTGGATCCCAGCCGACGGTCCCGATTAGAACTTGAGTGTATCTCTTCGGGGATTGAACCTGAACCGTTGATCCCTGTGTTGACGGTCGAGATTAGAATCGCGTACCCCTTCGATTTACGAAAGCGATCGGGCTGTTGATCATGAATCGTGCGGGTCAGGGTTGATCAGGACATTTTTAAATCTGCATCGTTGATCGCTGATCAAACGACTATAGTATCGTACCGCTTCACTTTAGATAGGATCTAACCTGGGCCCTCGGTTTTGGATCGAGCGGCCAGTAGTATTCCATACCCCTTCGGCCATAGCACTTTGCATAAGAGCCCCCGTAGTATTTAAGAATCAACCCGCAGGACCCCTCGGATTGGGCTGAGTCTTGGATCCTTTTGCGCTCTAGCCCCTAGGGTTTCTGATAATAATGTGCCGAGTCCAGAGACCAATAAAAATAGAAAATTAAGTATAGAAAATGATTTTTAATACAAAAACAATACTAGAAACTTGTATAATTCATTTTACCAGTTGTAATAATTTTGTATTAATATTGTCTACCAACTAGTAGTACTGTTTAGTCGTGAAACTTGAATTAAAATTATTCATTTGGATTAATCTATTCTAAGCACTAAATAATTTCCGAAATTCATAACTTGGTAACCGTAACTCCGATTTTAGTGATTCTCGTTCCCACGATCTCGTAGTGACGTGTAGATTATTATTACGCAACTTGTTCTTATGTTTGGTGTGATGTTAATTTTATCTATACCATGTTTGTTTGTATTGCTACGACTAGCGCGAGGACACGTGTCATCTGAAAAGCAAGTTGGTACCTGGAATCTCAAGTGCCAGGCAAGTTGTGCCCTTGATTCACTTTTGTTACCCAATAATGTTCTTTATAATCATTTACCATGCATAGGTTTAATTTTGATGGGACCCGATAGGTCACCCTAGATTGTTTATCCATTTTACCTTGTTTACCCCTGAATCATATGGGTAGTTATGCTATTGCTTTACATGGTTCTGGGTTAATATTTCATTATATCCATGTTCCAGTTATTTTGTTATCTTATTTATGTTCATGTCAAGATCATTATATTATTGTTAATTGGAACATGGAGCTTAACTTGAGAAACACGTGCCACCACAAGGGAGGAATGGGACCCCTTGGCTAACTAATTAGGAAAGGTAGTGGAAGACTACCTTACCCGAAAGGGGCAAGGGCAGTAGGGGAGTTGCATGCAAGGAGGTTCTCGGGTTGATTTGCTACGATGGCGGTCAGACGGGGGATTCTTGCAAGTGCTCTTCCCATAAACTGTAGCGGGTTTTCGGAAGCTAGTGTAACTTTGTAAAGGCCTCATAGTGGATCCCTAGCCATTCACCTTGGTAGTGTCTAAGGGCATAGCTAACCCTGGCGACATGGGAAACATGACTTGTGGGTAAAGGGTACAACCTCTGCAGAGTGTAAAACTGGTATACTAGCCGAGCTCACGGTCATGAGCGGCTCAGGACTCTCCGATGATTAAATTATGGAACCTAAACTCAATTTGTCATTTGCATTTGCATGGGATTTATTATTAATTTTGTTCTATTACTTTATTTTAGGTTTGGTATTTACTTACACTTAGTAACTGCTAATAAAATTTTGACCAACTTATAAAAGCAATGCTCAGCTTTAACCTCTATTGTTGATCAGCCTTACACTTCATGAACTCCCACCTTTGGTGAGTTCATGCCACATTATTCCCCACAACTTGTTGAGCTATGATCATGTGTGAGCTCACCCTTGCTGTCTCACACCCCCCCACAGGTCAAGAACATGTATCACTAGAGGAGGCACATGGTGGATGTGCGTTGTGTTCGTGTGAGGTCTAGGTCGTCGTCTCCCAGTTGACTTTCTGGCGCCAAGGATAGATTTTAGTTCGATCCTTGTATAGTTATCTTTTATTTTTGTAAGTCTTCCGCTATGTAATAATTACTCTGATTATTGTGACATTTATCTCTATACACTCTGTTATTATATATGTTGTCTTCTTTGGCGCATGTATGAGATGCACCCGGCTTTGTCCCTTAAAACCGGGTGTGACAGAAGTGGTATCAGAGGAAATGTTGACTGTAGGACGAAACCTAGATAGAAATGGACAAACCCTTCACTACTTACCTTACTCTGATTCATTCTATACTTACCTTATCTTGATCCTGTCTCACCTTCTACTGTTCTACTCTGATCATTTTTACCTTTTCTACTCTGAGACAAGATGGATTGCACACCTTGGAATCCTACATTTATGACCTTTTTAGGAGATAGGAGGCCTAAGACAAAATCAAAACTATTTCCTCTATTTAAAAATGTTGTTTGAATGTTCTGATGATAAATGTCTGATTTGCTTCTTTGATTGATTGAAATATTATAGACGGGCATCTTAGCATGTACCACCATAAGGTAATGAATTAACTTTAGTAGGTGACACACTAATCTACTTAGCTAATAAATCTCCCACAGTAATATTTATCATAATTACTCGCCTTGTCTACAATTCTTCCTTTCTTACCCTATAGTTCTAACCCAGATGGACTACCTCTATAGTGTTAGAAGAGAGCACTATAGATGTGATCCTTGGTATGTCATTGTTAAGAAAGGCAAAGACATTTTATACACTGTGCTAAGGGAACCATAGAACTCACCAGTTCCAAAGGACAAAGATTTGAAGTTGAAGTTGCAGTAACTACCACCATCAGACTAGCGACATTCTTAGTAGATGAGAAGTTGGTGGGTGACAACATCCGTGCAGTTAGGGATTTTCCGGATGTCTTTCCAGAGGAGTTACCAGGGATGCCACCAAATAGGGAAGTTTAGTTTGTCATTGATCTCTTACCTAGGACTACTCCTACTCCCACATGGTCATACATGATGTCCATAGAAAAGTTAAAAGAACTTAAGAAGCAGTTAACGGAATTATAGGATGTTGGGTACATTCGTTCAAATTCTTCACCTTATGGAGCGCCGGTTCTATTTGTACAGAAGAAAGAAGGATCGCAAGGGATGTGCGTGGATTATAGGACCCTTAATGATGTCACTGTGAGGAACAAGTATCCATTACCCCGCATTAAAGATTTATTTGATCAGATGAGAGGTGCAAGGGTATTCTCGAAGATTGATCTCTGATCAGGTTATCACCAAATGAAGATTAGGCCATCGGATATTCCCAAGACAGCTTTCTCGACTCGATATGGATTATATGAGTTCTCTGTTATGTTGTTTGGATTAGCTAATGCACCAGCCTATCTTATGGATCTGAAGAATAAGGTGTGCATGATCTGCATAGATTCGTCGTGGTTTTCATCGACGATATTTTTATTTATTCCAAGAGTGATAGTGATCATGAGGAACATCTGAGATTGGTGCTACAGAAGCTACGAGATAATCAACTCTACGCCAAGTATAGTAAATGCGAGTTATGGATTGATGAGGTGCCATTCCTTGGACATGCCATTTCTAATGGAGGAATATCAGTGGATCCTGCTAAAGTCAAGGAGATAGTGGCATGGAGCGTACCCACTATAGTTACGGAGATTCGGAGTTTCTTGAGGCTTGCAGGATATTATTGGAGATTTATTGAAGGATTTTCTAAGATTGCTAAGCCTATGACCTCACTTCTGGAGAAGGAAAGAGAGTTTAAGTGGGACGAGAAGTGCCAAGATAGCTTTGATCAATTAAAGAAGAGATTATTGTCACCACCGGTGTTGGTTATGCCAGATCTACAGAAGGGATTTGACATTTATTGTGATGCCAATGGCCAAGGCTTGGGATGTGTACCTATGTGAGAAGAACATGTGATTGCCTACGTGTCTCGTCAGTTGCGGAAACACGAGTTGAACTACCCCACACATGACTTAGAATTGGCAGCCGTTGTGCATGCGCTTAAGATTTGGAGACATTATATTATGGGAACCAAGTGTTAAGTGTACACAGATCATAAGAGTTTGAAGTATATATTCATTCAGAAGGATCTCAACCTTAGGCAACGTTGTTGGTTGGAGCTTATTAAGGATTATGATTTGGAGATTCACTATCACCCGGGCAAGGCAAATTTGGTTGCAGATGCCTTGAGTCAAAAGGAGCATGTTCATTCAGTGGTTGTTGCCCAACTACCCAATGAGATTGTTGAGGATTTCAGGAGACTTAACCTGGGGATAGTTGCTCAAACTGAAGGAGTTATTATTGATGTAGAATCTACTTTGGAGCAAGAAATCCGCAGAAGGGCAGATTGGTGATGCTAAGATACAAGAGATTAGGGATCTGATTACTGAAGGTCGAGGTCCGGAATTCATGGAGGGTGAGCAAGGCACCGTATGGTTCAAGGACAGGATATGTGTTCCTAAGATTGAAAGCCTTCATGAGACTATACTGAAGGAAGCCCATGACTCGGATTATTCTATTCATCCTGGGAGTACCAAGATGTATCAGGATTTGAAGCGGAAATATTGGTGGTATAGATTGAAGAGAGATGTGGCTGCACCTGTGGCTATGTGCGATGTGTGTCAAAGAGTTAAGGCTGAACACCAGAGGCCAGCTGGACTACTGCACCCACTGAAGATACCCGAATGGAAGTAGGAAAAGATTGGTATGGACTTCATTGCTAGATCGCCTCACACCTCGAAAGGATATGATTCGATATGGGTGATTGTGGAAAGACTGACCAAAGTGGCTCACTTCATTCCGGTCAAGACTACCTATAAGGGATCTCAATTGGCAGAGTTATATATGGCTCGGATTGTGTCTCTACACGGTGTACCGAAGAAGATCATTTTAGATAGAGGATCACAGTTTACCTCTAGATTTTGGAAAAGTTTTCATGAGAATATGGATACGAAGTTGAATTTTAGTTTGTCCTACCATCCTCAAACTGATGGACAGACTAAAAGGACTAATCAAGTATTGGAAGACTTGTTGAGAGCTTGTGCCCTTCAGCATGGTAGTAGTTGGGACAAGAGTCTACCTTATGCTGAGTTCTCATATAATAATAGTTACCAGGCCAGTCTAAAAGATGTCATCGTTCGAGACTTTATATGGCAGGAAATGCAGGACTCCTCTATATTGGACCAGACTAGAGGAAGACAATTCTTTAGACCTGAACTTATTCAAGAGGCAGAAGAACAAGTCTGTATAATCAAGGAGAATTTGAGGGTAGCTCGAACCAGGCAAAAGAGCTACGCTGATAATAAAAGAAGACCACTGGAATTTGAGGAAAGAAATCATGTGTACCTCAAGGTGTCACCACTTCGTGGAATGAGGAGATTCAAAGTCAAGGGCAAATTGTCCCCTCGCTATATTGGACCACTCTGAGTTTTAGACAAGTTGGAGAGATAGCATACCAACTCGAGCTACCTAATAACCTATCTGATGTGCATAATGTATTCCATGTGTCTCAACTTAAGAAGTGTATTCGTGTCCCTGAGGAACAATTACCAATGGAAGAGCTCAGTGTTTAGGGTGATTTGACTTACACGGAGTACCCCATCAAGATTCTTGACACCTTGACTTGAGTTACAAGAAATAAGTTATATAGATGTGCAAAGTACAATGGAGCCACCATGGAGAAGATGAAGCCACATGGGAAAGAGAAGAAGAGCTTCACATAGATTTTCTCCGTCTTTTCCCTCGTTCCTCCTAAATCTCGAGGACGAGATTCTTTTAAAGGGGGTAGGATTTGTAATACCCAATTTGTAATAGAGAATATAAAAAGGAGAAGAAAATTTTATTTCCTTTATTTATATGTGTGGGTTGGACCTTTTTGTACCATCTCATGTGAACACCGTACTTAAAAACAAATAATTAATAAAATATATGCCACTAAATCATTGCATCATGCCGAGATTTTATTTTGTGTGCATTTTGTGATAATATAAAAATATTGTAAAAAGAAATAAGTTAACGTCCAAAGTGGAATTTAAGATCTAAAAGAAATTCAAGAATATAGAAAAGAGAGAAAGAATATTAGATAATACAAAATAAATATATAAATAAATAGAATTCATCTCACCATGACATGTTTGAATCATAACTCCAAAAGTTGAGTACAAATTAGCCACAAAATTAGAAATTCAAAATTTGGTTTTCAAAATAAGCAAAAAGAAAGGAAAATAGAACATAAAGAAAAAAAGGAGAAAACCTACCTGGGCTGCAGACTATCGATTTCGGCCGACCATCCCATCACTCCCGCGCAGCCCATCTCCTTCCCTTCCCCTTTTCTTTATACCTGGCGCTTACAAGTGGACCCGACTGGTCAGCACCATCACCCTGAGCCATCGATTCGATCGCGCGCATCACCTGGTCTCTGGAGCGTGGGACCCTTCTGTCAGGTGCTCCAACTACCGCCGCCATGGTCGCCGCAACAACCCGACCGAGCTCGCCGCCGCGTTTTCCTCGCTCCACCGTGCGTGCAACCGACCTCATCGGGTGGTTACAACTATGCCGCTTGGACTGAGTGCTGACTCGGGTACAAGACGCGTCGCCATGGATCCCCATCGACGACCGCACTCCTGGCGCAGTGACCACACTGCACGAGCTAAACGCTGCCACCGTCAGGAGCGAGGTAGATCGTCGATTGGTCCTTGGGGAGGGGATGCTCGGAGTCGTGGGCATCTCTTGATGCTGGTTGATGTGTCGCTGGACCTGGCGTACCGCTGGGAAGCTTCCAATTGCTCGTCGGAATCTCCTCCGCCATGCCAATCGGCCTCCACCGTGGCCAGGACCTTCTGCGATACATCGAGGGGTATGTCTTGGTTCATCGCGTTCATTAGAGCATCGTGTAGCACTCTTCGAATTAGAGCTTGGTGCGAGGTGTCGAGATCTAGGTTAGGCCGACCATGGCGCCGCCGCTGGGGACCGGCTCGCCGTCGTTGGGCATGGTCGGAGGGGGGAGATGAACCTCCACCGTTCGATCCCAGCCGACGGTCCCGATTAGAACTTGAGTGTATCTCTTCGGGGATTGAACCTAAACCGTTGATCCCTGTGTTGACGGTCGAGATTAGAATCGCGTACCCCTTCGATTTACGAAAGCGATTGGGCCGTTGATCATGAATCGTGCGGGTCAGGGTGGATCAGGACAGTTTTAAATCTGCACCGTTGATTGCTGATCAAACGACTATAGTATCGTACCGCTTCACTTTAGATAGGATCTAATCTGGGCCCTCGGTTTTGGATCGAGCGGCCAGTAGTATTCCATACCCCTTCGGCCATAGCACTTTGCATAAGAGCCCCCGTAGTATTTAAGAATCAACCCGCAGGACCCCTCGGGTTGGGCTGAGTCTTGGATCCTTTTGCACTCTAGCCCTTAGGGTTTCTGATAATAATGCGTCGAGTCCAGAGACCAATAAAAATAGAAAATTAAGTATAGAAAATGATTTTTAATACAAAAACAATACTAGAAACTTGTATAATTCATATATAATTCATTTTACCAGTTGCAATAATTTTGTATTAATATTGTCTACCAACTAGTAGTACTGTTTAGCCGTGAAACTTGAATTAAAATTATTCATTTGGATTAATCTATTCTAAGCACTAAATAATTTCCGAAATTCATAACTTGGTAACCGTAACTCCGATTTTAGTGATTCTCGTTCCCACGATCTCGTAGCGACGTGTAGATTATTATTATGCAACTTGTTCTTATGTTTGGTGTGATGTTAATTTTATCTATACCATGTTTGTTTGTATTGCTACGACTAGCGCGAGGACACGTGTCATCTGAAAAGCAAGTTGGTACCTAGAATCTCAAGTGCCAGGCAAGTTGTGCCTTTGATTCACTTTTGTCACCCAATAATGTTCTTTATAATCATTTACCATGCATAGGTTTAATTTTGATGGGACCCGATAGGTCACCTTAGATTGTTTATCCATTTTACCTTGTTTACCCCTGAATCATATGGGTAGTTATGCTATTGCTTTACATGGTTCTGGGTTAATATTTCATTATATCCATGTTCCAGTTATTTTGTTATCTTATTTATGTTCATGTCAAGATCATTATATTATTGTTAATTGGAACATGGAGCTTAACTTGAGAAACACGTGCCACCACAAGGGAGGAATGGGACCCCTTGGCTAACTAATTAGGAAAGCTAGTGGAAGACTACCTTACCCGAAAGGGGCAAGGGCAGTAGGGGAGTTGCATGCAAGGAGGTTCTCGGGTTGATTTGCTGCGATGGCGGTCAGACGGGGGATTCTTGCAAGTGCTCTTCCCATAAACTGTAGCGGGTTTTCGGAAGCTAGTGGAACTTTGTAAAGGCCTCGTAGTGGATCCCTAGCCATTCACCTTGGTAGTGTCTAAGGGCCTAGCTAACCCTGGCGACATGGGAAACATGACTTGTGGGTAAAGGGTACAACCTCTGCAGAGTGTAAAACTGGTATACTAGCCGAGCTCACAGTCATGAGCGGCTCAGGACTCTCCGATGATTAAATTATGGAACATAAACTCAATTTGTCATTTGCATTTGCATGGGATTTATTATTAATTTTGTACTATTACTTTATTTTTAGGTTTGGTATTTACTTACACTTAGTATCTGCTAATAAAATTTTGACCAACTTATAAAAGCAATGCTCAGCTTTAACCTCTATTGTTGATCAGCCTTACACTTCATGAACTCCCACCTTTGGTGAGTTCATGCCACATTATTCCCCACAACTTGTTGAGCTATGATCATGTGTGAGCTCACCCTTGCTGTCTCACACCCCCCACAGGTCAAGAACAGGTATCAATGGAGGAGGCGCATGGTGGATGTGCGTTGTGTTCGTGTGAGGTCTAGGTCGTCGTCTCCCAGTTTACTTTCTGGCGCCAAGGATGGATTTTAGTTCAATCCTTGTATAGTTATCTTTTATTTTTGTAAGTCTTTCGCTATGTAATAATTACTCTAATTATTGTGACATTTATCTCTATACACTCTGTTATTATATATGTTATCTTCTTTGGCGCATGTATGAGATGCACCCGGCTTTGTCCCTTAAAACTGGGTGTGACATTCACATACTTACCGGCCAGTTATAATGAATGTATAGTGGCATGCCTTTTTTGGACGTGTCGTACTTTCCACCTCATAGCTTATAAAACCTAAATGCCCTGTGATCTCAAATAGAATCACCATGTTATTCTACAATTCTCATCGATATAAGTATGCATGCATAGAAAAGGCTTACAGCTCTAAGATGCCGAGGAATTTTGAATAGGCCGAAGGCTCGGTGTGCAAGGAGTCGAGCACCAGCACCTTTCCAACCTTAGGATAAATGAAGAAGCATATCCAGTGGTCCCTGTACGAATCAAACTTGTGATACATGTGTATTGAAATTATTAATTTTATTTATGCAAAATCACACTTACTTAAAGTTGTACGGGGCCACTATGGATTCCCTGTCTTGAAATTGAAGCATTGCGTGTCCTATGTAGGTGGCGTATCTTGCTTCAAAATCCTTCTTCAGATCCTGGATACGCACCTCAATTTCTTCGTCCGTTAGTCCCTGTAATGCTTCGTTGTCTTTTCCAATTCTAAAAGTGTGGTTATCCTCGCATATCTTTATTGGGTTGAGATACCCAACCCTTTTACTAGCACTAGCATTGGGATTGGTACCATAAAGGATCTCCTGCTGATCATGTTGCATTATACAACGCACACGTGCATGTCAGATATTGAAAATTTATACAACTCACTAATAATAACACATATATGTGGAGTATGAGTGACACTTACAATGCAAATATGGTTACAAGTTGCACGTCGAGTCTCTGAAGGTTCATCATTAACCACATGTCCTCGAATGCAACAAAGGCTTTTTGATTTGAACCAATAAAAGCATGGGCTGGTATATTGACACTGATGGTGTCGATGCCAACTGAAGATGCCCGCATGTACCAATCATGCAACCTTTTAATATTAGCCGGGACCTTGATTAGTTTCTCAAAAGTGAGTAGTGGTCTGCCCGACACATATTTTTTAGGCACGTTTTTATAATCTGCCTTAGTTGGCTTCTTTATCTTTGCGGCCATTGCCTCAGCCTTTTTTGTGGACTCCTCGAGATCGGCCAAATCAACAGTGTCTGACTTGAGGCTCCGTCCAATCCCTTTCAAAAAATGAGCTGTGCCAGCAGTGGATTTACTCTTCTTTTTCTTCTCGAATGGGGACACTAATTTTGGTGTAGAAACTTTAGATTTATTTGATGGTCGTGGATCCCTTGATGGCTGTGGAAAAGGTGGATCCCTGAAGGGCGATGTATGTGGCGGAGACGGTGGGCCACCATGAGGATGAGGAGGAGGGTTAGAAAGAGGATGAGGAGTAGCATGTGAAGTTTGAGGAGGTGATGATGGTTGTACAATAGGAACAACAATTTGAGAAGGCAGAGACGGTTGGGCCTGCGACGACGGCTGTCGTGGTGGATCAATCAATTCGACATCCCTTCGAGGCCAAAGGATAAAATTCTTGATAGCTTGTCCAAGTGTTTCGATACCTTCGGGCCTAGGGATGTCTAGCATGTCGTCCTCGGATCCTTGGACGACTGTCGTCACTTCTACCCTACAATATTCTTCTGGAATGTCGTTTCCATGGAACTTGTGTCCTAGGATCGCAAGGCCTGTGGCTACTTTCTTTGTACGTTGATTGTTAATACCATATCTTATAACTAGTGTGCATGCCACAGGACTTGTGATGTCATCAACTGGATAGCGGACCTTATTTCTCGTTGACGCGATAGAGCTTGGGATGGTCGTACCCTCGATGGAAGCCGACGTTTGAGCTGCTGGAATTATTTGCATCTGTGGAGTGGTCATCTGTTGAACAGAGATCGCACTCGCCATCGCCAATTGCTGCATCAATTCTAGAGGAGGATTCGATAGCATTTTAGACATCAGGCCTTTGAACTCTTTCTTGGCCTCCTCCTTAAAATAATTCGCCATCTCTTCCTTGTATCGATCATGTTTCTTGTACAGACCTTCCCATTGTGGTCTGAATCCTTCCATCCATCCTTCCTTAGATGAGATTCCTCGTACACGACCAGGATGCTCAGGGTTACTGAGACCAACCGTTAGAATGTCTCTCTCCCTTTGCGGCTTAAATGTTCCTTGGCTCTGCTTAGCTGCAATTGCATATATGTTTTTTGCCGCTTCTTCGACAGTGGGATCATCAAAAGATACACCAGACTCAGTTTCCCTTGGTTTTCTAACATGGATCCAATTAGCTGTCCTTTCACCAAGTTGCTCGGACAGCGTCAACAACCCTGCAGCCTTCTTCTCGGTGTCTTCTTGTCTCCATTTAGGAACCTGACGCTTGTAACCACCTGTGCTAAGGTGGTGGTGGCATTTGTTCTTCTTAGATAGTTCCGAATTTGCCTCACTTAGCGATATGAAATCAGGGCTGCTCCTCTGTCTAGAAATACTGCCCACTGACCTGCTGAGATTTTATATTTTTTCGTCGGGTCTAGGTCTTTCTTTGCAAACTTTGTATTCATCTGAGACCTCCAGTTTCAGAAATTGATTGCAAACTGCTTCATCGTGTATTTTTTCACGAGTTCTTCTGAACCCCGAGGCAAAACGAACCTCGTTATTAGCTTATTCCACATTTGATTCTTGACATCATCTGATACATCTCTCCACTGTCGGATTGTGATGTCAAGATTATCTCTAACTAAGAACCCAAGTGCATTCTGGAACTTAGGCAGTGCCTCTTCTGGAGCTAGGGGCTGACCATTCGGGCTCACGTCTGTGATTTTATATGTCTTGTCAGGAAACTTGTTTAGCCCCCTGTCACCTCTGTTCCGATCGCTCTGCTTCCTTTTCCTTGACCTCTCGGTGGTTGTCTCGGTCGATTCCGGTGCGCCTTGGGTCGGTTCCGGTGCGTCTTGGTATCGTGCCGCAGCTTTTTCGAGCATCACACGAAATTGAGACAAGACCTCCTATTCATGTAATAAAATGCACAAGAAATCATGCATGTGTAATAGACATTGCGAAATTAGCTAATTAATTAGGTACACACACAAAATTAAGGATGTGTAATTTACCTCATGGTCTTGTGGATCATAAGTAGGGTCACGTTGCAACTCACGCGCAGCGGCCCTATCTATGCTAGTGGTAGGAAAAGGGTCGCTAGGCGTTTCATATCCTTCACTGCTGGATTGTTCTTGAGCAACACTCTTGTCCATGTGGTCGGGCCCTAATCCTTGGTCCTTGATTGGAGAACTCATTGAGCTATATATATATATAAATACATATTAACACATATTAACATAAGCAATAATTAAATTCATATTAACAAATACCCTAACCCTTAACCACTAACACTAACCCTAAGCCCTAACCCTAAACCCTAATATTGTGATACGGATATTATTGAGTTATGTATAGAGAGGGAGAGTCGTATAGGACGTAGAGAGAGAGATGGAGAGTCGTATAGAACGTATAGAGATGGAGAGTTGTATAGAACATAGAGAGAGATGGAGAGTAGTATAGAACGTATAGAGAGGGAGAGAGGAGGAGTCGTATAGGACGTAGAGAGAGAGAGAGATGGAGAGTCATATAGAACATATAGAGAGGGAGAGAGGGAGAGTCATACGGATATTATCGAGTTGTGTACCCCTTTCATCAGATTGGAACAAAAGATTAGAACATATATATAATATCATACTAAGTTCTTACATAATACACCGTCCATCATACTAAGTTCTTATATATAATATCATACTAAGATTAGAACATATATAGTAATTTTTACTTTTCTACTCCTCGTCGTCTATCAGTGTCGTCCAATCGATCTCCTCATCTTCATCGTCGAAGATGTTGGTGATCTACTCCTCTCTTCCCTTTCCATCCCTCCTCTCCTCTCTCTTCCCTCTCCCTCCTCTCTCTTCTCTCCCTCTCCCTCCCTCCTCTCTCTTTACTCTCTCTTCCCTTTCCCTCTCTCCTCTCCTCTCTCTTTCCCTCTCCCTCCTCTCTCTTCCCTCTCCCTCTCTCCTCTCCTCTCCCTCTCTCCTCTCCTCTCCCTCTCTCTCACTCTCTGCAGAGACGCGCGCCCTAGCTAGGGTTTTTACACGCACAGCGGCGGCGGCGTGCCCGAGCGCGAATGTAACACCCGGTTTTAAAGAAACAAAGCCGGGTGCATCTCATACATGCGCCAAAGAAGACAACATATATAATAACAGAGTGTATAGAGATAAATGTCATTAACATCAGAGTATTTATTACATAGCGGAAGACTTATTACAAGATAAAATAATAAAGATAAAACGAACTAAGGATCGTCGGCGCCAATGTCGACTGAGAAACGCCACCTAGATCAAGTCAAACTCCTCGCCTTGAGGCTCCTCCTGAAACACCTGCTCTTCTCCTGTGGGGGGGTGTGAGACAGCAAGAGTGAGCTCACATACGATCATAGCTCAACAAGTCGTGGGGAATAATGTGGCATGAACTCACCAAAGGTGGGAGTTCATGAAGTGTAAGGCTGATCAATGAAATAAAGGCTGAAGCTGAGCATTGCTTTTATAAGTTGGTCAAAATTTTATTAGCAATTACTAAGTGTAAGTAAATACCAAACCATAGTAATAATAAGTAAAAGTATAATAAAATAATCCCAAATGCAATGAAATGACAGATTAAGTTTAAGTTCCATAAATTAATCATGTGAGTGTCCGAGCCGCTCATGACCGTGAGCACGGCTAGTATACCAGTTTTACACTCTGCAGAGGTTGCGCATCTTTACCCACAAGTCGTGTTACCCATTTGCCACAGAGTTGATCAGACTCCATACACCTCTACCTAGGAAGCGAGGCAGGGTACCACTACGAGGCCTTTACAAAGTTCCACTAGCTTCAGACTACCCGCTACAGTTTATGGGAAGATCCAGTAAAGGGTTCCTGGCTGATAGCCATCGCAGCAAAATCAACCAGGGACCTCCCCGCACTGACCTCTCCCCTACTGCCCTTGCCCCTTTCGGGTAAGGTAGCCCTCCCCTAGCTTTCCTAGTTAATCAGCCAAGGGCGTCCCATTCCACCCTTGTGGTAGCACTGTTTTCCCGGGTGGTTCTCCATGTTCCCATTAACATAATGATCTTAACATGAACAGTAAAGAATAACACAGATAATAAAAAGTATAACAATGAGTGATGAATATCTCTATACCCAAATCCACGTAAAGCAATAGCATGTACTACCCAAAACTTTAGTAGTAAAACCAGTGGTGAAGCAAGGTATAAAGATAGTCAAATCTAGGGTATCCTATTGGGTCCCAGCAAAATTATCCTATGCAGATCATTATGAATAATAAGAACATGAATGGGTAAAAGAAGTGATCAAGGGCACAACTTGCCTTCAACGAGCTCCTGCTCAGCTACTTCAACTTGTTGAAGCTCTGGTTCCACAGTGGGTTGCTCGTCTACTCGCATCAATACAATACATACATGGTATAGCATAAATAAACATCACATCAAACATGCAACTAGAATATACAGTAATAAACTAGACATTAAAATAAGATTACAGGAACTGGAATCATTAAATTTGGAGTTATATATCTTAAGTTATGGATTTTCTAATGTTTTATGCACTTAATACAAGATTAAGTGAAAGAATAATTTTAATGTGTTTGTCATGTCAAAACAGAGGCACTAATGGGTAGACAATATTATTACAAAAATTTAGGAACTGGAATGGACCAATTTGGAGTTCATATGCATTTATTATGAATTAAACAAGTTTTGACATTTATTTATGCACTAAAAATTAATTTCAGATATTAATTTCTGATTTCTAATACTCTCTGGATCGGGCCTCAATTACAGGAAACTGCAGGGGCGCCTAGGTAAAAATCCCGAGACACAGGGAATAGTATAGGGTGGACGGCGGGTTGTTTTCACGTAAACCGAGGGACTCTTTTGAGAAATGGCTCGGCCGAAGAGGTATCCAACGATCCTGGCCGCAGGATCACTATCTGACGGTCACGATTAGATCGAATTACTTAACGAACCGGTACGCAATGCAGGCCCTCGGATCAAAGATCTACGGCTAAGATCTAAAACCAAGTCATAATCCTCCCTGGCCGCCGATCTGCCCATCGACGGACAGGATCAACCTGACGAACCGGTATGCAGACTTCTAATCTCGGCCGTTCGCTAGGATTTCAACGGTCAGGAGACCGTCTTCCTTCCCCCGTCGCCAAAACAGTGGCGCCGCCGCCCCAACACGGCGGAACATCGCCGGACACCATCGATTCCCCGCATCGGAGCGCAAATCTCCAAATTCAACTGCCCTACACCTCGACCAATGAACGGCGAAGAAGATGGTACACCAATTACCTCGATTTGCGGCGAAGAATTCCCTGTCCACGCGATGGCGCGGTCCCGCGGCGGAGCTCCAACAACGGTGAGCAATTCCGCTAGAGCCGCGACACCAACGAAGAAACTAGCGGCTGTCGAAGCTTCAAGGGGTCACGGAGCAACACCGGGATGCACCATGTATTGCCCGGTGCCCACGGTTCACGAGATCGATGGTGGCGGACTCGTGTTTCCCCCGACGAGCTCGGTGTGCCGGCGGCTGAGACAAAACGGTGGAGAGAAGGGGATAGGGGAGGACTCGGCTCAGCCCCGTGGTCATATAGGCCGGCAGGTTCGGTACTAGAACGCACGGCACCCGGGAATACCGCGCAGGTGGTTGAGCTGAAGCCGTTCGGCCATGGCGTGGTGAGAGCTGACAGGAGGGTCCCGCCACCCAGTGAGAGGATGAGAGCGAGGGCGCGAGGTGGAGCCAATGACAAGCGGGCCCACGTGACAGTGGAACCCAACTCCGGTCGAGCGCGCGTCAGCGGAGGCTGAGTGAATGGCCAGTGGGGCCCACTTGCCAGTGATAACGCGCAGCAGGAAAGCGGGGTCCTGGGCCGCGCGGGGCGAATGGAAGGGTGGGCCGAAATGCACGTAGTTGGCCCATGAATCCCTTTTATCCTTTTCTTTTTCTTTTATATTTTCTGTTTTCTTTTCTTTTTCTCCATTTTCTAATCCCATTTGGATTCAAGTTTTAAATTCAAACTTTGTGGCCACATTTACACTATGTTTGTACAGTAAAAAGTAGTGAGCCTCAGAATATTTATATTTTTTTGTATTTCTATGTCTTTCCTATTCTTCTTATTTTCAAACCCCCAAATTTCAATTTAGGGATCAATTCAATCTTTAGAATCATTGTTTTGCTATTATTATTAACATTATTATTTTATTTAATGCACACACAATAAAAACTCCAACATGATGCAAAGTTTTCTATCATTTGTTGGAATTAAGCTCTTAAGTTTTGTGTAGGCTCTTTTCATGATGCAAATGAGACATACAAAATTGAGAATAACTCTCTATTATTCCTGGTATACAATTTGGAGTATTACAGCGAACGAAGTCGAAGAAGGGAGAGAGAGAGAGAGAGGGGAACGTACCTACGGCGTGGGGACGACGGCGTGGACGACGGCGGTGCACGGTGTAGAAGATCGCCGGGGCAAAATTTCGGCAGCCTGACGGCGGGAGTGTAAAATCTCTGGGCACCAAAGACTTAGAGAAATTTTTGGCCCCGCGCGCGCTCCTTTATATAGGAGATATTTCTACTGGCGGTTGACAATGACAACCGCCAGTAGAAATCATTTTTAGTTGTGAACCGCCAGTAGTAATATTTTTAGTATATTATTTTTATGATATATACATATATTAAGTATATAAACTTGTATACATATTAAATATATAATTATATATATTTAGTATACATAATATATATATTTATATATTACTTCTCTCTCTCCCTCCTCTCTCTCCTCTCCTCTCTCTCTCTCCTCTCTCTCTCCTCTCCCTCCTCTCTCTCCCCTCTCCCTCCTCTCTCCCTCCTCTCTCCCTCCTCTCTCTCCTCTCTCTCCTCTCTCTCTCCTCTCTCCCTCCTATCTCTTCCCTCTCTCTCCCTCCTCTCTCTCTCCTCTCTCTCTCCTCTCTCTCTCTCCTCTCTCTCCTCTCCTCTCTCTCTCCTCTCTCTCTCCTCTCTCTTCCCTCTCTCTCCCTCCTCTAGTGTAAATATATTTTCACTGGCAGTTCTGTTACACCAACCGCCAGTGTAAATATCCTATTTCCACTGGCGGTTGTGTTAAGAGAACCGCCAGTGGAAATAGTTTTCCACTGGCGGTTCCTAAGCCGGGCCCACCTGGTTTTTTACAGGCGCGCGGTAACTGAAACCGCCAGTGATAATTTATGGGTGCCGCAGGCTTTGAGCTCTTTTCTACTAGTGTACTCACATATACCATTATAAATAAAAGCTAAATAAACCTCTTAAATTTATATCTAAATTACTCACTTTTGATGTTGTTAAACAGCATAATTAACCCAAAATGTGCATCTAAATTACTTACTTTTTATATATTATAAATATATAAACACCCCTATAATTATGAACTTGTATCTTTATTTAGGCTTTGCTATGATACTCCAAAATAACTATATATTGTTGATCAAGGTGGTTATTATTACATATTACTTCCAAGAAAAACATAATAGGAGAAATATACACGCTTGCATACTAGATTGATATGTACGGATGTTTATTTAACGTGACATGGAATTCTTTTTTTACGTGATGGATCTGAACATTAGTTGTAATCTTTTTCTAGAATGTAACATATGTAGAGGTGTAGGTCTCATGTGAGTTGTTCGATTTTTTTTGAATGTAACACATATAGAGACGTAGGACTTATGTGATTTGTAAGTTTTTTTTTCTTTTGGGATATGACAAATGTACATATGTAACGTGCATCCATGATTAAGATGTGGGTATTTGTTGAGCCAAACATGACTAATTATGGTAACTTTAGCATATGAAATCTAGAGATGCACACAATAACTAACACACATACAACATTGTGACTGCAATGTGAATCTTTTTTTTTAACATGACATGTGTGAACGCCTCAGTGATAACGTGTGTCATTGTGTAACATTTATTTAACATGATCAAAGGTAAATACGTAATTGTTTGTGTTGACGCCTTTTTGGAGGCGCCAATTACTCAAGAGAACCAGCGGCGGTGCTCTCTGGTCAGGCGCGGATGGTCCGCGACACAGGGCCGGACGGTCCGCGACCTGGCGCGAGGCGGCGGCGCTCTCTGGTCAGGCGCGGACGGTCCGCGACCTGGTGCAGGAGCTCGGGTTCCCTGCCTAACGGCCGGACGGTCCGCGCGTGCGCAGAGGCGGCGGAAGATCGCCGGCGGCGCCTGGATCTCGCTCCCGGGAGGGACCCCGTCGGGGAGGAGAGATCCTAGGTGGTGTCTAGGCTCGGGCCGGCCGACCTTGACTCCTCTAATCGGCGTAGAGTCGAAGAGAGGCGAAGAATTTGGGGATTGGAAGACTAAACCTAAACTAGACTAGAACTACTCCTAGGATAAAATGCGAAATATAAGTTGTATTGATTCGATTGATGATTACAAATCGGCCGTAAACCTCTCTATTTATAGAGGAGGGGGCTGGACCCTTTACACAGCTGATTCCGAGCTAATCCCGCGAATATAGCTAACAACCGTAGCACAAAACTCGGAACCCTAATCTGTTCTGCGCACGCGCGGACCGTCCGGCCCACAGGCGCGGACCGTCCGGCCTCAGGGCCGGACCGTCCGCTTGCTCATTTCTGGTTCGAACATATGCCCCCCTGCCTTTTGGTGGAGCTGGGCGAACCAAAAGCAACTAACTCGATGTAATCACATCGGTTCTCTTAGGCATCTTGCCACATACTAGGATGGTACTGTTTGAAGAAACGCCCATTCAAAGCCTTAGGTAAATCCTTGCCTTGTAATGTTTGCAGTAAATAAGCGTTACCAGACATCACCTGTTTCACTTTATAAGGACCCTCCTAGCTTGGCGACCATTTCCCGAACTTTCGGTTTTTATTCCTTAGAGGCAGAATGGTCTTCCACACCAAGTCTCCTACTTGAAATGATTTTGCTTTGACCTTCTTGTTGTAGGCCCTGGCTACCATGATCTTGTCCTTTTCTATTGCTCCCAAAGCTATCATCCTCTTGTCGGTCACCTCATCAATATTATCCATCATTGAATTATAATAATCAGTAGTAGTTAGATCATTTTGTCTGGCAAACCTGACAGCATTCAAACTTATTTGCACAGGTAACACTGCTTCCTGCCCATAGACAAGCTCAAAAGGAGATACTTTAGTAGCACTATGTTTAGATATTCTATGAGCCCATAAAGCTTCAGACAAAATCTTATGCCAATGTTTAGGATTATCAGATATCTTCTTCTTTATCAAATTAATCAACGTCCTATTACTAGACTCGGCCTGTCCATTGGCCTGAGCATAATATGGAGACGAATTAAGCAGCTTAATTCTGTATAATTCAGCAAATTCACGTACCTCCTTTGACATAAAAGAAGTACCTTGATCTGTAGTCAAGGTCTGGGGAATGTCGAATCTATGAATAATATGCTCAGTTATGAACTTAATTACCTCCTTGTGCATCATGTTCTTTAGAGCAACGACTTCAGTCCATTTGGTGAAATAGTCAGTGGCAACTAACACAAACCGATGCCCCTTTGATGATGAAGGATGAATTTCTCCAATAAAGTCTAATCCCCATCCTCTGAACGGCCAAGGCTTGATGATATGATGTAATTCGGCTGCAGGGACCAACTGTAGGTCACCGAATTTTTGACACACTTGGCAACCCTTGTAGTACTTAAAACAATCAGCTATCATACTAGGCCAATAAAAACCAGACCTTCGCAACAACCACTTCATCTTTGGAGCTAATTGATGGGTACCACAAATTCCTTCATGTACTTCGACCATGGCTAATATAGCATCATCTGGGCCCAAGCACTTAAGCAGGACATCATTAACCGTTCGGCGGTAAAGTTCATCACTCATCAAAACATACTTGAAAGCTGTTCGCCGAATGTTCTTATCTGTCCTGATATTGGGATTTTGTAAATAATTAAGTATAGGTGTCCTCCAATCACTTGCATCGGCTTCATCGTCAGCCGAATCGATTAAGAGAACATTTCTGGTAACCTCGGACGGTCCGGCGTCATCACGCGGACGGTCCACGACCTAGGAAATTTGGCTCTGCACTGGTTATCAGATTTTCAGTTTTGTGAAATTTCCCTCTCTTTATCCGATAACCTGATGCATCTTGTGCCAAATCGTTAGCTCTATGATTCTCAACTCTAGAGATATGCCGAATACTGAATTCGTCAAAAGAATGGATTATGCTCCAACATTTCTCAAGATAACTATTTAGAGTACCATCAAGACATTGATATTCTTCTAACACTTGTTGGACAACCAGCTGAGAATCACCAAATACCTTCACATGTTTTACTCCCATACCATTTAAAAGTACTAAGCCGAATAGGAGGGCCTCATATTCAGCTTGATTATTAGTGCAATAAGTTTTCAATCGGCTAGAGAAGTCAAAGGAGACATTACTTGGTGAAACAAGCACAATGCCAATTCCTTGCCCTTCATTGCAAACCGATCCATCAAAATATAAAGTCCAAGGAGTAATAGTGAGGTATGACATGTCTAGTTCATGAATATCATTAACCCGATGTTCTACAATAAAATCCGCTACGACTTGGCCTTTCATAGATTTCAATGGTTCATAGGCCAAGTCATATTCTATGAGTGCATAAGCCCACTTACCAATTCTACCACTCATAATTGGGTTATGCAACATGTATTTGATTACATCGGCTTGACCAGAAACAGTGCAATGACTAGACAGTAAATAACATCTACATTTGGTGCATGCATAAAACAAGCATAAGCATAACTTTTCAATAAAAGTGTACCTTGTTTCAGCATCCACCAACCTTCGGCTTAGATACGTCACCACATGCTCCTTCCCCTCAGTTTCTTGTGTCAGAACAGCCCCAATAACCTTGTCTTCAGCTGCAATGTATAATCTGAATGGTGCTCCTACTTGTGGTGCTTTTAACACGGGAGCCGAAGACAAGTATTTTTTAATGAGATCAAATGCTTCCTGCTGCTCTGCCCCCCAAGTGAATTCAGCATCATTCTTAAGCCGAAGGATAGGGGTGAAGGCATCAATCTTCCCGGCTAGGTTAGAAATAAACCTTCATAAATAATTCACCTTGCCGAGAAACCTCTGCACTTCGACCTTACAAGTCGGAGGCCCCACATTCCGAATAGACTTGATTCGGTCAGGGTCTATTTCTATACCATGTTCATGGATGACAAATCCTAAAAAATTACCAGCCGACACTCCAAAAGCACATTTACATGGGTTCATTTTTAAACCATACCGACGCATTTTATCAAAGGCTTTGCGCAAATCAGCTATATGAGAACTAAACTCAGCCGATTTGACTACAATATCATCAATGTAGACTTCCACAGTGTTTCCTAACAACTCATGGAAGATCATATTCATAGCCCTCTGATAAGTAGCACCAGCATTTTTAAGACCGAATGTCATGACAACCCATTCAAATAAACCAATGAAGCCTGGACATATAAAGGTCGTTTTAGATGCATCTTCTTCGGCCATGAAAATCTAATTATATCCGACATTACCATCAAGGAAGCTAATAATTCTATTTCCTGATGCATTATTGATTAATGTGTCGGCTATGGGCATGGGATATTCATCTTTAGGAGTTGCTTTATTCAAATTACGAAAATCAATGCATACTCTAAGTTTACCTGACTCCTTCTCCACCGGCACAATATTGGAGACCCACTCTGCGTATCTGCAAGGTCTAATAAAATTAGCTTCTAGCAGCCGGTGGATTTTGTCCTTGATTCGTGGGAGAAGATCTAGACGAAATGTTCTAGCTTTCTGCTTGAAAGGTCTGAAACCAAACTTAATAGGCAGCCGATGTTCGACAATCTCTCGGCTTAGTCCAGGCATTTCAGTGTAATTCCAAGCTAAACAATCTGAATATTCCTTCAATAGACCGATCATCCCATTTCTAGAATCGGTCTCTAGGGTCTTGTTTACAAAAGTCGGCCTTGGAGTTTTACCATTTCCTATGTCAATCTCCTCTAAAGGATCAGCCGATGTAAACCCCTGTCCTAGTTTATCAAGATCTTTGAATTCCTCTATCATGTCCCCCACAGAGGAATCAGATGATCTTTGTGTGATGGCGGACTTTCCGGTCTCGGGGACCGGATCATCCGTAATACTATCTTTTCGCTGTGGTAGATGTTCGGTCTTAAAGTCCGAACTGTTCTGTGAAAGACCAGACCATCCGGCTTTGAGAGCCGAATTGTCCGTGATCAAAGACTCATGAACTTTGTGTGTATTCATCATTTAAACTCTATTTAGGATTTAGCCGATTCTCCATCGGCTCTAGCATTACAGGAATGAAACCTTTCTTATCTATACTTATGAACTGATAATCAGAAAAATCTACCCCTGTGAGACATGTAGTAGTCTCATAAGTCCAGAGTACAGGGGCATCGGCCACAGCGATGCAGACCGATACATCAGCATGTACTTGTTCTACCTCATCGCCTACCCATTGTATTAGCATTTGATGTAATGTAGAAGGTATACATTGATTGACATGAATCCAATCTCTGCCCAGAATTAAACTGTAATTCCCTTCTACATCAGCGATGAAGAATGCAGCAGCAAGGGTCTTAGTCCCGATGGTTAATTCAACGGACGTGACTCCCCTGGCTTTAATCGAACTATCCCCAACACCGCTGAGGGTCATGTTAGTTTTGACAAGTTCGTCATCTTGTTTACCTAATTTTCTGTATAATGAATAAGGCATTAGATTTACAGCCGCCCCTCCATCCACCAACATCTTAGTAATCGGTATTCCATCAATGTGACCGCGCACGAAGAGCGGCTTTAAATGATTTACCGATTCCTTTGGTTTAGTAAAGGCGGCTTCTTTAGGACCAAAATCAAACTGGGCAGCAACAGGTTCATCGTCGCCGATGATAGTACAATCGGAAGAAAATGTAATAATATTTACATCCATACCTGGGCGTTCTGGAGAAGCCTCGTAGTCGACCAGGTCTTCTCCAAGTAGGTCGTCCTCTTCCATTGATGTTGTCGTGTCGTCGGAGGCTTCCTGGTGAACGGCGGACGGTCCGCACGCGGGGGCCGGACGGTCCGCGCCTGGTGCAGGTTGTCTAGGGACTTCCTGGTGAACGGCGGACGGTCCGCACGCAGGGGCCGGACGGTCCGCGCCTGGTGCAGATTGACTTTCTATTTCTGTGCCCGTTTGTTTTTTCTCAACGGCCTTCGGTCTCCATCTCTTTTGCGGTGGCGGGTATAGTGGATGTGTGTCATTAAATGTCTTTTCCGCCTCCTTCTCCTGACTCTCCTTTGCTCTTAGGCGCTGTAATTTTCTCTTTTGGGATCGTGTCAATCCCGCTGGGCACCATCGAGGCATGGAGTATTTTGGATCGGCTGTTTTGATGGTAGCCGTATCCTTTTTGGTTGTGTTGGCCGATTCGCCGAAAATCATCGGCCCTTCATTGTCTCCCTGTATGATAACATCTGCAGTACCTATTTTGATGATGTCCTTTTTTGTTGTTTTTTGCGTTGCTGCAGGCATATGCCCCCCTGCCGGATTGGTCGGCCTTGAAGGCCGACTAGTCCGGCAATCCTGTTGGGTTTGTGTCTGGTGACCGGATTGAGCAGTGCCCAATCGGTCTTGTACTGGTGGCGTCAACCTGTCAAAAACAGATGTTTGGGGTGCCCCCCAGGCGGGGTACTGTGGCATCCAAAATGGATATGATGGCATGCCCCACATTTGATTTGGGACATATGGCGGAGGTAAATATGTGTATGGATATGGCATAGGTGGATATGGAGGTGGAGGTGTCCATGTAGGTATGTTAGGTCTTACTTGTATAGTATGACCTTTCATTTCTTCCGATTGGTGGGGTGGTCCAATCGGCCTGACCTGGCGCTGCTCATGAATGGGTGAGCGGGGTCGCTTTGCTGGCCGGTCACTGGGGCCGGCCTTCTTTTTTACGTATTTAGACAATAATTGATCAAAAGTTGGGCCGGCTTTAACCAACCGACCAGCTACCTTGAATGTATTTGTTTTCTACGTACCTATCTCTGGTCGTCGTGGTTTGAAAGTACGTGGCCGTTGTAAGTCCTGAGTACGGCCGGACCGTCCGCCGGAGCTCTCCGGACCGTCCGGTGGGGTCCCGGACCGTCCGCGCCTACGTGCCGGACCGTCCGGGATACGCAGCACGAGTTCCTGCATCTGTCTCCCTGTCTGCGCTTGCCCCCCAGTACTAGAGGCTGTGATGGTCACCTTTAGGGTCTTTCCTCCATCGGGAGTCTTCTCAGCTACCACTTTCCTGCAAGAAACTTTATGATCCTCATCGGCCTTTTTAGAATTGCCGATGATTGCCTCTTTGCCTTTGCCTTTATCGGCCGTGTTTGGCCGAACCAAGACTTTCTTGCCCTCAAAGTCGATCACGTTCATTGGAAAGGGCTCTGTATCCACCTGCATTTCCTGAAATTTCAATCGTCCCTCATTAATGGCCGATTGAATCTGTCGTCGGAATACATTACAATCATTAGTGGCATGAGAAAATGAGTTATGCCACTTGCAGTACGCACGACGTTTTAGCTCGTCGGCGGATGGAACAGTGTGATTTATTTTAATATTGCCATTTTTAAGTAACTCATCAAATATTTTATCACATTTACCAACATTAAACGTAAACTTAACCTCCTCCTGCCATTTCTTTTGAACCGGCTGCAAGGAGGAACAAGCCGAAGATTTGGCCTGTTTTGGCCAAACCATTTCAGCAGCATATACTTCTGCTGATTCGTCATCTGAGCTACTTTGGTCGCATTCTACTATATGTACGTTGTGACACATTGTTTTAGCAGTTTCTTTGCTCCGGCTTTCGCAAGCTAAAGCACTCTGGTGTAACTGTGCTAGTGTAAAAAATTGGATGCCTTCTAATCTCTCTTTTAAATAATATCGTAGACCATTAAAGGATAATCCTACTAGCTGTTTTTCTGCTAAATGAATTTGAAAGCATCGGTTTCTTGTATCGCGGAATCTCCAGATGTAATCATTAACCGATTCGTCTTTTGTCTGTCGCAATGACACTAAATCTACCAAATCCAATTCATAATCACCGGAGAAAAAATGATCATAAAATTTTTGTTCTAGATCTCCCCATGATGAAATGGAATTAGGAGGTAAAGTGGCATACCATGCAAACGCGGTTCCTATTAGCGATAATGAAAATAAACGCACACGAAATGCCTCTGTGTCTGCCAATTCTCCCAATTGTGCTAAGAACTGGCCTATATGTTCGCGCGTGTTTTTCCCTTGATCACCCGAAAATTTTGCGAATTCGGGTATTCTAGTTCCCTGTGGGTACGGGTGGTTATCAAATCGGCTGTCATAAGGTTTCCGATATGATTGCCCCCCAGGGACCATGCTTACTCCGAGCTTATCTCGGAACGCCCCGGCTATTTCTTCCCTCACTATATCAATGGCAGCCGGTGCAAGACCACCGGCTCTCTGGTCAAACATATGTGGGGTTGGTTGCATATTAGTATGTTGCCGTTCTCCCATTAGTTTGAGCTACGTGGTGCATTTCCATTTGCCCTATATGGCTCATAGGTTTGATCGTTTCTTTCCGGCCTTTTAGGTGGGGCCGGAAAGCTTTCCTGGGCTCTGAATCCAGAATTAATGGGCTGGTGCATTGCATAATGTGATGGGAAGTGTTGCTGGGATGGGCGAGGATTCAGGTAATAATCCTCCTCAAAAGACTCATGCGCGGACTGTCCGGATACGTACCCGGACCGTCCGTGGTTATATGCGGACCGTCCGTCATTGTATGCAGACCGTCCGACTGGGTATTTTGGGTTCTGTGTCATGTGTGGTGGCTCGGGCGCATATCTAGGTAACTCATTAAAAATAGGCCCGACTGTTGTTGGCCCGGACGGTCCGCGCTCACGTGCGGACGGTCCGGGCATGTGCAGATCGGCTGATTTGCTGCCGATTTGCGGTTGCTCAGGGTATGTGTTCATCGGCATCCCATAAAGGGGTTGTGACTGGTCGTGACAACCTGTAGCCGATGTGTTACGTGTGTTATCTCCTAACTCAACCTCGTGCGAAGGAAAATTGGCGATACTAGATTTATCAAATGCACGTACTAGTCTCTTAAGATCGCTTTGCATACCCCCTATGATGTTCTGCATTTGTTCACGCTGATCTTCTACATAATTTCTAAGAGATTGCAGATCGTTGGTATTACTTAAATTGGGGATATCTAGCGTGGGTTGGAGCGAAGCCGGATCCGTCGCCCGATGTCGGACGACCTTGTTGTTCCTGTCCACTTTGAAGTTGGCCAAGAACTTTGCTTTCGCCTCTTGGATCATCCGCTCCTTGTGCTCCTTGAACTGGAGCTGCTCGTCAGCCGGCAAGGTTTCCCAAGTCGGATCTATGATGTTGCTTGGAGAAATATCAGAGTTATCCCTTGAACCGGCCATTGAGGGCCGATTTGATGAGCTTAGATGTGCTTTCCCCAGCGGAGTCGCCAAAAAGTATGTTGACGCCTTTTCGGAGGCGCCAATTACTCAAGAGAACCAGCGGCGGTGCTCTCTGGTCAGGCGCGGACGGTCCGCGGCACAGGGCCGGACGGTCCGCGGCACAGGGCCGGACGGTCCGCGACCTGGCGCGAGGCGGCGGCGCTCTCTGGTCAGGCGCGGACGGTCCGCGGCACAGGGTCGGACGGTCCGCGACCTGGTGCAGGAGCTCGGGTTCCCTGCCTGACGGCCGGACGGTCCGCGCCCTAGGGCCGGACGGTCCGCGCGTGCGCAGGGGCGGCGGAAGATCGCCGGCGGCGCCTGGATCTCGCTCCCGGGAGGGACCCTGTCGGGGAGGAGAGATCCTAGGTGGTGTCTAGGCTCGGGTCGGCCGACCTAGACTCCTCTAATCGGCGTAGAGTCGAAGAGAGGCGAAGAATTTGGGGATTGGAAGACTAAACCTAAACTAGACTAGAACTACTCCTAGGATAAAATGCGAAATATAAGTTATATTGATTCGATTGATGATTACAAATCGGCCGTAAACCTCTCTATTTATAGAGGAGGGGGGGCTGGACCCTTTGCACAACTGATTCCGAGCTAATCCCGCGAATATAGCTAACAACCGTAGCACAAAACTCGGAACCCTAATCTGTTCTGCGCACGCGCGGACCGTCCGGCCCACAGGCGCGGACCGTCCGGCCTCAGGGCCGGACCGTCCGCTTGCTCATTTCTGGTTCGAACAGTTTGTATAATATTTTTATAATCTAAACAAAAGATAAATGAGTGTACGAGATGTCTTAATGAAATGTGTGATCAAGAAAAGAATACTATAAGTTCATATTAGGCTAATTTCTAAGGTATAGAACGTAGAATAATGTGTCGTACTATTGTTGATCATGAGCCGCTCCAGCCTAATGAATGGATGATATTAATGTAACATGTTATAGTTATTGTCCAATATTGATTTGAGTTTACTTTTATCTTGTTCTAAAAATATAATCATGTTTTCATAGAGTCAATTTGGTAGATCCTCTCTCCCACCTTCGGAGCAGATTTTATAAATACCTACCAAACGATTAAAATGTAATTGAATTATGTTGGAGAGAAAAAAAATCACTTCTCTATTTACATTATGAGCTGGAAGCTAAAGAAACAGTATAGGAAACTTTAGAATCATTTATCACCAGAATAACTTTAGAAACACTACATCTAAAGAACCGCTATCTACAGATTTTCATAGCTCTTGTTTACTTAAATTTTTAGGTGTGCACCATAAATCAAGGGATGAGATTTGTCTTAGATAGTGACACTAGTAAAAAAGAGCTTAAAACCTACGATACACACAAATTTTCACTGACGGTTTCAGTTATCATGCGCAAGAGAAAATAACAGGTGTGTCTGGCTTAAGAAACCGGCAGTGGAAACCTATTTCCACTGACGATTCTCTTAACACAACTGCTAGTGGAAATGGGCTATTTCCAATGGCGGTTGGTGTAACCGAACCGCCACTGGAAATGGGCTATTTTAGTTATTGATCATGTTACTGATCATGGTCACGTTGGAGGAACACAACCGCCAAATGTTATGGATGAGGAAGACGCAGAGTTGTTAGAGGCAATATTGTGACGGAACCTCCCAAGTCATTAGGCCCACCTACAGTTGTCATTGTCCAACGGACCTCAGACAACCCTGTAGATGCCCCTGAATCACTTGACAAGTTCGGTATCTGCTTTTCTTACCTTTCCCAAGAACGTTTCACCCGTCACGCAGACATTACAGATCATCGGAGGTACGAAAATGCGGAAGCGATTACATAAACTTACCTTTATTTTAAAGTAAGGCAAAGTTATATATTACAGACTAGGATATAATTAACTGAGTGCAGAGTATTATTATTACAAGCCAAGGGAGGCAAAAACCCCTTCCGATAAGTATCAAACAAAAGTTTTTATGGAGGAACCCTTCCTCCCGCAGCTCTATTCTTGATTTTCTTCTTTTGAGACCACCTTGGAACAGAAACAACAAAAGTTTGTCGCTTCTTCACCTAAAAACAATAGGGAATAAAACTCTGAGTATGGAATTACTCAGCAAGACTTATCCGACTAAAGAAAAGGCTCTCAAGGGTATGCTGGTTATCAGGGAGTCATGATAAGGTTTCTCAATAATCAAAGACTCTGCTTGCAGAAATGCTTACTAAAGTGGATCCTTAAAAATCCAATTTTACTTGTCAGGTTAAGTAAGATTACCTGTCTCTAGAGTTCTTTCTACCCTAGTTCAATCACTTGACCTGCACTAGCCAATTTCTTAACAACCCTTTATCTTTACTGGAGTTCTACGTATAGGGCAGTGACCAAGTCTTCATAACCGCGAAGGTACGGCGATCCGAATCGATTATACTCAGCTGAGGATCTCCAATCACACGACATATGTAGCACTTAACCCTTGCATATGTCAACCCGCCACCGGGGTTCTTAAGACCAGATCAGGTTCACGCCAACCGAGAGCATAGATACACCACCGTCCAGCCTCTTGCCACGGAGGGTACACGCTACTCTCGCCATCTCTCCACTCCCATTGCGTGGTATCTTATTCTGGCCTTAGTCTGCCCGAGGCAAAGCTTACCCATGACGAGGCATGTGACCAGTTAAAGGGTCCTCGGTCATCAAGCCTACATCGAGACGGTCCTTAATCGACTCAGACGGAGACACTACACCGAGACTCTCCTTCTCGTGGAAGTCACCCGCCCGGTCTCAGCTTAATCAATTTCAATCCCAAAGTTTGGTACCTGGCAGAGGTACATCTTTTCCGATGTTGAACCCATCATGGCCATGATGGGTCCACCATCACATTTTATTTTCAAAAACATCCCTTCTACTTTGCCACATCATCTTTTGTAAAAACAAAATCTTTTTTTTGCTAAAGCAAGACTAAGCATAGTAAAAACTTTTTATAAAACAGGGATCCAAAGGAAGGTAATCATATTCAAGGAAGGTAATGCAGGAATTGTTTTATCAATCAACTCCTATCACCTAATGCATCAAGCAAGTGAGAAAGATTTTAAAAGAATCAAGGAGGTGACAAATGCACCGGGGCTTGCCTTGGTTTACAGGTGATTCAAGCTCGGATCCGCATATGTCAAAGTAAAAACAATTTCCTGCCTGATGTTCCGCAGGTGGTGGTGGAGTCTTCTCTTCTTCTACTTCAACTTCTTCCTCGTTTTCTAAATATAACCATTTATATATATAAGAATGAATGCCATGTAATGCTCATGAGAGTGCAAAGATAATAAGAGTTTATTATCTAAGGCCTTGAATACAATTTTCCTTCACGGTTCTCCGAGAAACTAGGGTTTCCGGAGTCAATAGTGAAGTTCAAAGAGCAGGGGGTGGGGGTTTTGGGTTCTAATTATCAAACAAGGTCCAAATCATACCAAATCTACCCAAGGCTTCTAAATATTATATAAAGGTTATCTAAAAAGTTTGGGGAATTTTGGAATTATTATCTATTTTCTAAAAATCCAGAAACAAGGTTTTAGGCTATTTTAAATGCTTCAAAATTCCCTATTTGATCTAAAAATCATGAAACTATTTTTATTAAATTCTATGGAAAATTAGGAATCTAGCAAAATTGGTTTGATATTTTTACCATTTTCTACCATTTTCTAAAATTGTTTTAGTTCTGGCGGAAAAAAGAAAAAGAAAATCCATGAATAGTACTGGGCCGATTCCAGCCCAGGACAGCCCAACTTCAGCAGAAACGCGCTCGCGCGCGCGAGCTCATGGCGACTTTGCACGGAGACCCTTGCCTTTCTGAACAACTGGAAGCGGGTTCCTTTACTGTTTCCTCAGGTCGCTGACAACTTACAAGAAGACCCTCGAGCTTCTAATTCTTCGCAGGATGGGGTCCCCGACGGCAAACAGTGCTCGGCTGATCTTCGATGAGCCTATTCCGACCAGATGCTACCACGACTGGAGCTCCCGTGCGACAGAGACCGAATTAGACCCCTACCGCACACTTCCCCTCAATCAATTTCATCAATGGGGCATTGAATCAATCAGTCCACGGTGACAGGGCGGATGGGCATAGGGATGAACGTGTTTCGACCAAACGACGGCACAGATGACCAAATTGAGGCTAGGGAAAGGTTCACGGGTTCACCAGGGTTTACGTACACGCTTTGGTTTGGGCAGAATAAGAATCGAAGAGCGGGTCGATAGTGGGGGTGTTACGGCGGCGTTCTACAGAGCAGGTGCGTGTTCCGGTGAAAGGCTTCGGTCGAATTTCAATTGATCGGTATTGAGAGCAATAGTAGGCTACAAACGAGCTAGAACAGGGAGTAATTGAGAAATTACTAACCCGAAGAGCGCTGACCACGGTGGAGTTCTTCACGGCGGGGTTAAGAACAGGGAGAAAGGGGATTTGGGGACAGCGTGAGTTCTTTGGTGAGAATCGAGCCGATTGCTCAGACGCTGAGGTGCGGAATGTGTTGAAGAAGTAGAATCCGGGCTCAATTTATAGGCTGATGGCCAGAGTTGGATGAGGATTGCGGATTCTAGGTCGCGCTGGCGAGCTTACCGCGCGGGCGAGCCACAACGATGGTCCGGCGACCACCGTTTAACCGGGCAGCGCCACCTCAGTGATTCACCGCCACGTCGCCGAGAACCTTTACCGCGGCCGCCGACGACCATTCCAAGCTGCGGTGGCGTTCTTATCACCGGCGATGTTGTTTTGGTAATTCCAGCGCTCAGATTCAGTAAAAAAATGAGTCTGATAGCCCAAGTTTAGGGTAAAATTTCTCTTAATTTTCTATGGCAACATACCTAAATTTCTGCAGCAAATTTGTAGATCAAAGATGTGGATATAATTTTGTCACAGCAGCTTTAGCCAAATTCCTATTAAATCAAGCTTGAATTCGAGCCCAAAGTCTCTGTAGTTGCACTGTAAGTCTGAAATTCAGACTTCAACAGCCTGACAGCCCATCTTTGGGTGTAATTTTCTCCAATTTCTTCTCAATAACTATGCTTACACTCTTAAGCAAAGTTGTTCTCCTTTTATAGAGCTAGAAAAATGTTGTGGTGACCTAGGGCAAAAATCTTAGAATTTGAAAGTTACAAAGCTCCAAAGTTGAGCCCATGTCACACATTTTCAGACTTAGGTGTATAGGGTTTAAGGGGTGCTTTTTGCAATTAGACCCAAATCTTAGGGTTTAACTTGCAAATCCACATATTTGTGATCCATATGACTTAGGACAATTTATTATCATGGTTTTTGCACTTTAGTCCAAAAGTGCACTGATTTTGCACTTAGCCCCCTAGGGTTTAGGTTTAGGGTTTTCTAGGGTCCTTATTAGGGTTTTTGGTATTTCAAAGGTGTGAATGCCACTTAGATCCATTCTTAGTAACATTTTATGATTATTTCCCTTAAACTTTAGGGTTTTCTCTATTTGGGTCTTGCTTTACCCTTCAGATCCCTGTTTAGGGTTAAGTATCCTATACTAGGGTCTTATTTGCAAAATGCCATATCAATACAACTTGTTTGAAATTTTTGCCTAGTGAATGCACTCTAGGTGTGTCAAACATATGCAATGCCAATGCTTATGATGTTATGCTCAAGTTTTAGTGACAGTAACACCAGGGGTGTTACATCCTCCCCCCCATAAAAGAATCTCATCCCGAGTTTTGGAAAAGGAAATGCTTCACATTTTTACTTCCTGAGTTTTGGTACAAGGCAGGGGTGGTTTGGGGCTCACTCCTTTATTACAACAATGTTAAACACTTTACAAATTACAAGTGGCTAAAAAGCATGGGAAATTCTTGTCTAAGAAATATTGAGTTTCCCAAGTAGCCTCCTCTTCGGAATGCTGGTTCCACTGTATCTTATAAAACTTGAGAGTTTTCTTTCAGGTAATCCTATCCTTTTGATCCAAGACTCGAATGGGATGTTCGGAATATATCAAGTCTGGTTCAAGGACAACGTCTGTCACTTCAATGGTTCGATCTGGAACCCGAAGACACTTCTTCAGTTGTGACACATGGAACACATTATGCACTGCAGACAAGGTTTTGGGTAACTGAAGTCCATATGCCACTGGCCCATATCTTTCAAGAATAAGGAAAGGACCAATGTATCGAGGTGCGAGCTTCCCTTTTACCCCAAAATGTGTTACACCCTTTATTGGGGAGACCTTCAGATAGACATAATCTCCAACTGGAAAGTATAATGGTATCCGGTGTGTGTCTGCGTAACTCTTTTAGCGAGCTTGAGCTTTCTTCAAATGATAAATTATTCGCTGAACTTTTTCTTTGGTCTCTTTCACCATATCAGGCCTAAAGAAGTACCTTTCACCTAGTTCAGACCAATTTAGCGGAGTACGACATCGTCGTCCATATAAAGCTTCAAAGGGTGCCATCTTAATGCTTTCTTGATAGCTATTATTATATGAGAACTCCGCTAATGGTAAGCATTCATCCCATTTTTGTGGGAATTCCAAAGCACAAGCTCGTAACATGTCTTCAAGTATTTGATTCACCCTTTCAGTCTGCCCACTGGTTTGAGGATGATAGGCCAAACTATGGAGCAACCTAGTATCTAGGGCCTTGTGAAGTTCTTCCCAAAATTTGGACACGAATTGCGATCCACGATCTGACACTATCGTCTTCGGAACACCGTGCAGACTGAGAATGCAAGCAATATACAATTCTGCGTATGCGATGGCTGGATATTTTACTTTGACGGGAAGAAAATGGGCAATCTTGGTAAGTTGATCAACAATAACCCAGATAGAATCATACCCTTTGGCAGTCCTGGGCAATCCCACAATAAAGTCCATACTAATATTTTCCCATTTCCATGTTGGGATTGGTAATGATTGCAATGGCCCAGCAGCCTTCATGTGTATGGCCTTGACACGCTTACAAGTGTCACATCTAGCCACATAGCGTGTGATTTCAATCTTCATCTTCGTCCACCAATAATGCTATTTCAGATCTTGATACATCTTAGTGCTTCTGGGATGAATGGAATAGCGACTAAGATGCGCTTCATCCAGGATTTGTTGGCGGACTTCTTCATTCTTTGGCACAACTATGCGGTTGTTGAACCATAAAACACCTTGGTCATCTTCTCTGAAATAATTGGCCTTTCCAGCCCTTATCTTCTCACGTACATGTTTCATACCCTCATCATTCTTTTGTGCGTCAATTATCCTTTGTAGGATGACTGACTCCAGCTTCAAGTGATTTGAAGTCCCTTGCTGAATCATTCCTAGGTTCAGATTTTCCATCTCCTGGCATAATGTAATGTCAGAAGTCTTTATAGTTAAACAATGGCAGGAGGCCTTGCGACTGAGTGCATCTACCACTACATTTGCTTTGCCTGGGTGATAATGGATTTCCAGTTCATAATCCTTGATTACCTCGAGCCATCTCCTTTGTCTCATATTGAGCTCGGACTGGGTAAAGATGTATTTCAAACTTTTGTGGTCTGTATAAATATAACAGACATTTCCCAGTAGATAATGATGCCATATCTTCAGGGCATGAACCACTGCAGCTAGCTCCAGATCATGAGTGGGATAATGCTCCTCATGCCGGCGCAACTGCCTTGAAGCATACGCGATTACTCGACCCTCTTGCATTAACACGCAGCCTAGACCACTGCCTGATGCGTCACAATACACATCAAAGGGCTTATTAATGTCCGGTTGAGCTAATACCGGAGCAGTGGTTAACAATATCTTCAGTTGCTCAAAAGCTTCATTACACTTTGAAGACCAATTGAATTTAGTCTCATTCTTCAATACACTTGTGATTGGCTTCACAAGCTTAGAAAAATCTGGTATAAATCGGCGGTAATAGCCAGCTAGTCCAAGGAAACTTCGGACTTGATGAACAGTGGTTGGGGGTTTCCACTCCAAAATATCCTTGACCTTGCTGGGATCTACCGCAATCCCCCTGGCAGATAACACATGTCCCAGAAATTGAATTTCTTCCAGCCAAAACGTGCACTTACTGAACTTAGCATATAATTGATGTTCCCTTAGGCGCGTTAATACGATCCGTAAATGTTGAGCATGCTCCTCTTCATTCTTTGAATATATCAAAATATCATCTATGAAGACCACCACAAATTTGTCCAACTCGGGCATGAATACCGAGTTCATCAGATAAGTGAAGTGGGCAGGAGCATTCGTCAGTCAAAAGACATTACCAAGTACTCAAATAATCCATACCGCATGGTAAATGCGGTCTTTGGTATATCCTCGGGTCGAATACGGATCTGATAATAGCCCGACCTGAGATCAATTTTGGAGAATACCCTTGCTCCAGTCAGTTGATCAAATAGAATGTCAATCCGTAGAAGAGGGTACTTGTTCTTGATAGTGACCTCATTCAGGGGTCGATAATCCATGCACATCCGTAATGTTTGATCCTTCTTCTTGATGAATATGGCTAGACAACCCCATGGTGACGAGCTTGGCCGGATGAATCCTTTCTCTAGTAGATCTTATAATTGAATCTTCAGTTCTGCCAGCTCATTTGGAGGCATCCGGTATGATCTTCTAGAAATGGGAGCCGTACCGGGCTTCAACTCAATTACAAACTCTACATCTCTTTCAGGTGGCAATCCAGGCAAATCTTCTGGAAAGACATCTGGGAACTCACATACTACCGGAATATCCTTGATCTCCGGTATAATGGCTTCATATATTCTGCTAGTAGTTTTAGCTGGAATGGGGATAGACAAAAGAATTTCCTCTTGGTTATGACTCAACCTGATGGTTCTCTGATCAGTGTTGAGGGTTGCTTTATGTTGGGCCAACCAATTCATGCCCAAAATCACATCTATGTCTTGGCCTTTCAGAACAATCATATTAGTAGGAAAGTCCCGTCCGGCCAATGTTACGGGCACTTGGAAAGCCACTTCCTTAGTAAATATTTGTCGCCCAGGTGAATGAATTTTAAACCCTTCCCTTGATTCATGGTATGGAATGCAATGTTGCTCCACAAATTTCTTGCTGATGAATGTATGCGAAGCACCAGAATCAAAGAGAATAATTGTGCGATGATTAGCCACAAGGAACGTACCCATCATTACCGGTTCACCATCCGGTGTGGTGGCCACTTGAGTGTAATAAATTTGTCCCATCTTTTTTATGTTCTTGCCCGTATTTCCCTTAGCTCGAGAAGAATTCCCAGTACCTTGTTGATTGTTTGAACGATTCTGCTTCGGGTAGGGGCAATCCTTAATAAAGTGCTCAGATTTTTCGCAATTGAAGCAGCCTGTTGATGAACTAGGAAGGGCAGGGAAACTAGTGCCAGGGGCACCCGGCTGACTTGTTGTAGTGGGGGCAGGAGTAGGACGAATAAACACTGGTTGTTTGAATGGGAAGGAGGGTGGGAGTGATGAAGAACGACCCTGATTAAAAGGCCGGAGAACTAACCGTTGCCTTTTCTCAGGGCCCTGATTAGGCCTGTTGCCCCCATTCCCCTTGGACTTTCCAGAACTTGCATATTTAGATTCAACTGGCAGCGCTGTGCTGACAGCCCTTCCGTAGGTGAGGTCGATACAGGTAGCCATTTTCCTTTGCATCCGATCATTTAAACCCCTCATGAAACAGTTCTTCTTATTTATGTCGGTGTTGACTTGGTCAATTGCATACTGAGATAAGTTATTAAATTTATTGAGATACTGGGTGACAGTATCTCCGCCTTGCTTCAACTTCATGAATTCCTCCTGTTTCATGTGGAGTACTCCTTCAGGTATGTAATGTTCCCTGAAGGCCAGTTTGAATTCATCCCAGGTTACTTGATGATCAGCCGGTTGTACGGCAACAAAGTTCCCCCACCAGGTGCTGGTAGGGCCACACAATTGCTGAGCTACGAATAGGGGCTTCTGAGTTTCGGAGCATCGAAGAAGTCCAAATTTCTGCTCAATGACGCGGATCCATTCATCCGCCTCTAAAGGGTCTTGTGCCTTGATGAACAACGGGGGGCGCGTTTCGGAGAAATCCAAATAAGAGGTTTCACGGGGGCCTTGCGGATAGCCCCGCCCGCCTTGTTGTTGGAGTTGCTGACCTGCCATCTCCCATAGGAAACGGGTATTATCTGCTGTAGCATTCACCAAGGCGGCGATAGCCTCGGCAAGTGTCGGGGGTACTGGAGGTGGGTTTGGTGTTGCCTCCCTCCCACGGGAGGTACCAACCCCATCCTAAGAGTGAGTCCTGGAAGGCATCTGAGGCAAAGAACATTGGGAGCAATATGATATGCCATACAAACCATCCATTTCACATTACTTTAAAAGGTAATGTTACAGACTCATACTGTACAATAGGATTACACCCCCTATTACACAATAGTACTACTTCTATCATATACTATTCCTGCTTCCTGTCACTCTTGGTAGCCTCACTGTCGGGCATAGGAGACCACTCATCGACCAACTTCATAGAGGGAGGGGGCCTGAAAAGGTCCAATTCGCCACCAAAAGCTTCTCCCGCTACTTGAGAAGGTCCGGCTTCTGTCCCGATCGGATCCGCAGGTACACTGGGGTGTAGTTGTGAGTACAATACATGAACTTCTTCATGTAGAGTATTACAATAAGCCTGCATGGTATCAATAGCTGAGCTAAGCTCTTCTACTCGGGTTCGAGCTTTTGCCTCCTTAGCCCAGGCAAGCGAACGAGAGTGAACCGCCCAGTCGAGCGCTAGATCTCAATCTGCGAGCTGATCTTGCAGGCGGCGGATGTCGCTTCTCAATTCATTGATTCTGTCACCATCCGTGACCCATATGTCAGTCCTGCGTTGGAGTTCTATTTGAAGCTGATTAACTTTTGCTTCAAGATCCCTGATCGGATCATTACTCCCAGTACTGCTATCCTCGTGTCTTGGGGCAAGTTGATGACGTGGCACACCAATTGGGCAGTATGCTTGCGCGCAGTTTTCCTTGTGCGCGGCGGCATTTTTCTAAGGGGGAAAATCTTATTAACATAGTTCTTAGCATGATGCATGTGTAATTACTGAAAGTTCCATTTGGCCTAGGAACAGGATCTGGATGTCGCCTAGAGGGGGGGGGGGTGAATAGGCGAATAAAACTTATCACTTTAAAACTTAAATTCTTACTCTACTCGAAGACTTAGTATGCAGTGGAGTGAGAAGACCCTTCGAGTAGGTTGCATCGGAATAGAAAATCCTGTCTCAAAATGTCGTGTACTTCAAATAAAGCTTATACCACATATAAGTGTTGAAGTGCAGATATAAAGGCGAGTAAGACAAAGAGTCAAGATACAATACAAAATAGAGCACACAGACACAAGGATTTATCCCGAGGATTGGCCAAGCCTGAAATGCTTGCCTAGTCCTCGTTGGAGTTAGCCACACCTGGGCTTGGAGTCTATTTCAACTCCTTCCTCCGTTTGCTCAGATCTATCAGTCAGACAGATAGAGCCTTCCACTATGTTGAGTTTGTTACAATGATACCGTGGCTGCTTACAATCTTCTTGGCAGCACCCCGGCAGAGTAACGATACGCTCAACACCTTGCTCTTGCTCTTAGCAGCACTTCTCCACTCTCTAAAGGCTTATAGCTTTGCCTTCTACATAAACTAGAGAGATACACACAAGAGGGAGAGTGAGAATTGATTCGAGTGATGTCTACACTTGTTGGCTGCACTTGTATATTGCTTGAGGCGCCTAGGGGTCCCTTTTATAGGCACAAGGGGCCTAGGAGCCGTTGGAAGCAATCCAGGAAGGCAAGTCTTGCCTTCATTCGGTTGGCGCACCGGACAGTCCGGTGCACCACCGGACACTGTCCGGTGCCCGATTTCCTTCCAAAAGTGGCGCAGTCGACCGTTGCAGTCCTGGAGCCGTTGGCACACCGGACACTGTTCGGTGCACACTGGACAGTCCGGTGCCCCCATCTGACCGTTGGCTCAACCACGCGTCACGCGTGGATTGCGTGGCTGACCGTTGGCCTAGCCGACCGTTTGCTCACCGGACAGTCCAGTGTACCACCGGACAGTCCGGTGAATTATAACCGAACGTCGCCAGACTTCTCCCGAGAGCGGCGACTTCATCGCAGCCGACTCACCGGACACTGTCCGGTGCACCACCGGACAGTCCAGTGATTTATAGCCGTACACCGCCGACTCCTCCCGAGAGCGACCTGTTCAACAGAGTTCAGCCTGGCGCACCAGACACTGTCCGGTGCACCACCGGACAGTCCAGTGTGCCAGACTGAGCTGAGTCTTAGCTGTACACAGCCAAGCCTTTTGCACCTCTTTCCTTTTCTTCTTCCTTCTGTTTCTAACACTTAGACAAGTATATTAGTACACAAAACTAATGTACTAAGTCTAGAAACATACCTTTTCTTAATTATTATATCTATAGCATTTGACATGCTTGAGCTTTGATGCTGGACTCATAAATCATCAAGTCAGCTTGACTTGATCTAGATTGACATTACTTAGCTCCAACATCCTGCAAAGGTCACATAGAACATCTCCAAACATAGGAACAACACAAACTAAAGATCAAGGTGAACTGAGCTCTTTTGGGCTGCCTCCAGTTCTGGCTTTGACACTGCTTCTTCTTCTAGTGACCTTGTGCACTTCTTCTTAGAGCTTGATCTTGAGCCTTATGACTTACACCACATAGCTAGAGATGTTTCCTCATTGGTTGTAAGTCACGTCCTTATGTAGTGATCCTTGATGTGTCGTAGCTGTTCTCAACTCGATCACCCTTGACTTGCAAGCCTTCTTCTTCACCCTTGGCTTTGGGTTCCTTAGCCTCCTTGACCTTCTCCTGTGCACTTGGTACCTTGAAGCTTTTCTTGCCTCCGTCCTCGGCTTGATCAGTTGTCTCTGAGCTACGCACCCGAGTCTCACTTTATGCAATGTCCATCTTACTTGTGATGTCCATTATGTATCCATAATCCAGTTCTTGGACCATCACATTTGTTAACTTGTGTTGAACCCTGTTAGCTTTACCTTAAGCACATGTTCAACACTTAGTACACTTGTTAGTCCTTTAATTGATTTGTCATCCAAACACCAAAACTCACAAGAGAGCTTTCAATCTCCCCCTTTTTGGTGATTGATGGCAACACAATTAAAGCTTACATAAGAATAAGATTTGGAGCACAAATTTTGAATTCTAAGTTTATAGAATGCTCCCCCTAAATATGTGCTTACTTCAAAAACATAATTTTGGCCTCAGACGCCAATTTGCACATACTTAGGCAATTCGAAACATTTCTACACCTTAGCACTTTTTGGGATGCATTGTGTCAAGAATCAAACCATGATGCTATAACACACAAATGCACATAATCAGAGTTAAATACCATTCAATTTAGTGGATATATCACAGGAATATCAACCTACCATTATTCACCATTTAGATACCAATTTAAACTAAGATATCAATTTAAAGCAATCATAAAGCACCATTAATCACATAAACACCATTAATCACATGACTATCTATTACACTATAGAAGCCAATTAATTCATAGCAGCGGAAACACTAAACACTAGTCCATATGATGCAACACATATAATACTGCAAGAAGCATATGATAAGACTTATCAATAACACACTAACAATGCTCAAACTAACACATCACCCCTTAGGATAAGCTTTCCTCTCAGGTTGAGATAAGCTTTAATGCACATATTCTCCCCCTTTGACATCAAACACCAAAACCATATGCAAGCAAGAACATAGGATGATGTCAAGGGACAGCAGGGTGTTAAGGAGGAGAGACACATTATCAAAACTCCCCCTTACTTATTGAGCATATGCACTACCAACATTTAAGTAAGATACGTATACGCAAAAAGATTAATACTTCCTTTTGTACCTTTACCATGTTGTAGTGTACTTCCCATCTTGAAAGTATTTAATCTCTTGAGAGCTTCTCCACACTTGTGCCTGATTCTTTATCCTAACCTTTTCTTGTTGTTAAGACACCAAACTTAGAACAAGTTATAGTATTGGGCACAAGAAGAAACTTCTATTATAATGATTATCAAGGTATGTCAATTGAAGCAAACTATCACGGCTACCAATTGAAAGATACCAATTGTAAGATCATTTATTATCATAGCTCCATGATATTTAAGGATAGGCATAGAGTATCACCAAATATTATAGAGCATGAGCAATCTAAAAATATGCAATTACTCATGACTTAAGATACCAATTACTTGACTTATAGAGGTACCCAAGTCCTGATTGCTTCATTTCTTACTCATCTTCTCTTTTCCACCTTGAGACTGTACAAGATCGCTCAAGAAATAGTTAGTCTCAAAAGACACAAGTTATGTGTGCTCCCCCTCAAGTTGTGCATCAAGTATTTGAATGACTTGCACTTTGCACATTTGTCGGTGTTTAGGGTCCGACCGCACACCCGGGGTTGCCCCTCAAGGTGTTTTAGGAGTAGGAAGGTGTCGACAACTGTAGCAGAATGGTTCGTGCCGATCGCACGAGGGACGATGGACAAGATTTACAGGTTCGGGCCGCTTAGTGATGCGTAACACCCTACGTCCTGATGAGTATGCTTGGTGGATGTGGTTACAAGAGAGCTCTCTGGATCGAGAATACAGAGAGTTGATGTGGGTGGCTAAGTAATGGGTCGATCGTTCTGAAGGGGTGCCCCCTAGGCCTTATATATTCGACCGTGGGGCGGTACACATGGATAAGATAACAACAAATGGCTAAAAGATAGTGAACCTCTCGGGATTATCCTTTACGTAACCCTCGCCGACTTATCCTCACGTGGCGTCGTTGCATGGAGGCCCCGACGCGGGAAAGTCGGATCTCTGCTGCAGCCACTCGCTCGACGCTCTGGGCCGTCCGGGTTCGCACCAATCCGGCCTCATGTCGCCCTGCGTCGCTGGTTGTTTTTCCCCAGGCCCACGAAAGAATAACCTTACGATTTATTGGGCCCTTGGGCCTTTCGTGAGGTCCTTTACTCTTTTAGTGGACCCGGGGGATATCTATCCCCCACAAGCCCCCGATCTTTGGGTTAATTTAGAGGTAATCAACCCGAAGATCTCAGGTCCAGCTTGTAGGTGATTTGAAGAAAGGTGGCTTCCTGTTGTTCTCTCCTGCTTCGATCACTTGTTGGCCAAAATCTAGCTTCAAACCTGTGCCTTAGAGATCGGCATTCCTGTTTGTAGGATTCTGAACCTTATTGGGTGCACCGGAGGTGCACCCAATGGGTGTAGCCCCCGAGCTTCGAGTAGATTTTAGAAAATAATCTACTCGAAGGTCTTCAACAGAGATTACTTCCATTTGTGTTCCTTTATTCCAGTTAAAGATTGGCTTCTTAATCTTGTCCCATGCCCTTAGAAATTGGTGCTATCCTGGCTTAGAATGACAATCCATGGGGTGCACCGAAGGTGCACCCAATGGGTGTAGCCCCCGACCTTCAAGTGAATTTTTTGAGGATAATTCGCTTGAAGGTCTTCTTTTTGTGTCCTTTTGCTGAAGATTACTCTTTCTGCTTATAAAAAGGTTGGCATGATGTCATCCGTGCTATGTCATCAATATTATGCTTCGGAGGTCAGCATGTGTTTTGTCTTTTGCAACTGAATTTGCAATCCTTCCATATCTTGCTGAGTAGCATAGTGTATTTGCTCTGCAACTGATTGGACGTTCGATGGACGTTCTCTGTCTAGTCTTCAAGTCATGTCTGTCGACCATATTTTGCACTCTGCTGACTATATTTGGCTTCCCTTTAACTCTTGTTGATATCTCATTTTTGTCTTGAGGCATTCACTGCATGCTCTGCACAGATGTGACCATTTTGAAAAATATACTGACAATTCCTGGGCGTCCCCCACCAATGGGTGTGGGCAAGGGACGGCTTGGTACGCTGAGTGTTTTAACCGGCTGCTTCTGAGTTGTAATGTGATGGGACGGCGAGTGTAATCATATCCTTTGCGCTGTTGACTGGAGTCCCAATGGGTGTAGTGCTGCATGAAACGGCGTCCGCCGCCTGACGTGTCTTTGGACGGGTGGAGGTGTATATTGAATGCTTAGCGACTGTTCAGTGACCGCGGTTGGAGGTGAGCGGTTGCCTTTCTCTTCTATAAATAACGCTGTTGTTCCTCTGGTTTCTTCACATCCCTTCGCTATTCCTTACTGCCTCCTTCTCTTCTTTTTCTGCTTGCCTCCATGGGAAAGAAACGCAAGCGCGAGCCGACTCCTCCATCGGAGGACTTCGGCGACTCGGAGTACTCGGAGGAGGAGTTCTCCTCCGAGTCCGAGAGGTCCCCGGCCCCCGTCTCTCCCCCGGCGTCGTCCGATGACTCGGACGACTCCCAGGGGTTAGCCGCGGAGGTCTGGTCCTACATCCGGGCCGTCGAGCGCTCCGGGCTCGAGGGCTCGGATGAGTCCGAGTACTCCTCGGACGAGGAGGACTCGGACGGCGGCGGCGAGGGCGAGGACGGCGACGACGACGAGGACGACGACGACGACGACGACGATGACGACGACGACGATGACGGCAGCGGCAGTGGCGGGGGCAACGGCAGCAGCAGGGGCAGCACCAGAAGCGGCGGCGGCAGGGGCGGCACCAAGAGCAGCGGCGGCAGGGGCGGCAGCGGCGGCAGGAGCGGCGGCGGCGGCAGCAGGGGCAGGGCCAGTGGCTAGATGCCACTGGTCCTTTTAAATATTAGTATAGATTAGAAGTAGTATAGTTAGATAATGTAGTAGTATTAGTAATGTAGAGTAGTATAGTGTAGCGTAGTAGTAGTAGTAGAGATAGGGAAGTATCAACTCATAATGAGTTGATTTGTAATTATTGCCACTTCCCTTGAATGAAGAACGAATTTGGTTTCCTTTTGATGAATCATTTCGTTTGACTATGAATCTGAGTCTTTTGAGGTCATAGACGAACAGCTTGATCATTATGCTGATGCTTCCGAGCGATATTGCAGTCTGTATCAATGTTTTTAGAAGTGATGCTGGGCGATTGAAGGTTAACGTTGGCATTTTAGAAGTAATGCCGAACGATTGAATTCGAGATCAACGTTTTAGAGGCAACGCCGAGTGACTGAGTAGTGATGCCGGCGTTTTAGAGGCAACACCGAGTTATTGAACTCAAGGTCAGCGTTTTAGAGGCAACGCCGAGTTAATAAGAGTCGTTGTCGGCATTTTAGAAGTAATGCCGAGCGATTGAGCTCAAAATCGACGTTTTAGAGGCAACGCCGAGTGACTGAGTAGTGACGTCGGCGTTTTAGAGGCAACGCCGAGTTATTGAACTCAAGGTCAGCATTTTAGAGGCAACGCCGAGTTATTAAGGGTCGTTGTCGGCATTTTAGAAGTAATGCCGAGCGATTGAGCTCAAGATCGACGTTTTAGAGGCAACGCCGAGTGACTGAGTAGTGACATCGGCATTTTAGAGGCAACGCCGGGTTTTTGAACTCGAGATCAGCGTTTTTAGAGGTAACGCCGAGTGATTGAAGGTCAGCGTTGGCATTTTAGAAGTAATGCCGAACGATTGAATTCGAGATCAGCGTTTTAGAGGCAACGCTGAGTGACTGAATAGTGACGTCGGCATTTTAGAGGCAACGCCGAGCTATCTTGAGGATTAACACCCGAGTAAGGAGAGGGCCCACCAGTTTTTTGGGAAATAACTGCCGAATGACCACGTGGCCTGCTGGGATTTCGGAAATGACTGCCGAGTGATGACTGGGCACTTTTTTGAAACGGTATCTGGTCCGAGAATATCCCATAAGAGTTGCACTTTTAGCCGCCTTTGCTTTCCGCGCCCTAGTTTTTGCATTCCTGCTTCCAAATCCTCTCTGCGCTTGCCTCCAATTTGCTCGCTGGTGAAATCGAGATGGCTCCCAAGAGGAAAATCGCGAGTTCTTCCGCTGTGGTGATTCCCCCAATTGATCCCAACAGCCAGTTGCCTTTCGCAGGTAACCACACGTCCATCATCTCTGAAACCGAACTCCTTCACCTCGTGTCCATCGGGGTTCTTCCTCCACGGGAACTCTGTTCTTGGCGGATTTGCCACGGAACTACGGTCCCGACGGAGGATACCCACGAGTCTGTGGTTTACGCTCCCTTTCTTCTCCGTGGCCTTGGCCTTCCTATTTCTCCCTTTTTCCGTGGTCTTCTTGATTTCTACCACATCAACCTAACCCATCTGAACCCTAATTCAATTCTGCAAATTTCTATCTTCGTCCACTTATGTGAGGCCTTTCTTGGCGTGCTGCCGCATTTTGGATTGTGGAAACACCTGTATCATTGTCGCCCTGGGATGGCCGGGGGACAACATCAGTTGGTTGGAGGTGCCAGCTTGGAGATGCGCCGGGGACGGAAAACTGAGTATCTTGAAATCCCCCTTAAAGACAGCATTAAGGGATGGCGCCTGGAATGGTTTATAGTTGATAACTATGGAAATTCTCTCCCCCCCGGTCAGGAAGACAGCCAGATGTTCGCACCCCGAGCTGGACCGAGTCTCCTACAGACGAAGAGGTGGCTGAGGCCAGTGTGCTGCTAGCTGAAGTTGGGCTATTGAAAGAGAGGGGTTTAACTGCTGAAGCTATAGTTGCTGACTTCGTTTTCAAAAACATTCAGCCACTGAAAGACAGGGTCCACCCGGCTTATCTGTATCAAGGACTAGCCGACCCAACTCGAGTTACCAATAGAAGGATCCCTTCTGCAGATTTGGTGAGCCGACTGGAGATGATTCTCAGAGGCAAAGTCTCCAATGTTGGTGCTCCGGTGGCGTATTCAGCCTGGAATCTGCCCCCTGCCAAGGCCTTCACTCGCTTCGTGTCAAACCCACCTGCGACTGATGGCAGTTTGGGCCTTAGAACGCGGCCTTCTGACGAGGAGGTTAGTGCTTTGGTTGCCTCACTTGGGAAAATCCCTGATGATGAACGACAAATCCATTTCGAGGTGCCTTTGGATCCTACTAATGCTGAAATAAATGCCGTGCTTGACATGTTGGCTGAAGATTCTTCTGACGCTATTCCTGCTGAGTCATTGGCAGTGGCACCTCTCCCAGAGGTCGGTATAATCTTGGATGTTCAGAGACCTGTCCGTGCTCGCTCGAGGCGTCCCCGCCGAACCAATCAGACTGATCTTTCTGTTGATGAGCAGAAAAAGAAGAAGAGACGTATTCGGCGAGTATCTAGTTTGGATCAGGGTGTTGGTCCCTCGGTTCCTGCTGATGAGGAGGTTCCTGCGCCTAAATTTGCTGATGCTGATCCCAATGGGTGTGGTATGACTGTTGCTGATCCCAATGGGTGTGGTCCATCTGTTGCTGATCCCAATGGGGGTGTTGCCAGTGTTGCTGATGAAGATGACGAAGAGGAAGAAGATGAGGTTCCTCTGACTCGGAAGAACAGTCGGCAATTCCTCGCCAGTGGGGAAAGTAGTGGGGTTCCTTCTCCGGCTTTGTCTGCTCTTGTTGGTCTGCAAAACATATCCCTGGCCGACTTTGATCAAACTCTCGAGGATATGGTCCCAGAGGACTTGTTATCAGGGCCAGCGGATGATGATGTGACGGAAGCTTGTGGTGCTGTGCCGGACGCTGGGTTGAGGTCATCCCGTGCCTCATCAACCTTAGAGCGCGATCTTGAGGGACGGGATGTTAACTTGGATTGTCCTGATTCCATGGAAGTAGCCGAGGGCCCATCAACCTTGGAGATGGTTACTGCTGAAAGTTTGGACCCCAAGGATGGTGTTGACACATGTCCAGCCCCCGAGGGTGTCGTCGGGGATGACTTAGCCCGGGTGAAGAGTGCGAGCTACTGCCCAGCCCCCGAGGGTGTTGCCGGGGATAATCCGGCTCAAGTGGGCAGTGCCAACTATGGCCCAGTCCCCGAGGGTGCCCAAACAGGGTCTCCCTCCGGCACTTCCATGAACGTTCACGCTGGGTCACCTCCACACTCTGGCTGCATGGTGGTGGCCCAAACTTCAGACCGGGGCGTCGCTTTGGAGGGCAGCGTCCCCGTTGATCGAGTATCCGGCTCTGTTGAAGGAGATGAACTGATTCCCACTGTTCCATTGCATGCTGCTTCGGGTGATGACCTTGCGCCTGGTTATCATCTGATTTCTCCTGACTTGGGGATCCCTTCGTTCTTCTCCAACCTCCAGGTACTGTGCTGTTTCTTAGCTTGACTTTTACATGAACTCTTGCCATTATGCTCATCTGCTCTTCTCATCAGGTTTTGGTGGATGGGATGACCAGCCAGCTGAAATTGCATGGTGCTCCTATCCCGGAAGTAGCTTCATCCTTTTCGTGTTGGAATCCGGTGTCTCTTCATCGCCGTGTATCCGAGTTGGAGGCGACTAACGCTGGTTAGTGCCCTTTTTTTCTTTTCTTCGTGCTTGTTGTGGACTGTTTTACCTTCTGACCTCGCTTTGTTTGGTTGTCCTTCGCTAGGAATGACTCGACAGATTACACTACTTGAGGAGAAACATTCTCAGGATCGGGCTGAACTGTCTCAGCGATGCACTGATCTTGAGGAAAAGTACTCTCAAGGTCAAATTGAGCTGAGTCAAGTCTCTGCCGCCTTAGATGATGCCAACGCGTTGAGTTCTTCCCTGCATGCTCAGCTAGACTCTGAAAAGGTGAGATATGAAACTGTGCTTTTGTTTTGCTATACTCATATTGCTTGCCTGGTCTTCTGAGGGAACTGATTTGTGCTTGCAGGAAGAAAAGCGCATCCTTGCCGCTTCTCGTGACAATCTTGATAGGTTGTATCGAGATTCTAGCAACTCGTTGACTATTCTGGAGAGGAGTCATCGCTTTTCCATGGAAGAGTTGAACAATCTTCGCTATAAGCTGCAGGAGTCCTTGGATGATGTGATTCGCCTTCGGGAGTTGATATCGGCTAAAGACGTTGTCATCAAGAATCTGCGTGCTTCCAAGAAATCCGTCTCCCAGGAGCTAGAGGCTGCCCAGTTGGCTGTCAAGGTTGCTGAAGAGACTTCCAATACTCTGAGAGCCCAACGCGATAGGGCCATGGATAAGGCCATTCGAGCGGGACGAATTCTGATGAGGAGGCCTGGCATAGTCGTTCCTGAAGATATAAGGGCTGACGTGAACGCTGCCCCTGATTCCTCGAGTCGTCCTTCTTCGTCGACTGCTCCTGGAAAAGACATTGCAAAATAGAGAAAACATTTCGAGTGCTCCAAGCGCGCAGCTTGCATGATTGAACATTTGTTAGGGGACACCGGTTTATTTGAATAACATAGTTATTCACTCATTGTATCTGAATTTTTTAGTTAATGAGTTTGGTAGTTATGACGCATGATGACTATGAATTTTGTCTGTGGGATATGGAAATCATCCCCTGAATTAAATAGGCGAAAGCATGTTGTGTTGGTCTTAAGTAGGCGCCAACTGGAGTTGATTGCTTCGTTAGCTGGGCATAGTGGTCGCCCTGGGTTAAGTAAAGCGTGAGCATGTCGCACCGCCTTAAGTCGTTGCCGACTTAAGTCGATTGCTCCGTTAGCAGGGCATAGTGGTCACCCCGAGTTAAGCAAGCGTGAGCATGTCGCACCACCTTAAGTCGTTGCCGACTTAAGTCGATTGCTCCGTTAGCAGGGCATAGTGGTCACCCCGAGTTAAGTAAGCGTGAGCATGTCACACCGCCTTAAGTCGTTGCCGACTTAAGTCGATTGCTCCGTTAGCAGGGCATAGTGGTCACCCCGAGTTAAGTAAGCGTGAGCATGTCACACCGCCTTAAGTCGTTGCCGACTTAAGTCGATTGCTCCGTTAGCAGGGCATAGTGGTCACCCTGAGTTAAGTAAGAATGCAAGCCAATCGTAAATAAATTGAGTATCCTTGAAACCTTTTCTTTATTGATGACATATTTCCACTTTACAGAGTACATCATTGTTATCCCAGCAGTTTTGAGGTACGGCTAAGGATAAAACTTTCTCAAGTGTTCTATGTTCCAAGAGTTTCCGACTTCCGTGCCATCCATCTGAGTGAGGCGATATGATCCGGGCCGAGTGACTTCTGCTACTATGAAGGGTCCTTCCCATAAGGGTGATAACTTGTGTCGTCCTTCTCCCGTTAGAATTCGGCGAAGGACGAGCTCCCCTACTGAAAAGGATCGTTGCCGCACAGCCTTGTCGTGATAGCGCCTTAGAGTTTGCTGGTATCTTGCTGACTGAATTACTGCGCTTAGCCGTTCTTCCTCGAGTACGTCTATGTCCTCCAGCCTGGTGGTCTCAACTTCTGCTATGCTTTCAAAAATCAGCCTTGGCGCCCCAAACTTGAGATCAGCAGGCAGCACTGCCTCCGACCCATAGACCATGAAGAAAGGAGTGTTTCCATGCAAAGCTCGGCTAGGTTGGGTTCTCAGGCTCCAAACAACATAGGGTAATTCCCTTATCCACTTTCCTGCGAATTTCTCATTCTTATCGAAAATCTTTTTCCTGAGTGCATCCAATATCATCCCGTTGGCTCGCTCAACTTGCCCGTTGGCTCTTGGATGGGCTACAGATGCATACTTAATCTGAATGCTTTTTTGCTCGCAGAAGTCAAAGAATTCTGAACTCGTGAAATTGGATCCTAAATCAGTTATGATGCTGTTTGGTATCCCGAATCTGAATATTATATCTTGTATGAATTCCACGGCCTTAGCAGAAGTTAAAGAGGCAATGGGCTTGAATTCTATCCACTTAGTGAACTTGTCAATTGCTACCAACACATGAGTATATCCCCCCTGAGCTTTTTTGAAAGGTCCAATCATATCCAGCCCCCAGCATGCAAAAGGCCAGGTCACTGGTATGGTCTGCAGCTGCTGTGCTAGCAGGTGTTGTTGCTTTGACAAGTATTGGCAGGCTTCGCACCTCTGAACTAACTCGGCTGCATCATTCTTTGCTGTTGGCCAATAGAATCCTGACCTGAAGACCTTCCCAACTAGTGTTCTGGAGGCTGCATGTATCCCACATTGTCCAGCGTGGACCTCTTCTAAGAGTTGCTTTCCAGTGGATGGGAGAATGCACTTCATGAAGACGCCTGATGCACCCCTTCTGTATAATGTTTCCCCAATAAGTGTGTAGTGAGCTGACTGTCTTGCAATGCGCTCTGCCGAGTTCTTATCATCTGGTTCTTCTTCATTCCTTATGTACTTAATGATTGGCTTTCTCCAGTCATCGGGATCTGACTCGGGTTGATCTATGATGTTGCATTCTTCCATTTGACCCAATGAGATACTTGGCTGCAGAATTTCTTGCACAAAAACCCCGGGTGGGACCTGAGCTCGACTGGACCCTAGCTTGGACAGTACATCGGCTGCCGCGTTCCGATCTCTCTCCACATGATGAAATTCTAGACCCTCGAATTTATCCTCCAGTTTTCGGACGGCAGTGCAGTATCTTCCCATCGAATCATTTGAACAATCCCACTCCTTATTTATCTGGCTGATGACTACCAGAGAATCCCCGTATACCATTAATCTTTTGACGCCCAATGATATGGCAATGTTCAATCCATGGATTAAGGCTTCATACTCGGCTGCATTGTTGGAGGCTGGGAATAGCAACTGGAGGGCGTACTTGAGGTGTTCGCCTCCTGGTGCAGTGAAAAGAATCCCCGCTCCTGCTCCCTGCAGCTTGAGTGAGCCATCAAAATACATTCGCCATACTTCTGCAGTCTCCGGGTTGTCTGGTACTTGTTGTTCAGTCCACTCCGATACGAAATCAACCAGTGCTTGGGTTTTGATGGCAGTGCGAGGCCGAAACTCGATGTCATGAGATCCCAGCTCACAGGCCCACTTGGCTATTCGACCGATGGCTTCCTTGTTGTGAAGAATATCCCCTATTGGAAAACTTGTGACTACTATGACTTTGTGGTCGTCAAAGTAGTGACGCAGCTTGCGGGCAGTTAGAAGTACTGCATACAATAGTTTCTGAACTTGAGGATACTTTTTCTTTGAGGGGCCGAGGACTTCACTAATAAAGTAGACAGGATGTTGTATTGGATAGGCATGCCCTTCTTCTACTCGCTCGACTACCAACGCGGTGCTCACCACGTGAGTCGTGCAAGAGATGTACAACATCAAATCTTCGGCTGGTTGAGTTGGTGTGGCTCGCCGAGGTGGCTTCAGTACCGGCGGTGTTGTCAAGAACTTTTTCAGAGCATCTAGAGCTTCTTGTGCTTCTGAAGTCCACTGAAATTTATCCACCTTCTTGAGTAACTTGTAAAACGGCAAACCTTTTTCTCCCAGCCTGGATATAAATCTGCTTAAAGCTGCCATGCATCCAGTAAGTCGCTGAACCTTCTTCTGCGATCGAGGTGCTTCCATCTTCATGATAGCCTCAATTTTATCCGGATTAGCCTCAATTCCCCGGTGGCTGACAATAAATCCGAGCAACTTTCCGGCTGGTACCCCAAAAACACATTTCTCGGGATTAAGCTTCCATCTATACCGTCTCAGGCTGTTGAAAACCAGTTGCAAATCTTCGATGAAGTCTTTTGAGTCCTGTGTTTTGATCACCACGTCGTCCACATAAGCCTCCACACGCTTGCCCCAGTGATCGGCTAAGCATGTTTGAATAGCTCTCTGGTAAGTCGCTCCAGCGTTTTTGAGGCCAAACGGCATGGAGGTATAACAGAAAGCGCCAAATGGAGTAATGAATGCCGTTTTTTCTTCATCTTCCTTTGCCAGACTGATCTGATGGTACCCGGAATAGCAATCCAAGAAAGACAGCATAGAACACCCGGCGGTGGAGTCCACCACCTGATCTATCCTCGGGAGCCCGAAGGGATCCTTCGGACAGTGTTTGTTGAGATCGGTATAATCAACACACATGCGCCAGTCCACTTTATTCTTTTTGAGTACAAGAACAGGATTGGCTAACCACTCAGGATGTAATACTTCTCTAATAAATCCAGCCGCGACCAAGCGAGCTAACTCGGCGCGAATGGCTTCCCTCTTATCAGGCGTGAAACGACGTAATTTCTGTCGAATCGGCCTCGCCTGGGGAAAAACCTTCAGTTTGTGCTCGGCCAGTTCTCTCGGGACTCCCGGCATATCCGCAGGTTGCCATGTGAATATATCCCGGTTATCTTGCAGAAACCGGACGAGCGCGCTTTCCTATTTGTCATCCAAACTGGAGCTGATGATGGCCGTCTTGCGCTCATCAGCGAACCCCAGGTTGATTCTCTTGGTTTCTTCAGTCGGCCGCATAGAGGTCGCGGTCTGAGCTTCATTTGCTGGTATTGCGAGGTCCTCCTCAGGCTTAGAGTTCGCCATTGCGGAGGGAGCTGTCGATGGCTTGGCGGTGAGGGCTGCTTGAATAGCCACTCGGAAACATTCTGCGGCGCCTTGGAGGTCGGCGCGCACAGTTATGATCCCTTGTGGCCCTGGCATCTTCAGTATCATGTATGTGTAATGCGGAATGGCCATGAACTTGGCCAATCCTGGCCTCCCGATGATGGCGTTGTACCCGCAGTCGAAGTTTGCCACCTCAAACCTTAGGAACTCGGTTCTGTAGTTCTCCGGAGTTCCAAAGGTGACCGGCATGTAGATGTGGCCTAGCGGGTATTCCCCCTCCGTCGGCACGATGCCGAAGAAAGGAGTGTCCGACTCGTGGAGCTCTTTGAGATGAACTCCCAAGCTTTGGAGTGTCCGGGGGAAGGTGATGTTGATGCTGCTCCCCCCGTCCACTAACACCTTTTTCACCCGGCTCTCTCGGATCACCGGATCGACGAGAAGCGGGTACTTGCCCGGGTGGTCGAAGTTGAGCCATTGATCCGCCCGAGTGAAGGTAATCGGGTGTTCCGACCATCGGTATGGGGCGGGAGGGCCGATGGTCGCCACCAGTATCTGGCGATCATTGAGCTTTTGCTGTCTTCTGTTCTCCTGCGATCCGTGTCCGCCGAAGATGACGTTGACCTCCCTGTCAACGCGCAGAAAAGCTCCTCCTCCTCCTCCCTCCTCCTGCCGATGGGGTTGTCGTGGTTCATCTGGTCCTCCCCTCGGCGGAGGAGGAGGTAGAGGTTGGAAGGGTCGGCCGTGTCCGACGGAGTGCTTGAAGTCTCGGCAGTTACGAAGAGTGTGGCGCATGTCCTTGTGGTACGGGCACTGAGCGTCGAGGATGTCGTCCAGCGTGCGTTCGCCTCCACGAGGTCCTCCTCGAGCGCGAGAGGCAGGTGGTCCGGCGGCGTGCACTTCTTCGCGTGGCCTCTTCTCCCACCGCTTGTCAGGTTGCTGGTTCGTGTCGCGTCGTGGTGCTGCCGGTGCGGGCTTTGCTCCTCCGATGAGATCCTAGGCTCGCTCGTCGGCGGTGATGTAGAGGTCGGCTTCACGGAACAGCTCCTCTGAGGTGGTCGGCGCCCTTTGTAGTATGGCTCGGACGAAAACCGAGTCATTAGATCCTCGGTAGAAGTCCTCGATCACGGCCGCCTCCGTGACATCGGGGATGCGATTCCTCATGGTTTGAAACCTCTTGAGGTATGACCGGAGAGTTTCGTCCCCCCGGCGCTTGATAGATTTAAGGTCCCACGGCTGCGCCGGCTTGTCGGAGAGGGACTGGAAGTTGGCGGTGAAACGCCGACTGAAGTCTCCCCAGACGTCGATGCAGTGTCGGGGTAGATGTCGTAGCCATTGCAGCGCGTCTTGTCCAAGGACAATGGGCAAGTACGCGGTCATCACGTCTTCAGATGCTCCGGCAGCTCGAGCAGCGGTGGTGTAGACGGCTAGCCAACCCCATGGATCCTGCTTAGGTTCATACTTGTCAACATTGGATACCTTGAAGTTGGGAGGCCACTAGATGGCCCTAAGGCGTGGAGTTAGGGCGGACACTCCGCACGTGTCCTCCTGTCGTCGGGGTCGATGTCTGTCCCGGGGAGGGGAGTTGTGGTTGTGATTCCTCGACCGTCCCCGGGAAGTTCCGCCAGTTGAAGCCGTTGCCGACTCGGTCCTGGTAGCTTGGCTCTGAGTCGGGGCGCCATGATCCCTGTCGTACTCCTCTCGACGACGAATTTCGTTCTCATGCCGCCGTTCCCGCGAAGCATTGATGGAGCTCCGTGCGTCTCGGCGACTGTTGATGGCGTGTCGTAGATCGTTCGGCGGGTGAGCAAGCGGAAGAAGATGGTTGGCCGCCTGGGTGAACAGTCGTCGGTAGCCGTCGGCGTCCGGAGTCCGAGGAAGTCCTTCCGCTATCCGAGCCAGCACCCCTCCGACTTCGCTCGGCGTGTTCATGGCTCGGGCGAAGTCGGGGTTCAGATTGCGCCCGAAGAGTGGGTTCTCTCGACGTTGCCTTGCATCTTGCTCAGCCTGTTCCTGAGCTCGTCGGCGATCACGTCGTCGGGAGTTCCTTCGCTCTCTGAAGACGCGTTCTTCCGGGGTTTCTCCTACCTCCGAGACCTCGTCTCGCGAGACAGGTTGTTCCGGATTCCGCTCTCCGGCTGCGTGATGTCGTCGAACATTCCTGCGCCGGTTCCTTCGTCGACGGGACTCTCGCTGAGGCGGTTCCTCCCCGGGTACAGTCGGCTCGTCGTCGGAGATGGTGGGCGATTCCGCCCTTCCGACGAAGAGGACGTCGGGGTAGAACGGGGCTGCCGTCGTGGTGATCTTCTTTCGAGGAGCCGGAGAGCGGTGCTGCACTTCTCCGGTATTTTCGGAGTTTGTTGAGGAAGACTCCTTTTCCGGCGGATCCGCGATACGGTGCAGAATTCCTTCTTCGTCTGCTACGAATGAGATTGTTCCGAAGCAGAACATAGATCCGGGGCGTAGGGCGATCTTGCTGTAGAAGGAGATGGCCATTGAGCTAGCTTGGATTGTCGACACACCCCCTACCTGGCGCGCCAGCTGTCGGTGTTTAGGGTCCGACCGCACACCCGGGGTTGCCCCTCAAGGTGTTTTAGGAGTAGGAAGGTGTCGACAACTATAGCAGAATGGTTCGTGCCGATCGCACGAGGGACGATGGACAAGATTTACAGGTTCGGGCCGCTTAGTGATGCGTAACACCCTACGTCCTGATGAGTATGCTTGGTGGATGTGGTTACAAGAGAGCTCTCTGGATCGAGAATACAGAGAGTTGATGTGGGTGGCTAAGTAATGGGTCGATCGTTCTGAAGGGGTGCCCCCTAGGCCTTATATATTCGACCGTGGGGCGGTACACATGGATAAGATAACAACAAATGGCTAAAAGATAGTGAACCTCTCGGGATTATCCTTTACGTAACCCTCGCCGACTTATCCTCACGTGGCGTCGTTGCATGGAGGCCCCGACGCGGGAAAGTCGGATCTCTGCTGCAGCCACTCGCTCGACGCTCTGGGCCGTCCGGGTTCGCACCAATCCGGCCTCATGTCGCCCTGCGTCGCTGGTTGTTTTTCCCCAGGCCCACGAAAGAATAACCTTACGATTTATTGGGCCCTTGGGCCTTTCGTGAGGTCCTTTACTCTTTTAGTGGACCCGGGGGATATCTATCCCCCACAACATTCTAGCTTCCTCAGAACTAGAGGGGATCACAACATACATTGGTCAAGGCATACTCTATCACTTTCATCACACAAAGATACCAATTTGAATATCAAATGAAAGATTGACTTAAACCAACAATACATGCCTCAAGAAGTATAACATTTTACGAGCAACCTAGACATGCTTCATACTTGACAATCATTGCACCACATATACCAATTGAAAAACAACACGATCATGCATATAAATCGCAATGTCTAAGCACATCATAATTAAGAAGGTTCCTTAGATACACCAAAAATATCAACATTATAAAGAAGGAGCACCTAAGCCAAGATACTACCAATTCAGAGGCAAAACCATAGATGTGATCATAATTAATGGAACTTCAAGATATTAAATGAAATTGCATAGTTCCATTCTCCATACCTTTGCCTTTTCCTGAATTGCTATGAGAGCACCAGTTGTCACTAATTGAGGGCTCCTTTTGTTCATGCACCTTATAGCTCAAAAGAGTGCATTAGAGGCACAACATGGAGTTGGAATTCACACAATACCAGACTAGAGTAATCATGTGAACATTAACTGAACAAAATATCATATTTGCACATAGGTTAATCATTAAAACCATATAGCATAACTCACAAAGGAATACATGTTTATTCACGAACACAAAGAGATTTAATCATGATGGATATATCTAATGAAAAACTACCCATTAAATGATTCAAGAGATAAAACCTCTAAAGCATACAATCATGATTAAGCACACATGGTTACAATCTTGGAAATCACTAATCATTGATTGAAAGGTACTCAACACAGGCAATCAAAAGGCATAACTACTCCAAGGATAGGTAGCACAACAATCAGTTTTAAGAGCAATAATGATTATCAACAAAGTACTTAAGATACAAGGGTACCATCCTATGGAGAGCAAGTTGAAGAATCTCATCAAGGTCCTTTGCATGATTCACCAATAATGATTAAGGACCTATTCAACTTATTTCACTTGAGATGAACATGGGATTAGTGTCTCACAATAATTCAACCTCGGGTCAAAGAATAAACACCAAAACAATTAACAGCTTAAGCATAGAGTTTGAGATAACCGTCTTAAGCTCTCCTATGGTCTCCAGTTCATCTCAAGGCACCTGCATGGTCTAGTTAGCACAGTTTGGTACCCACCACGGGATGGGTCCATGACGTTCAACAAAAAGTGCCTTTGGTACCCAAATAGTCTTTGTGCTAGTTCTAGGTGATCTCGTTATAGATCTAGCACAAGTGTATGATTTGGGTCTCCTAAGCGAATAAGATTGAGACAAATTTACTTGCTTAGGAACCTCACCTTTATTACATACCTTGGATAGATGACCCTGCTCACCACACTTGTAGCAGAAACATCGCTCACCCTGATGTGACGCTTGCTGTTTGTCATTTTTCTTGGTGAGAGTCATCTTGGAGAATGCACATGCTTGGTTCATCATTAGCGGACAAGAGGTGATCGTGTGGCTCTTGTCATTGCATCCGAAGCATCTCCTTATCCCTTCCTCCTTGTCGTTGTATGGACACGACGCAATGAGGTGTCCTGCCTTATTGCACTTAAAGCACCCCCTTTTCCCTTTTCTCTTTTTGTTCTTTGATGACACAGAGAAATGGTTAGTGCAAGCAACATGATTAATTGAATCTTTACCTTTTTCTAAGCTCATGTTGATTTCTTTATCTTTAGGAACATTCTTCTTATGGAGCTTAACACTTGCTGCAGTTTTTCCTTTCTCAAGCTTCTTCACCACGCGCCCGTGGATATCTTGAGAGAGTTGAGCAATGTGTCTTCTCCTTAGTTGTCTTTGCTTCTTGTTCCTACACAATTTCTTTTGTGACCCTGCAACTTTTTGCTCATTTAAACACTCGCTTCCTTTTGAGTGACAGGGGTTAGCACATGGTGATAGATTATCCAAATGTGTACTTGTGCAAGAATGAGGTTCACATGAATTTAAGTTCGTACTTACGACCTCATGAGCAACTTCAAGCATGATGTGTCTATCCAAGAGATTATTATGATAACAAGACAATAAGTCATATTTTTCAGTCAGAGCAAAGTTATCATGACTTAACAATTCTACTTGACTCTCATGCATGGCATTTTTCATTCTAAGTTGAGCAACACAAGATGAAGCATTATCATTACTACTTTGCTCAATTAAAATTGAATCATACCGTTGGACCAAGACATCATGAGAGCACCTTAGCTCCTCATGTTCTTTGGTCATCTTCTCCAGGCTGTTGTTTGTTTCGATGAGAGTTTCCTCTAGCCTGAGAAGCGTCTCGCCTTGTTCCTTGTTCCTTCTCAACAGCTTTATTAAGAGCACTTTGTCTTCTTTGTTGAGATGGGTGTAGAAACGGCGAATCTCCTCTTCTTCCACATCGTCGGTCTCATTTTCCCTGTCATTAATATCAAGGGAAGCAAAACAGGAAAATGTACCTTGTGATGATGTAGATTCCTCATTCTCATATTCCTCCTCATCATCGCTCTTGTCTCTACCATCATTGTTAGCAATAAGACATTTATTACTAGTGGGAGACAAACCTGTTGATGAGGTGGATTCATCGTTTGGTGGCCAATGCTTTTCTTCTCCCTTTGAAAGGTTAGCATCACAAGCAATATAGGGAGTAGGAGCAGTACAATTTGCCACAAAATATTTTACTTTAATTCTATTCCATAAATCATGAGCATCAACAAATAGATCACTATCACTACTCATGATGGCAAAATAGGCACCTCTAGATAGAGAATCAAGTAAGATGTTGCATGCATGGTGATTTAGAGTTAGACATCTTAGTTCTTCATTAGAAGGATTTTTACCAATATTAGAGGGAAAAATACTTCTATTAAAGACCTGTCTCAAATCAGGATCAATACTCATGAAAGCATTATAAATAGAGACAGATCAAGACTTGTAATTAGAGCCATCGCCTAAAAGAAGTTCTACAGTTACCTCTTGTGACGACATCGTCATCTCCGGACGGCTAAGCCCACACTGGAGAGGCCTAGCTCTGATACCAATTGAAAGTTCCCTTTGGCCCGGGAACAGGATCTGGATGTCGCCTAGAGGGGGGGTGAATAGGCGAATAAAACTTATCACTTTAAAACTTAAATTCTTACTCTACTCGAAGACTTAGTATGCAGTGGAGTGAGAAGACCCTTCGAGTAGGTTGCATTGGAATAGAAGATCCTGTCTCAAAATGTCCTGCACTTCAAATAAAGCTTATACCATAGATAAGTGTTGAAGTGCAGATATAAAGGCGAGTAAGACAGAGATTCAGGATACAATACAAAACAGAGCACACAGACACAAGGATTTATCCTGAGGTTCGGCCAAGCCTGAAATGCTTGCCTAGTCCTCGTTGGAGTTAGCCACACCTGGGCTTGGAGTCTATTTCAACTCCTTCCTCCGTTTGCTCAGATCTGTCAGTCAGACAGATAGAGCCTTCCACTATGTTGAGTTTGTTACAACGATACCGCGGCTGCTTACAATCTTCTTGGCAGCACCCCGGCAGAGTAACGATACGCTCAAGACCTTGCTCTTGCTCTTAGCAGCACTTATCCACTCTCTAAAGGCTTATAGCTTTGCCTTCTACATAAACTAGAGAGATACACACAAGAGGGAGAGTGAGAATTGATTCGAGTGATGTCTACACTTGTTGGCTGCACTTGTATATTGCTTGAGGCGCCTAGGGGTCCCTTTTATAGGCACAAGGGGCCTAGGAGCCATTAGAAGCAATCCAGGAAGGCAAATCTTGCCTTCATTCGGTTGGCGCACCGGACAGTCCGGTGCACCACCAGACACTGTCCGGTGCCCGATTGACTTCCAAAAGTGGCGCAGTCGACCGTTGCAGTCCTGGAGCCGTTGGCACACCGAACATTGTGCGGTGCACACTGGACAGTCCGGTGCCCCCATCTGACCGTTGGCTCGGCCACGCGTCACGCACGGATTGCGCGGCCGACCGTTGGCCCAGCCGACCGTTGGCTTAATGGACAGTCCAGTGCACCACCGGACAGTCCGGTGAATTATAACCGAACGTCACCTGACTTCTCCCGAGAGCGGCGACTTCGTCGCAGCCGACTCACCGGACACTGTCCGGGGCACCACCGGACAGTCCGGTGATTTATAGCCGTACACCGCCGACTCCTCCCGAGAGCGACCTATTCAACAGAGTTCAGCCTGGCGCACCGGACACTGTCCGGTGCACCACCGGACAGTCCGGTGTGCCAGACTGAGCTGAGTCTTGGCTGTACACAACCAAGCCTTTTGCACCTCTTTCCTTTTCTTCTTCCTTCTGTTTCTAACACTTAGACAAGTATATTAGTACACAAAACTAATGTACTAAGTCTAGAAACATACCTTTTCTTAATTATTATATCTATAGCATTTGACATGCTTGAGCTTTGATGCTGGACTCATAAATCATCAAGTTAGCTTGACTTGATCTAGGTTGACATTACTTAGCTCCAACATCCTGCAAAGGTCACATAGAACATCTCCAAACATAGGAACAACCCAAACTAAAGATCAAGGTGAACTTAGCTCTTTTGGGCTGCCTCCAGTTCTGGTTTTGACACTGCTTCTTCTTTTAGTGACCTTGTGCACTTCTTCTTAGAGCTTGATCTTGAGCCTTATGACTTACACCACATAGCTAGAGATGTTTCCTCATTGGTTGTAAGTCACGTCCTTATGTAGTGATCCTTGATGTGTCGTAGTTGTTCTCAACTCGATCACCCTTGACTTGCAAGCCTTCTTCTTCACCCTTGGCTTTGGGTTCCTCAGCCTCCTTGACCTTCTCCCGTGCACTTGGTACCTCGAAGCTTTTCTTGCCTCCGTCCTCGGCTTGATCAGTTGTCTCCGAGCTACGCACCCGAGTCTCACTTTATGCAATGTCCATCTTACTTGTGATGTCCATTATGTATCCATAATCCAGTTCTTGGACCATCACATTTGTTAACTTGTGTTGAACCCTGTTAGCTTTACCTTAAGCACCTGTTCAACACTTAGTACACTTGTTAGTCCTTTAATTGAGTTGTCATCCAAACACCAAAACTCACAAGAGAGCTTTCAATTACAGAATCAACCTTAGTTGATTCACACCTTCTATATGTTGCACTCTTACTATCTGGTCTTTAAGATAAACTCTTCAGATATAGTAAGTAAGAGGGGAAATTTTTTTTTCTAGATAAGTCTTTAGAAAATTCTTTTGAAGATGCCTCATAATATCTGCAGAGAAGGGCTTCGCTCCGATACCAGCTGCGACGTAACCTCCCAAGTTATTAGGCACACCTACAGTTGTCCTTGTCCAACAGACCTCAGACAACTGTGTAGATGCCCCTGAATCACTTGATAAGTTTGGTATCTGCTTTTCTTACCTTTCCCAAGAGCGTTTCACCCGTCACGCAGACATTACAGATCATCAGAGGTACGAAAATGCGGAAGCGATTACATAAACTTACCTTTATTTTAAATTAAGGAAAAATCTTTTTCGTTGCTAAAGCAAGACTAAGCATAGTAAAAACTTTTTATAAAACAGGGATCCAAAGGAAGGTAATCAAATTCAAGGAAGGTAATGTAGGAATTGTTTTATCAATCAACTCCTATCACCTAATGCATCAAGCAAGTGAGAAAGATTTTAAAAGAATCAAGGAGGTGGCAAATGCACCGAGGCTTGCCTTGGTTTATAGGTGATTCGGGCTCGGATCCGTAGATGTCAAAGTAAAAACAATTTCCTGCCTGATGTTCCGCAGGTGGTGGTGGTGGAGTCTTCTCTTCTTCTAGTTCAACTTCTTCCTCGTTTTCTAAATATAACCATTTATATATATAAGAATAAATGCCATGTAATGCTCATGAGAGTGCAAAGATAATAAGAGTTTATTATCTAAGGCCTTGAATACAATTTTCCTTCACGGTTCTCCGAGAAACTAGGGTTTCCGGAGTCAACAGTGAAGTTCAAAGAGCAGGGGTGGGGGTTTTGGGTTCTAATTATCAAACAAGGTCCAAATCATACCAAAATCTACCCAAGGCTTCTAAATATTATATAAAGGTTATCTAAAAAGTTTGGGGATTTTTTGAATTATTATCTATTTTCTAAAAATCCAGAAACAAGGTTTTAGGCTATTTTAAATGCTTCAAAATTCCCTATTTGATCTAAAAATCATGAAACTATTTTTATTAAATTCTATGGAAAATTTGGAATCTAGCAAAATTGGTTTGACATTTTTACCATTTTTCTACCATTTTCTAAAATTGTTTTAGTTCTGGCAGAAAAAAGAAAAAGAAAATCCATGAATAGTACTGGGCCGATTCCAGCCCAGGGCAGCCCAACTTCAGCAGAAACGCGCCCGCGCGCGCGAGCTCGTGGCAACTTTGCACGGAGACCCTTGCCTTTCTGAACAACTGGAAGCGGGTTCCTTTACTGTTTCCTCAGGTCGCTGACAACTTACAAGAAGACCCTCGAGCTTCTAATTCTTCGCAGGATGGGGTCCTCGACGGCAAACAGTGCTCGGTCGATCTCCGATGAGCCTATTCCGGCCGGATGCTGCCACGGCTGGAGCTCCCATGCGACAGAGACTGAATTAGACCCCTACCGCACACTTCCCCTCAATCAATTTTATCAATGGGGCATTGAATCAATCAGTCCACGGCGACAGGGCGGATGGGCATAGGGATGAACACATTCCGACCAAACAACGGCGCGGATGACCAAATTGAGGCTGGGGAAAGGTTCACGGGTTCACCAGGGTTTACGTACACGCTTTGGTTTGGCAGAAAAAGAACCGAAGAGCGGGTCGACAGTGGGGGTGTTACGGCGGCGTTCTACAGAGCAGGTGCGTGTTACGGTGAAAGGCTTCGGCCGAATTTCAATTGATCGGTACTGAGAGCAATAGGAGGCTACAAACAAGCTAGAACAGGGAGTAATTGAGAAATTACTAACCCGAAGAGCGCTGACCACGGTGGAGTTCTTCACGGCGGGGTTAAGAACAGGGAGAAAGGGGATTTGGGGACAGCGTGAGTTCTTTGGTGAGAATCGAGTCGATTGCTCAGACGCTGAGGTGCGGAATGTGTTGAAGAAGTAGAATCCGGGCTCAATTTATAGGCCGATGGCCGGAGTTGGATGAGGATTGCGGATTCTAGGTCGCGCTGGCGAGCTTACCGCGCGGGCGAGCCACGGTGATGGTCCGGCGACCACCGTTTAACCGGGCAGCGCCACCTCAGTGATTCATCGCCACATCGTTGAGAACCTTTACCGCGGACGCCGACGACCATTCCAAGCTGCGGTGGCGTTCTTATCACCGGCGAGGTCGTTTTGGTAATTCTAGCGCTCAGATTTAGTAAAAAAATGAGTCTGACAGCACAAGTTTAGGGTAAAATTTCTCTTAATTTTCTGTGGCAACATACCTAAAGTTCTGCAGCAAAGTTGTAGATCAAAGATGTGGCTATAATTTTGTCACAGCAGCTTTAGCCAAATTCCTATTAAATCAAGCTTGAATTCGAGCTCAAAGTCTCTGTAGTTGCACTGTCAGTCTGAAATTCAGACTTCAACAGCCTGATAGCCCATCTTTGGGTGTAATTTTCTCCAATTTCTTCTCAATAACTATGCTTACACTCTTAAGCAAAGTTGTTCTCCTTTCATAGAGCTACAAAATTGTTGTGGTGACCTAGGGCAAAAACCTTAGAATTTGAAAGTTACAAAGCTCCAAAGTTGAGCCCATGTCATAGATTTTTCAGACTTTGGTGTATAGGGTTTAAGGGGTGCTTTTTGCAATTAGACCCAAATCTTAGGGTTTAACATGCAAATCCACATATTTGTGATCCATATGACTTAGGACACTTTATTATCATGGTTTTTGCACTTTAGTCCAAAAGTGCACTGATTTTGCACTTAGCCCCCTAGGGTTTAGGTTTAGGGTTTTCCAAGGTCCTTATTAGGGTTTTTGGTATTTCAAAGGTGTGAATGCCACTTAGATCCATTCTTAGTAACATTTTATGATTATTTCCCTTAAACTTTAGGGTTTTCTCTATTTGGGTCTTGCTTTACCCTTTAGATCCCTATTTAGGGTTAAGTATCCTATACTAGGGTCTTATTTGCAAAATGCCATATCAATACAACTTGTTTGAAATTTTTGCCTAGTGAATGCACTCTAGGTGTGTCAAACATATGCAATGCAATGCTTTATGATGTTATGCTCAAGTTTTAGTGACAGTAACGCCAGGGGTGTTACAAATATTGCGTCGTCATGCATGCAGATCCATCGATGTTCTTCATGAAAGGTATGGAGTTGAGAGCATCTAGATGGGGTGAATAGGTGATCCTGCAAATTTTGCTCAAAACAACACAAACTTGGTCTATGATGTGAGTTAGAGTAAACCAAAACCAAGTTTGGGAGTAGAGAGAAGAGAAAAGTTCCTTTCACTTAATTGCTCTATTAAGATTTAATTTAGACTTAGAGCAATATCGCAAGTGAAGAATTGGAACGAGTAAGAGATAAAAATTGCAATAAAATAAATGGCACAAAGAGACGATAATTTTTATCTCGTGGTTTGGTCAAGCGTAATGTGCTTGTCTGGTCCATGTTGTAGCGTCCCAATGGACGAGGGTTGCACTCAACCCCTCTCAAGTGATCTAAAGACCAAACTTGAGTAACATAGTTCTCCTTATATCTCACAATATTCCGGTTGTGAGGAATCTTCACAACTTGGAGTCTCTCTCGCCTTACACAAGTGATCACAATCAAAACCAGAGTAAGGGAGGGAGTAGAATACACAAGCAAGAGCATAACGTAGCAACAACATGCAAAAATGCAAATAAGTGAGGGCAACAACAAAGCGACAGAGTAACGACTTAGAAAATGCGATCAAATCTCTCTCAAACATTTTGGAGGCGTGGTCACGGAATTTCGAAGTTGTAGTGTGCTCAAAGTATGATTGGTGTACTACTCCATGGCGCCTATGGGGTCCTTTTATAGCCCCAAGAGGCTTAGTAGTTGTTAGAGCTTCATTTGGAAACTCCCAGCCTTCACTGCCTGCATGTGCACCAGACTGTCCGGTGGCACACCGGACAACTCCTATGCAATGACCACCGAATCGTCTGATTGGGTGCCTTCCTTTTTGGGTGGGCACATGTCGGGGACCGTAATTAGGGGTACCCCCGATGCTCCTTAATCCAGCTAGAAAAAATCTTCAGAACAAACCATACACGGCTGATAAGGCATGGTTCAAGTCAAGGCCACGTCTACCGAGGGACGCGACCTCATCCGAGCCCAGTCTCGGGCGGGAACAGTAGTCTCGGACGAGTTCACGCCTCGCCCGAGGGCCTCCCCAGGCAGTGGGCGCACCCTCGGCTCACCCAAAGCCCAGCTCGGGCAGACTTTGTCGTGCAGCGACCCCGGCCGGATCGCCCTACCAACCGACCGTATCGCATGCGCATTTAATGCGGGGATCGCCTGACACCTTATCTTGACACGTGTGCCTCAGTCGGTAAGGTCGATGTGACCGCAGTCACTTCACCCCTTTACTGACCGTTCTGATAGGAAAACAACGCTATTCACCCCGCTCCGGCTATTTGCCAACCACCAGGGCAAGACTGACAACAGCAAGTTGTGACCTCTCCCGAGTTCAGCCTCGGGCGCGACAGGGAGCTCCGCCTCGCCCGACCCCAGGCCTCAGCCTCGGCCTCGAGGAAGGTCTCCGCCTCGCCCGACCCCAGGCCTCGGCCTCGGGGGAAGGTCCCCGTCTCGCCCGACCTCGGGCCTCAGCCACAGCCTCGACCTCGAGAGGAGTCACATCCTCACCCGACCTCAACCTCGGCCTCAAGAGAAGTCTTCGCCTCGCCCGACCCCGGCCTCGGACTGACTACGCTACAAGGGATACATCATTACCCTACTCCTAGCTAGCTGCCTCAAGCTATGAAGGAACAAGACCGATGTCCCATCTGAGGTTACTCCGGTAACAGGTAATGATGGTTCCCCACGTGCGCCCATGACGTCGGATTCCTCTCAACGTCCTACAGAAGTAAGGAAACGTCAGCAGCATCCATGCCACACCGCCAGTTATGCTTCTACAGGGCTCAAGGCACTTCTCCGACGGCCACGTTGGTACATGTATAGGGCTCAAGGCACTTCTCCGCCAGCAATGTTAGCTCATAGCTACACCCCATTGTACAGCTGGGCATCTCCTTGTATCTATAAAAGGGGATGTCTAGGGCCTTCCTAAGGCATGGTGGACACATGTTGACACACGTTGTTAGACGGGAAAAACGCATGTACGAACACACGGACGTGCAACGCAGACGAGCAGAGGCAGACTCAGACGGCTCGCCTCAAGGCCGAACCCTCTCTTTCTTGCTCTCTCTCGCTCTCGCTCTCCCGCAACGCTTCTAACCCCTACTACGAGCACCCCGGTGCAAGATAACATAAGCCTCATTCCCCTCTTGTGTTCCATCTTGCATCAACCCATCTGGGCAGGGACACGCAGCAACAAATTTACTGGTCGGTTGACGGTCCTCGTGGGTCCGAAACATCGACAGTTGGCGCGCCAGGTAGGGGCTCACTGCGTGTTAACGAATACTTTCCCGTTGAGTTCCAGATGGGTAGCCTTCAGCAGCCTCTTCAGCCCAGGACGGTGCTCCGCTTCGGAAGTCTCGAGTTCATGTCCCTCGACGGCGGCTACGACATGGTACTGCTCCCCTCACAGCACGACGACGGTCGTCGGCCCGCCCGGCGGAGGCGAACTCGACGACAGCATCTCCTCGTGGCAGAAGAGGAACACTCGGGTTTGCCCCGCCACCCTCCTCGCCGAAGGAGGAGGAGACGGGGCAACCGTGGCCAGGCAGGAGGCGGCACCTTGTCGGCTGTCTGAAGCATCCCCAATCCTCTGGGACTCAAATGTGATACAATTACTAATCCCAGGAGGCTAGTAAACACATTTATACATCAGATGATACCAAATCTGCTTAAACGAGACAAACCTACAAAGGTGGCGAGCAACTTTAAGAGTTGGTCCACAACTCGGGACATATCATCAGAGTGGGGCTGAAGCAGCCCGATATATGCAGCGAAGCAAATCAGCGGTCCAACAGCCACAGATAAGGTTGGGAACAGTCGTAACTCTTACCCGATCTCATTTTTCTGAAAAACAACAAATAAGCAAGGGTGAGTACAAATGTACTCAGCAGCCCACCTTCACCCGCGGAATGGGGAAATCAGATATAATGCATGGAATATGTAGAGCTCAGGATATTTTGCAGAAACAACAATATTTTATGCAGGGTTGTTTTGAAAAACATTTTGTATTTTTGCAAAGCGCATCCTCTCCAAAAGGAGTAGGAAGTTTTTCAATATTAGAACAAAATCCCCTGGACTAAACCATCCAGGTATCTCAGCAGTTTCCCACTGATTTTCATTTTCAAAAACAGCTACTGGACTTCCCGTCCACCATAGCTCACGGCTCAACCACCGGACCTTTTAAAAACCATTTTTCGCAAAAGCACCTCTTTTTTGAAAACAAAACACTAATTGCCATACCACACCAGACTCGTCCATTCCTGTGGACACAGACTATTCGAATAGGTTTGAACTCTGCGCGGAGGGGTACAATTTACCCACTAGTCCGGCTCTGCGATCTCATGATCAATGAGACCCGAATCTGAATCTCTTTCTTTCCTCGCGCGTCCTAACCTTAATGGTTATATCGGAAGGAGTCAGGCCACTGCCATGTCCAAACCGGACAAAACATTCCCCCCTCCTTATCCTCCCGGTGCTCCCCAGCCTTCATAACCCTGGGGTTAGACCATACGAGTTTAGATTGAGTGACTGCCCACACAGTCTCGAGTGGTTGTACTTATCATGAGTACAGGTAGTAAAAGATGACAAACCGGTCCTTATACGAGGGGACAATCCTTCTGCTCACGCCTAAACCAGCTGAGCCATCACCTTAGGCCCTCCCCTAAACCAGGGAGTCCCTGATCATCCCTACTCAAAGGTGATAAGGGTGAAAACCCTTCATCATACACATTTTGAAAAGCATTTTCTTTTGAAAACTCACACCTTTTCTCAAATCATTTGTAACAAATATATCAAGTATTGATTGCGGCAAGCGGTTGGGTGGCCATAATAACTTGTCTCAAAATCATATCATGCATAAAATAACAGGCTGAGGGTTGTGGTTGTAAAAGCATAGATAATTTATGCATCAAAGGGATCCAGTGAGCTTGCCGTGCTTATTCGGCGAAGGGGGAAGGGGAGCTCGCGGAACTGGCTTCTAGCTCCACTACCTGGCGTAGACTTGCAGATCTGGCCTCCACGAGACGGCAAGAACGTTCCGATAACTATGCAACATGAATAAGCAAACATTTAGTATAGTGGTCAGAATAGCGATATATGGATGGGTAGAGTCTTGAGTAGAATCTGTGTCATGTGGCGTTGAGGTACTACTAGTGGTGGAGCGGAGCTGCTTACTAGGAGGGAGGACTGGAGGCGAAGCGACACTATGCGTGTAGCCAGCGGAGCGGAGTATCTGAGTGGGTGGGGGTTTGCCTTGGCTGAGGGTGTTGGGTGTGTGGAGAGGGAGAGGGAGAGGGTAGCTGGGTGTATTTATAGCTTGGTGTATGTGGTGTAGCATAGTGAAGTTCACTGTTGGTGAGAATAGTGACGAATGAATCGTCTGACTTAGTATGAACAGGAGGGTTATAGGCAGAATATGGGACAAGAGTATTTTGGGAGTTTTCTAGAATATGAACCATGCTTAAGGGACGACATGGTTGGATAGGGAATAGTTTGATAAGAATTTAGAAACAAGAATTATTGGAATCTGAGTTTGGAAGCCTGTTTCGAAGGAATCTCAAAGTTAAGCATGCTCAACTTGGAGAAACCTGGGATGGGTGATCAGATGGGGAGTTCCCTACTGGAAGGAAAATCACAGTCACCGGAGTTCGTATGATTGAAATATTGGTCTGGCTGGTCTTAGGTGGACTGGACAACATGACGAATGAGTAGTTGAAATTTAGGGTGATCGGATGATCGATGAATAGTAACAATGAATAGTGACGACGAAAAGGTTGCCACAGATATCGTCGATGAATAGTAACGATGAATAGTAACGTTGTTGAATAGTAATGGTGAATAGTCGTATGAACGAACGATGAACGATGAATAGTGACGATGAACGAATGATGAACGATGAATAGGAACTATGAACGAACGAACGAACGATCGAATGATCGGACGAACGAACAATCGAAATTTCGGCAGCATAACGGCAGGACAAAGATTATCTAGAAGAACGATGAATAGGGACTATGAACGAACGATGAACGATGAATAGGAACTATGAACGAACGATGAACGGTCAAATGATCGAACGAACGAACGATCAGAATTTCCGCAGCATAACGGCAGGGAAAAGATTATTTAGACGAACGAACGGACGAACGATCGAATGATCAGACGAACGAACGATCGGAATTTCGGCAGCATAACGGCAGGACAAAGATTATCTGGAAGAACGATGAATAGGGACTATGAACGAACGATGAATGATGAATAGGAACTATGAACGATCGAATGATCGAACGATCGGAATTTCGGCAGCATAACGGTAGGAAAAAGATTATTTGGACGAACGAACGGACGAACAATCGAACGATCGGACGAACGGATGAATGAACCATGAACGATCGGATGAATGATCGAATGATTGGACGAACGAACGAACAAACTAAGAACAGGGAGACGAACGATCGAAGAACGACCCAATGATCCTTGTGCTAGTGTGTGCTTGTGTGGAACATGGAGTGGGTGTATGTGTGGGGGGGAGAGAGTTGCCATGAAATGGCTTGGGGTGGGATGAGAGGAGGCCCTTGCCCCTCTATTTATAGCCATGGTGGGGGATTAGGGGGAGGGATGAGAGGATTAGTGGGAGGATGAGAGGATTAGTGGGAGATTAGCATGTATTTGTCTTGTATAAGTGAGGTTAGCTTGTAGAGCTCACCGTGTGACACTGGAGGCATACGTATACGTACGAGCATGAGGAAAGTTATGAAGAAAATATTTGTAGGGACTTGAAAAATGATTCTGAAGGTATTTCTTAGGAAGAAAATACTTGGAGATATATCGGTGGAATATTTGGACAGTATTTCTAGAAAGAACTTGAAGGGGATTACTCGGGAAATATCTAGGCAGTATTTCTGGAAAGAATTTGAGGGGGTTCACTCGGAAAATATTTGTAGGATATTTTGAGGAGGATTTTGTAGATAATATAGACCACTATATTTTATTTGTTGATATCAACTCGCAAACAAACATTTTGAAATGAAACTTGAAATTCATTTTGAATTTAGGGTGAGTTTGAGAAAATTTCAGGATTTGAATTTTTGGGATGCTACACTGTCGAACCAGAGCGAGTCGACGACGCCGACACCCCTGCGGGGGACATGTCGGGTGTTGTCCTCGCACCTGAGACAACAACAGGTGTCGCTTCTCCGCAACGTGCCAACCCCAAGCGGACTGATGACGCCAGCACCCTCGCGAAGGACTTGTTGGGCGTTAGCCTCATACCTAAGATAACGGTGCAGTCCGTTCCCCATGCGACTTCGCCACCGTCCATCAACCAAGAGGTACCATCCGTTTTTCAACCTATTCTCTTTAGATTCAGCTTCGATCCGCCAAGCGACCCCGCTTCGGTGAGCGCTTTCGCTAGGGCATATCCTGACCTTCCGGGGTACCATATGTGGTCAACTTGGGACCGACTGACGGCCGTCTCAACCTCCGGACCCATGGGTTCCGAGGAAAAGGACGACCCCAATGTCAGTTGGGATTTCTCCGGACTCCGTGATCCTGGTGCCATGCATGACTTCATGTCCACATGTGACCACTACCTCTCCGGCTGCTTTGATGATGGCCACAGCCTTGACGACGAGGGTTGCGACCCAACTCACGAGTGCTACCACATCGGTCAGGAGGATCACGACAGAGAAAACCACCTTGGCATGCCAGGAAGTGACAGCGCCCTTGCACCTGTGTCTCGCGTTGAGATCTCGCGGGAGCTAGCTATGGTCCAAGTCCCTATGGGGGGTCAGGACACACAACTTGAGCAACTCCGTGAGACGCAGGCCAAGCTCGACGAAGAAGCGGGGCAGCTTGTGCAGCTCTGACAAAACATCGAGCAGGAGTGGGTAGGCCGGGCACTCGCCGGAGGAGCGCGTCATCGGGCCCGGGATGTCCAGCGCCGTATCGTTGACGATGACAGGGCAGAGCTGCCCCCGGCCCTCAGCGGGGCCGGCCAGAACCTAGCTGCAGCGGCGATGCTACTTCGAACAATGCCGGAGCCATCCACCACCGAGGGGCGACGTATCTAGGGCGAGCTCAAGGGCCTCCTAGAAGACGCCGCTGTCCGACAAGCTGAGAGCTCTGCCTTACGGAGGCAAGGAGACCCCTCGGAGCATCGCACAACGCCCTCCCGACGCATGAGGGAGGCCTCGGTCCACACCGAGCGCACACGAAACGGGACGCCTGCAGCCCCGGATCGCCTCGGTGACGAGCAACACCGCCGCGACTCAGAGTGGGCATAAAACCCGAGCCCGAAGCTCGAAACCCGAAAAACCCGAGCCCGAACCCGTATAGCCCAATACCCGATACCCGAAACGTTTATGCGGGCAGTAAACCTTAAAACCCGATATTATTTTGGGCTTAATCGGGTAGTAACACCCGGTACCCGAAATACCCAAATACCCGAACTGTATAAAAATCACCACATGTGTCTATGTGGGCATACATACGGATACGACCCAACCCAACTAGATTTAGAAAGTAGCAAATCCTAGTCTTAATCTCCACTCTCCAGTCTATCCAGTATCCACGGCGTCAGGAAGGAGTCGCTGGCTCACAGAGCTCACTGCCGCGGTGTCGCCTGGCCGTCTGGAGTATCCGGCATCCGGCTTCCGGCCATCAGCGATTCAACAGAGTAAGTGTGTAGCTGTGGTGCCGTACTAGCTCTTGCTCTTCCGTCCCATGTGCCAGCACGTCGTGGTGCCATACTGCCAACCATCAGTCAACCAACCGGCTTCTGGTTCATCACCCAACCGTCTTCCAGATTGCAACAGCTAGCAGTTCATCACCCAACCGGCCAACCATCAGTCGTGCTTCCGGTTCCACTTTCCAGAGTTTGCTATTTCCTCAACTAATCAAGGTCAGTTGCATGGTAAAATATTTCCTACTTTGTTCATTTTACTTTGCCAAATATTTGATGTCACATTGATCTGCAACGAAATCGGGTAGAACGGGCTACCCGTACCCGAACCCGAATTTTTTGGGTACCCGAATTTTCGGGTTTTGCTTAAATTGGGTACATATTCGGGTATTGTTTCTGAAAACCCGAATTGTCAAAAGCCCAAACTACCCGACCCGAAAATTCGGGCTAACCCGAATGCCCAGCGTGAGCCGCGACCGTCGAGCCCGACTCGAGGAAAGGGTGCGCCGAGGCTGCCACCCCAGGCGCGGGGGACACTACGACAGTGAGGAGGATCAGAGTCCCTCGTCCGAGCCACCAGGTCCGCGAGTCTTCAGCCGAGCCATACGACGAGCGCTGTTCCCAGCATGGTTTTGAGCCCCGACTACCATCACCAAGTACTCAGGGAGACAAGGCTAGAGCTGTGGCTTGCATACTACCGACTGGCATGCCAGTTGGGAGGGACGGATGACGACAACCTCATCATCCGCAACCTCCCCCTTTTCCTCTCCGACGCTGCTCGGGCCTGGCTGGAGCATCTGCCTCCTGCGCAGATCTCCGACTGGGACGACCTGGTCAAGGCTTTTGCTGGAAATTTCTAGGGTACGTACGTGCGCCTTGGGAACTCATGGGATCTCCGAAGCTGCCACCAGCAGCCAGGAGAATCCCTACGAGAGTACATCTTGCTGTTTTCCAAGCAGCGCACCGAGTTGCCCAACATCACTGACTCGGATGTCATCGGGGCATTCCTCGCTGGCACCACTTGCTAAGACCTGGTGAGCAAACTAGGGCGCAAGACTCCCACCAAGGTGAGCGACTTGATGGACATCGCCACCAAGTTCGCCTCTGGTCAGGAGGCGGTCGAAGCCATCTTCCGGAAGGACAAGCAGCCTCAGGGAGGGCAGAAGGAAGACGCCCCCGAGGCGTCTATCCAGCGTGGCACAAAGAAGAAGTCCAAGAAGAAGGCGCAGGCAAAGCACAACATCGTCGACGCGGATCTCGTCGTTGCTGCCGAGCACAGGAACCCTCGGAAGCCTCCCGGAGGAGCCAACGCGTTCGACAAGATACTCAAGAAGTCATGCCTCTATCACAGGGGTCCCGTCAAGCACACCCTTGAGGATTGCCCTTGTACCGCCTGTTAAGGAAGGCCGAGCGCTTCACTTGGACCCCCGAGGCCGAAGAAGCCCTCGGAAACTTAAAGGCACTCCTTACTAATGCACCCATCTTGGTGCCCCCTGCTGCGGGAGAAGCCCTATTGGTCTACGTAGCCGCAACCACTTAGGTGGTCAACGACGCGATCGTAGTCGAGAGACAAGAAGAAGGGCATGCACTGCTCATCCAGAGGCCGGTCTACTTCATCAGCGAGGTGCTATCCGAGACCAAGATCCGCTACCCACAAATCCATAAGCTACTATACGCAGTAATTCTGACACGGCGAAAGTTGCGACAATACTTCGAGTCTCATCCGGTGACTGTGGTGTCATCCTTCCCCCTGGGAGAGATCATCCAGTGCCGAGAGGCCTCGGGTAGGATAGCAAAATGGCAGTGGAACTTATGGGCGAAACACTTTCATTCGCTCCTCGGAAGGCCATAAAATCTCAAGTCTTGGCAGACTTCTTGGCTGAATGGGTCGACACCCAATTGCCAACAGCTCCAATACAGCCCGAACTTTGGACCATGTACTTCGATGGGTCGCTTATGAAAACAGGAGCAGGTGCTGGCTTGCTCTTCATCTCACCCCTCAGGAAACATGTGCGCTACGTGCTGCGCCTCCATTTTTCGGCGTCAAACAACGTGGCCGAGTACGAGGCTTTGGTTAATGGGTTGCGCATCACCGTCGAGCTAGGGGTTCGGTGCCTCGACGCTCGGGGCGACTCACAGCTTGTCATTGGCCAAGTCATGAATAACTCCCACTGTCGCAATCGAAAAATGGAGGCCTACTGCGACGAAGTTCGGCGCTTGGAAGACAAGTTCTATGGGCTGGAGCTCAACCATGTTGCTCGACGGTACAACAAGACCACAGATGAGCTGGCGAAAATAACCTTAGGGCGAACGATAGTTCCCTCGGACTCTTCTCCAGGGACATATATCAACCATCCGTCAAACTCGACGACGCGCCCGAACCTGAGGAGACCTCGGCCTAGCCTGAGGTACCCTTGGCCGCCGAGGGTGAGGCCCTGCGCGTCGAGGGAGAATAGAACAGGGTTGCACCAAACCAAAACTGGCAGACCCCATACCTAGAATATCTCCTCCGAGGAGAGCTGCCCCTCGACAAGGCCGAAGCTCAGCGACTGGCTCGACGCGCCAAGTCGTTCGTTTTACTGGGTGATGAAAAGTAGCTGTACCACCACAGCCCCTCAGGCATTCTCCAACGATGCATATCCATTGCCCAAGGACAAGGGCTGTTACAAGAAATACACTTGGGGGCTTGATGTCACCATGCAGCACCTCGAGCCCTCATGGGAAACGCTTTTCGACAAGGGTTCTACTGGCCAACCGCGGTGGCCGACGCCACTAGGATTGTACGCTCTTGCCAAAGGTGTCAATTCTACGCGAGATAGACGCACCTGCCCGCTCAAGCCCTACAGACAATACCACTCACTTGGTCATTTGTCGTGTGGGGTCTGGACCTCGTCGGTCCCTTGCAGAAGGCACCCGGGGGCTTCATGCACCTACTGGTCGCCATCGACAAATTCTCCAAGTGGATCGAGGTCCGACCTTTAACCAGCATCGGGTCCAAGCAGGCGGTGGCGTTCTTCACAAATATCATCCATCGCTTTGGGGTCCCAAACTCAATCATCACCGACAATGGCACGCACTTCACTGGGAAAAAGTTCCTGGACTTCTGCGAGGACCACCACATCCGTGTGGAATGGGCCGCCGTAGCTCACCTAATGACGAATGGGCAGGTGGAGCACGCCAATGGTATGATTTTGCAAGGACTAAAACCGAGGATCTACAACGACCTAAACAAGTTTGGCAAGCGGTGGATAAAAGAACTACCCTCGGTGGTTTGGAGTCTGAGGACGACGCCGAGCCGGGCCACGGGCTTCTCGCCGTTTTTCCTAGTCTATGGGGCCAAGGCCATCTTACCCACGGACTTGGAATATGGTTCCCCGAGGACAAAGGCTTACGACGACCAAAGCAACCAGACAAGCCAAGAGGATTCATTAGACCAGCTGGAAGAGGCTCGGGACGTGGCCTTACTACACTCGGCGCGGTATCAGCAGTCCCTGCGACGCTACCACGCCCGAAGGGTTCGGCCCCGAGACTTCCAAGTGGGAGACTTGGTACTTCAGCTGCGACAAGACACCCAAGGACGCCACAAGCTTACTCCTCCCTGGGAAGGGCCATTCATCATCGCCAAGATTTTGAAGCCCGGGACATACAAGCTGGCCAACGATCAAGGCGAGGTCTACAGCAACGCTTGGAACATCGAACAACTATGTCGCTTTTACCCTTAAAATGTTTCAAGTCGTTCATGTATCTCGCTTTTCTTTACATGAGTAAATAAAGTCTAACCATCAAGGAAGGATCGGCCTTGCCTCGGCAAAGCCCGACCCTCCCTCGGGGTCTAGAAGGGGGTTAACCCCCTCTGTGTCAAAATTTTCCTCAAAAAGGTCTTTTACCAGAACGATTTTCGTGCTTTTCGACTGCGTCGATAACAGAATCCTAAAGATGAGCAAGAGAGACCTTGAACGGCAAGGCCAACCGAGCCGAGGGACTCCTACGCCTCCGGGATACGGATACCTCACTCGTCACCTTCCGCGAAGGGTAGCTCACGCTCGGATAAGTGATTCTGCTACCGACGAACAAGTCCTAATGCTCGGAATTTTTTCTACCAAAACGACTTTCATGCTTTTTGACTACATCGGTAATGGAATCCTGAAAACGATGAGAGGACATGTAAGCGGCAAGGCCGACCGAGCCGAGGGACTCCTATGCCTCCAGGATACGGATACCTCACTCATCACCTTCCACGAAAAGTAACTCACGCTCGGATAAGCGATTCCGCTACCGAACAAGTCCTAAGGCTCAAAACAAGAGGAAAGGAAACGCAGCTTTAAACTTCAACAACGAAAATGTTTAGGCCTCAGCAGCCGCAAAAAAAACATATGCATACTTAGAACAAACTGTTCCTGCAGGATCAGACATCGGCAGGGGGAGGAGCAGCACCCTCGGCGTCGTTTCCACCCTCGGCAGGATCTGGCTCGGCCTCGGACGGCGACACGGGCAGAAGGACCTCCACCTCGAAGGAGGAAGCCAACACCATGCTTGGGCCCTTGATAGCCGTGTCAAGCCTCTGGACCTCGGCTAAGGCAGCCTCCTCTTCATCGGGTAAGCAGTACCCCTCATTGACCCGCTCTAGATCCATGTCATAGTGGGAAGCGAGCACGGCGAAGGCCCGCCTAATGTCGTGGTGCAACGCCCCGCGGAGTCTGCTGCACACATGGCTGCCCAAGGCCCGCAGATGACTCTGGGGGGAGCTACCCGAGGGGACGTCGTCGAGGCCAAAGGCCTGGCAGAAAACCGAGATGGCCTCAGACATGGCCACACAGTTGGCCTCCTTCTGCTCAGCCGCCTGGGCGAGCGCCTTGCAGTTCTTGACGGACTCATTAAGAGCCGTCTCGAACCCTGCAGACAGCCGGACAACATTCTTTAGACGCAAGGAGAAGAATGGAGACAGAAACAAAGTCACAAAGCGGGCGAAACAATCTTTGGCCCAGACACGCCATTGCGAGGCCATAGCTTGGGCGGACCAAGCAGACCCGATGACCACGGCCAGACCCTCCGCAAGGGTCTCGGCCCGGGCGGTCGCCTCAGAGTCTAGAAAGGAGGGACCCCCTCTGTGCTAAAAACTTTCCTCGGAAAAGTCTTCCACCAAAACGACTTTTGTGCCTTTCGACTATATCGACGGTGGAGTCCTAAAGACGAGCAAGAGAGACCTTGAGCGGCAAGGCCGACCGAGCCGAGGGACTCCTACGCCTCTGGGTTACGGATACCTCACTCGTCACCTTTCGTGAAGGGTAGCTCACGCTCGGATAAGTGATTCTGCTACCGACGAACAAGTCCTAATGCTCGAAACAAGAGGAAAGAAACACGGCTTTACACTCAAATGTTCAGGCCTCAGCAGCCACAAAGAACAAACACACGTACTTGGGATAACTATGCTACGTAGATGTTGGTAGCACCCTCGGTGGCTTTCCCGACCTACAACAGATATCTCTGTACTTTGGGCAATTACATTTTGCTCTTACATTCCCTTACAAACGGGACCCAGCTCCATTCCCGTGGGAATGAACTACCTCCACACCGGAGGGGCTGCAAGATAACAAACTCCAGGTGGCTCGCCGGCGACCACTGCACCAGCAGCGCGACAACGACCTTCGCCTCGGGCGGCTAGACAGCAGCAGTGATGGCCTCAGGGCAAACGCTACTGCTGAAAGGCCCTCGTTCATGTCCCCTCACGGGGGATGAGAACCAACCATTAAATCTAAAAGAGCCGGAGGTCCGGAGCGCAGGTGGCACTGACAGTCTCATCGGCGGAGGCAACCGCTGCGGTGGGAAGCCTCACCAGCGGCGACCACCACTTCAGCACCAGCGACAGCAGCCACCTGTGCACGGCACGACCATCGCATGGGTCGAGGACGGACAGCTACACCCTGACCAGGCAGCAGCAGTTCGCCTTCCCCCGCATAGCTGGAGGACGTCACCTCCGTAGGGCTGGAGGATGCCCTTCTCCCCCGAATGCTGGAGGAAGAAGCGGGTCACCGACCCACGCAGGAGGCAGGACCGAACTCGGCGCGCCCTCCTCCCCAGCACAGATGATGAACATCCTTGAAGCTGAGGGCGGGGCAGAGGTTGTAGCCCGGCTTGCTTCTCCCCCACCACAAGTCTGGTGGTCATCCCTACGGATGACCATTGGTGAGGGACTGTAGCCGGGCTGCATGATGAAAATCCTTGAAGCCGAGCGATGACTGGAGAGCACCAACCCCCACGGGGTCGCGCTCCTCCAACAGCAGCAAGAAGAAGGCAACATAGGTGCACCCCATCTGGGGGCTCGGAAGGGGGAAAGACGCGATGAATGCGAGGGGTGTGAAGGCATGGCTACCGCCCGGGGGGTCGATCCCTTTTTAAAGGCAGATCTCCTCACTCGCACCCCCAAGCGCCAGAGGCAAAGTCTCCACCGACGTGCTCCAGGGTTCCCACCCCACAACACGGGGGCTGGGTCCCACACGTCACGCGAGCTGACCCGAAATGCGAAGGGAGGCAAACCGTCGCACGCGAAGCACGTAACCGCCCCACGGTTATAAGCATTCCCTCATCCTTGCCGAAACCAGCGGTCGAAAGGGCGGACCACCGCGCAAGAAGCATGCAACTGCACTGCGGTTGTGCACCCTTTCAGCTTCGTCGCATCCGATGGTCCAGCATGGAGGCCCGGTCCCACATGTCATGTAACTGGCGCGCCGATCACTACGTGTGAGGAAACCGCACCGCCACTTGCGCCAATGCTACGTCTTCTCGACTGCAGAACCAACACAGCGATTCAAGGCAGCCCTGCACGTGACCCAACAGTGCCCATTAAGTGCGACGATCACGGGTCACTCAGCCACGGAGATAGGCACGACGGTCAATATAATCAGAGGCGGGCCGGCAGTAATTGCAGCAACAGGTGTGCGAAAGCAGTGGTCCAATCACCTACAGGTTTGCATCCTCTCCCGAAACGGCAGGGGAGCCCTCTCCCGCAGCATAAAAAACGACGCACCCGTGTTTCGTTCCTCGAATGACTCACGCACGCGTAACAGACGCCCCACGCATCGCCCGTCCCCTCGCATTAACTCCTTGGCAGGGCAAGCGACACCTCCGACAGGCGAAGCGAGCACCGTTTCATCTCCATCATGATGACCGCGTCAAAAAAGGTGAGCCACATTATTTAAATTTATATCTTTTCCTTTTCCTCTCTCTCTCTCTTGCCACAGGGACCGGGAAAGGGGATATTGAGAAAAGGATCCTTCTCGGCGAAGGAAACGGGCCTCGAGCCCTCCTACTGATCAAGGGTTCGAAGGTTGCGCCCTCCGGGGTTCGGCAACCGCCCTAGAGCACTCGGGCTCCGAGCCCTTTACTGATCAGGGGTTCAAAGGCTGGCCCCTCAGAAGGGTTCGACAGCCGCCCCAGAGCACGTAGAGTCAGGGATGACCCTGGGTACGTCTGTTACATGGCCGAGGCTCGGGCTACGCTCCCGAGGTACCCTAGGACATTTCCGAGACCGACGGGAACGATTTGTAATGGAATCCCACCGAAGGGAGGCACCGAGCCCTCGGACCCTATCGAATGGGTCTGGGTCTAGCAAATCACGTGCATGTACTTTTGGAGCGCGCCTCTGGGCCACTAGCCGACCCTTATTGAACGGGGCTCGGGCGTCCACTCGGATTACCCGTTAGCAACTCACAGGAAACACCGTGTTCGGCGCCCTCCGAGGGTAACACGACGCTTCCCCCCTTCCTCCTTGTGGAAAGGCGACGAAGGGGCGTACTATAAAAGTCAAGACGGTCCTTGATCGTCCTCTCGCTCCGTGTAGAGGCTCGGGGGCTGCTCTCCCACCAGGCTACGACCAAACTGTTGAACACGTCAACACACCAGCTCAAAAACTCGAAGCCTGATTGTGCACCCGGGCTGCAGCCAGGCCGCATGAGGGAACAACAAGGCTGACCGAGGCATCACAAAAAGGATTAAGACCTCAGAGGAGTCAAACCACTCCTCTGAGGCCTCGGGGGCTACACCCGGCGGGTGTGCTCGCGTGCACCCACCGGAACAAAGCATAACCGAGAAGGGTCGGTCCCCTTGCAAAAAATCCGGCAGAACCTCCAAGTGAGTACCTACACTCCCTTCGAGGCTCGGGGCCTACTGTCGGGGACCGTAATTAGGGGTACCCCCGATGCTCCTTAATCCGGCTGGAAAAATCTTCAGAACAAATCATACACGGCTGATAAGGCACGGTTCAAGTCAAGGCCACGTCTACCGAGGGACATGACCTCATCCGAGCCTAGCCTCGGGCAGGAACAGTAGTCCCGAACGAGTTCACGCCTCGTCCGAGGGCCTCCCCAGGCAGTGGGCGCACCCTCGGCTCACCCGAAGCCCAGCTCGGGTAGACTTTGTCGTGCAGCGACCCCGGTCGGATCGCCCTACCAATCGACCGTATCGCATGCGCATTTAATGCGGGGATCGCCTGACACCTTATCCTGACACGTGTGCCTCATTCGGCAAGGTCAAAGTGACCACAGTCACTTCGCCCCTTTACTGGCCGTTCTGATAGGAAAACAGTGCTATTCACCCCGCTCCGGCTATTGTGCCAACCACCAGGGCAAGACTGACAACAGCATGTTGTGACCTCTCCCAAGTTTAGCCTCGGGCGCGACAGGGAGCTCTGCCTCGCCCGACCCTAGGCCTCGGCCTTAGCCCTAGCCTCGGGGAAGGTCTCCGCCTCGCCCGATCCCAGGCCTCGGCCTCGGGGGAAGGTCCCCGTCTCGCCTGACCTCGGGCCTCGGCCACAGCCTTGGCCTCGGGAGGAGTCACATCCTCGTCCGACCTCAACCTCGGCCTCAGGAGAAGTCTCTACCTCGCCTGACCCTGGCCTCGGACCGACTATGCTACAGGGGATACATCATTACCCTACTCCTAGCTAGCTGCCTCAGGCTATGAAGGAACAAGACCGGTGTCCCATCTAAGGTTACTCCGGTAACAGGTAATGATGGTTCCCCGCGTGTGCCCATGACGTCGGATTGCTCTCAACCTCCTACGAAAGCAAGGAAACGTCAGCAGCATCCATGCCGCACCGCCAGCTATGCTTCTACAGGGCTCAAGGCACTTCTCCGACGGCCACATTGGTACATGTACAGGGCTCAAGGCACTTCTCCGCCAGCCACGTTAGCTCATAGCTACACCCCATTGTACAGCTGGGCATCTCCTTGTATCTATAAAAGGGGATGTCTAGGGCCTTCCTAAGGCACGGTGGACACATGTTGACACACGTTGACAGACGGGAAAAACGCACGTACAAACACACGGACGTACGATGCAGACGAGCAGAGGCAGACTCAGACGGCTCGCCTCAAGGCCAAACCCTCTCTTTCTCGCTCTCGCTCGCTCTCGCTCTCCCTCAACGCTTGTAACCCCTACTACGAGCACCCCGGTGCAAGATAACATAAGCCTCATTCCCCTCTTGTGTTCCATCTTGCATCAACCCATCTGGGCAGGGACACGCAGTAACAAATTTACTGGTCGGTTGACGGTCCTCGCGGGTCCAAAACGCCGACAGCACCAGACTGTCCGGTGACCCTCCAGACCATTATTGTGCTAACGTGGCCGGTGCTAATCACGCGGCCGACCGTTGGCGTTGGGCAGAGCCATTCGGTGCTAGGCGCACCAGATTGTCCAATGACCTTTAGGCAGTGCGCCCAAGAAATTCTCTAGAGCGACCAGTTTGGGCCAGTCAAACAGGCCAGCACCAGACATGTCCGGTGCACCCTGGACTGTCCGATGGTGCCTAGTCTGGCCCAACTTCTCTTTTGTGCCACACTTCTTTGTCTTCTTTTGGCTTGTCTTGAGAAGTTCCCTATTACTTAGATAAACATTGTCAGCAACAAAAACAATTGATTAAGTGTAGGAACCATACATTTTTATTCCTTTTTATAAGGATTTGCAATATGCCCAAACTCAAGCCCAAAACTTTTGGACCTAATTGCTTCAATTTGCTTTCTAAACACATGCGCTTATGCTCATATGAAGAGTGTTATATCAAAGTGGTGTGTTGGGCAGTTAATCACCAAAACACTTAGAAATGGCTCAAGGGTACATTTCCCTTTCAGAAGTCCCTGATGAAGGTAGCAGAAGAGCCTTTGTACAACGAGTCTATGGGTTGTACCAAAGAGTTCACTACACTCTGTGCTAAAGCTGTTGATGTTAAAAGCTAGATATGGTATGTCTGATGCTGGCTTCGATGCGTTCTTGAGTATTATCGCAGACATGCTTCCAAAGAACAAAGTGCCTGCTAACACGTATTATGCAAAGAAATTAATTAGTTCACTCACTATGGGTGTGGAGAAGATGCACGCGTGTAGAAATCACTATATCCTTATGGAGGTGATGATTATAAAGACTTGGAGAGCTGCCCAAAATGCGGTGCAAAGTAGGTGCAAGATGTATAAAGACTATAGATAGGAAGAGTGTGTCGCATATGTGTCTAAAGGGAAAAACGAAAGAAAGCCCAAAAGAAGACCCAACAAAGTTCAAAACCTTGAGCAAAGAAAAAGATGTAGACTATTATGCACTCAAAAAATTCCTGCTTTAGTGATGTGGTACCTCCCCACTGTCGATCTATTGAGGTGTTTGTTCGCTAACCCTAAGGATGCCAAACTTATGAGCTGGCATGCTTCTGATGAGCACAAAAATGATGGGAAGCTTCGGAATCCAGCTGACCGGAAGCAACGGCCAGATTTCAATAACAACCACTGAGACTTTGTCAATGAACCAAGAAACGCTAGGTTCACACTTAGTACTGATGGAATGAATCCATTTCTAAGAGGAACAACAAGCATAGCACATGGATAGTGATCCTCACATCTTCAACCTTCCTCCATGGTTGATGCAGAAACAAAAGTACATTTTGTTAATCATCCTTATTTTGTCTAGGGAAGTATGGAAGGAAGGATTCGAACCATAGTGCGAAGGTCTGTACAAGAAATGTGATCAATACAAGGAATAGATGGCAAATTATTTTAAGGAGGCTAAAAAAGAATTCAAAGACCTGATGTCTCAAATGCTATCAAATCCTCCTCTAAAATTGATGCAACAATTGGCAAGTGCGACGTCTATTCAACAATGACCACTCCATAGATGCAAATAATTCCAGCAGCTCAATCACCGTCTTTCATCGATTGTACGACCGTCCCTAGAATTGATGCATCAATTACTAGTATGTGTTTGATTCTTCTCACTTGGCTTCGCCAGGCTAGCACGCACAATAAGAAACATGCTTGGCGAGATGATTGACATTATGACTCTCTCGGCATAAGACCGTGTCTAGTAGTTCACTCATATGGTCATCTAAAACACAGTTTTTGCACTGTTTTATACTATAGACTACATTTCTTGCAGAGTGGAGTTAGAATATGAATATGAAAATGAGTAAAATGTCGAAGATAGCCTAAGCATGCAAATTATAGTGCATACAGATTTAAAGTCCTTAGACAAGGAAAACAAAGATATAGGGCATTGTTCGGTGTCCATTCCATATGGATTGTATGAGATTGGAAAAATTAGAAAGAATTTTGACTTGCTAGAGATTTAAATACACTCAATCCTGTTTAATCCACGTGAATTGAAATTAAACGAGCCGACGCTGATGTATATTTGCTTTGTGACCTAGTAGGCAAGCTGCTCGCCATAAACCTATCCTCACTTTCTAATTTGACCCTTTTTTGTTTGGTATTTTTTGTGATCCATAACGGCGAGAAAATTATAACCCATCACCTAACCACCAATACGAAGAAGTCAGAACACTAGAGTCAAATCTTAAGCATGCTTGTTTGGGTGTTAGACATGGGCCACATGGCTATTGGTCGAAGAAGAACATGTGCGGCATGTAGGCATGTAGCATAGAAACCGGGATAAGCACGGAAGGCGTGTCACTGTGTCGCATTGGTTATCCTGATTTGAATTACACATGTACAAAGTCCAGTGCTGTGGATCGATCTCGTCTAGGAGACGATGAGCTCTAAAATTTACAATATTCACAACAGGAAATCGAGAAACCTCCGACGGCTATGATATCTCCGACTTCTTTGTTGGGAGCCGTCAGACATAAGTTTATACATCCGACAGCTGTCAAACAAGCCATTGGACATAAGGGATTTTAAGCATACGACACTCGACCGTACCGTTTTATTTTGCACGAGCCTGTCATCTCAATCTCAATAGCGCCTTTTGCAACCATCAGAGCCGAAGACCACGCCGGAGCCGGAGCCCACCCTGCAAGCGCCCGCCCCGCCCACGTTGGCCCCGATCTACCCCTATCGGCGCCCGTCCTGCCCCCACCGGCTCCCACGCCCGTGCGCCCCTACGTCGTCCGCCGTCGGCCACGCCTATCTCGCCATCAGCTAAGTGGGTATTTTTAATTTGTAGTATAAATTTATAGAACCATAGATTGTTTCCTAGTTGTCATTTTTAGTATTAAATGATTTGTATGTTAAATATTGTTTAGCTTGTTATGTACGATGGCCAAAATTTATTTAGTGGTGCTTAGATAATTAAACTTTTAATTTCCAAGGGTAATTATTGTGCCCTCGGAAATAAGGTAATTTTATATGATTTGGGTTCACTCTTGTAGGTTGGGTATTTTTTATTCTACGATTGATTCTAGGGTCCTGAGACGCCATGGACGACAGTCCACATCCTCGTCTTCGCAGGCGTCTCGATCATCCGCCAAGAGATAGAGATTGCAGTGTTACGTCAGCTGACAGATTATCATTAATCAGTTTTGAGGCAACAGATGGAGTACCAGAGGCAACAAGCTGAGTACAGAAGAAGAAGGACGAGTACTATTCAAACCTGCTGGCCTAGAATCAAGCTATACTCTCGGTAAGTTGAAGTAAATTTTGTTCGTAACAACTAAAAACACATGATGTGTACCTTATTTTCTCAACAATTACTTGTATCTAATTTGTAGCAAGTGGCACAACAAGCAAGCGTCCCGATGCCAACATATGAGATGCCGTCTCCGGACCTTGCGCCACCACCGCCAATGTTGTTGCCTCCACCTCCGCCACAATTACATGTGGTATGTACACATATGCGTGTGTGCTATGTTCATATATGCCTTATGTGTTAAAATGAAGAACTTAGTGGTTACTATTTCATGTGCGTGTGTTACTGGGCTTTGAGACACCCGCTGCTTCAGTTGTCGCACCTAGAGATGTGTCTGGTCAAGACGACGCCTCGACTTCTTGGATGAACAACATTTTCAACATTCAGAGTCCAGTCGGAGGAAGGGGCTACAACTCCAAACAATCAGGTGACAGCTATGTGTGACAGTTGTTGAAGTGTGTTTGATTTGGAACTATGACATTGTTGATGTAAAAGACTATATGAATGTCGAACTATGACGATATTATGTGAATGTCGAACAATGAAGATACTATGTGTGATAGATGTTGGAACTATATGTTGATGTCAAAGACTTGTTGCGACGTATTTGTGAATGTGAGTTGATGTTTGAGAATTTGAATATGAATGAGAATTGATGTTTGTGAATGTAATAGCGAATGCGAATGTGAACGTGTGGTTGTATATGAAATCTGTGTATATATAAAATCTGTGTATTTTTCTAAATGTGAATGTAAATGTCAGAAATGGACAAAAAACAGGGGTTTTTTAACCATACTGAAAAGTTGTATGTCCCACGGCTTCATTAAGCCATCGGACATAACGTTTGCGGGACCCACAAGCGACTGTTACGTTCGTTAACTATGGTAAATGTCGACGGCCCTTTGAGGCTATTGAACATAGCATATTTTCCGAAGGTGACCGTCAGAAATACGCTATTTCCGACCCGTTAAGACCGAGGGACAACTGTCGTCGGTTATAAGCCGGTGGTCGTCAAAAATAATCTATTTACGACGGTTAAGGGTTTATCTTCGATGGCTTTGGCCGGAAATTTTATATTTTACTATGGTGATTCATTTTTAAACTAGAATAAATTTAGAGATAAAACGAACGTGATCCATTACTACCCTTAATCTCGTCTCCTATGAGTCATAGTCTAGCAAAAAAATGTTTCATTATTCGAACGACCAGCTCGATTGAAATGGGAGTGGCACAAAAACGGGACAGGCGTGTCGATATGATTTACGATGGTTTTTTCTATATATAGCGAGTGAGTGCGTAATCAATGGGACAAAAAGGAAGTTGCCAACCGGTCCAACCGTATCATTTCGGATCAGGTGAGACGAGCATGGTCACACGGATGAGTGACGACAGCGCGTGTTTGGATGGTCAAAGGAACAAACCCGTACCTAGATAACGACGAGCCCAGTCTCACCCGGACAGGCAGATCGACGGTTTTACAGCCTCCAACCCTCCTGCGTCGTTCTCCTTGATCAGTCTCACCCGGTAGGGAGGGGAGGAAGGAGTCGACGGCGGCAAGGACGATGGTACGGGGGTAGGGGCTGACGGTGGTGACGGCAACGACACGAGGGGAGAGGGAGGCTAGGGGGTAGGGTCACCAGGAGGGAGAGGAGGAGAATTGATCTAAATAATATTGTCATTTAAATTTGAGTAAGATAAAGTGTTATCTAGCGACTTGAACCTTTAGTTTCAATGATGTGTTAAATTTGGGTGTAATTTGTTTGATGAATTTAGTGGAGATTATATGTATGTGGGGTGATTAATTAGATGTGTTTTGCAGAATTTAAAGTGGTATCAGATTATAGAATGGAATCATAGTATCAGAGTTCATGAGGTTCCACGAGAATGAAGTTTTGTATAAAACAAATTATTATGTAGAATATAATAGCAGTTTTTATTAGTTTACTTGACTACTTTTTCATAAATTTTATTTAAGTGGGCTTGACGTCATTATTTGTAACTTGACTAAAATAATATTTTATCATCATCTCATAATCATTTAAAAAGTTGTTTCTTATGTGGTAGTGTAGTATTAGGGTAGGATGAAATTAAAATAGTCTAGAATTAGTGGCTAAACTTTAAAACATAGAATCTAACTAGCTGAATGCCCGTGCGTTGCAACGGGAATATATAATACCAATATACTACGATAACTTATATACAAAATGTGTGTTATACCGTTATGAGAAAATGTTTCATAATCAATTTGTGATTCTGGTCATATATAAATTTTGTTATTTATAATCTATATGTTTCACCACTACATTGCAACCATCAGTATCATGCAGACTTCGATATATGTCACAATTTGCATGGTCTCATCATTGGAGAGCACGTTTCACACATACCGGAAGAAATTCCCTCGTACATCGTTAGTCATCAGACACGTACCACTATACGCTTTTGCTTAAACAAAAAGGCAAGTGTGTGTTTGCAAAGAGAATTAAAGGTAAGCCGGCACAAAAGCTACCCCAACGATGGTGAGGATGACGAACTGGTCATTGTTGTCGGTCCTCCTCTGCGTCACCTCTAGCGCCAAGATGATGCCACAATCCTCGATATAGTAGTCGTCGAACGCGCGCGACATACCGAGTACTGATGACTTTTGGCTGGGTTGTAAAACGAAGTGCACCCCGGGCTCATCAGTAAGGTAGTACCCCTGACCGTTGCACCACCAGATGCGCTACTCCTCTACATACATCGTGTTCGAGGACACTCATACAACGTCAGCAACGACCATCGTCTCAGCGCACAAGAATTCATGGCCAGTCAGTAGCGACTTACATGGCAGATTGGGCTTTAGGTGGACGATGAGCTGGACGACGTGATGGCGTCGTCGTCGAATGCGGTACCCAGAACAACCCGAGAGTCGCCGACGTTGGCGACGACCATGAGGTCCCCCTGCTTGACGATGGACAGCGCGGAGTAGCCGCTCTGCACCGCGTCCAAGCGGTGGCTGCGCCGGAGCTTGTCGTACATAGCGGCACATGCGGCCATGTAGGACTGTTTCTAAAGGTCGAACTGGCAATCGCCAAGTTTCTTCTTGTCTTCGATGAGTGACCCCAACGTGAGTGCCTCTTGCTAATGGTGTTTGTTCGGGGTTTTCAAGTAAGAAACATAGATTCATGTTTGGCGTTGGTTTATAAAAATGACTCGCAAGTCAGATCCATGGAAAAAATATTACGAAGAATAAATGTCACGCATGCAAAAAAGAAATTTAAGTTGAAAACATTATTCAAACAAAAGAAATTGCATGCAAGACTCTTTTTTAAATACTACTCCCTCCATCCAAAAATATAATTCAAGAATCTCGGTGATACTTATCTACTACCACATATTGTGCAAGGATAGCAGGTGGACTTGGGGAGAGATGTAGCAGATATGTTTTCTGTTATAGATATAAACACACATGTGGTGTAGTGGTAGCTACTACTAGCATTTGTTTGAGATGTCGTGGGTTCGAATCTCCTTGGGACCATGTGTATTTTTTTAATTTTAGCTAGGCGTCGGAGGGAGAATGAGAATGATAGATATAGAATGGTGGGAGGGGGAATGAGAATGATAGATATGGAATGGTGGCAGAACATGGGAATGGACTGTGCGCGAGAGGAGGAAATCGGAAAGGCAGAACAGGGAATAGCAGAACGTGGAATGGGCCGACTACTATTACAGTCTTAATAAGTATAGAATCTAATTATGATGCAAACAAGATCTAATTGAAGTAAAAGGCCATGGAAGGAGAATCGGTACAAAATATCCCCTGATCTAGGCTGAAAACCGTAACAGTAACTGAACTCTCGTAGTTGCACCGTTCTGTAAAGGGCAAATATCGCTTCCATATTTAAAATCAGAATTTCAAATATCTATTAATATTGTATTGTAGTAGTGAATAAGTAGATTATTTATAAAACCGGATAAATATGTTACCGAGCGACAATCCTTTCTATAGACGATATCATTTTCGACCATTTGCGTTTCCACCTGGCCTAATCGATTAGTGTGTATGTAGAAACGCTGAATCGTTTCTGGGTCGAATAGAGTTCAAACGATCGTTTGGAGTCGATTCCTTCGATTCGCACGGCCGCCTTACTCTATAACTGGAAAGCCCCCAACCCCCCCACCCCCCACCCCCCGAACAAAAAAAAAAGATTCAAACTGTTCGAACAAAATCATCATCAAGTCCTGATTCTTTGGGTTGGATGGCAAACAACAAAAAGAGCAACAGAACACGTGATAACCGAGGATATATTTTGAAAACTGTACAGCCATGAGCGACGCAACACGCGAGTGTCACATGGACGCCTCCAATGGTATTGGTTGGTAAGATATTTGTTAAGGGACCCAGACGGATTTGTCCGCAGATACATTATGATTTGGCGAAGCATACAAAGTGCACAACAAAATAACTGGCAAAAAGATTAGGGATTAGGGAAGAGCGCCATATATATTGTAGTAGTAGGGTTGGCAAGGAACCAAAAGGCCGCATGCGTTCAGTAATAGTTCGTTTGGTTTCGAAACGAAGTGAGTTGGGTCGAAATCAACCCATTTTTATGGTTTGGGTCAGACCCGGTCCTTGTTTTGGGTGAAGTGACGGGTTGAACCCAATTTCTTGTTTGATTACAGGGTTGAAGTGGGTTGAAGCTGTACGTCTCTTGTTTGGTTTCGTGATGAAGGATGAATGAAAGATAAACTGAATATGGTCACCTTTCCGGTCACATTACTACACTAAGGATGATATCTTTAATTTCAAATGAGATCACAACATTCAAAATAAATGAATCCAACACTATTTCAGTATTTGAGAAATCCATAAACACAACGAAACATAGGGGCCGCTGTTTCTCACCTAGTGGTGTCGGTAGGTGTAATACCTAATTTGTAAAGATAATAAAAGAGGAGAAAAATTATTTTCCTATATTTCATGTGTATGTTGAACATACTTATCATCACATGTGAACACCATATTCAAAAAAATAATAATAGTTAATAAAAGACTTATCACAAAAAAATGTGCATCATGTTGGTTCTTTATTTTGTGTGCATTATTTGTGACAAAATAAAAATAATATAAAAGAAATATAGTAAAGTCCAAAGTGGAATTTTAGAATTTAAAAGAAATCCTAGAATTTAGAAAAGAAAAGAAAATAAATATTATGTGGATAAAAATAAGTACAAAATATATTATTCCTACACTAGAATGTGAATTTGTAAAATGTACTCAAAGGTGAAACTCACATTCAAATTCAAACTTGATTCAAAATAATCACAAAAGAAAACCAAACAGGAAAAAGAAAAAAAGAAAAGAATAGAAACCTAGCTGGGCCGCAGAAACCCATTTCGGCCCACTCCCTCGTTTCCCATCTCGCGCGCGCCTGACAGGGGGTATTAGCGCCGACAAGTGGGTCCCTTTCGTCAGCCGCACTGGGATTCTGGCGTGTCGCGCAGGTGACTGTCAAGCCGACCCCACTGGTCATCCCGCAACTGCGTCAACGGACCACGCGCCATGCGTGGATCTTCCCCCTTTCTTCGCGCGTGCAGGCTACGTTTTCCCCCTCAACGGACTCAGACGATAAAAGTGGAGCTCGCCCGTGACTTCCCCTCCTCCAACTCCTCGCGCGTGTTGTCGTCATTGCCCAGTCGCCCATAGTTCCGTGAGTGAGAGCAGGGTACGGGCCGCCGCCGGTGTTTTTCGTCCGTGGCTGAGCTCAGGTCTGCGCGGGTGGTGGAGGGCGTTCGCTTGGAACCAGTGAAGCTGTAGGAACCCTTAATTCGAGCGGAGAACCTTGGGGGCTCGAGAATTTCTCGCCGGAGTGCGTGAAGCCGCCTGCGCCGTGGCCCTGCCTTCCTCCCATCCCAATCACCGGTATGAACTTATTCCAGTGCTTCGTCGCAACCCCCGTCGCAATTTAGGCCCTAGCAGGATAGGGTTGGATGAGTCTCGAGGTTTGGCGCGGTACTCCGGTGGGTCGCGCCGCCGCGGGCTCATGTGCGTCGCCGCGCTCTCTCGTCAGAGTAGGGAGGGGCGCTCTCACTAGTAGAAAAGAGCTCATAGCCTGCGGCACCCATAAATTATCACTGGCGGTTTCAGTTATCGCGCGCCAGTAAAAAAACGAGGCGGGCCCGGCTTTGGAACCGCCAGTGGAAACACATTTCCACTGGCGGTTATCTTAACACAACCGCCAGTGGAAATAGGATGTTTCCACTGGCGGTTGGTGTAACATAACCGCCAGTGGAAAACAAATTTCCACTGGCGGTTGGTGTAACCGAACCGCCAGTGGAAATACCCTATTTCCACTGGCGGTTGTGTTAAGATAACCGCCAGCGGAAATTAGTTTCCACTGGCGGTTTTTCAAGCCAACCGCCAGTGAACTGTCTGTTATAAATAGCTCTCTTCTTCCCCCGACAGTGAACTGTATGCTCGCAGCCAGCTTCCATTGGAGGCGATTTTGGAGGTCCAGATTTCAAAAAAATATAAGGAGGGAGGTTTTGCTCTTCATTTCTTCGAAGAAGGTGGATAAGAAAGGTTGGTTTATGTTTCTTTGTCAATTTTTGTTCATTCTTGCTCAATTTTAGCTACATTTTGGATCTAGGGTTTTACATGTGAGAGAGAAGAGTATAGCTAGGTAATTTTCTCTATTTCCTCAAATGAGGTTGCTTAAGATGGTTAGTTTTTGTCTATTCCCTCTCCTTTTTCATGTTTAGTTATCAAATAAGTTTATCCATAACACATATTTAGTTGCTTTATGAATGGTGAATGTGTTGTATGGAAGGTTGGTTTAATTATGTTTCAATTGTCAGTTATTGTTTATTTTTGCTCAATTTTAACTACATTTTGAAACTAGGCTTTCACCATGTGTTAAAGATAGGTTTGGGTATTAATTTTTTTTGTTTATTAGTTGCTAAAAAAGTTTGGCTTATGTTTCTTTTGCCAAATTTTGTTCATTTTTCCTCCATTTTAGCCACATTTTGGATATAGGGTTTCACCATGTGTTAGAGATAAAGTAGTCTAACTACTTTTATTGGAAGAGATAAAGTAGTCTAACTACATTTTGTTAGCGACAAACCGAAGCATGTAATTTTACACGACTTGCAAACCGAAGCATGTGTTAGCGACAAACCGAAGCATGTGTTAAAGAGGTGAGAGAGAGGAGAGAGAGGATAGAGAGAGAGAGGAGAGAGAGAGAGAGAGGGTTTCACATTTTAGCCACATTTTTGGATATAGGGTTTCACCATGTGTTTTATGTTACTTTTTTACAGGTGGTGATGGAGAGGACATCCTGGATGTATAACTTATCAAGGCTAGATCCATCATACATATCCGAGGTCCATAGGTTTATTGATGTCGCTACGAACCATGCTTGGAGAACAAAGACAAAACACATATATTGTCCATGCATGGACTGCAAAAATGCTGCTGTATTTAATGACACAGAACAAATCATATCTCATCTGGTATGCCGAGGATTTATGAAGGATTACACAATTTGGACAAAGCATGGAGAGGGTAGCTCTTCGCCTTATACGACTGGAAACCCTGAGAACATCGACGACAGATTTCAGTTCGTTCACGAGACACACCAACCTCTTCCACAGAGCGAACATGTAGTGCAAAATGTTACTGATCATGGTTACGCTGGAGGAAATGAACATGATAGACCTCATGTTCTGCCAAGTGTTATGGATGAGGAAGATGCAGAGTTGCTAGAGGCAATGTTGCGTCGTCATACAGATCAATCGATGTTCTTAATGAAAGGTATGGAGTCCCTGAAGAAGGCAGCAGAAGAGCCTTTGTACGACGAGTCTAAGGGTTGTACCAAAGAGTTCACGACGCTCCGGTCTGTGCTAAAGCTGTTGATGTTAAAAGCTAAATATGGTGTGTCTGATGCTGGCTTCGATGCGTTCTTGAGTATTATCGCAGACATGCTTCCAAAGGAGAACAATGTGCCTGCTAACACGTACTATGCAAAGAAACTAATCAGTCCGCTCACTATGGGTGTGGAGAAGATCCACGCGTGTAGAAATCACTGTATCCTTTATCGAGGTGATGATTATAAAGACTTGGAGAGCTGCCCAAAGTGCGGTGCAAGTAGGTACAAGACGAATAAAGACTATCGAGAGGACGAAGAGTGTGTTGCATCCGTGACTAAAGGGAAGAAGCGAAAGAAAGCCCAAAAAAAGACTTCAAAATCCACGAGCAAAGAAAAAGAAGAAGTAGACTATTATGCGCTCAAAAAGATTCCTGCTTTGGTGATGTGGTACCTCCCCGTCGTCGATCGATTGAGGTGTTTGTTCGCTAATCCTGAGGATGCCAGACTTATGAGCTGGCATGCTTCTGATGAGCACAAAAACGATGGGAAGCTTCGACATCCAGCCGATGGGAAGCAGTGGCAAGATTTCAATGACAACCACCGAGACTTTGCCGATGAACCGAGAAATGTTAGGTTCGCACTGAGTACTGATGGAATGAACCCATTTGCTGAGAGGAGCAGCAAGCATAGCACATGGCCGGTGATCCTCACCATATACAACCTTCCTCCATGGTTGATGCAGAAACGGAAGTACATTTTGCTAACCATCCTTATTTCTGGACCTACACAACCTGGAGTTGACATGGATGTATTTTTGGAGCCCTTAATGGAGGATATGAAAATATTGTGGGAAACGGGTGTTCAAATGTTGGATGAGTATCGTAAAGGTTCATTCACGCTGAGAGCAATTCTTTTTGTTACGATCAACGATTACCCTGCTCTCTTCACATTATCAGGCCAGTTTAAGGGAAAGGTTGGTTGCACAGTATGCATTGATGGAACTGCTTACGTATCCCTTGCTGCATCTAGGAAGATAGTTTACATGAGGCACAGACGCTTTTTATTGGAAGGACACAGGTACCGCATGCGAAAGATGGATAAGTACTTCGACAATAATGGTGAACTACATTCTACTGCTCCATCGGGTAACAATAGAGGTCATAGAGTTTTTGAAATAGTCAGGAATATCAAGTTTGTTTTCGGGAAGAAGACGAAAGACGGAAAAACAAGGAAGGATGTCAAACCAGCTTCGGGGGCTATATTCAAGAAGAAGTCTATTTTCTTCGAGTACTTGCCTTACTGGAAAGAGTTAGATGTGCGGCATGCGATCGATGGTATGCACGTTCAGAAGAACGTGTTTGAAAGCATAATGGGCACCTTGCTAGACATAAAGGGCAAAACAAAAGAAGGGCTCAATTCACGCATGGACTTGGTAGATTTAGGCATAAAAAAGGAACTACATCCCGTTCTTCAAGAAAATGGGAAGTACCATCTCCCAGCAGCAAGCTACAATCTCAATGTAGATGAGAAACATGCGATGTGTGTTTGGCTCAAGAATTTGAAAGTCCCATCCGGATTCTGCTCTAGCATACGGAGTATTGTGTCAATGAAAGACCTGACAATCACCAACTACAACTCACATGATTGCCATGTCATGCTGACTACATTCCTACCTATTGCCATCAGGGCTATAAATCCTTTGTTTTTAAAGATGGCAATCACACGGTTGTGCTACTTTTTCAACAGGATTTCACAAAAGGTAATTGGCCGTGATGAGTTGGCATCTCTTCAGGAATTCGCAGTGGAGACAATATCACAGTTTGAGATGTGTTTCCCTCCATCGTTCTTTGATATTATGGTGCACCTTGTGGTGCACTTGGTGCCACAAATAGAAGCATTGGGTCCTATGTACTTGCATGAAATGTGGACGTATGAGCGTTTCATGTCAATACTGAATGGCTATGTATCAACCCGTGCTCGTCCCGAGGCATCCATGATAGAGGGGTACTGTACCGAAGAGGCCATTGAGTCCGGAGGTCCATTCTGCAATAGTATCCTAAAAGACCAGGTTGCAATAGGTCTGCCTCCGTCATGACACGAGGGTAGACTGTATGGAAGCGGGAGGATGGGACGGAAATCTTTCATCCCACCGGATTACGATATAATACTTGAGGCACATCAGAGCATCCTACATCAGCTAACGATAATGGAGCCATTTATCCAACAACACATCAATGAGCTTCGCGAGCAAAATCCTGGGCATACGGATGATTGGGTAATGAAGCAACATAAGCAGCGGTTCAACACATGGCTAATGGTGAAGGACATTCCACGTGGAGAAACAATAGAAGAACAAACCATCAAGGGCTTGGCATCTGGACCATCACGCCAGGTCACAACATGGCAAACCTATGACATTAGTGGATTCACATTTTGTACCAAGTCCAAGGACAAAAAGAGCATGTCACAAAACAGTGGTGTTCGATGCGAAGCCATAGATGATGAAACTGGTGAGATTATTACATATTTTGGATTTATTGAGGACATATGGGAACTAGACTATGGTACATTTCAGATCTCGGTTTTCCGATGTCAATGGGTTGAAGACAAACATGTCACGGTAGACAACTATGGGGTCAGAGTTCTTGATCTAAGTAAGGTAGGTTACAAAGATGACCCATGGATCCTTGCTAATCGTGCTGCACAGGTCTTCTATGCTGAACAGATCATTTCTAACAATGAGAAGAAAAGCACCGACAAACCGAAGCATGTAGTTTTTCCTGGAAAACAACAAGCTATAGGAGTTGATGGTGTATCTGATTTAGAGGATTTTAACCAGTTCAATGACATGTCTCTTTTCATAGACCATCCAACCAAGATAAGGAACGTTGAGCGAAGCATCCCACGCAATTCGATGCCCTGGGTACGCCACGATGGACAAGGCAGAACAATAGCTACCTAGATTATATAGTTGTCATGTAATTGATTATTGTTAGGACATGTCATGTAATTGATTATTGTTAGCGACAAACCGAAGCATGTAATTTTACACGACTTTCTAGAGAGGAGAGGGAGAGGGAGAGGGAGAGAGAGCTATTGTTGCCAATGTTTACACTACAAGAACGGGCATTCTAGTGACAGAGGAGGGAGAGAGAGGGAAGAGAGAGGAGGGAAAGAGGAGAGAGAGAGGAGAGAGAGAGAGGAGAGAGAGGAGAGAGAGAGGAGAGAGAGAGGAGAGAGAGAGGATAGAGAGAGAGAGAGGAGAGAGAGAGGGAGAGGGGAGAGAGAGGAGCTAGGGAGAGGAGAGAGAGAGGATAGAGAGAGAGAGAGGAGCTAGGGAGAGGAGAGAGAGGAGAGAGAGAGGGAGAGATAGAGGAGGGAGAGAGAGGGAAGAGAGAGGAGGGAGAGGGGAGAGAGAGGAGGGAGAGGGGAGAGAGAGGAGAGAGAGGAGAGAGAGAGGGGAGAGAGAGAGAAGTAATATATAAATATATATTATGTATACTAAATATATATATTTATGTATTACAAAAATTTATATACTTAATGTATGAATATACAATAAAAAATAATATACTAAAAACATTTCTACTGGCGGTTTTCATTGTCAACCGCCAGTAGAAAACATTTTTACTGGCGGTTGTCTATGAAAACCGCCAGTAGAAATGGCCTCCACAGTCTGTGGATGGCATTTCTACTGGCGGTTCTCTATGACAACCGCCAGTAGAAATGTTTTCTACTGGCGGTTTTCATTGTCAACCGCCAGTAGAAATGCGCCTATATAAAGGGTGGCGCGCGGGAGCCGAAAAATTTACAAGTCCCTGGCGCCAGTTCACTTCAAGACGACGCCGTCAGGCTGCTGGATTTCGACCCCGAGGTTTTCGCCGGCGATCGTCCCCGCGCCCGTCCCCACGCCGCCATTCCCGCCCCCGCACCGCCGTCTCCAGGTTTTTTCTCTTCCCCTAATCTGCCGTACCGCCGCCGTGTCTACCGCGCCGGCAGCCGCCGCCGCCGCGTTTAGTAAACCCTAGGGCACGCGCCGCCGCCGAGAGGGAGGAAGAGAGAGGAAGGAGAGGGAGAGGGAAGAGAGAGGAGGGAGAGGGAAGAGAGAGGAGGGCGCACGCGCCGCCGCCGCCGAGAGGGAGAGAGAGAGGAGGGAGAGGCGCGGTGAGTTCCTTTCCTCTCTGCTCTCTTCTTCCCTTCTGCTTTCCCTCTGATCCCCTCTGCTCTCTTCTTCCCTTCTGCTCAAATAGTGAATTGTTTTTTAGATTACTGAATTCTATGCAAATACTGAATTCTATACATAAGGTTAATTTGATTCAATGACCAGAGTTCCGCGAGGATATATAGCTCGGAGACGACGAACAAAAATGCGTTCATTTGCCTCAAACTTTAGAGGGGCTCATTTAAGACTTAATCGAGTGATTACTCAACAAGTAAGAAGAGCTTTTGTTTCTTCTCATCGAGATAGAGGCAGGCAAAAGAGGGATTTTCGTCGTTTGTGGATCACTCGGATAAACGCAGCAACACGGGTATATAACGTATTCAATAGTTATAGTAAATTAATACACAATCTGTCCAAGAAGGAATCGACGAGCATGTTGCAATAAATAAAAAAACTATTTATTTTTTCCCATTTTTCTTTCTTATAACAAACACAAGAATCCAAATTGGATTACTTTACTTTATATATGAGTCTGAGTCTTTCGAATAAAACATCAACAATCGGAGGGAAAGCAGAAGGGAAAGCAGAAGGGAAGAAGAGAGCAGAGAGGAATGTATTACTGAATTGTTTTTTAGACTTGAGTAATGTAAATAATTCTATGCAAATAGTGTATGTAGATCATAATGTATTAATATGCAGATCGTAATTGCTATTAGTTCCTTTATATTTTGTTATTATAGACAGTTTGCATGAACACTTCATATGTGTTCAAATGTATGTTAGTGTAGATCCACCTGAAGCCTGCTCCACTTGGGCGAACAAAAGAGCTGCATGTTCAGTGCCGCCCACAGCTATATTTGCCTCTGGTGGTTTATGTTCTTTTTCATCCTTCTTTGGACGCTTACAGTCTTGTGTCCAGTGACCATAGATGCCACAATTTCTGCACCTCCCTTTCCTCCTCGGAGTTCCTTTGGAAGTGAGCTTGCCTTTGTTAGAACTGCCACTACTGCCCACATCAGAACGATGTGTCATCTTGGGTTTCCACTGACCAGCACTTCCATTGTTACCTTCCTTCCTTGTCAGCCATGTATTTTGTATGAACCTCTTGGAGAGTGTCAAGTCAATGAACTATCTTCGAGTACTATTGGGAAGTGTATCTCTTTGATGTATTTTTTTTTCTAGTGATATCGATGGTGCCGAGTAGCACCAAATTTGGACTTGTGTCCATATCTATAGATGCTAGTAGTTGAGCACTAGCGCCTACAATCTTGACTACCTCATCTCTATTCTCTGTAGGACCCCAAGAAGAGATTAAACCCTGTAGTCTACCACCTCCCGTTATTTGTGGGCTTCACCGATGGCTGGAAACATTTGGTGATAGCAAACGACCTTCGGGCTGAAGACGTCTGCGAGCTTGTTAAGAGGCCAGACGATGTTGAGCCGGTGTACTATGTCCGGATGTGTGGTCACAAAATTAAAAGCTGCCCCGGCTGCATGTGTGTGCTTCTCTTCTCTTAGGTGGGGTGCTAAGTGATCTTAGTAGCCGACATAAGAGAAGAGAAGCGCACAGATGAAGCCGGGGCGGCTTTAAATTTTGTGACCACACATCCGGACAGAGTACACCGGCTCACCATCGTCTGGCCCCTTAACAAGCTCGCAGACGTCCACAGCCCGAAGGTCGTTTGATGTCACCAAATGTTTCCCGCCCTCGGTGAAGCCCACAAATAACGGGAGGTGGTAGACCACAGGGCTTAATCTCTTCTTGGGGTCCTACAGGGCTTAATCTCTTCTTGGGGTCCTTCAGCATGGCTGTGATGTTATAATGCTGAAGGACCCCAAGAAGAGATTAAGCCCTGTAGTCTACCACCTCCCGTTATTTGTGGGCTTCACCGATGGCTGGAAACATTTGGTGATAGCAAACGACCTTCGGGCTGAAGACGTCTGCGAGCTTGTTAAGAGGCCAGACGATGTTGAGCCGGTGTACTATGTCCGGATGTGTGGTCACAAAATTAAAAGCTGCCCCGGCTGCATGTGTGTGCTTCTCTTCTCTTAGGTGGGGTGCTAAGTGATCTTAGTAGCCGACATAAGAGAAGAGAAGCGCACAGATGAAGCCGGGGCGGCTTTAAATTTTGTGACCACACATCCGGACAGAGTACACCGGCTCACCATCGTCTGGCCCCTTAACAAGCTCGCAAACGTCCACAGCCCGAAGGTCGTTTGATGTCACCAAATGTTTCCCGCCCTCGGTGAAGCCCACAAATAACGGGAGGTGGTAGACCACAGGGCTTAATCTCTTCTTGGGGTCCTACAGGGCTTAATCTCTTCTTGGGGTCCTTCAGCATGGCTGTGATGTTATAATGCTGAAGGACCCCAAGAAGAGATTAGGGTTAAGGGTTTAGTGCCTGAGGATGTATTTAATTATACTATTTGTTAATATGAATTTAATTATTGCTTACGTTAATATGTGTTAATATGTATTTAATTATTGCTTATGTATTTGTATATATATAGCTCAATGAGTTCTCCGATCAAGGACCAAGATTTAGTGCCCGAGCACATGGACAAGAGTGTTGCTCAAGAACAATCCAGCAGTCCCGGATATGAAACGCCTAGCGACCCTTTTCCTACCACTAGCATAGATAGGGCCGCTCTCCGTGAGTTGCAACGTGACCCTACTTATGATCCACAAGAAGCTGAGGTAAAAGTACGCATCTTTAGCTTCGTATGTGTACCCTACTGATTTCACATGCATGATCTCTTGTGCATTTTATTACATGAATAGGAGGTCGTGTCTGAATTTCGTGCGATACTCGAAGAAGCCGTGGCACGAAACGAAGACGTACTGGAGCCGACCCAAGACGCACCGGAACAGACCAAGACAACAACCGAGACGTCAAGGAAAAGGAAGCAAAGCGATCGAAAAAGAGGTGACAGGGGGCTGAACAAGTTTCCCGACCAAACATACAAAATCTCAGACGTGAGCCCGAAAGGTCAGCCCCTAGCTCCGGAAGAGGCACTACCTAAGTTCCGGAATGCACTTGGGTTTTTAGTTAGAGATAATCTTGACATAACAATACGACAGTGGAGAGATGTGCCAGATGATGTCAAGAATCAAATATGGAATAAGCTATTAATGAGGTTCGTTCTGCCTCGGGGTTCAGAAGAACTCGTGAAGGAATACACGATGAAGCAGCTTGCAATCAATTTCCGAAACTGGAGGTCTGAGATGAACACAAAGTTTGCAAAGAAAGGTCTGGACCCGACCAAAAAATATAAAATCTCAGCAGGTCAGTGGGCAGTATTTCTAGAGCAGAGGAGCAGCCCTGATTTCATATCTCTAAGTGAGGCAAATTCAGAACTATCAAAGAAGAACAAGTACCGCCACCACCTAGGCACAGGTGGTTACAAGCGTCAGGTTCCTAAATGGAGACAAGAAGACGCCGAGAAGAAGGCCGCAGGGTTGCCGACGCTGTCCGAGCAACTTGGTGAAAGGGCGGCAAATTGGCTCCGTGCTAGAAAACCAAGGGAAACCGAGACCGGTGTATCTTTTGATGATCCCATTGTCGAAGAAGCGGCAAAAAACATATATACAATGGCAGCTAAGCAGAGCGAAGGAACTTTTAAGCCACAAAGGGAAAGAGACATCCTAACAGCTGGTCTCGGTAACCCTGAGCATCCTGGCCGTGTACGAGGAATCTCGTCTAAGGAAGGATGGAAGGAAGGATTCGGACAACAGTGGGAAAGTCTGTACAGGAAACGTGATCGATACAAGGAAGAGATGGCGGATTATTTTAAGGAGGAGGCCAAGAAAGAGTTCAAAGCCATGATGTCTCAAATGCTATCGAATCCTCCTCCAGAATTGATGCAACAGTTGGCGAGTGCGATGTCTGTTCAACAGATGACCACTCCACAAATACAAATAATTCCAGCAGCTCAACCGCCGGCTTCCACAGATTGTACGACATTACCAAGCTCTGTTGCTTCAACGGCAAATAAGGACCGTTATCCAGTTGATGACATCACAAGGCCTGTGGCGTGCACACTGGTTATAAGATATGGTATTAACAATAAACGTACAAAGAAAGTAGCCACAGGCCTTGCGATCCCAGGACGTAAGTTCCATGGAAATGATATTCCAGATGATTATTGCAAAGTAGAAGTGTCGTCGGTCCTCCAAGGATCCGAGGACGACATGCTAGACATCCCTGGGCCCGAAGGTATCGAGAAACTTGGACAAGCTATCAACAATTTTATCCTTTGGCCTCGAAGGGATGTCGATTTGCTTGATTGGTCGAATTCGTCGCAGGCGTCGCAGGCCCAACCGTCTTCGCCTTCTCAAATTTTTGCTCCTATTGTACATCCATCATCCTCACCTCCTCAAACTTCACATGCTGCTCCTCATCCTTTTTCTGACCCACCGTCTCCGCCACAAGCATCACCATTCAGGGCTCCACCACCTTCTCCTCCCCATCCTCTTGGTGACCCACTGTCTACGCCACCATCAAGGGATCCACCTTCTCCACAACCATCAAATGATCCAAGGCCATCAAAGAAATCTAAACTTCCTATTCCAAAATTGGTGTCCCCGTATCAGAAAAAGAAGAGTAAAGCAACTACTGCTGGCACAGCTCGGTTTTTGAAAGGGATTGGACGGAGCCTCACGTCACAAACTGTTGATTTGGCCAAGCACGAGGAGTCTGCAAAAAAGGCTGAGGCAATGGCCGCAAAAATAAAGAAGCCAACTAAGGCAGATTACAAAAACGTGCCTAAAAAATATGTGCCGGGCAGACCTCTGCTACCTCTTGAGAAACTAAGAAAGGTCCCGGCTGGTGTTAAAAGGTTGCATGACTGGTACATGCGGGCATCATCGGTTGGCATCGACACCATCAGTGTGCATATACCAGACCATGCTTTTATTGGTTCGGACCAAAAGGCCGTTGTTACATTCGAGGACATGTGGTTAATGATGAACCTTCAGAGACTCGACGTGCAACTTGTAACGATGTTTGCATTGTAAGTGTCGCTCATACTTCCACATATGTGTGTTATTATTAGTGAGCTGTATAAAATTTCAATATCTGACATGCACGTGTGACTTGCAGAATGCAACATGATCAACAGGAGATTCTTTACGGTACCAAGCCCAATGCTAGTGCCAGTAAAAGGGTTGGGTATCTCAACCCAATACTTATATCCGAGGAAAGCCACACTTTTAGAATCGGGAAAGACAACGATGAATTACGGGGAAAGACGGACGAAGAAGTTGAGAAGCGTATAAAGGATATGAAGAAGGATTTTGAAGCTCGATACGCCACCTATATAGGACATGCAATGCTTCAATTTCAAGACAGGGAAGCCATAATAGCCCCGTACAACTTTAAGTAAGTGTGATTTTGCATAAATAAAATCAATAATTTCAATACACATGCATCACAAATTTGATTCGTATAGGGACCACTGGATATGCTTCCTCATTTATCCTAAGGTTGGAAAGGTGCTGGTGCTCGACTCCTTGAACTTCGACCCTTCGACATATGCAGAATTCCTCAGCACCTTAGAGCTGTAAGCCTTTTCTATGCATGCATACTTTTATCGATTAAAATTTGAGAATAACATGGTGATTCTATTTGAGATCACAGGGCTTTTAGGTTTTATAAGTTTAAAGGTGGAAAGTACGACCTGTCGAAACAACGCGTGCCACTAGACATCCATCATCACTGGCCGGTAAGTATGTGATTTTATGAATACATATCATACACAATGTTGCAACTAAATAACCAATCTCCCGTTATGTAGTGCCACAAGCAACCACAAGGATCGGTCCTATGTGGATTCTATGCGTGCGAGTTCATGAGAGTGAACGGACGATACATCACGAACCCTGACAAGGTATTATTAGTAATAGTCAAGTATGTATTTATGTCATTAAAGATGCAAATGTGTTATTATTGAGTATAAATAGATGATGTTTATAAAATTCCTTTACAGCAATTTCAACGAGGAAACCCGGAGAACTTGACCGAAGCTGCATTGTATGGCATAGTCGAGGACCTCTGCACATTCATATTGAAAGAGGTCATTCCCGCAGAAGGAAAATATCACGATGCTTCCGGGACATTAGCTTTGCTAGAGTTCAGAATACTAACAGAAATTAGTAGATTATCTCTTAGCCGAGATAGTTATTAGAGCTTAGGTGAAAACTTATGATGTATAGAATGCATGAAGCATATATGGTTGTAAACAGAATACTTTGATGTATATAAATGTATGTATGTTGCTTTCAATATCAATATAGATCTATATATATATATATATATATGTTTGTGTGTGTGTAAATAAATATATATATATAATTCAGTATTGTTTGAAATTTTGAAAAAAGGCGGGAAAACTTCCACTGGCGGCTAAATAAAGAAAACCGCCAGTGAAAAGTGCATTTCCACTGGCGGTTTGCTTTATAAAACCGCCAGTGGAAATGCATTTCCACTGGCGGTTTTCTTTATTCAGCCGCCAGTGGAAATGCACTTTTCACTGGCGGTTCCTTAAGAAAACCGCCAGTGAAAATGCACTTTTCACTGGCGGTTCCAAAATAACCGCCAGTGGAAATGCTGATTTCCACTGACCCCTAGCACTGGCGGTACTGAAAAACGCCTGTGTAAATAGGTTTAGAACCGCCACTATAGAGCTTCTGTGTACTAGTGTCTGCACCGTTGGATCGGTTTCCTACGGCGGAGATTAGAATCTGCGTACCCGTTCGCCACATCGGGTAGAAGCCGTTAGATCGTGATCGTACAGGCGATTGTCGATCGACGTTACTTTAAATCCAGGGCATTGGTGTTCAATCCGACGGTCGGATTCATTTACTGATTCACTACTATTGTAATCTAATCGTCGCCGTTCACACTGATCCAACGGCTCACATCCAGCCATACCCCTTCGGGCGCCATTCTTTCTAAAGAGACCCTGGGGATTTCTGGAATCAACCCGCCATCCAGGGACCTTGTTCCCTGACTCTTAGGTTTAATTGTGCCATAGCCCCTGCACTTTGCAGTATTTGATGCGAAATCCAGGGACCCAGGAAATTCAATAATTAAATATAGAAATTGATTTTAAGGCTTAAATAATGGCTAGAACTTATAAAATTCATAGGAAATTCATTTGAACTCCAAATTACTCCATTCCAGTTCCTAAAATTTTATAATTTTATTCTCTAGCACTTAGAGACTCTGTTTTGTCATGAAAACAGTAAGAAATTTAATTCCTCACTTAATCTATTTTAAGCACATAAAACCTTTGAAAATTCATAACTTAAAATCTATAACTCCAAAAATTATGATTTCTGTTCCTAGGATTTTATTTTAATGTGTAGAATATTACTGTGTATGTTGTTTACATGTTTGGTGTGATGTTAATTTTCTATATACACTGTGCTTGTTTGTATTGTGGCGAGTAGAAGAGCCCGTGACTGAGGTTCCTGGTGAACAGCAGATAGAAGTAGCTGAGCAGGAGCTCATTGAAGGCAAGTTGTGACCTTGACCACTTTTTACCCAATAATATTCTTTAATGTCACTTATTCATGCATAGGTTAATTTTGATGGGACCCGATAGATCACCCTAGATTGTTTATCTCATTACCTTGTTTACCCCTGAATCACTTCGGTAGTTTGCTATTGCTTTACATGGTTTTGGGATAATCATTTATTATATCTATGTTCCAATTATTCTTGTTATTCTATTTATGTTCATGTCATGTTCATTAATGTTAATTGGTACATAGAGCTTAACTTGAGAAACACATGCCACCATAAGGGTTTAATGGGACGCCCTTGGCTGACTAATTAGGAAAGCTAGTGGAAGACTACCTTACCCGAAAGGGGCAAGGGCAGTAGGGGAGTTGCAAGCAAGGAGGTTCTCGGGTTGATTTTGCTGCGATGGCGGTCAGACGGGGGATTCTTGCAAGTGCTCTTCCCATAAACTGTAGCGGGTTTTCGGAAGCTAGTGGAACTTTGTAAAGGCCTCGTAGTGTTGCCCTTTCGCGCCTCCTAGGTAGAGGTATATGGGAGTCGTGACCCCTTGGCAGATGGGTAACATGACTTGTGGGTAAAGGGTACAACCTCTGCAGATTGTAAAACTGGTATACTAGCCGAGCTCACGGTCATGAGCGGCTCAGGACTCTCTGATGTTTAAATTATGGAACTTAAATTCAATTTTGTCATTTGCATTGCATGGGTTTATTATTAATTTTGTTCTATTACTTTACTTAAGGTTTGGTATTTACTTACACTTAGTAACTCCTAATAAAATTTTGACCAACTACTTAAAAGCAATGCTCAGCTTTAACCCCTATCATTGATTAGCCTTACACATCACATGAACTCACACCTTTGTGAGTTTATGTCCACTGGTTCCCCACAACTTGTTGAGCTATGATCATGTGTGAGCTCACCCTTGCTATCTCACACCCCCCCCCCACAGGAGAAGAGCAGGTGGTTCAGGAGGAGCCACAAGGCGAGGAGTATGATCTGATCTAGGTGGCGTTTCTCAGTTGACATCGGCGCCGACGATCCTTAGTTCGTTTTATATTTATTCTTTTATTTTGTAATAAGACTTCCGCTATGTAATAAATACTATGATGTTTTGAGACATTTATCTCTATACACTCTGTTATTATATATGTTGTCTTCTTGGCGCATGTATGAGATGCACCTGGCTTTGTTCCTTAAAGCCGGGTGTGACAGAAGTGGTATCAGAGGAAATGTTGACTGTAGGACGAAACCTAGATAGAAATGGACAAACCCTCTCCTACTTACCTTACTCTGACTCATTCTATACTTATCTCATCTTGATCTTATCTTACCTTTTGCTACTCTACTCTGATTAATCTTATGTTTTCTACTCTAAGACAAGATGGATTTCACATCTTGGAATCCTACCATTATGATCTTCTTAAGAGATAGGGAACCTAAGACGGAATTAAAACTATTTTCTTTATTTAAAAACGTTGGTTGATTGTTCTGATGATAAATGCTTGATTTGCTTCTTTGATTGATTGAAATATTATATATGGACATCTTAGCATGTACCACCATAAGGTAATGAATTAGCTATGGTAGGTAAAATATTAATCTGCTTAGCTAATAAATCCCCCAAAGTAAAATGATTTGTAAATAACTGCCTTGTCTACTATTCTCTTACCATATGTATCTAACTCAGATGGTCAATACCATGCAGGGTGGTGGAATTGATTTGCCTCCTAATCGACACACTCGGTGGATATATAGACAACCCCAGCCACGGCCTGCAGAGATGAATCCTCCTAATCCTCCACCAGGCGGAGTTGACCCACTGATTGCTGCTCAGATGAGGACGATGCAGCAAATGGCGGACACTATGGCGGATATGCATGCTCAGATGCAGCAAGAACGCCAGGAGATGCGTCAGGAAAGAGAAGAGATACGCCAGGAGTTGCGCCAGGAGCGAGAAGAGATACACCAGGAAAGGAGGGCGTAACAGCAGCTGCAACAGCAAATGCAACAACAACAGCAACAACAGCAACAGCAACAAGTACCACTGCCTCCTCCACCACCACCAGTTCCACCCCGAGATAAGCATAGGGAGTTCATGAGTCATAAGCCACCTACATTTGCAAGCTCTCCTGATCCACTGGACGCGGATGATTGGCTGAAGTCCATTGAGAAGATGCTGAATATTGCACAATGCACTGACCGGGAGAAGGTTTTATATGCTTTTGGACGTCTGACAGGTCCTGCTGCTGACTGGTGGGATTCATATACTGCTGCCCACGATACTGCTGATACTATCACTTGGGTGGAGTTCAGTACACAGTTCAGGAACTATCATATACCAGCTGGATTAATGAAGATTAAGAAGAGGGAATTTCTGTCGCTGAAACAAGGAAGTATGTCAGTCAGCGAGTATCGTGATAAGTTCATTCAGCTCTCCAGATATGCCCCTGATGAAGTTGCTGAGGATGAGAGGAAGCAGGAGCATTTTATTGAAGGACTTAATGGACCCCTGCAGTATGCTCTAGTGGCACACACATTTCCATCATTTCAGAGACTGCTTGATAAGGCCCTGGCTATTGAACACAAGCGTGTTCAGCTGGGAGATTTGAAGAGAAAGGCTATATCTCAAGGACAAGAAAGCAGCAGTGTTCATCCTCGCTACAGTTCACCTTAGGGTACACCAGTTCGCACTGGCAGAGGCCAGCGCCCAGTTCAGCAATCACCACTAAGGACTCCACCTCCTCGATAGGCTACCCCTACTGGCACCCCGACGAAGTTTTCAGGACAGAGTCCAGGCACTACTTGTTTCAAGTGTGGGAAGACTGGTCACTATGCAAATGTCTAGCCATAGAGGATTGCTACTACTCCAGTTTAGAACAGGCAGCAAACTCCAGGATCTAGCAAGGGATATTCTATTGCCAAGGTTAATCAAGTCAGTGTTGATGCTGCTCCGGATGGTGCTGACATCGTGCTTGGTATGTTTTATGTTAATGCTATTCCTGCAACCATCTTATTTGATTCTAGTGCTACACATTCATTTATGTCTGCTAGATATGCCAACACAAATGAAATACCACTGCTAAATATGAGAAAACCAATGATAGTAATTACACCTAAAGGGCCTGTTGAGACAAATCAAATGACACGTAGATTGACATTGACCATTATGGGTAGAGAATTTGGAGCTACTGCTATAATATTAGAGTCAAGCAGTATAGATCTGATCCTTGGTATGTCATGGTTGAGAAAGGCAAAGGCCATTATAGCATGTGGTAGAGGTACCGTAGAACTCACTACCACTAAAGGAGAAAGATTTCAAGTTAATGTTGCAGTAACCACCTCATCCAAACGTGCAATGTTCTTTATACCTGAGAAGTTTGTTGGTGACAACATCCGTGTGGTTAGAGATTTTCCAGATGTCTTTCCAGAGGAGTTACCAGGGATGCCACCTGATAGAGAAGTTGAGTTTGTTATTGATCTCCTACCTGGAACTACCCCTATTTCTAAACGGCCATATAGGATGTCCGTAGAGGAGTTGAAGGAACTTAAGAAGCAGTTAACTGAGTTACAAGAGGCTGGGTACATTCGTCCGAGTTCCTCACCGTGGGGAGCACCGGTTCTGTTTGTACAGAAGAAGGATGGATCACAAAGAATGTGTGTGGATTATAGATCACTTAATGATGTTACTATGAAGAACAAGTATCCGTTACCCCGTATTGAGGATTTATTTGATCAGATGAGAGGTGCTAAAGTATTCTCGAAGATTGATCTCCGATCGGGTTACCATCAGATGAGGATTAGACCATCGGACATTCCTAAGACAGCATTCTCGACTCGATATGGATTATATGAGTTCACTGTTATGTCGTTTGGATTAACTAATGCACCAGCTTATTTTATGAATTTGATGAATAAGGTGTTTATGGAGTATTTTGACAGATTTGTCGTGGTATTCATCGACGATATTCTTATTTATTCTCAGACTGATAGCGATCATGAGGAACATCTGAGATTGGTGCTACAGAAGCTACGAGATAACCAGCTATATGCCAAGTTTAGTAAGTGCGAGTTTTGGATTGGCGAGGTGCCATTTCTTGGTCATATTATTTCTAATGGAGGAATTTCAGTGGATCCTGCTAAGGTCAAGGAGATAATGGAGTGGAGAGTACCCACTACAGTTACTGAGATTCAGAGTTTCTTGGGACTTGCTGGATATTATCAGAGATTTATTGAAGGATTTTCTAAGATTGCTAAGCCTATGACTTCGCTTCTGGAGAAGGGTCGAGAATTCAAGTGGGACGAGAAGTGCCAAGACAGCTTTGATCAATTGAAGAAGAGATTGATGTCACCACCAGTGTTGGTTATGCCAGACCTACAGAGAGGATTTGATATCTATTGTGATGCATGTGGCCAAGGCTTAGGATGTGTGCTCATGCAAGAAGGACATGTGATTGCCTATGCTTCTCGTCAATTGCGAAAACATGAATTGAACTACCCTACTCATGACTTAGAATTGGCAGTCGTTGTGCATGCGCTTAAGATATGGAGACATTATATCATGGGAACCAAGTGTCAAGTGTACATGGATCATAAGAGTTTGAAGTATATATTCACTTAGAAGGATCTCAACCTTAGGCAACGTCGTTGGTTGGAGCTTATTAAGGATTATGATTTGGAGATTCACTATCACCCGGGCAAGGCAAATTTGGTTGCAGATGCCTTGAGTCGTAAGGAGCATGTTCATTCAACTATTGTTGCCCAGCTACCCGACAAGATTGTGAGGATTTCAGGAGACTTAACCTGGGGATAGTTGCTCATAATGAAGGAGTTACTATTGATGTGGAACCTACTTTGGAGCGAGAAATCTGCAAAGGTCAACTTGATGATGCTAAAATAAAAGAGATCAAGGATCTGATTACTGAAGGTCGAGTTCCGGAGTTTACGGAAGATGAGCAAGGCACTGTATGGTTCAAGGACAGGATGTGTGTTCCTGATATTGAAAGCCTTCGAGAGACTATATTGAAGGAGGCCCATGATTCGGCTAATTCTATTCATCCTGGTAGTACCAAGATGTATCAGGATTTGAAGCGGAAGTATTGGTGGTATGGATTGAAAAGAGATGTGGCTGCACATGTGGCTATGTGCGATGTATGTCAAAGAGTTAAGGCAGAACAACAGAGGCCAGCTGGACTATTGCACCCACTGAAGATACCCGAGTGGAAGTGGGAAGAGATTGGTATGGATTTTATTACTGGATTGCCTCGCACCCAGAAAGGATATGATGCTATATGGGTGATTGTGGATAGATTGACTAAAGTGGCTCACTTCATTCCTGTAAAGACTACTTATAAAGGTTCTCAGCTAGCAGAGTTATATATGGCTCGGATTGTGTGTTTACATGGAGTACCAAAGAAGATCGTGTCTGATCGAGGTTCGCAGTTTACCTCAAGATTTTGGAGAAGCTTTCATGAGAATATGAGTACGAAGTTGAATTTTAGTACAGCTTATCACCCTCAGACTGATGGACAGACTGAAAGGACTAATCAAGTATTGGAAGATATGTTGAGAGCATGTGCCCTTCAGCATGGAGGAAGTTGGGATAAGAGTCTACCTTATGCTGAGTTCTCATATAATAATAGCTATCAGGCCAGTCTGAAAATGTCACCTTTTGAAGCTTTATATGGGAGGAAGTGCAGGACTCCTCTATATTGGGATCAGACTGGAGAGAGACAGTTCTTTGGGCCTAAACTGATTCAAGAAGCAGAAGAACAAGTCCGTATAATTCGAGAGAATTTGAGGGTAGCTCAAACCAAGCAAAATAGCTATGCTGATAATAGAAGGAGACCACTGGAATTTGAAGAAGGAGATTATGTGTACCTCAAGGTGTCACCACTTCGTGGAATGAGGAGATTCAAAGTTAAGGGCAAATTGTCCCCTCGCTATATCGGACCATTCTTGATCTTTAGGCGAGTTGGGGAGATGGCATACCAACTCGAGTTACCTGATAGTCTATCGGATGTGCATAATGTGTTCCATGTATCTCAACTTAAGAAGTGTCTCCGTGTTCCTGAGGAACAGTTACCAATGGAAGAGCTCAGTGTTCAGGGTGATTTGACTTACACGGAGTATCCAATCAAGATTCTTGACACTTTGACTAGGATTACAAGAAATAAGGTGATAAAGATGTGCAAAGTGCAATGGAGTCACCACGGTCAAGATGATGCAACTTGGGAAAGAGAAGAAGAGCTTCATATAGATTTTCCCCATCTTTTCCCTAGATCTTCCTAAATCTGGAGGACGAGATTCTTTTTAAGGGGGGTAGGATTTGTAATACCTAATTTGTAAAGATAATAAAAGAGGAGAAAAGTTATTTTCCTATATTTTATGTGTATGTTGAACCTACTTATCATCACATGTGAACACCATATTCAAAAAATAATAATAGTTAATAAAAGACTTATCACAAAAAAAATGTGCATCATGTTGGTTCTTTATTTTGTGTGCATTATTTGTGACAAAATAAAAATAATATAAAAGAAATATAGTAAAGTCCAAAGTGGAATTTTAGAATTTAAAAGAAATCCTAGAATTTAGAAAAGCAAAGAAAATAAATATTATGTGGATAAAAATAAGTAAAAATATATTATTCCTACACTAGAATGTGAATTTGTAAAATGTACTCAAAGGTGAAACTCACATTCAAATTCAAACTTGATTCAAAATAATCATAAAAGAAAACCAAACAGGAAAAAGAAAAAAAGAAAAGAATAGAAACCTAGCTGGGCCGTAGAAACCCATTTCGGCCCACTCCCTCGTTTCCCATCTCGCGCGCGCCTGACTGGGGGTATTAGCGCCGACAAGTGGGTCCCTTTCGTCAGCCACACAGGGATTCTGGCGTGTCGCGCAGGTGACTGTCAAGCCGACCCCACTGGTCATCCCGCAACTGCGTCAACGGACCGCGCGCCATGCGTGGATCTTCCCCCTTTCTTCGCACGTGCAGGCTATGTTTTCCCCCTCCACGGACTCAGACGATAAAAGTGGAGCTCGCCCGTGACTTCCCCTCCTCCAACTCCTCGCGCGTGTTGCCATCATTGCCCAGTCGCCCATAGTTCCGTGAGTGAGAGCAGGGTACGGGCCGCCGCCAGTGTTTTTCGTCCGTGGCTGAGCTCGGGTTTGCGCGGGTGGTGGAGGGCGTTCGCTTGGAACCAGTGAAGCTGTAGGAACCCTTAATTCGAGCGGAGAACCTTGGGGGACTCGAGAATTTCTCGCCGGAGTGCGTGAAGCCGCCTGCGCCGTGGCACTGCCTTCCTCCCATCCCAATCACCGGTGTGAACTTATTCCAGTGCTTCGTCGCAACCCCCGTCGCAATTTAGGCCCTAGCAGGATAGGGTTGGATGAGTCTCGGGGTTTGGCGCGGTACTTCGGTGGGTCGCGCCACCGCGGGCTCATGTGCACCGCCGCGCTCTCTTGTCGGAGTAGGGAGGGGCGCTCTGCACCGTTGGATCGGTTTCCTACGGCGGAGATTAGAATCTGCGTACCCGTTCGCCACATCGGGTAGAAGCCGTTAGATCGTGATCGTACGGGCGATTGTCGATCAACGTTACTTTAAATCCAGGGCGCTGGTGTTCGATCCGACGGTCGGATTCATTTACCGATTCACTACTATTGTAATCTAATCGTCGCCGTTCACACTGATCCAACGGCTCACATCCAACCATACCCCTTCGGGCGCCATTCTTTCTAAAGAGACCCTGGGGATTTCTGGAATCAACCCATCGTCCAGGGACCCTGTTCCCTGAGTCTTAGGTTTAATTGCGCCATAGCCCCTGCACTTTGCAGTATTTGATGTGAAATCCAGAGACCCAGGAAATTCAATAATTAAATATAGAAATTGATTTTAAGGCTTAAATAATGGCTAGAACTTATAAAATTCATAGAAAATTCATTTGAACTCCAAATTACTCTATTCCAGTTCCTAAAATTTTCTAATTTTATTCTCTAGCACTTAGAGACTCTGTTTTGTCATGAAAATAGTAAGAAATTTAATTCCTAAATTAATCTATTTTAAACACATAAAACCTTTGAAAATTCATAACTTAAAATCTATAACTCCAAAAATTATGATTTCTGTTCGTAGGATTTTATTTTAATGTGTAGAATATTACTGTGTATGTTGTTTTCATGTTTGGTGTGATACTAATTTTCTCTATACACTGTGCTTGTTTGTATTGTGGCGAGTAGAAGAGCCCGTGACTGAGGTTCCTGGTGAACAACAGATAGAAGTAGCTGAGCAGAAGCTCTCATTGAAGGCAAGTTGTGCCCTTGACCACTTTTTACCCAATAATATTCTTTAATGTCACTTATTCATGCATAGGTTAATTTTGATGGGACCCGATAGGTCACCCTAGATTGTTTATCTCATTACCTTGTTTACCCCTGAATCACTTGGGTAGTTTGCTATTGCTTTACATGGTTTTGGGATAATAATTTATTATATCTATGTTCCAATTATTCTTGTTATTCTATTTATGTTCATGTCAAGTTCATTAATGTTAATTGGAACATAGAGCTTAACTTGAGAAACACGTGCCACCACAAGGGTTTAATGGGACGCCCTTGGCTGACTAATTAGGAAAGCTAGTGGAAGACTACCTTACCCGAAAGGGGCAAGGGCAGTAGGGGAGTTGCATGCAAGGAGGTTCTCGAGTTGATTTTGCTGCGACGGCGGTCAGACGGGGGATTCTTGCAAGTGCTCTTCCCATAAACTGTAGCGGGTTTTCGGAAGCTAGTGGAACTTTGTAAAGGCCTCGTAGTGTTGCCCTGCCGTGCCTCCTAGGTAGAGGTGTATGGGAGTCGCGACGCCTTGGCAGATGGGTAACATGACTTGTGGGTAAAGGGTACAATCTTTGCAGAGTGTAAAACTGGTATACTAGCCGAGCTCACGGTCATGAGCGGCTCAGGACTCTCTCATGTTTAAATTATGGAACTTAAATTCAATTTTGTCATTTGCATTGCATGGGTTTATTATTAATTTTGTTCTATTACTTTACTTAAGGTTTGGTATTTACTTACACTTAGTAACTGCTAATAAAATTTTGACCAACTACTTAAAAGCAATGCTCAGCTTTAACCCCTATCATTGATTAGCCTTATCACATGAACTCACACCTTTGTGAGTTTATGTCCACTGGTTCCCCATAACTTGTTGAGCTATGATCATGTGTGAGCTCACCCTTGCTGTCTCACACCCCCCATAGGAGAAGAGCAGGTGGTTCAGGAGGAGCCACAAGGCGAGGAGTATGATCTGATCTAGGTGGCGTTTCTCAGTTGACATTGGCGCGACGATCCTTAGTTTGTTTTATATTTATTCTTTTATTTTGTAATAAGACTTCCGCTATGTAATAAATACTCTGATGTTTTGAGACATTTATCTCTATACACTTGTTATTATATATATTGTCTTCTTGACGCATGTATGAGATGCACCTGGCTTTGTTCCTTAAAGCCGGGTGTGACAGTAGGGGACATGGAGGTGGTATTGGTGGATGGTGGCAGGGGCTGGATCACGTCACAACAACGTCGTTGGGAGGCGTAGCGTATCGGAGAATAGGCCGGTGGGGAGTGCGACGGCTGGAGAACACGTCGGCGCCGGAGGGCAGGGCGACATAGGACTCTGACGGCAGACGTGGTCGGGGGCGCAGTGCGTCGGAGGGCAGGCCGACGGGGGAGCCGATGGCTGGAGAACAGGCCGGCGGCGATGGTGCGCCCTGTGCCCCTGCGCAGGCTGCGCTTAGGTGAAGATATGATGTGGTCGCATGGGTGATAGGAGGGGTGGAGAGGGAGTGGGTCGAAGTAGTTCGCTTGATTTTGAGGAATCCATAGAACCCGCATTTTAAAGAAATATTTCGACCTGCAACCAAACTAACCTGCGAACCTTTTGAACCAAACATGGGTTGATGCAGATTTAACTCGTTCCAAACCGCATCAACCCACTAACCAAAAATACACGCTAAAGGTTGGCATTTTCTTAACAGCGTGCGCGACGCTCGTGTATGGAAAAAAAACACACGTACATAAGAAGATGACACACCCATAAATATATGCAAAAGGGGAAAAATTATTGAATACCCAAAACTTATAGCTATTAGGGTCCTGGGTTTTGGTGCGTGTAGCGTCGTCCTCATCGCTCAATGTGTTTGGTTTAAGATTAAAGTAGTATATAAGACGGCGGCGATACCGTTCCCTTAATTTTTTGGATCACGCTGCCATAAAAAATTATTCCGGTATTTACCTTGCCCTCACTTAACTCTTATCAAACACTATAAAAATTGTTATCGTCATCTTTCATCCCTTCTTGGCAACGCTCTCCTACAAAGTATATGAATCCCTATTGGCTTGTTCTGCTCTACGAGTACGAGTGACTGAGACATGGAGCACCGATTGCGACTTGAGATGGTTTTTTCACCAAAATTGTACAGTGTTGCTGATGAGTAAGCTTCGCCGGTAGTATCTCTGCGTCCATCCAGTAGGAACTTGACAAACATAAAGCTGGGCTCCTCTGTGGTAATCGTCATCAAACATAAAGCTGATGAGCTAGGGAGTTCTTCCTCTCCGGAGGTGACTTCGCTTCCACAACCCAGGGAAGTTGGAGCCTGTCCCCCACCTCTGACACTGACAGCATCCCGTTCCGGGGCCCATAGCATTCACGCAATGCCATCGCCGCTTGTTCCGTCACAACTTGCGCGAGTTGGCAGTAGGCTACAACCCCGATCCGATCGATGATGCATGCATATCCAGCCTCTCGCTGTCCTCAAAGATTAGAGTTCGGATCGTCTGCGCAAGCGAGGACGAAGCCGATCTCTGGAATCCACGTTAACCCCCCGGCCCCCCGAACCTATCCGGCAGCCCGGCAGGAGCACCAAGTTCCCGGGAAATCGCTCACCGGGACGACGGGCCGTGTGCGTGTCACGCTCACGCTGCACAAAGCAACTGGCGCCGAAAGATTCTTCCGGCCGGCTGCATGCATTTCCTCGGACGCAACGACCGCGATGGTGGATGCCACGAGGATGCAGAGTAGCTATGTGGGAGTGGAGACGCCTAGTGGGATCTCCGATTCCGGCCACTAGAGTATGACATGACATGACATGCTGCGGACAAATGCGACGACGGGGCACTTGCTCCGTGCCTTTTGGATCCGTTTCTAGCTCCTGCTGTGCTGCCCGCTTGTCCTTGAGGATCGACGAGGACGGCACCACCGGGACCGGTGTCCTGAATTCTGATACTTCAAGTCATCCACTCATGCTGGTTCGCGTTGCTTTCGGATGGAACCTTAATTTCCAGCCAACTTGTCGGAGCTGTACATGCATGGAAACATAACATCCCTGTTCAGGGCTTCAGGCATTCAGCTGTGTAGTGTATGTGTATTCAAGGTCGTTGGTCCTGAGAACGATCTTGCCGCCTTTCAGTACACCCCCTTTCCCCCATTGTTCAAGCTCTGCTTTGGTTCGCGTGGGCGGTTTGTTCCGGTTGATTCGCCGAAGAAGAAGAAGAAGAAAAAAAAAACACGAGAATAAGAGGTCTATTTCGAGTTTCTCTCATAGCTCTCTATTAATGTAGTGCTAGACATCCTATGCTATGCAAACAGAAACCAGTAGCACATTTGGTGCCAGGCAACGTTATATTATATACCCTCTCGTTAAACTGGCCAAGATCGACATATCAGATGGTTGGTTGAGGGATGGATTGTTTGGATCAAAGTAAGGTTTAAAATAAACGGGCTACTTAAGACATAGACATTATTTTTTAGGCTACAAGGATATATCACACTTTTGGGACTTGAGTTTGGAGCATATTGCAAATCCTGGAGAAAATGGATGGAAAAAGGTATAGTTCCAACACTTAGTCATTTCTTTTATGTGATAATCATGTTTTGTCTAAGTGCTCAGGATCATCTAAAGTTGAGCCAAAAGGAGCCAAAAGAATTTAGCACAAAAATGGAGAAGATGGGTTGGTCTAAGCAGCACCGGACAGTCCGGTGCCACCCACCGGACAGTCCAGCAACTGTACGGCCAAAGGGGCCGCTCTCGGGTTCGGCCGGGCCTCCTCGGTTATAATTCACTGGATGGTCTAGGCATAGCGACGGACAATCCAGTGTGCTGGACAGCCAACGACTATTAGCCACATCAGCTAGCGCCACGGTCAGATGGCGCAACGGACGATCCGGTGCCCATGTGAGAAGGAAAGTGACCAATCAGTGATCTTCTGACCATTGTACTATGCACTGTCTGGTGTGCCACCGGACGGTCCAGTGCACGCATAGACCGAGAAGGTTGGGGGCTTCCAAATGAAGCTCCAATAGCTTCTAGGCCCTTTGGGGCTATAAAAGGGACCCCTAGTCGCATGGAGCAAAACACCAAGCATACTTTGAGCACACTACAATTCCCAGACTTCACAACCACACCTCTGAAGTGTTTGAGAGAGATCTGAGCGCATTTTCTGAGTCGTTACTCTATCGCTTTGTTGTTGCACTCTCTTCTTTGCATTTCTGTGTGTTGTTGCTCCTTTGTGCTCGTCTGTGCGTACTCTACTCCCTCCCTTACTCTGGTTTTTTATTGTGATCTCTTGTGTAAGGCTTGAGAGACTCCAATTATGGAGATTCCTCACAACTGGGTTGTTATGAGATTTAAGAAGGAACTGTGGTACTCAAGTTTGATCTTTGAATCACTTAAGAAAGGTTGAGTGCAATCCTCGTCCATTGGGACGCCACAACGTGGAGAAGGCAAGCGTTGACTGAACCACGAGATAAAAATTATCGTGTCTCCTGTACCATTTACTTTTGTCGGGGACCATAATTAGGGGTACCCTCAAGACTCCTAATCTCAGCTAGTAACCCCCATCAGCACAAAGCTGCAAAGGCCTGATGGGTGCGATTAAGTCAAGGATCGGTCCACTCAAGGGACACGATCTCGCCTCTCCCGAGCCCAGCCTCGGGCAAGGGCAGCCGACCCCGGAGGATTTACGTCTCGCTCGAGGACCCCCTCCAGCAACGGACACACCTTCGGCTCGCCCGAGGCCCAGACTTCACCAAGAAGCAACCTTGGCCAAGCCGCCACGCCGACCGACCGTATCGCAGGAGCCTTTAATGCAAAGGTGGCCTGACACCTTATCCTGACGCGCGCCCTTCAGTCGACAGAGCCGAAGTGACCGCAGTCACTTCGCCGCTCCACTGACCGGCCTGACAAGAGGACAGCGCCGCCTGCGCCGCTCCGACTGCTGTGCCACTCGGCAGGGTGAGGCTGACAGCAACCAAGTCCGGCCTTAGGCGCCATAGGAAACTCCGCTTCGCCCGACCCTAGGGCTCGGACTCGGGCTTGGCCCTGGAAGACGACGAACTCTGCCTCGCCCGACCCAGGGCTCGGACTCGGGCTCAGCCCCGGAAGACGACGAACTCCGCTTCGCCCGACCCCAGGGCTCGAACTCGGGCTCGGCCCCGGAAGACGACGAACTCCGCCTCGCCCGACCCAGGGCTCGGACTCGGGCTCAGCCCCGGAAGACGACGAACTCCCCTTCGCCCGACCCCAGGGCTCGGACTCGGGCTCAGCCCCGGAAGACGACGAACTCCGCTTCGCCCGACCCCAGGGCTCGGACTCGGGCTCGGCCCCGGAAGACGAGGAACTCCGCCTCGCCCGACCCAGGGCTCGGACTCGGGCTCAGCCCCGGAAGACGACGAACTCCGCTTCGCCCGACCCCAGGGCTCGGACTCGGACTCGGCCCTGGAAGACGACGAACTCCGCCTCGCCCGACCCCAGGGCTCGGACTCAGCCCTGGCCTCAGCCGACAGTCTCCACCTCGCCCGACCCAGGGGCTCGGACTCAACCTCGGCCTCGGAAGACAGACTCGACCTCGACCTCAGAGGAGCCTCCGCCTTGTCCAACCAAGGGCTCAGACCGACCACGTCATAGGAGGTGCCATCATTACCCTACCCCAAGCTAACTCAGGCTACGGGGAACAAGACCGGCGTCCCATCTGGCTCGCCCTGATAAACAAGTAATGATGGCGCCCCACATGCTCCATGACGACGGCGGCTCTCAGCCCCCTTACGGAAGCAAGGAGACGTCAGCAAGGACTCGACAGCTGTCCTTCCACCAGGCTCCAGCGCTCCTCCGACGGCCACGACACCACACAAACCGGGTGCCAAAACCTCTCCGGCTGCCATGACGGCATGTACTTAGGGCGCTAGCTCTTCTCCGCTAGACACGTTAGCACACTGCTACACCCCCCATTGTACACCTGGATCCTCTCCTTACGCCTATAAAAGGAAGGTCCAGGGCCCTCTTACAGAGGGTTGGCCGTGCGGGGAAGGACGGGACGCCGCTCGCGTAAGCCTCTCGCTCCCTCCCGCGTGGACGCTTGTAACCCCCTACTGCAAGCGCACCCGACCTGGGCACGAGACAAACACGAAGGCCGCGGGTTTCCCCTTTTACGCCTATCTCCCTCCGGCTTCTTCCCCCCTTCGTGCTCCGTCTCGCGCCGACCCATCTGGGCTGGGGCACGCGGCGACAATTTACTCGTCGGTCCAGGGACCCCTGGGGTCGAAACGCCGACAGTTGGCGTGCCAGGTAGGGGCCTGCTGCGTGTTGACGAACAGCTTCCTGTCAAGCTCCAGATGGGTAGTCTCCAGCAACCTTTCCAGCCCAGGACGGTGCTCCGTTTCGGGAGTCTTGAGTTCATGTCCCTCGACGGCAGCTACAACATGATACTCCTTCCCCCGTCGCGCGACAGCGACAATGGCGGCCGACAATATGCCCGCCGGCGGCGGGATCGACAACGTCTTCCCCACGTGGCGGAAGAACGGCATTCGAGCTTGTCCCGTCCCCTCCCCCACCGACGGAGGAGGAGGCGGGGCAACCAAGGCCAAGCAGGAGGCGGCATCTCGTCGGCTGTCGAGCGAGTCGACGACGCCGGCGCCCCAACGGGGGGCACGTCGGGCATCGACCTCGCGTCTGAGACGAAGACGAGCGCCGTCTCCCCGCAACATGCCAACTCCAAGCAAACGGGCGACGCCAGCACGCTCGCAAAGGACTTGCTGGGCATCACCCTCGTACCTGAGACGACGGTGTAGTCTGCCCCTGACGCGACTTCGTCACCGCTCGTCGACCAAGAGGTACCGACCGACTCCCATCTCGTGCCTTTTGGGTTCAGCCTCGACCCACCAAGCGACTTCGCTTCGGTGGACGCTCTCATAGAGGCGAGTCCAAACCCTCTGGGGTATTGTATGCGGTCACCCTGGGACCGGCTGACGGCCGTCTCGACCTACGGGACCTCGGGTTCCGAGGAAGATGATGAGCCCGACTTTTGTTGGGATTTCTCTGGACTTGGTAACCCCAGTGCCATGCGGGACTTCATGACCGCATGCGACTACTGCCTTTCCGATTGTTCCGACGGTAGCCGCAGCCTCGGCGACGAGGACTGCGGCCCAAAGTCGTGAATGTTTCCACGTTGATCTAGGGGGTCCCGGTGAAGGCAACCATCTTGGTACGCCGGAAAACGGTGATCCCCTAGGCCTGCGCCTCGCGTTGACATCCTTCGGGAGCTAGCTATGGTCCCCGTCCCGGCGGGGGGTCATGACCCACAGCTCGAGCAAATCCGCGAGATGCAGGCCAGGCTCGACGAGGGAGCAGGAACACTTGAGCCGTTCCGTCGGGACATCGGGCAGGAATGGGCAGGCCAACCTCCGGCCGGAGAAGCGCGTCATCTACCCCAGGGCATCCAGCACCGCATCGCCGACGATGTCAGGGCAAGGCCGCCACCGGCTTCCAGTGGGGTCGGCCAGAACCTGACTGCAGCGGCAATACTTCTCCGCGCGATGCCGGAGCCATCTACCACCGAGGGGCGGCGTATCCAGGGAGAGCTCAAGAATCTCCTGGAGGATGCCGTGGTCCGATGGGCCGAAAGCTCCGCCTCCCGAAGGCAGGGGTACCCCTCGGAACATCGCGCCGCGACTTCCCGATTCATGCGGGAAGCCTCGGTCCACACCGGGCGCACGCGCAACACAGTGCCTGCGGCCCCGGATCGCCTCGGCAACGGACACCCTCACCGCAACCGTCGAACCCACCTCGACGAGAGGGTGCACCGAGGCTACCACCCCAGGCGTGGGGGACGCTACGACAGCGGGGAGGATCGGAGTCCCTCGCCCGAACCAGCCGGTCCGCAGGCTTTCAGCCGAGCCATACGACGGGCGCCATTCCCGACCCGGTTCCGAACCCCGACTATTATCACAAAGTACTCGGGGGAGACGAGACCGGAACTGTGGCTCGCGGACTATCGGCTGGCCTGCCAACTGGGTGGAACGGACGATGACAACCTTGTCATCCGTAACCTCCCCCTGTTCCTCTCCGACTCCGCTCGGGCCTGGCTAGAGCATTTGCCTTCGGGGTAGATCTCCAACTGGGACGACCTGGTCCAAGCCTTCACCGGCAACTTCCAGGGCACGTACGTGCGCCCTGGGAACTCCTGGGATTTCCGAAGCTGCCGCCAGCAGCCGGGGGAGTCCCTTCAGGACTACATCCGGCGATTCTCAAAGCAGCGCACCGAGCTGCCCAACGTCACCGACTCGGATGTCATCGGCGCGTTCCTTGCCGGCACCACCTGCCGCGACCTAGTGAGCAAGCTGGGTCGCAAGACCCCCACCAGGGCGAGCAAGCTGATGGACATCGCCACCAAGTTCGCCTCTGGCCAGGAGGCGGTTGAGGCCATCTTCCGGAAGGATAAGCAGCCCCAGGGCCGCCCACCGGAAGATGTCCCCGAGGCGTCAACTCAGCGCGGCACCAAGAAGAAAGGCAGGAAGAAGTCGCAAGCGAAACGCGATGCCGCCGACGCGGACCTTGTCGCCGCTGCCGAGTACAAGAACCCTCGGAAACCTCCCGGAGGTGCCAATCTCTTCGACAAGATGCTCAAGGAGTCGTGCCCCTATCATCAGGGGCCCGTCAAGCACACCCTTGAGGAGTGCGCCATGCTTTGGCGCCACTTTCACAAGGCCGGGCCACCTGCGGAAGGTGGCAGGGCCCGCGACGACGATAAGAAGGAGGATCACAAGGCAGGAGAGTTCCCCGAGGTCCGCGACTGCTTCATGATCTATGGTGGGCCAGTGGCGAACGCCTCGGCTCGGCACCGCAAGCAAGAGCGTCGGTAGGTCTGCTCAGTAAAGGTGGCGGCGCTGGTCTACCTAGACTGGTCCGACAAGCCCATCACTTTCGACCAGAGCGATCACCCCGACCGCGTGCCGAGCCCGGGGAAATACCCGCTCGTTGTCGACCCCGTCATCGGCAATGTCAGGCTCACCAAGGTCATGGACGGAGGCAGCAGCCTCAACATCATCTACGCCGAGACCCTCGGGCTCCTGCAGATCGACCTGTCCTCGGTCCGGGCAGGCGCTGCGCCTTTTCACGGGATCATCCCCGGGAAACGCGTCCAGCCCCTCGGACAACTCGATCTACCCGTCTGCTTTGGGACACTCTCCAACTTCCGAAGGGAGACCCTCACGTTCGAGGTGATCGGGTTTCAAGGAACCTACCATGCAGTGCTGGGGAGGCCATGCTACGCCAAGTTCATGGCCGTCCCCAACTACACCTACCTCAAGCTCAAAATGCCGGGCCCCAACGGGGTCATCACCGTCGGCCCCATGTATCGACACACGTACGAATGCGACGTGGAGTGCGTGGAGTACGCCGAGGCCCTCACCGAATCCGAGGCCCTCATCGCCGACCTGGAGAGCCTCTCTAAGGAGGCGCCAGACGTGAAGCGCCATGCCGGCAACTTCGAGCCGGCGGAGACGGTTAAGTCCGTCCCTCTCGACCCCAGCAACGACGCCTCCAAGCAGATCCGGATCGGCTCCGAGCTCGACCCCAAATAGGAAGCAGTGCTCATCAACTTTCTCCACGCAAACGCCGACGTTTTCGCGTGGAGTCCCTCGGACATGCCCGGCATACCGAGGGATGTCGCCGAGCACTCGCTGGATATCCGAGCTGGAGCCCGACCCGTGAAGCAGCCTCTGCGCCGATTCGACGAAGAAAAGCGCAGAGCCATAGGCGAGGAGATCCACAAGCTAATGGCAGCAGGGTTCATCAAAGAGGTATTCCATCCCGAATGGCTTGCCAACCCTGTGCTTGTGAGAAAGAAAGGAGGGAAATGGCGGATGTGTGTAGACTACACTGGTCTAAACAAAGCATGTCCGAAAGTTCCCTACCCTCTGCCTCGCATCGATCAAATCGTGGATTCCACTGCTGGGTGCGAAACCCTGTCTTTCCTCGATGCCTACTCAGGGTATCACCAAATCAGGATGAAAGAGTCCGACCAGCTCGCGACTTCTTTCATCACACCCTTCAGCATGTACTACTATGTTACCATGTTGTTCGGTTTGAGGAATGCGGGTGCGACATACCAAAGGTGCATGAACCACGTGTTCGGCGAACACATTGGTCGAACGGTCGAGGCCTACGTCGATGACATCGTAGTCAAGACAAGGAAAGCCTTCGACCTCCTTTCCGACCTTGAAGTGACATTCCGATGTCTCAAGGCGAAAGGCGTAAAGCTCAATCCCGAGAAGTGCGTTTTTGGGGTCCCCCGAGGCATGCTCTTGGGGTTCATCGTCTCCGAGCGGGCATCGAGGCCAACCCAGAAAAAATCACGGCCATCACCAACATGGGGCCCATCAAGGACTTGAAAGGCGTACAGAGGGTCACGGGATGCCTTGCGGCTCTGAGCCGTTTCATCTCACGCCTCGGCGAAAGAGGCCTACCTCTATACCGCCTCTTAAGGAAGGCCGAGTGCTTCACTTGGACTCCTGAGGCCGAGGAAGCCCTCGGGAACCTGAAGGCGCTCCTCACGAACGCGTCCATCTTGGTGCCTCCCGCCGCCGGAGAAGACCTCTTGATCTACGTCGCCGCTACCACTCAGGTGGTCAGCGCCGCGATCATGGTTGAGAGATAAGAAGAAGGGCGTGCATTGCCCGTCCAGAGGCCAGTCTACTTCATCAGTGAGGTACTGTCCGAGACCAAGATCCGCTACCCACAAATTCAGAAGCTGCTGTACGCGGTAATCCTGACGCGGCGGAAGTTGCGACACTACTTCGAGTCTCATCCAGTGACTGTGGTGTCATCCTTCCCCCTGGGAGAGATCATCTAGTGCCGAGAGGCCTTGGGTAGAATTGCAAAGTGGGCGATGGAAATCATGGGCGAGACGATCTCGTTCGCCTCTCGGAAGGCCATCAAGTCCCAGGTCTTGGCGGACTTTGTGGCTGAATGGGTCGACACCCAACTCCCGACAATTCCGATCCAACCGGAACTCTGGACCATGTTTTTCGACGGGTCGCTGATGAAGACAGGGGCAGGCGCGGGCCTGCTCTTCATCTCGCCCCTCGGAAAGCACCTACGCTACGTGCTACGCCTCCACTTCCCAGCGTCCAACAATGTGGCCGAGTACGAGGCTTTGGTCAACGGGTTGCGCATTGCCATCGAGCTAGGGGTCCGACGCCTCGACGCTCGCAGTGACTCGTAGCTCATCATCGACCAAGTCATGAAGAACTCCCACTGCCGCGACCCAAAGATGGAAGCCTACTGCGATGAGGTTCGGTGCCTGGAAGACAAGTTCTATGGGCTCGAGCTCAACCACATCGCCCGACACTACAACGAGACTGCGGACGAGCTGGCTAAGATAGCCTCGGGGCGAACAACGGTTCCCTCGGACGTCTTCTCCCGAGACCTGCACCAACCCTCCGTCAAGACCGACGACATGCTTGAGCCCGAGAAGGCCTCGGCCCAGCCCGAGGCGTCCTCGGCTCGGCCCGAGTGTAACACCCGAAATCTTGTTTTGGGGATTAGTAGAAGAAATCAAAGTAGAATATCACTAATGGATAATTATACTTTGGAATTCACCCTTTCTAAAATAAATAGTAAAATTTAAAGCAATGAGAGTTAATATACATATATAAAAAAAATTAATTACAATTTATTATCCTCTTCAAGAAATATATAAACTATTCTCTTTTGAGTTAAAGTCACTTTTAGAATTCATATTAAATTCTTCCTAAATTAAAAGGGTAAGATATACATTCAAATAACTTCTTTGGAATAAGTGGATGTGAAGCATCTTATCTAAATAAATAAAATAAATCTTTGCATCATTCTGGGATTATTTTGGTTGTTTAATATAAACTGGATTTTGAAATTCAAAACAGGTTTGAATTAGTGACTCATTTAAATTTAAAATAGTTAAAACAAATAGAAATTTAAATTAGAAAAGGAAAAAGGAGAAGGAAACCTGTGCCTGGGCTCAAAAACAACCTGGCCGGCCCAACTCCCTTTCACGCCAGCCCACTTCGCCACTCGTTCACGCGCGCCTCCAGAGTTGGATGTGTCACTGTATGGCTGGGCCCGCTTCCCGGGTCAACCCCTCTCTCGCGCCGTTCGCTTACGCGTGGGACCCACGATGCCGCCTCTCTTCCGCGCTCGCCGTTCCTCCCCGCATTTGCTGGTTCGTGGGACCCGCTGGCAGTGACTTTGTCCACGGCTCCACGCTTGCCCAGCGCCATAGCACGAACCTGGGCGCCGTCAACCGTGAAGCTCCGTATGTGCCGCCGCGCGAATTCCGCGTTTAGCTGCAACCGCCGCGGATCCTCCCCTACCGTCGCGTTCTCAACCAACCTCCGGACCTCCGCTATAAAGCCAGGTCCTGCGGTGCCCTCGTCCCCTCGACCTTTTGGATACACCATGCCGGGAGGAGATGGGGAGGTGAGAGCGAAACCGAGATTTGCCGCCAACAGCTAGTGCGCGATTCACCGGTGTTCGGTTCGCGGGAAAGCTTGGGAGCGTCTCCTCTGGGGCTACCGCAAGTCAGGGGTGCTCTGCCGAGGTTTGGGGTGTCTGGGGGGTGGCTTAATTTCTCGTCGGAGCTTTACCCCCGCCGCGGAACTACGCCTCACCGTGGACAGGGCAGTCGCCACATCGAAATCTGGTAAGGAATCCGCTATCACGCTTGCCTTATTCCCCTGATCATGCGCCGCCAATTTAGCTCAGGTTGGGTGTGCGGTTCGTCAGGAATCGCTCACCGAAGTTATAGCGTGCCGCGAAGCTCTCACTCGCCGCTGCCGGGTGCTTGGATAGCAGGCTGCATCGCGTAGGGCAGATATGAAGCAGGTGTGCGGGAGCATGGGTTTAGGGCGTATATGCGATCGGGGGGAGCCTTGGGGCCGTGTTGGGAGCCGCTGGCCATGGCCTCCACCACGGTCGTGCTTACGCGCCGCCGGTCTTACCGTCGGGGTAGAAGATGACTTATGTGTCGTAGGATCTAATCCGGCGATCGGGGGGGCATAGCATGTTTTGAGTGTGTTAGGGTCGTTGATGGTCAATCGGGTGGATAGGATTGGGAGAGGCGTGGACCCTTGGATCCCAGATGTGTGGGCCGATCTTCGTACAATCTGAAGCGTTGCTCCCTGATCTGGCGGTTAGCACTTCGTACCGGTTCGCTTAATGGATCAATTTGATCTGGACCGTCCAGAGTCGATCCGGTGGCCCTGGCGCAACGATACCCTTTTGGCTATTCAATTTTGTAAAAGAGCCCTCGAATTACTAGGAAATCAACCCGCAGTACAGTACACCCAGGGACGCGCTGAGTCTTAAGAATTTTACCCCGAGACCCCTGTTGTTCTCAGTTATTGAGGCCCAGACCAGAGATCTTTTAAATTAAATAAATGAAATAGAAAATGGATTTTTAATAGGAAAATATATGCTAGAACTTTGATAATTCATAGAAAATTCATTTTAGCTCCAAATTGAACCATTCCAGTTTCTAAAATTTTGTAATAATATTCTTCATCATTTGGTGCCTCTGTTTTGGCATGAAAGGCTCATTTAAATTTATCTAATACTTAATCTTGTATTAAATACATAAAAGCTACAGAAATTCATAACTTGAAATATATAACTCCAAATTTAGTGATTCTTGTTCCTACAATCTCGTAGCTACGCGTAGATTATTATTATTCAGTTTGTACTTATGTTTGGTGTAATGTTAATTTTTGCCTATACAATGTTTGTTTGTATTGCTACGACTAGAGCGAGGTCACGTGTCATCTGAAGAGCAAGTTGGTACCTGGATTCTCAAGGCCCAGGCAAGTTGTGCCCTTGATCACTTCTTTTTACCCACTCATGTTCTAATTAATCATAATGATCTGCATAGGTTAATTTTGATGGGACCCAATAGGTTACCTTAGTTTGTCTATCTTTATACCTTGTTTACCACTGAACTCTCTGGGTAGTACTTGCCAGTGCTATATGTGGTTTTGGGTATGGAGATACACTATTCATGATTACACTTCTGTTATCAGTTGTTATTTATTGTTCATGATAAGATCATTATGTTAATTGGAACATGGAGCGACCACCTGGGAAAACAGTGCTACCACAAGGGAGGAATGGGACCCCTTGGCTGATTAATTAGGAAAGCTAGTGGAAGACTACCTTACCCGAAAGGGGCAAGGGCAGTAGGGGAGTGGTCAGTGTAGGGAGGCCCTCGGGAGGATTTTGCTGCGATGGCGGTCCTGCAAGGGATTCCTGCATTGGAACTTCCTATAAACTGTAGCGGGTTTTCGGAAGCTAGTGGAACTTTGTAAAGGCCTCGTAGTGGATCCCTAGCCATTCACCTCGGTAGTGTCTAAGGGCCTTGCAAACCCTGGCGACATGGGATACACGACTTGTGGGTAAAGATGCGCAACCTCTGCAGAGTGTAAAACTAGTATACTAGCCGTGCTCACGGTCATGAGCGGCTCGGACCCTCACATGATTAAATTATGGAACTTAAACTCAATTTGTCATATGCATTGCATCGCAGGTGAAGTTGTTACTTTTGTTCTACTATTTAACTGGGTTGGTATTTACTTATACTTAGTAACTGCTAATAAAATTTTGACCAACTTTAAAAGCAATGCTCAGCTCTAACCATCTTCTTTGGTAAGCCTTACACTTCACGTGAGCTCCCACCTTTGGCGAGTTCATGCACATTATTCCCCACAACTTGTTGAGCGATGAACGTATGTGAGCTCACTCTTGCTGTCTCACACACCCCACAGGTCAAGAACAGGTACCACAGGATGAGGCGCTTGGAGGATGCTGTGATGAGTTCGTGAGAGGTCTAGGCCGTCGTCTCCCAGTCAACTTTGGGTTGCTGGACCGTTGTCTCCTTATAATGTAATTATTTATTTTGTATAGAACTCCTGTTATATATAAAGATGTGACATTCGATCCTGTGCCACTATACATCATATGTGTGAGACTTGGTCCCAGCATACCTGGTGTTTATGTTCGCGCCCGGGTTTTGGACCCCTAAAATCCGGGTGTGACAGAAGTGGTATCAGAGGAATGTTGACTGTAGGACGAAGCCTAGGTAGAACTAGACAACCATTCTTTACTTACCTTACTCTGATTCTTTTCTAAACTCACCTTAATCTTTTCTCGTCTATTTCCGCTTTACTCTGATTATTCTTATCTTTTCTTTCTAAAAGACAAATGTGGATTTCACACTTTGAAATCCTGTGCCTAAAGTGACCTTTAGGAATAGGAGACCTATTCTTAGGAAAAAAACAAAACTATTTTATTATATAGATGTATATGAACTTGAATGTTTGTTCTTATGATACTTGCCTGATTTGGATCTTTGTTTGAGGGTGATGAGTTGTGGAGTAATCTGCATATACATCTAGGCATAAAGGATAGTATTTATAAAATAACTAGACAATCTAGAATATCCCCATTAAAAGGTAACTAGTATTCCATATCTATCTCATCTTATAAGATTCTATCCTACACACATATATCCATCTTATCTTAAAAAGATACTCATCTTATCTTGAAAGGATTTTATGTCATGCTAATAGATCTAACTGATCTCAAAAGATTCTATCTTATCTTTATGGATCCATCTTATCCTAAGAAGCATACTTATCCACCCTAGTTTAACAACCATGATCTAATGCAAAATAATTAGATCTTATCTAGTCAAACTAGTCATACCAATCTAATCTAGATTCCATCTAAACTAATATGATCTAATCTAATGTGGTCTACTTAAACAGATTAGTGATACTGGTAGAAGAGATTAAACCCTACTAGTCAGGTATTAACTTAACTTCGCACATTAGACCAACTCAACCATGGGCATAAGATCTAACCTAGCCAATAGAGTCATGATGGATTGCATAATCTGCCTATCCCCACCTAACATCAAACAAACTTTTGACCTATATCATGTAGTCTATCTCATCCATATCTATCTTAACCATATTCCCAACCGATGATATACACTAACCATGAATCAATGAGACCAAGACTGGAGAAGAAGATGATCAACTTCATCAAGAAAGGATGAGCACCAACTCAAGTCTTCAAGGATCAAGTGAGGTCACCAAGATGAATCAAGATCCACAGTTCTAGATAAAGTCTTACCTTATTATACTCTTCCTTGCCACAACCTATACTTGCCACAACCGTACCTCATCTTACATAAAAAAAAATGGCTAGACATATGTATATCCATATCTTCCAAATCATCTGCTAATGTGTAAAAAAAAAACTTCAAACAAAACTTTTGAATCCTAAACTAAATGAGAAACTAAAATTCAAACCAAACTGGTTGCATCCCCTTTTCTTACAAATCTCGAGGACGAGATTTTTGTTAAGGGGGGTAGGATTTGTAACACCCGAAATCTTGTTTTGGGGATTAGTAGAAGAAATCAAAGTAGAATATCACTAATGGATAATTATACTTTGGAATTCACCCTTTCTAAAATAAATAGTAAAATTTAAAGCAATGAGAGTTAATATACATATATAAAAAAAATTAATTACAATTTATTATCCTCTTCAAGAAATATATAAACTATTCTCTTTTGAGTTAAAGTCACTTTTAGAATTCATATTAAATTCTTCCTAAATTAAAAGGGTAAGATATACATTCAAATAACTTCTTTGGAATAAGTGGATGTGAAGCATCTTATCTAAATAAATAAAATAAATCTTTGCATCATTCTGGGATTATTTTGGTTGTTTAATATAAACTGGATTTTGAAATTCAAAATAGGTTTGAATTAGTGACTCATTTAAATTTAAAATAGTTAAAACAAATAGAAATTTAAATTAGAAAAGGAAAAAGGAGAAGGAAACCTGTGCCTGGGCTCAAAAACAACCTGGCCGGCCCAACTCCCTTTCACGCCAGCCCACTTCGCCACTCGTTCACGCGCGCCTCCAGAGTTGGATGTGTCACTGTATGGCTGGGCCCGCTTCCGGGTCAACCCCTCTCTCGCGCCGTTCGCTTACGCGTGGGACCCACGATGCCGCCTCTCTTCCGCGCTCGCCGTTCCTCCCCGCATTTGCTGGTTCGTGGGACCCGCTGGCAGTGACTTTGTCCATGGCTCCACGCTTGCCCAGCGCCATAGCACGAACCTGGGCGCCGTCAACCGTGAAGCTCCGTATGTGCCGCCGCGCGAATTCCGCGTTTAGCTGCAACCGCCGCGGATCCTCCCCTACCGTCGCGTTCTCAACCAACCTCCGGACCTCCGCTATAAAGCCAGGTCCTGCGGTGCCCTCGTCCCCTCGACCTTTTGGATACACCATGCCGGGAGGAGATGGGGAGGTGAGAGCAAAACCGAGATTTGCCGCCAACAGCTAGTGCGCGATTCACCGGTGTTCGGTTCGCGGGAAAGCTTGGGAGCGTCTCCTCTGGGGCTACCGCAAGTCAGGGGTGCTCTGCCGAGGTTTGGGGTGTCTGGGGGGTGGCTTAATTTCTCGTCGGAGCTTTACCCCCACCGCGGAACTACGCCTCACCGTGGACAGGGCAGTCGCCACATCGAAATCTGGTAAGGAATCCGCTATCACGCTTGCCTTATTCCCCTGATCATGCGCCGCCAATTTAGCTCAGGTTGGGTGTGCGGTTCGTCAGGAATCGCTCACCGAAGTTATAGCGTGCCGCGAAGCTCTCACTCGCCGCTGCCGGGTGCTTGGATAGCAGGCTGCATCGCGTAGGGCAGATATGAAGCAGGTGTGCGGGAGCATGGGTTTAGGGCGTATATGCGATCGGGGGGAGCCTTGGGGCCGTGTTGGGAGCCGCTGGCCATGGCCTCCACCACGGTCGTGCTTACGCGCCGCCGGTCTTACCGTCGGGGTAGAAGATGACTTATGTGTCGTAGGATCTAATCCGGCGATCGGGGGGGCATAGCATGTTTTGAGTGTGTTAGGGTCGTTGATGGTCAATCGGGTGGATAGGATTGGGAGAGACGTGGACCCTTGGATCCCAGATGTGTGGGCCGATCTTCATACAATCTGAAGCGTTGCTCCCTGATCTGGCGGTTAGCACTTCGTACCGGTTCGCTTAATGGATCAATTTGATCTGGACCGTCCAGAGTCGATCCGGTGGCCCTGGCGCAACGATACCCTTTTGGCTATTCAATTTTGTAAAAGAGCCCTCGAATTACTAGGAAATCAACCCGCAGTACAGTACACCCAGGGACGCGCTGAGTCTTAAGAATTTTACCCCGAGACCCCTGTTGTTCTCAGTTATTGAGGCCCAGACCAGAGATCTTTTAAATTAAATAAATGAAATAGAAAATGGATTTTTAATAGGAAAATATATGCTAGAACTTTGATAATTCATAGAAAATTCATTTTAGCTCCAAATTGAACCATTCCAGTTTCTAAAATTTTGTAATAATATTCTTCATCATTTGGTGCCTCTGTTTTGGCATGAAAGGCTCATTTAAATTTATCTAATACTTAATCTTGTATTAAATACATAAAAGCTACAGAAATTCATAACTTGAAATATATAACTCCAAATTTAGTGATTCTTGTTCCTACAATCTCGTAGCTACGCGTAGATTATTATTATTCAGTTTATACTTATGTTTGGTGTAATGTTAATTTTTGCCTATACAATGTTTGTTTGTATTGCTACGACTAGAGCGAGGTCACGTGTCATCTGAAGAGCAAGTTGGTACCTGGATTCTCAAGGCCCAGGCAAGTTGTGCCCTTGATCACTTCTTTTTACCCACTCATGTTCTAATTAATCATAATGATCTGCATAGGTTAATTTTGATGGGACCCAATAGGTTACCTTAGTTTGTCTATCTTTATACCTTGTTTACCACTGAACTCTCTGGGTAGTACTTGCCAGTGCTATATGTGGTTTTGGGTATGGAGATACACTATTCATGATTACACTTCTGTTATCAGTTGTTATTTATTGTTCATGATAAGATCATTATGTTAATTGGAACATGGAGCGACCACCTGGGAAAACAGTGCTACCACAAGGGAGGAATGGGACCCCTTGGCTGATTAATTAGGAAAGCTAGTGGAAGACTACCTTACCCGAAAGGGGCAAGGGCAGTAGGGGAGTGGTCAGTGTAGGGAGGCCCTCGGGAGGATTTTGCTGCGATGGCGGTCCTGCAAGGGATTCCTGCATTGGAACTTCCTATAAACTGTAGCGGGTTTTCGGAAGCTAGTGGAACTTTGTAAAGGCCTCGTAGTGGATCCCTAGCCATTCACCTCGGTAGTGTCTAAGGGCCTTGCAAACCCTGGTGACATGGGATACACGACTTGTGGGTAAAGATGCGCAACCTCTGCAGAGTGTAAAACTAGTATACTAGCCGTGCTCACGGTCATGAGCGGCTCGGACCCTCACATGATTAAATTATGGAACTTAAACTCAATTTGTCATATGCATTGCATCGCAGGTGAAGTTGTTACTTTTGTTCTACTATTTAACTGGGTTGGTATTTACTTATACTTAGTAACTGCTAATAAAATTTTGACCAACTTTAAAAGCAATGCTCAGCTCTAACCATCTTCTTTGGTAAGCCTTACACTTCACGTGAGCTCCCACCTTTGGCGAGTTCATGCACATTATTCCCCACAACTTGTTGAGCGATGAACGTATGTGAGCTCACTCTTGCTGTCTCACACACCCCACAGGTCAAGAACAGGTACCACAGGATGAGGCGCTTGGAGGATGCTGTGATGAGTTCGTGAGAGGTCTAGGCCGTCGTCTCCCAGTCAACTTTGGGTTGCTGGACCGTTGTCTCCTTATAATGTAATTATTTATTTTGTATAGAACTCCTGTTATATATAAAGATGTGACATTCGATCCTGTGCCACTATACATCATATGTGTGAGACTTGGTCCCAGCATACCTGGTGTTTATGTTCGCGCCCGGGTTTTGGACCCCTAAAATCCGGGTGTGACACCGAGGCACCCTCGGCTCTGCCCGAGACACCCTCGGCTCAGCCCGAGGCAACCTCGGCCACCAAAGATGAGGCACTGCGCGTCGAGGAAGAGCAAAGCGGGGTCACGCCTAATCGAAACTGGCAGACCCCGTACCTGCAATATCTCCACCGAGGAGAGCTACCCCTCGACCAAGCCGAAGCTCGGCGGTTGGCGCGGCGAGCCAAGTCGTTCGTCTTGCTGGGGGACGGGAAGGAGCTCTACCACCACAGCCCCTCAGGCATCCTCCAGCGATGCATATCCATCGCCGAAGGCCAGGAGCTCTTACAAGAAATACACTCGGGGGCTTGCGGTCATCACGCAGCACCTCGAGCCCTTGTTGGAAACGCCTTCCGACAAGGCTTCTACTGGCCAACCATGGTGGCCGACGCCACTAGAATTGTGCGCACCTGCAAAGGGTGTCAATTCTACGCAAGGCAGACCCACCTGCCCGCTCAAGCTCTGCAGACCATACCCATCACCTGGTCGTTTGTTGTGTGGGGTCTAGACCTCGTCGGCCCCTCGCAGAAGGCACCCGGGGGCTACACGCACCTGCTGGTCGCCGTCGACAAATTCTCCAAGTGGATCGAGGTCCGGCCCCTAAACAGCATCAGGTCCGAACAGGCGGTGGCGTTCTTCACCAACATCATCCATCGCTTTGGGGTCCCGAACTCCATCATCACCAACAACGGCACCCAGTTCTCCAGCAGAAAGTTCCTGGACTTCTGCGATGATCACCACATCCGGGTGGACTAGGCCGCCGTGGCTCACCCCATGACGAATGGGCAAGTAGAGCGTACCAACGGCATGATCCTGCAAGGACTCAAGCCACGGATCTACAACGACCTCAACAAGTTTGGCAAGCGATGGATGATGGAGCTCCCCTCGGTGGTCTAGAGTCTGAGGACAACGCCGAGCCGAGCCACGGGCTTCACACCGTTCTTTCTAGTCTATGGGGCCGAGGCCATCTTGCCCATAGACATAGAATACGGTTCCCCGAGGGCGAGGGCCTACGACGATCAAAGCAACCGAGCTAACCGAGAAGACTCATTGGACCAGCGGGAGGAGGCTCGGGACATGGCCTTGCTACACTCGGCGCGGTATCAGCAGTCCCTGCGACGCTACCACGCCCGAGGGGTTCGGTCCCGAGACCTCCAGGTGGGCGACCTGGTGCTTCGGCTGCGACAAGACGCCCGAGGGCGGCACAAGCTCACGCCTCCCTGGGAAGGGCCGTTCGTCATCGCCAAAGTTCTGAAGCCCGGGACGTACAAGCTGGCCAACAGTCAAGGCGAGGTCTACAACAATGCTTGGAACATCCGACAGCTACGTCGCTTCTACCCTTAAGATGCTTTCAAGTCGTTCATACACCTCGTTCACACACGAAGTCTAACCATCAAGGAAGGGTCGGCCTTGCCTCGGCAAAAGCCCGACCCTCCCTCGGGGGCTAGAAGGGGGGAACCCCTCTGCGTCAAAATTTTTCCTTGGAAAAAGATCTTTTCTGCCAGAATATCTCTCGTGCTTTTTGACTACTTCGAAAGTGGATCCTGAAAACGACGGAGTACACGTAAGCAGCCAAGGCTGACCGAGCCGAGGGACTCCTACGCCTCCGGGATACGGATACCTCACTCATCACCTTCTGCGATAAGTAACTCACGCTCGGATAAGCGATTCCGCTGATCGAACAAGTCCCAACGCTCGAAGACCTTTCTACCGAAACGATTTTTCGGGCCTTATCGACTACATCGATAGCAGAATCTGGCGGACGAGTAAGAGTACACGTAAGCGGCAAGGCCGACCGAGCCGAGGGATTCCTACGCCTCCGGGATACGGATACCTCACTCATCACCTTCCGTGAAAAGTAACTCTCGCTTGGACAAACAACTCTGTTACCGACAAATAAGTCCAGATACTTGAAGCAAGGGGAAAAGACACGCAGCTTTACAACATGACGACAGTATGTTTGGGCCTCGGCGGCCGCAGAAAACATACGCACACTACAAGATAACCCGATCCTGCAGGCTCGGACCTTGACGGTTGAAGGGAGCAGCAGCACCCTCGGCGTCAACTACACCTTCATCGAGGTTCGACCTAGCCTCGGACGGCGATGCGGTCGGAGGATCTCCACTTCGAAGGACGACATCAGAACCACGCCCGGGCCATCGCCGCCAGGGTCTCTTCCAGGAGTCCGGCTCGAGCAGACGGCTCGGCCGGTCACCCCGAAGCCTCAGTCGGCTGTCCCCCGAGGACATCAGCCCAGCCCATGGCCTCGGCAACTCGACTTCGGCGCCGGTCCCGCCAGTGGACGGCCCGGGCAGGCTCTGGCCGACGAAGTCTTCTTTTCGAGTCAACTCCGCCTCTGTCTGTGCTGACACCGCTACCTCCGGCTTCGGCTCATCGAAGAGCGGCCGAGGGTTCCTTTAACTAAGCAAGAGAAACCTCGGACAGCAAGGCCGTCCGAGCCGAGGGACTCCTACGCCTCCGGGATACGGATACCTCACTCGTCACCTTCGCACGAGGCAACTCACGCTTGGTGAAGCGGTTCAGATAGCCGACAGGCGAGTCTTAGTGCTCGAAATGAAGAAAAAACACGCCTCCATGCCGAAAATACATACATGTTTAGGCCCCGACAGCCACAATGAACAGACTCCGGCACTCAAGGTGCCATTACAAACGGAACTCCGGTTCCACCTCCGCGGGTACGAACAACCTGAAAGGGAATTAGGCTTACACCTATATTCCTAAATTAATTTCGGTGGTTGAATTGCCCAACACAAATAATTGGACTAACTAGTTTGCCCAAGTTTATAAGTTTTACAGGTGCCAAAGGTTCACAACAAGTCAATAAAAAGACCAAAGTTGGGTTCAAGATAGTGAGCTAAAGGCGTCCCTGGTCTGGCGCACCGGACTGTCCGGTGTGCACCGGACAGTGTCCGGTGCACCAGAGGCACTTCGAGGCTGAACTCTTCACTTTCGGGAAAATCCGGAGGCGGCTCGCTATAATTCACTGGACTGTCCGGTGTACACTGGACAGTGTCCGGTGCTCCAAGAAAAGGCGACCTCCGGAACTCGCCAGTCTCGGGAATTCGCTTCGGCTGCTCCGTTATAATTCACCGGACATGTCCGGTGTACACCGGACCGTCCGGTGTAACTACGGGGCAACAGCTACTTCCGGCGCCAACGGCTACCTGCAGCGCATTAATTGCGCGCTAGCGCGCGCAGAGGTCAGACACGCCCATGCTGGCACACCGGACACCCTACAGTTCATGTCCGGTGCGCCACCGGTCATCCAGGCGGGCCCAGCGTCAGAGCTCCAACGGTCGGAACCCTAACGTTCGGGTGACGTGGCTGGCGCACCGGACTGTCCGGTGTGCACCGGACTGTCCGGTGCACCATACGACAGACAGCCTGCACCCAAACGGCTAGTTTGGTGGTTGGGGCTATAAATACCCCCAACCACCCCACATTCAAGTCATCCAAGTTTTCCCACTTCAACTACTTACAAGAGCTCTAGCATTGCTTCTAAACACACCAAAGTGATCAAATCCTCTCCAAACTCCACACAACGCCCTAGTGATTAGTGAGAGAGATTTGCTTGTGTTCTTTCGAGCTCTTGCGCTTGGATTGCTTTCTTCCTTCTTTGATTCTTCATTGCGATCAAACTCACTTGTAATTGAGGCAAGAGACACCAATCTTGTGGTGGTCCTTGTGGGAACTTTGTGTTCCAAACATTTGAGAAGAGAAAGCTCACTCGGTCCGAGGGATCGTTTGAGAGAGGGAAAGGGTTGAAAGAGACCCGGTCTTTGTGACCACCTCAACGGGGACTAGGTTTGCAAGAACCGAACCTCGGTAAAACAAATCCTCGTGTCACACTCCTTATTCGCTTGTGATTTGTTTTGCACCCTCTCGTGGACTCTATTATATTTCTAACACTAACCCGACTTGTAGTTGTGATTATTTTTGAGAATTTCAGTTTCGCCCTATTCACCCCCCCTCTAGGCGACTTTCAATTGGTATCAGAGCCCGGTGCTTCATTAGAGCCTAACCGCTCGAAGTGATGTCGGGAGATCACACCAAGAGGGAGATGGAGACCGGCGACAAGCCCACTACGAGTCACGGGAGCACTTCATCGGAAGAGTCCCGCACCAAGAGGAAGGAGAAAAAGAAGGACTCCTCCAAACGGAAGGAGAAAAGATCTTCTTCTTCACACCACAAAGAAAAGAAGGAAAAATCCTCTTCCCACAAGCCGCATCGAAGTGGGGACAAGAAAAAGAGGATGAGTAAGGTGGTCTACTACGAGACTGATTCTTTGTCGACATCCACCTCCGGCTCCGACGCGGCGTCCGTCACTTCTAAGCGCCAAGAGCGTAAGAAGTATAGTAAGATCCCCTTACGCTACCCTCGCATTCCTAAACATACACCTTTGCTTTCCGTCCCATTAGGCAAACCAGCAACGTTTGATGGTGAAGACTATGCTAGGTGGAGTGATTTAATGCGATTTCATCTAACCTCACTCCACAAAAGTATATGGGATGTTGTTGAGTTTGGTGTACAGGTACCATCCGTAGGGGATGAAGACTATGATGTGGATGAAGTGGCCCAAATCGAGCACTTCAATTCCCAAGCCACAACCATTCTCCTCGCCTCTCTAAGTAGAGAGGAATATAACAAGGTGCAAGGATTGAAGAATGCGAAGGAGATTTGGGACTTACTCAAGACCGCGCACGAAGGTGATGAACTCACCAAGATCACCAAGCAGGAAACGATCGAGGGGGAGCTCGGTCGCTTTCGTCTTCGCCAAGGAGAGGAGCCACAAGATATGTACAACCGGCTCAAAACCTTGGTGAACCAAGTGCGCAACCTCGGGAGCAAGAAATGGGACGACCACGAGCTTGATGAACCCTCCACGTCCGAAGCACAACCGGTGGCATTTAAGGCGACAGAGGAAAAGAAGGAGGAGTCTACACCGAGTAGACAACCAATTGACGCCTCCAAGCTCGACAATGAGGAGATGGCTTTAATCATCAAAAGCTTTCGCCAAATCCTCAAGCAACAGAAGGGGAAGGATTACAAATCCCGTTCCAAGAAGGTTTGCTACAAGTGTGGTAAGCCCGGTCACTTTATTGCTAAATGTCCACTATCAAGTGACAGTGACAGGGATAACGACAAGAAGGGCAAGAGGAGAGAAAAGAAGAGGTACCACAAGAAGAAGGGCGGCGATGCCCACGTGTGCCGCGAGTGGGACTCCGACGAGAGCTCCACCGACTCCTCCTCCGACGACGAGGACGCTGCCAACATCGCCGTCACTAAGGGACTCCTTTTCCCCAACATCGGCCACAAGTGCCTCATGGCAAAGGATGGCAAAAAGAAGAAGGTTAAATCTAAATCCTCCACTAGATATGAGTCTTCTAGTGATGAAAATGCTAGTGATGAGGAGGATAACTTGCGTACCCTTTTTGCCAACCTTAACATGGAACAAAAGGAAAAATTAAATGAATTAATTAGTGCCATACATGAAAAGGATGACCTTTTGGATTCCCAAGAGGACTTCCTAATTAAGCAAAACAAGAAATATGTTAAGATTAAAAATGCTTATGCTCTAGAAATAGAAAAATGTCAAAAACTATCTAGTGAGCTAAGCACTTGCCATGACACTATTGCCAACCTTAGAAATGAAAATGCTAAATTAATTGCTAAGGTTGATTCAAATGTTTGTAATGTTTCAATTCCAAATCTTAGAAATGATAATGATGATTTGCTTGCTAAGATTGATGAATTGAATGTATCCCTTGCTAGCCTTAGAGTAGAAAATGAAAATTTGATTGCTAAGGCTAAAGATTTTGATGTTTGCAATGTTACTATTTCCAACCTTAGAAGTGAGAATGATATATTACATGCTAAGGTTGTAGAATTAAAATCTTGCAAACCCTCTACATCTAATGTTGAGCATGTTTCTATTTGCACTAGATGTAGAGATGTTGATATTGATGCTATTCATGATCATGTGGCTTTAATTAAACAACAAAATGATCGTATAGCAAGATTAGATGCTAAAATTGCCGAGCATAACTTAGAAAATGAAAAGTTTAAATTTGCTAGAAGTATGCTCTATAATGGGAGACGCCCTGGCATCAAGGATGGCATTGGCTTCCAAAGGGGAGACAATGTCAAACTTAGTGCCCCTCCTAAAAGATTGTCAAATTTTGTTAAGGGCAAGGCTCCCATGCCTCAGGATAACGAGGGTTACATTTTGTACCCTGCCGGTTATCCTGAGAGCAAAATTAGGAGAATTCATTCTAGGAAGTCTCACTCTGGCCCTAATCATGCTCTTATGTATAAGGGTGAGACATCTAGCTCTAGGAAACCAACCCATGCTAAGTTGCCTAAGAAGAGAACTCCTAATGCATCAAATGATCATGGCATTTCATTTAAGACTTTTGATGCATCTTATGTGCTTACTAACAAATCCGGCAAGGTAGTTGCCAAGTTTGTTGGGGGCAAACACAAGGGCTCCAAGACTTGTGTTTGGGTACCCAAAGTTCTTGTTTCTAATGCCAAAGGACCCAAAACCGTTTGGGTACCTAAAGTCAAGAACTTAACTTGTTTTGTAGGCTTATGCATCCGGGGGCTCAAGTTGGATCATCGACAGCGGGTGCACAAACCATATGACAGGGGAGAAGAAGATGTTCTCCTCCTACGAGAAAAACCAAGATCCCCAACGAGCTATCACATTCGGGGATGGAAACCAAGGTTTGGTCAAAGGTTTGGGTAAAATAGCTATATCTCCTGACCATTCCATTTCCAATGTTTTTCTTGTAGATTCTTTAGATTACAATTTGCTTTCTGTATCTCAATTATGTCAAATGGGCTACAACTGTCTATTTACTGATGTAGGTGTCACTGTCTTTAGAAGAAGTGATGATTCAATAGCATTTAAGGGAGTGTTAGAGGGTCAGCTATACTTAGTAGATTTTGATAGAGCTGAACTCGACACTTGCTTAATTGCTAAGACTAACATGGGTTGGCTCTGGCACCGCCGACTAGCCCATGTTGGAATGAAGAATCTTCATAAGCTTCTAAAGGGAGAACACATTTTAGGACTAACAAATGTTCATTTTGAGAAAGACAGGATTTGTAGCGCATGCCAAGCCGGGAAGCAAGTTGACACTCATCATCCACACAAAAACATCATAACAAGTGACAGGCCACTGGAGCTCCTACACATGGACCTATTCGGCCCGATCGCTTACATAAGCATCGGCGGGAGTAAGTACTGTCTAGTTATTGTGGATGATTATTCTCGCTTCACTTGGGTGTTCTTTTTGCAGGAAAAATCTCATACCCAAGAGACCTTAAAGGGATTCTTGAGACGGGCTCAAAATGAGTTCGGCTTAAGGGTCAAGAAAATTAGAAGCGACAATAGGACGGAGTTCAAGAACTCACAAATAGAAGGCTTCCTTGAGGAGGAGGGCATCAAGCATGAGTTCTCTTCTCCCTACACCCCACAACAAAATGGTGTAGTGGAGAGGAAGAATCGAACTCTATTGGATATGGCAAGAACCATGCTTGATGAGTACAAGACACCGGATCGGTTTTGGGCCGAGGCAGTCAACACCGCTTGCTACGCCATCAACCGGTTATATCTACACCGAATCCTCAAGAAGACATCCTATGAACTCCTAACCGGTAAAAAGCCCAATATTTCATATTTTAGAGTTTTTGGTAGCAAATGCTTTATTCTTGTTAAAAGAGGTAGAAAATCTAAATTTGCTCCTAAAACTGTAGAAGGCTTTTTACTAGGATATGATTCAAACACAAGGGCATATAGAGTCTTTAACAAGTCCTCAGGACTAGTTGAAGTTTCTTGTGACGTTGTGTTTGATGAGACTAACGGCTCTCAAGTAGAGCAAGTTGATCTTGATGAGATAGGTGATGAAGAGGCTCCGTGCATCGCGCTAAGGAACATGTCCATTGGGGATGTGTGTCCTAAGGAATCCGAAGAGCCTCCAAGTGCACAAGATCAACCATCCTCCTCCACGCAAGCATCTCCACCAACTCAAAATGAGGACGAGGCTCAAGTTGATGAAGGAGAAGATCAAAGAGATGAGCCACCTCAAGATGACGGCAATGATCAAGGGGGAGATGCAAATGATCAAGACAAGGAGGATGAACAACCAAGGCCACCTCACCCAAGAGTCCACCAAGCAATCCAACGAGATCACCCCGTCGACACCATCCTCGGCGACATTCATAAGGGGGTAACCACTCGATCTCGGGTTGCACATTTTTGTGAGCATTACTCTTTTGTTTCCTCTATTGAGCCACACAGGGTAGAGGAAGCACTTCAAGATTCGGATTGGGTGATGGCGATGCAAGAGGAGCTCAACAACTTCACCAGGAATGAGGTATGGCATTTAGTTCCACGTCCTAATCAAAATGTTGTAGGAACCAAGTGGGTCTTCTGCAACAAGCAAGACGAGCATGGTGTGGTGACAAGGAACAATGCTCGACTCGTGGCCAAGGGGTATTCACAAGTCGAAGGTTTGGATTTCGGTGAAACCTATGCACCCGTAGCTAGGCTTGAGTCAATTCGCATATTATTAGCCTATGCTACTTACCATGGCTTCAAGCTTTATCAAATGGACGTGAAGAGTGCGTTCCTCAATGGACCAATCAAGGAGGAGGTCTATGTTGAGCAACCTCCCGGCTTTGAAGACAGTGAGTACCCTAACCATGTCTATAGGCTCTCTAAGGCGCTTTATGGGCTCAAGCAAGCCCCAAGAGCATGGTATGAATGCCTAAGAGATTTCCTTATAGCTAATGGCTTCAAAGTCGGCAAGGCCGATCCTACTTTATTCACTAAAACTCTTGACAATGATTTGTTTGTATGCCAAATTTATGTTGATGATATTATATTTGGGTCTACTAACGAATCTACATGTGAAGAATTTAGTAGGATCATGACACAAAAATTTGAGATGTCTATGATGGGGGAGTTGAAGTATTTTCTAGGATTCCAAGTCAAGCAACTCCAAGAGGGCACCTTCATTAGCCAAACAAAGTATACTCAAGACATTCTTACCAAGTTTGGAATGAAGGAGGCCAAGCCCATCAAGACACCCATGGGAACCAATGGGCATCTCGACCTCGACACGGGAGGTAAGTCCGTGGATCAAAAGGTATACCGGTCGATGATTGGTTCATTGCTTTATTTATGTGCATCTCGACCGGACATTATGCTTTCTGTTTGCATGTGTGCAAGATTCCAAGCCGACCCTAAGGAATCACACCTTACGGCCGTAAAACGAATCTTGAGATATTTGGCTTATACTCCTAAGTTTGGGCTTTGGTACCCTCCGGGATCCACTTTTGATTTGATTGGTTATTCGGATGCCGATTGGGCGGGGTGTAAGATTAATAGAAAGAGCACATCGGGGACTTGCCAGTTCTTGGGAAGATCCTTGGTGTCTTGGGCTTCAAAGAAGCAAAATTCGGTCGCTCTTTCTACCGCCGAAGCCGAATACATTGTCGCAGGCCATTGTTGCGCGCAATTGCTTTGGATGAGGCAAACCCTGCGGGACTATGGTTACAAATTAACCAAAGTTCCCCTTCTATGTGATAATGAGAGTGCCATTTGCATGGCGGATAATCCCGTTGAGCATAGCCGCACTAAACACATAGCCATTCGGTATCATTTTCTTAGAGATCACCAACAAAAGGGGGATATCGAGATTGCATACATTAACACTAAAGATCAATTAGCCGATATCTTTACCAAGCCACTAGATGAACAAACTTTTACCAAACTTAGGCCTCGCGCGCACCCACCGGAACAAAATGCAACCGAGAAAGGCCGGTCCCCTTGCAAAAAAGTGCGACAAAAGCCTCCAAGCGAGTATTAACACTCCCTTCGAGGCTCGGGGGCTAGTGTTAGGGACCATAATTAGGGGTACCCTCAAGACTCCTAATCTCAGCTGGTAACCCCCATCAGCACAAAGCTGCAAAGGCCTGATGGGTGCGATTAAGTCAAGGATCGGTCCACTCAAGGGACACGATCTCGCCTCGCCCGAGCCTAGCCTCGGGCAAGGGCAGCCGACCCCGGAGGATTTACGTCTCGCCCGAGGACCCCCTCCAGCAACGGACACACCTTTGGCTCGCCCGAGGCCCAGACTTCACCAAGAAGCAACCTTGGCCAAGCCGCCACGCCGACCGACCGTATCGCAGGAGCCTTTAATGCAAAGGTGGCCTGACACCTTATCCCGACGCGCGCCCTTCAGTCGACAGAGCCGAAGTGACCGCAGTCACTTCACCGCTCCACTGACCGGCCTGACAAGAGGACAGCGCCGCCTGCGCCGCTCCGACTGCTGTGCCACTCGGTAGGGTGAGGCTGACAGCAGCCAAGTCTGGCCTCAGGCGCCATAGGAAACTCCGCTTCGCCCAACCCCAGGACTCGGACTCGGGCTCGGCGCCGGAAGACGATGAACTCCGCCTCGCCCGACCCAGGGCTCGGACTCGGGCTCAGCCCTGGAAGACGACGAACTCCGCTTCACCCGACCCCAGGGCTCGGACTCGGGCCCGGCCCCGGAAGACGACAAACTCCGCCTCGCCCGACCCAGGGCTCGGACTCGGGCTCAGCCCCGGAATATGACGAACTCCCCTTCGCCCGACCCCAGGGCTCGGACTCGGGCTCAGCCCCGGAAGACGACGAACTCCGCGTCGCCCGACCCCAGGGCTCGGACTCGGGCTCGACCCCGGAAGACGACGAACTCCGCCTCGCCTGACCTAGGGCTCGGACTCGGGCTCAGCCCCGGAAGACGACGAACTCCGCTTCGCCCGACCCCAGGGCTCGGACTCAGGCTCGGCCCCGGAAGACGACGAACTCCGCCTCGCCCGACCCAGGGCTCGGACTCGGGCTCAGCCTCGGAAGACGACGAACTCCGCCTCGCCCGACCCCAGGGCTCGGACTCAGCCCTGGCCTCAGCCGACAGTCTCCGCCTCGCCCGACCCAGGGTCTCGGACTCGACCTCGGCCTCGGAAGACAGACTCGACCTCGGAGGAGCCTCCGCCTCGCCCAACCCAGGGCTCGGACTGACCACGTCACAGGAGGTGCCATCATTACCCTACCCCAAGCTAACTCAGGCTACGGGGAACAAGACCAGCGTCCCATCTGGCTCGCCCCGATAAACAAGTAATGATGGCGCCCCACATGCTCCATGACGACGGCGGCTCTCAGCCCCCTTACGGAAGAAAGGAGACGTCAGCAAGGACTCGACAGCCCCAACAGCTGTCCTTCCACCAGGCTCCAGCGCTCCTCCGACGGCCACGACACCACACGAACCGGGTGCCAAAACCTCTCCGGCTGCCATGACGGCATGTACTTAGGGCGCTAGCTCTTCTCCACTAGACACGTTAGCACACTGCTACACCCCCCATTGTACACCTGGATCCTCTCCTTACGCCTATAAAAGGAAGGTCCAGGGCCCTCTTACAGAGGGTTGGCCGCGCGGGGAAGGACGGGACGGTGCTCGCGTAAGCCTCTCGCTCCCTCCCGCGTGGACGCTTGTAACCCCCTACTGCAAGCGCACCCGACCTGGGCGCGGGACAAACACGAAGGCCGCGGGTTTCCCCTTTTACGCCTGTCTCCCTCCGGCTTCTTCCTCCCTTCGCGCTCCGTCTCGCGCCGACCCATCTGGGCTGGGGCACGCGGCGACAATTTACTCGTCGGTCTAGGGACCCCCCGGGGTCGAAACGCCGACAACTTTATTGCAATTTTTATCTCCTCCTTGTTCCAATTCTTCACTTGTGACATTGCTCTAAGTCTAATTAAATCTTGATAGAGCAATCAAGTGAAATGAACTTATCTCTTCCTCTCTACTCTCAAACTTGGTTTTGATTCTCTCTAACTCATATTTTAGACCAAGTTTGGGTTGGTTAAGTTTTGCAGGATCACCTATACACCCCTCTAGGTGCTCTCAATTGTGCTAACCTAGATTTAGATGTTAGCCACCATATAGCTGGCCTAGGGCCACCTTATCATGTCACTGATGATACCACCCACACATGGTGCCACATAGTTTGCCCAAATCGGCTAACTGTGGTTGTGTGTGTTGTTATGGCCTCTACACCCACATGAGCAGTGTGATGTTGAGCATTGTCGACCTATGTTTGCATTATGGACATTGCTCTATTTGTCAGCCTATGTTCGCAATGTAGCATTGCTCTATCTGTGGCCTGGGCCGCATAGATATGTTTAGTTACACTGAGTTTGTCGCACTCGATTTTAAGGACAACCAAATGCCCACTATACATGCAATCAGATCAAGAATCAGATGTATAACAAGCAGGGGAATGAATGAGGTCTAGGGTACTCGTAGTGGCCGTGCAGAACTCCGACGAGCAATCTAACATGAAGGGGCAGCATGGGACCGTAGGTGCTCGACGATGGTGAGGCAGCACGGAGAAGCTTGGTCCACCATGTTCGAAGAAGTAGGAGACGATAGAGTTCAGAGCGAGGTCTGTTGCAGATGTCTTGAACGATGGTGAAGCTCATGGAGCTAGAGATGGGAGTGGGGGTGCTCTGGTGAAGGCAGAATAGTCCCTCGAAGCTTAGCAATGGTGATGGCGATACTAGTGGCATTGTCTCAGGGGTTCTGGTGGCTGAGGGTTCGGGATGTGGTGGGTAGGGGGTGTGGAGGGGTACGATTTATAGCCCGGTGTGCTCAATTTAGATGGAAGAGCAACGGTGAGGGGGTACGGATGGAGATTGTCTGTGTCGACCGAGATGCTCTCGGGCATTGCTGGCGCCATTAAGAAGGGGATCGAGCGGGGAAAGGGTCTAGTAATGTTGCGCGTGATCTTAGCTAACTCCTGACGAAAGCAGAGAGACCGGTTGGGCTCTACAAGGGTGAGATCCACAAGGAACACGCGACAGGTTGGGGATGGCAGCTCGATCCCACATGTCAGACACCGAGAGAGGGAGCACGTTCGCATGACCGGGTGAGGAAATGATAGCAAGGGTTCACTTGCAGCAAGTGGGCGCAGGCGAGACGCTCTGTCAGAGAGACATGGGCGCGGCAGGCTCGAGCACTATTTTATTATTTGTTTTTTTCCATATTTGCATTTAAGTTTGATTTTTGAATACAAATAAAATGAACTCCAAATCACTTAAAATTTTTACATAAAATCTAACATATTAAGATGAACATGTTGCTAAAGTTTGGACTCTGTTTTTGTCAGGATTTTTGTGCAAAAATTATTTCCTTTTTTTCTATTGGGCATAAAATGGAATGAAATCAAATTAAAAAAGAAAATGTCAAATCCTTCTCAAACTTCGTGGCATATTATTTAGGAATTTAAGAGGGTTTTTACATAATGCAAAAAGTAGGGCGTCATATAGTGCACGTCGTATTTGTGATTGGTTTGAACCGCTTTAGGGCAATGTTCGGTTCCTAGGAAATAGTCACTCGGAATGATTTCTAGCCGTGTTATTTGTCTAATTTGTATAAGCTTTGATAAAATGGAATAATTTCTATATGAATCCCGACACAAATGAATAGTGTCGGGACCATAATTAGGGGTACCCCCAAGACTCCTAAAACTCGGCTGGTAAACACCATCAGCACAAAGCTGCAAAGGCCTGATGGGCGCAATACAGGTCAAAGCTCTGTCCGCTCAAGGAACGCAATCTCGTCTCGCCCGAGCCCAGCCTCGGGCAGGAACAGTAGACCGAGGCAGATTCACGCCTCGCCCAAGGGTCTTCTCAAGCAACGGGCGCACCTTCGACTCGCCCGAGGCCCAGTTCAGGCAGGCTTCGCGGAGAAGCAACCTTGGCCAGATCGCGACACCGCCGACGCAGATCTTGTCGTCGCCGCCGAGCACAGGAACCCCCAGAAGCCTCCCGGAGGGGCCAACCTGTTCGACAAGATGCTCAAGGAGTCGTGCCCCTATTATCAGGGCCCCGTCAAGCACACCCTTGAGGAGTGCGTCATGCTTCGGCGCTACTTCCACAAGGCCGGGCCCCCGGTGGAAGGTGGCAGAGCCCACGACAACGACAAGAAGGAAGCCCACAAGGTAGAGGAGTTCCCCGAGGTCCATGACTGCTTCATGATCTACGGTGGGCAGGCGGCGAACGCCTCAGCTCGACACCGCAAGCAGGAGCGCCGGGAGGTCTGCTCGGTGAAGGTGGCGGCGCCAGTCTACCTAGACTGGTCCAACAAGCCCATCACCTTCGACCAAGGCGACCACCCCGACCGCGTGCCGAGCCCGGGGAAGTACCCGCTCGTTGTCGATCCCGTCATCGGCAACGTCAGGCTTACCAAGGTCCTCATGGACGGAGGCAGCAGCTTCAACATCATCTACGTCGAGACCCTCGGGCTCTTGCAGATCAATTTGTCCATGATCCGGGCCGGTGCGGCGCCCTTTCACGGGATCATCCCTGGGAAGCTCGTCCAACCCCTTGGGCAACTCGATCTGCCCGTCTGCTTCGGGACTCCCTCCAACTTCCGAAAGGAAACCCTCACGTTCGAGGTGGTCGGGTTCCGAGGAACCTACCACGCAGTGCTGGGGAGACCATGCTACACCAAGTTCATGGTCGTCCCCAACTACACCTACCTCAAGCTCAAGATGCCGGGCCCCAACGGGGTCATCACCGTCGGCTCCACGTACCGACACACGTACGAATGCGACGTGGAGTGCGTGGATTACGCTGAGGCCCTCGCCGAGTCCGAGGTCCTCATCGCCGACCTGGAGAGCCTCTCCAAGGAGGTGCCAGATGCGAAGCGCCACGCCGGCAACTTCGAGCCAGCAGAGGCGGTTAAGTCCGTCCCTCTCGACCCCAGCAACGACGCCTCCAAGCAAGTCCAGATCGGCTCCAAGCTCGACCCCAAATAGGAAGCAGTGCTCGTCGACTTTCTCCGCGCAAACGCCGAGGTTTTTGCGTGGAGTCCCTCGGACATGCCTGGCATACCGAGGGATGTCGCCGAGCACTCGCTGGATATCCGAGCTGGAGCCCGACCCGTGAAGCAGCCTCTGCGCCGATTCGACGAAGAAAAGCGCAGAGCCATAGGCGAGGAGATCCACAAGCTGATGGCTGCAAGGTTCATCAAAGAGGTATTCCATCCCGAATGGCTAGCCAACCCTGTGCTTGTGAAAAAGAAAGGTGGGAAATGGCGGATGTGTGTAGACTACACTGGTCTAAACAAAGCATGTCCGAAGGTTCCCTACCCTCTGCCTCGCATCGATCAAATCGTGGATTTCGCTGCTGGGTGCGAAACCCTGTCATTCCTTGATGCCTACTCAGGGTATCACCAAATCAGGATGAAAGAGTCCGACCAGCTCGCGACTTCTTTCATCACACCCTTTGGCATGTACTGCTACATTACTATGCCATTCGGTTTAAGGAATGCAGGCGTGACATACCAAAGGTGCATGAACCATGTGTTCGGACAGCACATTGGCTGAATGGTCGAGGCTTACGTCGATGACATCGTAGTCAAGACGAGGAAAGCCTCCGACCTCCTCTCCAACCTTGAAACGACATTCAAGTGTCTCAAAGCGAAAGGTGTAAAACTCAATCCCGAGAAGTGTGTCTTTGGAGTCCCCCGAGGCATGCTCTTGGAGTTCATCGTCTCCGAGCGGGGCATCGAGGCCAACCCGAAAAAAATCGCGGCCATCACCAACATGGGGCCTATCAAGGACTTGAAAGGAGTACAGAGGGTCATGGGATGCCTTGCGGCTCTGAGCCGCTTCATCTCGCGCCTCGGCGAAAGAGGCCTGCCCCTGTATCGCCTCATAAGGAAGACCAAGCGCTTCACTTGGACCCCCGAGGCCGAGGAAGCCCTCGAGAACTTGAAGGCGCTCCTTACAAGCGCGCCCATCCTGGTGCCCCCCGCTGCCGGAGAAGCCCTCTTGATCTACGTAGCCGCAACCACTCAGGTGGTCAGCGCCGCTATCGTAGTCGAGAGACGAGAAGAAGGGCACGCATTGCTCGTCCAGAGGCCGGTCTACTTCATTAGTGAAGTACTGTCCGAGACCAAGATCCGCTACCCGCAAATTCAGAAGCTACTGTACGCGGTAATTCTGACGCGACGAAAGTTGCGACACTACTTCGAGTCTCATCCGGTGACTGTGGTGTCATCCTTCCCCCTAGGGGAGATCATCCAGTGCCGAGAGGCCTCAGGTAGGATTGCGAAGTGGACGGTGGAGATCATGGGCGAGACAATCTCGTTCGCTCCTCGGAAGGCCATCAAGTCCCAAGTCTTAGCGGACTTTGTGGCTGAATGGGTCGACACCCAGCTTCCAGCAGCTCCGATCCAACCGGAACTCTGGACCATGTTTTTCAACGGGTCGCTGATGAAAACAGGAGCAGACGCGGGCCTGCTCTTCATCTCACCCCTTGGAAAGCACCTCCGCTACGTGCTGCGCCTCCATTTCCCGGCGACCAACAACGTGGCCGAGTACGAGGCTCTGGTTAACGGGTTGCGCATCGCCATCGAGCTAGGGGTTCGGTGCCTCAACGCTCGTGGCGACTCGCAGCTTGTCATCGACAAAGTCATGAAGAACTCCCACTGCTGCGACCCGAAGATGGAAGCCTACTGCGACGAGGTTCGGCGCCTGGAAGACAAGTTCTACGGGCTCGAGCTCAACCACGTCGCCCGACGATACAATGAGACTGTGGATGAGCTGGCTAAAATAGCCTCGGGACGGACAACGGTTCCCCCAGACGTCTTCTCCTGAGACCTACATCAACCCTCCGTCAAGACAGACGAGACGCCCGAGCCCGAGAAGGCCTCGGCCCTGCCCGAGGCACCCTCGGCTCAACTAGCGGCATCCTCGGCCGCCGAGGGTGAGGCACTGCGCGTCGAGGAAGTGCGGAATGGGGTCCCGCCTAATCGAAACTGGCAGACCCCATACCTGCAATATCTCCACCAAGGAGAGCTACCCCTCGACAGAGCTGAAGCTTGGCGATTGGCGCGGCGCACCAAGTCGTTCGTCTTGCTGGGTGACGAGAAGGAGCTCTACCACCGCAGCCCCTCAGGCATCCTCCAGCGTTGCATATCCATCGCCGAAGGTCAGGAGTTATTGCAAGAAATACACTCAGGGGCTTGCGGTCACCACGCAGCGCCTCGAGCCCTTGATGGAAACGCCTTCCGACAAGGTTTCTACTGGCCAACCGCGGTGGCCAACGCCACTAGGATTGTACCCACCTGCCAAGGGTGTCAATTCTACGCAAGGCAGACCCACCTGCCCACTCAGGCTCTGCAAACAATACCCATCACCTGGCCGTTTGCTGTGTGGGGTCTGGACCTCGTCGGTCCCTTGCAGAAGGCGCCCGGGGGCTTCACGCACCTGCTGGTCGCCATCGACAAGTTCTCCAAGTGGATTGAGGTCTGACCCCTAAACAGCATCAGGTCCGAACAGGCGGTGGCATTCTTCACCAACATCATCCATCGCTTTGGAGTCCCAAACTCCATCATCACCGACAACGGCACCCAGTTCACCGGCAGGAAGTTCCTGGACTTCTGCGAGGACCACCACATCCGGGTGGACTGGGCCGCCGTAGCTCACCCCATGACGAATGGGCAGGTAGAGCGTGCCAACGACATGATTCTACAGGGACTCAAGCCGAGGATCTACAACGACCTCAACAAGTTCGGCAGGCGATGGATGAAGGAACTCCCCTCGGTGGTCTAGAGTCTGAGGACGACGCCAAGCCGAGCCACGGGCTTCACGCTGTTTTTTCTAGTCTATGGGGCCGAGGCTATCTTGCCCACAGACTTAGAATACGGCTCCCTGAGGACAAGGGCATACGACGCCCGAAGCAATCAGACCAACCGAAAAGACTCACTGGACCAGCTGGAAGAGGCTCGGGACATGGCTTTACTACACTCGGCGCGATATCAGCAGTCCCTGCGACGCTACCACGCCCGAGGGGTTCGGTCCCGAGACCTCCAGGTGGGCGACTTGGTGCTTCGGCTTCGACAAGACGCCCGAGGGCGCCACAAGCTCACACCTCCCTAGGAAGGGCCATTCATCATCGCCAATATTTTGAAGCCCAGAACATACAAGCTGGCCAACAGTCAAGGCGAGGTATACAGCAACACTTGGAACATCCGACAGCTACGTCGCTTTTACCCTTAAGATGTTTTCAAGTCATTAATATACCTCGTTTACATACAGAAGTAAAGTCTAACCATCAAGGAAGGGTCAGCCTTGCCTCGGCAAAACCCGACCCTCCCTCGGGGGCTAGAAGGGGGAACCCCCTCTGCGTCAAAATTTTCCTCAGAAAAAGTCTTTCGGCCAGAACATCTTTCGCGCTTTTTGACTACGTCGATAGTTGGATCCTGAAAATGATGGAGTACACGTAAGCGGCAAGGCCGACCGAGCTGAGGGACTCCTACGCCTCCGGGATACGGATACCTCACTCATCACCTTCTGCGATAAGTAACTCACGATCGGATAAGCGATTCTGCTAACCGAACAAGTCTTAACGCTCGAAAACTTCTCTACCGAAACGATTTTCGTGCTTTCTCGACTATATCGATAACAGAATCCCACGGACGAGCAAGAGTACACGTAAGCGGCGAAGGTCGACCGAGCCGAGGGACGCCTATGCTTCCGGGATACGGATACCTCACTCATCACCTTCCGCGATAAGTAACTCTCGCTCGGATAAGCGATTCTGCTATTGTCGGCGTTCCGAGACCGGGGGGTCCCTGAGCCGACGAGTGAAGTGTCACTGCGTGCCTCAGCCCAGATGGGTCGATGCGAGGCCGAGCGCGAAGGGGGAAAGCGAGGTGGCCAGAGTTGGGCGTGAGAGAGGTGGAAATCCCGCGGCCTTCGTGTTCGTCCCGCGCCCAGGTCGGGTGCGCTTGCAGTAGGGGGTTACAAGCGTCCACACGGGGGAAGGAGCGAGTGGCCTCACGCGAGCGCCCGTCTCGTCCTCGTCCCCGCGTGGCCAACCCTCTCTAAGAGGGCCCTGGTCATTCCTTTTATAGGCGTAAGGAGAGGATCCAGGTGTACAATGGGGGGTGTAGCAGAGTGCTACGTGTCTAGCGGAGGAGAGCTAGTGCCCTAAGTACACGCCATCGTGGCGGCCGGAGAGATCTTGGCGCCCGGTTTGCGTGATGTCGTGGCCGTCGGAGGAGTGCTGGAGCCTGGCGGAGAGACAGCTGTCGGGGCCGTCGAGTCCTTGCTGACGTCCTCTTGCTTCCGTAAGGGGGCCGAGAGCCGCCATCGTCAGGGAGCGTGCGGGGCGCCATCATCGCCTATCTGGTGGAGCGAACCAGATGGGACGTCGGTCTTGTTCCCCGTAGCCTGAGTCAGCTTGGAGTAGGGTAATGATGGCGCCTCCTGTTGACGTGGCTGGTCCGCGCCCTAGGCTGGGCGATGTGGAGGCTCCTCCGAGGTCGAGGTCGAGTTCGTCTTCCATGGCCGAGGCCGAGTCCGAGCCCCTAGGTCGAGCGAGGCGGAGGTCGTCGGCTGAGGCCAGGGCGGAATTGGAGTCCTGAGGTCGGGCGAAGCGGAGTTCGTCGTCTTCTGGGGCCGAGCCCAAGTCCGAGCCCTAGGTCGGGTGGAGCGGAGTTCGTCGTCTTCTGGGGCCGAGCCCAAGTCCGAGCCCTGGGTCGGGCGGAGTGGAGTTCGTCATCTTCTGGGGCTGAGCCCAAGTCCGAGCCCTGGGTCGGGCGGAGCGGAGTTCGCCGTCTTCCGGGGCTTAGCCCAAGTCCGAGCCCTGGGTCGGGCGGAGCGGAGTTCGCCGTCTTCCGGGGCTTAGCCCGAGTCCGAGCCCTGGGTCGGGAGGAGCGGAGTTCGCCGTCTTCCGGGGCTTAGCCCGAGTCCAAGCCCTGGGTCGGGAGGAGCGGAGTTCGCCGTCTTCCGGGGCTTAGCCCGAGTCCGAGCCTTGGGTCGGGCGGAGCGGAGTTTCCTATGGTGTGCGGCCGGGCCTGACTGCCTGTCAGCCTTACTCTGTCAAGCGGCACCGCAGTCGGAGCGGCGCAGGCGGCGCTGTCTTTCTGACAGACCGGTCAGCGGAGCAGCGAAGTGACGGCGGTCACTTTGGCTCTGTCAGCTGAGGGGCGCGCGTCAGGATAAAGGTGTCAGGCCACCTTTGCATTAAATGCTCCTGCGATTTGGTCGGGGTTGCTTCTTGGGGAAGACAGGGCCTCGGGCGAGCCGGGAACGTGTTCGCCGCTGGAAGGGGGGCCTCGGGCGAGGCGGAGATCCTCCGGGGTCGGCTGCCCTTGTCCGAGGCTAGGCTCGGGCGAGGCGTGATCGAGTCCCTCGAATGGACTGATCTCTGACTTGATCGCACCCATCAGGCCTTTGTAGCTTTGTGCTGATGGGGGTTACTAGCTGAGAATTAGGAGCCTTGAGGGTACCCCTAATTATGGTCCCCGACAGTAGCCCCCGAGCCTCGAAGGGAGTGTTATCACTCGCTTGGAGGCTTTCGTCGCACTTTTTTGCAAGGGGACCAGGTTTTCTCGGTTGCGTTTTGTTCCGGTGGGTGCGCGCGAGCGCATCCGCCGGGTGTAGCCCCCGAGGCCTCAGAGGAGTGGTTTGACTCCCGCGAGGTCTTAACGCCGTGCGCAATGCTTCGGCTGGTCTGGTCATTCCCTCATGCGAGCTGGCCGTAGCCCGGGTGTACGGTCGGGTCCCAAGTTCTCGGGCTGGTATGTTGACGCTGTCAACGGTTTGGCCGGAGCCGGGTTTGCGAGAGCAGCCCCCGAGCCTCTGCACAGGGCGAGAGGGCGATCAGGGACAGACTCGACTTTTTTACATACGCCCCTGCGTCGCCTTTCCGCAAGGAGGAGGGGGGAGAGCGCCATGTTGCCCTCGGTGGGCGTCGAACATGGTGTCTCCGGTGAGCTGCAGGCGGGTGATCCGAGTGGACGTCCGTGCCCCATTCGTTAGGGGTCGGCTAGGGGCCCAGAGGCGCGCCCAAGAGTACCTGCGGGTGATCTGCCAGACCCGGTCCCCTGGCGATGGGGTCCGAGGGCTCGATGCCTCCCTCTGATGGGATTCTGTTACAAGATCGTTCCCGCTGGTCTCGGAAATGTCCTAGGGTACCTCGGGAGCGCAGCCCGAGCCTCGGTTATGTATCGAACGTACCCATGGCCATTCCTCGCTCTATGTCTGAGGCGGTTGTGAACCCTTCGGGGGCCAGCCTTCGAACCCCTGATCAGTAGGGGGCGCGGAGCCCAAGTAGCCTGAGGCGGCCGTTGAACCCTTCCGAGGGGCCGGCCTTCGAACCTCTGACCAGTAGTGGGTGTGGAGCCCACGTGCTCTGAGGCGGCTGTTGAACCCTCCCGAGGGGCCAGCCTTCGAACCTCTGATCAGTAAGGGGGCTCGGAGCCTGGTTCCTTCACAGGGAAGGATCCTTTTAGGGGTATCCCCCTCTCCCGGTCCCTGTTGCAAGAGAGAGGAAGAGAAAAAAAGGGAAAGGATACGAAATTGAACGACGCGGCGTACCTTTTTTGACGCGGTCATTACGGCGAAGGCGAAGCGTCGCTTGCTTCTCCTGCCAGAGGCGCCGCGTGTTCCGCCGCGGAGTTAATGCGACAGGGCGAGTGGTTCGCAGGGTAGCCGTTGCGCGTGCGTGAGCCGTTCAAGGAACGGAACACGGGCGCGTTGTCTTCACGCTGTGAGAGAGGGTTCTCTCGCTGCCCCCGGATGGGACGTAAGCTTGGCTGACGACGTGACCGCTGCTCCTGCCCGCCTGCCACCGCCATTACTGCCGGCCCGTCTTCGGCCGTGTTGACCGTCGCGCTAGGCTGGAGCCGCTGGGTCGTGCGCTGGGTCGCCTCGAGTCGCGGTATTGGTTCTGCAGTCGAGGAGGCACGGTGGTGGCGCAGGTGGCGGTGCAGTTACTCACACGTAGCAACCGGCGCACCGGTTGCATGACGTGTGGGCCTGGTCCTCCAAGCCGGGCGTGTTGGAAGTCGGAGAGGTGCGCCCACTTGGCGCGGTTGCATGCCGCCTGTATGGCCGCCCGCCCTTTCGCCCGCTGGTCCGGGCAAAAGCGGAGAGCCGCTTGTAACCGCTGGGCGGTTGCACGCACCGCGCGCGGCGGTTTGGCTTCTTCTGCTCAGGACCGGCTTGCATGACACGTGGGACCCAGCCCCCGCGCCGTAGGGGGAGGACCTTGGAGCGTGTTGGAGAAGACTCAGCCCATGACGGCTGGAGGCGCAAGCAGGGAGAGTCACCTTTAAAAGGAGGGTGGTCCTCTTGGAAGGCAACCGTGTCTTCGCGCTCCCTTATGCATCGTGTCTTCCCATCTTCCAAGCCCCTGGATGGGGGATATCCGCCACTTTTCCGCTTCGTCGTTGGAGGAACGCAACTCTGCGGGAGTTGGTACCTTTCAGCCGTCGTTCGGCTTCAAGGATTTTCATCACGCAGCCCGGTCGCACCCCTCTGCCGGCGGTCACCCAAGACGGTGACCTCCGGTTCGATGGAGGGGGAAAGCGAGCCGGGCTGCTGCCTCTGCCCCTCCCTCAGCCTCAAGGACTTTCATCACTAGTGCTAGGGAGGGGAGTGTGCCGAGTTGGGGTCGGCCCCTATGTGTGCGGTGGCCCGCTCCTTCCCTCAGTGATTGGGGGGAAGGGCGGGAGTCGTCCGTGGCGCTGACAGCTGCACCGTGCCCGGCTCTCTGAGCCGAGCGGCTTCGGAGCCGCTCCCGGTGCCGCCTCCCGCCACGGCAGCTGGAAGAGGTTCCGCCGCCAACGAGCTTGCCGGCGCCACCCGCGGACCGACCTCCAACTCTACGGCCTTCTGCCCGTCCTTGCCTCTCGAGTTTGGGCACGGGCGGGGGGCTCCGGACAGCAGCATCCGCCCTGAGGTCATCGCTGCTGCTGTTCGGACCCCCGGAGCAGAAGTCTTCATCGTCGCCGCTACTGGGCGGGCGATGACGAGCCGTTCGTCGGTCTTCTGTTGCTCCGCAGGCCCTTCCCCCATCGAGTGGGGTTGTTCGTACCTGCGGAGGTGGAACCGGAGTTCCGTTTGTAATGGCACTTCGAATGCCAGTGTTATGTTCATTGCGGCTGTCGAGGCCTGAACATGTATGTATATTTGGCATGGAGCCACGTTTTTTTTCCCATTTTCGAGCACTAAGACTCGACTGTTGGTCGTCTGAACCGCTTCACCAAGCGTGAGTTGCCCCGTGTAAAGGTGACGAGTGAGGTATCCGTATCCCAGAGGCGTAGGAGTCCCTCGGCTCGGTCAGCCTTGTTGTCCGAGGCCCCCCTTGCTTAGTTAGAGGAAAACCCTCGGCCGCTCTTCGATGAGCCGAGGCCAGGGGTAGCGGTACCAGCGCAAATAGAGGCAGAGTCGGCTCGAAAAGATGACCGGATCGGCCGGAGCCTGGCCGGGTCATCCGTCAGCGGGACCGACGCCGGAGTTGACCTGCCGAGGCCTCGGGCCGGGCCGATATCCTTGGGGGACAGCTAGCCGAGGCCCCGGGGTGACTGGCCGAGACGCCTGCTCGGGCCATATTCTTGGAGAAGACCCTGGCGGCGATGGTCCGGGCTTGGTGATGACGTCGTCCTTCAGAGCGGAGACCCTTGGACCGCGTCGCCGTCCGAGGCTAGGTCGGACTTCGCTAGAGGTGTTGTCGACGCCGAGGGTGCTGCTGCTCCCTTTAGCCGTCAGGATCCGAGCCTGCAGGATCGGATTATCTTGTAGCGTGTGTTTTCTGCGGCCACCAAGGCCGAAACACACCCTTGCCGTATTGTAAAGCCGCGTCTCCTTTCCTCTTGTTTCGAGTATCTGGACTTTTTTGTCGGTAACAGAACTGTTTGTGCGAGCGAGGGTTGCTTCTCACGGAAGGTGATGAGTGAGGTGTCCGTATCCCGGAGGCATAGGAGTCCCTCGGCTCGGTCGGCCTTGCCGCTTATGTGCACTCTTACCCGTCCATGGGGTTCTGTCACCGACGCAGTCGAGAAAAGCTCGAAAAATCATTTCGGCAGAGGAGCTTCTTGAGCATGAAGACTTGTTCGGTGCGCGGAGTCACTTATCTGAGCGTGAGTTACTGAGAGCACCTAGAGGGGGGGGGGGTGAATAGGTGATCCTGTGAAACTTTAAAACTTAAGCCACAAAAACTTGTTAAGTGTTAGCACAATGAATGCCAAGTGGCTAAAGAGAAGTCTCAACAAAACACAATACCACAAGAGATCAAGCACAGAGGTGACACAGTGGTTTATCCCGTGGTTCGGCCAAGACCAACGCTTGCCTACTCCACGTTGTGGCGTCCCAACGGACGAGGGTTGCAATCAACCCCTCTCAAGCGGTCCAAAGACCCACTTGAATACCACGGTGTTTTGTTTTGCCTTTCACTATCCCGTTTGCAAGGAATCTCCACAAATTGGAGTCTCTTGCCCTTACAAGTATATGATCACAAAGAAGCACAGAGTAAGGGAGGGAAGCAACACACACAAATCCACAGCGAAACGCGCACACACACGGCCAAGAATCGAGCTCACAAGAGTATCACAAAGTTCTCACTAGAACGGAGCTCGACACACTTAGAATGACAAACGAATGCGCAAAGACTGAGTGTGGATGATCAAGAATGCTCAAAGGTTGCTTGTGTGTCTCCTCCATGCGCCTAGGGGCCCCTTTTATAGCCCCAAGGCAGCTAGGAGCCGTTGAGAGCAAATCCGGAAGGCCATCCTTGCCTTCTGTCGTCGGGGGCACCGGACAGTCCGGTGCACACCAGACACTGTCCGGTGCCCGATTTGTTTCCTTAAACAGCGAAGCCGACCGTTGCAGACCGTTGGCAGATCTGGAGCCGTTGGCGCACCAGACATGTCCGGTGCACACCGGACAGTCCGGTGACATCTTCCGACCGTTGGCTCCGCCACGTGTCCCGCGCAGATTGCGCGGCCGACCGTTGGCTCACCGGACAGTCCGGTGCACACCGGACAGTCCGGTGAATTTTAGCCGTACGTCGTCGGCGAATTCCCGAGAGCGGCCAGTTCGCGCCGAGTCAGTCTGGCGCACAGGACAGTCCGGTGCACACCGGACAGTCCGGTGCTCCAGACCGAGCTGAATCTTGGCTGCACTCAGCCAAGTCTTTTACTCCTCTCTTCTTTTCTTCTACTTTCTGTTTCTAACACTTAGACAAGTATATTAGTATTCAAAACCAATGTACTAAGGCTTAGAAACATACCTTTAATCTTGATTTGTACTTTGTCCACCATTTTACAATTAGGCTCCTGTGTTGGGCACTAAATCACCAAAATATTTAGAAATGGCCCAAGGGCACATTTCCCTTTCAATCTCCCCCTTTTTGGTGATTTATGCCAACACAACATAAAGCAAGTAGAACAAGTACAAAAACACTACAAATAATAACTCAAATTATTTTGATTCAATTTTGACATATATGGATCACTCTATGCCACCACTTGGTTTGTTTTTGCAAATCAAACTCAAATCTCTATCTCTAAGTCAAACACACATGTTGAAGCATAAAGAGAGTCATTCCAAAAGAGATTGATCAAAGATTTCAAAAACTCCCCCTTTTTCCCATAATCAAGTACTTCTCCCCACAAGAAACCAACTTTTGACAAGAGAGACAACAAAAGAGTTTTGACAAAACAAAAACTCTATTCTACTATTTTCAAAATCTCTCAAGTGGTAGCTGATCCATTTATCGCTTTGGCCTGTATTTTCTCCCCCTTTGGCATGAAGCACCAAAACGGGATCAATCTTGGCCCAATAACCCCATTGCCTCACCAAAATCTTCAATTAAGAGCAAATGGCAACAAGAGTTCATGAGATGGACTTGGAATAAGTTACCCTCTCATCGGAGTGCAGTGGAAGTCTTGCATGATCCAAGTCCACCTTTTCCCTTTCAATTCTCCTTTGAGACTAAATCAAACAAACTCAAGCATATGGTTAGTCTCAAAGGGTCAAGTTGTAACACATCTCCCCCTAAACATGTGCATCACTTTGCAACGGACTTGTGAGGTCCAGGGAGTGTTTGTACAACTTGAGCACCATAATAAGCAACAAAATGCAGAATGGACATGATCAAAGGCATAAACGCATGTATGCTATAATTCAATCCAAGTTCCGCGAATCTAAGACATTTAGCTCACTACGCAGCCTGCAAAAGGTCTTCTCATCTAAAGGCTTGGTAAAGATATCGGCTAGCTGGTGCTCGGTGCTAACATAAAACACTTCGATATCTCCCTTTTGCTGGTGGTCTCTCAAAAAGTGATGCCGGATGTCAATGTGCTTTGTGCGGCTGTGTTCAACAGGATTTTCCGCTATTCGGATAGCACTCTCATTGTCACACAGGAGTGGGACTTTGCTCAGATTGTAGCCAAAGTCCCTGAGGGTTTGCCTCATCCAAAGTAGTTGCGCGCAACACTGACCTGCGGCAACGTACTCGGCCTCAGCGGTGGATAGGGCAACGGAGGTTTGTTTCTTAGAGTTCCATGACACCAGGGACCTTCCTAAGAATTGGCACGTCCCCGATGTACTCTTCCTATCGACCTTACATCCAGCATAGTCGGAATCTGAGTACCCAATCAAGTCAAAGTTAGACCCCTTTGGATACCAGATCCCGAAGCAAGGCGTAGCGACTAAATATCTAAGGATTCGCTTCACAGCCACTAAGTGACACTCCTTAGGATCGGATTGAAATCTAGCACACATGCATACGCTAAGCATAATATCCGGTCTACTAGCACATAAATAAAGTAAAGACCCTATCATTGACCGGTATGCTTTTTGATCAACGGACTTACCTCCTTTGTTGAGGTCGGTGTGTCCGTCGGTTCCCATCGGCGTCTTTGCGGGCTTGGCGTCCTTCATCCCAAACCTCTTTAGCAGATCTTGCGTGTACTTCGTTTGGGAGATGAAGGTACCGTCCTTGAGTTGCTTCACTTGGAACCCAAGGAAGTAGTTCAACTCGCCCATCATCGACATCTCGAATTTCTGCGTCATCACCCTGCTAAACTCTTCACAAGACTTTTGGTTAGTAGAACCAAATATTATGTCATCGACATAAATTTGGCACACAAACAAATCACCATCACAAGTCTTAGTGAAAAGAGTTGGATCGGCTTTCCCAACCTTGAAAGCATTAGCAATTAAGAAATCTCTAAGGCATTCATACCATGCTCTTGGGGCTTGTTTAAGTCCATAGAGCGCCTTAGAGAGCTTACACACGTGGTCGGGGTACCGCTCATCCTCGAAGCCAGGGGGTTGCTCCACGTACACCTCCTCCTTTATTGGCCCGTTGAGGAAAGCGCTCTTCACATCCATTTGGTACAACCTGAAAGAATGGTGAGCGGCATATGCTAGCAAGATACGAATGGACTCTAGCCTAGCCATAGGAGCAAAAGTCTCCTCAAAGTCCAAACCTGCGACTTGGGCATAACCTTTTGCCACAAGTCGAGCCTTGTTCCTCGTCACCACTCCGTGCTCGTCCTGTTTGTTGCGGAATACCCACTTGGTTCCCACAACATTTTGCTTGGGACGAGGCACCAGCGTCCAAACTTCATTGCGCTTGAAGTTGTTAAGTTCCTCCTGCATGGCCAACACCCAATCCGGATCTAGCAAGGCCTCCTCTACCCTGAAAGGCTCAATAGAAGAGACAAAGGAGTAATGCTCACAAAAATTAACTAATCTTGAGCGAGTAGTTACTCCCTTGCTAATGTCGCCCAGAATTTGGTCGACAGGATGATCCCTTTGAATCATCGCTCGAACTTGGGTTGGAGGTGCCGGTTGCGCTTCTTCCTCCATCACATGATCATCTTGTGCTCCCCCTTGATCACACGGCTCCTGTTGATGAACCTGTTCATCATCTTGTGTTGGGGGATGCACCGTTGTTGAGGAAGGAGGTTGATTTTGTTCATCTTGTTCCTGTGGCCGAACGTCTCCAATCGCCATGGTTCGTATAGCGGCCGTCGGAACATCTTCTTCATCTACATCATCACAATCAACAACTTGCTCTCTTGGAGAGCCATTAGTCTCATCAAATACAACGTCGCTAGAGACTTCAACCAAACCCGATGATTTGTTGAAGACTCTATACGCCTTTGTATTTGAATCATAACCTAATAAAAACCCTTCTACAGCTTTGGGAGCAAACTTAGAATTTCTGCCCTTCTTTACTAGAATGTAGCACTTGCTCCCAAATACACGAAAGTACGATACATTGGGTTTGTTACCGGTTAGTAGCTCATACGAAGTCTTCTTGAGGAGTCGATGAAGGTAGACCCTGTTGATGGCGTGGCAAGCCGTGTTCACGGCTTCCGACCAAAAGCACTCGGGGGTCTTGAACTCTCCAAGCATCGTCCTCGCCATATCGATTAGCGTCCTGTTCTTCCTCTCTACCACACCATTTTGCTGTGGTGTGTAGGGAGCGGAGAACTCGTGCTTGATCCCTTCCTCCTCAAGAAACTCCTCCACTTGAAGGTTCTTGAACTCGGACCCGTTGTCGCTCCTTATCTTCTTCACCTTGAGCTCAAACTCATTTTGAGCTCTCCTGAGGAAGCGCTTGAGGGTCCCTTGGGTTTCAGACTTATCCTGCAAAAAGAACACCCAAGTGAAGCGGGAAAAGTCATCAACAATAACTAAACCATACTTACTTCCTCCTATGCTTAGATAGGCGACGGGTCCGAAGAGGTCCATATGCAGCAGCTCCAGAGGTCTTGACGTGGTCATCACATTCTTGCTGTGATGTGCTCCTCCCACTTGTTTACCTGCTTGACAAGCTGCACAAGGTCTATCTTTTTCGAAATAAACATTTGTTAGACCTATCACGTGTTCTCCCTTTAGAAGCTTGTGGAGGTTCTTCATCCCCACATGTGCTAAGCGGCGATGCCACAGCCAGCCCATGCAAGTCTTAGCCATTAAGCATGCATCTAGACCGGCCTCTTCTCTTGCAAAATCAACTAAGTAAAGCTTGTCGTCTAGTACACCCTTAAAAGCTAGTGAACCATCACATCTTCTAAAGACAGACACGTCTACATTAGTAAAAAGACAATTATATCCCATATTGCATAGTTGGCTAACAGATAGCAAATTGTAACCAAGGGACTCAACTAAAAACACATTGGAAATTGAGTGCTCATTAGAAATTGCAATTTTACCTAACCCTTTTACCTTGCCTTGATTCCCATCACCGAATATAATTGAATCTTGGGAATCCTTATTTTTGACGTAGGAGGTGAACATCTTCTTCTCCCCCGTCATATGGTTCGTGCATCCGCTGTCGATAATCCAGCTTGAACCCCCGGATGCATAAACCTGCAATGCAAATTTAGGCTTGGGTCTTAGGTACCCAACTTATGTTGGGTCCTGCAAGGTTAGCACAAATATCCTTAGGGACCCAAATGCAAGTTTTATCTCCCTTGCATCTTGCCCCTAACTTCCTAGCAATTACCTTCTTACCCTTTCTACAAATAGCAAAGGGAGCATTGCAAGCATAATAAATGGTAGAAGGTTTGTTCACAACTTTTCTAGGAACATGAGCAATATTTCTCCTAGGCATATGCACAATATTTCTCCTACACATATCTCTATCATGCTTATAGGAAGAACTAGAAGCAAACATGGCATGAGAATCATAAACATGTGAATCAAAATCATTATAAGCATTTCTAGCATGTCTCCTATCATTATACATAAAAGCATGGTTCTTTTTAGCACTACTAGCCATAGGGGCCTTCCCTTTCTCCTTGACGAAGATGGGAGCCTTATGGCTTGTTAAGTTCTTGGCCTCTCTCTTGAAGCCAAGACCATCCTTAATTGAGGGGTGTCTACCAACCGTGTAGGCATCCCTTGCAAATTTTATTTTATCAACTTCACTCTTGCTAGTCTTAAGTTGGGCATTAAGACTAGCCAATTCCTCATTTAATTTGGAAATTAAAACTAGGTGTTCACTACAGGCATCAACATCGAAATCCTTACACCTAGTGCAAATCATAACATGTTCTACACAAGAATTAGATTTATTTGCTACTTCTAACTTAGCATTTAAATCATTGTTAACACCTTGTAAAGTAGAAATGGTTTCATGACAAGTAGATAGTTCATAAGAAAGCATTTCATTTCTTTTCATTTCTAAAGCATATGATTTTTGTGCCTCTACAAATTTATCATGTTCATCATACAATAAATCCTCTTGCTTTTCTAAAAGCCTATCCTTTTCATTCAATGCATCAATCAATTCATTGATTTTATCAATTTTATTTCTATCCAATCCCTTGAACAAGCTAGAGTAATCTATTTCCTCATCGCTAGAATCATCCTCACTTGAAGAAGCATACGTAGAGTCTCGAGTACATACCTTTTTCTCCCTTGCCATAAGGCATGTGAGACGCTCGTTGGGGAAGAGGGAAGACTTGTTGAAGGCGGTGGCAGTGAGTCCTTCATTGTCGGAGTCGGAGGAGGAGCAATCCGAATCCCACTCCTTTCCTAGATGTGCCTCGCCCTTTGCCTTCTTGTATTGCTTCTTCTTCTCTCTTTTGTTCCCCTTTTCCTGGTCACTTTCATTATCGGGACAGTTAGCAATAAAATGACCAAGCTTACCGCATTTGAAGCATGAGCGCTTCCCCTTTGTCTTGGTCTTGCTTGGCTGCCCCTTGCGACCATTTAGCGCCGTCTTGAATCTCTTGATGATGAGAGCCATCTCTTCATCATTGAGTCCGGCCGCCTCAATCTGTGCCACCTTGCTAGGTAGCGCCTCCTTGCTTCGTGTTGCCTTGAGAGCAAGGGGTTGCGGCTCGTTGATCGGACCATTCAAGGCGTCGTCCACATACCTCGCCTCCTTGATCATCATTCGCCCGCTAACGAATTTCCCAAGAACTTCTTCGGGCGACATCTTGGTGTACCTGGGATTTTCACGTATATTGTTCACCAAATGAGGATCAAGAACGGTAAATGACCTGAGCATTAGGCGGACGACGTCGTGATCCGTCCATCGCGTGCTTCCGTAGCTCCTTATCTTGTTGATAAGAGTCTTGAGCCGGTTGTATGTTTGCGTCGGCTCCTCGCCCCTTATCATTGCGAACCGTCCAAGCTCTCCCTCCACCAACTCCATCTTGGTGAGCAAGGTGACGTCGTTTCCCTCATGAGAAATCTTGAGGGTGTCCCAGATCTGCTTGGCGTTATCCAAGCCGCTTACTTTATGGTATTCATCCCTGCACAAAGAAGCTAGAAGAACAGTAGTAGCTTGTGCATTCTTATGAATTTGTTCATTAATGAACATGGGACTATCCGAACTATCAAAGTGCATTCCACTTTCTACAGTCTCCCATATACTAGGATGGAGAGAGAATAGATGACTACGCATTTTGTGGCTCCAAAATCTGTAGTCCTCTCCATCAAAGTGTGGGGGCTTGCCGAGTGGAATGGAGAGCAAATGTGAATTTGAACTTTGCGGAATACGAGAGTAGTCAAAAGAAAAGTTCGAATTAACCGGTTTCCTTCTCTCGTAGTCGTTGTGGTCGTCGTCCTTTTGGGAAGAAGTAGACTCATCGCTGTCGTAGTAGACGATCTCCTTGATGCGCCTTGTCTTCTTCTTCTTCCCTTCCTTCCGTCTATGACCCGAGCCGGAGTCGGTAGGCTTGTCGTCCTTCGGCTCGTTGACGAAGGATTCCTTCTCTTTGTCGTTGATCACGATACCCTTCCCCTTAGGATCCATCTCTTCGGGCGGTTAGTCCCTTTGTGAAGAGAACGGCTCTGATACCAATTGAGAGCACCTAGAGGGGGGGTGAATAGGTGATCCTGTGAAACTTTAAAACTTAAGCCACAAAAACTTGTTAAGTGTTAGCACAATGAATGCCAAGTGGCTAAAGAGAAGTCTCAACAAAACACAATACCACAAGAGATCAAGCACAGAGGTGACACAGTGGTTTATCCCGTGGTTCGGCCAAGACCAACGCTTGCCTACTCCACGTTGTGGCGTCCCAACGGACGAGGGTTGCAATCAACCCCTCTCAAGCGGTCCAAAGACCCACTTGAATACCACGGTGTTTTGTTTTGCCTTTCACTATCCCGTTTGCAAGGAATCTCCACAAATTGGAGTCTCTTGCCCTTACAAGTATATGATCACAAAGAAGCACAGAGTAAGGGAGGGAAGCAACACACACAAATCCACAGCGAAACGCGCACACACACAGCCAAGAATCGAGCTCACAAGAGTATCACAAAGTTCTCACTAGAACGGAGCTCGACACACTTAGAATGACAAACGAATGCGCAAAGACTGAGTGTGGATGATCAAGAATGCTCAAAGGTTGCTTGTGTGTCTCCTCCATGTGCCTAGGGGCCCCTTTTATAGCCCCAAGGCAGCTAGGAGCCGTTGAGAGCAAATCCGGAAGGCCATCCTTGCCTTCTGTCGTCGGGGGCACCGGACAGTCCGGTGCACACCGGACACTATCCGGTGCCCGATTTGTTTCCTTAAACAGCGAAGCCGACCGTTGCAGACCGTTGGCAGATCTGGAGCCGTTGGCGCACTGGACATGTCCGGTGCACACCGGACAGTCCGGTGACATCTTCCGACCGTTGGCTCCGCCACGTGTCCCGCGCAGATTGCGCGGCCGACCGTTGGCCCGGCCGACCGTTGGCTCACCGGACAGTCCGGTGCACACCGGACAGTCCGGTGAATTTTAGCCATACGTCGTCGGCGAATTCCCGAGAGCGGCCAGTTCGCGCCGAGTCAGTCTGGCGCACCGGACACTGTCCGGTGCACACCGGACAGTCCGGTGCTCCAGACCGAGCTGAATCTTGGCTGCACTCAGCCAAGTCTTTTACTCCTCTCTTCTTTTCTTCTACTTTCTGTTTCTAACACTTAGACAAGTATATTAGTATTCAAAACCAATGTACTAAGGCTTAGAAACATACCTTTAATCTTGATTTGTACTTTGTCCACCATTTTACAATTAGGCTCCTGTGTTGGGCACTAAATCACCAAAATATTTAGAAATGGCCCAAGGGCACATTTCCCTTTCAGTTACTTATCGCAGAAGGTGATGAGTGAGGTATCCATATTCCGGAGGCATAGGAGTCCCTCGGCTCGGTCAGCCTTGGCTGCTTACGTGTACTCCGCCGTTTTCAGGATCCACTTTTGAAGTAGTCAAAGAGCACGAAAAGCATTCTGGCAGAAAAAACCTTTTTTCGAGGAAAATTTCGACGCAGAGGGGGTTCCCCCCTTTTAGCCCCCGAGGGAGGGTCGGGCTTTGCCGAGGCAAGGCTGACCCTTCCTTGATGACTAAACTTTGCATGAGGACGAGGTATATGAACGACTTGAAAACATCTTAAGGGTAGAAGCGACGTAGCTGTTGGATGTTCCAAGCGTTGCTGTAGATCTCGCCTTGACTGTTGGCCAGCTTGTATGTTCCGGGCTTCAGAACCTTGGCGATGACGAACGGCCCTTCCCAGGGAGGCGTGAGCTTGTGCCGCCCTCGGGTGTCTTGTCGCAGCCGAAGCACCAGGTCGCCCACCTGGAGGTCTCAGGACCTAACCCCTCGGGCGTGGTAGCGTCGCATGGACTGCTGGTACCGCGCCGAGTGTAGTAAGGCCTTGTCCCGAGCCTCTTCCAGCTGGTCCAGCGAGTCTTCTCGACTAGCTTGGTTGCTTTGGTCGTCATAGGCCCTCGTCCTCGGGGAACCGTGTTCCAGGTCTGTGGGTAAGATGGCCTCGGCCCCATAGACTAGGAAGAACGGTGTGAAGCCCGTGGCTCGGCTCGGTGTCGTTCTCAGGCTCCAGACCACCGAGGGGAGTTCCTTCATCCACCGCTTGCCGAACTTGTTGAGGTCGTTGTAGATCCGAGGCTTGAGTCCTTGTAGAATCATGCCGTTGGCACGCTCTACTTGCCCATTCGTCATGGGATGAGCCACGGCGGCCCAGTCCACCCGGATGTGGTGATCCTCGCAGAAGTCCAGGAACTTTCTGCCGGTGAACTGGGTGCCGTTGTCGGTGATGATGGAGTTCGGGACCCCGAAACGATGGATGATGTTGGTGAAGAACGCCACCGCCTGCTCGGACCTGATGCTGTTCAGGGGCCGGACCTTGATCCACTTGGAAAATTTGTCGATGGCGACCAACAGGTGCGTGTAGCCCCCGGGTGCCTTCTGCAAGGGGCCGACGAGGTCCAGACCCCACACAGCAAAAGGCCATGTGATGGGTACTGTCTGCAGAGCCTGAGCGGGCAGGTGGGTCTGCCTTGCGTAGAACTGACACCCTTCGCAGGTGCGGACGATTCTAGTAGCGTCGGCCACCGCCGTTGGCCAGTAGAAACCTTGTCGGAAAGCATTTCCGACAAGGGCTCGAGGTGCTGCATGATGGCCGCAAGCCCCCGAGTGTATTTCTTGGAGGAGTTCCTGGCCTTCGGTGGTGGAGATGCATCGCTGGATGATGCCTGAAGGGCTGCGGTGGTAGAGCTCCTTCCCTTCTCCCAGCAAGACGAATGACTTGGCGCGCCGCACCAACCGCCGAGCTTCGGCTCGGTCAAGGGGTAGCTCTCCTCGGTGGAGATATTGCAGGTACGGGGTCTGCCAATTTTGATCAGGCGTGACCCCGCCTTACTCCGCCTCGACGCGCAGCGTTTCGGCCTCGGGGGCCTCGGGCCGAGTCGAGGGTGCCTCGGACTGTGCCGAGGGTACCTCGGGCTGGGTCGAGGGTGCCTCAGGCTCGGGCTTGTCGTCGATCTTGACGGAGGGTTGATGCAGATCTCGGGAGAAGACATCCGGGGGAACCGTTGTTCGCCCCGAGGCTATTTTAGCCAGCTCGTCCGCAGTCTCGTTGTAGCGCCGAGCGATGTGGTTGAGCTCGAGCCCGTAGAACTTGTCTTCCAAGCGCCGAACCTCATCGCAGTAGGCTTCCATCTTCGGGTCACGGCAGTGGGAGTTCTTCATGACTTGGTCGATGATGAGCTGCGAGTCACCGCGAGCATCGAGGCGTCGGACCCCCAACTCGATGGCGATTCGCAACCCGTTTACCAGAGCCTCGTACTCCGCCACATTGTTGGACGCCGGGAAGTGGAGGCGTAGCACGTAGCGTAGGTGCTTCCCAAGGGGCGAGACGAAGAGGAGGCCTGCGCCGGCCCCTGTCTTCATCAACGACCCATCGAAAAACATGGTCCAAAGCTCCGGTTGGATCGGAGCCGTCGGGAGCTGGGTGTCGGCCCATTCAGCCACGAAGTCCGCCAGGACCTGGTACTTGATGGCCTTTCGGGGGGCGAACGAGATCGTCTCGCCCATGATCTCCACCGCCCACTTCGCGATCCTACCCGAAGCCTCTCGGGAGTGGATGATATCTCCCAGGGGGAAGGATGACACCACCGTCACCGGATGAGACTCGAAGTAGTGTCGCAACTTCCGCCGCGTCAGGATCACCGCGTACAGCAGCTTCTGAACTTGTGGGTAGCGGATCTTGGTCTCGGACAGTACTTCACTGATGAAGTAGACCGGCCTCTGAACGGGCAATGCATGCCCCTCTTCTTGCCTCTCGACCACAATCGCGGCGCTAACCACCTGAGCGGTCGCGGCGACGTAGACCAAGAGGGCTTCTCCGGCAGCTGGGGTCACCAAGATAGGCGCCTTCATGAGGAGCGCCTTCAGGTTCCCGAGGGCTTCCTCGGCCTCGGGGGTCCAAGTGAAGCGCTCGGCCTTCCTTAAGAGGCGGTAAAGGGGTAGACCTCTTTCGCCGAGGCGCGAGATGAAACGGCTCAGAGCCGCGAGACATCCCATGACCCTCTGTACGCCTTTCAGGTCCTGGATGGGCCCCATGCTGGTGATGGCTGCGATCTTCTCCGGGTTGGCTTCGATGCCCCGCTCGAAGACGATGAACCCCAAGAGCATGCCTCAGGGCACCCCGAAGACACACTTTTCGGGATTGAGCTTGACGCCTTTCGCCTTGAGACATCGGAATGTCACTTCAAGGTCGGAAAGGAGGTCGGAGGCTTTCCTCGTCTTGACTACGATGTCATCGACGTAGGCCTCGACCGTGCGGCCAATGTGTTCGCCGAACACATGGTTCATGCACCGCTGGTACGTCGCGCCCGCATTCCTCAAGCCGAACGGCATGGTGACATAGCAGTACATGCCGAAGGGTGTGATGAAAGAAGTCGCGAGCTGGTCGGACTCTTTCATCCTGATTTGGTGATACCCTGAGTAGGCATCAAGGAAAGACAGGGTTTTGCACCCAGCAGTGGAATCCACGATCTGATCGATGTGAGGCAGAGGGTAGGGAACCTTCGGACATGCTTTGTTCAGACCAGTGTAGTCTACACACATCCGCCATTTCCCCCCTTTCTTTCTCACAAGCACAGGGTTGGCAAGCCATTCGGGATGGAATACCTCTTTGATGAAACCTGCCGCCATTAGCTTGTGGATCTCCTCGCCTATGGCTCTGCGCTTCTCCTCGTCGAATCGGCGCAGAGGCTGCTTGACAGGTCGGGCTCCAGCTCGGATGTCCAGCGAGTGCTCGGTGACATCCCTCGGTATGCCGGGCATGTCCGAGGGACTCCACGCGAAGACGTCGGCGTTCGCGCGGAGAAAGTCGATGAGCACTGCTGGGGAGGCGTCGCTGCTGGGGTCGAGGGGGACGGACTTAACCGTCTCCGCTGGCTCGAAGTTGCCGGCATGACGCTTCACGCCTGGTACCTCCTTGCAGAGGCTCTCCAGGTCGGCGATGAGGGCCTCGGACTCGGCGAGGGCCTCGGCGTACTCCACGCACTCCACGTCGCATTCGTACGCGTGTTTGTACGTGGGGCCGACGGTGATGACCCCGTTGGGGCCCGGCATCTTGAGCTTGAGGTAGGTGTAGTTGGGGACAGCCATGAACTTCGCGTAGCAGGGCCTCCCCAATACCTCGTGGTAGGTTCCTCGGAAACCGACCACGTCGAACGTCAGGGTCTCCCTTCGGAAGTTGGAGGGTGTTCCGAAGCAGACGGGAAGATCGAGTTGTCCGAGGGGCTGGACGCGCTTCCCGGGGATGATCCCATGGAAAGGCGTAGCGCCCGCCCGGACCGAGGATAGATCGATACGCAGAAGCCCGAGGGTCTCGGCGTAGATGATGTTGAGGCTGCTGCCTCCGTCCATGAGGACCTTAGTGAGCCTGACGTCGCCGATGACGGGGTCGACGACGAGCGGGTATTTCCCCGGGCTCGGCACATGGTCGGGGTGGTTGACCCGGTCGAAGGTGATGGGCTTGTCGGACCAGTCTAGGTAGACTGGCGCCGCCACCTTCACCGAACAAACCTCCCGGCGCTCTTGCTTGCGGTGCCGAGCCGAGGCGTTCGCCGCTTGCCCGCTGTAGATCATGAAGCAGTCGCGAACCTCGGGGAACTCTCCTGCCTAGTGATCTTCCTTCTTGTCATCGTCGCGGGCCCTGCCACCCTCCGCGGGTGGCCCGGCCCTATGGAAGTGGCGCCGAAGCATGACGCACTCCTCGAGGGTGTGCTTGACGGGCCCCTGGTGATAGGGGCACGGCTCCTTGAGCATTTTGTCGAAGAGGTTGGGACCTCCGGGGGGCTTCCGAGGGTTCTTGTGCTCGGTGGCGACGACAAGGTCCGCGTCGGCGGCATCGCGTTTCGCTTGCGACTTCTTCTTGCCCTTCTTCCTGGCGCCGCGCTGAGTTGACGCCTCGGGGGCATCTTCCGATGGGCGGCCCTGGGGCTGCTTGTCCTTCCAGAAGATAGCCTCGACTGCCTCCTGGCCGGAGGCGAACTTGGTGGCGTTGTCCATCAGATCGCTCGCCCTGGTGGGGGTCTTGCGACCCAGCTTGCTAACCAGGTCGCGGCAGGTGGTGCCGGCGAGGAACGCGCCGATGACATCTGAGTCGGTGATGTTGGGCAGCTCGGAGCGCTGCTTCGAGAATCGCCGGATGTAGTCCCGGAGAGACTCTCCCGGCTGCTGTCGGTAGCTTCGGAGGTCCCAGGAATTCCCGGGGCGCACGTACGTGCCCTGGAAATTGCCTGCAAAAGCTTGGACTAGGTCGTCCCAGTTGAAGATCTGCCCCAGAGGCAGGTGCTCCAACCAGGCGCGAGCGGTGTCGGAGAGGAACTGGGGGAGGTTGCGGATGATGTGGTTGTCATCGACCGTTCCACCCAGCTGGCAGGCCAGACGGTAGTCCGCGAGCCACAGTTCCGGTCTCGTCTCCCCCGAGTACTTCGTGATAGTAGTCGGGGGTCGGAACCGAGTCGGGAACGGCGCCCGTCGTATGGCCCGGCTGAAGGCCTGCGGTCCGGGTGGTTCGGGCGAGGGACTCCGATCCTCCCCGCTGTTGTAGCGTCCCCCACGCCTGGGGTGGTAGCCTCGGCGCACCCTCTCGTCGAGGTGGGCCCGACGATCGCGATGGTGGTGCTCGTTGCCGAGGCGACCCGGGGCCGCAGGCGCTGTGTTGCGCATGCGCCCGGTGCAGACCGAGGCTTCCCGCATGAATCGGGAAGTCGCGGCATGATGTTCCGAGGGGTACCCCTGACTTCGGGAGGCGGAGCTCTCGGCCCGCCGGACCGCAGCGCCTTCCAGGAGATCCTTGAGCTCTCCCTGGATTCGCCGCCCCTCGGTGGTTGATGGCTCCGGCATCGCGCAGAGGAGCATTGCTGCTGCAGCCAGGTTCTGGTCGACCCCACTGGATGCGGGTGGCGGCCTGACCCTGACATCGTCGGCGATGCAGTGCTGGAAACCCTGGGGTAGATGACGCATTTCTCCGGCCGGAGGTTGGCCCGCCCATGCCTGCCCGACGTCCCGGCGGGTCGGCTCGAGCGCTCCTGCTCCCTCGTCGAGCCTGGCCTGCACCCCGCAGATTTTCTCGAGTTGTGGGTTGTGACCCCCCGCCAGAACGGGGACCACAGCTAGCTCCCGCGGGATGTCAACGCGAGGCACGGGCCTAGGGAGATCACCATCCTCCGGCATGCCGAGATGGTTGCCTTCGGAGGGACCCCCTAGGTCGACGTGGAAACATTCGCGGCTCGGGCCGCAGTCCTCGTTGCCGAGGCTACGACTGCCATCGAAATAGTCGGAAAGGCAGCAGTCGCATGCGGTCATGAAGTCCCGCATGGCACTGGGGTTGCCAAGTCCGAAGAAATCCCAACAGAAGCTGGGCTCGTCATCTTCCTCGGACCCGGAGGGCCCGTAGGTCGAGACGTCCGTCAGCCGGTCCCAAGGCGACCGCATACGAGATCCCAGAGGGTTCGGATTCGCCTCTACGAAAGCGCCCGCCAAAGCGGAGCCGCTAGGCGGGTCGAGGCTAAATCCGAGAGGCGTGGGATGGGAATCGGTCGGTACCTCCTGGTCGACGGGCGGTGGTGAGGTCACGTCGGGGACTGACTGCACCATCGTCTCAGGTACGAGGGTGACACCCAGCAAGCCTTTCGCGAGCGTGCTGGCGTCGTCCGTTTGCTCGGGGTTGACGTGTCACGGGGAGACAGCGCTCGTCTTCGTCTCAAGCGCGAGCGCGAGGCCGATGCCCGGCGCGCCCCCCGTTGGAGCGCTGGTGTTGTCGACTCGCTCGACGGCCGACGAGGCGCCGCCTCCTGCTTGGCCTTGGTCGCCCCGCCTCCTCCTCCTCCATCGACGGGGAAGAAGACGGGGCGAGCTCGAAGATTGTTCCCCCACCACGCGGGGAAGACGTCGTCGATCCCGCCGCCGGCGGGCGGACTATCGGCCGCCATTGTCGCTGTCGCCCGGCGGTGGAAAGAGTATCATGTCGTAGCTGCCGTCGAGGGACATGAACTCAAGGCTCCCGAAACGGAGCACCGTCCCGGGCCGGAGAGGTTGCTGGAGACTACCCATCTGGAGCTTGACGGGAAGCTGTTCGTCAACACACAGCAGGCCCCTACCTGGCGCGCCAACTGTCGGCGTTCCGAGACCGGGGGGTCCCTGAGCCGACGAGTGAAGTGTCGCTGCGTGCCCCAGCCCAGATGGGTCGACGCGAGGCCGAGCGCGAAGGGGGGAAAGCGAGGTGGCCGGAGTTGGGCGTGAGAGAGGTGGAAATCCCGCGGCCTTTGTGTTCGTCCCGCGCCCAGGTCGGGTGCGCTTGCAGTAGGGGGTTACAAGCGTCCACACGGGGGAAGGAGCGAGTGGCCTCACGCGAGCGCCCGTCTCGTCCTCGTCCCCGCGCGGCCAACCCTCTCTAAGAGGGCCCTAGTCCTTCCTTTTATAGGCGTAAGGAGAGGATCCAGGTGTACAATGGGGGGTGTAGCAGAGTGCTACGTGTCTAGCGGAGGAGAGCTAGTGCCCTAAGTACACGCCATCGTGGCGACCGGAGAGATCTTGGCGCCCAGTTTGCGTGATGTCGTGGCCGTCGGAGGAGTGCTGGAGCCTGGCGGAGAGACAGCTGTCGGGGCCATCGAGTCCTTGCCGACGTCCTCTTGCTTCCGTAAGGGGGCCGAGAGCCGTCATCGTCAGGGAGCGTGCGGGGCGCCATCATCGCCTATCTGGTGGAGCGAGCCAGATGGGACGTCGGTCTTGTTCCCCGTAGCCTGAGTCAGCTTGGAGTAGGGTAATGATGGCGCCTCCTGTTGACGTGGCTGGTCCGCGCCCTAGGCTGGGCGATGTGGAGGCTCCTCCGAGGTCGAGGTCGAGTTCGTCTTCCGTGGCCGAGGCCGAGTCCGAGCCCCTAGGTCGGGCGAGGCGGAGGCCGTCGGCTGAGGCCAGGGCGGAATTGGAGTCCTGAGGTCGGGCGAAGCGGAGTTCGTCGTCTTCTGGGGCCGAGCCCAAGTCCGAGCCCTGGGTCGGGCGGAGTGGAGTTCGTCGTCTTCTGGGGCCGAGCCCAAGTCCGAGCCCTGGGTCGGGCGGAGCGGAGTTCGTCGTCTTCTGGGGCTGAGCCCAAGTCTGAGCCCTAGGTCGGGCGGAGCGGAGTTCGCCGTCTTCCGGGGCTTAGCCCGAGTCCGAGCCCTGGGTCGGGCGGAGCAGAGTTCACCGTCTTCCGGGGCTTAGCCCGAGTCCGAGCCCTGGGTCGGGCGGAGCGGAGTTCGCCGTCTTCCGGGGCTTAGCCCGAGTCCGAGCCCTGGGTCGGGAGGAGCGGAGTTCGCCGTCTTCCGGGGCTTAGCCCGAGTCCGAGCCCTGGGTCGGGCGGAGCGGAGTTTCCTATGGTGTGCGGCCGAGCCTGACTGCCTGTCAGCCTTACTCTGTCAAGCGGCACCACAATCGGAGCGGCGCAGGCGGTGCTGTCTTTCTGACAGACCGGTCAGCGGAGCGGCGAAGTGACAGCGGTCACTTCGGCTCTGTCAGCTGAGGGGCGCGCGTCAGGATAAAGGTGTCAGGCCACCTTTGCATTAAATGCTCCTGCGATTTGGTCGGGGTTGCTTCTTGGCGAAGACAGGGCCTCGGGCGAGCTGGGAACGTGTTCGCTGCTGGAAGGGGGGCCTCGGGCGAGGCGGAGATCCTCCAGGGTCGGCTGCCCTTGTCCGAGGCTAGGCTCGGGCGAGGCGTGATCGAGTCCCTCGAATGGACTGATCTCTGACTTGGTCGCACCCATCAGGCCTTTGCAGCTTTGTGCTGATGGGGTTACCAGCTGAGAATTAGGAGCCTTGAGGGTACCCCTAATTATGGTCCCCGACAGCTACCAACAAGCAAGTCTTGATACTCGAAACAAGAGGAAAAGAAACGCGACTTTATAACACGACAATGATATGTTTGGGCCTCGGCGGCCGCAAAAAACATACGCACACTACAGACAAACTGTTCCTATAGGTTTAGACATCAATAGGGGGAGCAGCAGCACCCTCGGCATCGTCTCCACCTTCGGCGGAATCTGACCCGGCCTCGGACGGCAACACGGGCGAAGGATGTCCACGTCGAAAGAAGATGTCAGCACTGTGCCTGGGCCATCGCCACCAGGGTCTCCTCCAGGAACCCGGCCCAAGCAGACGGCTTGACCGGCCGCTCCGTAGCCTCGGCCAGCTGTTCCCCGAGGACACCAGCCCGGCTCATGGCCTCGGCAGTCCGACTCCGGGGTTGGTCCCGCCAGTGGATGATCCGGCCAGGCTCCGGCCACCACTGCTATGCCTCCTCGGCCTGGGCCAACGAAGCCCTTTTTCGAGCCAACTCCGTGTAGCATCCCAAAAATTCAAATCTTGGAATTTTCTCAAACTCGCTCTAAATTCAAAATGAATTTCAAATTTCATTTCAAAATGTTTGTTTGTGAGTTGATATCAACAAATAAAATTATAGTGGTCTATATTCTCTCTAAAATCTCCTCAAAATATCCTACAAATATTTCCCCAGTGATCACCCTCAAACTCTTTCAGAAATACTGCCCAAATATTCCACCGATATATGTCCAAGTATTTTCTTCCTGAGAAATACCTTCAGAATCATTTTTCAAGTCCCTACAAATATTTTCTCCATAACTTTCCTCATGCTCATACGTATACGTATGCCTCCGGTGTCATACGGTGAGCTCTACAAGCTAATTACACTCATATAAGACAAATCCATGCTAATCTCCCACTAATCCTCTCATCCTCCCACTAATCCCCTCATCCCTCCCCCTAATCCCCCACCATGGCTATAAATAGAGGGGCAAGGGCCTCCTCTCATCCCACCCCAAGCCATTTCATGGCAACTCCCTCCCCCCCCCCCCCCCACACCCACTCCCACTCCACTTCCCACACAAGCATACACTAGCACAAGGATCGTTCGGTCGTTCTTCGATCGTTCGTCCACCTGTTCTTAGTTTGTTTGTTCGTTCGTCCGATCGTTCGATCATTCATGGTAGGAACAGTTTCCACCAACATAAACCTCTGCCCAAGAACAACCCAAAAATAATTCCTCGCAACCCGCTCAAAAATACATTTGTATTTTTGATTTTTCAAATGTCTTTAAATATTCAAATTCTAGAATATTCCTTTCCTTTTCTTTTTCTCCCTATGATTATAAAATCCAAAACTCCTCCATCCAAACTCAGATTTCAGTCATTCTTGTTTCTAAAATTCTTGTCAAACTATTCCCTATCCAACCATGTCATCCCTTAAGCATGGTTTATATTCCAGAAAACTCCCAAAATACTCTTGTCCCATATTCTGCCTATAACTCTCTTGTCCATGCTAAGTCAGACGATTCTTTCATCACTATTCTCACCAATAGTGAACTTCACTGAGCTACACCACATACACCTAGCTATAAATACACCCAGCTACCCTCTCCCACTCCACACACTCAACACCCTCAGCCAAGGCAAACACCCCACCCACTCAGTTACTCCGCTCTGCCGGCTACACGCATAGTGTCACTTCGCCTCCAGTCCACCCTCCTGGTAAGCACCTCCGCTCCACCACTAGTAGTACCTCAACACCAATGACACAGATTCTACTCAAGACTCTGCCCATCCATATATCGCTATTCTGACCACTATACTAAATATTTGTTGGTATACTTGCTTGTTTGTATGTTGCTTGTTCATGTTGCATAGTTATCGGAGCGTTCGTGTCGTCTCGTGGAGGCCAGATCTGCAAGTCTACGCCAGGCAGTGGAGCTAGACGCCAGTTCTGCGAGCTCCTCTTCCCCCTTCGCTGGATAAGCACGGCAAGCTCTCTGGATCCCTTTGATGCATAAATTACCTATGCTTTTACAACCACAACCCTCAACCTGTTATTTTATGCATGATATGATTTTGAGACAAGTTATTATGGCCACCCAGCCGCTTGCTGCAATCAATACTTGATATATTTGTTACAAATGATTTGAGAAAAGGTGTGAGTTTTCAAAAGAAAATGCTTTTCAGAATGTGTATGATGAAGGGTTTCCACCCTTATCACCTTTGAGTAGGGATGATCAGGGACTCCCTGGTTTAGGGGAGGGCCTAAGGTGATGGCTCAGCTGGTTTAGGTGTGAGCAGAAGGATTGTCCCCTCATATAAGGACCGGTTTGTCATCCTTCACTACCTGTACTCATGATAAGTACAACCACTTGAGACTGTGTGGGCAGTCACTCAATCTGAACTCGTACGGTCCAACCCCAGGGTTATGAAGGTTGGGGAGCACTGGGAGGATAAGGAGGGGGAATGTTTTGTCCGGTTTGGGCATGGCGGTGGCCTGACTCCTTCTGGTATAACCGTTAAGGTTAGGACGTGTGAGGAAAGAAAGAGATTCGGCATTCGGGTCTCACGACGGTGAGATCGCAGAAACCGGACTAGTGGGTAAAGTGTACCCCTCTGCGCAGAGTTCAAACCTATTCGAATAGTCTGTGTCCACAGGAATGGACGAGTCTGGTGTGGTATGTCAATTAGTGTTTTGTTTTCAAAAAAAGAGGTGGTTTTGAGAAAAGTGGTTTTTAAAAGGGCCGACGGTTGAGCCGTGAGCTATGGTGGACGGGAAGTCCAGTAGCTGTTTTTGAAAATGAAAACCAGTGGGAAACTGCTGAGATACCTGGATGGTTTAGTCTAGGGGATTTTGTTCTAATATTGAAAAACTTCCTGCTCCTTTTGGAGAGGATGCGCTTTGCAAAAATACAAAATGTTTTTCAAAACAACCCTGCATAAAATATTGTTGTTTCTGCAAAATATCCTGAGCTCCACATATTCCATGCATTATATCTGATTTCCCCATTCCGCGGGTGAAGGTGGGCTGCTCAGTACGTTTGTACTCACCCTTGCTTATTTGTTGTTTTTCAGAAAAAGGAGATCGGGTAAGAGTTACGACTGTTCCCAATCTTGTCTGTGGCTGTTGGACCGCTGATTTGCTTCGCTGCATATATCGGGCTGCTTCAGCCCCACTCTGATGATATGTCCCAAGTTGTGGACCAACTCTTAAAGTTGATCGTCACCTTTATAGGTTGGTCTTATTTAAGCAGATCTGGAATCATTTGATGTATAAATGTGTTTACTAGCCTCCTGGGACTAGTAATTGTATCACATTTGAGTCCCAGAGGATTGGGGCGCTTCAGGTGGTATCAGAGCTGTTAGGTTGGCCGCAGGACGTAACCCTTAGCCTGATCAAAAGTTTTTGAGTCAAAACTATTTTCTTAAAAAAGAAATTCTTGCTCTTATCCCATTATTTCAAAAATTCTTTCCCCCTTTCCTTCTCTCAGAAGTCAGATGGAGGTTCACTGCCAAACTAGCTTGTGCCAGAATGAAGATGGTTTCCCCAAGTTGCTGAGAGCATGCACAGTTCGCCTCGGAATCAGGAGCCAGCCAGAGTATGATGGTCGTGAATTCGTCAAGCATGGCACAGAGAAGTGTGTCGTGACTGTATACATTGGATCCAGTCTGCACCATGTGGAATGGAGTGTCACTGCTGCTGGGCACAGATTCAAAAACACCTGCCAAGTCGTCGCTCGCAAGGCATTGAGGGCCTTGTGTCAGATCTATGAAGAAGAAGTGGCCGACACCCCGCTCAGATTCTTTCTGCCCTTTCAGAGAGATCGTCCAGTCTAGATGGCCAGGATGCGTGCATTGGAAGGGCAGCAGCTGATTGAGGACGACCCTCAGTCGTGTAACTCACTGCCTACTGAAGCGTCCCGATCCTTTAGGACTCAAATGTGACACAATTACTAGTCCCAGGAGGCTAGTAAACACATTCCTTACTTCAAATAGTACAGAGTTTAGATAAAGGTTATTACAATACCGGGGTACAAGCTCGAGAGAGCCAGAATAAGAAACGCAGTAGGAAAATATACTAGCCCAAGCCACAGGCAGAACTGGGTGCAGGCACAGCCCTCTCAATCAAGCATAGCAGAAAAGAAGTCTTCGGCTGCTGAAAAACATAAATAAATCTGGGTGAATACACTAGGTATTCCGCAAGCCCACCCCGCTCCCGTAAAGAGAAACAGACCTATATCATACATGCTTTATTTGGTGGAGTTGAAGTCACTCTTCATTTTCTTAGAGAAAGGCAGTTGCTGTAAGGTTTTTCCCAAGGACTTAAAAGTAACAAAATACTCGACCACCACTGAGCTTCCCGCTCTCGTGGCCTTGTTTTCTTTCTCCCTGCATACTTACACACACATTTCCCGGCTCATGTAACTTATAGAAAATCTCTAATTGTCATACCATACGAGACTCGTCCATACCAGTGGACACAGACTATTCGAATAGGTTTCAAATCTGCGCAGAGGTGTACACTTTACCCACAAGTCTGGCTCTGCGATCTCATGGCCAATGAGATCCGAATCCGAATCTCTTTCCTTCCTCGTACGTCCTAACCTTAACGGTTATCCGGAAGGAGTCAGGCCACCACCATGTCCAAACCGGACAAAACTTTCCCCCTCCTTATCCTCCCGGTGCTCCCCAGCCTTCATAACCCTGGGGTCGGACCGCACGAGTTTAGATTGAGTGACTGCCCACACAGTCTCGAGTGGTTGTACTACGAAAGAGTACAGGTAGTGAAGATGACAAACCGGTCCTTATGTGAGGGGACAATCCTTCTGCTCACGCCTAAACCAGCTGAGCCAACACCTTAGGCCCTCCCCTAAACTAGGGAGTCCCTGATCATCCCACTCCCAAGGTGATGAGGGTGAATACCCTTCATCGCACATCCCCTTTTTTTAAAGAGACCTTATTTGAAGAAACATATTGCCCTTTCTCCCAATCCACATTTCATGTCCATACGGTATATGTTAATGCGGGCCATCTCTCACACACAATGCAAATATCCCACCCTGGAATCCCGGCCTAGGTAGTGGTAGAAAGAATAGGTAATTTATGCATCAAGGGAAGGACGGACTTGCCTTCGTCGAAGCTTTCCTGGCACAAAAGGTCTACTTCCGGGAGGTCGGGCTCTGGCCCTTCTTCCGGGGCTACGAGTTCTAGATCAATGGTCCCCGCTTCTTCTAGTAGAAATATTTAATAAAACAGTACATCAACAGAGGTTCTTCAATTGCAGTGTGTCATATACTAACATTATTATTACTTGGGACTTTAGAAATCATTTGGATAATTTTTGGTGCATAAAATATTAAGAAATACTAATTAAATGAGAAAAGGGTGAAGAAAAGAAAAAGAAAAGGAATTCCTTCGCAGGTGGGCCAGGGGGATTTTCGGCCCAGCCAGGCGCGGGGCACGCGCGCGCGAGGGCGCCGGCCCAGCTGTGGCCCAAGGGCGGGGAGATGGCGCGGGCGCGCGGGAGCGACGGCGTCACCGCGGGGCCCACACGTCAGCGAGAGCGGAGGGGGGGAACAGCGCCATGGGTCGACAGCGCGGGCGAACCGGCCGTCCGCGGGGATAGAAAACTGGTCGCCGCTGGGCTCGGCGGTGATTCACCGTCGGTGACCTGGTTCTTGGACCACGGGGAGGTGCCTTAGCACGAGCAGGGGCTGGCGAATCTAGGGGTAGGCTTGATTTGGCTAGAGGGGGCCGGGAGGGGGCTGTCCGCGGGGAGGTGGCGGAGCTCCGCGGCGGGGATCGCCGCCGGTGAGCTTCGGCGAGGGATTGGGGCGGGGGAGTGGTGTGCTGTGTTCGCGGCAGTGTGAGGAAGCTGGTAGGCTAATTCAATCGCTCGCTGGACCATCAGAGAGGGGAGTAGAGGGTGAAGAACTCACCGAAGGGGGAGAAGACGGCGGCGCTTCGCGGAATTGAGCTCGGCGAGGGGAGAAAGGTGGTGGCCTAGGCCGGTGCGGGGAAGGAGGTGCCCAGGGCGACCTTTTTATAGGCGCCCGAGGGGAGGGGAGCGGCGGAGCTCGGCGGGCGCCGGCGAGGTGCACAGCGCCGGCATTAATGTCGCACAGCGGCGACGACAAGACCTCACGATGGGGGGGGCGGTACCGGCAAGGACGCGGTCAAGCGATGAGGACGGGGCGGTGCCGAACTCCCCTGTGCGGCGAGGGGATGGGCGAGGGGACGGCGGTGAGTCGTACGCGAGGAAGACGACGACGCAGCCGACCAGTGGGGCCGGTCTGCCAGCGAGAGGGAGCGCGCGCGAGAGAGAGAGGCTGGCAGGTGGGGCTGGCTCGTTAGAGAGAGAGAGGGAGGGGAGCGCGCGAGAGGCTACGCACGCGGGAGCGGGCCGGCTAATGGGCCGAAAGGGGGAAGCGCGGGCGCGAGGGAGAGGGGAGGCGACCGCGGCTTGGGCCGAATTCGGCCCAGCAGGGGGGAAGAGCTTTTTCTTTTTCTTTTTAATTTCTAAATCCCATTTCCATTTTTGTTTCTTTTCTTTTTGAACAAATTATTTAGTAGATAATCTAGGTGTTGGAAAATAAAATCTAAGTGAGGTGTTTATGATCAAACAAAGTGTATGCATATGATGGGAAAAAATCTAAGGGAGTTTTGGGATAGATAATAAGAAAAAAGGGGGTAGATTAGGGTTTCAAACCTGGGTTAGAATTTTGGGATGTTACAAACCTACCTCACTTAAAGGAATCTCGCCCTCGAGATTTAGACGGGGCTCGAGAAAAGGTAAGGGTATTCCTTCCTCAGGGAGTCCTCACTTTCCTAGGTGGCTTCCTCTTCTCCATCTCTGCTCCACTAAACCTTACAGAGTCTCACTTCTGAGTTGCGGGTCCTTCGGACTGCTGAGTCGAGAATCTTCACTGGCTTTTCTCGATACTGGAGATCCTTTTGAATATGAATTGCCTCTGCCTTGATGTGGTTTTCTGGTACTTGCAGGCATTTGCGGAGATGGGACACATGAAACACATTGTGAATGTCTAACATGGATTCTGGTAGCTCAAGGCGGTATGTTGCGGGTCCCACTCGGCTTATGACGGGGTAGGGGCCGACGAAACGCTGTGCTAGCTTTCCTTTCATTTGGAACCTTTTGACACCACGCATCGGGGAGACCTTGAGATAAACGAAATCTCCTTCCTCAAATCTGAGTTCTCTTCGTCTGTTGTCTGCGTAACTTTTCTGTCGACTCTGAGCTTCAAGTAACCTCTTGCGGATCAGGGCAACTTTCTCTTCGGTTTCTTTAACAAAGTCGGGTCGTTCAAGTGTATTTTCCCCTACATTGGACCACATTAGGGGGTCTGGCATTTTCTTCCATATAATGCTTTGAACGGTGACATTTTGATGCTGGCCTGATGGCTGTTGTTGTACGAGAATTCGGCGTACGACAAACTGGACTCCCAATCCTTGTCGAATGTTAACACACAGGCTCTTAGTAAATCTTCGAGGATCTTGTTGACTCTTTCTGTTTGGCCATCCAACTGGGGGTGATAAGCGGTGCTGAAATCTAACTTGGTTCCCATTGCTTGCTGAAGGCCTTTCCAAAATTTTGAGGTGAACTGCGTTCCTCTGTCTGACACTATTTTCCGCGGAATGCCATGGAGCCTGACTATCTCCTTAAGATATATCCAGGCAAGGGCGGCTCCTCCAAAAGTGGTTTTTACTGGAACGAAGTGGGCCACCTTGGTGAGACGATCGATTATTACCCAGATAGAATCATTCCCTTTCTGTGTTCGGGGCAGTCCGGTTACGAAATCCATGCCTATTTCTTCCCACTTCCATTCAGGCACTGGGAGGGGTTGCAGTAGGCCTGCAGGCTTCTGGTGTTCAGCTTTTGTTCGCTAACAGGTGTCACACCGGGCCACATACTGTGCTATTTCCTTCTTCATCCCTTTCCACCAGTATCTGGTTTTGAGGTCCAGGTACATCTTGGTGGTTCCTGGGTGGATGGAGTAAGCTGAGTTGTGGGCTTCATCGAGCAGGACTTCCCGTGCCTCTACCATTGGTACACACAGACGGTTCTTGAACCAAAGAACTCCTTGTTCGTCTGTCCTAAGATCCGGAAGTTGCTCCTTGCGAGCTCTTTCCATAAGTCTGGCTGTCTCTGCGTCCAGGCGTTGCGCCTTGCATATGAGATCTTCTAGCATTGGCTTGACTTCCAAACTACCGTTGTTTCCCAGACATGCATTTAGCTAAGTTGATTCCTTCTTCCAATCTTCTAAAAGGTTGGTCCCCTTTATCCCGAAAGGTTTTCGGCTGAGGGTGTCTGCTACCACGTTGGCCTTCCCGGGGTGGTAATGGATTTCGAGGTCATAATCCTTGATCAATTCAAGCCATCTTCTTTGACGGAGGTTCATGTCTGGCTGAGTCAAGATGTACCTCAGACTCTTGTGATCGGTGAAGATGTGGCATTTGTTCCCGATCAGATAGTGCCTCCATATTTTCAGGGCGTGTACTATGGCTGCCAACTCCAAGTCGTGGGTGGGGTAGTTCTGCTTGTGTGGCTTGAGTAAGCGGGATGCATAGGCAATGACTTTCTCATTTTGCATCAAGACACACACTAAGCCCTGCCTTGAAGCATCACAGAAGATGACGAAGTCCTGGTGTATATCTGGTAGTGTCAAAACGGGCGCGGTTGTAAGCTTTTCCTTGATGACCTGAAAACTTTCCTCACATTTCGGGGTCCATACAAACCTATTGTCCTTTTTGAGAAGTTTGGTCATAGGTTTTGCTATACTGGAGAATCCTTTGATAAAGCGGCGGTAATACCCTGCCATTCCCAGAAAGCTTCGCACTTCACTGACGTTGGATGGCTGTTTCCATTTTGAAACTGCTTCTACCTTGGATGGGTCTACTTCTATCCCTTCTGCAGTCAAGATATGCCCTAGGAAGGCTATCTTTTCTAACCAGAACTCACACTTGCTGAGCTTAGCATAAAGTTGATGCGCCCTAAGTCTTCCGAGGACGATTCGAAGGTGACGCTCATGGTCCCTGCGATTCTTGGAATAGATGAGGATGTCGTCGATGAAGACCACGATAAACTTATCCAATTCTTCCATAAATACCTTATTCATGAGGTTCATGAAAAAGGCGGCTGCGTTTGTTAGCCCAAACGGCATCACTGTGAATTCATATTGTCCGTATCTGGTGACAAATGCAGTCTTCTGAATATCTGCTTCCTTGATCCTCAGTTGGTGATATCCTGACCTGAGGTCTATCTTGGAGAAATATTTGGCTCCTTGCAGCTGGTCGAAGAGGTCGTCGATCCGAGGGAGAGGGTACTTATTCTTGATTGTAACTTCATTCAAGGACCGGTAATCAATACACATTCTGATACTTCCATCCTTTTTGGTAACGAAAAGGACGGGTGCTCCCTAGGGATACAAACTGGGACGGATGTACCCTTTTTGTTGTAGCTCTGCAATCTGGAGTTTTAATTCTGCTAACTCTGTGGGGGTCATGCGGTATGGTCGCTTTGCGATGGGCGCAGTGCCAGGAATGAGATCTATATAGAACTCCACTCCTCTTTCTGGTGGCATTCCCGGCAACTCTTCCGGGAATACATCCATGAATTCTTCTATTACGGACATGTTTTCTACTGCCAGATTAAACATTATTGGATCATTGGTGGGCGGTTGGGCTTGACGGAAACTGCTTTTCCTTGGCGGTCGGTGAGAAGGACGGTCTTACTTGCGCAGCTTATGATACCCTTGTGCTTAGTTAGCCAATCCATTCCTAGGATCACGTCAATCCCTTGGGATGGCAAGACGGTTAAGTCTGCCAGGAACACTACCCCACTTAAAAGAATTCTGACTTGTGAGCACCTGAGTTGGCATAGGAGGTCTGATCCTGGGGTTCGAGTGACCAAAGGGATTGCTAGGGGCGTAGAGGGGATGCCATGCTTTTCCACAAACTTAGTGGCTATAAATGAATGGGATGCTCCTGAATCAAAAAGCACAGTAGCAGGAGTAAATTCGACAAGGAACTCACTGAGCACTACTCCTGGAGCTTGCTGGGCTTCCTTAGTGTCGACGTGGTTGACTCGTGCTCTGCCCTGGTACTGGGTCCTGCTCTGCTGACTGTTGGAGGGAGGTGCCGAGGGAATCTTGGGGCCATTCACCGAGTTGGAGTCGGTGGGTCTAGGTGCCTTCAACTGGGGGCAGTTATTCTTGAAGTGACTGGGGTCTCCGCAGTGCCAACAGGCATTTGCTGGCAGTTGGTTGCTTGCAACGGAGGGGGCCTGAGGGGAGCTCTGACTCTGCTGACTGTAGTGCGATGGAGTGGGTCCAGATGGTCTATTTAAGCTTGGTCCCCTGGAGGGGAGTCCAAAGGGTCGAGCTCTCTGGTGACGATCTTGCTACTGAGCTCGGAGAACTTGGAATTTCCTCTTGAGGTGCCCTTTTTCTTCCTCTTTTGCCCTTTCCACTTGGATGGCTTTGTTGGAGAGGTGAGAGAAGTTGAGGAAGTCTTGGCTGGCGAGGATGGTCTTAAGCTCAGGTCTAAGCCCTTTCAGAAAACAGGCCATCTTTCTAGACTCGGTGCTGACATCATCAGGCGCGTAACGTGCCAACTCTGTGAACCTGTGCACATATTCGCTGACAGTTCTTCCACCTTGAGTTAGTTCCCGGAACTCATCTTCCTTGAGTTGAACTATCCCCTGAGGTACATGGTGCTCACGGAAGGCTGTTTCGAATTCTGCCCAGGTAGCATCTCTGACGGCCTCACTGAAGGTGTCCCACCATGCTAGGGCCATCCCTGACAGTTGATGAGCAGCTAGTTGAACACGCTGATTTTCGGGGCATCCGATGGCTTCCAGTTTCCTCTTGATCGTGCGTAGCCAGTCATCTGCATCGAGGGGATTGCTGGACCCCGCGAACGTGGGAGGCTTGAGTCTCAAAAATTCTCCCATCCTGTCCTGCGATCTTCCACCACCTAGGCGCCGGTTTTCCAGACTTCTAGTGAGGACTTCAATGAGTCGGGTTTGATTGGCTAGAACTTGGGCTAGGTCTAGTGGTAGTTCCGGAGGTGCGGGGAGGTGGGTCTCACTCCCTTCTCCGCCAGCCTCTCCTTCAGCTCTTAGGGGAAAACCTGCTCCAATCTCGGAGGCAGTAGGCGTGGTTTTATTCGAAGCCATCTGCCATGGGAAAAGAGTTACTACCATGCACATGCCAAATTTTTTTTTACTAGTTACTTTATTCATTACATCAGGTCATTACAGCACACAACTACCACAAGCTCATTACACGCGAGTGCTATCGAGGGTACTCCCGAACTCCTTCTCTAAAGTGTCCCCAAATTCCTTGAGAAGGTCATCAAGGCTGGCTAGGGACATTTCCTCGGTGTCGGACGAGCTTCTTATCCCGGCAGGGGGTAGGGCTGGAGGGGCTTCTTCCTTCTGCTCAGTCTGACATCCTTGGATTTTGGTCTTCTTGCGGATTTTTCTTGCGGGGGCGAGCTTCTTCAGTTTCTTGTCGTAATCCATCTTCAGAGTGCGGTAGGCCTCACGGGTATTGGTTTCCTCGCCTTCTGCTATTTCGAGGCTCTCTTGAAGGGACACCTTTTCCCTTGCAAGTTCCCTGACTTTTTGCTCCAGGCTTTCCACCCGGGAGGTTAGGTGAGTGCAGTGGAGGGCAAGGTCATCGTATTGGTTATCGAGGGTGTGGAGTTATCTAGCCATGTAGACGATGGTGGGGTCATCCTCGACAGGGTCTCTACCTGACAGGGCCTGAAGTCTTTTCCTCCAAGTGGGGGTATTCTTGTTGCTGGGTGGGAAGTAGCGAAGGGGGGTTTCAAAGATTACTTTGTTGTAGTTCTGGCATAGTTGTCGGAGGGCTGTTCGGGCAACATTCTGGCAAGTATCTGGGAAGCGGTATCCGGTAAAAGTGACTTGGAAAGAAGGATGGTTCGGATAGTTTCGGCTTTCTCCCAGGTAGACTGCCATAGAGCATTTTTCCATTCCGTTCTCGAGATACTCCTTCCAGACGTACTCTGGCTTCTTGCGGATTCCCATGTGAAGCGCACAACTTCGCAACAGGTGTGGGAACCCTTCCACCTCTGAGCAGTAGGACGTCCTAATGGCTAGAGAGTCTTCCATCTGGGATAGGAAAAGAAAGGTCTGTTAACATCGGGGGAGAGGAGAGAAGACTTTTCTTGGGGTAAGAGGTATTTTCTTTTTAGGGCAAGTTTTAGGGTTAGGGCTGCGACCTACGGCCAGTCCTATGGCTCCAATACCACCTGAAGCGTCCTGATCCTTTGGGACTCAAATGTGACACAATTACTAGTCCCAGGAGGCTAGTAAACACATTCCTTACTTCAAATAGTACAGAGTTTAGATAAAGGTTATTACAATACCGGGGTACAAGCTCGAGAGAGCCAGAATAAGAAACGCAGTAGGAAAATATACTAGCCCAAGCCACAGGCAGAACTGGGTGCAGGCACAGCCCTCTCAATCAAGCATAGCAGAAAAGAAGTCTTCGGCTGCTGAAAAACATAAATAAATCTGGGTGAATACACTAGGTATTCCGCAAGCCCACCCCGCTCCCGTAAAGAGAAAGAGACCTATATCATACATGCTTTATTTGGTGGAGTTGAAGTCACTCTTCATTTTCTTAGAGAAAGGCAGTTGCTGTAAGGTTTTTCCCAAGGACTTAAAAGTAACAAAATACTCGACCACCACTGAGCTTCCCGCTCCCGTGGCCTTGTTTTCTTTCTCCCTACATACTTACACACACATTTCCCGGCTCATGTAACTTATAGAAAATCTCTAATTGTCATACCATACGAGACTCGTCCATACCAGTGGACACGGACTATTCGAATAGGTTTCAACTCTGCGCAGAGGTGTACACTTTACCCACTAGTCCGGCTCTGCGATCTCATGGTCAATGAGATCCGAATCCGAATCTCTTTCCTTCCTTGTACGTCCTAACCTTAACGGTTATCCGGAAAGAGTCAGGCCACCACCATGTCCAAACCGGACAAAACTTTCCCCCTCCTTATCCTCCCTGTGCTCCCCAGCCTTCATAACCCTGGGGTCGGACCGCACGAGTTCAGATTGAGTGACTGCCCATACAGTCTCGAGTGGTTGTACTACGAAAGAGTACAGGTAGTGAAGATGACAAACCAGTGCTTATGTGAGGGGACAATCCTTCTGCTCACGCCTAAACCAGCTGAGCCAACACCTTAGGCCCTCCCCTAAACCAGGGAGTCCCTGATCATCCCACTCCCAAGGTGATGAGGGTGAATACCCTTCATCGCACATCCCCTTTTTTAAAGAGACCTTATTTGAAGAAACATATTGACCTTTCTCCCAATCCACATTTCATATCCATACGGTATATGTTAATGCGGGACATCTCTCACTCACAATGCAAATATCCCACCCTGGAATCCCGGCCTAGGTAGTGGTAGAAAGAATAGGTAATTTATGCATCAAGGGAAGGATGGACTTGCCTTCGTCGAAGCTTTCCTGGCACAAAAGGTCTACTTCCGGGAGGTCGGGCTCTGGCCCTTCTTTCGGGGCTACGAGTTCCGGATCAACGGTCCCCGCTTCTTCTAGTAGAAATATTTAATAAAACAGTACATCAACAGAGGTTCTTCAATTGCAGTGTGTCATATACTAACATTATTATTACTTGGGACTTTAGAAATCATTTGGATAATTTTTGGTGCATAAAATATTAAGAAATACTAATTAAATGAGAAAAGGGTGAAGAAAAGAAAAAGAAAAGGAATTCCTTCGCAGGTGGGCCGGGGGGGATTTTCGGCCCAGCCAGGCGCGGGGCACGCGCGCGCGAGGGCGCCGGCCCAGCTGCGGCCTAAGGGCGGGGAGATGGCGCGGGCGCGCAGGAGCGATGGTGTCACCGCGGGGCCCACACGTCAGCGAGAGCGGAGGGGGGGAACGGCGCCATGGGTCGACGGCGCGGGCGAACCGGCCGTCCGCGGGGAAAGAAAACTGGTCGCCGGTGGGCTCGGCGGCGATTCACCGCCGGTGACCCGGTTCTTGGACCACGGGGAGGTGCCTTAGCATGGGCAGGGGCTGGCAAATCTAGGGGTAGGCTCGATTTGGCTAGAGGGGGTCAGGAGGGGGCTGTCCGCGGGGAGGTGGCGGAGCTCCGCGGCGGGGATCACCGTCGGTGAGCTTCGGCGAGGGATTGGGGCGGGGGAGTGGTGTGCTGTGTTCGCAGCAGTGTGAGGAAGCTGGTAGGCTAATTCAATCGCTCGCTGGACCATCAGAGAGGGGAGTAGAGGGGGAAGAACTCACCGAAAGGCGAGAAGACGGCGGCGCTTCGTGGAATTGAGCTCGGCGAGGGGAGAAATGTGGTGGCCGAGGCCGGTGCGGGAAGGAGGTGCCCGGGGTGACCTTTTTATAGGCGCCCGAGGGGAGGGGAGCGGCGGAGCTCGGCGGGCGCCAGTGAGGTGCACAGCGCCGGCATTAATGTCGCACAGTGGCGACGACGAGACCTCACGGGGGGGGGGGGGGGGGTACCGGCAAGGACGCGGTCAAGCGACGAGGATGGGGCGGTGCCAAACTCCCCTGTGCGGCGAGGGGATGGGCGAGGGGACGGCGGTGAGTCGTACGCGAGGAAGACGATGACGCGGCCGACCAGTGGGGCCCGTCTGCCAGCGAGAGGGAGCGCGCGAGAGAGAGAGAGGCTGGTAGGTGGGGCTGGCTCGTCAGAGAGAGAGAGGGAGGGGAGCGCGCGAGCGGCTGCGCGCGCGGGAGCGGGCCGGCTAATGGGCCGAAAGGGGGAAGCGCGGGCGCGAGGGAGAGGGGAGGCGACCGCGGCTTGGGCCGAATTCGGCCCAGCAGGGGGGAAGAGCTTTTTCTTTTTCTTTTTAATTTCTAAATCCCATTTCCATTTTTGTTTCTTTTCTTTTTGAACAAATTATTTAGTAGATAATCTAGGTGTTGGAAAATAAAATCTAAGTGAGGTGTTTATGATCAAACAAAGTGTATGCATATGATGGGAAAAAAAATCTAAGGGAGTTTTGGGATAGATAATAAGAAAAAAGGGGGTAGATTAGGGTTTCAAACCTGGGTTAGAATTTTGGGATGTTACACCTACCTGCTCACCCTGGATGCACAGTATGATTTCTTGACTCGGCACCACCGTCAGATGATTGCCCGAGCAGAAGATGCAGAGAAGCTCAACCGTAAGCTCCATGTGGATCTCACCACAGCTCAAGCCCGTGTAGCTGCCTTGGAAAGTCGTGAAGTCATTGTTATTGAAGCCCTAAAGCAAGCCAAGGATGAGCACGTCCAGAAGTTGATGGAGGCCTACTTGGTAACCCATAACCAACGTAGAGCCCTGCGGATCCAAGAGCGCGCTTCATCCAACCCAGTTCAACCCATCAGAGCTGAAGACCCCCAGATTCTTGAAGGTCACCCGGTCTCTATCAGAGGAGAGAAGAAGGCTTGGGAACTACCTGAAGGAGCCATAGTCTTGGAAGGAATTCCAGTCTTCCCTCAGGCTATGAATAAGCAAGAGCACCCTGAATCCTCCCAAGATCCCCCGTCACAATTGTTTGAGCCCCTCACCATGAAGAAGATTCCAGCACCGTCCCGTGAGATCAAGGAAGAAGCTGCAAGCACCCCACCAGCACCACCGCCCTCTGAGGAGCTACAAGAGCCTGTCCCGCTTCAAGAGGAGTTCGACCCCGTGTTGCCATCTCAGTCGCCGCCAGAAAAAGTCATCAACATCAGCTCCCTCTTAACCCATCCAGGAGATGCCTCAGATTGAAGTTGTGCGCCAGCCTTGCTAGAAGAGAAGTTGTCTAGTCTGAAGTTAGTTATGCCCAGTCCTCTGCATGCATTGGGTAGTGAAGTTTTTCTTCACTTTGGCTAGAGCCCTGCATGTATGAGAGGTAACCGTGTAGCCCCGTGTTTTGGAAAACTCTAATTGTGTGGCCCCCTAGGGCATTTCAAAATGAATTTCGCTTGAGGTTTTCTCCCCTTTTGAGTGCATATGTGATGCTTTAACGTTAGTGCTCATAAGTTGCATTTAGCATAGTTCCCAATTCAGGAGCCAAGCAATAGTAGTTATGCTTAGCCCCCGAATCTGAGTAGTTCGTGCTTTGGAAAAACTCTATTCTTCCCTTATTCAAAACATTTGATTTGTTTGTGCTTATCATTGCTGAGCTTGTGTGTTTTCTTTTTGTTTTTCTTAAAAAGGTTTTCTCTAAAAACATAGATAACAAATTAGAGCTAATCCTCACCTTATGCTTCCATTCTCATCTTAACCCATCTCAAGAGAAAAGTGCCTTACCCAAGAAGATACCGAGAAGCTTACCCTTGAAGCCTGAAATAAGCTACAGAAGAAACCTATCCAACCGCTCAGTCAAAAGGACCGACTGTGAGAATCAAAGCACTGCCCCTGAGTCGAAGTAAACAGGAAAAGAGGACAAAAGGAGTTATTACATACAGAGAGGCAAAGATTCTGGGAGCCAGACACCACAAATATCAGGGTCATTGACCCCACCACTCACCCGTGGTCCCCGCACGCGTGCCCTACCTCCAACCACCACCCCACGCTTCCTTTGCAGCGCACTACCGCCACCCATGCCCCCTTTGCAGCGCACTACCGCCACCCACGCCCCCTTTTGCAGCACACCCACCACCATCATCGTCGGCAACAGGCCCCCCTTCCCCTTGTCGCACCAGCTGCCTCGTATCACCTGCTCCATCACTACCACTCCTCACCCCCCCGAGCACCCCCACTCGCCTATAAAACCCCCCACCAGCTCCCTCAACTCCCATCTCGCTCAAAGCAAAGCACACTCCAGATAAATCCCCTCTACCAAATCGCAAGCAACTCCATTTTCCACTCCCTCGCCCCTAAGATCACAATGCTTGGTGATTCTTGGGTTGAAGACTGTTGTACATGGTTCAACATCTTCGGTTTCCTCCTCTATATGATGGTAATACTCTTTGATAGAATCCTCCAGTGGGAAGAGCAAAGAGAAAGAAAGGGTCAGTGAAAAGAAAAAGCGAAGAGAAGATAAGAAGAAGGTTCTCCCAGAATCAACCCTATGTCAGTCATCTCTCCGCAGTCTGCTCAAGCAGCAGTAGAAGAAGGCCCCGTAACACCCTTGTTATGTGGTACTTCAAGGAGTTCAAATCCCCGAGATTCAAGAGTTCTACCCTCATTCCTTTTAAGTGGGGTAGTGTCCCAGTAAGGTTCCTGCTGTGGAGAAAAAGAAGAAGGCATGTAGCAAGCTTGTGAAGGACCAGATCATCAAAGCTTATAAGTTCCTGGATGAGAAGTGGCCACCCAAGTTTTGTTGATGAAGCACTAGAAGACCAATCAAGGAAGGAATCCATGTGGAAGTTCGCAAGAGGAAGGTTTGTGTGTTGGCATCGATGCTTCTTCAATAAGCTAGCTGCCAAGTGAAACCTAGAAGCCTGAAGATGATCTTGAGTAGCCAGAATCAGCGTTTGCAATCGGCAACCAGATGCTCCTCAAGGCCAGATCTTGTTGAAGTTCCATCTCCTCGAAGAGTTGCAAAGTGAAGATATGTAGATGAAGTAAAGCTATACCCATAACCCTTCTAAGTCGAATCTCGAGGACGAGATTCCTTTTAAGTGGGGTAGATTTGTAGCATCCCAAAAATTCAAATCTTGGAATTTTCTCAAACTCGCTCTAAATTCAAAATGAATTTCAAATTTCATTTCAAAATGTTTGTTTGCGAGTTGATATCAACAAATAAAATTATAGTGGTCTATATTCTCTCTAAAATCTCCTCAAAATATCCTACAAATATTTCCCCAGTGATCACCCTCAAACTCTTTCAGAAATACTGCCCAAATATTCCACCGATATATGTCCAAGTATTTTCTTCCTGAGAAATACCTTCAGAATCATTTTTCAAGTCCCTACAAATATTTTCTCCATAACTTTCCTCATGCTCATACGTATACGTATGCCTCCGGTGTCATACGGTGAGCTCTACAAGCTAATTACACTCATATAAGACAAATCCATGCTAATCTCCCACTAATCCTCTCATCCTCCCACTAATCCCCTCATCCCTCCCCCTAATCCCCCCACCATGGCTATAAATAGAGGGGCAAGGGCCTCCTCTCATCCCACCCCAAGCCATTTCATGGCAACTCCCTCCCCCCCCCCCCCATGCCCACTCCCACTCCACTTCCCACACAAGCACACAATAGCACAAGGATCGTTCGGTCGTTCTTCGATCGTTCGTCCACCTGTTCTTAGTTTGTTCGTTCGATTGTCCGATCGTTCGATCGTTCGTCCGATCGTTCATGGTTTGTTCGTCCGTTCGTCCGATCGTTCGTCCGTTCGTTCGTCCAAATAATCTTTTTCCTGCCGTTATGCTGCCGAAATTCCGATCGTTCGTTCGTTCGTTCGATCATTCGATCGTTCATCGTTCGTTCATAGTTCCTATTCAACTATTCATTGTTCATCGTTCGTTCATACGAACTATTCACCATCACTATTCATCGTTACTATTCATCGATCATCTGATTACCCCAAATTTCAACTACTCATCCGTCATGCTGTCCAGTCCACCTAAGACCAGCCAGACCCATATTCCAGTCATACGAACTCCGGTGACTGTGATTTTCCTTCCAGTAGGGAACTTCCCATCTGGTCACCCATCCCAGATTTCTCTAAGTTGAGCACGCTTAACTTTGGGATTCTTTCAAGCCAGACTTCCAAAAAGAAAGGCAAACCATGTTTGTATGGATACGTCTTCAATCCTATAAAACCTGGCCCAAGATACCACAGCCCACTTGGACCAGAATACCACAGCATTCTAGCTATTTGGGTCCCGTCTTACTGTTGTCTGATGTGACACAGTAGGTAGGAACAGTTTCCACCAACATAAACCTCTGCCCAAGAACAGCCCAAAAATAATTCCTCGCACCCCGCTCAAAAATACATTTGTATTTTTGATTTTTCAAATATCTTTAAATATTCAAATTCTAGAATATTCCTTTCCTTTTCTTTTTCTCCCTATGATTATAAAATCCAAAACTCCTCCATCCAAACTCAGATTTCAATCATTCTTGTTTCTAAAATTCTTGTCAAACTATTCCCTATCCAACCATGTCATCCCTTAAGCATGGTTTATATTCCAGAAAACTCCCAAAATACTCTTGTCCCATATTCTGCCTATAACTCTCATGTCCATGCTAAGTCAGACGATTCTTTCGTCACTATTCTCACCAATAGTGAACTTCACTAAGCTACACCACATACACCCAGCTATAAATACACCCAGCTACCCTCTCCCACTCCACACACTCAACACCCTCAGCCAAGGCAAACACCCCACCCACTCAGTTACTCCGCTCTACCGGCTACACGCATAGTGTCGCTTCGCCTCCAGTCCACCCTCCTGGTAAGCACCTCCGCTCCACCACTAGTAGTACCTCAACACCACATGACACAGATTCTACTCAAGACTCTACCCATCCATATATCGCTATTCTGACCACTATACTAAATATTTGTTGGTATACTTGCTTGTTTGTATGTTGCTTGTTCATGTTGCATAGTTATCGGAGCGTTCGTGTCGTCTCGTGGAGGCCAGATCTGCAAGTCTACGCCAGGCAGTGGAGCTAGACGCCAGTTCCGCGAGCTCCTCTTCCCCCTTCGCCGAATAAGCACGGCAAGCTCACTGGATCCCTTTGATGCATAAATTACCTATGCTTTTACAACCACAACCCTCAGCCTGTTATTTTATGCATGATATGATTTTGAGACAAGTTATTATGGCCACCCAGCCGCTTGCCGCAATCAATACTTGATATATTTGTTATAAATGATTTGAGAAAAGGTGTGAGTTTTCAAAAGAAAATGCTTTTCAAAATGTGTATGATGAAGGGTTTCCACCCTTATCACCTTTGAGTAGGGATGATCAGGGACTCCCTGGTTTAGGGGAGGGCCTAAGGTGATGGCTCAGCTGGTTTAGGTGTGAGCAGAAGGATTGTCCCCTCATATAAGGACCGGTTTGTCATCCTTCACTACCTGTACTCATGATAAGTACAACCACTCGAGACTGTGTGGGCAGTCACTCAATCTGAACTCGTACGGTCCAACCCCAGGGTTATGAAGGTTGGGGAGCACCGGGAGGATAAGGGGGAATGTTTTGTCCGGTTTGGGCATGGCGGTGGCCTGACTCCTTCCGGTATAACCGTTAAGGTTAGGACGTGTGAGGAAAGAAAGAGATTCGACATTCGGGTCTCACGACAGTGAGATCGCAGAAACCGGACCAGTGAGTAAAGTGTACCCCTCTGCGCAGAGTTCAAACCTATTCAAATAGTCTGTGTCCACAGGAATGGACGAGTCTGGTGTGGTATGTCAATTAGTGTTTTGTTTTCAAAAAAGAGGTGCTTTTGAGAAAAGTGGTTTTTAAAAGGGCCGACGGTTGAGCCGTGAGCTATGGTGGACGGGAAGTCCAGTAGCTGTTTTTGAAAATGAAAACCAGTGGGAAACTGCTGAGATACCTGGATGGTTAAGTACAGGGGATTTTGTTCTAATATTGAAAAACTTCCTGCTCCTTTGCAAAAATACAAAATGTTTTTCAAAACAACCCTGCATAAAATATTGATGTTTCTACAAAATATCCTGAGCTCCACATATTCCATGCATTATATCTGATTTCCCCATTCCGCGGGTGAAGGTGGGCTGCTCAGTACGTTTGTACTCACCCTTGCTTATTTGTTGTTTTTCAGAAAAAGGAGATCGGGTAAGAGTTACGACTGTTCTTGCCTGTGGCTGTTGGACCGCTGATTTGCTTCGCTGTGTATATCGGGCTGCTTCAGCCCCACTCTGATGATATGTCCCGAGTTGTGGACCAACTCTTAAAGTTGATCGCCACCTTTATAGGTTGGTCTTGTTTAAGCAGATCTAGAATCATCTGATGTATAAATGTGTTTACTAGCCTCTTGGGACTAGTAATTGTATCACATTTGAGTCCCAGAGGATTGGGGCGATTCACTCCGCCTCTGTCCATGCTGACACCGCTGCCTCCAGCTCTGGCTCGTCGCAGAGCGACCGAGGGTTTCTTTAACTGGGCAAGAGAAGCCTTGAGTGGCAAGGCCGACCGAGCCGAGGGACTCCTACGCCTCCGGGATACGGATACCTCACTCGTCACCTTCCGCGCAGGGCAACTCACACTTGGTTAAGCGGTTCAGCTAGCCGACAGGCGAGTCCTGGTGTTCGAAATGAGGAAGCAACACGGCTTTACGCCCAAATACACAGATGTTCAGGCCCCGACAGCCGCAATGAACATACACCGGCACTCAAGGTGCCATTACAGACGGGACTCCGATTCCGTTCCCGCGGGTACGAACAACCCCCCACATCGGAGGGTCCGCGGGACGACAAATTCCAGGTGGGTCGCCGCCGCCCACTCCGTCAGCAGCGACAACGACCTCCGCTCCGGGCGGCCAAATAGCAGCAGCGATGACCTCAGGGCAGACGCTGCCGCGATAAGGCCCTTGCCCACGTCCCCACTCGAGGGGCGAGGACAAGCTATCAAAGCCAAAGAGCCGGGGGTCGGTCCGTGGGTGGCGCTGACGGTCTCGTCGGCGGAGAAGCCTTCTCCGGCTGACTCAGCACCGACGGCGGCGTCCACCTGTCCACTAACACCGCACCAGCAAGCGCCGACCGCCCCAAAGCACACCGGCAGGTCCTCACTCCCGCCCTCGCCGAGGCCACCCCAGAACACAAGCACCACCCTCGCGGCGTACGACGTGTTGGGCAACCCTCTGACACGGCTGTTGGCGCGAGGAAGACCTGGACGTGGTCGGCCCGTACGCGGCGCGACCGCCGCCCGGACGAAGGACGGAACGCTGCACCCTGTCTAGGAAGCAGCAGTTCGCCTTCCCCCGCACGGCTGGAGGAAGCCTCCGCAGGGCTGGAGGATGCCTTTCTCCCCCAAACGCTGGGGAAGAAAAGGGTTACCGGCCCATGCGGAGGCAACCCCCCACTCGGTGCGCTCCTCCGCCTCAGCCCGGATGACAAAAATCCTTGAAGCTGAGGGCGGGGTGGAGGCCGCAGCCCGGCTCGCTTCTCCCCACCAAACTGTCCATTGGTGAGGGAATGCAGCCGGGCTACACGACGAAAATCCTTGAAGCCAAACGATGGCTGAAAGGTACCGACCTCCACGAGGTCGCGCTCCTCCAACGACAGCAAGACAAAAGCAACGCGGGCGCTCCCCATCCGGGGGCTCGGAAGGCGAAAGGGCGCGACGCATGAGGAGAGTGCGAAGGCGTGGCCGCCTCCCAGGAGGTCTATCCCTTTTTAAAGGCGACTCATCCCACCCGCATCGTCAGGCGTCGTGGGCTAAGTCTTCACCAACACGCTCAAAGGTCCTCCCCCTACGACACGGGGGCTGGGTCCCTCACGACATGCAAGCTGGCCCTTGACAGAAGAAGCCAAACCGCCATGCGCGGAGCGTGTAACCGCCCAGCGGTTACAAGCACTCCTCCGTCTTCGCCTAAACCAGCGGGTGAAAGGGCGGACCGCCATGCAGGCGACATGCAACCGCACCACGGGGATGCACCCCTTTCGACTCCGACGCGTCCAGCATGGAGTCCCAGGCCCACACGTCATGTAACCGGCGCGCCGGTTACTACGTGCGAAAAACTACATCGCCACTTGCGCCAGTGCCGCGCCTCCTCGACTGCGGAACCGGTGCCGCGACTCAAGGCAACCCTGCGCATAGCCCAACAGTGCCAACCAGGCGCATCGGTCACGGGTCAGTCAGCCGCGGGAGAAGGCGCGACGGTCGATATGGCCAAAAGTGGGCCGGCAGTAATGGCAGCGGCAGGCGGGAGGAAGCAGCAGTCAAATCGTCTGCAGGCTCACGTCCCCTCCTGGAGAAGCAGGAGAGCCCTCTCCCACGGCGTGAAGACGACGCACCCGTGTTCCGTTCCTCGAACGGCTCACGCATGCACAACGGCTGCCCCGCAAACCACTCGTCCCGTCGCATTAACTCCGCGGTAGGGCAGGCGACACCTTTGGCAGGCGAAGCGGGCGACGCTCCGTCTCCGCCATAATGACCGTGTCAAAGAAGGTGCGCCACGTCGTTCAATTTCATATCCTTTTCCTCTTCCCCTTTCTCTCTCTTGCTACAGGGACCGGGAAAGGGGATACTCCGAAAGGGATCCTTCTCTGCGAAGGAAGCGGGCCCCGAGCCCTCCTACTGATCAGAGGTTCGAAGGCTGGCCCCTCGGAAGGGTTCGACAGCCGCCTCAGAGCACTCGGGCTCCACGCCCACTACTGGTCAGAGGTTCGAAGGCAGGCCCCTCGGAAGGGTTCGACAGCCGCCTCAGAGCACTCGGGCTCTGCGCCCACTACTGGTCAGAGGTTCGAAGGCTGGCCCCTCGGAAGGGTTCGACAGCCGCCTTAGGCCACTCGGGCTCCGCGCCCACTACTGATCAGGGGTTCGAAGGCTGGCCCCCGAAGGGTTCGACAGCCGCCTTAGAACACGCAGAGCGAGGGATGACTCTAGGTACATCCGATACAAGGCCGAGGCTCGGGCTACGCTCCCGAGGTACCCTAGGACATTTCCGAGACCAGCAGGAGCGATTCTGTAACAGAATCCCATCAGAGGGAGGCATCGAGCCCTCGGACCCTATCAAACAGTACCGGGTCCGGCAAATCACCTGCAGGTACTTTTGGAGCGCGCCTCTGGGCCACTAGCCGACCCTTATCGAACGGGGCATGGGCGTCCACTCGGATCACCCGTTAGCAACTCAATGGAGACACAATGTTCAGCGCCCTCCGAGGGCAACATGGCGCTTTCCCCCCTCCTCCTTGCGGAAAGGCGACGAAGGGGCGTATGAAAAAAGCCGAGTCAGTCCTTGACCGTCCTCTCGCCCTGTGCGGAGGCTCGGGGGCTGCTCTCGCAAACCCGGCTCCGGCCAAAACCGTTGACAGCGTCAACATACTAGCCCGAGAACTCGGAACCTAACTATGCACCCGGGCAACGACCAGTTCGCATGAGGGAACAACCAGACCGGCCGAGGCATCACGAAAAGCATTAAGACCTCGAAGGAGTCAAACCACTCCTCCAAGGCCTCGGGGGCTACACCCGGTGGGTGCGCTCGCGCGCACCCACTGGAACAAAATGCAACGAGAAAGGCCGGTCCCCTTGCAAAAAAGTGCGACAAAGCCTCCAAGCGAGTGCCAACACTCCCTTCGAGGCTCGGGGGCTACTGTCGGGGACCATAATTAGGGGTACCCCCAAGACTCCTAAAACTCGGCTGGTAAACACCATCAGCACAAAGCTGCAAAGGCCTGATGGGCGCAATACAGGTCAAAGCTCCGTCCGCTCAAGGAACGCAATCTCGCCTCACCCGAGCCAAGCCTCGGGCAGGAACAGTAGACCCAGGCAGATTCACGCCTCGCCTGAGGGCCTCCTCAAGCAACGGGCGCACCTTCGACTCGCCCGAGGCCCAGTTCGGGCAGGCTTCGCGGAGAAGCAACCTTGGCCAGATCGCCTCGCCAGCCGACCGGATCGCAGGAGCATTCAATGCAAGGATCGCCTGACACCTTATCCTGACGCGCGCTCCTCAGTCGACAAGGCCGAAGTGACCGCAGTCACTTCGCCCCTCCACTGCTGACTTGACAGAAAAACAGCGCCGCCTGCGCTGCTTCGACTGCTGTGCCACCCGCCAGGGTGAGGCTGACAGCCGCCAAGTCCGGCCTCAGGCGCCATAGGAAGCTCCGCCTCGCCCGACCCCAGGGCTCGGACTCAACCTCGACCTCGGACGATGGTCTCCGCCTCGCTCGACCCTAGGGCTCGGACTGAACCTCGACCTCGGATGACGGTCTCCGCCTCGCCCGACCCTAGGGCTCGGACCCAATCTCGACCTCGGACGACGGCCTCCGCCTCGCCCGACCCCAGGGCTCGGACTCAACCTCGACCTCAGACGACGGTCTCTGCCTCGCTCGACCCCAGGGCTCGGACTTAGCCTCGACCTCGGACGACGGTCTCCGCCTCGCCCGACCTCAGGGCTCGGACTCAACCTCGACCTTGGACGACGGTCTCCGCCTCGTCCGACCCCAGGGCTCGGACTCAACCTCGACCTTGGACGACGGTCTCCGCCTCGCCCGACCCCAGGGCTCGGACTCAACCTCGACCTCGGACGACGGTCTCCGCCTCGCCCGACCCTAGGGCTCGGACTCAACCTCGACCTCCGACGACGGTCTCCGCCTCGCCCGACCCCAGGGCTCAGACTCAACCTCGACCTCGGACGACGGTCTCCGCCTCGCCCGACCCCAAGGCTCGGACTCAGCCTCGACCTCGGAGGAGTCACCGCCTCACCCGACCTTGGGCTCGGACCAACCACGCTACATGGGGGCCCATCATTACCCTACCCCTAGCTAGCTCAGGCTACGGGGAACAAGACCGGCGTCCCATTTGGCTCGCCCCGGTAAAACAAGTAATGATGGCACCCCACGTGCTCCGTGACGACGGTGATTCTCAACCCCCTACGGAAGCAAGGAGACGTCAGCAAGGACCCGACAGCCCCGACAGTTGTGCTTCTACAGGGTTTAAGCGCTCCTCCGACGGCCACGACATCACATGAACAGGGCACCAACATCTCTCCGACAGCCACGTCGGCGTGTACATAGGGCTCTGGCTCCTCTCTGCTAGACATGTTAGCACTCCGCTACACCCCCCATTGTATACCTGGACCCTCTCCTTACGTCTATAAAAAGAAGGTACAGGGCCCTCGTACGAGAAGGTGACCGCGCGGGAGGATGGGCTGACGGACAGGCTCTCTCTCCCTCCCTCGCAAACGCTTGTAATCCCCTACTGCAAGCGCATCCGCCCTGGGCGCAGGATAACACGAGCCGCGGTTCCCCTTATTGTTTTCCCCTTGTGTTCCGTCTCGCGCCGACCCATCTGGGCTGGGACACGCAGCGACAATTTACTCGTCGGTCCAGGGACCCCTGGGTCGAAACGCCGACAAATAGGTCATTATTGTAATGATGTGACGGGATAGGATGAGACGGTCACTTAGATAATGTTGTTTGGTTCAGGATCAGTGGTTGGAATAGAACCATCCGAGCGTCTCTAGCTATGCGTTGGAATTAGACGAACAAGAGGGGACGCCGGGTGACGTGGTTGTCCTAGGCCATCTCAATTAGATTGTGTCTGTTATCCATATAATTACTCAAATATTGTTTTGTTCTGTCCCTGTTTACAGAGTATAGTTTGAAATAAAAGATGGGTTGAGACATAATATTTATCTCGCAATCAAAGACATGTCACACGCGCGACTCTGCTTTATGTCCGTGTGTGGCTCTACAGCACAGCCTGTGCTAAATTCGTGCCTCCAGTAACATAACGAATTAGTCATGTTGTAAGTTGTAACGTTTGGGCATACTTGTATTGCGTATAGAGGTTAGAGATTTTTATCCTGTCACCATCCTTAAAAAGTGTTCGGGCTGCATCTGGACTGGTTAGTAGTATGAAATACTTTCTCCGTACCAAAATAAAATATGTTTTGATTTTTTTAGATTAATACAATATTTGATATATGTGTTCTATATATATATGTCTACATTCATCAATTATCTAGTTGAATATAGATAAAAAAATTAAGAGATAAAAGGAATAAGTACTATTTTAGAATGGATGGAGTACGAAGAAGATCTGCTCAGAAAGTTATGGAACAATTGCTTGAAGTCTGGCTCATGCTCATTGGAAGTCCCTAAGCCAAGGCCACCTAGCAGATCATAGGCAATGATTCGAAAATACGAGAGACATGATGACATGCATGCTGCGTTGGCTAGCTGAATCAACAACCAAAAACTCCGGCGACTCTGAAGACCAAGGCTTCATTTCTGAGTCAGGCCGATTCTTTTCTACTTCTCTGGAATGTTTGGGGGGACTTTTTAGTCGGTTAGTTAGGTAGTGTTTGGTTGAGGAGTCAAGTAGAACGGAGTCGTTCCATCCCTGATTCTAGAAACGGAGCCGCTCTGTTCTGTGTGTTTGGTAATCTGGAATGGAGCGGCTCTGTTTTTTGTTTGGTTGCAGAGTGAACGGAACGGAGCGTGACTGTGCGAGCGGGCTGGGAACGGAGCGGCTCCGTCCGATTGATTTTTTTGGAGCGGAATGGTTCCGGATCTGAGGAGAATATCCCCTAATTGGAGTCATTCCGTTCTAGTTACTTTGTAACCAAACAACAACAAAACTGGGACAGAACGGCTCCATTCCACTTGGCTCTTCAACCAAACATTATCTTAGTGAAAAGCTGACTGAGAATTGAAGATTAGTTTACTGACATAATGGAATTCATGCTTTACTTCCCATGAATTCTTTCCATTGTGCTAGACCAGTCAGACTGAAAGAAACATGACTCTAATAGTAAGTTTATTGTTAGCAAGGAACGACATCATTATATGGCGGTTTGTCAACTTAAAATCAGTGGCAGATCCATAGACGGGCAAAGTAGGCCATATATAGCCCTCCCTCAATTTTTTATAATTTCATATACTTAATGTACATCTACTATTAAATATAGAAAAAATTAAGATTTAAACAAGTTAAAATAGTTCTGTTTTAGGCTTTCTCTGTCAGATCTGTCTAGTCCTTTGGACCCGTCCTTCTCCTCAGCCTAGTTCTCGCATCTCTCTCCATCTCCATTTATCCCGACGTTGCTCAATCCAGTCCGTTCAGATGCCCCCTCCTCGGTACCTTGCTCCGCTCGTTGTCGTCGCGAAGCTAGCCCGTCCAGTAGCCTTGATCTCGCTCGCTGCCACGATGTGACCTGTTCCCGGTGGCCGATGAGCTTGGGTGAAGCAGCGAGCCCCGGCTCTAAACCGCAGGCGTCGCATTACTATGCCCCTTTCCTAGTGCCCCACCCTTCGAGGATATAGATATCCAACAAGGTATGCGTGACTTCGATTCAGTCGGCAAAAATTTTTAGCGATATGTTTTATTATTTTGTTTATATAGTTATCTTATTTAAACTTCTATCGTGTATTGATATGAAACTTAAATTTAATGCAAAAGTAGTTTTTTATGGTATTACTCGATTTTGTTATGCGGTTTTTAGCCTCCATAAATTTTGGTCCTGCGTCCGCCACCACTTAAAATGACTCCTCGTCGATTCTATCGGTTCTATGGCTAGGTAATCTCACATTACAACGAGGGTCAGATAAAACAGAATATGAATTCGAGTAAACAACACGACTAGAGTTAAGTAGCCCAGCTCCATGTGCAGATATCATATTGATTGTGGGATTTTGGCCCTAACAACACTCACTCTAAGCAGAAAGCACACTTTGTAATGAAAATAGATTTCAACTAGGATGAACTTTTAAATAATGGAATTCAATTCAACTAAGACACACAATGTAATGAAAATGGATTTCAACTAGAATAAACTTTTTATAAAAAAAACATTTGGCTGTATATAAGACTTTCTTCAGCGGGTACAATAAAAGATGTGGAATCGTAGATGACGCTGTTTGCAGAATAAAATTTGAAATATGAAAAAAGATATAGGATGTGATATGGGATCTGCTGCAGAATCATCGAAAGAATCATGGAAGAAAGCTGAATGAATCCGAGAGGAGCTAGTGATGGACTTGGGAGAATGAGAATCTCGGGTGAGTGCGCGGTGCGTCAACTCCGCTAGATTCCACTTCTCGAGAATACTCGTGTGACTGGCATGGAGTCTCCAAGGATTCATCACCTCTAGTTGGTTGCAAATATGCCATATACGTAGCACAGAATGTTCCAAGATTTTTTATAAAAGGAAGATACGTAGCACAGGACCACAGGTTTGTCGTGGCAGTGTGGTAGTATCTTGGATCTTTCAATATTTTATGGATATGGTGAGTACGAGATTACGTAACCATTTGTTTTAGCTTTTTTCAGCTTATGACCACTAAAAATTGTTGCGGACTATCAAAAGCTTAGCTTTTCAGCTAGTTTTTATAAAAATCGATTCGGTAAAAATTATTTAAAATCAACATAAACACATAATCAATCAAGTCCTTGCACTATTATTTTTTAGATCCTAAACCCTATAAACATCTTCATCTTCTTCCACATATAATTCATACGTTACTCAGATTTTCTCTACAGCTAGATTTGCTCATAGCTAGATTCTCATAAAAGGTGCCTCATTCTCCCGCTGAATCCACAAGCCGAAAGGGGCAAAATGCTGTTGGTAGTCACATCCACTGATCCACCACATCGACAAGAACACTACGTATTGCTGTTGCTCCTTCCGTGTCAAGCAGCACTACCTGCTGATGCCAACATTTTTACTTATTCGTACTTGCTTTGCTTATTACTCCATGATCCTGCGGCAACTGGCTGGCACACAGTGAACCAGGAGGCATCGACCCCGATCTTTGGGCCGTTGGGGGCCAAGAATATAGATAGGCGTGAAATCCAATGTATCTCAGGGGAGATCGTCACTTGTTCCTAATCCATCTTCACTTTGGTCCAACAAACTTTAGCCCAACGATGGTGAATGGCCTACATCTACCCTTTTTTTTAACAAACTCTCTAGTGTTCCTCCCTCTACCCCTACCCACGCGCGCCCACACAATTGCTAAGGTATCTTCTGATTTAGCTGGCCCTAACGATTTAGGATATGTTTGTTTTCATAGTGCTAATGTTTAGCACATGTAAAACTTTTGCTAAACTTTAGCATTTGAGAGTTGTGTTGGATAAAGTGCTAAACTTTAACATATTAAATGCATATTTGAGTAGAGCCGCCATTCTCGCGGTACGAGGAGCAAAGCTGTGGAAGGTGGTTGGCCGAGTGTGAGGAGAGGGGAGAGAGAAAATAGTTGTCAATGGTGGGGAGGAGACAGAAAGGAGTTTGGTGACCAATTTTAGCACTGTTTAGTATCTTTGATGAAGCTAAAGTGCTAATGGGTACTAAACTTTAGCACAACACTTTTAGTCGCCCTGTTGCTTTTTTAATAGCTAAACTTTAGTAAAAATATTTGGTGCTAAACTTTAGAAAGGGGAATAAATGGGGCCTTAGGCTGATGATTTAGCTGGGTGAAGGCTAAGGACAATTGCATGTCACGTAAACCAAGCTCGGTAACTCATATAATGCTAACGATTTAGCAAATTCAAGGCTACGTGTCAATGCCATGTCACATAAAGCTCGGTAATACTATGTCACATAGAGCTCCGCTACAGCATTTATATTCACTTTTTACGGTTAACTATAGTAAAAAATAAGTAATTTTTGACGGCCCTCTTGAGAGCACCTAGAGGGGGTGAATAAGTGATCCTGTAAAAATTTAAAAATTATAGCCACAAAACTTAGTTAAGTGTTAGCACAATGAAATCAAGTGGCTAAGAACCGAGCTCTTGTGAAACACAATAGTCACAGTGAGAACAAGCACAAGAGACTCGATGATTTATCCCGTGGTTCGGCCAAGTATAACACTTGCCTACTCCACGTTGTGGCGTCCCAATGGACGAGAGTTGCACTCAACTCCTCTCAAGTGATCTAATGATCAACTTGAATACCACGGTGTTCTTCTTTCTTTACTCTTTCCCGTTTGCGAGGAATCTCCACAACTTGGAGTCTCTCGCCCTTACAATAAGGATCAAAGTGAAAGCACTAGATTAAGGGAGGGAAGCAACACACACAAAACCGCAGCAATACGCACACACACAGCCAAGACTTGAGCTCAAATGAATAGCATAAAGTTCACCACTAGAACGGAGCTCAAATCACTAAGAAAGTCAATCGAGTGCGCGAAGACAGAGTGTGAATGATTAAGAATGCTCAAAGTATGCTTGGATGACTCCTCCATACGCCTAGAGGTCTCTTTTATAGCCCCAAGGCAGCTAGGAGCCGTTGGAGGCATTCTTGGAAGGCATTTCTTGCCTTCTGTCGAGTGGTGCACCGGACAGTCCGGTGCACCACCAGACATCCCCTGTTCACTGTCCGGTGCAGATCGCCTTCCAAAATTGACGCAGCCGACCGTTGAAGATTTCGAGCCGTTGGCGCACCGGACACTGTCCGGTGCCCCCATCAGACAGTTGGCTCGGCCATGCGTCACGCGCGGATTGCGCGGTCGACCGTTGACTCACTAGACAGTCCGGTGCACCACCGAACAGTCCAGTGAATTTTAGCCGTACGCCCCCGACGAATTCCCGAGAGCGGCCAGTTGACCAGAAGCCAGCCTGGCGCACCAGACACGGTCCGGTGCACCACCGGACAGTCCGGTGCACCCAGACTACACAGAGTCTTGGTTGTTCCAGCCAAGTCTTTTTCCTTTTGTATTTTCTCTGATTCTAGCACTTAGACAAATATGTTAGTACACAAAAACCAATGTACTAAGTCTAGAATCATACCTTTATGTTGATTTGCACTTCATCCACCATTTGGCACAATTTAATACTTGAACCATTTGTGTTGGGCACTTAATCACCAAAATACATAGAAATGGCCCAAGGGCACATTTCCCTTTCAATCTCCCCTTTTTGGTGATTTATGCCTGTCGGGGACCATAATTAGGGGTACCCTCAAGGCTCCTAATTCTCAGCTGGTAACCCCCATCAGCATAAAGCTGCAAAGGCCTGATGGGTGCGATTAAGTCAGGGATCAGTCCATTCAAGGGACTCGATCACGCCTCGCCCGAGCCTAGCCTCGGACTAGGGCAGCCGACCCCGGAGGATTTCCGTCTCGCCCGAGGCCCCCCTTCAGCGGCGAACATATTCCCGGCTCGCCCGAGGCCCTGCCTTCGCTAAGAAGCAACCCCGACCAAATCGCCGCACCGACCGACCAAGTCGCAGGAGCATTTAATGCAAAGGTGGCCTGACACCTTTATCCTGACGCGCGCCCCCCAGTCAGCAGAGCCGAAGTGACCGCCGTCACTTCGCCGCTCCACTGACCGGTCTGACAGAAGGACAGCGCCACCTGCGCCACTCCGACTGCGGTGCCACTTGACAGAGTGAGACTGATAGGCAGTCAGGCCCGGCCAAAGGCACCAAAGGAAGCTCCGCTCCGCCCGACCCAGGGCTCGGACTCAGGCTAAGTCCCGGAAGACGGCAAACTCCGCCCGACCCAGGGCTCGGACTCGGGCTAAGACCCGGAAGACGGCGAACTCCGCCCGACCCAGGGCTCGAACTCGGGCTAAGTCCCGGAAGACGGCGAACTCCGCCCGACCCAAGGCTCGGACTCGAGCTAAGTCCCGGAAGACGGCGAACTCTGCCCGACCCAGGGCTCGGACTCGGGCTAAGTCCCGGAAGACGACGACCTCCGCCTCGCCCGACCCAGGGCTCGGACTCGGGCTAAGTCCCAGAAGACGACGATCTCCGCCTCGCCCGACCCAGGGCTCGGACTTGGGCTCGGCCCCAGAAGACGACGAACTCCGCTTCGCCCAACCCCAGGGTTCGGACTCCGCCCCGGCACCAGCCGGCGATCTCCGCCTCGCCCGAACCTGGGGCTCGGACCCGACCTCGGCCACGGAAGGCAGACTCGACCTCGGCTTCGGAGGAGCTTCCACATCGCCCAACCTAGGGCGTAGACCAGCCACGTCAACAGGAGGCGCCATCATCACCCTACCCCGAGCTGACTCGGGCCGCAGGGAACAAGACCGGCGTCCCATCTGGCTCGCTCCGCCAGATAGGCAATGATGGCGCCCTGCATACTCTGTGACGACGGCGGCTCTCAGCCCCCTTACGGAAGCAAGAGGACGTCAGCAAGGATTCAACCGCTCCGACAGCTGTCCCTCCGCCAGGCTCCATCGCTCCTCCGACGGCCACGACATCACACCAGCTGGGTGCCAAAATCTCTCCGGCTGCCACAACGGCATGTACTTAGGGCGCTAGCTCTCCTCCGCTAGACACGTAGCACTCTGCTACACCCCCCATTGTACACCTGGATCCTCTCCTTGCACCTATAAAAGGAAGGACCAGGGCCCTCTTAGAGAGGGTTGGCCGCGCGGGGACGAGGACGAGACACGCGCTCGCTCGGAGCCGCTCGCTCCCTCTCCCGCGTGGACGCTTGTAACCCCCTACTGCAAGCGCACCCGACCTGGGCGCGGGACGAACACGAAGGCCGCGGGATTCCCACCTCTCTCACGCCGGTCTCCGGCCGCCTCGCTCTCCCCCCTTCGCGCTCGCCCTCGCGCTCGACCCATCTGGGCTGGGGCACGCGGCGACATTCACTCGTCGGCTAAGGGACCCCCCGGTCTCGGAATGCCGACAATGCCAACACAACAAAAAGCAACTAAAAGAAGTGCAACATCAATGCAATTTTGAACAAGAATTGTTTTTGATTCAAATTTGGCATATTTGGATCATCCTTTGCCACCACTTGGTTTGTTTTTGCAAATCAACTTCAATTTCCTATCTCTAAGTCAAACACACTTGTTGAGGCATAAAGAGAGGTATTCCAAGAGAAATTGATCAAAGATTCAAAAACTCCCCCTTTTCCCATAATCAAACATTCTCCCCACGAGAGACCAACTTTTGACAAATAGAGACACTTAGAGTATTTTGACAAATCAAAAGTTCTAACTCTACTATTTTCAAAATTCTCAAGTGGTAGCTGATCCATTTGCTTTAGCCTTAATTTCTCCCCCTTTGGCATCAATGTCACACCCGGATTTTAGGGGTCCAAAACCCGGGCGCGAACATAATCATCAGGTGTGCTGGGACCAAGTCTCACACATATGATGAATCATGGCACAGGATCGAATGTCACATCTTTATATATAACAGGAGTTCTATACAAAATAAATAATTACATTATAAGGAGACAACGGTCCAGCAACCCAAAGTTGACTGGGAGACGACGACCTAGACCTCTCACGAACTCGTCGCAACATCCTCCAAGCGCCTCATCCTGTGGTACCTGTTCTTGACCTATGGGGGGGTGTGAGACAGCAAGAGTGAGCTCACGTACGTTCATCGCTCAACAAGTTGTGGGGAATAATGTGTATGAACTCGCCAAAGGTGGGAGCTCATGTGAAGTGTAAGGCTTACCAAAGAGAATGGTTGAAGCTGAGCATTGCTTTTAAAGTTGGTCAAAATTTTATTAGCAATTACTATGTATAAGTAAATACTAACCCAATTAAATAGTAGAACAGAAGTAACAACATCACCTGCGATGCAATGCATATGACAAATTGAATTTAAGTTCCATAGATTAATCATGTGAGGGTCCGAGCTGCTCATGACCGTGAGCACGGCTAGTATACCGGTTTTACACTCTGCAGAGGTTGCGCATCTTTACCCACAAGTCATGTTACCCATCTGCCAAGGGATCGCGACTTCCCATACACCTCTACCGAGGAGGCGAGGCAGGGTAACACTACGAGGCCTTTACAAAGTTCCACTAGCTTCAGAAAACCCGCTACAGTTTATAGGAAGCTCCAATGCAGGAATCCCTTGCAGGACCGCCATCGCAGCAAAATCCTCCCGAGGGCCTCCCTACACTGACCACTCCCCTACTGCCCTTGCCCCTTTCGGGTAAGGTAGTCTTCCACTAGCTTTCCTAATTAATCAGCCAAGGGGTCCCATTCCTCCCTTGTGGTAGCACTGTTTTCCCGGGTGGTCGCTCCATGTTCCAATTAACATAATGATCTTATCATGAATAGTAAATAGCAACGGATAACAAAAGTATGAATAATATGTATCTCAATGCCCAAATCCACATATAGCACTAGCAAGTACTACCCAGAAAGTTTAGTGGTAAACAAGGCATAAAGATAGACAAACTAGGGTAACCTATTGGGTCCCATCAAATTAACCTATGTAGATCATTATGATTAATTAGAACATGAGTGGGTAAAAGAAGTGATCAAGGGCACAACTTGCCTGGCACTTGAGATTCCAGGTACCAGGATGATTCTTCAGATCCTCGTGGCCTCACTGCTAAACGTAGCAATACTGACAAACATAGTATAGGCAAAATTAACATCACACCAAACATAAGAACAAAATACATAATAATAATCTATGCGTCGCTACGAGATCGTAGAAACAAGAACCATTAAATTCGGAGCTACGGTTATTAAATTATGAATTTCTGAAATTATTTAGTGCTTAGAATAGATTATTCCAAATGAACAATTTTATTTCAAGTTTCATGGCTAAACAGAGGTACTAGGTGATAAATAATATTAAAACAAAATTATTGAAACTGGAATGAGTCAAAAAGGAGTTAAAATGAATTAGTTATGAATTAAATAAGTTTCTGGATTTATTTTTGTATTAAAAACCAATTTCTATAATTAATTTTCTATTTTCACTATCTTCTGTACTGCGCACCAAATACTAGAAAGTGCAGGGGCCAATCCCGCAAATTTACATAGGCACAGAGACATCCCAAGTCGGACGGCGGGTTGATTTCATTTATCCCGAGGGGCTCATATGGAAAACTACCAGGACGAAAGGGTATTGGAGAGTTCTGGCCGCTGGATTTCGCGCGGACGGCATGGATTAGATTCCACCCGCGACGAACAGGTATGCAACGGGATCCCTCGGATTCTAAATCAACGGTGTAGATTTTTATGTGACTAAGATCTGCTCTCGTCCACCCGATCCCGATCTACGCTCCGGATTTAATGAGGCTGGGATCACATCCTCACCGCTGGCTACTAAACTAACGACCACGATCCCCACGCCGAAGCGCTACCCTAACATCTAATCCTACCCTTCTGTTTTACATCCAACGGCACTCGCGCCATCTTCCCTCTCCCCCCAATCCAGCCGAGCCGCGGTGGCGCCAGTAACCAAGGGCGGCGCCGCCATTGCCGGCAAGCCATCTCCCCCGCGCCCCAGAGCTCCAAACAACAACCCAGCGCGTGCAACACGTAAAGGAGATCAAGGCGGATTCACGGGTGGCACACATACCGGCGATTGAAGAGGTCGTGAGCCTGCCCACGGAGGGGAGCGGATCCGCGGCGGAGATCGAACCACGGCGAGCAATTCGAGTCGCCCCAAGGCCACGCAGTTCAAATTGAAGGCGCAGACAGCTTCACGGGTCCCCGGCGAACGCCCCCACCCACACGCGCGGTCCCGTGCGCGAGCACAGATGAGAATCACCGGCGGCGGGTATGCTCTACGGTTGTGTGCCTCACGATGTTCGGGTACGCATGGATGGAACGACGAGGCGGTGAGGCCGGGATTATATAGGAAGACGCGCCGGTCCCCAACGATCCGTGGCGGTTGCAGCCGAACGCGGAATTCGCGCGGCGTACGGAGTCCGAGCTAGGAATCCGCGCGTTCTGTTGGCTTTGACGGAAGGAAGAAGATACGCCTGACAGACGGGGCCCACACGCCAGCGATACAAACGCACAGCGTGTAACGGTCCCAGCCCAAGTGGCCCACCTGGTGGTGAGGGGTACCGAGCGACCAGAGGCTGACATGGTGGATCCCACATGTCACTGGCACGAAAGAAAAAGAAAAGGGGAGGGAGTAGAGTGGGCTGGCGCAAGAGTGGGGAGATGGTGGGCCGAAAAGGAGAAGGGCGGCCCAGCTAGGGTTTTCTTTTTCTTTTCTTTTATTTTTATTTTACTTTCTTTCACCTTTTCGAATTTCTATTTCCATTTCAACTTGATTCAACTTTGAATTCAAACATAATTCTATTGTAGACATAAATCCAATCTTAATCTTTATTATTATTATTATTATTATTATTATTTTTGTTTATCTTCCTTCTCACCATGTAATTCTAGGATTAAATGTTTTAGAATTATATGATTACCTTTCTCTAGCTCTTTCCTATTTTAATTTTCAGATTCTAATTAGATTTTAAATTCAAACAAAGTTCTAATTTTCACACCAAAAATATATTTCAACATGAATGCAAAGCATGCCTTTATTTATTTATTATTTTTCTTATGTGTATAGTTCCATGATAAGATAACTTAATTCATCCAGTAGTATTTTATTAGGAAAGAAAATTTTTTTTTCTAGGAGAAGTAACTTTAAGTTAAGAAAATATAATTAAAGAATATTTTAATTCAAAAGCTCTAGGGATTTTTTTTTATAAATTCTTAATGTAAGATTTTTGGGCTCTACAAATCCTACCCCCCTTACAAATAATCTCGTCCTCGAGATTAGTAATAAAAGGGATGTCTACTCATATTGTTCTCGGAACATATGCACAAACAAAGAAATCTCGGCATGATGCATAATCCTTTAACAAAACATAGGTTTAATAGACCTTACTATTATCACTAAAATAGTAATAATACTAACTAATAGCTAAACTAATATTTAGGTCTTACAAATAGTAATATATATATATATATATATATATGTATCTATATCTATGTTTATCTCTATTCTTGTTGCTCGTTGACTTCTTCACCGACTACTTCATCTTCAACTGGCTCTTCTTCTTGAATTTCAAGTTCACCGGGTTCAGCTTCTACTTCTGCATGATGGGCATGTCCCCGGTTGATAGATAGGGGCTGACTCTTTCCTGCCGAGGCTTGTCCTTGCTTCATCGGAGCCGGTGTAGTGTAGGCAGCTCTGTTGGGACAGTAGTTGGCGTAGTGTCCCGGTTGTCCACACTTGTAGCATGTCCTGTTGATGGTTGTGTTAGGAGCAACGGGTCCTGCTGGGGTGCTTGCTTTTGGAGGAGCAGTTGGTGCCTGTTGAGTTTGTTGTCCAGAACTGCCACTAGCTGGTGTACTTGGAGTGGTAGTATAGCGAGGACGGGAACTACTTCCAGCCTGCCCTTGGTTGACAGCCTTTCTTTTCTCTCCAAATATACTCCTCTTGTTTTCTACAGCAATAGCTTTGTCAAGTAGCCTTTGGAAGGATGGGAATGTGTGCGATACCAGTTGATATTGCAAGGGTCCAATCAAACCGTCCAGAAAAAGCTCCTGCTTTTGCTCATCTTCCTCTACATCTCTAGGAGCATATCGAGATAACTGGATGAATTTGTCTCTATATTCACTCACGGACATACTTCCTTGCTTGAGGGAGAGAAACTCCTTTCTCTTAATCTTCATGAGCCCAGCAGGAATATGGTAATTCCTGAATTGTGTGGAGAATTCTGCCCAGGTAATTGTATCGACAGCAACATGAGCAGCGCAGTACGCATCCCACCAATCCGCAGCAGGACCAGCAAGACGACCTGATGCGTAGAGTACTTTCTCTCGGTCCGAGCACTGAGCTATGTTGAGCATCTTCTCTATAGACTTTAGCCAGTCGTCTGCTTGCAGCGGATCTGCGGAGTTGGAGAAGGTTGGTGGTTTGTGGCTCATGAATTCCCGGTGCTTGTCCCGGGGTGGAACTGGTGGTGGAGGTGGAGGCAATGGCACCTGTTGCTGTTGCTGCTGTTGTTGAAGTTGTTGCTGCAGCTGTTGTTGTTGCACTCTTCTTTCCTGGCGTAACTCCTCCCGCTCTTGGCGCATTTCCCGACGTGCATCCTCTCTTTCCTGATGCATTTCCTGGCGTTCTTGCTGCATTTGGGTGCACATATCTGCCATAGTGTCAGCCATTTGCTGCATCATCCTCATTTGAGCTGCAATTAGTGGATCGACTCCGCCTGGTGGGGGATTAGGAGGATTCATCTCTGCTGGCTATGGTTGGGGTTGTCGATATATCCACCGAGTGTGTCGATTAGGAGGTAAATCAATTCCACCACCCCGCCTGGTATTGACCATCTAAGTTAGAAGCATATGGTAAGATAGTTTTGCAAGGGAATCATTTGGTAGGCAAAATGAATAAGCTAATAGTTGGTTATGTACTGAGACTTTCTTTGGCAGGGCTTGACCAGATATTTTATGTCAAGACTAGGGTAACTAGTTGTACGAGGTGAATGTCCAAAGGTAAGATAGAATCTGTCAAGATGAGATAGATACGGAATACTATATATATATATATTTTTTTAAGGGGGAATAATCTAGATTGTCTATTTACTTTTATAAGCATTTTTTTTATATGTATATGCAGATGTAATTGTGGATATTACTCCACAACTCATCACACTCAATCAAAGATCCAAATCAGACAAGTATCATAAGAACAAACACTCAAGCATATAGATACCTATAAAAATAGTTTTGTATTTGTTCCTATTAATAGGTCTCCTATTCCTGAGGTCACTTTAGGCACGGGATTTCAAAGTGTGAAATCCACATTTGTCTTTAGAAGGAAAAGGTAAGAATAATCAGAGTAAAGCGGAATTAGATGAGAAAGGATTAAGAAAAGCTTAGAACAGAATCAGAGTAAGGTAAGTAGACAATGATTGTCCAGTTCTATCTAGGTTTCGTCCTACAGTCAACATTCCTCTGATACCACTTCTGTCACACCCGGATTTTAGGGGTCCAAAACCCGGGCGCGAACATAATCATCAGGTGTGCTGGGACCAAGTCTCACACATATGATGAATCATGGCACATGATCGAATGTCACATCTTTATATATAACAGGAGTTCTATACAAAATAAATAATTACATTATAAGGAGACAACGGTCCAGCAACCCAAAGTTGACTGGGAGACGACGACCTAGACCTCTCACGAACTCGTCGCAACATCCTCCAAGCGTCTCATCCTGTGGTACCTGTTCTTGACCTGTGGGGGGGGGTGTGAGACAGCAAGAGTGAGCTCACGTACGTTCATCGCTCAACAAGTTGTGGGGAATAATGTGTATGAACTCGCCAAAGGTGGGAGCTCATGTGAAGTGTAAGGCTTACCAAAGAGAATGGTTGAAGCTGAGCATTGCTTTTAAAGTTGGTCAAAATTTTATTAGCAATTACTATGTATAAGTAAATACCAACCCAATTAAATAGTAGAACAGAAGTAACAACATCACCTGCGATGCAATGCATATGACAAATTGAATTTAAGTTCCATAGATTAATCATGTGAGGGTCCGAGCTGCTCATGACCGTGAGCACGGCTAGTATACCAGTTTTACACTCTGCAGAGGTTGCGCATCTTTACCCACAAGTCATGTTACCCATCTGCCAAGGGATCGCGACTTCCCATACACCTCTACCGAGGAGGCGAGGCAGGGTAACACTACGAGGCCTTTACAAAGTTCCACTAGCTTCAGAAAACCCGCTACAGTTTATAGGAAGCTCCAATGCAGGAATCCCTTGCAGGACCGCCATCGCAGCAAAATCCTCCCGAGGGCCTCCCTACACTGACCACTCCCCTACTGCCCTTGCCCCTTTCGGGTAAGGTAGTCTTCCACTAGCTTTCCTAATTAATCAGCCAAGGGGTCCCATTCCTCCCTTGTGGTAGCACTGTTTTCCCGGGTGGTCGCTCCATGTTCCAATTAACATAATGATCTTATCATGAATAGTAAATAGCAACGGATAACAAAAGTATGAATAATATGTATCTCAATGCCCAAATCCACATATAGCACTAGCAAGTACTACCCAGAAAGTTTAGTGGTAAACAAGGCATAAAGATAGACAAACTAGGGTAACCTATTGGGTCCCATCAAATTAACCTATGTAGATCATTATGATTAATTAGAACATGAGTGGGTAAAAGAAGTGATCAAGGGCACAACTTGCCTGGCACTTGAGATTCCAGGTACCAGGATGATTCTTCAGATCCTCGTGGCCTCACTGCTAAACGTAGCAATACTGACAAACATAGTATAGGCAAAATTAACATCACACCAAACATAAGAACAAAATACATAATAATAATCTATGCGTCGCTACGAGATCGTAGAAACAAGAACCATTAAATTCGGAGCTACGGTTATTAAATTATGAATTTCTGAAATTATTTAGTGCTTAGAATAGATTATTCCAAATGAACAATTTTATTTCAAGTTTCATGGCTAAACAGAGGTACTAGGTGATAAATAATATTAAAACAAAATTATTGAAACTGGAATGAGTCAAAAAGGAGTTAAAATGAATTAGTTATGAATTAAATAAGTTTCTGGATTTATTTTTGTATTAAAAACCAATTTCTATAATTAATTTTCTATTTTCACTATCTTCTGTACTGCGCACCAAATACTAGAAAGTGCAGGGGCCAATCCCGCAAATTTACATAGGCACAGAGACATCCCAAGTCGGACGGCGGGTTGATTTCATTTATCCCGAGGGGCTCATATGGAAAACTACCAGGACGAAAGGGTATTGGAGAGTTCTGGCCGCTGGATTTCGCACGGACGGCATGTATTAGATTCCACCCGCGACGAACAGGTATGCAACGGGATCCCTCGGATTCTAAATCAACGGTGTAGATTTTTATGTGACTAAGATCTGCTCTCGTCCACCCGATCCCGATCTACGCTCCGGATTTAATGAGGCTGGGATCACATCCTCACCGCTGGCTACTAAACTAACGACCACGATCCCCACGTCGAAGCGCTACCCTAACATCTAATCCTACCCTTCTGTTTTACATCCAACGGCACTCGCGCCATCTTCCCTCTCCCCCCAATCCAGCCGAGCCGCGGTGGCGCCAGTAACCAGGGGCGGCGGCGCCATTGCCGGCAAGCCATCTCCCCCGCGCCCCAGAGCTCCAAACAACAACCCAGCGCGTGCAACACGTAAAGGAGATCAAGGCGGATTCACGGGTGGCACACATACCGGCGATTGAAGAGGTCGTGAGCCTGCCCACGGAGGGGAGCGGATCCGCGGCGGAGATCGAACCACGGCGAGCAATTCGAGTCGCCCCAAGGCCACGCAGTTCAAATTGAAGGCGCGGACAACTTCACGGGTCCCCGGCGAACGCCCCCACCCACACGCGCGGTCCCGTGCGCGAGCACAGAGGAGAATCACCGGCGGCGGGTATGCTCTACGGTTGTGTGCCTCACGATTTTCGGGTACGCATGGATGGAACGACGAGGCGGTGAGGCCGGGATTATATAGGAAGACGCGCCGGTCCCCAACGATCCGTGGCGGTTGCAGCCGAACGCGGAATTCGCGCGGCGTACGGAGTCCGAGCTAGGAATCCGCGCGTTCTGTTGGCTTTGACGGAAGGAAGAAGATACGCCTGACAGACGGGGCCCACACGCCAGCGATACAAACGCACAGCGTGTAACGGTCCCAGCCCAAGTGGCCCACCTGGCGGTGAGGGGTACCGAGCGACCAGAGGCTGACATGGTGGATCCCACATGTCACTGGCACGAAAGAAAAAGAAAAGGGGAGGGAGTAGAGTGGGCTGGCGCAGGAGTGGGGAGATGGTGGGCCGAAAAGGAGAAGGGCGGCCCAGCTAGGGTTTTCTTTTTCTTTTCTTTTATTTTTATTTTACTTTCTTTCACCTTTTCGAATTTCTATTTCCATTTCAACTTGATTCAACTTTGAATTCAAACATAATTCTATTGTAGACATAAATCCAATCTTAATCTTTATTATTATTATTATTATTATTTTTGTTTATCTTCCTTCTCACCATGTAATTCTAGGATTAAATGTTTTAGAATTATATGATTACCTTTCTCTAGCTCTTTCCTATTTTAATTTTCAGATTCTAATTAGATTTTAAATTCAAACAAAGTTCTAATTTTCACACCAAAAATATATTTCAACATGAATGCAAAGCATGCCTTTATTTATTATTTTTCTTATGTGTATAGTTCCATGATAAGATAACTTAATTCATCCAGTAGTATTTTATTAGGAAAGAAATTTTTTTTTTCTAGGAGAAGTAACTTTAAGTTAAGAAAATATAATTAAAGAATATTTTAATTCAAAAGCTCTAGGGATTTTTTTTTTATAAATTCTTAATGTAAGATTTTTGGGCTCTACAATCAAGCACCAAAACAGGATCATTGTTGGCCCTTTAACCTCATTGCCTCACCAAAATAGTCAATTAAGAGCAAAAGGCAATGAGAGCATGGAGATGAACTTGGAGTAAGTTACCCTCTCATCGGAGTGCAGTGTAAGTCTTTCATGGTCCAAGTCCACCTTTCCCTTTCACCCCACTTTTGAGACTAAAACAAGTAAACTCAAGCACAAGGTTAGTCTCAAAGTGTCAAGTTGTAGCATGCCTCCCCCTAAATAAGTGCATCACTTGCAAATGGACTTGTGAGGTCCGGGGATCATGAGTACAACTTGAGCACCATAAACAAGCAACAATATGCATAAAAGAACATGATCAAAGGCATAAAACACATGTATGCTATAGATCAATCCAAGTTCCGCGAATCTAAGACATTTAGCTCACTACGCAGCCTGCAAAAGGTTGACTTATCTAGAGGCTTGGTAAAGATATCAGCTAGCTGGTTCTCGGTGCTAACATAAAACACTTCGATATCTCCCTTTTGCTGGTGGTTTCTCAAAAAGTGATGCCGGATGTCTATGTGCTTAGTGCGGCTGTGTTCAACAGGATTATCCGCCATGCGGATAGCACTCTCATTATCACATAGGAGTGGGACTTTGCTCAGATTGTAGCCAAAGTCCCGGAGGGTTTGCCTCATCCAGAGTAGTTGCGCGCAACACTGTCCTGCGGCAACATACTCGGCCTCAGCGGTGGATAGGGCAACAGAAGTTTGTTTCTTAGAACTCCAAGACACCAGAGACCTTCCTAGGAATTGGCGCGTCCCTGATGTACTCTTCCTATCAACATCGCATCCAGCATAATCGGAGTCTGAATATCCAATCAAGTCAAAGGTAGACCCCTTTGGATACTAGATCCCGAAGCAAGGCGTAGCAACTAAATATCTAAGTATTCGCTTAACGGCCACAAGGTGACACTCCCTTGGGTCGGATTGAAATCTAGCACACATGCATACGCTTAGCATAATATCCGGTCTACTCGCACATAAATAAAGCAAAGAACCTATCATAGACCAGTATGCCTTTTGATCAACGGACTTACCTCCTTTGTTGAGGTCGACATGTCCGTCGGTTCCCATTGGAGTCTTTGCGGGCTTGGCGTCCTTCATCTCAAACCGCTTGATCAAGTCTTGCGTGTACTTCGTTTGGGAGATGAAGGTGCCGTCCTTGAGTTGCTTCACTTGGAACCCAAGGAAGTAGTTCAACTCGTCCATCAACGACATCTCAAATTTTTGAGTCATCACCCCGCTAAACTCTTCATAAGACTTTTGGTTAGTAGAACCAAATATTATGTCATCGGCATAAATTTGGCATACAAATAAGTCACCATCACAAGTCTTAGTGAATAAAGTTGGATCGGCTTTCCCAACCTTGAAAGCATTAGCAATTACAAAGTCTCTAAGGCATTCATACCATGCTCTTGGGGCTTGCTTAAGTCCATAGAGCGCCTTAGAGAGCTTACACACGTGGTCGGGGTACCGTACATCCTCAAAGCCAGGGGGTTGCTCTACGTACACCTCCTCCTTGATTGGCCCGTTGAGGAAAGCGCTCTTTACATCCATTTGGAACAACCTGAAAGAATGGTGAGAGGCATAGGCTAACAAAATGCGAATAGACTCTAGCCTAGCCACAGGAGCAAAAGTCTCCCCAAAGTCCAAACCTGTGACTTGGGCATAACCTTTTGCCACAAGTCTAGCCTTGTTCCTTGTCACCACCCCGTGCTCGTCCTGTTTGTTGTGAAACACCCACTTGGTTCCCACAACGTTTTGCTTGGAACGTGGCACCAGTGTCCAAACTTCATTTCGCTTGAAGTTATTAAGCTCTTCCTGCATGGCCAACACCCAGTCCGGATCTAGCAAGGCCTCTTCTACCCTGAAAGGCTCAATAGAAGAGACAAACGAGTAATGCTCATAGAAATTAGCTAATCTAGAGCGAGTAGTTACTCCCTTGCTTATATCACCCAATATCTGGTCGACAGGATGATTTCTTTGAATCGTCGCTCGGACTTGAGTTGGAGGGGCCTGTGGTGCTTCTTCCTCCATAACATGAACATCTTGTGCTCCCCCTTGATCACACGCCTCTTCTTGATGAACCTGTTCATCATCTTGAGTTGAGGGGTGCACCATTGTTGAGGAAGAAGGTTGATCCTACTCTTTGTGTTCCTGTGGTCGCACATCCCCAATCGCCATGGTGCGTATTGCGGCCGTTGGAACATCTTCTTCATCTACATCGTCAAGATCAACTTGCTCTCTTGGAGAGCCATTAGTCTCATCAAATACAACATCGCTAGAGACTTCAACCAAACCCGATGATTTGTTGAAGACTCTATACGCCTTTGTATTTGAGTCATAACCTAACAAAAACCCTTCTACAACTTTGGGAGCAAATTTAGAATTCCTACCTTTCTTCACTAGAATGTAGCATTTACTCCCAAATACACGAAAATATGAAACATTGGGTTTGTTACCGGTTAGGAGTTTGTACGATGTCTTCTTGAGGAGGCGATGAAGGTAGACCCGGTTTATGGCGTGGCAAGCCGTGTTCACGGCTTCCGACCAAAACCGCTCGGGCGTCTTGAACTCTCCAAGCATCGTCCTCGCCATGTCTATGAGCGTCCTGTTCTTCCTCTCTACCACACTGTTTTGTTGTGGTGTGTAGGGAGTGGAGAACTCGTGCTTGATTCCTTCCTCCTCAAGGTACTCCTCCACTTGAAGGTTCTTGAATTCGGTCCCGTTGTCGCTTCTTATCTTTTTCACCTTGAGCTCAAATTTGTTTTGAGCTCTTCTTAGGAAGCGCTTAAGGGTCCCTTGGGTTTCTGATTTATCCTGCAAAAAGAATACCCAAGTGAAGCGGGAAAAATCATCAACTATAACAAGACCATACTTACTTCCCCCAATGCTGAGGTAGGCGACGGGTCCAAAGAGGTCCATATGCAGCAGCTCCAGGGGTCTTGATGTGGTCATCACATTCTTGCTGTGATGAGCACTTCCCACTTGTTTACCTGCTTGACAAGCTGCACAAGGTCTATCTTTTTTGAAAGTTACATTTGTTAGACCTAACACATGTTCTCCCTTTAGAAGTTTGTGAAGGTTCTTCATCCCCACATGTGCTAGACGGCGATGCCACAGCCAGCCCATGCTAGTCTTAGCGATTAAGCATGCATCTAGATCGACTTCCTCCTTCGAAAAATCAACTAAATAGAGTTTGTCGTCTAGTACACCCTTAAAAGCTAATGAACCATCACTCCTTCTAAAGACAGACACATCTACATTTGTAAATAAGCAATTATAACCCATATTACATAATTGACTAACGGACAACAGGTTATACCCGAGCGATTCAACTAAAAACACATTAGATATGGATTGCTCGGATGAAATAGCTATCTTTCCTAGTCCTTTAACCTTGCCTTGATTCCCGTCACCGAATATGATTGAATCTTGGGAATCTTTGTTCTTGACGTAGGAGGTGAACATCTTCTTCTCCCCCGTCATGTGGTTTGTGCATCCGCTGTCGATAATCCAGCTTGACCCCCCGGATGCATAAACCTGCAAGGCAAGGCTTGGGTTTTAGGTACCCAACTCTTGTTGGGTCCTACAAGGTTATTTACAATAGCCTTAGGGACCCAAATGCAAGTCTTGTCTCCCTTGCATTTGGCCCCCACCTTTTTAGCAATCACTTTTTCATTTTTGCATGAGAGAACAAATTTAGCATTGCAAGCATGAAAGACAGTGGTAAATCCATTACACGCTTTCCTAGGAGCATGAGACACAAAATTTCTCATAGGTCTACCATTAAACTTGGAACTTGATGCAATCATGGCATGTGAGTCAAAAGCATTATAACTCCTATTATAATGAGCATTTCTAGAATATTTCCTATCATGGTACATGAAAGCATGGTTCTTTTGACTATTACTAGTCATAGGAGCCTTCCCTTTTTCCTTGTTGAAAATGGGAGCCCCTTGACTTGTTAAGTTCTTGGCTTCCCTCTTAAAGCCAAGCCCATCCTTAATTGAGGGGTGTCTACCAATAGTGTAGGCATCCCTTGCAAATTTTAGTTTATCGAAGTCATTCTTGCTAGTCTTAAGTTGGGCATTAAGACTAGCCACTTCACCATTTAATTTTGCAATAGAAATAAGGTGCTCAACACATGCATCAACATTAAAATCCTTACACCTATTACAAATTACTACATGTTCAATACATGAGCTAGATTTATTTGCTACTTCTAACTTAGCATTTAAGTCATCATTGACACTCTTTAGACTAGAAATAGACTCATGACAAGTAGATAATTCACATGTAAGCATTTCATTTCTTTTAACTTCTAAAGCAAGAGACTTTTGCATACTTACAAATTTATCATGCTCTTCATATAAAAGATCCTCTTGCTTTTCTAGCAATCTATTCTTCTCATTCAACGCATCAATTAATTCATTGATCTTATCAATTTTAGTTCTATCTAAGCCTTTGAATAAACTTGCGTAGTCTACTTCATCATCACTAGATTCATCATCACTTGAAGAAGCATATGCAATAGTATTTTGAGTGCTTACCTTCTTCCCCTTTGCCATGAGGTAGGTGTGATGCTCGTTGGGGAAGAGAGACGATTTGTTGAAGGCCGTGGCGGCGAGTCCTTCGTTGTCGGACGAAGAACAATCTGATTCCCATTCTTTTTCGAGGTGTGCCTCGCCCTTAGCCTTCTTGTAAACCTTCTTGTTCTCTCTCTTCCCATTCTTTCCTTGTTCCTGGTCACTATCATTATCAGGACAGTTAGCAATAAAGTGACCAATCTTACCACACTTGAAGCAGGAGTGTTTTCCCTTCGTCTTGCTCTTGTTGGGATGCTCCTTGCGACCTTTGAGCACTGTCTTGAAGCGCTTGATGATGAGGGCCATTTCATCCTCATTTAGCTCGGTCGCCTCAACTTGCGCCACCTTGCTAGGTAGCCCCTCCCTGCTGCTTGTTGCTTTGAGAGCAACGGTTTGAGGCTCTTGGATCGGCATTGGGCCATTCAACGCCTCATCAACATATCTTGCCTCCTTGATCATCATTCGCCCGCTTACAAACTTTCTGAGTATTTCCTCGGGCGTCATCTTGGTGTACCTAGGATTTTCACGAATAGAGTTTACAAGATGAGGATCAAGGACAGTGAAGGACCTTACCATAAGCCGGACGACGTTGTGGTCCGTCCATCTCGACTAGGGTCTTGAGCCTGTTGTACGTTTGAGTTGGCTCCTCCCCCCCTGATCATTGAGAACCTTCCTAGTTCGCCTTCCACCAACTCCATCTTGGTGATCAGGGTGGCGTCGTTCCCCTCATGTGAGATCTTGAGGGTGTCCCAAATTTGCTTAGCATTATCCAAGCCACCCACCTTATGATACTCTTTCCTGCACAAGGATGCTAAAAGAACAGTGGTAGCTTGTGCATTTTTGTGAATTTGTTCATTGATAAACATGGGATTATCCGTACTATCAAATTGCATTCCATTTTATACTATCTCCCATATACTTGGATGAAGAGAGAACAAGTGGCTGCGCATTTTGTGACTCCAAAATCTGTAGTCTTCTCCATCAAAGTGTGGAGGTTTACCAAGAGGAATGGAAAGCAAATGAGCATTGGAATTTTGTGGAATACGAGAATAATCAAAAGAAAAGTTTGAGTTGACCTTTTTTTTTTCTCGTCGTCGTCGTCTCTTTGGGAAGAAGAGGACTCGTCGCTGTCGTAGTAGACTAGCTTCTTGATGCGCCATCCTTCTTCTTATGACTTGAACCCGAGTCTGTGGGCTTGTCGTCTTTTGGCTCATTGATGAAGGACTCCATCTCCTTGTCGTTGATCACCATCCCCTTTCCCTTAGGATCCATCCCTTCGGGCGATTAGTCCCTTTCGTGAAGAGAACGGCTCCAATACCAATTGAGAGCACCTAGATGGGGGGGTGAATAGGTGATCCTGTAAAAACTTAAAACTTATAGCCACAAAACTTGGTTAAGTGTTAGCACAATGAAATCAAGTGGCTAAGGACCGAGCTCTTGTGAAACACAATAGTCACAGTGAGAACAAGCTGTTGGGACTTGCTCTCACTCGCAAGGGGGGCCAACAAGGGTGAACAGTGACGTTAACAGGGTTACGCGCTAGATGGCAATAACTCTGTTAATCTCGCCTCCCACGGGCACTGTGCGGGGGTATTTATAGGTACCTGAGCGCCCAGCGCCTTGTGCTAAGGACGCATGTGCCCTCAGCTACCTAGGTTATCCCCAGAATATTGCCATAAAGCAGGGTTACAGACTGTAATTACAGGGATGCCTTTACAAATTAGGCCCGTAACACGCGGCACCCACGCAGGGCCCGTTACAATGGGCCGGATCACACGTGGGCCTCTGAGCTGGACGAGGCCGCACTGTGGGATGACGCCGTCGCAGGCCTTCGTCTGGTGCCGAATTGAGCGAAGGGTGTCCCTGCCCGTTTTGTCTCTGTCAGACCAGCGACTGCAGCGAAGGCTTCGAGCGAAGGGTGGCGTCTTTGCCTTCGCCCCAACATTTGCCCTCCGAGGGACCAGTTCGACAAAGTCACCTAGTGCCGAAGACGTCGCTAGATGGCGGAGACACTGCCCTCGCTCAAAGTGGTTCCGCGGGGGTTTTTGACATGACCGTTGATTGACAGCGTACTGTTGGATTGCGGGTTTCCCGAAGCGCCGCGCCCTGTTGGATTGCGGGTTTCCCGAAGAGCCGCGCCCTGTCTATAAAAGGGGGCGGGGGTCGGCGGTTTTTGAACTTCACTTTCCGCGCTCCGTGAAAACCCTAGCCGCCTTTTTCACCGCCTTGCTGCTCGTCTGCCCGCCGTGCTCTTGTTCGCCGGAGATTTGGCTCGAGTGAAGCAGACCGCCCGCCGCCGCCGACGGTACGTAGCGATGCCGACCTCCTCTTCTTCCGCTGCCGCTACGCCGCCGATGCCGCCTCGCCGCCGGCCGCCGCCTCGCCGCCGGCCGACGCCTCGTCTGAGGAGACGCTGAGTAGTTTGATGGCGGAGGAGTTGCGCGCCGGCGATTCTGTTGATTTTGGCGTGTCGCGGATGTCGTCGGTCCGCGTGCAAGATATGCAGCGGTTGGGTTACTTTGGCGGCGGCGTTGCTCGTGTCCCGGGGACGGAGGAAGTCCCCGAGCCGGAGGGCGAGTTGGTTGTGTTCGAGGCATTCTTCGCCGTCGGTCTCCGCCTGCCTGCGCACCGATTTGTTGGCGAAGTCCTGCGCAGGTTTAACGTTTAGATACATCAGCTGACACCGAATGCTGTGGTGGCTCTGTCGAAGTATGTCTAGGCGACGACTTTGTACGGCGGACAACCATCGGTCGAAGTCTTTGCGAAGTATTATTGTTTGCACTGGCAGAAGAGGATGATTGGAGATGAAGTTGCTCAGTTTGGGTCCTGCACGTTTACGCCGAAGACCGACAAGACCACGATGCAGGTAGTCGAGTTGGTTCCTTGCGCCCGCAACAAGTGGGGCAACTGGAATGAGTTTTGGTTTTACGTCGCTGAGGGTACCGTTGAAGGCCATGAGGGACTCCCCGTGTCCGAGATGTGTTCTCATTTTTACTCATCATACCCGCCCTTTGAGGTGGCGGAGGAAGATGCGGACGAAGGAGCCCTTCGGTGCGCCGCCGGCCTGAGCAGTGGGCGCGATTTGGTTGAAGAATTTGTGGCGTACGGGGTATGGCCCTTGGCGCATGGCTGGGCATTGGGCGAAGTGTGCCCTCGCCAGATGCCTTTCCATGGTGGAAGGGTGGTGCGAAGTCCCGCCTTCGCGCTGAACCTGCAAAGCCACGATCCGGCCGCCTTTGTGCGCGAGGCGGAGGATGGGGCAGTGCGGCTCGTTGGTCGTTACGTGCCGAGGACAGAGGGCCAGCGCAGCTGGGATATCCGCGGGTCGAATGACCGTTTGAACAGGGTTTTTGAATTGAATCAATTGCCGTATGACGGCTATCCTAGTCAAGACGATGTGGACCGCCGTGGGAAGAAACCGGTGGTGGAGACTAGAGACGACCCTGCGCCGGCGGCCGCCCCATCCTCTAAAAAGAGGAAATTAGGTACTGCTACGGGAGGACTTGGGGGTTCCGATGGTTTTGCTAGAGAGTTGATGAGGACATGTGCGGCCCCGGGGGGAAGGATGTCTTCGCCCGAGCTCCGGGAGTCTTCGGCTCGGATGCTGAGGGTTACCGGGGGTTGTTGGCTAAGGAATGTTCCTATCCCCCGCGCGGCCGGCGAAGACTTTTTTACATCTCGCATGGTTCGTGAATGGAGAGTTTTTCCTTACGGGCGGAATATTGCTGCTGTTGTGTCAGCAGTGATGGACAAGGATCGCCAGGGAGCTGCACAAAAGCGCCAAGCGGTTGTCAGGCTTCATGAAGCCAGGCCGAAGAGGCAGCGGGGGGCTGTGAAGGCTGCGGCCCCCGGCGGAGGCAAGCCGCCGCTGGCGGCGAAGTCGGGCGTCCCTGCATGTAGCAAGGCGCCGGAGGCAGCGGCAGGCGCCGGAGGCTCCAAATCGACGAAGGCTGTGCCGCCGGCCGGCAGGGTGTCGGAGGTCACGAAGGTGGCCCGAGAGTTGCCGTCGTCGGGCAAGCGCGTCGCCGACTTCGCCACCGATATTAGTGTGGAGGACTATCTTGGTGGTAAGCCCTTGGCTCGTTTTTTTTAATTCGTTGAAACGTTGCAGGGTCGGACGAGGGCCAGCTTGCTATTGTTGCGCCTGCCGCGGCGACCATGGCGGCTGTCGTAGTGCCGAAGGCGAAGGGCGGTGCTCTTAGTGCCGGAGGCGAGATGTCGGCACTGGCGGCCGTCAGGGATGAGGCGGGCGCTGCGTCCCGCCGGCTGAAGGAGGTGACGGAGGCACTAAGTCAGGTCCGTTGAGTTAGACTCCATTTTTTTCGCAGTCTTACGTGTGTTCTGAAGGTGGCTGACTTCGCCAACCGCACGGCGTCGGGGGCCCTCACGGCAGTTGTGTCTGCCGAAGTCGAGAGGCTTCGGACGCAACATGCGGACGCCGTCCGTGAAAAATCTGTCGCCGACAGTAAGTGCCGCAAGCTGGCGGACAAGGTGGCCGCGCTGGAGGGGGAGAAGGCTGACCTCCGGCGCCAATTGGCGGGGGAGAGGAGGGAGACCAACGAAGACCTCACCAAGGCGCAGGCTGCGCAGGTGGAGGCCAATCTGGCGCGGGCGGAGGGCAATCTTGCCAGGGAGCGCGCCGAGCAGCTGCAGGAGCGGCTCATCGCCCTGGAGAGCCGCGTGGAGAGGGCCGAGGCCGCGACGCGCGCGGAGGCCGAGCAGACGCGCAAACAGCTTATGGACTCGTACCATAAGCTGGGCGCGCGGACCGGTGACTTCGAAGTGCCGGACCGAGAGTCCGGACTTCGCTGCTTGGAGTGGGTACAGGAGGAGTTGCAGGCGCTCCCCACTATCATGGAGGGGTTCATGTCGTATGCCTCCCTAGTCACCTGCGAGGGGGCGATGAACGCGCTCTCCCGCGAAGGGTGCCGGCACTTCGAGGTCTTCGACCAGGCTGATGAAGACTTTGAGCGAGATATCTACAAGGTTGAAGACCCCGTAGTGAAGGAATCCGCCGGTGCCGTCTACGGCTGGATGTGGGGTCCGCACGGTTGCGAGGTGGTCAGGGAGCGGGCCGAGACGGCGAGGGCTCAGGTAACGTTTGGCGTTTGTTTGGCGTTTGCTGGATGTGGGCTATGTGTGGGTTCGCTGAATTTGAGTGCTGTGTCTTAGGCGGCGCGTGGCGAGAGAGTGGATTACTTCGGGGCGTTGAACAACCTGCTGCCTGACCCGGAGCCGACCCCGTCGGAGGCCGTGTCCGGGGCCGCCCTGGAGCCGCCCCCGGAGACCGCAGAAGGCGCACCGGATACCTCCGCATCCGCCACGGTCGGCGGAGACCTGCCCCCAGAGACCGCCGAAGGCGCGCCTGATGCCCCCGCAGCCGCTGCGCCGAGTGCTGAAGATCCTGCGACGGTGGCGGCGGAGGCGACAGCGGAGGCAACGGTGGAGGCAACGGCGGAGGCTCCGCAGGTGGCGTAGTGGGTGTAGATAGTTAGGGAATTTTGGATATGTTGCTGAATTTTGGTTGCTGCGCAGGTTCAAGATTTTGGGCCTGCGCACGCAACCGCCACTACTAAATTTTTGGCGGCTTCGACCATGGATGGTGGTAATAAATGTGATGGGTCTGCATCTGAGTTTTCTGATTTTGCTGACTCTAGGAGCTCGGTTGAGTGGACTGAGGAGTCGTCGGAGGAGGACTTGGACTACTTTGCGGCATTGGATGTGGCTACGGCGGAGGCTTCACCGCACGCCGCGGACACAGATGTGCCTGGTCCTAGCACCGGGCGCCGGCGGCGAAGGGCGGTTGCGAAGCGTAGAGTTAGTGGGGCGGAGGGAGGTCGGCTTCGTGTAAGCAGGGCTGGCCGGCAGGAACTGTTGTCTTTGCCGGCCGCCGTGAGTACAGGTGAAGGGGAACTGCGAAGTCTTTTTGCGGGTGAGGAGCTTAGGATAATGTTATTTAATTATAGGGAGATGGGAATTATTCCTAAGGTTGAGCCGATGTAGAGTGTGGTGCCCTCGCTTGTATATGTGTAAAGGCTTGTATGATGAGGTTGTATGCCCTCGTTTGTCTATGCCTGCGAAGGCGTTGTGTACTTGGTCTGGTGTGTTTTGTTATGCTGTGCTGGTGCGCGTATAGTCGGTCTTGGCGCGGACAGGTTGGTGTTGTCGTTTTTGCTTTTGTTGTGCTAGTCCGGCTGCACCCTTAGGCGTCTTCTGCACGGATAGTCTACGCGGTAGACTTCGGTTTCTTTGCACTTGTTGTGCTAGTCCGGCTGCACCCTTAGGCGACTTTTGCGCGGATAGTCTTCGCGGTAGACTTTGGTTTTTTCGCACTTGTTGTGCTGGTCCGGCTGCACCCTTAGGCGACTTCTGCGTGGATAGTCTTCGCGGTAGACTTCGGTTTTTTCGCACTTGTTGTGCTAGTCCGGCTGCACCCTTAGGCGACTTCTGCGCGGATAGTCTTCGCGGTAGACTTCGGTTTTTTCGCACTTGTTGTGCTGGTCCGGCTGCACCCTTAGGCGACTTCTGCGCGGATAGTCTTCGCGGTAGACTTCGGTTTTTTTCGCACTTGTTGTGCTAGGCCGGCTGCACCCTTAGGCGACTTCTGCGCGGATTTGTCGCACGCGAGGGTGGCTAGCGCTTAGCCTCGCGGTGACCTCGTATTGGTCGAATGTCGAAGACCGTCGTCGCGGTCTTTTTTCGACGCATGTTTTTGCGGGGGATTTTTCAGACATATATTACATGGCTCCGCCTCGTTAAAAACCTCACCCCCGGGAGGAAAAGAGTGCGGACCAGAATAAGATTGTTTTTGCGAATTACAAGGGCAAATCAGCCCTGATGAGTCAAACAAAAAATTTGCGGAGGTTGTCGATGTTCCAGGAGTGCTCCAGGTCTTCGCCGTTTGGCGTTGTGAGCCTGTAAGCGCTGGGGGAAGCTTTCGTCTTGACTATAAAGGGGCCTTCCCACTTGGGCTCCAGCTTGCCCCTGGACTCTGTCCGAACCGTTCGGACGAGTACGAGGTCTCCTTCGCTAAATTCCCTCGGGATTACTGCGTGGTCGCGCCATGCTTTTGTCTGAGCTTGGTATTTGTTTAGGGCCTGTAGAGCGAAGACTCGGTCTCCGTCAATGAGATCCTTTGAAGTTGGCTCATCCACGTCGGGGACGGCTGACGGAACTATTCGCGGGGACCCATGTTTTATTTCTTGCGGGGTCATGGCCTCCGATCCGTATAGAAGGCGGAAAGGAGTAAACCCGGTCGCCCTGCACTCAGTTGTGTTTAGTGCCCAGACCGCCTCGAGTAACAAATCGGTCCATCTACCCTTTTTTCATCGAGGAGCATCTTTTTGACAGCTGTGAAGATTTTTCCATTGGCGCGTTCCACAACTCCGTTGGACTGCGGATGATAGACTGAAGCGAAGGCAAGCTTGGTGCCAATGGAGAAGCAGAAATCCTTGAAGTCTTGGCTGTCAAACTGCTTGCCGTTGTCAACTGTTAGTTCGGACGGTACTCCGAAGCAGCAAACAATGTTCTGCCAAAAGAACCTTTGGGCAGTTTTTGATGTTATTGTGGAAACAGCCCTTGCCTTGATCCATTTGGTGAAGTACTCGACAGCGACGAAGGCGAACTTAAGGTTCCCCTGAGCGGTGGGCAGGGGCCCGACAATGTCCAGGCCCCAGCGCTGGAGAGGCCATGTGTGGGCGATCAGCTTTGTATACTGCGAGGGGCTGCCTGACCGAGGAGAAAACTTCCGGCAGGCTTCGCAGGACCTTGTGACCCGGTTTGCGGCGCAGATCATTGCGGGCCAGTAAAAGCCTTGGCGGATCACCTTAGCAGCTAGGGCCCTTGGCCCTGCGTGCGAGCCGCACGTGCCACTGTGGACTTCGCGTAGGATCTGGATGCCTTCGGTTTCGGTGACGCACTTAAGCATTGGCTGACTGACCCCTTTCTTGTAGAGTTGGCCTTCAATCGGTGTGAAGTCTCGGCTTCGATGTCTGAGGCGCTTGGCCTCACTGATGTCGGTTGGATGATAGTACCCCTGTAGGAACAGGGTTATTGGTGCCCGCCAGTCTTCAGTCATGATAAGGTTGACTATGCGGTGGCCCTCACTGCCATTAGTTATTTGGAGCCCTTCGGGGCTCCGGACGGCTGGCGTGCCGATGACATGAAAGAATACGTCAGAGGGCAAGGACTCGCCCCTAGCAGCGGCCTTGGCCAATGCGTCGGCCTCTTTGTTCTTGGCCCAATCCACATGCTGCAAGGTGAATCCCTTGAATTGTCTCTCGAGACTTCGGATGGCCGCTAGGTACTGCATGAGCGCGGGGTCCTTTGCTGCATAGTCTTTCTCGACTTGGCCGGCAACTACCTTGGAGTCTGTTTTGATGATGCAGGTGGTGACTCCGAGGGCCCTTAGCTTGCGGAGGCCGAGGATGACCGCTTCGTATTCTGCTATATTATTTGTGCATCTGTCGGATTCCAGATTGAAGCTGAGGCGTGCTGCATATTTGTGCTTGACCCCGGCTGGTGAGGTGATGACTGCAGCGGTGCCTGCCCCCGCATGGAACCATGCGCCGTCGCAATGGATCGTCCAAACCTTCTCTGCGGACGAGTCTGGCTGTGTTGTTGGCCCAGTCTAGTCGACGACGAAGTCTGCCAGGACTTGTGACTTGATGGCTGTCCTGGGCTCGAAGCTGATGTGGTAGCAGGAGAGTTCGGCCGCCCACTTGGCAATCCTCACCGATGCCTCTGGGTTTCTGAACAATTCGCCGAGTCCCCTGTCTGAGGTGACTCGGACCTTGAATGCTTCGAAGTAATGGCGCAATTGCGCGAAGACATGACGACTGCGTAGGCAATCTTCTCCAGCTTTGTCATGTTGCACTTGGACGGTGTCAGCACTTCGGAGACATAGTAAACAGGGCACTGCCTGACCACGCCTTCAACTGTCTGCTCCTGCACTAATGCCGCGCTGACCGCATGCGGCGAAGCCGCGATGTAGAGCAACAGGGGGAGCGAGGAGTCGGGGCTTGTGAGGACGACCAACTCTGTCAGGTACTGTTTTAATGAGGCGAAGGCCACCGCCTGCTCTGGTCCCCAGGCGAAGTCTTTTGCACCACGGAGTGTTTTGAGGAAGGGGAGACTTCGCTCGGCGGACCTGGAGATGAATCTGTTGAGAGCGGCCAATCTGCCTGTCAGGCGCTGGACGTCTCTGGCGGACTGCGGAGGTGTCATGCTTATGATGGCCTGAATCTTGGTTGGGTTGGCCTCGATGCCGCGGTGTGATACCAGGTAGCCCAATATCTTGCCTTGGTGAACGCCGAAGACGCACTTTTCCGGGTTAAGGCGGAGTCGTGCGTCTCGCATGTTCGCGAATGTCTCGGCGAGGTCAGCGAGATGGTCCTCCTTGCTCCTGCTGGCGACGACAATGTCGTCCACATATGTGAATATATTTCTGCCAACTTGCCCTTTGAGCACTGTTTTGGTAAGCCTGGAGAAGGTGGACCCGGCGTTCTTGAGTCCCTCCGGCATTCTGATGAAGCAATATGTGCCGAAGGGTGTTATAAAGCTGGTGCTAGCCTTGTCTTCCTCTTTCATGTATATCTGGTGGTAACCGGAGAAGCAGTCGAGGAGAGACATGACCTCGCATCCGGCCGCGCTATCGACTATTTTGTCGATCCGCGGCAACGGGAAATTGTCTTTTGGGCAGGCCTTGTTGAGACTGGTGAAGTCGATGCACATGCGCCACTTCCCGCTTTTTTTCTGTACCATTACAACATTGGAGAGCCACGTAGGATAAGCCACGGGCTCGATGAATTTGGCTTCCAGGAGGCGGTGCACCTCCGCCTTGGCGGCCTCTGTCTTCTCGTCGGACATTTTGCGAAGCCTCTGCTTTTTTGGTCGCACCGAAGGGTCAATTCCCAAGCTGTGCTCAATTATGGATCGGCTGACTCCGACCAGATCGAGGGCAGACCAGGCGAAGACATCCTTATTCTTGGTTAGGCAGCAGAGGAGTTTCTTTGCTGATATTGACCGTCTACTTGGGCGTGGCCTGATCGAGGGGGACAGTCTTGGTCCCGTCGTTGCTCTGCAGCTGTGCCTTGTCGTGCTGCTTATTGGTTGGGCTGGCGGGCACAGGGACCTCGCGCTGTGCCGTGAGGCAGTGCACGTTTCTCTGACCGGGCACGAAGTCCCGCTCTATGTTGCGCGCAGTCTGTTGATTGCCGTGGACCGTAATGACGCCTAACGGACCTGGTATCTTCATACATAGGTACAGTCCGTGAATGGCTGCTTCGAACTTATTGATGGAGCCCCCACCCATGATGGCATTGTATGGATATACCATGTCCACGATATCAAAGGTTACTTGCTCACTTCGGGCATTGGGTGCTACACCGAAGGAGAGAGGCAGCTCTATTTTACCAATAGGAAAGGTGCCCTTGCCGCCGAAGCCATACAACGGGTTGTCCGAAGGCTTGAGCAGGCTGTGGCTTATGCCCATGCGATCGAAGGCGTGGAGGAAGATGATGTTCGCCTGACTGCCATTGTCAACTAGGACTTTGTGCAGGTCCCAGCCTGCCACGCTGCAATTGATAACCATGGCGTCGCAGTGGGGGGCGCTGCGTAGGTCGACGTCTCGTGCGTCGAAGGTTAACGGTATGTGGGACCACTTTGTCTGCACGACTGGGTCGGTGACGGCGACGTGGTTGATGTTGCGGTAGTGGTCCCGCTTCTGCCGCTTTGTGTCGAAGTCAGTGCTGGACCCCCCAGTTATCATGTGAATGACTCCGCGATATGGCTGATCGGCGAAGTCTTCCTGCTTTGGAGCATGGGGGATGTTTTGATGTTGTTGGTGTGGTGGTGGGGGTGGGGGAGGTACGATTTGTACTTCCGGATGGTGTTGGTAAGCGTGGTGCGGTGAATGCGGGGCGGGGGCGTGGATATATGGTGGAGGGGTTGCTGGTAAGTGTGCGCGACAACTCTGGGGTTGTCGGCAGGCTGCGCCCGTGCCATCCTGTCTCTGGTGGCCTTCGTTTCTGGGCAGTCTTTGGTTTGGTGGGCGCAGTCTTCGCCATGGAAGAGGCAGTAGAATCGGCGCGGCGGCTGCGCTCGCCCCCGACCCCTACCGCGAGTACCATTTCCGTGGCCCTAGGGGGGATACTCCTGGCGACGAGGGGCGTCAGCAGCGGGATGCTGGTTGGCGATGTTATGCACTTGCTGTTGATTGCGGCCGTCTCGACCGGAGTCCGGCTGCGGAGTCCTCGTCCACGTGCGGCTGGACTATGGAGCATCTTTTGGCTTCCTTTGGGACTCAACCTTGCGCTGGTGTAGCTCTTCGGATTTGGCGTACTTTTCAAACAGCTGATATAATTCCTGGAGGTTCTTGGGCGGATCTCTGATGCAGTGGCTGTAAAGGACGCCGGCGCGAAGGCCACTGATAGCGTAGTGGATGGCGATCTGGTCATCGACTGAGGGCAGCTGTGACTTGAGTGTTAAGAATTTGCGGTAATACTCCCGCAGAGTCTCCTTTTCCAGCTGCTTGCAGAGCGAGAGTTCGGCCAATGCGTCGGTGTCTGGGCGGTACCCTTGGAAGTTGAGCAGGAACTTGTCTCGGAGGCTTCTCCAGGAATCAATGGACAGCGGAGGCAACCTGGTGAACCAGGTGAGAGCTGGGTCCTCTAGGGCGATGATGAAAGACTTCGCCATTGTGGCGTCGTCCCCTCCGGAAGATGCAACGGTGACCTGATAACTCATTATGTATTGTGTTGGGTCGGTGCTGCCATTGTACTTGGGATAGGTCCCTGCTCGGAAGTTAGTTGGCCAAGGCGTCACTTGCAGGTGTGGCGCCAGGGGACTTCGCTCGTCGAGATAGTTGACCCCTTGGAATGGCGCGACGTGCTGGAAGGTGTGGTCACGCTGGGGGAAACGCGGGTCTTCCGGTTGTGCGCGGTGTTGCAGGGGTGGCCCATGCTGCAGGCCGAGGTGGCCTTCACGCGTGTCTTCCAGTTGTGCGCGCTGCTGGAGGGGTGGCCCTTGCTGTAGGCCGAGGTGGCCTTCGCGCTGCATCAGCGCGATCTCCCGCTCGAGGTCTTGGGCCTTCTACTCTTCGTCCCATATCATTTGTCGCAATTTGGCTAGCGCGGACACGCGCTGGCGCTTGGCCTCCAGTATCTCTTTCTGCCTCTAGAGATTGCGGTTCTTCAGGCGCAAGGCGCACAGCTGTAGCTGTTCTTCCGCTGAGACGCCGAGGACCTCACCATCCTCGGTGAGGTCCGCGCCCTCCAGTGGGGCGAAGCCTGGGGGGTGGCTGCGATTGTCCTTCAGGGCCGCAGGTGCGAAGAGTGTCGTCTTCGCAGGTGTGGGGAACGTTGTCTTCAGTGGCCTCTTGGTGGGTGGATTGGGTGAGGGCGAGGGCCTTGCCCTTTCTTGCGGCAAGCAGTGCTGCCTTCGCAGCCTCGTCAGCCTTCGGGTTAGCTCTCTTGGGTGCCATCGCGGGTGGTTTTCTCGTAGCACGAACGGTGGGCGCCAAATGTTGGGACTTGCTCTCACTCGCAAGGGGGGCCAACAAGGGTGAACAGTGACGTTAACAGGGTTACGCGCTAGATGGCAATAGCTCTGTTAATCTCGCCTCCCACGGGCACTGTGCGGGGGTATTTATAGGTACCTGAGCGCCCAACGCCTTGTGCTAAGGACGCATGTGCCCTCAGCTACCTAGGTTATCCCCAGAATATTCCCATAAAGCAGGGTTACAGACTGTAATTACAGGGATGCCTTTACAAATTAGGCCCGTAACACGCGGCACCCACGCAGGGCCCGTTACAATGGGCCGGATCACACGTGGGCCTCTGAGCTGGACGAGGCCGCACTGTGGGATGACGCCGTCGCAGGCCTTCGTCTGGTGCCGAATTGAGCGAAGGGTGTCCCTGCCCGTTTTGTCTCTGTCAGACCAGCGACTGCAGCGAAGGCTTCGAGCGAAGGGTGGCGTCTTTGCCTTCGCCCCAACACAAGCACAAGAGACTCAATGATTTATCCCGTGGTTCGGCCAAGTATAACACTTGCCTACTCCACGTTGTGGCGTCCCAATGGACGAGAGTTGCACTCAACTCCTCTCAAGTGATCCAATGATCAACTTGAATACCACGGTGTTCTTCTTTCTTTACTCTTTCCCGTTTGTGAGGAATCTCCACAACTTGGAGTCTCTCGCCCTTACAATAAGGATCAAAGTGAAAGCACTAGAGTAAGGGAGGGAAGCAACACACACAAAACCGCAGCAATACGCGCACACACAGCCAAGACTTGAGCTCAAATGAATAGCACAAAGTTCACCACTAGAACGGAGCTCAAATCACTAAGAAAGTCAATCGAGTGCGCGAAGACGGAGTGTGAATGATTAAGAATGCTCAAAGTATGCTTGGATGACTCCTCCATGCGCCTAGAGGTCTCTTTTATAGCCCCAAGGCAGCTAGGAGCCGTTGGAGGCATTCTTGGAAGGCATTTCTTGCCTTCTGTCGAGTGGTGCACCAGACAGTCCGATGCACCACCGGACATCCCCTGTTCACTGTCCGGTGCAGATCGCCTTCCAAAATTGACGCAGCCGACCGTTGAAGATTTGGAGCCGTTGGCGCACCGGACACTATTCGGTGCCCCCATCAGACCGTTGGCTCGGCCACGCGTCACGCGTGGATTGCGTGGCCGACCATTGGCGCAGCCGACCGTTAGCTCACCGGACAGTCTGGTGCACCACAGGACAGTCCTGCTAGTGTTATTTGTCACTTAGGGTGAAGCTTCATCTAGATTAGCCCCAAATTCGTCCCTCGTGCCACCCTGTTCCAGCGCGCACCAAGGCCCACGCGCCCACCGCGCACAGTCGCCCCAAGACCCACGTGCGATGGTTATTCAGATTCAGCAGTCACAATTAAAGGTTTCGCCAGTAATTACTCAATGTTTCGTCACGTGCGATGGTTATTCGGATTCGTGAGTAATAACTGAACGTTTCGTCAATAATTACTAAATATTTCTTCACAGTTGAAGTGAGAAATCACTAAATATTTTGTGAGTAAATGTTCCTTTTCCACTAACAATTACTGTGCTTACTCATAAATTACTGAAATTGGGCGATGAATGACTGAAGATCATAACATTAGTAATTATTTAACGTTTCGTTGGTAATTACCGAATGTTTCTTCATCAATGAAGTGATAAATTGTTGAACGTTTCATCAACAATTGTTCATTTTTCACAAACAATTATTGTGTTTACTGGTAATTTCTGAAATTGAGCGATCAATAATTACCGAACGTTTCGTTAGTTATTACTGAATGTTTCGTCAGTAATTAATGAACGTTTCTTCACTAAAGTGATAAATTACTGAATGTTTCGTCAGTAATTATTCGTTTTGCACTAATAATTACCATGCTTGTTGATAATTACCAAAATTGAGCGATGAATGATTGAAAGAGCAGAAATTACCAAAAGATGACGTAGCGAGTGGGTAGACGCGCGGGAGTCATCATGTGGGCGCGCGTGGCTCGCGACCCGTTAGTGTATTGTGGACCTGGCATGATTTGGAGGGCTGGCTGGTTTGCTTGGTGGGGCGTTTGGCTGGTGAAAGGGAAATAGGGTTTAACCTTTTCCTATAAATGATTTTGGTGGTTGAATGCCCAACACAAATAATTGGACTAACTAGTTTGCTCTAGATTATATATTCTACAGGTGCTAAAGGTTCAACACAAACCAATAAAAAGATCAAGTTAGGGTTCAAAAAGAAAGGAGCAAAAGAAACCGAAGAACACCCTGGTTTGGCGCACCGGACAGCGTCCGGTGCGCCAGGGCCATACGAGTCTGAACTTGCCACCTTCGAGTTTCAAAAGAGCCGCTTCGCTATAATTCACCGGACTGTCCGGTGTGCCACCGGACTGTCCGGTGCACCAGCGGAGCAACGACTCCAGCACAACGGTCGACTGCAACGGACACCTGCAAAAGTGCTACAGTGCGCGGACAGTTCGCACAGAGTCAGAGCAGCCGCTAGAAGGCGCACCGGACAGTGAACAGTACCTGTCTGGTGCAGCACCGGACTGTCCGGTGCCACATGAAGACAAAGCTCCAACGGTCGAAACCGTCAGAACCCTAACGGTTGGGTGACGTGGCTGGCGCACCGGACTGTCCGGTGCACCCATCGACAATAGCCTGCCCCAACGGTTGAATTGGTGGTTGGGGGCTATGAATACCCCCCAACCACCTCCACTTCAACGATCCAAGCATTCACAACAGTGCATTCAATACAAGAGCAATACACTACACTCCAAGACACAAATCAAAGCCTCCGATCAAATCCAAGTCCACAATTCAACTCTAGTATTTTAGGACTTGTGAGAAGATCGTCTTGTGTTTCTTTGTTGCTCTTGTTGCTTGGTTGGCTTTCTTCTTTCTCTCATTCTTACTCTCAAAGCCTTGTAAACGAAGCAAGAGACACCAATTGTGTGGTGGTCCTTGCAGGGTCTAAGTGACCCGGGAAATCAAGGAAGAAAGCTCACTCAGTCTAAGTGATCGTTTGAGAGAGGGAAAGGGTTGAAAGAGACCCTGTCTTTGTGACCACCTCAACGGGGACTAGGTTCTTTGGAACCGAACCTCGGTAAAACAAATCACCGTGTCATCCGCTTTATTTTCTTGGTTGATTTGTTTTCCCCTCTCTCCCGGACTTAACTTTTATTCTAATGCTAACCCCAGCTTGAAGTGTGCTTAAAGTTTGTAAATTTAAGTTTCCGCCTATCCACCTCCTCTAGGCGACTTTCAATTGGTATCAGAGCCCGATACTTCATTAGAGTCTAACCACTCGAAGTGATGTCAGAAGATCACGCCAAAAGGGAGATCATGACCGGCGGTGACAAGTCCGCAAGCTCGGGAAGAACCCATTCGAGGGAGTCTGGCCACAAGCATAAGGAGGAATCCGCTTCCTCCATCAAGTCACAACGGTGAGGTGACAAAAAGAAGAAGATGAAGAAAGTGGTCTACTACGAGACCGACTCTTTGTCACCCTCCACCTCCGGCTCCGAATCATCATCCGTAACTTCTAAGCGCCATGAGCGCAAGAAGTATAGTAAGATGCCCCTTCGCTATCCTCACATTTCTAAATGCACTCCATTACTCTCTGTTCCCCTAGGCAAACCACCATTTTTGATGGTGAGGATTATTGTATGTGGAGTGATAAAATAAGGCATCACCTAACCTCACTCCACAAAAGCATATGGGATATTGTTGAGTATGGAGCGCAGGTACCGAAGGTAGGGGACAAGGACTATGATTCGGACGAGGCCGACCAAATTCGGCACTTTAACTCCCAAGCCACAATTATACTCCTCGCCTCCTTATGTCGAGAGGAGTATAATAAGGTGCAAGGGTTAAAGACGGCCAAAGAAATTTGGGACATCCTCAAAATGGCGCACGAAGGGGACGAGGTGACCAAGATCACCAAACGGGAGACGATCGAGGGGAAGCTCGGTCAATTCGTCCTCAACCAAGGAGAGGAGCCACAAGCCATGTATAACCGGCTCAAGACCTTGGTGAATCAAGTGCGCAACCTCGGGAGCACAAAATGGGATGACCATGAAATGGTCAAGGTTATTCTAAGATCACTCGTTTTTCGTAATCCTACGCAAGTTCAATTAATTGGTGATTCTAGATATAAGCTAATGTCTCCCGAGGAGGTTATAGGGAAGTTTGTGAGCTTTGAATTAATGATCAAAGGCTCCAAACAAATCGTCAACTTGGAGCAAGGCGGCACCTCCACACCCGAGGTGCAACCCGTCGCATTCAAGGCAACGGAGGAAGAAAAGAAGGAATCTACGCCAAGTAGAATTCCCATCGATGCCTCCAAGCTTGACAACAAGGAGATGGCGCTCATCATCAAGAGCTTTCGCCAAATCCTCAAGCAAGGGAGGGGGAAGGACTACAAACCCCGCTCCAAAATGGTGTGCTACAAGTGTGGTAAGCCCGGTCATTTTATCGTTAAATGCCCTATGTCTAGTGATAGTGACAGGGACAACGACAAGAAGGGGAGGAAGAAGGAAAAGAAGAAGTACTACAAGAAGAAGGGCGGCGATGCCCACGTGTGTCGGGAATGAGACTCCGACATGAGCTCCACCGACTCCTCCTCCGACGAGGATGCCGCAAACATCGCCATCAACAAAGGACTTCTCTTCCCCAACGTCGGCCACAAATGCTTCATGGCAAAGGACGGCAAGAAAAAGAAGGTACAATCTAGAACCAACCCCAAATATACTACATCTAGTGATGAGGGTAGTTCTAGTGAAGATGAAGATGACTTGCTTAGTCTTTTTGCAAACCTTAACATGCAACAAAAGGAAAAATTAAATGAATTGATAGGAGCTATTCATGAGAAGGATGAACTCTTGGATAGTCAAGAGGAATTACTTATTAAGGAAAATAAAAAGCATGTTAAATTGAAGAATGCTTATGCTTAGGAAGTAGAGAAAAATGAAAATTTGACTAAGGAGCTTAGCATTTGCCATGACACTATTTCTAATCTTAGAACTGAGAACGCTAAATTGTTTGCTAAAGTTGAGAAGTAAAATGCTTGTGATGATTCAATTACTGATCTTAAAAATGATAATGCTAGTTCAATTGCTAAGATTGATAAATTGAATGAATCAATTGCTAGCCTTAAAACTGAGAATGATAAGTTAATTTCTTAGGCTAAGGATTTAAATGTTTGCAATGAATCTATTTCCTATCTGAGAGATGAAAATGCCATGCTAAAATCTAAGATTGATGAATTAAATGTTTGCAAACCTTCTACATCTAGTGTTGATCATGTTACTATTTGTACTAGATGTAGAGACATTAATGTTGATGTTATACATGATCACCTTGCTTTAATTAAATAACAAAATGATCATATAGCTCAATTAACTACTAAAATCAATGAGCATGAGATAGAGAATGATAAATTTAAATTTGCTAAAAGCATGCTCAGGATAACGAAGGTTACATTTTATATCCTGCTGGTTATCCTGAGCACAAGATTAGGAGAATTCATGCTAGGAATTCCCATTCTGTTTCCCATCATGCTTTTATGTATAAGAATGAGGCATCTAGCTCTAGGCATTCTACCCATGTTAAAATGCCTAAAAATAAAACTTCTACTGCATCAAATGAACCTAATGTTTCATTTAAAACTTTTGATGCTTCTTATGTGCTCACTAACAAATCAGGCAAAGTAGTTGCCAAATATGTTGGGAGCAAACACAAGGGCTCCAAGACTTGTGTTTAGGTACCCAAGGTGCTTGTTTCTAATGTGAAAGGACCCAAGACCGTTTGGGTACCTAAGAACAAGGCCTAAATTATTTTGCAGGTTTATGCATCTGGGGGCTCAAGTTGGATTATTGATAGCGGATGCACAAACCACATGACAGGGGAGAAAAGGATGTTCTCCTCCTACGAGAAAAACGAAGATCCACAAAGAGCTATCACATTCGGGGATGGAAATCAAGGTTTGGTCAAAGGACTTGGTAAAATTGCTATATCACCTGACCATTCCATTTCCAATGTTTTTTCTTGTAGATTCTTTAGATTACAATTTACTTTCTGTATCTCAATTGTGCAAAATGGGTTACAACTGTCTTTTTACGGATATAGGTGTTACTGTCTTTAGAAGAAGTGATGATTCAGTAGCATTTAAGGGAGTATTAGAGGGTCAGCTATACTTAGTTGATTTTAATAGAGATGAACTCAATACTTGCTTAATTGCTAAGACTAATATGGGTTGGCTCTGGCATCACCGACTAGCCTATGCTGGGATGAAGAATCTTCACAAGCTTCTAAAGGGAGAACACATTTTGGGACTAACCAATGTTTATTTTGATAAAGACAGGGTTTGTAGCACATGTCAAGCAGGAAAGAAAGTTGGTACCCACCATCCACACAAAAACATCATGACAACGGACAGGCCAGTGGAGTTATTCCACATGGATTTATTCGGCTCGATAGCTTACATAAGCATCGGCGGGAGTAAGTACTGTCTTGTAATTGTGGATGATTATTCTCGCTTCACTTGGGTATTCTTTTTACAGGAAAAATCACAAAACCCAAGAGACCTTAAAGGGATTCTTGAGACGGGCTCAAAATGAGTTCGGATTAAGAATCAAGAAGATAAGAAGCGACAACGGGACTGAAAGTCGCCTAGAGGGGGGTGAATAGGCAAATCTGAAATTTATAAAGTTTAAGCACAACTACAAGTCGGGGTTAGCGTTAGAAATATAATTGAGTCTGAAAGAGAGGGCGAAAACAAATCACAAGCGAATAAGAGCGGATGACACGGTGATTTGTTTTACCGAGGTTTGGTTCTTGCAAACCTACTCCCAATTGAGGTGGTCACGAAGACCGGGTCTCTTTCAACCCTTTCCCTCTCTCAAACGATCACTTAGACCGAGTGAGCTTCCTTCCTTGATTTCCCGGGTCACTTAGACCCCACAAGGACCACCACACAATTGGTGTCTCTTGCTTCGCTTACAAGGTTTTGAGAGTAAGAATGAGAGAAAGAAGAAAGCCAACCAAGCAACAAGAACAACAAAAGAACACAAGTCAATCTCCTCACAAGTTCTAAGAACTAGAGTTGAATTGCTCTTGTATTGAATGAGGAGTAGTGAATGCTTGGATGCCTTGAAGAGTGGTGGTTGGGCAAGGCTGTTGTCGTATGGCACACTGGACAGTCCGGTGCGCCACCGGACACTGTCCCGTGCGCCAGCCACGTCACCCAACCGTTAGGGTTCGACCGTTGGAGCTTCTGACATGTGGGCCACCGGACAGTCCGGTGGTGCACCGAACAGGACCTGTTCACTGTCCGGTGCGCCATCTGACGCCTGCTCTGACTCTGCGCGCGCAATCGCGCACTGTTCACTATTCCTGTAGCTGTTGCAGACGACCATTGGCGCATTTAGTCGTTGCTCCGCTTGGCACACCGGACAGTCCGATGCTACACCGGACAGTCCGATGAATTATAGCGGAGTGGCTCCCAGAATTCCCGAAGGTGGCAAGTTTGGAGTTGATCTCCCTGGTGCACCGAACACTGTCCGGTGGCACACCGGACAGTCCGGTGCGCCAGACCAGGGCAGCCTTCGGTTGCTTTGCTCCTTTCTTTTTGAACCCTTTCTTTTAACTTTGTGTTGGTTTATTGTGAACCTTTGGCACCTGTAAAACTTATAATCTAGAGCAAACTAGTTAGTTCAAATATTTGTGTTGGGCAATTCAACCATCAAAATCATTTAGGAAAAGGTGTGAGCCTATTTTCCTTTCAATCTCCCCCTTTTTGGTGATTGATGCCAACACAAACCAAAGCAAATATATAAGTGCAGAATTGAACTAGTTTGCATAGGGTAAGTGCAAAGGTTACATGGAATTAAACCAATTTTACATTTCATAAGATATGCATGGATGGTTTCCTCTAATTTTAACATTTTGGACCACGCTTGCACCACTTGTTTTGTTTTTGCAAATGTTTTGGAAATTGTTTTCAAAGTCTTTTTGCAAATAGTCAAAGGTAAATGAATAAGATTTCGAGAGGCATTTTCAAGATTTGAAATTTTCTCCCCCTATTTCAAATGCTTTTCTTTTGACTAAACAAAACTCCCCCTCAATGAAATTCTCCTCTTAGTGTTCAAGAGGGTTTTAGATATTAATTTTGAAAGGGGTCATACCAATTTTGGAATTATATCAAAAATAAGATGTCAATTGAAAAAAAAACTTCTTTAATACAAATTGAAAGTCTACAAATTTTGAAATTGGTGGTGGTGTGGTCCTTTTGCTTTGGGCTAATACTTTCTCCCCCTTTGGCATGAATCGCCAAAAACGGATACTTGTGATTGAAATATAAGCCTTTTTTCAAACTTTCTCCCCCTTTGGTAAATAATATATGAGTGAAGATTATACCAAATTTGGAGAACGGTGTGGAGTGACGGCGAAGGATAAGTAATTTGATGGAGTGGAGTGGAAGCCTTATCTTCACCGAAGAACTCCATTTCCCTTTCAATCTATGACTTAGCATGAAATACACTTGAAAACCACATTAGTCATAGCACATGAAAGAGATATGATCAAAAAGTATAAATGAGCTACGTATGCAAGGAATCAATCAAAGTTCCTAGAATCAAGGATGTTTAGCTCATGCCTAAGTTTGGTAAAGGTTTTCTCATCTAGTGGCTTGGTAAAGATATCGGCTAATTGTTCTTTCGTGCTAACATATGCAATCTCGATATCCCCCTGTTGGTGATCCCTCAAAAAGTGATACCGAATGGCTATGTGCTTAGTGCGGCTGTGCTCAACGGGATTATCTGTCATGCGGATTGCACTCTCATTGTCACATAGGAGAGGAACTTTGGATAATTTGTAACTATAGTCCCTAAGGGTTTGCCTCATCCAAAGCAATTGCACGCAACAATGGCCTGCTGCAATGTACTCAGCTTCGGCGGTAGAAAGAGCTACAGAATTTTGTTTCTTAGAAGCCCAAGACACCAGGGATCTTCCCAAGAACTGACAAAGTCCCTAATATGCTCTTTAAATCAATTTTACACCCTGCCTAATCAGCATCTGAATATCCTATTAAATCAAAGGTGGATCCCTTGGGGTACCAAAGGCCAAACTTAGGAGTATGAACTAAATATCTCAAGATTCGTTTTACGGCCCTAAGGTGAACTTCCTTAGGATCGGCTTGGAATCTTGCACACATGCATACGGAAAGCATAATATCCGGTCGAGATGCACATAAATAGAGTAAAGAACCTATCATCGACCGGTGTACCTTTTGATCTACGAATTTACCTCCCGTGTCGAGGTCGAGATGCCCATTAGTTCCCATGGGTGTCTTGATGGGCTTGGCATCCTTCATCCCAAACTTGGTGAGTATGTCTTGAATGTACTTTGTTTGGCTGATGAAGGTGCCCTCTTGGAGTTGCTTGACTTGAAATCCTAGAAAATACTTCAACTCCCCCATCATTGACATCTCAAATTTTTGTACCATGATCCTACTAAACTCTTCACAAGTAGATTTGTTAGTAGACCCAAATATAATATCATCAACATAAATTTAGCATACAAACAAATCATTGGCAATTGTTTTAGTAAAGAGAGTAGGATCGACTTTTCTGACTTTGAAGCCATTAGCGATAAGAAAATCTCTTAGGCATTCATAACATGCTCTTGGGGCTTGCTTGAGCCCATAAAGCGCCTTAGAGAGTTTATAGACATGGTTAGGGTACTCACTATCTTCAAAGCCGGGAGGTTGCTCAACATAGACCTCCTCTTTGATTGGTCCATTGAGGAAGGCACTTTTCACGTCCATTTGATAAAGCTTAAAGCCATGGTAAGTAGCATAGGCAAGTAATATACGAATTGACTCAAGCCTAGCTACGGGTGCATAGGTTTCACTGAAATCCAAACCTTCGACTTGTGAATATTCCTTGGCCACAAGTCGGGCTTTGTTCCTTGTCACCACACCATGCTCATCTTGCTTGTTGCGGAAGACCCACTTGGTTCCTACAACATTTTGATTAGGACGTGGAACAAGATGACATACCTCATTCCTCGTGAAGTTTTTGAGTTCCTCTTGCATTGCCAACACCCAGTCTGAATCCCTTAATGCGTCTTCCACCCTGTATGGCTCAATAGAAGACACAAAGGAGTAATGTTCACAAAAATGAGCAACACGAGATCGAGTGGTTACCCCCTTTTGAATATTGTCGGCGTTTTGAGACCGGGGGGTCCCTAAGCCGACGAGTGAATGTCGCCGCGTGCCCCAGCCCAGATGGGTCGACACGAGGCCGAGCGCGAAGGGGGGAAGTGAGGTGGCCGGAGATGGGTGTGAGAGAGGTGGAAATCCTGCGGCCTTCGTGTTCGTCCCGCGCCCAGGTCGGGTGCGCTTGCAGTAGGGGGTTACAAGCGTCCACGCGGGAGAGGGGAGCGAGCGGCCCCAAGAGAGCGCCTGTCCCGTCCTCGTCCCCGCGCGGCCAACCTTATCTAAGAGGGCCCTGGTCCTTCCTTTTATAGGCGTAAGGAGAAGATCCAGGTGTACAATGGGGGTGTAGCAGAGTGCTACGTGTCTAGCGGGGGAGACTAGCGCCCTAAGTACATGCCGATGTGGCAACCGGAGAGATTTTGGCACCCAGCTGGTGTGATATCGTGGCCGTCGGAGGAGCGACGGAGCCTGGCGGAGGGACAGCTGTCGGGGCGGTTGAGTCCTTGCTGACGTCCTCCTGCTTCCATAAGAGAGCTGAGAGCCGTCGTCGTCACAGAGCATGCGGGGCGCCATCATTGCCTATCCGGCGGAGCTAGCCAGATGGGACACCGGTCTTGTTCTCTGCGGCCCGAGTCAGCTCGGGGTAGGGTGATGATGGCGCTTCCTGTTGACGTGGCTGGCCTATGCCCTAGGTTGGGCGACGTGGAGGCTCCTCCGAAGCTGAGGTCGAGTCTGTCTTCCATGGCCGAGGCCGAGTCCGAGCCCCTGGGTCGGGCGAGGCGGAGGTCGTTCGGCAGAGGCCAGGGCGGAGTCCAAGCCCTGGGGTCGGGCGGAGCGGAGTTCGTCGTCTTCTGGGGCTGAGCCCGAGTCCGAGCCCTGGGGTCGGGCGAAGCGGAGTTCGTCGTCTTCCGGGACTTAGCCCGAGTCCGAGCCCTGGGTCGGGCGGAGCGGAGTTCGCCATCTTCCGGGACTTAGCCCGAGTCCGAGCCCTGGGTTGGGCGGAGCGGAGTTCGCCGTCTTCCGGGGCTTAGCCCGAGTCCGAGCCCTGGGTCGGGCGGAGCGGAGTTCACCGTCTTCCGGGGCTTAGCCCGAGTCCGAGCCCTGGGTCGGGCGGAGCGGAGTTCGCCATCTTCCGGGACTTAGCCCGAGTCCGAGCCCTGGGTCAGACGGAGCGGAGTTCGCCGTCTTCTGGGGCTTAGCCTGAGTCCGAGCCCTGGGTTGGGCGGAGCGGAGTTCGCCGTCTTCCGAAGCTTAGCCCGAGTCCGAGCCCTGGGTCGGGCGGAGCGGAGTTCGCCGTCTTCCGGGGCTTTGCCCGAGTCCGAGCCCTGGGTCGGGCGGAGCTTCCTATGGTGCCTTTGGCAGGGCCTGACTGCCTGTCAGTCTCACTCTACCAAGCGGCACTGCGGTCGGAGTGGCGCAGGCGGCGCTGTCCTTCTGTCAGACCGGTCAGTGGAGTGGTGAAGTGACGGCAGTCACTTCGGCTCTGCCGGGGGGCGCGCGTCAGGATAAAGGTGTCAGGTCACCTTTGCATTAAATGCTCCTGCGACTTGGTTGGTCGGTGCGGCGATTTAGTCAGGGTTGCTTCTTAGCGAAGGCAGGGCCTCGGGCGAGCCGGAAATATGTCCACCGTCGGAGGGGGGCCTCGGGCGAGACAGAAATCCTCCGGGGTCGGTTGCCCTTGTCCGAGGCTAGGCTCGGGCGAGGCGTGATCGAGTCACTCGAATGGACTGATCCCTGACTTAATCGCACCCATCAGGCCTTAGCAGCTTTATGCTGATGGGGGTTACCAGCTGAGAATTAGGAGTCTTGAGGGTACCCCTAATTATGGTCCCCGACAGTAGCCCCCGAGCCTCGAAGGAAGTGTTAGCACTCGCTTGGAGGCTTTCGTCGCACTTTTTTGCAAGGGGACCAGCCTTTCTCGGTTGCATTTTGATCCGGTGGGTGCGCGCGAGCGCACCCGCCGGGTGTAGCCCCCGAGGCCTCGGAGGAGTGGTTTCACTCCTTCGAGGTCTTAATGCCTCGCGTAATGCTTCGGCCGGTCTGGTTGTTCCCTCATGCGAACTGGCCGTAGCCCGGGTGTACGGTCGGGGCCCAAGCTCTCGGGCTGGTATGTTGACGCTGTCAACGGTTCGGCCGGAGCCGGGTTTGCGAGAGCAGCCCCCGAGCCTCCGCACAGGGCGAGAGGGCGATCAGGGACAGACTCGGCTTTTTTACATACGCCCCTGCGTCGCCTTTCCGCAAGGAGGAGGGGGGAAAGCGCCATGTTACCCTCGATGGGCGCCGAACATGGTGTCTCCGGTGAGCTGCAAGCGGGTAATCCGAGTGGACGTCCGTGCCCCGTTCGTTAGGGGTCGGCTAGGGGCCCAGAGGCACGCCCAAAAGTACCTGCGGGTGATCTGCCGGACCCGGTCCCCTGGCGACGGGGTCCGAGGGCTCGATGCCTCCCTCTGATGGGATTCTGTTACAAGATCGCTCCCGCTGGTCTCGGAAATGTCCTAGGGTACCTCGGGAGCGCAGCCCGAGCCTTGGTTATGTATCGAACGTACCCCTGGTCATCCCTCGCTCGGCGTCTGAGGCGACTGTGAACCCTTCGGGGGCCAGCCTTCGAACCCCTGATCAGTAATGGGCGCGGAGCCCGAGTAGCCTGAGGCGGCCGTGGAACCCTTCGGGGGGCCGGCCTTCGAACCTCTGACCAGTAGTGGGTGTAGGGCCCACGCGATCTGAGGCGGCTGTTGAAACCCTTTGGGGGGCCAGCCTTCGAACCTCTGATCAGTAAGGAGGCTCGGAGCCTGGTTCCTTCACGGGGAAGGATCCTTTTCGGGGTATCCCCCTTTCCCGGTCCCTGTTGCAAGAGATAGAGAAAGAGGAAAAAAGGAAAAGGATACGAAATCGAACGACGTGGCGTACCTTTTTTGGCGCGGTTTTTACGGCGAAGGCGAAGCGTCGCCCGCTTCTCCTGCCAGAAGCGCCGTTTGTCCCTCCGCGGAGTTAATGCGACGGAACGAGCGGTTGGCGAGGCGGCCGTTGCGCGTGCGCGAGCCGTTCGAGGAACAGACCACGGGCGCGTTGTCTTCACGCCGTGAGAGGGGGTTCTCTTGCTGCCCCCGGATGGGACGTGAGCTTGGCTGACGACGTGACCGCTGCTCCCGCCCGCCTGCCACCGTCATTACTGCCGGCCCACCTTTGGCCGCATTGACCGCCGCGTCAGGCTGGCGCTGCTGGGTCGTGCGCCTGGTTGCCTCGAGCCGCGGTATTGGTTCCGCAATCGAGGAGGCGCGGTGGTGGCGCATGTGGCAATGCAGCTGCTTGCATGCAGCATCCGGCGCGCCGGTTGCGTGACGCGTGGGCCTGGGCCTCCATGCCGGCGTGTCAGGAGTCGGAGAAGCGCGCTCACTTGGTGCGGTTGCATGCCGCCTGCATGGCTGCCCGCCTCTTTCGCCCGTTGGTCTGGGCAAAAGCGGAGGGTCACTTGCAACCGCTGGGCGGTTGTGTGCACCACGCGCGGCGGTTTGGCTTCTTCTGCTCTGAGCCGGTTTGCATGACATGCGGGACCCAGCCCCCGCGCCGCAGGGGAGGGCCTTGGAGCGTGTTGGAGAAGACTCAGCTCGTGACGGTTGGAGGCGCAAGTAGGGAGAGTTGCCTTTAAAAGGAGGGTGACCCCCTTCGGAAGGCGACCATGTCTTCTCGCTCCCTTATGCATTGCGTCTTTCCACCTTCCAAGCCCCCGGATGGGGGATACCCGCCGTCTTTTCGCCTCATCGTTGGAGGAACGCAACTCCGTAGGAGTTGGTACCTTTCAGCCATAGTTCGGCTTCAAGGATTTTCATCACACAGCCCGGTTGCTCCCCTCCGCTGGTGGCCACCCAATACGGTGACCTCCAGCTCCTGGATGGGGAGAGGCAAGCCGGGCTGTGATCCTGATCCCGCCCGCAGCATCGAGGGTGTTCGTCATCCTCGTTGGGGCGGGGAGCGAGGCGAGCCGGGGCTCTACCTCCTGCGCGGGTCGGCGGGCCACCTCTTCTTCCAGCTTCTGGTGGTGGCAATTGCCCTCCAGCCCTGCGGCGGAGACGTCCTCAAGCCATGCCGGGGAAGGCGAACTGTTGCTGCCCAGTTAGGATGCAACATTCCGCCCTCTCCCTCGCATTCGCAGCGAGGACGGCAGCGAGGACCCGCCGGTGCGCTTGGGAGCGGCCCGCTCTTTCGGCCTTAATAGCTGGTTCGCGTCCCTTGAGCGGGGCCGCGAACGAGAGCCCTCCGGTGGCCGCGTCCACCCGGGACCATGGCTGCTGCTGCAGAGGTCGCTAGCAGGTCCCCCGACATTCGTCGCCCCGCAGGCTCGAGGTTGCTCATACCCGCGGGGGACGGAATCAGAGTTCCGTTTGTAATGGCACTTCGAATGCCAGGGTTTTTCTGTTCATTGCGGCTGTCGAGGCCTGAACATGTATGTAATTTCGGCACGGAGCCGTGTTTTTTTTCCCTCATTTTCGAGCACTAAGACTCGCCGGTTGGTTGTCTGAACCGCTTCACCAAGCATGAGTCGCCCCGTGTCAAGGTGACGAGTGAGGTATCCGTATCCCGGAGGCGTAGGAGTCCCTCGGCTCGGTCGGCCTTGTTGTCTGAGGCTCCTCTAGCTCAGTTAAAGGGACCCCTTGGCCGCTCTTCGACGAGTCGAGGCCAGGGGTAGCGATATCAGCATGAACAGAGGCGGAGTTGGCTCGAAAATGAAACCTGGTTGGCCGGAGCCTAGTCGGGTTGTCCGTTAGTGGGACCGACGCCGGAGTTGATCAGCCGAGGCCTCGGGTCGGGCTGGCGCCCTTGGAAGATGGTTGGCCGAGGCCCCAGGGGTAACCGGCCGAGCCGCCTGCTCGGGCCGGATTCTCGAAGAAGTCCCTGGCAGCGACTGTCCGGGCGTGACGATGACGTCGTCCTCCAGAGTGGGGATCCTTGGACCGCGTCACCGTCCGAGGCTAGGTCGGACCTTGCTGAAGGTGTCATCGATGCCGAGGGTGTGACTGCCCCCTTCCAGCGTCAAGACCCGAGCCTGCAGGATCAGAGTGTCTTGTAGCGTGCGCCTTCTGCGGCCGCTGAGGCCAGAATATACACACCCTCGCTGTGTTGTAAAGCTGCGTCTCCTTTCCTCTTGCTTCGAGTATCTGGACTTTTTTGTCGGTAACAGGGATGTTTGTGCGAGCGAAAGTTGCTTCTCGCGGAAGGTGATGAGTGAGGTATCCGTATCCCGGAGGCGTGGGAGTCCCTCGGCTCGGTCGGCCTTGCCGCTTACGCGCACTTTCACCCGTCCATGAGGCCCTGTCACCGACTCAGTCGGGAAGGCTCGAAGGATCGCTTCGGCAGAAGAGCTTCCGAACGTGAAGACTTGTTCGGTCCGCGGAATCACTTTATCCGAACGCGAGTTACTTATCACAGAAGGCGATGAGTGAGGTATCCGTATCCCGGAGGCGTAGGAGTCCCTCGGCTCGGTCAGCCTTGGCTGCTTACGTGTACTCCGTCGTTTTCAGGATCCACTTTTCGATGTAGTCAGAAAGCACGAAAGATATTCTAGCAGAAGAGATCTCTCTTTTTTCTTTTTTTCGAGGAAAATTTCAACGCAGAGGGGGTTCCCCCCCTTTTAGCCCCCGAGGGAGGGTCGGGCTTTGCCGAGGCAAGGCCGACCCTTCCTTGATGACTAAACTTTGCGCGAGTGCGAGGTATATGAACAACTTGAAAACATCTTAAGGGTAGAAGCGGCGTAGCTGTTGGATGTTCCAAGCGTTGCCGTAGACCTCGCCTTGACTGTTGGCCAGCTTGTACGTTCCGGGCTTCAGAACTTTGGAGATGACGAATGGCCCCTCCCAGGGGGGCGTGAGCTTGTGCCTCCCTCGGGCGTCTTGCCGCAGCCGAAGCACCAGGTCGCCCACCTGCAGGTCTCGGGGCCGGACCCCTCGGGCGTGGTAGCGTCGCAGGGACTGCTGGTACCGCGCCGAGTGTAGCAAGGCCTTGTCCCGAGCCTCTTCCAGCTGGTCCAGCGAGTCTTCTCGGCTAGCTTGGTTGCTTTGATCGCTGTAGGCCCTCGTCCTCGGGGAGCCGTACTCCAGGTCAGTGGGCAAGATGGCCTCGGCCCCGTAGACCAGAAAGAACGGCGTGAAACCCGTGGCCCGGCTCGGCGTTGTCCTCAGGCTCCAGACCACCGAGGGGAGTTCCTTCATCCATCGCTTGCCGAACTTGTTGAGGTCGTTGTAGATCCGAGGCTTGAGCCCTTGTAGAATCATGCCGTTGGCACGCTCTACTTGCCCATTCGACGTGGGATGAGCCACGGCGGCCCAGTCCACCCGAATGTGGTGATCCTTGCAGAAGTCCAAGAATTTTCTGCCGGTGAACTGGGTACCATTGTCGGTGATGATGGAGTTCGGGACCCCGAAACGATGGATGATGTTGGTGAAGAACGTCACCGCCTGCTCGGACCTGATGCGGTTCAGAGGTCGGACCTCGACCCACTTGGAGAATTTGTCGATGGCGACCAGCAGGTGCGTGTAGCCCTCGGGCGCCTTCTGCAAGGGGCCAACGAGGTCCAGCCCCCACACAGCAAAGGGCCAGGTGATGATGGGTATCGTCTGCAGAGCCTGAGCGGGCAGGTGGGTTTGCTTCGCATAGAATTGACACCCTTCGCAAGTGCGGACAATTCTAGTGGCGTCAGCCACCGCCGTTGGCCAGTAGAAGCCTTGCCGGAAAGCATTCCCGACAAGGGCTCGAGGCGCTGCGTGATGGCCGCAAGCCCCCGAGTGTATCTCTTGCAGGAGTTCCTGACCTTCGGCAACGGAGATGCATCGCTGGAGGATGCCCGAGGGGCTGCGGTGGTAGAGCTCCTTCTCATCGCCCAGCAAGACGAACGACTTGGCGCGTCGCGCTACCCGCCGAGCCTCGGCTCGGTCGAGGGGTAGCTCTCCTTGGCGGAGATATTGCAGGTACGGGGTCTGCCAATTTCGATCAGGCGTGGCCCCGCTCCGCTCCTCCTCGATGCGCAGTGCCTCACCCTCGGAGGCTAAGGGTACCTCGGGTCGAACCGAGGCCGCCTCGGGCTGAGCTGAGGGTGCCTCCGGCTGTGCCGAGGGCACCTCGAGCTGGACCGAGGGCGCCTCAGGCTCGGGCGCGTCGTCGATCTTGACGGAGGGTTGATGCAGATCCCGGGAGAAGACGTCCGAGGGAACCGTTGTTCGCCATGAGGCTATTTTTGCTAGCTCGTCCGCAGTCTCGTTGTAGCGTCGAGCGATGTGGTTAAGCTCGAGCCCGTAGAACTTGTCTTCCAGGCGCCGAACCTCATCGCAGTAGGCCTCCATCTTCGGGTCGCGGCAGTGGGAGTTCTTCATGACTTGGTCGATGATGAGCTACGAGTCACCGCGAGCGTCGAGGCGCCTGACCCCTAGCTCGATGGTGATCCGCAACCCGTTGACTAGAGCCTCGTACTCAGCCACATTGTTGGACGCCGGGAAGTGGAGGCGTAGCACATAGCGTAGGTGTTTCCCGAGGGGCGAGATGAAGAGTAGGCCCACGCCGGCTCCCGTCTTCATCAGCGACCCGTCGAAAAACATGGTCCAGAGCTCTGGTTGGATCGGAGCCGTCGGTAGCTGGGTGTCGACCCATTCGGCTATGAAGTCCGCCAAGACCTGGGACTTGATGGCCTTCCGAGGGGCGAACGAGATTGTCTCGCCCATGATTTCCACTGCCCACTTTGCAATCCTGCCCGAGGCCTCTCGGCACTGGATGATTTCCCCCAGGGGGAAGGATGACACCACAGTTACCGGATGAGACTCGAAGTAGTGTCGCAACTTCCGCCGCGTCAGGATCACTGCATACAGCAGCTTCTGAACTTGTGGGTAGCGGATCTTGGTTTCGGACAGTACCTCACTGACGAAGTAAACTGGCCTCTGAACGGGCAATGCATGCCCCTCTTCTTGCCTCTCGACCACAATCGCGGCGCTAACCACCTGGGTGGTCGCGGCGACGTAGACCAAGAGAGCTTCTCCGTCAGCTGGGGGCACCAAGATAGGCGCCTTTGTGAGCGCCTTTAGGTTCCCGAGAGCTTCCTCGGCCTCAGGGGTCCAAGTGAAGCGATCGGCCTTCCTTAAGAGACAGTACAGAGGCAGGCCTCTTTCGCCGAGGCGTGAGATGAAGCGGCTCAGAGCCGCGAGACATCCCATGACCCTCTGTACGCCCTTTAAGTCCTTGATGGGACCCATGCTGGTGATGGCTGCGATCTTCTCAGGGTTGGCTTCGATGCCCCGCTCGGAGACGATGAACCCCAAGAGCATGCCCCGGGGCACCCCGAAGACACACTTCTCGGGATTGAGCTTGACGCCTTTCGCCTTGAGACATTGGAATGTCACTTCAAGGTCGGAGATGAGGTCGGAAGCTTTCCTCGTCTTTGACTATGATGTCATCGACGTAGGCTTCGACCGTGCGACCGATGTGTTCGCCAAACACATGGTTCATGCACCGCTGGTACGTCGCGCCCGCATTCCTCAAACCGAACGGCATGGTGACATAGCAGTACATGCCGAAAGGCATGATGAAAGAAGTCGCGAGCTGGTCGGACTCTTTCATCCTGATTTGGTGATACCCTGAGTAGGCGTCGAGGAAAGACAGGGCTTCGCACCCAGCAGTGGAATCCACGATTTGATCGATGCGAGGCAGAGGGTAGGGAACCTTCGGACATGCTTTGTTGAGACCAGTGTAGTCTACACACATCCGCCATTTCCCCCCTTTCTTTCTCACAAGCACAGGGTTGGCAAGCCATTCGGGATGGAATACCTCTTTGATGAACCTGGCTGCCATTAGCTTGTGAATCACCTCGCCTATCGCTCTGCGCTTCTCCCCGTCGAATCGGCGCAGAGGCTGCTTGACGGGTCGGGCTCCGGCCCGAATATCCAGTGAGTGCTCGGCGACATCCCTTGGTATGTCGGGCATGTCCGAGGGACTCCACGCGAAGACGTCGGCGTTCGCGCGGAGAAAGTCGACGAGCACTGTTTCCTATTTGGGGTCGAGCCCGGAACCGATCCGGATCTGCTTGGAGGCGTCGCCACTGGGGTCGAGGGGGACGGCCTTAACCGTCTCCACTGGCTCGAAGTTGCCGGCATGACGCTTCACGTCTGGCACCTCTTTGGAGAGGCTTTCTAGGTCGGCGATGAGGGCCTCGGATTCGGCGAGGGCCTCGGCGTACTCCACGCACTCCACGTCGCATTCGAACGCGTGTCTGTACGTGGGGCCAACAGTGATGAACCTGTTGGGGCCCGGCATCTTGAGCTTCAGGTAGGTGTAGTTGGGGACGGCCATGAACTTCGCGTAGCATGGCCTCCCCAGTACCGCGTGGTAGGTTCCTCGGAACCCGACCACCTCGAACGTCAGAGTCTCCCTTCGGAAGTTGGAGGGCGTTCCGAAGCAGACGGGAAGGTCGAGTCGTCCGAGGGGCTGGACGCGCTTCCCGGGAATGATCCCGTGGAAGGGCGCAGCGCCTGCTCGGACGGAGGACAGATCGACGCGCAGGAGCCTGAGGGTCTCGGCGTAGATGATGTTGAGGCTGCTGCCCCCATCCATAAGGACCTTAGTGAGCCTGACGTCACCGATGACGGGGTCGACGACGAGCGGGTATTTCCCCGGGCTCGGCACGTGGTCGGGGTGGTCGTCTTGGTCGAAGGTGATGGGCTTGTCGGACCAGTCTAGATAGACCGGCGCCGCCACCTTGACCGAGCAGACCTCCCGGCGCTCTTGCTTGCGGCGTCGAGCCGAGGCATTCGCCGCTTGCCCACCGTAGATCATGAAGCAGTCGCGGACCTCGGGGAACTCTCCTGCTTGGTAATCTTCCTTCTTGTCGTCGTCGCGGGCCCTGCCACCCTCCGCGGGTGGCCCGGCCCTGTGGAAGTGGCGTCGAAGCATGACGCACTCCTCAAGGGTGTGCTTAACGGGCCCCTGATGATAGGGGCACGACTCCTTGAGCATCTTGTCGAAGAGGTTGGCACCTCCGGGGGGCTTCCGAGGGTTCTTGTGCTCGGCGGCGGCGACAAGGTCCGCGTCGGCGGCGTCGCGTTTCGCTTGCGACTTCTTCTTGCCTTTCTTCTTGGCGCCGCGCTGAGTAGACGCCTCGGGTGCATCTTCCGGTGGGCGGCCCTGGGGCTGCTTGTCCTTTCAGAAGATAGCCTCGACCGCCTCCTGGCCAGAGGCGAACTTGGTGGCGATGTCCATCAGCTCGCTCGCCCTGGTGGGGGTCTTGCGACCCAACTTGCTCACCAGGTCGCGGCAGGTGGTGCCAGCAAGGAACGCGCCGATGACATCCGAGTCGGTGATGTTGGGCAGCTCGGTGCGCTACTTCGAGAATCGCCGGATGTAGTCCCGGAGAGACTCTCCCGGCTGCTGTCGGCAGCTTCGGAGGTCCCAGGAATTCCCGAGGCGCACATATGTGCCCTGGAAATTGCCGGCAAAGGCTTGGACCAAGTCATCCCAGTTGGAGATCTGCCCCGGAGGCAGGTGCTCCAACCAGGCGCGAGCGGTGTCGGAGAGGAACAGGGGGATGTTGCGGATGATGAGGTTGTCGTCGTCCGTTCCACCTAGCTGGCAGGTCAGGCGGTAGTCCGCGAGCCACAATTCCGGTCTCGATTCCCCCGAGTACTTTGTGATAGTAGTCGGGGGTCGGAACCGGGTCGGGAACGGTGCCCGCCGGATGGCCCGGCTGAAGGCCTGCGGACCGGGTGGTTCGGGCGAGGGACTCCGATCCTCCCCGCTGTCGTAGCGTCCCCCACGCCTGGGGTGATAGCCTCGGCGCACCCCCTCGTCGGGGTGGGCCCGACGGTCGCGATGATGGTGCTTGTTGCCGAGGTGGCCTGGGGCCGCAGGCGTGGTGTTGCGCGTGCGCCCGGTGTAGACCGAGGCTTCCCGCATGAATCGGGAAGTCGCGGCATGAGGTTCCGAGGGGTATCCTTGCCTTCGGGAGGCAGAGCTCTCGGCCCGTCGGACCGCAGCGCCTTCCAGGAGATTCTTGAGCTCTCCTTGGATTCGCTGACCCTCGGTGGTTGATGGCTCCGGCATTGTGCGGAGAAGCATCGCTGCTGCAGCCAGGTTCTGACCGACCCCACTGGATGCGGGTGGCGGCCTGACCCTGACGTCGTTGGCGACGCGGAGCGGGAGACCCTAGGGCAGGTGACGTATTTCTTCGGCTGGGGGTTGGCCCGCCCATGCCTGCCCGATGTCCCGGCGGATCGGCTCAAGCGCTCCTGCTCCCTCGTCGAGCCTGGCCTGCGCCCCGCGGACTTGCTCGAGCTGTGGGTCGCGACCCCCCACCGGAACGGGGACCACATCTAGCTCCCGCAGGATGTCAGCGCGGGGCACCGGCCTAGGGAGATCACCATCCTCCGGCATGCCGAGATGATAGCCTTCGGAGGGACCCCCTAGATCGACGTGGAAACATTCGCGGCTTGGGCCACAGTCCTCGTTGTCGAGGCTGCGGCTACCGTCGGAACAGTCGGAGAGGCAGTAGTCACATGCGGTCATGAAGTCCCGCATGGCACTAGGGTTGCCAAGTCCAGAGAAATCCCAACAGATGCTGGGGTCGTCGTCTTCCTCGGACCCGGAGGGCCCATAGGTCGAGACGTCCGTCAGCCGGTCCCAAGGCGACCGCGTGCGAAACCCCAGAGGGTTTGAATTCGCCTCTACGAGAGTGCCCGCCAAAGCAAGGTCGCTAGGTGGGTTGAGGCTGAATCTAAATGACGTAGGATGGGAATCCGTCGGTACCTTTTGGTCGACGAACGGCAATGAAGTCGCGTTGGGGACTGACTGCACCGTCATCTCAGGTACGAGGGTGACGCCCAGCAAGCCTTCCGCGAGTGTGCTGGTGTCGTCCGCTTGCTCAGGATTGGCGTGTCGCGGGGAGACGGCGCTCGCCTTCGTCTCAAACGCGAGGTCGTCGCCCGACGCGCCCCCCGTTGGAGTGCTAGGGACGTCGATTCGCTCGACAGCCGACGAGGCACGGCCTCCCGCTTGGCCTTGGTTGCCCCGTCTCCTCCTCCGTTGGCGGGGGAGAGGACGGGGCGAGCTCGAATGTTGTTCTTCCACCACGCGGGGAAGACGTCGTCGATTCCGCCGCCGGCGGGCGGGCTATCGGCCGCCATTGTCGTCGTCGCGCGGCGGTGGAAGGAGTATCATGTCGTAGCTGACGTCGAAGGACATGAACTCAAGACTCCCGAAACAGAGCACCGTCCCGGGTTGGAGAGGTTGCTGGAGACTGCCCATCTGGAGCTTGACGAGAAGATGTTCGTCAACACGCAGCAGGCCCCTACCTAGCGCGCCAACTGTCGGCGTTTCGAGACCGGGGGGTCCCTAAGCCGACGAGTGAATGTCGCCGCGTGCCCCAGCCCAGATGGGTCGACGCGAGGCCGAGCGCGAAGGGGGGAAGTGAGGTGGCCGGAGATGGGTGTGAGAGAGGTGGAAATCCCGCGGCCTTCATGTTCGTCCCGCGCCCAGGTCGGGTGCGCTTGCAGTAGGGGGTTACAAGCGTCCACGCGGGAGAGGGGAGCGAGCGGCCCCAAGAGAGCGCCTGTCCCGTCCTCATCCCCGCGCGGCCAACCTTCTCTAAGAGGGCCCTGGTTCTTCCTTTTATAGGCGTAAGGAGAGGATCCAGGTGTACAATGGGGGTGTAGCAGAGTGCTACGTGTCTAGCGGGGGAGAGCTAGCGCCCTAAGTACATGCCGATGTGGCAACCGGAGAGATTTTGGCACCCAGCTGGTGTGATATCGTGGCCGTCGGAGGAGCGACGGAGCCTGGTGGAGGAACAGCTGTCAGGGCGGTTGAGTCCTTGCTGACGTCCCCCTGCTTCCGTAAGAGAGCTGAGAGCCGTCGTCGTCACAGAGCATGCGGGGCGCCATCATTGCCTATCCGGCGGAGCTAGCCAGATGGGACACCGATCTTGTTCTCTGCGGCCCGAGTCAGCTCGGGGTAGGGTGATGATGGCGCTTCCTGTTGACGTGGCTGGCCTGCGCCCTAGGTTGGGCGACGTGGAGGCTCCTCCGAAGCCTAGGTCGAGTCTGTCTTCCATGGCCGAGGCCGAGTCCGAGCCCCTGGGTCGGGCGAGGCAGAGGTCGTTCGGCAGAGGCCAGGGCGGAGTCCGAGCCCTGGGGTCGGGCGAAGCGGAGTTCGTCGTCTTCTGGGGCTGAGCCCGAGTCCGAGCCCTGGGGTCGGGCGAAGCGGAGTTCGTCGTCTTCCGGGACTTAGCCCGAGTCCGAGCCCTAGGTCGGGCGGAGCGGAGTTCGCCGTCTTCCGGGACTTAGCCCGAGTCCGAGCCCTGGGTCGGGCGGAGCGGAGTTCGCCGTCTTCCGGGGCTTAGCCCGAGTCCGAGCCCTGGGTCGGGCGGAGCGGAGTTCGCCGTCTTCCGGGACTTAGCCCGAGTCCGAGCCCTGGGTCGGGCGGAGCGGAGTTCGCCGTCTTCCGGGGCTTAGCCTGAGTCCGAGCCCTGGGTCGGGCGGAGTGGAGTTCGCCGTCTTCCGGGGCTTAGCCCGAGTCCGAGCCCTGGGTCGGGCGGAGCGGAGTTCGCCGTCTTCCGGGGCTTTGCCCGAGTCCGAGCCCTGGGTCGAGCGGAGCTTCCTATGGTGCCTTTGGCAGGGCCTGACTGCCTGTCAGTCTCACTCTGCCAAGCGGCACTGCGGTCGGAGTGGCGCAGGCGGCGCTGTCCTTCTGTCAGACCGGTCAGTGGAGTGGTGAAGTGACGGCGGTCACTTCGGCTCTGCCGGAGGGCGCGCGTCAGGATAAAGGTGTCAGGTCACCTTTGCATTAAATGCTCCTGCGACTTGGTCAGTCGGTGCGGCGATTTAGTCAGGGTTGCTTCTTAGCGAAGGCAGGGCCTCGGGCGAGCCGGAAATATGTCCGCCGTCGGAGGGGGGCCTTGGGCGAGACGGAAATCCTCCGGGGTCGGCTGCCCTTGTCCGAGGCTAGGCTCGGGCGAGGCGTGATCGAGTCACTCGAATGGACTGATCCCTGACTTAATCGCACCCATCAGGCCTTAGCAGCTTTATGCTGATGGGGGTTACCAGCTGAGAATTAGGAGTCTTGAGGGTACCCCTAATTATGGTCCCCGACAAATATCATCGAGGATGGTGTTCACAGGGTGATCTCGTTGTATTGCTTGGTGGACTCTTGGGTGTGGTGGTCTTGGACCCTCATCATCTTCTTGTCTTGATCATTGGCATCTCCCCCTTGATCATTGTCCTCCTCTTGAGGTGGCTCTTCTTGATCTTCATTTTCATCATCTTGAGCTTGATCCTCATCTTGAGTTGGTGGAGATGCTTGCTTGGAAGATGATGGTTGATCTTGTGCATGTGGAGGCTCTTCGGATTCCTTAGGACACACATCCCCAATGGACATGTTCCTTAGTGCGACGCATGGAGCCTCTTCATCATCTAGCTCATCAAGATCAACTTGCTCTACTTGAGAGCCGTTAGTCTCATCAAACACAATGTCACAAGAAACTTCAACTAGTTCAGTGGACTTGTTAAAGACTCTATATGCCCTTGTGTTTGAATCATAACCAAGTAAAAAGCCTTCTACAGCCTTAGGAGCAAATTTAGATTTTCTACCTCTTTTAACAAGAATAAAGCATTTGCTACCAAAGACTCTAAAATATGAAACATTGGGCTTTTTACCGGTGAGGAGTTCATATGATGTTTTCTTGAGGATTCGGTGAAGGTAGAGACGGTTGATGGCGTAGCAAGCGGTGTTGATTGCTTTCGCCCAAAACCGGTCCGAAGTCTTGTACTCATCAAGCATGGTCCTTGCCATGTCAAGTAGAGTTCTATTCTTCCTTTCCACTACACCATTTTGTTGTGGCGTGTAGGGAGAAGAAAACTCATGCTTGATGCCCTCGTCCTCAAGAAAACCTTCTATTTGTGAGTTCTTGAACTCCGTTCCATTGTCGCTTCTAATCTTTTTTATCCTTAAGCCGAACTCGTTTTGAGCCCGTATCAAGAATCCCTTTAGTGTCTCTTGGGTTTGTGATTTTTCCTGCAAAAAGAACACCCAAGTGAAGCGAGAATAATCATCCACAATAACTAGACAATACTTACTCCTGCCGATGCTTATGTAAGCTATCGGGCCGAATAGATCCATGTGGAGTAGCTCAAGCAGCCTGTCAGTCGTCATGATGTTCTTGTGTGGATGATGAACACCAACTTGCTTCTCTGCTTGACATGCGCTACAAATCCTGTCTTTCTCAAAATGAACATTTGTTAGTCCCAAAATGTGCTCTCCCTTTAGAAGCTTATGAAGATTCTTCATTCCAACGTGGGCTAGTCGGCAATGTCATAGCCAACCCATGTTAGTCTTAGCAATTAAGCAAGTGTCGAGTTCAGCTCTATTAAAATCAACTAAGTATAGCTGACCCTCTAACACTCCCTTAAATGCTACTGAATCATCACTCCTTCTAAAGACAGTAACACCTATATCCATAAAAAGACAATTGTAGCCTATTTTGCATAATTGAGAAACAGAAAGCAAGTTGTAATCTAAAGAATCTACAAGAAAGACATTAAAAATGGAATGGTCAGGTGATATAGCAATTTTACCAAGTCCTTTGACCAAACCTTGATTTCCATCCCCGAATGTGATAGCTCTTTGGGGATCATATTTTTTCTCGTAGGAGGAGAACATTCTTTTCTCCCCAGTCATGTGGTTTGTGCACCCGCTATCGATGATCCAACTTGAGCCCCCGGATGCATAAACCTACAAAACAAATTTAGGCCTTGTTCTTAGGTACCCAAACGGTCTTGGGTCCTTTGACATTAGAAACAAGCACCTTGGGTACCCAAACACAAGTCTTTGATCCCTTGTGTTTGGTCCCAACATATTTGGCAACTACTTTGCCTGATTTGTTCGTGAGCACATAAGAAGCATCAAAAGTCTTAAATAAAATAATAGGCTCATTTGATGTAATAGGACTTTTCTTTTTAGGCAATTTAACATGAGTTGATTGCTTAGAACTAGATGCCTCACTCTTATACTCCCTCCGGTTTCCTATTAGTTGTCGTTTTGGATAAGGTTCGAGTCAAACTTATAAAATTTTGACTACAAATAACTATTTTGTTATTTAGTTTTGGAACCTAATATTTATATGCACCAATTTGTCATAAAAAGTACTTTTATAAAAGTATAAATGTATTAAGAGTTTATTTGTATTTTAACAAAAAAACATTGGTCAAAGTTATATTTTGGAGACCGTGTCGTTGTCCTAAACGACAACTAATAGGAAACCGGAGGGAGTACATAAAAGCATGATGAGAGCCAGAGTGAGACTTCCTAGAATGAATTCTCCTAATTTTGTGTTCGGGATAACCGGCAGGGTATAAAATGTAACCCTCGTTATCCTGAACCATAGGAGCTTTGCCCTTAACAAAGTTAGACAATTTCTTAGGGGCACTAAGCTTGACATTGTCTCCCTGTTGGAAGCCAATGCCATCCTTAATGCCAGGGCGTCTCCCACTATAGAGCATGCTTCTAGCAAATTTAAATTTTTCATTTTCTAAGTAATGCTCGTTAATCTTAGCACTAAGTTGAGCTATGTGATCATTTTGTTGTTTAATTAAAGCTAGGTGGTCATGAATAGCATCAACATTAATATCTCTACATCTAGTGCAAATAGTAACATGCTCAACGGTAGATGTAGAGGGTTTGCAAGTATTTAATTCAACAATCTTAGCAGGTAAAATAGCATTCTCATCTCTAAGATTGGAAATAGAAGCATTGCAAACATTTAAATCTTTAGCCTTAGCAATTAATTTTTCATTCTCAATTTTAAGGCTAGAGAGTGATGCATTCAATTTGTCAATCTTAGTAATCAAATTAGCATTATCATTTCTAAGGTTGACAAGAGAATCATCACTATCATTTAATTTCTCAACCTTAGCAATCAATTTATCATTCTCAAATCTAAGGTTGGAAATAGTGTCATGGCAAGTGCTTAGCTCACTAGTTAATTTTTCACATTTTTCTATCTCCTGAGTATAGGCATTTTTAACTTTAACATGCTTCTTATTTTCTTTAATAAGGAAGTCTTCTTGGCTATCCAAGAGTTCATCCTTCTCATGAATAGCACTAATCAATTCATTCAATTTTTCTTTTTGTTGCATGTTTAAGTTGGCAAGAAGGGTGAGCAAGTTATCCTCATCATCACTAGAGTTCTCCTCATCACTAGCTGTTGTATATTTAGTGGAGGCTCTAGATTTTACCTTCTTCTTTTTGCCGTCTTTTGCCATGAGGCACTTGTGGCCGACGTTGGGGAAGAGAAGGCCCTTGTTGACGACGATGTTGGCGGCGTCCTTGTCGGAGGAGGAGTCGGTGGAGCTCTCATCGGAGTCCCACTCCTGGCAAACATGGGCATCGTCGCCCTTCTTCTTGTAGTATCTTTTCTTTTCCCTCCTCTTTCCCTTCTTGTCGTTGCCCCTGTCACTATCACTTGATAATGGACATTTAGCAATGAAATGACCGGGCTTACCATACTTGTAGCAAACTTTCTTGGAGCGGGGCTTGTAGTCCTTCCCCCTCCTTTGCTTGAGGATTTGGCGAAAGCTTTTGATGATGAGCGCCATCTCCTTGTTGTCGAGCTTAGAGGCGTCGATGGGGAGCCTACTTGATGTAGACTCTTCTTTCTTCTCCTCCGTCACTTTGAAGGTGACGGGTTGCACCTCGGATGTAGAGGTGGCTCCTTGCTCGATGATTTTCTTGGAGCCTTTGATCATCAACTCAAAGCTCACAAATTTTCCTATCACTTCCTTGGGAGACATTAGTTTATATCTTGGATCACCACGAATTAATTGAACTTGAGTGGGGTTAAGAAAAACGAGTGATCTAAGAATAACCTTGACCATTTCATGGTCATCCCACTTTGTGCTCCCGAGGTTGCGCACTTGGTTCACCAAGGTTTTGAGCCGGTTGTACATCGCTTGTGGCTCCTCCCCTTGATAAAGCATGAAGCGACCGAGCTCCCCCTCGATCGTTTCCCTCTTGGTGATCTTGGTCACCTCGTCTCCTTCGTGCGCGGTCTTTAGCACGTCCCAAATCTCTTTGGCGCTCTTCAACCCTTGCACCTTTTTATACTCCTCTCGACTTAGAGAGGCGAGGAGTATAGTAGTGGCTTGGGAGTTGAAGTGCCAGATTTGGGCTACCTCGTCCGAGTCATAGCCTTCGTCCCCTACGGATGGTTCCTGCGCACCAAATTCAACAATGTCCCAAATACTTGCGTGGAGTGAGGTTAGATGGTGCCTCATTTTATCACTCCACATACAATAAACTTCACCGTAAAAAACCGGTGGTTTGCCTAGTGGGACTGAAAGTAAAGGGGTGCATTTGGAAATGCGAGGATAGCGTAAGGGGATCTTACTAAACTTCTTGTGCTCATGGCGCTTAGAAGTGACGGAACGCGTGTCGGAGCTGGAGGTGGAGGGCGACGAAGAATCGGTCTCGTAGTAGACCACTTTCTTCATTTTCTTCTTCTTGTCGCCACTCCGGTGCGACTTCACGTGGGGAGATGATTCCTCCCTCTTCTTGTTGCCGGACTCCCCGATGGAGCCTTCCCGTGGCTTGTGGCGGGCTTCTCGCCGGTCATCATCTCCTTCTTGGCGTGAGCTCCCGACATCACTTCGAGCGGTTAGGCTCTTAATGAAGTACCGGGTTCTGATACCAATTGAAAGTCGCCTAGAGGGGGGGTGAATAGGCAAATCTGAAATTTATAAAGTTTAAGCACAACTACAAGCCGGGGTTAGCATTAGAAATATAATTGAGTCCGAAAGAGAGGGCGAAAACAAATCACAAGTGAATAAGAGCGGATGACACGGTGATTTGTTTTACCGAGGTTCGGTTCTTGCAAACCTACTCCCTGTTGAGGTGATCACGAAGACTGGATCTCTTTCAACCCTTTCCCTCTCTCAAATGGTCACTTAGACCGAGTGAGCTTCCTTCCTTGATTTCCCGGGTCACTTAGACCCCGCAAGGACCACCACACAATTGGTGTCTCTTGCTTCGCTTACAAGGTTTTGAGAGTAAGAATGAGAGAAAGAAGAAAGCCAACCAAGCAACAAGAACAACAAAAGAACACAAGTCGATCTCCTCACAAGTCCTAAGAACTAGAGTTGAATTGTGGACTTTGATTTGATCGGAGGCTTTGATTTGTGTCTTGGAGTGTTGTGAATTGCTCTTGTATTGAATGAGGAGTAGTGAATGCTTGGATGCCTTGAAGAGTGGTGGTTGGGGGTATTTATAGCCCCAACCACCAAAATAGTCGTTGGGGAAGGCTGTTGTCGTATGGCGCACCGGACAGTCCGGTGCGCCATCGGACACTGTCCGGTGCACCAGCCACGTCACCCAACCGTTAGGGTTCAACCGTTGGAGCTTCTGACATGTGGGCCATCGGATAGTCCGGTGGTGCACCGGACAGGACCTGTTCATTGTCCGGTGCGCCATCTGACGCCTGCTCTGACTCTACGCGCGCAGTCGCGCACTGTTCACTGTTCCTGTAGCTGTTGCAGACGACCGTTGGCGCATTTAGCCGTTGCTTCGCTTAGCACACCGGACAGTCCGGTGCTACACCGGATAGTCCGGTGAATTATAGCGGAGTGGCTCCCAGAATTCTCGAAGGTGGCAAGTTTGGAGTTGATCTCCCTGGTGCACCAGACACAGTCCGGTGGCACACCGGACAGTCCGGTGCGCCAGACCAGGGCAGCCTTCGGTTGCTTTGCTCCTTTCTTTTTGAACCCTTTCTTTTAACTTTATGTTGGTTTATTGTGAACCTTTGGCACCTGTAAAACTTATAATCTAGAGCAAACTAGTTAGTCCAAATATTTGTGTTGGGCAATTCAACCATCAAAATCATTTAGGAAAAGGTGTGAGCCTATTTCCCTTTTAGGGACGGAGTTCAAGAACTCTCAAATTGAAAGCTTTCATGAGGAGGAGGGCATCAAGCATGAGTTCTCTTCTCCCTACACACCTCAACAAAATGGTGTAGTGGAGAGGAAGAATAGAACTATATTGGACATGGCAAGGACCATGCTTGATGAGTACAAGACTCCGGACCGGTTTTGCGCTAAGGCGATTAACACCGCCTGCTACTCCATCAACCGGCTCTACCTTCACCGAATCCTCAAGAAGACATCTTATGAACTCCTCACCGGTAAAAAGCCCAATGTTTCATATTTTAGAGTCTTTGGTAGCAAATGCTTTATTCTTGTTAAAAGAGGTGGAAAATCTAAATTTGCTCCTAAGGCTGTAGAAGGCTTTTACTTGGTTATGACTCAAACACAAGGGCATATAGAGTCTTCAACAAATCCACTGGATTAGTTGAAGTTTCTTGTGACATTGTGTTTGATGAGACTAATGGCTCTCAAGTAGAGCAAGTTGATCTTGATGAATTAGATGATGAAGAGGCTCCATGTGTCGCGCTAAGGAACATGTTGTAACACCCGGATTTTAGGGGTCCAAAACCCGGGGTTAAAACACCAGGTATGCTGGGACCAAGTCTCAAACATATGATGTAAAGTGGCACAGGATCGAATGTCACAACTTTATATATAACAGGAGTTCTATACAAAATAAATAATTACATTATAAGGAGACAACGGTCCAGCAACCCAAAAGTTGACTGGGAGACGACGACCTAGACCACTCACGAACTCATCGCAGCATCCTCCATGAGCATCATCCTGCAGTACCTGGTCTTGACCTGTGGTGTATGTGAGACAGCAAGAGTGAGCTCACATACGTTCATCGCTCAACAAATTGTGGGGAATAATGTGCATGAACTCGCCAAAGGTGGGAGCTCACGTGAAGTGTAAGGCTTACCAAAGAGGATGGTTAGAGCTGAGCATTGCTTTTAAAGTTGGTCAAAATTTTATTAGCAGTTACTAAGTATAAGTAAATACCAACCCAATTAAGTAGTAGAACAAAAGTAACACCTTCACCTGCGATGCAATGCATATGACAAATTGAGTTTAAGTTCCATAATTTAATCATGTGAGGGTCCGAGCTGCTCATGACCGTGAGCACGGCTAGTATACCAGTTTTACACTCTGCAGAGGTTGCACATCTTTACCCACAAGTCGTGTATCCCATGTCGCCAGGGTTTGCAAGGCCCTTAGACACTTCCGAGGTGAATGGCTAGGGATCCACTATGAGGCCTTTACAAAGTTCCACTAGCTTCCGAAAACCCGCTACAGTTTATAGGAAGATCCAGTGCAGGAATCCCTTGCAGGACCGCCATCGCAGCAAAATCCTACCGAGGGCCTCCCTACACTGACCTCTCCCCTACTGCCCTTGCCCCTTTCGGGTAAGGTAGTCTTCCACTAGCTTTCCTAATTAATCAGCCAAGGGCATCCCATACTACCCTTGTGGTAGCACTATTTTCCCGGGTGGTCGCTCCATGTTCCAATTAACATAATGATCTTAACATGAACAATAAATAACAACTGATAACAAAAAGTGTAATCATGAATAATGTATCTCCATACCCAAAACCACATATAGCACTAGCAAGTACTACCCAGAAAGATCAGTGGTAAACAAGGTATAAAGATAGACAAACTAGGGTAACCTATTGGGTCCCATCAAAATTAACCTATGCAGATCATTATAATTAATCAGAACATGGCTGGGTAAAAAGAAGTGATCAAGGGCACAACTTGCCTGGGCCTTGAGAATCCAGGTACCAGGATGATCTTCAGATGACTCGTAGCCTCGCGCTAGTCGTAGCAATACAAACAAACAGTATATAGGCAAAATTAACATTACACCAAACATAAGAATAAACTGCGTAATAGTAGTCTACGCATTTGTACGAGACTAACGCAACTTGAACGGATCAAATCGGAGTTAAAACGAAGGAGATACGAATTTCCTAGGGTTTATGTATTTGATATAAGATTAAATAGGATATAAATTTTATTGTGATATTCATGTCAAAACAGTGATACTAATTGATAGACAATAATATTACAAAATTATAGGAATTGGAATGGATTAATTTGGACTTCATATGAATTTTCTATGGATTATACAAGTTTTACAATTATTTTTATACTCAAAATCAATTTCTAAATATCTTTTTCCTGTTTTCTTTAATTCCTGGATTGGGCGCACTAATACAAAGGAAGTCAGGGTTTAACTCGCAAAATATCCCAGACTCAGCCTTACCCGAGCTGGACTGCGGGTTTATTTCAAATAAGTACAGGGGCTCTTTTGAAAAACAGCCAGGGCCGAAGGGGTATGCCAGGATCCGAGCCACTGGATTAGAAACCGAGGGCTAGGATTAAATTGGCCAAACACTGAACCGGTAAGTTTTCTAGTCCACCAGATTGAGGATCCATGGTGCAGATTTCAAGTACACGCGATCACATCACCATCGTTGGATACCAAACGAATGACCCAGATCACAACGTTGAAACAATAGATGGAGATCTAATCTTATCCGCATAGCCACGATCGGACGGTCCCGGATGCATCTATCCTCATAGCTCCAGACCCAATCCCGATCGTCCATCATTTGATCTATGGTCACCGCGTTCTCTCCTTCCTCGCCCTTTTTCTCGGTCTCCAGGCAGCGGCGCTTCTACCCCCGCGATGGAGGACCCGCCGGAGTCAGCCAAGCAGCAACCCCAGAGCCAACCCCCCCCCCAAATCCAATTGGTCCTACACGGTCCACAGAGGGAGACGAATCAATTGAGAAGCTCCCTACCAGGTTTTGTGAAGTAGATATGGGTGACCACGCCGATGAATGAGGCCGCGACGATGTGTCTGTCCTCCGAGCAAACCACTGGGGTTCGGCGAAGTTCTCTGCCCAAGAGCCCGAGCGATGGTACGCCACGGTTCCGCCCACGGTGGTGCTACACTTCCCCAAGTTCGACGGTGGAGGTTCTCCGTTCTCCCTCTCTCTTGGTTCGCTCTACCCGTACGGGATCATGGCTGCTGCATGGGATTCAAGGGGCGAGGCCCAGACTTATATATCCCCGATGGAGGCCGAGACATCCCAACAACCCCGCGAGATTGGATCCGATAAAAGGGGCTGGGACCCCGCCGACTGTTGCGTGGAGTTCGTTCACGGGGCGCGCGAGCATGGGTAGAAGACGGGCCTGCCAGTGGACCCCGCACGTCAGTGGCCATCAGTCGGTGGCGTGGCGCGTTGGAGAGATGGGCCGTTCGGGAGGGCCCAGCGATCAGTGCACCAGAGCAAGCGCGCGTCCGAGCAGGCTGGCAACGTGGGAAAACGCGAGGTGCGCGAGTTGGGCCGGCGGGGCGCGTTTCAGCCCACCAGGCGAAGTGAAGAGGGAGTGGGCGCGTAGAGTGAATGCCCAGATGGGCCGAATTGGTGCAGTTTGGCCCAATTAGGGGTTTCTTCTTCTTTTCTTTTTCTTATTTTCTATTTTATGTTTTCCTTTATGAGATGAGGTCAATTTAAATTACGATTCCTTGATTCAAATAAAATGCATCACATAAATAACATCAGCATGAGATACATTTTTATTTATTTATGTGTTTGTGTTGTTATTTGCAAAATTTTAATGCCATTAATTGGGTATGCAGAGAGAAATAGAAAGAAATTCAAGAAATCCCCAAACTCCTTTCTATAAATTTATTTATCTATTCATTTTATTATAATTTTTTTTTTATACCAATTTTCGGGCTTTACAAATCCTACCCCCCTTAAAAATAATCTCGTCCTCGAGATTTGTAAGGAACATGATACAACAAATTTAGCTTGTAGTCTAGATTTCAGTTTCTAGCTAGTTCGAAGATCAAGAGTTCTTTTTTTTTAGTTAGTTATTAGGAGAGCATAGGTATATATGGTTATAGACACCTTATTATGCAGGATAAAGGATATCTTTTAAAGCCTATATAGGTTTGGGCAAGAAAGAGTGGGGTAAAGAAAGACTCCATCCAAGATTGTGGATCTTGACTCATCTTGGTGACCTCACTTGATCCTTGAAGACTTGAGTTGGTGCTCATTCTTCCCTTGATGAAGTTGATCATCTTCTTCGGTCTTGTCTCATTGATTAGGGGTTAGTGTATATTATTGGGCTAGGGGATATGGTTAATATAGGTATGGATGAGATAGACTACATGATGTAGATCAAGAGTTTATTTGATGTTAGGTGGGGATAAACAGATCATGCAATCCATTATGAATCTATTGGTTGAGTTAGATCTTCTGCTCATGGTTGAGTTAGTCTAATGTGCTAAGTTAACACCTGGCTAGTAAGGTCTAATCTCTTCTTACCTGTATCATTAGTCTGATTAAGTAGGCCTCTTTAGATTAGTTTAGTAGGTGGCTATGAGTTAAATGAGATTAGTCAGAATCTGGTTTGATTGTTTTGCTTCTGCATGGTTTGGATAGGGTATATAACCTGGGTATGGCTGAACTGATCTAAGTCACCAATTTAGACTTAAGTGAATTAGGAGCATGGCCATATCTTTTGTACCAGCATTAAGTAACACACACTAGGTTAGATCATATTAGATTAAGTAGGAGCTAGATTAGATTGAATATGACTAGATTAGACTAGTTTAGGTTGAATAGATCTACTAGGGTAGGATAAATATTATTAGGATATGTTAGAATCTTTAGAAGTTAGTTAGATTTATTAGGACCAGGTAAAATCTTTTTAAGGTAAGATAATTCTATTAGAATATCCATTAAGATAAGATGGATCTATTACACAAGATTGACTCTAGGTTAGATTGGTATGACTAGTTTGACTAGACAAGGTCTAATTAATTTGCATTAGATCATGGTTGATAAACTAGGGTGGATAAGTATGCCTATTAGGATAAGATGGATCCATAGAGATAAGATAAAATCTTTTGAGGTCAGTTAGATCTATTAGAATAAGGATAAAATCTTTTCAAGATAAGATGAATATCTTTTAAGATGAGATGGATCTATTAAGATAAGAGAGGGTCTTTTGAGATAAGATGGATCTATTAAACTTGATATATGTTTAATGGGGGATAATCTATGTTGTCTATTTTATAAATATTCTCCCCTATGTCTAGGTGTAAATATAGATGCAATTGTGGACATTACTCCACAACCCATCGCACTCAATCAAAGATCCAAATCAAACAAGTATCATAAGAACAAACATTCAAATACATAGACACTTATAAAAATAGTTTTGTTTTTGTTTCTAGGATTAGGTCTCCTAACCCTAGAGATCACTTTAGGCACGGGATTTCAAAGTGTGAAATCCACATTTGTCTTTAGAATGAAAAGGTAAGAGTAATCAGAGTAAAGCGGAAACAGATGAGAAAGGATTAGGATAAGTTTAGAAAAGAATCAGAGTAGCAGAGGTAAGTAAGGGTTGTCCAGTTCTATCTAGGTTTCGTCCTACAGTCAACATTCCTCTGATACCACTTCTGTAACACCCGGATTTTAGGGGTCCAAAACCCGGGGTTAAAACACCAGGTATGCTGGGACCAAGTCTCAAACATATGATGTAAAGTGGCACAGGATCGAATGTCACAACTTTATATATAACAGGAGTTCTATACAAAATAAATAATTACATTATAAGGAGACAACGGTCCAGCAACCCAAAAGTTGACTGGGAGACGACGACCTAGACCACTCACGAACTCATCGCAGCATCCTCCATGAGCATCATCCTGCAGTACCTGGTCTTGACCTGTGGTGTATGTGAGACAGCAAGAGTGAGCTCACATACGTTCATCGCTCAACAAATTGTGGGGAATAATGTGCATGAACTCGCCAAAGGTGGGAGCTCACGTGAAGTGTAAGGCTTACCAAAGAGGATGGTTAGAGCTGAGCATTGCTTTTAAAGTTGGTCAAAATTTTATTAGCAGTTACTAAGTATAAGTAAATACCAACCCAATTAAGTAGTAGAACAAAAGTAACACCTTCACCTGCGATGCAATGCATATGACAAATTGAGTTTAAGTTCCATAATTTAATCATGTGAGGGTCCGAGCTGCTCATGACCGTGAGCACGGCTAGTATACCAGTTTTACACTCTGCAGAGGTTGCACATCTTTACCCACAAGTCGTGTATCCCATGTCGCCAGGGTTTGCAAGGCCCTTAGACACTTCCGAGGTGAATGGCTAGGGATCCACTACGAGGCCTTTACAAAGTTCCACTAGCTTCCGAAAACCCGCTACAGTTTATAGGAAGATCCAGTGCAGGAATCCCTTGCAGGACCGCCATCGCAGCAAAATCCTACCGAGGGCCTCCCTACACTGACCTCTCCCCTACTGCCCTTGCCCCTTTCGGGTAAGGTAGTCTTCCACTAGCTTTCCTAATTAATCAGCCAAGGGCATCCCATACTACCCTTGTGGTAGCACTATTTTCCCGGGTGGTCGCTCCATGTTCCAATTAACATAATGATCTTAACATGAACAATAAATAACAACTGATAACAAAAAGTGTAATCATGAATAATGTATCTCCATACCCAAAACCACATATAGCACTAGCAAGTACTACCCAGAAAGATCAGTGGTAAACAAGGTATAAAGATAGACAAACTAGGGTAACCTATTGGGTCCCATCAAAATTAACCTATGCAGATCATTATAATTAATCAGAACATGGCTGGGTAAAAAGAAGTGATCAAGGGCACAACTTGCCTGGGCCTTGAGAATCCAGGTACCAGGATGATCTTCAGATGACTCGTAGCCTCGCGCTAGTCGTAGCAATACAAACAAACAGTATATAGGCAAAATTAACATTACACCAAACATAAGAATAAACTGCGTAATAGTAGTCTACGCATTTGTACGAGACTAACGCAACTTGAACGGATCAAATCGGAGTTAAAACGAAGGAGATACGAATTTCCTAGGGTTTATGTATTTGATATAAGATTAAATAGGATATAAATTTTATTGTGATATTCATGTCAAAACAGTGATACTAATTGATAGACAATAATATTACAAAATTATAGGAATTGGAATGGATTAATTTGGACTTCATATGAATTTTCTATGGATTATACAAGTTTTACAATTATTTTTATACTCAAAATCAATTTCTAAATATCTTTTTCCTGTTTTCTTTAATTCCTGGATTGGGCGCACTAATACAAAGGAAGTCAGGGTTTAACTCGCAAAATATCCCAGACTCAGCCTTACCCGAGCTGGACTGCGGGTTTATTTCAAATAAGTACAGGGGCTCTTTTGAAAAACAGCCAGGGCCGAAGGGGTATGCCAGGATCCGAGCCACTGGATTAGAAACCGAGGGCTAGGATTAAATTGGCCAAACACTGAACCGGTAAGTTTTCTAGTCCACCAGATTGAGGATCCATGGTGCAGATTTCAAGTACACGCGATCACATCACCATCGTTGGATACCAAACGAATGACCCAGATCACAACGTTGAAACAATAGATGGAGATCTAATCTTATCCGCATAGCCACGATCGGACGGTCCCGGATGCATCTATCCTCATAGCTCCAGACCCAATCCCGATCGTCCATCATTTGATCTATGGTCACCGCGTTCTCTCCTTCCTCGCCCTTTTTCTCGGTCTCCAGGCAGCGGCGCTTCTACCCCCGCGATGGAGGACCCGCCGGAGTCAGCCAAGCAGCAACCCCAGAGCCAACCCCCCCCCCCAAATCCAATTGGTCCTACACGGTCCACAGAGGGAGACGAATCAATTGAGAAGCTCCCTACCAGGTTTTGTGAAGTAGATATGGGTGACCACGCCGATGAATGAGGCCGCGACGATGTGTCTGTCCTCCGAGCAAACCACTGGGGTTCGGCGAAGTTCTCTGCCCAAGAGCCCGAGCGATGGTACGCCACGGTTCCGCCCACGGTGGTGCTACACTTCCCCAAGTTCGACGGTGGAGGTTCTCCGTTCTCCCTCTCTCTTGGTTCGCTCTACCCGTACGGGATCATGGCTGCTGCATGGGATTCAAGGGGCGAGGCCCAGACTTATATATCCCCGATGGAGGCCGAGACATCCCAACAACCCCGCGAGATTGGATCCGATAAAAGGGGCTGGGACCCCGCCGACTGTTGCGTGGAGTTCGTTCACGGGGCGCGCGAGCATGGGTAGAAGACGGGCCTGCCAGTGGACCCCGCACGTCAGTGGCCATCAGTCGGTGGCGTGGCGCGTTGGAGAGATGGGCCGTTCGGGAGGGCCCAGCGATCAGTGCACCAGAGCAAGCGCGCGTCCGAGCAGGCTGGCAACGTGGGAAAACGCGAGGTGCGCGAGTTGGGCCGGCGGGGCGCGTTTCAGCCCACCAGGCGAAGTGAAGAGGGAGTGGGCGCGTAGAGTGAATGCCCAGATGGGCCGAATTGGTGCAGTTTGGCCCAATTAGGGGTTTCTTCTTCTTTTCTTTTTCTTATTTTCTATTTTATGTTTTCCTTTATGAGATGAGGTCAATTTAAATTACGATTCCTTGATTCAAATAAAATGCATCACATAAATAACATCAGCATGAGATACATTTTTATTTATTTATGTGTTTGTGTTGTTATTTGCAAAATTTTAATGCCATTAATTGGGTATGCAGAGAGAAATAGAAAGAAATTCAAGAAATCCCCAAACTCCTTTCTATAAATTTATTTATCTATTCATTTTATTATAATTTTTTTTTATACCAATTTTCGGGCTTTACACATGTCCATTGGGGATGTGTGTCCTAAGGAATCCAAAGAGCCCACACAAGCACAAGATCAACCATCATCTTCCAATCAAGCATCTCCACCAACCCAAGATGAGGATCAGGCTCAAGACAATGAAGATGAAGATCATGAGGATGAGCCACCTCAAGAGGAGGACAGTGATCAAGGGGGAGATGAAATTGATCAAGACAAGGAAGATGATCAAGAAATTCAGGGTCAAAGACCGCCACACCCAAGAGACCACCAAGCGATTCAAAGAGATCACCTCGTGAACTCAATCCTTGGCGATATTCATAAGGGGGTAACAACTCGATCTCGAGTCGCTCATTTTTGTGAACATTACTCTTTTGTGTCCTCTATTGAGCCATACAGGGTGGAGGATGCACTAAAATACTCGGATTGGGTGTTGGCAATGCAAGAGGAGCTCAACAACTTCACGAGGAATGAGGTATGGCATTTAGTTCCACGTCCTAACCAAAATGTTGTAGGAACCAAGTGGGTATTCCATAACAAGCAAGATGAGCATGGTGTGGTGACAAGGAACAAAGCCCAACTTGTGGCCAAGGGCTATTCACAAGTCGAAGGTTTGGATTTTGGTGAAACCTATGCACCCGTAGCTAGGCTTGAGTCAATTCGCATATTACTTGCCTATGCTACTTACCATGGCTTTAAGCTCTACCAAATGGACGTGAAAAGTGCCTTCCTCAATGGACCAATCAAGGAAGAGGTCTATGTTGAGCAACCTCCCGGCTTCGAAGATAGTGAGTACCCTAACCATGTTTATAAACTCTCAAAGGCGCTTTATGGGCTCAAGCAAGCCCCAAGAGCATGGTATGAATGCCTAAGAGATTTCCTTATCACTAATGGCTTCAAAGTCGGCAAGGCCGATCCTAATCTCTTTACTAAAACTATTGCAAAAGATTTGTTTGTATGCCAAATTTATGTTGATGATATCATATTTGGGTCTACTAAAAAATTTACTTGTGAAGAGTTTAGTAGGATCATGATTCAAAACTTCGAGATGTCTATGATGGGGGAGTTGAAGTATTTCCTAGGATTTCAAGTCAAGCAACTCCAAGAGGGCACCTTCATCGACCAAACCAAGTATATTCAAGACATACTCAACGAGTTTGGAATGAAGGATGCCAAGCCCATCAAGACACCCATGGGAACCAATGGGCATCTCGACCTCGACACGGGAGGTAAATCTGTAGATCAAAAGGTATACCCATCGATGATAGGATCTTTACTCTATTTATGTGCATCTCTACCGAATATTATGCTTTCTGTATGCATGTGTGCAAGGTTCCAAGCCGATCCTAAGGAAGTTCACCTTAGGGCCGTGAAAAGAATCATGAGATATTTAGTTTATACTCCTAAGTTTGGACTTTGGTACCCCAAGGGATCCACTTTTGACTTAATAGAATATTCAGATGCCGATTGGGCAGGGTGTAAAATTGATAGAAAGAGTACATCAGGGACTTGTTAGTTTCTGGGAGATCCCTGGTGTCTTGGGCTTCAAAGAAATAAAACTCATTAGTTCTTTCTACCATCGAAGTCGAGTATATTGCCGCAGGCCATTGTTGTGCACAATTACTTTGGATGAGGCAAACCCTCAGGGACTATGGCTACAAATTGAGCAAAGTCCCTCTCCTATGTGACAATGAGAGTGCAATTCGCATAGCGGATAATCCCGTTGAACACAGCCGCACTAAGCACATAGACATTCGGTATCACTTTTTGAGGGATCACCAACAAAGGGGATATCGAGATAGCTTATGTTAGCACCAAAGAACAATTAGCCAATATCTTCACCAAACCATTAGATGAGAAAACCTTAACCAAACTTAGGAATGAGCTAAACATACTTGATTCTCAGAATTTTGATTGAACCTTTGCACACATAGCTCATTTATATACCTTTGATCATATCTCTTTTATGTCTACGACTAATGTGTTTTCAAGTGTAATTCTATGCTAAGTCGTAGATTGAAAGGGAAATGGAGTCCTCGGTGAAGACAAGGCTTCCACTCTACTCTATCGGTATCATTTACCCTTCGCCATCACTCCACATTACTCTTCGATTGGTATATTCCTTCACTCATATTTACTTGTACTAATGGGAGAGAAAGTAATAAGGGCTCTCAAAAGACTCCGGTTTTGGTGATTAATGCCAAAGGGGGAGAAATATTAAGCCCAAAGCAAAAGGACCGCACCACCACCAATGTCAAAATTTTCAAGAATTTTTCCAAATTGGTATCTAAATGTATTTGATCTTTTTCAATTGGTATTTACAAAAATTAGTAAAACTCTCTTGAAAGCTAAGAGGTGAATTTCATTCAGGGGGAGTTTTGTTTAGTCAAAGGAAAAGCATTTGAAACAGGGGAGAAAATTTTAAATCTTGAAAATGCTTCTCGCAATTTTATTCATACACCTTTGACTATTTGCAAAAAGACTTTGAAAAGATTTTCCAAAAGAATTTGCAAAAACAAAACAAGTGGTGCAAGCGTGGTCCAAAATGTTAAATAAAAGAAAACCAACCATGCATATTTAGTAGAAACAAGTGGTGCAAGTGTGGTCCTGTGAAAAATCAGAGTCAGAAACACCAAGAAGAAACACCAGGAAGTCAGGGTGGTAGTGCCAGCCCTAGATCCGGCAGTGTCGAGGAACGGTAGTGTTGCGCACACGGGTGGTAGTGCCAGGCACTGAAAACGCCCAGAAAATTCTCAAACTTCACATAATGTTTGCACGGGGTAGAAGATGTTTACTGGTGAAATATGAACCCGAACAAACCAAAAATTGAAGCGCAGGTCAGAAATCCCAAGAATGATGGGGTCTTGTGGGGTTTTCTCAAAACAAACTCAAACGAGAATCAACTCAGATCATGATCAAGAATTACACCGTGAGGACATACAGAGTGATCCAAAAAGTCTATCTCCACCCAAACCAATCTCGACAGCACCCATGCCATAAGAACTCAAAGGTTCTCAACAAATCCACAAGAGAAGGGGAAGGGAAAATCCAAGAACACAAGACTACATAATTTCAGCAAGGATCAAAATTGAGATTGAGAAGTGACCAAAACCTGTGGGTCGTACGGTGACCCTTACTCAGATTAAACTTGTAGATCACAAACACATTCGATAGTTACAAAAATCGTTGTGGGTCCCTCAGCTCAACTGTTGAATACATGGAGAGAAAACTTGGAGTTCTAAAATAAGAAGGCTAAACAAATGGTAGACAAGAGATGCTGAACTAACCAACCTTCCCCTCTATTTATAAAGGATTATGTCCATCTCCTAAACCACCCCTATTTACATGGAGCATATCCACTCCACCGGGGGCAAAAATGGACTGACTCCTAGGTTTTCGATTCAACAGCTACACGCTCCACACGAAGTTGCTTCGCCTTGACGCACCCTTCGCTGTGATGCCATGTGTCGCCATCGATTCCCATTAGAACCACCGCTGCCAAGTTTTGAGGTCCAAACTAAGCAAAACCCACCATCTGTAGCATTGGGTGGTTTTGAGGCCCAAACCACCAAACCTGTCGTGAGTACCGCTTCGTGTGCGTGTCCTCCACGACCAGACGTGTGTCTCGTCAGTCCTCGACTGCGCCGGCAACATGGTCCACTCCACGTCTCCACCATGTTGCGCAAGTGCGTGTCCCAGGTATCAGCCACCACGGCTGGTCACCCGGATGCTTCGTTCCATCAGCCAAGATCTAACAGTCGTCTTTCACCATTCCCGGTCCATCAGCACGAGCCACATGACCTTCACCTTAGCCGTCGACCATCGTCCGTGTGCTCCACACCCGCACACCACAAGGCGACCGACATGGTTGCACATGCATAATCTCACACTCTAGTCAGTCCACTACCCCAGAATGCTACCTGTTGACAATCACTCGTCATCAACCCGAACCACAAGGGACAAATAAAAAAATACTTAACTATTAGAATAGTTAGATATATTGATTTAAATATATAATTAAACAAAGTGTATATAAATAATGTTTAGTTTGTCCATAATAGAAATTCACAAGAGTTTAAATTAAAGCCAACTCACAACATTTTTTTTCACAGAGCTGAACCAAACACACCCTTACCTAAAGCTATGAGTTTTTTCTCACAAGGGTTCATGCAGAAATTTTTTAATGTTATCTCTAGCAACTTACTCTTCCTCATCTCTCATTTCAAACTTCACTCTATAAATAGTACAGTTTACAGTGCAATATAAACAATACAGTCTACAATATAAAACAGTGTTTTGCACGGTCATATGCACGATCTGCTGACCATACCTACTGAGATGGTATGGACATAAGCATGTGTCATATTACTCTTTTTACCATATGTTTTTTTAAAAGACATATATTGTCTTATGAAAAAATGAGTTTTCTTCGAAAAAGTTTTTTTCCTATAAGTCTACAATTAGAAAAAAAATCATTATATGTTATATCTTTCTTCTTATTTTTTGACTGGATATTAAAGGAGTTTTAATGATATATCAATCAGTATTATTTTTTGTCCTATTGGAATTTTTTTAGGAATGGTGCTATTTATTGATCTCAAATGCAGATTCAATAAACAGGGTCTTACAAATATTTTATACGGTATGATCTGAGCCTTCTATCCAAATCTGATGGAAGAGGATAATATCTCTCGTTAGTCCTCGTATAGTCGTATGATTCTCGTATATGACCTCGTGACGAGTCATGACAAGTCATAAGATAGGATAGATAAATTTCTTCTCGGACTTTCGCTTCGATCCACCCTTTATGTAAGCTCGTCTACTGCTACTATATTTTAATTTCCTCCTGATACTCGGAAACAATAAACAGAAAGTATTCTGTAAATCATAATTGTCTTGTTCGTTAGCATTTCCGCGCGGTACGGTCGAGGGAGGAGGCAAGTCATGACACGCGACCATGACGTCTTTTGCGTGCGACGATTTTGGGATCCCCGCACGCTTCTGTCTTTTTCCAAAAAAAAAAACCACACGAGCGCGGCACGTCAGATCCGTGGGAGTGAGCAGTTAAATCTGGCAAACCGAGCGCACGCGTTGGACGGCACGTCCATGGGTATTGTCGTTTTGACGTTTGGCGGATGGCGGGGAGGCACCGTGCTCGACTGCAGCCACCGCCCACCACTACCCCCACCGATCGACACGAAACACCCAGGCCCAGGTCCCAGGCGCCCAGCAGCAGCAGGTAGCAGCCGCGCCGCCAAAAGCGATCGCGCGGCCTCCTCCGTCTCCGTGGCTCCGTCCAAATCCGCTGGGTCAAGAGGAGGACGGGTCGCGCGGCCCCCTCGCCGAGACCCACGGGCCGACGCAAACGCAGGAAAGAAACGAAGCGAGCGGCACGCCGGCACCACCGGCGCGTCCTCGGCTCCTCGCGTGCGTGCGCACCCCGGCGAATATTCGACCAAGGAAGCCGCATAACCTCCGTCCATCCCATCCCCGCTCGCCTCTCCTCTCCTCGCCCTGCTGTAGACGATCGATGGCCGCGACGGCGGCGGAGGAGATGGACAGGATGGTGGAGGCGGAGTGGGAGGAGGGGAAGCAGGGTATGAGGAAGAGGAAGCGGTACGGGCTGGTGGAGTACCGGGCGCTGCCGGCTTACCTGCGGGACAACGAGTACATCCACCGCCACTACCGCTGCGAGTGGCCGCTCCCGCAGGTGCTGCTCTCCGCCTTCTCCATCCACAACGAGACCCTCAACGTCTGGACGTACGTAAACCCTCTCCGCCCTCCCCCTTCATTAATGGTTCTTTGGTCCAATTGATTGGTGTTAGCTAGCTCGGGAGGAACGGGAGATCGATTCTTGCCTGACTCCGATTGCAATGCGTCGAATTGTTTGGTACATGAGATTTCTGGGCGTTTATTTCCTGCTTGTGCTTAATTCCTGCGTGTGCTTCCGGGCCCAGGTTCATTGCGGATTGGCGAAATATCAAGGATTTTGTAGTTTCATTCATTTGGCTGCTTTTGTCCCCTTCATGTTTGTGGATGGATCAACAAAACCTAGACTTCGTCGACCTCTGCTAGTATGGAAAGTATGAATTGGTAGCGTGATCCTTGTCTGTTCATCACTCAGAAAAGGACGTTTCCTAAAAACAACTCATGGAAAAGGACCTCGACCGCCAACTAATTAAAGAAGTCATCTTTCGGTGGGGCATGCGTTTTTTTTAAACTAGTTGGCGCATTGCTGAACGGGAGGGCCTCCCCTTTCCTTCACTGTAGGCCTAATTTGGAAGTAAGGGAGGCAAACCCAGGATGAAAAATACCCTAGGTTTGTTCGTTTTAATCTCAATCCACGTGGATTGGACGGGATTGAGTTAGTTTAAATCCATAGCAAGTCAAAATTTCTCCTAATCCCTCCCAATCGTGGGATGGGAATAACCGAACAAAGCCCTATGAAGAACTACTAGTACAATGCCCGTGCATTGCGATGGCGTACAAATCGTCCTCATGCTCCCCGATGCAGAGTCACTGTCGGTGATGGTCGTGGCGTTGCCTCCATCCCTGGACCTCAGCCTGGCATTGTTCATGGGCCTAATGGCGGCCGTGACACCAACGTTGCTGCAGTTCTTGCCGCCAACGAGCGAGAAGCTGACCTGCTCTGGTTCGTCGTCGTCGTCATCCATGGTGTTCGCTGGTTCTGCCTGTCGTGCAGCAACTTGGATCCCAACTGTCATGCCCATAGCAAGGTTCAATCAACGTGGTTAATAGGATAGGCAACGCAACAAAGCATGGACAAGCATTGCTTTTATTAAATGAACCACAATTGTTATTCTCAATCAAGGCTTAAAGTTCATAAATGTGAAAAGTGGTGTGTAAACAAATTACTTGTATTGTTGTTCAACTTTGTAGATATCTGGAGCTAGTTCCCTGCAGACTTCACACCAGTTTGCATAAAACTCAACAACAGTGGGCTTGCCATTTGAAAGAGCCTGTAGATGAATTTACCAGGTTAAGTTTAAGCATTTATAGTGAAGAAAAACATCTACAAAACAATGTGATTCCAGCTTAGCAGGGTTTTTGGTCAAAACTAATTCAATATAGTGAACAGAATGACAGGAGCTAGATTAATCATGTGTTAAGAAAACAATACCAATATGACTTGAAGCAATCAACAATGCATGGAGTCAATAACTGGTTAGCAAAAAGAGGACAATACATTGTTTTGTCTATTAAAATTATTCCTTTCCATGCAGTTATTATCCTGCATATCATGAGCAGCACCTGCAATTTTTAAATCACCAGATAATTACTTTCACTTTGTAAACGAACCAATTAACAGTATCAGTTCAAGCATAGTACATAACATCTCAACTCTAGTATTTTCATCTGATAGTATTACAGAGGAGGCAAATATAGATACTCCAGTAAAAGGAAATGAGGATGCTGAAGAGAAAGAGCTAGCTTCGGAGGAACGGGAGATCGATTCTTGCCTGACTCTGATTGCAATGCGTCGAATTGGCGAAATATTTAGGCATTTATTTCCTGCTTGTGCTTAATTCCTGCGTGTGTTTCCGAGGTCAGATTCATTGCGGATTGGCGAAATATCTAGAATTTTGCAGTTTCATTCATTTGGCTGCTTTTGTCCCCTTCATGTTTGTGGATGGCTCAACAAAACCTAGACTTCGTCGACCTCTTCTAGTATGGAAAGTATGAATTAGTAGCTTTATCCTTGTCTGTTCATCACTCATAAAAGGACGTTTCCTAAAAACAACTTATGGAAATGGACCTCGAGCGCCAACTAATTAAAGAAGTCATCTTTCGGTGGGGCATGTGTTTTTTAAACTAGTTGGCGCATTGCTGAACGGGAGGGCCTCCCCTTTCATTTACTGTAGCCCTTTCGTTTACTATAGGCCTAATTTGGAAGTAATGGAGGCAAACCTAGGATGAAAAACACCCTAGGGTTTGTTCGTTTTAATATCAATCCATGTGGACCAGAGGAGATTGAGTGGGTTTAAATCCATAGCAAGTCAAAATTTCTCCTCATCCCTCCCAATCGTGGGATGGGAATAACTGAACAAAGCCCTATGAAGAACTAAATGGCTAATTAAAATGGCATACACATGGATTGCTTGGCCTGAGAAAAGTCCAGGATCTTGAGGGGATTGAGTTTCTGCTCCCAAACAAGCCCTTAGTGTTCCTAGCGTTCCTAGCATGGCCTTGTGACACAGTATCTGTTTAACAACGAGGGGAAAGCGCAGTACTGAAATCAGAGGAGTATGATTTCTGAACATTATGGATGACAACTTGTGATATGTTATTGCGTGTAATAGTTCCATGCTGTACTGGTTTTCACAAATCTCCCATGCTTGGACTTGTATATCATCAATAAATTGTTCTGGTTGGCATTAAGTCTGCTGTAGTTCCTCACTTCCTCTAAACTATCTAGTTTTTTTTTACTTACTAAAGGCTTTGATTGACTATGTTCATTTCAGGCATCTTATAGGATTTTTCATCTTTCTCGCTCTGACCATATACACAGCAACACAAGTTCCAAATGCAGTAGATATCCGGAGCTTGCAGCATTTGCCAGATGTACTGAGAAAGGCTGATATCCATAAGATTCAGGCAGAGCTTGTGTCATGTCTTCCGTCGTTACCTCACCTTTCAGATCTACAAAAGCTGAAGGATGAGCTGAAGACCTCTTGGAATTCTATGGAGGTTCTTCCATCTCTGTCCCGTTGGCATCTCTTGGAGTTACTCGCAAATTGTCTGCCACACAGATTTACCCATCCCAATGAAACAAGTTTGTCTGTTCTTGTAAGTAGTCTACAACTCGCTGAATTACTTGATTACATTCTTTTACTTTTGCTACAAGGGTACTACTGTTTTGTATTAAGGTCAAGGGAGGTTAATTTTTTCTGAAGTTGGTGAAGATTTCACTTCTGTAGGTTTATGTCAATGAAAATCTGCAGATCAATGTGATAGATCTTTCTGACCTTAGGAACTAGCCGATTCCCTCTCTTAACCTGTCTCAATTCTTTCTAATAAATTGTAGATTTATAACTTGTGCACTAGTGAGGTAGAGGAGAGAGGGAGTATGAGGAGCCATACCTTCGGGCCTGAGGTAGAGAGCAGCCGCGGTGGTAGTCGGGGTCGTAGATGGCTTTGGAAGTTGAGTGCCTCCGTCCTGATTCATTTCTCCTCCATATGTGTTTGGACCTTGGGGTGGAGCATTAGTGGCCGGCAACATAGGACTATTAGGTCTACAGGCGCCATGGATAGATTGGGTGATTTCTGGTCATTGAGGCGCTAGATAGGAGATTGGATCTTTTCTTTATTTGGCTGCTAGGGTTTAGCAAAAGTGTGGAAGTGTTGGTTTTCGTGCCGGCCACTGCCTCGGTTATTATAGCGCCTGTGCCGGGGGCTATAACCACGGAAAGTTTGCGCTCCCGATCAGGGCGCGAGTTCGCTCCAGACTCGGTTCTTTAACCGAGTACAAGAACATATCCTACGCAATGATTACTGGAAAAACGGTAGCATTCAGGCAGTTGCCGATTTAAGAGATTATATTAAGAACACTAGTATCCTAGGGCTACATCACTGTGTTTTTCTGCTATGTATCAATAGAAACTTGCACTGATTTGTGCTGCTGGTTAAAAGAAAAGAACATTAATTTATGTACTACTTGCCCAAATTAATGGAAGTGTAATTACTAGCATCGTAGCCTTGTAGGTTAAGTTTCGCTAAATGACAATAACATTAGTAATTAGTTTACGTATTACTCATCCAAATCAATGAAAGTGTAATTACTTATTGTAGGTTAAGTGGCCTTACTGTTGATAAAAATATATTTACCTTTCATTGGAGTTCTTTAGCATAGGGTGGTAATTTGGTCATCTGTTCCGATCAGATTATGGGATGCATTGCTTTTAAAAGAGGCTCATAACTTGTGTGTTCAGAACTGGAGACAGCAACCTTTCTTGTTTTCATTTTGCGCAGCAAAGCATGAAGGAGGATCTAGCAAGCCTGATTGCACCGCAACTGATCAGACCAATTGCGCGGTGGCCATTCTATGCCTTCTTGGGAGGAGCCATGTTCTGCCTCCTGGCCAGCAGCACTTGCCACCTTCTCTCCTGCCATTCTCGCCGCCTAGCATACATTATGCTTCGGCTTGATTACGCAGGCATCGCAGCTCTAATCGCCACGTCCTTCTACCCTCCAGTATACTATTCTTTCATGTGCTACCCCTTCTTTTGCAACCTGTACCTCAGTTTCATAACCATCCTAGGAGTGGCAACTATCGCGTTCTCTCTACTTCCGGTCTTCCAGAATCCGGAGTTCAGAACCATCAGAGCATGCCTCTTCTTTGGCATGGGTGCATCTGGCGTGATACCTGTTCTTCACAAGCTGGTCCTCTTCTGGCACCAACCGGAGGCATTGCACACGACCGGATACGAAATTCTGATGGGGCTCTTCTACGGGCTGGGAGCATTGGTATATGCGGCACGGGTACCTGAGCGCTGGATGCCTGGGAAGTTTGACATCGCCGGGCACAGCCACCAGCTGTTCCACGTCTTGGTTGTTGCCGGAGCCTACACACACTACCACGCAGGGCTTGTGTACCTCAAGTGGAGAGACCTGCAAGGCTGCTGAAAGGTGCTGCATCGTTGAGGATGTGGATAGATTGTAGATTCCGTGAATTCAGGCTGAATGTCATGGTCTGTTGTAAATTGTAACAGTAATCATGAACAATTGCTACAAGTCTACCAGGTAGTCGGGCTTCCATTAATAATCAATTGAAGACTAGTATTTATGCTATTACTAAATATTCGTTTGACTGATGCGATATTTCATTTTCAGTCTCATTTCTGCTAATTCATGTACAGTTGCTAGCCGGGCCGCCTCCTTGTGGTTGTATGTGATTCATCTTTGCATTAGTGTTTTTGGTCATTTGTCAGGTCGGATATAAAACAGGCAACATGCACAATTTATATGTGCTTTGTGTATTGCTATGATCCAAATGGAGTGGGCCAGTAGCTAACAGCGGGGCTCTAAATCGTACAAAGAAAATCGTTTAGTTGGTTCCTGATGTCATCAGCAAAAATTGTTTTAGTTAAGAAAAAATTGACTTTAGTATTGATACATGTGATTAGATATCTATATCATCTCGGAATTTTGATTTGTCAAGTCTTACTATGTATTAGAAGGTAAAGTGGTAAAATTAACCATGTATGATGAGTCTAATTGCATGCAGATCTGTTTGCTTCGGCTTTTTTCTGATGAGCTTTTCTAAAAAGCTGGTTGTAGAGAAAAACTGGCTGTGGAGAGAAGCTGGATAGTTAGATTTTAGGTGTTTGGCTGACCAGATTATCAAATATCAGTTTCTGAAGTCGATATGCTTAAATGTCCAAATGATTCTAAGCTCCAATTACAAAATGTCCAAAATACTCATATGTGTCAATTATCACACTAATGTGATCAGTTTCTGTAAGTAACATTTGTACTTGCCTACTTATTCATAATCGACATACAAAAATCTAAATTATTTCGTAATTCCTAAAATAAAGTTGCATGCAACAAATACCGTACATTGGACGATAGTAGTGATAGAAACAAATACCGCTACAGGTGGTTTAAAAAAACAACAACATAATTATTGACGGTAGTACAGTGGACAAATGTAATAATGATAGAAACAAAGGGGTACGGGAAGCCAAGCATCGAGAATCCGGCCGACTTCCTCCAGACACAGTAGGATAGCCGCTTCTCTCAGCCCGTGTAACAATAGATTCTGCGCCAAGCGTTTGCCGAAGAATCAGACCAAGAATTTGTGCGTTTGATACCTAAAATCAGCTTTTGGCGGCTAGAAGCGCTCCAGAAGCTGAAACAAACGGGGCATATGTTGGTTGGGCCGTGATTGTAGGTCGAGCGGTATTGGGCCCATATATGTGTGTTGGTTGAACTAATGTCTGGTGTGTCAAATAGAAGAAGGTCATGAAATAGAAAACAACATAAACTCTCGCCTACCTTTCTCTCTATACCTGAAATCTTCTTCTTTCCCCTTTCTCGTGCTGCTCTCTGGTGATCGCCAAACTTTATCCACGTCGGTCGTGACAAATTGGTATCGGGGCCGGTACGACGACTCGATTATCTGGTTTGTGGCCGGATTGCTCGGTAGATGTTGAGACGAGAGGGAAGAAATCGGATTCGGGGGTTTCCTGATCAGTTCTCGGATCCGTAAAGTTTGAAGCCATGACGCTGAGTTGTCAGTCCATGTAGGCGCGACAACTGGTTTCGACGATCGAGGATGTTCAGAAGCTCTTGACGGAGAAGTTTCAGTAGGTGTCGGACGTTTCGACTTCAACGTTGGTCGAACTCTCGAAGATGGATGGATTGAGTCTGCTACCGAACAAGCTATCTGAGATAGAGAAAAGACAGATGGAACACGACAAGTTGGTGCAGTACTTACAGACCAAGATGGATTTATCTATGAAATCGTTAGCTCAGGTCCCATAGGATTAGAATGGACTAGGGTATATAGTCTCTAATGTTGTTGGAGGAACGAAAGAGCATGGAAGGACATCTTCAGGTAACGGGTTGATGGGATCACATCCACCATTGAGAACTGCCCAAACTCAGGTACTATGAAATTCATCTCCTACGATTCCTGTAGTTGATGGCATAGAGTTTAGGATGGGACTTGAGTAGAGATGGCAATGGGTATCCCAAACTCGAAACTCGATGGGTTTTTACCAATTAGGGTACGGGTTTGGGTCAATTTTCATACCCATGGGTTTGTTAATGGGCATAAATCTATACCCGACGGATTTATGGGTACAAGTTTGTTCCTATAGTACCCAAACCCGTGAACACATGGGTTTTTTAAACCTGACCAAACCTAGTGCATATTGTCATTTTATTTTATAAATGAACAGGAAACTTGTTATCTCCCTATTTACTTCCTACTTTTTATCAAATGGTGAATATATAAGTAGTCGGTGAGAGTGTTGCTTGCTTGCTATTATAGTTTTTACTAGCATTATATTTGTGGTGGATAGATAACTTAGTGCAAGGTTACTTAATTATACAACTTATTATTTGTATTTTATTCTCTCAACTATTAATTTTTATACCAAATCATGAATTTGTTGTTCATCACATAAATTTTGGACCATGATCTCATTAATCGTTACGATACTTATTGATATGAGAAGAACAAGCATATTGGAGATGAAACCCACGGGTAACCCGTGGGTACCCGCTAACCCGATGGGTACGGGTTTGGGCAAAATTTCAAACCCGTCATGCGTACGGGGTTTTTAATGGGTATAGATATTTGTCATGGGTACGGGTTTGGTATGGCAAAACCCAGTGGGTTTGTACTCATTGCCATCTCTAGACTTGAGGAGATCAACAGGGAATCGGGGAGAATGATCAATTAGGCAGAAGAGGTTGGTTGCCTAAGTTGGAGTTTCCACTTTTTGATGGAGATGATGTGCGGATTTGGTTGGATAATTGTGAGTCATACTTTGAGTTGTATCAGATTCCCATGGGGTTTAAGGTTTGTGCAGCCTCCATGCATTTGAAGGGGAAGACAGCCCACTAGTTTCAGGCTTCTCAGGATACAATGAGTTTGTTGGACTGGAATCAGTTTCGGGGGCTGTTTTGAACGAATTTGATGTGAACACACATTTAGACAAGATGTTGGAATTATTGACTCTCAAACAAAATGGGTCGGTGATGGAGTATAAGACATTGTTTTAAAAGTTGGTGTACCACATAAAGTTGTTTGACAAGGCCATTAGTGAGACTTTCTTGGTTACACAATTTATGTTGGGTCTCAAACATGATTTGAGGGTAGGAGTTGAGGTGCAGTTTCCTCAAACTGTGTCCATAGCTGCACAACTGGCTTTGAAGCATGAAAGTTGGCAGGACATGCAAACAAATGGAGCAAGGAAGTTTGTTATGGCCAATTCTAATCCATCTCTAGGTAATAAGGATTCTAGGTAGTCCTAAGGATTTGTGTGAATGGAAAAACAAATTAAGGAGTATGGAAGGGTCAATGGGTTATGTTATAAATGTGGTGAGAAGTATCTGCTTGGACTTAAGTGTAAAACTACAATTCATCCACAATTGAACTGTATTAAAATTGAAGATGGAGGAGATGGTGATTAGATATTGTCTGATGAAGTGCTTAGTTTTTTGGAGACATGTGTAAGGAAAATGGACCCCGGGCCATTTGGCTAATCGAGTTTTGGTGTTTGATGAACAACACAGTCCGTGAACTAATAAGTTTTCTAGTGTTTGTGTTTGTAGTTCACAGGATGCAATATTTACTTGGACTAAGGAATTGAGGAAAGCAACACCTCAAAAGAAGACATAAAATGATGCATAGAAGTCCAAGACTCAAGAACAAAAGAAGCCCGAAGAAATCAACGAAGAAACCTTGAAGACGGCTGTCAGCCAGCGCTTGGTGGCGCACCGGACAGTGAACAGTACCTGTCTGGTGCGCACCAGACTGTCCGGTGGGACAACTGGACAGTCTGCACAGAAAGGCCACAGACAGGCGCTCTCGGGCTGTAGCACCGGTCTATCCGGTGGTGCACCGGACAGTCGACACCGGACTGTCCGGTGTGCACCAGACAGACGGCAACGGTCGGATCCAACGGTCGACTGCTACAGGCGCCAACGGTCAGTTGACGTGGCGTGCACCGGACACTGCACAGTGGCTGTCCGGTGGTGCACCGGACTGTCCGGTGCACCCGACGACAGAAAGCTGCTGCTTTCTGTCCAACGACTAGTTTGGGGATTGGAGGCTATAAATACCACCCCAACCGGCCATTCTCTAGTGTGGGAGCCCAAGCAACATACCAAGGCATATAGTGCACATTTCCAAGAGCTCAAACACCCAAGTGCTTAATAGAATCACTCGGTGATTAGCGTAGGTGCTTTGCAAAGTGCTTAGGTTAGTTAGACCGCTTTAGCGCTTGCTCTAGGTGAACCCTAGTTAGTTGAGTGAGTTTTGTAAAACCACACAACCCCTCGGCTCTTGCGTGAGCCGTTGTAATTGTACCGACTAGGGCGAGAGTCTTGCGAGACCGTGACAACCACGTTTGTGTCACGGCTGCCACCGTGTACCAGAGGGAACGAGGCCCGCGGCGTTTCGACTGGAAGCTCGATAGTGGAGACGGCGGGGAGCGTCCGAGAGGAGCCGGAAGCGGAGCACCACTTGCGCGTGGAGAAGGCCCGCGGCTCTCTACGGAGTTACTCGACCGTGGTGCTTGGCCCTCGCGTGGGCTTCCCTTTGCGTAGGGACACCAATGAGGATTAGCCGGGATCTTGCGTGGTTCCGGATACCTCGGTAAAAATACCGGCGTCATCCACGAGAGTTTGCTTCTCTACTTTGCTCTTTAAGTTTCCGCATTTATATTAAGCATTTAAGTTTCAATCTTGTATTCATACTTATTTAGTGTAGATTGAAACTTAGTCTTTGCGGTAGAGATAGCAACACTTAGACAAAACCTAGATTGCACTTTCTAGTTTGATTATTTGCATAGGTTTTGCTCTAGGGATTTAGTTGTGGCCTAGTTTAGTAAAAGTTTTAGAAGTCCTAATTCACCCCCCCTCTTAGGTGTCACTCGTTTCCTACAAGTGGTATCAGAGCCCGGTTTGGCTCATTTGAAACGCTTTAGCTTCACCGCTAAAAGAGCCGACGCTTTTTAGAGGAAGGGATGGATACCCATAGGCCACCACACTTTGACGGCACTAACTTCCCATATTATAGTGCTAGAATGGCTTGTTACCTAGAGGCCGTTGATCTAGGTGTTTGGAGAGTCACTCGTGACGGGATGAAACCCCTCAAGAATCCCGAGAAACCCACCACGAGTGAGGAAAAAGAAATTCATTTAAATGCTAGAGCCAAAAATTGCTTGTATGAATCTCTTAGCATGGATATTTTCAATCAAGTATTTACCTTGAAAACTACTAATGAGATTTGGCTAAAATTGCATGAGCTCCATGACAACACATCTAATGTCCGTGAGCAAAAACATTGCCTAGTCTTAAATGAGTATAATTCTTTTGCTATGAAAGATGATGAGCTTGTTAGAGACATGTATTCTCGTTTGAATCTAATTATCAATGAGCTCAATTCTATTGGCATTAATAAGCTAGGTGATGTGGACATTGTGAGGAAGATTCTCCCTGCTACCACAACAAAGATATGGGAGCATCATTACCATTCTTCACAACATGGAGGACTTGAGCAACATGACCCCGACCATTGTGATTGGGAAAATCGCGGCTTTTGAGATGTCGCGAAAAATAAGTCGGGGAGAGGAACCAACTTCCTCAAGGCCATATGCTTTTGCAAACTTAAATAGTGAGCTATCAATTAAAATTGAGCTATTAGAATCTAGTGCTCCATCCACTGCTACCGATGATAGCCTTATTAAAAAGAATGAAAAACTTAAGGCTAAGTTAGCTAGCTCCCAAGAAGCTATTGAAAATTTGCTAGAGAAAATGGAAATTCTTAGCATACACAATAATGAGCTAACTACTAAGCTAGAAAACATTGGTAGCACCCCAGCAGCATCTCTAGTTGAAATACCTAAAATAATTAAGAAAGATGCTTCTACTTCCTGCTTTGATTTAATTGATGATTCTAACCCCTGCAACCAAGTTGTTGTTAAGAATATTGTTGTAGAAACATGTTCGGACGAGGTTGCAAAGGAAAATGAACAATTAAAGCAAAAAGTGGCTCACCTTGGCAAGGCTTTGTATGACAAGAAAGGCAAAGCCAAACAAATCCGACCTCCACAGGATAACACCACTGCGGGAGTGAACAAACCTATGGAGGGAGAAACTATGATTTGTAGGCTATGCCACAAGGAAGGCCACAAGTCTTTCCAATGCAAGGCGATGACCGGGGATAAACAAAGACAAAAGCTCAAGCAAAAGCCATCAAGAAAAATCTCCAACACCTACATCAAAAAGGTGGACAAAAAGACTGCTACACCATATTTGATCAAGAAGAAAAAGAATGGAAAGGTGATAGCAATCAAGGCCAACAAGCAAGCCAACAAAGGAAAAGGGGCCAAACGCATCTGGGTGCCAAAGGAAATAATTTCAACCATGAAAAGCACCAAGAAGGTTTGGATCCTGAAAGGGAAGTGAGTGGACCGAAGGTCTTCGGGAAATTTGGAGACTTGGAAAATTTGGGATGTATATCATGGGATACATCATATTGGATCAAGTTTATTGCCAAGTGGGTTAATGAAAATTTTGGACCCAAATTTCCCACCCATGACTAAGGTAACTAGATTTATTGTATCTCTTGTTTTTAGATATGCGTATCTAATTACCTTGTATCTAGTTTACCTTTCTTGCCTAGTATTACATTTGTTATGTACTTTTGTTTAAAATCATGCATACTAGGTAAATCATATGGTAGGATTGCTTGTTTTTAATTCATATACTTAAGCAAACCTACATGGCTTAAAATGTTTATTTAAGCACGCCACATAGCTTCTATATCACTCCATAGTAAATGATGCATCAATTGAAAATTTTGATTTCTACAAGTTGTATCATTTAACTTATATGTGCCAAAGTTAGGATTATAGATAATTTGCCCCTCTTGATATCAAATCAAAGTGCATGTCTCCTACAAGTATTCAAAACTTGTATGCACACCTTTAGGGGGAGGTTACTCTATAATCTAATACTTTGAGACTAACACCTTTTCAAGTTTATTTCATGTGATAGTCTCATTGTAAGGAAAATAAGGTCCCCGGAGAAAGACAACGATCTTCCACTGCAAAATCTCCAAGAACTCTCATGTCTCTCAAGCTCGCCATTGAATTTCAATCGGTATCTTTTGAGACTACATCTAGTATCATTTACATGTCTTCTCCAAAATTTGATTAGACTATATTTCATATCATATACTTCCATGTTGCTAAAAATGCATAAGTACTTAACTCATATTCTGTTACCTATGCATAAGGGAAGTTAGTCTTTTCAAATCATGTCTTGCACCTCTAATTTTCACATGCTTTTTCCTAAGTAGAGGATCTCTGTCAGGGGGAGTATTTCTTCATCTCTAAAAAGGGGGAGAAAATTCTTTCTAAAGAGAACACTCGTTTAGGGGGAGTAATCCTTTCAACTGATATCATTCATGTGGTTTAATTTAGTATCCTTCATGTGGTATCATCTTATAAAATTCTTGATGAGGGCAAGCTTTTATTCTCTTCCTACGTGCTTTTATTATCTTCCTTTTCGGTGGTTGATGCCAAAGGGGGAGAAGTTTAGGGACCAAAGCAATGAAAACTATATCAAACACCAAACACCACCAATTTAAAATTTTATAACTACAAATGGTTTTTCAAGTGGTTTTGGTTATTTGGTCTTAAAACAGGAAGTAAGTGAATTATGGAGTTAGGGGGAGGCTTAAGTCCATAATTTCACATTGTGGGGACAAACATGCATCCTAGCAAGTAGATTGCATATTTTCATTCAAATACTTGTATTATTTGCTTGCTTTGGTTGTGTTGTCATCAATCACCAAAAAGGGGGAGATTGTAAGGAAAATGGACCCCGGGCCATTTGACTAATCGAGTTTTGGTGTTTGATGAACAACACAGTCCGTGAACTAATAAGTTTTCTAGTGTTTGTGTTTGTAGTTCACAGGATGCAATATTTACTTGGACTAAGGAATTGAGGAAAGCAACACCTCAAAAGAAGACATAAAATGATGCATAGAAGTCCAAGACTCAAGAACAAAAGAAGCCCAAAGAAATCAACGAAGAAACCTTGAAGAGGGTTGTCAGCCAGCGCCTGGTGGCGCACCGGACAGTGAACAGTACCTGTCCGGTGCGCACCGGACTGTTTGGTGGGACAACCGGACAGTCTGCGCAGAAAGGTCACAGACAGGCGCTCTCGGGCTGTAGCACCGGTCTGTCCGGTGGTGCACCGGACAGTCGGCACCGGACTATCCGGTGTGCACCGGACAAACGGCAACGGTCGGATCCAACGGTCGACTGCTACAGGCGCCAACGGTCGGCTGACGTGGCGTGCACCGGACACTACACAGTGGCTGTCCGGTGGTGCACCGGACTGTCCGGTGCACCCGACGACAGAAAGCTGCTGCTTTCTGTCTAACGGCTAGTTTGGGGATTGGAGGCTATAAATACCACCCCAACCAGCCATTCTCTAGTGTGGGAGCCCAAGCAACATACCAAGGCATATAGTGCACATTTCCAAGAGCTCAAACACCCAAGTGCTTAATAGAATCACTCGGTGATTAGCGTAGGTGCTTTGCGAAGTGCTTAGGTTAGTTAGACCGCTTTAGCGCTTGCTCTAGGTGAACCCTAGTTAGTTGAGTGAGTTTTGTAAAACCACACAACCCCTCGGCTCTTGTGTGAGCCGTTGTAATTGTACTGAGTGGGGCGAGAGTCTTGCGAGACCGTGACAACCGCGTTTGTGTCACCGCCGCCACCGTGTACCGGAGGGAACGAGGCCCGCGGCGTTTTGGCCGGAAGCTCGATAGTGGAGACGGCGGGGAGCGTCCGAGAGGAGCCGGAAGCGGAGCACCACTTGCGCGTGGAGAAGGCCCGCGGCTCTCTACGGAGTTACTCGACCGTGGTGCTTGGCCCTCGCGTGGGCTTCCCTTTGCGTAGGGGCACCAACGAGGATTAGTCGGGACCTTGGGTGGTTCCGGATACCTCGGTAAAAATACCGGTGTCATCCATGAGAGTTTGCTTCTCTACTTTGCTCTTTAAGTTTCCGTATTTATATTAAGCATTTAAGTTTCAATCTTGTATTCATACTTATTTAGTGTAGATTGAAACTTAGTCTTTGCGATAGAGATAGCAACACTTAGACAAAACCTAGATTGCACTTTCTAGTTTGATTATTTGCATAGGTTTTGCTCTAGGGATTTAGTTGTGGCCTAGTTTAGTAAAAGTTTTAGAAGTCCTAATTCACCCCCCCTCTTAGGCGTCACTCGTTTCCTACAACATGTAGTGGGAAGTATGATGATCAGATGGTATTATCTCTTAATGCCTTGTGTGGCACTAACAATTCTAGATGTGTCAGGTTGAGAGCCTTGATCAAGGATTAGGTAATCTTGCAGCTATTGGACTTGACATTTCAAACACTTTCATCAGTGAGATGGCTTCAGTCAAGATTCAGTGTGTGACCCAGGAAATCAATCATGTCTTTGTCAAAGTGGCTATTGGACAAACTTATAAGGCGACGACTAATATGCAAGCAGGTACTAGGTACAATCATGCAAGCAGACATTTTTACTCCGTTAGATCTAGATCCAACGGTATGTCATATTTAGCACTTAAACCCTTCCACCATCTAATGTAGCTTTATAAAAAACTCCCTAACAAACCACAATTATATCTATCATTGGATTTAGATCTAACAGACAAAAAAGTCTAGTTGCACGCTTGCGCCTAGTGTCTACTTGCATATTAGTCATTGCCTACTTATAAAATTATGATTGTACAGTTGGAGTGGTGGTGTTGTGGCAAAACCTTCTATGTAGATGCTTACATTCTACTTGAAACAACCTATGGTATGGTAATTGGCATGGATTGGTTGAAACAATTTAGCCCAATGTTGTGTGCTTGAGATAAGAAATGGGTGGAGTTTAAGTATGAGGGTGCTATGGTGAGGCTGCAAGGGATGGTGTCTGATGTGGTGAGTGAGTTACATGAAACTTCTGGTGAACAATTAAATGAGTGGAATAAAGGAAATGAGATTTGGGTTATAGCAATGTTGCACAAACCTTGGTTGTCGGCCAGATTGCGGCTCTAGAACCCCATGGGGGCCCACAGCAGGTCGCAGCGACGTAGAGCAACAGCGACAAGGGGGCGAACAGAGCCCTAAGAAAGCAGGCCAAGGACGACCGACCCACCAGTCTACAAACGTCCGAACAAGGACATACACTAGTAAGTGAAAGGGAATTAGGCTTACACCTAGTCCCTAATTAATTTTGGTGGTTGAATTGCCCAACACAAATATTTGGACTAACTAGTTTGCTCTAATGTATAAGTTATACAGGTGCCAAAGGTTCACACTTAGCCAATAAAAAGACCAAGTATTGGGTTCAAACAAAGGAGCAAGAGCCAACCGAAGGCACCTCTGGTCTGGCGCACCGGACTGTCCGGTGTGCCACCGGACATGTCCGGTGCACCAGAGGACTGCGACTTCAAACCCGTCACCTTCGGGAAATTCCAGAGGCGACTCCGCTATAATTCACCGGACTGTCCGGTGTACACCGGACATGTCCGGTGCTCCAAGGAAGAGCGGCCTCCGGAACTCGCTAGCCTCGGGAATTCACTTCGGCCACTCCGCTATAATTCACCGGACTGTCCGGTGTACACCGGACTGTCCGGTGCAACAGCGGGGCAACGGCTATTTTGGCGCCAACGGCTACCTGCGACGCATTAAATGCGCGCGCTGCGCGCGCAGAGGTCAGGCACGCCCATACTGGCGCACCGGACGATCTACAGTGCATGTCCAGTGCGCCACCGGACATCAAGGCGGGCCCAGAAGTCAGAGCTCCAACGGTCGGAACCCAACGGCTTTGGTGACGTGGCTGTCGCACCGGACATGTCCGGTGTGCACCGGACTGTCCGGTGCGCCATCGAACAGACAACCTCACCAAACGGCTAGTTTGGTGGTTGGGGCTATAAATACCCCCAACCACCCACCATTCATTGCATCCAAGTTTTCATACTTCCAACCACTTACAAGAGCTCTAGCATTCAATTCTAGACACACCAAAGAGATCAAATCCTCTCCAAATTCCACACAACGCCCTAGTGATTAGAGAGAGAGATTTGCTTGTGTTCTTTCGAGCTCTTGCGCTTGGATTGCTTTCTTCTTTCTTGATTCTTTCATTGCGATCAAACTCACTTGTAATTGAGGCAAGAGACACCAAACTTGTGGTGGTCCTTGTCGGAACTTTGTGTTCCAAGTGATTGAGAAGAGAAAGCTCACTCGGTCCGAGGGACCGTTTGAGAGAGGGTAAGGGTTGAAAGAGACCCGGCCTTTGTGGCCTCCTCAACGGGGAGTAGGTTTGAGAGAACCGAACCTCGGTAAAACAAATCCGCGTGTCTTACTTCATTATTCGCTTGCAATTTGTTTTGCACCCTCTCTCGCGGACTCTATTATATTTCTAACGCTAACCCAGCTTGTAGTTGTGATTATTTTTGAGAATTTCAGTTTCGCCCTATTCACCCCCCCTCTAGGCGACTTTCAGTAAGCGGCGAGAGATGGTAACTGACGTATCACCGATTTGGATGTACAGGGTTGGGACAGACGTAACAAGCACCCTAGAGATGCGCGGCCCATAGGCCTGACCGACCGAATTGGGAGATGGGCGCACAACGCGGGAAGTGGAGCCGAGGCACAACCATTATCGAGTCGAGACCGAGTAAGATAAATCAACCCATCTTTTCAATACTCGATGTTATCTCTCACCTGTTGGGAAAGACCGTTGGGTCCTCGTTGACCGTGACCGCGAGGTGGCCCGTGCTATTTCGTAAAGTTTTTGGAGTTCAAAGGCCGGTCCATGAATGGTTCGCGACCGCTCCCTAAACCCCAGAGCAATGGGCGATTATGAGATGGGCACCGTAGCGGCTAGTACCCTAGCGCACGAGCCTATCGTAGGGCATTTCTATATCGTGTTTGAGTCCTAGGGAACGTCTGACTCATGGTTTATCATGGAGAGAGATAACGAGGCGTCGAACCCAGTCGAACTAGGCCAACAACTATATGAGTTGGAACCTGGGAGTATGAGGACGGTCTCCAACGGACCCCACGCATGGGTCCCGCTAAAGTAATCGGGGCTATTGGTCACTTGTTCTCAAATGCTATGAATTAAGAACAAGGCAACACAAATGTTAATGGTTAAAGACCTTCGTCCTTCGAAGCATTATATCCCTTAAGATATAATAATCTTCAGACGAAGGTTATGAAGGACATACCTTCATCATCTCAATATGTAATAATGAAATCATAAGTATATGAAACATAGAAAAGAACATGAATAATCATGTTAAATCTTATTTATATTTTCATTATATAATCATAAACAGACATCAATGATATTGAATTACATTTGTATCTTCGTCTTGACAGAAGGTGAAAATCCAAGAGTGACGTGCGAGTGATTACAAGTTAACGTGAACAGTACGGTGCTACCGTTCATCTATTTATAGGCACAGGACGCAGCCTGTGTAAAATTACATCCATGCCCTTGAAATTTACTATTGACTAAGGGATAATCCATCAAGGTCTAGACAGCCTTTTTCCCCTTTAAGTCGGTTTCATTTTCCACCGCCAAGCCGAAGCTTCTCCATTCGTAGCTTCGAAACTAGATCATCCTTCTCCCAGACCGCACCTTTCATATCGTGTACACCTTCATCCCAAGGCTGAAGGTCCCTGTGAATATATTATACTTGGAAAACATGTTAGTTGTGTTTTTGAGGACCTTCAGAAGATGAAGGCCCCCAACAGGGGCCTCACTCAGATTACCCGTTTGTACCTCACCGAGCGCCATGATCTCGACCATCAAGCGAAGCATGGTACGACTCAACTTTCCCTTAACGAACGAATCCCCTATAAAGAACAGGGGACTCGGGGGCTCGCTTCACAAAAAGAAGGGCCCGTTTGGATCAGCGGACCGAGGCCCACTGAGCGCCATGATCTCAACCACCGAGGGGAGCATGGTATGGCTCACCCTTCCCCTCCCGGCAGACGGGATGCATGGGAAGGAACAGAGAAAAGACAGAATATGCCACCCAGACAGATCCTCTGTAACGAACGAGGGACTTGGGGCTCGCTCCACAAAAAAGGAGGCTCACCGTGACTTCCATCGTCAAGGGTGCATAAGACAACTCGCTCTTCCCTTTCCGGTGGACGGATTGTGTGGGATGGGACGATATGCCCCCTAGACGAACCCATCATCATCAGCGGAAGGCCTGGGTAACAAGATGGTGGGCCACAGATAGGAACATGCTTGGGCAGCAACGTGCCAGATCTCGCTACCCATAATGCAATACTCCCGATTTCTCCAAAGATGTGCGGGATGCAGGAAACCAGGGATGACTGGCTTAACGCCGGGATGGGCTAGAAGCTTACCGAACCACCTTTTGGGGCCCGCGAACCGCACCGAGGCTGCCTGGGCATGATAAAGGAATAGGAGAAGCCCCAAAATAATTACACGAAAACTCATTTTTCGCACTAGACGCTAAAAATATCGTGTGCAGGAAAGGGAGATGAATTGTTCCACCAACGAGTTCAGAAGGAGATATTACAAAAGCATAGGGGCGGACGCGCCTAGGCTGTCCCGTGGCTAAAGTGACCTACAGATACATCCTAATCAGGGGGTCAATTGATTACATTTTCTAGCGGAAGCATGTCGGCCATGGCCCTAGCGAATATGTTGTCGTCATCCTCAATGTCCTCTAGGGCGCCAGCGATCACGTCCTCTAATAGGTCGCCAGTGCCGAGATTGTAGCTCGACCAGATCTGCACAAAGGCTAGAGCCCTACAGCACCACGACGAGCGCCATGACGGACGGATAGGCGCACCCGGTTAGTGACACCAAGGATGCGCTCTTCTCGATTGGCACCCCGTCCATGGATGAAGGCGACCACCTCATCCACACCCTCGCGGAGGCCCGCGACCTCTAGCTCCAGCCCTGACAATGGCATGGGAAGAAGGGGAAAGAAGTCAAAAAACAACCAATGAGGTGTCTTCATGAAAGAAGTAGTACTGACCCAGAACGCGACGGTCTGCCTGCCTGGCCACCGCACCGTCTATAGCCCCGAGCACTGTGTTGGTGGCGGCCAGGCTCTCCCAAAGGTCTGAAGGGGTCTTTGACGACCGGATCAGGATCCCACACTGTTAAAAAGACATCCCAAAGTCTTTCCTTTGTCCCATCGAGATTACCTGGCTACACAAAAAAGTTAATGAGATAAGCACAATCTCGAGAATCATGGAGTAAAGAGGAAGGAGTATGTGCATCGAGTCGGTCATCTTTTGCCGGAGAGGACGCAACACGAGGGGCACTCCTCTATCGAACGCTTGTTCGAGTCCATAAGGGGCTGCGGAGAAATCGCCCCTCAATGAAGAAGTCAAAATAAGGCAAGGCGCGATGAAGACACCCTAGGGAGGGGTCATTTATAGAAAAGCACGCTGCACGACTAAGCAACGTGAATATCAATCATCGTGTACGAAAGAGGGCAACGGTTTGGTGTCGCTTACGAAAAAGCTATGGAAGTGTGCGACGGAAGAGCAGAACACCGTCCGACCCTTCATCAGCCTCTAAAGGAAGATATTGTCCCCTCGGGGGCTACTATCGGAGAAATGATCCCCAATCCTTGGGACCCACCGGTCAGTGAACGCACTAAGCAAAGAGCCCTAGTCGCTAGGGCCCGTTGGTTAGCTAGAAGAGGTGCATACGTCAACCCTGCAAGAACCCACCCCCGGTCGAACCTCGTGGCACCCATACTGGGGTCGGACGTGGCGGAATCTGACGAGGGCAGACATGTCAGAAGGGAACCACTCGAGTGGATCCCGCGCTTGGTCCCAGACTGATCCACCATAAATAATTAGTCGCATTAACCACACTTGACATCGAGCCATGGCGCAAGCGCCGGTTCGTGTCCCACTCATGACCTACAAAACCCTCGGGCCAACTCATGACCTATGAGCCCCCCCGGCCTACATCGTATTTATGGTCCACACACCCCTCGACCTATTGCGTACTCATGGCCTATCGTACTAGGCCTGAGTGCGCAAGCCTCTGGCAGGGTGCAACACGATGGGTCACGCCAAGCCCTAGGCTACGAAGGCCAGGGGTCGGCATAGCCTAAATGATAACACCTGGAACCCTCGCACCTCCTGCGCCATCCTCCACAGTAAATATGAGACAACCAGGCAACCTTAGGCCCCACAAGCACGCATGGCTTTACCTAGGAATAATGCTGGTTTTACCCTTGCCTTACGACTCCTTTCCAAGGAAGCCATCGCTTGACAACCCCTCTCCCACCCTATAAAAGGGAGGGGTAGGCCGAGTGGTGGACCTAGTTGCTATGCTTAGGGTGTGCCAGAAAAATATAAAAAACAAATAAAAAATGGGGATCAACAAGGCTCGAACCTTGACCACCAAGTTTAAAATATAGCACTTATACCACTATGTTAACTAGACATATGTAATCTTAGGGTGTGCCGTGACCCATATGGACCACCCATTGGATCCGGCCCTGGGTAGACCTCTAGGCAAGGGGATGTTTTTAGACAGAGCCGAGCTCACTCAAACATGCACCCATAAGGACAAACCCCAGACGAACAGGAGGAGGAGCGCCGACCAGGACTAGGAGGCCGGAGCCCCGCCGCCAAGCCAAGACTTATTTAGGACTCCACTTCCACCCCGATAAAGAGACTTGGGTGGCTATACTTTTACGGAATCTTTGTAAAGGCTACATAGTTAAACCTTGTCGACTTGCCTTGGAAATGTTTAAGGGTCTATACAATCCGAGGTAAAAAAAGATCGCAGCTCATGGGTAAAGTGTGCGATCTCTACAGAGGAATGAAACTGGTATATCAGTTGTGCTAACGGTTAAGAGCGACCTAGGGAGCTCCACTTATTAGAGACAAAATGATTACGATGACAATGATGGTTTTGGGTTCACCTTTGCTCAAGTGCTTGTCCAGGTGCGAGGGTCAAGAGTTGATGAAATATATTCATTCAGGCATTTGTGGATCACATATTAGACCTAGAGCATTGCTAGGCAAGGTGTTTCGTTAAGGTTTTTACTGGCCAAAATCAGCTTTGGATGTAGCAGATTTGGTAAGAAAGCGTGACAACTGCAAAAAATGTGCAAAATATCGGAAACAACCCTTGTCATTTACATAATTAATTTAACCAGCATGGCCATTACAAAGGTGGTGTATAGATATAATTGATTCAATGCCACCGGCACAAGGAAACTTAAGATATGCCATAGTTGCAGTAGAGTACTTCTCCAAGTGAATCGAAGCAAAAGCATTAGTGGACGATGCATGGCTGACATGGGAGAGCAGTGGGCGTGGGCTCTGGCAACAACGGGAAGACAAACCATACGGAGAAACAAACTAACTGGTGGTAGTGACAAATAATTTTCATTAACTCTATTAAAATGTAGTTGACAAAACAACCCTTGAGAAGCTCCACCAAATTGATGAATCTAGTTCTGAATTCAACAATTTGGTAAATCTGTATTTCATAAATTTGAGACGAACTTTTTGTAAAGTGAACCTGTTTTTGTTGAATCTCCAGTTGTTGGAGTTGTCTCGAAGAAACCCTAAAATCTAGAGATAAGTTACTGGATTCAAATGTTCTAGCTCTCAGGAAACTAGGAAACTGACTTGCACTACACTAGACTAGTTGAAAAGCAGAAAGGATTTGCTACAACATATTGAATACATTTCATTGAAGCATATTGAATACATTTCATTGAATTATCGACAGGGACAATGTTAGCAGTGGGATGGGTAGGCTTTCTGCCCTCTACTGCGAGCCCCTAGAACATCACTAAAGCCCCTCCTAGAATTTAAAATATTCACAGTATAATCATATGTATTTAATATAAGACTACTTTAAACTATTGTGTATGTCTATTGTGTGTGATTTAGTGAGTGTCGGGGACCGTAATTAGGGGTACCCCCGATGCTCCTTAATCCGGCTGGAAAACATCTTCAGAACAAACCATACACGGCTGATAAGGCATGGTTCAAGTCAAGGCCACGTCTACCGAGGGACGCGACCTCATCCGAGCCCAGCCTCGGGCAGGAACAGTAGTCCCGGACGAATTCACGCCTCGCCCGAGGGCCTCCTCAGGCAGTGGGCGCACCCTCGGCTCGCCCAAAACCCAACTCGGGCAGACTTTGTCGTGCAGCGACCTCGACCAAATTGCCTTACCAACCGACTGTATCACATGCGCATTTAATGCGGGGATCGCCTAACACCTTATCTTGACACGCGTGCCTCAGTCGGCAAGGTCGAAGTGACCGCAGTCACTTCGCCCCTTTACTGATCGTTCTGACAGGAAAACAGCGCTATTCACCCCGCTTCGGCAACTGTGCCAGCCACCAGGGAAAGACTAACAACAGTCACGGCCTTTCCTGAGTTCGGACTCGGGCGCAACAGGGAGCTCCGCCTCGCCCGACCCCGGGCCTCGGCCTCAGCTTCGGTCTCGGGAGAAGGTCTCCGCCTCGATCGACCCCGACCTCAGCCTCAGCCTCGGCCTCGGGAGAAGGACTCCGCCTCGCCCGACCTCGGCCTCGGCCTCAGAGGAGTCGCCGCCTCGCCCGACCTCAGCCTCGGCCTCAGAGGAGTCACCGCCTTGTCTGACCCCGGCCTCGGACCGACTACGCTACAGGGGATACATCATTACCCTACTCCTAGCTAGCTGCCTCAGGCTATGAAGGAACAAGACCGGTGTCCCATCTAAGGTGACTCCGGTAACAGGTAATGATGGTTCCCCGCGTGCGCCCATGACGTCGGATTGCTCTCAACCTCCTACGGAAGCAAGGAAACGTCAACAGCATCCATGCCGCACCGCCAGCTATGCTTCTACAGGGCTCAAGGCATTCTCCGATGGCCATGTTGGTACATGTACAGGGCTCAAGGCACTTCTCCGACGGCCACGTTGGTACATGTACAGGGCTCAAGGCAATTCTCCGTCAGCCACGTTAGCTCATAGCTACACCCCCATTGTACAGCTGGGCATTTCCTTGTATCTATAAAAGGGGATGTCCAGGGCCTTCCTAAGGCACGTTGACACATGTTGACACACGTTGACACACATGGACAGACGGGGACGGGAAACAAAGCGCACGTATGAACACACGGACGCGCGACGCAGGCGAGCGGAGGCAGACTCAGACGGCTTGCCTCAAGGCCGAACCCTCTCTTTCTCGCTCTCGCTCCCCCGCAACGCTTGTAACCCCTACTACGAGCACCCCGGTGCGAGATAACATAAGCCTCATTCCCCTCTTGTGTTCCATCTTGCATCAACCCATCTGGGCAGGGACACGCAGCAACAAATTTACTGGTCGGTTGACGGTCCTCGCGGGTCCGAAACGCCGACAGTTGGCGCGCCAGGTAGGGGCTCGCTACGTGTTAACGAATACTTTCCCGTTGAGTTCCAGATGGGTAGCTTTCAGCAACCTCTTCGGCTCGGGACGGTGCTCCACTTCGGAAGTCTCGAGTTCATGTCCCTCGACGGCGGCTACGACATGGTACTGCTCCCCTCGCAGCACAACGACGGTAGTCGGCCCGCTCGGCGGAGGCGAACTCGACGATGGCATCTCCTCGCGGCAGAAGAGGAACACCCGGGTTTGCCCTGCCACCCTCCTCGCTGGAGGAGGAGACGGGGCAACCGTGGCCAGGCAGGAGGCGGCACCTCATCGGCTGTTGAAACAAAGCGAGTTGACGACGCCGGCACCCCTGCGGGGGACATGTCGGGTGTTGTCCTCGCACCTGAGACAACGGTGGGTGTCACTTCCCAGCAATGTGCCAACCCCAAGCGGACTGATGACGCCAGCACCCTCGCGAAGGACTTGCTGGACGTTAGCCTCGTACCTGAGATAACGGTGCAGTCCGTCCCCGATGCGACTTCGCCACCGTCCATCAACCAAGAGGTACCATCCGTTTTTCATCTTGTTCCCTTTAGATTCAGCTTCGATCCACCAAGCGACCCCGCTTCGGTGAGCGCTTTCGCTAGGGCATATCCTGACCTTCCGGGGTACCATATGTGGTCAACTTGGGACCGACTAACGACCGTCTCAACCTCCGGACCCGCGGGTTCCGAGGAAGAGGACGACCCCGACGTCAGTTGGGATTTCTTCGGACTCTATGATCCCGGTGCCATGCGTGACTTCATGTCCGCATGTGACCACTGCCTCTCCGGCTACTCTGATGATGCCACAGCCTTGACGACGAGGGTTGCGACCCAACTCGCGAGTGCTACCACATCGATCAGGAGGATCACGATGGAGAAAACCACCTTGGCGTGCCAGGAAGTGACAGCGCCCTTGCACCTGCGTCTCGCATCGAGATCCCGCGGGAGCTAGCTGTGGTCCAAGTCCCTGTGGGGGGGTCTAGACACACAGCTTGAGCAACTCCGCGAGATGCAGGCCAAGCTCGACGAAGAAGCAGAGCGGCTTGTGCAGCTCCGACAAAACATCGAGCAGGAGTGGGCAAGCCAGGCACTCGTCGGAGGAGCGTGTCAACGGGCCCGGGACATCCAGCGCCGCATTGTTGACGATGCCTAGGTGATGCCGCCCCCGGCCTTCAACGGTGTCGGCCAGAGCCTAGCTGCAGCAGCAATGTTGCTTCGAACAATGATGGAGCCATCCACCACCGAGGGGCGACGTATCTAGGGCGAGCTCAAGGGCCTCCTAGAAGACGCCACTGTCCGACAAGCCGAGAGCTCTGCCTCCCGGAGGCAAGGAGACCCCTCGGAGAATCGCACAACGCCCCCCCCCACGACGCGTGAGGGAGGCCTCGGTCCACACCAAGCGCACATGGGACAGGACGCCTGTAGCCCCGGATCGCCTCGGCGACGAGCAGCACCGCCGCGACCGTCGAGCCCGACTCGAGGAAAGGGTGCGCCAAGGCTGCCACCCCAGGCGCGGGGGACGCTACGACAGTGAGGAGGATCGGAGTCCCTCGCCCGAGCCACCAGGTCCGCGAGTCTTTAGCCGGGCCATACGACGAGCGTCGTTCCCGGCCCGGTTCCGAGCCCCGACTACCATCACCAAGTACTCAGGGGAGACAAGGCCGGAGCTATGGCTTGCGGATTATCGGCTGGCATGCCAGTTGGGAGGGACGGACGACGACAACCTCATCATCCGCAACCTCCCCCTTTTCCTCTCCAACGCTGCCCGGGCCTGGCTGGAGCATCTGCCTCCTGCGCAGATCTCCGACTGGGACGGCCTGGTCAAGGCTTTCGTTGGAAATTTCTAGGGTACGTACGTGCGCCCTGGGAACTCATGGGATCTCCGAAGCTGCGGCCAGCAGCCAGGGGAATCCCTCCGAGAGTACATCCGACGGTTTTCAAAGAAGCGCACCGAGCTGCCCAACATCACCGACTCGGATGTCATCGGCGCTTTCCTCGCCGGCACCACTTGCCGGGACCTGGTGAGTAAACTAGGACGCAAGACTCCCACCAAGGCGAGCGACTTGATGGACATCGCCATCAAGTTCGCCTCTGGTCAGGAGGCGGTCGAAGCCATCTTCCGAAAGGACAAGCAGCCTCAGGGAGGGCAGAAGGAAGACGCCCCCGAGGCGTCCGTCCAGCGTGGCACGAAGAAGAAGGCCAAGAAGAAGGCGCAGGCAAAGCGCCAACGTCGTCGACACGGATCTCGTCGCTGCTGCCGAGCACAGGAACCCTCAGAAGCCTCCCGGAGGAGCCTACGCGTTCGACAAGATGCTCAAGGAGTCGTGCCCCTATCAAAGGGGTCCCGTCAAGCACACCCTTGAGGAGTGCGACATGCTCCGGCGCTACTTCAACAAGGCTGGACCCTCGGCAGAAGGTGGCAAAGACCAAGGCAACAACAAGAAGGGGGGCGACAAGGAAGAGGAGTTCCCGGAGGTCCACAACTGCTTCATGATCTACGACAGACAGGTGGCGAACGCCTCGGCTCAGCACCGTAAGCAGGAGCGCCGGGAGGTCTGCTCAGTGAAGGTAGCGGCGCCGGTCTACCTAGACTGGTCTGACAAGCCCATTACCTTCGACTAAGGTGACCACCCCGACTACGTGCCGAGCCCAGGAAGGTACCCGCTCATCATCGACCCGATCATCGGTAACGTTAGGCTCTCCAAGGTCCTCATGGACGGAGGCAGCAGCCTCAACATCATCTACGCTGAGACCCTGGAGCTCTTGGGGGTTGATCGGTCCGAGATCCGGGCTGGTGCAGCACCCTTCCACGGGATCGCACCCGGAAAGCGTATCCTGCCCCTCCGACAGATTGACTTACCCGTTTGCTTTGGAACTCCCTCCAATTTCCGAAAGGAAACCCTCACCTTCGAGGTGGTCGGGTTCCGAGGGACCTACCACGCGGTGTTGGGAAGACCGTGCTACGCCAAGTTCATGGCCATCCCCAACTACACTTACCTCAAGCTCAAGATGTCTGGCCCCAAGGGAGTCATCACCGTCGGACCCACGTACCGCCACGCTTATGAGTGCGACGTGGAATGCGTGGAGTACGCCGAGGCCCTCGCCGAGTCCGAAGCCCTCATCGCCGACCTGGATTGCCTCTCCAAAGAAGCACCCGACATGAAGCAGCGCGTCGGCAACTTCGAACCGGCCGAGGAAGTTAAGCATGTCCCTCTCGACCCCAGCAACAACACCGGCAAGAAAGTCAGGATCGGCTCCGAGCTCGACCCCAAATAGGAAGCAGTGCTCGTCGACTTTCTCCACGCAAACGACGAAGTTTTTGCGTGGACTCCCTCGGACATGCCCGACCCATGAAGCAGTCCCTGCGCCGCTTTGACGAAGAAAAGCGCAGGGCCATAGGTGAGGAGGTCCACAAGCTGATGGCTGCAGGGTTCATCAAAGAGGTATTCCATCCTGAATGGCTAGCTAACCCTGTGCTGGTAAAGAAAAAAGGTGGGAAATGGAGGATGTGCGTAGACTACACTAGTTTAAACAAAGCATGTCCAAAGGTTCCCTACCCTCTGCCTTGCATCGATCAAATTGTGGACTCCACTGCTGGGTGTGAAACCCTATCTTTCCTCGACGCCTATTCAAGTTATCACCAAATCAAGATGAAAGAATCCGACCAGCTTGCGACTTCTTTCATCACACCCTTTGGCATGTATTGTTATACTACAATGCCATTTGGCTTGAGGAATGTAGGTGCAACCTACCAAAGGTGCATGAACCATGTGTTCGGAGAACACATCGGTAGAACGGTCGAAGCTTATGTCGATGACATTGTTGTCAAGACAAGGAAAGCCTCCGACCTCCTCTCCAACCTCGAAATAACTTTCGGGTGCCTACGTGCGAAGGGCGTAAAACTCAATCCCGAGATGTGTGTCTTCGGAGTCCCCCGAAGCATGCTCCTAGGGTTCATCGTCTCTGAACGAGGCATCGAGGCCAATCCAGAGAAGATTGCGGCCATCACCAGCATGGGGCCCATCAAAGACTTGAAAGGAGTACAAAGGGTCATGGGATGCCTTGCGGCTCTGAACCGCTTCATCTCACGCCTCGGCGAGAAAGGATTGCCCTTGTATCGCCTCTTAAGGAAGGCCGAGCACTTCACTTGGCCCCTCGAGGCCGAAGAAGCCCTCGGAAACTTAAAGGCACTCCTTACTAATGCACCCATCTTGGTGCCCCCTGCTGCGGGAGAAACCCTCTTGATTTACGTAGCCGCAACCACTCAGGTGGTCAGCGCCGCGATCGTAGTCGAGAGACGAGAAGAGGAGCATGCACTGCTCATCCAGAGGCCGGTCTACTTCATCAGTGAGGTGCTATCCGAGACCAAGATACGCTACCCACAAATCTAGAAGCTACTGTACGCAGTAATTCTGACACGGCGAAAGTTGCGACACTACTTCGAGTCTTATCCGGTGACTGTGGTGTCATCCTTCCCCCAGGGAGAGATCATCCAGTGTCGAGAGGCCTCGGGTAGGATAGCAAAATGGGCAGTGGAACTCATGGGCGAAATACTTTCATTCGCTCCTCGGAAGGCCATAAAATCTCAAGTCTTGGCAGACTTCTTGGCTGAATGGGTCGACACCCAATTGCCGACAGCTCCAATACAGCCCGAACTTTGGACCATGTACTTCGATGGGTCGCTTATGAAAACAGGAGCAGGTGCTGGCTTGCTCTTCATTTCACCCCTCAGGAAACATGTGCGCTACGTACTGCGCCTCCATTTTTCGGCGTCAAACAACGTGGCCGAGTACGAAGCCTTAGTTAATGGACTACGCATCACCGTCGAGCTAGGGGTTTGGCGCCTCGACGCTCGTGGCGACTCGCAGCTTGTTATTGACCAAGTCATGAAGAACTCCCACTGCCGCGATCGGAAAATGGAGGCCTACTGCGATGAAGTTTGGCGCTTGGAAGGCAAGTTCTACGGACTGGAGCTCAACCATGTTGCTCGACGGTACAACGAGATCGCGGATGAGCTGGCGAAAATAGCCTCGGGGCGAACGACAGTTCCCCCGGACGTCTTCTTCAGGGACATATATCAACCATCCGTCAAACTCGACGACGCGCCCGAACCCGAGGAGACCTCGGCCCAGCCCGAGGTACCCTCGGCCACCGAGGGTGAGGCCCTGCGCGTTGAGGGGGAACAGAACGGGGTTGCACCAAACCAAAACTGGTAGACCCCGTACCTGGAATATCTCCTTCGAGGAGAGCTGCCCCTCGACAAGGCCGAAGCTCGGCGACTGGCTCGGCGCGCCAAGTCGTTCGTTTTACTAGGTGATGAACACGAGCTGTACCACCGCAGCCCCTCAGGCATTCTCCAACAAAGCATATCCATTGCCCAAGGACAAGAGCTGTTACAAGAAATACACTCGGGGGCTTGCGGTCACCATGCAACACCACGAGCCCTCTTGGGAAACGCTTTCCGACAAGGGTTCTACTGGCCAACCGCGGTGGCCGACACCACTAGGATTGTACGCTCCTGCCGAGGGTGTCAATTCTATGCGAGACAGATGCACCTGCCCGCTCAGACCCTGCAAACAATACCCATCACTTGGTCGTTTGACATATGGGGTCTGGACCTCGTCGGTCCCTTGCAGAAGGCACCCGGGAGCTTCAAGCACCTGCTGGTCGCCATCGACAAATTCTCCAAGTGGATCGAGGTCCGACCCTTAACCAGCATCGGGTCCCAGCAGGCGGTGGCGTTCTTCACAAATATCATCCATCGCTTTGGGGTCCCAAACTCAATCATCACCGACAATGGCACGCAGTTCACTAGGAAAAGGTTCCTGGACTTCTGCGAGGACCACCACATCCGTGTGGACTGGGCCACCGTAGCTCACCCAATGATGAATGGGCAGGTGGAACGCGCCATCAGTATGATTTTGTAGGGACTAAAACCGAGGATCTACAACGACCTCAACAAGTTTGGCAAGCGGTGGATAAAAGAACTACCCTCGGTGTTGGGGCCATGCTTCGTTGCGCCGAAGGTCTTGTAGGAAGAAGCAGCTTCGGCTGAAGTTGCCCCCAGGAGATGACCGAAGGTCCCTCTTCATGAAGCTTCGGAATTACAAACCGACTTAGAGATAGAATGACCTTTTAATCCATAAAGGTCTGAGTCAATGTTGTAAACTTTTATGGGGGGCATAATTGTAATTCTTCACAGGCTGTGTCCTGTGTCTATAAATAGATGAACAGTACCCCCGTACTGGTCACGCTGACTTGTATTCACTCGTGCGTCACGCTTGTATTTTTGCCTTCCGTCAAATCGAAGGTACAAATGTAATTCAATATTGTTCTTATTCTTCCATGATCATATAATGATGACACTTAATAATGTTATATGATTATTCATGTATTCTTTCATGTTTCATGTGCTTTTTCTCTTATCAATATAAATTATGATGATGAAGGTATGTCCTTAATAACCTTCGTCCGAAATCGTTATATCCTAAGGGAAATAACGCTTCGGGGGACGAAGGACATTAATAATTAACTTTTCTGTGTTGCCTTGTTCTTAATTCGAAGCATTTGAGAACAAGTCCCCAACACTCGCTGGTTTGGAGTCTGAGGACGACGCCGAGCCGAGCCACGGGCTTCTCGCTGTTTTTCCTAGTCTATGGGGTCGAGGCCATCCTACCCACGGACTTGGAATACGGTTCCCCGAGGACAAAGGCTTACGACGACCAAAGCAACCAGACCAACCGAGAGGATTCATTGGACCAGCTGGAAGAGGCTCGGGACATGGCCTTACTACACTTAGCGCGGTATCAGCAGTCCCTGCGACGCTACCATGCCCGAAGGGTTCGGCCCCGAGACTTCCAAGTGGGAGACTTGGTACTTCGGCTATGACAAGACACCCGAGGGCGCCACAAGCTAACTCCTCCCTGGGAAGGGCCGTTCATCATCACCAAGATTTTGAAGCCCGGGACATACAAGATGGCCAATGACCAAGGCGAGGTCAGCAACGCTTGGAACATCGAACAGCTACATCGCTTTTACCCTTAAAATGTTTCAAGTCATTCATGTATCTCGCTTTTCTTTACATGCATAAATAAAGTCTAACCATCAAGGAAGGATCAGCCTTGCCTCGGCAAAGCCCGACCCTCCCTCGGGGGCTACAAGGGGGTTAACCCCCTCTGCATCAAAATTTTCCTCGGAAAGGTCTTTTATCAGAACGATTTTCGCGCTTTTCGACTGCGTCGATAACAGAATCCTAAAGACGAGCGAGAGAGACCTTGAACGGCAAGGCCGACCGAGCCGAGGGACTCCTACGCCTCCAGGATACGGATACCTCACTCGTCACCTTCCACGAAGGGTAGCTCACGCTCGGATAAGCGATTCTGCTACCGAACAAGTCCTAACGCTCGAAAACTCTTCTATCAAAATGACGTTTCGTGCTTTTCGACCGAGCTGAGGGACTCCTACGCCTCCAGGATACGGATACCTCACTCATCACCTTTCGCGAAAAGTAACTCACGCTCAGATAAGCGATTCCGCTACCAAACAAGTCCTAAGGCTCGAAACAAGAGGAAAGGAAACACAGCTTTAAACTTCAACAACGAAAATGTCTAGGCCTCAGCGGCCGCAAAAGACATACGCATACTTAGAACAAACTGTTCCTGCAGGCTCAGACATCGGTAGGGGGAGGAGCAGCACCCTCGGCGTCGTTTCCACCCTCGGCAGGATCTGGCCCGGCCTCGGACGGCGACTCGGGCGGAAGGATCTCCACCTCAAAAGAGGAAGCCAGCGCCGCGCTTGGGCCCTCGGCAGCCACGTCAAGCCTCTGGACCTCGGCTAAGGCAGCCTCCTCTTCGTCGGGTAAGCAGTACGCCTTACTGACCCGCTCCAGATCCACGTCGTAGTGGGAAGCGAGCACGGCGAAGGCCCGCCTGACACCGTGGTGCAGCGCCCGGGGAGTCTATTGCGCATATGGTCGCCCAAGGCCCGCAGATGACTCTGGGGGGAGCTACCCGAGGGGACGCCGTCAAGGCCAAAGGCCTTGTAGAAAGCCGAGATAGCCTCGGACATGGCCACGCGGTCAGCCTCCTTCTGCTCAGCCGCCTCGGCAAGCGCCTTGCAGTTCTTGACGGACTCGTTAAGAGCCGTCTCGAACCCTGCAGACAGTCGGACAACATTCTTCAGACCCGCGAGGAGAAGAATGGAGATAGAAACAAAGTCACAAAGCGGGCGAAACAACCTTCGGCCCGGAAACGCTGCTGCGAGGCCTTAGCTTGGGCGGACCAAGCAGACCCGACGGCCACGGCCAGACCCTCTGCAAGGGTCCCGGCCCGGGCGGTCGCCTCGGAGTCTAGAAAGGAGGAACCCCCTCTGTGCCGAAAACTTTCCTCGAAAAAGTTTTTGAAAGTCGCCTAGAGGGGGGTGAATAGGGCGAAACTGAAATTTACAAAATTAATCACAACTACAAGCCGGGTTAGCGTTAGAAATAATAATGAGTCCGAGAGAGAGGGTGCAAAACAAATCGCAAGCGAATGAAGAGTGAGACACGCGGATTTGTTTTACCGAGGTTCGGTTCTCGCAAACCTACTCCCCGTTGAGGAGGCCACAAAGGCCGGGTCTCTTTCAACCCTTACCCTCTCTCAAACGGTCCCACAGACCGAGTGAGCTTCTCTTCTCAAATTAAACCGGGAACAAAACTTCCCCGCAAGGACCACCACACAATTGGTGTCTCTTGCCTCGGTTACAATGGAGTTTTGATCACAAGAACAAGTGAGAAAGAAAAGAAGCAATCCAAGCGCAAGAGCTCAAAAGAACACGACAAATCTCTCTCGCTAATCACTAAAGCCTTGTATGGAATTGGAGAGGATTTGATCACTTGAGTGTGTCTAGAATTGAATGCCTAGCTCTTGTAAGTGGTTGAGAAGTGGAAAACTTGGATGCCATTGAATGTGGGGTGGTTGGGGTATTTATAGCCCCAACCACCAAACTAGCCGTTTGGTGGAGGCTGTCTGTCGTATGGTGCACCGGACAGTCCGGTGCACACCGGACATGTCCGATGCGACAGCCACGTCACCAGGCCGTTAGGGTTCCGACCGTTGGAGCTCTGACTGCTGGGCCCACCTGGATGTCCAGTGGCGCACCGGACATGCACTGTAGAGTGTCCGGTGCGCCAGCATGGGCGTGCCTGACTTCTACGCGCTCTGGCGCGCATTCAATGCGCCTGCAGGTAGCCGTTGGCGCCGAAGTAGCCGTTACTTCGTTGTTACACCGGACAGTCCGGTGTACACCGGACATGTTCGGTGAATTATAGCGGACTAGCCGTTGCAAATTCCCAAAGCTGGCGAGTTCAGAGTCGCGTCCCCTTGGAGCACCGGACACTATCCGGTGTATACCGGACAGTCCGGTGAATTATAGCGCGGCGACTCTGCGTTTTCCCGAAGGTAAGGAGTTCAGCGCGTGGAGAACCCTGGTGCACCGGACAGTCCGGTGCGCCAGACCAGGGTGCCTTTGGTTGTCTCTTGCTCCTTTTGTTGAACCCTTTACTTGATCTTTTTATTGGCTTATTGTGAACCTTTGGTACCTGTATAACTTATAGACTTGGGCAAACTAGTTAGTCCAATTATTTGTGTTGGGCAATTCAACCACCAAAATCAATTTAGGAAAATAGGTGTAAGCCTAATTCCCTTTCAGTTTTCCACCAAAATGACTTTCATGCCTTTCGACTATATCGACGGTGGAGTCCTAAAGACGAGCAAGAGAGACCTTGAGCGGCAAGGCCGACCGAGCCGAGGGACTCCTACGCCTCCGGGATACGGATACCTTACTCGTCACCTTCCGTGAAAGGTAACTCACGCTCGGATAAGTGATTCTGCTACCGACGAACAGGTCTTAATGCTCGAAACAAGAGGAAAGAAGCACGGCTTTATACTCAAATGTTCAGGCCTCAGCAGCCATAAAGAACAAACACACGTACTTGGGATAACTATGCTACGTAGATGTCGGCAGCACCCTCGGTGGCTTTCCCGACCTATAGCAGATATCTCTGTACTTGGAGCAATTACATTTTGCTCTTACATTCCCTTACAAACGGGACCCAGCTCCATTCCTGCAGGAATGAACTACCTCCACACCGAAGAGGGTACAAGACAACGAGCTCCAAGCGGCTCGCCGGCGATCACTGCACCAGCAGCGCGACAACGACCTCCGCCTCGGGCGGCTAGACAGCAATAGCGATGGCCTCAGGGCAAACGCTACTGCTGAAAGGCCCTCGTTCACGTCCCCTCATGGGGGACGAGAACCAGCCATTAAAGCCAAAGAGTCAGAGGTCCGGAGCGCAGACGGCACTGACGGTCTCGTCGGCAGAGGCAACCGCTGTGGTGGGAAGCCTCACCAGCGGCGGCCACCACTTCAGCACCGGCGATAGCAGCCACCTACGCACGGCACGACCATTGCCCGGGTGGAGGACGGACAGCTACACCCTGACCAGGCAGCAGCAATTCGCCTTCCCCCGCATAGCTGGAGGATGTCTCCTCTGTAGGGCTGGAGGATGCCCTTCTCCCTCGAATGCTAGAGGATGAAGCGGGTTACCGGCCCACGCGGGAGGCAGGACCCAACTCGGCGCGCCCTCCTCCCAGCCCGGATGATGAACATCCTTGAAGCTGAGGGCAGGGCAGAGGTCGCAGCCCGGCTTGCTTCTCCCCACCACGAGGCTGGTGATCATCCCTACGAATGACCATTGGTGGGGGAATGCAGCCGGGCTGCGTGATGAAAATCCTTGAAGCCGAGCGACGACTGGAGAGCGCCAACCCCCACGGGGTCGCGCTCCTCCAACAGCAGCAAGAAGAAGGCAACACAGGTGCACCCCATCTGGGGGCTCAGAAGGGGGAAAGACGCGATGAATGCGAGGAGTGTGAAGGCATGGCTACCGCCCGGGGGGTCGACCCCTTTTTAAAGGCAGATCTCCTCACTCGCACCCCCAAGCGTCACGGGAAAGGTCTCCACCGACGTGCTCCAGGGTTCCCACCCCACGACATGGGGGCTGGGTCCCACACGTCATGTGAGATGACCCGAAACGGAAGAAGCCAAATCGCCGCACACGAAGCATGTAACCGCCCCGCGGTTATAAGCATTCCCCCATCCTCGTCGAAACCAGCGGTCGAAAGGGCGGACCGCCACGCAGGAAGCGTGCAACCGCACCACGGTTGTGCACCCTTTTGGCTTCATCGCATCCGGCGGTCCAGCATGGAGGCCCGGGCCCACATGTCATGTAACCGGCGCAACGGTTACTGCGTGCAAGGAAACCACACCGCCAGTTGTGCCAATGCCGCGTCTTCTCGACTGCAGAACCAGCGTAGCGACTCAAGGCAGCCCTGCGCGTGACCCAACAGTGCCAATTAAGTGCAACGATCACGGGTCAATCAGCCGCTGGGATAGGCACGACGATTGGTATGACCAGAGGCGGGCCAGCAGTAATTGCAGCAACAGACGGGCGGAAGCAGCGGTCCAATCACCTACAGGCTCGCACCCTCTCCTGAAACGGCAGGGGAACCCTCTCCCATGGAGTAAAGACGACGCACCCGTGTTCTGTTCCTCGAACGACTCACGCACGCGCAACAGATGCCCCGCGAATCGCCCGTCCCGTCGCATTAACTCCTTGGCAGGGCAAGCGACACCTCCGGCAGGAGAAGCGGGCGCCGTTTCACCTCCGTCATGATGACCACGTCAAAAAAGGTGTGCCACATTATTTAAATTCATATCCTTTTCTTTTTCCTCTCTCTCTCTCTCTTGCCACAGGGACTAGGAAAGGGGATATTGCGAAAAGGATCCTTCTCGGTGAAGGAAACGGGCCCCGAGCCCTCCTACTGATCAGGGGTTCGAAGGTCGCGCCCTCCAGGGTTCGGCAACCGCCCTAGAGCACTCGGGCTCCGAACCCTTTACTGATCAGGGGTTCGAAGGCTGGCCACTCGGAAGGGTTCGACAGCCGCCCTAGAGCACGCAGAGTCAGGGATGACCCTAGGTACGTCCGTTACATGACCGAGGCTCGGGCTACGCTCTCGAGGTACCCTAGGACATTTTCAAGACCAGCGGGAACGATTTGTAATGGAATCCCACCGGAGGGAAGCATCGAGCCCTCGGACCCTATCGAATGGGTCTGGGTCCGGCAAATCACCTGCAGGTACTTTTGGAGCGCGCATCTGGGCCACTAGCCGACCCTTATCGAACAGGGCTCGGGCGTCCACTTGGATCACCCGCTAGCAACTCATTGGAGACACCATGTTCGGTGCCCTTCGAGGGTAACATGGCGCTTCCCCACCCCTTCCTCCTTGCGGAAAGGCGACGAAGGGGCGTACAATAAAAGTCGAGACGGTCCTTGATCGTCCTCTCGCTCCGTGCGGAGGCTCGGGTGCTGCTCTCGCACTAGGCTACGGCCGAACTGTTGACCACGTCAACAAACCAGCTGAGAGCACCTAGAGGGGGGTGAATAGGTGATCCTGTAAAAACTTAAAACTTAAAGCCACAAAACTTGATTTGGAGTTAGCACAATGAAGTCAAGTGGCTAAGGAGAGCTCTTGTGAAGCACAATAGACACAGTGAGAACAAGCACAAGAGACACGAGGATTTATCCCGTGGTTCGGCCAAGTACAACACTTGCCTACTCCACGTTGTGGCGTCCCAACGGACGAGAGTTGCACTCAACTCCTCTCAAGTGATCCAATGATCAACTTGAATACCACGGTGTTCTTCTTTTCTTTACTCTTTCCCGTTTGCAAGGAATCTCCACAACTTGGAGCCTCTCGCCCTTACAATAAGGATCAAAGTGAAAGCACTAGAGTAAGGGAGGGAAGCAACACACACAAATCCATAGCAAAACGCACACACACGGCCAAGACTCGAGCTCAAATGAATATCACAAGGTTCTCACTAGAACGAAGCTCAAATCACTAAGAATGTCAAACGAGTGCGCAAAGATGGAGTGTGAATGATCAAGAATGCTCAAAGTATGCTTGGTGTACTCCTCCATGCGCCTAGGGGTCCCTTTTATAGCCCCAAGGCAGCTAGGAGCCGTTGAGAGTGAAAGGGAATTAGGCTTACACCTATTTCCTAAACTAATTTTGGTGGTTGAATTGCCCAACACAAATAATTGGACTAACTAGTTTGCCCAAGTCTATAAGATCTACAGGTACCAAAGGTTCACAATAAGCCAATAAAAAGATCAAGAGAAAGGGTTCAAACAAAGGAGCAAAGAGAGAACCGAAGGCACCCTGGTCGGGCGCACCGGACTGTTCGGTGCGCCACCGGACAGTGTCCGGTGCACCAGGGGACTTGAAGCCAAACTCCTCACCTTCGGGAAAACGCAGAGTCACTCCGCTATAATTCACCGGACTGTCCGGTGTACACCGGACAGTGTCTGGTGCCCCAAGGATGAAGAGACTCTGAACTCGTCGGCTTCGGGAATTCGCAACGGCTAGTCCACTATAATTCACTGGACATGTCCGGTGTACACCGGACTGTCCGGTGTGACAACGAAGCAACGACTACTTCAGGCGCCAACGACTACCTGCAGCGCATTAAATGCGCGCCAGCGCGCGCAGAAGTCAGGCACGCCCATGCTGGCGCACCGGACACTCCACAGTGCATGTCCGGTGCGCCACCGGACATCGAGACGGGCCCAGCAGTCAGTGCTCCAACGGTCGGAACCCTAACGGCCTGGTGACGTGGCTGTCGCACCGGACTGTCCGGTGCACCATACGACAGACAGCCGCCGCCAAATGGCTAGTTTGGTGGTTGGGGCTATAAATACCCCCAACCACCCCACATTCAAGTCATCCAAGTTTTCCACCTCTCAACCACTTACAAGAGCTAGGCATTCAATTCTAGACACACTCAAGTGATCAAATCCTATCCAATTCCACACAAAGCTTTAGTGACTAGAAAGAGAGATTTGCCGTGTTCTTTTGAGCTCTTGCGCTTGGATTGCTTCTTTCTTTCTCATTTGTTCTTGTGATCAAAACTCAATTGTAACCGAGGCAAGAGACACCAATTGTGTGGTGGTCCTTGCGGGGGAAGTTTTGTTCCCGGTTTGATTTGAGAAGAGAAGCTCACTCGGTCCGAGGGACCGTTTGAGAGAGGGAAAGGGTTGAAAAAGACCCGGCCTTTGTGGGCCTCCTCAACGGGGAGTAAGTTTGCGAGAACCGAACCTCGGTAAAACAAATCCACGTGTCACACTCTTCATTCGCTTGCGATTTGTTTTGCGCCCTCTCTCTCGGACTCATTATTATTTCTAACGCTAACCCGGCTTGTAGTTGTGATTAATTTTGTAAATTTCAGTTTCGCCCTATTCACCCCCCTCTAGGCGACTTTCAGAGAGCAATCCTGGAAGGCAATTCTTGCCTTATGTCGACTAGCGCACCGGACAGTCCGGTGCGGATTTCTTTCCTATTCTAGCACAGCCGACCGTTGAGGATTTGGAGCCGTTGGCGCACCGGACACTGTCCGGTGCACACCGGACAGTCTGGTGCCCCCATCCGACCGTTGGCTCGGCCACGCGTCACGCGTGGATTGCGCGGTCGACCGTTGGCTCACCGGACAGTCCGGTGCCTCACCGGACAGTCCGGTGATCTATAGTCATACGCCGCCGTCGAGACCCGAGAGCAGCTAGTTGACCAGACGCCAGCCTGGCACACCGGACACTGTCCGGTGCACCACCGGACAGTCCGGTGTACCCAGACTGAGCAGAGTCTTGGCTGCTCGAGCCAAGTCTTTTCCAATTGTATTTTCTCTGATTCTAGCACTTAGACAAATATGTTAGTACACAAAAACCAATGTACTAAGTCTAGAATCATACCTTTGTGTTGACTTTGCACTTCTTCCACCATTTGACATAGTTTCACACTTAAACCATTTGTGTTGGTACTTGATCACCAAAATACTTAGAAATGGCCCAAGGGCACATTTCCCTTTCAATCTCCCCCTTTTTGGTGATTTATGCCAACACAACAAAAAGCAACTAAAAGAAGTGCAACATCAATGCAAATGAGAACACAAATTTGTTTTGTTCAAATCTGGCATATTTGGATCATTCTTTGCCACCACTTGGTTTGTTTTCGCAAATCAAACTCAATTTCCTATCTCTAAGTCAAACACACTTGTTGAGGCATAGAGAGAGGTATTTCAAGAGAAATTGATCAAGAATTCAAAAACTCCCCCTTTTTCCCATAATCAAACATTCTCCCCACAAGAGACCAACTTTTGACAATAAGAGACAATAAGAGTATTTTGACAAACCAAAAACTCTAATTCTATTATTTTCAAAATTCTCAAATGGTAGCTGATCTATTTCTTGCTTTGGCCTTAATTTCTCCCCCTTTGGCATTAAGCACCAAAACGGGATCATCTTTGGCCCTCAAACCACATTGCCTCACCAAAATCTTCAAATAAGAGTAAAAAGGCAATAAGGGTATTGAGATGAACTTGGAGTAAGTTACCCTCTCATCGGAGTGCAGTGGAAGTCTTGCATGGTCCAAGTTCACCTTTCCCTTTCAATCCACCTTTGAGACTAAATCAAGCAAGCTCAAACACATGGTTAGTCTCAAAGGGTCAAGTTGTAGCACATCTCCCTCTAAATATGTGCATCACTAGCAAATGGACTTGTGAGGTCCGGGGAGTTGAAAGTGCATTCATCCCTTTTATGAGTTTTGGTGATTTGGATAACAACACATTTAAAAGACTAACAAGTTTGCTAAGTGTTGAACGGGAAATTCAGTATGATGAACATACTTGAATAGTGTATAATGATCAGTGAACAAAGGTTCAACACGAGGTTAAATAACCAATGGGACAATATAAATGGATATAATATGATCTCTATATTGGTTTGAATATATGGACAAGACCTGAGAAATCACTACATACATATGATCAGAATAGAGGATAAAGTGATTAAGAGGATTGGTTAAGCCAAAGTGGATAAGATATGAGGAATCGTGAATTGGCTTGACCATATTACTACCAGTCCATATATGCTTCTATGAGAATCAGACTAGAGCTTGATTGTTTTAACAGTTATATCTAGAAGACATTCAAGCAAGGTTCACAACTGAAGAAATGATTCTCTAAATGGATGCTCAATATGATGTGACTCAAGAATGGCTTGATAGGGTGAAGATAGCAAGGAAAGGGCTTCGAGGAACTAAGCGAAGGTGAAGGCCAAGCGATGGCTTGTGGACCGAGGTACCATGGCTAAGGTGAAGAAGAGAGTACTTGCACTAAGTAGATGAACTAATCAGCTATGAAGAGTTACAACATGTTGATGCATCAGTAAGGTGACTTGAAGCCATGATTTGAACTCATATAAGGTGATATGGTACAAGTCACAAGGTTTGATTTGAGTTTGCTTCTAAAGGTGAGACAAAGATGTTTGTGATCCTTATGAAGCAATGCCATGGAGAAATCACACATGAGACACCAATGACTCAAGGAGATTTCTTAATTAATTTTATTTAACTTGAGTATAGGAATCGTCGTACTATAAAGGGGGATCCAGAAAGAAGGTTGGTGTTTGCCAAAGCTCAAGCCTCTATATTCAAAAGCTATTTTTTTGAAAAGAAAAAATCTCTTTAAAATTCTTTGGTTGACCTTGGTTAGGTTTGAGAAACCTAGAGTGTTCTTGTTGAAAAGCAGCTGAACTTCTTCAACTGCAGCTGAGCTGAACTTCAGCTGAGCTGAGCTTCTTCAGCTGCAGCTGAGCTTTTCAGCTGAGCTGAACTTCAGCTGAGTTGAGCTTTCTCAACTTCAGCTGAACTCAACTTCAGCTGTGAACCTCTTTGACCATACACCAGCTGAACTTGCCTCCGGGCAGTTGAGCTAGGGTTTTCTCTTCTAAACTCATTGGTCAAGACCGGTTGAACTGGTCCTGAGGGGCAGTTCAGCTGGTCTCTGACCCCTCTGACCTCTAATCTGCAGTCTGCCAGTCAGACTGGCAAACAGGTCGCCAGGAGCTGTCAGGGGCGGTTCAACCGCCCCCCCTGGGCGGTTCAATCGGTGTTGGTCAACTTGACTAGTCTGCAGGTCAGTCTGCGTGTCAGTCTGCCAGTCAGACTAGCAGACAGGCTGCCAGGCCTGCCAGGGGCGGTTCAACCGCCCTAGGGGCGGTTCAACCGGTCTCAAGCAGAAAAATCTGCCCAACGGCTAGTTTTGAGCTCCACCTATATATACTCCCTCCTACCTCTCTCCCCATAGCGAAGAGCACGACCCAAACTCCATTTCTAACTTGAAGAACACCTCCCACTCTCTCTCACACACCTCTTGCCTCTCCCATTTCAAATCTTTGGAGAGAAATCTTTGAGTGAGTTTGAGAGCTGCGGTTTTTGTGCTTCATCTCCAAATCTCTCTTGCTCTTCTTCATTCGAGCTTTGGTACTACATCGAGTTATTTGTGGATTCATTACTCTTGGAGCTTCTAGCTTCTAGACGACTAGGTGTCTCTTGTGAGTCTCCAAATCTTGTGGAAGACCACAAAAAAGTTTGTATTACCCGCTCGTTTGAGCAAAGATTAGTGTGTGAGCTTGACCTTTGTGGTCGGCAAAGGGAGGATTAGGGTTGAAAGAGACCCGGCTCTTTGTGGGCGCCTCAACGAGGAAGTAGGGCACCTTGGTGGTGTGACCGAACCTCGGGATAAATCTTGTGTCTCTTGTGTTCTTGCTCATTGTGTTTGTTTGTATTCTTCGTTCTCTCACCCTTTTGTGGAAGATTTGTTCATATCTTTTTGGTGTGTGGATTTTGAGAAGTGCCCTTCTCAGATCTACTACTTTGAACCCTGTGGATCATTTAGAACATCTCATTTCCAAAGTTAACTGGGTGAATTTCAAGATTAATTCAGTTTTACCTAGTATGCTTCTAGTTTTTGTAGAAAAAGTTTTAACTTGCCTATTCACCCCCCTCTAGGCAACTTTCAATTGGTATCAGAGCCTAATCCTCGTTCTAACGCTTAACCGCGTGAGGAAAAGATCATGTCGGGGGGACTAAGAAACAGAAGTGCTTCTAAGGTTGAAAAAGTTGAGGTTGCCTCGACTTTATCTTTTGGTGCAGATGTTGATCCTAGGGCAATAGATCTTGCCATGAGAATCGCCAAAAGGATGTTCCTCAAAATGAAGGAAGATGAGGCGAAGAATAAGATTGAAGAAGAAGAAAATGATCGATGGAGACCAAACGACGAATCCACCTCTTCACAAGGTTCGTCTTTCAAATCCACTTCTCATATGTGCTTTGTCGCTAATGGGAGTGACAGTGAAAGCGAAAGTGAGGATGAGGAGCATGAAAGTGATAGTGAAGATGAGGATGATCTCCAACAATTCTTCGCTCAACTAAGCAAGAAAAATCGGATGAGCTGGCTCAAACTCATGGAAAGAGCAAAAGAACAAAAAGAAATGCTTCATAAGCAAGAAGACTTCCTCATCAGAAAAATCAAAGACTTAGAGAAGTTGACCAAAGAGCATGAGAAGCTAAAGTGCTCTCATAATGATTTGGTCCAAAGGTATGAACACATTTCAATTGAGCAAATTAAAACTGTTAATCATTCATCATATATTGCTCAATTGGAAACTAAAAATGCTATGCTCAAGAACACAATAGAAAAGCTAAATATTGAAAATCTAGCTTTGCAAGAAAAACATGATATGCTTGTGTGCTCTCACAATAAATTTATGGATTCACATATCATGTTAGAAATGGCTCATGAGGTTGTGTTAACTAATTTGAAATCATATCAACCTCACATATGCACATGTACTCAAATAGAAACTTTATTATCATGTGCTAACAAATGTTGCTCTCAAGAAAGCCAATCTTCCATTGAGCAAGAATTTTCAGTAACAAGTAATGTTTCCTATGCAAAAGAAAACAATGAGCTCAAGGAAGAAAATGAGAGGATAAAAGGGAGCTTGACTCAATTGAAGGGAAAGTGTCATGCTCAACCTTCTCAAGATAACCGTGATAATATGGTGAAAAAGCTTGAGAAGGGGACAACCGTAGCATGCACAAAACCCCTTCAAAAGAATATCAAGCTTTCCAAGAAGCGCATGAGCAAAATTCAAGGTGAGAAAATTAATGCTCATACTATTTGCTCTAACAATGTACCTATGTGCTTCAACAAAGAAAGATCAAAGAGAAGCGATAGAAGGTGCTATGGATGCAAGGAGAAGGGCCATGAAATTGATTCATGCCCCCACATGAAGAACCAAAACCTTGCACGATCAAGAAAGATGAACACCAAAAAGGATGAAAGCAAAAGGCAAATGCATTGCAAGGACAAGCACCGCATTTGTTACAATTGCCGTGAAAAGGGTCATCTATTCAAGGTTTGTCCAAAGGGTAAAAATCCTAAGCTTAACTTGGTAATACATTCAAATATGCTTAGGAGACCCAAATTTGACTCTTGTGCTAGAAAGGTGATGAGTTCACCACATTCTAGGACCAAGGCTATTTGGGTGCCTAAGTCCTTATTGGCTAACCTTGATGGACCCATCATGAGATGGGTACCAAAATATACTTAATAAGTTTTTGCAGGTACCTAGAGATGATATGAAGCTTTGGGGTGCTTGAGCAGATTAACTCAATTCTTATCTCAAGCTATCAATCTTACATTGTCTATCCTTTAAGATTGACCCAAAGATGAATTGAGTTGTTATATCACTAACTTCATATTCATCTCTAGCAAGAACTTGTGTTGTAGGGAATAAGGATTAACCTTTGTGGGAATCAAGCAAAAGGCCTACAACTAAGTGATATCCAAAGGATGGTAACAATTAATTCTTAAGTGCACATTACTTTTAATTAGTATATTCCTTTGTGTCTTTTGTAGCCACATAGGAAAAATGAAGCACTTGAGAATGAACTTAAAAGATTTTACCTTAGCTTGGAAAAGATCCAATTATATGGTAGATTGCAAGCTTATATGATTATATTGTGACAATCTACATGCTTTAAATTGGTTGTATGTGTCTTGTGGCATATTTCAAATTGATTATCGTATTATTGCCATGACCTAGACATAAAGAGTATTATCCCATGTTCTTAAATGAATAGAGTGCTAAGTAAGAAATTCAAATTCTTAAAGCACTTACCAAAAGGGGAATTCTCTATATGACTAGAGTTGTGAGACTAATGTTTCTATCTAAGTGTTTGTGTAGTCTCATAACATGAGAATGTGTTTCTCACATGGAATGTGCCATTTAACATTCAAAGAAGATCAATCCAATACAATGTGATGTATTCCTTCTTGTTTAAATTGGTTTTGAGTCTTCTTCATTAATCACTCACCATGCTATGAATTAAACTTGCCATGTAAACTTAATTAAATAATCATGCTACTTTCATCTTTTTTACAATTGATGTTATGCATGATGCTTGTAAGGGTAATTTAGTTTATATCATGAGGTTTCCTTGTTTTAGTAACCTTCTTGTCATTCATATACTAGAGGTTACTAAATAGGAAACTATTGCTTATGTTACTAATACAATCTCTTTTAAGATATTTCATGGAAATTCATAAGTAGAGATTGTGCTCTTTCAATTGGTAAAATCACAAGCTTTAAAGGTTAATCTTCACCTAAAAGAAAGATTAGGAATGCTCAAGGCAAAGGTATGGAACAAATTGCTTCAATTGGTAGTTGATCAATAGTAGTTCCTTCCAAGTGGCATTCTTTCAATTGGTAATAATATATTCTATGGAAAGGAATGTCAATATGAAGGTTAAATTCCTTTTGGCTTAAATTTGTAAATTAGTGCATATTGTGAATTCACTGCTCCATGTGCATTAACTTAAAAGAAATTTAATTTATGCCTTTACGTCTCATAAATGATGATTTGTTTGCCATTCATATATAGATATCATCATTCATTAAATACTTCCTTGTACTACTAATACCTCTTTTCAAAGTGTTTTATTGACTAGTTTTAAAAGGAAAAGAGATAACAAAGAAGGAAGTCATCACAAATGATGAAAAGAAGAATACTAAGGTGACACCACCACAGATAGTAAGATCTGTCAAATTGGTATAACAAATGGTACATTCTATATGGTGGTAAGTATTCTTAGGCATAAGTTAATTCATTGAAAATTTGTCATGCCTTGACCATGATATGTAATGTACTCCTCATGAGACTCTTAACTGAATTGAAAGTGCATGTGGCAAGTCATTCAAATACTTGATGCACATATCTAGTGGGAGAACATTATATATCTTGTGTCGTAGAGAATAAGTTTCTCTTGAGTAAGCTATACTAAGACAATCCAAAATGGTAAATTTGAATCTCATTCATATGGATTGTAATCTTTGTTTTCTAAATAGCTACTCTTGATGCAGTTTAAAATTCCCTTATTGTTAAATCTAAAAGTGCATAAGAATCCTTTTTGTTGATATTCATCACATACATATGCACTAACATGGATATGATTTTAAAAACTGTAAAAGGTACAATTAGTGATCCATACTCTCTAAATTTTGGAAACCCATATTTTGATATCTTAGAAATCTACTTCAATCGGTATCCATATGCCTCACATTGAATTGGATCACTAAGTTGTAAATTCCATGCATAACTTGTCTTTATGATATGAATGCCTGTGCGACTAACCTTGATAAGCTAGGTGCACCCAAGGTCAAGCTAGGTTCATCATCAAGAAGGCAACATAATGATGTATCAAGAAAAGGAGAAAAGGCTCCTATTCTTAACTCTAGTTTTTATCTATGTGATTAAATATTGACTTGAAACCATGTAAGATGGTTGTCAAGTATATGTGATTGCCTACACAAAGAGAAAGGCCACAATAAGGATTGTGTGGGTACTCAAGGCTCTTACTACTAATCTCAAAGGACCCAATTCAAATTGGGTACCAAGATATGAAGCTTAAACTTGTTTTGCAGGATCGCTCCTTCAATGGATCAAGTTGGGTGCTCGATAATGAATGTATAAATCATCTTTGGAGATAGTAGCTAGGGTGGTAACAACTGAATCTCAAGTGCATATTATTTTCAAATCTTATCTTTTTGTGACTTGTGTAGCCACTAAGGAAAAAGAAGCACTTGAGGATATACATCAGTTGTTGATTATGAAATAAAGGTCTAATTGGAAGTTGAATGAATATTATCATATGGTGAACAATCAAAAATTATGTGACGTATTCTCTATCTAGTTAATTTGGATTTGATTCTTCTATATTAGACACTCACCATAATATGGATTAAGTCATCCCTTTAGACTTCATTGAATAACCATGCATATTATCCATGTCATTCAAAATATATTGTGCATGAGGACTCAAGGGAAATTTAGTCCATATTATGAGATTTCTCTATTTTAGCAACTCGTTTGTCTTTCACATATAAAGGGTTGCTAAATAAGAAACTAGTGCTTGTGCTACTAATGCCATCTCTTGTGTTGAGTTTATCCATAGAAAATCTATGTTAAGAGATGGTACTTGTTTTAAATTGGATAAATCACAAGCTTTAAGGATATTATTCAACTAAAGTAGGATGAAGTTGATAAGAGGCCAAGGTATGAAAACTTCCTCTCCTTCAGTTGTTTTAGTATTCTATCCTTAGTGGGATGTACCATAGTATAGGTTAAATTCATTGCATTATAAAATGTTCAATAGTGCATATAACTTTAACATCAACTATATGTGTGCACTAATTTAAAGGAATTTAGTATATCCTTTTGAGTTTTAATAATGATGATTCATTTGCCATCCACATATAAGGATCATCATTTGTGAAACCCTCTCTTGTGTTTCTAATGCTCTCTTTTCTAAGTGTTTCAATAAGGTCTTTCCAAGTTCTTTCAAGATGGATTCAAAATCTACGGATATAAGAGTCTTGGTTGTTTCAATCATTGAGTTTCAATGGGTCTCATATCAAGTATGATTGAACCAAGCCAAGATGAATGAAGTTCAAGATCGCCTGGTTGGATGAAATCATAAAGAGAAAAGAAATCACAGTGATTCAAGAAGGGAGTTACACTTTTTGTCAACCAAATAATGAAGATGTAGTGACATATTTATATGATATCCTTCATTATGAGGTTTGAGGTTCATATTAGCATGCTTTACCCTTCAGAATTTCAATTGATATACTTCAGTTCTTAAACTTTCAATTGGTTTAATTTTCATCATCTATGTAAAGCATGTTATGTTAAACCAAGATATAGTGCAAACATCTCCTTTAACCTCATATTGTTGATGTGCATAAGTGTACTTTGTGTACTCTTGCATGCACAAATTGATGGAGAGTTTAGCCTATATCTTGTGAGACTAATGATTTCTTTCAAGTTCATGTTATGTAGTCTCACACCTTGGAGAACATCAAATGAGGATGAGTGGTTCCAAGGAAATGATCAAATATTTACCACATGTCACCCCATGGATTAGTTCTATTGGGAACGATATGTGTTCTCTAGCATAAATTCAATTGTTTCAAATATATTATGCCTTGACCAAGATATATGATGAACTCCTCTAAGAATCTTAATTGAATCAAGTGCATGTTACAAGTAATTCGAGTACTTGATGCATACATTTAGGGGGAGCTCATTCTATATCTTGTGTCCTTAAAGACTAACATTTTCTTTTAGTGAATTTGTGTAGTTCTTTGAAGAGAATGAGTTTCTCTTGATCGTTTAAAGAGGATAAGTTTCTCTTTGAAATGTCAAGCCTGTTAAAAGCTAAGATGGAAATTCATGATTATAATAGAGACCATGTGGCATAGAACAAAGGTGTGTCACTCCATGAATTATTGTATTACATTTGTGTATCTAGGCTCTTACATGCTAGTGTTTGCATGTATATGCAATATCTTAAGTCACATCATAAGGTTGCACTTGTGGTGACGATTAAAGAATCTCTAGATATTTGATTAATACCTCTCGTGGTGATATCATAAGTTAGTCTTAAGTCATCTTAGTGAGGTATGAGTCAAACATGCTAACTTCTCAAGAATCTTGGCTTAAAATATTGCATATCATGTCTATTAGTATACCTTTTGATTATGAGTAATTCCTTCAATTGGTACAATTTCACATTTTCATACTTTATTTGTACCAAGGTTCAAATTGTAGAACTTAATCCCCTAGCCTCACAAGTCCAAGTGCATAAGCTAAACAAGTATTCATCACTTGTATGCACACATTTAGGGGGAGAATGGTCTATAATTTGAATCTTTGAGACTAACTTCATTTTCAAGTCTATTATGTGTGTAGCCTCAAATTAGAAAGGAACCTTCGGGCAAAGACAATCGTTTCCACTGCAAATTTGATGGGTATCAAAGATTCTCTGCTCCAATAAATGTATCTTTTATACATTTCATAAGAGAATGAGTTTCTCTTTTATATGCTACTCCAACATCATCTAAAACTGGTAAACAAGTATCATATTCTTTTGGTTTGCAAATGTCTAAAGTAGCATAACTTATAAATTCTCCTGTCTAGAACTTAAGTGATTAAATAGTGCACATGTTCCTTATGTTGCATGATTATGTTCAATTGATACTCTTTTTATGCAAATGGTACTTTAAATTGCAAATAAGTACTCTCAATAGGTATCAATTGAATACATAAATATCTGTGCAATAAAACTTGAGGAGAACTTAATGTTATATGAAATTAGTGATATGTATATGTTTATCTATCAAATTGTATCAATTTGTGTTTTTCAATTGATATTTTCGTACATGATCACTAGTTGTATAATCCATACTTGTGCAATTTTCATGTTGCCTCTTGTTATGATAAGAAAATGCTAGGTGACATCTAGACTCGAGGTATCAAGATTTATTTTTCAATTAGTATGACAATATTCATTTGATATCTTGGACCTATGTCACAACAATGCTAACAAGAGCTTGCAAATGAATTCTAAATCCAACATAAGTCTGGAACTCCCCTTAAAAAGGTAAAATGCAAAGGTACATCACTTCATGTCACTTCTCCATTACCTTTGTGCCATCTAAGGATCCTTTTCATGATAGTGTGTTCACATCTTGCTTAAATCATAATTTCTACCCTTTATATTCTTTGTATCCTTTTTGGAGATTTATGACAAAGGGGGATAAATTTTGCATTAAAGCTTATCTTTATTTTTGAAAAGGGGAGAAATAATTAACAAAAAGGGGGAATCATAAGAAAAACATAAGATGTAGAAAGTTGATGAGTGCATACTACGTCATGAGCATCATGTTTATTTTATGACACACTGCACCCTATGAATAGTATGATATAAGTTGTCTCCATACTTTGACCCAAATATGTGCTTTTGGCATTTGAGTACAAAATTGGTATTTTCTGAAATGCACATATTTAGGGGGAGAAAATTATATCATAGGATTCAAAAACTTATTTATCAAATCTTATGTAAGCTTTAAATGTGTTGTCATCAATCACCAAAAAGGGGGAGATTGAAAGTGCATTCATCCCTTTTGTGAGTTTTGGTGATTTGGATAACAACACATTTAAAAGACTAACAAGTTTGCTAAGTGTTGAACGGGAAATTCAGTATGATGAACATACTTGAATAGTGTATAATGATCAGTGAACAAAGGTTCAACACGAGGTTAAATAACCAATGGGACAATATAAATGGATATAATATGATCTCTATATTGGTTTGAATATATGGACAAGACCTGAGAAATCACTACATACATATGATCAGAATAGAGAATAAAGTGATTAAGAGGATTGGTTAAGCCAAAGTGGATAAGATATGAGGAATCGTGAATTGGCTTGACCATATTACTACCAGTCCATATATGCTTCTATGAGAATCAGACTAGAGCTTGATTGTTTTTAACAGTTATATCTAGAAGGCATTCAAGCAAGGTTCACAACTGAAGAAATGATTCTCTAAATGGATGCTCAATATGATGTGACTCAAGAATGGCTTGATAGGGTGAATATAGCAAGGAAAGGGCTTCGAGGAACTAAGCGAAGGTGAAGGCCAAGCGACGGCTTGTGGACCGAGGTACCATGGCTAAGGTGAAGAAAAGAGTACTTGCACTAAGTCGATGAACTAATCAGCTATGAAGAGTTACAACATGTTGATGCATTAGTAAGGTGACTTGAAGCCATGATTTGAACTCATATAAGGTGATATGGTACAAGTCACAAGGTTTGATTTGAGTTTGCTTCAAAAGGTGAGACAAAGATGTTTGTGATCCTTATGAAGCAATGCCATGGAGAAATCACACATGAGACACCAATGACTCAAGGAGATTTCTTAATTAATTTTATTTAACTTGAGTATAGGAATCGTCGTACTATAAAGGGGGATCCAAAAAGAAGGTTGGTGTTTGCCAAAGCTCAAGCCTCTATATTCAAAAGCTATTTTTTTGAAAAGCAAAAATCTCTTTAAAATTCTTTGGTTGACCTTGGTTAGGTTTGAGAAACCTAGAGTGTTCTTGTTGAAAAGCAGATGAACTTCTTCAACTGCAGCTGAGCTGAACTTCAGCTGAGCTGAGCTTCTTCAGCTGCAGCTGAGCTTTTCAGCTGAGCTGAACTTCAGCTGAGTTGAGCTTTCTCAACTTCAGCTGAACTCAACTTCAGCTGTGAACCTCTTTGACCATACACCAGCTGAACTTGCCTCCGGGCAGTTGAGCTAGGGTTTTCTCTCCTAAACTCATTGGTCAAGACCGGTTGAACTGGTCCTGAGGGGCAGTTCAGCTGGTCTCTGACCCCTCTGACCTCTGATCTGCAGTCTGCCAGTCAGACTGGCAAACAGGTCGCCAGGAGCTGTCAGGGGCGGTTCAACCGCCCCCCCTGGGCGGTTCAATCGGTGTTGGTCAACTTGACTAGTCTGCAGGTCAGTCTACGCGTCAGTCTGCCAGTCAGACTGGCAGACAGGCTGCCAGGCCTGCCAGGGGCGGTTCAACCGCCCTAGGGGGCGGTTCAACCGGTCTCAGGCAGAAAAATCTGCCCAACGGCTAGTTTTGAGCTCCACCTATATATACTCCCTCCTACCTCTCTCCCCATAGCGAAGAGCACGACCCAAACTCCATTTCTAACTTGAAGAACACCTCCCACTCTCTCTCACACACCTCTTGCCTCTCCCATTTCAAATCTTTGGAGAGAAATCTTTGAGTGAGTTTGAGAGCTGCGGTTTTTGTGCTTCATCTCCAAATCTCTCTTGCTCTTCTTCATTCGAGCTTTGGTACTACATCGAGTTCTTTGTGGATTCATTACTCTTGGAGCTTCTAGCTCCTAGACGACTAGGTGTCTCTTGTGAGTCTCCAAATCTTGTGGAAGACCACAAGAAAGTTTGTATTATCCGCTCGTTTGAGCAAAGATTAGTGTGTGAGCTTGACCTTTGTGGTCGGCAAAGGGAGGATTAGGGTTGAAAGAGACCCGGCTCTTTGTGGGTGCCTCAACGAGGAAGTAGGGCACCTTGGTGGTGTGACCGAACCTTAGGATAAATATTGTGTCTCTTGTGTTCTTGCTCATTGTGTTTGTTTGTATTCTTCGTTCTCTCACCCTTTTGTGGAAGATTTGTTCATATCTTTTTGGTGTGTGGATTTTGAGAAGTGCCCTTCTCAGATCTACTACTTTGAACCCTGTGGATCATTTAGAACATCTCATTTCCAAAGTTAACTGGGTGAATTTCAAGATCAATTCAGTTTTACCCAGTTTGCTTCTAGTTTTTGTAGAAAAAGTTTTAACTTGCCTATTCACCCCCCCTAGGCAACTTTCAGGAGTGCTTGTACAACTTGAGCACCATTAATAAACAACAAAATGCATAAGGGAACATGATCAAGGCATAATACACATGTATGCTACACATCAATCCAAATTCCACGAATCTAAGACATTTAGCTCACTACGCAGCCTGCAAAAGGTCTTTTCATCTAAAGGCTTGGTAAAGATATCGGCTAGCTGGTTCTCGGTGCTAACATAAAACACTTCGATATCTCCCTTTTGCTGGTGGTCTCTCAAAAAGTGATGACGGATGTCAATGTGCTTTGTGCGACTGTGCTCAACAGGATTGTCCGCCATGCGGATAGCACTCTCATTGTCACATAGGAGTGGGACTTTGCTCAGATTGTAGCCAAAGTCCCGGAGGGTTTGCCTCATCCAAAGTAGTTGCACGCAACACTGTCCTGCAGCAACGTACTCGGCCCCAGCGGTGGATAGGGCAACGGAAGTTTGTTTCTTAGAACTCCAGGACACCAGGGACCTTCCTAGGAATTGGCACGTCCCTGATGTACTCTTACTATCGATCTTACATCCAGCATAATCGGAGTCTGAATATCCAATTAAGTCAAAGGTAGACCCCTTTGGATACCAGATCCCGAAGCAACGTAGCAACTAAATATCTAAGAATTCGCTTAACGGCCACTAAGTGACACTCCCTTGGATCGGATTGAAATCTAGCACACATGCATACACTAAGCATAATATCTGGTCTACTAGCACATAAGTAGAGCAAGGAACCTATCATGGACCGATATGCTTTTTGATTACGGACTTACCTCCTTTGTTGAGGTCGACGTGTCTGTCAGTTCACATTGGAGTCTTCGTGGGCTTGGCGTCCTTCATCCCAAACCGCTTGAGCAAGTCTTGCGTATACTTCGTTTTGGAGATGAAAGTGTCGTCCTTGAGTTGCTTCACTTGGAACCCAAGGAAGTAGTTCAACTCGCCCATCATCGACATCTCAAATTTTTGAGTCATCACCCTGCTAAACTCTTCACAAGACTTTTGGTTAGTAGAACCAAATATTATGTCATCGACATAAATTTGGCACACAAATAGATCACCGTCACAAGTCTTAGTGAAAAGAGTTGGATCAGCTTTCCCAACTTAGAAAGCATTAGCAATTAAAAAGTCTCTAAGGCATTCATACCATGCTCTTGGGGCTTGCTTAAGTCCATAGAGCGCCTTAGAGAGCTTACACACATGGTCGGGGTACCGTTCATCCTCAAAGCGAGGGGGTTGCTCCACGTACACCTCCTCCTTGATTGGCCCGTTGAGGAAAGCGCTCTTCACGTCCATTTGGAACAACCTGAAAGAATGGTGAGCTGCATAGGCTAACAAAATACGAATCGACTCTAGTCTAGCCACAGGAGCGAAAGTCTCCTCAAAGTCCAAACCTGCGACTTGGGCATAACCTTTTGCCACAAGTCGAGCTTTGTTCCTTGTCACCACCCCGTGCTCGTCCTGTTTGTTGCGGAACACCCACTTGGTTCCCACGACATTTTGCTTGGGACGCGGCACCAGTGTCCAAACTTCATTGCGCTTGAAGTTGTTGAGCTCTTCCTGCAAGGCCAACACCCAGTCCGGATCTAGCAAGTCCTCTTCTACCCTGAAAGGCTCAATAGAAGAGACAAAAGAGTAATGCTCACAAAAATTAGCTAATCTAGAGCGAGTGGTTACTCCCTTGCTAATGTCACCCAAAATCTGGTCGATGGGATGGTTCCTTTGAATCATCACTCGAACTTGAGTTGGAGGGGCCTGTGGTGCTTCTTCCTCTTCAACTTGGACATCTTGTGCTCCCCCTTGATCACACGCCTCCTCTTGAGGTACCTGTTCATCATCTTGAGTTGGGGGATGCACCGTCGTTGAGGAAGAAGGTTGATCTTGCTCCTTGTGTTCCTGTGGTCGCACGTCTCCAATCGCCATGGTACGAATCGCGTCCGTTGGAACATCATCCTCATCTACATCATCAAGCTCAACTTGCTCTCTTAGAGAGCCATTAGTCTCATCAAATACAACGTCGCTAGAGACTTCAACCAAACCCGATGATTTGTTGAAGACACTATACGCCTTTGTATTTGAGTCATAACCTAACAAAAACCCTTCTACAACTTTGGGAGCAAATTTTGAATTTCTACCTTTCTTCAACAGAATGTAGCATTTACTCCCAAAAACTCGAAAATACGAAACGTTGGGTTTGTTACCGGTTAGTAGCTCATATGACGTCTTCTTGAGGAGGCGATGAAGGTAGACTCGGTTTATGGCGTGGCAAGCCGTGTTCACAGCTTCCGACCAAAACCGCTTGGACGTCTTGAATTCTCCAAGCATCGTCCTCGCCATGTCTATGAGCGTCCTGTTCTTCCTCTCTACCACACCATTTTGCTGTGGTGTGTAGGGAGCGGAGAACTCGTGCTTGATTCCTTCCTCCTCAAGGTACTCCTCCACTTGGAGGTTCTTGAACTCGGACCCGTTGTCGCTCCTTATCTTCTTCACCTTGAGCTCAAACTCATTTTGAGCTCTCCTTAGGAAGCGCTTGAGGGTCCCTTGGGTTTCAGATGTATCCTGCAAAAATAATACCCAAGTGAAGCGGGAAAAATCATCAACAATTACTAAACCATACTTACTTCCCCGGATGCTGAGGTAGGCGACGGGTCCGAAGAGGTCCATATGCAGTAGCTCCAGGGGTCTTGATGTGGTCATCACATTCTTGCTGTGATGCGCACTTCCCACTTGTTTACCTGCTTGACAAGCTGCACAAGGTCTATCTTTTTCGAAATACACATTTGTTAGACCTAACACATGTTCTCCCTTTAGAAGCTTGTGAAGGTTCTTCATCCCCACATGTGCTAGACGGCGATGCCATAGCCAGCCCATGCTAGTCTTAGCAATTAAGCATGCATCTAAACCGGCCTCCTCCTTTGCAAAATCAACTAAATAGAGTTTGTCGTCTAGTACACCCTTAAAAGCTAATGAACCATCACTCCTTCTAAAGACAGACACATCTACATTTGTGAATAAGCAATTGTATCCCATATTACATAATTGACTAACCGACAGAAGATTATAACCTAGCGACTCTACTAAAAATACATTGGAGATAGAGTGCTCATTTGAGATGGCTATCTTGCCTAAACCTTTAACCTTGCCTTGATTCCCATCACCGAATATGATTGAATCTTGGGAATCTTTATTCTTGACGTAGGAGGTGAACATCTTCTTCTCCCTCGTCATGTGGTTTGTGCATCCGCTGTCGATAATCCAGCTTGATCCCCCGGATGCATAAACCTGTAAGGCAAATTAGGCTTGGGTCTTAGGTACCCAACTCTTGTTGGGTCCTACAAGGTTAGTTACAATAGCCTTAGGGACCCAAATGCAAGTCTTATCTCCCTTGCATTTTGCCCCTAATTTCCTAGCAATCACTTTCTTATCCTTTCTACAAATTGCAAAGGAAGCATTGCAAGCATGGTAAATTGTAGAGTGTTCATTACTTACATTCCTAGTAACATGAACAACATTTCTTCTAGGCATATGATGAACAATATTTTTCCTACCCAAATTTCTACCATGCATAATAGAAGAACTTGAAGCAATCATGGTATGTGAATCAAAAGCATTATAACTTCTATCATAATGAACATTCCTAGAATATCTCCTATCATGATACATGAAAGCATGGTTCTTTTTAGCACTATTAGTCATTGGAGCCTTCCCTTTCTCCTTGGCGGAGATGGGAGCCTTATGAATTGTTAAGTTCTTGGCTTCCTTCTTAAAGCCAAGCCCATCCTTAATTGAGGGGTGTCTACCAATAGTGTAGGCATCCCTTGCAAATTTTAATTTATCAAATTCATTTTTGCTAGTCTTAAGTTGAGAATTAAGACTAGTCACTTCATCATTTAATTTAGAAATGGAAACTAGGTGTTCACTACAAGCATCAACATTAAAATATTTACACCTATTGCAAATCACAACATGTTCTACACAAGAGGTTGATTTATTAGCTATTTCTAACTTAGCACTCAAGTCATCATTGATACTTTTTAATCTATAGATAGATTCATGGCATGTAGACAATTCACATGAAAGCATTTCATTTCTTTTAACTTCTAGAGCAAGAGAATTTTGTGCACTAACAAATTTATCATGCTCATCATACAAAAGATCTTCTTGCTTTTCTAAAAGTCTATTCTTCTCATTCAAGGCATCAATCAATTCATTGATCTTATCAATTTTGGTTCTATCTAATCCTTTGAATAAACATGCATAGTCTATTTCATCATCACTAGATTCATCACCACTTGAAGAAGCGTAAGTACTAGTATTGCGAGTGCTTACCTTCTTCTCTTTTGCCATGAGACAGGTGTGATGCTCGTTCGGGAAGAGGGATGATTTGTTGAAGGCGGTGGCGGCGAGTCCTTCGTCGTCGGAGTCGGACGAAGAACAATCTGAGTCCCACTCTTTGCCAAGGTGTGCCTCGCCTTTAGCCTTCTTGTAAGTCTTCTTCTTTTCCCTCTTCTTTTCTTGATCCTGGTCACTATCATTATCGGGACAATTAGCAATAAAGTGACCAACCTTACCGCACTTGAAGCAGGAGCGCTTTCCCTTCGTCTTGTTCTTTTTGGGATGCTCCTTGCGACCCTTTAGCGCCGTCTTGAAGCGCTTGATGATGAGGGCCATTTCTTCCTCGTTGAGCCCCGCCGCCTCAACTTGCGCCACCTTGCTAGGTAGCGCCTCCCTGCTACTTGTTGCTTTGAGAGCAATGGTTTGAGGCTCGTGGATTGGACCATTCAACGCCTCATCGACGTATCTTGCCTCCTTGATCATCATTCACCCGCTTACGAACTTTCCAAGTATTTCTTCGGGTGACATCTTGGTGTACCTAGGATTCTCACGAATAGAGTTTACAAGATGTGGATCAAGGACAGTGAAAGACCTTAGCATTAGGCGAACGACGTCGTGGTCCGTCCATCGCGTGCTTCCATAGCTCCTTGTTTTGTTGACGAGGGTCTTGAGCCTGTTGTACGTTTGGGTTGGCTCCTCCCCCTGATCATCGTGAACCTTCCTAGTTTGCCTTCCACTAACTCCATCTTGGTGAGCATGGTGACGTCGTTCCCCTCATGCGAGATCCTGAGGGTGTCCCAAATTTGCTTGGCGTTATCTAAGCTGCTCACCTTATGGTATTCATCCCTGCACAATGACGCTAAAAGAACAGTAGTAGCTTGTGCATTTTTGTGAATTTGTTCATTGATGAACATGGGACTATCCGTACTATCAAATTGCATTCCATTTTCTACTATCTCCCATATACTTGGATGGAGAGAGAACAAGTGGCTACGCATTTTGTGACTCCAAAATCCGTAGTCTTCTCCATCAAAGTGAGGAGGTTTACCAAGGGGAATGGAAAGCAAATGAGCATTGGAACTTTGCGGAATACGAGAATAATCAAAGGAAAAGTTCGAGTTAACCGTCTTCTTTTTCTCGTAGTCGTTGTCATCGTCGTCCTTTTGGGAAGAAGAAGACTTGTCGCTGTCGTTGTAGTAGACGATCTTCTTGATACGCCTCTTCTTCTTCCCGTCCTTCTTCTTATGACTTGAGCCCGAGTCAGTGGGCTTGTCGTCTTTTGGCTCATTGATGAAGGACTCCTTCTCCTTGTCGTTGATCACCATCCCCTTTCCTTTAGGATCCATCCCTTCGGGCGATTAGTCCCTTTCTTGAAGAGAACGGCTCCGATACCAATTGAGAGCCCCTAGAGGGGGGTGAATAGGTGATCCTGTAAAAACTTAAAACTTAAAGCCACAAAACTTGATTCGGAGTTAGCACAATGAAGTCAAGTGGCTAAGGAGAGCTCTTGTGAAGCACAATAGACACAGTGAGAACAAGCACAAGAGACACGAGGATTTATCCCGTGGTTCGGCCAAGTACAACACTTGCCTACTCCACGTTGTGGCGTCCCAACGGACGAGAGTTGCACTCAACTCCTCTCAAGTGATCCAATGATCAACTTGAATACCACGGTGTTCTTCTTTTCTTTACTCTTTCCCGTTTGCGAGGAATCTCCACAACTTGGAGCCTCTCGCCCTTACAATAAGGATCAAAGTGAAAGCACTAGAGTAAGGGAGGGAAGCAACACACACAAATCCATAGCAAAACGCACACACACGGCCAAGACTCGAGCTCAAATGAATAACACAAGGTTCTCACTAGAACGAAGCTCAAATCACTAAGAATGTCAAACGAGTGCGCAAAGATGGAGTGTGAATGATCAAGAATGCTCAAAGTATGCTTGGTGTACTCCTCCATGCGCCTAGGGGTCCCTTTTATATCCCCAAGGCAGCTAGGAGCCGTTGAGAGCAATCCTGGAAGGCAATTCTTGCCTTCTATCGACTGGCGCACCGGACAGTCCAGTGCACCACCGGACACTGTCCGGTGCGGATTTCTTTCCTATTCTGGCGCAGCCGATCGTTGAGGATTTGGAGCCATTGGCGCACCGGACAGTGTCCGGCGCACACCGGACAGTCCGGTGCACCCATCCGACCGTTGGCTCGGCCACACGTCACGCGCGGATTGCGCGGCCGACCGTTGGCTCACCGGACAATTCGGTGAGTTATAGTCGTACGCTGTTGACTTGGTTCCCGAGAGCGGCGACTTCGCCGCAGCCGACCCACCGGACAGTCCGGTGCACCATCGGACAGCCCGGTGATCTATAGCCGTACGCCGCCGTCGAGACCCGAGAGCAGCCGGTTGACCAAACGCCAGCCTGGCACACCAGACACTGTCCGGTGCACCCAGACTGAGCAGAGTCTTGGCTGCTCGAGCCAAGTCTTTTCCAATTGTATTTTCTCTGATTCTAGCACTTAGACAAATATGTTAGTACACAAAAACCAATGTACTAAGTCTAGAATCATACCTTTGTGTTGACTTTGCACTTCTTCCACCATTTGACATAGTTTCACACTTAAACCATTTGTGTTGGCACTTGATCACCAAAATATTTAGAAATGGCCCAAGGGTACATTTCCCTTTCACCAGCGTGAAAACTCGGAGCCTGACCATGCACCCGGGCTACGGCCAGGCCGCATGAGGGAACAGTAAGGCCGACCGAGGCATCACAAAAAGGATTAAGACCTCAGAGGAGTCAAACCACTCCTCCAAGGCCTCGGGGGCTACACCCGGCGGGTGCGCTCGCGCGCACCCACCGGAACAAAGCATAACCGAGAAGGGCCGGTCCCCTTGCAAATAATCCGGTAGAACCTCCAAGCGAGTACCAACACTCCCTTCGAGGCTCGGGGGCTACTGTCGGGGACCGTAATTAGGGGTACCCCCGATGCTCCTTAATCCGGCTGGAAAACATCTTCAGAACAAACCATACACGACTGATAAGGCACGGTTCAAGTCAAGGCCACGTCTACCGAGGGACGCGACCTCATCCGAGCCTAGCCTCGGGCGGGAACAGTAGTCCCGGACGAATTCACGCCTCGCCCGAGGGCCTCCTCAGGCAGTGGGCGCACCCTCGGCTCGCCCGAAACCCAGCTCGGGCAGACTTTGTTGTGCAGCGACCTCGACCAAATCGTCTTACCAACCGACCGTATCGCATGCGCATTTAATGCGGGGATCGCCTGACACCTTATCCTAACACGCGTGCCTCAGTCGGCAAGGTCGAAGTGACCACAGTCACTTCGCCCCTTTACTGACCGTTCTGACACGAAAACAGCGCTATTCACCCCGCTCCGGCAACTGTGCCAGCCACCAGGGAAAGACTAACAACAGTCACGGCCTTTCCCGAGTTCGGCCTCGGGCGCAACAGGGAGCTCCGCCTCGCCCGACCTCGGGCCTCGGCCTCAGCTTCGGTCTCGGGAGAAGGTCTCTGCCTCGACCGACCCCGACCTCAGCCTCAGCCTCGGCCTCGAGAGAAGGACTCGGCCTCGCCCGACCTCGGCCTCGGCCTCGGAGGAGTCGCCGCCTCGTCCGACCCCGGCCTCGGACCGACTACACTACAGGGGATACATCATTACCCTACTCCTAGCTAACTACCTCAGGCTATGAAGGAACAAGACCGGTGTCCCATCTAAGGTGACTCCGGTAACAGGTAATGATGGTTCCCCGCGTGCGCCCATGACGTCGGATTGCTCTCAACCTCCTACGGAAGCAAGGAAACATCAGCAGCATCCATGCCGCACCGCCAGCTATGCTTCTACAGGGCTCAAGGCACTTCTCCGACGGCCACGTTGGTACATGTACAGGGCTCAAGGCAATTTTCCGCCAGCCACGTTAGCTCATAGCTACATCCGCATTGTACAGCTGGGCATCTCCTTGTATCTATAAAAGGGGATGTCCAGGGCCTTCCTAAGGCACGTTGACACACATTGACACACGTGGACAGACGGGGACGGGAAACAAAGTGCACGTACGAACACACGGACGCGCGACGCAGGCGAGCGAAGGCAGACTCAGACGGCTCGCCTCAAGGCCGAACTCTCTCTTTCTCGCTCTCGCTCCCCCGCAACGCTTGTAACCCCTACTACGAGCACCCCGGTGCGAGATAACATAAGCCTCATTCCCTCTTGTGTTCCATCTTGCATCAACCCATCTGGCTAGGGACACACAACAACAAATTTACTGGTCGGTTGACGGTCCTCGCGGGTCCGAAACGCCGACAGTGAGATTATATTGTTGTAGCGGTTTAATTTAACTCCTAAAAAATTTTCTGGCTCTATCCCTAGCTATCGGATGGTATAATTAGAGTACAAGAATGGAAGCAAGATGCCTCCCTGATGCATATAGCAATATGGGATTACATATTAGCTAACTTATAAGATACAGTATATACACGGTAGACAATAGTCCGTAGTTTGTTGAGCCATAACTTTTGTGCACATTTTTTAAATGGGCTGCTCAATCGGTTTCTTTGGGCTAGGCCATTGTTTTTTTTTGGAAATGGAAACATCGTTCCGGCCTTTTGCATTTGCATGCATACAGCCTTACAACTCAATTATTACATCATCCTGCAGCAATTTATAGTTCAAATGGACTTCAACTAAATCATGATATGGAGGAAAATAAAACACGTGCACTAAGCTGCTTCAATTCTTGAATGGAACCGCCACCCGTGACTCGTGAAGAACTCCATGGCCACCACCTCCAAAGACTGGCACATGACGAGGATTTGCTGTTGTATTTCTTCCTTCTGCAATAGTCTCCAAAATCTGAACCAGTGTGTGCCCTTGAAGATAGTCTGTATAATTGACGGTATAGGTTTATGATTAAACACCACATCATTACGGCAAAGCCAAATCGACCAAAACAATGCTGCAACACCAGTAAGAAGCAATTTTTTATGTGTGCTACCTTTGTTGGATTCCCAATCCCCTATAATATGATTAATATTAATGGGTTGGTCTATCTTTAAAGCAAAATAAATAATTCTCCAAACAGTTTTAGCTAGGTAACAGTCAAAGAAAAGGTGTTGTATGCTCTCGTTCTGATTACAAAAGCTACACTTCGGACTTCCTTGCCATCTACGTTTGGCCAAATTGTCTTTGGTGAGGGTCACACCCCTACCTAGATACCAAAGAAAGATTTTTATCTTAAGGGGTAGTTTTAGCTTCCAAAGCACACAATTACTATTAAAATTGGGGTTATTTATTAAAATATAGTACATGGATCGGGTTGAGAAAGTCCCATCCCTATGAGCTCCCCACACGAAAGTGTCCCTCAACAAATTCAGGGTAACCGGAGCCAATAAGTGTACCAAGTTCTGCAATTCCACGAGTTTAATTCCAACAATGGGTCTCCGAAAAGAAAGATTTAGATTTACATGTGATATCACTTCTGCAACCAGCGAGTTCTTATTGCGCACTATATTAAAAAGATTCGGAAATTGCTCTCTAAGAGTAGTATTATTAAGCCATTTATCCTCCCAAAATCTTGTTGCTTGACCATCACCCACCCGAAAGCGTCCCCACCTAAGAAATTGATCCTTGACGTTCATCAGGCCAGCCCAAAAATGGGAATCACCCGGTTTTCTAGAAACTTGGGTGAGTGATTTGCCTCCCAGGTATTTGTTCGTTAGGAGTCGTTGCCACATACCATCTTCATTGAGTAATTTGTAGAGCCATTTGCTGAGTAAACAAATGTTCTTTATGGCCAGATTGGCTAGGCCATTGTTAGAGCAAATGGGCTTGGGAAGTTTGTTTTGGACTTGAAAGATGAAGACCGTCCTGGAGAGCTGGACTGGATGCAATTGAAAGAACCCCTACCTGTTATTCAAACAATATCTTAGCATGAAAAACGATAGCTAGTCTTCCCATGATTGCACTTCTTCTGTTTCCTAGTTGGTAACAAGGAAATTATTTCATGTTCCTGCGTTTTTTCTCAAAAAAAAACTAATTCATGTGGAACTTTGCTTCTTAGGGCCGTTTGGAACCTATGTTCCTGCGTTTTTTTCATGAGAAATTGAACTGGTTCTGTAAAACTGTTGCATGATTCTGGTGAAAATCCTACGTTCGTTTTTATTTTCCGCTGAGGGTTGGCTGGCTCGTATCTGCTTCCGCAGCCGAGGGGGTTCACAAATCACAAGACAGCGATGACATTAGGCTATCTCGAGCAGAATACTTATATCCATATTTAAATTTTATTTTTTGTACAGTATAATCTAAATGCAAAATAGTATTTTTAGGTATGGTCTCGAGGAGCCGAGGCCCGAGGGGCAGCAAAGCGACGCCGATGCGCCATCGTTCTCTTTCAGCCGGTCATCATGTGGGCCATGCGCATTGGCATGTTCCGGCCCTATTGTGCTGTCTCAGTACACATTGAAAGCTGATGGCACTACACTAGGCCGTCAAGTCCAACCGATGAGCGACAAGATGGGCCCTGCTACATGTGTGGCTCCAACCAACTATTTGGGTTTAGTTTGGCTCCACCTACACTTGCAGTCAATCGGATCTCTTTCTGTATTTCCCTCTTGTTTTCTGTAATACTACTTTGTATAGGCATCTGGTACTAATATGGATTTACCCGCTGACACTTTAGATTTATCCCACATGTGTTTTCTCGCGCCACGCATCCCGCCTCGGCGCCGTGCTGTGGGCCCCACATCCGGCATCCACTTAGCGCTCTCTCAGCTACTATGCTGTGGGCCCCACATCCAGCATCCACTTAGCGCTCTCTCAGCTACTACTGTTCTGTGGACCCACAACGTTCTGCGCAGCTAGCTACTGTACATGTCCAGCACCCGACCCGTCCATGCAACGTTCTCTCAGTTACTACCATGTGGGTCCCTGCGCCCAGGGTCGTACCTGAGAGGGGTGCGACCGCACCAGGCCCCTAAAAACAGGGGGCCCTAGCCACTGGACAGTAGCACTTTTTTCTATTAAACCTATCTATTCTAGGCACAAATACGCAAAGAGTGATGTGCTATCGATCAGTCTCGTTTAGATTGTTAAACTAATGTCTCAATTACTTATCGAATACTCCATCTATTTCAAAATAGTAATTGTTTTAGCTCTTAATTTTTTATGTTTATATTGAACTAGATGATGATGATGAATCCACTAAATAAGCAAAAACAAATTTATTTTGATATAGAGGTAGTATTATTTACTATACATATGATGGTTGCATCAGCAGAGAGAAGCTTTTTAAAATTGAAATACTTTTGTGAATTATTTATGGTCAACAATAACTCAAGAGAGGTTAAATGGCTTGACGATTCTATATATCGAAAAAGGTTGTTGGATGAGATTGTTCTCAATGATATAAACGATGTTTTTGTATCACAAAATGTTAAAATATATTTTTAATGATCAAAGATAACAAGTAAGTGTTTTTGGCTATATTTTATATTTGTTATCTTATAAACTTCAAAACAGTGCATAATAATTTTTATACGTCAAATATTCGATAATATATGTATAATTATATATGTTTGTGTGTGGATGGACTTCCACATCGAATTTTGTATTGGGCCCCTGAAAAGTCATGAACGGTCCTGCCTGTGCCCGCGCAGCTACCACACCGCTCAAAAAATAGTAAAGAACAAGCACTCAAACTCGCACCTTCTGCTTCAGAAATTTAGGGCTAATCACTAAACAAAAAAACGCTACGCACTTAAAATGTAAAGTTATGCAACAAACGCTGCGTACAGTGCATTCAAATTGAGTTGATTGTTTAGGGCTATTACCGCTGACTTCTGCCAGCTTTTTTTTTTGTCTTGGTTCTCAATCGCTTCCCATTTTTTTTTGAATTTTATGTCCCAGACCCGCACTATTCATAGCCCTTTTAGTTGGAGGCCATGATTACGCACCGTGTCATACTACTCTGTTCCGGAGGCGGTTGGTTGGTGGTGATGCTGATGCGCGCGACCGTGCCGAATACAGTAGACGTGTGTGTAGTCTTTTTCTTTTTCCGTGGTCCACCCACAACCCAGCCTGGGATTTCGTGTGGCGTAGCCCCAAAGACCGTGGGATCCATCCCAGCCCAACGAGTCTCCTCTCCTACCGGCACGGCGAAGGAACCAATCAGGCTGGCGATCCCCTCCGTCCCTTCCCTTCACACCCCCACCTCCCAGCAGCGGCGCCTGTGTGTGTCCGTCCCTCCTCCCGTCGCATGCCATGATTCACCTCACGCCATTGAAGAAGAAAAAGGGAGAAGAGACGGACGGGATAGATACAGTCAGTCGCAGGCGGAAAACGCGAAAGCGAAACGACCGAGTGCTGCCGGCCCTCCCGGTGGTGAGTGAGGTCACGGTCAAAGCGAGCTGCCCCGGGCTACAAAGGTGGTTGGCAGCATCAAGAAATGCCCTCCTCGATCCCTACTGCCTCTGGCTGGCTTGGCCCCGCCGCGCCCAGCCCGTGGATGTGGATGTGGATGGATGGCGTTGGCATGGCATCGCATCGGGGACATTGGCATGGCGCTGGCGCTGGGACACCCGCCCTCTGGACCACATTGACCGGTCAGACACCACGGGCCACGCGGGCGAGCACGCTGCCTTCCCCCGTGCATGCCCTCTTCTCTCCCAGTACCCCTCTGGGTCGCGACGTCGCGTGAGCGCCCCCACCGCCGTTCCTGTCGCCGATCCGGATTAGGACGGCTGACTGGTTAATCAATTAAAGTGCTAGCTGACTGACCGATAAAGCGCCGTCTCGATCGAGCCGGGCTTGGAGCTCCGGATCAGCATCTGCCCGGCCCGGGCATCGTGATGATCGTCCGTGGCGCCTATAACTTATTGCGGCTCGCTTGCCACCGCTTTTGTTTATGCCTGTTTGCCCTGTCATTTATTAAGCCCTAGTACTAGTTTTTTTAGGGCCTTGTGGCTTTCTGCCTCTGGGGGAGCAGACCGGTTTAGCAGCGCGGTCGCAGGCTTTGTTGTTGTTTTTTAATAAAAAAAATATTTCTTTATCGCGGCAGGGCCTCAAGGACCGTGTAGTAGCTCCAGTCGTAGTCGTAGCGTAGACACATGCACGCACGCGCGTTGTGGATGCCGAAAACCTGAAGAGAATCTCCAAACAAAACAAATGCAGATTGGACTGCTGACCGCCCCGGGTCGGCTTCGGCTTCGGCTTCCCCCGGTTCAAATTGGCTGTCCAGCCAGTAAGCACTAGGCAAGTGCCTGCGGACGAGCTGTGCAGCTGGCGTTCGGCCTCCCCTGAATCGTGACTAAACTAATCTCAACTCTCACCTGTCCCAGGGACGCTGGGCTCGCTGCACCGGGCGGCCCCGGCCCGGCAGCATTTCCATGCCGTGCTGCCTGATCCTGGTTCGTGTTTCGGCCGGCAAGACCAAGACCGCAGGAACTAGAGGCGCCCATGACCGCGCGCGCAGGCGCCACAGAGCGCGAGGCCCGCCGCGACATCGCATCGCACTCGCACGTTGTTGAGTCGTAAACTCGTAGCAAGGCTGTCCTCACCGTTACACATAAATATGTACGGAAAAAACCGTTTCAGCACTATACATAGATTGAGGTTCGGAATATAAATAAATAATATAATAGGCTCTCTAACAATGTCAACCTAAGGCATGGCCAGCCCCTCGCCTCGCGCAGTCACGCCACGCAAGCGGTGTACCGCGCCACCGCTGTCGTGTGCGGTGTGCCGCCCTGCCCTCCTCCCCGCCAGCAGCGGCAGCGGTGCGCACTGTGCCCACCGGACGTGCCGGGCCAGAGCGTGTATCCGCGCCTCGGTGCCGGCCGTCAACGGAGCAGCTGAGCCGAGCGGAGCGGAGCACGCAAACAAAGCAACAACAGCGGCCGGCCGCCCCCGCCGGTACAGTACCAGCACACTGCATCCCTGCGCGGCACCAGTGAAATGGGCGCGAGCACGCGTCGCGCTGGATCCGACGGATTAGACTAGTGCGGGAAGCCGACGCGACGCGTCTCCGTCTGCGCTCGTCGTGGCGTCCCCCACTCGCAAGCGCGCCCGCCCGTCCGTCCGATCGATCAAATCGATCGTCTCGTACCGGGGCCTCTTGACTTGCGGCATCCGCACGCACGCTTGCGCGTGTACGTACGTATACGTCACGTACCCTCTACGGCTCGGTGGCGTTGATCACCGGCCAGGATGCCAGGTTTTAAATTCCTGTGCGTATCGGCAGGGGGGCCTGGAGCCCTGGACCGGGGAAACTACTGCAGAGAGGAACGCATTTGAATGCTCGGATGGAGCGGAGCTTTGGGCATGCACGTTCAGCTTGCCTTTCTTGCCCTGTAGCGTCCCCTTTATGTTTTCGGGCGCCATTTACTGTTTAATTTTTTTCCCGTCTGATGAGCGATGCTAAAATCTTTGCACCGGTCACAGACTCACAGTCTCGTCTCGGTCTCGGTAAAAAAAAAAAGAGGCTCCTCCAACCTGGCGCCACTGCACGTGTGGTGTGTCGCCATCTTTTCTATCCTCGCTCCTCGGCGCCGACGGCGAGTTGCCGGACTACCGTCCTCCTGGCTTCGTGAGGTTACGCTGACTGTCAGAACAAGCGCGCTGCAGTAGAAAGATACGGTGAATCCACAGCAGCGAGCAGCCAGACCTGTCCAATTCTCTGCTTGACGCTCGTGCAGCCGTGCAGGGTGGTTTAGGGTTCAAATCTCTCAGCATTTCTCAGTGATCCATGGTTGGCGCTTGGCACCCCTAGACCAATAAATAAACGTATGTTTGGGAGTGTTCTAGATTCAGGATAAATAGTTTTTAGAATATATGCTTTCGGTCCCACAACTAAACTCTATGAAATCAAAAAAATCTACATCTCAGTCAAGATTTATGGATTTCTTAGAGTGTCTAAAGGTGCTCCAAAACTTTATAGACGTGTTTTGCTGACACCTTCCCGTTTCACTCTAGCCGAAAACAGATTTTGACAAAAAGAATGTCTTTCATATTTTTGGATTTTGAACTAGAATCCACTAAAAACTGGACCAGTTTTCGCATCCCGCTCAATGCCGGGAACGGAAAAACACGAAAAACCGGTGATCCCGGACCGAAAAGTGAAACCCTGGTCCCAAACACACGGGACTTGTTTGTTTGGATGTCTGGGCGGTGTTCAGGGCTGGGTTGGGTGTGCAAAAACAACCATAGAACGACATAGCCTGGCTCGACGGGTGCATCGTGTAGCGCTCGTTCACGCAAGGATTAGCAGATGGATCATCCAGACAACTAAACAACTGCTCCACTCAAACAGGCTTTAGACAGGATGTTCCTATCCAACCTTCCAAACATACCCTATATAATATGTCTCTAGAGTTAGTCAAGTTACCCACTATACCATTTATTAGTGAAAATATAATTTCATTTGTTTTATTTCCTTCCTCATAACTTTTTTATGGTTCACGCGACTTTTCCTCCCTACGTCGTCCTGCCATGGCACAAGCCGCAAATGAACCCCGCCATCGTCAGGACCACCTCTCTCGCGCGTTCGTGCTAAGGCTGGTGAGACACTATAATTGTAGCACCATGGCCCCATGCGAGTATTACCCTCCACAAGGGAAAGAGAGAGGAGGAGGAAGAAAGATCTCTCACTAGGGCTTGTGAAAGTTCTAAGTGGGAAGATTGCAAGCTTAATATTAGAAAGATTGAAAACCCCATATTTTGTTTTGATAATTGAGATTACTAGGATGCGTTTAGTCCTGTGAATCTGAACTCAATACTATTCACCCTATTTTATAATCCAATCGAGTGGCAAAATTACATGTATGTACCTCTTTGGTTTGGGCTTATCATAGAGCCAACCACCTAAGTCCCATCGCTAGATTGTGTGACATCTCACTAGCCCTAGGCACACCCGCATAACGGATGCATGTTGCTAATATCACATTAAATGCAATTGTTGCTGAGGTTATCCCTTAAGGTAGTGTTTGGTTGGAGAGCCAAGTAGAACGGAGCCGTTCTGTTCCAGTTTTGTTCCTGTTTGGTTACAAAGTAACTAGAACGGAATGGCTCCAATTAGGGAATATTCTCCTCAGATCCGGAACCATTCCGCTCCAAAAAATCAACGGAACGGAGCCGCTCCGTTCCCATCCCGCTCTCACAGTCACGCTCCGCTCCGTTCACTCTGCAACCAAACAAAAAACAGAGCCGCTCCGTTCCAGATTACCAAACACAGAACAGAGCGGCTCCGTTCCTAGAATCAGGGATGGAACGGCTCCATTCTACTTGGCTCCTCAACCAAACACTACCTAAAATAACGGTTATACCGACTATCTGGGTAGACACTATAACCTCAGCCTTTGCATCATACTCCTACTATTCCACTTATTTGATGAATGTGAGATGAGATTTATGAATATGGAAAAGCAGATCAACTAATAAAATGGTGAAGCTAGGGGAGTTTAGCTTAAAAAATTAAAATTTAGTTTTCATGACCTAATTATGTTGCAGGTGTATCAAATAAACCCTTAACATCGAGGTTGATTCTTTAAATTGGCGATTTGGCGAAGACATAAAAAACATAAGAGCAACTCTAATAGTTATATAAATTTTAGCTCTCAAAATCAGACTTAAGAAGTTACTAAATAACTTTGGGAGTAAAAAATGTGAATTGTCCAATAGTTCTCTAAATATAGTATGTAGTTTTGTTTTGTATGTATCCACATAAAAAATAAATCACAAATGTCATCAATTACCTTCATTATCTACGTAATGCAGTTAAGATTTTTGTTTAGAAAGTTGCTAAATGGTTGCTAAATGTAGAGAGGAAATGAGATTAGATAAAAAAAATTGCTAAATTTAGTAAGTTTATTCAGAGAATTGTTGAAGAGAAGTTTTATGTTAACTAGCTAAATTATTGATTTATGAAGTTTTTTTAAAAATTATTAGAGTTTGTTTAAGTCATAAAAGGTCAAAATGGACGCCTAGCAGGCTGTTCGCTGCGGCTGGATTAAAGCCGTTTGGACTGCTGCAGCTGCAATCTATAGAGAGAAAAATATTGTAGAAGCCGCAGCCGCAGCCGGATTAAAGCCGCAGCGAACAGGGCCTAGCTTACAAACGTGGTGGTCGCGGGCCACGAGGGGTTCGGCCGTACCTCTGCCAATGCGGTCACGGTGACCGGTGATATCAGCCAGTGCACGCACGTGCTGCCCGCGTGCCGAGATGACTACCCTGCGCATGCCACGCCGTCGTACACAGTACGCACGCTCTTCGTGGTCTTGCTTTCGTCTCGGCCTCCTTCACCTTCACCCTCACCCGCCTCTATAGAAAAAAAGAAGAAGAGCTGAATCGAGAAAAAGGGGAAAACGCGATACCCGTTTCCTCGGAATGGAACCATGGAAGCAGAGGTCACATCAGGCTAAAGAAGGCCACCACGCAAATATACATGCCGCCATTTTTCTGCAAGATTCTACTACATGTGGTACGCCTACTACATCCTGTGCCCCATCGCTTTCCTGTTTATGTCCGTAGCATGAGAAAAAAAAACGAAGGAAATTTTGTATTAGAGAAAAAGAATATAAAAGAAAAGCAAAAACACAGTGAGATGACAAGGGGTGTGCAGGGAGGCCCACCCACAGGCGAAGTGTCAGTGAGTGTGAAAAGGAAGGGACTGGTCCCTACAATTCCATCCAATCCCTCCACTCCTCTGCCCTCACTCAAACACACACAAAAGAAAAGAAAAATGTCAGCACAAATAAAATACTCCCATCCGGATATTCCTGCTCTCCCTTCTTCTCCAGTCCACCCACTATAGCTTGGACTAGATCTCAAATTCTCCCACAGTTTCCCACTCCCCGTCTCCCACTCTCCCCCACCCGCCGTCTTCCCCTCCCTCCCCCCCGTCAGATCTTCCCCATATCTCTGTGTTGCATCACTCGCCGCAATCCACTCCCAATCCTAAACCCGAAAGCTCTCAGCTCCGCCTCCCTGTTCGTTCGTCCGCCTTCTGACTCCCCCCACCTAGCTAGCAGCTGTTGCGGAGCAACCCCGCAATTCCAAGAAAAGCAACTGGTCAAGAAAGAGTGGAAGAAAGGAGGATGGTGGTGATGATGGCGTTAAGTCACCCCATGATTCGCCCCATCATTCCGTCGCCTCCAGGGCCTGCGTGCTGCTAAAAGGGTCTCGCCGTCCGTCGTGGTGGTGGTGTGCGTGGGCGGGGGGAGTCGTCGCTGCGCCGCCACAATGCCGCAGTACCAGGAGCTGCCCTGCGGCGGGCAGGTGCTCGACATCGACACGGCGCTCAAGGATGGCATCCTCGGGGGCGCGCTGGAGCCCGTGGATGCCGCGGCGGGGGACGCCGGGAAGCAGCCTGTCGAGCTGCGCAAGATGATGGACGAGCTGGACGCGGCCGGGGACGGCGGCGGCGACGAGGCGGTGCCGGCGGTCTTCATCTGCCCCATCTCCCTCGAGCCCATGGTGGATCCGGTGACTCTCTGCACGGGGCAGACGTACGAGCGGGCCAACATCTCGCGGTGGCTCGCCCTGGGCCACCGGACCTGCCCGACCACGATGCAGGAGCTCTGGGACGACGCGCTCACCCCCAACGCCACTCTCCGACAGCTCATCGCCGCCTGGTTCTCCCGCCGGTACACGAGGTTTAAGAAGCGCTCCGCGGACTTCCACGGCCGCGCCGCCGATCTCGTCCACGGCCTCCGGGGCACGGCGGTGCCCAGGAGACAGGCCCTCAAGGGCCAGGCCCGCGTCGCCGCGCTGCGGGAGCTGCGCGCCCTCGCCACCGCCCACCAATCCGTCACCAAGGCCATCGCCGAGGCCGGCGGCGTGGTCCTGCTGACGTCGCTGCTCGGCCCCTTCACGTCCCACGCCGTGGGGACCGAGGCGGTCGCCATTCTTGTCAGCGGGGTGCCGCTTGACGCTGACACGAAGGCCGCGCTCATGCAGCCGGCGAAGGTGTCGCTCGTGGTCGACATGCTCAACGAGGGCGCGGCGGACACCAAGATCAACTGTGTCCGCCTCATCCGCATCCTCATGGATGAGAGGGGTTTCCGGCCGGAGACGGTGGCGAGCCTGAGCCTCTTGGTTGGTGTCATGCGCCTCATCCGGGACAAGCGGCATCCAGACGGTGTGGTCGCGGGGCTCGAGCTGCTTAATTCGATCTGTGCGGTGCACAGGCCAGCGAGGAGTATGGTTGTTAGCATCGGTGCGGTGCCGCAGCTGGTGGAATTGTTGCCGGAGCTAGCAACGGAGTGTGTTGAGCCGGCCTTGGACATCTTAGATGCCCTGTCTGCGGTTCCAGAGGGTAGGACGGCTCTTAAGGATTGTCCGCGGACGATACCCAATGCTGTCCGCGTGCTGATGAGAGTTTCAGAGGCATGCACTCGACGGGCGCTGTCGATGCTGTGGACGGTGTGTCGGATGGCACCTGAAGAGTGTGCACCTGCCGCCGTCGAAGCTGGTCTGGCGGCGAAGCTTCTACTTGTCATCCAAAGTGGCTGTGCACCGGAGCTGAAGCAGAAAGCGTCGGAGCTGCTTAAGCTGTGCCGCCTCAACTGCACTGACACCCTCTTCATCTCCAAGTGCAAACTCACAAGGACGATTCAGTGATGAGATGCAAGTGGTGCTGCTGTGGTGTGATTTGATTCGATGATGCGTGGTTTGTCGATTGACCTTGCTGAGTTCAGAGTTCCAAGGAAATGGAATATGCCAAATTGACGAATGGTAATAATGAGCATGTATAGAAACCTGGAGATTTAGCCCTGTCATCTTATCCGAAGAGGTCAGGGTGATTGGGCAGATGGCGAGACTGGTGGTTACCATAACAATTCCAGGGGAGAAAAGAAGCAAGCAATGCAGCATGATTACTGGCAAGCAGGCGGGTGTACATGCAAATTGATGTGGATTTGATCAGCTCAATAAACACCTGAGGCTGGGTGGTAAGTACAGCCAGTTTTGCCATTAGGAGTAGCTAGCATTAAGCAAAACCAGCAAATTTTAGTTTTTTGGCAATGTGGGTGTCCCAGGGCTGTAGATGTTGCTCCCTCCCTTGTAATTACACAGTACTGTTGCTTCTACACTGGAATATACATTGCCATTGCTTCGAGAATTTTTTTTTTCTTTTTGAATTGTCATCTGGATCGACTACTGCCCTAGTCAAACTGGGAAAGTGTGCTCTTTCCCTGTAGCCCACGCTAAAAAGCTCGATGCTGCGTTACTCCTGCTAAAGTTGAGGCTCTGTACTGCTTGAGCAGTGTTCTCATTTCTCAATGTTGTTTAGCTCCTGGAGTTGCAGTATCTGATTTAGTAATGTACCAAATTATCTGATTGCGTGGGGCTTCTGTTTCAGTATTACCACCATAGCTGCAATCCGAGCATCTCTTGTAAAGATAGCATCATCACGGTCCTATTTCTTGCTGGTGTATCTCTCTAGGTTTTAAATTCTGCATGCCAACTGATGAACTGAAGTTAGCGGCAATTCAAGATGTCATGAAGGAAATTGTACTGTTGCATCTCATGTTTCCTTTACCTGGATGCAGGACACATGTCTCTCGTACCCGCGTTCTACCAGCCTCCTGGGAAAGTTGGTCTTACAAATCACATCACATCAGACGATCCGCCATCAATATTTTTCCTAGTCCCTGCTTTTCCACTCCCTAGTCAGCTAGGGTAAAGATAAAGCCACGGGGCGGTAGAGCCTACTATGGCCGTCCATGATTGATCGGAGCGTCAGGCTTTTGCTTTACGCGGCCAAAACTTAGCAAAGTAACAGTGGATGAGACACCAACAGAGAGGCGCTGCTCGCCGCTGGCGCAGCTGTAGCCGGGCTAGCTAGCTGCCTAGCTTAAGGGGTGTTTGGTTTATAAGGACTAATATATAGTCTCTTTATTTTGTTCCATTTTAATATATAAATTGACAAATATAGAAACTAAAATAAAGTTTTAATTTCTATATTTGATAATTTTGTAACTAAAGTAGAACAAAATGTAGAGACTAAAAATTAGTCCCTAGAAACCAAACACTCGAGTAGTGTTAAGGCTGGGAGGGATCCAAATTATACAGCTGCAAGTGTTAGCACGATTATTATCGATATAAGATATGAAACATAGCGAGAAATATATAGGGAGCTCACCAAAATGATCTAGGGACCGATTAACCTGATATTGACTCTATTCTTTGATGGATATGCTTCTAAATATATCTCGGGAAGTCGCGTTAGGGACAGACACATATACCGTGTGTTTGGTTACATGTATTTGTTGGTGCTTGTATCGCGGAATGCAATGAGCTGGTGTTTGGTTATTGTCAACCAGCCTCTACGCGTGCGAGGTGTGTATTTGGTTGCTTGCGTGCAGATGTGGAGCCAGGCTCGCACGATACTCAAAACACCCTAGGTCAGGCTCTACAGGCGCGAGCAAATTGATCGTATCTCTGGTGGCTCATACAGCTAGGCTACGGAGAGAAGCCAACCAAACAGGCCAGTGATTTTCCTTTGTTGTCTAAATATGTTTCGAGAAGTTCCATCGGGGATGAGCATATACCGCGTGATTGGTCGCCTACACCTGCCCCATCCGGTATCTTTATATACATTGACCATGTGGTCGCTCCCCGTTTGGTTGCCTGCTTACACGACGCCAAAGCTGCACCCACGGCTACATCTTAAGCCAAAAACATCTCTCCTGGTAGCACATGGTTGCATGCACAAATACGCAAGGAGCGTTCCGTTTCCAGCGGACCAGGCTCACATGAGCTAGGCCACGCATACGAATCGAACCAATCAGACGAATAATGATTTTCCTAGCATCAGCAAGAACATCTAGGATGACGTCAAATATGGTTAGGGACAAGTATATAGTGATTTTCCGAGCATCAGCAATATAAGAAGACGGAGAAGAAACATCTCCACACAAGTGTTCGTGGAGATCCTCATGGGGGGGTCGTCATGGGGACGATGAGGGGGAGCTATTCTCCAACGGGGGATTCCCCATTACCATCCCTAATTAAGCCCTTAGGCCCCTAGGGCACTTAGCGATATAAGCCCTCAGGGTCCCTCATGTCCTAGGGCACCAAGCAGTATGAGCCCCTAGGCCCCCTCATGTCCTAAGGCACAACTAGATAAAACCCTAGCCCCTTGCGTCTCAGGACAATTAGCAATATAAACCCCTAGGGGCCCTCGTATCATGGGGCCACTTGTGTCCTGGGGCACTTAGCCATATAGGCCCCTGAGCCCTCTTGCGCTTTAGGGTACTTAGCAGTATAAGCCCCTAGGTCCCTTTGCATTCTTGGGCACTTAGCAATAGATGCTCTGGGGCCTCTCATATCCTAGGGCACTTAGCCGTATAAGCCCTAGGCCCCTCTCGCCTTGGGGCACTTAGTGGTACAGGCTCGTTAAGCCCATTGTGCCTTGGGACATTTCACAATATAAGCCTTTGGGGCCCTCACATCCTGGGAGCGCCTAAAGGTATAAGCCTCAAGCGCCCCTCAAGCCCCAGGGCACATAATGACATATACTCTTAAGGGCTTGAGGCCACCATAAAAATCACGGACATATTGATAGTATAGGCCTAATTTGGGTCTAAGGGATGTGACGAACCCACTGATGGTAGTACGATTGAAATAAACGGGTGACGCCTAAGAGGGGGGGTGAATTAGGACTTCTAAAACTTTCACTAAACTAGGCCACAAATAAATCCCTAGAGCAAAACCTATATAAATAATCAAACTATAATGCGCAAACTAGGTTTTGTCTAAGTGTTGCTATCTCTACCGTAATGGCTAGGTTTCAATCTACACTATATAAGTATAAAGACAAGATTGAAACTTAAATGCTTAATATAAATGCGGAAACTTAAAGAGCACGGTAGAGATGCAAACTCTTGTGGATGACGTCGGTATTTTTACCGAGGTATCCGGAACCATGCAAGGTCCCGACTAATCCTCGTTGGTGCCTCTACTATGGCGGAACCGCCGAGATTATTCCAGCTTAAGTGCCCACGTCACGCCTCAGAGGCAGCAACACACTTAAATCGGAATAACCCGTCAGTCCGTCAGATCTAGTCTGATAAAGCCACTTCCTAAGGATCGAATACCACTAGCTCACTCGAAGGTGAGTCACAGGGAGAATACAATAAACATGAAACCACAAGTTAAAGTACTGGAGTTATTACAACAATTGGAGTTTTAGCAACAGAAAAGCAAGTTCGTAAATAAAGTGCAGCGGATAATCGATAACGTCGAATACTGAGGAATAGGGCAAGGCCTAGCCCACTACTCCTCGTGATCCTCTCCTGCCAGAGCAGCATCCCACTCAACCGTCCAACCCGGTGGTAGGGTGGAAGGCCAAGTCACACCATCAACCATGTATTGGAGCGTATCTGCAAAAATTGTGCCACAAGCAAGACTGAGTATACTAATACTCAGCTAGACTTACCCGATGTGAGGAGTCTACTCCTCTACCTCTAGACCATGCAACTGTTTGGATGAGGTGTTTGGTTTGCCAAAAGCACTAGCTGAGTCTAAAATCAATTTTAGCCTTTCCAATTCTAGCATAATTCATTTAGTTAGGTTTGCTCCTTTCTAAGCATACATGATAACAATCATTTAGTACAATCAACATGTTATCTCAAGTAACACCTCATTTCACTTTTTACTCGATGCAGTACAAGGGGTCAAGCAGTCTCATTAGCTGCGAGAAGCAGACAATTCGAATCGAGTTTTAACCTTGCAAGGTAAACCTAAACCCACGACATGTAGGGGCACTCCGTCACCACACAAGTCAACCATCCCCATCGATCCCCCATTCGTGGCCAGGACTCACCGCCTTGGCATACAATGCTCCACTGACCCCGGCTGTCGTCGTACAGTGAGCACACTTGTACCCACCATAGCTAGCATGGGAGACCTAGTCTCAGGACGAGTGAGGGGTAAAGTCCGCGCCTGGCTTCACTCAGGTACTAGGCTTACCAGTTATCATATTTCCCGACATGTGCTTCGTACATTCAAACGCTTGACTCAGGTATCCACACATTAATCCTTAATTCCATTTCTGACTCATAGACAAGGCATCCAACCTGGATCCAAGTCCATAGACCATCATAGATCCTGTTATCAAGATGAATATAATCAATGCCTGACCTCGCGCGAGTGCTAGAAAAATCACTCGACTTCTACCGAGATCCTGATTTAGCATAGCGGCTACTCGACCTAGCATACTAGTATCCATCTCAAAAGGAATCCTGAGTTCATGCAACTAAGGGTTTCAAACAACTCCTACACTTAAGTGCACATTACAAGCCTACAAACATTAAGTGTAGTAAAGTAGCATATATAAACGGTTATGTATAAAACCGGGGCTTGCCTTCAAATGCTGGGGCTGTGGGCAGCTCCTCGGTGGCAGGCTCAGGAGCTGGCTCCTGGACTTCCTCTTGGATAGCTCCTTGCTCGGGAATGAGCATGTACTCTTCGTCAGCGAGGTTGCAATCTAATGAATGCAATGAGTGAGATACATGTATGCCATGATATGTAATGTAGTAGTAATAAAAATGATCAAGTTGATAAGGTAAGGCTAAATCTTAAATTTAGGAGTTCTAGTGGTATACTTAGCCATTTTAGGGTCAAGCATGGTCAAGTTTAAGTGGTCGGATTATTTTAGTGTCCCACTGATTTTCTTTTAGTGTCTTAGTGAAAAGTTTATCGTGATCCTTGCTGAAATCATTATGGGTGTGATTTATCACTCTTACCAATTCTCTCTTTTCCCTTTTCCTATTATGCTTTTTAGAGTGGGTTTGAACTACAACATAGCTTTAACAATTTCCAAAAATCTTGTAAAACTACAGTAGTTTCTCACTAGTGTATAACTCTCAGTCTCAAAAAATGAGGCCTAAAATGATAAGGGTTCACTCTGTACAAAAATGTTAAGTTTTTAGGCAGAGGGGGTGCTTTGAACTACAACTCTCTTTTAGCAGTGGATTATTTCCTAAGGCTTATTTTTGCTGGCATTTAGGTGCAATAATGTGACTATATACCAAGTTTTAGCCTATGACACCTACTTGTCATTTTATTGTGATTTCCTAAAGTTTTAGGGCCTAATGGTGCTTTCTACTATTACTATATTTGAAAAATGTCAAACAACAGATTTCCTAATTTTTCTATCTTCTTCTTTATGCAAGAGCAATCATTCTAGAGTTTGGCAAAATTTTGCCCAAGGGAAAGGGTGGTAGAAATTCTTAGAACATATGGCCTTTTTCATGGGGTAGGGAGTAATGTGTGTCACCTTACATTTATAATTAAATTTTATATTTTTCTCTGGTGGTTTACATCATAAGTAATTGGGAAAAATTTTGTTTGCCCATCGTTGCACATTTTTAGGCCTTCTCACGATTTATTTTAAGCATGGGCCAATTTCAAGTTTTAATTGTTCAACTCACTTATTGTGATGGGTTGGGGTGTTTATCATTTTTGTAGTGGTGTTCTAGTAGTTAAAGGCCTACTGAATTTTTCTTGTCATTATTGTATTTGTCCTTATATGTTTAATCATGGCTTTTCTTGATTTCTTAATGCCAATTAAAAGTATAACCTTGGATTATCACTAAACTCTCGTTCCATATATTTTTCGTAGATTTTGTGTAACTTAGGCATACTAGGAAAAATATGGCCATTCCCTGGTTTTCATTTTCTACTGCCTTTTCATTTTTCTAAAGTTTGGGCAGAAATAACTTTTAATGGACATTCATGGGTTATTTTTGTATACTGGGGTGTTTAATATTTTTAAACAGTGTATATACCAAGTAAGTATCTCTACAAATTTTCTTGAGCTCAGTATAGAATTATTCCTATTTTCCCTTATATTAATAAGGTTTGGTTAGTTTCCTAATTTAAATCAAAACTCTAGAAAGTATTACTGGAACCATGGAGTTTACTATTTTTGCTTGGTAGTTTATAATATGTAGGTCCTAGCAAAATTTGTTTGACCAAATTTGGTTGAATATAACTCAAGTTATGAATTTTCAAGTTCCCTGCTCATTTAGAAAAGAATAAACATAAAAGTTTAAAGGAAAATGACTTTTTGCATCGGGGTCCCTGGACTTATTTTTATCTGAGTCGTTTAAACCGTGCCCCAGGAGAACTATTCATATGTGTCACTGACTTAACACTTAACCCCCTGGCCTTTTACCCTCTCTAACCCGCACTCCTCCCTCACCTGAACAGTAGCCGAGAAAGAAAAAGCGGTGGTGCGGCTTACCGGCGACGGTAGTCGGTAGAGGTCTGGCGAAGGGTCAGGTGAGGTCCGGGGGTCTCTGGCGGTCACGTTGAGGTGCGGGTCGCCGGCAGTGGTGACCGGAGGGGGGCTGGTCGCGTGCGCAAGCGGCCGAGCTCGTCGGTGGTGCGTGCTCCGGCCTGCTCAGGGTGGTAGAGTCAAATAAAAGTGCTCAGGGAGCTTCATGGGAGGCCAGTGATGTCGCGGGTGCGAGGAATTTGGGAATGACTTACCATGTGGTCCGGTCTACGCGCGGCGGCGGTCGGCTGGAGTTCGGCGAGGTTGCGCTTGCTTCTCCGGTGAGGCAATGTCTCGGCTCAAGCTTGGGAAAGCTTCACAGCCTCTCGGAAAAGCCGTCCAAGGGCTAGGGCGAGGCTGGGGGTCGACGGGAAGGGCTGGCCAAGGCGGTTGTGCTCGGGCAGTGAGGGCGGGCGGTGGCGTGTCGTGCTCAGGGGAAAGTCCGGCGAACTCGGGCTTGGGCGGAACCGAGGGCGTGTGGGGGAGTATGGTCGAGGCCTTGGGCTGCTTTATAGGCGCGGGCGCGGGTGAGGATGCGGGGTCGGGCGTCGCTCGGCGTGGGCGCGCGGGGTCGTGTTGTAAACCCTAAAATACATTTTGAGAAAATAGGAAGTCACTTTGTTCTCTTTGAGGAGTAATAATGGGATTGATTCTAGTGTATGATTTATCCTTCCAAAAGATTAAACAAATAAAACTAATATTAGGGTTTAACGACTCAGATTTAAATTTAACTTATAAAATTTATATTATAATTCCAAATCTCAGAAAAATAAATAATAAGGAGTTTTCCTATTTAATTTAACAAATATTTCTTTCACCAATATTACATCTAGAAGCATTTATTTGAAGGAAATAAACAATAAGAAAATAAATAATGAAAGTAATATTCTTGCATTCATGCTGAAGTTCTTGAGTTATGTATTTGATTTAGAGTTACACTTCCAAAACAAATGAGAATTTAAAAATCTAATTTGGAAAAAAACTTGAAAATAGAAAACAAAAGGGAAATTAGAAAAGAATTAGGAAAAAGAAAAAAAGAGACCATTCATATTGGGTCGTTTTCTGCCCCTGCTAGCCTATCTCGCTCTCTCGCTGAGTGACGCATCCAGCAAATTGGCGCCGAGAAGTGGACCCACCACGTCAGTCACTCACCATCGCCAGTCACTGGGGCGCGGGACCCACTGGTGAGGTGGTTGGGTCCGCTTGGAGCTGCGCGCCGACAACTCGGGTCCATGGGTCGGTCTCCTTTTTCCCTCTGTGCCATTGACGCGTGGGGCCGAGGCTACTGTGGATCTTCCCTAGCAATCGTCGCGCGCAGATGGCGTACCGGCCCTGGCCGAGATCCCCGTTGGGACCAGCTGACCTCGTAACCGCCCATCCCACCTGGCTACAAAAGCCGATGCCCTGCCGCGCCTGCCGCTGACCTTTTTCCGTCGCGCTGATAGCCTAAACTACTTCGCCGTCGTGCGCTGGTTACAGAGGAAGTCCATGTCGGTGTTTTGGGTCCGACCGCGTACCTGGGGTTACCCCTCAAGGTGCTTCTAGGAGTAGGACGGTGTTATCGACTGTAGCTCGATGGTTCGTGCCGGATGCACGAGAAACAGTGGACAATGATTTACAGGTTCGGGCCGCTTTGAGATGCGTAACACCCTACGTCCTGTCGAGAGTGTTTTATGTGGCGAGTTACAAGAGGATTCTCTAGCGCTGAGAACGTAGAGAGTTGGGTGGGAGGCTAAGTAGCGAGTCTCTGATCTGAAGGGGTGCTCCCTAGGCCTTATATATTCGACCGTGGGGCGGTACATGTGGAAATTTCAGCGACGCGTACCTAAGAAATAGTGACCAACTGAGTCTATCCTCCTACAATCCTGCCGACCCATTCTCGCTTGGTTCCGTTGTACGGGGCTCCTGCACGGGAAGGTCGGGCCTCTGTTGTGATTACTGCACGAATTCGTTGGGCCGTCTTGGGCTTGTGCCGTTACAGCCTTGTGTCGATTCGCTTCATTGGTTGTTCCTTCCCAGGCCCACGAGGGGGATGACCTTACAAATTATGGGGCCCTTGGGCCTTTCGTGAGGTCTTTCATCCTTCTGGTGGACCCGGGGGATATCTGTCCCCCACAAGCCCCCGATCTTTGGGTCGATTCTGAAACAAACGGCCCAAGGATCCTAGGTCCATCTTGCAGTTTTTGACTTTAACAAGGGATGCTTTGGAAATAAGCTTATCGAGCCACTGCTTCTGAGTTCTGAATGATCCGGTAGAAACACTTTCTCACTGTCTTTTCCTGTCTTTATTACTCAAAATTAGGTGTTCTGCTCAGACTCATGCTTCGGAAGTCAGCATCTTTGTACCATAGGACTTCAAATTTCATTGGGTGCACGAGCTTCGAGCGGATTTTTGCAGATAATCCGCTCGAAGGTCTTTACTTCGAGTATTATCAGAGACCATTTTTATCTTCCTCTTGCGCTTTTTCAGAGGTCAGTCTTGTCTCGATCTTGCCTTATGCTTTAGAGGTCAGCACTTTACTTGTTCGGGGATGATGATCTATTGGGTGCAACAAAGGTGCACCCAATGGGTGTAGCCCCCTAGCTTCGAGTGGATTTTTGAAAATAGTCCACTCGAAGGTCTTCATTTCGTGTCTTTTTCTGGGAATCATCCTACCTCTTTGTTGAATGCCTTAGAGACCAGCATTATATTTGTAGGAAACGGGTGACGCCTAAGAGGGGGGGGGGGGTGAATTAGGACTTCTAAAACTTTTACTAAACTAGGCCACAAATAAATCCCTAGAGCAAAACCTATGCAAATAATCAAAACTAGAATGTGCAAACTAGGTTTTGTCTAAGTGTTGCTATCTCTACCGCAAAAGGCTAAGTTTCAATCTATACTAAATAAGTATGACTACAAGATTGAAACTTAAATGCTTAATATAAATGCGGAATGTAAAGAGCTAAGTAGAGAAGCAAACTCTTGTGGATGACGCCGGTATTTTTACCGAGGTATCCGGAACCACGCAAGGTCCCGACTAATCCTCGTTGGTGCCCCTACGCAAAGGGAAGCCCACGCGAGGGCCAAGCACCACGGTCGAGTAACTCCGTAGAGAGCCGCGGGCCTTCTCCACGCGCAAGTGGTGCTCCGCTTCCGGCTCCTCTCGGACGCTCCCCGCCGTCTCCACTATCGAGCTTCCGGCCGAAACGCCGCGGGCCTCGTTCCCTCCGGTACACGGTGGCGGCCGTGACACAAACGCGGTTGTCACGGTCTCGCAAGACTCTCGCCCCACTCGGTACAATTACAACGACTCACGCAAGAGCCGAGGGGTTGTGTGGTTTTACAAAACTCACTCAACTAACTAGGATTCACCTAGAGCAAGTGCTAAAGCGGTCTAACTAACCTAAGCACTTCGCAAAGCACCTACGCTAATCACCGAGTGATTCTATTAAGCACTTGGGTGTTTGAGCTCTTAGAAATGTGCACTATATGCCTTGGTATGTTGCTTGGGCTCTCACACTTGAGAATGGCCGGTTGGGGTGGTATTTATAGCCTCCACACCCCAAACTAGCCGTTGGACAGAAAGCAGCAGCTTTCTGTCGACGGGTGCACCGGACAGTCCGGTGCACCACCGGACACTGCACAGTGGATGTCCGGTGCACGCCACGTCAGCCGACCGTTGGCGCCTGTAGCAGTCGACCGTTGGATCCGACCGTTGCCGTCTGCCCGTTGGCACACCGGACAGTCCGGTGCACACCGGACAGTCCGGTGCTACAGCCAGAGAGCGCCTGTCTGTGGCCTCTCTGCGCAGACTGTCCGGTGCCTCACCGGACAGTCCGGTGCACACCGGACACCAATGTCCGGTGCGCCACCAGGCGCTGGCTGACAGCCCTCATCTTGGATTTCTTTGCTGATTTCTTCGGGCTTCTTTGTTCTTGAGTCTTGGACTCCTATGCATCTTTTTATGTCTTCTTTTGAGGTGTTGCATCCTCATTGCCTTGGTCCCATTCTCTTCGCATCCTGTGAACTACAAACACTAGAAAACTTATTAGTTCACGGATTGTGTTGTTCATCAAACACCAAAACTCAATTAGCCAAATGGCCCGGGGTCCATTTTCCTTACAATCTCCCCCTTTTTGGTGATTGATGACAACACAACCAAAGCAAGCAAATAATACAAGTATTTGAGTGAAATTATGCAATCTACTTGCTAAGATGCATGATTGTCCCCACAATGTGATATTATGGACTTAAGCCTCCCCCTAACTCCATAATTCACTTACTTCCTATTTTTGGACCAAATAGCCAAAACCACTTAAAAAGCCATTTGTAGATATAAAATTTTAAATTGGTGGTGTTTGGTGTTTGATATAGTTTTCATTGCTTTGGTCCCTAAACTTCTCCCCCTTTGGCATCAACCACCGAAAAGGAAGACATTAAAAGCATGTAGGAAGGAAATAAAAGCTTGCCCTCATCAAGAATTGTATTAAGTGATATCACTAGAAGGATATTAAATTAAACTATGTGAATGATACCACTTGAAAGAGTCCTCAAAAGATTACTCCCCCTAAATGAGTTGTCTCCTTTAGAAAGAGTTTTTCTCCCCCTTTAGAGATGAAGAAATACTCCCCCTGACAGAGATCCTCTACTTAGGAAAAAGCATGTGAAAATTAGAGGTGCAAGACATGATTTGAAAAGACTAACTTCCCTTATGCATAGGTAACAGAATATGAGTTAACTACTTATGCATTTTTGCAACATGGAAGCATATGATATGAAATATAGTCTAATCAAATATTGGAGAAGACATGTAAATGATACTGAATGTAGTCTCAAAAGATACCAATTGAAAGTCAATGGTGAGCTTGAGAGACATAAGAGTTCTTGGAGATTTTGCAGTGGAAGATTGTTGTCTTTCTCCGGGGACTTCATTTTCCTTACAATGAGACTATCACATGAAATAGACTTGAAAAGGTGTTAGTCTTAAAGTGTTAGATTATAGAGTAACCTCCCCCTAAAGGTGTGCATACAAGTTTTGAATACTTGTAGGAGACATGCACTTTGATTTGATATCAAGAGGGGCAAATTATCCATAATCCAAACATTGGCACATATAAGTTAAATGATACACTTTGTAGAAATCAAAAGTTTTCAATTGATGCATCATTTACTATGGAGAGATATAAAAGCTATGTGTCGTGCTTAAACAAACATTTTAAGCCATGTAGGTTTGCTTAAGTGTATGAATTAAGAACAAGTAATCCTACCATATGATTTACCTAGTATGCATGATTTTAAACAAAGGTGCATAACAAATGTAATACTAGGCAAGAAAGGTAAACTAGATAAAAGATAAATAGATACGCATATCTAAGAACGAGAAATACAATAAAACTAGTTACCTTAGTCATGGGTGGGAAATTTGGGTCCAAAGTTTTCACTAACCCACTTGGCAAGAAACTTGATCCAATATGATGTATCCCATGATATACATCCCAAATTTGCCAAGTCTCCAAATTTCCCGCGGACCTTTGGTCCACTCACTTCCCTTTCGGGATCCAAACCTTCTTGGTGCTTTTCATGGTTGAAATTATCTCCTTTGGCACCCAGATGCGTTTGGCCCCTTTTCCTTTGTTGGCTTGCTTGTTGGCCTTGATTGCTATCACCTTTCCATTCTTTTTCTTCTTGATCAAATATGGTGTAGCATCCTTTTTGTTCACCTTTTTGATGTAGGTGTTGGAGATTTTGCTTGATGACTTTTGCTTGAGCTTTTGCCTTTGTTTATCCTCGGTCATCGCCTTGCATTGGAAAGACTTGTGGCCTTCCTTGTGGCATAGCCTACAAATCACAGTTTCTCCCTCTACAGGCTTGTTCACTCCCGCAGTGGTGTTATCCTGTGGAGGTCGGATTTGTTTGGCTTTGCCTTTCTTGTCATACAAAGCCTTGCCAAGGCGAGCCACTTCTTGCTTTAATTGTTCATTTTCCTTTGCAACCTCATCCGAACATGTCTCTACAACAATATTCTCAACAACGACTTGGTTGCAGGGGTTAGAATCGTCAATTAAATCAAAGCAGGAAGTAGAAGCATCTTTCATAATTATTTCAGGTATTTCAACTAAAGATGCTGCTGGGGTGCTACCAATGTTTTCTAGCTTAGTAGTTAGCTCATTATTGTGTATGCTAAGAATTTTCATTTTCTCTAGCAAATTTTCAATAGCTTCTTGGGAGCTAGCTAACTTAGCCTTAAGTTTTTCATTCTTTTTAATAAGGCTATCATCGGTAGCAGTGGATGGAGCACTAGATTCTAATAGCTCAATTTTAGTTGATAGCTCACTATTTAAGTTTGCAAAAGTTTCAAATTTTTCTAGCAAACCTTTGTAATCATTCTGAGAGCTAACCAACTTATTTTTCAAAGTTTTAAGTTGAGCTTTTTGCTTAGTGCAAACATCCTGGAAAAATTTTACGGCTTCCGCAAGTTCTTCTAGAGAGGCCTTTCCCTCACCTTCATCATCACTACTACTTTCATCACTAGAGGATGGAATGCTTTTGTTACCTCTTGCCATAAGGCATTTGTGTGATGACCGTGATGATCGTGACGAGGACCGGTGGCTGCGCGTCCTTGGAGGTTCACTTCACTTGAAGAATCATCCCAAGTTCTAACACTTGTGAGCGCCTTGCCTTTGCTCCTCTCCTTTTTGGGTTTGGCCATATTTGGACAGTTGTCCCTGAAGTGGCCCTTCTCCCCACATGCGAAGCATCCTCTCTTTCTTTGCTTTTTCCTGTCAATGTTAAAGAGAAGATCCTCGACCTGCAGGGGCACACCCATTAGATTAATCTTGCGGATCATCCTCATTACCTTTCCGACGCGTCGGATTGTTTCTTCGTCCTTGGAGGATGATGTGCATGGTTGATTATCTTCATCATCATCACTTTCTTCTTCTTCTTCCTCTTCTTCGCTTGAGGAACTTGGAGTGGGAGCCTTCTTTTTGCCCTTCCTTTCATCACATGTAAAAGCATATGGTCTTGAGGAAGTTGGCTCATCTCCCCGACTCATTTTTCGCGACATCTCAAAAGCCACGATTTTCCCAATCACGATGGTCGGGGTCATGTTGCTCAAGTCCTCCATGTTGTGAAGGATGGTGATGATGCTCCCATATCTTTGTTGTGGTAGCAGGGAGATAATCTTCCTCACAATGTCCGCATCACCTAGCTTATTAATGCCAATCGAATTGAGCTCATTGATAATTAGATTCAAACGAGAATACATGTCTCTAACAAGCTCATCATCTTTCATAGCAAAAGAATTATACTCATTTAAGACTAGGCAATGTTTTTGCTCACGGACATTGGATGTGCCGTCATGGAGCTCATGCAATTTTAGCCAAATCTCATTAGCAGTTTTCAGGGTAAATACTTGATTGAAAATATCCATGCTAAGAGATTCATACAAGCAATTTTTGGCTGTAGCATTTAAATGGATTTCTTTTTCCTCACTCGTGGTGGGTTTCTCGGGATTCTTGAGGGGTTTCATCCCGTCACGAGTGACTCTCCAAACACCTAGATCAACGGCCTCTAGGTAACAAGCCATTCTAGCACTATAATATGGGAAGTTAGTGCCGTCAAAGTGTGGTGGCCTATGGGTATCCATCCCTTCCTCTAAAAAGCGTCGGCTCTTTTCGCGGTGAAGCTAAAGCGTTTCAAATGAGCCAAACCGGGCTCTGATACCACTTGTAGGAAACAGGTGACGCCTAAGAGGGGGGGGGGGGGTGAATTAGGACTTCTAAAACTTTTACTAAACTAGGCCACAAATAAATCCCTAGAGCAAAACCTATGCAAATAATCAAAACTAGAATGTGCAAACTAGGTTTTGTCTAAGTGTTGCTATCTCTACCGCAAAAGGCTAAGTTTCAATCTATACTAAATAAGTATGACTACAAGATTGAAACTTAAATGCTTAATATAAATGCAGAATGTAAAGAGCTAAGTAGAGAAGCAAACTCTTGTGGATGACGCCGGTATTTTTACCGAGGTATCCGGAACCACGCAAGGTCCCGACTAATCCTCGTTGGTGCCCCTACGCAAAGGGAAGCCCACGCGAGGGCCAAGCACCACGGTCGAGTAACTCCGTAGAGAGCCGCGGGCCTTCTCCACGCGCAAGTGGTGCTCCGCTTCCGGCTCCTCTCGGACGCTCCCCGCCGTCTCCACTATCGAGCTTCCGGCCGAAACGCCGCGGGCCTCGTTCCCTCCGGTACACGGTGGCGGCCGTGACACAAACGCGGTTGTCACGGTCTCGCAAGACTCTCGCCCCACTCGGTACAATTACAACGACTCACGCAAGAGCCGAGGGGTTGTGTGGTTTTACAAAACTCACTCAACTAACTAGGATTCACCTAGAGCAAGTGCTAAAGCGGTCTAACTAACCTAAGCACTTCGCAAAGCACCTACGCTAATCACCGAGTGATTCTATTAAGCACTTGGGTGTTTGAGCTCTTAGAAATGTGCACTATATGCCTTGGTATGTTGCTTGGGCTCTCACACTTGAGAATGGCCGGTTGGGGTGGTATTTATAGCCTCCACACCCCAAACTAGCCGTTGGACAGAAAGCAGCAGCTTTCTGTCGACGGGTGCACCGGACAGTCCGGTGCACCACCGGACACTGCAAAGTGGATGTCCGGTGCACGCCACGTCAGCCGACCGTTGGCGCCTGTAGCAGTCGACCGTTGGATCCGACCGTTGCCGTCTGCCCGTTGGCACACCGGACAGTCCGGTGCACACCGGACAGTCCGGTGCTACAGCCAGAGAGCGCCTGTCTGTGGCCTCTCTGCGCAGACTGTCCGGTGCCTCACCGGACAGTCCGGTGCACACCAGACACTAATGTCCGGTGCGCCACCAGGCGCTGGCTGACAGCCCTCATCTTGGATTTCTTTGCTGATTTCTTCGGGCTTCTTTGTTCTTGAGTCTTGGACTCCTATGCATCTTTTTATGTCTTCTTTTGAGGTGTTGCATCCTCATTGCCTTGGTCCAATTCTCTTCGCATCCTGTGAACTACAAACACTAGAAAACTTATTAGTTCACGGATTGTGTTGTTCATCAAACACCAAAACTCAATTAGCCAAATGGCCCGGGGTCCATTTTCCTTACAATATTGTTGATACTACGCTTTAGAGGTCAGCGTATATTTTTGTCTTTGTGGCCGAGTACGCGATCTGCCCATATCTTGATAGGTTTTGCCATTTATTTGATCTACGACTGATTGGACGTTCGATAGATGGCCCTTGGCTAGTCTTCATGTCACTTCGTGCTTTGATGCTTCTATCGATTAGACTTGTACCTCATTGGCTATATTTGGCTTTCCTTTGATCCCTGCTGATATCTTTCTTTTGTCTTGAAGTATTCATTGCATATACTGTTCGGATGTGACAGTGTTGAAAATATACTGATAATTCCTGGGCGTCCCCCCAATGGGTGTAGGCAAGGGACGGCTTGGTACGCTGAGCGTTTAGCAAACTGCTTCTGAGTAGTAACTTGATGTGACCGCGAGCGTAATCATATCGCCCGTGCAGTTCACTGGAGTCCCAATGGGTGTTGTGTTACGTGAAACGGCGTCAGCCGCCTGACGTGTCTTTAGACGGTTTGAATTGCATATTGAATTTTTGCGGCTGTTCAGTGGCCGTGGTAGGAGGTGAGCGGTTGCCTTCTTCTTCTATAAATAGTGCTATTGCTTCTCCGGCATTTTCACATCTCTTACTGCTGCTTGCTGTTTACCCTGCTCTTCTTCCTTCCGTTTCCAACATGGGCAAAAGTAAGAAAGGTGGTAGTTCTTCGCATCGCCCTGGTGACAAACGCAAGCGTGAGCAGACTCCTCCCTCGGAGGACTTCAGCGACTCGGAGTACTCGGAGGAGGAGTTCTCCTCCGAGTCCGAGGGCTCTTCGGCTCCTGCCTCTCCCCCGACGTCGTCTGATGATTCAGACGACTCCCAGAGGATTACTGCAGAGGTTTGGACTTACATTCGGTCTGTCGAGCGCGCCGGGCTCGCGGGCTCGGATGAGTCGGAGTACTCCTCGGATGAGGAGAACTCATCGGACTCGTCCGAGGAGGGCAGTGGTGACGGCGACGGAGGCGACGGCAGCGGTGACAGCGGCGAAGGCGATGGCGACAGCGGCGGCAAGGGTGGCAGCGGCGATGGCGTCGACGGCGGTAAGGGTGGCAGCAGGGGCAGCAGCAAAGGCAGCAACAAGGCCAGTGGCTAGATGCCACTGGTTTTAATTATTAGTATAGATTAGTAGTAGTATAATGAAATAATGTAGTAGTAGTTAATAGTATAGAGTAGTGAAGTATAGTGTAGTAGTAGGGAGGTCATCAATTCATAATGAGTTGATTTGTAAGTTTAGTGATGCTTCCCTTATAATGAAGAGTGGTTTCGCCTCACTTTTGTGCACTTTTATTTTGCTTTCTTGTCAGTCGTCGCTCTCATTAATGCCCGAGGGATGTTTGGAATCAACGAATCACGCTTTTGACTGTTTCCTTCACGATGTCGACACTTCGGCGATGGCAGCCGAGTCATCTGAAATCATGTCGTTGCTTTAGGAGTGATGGCCGAGTTATTACTGGCGATGTTGGCACTTTTTGAAGTAATGGCTAAGCGATAGCGGCCACGTCAGTGTTTTAGAAATAACGACCGAGCGGTTACTGGTGATGTTGGAGGTAACAACCGAGTGATCAATGGTGTCGGGGACCATAATTAGGGGTACCCTCAAGACGCCTAATTCTCAGCTAGTAACCCCCATCAGCATAAAGCTGCAGAGGCCTGATGGGTTTGATTAAGTCAGGGATCAGTCCATACGAGCGACTTGATCGCGCCTCGCCCGAGCCTAGCCTCGGGCAAGGGCAGCCGACCCTGAGGTGTTTCCGTCTCGCCCGAGGCCCCTTTTTTCACGGCAGACGCACCTCCGGCTCGCCTGAGGCCTTGCCTTCGTTGAGAAGCAACCCTGACTAAATCACCGCGCCAACCAACCAAGTCACCGGGGCGTTTAACGCAAAAGGTAAGACCGACGGGCGACCAGACTTCGCCAGAGGTGCCATAGGAGGCTCTGCCCGACCCAGGGCTCGGACTCGGGCTAAGGCCCCGGAAGACGGCGAACTCCGCTCCGCCCGACCCAGGGCTCGGACTCGGGCTAAGGCCCCGGAAGACGGCGAACTCCGCTCCGCCCGACCTAGGGCTCGGACTCGGGCTAAGGCCCCGGAAGACGGCGAACTCCGCTCCGCCCGACCCAGGGCTCGGACTCGGGCTAAGGCCCCGGAAGACGGCGAACTCCGCTCCGCCCGACCCAGGGCTCGGACTCGGGCTAAGGCCCCGGAAGACGACGAACTCCGCCTCGCCCGACCCAGGGCTCGGACTCCGCCTCGGCCTCTGCCGAACGACCTCCGCCTCGCCCGACCCAGGAGTTCGGGCTCGGCCTCTGTCATGCAGGACGGACTCGACCTCGACTTCGGAGGAGCCTCCACGACGCCCGACCTAGGACACAAGACCGCTACGTCAACAGGAAGCGTCATCATCACCCTGCCCTGAGCCGACTTGGGTCGCAGAGAACAAGACCGGCGTCCCATCTGGCCAGCTCCGCCAGATAGGCAATGATGGCGCCCCGCTAGACCATGACGACGGCGACTCTCGCCTCCCTTATGAAAGCAGGGAGACGTCAGCAAGAGCACAGCTGTTCCGACAGCTGTCCCTCCATCAGGCTCCACTGCTTCTTCGACAGCCACGACGCCACACCAACAGGGTGCCAAGATCTCTCCGGCTGCCACCTTGGCATGTACTTAGGGCGCTAGCTCTCCCTCGCTAGACACGTAGCACCTTGCTACACCCCCATTTTGTACACCTGGATCCTCTCCTTACGCTTATAAAAGGAAGGACCAGGGCCTTCTTAGAGAAGGTTGGCCTCGCGGGAACGAGGGCAGGGGCAGGCGCTCTCTTGGGGCCGCTCGCTCCCCTCACCCGCGCGGACGCTTGTAACCCCCTACTGCAAGCGCACCCGACCTGGGCGCGGGGCGAACACGAAAGGCCGCGGGAATCTCCGTCTCCCTCGTCGCGACCCGGCTCCGGCCACCGACCTCTCGCTCTCTCTATTCCCTCCTTCGCGCTCGCCCACGCGCTCGACCCATCTGGGCTGGGGCACGCGGCACTCTCACTCGTCGGCTCGGGGACCCCCCGGTCTCGGAACGCCGACAGTTGGCGCGCCAGGTAGGGGCACGCTGCGTGTTGACGAGTAGATTCCCGTCAAGCTCCAGATGGGCAGTCTCCAACGACCTCTTCAACCCGGGACGGTGCTCCGTTTCGGGAGTCTTCAGTTCATGTCTTTCGACGACAGCTACGACATGATACTCCTTCCACCGCCGCGCGACAGCGACAATGGTGGCGGACAGCCCCCCCGCCGGCGGCGGAATCGACGACGCCTTTCCCGCGTGGGGGAAGGACAACTTTCGAGCTCGCTCCGTCCTCTCCCTCGTCATCGGAGGAGGAGGCGGGGCAACCAAGGCCGAGCGGGAGGCTGCGCTCCGACAGCTGTCGAGCAAATCGACATCCCCAGTGCCCCAACGGAGGACACGCTAGGCGTCACCCTCGCGTTCGAGGCAAAGGCGAGCGCCATCCCCCCGCAGCACGTCGACTCCGAGCAGGTGGACGACGCCAGCACGCTCACGAAGGGCCTGCAGGACGTCGCCCTCGTACCCAAGACGACGGCGCGATCAGCCCCCGACGTGACTTCATCGCTCCTCGTCGACAAAAAGGTACCGACTGCTACCCATCTTTCGTCATTTCGACTCGGCCTCAACCCGCCTGGCGACCTCGCTTTGGCGGGCGCTCACGTTGAGGCGAGTGCAACCTCTCTAGGGTTTCGTGTGCGGTCGCCTTGGGACCGATTGATGGGTGTCTCGACCTACGGACCCTCTGGGTCTGAGGAAGATGACGACCCCAGCATCTGCTGGGATTTCTCCGGATTTGGCAACCCCAGTGCCATGCGGGACTTCATGACCGCATGTGACTACTGCCTCTCCGACTGTTCCGACGGCAGCCGCATCCTTGACGACAAGGACTGCGGCCCGAGCCGCGAATGTCTCCACGTCGAGCTAGGGGATCCCTCCGGAGGCGGCTGTCTCGGCATGCCGGAGGATGATGATCCCCCAAGGCCAGCGCCTCGCGCCGACATCCCGCGGGAGCTAGCTGTGGTCCCCGTTCCGGCGGGGGGTCACGACCCACAGCTCGAGCAAGTCCACGGGGCGCAGGCCGGGCTCGATGAGGGAGCAGGAGCGCTCGGGGCAATCCGCCAGAACATCGGGCAGGTATGGGCGAGCCAGCCTCTAGCCGGAGGAATACGTCACCTGCCCCAAGGTCTCCAGCACCGCATCGCCAACGATGCCAGGGACAGACCGCCACCCGCATCCGGCGGAACCGGTCAGGACCTGGCCGCCGCAGCGATGCTCCTCCGCGCGATGCCGGAGTCATCAACAACCGAGGGTCGGCGAATCCAGGGAGAACTCAAGCATCTCCTGGAAGGCGCTGTGGCCCGGCGGGCCGAGAGCTCTGCCTCTCGAAGGGAGGGGTACCCCTCGGAACCTCGTGCCGCGACTTCCCGACTCACGCGGGAAGCCTCGGTCTACACCGGGCGCACGTGCAACACCGCGCCTGCAGCCCCGGGCCGCCTCGGCGACGAGCACCCTCATCGCGACCGTCGGGCACGCCTCGACGAAAGGGTGCGCCGAGGCTATCACCCCAGGCGTGGGGGGCGCTACGACAGCGGGGAGGATCGGAGTCCCTCGCCCGAACCACCCGATCCGCAGGTCTTCAGCCGAGCCATTCGGCGGGCGCCGTTTCCGCCCCGATTCCGACCCCCGACTACTATCACGAAGTACTCGGGGGAAACGAGACCGGAATTGTGGCTCGCGGACTACCGCCTGGCCTGTCAGCTGGGTGGGACGGACAACGACAACCTCATCATCCGCAACCTCCCCCTGTTCCTCTCCGACACTGCTCGTGCCTGGTTGGAGCACCTGCCTCCGGGGCAGATTTCCAACTGGGAGGATCTGGTCCAAGCTTTCGCCGGCAACTTCCAGGGCACGTACGTGCGCCCCGGGAATTCCTGGGATCTCCGAAGCTGTCGGCAACTGCCGGGAGAGTCTCTTCGGGACTACATCCGGCGGTTCTCGAAGCAGCGCACCGAGCTGCCCAACATTACCGACTCCGACGTCATCGACGCGTTCCTTGCCGGCACCACCTGCCGTGACCTGGTGAGCAAGTTAGGTCGCAAGACCCCCACCAGGGCGAGCGAGCTGATGGACATCGCCACCAAGGTCGCCTCCGGCCAGGAGGCGGTCGAGGCCATCTTCCGAAAGGACAAGCAGCCCCAGGGCCGCCCGTCGGAAGATGCTCCCGAGGCGTCTGCTCCGCGCGGCGCCAAGAAGAAAGGCAGGAGGAAGTCGCAAGCGAAACGCGACGTTCCCGATGCAGACCTTGTCGCCGCCGCCGAGCACAAGAACCCTCGGAAGCCCCCCGGAGGTGCTAACCTCTTCGACAAGGCACTCAAGGAGACGTGCCCCTACCATCAGGGGCCCGTCAAGCACACCCTCGAAGAGTGCGTCATGCTTCGGCGCCACTTCCATCGGGCCGGGCCACCCGCAGAGGGCGGCAGGGCTCACGACGCCGACAAAGGGGAAGATCGCCAAGCAGGAGAGTTCCCCGAGGTCCGCGACTGCTTCATGATCTACGGAGGGCATGCGGCGAATGCCTCGGCTCGGCATCGTAAGCAAGAGCGTCGGGAGGTCTGCTCGGTGAAGGTGGCGGCACCAGTCTACCTAGACTGGTCCGACAACCCCATCACCTTCGACCGGGACGACCACCCCGACCACGTGCCGAGCCCGGGGAAGTACCCGCTCGTCGTCGACCCCGTCATCGGCGACGTCAGGCTCACCAAGGTCCTGATGGATGGGGGCAGCTGCCTCAACATCATCTACGCCGAGACCCTCAGGCTCCTGCGCGTCGGTCTGTCATCCGTCCGAGCAGGCGCTGCGCCCTTCCATGGGATCATCCCTGGGAAGCGCGTCCAGCCCCTCGGGCAGATCGACCTTCCTGTCTGCTTCGGAACACCCTCCAACTTCCGAAGGGAGACCTTGACGTTCGAGGTGGTCGGGTTCCGAGGAACCTATCACGCAGTGTTGGGAAGGCCATGCTACGCGAAGTTCATGGCCGTCCCCAACTACACGTACCTGAAGCTCAAGATGCCAGGCCCCAACGGGGTCATCACCGTCGGCCCCACGTACAAACACGCGTTCGAATGCGATGTGGAGTGCGTGGAGTACGCCGAGGCCCTCGCCGAGTCCGAGGCCCTCATTGTCGACCTGGAAAGCCTCTCCCGAGAGGTGCCGGACGTGAAGCGACATGCCGGCAACTTCGAGCCAGCGGAGACGGTTAAGGCCGTCCCTCTCGACCCCAGTGGCGACGCCTCCAAGCAGATTCGGATCGGATCCGGGCTCGACCCCAAATAGGAAGCAGTGCTCGTCGACTTTCTCCGCGCAAACGCCGACGTCTTTGCGTGGAGTCCCTCGGACATGCCCGGCATACCGAGGGATGTCGCCAAGCACTCGCTGGATATTCGGGCCGGAGCCCGACCGGTCAGACAGCCTCTGCGCCGATTCGACGAGGAAAGGCGCAGGGTGATAGGCGAGGAGATCCACAAGCTGATGGCAGCAGGGTTCATCAAAGAGGTATTCCATCCCGAATGGCTTGCCAACCCTGTACTTGTGAGGAAAAAAGGGGGGAAATGGCGGATGTGTGTAGACTACACTGGTCTCAACAAAGCATGTCCGAAAGTCCCCTACCCTCTGCCTCGCATCGATCAAATCGTGGACTCCACTGCAGGGTGCGAAACCCTGTCTTTCCTCGATGCCTACTCAGGGTATCATCAAATCAAGATGAAAGAGTCCGACCAGCTCGCGACTTCTTTCATCACGCCCTTCGGCATGTACTGTTATGTCACAATGCCGTTCGGTTTGAGGAACGCGGGTGCAACGTACCAGCGGTGCATGAACCATGTGTTCGGCGAACACATCGGTCGCACGGTCGAGGCCTACGTCGATGACATCGTAGTCAAGACGAGGAAAGCCTCCGACCTTCTCTCCGACCTCGAACTGACATTCCGGTGTCTCAAGACGAAGGGCGTCAAGCTCAATCCCGAGAAGTGCGTCTTCGGGGTGCCCCGGGGCATGCTTTTGGGATTCATCGTCTCCGAGCGGGGCATCGAAGCCAACCCGGAGAAGATCGCGGCCATCACAAACATGGGGCCCATCAAGGACTTAAAAGGCGTACAGAGGGTCATGGGATGTCTCGCGGCTTTGAGCCGTTTCATCTCGCGCCTCGGCGAAAGAGGCCTGCCCCTGTACCGTCTCTTAAGGAAGGCCGAGTGCTTCACTTGGACCCCCGAGGCCGAGGAAGCCCTCGGGAACCTGAAGGCGCTCCTCACCCAGGCGCCCATCTTGGTACCGCCAGCTGATGGAGAAGCCCTCCTGGTCTACGTCGCCGCTACCACTCAGGTGGTCAGCGCCGCGATCGTGGTCGAAAGGCGGGAAGAGGGGCATGCATTGCCCATTCAGAGGCCAGTTTACTTCATCAGCGAAGTGCTGTCCGAAACCAAGATCCGCTACCCACAAGTCCAGAAGCTGCTGTATGCAGTGATCCTGACGAGGCGAAAGCTGCGACATTACTTTGAGTCTCATCTGGTGACTGTGGTGTCATCCTTCCCCCTGGGGGAGATCATCCAGTGCCGAGAAGCCTCGGGACGGATCGCAAAGTGGGCGGTGGAAATCATGGGCGAGACAATCTCGTTCGCCCCTCGGAAGGCCATCAAGTCCCAGGTACTGGCGGACTTCGTAGCCGAATGGGTCGACACCCAGTTGCCAACGGCTCCGATCCAACCGGAGCTCTGGACCATGTTTTTCGACGGGTCGCTGATGAAGACGGGAGCCGGCGCGGGCCTGCTCTTCGTCTCGCCCCTCGGGAAACACCTGCGCTACGTGCTACGCCTCCATTTCCCGGCGTCCAACAATGTGGCTGAGTACGAGGCTCTGATCAACGGATTGCGAATCGCCATCGAGCTAGGGGTCCGACGCCTCGATGCACGCGGCGACTCGCAACTCGTCATCGACCAAGTCATGAAGAACTCCCACTGCCGCGACCCGAAGATGGAAGCCTACTGTGAGGAGGTTCGACGCCTGGAAGACAAGTTCTACGGGCTCGAGCTTAACCACATCGCCCGGCGCTACAACGAGACTGCGGACGAGCTGGCGAAGATAGCCTCGGGGCGAACGACGGTTCCCCCGGACGTCTTCTCCCGGGATCTGCACCAACCCTCCGTCAAGATAGGCGACGCGCCCGAGCCCGAGGCACCCTCGGCCCCGTCCGAGGTGACCTCGGCCCAGCCCGAGCCATCCTCGGCTCAACCCGAGGAACCCTCGGAGCCCGAGGGCGAAGCACTGCGCATCGAGGAGGAGCAGAACGGGGTCGTGCCAGATCAAGATTGGCAAACCCCGTACCTGCAATATCTCCACCAAGGAGAACTGCCCCTCGACCGAGCCGAGGCTCGGCGGGTAGCGCGACGCGCCAAATCGTTCGTCTTGCTGGGCGATGAGAAGGAGCTCTACCACCGTAGCCCCTCGGGCATCCTCCAGCGATGCATCTCCATCGTCGAAGGTCAGGAACTCCTGCGGGAAATACACTCGGGGGCTTGCGGCCATCATGCAGCACCTCGAACCCTCGTCGGGAACGCTCTCCGCCAAGGCTTCTACTGGCCGACGGCGGTGGCTGACGCCACTAGAATTGTCCGCGCCTGCGAAGGGTGCCAATTCTATGCGAAGCAGACCCACCTGCCCGCTCAGGCTCTGCAGACAATACCCATCACCTGGCCCTTCGCTGTGTGGGGTCTGGACCTCGTCGGCCCTCTGCAGAAGGCGCCCGGGGGCTACACGCACCTGCTGGTCGCCATCGACAAATTCTCCAAGTGGATCGAGGCCCGACCCCTGAACAGCATCAGATCCGAGCAGGCGGTGGCGTTCTTCACCAACATCATCCATCGCTTTGGGGTCCCGAACTCCATCATCACCGACAATGGCACCCAATTCACCGGCAAAAAATTCTTGGATTTTTGTGACGATCACAGCATCCAGGTGGACTGGGCCGCCGTAGCTCATCCCATGTCGAATGGGCAAGTGGAACGTGCTAACGGCATGATCCTACAAGGGCTCAAGCCTCGGATTTACAACGACCTCAACAAGTTCGGCAAGCGGTGGATGAAGGAACTCCCCTCGGTGGTCTGGAGCCTGAGGACGACGCCAAGCCGAGCCACAGGTTTCACGCCGTTCTTCCTGGTCTACGGGGCCGAGGCCGTCCTGCCCACTGACCTGGAATACGGCTCCCCGAGGACGAGGGCCTACAACGAAGAAAGCAACCAAGCTAGCCGAGAAGACTCGCTGGACCAGCTGGACGAGGCTCGGGACAGGGCCTTACTACACTCGGCGCGGTACCAGCAGTCCCTGCGACGCTACCACGCCCGAGGGGTCCGACCCCGAGATCTCCAGGTGGGCGACCTGGTGCTTCGGCTGCGGCAGGACGCCCGAGGGAGGCACAAGCTCACGCCCCCCTGGGAGGGGCCGTTCATCATCGCCAAAGTTCTGAAGCCCGGAACGTACAAGCTGGCCAACAGCCAGGGCGAGGTCTACGGCAACGCTTGGAACATCCAACAGCTACGTCGCTTCTACCCTTAAGATGTTTCCAAGTTGTTCATATACCCCGCACCCACGCAAAGTTTAGTCAACAAGGAAGGGTCGGCCTCGCCTCGGCAAGGCCCGACCCTCCCTCGGGGGCTAAAAGGGGGAAACCCCCTCTGCGTCAAAATTTTCCTCGAAAAGAAAATCTCTCTTACCAGAACATCTTTCGTGCTTTTTGACTACTTCGAAAAGTGGGTCCTGGAAACGACGGGGTACACGTAAGCAGTCAAGGCTGACCGAGCCGAGGGACTCCTACGCCTCCGGGATACGGATACCTCACTCATCACCTTCTGCGATAAGTAACTCGCGTTCGGATAAGGTGACTCTGCGGATCGAATAAGTCTTTACGTTCGGAAGCCCTTCTGTCAAAGCGATTCTTCGAGCCTTCTCGACCGAGTCGGTGACAGGGCCTCATGGACGGGTGAAAGTACGCGTAAGCGGCAAGGCCGACCGAGCCGAGGGACTCCCACGCCTCCGGGATACGGATACCTCACTCATCACCTTCCGCGAGAAGCAACTCTCGCTCGTACTAACATCCCTGTTACCGACAAAAAGTCCAGATACTCGAAACAAGAGGAAAAGAGACGCAGCTTTATAACGCAGCAAGGGTGTGTGTTCCGGCCTCGACGGCCGCACAAGGCCCACGCTACAAGACGATTTGACCCTGCAGGCTTGGGTCTTAATGCTGGAAGAGGGCGATGACAGCCTCGGCATCGACGGCACCTTCAGCGAGGCCCGACCTAGCCTCGGACGGCGATGCGGTCCGTGACCCCTCCCAGTCGGCCTCCTGGGTCATCTCCCAAAGCGACAGCCGCCGCTCCGCCAGAGGGAGCACCCTCCGGCGGTGGATGGCGGCAACCACTCCCGCGGCGGTGAGCCCTTCCTCCCGCAAAGCCTTCAGGGCCTGGAGAAGAGGTTCGAGGTTCTTCTGCCTCTCGTGTGGAGTCCCGTGGCGCCAGGCGTCGGGAGCGGCGGTGACAACCCGCTGAGAGAACGGCGGGAGCGACTCCCCGTCATTCCGGAGGTAGAACCACCGGCGCTGCCAACCCTTGTTTGAGGATGCAAGGACGGCAGGGATATACTGCGACGACCGCAACTGCCTCAGCAAGAGGGTGCAGCCGCCAGCCCGCACCGCCGCACGGACCTTCCTCTCCCCCGTCGATGAAGCAAAAAGCTCGGCAAAGAAGAGATGAGTCCATAAATCCCAATGGGGGGCGATCCCCAGATACCCCTCGCACACCGCTACAAAGATAGCGGCCTGCGCGATGGAGTTGGGAGTTAGGTTGTGCAGTTCCACCCCGTAGTGGAACAGGATGGCCCGCATGAAGCGGCTCGACGGCACACCAAATCCCCGCTCATGGAAGGAGATGAAGCTCACGACATACCCCGGCGGAGGGGATGGAGCGACTCCGCCCGCGGGAGGAATCCATTCCGGCCGCTGCTTATCGGTGAGGGGGCGGAGCAAACCCTCGCCGACGAGGTCCTCCATATCACCCGCCGTCACCGTGGAGAAGGGCAACGGGTCGCGCGGCGGGATGATGGTCACCCGGTCAGCCATCGCCAAGGCAGAAGGGGTGGCGGCGTGAAGGACAGGGGAGGGCGGTTTCCTTTTCCTGGCTAGATCTCTCAGGCTGCAAAAAACCTGAGAGGGAGGCGAGAAGCGGAGTCGAGAACCGTCACCGGACCCTCTCCGGGGTACATAAAGACCAAGGTCAAGACGGTTCCAACGTACCGCCCGAACCGGACGCGGGGTTCAAAAAACGCGAAGCGAAACAGCCGTTCCTCGAACGGCTCGCGCACGCAACGGCAGCCTCGCCGACCGCTTACCCCGGCGCATTAACTCCGCGGCTGGACAGGTGACGTTTCTGGCAGGGGCAGCTGGCGACGCTTCGCCTCCGCCAAAACGACCACACCAAAGAAGGTACGCCACGTCGTTCAATTTCGTATTCTTTTTTCCCTTTTCCTTCTTTCTCTATCTCTTGCAACAGGGACCGGGAAAGAGGATACCCCCAAAGGGATCCTTCCCCGTGAAGGAACTAGGCTTCGAGCCTCCCTACTGATCAGGGGTTCGAAGGCTGGCCCCCCGAGGGGTTCAACAGCCACCTCAGATCGCGTGGGCCCGACACCCACTACTGGTCAGGGGTTCGAAGGTCGGCCTCCCGAAAGGTTCCACGACCGCCTCAGGCTACTCGGGCTCCGCGCCCATTACTGATCAGGGGTTCGAAGGCTGGCCTTTCGAAGGGTTCACAGTCGCCTCAGACACCGAGCGAGGGATGACCAGGGGTACGTTCGATACATAACCAAGGCTCGGGCTGCGCTCCCGAGGTACCCTAGGACATTTCCGAGACCAGCGGGAACGACTCTGTAACGGAATCCCATCGGAGGGAGGCAACGAGCCCTCGGACCCCGTCGCTAGGGGACCGGGTCCGGCAGATCACCCGCAGGTACTTTTGGGCGTGCCTCCGGGCCCCTAGCCGACCCCCAACGAACGGGGCACGGACGTCCACTCGGATCACCCGATTGCAGCTCACCAGAGACACCATGTTCGGTGCCCATCGAGGGTAACATGGCGCTCTCCCCCCCTCCTCCTTGCGGAAAGGCGACGTAGGGGCGTATGTAAAAAGTCGAGTCTGTCCCTGATCATCCTCTCGCTCCGTGCGGAGGCTCGGGGGCTGCTCTCGCAAACCCGGCTCCGGCCGAACCGTTGACAGCGTCAACATACCAGCCCGAGAACTTGGGCCCCGACAGTGCACCTGGGCTACGGCCTGTTCGCATGAGGGAACTACCAGACCGGCCGAAGCATTGCGCAAGGCATTAAGACCTCGAAGGAGTGAAACCACTCCTCCGAGGCCTCGGGGGCTACACCCGGCGGGTGCGCTCGCGCGCACCCACCGGAACAGAGAGCAACCGAGAAAGGCTGGTCCCCTTGCAAAAAAGTGCGACGGAAAGCCTCCAAGCGAGTGTTAACACTCCCTTCGAGGCTCGGGGGCTACTGTCGGGGACCATAATTAGGGGTACCCTCAAGACGCCTAATTCTCAGCTGGTAACCCCCATCAGCATAAAGCTGCAGAGGCCTGATGGGTTTGATTAAGTCAGGGATCAGTCCATACAAGCGACTTGATCGCGCCTCGCCCGAGCCTAGCCTCGGGCAAGGGCAGCCGACCCTGAGGTGTTTCCGTCTCGCCCGAGGCCCCTTTTTTCACGGCAGACGCACCTCCGGCTCGCCTGAGGCCTTGCCTTCGTTGAGAAGCAACCCTGACTAAATCACCGCGCCAACCAACCAAGTCACCGGGGCGTTTAACGCAAAAGGTAAGACCGACGGGCGACCAGACTTCGCCAGAGGTGCCATAGGAGGCTCTGCCCGACCCAGGGCTCGGACTCGGGCTAAGGCCCCGGAAGACGGCGAACTCCGCTCCGCCCGACCCAGGGCTCGGACTCGGGCTAAGGCCCCGGAAGACGGCGAACTCCGCTCCGCCCGACCCAGGGCTCGGACTCGGGCTAAGGCCCCGGAAGACGGCGAACTCCGCTCCGCCCGACCCAGGGCTCGGACTCGGGCTAAGGCCCCGGAAGACGGCGAACTCCGCTCCGCCCGACCCAGGGCTCGGACTCGGGCTAAGGCCCCGGAAGACGGCGAACTCCGCTCCGCCCGACCCAGGGCTCGGACTCGGGCTAAGGCCCCGGAAGACGACGAACTCCGCCTCGCCCGACCCAGGGCTCGGACTCCGCCTCGGCCTCTGCCGAACGACCTCCGCCTCGCCCGACCCAGGAGTTCGGGCTCGGCCTCTGTCATGCAGGACGGACTCGACCTCGACTTCGGAGGAGCCTCCACGACGCCCGACCTAGGACACAAGACCGCCACGTCAACAGGAAGCGTCATCATCACCCTGCCCTGAGCCGACTTGGGTCGCAGAGAACAAGACCGGCGTCCCATCTGGCCAGCTCCGCCAGATAGGCAATGATGGCGCCCCGCTAGACCATGACGACGACGACTCTCGCCTCCCTTACGAAAGCAGGGAGACGTCAGCAAGAGCACAGCTGTTCCGACAGCTGTCCCTCCATCAGGCTCCACTGCTTCTCCGACAGCCACGACGCCACACCACAGGGTGCCAAGATCTCTCCGGCTGCCACCTTGGCATGTACTTAGGGCGCTAGCTCTCCCTCGCTAGACACGTAGCACCTTGCTACACCCCCATTTTGTACACCTGGATCCTCTCCTTACGCTTATAAAAGGAAGGACCAGGGCCTTCTTAGAGAAGGTTGGCCTCGCGGGAACGAGGGCAGGGGCAGGCGCTCTCTTGGGGCCGCTCGCTCCCCTCACCCGCGCGGACGCTTGTAACCCCCTACTGCAAGCGCACCCGACCTGGGCGCGGGGCGAACACGAAAGGCCGCGGGAATCTCCGTCTCCCTCGTCGCGACCCGGCTCCGGCCACCGACCTCTCGCTCTCTCTATTCCCCCCTTCGCGCTCGCCCACGCGCTCGACCCATCTGGGCTGGGGCACGCGGCACTCTCACTCGTCGGCTCGGGGACCCCCCGGTCTCGGAACGTGTGACAGAACCTCCCAAGTAATCAGGCCCACCTACAGTTGTCCTTGTCTAACAGACATCAGACACCCTGTAGATGTTCCTAAGTTACTTGACAAGCTCGGTATCCTCCTTACCTTACCAGGAACGTTTCACCCGTCTTGCAGACATTACAGATTATCGGAGATAAAGAAATGCGGAAGCGATTACATAATCTTACATTTATTTCCAAAGTAAGCTCAAGTTAAGTTATTACAGACCAGGTCTAAAAACGAGTGCATAAAAGTATTAATTATACAAACCAGGGAGACACAACATCTCCCGAAGTACTATAAACAAAAGATCTAAGATGGAGGACTGAGTCCTCCCGCACTTCATTCCTGGCTTTCATTCTTGGGAACCACCTTAGCACAGAAGCAGCAGAAGTCTGCTACTTCCCCACCTAAAAACAACAAAGGGATAAACCCTGAGTATGGAATTACTCAGCAAGTCTTACCCGACTAAGGAAAAGACTCTCAAGGGTATGCTGGTTATATGGGAGTCAAGGTAAGGCTTCTCAATAGTCAAAGACTCTGTTTTGCAGAAATGCTTACTAAAGTGGATCCTTAAAAATCCAATTTTAATTGTCAAGTTAGGTAAAATTACCTGCACTAGAGTTCTTTCTACCCTAGTTCAATCACTGGTCCTGCACTAGCCAATTTCTTAACCAAAAACCCATCATCTTTAGTGGAATGCTACGTGTAAGTCAGTGGCCAAGTCTCCATAACCGCGGAGGTACGGCGATCCGAATCGATTATACTCAGCTGAGGATCTCCAATCACACGACATATGTAGCACTTAACCCTTGCATATGTCAACCCGCCACCGGGGTTCTTAAGACCGGATCAGGTTCACGCAAACCGAGAGCACAGATACACCACCGTCCAGCCTCTTGCCACGGAGGGTACACGCTACTCTCGCCACCGCTCCACTCCCATTTCGTGTTATCTTATTCCGGCCTTAGTCTGCCCGAGGCAAGGCTTACCCATGACGAGGCATGTGACCAGTTAAAGGGTCCTCGGTCAGCAGGCCTACATCGAGACGGTCCTTAATTGACTCAGACGGAGACACTACACCGAGACTCTCTTCTCGTGCAAGTCACCCGCCCGGTCTCAGCTTAATCATTTCAAACCCAAAGTTTGGTACCTGGCAGAGGTACATCTTTTCCGATGTTGAATTCATCACGGCCGTGATGGATCCACCATCAAGTTTTATTTTCAAAAACATCCCTCCCACTTTGCCAAACATCTTTTGTAAAACAAATCCTTTTGTTTTCCTAAAGCAAGACTAAGCAAAGTAAAACCTTTTTGTAAAAACAGGATTTCAAGGAGGGTAGTCAAAATCAAGGAAGGCAATGCAGGAATTGTTTAATCAATCAACTCCTATCACCTAATGCAGCAAGTAAGTGAGAAAAGATTTTAAAAACATCAAGGGAAGTGGCAAATGCACCGGGGCTTGCCTTTGTTATCAGATGGTTCAGGCTCGGATCCACAGATATCAAAATAGAAGCAGCTGTCTGCCTGAGGATCAGAGGTGGGTGGTATCCCTTCTTCAAGAACTTCTTCTTCTTCTTCTTGCTCTAATATAACCATATACATACATGAGGATGGATGTCATGGAATGCGCATGAGGATGCAAAGGTAACATAAACTTGTTATTTATGTCTTGAGTACAACTTTCCTTCACGGAGTTCCGGGAACCTAGGGTTTCCGGAGTTGGTAAAGGAGTTCATGGAGCAGGGGGGGGTGGTTTTGGGTTTAGTGATCAAACAAGGTCCAAATCAAACCAAACTCTACCCAAGGCTTCTAAATAATGGGAAAAGCTTACATAAAAAGTTTGGGGAATTTTGGACTTATTATTTAATTTCTAAAAATCCAGAACCATTGATTTAGGCTATTTTAAATATCCTAAAATTCCCTACTTGATCTAAAAATCATGAAACTATTTTTAATAAATTCTATGGAAAATAACAAACCTAGGAAAATTGGTCTCATAATTTTAGCATTTTTCTATAATTTTCTACAGTTTTTCAAAGTTCAGCTGGAAAAGAAAAAGGGAAACGATAAACAGTACTGGGCCGTTTCTGGCCTAACAAGCCCAGGCCCAAGCGGTTTCGCGCGCGCGCGCGCGCGCCCGCGAAGGTCGTTTTACGCAGAGGCCCCCGGCTTAACAACTAAACCGAATCAGAGCCAATCACTATTGTTCTGAGTCGCTGACCGTTCTCGAAAAGGCCCCTGGGTTCTGGTCAATTCACGATTTCAAGTCCACGACGGTGCTCCGCGCGGCCGCGCTCCGGCGAGCAGCTACGCCGGGCGTTTGAGGCAGTGGCTGAGTTCTCCGAGCGGCATACACGAAATTCAACCCCTAAGGAGCATTTCCCCTAAGGTAATTGCACCGTTGGTGGCTCATAGAGCTCCGGCCACGATGGCCGTAAGCACCACGGCGGTCAGAGCGTGTTCCCGGCGATAGGCGCCGGTCTAATTCAATCCAATGCTTCGGTAAGCATCACGGAGACATGGGAAAGCTTAAACGAGGGCGCAGAGGGCAGGAACGGACCTGTGGAGGGCTGACCACGGTGAGCTCGTTTTACAGCGGCGGAGAACCGATTTGGGGGCAGTTAGAAATTCGAGCGCTCGGGTGGATGATCGGGGCTGATTAGCGGTGGCTGGATGCGTAAAGATATAGCGAAGCTCACGGCGGGGTCAATTTATAGTGTTCACGGGCGGCGGTGCTCAATTTGGATGAAGATGAGCGGCGGCCGGAGATAGGGAAGACGCACTGGCGCGCGGTTACGTGGCCGCGACGTGGCGGTAAGTCCGGTGAGCCACGGAGGGGTTAGAGGAGGTTACGGCGACACGGTGAAAGACTTGGACACGCGGCATAAGGCCGGGAAGCGGTGGTCGACGGCGAGGTAATCCGCCAGCCGCAAAGTTGAAGGGAGACAGGGGGGGTGAAGCCGTCGGAGTGGTGGCCAGCTCACTGGTGACGAGGTCTTTACCGCGGCAAGCTTATCCGGCGACCGTCGAGCACGAATCTCAGCGAGCGGCGATCGACGGCAGAAGCTACCGGCGGTGAGGAAGAAACCCAATCTTCTTCAGTTATGACAGTTACTGTACCATCGCCAAAGCTCATCAGACAGCCTGACAGTCGAGTTTGCAGAGCCCATAAGTTTTTATTTTGCATAGCAACTTTGTTATTGATCTGTACCAAAGTTGTAGAGTCATGAACCAGCTACAACTCCATTATAGGACATAAACACATTTGAGCACTGGATCATGCTTGAATCTGAGCTCAAAGTTGGGGTCAGTTCACTGCTAGGCAGATATTCAGTTCAACACAGCCTGACAGCCAGTTTTGGACTGGGTTTTTCTGCAAATTTTTCATAACAACTATGCTTGCACCCTTTAGCAAAGTTGTTCTCCTATGATTAGGCTTCAACTTTAATGTGGCGACCTAGGGCAAAAACCCAATAGGTTGCAAGTTATAAAGCTCCAAAGTTGAGCCCATGCACTGTTTTTTTCAGACTTAGTGCAAACTCAAGGGAGGTTTATTTTGCAAATAAGTCCAAAACCAAGGGTTTTGCTTTCAAGTCCACATTTTTGTGATCCAATAGACTTGAAACACTTATTTGACTTGGTTTTTGCACTTTAGTCCAAAAGTGGACTAATTTTGCACTTAGGCCCCTAGGGTTTGGTTTTAGGGTTTTCCAGGGTTTTGATTAGGGTTTTTAATATCCCAAGGGTATAAATGTGATTCAACCCTATTGTTGGGGTCACTTTATGACTTTTACTTTAAAGCCTTTAGGTTTTCTCAACTTTGGTTAAGTCTTACCCCTTTAACCACTATTTAGGGTTAAGTCCTTAAACCAAGGTCCTATTTGCAAAACAGTAAAACAATACAACTTGTTTGAAATTTTTGCCTAGTGAATGCACTCTAGGTGTATCAAACATATGCAATGCCCATGCTCATGATGTCATGCTCAAGTTTTAGTTATAGTAACACCAGGGGTGTTACATCCTTCCCCCCATAAAAGAATCTCGTCCCGAGATTTAAAGTCCTAGGGTGAGTAATGGAAAAGGAAATGTGTCACGTTTTTATTTCCTTATTTCTGGTACAAGGCAGGGATGGTGTGGGGGTTCATTCCTTTATTACACAGCTATACAACTTTACAATTTACAAGAGGCTAGAAAGCCCGGGAAATTCTTATCTAAGAAATCTTGGGTTTCCCAGGTAGCCTCATCTTCCGAATGTTGGTTCCACTGTATCTTATAAAACTTGAGAGTTTTTCTCCGGGTAACCCTGTCCTTTTGATCCAGAACTCGAATGGGATGTTCCGAGTATGTCAAATCTGGTTCCAGGACAACATCAGTCACTTCAATGGTTCGATCGGGAATCCGAAGACACTTCTTCAATTGTGACACGTGGAACACATTATGCACGGCAGACAATGTTTCGGGGAGTTGGAGTTGATACGCTACTGGTCCATATCTTTGAAGAATAGGGAATGGACCAATATACCTGGGTGCAAGTTTTCCCTTTACCCCGAAACGCGATACTCCCTTCATTGGTGAAACCTTTAAGTATACATAGTCTCCTTCTAGAAAAAATAAGGGCATTCGCCGTTTGTCTGCATAACTCTTTTGTCGAGTCTGAGCTTCCTTCATATTATGAATGATTTTCTGAACCTTTTCTTCGACCTCTTTCACCATATCAGGCCTAAAGAAATATCTTTCACCAGGTTCAGACCAATTTAGCGGAGTTCGACACCGTCGCCCATACAAAGCTTCAAAAGGTGCCATCTTGATGCTTTCCTGGTAACTGTTATTATACGAAAACTCCGCCAAGGGCAAACATTCATCCCATTTTTGCGAGAAATCCAGGACACATGCCCGTAACATATCTTCAAGTATTTGGTTTACTCTCTCAGTCTGTCCACTGGTTTGGGGATGGTAGGCCGAACTGTGGAGTAACTTAGTACCCAAAGATTGGTGAAGTGCTTCCCAAAACTTGGCTACAAATTGAGGTCCACGATCCGACACTATGGTCCTTGGAACACCATGCAAACTAAGAATACGAGCAATATACAATTGGGCGTAGACAGTAACTGGAGAATTTGTCTTGACCGGCAAAAAATGAGCAACCTTTGTAAGTCGATCAACAATCACCCAGATAGAGTCGTACCCTTTTGCAGTCCTGGGTAATCCCACAATAAAGTCCATGCTGATGTCTTCCCATTTCCATGTTGGGGTTGGCAAGGATTGCAATGGACCAGCAGTTTTCAGGTGTATGGCTTTGACACGTCTGCAAGTGTCGCACTTAGCCACATAGCGTGCAATCTCAATCTTCATCTTCGTCCACCAGTAATGTTGTTTCAGATCATGATACATCTTAGTGCTTCCTGGATGAATGGAATAGCGACTAAGATGCGCCTCATCTAAGATTTGCTGGCGGAGCTCTTCATTCTTCGGCACTACTATGCGGTTGTTGAACCATAACACACCTTGATTATCTTCCTTAAAACATTGGGCTGTTCCAGCCCTGATCTTCTCTCGGATGTGCTTCATACCCTGATTATCCCTTTGAGCATCAATTATCCTTTGCAAGATGGTTGACTCAAGCTTTAGCTGATTTAGAGTCCCTTGTTGGATCATTCCCAGGTTTAACTTCTCCATTTCTTGACACAAAGTATTTTCGGAGGTCTCAACCATAAGACAGTGGCAGAAAGTCTTACGACTCAATGCATCTGCCACCACATTGGCCTTGCCTGGGTGATAATGGATCTCTAGTTCATAATCTTTAATAAGCTCAAGCCATCGCCTTTGCCTCATATTCAATTCTGACTGGGTAAATATATACTTCAAACTCTTGTGATCGGTGTATATGTGGCAGATATTTCCCAGTAGATAATGACGCCATATTTTCAGGGCATGAACCACCGCAGCTAACTCCAGATCATGAGTTGGATAGTGCTCCTCATGTCGGCGTAACTGCCTTGAAGCATATGCAATCACTCGGCCCTCTTGCATTAGTACACAGCCGAGTCCACTGCCTGACGCATCACAATATACATCAAAAGGTTTAGTGATGTCCGGTTGAGCCAATACCGGAGCAGTGGTCAATAGTGTCTTCAATTCCTCAAAGGCTTCATTACATTTTGAAGACCAATTGAATTTAGTGTCATTCTTCAATAAACTTGTGATTGGCTTCACAAGCTTAGAAAAATCAGGTATAAATCTGCGATAGTATCCTGCTAGTCCAAGAAAACTCCGGACTTGGTGAACAGTCGTTGGAGGTTTCCACTCCAGAATATCCTTGACTTTGCTAGGGTCTACCGCAATTCCCTTGGATGATAATACGTGCCCCAGAAATTGAATCTCTTCCAGCCAGAACGCGCACTTACTGAACTTGGCATAAAGCTGATGTTCCCTCAGACGCGTCAATACAATCCGTAAGTGCTGAGCATGCTCCTCTTCATTTTTAGAATATATCAAAATATCATCAATGAAGACCACCACGAACTTGTCTAACTCGGGCATGAACACCGAGTTCATTAAATAGGTGAAGTGGGCAGGAGCATTGGTGAGCCCGAAAGACATTACTAGATATTCAAATAATCCATACCGCGTAGTGAAAGCGGTCTTCGGTATATCCTCGGGCCGAATACGGATCTGATGATAGCCCGACCTGAGATCAATTTTGGAAAATACCCTCGCCCCAGTCAGTTGATCAAATAAGATGTCGATCCTTGGAAGAGGGTACTTATTCTTGATAGTGACCTCATTTAGGGGCCGGTAGTCCACGCACATGCGCAAGGTTTGATCCTTCTTCTTCACAAAGATGGCGGGACAACCCCAAGGAGACGAGCTTGGCCGGATAAATCCTTTATTCAGCAGATCTTGCAATTGGACCTTCAATTCTGCTAATTCATTAGGGGGCATACGGTACGACCTTCGGGAAATGGGAGCCGTACCGGGCTTTAGCTCAATCACAAATTCCACATCTCTTTCTGGGGGCAGTCCAGGCAAATCTTCCGGAAACACATCTGGAAACTCACAAACTACCGGAATATTCTTGATCTCCGGTACAATGGCTTCAAAGACTCTACCAGAAGCTTTGACTGGATTGGTCTTGGGGAGAGACAAGAGAATTTCTTCTTGATTATAACTCAACCTGACGGTTCTGAGTTCAGTGTTGAGTACTGCCTTATGTTGAGTTAACCAATTCATCCCCAAAATTACATCTATATCTTGGCCCTTCAGAACAATCATGTTGGCAGGAAAGTTCCGTTCGGCCATAGTTACTGGCACACCATAGGCCACTTCTTTAGTAAAAATATATCCCCCAGGTGAATGAATTTTAAAACCCTCTTTGGATTCATGACATGGAATATGATGTTGCTCCACAAATGTCTTGCTAATAAAGGTATGTGAAGCACCGGAATCAAAAAGAATTAGTGCAGGGTGGTTGGCCACAGGGAACATACCCATCATCACCGGCTCGCCTTCCGGTGTGGTAGCCACTTGTGTATAATAGACTCGCCCCGTCTTTTTGGTATTTCTGCCCGAAATAGTTCCCTTGCCTGGAGCTGAAGTTCCCGATCCTTGCTGATTATTGGCCTGATTTTGCCGAGGATAGGGACAGTCTTTAATGAAGTGCCCAGACTTGCCACAGTTAAAGCATCCAGTGGAAGAACTTGGCAGTGCAGGGAATCGAGTGCCTGGGGCACCCGGCTGACTTGAGGCAGTAGGGGCTTTGTTAGACCGAATAATTATAGGCTGCTTGAACGGGAAAGGTGGTGCACTGGAACGATTCTGGTTAGAGGGCCGGAGAATGAACCGTTGCCTCTTAACCGGGCCCTGAGTAGGCCGATCACCACAAAATCCCTTGCTTTTCCCAGAAGTTGCATACTTGGCCTCCACAGATAGGGCTGTGCTGACAGCCTTTCCATAAGTAAGATCAATACATGCAGCCATTTTCCGCTGCATCCTGTCGTTCAGACCCCTCATAAAACAATTCTTCTTTTTCAAATCTGTGTTCACCTGGTCAATTGCGTACTGGGACAGGTGGTTGAACTTGTTGAGATACTGAGTAACAGTATCTCCCCCTTGTTTCAACTTCATAAACTCTTCCTGCTTCATGTGCAACACTCCCTCAGGGATATAATGCTCACGGAATGCTGCTTTGAACTCGTTCCATGTAACTTGATGATTATCCGGTTGAATGGCCACAAAATTTCCCCACCAAGTGCTGGCAGGGCCTCGAAGTTGTTGAGCCGCAAATAGTGGCTTCTGGGTTTCTGAGCAGCGAAGAAGACCAAATTTCTGTTCAATAACCCGGATCCATTCGTCGGCCTCAAGTGGATCTTCAGCTTTAATAAAAAGAGGCGGACGAGTCTCCGAGAAATCCAAATATGTAGTCTCACGAGGACCCAGCTGGAATCCTCGTCCTGCTTGTTGTTGAAGCTGTTGCTGGCCCGCCATCTCCCTCAGAAAGCGGGTGTTATCGGCTGTGGCGTTTACCAGGGCAGCGATGGCCTCGGCCAGTGTGGGTGGAACGGGAGGTGGATTCGGGGTAGCATCCCCACCCCCGGATGTTCCAGCTGCATCCTGTCCTCGAGTACGGGTCGGCATCTGAGGCAAAAACATTTGAATAAACATAATGCGCCAAAGAAACCTTCCGTTTTACATTACTATAAAAAGTAATGGTACAGACTTGACAGTACACAACCGGATACATTACCCATTTTACAAAAGCTTAACCTATTATACAACCGTACACCCTACAATATACTACACTACTTCTAATATAACACTACTCCCTACAATACACTACTTTACTCTTATCACACCACTAGTCCTGTTTCCCATCGCTTTTGGCGGCTTCCTCATCGGGTGTAGGAGTCCAGACATCCACCAATCTCAAAGAAGGAGGAGGTTCGTACAAGTCTAATTCCCCACCCAACGCGCGTCCCGTGACGTGCGAAGGCCCAGCTTCCGCCTCAGTAGGGTTTGCAGGCTCACTAGGGTGCAGTTGCGAGTAGAGCACATGGACTTCTTCATGTAGTGTATTGCAGTACACCTGCAGGTCGTCGACAGCTTTGCTTAACTCTCTATTTCGGGCCTGAGCCCTTGCTTCTTTAGCACACACCAACATGTGTGACTGGACTGCCCAGTCAAGTGCTAGGTCCCGGTCAGCTAGCTGATCCCGCAGGTGACGGAGGTCTCTTCTTAAATCATTAATTCTGTCTCCGTCGGCAATCCACGCATTGGTCCTGTGCCGTAGTACTGCTTGAAGTCGATTTACTTCGGCTTCCAAGTCTCCGATGGGATCGTTGCTCCCACTACTACTACTTTCTTGGCGAGGGGCCAGTTGGTGCCGGGGTACTCCCCTCGGTCCCGTTGATTTTCGTGCCGTTAGCCTCGTGCGTGGCGGCATCTTCTAAAGGGGGAAAATGTTATTAGTATAATTCTTAGTATGATGCATGAATAAATACAGAATCAATCTTGGTTGATTCAACCGTTTATACGTTGCACTCTTCCTAACTGGTCTTTAATATAAACTCTTCAGACTACTTAGGTAAGAAGAGAAAAGAATCTTTAGGTAAGACTTTTGAAAATCTTTTGAAGATGCCCTGGAATATCTGCAAAGAAGGGCTACGCTCCGATACCAGCTGTGACAGAACCTCCCAAGTAATCAGGCCCACCTACAGTTGTCCTTGTCTAACAGACATCAGACACCCTGTAGATGTTCCTAAGTTACTTGACAAGCTCGGTATCCTCCTTACCTTACCAGGAACGTTTCACCCGTCTTGCAGACATTACAGATTATCGGAGATAAAGAAATGCGGAAGCGATTACATAATCTTACATTTATTTCCAAAGTAAGCTCAAGTTAAGTTATTACAGACCAGGTCTAAAAACGAGTGCATAAAAGTATTAATTATACAAACCAGGGAGACACAACATCTCCCGAAGTACTATAAACAAAAGATCTAAGATGGAGGACTGAGTCCTCCCGCACTTCATTCCTGGCTTTCATTCTTGGGAACCACCTTAGCACAGAAGCAGCAGAAGTCTGCTACTTCCCCACCTAAAAACAACAAAGGGATAAACCCTGAGTATGGAATTACTCAGCAAGTCTTACCCGACTAAGGAAAAGACTCTCAAGGGTATGCTGGTTATATGGGAGTCAAGGTAAGGCTTCTCAATAGTCAAAGACTCTGTTTTGCAGAAATGCTTACTAAAGTGGATCCTTAAAAATCCAATTTTAATTGTCAAGTTAGGTAAAATTACCTGCACTAGAGTTCTTTCTACCCTAGTTCAATCACTGGTCCTGCACTAGCCAATTTCTTAACCAAAAACCCATCATCTTTAGTGGAATGCTACGTGTAAGTCAGTGGCCAAGTCTCCATAACCGCGGAGGTACGGCGATCCGAATCGATTATACTCAGCTGAGGATCTCCAATCACACGACATATGTAGCACTTAACCCTTGCATATGTCAACCCGCCACCGGGGTTCTTAAGACCGGATCAGGTTCACGCAAACCGAGAGCACAGATACACCACCGTCCAGCCTCTTGCCACGGAGGGTACACGCTACTCTCGCCACCGCTCCACTCCCATTTCGTGTTATCTTATTCCGGCCTTAGTCTGCCCGAGGCAAGGCTTACCCATGACGAGGCATGTGACCAGTTAAAGGGTCCTCGGTCAGCAGGCCTACATCGAGACGGTCCTTAATTGACTCAGACGGAGACACTACACCGAGACTCTCTTCTCGTGCAAGTCACCCGCCCGGTCTCAGCTTAATCATTTCAAACCCAAAGTTTGGTACCTGGCAGAGGTACATCTTTTCCGATGTTGAATTCATCACGGCCGTGATGGATCCACCATCAAGTTTTATTTTCAAAAACATCCCTCCCACTTTGCCAAACATCTTTTGTAAAACAAATCCTTTTGTTTTCCTAAAGCAAGACTAAGCAAAGTAAAACCTTTTTGTAAAAACAGGATTTCAAGGAGGGTAGTCAAAATCAAGGAAGGCAATGCAGGAATTGTTTAATCAATCAACTCCTATCACCTAATGCAGCAAGTAAGTGAGAAAAGATTTTAAAAACATCAAGGGAAGTGGCAAATGCACCGGGGCTTGCCTTTGTTATCAGATGGTTCAGGCTCGGATCCACAGATATCAAAATAGAAGCAGCTGTCTGCCTGAGGATCAGAGGTGGGTGGTATCCCTTCTTCAAGAACTTCTTCTTCTTCTTCTTGCTCTAATATAACCATATACATACATGAGGATGGATGTCATGGAATGCGCATGAGGATGCAAAGGTAACATAAACTTGTTATTTATGTCTTGAGTACAACTTTCCTTCACGGAGTTCCGGGAACCTAGGGTTTCCGGAGTTGGTAAAGGAGTTCATGGAGCAGGGGGGGTGGTTTTGGGTTTAGTGATCAAACAAGGTCCAAATCAAACCAAACTCTACCCAAGGCTTCTAAATAATGGGAAAAGCTTACATAAAAAGTTTGGGGAATTTTGGACTTATTATTTAATTTCTAAAAATCCAGAACCATTGATTTAGGCTATTTTAAATATCCTAAAATTCCCTACTTGATCTAAAAATCATGAAACTATTTTTAATAAATTCTATGGAAAATAACAAACCTAGGAAAATTGGTCTCATAATTTTAGCATTTTTCTATAATTTTCTACAGTTTTTCAAAGTTCAGCTGGAAAAGAAAAAGGGAAACGATAAACAGTACTGGGCCGTTTCTGGCCTAACAAGCCCAGGCCCAAGCGGTTTCGCGCGCGCGCGCGCCCGCGAAGGTCGTTTTACGCAGAGGCCCCCGGCTTAACAACTAAACCGAATCAGAGCCAATCACTATTGTTCTGAGTCGCTGACCGTTCTCGAAAAGGCCCCTGGGTTCTGGTCAATTCACGATTTCAAGTCCACGACGGTGCTCCGCGCGGCCGCGCTCCGGCGAGCAGCTACGCCGGGCGTTTGAGGCAGTGGCTGAGTTCTCCGAGCGGCATACACGAAATTCAACCCCTAAGGAGCATTTCCCCTAAGGTAATTGCACCGTTGGTGGCTCATAGAGCTCCGGCCACGATGGCCGTAAGCACCACGGCGGTCAGAGCGTGTTCCCGGCGATAGGCGCCGGTCTAATTCAATCCAATGCTTCGGTAAGCATCACGGAGACATGGGAAAGCTTAAACGAGGGCGCAGAGGGCAGGAACGGACCTGTGGAGGGCTGACCACGGTGAGCTCGTTTTACAGCGGCGGAGAACCGATTTGGGGGCAGTTAGAAATTCGAGCGCTCGGGTGGATGATCGGGGCTGATTAGCGGTGGCTGGATGCGTAAAGATATAGCGAAGCTCACGGCGGGGTCAATTTATAGTGTTCACGGGCGGCGGTGCTCAATTTGGATGAAGATGAGCGGCGGCCGGAGATAGGGAAGACGCACTGGCGCGCGGTTACGTGGCCGCGACGTGGCGGTAAGTCCGGTGAGCCACGGAGGGGTTAGAGGAGGTTACGGCGACACGGTGAAAGACTTGGACACGCGGCATAAGGCCGGGAAGCGGTGGTCGACGGCGAGGTAATCCGCCAGCCGCAAAGTTGAAGGGAGACAGGGGGGGTGAAGCCGTCGGAGTGGTGGCCAGCTCACTGGTGACGAGGTCTTTACCGCGGCAAGCTTATCCGGCGACCGTCGAGCACGAATCTCAGCGAGCGGCGATCGACGGCAGAAGCTACCGGCGGTGAGGAAGAAACCCAATCTTCTTCAGTTATGACAGTTACTGTACCATCGCCAAAGCTCATCAGACAGCCTGACAGTCGAGTTTGCAGAGCCCATAAGTTTTTATTTTGCATAGCAACTTTGTTATTGATCTGTACCAAAGTTGTAGAGTCATGAACCAGCTACAACTCCATTATAGGACATAAACACATTTGAGCACTGGATCATGCTTGAATCTGAGCTCAAAGTTGGGGTCAGTTCACTGCTAGGCAGATATTCAGTTCAACACAGCCTGACAGCCAGTTTTGGACTGGGTTTTTCTGCAAATTTTTCATAACAACTATGCTTGCACCCTTTAGCAAAGTTGTTCTCCTATGATTAGGCTTCAACTTTAATGTGGCGACCTAGGGCAAAAACCCAATAGGTTGCAAGTTATAAAGCTCCAAAGTTGAGCCCATGCACTGTTTTTTTCAGACTTAGTGCAAACTCAAGGGAGGTTTATTTTGCAAATAAGTCCAAAACCAAGGGTTTTGCTTTCAAGTCCACATTTTTGTGATCCAATAGACTTGAAACACTTATTTGACTTGGTTTTTGCACTTTAGTCCAAAAGTGGACTAATTTTGCACTTAGGCCCCTAGGGTTTGGTTTTAGGGTTTTCCAGGGTTTTGATTAGGGTTTTTAATATCCCAAGGGTATAAATGTGATTCAACCCTATTGTTGGGGTCACTTTATGACTTTTACTTTAAAGCCTTTAGGTTTTCTCAACTTTGGTTAAGTCTTACCCCTTTAACCACTATTTAGGGTTAAGTCCTTAAACCAAGGTCCTATTTGCAAAACAGTAAAACAATACAACTTGTTTGAAATTTTTGCCTAGTGAATGCACTCTAGGTGTATCAAACATATGCAATGCCCATGCTCATGATGTCATGCTCAAGTTTTAGTTATAGTAACACCAGGGGTGTTACAGAACGCCGACAAATGGCAACGTCAGCATTTTAGAGGTAACAGCCGAGTGATCGATGGCAACGTCGGCGTTTTAGAGGTAACAGCCGAGTGATAACGAGCCACGCCGGCCACTTTGGAGATAGCGGCCGAGTGGAGTCTGGTAACGTCGGCGTCCTTAGAAATAACCGCTGAGTTAAAATGGACCGTGTCGGCCGTTTTGGAAATAACGGCCGAGTGATGATATGGCATGCCCGCACTTTAGAAATAACGGCCAGGCGATGACGTGGCACGCCAACGCTTTAGAGATAGCAGCTGGGTGATGACTGAGCGCTTTTTAGATTCAGTATCTAGCTTCGAAAAACCCTATATGCATCGTACTGTCGTGCGCCTCCACATTTTGTGCCCTAGTTCTTGCTTTTCTGCACCTAGGCCTTCTCCGCTTTCTTGCAACGCTGCTTCCGCTCTGTTCGCCGGCAAGTTTGAAATGGCGCCCAAGCGGAAAGCTTCGAGTTCGTCCGTCGCGGTTATCCCTCCCATCGACCCCAACAGTCAGTTGCCTTTTGCAGGTAACCATATGTCGGCGTTCCGAGACCGGGGGGTCCCCGAGCCGACGAGTGAGTGTGCCGTGTGCCCCAGCCCAGATGGGTCGAGCGCGTGGGCGAGCGCGAAGGGGGGAGAGAGCGAGAGCGAGGTGGTCGGAGCCAGGTCGTGAGGGAGTCGGAGAATTCCCGCGGCCTTCGTGTTCGTCCCGCGCCCAGGTCGGGTGCGCTTGCAGTAGGGGGTTACAAGCGTCCGCGCGGGTGAGGGGAGCGAGCGGCCCCGAGAGAGCGCCTGCCCCTGCCCTCGTTCCCGCGAGGCCAACCTTTTTTAAGAAGGCCCTGGTCCTTCCTTTTATAGTCATAAGGAGAGGATCCAGGTGTACAAAATGGGGGTGTAGCAAGGTGCTACGTGTCTAGCGAGGGAGAGCTAGCGCCCTAAGTACATGCCAAGGTGGCAGCCGGAGAGATCTTGGCACCCTGTTGGTGTGGCGTCGTGGCTGTTGGAGGAGTAACGGAGCCTGATGGAGGGACAGCTGTTGGAACAACTGTGCTCTTGCTGACATCTCCCTGCTTTCGTAAGGGAGCTGAGAGTCGCCGTCGTCATGGTCTAGCGGGGCGCCATCATTGCCTATCTGGCGTAGCTGGCCAGATGGGACGCCGGTCTTGTTCTCTGCGACCCAAGTCGGCTCAGGGCAGGGTGATGATGACGCTTCCTGTTGACGTGGCGGTCTTGTGTCCTAGGTCGGGCGTCGTGGAGGCTCCTTCGAAGTCGAGGCCGAGTCCGTCCTGCATGACAGAGGCCGAGCCCGAACTCCTGGGTCGGGCGAGGCGGAGGTCGTTCGGCAGAGGCCGAGGCGGAGTCCGAGCCCTGGGTCGGGCGAGGCGGAGTTCGCCGTCTTCCGGGGCCTTAGCCCGAGTCCGAGCCCTGGGTCGGGCGGAGCGGAGTTCGCCGTCTTCCGGGGCCTTAGCCCGAGTCCGAGCCCTGGGTCGGGCGGAGCGGAGTTCGCCGTCTTCCGGGGCCTTAGCCCGAGTCCGAGCCCTGGGTCGGGCAGAGCCTCCTATGGCACCTCTGGCGAAGTCTGGTCGCCCGTCGGTCTTACCTTTTGCGTTAAACGCCCCGGTGACTTGGTCGGTTGGCGCGGTGATTTAGTCAGGGTTACTTCTTATCGAAGGCGGGGCCTCGGGCGAGCCGGAGATGCGTCTGCCGTGAAAGAGGAGGCCTCAGGCGAGACGGAGCCATCTTAGGGTCGGCTGCCCTCGCCCGAGGCTAGGCTCGGGCGTGGCGTGATCGAGTCGCTCGTATGGACTGATCCCTGACTTAATCAAACCCATCAGGCCTCTGCAGCTTTATGCTGATGGGGGTTACCAGCTGAGAATTAGGCGTCTTGAGGGTACCCCTAATTATGGTCCCCGACAGTAGCCCCCGAGCCTCGAAGAGAGTGTTAACACTCGCTTGGAGGCTTGCGTCGCACTTTTTTGCAAGGGGACCAGCCTTTCTCGGTGGTACTTTGTTCCGGTGGGTGCGCGCGAGCGCACCCGCCGGGTGTAGCCCCCGAGGCCTCGGAGGAGTGGTTTCACTCCTTCGAGGTCTTAATGCCTTGCGCAATGCTTCGGCCGGTCTGGTAGTTCCCTCATGCGAACAGGCCGTAGCCCAGGTGCACTGTCGGGGCCCAAGTTCTCGGGCTGGTATGTTGACGCTGTCAACGGTTCGGCCGGAGCCGGGTTTGCGAGAGCAGCCCCCGAGCCTCCGCACGGAGCGAGAGGACGATCAGGGACAGACTCGGCTTTTTTTATATACGCCCCTACGTCGCCTTTCCGCAAGGAGGAGGGGGGAGTGCGCCATGTTACCCTCGATGGGCACCGAACATGGTGTCTCCGGTGAGCTGCAATCGGGTAATCCGAGTGGACGTCCGTGCCCCGTTCGTTGGGGGTCGGCTAGGGGCCCGGAGGCACGCCCAAAAGTACCTGCGGGTGATCTGCCGGACCCGGTCCCCTAGCGACGGGGTCCGAGGGCTCGTTGCCTCCCTCCGATGGGATTCCGTTACAGAGTCATTCCCGCTGGTCTCGGAAATGTCCTAGGGTACCTCGGGAGCGCAGCCCGAGCCTTGGTTATGTATCGAACGTACCCCTGGTCATCCCTCGCTCGGCGTCTGAGGCGACTGTGAACCCTTCGACAGGCCAGCCTTCGAACCCCTGATCAGTAATGGGCGCGGAGCCCTAGTAGCCTGAGGCGGTCGTGGAACCTTTCGGGAGGCCGACCTTCGAACCCCTGACCAGTAGTGGGTGTCGGGCCCACGCGATCTGAGGCGGCTGTCGAACCCCTCGGGGGGCCAGCCTTCGAACCCCTGATCAGTAGGGAGGCTCGGAGCCTAGTTCCTTCACGGGGAAGGATCCCTTTGGGGGTATCCTCCTTCCCAGTCCCTGTTGCAAGAGATAGAGAAAGAAGGAAAAGGGAAAAAAGGATACGAAACCAAGCGACGTGGCGTACCTTTTTTGGTGTGGTCGTGTTGGCGAAGGCGAAGCGCCGCCAGCTGCCCCTGCCAGAAACGTCATCTGTCCAGCCACGGAGTTAATGCGCCGGGGTAAGCGGTCGGCGAGGCTGCCGTTGCGTGCGCGAGCCGTTTGAGGAACGGCTGTTTTGCTTCGCGTTTTTTGAACCTTGCGTCCGGTTCGGGCGGTACGTTGGAACCGTCTTGACCTTGGTCTTTATGTACCCCGGAGAGGGTCCGGTGACGGTTCCCGACTCCGCTTCTCGCCTCCCTCTCAGGTTTTTTGCAGCCTGAGAGATCTAGCCAGAAAAAGAAAACCGCCCTCCCCTGTCCCTCACGCCGCCACCCTTTCTGCCTTGGCGATGGCTGACCGGGCGACCATCATCCCGCCGCGCGACCCGTGGCCCTTCTCCACGGTGACGGCGGGTGATCTGGAGGACCTCGTCGGCGAGGGTTTGCTCCGCCCCCTCACCGATAAGCAGCGGCCGGAATGGATTCCTCCCGCGGGCGGAGTCGCTCCATCCCCTCCGCCGGGGTATGTCGTGAGCTTCATCTCCTTCCATGAGCGGGGATTTGGTGTGCCGTCGAGCCGCTTCATGCGGGCCATCCTGCTCCACTACGGGGTGGAACTGCACAACCTCACTCCCAACTCCATCGCGCAGGCCGCTATCTTTGTAGCGGTGTGCGAGGGGTATTTGGGGATCGCCCCCCATTGGGATTTGTGGACTCATCTCTTCTTTGCCGAGCTTTTTGCTTCGTCGACGGGGGAGAGGAAGGTCCGTGCGGCGGTGCGGGCCGGCGGCTGCACCCTCTTGCTGAGGCAGTCACGGTCGTTGCAGTATATCCCTGCCGTCCTCGCATCCTCAAACAAGGGTTGGCAGCGCCGGTGGTTCTACCTCCGGAATGACGGGGAGTCGCTCCCGCCGTTCTCTCAGCGGGTCGTCACCGCCGCTCCCGATGCCTGGCGCCACGGGACCTCACACGAGAGGCGGAAGAACCTCGAACCTCTTCTCCAGGCCCTGAAGGCGTTGCGGGAGGAAGGGCTCACCGCCGCGGGAGTGGTCGCCGCCATCCACCGCCGGAGGGTGCTCCCCCTGGCGGAGCGGCGGCTGTCGCTTTGGGAGATGACCCAGGAGGCCGACTGGGAGGGGTCACGGATGTCCCCTGATCCTCTTCCCCACGATGCCCTCCACTGGCGGGTGTCAGCCGCGATGGGGAAGCCGGACCCCCACGCCTTCTCCCAGCCTCGAATGCGCCCCGACCAGGGGTGCGTCGCTCTGGTGAGTGTTCGTTCCTTCCTTCTTCACATACCGGGTTGCTTCTGATTCTTACGATCAGGTTTCTTTCTCCCCCCCTTTTTAGGAGGTGGGGCAGCACAAACCCTCCCTGCCGCGGGTCCCGGAGGACGCGGTGGGTCGGGCGGAGAAGGCCCGGGCCCGCAGGCGGAGGCGGGCTCGGGACGGCCTGGAGAAACGCCGTCGTCAGCAGGAGAGGGAAGGACTTCCCAGGGAGCTGTCGCCGGAGACGTCCGACGATGACGACGACGACGACGACGAAGAGGAGGAGGACGACATGGCCGCCCGTCTCGGCCTCAGCCCCGGCTTGGGGTGTGGCCGGGAGCCGTCGAGTCAGCCCCCGAGCGGGCCGACGTTGTCGGTTCCTGGAGCCGAGGCGCCGGATCCCCGACCTGAGGGGCGGGGGCAACCCGAGAGGGTTCTTGACCCCTCGGCTGGAGGAGCTGACGCGACTCCAGGGAGCCGGGCCAAGGAGTCCGTTCCTCGGGAACCGTCGCCCACGCCGGCAGCATGGGGGAGCGGTCCTCAGGTTGTCGTGGCGGCGCCTGGGCAGTCCGCCTCCCGGGCGCCCGAGTCAGCCCCCGAGGGGGCCGACGTTGTCGGTTCCTGGAGCCGAGGCGCCGGATCCCCGACCTGAGGGGCGGGGGCAACCCGAGAGGGTTCTTGACCCCTCGGCTGGAGGAGCTGACGCGACTCCAGGGAGCCGGGCCAAGGAGTCCGTTCCTCGGGAACCGTCGCCCACGCCGGCAGCATGGGGGAGCGGTCCTCAGGTTGTCGTGGCGGCGCCTGGGCAGTCCGCCTCCCGGGCGTCAGGGGCGCCCAAGGCGAGGGCGGCGCCGGGGCTGTTGGCGAGGCGGTCCTCGGCGGTGGTTCCAGGAAGCGGGAGCCAAGAGACCTCCCCCCAGGCACAGTGGATCATGGTCCGGAGCGGGTAGGTACCTTGGAATGTCTCCGTCCCGGCGCTTTATTCATACGTCTGGGCCGTGATTTTCCCTTTCTTGTTTTTTTCCAGCAAGCGGAGCCATGGCCCTACGGACCTGGCGCCTCGGAAGGCCCTCAAGACGGCGTTGGTCCAGGCAGCTGGCGCCACCTCGGACCTCGCCGCTCAGCCGACCCTTTCGCAGGGCGCTCCGCCGCACGGGGCTCAGGCGTCGCATGTTCCGGGGGAGCAGGTCCCCGAAGCGGGCTCCTCTGCCGAGGTGGCCATCGTGATCGGGGAGGTGGCCGGCGCCGACATAGTCCCGAGCTCGCCTGCCGTGTCGGCCATGCCGGCGTCTGCCGCTACCGCAGTTGGCACCGTCCCAGTCGGAGAGCGTACGGTTGCCGCCGGCGCCAAGACGGCCGCAGCGTCAGCGCCCGGAGCCTCGGAAGAGGTGGGCGCGGACACGCCGTGCTTCCGGGCGGGCGGCAGCCTTGTCGCTGTGCGGCGGAGCCCCGAGGCCCGGGGCCAGTTGCTCCGATTCCGGACCCGCGAGGCTTCGGGCCCTATCTTCGTTCTTGACGACGAAGAGGAGGACCAGTCCTGGGACGAGCTCCGCAAGCGTGCGGAAGCGACGGTGGGGTTGCTCCGATCGTCGCTGGAGGTTCTCTGCGGGGACGTCCCCAAAATCCTCCAGGTAATGATTTTAGGCATACCTTCTCCCTTCTGCGAGCGAGGCGTTCGTCGTGATATCTTGTTTTCCTTTCCAGGATCTGACGGACCGGAGCGCTGCCAAGTCGTCGTTCATTCGCCGCGAGGCTGACGTCTGGGGCTCGCTGCGGTCCCTGAGGACTTCGCTCGCCGGGGCTACCGCGCGCCTTTCTCAGCAGGACGCTAAGATAGCGGACCTCCAGTTGCTCTGCGCTGACCTGAAGGCCGAGGCGGCGGCAGCGTGCACGGAGGTGCTACAACAGCGGTCGGAGCTCGCCCAGGTTGCCGAGGAGCGGGACCAAACTCGGGGCCAGGCTGCCGAGGCCGAAAGCCGGGCCAAGATCCTCGCGGCCGATCTGGCCGCAGCCCAAGTCGCAGCCTCAGAGCAGCGCGTCCGAGCCGGAGGTATGGCTCGACCGTCCTCGGTTCTCGATCTTGTCCGTTTCTTCCGCTTGTGTTTGAGGTCTTTCTTCTGGTTGTTCGCAGAGCTCGAGTTTGCCCTCGACGAGTCTGCCAAAGCGCTTGCCGAGGCGCTCGACGGGGCTGCTGAGCAGAGGGAGGCCGACCTCGCGGCCATGTCCGAGGCCGTCTCGGATGTCTATCGGACCCTTGGTCCCGGCGACGTCCCTTTAGGGAGCTCCCCCTAAAGCCGTCTTCAAGCCCTAGGTGGTTACGCGCGCGGTAAAGTCCGCGGGGCGCTACACCACGGCGTTAGGCGGGCCTTCGCCGTGCTCGCTTCCCACTACGTCGTCGACCTGGAGCGGGTCAGTGAGGGGTATTGCCTTCCTGACGAAGACGAGGCGGCCCTGGCGGAAGTTCAGCGGCTCGACGCGGTCGCTGCGGGTCCGAGCGCGGCGCTGGCGACCATCTTCGAGGCGGAGATTCTTCCTCCTGTGCCGCCGCCGGAAGCGGAGGTGGACCCTACCGACGGCGGGAGTGGAGCTGAAGGCGCGGCGCCTTCCCAAGGCGACGCCTGACTTTTGTTGGAATAATTTCTGTTGGATGTGCGATTTGCCGCGGCCGCCGAGGCCTGGACATTTTACTTCTCTTTCGTGAAGTCATACTCTTTTCTGTTTCAATTTGCGTGCCCGGCCCGACTTGTCAACAACGGGGTGATTTCCCGAGCTGGGTCTTTTCTTCGTGGCAGACGATGAGTGAGGTGTCCCTAGCCCGGGGGCATAGGCGTTCCTCGGCTCAGTCGGTCTCGCCACTTATTTGTACCCAGGTTCGCTCCTCGGGACCCTGCTCCTGACGTATCTGGGAGAGCGCAAAAAACCCCTTCTTGATCGAAAAAAGAATTTTTTGACGCGGAGAGGCGCATCCAAACTCGACGAGAGGGGTTCCCCCTTTTTAGCCCCTGAGGGAGGGTCGGGCTCCGCCGGGGCGAGGCCGACCCTTCCTTGATGACTGATTCTCGTGTGTAAGTGGGGGAAGGGCGTAGCCCCCGAGCGTCGTCCGTGCAGAGGCCGCTTGACGCGTCGGGCTCCTGCCTGAATATCTGGCGAGTGCTCGGTGACATCCCTCGGTATGCCAGGCATGTCCGAGGGACCCCACGCAAAAATGTCGGCGTTTGCGCGGGGAAAGTCGACGAGTACTGCTTCCTATTTGGGGTCGAGCCTGGAACTGATCCGGATCTGCTCGGAGGTATCGTCGCTGGGGTCGAGATGGACGGCCTTAACCGTCTCCGCTGGCTCGAAGTTGCCGGCTTGTCGCTTCACGTCTGGCACCTCTCGGGAGAGGCTTTCCAGGTCGGCAATGAGGGCCTCGGACTCGGCGAGGGCCTCGGCGTACTCCACGCACTCCACATCGCATTCAAATGCGTGTTTGTACGTGGGGCCGATGGTGATGACCCCGTTGGGGCCCGGCGTCTTGAGCTTCAGGTAAGTGTAGTTGGGGATGGCCATGAACTTCGCGTAGCATGGTCTTCCCAGCACTGCGTGGTAGGTTCCTCGGAACCCGACCACCTCGAACGTCAAAGTCTCCCTTCGGAAGTTGGAGGGTGTTCCGAAGCAGACAGGGAGGTCGAGCTGTCCGAGGGGCTGGACGCGCTTCCCGGGGATGATCCCGTGGAAGGGCGCAGCGCCTGCTCGGACGGATGACAGATCGACGCGCAGGAGCCTGAGGGTCTCAACGTAGATGATGTTGAGGCAGCTGCCCCCATCCATCATGACCTTGGTGAGCCTGACGTCGCCGATGACGGGGTCGACGACGAGCGGGTACTTCCCCGGGCTCGGCACGTGGTCGGGGTGGTCGTCCCGGTCGAAGGTGATGGGCTTGTCGGACCAGTCTAGGTAGACTGGCGCCGCCACCTTCACCGAGCAGACCTCCCGACGCTCTTGCTTACGATGCCGAGCCGAGGCATTCGCCGCATGCCCTCCGTAGATCATGAAGCAGTCGCGGACTTCTGGGAACTCTCCTGCTTGGCGATCCTCCCTTTTGTCGTCGTCGTGAGCCCTGCCACCCTCTGCGGGTGGCCTGGCCCTGTGGAAGTGGCGCCGAAGCATGACGCACTCCTCGAGGGTGTGCTTGACGGGCCCCTGATGGTAGGGGCACGTCTCCTTGAGTGCCTTGTGGAAGAGGTTAGCACCTCCGGGGGGCTTCCGAGGGTTCTTGTGCTCGGCGGCGGCGACAAGGTCTGCATCGGGAACGTCGCGTTTCGCTGGCGACTTCCTCCTGCCTTTCTTCTTGGCGCCGCGCGGAGTAGACGCCTCGGGAGCATCTTCCGACGGGCGGCCCTGGGGCTGCTTGTCCTTTCGGAAGATGGCCTCTACCGCCTCCTGGCCGGAGGCAAACTTGGTGGCGATGTCCATCAGCTCGCTCGCCCTGGTGGGGGTCTTGCGACCCAACTTGCTCACCAGGTCACGGCAGGTGGTGCCGGCGAGGAACGCGCCGATGACATCGGAGTCGGTGATGTTGGGCAGCTCGGTGCGCTGCTTCGAGAACCGCCGGATGTAGTCCCGGAGAGACTCTCCCGGCAGTTGCCGACAGCTTCGGAGGTCCCAGGAATTCCCGGGGCGCACGTACGTGCCCTGGAAGTTGTCGGCGAAAGCCTGGACCAGATCTTCCCAGTTGGAAATCTGCCCCGGAGGCAGGTGCTCCAACCAGGCACGAGCAGTGTCGGAGAGGAACAGGGGGAGGTTGCGGATGATGAGGTTGTTGTCGTCCGTCCCACCCAGCTGACAGGCCAGGCGGTAGTCCGCGAGCCACAATTCCGGTCTCGTTTCCCCCGAGTACTTTGTGATAGTAGTCGGGGGTCGGAATCGGGTCGGGAACGGCGCCCGCCGAATGGCTCGGCTGAAGACCTGCGGACCGGGTGGTTCGGGCGAGGGACTCCGATCCTCCCCGCTGTCGTAGCGTCCCCCACGCCTGGGGTGGTAGCCTCGGCGCACCCTTTCGTCGAGGCGTGCCCGTCGGTCGCGATGAGGGTGCTCGTCGCCGAGGTGGCCCGGGGCCGCAGGCGCGGTGTTGCGCGTGCGCCCGGTGTAGACCGAGGCTTCCCGCGTGAGTCGGGAAGTCGCGGCACGAGGTTCCGAGGGGTACCCCTGCCTTCGGGAGGCAGAGCTCTCGGCCCGCCGGGCCGCAGCGCCTTCCAGGAGATGCTTGAGTTCTCCCTGGATTCGCCGACCCTCGGTGGTTGATGACTCCGGCATCGCGCGGAGGAGCATCGCTGCAGCGGCCAGGTCCTGACCGGTTCCGCCAGATGCGGGTGGCGGTCTGTCCCTGGCATCGTTGGCGATGCGGTGCTGGAGACCTTGGGGCAGGTGACGTATTCCTCCGGCTAGAGGCTGGCTCGCCCATACCTGCCCGATGTTCTGGCGGATTGCCTCGAGCGCTCCTGCTCCCTCATCGAGCCCGGCCTGCGCCCCGCGGACTTGCTCGAGCTGTGGGTCGTGACCCCCCGCCGGAACGGGGACCACAGCTAGCTCCCGCGGGATGTCGGCGCGAGGCGCTGGCCTAGGGGGATCACCATCCTCCGGCATGCCGAGACAGCCGCCTCCGGAGGGATCCCCTAGCTCGACGTGGAGACATTCGCGGCTCGGGCCGCAGTCCTTGTCGTCAAGGCTGCGGCTGCCGTCGGAACAGTCGGAGAGGCAGTAGTCACATGCGGTCATGAAGTCCCGCATGGCACTGGGGTTGCCAAATCCGGAGAAATCCCAGCAGATGCTGGGGTCGTCATCTTCCTCGGACCCAGAGGGTCCGTAGGTCGAGACACCCGTCAATCGGTCCCAAGGCGACCGCACACGAAACCCCAGAGAGGTTGCACTCGCCTCAACGTGAGCGCCCGCCAAAGCGAGGTCGCCAGGCGGGTTGAGGCCGAGTCGAAATGACGAAAGATGGGTAGCAGTCGGTACCTTTTTGTCGATGAGGAGCGATGAAGTCACGTCGGGGGCTGATCGCGCCGTCGTCTTGGGTACGAGGGCGACGTCCTGCAGGCCCTTCGTGAGCGTGCTGGCGTCGTCCACCTGCTCGGAGTCGACGTGCTACGGGGGGATGGCGCTCGCCTTTGCCTCGAACGCGAGGGTGACGCCTAGCGTGTCCTCCGTTGGGGCACTGGGGATGTCGATTTGCTCGACAGCTGTCGGAGCGCAGCCTCCCGCTCGGCCTTGGTTGCCCCGCCTCCTCCTCCGATGACGAGGGAGAGGACGGAGCGAGCTCGAAAGTTGTCCTTCCCCCACGCGGGAAAGGCGTCGTCGATTCCGCCGCCGGCGGGCGGGCTGTCCGCCACCATTGTCGCTGTCGCGCGGCGGTGGAAGGAGTATCATGTCGTAGCTACCGTCGAAAGACATGAACTGAAGACTCCCGAAACGGAGCACCGTCCTAGGTTGAAGAGGTCGTTGGAGACTGCCCATCTGGAGCTTGACGGGAATCTACTCGTCAACACGCAGCGTGCCCCTACCTGGCGCGCCAACTGTCGGCGTTCCGAGACCGGGGGGTCCCCGAGCCGACGAGTGAGTGTGCCACGTGCCCCAGCCCAGATGGGTCGAGCGCGTGGGCGAGCGCGAAGGGGGGAGAGAGCGAGAGCGAGGTGGTCGGAGCCGGGTCGTGAGGGAGTCGGAGAATTCCCGCGGCCTTCGTGTTCGTCCCGCGCCCAGGTCGGGTGCGCTTGCAGTAGGGGGTTACAAGCGTCCGCGCGGGTGAGGGGAGCGAGCGGCCCCGAGAGAGCGCCTGCCCCTGCCCTCGTTCCCGCGAGGCCAACCTTTTTTAAGAAGGCCCTGGTCCTTCCTTTTATAGTCGTAAGGAGAGGATCCAGGTGTACAAAATGGGGGTGTAGCAAGGTGCTACGTGTCTAGCGAGGGAGAGCTAGCGCCCTAAGTACATGCCAAGGTGGCAGCCGGAGAGATCTTGGCACCCTGTTGGTGTGGCGTCGTGGCTGTTGGAGGAGTAACGGAGCCTGATGGAGGGACAGCTGTTGGAACAGCTGTGCTCTTGCTGATGTCTCCCTGCTTTCGTAAGGGAGCTGAGAGTCGCTGTCGTCATGGTCTAGCGGGGCGCCATCATTGCCTATCTGGCGTAGCTGGCCAGATGGGACGCCGGTCTTGTTCTCTGCGACCCAAGTCGGCTCAGGGCAGGGTGATGATGACGCTTCCTGTTGACGTGGCGGTCTTGTGTCCTAGGTCGGGCGTCGTGGAGGCTCCTCCGAAGTCGAGGCCGAGTCCGTCCTGCATGACAGAGGCCGAGCCCGAACTCCTGGGTCGGGCGAGGCGGAGGTCGTTCGGCAGAGGCCGAGGCAGAGTCCGAGCCCCGGGTCGGGCGAGGCGGAGTTCGTCGTCTTCCGGGGCCTTAGCCCGAGTCCGAGCCCTGGGTCGGGCGGAGCGGAGTTCGCCGTCTTCCGGGGCCTTAGCCCGAGTCCGAGCCCTGGGTCGGGCGGAGCGGAGTTCGCCGTCTTCCGGGGCCTTAGCCCGAGTCCGAGCCCTGGGTCGGGCGGAGCGGAGTTCGCCGTCTTCCGGGGCCTTAGCCCGAGTCCGAGCCCTGGGTCGGGCAGAGCCTCCTATGGCACCTCTGGAGAAGTCTGGTCGCCCGTCGGTCTTACCTTTTGCGTTAAACGCCCCGGTGACTTGGTCGGTTGGCGCGGTGATTTAGTTAGGGTTACTTCTTATCGAAGGCGGGGCCTCGGGCGAGCCGGAGATGCGTCTGCCGTGAAAGAGGAGGCCTCAGGCGAGACGGAGCCATCTTAGGGTCGGCTGCCCTCGCCCGAGGCTAGGCTCGGGCGTGGCGTGATCGAGTCGCTCGTATGGACTGATCCCTGACTTAATCAAACCCATCAGGCCTCTGCAGCTTTATGCTGATGGGGGTTACCAGCTGAGAATTAGGCGTCTTGAGGGTACCCCTAATTATGGTCCCCGACACCATATGTCTGTTGTCTCTGAATCCGACCTTCTCCACCTTGTATCTATCGGGGTTCTTCCTCCGAAGGAGCTCTGTTCCTGGCGGATCTGCCATGGGGTCACTGTTCCAACAGAGGACACTCACGAATCTGTCATCTACGTTCCTTTTCTCCTCCACGGCCTTGCTCTTCCCATTTCTCCTTTTTTCCGCGGTCTCCTTGATTTCTATCGCTTGAATCTAACCCATCTGAATCCCAAATCCATTCTGCAAGTCTCTATCTTTGTTCACTTATGTGAACTTTTCTTGGAGTTCTGCCATACTTTGGCCTGTGGAAGTATTTGTACCACTGTCGCCCTGGGATGGCCGGAGGGCAGCACCAGCTGGTGGGGGGCGCAAGCTTGGAGATGCGTCGTGGGAGGAAGGCTGATTACCTCGACATCCCGCTCAAGGATAGTATCAAGGGATGGCGTCTGGAATGGTTCATCATGGAGAATCATGGGAATTCTCACCCCCACGGTCAGGAAGACAGCCGGACGTCCGCACCCCGAGCTGGACCGAATCTCCCACTGACCAGGAAGTAACCAAAGCAGGGGCTTTGCTAGCTGAAGTTGGATTGCTGAAAGAAAGGGGTCTGACTGCAGAAGCTGTGGTCGCTGACTTTGTTTTCAAGAACATCCAACCGCTGAAAGACAGAGCATATCCAGCCTATCTGTATCGAGGCTTTATTGATTCGACTCGGGTAACCAAAAGAAGAATTCCTGCCATGGACTTGGTGGGCCGGCTCGAGATGATACTCAGAGGCAAGGTGTCGAACGTCGGTGCTCCTGTTGCATACTCGGCTTGGAATCTGCCTCCTTCCAAGGCCTTTACCAGTTTTGTGTCAAATCCTCCTGCTGGCGATGGCGGTTTGGGCCTTAGAGTGTGACCCTCTCCCAAAGAGGTTAGTGCTTTGGTTGTCTCACTTGAAGAAATTCCTGTCAACGAGAGGCAGGTTCATTTTGAGGTGCCTTTAAATCCGAGTGATGCAGAAATAAGTGCCATGCTGGATATATTAGCTGAAGATTCTTCTGATGCAGTCCCTACTGAAACACTGGCGGTAGCGCCCATCCCAGAGGATAGCGAAGCTTTAGATATTCAGAAGTCTGACAACGTTCGTCCGAAGCGTTCTCGCCGAGCCAATCAGCCTGCTTCTCCTGCTGATGGGAAGAAACAGAAGAAGATACGTCTTCATCGAGTGTCTAGTTTGGATCAGGATGCTGGTCCTTCCGTTCTTGCTGCTAAAGAAGTGTCGGTGCCTGCATTTGCTAAAACTAATCCCGATGGGTGTAGCCTGCCTGCTATTAACCCCAATGGGTGTGACCTGGATGACGCTGACCCCAATGGGTGTAACCTGGATGACGCTGACTCCAATGGGTGTACTGTCCGCATTGTTGATGATGGTGAGGAGGAGGATGAAATCCCTCTAACTTGGAAGAATAGCCGACGCTATATCACCAGTGGCGAAAACAGTGGTGTTCCTTCTCCAGCCTTGTCTGCTCTTGTTGGTCTACAAGAATTGTCTCTGGCCAACTTTGATCAGGCTGTTGAAGTTATGGTCCCAGAAGATCTGTTGTCCGAACCAGCAGATGGTGGCATGATGGATGTTTGCCCTGATGTGCCTGATGCTGGGCTGGAATTGCCTCGGGCGGTGTCCCGCATCTCGTCGACCTTGGAGCACAGTCTTAAGGGTCAGGAGGTCGGCCCGGATTGTACTGTTCCTATGGAAGTGGTCGAGGGTCCTTCGGCCTTAGAGGTGGCTGCCTCGGAGGGCTCGGCCCTCAAAAATAGCGTGGGTGCTTACCCAGCCCTCGAGGGTGTTGCCGGGGATGATCCAGCTCGGATGGGTAGCGCGAGCGATAACCCAGCCCCCGAGGGTGTTCGAGTTGGTTCTCCCTCTAACACTTCCATGGATGTTCACGTGGGATCTTCTCCTCCGCACTCTGATTGTATGGCAGCAGTACGGGTTTCGTGTCAAGAGGTCGTTTTAGAGGTCAACATTCCTGATGACAGAGTTCTGACTTCTGCTGGTGACACTGACTTGGTTCCCAATGATGCATTGCGGGTTGTTCCAGTTGGTGACCCTTCAGCAAGCCATCAGTTGATTTCCCATGACTTGGGGGTTCCCTCATTCTTCTCCAACCTCCAGGTATCTTGGTTTCTTCTGCCCTGACTTTTACTTCAGGTAGACTGCTGTTATTATGTTCATCTGTTTTTATCATCAGGCATTGGTGGATGAAATGGCTAGCCGGTTGAAATCACAGGGAACCTCTGTCCCAGAAGGGGCTTTGTCCCTAACGCATTGGAATCCAGTGTTACTTCAGCGGCGAGTATCTGACTTGGAGATAGCAAATGCTAGTTAGTGCCCTTTTTTGCCTTCATTGGCTATTTGAGTAATCTGCTTTATAGCTGAACACCCTTGCTTGACTGTTTCCTGACAGACATGGCCCGGCGATATTCTGACCTTGAAGAAAGGTATTCTCAAAGTCAGGCTGCACTAGCCCAGGTTTCTGCCTCTCTAAATGATGCTAACTCCACCCTCCGTGCTCAACTTGATTCTGAAAAGGTGGCTACTGAATTGAACTTCCGCTTGCCCTTGTCTGCTATGCTTTTGGTGCTTGCTTGACGTTGGAGAAACTAGCTCTTGTCTGCAGGAAGAGAAATGTGCTCTTGCTACTTCTCGCGACAATCTGGAAAAGCTATACCGTGATGCCAGCAATTCGTTGACTATCTTGGAGAGGAGTCATCGTTTTACCATGGAGGACTTGGATAACCATCGCTACAAGCTGCAAGAGTCTCTGGATGATATGATTCGCCTCAGGCAATTGGTGTCGAACAAGGATACTGTCATCAAGGATCTGCGTGCTTCCAAAAAGTCGGTAGTCCGGGAGCTAGAGGCCGCTCGGTTGGCTGTCAAGGCCGCTGAAGATACTTCTGCTACTCTGAAGGCCCAGCGCGACAAAGCCATGGACAAAGCCGTTCGCGCGGGGCGAATTCTGATGAGGAGACCTGGCGTGGTTGTTCCTGATGACATAGTGGCGGATGTGAATGTCGCTCCCGATTCTTCGAGTCGTCCTTCCTCGTCGGTTGCTCCTGAGAAAAACATTTCCAGATAGAAAACACTGAATGCCTTGAGTATATGGTTAGTGTGCTTGGATGTTTCGTTAGAAAACACTTTTCGGTACCGAATACTGTTATTGTTTCCCCGTTGTTAGAGTTCAACGGTATCTACAATCGCAAAAGTAAGTGCATTATGATGGTTTTGAATATTTTCATGGGGCATAGAGATCGCCCTGGGATGAATAGTTGCGAACGTGTCAAATGTGCCGCGCTAATTTAAGTCGTTGCCAACTTAAAACGATCGTTCCGCTGTCAGGGGTATAGTGATCACCGACCTAAACCGATTGCTCCGTTGGCAGGGCATAGTGGTCACCCTTAGTTAAGTAAGCGTGAGCATGTCGCACCGTCTTAAGTCATCGCCGACTTAAGCCGATTGCTCCGTTAGTAGGGTATAGTGGTCACCCCGAGTTAAGTAAGCGTGAGCATGTCGCACCGTCTTAAGTCATCGCCGACTTAAGTCGATTGCTCCGTTAGCAGGGTATAGTGGTCACCCTTAGTTAAGTAAGCGCGAGCATGTCGCACCGTTTTAAGTCATCGCCGACTTAAGCCGATTGCTCCGTTAGTAGGGTATAGTGGTCACCCCGAGTTAAGTAATCGTGAGCATGTTGCACCGTCTTAAGTCATCGCCGACTTAAGCCGATTGCTCTGTTAGTAGGGTATAGTGGTCACCCCGAGTTAAGTAATCGTGAGCATGTTGCACCGTCTTAAGTCATCGCCGACTTAAGCCGATTGCTCTGTTAGTAGGGTATAGTGGTCACCCCGATTTGAGCAAGAACGCAAAACGAAGAATTCCTGAAGCCTTTTTATTGATGATGCGTTTCCCGGTTTACAGAATACATTGCCGCCCCAGTAGCTTTTGAAATATAGCTAAGGATAAAACTTCCTGAGATGTTCTATGTTCCATGAGTTCCCAACTTCTGTGCCATCCATCTATGTGAGTCGATATGATCCAGGCCGAGTGACTTCGGCTACTATGAATGGTCCTTCCCATAGAGGTGACAATTTGTGCCGCCCCTCCCCCGTTAGAATTCGGCGGAGGATGAGACCTCCCACTACGAAGGATCGATGCTGTATGGCCTTATCGTGATAGCGCCTCAGAGTTTGCTGATACTGTGCTGATTGAATCACCGTGTTTAGTTGTTCTTCTTCGAGTACATCGACATCCTCCAGCCTAGTAGCCTCAGCTTCTGCTATGTTTTCAAAGATCAACCTTGGTGCCCCAAATTTGAGATAAGCAGGTAGCACTGCCTCCGAACCATAGACCATAAAGAAAGGAGTGTTTCCATGCAGGGCTCGACTAGGTTGAGTTCTCAGGCTCCAAACGACGTACGGCAATTCCCTGATCCACTTTCCTGCGAACTTTTCATTTTTGTCGAAAACTTTCTTTCTGAGCGCCTCCAATATCATCCCGTTGGCTCTTTCTACCTACCCGTTGGCTCTTGGGTGTGCCATGGAGGCATATTTGATCTGAATGCCCTTTTGCTCGCAGAAGTCGAAGAACTCTGAGCTTGTGAAGTTGGATCCCAGGTCGGTGATGATGTTGTTTGGTATTCCAAACCTGAATATTATGTCTTGTATGAATTCCACTGCCTTAGCTGAAGTTAAGGAAGCAATGGGTTTGAATTCTATCCACTTAGTGAACTTGTCAATAGCAACCAGTACATGAGTGTATCCTCCTTGAGCTTTTTTGAAAGGTCCAATCATATCCAAACCCCAGCATGCAAATGGACAAGTTACGGGTATGGTTTGTAGTTGCTATGCTGGTAGATGCTGCTGTTTCGACAAGTATTGGCAGGCTTCGCACCTCTGAACTAACTTGGCTGCGTCACTTTTTGCTGTTGGCCAGTAGAAACCCGACCTGAAGACTTTCCCAACCATGGTCCTGGAAGCTGCATGCACTCCACATTGCCCAACATGGACCTCATCTAGAAGTTGCTTTCCAGTATCTGAAAGAATACACTTCATGAGGACTCCTGACGCGCCCCTTCTGTATAGCGTGTCCCCAATGAGCATATAGTGAGCTGACTGCCTCGCGATACGCTCGGCTGTATTTTTGTCATCTGGTTCCTCTTCATTCCTTATATATCTGATGATTGGCTCTCTCCAGTCATCAGGATTTGATTCTGGTTGGCTCAGAGTATTGCATTCTTCTACCCGATCCGCTGAAATGCTCGGGTGTGGCACTTCTTGGACAAAAACTCCAGGCGGGACCTTAGTCCGACTGGACCCTAGCTTAGACAATGCATCAGCAGCTGTGTTGCGGTCTCTCTCCACATGATGAAACTCCAATCCTTCAAATTTATCTTCTAGTTTCCGGATAGCAGTGCAATATTTTCCCATGGAATCATTCGAGCAATCTCATTCTTTGTTTATCTGACTTATGACCACCAGAGAGTCTCCATACACCATCAGTCTCTTGATGCCCAGCGATACGGCAATGTTCAGCCCGTGAATCAGAGCTTCGTACTTGGCTGCGTTGTTAGATGCCGGGAATAACAATTGAAGAGCGTACTTAAGTTGTTCGCCTCCAGGTGCAATAAAGAGGATCCTTGCACCTACCCCCTGCAGCTTCAACGAGCCGTCAAAATACATTTGCCATACTTCTGCGATTTGCGGGTTATCCGGTACCTGTTGCTCGGTCCACTCTGAGACGAAGTCAACCAGTGCTTGAGTTTTGATAGCAGTGCGAAGTCAAAATTCGATGTCATGAGATCCCAATTCACAGGCCCACTTGGCTACTCTTCCGATGGCTTCTTTGTTGTGGAGAATATCCCCTATTGGAAATCCAGTGACTACTAAGACTTTGTGGTCGTCGAAGTAGTGCCGAAGCTTGCGTGCAGTTAGAAGTACTGCATACAATAGCTTTTGAACCTGAGGATATTTCTTCTTTGAAAAGCCCAGAACTTCACTAATAAAATAGACAGGGTGTTGTACTGGGTATGCATGCCCTTCTCCGCTCGCTCGACTACTAACGCGGTGCTCACCACGTGAGTCGTGCAAGAGATGTACAATAACAGATCTTCTGCCGGTTGAGTCGGCGTGACTCGGCGTGGCGATTTCAGCACTGGTGGTGTCGTCAAGAATTTTTTCAGCGTGTCTAGAGCTTCTTGTGCTTCTGAGGTCCACTGAAATTTGTCCATCTTTTTGAGTAATTTATAGAACGGTAAACCTTTTTCTCCCAGCCTTGATATGAACCTGCTTAGGGCTGCCATACAACCGGTGAGTCTTTGAACTTTCTTTTGTGATCGTGGTGCTTCCATCCTCATGATAGCTTCAATCTTTTCTGGATTGGCTTCAATTCCCCGGTGGCTAACAATAAACCCTAGCAACTTTCCTGCCAGCACTTCGAAAACGCACTTTTCGGGATTAAGCTTCCATCTGTATCGTCGTAGACTATTGAAGACCAGTTGTAAATCTTCGATGAAATTTTCTGAATCCTCTGTCTTGATCACCACGTCGTCCACGTAGGCTTCCACACGCTTGCCCCAGTGATCGGCTAAGCATGTCTGAATAGCCCACTGATAAGTTGCTCCAGTGTTTTTGAGGCCGAACGGCATGGAGGTATAGCAGAAGGCTCCAAACGGGGTGATAAATGCCATTTTTTCCTCGTCTTCTTTTGCCAAACTAATCTGATGATACCCAGAGTAGCAATCCAAGAAAGACAGCATAGAGCATCCGGCGGTTGAGTCCACCACCTGGTCGATCCTAGGAAGCCCGAAGGGATCCTTCGGACAGTGTTTGTTGAGATCCGTATAATCAACGCACATACGCCAATCCACTTTATTCTTTTTGAGTACAAGAACAGGGTTGGCCAACCATTCAGGATGTAACACTTCTCTAATGAATCCGGCCGCGACCAAGCGAGCCAGCTCAGCACGGATGGCTTCTCTCTTGTCGGGCGTAAAGCGATGTAATTTTTGGCGTATTGGCCTCGCCTGGGGGTAGATCTTCAATTTGTGCTCGGTCATCTCTCTTGGGACTCCCGGCATATCCGCAGGTTGCCATGCGAATACGTCTCGGTTATCTTGCAGAAACTGGACAAGCGCGCTTTCCTATTTGTCGTCCAGGCTGGAGCTGATGATGGCGGTTCTGCGCTCATCAGCGAACCCGAGGTTGATCCTCTTGGTTTCTTCAGTCGGCCGCATAGAGGTCATGGCTTGTGCTTCGTTCGTGGGGACCGCGAGGTCTTCCTCAGGCTTTGAGTTTGCTCGTGCAGAGGAAATCGCTGATGGTTTGGTGGAGAGGGCCACCTGAATAGTCACTCGGAAACATTCTGCGGCGCCTTAGAAGTCGGCGCACACAGTTATGATCCCTTGCGGTCCAGGCATCTTCAATATCATGTACGTATAATGTGGAATAGCCATGAACTTCGCTAATCTAGGCCTCCCGATGATGGCGTTGTATCCACAGTCGAAGTTTGCCACCTCGAACCTCAGGAACTCGGTTCTGTAGTTTTCCGGAGTTCCGAAGGTGACTGGCATGTAGATGTGGCCCAGCAGGTACTCTCCTTCAGTTGGCACGATGCCAAAGAAGGGTGTGTCCTACTCGTGGAGCTCTTTGAGGGGAACTCCCAAGCCTTGGAGCGTCCGGGGGAAGGTGACGTTGATGTTGCTTCCCCCGTCCACTAGTACCTTCTTTACCCTGCTCTCTTGAATCACCGGATCGACGAGGAGTGGGTATTTGCCTGGGTGGTCGAAGTTAAGCCATTGGTCTGCCTGGGTGAAGGTAATCGGGTGCTCAGACCATCGGTACGGGGCGGGAGGACTAGTGGCCGCCACCAGTATCTGACGATCGTTGAGCTTTTGTTGTCTCTTGCTTTCTTGTGATCCGTGTCCGCCGAAGATGACGTTGACTTCTCCGTCGACGCGCGGGAAGGCTCCTCCTCTTCCCTCCTCCTGCTGCCGGGGTTGTTGCGGTTCTCCTGGTCCTCCTCGCGGCGGGGGAGGAGGTAGAGGTTGAAAAGGTCGACCGTGCCCGATGGAATATTTGAAATCCCTGCAGTTCCGGAGGGTGTGGCACATGTCTTTGTGATATGGGCACTGGGCATCAAGGATGTCGTCCAGCGTGTGTTCGCCTCCGCGAGGTCCTTCTCGGGCACGAGAGGCAGGTGATCTAGTGGCGTGGACCTCCTCACGAGGCCTCTTCTCCTAGCGCTTGTCGGGTTGCTGGTTCGTGTTGCGTCGTGGCGCCGCTGGTGCAGGTTTCGCTCCTCCGATGAGGTCCTGAGCTCGTTCGTCCGCGGTGATGTAGAGGTCGGCCTCCCAGAATAGTTGCTCGGAGGTAATCGGCGCCTTCTGTAATATGGCTCGGACGAATCTAGAGTCATTGGATCCCCTGTAGAAGTCCTCGATCACTGCCGCTTCCACGACTTCGGGGATACGATTTCTCATGGTCTGGAATCTTTTTAGGTACGACCGAAGAGTTTCGTCCCCTTGGCGCTTGATGGATTTGAGGTCCCATGGTTGCGCTGGTTTGTCGGAGAGAGATTGAAAGTTGGCGGTGAAGCACCGACTGAAATCGCTCCAATCGTCGATGCAGTGTCGGGGTAGGTGTCGCAGCCATTGCAGCGCGTCTTGCCCGAGGACAATAGGCAAGTACGCGGTCATCACGTCCTTGGTTGCCCCAGCTGCCCGGGCAGCGGTGGTGTAGACGACCAGCCAACCTCCCGGATCCTGCTTAGGTTCGTATTTGTCGACGTTGGAGACCTTGAAGTTAGGGGGCCATTGAATGGCCCTGAGGCGCGAAGTAAGTGTCGATACTCCACACGTGTCCTCCTGTCGTTGATGATGATGTCGGTCCTGGGGAGGAGTGTGGTCGTTGTGGTGCCTCGACCGTCCCCGGGTGGTGCCACCAGTTGAAGCCGTGGCCGACTCGGTCCTGGTAGCCTGATTTTGCGCTGGGACGCCATGATCCCGGTCGTACTCTTCTCGGCGACGAATTTCGTTCTCGTGTCATCATTCGCGCGAAGCATTGATGGAGCTCCGTGCATCCCGCCGACTGTTGATGGCGTGTCGTAGATCGTTCGGCGGGTGAGCGAGGGGCAGGAGATGATTGGCTGCTTGAGTAAACAGCCGCCGATAGCCCTCGGCGTCGGGAGTCCGTGGGAGGCCATCCGCTATCCGAGCCAATACTCCACCAACTTCACTCGGCGTGTTCATGGCTCGAGCGAAATCGGGGTTCAGGTTGCGTCTGAAGAGTGGATTTTCCTGGCGTTGCCTCGTTTCCTGCTCGGCCTGTTCTTGAGCCCGCCGACGATCATGTCGTCCGGAATTCCTTCTTTCCCTAAAGACACGTTCCTCCAGAGTTTCTCCTATCTCCGAGACCTCGTCTCGTGATACAGGTTGCGCTGGATCTAGTTCTACGACCTTGTGATGTCGTCGGATATTCCGGCGTCGGTTCCTTCGTCGGCGGGACTCCCGCTGAGGAGGTTCCTCTCCAGGTACGGTCGGCTCGTCGTCGGAGATGGGGGGCGACTCTGCCCTTCCAATGAAGAGGACGTCAGAGTAGAATGGAACAATTGTCGTGGCGACCCTCTTTCTGCCCTCCTTTGAGGACGAAGGTGCAGAAAGGCCAGCTTGCCACCTTTCGATCTCATTCGTTTCTTTCTTCCTCGTGATTCATGTCCATTCTCCCATCAGAGAGGTGGACAACGGCGTTCTTCGGGTTGACGAGCCCTGGACTCCTAGTTTACTGAAGGTGATCTTTTCCCGGGGCGCTGGAGGTTGCACCTTTTCCTGCTTTGCCCTGATTTTCCCAGGGATTTCTGAGGAAGATTTTCTCTCCGGTGGATTCGTGATGCGATGCAAAGTTCCCTCCTCATCTGCTACAGATGAGATAGTTTCGAAGCAGAATGTGGACCCATGACGGAGGATGATCTTGTGCTGGAAGGTGACGACCATTGAGCTAGCTTGGATCGATGACACACCCCCTACCTGGCGCGCCAGCTGTCGGTGTTTTGGGTCCGACCGCACACCTGGGGTTACCCCTCAAGGTGCTTCTAGGAGTAGGATGGTGTTATCGACTGTAGCTCGATGGTTCGTGCCGGATGCATGAGAAACAGTGGACAATGGTTTACAGGTTCGGGTCGCTTTGAGATGCGTAACACCCTACGTCCTATCGAGAGTGTTTTATGTGGCGAGTTACAAGAGGATTCTCTAGCGCTGAGAACGTAGAGAGTTGGGTGGGAGGCTAAGTAGCGAGTCTCTGATCTGAAGGGGTGCTCCCTAGGCCTTATATATTCGACCGTGGGGCGGTACATGTGGATATTTCAGCGACGCGTACCTAAGAAATAGTGAACCAACTGAGTTATCCTCCTACAATCCTGTCGACCCATTCTCGCTTGGTTCCGTTGTATGGGACTCCTGCACGGGACGGTTGGGCCTCTGTTGTGATTACTGCGCGAATTCGTTGGGCCGTCTTGGGCTTGTGCCGTTACAACCTTGTGTCGATTCGCTTCATTGGTCATTCCTTCCTAGGCCCACGAGGGGGATGACGTTACGAATTATGGGGCCCTTGGGCCTTTCGTGAGGTCTTTCATCCTTCTGGTGGACCCGGGGGATATTTGTCCCCCACAGTCCGCCCAAGAGAGTTCCGTTGTAGAGAGAGTGTTGGTCGCCGCCGTCGATCGGTGACCATGCCGTCGCAAGTGTTGGACGAGAGAGCAGAGAGGATCGCCGGCCGCCACGGAAACCGCCCATTGGCTAGATCTGGGCATAAAACCCGAGCATAAAGCCCATTACACGAAATACCCGAACCCATACCCGTTTAGCTCGATGCCCATTACCCAAACAAATCCAGCGGGTAACGAAATTAAATACCCGAATTAAGTTCGGGCCTAATCGGGTATTAACCCATGGTACTCGAAGTACCCAATCTACCCGAATTACCCATAGAACTGTCCAGGCAAGGCAAGTAGGCAACCAGCCAACCAGGCAGCAAGCACATCACGGAAGGTAGTTTATTTGTAGAACATCACGCGAGCACATCACGCAAGCACATCATTGTGCTCATCTCAAGAGACAAGAGCTGCATCTGTTGACGGGCCTGAATGCGCTAGTGTCGTTGAACGTGTCCAACTCCCGGGTCTCTGACTCTGTTATGTGTTATGTGATTGTGTGAGAGCAAATATTGTTTCACTATTGAATATTAAATATTGTTTCACTATTTCACTATTGAATATTAAATCTTGCTCTCTTGAATATTAAATATTCTACTCTACTACTACTGAATATTGTTTCACTGTTTCGGGTAGTTTGATACTACCCGTACCCGTACCCGAAATTATGGGTACCCAGAATTACGGGTACCCAAAATTACGGGTACGGGTTCGGGTATAGATGTTAGATACCCGAAATATAAAAAACCCAAAAAGCCCGACCCGAAATATCGGGTAAACCCGAACGCCCAGCTCTACCGTTGGCTCACCGAGGGAATGCGAGCCCCAAAAGACCGTTGATTTCTTGCCGGAGCCTCATCCAGACCGCCTGCCTGCACGCCGCCATGAGCAGAGCCCCTGCATCACGTTCTCTCGTAAGTTTCTCCCCACCTAGTTCGCGTTTAGCCCCACTTTCATTTTGCACCTGATGGCATGGCGAACGATGACTGATGGATGGGCAGATTCAGCTTGCGCTGGCGCCTGCGCCGCCGCGGTAGAGTTTTTGCCGCCGTCACGGGTCAAGGTGAGGGAGATGACCTCTGGGTCGTCAGATTTTTATGGACGACTCAGATTAGATGGAGAGAAGAGCTAGCGTCAACCGTAGGATCGTCGTTGGGCGGTTCAGATTTAATCACGCGCACCCCTTCGCGCGACCAATTTCGGACCATCGATCCTTGATCGTGCGGTCGGGATGGGTTTTCCTGCTCATTAAATCCTGGGCGTGTAATCCAAATCCAACGGCTGTAGACACGTACCGGTTCGTTTTACTCTAGATCTAATCTGGGTCGTTGAAGTGATCGGGCGGTCCATAGTTGTCGATACCCCTTTAATCTAGATCTTTTGCATAAGAGACCCTGTAGTTTTAAAGAATGAACCCGCAGTCCAATGTTCTACGCACCGAGTCTTGATACTTTTGCGGGTTAGCCTCTGTGCTTTCTGGTTATCTTGTGCCCAGTCCAGAGAATTATAAAACTCAGTAAAAGTGATTAGAAAATAATTTTTAATGTGAAATTAAATGCTAGAATATGTTTAATTCATATAAAATTCATATGAATTCCAAATCAATCCATTCCAATTTCTATAATTTTATAATATTATTGTTTATCAGTTAGTACCACTGATTTGACATGAAAGCCACTTTAAAATTTATTTCCTAATTAATCTTATATCACATACATAAAACCTTAGGAAATTCATAACTCCTCCGTTTTAACTCCGATTTGATCTGTTCAAGTTGTGTTAGTCTCGTATGAATATTTACTATGCAATAAAAACATTTATTATACCATGTCTTGTTATTTTATAATTATATTCTTATTTAACTTATGTTGGTTAGTCTCGTTAAACTACTTATCATTATAATCTACTAGAATATAATCTATGGTCAATTTATAACTTAGAATAAAGTTGAGATAATTAGTTATAGAATAACCTTTTATATGATTTATATTAACCAATTTATAATATAGTTTAATATTTTAATCACACAGATCTTCTATAAAATCATAACTCCTTAATCGTAACTCCAATTTTAGTGATTCTCAAGCCCACGATCTTGTAGCTTCGCATAGATTATTATTATTCAGTTTGTACTTATGTTTGATGTGATGTTAATTTTATCTATACCATGTTTGTTTGTATTGCTACGACTAGCAGTGAGGTCACGAGGACCTGAAAAATCATCCTGGTACCTGGAATCTCAAGTGCCAGGAAAGTTATACCCTTAATCCACTTTTGTTACCCAATAATATTATTTAATATCATTTATTCATGCATAGGTTTAATTCTGATGGGACCCAATAGGTCACCCTAGACTGTTTATCCTTTTTACCTTGTTTATCCCTGAATCAATTGGGTAGCTATGTTATTGCTTTATATGGTTTTGGGATAATATTTCATTACATCCATGTTCCTATTATTCTGTTATGTTATTTATATTCATGATAAGATCATTATGTTAATGTGAACATGGAGCGACCACCCGAGAAAACAGTGCTAGCACATGGGTTTAATGGGACGCCCTTGACTGATTAATTAGGAAAGCTAGTGGATGACTACCTTACCCAAAAGGGGCAAGGGCAGTAGAGGAGTGGTCAGTGTAGGGAGGTCCTTGGATTGATTTTGCTACGATGGCGGTCAGGCGAGGGATTCCTGCACTGGAGCTTCCTATAAACTGTAGCGGGTTTTCTGAAGCTAGTGGAACTTTGTAAAGGTCTCGTAGTGTTACCCTGCCTCGCCTTCTCGGTAGAGGTGTATGGGATTCATGACCCCTTGGCAGATGGGTAACATGACTTGTGGGTAAAGATGCGCAACCTCTGTAGGGTGTAAAACTGGTATACTAGCCGTGCTCACGGTCATGAGCAGCTCGAACCCTGACGGCCTCACATGGTTAATTTATGGAACCTAAATTCAATTTGTCATTTGCATTTGCATGGGATTGTTTATTAATTTTGTTATATTATTTATTATGGTTTGGTATTTACTTACATTTAGTAACTGCTAATAAAATTTTGACCAACTTATTAAAACATTGCTCAGCTTTAACCCATATTGTTGATCAGCTTTACACATCACATGAACTCCCGTCTTTTGTGAGTTCATGCCATATTATTCCCCACAACTTGTTGAGCGATGAACATATGTGAGCTCACCCTTGCTGTCTCACACCCCCACAGGTCAAGGACAGGTACCACAGGATGAAGCGCATGGTGGATGATGCGCTGTGTTCATGAGAGGTCTAGGTCGTCGTCTCCCAGGTAACTTTCTGACGCAAAGGATGGATTTTAGAACCTGTTATATTTATCTTTTATTTTGTAAGACTTCCGCTATGTAATAAGTACTCTGATTATATTGTGACATTTATCTCTATACACCCAGTTATTATATATGTTGTCTTCTTTGGCGCATGTATGAGATGCACCCGGCTTTGTCCCTTAAAGCCCGGGTGTTACACGTGTGCCCAGGCTTGCTCTGGCGCGCCAGGCAAAGGTCGAACACGTGGAGGTTTGTTTCTGCTCTTGTTCAAACGCCTGCTGGTCGACCAAACGTGCATATCTTGCCAACAATCCTGTGTATTGTCTCTTCACTGTGCCAAGGGCTCTCTGTCTTGTGTGAGTCCCGAGTGGAGATATGGTTTGGGTGGGAAGATATGGTGGTGTGAAGTTAGCTCTGTCTGCACTGTTCAGCCCGAGGCAAAACCCATGCCAAATCATGTCAAACGATTTTGGTTTGATTTCAAACTTCACCAGAGTGTGCCTAGGGTATTTTGGCACCACTTTGATATTTGGACTTTATGGATTTGAGTTTTGAAAAATAGAGAACACAACTGATCTTTGGGAAGGGGTCGAAATTCAGATTCTGAATTTTCTGAATTTTCCATGGAGGCTTTACTTCATGGGCTATTTTGAGAATTTTGAAAAATCCAAATGATCAATCTTATTTACTACATTTTGTAGTTTATTCAATGCACTATAACTTTGTTAATTGCTCCATATTAAGATTTTGTATTTTTCCCAAGTCTTTTCTCTACTTCCCTTTTTGTGCTCAAATGGCCAATTTTAATGGTGTTAGGGTTTTGAATGATTTCCTCACTTAAGGTGCGTGATATGCTTAGTGTATGATTCTTGAGCTGAAAAAGCCTTAACTTAGGCTTTAATCCCTTAAGTTTAGGTGTCTCTTACATCATTAGCGCCACATGTGATAATAGTCACAAGTTGGGGTACTGGGAAAAACCCTAAGTAACACTGGGGTGTTACACCTACGCAAAGGGAAGCCCACGCGAGGGCCAAGCACCTCGGTTGAGTAACTCCGTAGAGAGCCGCGGGCCTTCTCCATGCGCAAGTGGTGCTCCGCTTTCGGCTCCTCTCAGATGCTCCCCGCCGTCTCCACTATCGAGCTTGCGACCGAAAACGCCGTGGGCCTCATTCCCTTTGGTACACGGTGGCGGTCGTGACACAAACGCGGTTGTCAGGGTCTCGCAAGACTCTCTCCCCACTCGGTACAATTACAACGGCTCGCGCAAGAGCCAAGAGGTTGTATGGTTTTACAAAACTCACTCAACTAACTAGGGTTCACCTAGAGCAAGCGCTAAAGCGGTCTAACTAACCTAAGCACTTCGTAAAGCACCTACGCTAATCATCGAGTGATTCTATTAAGCACTTGGGTGTTTGAGCTCTTGGAAATGTGAAATATATGCCTTGGTGTATTGCTTGGGCTCCCACACCTTGAAATAGCCGGTTGGGGTGTATTTATAGCCCCAAACACAAATATAACCATTGGAGAAAAGCTGATGCTCTCTGCGGCACACCGGACAGTCTGGTTGTGCTTCGGACCGTGCACTATTCATTGTCCGGTGCGCCTAGTCGTTACTCTGACACCGCAGACAACCATTGGCACACAGGCTTTTCACACCAGACACTCCGGATGTCACACCGAACAGTCTGGTGGTCTTCTCTCCACAGTGCCACCTGGAACTAGCCGTTAGAGCTACTGTTCTTGGTGCACCGGATAGTCTTGTGTGTGGCACCGGACAGTCCGGTGTGCCACCAGACAGTCCGGTGCTCCTCGCACAGACAGTCCGCAGGCAACACTTGATTCTTCTCTTGGACTTGACTTGATCTTCATAATGTCTTCTTTTGAGGTGTTGCTTTCCTCAATGTCTTGGTCCAAGTTACTTTAGCATCCTATGAACTACAAACACAAACACTAGCAAACACATTAGTCCACAGGTTATGTTGATCATCAAACACCAAAATCTATTAAGCCAAATGGCCCGGGGTCCATTTTCCTTACAACGATGTTGGGACATGGGCTTTACTCCAAACTACCATAAAGACTATCTCAAAACAATAACTTCATGGATAAGTCTTGAGTACAACACATTAAATGCATGTTAGGTGACACTATGGGACTAAAACACATCATGCAAGCATGTAAAATAGACTATAGGGCACTCGAGGCCACTAAGCAATGTATGTGTTGGTCCTATAACCACACAAACACACACAAGTTGTACTTGGAAATGCAATAAACTACAAGAAACAATAACAGTGGCTAATCACCCATGGACATCAAGCCCACATCACGGAAGTCGATGCCATAGGTTATAGTGCCTACCCCGGTAGTCGGTATAGCTGCTATCTTATGAAGGGGTAACTACGACAACACTCAGATTAAATGATATATTACAAGCACGCCTTGACACTGACACACACCTAGGGGATAGTTGTACCTAGAGTTGCAGTGCTAGCATAGTTTAGTATATACCAACACATTTGGGAAGCAATCCTACCCATTGAAGGATTAAGAGAATCATTATTTCTAGTTGTGGGCAATATAGTGGGGTTCTTGCTCCTGATAAAAGGTATAAGAAACCATTAATACACCGAACATAGACTCCTGTCTACATGATCCATCGAAATAATTTTGCTAGTGTGGGGGATAGATATCCCCTAGGTCCTTACGAGCACAAAAACGTTGTTCTACTTCTATCTCGCCCGAGGCTAGCTCTAGGCAGGAGACACAGTTTTGTCTGGCCCGAGGTCATCCTCAGATGGGAGATGCAGTTCTATCTTGCCTGAGGCCAACCTCAAGTGGGAGACACTTCTCTGTCTCGCCTGAGGCCAACCTTGAGCGGGAGAAGTAGTCACGACTCGCCTAAACCCAGCTCGGACAGGAGAAGTAGTCATGACTCGCATGAGGCCAACCTTGGGCGGGAGATGCAGTCACTACTCGCCCGAGGTTGACCTCGAGCCGGAACATGGAAATGCTCTATGGGCAGCTTGATGGGCCTCATGATGACTTGCCTAGCAAGGCATGCCCTCGGTCCGCGACCGAGTCATGTGCTGATGCCGGACGACCGAGTCACGCGCTGATGCCTCAGGCAGGGAGGTTGAGCGCTCGACCCGAGGAGCTGAAGACCGGACGACCGAGTCATGCGCCGCTACCTCGGACTGGGAGGTTGAGCGTACCAAAAGTGTTAGATACTCGGAGATGACACGGATGAAGGGCAACTGAATTCTACATAAGCTAGAAGGCGTGTCGCATTAAAAAGAGGATTTAGTTAGAGAGTGATCACGACTTGTAAACAGATAACCCTCTAGTCGTCTATATAAGGCCGAGGGGGTACCCATACGAACATATCTCACTTCTCGGCTCACATCACATCCTAGCTCGTCACCACCTCATAGCTCATTAGCACGCTCACAACAACCACTAGATCCGCAAGAGAACTCACTCTCCTCTACCCATAGCTTGTCTGCAACCTTTGTACAACAATGATACTCAAATAATCAGCCCCGACATGAAGTAAAGTGTTACACGTTCTAGCGGGCTGAACATGTATAGACCCCTATGTGTGATCCGACGTGCATCCACACGTACCATCGAGTTGCAATCAATGACGCAGTCCTGCCCAAAAGCATCACATGGAGAACCTCGTGGTGCGTAGTCAGGTCATAAACACCGACAACTAGTGCATGTCTACTAGGGGATATGAAACCTGAATCCAGTGATAGGACATGGGTTGTTGGCCCTATGGTAGGTAGGTACCATATGAGGTATATACATGTAATACTACCACTCCTTTGGACTATAAAAAGAGGTTATAAAGCAACATCCAATTCAAGGCTCAACGAGAAGTCAAACTAGAGGCACAATAAATGAAGAACATCTAACTCCCCACAAGAATCCCGAGCAAGATCCACCAAATCCAACCCAAGAGAGTTGAAGGCAATATGGTCAAGGTAACAAAAGCGTGAATAATCTAGCTTAACCCATTTCACTCCGCTCTAAATAGGTGTTGTGCATCTATGCATTGGGGCTTGTAATCTTGCACGCCATCTACACTCAATAATCCATGACCAATAAGAGAACATAGTGTATTATGCACACTATAGCCAGAACCTCTATAAAAATCTTTATGTATTAAGCTCACGATACCATGACCCCTTAGTCATATTCTATAGTGCTAGAACTTGCTCCTCTGTAGATCCTTCCTTAGGTACCTTTGGTGCCCTAATGTCTTTGCTACGACAACAGCAGACCTACGAAACTAATGTAGAGGCTTGTTAAGCTCATGTTAGTCATATTATTCGTTGAATATACTTTATAACACCTCTCGGGAAGATCTATCATAGAGGAGCATATGGAGGTTGTCATAGGATTGATATGGCCATTTAGAATGCCACCAATTCTCATTGAGAGACGTGACTAATATTAAGAATGGAAGAAAAAAATAAATGAAAAGGATAATAATTTTATTTTTTGATCAATAGGATGTTGGATATTTTAATTGAATGTGATTATCTCATATGTAAAGGGAGTGGTCTGATTCTAGTAGTAAACAACTCTAACACTTGATTTGAAAGTTTTATTACATCAAAACTTATTTAGAAATGACATAATTTAGCAGAAGTTGGTCTAGCAGACTTTAAAAATTACCTAGACTAGGTTTCACGAGGATGACTATTGTAGCCGTTCTGGTCAAGATTAGGGAGTGACCTGCCTAATTTTAAACATTTTAGGCTCACATAGTTTAGAGGTCAGTCCGACCAACTTTGACATGATCGATATTTTGCGTGTGAAACCTTTGGATGGTTGTAGCACTTCTGGTTTGTATCGTCACATTAGCTATTGATCGGTCTATATCATCACCGTCAGCCCTTGTCTACCGCAACGTTTGAGTGCACAACCTTTACTGTCAACCTATAGCCACCTCATCATCATATCAACTTTTCTTTTTTACAGATTTGTAGTTGACATGAAACATGGTGTTTTATTAAAATATAAATCATCTAATTATGTAAATAAGCGAATAAAATTATATAATTCATAAGAACAATTCAAAATATCATAACTCAAACATAATAATAAAAATACACGATGTACAAAAAAGTATATAACTTAAACACAATAATAGTAGTAGTACAATAATAAAATACATAGTTTATAAATAAAATTACATAAGTTAAACATAAAAATAAAAAACAAATCCTAGATAAACTGCAATTTGTATATTTGTTTTAAGGATTTTCTAATTTCGGTTTTTACTCCAAATTGTTAAAAAAAACTAGTTGAGGTGCCACACGCATGGACCAATCTAACATATCATGTCCGTCGGTCGATACCAACCTGTTTGGATCGTACCTAAACTAAACTAGTTCACGTAATACAGTGATTGGAAGCGTTCAGCTCTAACACGGTCGATACTGACTAGATGACGGTCGATGAAGCTAACAACCTATGGTTGATACTTGATACTGATGGCACTAGCCTTACCCTGTCTCCAACAGAGACCTGAGTGGACGTGCATGTACAAAATCCACGCTTACAAGCAATTGTACATGCAGACGCGCGCGGAAAATGTGGGTTCATCCTCCTCGTATTCTAAATCTAATAATCTATAGATTTTCTACCCTGCTCGGGTCTATGTACCCGTCCATGCGGACGTCCATACTGGTAGACCAACTCCAGCAGAATCCCTCTCGCATCTTTATTTTATGTGACAATAGGCTCCATATTTTACACGGTCGTCCAACAGACTCCATATCCGGATCCTCATCTCTCTCAATGACAGTTAGGTCCCGCTTTTTAAATGCTCCGGTTTTTAACTTGTGCGGAAAGGGGAGAGAGACGCCGTAGGAATATGGAATGGAAAAATGCACACTCATTTTGCACTGTGGTTTACAGGGTCCGCTGGAGGGCAGAATAGTGGCTTCGGACTTTCGGAGAATAGTGGCTTCGGGCATGCTGGAGGGCGGAACAGTGACTTCGGACGTGCAGAATACGAATGTGTAGCCGAGTACATGGCGTTGCTGGAGTTGGTCTTAGCCGATGGTGACCAGGAGCAGCAGTATCGCCACCGGGGTACCAGTCGCCCCACCGCCGGAGATGGTGAATGAATGGTGATGGTCACTTACGAAGCAGGCAAAGCAACCGTCGCCATCGCGTCCTGGTTTCCGAAACCCACGACGCGACGTCTCCGTGTCCGGCGCGAGCGCACGTACACGCTGTCCCTTTTCTCGCGCACACCCGGCAAGCTAGGACGTGCGCGCGCGTGTGAAACAATGAAGAGAGGCCGGGCGGGTGCGGGGCGGCGCGTGGTGGCCGTGGCCCGTGGGCAGCCGGCCGGCCATGTGGCGGGGGCAGCTTTGGGGGTGGGGCTGCCTGGGAGGCGAGTGACACATACTGTTGATGGAGATTGGCGAGTGGCAATGCTGGAGCAGGACCACGAGCGTGCGGCGATCGGGCCATTGATGGGCACGTTCGTGGGGGGTGCCGGACTCGATGCGCCGAGGCAGGCGCGCGAGCAGCCGAGTACTATCTGTGGACGGGCACGGATCGTCGACGGGGCTCGGTTGTAGTTGGAGACTCTTTATACTTGCAAAGCACGCACTACTAGCTAGCTAGCCCCAGTGGTTGTGACGAGGAAACAACAAAAGCGTTTGGTCAATCGCCCCAGTGGTTCTGTGTGTCTCGGCAGTCTCGCCCTCTCGTCCCCATGCCGGCTAGTGCTACACGATGAATGGAACGGTGCGTTGGCGGGGCTGGCTGTGTGTGTGTGTATGTGTGCCGACTGCCGACACGAGGAGGAGAGCTAGTAGGGACCCCGTCGCCGTCGGCCCCGCTGCTGCACCGGCTCCTGCTGCTGCGTCACTAAAACGGCGGATGCTCCATGTGCAATCAATACCGGAGTGTTCAGAGCAAAAACCTCTGGGAGAAAATAAAGATGGCGTTTTGGAAATTTTGACCCTCTCTCTGCCGCACTACTGGCGCCTCCCCTCTGAGCCCATGCCTTCGTTAACCGCAAAAAGGAAGAAAGTGCTCACGGCGATGGGTGAAGGAGCTGAAACCCGGCCATCCGCCATCGTCGTCGTCGGACTGTTACCATTGCCACGCACAGGATCAGGTGATCACTGAGACGTCGTGCTTCCACGGGCCGCATGCAGCCGCCCGGCGCGCGCCAGAGCACAGTACAGCGGCAGGCCGCGCAGGCTGTGATCGGTCGATCGGTCCGTCGACGGCTCGACGCAGCGATGGCGCCTGCATGCATGTAGCGGCGGCGGTGTAGAGGCTGCTGACGCTGAGAGGCGCAGCGCAAATGAGCCGTGGACTTTCGTGTCCAGCAGAGCCGAATCATTTCCTGGGCTCCTTCTGCCAACTAACCTCGTTCCGTCGTTGGTTGATGCGATGCGAGTTGTCACTCACGGTCACGGGTCATGGCTGCCGGGCGCCCTGAGCTCATCGGAGGAATTCAGAGTTCTGAGCCCTCTACACGAGTACTCCTATGCCGCTCGCAAGCTCAAACAACCACCCAGATTTCCCTCATCAGAAATACTCCTGCGCTGAAGGCGATGCCGAGCCGTGCGGTAAATGCCCACTGCCGGCCGTGTTCCTCGGCGGGTGATGCGCAGCGTGAGGGGCTGCGCTGCAAGCGGCAATTTAACTGTACTTGCTCACTGTCGGTACTTGGTACGGGTACGTGCTGGCGCTGGCGTCGTCTAGCACTATCAGTAGGCAGGCAGCAGGAGGGCAGAGAGTGAGGAGGGGCCGTCTCCATCCGAACCAGTGCCCTGCGTCCGGGCGAAACATGACCATCATATATATACATACATACATACTCCCTCCAATGCAGTAAAAGTAGTCGTTTAGGACATGATTGTGCATACCAAGGAGTGATTAATTATCATAGAGTTTTCTCTGTTTGCCCCTATTAAATAGGGATATGGGTGCATTAACGTCACTAAAACAATCAGGCCTGATTGGTTGCTGCAGCAGCTCCAAGGCATTCTAGACTGGAGGTCTCAAGTTCGATTCCTCTTAAATGCATCTTTTTTTGTGCAATTACTAGGGGCAACAACGTCCAAATCCTTGTACACGCTCGGTCACGCGCAGGATGACTTCTTTTACTGCACCGGAGGGAGTACATACATATACTCTTCTTTCCAGGATCCTTTGCGTTTTCCCAATGCAAAAACCTTCCTATAAAAACCCGCTATCGTTTTGGGAAATAAATACATGACTGCTAGCCCTGGGCCCGGGACCGTGCCCGCGCTGCAGGAGATGAGGCCCGTCGTCACCGCACCTGCGGCTGCCCCCACGGCCGGCGGCAGCGGGACATGGCCGGTGTTTATTGACCCGCGCTCTCAAACAAAGCTCTCGCCAGTTTGGCGTCCAGATCGCGCGCAGACCAGGGCCGGCCGCCCCCACCCCGTCAGTCGGACGGTCGGAGCGGCTTGGCTCGGCTCGCGCAGCGTTCGACACGGCTGTGGGAGCGGCGACAGCGGGGCACGCCGGCCACGGCGAAAGTGAAGGCACGGTCCTGTACGTCCATGCGTTGCTCGCTTTCTGGTTTCGCTGTCCGCCTTCGCCGTCGCCCGTGGGACCCAAGTAAGTAACGGTGTTCACGTCGCCGGTTAGGGTCAGAGGCGATCAGTACCTCCCGCCGTGACTAACATGTTGGATTAAATAGATGTATGTTTGTTTTAACTTATAAATTATATAATCTAGATTATAATCCGTCTAGATTATAATCTACATATATTTGTTTGGTAGTCTAAATTATACACATACATGTTATTATTCTCTAAGACACAAAGACCGGTCATTATAGATAGTTGTGGCCATAGTACATCATACCGAATACCCGGTCAGTCTGTTATAGGGCGTTTGGTTTGAAGAATCACTCCATCTAAATTGAGTTGGTGCATCATGAATTCATTTCTCAAATTTAATGGAATGACTTCATTCTTCATATTATTACTAACTAATTAACTATGAGGAATGAGGTGGTGATGGACCAACTCATTCTATTACACAAACCAAACAAAAATAGTGAGGAGTAAGAAGATGATAGACTAGCTCATTACTCAAACTAAACACTCCACAACTAGTACGGATTCCATCGCACATGCACGTGCCTCGCCTCTGATCTGATGAGATGCCGCTGCTCTTTTGTTGCAGCGACATAGCTGATGACGTTGGAGAGGAGGATGGTGAGATGGCAATGGGTAAATACTCACCGGGTATTACTATCTCATACCCATACCCACGACACAAAAATAACCCCATCGGATCACTCATATACATTGACGGGTATGAATTTACCCCATACCCATACCCATGTGGGTATAGGTTACCCATCGGGTCAACCGTACCCAAAAAAATTAAATATCTATCAAAATATTATATTATACAAATATCAAGTATATCCATCTAAATACCATTACAAAATTTCTAGCATCATTTAACCATCCATTCAACACACCAAAGATAATTGGATAAAGTAGTAACACTAGGATAGTACTACATAGCACATTATATGTTTCATTACATGGTCATTAAATTGTCGTTAAGCCTTCTATTACATTATGGCCTAAAAGGTTGTTAAATAGTAAAAAGAATGGATGACTAAAGTCCAAGTTTATGGTTGGGCTAAGTTTATATTGGGTATTTTTTACCCACGGGTTAACGGGTATGGGTGAAGGCGGAACGTTCTAATACCCGTTTGCCCATTGGGTGGAGATTTTTGTCCAATAACAGACCAACAGGTAGAATATTTAGCCCACAAAAATACCCTAATAGAGTAAATACCCATCGGGTATCGGGTCGCGGGTACCCATTGCCATCTCTAAGATGGAGGCATGAAAGAGGAAAGAAGGATGTAAAAATTGTAATTTTCATTAACAGAATCATAGGTAGTAGGTCTTTTGCCAAAAATAATCTAAAATAAGTTACTCTTAAGAAGATTATGAGATTATTATAAGCTAGACCTTAGATTATATAACCTGGACCTGTAATTTAAGTGTTTGTTTACCCACCAGATTATTTACCTGAATTATATAATCTGACCAGATTATAAACCGAAACAAACTAGGCTTAGTCTAAAATAATTTATTAAACCCTTTAAATATCTAAGACTTATTTATTGCTGGAGAGTTAAAGTTGATTAATTTTATATTAAGGTGGACTGTACGAATTTTATTTATAAAGTTGACAAAAGGAGACAGACATGCTACCCGCGTTCGCTTGTCTCGTCAGACCTCTCCCTCGAAGCTAGCACTACACGACGGTTCACTTACAGCAACCTATGGTTGGTTGCTAAAAGCGCCTTCAGCGACCTACGGTTGGTCGCTAAAAACCTCTATAAGTGTCGCCGCTAAATGCTTTAGCGACCGACATCTTTTTAGCGATCGATCGTCCGTTGCTGATATTGTATATTTAGCGACCACTGTAGGCTGCTGTATTATACATTTAGCGACCAATTGTGGGTTGTTAAACTATACATTTAGGAACCAACAGAAAGTCGCCCTATTTACAGTTGTTATTAATAATAATATACAGTTAATTAGATATGCAAAAGCACTACAAATAACATATTTTTATACACATAATCACAAACATTCACAGTTAATTAGTATTCCACAATCGTAGATCCATCACATAAACACAAAAGCACCACAATTAGATATTCACAAAAGCACCACAAAGCTTCGAGTAGAGTAAGAAAGTTCAATTGAGTTAGAGTTTTTATTCGCCTATTCACCCCCTAGGCGACATTCAGGTCCTTAGTACCACCAAATGATACTTTCATGTAGCTAATGTAAGCAAGAACCTTACCATCGAATCTCTAAGGTGGTTTTAAATTAGTCTTTGAGTCCAATAAATGTGTAATATTTAAGATTGGTACATTTATGTGTTAAGGTTATGACGGTGGATGATTGTTCTGCTTGTCTTTGTGAGGTGATAGTAATAAAGATGTGAACAACATGATTAGTATTGATGAAACAAATATTTGAGTTTAGAGGCTTTCCTCGCCTATAGAAGGAGATAGCCCTTTCGAATACAGATTCTCACAACTCATGTACTCTTATTTAGGAGACCCTTCCTTCTCATTCAAAGTTTTTTTTGTCATCGATGAGAACATTTCTATTGCCATCGCACACCGATCTGGCAAGATCAGGTATCTGAAACCCTATTCGCAGAAGATCTTGCTTGGGATAGCGGTAGGTAATGTTTTTTGGGGGAGCGTCCACACAATTGCTCGGCGAAGATCTACTTTTCTTGTGACTTTTCGAGAGACTTGATAACATCAACCCTCCACCAGATCAATCTTTATGACTATATGAACTAAAGCACATTGAGTAGTATGACTACTCTGATTGATAACATTGTTGTTAATGTCTTCGGCAACTGACACCGCTTCAACGTATATCCTTACAGCTCGTTTGACTGACTTTTTGCTAGAACTGTAGCAGCTGAAAAACACTATAGTTGTGTCTCACGCTAGCAATGACAGTCCAAGCAGCTGGTTTAATAAGTCCAGCCGAACAACTTGTTAATCTTCTTGTTTTTATACTGTTCATGTTTATAAGCATGATAAATATGAACATGTGCACCTATTATGAATACACTGGTTCATTGATAATCTCCATGTTTATAAATTACCTAAATTATTTTGCAATCAAAATACACCATAAAATGACTAATTATCTAACAATGATATGCGTACACAACGGAATCAGTCAAGCTTTACCAAATCACTTAAACCATCCGTGCTACGTAGTAGTGGCACATAGTAGCACAAATCACCCGAAGGCGGCAGCAGCAGCCTGTCTAGCAATGAAATATGTTTGCGCAAGGGTTTCAGCTTCATGTCTTCGTCTCATTGAATGAGTACATGTACAGACTGTTCAATATACTGTACAGTACAGTATATTGAATTCTCTCGAGCGCCTTCACCCCCATAAATGTGTAAATTCTAGATCCGACATTTATGATGCAGTACAACTGGGAACCATAAAGGCTTCACTCAACACAGGATGGATGCAACAGAAACTAGAACCAAGTGCATTTGCAAAGGGTATGTTTGAGAGTGGAGTATTTTTTCTGTTTTTGGATAATACTATAATATTTGAGATACCGTGATATTTTTCCAATAAAAGTGTTAGGTAGACTCTTCAACAACTTTATTTTCAAAACTACAGTTTTAGCTATGTTACATTATTTTTTCATAGTTTTGGAAATTTAGCTCTAGACTAAAGTTTTCAATATTGTGATATTTTTTTCAAAACTATAGCATTTTAAAACTGTAGCTTTCAAATACTTTATTTTCAAAAATGACCTAAAATCAAAAGGCCAAAAAATGAATGTAAAACTGAACAAGAAGCCCCATGATAAACGAGATCTATCGGTGAAAGTTGGCCATGTGACTCTTCCAATACACGAACTGTTACTGTTGTTAGTGGTGGCTGATCTATGTAGGTCTACCTAAACTGTTTTATTATCCCAGTAGTAGTTCCTCAGCTACAACATATGGAGGAGTAGCCCGATACGGCCTAATCCGGTAACCCAGCTTAGCTTGCCATTATCCATGGTGGTGGATCTAGATAAAGCCCGTTGATTGTTTCTTGGAAATCCTTGATGTTCTTCTCATCAGGCCACCCTCCTTTACATTTCCTTACTTTATCGCACTCATTGAACACAAATGTCAATCCAATCGCCATGAACGAAGCTGCCATCTGGGCCTTTGGAAGCACCTTAGTTAGAGGCCTCTATTGTGTAATACAGTCTATACTCGTCTATTCCAGCCCAAACAAACAGGGCCCAATATCAGTTCTCAACCGGCCCCTTTCCCGAAGTCAAGTGCCACCACGACGCTACTCGTCCTCATCCAGTCACGAAAAATCGGAATCCCTGAAAAATCCCCCGTACCATGAAGCTCCGGTTGCGATCTATGCAGGCGCGCGGCGGCTCCGCCGCCGTGGAGACCCACCGCGTGGACCTGCCGCCCACGGCCACTCTGGCCGACGTGAAGACCCTCCTCGCGTCGAAGCTCTCTGCGGCGCAACCCGTCCCCGCCGAGTCCGTCCGCCTCACCCTCAACCGTAGCGAGGAGCTTGTCTCGCCGGACCCTGCCGCTACGCTCCCGTCCCTCGGCCTCGCGTCCGGTGATCTCGTATTCTTCACTCTATCCCCCCTCACGGCCCTAGCGCCGCCGGCTCAGGCCCTGCCACGGAACCCTAGCCCGAGCTCTGGCGCTGCAGCGTCGATCGCTGAGGCTGCCGACCGTGGGAAGGGTTCGAAGCAATCTGGTATTGGAGATTTCTCTTCCTCGTCACTGGTGCAGGCTGTGGTTGTGAGCCCTAGCTTTCCGGTCGCTTCCGGTACGCGGGATGTGGTGATGGAGGAGGCCGTCGATGCCACAAAGGGCTGGTCGAGTTTTGTGCTTAGGGATCTCAAGAGGGAGATGGACAACGTCGGGGCCGCGGAGGGAACCGCCGCAGGTCGCCTGGTTGCGGCCTTGCATGCAGCTCTGCTTGATGCCGGTTTTCTCACCGCTAAACTGACGGGCTCTCACCTCTCGCTGCCTCAGGGCTGGCCATCAGGTGCTTTGAAGCCATTGACCATCAAGTATACTATACCAGAGCTTTCATCAATGGTATCTCTGACTGAGGAAGGGAAGGTGGTGGTACTGAACTACTCCTTGATGGCCAATTTCGTGATGGTTTATGGGTATGTGCCTGGGGCACAGACTGAGGTTTGCCGGTTGTGCTTGGAGTTGCCGGGGCTGGAGCCTTTACTTTATCTGGATGGCGATCAGCTGAATGGAGTGCATGAGAAGGGAGTTCATGATCTGTGGAGAGTGCTGAAGGATGAGATTTGCCTGCCACTGATGATATCATTGTGCCAACTGAATGGTCTGCGCTTGCCGCCTTGCTTGATGGCTTTGCCTGCTGATCTCAAGACTAAGGTATTGGGGTTTTTACCTGGGGTTGATCTTGCAAAGGTTGAGTGCACATGCAAGGAAATGAGGAATCTTGCATCAGATGATAGTATCTGGAAGAAACTTGTATCCAAGTTTGAAAATTATGGTGAGGGCTCTAGGCTGGCAGGCAAGAGTGCGAAGGCCATATTTGTAGAAGCTTGGCAGGCCAATAAGAGACGGCAGAAGAGGCCCAATCCAACCTTTTGGAACTATGGCTGGGGAAACAGTCCTTATAGTCGCCCACTTAGGCTGCCATTGATTGGTGGGGATTCGGACAGACTTCCTTTTATTGGGAATCATGGTTCTGTTGGGCGCCACTTTGGAAATCAACGAAGGAATATCTCACCGAACTGCATTCTTGATGGTCACCGTCATAACTTCCTTTGAAGCCATGTCAATGAGTTTTACTTGTATGCTAAGAGTGTTTGATAAGGACTGCAATGGTGCATATACGGTTAGACCGCCTTGTTCATATCATCAAGTCGCACACTTATGCATGTGCACAGCACTCTTATCCTAATATATCCCCTTAGTATCTTAGATCGTATCTTTTCTGTCTTTTTTTGGTACCAAATGTAATCCGGTGTCCTAGTAATAAAGTACCCTTGTTCTATTCTCAAATGAATTATCTAGACACGGTCATTGTAATTTGGTTGAATGTGTAGATAGATGTATTCGTGTGTATCTAAGATAATAATAGCTTTAAACTTCAGGGTGCTGCTTAAATTTATATGCATTAAATGTGCAATCTATAGCATTGATAGCTTTATTTTCACATCTTCATGTTTTTCCCATATCATGATGTCAATATGATTTACATTTTTCTTATTAGGTGTTTTCCTTTGACATACATGCTACTTTCAGTAGCACAGTGATAAATAGAATAATCAGGTTCTTCTATTATACTAGTATTCTGTCATCAGTTTTGGTCTAGAGCTGTATGAAATAATGGAAGCATACTACTCCCTCCATCCCAAATTAGTATTCGTTTTAGCTTTTGAATTTTATGTCTATATTCAAATAGATGATGAATCTAGACACATATACAAAACACATGCATAAATTATTGTATGAATCTATTATTAAGGTGCTGTTTTGTTTTATTTAAAACAGTGAAATATCACTGATGTTGCGTAGTAATCTTGTATACAAATTAGAGCTAAAACATCAAACAATCTGATACAGTTTTTGTTTTCCTTCATTGGTAATATCTACCACTAGATGGAGTATGCATGTTTTTTTAATCCATTACTGGAAGAATCAGCGTGATGATAAGAAGTGCAGCTTTGAATAAATGACATGTGGATCATTTTGGGATGTATGTAACAATACTAGGACTATGTTGATGTAACTAGTTGAGGCTATAAGCCTATAACAATTCTGTACCTGGGTATGTTGTATGAATCTATGATTAAAAACGATGGTGGTTTATTTGTCGTGCTGTTGTGTGGTGAATGTGAATTACTCAATTGAAGAAGGTACAAGCCTAGATCTATCAATAGTGGCGGTGATTGAGGGAACATACATAGGCCGTAACTTCTTTTGTTCCTTTTATTCCTGAATATTGTCTCTTTATATAGGGATGGCTGGGTTAAACATACTCCTAAAAGCCATAATTTAATACTATACTTATCACCTAACTTTCTGGAACTACAACCCCCCAATCCCCAAAACACACACGCACACACACATATGCACATCATCTACAGTGCAAGTTTATGTGACATGATGAGGACCGCCAGTGAGTCTCCATCACGTGCGTGCATCGGTGCATGTGTGTGTTTTTGCAAATCCCCAACCAAAAACTAAATACAGGTCTAATGAGTTGTAAAATTATTTTGTTCTGTTACAGTTTGTATGATACACAACTCACTGGAGTAACATTCTTTCTGTCGTCGTAGAATATTATTCTTGCAAGCACTGGATGGTTATTATCTCTTTTCTCTATAGAAATTATGAGCTTCTGTATTACCTTCAGTTGCGTTGTCATGGTTCTGAGTGTGGTTTCATATCACTGTTTACTTATTTGTCCATTTTGGAGGTTGCAGATGCGTGTTTTTGACATATGCACATGAGCTGTTGTTGCATCTGACTGGCATCTTATTGTCTTCTATTCTATGATACTATAATATCGATGTCCTTGTTCTCTTCATACTTCTCACTTGGATGATTCAGAAAGTTGATAATACATTTATTTATTGTTTGATTGGTCAAGGCAAAATGTGAAGATACTGTCTTGATTGGGGAAGATATTATTCAGAATCTTCACTTTGATGTGTTTATTCTTGTGTTATCTGTGTTCCTAGATAATGTAAATATAGTCTGAACTTTCAGGTGCTTGAGTTGTGGCTTGACCATTTCATTATGCAATTCAGTCGTATCAGACTGGGGATAGTGTGGGGCGATCATAACTTGCTGGACTTATGAAGCATTTCTGCTTGGTGCTTTGTACCATGCTGCTTTGTGGCCTATGATGGATGTAATGAACCATACATAGATCATCCTCCACCATCGGGGGACCAAAGATTGCAAAATTCTTTTAAGGTGAACTTTACATTGACCACATGAAGAAAGGACACTTCTTTTTGCTGTACGCGTGCATGCACTCTGCATTGTTTACACATGTCCTATTGACTATTGGCCTCATTTACCCTTTTCTATTATGTTATTAAACCGTGAAATGACTGTCACGAGGTTTAGCTTTCTGCCTTTCTGATCACTTAACTGGCACTGAGCCACTGTTACCAGTACTAAAATCAGACCTGTCTCGGAGCCCGAGAAAGGCTTCAGCTTTCTGTGAGACGGACTCTTTGCTTGTGGTTTGGTGCGCTGAAAAGACTGTGGGGGGTGGCATGGGAGGAAAGACTTTATAAATCTGGATTGGGTAAGTGTTTTACTGCCATGAGATCTCATTGCTATGATTGTTGATCTGAATTTTGATTCTCATTTGTGGTTGGTGTTTATTCTTTTATGCAATAGCAGTTGCTTGCACACAAAATGGCACTAGGTGTGGGGGCTATAAAATTGCAAGTGTGTATTATGTTGGTGTTAGATCGTTTTCTGCATGGACAATTTATTGTTTTAATCTACTTTTTGTACGAGGTGTTTTAATCTATTGTACCTTCTATTATTTGCACAGTTAACCTAAACGGTCGTTTGGCTAAACGACAGGTGATCGTTGGTTCGACGTGTTGGGGCCATGCTTCGTTGCGCCGAAGGTCTTACGGGAAGAAGCAGCTTCGGCTGAAGTCGTCCCCAGGAGATGACCGAAGGTTCCTTTTCATGAAGCTTCGGCATTACAAACCGACATAGAGATAGAATGACCTTTTAATCCATAAAGGTCTGAGTCAATGTTGTAAACTTTTATGAGGGGCATAATTGTAATTCGTCACAGGCTGTGTCCTGTGTCTATAAATAGATGAACAGTACCCCGCACTGTTCACGCTGACTTGTATTCAATCGTGCGTCACGCTTGGACTTTTGCCTTCTGTCAAGCCGAAGGTAAAAATATAACTCAATATTGTTCAAGTACATTTATGATTAAATGATATTAATGATAACATATGATTATTTATGTTATTTCTCATGTCTCATATGCTTCTCCTTTCATTGAAATATACTATAATGTCGAAGGTACGTCCTTCATGGCCTTCGTCTGAAGATCATTATATCCTAAGGGAGATAATGCTCTGAAGGACGAAGGGCATTAACCATTAACCTTTTTGTGTTGCCTTGTTCTTAATTCATAGCACTTGAGAACAAGTCCCCAACATTGGCGCCCACCTCCGGTGAACTCACTTCCACTTTTCTAAGCTGATGGCTTCGTTCAACAATCAAGCTGAAGCTGCTTCGGCTTCGAAGCTGGTGCTCCCGATAACAGGCGGTTCTTGCTCAGAGCCGGCTAACAAGAAGCAAAAGAAGGAGGCTCAGAGAAGGGTGCAGCATGTTGGAGTACATGGACCCTTCATCAAGTCAAAATGGTCCCACATTCCAATCACTTTCTCTCAGGAAGACCTTCAGCTTAAGGATTATCCTCACAATGATGCCATGGTTATCTCTTGTGTGATCAAAGGATTTCTGGTCCACAATGTCTTAGTTGATACAGGCAGTGCAGCTGATATCATATTTGCTAAGGCCTTCAGACAAATGCAAGAGCCCGAAGACAAGGTCCATGATGCTACGCATCCTCTTTGTGGCTTCGGAGGACGGCAGATTGCAGCACTTGGGAAGATTACCATGCCAGTAACCTTTGGATTCGTTAACAACACAAGGACTGAGCAAATTGTGTTTGATATTGTTGACATGGAGTATCCTTACAATGCTATCATTGGTCGCGGTACTCTCAATGCCTTCGAAGCAATTCTTCACCCAGCTTACCTCTGCATGAAGATACCTTCGGACCAAGGGCCTATTGCTATTCATGTAAGCCAGGAAGCTGCTAGAAGGGCCGAAGGAAGCTGGACTGACTCCAAAGCAATCCATAACATAGATGGAGCTGAAGCTTGTGAACAGTACAAATTTAGAAGGGAGAAAGCAGCTTCAGCAGATCAGCCGAAGCCCATGCTCTTGTGTGAGGACATAGCATAGCAGAAGGTGTTGTTGGGCTCGCAATTATCCGAAGACCAGGAGAAAACCTTGATAAGGTTTTTGTTCAACAACAAAGATGTTTTTGCATGGTCAGCTAATGATCTCTGTGGAGTAAATCGGGATGTTATTGAACACTCGCTCAATGTTGACCCATCCTTCAGACCCCGAAAGCAAAGGCTTCGGAAAATGTCTGATGACAAGGCCGAAGGGGCTCGCAATGAAGTAAAAAGACTCCTCAGTGCAGGAGTTATCAGAGAAGTAAAGTATCCAGAATGGCTAGCTAACACTGTTATGGTAAAGAAAGCCAATGGCAAGTGGAGAATGTGTATCGATTTCACAGATCTCAACAAGGCTTGTCCGAAGGATGAATTCCCATTGCCAAGAATAGACTCTTTAGTTGATGCAGCAGCTTCTTTAGAGCTCATGAGTCTGCTAGATTGTTACTCAGGCTATCACCAAATCTGGATGAAGAAGGAAGATGAGCCGAAGACTAGCTTCATAACCCCAAGTGACACATATTGCTATCTTCGGATGCCTGAGGGGCTCAAAAACGCTGGAGGAAGTTTCAGCAGAATGACTGCGAAGGTCCTCCAGTCTCAGATAGGCAGAAATGTGCTAACTTATGTCGATGACATCATTGTAAAAAGCACGAAGCAGGAAAATCATATTGCTGATTTGCAGGAGACCTTCGCCAGTTTCAGACAAGCTGGTTTGAAGCTGAATCCAGAAAAATGTGTCTTCGGAGTAAAGAAGGGGAAATTTTTTGGATGCTTGGTTTCAACAAAGGGAATTGAAGCTAATCCAAATAAAATTGAAGCTATACTTCGAATGGAGCCACCAACTACAAGAAAGGGGGCCCAAAGATTGACAGGAAGGCTGGCATCTCTCAATAGATTCATATCCAGATCAGCGGAAAGAAATTTACCATTCTTCGAGGTGCTGAAGTCAACTGAAGTCTTTCAATGGGGACCAAGCCAACAAAAAGCCTTCGAAGAGCTGAAGCAATATTTGATAGATCTAACAACATTAACTCCACCAACGCCAGGGGCTCCTTTGTTGTTATATGTGGCAGCTTCGCACTCGGCAGTAAGTGCAGCACTTGTCCAGGAGAAGCTTGATGGCCAAGTCAAGAAGCAGGTTCCAGTATATTTTGTATCTGAAGTCCTTAGTGTATCAAAGAGAAATTATACGGAACTGGAGAAGGTATTATATGCCGTCTTAATGGCATCCAGGAAGCTTCGGCATTATTTTCAAGCATACAATATTGTTGTTCCTTCTTCGCAGCCGTTGAAGGATATCATGAGAAATAGAGAAGCTACTGGACGGATTGGAAAATGGGCTGCAGAGCTCAATGAATTTTGCATTGATTATGTGCATAGATCCTCGATCCAGTCTCAAGCGTTGGCGGATTTCATTGCCGATTGGACGCCAGGGGCTCAGGACGAAGAAGCAAATAAAGATGCCGAAGTGTGGACAGTGTTTTGTGATGGCTCTTGGGGAACCTTCGGAGCAGGAGCAGCAGCTGTGTTGGTCTCACCATCCAAGGTTAAAACTTGTTATGCGGCAAGACTTGATTTCAGCTGTACAAACAATATTACTGAATACGAAGCTCTGCTCCTGGGCCTTCGGAAATTAAAGGCAATGGGAATCAGAAGGGCGATTCTTAAAACTGATTCCCAGGTTGTTTCGGGTCATATCGACAAAAGTTGCAAGGCTAAAGATCCGAAGCTTGAAAAATATCTAGACACGGTCCGAAGGATCGAAGCTTCCTTCGAAGGATTTTCTGTCAAGAATATCCCTCGAGGACAAAATGAGCATGCTGATTTGCTAGCCAAGTCAGCAGCACAGGGGTTGCCGTTACCTTCGGATGTGTTCTTCGAAACAATAAAGGCACCTTCAGTGGAGCTCCTTGAAAGAGCAGTCCTCAACATATCTCCTGTTTATAGCGAAGATTGGAGAACTGAGATCATCTCTTACCTTCAGGATAAGTTCCTTTCAGATGACGAAGCTTATAATAAAAGGATAGAGGCAAGAGCTCGTCCATATATCATGATAGAAGGGGAGTTATACAAACATGGAGTTTGCGCTCCGCTGCTCAAGTGTTTATCTAGAACCGAAGGTATAGAGTTGATGAAAGAAATACATGCAGGCCTGTGTGGATCCCACATTGGATCTAGGCCGTTACTTGGAAAAGTTTTCCGCCAAGGGTTTTATTGGCCGAAGGCAGCTTCGGATGCAGCGGAGTTAGTTCAAAAGTGCGAAGGTTGTCAGAAATGTGCAAGAGATCAAAAGCAACCTTCGTCTTTGACACAGCTGATACAACCCATCTGGCCATTGCAAAGGTGGGGCCTTGACTTGTTAGGTCCATTACCACCGGCTCAAGGGAATTTAAAATATGTTATAGTGGCTGTGGAGTATTTTTCTAAATGGATTGAGGCGAAGCCATTAGCCACAATAACTTCGGCCACTGTCCAAAAGTTTTTCTAGCAGAATATTGTTTGTCGTTTCGGGGTACCGAAGGCCATCACTGTGGATAATGGAACGCAGTTCGATTCCGAAGCTTTCAGAAATTTCTGTGATCAAATTGGTACGAAGATCCATTTTGCATCAGTCAGGCATCCGGAGTCAAATGGGCTCGTTGAAAGGGCCAACGGCATTATAATGACAGGAATAATGAAGTTAATCTTCAATCAACCCAGGGGAAAGTGGCCAGATCAGTTAACCAAAGTGGTGTGGAGCCACAATACAACAACATCAAGGTCTACAGGCTTTACTCCATTCAAGTTATTATTTGGTGACGAAACAATAACTCCGGAAGAAGCTAAAACTGGATCAATAAGAGTAGCAGCTTCGACAGAATCAAGCCCTGAAGATGCTTGTTTTTTTGGAAAAAGATGCTTTAGAAGGGATCAGGCTTCAAGCTGTGGAGAATATCAATAAATACCAGGCCGAAACAGTCAAATGGCGAGATAGAAAAGTTCGACTCAAGAATATTGAGCCGGGGCACTTGGTGCTTCGGAGAGTGGCCAACCCAGACACAGTGGGCAAGTTACAGTTGAAATGGGAAGGACCTTTCTTAGTAGTATCTTCGTCAAGACCTGGTTCGTACAGATTGAAGGACATGGACGGCAACGACATTCCAAGATCTTGGAACGCGGATGAGCTTCGACGATATTATGTATAACTTGATGTAACTTTTTATGTTTTTTCTTTTCTTTTTCATGGCACCCTTTTCCTTTCTAAAGGGGGAGAAAGGTTTTTAATGGGGCCATCATATGTAATTTCCTTTTTAGTTTTATAAGAGCAAAATCCCCCAAAGAATGTAAATGTAAAAGCTGAGAACGCACCATCGAGTGCCGAAACTGAAAAGGCGAAGAAGCTCCAAAGACGTTCCTAAGGGAATGCAGAGCTTACAGCGAAAAGTCAACGCTGATTCCGCCGAAAGTAAAAGGCGAAGAAGCTCCAAAGACGTTCCTAAGGGAATGCAGAGCTTACAGCGAAAAGTCAACGCTGATTCCGCCAAAAGTAAAAGGCGAAGAAGCTCCAAAGTCGTTCCTAAGGGAATGCAGAGCTAATGTGTGATTGTTTCTAAGGAAATAATGGCTGAGGGTATGGCTTCGGATATGTGTTTGGACATTCATTCGCACATCACATTGCATCATAGCATTTGCATTCATAAACATTCATTCATGGCATAAGTGGTTGTTTCGGCAAAAAAGAAGAAGCGGTCTTTTATGCTTCGTTGTGTACGAAAAGAAGGGAAGGTGTTTTTTCGCCTTCGGCTCAAAATATTAATTTCGTCCACATCAAAGCACCTCAATGGAAGGGTAAGCATATATTACAAGGTATGAACAAAGTTCATTAAGAACAGTCTAGCTGTATTTACAAAAGTTGTTACAAAGGTCTCTTGAGTTTTTCTAGTCTACTCCTAATCTTCGTCAGGCTTCAGCTTCGGCGCATATTCTTTAAGTATCAGTTTCAGCTTCGTCATCCTACATGAATCAAGGTATTGTGAGTAAAAATCAAGTTTGAGGGAGAAGGTAAGCACAAGGTATGATTTCTTACCGGTTCAAGATGACTTCGAGCTTCGTCTCCAGCTTTTTCCCGCCCGCCTTTGGTCCATATCATTTTTATAAATCTGTTTGAAATGCTTCGGGCGAGGTCAGGAATATCGTCTAGCATTGACGAAGATAGAGTGAAATTAGGCCTGTTGACGATTTTTCCATGATCACAGCCGACCTTCAGGAACGCTGCAGCAGTGCCCCGAGAAGCTACCCAGGCACAGAAGTCACCGTGCCCGGCTATAACTTCGTCAAGCTCATCAATTTCAGCCTCAATATGTTCGAAGGCTCCTGGCAAATTTTCAGCTGCAGGGGTGAACTTTCCACTGCTGGCTCCAACTGAGTAAAAGATCTTCTTTAATTGTTGAATACAGTTGTTACTAAATTTCAAACATTTGTCTTGAAGGCTTGTTAATGATTTCTTCAAATCTGAGTTGGTTTGGACTTCGGCCTCAAGTTTTGAATTAAGCTCTAGCTTCTCTTGTTCAAATTGTTTTGATTGGCAGATAAGCTTCGAATTCAATTCTGCTACTTTAGCTTCAGTTTCTGCCAACAAGCCTTCAGTTGTTTGGAGTTCGAAGTCTTTCTTTTCGCCATGTCTAGCAAAATTTTGTCGATGTCTTCAATTGTAGTTTCCAAGTTCACATCTTCGGCTGAAGCGGCTTCGGTAGCCGCGACCTCCGAAGGTGCGACTTCGACATTTGTTGTGCCCTCAACCGCTGGCGTTTTCCGAGTTGAAGCCCTCGGTGGCGTCTTGTCGATAACTTCGGTCACTGCAATAATTCTTTGCCTCTTTGTTTTGGTTATCTTCATTTTTTCCGGCTTCTCCACCTTTCGAAAAAGCTTCGTCAGTTGAGGCCCTAATGGACTTAGCTTCGCGGGCAGGGGTTCAGTCATTACCTTTAAGATTTCCTCCATGTCGCTGGTAGAGGGTGGTGCAGGAGTCCCCTCTTCATCGGATAATTTTCGCTTTGGAGATGATATTTTTCTCTTCTTTGGAATTTTCTTCTCTTTTGGTGATTCTTCCTCATCTTTGTTCAAAGTTTCGGCCACTCTTTTCCTTTTTTGGCCCTCAGCACCCTTATTCAACCGTTCATAGTCAGGGTACAAGAAACCCAGGGCATCAAACACTCGGTTTAGTCTTCGCTTCGGACGGGTGCCGAAGGCCGCAGTCATTAGCTGATCTTCTTTTTTGGAATAATTCCCAAGAATTTCATTGCACATTACTTCAACTGTGTCCAGCCATTCTTGGCAAGGTTTTTTAAAGTATTTCTTGAATTTGAAATGGTAAGGAAGCCGGACAAGTTCCCCCTCTTTCTTCTCCCTTTCCAGCTTCGGCATCTCCCATTCTTTTAAAGTAGGGAAAACCCTGAAGGCCAAGAACTCTTGAACCAGATCCCTGGTACTGATATGCTCTGAAATAATTTTAAACTCACCCAGTGCAGCCCAGGTGGGACCTTCTAATGTCATGTGGCATCGCGGCCTTGTTTCTCCGAAGATCAATTCAAGTGGGCTTTGTACCAACTTCTCTTCGTCTTCGTCAACCTTCACATAAAACCACTCTGACTTCCAGCCTGCCGGCCATTTGCTTCGGTAGCTAATAACAGGAAACTTTGTGGTCTTCCGATAGGCAAAATTGTAACAACCAAAGTTATCATGTAATCCATCTTTTCTGGCTTTCGTTTGGTAATGTAACTCGTGAACTCGACAAAAACTGTCGGCAAACGGTTCCACTGCCTGGCTTCGGAGGGCCCAGATATAGACACTAAGCCTAACGATAGCGTTAGGAGTCAACTGATGAAAGTAGATTCCAAATTTCTTCAATACATCTGCAATAATCCCATGAAGGGGGAATCTTAACCCAGCCTTTAGAAAGCTCTTGAAAATAACTATCTCATCCTTCTCTGGCTTCGGGGTAGTTTCTTCTCCCCCGAAGCGAAGTAGTTTCTTCTGATTTTCACTGAAATAACCTGATTTTACCATCTTGGAGAGATCAGCCTTCGAAACGGTCGACTTTCCGAAGTCCAAGTGGCTGGGCTTACTGGGCATGGCAATGCGATAATCATCTTCGGGATCAGTTTCTTCAATGTTCTCTTCTTCTCCTTCGGCAGTTGCCGGGTCTGCTTCAGCAGCAGGGATTTCTTCCGCAGTTACCAGTCCGGATCGTTGCATTGCTTCGGAGATGGGAACAGTCTCCGAACCTTCAGCTTCGTCTCCTTCACGCTCAACCCTGGCGGTAGATCGTACCCTGGCCATTTGATTCTGAGTTTGTGGAAATTGAATACTTTTTTCTTCCGAAGCTTTTCCTTCTGACGAAGCAGACTTCGAGTTGGACCTTCGTTCAATTCCGAGAGTCAAGCTTCGGCTATGGTTAAAAATTTTGGCAGCAAAACAGTGCAAATAGCAATAAATGATGTGGTAACTTCACACCTACTCGTCTGTTTATATAGTGCTGCAGGTAAGAAGGCGAAGCGCCAGGATTTTTACACCAGGCGGACAGTCACTAGCCCTCGCTGCGCAGTGGACCGCAGAGACCAAACAGTAACTCTGCAAGGTGGGCCTGGCACGCGCTCGGAAACTGGATCGTTTCTCGACAACGAGCTCAGGGAAGGTGTTTTTTGGACCTTTGGCTTCCCGAAGCTTAAGAGGCTTTTTTCACGGATCAAGCTCGTTACGAAAAACGATCTAGCGCCGTGAAAGGGGCTACTGTTGGGGCCATGCTTCGTTGCGCCGAAGGTCTTACGGGAAGAAGCAGCTTCGGCTGAAGTCGTCCCCAGGAGATGACCGAAGGTTCCTTTTCATGAAGCTTCGGCATTACAAACCGACATAGAGATAGAATGACCTTTTAATCCATAAAGGTCTGAGTCAATGTTGTAAACTTTTATGAGGGGCATAATTGTAATTCGTCACAGGCTGTGTCCTGTGTCTATAAATAGATGAACAGTACCCCGCACTGTTCACGCTGACTTGTATTCAATCGTGCGTCACGCTTGGACTTTTGCCTTCTGTCAAGCCGAAGGTAAAAATGTAACTCAATATTGTTCAAGTACATTTATGATTAAATGATATTAATGATAACATATGATTATTTATGTTATTTCTCATGTCTCATATGCTTCTCCTTTCATTGAAATATACTATAATGTCGAAGGTACGTCCTTCATGGCCTTCGTCTGAAGATCATTATATCCTAAGGGAGATAATGCTCTGAAGGACGAAGGGCATTAACCATTAACCTTTTTGTGTTGCCTTGTTCTTAATTCATAGCACTTGAGAACAAGTCCCCAACACGACGTTTAATGGATAAGGATCTGTACTATGTGATTCTGCACTTGTATAACTTGTGGACATATTATTCACATAAAATACAAACACATTCCTGATGTGTTTTTTATTTATCCAGCATATATCAATCTTGGAACGTAGGAAGACTATTGCAGCGAGACAGAATCTCTGTTCCCTTCAGTTGGACAGTGGAGTATTCTAGTATTCATTGTGCATTAAGTTTGGAACAGGTACGAATGTACAACGATGGAAGCTGCGCGGTGCTGCACCTACACAAGCGCAAACAAGCCCCAACCAGAATCCAATTCGGTGACGATACGCCTCTATTGGCTACCTCTGTCAGGCAGGAAGCACTGCAGGATGTGATACCCCTGCTGTATGCTAGTCTTCGCTTTGACTGTATTATACGGCGTCCAGCCCCCTACCAGCTCCCCCATCTCCACTATTGCTCGGTAATAATTCTGGTTGCGATGGCACCCATATTCCTGTGAAACAGGACATTGATGAGCCGCTTCCTACTCCTACATAGACACTACGAAAAGCCCACGGAGCGGTAGTAAAGTATGGCAATGTACAACGTGCAATAATAGAACAGGTGGTGTTTGTTAGGAAAGACCTAATTTCACGGCAGTTGGCAGTGTGGAAGGACTATCTCGTGGTGATGCCAACATGCAAGTACCCAATCAGGCTTCCACAAGAAAAGTATTTGTGTGCTTGCTGTTGCGGCTATGTTTACTGGGTGTAGAAAAAAATAATATTAGGCGGTGAAAGCCTGGTGGAGAACTGTTTTCAGTCGTGGCCACATGTGCGCACGACATTCATGGTGAAAACTATTTACTCTAGCAAAGGGCTGCTGAGCAACAGTGGAATATCAGATCGAAGACGAACAGGGGAGCAGCAGCTCTCACCGCTGGTAACAAGAAATCATATGCTCTATTATTGGTACTTTATATGTACTGTGGCATGCTCTTTGGGAATAGGTCTGTATTCGGGACAAGTACAGGTGCGTGGTACCTTATTTCATCTTTTTTTCCTTTCTTTATTTGCTACTGGCGCTGCAGCTTCTACAGTACAAGCTTGTTCGCTGCGGCTGCGGCTGCGGCTTCTACAGTATTTTTCTCTCTATGGATTGCAGCTGCAACAGTCCAAACAGCTGTAACAGTGCCGGCTTGCAGCCAGCCGAACAGGGTTGAAGATAGCAAATTGCGTTCATCTCTTCATGAGTACTCTGTCTTTTTGAACAGCCCAATCATTTGTCTCTGCCCCACCCATTCATTTTCAGGAATTATGCTAACTCATTAAACGATATTGGCCTTGTACCAAATGATTTATGCACTGCATCCGAGTTTTTTTTTTGCCTCTCCATATCCTGCTTAGTCTTTGCTTCAGAGAAAAGGGACAAGCACCAGCATCGCTTGAGCCTTTCCTGGCCGAAATTTGCTTCTCCTGGATCCTGGTGATTCTTACATCGTCATGCTATAGAACAGGATACGAAGTAGTGAGTTATGACGATAATATTTGCCAATCCATCATTTGTGGTTCCCCAGGACCAAATTTCGATGGTTTGGGGTGGGGACAGTACGCTCCGTTAAGTTTTGAGCAATCCCCTATCTTGGAGGCTTGGCCCCAGGAAAAGGAATACAACCAGCTAGCCTTTTGGTTTTCGGATGCCTGGATCTTAGTCCCTAAGCTGCTTCGGTGGTTCCCCTGGTGATTTGAATGCCACACTTTCTTAGCTGTTGTCCTCTTTCTTGTTCTGTGGATCTGATTCTACGGTCTCTGAATTCTCACATTTTCGTTTTGTAGGGGGGTGTGTGCAAGTCAGCAATTACCTAACTTTGTTTAGGCATTGTACGTTTGCACTCGCAAATATGAGAAGAAGAAAAGGAGAGATATTAGAGTTCTTATTGGTGACCAATCATTAGTAACTATATCCACTAGAACTTGCATTCAGTATCTGTGCAATTATGCCGAATTGTGGAATCCATTTCAAGTAAATCCTTGAAGAGATCTTTATAGTCCTTCAGCAACTAAATACAGTAAGTAAATTGCTTACTTTCTCAAACTTTAGGCTCATGAGTTGGGTTGGTAAGGAAATCTGGAGGACAGAACTTCAGTAGAGGCAATGTTTTAGAGGGTTTAGACTTAGATGGGCCCGGTTCGTTGTCTAATAATTAACCTTATTCTGGGCTGGCCCATACATACACTGGATGGCATTAGCATCTGATCCTTGGGTTGGTCGCTAGGGTCTTCAGTTTCCAGCACCCACTGCAATCGATCTTCACTCAGAACACTCTTTATTCTGACCTCTGGATGTGATCCAGCTGGTGCATGGTTGTTAGTAGTAGTACCAGTACCAGCAATTCTATTCCAGGACTCGGTTTCCGCTTTTGCCCTTGGCGTTTGTCTATTGCGTTGCGCCAGGCTTACTTAGCCTTTTCACTTTGGGCAATCTTTATGTAAGGCTGCACCGGTTAGTTGTTCCTTGTTGAGTCTTGCAAGGAATTGACTGTGCCCAGCTCTCGATCTACTCCACCCTTTAAGTAAGGCAACTTCAGTTGGCAGACCTGGCAATGACAAGCTAGAAGATTACCAGGCATTCCCCCTCCCACAAAATGATTGCAACGACATCGCACTGAGTCCAAGTATCAGAGTAGGATGGTGAGTACATACGTTTATGTCCGTTCAGTTTGCAACATGAATAGAGCTATCTACCTCTTCGGTTTGCATTGCAATGTGACAAGATCATCGTTGATTCTTGGCAGATGTATTCCCCTCCGCACACCGATCCCGACAGAGAGGAAGAGCAGTGCTTCGCAATCGGAAGTAACCTGCTTGCTTCACTAGACCATTACCATACCATGGATTTTGATGAGCCTGTCGTCTCCCCAATGACCAATGCAGGCATGCAAGAGGGGGTTCAGCTCTACAGTTCTACTGGAGGTATGGTTATTCCCAATTCATTTTCTTAGGAACAACAGCCGCTGATCTGTGAAGATTCTGACCAATAACATTCCACATCCCAACTCTTCCCAGATGCTCAACTAAATAGAAATATGAACACAGGCAAGTGTTTAGAGGATGACAAAAGGAAGGGTTCTGGAGAGGACAGTTCATCACTACATTCTCTAGTAAGGAAGCTAGAAACTACCATTGCTTTCTCTCATCGTATCACATTCCCTCTATTTCATCCTACTGTACATGTAAATGTATTCTTGCAGGGTGAAACCAGTGCATTTTTGCAGCGAGAAGTCAGCATGGAGTGTGCTGATGAGAAGGCGGGTGATGCTGGAGCCAAGAGAGAGGACTACGTGCATGTCCGGGCAAAGCGCGGCCAAGCCACCAACAGCCACAGCCTTGCAGAAAGAGTAGTTTCTACCTCTTAAGCAACATTTTTCTTTGAGTGACATAGTTAACGCTCCCGATCGAAATGCCTCAAGTCTGTTGCTTACGGTAGCATGCCGGTCCGAACTGCAGTTTCGAAGGGAAAAGATAAATGAAAGGATGAAGCTTCTTCAAGACCTTGTCCCAGGATGCAACAAGGTATGGATGGCATCAAGTAGACCCTTACGTTCATACTGATGTGGTGATGGTGGGTTCTAACCATTAGGGACATGTTTCTTATGACAAGGCAGATTACAGGCAAGGCCATGATGCTTGATGAGATCATAAACTATGTGCAATCTCTGCAGCGACAGGTTGAGGTTAGTGTGTCGAAAACTTATGGTTTTGGAGGTTTACTCGATGGTTTCTTTAGGCCAATGGCCGAGTCTTCACTTTCATGTTTGCGTTGGACATTTCAGTTCCTTTCGATGAAGCTCTCAGCGATCGGCCCTGGGCTCAACTGTGACCTCGACCTACAAGATGTAAGGTTGCAAAGCTCGACTCGGGTTGAAAAAGAAAATGCCTTTAGATTGATCTTTCGTCAATCCTTGTCACTGCAGATCCTCTGCACACAAGATGCTAGCTCTGCTTTTCCAGGATACAACCTGCAAACGAGCAATGTGCATATTAATCTGTACAGAGCATCTGAAGAAGGTTTCTCACACAGGAACAGGATCATCCCTAGTCCAGCAAATGTTCACGTGACAAGAAACGCCCAGCTATCTGCATTTCCTCAGGTTTTCATTCGACGCCCCTGAACAGCTTCAAGTGCTTTCCTATGTCGATTATACTAGTTTCTGCCATGGCAGAGAGGAGTTATCTGGGACGAGGAGCTTTGCAGCATCGCTTCAAATAGAAATGCTGGTAGCCTGGTAGCATAGATTTTTTCGTGTCTTTTAATTTTCACATTCATCGTTATGTTTTGCACTTCTCCTGCAGCTGTACTCAATTTTGTGAGATTTCTCAAGTCCCATTTTGACATTGCAGATTCAATGAAAGTGGAGTGACATTGTGGCAACTGACAAGCCGGCAGTTTAATGGTGATCAACTCTGAAAGTCTTGACAAGTTGGGTTGCTACTGAGGTGCCTTTTCAAGTTGCAGTGGTAGCACGACTTCTCTTGGGATGAGCTAGTTAACTTTTGGTCTTTGAGAGGAATTCTGGTGTGTCCACCCATCCTGTACAGTTATTAGAATAACTAATCAAAGGAGTACTGTGAAATTCTTGCGATCTGGTGGAGAAAATAGTGGACAATTTTCGTCTGGAATTTCTGACACAACTGAGTTAGTGCTTTGGTGGGGTGTGGCTCCACCTAATTATTTAGTTGTAATAGCTGGCAGAGCTCTATGACTATAACTGCTTGAGATTCGTGACAACGAATTTAAATTGGCCAAATAAAAAATCGTTCTTCAGTAGAAGTGTAGAGCCCTTATAAACTTCAAAAATATCCGTTGCAGCAAATACTTTTAGAATTCATAACCGGGGGAAAAAACGAGTAACGTGCCTATAAAACTTATGTTACTCACAATTTCGTAACTTAGTCCATGACAATTAGCCAGCAAATAATTATTTACCAACAATTAGCTAGAGTATGTTTGGAGTTTTGGCTTTTTCTCTTTATACGATTTATTAGCACTTATTAGCAAGATTAAATGGTTAATGAGCAAACAATTAACAATTAGTTAATTTATTAGACAGTTTGTTTGGAGAAGGTGCTAAAATTAGTCGGTATACCCTTATGTTAGTCATAAATCGATAACTAATCACCCACAATAACGATAGGTACCTTTACTAGTTAAGTATAAAAAAAATTTGGCTTCCCTGGCAAAGCCAGCATTCGGAGATACTCTCAACTAGCATGGTTCTTATTCCGTTCATTTTAAATTCTAGGTCATCTAGACTTCGCTCAACTTAATTAATGAGAATGGAGTATCAGATCTTTCATCAAATGGGCTTAACTCTCGATTTAGCAAAAAATCGACACATAGGATTTGGTTTCTGATAGTAAAGAATCAAACCTTGCAATTGTAGCAACGCGTCTCACCTACTTATTAACCGTGCATTATTGAATTAGCCTTGCCGTGAAGACTAATCCTATATATAAATTGAATAACACAAAAAAGAATAAGAAGTAACACAATCTAAAATATTGTTATTATACATTAAACACAAATTTGGTTCCACAAACCCATAAAACAGCAAATCTTTTAGATGGCAGATTAATCTAGGTAAAACCTCAAACCCTAACATGAATGATGACTACTGGATATATAGTGTTAGTGCGATCAAGGACCCCAGTATCCATCTCTTAAAAGAATCCTACACGATACACGGTCTAAATGACAAAAACAGATGACGTAATATCTTGACAGATATTATATGTCCACTTGTTTCATTAATTCATGTACCTTCAAGTAATTTGAATATGGGGCCGGTTTCATTAGAAAGATTATCTTTTTTACCTTTTCATGTATGTGTGGAATCCGTATGTAACAAGGGCCACAATTTTAGTGCGTGCTACTCCTAGAGTTTGAGGTAGACTTGAACATGATATGAATAGAGCATCAAACTTTGGCTTGACACCCATATCAGTTTTCTTTGTCCTATGTATCTCTGTTCAAGTACTTATGATCCTCCCAAAGTTCTAAGGTTTATGAGATCATTAAATTAAATTTATTTTCACAATCACAAAAAGAATTACTTAGGAATGAACTCACCTAGAGATTTAGGGCATGTTTGGCACGGCTTCGCTCCATTCTAGAGCTGATCTACTCTAAAATTCTATGTAAAGAAGCTCTTGATAGTTGCCTAGAGGGGGTGAATAGACAACACCTGAAAATCAACACTTAAAAAAACTAGATCCCAAATTAGAGGTTAGAGCGAGAGATAATCAAATCGGGGTAGTAGGAGGGAGAGAGAAGTTATCTTAGACTTGTTGCTCTTATAAATGCGGAATTAACTTAGACATCAACTCAAGTTATTTGAATCAAAGTCCAAGCAAGGGAACTTAGAGAGGGAGAGAGAGACGAACAAATCGCAAGCAAATGCAAACATACACAAAGACACATGTGATTTGTTTTACCGGAGTTTGGTTCCAAAGAACCTACATCTCCATTGAGGTATCCCTAAGGGCGAGATCTCTTTTAACCCTCTCAAGTGATCCCAACGATCAAGATTGAGCCCTCGGATCTTCGATGATGAGGGACAGAGTCTCCACAAGGTACTCCACAAGCCGAAGCCTCTTGTTAGCCTTAGCCTTTACAATAGAGAATCACCAACACAAGAGCAAGAACATAGCAACACAACACCACAAATGCAAATCACAAGAGCGCACTCTCTCTAGAATTACTATCTCTACTCAACTGAGGTTCTCGAGTCTCTCGAAATGGCTTGAAGGTGTTGCACAAGTGTTTGGGACTAAAGCACATCTCTAGTGGTGATTTGTGTGTCGAATGAACTTTTTAGGGTATTTATAGCCCCAAACACCTCAAAGAGCCATTGAATTAAATGTTGAAATTCTGCTTTCCTCGGGTACACCGGACCTCTGACTATAGCAGAATCATCAGGATCCTGACTGAAGCCTTCCTTCTGTGTTGGCATCGGATCAGCCCGATGCACCACCAAACCCCCACCACGCCAGTAGCCATGTCATCTATTCGTTGGAATCGATCGTTGAATCCTGAAGTAGTCATTGAATTCGAGTGGTCCGGTGCACATCGGACTAGGCTGCTGGTGCGCCAAATGCCATCTGCCCTGATCTGCAATGTCTCTCCGTAAGTGGTCCAGTGCACCACCTGACTGGTCTAGTGCGCCAGACCACCGGATCACCGAAGACCTTCTACAGAACTCTCTAAGTAAGTAGTCTAGAGTGTCACCGGACTGGTCTGGTGCACTAGACCAGAAGACCTTCTGTAGAGCTCTCTGCATAAATGGTCCGGCACACCACTGGACCAGTTCGGTGCGCTAGGCCACCGAAGTCCTTCAAGTCTCTGCGTATTAGGTTTGGTGCACCACAGACCTACTGTGTTAAAGTCCAAATTGAGTAATCTTCTTCAAATTGATTTGGCTTTCTTGAGTATTCACATGACTTAGACAATCATTTCTAGTGGTTGTCCAATCAGTTTAAATTATGGATCACTTCTTTACCTCATCCAACTTAGTATCTGGTTTTGGCTCAAACTAGGCCCCAATAGGTTTTTTTTCCAAAATATGACTTCTCAGACTCTCTAAGGTGCTAAAAATATTCCTAAGGTATTTAGAGCTTATTCAAATTTGTGAATTAATCATTGTTCATCTTATCCAAGATTTACCCTTTCTAACATTTGTTTGAGCTAAGTGTAGAATTGAATCCCTCATTTTGACACTTATGAACCTGCATGTACATACTTAGCAAACTAGTTAGATTTCAAGATTGTGTTGCTCATTAATTAACAAATTCAATCTAGAAATGGCATATAGCACATTCCCCTTTCAGCTCTGCTCCAGAGTCTAGGTCGCTTTCTTATAACTAGTGGTAGGTGAATACCTTCGAACTCCATGTCTAGGTTGCTTTTTAAGGATTTTAGAGCAACAAAAAAGAGGTACTCGAAAAAATTGTACTATAACTCTTAAAACTCCATGGAGTTTGCAACTCTAGAGGTAGGGTGTTTGGCTAGCTTTGACTAGCTTCCCCTTGGAGTTTTGCTCTGTAGCCATGCCAAACACCCCCTTAGTTGCAGTGCTCAAGCACTAATATTTTGTCATTGCATAGTCACTTTGAATATTCTATGTGCCCAAACAAGTGATGTGCCCATCATTAACATTTTATAGATTTGTTGAAGTTTATAGAAAAACATCAATAGTGATTGTACCAAATAAAATGCAGCATAAGAAATATGCTATAGTGTACCTAAGGAGATTATATTGGTGCTGATGTTGAATTATTTCTTTATACATATATTTAGAGCTAGAGAAATTTGACTTAGTGAAAGGGAAATAGGGTCAAACCTTTTCCTAAATGATTTTGGTGGTTGAAATGCCCAACACAAATAATTGGACTAACTAGTTTGCTCTAGATTATATATTCTATAGGTGCCAAAGGTTCAACATAAACCAATAAAAAGATCTAAGTTAGGGTTCAAAAGAAAGGAGCAAAAGAAACCAAAGAGAACCCTAGTCTGGCGCACCGGACTGTCCGGTGTACCACCGGACAGTGTCCGGTGCCCCAGGGTCCATACAGGCTGAACTCTTCACCTTCGGGTTTCCTGAGAGCTGCTCCGCTATAATTCACCAGACTGTCCGGTGGGTCACCAGACTGTCCGGTGTGCCAGCGGAGCAACGGCTAAGAAGCGCAACGGTCGACTCCAACGGTCGCCTGTAGAGTGAATAGTGCGCGGACAGTTCGCACAGAGTCGGAGCAGGGCCAGAAGGCGCACCAGACAGTGAACAGTGCTTGTCTGGTGCGGCACCGGACTATCCGGTGCCCCCAAGATGTCAGATCTCCAACGGTCGAAACTGTCAGAACCCTAACGGTTGGGTGACGTGGCTAGCGCATCGGACTGTCCGGTGCGTCCATCAACAGCAGCCTTCCCCAACGGTTGGTTTGGTGGTTGGGGCTATAAATACCCCCAACCACCACCACTCCAAGCATCCAAGTTTTTCAGACTTCACATTTAATACAAGAGCTAGTGCAATCAATACAAGACACAATTCAATAGAATCAAAGCCTCTCCAAGTTCCAAATCCACTCTGACCAAATAGTGACTAGAGAGAGAGAGAGAGTTTTGCTCGTGTTCTTTGAGCTCTTGTTCTTGGATTGCTTTCTTCTTCCTCTTTCTTGTTCTCAAGTCACTTGTAATCAAAGCAAGAGACACCAAGTTGTGGTGGTCCTTGTGAGGGGTCTAAGTGACCCGTTGATTAAGGAGAAAGCTCACTCGATCTAGGTGACCGTTTGAGAGAGGGAAAGGGTTGAAAGAGATCTGGTCTTTGTGACCACCTCAACGGGGACTAGGTTTGCAAGAACCAAACCTCGGTAAAACAAATCACCATGTCACTCGCTTTATTTCTTGGTTGATTCGTTTTCACCCTCTCTTTCGGACTCGGTTTTATTTCTAACGCTAACCCCGACTTGTAGTTTTGCTTCAAGTTTATACATTTCAGTTTCTGCCTATCCACCCCCCTCTAGGCGACTTTCAATTGGTATCAGAGCCCGGTACTTCATTAGACTCTAACAACTCGAAGTGATGTCGGGAGGATCCGCCAAGAGGGAGATGGAAACGGCCACAAGCCACGGGAAGGCTCCATCAAAGGAGTCCGGTGTCAAAGGAAGGGAGGAATCACCTCCCCGCGTCAAGTCGCATCGGAGTGGCGACAAGAAGAAAAAGATGAAGAAAGTGGTCTACTATGAGACCGATTCTTTGTCGCCCTCCATCTCCAGCTCCGACGCTCCATCCATCACTTCTAAGCGCCATGAGCACAAGAAGTTTAGTAAGATTCCCCTACGCTATCCTCGCATTTCTAAATGCACTACTTTACTTTCTGTCCCATTAGGCAAACCACCGGTTTTTGATGGTGAAGATTATTATATGTGGAGTGATAAAATGAGGCATCATCTAACCTCACTCCACGCTAGCATTTGGGACATTATTGAGTTTGGAGCACAGGTACCATCCGTAGGGGATGAAGGCTACGACTCGGACGACGTTGCCCAAATCTGGCACTTTGACTCCCAAGCAACTACTATACTCCTCGCATCTCTATGTCAAGAGGAGTATAATAAGATGCAAGGGCTAAAAAGTGCCAAAGAGATTTGGAACGTGCTAAAGACCGCGCATGAAGGGGATGAGGTGACCAAGATCACCAAGCGGGAGACGATCGAGGGGGAGCTCGGTCGATTCATCCTCAACCAAGGAGAGGAGCTACAAGCAATGTACAACCGGCTCAAGACCTTGGTCAACCAAGTGCGCAACCTCGGGAGCACCAAATGGGATGACCATGAAATGGTCAAGGTTATTCTAAGATCACTTGTTTTCCGTAATCCTACACAAGTTCAATTAATTTATGGTGATCCTAGATATAAGCTAATGTCTCCCGAGGAGGTTATAGGAAAGTTTGTGAGCTTTGAATTGATAATCAAAGGCTCCAAACAAATCGTCGAGCAAGGCGGCGCCTCCACACCCGAGGTGCAACCCGTCGCATTCAAGGCGACGGAAGAAAAGAAAGAAGAGTCTACATCAAATAGGCTCCCCATCGACGCCTCCAAGCTCGACAACGAGGAAATGGCGCTCATCATCAAGAGCTTCCGCCAAATCCTCAAGCAAAGGAGGGGGAAGGATTACAAACCTCGCTCCAAGAAAGTGTGCTACAAATGTGGTAAGCCCAGTCATTTTATTGCTAAATGTCCATTATCTAATGATAGTGACAGCGGCGACGACAAGAAGGGAAGGAGGAAGGAAAAGAAGAAGTACTACAAAAAGAAGGGCGGCGATGCCCATGTGTGTCGGGAATGGGACTCCGACATGAGCTCCACCGACTCCTCCTCCAACGAGGACGCCGCCAACATCGCTGTCACCAAAGGCCTCCTCTTCCCCAACGTCGGCCATAAGTGCCTCATGGCAAAGGACGACAAAAAGAAGAAGGTAAAATCTAGAGCCTCCACTAAATATACGATATCTAGTGATGAGGGTAGCTCTAGTGATAATGAAGATGATTTGCTTGCTCTTTTTGCCAACTTAAACATGCAACAAAAAGAAAAATTGAATGAATTGATAGGTGCCATTCATGAGAAGGATGAACTCTTGGATAGCCAAGAGGAATTCCTTATTAAGGAAAACAAAAAGCATGTTAAAGTTAAAAATGCTTATGCTCAGGAAGTAGAGAAAAAAAGAGAACTTGTCTAAAGAGCTTAGCATTTGCCATGACACTGTCTCTAACCTTAGAACTGAGAATGCCAAACTGCTTGCTAAGGTTGAGAAGTTGAATGAATGTGATGATTCTTTTGTCAATCTTAAAAATGATAATGCTAGTTTAATTGCTAAGATTGATAAATTGAATGAATCACTTTCTAGCCTTAAAATTGAAAATGACAAATTAATTTCTAAGGCTAAAGATTTAAATGTTTGTAATATCTCTATTTCCAATCTTAGAAATGAGAATGCCATTTTGCATGCTAAGATTGATGAATTAAAATCTTGCAAACCTTCTACATCTAGTGTTGATCATGTTTCTATTTGTACTAGATGTAGAGATATTAATGTTGATGCTATTCATGATCACCTAGCTTTAATTAAAGAACAAAATGATCACATAGCTCAACTAACTGCTAAAATTAATGAGCATGAGATAGAGAATGAAAAATTTAAATTTGCTAGAAGCATGCTCTATAATGGGAGACGCCCTGGCATTAAGGATGGCATTGGCTTCCAACAGGGAGACAATGTCAAGCCTAATGCCTCTAAGAGATTGTCCAATTTTGTTAAGGGCAAGGCTCCCATGGCACAGGATAACGAGGGTTACATTTTATATCCTGCTGGTTATCCTGAGCACAAAATTAGGAGAATTTATTCTAGGAAGTCTTATTCTGGTTCTCATCATGCCTTTATGTATAAGAATGAGACATCTAGTTCTAGGCATTCTACTTATATTAAAATGTCTAAAAAGAAAACTCCTGCTGCATCAAATGAACCTAATCTTTCATTTAAGACTTTTGACGCTTCTTATGTTTTAACTAACAAATCAGGCAAAGTAGTTGCCAAATATGTTGGGGGCAAATACAAAGGCTATAAGACTTGTGTTTGGGTACCCAATGTGCTTGTTTCTAATGTGAAAGGACCCAAGACCTTTTGGGTACCTAAGAACAGGGCCTAAACTTGTTTTGTAGGTTTATGCATCCGGGGGCTCAAGTTGGATAATTGATAGCGGGTGCACAAACCACATGACAGGGGAGAAAAGAATGTTCTCCTATGAGAAAAACGAAGATCCCCAAAGAGCTATCACATTCGGGGATGGAAATCAAGGTTTGGTCAAAGGACTTGGTAAAATTGCTATATCTCCTGACCATTCTATTTCCAATGTTTTTCTTGTAGATTCTTTAGATTATAACTTGCTTTCAGTTTCTCAATTATGCAAAATGGGTTACAACTGTCTTTTTACGGATATAGGTGTTTTTGTCTTTAGAAGAAGTGATGATTTGATAGCATTTAAGGGAGTATTAGAGGGTCAGCTATACTTAGTTGATTTCAATAGAGCTGAACTTGATACTTGCTTAATTGCTAAGACTAATATGGGTTGGCTCTGGCATCGCCGACTAGCCCACGTTGGGATGAAGAATCTTCACAAGCATCTAAAGGGAGAACACATTTTGGGACTAACCAATGTTTATTTTGAGAAAGACAGGGTTTGTAGCGCATGTCAAGCAGGGAAGCAAGTTGATACACACCATCCACACAAGAACATCATGACGACCGACAGGCCACTTGAGCTACTCCACATGGATTTATTCGGCCTGATCGCTTATATAAGCATCGACAAGAGTAAGTATTGTCTTGTAATTGTGGATGATTATTCTCGCTTCACTTGGGTATTCTTTTTGCAGGAAAAATCTCAAACCCAAGAGACTTTAAAGGGATTCTTGAGACGGGCTCAAAACGAGTTTGGATTAAGGATCAAGAAGATAAGAAGCGATAACGGGACGGAGTTCAAGAAATCTCAAATCGAAGGCTTTCTTGAGGAGGAGGGCATCAAGCATGAGTTCTCTTCTCCTTACACACCTCAACAAAATGGTGTAGTGGATAGGAAGAATAGAACTCTACTGGACATGGCAAGGACCATGCTTGATGAGTACAAGACTCCGGACCAGTTTTGGGCTGATGCCATTAACACCGCCTGCTACTCCATCAACCGGCTCTACCTTTACCGAATCCTCAATAAGACATCATATGAACTCCTCACTGGTAAAAAGTCCAATATTTCATATTTGGAGTCTTTGGTAGCAAATGTTTTATTCTTGTTAAAAGAGGTAGAAAATCTAAATTTGCTCCTAAAGCTGTAGAAGGCTTTTTACTTGGTTATGACTCAAACACAAGGGTATATAGAGTCTTCAACAAATCCACTGGATTAGTTGAGGTTTCTTGTGACATTGTGTTTGATGAGACTAATGGCTCTCAAGTAGAGCAAGTTGATCTTGAAGAGCTAGATGATGAAGAGGCTCCATGCGTCGCGCTAAGGAACATGTCCATTAGGGATGTGTGTCCTAAGGAATCCGAAGAGCCTCCACAAGCACAAGATCAACCATCATCTTCACAACAAGCATCTCCACCAACTCAAGATGAGAATCAGGCTCAAGATAATGAAGAAGAAGATCAAGAAGATGAGCCACCCAAAGAAGAGGACAATGGTCAAGGGGGAGATGACAATGATCAAGACAAGGAAGATGATCAAGAAGAACAGGGTCAAAGACCGCCACACCCAAGAGTCCACCAAGCGATTAAAAGAGATCACCCCGTGAACTCCATCCTCGGCAATATTCATAAGGGGGTAACCACTCAATCTCGAGTCACTCACTTTTGTGAACATTACTCTTTTGTTTCCTCTATTGAGCCATACAGGGTAGAGGATGCACTAAGAGACTCAGATTGGGTGTTGGCAATGCAAGAGGAGCTCAACAACTTCACGAGGAATAAGGTATGGCATCTTGTTCCACGTCCTAACCAAAATGTTGTAGGAACCAAATGGGTATTCCGCAACAAGCAAGATGAGCATGGTGTGGTGACAAGGAACAAAGCCTGACTTGTGGCCAGGGATATTCACAAGTCGAAGGTTTGGATTTCGGTGAAACCTATGCACCCGTAGCTAGGCTTGAGTCAATTTGCATATTACTTGCCTGTGATACTTACTATGGCTTTAAGCTTTATCAAATGGACGTGAAAAGTGCTTTCCTCAATGGACCAATCAAGGAAGAGGTCTATGTTGAGCAACCTCCCGGCTTTGAAGATAGTGAGTGCCCTAATCACGTTTATAAACTCTCAAAGGCGCTTTATGGGCTCAATCAAGCCCCAAGAGCATGGTATGAATGCCTAAGAGATTTCCTTATCACTAATGGCTTCAAAGTTGAAAAAGTCGATCCCACTCTCTTTACTAAAACTATTGCAAATGATTTGTTTGTATGCCAAATTTATGTTGATGATATCATATTTGGGTCTACTAACAAATCTACATGTGAAGAGTTTAGTAGGATTATGATTCAAAAATTCGAGATGTCTATGATGGGGGAGTTGAAGTATTTCCTAGGATTTCAAGTAAAGCAACTCCAAGAGGGCACCTTCATCAGCCAAACTAAGTACATTCAAGACATACTTACCAAGTTTGGAATGAAGGATGCCAAGCTCATCAAGACACCCATGGGAGCAAATGGGCATCTCGACCTCGACACGGAGGTAAATCCGTAGATCAAAAGGTATACCGATCGATGATAGGATCATTACTCTATTTATGTGCATCTCGACCGGATATTATGCTTTCCGTATGCATGTGTGCAAGGTTCCAAGCCGATCCTAAGGAAATTCACCTTAGGGCTGTGAAAAGAATCATGAGATATTTAGTTTATACACCTAAGTTTGGTCTTTGGTACCCTAAGGGATCCACCTTTGATTTAATAGGTTATTCAGATGTTGATTGTGCAATTGCTTTGGATAAGGCAAACCCTTAGGGATTATGGCTATAAATTGAGCAAAGTCCCTCTCCTATGTGATAATGAGAGTGCAATCCGCATGGCAGATAATCCCATTGAACACAGCCGCACTAAGCACATAGCCATTCGGTATCACTTTTTGAGGGATCACCAACAAAGGGGGGATATCGAGATCGCTTATGTTAGCACCAAAGAACAATTAGCTGATATCTTTACCAAACCATTAGATGAGAAAACCTTTACCAAACTTATAATGAGCTAAACATTCTTGATTCTCGGAATTTTGATTGAAACATTGCACACATAGCTCATTTATGTACCTTTGATCATATCTCTTTTATGTCTACGACTAATGTGTTTTTCAAGTGTATTCCTATGCTAAGTCGTAGATTGAAAGGGAAATGGAGTCTTCGGCAAAGACAAGGCTTCCACTCCACTCTATCGGTATTATTTACCCTTCGCCGTCACTCCACACCACTCTCCAATTTGGTATAATCTTCACTCATATTCCTTTTAACCATTAAGGAGAAAGTAAAAAGGGCTCTCAAAAGACTCCGTTTTTGGCGATTAATGCCAAAGGGGGAGAAATATAGCCCAAAGCAAAAGGACCGCACCACCACCAATTTCAAAGTTTTTAAAGAAGTTTTCAATTGGCATCTTATAATGAAAATTTATAATAGACATATTTTAAAATTAGTATGTTTTACAATTGGTTAGGATTTTTCAAATTGTTTTTAAAACATTTGATCTTCTTTTTATTGGTAAAACCCTCTTGAACACTAAGAGGAGAATTTCATCCAGGGGGAGTTTTGTTTTAGTCAAAGGAAAAGCATTTGAAACAGGGGGAGAAAATTTCAAATCTTGAAAATGTTTCTTGCAATCTTATTCATATACCTTTGACTATTTGCAAAAGGACTTTGAAAAGATTTTCCAAAAGAATTTGCAAAAACAAAACAAGTGATGCAAATGTGGTCCAAAATGTTAAAAGAAAGAAAGCAATCCATGCATATCTAATGAAACTATAAATTGGTTTAATTCCAAGCAAACTTTATACTTGCCTTATGCAAACTAGTTCAATTCTGCACTTATATTTTTGCTTTGGTTTGTGTTGGCATCAATCACCAAAAAGGGGGGAGATTGAAAGGGAAATAGGGTCAAACCTTTTCGTAAATGATTTTGGTGGTTGAAATGCCCAACACAAATAATTGGACTAACTAGTTTGCTCTAGATTATATATTCTACAGGTGCCAAAGGTTCAACACAAACCAATAAAAAGATCTAAGTTAGGGTTCAAAAGAAAGGAGCAAAAGAAACCGAAGAGAACCCTGGTCTGGCGCACCGGACTGTCCGGTGCACCACCGGACAGTGTCTGGTGCCCTAGGGTCCGTACAGGCTGAACTCTTCACCTTCGGGTTTCCTGAGAGCCGCTCCGCTGTAATTCACCGGACTGTTCGGTGGGTCACCGGACTGTCCGGTGGGTCACCGGACTGTCTGGTGTGCCAGCGGAGCAACGGCTAAGAAGCGCAACGATCAACTCCAACGGTCGCCTGCAGAGTGAACAATGCGCAACCAGTTCGCGCAGAGTCAGAGCAGGGCCAGAAGGCGCACCGGACAGTGAACAGTGCCTATCCGGTGCGGCACCAGACTGTCTGATGGCCCCAAGATGTCAGAGCTCCAACGGTCGAAACCATCAGAACCCTAATGGTTGGGTGACGTGGCTGGCGCACCGGACAGTGTCCGGTGGCGCCCATCGACAGCAGCCTTCCCCAATGGTTGGTTTGGTGGTTGGGGCTATAAATACCCCCAACCACCACCACTCCAAGCATCCAAGTTTTTCAGACTTCACATTCAATACAAGAGCTAGTGCAATCAATACAAGACACAATTCAATAGAATCAAAGCCTCTCCAAGTTCCAAATCCACTCCGACCAAATAGTGACTAGAGAGAGAGTTTTGCTCGTGTTCTTTGAGCTCTTGTTCTTGGATTGCTTTCTTCTTCTTCTTTCTTGTTCTCAAGTCACTTGTAATCAAAGCAAGAGACACCAAGTTGTGGTGGTCCTTGTGAGGGGTCTAAGTGACCCATTGATTAAGGAGAAAGCTCACTCGGTCTAGGTGACCGTTTGAGAGAGGGAAAGGGTTGAAAGAGACACGGTCTTTGTGACCACCTCAATGGGGACTAGGTTTGCAAGAACTGAACCTCGGTAAAACAAATCACCATGTCACTCACTTTATTTCTTGGTTGATTTGTTTTCACCCTCTCTTTCGGACTCGGTTTTATTTCTAACGCTAACCCCGGCTTGTAGTTGTGCTTCAAGTTTATAAATTTCAGTTTCCGCCTATCCACCCCCCTCTAGGTGACTTTCACTTAGGACAAAGTTAAAATTGCCTATAGTTTAGAATGAATATATATATAGAGAGAGAGAGATACCAATGCTCTCATCTAAATTAGGATGGTTAATAAAATGTCTTGCCAGCAAAGCCAAGGTTCAAAGATTCTTTTAACTTCTAAGTTTGAGTATTGTGACCTTCAAAGCAATTTCCTGGAAAGGTCACCTAGCTCTCATTTAAGTCCATTTATTGACCCTATGCCCACTCTAACCAAATTGATTTAGTCGGTTTGCCAGGCCAACAAGCAAGATTTAAGACTTAGGAGAATGAGAGTATAATCTAGGAAACATGTAGATTTTGGGCTTATGTTTCCTAGCTAGATATGACCATCCCACCTTATAAGTTTGTAGGGGGCACAACCAATTGAGGGTTGAAAGTCACCTAGAGGGGGGGTGGATAGGCGGAAACTGAAATTTACAAACTTTAAGCACAACTACAAGCCGGGGTTAGCGTTAGAAATAAAACCGAGTCCAAAAGAGAGGGTGAAAACAAATCAACCAAGAAATAAAGCGAGTGACACGGTGATTTGTTTTACTGAGGTTCGGTTCTTGTAAACCTAGTCCCTGTTGAGGTGGTCACAAAGACCGGGTCTCTTTCAACCCTTTCCCTCTCTCAACCGGTCACCTAGACCGAGTGAGCTTCCTCCTTAATCAAACGGGTCACTTAGACCCCTTACAAGGACCACCACAACTTGGTGTCTCTTGCTTTGATTACAAGTGTCTTAAGAACAAGAAAGAGGAAGAAGAAAGCGATCCAAGAACAAGAGCTCAAAGAACACGAGCAAAACTCTCTCTCTAGTCACTATTTGATCAGAGGGGATTTGGGACTTGGAGAGGCTTTGATTCTATTGAATTGTGTCTTGTATTGATTGCACTAGCTCTTGTATTGAATGTGAAGTCTGAAAAACTTGGATGCTTGAAGTGATGGTGGTTGGGTATTTATAGCCCCAACCACCAAACCAATCGTTGGGGAGGCTGTCTGTCGATGGGCGCACCGGACAGTCCGGTGCGCCATCGGACATTGTCCGGTGCACCAGCCAATCACCCAACCATTAGGGTTCTGACGGTTTCAACTGTTGGAGCTCTGACAGCTTGGGGCACCGAACAGTCCGGTGCCGCACCGGACAGTCACTGTTCACTGTCCGGTGCTCCTTTTGGCGCTGCTTTTACTCTGGACGAACTGTCCTCGCACTGTAGCGCTTTTGCAGGTGTCCATTGGAGGCGACCGTTGCGCTGGAGCCATTGCTCCGCTGGCACACCGGACAGTCCGGTGACCCACCGGACAGTCCGGTGAATTATAGCGGAGCGGCTGTCCAGAAACCCTAAGGTGAAGAGTTCAGCCTGTACGGTCCCTGGGGCACCGGACAGTCCGATGCGCCAGACCAGGGTTCTCTGCGGTTTCTTTTGCTCCTTTCTTTTGAACCCTAACTTAGATCTTTTTATTGGTTTGTGTTGAACCTTTGGCACCTGTAGAATATGTAATCAAGAGCAAACTAGTTAGTTCAATTATTTGTGTTGGGCATTTCAACCACCAGAATCATTTAGGAAAAGGTTTTACCCTATTTCCCTTTTAATCTCCCCCTTTTTGGTGATTGATGCCAACACAAACCAAAGCAAATATAGAAGTGCAGAATTGAACTAGTTTGCATAAGGCAAGTGTAAAGGTTGCTTGGAATTAAACCAATTTTTACTTTCATTAGATATGCATGAATTGCTTTCTTTCTTTTAACATTTTGGACCACACTTCCACCACTTGTTTTGTTTTTGCAAATTCTTTTGGAAAATCTTTTCAAAGTCCATTTGCAAATAGTTAAATGTATATAAATAAGATTGTGAGAAGCATTTTCGAGATTTGAAATTTTCTCCCCTATTTCAAATGCTTTTCCTTTGACTTAACCAAAACTCCTCCTGAATGAAATTTTCCTCTTAGTGTTCAAGAGGGTTTTACTAATTGAAAGAAGATCAAAATATTTTAGATACCAATTGAAAAATCCTCCTTTAAATATATCAATTTGAAATATGTCTATTAAAATTTTCATCATAAGATGCTAATTGAAAACTTCTTTTAAAACTTTTGAAATTGGTGGTGGTGCGATCCTTTTGCCTTGGGCTATATTTCTCCCCCTTTGGCATTAATCGCCAAAAACAGAGTCTTTTGAGAGCCCTTATTACTTTCTCCCCAATGGTACAAATGAATATGAGTGAAAGATTATACCAAAGTGGAGAGCGGTGTGGAGTGACAATGAAGGGTAAATAACACCGATAGAGTGGAGTGGAAGCCTTGTCTTCGCCGAAGACTCCATTTCCCTTTCAATCTACAACTTAGCATAGGAGTACACTTGAAAACACATTAGTCACAGACATAAAAGAGATATGATCAAAGGTACATAAATGAGCTATGTGTGCAAAGTATCAATCAAAGTTTTGAGAATCAAGAATGTTTAGCTCATTCCTAAGTTTGGTAAAGGTTTTCTTATCTAATGGTTTGGTAAAGATATCGGGTAGTTGTTCATTGGTGCTAACATAAGCAATCTCGATATCCCCCCTTTGTTGGTGATCCCTCAAAAAGTGATACCGAATGGCTATGTGCTTAGTGCGGCTGTGTTCAATGGGATTATCCGCCATGCGGATTGCACTCTCATTATCACATAGGAGAGGGACTTTGCTCAATTTGTAGCCATAGTCCCTAAGGGTTTGCCTCATCCAAAGCAATTGCGCACAACAATGGCCTGCGGCAATATACTCGGCTTCGGCGGTAGAAAGAGCTACTGAATTTTGTTTCTTTGAAGCCCAAGACACCAGGGATCTCCCCGGAAACTGACAAGTCCCTAATGTGCTCTTCCTATCAATTTTACACCCTGCTCAATCAGCATCTGAATAACCTATTAAATCAAAGGTGGATCCCTTAGGGTACCAAAGACCAAACTTAGGTGTATGGACTAAATATCTCAAGATTCTTTTCATGGCCCTAAGGTGAACTTCCTTAGGATCGGCTTGGAATCTTGCACACATGCATACGGAAAGCATAATATCCGGTCGAGATGCACATAAATAGAGTAAAGATCCTATCATCGACCGGTATACCTTTTTATCTATGGTTTTACCTCTCGTATCGAGGTCGAGATGCCCATTAGTTCCCATGGGTGTCTTGATGGGTTTGGCATCCTTCATTCCAAACTTGGTGAGTATGTCTTGAATATACTTGGTTTGGCTGATAAAGGTGCCCTCTTGGAGTTGCTTCACTTGAAATCCTAGGAAATACTTTAACTCCCCCATCATAGACATCTCAAATTTTTGAATCATTATCCTACTAAACTCTTCACAAGTAGATTTGTTAGTAGACCCAAATATGATATCATCAACGTAAATTTGGCATACAAACAAATCATTTGCAATGATTTTAGTAAAGAGTGTAGGATCGGCTTTGCCGACTCTGAAGCCATTGGTGATAAGAAAATCTCTTAGGCATTCATACCATGCTCTTGGGGCTTGCTTGAGCCTATAAAGCGCCTTAGAGAGTTTATAAACATGGTTAGAGTACTCACTATCTTCAAAGCCGGGAGGTTGCTCAATATAGACCTCTTCCTTGATTGGTCCATTGAGGAAGGCACTTTTCATGTCCATTTGGTAAAGCTTAAAGCCATGGTAATTAGCATAGGCAAGTAATATACGAATTGAATCAAGCCTAGCTACGGGTGCATAGGTTTCATCGAAATCCAAACCTTTGACTTGTGAATATCCCTTGGCTACAAGTCGAGATTTGTTCCTTGTCACCACACCATGCTCATCTTGCTTGTTACGGAATACCCACTTGGTTCCTACAACATTTTGCTTAGGACGTGGAACAAGATGCCATACCTTATTCCTCTTGAAGTTGTTGAGCTCCTCTTGTATTGCCAACACCCAATCCGAATCTCTTAATGCATCTTCCACCTTGTATGGCTCAATTGAAGACACAAAAGAGTAATGTTCACAAAAATGAGCGACACGAGATCGAGTGGTTACCCCCTTATGAATATCGCCGAGGATGGAGTTCACGGGGTGATCTCGTTGTATCGCTTGGTGGACTCTTGGGTGTGGTGGTCTTTGACCCTGTTCTTCTTGATCATCTTCCTTGTCTTGATCATTGTCATCTCCCCTTTGATCATTGTCCTCCTCTTGAGGTGGCTCATCCTCTTGATCTTCATTTTCATCACTTTGAGCTTGATCCTCATCTTGGGTTGGTGGAGATGCTTGCATGGAAGATGATGGTTGATCTTGTGCATTAGTGGGCTCTTCGGATTCCTTAGGACACACATCCCCAATGGACATGTTCCTTAGTGCGACGCACGGAGCCTCTTCATCATCTAGCTCATCAAGATCAACTTGCTCTACTTGAGAGCGTTAGTCTCATCAAACACAATGTCACAAGAAACTTCAACTAGTCCAGTAGACTTGTTAAAGACTCTATATGCCCTTGTGTTTGAATCATAACCAAGTAAAAAGCCTTCTACAGCCTTAGGAGCAAATTTAGATTTTCTACCTCTTTTAACAAGAATAAAGCATTTGCTACCAAAGACTCTAAAATATGAAACATTAGGCTTTTTACCGGTGAGGAGTTCATATGATGTCTTCTTGAGGATTCGGTGAAGGTAGAGCCGGTTGATGGAGTAGCAGGCGATGTTAATCGCCGCAGCCCAAAACCGGTCCGGAGTCTTATACTCATCAAGCATGGTCCTCGCCATGTCAAGTAGAGTTCTATTCTTCCTCTCCACTACACCATTTTGTTGAGGTGTGTAGGGAGAAGAGAACTCATGCTTGATGCCCTCCTCCTTAAGAAAGCCTTCAATTTGAGAGTTCTTGAACTCCATCCCGTTGTCGCTTCTTATTTTCTTGATCCTTAATCTGAACTCATTTTGAGCCCGGCTCAAGAATCCTTTTAAAGTCCCTTGGGTTTGTGATTTTTCCTGCAAAAAGAACACCCAAGTGAAGCGATAATAATAATCCACAATTACAAGACAATACTTACTCCCGCTGATGCTTATGTAAGCGATCGAGCCGAATAAATCCATGTGGAGTAGTTCAAGCGGCCTGTCGGTCGTCATGATGTTCTTGTGTGGATGACGGGTACCAACTTGCTTCCCTTCTTGACATGCGCTACAAACCCTGTCTTTATCAAAATGAACATTTGTTAGTCCCAAAATGTGTTCTCCCTTTAGAAGCTTGTGAAGATTCTTCATCCCAACATGGGCTAGTCGGCGATGCCAGAGCCAACCCATATTAGTCTTAGCAATTAAGCAAGTATCGAGTTTAGCTCTATTAAAATCAACTAAGTATAGCTAACCCTCTAATACTCCCTTAAATGCTATTGAATCATCACTTCTTCTAAAGACAGTAACACCTATGTCCGTAAAAAGACAGTTGTAACCCATTTTGCATAATTGAGAAACTGAAAGCAAGTTATAATATAAAGAATCTACAAGAAAAACATTGGAAATGGAATGGTCAGGAGATATAGCAATTTTACCAAGTCCTTTGACCAAACCTTGATTTCCATCCCCGAATGTGATAGCTCTTTGGGGATCTTCATTTTTCTCGTAGGAGGAGAACATCCTTTTCTCCCCTGTCATGTGGTTTGTGCATCCGCTATCAATGATTCAACTTGAGCCCCCAGATACATAAACCTACAAAACAATTTGGCCTTGTTCTTAGGTACCCAAACGGTCTTGGGTCCTTTCACATTAGAAACAAGCACCTTGGGTACCCAAACACAAGTCTTGGAGCACTTATGTTTGCCCCCAACATATTTGACAACTACTTTGCCTGATTTGTTAGTAAGCACATAAGAAGCATCAAAAGTCTTAAATAAAACATTAGGATCATTTGATGCAACAGGAGATTTCTTTTTAGTCATTTTAACATGGGTAGAATGCCTAGAACTAGATGTCTCATTCTTATACATAAAAGCATGATGAGAACCAGAATGAGACTTCCTAGAATGAATTCTTCTAATTTTGTGCTCAGGATAACCAGTAGGATATAAGATGTAACTCTCGTTATCATGTGCCATGGGAGCCTTGCCCTTAACAAAATTGAACAATCTCTTAGGGGCATTAAGCTTGACATTGCTTCCCTGTTGGAAACCAATGTCATCCTTAATGCCAGGGCGTCTCCCATTATAGAGCATGCTTCTAGCAAATTTAAATTTTTCATTCTCTATCTCATGCTCATTAATTTTAGCAGTTAGTTGAACTATGTGATCATTTTGTTCTTTAATTAAAGCTAGGTGATCATGAATAGCATCAACATTGATATCTCTACATCTCATGCAAATAGAACCATGATCAACAGTGGATGTAGAGGGTTTGCAAGATTTTAATTCATCTATCTTAGATTTTAGCATGGCATTCTCATCTCTAAGATAGGAAATAGAAACATTGCAAACATTTAAATCCTTAGCCTTAGAAACTAATTTATCGTTCTCAATCTTAAGGCTTGAAATTGATTCATTCAATTTGTTAATCTTAGCAATTAAACTAGCATTATCATTTTTAAGATTGGGAATTGAATCATCACAAACATTTCTATTTTCAACCTTAGTGATCAAATTAGTATTTTCAATTCTAAGGTTGGAAATAGTGTCATGGTAAATGTTAAGCTCACTAGTTAATTTTTCACATTTCTCTATTTCCTGAGCATAAGCATTTTTCACTTTAACATGTTTTTTGTTTTCCTTAATAAGGAATTCCTCTTGGCTATCCAAGAGTTTATCCTTATCATGAATGGCACCTATCAATTCATTCAATTTTTCTTTTTGTTGTTGGCAAAAAGAGCAAGCAAATCATCTTCATCATCACTAGAGCTACCCTCATCACTAGATGTCGTATATTTAGTGGAGGCTCTAGATTTTACCTTCTTCTTTTTGCCGTCCTTTCTCATGAGGCACTTGTGGCTGACGTTGGGGAAGAGGGCCTTTGGTGACGGCGATGTTGGCGGCGTCCTCGTCGGAGGAGGAGTCGGTGGAGCTCTCATCGGAGTCCCATTCCCGGCATACATAGGCATCGCCGCCCTTCTTCTTGTAGTATCTTTTCTTTTCCTTCCTCTTTCCCTTCTTGTCGTCGCCCCTATCACTATCACTAGACAATGGACATTTAGCTATAAAATGACCGGGCTTACCACATTTGTAGCACACTTTCTTGGAGCGGGGTTTGGTGGAAGCTCTTGATGATGAGCACCATTTACTCGTTGTCGAGCTTGGAGGCGTCAATGGGCCGGGGAGCCTACTTGATGTAGACTCTTATTTTTCTTCCATCGCTTTGAATGCGACGGGTTGCACCTCGGGTGTGGAGGTGCCGCCTTGCTCGACGATTTGTTTGGAGCCTTTGATCATCAACTCAAAGCTCACAAACTTTCCTATAACCTCCTCGGGAGACATTAGCTTATATCTAGGATCACCACAAATTAATTGAACTTGCGTAGGATTACGAAAAACAAGTGATCTTAGAATAACCTTGACCATTTTATGGTCATCCCATTTGGTGCTCCCGAGGTTGCGCACTTGATTCACCAAGGTCTTGAGCCGGTTGTACATGGCTTGTGGCTCCTCTCCTTGGTTGAGGATGAATCGACTGAGCTCCCCCTCGATCGTCTCCCGCTTAGTGATCTTGGTTACATCATCCCCTTCATGCGTGGTCTTTAGCACATCCCAAATCTCCTTGGCACTTTTTAGCCCTTGCACCTTGTTATACTCCTCTCGACATAGAGAGGCGAGGAGTATAGTGGTGGCTTGGGAGTCAAAGTGCCGGATTTGGGCGACCTCGTCCGAATCATATGCTTCATCCCCCACGGATGGTACCTGTGCTCCAAACTCAATAATGTCCCAAATGCTAGCGTGGAGTGAGGTTAGATGATGCCTCATTTTATCACTCCACATACAATAATCTTTACTGTAAAAAACCGATGGTTTGCCTAATGGGACGAAAAGTAAAGGAGTGCGTTTAGAAATGCGAGGATAGCGTAGGGGGATCTTACTAAACTTCTTGCGCTCATGGCGCTTAGAAGTGACGGACGAAGCGTCGGAGCCGGAGGTGGAGGGCGACGAAGAGTCGGTCTCGTAGTAGACCACTTTCTTCATTTTCTTCTTCTTGTCTCCACTCCGATGCGACTTGACCCGGGGAGGTGATTCCTCCCTTCCTTTGGCGCTGGACGCCTTTGATGGAGCCTTCCCATGGCTTGTGGCCGTTTCCATCTCCCTCTTGGCGGATCCTCCCGACATCACTTCGAGTTGTTAGACTCTAATAAAGTACCAGGCTCCGATACCAATTGAAAGTCGCCTAGAGGGGGGTGGATAGGCGAAAACTGAAATTTACAAACTTTAAGCACAACTACAAGCCGGGGTTAGCGTTAGAAATAAAACCTGAAAGTCGCCTAGAGGGGGGTGAATAGGTGGAATCTGAAATTTATAAACTTTAAGCACAACTACAAGCCGGGGTTAGCGTTAGAAATAAAATCGAGTCCGAAAGAGAGGGCGAAAAACAAATCACAAGCAAATGAAGAGTGTGACATGGTGATTTGTTTTACCGAGGTTCGGTTCTTGCAAACCTACTCCCCGTTGAGGTGGTCACAAAGACCGAGTCTCTTTCAACCCTTTCCCTCTCTCAAATGGTCACCTAGACCGAGTGAGCTTCTCTTCTCAATCAAACAGGACACTTAGTCCCCACAAGGACCACCACACAATTGGTGTCTCTTGCTTTGATTACAAATGTTGCGAGAACAAGAATGGGGAAGAAGAAAAGCGATCCAAGCACAAGAGCTCAAATGAACACGACAAAACTCTCTCTTCTAGTCACTATTGCTTTGAGTGGAATTGGGACTTGGAGAGATTTTGATTCACTCTAATTGTGTCTTGTATTGAATGCTATAGCTCTTGTATTGAATGTGTTGGCTGAAAACTTGGATACCTTGAATGAGTGGTGGTTGGGGGTATTTATAGCCCCAACCACCAAAGTGGCCGTTGGAGATGGCTGCTGTCGTATGGCGCACCGGACAGTCCGGTGCGCCACCAGACACTGTCCGGTGCGCCAGCCACGTCACCCAACCGTTAGGGTTCGACCGTTGGAGCTCTGACAAGTGGGGCCACCGGACAGTCCGATGGTGCACCAGACAGTCACTATTCACTGTCTGGTGCGCCTTCTAGCGCCTGCTCTGACTTCTGCGTGCGTAGTTACACTGTTCATGTTCACTGTAGACTTTTACAGACGACCGTTGGCGCAGGTAGCCGTTGCTCCGCTGGCACACCGGACAGTCCGGTGCTACACCGGACAGTCTGGTGAATTATATCGGAGTGGCTCCCCAAATTCCCGAAGCTAGCAAGTTTGAGTTGATCCACCCTGGTGCACCGGACATTGCCCGGTGGTGCACCGGACAGTCCGGTGCGCCAGACCAGGGCAGCCTACGGTTGTCTTTTGCTCTTTTTATTTGAACCCTTTCTTGGACTTTTTATTGGTTTGTGTTGAACCTTTGACACCTGTAGAACTCATAATCTAGAGCAAAGTAGTTAGTCCAATAATTTGTGTTGGGCAATTCAACCACCAAAATCATTTAGGAAAAAGGTTTGACCCTATTTCCCTTTCAATCTCCCCCTTTTTGGTGATTGATGCCAACACAAACCAAAGCAAATGTAAAAGTGCAGAATTGAACTAGTTTGCATAAGGTATGTGCAAAGGTTGCTTGGAGTGAAACCAATATAATTATTTCTACTAGATATGCATGGATGGTTTTCTTCTTATTAAAATTTTGGACCATGCTTGCACCACAAGTTTTGTTTTGCAAATTCTTTGTAAAATTCTTTTCAAAACTTTTTGCAAATAGTCAAAGGTATATGGATAAAATTAAAAGAAGCATTTTCAAGTTTTGAAATTTTCTCCCCCTGTTTCAAATGCTTTTCCTTTGACTTAAACAAAACTCCCCCTTAATGAAATTCTCCTCTTAGTGTTCAAGAGGGTTTTACAAATTTTTGAAGATACTTTCTCCCCTTTTGAAAACACATTAAGATATCAATTTGAAAAGTTCATTTTAAAATTTGGTGGTGGTGTGGTCTTTTTGCTTTGGGCTAATACTTTCTCCCCCTTTGGCATGAATCGCCAAAAATAGATACTTGTGAGTGAAATATAAGCCCTTTTACTTTCTCCCCAATGGCAAACAAATAAATATGAGTGAAAGATTATACCAATGTGGAGAGAACTATGCGGAATACCGGCAAAGGGTAGATAATATTGATGGAGTTGAGTGGAAGCGTCGTCTTTGCCGAATACTCCATTTCCCTTTCAATTCTATGACTAAGCATGAGAATACTCTTGAAAACACATTAGTCATAGACATAAAAGAGATATGATCAAAGGTATATAAATGAGCTATGTGTGCAAAGTATCAATCAAAGTTCCTAGAATCAAGAATATTTAGCTCATTCCTAAGTTTGGTAAAGGTTTTCTCATCTAGTGGTTTGGTAAAGATATCAGCTAATTGTTCTTTGGTGTTAATATAGGCTATCTCGATATCCCCCCGTTGTTGGTGATCTCTCAAAAAGTGATACCAAATGGCTATGTGCTTAGTGCGGCTGTGCTCAACGGGATTATCTGCCATGCGGATTGCACTCTCATTATCACATAGGAGAGGGACTTTGCTAAATTTGTAGCCATAGTCCCTAAGGGTTTGCCTCATCCAAAGTAATTGCGCGCAACAATGACCTACGACAATATACTCGGCTTCGGCGGTAGAAAGAGCTACTGAGTTTTGTTTCTTTGAAGCCCAAGACACCAGGGATCTCCCCAGAAACTGACAAGTCCCTGATGTGCTCTTCCTATCAATTTTACACCCTGCCCAATCAGTATCTGAATATCCTAGTAAATCAAAAGAAGATCCCTTGGGGGTACCAAAGGCCAAACTTAGGTGTATGAACTAAATATCTCAAGATTCTCTTCACGGCCCTAAGGTGAACTTCCTTAGAATCGGCTTGGAACCTTACACACATGCATATAGAAAGCATAATGTCCGGTCGAGATGCACATAAATAGAGTAAAGACCCTATCATCGACCGGTATATCTTTTGATCTACGGATTTACCTCCCGTGTCGAGTGTAACACCCACTTTGTAATTGCTAGAAATAGTACCAGTAGAGAGACAATTTCTCTATATGTGAGTTCGATCTTTATGCATCATCATATGAGAACACCATGTCCAAGAACAAATAATAAAAGATATGCTACTAAATTGTTGCATCATGCTGGATATTTTATTTTGTGTGCATTTTGTGACAAGAAAAATATTAAAGACCAAAAAGGGAATTTAAAACCTAAAAGAAATTCTTGAGAATAGAGAAGAGGAAGGAATATTATTCAATACAAATAAAGTTATCATTAAAATCACTTCATCACAGTTGATATGATCAAAATAAATAATTAGCCAGTATATAAAGTGCCACAAAGTTTGAATTTGGATTGAAGTTTGAATTTGAAAAAGAAATGAAAAAGAAAAACAGAAAATAAAAAGGAAAAGGCCAAACCTGGCAGCTGGGCCGACTTCACCACTTTCGGCCCAACTTGAGTTTCCCCCTGCGCGGCCCAACGCCTGCGCGCGCCACTCCCTCTGTCTCGCGGGACCCGCATGCCAGCCTCACTTTCGCTTCTACCGCGCACGCTCTGGCCGATGGTCCCCACTGGTCAGCGCCATTCCCTGCCTCAGCTGCACAACTCGTGCCCACCTGCAGCCTATCACTGAGCCGCGGGGCCCTCATGTCATCCCGTCCGTGCGCGAACAGCCCGCGCGGATCGCGCGGCGGATCTCTCCGGCGAGTGCGGAGCGAGCCAACCGAATACCCCACCGGTCTACTTATGGGAGCCCCGGCCGCGGTCCTCTTCTCCATACCGCCTTTGCACACACCGTTGCCTCGCCGCCATTGGGGAGAGTGCCGCCGCCAGGGAGGAACCCATAGTTGCCGCCGCACTAGAATCTCGAGCTCAACGCGACCGTACCCACGTCGAGTGTCCAATTGGGTTCGCCCGGTCTCGGGTAGGGTGGTCCACTACTTTCCGTGGACGAATCGTGCTCCGGCGCCTCGGAATTTCTCACCGGACTTCGTTCGGCGGCGACCGTCCGCCCCACGCCGTGGCCGGCCCCCTTCGCGACCCAATCAACAGGTAATCCCCATCTCCTTGCTGCGGAATCTCTCTGAGTTGGTATAAGTTCATACCGCGCCCGAATTAGGTCCCTGGGGCATTGGGAATTGCTCGCCGGTGTTGAAGTCCTCCGTGAAATCGCCCCTTCACGTGGCCGGGGATCTCCACTGCGTGTCGCGGCGAGCCAATTCTTCCATGGCGCTCCTGATTGTAGTCACATCGTTTTGCGCTAACGGGGCATGGGTTTTTCACCGGGAAAATGGGGAACGTGGGTCGCCGGCGTTGCGCGCCGCCGTGGGTGAGCATCGCCGTCGTGCTGGCCCAACTGATGGGTGAGCACGATGCCGCTCGACCGTTGGATGAGATTTACACGGTCCTGATTAGATCTTGAGCGTACCTCTTCGGGGATTGAACCAGAGCCGTTGATCGTGGATCCTGCGGCTCAGGTTGCGTACCGGTTCGCGCAGCGCGGATTTAATCCTGGCGCTCAGTTTTAATCGGACGGCTGGAATTAGATTATACCCCTTCGCGGGTAATTTTTGTTAAAGAGTCCCTGTAGTTTATAGAAATCAACCCGCGGTCCTTGTGCGACTGTTCTCTGTGTCTGGGACGACTTACACCGAGCCCCCTGCGTTTTCCATTAATTGAGGCCCAGTCCAGAGCAGTGTAAAACCAGAGAAATTAATTTATAAATGGTTTTTAATAGAAAAATAATTGCTAGAACTTCAATAAATTCATAGAAAATCCATCTTTAGTCCAAATTACTTCATTCCAGTTGCTAAAATTTTGTAATATTGTTCTCTTTCACTTAGTGTCTCTGTTTTGGCATAAAAACAGTAAGAAATTTATTTATCACTTAATCCTATTTAAAGCACATAAAACCTTTGAAAATGCATAACTTAAAATCTATAACTCAGAAAATTATGATTCCAGTTCCTAAGTTTTTATTTTAATAAGTAGAATATCTCTGTGTATTTTGTTTACATGCTTGGTGTAATGTTAATTTTCCCTATATCATGTGCTTGTTTGTATTGTGGCGAGTAGAAGAGCCCGTTGCTGAGGATCCTGGTGAGCAGCAGGTTGAAGTAGCTGAGCAGGAACTCATTGAAGGCAAGTTGTGCCCTTGACCACTTTTTACCCAATAATGTTCTTTAATATCACTCATCCATGCATAGGTTAATTTTGATGGGACCCAATAGGTCACCCTAGATTGTTTATCTCATTACCTTGTTTACCCCTGAATCACTTGGGTAGTTTGCTATTGCTTTATATGGTTTTGGGATAATCATTTATTACCTCTATGTTCCAATTCTTGTTGTTATTCTGTTTATGTTCATGTTGATATCATTAATGTTAATTGGAACATAGAGCTTAACTTGAGAACCACGTGCCACCACAAGGGAGGAATGGGACCCCTTGGCTGACTAATTAGGAAAGCTAGTGGAAGACTACCTTACCCGAAAGGGGCAAGGGCAGTAGGGGAGAGGTCAGTGTAGGGAGGTCCCTGGTTGATTTTGCTGCGATGGCGGTCAGCCAGGAACCCTGCACTGGATCTTCCTATAAACTGTAGCGGGTTTTCGGAAGCTAGTGGAACTTTGTAAAGGCCTCGTAGTGTTGCCCTGCCGCGCTTCCTAGGCAGAGGTGTATGGGATTCATGACCCCTTGGCAGATGGGTAACATGACTTGTGGGTAAAGGGTACAACCTCTGCAGAGTGTAAAACTGGTATACTAGCCGAGCTCACGGTCATGAGCAGCTCAGGACTCTCTGATGTTTAAATTATGGAACTTAAATTCAATTTTGTCATTTGCATTGCATGGGTTTGTTATTAATTTTGTTCTATTACTTTACTTATGGTTTGGTATTTACTTACACTTAGTAACTGCTAATAAAATTTTGACCAACTACTTAAAAGCAATGCTCAGCTTTAACCTCTATCATTGATTAGCCTTACACATCATATGAACTCACACCTTTGTGAGTTTATGTCCACTGGTTCCCCACAACTTGTTGAGCTATGATCATGTGTGAGCTCACCCTTGCTGTCTCACACCCCCCCCACAGGAGATGATCAGGTGGTTCAGGAGGAGCCGCCTAACACTGAGGAGTTCGATCTGATCTAGGTGGCGTTTCCCAGTCGACATTAGCGCCTACGATCCTTAGTTTGTTTTATCTTTATTACTTTATTTTGTAATAAGTCTTCCGCTATGTAATAAATACTCTGATGTTTTATGACATTTATCTCTATACACTCTGTTATTATATATGTTGTCTTCTTGGCGCATGTATGAGATGCACCTGGCTTTGTTCCTTAAAACCGGGTGTTACAGAAGTGGTATCAGAGGGAAATGTTGACTGTAGGACGAGACCTAGATAGAAATGGACAAAACCCTTACCTACTTATCTTATTCTGATCCATTCTACACTTACCTTACTCTGGTTCTTTCTATACTTATCTTGATCCTGTCTCACCTTCTACTGTTCTACTCTGATCATTCTTACCTTTTCTACTCTGAGACAAGATGGATTTCAAACCTTGGAATCCCTACCCCTATGACATTCTTAAGAGTTAGAGAACCCAAGACAAAATTAAAACTATTTTCTCTATTAAAAATATTGGTTGATTGTTCTGATGATCAATGCCTGATTTGCTTCTTTGATTGATTGAAATATTACATGGACATCTTAGCATGTGCCAGCGTAAGATAATAAATTAGCTATGGTAGGTAAAACATTAAACTGCTTAGCTAATAAATCCCCCAAAGTAACATGAGTTGTAATTACTGCCTTGTCTATTGCTCTCTCTTACCATATGTATCTAACTCAGATGGTCAATACCAGGAAAGGAAAGATTATCACGCAACCGCAAATAGAAATGAATCCTCCAAATCCCCCACCTGTTGAAACCGAGCAAGTGATCGCAACCCAAAGGCTGGTAATACAGCAATTGACAGACATGATGACCGAAATGCAAAACCAGATAAGACAAGAACGCGAGGAAATACGTCAGGCCCGTCTGGAGATACATCAAGAAATAAGGCAATCACGGTTGGAGAGACAACAACAAGAGCAACCACCATCTCCACCACCAGCAGCTCCACCAAGCTACATAAACATATATATAAATTACTACTATTTGTAAGATCTACATGTTCCTTTAGTTAGTGTTTGGTATGATACTATTTTAGGAGGAATAAAAAGTCTATTTGACCCCGTGTGTTGCTAATAAAATTTATGTGTCATGCTGAGATTTTGGTTTGGGCATATGTGTTGGACAATATGAGGAAACCCATGAGAGTAATTACACCTAAAGGGCCTGTTGTGGCGAATCAAATGACACGTAGATTGACATTGACCATTATGGGTAGAGAATTTGGAGTTACTGCTATAATATTGGAGTCAAGCAGTATAGATTTGATCCTTGGTATGTCATGGCTAAGAAAGGCAAAGGCCGTTATAGCATGTGGTAGAGGTACCGTAGAACTCACTACTACTAAAGGAGAAAGGTTTCAAGTTAACATTGCAGTAACCTCCTCATCCATGCGTGCAATGTTCTTTATGCCTGAGGAGTTTGTTGGTGACAATATCCGGGTGGTTAGAGATTTTCCGGATGTCTTTCCAGAGGAGTTACCAGGGATGCCACCTGATAGAGAAGTTGAGTTTGTTATTGACCTCTTACCTGGAACCGCCCCTATTTCTAAACGGCCATATAGGATGTCCGTAGAGGAGTTGAAGGAACTTAAGAAGCAGTTGACAGAGTTACAAGAGGCTGGTTACATTCGTCCAAGTTCCTCACCTTGGGGAGCACCGGTCTTGTTTGTACAGAAGAAGGATGGATCGCAGCGGATGTGTGTGGATTATAGATCTCTTAATGATGTTACAGTGAAGAACAAGTATCCGTTGCCCCGTATTGAAGATTTATTTGATCAAATGAGAGGTGCAAGAGTATTTTCGAAGATTGATCTCCGATCCGGTTACCATCAGATGAGGATTAGACCATCGGATATTCCCAAGACGGCTTTCTCGACTAGATATGGATTATATGAGTTTACTGTTATGTCGTTTGGATTAACCAACGCACCAGCCTATTTTATGAACTTAATGAACAAGGTGTTTATGGAGTATTTGGACAGATTCGTCGTGGTATTCATCGACGATATTCTTATTTATTCCCAGAGTGATAGTGATCACGAGGAACATCTGAGGTTGGTGCTACAGAAGCTACGAGATAATCAACTCTATGCTAAGTTCAGCAAGTGCGAGTTTTGGATTGGCGAAGTGCCATTTCTTGGTCATATTATTTCTAATGGAGGAATAGCAGTGGATCCTGCTAAGGTTAAGGAGATAATGGAGTGGAGAGTACCCACTACAGTTACTGAGATTCGGAGTTTCTTGGGATTAGCAGGATATTATCGGAGATTTATTGAAGGATTTTCTAAGATTGCTAAGCCTATGACTTCGCTTTTGGAGAAAGGAAAAGAATTTAAGTGGGACGAGAAGTGTCAAGACAGCTTTGATCTATTGAAGAAGAGGTTGATGTCGCCACCAGTATTGGTTATGCCAGACCTACAGAAAGGATTTGATATCTATTGTGATGCATGTGGCCAAGGCTTAGGATGTGTGCTCATGCAAGAAGGACATGTGATTGCTTATGCTTCTCGTCAGTTGCGGAGACATGAATTGAACTACCCCACACACGACTTGGAATTGGCAGCCGTTGTGCATGCGCTTAAGATTTGGAGACATTATATCATGGGAACCAAGTGCCAAGTATATACGGATCATAAGAGTCTGAAGTATATATTCACTCAGAAGGATCTCAACCTTAGGCAACGCCGTTGGTTGGAGCTTATCAAGGATTATGATTTGGAGATTCACTATCACCCGGGCAAGGCAAATTTGGTTGCAGATGCCTTGAGTCGCAAGGAGCATGTTCATTCAGCTATTGTTGCCCAACTACCCGATGAGATTGTTGAGGATTTCAGGAGACTTAACCTGGGGATAGTTGCTCATACTGAAGGAGTTACTATTGATGTGAAGCCTACTTTGGAGCAAGAGATCCGCAAAGGGCAAGTTGATGATGCTAAGATAAAAGAGATTAAGGATCTGATTACTGAAGGTCGAGTTCCGGAATTCACGGAAGATGAGCAGGGCACTGTATGGTTCAAGGACAGGATGTGTGTCCCTGATATTAAAAGCCTTCGGGAGATTATTTTAAAGGAGGCCCATGATTCGGATTATTCTATTCATCCTGGTAGTACCAAGATGTATCAGGATTTGAAGCGGAAATATTGGTGGTATGGATTGAAAAGAGATGTAGCTGCACATGTGGCTATGTGCGATGTATGTCAAAGAGTTAAAGCTGAACACCAGAGGCCAGCTGGACTACTGCATCCACTGAAGATACCCGAGTGGAAATGGGAAGAGATTGGTATGGATTTCATTACTGGATTGCCTCGCACCCAGAAAGGATATGATGCTATATGGGTGATTGTGGATAGATTGACTAAAGTGGCTCACTTTATTCCTGTGAAGACTACTTATAAGGGTTCTCGGCTAGCAGAGTTATATATGGCTCGGATTGTGTGTTTACATGGGGTACCAAAGAAGATTGTGTCTGATCGAGGTTCGCAGTTTACCTCAAGATTTTGGAGAAGCTTTCATGAGAACATGAGTACGAAGTTGAATTTTAGCACGGCTTATCACCCTCAGACTGATGGACAGACTGAAAGGACTAATCAAGTATTGGAAGATATGTTGAGAGCATGTGCCCTTCAGCATGGAGGAAGTTGGGATAAGAGTCTGCCTTATGCTGAGTTCTCATATAACAATAGTTATCAGGCCAGTCTGAAGATGTCACCTTTTGAAGCTTTATATGGGAGGAAGTGCAGGACTCCTCTATATTGGGATCAGACTGGAGAGAGACAGTTCTTTGGGCCCGAACTGATTCAAGAAGCAGAAGAACAAGTTCGTATAATTCGAGAGAATTTGAGAGTGGCTCAAACTAGGCAAAAGAGCTATGCAGATAATAGAAGGAGACCACTGGAATTTGAAGAAGGAGATTATGTGTATCTCAAAGTGTCACCACTGCGTGGAATGAGGAGATTTAAAGTCAAGGGAAAATTGTCTCCTCACTATATTGGACCATTCTTGATCTTTAGAAGAGTTGGGGAGATGGCATACCAGCTCGAGTTACCTGCTAGTCTATCAGATGTGCATAATGTGTTCCATGTATCTCAACTGAAGAAATGTCTCCGTGTCCCTGAGGAACAGTTACCAATGGAAGAGCTCAGTGTTCAGGGTGATTTGACTTACACGGAGTACCCGATCAAGATTTTGGATACATTGACTCGAGTTACAAGAAATAAGGTGATAAAGATGTGTAAAGTTCAATGGAGTCACCACAGTGAAGATGAAGCAACTTGGGAGAGAGAAGAAGAGCTTCGCATAGATTTTCCCCACCTTTTCCCTCGTTCTTCTTAAATCTCGAGGACGAGATTATTTTTAAGGGGGGGAGGATTTGTAACACCCACTTTGTAATTGCTAGAAATAGTACCAGTAGAGAGACAATTTCTCTATATGTGAGTTCGATCTTTATGCATCATCATATGAGAACACCATGTCCAAGAACAAATAATAAAAGATATGCTACTAAATTGTTGCATCATGCTGAATATTTTATTTTGTGTGCATTTTGTGACAAGAAAAATATTAAAGACCAAAAAGGGAATTTAAAACCTAAAAGAAATTCTTGAGAATAGAGAAGAGGAAGGAATATTATTCAATACAAATAAAGTTATCATTAAAATCACTTCATCACAGTTGATATGATCAAAATAAATAATTAGCCAGTATATAAAGTGCCACAAAGTTTGAATTTGGATTGAAGTTTGAATTTGAAAAAGAAATGAAAAAGAAAAACAGAAAATAAAAAGGAAAAGGCCAAACCTGGCAGCTGGGCCGACTTCACCACTTTCGGCCCAACTTGAGTTTCCCCCTGCGCGGCCCAACGCCTGCGCGCGCCACTCCCTCTGTCTCGCGGGACCCGCATGCCAGCCTCACTTTCGCTTCTACCGCGCGCGCTCTGGCCGATGGTCCCCACTGGTCAGCGCCATTCCTTGCCTCAGCTGCACAACTCGTGCCCACCTGCAGCCTATCACTGAGCCGCGGGGCCCTCATGTCATCCCGTCCGTGCGCGAACAGCCCGCGCGGATCACGCGGCGGATCTCTCCGGCGAGTGCGGAGCGAGCCAACCGAATACCCCACCGGTCTACTTATGGGAGCCCCGGCCGCGGTCCTCTTCTCCATACCGCCTTTGCACACACCGTTGCCTCGCCGCCGTTGGGGAGAGTGCCGCCGCCAGGGAGGAACCCATAGTTGCCGCCGCACTAGAATCTCGAGCTCAACGCGACCGTACCCACGTCGAGTGTCCAATTGGGTTCGCCCGGTCTCGGGTAGGGTGGTCCACTACTTTCCGTGGACGAATCGTGCTCCGGCGCCTCGGAATTTCTCACCGGACTTCGTTCGGCGGCGACCGTCCGCCCCACACCGTGGCCGGCCCCCTTCGCGACCCAATCAACAGGTAATCCCCATCTCCTTGCTGCGGAATCTCTCTGAGTTGGTATAAGTTCATACCGCGCCCGAATTAGGTCCCTGGGGCATTGGGAATTGCTCGCCGGTGTTGAAGTCCTCCGTGAAATCGCCCCTTCACGTGGCCGGGGATCTCCACTGCGTGTCGCGGCGAGCCAATTCTTCCATGGCGCTCCTGATTGTAGTCACATCGTTTTGCGCTAACGGGGCATGGGTTTTTCACCGGGAAAATGGGGAACGTGGGTCGCCGGCGTTGCGCGCCGCCGTGGGTGAGCATCGCCGTCGTGCTGGCCCAACTGATGGGTGAGCACGATGCCGCTCGACCGTTGGATGAGATTTACACGGTCCTGATTAGATCTTGAGCGTACCTCTTCGGGGATTGAACCAGAGCCGTTGATCGTGGATCCTGCGGCTCAGGTTGCGTACCGGTTCGCGCAGCGCGGATTTAATCCTGGCGCTCAGTTTTAATCGGACGGCTGGAATTAGATTATACCCCTTCGCGGGTAATTTTTGTTAAAGAGTCCCTGTAGTTTATAGAAATCAACCCGCGGTCCTTGTGCGACTGTTCTCTGTGTCTGGGACGACTTACACCGAGCCCCCTGCGTTTTCCATTAATTGAGGCCCAGTCCAGAGCAGTGTAAAACCAGAGAAATTAATTTATAAATGGTTTTTAATAGAAAAATAATTGCTAGAACTTCAATAAATTCATAGAAAATCCATCTTTAGTCCAAATTACTTCATTCCAGTTGCTAAAATTTTGTAATATTGTTCTCTTTCACTTAGTGTCTCTGTTTTGGCATAAAAACAGTAAGAAATTTATTTATCACTTAATCCTATTTAAAGCACATAAAACCTTTGAAAATGCATAACTTAAAATCTATAACTCAGAAAATTATGATTCCAGTTCCTAAGTTTTTATTTTAATAAGTAGAATATCTCTGTGTATTTTGTTTACATGCTTGGTGTAATGTTAATTTTCCCTATATCATGTGCTTGTTTGTATTGTGGCGAGTAGAAGAGCCCGTTGCTGAGGATCCTGGTGAGCAGCAGGTTGAAGTAGCTGAGCAGGAACTCATTGAAGGCAAGTTGTGCCCTTGACCACTTTTTACCCAATAATGTTCTTTAATATCACTCATCCATGCATAGGTTAATTTTGATGGGACCCAATAGGTCACCCTAGATTGTTTATCTCATTACCTTGTTTACCCCTGAATCACTTGGGTAGTTTGCTATTGCTTTATATGGTTTTGGGATAATCATTTATTACCTCTATGTTCCAATTCTTGTTGTTATTCTGTTTATGTTCATGTTGATATCATTAATGTTAATTGGAACATAGAGCTTAACTTGAGAACCACGTGCCACCACAAGGGAGGAATGGGACCCCTTGGCTGACTAATTAGGAAAGCTAGTGGAAGACTACCTTACCCGAAAGGGGCAAGGGCAGTAGGGGAGAGGTCAGTGTAGGGAGGTCCCTGGTTGATTTTGCTGCGATGGCGGTCAGCCAGGAACCCTGCACTGGATCTTCCTATAAACTGTAGCGGGTTTTCGGAAGCTAGTGGAACTTTGTAAAGGCCTCGTAGTGTTGCCCTGCCGCGCTTCCTAGGCAGAGGTGTATGGGATTCATGACCCCTTGGCAGATGGGTAACATGACTTGTGGGTAAAGGGTACAACCTCTGCAGAGTGTAAAACTGGTATACTAGCCGAGCTCACGGTCATGAGCAGCTCAGGACTCTCTGATGTTTAAATTATGGAACTTAAATTCAATTTTGTCATTTTCATTGCATGGGTTTGTTATTAATTTTGTTCTATTACTTTACTTATGGTTTGGTATTTACTTACACTTAGTAACTGCTAATAAAATTTTGACCAACTACTTAAAAGCAATGCTCAGCTTTAACCTCTATCATTGATTAGCCTTACACATCATATGAACTCACACCTTTGTGAGTTTATGTCCACTGGTTCCCCACAACTTGTTGAGCTATGATCATGTGTGAGCTCACCCTTGCTGTCTCACACCCCCCCCCCCACAGGAGATGATCAGGTGGTTCAGGAGGAGCCGCCTAACACTGAGGAGTTCGATCTGATCTAGGTGGCGTTTCCCAGTCGACATTGGCGCCTACGATCCTTAGTTTGTTTTATCTTTATTACTTTATTTTGTAATAAGTCTTCCGCTATGTAATAAATACTCTGATGTTTTATGACATTTATCTCTATACACTCTGTTATTATATATGTTGTCTTCTTGGCGCATGTATGAGATGCACCTGGCTTTGTTCCTTAAAACCGGGTGTTACATCGAGGTCGAGATGCCCATTGGTTCCCATGGGTGTCTTGATGGGCTTAGCATCCTTCATTCCAAACTTGGTGAGTATTTCTGAAAGGGAAATGTGCCCTTGGACCATTTCCAAAGTGTTTTGGTGATTAAGTGTCCAACACATTTTCTCTAAGTGCTAATTTGTGCCAAAGAGTGAAGAAGTGCAAATCATATTACAAGGTACGTTTCTAGACTTAGTACATTGATTTGAGTACTAATGTATTGTGTCTAAGCGTTAGAAACAGGAGAAATTGGTTTGGAATGGAGTTGGCTGTGTACAGCCAAATGCAGCTCGGTCTGGGTGCATCGGACTGTCCGGTGGTGCACCGGACAGTGTCCGGTGCGCTAGGCCAGCCTCCGATGAACAGGCCACTCTCGGGAATCGATGGCGGTGTACGGCTATAATTCACCGGACTGTCCGGTGGTGCACCGGACTATCCGGTGAGTCGTCCGCGGCGAAGTCGTCGCTCTCGGGAAACGTTCAACGGCGTACGACTAAAATTCACTGGACTGTCCGGTGAGGCACCAGACTGTCCGGTGAGCCAACGATCGACTGCGCCAACGGTCGGCCGCACAATCCGCGCGTGACGCATGGGCGCGCCAACGGTCGGCAGGGGGCACCAGACTGTCCGGTGTGCATCAGACAGTGTCTGGTGTGCCAACTACCGCAAATCTGCAACGGTCGGATGTGCCAGAAAAGGAAGGAGATAGCGCACCGGACAGCTACAGGGACTGTCCGGTGGCGCACCGGACTGTCTGGTGCGCCACCCGACAGAAGGCAAGATTTGCCTTCCAAAGTTGCCTCCAATGGCTCCTAGCTGTCTTGGGGCTATAAAAGGGGCCCCTAGGCGCATGGAGGAGTTACCCAAGCATTCTTTGATCATTCCTAAGCATCCAGACTCCACTCCCACACATTTGATTCTTTGTGCTAGCAATTTGAGCTCCTCTTGAGTTGAGAACTTCGTGTGTTGAACTTAGAGCTTAAGTTGTGACTTGTGTGCGTGATAGTACTCTCGTTTTGAGTCTTGTGTGCGTTGCTCTCCCCTTCCTTACTTTCGTGCTTCTTTGTGATCATCAATTGTAAGGGCGAGAGGCTCCAAGTTGTGGAGATTCCTCGCAAACGGGAGAAAGTATAAGAAAGAAGAACACCGTGGTATTCAAGTTGGTCATTGGATCACTTGAAAGAGGTTGAGTGCAACCCTCGTCCATTGGGACACCACAACGTGGAAGTAGGCAAGTATTACTTGGCCGAACCATGGGATAACTCGCGTGTCTCTTGTGATTGCTTTTCTGTGTGATTATTGTGTTTCGCAAGAGCTTGCTCTATAGCCACTTGGTTTTATCATTTTAACACTTAACCAAGTTTTGTGGCTATTAGTTGTTAAGTTTTACAGGATCACCTATTCACCCCCCCCCTCTAGGTGCTCTCAATTGGTATCAGAGTCGTTCTCTTCACGAAAGGGACTAATCGCCCAAAGAGATGGATCCTAAGGGAAAGGGGATGATGGTCAATGATAAGGAGGAGTCCATTTTAAACGAACCGAGGGACGACAAGCACACTGACTCTGGCTCGAGTCATAAGAAGAAGGACGGGAAGAAGAAGAGGCGCATTAAGAAGATCGTCTACTACGACAGCGACGAGTCTTTTTCTTCCCCAAGAGATAACGACTACGACGAGAAAAAGAAACCGGTTAACTCAAATTTTTCATTTGATTATTCTCGTATTCCGTATAATTCCAATGCCCATTTGCTTTCTATTCCTCTTGGTAAACCTCCACACTTTGATGGAGAGGACTACGCTTTTTGGAGTCACAAAATGCGTAGTCATCTTTTCTCTCTCCATCCTAGTATTTGGGAGATAGTTGAGAATGGAATGCAATTTGATAGTACGGATAACCCTGTATTCATTAACGAACAAATCCATAAAAATGCACAAGCTACCACTGTTTTGTTAGCATCATTGTGTAGGGATGAATACAACAAGGTGAGCGGCTTGGACAACACCAAGCAAATATGGGACACCCTCAAGATTCACATGAGGGGAATGACGCCACCATAATCACCAAAATAGAGTTGGTGGAAGGTGAGCTGGGAAGGTTCGCGATGATTAGGGGGAGGAGTCGACGCAAACTTACAACAGGCTCAAGACCCTGGTCAACAAGATCAGGAGCTATGGAAGCACGAGATGGACGGACCACGACATCGTCTAACTTATGCTCAGGTCTTTTACTGTCATTGACCCTCATCTTGTGAACTCAATCCGTGAGAATCCTAGGTACACAAAGATGACGCCCGAGGAAATACTCGGAAAGTTTGTGAGCGGGCGTATGATGATCAAGGAAGCAAGATACGTTGATGATGCATTGAATGGCCCAATGCCCATCTATGAGCCCCAACCCGTTGCACCCAAGGCAACAAGCAGCAGCAGGGAGGCGCTACCTAGCAAGGTGGCACAAGTTGAAGCTGCCGGGCTAAATGAAGATGAAATGGCCCTCATCATCAAGCGCTTCAAGACGGCGCTAAAAGGACGCAAGGAGCATCCCAACAAGAGCAAAGCAATGGGAAAGCGCTCCTATTTTAAATGTGGTAAGACTGGTCATTTCATAGCAAATTGCCCCGATAATACTAATGACCAGGAACAAGAAAAGAGCGGGAAGAGGGAAAAGAAGAAGGCCTACAACAAGTCGAAGGGCGAGGCGCACCATGGCAAAGAGTGGGATTCGGATTGCTCTTCGTCAGACTCCAACGACGAAGGACTCGCCGCCTCGGCCTTCAACAAGTCATCTCTCTTCCCCAACGAGCGCCACACCTGCCTCATGGCAAAGGAGAAAAAGGTAAGCTCAATGAATTGATTGATGACTCTAGTGATGATGAAGTAGATTACACAAGTTTATTCAAAGGATTAGATAGAACTAAAGTTGATAAGATCAATGAATTGATTGATGCTTTAAATGAAAAGAATAGACTCTTAGAAAAGCAAGAGGATATCTTGTATGAAGAGCATGATAAGTTTGTTAGTGTACAAAAATCTCTTGCTTTAGAAGTTAAAAGAAATGAAATGCTTTCTTCTGAATTGTCTGCTTGTCATGAAACTATGTCTAATTTAAAGAGCATTAATGATGATTTAAGTGCTAAGTTATAAGAAGCTAATAAAACTAGATCTTGTGTAGAACATGTTGTCATTTGTAATAGGTGTAAGGATATTGATGTTGATGCATGTGTTGAGCACCTTACCTCTATTACAAAATTAAATGGTGAAGTGGCAAGTCTTAATGCCCAACTTAAGACTTGCAAAAATGACTTTGATAAGTTAAAATTTGCTAGGGATGCCTACACTGTTGGTAGACATCCCTCAATTAAGGATGGACTTGGCTTTCGAAGGGAAGCCAAGAACTTAACAAGTCAAAGGGCTCCCATTTCCAACAAGGAGAAAGGGAAGGCCCCTATGGCTAATAGTAGTCAAAAGAATCATGCTTTCATGTACAATGATAGAAAGTTTTCTAGAAATTGTCATTATAATAGGAGTTATAATGCTTTTGACTCACATGCCATGATTGCTTCAAGTTCCAATGTTAATGGTAGGCCTAGGAAAAATTTTGTGTCTCATGCATCTAGGAAAGTGTGTAATAAACCTACCACTGTTTTTCATGCTTGCAACACTGCATTTGTTCTTTCATGTAAAAATGAAAAAGTAGTTACTAGAAAGTTGGGGGTCAAATGCAAGGGAGACAAGACTTGCATTTGGGTCCCAAATACTATTGTAACTAACCTTGTAGGACCCAACAAGAGTTGGGTACCTAAAAGCCAAGTCTAATTTGCCTTGCAGGTTTATGCATCCGGGGGCTCAAGCTGAATTATCGACAGCGGATGCACAAACCACATGACGGGGAGAAGAAGATGTTCACCTCCTACGTCAAGAACAAAGATTCCCAAGATTCGATCATCTTTGGATATGGGAATCAAGGCAAGGTTAAAGGGATAGGAAAGATAGCTATTTCATCCGAGCATTCCATATCTAATGTGTTCTTAGTTGAATCGCTCGGGTACAACTTGTTGTCCGTTAGTCAACTATGTAATATGGGTTACAATTGTTTATTTACAAATATAGATGTGTCTGTCTTTAGAAGGAGTGATGGTTCACTAGCTTTTAAGGGTGTACTAGACGGCAAACTCTACTTAGTTGATTTTTAGAAAGAGGAGGCCGATCTAGATGCATGCTTAATTGCTAAGACTAGCATGGGCTGGCTGTGGCATCGTTGTCTAGCACATGTTGGGATGATGAACCTTCATAAACTTCTAAAGGGAGAACATGTGTTAGGTCTAACCAATGTATTTTTCGAAAAAGATAGACCTTGTGCAGCTTGTCAAGCAGGTAAACAAGTGGGAAGTACTCATCACAGCAAGAATGTGATGACCACATCAAGACCTCTAGAGCTACTTCATATGGACCTCTTCGGACCCGTCGCCTACCTCAGCATCGGGGGAAGTAAGTATGGTCTTGTTGTTGATGATGATTTTTCCCGCTTCACTTGGGTATTCTTTTTGCAGGATAAATCAGAAACCCAAGGGACCCTAAAGCGCTTTCTAAGGAGAGCTCAAAACAAATTTGAGCTCAAGGTGAAGAAGATAAGAAGCAACAATGGGTCTGAGTTCAAGAACTTACAAGTGGAGGAGTACCTTGAGGAGGAAGGAATCAAGCACGAGTTCTCCGCTCCCTACACACCACAGCAAAACGGTGTGGTAGAGAGGAAGAACAGAACGCTCATAGACATGGCGAGGATGATGCTTGGAGAATTCAAGACGCCCGAGCGATTTTGGTCGAAAGTTGTGAACACAGCTTGCCACGCCATAAACCGGGTCTACCTTCATCGCCTCCTCAAGAAGACCTCATATGAACTTCTAACTGAGAGCACCTAGAGGGGGGGGGGTGAATAGGTGATCCTGTGAAACTTTAAAACTTAAGCCACAAAAACTTGTTAAGTGTTAGCACAATGATTGCCAAGTGGCTAAAGAGAGTCTCAACAAAACACAATACCACAAGAGATCAAGCACAGAGGTGACACAGTGGTTTATCCCGTGGTTCGGCCAAGACCAACGCTTGCCTACTCCACGTTGTGGCGTCCCAACGGACGAGGGTTGCAATCAACCCCTCTCAAGCGGTCCAAAGACCCACTTGAATACCACGGTGTTTTGTTTTGCCTTTCACTATCCCGTTTGCAAGGAATCTCCACAAATTGGAGTCTCTTGCCCTTACAAGTGTATGATCACAACGAAGCACAGAGTAAGGGAGGGAAGCAACACACACAAATCCACAGCGAAACGCGCACACACACGGTCAAGAATCGAGCTCACAAGAGTATCACAAAGTTCTCACTAGAACGGAGCTCGAAACACTTGGAATGACAAACGAATGCGCAAAGACTGAGTGTGGATGATCAAGAATGCTCAAAGGTTGCTTGTGTGTCTCCTCCATGCGCCTAGGGGCTCCTTTTATAGCCCCAAGGCAGCTAGGAGCCGTTGAGAGCAAATCCGGAAGGCCATCCTTGCCTTCTGTCGTCGGGGGCACCGGACAGTCCGGTGCACACCGGACACTGTCCGGTGCCCGATTTGTTTCCTTAAACAGCGAAGCCGACCGTTGCAGACCGTTGGCAGATCTGGCGCCGTTGGCGCACCGGACATGTCCGGTGCACACCGGACAGTCCGGTGCCGTCTTCCGACCATTGGCTCGGCCACGTGTCCCGCGCAGATTGCGCGGCCGACCGTTGGCTCACCGGACAGTCCGGTGAATTTTAGCCGTACGCCGTCGGCGAATTCCCGAGAGCGGCCAGTTCGCTCCAAGCCAGCCTGGCGCACCGGACACTGTCCGGTGCACACCGGACAGTCCGGTGCTCCAGACCGAGCTGGGTCTTGGCAGCACACAGCCAAGTCATTTTCTCCTCTTCTCTTTTCTTCTTCTTTCTGTTTCTAACACTTAGACAAGTATATTAGTATTCAAAACCAATGTACTGAGGCTTAGAAACATACCTTTATCCTTGATTTGTACTTTGTCCACCATTTTACAATTAGGCACCTGTGTTGGGCACTAAATCACCAAAATACTTAGAAATGGCCCAGGGGCACATTTCCCTTTCAATCTCCCCCTTTTTGGTGATTTATGCCAACACAACATAAAGCAAGTAGAACAAGTACAAAATCAAATCAAATAAGAACTCAAAATTGTTTTGATTCATTTTTGACATATATGGATCACTCTATGCCACCACTTGGTTTGTTTTTGCAAATCAAACTCAAATCTCTATCTCTAAGTCAAACACACATGTTGAAGCATAAAGAGAGTCATTCCAAAAAAAAAGATTGATCAAAGATTTCAAAAACTCCCCTTTGTCCCATAATCAATACTTCTCCCCACAAGAAGCCAACTTTTGACACGAGAGACAACAAAAGAGTTTTAACAAACCAAAAACTCTATTCTACTATTTTCAAAATCTCTCAAGTGGTAGCTGATCCATTTATCGCTTTGGCCTTTATTTTCTCCCCCTTTGGCATCAAACACCAAAACGGGATCAATTTTGGCCCTTTAACCCCATTGCCTCACCAAAATCTTCAATTAAGAGCAAATGGCAATAAGAGTTCATGAGATGGACTTGGAATGAATTACCCTCTCTTCGGAGTGCAGTGGAAGTCTTTTATGGTCCAAGTCCACCTTTTCCCTTTCAATTCTCCTTTGAGACTAAATCAAACAAACTCAAGCATATGGTTAGTCTCAAGGGATCAAGTTGTAACACATCTCCCCCTAAACATGTGCATCACTTTGCAACGGACTTGTGAGGTCCAGGGAGTGTTTGTACAACTTGAGCACCATAATAAGTAACAAAATGCAGAATGAACATGATCAAAGGCATAAACACATGTATGCTACATTTCAATCCAAGTTCCGCGAATCTAAGACATTTAGCTCACTACGCAGCCTGCAAAAGGTCTTCTCATCTAAAGGCTTGGTAAAGATATCGGCTAGCTGGTTCTCGGTGCTAACATAAAACACTTCGATATCTCCCTTTTGCTGGTGGTCTCTCAAAAAGTGATGCTGGATGTCAATGTGCTTTGTGCGGCTGTGCTCAACAGGATTTTCCGCTATTCGGATAGCACTCTCATTATCACATAGGAGTGGGACTTTGCTCAGATTGTAGCCAAAGTCCCTGAGGGTTTGCCTCATCCAAAGTAGTTGCGCACAACACTGTCCTGCGGCAACGTACTCGGCCTCAGCGGTGGATAGGGCAACGGATGTTTGTTTCTTAGAGTTCCATGACACCAGGGACCTTCCTAAGAATTGGCACGTCCCCGATGTACTCTTCCTATCGACCTTACATCCAGCATAGTCGGAATCTGAGTACCCAATCAAGTCAAAGTTAGACCCCTTTGGATACCAGATCCCGAAGCAAGGCGTAGCGACTAAATATCTAAGAATTCGCTTCACCGCCACCAAGTGACACTCCTTAGGATCGGATTGAAATCTAGCACACATGCATACGCTAAGCATAATATCCGGTCTACTAGCACATAAATAAAGCAAAGAACCTATCATGGACCGGTATGCTTTTTGATCAACGGACTTACCTCCTTTGTTGAGGTCGGTGTGTCCGTCGGTTCCCATCGGCGTCTTTGCGGGCTTGGCGTCCTTCATCCCAAACCTCTTTAGCAGATCTTGCGTGTACTTCGTTTGGGAGATGAAGGTGCCGTCCTTGAGTTGCTTCACTTGGAACCCAAGGAAGTAGTTCAACTCGCCCATCATCGACATCTCGAATTTCTGCGTCATCACCCTGCTAAACTCTTCACAAGACTTTTGATTAGTAGAACCAAATATTATGTCATCGACATAAATTTGGCACACAAACAAATCACCATCACAAGTCTTAGTGAAAAGAGTTGGATCGGCTTTCCCAACCTTGAAAGCATTAGCAATTAAGAAATCTCTAAGGCATTCATACCATGCTCTTGGGGCTTGTTTAAGTCCATAGAGCGCCTTAGAGAGCTTACACACGTGGTCGGGGTACCGTTCATCCTCGAAGCCAGGGGGTTGCTCCACGTACACCTCCTCCTTTATTGGCCCGTTGAGGAAAGCGCTCTTCACATCCATTTGGTACAACCTGAAAGAATGGTGAGCGGCATATGCTAGCAAGATACGAATGGACTCTAGCCTAGCCACAGGAGCAAAAGTCTCCTCAAAGTCCAAACCTGCGACTTGGGCATAACCTTTTGCCACAAGTCGAGCCTTGTTCCTCGTCACCACCCCGTGCTCGTCTTGTTTGTTGCGGAACACCCACTTGGTTCCCACAACATTTTGCTTGGGACGAGGCACCAGCGTCCAAACTTCATTGCGCTTGAAGTTGTTGAGTTCCTCCTGCATGGCCAACACCCAATCCGGATCTAGCAAGGCCTCTTCTACCCTGAAAGGCTCAATAGAGGAGACAAAAGAGTAATGTTCACAAAAATTAACTAGTCGAGACCGAGTAGTTACTCCCTTGCTAATGCCACCCAGAATTTGGTCGACGGGATGATCCCTTTGAATCATCGCTCGAACTTGGGTTGGAGGTGCCGGTTGCGCTTCTTCCTCCATCACATGATCATCTTGTGCTCCCCCTTGATCACACGCCTCCTGTTGATGAACCTGTTCATCGTCTTGAGTTGGGGGATGCACCGTTGTTGAGGAAGAAGGTTGATCTCGTTCATCTTGTTCCTGTGGCCGCACTTCTCCAATCGCCATGGTTCGTATAGCGGCCGTCGGAACATCTTCTTCATCTACATCATCACAATCAACAACTTGCTCTCTTGGAGAGCCATTAGTCTCATCAAATACAACGTCGCTAGAGACTTCAACCAAACCCGATGATTTGTTGAAGACTCTATACGCCTTTGTATTTGAATCATAACCTAATAAAAACCCTTCTACAGCTTTGGGAGCAAACTTAGAATTTCTACCCTTCTTCACTAGAATGTAGCACTTGCTCCCAAATACACGAAAGTACGATACATTGGGTTTGTTACCGGTCAGTAGCTCATACGAAGTCTTCTTGAGGAGGCGGTGAAGGTAGACCCTGTTGATGGCGTGGCAAGCCGTGTTCACGGCTTCCGACCAAAAGCACTCAGGGGTCTTGAATTCTCCAAGCATAGTCCTCGCCATATCTATGAGCGTCCTGTTCTTCCTCTCTACCACACCATTTTGCTGAGGTGTGTAGGGAGCGGAGAACTCGTGCTTGATCCCTTCCTCCTCAAGAAACTCCTCCACTTGAAGGTTCTTGAACTCGGACCCGTTGTCGCTCCTTATCTTCTTCACCTTGAGCTCAAACTCATTTTGAGCTCTCCTGAGGAAGCGCTTGAGGGTCCCTTGGGTTTCAGACTTATCCTACAAAAAGAATACCCAAGTGAAGCGGGAAAAGTCATCAACAATAACTAGACCATGCTTACTTCCTCCTATGCTTAGATAGGCGACGGGTCCGAAGAGGTCCATATGCAGCAGCTCCAGAGGTCTTGACGTGGTCATCACATTCTTGCTGTGATGTGCTCCTCCCACTTGTTTACCTGCCTGACAAGCTGCACAAGGTCTATCTTTTTCGAAATAAACATTTGTTAGACCTATCACGTGTTCTCCCTTTAGAAGCTTGTGGAGGTTCTTCATCCCCACATGTGCTAAGCGGCGATGCCACAGCCAGCCCATGCAAGTCTTAGCCATTAAGCATGCATCTAGACCGGCCTCTTCTTTTGCAAAATCAACTAAGTAAAGCTTGCCGTCTAGTACACCCTTAAAAGCTAGTGAACCATCACATCTTCTAAAGACAGACACATCTACATTTGTAAATAAACAATTATATCCCATATTGCACAGTTGACTAACAGATAGCAAATTGTAACCAAGAGACTCAACTAAAAACACATTTGAGATTGAGTGCTCATTAGAAATTGCAATTTTACCTAACCCTTTTACCTTGCCTTGATTCCCATCACCGAATATAATTGAATCTTGGGAATCCTTATTTTTGACGTAGGAGGTGAACATCTTCTTCTCCCCCGTCATATGGTTTGTGCATCCGCTGTCGATAATCCAGCTTGAACCCCCGGATGCATAAACCTGCAAGGCAAATTTAGGCTTGGGTCTTAGGTACCCAACTCATGTTGGGTCCTACAAGGTTAGCACATATATCCTTAGGGACCCAAATGCAAGTTTTATCTCCCTTGCATTTTGCCCCTAACTTCCTAGCAACTATTTTCCTATCCTTTCTACAAATAGCAAAGGAAGTGTTTAAAGCACAATAAATTATAGAAGGTTCATTCACTACTTTCCTAGGAGCATGAATAACATTCTTTCTAGGCACATGATGGATAGCATTTCTCCTAGACATATTTCTACCATGCATATAGGAAGAGCTAGAAGCAAACATGGCATGAGAGTCAAAATCATCATAAACATTTCTAGTTTGTCTCCTATCATGATACAAGAAGGCATGATTCTTTTTAGCACTGCTAGCCATAGGGGCCTTCCCTTTCTCCTTGGCGGAGATGGGAGCCTTAAGGCTTGTCAAGTTCTTGGCTTCCCTTTTGTAGCCAAGTCCATCCTTAATTGAGGGGTGTCTACCAACCGTGTAGGCATCCCTTGCAAATTTTATTTTATCAACTTCACTCTTGCTAGTCTTAAGTTGAGCATTAAGACTAGCCAATTCATTATTAAGTTTTGAAATTGAAACTAGGTGTTCACTACAAGCATTAACATCAAAATCCTTACACCTAGTGCAAATTGTAACATTTTCAACACAAGAGTTACTTGCTACTTCTAGTTTAGCGGTTAAAACATTAATTTTACCTTTTAAAGTAGAAATGGTTTCATGACAAGTAGATAGTTCATAAGAGAGCATTTCATTTCTTTTAACTTCTAAAGCATATGATTTTTGTGCCTCCACAACTTTATCATGTTCATCATACAATAAATCCTCTTGCTTTTCTAAAAGCCTATCCTTTTCATTCAAGGCATCAATCAACTCATTAATTTTATCTATCTTAGATCTATCTAAGCCCTTGAACAAGCATGAATAATCTATGTCATCATCATCACTAGACTCATTATCACTAGAAGAAGCATAAGTGGAGTCTTGAGTACTCACCTTCTTCTCCCTTGCCATAAGGCATGTGAGACGCTCGTTGGGGAAGAGGGAAGACTTGTTGAAGGCAGTGGCAGCGAGTCCTTCATTGTCGGAGTCGGAGGAGAAGCAATCCGAGTCCCACTCCTTTCCTAGATGTGCCTCGCCCTTTGCCTTCTTGTATTGCTTCTTCTTCTCTCTTTTGTTCCCTTTTTCCTGGTCACTTTCATTATCGGGACAGTTAGCGATAAAATGACCAAGCTTACCGCATTTGAAGCATGAGCGCTTCCCCTTTGTCTTGGTCTTGCTTGGCTGCCCCTTGCGACTATTTAGCGCCGTCTTGAATCTCTTGATGATGAGAGCCATCTCTTCATCATTGAGTCCGGCCGCCTCAATCTGTGCCACCTTGCTAGGTAGCGCCTCCTTGCTTCGTGTTGCCTTGAGAGCAAGGGGTTGCGGCTCGTTGATCGGACCATTCAAGGCGTCGTCCACATACCTCGCCTCCTTGATCATCATTCGCCCGCTAACGAATTTTCCAAGAACTTCTTCGGGCGACATCTTGGTGTACCTGGGATTTTCACGTATATTGTTCACCAAATGAGGATCAAGAACGGTAAATGACCTGAGCATTAGGCGGACGACGTCGTGATCCGTCCATCGCGTGCTTCCGTAGCTCCTTATCTTGTTGATAAGAGTCTTGAGCCGGTTGTATGTTTGCGTCGGCTCCTCGCCCCTTATCATTGCGAACCGTCCAAGCTCTCCCTCCACCAACTCCATCTTGGTGAGCAAGGTGACGTCGTTTCCCTCATGAGAAATCTTGAGGGTGTCCCAGATCTGCTTGGCGTTATCCAAGCCGCTTACTTTATGGTATTCATCCCTGCACAAGGAAGCTAGAAGAACAGTAGTAGCTTGTGCATTCTTATGAATTTGTTCATTAATGAACATGGGACTATCCGAACTATCAAAGTGCATTCCACTCTCTACAATCTCCCATATACTAGGATGGAGAGAGAATAGATGACTACGCATTTTGTGGCTCCAAAATCCGTAGTCCTCTCCATCAAAGTGTGGGGGCTTGCCTAGTGGAATGGAGAGCAAATGTGAATTTGAACTTTGCGGAATACGAGAGTAGTCAAAAGAAAAGTTCGAATTAACCGGTTTCCTTCTCTCGTAGTCGTTGTGGTCGTCGTCCTTTTGGGAAGAAGTAGACTCATCGCTGTCGTAGTAGACGATCTCCTTGATGTGCCTTGTCTTCTTCTTCTTCCCTTCCTTCCGTCTATGACCCGAGCCGGAGTCGGTAGGCTTGTCGTCCTTCGGCTCGTTGACGAAGGATTCCTTCTCTTTGTCGTTGATCACGATACCCTTCCCCTTAGGATCCATCTCTTCGGGCGGTTAGTCCCTTTGTGAAGAGAACGGCTCCGATACCAATTGAGAGCACCTAGAGGGGGGGGTGAATAGGTGATCCTGTGAAACTTTAAAACTTAAGCCACAAAAACTTGTTAAGTGTTAGCACAATGATTGCCAAGTGGCTAAAGAGAGTCTCAACAAAACACAATACCACAAGAGATCAAGCACAGAGGTGACACAGTGGTTTATCCCGTGGTTCGGCCAAGACCAACGCTTGCCTACTCCACGTTGTGGCGTCCCAACGGACGAGGGTTGCAATCAACCCCTCTCAAGCGGTCCAAAGACCCACTTGAATACCACGGTGTTTTGTTTTGCCTTTCACTATCCCGTTTGCAAGGAATCTCCACAAATTGGAGTCTCTTGCCCTTACAAGTGTATGATCACAACGAAGCACAGAGTAAGGGAGGGAAGCAACACACACAAATCCACAGCGAAACGCGCACACACACGGTCAAGAATCGAGCTCACAAGAGTATCACAAAGTTCTCACTAGAACGGAGCTCGAAACACTTGGAATGACAAACGAATGCGCAAAGACTGAGTGTGGATGATCAAGAATGCTCAAAGGTTGCTTGTGTGTCTCCTCCATGCGCCTAGGGGCTCCTTTTATAGCCCCAAGGCAGCTAGGAGCCGTTGAGAGCAAATCCGGAAGGCCATCCTTGCCTTCTGTCGTCGGGTGCACCGGACAGTCCGGTGCACACCGGACACTGTCCGGTGCCCGATTTGTTTCCTTAAACAGCGAAGCCGACCGTTGCAGACCGTTGGCAGATCTGGCGCCGTTGGCGCACCGGACATGTCCGGTGCACACCGGACAGTCCGGTGCCGTCTTCCGACCGTTGGCTCGGCCACGTGTCCCGTGCAGATTGCGCGGCCGACCGTTGGCCCGGCCGACCGTTGGCTCACCGGACAGTCCGGTGCACACCGGACAGTCCAGTGCACACCGGACAGTCCGGTGCACACCGGACAGTCCGGTGAATTTTAGTCGTACGCCGTCGGCGAATTCCCGAGAGCGGCCAGTTCGCTCCAAGCCAGCCTGGCGCACCGGACACTGTCCGGTGCACACCGGACAGTCCGGTGCTCCAGACCGAGCTGGGTCTTGGCAGCACACAGCCAAGTCATTTTCTCCTCTTCTCTTTTCTTCTTCTTTCTGTTTCTAACACTTAGACAAGTATATTAGTATTCAAAACCAATGTACTGAGGCTTAGAAACATACCTTTATCCTTGATTTGTACTTTGTCCACCATTTTACAATTAGGCACCTATGTTGGGCACTAAATCACCAAAATACTTAGAAATGGCCCAGGGGCACATTTCCCTTTCACTAACCGGTAACAAATCCAACATGTCATACTTTCGTGTATTTGAGAGTAAATGTTATATTCTAGTAAAGAAAGGTAGAAGTTCTAAATTTGCTCCTAAAGCTATAGAAAGGGTTTTTGCTAGGTTATGACTCAAATACAAAGGCGTATAGAGTCTTCAACAAATCATTGGGTTTGGTTGATGTCTCTAGCGACGTTGTATTTGATGAAACTAATGGCTCTCCAAGAGAGCAAGTTGGTCTTGATGATGTAGATGAAGATGATGTTCCAACGCACGCAATTTGCACCATGGCGATTGGAGATGTGCGACCACAGGAACACCAAGAGCAAGATCAACCTTCTTCCTCAACGATGGTGCATCCCCCGACTCAAGATGATGAACAGGTTCTTCAAGAGGAGGCTGCGATCAAGGGGGATCACAAGGTGACCAAGTTGTGGAGGAAGAAGCACCACGGGCCCCTCCAACTCAAGTCCGAGCAATGATTCAAAGGAATCATCCCGTCGACCAGATTTTGGGTGATATAAGCAAGGGAGTAACCACTCGCTCAAGATTAGCTAACTTTTGTGAGCATTACTCGTTTGTCTCTTCTATTGAGCCTTTCAGGGTAGAAGAGGCCTTGCTAGATCCGGACTGGGTGTTGGCCATGCAGGAAGAGCTCAACAACTTCGAGCGAAATAAAGTTTGGACCTTGGTGCCATGTCTCAAGCAAAACGTTGTGGGAACCAAGTGGGTGTTCCGCAACAAACAGGACGAGCACGGGGTGGTGACAAGGAACAAGGCTCGACTTGTGGCAAAAGGTTATGCCCAAGTTGCAGGTTTGGACTTTGAGGAGACTTTTGCTCCTGTGGCTAGGCTAGAGTCTATTCGCATTTTGTTAGCCTATGTCGCTCACCATTCCTTCAGGTTGTTCCGAATGGATGTGAAGAGCGCTTTCCTCAACGGGCCAATCAAGGAGGAGGTGTACGTTGGGCAACCACCTGGCTTTGAGGATGAACGGTACCCCGACCACGTGTGTAAGCTCTCTAAGGCGCTCTATGGACTTAAGCAAGCCCCAAGAGCATGGTATGAATGCCTTAGAGATTTCTTAATTGCTAATGCTTTTAAGGTTGGGAAAGCCGATCCAACTCTTTTCACTAAGACTTGTGATGGTGATTTATTTGTGTGCCAAATTTATGTCAATGACATAATATTTGGTTCTACTAACCAAAAGTCTTGTGAGGAGTTTAGCAGGGTGATGACTCAGAAATTTGAGATGTTGATGATGGGCGAGTTGAACTACTTCCTTGGATTCCAAGTGAAGCAACTCAAGGACGACACCTTCATCTCCCAAACAAAGTACACGCAATACTTGCTCAAGCGGTTCGGGATGAAGGATGCCAAGCCCGCGAAGACACCTATGAGAACTGACGGACATGTCGACCTCAACAAAGGAGGTAAGTCCGTTGATCAAAAGGCATACCAGTCTATGATAGGGTCATTGCTTTATTTAGGTGCCAGTAGACCGGATATTATGCTTAGCGTATGCATGTGTGCTAGATATCAATCCAACCCAAGGGAGTGTCACCTTGTGGCCGTTAAGCGGATTCTTAGATATTTAGTCGCTACGCCTTATTTTGGGATCTGGTATCCAAAGGGGTCTACCTTTGACTTAATTGGATATTCAGACTCCGATTATGCCGGGTGCAAGGTTGATAGGAAGAGTACATTAGGGACGTGCCAATTCCTAGGAAGGTCCCTAGTGTCTTGGAGTTCAAAGAAACAAACTTCCGTTGCCCTATCCACCGTTGAGGTCAAGTATGTTGCCGCAGGACAGTGTTGCGCGCAACTACTTTGGATGAGGCAAACCCTCCGGGACTTTGGCTACAATCTGAGCAAAGTCCCACTCCTATGTGACAATGAGAGTGCAATCCGCATGGCGGATAATCCTGTTGAACACAGCCGCACTAAGCACATAGACATCCGACATCACTTCCTGAGAGACCATCAGCAAAAGGGGGATATCGAGGTGTACCATATTAACACCGAGAACCAGCTAGCCGATATCTTCACCAAGCCTTTAGATGAGAAAAGGTTTTACAGGTTGCGTAGTGAGCTAAATGTCTTAGATTCGCGTAACTTGGATTGATCTATAGCATACATGTGTTTTATGCCTTTGATCATGTAATTTATGCATTTCAATCTTGTGTTGTTCATTTGTGGTGCTCAAGTTGTAAACATGATCCCCGGACCTCACAAGTCCATTTGCAAGAGATGCACTTATTTAGGGGGAGGCATGCTACAACTTGACACTTTGAGACTAACCTTTGTGTTTGAGTTCTTGATTTAGTCTCAAAAGTGGATTGAAAGGGAAAGGTGAACTTGGACCATGCAAAGACTTCCACTGCACTCCGGTAATAACTCCAAGTTCATATCTATGCTCTTATTGCCTTTTTGCTCGTATTTGACAATTTTGGTGAGGCAATGGGGTTAAAGGGCCAAGAATGATCCCGTTTTGGTGCTTAATGCCAAAGGGGGAGAAATTAAGGCCAAAGCAAATGGATCAGCTACCACTTGTGAAATTTCAAAAAGAGTAGAGTTAGAACTTTTTGATTTGTTCAAAATACTTTTTTTGTCAAAATTTGATCTCTTGTGGGGAGAATGTTGATTATGGGAAAAAGGGGGAGTTTTTGGATCTTTGATCAATTTCTCTTGGAATACCTCTCTTTATTCTTCAACAAGTGTGTTTGACTTAGAGATAGGAAATTGAATTTGATTTGCAAAAACAAACCAAGTGGTGGCAAAGAATGATCCAAATATGCCAAATATGAATCAAAAACAATTCTTGTTCTCAATTGCATTGATATTGCAATTCTTTTAGTTGCTTTTTGATGTGTTGGCATAAATCACCAAAAAGGGGGAGATTGAAAGGGATATGTGCCCTTGGGCCATTCCAAAGTGTTTTGGTGATTAAGTGTCCAACACATTTTCTCTAAGTGCTAATTTGTGCCAAAGAGTGAAGAAGTGCAAATCATATTACAAGGTACGTTTCTAGACTTAGTACATTGATTTGAGTACTAATGTATTATGTCTAAGTGTTAGAAACAGGAGAAATTTGTTTGGAATGGAGTTAGCTGTGTACAGCCAAATGCAGCTCGGTGTGGGTGCATCGGACTGTCCGGTGGTGCACCGGACAATGTCCGGTACGCCAGGCCAGCCTCCGGTGAACAGGCCACTCTCGGGAATCGACAGCGGTGTACGGCTATAATTCACCGGACTGTCCGATGGTGCACCGGACTGTCCGGTGAGTCATCCGCGGCGAAGTCGTCGCTCTCGGGAAACGTTCAACGGCGTACGGCTAAAATTCACCGGACTGTCCGGTGAGGCACCAGACTGTCTGGTGAGCCAACGGTCGACTGCGCCAACGGTCGGTCGAGCAATCCGTGCGCGACGCGTGGGCGCGCCAACGGTCGGTAGGGGGCACCGGACTGTCCGGTGTGCCAATTGCCGCAAATCTGCAATGTTCAGATGCTAGAAAAGGAAGGAGATCGCGCACTGGACAGCTACAGGGACTGTCCGGTGGCGCACTCGACAGAAGGCAAGATTTGCCTTCCAAAGTGGCCTCCAACGGCTCCTAGCTGCCTTGGGGCTATAAAAGGGGCCCCTAGGCGCATGGAGGAGTTACCCAAGCATTCTTTGATCATTCCTAAGCATCCAGACTCCACTCCCACGCATTTGATTCTTTGTGCTAGCAATTTGAGCTCCTCTTGAGTTGAGAACTCCGTGTGTTGAACTTAGAGCTTAAGTTGTGACTTGTGTGCGTGATAGTACTCTCGTTTTGAGTCTTGTGTGCATTGCTCTCCCCTCCCTTACTTCCGTGCTTCTTTGTGATCATCAGTTGCAAGGACGAGAGGCTCCAAGTTGTGGAGATTCCTCGCAAATGGGAGAAAGTATAAGAAAGAAGAACACCGTGGTATTCAAGTTGATCATTGGATCACTTGAAAGAGGTTGAGTGCAACCCTCGTCCATTAGGACACCACAACGTGAAAGTAGGCAAGTATTACTTGGCCGAACCACGGGATAACTCGCGTGTCTCTTGTGATTGCTTTTCTGTGTGATTATTGTGTTTCGCAAGAGCTTGCTCTATAGCCACTTGGTTTTATCATTTTAACACTTAACCAAGTTTTGTGGCTATTAGTTGTTAAGTTTTACAGGATCACCAAGTTTTGTGGCTATTAGTTGTTAAGTTTTACAGGATCACCTATTCACCCCCCCCTCTAGGTGCTCTCAATGTCTTGAATGTATTTAGTTTGGCTGATGAAGGTGCCCTCTTGGAGTTGCTTGACTTGAAATCCTAGAAAATACTTCAACTCCCCCATCATAGACATCTCGAATTTTTGAACCATGATCCTACTAAACTCTTCACATGTAGATTTGTTAGTAGACCCAAATATGATATCATTTGCAATAGTTTTAGTGAATAGAGTAGGATCGACCTTGCTGACTTTGAAGCCATTACTGATAAAAAATCTCCTAGGCATTCATACCATGCTCTTGGGGCTTGCTTGAGCCTATAAAGCGCCTTAGAGAGTTTGTACACATGGTTAGGATACTCACTATCTTCAAAGCCTAGAGGTTGCTCAACATAGACCTCTTCCTTGATTGGTCCATTGAGGAAGGCACTCTTCACGTCCATTTGGTAAAGCTTAAACCCATGGTAAGTAGCATAGGCAAGTAATATACGAATTGACTCAAGCCTAACTACGTGTGCATAGGTTTCACCAAAATCCAAACCTTCGACTTGTGAATATCCCTTGGCCACAAGTCGGGCTTTGTTCCTTGTCACCACACCATGCTCATCTTGCTTGTTGCGGAATACCCACTTGGTTCCTACAACATTTTGGTTAGGACGTGAAACTAAATGCCATACCTCATTCCTCGTGAAGTTGTTGAGCTCCTCTTGCATCGCCAGCACCCAATCCGAATCTTTAAGTGCATCCTCTACCCTGTGTGGCTCAATAGAGGAGACAAAAGAGTAATGTTCACAAAAATGAGTGACTCGAGATCGAGTGGTTACCCCCTTATGAATATCGCTGAGGATGGTGTTCACGGGGTGATCTCTTTGAATCGCCTGGTGGACTCTTGGGTGCGACGGCCTTTGATCTTGTTCATCTTCTTTGTCTTGATCTTGGGCATCTCCCCCTTGATCATTGTCCTCCTCTTGAGGTAGCTCATCTTCTTGATCTTCTCCTTCATCATCTTGAGCCTGATCCTCATCTTGAGTTGGTGGAGATGCTTGTGTGGAGGATGATGGTTGTTGATCTTGTGCTTGTGAAGGCTCTTCGGATTCCTTAGGACACACATCCCCAATGGACATGTTCCTTAGCGCGACGCACGGAGCCTCTTCATCATCTAGCTCATCAAGATCAACTTGCTCTACTTGATAGCGTTAGTCTCATCAAACACAATGTCACAAGAAACTTCAACTAGTCCAGTAGACTTGTTAAAGACTCTATATGCCCTTGTGTTTGAATCATAACCAAGTAAAAAGCCTTCTACAGCCTTAGGAGCAAATTTAGATTTTCTACCTCTTTTAACAAGAATAAAGCATTTGCTACCAAAGACTCTAAAATATGAAACATTTGGCTTTTTACCGGTGAGGAGTTCATATGATGTCTTCTTGAGGATTCGGTGAAGATAGAGACGGTTGATGGTGTAGCAAGCGGTGTTGATTGCTTCCGCCCAAAACCGGTCTGGTGTCTTGTACTCATCAAGCATGGTCCTCGCCATGTCAAGTAGAGTTCTATTCTTCCTCTCCACTACACCATTTATTTATGGCGTGTAGAGAGAAGAGAACTCATGCTTGATGCCCTCCTCCTCAAGAAAACCTTCAATTTGAGAGTTCTTGAACTCTGCCCCATTGTCGCTTCTTATCTTTTCGATCCTTAAGCCGAACTCATTTTGAGCCTGTCTCAAGAATCCCTTTAAGGTCTCTTGGGTTTGAGATTTTTCCTGCAAAAAGAATACCCAAGTGAAGCGAGAATAATCATCCACAATAACTAGACAGTACTTACTCCCGCCGATGCTTATGTAAGCTATCGGGCCGAATAGATCCATGTGGAGTAGCTCAAGTGGCCTGTCGGTCATCATGATGTTCTTATGTGGATGATGAACACCAACTTGCTTCCCTGCTTGACATGCGCTACAAATCCTGTCTTTCTCAAAATAGACATTTGTTAGTCCCAAAATGTGCTCTCCCTTTAGAAGCTTATGAAGATTCTTCATTCCAACGTGGGCTAGTCGGCGATGCCAGAACCAACCCATGTTAGTCTTAGCAATTAAGCAAGTGTCGAGTTCAGCTCTATTAAAATCAACTAAGTATAGCTGACCCTCTAACACTCCCTTAAATGCTATTGAATCATCACTTCTTCTAAAGACAGTAACACCTACATATGTAAAAAGACAATTGTAGCCCATTTTGCATAATTGAGAAAGTGAAAGCAAGTTATAATCTAAAGAATCTACAAGAAAAACATTGGAAATGGAATGATCAGGTGATATAACAATTTTACCAAGTCCTTTGACCAAACCTTGATTTCCATCCCCAAATGTGATAGCTCTTTGGGGATCTTGGTTTTTCTCATAGGAGGAGAACATCCTTTTCTCCCCAGTCATGTGGTTTGTGCACCCGCTATCAATGATCCAACTTGAGCCCCTGGATGCATAAACCTACAAAACAAATTTAGGCCTTGTTCTTAGGTACCCAAACGGTCTTGGGTCCTTTGACATTAGAAACAAGCACCTCGGGTACCCAAACACAAGTCTTTGACCCCTTGTGTTTGCCCCCAACATATTTGGCAACTACTTTGCCTGATTTGTTAGTAAGCACATATGAAGCATCAAAAGTATTAAATGAAATGTTATGATCATTTGATGCAATAGGAGATTTGTTTTTAGGCATTTTAACATGGGTAGAACGCCTAGAGCTAGAAGCCTCATTCTTATAAATAAAAGCATGGTGAGAAACAGAATGAGTCTTCTTTGCATGAATTCTCCTAATCTTGTCCTCAGGATTGAAAGGGAAATGTGCCCTTGGGCCATTTCTAAGTATTTTGGTGATTGAGTGCCAACACATGTGCTTAATTGTGAATTTGTGTACATGGATGAACAAGGTGCAAATCATGAAGTAAAGGTATGTTTCTAAGCCTTAGTACATTGGTTTTGTGGACTAACATATTTGTCTAAGTGTAAGAAACAGAAAGAAGAAAAAGAGAAAAGGGGAGAGAATGACTTGGCTGTGTGCAGCCAAGTCCCAGCTCGGTCTGGAGCACCGGACTGTCCGGTGTGCACCGGACAGTGTCCGGTGCGCCAGGCCTGCTCGGCGCGAACTGGCCGCTCTCGGGAATTCGCCGACGGCGTACGGCTAAAATTCACCGGACTGTCCGGTGTGCACCGGACTGTCCGGTGAGCCAATGGTCGGCCAGGGCCAACGGTCGGCCGCGCAATCCGCGCGGGACACGTGGCCGAGCCAACGGTCGGAAGACGGCACCGGACTGTCCGGTGTGCACCGGACTGTCCGGTGCGCCAACGGCTCGCAGATCTACGACAGTCTTCCAACGGTCGGAAGCGCCAGAAAAGGAAACAAATCGGGCACCGGACACTGTCCGGTGTGCACCGGACTGTCCGGTGCCCCCGACGACAGAAGGCAAGGATGGCCTTCCGGATTTGCTCTCAACGACTCCTAGCTGCCTTGGGGCTATAAAAGGAGCCCCTTGGCGCATGGAGGAGACACACAAGCAACTCTTGAGCATTCTTGATCATCCACACAAGTTCTTTGCGCATTCGTTTGTGATTCTAAGTGATTCGAGCTCTGTTCTAGCGTGAACTCTGAGATAGTCATTCGAGCTCGAGTCTTGGCCGTGTGTGTGCGCTTTTGTTGTGGATTTGTGTGTGTTGCTTCCCTCCCTTACTCTGTGCTTTCTTTGTGATCATATACTTGTAAGGGCAAGAGACTCCAATTTGTGGAGATTCCTTGCAAACGGGATAGTGAAAGGAACAACAAAACAACGTGGTATTCAAGTGGGTCTTTGGACCGCTTGAGAGGGGTTGATTGCAACCCTCGTCCGTTGGGACGCCACAACGTGGAAGTAGGCAAGCATTGGCTTGGCCGAACCACGGGATAAACCACCGTGTCCCTCTGTGCTTAATTCTTGTGGTATTGTGTTTTGTTGAGACTTCACCTTAGCCACTTGTCATTAATCGTGCTAACGCTTAACAAGTTTTTGTGGGTTAAGTTTGAAGTTTTTACAGGATCACCTATTCACCCCCCCCCCCTCTAGGTGCTCTCAATTGGTATCGGAGCCGTTCTATTCACAAAGGGACTAACCGCCCGAATAGATGGATCCTAAGGGGAAGGGTATAGTGATCAACGACAAAGAGAAGGAATCCTTCGTCAACGAGCCGAAGGACGATAAGCCTACCGACTCTGGCTCGGGCCAAAGACGAAAGGAGGGGAAGAAGAAGAAGACCAGGCGCATCAAGGAGATCGTCTACTACGACAGCGACGAGTCTACTTCTTCCCAAAAGGACGAGGACCACAACGACTACGAGAGGAGAAAACCGGTTAATTCGAACTTTTCTTTTGATTACTCTCGTATTCCGCAAAGTTCACATTCTCATTTACTCTCCATTCCACTCGGCAAGCCCCCACACTTTGATGGAGAGGACTACGGATTTTGGAGTCACAAAATGCGTAGTCACCTATTCTCTCTCCATCCTAGTATTTGGGAGATTGTAGAGAGTGGAATGCATTTTGATAGTTCGGATAGTCCCATGTTCATTAATGAACAAATTCATAAGAATGCACAAGCTACTACTGTTCTTCTAGCTTCCTTGTGCAGGGATGAATACCATAAGGTGAGCGGCTTGGATAACGCCAAGCAAATCTGGGACACCCTCAAGATTTCTCATGAGGGGAACGACGTCACCTTACTCACCAAGATGGAGTTGGTGGAGGGCGAGCTTGGACGGTTCGCAATGATAAGGGGCGAGGAGCCGACGCAAACATACAACCGGCTCAAGACCCTTATCAACAAGATAAGGAGCTACGGGAGCACGCGATGGACGGACCACGACGTCGTCCGCCTAATGCTCAGGTCCTTTACCGTACTTGATCCTCATCTCGTGAACAATATTCGTGAGAATCCCAGGTACACGATGATGACGCCCGAGGAAGTACTTGGAAAATTCGTGAGCGGGCGGATGATGATCAAGGAGGCAAGATACGTCGACGACGCGTTGAACGGACCACTCCATGAGCCTCAACCCATTGCTCTAAAGGCAACGAGGAGCAAGGAGTCGCTACCTAGCAAGGTGGCGCAAGTTGAGGCGGCTGGCCTTAATGATGAAGAGATGGCTCTCATCATTAAAAGATTCAAGACGGTGCTTAAAGGTCACAAGGGACAACCAAGCAAGACCAAAGCCAAGGGGAAGCGCTCATGCTTCAAATGCGGTAAGCTTGGTCATTTCATTGCTAACTGTCCCGATAATGAAAGTGACCAGGAAAAGGGGAACAAAAGAGAGAAAAAGAAGCAATACAAGAAGGCAAAGGGCGAGGCGCATCTAGGAAAGGAGTGGGACTCGGATTGCTCCTCCTCCGACTCCGACAACGAAGGACTCGCCGCCACTGCCTTCAACAAATCGGCTCTCTTCCCCAACGAGCGTCTCACTTGTCTTATGGCAAGAGAGAAGAAGGTAAGTACTAAAGACTCCACTTATGCTTCTTCTAGTGATAGTGAGTCTAGTGATGATGATATAGATTATTCTTGCTTGTTCAAGGGCTTAGATAGATCTAAGATAGATAAAATCAATGAATTGATTGATGCATTGAATGAAAAGGATAGGCTTTTAGAAAAGCAAGAAGATTTATTGTATGATGAACATGATAGGTTTGTAGAGGCACAAAAATCATATGCTTTAGAAGTAAAAAGAAATGAAATGCTTTCTAGTGAAATATCTTCCTGTCATGAAACCATTTCTACCTTAAGAAGTGTTAATATTGATTTAAGTGCTAAACTAGAAGTAGCTAGTAAATCAAATTCTTGTGTTGAACATGTTGAAATTTGTACTAGGTGTAAGGATTTTGATGTTAATGCTTGTAGTGAACACCTAGTTCTAATTTCCAAATTAAATGATGAAGTGGCTAGTCTTAATGCCCAACTTAAGACTAGCAAGAATGAAGTTGATAAAATAAAATTTGCAAGGGATGCCTACACGGTTGGTAGACACCCCTCAATTAAGGATGGGCTTGGCTTCAAGAGGGAAGCCAAGAACTTAACAAGCCATAAGGCTCCCGTCTTCGTCAAGGAGAAAGGGAAGGCCCCTATGGCTAATAGTGCTAAAAAGAACCATGCTTTTATGTATTATGATAGGAGACATGCTAGAAATGCTTATAATCATTTTGATTCACATGTTTATGATTCTCATGCAATGTTTGCTTCTAGTTCTTCTTATAATCATGGTAGAGATATGTGTAGGAGAAATGTTGTACATATGCCTAGGAGATATATTGCTCATGTACCTAGAAAGAATGTTATTCATGCTCCTAGGAAAGTAGTGAATGAACCTTCTACCATTTATTATGCTTGTAATGCTCCTTTTGCTATTTGTAGAAAGGGTAAGAAGGTAGTTGCTAGGAAATTAGGGGCTAGATGCAAGGGAGATAAATCTTGCATTTGGGTCCCTAAGGATATTTGTACTAACCTTGCAGGACCCAACATGAGTTGGGTACCTAAGACCCAAGCCTAAATTTGCCTTGCAGGTTTATGCATCCGGGGGTTCAAGCTGGATTATCGACAGCGGATGCACAAACCATATGACGGGGGAGAAGAAGATGTTCACCTCCTACGTCAAGAATAAGGATTCCCAAGATTCAATTATATTCGGTGATGGGAATCAAGGCAAGGTAAAAGGGTTAGGTAAAATTGCAATTTCTAATGAGCATTCTATCTCAAATGTATTCTTAGTGGAGAGTCTTGGATATAATTTGCTATCTGTTAGTCAATTATGTCAAATGGGATATAATTGTTTATTTACAAATGTAGATGTGTCTGTCTTTAGAAGATGTGATGGTTCACTAGCTTTTAAGGGTGTACTAGACGGCAAGCTTTATTTAGTTGACTTTGCAAAAGAAGAGGCCGGTCTAGATGCATGCTTAATGGCTAAGACTTGCATGGGCTGGCTGTGGCATCGCCGCTTAGCACATGTGGGGATGAAGAACCTCCACAAGCTTCTAAAGGGAGAACACGTGATAGGTCTAACAAATGTTTATTTCGAAAAAGATAGACCTTGTGCAGCTTGTCAAGCAGGTAAGCAGGTGGGAGGAGCACATCACAGCAAGAATGTGATGACCACATCAAGACCTCTGGAGCTGCTGCATATGGACCTCTTCGGACCCGTCGCCTATCTAAGCATAGGAGGAAGTAAGTATGGTTTAGTTATTGTTGATGACTTTTCCCGCTTCACTTGGGTGTTCTTTTTGCAGGATAAGTCTGAAACCCAAGGGACCCTCAAGCGCTTCCTCAGGAGAGCTCAAAATGAGTTTGAGCTCAAGGTGAAGAAGATAAGGAGCGACAACGGGTCCGAGTTCAAGAACCTTCAAGTGGAGGAGTTTCTTGAGGAGGAAGGGATCAAGCACGAGTTCTCCGCTCCCTACACACCACAGCAAAATGGTGTGGTAGAGAGGAAGAACAGGACGCTAATCGATATGGCGAGGACGATGCTTGGAGAGTTCAAGACCCCCGAGTGCTTTTGGTCGGAAGCCGTGAACACGGCTTGCCACGCCATCAACAGGGTCTACCTTCACCGCCTCCTCAAGAAGACGTCATATGAGCTACTAACCGGTAACAAACCCAATGTATCTTACTTTCGTGTTTTTGGGAGCAAGTGCTACATTCTAGTGAAGAAGGGTAGAAATTCTAAGTTTGCTCCCAAAGCTGTAGAAGGGTTTTTATTAGGTTATGATTCAAATACAAAAGCGTATAGGGTCTTCAACAAATCATCGGGTTTGGTTGAAGTCTCTAGCGACGTTGTATTTGATGAGACTAATGGCTCTCCAAGAGAGCAAGTTGTTGATTGTGATGATGTAGATGAAGAAGATGTTCCAACGGCCGCTATACGAACCATGGCGATTGGAGACGTTCGGCCACAGGAACAGGATGAACGTGATCAACCTTCTTCCTCAACGACGGTGCATCCCCCAACTCAAGACGATGAACAGGTTCATCAAAAGGAGGCGTGTGATCAAGGGGGAGCACAAGACGATCAAGTAATGGAGGAAGAAGCGCAACCGGCACCTCCAACCCAAGTTCGAGCAATGATTCAAAGGGATCATCCCGTCGACCAAATTCTGGGTGACATTAGCAAGGGAGTAACTACTCGATCTCGATTAGTTAATTTTTGTGAACATTACTCGTTTGTCTCCTCTATTGAGCCTTTCAGGGTAGAGGAGGCCTTGCTAGATCCGGACTGGGTGTTGGCCATGCAGGAGGAACTTAACAACTTCAAGCGCAATGAAGTTTGGACGCTGGTACCTCGTCCCAAGCAAAATGTTGTGGGAACCAAGTGGGTGTTCCGCAACAAACAAGACGAGCACGGAGTGGTGACAAGGAACAAGGCTCGACTTGTGGCAAAAGGTTATGCCCAAGTCGCAGGTTTGGACTTTGAGGAGACTTTTGCTCCTGTGGCTAGGCTAGAGTCCATTCGTATCTTGCTAGCATATGCCGCTCACCATTCTTTCAGGTTGTACCAAATGGATGTGAAGAGCGCGTTCCTCAACGGGCCAATAAAGGAGGAGGTGTACGTGGAGCAACCCCCTGGCTTCGAGGATGAGCGGTACCCCGACCACGTGTGTAAGCTCTCTAAGGCGCTCTATGGACTTAAACAAGCCCCAAGAGCATGGTATGAATGCCTTAGAGATTTCTTACTTGCTAATGCTTTCAAGGTTGGGAAAGCCGATCCAACTCTCTTTACAAAGACATGTGATGGTGATTTGTTTGTATGCCAAATTTATGTCGATGACATAATATTTGGTTCTACTAATCAAAAGTCTTGTGAAGAGTTTAGCAGGGTGATGACGCAGAAATTCGAGATGTCGATGATGGGCGAGTTGAACTACTTCCTTGGGTTCCAAGTGAAGCAACTCAAGGACGGCACCTTCATCTCCCAAACGAAGTACACGCAAGATCTGCTAAAGCGGTTTGGGATGAAGGACGCCAAGCCCGCAAAGACTCCGATGGGAACCGACGGACACACCGACCTCAACAAAGGAGGTAAGTCCGTTGATCAAAAAGCATACCGGTCAATGATAGGGTCTTTACTTTATTTATGTGCTAGTAGACCGGATATTATGCTTAGCGTATGCATGTGTGCTAGATTTCAATCCGATCCTAAGGAGTGTCACTTGGTGGCGGTGAAGCGAATTCTTAGATATTTAGTCGCTACGCCTTGCTTCGGGATCTGGTATCCAAAGGGGTCTAACTTTGACTTAATTGGGTACTCAGATTCCGACTATGCTGGATGTAAGGTCGATAGGAAGAGTACATCGGGGACGTGCCAATTCTTAGGAAGGTCCCTGGTGTCATGGAATTCTAAGAAACAAACCTCCGTTGCCCTATCTACCGCTGAGGCCGAGTACGTTGCCGCAGGTCAGTGTTGCGCGCAACTACTTTGGATGAGGCAAACCCTCAGGGACTTTGGCTACAATCTGAGCAAAGTCCCACTCCTATGTGACAATGAGAGTGCTATCCGAATAGCGGAAAATCCTGTTGAGCACAGCCGCACAAAGCACATTGACATCCGGCATCACTTTTTGAGAGACCACCAGCAAAAGGGAGATATCGAAGTGTTTTATGTTAGCACCGAGAACCAGCTAGCCGATATCTTTACCAAGCCTTTAGATGAGAAGACCTTTTGCAGGCTGCGTAGTGAGCTAAATGTCTTAGATTCGCGGAACTTGGATTGAATTGTAGCATACTGTATTCATGCTTTTGATCATGTTCCCTTCTGCATATTGTTGCTTATTATGGTGCTCAAGTTGTACAAACACTCCCTGGACCTCACAAGTCCGTTGCAAAGTGATGCACATGTTTAGGGGGAGACATGTTACAACTTGACCCTTTGAGACTAACCATATGCTTGAGTTTGTCTGTTTTAGTCACAAAGGAGAATTGAAAGGGAAAAGGTGGACTTGGACCATGAAAGACTTCCACTGCACTCCGATGAGGGGTAACTTATTCCAAGTCCATCTCATTAACTCTTATTGCCATTTGCTCTTAATTGAAGACTTTGGTGAGGCAATGGGGTTAAAGGGCCACAATTGATCCCGTTTTGGTGCTTGATGCCAAAGGGGGAGAAAATAAAGGCCAAAGCAATAAATGGATCAGCTACCACTTGAGAGATTTTGAAAATAGTAGAATAGAGTTTTTGATTTGTCAAAAGTCTTAAGTTGTCTCTCTTGTCAAAAGTTGGCTTCTTGTGGGGAGAAGTATTGATTATGGGAAAAAGGGGGAGTTTTTGAAATCCTTGATCAATCTCTTTTTGAATGACTCTCTTTATGCTTAAACATGTGTGTTTAACTTAGAGATAGAGATTTGTGTTTGATTTGCAAAAACAAACCAAGTGGTGGCAAAGGATGATCCATATATGCCAAAATTGATTCAAAATAAATTTAAGTGTTATTTGAATTGAGTTTGCACTTGTTCTAGTGGCTTTATGTTGTGTTGGCATAAATCACCAAAAAGGGGGAGATTGAAAGGGAAATGTGCCCTTGGGCCATTTCTAAGTATTTTGGTGATTGAGTGCCAACACATGTGCTTAATTGTGAATTTGTGTACATGGATGAACAAGGTGCAAATCATGAAGTAAAGGTATGTTTCTAAGCCTTAGTACATTGGTTTTGTGGACTAACATATTTGTCTAAGTGTAAGAAACAGAAAGAAGAAAAAGAGAAAAGGGGAGAGAATGACTTGGCTGTGTGCAGCCAAGTCCCAGCTCGGTCTGGAGCACCGGACTGTCCGGTGTGCACCGGACAGTGTCCGGTGCGCCAGGCCTGCTCGGCGCGAACTGGCCGCTCTCGGGAATTCGCCGACGGCGTACGGCTAAAATTCACCGGACTGTCCGGTGTGCACCGGACTGTCCGGTGAGCCAATGGTCGGCCAGGGCCAACGGTCGGCCGCGCAATCCGCGCGGGACACGTGGCCGAGCCAACGGTCGGAAGACGGCACCGGACTGTCCGGTGTGCACCGGACTGTCCGGTGCGCCAACGGCTCGCAGATCTACGGCAGTCTTCCAACGGTCGGAAGCGCCAGAAAAGGAAACAAATCGGGCACCGGACACTGTCCGGTGTGCACCGGACTGTCCGGTGCCCCCGACGACAGAAGGCAAGGATGGCCTTCCGGATTTGCTCTCAACGGCTCCTAGCTGCCTTGGGGCTATAAAAGGAGCCCCTTGGCGCATGGAGGAGACACACAAGCAACTCTTGAGCATTCTTGATCATCCACACAAGTTCTTTGCGCATTCGTTTGTGATTCTAAGTGATTCGAGCTCTGTTCTAGCGTGAACTCTGAGATAGTCATTCGAGCTCGAGTCTTGGCCGTGTGTGTGCGCTTTTGTTGTGGATTTGTGTGTGTTGCTTCCCTCCCTTACTCTGTGCTTTCTTTGTGATCATATACTTGTAAGGGCAAGAGACTCCAATTTGTGGAGATTCCTTGCAAACGGGATAGTGAAAGGAACAACAAAACAACGTGGTATTCAAGTGGGTCTTTGGACCGCTTGAGAGGGGTTGATTGCAACCCTCGTCCGTTGGGACGCCACAACGTGGAAGTAGGCAAGCATTGGCTTGGCCGAACCACGGGATAAACCACCGTGTCCCTCTGTGCTTAATTCTTGTGGTATTGTGTTTTGTTGAGACTTCACCTTAGCCACTTGGCATTAATCGTGCTAACGCTTAACAAGTTTTTGTGGGTTAAGTTTGAAGTTTTTACAGGATCACCTATTCACCCCCCCCCCCCCCTCTAGGTGCTCTCAAGGATAACCAGCAGGATATAAAATATAGCCCTCGTTATCCTAAGGCATGGGAGCCTTGCCCTTAACAAAATTAGATAATCTTTTAGGAGGGGCATTAAGCTTAACATTGTCTCCCTGTTGGAAGCCAATGTCATCCTTAATGCCAGGGCGTCTCCCACTATAGAGCATGCTTCTAGAAAATTTAAATTTTTCATTTTCCAAGTCATGCTTATTGATTTTAGCAGTTAATGTAGCTATATGATCATTTTGTTGTTTAATTAAAGCAAGGTGATCATGAATAGTATCTACATTAACATCTCTACATCTAGTGCAAATAGAAACATGATCAACCGTAGATGTAGAGGGTTTGCAATCATTTAATTCAACAATCTTAGCATGTAAAATAGCATTCTCATCTCTAAGATTGGTAATAGCATCATTGCAAACATTTAAATCCTTAGCCTTAGCAATTAATTTTTCATTCTCAATCTTAAGGCTAGCAAGAGATTCATTCAACATGTCAATCTTAGCAATTAAACTAGCATTATCATTTCTAAGATTAACAATTGAATCATCACAATCATTTGATTTCTCAACCTTAGCAATTAATTTGGCATTTTCATTTCTAAGGCTACAAATAATGTCATGGCAAGTGCTAAGCTCACTAGTCAATTTTTCATTTTTCTCTACCTCCTGAGCATAAGCATTTTTAACCTTAACATGCTTTTTGTTTTCCTTAATAAGGAAGTCCTCTTGGCTATCCAAGAGTTCATCCTTCTCATGAATAGCCCTAATCAATTCATTCAATTTCTCTTTTTGTTGCATGTTAAGATTGGCAAAAAGAGTAAGCAAGTTATCCTCATCATCACTAGAATTATCCTCATCACTAGAAGTTGCATACTTAGTGGAGGATCTAGATTTTACCTTCTTCTTCTTGTCATCCTTTGCCATGAGGCACTTGTGGCCGACGTTGGGGAAGAGAAGACCCTTGTTGACGGTGATGTTTGCGGCGTCCTCGTCGAAGGAGGAGTCGGTGGAGCTCTCGTCGGAGTCCCACTCTCGACAAACATGGGCATCGCCGCCCTTCTTCTTGTAGTATTTCTTCTCCTCCTTCTTCTTCCCCCTCTTGTCGTCGCCCCTGTCACTGTCACTAGAAATATGACATTTTGCTATAAAGTGACCGGGTTACCACACTTGTAGCAAACTTTCTTGGAGCGGGGCTTGTAGTCTTTCCCCCTCCTTTGCTTGAGGATTTGGTGGAAGCTCTTGATGATGAGCGTTATTTCCTCGTTGTCGAGCTTGGAGGCGTCGATGGGAAGCCTACTTGATGTAGACTCTTCTTTCTTCTCCTCTGTTGCTTTGAAAGCAACGGGTTGCACATCGGGTGTGGAGGAGGTGCCTTGCTCGACGATTTTCTTGGAGCCTTTGATCATTGAAAGTCGCCTAGAGGGGGGTGAATAGGGCGAAACTGAAATTTACAAAGTTAATCACAACTACAAGCCGGGTTAGCGTTAGAAATATAATAGAGTCCGAGAGAGAGGGTGAAAAACAAATCGCAAGCGAATAAAGAGTGTGACACGTGGATTTGTTTTACCGAGGTTCGGTTCTCGCAAACCTACTCCCCGTTGAGGAGACCACAAAGGCCGGGTCTATTTCAACCCTTTCCCTCTCTCAAACGGTCCCTCGGACCGAGTGAGCTTCTCTTCTCAAATCAACCGGGAACAAAACTTCCCCGCAAGGACCACCACACAATTGGTGTCTCTTGCCTCGGTTACAATTGAGTTTTGATCACAAGAACAAATGAGAAAGAAAAGAAGCAATCCAAGCGCAAGAGCTCGAAAGAACACAACAAATCTCTCTCACTAGTCACTAAGGCTTTGTGTGGAATTGGAGAGGATTTGATCACTTTGGTGTGTCTAGAATTGAATGCTAGAGATCTTGTAAGGTGTAGAAGTGTGAAAACTTGGATGACTTGAATGTGGGGTGGTTGGGGGTATTTATAGCCCCAACCACCAAACTAGCCGTTGGTGAGGGCTTCTGTCGCATGGCGCACCGGACAGTCCGGTGCGCCACCGGACACTGTCCGGTGCGCCAGCCACGTCACCAGGCCTTTGGGTTCCGACTGTTGGAGCTCTGACGAGTGGGCCCGCCTGGCTGTCCGGTGGTGCACCAGACAGGTCCTGTAGACTGTCCGGTGTGCCACCCACGCGTGCTCTGCTCCTCTGCGCGCGCTGGCGCGCATTTAATGTTGTAGCAGGTGACCGTTGGCGCGAAGTAGCCGTTGCTCCGCTGGCTCACCGGACAGTCTGGTGTGCACCGGACATGTCCGGTGAATTATAGCGGAGCGGATTCCCGAAGCTGGCGAGTTCAGAGTCGCTTCTCCTTGGAGCACCGGACACTGTCCGGTGTACACCGGACAGTCCGGTGAATTATAGTGCGGACGTGCTCTTTCTAATGATTTTACACCCCGCCCAATCGGCATCCGAATAACCAATTAAATCAAAAGTGGATCCCCGAGGGTACCAAAGCCCAAACTTAGGAGTATAAGCCAAATATCTCAAGATTCGTTTTACGGTCGTAAGGTGAGATTCCTTAGGGTCGGCTTGGAATCTTGCACACATGCATACGGAAAGCATAATGTCCGGTCGAGATGCACATAAATAGAGTAATGAACCTATCATCGACCGGTATACCTTTTGATCGACGGATTTACCTTCCGTGTCGAGGTCGAGATGCCCATTGGTTCCCATGGGAGTCTTGATGGGCTTGGCATCCTTCATTCCAAACTTGTTTAGAATGTCTTGAGTGTACTTCGTTTGGCTAATGAAGTTGCCCTCTTGGAGTTGCTTTACTTGAAATCCTAAGAAATACTTCAACTCCCCCATCATTGACATCTCGAATTTTTGTGTCATGATCCTACTAAATTCCTCACAAGTAGATTCGTTAGTAGACCCAAATATAATATCATCAACGTAAATTTAGCATACGAACAAATCATTGTCAAGAGTTTTAGTGAATAAAGTAGGATCGGCCTTGCGGACTTTGAAGCCATTAGCAATAAGGAAATCTCTTAGGCATTCATACCATGCTCTTGGGGCTTGCTTGAGCCCATAAAGCGCCTTAGAGAGCCTATAGACATGGTTAGGATACTCACTGTCTTCAAAGCCGGGAGGTTGCTCAACATAGACCTCTTCCTTAATTGGTCCGTTGAGGAAGGCACTCTTCACGTCCATTTGGTAAAGCTTGAAGCCATGGTAAGTAGCATAGGCTAATAATATGCGAATTGATTCAAGCCTAGCTACGGGTGCATAGGTTTCACCAAAATCCAAACCTTCGACTTGGGAGTATCCCTTGGCCACAAGTCGAGCTTTGTTCCTTGTCACCACACCATGCTCGTCTTGCTTGTTGCGGAAGACCCACTTGGTCCCTAAAACATTTTAGTTAGGACGTGGAACTAAATGCCATACCTCGTTTCTAGTGAAATTGTTGAGCTCCTCTTGCATCGCCATCACCCAATCCGAATCTTGGAGTGCTTCCTCTACCCTGTGTGGCTCAATAGAGGAAACAAAAGAGTAATGCTCACAAAAATGTGCAACACGAGATCTAGTGGTTACCCCCTTATGAATGTCACCGAGGATGGTGTCGACGGGGTGATCTCGTTGTATTGCTTGGTGGACTCTTGGGTGTGGCGGCCTTGGTTCTTCATCCTCCTTGTCTTGATCATTTGCATCTCCCCCTTGATCATTGCCATCATCTTGAGGTGGCTCATCTCTTTGATCTTCTCCTTCATCAACTTGAGCCTCATCCTCAATTTGAGTTGGTGGAGATGCTTGCGTGGAGGAAGATGGTTGATCTTGTGCATTTGGAGGCTCTTCAGATTTCTTAGGACACACATCCCCAATGGACATGTTCCTTAGCGCGATGCACGGAGCCTCTTCATTACCTATCTCATCAAGATCAACTTGCTCTACTTGAGAGCCGTTAGTCTCATCAAACACAACGTCACAAGAAACTTCAACTAGTCCTGAGGACTTGTTAAAGACTCTATATGCCCTTGTGTTTGAATCATATCCTAGTAAAAAGCCTTCTACTGTCTTAGGAGCAAATTTAGATTTTCTACCTCTTTTAACAAGAATAAAGAATTTGCTACCAAAGACTCTAAAATATGAAATATTGGGCTTTTTACCGGTTAGGAGTTCATAGGATGTCTTCTTGAGGATTCGGTGAAGGTATAACCGGTTGATGGCGTAGCAGGCGGTGTTGACCGCCTCGGCCCAAAACCGATCCGGCGTCTTGTACTCATCAAGCATGGTTCTTGCCATGTCCAATAGAGTTCGATTCTTCCTCTCCACTACACCATTTTGTTGTGGGGTGTAGGGAGAAGAGAACTCATGCTTGATGCCCTCCTCAAGGAAGCCTTCAATTTGTGAATTCTTGAACTCCGTCCCGTTGTCGCTTCTAATTTTCTTGATCCTTAAGCCGAACTCATTTTGAGCCCGTCTCAAGAATCCCTTTAAGGTCTCTTGGGTTTGAGATTTTTCCTGCAAAAAGAATACCCAAGTGAAGCGAGAATAATCATCCACAATAACTAGACAGTACTTACTCCCGCCGATGCTTATGTAAGCGATCGGGCCGAATAAATCCATGTGTAGGAGCTCCAGTGGCCTGTCAGTCGTCATAGTGTTCTTGTGTGGATGATGAGTGCCAACTTGCTTCCCTGCTTGGCATGCGCTACAAATCCTGTCTTTCTCAAAATGAACATTTGTTAATCCTAAAATGTGTTCTCCCTTTAGAAGCTTATGAAGATTCTTCATTCCAACATGGGCTAGTCGGTGATGCCAGAACCAACCCATGTTAGTCTTAGCAATTAAGCAGGTGTCGAGTTCAGCTCTATCAAAATCTACCAAGTATAGCTGACCTTCTAACACTCCCTTAAATGCTATTGAATCATCACTTCTTCTAAACACAGTGACACCTATATCAGTAAATAGACAGTTGTAGCCCATTTGACATAATTGAGATACGGAAAGCAAATTGTAATCTAATGAATCAACAAGAAAAACATTGGAAATGGAATGGTCAGGAGATATAGCTATTTTACCCAAACCTTTGACCAAACCTTGGTTTCCATCCCCGAATGTGATAGCTCATTGAGGATCTTGGTTTTTCTCGTAGGAGAACATCTTCTTCTCCCCTGTCATGTGGTTTGTGCACCCGCTATCGATGATCCAACTTGAGCCCCCGGATGCATAAACCTACAAAACAAGTTTAGTTCTTGACTTTAGGTACCCAAACGGTTTTGGGTCCTTTGGCATTAGAAACAAGAACTTTGGGTACCCAAACACAAGTCTTTGACCCCTTGTGTTTGCCCCCAACAAACTTGGCAACTACCTTGCCGGATTTGTTAGTTAAAACATATGATGCATCAAAAGTTTTAAATGAAATGCTATGGTCATTTGATGCACTAGGAGTTTTCTTTTTAGGCAACTTAGCACGGATTGGTTGCCTAGAGCTAGATGTCTCACCCTTATACATAAAAGCATGATTAGGGCCAGGGTGAGACTTCCTAGAGTGAATTCTCCTAATCTTGCTCTCGGGATAACCGGCAGGGTACAAAATGTAGCCCTCGTTATCCTGAGGCATGGGAGCTTTGCCCTTAACAAAATTAGACAATCTTTTAGGAGGGGCATTAAGTTTGACATTGTCTCCCCTTTGGAAGCCAATGCCATCCTTGATGCCAGGGCGTCTCCCACTATAGAGCATACTTCTAGCAAATTTAAACTTTTCATTTTCTAAGTTATGCTCGGCAATTTTAGCATCTAATTTAGCTATATGATCATTTTGTTGTTTAATTAAAGTCATATGATCATGAATAGCATCAATATCAACATCTCTACATCTAGTACAAATTGACACATGCTCAACGGTAGATGTAGAGGGTTTGCAAGATTTTAATTCTACAACCTTAGCATGTAATATATCATTTTCACTTCTAAGGTTAGAAATAGTAACATTGCAAACATCAAAATCTTTAACCTTAGCAATTAATTTTTCATTTTCAATCCTAAGGCTAGCAAGAGAATTATTCAATTCTTCAATCTTAGCAAGCAAATCAACATTATCATCTTTAAGATTGGGAATTGATACATTACAAATATGAGAATCAACCTTAGCATTTAAACTAGCATTTTCATTTCTAAGGTTGGTAATAGTGTCATGGCAAGTGCTTAGCTCACTAGTTAATTTCTCACATTTTTCAACTTCTAGAGCATAAGCATTTTTTACCTTAACATGCTTCTTGTTTTCCTTAATTAGGAAGTCCTCTTGAGAATCCAAGAGGTCATCCTTCTCATGAATGGCACTAATTAATTCATTTAACTTTTCCTTTTGTTGCATGTTAAGGTTGGCAAAAAGGGTACGCAAATTATCTTCCTCATCACTAGCATTATCATCACTAGAGGACTCATATCTAGTGGAGGATTTGGATTTAACCTTCTTCTTTTTGCCGTCCTTTGCCATGAGGCATTTGTGGCCGACGTTGGGGAAGAGAAGACCCTTGGTGACGGCGATGTTGGCGGCGTCCTCGTCGGAGGAGGAGTCGGTGGAGCTCTCATCGGAGTCCCACTCCCGGCACACATGGGCATCGCCGCCCTTCCTCTTGTGATATCTCTTCTTCTCCTTTCTTCTCCCCTTCTTGTCGTTGTCCCTGTCACTATCACTTGATAATGGACATTTAGCAATAAAGTGACCGGGCTTACCACACTTGTAGCAAACCTTCTTGGAACGGGATTTGTAATCCTTCCCCTTTCGTTGCTTGAGGATTTGGCGAAAGCTTTTGATGATTAAAGCCATCTCCTCATTGTCGAGCTTGGAGGCGTCGATGGGTGTTCGATTTGGAGTAGATTCCTCCTTCTTTTCTTCCGTCGCCTTGAATGCGACCGGTTGTGCTTCGAACGTGGAGGGGCCATCAAGCTCGTTGATATTCTTTGAGCCTTTGATCATCAACTCAAAGCTCACAAAATTACCTATAACTTCCTCGGGGGTCATTTGTGTATATCTAGGATTACCACGAATTAATTGAACTTGAGTAGGGTTAAGGAAAACAAGTGATCTAAGAATAACCTTAACCACTTCGTGGTCATCCCATTTTTTGCTCCCGAGGTTGCGCACTTGATTCACCAAGGTTTTGAGCCGGTTGTACATGTCTTGTGGCTCCTCCCCTTGGCGAAGACGGAAGCGATCGAGCTCCCCCTCGATCGTTTCCCGCTTGGTGATCTTGGTCACCTCATCTCCTTCGTGCGCGGTTTTTAGCACGTCCCAAATTTCCTTGGCGCTCTTCAACCCTTGCACCTTGTTATACTCCTCTCGACTTAGAGAGGTGAGGAGTATAGTGGTGGCTTGTGAGTTGAAGTGCTCGATTTGGGCCACTTCGTCCTCATCATAATCTTCATCCCCTACGGATGGTACCTGTACACCAAACTCAACAACATCCCATATACTTTTGTGGAGTGAGGTTAGGTGATATCGCATCATATCACTCCACCTAGCATAATCTTCACCATCAAACGTTGGTGGTTTTCCTAATGGGACGGAAAGTAAAGGTGTATGTTTAGGAATGCGAGGGTAGCGTAGGGGGATCTTACTAAACTTCTTGCGCTCATGGCGCTTAGAAGTGACGGACGGCGCGTCGGAGTCGGAGGTCGATGGTGATGAAGAGTCGGTCTCGTAGTAGACCACTTTCCTCATCATCTTGTGCTTATCGCCTCTCCGATGCGACTTGTGGGAAGATGATTTCTTCTCCTTCCCCTTCCCTTTGTTGGAGGAGTCTTTCTTCTCCTTCCTCTTGTTGCGGGACTCTTCAGATGAAGTCTCCCCGTGGCTTGTAGTAGGCTTGTCGCCGGTCTCCATCTCCTTCTTGGCGTGATCTCCCGACATCACTTCGAGCGGTTAGGCTCTAATGAAGCACCGGGCTCTGATACCAATTGAAAGTCGCCTAGAGGGGGGTGAATAGGGCGAAACTAAAATTTACAAAGTTAATCACAACTACAAGCCGAGTTAGCGTTAGAAATATAATAGAGTCCGAGAGAGAGGGTGAAAAACAAATCGCAAGCGAATAAAGAGTGTGACACGTGGATTTGTTTTACCGAGGTTCGGTTCTCGCAAACCTACTCCCCGTTGAGGAGGCCACAAAGGCCGGGTCTATTTCAACCCTTTCCCTCTCTCAAACGGTCCCTCGGACCGAGTGAGCTTCTCTTCTCAAATCAACCGGGAACAAAACTTCCCCGCAAGGACCACCACACAATTGGTGTCTCTTGCCTCGGTTACAATTGAGTTTTGATCACAAGAACAAATGAGAAAGAAAAGAAGCAATCCAAGCGCAAGAGCTCGAAAGAACACAACAAATCTCTCTCACTAATCACTAAGGCTTTGTGTGGAATTGGAGAGGATTTGATCACTTTGGTGTGTCTAGAATTGAATGCTAGAGATCTTGTAAGGTGTAGAAGTGTGAAAACTTGGATGACTTGAATGTGGGGTGGTTGGGGGTATTTATAGCCCCAACCACCAAACTAGCCGTTGGTGAGGGCTTCTGTCGCATGGCGCACCGGACAGTCCGGTGCGCCAGCCACGTCACCAGGCCTTTGGGTTCCGACCGTTGGAGCTCTGATGAGTGGGCCCGCCTGGCTGTCCGGTGGTGCACCGGACAGGTCCTATAGACTGTCCGGTGTGCCACCCGCGCGTGCTCTGCTCCTCTGCGTGCGCTGGCGCGCATTTAATGTTGTAGCAGGTGACCGTTGGCGCGAAGTAGCCGTTGCTCCGCTGGCTCACCGGACAGTCCGGTGTGCACCAGACATGTCCGGTGAATTATAGCGGAGCGGTTTCCCGAAGCTGGCGTGTTCAGAGTCGCTTCTCCTTGGAGCACCGAACACTGTCCGGTGTACACCGGACAGTCCGGTGAATTATAGCGCGGCGCCTCTGAGTTTTCCCGAAGGTGCGAAGTTTAGCTTGGAGTCCCCTGGTGCACCGGACACTGTCCGGTGGCACACCGGACAGTCCGGTGCACCAGACCAAGGTGCCTTCGGTTGTCCCTTTGCTCTTTTGTTTGAACCCCTTTTCTTGGTCTTTTTATTGGCTTATTGTGAACCTTTGGCACCTGTAGAACTTATAGACTAGAGCAAACTAGTTAGTCCAAATATTTGTGTTGAGCAATTCAACCACCAAAATTAATTTAGGAATATAGGTGTAAGCCTAATTCCCTTTCAATCATCAATTCAAAGCTCACAAATTTTCCTATCACTTCCTCGGGAGACATTAGTTTATATCTAGGATCACCATGAATTAATTGAACTTGAGTAGGGTTAAGAAAAACAAGTGATCTTTGAATAACCTTGACCATTTCATGGTCATCCCATTTGGTGCTCCTGAGGTTGCGCACTTGGTTCACCAAGGTCTTTAGACAGTTGTACATGGCTTGCGGGTCTTCTCCTTGGTTGAGCATGAACCGACCAAGCTCCCCCTCGATCATTTCCCTCTTGGTGATCTTTGTCACTTCGTCTCCTTCGTGCGTGGTCTTGAGCACGTCCCAAATTTCCTTGGTGCTCTTCAACCCTTGCACCTTATTATACTCCTCTCGACTTAGAGAGGCGAGGAGTATAGTGGTGGCTTGGGAGTTGAAGTGCCGGATTTGGGCAACCTCGTCCGAGTCATAGTCTTCATCCCCTACGGATGGTACCTGTACTCCAAACTCAACAGCATCCCAAATGCTAGTGTGGAGTGAGGTTAGATGGTGCCTCATTTTGTCACTCCACATATTATAATCTTCACCATCAAAAACGGGTGGTTTGCCTAATGGGACAGAAAGTAAAGGAGTACGTTTGGAAATGCGAGGATAGCGTAGGGGGATCTTACTAAACTTCTTGCGCTCATGGCGCTTAGAAGTTACGAACGGCGCGTCGGAGCCGGAGGTGGATGGCGATGAAGAATCGGTCTCGTAGTAGACAACCTTCTTCATCTTCTTTTTCTTGTCGCCACTCTGATGCGACTTGTGAGGAGGTGATTCCTCCTTCTTGTTGCGGGACTCTCCCGATGGAGCCTTCCCGTGGCTTATGGCGGGCTTCTCGCCAGTCACCATCTCCTTCTTGGTGTGATCTCCCGATATCACTTCGAGCGGTTAGGCTCTAATAAAGCACCGGGCTCTGATACCAATTGAAAGTCGCCTAGAGGGGGGGTGAATAGGTGAAATCTGAAATTTATAAACTTTAAGCACAACTACAAGCCGGGGTTAGCGTTAGAAATAAAATCGAGTCCGAAAGAGAGGGCGAAAAACAAATCACAAGCAAATGAAGAGTGTGACACGGCGATTTGTTTTACCGAGGTTCGGTTCTTGCAAACCTACTCCTCGTTGAGGTGGTCACAAAGACCGGGTCTCTTTCAACCCTTTCCCTCTCTCAAACGGTCACCTAGACCGAGTGAGCTTCTCTTCTCAATCAAACAGGACACTTAGTCCCCACAAGGACCACCACACAATTGGTGTCTCTTGCTTTGATTACAAATGTTGCGGGAACAAGAATGGGGAAGAAGAAAAGCGATCCAAGCGCAAGAGCTCAAATGAACACGGTAAAACTCTCTCTTCTAGTCACTATTGCTTTGAGTGGAATTGGGACTTGGAGAGATTTTGATTCACTCTAATTGTGTCTTGTATTGAATGCTATAGCTCTTGTCTTGAATGTGTTGGCTGAAAACTTAGATACCTTGAATGAGTGGTGGTTGGGGGTATTTATAGCTCCAACCATCAAAGTGGCCGTTGGGGATGGCTGCTGTCGTATGGCGCACCGGACAGTCTGGTGCGCCACCGGACACTGTCCGGTGCGCTAGCCACGTCACCCAACTGTTAGGGTTCGACCGTTGGAGCTCTGACAAGTGGGGCCACCGGACAGTCCGGTGGTGCACCGGACAGTCACTGTTCAATGTCCGGTGCGCCTTCTAGCGCCTGCTCTGACTTCTACGCGCGCAGTTGCACTGTTCACGTTCACTGTAGACTTTTGCAGACGACCGTTGGCGCAGGTAGCCGTTGCTCCGCTGGCACACCGGGCAATCCAGTGAATTATAGCGGAGTGGCTCCCCAAATTCCCAAAGCTAGCAAGTTTGAGTTGATCCACCCTGGTGCACCGGACACTGTCCAGTGGTGCATCGGACACTGTCCGGTGGCACACCGGACAGTCCGGTACGCCAGACCAGGGCAGCCTACGGTTGTCTTTTGCTCTTTTTATTTGAACACTTTCTTGGACTTTTTATTGGTTTGTGTTGAACCTTTGGCACCTGTAGAACTCATAATCTAGAGCAAACTAGTTAGTCCAATAATTTGTGTTGGGCAATTCAACCACCAAAATCATTTAGGAAAAAGGTTTGACCCTATTTCCCTTTCAAAACTGAGTCCGAAAGAGAGGGTGAAATCAAATCAACCAAGAAATAAAGCGAGTGACACGGTGATTTGTTTTACCGAGGTTTGGTTCTTGCAAACCTAGTCCCCGTTGAGATGGTCACAAAGACCAGGTCTCTTTCAACCCTTTCCCTCTCTCAACCGGTCACCTAGACCGAGTGAGCTTTCTCCTAAATCAAACGGGTCACTTAGACCCCTTACAAGGACCACCACAACTTGGTGTCTCTTGCTTTGATTACAAGTGTCTTGAGAACAAGAAAGAGGAATAAGAAAGCGATCCAAGAACAAGAGCTCAAAGAACACGAGCAAAACTCTCTCTCTCTCTAGTCACTATTTGATCGGAGTGAATTTGGGACTTGGAGAGGCTTTGATTCTATTAAATTGTGTCTTGTATTGATTGCACTAGCTCTTGTATTGAATGTGAAGTCTGAAAAACTTGGATGCTTGAAGTGGTGGTGGTTGGGGGGTATTTATAGCCCCAACCAACAAACCAACCGTTGGAGTGGTTGTCTGTCGATGGCGCACCGGACACTTTCCGGTGCGCCAGCCATGTCACCCAACCGTTAGGGTTCTAATGGTTTTGACCGTTGGAGCTCTGACAGCTTGGGGCACCGGACAGTCCGGTGCCGCACCAGATAGTCACTGTTCACTGTCCGGTGCGCCTTCTGGCGCTGCTCTGACTCTGCGCGAACTGTCCACACACTGTAGCACTTTTGCAGGTGTCCGTTGGAGTCGACCGTTGCGCTGGAGCCGTTGCTCCGCTAGCACACCGGACAGTCCGGTGACCCACCGGACAGTCCGGTGAATTATAGCGGAGCGGCTATTCAGAAACCCGAAGGTGAAGAGTTCAGCCTATACGGTCCCTGGGGCACCGGACACTGTCCGGTGCGCCAGACCAGGGTTCTCTTCGGTTTCTTTTGCTCCTTTCTTTTGAACCCTAACTTAAATCCTTTTATTTGTTTGTGTTGAACCTTTGGCACCTATAGAATATGTAATCTAGAGCAAACTAGTTAGTCCAATTATTTGTGTTGGGCATTTCAACCACCAAAATCATTTAGGAAAAGGTTTGACCCTATTTCCCTTTCAAGGGTATCCAACAAGTAAAAATAAATACATCTATTTATGCATCTTATACCATAAAATCCTCCAACCATCTTCCTTTTCTGCACTTCTTTTAGGCGAGATTTGTGGATGGTTTAGATGTCCTTGTTGAGGTATCTTTGGTTTGTTATGAATAGGACTTGTATATTATAGGGAAACTAACCCAAATATATATAGGTACAAGAGGAGTACAAATATACAGAAAACCCCTTATAAAAGGGAAAAATAAAAGTAACACTCCTATCTATCTAACACCCCCTCAAGCTCAAGGTGGACCTAGAACACTAAGTCTAGAGAGGGAAAATGATGTTGGGCGTGATTCTGAGCATTTGTTAAGAAAATCAGCAAATACCTATAAAGACATATATCGAAGCAAGATAACATCAACTCCAATATGCTTAGTGAGCTCATGCTTCACTATATCACGAGCAATATTGATATCATCTATATTGTTAGACACGAGAGGAGTTGGCGTAGAAACAAAAACACCAAAATCCTCAATCAACCATCGTAACTGAGTAACCTCTATAGTCACAAGGTCCATAGCCCATAACTCAACTTATGTACTTGATAGTCGCCTAGAGGGGGGGTGAATAGGGCGAAACTGAAATTTACAAAAATAATCACAACTACAAGCCGGGTTAGCGTTAGTAATAACAAGACGAGTCCGCGAGAGAGGGTGCAAAACAAATCGCAAGTAAATAAGAGTGTGACACAAGGATTTGTTTTACCGAGGTTCGGTTCTCGCAAACCTACTCCCCGTTGAGGAGGCCACAAAGGCCGGGTCTCTTTCAACCCTTCCCTCTCTCAAACGATCCCACGGATCGAGTGAGCTTTCTCTTCTTCTCAATCACCGGGAACAAAACTTCCCCGCAAGGGCCACCACACAATTGGTGCCTCTTGCCTTGGTTACAATTGAGTGATGATCTCAAGAACAAATGAGAAAGAAAGAAAGCGATCCAAGCGCAAGAGCTCAAAAGAACACGGCAAATCTCTCTCGTTAGTCACTAAGGGTTTGAGTGGAATTGGAGAGGATTTGATCTCTTTGTATGTGTCTAGAATTGAATGCCTAGCTCTTGTAAGTGGTTGAGAGTTGGAAAACTTGGATGGCAATGAATGTGGGGTGGTTGGGGTATTTATAGCCCCAACCACCACAAGTGACCGTTGGCTGGAGTCCTCTGTTCGATGGCGCACCGGACAGTCCGGTGCACACCGGACAGTCCGGTGCCCCTGCCACGTCACAGTTGCCGTTGGATTCTGACCGTTGGAGCTTCTGACTTGTGGGCCCTCCTGGGTGTCCGGTGCACACCGGACATGAACTGTTTGATGTCCGGTGCACCGGCATGGGCGTGCCTGACGACTGCGCGCGCTGCGCGCGCATTTAATGCACTGCAGGGAGCCGTTGGCGCCGCAGAGAGCCGTTGCTCCGCTGGTACACCGGACAGTCCGGTGCACACCGGACAGTCCGGTGAATTTTAGCGGAGCGGCTGCCAAGCGAACCCGAGGCTGGCGAGTTCCAGGGACGGTGTTTCCTTGGAGCACCGGACATGTCCGGTGCACACCGGACAGTCCGGTGAATTATAGCGCGCTGTCCACCGAGACATCCCGAGAGCAAAGAGTTTGGAAGTCGAAGTCCTCTGGCCGCACCGGACAGTCCGGTGCACACCGGACAGTCCGGTGCCTCCGGCCAGAGAAACCCTCGGTTGTCTTGCTGCTCCTTTGTTGAATCCAACATTTGATCTTTTATTGGCTGAGTGTGAACCTTTTGCACCTGTATAACTTATGCACTAGAGTAAACTAGTTAGTCCAATATTTGTGTTGGGCAATTCAACCACCAAAATTATTTAGGAACTAGGTCTAAGCCTAATTCCCTTTCAATCTCCCCCTTTTTGGTGATTGATGCCAACACAAACCAAAGCAAATATAGAAGTGCATAATTGAACTAGTTTTCATAATGTAAGTGCAAAGGTTGCTTGGAATTGAGCCAATATAAATTTATATGATGCGCATGGATGGTTTTCTTTATTTTTCACATATTGGACCACATTTGCACCACGAGTTTTGTTTTTGCAAATTCTTTTGTAAATTCTTTTCAAAGTACTTTTGCAAGATAGTCAAAGGTAAATGAAAAAGATTTTGCAAAGCATTTTCAAGATATGGAATTTTCTCCCCCTATTTCCAATGCTTTTCCTTTGACTAAGCAAAACTCCCCCTCAAATGAGGTCTCCTCTTAGTGTTCAAGAGGGTTTTCCATTAATTTTGAAAACACTACTTGCTCCCCCTTTTAGAACACAAAGAGATACCAATTTTGAAATTTATCATTGAAAATCATCAAATTTAAAATTAGGGGTGGTGGTGCGGTCCTTTTGCTTTGGGCTCATATTTTCTCCCCCTTTGGCATGAATCGCCAAAAACGGAATCATTAGAGCCCAAAAAGCGCATTCTCCCCCTTTGGTCATGAAAGAAATGAGTGAAGGTTATACCAACGTTGGAGAGATGAGGCGGAGCGACGGCGAAGGGTGAGTAGTGGAGTGGAGTGGAAGCCTTTGTCTTCGCCGAAGACTCCAATTCCCTTTCAATATACCTATGACTTGTTTGAAATACACTTGGAAACATATTAGTCATAGCATATATAAAAGAGACATGATCAAAGGTATATTTATGAGCTATGTATGCAAGACTAGCAAAAGAAATTCCTAGAATCAAGAATATTGAGCTCATGCCTAAGTCGGGTAAAAGATTGTTCATCAAGTGGTTTGGTAAAGATATCGGCTAATTGTTCTTTAGTATTAATATAAGAAATCTCGATATCCCCCTTTTGTTGGTGATCCCGAAGAAAATGATACCGAATGGCTATGTGCTTAGTGCGGCTGTGCTCGACGGGATTGTCGGCCATTTTGATTGCACTCTCATTGTCACATAGCAAAGGGACTTTGGTTAATTTGTAACCGTAGTCCCGCAGGGTTTGCCTCATCCAAAGCAATTGCGCGCAACAATGACCTGCGGCAATATACTCAGCTTCGGCGGTAGAAAGAGCGACCGAGTTTTGCTTCTTTGAAGCCCATGACACCAAGGATCTTCCCAAGAACTGGCAAGTCCCCGATGTGCTCTTTCGATTAATCCTACACCCCGCCCAATCGGCATCCGAATATCCAATCAAATCAAAGGTGGATCCCCGAGGGTACCAAAGCCCAAACTTAGGAGTAAAAGCTAAATATCTCAAGATTCGTTTTACGGCCGTAAGGTGTGATTCCTTAGGGTCGGCTTGGAATCTTGCACACATGCAAACGGAAAGCATAATGTCCGGTCGAGATGCACATAAATAAAGCAATGATCCAATCATCGACCGGTATACCTTTTGATCCACGGACTTACCTCCCGTGTCGAGGTCGAGATGCCCATTGGTTCCCATGGGTGTCTTGATGGGCTTGGCATCTTTCATTCCAAACTTGCTTAGGATATCTTGGGTATACTTTGTTTGGCTTATGAAGGTGCCTTCTTGGAGTTGCTTGACTTGGAATCCTAGAAAATACTTCAACTCCCCCATCATTGACATCTCGAATTTTTGTGTCATGATCCTACTAAATTCTTCACATGTAGATTTGTTAGTAGACCCAAATATGATATCATCAACATAAATTTGGCATACAAACAAATCATTATCAAGAGTCTTAGTGAATAAAGTAGGATCGGCCTTGCCGACTTTGAAACCATTTGTAATAAGGAAATCTCTAAGGCATTCATACCATGCTCTTGGGGCTTGCTTAAGCCCATAAAGCGCCTTAGAGAGCCTATAAACATGGTTAGGATACTCACTGTCTTCAAAGCCGGGAGGTTGCTCAACATAGACCTCCTCCTTGATTGGTCCATTGAGGAAGGCACTCTTCACATCCATTTGATAAAGCTTGAAGCCATGGTAAGTAGCATAGGCTAATAATATACGAATTGACTCAAGCCTAGCTACGGGTGCATAGGTTTCACCAAAATCCAAACCTTCGACTTGTGAATATCCCTTGGCCACGAGTCGAGCTTTGTTCCTAGTCACCACACCATGCTCGTCTTGCTTGTTGCGGAAGACCCACTTGGTTCCTACAACATTTTGGTTAGGACGTGGAACTAAGTGCCATACCTCGTTCCTCGTGAAATTGTTGAGCTCCTCTTGCATCGCCATCACCCAATCCGAATCTTGAAGTGCCTCCTCTACCCTGGTTGGCTCAATAGAGGAAACAAACGAGTAATGTTCACAAAAATGAGCAACACGAGATCGAGTAGTTACCCCCTTATGAATGTCGCCGAGGATGGTGTCGACGGGGTGATCTCGTTGAATTGCTTGGTGGACTCTTGGGTGTGGCGGCCTTGGTTGTTCATCCTCCTTGTCTTCATCATTTGAATCTCCCCCTTGATCGTTGCCGTCATTTTGAGGTGGCTCATCTTCTTGATTTTCTTGTTCAACATCATGAGCCTCATCCTCAACTTGAGTTGGTGGAGATGCTTGCATGGAGGAGGATGGTTGATCTTGTGCATTTGGAGGCTCTTCGGATTCTTTAGGACACACATCCCCAATGGACATGTTCCTTAGCGCTATGCATGGAGCCTGTTCTTCACCTACATCATCAAGATCAACTTGCTCTACTTGAGAGCCGTTAGACTCATCAAACACAACGTCACAAGAAACTTCAACAAGTCCTGAGGACTTGTTAAAGACTCTATATGCCCTTGTGTTTGAGTCATATCCTAGTAAAAAGCCTTCTACAGTTTTAGGAGCAAATTTAGATTTTCTACCTCTTTTAACAAGTATAAAACATTTGCTACCAAAAACTCTAAAATATGAAATATTGGGCTTTTTACCGGTTAGGAGTTCATAAGATGTCTTCTTGAGGATTCGGTGAAGATATAACCGGTTGATGGCGTAGCAGGCGGTGTTGACCGCCTCGGCCCAAAACCGATCCGGTGTCTTGTACTCATCAAGCATGGTTCTTGCCATGTCCAATAGAGTTCGATTCTTCCTCTCCACTACACCATTTTGTTGTGGAGTGTAGGGAGAAGAGAACTCATGCTTGATGCCCTCCTCCTCAAGAAAACCTTCAATTTGAGCGTTTTTGAACTCCGTTCCATTGTCGCTTCTAATTTTCTTGATCCTTAAGCCGAACTCATTTTGAGCTCGTCTCAAGAATCCCTTTAAGATCTCTTGGGTTTGTGATTTTTCCTGCAAAAAGAATACCCAAGTGAAGCGAGAATAATCATCCACAATTACAAGACAATACTTACTACCGCCGATGCTTATGTAAGCGATCGGGCCAAACAAATCCATGTGAAGGAGCTCCAGTGGCCTGTCGGTAGTCATGATGTTTTTGTGTGGATGATGGACACCAATTTGCTTCCCGGCTTGGCAAGCGCTACAAATCCTGTCTTTCTCAAAATGAACATCGGTTAGTCCCAAAATGTGTTCTCCCTTTAGAAGTTTGTGAAGATTCTTCATTCCAACATGGGCTAGTCGACGGTGCCATAGCCAACCCAAGTTAGTCTTAGCAATTAAGCATGTGTCGAGTTCAGCTCTTTTAAAATCTACTAAGTATAGCTGACCCTCTAACACACCCTTAAATGCTATTGAATCATCACTTCTTCTAAAGACAGTAACACCTGTATCAGTAAAAAGACAGTTGTAGCCCATTCGACATAATTGGGATACGGAAAGCAAATTGTAATCTAAGGAATCTACAAGAAAAACATTGGAAATAGTATGGTCAGGAGATATAGCAATTTTACCCAAACCTTTGACCAAACCTTGATTTCCATCCCCGAATGTGATAGCTCGTTGGGGATCTTGGTTTTTCTCGTATGAGGAGAACATCCTTTTCTCCCCGGTCATGTGGTTTGTGCACCCGCTGTCGAGTATCCAACTTGTGCCCCCGGATGCATAAACCTACAAAACAAGTTTAGTTCTTTGTTTTAGGTACCCAAACGGTTTTGGGTCCTTTGGCATTAGATACAAGAACTTTGGGTACCCAAACACAAGTCTTGGAGCCCTTGTGTTTGCCCCCAACAATTTTGGCAACTACCTTGCCAGATTTGCTAGTCAAAACATAAGATGCATCAAAAGTTTTAAATGAAATGGCATGATCATTTGATGCATTAGTAGTTTTCTTTCTAGGCAACTTGGCATGGGTTGGTTGCCTAGATCTAGATGTCTCACCCTTATACATAAAAGCATAATTAGGGCCAGAGTGAGACTTCCTAGAATGAATTTTCTTAATTTTACTCTCAGGATACCCGGCAGGGTACAAAATGTAACCCTCGTTATCCTGAGGCATGGGAGCCTTGCCCTTAACAAAGTTAGACAAGTTCTTAGGAGGGGCATTAATTTTGACATTGTCTCCCCTTTGGAAGCCAATGCCGTCCTTAATGCCCGGGCGTCTCCCATTATAGAGCATGCTTCTAGCAAGTTTAAATTTTTCATTTTCTAAGTCATGCTCTCTAATCTTAGCATTAAGTTGTGCTATGTGATCATTTTGTTTCTTAATTAAAGCTAGGTGATCATGGATAGCATCAACATTAACATTTCTACATCTAGTACAAATGGAAATATGCTCAACATTAGATGTAGAGGGTTTGCAAGATTTTAGTTCAACAACCTTAGCATGCAACAAATCATTTTTAGCTCTAAGGTCGGAAATAGTAGTATTGCAAACATCAAAATCCTTAGCCTTAGCAATTAATTTCTCATTCTCATTTCTAAGGCTAGCGATGGAAGCATTCAATTTATCAATCCTAGCAAGCAAATCAACATTATCATTTCTAGGATCAATGCAAACCTGAGAATCAACCTTAGCAATTAAATTTGCATTTTCATTTCTAAGGTTGTCTAAAGTCTCATGACAAATACTTAGCTCACTAGACAATTTTTCACATTTTTCTCTTTCTAGAGCATAAGCATTTTTAACCTTAACATGTTTTTTGTTTTCCTTGATTAGGAAGTCCTCTTGGGAGTCCAAGAGATCATCCTTTTCATGGATGGCACTAATCAATTCATTTAATTTTTCTTTTTGTTCCATGTTAAGGTTGGCAAAAAGAATACGCAAATTATCCTCTTCATTTTTATCATCATCCTCATCACTAGATGTTTCATATTTAGTGGAGGACTTTGATTTTACCTTCTTTTTGCCGTCCTTGGCCATGAGGCACTTGTGGCCGACGTTGGGGAAGAGGAGGCCCTTGGTGACGGCGATGGTGGCGGCGTCCTCGTCGTCGGAGGAGTCGCTTGAGCTTTCGTCGGAGTCCCACTCCCGACAAACATGGGCATCGCCGCCCTTCTTCTTGTAGTACTTCTTCTTCTCCTTCCTCTTGCCCTTCTTGTCGTTGTCCCTGTCACTATCACTTGATAATGGACATTTAGCAATAAAGTGACCGGGCTTACCACACTTGTAGCAAACCTTCTTGGAACGGGATTTGTAGTCCTTCCCCTTCCGTTGCTTGAGGATTTGCCGGAAGCTTTTGATGATTAGGGCCATCTCCTTGTTGTCGAGCTTGGAGGCGTCAATTGGTTGTCTACTTGGTGTAGACTCCTCCTTCTTCTCCTCCGTTGCCTTGAAGGCCACGGGTTGCGCCTCGGATGTGGACGGCTCGTCAAGCTCGTTGATCTTCTTGGAGCCCTTAATCATGCATTCAAAACTAACAAAATTCCCGATAACTTCCTCGGGGGTCATTTGTGTATATCTAGGATTGCCACGGATTAATTGAACTTGAGTAGGGTTAAGGAAAATAAGGGCTCTTAGAATAACCTTAACCACCTCGTGGTCATCCCATTTTGCGCTCCCGAGGTTGCGCACTTGGTTCACCAAGGTCTTGAGCCGGTTGTACATGTCTTGTGGCTCCTCCCCTTGGCGAAGACGGAAGCGACCGAGCTCCCCCTCGATCGTTTCCCGCTTGGTGATCTTGGTGAGTTCATCACCTTCGTGCGCCGTCTTGAGTAGGTCCCAAATCTCCTTGGCGTTCTTCAACCCTTGTACTTTGTTGTATTCCTCCTTGCTTAGTGAGGCAAGGAGAATGGTTGTGGCCTGGGAGTTGAAGTGCTCGATTTGGGCCACTTCGTCCGTGTCGTAGTCTTCATCCCCTACGGATGGCACCTGTACACCATACTCAACAACATCCCATAATCTTTTGTGGAGAGAGGTTAGATGAAATCGCATCAAATTACTCCACATAGCATAATCTTCACCATTAAAAGTTGGTGGTTTGCCTAATGGGACGGAAAGTAGAGGTGTATGTTTAGGAACGCGAGGGTAGCGTAGGGGGATCTTACTATACTTCTTACGCTCTTGGCGTTTAGAAGTGACGGACGCCGCGTCGGAGCCGGAGGTGGAGGTCGATGAAGTGTCGGTCTCGTAGAAGACCACCTTCCTCATCCTTTTGTGCTTGTCCCCACTCCGATGCGGCTTGTGAGAAGAAGATTTTTCCTTCTTCTCCTTGTGGTGAGAAGAGGAAGATCTTTTCTCCTTTCGCTTGGAGGATCTCTTCTTCTTCTCCCTTCTCTTGGTGCGGGACTCTTCCGATGAAGATGAGGTGCTCCCTTGGCTTGTAGTGGGCTTGTCATCGCCGGTCTCCATCTCCTTCTTGGCGGGATCTCCCGACATCACTTCGAGCGGTTAGGCTCTAATGAAGTACCGGGCTTTGATACCAATTGATAGTCGCCTAGAGGGGGGGTGAATAGGGCGAAACTGAAATTTACAAAAATAATCACAACTACAAGCCGGGTTAGCGTTAGTAATAACAAGACGAGTCCGCGAGAGAGGGTGCAAAACAAATCGCAAGTAAATAAGAGTGTGACACAAGGATTTGTTTTACCGAGGTTCGGTTCTCTCAAACCTACTCCCCGTTGAGGAGGCCACAAAGGCCGGGTCTCTTTCAACCCTTCCCTCTCTCAAACGATCCCACGGATCGAGTGAGCTTTCTCTTCTTCTCAATCACCGGGAACAAAACTTCCCCGCAAGGGCCACCACACAATTGGTGCCTCTTGCCTTGGTTACAATTGAGTGATGATCTCAAGAACAAATGAGAAAGAAAGAAAGCGATCCAAGCGCAAGAGCTCAAAAGAACACGGCAAATCTCTCTCGTTAGTCACTAAGGGTTTGAGTGGAATTGGAGAGGATTTGATCTCTTTGTATGTGTCTAGAATTGAATGCCTAGCTCTTGTAAGTGGTTGAGAGTTGGAAAACTTGGATGGCAATGAATGTGGGGTGGTTGGGGTATTTATAGCCCCAACCACCACAAGTGACCGTTGGCTGGAGTCCTCTGTTCGATGGCGCACCGGACAGTCCGGTGCACACCGGACAGTCCGGTGCCCCTGCCACGTCACAGTTGCCGTTGGATTCTGACCGTTGGAGCTTCTGACTTGTGGGCCCTCCTGGGTGTCCGGTGCACACCGGACATGAACTGTTTGATGTCCGGTGCACCGGCATGGGCGTGCCTGACGACTGCGCGCGCTGCGCGCGCATTTAATGCACTGCAGGGAGCCGTTGGCGCCGCAGAGAGCCGTTGCTCCGCTGGTACACCGGACAGTCCGGTGCACACCGGACAGTCCGGTGAATTTTAGCGGAGCGGCTGCCAAGCGAACCCGAGGCTGGCGAGTTCCAGGGACGGTGTTTCCTTGGAGCACCGGACATGTCCGGTGCACACCGGACAGTCCGGTGAATTATAGCGCGCTGTCCACCGAGACATCCCGAGAGCAAAGAGTTTGGAAGTCGAAGTCCTCTAGCCGCACCGGACAGTCCGGTGCACACCGGACAGTCCGGTGCCTCCGGCCAGAGAAACCCTCGGTTGTCTTGCTGCTCCTTTGTTGAATCCAACATTTGATCTTTTATTGGCTGAGTGTGAACCTTTTGCACCTGTATAACTTATGCACTAGAGTAAACTAGTTAGTCCAATATTTGTGTTGGGCAATTCAACCACCAAAATTATTTAGGAACTAGGTCTAAGCCTAATTCCCTTTCAGTACTCGAACGAGAAACTGCTACATGCTTCTTAGTATTTCAAGCAATGAGAGAACCACAAAGAAAAGCACAATAGACAGAAAAAGATTGACGATCAGAGACATCACTAGTCCAATTAGCATCACAAGAAGCTTACAGTTGCAACGAGCTAGAGCAAGAAAAGAACAAGCATGCAGATATGGTCCCACAAAGATATTCGAGGACACGAAGCAAGTGACTATAGTCGATCTGAGTGGGGGATGAAACAAACTGACTTAGGATATGCACAACATACGAAATGTTAGGACGACTGACATAGAGATAAACAAGACTCCCTACAATATGGCGATAACGAGTAGGATCATCAAGAGATTCACCATCATCGACACTAAGATGAAGATTAAGCTCCATGGGAGCCTCAACAATCTAATGATTAGTAACAGAAGCCCTATGAAGAAGATCATGAATGTACTTATCGTGAGATAGATGAAGACCCTTTAACGAAGAAAGTAATGAAGAGGACCAATATTAGACATGAGAACTTGTTCACTCAGACATGCCTTAACAAAGGCGACATACTCATGATCATCTCTAATGATGAGCATATCATCAACATAAAGGAGAAGACTCCAATCCTAAGATGAAGCATGCACAAACATTGCATGATCATGATTAATAGCAGAAAGACCAGCAGATGTGACCACAGAGTAAAACACTGAAACAAAGCAGTGGAGCTTGCTTGAGGCCATAAAGAGAGCAACGAAGACAAAAAGCCATACCTTCAGGAACAAAATACCTAGGCGGTGGCTGCATATAGATCTCGTCATACAACTCACCATTAAGAAAGGCATTGTTGGAGACTTGTTCTCAAATGCTATGAGTTAAGAACAAGGCAACACAAAAAATGTTAAACGTTAAAGTCCTTCGTCCTTCGAGGCACTATTTCCCTTAGGATATAATGATTTTCGGACGAAGGTTATAAAGGACATACCTTCATCAACACAACATATCATAATGAAGAAGGAATCATATGTAAAATAAAGGATAACGTAAACAATTATGTATGATTATCAACTCATTTATATATTATTATTATAGAAAAATAGAAATGATATCAAATTACAAATGTACCTTCGGCTTGAAAGAAGGTAAAAGTACAAGTGTGACGCAAAAGTAAATGCCAAGTCAGCGTGAACAGTACGGGAGCACTGTTCACCTATTTATAGGCACGGGACACAGCCCATGTAAAATTACATCCATGCCCTTTACATTTGGTAGTAATTCTATATTAATCCACCGAGGTCTGAATAGCCTTTTCATCTTTAAGTCGGTTTCCTTTTCTGCTATCACGCCGAAGCTTTCCTGCTCACAGCTTCGGCGCTGTATCAACCTTCGTATTCTTTGGGCTTCTCTCACTGTGGTACCAATTCGAGTCCGAAGATACCTGTTCACACATTATACTCCAGAAACATTGTTTAAATCATATTTTTGAGGACCTTCGGAAGCCGAAGGCCCCCAACAGGCATTCTACACATCAAGCTGAGAGATGGACCATTTACGAATAGAGGCCACAACAAGGAGAATTCAAACATTAGTCATATGAACAATAGGCGCAAAGGCCTCATCATAGTCGTGACCATACTCCTATTGAAAACTATGTGCAACTAGACAACTTTTGCAGCGGTCAAGAGAACCATCAGAGCGAGTCTTGACCTTATAGACCCACTTACTGGTGATAGGATGAACATGTGGTGGGCGAGGAACAAGTTCTCATGTGCCAGTATGCTCAAGAGCAGCAATCTCCTCAACGATCATGTGATGCCATTCAGGATGAAGAATAACATCATAATAGGAAGTCGGCTTAGAAAGAACGGTAGCGAAAAACCCCAAAACAGAGTACCGATTAGATGGCTAACAAAAATGATGACTTTATCTAAGAGGCGACTCTAGGGAAGAGTTAGCTGAGACGTTGACTCATTATGATTTATGAGAATAGGGAGTATCAGTCAAAGGTGAATCATCAGAAGAAGACAACATATAAGATGAAGATGACACACCAGAAGAATCTATGACCTAACGGGTGTAGACATGTGTCACTGGAGGCTTCATAGTGTAGTCATGGGCTAGGAAAACAAGCTCTAAGAGAGACGCTAAAGGAGGGGCCACAGAAAAAGGCACTAAACGAGAGATAGACACATCTAAAGGAGGTGAGGCTGCTATTATGCGCTAAGTTACTAAAGCGGGTGTCAGAAGCGAGTGCTCTAAGAGTGTTGGCATTGCCATAGTCATGTTGCATAGTAAAACACAACAATCTCAAGAGAAAAGGCACTTGCCCCCTACTTGGTGTTGCAAATGTCATCATGGAAAGACACTAGATTACATAAGTACCAAAAATAAGAGAGTTATTAAATAGGGCAAGGGCATAGGCAAGCGATATGTTGAACTTAGGCACAACCAGAAACTAACATGTTGCAGCCAGTTTAAAGAGGTTTAGGTCATAGTGTGTGTAATATCCTAAATCCTCTTGCTACTCATCGATTGATGAACATAAAGGTAAAGAAGATTACAAGTTCATGAATCAACTAAGCACCATGATCTCCTAGCTCCCCCTTTCCACTTGGATTTGGTGGGAGTTCTACCTTATTGGCCACTAATCCACCTTTATGCATGCTTTTAGGTGTTATGTGTGTGAATCTTGTCCCTATGTTTCAAAAAGGGGATCCCCTTACTTTAACTTTGCTCTCCTTTTATAGAGCAAGGAAGGAGAGAACTTACATGTTAGTCAGACCATGGGTACAACCAACAACGACCCAACAACTCTTATCTTATCCTAGTCATGGAGTCATACGTGAAAGTCGCCTAGAAGGGGGGTGAATAGGCGAAACCTAAAAATTATAAACTTTGAACACGCACTATGCCCGAGATTTAGTGTTAGAAACAATTCAGAGTGCGAAAGATAGTTTCTCTTGCAATGAGTTGCTCAATCAATGCGGATAACTTTGGGAGCAAACTCAAATCAATATGAGCAAGAGAACTTTTTAGAGAGAGAGGGGAGGGGAGAAACAAATCGAATGGTGAAGATTAATACAAGTGGACACGGTGATTTGTTTCCCAAGGTTTGGTTCCAAAGAACCTACTTCCCATTGAGGAGGCCACAAAGACCGGGTCTATTTCAACCCTTTTCCTCTCTCAATCGGCCACTTAGACCGACCGAGTGCTTTTTCTCAATCTCACGGGTCACTAAGACCCCGCAAGGATCACCACACAATTAGGTGTCTCTTGCAAACTTTACAAAACACTTAGAGAGTTTAGAGAGAGATGAAGAAAGCACGATAAAGAAAATCAAGCAACAAGAGCAATAAATGAAACACGAATCACACACTCTCAAGTCACTAATCACTAATGATCACTTGTCTCAATTATGGAACTTGGAGAGATTGGAAGCTTTGAATGTGTCTTGGAATGGATTGCTAGCTCTTGTATTGAATGTCTATGAGTGGAGTGCTTGGGTCAATTTAATGGAGGTGGTTGGGGTTGTATTTATAGCCTCCAACCACTTTCTAGCCGTTGCTCCTTTTCTGCTGACCGCTGACGGTCCGCCCCCTGTCCGGACGGTCCACCCCTGCACATCAAAGACTGAAATCGCAACGGTCAGCAGTAACGGCTATATCAACGGCTATAGTGTATTTAATGCATCGTCAGATGTCAGATAAAGTAGTCGCTGATGGACCGGCCGTGCACCTCGGACGGTTCGCGAGGACGCTAAAAATGCATTTTATCGAACCCGTCACATTCGAGTTTTTCCTAGTTTTTCAACGACCGGATGGTCCGCGCCTGAGGTCGAACGATCCGTGCTTGGTCTCGGACGGCGCTCGCTTCTCTTTCGGACGATCTGTAGTGTTAACTTGTGTTTTTGCAGTGTTCCTATCTGAGGCTCACCCTGGTGTCGTGGACGGTCCGCCGCAAGGGCCCAGACGGTCCGCACATAGGTGTTTTTCTAAAAAGCTTCTCCTGTCCGGAATAATCTATGGTATTCCGGACAGTCGACTTAGAATAGTTGTACATGAACTTATCCACCTGACAAATGATCAACTGGGCAAACTAGTTAGGCCATAAGGTTTGTGATGGTCGTCAAACACTAGAATTGATTATAGGAAATGTTGAGGTCATTTCCCTTTCAATACACACAATCATGCTTTCAGTCATAGCACAATGTTGATGATGTCCTTCTTCAGTGGCTATCATATCTGTAGGGTCAGACATGTTATGTCTCTTCTATGGACATTAGGGTTCATGACGTTGGGTACAACACAGCTGGTAATTAATGTAGCAAACTATACTTAAAAATAGTTCATAGTACACTAGCATGCGCATGTGTGGCTTTAGGGTCAATGCACGTACCAAACAGTGGACTCGAGTACCCTATTGTCTAAGCCATGACAATAGTGCTCCTGTTAGGCTTTAACATTACATGTCACAAATTTAATGTGTTGTACAAGATGCTTATCTGAAATGCCAATGTAATGGACCGATCAGTATGCCTCAAACGTGTTGTCTCTATTTTAGGGGTCGTAGTGCCTTTGGTGGAACTAACCACAACCTTTTATCTTATGGATAAGTTTATACTTAGTTATCGGAAGAATCCCTTGATCCCATGGGAGGCGTGGCCCTAGGAGGTCTTGGGGCCTAGACTTTCATCTTATATGAGGCCTAGGACCTTAAAGACCTAAGGGCATGTATAGGGCCTCAGGTGACTAAGTGCCTCTGCCCCTATGATTGCCTTGGGGCATGGGGGGCTAGGCACTTAAATCTATCATGAGCACCCTGAGGCCCAGGACGCCTCGAGGACTTAGATCATTCTAATGGATTGGCCCCGAGGCATGGGTAGGGAGCGGGTAAGGTCATTCCAGATGGGGGCACTCTCGGGCTCTAGGCCTTAAACCATCCATGTGGACTAGTTTCCATGAGTGTGGTGTGCCCTAAACTTCATAATACTCTAGGGCCATGAGGGCCCCAAGACCCTTGATCTCTCTTAATGGGGACATGGTGGTCAGGATGTCATTCCTTCAAAGTTTCCCGAGATCAAGTTGCCTAGAGGGTCATGCCCTTACCTTGTCTAGAGCGAGGGCAGGTCCTAGTAGCTAGGCCTTACAATACCTTTCTATAACGAGATACTTGAATGCATCTTGGTAGCATCCAAGGGTATGGACTCTATGACAACGTTCACATATCTATAACATTGTTATACATAAAGTTGGCAAGTTGCATCAACATAGAAAAGATAGGAGTATCAAAGCACATTTTGTGTGCCGGATGCCAAAAGTTCTGAATTGAACTAGAGTATGTAAAAAATAAATCCGAATGTCTCGATTCACTGTGAAATAGAGCTCGACACTCGATTTGACCATCAGACATCAATTAAAAAGAATAAAAAATACAAATTTCTGTGAGTGAGATAGAGAGACTGAGATTTTGTTGATGTTTGTTTTCTATAAAAAATAAATTGATTGTTGTGAAATTGCTGCAAGGCTGATCGCAGTGGACAACTTCAACGAATACGCTATAAAATAGAGTTATGTATGGGGTAGGAAAATGCTGACTGGAACACACACGCTAAACTTTGAGGGAATATGAAACGCTAAATATAGAGTGCATGTAACTTCTACTACGCTAGCATCATGAGATTTAGGGGCACTAGGGATTGAATAGAGTTGAAAAAATATATAATATATGGTAGTGGATATAGGTTGAGATATAGAATTAATACGACTGTATATGATCATGATGTAGAGTAGAAAATCTTGCTGACATAGTATTTATTTTAGAGTAGAAATTTAGAGTACTAGTGATACCCTAACATTTCCGCGAAATTCGTGTGTTCGAGAACGGATAAGAGAAGGTCAGGTACAAACTCGCGGGGACGAAGCACACAACAAACCTGCAGATCCCCCATGGCAGGCTCCACCTCCCTCGTTCCCCTTCCCGTCCCCGCCCCTGCATCTCGCCACCGCTTCCACACGTCCACGTCCGCATCCCCCCGCCACCTGCGCCCCTCCCCTGCTACACGCCTCCGCGCTGCCCGGCGTCGGCATCCCGACGCCGTCGTTGTCGTCCCAGATGCCCGCCCCTGGGTCGGCGATCTTTCGGGCGCCGCCGCGTCCTACCGGGACGGAAGTGAGGAGGACGAAGACGACGCAGATGAAGATGAGGACGAAGACGAGGACCGCAGCCTGGACCTACTGGCCCGGTTCCTGCACTCCGTATTCAGGAAGGCCTCACGCCGCGCGCGCCGCGCTGCCAGGTCCGTGCTGCCGCCTTCCGTCCCCGCCGAGCTGGTCCGTTCCGCTCTTCATTTATCTCCTCTGTTTTAGCTTGGGTCCTTCCGGTATTGGGCCTTATCTAGTGGTGCTTATGCGTGTGTAGGTGAAGTTTTCGGTCAATGGCGTGCTTGTCCTGACGTTCTTATGGATCCTGAAGGGTCTTCTCGAGGTGAGCGACTTCATATGTTGAACTATTTGATGGTCTGGTCTGCTTCGTACCAATTATGAGCATCACTTCTGAATGCTTGTCTCGTGATCATGCTATCAGTGTCATTTGTTCTTCTGAAGGGCTTCTTTGTTCAGGGATCAAGTATCTATTTCATGTTGATGATGCATCTTTTGCATTCTTCCTAGAGAACTCTTTTCAAATTTCGCTGTTGGTTAATTTGAATCTTGGATCCTTTGATTGATACTAGGATTATTACTTGTGCTGTCACACGGTTAGAGTTGTATACATAATGCTCAATTAGTTGGATATGTATTTTGCAATAAACCAGGAGATTACTTTAGCTCTTCAGCAAAAAGGAATGGGAGTTGCTAAAATTCAGGTGCCTGAATTTTAGCTTTCTTTCGGGTGACGTTTGTTGCATATAGTTTATGTTAATTTTACAGCTTTAGTTCGTTGCAATTTTTGTAGGCATAATCTGCAATTTTCGGACCCAAGAATAAAAAACCCGATACGCAAAGCCACAACTATGACAAAATCTAATATATGTTGACACAGACAATTAACAATTTCACATTTTTTTTCTTTAGTAGACAAGGATAAAAAAATATTATATAAAAAACTTGACCTGGGGGAGGCAGCCTTAGGCATTACAAAAAGATCTTCTCACACAGTTCGAGAAAATCCCTAAACTCCTACCCCACCCATACAGCGGCGCCATAACCGATGTTAGAACGACCGTGATCGGGACTGGGCCTTAGGGCCTGTTTGGTTCAGCTTTTTCCTAAGCAGTTTTTTCGAGAATCTAGTTGTGGGGGAATCTAAGTATCGTGGGGATTATGTGTGGAAGAAGATGAAGGAGTCCATAGGGTTTAGGATCCAGGAAGTGATTCCTTTTGTTGCTATGACTCGGTCAATTATGTGTTTACGTTAATTTTGGACGATTTTCACCAAAACGATTCTCATAGAAGCGAGCTGAAAAGCTAGGTGTTGGCAGTCCGCAACAACTTCTAGCGGCCAGAATCTGCATTTAAGCTGAAACAAACACGCACCAAGAACTGTGCTTTGGCATGGGATGGGACAGACGAGGGGATTTTTTTACCCCAGTCTGAAATTTGCTCCAACGGGGAGTCGACTCAGGTTCTAATGGGTGCTACTCAAACCACCTAATATAATATAACACAAAGAAAATTGACAAATTATAAAGTATAAACAAATCACAAGAGAATAAATACAATAAGGCTGTACCACACGACCAGCACATTGCCTGATGTAACTCAAATTTTCAGGCAACTGACATTTAGGAAAAGTGAAAAGGAAAATAGTTTCAGATAGGAAGAGTATAATGAAGCATAAGGCTTACTGGATGACAAAGGTTTTGAGATAGCTCAAACTTTAGCACACGTGATGCATAGCTGTGGGATAATCAAGTAGAACTGGCCAGAATAGAAGAATTCATCTGCATCACTCGAAGTCAGCTGCTGCCTCTTGCAGTTCATCAGGTAAGGTACCAGAGGGTCATTTCTATTGGTTCCACAGCAGCTAGTAAGCTTCATCTTGGCCCATGCACCATGCAGCACCTCCTTGTCACGCCTGGCTGAGAGCCTGACCGCCTGAAACCTTTACAGTATGATAGTGTATCAGCCATCCTCTAGATCAGCATGCTTGGATGACTATGTAGCATGTATGCATAGCATGTAGGCACTGGCTGGATTTCATTTAGCTATAAGCAGGATGTCTATAAATCAGAAACGTGAACTGTAATTATATGAGATGAAAAATATGGTTAAAACTGTTGCCAGATGTGTTTTTTTGTTATGGTATTTGCAGCTGAATAAAACTCACAAAGTTGATAATATTATGTAAATGGAGGTTTTACTATTTCAACATGGTACATGTTTACACTGTTTGATTATCCCCTATGGCTTTCTGCATATAGTATTTTGAAGGTTTGAACTCTTTTTGCTTTCTAGCTAACTTTATTCTTGTCGGCACCTGCATTCGGACAAAAGCAATTTAAATTTCCATTCATCATCTATGTTAGTTGTGTTTATTGCTAAAAGCTGATTGTGCGATCCATTTTATCTGAGGCTATCATTTATCACTCTAGTGGTCATTCTCAGTTGATATTCGCTAAGAGGGTTACGTCCTAACGGTTTTCTTTCAGGTTTCATTTTCATTGGAATGACTAGGTTTAACGTTAACTTGCCAAGCCTATCACAACCGTCCTCCTTTACCGGGGATTGGGATTTGTTATGTTGAGAATCTTCGTTGATAATAGACATAGACAAATGTTTTATCGGCTTGTCTTCCAATGAAATGGTCACTCAATCACTTTTAACAACAGCAAAGTCTTTTAGTCCCAAGTAAGTTGGGGTAGGTTACGTTAAAACCGAATAGAAACCACAAGTCCACAAGTCAAGGTTCAGGCACATAGATAGTTGTTTTCTATGCACACCTATTCAAGGCTAAATCTTTGGGTATATTCCATCCTTTCAAGTCTCATTTTACTACCGCTTTTCATGTCAACTTCGGCCTTCACCTGTCTCTCTTCCCATTAGATCCTACTATGCACCGGTGCCTCTGAATTTCTCCGTTGGACACGTCCAAACCCTCTGCAATTTGAGTATTTGAGCTTGTGGAACCCTCTACAACCTTGCAATTGTCTAATTAGGCCCTCATTGTTACTGAACTTTTCAAATTGGGTAAAAATGCAATCCGATTGCTGCAAAAGTAGGGATAGTGCAAGTGATAATATTGTTTCCATAAAGTAAAGAACCATGAACAGGCTCGCAAATATGATCAATATCTATTGGAGCAGCGATGAAGGTACGGGTCATTAAAATGCTGTGGTCAATAGGGTAGGGATCATTAAAATGCTGAACAATTTGATGTAAAGATGGTTTTGTAGTGCCACTATCCATATGAAGAAACAGCTCCCACAGCCTTGTGCTTTCATGTCTCTGTAAAATTGCATTGATGGCAAGATCTTGGTTTATTCAAATTGGAAGGATTTCCAAGCACACACATTAACTAGAAAGAAAATAGAGTGCTTGCCATTTTACATTCTAAAAAAACTCGGCCGGGGAGGGAAATACCACTTTCCCGGTATTATATTAAGAAGAGACCGAAACAATGGTCCTGGCCAAAAAAATCCCCGAACCCTTGCCCCCCATCACTAACGGGTTGGTGTTAACCGTCCACTCTGCAACGGTCCAACCGGAGTGTGGCGCACAGGACATAGTAACTCGGGAGTGGATGGGGCACAACGAGAGGATTTTTTGAACCAAGCCTGAAAATTCGCCCTCGAGGGGGGTCAAACCCAGGACTTGGAGGTGTTACTTGGAAGCCCTTAACCACTAGGTTAGAGGCCCTTTCGCATTTTACATTCTGTCATATGGGCTTCTAACTCTGCCTATAGAAACACACGAGTAATATGGCCGCATTAACACACTAGATCTGAGATTTTTGGTCCTGGGCTAGGAAAGGGCCCATTTTATTCTGGGTGAAATTTTACTACCCGCCCATGCCTGATACTGTGAGGCTATCAGACCTATTACTGTCTAAAACTAACGAACGAGTTTCCCTCTGGCTCCAGTTTATTTTTAGCTTGGTAACTACTGTCTTGCACGAATACCTATCAAGCTTGTTGGGCTGGTAGGTCCTGGCTTTAGGCAGGCCCAATTTTGCTCATTTCTTGTGAATTGGTACAGCAGGTGAAATGACCGAACCTATCGACTGTAAGCTTGCGATGATTTGTGTTTTTAGGAGTGCTGGCCGACAAAGAAACACACAACAATCAGGAAAATGTCATGTAGGATCAAGGCAAGCTTAAGGCCCTGTTCCAAACCTATAGAGCTAATTATTAGTCAGCTAATAAGTTATTAGCTGGTTTTAGCAACTAACAGCTAATAGCTATTTGAGAGGTACAACTAACAATTAGTTTATCTATCAGCTGGCCCGTTCTAAACCTCTCAGCTAATTTTAGTGGCTAACTATTTGTTTTTAGAGGTTTGGAACAGGGCTTAAGAACTATAGTTTTGATTTTAGTAGTTAGCTGGTTCAGTCCATATTGAAGTCAACACAGGCTGTTCATGCTTTATTTCTGGTTACCGCTTACCAGTACTGACCCAAAATTATTTCTCATTAACCCAACTTACTTAGTTTTCTCCAATTGATATCAGGTAGTGGCAGATCCAATGTATGTTGTCCATGTGTTCAGGGTTACCAGTATTGGCCCAAAACTTTTGTTCACATTAACCCAATTTACTTGGTCTCCCCCAACTGATATCAAGTAGTGGTTGATCTGTACAACAAAGACAGCAATTACTCAATTAGGGCAGGGGTTACAACTGCCTGATACCAGGTCATGCAAATGTCCAGCAGTTGCATCCATCGGCATCTGTGGTCAGAATTGTGTTTGAGACATTAGGTTCGCATTGGTCAGATTATTGAAAATCTCTCTTGATTGCATTTAAATGGGCAGCCTATACAATGGTTCCTGTCATGTACCTCTCACCGCTTTAAATATAATTCTAAAAGAAATGCTTTAAATAGATACACTGCCAGGTCCAGTTCGTTACCTGTGCCTCTCAAAGTTAAGTTTGATTGTAGGCACTAGGCAAGATGACAAATCCATGACTAAGTTTGATTGTCAGCTTAGAGAACATCTTCGAAATTTCCAGTGGCTGCAACGTTAAATATGGTTTTTATGAGGAGCATTTTACAAAAGGCTTACATTATATTGTATTGATGCTTGCTGCAGATTTCATTCCTCCATTTCAGTAAAGTAGGCTCATATTTCGTGTGCGCAGGTGGTCTGCACATTTGGAAGCATGGTGTTTGCAAGCATCCTTCTTGTTCGTGGTATATGGTCTGGGGTGACATACATCAGAGAAAACCGTTACAGCTATATTCACCGGATCGACAACGATGAGAACCGATGGAGCAGAGTCCAGACTGCTGGTTAATATTTTGCTTTCCTTATCTATGAACAGACACCACACTCTGCGTTGACAGGCTGTATAGTACAAAAAGAAAAGATATGGTCAGCAAGTGCAAACTATGATGATTGCCATTGCTAGACCTCGCGGCTAAGGCTGTCTCTAGCAGTAAGCCTCTCTCTAGCAGCGTGCTTTATATTAATCTTCTAGACCCCGTGGTTAAGGCTGCCTCTAGCAGCGTTATCTTTTTTACATTCTCTTTTATGCAGTTTTCTCTAAAAGATTCATCTCTTCTATCCCGTTCATCTCCAACGACGTTTCTAAATCTCGTCCTCTATATATATATATATATATAACTATATTAGATGTATACTTTTTTCTTTTAAATTTTTGTATATATATTTGTCATACTCTTGAATGTTTAATACATGTTTTAGTTTTGTTTAATCTATTCAAAGGATTAAAATTGATAGAGAAGATAATCTATTACGTTTTTCCGAGACTGCACTGCAGCTCATTTGAAACACACATTTCCTTGTAGTAAAACAAACGCATCAACCCCTTTGCCTGGTCATGCCACGAAACTCCCACCTCTGGGTTCTCTTCAGGATCGTGCCTGGGGAGATCCGATCCGAGTCGGCCGGTACGTCCTCTTCTGATCCGCAACAAGCTGTCGCCGCTTCGGCAGTCGGCACTATTGTTTTGTGTGTGACTTTGCAGCTGTGTTCTCTGTCTCTCCCTCAGATTTTTTTTCTGCTGCCTAACTCGCTGTGGCGCAGCAAATTGGAGGGTCTTTTCGAATTATAGTTGCTCTAAGAATCGTGCCAAAGCCGCAGTTAAGAAGGGACTGGCACGCAACCACGACGCGCAGGCGCAGCAGCTGGATATACGGTTACGACTTGATCCACGGAAGCAAAGCGAAGCGAAGCCGCCTGCCGGATTTTGCCGGCTCGCTCGCCGACCAGATCTGGGATCTCCGCCTCCGTGACCACGACTCTGCGGTGCGTATGCCAGTCAGGATTTTTTTTTGTTCATCAAGAAATCAGCGTCTGCTCTTTTTTTTCAGAAAACTTAACGGAGCAGTGGCCGGCAGAAGCGTGAACACTATTAGAGATTAGTGACTAACCCAGTGAAGAGAGAGAGAGAAACGACAAAATAACTGGACTACCCTCTTTATTGCAGGGAAGACAGTGTTTATATACAAGCGAACTAGTGCCTCCCCAAGGGGTGCGTCCCTTGGGGAGAAACTGTCGCACCCAATGGAGGGGATTGAACACACATATTGTAACACTCCCCCTTGATCAATCCAAGTCCATTTGATCATCTGCAAGCTGTCTTTCAATATATTATCTCCTCAAAAACCCTGTGGGAAAAATAAGGAGTACACAATGTCTTTTGGATTATGAGTAAAACTCATATTGAATTCCAAAAGAAAATATGCTTGTAATCATCATTCGTAAAAACCCCTTTGGGGAAAAATCAATGATGAAGCATATAGCTTAGTTGATATTACCTCATTAAAAACTTTGGATGAGAAAACCTTAATAAGGCAAAACTCATACAAAGAAAAGAGTATAATATGATGGTACAAAACAGGTCGAATATCACGGAGAATTACTCCCCCTGATCTTGCAAACACTTAAGTCTTCTCATACCAATCACCTCAACACATTCCTGAAAACGTTGAATATGGTAGAGATTTTGTGAATAGATCAGCAAGATTATCACAAGACTTTGTTTGCAAGATGTTGATATTTCCATTTTTCTGTTTCCATCTGAACAACACAAGCTCAATTATCCTTATAGATAATTGTCGGTGGTTCAATTGAACCATGGTACGATATTGTTCTCCAATGGACCTCTAGCCCAAAGAACAATAATATGTCTATAGTCATCATCTCAAAAACCCCCGTGGGGAAAATAAATGATGAGACATATAACTCAGGCTAATATTTTCCCAAGATAATCTAGTCAGAAAATCTGAGAAATTATCATATCAGCCGAGTCTCCTTAAAAACCCAACGGGAAAAATAAGGAGAGTAGTCATACTCTATTGTTGATCCATTTGAACTCTAGGGATATAAACTCATATCCTAGTTCAAATACAACAATAACTATGTCATAATGTATCATCCTTGAAAACCTCTACGGGAAAAATAGATGATACGACATAGACCTTGTGTTGATGTTGTCTCGTTAAAAACTTTGAATGAGAAACCCAAACAGGGGGAAAACTCATGCAAAGAAAAGAGTACAACATGATGCAGAAACAAGTTCTTCAGATCAAGAGGAAACTCCCCCTGATCTTTACAAATCACTAAGTCATCCCATACCTGCTCTCAAACACATCTAAAATGTGAAGTAAGTAGAGACTTAGTTCGTAACTTGTTTTTCATCTAAACAACACAAAGTAATATTATCTCCATAGATAATAAGGTCAATGATATAAAATCATGACCAACACATACCCTCAGTATGTAGTATATCATTCTGTACAATCCCACGAAGTGTGCTACAGAATGATTAGTGTAAGTGACCATTAATCTCTGTTGATTGACATTTATCAAACAGTAGGTCCAACTTACCAGAAGTATGTCATTGATCTTGTACCTGGGGATCTTCTATAGATATCCAAGATCAGTATATCCAAACATAAGGAGAGCATGAGTACATCTGGAGATCATAACTCGATCTCATGTGCTGTTAGCTAGCAAATCATTGCAAAGCAATATCCGGCCGGATGCTCTTGCAAGATACAATAGCACATCTCATGATCCGGAAGAATCAAATAACAATGATTCTCTCATATTGAATTTCTTCAATATATGTTGGATATAGACAATTTTGTATCCAAGATACTCAAGATAGTTTACTTTAAATTGAAAATCTCTTTCAATTCATATCCTCTATCTCGAACTCCGTCGATAAGTAATGTATGTTTAGAAATATGTTGCACATATTTACGCTAAACATACCATTCTTTGTGTATCCCTTCGGAAGGAAGGATTCACTAGGTCGAATGTACCATATTTGACCTGAATGCTCTAAGTCACAAAGACTTTCCAAGCATTGCAAATTTGTGATTGGTTATTATGTATTTGGAATCCTTCAAGACTCCACATATACCATAATATAGTGACCACATATGCATATGTTGTCACTACATCTATCAACTGCACAGATAGATGATTTACTGCCCATATTATTGTATCGGAATTTTACTACTCATGGTAGAAGAGAATTAGTAGCATTAAAATAATGCTTGGGTTTGCGTATAAACCCAGTTGCTACTAGCCATGCTTTCTCACCACCTCATTGTTTCCATATCCATGAAAACAAACTTGTATCCACAGTAAGATACCTTGAAGTGAAAATAAGTTAACACTTCTTTCCGGTGAGCAAGGCTATCTCTGCAACATTGTAATGACTCAACAAGATCCAATTTGAGCATACTCGTGCTCTGCTATGGCCATAGTCTTTTGGATCACTTGGAGTGCATATACAATTGCTGAGATGTATGTGTCGACACTTGTAGCTTTTAAATAACACAATTCTCTAGTTGACATAAAGTCATTTTTTATGTACCCTTATGATTCTTCGTGAAATCCCAAAACGAGAATCAAGGGCTTCCGATAACCTAGCCTCATCAGTGCACACTTGTCGGGGACCATAATTAGGGGTACCCTCAAGACGCCTAATTCTCAGCTGGTAACCCCCATCAGCATAAAGCTGCAAAGGCCTGATGGGTTTGATTAAGTCAGGGATCAGTCCATACGAGTGACTTGACCACGCCACGCCCGAGCCTAGCCTCGGGCGAGGGCAGCCGACCCTAAGATGACTCCGTCTCGTCTGAGGTCTCCTCTTTCACGGCAGACGCATCTCCGGCTCGCCCTAGGCCCCGCCTCCGATAAGGAGAAACCCTGACTAAATCACCGCACCAACCGACCGAGTCACCGGGGCGTTTAACGCAAAAGGTAAGACCAACGGGCGACCAGACTTCGCCAGAGGTGCCATGGGAGACTCCGCCCGACCCAGGGCTCGGACTCGGGCTAAGGCCCCGGAAGACGGCGAACTCCGCTCCGCCCGACCCAGGGCTCGGACTCAGGCTAAGGCCTCGGAAGACGGCGAACTCCGCTCCGCCCGACCCAGGGCTCGGACTCAGGCTAAGGCCTCGGAAGACGGCGAACTCCGCTCCGCCCGACCCAGGGCTCGGACTCGGGCTAAGGCCCCGGAAGACGGCGACCTCCGCCTCGCCCGACCCAGGGCTCGGACTCCGCCTCGGCCTCTGCCGAGTAATCTCCGCCTCGCCCGACCCAGGGCTCGGACTCTGTCTCTGTCTTGCAGGACGGACTCGGCCTCGGCCTCGGAGGAGCCTCCACGACGCCCGACCTAGGACACGAGACCGCCACGTCAACAGGAAGCGTCATCATCACCCTGCCCTGAGCCGACTTGGGTCGCAGAGAACAAGACCGGCGTCCCATCTGGCCAGCTATGCCAGATAGGCCATGATGGCGCCCCGCTAGATCATGACGACGGCGGCTCCCAGCTCCCTTACGAAAGCAGGAGAACGTCAGCAAGGACCCAGCCACCTCGACAGCTGTCCCCCCGTCCGGCTCCGTTACTCCTCCAACAGCCACGACGCCACACCAACAGGGTGCCACGATCTCTCCGGCTGCCACCTGGGCATGTACATAGGGCGCTAGCTCTCCCTCGCTAGACACGTAGCACCTTGCTACACCCCCATCTTGTACACCTGGACCCTCTCCTTACGACTATAAAAGGAAGGGCCAGGGCCTTCTTAGAGAAGGTTGGCCTCGCGAGGACGAAAGGCAGAGGCAGGCGCTCTCTCGGGGCCGCTCTCCCCCTTCACCTCGTGCGGACGCTTGTAACCCCCTACTGCAAGCGCACCCGACCTGGGCGCGGGACGAACACGAAGGCCGTGGGAATTTCTCCGACTCCCTCACGACCCGGCTCCGGCCACCGACTCTCTCTCTCTCTGTTCCCCCCTTCGCGCTCGCTCCACGCGCTCGACCCATCTGGGCTGGGGCACGCGGCACTCTCACTCGTCGGCTCGGGGACCCCCCGGTCTCGGAACGCCGACAGTTGGCGCGCCAGGTAGGGGCACGCTGCGTGTTGACGTTCGATTTCCCGTCAAGCTCCAGATGGGCAGTCTCCAACAACCTCTTCAACCCGGGATGGTGCTCCGTTTCGGGAACCTCGAGTTCATGTCTTTCGATGGCGACTACGACATGATACTCCTTCCACCGCCGCGCGACGACGACATTGGTGGCGGACAGCCCGCCCGCCGGCGGCGGAATCGACGACGTCTTTCCCGCGTTGGGGAAGGACAACGTTCGAGCTCGCCCCATCCTCTCCCTCGCCGTCGGAGGAGGAGGAGGCGGGGCAACCGGGGCCGAGCGGGAGGCCGCGCTCCGACGGCTGTCGAGCAAATCGACATCCCCGGCGCCCCAGCGGAGGACACGCCAAGCGTCGCCCTCTCGTTCGAGGCAAACGCGAGCGCCATCCCCCCGCAACACGTCGACCCCGAGCAAGTGGACGACGCCAGCACGCTCACGGAGGGCCTGCAGGACGTCGCCCTCGTACCCAAGACGACGACGCGGTCAGCCCCCGACACGACTTCATCGCTCCTCGTCGACAAAAAGGTACCGACTGCTCCCCATCTTTCGTTATTTCGACTCGGCCTCAGCCCGCCTGGCGACCTCGCTTTGGCGGGCGCTCACATTGAGGCGAGTGCAACCTCTCTGGGGTTTCGTGTGCGGTCGCCTTGGGACCGATTGACGAGCGTCTCGACCTATGGACCCTCTGGGTCCGAGGAAGATGACGACCCCAGCATCTGCTGGGATTTCTCCGGATCTGGCAACCCTAGTGCCATGCGGGACTTTATGACCGCATGTGACTACTGCCTCTCCGACTGTTCCGACGGCAGCCGCAGCCTTGGCGACAAGGACTGCGGCCCGAGTCGCGAATGTTTCCACATCGAGCTAGGGGATCCCTCCGGAGGCGGCTGTCTCGGCATGCCGGAGGATGGTGATCCCCCTAGGCCAGCGCCTCGCGCCGACATCCCGCGGGAGCTAGCTGTGGTCCCCGTTCCGGCGGGGGGTCACGACCCACAGCTCGAGCAAGTCCGCGGGGCGCAGGCCGGGTTCGATGAAGGAGCAGGAGCGCTCGAGGCAATCCGCCAGAACATCGGGCAGGTATGGGCGAGCCAACCCCCGGCCGGAGGAATACGTCACCTGCCCCAAGGTCTCCAGCACCGCATCGCCAACGATGCCAGGGACAAACCGCCACCCGCATCCGGCGGGACTGGCCAGGACCTGGTCGCTGCAGCAATGCTCCTCCGCGCGATGTCGGAGTCATCAACCACCGAGGGTCGGCGAATCCAGGGAGAACTCAAGCATCTCCTGGAAGGCGCTGCGGCCCGGCGGGCCGAGAGCTCTGCCTCCCGCAGGCAGGGATACCCCTCGGAACCTCGTGCCGCGACTTCCCGACTCACGCGGGAAGCCTCGGCCTTCACCGGGCGCACGCGCACCACCGCGCCTGCGGCCCCGGGCCACCTCGGCGTCGAGCACCCTCATCGCGACCGTCGGGCATGCCTCGACGAAAGGGTGCGCCGAGGCTACCACCCCAGGCGTGGGGGACGTTACGACAGCGGGGAGGATCGGAGTCCCTCGCCCGAACCACCCGGTCCGCAGGTCTTTAGCCGAGCCATTCGGCGGGCGCCGTTTCCGCCCCGATTCCGACCCCTGACTACTATCACGAAGTACTCAGGGGAAACGAGGCCGGAATTGTGGCTTGCGGACTACCGCCTGGCCTGTCAGCTGGGTGGGACGGACGATGACAACCTCATCATCCGAAACCTCCCCCTGTTCCTCTCCGACACCGCTCGTGCCTGGTTGGAGCACCTGCCCCCGGGGCAGATTTCCAACTGGGAGGATCTGGTCCAGACTTTCGCCGGGAATTTCCAGGGCACGTACGTGCGCCCCGGGAATTCCTGGGACCTCCGAAGCTGTCGGCAACTGCCGGGAGAGTCCCTTCGGGACTACATCCGGCGGTTCTCGAAGCAGCGCACAGAGCTGCCCAACATCACCGACTCCGATGTCATCGGCGCGTTCCTCGCGGGCACCACCTGCCGCGACCTGGTGAGCAAGCTGGGTCGCAAGACCCCCACCAGGGCGAGCGAGCTGATGGACATCGCCACCAAGTTCGCCTCCGGCCAGGAGGCGGTAGAGGCCATCTTCCGAAAGGACAAGCAGCCCCAGGGCCGCCCGTCGGAAGATGCTCCCGAGGCGTCCACTCCGCGCGGCGCCAAGAAGAGAGGCAGGAGGAAGTCGCAAGCGAAACGCGACGTTCCCGATGCAGACCTTGTCGCCGCCGCCGAGCGCAAGAACCCTCGGAAGCCCCCCGGAGGTGCAAACCTCTTCGACAAGGCACTCAAGGAGACGTGCCCCTACCATCAGGGGCCCGTCAAGCATACTCTCGAAGAGTGCGTCATGCTTCGGCGTCACTTCCATCGGGCCGGGCCACCCACAGAGGGTGGCAGGGCTCACGACGACGACAAAAGGGAGGATCGCCAAGCAGGAGAGTTCCCAGAGGTCCGCGACTGCTTCATGATCTACGGAGGGCATACGGCAAACGCCTCGGCTCGGCATCGTAAGCAAGAGCGTCGGGAGGTCTGCTCGGTGAAGGTGGCGGCACCAGTCTACCTAGACTGGTCCGACAAGCCCATCACCTTCGACCGAGACGACCACCCCGACCACGTGCCGAGCCCGGGGAAGTACCCGCTCGTCGTCGATCCCGTCATCGGCGACGTCAGGCTCACCAAGGTCCTGATGGATGGAGGCAGCTGCCTCAACATCATCTACGCCGAGACCCTCAGGCTCCTGCGCGTCGACCTGTCGTCTGTCCGAGCAGGCGCTGCGCCCTTCCACGGGATCATTCCCGGGAGGCGCGTCCAGCCCCTCGGACAGCTCGACCTCCCTGTCTGCTTCGGAACACCCTCCAACTTCCGAAGGGAGACTTTGACGTTCGAGGTGGTCGGGTTCCGAGGAACCTACCACGCAGTGTTGGGAAGGCCATGCTACGCGAAGTTCATGGCCATCCCCAACTACACCTACCTGAAGTTCAAGATGCTGGGCCCCAACGGGGTCATCACTGTCGGCCCCACGTACAAACACGCCTTCGAATGCGATGTGGAGTGCGTGGAGTACGCCGAGGCCCTCGCCGAGTCCGAGGCCCTCATTGCCGACCTGGAAAGCCTCTCCCGAGAGGTGCCGGACGTGAAGCGGCATGCCGGCAACTTCGAGCCAGCGGAGACGGTTAAGGCCGTCCCTCTCGACCCCAGTGGCAACATCTCCAAGCAGATCCGGATCGGTTCCGGGCTCGACCCCAAATAGGAAGCAGTGCTCGTCGACTTTCTCCGCGCAAACGCCGACGTTTTCGCGTGGAGTCCCTCGGACATGCCCGGCATACCGAGGGAAGTCGCCGAGCACTCGCTGGATATTCGAGCCGGGGCCCGACCGGTCAGACAACCTCTGCGCCGATTCGACGAGGAAAGGCGCAAGGTGATAGGCGAGGAGGTCCACAAGCTGATGGCAGCAGGGTTCATTAAAGAGGTATTCCATCCTGAATGGCTTGCCAACCCTGTACTTGTGAGGAAAAAAGGGGGGAAGTGGCGGATGTGTGTAGACTACACTGGTCTCAACAAAGCATGTCCGAAGGTCCCCTACCCTCTACCTCGCATCGATCAAATCGTGGACTCCACTGCAGGGTGCGAAACCCTGTCTTTCCTCGACGCTTACTCAGGGTATCATCAAATCAAGATGAAAGAGTCCGACCAGCTCGCGACTTCTTTCATCACGCCCTTCGGCATGTACTGTTATGTCACAATGCCGTTCGGTTTGAGGAACGCGGGTGCAACGTACCAGCGGTGCATGAACCATGTGTTCGGCGAACACATTGGTCGCACGGTCGAGGCCTACGTCGATGACATCGTAGTCAAGACGAGGAAAGCCTCCGACTTTCTCTCCGACCTCGAACTGACATTCCGGTGTCTCAAGGCGAAGGGCGTCAAGCTCAATCCCGAGAAGTGCGTCTTCGGGGTGCCCCGAGGCATGCTCTTGGGATTCATCGTCTCCGAGCGGGGCATCGAAGCCAACCCGGAGAAGATCGCAGCGATCACAAACATGGGGCCCATCAAAGACTTAAAAGGCGTACAGAGGGTCATGGGATGCCTCGCGGCCTTGAGCCGTTTCATCTCGCGCCTCGGCGAAAGAGGCCTGCCCCTGTACCGCCTCTTAAGAAAGGCCGAGTGCTTCACTTGGACTCCCGAGGCCGAGGAAGCCCTCGGGAACCTGAAGGCGCTCCTCACCGAGGCGCCCATCTTGGTACCCCCAGCTGATGGAGAAACCCTCCTGGTCTACGTCGCCGCAACCACTCAGGTGGTCAGCGCCGCGATCGTAGTCGAAAGGCAGGAAGAGGGGCATGCTTTGCCCGTTCAGAGGCCAGTCTACTTCGTCAGCGAAGTGCTGTCCGAGACCAAGATCCGCTACCCACAAGTCCAGAAGCTGCTATATGCAGTGATCCTGACGAGGCGAAAGCTGCGACATTACTTCGAGTCTCATCCGGTGACTGTGGTGTCATCCTTCCCCCTGGGGGAGATCATCCGGTGCCGAGAAGCCTCGGGACGGATCGCGAAGTGGGCGGTGGAAATCATGGGCGAGGCAATCTCGTTCGCCCCTCGGAAGGCCATCAAGTCCCAGGTACTGGCGGATTTCGTAGCCGAATGGGTCGATACCCAGTTGCCAACGGCTCCGATCCAGCCAGAGCTCTGGACCATGTTTTTCGACGGGTCGCTGATGAAGACGGGAGCTGGCGCGGGCCTGCTTTTCGTCTCGCCCCTCGGAAAACACCTGCGCTATGTGCTCCGCCTCCATTTCCCGGCGTCCAACAATGTGGCTGAGTACGAGGCCCTGATCAACGGGTTGCGAATCGCCATTGAACTAGGGGTTCGACGCCTCGACGCGCGCGGCGACTCGCAGCTCGTCATCGACCAAGTCATGAAGAACTCCCACTGCCGCGACCCGAAGATGGAGGCTTACTGTGAAGAGGTTCGACGCCTGGAAGACAAGTTCTACGGGCTCGAGCTTAACCACATCGCCCGGCGCTACAACGAGACTGCGGACGAGCTGGCGAAGATAGCCTCGGGGCGAACAACGGTTCCCCCTGACGTCTTCGCCCGGGATCTGCACCAACCCTCCGTCAAGATCGGCGACGCGCCCGAGCCCGAGGCACCCTCGGCCTCGCCCGAGGTAACCTCGGCCCAGCCCGAGCCATCCTCGGCTCAACCCGAGGAACCCTCGGAGCCCGAGGGCGAAGCGCTGCACATCGAGGAGGAGCAGAACGGGGTCGCGCCAGATCAAGACTGGAGAATCCCGTACCTGCAATATCTCCGCCGAGGAGAACTGCCCCTCGACCGAGCCGAGGCTCGGCGGGTAGCGCGACGAGCGAAATCGTTCGTCCTGCTGGGCGATGAGAAGGAGCTCTACCACCGCAGCCCCTCGGGCATCCTCCAACGATGCATCTCCATCGCCGAGGGTCAGGACCTCCTGCAGGAAATACACTCGAGGGCTTGCGGTCATCATGCAGCACCTCGAACCCTCGTTGGGAATGCTTTCCGCCAAGGCTTCTACTGGCCAACGGCGGTGGCTGACGCCACTAGAATTGTCCGCGCCTGCGAAGGGTGCCAATTCTATGCGAAGCAGACCCACCTGCCCGCTCAGGCTCTGCAGACGATACCCATCACCTGGCCCTTCGCTGTGTGGGGTCTGGACCTCGTCGGCCCACTGCAGAAGGCGCCCGGGGGCTACACGCACCTGCTGGTCGCCATCGACAAATTCTCCAAGTGGATCGAGGTCCGACCCCTAAACAGCATCAGGTCCGAGCAGGCGGTGGCGTTCTTCACCAACATCATCCATCGCTTCGGGGTCCCGAACTCCATCATCACCGATAATGGCACCCAGTTCACTGGCAAAAAATTCTTGGATTTTTGCGAGGATCACAACATCCGGGTGGACTGGGCCGCCGTAGCTCACCCCATGTCGAATGGGCAAGTGGAACGTGCCAATGGCATGATTCTACAAGGGCTCAAGCCTCGGATCTACAACGACCTCAACAAATTCGGCAAGCGATGGATGAGGGAACTCCCCTCGGTAGTTTGGAGCCTGAGGACGACTCCAAGCCGTGCCACGGGTTTCACGCCGTTCTTCCTGGTCTATGGGGCCGAGGCAATCCTGCCCACGGACCTGGAATACGGCTCCCCGAGGACGAAGGCTTACAACGAAGAAAGCAACCAAGCCAACCGAGAAGACTCGCTGGACCAGCTGGACGAGGCTCGGGACAGGGCCTTACTACACTCGGCGCGGTATCAGCAGTCCCTGAGACGCTACCACGCCCGAGGAGTCCGACCCCGAGAACTCCAGGTGGGCGATCTGGTGCTTCGGCTGCGGCAAGACGCCCGAGGGAGGCACAAGCTCACGCCCCCCTGGGAGGGGCCGTTCATCATCGCCAAAGTTCTGAAGCCCGGAACGTACAAGCTGGCCAACAGTCAAGGCGAGGTCTACGGCAACGCTTGGAACATCCAACAGCTACGTCGCTTCTACCCTTAAGATGTTTCCAAGTTGTTCATATACCTCGCACCCACGCAAAGTTTAGTCAACAAGGAAGGGTCGGCCTCGCCTCGGCAGAGCCCGACCCTCCCTCGGGGGCTAAAAGGGGGTTAACCCCTCTGCGTCAAAATTTCCCTCGAACAAAAAACCTCTTTCACCAGGACATCTTTCGTGCTTTTTGACTACTTCGGAAAGTGGGTCCTGGAAACGACGGGGTACACGTAAGCAGTCAAGGCTGACCGAGCCGAGGGACTCCTACGCCTCCGGGATACGGATACCTCACTCATCACCTTCTGCGATAAGTAACTCACGCTCGGATAAAGTGACTCCGCGGATCGAATGAGTCTTTACGTACGGAAGCTCTTCTGTTGAAGCAGGTTCTTCGAGCCTTCTCGACCGAGTCGGTGACAGGGCCTCATGGATGGGTAAAAGTACGCGTAAGCGGCGAGGCCGACCGAGCCGAGGGACTCCCACGCCTCCGGGATACGGATACCTCACTCATCACCTCCCGCGAGAAGCAACTCTTGCTCGCACTAACATCCCTGCTACCGACAAAAAGTCCAGATACTCGAAACGAGAGGAAAAGAGACACAGCTTTACAACGCAACAAGGGTGTGTGTTCTGGCCTCAACGGCCGCACAAGGCCCGCGCTACAAGACGACTTGACCCTGCAGGCGCGGATCTTGACGATGGAAGAGGGCGACGACACCCTCGGCACCAACAGCACCTTCGGCAAGGCCCGACCTAGCCTCGGGCGGCGACGCGGTCCGAGGGCCTCCGATCCGAAGGACGACGTCGTCACCGCGCTCGAGCAATCTCCGCCAGAGACTTCCCCGAGATCCCGGCCCGAGCGGACGGCTCGGCCGGCCACCTCCGGGGCCTCGGCCGACCACCTTCCGAGGGCGCCAGCTCGGTCCGAGGCCTCGGCTAATCAGCTCCGGCGTCGATCCTGCCAACAGACAACCCGGCTAGGCTCCGGCCAACCAGGTTTCATTTCCGAGCCAACAACGCCTCTGCTTGTGCTGATATCGCTACCCCTGGCCTCGGCTCGTCGAAGAGCGGCCAAGGGGTCTCTTTAACTAAGCTAGAGGAGCCTCGGACAACAGGTCTGACCGAGCCGAGGGATTCCTACGCCTCCGGGATACGGATACCTCACTCGTCACCTGGACACGGGGCGACTCATGCTTGGTGAAGCGATTCAGACAATCGACAGGCGAGTCTTAGTACTCAGAAATGAGGAAAAAACACGGCTCTGTGCCGGAGCTACACACATGTTCAGGCCCCGAAAGCCGGAAATGAACAAAAAAACCCGGCACCCGAAGTGCCATTACAAACGGAACTCTGGTTCCCCCTCCGCAGGTACGAACAACCCCACTCGATGGGGGTAGGCCTGCGGGGCAACAGAAGACCGACGAACGGCATGTCGCCGACCGCCCCGACAGCGGCAACGACGATGAAGACTTCTGCCCCGGGGAGCCGAACAGCAGCAGTGATGGCCTCAGGGCGGATACTGCTGCTAGGAGGCCCCCGCCCTCGCCCAAACTCGAGAGGCAAGGACGGGCAGAAGGCCGTAGAGTTGGAGGTCAGCCCATGGCCAACCTGGGCTGTCGCGCCGGCGGAAGAACCTCTTCCAGCTGCCGTGGCGGGAGGCGGCACCGGGAGCGATTCCGAAACTGCTCGGCTCAGAGAGCCGGGCACGGTGCAGCTGTTAGCGCCACGGGCGACTCCCGCCCTTCCCCCCGATCACTGAGGGAAGGAGCGGGCCACCGCCCGCGCGGAGACCGACCCCAACTCGGCACACGCCCCTCCTCAGCCCTGGTGATGAAAATCCTTGAGGCTGAGGAAGGGGCGGATACCGCAGCCCGGCTCGCTTTCCCCCACCATCAAGCCGGAGGTCGCCCTCTTGGGCGATCGCCGGTGGAGGGGTGCAGCCGGGCTGCATGATGAAAATCCTTGAAGCCGAACGATGGCTGAAAGGTACCAACTCCCACGGAGTTGCGTCCCTCCGGCGATGGAGCGAAAAGACGGCGGTTTCCCCCCATCCGGGGGCTCGGAAGATGGAAAGACGCAATGCATAAGGGAGGTAGGAGACATGGTCACCTCACGAAGAGGGTCGCCCTCCTTTTAAAGGCAACTCCCCCTGCTTGCGCCCTCAACCGTCACGGGCGGAGTCTTCTCCAACACGCCTCCAAAGTCCTTCCCTGCGACATGGGGGCTGGGGCCCGCCTGTCATGCAGACCGACTCCAAGCAGAGAAAGCCGAACCGCGCGCGCGCGACGCACGCAACCGCCCAGCGGTTACAAGTAACCCTCCACTTTTGCCCAGACCAACGGGCAAAAGGGGCGAGCGGCCATGCAGGCGGCATGCAACCGCGCCAAGTGGACGCGCCTCTCCGACTCCTGACAGGCCAGCGCGACAGCTCAAGCCCACGCGTCGTTCAACTGGCGCGCCGGGCGCTGCATGCGAACCGCTATGCCTCTCGCTCCACCACCGCACCTCTTCGATTGCGGAACCGATACCGCGACTCGAGGCCGCCCAGCCTGCGATCCAGCGGCGCCAGCCTGGCACAGCGGTCAAACGCGGTCAAAAATGGGCCGGCAGTAATGACGGTGGCAGGCGCGCGAGGGCAGCGGTCACGCCATCGGCCAGGCTCACGTCCCATCCGGAGGCAGCAAGAGAACCCCCTCTCACGGCGTGAAGACGACGCGCCCGTGACCCGTTCCTCGAACGGCTCGCGCACGCAATGGCAACCTCACCGACCGCTTACCCCGGCGCATTAACTCCGCAGCAAAATAGGTGACGTTTCTGGCAGGGGCAGCTGGCGACGCTTCGCCTCCGCCAAAACGGCCACGCCGAAAAAGGTATGCCACGAAGTTCAATTTCGAATCCTTTTTCCCTTTTCCTTCTTTCTCTATCTCTTGCAACAGGGAACGAGAAGGGGGATAACCCCAAAGGGATCCTTCCCCGTGAAGGAACTAGGCTCCGAGCCTCCCTACTGATCAGGGGTTCGAAGGCTGGCCCCCCGAAGGGTTCAACAGCCGCCTCAGATCGCGTGGGCCCGACACCCACTACTGGTCAGGGGTTCGAAGGTCGGCCCCCGAAAGGTCCCACGACCGCCTCAGGCTACTCGGGCTCCGTGCCCCCTACTGATCAGGGGTTCGAAGGCTGGCCTGTCGAAGGGTTCACAGTCGCCTCAGACACCGAGCGAGGGATGACCAGGGGTACGTTCGATACATAACCAAGGCTCGGGCTGCGCTCCCGAGGTACCCTAGGACATTTCCGAGACCAGCGGGAACGACTCTGTAACGGAATCCCATCGGAGGGAGGCAACGAGCCCTCGGACCCCGTCGCTAGGGGACCGGGTCCGGCAGATCACCCGCAGGTACTTTTGGGCGTGCCTCCGGGCCCCTAGCCGACCCCCAACGAACGGGGCACGGACGTCCACTCGGATTACCCGATTGCAGCTCACCGGAGACACCATGTTCGGTGCCCATCGAGGGTAACATGGCGCACTCCCCCCCTCCTCCTTGCGGAAAGGCGACGTAGGGGCGTATATAAAAAGACGAGTCTGTCCCTGATCGTCCTCTCGCTCCGTGCGAGGGCTCGGGGGCTGCTCTCGCAAACCCGGCTCCGGCCGAACCGTTGACAGCGTCAACATACCAGCCCGAGAACTTGGGCCCCGACAGCGCACCTGGGTTACGCCCTGCTCGCATGAGGGAACCGTCAGACCAGCCGAAGCATTGCGCAAGGCATTAAGACCTCGAAGGAGTGAAACCACTCCTCCGAGGCCTCGGGGGCTACACCCGGCGGGTGCGCTCGCGCGCACCCACCGGAACAAAGTACCTCCGAGAAAGGCTGGTCCCCTTGCAAAAAAGTGCGATGCAAGCCTCCAAGCGAGTGTTAACACTCTCTTCGAGGCTCGGGGGCTACTGTCGGGGACCATAATTAGGGGTACCCTCAAGACGCCTAATTCTCAGCTGGTAACCCCCATCAGCATAAAGCTGCAAAGGCCTGATGGGTTTGATTAAGTCAGGGATCAGTCCATACGAGTGACTTGACCACGCCACGCCCGAGCCTAGCCTCGGGCGAGGGCAGCCGACCCTAAGATGACTCCGTCTCGTCTGAGGTCTCCTCTTTCACGGCAGACGCATCTCCGGCTCGCCCTAGGCCCCGCCTCCGATAAGGAGAAACCCTGACTAAATCACCGCACCAACCGACCGAGTCACCGGGGCGTTTAACGCAAAAGGTAAGACCAACGGGCGACCAGACTTCGCCAGAGGTGCCATGGGAGACTCCGCCCGACCCAGGGCTCGGACTCGGGCTAAGGCCCCGGAAGACGGCGAACTCCGCTCCGCCCGACCCAGGGCTCGGACTCAGGCTAAGGCCTCGGAAGACGGCGAACTCCGCTCCGCCCGACCCAGGGCTCGGACTCAGGCTAAGGCCTCGGAAGACGGCGAACTCCGCTCCGCCCGACCCAGGGCTCGGACTCGGGCTAAGGCCCCGGAAGACGGCGACCTCCGCCTCGCCCGACCCAGGGCTCGGACTCCGCCTCGGCCTCTGCCGAGTAATCTCCGCCTCGCCCGACCCAGGGCTCGGACTCTGTCTCTGTCTTGCAGGACGGACTCGGCCTCGGCCTCGGAGGAGCCTCCACGACGCCCGACCTAGGACACGAGACCGCCACGTCAACAGGAAGCGTCATCATCACCCTGCCCTGAGCCGACTTGGGTCGCAGAGAACAAGACCGGCGTCCCATCTGGCCAGCTATGCCAGATAGGCCATGATGGCGCCCCGCTAGATCATGACGACGGCGGCTCCCAGCTCCCTTACGAAAGCAGGAGAACGTCAGCAAGGACCCAGCCACCTCGACAGCTGTCCCCCCGTCCGGCTCCGTTACTCCTCCAACAGCCACGACGCCACACCAACAGGGTGCCACGATCTCTCCGGCTGCCACCTGGGCATGTACATAGGGCGCTAGCTCTCCCTCGCTAGACACGTAGCACCTTGCTACACCCCCATCTTGTACACCTGGACCCTCTCCTTACGACTATAAAAGGAAGGGCCAGGGCCTTCTTAGAGAAGGTTGGCCTCGCGAGGACGAAAGGCAGAGGCAGGCGCTCTCTCGGGGCCGCTCTCCCCCTTCACCTCGTGCGGACGCTTGTAACCCCCTACTGCAAGCGCACCCGACCTGGGCGTGGGACGAACACGAAGGCCGTGGGAATTTCTCCGACTCCCTCACGACCCGGCTCCGGCCACCGACTCTCTCTCTCTCTGTTCCCCCCTTCGCGCTCGCTCCACGCGCTCGACCCATCTGGGCTGGGGCACGCGGCACTCTCACTCGTCGGCTCGGGGACCCCCCGGTCTCGGAACGCCGACAACACTGAGCTAGGTTGTGAATGTCCTCCATTCACAGGATAATCAATATCCTTTAGGTGTCCACCAACGTTAGGTTGGTTACCAACGAATAGTTGGTCTGCATTTACTATCTCAGAAGGTCTAGCCTTCAGCTGCTTGCAAGCATCTCAATCCTTGAGTTTGTGACCATACTTCTCCCCCTCTTATTTACAACAACGTTGCAATAGGGAGTTTAGTGGTGTTCCATTTAACCACTCTTTCTGGCACTTCCACATTGGATTAATTTGAGTGACACCTCATAGTAAATGCACATGGCAGTTAATTTGCAACTTCTTGCAAATCATTCGAACCCAAAGGTTCAGTTTTAGTACGTGATCCTGAGCCTGAATGCTTACTGCATTCATTATAATTTCCTGGCATTCTATTTGGTACTTGAAATCTCCCCCTAATGCCTGGAAAAGCTCATGATTCAAGCAAGCGTACGGGCTGTAAATAGATTCTCATGAAGAGATTCTAAAACTTAATGATCGACGGAGAATGAATTCTCACATAGATCCCCAGTTTTCTGTGTGCCCATATATGTACGTTGCGGTGGTGAGATTGGGAACATACCCAATGTACGCATGGGAAATCTTTCACGGATTCCCACGTACTAAAAACCATAGGGGAACTTGTACATGCAGTACATGCAGTTAATCACAAGTCAGGAGCGTGCAAAACTTCCTGACTCCAACCATGACTAGTTGGAAATGACAATTCATTACTGATGGTCATTAATGATCTGAAATTTTCGAATCTATCACAGATTCATCATATCCTTTATGGATATCATTCTGAATACCAAGACAAACAATCACCATTGTAAGCACATTTGGTAAATTCAGTAGTGTGGAGGCTAATGTGCTCAAGCTTGAGACATTATTGCTTAATGGTCATGTGTTGTCCGAAGGACACACTTGAGGTCATCATATAGATGCACCAAAGAACCATATAAAGCCTTCAATGTCCATACAATCTCTGTAATGGACCACACTCGTTCCTTTGAAACCATTCAAATAACTGAACCAATTCAGATCAGATTTTAAGATAAGAGGGACTTAAAATCTCATTCCCAATGATACTCATCAAGTATCCATCTTATGGGAAAAACATGACCAACAAAATTGTCCATAACTTTTCATTTCATCCCAATAATGGAATTACCAATTCAGTCTTACCCAGCATGGTAAGATTCATCACATGAAAAGTTATAACAAATGCAACACTTTGTATGGGAGGATGTATGTAGAATACAGTCCATAAGAAATGTTTCTGAGAAACATATGCAATATCCATCACTATCACCTTGTGTTTCCACATGATAGAAATTATATGGATATCTCTATAATATGGTAAGATATCAATTAGGATATATCAACACATCCTTGATACTTCCAATACCAAAGGAGATATGATAATAACATATCATGATATCGCGCGAAGCGATTGTTAAAATATTCTTTCCTCTTTCCAAAGGAATATGAGAATATTTTGTTTCCCCATTTATAGAGTTTGTGGCTCAATTCTCCACATTGCATTTTTCTTCCTCAATTTGGAAGAATCCCTGTACAAGTTTGCACAACTCAAATCAATGAGTCTTCAACTCCCTTGATGAGTTGGTTAAACTCTAATCGATGAGTTTGTTCAACTTAAATCACATGAGTGATCAACTCCAATCGATGAGTTTGTTTAACTCAAATTCATATGAGTTTTTACACTCAAATCACATGAGTGTGTTCAACTCACACCGCATGAGTTGAACCTATCACAACATCAATTATGAGATTATACCAAAATCTCATGCATCAATTAAATAGTACTCAAAAGCAAATCATCTAACAAAGTGGTCTTCTCTTAGGAAGAGAAGTGTTGTTACATGATTAGTCCAAATCACGATTTACACAACTAACCACTTTTATCATGTCAGATGAAAGATTGAAGTACACTTCATATCTTAGCTTTCATGAGTAGTATGCATCTATTGGGATTTCATGTACAAGATTAGATGCTTAGGCATACAACACTATATCACGTATAGTGTGATGACAAATGAGTTTGTCATTCTCATTGCCCTTCTCTTTTTAATGTGCTTATATATTTGCTTTCAAGCAAAATATATGAATACAAAGTGTTAGTCTACAACATAATGTAGACACATACTCATAAGTCCACAAGTCTTATGATTTCCTTTGCTATTCATTTTGGGCTTGCACATCAAGCCACAAAAGCACATTAGTTCTTTTCATAAGAACCACAAGAGAAAGGGAGCATCTCACTTCCTCCAAAATAAAGAAGTGAATCCCCATAATATGCAAAGATGAAATGAACATATCCAATGAACATTAAGGATAATTAAGCCCATTTGGTGAGTTCATCAAACTCTATTAAATAATTATCCTTCAAATGGCATAACCATTTTCGTTTGTTGTTGCAACTTTGCCGCAAAATATAACATATCTTTATATGTTGGAGAATTCTAGGTATCACACATAGTGTACCAAAAGATTTCTGAAAATTGGTGGACACAATGTAGATAATCTTCATGTAATGAAACAATGGAGTAGATCTCACAGTAGTGGGCAAAACTTTTGCTGCCTGAAAGCATGGTCTCTGGGCTGATATATTCAAGGAACATACCGCAGCCAATGCTTAGGACTCCACTACCCTGTGCTTGACCAAATTTTCAAAAACAAAATGGTAATCACCATAAAGGTGAATAATCAACATCAAGTCTCCTACATATCTACTTGGGAGAACACATAGGTAATCATCATAACCATATGATGTAGACCTCTTATTGATGGGCAAATAACATTTTGCTGTCTAAAAGCTTGGTCTCTGGGCAAATAAATTCCAAGAACTTGTTGCAGCCAAAGCTTAGATCTCCATCATGTGTTGAAATATCCCAAGTTCAAGATATGTCATATTTTGCAAAAAAAATCATCGTTTAATTAAGTAGAACTTAATTAAAAGAATTCTTTTAGCAGTCAGCATGACTGCAGCGTCCAGCCTGGCTCCATAGCCCACGACGCCTGCTTGGTCCGTGATCTTTTTGGGTAGCACGTATAGGTAATCATCTCGAAAGATGTAGACCTCATAGTGATGGGCATTTCGAATGCTGTCTAAAGCACGGTCTCTGGGCTACTAAACTCTATAAAGAATTTAGCGCAGCCAATGCTTAGAACTCCATCACCCTATGCTTTTCCAAAATTGCAATATCATTTTGCATGTAGACCATTCAGTTTCGACTTATTATATGTGTGCTATGTTTTCCATGCAATCATAAAAGAATGCAAAAACAAAGCAAGTCGAAAATATGTGAATTATAAATGTAATTAGAAAATATAATTCACTAACAAGTCTGTAATTTGCATAATAAAAACAGACAACTATGTATAATACATAGAATAATTTGTCGTCTAAATGTAATTACGTACATCAAGAGCAGTCTAAGTATCTAAATTTAGATACAAAACACTGTTGAAAAAACAGTAATTTATATGAACACAATGTTCATCTGATTGTATTTGCAGAAAATAGGAGGCCTAAATAATAAATTCTGTAGACTCAATCAATGGAAATGGCTCACCATGTCCAGTCAGACCAAAAACAGCCCATTTGGCCCAACAACAAAAATCCATTAAAATTGGCGGCTAGGGTTAGAAAACCTAACCGCCTCTTCTCTCTCATCCCACCCGGTGGCGGTGGCCCTGCTGCGGCGGCCTGGCGCGGCGGCCTCGTCCCCGCGGCGGCTCGGCTTGGCGTCGGAGCGGGTCCCCTGCAGGGCGCGGGCGCGGCCCCCCGGCCTCGGGCCCGGTGGCGGCGCGGCCACGGCTTGGCGGCACGCCTGCCCGGTGCGGGCGAGGCTTCCCCTAGCGGCGTGGGCGCAGAGGCCCCTAGCGGGGTGGGCACTCCGGCCAAGCCCCGGCGGGCCGAGCACCCCAGGTGCACGCCGGCGTGGCCCCCGACGGCGCAGGTGGCCTGGGCGCGGCCCTCTAGTTGCATGGGCACGCGACCCCAGTCTCAGCGCGTGGCCAGCCGGCGGTCGCGACGCATGGTACGGCAGCGTCGCGGGCTGGCCAGCAGTCCTAGCGCGCGCAGGAGCAGGTACAGCCCCGGCGGCACTGGCGCGCAGCCCCGACGCGTGCTCCAGCGGGTTGACCCGGGGTACCGCGCCGCCACGGTGCCCTCGACGGCCACGAACAGCGATCGTGGCTGGCAGAAAAACTTTGAAGCCACCGACGAGGTGCATGATGATGTAGGCGTTGGTGAAGCCGACAAGCCAGAAGGGCTCGTAGAAGCCGAAGTCGATGAGGGTGTTCCCCGACGCGGCGTAGCCGAACGAGGCGTAGCCGAGGCAGCCGCACAACATGTAAAATCCAGTGATGGTGTACATGCCCATCATGGTGGCTTTTTTTTTTCTCTCTCGCTCGTTGAAGAGCAAGGTGCTGATAACGTATTAGAGATTAGTGACTAACCCAGTGAAGAGAGAGAGAGAGAAACGACAAAATAACTGGACTACCCTCTTTATTGCAGGGAAGACAATGTTTATATACAAGCGAACTAGTGCCTCCCCAAGGGGTGCGTCCCTTGGGGAGAAACTGTCGCACCCAATGGAGGGGATTGAACACACATATTGTAACAAACACGACGACTAGACGAGCGGCTTGTCCGTTGCCTGTTGCCATCAGCATTCACTCGTCCTCCGCTCCCTGTCGTTATCAATTACCCGAAGCTACGATATCGCCCGCACACAACAGGAAAGCCACGTGGCCGCCCCAGATGAAAAGCATATCGCCGCTGACGTGGCGGAACCAGGGTCTCACGACCACGGGGGAGACTAGTCGTGGTCGTGGCCGACGCCGCCACGCCGGGCCGGGCCGGGCCGTGGGATTACGCCGTGCTTGACGCATAAAGGCGTCGCTGCCAAGGATTTATGACTCCCAAACTAGTCCTAAGAAACCTTGGTGCGTCTGGGCCTGCAAATGGAGTGGATGTAAATGGGTATTTTATATGGGTTTAAGAAATGGTTTTGTTTTGGTGGGTTGTGATGGGTTTTAATTATTAACGGGTTGAGTTGGGTGAGTTTATTTTATATTACGGGTCAAAATGGTTGATACCCATGGGTATAGATGGATATGTATAGGTATGGGTTTCCATGGGTATTCACCAATCAGACTATCACCCTAATCAGTACCATTTTATTTCAGACTTAGAGAAGTCTTTGATTTCTTTAGTCACACATAGCACACTATACTTATCGCTTTCACGCCATCTGCATAATACAGTGACATAACATAATTGCATCCAACACACTATACTTATTGTTTGTTTGGAACTTTGGATGAAAAATTCATTTTATTGGGCGTCTCTCACTACCGGAATCACGTTCTTTGTCGAGTGTCTAAGACACTCGGTAAATATTTTATCGGCAAATAGTTCTTTGTTGAGTATTTTTTTTGGACACTCGGCAAAGACTTTGCCGAGTGTTGAAAAGCACTCGGCAAAGAAAAAGCACTCGACAAATTAAAAGTCTTTGCTGAGTGTCGAAAAGCACTCGGCAAATTAAAAATCCAAAAAAACAAAAAACATTTTTTTAAAGTTATAGGAACAACTCTCCAACCCTACCTATTACAATAGAAATCGCTCTATCATTTTTCACTATTATTTTGAATCAAATTTACATGTTTTGTGAATGGTAAACTTCGAACTCGCAACCTCTCTCTTGCGCATACCCTCCTATACCACTATACTACTACACCAATTACATCTATATTACGTTTTCATTCCTCATGTACTATAACAAACCGAGATTAATTTGATTTTTTAAGACACAAAATGAATTTATTTAAAAATGTGACCAACTATAAAGTTGCATAACTTTTTGAGATCTACAAATTCTATTTTAATAGTTTCTACATCCGAGACCGTTTACAAAATTTGAATTTTAAATTTGAAAACTTCACACGAATTTTTTAATGATAAGATGATTTCAAATAAAAAAGTTGACAATTACAAAGTTTCATTACATTTTTTTATTTTGGTGGTTTTCTATCTGAGATAGTTTGAAAATTCAAAATTCAAACATAGTTTTGCATGACAAGATGATTTCAAACCAAAACATTCTCAACTACAAAGTTTCATAACTCTTCAATACCTACAACTTTCATGTTGGTGGTTTTTTTTCTTTCAAGGTCGTGTTCAAAATTCAAATTTTAAATTTTTTAAATTCAGACGTAGTTTTCGTTGACAATATGACTTCAAATGAAAAGGTTGTCAACTATAAACTTCTATAACTTTTCAAGAACTACAAAGTTTATTTTGGTTGTTTGGTCATTTGTTCATCTCACATGATAGTTCTAACAATATGCACAAATTAACTAGTGAAATTAACTAGCTAACTAATTATTAACCAGTTTATTAAAAATAGCTAATAATTAAACTATTAATTAGGGTGTTTGAATGTCTACAATTAAAAAGGTCTTGTAATTTGGATCTCGAGCGAGCAGATGTTAATACATGTATTTATATATAAGTTGACGAATTGTAGCTTGAATTATGGGAAACTTGCCTTGTGCTTCTCTTGCCAACTGCTATACTAGTCGTTTTTGCCTTTTTGCACAGAGGGGGTGCGTGCGTCGATCGTGCGTCTTCAGACAGAAGACAAGCAGCTAGCGTCAAACACTATTAGCTAGGGTGTTTAGTTGGAAGAAAATAGACCCTGGTCAGCGGTTTTTCTTCATTCATCAAATAGAAAATACGTACACAATACCTACTAGATGAAATACGTACGCATGCATGGTTGGTGGTACACAACTGGCGCGAGTTTTAAATTTCCAATGACCGCTTGATTCCAAATCCCTGGACTGGACCCATCCAATTTTGTATACATAAATGCGCTTACGTCACAGGGACCACTGAGTGCTAGTACTTGCTAGCACGTGACACGGGCAGGCATCTCGCGCTCCTGCGGCCCTGCCGCATCGCATCTCCAATTCTCCAAAAATCTGCCCAAGAATTATTTCCAATAACAAAACCCACCGTAAAAAAATAGCCGAGCCTCGCGTCCGTGGCTCCGAGACCGAGCTGCGATCAGGAAACGGACGCGCGCGCGAGCAGGTGGCGCCGCGGTGCGATCTAAACCAGACTGCCGGACCCGTGACGCATTGCATGCGCAGGATTCGCCGCGCCCGTGACGCGCGTGGGCGTGGCGGACGTACGGCCCCGCACCACCGCCGCCGCTGCCCGCTGGCGCCGTGACACAAGCCACGCTCTCAACTGGACGCGTGCTGCTGCTGCTGGTGGTGGTGGTCGTACACGTGAGTTGGTTCGGCCCAGGCGCCGGGCGCACGGTGCGGCCGTCACGACGTGCACCATGCACCGTGGGCCAGCACCAGCTGCATGCGTGACATCTAATGTTTTTTCGTCGTGTCTGAAACGCTGAATCCCTCCAGCTTCATTATTCCACCCATGGTTTCATCAGTTTGGCTTCGATCCTACCTGTCGCCCTATCAGTTTTCAAAAAGAAGGGAACTGTGCCAGCTAGCGACTTTCCAGTACTGACCCCGCCGGTCGGCTAACCTGATGTGTGAATACCACGGGCGCTACGAGTTGTTTGAGTACGAATCTATGCTGTGTAGTCCCCCCATGTACCTATGCCATGTGTATATATATAGCTGTCTTGTACTAGAGACTATACTATCTATAGAGTGTAGTTTAAAATAGAAGATGTGATAGAAGAGTATGTTGGACATATATATCATTGTCATAAGATATTAAATCGCTACCATTCATTGTAATCCAACATCCTTTCATATCTCTCTTAGATGCTAGCTGTATGATTCACATAATTATAACGTGATGGGTAAAAAGATAACAATAAAGCATGTTTGTTTCAATCCAACTATAATCAAATACCATACTAGAAACTGATACCGGTTTATTCAAACTTATTACCACCGTCACTCGAGCGTGAAACATTACCATTGTCATTTACGTTGTGAACTAAACAATACCTTAGTTTCTTAGAAGAAAGAAAGATAACAATGCCATGGGATAAGACAGAAAGTCTCAAAAAGCCATAAGAAAGGATAACCAATGGTAACAACTACGTAAACATAAGATGATATAAGAGTCATCAATAAAAAAAAATACGAAGAAGGAAAAAGATATAGAGCACGTGCACCTAATGATTCAAATCAATGACTATAAAATGTCTTAGGGACCGTTTGTTTACTTCTAGAATTATATAATCTAACTTATTTTATATAGATTATATAATCCGGGTCATGTAATCTTATTTGGTGGGTATATATTCACCGAGTTTCAAGAGAAGTGGATAAAAAGCCAAAAAAGAATAATCTAAAATAATCACTTAATGATCCGTATGTGTATTATTATAATCTAGGTACCTAGGTTATATAATTCATCTCAATAATATATGTTGTTTGTTTGTCTCTTAACTCCATATTTGTTTCCTTTCATCATTATATAAATAATCTAGCTTACGAATTATATATAAACACCAAATGACCTGCTTATGAGATATTATAATTTAGGTATCTAAATTATATAACTCATATAATAGTCTGTGTTGTTTGTTGTTCCTTAACTTATTTAAGCTGGATTTTATAATCTGGAGAGTAAATAAACGAGTCTAAAAACACACATTCACCAAACTAATTTGAAAATAATATTAGCCCTTAGGTCTTGTTTGGTCATAGGGACTAAAGTTTAGTCCCTGGGTTTATTTCTTTTTTTTCAAACGGGAAGACTAAAGTAGAGACTAATTGAGTTTAGTCTCTAGTCCCTCGAAGAGATGCTAAAAGGGACTAAATGGCACTTTTTTCACTTGTTGCCCCCACTTTCCCCATTGGTGCCACGCACAACAAACAAGGCAAGGAGTATTTTAGTATTTGTATACTTATTTAGAGCTTGTTTGGTTTCCTACTTAATACGTCACAATCTGTCTAACCTTAGTCCCTCAAATTGAAGAACTAAAGGCATGTTTGCTTCGTGTTTAACTTTGTTACACTTTGCCTAAGGTCATCCAAATTAAAGAACTAATCTTAAGCAGAAAAGTTAGACAAAGTATAGGAAGCGAACTAAACATGCTCTAAGGTTAGACTGAAAAGTTAGACACGTTGTGGTGTTTTAGGCAACAAATCTATTAGTCTTCATATAGGAAATAAAGTTTAATCTTTAGATTAAATTTAGTTTTAGGACTAATAGAACGAAACGGGTCTGTCAAAATGCCATTTTGATTACTGCAGCCCTACATAAGAAAATTGAGTTACAACAGGAACCGAAAAAAAAACCCAAACCTGCATACAATTCTGAAGAAATTCAGAAAATCCAGCTAAGCCAAGTTAGTCCGCCCGCCAGCTATGCGGACATGGTTGCGAGCGGCCTCAACCTCCTCCTCCTTCTCCATAAAATGCGGAAGAATCTCGAAGAGTCCCAGACGCATCAAACCGCCCTCCTCTGTCCCTCCCTCTCCCGTCTGCCCCCTCGCATCCCCAAATTAAGCCCCGCGTGCAAGGCAGCAAACGCGCCGCGCACCGGAAGGCCCCGGGGAGCTGCACGAGGTGGCCCCATTGCGGCATGGCTGCTACGGCCGCCGCCGCTGGCGTCGAGTTCCCGCTCATTGGCGTTGCCGTGGCCACGCTCATCGTGACGGTCCTTGTCGCGGCCGTGATGCGGCGCCGCCGCCGTCCCTGGCACCAGGCGCCTCTGGTGGAGGGGAAACCCGCACCAGAGGCAGGCTGCGCGGTCAGCGACGGCGGGACGGACGTCATCATCGTCGGCGCCGGGGTAGCTGGATCTGCGCTGGCATACACGCTCGGAAAGGTGGTTTCGCTTGTCTCGTCCTCGTTGTTCCTTCGTTGGCATGGTTCCACTATGTGGCTAAAACCTGAGAGTTTTTAGATTGGAAAAAATCGGCACTGTCGTATTTTATATTGCGTCCTGCTTGCTTGGCGTGAAGAACAAGGGCCGGTGGTATTCTATTGTGAACGGGAACGCGATGTTTATTGTTTTTATTGGCGCGAGTTGCTAGCAGGGATCGTAACTTTCTTCATTCATGATGTTTAGACCCAAGAACACCTTCGGTCCTGTTTAGCATGCTTTTAGTTAGTTATTAGTTTATTAAAGACACCCATTTTTTTTCTGACAACATTAGATGTTAGTTACCTTTCTCTACTATGGTTCTGCCACAGTTGTTGATAAGCCTCAAAGATATAGATTCAAAAACAGAATATAGCTGTGATTTTGTTGCAACTACGTTGGTAAATTTTGCATATTTACTGCGTCTGTGGAAACTGATGTTTCTTTCGGTGCCACTGTTCCTTTTGTGGACGTGGAATTTGTGTGGCATATGGCATTTAGGTGCTGCCAAATTTTGCTGTCGTTCAACTGTGAATGGAGATGTAGCCCTTCTCCAACTAAAGCATTCTTGCAATTCTTGGCCACAACTTTTTTGGATGGAGAACGAGAGAGAGAGAGGGAAGGAGAGGCGAAAACAACAGCCTTGAGAAGATCATACGTTTAAGCCTCAAACTTCAGTTCTCTTGACCACGGACACTAAAAACAAATTCTGTCTAGTAAAGTGACTAGGCATGCTTAAGGTTTTCCATAGTGCTATATTGTAGGTGTAAATTTACTTTGAAGAAAATATTGCGGGAGGACCTTACTAATTTTTCATGTAGGTACACGTCAGTTGATTCAACACCGTACTGATCAGCTCTTTCTCAACATTAATGAATTGAATACTTAACTTCACATAACTCCAAGCTACTCTGAGAGCGATGTATCATCAAAACAAAAATGTGGGCACGTCCTGTTACTTGGAATTGACTATTTTCCATTTGTTTGCAGATAATAATCACACTAGAAACGGTTACATGTATGATACAAAGCAACCAATAAATCTCCTTACCCGCATGAAGTATCCCTTTTATGTTTTTTATGCACTATCCTTTTGTCAAGTTATGACTTATGAGCAAGAAAACTCTGGAAAGAAACTATTTTAGCTGTCTACATATGTCTGAGACCATGTTAAACAACATTTTACCTTGTATACACAATTGTCGATAGGGCAGTATACTAGTGCTATCCAAACTTTAATAGTAATTCAATTTTGCTTGATGGCATGCTAAATGATTTATTTTTCCAATGCATATTTGCAGTTATTGGAGTGAGAACATAGTTCCATCTGGATCTGGATATAATTCTCTCTATTGTATTATATTGTTTCATCTCTCCTCTCTATTTATTTTAATCTACTTTGTTTGTTGGGAATATAGGATGGCCGTCGGGTGCATGTCATCGAGAGGGATCTGACAGAACCTGACAGAATTGTGGGCGAGCTGTTGCAACCTGGGGGTTACTTGAAATTAATTGAGCTGGGCCTCCAAGGTAAATCCCAATTTTGGTTATCTTATTCTATTTTCATGTCATTTCTAAAGTTATTATACATGTTTTTGTTCTATTCAGATTGTGTGGAAGAAATTGATGCCCAACGCGTGCTTGGTTACGCATTATTCAAAGACGGAAGGAACACAAGGCTTGCTTATCCCCTGGAGAAGTTCCATTCTGATGTTGCTGGTAGGAGCTTTCACAATGGGAGGTTTATACAGAGGATGCGTCAAAAAGCTGCGTCTTTGCCCAAGTAATATCAGTAATTATTATATATTTTTCTTATTTTGCTATATTTGGCTTATTTATTGTCCTGTATTTTCTTTTGCTAAGGTTAACTGTAATAATGGTATTTTATGTTACTTTACTGCATTGACACCTATAATTTGTCAAAAGTTCTTGGTTAGTGCTCTTTGTTTGGTGTGTTCTAGTTCTCATGTTATTTCCCCTTTTCTATTCTCAATTTGACCTGTATAAACTTCGCATGTATTGAATTATTTATGCAACCACATCTGCATGTAGCATGTGTTAGTAACTTAGTATTTGACATGCTGTTGTGTTTATCCAGCGTCCAATTAGAGCAAGGAACTGTTACCTCACTTCTTGAAGAAAATGGTACTGTTAAAGGTGTTCAATACAAAACCAAGTCAGGTGAAGAACTAAAGGCTTATGCACCCTTGACGATTGTATGTGATGGCTGCTTTTCGAATCTACGACGCGCCCTTTGCTCTCCAAAGGTACACCCTTTACGACATACTTACACCATACTTATTGCTGAATTTTCTGCATTGTGGATGCTAATGGAGATATGTGCTTAGGTTGATGTCCCATCATGTTTTGTTGGGTTGGTATTGGAGAACTGCCAACTTCCACATCCAAACCATGGCCATGTTATCTTGGCCAATCCTTCTCCAATCTTATTTTACCCAATTAGCAGCACAGAGGTGCGCTGTTTGGTTGATGTCCCTGGTCAGAAGGTGCCTTCCATAGCTACCGGTGAAATGGCAAACTATCTCAAAACTGTTGTTGCACCCCAGGTAGTTCTTCCTTTTAAAAATACCAGCGATCTTTTTGTTATTGCAATTTCTGCTGAGTACTTTTTTCAACATGATGCCATAACTGATAATTTTATTTTGTCAGATTCCTCCAGAAATCTATGACTCTTTCATAGCAGCCATTGATAAGGGAAGCATAAGAACAATGCCAAACAGGAGCATGCCAGCGGCTCCACATCCAACCCCTGGTGCACTTCTGATGGGGGATGCGTTCAATATGAGACACCCTTTAACTGGTGGAGGAATGACTGTTGCATTATCTGACATCGTTGTCCTGCGTAATCTGCTCAAGCCTCTCCGCAATCTTCATGACGCATCTTCCCTGTGCAAGTACCTTGAATCGTTCTATACACTGCGGAAGGTCAGTCTTTGTATAACCATCAGTTACTTGGCTTACCGATGATGCGATCTGTTTCTTTAACACAGTCATATTTTTCAGCCGGTTGCTTCCACAATAAACACATTGGCCGGTGCTCTGTACAAGGTCTTCAGTGCCTCGCCTGATCAAGCTAGGAATGAGATGCGCCAGGCTTGTTTTGATTACTTGAGCCTCGGAGGCGTCTTCTCGAACGGGCCTATCGCTTTACTCTCTGGCCTTAACCCTCGGCCACTGAGTTTAGTTGCACACTTCTTTGCTGTTGCTATCTACGGTGTCGGCCGCTTGATGCTCCCTCTTCCTTCACCTAAACGAATGTGGATTGGAGCTAGACTGATTTCTGTAAGTCCCTGAATCTGTTTTTTTTTGTCGTCTCCACACTGTTCTTTATTACAGTATATTCCAGAGGGACAGGCAGTGGCAGCCATACTTTTTTTTCTTTACAGAGGCACTTTAATATTAATGTCTAGGAAATGACTAAGGGAGAACTAACTGTAGAACACTAAGTGAAACTGGCAGTGGTTTCGTGCGTGTATAATTTGGCCAGCTCTGTTAGATGATATGCTTCATGTAGCCTTTTTTCTAGCTAGCATGGTGTATCCTTCAAATACCTTGTTTAGTTCTTAAAATGCACATTCAGAATACGTCCAACCACCTTATCTGACTGAAGATTTGTCACTGCAGGGTGCATGCGGCATCATCCTCCCTATCATCAAAGCTGAAGGCGTGAGACAGATGTTCTTCCCTGCTACAGTACCAGCATATTACCGGGCCGCACCTACGGGAGAAAAGGCATGAACAGAGAACCGATTCCGTGCTGCTGGTCCGACCATGAATGATCTCATCGCAACTGATGTTTCACGGATGACATTTTTCCTTTGCTAGTGGTTAGTTATTGGTTATTGTTAGACCGTCGATGGAATGAGGAACCTGTATAGTGTTTGTCCTGGGTACTGGTAAAGTTGGAAAATGTGTTGGGTTTGTTCTCTACGCATGTCGATTGCTGCCAAGTTTTGCACGTATGATTCTGTTGAGCTAGTGAAACGTAGTGTTGAAAATGGACGGAAAAAATCCCGTTCCCACCCGTACCATTTTCTATATTTGACCCAATCGTTTCCGTATTTACGAAAAAATATGGAAACGGGACGGAAACCGGAGATGGTTTATTCCGTCCGTTTTTTGTGGGATCCTGTTTTTTTAGATTTATTTCGTATTTGACAAATATCGAAAACTGGAGCGAATCCGAAAATGGGAGAGGGGTTTCCGTCCGCGCGAGCCGATGGGTCCCGATGCTGCGACTTGCTACTTTCAGCCGTCTACTTTTAAGGACTCTTTATCTCTCCTCCACGTTACTATTTAGCCAATTTACATCTTTTATTATATTTTCTCAAACACAACACATCGGCCAGATGATACCTTGTTGCTAAAGATGGCAACTGGCGAGTAATTACTTCATTAGAGAGACGGATTTGGTCTCAATTTTATACACACCGCCACACGGGTTTGTTAATGGGAGGAGAGGACCTAACGAGTATTGTGGGCATGGGCGGAGGACCCAATATTGCTTGGCGTTGCTCAAGCAATACCTTGATTCAACCCAATAAAATACCAATAGTAAAATAAATATCTATCCTATTCTATTATTCCTAGCTAACTAGGACTGTCTCCGCTCAACTCCACGAGCCTTCATCGTTTGCCCAGTCGCTGGCTACGCTTGTGGCGTGCCTCAGCGGCCTAGCCAGTTCCACGCGTCTCCATCCAGGCCTAGCTTCACGCTTCATCATCTGCCCTCGCTTCGCCCATCGCCTAGCTCCACCTACCCGGTGCGCCTCTACCCGGCCTAGCTCTGTGATTCACCCCTGACCCATATTCCGCCCATCGCTCAGCTCTGGTTCCTATTGTATTGCATCCCCTATCTCCATTCGCTCGTCTCTGTTCTTAGAACGGTGAGGAGCTCAAAGCAAATCAACACAGCAGCCTCCGTCTAGCTCCACGCAACAAGATGACCCATGATTAGTTAAATGATTTGATGATGTACTATATCAAAAGAGAAAACTTAAGAAGACTTGATCTTCATAAAATTAAAAAGATATCTCAAAGTAATAAAAATATATAAATGCACTTGTCTAGGTATCCTAGAACTAGACTAAACTAGAGGTATATTCTTATATCGTTTTTTACTTCAATTTACCATCATTAACTTATTTTCTTTTTTTAAGATTTTACTTGCTTTATAATATTTGGTTGTAAATGGATTATTGACACGATGACTCTTGAATAAAATATTTTTTCCATAATTGTCGCTTATTCTATAGCTATAAATTACTTATGAAATATTTTAGATTGTGTTGTAAATTTTTCTTTCGTTGTTACATTAGCAATACCTCAATTTTAGCGTGTCCTCCGCCACTGATTGTGGGCTTGGTCATGTACTCATGAAATCCATATCCATAGTCCATAGATATAAAATACCTAAAATATAACCAACAATTCTCTAGAATTTTGGCCTTACCTAATGATCGATTCTAGACTCATGACTTTGGACCACACGACAACAATAGGCAGTCGACCGACCGAAACAGTAAAGCACGCTCAAGGCTACAAGCGTGGCTACAAGCGTCTGTGATGTGACTTTTCGTTACTGTGCAAATCCAAGCGACCAAGCCGCATGCGAGCACAAGGCACACCCGCACCTGAAAGCTAGATGGTCGGACGCTATTGCCCAGCTCGCATGTCACCCTAAACCAAGTCAGACACGCATGCTCCATCACCTTAGACCGGTATGGTACCCGTCGGATATAGAATACTCACATGGATCCATGTATGTAGAATTGCACACACACATGGATATAGTTATTGGAGCTTTTGGGAGATTTTATTCTAACGGGCCAGATCTGGAACGACAAAACTCGACGGGTCTTCACACATTGCCATCTTTACGTGTTGCTCTTGTTACCCTCTCTCTCTAGAAAAAATATACCTGTTGCGTTCATAGATGTAGTTACCTACATGTGGTGATTTGTGTGACTACGCACACAGCCTCCGAAAGGTAGGTTTTTAGATTTGGAGGTGGGGTTCGTTCTTCCGGGATATAAATTTCCTTATTATTAAAGCCGGATGGAAACGGCTCCCCTCACGGTATCCACGTCACCTATAAATTTTTCACGTGTACAGTTCTTGATCAACGGTCAGGGCATCGTTCCCAGGCAGGCTTCTCGTGAGCGACGCGAAGCTTCCAGGAGTTGCCTATAGACGACACCCCCGCCCCGCATAGATTCACCCCTGCGTCGGCTCAGTAGGTCACCACCCCATTGGATCGAAGCTTCTAGATGATGCCAAACGGACGACATAAGCCCAATCCCCTTGCATGCCACCAGGAGCCCCATCCCCTCCCTCGCTCAAGTGGCATCGCGACTCTATGGTAAGGGCGACAGCTCATCCACAGTGATGACGGTGACGTTGGGGACGCAAGAGGTGACATCAGGGACGTGGTGTCCGAGAAGGTGTAGGGCATCATTTACCGGATGATCGACGTCATGCGTAGGGTAGGGCCCTAGGCGTCAACCTCTCCCCCGCAGATCGACGTCCTGCTTCAGGTATGGCTGATTCTTTGATTCGCCTTGGGAGTTCTGTTACTGGCGTTCAATCATCGATGACACCCAATTAATCATGGAATTGCATATTATTGTTCTCGAGGATACACAGGAGTACATCTATGCACCGCCACCCATTAAGCATTTGGTCACGCCCTGTGCTTTTCCTTGGAGACAGATCATTATCAATCCCAAGGACAATTAAAAGAATTGTGCTGTTCTTTGATGGATGTCTCAGGTACACAGTAGAATGCTCCTTTGTATTTCAATTGCTACTTTGTATATGAAAATACTTTTATTCTCTAAATACAACAACTGTACCAAATTGTGTTATGTATGATGATCTCATGCTTCTCTTCCCTAGATGCCAGTGTTGAGATGTTGAAGTTTCAGGTCTAAACTGAAATGGGAGCGCAATTAAGGTACATGCTTTAGGAATCAGGATCCCATTGCTGGAAATTAGGGTACTGCACTTTCAAGCACTTCATTGAATTTGTTTTTCCCTCCTTACTTTATAGGATCTAATGTACCACATGATAATTCAATGAATTCACACAATGTACTTTGGCTATCTCCTTTGCCATCAAATGGGACAAAGCTTGGTTAGCACCAGGTTTGGCGATACTGCACAGCTCGATGCGCCACATCGTCCTTTTAATTTTCAAACCTTCAGTGCACACAAATGCTATGTGTTGAGAATCATGAACATAGGTTCTGTCATTGTTGTTTGCTTGAGAAAATTTCACACTGGCAAAACATTATATTCCGGAAAAATGTATCAAAAAATTCACCCCTGAACTTATGCAAGCACAATGCATATGTCAAATTTGACAACTAAAAACCATTGAAATGGTAACCACACCACATAATATGATATATTTCATTCGACTAGAATCACAAGTTGAACATGCTAAGTGAAAGTCGCCTAGAGGGGGTGAATAGGCGAAACCTGAAATTTATAACTTTAAACACGCACTAAGGTCGGGGGTTAGCGTTAGAATTAAATTTAAGTCGAAAAGAGAGGGAAAACAAATCAACCAAGAAATAATGTGAGTGAACATGGTGATTTGTTTTACCGAGGTTCGGTTCCAAAGAACCTAGTCCCCGTTGAGGAGGTCACAAAGATCGAGTCTATTTCAACCCTTTGCCTCTCTCAAACGGTCACTTAGACCGAGTGAGCCTTCTTCCTTAATCTCACGGGTCACTAAGACCCTGCAATGACCACCACACACTTGGTGTCTCTTGCCTCGCTTATAAACTTGAGAGTAAGAGAAAGAAAAGGAGAAAGGCAATCCAAGAAGCAAGAGCTCAAAAGAACATAAAATCTCTCTATCACACGCCACTAAATGTTTGGAATGAATTTGGGACTTGGAGAGGCTTTGATCTTTTAAATTGTGTCTAGGAGTGAATGCTAGAGCTCTTGTATTGAATGTGATGTTCATAAATCTTGGATGCTAGAAGTGGTGGTGGTTGGGGTATTTATAGCCCTCAACCACCATAGTAGCCATTGGGGAGGCTGCTATCTATGGACGCACTGAACAATCCGGTGCGCCACCGGACAATCACTGTTCAGTGTCCGGTGCACCGTCACGTCACCCAACCGTTGGGGTTCTGGGGCAGTTGACCGTTGGTGCCTTTGTCTTCTTGTGGCACCGGACAGTCTGGTGGTGCACCAGACAGTCCGGTGCCCCTCTGACTCGCTTCTCTGACTTCTGTCGTGGTACTGTGCTGCACTGTTCAGTGTTCACCCATCAGAGTCGACCGTTGGCACGAGTTAGCCGTTGCTCCGCTAGCCCACCGGACAGTCTAGTGGCACATCGGACAGTCCGGTGAATTATAGCGGAGCGCGCCTGCTGAAAGTCGCCTAGAGGGGGGTGAATAGGCGGAATCTAAAAATTATAAACTTAAGCACACACTACAAGCCAGGGTTAGCGTTAGAAATAAAATCGAGTCCGAAAGAGAGGGCGAAAACAAATCACAAGCAAATGAAGAGTGTGACATGGTGATTTGTTTTACCGAGGTTCGGCCCTCAAAGGCCTAGTCCCCATTGAGGTGGTCACAAAGACCGGGTCTCTTTCAACCCTTTCCCTCTCTCAAACGGTCACCTAGACCGAGTGAGCTTCTCTTCTAAATCAAACGAGACACTTAGTCCCCACAAGGACCACCACACAATTGGTGTCTCTTGCTTTGATTACAAATGTTGCGGGAATAAGATGGGGAAGAAGAAAAGCGATCCAAGCGCAAGAGCTCAAAAGAACATGACAAAACTCTCTCTTCTAGTCACTATTGCTTTGAGTGGAATTGGGACTTGGAGAGATTTTGATTCACTCTAATTGTGTGAAAGGGAAATGTGCCCTTGGGTCATTTCTAAGTGTTTTGGTGATTTAGTGTCTAACACAAGTGCCTTAGTGTAAAAAGGTGGACAAAGTACAAATCAAGGATAAAGGTATGTTTCTCAGACTTAGTACATTGTTTTAGAGACTAATGTATTGTGTCTAAGTGCTGGAAACAGGAAAAATCCGATTGGAAATGTCTTGGCTCGAGCAGCCAAGACTCTGCTCAGTCTGGGTGCACCGGACTGTCCGGTGGCTCACCGGACAGTGTCCGGTGGTGCACCGGACAGTGTCCGGTGCGCCAGGCTGGCTCGAGCGAAGTGGCCGCTCTCGGGAATTCGCCGGCGACGTACGGCTATAATTCACCGGACTGTCCAGTGTGCACCGGACTGTCCGGTGAGCCAACGGTCGGCAGGGTCAACGGTCGGCCGCGCGATCTGCGCGGGACACGTGGCCGAGCCAACGGCTAGAAGAAGGCACCAGACTGTCCGGTGTGCACCGGACATGTCCGATGCGCCAACGGCTCTCAGGCTACCAACGGTCGACTGCGCCACTTATGGAAAGAAATCGGGCACCGGACAGTGTCCGGTGTGCACCGGACTGTCCGGTGTGCACCGGACTGTCCGGTGCGCCAGTAGACAGAAGGCAAGATCAGCCTTCCTTGATTGCTCTCAACGGCTCCTAGCTGCCTTGGAGCTATAAAAGGGACCCCTAGGCGCATGGAGGAGCACACCAAGCATTCCTACAACATTCCTAAGCACCAAGACATCGATTTCGCGCATTCTTTTCATTGTGATAGCATATAGAGCTCTAGTGGAGTTGTGAACTCATTGAGTTGTGTTGCGAGCTCTTGTTGCGATTTGTGTGCGTGTTGACACTCTGATTCTTGTGTCTTGTGTGCGTTGCTAATCCCTCCCTTGCTTCGTGTTCTTTGTGAATTTCAAGTGTAAGGGCGAGAGGCTCCAAATTGTGGAGATTCCTCGCAAACGGGATTGAGAAAAAGCAAGCAAAACATCGTGGTATTCAAGTGGGTCTTTGGACCGCTTGAGAGGGGTTGATTGCAACCCTCGTCCGTTGGGACGCCATAACGTGGAGTAGGCAAGCGTTGGTCTTGGCCGAACCATGGGATAACCACCATGCCATCTCTGTGATTGATCCTTGTTGGTTATTGTGTTTTGTTGAGAATTCCTCTTTAGCCACTTGGCAATTATTGTGCTAACGATTAACCAAGTTTTGTGGCTTAAGTTTTCAAGTCTCACAGGATCACCTATTCAACCCCCCCTCTAGGTGCTCTCAATTGGTATCAGAGCCGTTCTCTTCACAAAGGGACTAACCGCCCGAAGAGATGGATCCCAAGGGGAAGGGTATCGTGATCAACGATAAAGAGAAGGAATCCTTTGTCAACGAGCCGAAGGACGACAAGCCCACCGACTCCGGCTCGGGCCATAAACGGAAAGAAGGGAAGAAGAAGAAGACGAGACGCATCAAGGAGATCGTCTACTACGACAGCGATGAGTCTACTTCCTCCCAAAAGGACGACGACCACAACGACTACGAGAGAAGGAAACCGGTTAATTCGAACTTTTCTTTTGACTACTCTCGTATTCCTCAAAGTGCAAATACTCATTTATTATCCATTCCACTCGGCAAGCCTCCACACTTTGATGGGGAGGACTACGGATTTTGGAGCCACAAAATGCGTAGTCACCTATTCTCTCTCCATCCTAGTATATGGGAGATTGTAGAGAGTGGAATGCACTTTGATAGTTCGGATAGTCCCATGTTCATTAATGAACAAATCCATAAGAATGCACAAGCTACTACTGTTCTTCTAGCTTCATTGTGCAGGGATGAATATCACAAAGTGAGCGGCTTGGATAACGCCAAGCAGATCTGGGACACCCTCAAGATTTATCATGAGGGGAACGACGTCACCTTGCTCACCAAAATGGAGTTGGTGGAGGGCGAGCTTGGACGGTTCGCGATAATAAGGGACGAGGAGCCAACTCAAACATACAACCGGCTCAAGACCCTTATCAACAAAATAAGGAGCTACGGAAGCACGCGATGGACGGACCACGACGTCGTCCGACTGATGCTAAGGTCCTTTACCGTTCTTGATCCTCATTTGGTGAATAACATTCATGAGAATCCCAGGTACACCAAAATGTCGCCTGAAGAAGTCCTAGGAAAATTCGTTAGCGGGCGAATGATGATCAAGGAGGCGAGGTACGTGGACGACGCTTTGAATGGTCCGATCAACGAGCCGCAACCCCTTGCTCTGAAGGCAACAAGAAGCAAGGAGGCACTACCTAGCAAGGTGGCACAAATCGAGGCGGCCGGACTTAATGATGAAGAGATGGCCCTCATCATCAAGAGATTCAAGACAGCGCTGAAGGGTCGCAAGGGACAGCCAAGCAAGACCAAGGCCAAGGGGAAGCGCTCATGCTTCAAATGCGGTAAGATTGGTCATTTTATTGCTAACTGTCCCGATAATGAAAGTGACCAGGAACACGGGAGCAAGAGGGAGAAGAAAAAGAACTATAAGAAGGCAAAGGGCGAGGCACATCTTGGCAAGGAGTGGGATTCGGATTGCTCCTCGTCCGACTCCGACAATGAAGGCCTCGCCGCCACCGCCTTCAACAAGTCATCCCTCTTCCCCAACGAGCGTCACACATGCCTTATGGCAAGGGAGAAGAAGGTATGTACTCGAGACTCTACTTATGCTTCTTCAAGTGAAGACGAATCTAGTGATGAGGAAATAGATTACTCTAGCTTGTTCAAGGGATTGGATAGAAATAAACTTGATAAAATCAATGAATTGATTGATGCCTTGAATGAAAAGGATAGGCTTTTAGAAAAGCAAGAGGATTTGTTGTATGATGAACATGATAAATTTGTAGAGGCACAAAAATCCTATGCTTTAGAAGTTAAAAGAAATGAAATGCTTTCTTATGAACTATCTACTTGTCATGAAACCATTTCTACTTTACAAGGTGTTAACAATGATTTAAATGCTAAATTAGAAGTAGCAAATAAATCTAATTCTTGTGTAAACATGTTATGATTTGCACTAGGTGTAAGGATTTTGATATTGATGCCTGTAATGGACACCTAGTTTCAATTTCGAGATTAAATAATGAAGTAGCTAGTCTTAATGCCCAACTTAAGACTAGCAAGAGTGATTTCGATAAGCTAAAATTTGCAAGGGACGCCTACACGATTGGTAGACACCCCTCAATTAAGGATGGACTTGGCTTCAAGAGGGAAGCCAAGGACTTAACAAGCCATAAGGCTCCCATCTCCGCCAAGGAGAAAGGGAAGGCCCCTATGGCAAGTAGTACTAAAAGGAACCATACTTTTATGTACTTTGATAGAAGACAGTCTCATAGGAGTTGTAATGCTTTTGATTCACATAATTCTTATGCCATGTATGCTTCCAGTTCTTCCTATATGCATGGTAGAAATGTGCCTAGGAAAAATATTCATCATGTTCCTAGAAAAGTTATGAATGGTCCCTCTATAATTTATCATGCTTTAAATGCTTCCTTTGCTATTTGTAGAAAGGATAGGAAGATAGTTGCTAGAAAATTAGGGGCAAAATGCAAGGGTGATAAAACTTGCATTTGGGTCCCTAAGGAAATTGTGACTAACCTTGTAGGACCCAACAAGAGTTGGGTACCTAAGACCCAAGCCTAAATTTGCCTTGCAGGTTTATGCATCCGGGGGTTCAAGCTGGATTATCGACAGCGGATGCACAAACCATATGACGGGGGAGAAGAAGATGTTCACCTCCTACGTCAAGAATAAGGATCCCCAAGATTCAATCATATTCGGTGATGGGAACCAAGGCAAGGTGAAAGGTTTAGGCAAGATTGCTATATCAAATGAGCATTCTATCTCTAATGTGTTTTTAGTGGAGAGTCTTGGATATAATTTACTATCTGTTAGTCAATTATGTAATATGGGATATAACTGTTTATTTACAAATGTAGATGTGTCTGTCTTTAGAAGATGTGATGGTTCACTAGCTTTTAAGGGTGTACTAGACGACAAACTTTACTTAGTTGATTTTGCAAAAGAAGAGGCCGGTCTAGATGCATGCTTAATGGCTAAGACTTGCATGGGCTGGTTGTGGCATCGCCGCTTAGCACATGTGAGAATGAAGAACCTCCACAAGCTTCTAAAGGGAGAACACGTGATAGGTCTAACCAATGTTCATTTCGAAAAAGATAGACCTTGTGCAGCTTGTCAAGCAGGTAAACAAGTGGGAGGAGCACATCACAGCAAGAATGTGATGACCACGTCAAGACCTCTGGAGCTGCTGCATATGGACCTCTTCGGACCCGTCGCCTATCTGAGCATAGGAGGAAGTAAGTATGGTCTAGTTATTGTTGATGACTTTTCCCGCTTCACTTGGGTGTTCTTTTTGCAGGATAAGTCTGAAACCCAAGGGACCCTCAAGTGTTTCCTTAGGAGAGCTCAAAATGAGTTCGAGCTCAAGGTGAAGAAGATAAGGAGCGACAACGGGTCCGAATTCAAGAATCTTCAAGTGGAGGAGTTCCTTGAGGAGGAGGGGATCAAGCACGAGTTCTCCGCTCCCTACACACCTCAGCAAAATGGTGTGGTAGAGAGGAAGAACATGACGCTCATTGATATAGCGAGGACTATGCTTGGAGAGTTCAAGACCCCCCGAGTGTTTTTGGTCGGAAGCCGTGAACACGGCTTGCCACGCCATCAACATGGTCTATCTTCATCGCCTCCTCAAGAAGACCTCATACGAGCTGCTAACTGGTAACAAACCCAATGTATCGTACTTTCGTGTATTTGGGAGTAAATGCTACATTCTAGTGAAGAAGGGTAGGAATTCCAAATTTGCTCCCAAAGCTGTAGAAGGGTTTTTATTAGGTTATGATTCAAATACAAAGGCGTATAGGGTCTTCAACAAATCATCGGGTTTAGTTGAAGTCTCTAGCGACGTTGTATTTGATGAGACTAACGGCTCTCCAAGAGAGCAAGTTGTTGATCTTGATGATATAGATGAAGAAGACGTTCCAACGGCCGCGATTCGCACCATGGCGATTGGAGATGTACGGCCTCAAGAACAATTGGAGCAAGATCAACCGTCTTCCTCAACTATGGTGCATCCCCCAACCCAAGATGATGAACAGGTACCTCAAGTGGAGGCGCATGATCAAGGGGGAGCACAAGATGTTCAAGTTGAAGAGGAAGAAGCACCTCAGGCACCTCCAACCCAAGTTCGAGCGACGATCCAAAGGGATCATCCCGTCGACCAGATATTGGGTTATATTAGCAAGGGAGTAAATACTCGTTCAAGATTAGTTAATTTTTGTGAGCATTACTCTTTTGTCTCTTCTATTGAGCCTTTCAGGGTAGAAGAGGCCTTGCTAGATCCGGACTGGGTGTTGGCCATGCAGGAGGAACTCAACAACTTCAAGCGCAATGAAGTTTGGACACTAGTGCCTCGTCCCAAGCAAAATGTTGTGGGAACCAAGTGGGTGTTCCGCAACAAACACGACGAGCACGGGGTGGTGACGAGGAACAAGGCTCGACTTGTGGCAAAAGGTTATGCCCAAGTCGCAGGTTTGGACTTTGAGGAGACGTTTGCTCCTGTGGCTAGGCTAGAATCAATTCGTATTTTGCTAGCATATGCCGCTCACCATTCTTTCAGGTTGTACCAAATGGATGTCAAGAGCGCTTTCCTCAACGGGCCGATTAAGGAGGAGGTGTACATGGAGCAACCCCCTGGCTTCGAGGATGAACGGTACCCCGACCATGTGTGTAAGCTCTCTAAGGCGCTCTATGGACTTAAGCAAGCCCCAAGAGCATGGTATGAATGCCTTAGAGACTTTTTAATTGCTAATGCTTTCAAGGTTGGAAAAGCCGATCCAACTCTTTTTACTAAGACTTGCGATGGTGATCTTTTTGTGTGCCAAATTTATGTCGATGACATAATATTTTGTTCTACTAACCAAAAGTCTTGTAAGGAGTTTAGCAGGGTGATGACGCAGAAATTCGAGATGTCGATGATGGGCGAGTTGAACTTCTTCCTTGGGTTCTAAGTAAAGCAACTCAAGGACGGCACCTTCATCTCCCAAACGAAGTACACGCAAGACCTGCTAAAGCGGTTTGGGATGAAGGACGCCAAGCCCGCAAAGACGCCGATGGGAACCGACGGACACACCGACCTCAACAAAGGAGGTAAGTCCGTTGATCAAAAAGCATACCGGTCTATGATAGGGTCTTTACTTTATTTGTGTGCTAGTAGACCGGACATTATGCTTAGCATATGCATGTGTGCTAGATTTCAATCCGATCCTAAGGAGTGTCACTTAGTGGCTGTGAAGCGAATTCTTAGATATTTAGTCGCTATGCCTTGCTTCGGGATCTGGTATCCAAAGAGGTCTAACTTTGACTTGATTGGATATTCAGATTCCGACTATGCTGGATGTAAGGTCGATAGGAAGAGTACATCGGGGACGTGCCAATTCTTAGGAAGGTCCCTGGTGTCGTGGAACTCTAAGAAACAAACTTCCGTTGCCCTATCCACCGCTGAGGCCGAGTATGTTGCCGCAGGACAGTGTTGTGCGCAACTACTTTGGATGAGGCAAACCCTCCGGGACTTTGGCTACAATCTGAGCAAAGTCTCACTCCTATGTGATAATGAGAGTGCTAGCCGAATAGCGGAAAATCCTGTTGAGCACAGCCGCACAAAGCACATTGACATCCGACATCACTTTTTGAGAGACCACCAGCAAAAGGGAGATATCGAAGTGTTTCATGTTAGCACCGAGAACCAGCTAGCCGATATCTTTACCAAGCCTCTAGATGAGAAGACCTTTTGCAGGCTGCGTAGTGAGCTCAATATCTTAGATTCGCGGAACTTGGATTGAATTGTAGCATACATGTGTTTATGCTTTTGATCATTCTGCATTTTGTTACTTATTGTGGTGCTCAAGTTGTACAAACACTCCCTGGACCTCACAAGTCCTTTTTGCAAGTGATGCACATTTTTAGGGGGAGCTGTGCTACAACTTGACCCTTTGAGACTGACCATATGCTTGAGTTTGTTTGTTTTAGTCTCAAAGGACATTTGAAAGGGAAAAGGTGGACTTGGACCATGCAAGACTTCCACTGCTCTCCGATGATAAGAGTAACTTTTCCAAGTTCATCTTTATACTCTTACTAGGTGAGTGCCCGTGCGTTGCAACGGAACCGTATAATAACACGATAACTTATGTACATATGTGTGTTATAGGTATATGTCTGTGCGTTGCGATGGCACACAAAATACTCAGCAAAATGTTAGTGCATAACGGTTATATAAAAACGAACAACACTTATATTATCACCGACTTTAATATCTCAAAAATTGTTTGCTAACAAATACATTGTTACCCTTATATGATCAGTGGCAGCGACATGAACACATCTCAGAGTAGCCATGAAGTAAAATTATTTTGGTACTTCTCTCGCAAAGATTGAAATAACTGAAGTTGTGTAATCTGACATGACAGATAACATGACCCATGAAAAAGATGAACCTTAATACGATCCCCTGTAAGCCAAGTACGCCCTCTCTCTCTCTCCTTCAACGCAAGCAGGGTCCATCCCATCTAGATCCAGTCGAGCCTGATGACACCGTCCAACTCCATCAGCGCTATGATGTTGTCCTGGGCAGCGCGCATAAACTCGAAGAAGAGTGAGATCGACCTAAACGCCTCTTGTGATGCACAGAACTCCGAACCACCTGGAAATAAAGCGTGTGAAAAAATATAGAATAAGATGAAACTAAAAACGGGGTAAATGCATGTAGTTCTTTGTGTGAACACACACCTCCTTTATAGAGTTTGGTGTATCCACAATCTCTGCAAAGGTTGGTCTTAGAGCAGGATCTTTCTGCCAGCATCTCTGTAGTAGTTCAGCGAGCATAGGATGGGTATCAATGGCAATAGTAAGACTCAGACCTTGCATGCAGAGTTATCGTGTCTGCCAAATTAGGATTCGAAACAAAAACTCCACGACACTTTCATAAGGAGTATTTTACTTCCCACCAAGCACCGAAAAATATACAAATGAGTTACAACTCAACATTCACCTTCTCTTTAGAGCCTTTTCCTTTCAGCAAATTAAAGTAGAATGATAACAAAAAGATGTGCTACTGTTCTTTTTTTGGCAACCCACAATAACTTGTGTTAAAGTACGATACCTTTGAACAACGACAACTGTTGCCTGAAGAGGTGCCATGTCTTCGTATGGAAGCTGCATCCGTGAAAGTTGCTAGCAAGCTTCGATCGCCAAAGATCCCATCTAACCGGAACATTGAACGCGTCGCTGCTCTTGAAGCGCTCCAATTTGCCGCCAGAGTCGTCTGTCTGTGGGCTTATATAGAGTAATGTAGAGAGAGGCGCACACATAATCAGATCAAGAAGCACAGACAAAGCTGTCAGGCGAGGAGTTAAGGTCTGTCCATACCAGATGGCAGCGGAGGAATCGTCGGCTGCGCGCGATCCATGGCGCGTCGCGGACTCACGGTGAATAGAACCTTGGCACTACTACCGCCAGGGCCACTGGGTGTCTCCGGTCTCCTTCTCTTTCAACGCAGGCATGGGCTTGGCATCCACGACGTCAGCCAGGACGCCATGGCGACGGGGCTAAGAAGCGAGCGGGAGGGTGGATCTGTTGCTCATGCCATATTTTAGATTATAAACAACTAAACACGAATATACATGCACAAAATGGATCTTACTATAGTGTTAACTTAACCTTGCTAATCTAACCATGCAGCCCGTCTGAAGGCCAGCAACTTAATGCACTACAGGATGAGGATGGCGGGTCATGCGGCGTTTGCGGTGGGGAGGGCGCACACATTGAACGAGGTGGTGTTTGCTGTTGGACGCGACGTGGGAGAGAGGGGGCACATCGGACGGTTGAGATCGATGAGAGGCAGAACAGCAGGCTACCCTTTCAGCCTTAATAGAGTAGTATAGATAGGGTCACATTTAGAGCCTCTCTTATGGATGCTCTAAGAGCACTCTAAATCCTACTATCTATTTCTCGCCTGAACACTTCAGGAAAAAAAATCAAGCTAAAGTTCCAGGAAGTAGCATCATGGTACATCATTGATTATCAATATCACGAGATTCCAGTAGCTATTTCAATTGATCTAAGAAAAGAAGACGGTTAAAAGCTCAAACAGCACGAAATGACGTCAACTGAATCTAACAGCTGGAGCATTTCCAAACCGCAGTTCAAGTATACAGTAATCAGTGTCAAAACAGGCTGGAAAAAAACAGCCTAAACTCACCAGCTGCCAACCCCTATCCCATTTACCAAACATCATGAGGAAACCCAAATCACATTTAGGCCTTGTTCGGTTATTTTAATTCCATGTGGATTGGAGTGGATTGGATGGTATTGAGATGTATTTTGACTTGTTATGGATTTAAAACGACTCAATCCCACTCAATCCACATGGTTTAGCATCAAAACGAACAAGCCCTTATGATGTGGAACAAGCTTCGAGCTTTGGGAGGACGCTGCGCCATGCATCCGCAATGTCTTTAGCTAGCTTAGCCTGACCCTTGGCAAATTCATGGAATGCGAGTCCAATATCAGCTGTCTTTTGCTCCTGGAAACGAGCGAGCTCTTCATTCATTAGTCTAACTATGTGTTCAAACTTCTTAGTAGCCTCCTCACTGTCTGCTTTCAATTGTAAGGAGCAAGACATCAGTGAACAAAAACTTATGTAAACCTCGTCGACAAGATTACCTTAAGAATTCTCAATGAGAAGTTACAGCAAACTTGCCTCTCTAAACTCAGATTCTGCTTCGGCATACTTTTCAGGGTTCATGAACTTCAATTTTTCACTGCAGTGAGAACAACATTAGAAAGTTGCAGTATGTAACAACCATGTTATTAACAAATCAGGGAGTCCTAGTTGGTGGAGGACTCTGAATTTGGTATTGCAAACACAGTGATTCCTATTTTCCTGATCACTTAACATTATTCTGGACTGGACAAAACAAAAAAAGAAAATGTATTTTGCAATACGTATAGATTAAGCTCTTTATACTTCCTCTCCTGATCCAAATCGAAGTGCTGCCTGAAAGCATTGGCTCGATCCAGCATAGTGGCCTATAATGAAACCCAAATTAGTTAAAATTTCTGACATTACAACAAATAATATGATACCATAGAGATGACGAGAGAGGGAAATGCTCACTTTTATAGATTGTACAACACGCACATAATCTTTCAAGGGTTCTTCAAAGTTAAAGAGAAGGTTGTCTGCCTACAGTAGAAGCGTCTCAACATCATGAGGTCATAGAAACATCAATATAAACCCCTATGCTGAAATGCAGAGTAATGAATCCAAACACCACAGGATGATGGAGAATCTAGACCCCTTACAATTCCTACAATAAAAACAGATCCATTAATGATCATTGCGAAAATCTTCTAGAGTGAGGAACATGAAGAATTCCCATTTGTTCTTCTATAATTACAGTTCGCAAATAGACCAGATGAAAAAACACTGGCATTGAAGAAACAATGTTTTAAAAAAACATAATTCCCTTTCTAATGTTAGATGTTGGAGAGTAAGTCAGTAAGATTCCCAGAAAGAGAGAGAGAGAGTACCATAATTTTTTATGTCAACTTTTATCAAATTTCATTGCTGATTATACATTGATGTCATTCTTTCAGGATTTGTTGCTTAAGTATCTTAACTCAAATACAATAGAGAGTTCCTGAAGGAACAAATGCTCATGATTTAGACAACAAAATTTGGGAATATGGTTTGACTTTTGAAGTCCGGAAAGAATGAAAATATCTTACTTTGATCATAAAAGAGTACGAACAGCAAAATAAAACACAATTCCTAACAAAATACAATTTACCACGAGATCTACATTTAACTGCGATGAAGGGCATGTCCCATGCAGTGGTGAGACATTGTGAGAGCATTCTCACTAAATCTCCACATTTGCTAGTTCAAAACAGCCTCTCCATATTTGTGGGAAGGCTCGCCTTGGTTTATGCCTTGCCCAGATCACATGTATGCCCTTCTTATCTGCATCTAACTACGCTAATCATACCATAATAGTGAGAATGGGAGAGAAGCAATACCTTGCAGCGCCAGTTGTCGCGGTAGAAAATGAATTAGAAGTGGTTGCTACAGTCACTCCAAAAAAGGGCAGCCCAGCAGGATAATAGAAAACTCAGATGTGCAGATCTGCAAAAAGCCAAAAACAATTGCAGTTCAGGAAACACTTACCCTGCTTAGGACAGTAAATTCCTTAAACAAATTTATATTGGTCATCCAGGCATCATCATGTTCATATCCAAAACCTGTGATGAGAAGTGATTGTTCCACCTAGAGAATGAGTGGACGAGTGCCAATTAAAAATAATAACTTGAAAACTTACATCTACATACACAATCGGGTTATGTGACATTTAATTCAGATATCCAAAAACACTTCTTACAGATGATTTGATGTGTGAGCGTGTGGTTTAGGCCCGGGCCATAATTGACTTTAAAAAATCCAATGTTTCTAGTGCAGAGTGCTTGCTAGCTGTAGGTTCCAATGTGGCATTTCAGTTTATATCCCCCTTCGACTGCTTGTTTCAGTGGCTATGCTGCAGCTAATGCTGCTAGCAATCAGCTAGCCTAACTGTAGGTGCACGGCCCGGAAACCATTTTAGTGCAGACAAACATGGGTGCATTGTTTGTATCTCATATGGTAGACTTGTTTTAGGTAGCGAAAGGTGTGATTCTAAAAAGAAAAAATATTTCATGGTCATTGTTGACTCCTTTAGGTAAATATTCAGTATTTAAGTTCAGTAGTATGTGAATCACTCTTAATCTAAATAAAGGAACTTAAGCACCAACTTACTTCTTAAGCACCAAGCAATGAGCTAGCAAGCTGCTTACAATATTTTAGAAAACTGCTACTAACTAATTGACAACCTAGCAAATAGTCCATGCTTTTCAAATTATAAGACATTTTGGATTTTTCTACAAACGTAGATTTTTTCTATTAACATAGCTATACAGTATTTCTAAAAACATATTTAAAGCAATGTATCTAGAAAAGAGAGAAATGTCTTATAATTTGAAAGAGAGAATAATATGTAACTCATAAGACAACCTACACAGTAAGGACTGCCAAAAACGTTGAACTTCATGTAGGCCAAAAAAGATTATTGACACAAAAAGAGTGTTTGTGCAGGAAAGAAATCATGTTTAGTAACCAGAACTTTCTTTTCACACTATACGTAGAAGACTTTACCTTATATTAAAGGAAAGAAGGTTAATGTTATCACATCATAGTCCTAATTGGTCAAACCTGATTTTTGCATATTGTTTCCTCGTCCATGCTTGCCATGTATACCCCCACGCCGAGCCTCGTGGTAGTATTTAACCAAAAGGTTAACACAGTCAGCCTGAACAAAGCAAGTTTCGGATAAAAATACCCAAAATTCGAGATGGTTGAGATGCGAGGCAGCATAGTATAGGAAAGAAAGCAAACCTTAAGTATATCAATGCATCCATTTCGCAATGAAGTCTCTGTCCGGTAACCCGCCATAATTTTCACAAGACGATTTCTCAACCTATCAGAAGCATGAGTGAACACTCGAACCAGGGAATGAAATGGTTGGATTAAGGATCATGGCAGATCATTTCGAGCATTTTTGCCAAGGTTTCAGCCATGCAAGAAATTTTTTAGCTTATAGTTTTTTTGTGATAAATTTTGATGAAAGCATACCGAGTTATTTCTAAGCCATCAGGAACCAAACTGACAATTCACAAAGGATCAAGATTGCCAACTGTATGTTGCAATAGATTCCTTACCTGCCCAACAAACATAGAAATTGAACAAAGAAACATGAGATGACTCAGTCTAAGAAAGATTATGCACCATTTATTTCAGTTACCATTTCAAGCTGGAGCGCCATTTATTTCAGTTACCATTTCTAAGAAAGATTATGCACCATTTGTCTAATCAGTTCTTCCCATAGTTCATCATCAGGCTGCTCCATAAATCCAACAATTTGTATGCATTTTCAAGAGTTATGTTACTGTTCAATCATATATATCAAACGTTGGCTAATATAGATCAAGATGTCTCATAAATGGTAATATAATGGATAGGCAAGTTCATAAATATACCTAGCAGTGACAATACAAAAGACCGTATGAACCGAGAACTTATACTAATTCTTTCCTGAAATAAAAGGCATTGAACACTTCCTTTTCTTAAAATAATTTAAAAAGAAAGAAATTCAGTGAGATTTTTGTAGGTATACTTCATCTGGCTTACATAAGATATTTCAGTTATTTCTATAATCATTTATGATAGTTGCGACAAAAGACAATTTGGACCACTTCGAATAGAAGTCCATGTTACTCCCCATCTAGGTAAGTTCAATTTACTTTCAGTGATCAAGTACCTGCTCTTTGACCACCCAATCGAGGAATGCTGGATTTCTCACACTGTCGGATTCTACAACTTTTTAAACCACTTCGAATAGAAGTCCATTTTTCTCCCCACTAACTAAAATTTTGTTTGGATGTCAGGCTACATACAGGGGACATCTTTAGAATTTCTACTAAGGTAGCAAAAATGCAGGACTCCGGACAGGTCGACAACAGACATTACCTTTGCTACAGGCACTGTCAACGTCCTTCTGCATCTTTCCAACATGACACATAGAAGTCTTGCATTTTTTCAGGTCATCATCCTCATCTCCTTGTTCACTAAGAACAGTGTGCAATGCAGATATGATCCTCTCTGTAGTTCCTCCAGTGCCTAGTCTCTGATAAAAAATGTTGATAATATTTGAGAGAATTTCTTAGCGGAGTACAAGTGCCAAAATAGTATAATGGAAAGAGCGGAAAACCTTACCAGTTTCACAGAACGAGAAACTCTTTTAATAATCCTTATTGCTGAACTGCGAGAACGCTTTTTGGTCATATCCAAAACAGGAAGGGGAGCTGCCCCAAGCATCACATCCTCCATGCCCCCAGCACGTGAGCAAAAAACTCTCCTTTCTCGCCATATGTCAACCTAGGACACCTTTGTGCGTTACTAATATGTTTTTTAGATACACGACAATGTTAACAATCCTTATTATTGATCTACATACAGTCTAGATTCGGAAAATGGACATAGCGTCGAACTGAACTAATCACACACACTAAAAATTCTAGATTCGGAAAATGGACATAACGTCAAACTGAACTAATCACACACACTAAAATCCATGAGGTAGAAGTGCGCAAGCATGTGGCAACTAACCGAATCGTTGAGAGGAGTAAGCGTTGAATGTCCTCTTTCATAAACCCCCAACAGTCACCTATCAAGGAAGCAGGCAGGCATTACAGCAAGTAGCTGGCAGGACATCACGGACAGTGAACAGGATAAACATGGTGACTAACAGGATTATAGGACCTCATAAAGCTACATAGTCCAGAATCAATTTATGGGAATAACATAGAACCGAACCAATCACACAAACTAAAAAATCACGAGATATAAGCATGTCAACTAACTGAATCGTCGAAAGGAGCAAGGGATGAGTGTCCTCTTGTAGAATCCTCCAACAGCCACCTGTCAAGGAAGGAGACGGGCATTAAAACAGGTCGCCAGCAGGCCAGCACATAGTGAGCAGGAGAAACACAGTGAATAACAGCACCTCATGGATGTACATAGGCCATAATTAGATTATAGGCATAGCGTAGAACTGAACCAATCACACAAACTAAAAATTCACGAGGTACAAGCGTGCAAGCATGTCAACTAACAAAATTGTCGAAAGGAGCAAGGGATGAGTGTCCTCTTGTAGAATCCTCTAATAGTCACCTGCCAAGGAAGGGGGCGGGCATTAGAATAAGTAGCTGGCAGGCGAGCAAACACAGAGAACATGTTGAGCATGTTAAATAATATTTAGACCATGTCTACAACCATTCTTCCACCAGTACCTTAGCACAGGAATTGAACTGGTAAAGAAAATTGTAATTTCTCTACTACCTATTAAGGGGCAGGGGGCATCCACAGGCGAGGCCATGCCCCCGCGGCCCCATCCTCCTCGCCCTCGACCCCCAGCTGTGCGATGCCCCCTAGCCTCCGCCCCTGCCATCCGCACTGGTCTGTCCCTCCATCTCAAACTCACACGGTCGCACTGGTCAAAGAAAATCAATGGCATAATTTTGGACATGAATATAGAGTTATTCAGTCAGAATAAACGTAGGACCATTAGCACATGATGTTGAACAAATAGCGACAGTTCTGTTCCAGAAGAAACAAGGTGGTATATGTGACCACCTGAGTTCACATCACCATTACTGAGGAACATAATGACAGCACATATAGATGGAGTATCTCATGATTATAGTAATTTAGCTAATATGTTGCTGTGAAACAAATCATAATTATTGAGATACACGAATCCAAAACTTTGCAATATGTTTGCCCAAGTGCAACATGATAGTCATAAGACTTTGCTAGCATGATCCAGATCACTCTGTATGATAATCGTAAGACTTTGCTAGCTATAATCTAAGCAACTATGCTAGTCATTCATGCTAGGATCAATTTGAATAAACCAAAACTTCAAATACATGCACCCTGGGAGTAAATTAAAACACCAAAAATAGACCTAGGTCTCCCTGCAAGCAAATAAATGAACAGAAAATGAATTAACGCCTTTCAACAAATATCACTTACTAAAGCATAGCCAACAGATTTCAAGGAGATAATTTGATAGTAACAACATCGATGGGATCATGTGCGTAAGACCAGGTGAGCATCTATGCATACGATGCTAAGATGAGGTCTAATTGTCCAAGTGCATAAAACATTACAAGATGGGTATATGTTATAGACGATAGTCACTGAATAAAGGAAGGCATCGATCTATTAAAAGTAAATGCTGCAAAAATAATTCTAGCACCACACAGATCCGCTAAATTATAAGGCAAATTATCCACTGGTAACTATACCAAATCTGTTGAGATAGTTGATTAACTGTATACTATCAGAATTCAAAAAATCAGAGTAATAGCGGTACTGGAGATACATTCGAAGTTAGTGTTAAACCTGTGCGGAAATCTCCTCAGCTGCGAACTGCTTGCCAAGCGTCGGGCAATCGAGCTTGTCGTTGTCGTTGTCATCCCTGATGACGGGATACGAGACCTGCTTGGACTCCTCGTCTACCTCGTTCATCTTGCGGTTCAGCTGCAAGAAAGAAAGAAAATATTTAGGAAACCAAATTGATGATTCATGGACTTCTGTACAAGATCTGGTACCTCAGTAACCTTTTTAACAAATGTATCCATCGGCATGTTAGTATTACGAACATTCTGAAGCATAACATGGAAATCATAACATCAAATTAGAAACCGGTGCACTACGACAAAATGCACTAAAAATCAGGGACTCTCTAGCTCCAACCCACTCCACCGGGCCACCCCAAATAAGACATGAAACAAAAGGTGCAGTTGCAAACTTAGATATTTAGTTAAACTGAAACCTAAGAAGCCGCATGATTCAAATGAAGTCAAGTTATTGACTCATATATTACTCTGGCAAACAGAACAAAATATGAACTTAAAAGTAAATGCTGCAAAAATAATTCTAGCACCACACAGATCCGCTAAATTATAAGGCACATTGTCCACTAGTAACTGTACCAAATCTGTTGAGATACCTGATTAACTGTATGCTGTCGGAATCCAAAAAACAGAGTAATAGCGGTACTGGAGATTTGGTACAGTTACCAGTGGATTCCGACAGTACCGCTAATTATCATAAAATTTTCTTTCTGTTGGTTGCTCGATGGGAGCCCAATATTCAGTGCAGGAGGAACACCATCACCAAAATTCTTTCTTATTCAGTGCAGGAGGAACACCCGCATGGTCATTGATCTAGGAGCATCGATCTATTAAAAGTAAATGCTGCAAAAATAATTCTAGCACCACACAGATCCGCTAAATTATAAGGCAAATTATCCACTGGTAACTATACCAAATCTGTTGAGATAGTTGATTAACTGTATACTGTCGGAATCCAAAAAATTATAGGAGATCAAGCAACAGACACAAACCTGACTCTCATGGAGAAGAAATTGATGTCCTTGTTAAGCACATCCAATAAGTAGTATAGATAAGGCTTGAAAGTGAAGGTTCCTATGTGCCTAGGAACTCTCATCTCTCTTGTCTAAAACAAACCAGCCAGATGAGTTTGAAAAGATTCAGTTCTCTGGACTTTAGTGATCAGTGCTCGACAGATATACTTAACTACTGATTTGCATGCTTTGTTACTCCTCAATCGATCAATAACCTTTTATCCAACTACTAAATTAGCCAACATTTTGTTTCCCGTCCTAAGTATCACTTAGCAGCATCTAACTGGAAAATGCAAACAACTATTGACTGAAGTTATGAAGTGGCATACATGTATTTTTTTTAAAAAAATAGGTTAATCCTATCGTAGCTATATGTTCTGCAAATTCTAGAGTTTTTTTTTTGGAATCAAGAAATCAAGAAGTCTAGTTGTAAAAAACTTTTTCAGTCCTTTTGGAATCAAGAAACCAAGTGTGATCTCTGATTCTTTGAATTAATCTAAGATTGAATTGACAAGCTACACTAACTGTTTTTGGTGGCAGTCTGATGTATCTCAAGGCTGAGTGCAGGCTTTCCTGCACTGATCGAGCCTGCATGTTTGGATCCATTGTGGCCATGTTTTGTAGTGTTGTCCTGCACATATAAACCATAATGTTCAACTATGAGAATTGTAAGCTTTATATATATATATATATATATATATATATATATATATATATATATGGACATCATGGAAGATCAATTACACTGTTTTTATGCAAATTTAAAAAGTATAGATAATGGCAAACTAATTTAAACAAATGTTGTTTAACCTTCTTTTCCTGAAACATCTGAAATAGCTTCACCAGATCGTGAAGGAACAGACTGTTCATTTTTTTCAGCAACAGCATGCATAACATCCTGTGAGAACTGAGATCATGTCATAGTTGCTGTTTGGGAAGCCAGTATCTCAATGGGATCTTGAGTAGTAGCATCCTCAGTTACTTTGAAACCGCGGAATGATTTTCTCCTGTCCATTAACAGGAGTAATCATGGATCAGGTCATATTTTATCATGGATTCTTTTGAGCACATTGCAGGTAGGTTGAGAGAATGTTAGGTACAGAAAAAGCAAGTCTAATGTTTCACTTTGTCTGCCTCAACCAGTAGCAATAACACGAGGAATAAACCACGTGGGTGCAAATACATCCAAACAGACATGTCGCATGACACAAGCAAACAGAGAATCCAAGCAACCTATGATTTTCTCAGACTATCTTGTAAATAGTCCTCCTTCCTAAGCAATAATACCTAATTGTTCACTCACAGAATATAGAAAGAGATAAGCAGCATACCCACGCAAATCAGGCTGTCTAATGGGTTCGTCTAAAGGATCAAAAATCAATATGCGCTTTTCTGCCTCTCCATTTAGCCGTTTGATCTCATCCTCAGCTTCTGCAATGATGAACCTTTATTAGTGCATTACTTAATGAAGATCAATGAATAAGTGTAAATGATAATTTTTGTTTTATAATCAGAGAGGACAAATAGAAATTAACAAATGTTCTGTGCATTGAACAAAAAAGTAGCAATAAAAAATTGAGCAAAAATTGTCCAGACAGGTATTTTGAGGTTAAAATCCCCTCACGAAATCCAGCAGCCTGAACTCCTGCAAGCACTTTTGATGTGTTTGGTTTGTGGAGTGATGCACAAGCTGAGCAGGTCGGAGATGGACTCCTCCTCTTTTTTCTCATACTTGAGCCATGCCCCAAAGATGAGCTTCTCGTGTATGGTGCTCACATTCTCCTACACATGCTGGAGGATCCTCCGAACAGCTTGGCCTCGCCGAGGCCACGGAAGACCTAGAACTATAGGAGGTACAGGGAGGCCTTGTCGTCAGGAGGGCGGCACTCCAGCTCCTTGTGTATCTGAGCCAGTATGCTGACATAGTCAGCGGGCTTGAAGTGCGAAAGCACAGCCGGCTCTGACATCTTCATCAAGGACTCTCTGCGACACAAACAAAACAGGATGAACATCTCAATCGGCCAACTTTGCACAGCCAAATCAACACCAGTGCCTAAAAGACTGAGTCTTGCGTGACACAATTGAAGCATAAACGAATGAGCATATGTTGACATATCAAGCCAGAAACAAGTGAAGGACTAAGAGCTTACATGGAGGAGCCGCCAGCAGCATGGCCAGAGAACTTGGAGAGCTTCTCCCACACAGGCTAGAGGATCCTCCAAATAGCTTGGCAAGAAATTTGTACATCATATCGATCATTCATTGCTTCTGTTATGTACCGACAGTGAGAGAGAGACCGGTCTATGTTAGGGTGGAATAGCGTCTCCGGCTCTCAGCCTGAGAAGAGGAGGGCACCACCAGTGATCTCAGGTACGCCTTGGGCAGCGCCATCAGCTTCTTCGTCTTAGGAACGTAGGCCCTCCGGGTGAAGTTGTCGTAGTCGTTGGCCTCGATCTCGTCGAGGATCTGCCGGTACAGGAGCAGAGAAGACCACACCTGTAACAGCAACAGTCACTCATCTGACCGGGTTCTGAAAACGGCTAGCGTTGTGTGTCTCACCGGCCATCGGCTCTCCTGGTTGAGCTCGGTGGCGCCTTCCTCTCGAGGTGCAGCCATGAGTGGGGCGTGGTGTGGAGCTTGGTCTCCTTGTAGGCCGACTCGGAGAAGAACAACTTCCTCATGGCACATACCACGGTGGGGGTCCAGATCAGGACTTCACCTTCACTTGTTCCTCTTGAATCCACTCAAATCATCGCCATCTAGGGCCCCAAAATCACCCCGAATTCACAAGGAAACGCCGGGAATCAAACCCCCGCGCCAGCCACGGGTAACAGAGGAGTAAGCTGCGTCGGCTGGTATTTGGGGGGAGCGGGGCGGCAGTCGCGGATCCGAGGACAGGCACGGTGAGCGGAGGACATGAAGGTGGTGTCTCCGGAGCGAGCGTGGTGGAGTCCTCGTTCCTCGGAGTTGAGGTGGGCAACCAGACCTGCGGCGGTGGAGTCTGGTGAGGAGGAGGGGAGCGCACTGGCCCCAGAGGACAGGCACGAAGAGCGAGGCGCGCACGACGCGTGGGTAGTCCGCCATGGTCGTCGATGGAAGGGCACGGTGGGCGAGGATTTCGGCGTGGCGCAGGGGCGACGAAGATGCAAGGAGGATGCGCGGCGCTTCGGTAGCGACCTCATCGTTGGAAGGGCGGTTAGGGCGACGAAGACCGGGCGTGCGCGGCGTGGTGGCGGTGGGAGAGGTTTTCGGCGCGGCGCGGTGGATGATTTCGAGGCGGGCGAGCCTGGGGCGGCAGCCGGAATCGGGGGAGGAGAGGGGAGGTCGGGGGCGACGGTTTCCAGGCGAGGCGAGAGGATTTCGGGGCGCGATCTAGAGCGGGACCGGTGTGCGGGATCGGAGAGCGAGACTGAAACGTAGGATCGGACGGCTGGGATTACAGAACGGTAGAACGGATGGTTGAGATCGTAGAATGGCAGAACGGCAGAACGGCAGGCTACCTTTACTGCCTTAATAAGTAGTATAGATTGCCTTTGTACTCTTATTTGAAGATTTTGGTGAGGCAATGGGGTTAAAGAGCCAAGATTGATCCCGTTTTGGTGCTTGATGCCAAAGGGGGAGAAAATAAAGGCCAAAGCAATAAATGGATCAGCTACCACTTGAGAAATTTTGAATATAGTAGATTAGAGCGTTTTGGTTTGTCAAAACTCTTTTATTGTCTCTTATGTCAAATGTTGGCCTCTTGTGGGGAGAAGTGTTGATTATGGGAAAAAGGGGGAGTTTTTGAAATCCTTGATCAAATTTCTTTGGAAAACCTCTCTTTATGTCTCTACAAGTGGATTTGACTTAGAGATAGGAATTTGAGTTCGATTTGCAAAAACAAACCAAGTGGTGGCATAGAGTGATCCATATATGTCAAATTTGAATCAAAACAATTTGAGTTCTTGTTTGAATTGATTTTGTATTTGTTCTACTTGCTTTATGTTGTGTTGGCATAAATCACCAAAAAGGGGGAGATTGAAAGGGAAATGTGCCCTTGGGTCATTTCTAAGTATTTTGGTGATTTAGTGTCTAACACAAGTGCCTTAGTGTAAAAAGGTGGACAAAGTACAAATCAAGGATAAAGGTATGTTTCTCAGACTTAGTACATTGTTTTAGAGACTAATGTATTGTGTCTAAGTGCTGGAAACAGGAAAAATCCGATTGGAAATGTCTTGGCTCGAGCAGCCAAGACTCTGCTCAGTCTGGGTGCACCGGACTATCCGGTGGCTCACCGGACAGTGTCCGGTGCGCCAGGCTGGCTCGAGCGAAGTGGCCGCTCTCGGGAATTCGCTGGCGACGTACGGCTATAATTCACCGGACTGTCCGGTGTGCACCGGACTGTCCGGTGAGCCAACGGTCGGCAGGGTCAACGGTCGGCCGCGTGATCTGCGCGGGACACGTGGCCGAGCCAACGACTAGAAGAAGGCACCAGACTGTCCGGTGTGCACCGGACATGTCCGATGCGCCAACGGCTCTCAGGCTACCAACGGTCGACTGCGCCACTTATGGAAAGAAATCGGGCACCGGACTGTCCGGTGCGCCAGTCAACAGAAGGCAAGATCAGCCTTCCTTGATTGCTCTCAACGGCTCCTAGCTGCCTTGGGGCTATAAAAGGGACCCCTAGGCGCATGGAGGAGCACACCAAGCATTCCTACAACATTCCTAAGCACCAAGACATCGATTTCACACATTCTTTTCATTGTGATAGCATATAGAGCTCTAGTGGAGTTGTGAACTCATTGAGTTGTATTGCGAGCTCTTGTTGCGATTTGTGTGCGTGTTGACACTCTGATTCTTGTGTCTTGTGTGCGTTGCTAATCCCTCCCTTGCTTCGTGTTCTTTGTGAATTTCAAGTGTAAGGGCGAGAGGCTCCAAATTGTGGAGATTCCTCGCAAACGGGATTGAGAAAAAGCAAGCAAAACACCGTGGTATTCAAGTGGGTCTTTGGACCGCTTGAGAGGGGTTGATTGCAACCCTCGTCCGTTGGGACGCCACAACGTGGAGTAGGCAAGCGTTGGTCTTGGCCGAACCATGGGATAACCACCGTGCCATCTCTGTGATTGATCCTTGTTGGTTATTGTGTTTTGTTGAGAATTCCTCTTTAGCCACTTGACAATTATTGTGCTAACGATTAACCAAGTTTTGTGGCTTAAGTTTTCAAGTCTCACAGGATCACCTATTCACCCCCCCCCTCTAGGTGCTCTCATTGTGTCTTGTATTGAATGCACTAGCTCTTGTATTGAATGTGTTGGCTGAAAACTTAGATGCCTTGAAGTGTGGTGGTTGGGGGGTATTTATAGTCCCAACCACCAAAGTGGCCGTTGGGGATGGCTGCTGTCGTATGGCGCACCGGACAGTCTGGTGCGCCACCGGACATTGTCCGGTGCGCCCGCCACGTCACCCAACCGTTAGGGTTCGACCGTTGGAGCTCTGACTTGTGGGGCCACCGAACAGTCCGGTGGTGCACCAGACAGGTTTTATTCACTGTCCGGTGCGCCTTCTGGCGCCTGCGCTGATTTCTGCGCGCGCAGTTGCACTGTTCACTGTAGACTTTCGCAGACGACCGTTGGCGCAGTTAGCCGTTGCTTCGCTGGCACACCGGACAGTCCGGTGCTATGCCGAATAGTCCGATGAATTATAGCGGAGCGGCTCCCCGAAAACCCGAAGCTAGCAAGTTGGAGTTGATCCACCCTGGTGCACCGGACACTGTCCGGTGGCACACCGGACAGCCCGGTGTGCCAGACCAGGGCAGCCTACAGTTGTCTTTTGCTCTTTTTATTTGAACCCTTTCTTGGACTTTTTATTGGTTTATGTTGAACCTTTGTCACCTGTAGAACTCATAATCTAGAGCAAACTAGTTAGTCCAACAATTTGTATTGGGCAATTTAACCACCAAAATTATTTAGGAAAAATGTTTGACCCTATTTCCCTTTCAATCTCCCCCTTTTTGGTGATTGATGCCAACAAAAACCAAAGCAAATATAAAAGTGCAGAATTGAACTAGTTTGCATAAGGTAAGTGCAAAGGTTGCTTGGAATGAAACCAATAATTATTTCTACTAGATATGCACGGATGGTTTTCTTCTTATTTAAAATTTTGGACCACGCTTGCACCACAAGTTTTGTTTTGCAAATTCTTTATAAAATTCTTTTCAAAACTTTTTGCAAATAGTCAAAGGTATATGAATAAGATTAAAAGAAACATTTTCAAGATTTGAAATTTTCTCCCCCTGTTTCAAATGCTTTTCCTTTGACTTAAACAAAACTCCCCCTCAATGAAATTCTCCTCTTAGTATTCAAGAGAGTTTTACAAATTTTTGAAGATACTAGAACTTTCTCCCCTTTTGAAAACACATTAAGATACCAATTTAAAAACTTCATTTTTAAAATTCGGTGGTGGTGCGGTCCTTTTGCTTTGAGCTAATATTTTCTCTCCCTTTGGCATGAATCGCCAAAAATGGAAACTTGTGAGTGAAATATAAGCCCTTTTACTTTCTCCCCAATGGCAAACAAATAAATATGTGTGAAGATTATACCAAAGGAGAGATGGCGGAATATCGGCAAAGAGTAGATAATACCGATGGAGTTGAGTGAAAGTGTCGTCTTTGCCGAATACTCCATTTCCCTTTCAATCCTAGGACTAAGCATGATAATACACTTGAAAACATATTAGTCATAGACATAGAAGAGATATGATCAAAGGTATATAAATGAGCTATGTGTGCAAAGTATTAACCAAAATTCCTAGAATCAAGAATATTTAGCTCATTCCTAAGTTTGGTAAAGGTTTTCTCATCTAGTGGTTTGGTAAAGATATCGGCTAATTGATCTTTGGTGTTAATATAGGCTATTTCGATATCCCCCTTCGTTGGTGATCTCTCAAAAAGTGATACCGAATGGCTATGTGCTTAGTGCGGCTGTGTTCAACGGGATTATCTGCCATGCGGATTGCACTCTCATTATCACATAGGAGAGGGACTTTGCTAAATTTGTAGCCATAGTCCCTGAGGGTTTGCCTCATCCAAAGCAATTGCGCGCAACAATGTCCTGCGGCAATATACTCGGCTTCGGCGGTAGAAAGAGCTACTGAGTTTTGTTTCTTTGAAGCCCAAGACACCAGAGATCTCCCCAGAAACGGACAAGTCCCTGATGTGCTCTTCCTATCAATTTTACACCCTGCCCAATCAGCATCTGAATATCCTAATAAATCAAAAGAGGATCCCCTAGGATACCAAAGGCCAAACTTAGGTGTATGAACTAAATATCTCAAGATTCTCTTCACGGCCCTAAGGTGAATTTCCTTAGGATCGGCTTGGAACCTTGCACACATGCATACAGAAAGCATAATATCCGGTCGAGATGCATATAAATAAAGTAATGATCCTATTATCGACCGGTATACCTTTTGATCTACGGATTTACCTCACGTGTCGAGGTCGAGATGCCCATTGGTTCCCATGGGTGTCTTGATGGGCTTGGCAGCCTTCATTCCAAACTTGGTGAGTATGTCTTGAATGTACTTTGTTTGGCTAATGAAGGTGTCCTCTTAGAGTTGCTTGACTTGAAATCCTAGAAAATACTTCAACTCCACCATCATAGACATCTCGAATTTTTGAACCATGATCCTACTAAACTCTTCACATGTAGATTTGTTAGTAGACCCAAATATAATATCATCAACATAAATTTGGCATACAAACAAATCTTTTGCAATAGTTTTAGTAAAGAGAGTAGGATCGGCCTTGCAGACTTTGAAGCCATTAGTGATAAGAAAATCTCTTAGGCATTCATACCATGCTCTTGGGGCTTGCTTGAGCCCATAAAGCGCTTTAGAGAGTTTATAAACATGGTTAGGATACTCACTATCTTCAAAGCCTAGAGGTTGCTCAACATAGACCTCTTCTTTGATTGGTCCATTGAGGAAGACACTCTTCACGTCCATTTGATAGAGCTTAAAGCCATGGTAAGTAGCATATGCAAGTAATATACGAATTGACTCAAGCCTAGCTACGGGTGCATAGGTTTCACCAAAATCCAAACCTTCGACTTTTGAATATCCCTTGGCCACAAGTCGTGCTTTGTTCCTTGTCACCACACCATGCTCATCTTGCTTGTTGCGGAATACCCACTTGGCACCTACAACATTTTGGTTAGGACGTGGAACTAAATGTCATACCTCATTTCTCGTGAAGTTGTTGAGCTCCTCTTGCATCGCCAGCACCCAATCCGAATCTTTAAGTGCGTCCTCTACTCTGTGTGGCTCAATAGAGGAAACAAAAGAGTAATGTTCACAAAAATGAGCGACTCGAGATCGAGTGGTTACCCCCATATGAATATCGCCGAGGATGGTGTTCACGGGGTGATCTCTTTGAATCGCTTGGTGGACTCTTGGGTGTGGCGGTCTTGGACCCTGATCATCTTCCTTTTCTTGATCATTGGCATCTCCCCCTTGATCAATGATCATTGTCCTCCTCTTGAGGTGGCTCATCTTCTTGATCTTCATTTTCATCATCTTGAGCTTGATCCTCATCTTGGGTTGGTGGAGATGCTTATATGGAGGAAGATGGTTGATCTTGTGCTTGTGGAGGCTCTTCGGATTTCTTAGGATACACATCCAGAATGGACATGTTCCTAAGTGCGACGCATGGAGCCTCTTCATCATCTAGCTCATCAAGATCAACTTGCTCTACTTGAGAGCCGTTAGTCTCATCAAACACAATGTCACAAGAAACTTCAACTAGTCCAGTGGACTTGTTAAAGAAAATCTATATGCCCTTGTGTTTGAATCATAACCAAGTAAAAAGCCTTCTACAGCCTTAGGAGCAAATTTAGATTTTCTACCTCTTTTAACAAGAATAAAACATTTGCTACCAAAGACTCTAAAATATGAAACATTGGGATTTTTACCAGTGAGGAGTTCATATGATGTCTTCTTGAGGATTCGGTGAAGGTATAACCGGTTGATGGCGTAGCAAGCGGTGTTAATTGCCTCGGCCCAAAACCAGTCCGGTGTCTTTGTCGGTGTTTTGGGTCCGACCGTGCACCTGGGGTTACACCTCAAGGTGCTTTCAGGAGTAGGACGGTGTTATCGACTGTAGCTCGATGGTTCGTGCTGGATGCACGAGAAATAGTGGACAGTGGTTTACAGGTTCGGGCCACTTTGAGATGCGTAACACCCTACATCCTGGCGAGAGTGCTTGATGTGGTGGGTTACAAAGGAATTCTCTATCGCTGAAAATGTAGAGAGTTGGGTGGAAGGCTAAGCAGCGAGCATATGATCTGAAGGGGTGCCCCCCTAGGCCTTATATACTCGACCGTGGGGCAGTATATGTAGGTATGACAACAACGTGTACCTAAGAAATAGTGAACCAACTGAGTTTATCCTCCTATAATTCCGCCGACCCATTCTCGCTTAGTTCCGCTGTACGGGGCTCCTGCGCAGGAAGGTCGGGCCTTTGTTGTGATTACTGCTCGAATTCGTTGGGCCGTCTTGGGCTCGTGCCGATACGACCTTGTGTCGATTCGCTTCACTGGTCGTTCCATGCCTTCCCATGAAGGGGATGACCTTACGAATTATGGGGCCCTTGGGCCTTTCGTGAGGTCTTTTATCCTTCTGGTGGACCCGGGGGATATCTGTCTCCCACAAGCCCCCGATCTTTGGGTCGATTCTGAAATAAATGGCCCAAGGATCCTAGGTCCAGCTTGCAGTCTTTGACTTCAACAAGGAGTGCTTTGGAGATAAGCCTGCCGGGCCACTGCTTCTGAGTTCTGAATGATCCAGTAGAAACGATTTTTCACTGTCTTTTTCTGCTTTTATTACTCGAAATTTGGTGTTCTGTCTCAGACTCATGCTTCAGAAGTCAGCATTTTTGTACCGTAGGACTTCAAATTTCATTGGGTGGGTGTAGCCCCCGAGCTTCGAGTGGATTTTTGCAGATAATCCACTCGAAGGTCTTCACTTCAAGTATTATCAGAGATCACTTTTATCTTCCACTTGCGCTTTTTCAGAGGTCAGCCTTGTCTTGATCTTGCCTTATGCTTTAGAAGTCAACACTTTGCTTCTTGGGGGATGATGATTCATTGGGTGCACCAACGTGTAGCCCCTGAGCTTCGAGTGGATTTTTAAAAATAATCCACTCGAAGGTCTTCATTTCGTGCCTTTTTCTGGGAATCATCCTCCCCCTTTGCCGAATGCCTTGGAGATCAGCATTATATTATTAGTACTACGCTTTAGAGGTCAGCGTTAATTTTTGTCTTTGAGGCCGATGTAACACCCGGTTTTAAAGAACAAAGCCGGGTGCATCTCATACATGCGCCAAGAAGACAACACATATAATAACAGAGTGTATAGAGATAAATGTCGTAAAACATCAGAGTATTTATTACATAGCGGAAGTCTTATTACAAAATAAAATAATATAGATAAAACGAACTAAGGATCGATGGCGCCAATGTCGACTGAGAAACGCCACCTAGATCAGATCGAACTCCTCAGTGTTAGGCAGCTCCTCCTGAACCACCTGCTCTTCTCCTGTGGGGGGGGGGGTGTGAGACAGCAAGAGTGAGCTCACATACGATCATAGCTCAACAAGTCGTGGGGAATAATGTGGCATGAACTCACCAAAGGTGGGAGTTCATGAAGTGTAAGGCTGATCAATGAAATAAAGGCTGAAGCTGAGCATTGCTTTTATAAGTTGGTCAAAATTTTATTAGCAATTACTAAGTGTAAGTGAATACCAAACCATAGTAATAATAAGTAAAAGTAATAATAAAATAATCCCAAATGCAATGAAATGACAGGTTAAGTTTAAGTTCCATAATTTAATCATGTGAGTGTCCGAGCCGCTCATGACCGTGAGCACGGCTAGTATACCAGTTTTACACTCTGCAGAGGTTGCGCATCTTTACCCACAAGTCGTGTTACCCATCTGCCACAGAGTTGATCAGACTCCATACACCTCTACCTAGGAAGCGAGGCAGGGTACCACTACGAGGCCTTTACAAAGTTCCACTAGCTTCAGACTACCCGCTACAGTTTATGGGAAGATCCAGTAAAGGGTTCCTGGCTGATAGCCATCGCAGCAAAATCAACCAGGGACCTCCCCGCACTGACCTCTCCCCTACTGCCCTTGCCCCTTTCGGGTAAGGTAGCCCTCCCCTAGCTTTCCTAGTTAATCAGCCAAGGGCGTCCCATTCCACCCTTGTGGTAGCACTGTTTTCCCGGGTGGTTCTCCATGTTCCCATTAACATAATGATCTTAACATGAACAAGGAATAATAAAACAGATAACAATAAATAGTATAACAATAAGTGATGAATATCTCTATACCCAAATCCACATAAAGCAATAGCATGCACTACCCAAAACTTTAGTAGTAAAACCAGTGGTAAAACAAGGTATAAAGATAGTCAAAATCTAGGGTATCCTATTGGGTCCCAGCAAAATTATCCTATGCAGATCATTATGAATAATAAGAACATGAATAGGTAAAAGAAGTGATCAAGGGCACAACTTGCCTTCAATGAGCTCCTGCTCAGCTACTTCAACTTGTTGAAGCTCAGAATCCACAGTGGCTTGCTCGTCTACTCGCATCAATACAATACATACATAGCATAGCATAAATTAACATCACACCAAGCATGCAAATAGAATATACAGTAATAAACTAGACATTAAAATATGATTACAGGAACTGGAATCATCAAATTTGGAGTTATATATTTTAAGTTATGGATTTTCTAAGGTTTTATGCATTTAATACAGGATTAAGTGAAAGAATAATTTTAATGTGTTTGTCATGCCAGAACAGAGGCACAAACAGATAGACAATAATTTTATGAAAATTTAGGAACTGGAATGATCTAATTTGGAGTTCATATGCATTTACTATGAATTAAACAAGTTTAACATTTATTTTTGCACTAAAAATGAATTTCTGAATTTAATTTCTGATTTTTAATACTCTCTGGATCGGGCCTCAATTACCGGAAACTGCAGGGGCCGGCACGTAAAAATTCCTAAGACACAGAAAATCCAGGCATGGACGGCGGGTTTATTCTCTGTTTTTCCGAGGGCTCTTTAGAAAAGTGACCATCGCGAAGGGGTACAGTGAGTTCTGGGCCGTTGGATTCAAAACTCACGACCAGGATTAGATCGCGCCCTTAAAGAAGTCGCACGCCAGTACCACCATCGGATCCAAATCCGATGACTCAGATCTAATTATCCCCAGACCCAGTACTAACCGAACGATGCGCGATCAACGGCTCGGATCGAAACGAGGTGAAACGCTTCGCTATTCTAATCTGGGCCGCACAACCAGATCCAACGGCGCATGCGCTTCTTCCCCACCTGACTCCAGGCAGCGGCGGAGCCCAGCGCCCCGCGGCGACGCAGCTCGCCGGTGCACGCAATCTACCGTCCTGTGGCCTAAAAATCCAATCAGACTACTCCTACGCGAAGCGGACGTGATGTTAAATATGTCCAAGGGTAACTCACCGGTGATTAGAGTCGCAGAGTGACTGGCAGCGGCACGGGGCGGATCCGTGGTGGCGGTGAAGGATTCCGACGACGTTGGTGGCCGAACTCGCGAAACACGAACACGATTGCCTTCACCACGGCCCAAGGAAGACCCACGACACCATCGAAGGCGCGGGCGACGACAACGATGAGGATTCCCCCACAGCGGCACCCCGAGCACCGCCCGTGCTTGATGTCCCCTGGCGACAATAGCTCCTCCGATTTGGAGTCGCAGCTGAGGGGATAAGAAGGGGAGAGGGGCTTTGGCTCACCATTTATTGGCCGAGTTGCGCGGGCGACAAATCCGGGAGATTCGTTGAAGCCGCCCCAGCCGGGAGCGACATTCACGGCGAAGGAATCGGCTGCGTTCCGTTGGGGAGGATGGAGCTGACCATGAGGGCCCGCGCGCCAGAGACAGGATGAGAGCGAGGGCGCGAGACGGAGCCAATGACAAGCGGGCCCACGTGACAGTGGAACCCAAACTCCGGTCGAGCGCGCGTCAGCAGAGGCCGAGTGAATGGTCAGTGGGACCCATTCGCCAGTGAGACGACGCGCGGCAGGGGAAAGGGGATTTTGGGCCGCGCGGGTGAGATCTTCAGATGGGCCAGATTCGGGTACAAGGCCCAGTTAGGTAAAGTCTTCTTTATTCTTTTCTTTTTTTTTCCATTTTCCTTTCTCCATTTTCAAATCTAATTTGAGTTCAAGTTTTAAATTCAAACTTTGTGCAGATTTTGTGCTCAGATTATATTGTGAATTTAAGAAGTATTTGTTTGGGAAATATAAGGTTTGTTTTGTACACTTTCTTTTCCAAATTTTCCAAGTTTATAAATTAGGGCAAACCTCCTTTTCATTATTAATGTGTTTTTATCATTATTATTAACATTATTATTTTATTTAATGTACAAACAATGAAACTCCAACATGATGCAAATTTTTATCAATTGTTTGAATTAAACTCTAAATTTTGTATATGCTCTTTTCATGATGCAAATGAGACATACAAAATTGAGAACAACTCTCTCTATTATTCTTGGTATACAACTTGGAGTATTACAAATCCTACCCCCCTTAAAAATAATCTCGTCCTCGAGATTTAAGAAGAACTAGGGAAAAGGTGGGGAAAATCTATACGAAGCTCTTCTTCTCTTTCCCAAGTTGCTTCATCTTCACCGTGGTGGCTCCATTGAACTTTGCACATCTTTATCACCTTGTTTCTTGTAACTCGAGTCAAAGTGTCCAGAATCTTGATGGGGTACTCAGCATAAGTCAAATCCTCTTGAACACTAAGGTCTTCCATTGGTAGTTGCTCCTCAGGTACCCTGAGGCACTTCTTTAGCTGAGACACATGGAACACATCATGTACATCTGACAGATGATCGGGTAACCCCAGTTGATATGCAACCTCACCCACTCGCTTTAAGATCAAGAAAGGTCCAATAAAGCGAGGGGACAACTTTCCCTTAACTTTAAATCTCCTCATACCACGAAGCGGTGACACCTTCAAGTAGACATGATCACCCTCCTTAAACTCCAGGAGTCTTCTCCTATTATCAGCATAGCTCTTTTGCCTTGATTGTGCAATTCTCAAATTTTCTCTTATCATTCGAACTTGTTCTTCTGCCTCTTGTATAAGTTCAGGTCCAAAGAACTGTCTTTCTCCAGTTTGATCCCAATACAGAGGAGTCCTGCACTTTCTGCCATATAGAGCCTCAAATGGTGACATCTTCAAACTAGCCTGATAGCTATTATTATAAGAAAACTCAGCATATGGTAAACTCTTCTCCCAACTGCCACCATGTTTAAGAGCACAAGCTCTTAACATATCCTCCAACACTTGATTGGTTCTCTCTGTCTGTCCATCAGTCTGGGGATGGTAGGCTGAACTAAAATTCAACTTTGTATCAAAACTCTCATGCAACTTCTTCCAAAATCGAGAAGTAAATTGTGATCCTCGATCAGACACGATCTTCTTAGGCACACCATGTAGACAAACTATCCGAGTCATATACAACTCTGCTAACTTGGCTCCCGTGTAATTAGTCCTCACAGGTATAAAATGAGCCACCTTTGTCAATCTGTCCACAATTACCCAAATAGAGTCATATCCTGCTGGAGTGCGGGGTAGTCCAACAATAAAATCCATACCAATTTCTTCCCATTTCCACTCAGGTATCTTCAATGGGTGCAATAATCCAGCGGGTCTTTGATGTTCAGCCTTAACTCTTTGACATACATCACACTTAGCCACATGAGCAGCCACATCTCTTTTCAGTCCATACCACCAATACTTTCGCTTCAAATCTTGATACATCTTAGTGCTTCCAGGGTGGATGGAGTAATCAGAATCATGAGCTTCTTTCAATATAGTCTCCCGGAGGCTATCAATCTCTGGAACACATATCCGATCTTTGAACCATATGGTACCTTGCTCATCCTCCGTGAACTCCGGAACTCTTCCTTCAGTAATAAGATCCTTAATCTCTTGAATCTTAGCATCACCAACCTGACCTTTACGAATCTCTTGCTCCAAGGTAGGTTCCAACTCAATGGTAACTCCTTCAGTATGAGTAACAATTCCCAAATTGAGTCTCTCAAAGTCTTTTGCTAATTCATCAGGTAGTTGGACAACGAAAGCGGAGTAAACATGCTCCTTCCGACTCAAGGCATCTGCAACCAAATTTGCCTTGCCTGGATGATAGTGAATCTCCAAATCATAATCCTTGATGAGCTCCAACCAACGGCGTTGCCTAAGGTTGAGATCCTTCTGCGTGAATATATACTTCAAACTCTTATGATCCGTGTATACTTGGCACTTAGTCCCCATAATGTAGTGTCTCCAAATCTTCAGTGCATGCACAACTGCTGCTAATTCCAAGTCATGAGTGGGGTAGTTCAATTCATGCTTCCGCAACTGACGAGATGCATAGGCAATCACATGTCCATCTTGCATGAGCACACATCCAAGTCCTTGGCCACATGCATCACAATAAATATCAAATCCTTTCTGCAAGTCTGGCATAACCAATACTGGAGGTGACATCAATCTTTCCTTCAATTGATCAAAGCTCTCTTGACATTTCTCATCCCACTTAAACTCTTTTCCTTTCTCCAAAAGCGAGGTCATAGGCTTGGCAATCTTAGAGAATCCCTCAATAAATCTCCGATAATATCCTGCGAGTCCCAAGAAACTCCGAATCTCAGTAACTGTAGTGGGTACTCTCCACTCCATAATCTCCTTCACTTTAGCAGGATCCACTGCTATTCCTCCATTAGAAATAATATGACCAAGGAACGGCACCTTGTCAATCCAAAACTCGCACTTGCTAAACTTTGCGTAGAGCTCATTATCTCGCAACTTCTGTAGCACCAATCTCAGATGTTCTTCATGATCACTTTCATTCCTAGAATAGATAAGAATATCGTCGATAAACACCACGACGAATCTGTCCAAATAATCCATAAACACTTTGTTCATCAAATTCATGAAATATGCCGGTGCATTGGTCAATCCAAATGACATAACAGTAAACTCATATAATCCATATCGAGTCGAGAAGGCCGTCTTGGGAATATCCGATGGTCTAATCCTCATCTGATGGTATCCCGATCGGAGATCAATCTTCGAAAATACCCTGGCTCCTCTCATCTGATCAAATAAATCCTCAATACGGGGCAACGGATACTTGTTCTTCACCGTAACATCATTAAGAGATCTATAATCCACACACATCCGTTGCGATCCATCCTTCTTCTGCACAAATAACACCGGTGCTCCCCAAGGTGAGGAACTTGGACGAATGTAACCAGCCTCTTGTAACTCCGTTAGCTGCTTCTTCAGTTCCTTCAACTCCTCTACGGACATTCTATATGGCCGTTTAGAAATAGGGGCGGTTCCAGGTAAGAGATCAATAACAAACTCAACTTCTCTATCAGGTGGCATCCCTGGTAACTCCTCTGGAAAGACATCCGGAAAATCTCTAACCACCCGGATGTTGTCACCAACAAACTCCTCCGGCATAAAGAACATTGCACGCATGGATGAGGAGGTTACTGCAATGTTAACTTGAAACCTTTCTCCTTTAGTAGTTGTGAGTTCTACGGTTCCTCTACCACATGCTATAACGGCCTTTGCCTTTCTTAGCCATGACATTCCAAGGATCAAATCTATACTGCTTGACTCCAATATTATAGCAGTAGCTCCAAAATCTCTACCCATAATAGTCAATGTCAATCTACGTGTCATTTGATTCGCCTCAACAGGCCCTTTAGGTGTAATTACTATCAGTGGTTTTCTCATATTTAGCAGTGGTATTTCATTGGTGTTAGCATATCTAGCAGACATGAATGAATGTGTAGCACCAGAATCAAATAATATTGTTGCAGGAATTGCATTAACATAAAACATACCAATCACGAGGTCACCACCATCAGGAGTATCATCAACGCTGACTTGATTCACCCTGGCTATAGAATATCCCTTGCCAGGGGTCTGTTGCTTGTTCTGAGCTGGAGTATTAGCAATCCTCTGTGGGCAGACATTTGCATAATGACCAATCTTCCCACACTTGTAACATTGGGTGCCCGGACTCTGTCCTGAAAACTTCGTCGGGGTGCCAGTGGGAGTAGCCTGTCGAGTAGGTGTCCTCAGTGGTGATTGCTGAACTGGGCGTGGTCCTCCGGGTCGAGTCGGTGTACCCTGTGGTGAACTGTAGCGAGGACGAACACTGCTGCTACCCTGTCCTTGCGAGATAGCCTTCCTCTTCAAATCACCCAATTGAACACGCTTGTGTTCAATAGCAAGAGCCTTATCCAATAGCCTCTGAAATGATGGGAAAGTGTGTGCCACTAGAGCATACTGCAATGGTCCATTAAGTCCTTCAATAAAATGCTCCTGCTTCCTTTCATCCTCAGCAACTTCCTCTGGAGCATACCTTGACAACTGAATGAATTTATCCCTGTACTCGCTGACAGACATATTGCCTTGCTTCAATGACAGAAACTCCTTCTTCTTGATCTTGATCATACCAGCTGGAATATGGTAGTTCCTGAACTGCGTACTGAACTCTGCCCAAGTAATAGTATCCGCAGCATCATGGGCAGCAGTATAAGAATCCCACCAGTCAGCAGCAGGACCAATCAGACGTCCAGAAGCATATAAAACCTTCTCCCGGTCCGTGCATTGTGCAATATTCAGCATCTTCTCAATTGCTTTTAGCCAATCATCCGCATCAAGTGGATCTGGTGAGCTTGCAAATGTGGGTGGCTTATGGCTCATGAATTCTCTATGCTTGTCTCGGGGTGGAACTGGTGGTGGTGGAGGTGGAGGCAGTGGCACTTGTTGCTGTTGTTGTTGCATTTGCTGTTGCAGCTGCTGTTGTTGCGCCCTCCTTTCCTGGCGTATCTCATCTCGTTCCTGGCGCAGCTCCTGGCGTATATCTTCTCTTTCTTGACGCATCTCCTGGCGTTCTTGCTGCATCTGGGCACGCATATCCGCCATTGTGTCTGCCATCTGCTGCATCATCGCCATCTGAGCAGCAACCAGTGGGTCAACTCCGCCTGGTGGAGGATTAGGAGGATTCATCCCTGCAGGTTGTGGCTGAGGTCGTCTTCGAGTGTGTTGGTTAGGAGGCAAGTCAATTCCACCACCCCGCCTGGTATTGACCATCTGAGTTAGATACATATGGTAAGAAGATAATAGACAAGGCAGGTATTTACAAATCAGGTTACTTTGGGGGACTTTTTAGCTAAGCAGTTTAATGTTTTACCTACCATAGCTAATTTATTACCTTATGCTGGCACATGCTAAGATGTCCATGTAATATTTCAATCAATCAAAGAAGCAAATCAGGCATTGATCATCAGAACAATCAACCAATATTTTTAATAGAGAAAATAGTTTTAATTTTGTCTTAGGCTTCCTATCTCTCAAAATTGTCATAGGGGTAGGGATTCCAAGGTGTGAAATCCATCTTGTCTCAGAGTAGCAAAGGTAAGAAGGATCAGAGTAGAACAGTAGAAGGTGAGACAGGATCAAGATAAGTGTAGAAAGAATCAGAGTAAGGTGAGTGTAGAATGAATCAGAATGAGATAAGTAGGTAAGGGTTTGTCCATTTCTATCTAGGTTTCGTCCTACAGTCAACATTTCCTCTGATACCACTTCTGTAACACCCGGTTTTAAAGAACAAAGCCGGGTGCATCTCATACATGCGCCAAGAAGACAACACATATAATAACAGAGTGTATAGAGATAAATGTCGTAAAACATCAGAGTATTTATTACATAGCGGAAGTCTTATTACAAAATAAAATAATATAGATAAAACGAACTAAGGATCGATGGCGCCAATGTCGACTGAGAAACGCCACCTAGATCAGATCGAACTCCTCAGTGTTAGGCAGCTCCTCCTGAACCACCTGCTCTTCTCCTGTGGGGGGGGGGTGTGAGACAGCAAGAGTGAGCTCACATACGATCATAGCTCAACAAGTCGTGGGGAATAATGTGGCATGAACTCACCAAAGGTGGGAGTTCATGAAGTGTAAGGCTGATCAATGAAATAAAGGCTGAAGCTGAGCATTGCTTTTATAAGTTGGTCAAAATTTTATTAGCAATTACTAAGTGTAAGTGAATACCAAACCATAGTAATAATAAGTAAAAGTAATAATAAAATAATCCCAAATGCAATGAAATGACAGGTTAAGTTTAAGTTCCATAATTTAATCATGTGAGTGTCCGAGCCGCTCATGACCGTGAGCACGGCTAGTATACCAGTTTTACACTCTGCAGAGGTTGCGCATCTTTACCCACAAGTCGTGTTACCCATCTGCCACAGAGTTGATCAGACTCCATACACCTCTACCTAGGAAGCGAGGCAGGGTACCACTACGAGGCCTTTACAAAGTTCCACTAGCTTCAGACTACCCGCTACAGTTTATGGGAAGATCCAGTAAAGGGTTCCTGGCTGATAGCCATCGCAGCAAAATCAACCAGGGACCTCCCCGCACTGACCTCTCCCCTACTGCCCTTGCCCCTTTCGGGTAAGGTAGCCCTCCCCTAGCTTTCCTAGTTAATCAGCCAAGGGCGTCCCATTCCACCCTTGTGGTAGCACTGTTTTCCCGGGTGGTTCTCCATGTTCCCATTAACATAATGATCTTAACATGAACAAGGAATAATAAAACAGATAACAATAAATAGTATAACAATAAGTGATGAATATCTCTATACCCAAATCCACATAAAGCAATAGCATGCACTACCCAAAACTTTAGTAGTAAAACCAGTGGTAAAACAAGGTATAAAGATAGTCAAAATCTAGGGTATCCTATTGGGTCCCAGCAAAATTATCCTATGCAGATCATTATGAATAATAAGAACATGAATAGGTAAAAGAAGTGATCAAGGGCACAACTTGCCTTCAATGAGCTCCTGCTCAGCTACTTCAACTTGTTGAAGCTCAGAATCCACAGTGGCTTGCTCGTCTACTCGCATCAATACAATACATACATAGCATAGCATAAATTAACATCACACCAAGCATGCAAATAGAATATACAGTAATAAACTAGACATTAAAATATGATTACAGGAACTGGAATCATCAAATTTGGAGTTATATATTTTAAGTTATGGATTTTCTAAGGTTTTATGCATTTAATACAGGATTAAGTGAAAGAATAATTTTAATGTGTTTGTCATGCCAGAACAGAGGCACAAACAGATAGACAATAATTTTATGAAAATTTAGGAACTGGAATGATCTAATTTGGAGTTCATATGCATTTACTATGAATTAAACAAGTTTAACATTTATTTTTGCACTAAAAATGAATTTCTGAATTTAATTTCTGATTTTTAATACTCTCTGGATCGGGCCTCAATTACCGGAAACTGCAGGGGCCGGCACGTAAAAATTCCTAAGACACAGAAAATCCAGGCATGGACGGCGGGTTTATTCTCTGTTTTTCCGAGGGCTCTTTAGAAAAGTGACCATCGCGAAGGGGTACAGTGAGTTCTGGGCCGTTGGATTCAAAACTCACGACCAGGATTAGATCGCGCCCTTAAAGAAGTCGCACGCCAGTACCACCATCGGATCCAAATCCGATGACTCAGATCTAATTATCCCCAGACCCAGTACTAACCGAACGATGCGCGATCAACGGCTCGGATCGAAACGAGGTGAAACGCTTCGCTATTCTAATCTGGGCCGCACAACCAGATCCAACGGCGCATGCGCTTCTTCCCCACCTGACTCCAGGCAGCGGCGGAGCCCAGCGCCCCGCGGCGACGCAGCTCGCCGGTGCACGCAATCTACCGTCCTGTGGCCTAAAAATCCAATCAGACTACTCCTACGCGAAGCGGACGTGATGTTAAATATGTCCAAGGGTAACTCACCGGTGATTAGAGTCGCAGAGTGACTGGCAGCGGCACGGGGCGGATCCGTGGTGGCGGTGAAGGATTCCGACGACGTTGGTGGCCGAACTCGCGAAACACGAACACGATTGCCTTCACCACGGCCCAAGGAAGACCCACGACACCATCGAAGGCGCGGGCGACGACAACGATGAGGATTCCCCCACAGCGGCACCCCGAGCACCGCCCGTGCTTGATGTCCCCTGGCGACAATAGCTCCTCCGATTTGGAGTCGCAGCTGAGGGGATAAGAAGGGGAGAGGGGCTTTGGCTCACCATTTATTGGCCGAGTTGCGCGGGCGACAAATCCGGGAGATTCGTTGAAGCCGCCCCAGCCGGGAGCGACATTCACGGCGAAGGAATCGGCTGCGTTCCGTTGGGGAGGATGGAGCTGACCATGAGGGCCCGCGCGCCAGAGACAGGATGAGAGCGAGGGCGCGAGACGGAGCCAATGACAAGCGGGCCCACGTGACAGTGGAACCCAAACTCCGGTCGAGCGCGCGTCAGCAGAGGCCGAGTGAATGGTCAGTGGGACCCATTCGCCAGTGAGACGACGCGCGGCAGGGGAAAGGGGATTTTGGGCCGCGCGGGTGAGATCTTCAGATGGGCCAGATTCGGGTACAAGGCCCAGTTAGGTAAAGTCTTCTTTATTCTTTTCTTTTTTTTTCCATTTTCCTTTCTCCATTTTCAAATCTAATTTGAGTTCAAGTTTTAAATTCAAACTTTGTGCAGATTTTGTGCTCAGATTATATTGTGAATTTAAGAAGTATTTGTTTGGGAAATATAAGGTTTGTTTTGTACACTTTCTTTTCCAAATTTTCCAAGTTTATAAATTAGGGCAAACCTCCTTTTCATTATTAATGTGTTTTTATCATTATTATTAACATTATTATTTTATTTAATGTACAAACAATGAAACTCCAACATGATGCAAATTTTTATCAATTGTTTGAATTAAACTCTAAATTTTGTATATGCTCTTTTCATGATGCAAATGAGACATACAAAATTGAGAACAACTCTCTCTATTATTCTTGGTATACAACTTGGAGTATTACAGCCGAGTACGCGATCTGCCCATATCTTGCTAGGTCATGCCATTTATTTGATCTGCGACTGATTGAACGTTCGATAGATGGCCCTTGGCTAGTCTTCATGTCACTTCATGCTTTGATGCTTCTGTCGATTAGACTTGTACCTCATCGGCTATATTTGGCTTTCCTTTGATCCCTGCTGATATCTTTCTTCTGTCTTGAAGTATTTATTGCATATACTGTTTGGATGTGACAGTGTTGAAAATATACTGATAGTTCCTGGGCGTCCCCCCCAATGGGTGTAGGCAAGGGACGGCTTGGTACACTGAGCGTTTAGCAAACTGCTTCTGAGTAGTAACTTGATGTGACCGCGGGCGTAATCATATCGCCCGCGCCGTTGACTGGAGTCCCAATGGGTGTCGTGTTACGTGAAACGGCGTCAGCCGCCTGACGTGTCTTCATACGGTTTGAATTGCATATTGAACTTTTGTGACTGTTCAGTGGCCATGGTAGGAGGTGAGCGGTTGCCTTCTTCTTCTTCTATAAATAGTGCTCTTGCTTCTCCGGCATTTTCACATCTCTTACTACTGCTTGCTGTTTACTCTCCTCTTCTTCCTTCCATTTCCACTATGGGCAAGAGCAAGAAAGGTAGAAGTTCTTCGCATCATTCTGGCGACAAGCGTAAATGCGAGCCGACTCCTCCCTCGGAGGACTTTGGTGACTCGGAGTACTCGGAGGAGGAGTTCTCCTCCGTGTCCGAGGGCTCTCCAGCTCCTGCCTCTCCCCCGGTGTCGTCTGATGATTCAGACGACTCCTAGGGGATTGCCGCGGAGGTTTGGACCTACATCCGGGTCATCGAGCGCGCCGGGCTCGCGGGCTCGGATGAGTCGGAGTACTCCTCGGACGAGGAGGACTCCAGACTCGTCCGAGGAGGGAGGCGGCGACGGCGATGGCGGTGATGGCGACGGAGGCGACGGTGACGGCGGCGGTGACGGCGGCGAAGGCGATGGCGACGGTGGCGGCAAGGGTGGCAGCGGCGATGGTGGCGACGGCAGCAAGGGCGGCAGCAGGGGCAGCAGCAAGGGTAGCAACAAGGCCAGTGGCTAGATGCCACTGGTTTTAATTATTAGTATAGATTAGTAGTAGTATAATGAAATAATGTAGTAGTAGTTAGTAGTATAGAGTAGTAAAGTATGATGTAGTAGTAGGGAGGTCATCAGCTCATAATGAGTTGATTTGTAAGTTCGGTAATGCTTCCCTTATAATGAAGAGTGATTTCGCCCCACTTCTTTCCTGTCATTCGCCAATCTCATTAATGCCTGAGGAATGTTTGGAATCAACGAATCACGCTTCTGACTATTTTCTTCGCGATGTCAACACTTTGGTGGTAGCGGCCGAGTCATCTGAAATCATGTTGTTGCTTTAGGAGTGACGACCAAGTTATTACTGGCGATGTTGGCGCTTTTTGAAGTAATGGCTGAGCGATAGCGGCCATGTCAGTGTTTTAGAGATAGCGACCGAGCGGTTGATGGAATAAGTCATGTGGTCAGCAGCAGTTGCAGTTTTGAGTGCTGCAGGACAGCAGCAGTTGCAGCAGGACAGCATGCAACAGTCTTTTGACTGCGCAGGACAGCAGTAGCAGCAGTCTTTTGACTGCGCAGCAGTGAAAGGGAAATGTGCCCTTGGGCCATTTCTAAGTATTTTGGTGATTGAGTGCCAACACATGTGCTTAATTGTGAATTTATGTCCCTGGATGAACAAAGTACAAATCAAGATTAAAGGTATGTTTCTAAGCCTTAGTACATTGGTTTTGAATACTAATATGCTTGTCTAAGTGTTAGAAACAGAAAGTAGAAGAAAAGAAGAGAGGAGTAAAAGACTTGGCTGAGTGCAGCCAAGACTCAGTTCGGTCTGGAGCACCGGACTGTCCGGTGTGCACCGGACAGTGTCCGGTGCGCCAGACTGACTCGGCGCGAACTGGCTGCTCTCGGGAATTCGCCGACGGCGTACGGCTAAAATTCACCGGACTGTCCGGTGTGCACCGGACTGTCCGGTGAGCCAACGGTCGGCCGGGCCAACGGTCGGCCGCGCAATCTGCGCGGGACACGTGGCCGAGCCAACGGTCGGAAGACGGCACCGGACTGTCCGGTGTGCACCGGACATGTCCGGTGCGCCAACGGCGCCAGATCTGCCAACGGTCTGCAACGGTCGGCTTCGCTGTTTAAGGAAACAAATCGGGCACCGGACAGTGTCCGGTGTGCACCGGACTGTCCGGTGCCCCCGACGACAGAAGGCAAGGATGGCCTTCCGGATTTGCTCTCAACGGCTCCTAGCTGCCTTGGGGCTATAAAAGGAGCCCCTAGGCGCATGGAGGAGATACACAAGCAACCTTTGAGCATTCTTGATCATCCACACTCAGTCTTTGCGCATTCGTTTGTCATTCTAAGTGATTCGAGCTCCGTTCTAGTGAGAACTTTGTGATACTCTTGTGAGCTCGAGTCTTGGCCGTGTGTGTGCGCGTTTCGCTGTGGATTTGTGTGTGTTGCTTCCCTCCCTTACTCTGTGCTTCTTTGTGATCATATACTTGTAAGGGCAAGAGACTCCAATTTGTGGAGATTCCTTGCAAACGGGATAGTGAAAGGAAAAACAAAACACCGTGGTATTCAAGTGGGTCTTTGGACCGCTTGAGAGGGGTTGATTGCAACCCTCGTCCGTTGGGACGCCACAACGTGGAGTAGGCAAGCGTTGGTCTTGGCCGAACCACGGGATAAACCACTGTGTCACCTCTGTCTTGATCTCTTGTGGTATTGTGTTTTGTTGAGACTTCTCTTTAGCCACTTGGCAACTATTGTGCTAACACTTAACAAGTTTTTGTGGCTTAAGTTTTAAGTTTTCACAGGATCACCTATTCACCCCCCCCCCTCTAGGTGCTCTCAATTGGTATCAGAGCCGTTCTCTTCACAAAAGGACTAACCGCCCGAAGAGATGGATCCTAAGGGGAAGGGTATCGTAATCAACGACAAAGAGAAGGAATCCTTCGTCAACGAGCCGAAGGACGACAAGCCTACCGACTCCGGCTCGGGTCATAGACGGAAGGAAGGGAAGAAGAAGAAGACAAGGCGCATCAAGGAGATCGTCTACTACGACAGCGATGAGTCTACTTCTTCCCAAAAGGACGACGACCACAACGACTACGAGAGAAGGAAACCGGTTAATTCGAACTTTTCTTTTGACTACTCTCGTATTCCGCAAAGTTCAAATTCACATTTGCTCTCCATTCCACTCGGCAAGCCCCCACACTTTGATGGAGAGGACTACGGGTTTTGGAGCCACAAAATGCGTAGTCATCTATTCTCTCTCCATCCTAGTATATGGGAGATTGTAGAGAGTGGAATGCACTTTGATAGTTCGGATAGTCCCATGTTCATTAATGAACAAATTCATAAGAATGCACAAGCTACTACTGTTCTTCTAGCTTCTTTGTGCAGGGATGAATACCATAAAGTAAGCGGCTTGGATAACGCCAAGCAGATCTGGGACACCCTCAAGATTTCTCATGAGGGAAACGACGTCACCTTGCTCACCAAGATGGAGTTGGTGGAGGGAGAGCTTGGACGGTTCGCAATGATAAGGGGCGAGGAGCCGACGCAAACATACAACCGGCTCAAGACTCTTATCAACAAGATAAGGAGCTACGGAAGCACGCGATGGATGGATCATGACGTCGTCTGCCTAATGCTCAGGTCATTTACCGTTCTTGATCCTCATTTGGTAAACAATATACGTGAAAATCCCAGGTACACCAAGATGTCGCCCGAAGAAGTTCTTGGGAAATTCGTTAGCGGGCGAATGATGATCAAGGAGGCAAGGTATGTGGACGACGCCTTGAATGGTCCAATCAACGAGCCGCAACCCCTTGCTCTCAAGGCAACACGAAGCAAGGAGGCGCTACCTAGCAAGGTGGCACAGATTGAGGCGGCCGGACTCAATGATTAAGAGATGGCTCTCATCATCAAGAGATTCAAGACGGCGCTAAATGGTCGCAAGGGGCAGCCAAGCAAGACCAAGACAAAGGGGAAGCGCTCATGCTTCAAATGCGGTAAGCTTGGTCATTTTATCGCTAACTGTCCCGATAATGAAAGTGACCAGGAAAAGGGGAACAAAAGAGAGAAGAAGAAGCAATACAAGAAGGCAAAGGGCGAGGCACATCTAGGAAAGGAGTGGGACTCGGATTGCTCCTCCTCCGACTCCGACAATGAAGGACTCGCTGCCACTGCCTTCAACAAGTCTTCCCTCTTCCCCAACGAGCGTCTCACATGCCTTATGGCAAGGGAGAAGAAGGTGAGTACTCAAGACTCCACTTATGCTTCTTCTAGTGATAATGAGTCTAGTGATGATGATGACATAGATTATTCATGCTTGTTCAAGGGCTTAGATAGATCTAAGATAGATAAAATCAATGAATTGATTGATGCATTGAATGAAAAGGATAGGCTTTTAGAAAAGCAGGAGGATTTATTGTATGATGAACATGATAAATTTGTAGAGGCACAAAAATCATATGCTTTAGAAGTGAAAAGAAATGAAATGCTTTCTTATGAACTATCTACTTGTCATGAAACCATTTCTACTTTACAAGGTGTTAACAATGATTTAAATGCTAAGTTAGAAGTAGCAAATAAATCTAATTCTTGTGTAGAACATGTTATGATTTGCACTAGGTGTAAGGATTTCGATGTTGATGCCTGTAGTGAACACCTAGTTTTAATTTACAAATTAAATGAGGAATTGGCTAGTCTTAATGCCCAACTTAAGACTAGCAAGAGTGAAGTTGATAAAATAAAATTTGCAAGGGATGCCTACACGGTTGGTAGACACCCCTCAATTAAGGATGGTCTTGGCTTCAAGAGAGAGGCCAAGAACTTAACAAGCCATAAGGCTCCCATCTTCGTCAAGGAGAAAGGGAAGGCCCCTATGGCTAGTAATGCTAAAAAGAACCATGCTTTTATGTATAATGATAGGAGACATGCTAGAAATACTTATAATGATTTTTATTCACATGTTTATGATTCTCATGCCATGTTTGCTTCTAGTTCTTCCTATAAGCATGATAGAAATATGTGTAGGAGAAATATTGTGCATATGCCTAGGAGAAATTTTACTCATGTTCCTAGAAAAGTTGTGAACAAACCTTCTACCATTTATTATGCTTGCAATGCTCCCTTTGCTATTTGTAGAAAGGGTAAGAAGGTAATTGCTAGGAAGTTAGGGGCAAGATGCAAGGGAGATAAAACTTGCATTTGGGTCCCTAAGGATATTTGTGCTAACCTTGCAGGACCCAACATGAGTTGGGTACCTAAGACCCAAGCCTAAATTTGCCTTGCAGGTTTATGCATCCGGGGGTTCAAGCTGGATTATCGACAGCGGATGCACAAACCATATGACGGGGGAGAAGAAGATGTTCACCTCCTACGTCAAAAATAAGGATTCCCAAGATTCAATTATATTCGGTGATGGGAATCAAGGCAAGGTAAAAGGGTTAGGTAAAATTGCAATTTCTAATGAGCACTCAATATCAAATGTATTTTTAGTTGAGTCTCTTGGTTACAATTTGCTATCTGTTAGTCAACTGTGCAATATGGGATATAATTGTCTTTTTACTAATGTAGATGTGTCTGTCTTTAGAAGATGTGATGGTTCACTAGCTTTTAAGGGTGTACTAGACGGCAAGCTTTACTTAGTAGATTTTGCAAAAGAAGAGGCCGGTCTAGATGCATGCTTAATGGCTAAGACTTGCATGGGCTGGCTGTGGCATCGCCGCTTAGCACATGTGGGGATGAAGAATCTCCACAAGCTTCTAAAGGGAGAACACGTGATAGGTCTAACCAATGTTTATTTCGAAAAAGATAGACCTTGTGCAGCTTGTCAGGCAGGTAAACAAGTGGGAGGAGCACATCACAGCAAGAATGTGATGACCACGTCAAGACCTATGGAGCTGCTGCATATGGACCTCTTCGGACCCGTCGCCTATCTAAGCATAGGAGGAAGTAAGTATGGTTTAGTTATTGTTGATGACTTTTCCCGCTTCACTTGGGTGTTCTTTTTGCAGGATAAGTCTGAAACCCAAGGGACCCTCAAGCGCTTCCTCAGGAGAGCTCAAAATGAGTTTGAGCTCAAGGTGAAGAAGATAAGGAGCGACAACGGGTCCGAGTTCAAGAACCTTCAAGTGGAGGAGTTTCTTGAGGAGGAAGGGATCAAGCACGAGTTCTCCGCTCCCTACACACCACAGCAAAATGGTGTGGTAGAGAGGAAGAACAGGACGCTAATCGATATGGCGAGGACGATGCTTGGAGAGTTCAAGACCCCCGAGTGCTTTTGGTCGGAAGCTGTGAACACGGCTTGCCACGCCATCAACAGGGTCTATCTTCATCGACTCCTCAAGAAGACTTCGTATGAGCTACTAACCGGTAACAAACCCAATGTATCGTACTTTCGTGTATTTGGGAGCAAGTGCTACATTCTAGTGAAGAAGGGTAGAAATTCTAAGTTTGCTCCCAAAGCTGTAGAAGGGTTTTTATTAGGTTATGATTCAAAAACAAAGGCGTATAGAGTCTTCAACAAATCATCAGGTTTGGTTGAAGTCTCTAGCGACGTTGTATTTGATGAAACTAATGGCTCTCCAAGAGAGCAAGTTGTTGATTGTGATGATGTAGATGAAGAAGATGTTCCAACGGCCGCTATACGAACCATGGCGATTGGAGACGTTCGGCCACAGGAACAAGATGAACGAGGTCAACCTTCTTCCTCAACAACAGTGCATCCCCCAACTCAAGACGATGAACAGGTTCATCAAAAGGAGGCGTGTGATCAAGGGGGAGCACAAGATGATCAAGTGATGGAGGAAGAAGCGCAACCGGCACCTCCAACCCAAGTTCGAGCGATGATTCAAAGGGATCATCCCGTCGACCAAATTCTGGGTGACATTAGCAAGGGAGTAACTACTCGGTCTCGACTAGTTAATTTTTGTGAACATTACTCTTTTGTCTCCTCTATTGAGCCTTTCAGGGTAGAGGAGGCCTTGCTAGATCCGGATTGGGTGTTGGCCATGCAGGAGGAACCTAACAACTTCAAGCGCAATGAAGTTTGGACGCTGGTGCCTCGTCCCAAGCAAAATGTTGTGGGAACCAAGTGGGTGTTCCGCAACAAACAGGACGAGCACGGGGTGGTGACGAGGAACAAGGCTCGACTTGTGGCAAAAGGTTATGCCCAAGTCGCAGGTTTGGACTTTGAGGAGACGTTTGCTCCTGTGGCTAGGCTAGAATCAATTCGTATCTTGCTAGCATATGCCGCTCACCATTCTTTCAGGTTGTACCAAATGGATGTGAAGAGCGCTTTCCTCAACGGGCCGATCAAAGAGGAGGTGTACGTGGAGCAACCCCCTGGCTTCGAGGATGAGCGGTACCCCGACCACGTGTGTAAGCTCTCTAAGGCACTCTATGGACTTAAACAAGCCCCAAGAGCATGGTATGAATGCCTTAGAGATTTCTTAATTGCTAATGCTTTCAAGGTTGGGAAAGCCGATCCAACTCTTTTCACTAAGACTTGTGATGGTGATTTGTTTGTGTGCCAAATTTATGTCGATGACATAATATTTGGTTCTACTAACCAAAAGTCTTGTGAGGAGTTTAGCAGGGTGATGACGCAGAAATTCGAGATGTCGATGATGGGCGAGTTGAACTACTTCCTTGGGTTCCAAGTGAAGCAACTCAAGGACGGTACCTTCATCTCCCAAACGAAGTACACGCAAGATCTGCTAAAGCGGTTTGGGATGAAGGACGCCAAGCCCGCAAAGACTCCGATGGGAACCGACGGACACACCGACCTCAACAAAGGAGGTAAGTCCGTTGATCAAAAAGCATACCGGTCAATGATAGGTTCTCTGCTTTATTTATGTGCTAGTAGACCGGATATTATGCTTAGCGTATGCATGTGTGCTAGATTTCAATCCGATCCTAAGGAGTGTCACTTGGTGGCGGTGAAGCGAATTCTTAGATATTTAGTCGCTACGCCTTGCTTCGGGATCTGGTATCCAAAGGGGTCTAACTTTGACTTGATTGGGTACTCAGATTCCGACTATGCTGGATGTAAGGTCGATAGGAAGAGTACATCGGGGACGTGCCAATTCTTAGGAAGGTCCCTGGTGTCATGGAACTCTAAGAAACAAACATCCGTTGCCCTATCCACCGCTGAGGCCGAGTACGTTGCCGCAGGACAGTGTTGTGCGCAACTACTTTGGATGAGGCAAACCCTCAGGGACTTTGGCTACAATCTGAGCAAAGTCCCACTCCTATGTGACAATGAGAGTGCTATCCGAATAGCGGAAAATCCTGTTGAGCACAGCCGCACAAAGCACATTGACATCCGGCATCACTTTCTGAGAGACCACCAGCAAAAGGGAGATATCGAAGTGTTTTATGTTAGCACCGAGAACCAGCTAGCCGATATCTTCACCAAGCCTCTAGATGAGAAGACCTTTTGCAGGTTGCGTAGTGAGCTAAATGTCTTAGATTCGCGGAACTTGGATTGAATTGTAGCATACATGTATTCATGCTTTTGATCATGTTCCTTTTTGCATCTTGTTGCTTATCATGGTGCTCAAGTTGTACAAACACTCCCTGGACCTCACAAGTCCGTTGCAAAGTGATGCACATGTTTAGGGGGAGATGTGTTACAACTTGACCCTTTTTGACTAACCATATGTTTGAGTTTGCTTGTTTTAGTCACAAAGGAGAATTGAAAGGGAAAAGGTGGACTTGGATCATGCAAGACTTCCACTGCACTCCGATGAGAGAGGGTAATTCATTCCAAGTCCATCTCATGAACTCTTATTGCCATTTGCTCTTAATTGAAGATTTTGGTGAGGCAATGGGGTTAAAGGGCCAAAATTGATCCTGTTTTGGTGTTTGATGCCAAAGGGGGAGAAAATAAAGGCCAAAGCGATAAATGGATCAGCTACCACTTGAGAGATTTTGAAAATATCTTTTATTGTCTCTTTTGGCTTCCTGTGGGGAGAAGTAGTAATTATGGGAAAAAGGGGGAGTTTTTGAAATCCTTGATCAATCTCTTTTGAAATGACTCTCTTTATGCTTTAACATGTGTGTTTTGAGTTTGATTTGCAAAAACAAACCAAGTGGTGGCATAGAGTGATCCATATATGTCAAAAATGAATCAAAACAAATTTGAGTTCTTATTTGAAGTGTTTTTGTACTTGTTCTACTTGCTTTATGTTGTGTTGGCATAAATCACCAAAAAGGGGGAGATTGAAAGGGAAATGTGCCCTTGGGCCATTTCTAAGTATTTTGGTGATTGAGTGCCAACACATGTGCTTAATTGTGAATTTATGTCCCTGGATGAACAAAGTACAAATCAAGATTAAAGGTATGTTTCTAAGCCTTAGTACATTGGTTTTGAATACTAATATGCTTGTCTAAGTGTTAGAAACAGAAAGTAGAAGAAAAGAAGAGAGGAGTAAAAGACTTGGCTGAGTGCAGCCAAGACTCAGTTCGGTCTGGAGCACCGGACTGTCCAGTGTGCACCGGACAGTGTCCGGTGCGCCAGACTGACTCGGCGCGAACTGGCTGCTCTCGGGAATTCGCCGACGGCGTACGGCTAAAATTCACCGGACTGTCCGGTGTGCACCGGACTGTCCGGTGAGCCAACGGTCGGCCGGGCCAACGGTCGGCCGCGCAATCTGCGCGGGACACGTGGCCGAGCCAACGGTCGGAAGACGGCACCGGACTGTCCGGTGTGCACCGGACATGTCCGGTGCGCCAACGGCGCCAGATCTGCCAACGGTCTGCAACGGTCGGCTTCGCTGTTTAAGGAAACAAATCGGGCACCGGACAGTGTCCGGTGTGCACCGGACTGTCCGGTGCCCCCGACGACAGAAGGCAAGGATGGCCTTCCGGATTTGCTCTCAACGGCTCCTAGCTGCCTTGGGGCTATAAAAGGAGCCCCTAGGCGCATGGAGGAGATACACAAGCAACCTTTGAGCATTCTTGATCATCCACACTCAGTCTTTGCGCATTCGTTTGTCATTCTAAGTGATTCGAGCTCCGTTCTAGTGAGAACTTTGTGATACTCTTGTGAGCTCGAGTCTTGGCCGTGTGTGCGTGTTTCGCTGTGGATTTGTGTGTGTTGCTTCCCTCCCTTACTCTGTGCTTCTTTGTGATCATATACTTGTAAGGGCAAGAGACTCCAATTTGTGGAGATTCCTTGCAAACGGGATAGTGAAAGGAAAAACAAAACACCGTGGTATTCAAGTGGGTCTTTGGACCGCTTGAGAGGGGTTGATTGCAACCCTCGTCCGTTGGGACGCCACAACGTGGAGTAGGCAAGCGTTGGTCTTGGCCGAACCACGGGATAAACCACTGTGTCACCTCTGTCTTGATCTCTTGTGGTATTGTGTTTTGTTGAGACTTCTCTTTAGCCACTTGGCAACTATTGTGCTAACACTTAACAAGTTTTTGTGGCTTAAGTTTTAAGTTTTCACAGGATCACCTATTCACCCCCCCCCCCCTCTAGGTGCTCTCAAGCAGCAACAACTTTTTGACTGCTGCAGGACAGCAGCAGTTGCCGCAGGACAGCATGCAGCAGCAGTCTTTTGACTGCGCAGGACAACAGAGGACAGCAGTAGCAGCACAACAGTTTTTGACTACACTTTAGTATCTAAAGGACAGCACCTGTATGCTGCAGCGTGTAGTGTAGTGTGTAGTGCAGTGTAGTGCAGCCCCTAGGGCTATAAATATGTGTCCCCAACCCCTCTAAGGGTATGACATTGTGTAGTGTTTGAGGAAATAAACAGAAAATTGCCCCAACTCATAGTGTCATCCTGTTGATGAAAGTTAGAGTCCCTTTACTTACAATTGGTATCGGAGCCAAACTATCCTGCAGCCTAAACATCTCGTGTTCATCTCCTTCCCGCGCCTCTCCCCACACTCAGTCAGCAGCAAGAGCTCCAACTGTTCCTTCCTCCCCTGCTCAGACGAGCAGCCTTTCATCTGAGACAGCCTGTTCCACACGCAGCGACCCCTCACTAGCCCACCATGTCCCTACGCTCGGCCACTTCGAGTGCGCGGCGCCAGCAGGAGGCCGAGGTCGCCGCGGCACAAGAACGCGAGAGAGCAGCAGCAGCGGCTGCAGCGACAGCGGCGAGGGCAGCACGGCTGGCGGCGGCGGAACTGGCAGCAGCGAGAGCGGAAGTAGAAGCAGCGGAGACGACGGATGCTACACGTGCGGCGGCAGCAGAGCTCGAGGTTCTGCGCGGCAGTAGAGCTGGCAGCTCTGCTTCTGTCGACGACAACACCGACGACGAGCTCAGGCTGGCGAGGGAAGCAGCGCGAGAGCAGGCGGCACAGTGGGCAGCCACGCATCCCCATGGGGGCGCGCGTGGCGGCAGCCCAGATAGGCGCCGACGCGCTGACGGCGCTCTGGGCGAGGGCGCACGCGGCGGCAGCCCAGACGGGCGTAGACGCGCCGGCGGTGCTCCCGGCGGCGGCGACCGAGTCGACGGAGATCGCGGCCTCTACAGGCGGCGCGGCTCTCCCTCCCCGGATCGGTACCATGGTCGCCGCATGGCCCAGGCCATTGTCAGGGACATCGGTCCCGGCTGTGGGTGGCCTACCCTCACCAAGACCAACTACGTCGAGTGGGCCGCGGTGATGAGAGTACGGCTCCAGGTTCGCCACATGTGGGAAGCAGTTCAGTACAGCGACGTCGACTACCACGAGGATCGGCGGGCGCTGGATGCCCTCATTGCTGCAGTCCCGCCCGAGATGCAGTTTTCGCTTTTCCAGAAGCGGACTGCCAAGGAGGCCTGGGACGCCATCGCTGCGACCCGGATCGGCAGCGACCGTGCCCGCAAGACCACACTGCAGGCACTTCGCAAGGAGTGGGAGAACCTGGCCTTCAAGCCAGGTGAGGATGTTGATGACTTTGCTCTCCGCCTCAACACTCTGTTGCAGAAGATGGTGCAGTTCGGCGACGACACCTACGATGAGGAGAGAGCTGTTGAGAAGCTCTTCCGTTGCATCCCCGAGAAGTACAGGCAGATTGCTCGTTCGATCGAGTCTCTGCTAGACCTCTCCACGATGACGATCGAAGAGGCAATTGGTCGCCTCAAGGTGGTCGACGGCGATGAACCACAGGCTCTCTCTAGGCCTATCACCATCGGCGGGAAGCTACATCTCACTCGGGAGCAGTGGGAGGCCTACCAGGGTGACAAGAAGAAGGGGGAGTCCTCCTCGACACGAGGTCGCAAACGCGGCAAGCCGCGTAAGGCGCGTGGAGGCGCCCAGGCCGGGGCACGAGGACATGCTGAGGGTGGTGCCCGTGGAGGTTCCCAAGGTGGCATCGTCGGCAACAAGAAGCCGACACGAGACGACGACTGTCACAACTGCGGCAAGCTTGGCCACTGGGCCAGGGACTATCGGCAGCCACGACGTGGCCAGGCCAACGTCGCACAGGCGGAGGCGGAGGAGGAGGCCCTGCTCCTGGCACATGCAAACATCGAGCCATCTCCAGTGGCACCGGCCGCAGCGGCACTCCTCCACCTTGATGAGTCGAAAGCACGCGCTTTCCTCGGCGATGGCTCCAGCAAGGACATGATCGAAGGATGGTGCCTTGACACCGGCGCCACTCATCACATGACCGGCCGATGGGAGTTCTTCACCGAGCTTGACTCTAGCGTTCGAGGCTCCGTCAAGTTTGGGGACGCCTCCGGCATAGAGATCAAGGGCGCCGGCTCAGTCATCTTCACCGCCGCGTCTGATGAGCACAGGCTGCTCACCGGAGTCTACTACATCCCCACGCTGAGGAACTCTATCATCAGCTTGGGACAGCTGGATGAGAATGGTTCGCGCGTGGAGGTCGAGCACGGAGTCATGAGGATCTGGGATCCCTCTCGTCGCCTTCTTGCCAAGGTACACAGGAGTGCAAATCGGCTTTACATCCTCAATGTGAAGGTAGCACAACCTTGCTGCCTTGCTGCTCGTCGAGATGACGGGGCATGACAGTGGCACGAGCGCTTCGGGCACCTTAACTTCGAGGCCCTGAAGCGGCTCAGTGCCAAGGAGATGGTACGAGGCCTGCCGTGCCTTGACCATGTGGAGCAATTCTGCGATGTCTGCGTGTTGACAAAGCAGAGACGGCTCCCCTTTCTCCAGCAGTCGAGCTTCCGAGCCAAGGAGAGGCTCGAGCTCGTGCATGGGGACTTGTGTGGCCCGGTGACACCAGCCACACTAGGAGGACGACGTTACTTCTTGCTGCTCGTCGATGATCTCTCCCGCTACATGTGGGTGATGATCCTTGGCAGGAAGGGAGAGGCTGCAAACGCCATCAGGCGTGTGTAGGTCGCTGCGGAGGCGGAGTGCGGCCGCAAGCTGCGCGTGCTGCGCACCGACAACGACGGCGAATTCACGGCGGCTGAGTTCGCGTCGTACTGCGCGGATGAGGGCGTTCAGCGCCACTACTCCGCGCCGTACAGCCCGCAGCAGAACGGCGTCGTCGAGCGGCACAACCAGACGGTTGTGGGGATGGCTCAGGCTCTCCTCAAGCAGAGAGGAATGCCAGCTGTCTTCTGGGGAGAGGCGGTGGTGACAGCGGTTTACATCCTCAACCGCTCGCCCACCAAGGCTCTCAACGGGATGACACCATACGAGGCTTGGCATGGGCGCAAGTCGGCGGTCTCTCACCTACGGGTCTTCGGCTGCCCCGCATTCACCAAGGAGCTTGGCCACATCAGCAAGCTCGACGATAGGAGCACCCCGGGGTGTTCATTGGCTACGCGGAGGGCTCGAAGGCCTACCGCATCCTTGACCCAAGAACACAGCGTGTGCGCACAGCGCGCGACGTAGTGTTTGATGAAGGGCGAGGATGGGCGTGGGACAAGGCGGTGGACGACGGCACAACTCCGACGTACGACTTCACCATCGAGTACGTCCACTTTGAGGGAGCTGGGGGAGTACGCAACTCTTCTCCGAGCAGGTCTACCCCAGCCCCCAAGTCTCCACTGACTCCAGCGCCACACTCTCCAGCTCCTGCTACAACGAGCTCTTCACCACCACGCACTCCAGCCACGACTCCGGCTACAGCGAGCTCTTCGCCACCACGTACTCCAGCACCGACGGTACCCTCTCCGGGAACGTCCTCTCCGACACCAGCTCGTGTCGAGCACGACCCAGTGGAGCTCGTGACCCCTCTGTCCCGCGACGAGGAGCGCGTCGACGCGTGCTACGACGGTGAGCCGTTGCGGTATCGAAGGGTGGAGGGCCTTCTCATCGACCCGTCGGTGCCAGGCCCTGCATCTCGCATTCTGGCAGGGGATTTGCATCTTGCATGCGACGATGGTGAGCCTCGGTCTTTCGCGGAGGCCGAGAAACATGCGGCTTGGCGTGCCGCGATGCAGTCGGAGATGGACGCGGTTGAGACGAACCGCACCTGGGAGCTCGCTGATCTCCCTCATGGTCATCGCGCGATCACCCTTAAATGGGTGTTCAAACTGAAGAGGGATGAAGCTGGCGCCATCGTCAAGCACAAGGCTCGCTTGGTGGCACGCGGTTTCCTACAACAGGAGGGGATCGACTTCGACGATGCTTTCGCCCCCGTGGCACGGATGGAATCCGTGCGACTCCTCCTTGCGCTGTCAGCCCAGCAGGGCTGACACGTTCATCACATGGACGTCAAGTCGGCGTTTCTCAACGGCGACTTAAAGGAGGAGGTCTACGTACACCAGCCGCCAGGTTTTGCGATCTCTGGCAAGGAGGGCAAGGTGTTGCGCCTGCGTAAGGCTCTCTATGGCCTGCGACAGGCACCGAGGGCGTGGAATGCCAAGCTGGATTCCACGCTCAAAGGAATGGGTTTCACGCCAAGCCCACACGAGGCGGCCATCTATCGGCGGGGCAATGGAGAAAATGCCCTGCTGGTGGGTGTCTACGTCGACGACTTGGTGATCACCGGCGCCAAGGATGTAGAGGTGGCAGCGTTCAAGGAAGATATGAAGGCCACCTTCCAAATGAGTGACCTGGGGCACCTCTCCTTCTACCTGGGGATTGAGGTGTACCAGGGGGACTCCGGGATCACACTTCGCCAGACCGCCTACGCCAAACGCATTGTTGAGCTGGTTGGGCTCACCGACTGCAACCCAGCTCTCACTCCGATGGAGGAGAGGCTGAAGCTGAGTCGCGACAGCACGATGGAGGAGGTGGACGCTACACAGTACCGGCGTCTTGTGGGGAGCCTTCGCTACCTCGTCCACACACGGCCTGACTTGGCATACTCCGTCGGCTATGTTAGTCGGTTTCTGCAGCGACCGACGATGGAGCATGAGCAGGCTGTGAAGAGGATCATCCGTTATGTTGCGGGGACTCTCGACCACGGTCTCTACTACCCGAGGTGCCCTGGGGAGGCACACCTTGTCAGGTACAGCGATAGCGACCACGCCGGCGACATCGACACCAGCAAGAGCACAAGCGGGATCCTCTTCTTCCTCGGCAAGTGCCCCATCAGCTGGCAGTCGGTCAAGCAGCAGGTGGTGGCCATGTCCAGCTGCGAGGCCGAGTACATAGCGGCCTCCACTGCTTCGACTCAGGCGCTCTGGCTGGCTCGACTGCTCAGTGATCTCCTCGGGAGAGACACTGGAGCGGTGGAACTCAGGGTGGACAGCCAGTCCGCCCTGGCTTTGGCCAAGAACCCCGTGTTCCATGAACGGAGCAAGCACATCCGGTTGAGATACCACTTCATCCGAGACTGCTTGGCAGAAGGGAGCATCAAGGCGCGCTACATCAACACCAAGGATCAGCTTGCAGACCTACTCACCAAGCCCCTTGGGAAGATCAAGTTTGTTGAGCTTTGCTCCAGGTCCGGGATGGCCCAACTTTCTCACAAGACGACGCACAAGACTTAGGGGGAGAATGATGGAATAAGTCATGTGGTCAGCAGCAGTTGCAGTTTTGATTGCTGCAGGACAGCATGCAGCAGTCTTTTGACTGCGCAGGACAGCAGTAGCAGCAGTCTTTTGACTGCGCAGCAGCAGCAACTTTTTGACTGCTGCAGGACAACAGCAGTTGCAGCAGGACAACATGCAGCAGTAGTCTTTTGACTGCGCAGGACAGCAGAGGACAACAGTAGCAGCACAGCAGTTTTGACTGCACTTTAGTATCTAAAGGACAGCACCTGTATGCTGCAGCGTGTAGTGTAGTGTGTAGTGCAGTGTAGTGCAGCCCCTAGGGCTATAAATATGTGTCCCCAACCCCTCTAAGGGTATGGCATTGTGTAGTGTTTGAGGAAATAAACAGAAAATTGCCCCAACTCATAGTGTCATCCTCTTGATGAAAGTTAGAGTCCCTCTACTTACAGCGGTTACTGGTGATGTCGGCGTTTTAGAGGTAACAGTCGAATCCCTTGGAACTACGTCACCGCTTTAGGAACAGCAATCGGGCGGCTAATGACGACGTCGGTGTTTTGGAGGTAACAGCCGAGTGATCGATGGCAACGTCGGTGTTTTAGAGGTAATAGCCGAGTGATAATGGGTCACGCCGGCCGCTTTGGAGATAGTGGCCGAGTGGAGTCTGGTAACGTCGGCGTTCTCAGAAATAACCGCTGAGTTAGAATGGATCGTGTCGGCCGTTTTGGAAATAACGGCCGAGTGATGATGTGGCATGCCCGTGCTTTAGAAATAACGGTCGGGTGATGACTGTGCGCTTTTTTTAGATTTAGAATCTGGCTTCGGAAAACCCCATATGCACTGTACTGTCGTGCGCCTCCGCATTCCGTGCCCTAGTTCTTGCTTTTCTGCATCCAAGCCTTCTCTATTCTCTTGCAATGCTGCTTCCGCTCTGTTCGCCAGCAAGGTTGAAATGGGTGTAACTTGCCTGCTGTTAACCCCAATGGGTGTGACCTGGATGACGCTGACCCCAATGGGTGTGACCAAGATGACGCTGACCCCAATGGGTGTACTGTCCGCGTTGTTGATGAAGATGAGGAGGAGGAGGATGAAATCCCTCTAACTCGGAAGAACAGCCGACAATATATTGTCAGTGGCGAAAGTAGTGGTGTTCCTTCTCCAGCCCTGTCTGCTCTTGTTGGTCTGCAAGAATTGTCTCTGGCCAACTTTGATCAGACTCTTGAGGATATGGTCCCAGAAGATCTGTTGTCCGAGCCAGCAGATGGTGGCATGATGGACGTTTGCACTGATGTGCCTGATGCTGGGCTGGAGTTATCCCGGGCGGCGTCCCGCACCTCATCGACCTTGGAGCACAGTCTTAAGGGTCAGAAGGCTGGCCCGAATTGCACTGCTCCTATGGAAGTGGTTGAAGGTCCTTCAGCCTTAGAGGTGGCTGCCTCGGAGGGCTTGGCCCTCAAAGATAGCACTGGTGCTTACCTAGCCCCCGAGGGTGTTGCCGGGGATGATCCGGCTCAGATGGGTAGCGCGAGCGATGACCCAGCCCCCGAGGGTGTCCGAGTTGGTTCTCCCTCTAACACTTCCATGGATGTTCATGTGGGATCTTCTCCTCCACACTCTGATTGTATGGCAGCAACACAAGTTTCGGGCCAGGGAGTCGCTTTAGAGGTCAGCGCTCCTGATGACAGAATTTTGCCTTCTGCTGATGACACTGACTTGGTTCCCACCGGAGCATTGTGGGTCGTTCCAGTTGATGATCCTTCAGCAAGCCGTCAGTTGATTTCCCACGACTTGGGGGTTCCCTCGTTCTTCTCCAACCTCCAGGTAACTTGGTTTTTCTGTCCTGACTTTTACTTCAGGTAGACCGCTGTTATTATACTCATCTGTTCTTAATGTCAGGCACTGGTGGATGAGATGGTCGGCCGGTTGAAATCGCAGGGCACCTCTGTCCCAGAAGGGGCTTTGTCTCTAACGCGTTGGAATCCAGTGCTGCTTCAGCGGCAAGTATCTGACTTGGAAATGGCAAATGCTGGTTAGTGCCCTTTGTTCCTTCATTGGCTATTTGATTAATCTGCTTTATGGCTGAACACCTTTGCTTGACTGTTTCCTGATAGATATGGCCCAGCGATATTCTGACCTTGAAGGAAGGTATTCTCAAAGTCAGGCTGAACTGGCCCAGGTTTCTGCTTCTCTGAATGATGCTAACTCCGCTCTCCGTGCTCAACTTGATTCTGAAAAGGTGGCCACTGAATTGAACTTTCACTTGCCCTTATCTGTTATGTTTTAGTGCTTGCTTGATGTTGGAGAAACCGGTTCTTGTCTTCAGGAGGAGAAACGTGCTCTTGCCACTTCTCGCGACAATCTGGAAAAGTTATACCGCGATGCCAGCAACTCGTTGACTATCTTGGAGAGGAGCCATCGTTTTACCATGGAGGACTTGGATAACCATCGCTACAAGCTGCAAGACTCTCTAGATGATATGATTCGCCTCAGGCAATTGGTGTCGAACAAGGATACTATCATCAAGGATCTGCGCGCTTCCAAAAAGTCGATGGTCCGGGAGCTAGAAGCCGCTCGGTTGGCTGTCAAGGCCGCTGAAGATACTTCTACTACTCTGAAGGCCTAGCACGACAGAGCCATGGACAAAGCCGTTCGCGTGGGGCGAATCCTGATGAGGAGATCCGGCGTGGTTGTTCCCGACGACATAGTGGCAGATGTGAATGCCGCTCCCGATTCTTCGAGTCATCCTTCCTCGTCGGTTGCTCCTGAGAAAAACATTTCCAAATAGAAAACACTGTGTGCTTTGATCATGTGGTTAGTGTGCTCTGATGCTTCGTTAGAAAACGCTTTTTAGTACTGAATGCTATTATTGCTTTCCCGTTGCTAGAATTCAACGGTATCTATAGTCGTAAAAGTAAGTGCATCATGATGGTTTTGAATTTTTTCGTGGGGCATAGAGATCGCCCTGGGATGAATAATCGCAAACGTGCCGAATGTGTCGTGCCAATTTAAGTCGTTGCCGGCTTAAATCGATCGCTTCATTATCAGGGGTATAGTGATCACCCCGAGTCGAGTAAGCGAGAGCATGTCGTACCATCTTAAGTCATCGCCGACTTAAGTCGATTGCTTCATTAGTAGGGTATAGTGGTCACTCCGAGTTAAGTAAGCGTGAGCATGTCGCACCGTCTTAAGTCATCGCCGACTTAAGTCGATTGCTCTGTTAGCAGGGTATAGTGGTCACCCCGAGTTAAGTAAGCGTGAGCATGTCGCACCGTCTTAAGTTATCGCCGACTTAAGCCGATTGCTCCGTTAGCAGGGTATAGTGGTCACCCCGAGTTAAGTAAGCGTGAGTACGTTGCACCGTCTTAAGTCATCACCGACTTAAGCCAATTGCTCCGTTAGCAGGGTATAGTGGTCACCCCGAGTTGAGCAAGAATGCAGATTGACAATGAACAATTCTTTAGGTCTTTTTAATGATGATATATTTCCCAGTTTACAGAATACATTGTCGTCCCAATAGCTTTTGAAATATAACTAGGGATAAAACTTCCTGAGGTGTTCTATGTTCCATGAGTTCCCAATTTCCGTGCCGTCCATCTGAGTGAGGCGGTATGATCCCGGCCGAGTGACTTCAGCTACTACGAATGGTCCTTCCCATAGAGGTGACAATTTGTGCTGCCCCTCCCCCGTTAGAATTCGGCGGAGGACGAGATCTCCCACTGCGAAGGATCGATGTCGTATGGCCTTATCGTGATAGCGCCTCAGAGTTTGTTGATACCATGCTGATTGAATCACCGTGTTCAGTCGTTCTTCTTTGAGTACATCAACATCCTCCAGCCTAGTAGCCTCAGCTTCTGCTATGTTTTCAAAGATCAACCTTGGCGCCCCAAACTTGAGATCAGCAGGTAGCACTGCCTCTGAACCATAGACCATGAAGAAAGGAGTGTTTCCATGCAGGGCTCGACTAGGTTGAGTTCTCAGGCTCCAAACGACGTACAGCAGCTCTTTGATCCACTTTCCTGCGAACTTTTCATTCTTGTTGAAAACTTTCTTTCTAAGCGCCTCCAGTATCATCCCGTTGGCTCTTTCTACCTGCCCGTTGGCTCTTGGGTGCGCCACCGAGGCATATTTGATCTGAATGCTCTTTTGCTCGTAGAAATCGAAGAACTCTGAGCTTGTGAAGTTGGATCCTAGGTCGGTTATGATGTTATTTGGTATTCCAAACCTGAATATTATATCTTGTATGAATTCCACTGCCTTAGCTAAAGTTAGAGAAGCAATGGGTTTGAATTCTATCCACTTAGTGAATTTGTCGATAGCAACCAGTAAATGAGTGTATCCTCCTTGAGCTTTTTTGAAAGGTCCAATCATATCCAATCCCCAGCATGCGAACGACCAAGTTACGGGTATGGTTTGTAGTTGCTGTGCCGGTAGATGCTGCTGTTTTGACAAGTATTGGTAGGCTTCGCACCTCTGAACTAACTCGGCTGCATCACTTTTTGCTGTTGGCCAGTAGAAACCCGACCTGAAGACTTTCCCAACCAGGGTCCTGGATGCTGCGTGCACTCCACATTGCCCAGCATGGACCTCATCCAGAAGTTGCTTTCCAGTAGCTGAGAGAATACATTTCATGAGGACTCCTGATGTGCCCCTTCTGTATAGCGTTTCCCCAATGAGTGTATAGTGAGCTGACTGCCTTGCAATGCGCTCGGCTATATTTTTGTCATCTGGTTCCTCTTCATTCCTTATATATCTGATGATCGGCTCCCTCCAGTCATCAGAATTTGACTCTGGTTGGCTCAGAGTATTGTATTCTTCTACCCGATCCACTGAAATGCTCGGGCGCGGCACTTCTTGGACAAAAACTCCAGGCGAGACCTGAGTCCGACTGGACCCTAGCTTAGATAATGCATCAGTCGCCGTGTTGCAGTCTCTCTCCACATGATGAAATTCCAAACCTTCAAATTTATCTTCTAGTTTCCGGACAACAGTGCAATATTTTCCCATGGAATCATTCGAGCAATCCCATTCTTTGTTTATCTGACTTATGACCACTAGAGAGTCTCCATATACCATCAGTCTCTTGATGCCCAGTGATATGGCAATGTTCAGCCCGTGAATCAGAGCTTCGTACTCGGCTGCGTTGTTAGATGCCGGGAATAACAATTGAAGAGCGTACTTGAGTTGTTCGCCTCCAGGTGCAATCAAGAGGATCCCTGCAACTTCAATGAGCCGTCAAAATACATTCGCCACACTTCTGCGGTTTCCGGGTTATTCGGTACCTGTTGCACCGTCCACTCTGATACGAAGTCAACCAGTGCTTGAGTTTTGATAGCAGTGCGAGGTCGAAATTCGATGTCATGAGATCCCAATTCACAGGCCCATTTGGCTACTCTTCCGATGGCTTCTTTGTTGTGGAGAATATCCCCTATTGGAAATCCAGTGACTACTATGACTTTGTGGTCGTCAAAGTAGTGACGGAGCTTGCGTGCAGTTAGAAGTACTGCATACAATAGCTTTTGAACATGAGGATATTTCTTCTTTGAAGAGCCTAGAACTTCACTGATGAAATAGACAGGGTGTTGTACTGGGTATGCATGTCCTTCTTCCGCTCGCTCGACTACCAACGCGATGCTCACCATGAGAGTCGTGCAAGATATGTATAATAGCAGATCTTCTGCTGTTTGAGTCGGCGTGGCTCAGTGTGGCGGTTTCAGCACTGGTGGTGTTGTCAAGAACTTTTTCAGCGCATCTAGAGCTTCTTGTGCTTCTGAAGTCCACTGAAATTTGTCCACCTTCTTGAGTAACTTATAGAATGGTAAGCCTTTTCCTCCCAGCCTTGATATGAACCTGCTTAGGGCTGCCATACACCCGGTGAGTCTTTGAACTTTCTTCTATGATCGTGGTGCTTCCATCCTCATGATAGCTTCGATCTTTTCTGGATTGGCTTCAATTCCCCGGTGGCTAACAATAAACCCTAGCAACTTTCCTGCTGGCGCTCCGAATACGCACTTTTCAGGATTAAGCTTCCATCTGTATCGTCGTAAACTATTGAAGACCAGCTATAAATCTTCGATGAAATTTTCTGAATCCTGTGTCTTGATCACCACGTCATCCACATAGGCTTCTACACGCTTGCCCCAGTGATCGGCTAAGCACGTCTGAATAGCCCTCTGATAAGTTGCTCCAGCGTTTTTGAGGCCGAACGACATGGAGGTATAGCAGAAGGCTCCAAACGGGGTGATAAATGCCGTTTTTTCCTCGTCTTCTTTTGCCAGACTAATCTGATGATACCCAGAGTAGCAATCCAAGAAAGACAGCATAGAGCATCCGGTGGTTGAGTCCACCACCTGGTCGATTCTAGGAAGCCCGAAGGGATCCTTCAGACAGTGTTTGTTGAGATCCGTATAGTCAACACACATGCGTCAATCCACTTTATTCTTTTTGAGTACAAGAACAGGGTTGGCTAACCAATCAGGATGTAACACCTCTCTAATGAATCCGGCCGCGACCAAGCGAGCCAGCTCAGCACGGATGGCTTCTCTCTTGTCGGGCGTAAAGCGACGTAATTTTTGTTGTATTGGCCTCGCCTGGGAAAAGACCTTCAATTTGTGCTCGGCCAACTCTCTTGGGACTCCCAGCATATCCGCAGGTTGCCATGCGAATACGTCTCGGTTATCTTGCAGAAACTGGATGAGCGCGCCTTCCTACGGTTGTCTTTTGCTCTTTTTATTTGAACCCTTTCTTGGACTTTTTATTGGTTTATGTTGAACCTTTCTCACCTGTAGAACTCATAATCTAGAGCAAACTAGTTAGTCCAATAATTTGTGTTGGGCAATTTAACCACCAAAATTATTTAGGAAAAAGGTTTGACCCTATTTCCCTTTCACCTGCGTTTTCCCGAGAGTGGCTGGTTCAACCCTGTACGGGCCTGGTGCACCGGACAGTCCGGTGCGCCAGTCCACAACACACTCAGTTCTTTGCTCTGGTTCAATTTAGTCCCTAACTTGAATCTTTTTTTGGTTTGTGTTGAACCTTATGCACCTGTAATACATGAGTTCTAGAGCAAACTAGTTAGTCCATATGTTTGTGTTGGACATTCAACCACCAAAATTAATTGTAGAAAAAGGTTAACCCTATTTCCCTTTCACTAAGGCAGCGAGAGTCAAGCTACTTTTAAAAATGATTTCATAAGCACATAAAAAAATACCATAAAATACCCCTATATATACATTTGAATTTCTAGCTTCTAATAGCATTAAGACTTGAAAAAATAAATCATAAATGTGTATACTGAATCATCACTAATATATTTCCATTTTCCTTTGTCATTAAATTTGGTTACTTCTTTTGTTGTCAATCTTCGAGGAACCAAATTACGACATTGTTGTGTTGCCTTTTTTGTGAAATTTAATCTTGAGCTTTTCTGTTGCAGCTGCTGGATCTTTGGACTTCTTGGGCTATTATCCAAAGCATTAACTTCCACGCTATAATCTCATACAAGTATATATCAAAATGCATGATCAATTGTGTATTTCCATACTGATCTTTGGATCACCATAGTTAGTTCTATGGGTACTCATATACTTTTCTTTCTTCATATGTCAAGAATTTACAAGGACATGCGTCAATCCATTTCCAAACTTCTAAGTGTATTGTCCGCATCTTTCACAAGTAAGTTCATAGACAATATTTTACTTTTGCACAAAAAACACCAATGTATGCTATTGTTTGATCGGCTTTCAATGTTGCTAATCCAATTATCGTTTCCATAAGCCGTTTAAGTGATGTTTTGGAAGTAATTTTAGCATCGACATTATAATTTTGCACAAAAAAAGGTTGCATGCTAATGATACATCATCGGTCAATTTTGCTACTCTAGTGGCTGTCATTACAAACCATTTAGGTGTTGTTTGGATACAAATTTGTACTTTTACGTAGAACAATTGCTTGCAGCTAAAACATTATCTGCAGACGCAAAAATTAATAAGCTAAAAATATTATTCATCGTAAGCACTAACCTGTTTGCACAAATACTAAAATTTGCAACACATATTTTATTCATGTGTTCCTTCTATATCCAATATACAGTTTGCACCTAAAAATCTTATTAATCATAATCAGAAATCCGCTTGCATACATACTAAAATTTGCTGCCCATATTTTTACTTCAAAGATGTCTAGCTTCATATGTTCCTTTTATATGAAATATACAGTTTGTATATTATATTTGAACAGACATTGAAAGGAACACAAATTTGTTTTAAAATGATGCCTAGACATATAATTGCTTAGATTTTAGTCATCAAGCTGTTTCAATACTCTTCTGTTTTAAACACCTGCAAACATGATTACACAACAACTGATTCTCATATTATTTTTTCCTCAGTACATATGATCTGTACAATTCTTGAAACAATATTTTTCTACTGCAAAAAGTTAGCTGTTCCATTGAGGAATGAATTTATTAACAAGACACCAATCAAATATTTTTAAAAAGATATAACCCATTTCTGACTCTTTCAAAAAAAAGTATGTTCCACCATTACAGTAACATAAAACAGCCATCATTACTCCCCAAAACACTTTTTTTAGATTCAAAAGGTAAGTATTACAGCCTCCTTCCTTAAACACCTCTAAATCTTCTAAGTACTCCCATGTCATATATGGCATTCCTATATTCTCAATGAATGCATTATTTATATTTTTTACAAATAACTTCAACAATGCAGTTTAAAATTTATGTCTAGTATTTAACGTCTCAAAAAATGTATCACCGCGGGAACAACGATGCCTGCACGTATATATGTCATATGATGATTTTTGTTGAATGGGCTTCAAACTGATGTTGTGATTTGAGAACAATCCGTTGTCTTTTGCACAATGTCCACTACTATCTTCTGTACCGTACCTATTTTGCTTCTAGACCACTAGCACCAACAGTCGACCCCCTTAGACTTTCGTGATCCAGTATCAAAAAACCTGAAAACAATTATTGTGTTGGTAAATGTTCGAATGATGCTTCTGTCCACATATTTTCCAGTTATCCTATTTACTATTTTGAAATTTCTTTAACCATGCAAAATACTGATTAACCATGCAAAATATTGATTGTAGACTAACACAGTTTACATTTAATTATATTACTTCTCCGTGCAAAAACAAATCTGAAATCAATTTTTCACACCGCGCGCAGGGCGCGCGCCATCCACTAGTGAAAGAGGATGCTGGCGGGATCCCTGCCTAGCAGCACGGGCAGAGCAGCCTTCTGTCAGCCACTTGTAAGCTGAAAGAGACGCATCTTTTGTCGCTCAAATCTTCTACTATGGACCAGCTGCATGCGTTTGTACGAGCTTTCATTCTACAAATGGTTGCTGCTTATGTTTTTATGTCGTTGGCATCTATCTCTTGAATTACAGAGTTTTTATTTGGTGTTCACGGGAGTTTTTTTAAAAACATTTGCAGCCAAGTTTTAAAACTGAATATTTGGTGTTCTACTATAACTATAGCTGTGCTGTAGACTTGTATAAACAGCAAATGATGGCATCCGATGTGAAGCGACAGCGTATTATATGTATTGTACTGTGTCATAGAGAGCTAATGCCAAAATATCTGAATGGAATGTATGTGTGCCCTGCTTCACCGGGAATGGATAATAATTTGGATTCGATTTTCTTTATTAGGTTCTCACCGAATATGGTTCTCAGTTATGACTTCCAGGCCCAGTAAAACTTTATTTTTTTTCTATTACTAGTAGTAATTAGTCGTGTATATAAATAACGGTGCCCACAAGAGTTCATCAGAATTTATACAACTATTTTCTTATTTATTTCTTTAACATTTTCCCTTCTACGTACAGTAAGAGATAATGTCAGGCGTTAACGGTGTACATATATTTTATTTTTTAAAAGGCATAGTGGCGTATGTGCAAAAACTTCCTCACAGGAAGGACACTAAGAAACATGGTCCATGGCCCATTATAAAGCACCGCCACAAAGCCCAAATAGCAGTTCGTCGGTGGAGCAAGCATCGCGCTAGGCAACAGGCAAACAGTTTGTCCCACCTCGTCCAGTCACAAAATAAAAGCATGATTTATAAGCCAGACCGGAAGCACCGTGTCGTCTCTTCGGAGACATCCGATAAAATTGGAACGATACAGAGAAGATTAGCATGGCCCCTGCGCAAGGATGACACGCACAAATCGAGAAATGGTCCAAATTTTTTTGCGGATTTGCGCACTGGTCCCTGGTGTTCGCGACTAGGTCCTCCCGCAACTAGTTTTTCTTCACGATTTAGCCCTCGCGGATTTCTGGCAGCCCGCAGCCGTTTGCGCCAGAAACTTTTGTTCGCCGCTAGGCCCTTACTTTTATGCTTCCTTTTGCAGGCTTGCCCCTAACATTTTTTTCCTTTAGCCCTTCGTTTTTCTCTTCTGTAACTCTGCAGCCCCAGGAAAGTTTATATTTTGCTCTTACGTTCAAGTTTGTTCGTAACGGACTGCAGTGCCTGTGCTAGGACACCACCATGTTAAACGGTAGAATTTTGCAATGATACATCGAACCTTTTTCTCTCTTTATTAAAAGTCAAAATCTCTACTGCTCCTCTTGTCCACCACCTTCACCACGGCTATAGATGGCCAATAAACATGAGACCCGCGAGCCCAGCACGAAGCCCGCTGTTTGGGCCCGGCACGAATAAGTAGGTCGGGCTCGGACAGGAAACTAGACACGGTTGGCTAGCCTGGCATGACCCGTTTAATTCTAAGCTCGTTAAGCCCGCTTTTCGGCCCGCTTTTTCGTGCTAAATGGGCCAGCCCGGTCCGTTTAGGCCCGCTGCGGGCCGAGCTCGGACAGAAAATCGAGCCCGTGGGCTTAGACGGTCCGACCCGGTTTCTAACCGTGTCTGGCGGGCCATGCGGCCCGTTTGGCCATCTCTAACCACGGCTCCACCCTCCTCCCCCCTCTGCCGCTAATCTCGCGCCCACCCTTGCCTGTGTCTGCATCTGACATCTCCCATCGTGTCCTCGTCTCGGCGCCCCCACCCGCTCGTGATCCCCAGCACAACCCCCGCCCACTGTCCCGCCCCGCGATCCCCGATGCCCTCCCGACGTGCAGAAACTCCCAGCCTCGTCGATCCCTACGTCTAATCCCGCTCCCATGTCCCCCACCGCTACATGCCTCGCGCCTCGTCACCGAGTCGTTCTCAATCACGCCATGCTGATGTCAATCCACCCGTCAAGAACAAGGTGCAACGGAGATCGTTCTCCTCGTCGCTGCTTCCTCGCCATCCGGAGATGGTCGCCGCCGCCTAATATCACAGCGGCGAGAAGGCACAGTGCTCCCCCATCTCCTCTGGTATTGCATGCTCGCCAGCACGACGCGACGATGCCCCTCGCTGATGCCCTACGCGATGACGACCCCCACGAAGCACAACCTTCGCTGGAGAAGCGACAACGCTCTCATCTCCGGTCTCCATGAGTCAGTAAGTGCCCCCCGCACCTTAGCTTCTCCAGTCTCTATGATCTGGCGAGCTGCCGACGCCTTGAGCCCAAGAACAGAAAGTGTTCAAAATCATGGGGAGAAATCGAACCGAGATTACAGTGCAATCCAAGTTGTGCACATTTATGGATTGGAATCCCATAATGTCTTGTGCCCCATTATTTTTCAGATATATACAACGTGATTGGTTGCTAGCGTCTGGAGAGCATGGCTCTCACGGACCTGGACCCGTAGAAACGCGCGCCACTCAATTCTCTACGGATGCAAGTAGGTGGTGTAAAAAATACTTACATTGTCTCCATGCGTGCAGGACGAGAGTATACCATACAGGTAACCAATCATACGTGGGAGTGTAGTCAACGCATGCGAACGGTCTGGACGCGGGCAACCTAGTAACCAATCACGCGGATAATTGCTCGTGGTGCTTCTAGAGGAATATAATTGGTCTTTCGTATTCTGGAGGTATATAATAATCTTGCTTTTTTCTAGGCCTCCAATCCATTTTCCATGCCAGGTATTTACCTAACGTACATTGAACCTGCACACAACCCTGTCTATGAGGTATATGTGTATCGACAATTTATCACTTTTGATCTGACGTAGTGACATGTGGTTGATCAATTATATATGTTTACTGTACATTGGTATGCGGTGAATTTTAGACCAGAAGGTAGATTTCTTCAAGAGGAACAATGTTGTGTAACTTAATCAGCACAACCACTCTACTAAAGGTGTCCGGATCATGATGCAGACAACAACAACTGGTGTACTCATTGCCACTTTGATGGTAATCGAAATGGGGACAAACACAATCAGAGGGAAAATATCCAAAGACAAAAGGAGTGAGTTTTTACTTCGATTCCACCTATCTGAATAAGAACTAGACATTATAGAGACCAACTTTTGGTAAGAGCAAAAAAAAAAAACTGGACTACTAAAATTTACTGGTGTGATGTGCAACTGTTTTGTTACCAATGTTTTTTGGGGTCTATCATGGATAACAATATGCATCTGTTCTTTGTACAGAGATTTTCCTTACAATACTATGTTCGTTTGGTCATTTGTAATTATTAGCAGTAAATAAACACCATTTGCTTCAACGGTTCTAGGTTGCACACTAGTATAATATAAACACAGGATAATGTCCCGCTGTTACGGACCACGTGGCCTGCCTCCTCATCTGATCGAGCTTCTGGAAATGGAAGGAAGACCCGTGTCGTCTAGGTACAAGTACAACCGAGTTCCCCACATCGGATTACGATAGGATCCACTACGGTAAAGCACACGTTTCTTGATTCGGATTGGCACGCCGACGTGGACACGGAGGGAAAAAATGAAGGCAACTTGGGATCGGTTTGGTGCACGTTCTTTTCGTCCCGTGAGAACGACCTGCCGACGGACCCGACCGCTCTGTGCTACGGCTATGCTGCACAGAGACCGTATCGGACCTGCGATGCTTACTACAAGACTGATCGCGTATCGTATCTAGCTTGTGTGACGTTAATTACGCCGCCATACATTCAAACGGAGCTGTCGATGCAGAGAATGCCATGGAACATGAGTGCACAAGGGACTCGCGGAGATCAAATCAATGGCTGCTCAATGGCCTCGTCACTGATCGCCATCGAACACACACGGTTTATTCTTCAATTGCTGCAACACTACATGCTGACCAATCAACCGAGTTCAGCTAATGTAGGATCGAATGTCGTGGCGATGGCATTCCCCAACCTTATTAATCTACTCTACTGCTACTGTCCATCCCTTGCTGTCCTCGGCCATGCCCATCTGAATGGATGTCAGGGTCGTGTACAGCTCCTGCGACACCGTGTCCGGCCCCGTTCTGAACTCATACCTGAATGAAACCGAGGAGAAAGCTCTGTCACTCTCTGTCGATACCCGGGCACACGAAGAACGAACGAGGAGAGAGTTGTTACCTCTCGCCCTGGTACGTGACTGTCGACACGGGAGCAACCACCACCGCGGTCCCGGTGCAGAACACCTCGTCTGCGCCCATCAGATCGTCGATGGAAACCAGGCGTTCCTCAACCTTGTATCCGCGGTCCCTGGCGAGCTCGATGACGCTCTTGCGCGTGATGCCCGGCAGGATGGTGCCCCGGGTGTCCGGCGTGGCGACCACGCCGCCCTTGACGACGAACACGTTGCACGACGACACCTCCTCCAGGTACCGCTTGTGGACCGAGTCCAGGTACAGCACGTCCGTGAACCCCTTGCTCTTGGCGTCCATCTGCGCCCTCAGCACCTGCAGCACATCACAATGCAGCCCCGTCAGAGCGCGTCGTCGGGCGATAGTATAGATTTGTCCCGGACGGACGGACGGACGGACGGGACGTACCGGCGCGTAGTTGGCGATGGTCTTGACCCCGCCGGTGCCGCCGGGCATCGCGCGGTGGAACTCGTCATGCACCACCAGGTTGATGGGCGCCAGGCCCTCCTGAAAAAAAGAAAAAAAAAACAACAAGGTCGCCGCGGGGCCTGTCGTCATTCGCGTCTCGTTCTCTGCTCAGCCGGAACGGAACCGGTGTGGCAGTGGAAACTAATAGCTGACCTTGAAGTAGTTCCCAACGGGTGCGGCGTAGATGAGGAAGGTGTACTCGGGGGCCGGAGCCAGCCCAAGGATCGGGCCGCTCCCCATGAGCAGAGGCCGGAGGTACAGGGCTCCCTTCCCCTGCGGCGGCACCTGCAAACGGAACGCATGGCACGCAAAGTGATCGCTGGTCGGCGCCGGCGCGTGGCGGGGCGGGCAAACAGCGGAACGTACGCACGTACCCAGCGCCTGTTGGCGAGGACTGTCTGCCTGACGGCGTGGACGAACTGCTCCACAGACGGCGCCGGCATGCACATGCGCTCGGCGCCGCGCTGCATCCGCCGCGCGTTCTCCTCCGGCCGGAACAGCGTGTACCCGGCCCGGTCCGGCCGCCGGTACGCCTTCATTCCCTCGAACAGGCCCTGCAGGGAGCGGGCGGCGGTTGGTCGCAGTAGCAGCCAGGCATGCATGCCAATAATTTGTTAACTACTACTAAGATAATATTCAATTAACGTCGGCGTCGTCCAGGGTGTTTCGTCACCGTCGTCGATATACAGTAGTTTAATTACTAGAGAGAAGACGGAACGGAACGAGGACGAGAACGAACCTGGGCGTAGTTTAGAACGCCGGAGGAGGGGCTGAGCTCGATGTTGCCGTAGCGGCAGAGCTCGCCGCGGGGGAAGTCGCCGCGGTCCTCCGGCGAGCACCGCGTGACGTACATGTAGTCGGTCGGGGTGAGGCCGAAGCCGAGGTTGTCCCAGTCGATCTCGCCGCCGCCGCCGCTCTCCTCGTTGGACCTGCGTAGGACGTTCACACGCATGCTGCATGATGCACGTTGCGGCCCGCACACTTAAAAGATGGCGAAACAATGGAGAGTCGGTCGGAGAATGCCCGATCGGGATCTGCGGCCGGGCGTACTGTCTGTCACTGAGGCTCACCTGTCGGCGACGTGGTCCAGCTGCGGCAGCGACGACTGCCACCGGCGCGGGAGCAGAAGGGAGCATCCGCCGCCTCCTCCTCCTCCGGCCTGCGAACAGCGAGCAGCGAAAGGGAAGAGGTTACACCGACCTCTGAGCATGGATGATCTCATCGCGGCGGCGGGGAGAGCCATCGATCGTCCTCGACGCGGCGGCGGCCACGGCCGAATTAAGAAGAAACGATCGGTTACGGAAACGAGTAAAAGCGCGCCGCACAGTCCAGTCCAGCTTCCACACGGCGAGAGGTTAACGCATGGGATTGGGATATGATGTGAACGGGGCGCACAGGCACACACACACACACACGGCGAGAATCGCGCACCCACCGTAGCCAACGCCTTCCCCAGGACCCTCCACAAGTCGCCGCCATGGCCGCCGCTGCTGCTGCGAGCCCACGACGGAAGGAGAGCGCCCTTCGCAGATGTCAACGCGGCCATGCAGAACGTACGGCCCCCCTTTCTTTAGACCCCGGCCGGCTGCACTGCTACCACTAGCTATACACGGTATGTGGATTTCGGTCAAGCTCTCTCTCTCTCTCTCTCGTGGGAAGAGAAGAGTTATGGTTGTAACCTTAGTTCACGGGCTACCTACCAATGGCTGATGGGTTAGCTGGAGGGAAGGAAGAGGAGGGCAAATTAATCAAACGAGCACAGTTCGATGGAAGCACCACCACCCGAGACCATGTGTCCCATACGGAGTCGGAGTGGGCTGTACTTATGCAAGCGGCGGATAGCCTGGCGGCGAACGCTCGTTTCCGGCGTTGTGTATTCGTCCACTGCTGCTACAGCTAGTCCTGCAGAAAGCGATAGAACTTGGGTTTGCAGCTATTGGCACGGAGCGTGCAAATTGCAGCGTCCGATTGCGTCAGGGGGGTTGGGGGGGGGGGGGGGTGGTGGTCATGCATGATAAAAGATCGTCTCGGGTATACAGCTTGCCTTGAGACAGAGCCAACTGACCTAGCGCTGGCCGGCTCGCTTGCGTCTCTGCACGCGTGAGGGTCGGAGCTCTCGCCGGCCGGGAAACTAGGAAGGCGTCGCACGCTTCCGCCACGTGTAGCCGTCGTCGATGGCAACGGCTCATGCATCCGGCATCCGATTCCCAGGTCCAAATAAATCCTCGGCTCGGAGTGTTCGTCTTCCCGTCCCTCATCTCGCTCCCAGCTGGGAAAACGGGGAAGTGTTCGTTGATCACTGGTCACTTGGTCAGGCAGGGTTGAGATCGATGGAGCTCATGTCAGCTGCTAGCTGCTTTCGCTTCCACTAGTCGTCGTCGCAGCCGAGCGTGCAGTGCAGGTGTCCAAATTTGCTTGTGCTTCGTCTCCTTTTCTCCTGGCGCTCTGCTTCACATAAGCTAGCTACCTTGGTTGCCTCACCAACCAGTACTCCTTTCAGCTCTTGTGTTTTTTCTTCACGCTGTCTTATCTAGTGATGAGTAGTTATCTGCATGCATGCATGCATGGTCCATGGAGAGCCCATGACTTGCTGCCATATCTGGTGGGGGGTTTGTTGGTATATTATACATATATCAATTTTACTATTTTAGGTAGGTGTAGGTGCAAAAGGGACGACGAGTGCCCAAAAGTCCTGATCTGCAGAGTGCGGACGCCTAGATAGGCGTGACCATTATTGAATGGGCGGGACCGTACCAGCTGACCATGCCGTCGGTGACCCATAGAACGAACCATCTTCTGAGTCGATGATATGTATCGACGTGGATATGCGTCGGATACTGCCTACCATCCATCCGCTTAGGTAAGGATGTCACGGCTTGAAGGCAGAGCAATCCGGATCACTCCAAAGTGTATGGTACTGTACCTCTATTTATAGTGATAAATTAAAGTACAAATTCGTATTACAAACATGCTCAAAGTTCTATACACATAGACTACAAAAAATCCTACGAGGGCATCCATTGTCTTTTCCTTCACAAACGTACTGATCAAGCTTTCTGGTCGTCTCTTCTTCCCTCCTCTCTGGTAACTCGTTGTCACACTCAGAGAATGAATCCAAAGCTTCTTAGTTTCGCCATCGCGCGTGCACCGTTCAGACGAAGGTTTCATAGGTTAACTTTATTATTGTGTCGCAGCACCTAAAATATACTTAAAACAATTGACAATATATATAATTGGACTATGATGATCTCTTGATTCTAATATGCGAATGATATATACAATCTTATTCTTAGACCGTGGCATTGAACAAACAATAATGGACATGGAAGACATCCGCTAAAGCTGAAAATGCAAATCTTTTTTTTAATATTATTCGCCAAAAGCATACTACACAGTTGCAAACACTCTTAGTAATTTTTCCTTAGTGTTTGATTTAGAAGGGCGTTGATAGGAAATTAAAAACACAAGTGGAATAATAGCGTTTTATGAAGGTTTCCCAACATTAATTAATATGATGAGAGGGATACTTTTTGGCTTGTGAATCTAATTGTTTATTCACAGTAAAATTTATGTCTCGCCACTTTGCCAACACTCATAGTATTTTTTTTTTCTTAATGTTTGATTTAGAACGGCATTAATAGAAAATAGAAAAAACAAAAGTGGAATATCGTTTTAGGGTGGGGCTGGGGCTGAGGCGGATGGCCGCCGGGAGCTAGGGCGGCTAGCTGACGGTGACGGGGCTGGGGCTACAGTGGCGCCTAGGCTAGCTGGTGCAAGAGGGAGGAGAGATGAGGCTATTTTTTTTTCATTGGAGGTGGCGGGTGCATATGGTTTTGGTGGAACAAGGGTATCGATAAATTGATAGACTTTTGAATGGTATCCATTGTTTAATATTTTTATACAGCTATCAACCGTCGGTCTTTAATGGGCCTCTATAGGACAAAATTTATATACTTTTAAGACCAATAAACCATAGCTAAACGTATTTAGTAACCAATCATCAATTTCAATATTTAGCAACCAATAGTTAATACTTAATAAAAGGTTACTAAAATTGAACTATGGTATAATGACTCCCTGCTTCTCCTATGGCGTTCACGACCAATGTCAAAGATGTAATATGAATTTGTTGTATCCCCATCTTCTCTAACGTAATTTGCGCCTAATACAAGTCTCAAAACATTAAGTAATACTAGCATAATACTCGTGCGTTGTGACAACACACTGTATCGAAGTGAACATATCTTCTATATATCAAATATTAAACTGATAAAAATAAACATTACAATTTATCTTAGCCAAAAGACAACGTTCATGCCTCTATGGTGTCAACATTCATGACCGAAGATACGGCCTTGCAACCGTCTTCGTTGATTACTTACTGTGCCCTTTTTATTGATGGATTATGTCTTAGACCATTTATGATCGTTGTCGCTGCTAGCCGATCTGTGTGGCCCCTGCGTGGGCTTGCTGTTGTGGTTGTATGGTGTTTTGGCACTTCTGGTGAGACCTGAATTAGATCGTCCTAGAAGGAAAACTCTGTCTGCCTGAACTTCTGTAGGTAGATCGTACCACCATCTGCGTCCATGCGCCACTTCCTAAGTCGTTCTGTTATGTTAGCCTGCTATTATGGCTGTTATATCCTGAACTCGTAATATTTCTATTATGATCATAATACAAATGAGGATCTTCCTCGTATGAAAAAAAAATTAGCCAAAAGACCGAGAAAATGATGAGTTGAAAAGGAGTCTAACCCCCTTTTTTATAACTCTCTTGATCGCTCGTCCTCCTTTAGCTTAGCAAGATGGTACTACATGGGAGTGCACCGCTGCGCTACGTGTGGCTGTCTGTCGTGTTAGGCTTGGTTGGTTTCTCACGGTGGCCCATCTATGATGTAACAACTTATTGGTAGGTGAGAAGCAGGGGAAAGAAGTAGACATACCTACTTTGTACGTGACTCACGACGCACAAAAATCTATACTACTATATTAAGGCTGCAAGGAGTAGCCTGCATTCCCTTGTTCTGCCTTCTGTTAATCTGGACCGTCCGTTCTATGGCTGCTACCGGACCATCCATCCTATGTCCCTAACTCCCTATCTCGCCCGCGTGCGTCGCCCCGAGATCCCCCTCGGTCGTCTCCCCCTCTGGAACACGAGCAGCACGGCAAGCGGTGGGGACGACTTCTTGATGCCGGTGAGCGTGGGCCCGACGAGGAGGTCAAGCTGGCCGTAGAAGTTCCACGGCAATGGCCCGCCGCGCGCGCTCAGTCTCCCGCTGACGACGGTTGTGGCGGCCAATAGGTACAATATGCAGATCCTGGTGGACGAGAACGAGGGGGAGGAGTCCATCTTCTGCAGGTTCCGAAGGGAGGTGATGCGCGCCGGCGTGCTGCAGGAGATCAAGCGGCGCCGCAAGTACGAGAGCAAGACGGACGAGAAGAAGCTCAAGGCGCGCGAGGCCGGATGCCACAACCGTTGCAGGTACAAACATGGCTACGCTTCCCTTGATGCTGCATAGACCAATCGTTCTACTCCGTAGATTGGATAGGGTAGTCGCATGGCTGTATTCAGAATGCCTACGAGTTCGTGGAAGCCAAACTGTCTATCAGTTATCTGAAAGTTGATGAAATCCATTAAATAAAATTGAAAAAACACTAACTAACAAATTACAATAGATATTGGAACTTAAGTATCCTGCATCAAGTTGTTTCTTTCGAGTGATATCTGTTTTCAATATGTTGAGCGTTTTCAATTTCACGACCGGGTTACATAGTAATGGACGAACCCTATACAAAACCTCTGTATACTTAAATAGTCACTACTAATACTCAGGTCGACAAAATCAAATAGAAGCTCTTTTGCAACACCTGATGATGTGCCTCTTCTTCATCTTGCGACTCCTAACACTAACACCTCCACCCAATGAGTTGAATTCATGATGTCAGCGCCTGTCCCAAACACATACACACTGAAAGTGTCGGTGTTTCGACCCCGGGGGGGTCCCTGGACCGACGAGTAAATTGTCACTACGTGTCCCTGCCCAGATGGGTTAGCGCGGGATGGAACACAAGATGAGGGACAAGCCTTGTATTATCCTGCACCAGGGGTGCCGCTCGCAGTAGGGGTTACAAGCGCGTCGCGTGAGGGAGAGAGAGAGAGGGACACAGAGCTCGTCCACCGCTTCCCTCGCGCGAACCTCCCTCAGGGAGGCCCTGGACTTCCCTTTTATAGAGGCAAGGAGAGAGTCCAGGTGTACAATGGGGGGCGTAGCTATGCGCTAATGTGTCCGGCAGTGGAGTGCCTAAGCCATGTGTACATGCCAACGTGGCCGTTGGGGAGAGCTTGGGCGCTGTACATGTGATGGCGTGGCCGCCGGAGGAGCGCCTAAGCCCTGTAGGAGCACAACTGGCAGCACGGCGAGGACCCTGCTGACGTCTCCTTGCTGTCGTAAGGGGCTGAGAGCCACCGGCGTCATGGCGCACACGGGGCACCATCATTACCCGTCGCCGGGGTAAGCCAGATGGGACGCCGGTCTTGTTCCTTGTAGCCTGAGCAGGCTAGGAATAGGGGAATGATGCATCCCCTATCAGCACGATCAGTCCGAGCCCAGGGTCAGTCGAGGCGGAGACTTCTCTTGAGGCCAAGGCTAGGGTCGGGCGAGGACGCGATTCCCCCCGAGACCGGGGTCGAGGCCGAGTCCGGGGGTCGGGCGAGGCGAAGACCTCCTCCCGAGGCCGGAGCGTGAGGTCGGGCGAGGCGGAGCTTCCTGTTGCGCTCGAGGCTTGAGCTCGATGGTTGATCATGACTTGTTGTCAGTCGTTGCCGGGGTGGCTGACACGACAGTCGGTGCGGAGCGAGCGGCGCTGTTTTCCTGTCATATCGGACAGTAAAGAGGAGGGGCGAAGTGAGTGCGGTCACTTCGGCCTGGCCGACTGAGGCGCGTGTGTCAGGATACGACGTCAGGCATCCCCCGCATTTAATGCGCCTGCGAAGCGATCGGTTGGTGAGACGGTATGGCCAAGGTTGCTTCACAATGAAGCCTGCCTGAGTCGGGCCTCGGGAGAGCCGAGGGGGCGCCTGCTGTCTGAGGAGGCCCTCGGGCGAGGCATGAATTCGTCTGGGACCACTGTTCCAACCCGAGGCTGGGCTCGGGTGAGATCGCGTCCTTCGGGTAGACGAAGTCTTGGCTTGAACCGCACCCGTCAGTTGGTCTGAGGGTGTTAACCAGCCGTGATTAGGAGCGTTGGGGGTACCCCTAATTATGGTACCCGACAGTAGCACCCGAGCCTCGAAGGGAGTGATGGTACTCGCTTGGACGCTTTGTCGCGTTTTCGGTGAGGGGACCGGTCTTTCTCGGTTTTTGCCTTGTTCTGGTGGGTGCGCGCGACCGCACCCGCAGGGTGTAGCCCCCGAGGCCTCGGAGGAGTGGTTGGACTCCTCTGAGGTCTGAATGCTTTTCGTGGTGCTTCGGCTGGTCTGATCGTTCCCTCATGCAGCCGGCAGTAGCCGGGGTGCATGGTCGGGTTCTAGGTTATCAGGCTAGTTTGTTGACGCTGTCAACAGTTTTGGCCGTAGCCGGGTGCGAGAGCAGCCCCCGAGCCTCTGCACGGAGCGAGAGGACGATCAAGGACTTTCCCGACTTTTATTATACGCCCCTGCGTTGCCTTTCCGCAAGGAGGGGGGAAGCGCCATGTTGCCCTCGGAGGGCGTCGAACATGGTGTTTCCAGTGAGCTGCTAATGGGTGATCCAATTGGACGCTCGTGCCCCGTTCGTTAGGGGTCGGCTGTGGCCCAGAGGCGCGCTCCAAAAGTACCTGCGGGAGATTCGCGGGACCCAGACCCCTTCGACAGGGTCCGAGGGCTCGATGCCTCCCTCCAGTGGGATTCCGTTACAAATTGTTCCTGCCGGTCTCGGAAATGTCCTAGGGTACCTCGGGAGCGTAGCCCGAGCCTTGGTTATGTATCGAACGTATTCAGAGTCATCCCTCACTCTGCATGCTCTAGGGCGACTATCGAACCCTTCCGAGGGGCCAGCCTATGAACCCCTGATCAGTAGTGGGCACGGAGCCCAGGCGCTCTCGGGCGGCTATCGAACCCTTCCGAGGGGCCAGCCTTCGAACCCCTGATAAGTAATGGGCTTGAAGTCCGAGTGCTCTGGGGCGGCTGTCGAAACCCTTCCGAGGGGCCAGCCTTCAAACCCCTGATCAGTAGGAGGGCTTGGGGCCCGCTTCCTTCGCCGGGAAGGATCCTTTCCACAACGTCCCCTTTCCCGGTCCCTATGGCAAGAGAGAGAGAGGAGGAGGGGAAGGATATGAATTTTAAATAAAGTGGCGCACCTTTTTTGACGCGGTCATTATGGCGAAGACAAAGTGACGCCTGCCTCGCCTGCCAGAGGTGTTGCTTGCTCCATCGGGGAGTTAATGCCACGGGACGGGCAATTCGCGTGGCGCCCATTGCGCGTGCGAGCCGTTCGAGGAACGGGGCACGGGCACGTCGTCTTCACGCCGTGAGAGAGGGCTCTCCCGTCGCTTCAGGAGGGGACGCGAGCCTGCAGGCGACTTGACTGCTGCCTCCGCTCGTCTGCCGCTGCAGTTACTGCCGACCCACTTTTAACCATGCCAACCGTCGTGCCTACCCCGTGGCTGACTGACCTGTGGCCGTCGCCTTTAATTGGCACTGTTGGGTCATGCGCAGGGGTACCTCGAGTCGCGGTACTGGTCCCGCAGTAGAGGAGGCGCAACATTGGCGTGAGTGGCAATGTAGATTCTTGCACGTCGTAACCGGCGCGCCGGTTACATGACATGCGGGCCCGCTTCCTTTGCGCTAGTCCACCGAATGTGGGCGGAGCTGAAGGGGCGCACAGTTGAGGTGCAGTTGGATGCTTGTCACGTGGCAGTCCACCCTTTCGACCGCCGGTTTCTACGAAGATGGGAGAGCGCTTGTAACCGCGGGACGGTTACATGCCTCGCGCGCGGCGGTTCGCCTTCTTCATGCTTCGGATCAGCTCGTATGACGTGTGGGTCCCAGCCCCCGTGTCGTGGGGGGAGAACCCTGGAGGATGTCAGTGGGGACTTCGCTCGTGACACTAAGGGGTGCAAGCGAGGAGGTCTGCCTATAAAAGGGGGATCGATCCCCTAGGCAGTGGCCATGCCTTCGTCCTCCCGTCATGCCTTGCGCCCTTCCGCCTTTTGAGCCCCTGGATGGGGTGCCCCAGCGTCGCCTTGCTCTTGCTGTCGTTGGAGGAGCGTGGCCTCGTGGAGATTGGTACCTTTCAGCCATCGTTCGGCTTCAAGGATTTTCGTCGTGCAGTCCGGCTGCATTCCCTCACCAATGGGCAGTTTGGTGGGGAAAAGCAAGCCGGGCTGCGGCCTCCGCCCTGTAACACCCGGATTTTAGGGGTCCAAAACCCGGGTGCTAACATAAACACCAGGTATGCTGGGACCAAGTCTCACACATATGATGTATAGTGGCACAGGATCGAATGTCACATCTTTATACATAACAGGAGTTCTATACAAAATAAATAATTACATTATAAGGAGACAACGGTCCAGCAACCCAAAGTTGACTGGGAGACGACGGCCTAGACCTCTCACGAACACATCGCAGCATCCTCCAAGCGCCTCATCCTGCAGTACCTGTTCTTGACCTGTGGGGTGTGTGAGACAGCAAGAGTGAGCTCACATACGTTCATCGCTCAACAAGTTGTGGGGAATAATGTGCATGAACTCGCCAAAGGTGGGAGCTCACGTGAAGTGTAAGGCTTACCAAAGAAGATGGTTAGAGCTGAGCATTGCTTTTAAAGTTGGTCAAAATTTTATTAGCAGTTACTAAGTATAAGTAAATACCAACCCAGTTAAATAGTAGAACAAAGGTAACAACTTCACCTGCGATGCAATGCATATGACAAATTGAGTTTAAGTTCCATAATTTAAACATCAGAGAGTCCTGAGCTGCTCATGACCGTGAGCTCGGCTAGTATACCAGTTTTACACTCTGCAGAGGTTGTACCCTTTACCCACAAGTCGTGTATCCCATGTCGCCAGGGTTTGCAAGGCCCTTAGACACTACCGAGGTGAATGGCTAGGGATCCACTACGAGGCCTTTACAAAGTTCCACTAGCTTCCGAAAACCCGCTACAGTTTATAGGAAGTTCCAATGCAGGAATCCCTTGCAGGACCGCCATCGCAGCAAAATCCTCCCGAGGGCCTCCCTACACTGACCACTCCCCTACTGCCCTTGCCCCTTTCGGGTAAGGTAGTCTTCCACTAGCTTTCCTAATTAATCAGCCAAGGGGTCCCATTCCTCCCTTGTGGTGGCACGTGTTACTCAAGTTAAGCTCTATGTTCCAATTAACATTAATGATATCAACATGAACATACACAGAATAACAACAAGAATTGGAACATAGAGGTAATAAATGATTATCCCAAAACCATATAAAGCAATAGCAAACTACCCAAGTGATTCAGGGGTAAACAAGGTAGTGAGATAAACAAATCTAGGGTGACCTATTGGGTCCCATCAAAATTAACCTATGCATGGATAATTGATATTAAAGAACATTATTGGGTAAAAAGTGGTCAAGGGCACAACTTGCCTGGGCCTTGAGATTCCAGGTACCAGGATGATCTTCAGATATCACGTGACCTCGCTCTAGTCGTAGCAATACAAACAAACATGGTATAGGCAAAATTAACATTACACCAAACATAAGAACAAAATACACATCAATAATATACATATTAAAATAAGATCATAGGAACAGGAACCATTAATTTTGGAGTTATATATTTTAAGTTATGAATTTCTGTAGCTTTTATGTATTTAATACAAGATTAAGTATTAGATAAATTTGAATGAGCCTTTCATGCCAAAACAGAGGCACAAGGTGGTAGAGAATAAAATTATAAAATTTTAGGAACTGGAATGGAGTAATTTGGAGTTCATATGCATTTTCTATGAATTATATAAATTCTAGGAATTATTTTTATATTAAAAACTCATTTTCTAATTCATTTTCCTGATTTTATAACTCTCTGGACTGGGCCTCAATTAAACGGGAACGCAGGGGCTCAAGCGCAATAAAACCCAAGACTCAGATTTACCCCGCGGTGGACTGCGGGTTGAATAAGAAAAAGCGCAGGGGTTCTTTATGAAGATTACCCACCGAAGGGGTATCCTTCAATCACAGCCGTTGGATTCCCCACCAGCGGTGGAGATTAGATCGGGCTTTTATTAAAGCGGTATGAGACGGTAGCCATCAGATCAAGATCAACGGCCAGGATTTAATAAGGTCCCAACCGTTCTCCACCCACCGATCGACGATCTACGGTACGAATTCGACGGGCGAAAGGGTATGTGATGGTGTGATCTCGTCCATCCACCACCGATCCGACGGCCAAAAGATCGTCACCTACCCCTATCCAACGACGACGGCGATGAACAGGACAGCCGCGGCGGCGAGCCCTGACCGGCGAAGTTAATCCCCATACTCCCACGCCCGTTTCCTAATTCGACTGGGTTTCCTACTGCGGAAGGCATAATGAGGACGAGGGTACACTTATTACCGAGGATCGATGACTCGTCGACGCTGGCCACGGTGCGTGGCGGAACTGAGGCGATGGTGAAGCTCCGGTGACGAATTCGCCGGTGTAGACCGCCCCCCAACCCGATGCCGATGCACGCACACCCTCCCTGGGTCCCGGCGACGCTATCCGACCGAAATCCCGGGGCGGGGCGCGATCACAGTAGGGAGTTCACCGTTGGCGGCCGCGAAAATTGGTATGGCGGAGGCGTGGATTCGACGGTGACGAAATCCCCGGGACCCCCGGTCACCACCGCACCTGAGGACAGCTGCGCCCTCACCCGAGAAGGTCCCGGGGAGCTTTAGCACATGCGGCCGAGTACAATCCCGCAGCACCCCGGTGTCAATCGGAAACGGCGGCGATGGATGGTTCAGGCGGCTCCTTACGGTGCGGATGGGAAGAAGCGAAAGGCACGAGGAGTGGGGAGGTCGCGGCTGGGCTCCTTATACCGAGATGGCCGGAGGCAATCAGCCGGCCAACTGCCCCCGAATTTCTCGGTGGCCGGTGAGCTTGTGAGCGAGTCGCGCGCGCGAGTTCGCCGCGCGTTCGTTGCGGAACAGAAAGAAGATGGTGCTGACACGCAGGGCCCCCAGGGCAGCGACCCGAAGAGTGTACATGGGCGCGACTGCCACTGGCCACATGGGCCCGCCTGTCGGCGCGCGTCGAGCGCCCGCGAGCGTGGAGTTGGGCCGCGCGCGGTGAAAGTGTAATTGGGCCAGATGTGAAGAAGCCGGCCCAGGTAAGATTTTTAATCTTTTTCTTTTTATTTTTCCTTTCTATTTTCTCCTTTCTCCATTCTTTCACAAATTCAAATTTAAAATACCAATTCAATTCAAACCTATAACTGGTTCATCTTGGTGCAATTAAAAGTATTTGGTTTGAGAATATTTATTCAAATATATTACTCATGTTTTCATATTACTTCTCTTTTCTTCCCTTCCTATTTATTTTCTATTTTCTATTCCAAATTCAAATTTATACTTCTATTTTAGTTTTCAGATTTTCAAATGTATCAATTGAGACCCAAAGGTGAATATAAACCATACTATTTTAATATTACTAATTTAAGTTTTATTCTCCTTGTTATTTATTTCATGGGATGTATAAATGGTTTCCTTTAAAAGAAAAATCATTTTCTCATCATTTTCTTATTTCCTAATTTCCAAAGCATTATGATACTTTGTTTATATTTTTTTTTCCTACTAATTTTGGGTCTTACAAATCCTACCCCCCTTAACAAAAATCTCGTCCCCGAGATTTGTAAGAAAAGGGATGTATACTCATATTGTTCTCGGAACATATGCACAAACAAAGAAATCTCAGCATGAGGTATAATTCTTTAACAAAACATAGGGTCAATAGACCTTATTGTTCCTTCTAAAATAATATCATATCATCTACTAACTAAAGTAACATCTAGATCTTACAAATCATCATAATTTATATCTATGTAGCTTGGTGGAGCTGGTGGTGGTAGTGGAGGTTGTTGTTGTTGTTGTCTCTCCAACCGTGCTTGCCTTATTTCTTGATGGACCTGACGTATTTCCTCGCGTTGTTGTCTTATCTGGTTTTGCATCTCGGTCACCAGGTCTGTTAATTGTTGTATTACCAGTTTTTGGGCAGCAACCACTTGTTCGGTTTCAATAGGTGGAGGATTTGGAGAATTCATTTCTGTTTGCTGTTGCGTGATAATCTTTCCTTTCCTGGTATTGACCATGAAAGTTAGAAGCATATGGTAATAGTTTTGTAAAGGAAATTATCCAATAAGCGGAATAAATAAGCTAGTAGCTGGTTATAATCAGAAGATTCTTTAGTAGGGCTTAATCTTTGTTTTATGTTCAGATTAAGGTAACCAGTCGTATAAGGTGAATATCCAAGGGTAAGATGGAATCTGTCAAGATGGGAGATATATATGGGTGAGATAGACTACAAGATGTAGGTTACAAGTTTGTTTTAGGTGGGGGTTGATAGACTATGCAATCCATCATTACTCTATTGGTTGGGTTGTTATGCAACTTGTTATATAGGTCAAGTTGCTGGATATGGCCGAGTTGTTATAAGTCTCCAAATTAGGCTTAAGTGATTTAGGAGTATGGACATATCTTGTGTACCAACATTAAGTAACTCACACTAGATTAGACCATATTAAATTAGCTATGATCTAGATTAGACTAGTTTAAGTTAGATAGATTTATCAGGGTAAGATATATCTTGTTAGGATATGTTAGAATCTTTTGAGATAGGATGGGGTATACAGTGTAGGTAGGTCAGAAGCTCTATTAGGTTAACACAGAGGGATTATGCAACTATCGGATGGGTAAGGTGGTTGCATATGTATATGGTCAAGTTAATCTAGGGCATCAATTTAGCTCAAATCATTTTTATAGGAGTGAGGTCTAATCCATTTCACTAGTGCTAACTAATTTATTAAATAACTCACTTTTAGATTGGGTCATATTTAGATTAGATAGAATCTGGATTAGGTTGGATATAACTAGATTAGACTAGATAATATCTAATTACTTTGGATTAGATCTTGGTTGTTACTTAGGGTGAGGTAAATATGCTTATTAGGACAAGATGAATCCATAAAGATAAGATAGAATCTTTTGAGACCAGTTAGATCTATTAGGATGAGATAAGTAAAGTGGTTAGGATAAGATGAATTCTTCAAGATAAGATAAATCTATTAAGATAAGAGAAAACCTCTTAAGATAAGATGGATCTATATACATTAGGATAAGTTAAGACCTTTTGAGATAAGATAGATCTATGAGTGTAGGATAGAATCTCTTAAGATGAGATGAATCTATTAAGATAAGGGAGAATCTCTAAGATAAGATGGGTATTGTTAGGCTAGTTACTTTATTGAAGGATAATTTAGTTTGTCTAGCTATTTTATAAATATATTTTTATACCTATGTGTATATGCAGATGCAATTGTGGACATTACTCCACAACCCATCACACTCAATCAAAGATCCAAATCAGACAGATATCATAAGAACAAACATTCAAGCACATAGATACTAAAAAAATAATTTTGTTTTTGTTCCTAAGAGTAGGTCTCTTATTTCTAAAGGTCACTTTAGGCACAGGATTTCAAAGTGTGAAATCCACATTTGTCTTTAGAATGAAAAGGTAAGGATAATCAGAGTAAAGCGGAAATAGATGAGAAAAGATTAAGATAAGTTTAGAAAGAGTCAGAAATAGCAAAGGTAAGTAGATAATGGTTGTCCAGTTCTATCTAGGTTTCGTCCTACAGTCAACATTCCTCTGATACCACTTCTGTAACACCCGGATTTTAGGGGTCCAAAACCCGGGTGCTAACATAAACACCAGGTATGCTGGGACCAAGTCTCACACATATGATGTATAGTGGCACAGGATCGAATGTCACATCTTTATACATAACAGGAGTTCTATACAAAATAAATAATTACATTATAAGGAGACAACGGTCCAGCAACCCAAAGTTGACTGGGAGACGACGGCCTAGACCTCTCACGAACACATCGCAGCATCCTCCAAGCGCCTCATCCTGCAGTACCTGTTCTTGACCTGTGGGGTGTGTGAGACAGCAAGAGTGAGCTCACATACGTTCATCGCTCAACAAGTTGTGGGGAATAATGTGCATGAACTCGCCAAAGGTGGGAGCTCACGTGAAGTGTAAGGCTTACCAAAGAAGATGGTTAGAGCTGAGCATTGCTTTTAAAGTTGGTCAAAATTTTATTAGCAGTTACTAAGTATAAGTAAATACCAACCCAGTTAAATAGTAGAACAAAGGTAACAACTTCACCTGCGATGCAATGCATATGACAAATTGAGTTTAAGTTCCATAATTTAAACATCAGAGAGTCCTGAGCTGCTCATGACCGTGAGCTCGGCTAGTATACCAGTTTTACACTCTGCAGAGGTTGTACCCTTTACCCACAAGTCGTGTATCCCATGTCGCCAGGGTTTGCAAGGCCCTTAGACACTACCGAGGTGAATGGCTAGGGATCCACTACGAGGCCTTTACAAAGTTCCACTAGCTTCCGAAAACCCGCTACAGTTTATAGGAAGTTCCAATGCAGGAATCCCTTGCAGGACCGCCATCGCAGCAAAATCCTCCCGAGGGCCTCCCTACACTGACCACTCCCCTACTGCCCTTGCCCCTTTCGGGTAAAGTAGTCTTCCACTAGCTTTCCTAATTAATCAGCCAAGGGGTCCCATTCCTCCCTTGTGGTGGCACGTGTTACTCAAGTTAAGCTCTATGTTCCAATTAACATTAATGATATCAACATGAACATACACAGAATAACAACAAGAATTGGAACATAGAGGTAATAAATGATTATCCCAAAACCATATAAAGCAATAGCAAACTACCCAAGTGATTCAGGGGTAAACAAGGTAGTGAGATAAACAAATCTAGGGTGACCTATTGGGTCCCATCAAAATTAACCTATGCATGGATAATTGATATTAAAGAACATTATTGGGTAAAAAGTGGTCAAGGGCACAACTTGCCTGGGCCTTGAGATTCCAGGTACCAGGATGATCTTCAGATGTCACGTGACCTCGCTCTAGTCGTAGCAATACAAACAAACATGGTATAGGCAAAATTAACATTACACCAAACATAAGAACAAAATACACATTAATAATATACATATTAAAATAAGATCATAGGAACAGGAACCATTAATTTTGGAGTTATATATTTTAAGTTATGAATTTCTGTAGCTTTTATGTATTTAATACAAGATTAAGTATTAGATAAGTTTGAATGAGCCTTTCATGCCAAAACAGAGGCACAAGGTGGTAGAGAATAAAATTATAAAATTTTAGGAACTGGAATGGAGTAATTTGGAGTTCATATGCATTTTCTATGAATTATATAAATTCTAGGAATTATTTTTATATTAAAAACTCATTTTCTAATTCATTTTCCTGATTTTATAACTCTCTGGACTGGGCCTCAATTAAACGGGAACGCAGGGGCTCAAGCGCAATAAAACCCAAGACTCAGATTTACCCCGCGGTGGACTGCGGGTTGAATAAGAAAAAGCGCAGGGGTTCTTTATGAAGATTACCCACCGAAGGGGTATCCTTCAATCACAGCCGTTGGATTCCCCACCAGCGGTGGAGATTAGATCGGGCTTTTATTAAAGCGGTATGAGACGGTAGCCATCAGATCAAGATCAACGGCCAGGATTTAATAAGGTCCCAACCGTTCTCCACCCACCGATCGACGATCTACGGTACGAATTCGACGGGCGAAAGGGTATGTGATGGTGTGATCTCGTCCATCCACCACCGATCCGACGGCCAAAAGATCGTCACCTACCCCTATCCAACGACGACGGCGATGAACAGGACAGCCGCGGCGGCGAGCCCTGACCGGCGAAGTTAATCCCCATACTCCCACGCCCGTTTCCTAATTCGACTGGGTTTCCTACTGCGGAAGGCATAATGAGGACGAGGGTACACTTATTACCGAGGATCGATGACTCGTCGACGCTGGCCACGGTGCGTGGCGGAACTGAGGCGAGGGTGAAGCTCCGGTGACGAATTCGCCGGTGTAGACCGCCCCCCAACCCGATGCCGATGCACGCACACCCTCCCTGGGTCCCGGCGACGCTATCCGACCGAAATCCCGGGGCGGGGCGCGATCACAGTAGGGAGTTCACCGTTGGCGGCCGCGAAAATTGGTATGGCGGAGGCGTGGATTCGACGGTGACGAAATCCCCGGGACCCCCGGTCACCACCGCACCTGAGGACAGCTGCGCCCTCACCCGAGAAGGTCCCGGGGAGCTTTAGCACATGCGGCCGAGTACAATCCCGCAGCACCCCGGTGTCAATCGGAAACGGCGGCGATGGATGGTTCAGGCGGCTCCTTACGGTGCGAATGGGAAGAAGCGAAAGGCACGAGGAGTGGGGAGGTCGCGGCTGGGCTCCTTATACCGAGATGGCCGGAGGCAATCAACCGGCCAACTGCCCCCGAATTTCTCGGCGGCCGGTGAGCTTGTGAGCGAGTCGCGCGCGCGAGTTCGCCGCGCGTTCGTTGCAGAACATAAAGAAGATGGTGCTGACACGCAGGGCCCCCAGGGCAGCGACCCGAAGAGTGTACATGGGCGCGACTGCCACTGGCCACATGGGCCCGCCTGTCGGCGCGCGTCGAGCGCCCGCGAGCGTGGAGTTGGGCCGCGCGCGGTGAAAGTGTAATTGGGCCAGATGTGAAGAAGCCGGCCCAGGTAAGATTTTTAATCTTTTTCTTTTTATTTTTCCTTTCTATTTTCTCCTTTCTCCATTCTTTCACAAATTCAAATTTAAAATACCAATTCAATTCAAACCTGTAACTTGTTCATCTTGGTGCAATTAAAAGTATTTGGTTTGAGAATATTTATTCAAATATATTACTCATGTTTTCATATTACTTCTCTTTTCTTCCCTTCCTATTTATTTTCTATTTTCTATTCCAAATTCAAATTTATACTTCTATTTTAGTTTTCAGATTTTCAAATGTATCAATTGAGACCCAAAGGTGAATATAAACCATACTATTTTAATATTACTAATTTAAGTTTTATTCTCCTTGTTATTTATTTCATGGGATGTATAAATGGTTTCCTTTAAAAGAAAAATCCTTTTCTCATCATTTTCTTATTTCCTAATTTCCAAAGCATTATGATACTTTGTTTATATTTTTTTTTCCTACTAATTTTGGGTCTTACACGCCCCGCCCTCAGCTTCAAGGATCTTCGTCATCCTTGCTGAGGCGGAGGGAGAGCTGAGCCGGGGCCTGCCTCTACGTAGGCAGTGACCCGCTCCTTCCCTCAGTGATCTGGGGGGAAGGGCGTTCGCCGCCTGTGGCGCTTGGCAGCTGCCGCGCGCTTGGCTCCCCTGCACGAGCGGCTCTGGCGCTACTTCGCCCCCCACTACCGATCCTTGCTACACCGCCGGCTGTTGGGGGGTCGTCCAACACGTCGTACGCCGCGAGGACGGCGTTCGTGTTCTGGGACGGTCCCGTTCTCGTTCTTGTGGCAAGGGCGGGAGCGAGGACCTGCCAGTGCGCTTTCGGAGCAGACGCCGTACGCCAGTGCGGCGTTGGTGAGCAGGTGGCCGTCGACGCTGAGGTGGTGGCAGCCAGAGGAGGTTGTCTCTGCTGACAAGACCGCCAGCGCCGCCCGCACCCCGGATCTCCGTCTCTTTGGCTTGAATGGCTGGTTCTCGTCCTTCGTGGGCGAGGGCTTTTCCACCGCAGCGTTTGCCCTGAAGCCATTGCTGCAGCTGTCTTGCCGCCCGAGACGGAGGTCGTTTTCGCTGCTGCTGGAGCGGTTGCCGGTGTGCCGCTTGGAGTTCGTCATCCCGCGGGCCCCCTGGTATGGAGGTTGTTCATACCCGCGGGAGCGGAACCGGAGTTCCGTTTGTAAGGAGATATACCGGGTTTTTGCCGGAGCAAAATGTAACCGCTTCAGGTACTTAGACATTTGTCGTAGGTCGGGAGAACCGCCGAGGGTTCTGCCGACGTCTAAGCCTGTGTAGCATAGTTACCCCAGGTATATGTGTTTGTTCTTTTTGGCTGTCGAGGCCTGAACATTTGGGTATTCGAGAACGAAGCTGTGTGTCTTCCTCATTCCGAGCGCTGGGACTTGTCTATTGGCTGGCCGAACCACTTAACCGAGCGTCGGTCGCCTTTCTCGGAAGGTGACGAGTGAGGTGTTCGTATCCCAGAGGCGTAGGAGTCCCTCGGCTCTGTCGGCCTTGCCGCTCTAGGCTTCCCTTGCTCAGTTTTCGGAACCCTCGGCTGCTCTACGATGAGCCGGAGCCGGAGGCAGCGGTGTTAGCGCGGACAGACGCGGAGTCAGCTCGGAAAGAGACTTCATCGACCCAGGAGATGGCGGCTTCCCAGGCCGAAGAAGGTGTGGCAGCAGCCGCTGGAGCTTGGCCAAGACATCTGCTGGCGCGGTGCTGGCATCCTCCCTTAGGTGGAGGTCCTTTTACCCGGGTCACCGTCCGAGGCCGGGCCTAGTTCCGTCGAGGGTGGAATCAACGCCGAGGGTGCTGCTGCTCCCCCTGTCGATGCCAGAACCTGCAGGAACAGTTTGTCTGTAGCATGCGCATGCTTTTTCGCGGCCGCCGTGGCCTAAACACTTTATCGTCGTGTTTAAAAAGCTGTGTCTTCTCTCCTCTTGTTTCGAACATCACGACTTATATGTCAATAGCAGAATTGTTTATCCGAACGAGAGTTACTTTTCGTGGAAGGTGATGAGTGAGGTATCCGTATCCCGGAGGCGTAGGAGTCCCTCGGCTCGGTCGGCCTTGCCGCTTACGTGCGCTCTCATTTGGTCGAAGGATTCCATTATTGGGACAGTCGAGAAGGCGCGAAAGTCGTTTTCTACCCGAGTGTTAGGACTTGTTCGGTAGCAGGATCTCTTATCCGAGCGTGAGTTACTTCTCGCGGAAGGTGATGAGTGAGGTATTCGTATCCCGGAGGCGTAGGAGTTCCTCGGCTCGAACGACCTTGCCGCTTACGTGTACTCTCGTCATTCTCAGGATCCCGCTATCAATATGGAAGTCGAAAGCACAAAGGTTGTTTTGGTAGAAAAATTTTCTGAGGAAAATTTTGACGCAGAGGGGGTTCCCCCCTTCTAGCCCCCGAGGGAGGGTCAGGCTTTGTTGAGGCAAAGCCGACCCTTCCTTGACGGTTAGACTTCATGTATGTAAACGAGGTACATGAAAGACTTAAAACATCTTAAGGGTAGAAGCGGCGTAGCTGTTGGATGTTCCAAGCGTTTTGTAGACCTTGCCTTGGTCGTTGGCCAGCTTTTATGTTCCGGGCTTCAAGATCTTGGCGATGATGAAGGGCCCTTCCCAGGGAGGAGTGAGCCTGTGGCGCCCTCGGGTGTCCTGTCGCAGGCGAAGCACCAAGTCTCTCACTTGGAAGCCTCGGGACCGAACGCTTCGGGCGTGGTAGCGCCGCAGCGACTGCTGGTACCGTGCCGAATGTAGTAAGGCGACGTCTCGAGCCTCCTCGAGTTGGTCCAGCGCGTCTTCTCGGCTGGTCTGGTTGCTTCGGTCATCGTACGCCTTGGTCCTCGGGGAGCCATATTCTAAGTCCGTGGGGAGGACGGCCTCGGCCCCATAGACTAGAAAGAACGGCGTAAAATCCGTGGCACGGCTTGGCGTCGTCCTCAGACTCCAGACTACCGAGGGTAGCTCTTTCATCCACTGCTTGCCGAACTTGTTAGGTCGTTGTAGATCCTTGGTTTGAGCCCCTGCAGAATCATACCATTGGCACGCTCCACCTACCCATTCGTCATGGGATGAGCTACGGTGGCCCAGTCCACACAGATGTGGTGGTCGTCGCAGAAGTCTAGGAACTTTTTTCCGGTGAACTGCGTGCCATTGTCGGTGATGATTGAGTTTGGGACCCTGAACCGATGAATAATGTTGGTGAAGAATGCCACCGCGCTCGGACCTGATGCTGTTTAGGGGTCGGACCTCGATCCACTTGGAGAATTTGTCGATAGTGACCAGCAGGTGCGTGAAGCCCCCGGGTGCCTTCTGCAAGGGACCGACGAGGTCCAGACCCCACACAGCAAATGGCCAGGTGATGGGTATCGTCTGCAAGGCCTGAGCGGGCAGATGCATCTGCTTTGCGTAGAATTGACACCCCCGGCAGGAGCGCACAATCCTAGTGGCATCGGCCACCACGGTTGGCCAGTAGAAACCTTGTCGGAAGGCATTCCCCACGAGGGCTCGAGGCGCTGCTTGGTGGCCGCAAGCCCCGGAGTGTATTTCTTGCAACATCTCTTGTCCTTGGGCGATAGATATGCATCGTTGAAGGATGCCTGAGGGGCTACGGTGGTAGAGCTCTTTTTCATCACCTAGCAGGACAAATGACTTGGCGCGCCGAGCCAACCGCCGAGCTTTGGTCTTGTCGATGGGAAGCTCTCCTCGGAGGAGATATTCCAGGTACGGGGTCTGCCAGTTCGGATCTGGCGTGACCTCATTCTGTTCCTCTTCGACGGGCAAGGCCTCTTCCTCGATTGCCGAGGGTGCCTCGGGTGCGGCCGAGGGTACCTCGGGCTCGGCCGAGGGTGCCTCGGGCTGGGCCGAGGGTGCCTCTGGCTGGGCCGAGGCTTCCTCAGGCTCGGGCGCATCATCGATCTTGACGGATGGTTGATGTAGGTCTCTATAGAAGACATCGGGGGGAACTGTCGTTCGCCTCGAGGCTATTTTCGCCAACTCATCCGCAGTCTCATTGTACTGTCGGGCGATGTGGTTGAGCTCCAGCCCGTAGAACTTGTTCTCCAGGCGCCGGACTTCGTCGCAGTAGGCTTCCATCCTCCAGTCACGGCAGTGGGAGTTCTTCATGACTTGGTCAATGACAAGCTGCAAGTCGCCTCGAGCGTCGAGGCGTCGGACCCCTAGCTCGACGGCAATGCGTAGCCTGTTAACCAGTACTTCATACTCGGCCACATTGTTTGACGCCGGAAAATGGAGGCGGATGACGTAGTGGAGATGCTTTCTGAGGGGGGTGAAACGAAGAGCAGGCCAGCGCCCGCTCCTGTTTTCATGAGTGACCCATCAAAGTACATGGTCCAGAGCTCGGGCTGGATTGGAGTTATCGGTAACTGGGTGTCAGTCCACTCATCCAGGAAGTCCGCCAAGACCTGGGATTTTATGGCCTTCTGAGGAGCGAATGATAGCGTTTCATCCATAAGCTCCACCGCCCACTTTGCTATCCTACCCGAGGCCTCGCGACACTGGATGATCTCCCCCAGGGGGAAGGATGACACCACAGTTACCGGATGAGACTCGAAGTAGTGTCGCAACTTTCGCCATGTCAGGATCATTACGTAGAGCAGCTTCTAGATCTGTGGGTAGCGAGCTTTGGTCTCGGAAAGTACTTCACTTATGAAGTAGACTGGCCTCTGGACGGGCAGTGCATGCCCTTCTTCTCGTCTCTCGACTATGATCGCGGTGCTGGCCACCTGAGTGGTCGCGGCTACGTAGATCAAGAGGGCTTCTCCTGCGGCGGGGGGCACCAGGATGGGCATTTTCGTAAGAAGCGCCTTAAGGTTTCCGAGGGCTTCCTCGGCCTCGGGGGTCCAAGTGAAGCACTCAGCCTTCCTTAAGAGGCGGTACAGAGGCAAGCCTTTCTCGCCAAGGCATGAGATGAAGCGGCTTAGAGCCGCAAGGCATCCCATGACCCTCTGTACTCCTTTCAAATCTTTGATCGGTCCCATGCTGGTGATGGCCGCGATTTTCTCCGGGTTGGCCTCGATGCCCCACTCGGAGACGATGAACCCAAGGAGCATGCCTCGAGGGACTCCGAAGACACAGTTCTCGGGATTGAGTTTCATGCCTTTCGCTCTCAGACACTTGAATGTCGTTTCAAGGTCAGAGAGGAGGTCGGAGGCTCTCTTCGTCTTGACAACGATTTTATCGATGTAAGCCTCGACCGTTCTGCCGATGTGTTCTCCGAACACATGGTTCATGCACCTCTGGTAAGTGGCGCCTGCATTCCTCAACCCAAATGGCATTATGGTGTAACAGTACATGCCAAAAGGTGTGATGAAAGAAGCCGCGAGCTGGTCGGACTCTTTCATCTTGATTTGGTGATAGCCTGAGTAGGCATCGAGGAATGACAGGGTTTCGCACCCAGCAGTGGAGTCCACGATTTGATCGATGCGAGGTAGAGGGTAGGGAACTTTCGGACATGCTTTGTTTAGACCAGTGTAGTCTACACACATCCTCCATTTCCCATCCTTCTTCCTTACAAGAATAGGGTTAGCTAACCATTCGGGATAGAATACCTCTTTGATGAACCCTACTGCGAGTAGCTTGTGGATCTCCTTGCCTATGGCCCTGCGCTTTTCCTCGTCGAAACGGTGTAGGGTTTGCTTCACGGGTCGGGCTCCAGCTCTGATGTCCAGTGAGTGCTCGGCGACATCCCTCGGTATGCCGGGCATGTCCGAGGGACTCCACGCAAAGACTTCGGCGTTTGCGCGGAGAAAGTCGACGAGCACTGCTTCCTATTTGGGGTTGAGCTCGGAGCCGATCCGAACTTGCTTGCTGTCGTCGTTGCTGGGGTCGAGAGAGACGGACTTGACCGCCTCAACTGGTTCGAAGTTGCCGGCGTGCCGCTTCGCGTCGGGCGCCTCCTTGGAGAGGCGTTCAAGGTCGGCGATGAGGGCCTCGGACTCGGCGAGAGCCTCGGCGTACTCCATGCACTCCATGTCGCATTCGTACGCGTGGCGGCACATGGATCCGACAGTAATGATCCCATTCAGGCCCGACATCTTGAGCTTGAGGTAGGTGTAGTTGGGGACGGCCATGAACTTGGCATAGCATGGTCTTCCCAACACCGCATGGTAGGTTCCTCGGAACCCGACGACCTCAAAGGTGAGAGCTTCCTTTCGGAAGTTTGAGGGAGTTTCAAAGCAGACGGGTAAGTCGATCCGTCCGAGGGGTTAGATTCGCTTCCCGGGCACGATCCCGTGGAAGGGTGCCACACCGGCCCGAACTTCGGACCGATCAACCCCTAAGAGTTCCAGGGTCTCGGCGTAGATGATGTTAAGGCTGCTGCCTCTGTCCATGAGGACCTTGGAGAGCCTAACATTGCCAATGATCGGATCGACGACGAGCGGGTACCTTCCTGGGCTCGGCACGAAGTCGGGGTGGTCGCCTTGGTCGAAGGTGATAGGCTTGTCGGACCAGTCTAGGTAGACTGGCGCCGCCACCTTCACCAAGCAGACTTCCCGGCGCTCCTGCTTGTGGTGCCGAGCCGAGGCGTTCGCCACCTACCCGCCGTAGATCATGAAGCAGTTATGGACTTCTGGGAATCCCTCTTCCTTGCCGCCCTCCTTCTTGTCGTTGTTGTAGGAAACGGGTGACGCCTAAGAGGGGGGGGGGTGAATTAGGACTTCTAAAACTTTTACTAAACTAGGCCACAATTAAATCCCTAGAGCAAAACCTATGCAAATAATCAAACTTAAATGTGCAAACTAGGTTTTGTCTAAGTGATGCTATCTCTACCGCAAAAGGCTAAGTTTCAATCTACACTAAATAAGTATGAATACAAGATTGAAACTTAAATGCTTAATATAAATGCGGAAACTTAAAGAGCAAAGTAGAGAAGCAAACTCTCGTGGATGACGCCGGTATTTTTACCGAGGTATCCGGAACCACGCAAGGTCCCGACTAATCCTCGTTGGTGCCCCTACGCAAAGGGAAGCCCACGCGAGGGCCAAGCACCACGATCGAGTAACTCCATAGAGAGCCGCGAGCCTTCTCCACGCGCAAGTGGTGCTCCGCTTCTGGCTCCTCTCGGACGCTCCCCGCCGTCTCCACTATCGAGCTTCCGGCCGAAACGCCGCGGGCCTCGTTCCCTCCGGTACACGGTGGCGGCCGTGACACAAACGCGGTTGTCACGGTCTCGCAAGACTCTCGCCCCACTCGGTACAATTACAACGGCTCACGCAAGAGCCGAGGGGTTGTGTGGTTTTACAAAACTCACTCAACTAACTAGGGTTCACCTAGAGCAAGCGCTAAAACGGTCTAACTAACCTAAGCACTTTGCAAAGCACCTACGCTAATCACCGAGTGATTCTATTAAGCACTTGGGTGTTTGAGCTCTTGGAAATGTGCACTATATGCCTTGGTATGTTGCTTGGGCTCTCGCACTAGAGAATGGCCGGTTGGGGTGGTGTTTATAGCCTCCAAACCCAAAACTAGCCGTTGGACAGAAAGCTGCAACTTTCTGTCGACGGGTGCACCAGACAGTCCGGTGCACCACCGGACAGCCACTGTGCAGTGTCCGGTGCACGCCACATCAGCCGACTGTTGGCGCCTGTAGCAGTCGACCGTTGGATCCGACCGTTGCCGTCTGTCCGGTGCACACCGGACAGTCCGGTGCCGACTGTCCGGTGCCCCACCAGACAGACCGGTGCTACAGCCAGAGAGCGCCTGTCTGTGGCCTCTCTGCACAGACTGTCCGGTGCCACACCGGACAGTCCGGTGCACCACCAGGCGCTGGCTGACAGCCCGCTTCTTGGGTTTCTTCGCTGATTTCTTTGGGCTTCTTTTGTTCTTGAGTATTGGACTCCTATGCACCTTTTTTATGTCTTCTTTTGAGGTGTTGCATCCTCATTGCCTTGGTCCAATTCTCTTCGCATTCTGTGAACTATAATTATAAACACTAGTAAACATATTAGTCCACAGGTTGTGTTAATCATCAAACACCAAAACTCAATTAGCCAAAAGGCATGGGGTCCATTTTCCTTACAATCTCCCCCTTTTTGGTGATTGATGACAACACAACCAAAGCAAGCAAATAATACAAGTATTTGAATTAAAATATGCAATCTACTTGCTAAGATGCATGATTGTCCCCACAATGTGATATTATGGACTTAAGCCTCCCCCTAACTCCAAAATTCACTTACTTCCTATTTTTGGACCAAAACCACTGGAAAAACCATTTGTAGATATAAAATTTTAAATTGGTGGTGTGGTGGTGTTTGGTGTTTGATATAGTTTTCATTGCTTTGGTCCCTAAACTTCTCCCCCTTTGGCATCAACCACCGAAAAGGAAGACATTAAAAACATGTAGGAAGTAAATAAAAGCTTGCCCTCATATCAGATGATACCATTTGAAGGATACTAAATTAAATCTCATGAATGATATCAGTTGAAAGAATTACTCCCCCTAAACGAGTGTTCTCTTTAGAAAGATTTTTCTCCCCCTTTTTAGAGATGGAGAAATACTCCCCGTCACAGAGATCCTCTACTTAGGAAAAAGCATGTGAAAGTTAGAGGTGCAAGACATGATTTGAAAAGACTGACTTCCCTTATGCATAGGTAACATAATATGATTTAACTACTTATGCATTTTTAGCAACATGGAAGCATATGATATGAGATATAGTCTAATCAAATGTTGGAGAAGACATGTAAATGAAACTAAATGTAGTCTCAAAAGATACCAATTGAAAGTCAATGGTGAGCTTGAGAGACATGAGAGTTCTTGGAGATTTTGCAGTGGAAGATTGTTGTCTTGCTCTGGGGACTTCATTTTCCTTACAATGAGACTATCACATGAAATAGACTTGAAAAGGTGTTAGTCTCAAAGTGTTAGATTATATAGTAACCTCCCCCTAAAGGTGTGCATACAAGTTTTGAATATTTGTAGGAGACATGCACTTTGATTTGATATCAAGAGGGGCAAATTATCCATAATCCAAACTTTGGCACATATAAGTTGAATGATATAGCTTGAAGAAATCAAAATTTTCAATTGATGCATCATTTACTATGGAGTAATATAGAAGCTATGTGCCGTGCTTAACTAAACATTTTAAACCATGTAGGTTTGCTTAAGTATATGAATTGAAAGCAAGCAATCCTACCATGTGATGTACCTAGTATGCATAATTTTTAACAAAAGTAAATAACAAATGTAATACTAGGCAAGTAAGGTAAACTAGATACAAAGTAAATAGATACGCATATCTAAAAATAAGAGATACAATAAATCTAGTTATCTTAGTCATGGGTGGGAAATTTGGGTCCAAAGTATACACTAACCCACTTGGCAATGAACTTGATCCAATATGATGTATCCCATGATATACATCCCAACTTTGCCAAGTCTCCAAATTTCCCGACGACCTTCGGTCCACTCACTTCCCTTTCGGGATCCAAACCTTCTTGGTGCTTTTCATGGTTGAAATTATTTTCTTTGGCACCCAGATGCGTTTGGCCCCTTTTTCTTTGTTGGCTTGCTTGTTGGACTTTATTGCTATCACCTTTCCATTATTTTTCTTCTTGATCAAATATGGTGTAGCATCCATTTTGTTCACCTTTTTGATGTAGGTGTTGGAGATTTTGCTTGTTGGCTTTTGCTTGAGCTTTTGCCTTTGTTTATACCCGGCCATCGCCTTGCATTGGAAAGACTTGTGGCCTTCCTTGTGGCACAGCCTACAAATCACAGTTTCTCCCTCCATAGGCTTGTTCACTCCCGCAGTGGTGTTATCCTGTGGAGGTCGGATTTGTTTGGCTTTGCCTTTCTTGTCGTACAAAGCCTTGCCAAGGCGAGCCACTTCTTGCTTTAATTGTTCATTTTCCTTTGCAAACTCATCCGAGCATGTCTCTACAACAATATTCTCAACAACGACTTGGTTGCAGGGGTTAGAATCATCAATTAAATCAAAGCAGGAAGTAGAAGCATCTTTCTTAATTGTTTCAGATATTTCAACTAAAGATGCTACTGGGGTGCTACCAATGTTTTCTAGCTTAGTAGTTAGCTCATTATTATGTATGCTAAGAATTTCCATTTTCTCTAGCAAATTTTCAATAGCTTCTTGGGAGCTAGCTAACTTAGCCTTAAGTTTTTCATTCTTTTTAATAAGGCTATCATCGGTAGCAGTGGATGGAGCACTAGATTCTAATAGCTCAATTTTAGTTGATAGCTCACTATTTAAGTTTGCAAAAGTTTCAAATTTTTCTAGCAAACCTTTGTAATCATTTTGAGAGCTAACCAACTTATTTTTAAAAGTTTTAAGTTGAGCTTTTTGCCTAGTGCAAACATCCTAGAAAAAATTTACGGCTTCCGCAAGCTCATCTACAGAGGGCTTTCCCTCACCTTCTTCATCACTGCTACTTTCATCACTAGAGGATGGAATGCTTTTGTTACCTCTTGCCATAAGGCATTTGTGTGATGACTATGATGAGCATGATGAGGACCGATGGCTGCGCATCCTTGGAGGTGCATCTTCACTTGAAGAGTCATCCCAAGTTCTAACACTGTTAGCTCCTTGCCTTTGCTCTTCTCCTTTTTGGGTTTGGCCATATTTGGGCAGTTGTCCCTGAAGTGGCCTTTCTCCCCACATGCGAAGCATCCTCTCTTTCTTTGCTTTTTCCTGTCAATGTTAAAGAGAAGATCCTCGACCTGCAGGAGCACACCCATTAGATTAATCTTGCGGATCATCCTCATTACCATTCCGACGCGTTGGATTGTTTCTTCGTCCTCGGAGGATGATGTGCATGGTTGATTATCCTCATCATCATCACTTTCTTCTTATTCCTCTTCTTCACTTGAGGAACTTGGAGTGGGAGCCTTCTTTTTGCCCTTTCTTTCATCACATGCAAAAGCATATGGTCTTGAGGAGGTTGGCTCCTCTCCCCGACCCATTTTTCGCGACATCTCAAAGGCCGCAATTTTCCCAATCACAATAGTCGGGGTCATGTTGCTCAAGTCCTCCATGTTGTGAAGGATGGTGATGATGCTCCCATATCTTTGTTGTGGTAGCAGGGAGATAATCTTCCTCACAATGTCTACATCACCTAGCTTATTTATGCCAATAGAGTTGAGCTCATTGATAATTAGATCCAAACGAGAATACATGTCTCTAACAAGCTCATCATCTTTCATAGCAAAAGAATTATACTCATTTAAGACTAGGCAATGTTTTTGCTCACGGACATTGGATGTGCCGTCATGGAGCTCATGCAATTTTAGCCAAATCTCATTAGCAGTTTTCAAGGTAAATACTTGATTGAAAATATCCATGCTAAGAGATTCATACAAGCAATTTTTGGCTCTAGCATTTAAATGAATTTCTTTTTCCTCACTCGTGGTGGGTTTCTCGGGATTTTTGAGGGGTTTCATCCCATCACGAGTGACTCTCCAAACACCTAGATCAACGACCTCTAGGTAACAAGCCATTCTAGCACTATAATATGGGAAGTTAGTGCCGTTGAAGTGTGGTGGCCTATGGGTATCCATCCCTTCCTCTAAAAAGCGTTGGCTCTTTTAGCGGTGAAGCTAAAGCGTTTCAAATGAGCCAAACCGGCCTCTGATACCACTTGTAGGAAACGGGTGACGCCTAAGAGGGGGGGGGGTGAATTAGGACTTCTAAAACTTTTACTAAACTAGGCCACAATTAAATCCCTAGAGCAAAACCTATGCAAATAATCAAACTTAAATGTGCAAACTAGGTTTTGTCTAAGTGATGCTATCTCTACCGCAAAAGGCTAAGTTTCAATCTACACTAAATAAGTATGAATACAAGATTGAAACTTAAATGCTTAATATAAATGCGGAAACTTAAAGAGCAAAGTAGAGAAGCAAACTCTCGTGGATGACGCCGGTATTTTTACCGAGGTATCCAGAACCACGCAAGGTCCCGACTAATCCTCGTTGGTGCCCCTTCGCAAAGGGAAGCCCACGCGAGGGCCAAGCACCACGGTCGAGTAACTCCGTAGAGAGCCACGGGCCTTCTCCATGCGCAAGTGGTGCTCCGCTTTCGGCTCCTCTCGGACGCTCCCTCCCGTCAACACTATCAAGCTTCCGGCCAAAACGCCATGGGCCTCGTTCCCTCCGGTACACGGTGGCGGCCGTGACACAAACGCGGTTGTCACGGTCTCGCAAGACTCTCGCCCCACTCGGTACAATTACAACGGCTCACATAAGAGCAGAGGGGTTGTGTGGTTTTACAAAACTCACTCAACTAACTATGGTTCACCTAGAGCAAGCACTAAAGCGGTCTAACTAACCTAAGCCCAAACTAGCCGGTTGGGGTGGTATTTATAGCCTCCAAACCCCAAACTAGCCGTTGGACAGAAAGCTGCAACTTTCTGTCGATGGGTGCACCGGACAGTCCGGTGCACCACCGGACAGCCACTGTGCAGTGTCTGGTGCACGCCACGTCAGCCGACCGTTGGCGCCTGTAGCAGTCGACCGTTGGATCCGACCGTTGCCGTCTGTTCGGTGCACACCGGACAGTCCGGTGCCGACTGTCCGGTGCCCCACCAGACAGACCGGTGCTACAGCTAGAGAGCGCCTGTCTGTGGCCTCTCTGCGCAGACTGTCCGGTGCCACACCGGACAGTCCGGTGCCACACCGGACAGTCCGGTGCGCCACCAGGCGTTGGCTGACAGCCCGCTTCTTGGGTTTCTTCGCTGATTTCTTTGGGCTTCCTTTGTTCTTGAGTATTGGACTCCTATGCACCTTTTTTATGTCTTCTTTTGAGGTGTTGCATCCTCATTGCCTTGGTCCAATTCTCTTCGCATCCTGTGAACTATAATTATAAACACTAGCAAACATATTAGTCCACAGGTTGTGTTAATCATCAAACACCAAAACTCAATTAGCCAAAAGGCCTAGGGTCCATTTTCCTTACAGTTGTCATGGCCCTTGCCATCCTTCGCCGGGGGCCCGGTCTTATGGAAGTGGCGTCGGAGCATGACACATTCTTCGAGGGTGTGCTTGACAGGCCCCTGGTGATAGGGGCATGGCTCTTTGAGCATCTTGTCGAACGCGCCGGCCCCTCCAAATGGTTTCCGAGTGTTCCTGTGCTTGGCAAAAGCGACGAGATTCACGTCTGCGGCATCGCGCTTCGCTCGCGACTTGTTTTTGGCCTTCTTCTTCGTGCCTCGCTAGGCGGACGCCTCAGGGGCGTCTGTCTTCGGCTCCCCCTGAGGCTGCTTGTCCTTCCGGAAGATGGCTTCGACCGCCTCTTGACCCGAGGCAAACTTAGTGGCGACGTCCATCAGTTCGCTCGCGCGGGTGGGAGTCTTGCGCCCCAGTTTGCTCACCAGGTCCCGGCAAGTGGTGCCGGCAAGGAAAGACCCGATGACATCCGAGTCGGTAACGTTGGGCAGCTTGGTGCGCTGCTTCGAAAACCACCGGATGTACTCTTGGAGGGACTCCCTTGGTTGCTGGTGGCAGCTTCAGAGGTCCCACGAGTTCCCAGGGCGCACGTACGTGCCTTGGAAGTTTCCCGCGAAAGCTTTGACCAGACCGTCCCAATCGGAGATCTGCGCAGGAGGCAGATGCTCCAGCCAGGCTCGGGCGGCGTTGGAGAGGAAAAGGGGTAGATTATAGATGATGAGGTTGTCATCATCCGCCCCTCCCAATTGGCAGGCCAGTCGATAGTCCACGAGCCACAGCTCCGGCCTCGTCTCCCCCGAGTACTTGGTGATAGTAGTTAGGGCTCGGAAACGGGCAGAGAACGGTGCTCATCGTATGGCCCGGCTAAAGACTCGCGGGCCGGGTGGTTCAGGCGAAGGACTGCGGTCCTCCTCGCGGTTGCAGCGTCCCCCACGCCTAGGATGGTAGCCTCGGCGCACCTTCTCGTCGAGGTGGGCTCGATGGTCGAGATGGTGGTGCTCGTTGCCGAGGCATTCCCGGGCGGTGGGCGCCTCATCCCGTGTACGCTCGGGATGGACCGAGGCTTCCCGAATGCACCAGGAGGACACCGCGTGATGCTTCGAGGGGTCAGCTCGCCTGCGGGAGGCGGAGCTCTCGGCTCGTCGAACCGCGGCGCCCTCTAGAAGATTCTTGAGTTCGCCCTGGATGCGCCGTCCCTCGGTGGTGGATGGCTCCGGCATGGCCCGAAGCAGCATCGCCGCTGCAGCTAGGTCCTGGCCGGACCCGCTGACGGCCGGAGGCAGCGCTACCCTGGCATTGTCGACGATGCGGTGCCGGATGTCTTGGGCCCGATGACAGGCTTCTCTGGCGAGTGATTGGCCTGCCCACTCCTGTTTGATGTTCTGTCGGAGCTGTACAAGTCGGCCTGCTTCCCCATCGACCCGGGCCTGCATCTCACGGATTTGCTCGAGCTGTATGTCCTGACCCCCGCAGGGACTGGGACGACAGCTAGCTCCCGCGGGATGTCAACGCGAGATGAGGGCCCAGGGGGATTGTCAACCTCTGGCATACCGAAGTGGTTGCCTTCGTTGTGATCTCCCAGATCAACGTGGAAACATTTGCGACTTGGGTCGTAACCCTCGTCATCAAGGTCATGGCCATCGTCAGAACAACCGGAGAGGCAGTGGTCACACGCGGACATGAAGCCCCGCATGGCACCGGGGTCATTGAGGGCAGAGAAATCCCAACCGGAGTCGGGGTCGTCCCCTTCCTCAGAACCCGCCGGTCCAAAGGTCGAGACGGCTGTCAGTCGATCCCAGGTCGACCACATGTGGTACCCTAGAAGGTTTGGATACGCCTTTATGAAGGCGCTCACCATAGCGGGGTCGCTAGGTGGATCAAAGCTGAACCGAAAAGGTATGGGATGGAAAACGGACGGTACCTCTTGGTCGTTGGATGGTGGTGAAGTCGTATCGGGGGCGGTGCACACCGTCATCTTAGGTACGAGGGTAACGCCCAACAGGTCCTTCGCGAGGGTGCTGGCGTCATCAGTCCGCTTGGGGCTGACACGTCGCGTGGAAGTGACACCCGCCGTCGCCTCAGGTGTGAGGGCAATGTTCAACATGTCCCACGGGGGAGTGCCGGCGTCGTCGACTCGCTCTAGTGCGACAGCCGACAAGGTGCCGCCTCCTGCGTGGCCATGGTTGCCCCGTCTTCGCCTCCTCCAACGAGGAGGGTGGTGGGGACGACCGGAATGCTCCTCTTCTGCCGCGGGGAGATGCTGTCGTAGAGCTCGCCGCCGCCGGGCGAGTCGAAGATCGTTGTTGTCGTCACGCCGCGGGGGGAGGAGTACCATGTCGTAGCTGCTGTCGAGGGACATGAACTCAAGACTCCCAAAGCGGAGCACCGTCCCGGGCTGGAGAGGTTGCTGAAGACTCCCCATGTGGATCTCAACGGGAAGGTGTTCGTTAACACGCAGCAGGCCCCTACCTGGCGCGCCAACTGTCAGTGTTTCGACCCCGGGGGGGTCCCTGGACTGACGAGTAAATTGTCGCTGCGTGTCCCTGCCCAGATGGGTTGGCGTGGGATGGAACACAAGATGAGGGAGAAGCCTTGTATTATCCTGCACCAGGGGTGCCGCTCACAGTAGGGGTTACAAGCGCGTCGCGTGAGGGAGAGAGAGGGACACAGAGCTCGTCCGCCGCTTCCCTCGCGCGAACCTCCCTCAAGGTGGCCCTAGACTTCCCTTTTATAGAGGCAAGGAGAGAGTCCAGGTATACAATGGGGGGCGTAGCTATGCGCTAACGTGTCCGGCAGTGGAGTGCCTAAGCCCTGTGTACATGCCAATGTGGCCATTGAGGGAGAGCTTAGGCGTTGTACATGTGAAGGCGTGACCGCCGGAGGAGCGCCTAAGCCCTGTAGGAGCACAGCTGGCAGCGCGGCGAGGACCCTGCTGTTGTAAGGGGCTGAGAGCCACCGGCGTCATGGCGCACGCGGGGCACCATCATTACCCGTCGCCGGGGTAAGCATGATGGGACGCTGGTCTTATTCCTTGTAGCCTGAGCAGGCTAGGAATAGGGGAATGATGCATCCCCTATCAGCACGGTCAGTCCGAGTCCAGGGTCGGTTGAGGTGGAGACTTCTCTTGAGGCCAAGGCTAGGGTCGGGCGAGGACGCGATTCCCCCGAGCCTGGGGTCGAGGCCGAGTCCGGGGGTCGGGCGAGGCGGAGACCTCCTCCCGAGGCCGGAGCGTGAGGTCGGGCGAGGCGGAGCTTCCTGTTGCGCCCGAGGCTTGAGCTCGGTGGTTGATCGTGACTTGTTGTCAGTCGTTGCCGGGGTGGCTAACACGGCAGTCGGAGTGAAGCGAGCGGCGCTGTTTTCCTGTCATATCGGATAGTAAAGAGGAGGGGCGAAGTGACTGCGGTCACTTCGGCCTGGCTGACTGAGGCGAGTGTGTCAGGATACGGCGTCAGGCATCCCCCGCATTTAATGCGCCTGTGAAGGGGGCGGTATGGCCAAGGTTGCTTCACAACGAAGCCTGCCCGAGCCAGGCCTCGGGAGAGCCGAGGGGGCGCCTGCCGTCTGAGGAGGCCCTCGGGCGAGGCGTGAATTCGTTTGGGAGCACTGTTCCAACCCGAGGCTGGGCTCGGGTGAGATCGCGTCCTTCGGGTAGACGAAGTCTTGGCTTGAACCACACCCGTCAGTTGGTTTGAGGGTGTTAACCAGCTGTGATTAGGAGCGTTGGGGGTACCCCTAATTATGGCACCCAACAGAAAGTAATAATAGAACCTCTTCTGAATTTAAGTAAGAGCATATCCCTGCATATCCTTCTGCTTTGCTTTTTATTGCATAAAACTCTTGTCCATCTCCAAAGAAGAAATTAACTTAACAAGGGAAAATCATTTGGTTCTAATTAACCTAGCTGCCAAATCATCTCTGCTGATTCAGCTAGCCAAGTTTTCAAAATTTATTAATTATGTACAACACTACCTTTTGTCCTTCACCCTACCCCACGCGCACACACATACACACTGAAAGTAAACCTCTTTTGAAGTTAAGTTAGATCATATCGGAGACACCATATACCCCACAACTCGGATTTGAACATGGATTGCTTTAGGACAAGATCAAGTAAATATCATCAGTGTTCATAATAGTAGTAAACTAAACTGGAAAGCAAAGACCTATTTCACAACAATGATTTTGCAGTCATCCGAATAGATATATAGATAGTGTTTCAATATTCCCCTACTAAACAAACGCTTAGATAAAATCAATACATGCAGTGACTCACGATGAAACGGTGCGTCTAACCAATTAGACAGATAGTGATGTCTGTCGTTCCGTATATATGTTTTATACTAATTTTTTACTCCCGTTGCAACGCACGGGCATAGACCTAATATATGTTGAAGCCTGAAGAAACCAAGATCTTTTTTTAAAGTCGACGAGAGAGTTTTGTGCCGAGCTAATTTCAGTAAAATAGAAGTAAGGAATTTTACAGGACAAAACATAAGAACAAAGCGGGATTAGATAATAAGGAAAAAGGTATAGCTTAATTTAGGGTATGCGAAAATTAAAGGTTTCACAACTATTAAGAACGGCTATCTTATCTCTACTATTATTAAGATATGTGTGTTTACCTAACGAGTTATCTTATTTTTACTACTATTAAGAATGGAAGATGGGCAGCATGCTCTCAGCTACTGCCGTATGGACCAGCACCCGCGCAGCCACCACCAGAACACATGTATCTTAGTATTTGAAAATAAACAATAACTATATAAAAAATAGTGCAAAACGAGTATTTGAACACACACTCCCTACTCTAAAAATTTAGTGCTAGCCAACAAACTACACATAATTTAGTGCTTAAAAATAAACAATAATTATATTTAATAAATATCTCAATATCTATTTATATTTATATGTTATATTTAGGGTATGTAGCAAAAGCACGGGCAAGGCAAATAAGCATTATGTATATCAAATTTAAAAAAAAGAAATATGTTGTTCATAGATGTGTCATGTAGTACACTAGTAAGTAGTTGAGGTGCTCGGTCACCTAACCTCGATTTAATTTCTAACTTGGACAATAATGCACAATGTGTATAAACAGGTTTTATTGCGATCGGAATGACCCCTGCCTTCGCACTTTCTTTGGCCACAGCGACCCATGCTGCTTTCGGCCCTTTGACAACCCCTTGTACGAACGGCCACTCTCGTTCTCAATTTCTACATTGTTCATATTTATTACGTATATCTATATCTATATTAATTTATTAAAATCTAATTTGGGCAACTGGTGCAACCACGGCTTCACGTCTTCACCTTCCTCACATCCAGCGTACGCAAAAATAGTACAGAACAAGCACTTGAACCCATACCCTTAATCTCCTATTATGCTGTAGAAATTTGGGACCTATCAATAGACCACACATATCTTAGTGTTTAAAAATAAACAAAAAATATATTTGTAACCTAGACGCCGCTCTCATGCTCCACATCTCGTGGCAACGCACGGGTACATAACTAGTGATGCTTTAAAGTAGTAGATAGATATAATTTAGGCTGTCTCCAGCAACAGACGCTAAAGCGTCCGCTACCCTATATATAGCGTTTTTCGTCGTCCGCTACCGCTCCAGCAAGAAACGGTAAACGATCCGCTAAAATATAGCGGCTGTCCGGCCACCGCTAAATCTAGCGCTTCGCTGTTCACCCGCTATCCATCTCTGAGCAACGTCTGCGCAGTTGAGCCAGCAGCAGCGGCACCCATGCCTACGACCCCGCGCAGCAGCAGCAGGTAACTGTAGCCATGCGCGGACAGTTAATCCAGCAGCAGGTGGTCCAAGTATTGTAGCCATGGCCAAGGTTCTCACGAAATGCTCCAGCTGCTGCGAAGCAAAAAAAACGACGGTTCTGATTTAGTAAAATAATATATTCAATTTGTTAAGTTGGCATATTAAAGTGGATTAGATATAGAGAATGAATTTTAGAGGACGTTGCTGGAGTCGACGAAGATATAGAGGATGAAATCATTTAGAGTGTTCTGTAAAGGACAGAGAATATTCTTTTAGGGGATGAATTTTAGAGGACGTTGCTGGAGACAGCCTTAGTTAGGGATTCCCCCTTTGAGAGAGAAAACTATGGACTTTTGGTATGTGAAGTTGGCTTAAAAAATAAATATTTTCTATTGTTCCTAAACGTACAGGGGTTTACTTCGACTAAAGACAACCTAGCAAGACAAAAAATGACATGGGAATATTTTTTTGTTATTTCTGTTGCCAGAATAAAACAATCCAACACATGTTTTTTTGGATGCATTTATGCAGAGTTTCTTTGGCACGTTATATACATTATCTTAATAATTAAACATAAGATCGCCTGGTCTGGACGTTATTCTCCTCTTTTTCATAGATGGTACAAGCAAGAACGTGGGACAATTTTTTGTTGTTAATAGAAGGTGCATCTATTTGTTTGTCATTACGAGATACGACTTACAACAAATAAAGTTGTTTTTGACAATTGCCAACCCAAAACTTTGTTTATAAAAGTAGTTTTGTCCAGAGGAACACGCTAGTCACGATATATATTAGGCGTACCCTACAGCCATGTGATGCATGGCAATAAAGAACGTACGTACTCACGACTACGTACACGCGTTTCCTTGTTTATTGTGGAGCGATGGCTAAATAATGCTAAGACAGAATTTTAAATTGGACACGTTTAATTTCAGTTTGATTTTCTTTAGAATTTGTAAGGGGGATTCAGTTACTTCAATAAAAAGTAAGCGGTGCCAACGTCAAAGGGGCCGGCCGGGCTGCGCGCACTCGTTTGGTTTGGTCTACTTTGGCTTGCGAGATGCGAGAAGCAAGACGCGCAGTACAGTACTCTCTAGAGGCACGGCTATATGCATGTAGTAGACGTACTATCACGTATGCATCTCTGCTGCTAACCTGCTGCTGTAGAAGCTTCGTGAGAAAGAAAAAAAAAAGAGACGTTTTTATTTGCATTGCGCGCAAATCGACAGTACCGTGAAAACGCAGTGTACGCTGATGATTTGATTGGTGAACAAAGGAATCTCCCAGCTACCACGCTGGGGACAAACGGAGTTTTGTACTGTGCCTGTGTATAAATTGGTACGGTGGAGAAAAGCACACGTGACACGGCAGGTTAATTACGTGGCCTCCAAAGGCTTTGGAAGAGCTACGTGCGCCCTCAGCGAGACCGTTCATGGTGGGTGGCTGCTTTCCCGATCGATCGATCGCTCTCCTCTCGGCCGCTTCCATGGCAGCATCCGAAAGAGCGAGTTAGACATAAAGCTCACGCGTCAGAAATTTGGCGCATTGCTGCGCTCTCCTTTGACGGCAGGGAGCTAGCTAGCTAGCAGTAGCACGACTGTAAAAAAGGGGGTCGTGGAGACATCAGCAGGGCAAGCGCGAACGATGCGAAACCGTACACTCCAAACGCTGTGTGGTTGCAGTAGCGCCCTTGAGGCAGGTGACGTTGAGACGCCTGATCCAGCACGGTTTGGATTCACAGACGGACGGACCCGAACGATGCAAAGATCGATCATCCGAAAACTTAACCGATTCGGCTTGGCTTGCATCGTGGCTTTGCATGCCGTGCTTCACTCATGGACTTGTCGACCTAAGCTTAGGGCATGTTCGGTTACACCAATCCAGAAGAGGATCGGAGGGGTTTAAATTCTCTCCTAGTCATTTTTGACTTGGAGGAGATTTAATTTCTTCCAATCCTCTCCTGGATCAGTGTAACCAAACAAGCCCTTAGGTGTTCTTTATTAAAAAAACAAAAACAAAAAACCAAAAGAACTGCTTGTGTTTTCCCTATGCGAGGCTCTCCGCTGCTACAGGATTCTAGAGAACTAGGTGAGTGTCCGTGCGTTGCAACGAAACCGTATGATAACACGATAACTTATGTAAATATGTGTGTTATAGTACGATACCTGTGCGTTGCGACGGCATACAAATTATTTGGTAAAATATTAAAGTGCAACGATTAACTAAAAACAAACCAATACTGCATTAAACTGATACAAATAAAATTATACTACAATATAAATATCATAAAAAAAAGTTAAGGACATATATATTATCATCGACCAAACATCAACAAAAATCATCTTTGTCTATTTTACTATTTTTCATGTAGACACTAAAATTAAGAAAATATATGCAGAAGGGTCCATCGCATCCAACCAGCTGCATCCATTTCAGCCTTTCTTGCATCTTCATCAGTAATTCTGTACTGACCAGCATACTTGGCATTCTTCCCCCACACAATTTAATAAGCTAAACATATTTGCTTTACAGGAAAGTACGAGATATATAGATGCAGTAACAATTGTCTTCATCAGGTGTCAGAATTGCTCAATCAATAATCTTCAATCCAAGGGAAAATTCCTACAGGCTATTTTAACGCTCTCTTTGAATTAAGTGGAGCTTGGTTGACCAATGCCAAAGACACCAATCATCTAGCATTCGACGGATAACAAATCAATTACACATGAAAATACATCATCTTCAGAGCTTGATGCTGGGATCATTGGGCTCTTGCTGTGAGCAGTCCAGCGCTGCTCAATAGGTCCAGGGTATCTCCTTTTCAATCAACCGTATCAACTTATCTATATAGTCGAGATCCTTCATACTTGGCTTTGCTAGTGTTCCGGTGAGGAAGCATTTTTTTTGAAAACCCACTGCTGCCCACCACAATCAAAGCCAAGTATTTCATCACTCCTATACTCCTTATGTTGGACTGAAAACTGTAGTCGTGCCACATCAGTAGGCCTTCAAAGTAAAACAACTTACCGGTAAATTGACCATATGTGATTGCTCACATAAGACCAAACATATCACCTAGAAGAGTCCTTTGTGTAGCCCTGTAATTGTAAACCATACGCATCAGTAGCAAGGAAATGCAGTTGAAAATAGCAACGAATTTCCATCCCTAAAACTGATTTTTTTTGTTTTCTGTCTCATGTTCATCAGTCATCACTATCAAGTCATGCAAATATAAAAATTAAACACTCAAGTTTTGAATTGTTTTTAAACCCGAAAAAGTCAAGCTAACTGTTGACTGCAGAGTGGAAATAGAATCAGACTCAACTAACACTGGTCTAAACCAACAAAATTTGTTTGGCACGAGCGACGACCCAGATTGTTCTAATGATAGCTTTGTATTGCTTACTAATTATACTGAGTAGCTTGGCGTTGACGAACCTGCTCCAGACAGTGGTGAACAGGTGTCGGCATGGCTTGCTGCGGTAGATGATGATGGAATTGCTCTACCATCTAAGTCTAGGTATGAAGATCCACAGATGAGTTTATGGGATTTTTGAAGATTTTAGACAACCAGCATTCGGTCACTACTTGCTACATAGGAAGTATTCCAAAAATGCTAATCTGGTACTTTTCCTGAAATATTGTTGTGTTTTTGCATAACCACGTGGTTTATTTGCCATAACTTTCTAGATTAGATTGTTAGATCTTTCCGTAGTTGAGTAATTTGTGCCAAGATACTTCTTTAAACCAAATGGAAAGAGCAACAATGTTGGACTTAAATTGTCCAAAAATGAGATGCACCTGAAGCATCTGTTGTTTGATATAGACAATCAGATATTCAAAAAGATGTTTACCACATTCCAAAGATAACTCACATGTCCATGCAGGAATTATCACGCAAAGTGTTTTTATATAAAAAGTGTATGCTACTACTGTTTGAAATGATGTTATAGTATATCTATATGTTTTGAGTGTGGATAATGGAAGAACAAGGCAAATGATGGTGAAGCACGAGCATATGTCTTATTATATACACAATATTTGATAATATCCCTTGGATATTTTATTGTAATTTGAGCCTATTACCTTCCTGTATATAATTATCGATTTTTTATGTCTTTGTAGATATTTTATATATTGAAATGAGCATATGTACATAGCGGCCTTCAATAACTATTTGCAGGCCTGCTTACTCCTTTGTAACTGCTGCCAAGACTGCCCAAATTTTTTATCCTTGAATTCTAAGCTAATTTTGGTAAACAACACTCGTGATAGCGTATGGCCTACTATCATGAAACGACTATTATTAACCGGCTAACCGCTACAAATATATGATCATAGAGTGTACGTGGGAAGGCTACAACTAACCTTGTTCTCAAAGGGGTGAAGATACATCAACTCCTCAATAATAGAAGGTGTATGTTGATTCTAAATCAGCGCCTCGTTCCGTTGATCGCCTTGTGCAAAATTGGCACACTGGTATGTATAAATTTAATGATAACCTCTAGTTAGCACATAACAAAGGTAGTTATAAGTTGCAATTGATCATCAGCAAGACAGGGGTATTACCTCTGGTCAGCACAGAGCAAAGTGCAGATGTACGGCGGTGGTAACCCGAGCTAGGGAACGGGGAGGACGAGGGAGGACAAAATGAAGGAGAGGAAGGTATACCTACCTTATGTCCGACGATTGGAGCACCAGTATGACGCCCATGCCTTAACGCGACGTGCAAATTACTGACTATGAGTGTGCACCGTTTATTGGTACCGGTCACTCGATGAGGTAAAGTTCCACCAAATGTAGATGTAATCATTGCAGCCCTCCCCATCTGGTATTGCAAAAGCTTCATATGAGTATTCACATGCATTAGACAAGACACAACATAACGCACAACAATGTGATATATTCGGTTCAGTGATTTTCTGCTACAAATTACAACATTGGATAATCCATTCAGACACCAACCTATGCATATGAAGTTATGAACCAAAAAATGAAAGGCAACTGGATTTTGTGCAAATATCAGGGATGTATAATAACTATCCAAAAGTAATGGAAGTTTCAGTGTGGTACCTCCAACGTGTTGGAAGGCATAGAGATTAGCTAGGTCAAGATAACCGTGCAGCTCCAGCGAGTTTGAAAAAATAGAAAATCATAGTTTAGCTTTATAGAATCAAAATGGTCCTAGCAAAAAGTGTAAGCATGAGTATCAACCACCAACCTAAGAGATTTCACAGGTGGCTAAATTGTTGTGATTGGTATATATATCAAAGCATCTAGTGCATGTGTGAATCCTTTTCTTCACTCATATATTTTAGGTAACAGTTAACAAATTTCATTCCCCACAACAATACAGCAACACAAATTGGTACCATTTTTAGTTGTGGATAGTTTGTAAACCTTATTGTGTCCCTGAGACCAAGACCGCGAGCAAATGTTTCATACATCTTCCTCTTAATATCAACACATGATGTAATAAGCTCAGTCAAAATGCATAAGCAATGTGATTCAACAATTGTGTGGAGCAAGTAAATTAGCTGGACAAAATACTGAAACAGGGTTAACTGACCTTAAGCTGCTGGAAGCAAATGGCTTTCAGTGTCACATTTTTTTGCCCCATAAATTTGGTTTCCCTCTCAGCAAGTTTCAGAATCTAGAATGAGATAGTTGGTTGTAACATCAACGTAACAATATCTATGCAATATCAAGGAACAGTAAAATCAACGCTCGATAAGGAACCAAATTGTATTTTGCCTTACAAGAAATAATATCTTTCTAAGAGAGAATTGATACAGATGCAATAACAAAACAATCAGCAAGGTATTTGTTTAGCAAGGAATAAAAAGGTCACTAAAAATACAAGACATTGTCGAGGTTTGTTTTCAGATGAAATGGGAACCAAAATTATGGAGAGCTTTTCAAACGGCTTAAAGCAAAGTATGCCTAGAATTTTCTTGTCTTTGCTATTTAAGTTCTCATAAGTTTGAATTCTGAGACAGAAACATAGCATCCTCATTCACGTACTGATCAAAGAAATGACATGTATACACATCAAGGTACTCATCGAAGAAGATTAGTCTGAGACCAACCTGTGATACACAAAGACAAAAAGGGTGTCTCTTGATGGTTAACTTCTCACGTACTACTACTTGCTTTGATGTGGAACAGAACTCAAATCAAGCATGACATGACTAAACTCTGACCTACAACCAAGCAAACAAATTAAATCCAATGACCAGATTTATTGTACCAGAGAAAAGAAATAACAGCTTAGCAAGTATTCCTGTACGATCATTTTGCAAGCACTCATGTCACCGTTTCGCCTCCCCAGAATTCCAGGCACTCATGTCACCGAAGCGTCCAGAAGGGCGGGTCACAGATCTGGATGGGCGGACGACCGCTAGGGTTCAGATCCCTCTGACTACGCCACATGCCCTTCCTCTTCTCTGTGTCGGGGGACAACACGCTTGTGGCCACGGCGAGCACCTAGAGCCAAGGAGTAGAGCCATCAGCGCATAATCACCTAGAGCCAAGCGTGTTCTAATGATCATGAGTCGATGAACTCGCCAATAGATCCAAGAAAACTGGTGTCGGCATCAAGAGATCTAGAATCTGGTGGAAGGAAGGGAGGGGGAGGTGCAGGTGCTGACCTGGAGTTCTAGAGCTTAGGGGTGGACTTCTTCTCGATGCCAAGGACACCGACAACGGCTTGCCCTTGTGGATGGCCCTAGAGGGCATAATCGACCTAGAAGTGGTGGCCGTGGCGGCCACCTCCTCCATCTCCTTGATCCAACGCTTCATCGTCCATCTCTTGCAGTTGCACACGCGAAGGGTCTCGCTCACTGGGAATCGACACACGAGTTGGAGATCTGGAGCGGGTGGTTGCTTGGAGGGGGAGACGGGGAACGGTGGAGACGTGGGAGCGGCGCAGAGACAGGGAGTGGCGGGCGCGTGCGCGACGGTTGTAGCCGAGTGTGGAGCACCGTTGGGATGACGGGTCAGGGCCGAAGATGTGGTCCCCGACGAAGTACCCGGTGCAGACCTCGAGGACGGGGACCTCAACGTCGAACTCAGAGCGCCGAACCTTCACCGCTGGGTAGATCGAGCGCGGACAGGAAGTTGGGGCAATGGTGGGAGTAGGATAAGGTGGAGAAGGAGGCGTCCATAGCGGCGACAGCGACGGTGGGAATCCGGATTTCGGGCGGGCGGGGGAGGAGGTGCCGAGGACTAGGGCGAGATCTGGGTCAAGGGCGCACGGTTGTGGGGGCGTCGAGAACGGGGGCGGTGGGGCCGACATCGACGCTTGCGTGATTGACGGGAGCGGGGCGGGGGCACGATGTCATGGGCGGAGGCATGGAGGGTGTGGACGCCCTCGTTGGGGTCTTAAGGAGTAGTATAGATAAGTTGTAAACCCAACCAAAAGGAAGTCGGGACACAAGAGCGCAGCAGCAGAGCCATGGGTAGAAACCACATGCAGTTTAGCATCATTCTCCAGTACCGAAAGTATCATCAACTCACATATTGTAAAGTTGATAACAAAGCATGCAAGTTGCCTTGTTTTCCAGTAGACCACCTCTTAATTTCAAAGTCTAAAGTGTCTCCAATTCTCTGTAATTCACAATGTCCAAACAAACAAGTGGGTTGTTAGCATCCAAGCAAGTGTAGTTAAAGGACCAAGGCATGCTGTAATCACTGACTGAAAATGTCGTGAGATATGAAAGCCGAAAACAATTTTAGATGATAATCAATGTTGGTGAGATATGCTATAATCAAAGGTGAGCTGTTACTTGGTCTATTTCATCTCTGAAATGAACACCAGAGTGTAGACTGTTTTGAGTGTTGACATGGACTAAAGCAAGCATAATCAAGTTGATATGGATATGAAAAGCATATGCACTTACATCTCTCTCAGCCTGCTCCTTGTGAGCTTTTGCATATATCGTTCATTCTTCTCAGCCCGAGATTTTCATCCGAGACCATCACGAATCAAAAAGTGTCACAGCGAAGAGCTGTCCACTTCAAGATTGAAATCTGCCTCTTCTTGTTCTGCCCTGCTTCACCTATAATATAACACAAAGTCAATAAATATATCCTACAACCCAACATAAAAAGGATAAATAAGAATTACCCTGCACATCAAAGAATCTATAAAAAGATTATTGACAACACTAACAGTTAGATAGTTTTCTGCATCAAATATATGACAAACACCAAGCAAATGGGTGCCCAATTTTTGGATTGTTCGTGTTAACCATGCCAACATAGTCAGAGCAAAAATATCATCACAAGGATAAAACACGTGTGACCATTTCCTTTTCTTCTATGTGGTGAGCCTTTCTGTACTGACTCAAAAAATACCTACAAGAACAGTGACCTCGAATGGACATGGAGCTAGTTGTTTGTCCTAAAAAAGAACGCATATGCCATATGAACCAAGGCCCCCTGCCGCATAATGACCAGTAAATGATCCATCGCTGTTGTTGACAAATTCCTTTGCCACAAAACTCGTGATCATAGTTACAGGGGTTGTGATGATGTCTCAAGTGCTTTATAGTAGGTTCATGTGCATCTATTAGTTTTCTATAGGTAAATCTTAGACTTCTACTGTTCATGGCACCACACAATTGGCCCCAAAATTGACACTACTGGGAGTTTTGAGTAATAATAATAAATTCCTTTTCTTCTACGACATAGGATGAATCCATTCTTATTTTGGTTTCAGATAACAAAGAAAAACTTCGAAATTAGTTTTAGTGTAATATGCTAGATCATTGACATGAATTTTTAGTTCCAAAATAGTTGAGATAAGGATTAATATGTAGAAGAGAAGAGAGAGGCATGGATTCAAGGTCTAGCCATGGCAGGCTCAACATGGCTAATTTTTTATTTTCAATGCCTTCCCCGCGCCCGCCATGCCACAAATCAGAAAACTATCCAAGGGTTTGAAAAGGTGACCATAACTGCTAATTATTTGTATAAACTAAAGAAGAATTCAAAATTATTTAGAAAGAATAATACAAGGAAATAAAAAGACTGGGTGCGCATGCAAATTAAAGAAACAAGGTTTCTATCTTCCTAGGCCCTAGATGATTTTAGTAGAAATAAATAACGCAAAGCACCTTAATGAAGGGAAGTCAACAATATCTGGCCTTTGCTTAAGTTTTAAGTCGACATATGTTTCGTGAATACTAATGCAATACTCCCCTCTATCCATAATGATTCTTTTTTCAAAGAATCAAAGCTACTCCCATTCAAAAGCATACTCCTACAGTCCTACTTTGGAAATTGGGACAACATAGCTTCTAGATTTCTAACTGAACTATAATCTCAACATTTCTTCACTTCAGTTCACTTGATAAAAATTTTCAGTACAGATCAGATGGCAAGCCTAATGTCTATGATCAAGGGTGTCTGGGTAACTTTTAAGAAGTAGTTTGTGCCAAGATAGAACCTTCTAAACATAAGTTCTAGGTGCGCATACAAGAGAAAGTGTGAGCTGCACCAACTAACCGTGCAAGAGAAATGTGGGGATGCTAATGAGGTGGAATGCTTAATTTCTTATTCCAAAGTTAAAGACAATACATATGCACATATGTAGAGTAGAGTTAGAAACAAGGAAAACAGAGAACACGAGTTGGATTCCTATCAATAGGGCCCTTGTCGAGGAACAAAACAATACTTGCAGTTGCACAATTGACGACGCCACCGAATTCGTGTTGGACGGAGGAAAAAAGGGGAGGAAGGCGAAGCGAGTTCGTACTGGCGACATTGCGGAGTTCAGGCCCAAGTTGCTGGATGACGAGGGCGAAGCTGCGGGAGACCTTCTGGAGCATGGAGTAGGTGAAGGCCCAGTGTTCCTCAGGCGAGATCTGGTGCTTGATCTGCCCTCCTTGAGGCTGCTGCTCCTGTGGCGGTGGTGGTGGCGGCAATCGATCCTTGATGGCCTCAGTGGAGGCACACGATGTCTGCCGCCGGTGTCGCTCATGAGGATGAGGAAGTTCTTGGAGCGGTTGGCATCGAGCTAGATGAGCTCGATGGTGTCCTCCTCCTCCCAGTAGGGTTCATCGTTTTCAAGCCCGCAGAGCGAGAAAACGAAGGTGAGGCTCTTGAGCAGCTTCTGCCTGGTCTGCTGCTGGTGGTGGTAAGCGCCATGGTCTCCAGCACCATCTCTCGGATCGACCACCGCCACGGTAACGCCATGGTCAAGGTCCCTCGTGGCGGCGGCGGGCAGCAACTGGACTGCCGCCAAGCTCGCCCGCACCACCGCCAATATCTTGAAGGTGCCGCCGTGGAGGAAGCGTAGGGGGAGGGGCGTGGCCACCTTGATGCAGGGCACGGCAGCGTCGGGTCCGGCGTCCATGGGGGAGGAGTGGCGGGGAGAGGAGATGGGTGAATGGAGGCAGCACGATTCGATTTGGGGGCCAAGGGGAGCAATGGAAGGGGAGAGTCCGCTGACCGGGGAGGAGGTCGTGGGGACAGCGGTTGCTCCGACTATAGATGTGGTCACACGACCCGTAGAGCGGCGGGTGGGCGATGGAGGACGTGCGACTGGTGAGGCTGTGAAGGTTGTCCACCGAGGGGGGAGGCCACCGGCGGGTGACGAGCGACCGATGGGGTGGTGGAGGCTCGCCGGCGAAGGGGAAGTCGTCGGCGGGGGTTGAGGCCACTGTTGTGCCGCACGGTGAAGTGTTGGTGGTGGATGCCGCCAACGGAGGAAGTCGCTAGGGTTTTTCATTTCCTGCAGCACATGGGCCTACGGTAACCAAATAACTCAGCCCATGCGGGCTACTGTCGTTGTCACCGCTACATAAATAATATACCATACCGCCCAGCCAAACGTTGTGGTACCAGCTTATAAACCTTCCTAGTTTAGAAGAAGCAATCATGTTCATGTGCTCTTGCTAGTGTCAGCTTGTGTTGTTTTTTTGCGCGAGCGCACGTGGGCCAGCGTGCGGAGTGGAAGATGGGAATTGAAATGGCGTGCAGAGTTTACACGTTGGGAATGGAGGCGGAGTTTGCATTATGGGAATGGGAGTTAGGAATGGAAGTCAGGATGTGGGGCTGGACAGAGCGTGCATCAGGGAATGGTTTCCGGGAATAGGAATTGAAATGGTATAACAGGAATGGGAGAACAGAGCGTGCATCAGGGAATGGTTTCCGGGAATAGGAATTGAAATGGTATAACAGGAATGGGAATGGCAGAACCAGGAATGGGGCAGCCTACCCCTTAGAGTCTTAATAGGTAGTATAGATTATTTCTTGTAAGGCAAAATACATTTTGGTTCCTTATCGAGCGTTGATTTTACTGTTCCTTGATATTGCATAGATATTGTTACGTTGATGTTACAACCAACTATCTCATTCCAGATTCTGAAACTTGCTGAGAGGGAAACCAAATTTATGGGGCAAAAAAATGTGACACTGAAAGCCATTTGCTTCCAGCAGCTTAAGGTCAGTTAACCCTGTTTCAGTATTTTGTCCAGCTAATTTACTTGCTCCACACAATTGTTGAATCACATTGCTTATGCATTTTGACTGAGCTTATTACATCATGTGTTGATATTAAGAGGAAGATGTATGAAACATTTGCCCGCGGTCTTGGTCTCAGGGACACAATAAGGTTTACAAACTATCCACAACTAAAAATGGTACCAATTTGTGTTGTTGTATTGTTGTGGGGAATGAAATTTGTTAACTGTTACCTAAAATATATGGGTGAAGAAAAGGATTCACACATGCACTAGATGCTTTGATATATCTACCAATCACAACAATTTAGCCACCTGTGAAATCTCTCAGGTTGGTGGTTGATACTCATGCTTACACTTTATGCTAGGACCATTTTGATTCTATAAAGCTAAACTATGATTTTCTATTTTTTCAAACTCGCTGGAGCTGCACGATTATCTTGACCTAGCTAATCTCTATGCCTTCCAACACGTTGGAGGTACCACACTGAAACTTCCATTACTTTTGGATAGTTATTATACATCCCTGATATTTGCACAAAATCCAGTTGCCTTTCATTTTTTGGTTCATAGCTTCATATGCATAGGTTGGTGTCTGAATGGATTATCCAATGTTGTAATTTGTGCAGAAAATCACTGAACCGAATATATCACATTGTTGTGCGTTATGTTGTGTCTTGTCTAATGCATGTGAATACTCATATGAAGCTTTTGCAATACCAGATGGGGAGGGCTGCAATGATTACATCTACATTTGGTGGAACTTTACCTCATGGAGTGACCGGTACCAATAAACGGTGCACACTCATAGTCAGTAATTTGCACGTCGCGTTAAGGCATGGGTGTCATACTGGTGCTCCAATCGTCGGACATAAGGTAGGTATACCTTCCTCTCCTTCATTTTGTCCTCCCTCGTCCTCCCCGTTCCCTAGCTCGGGTTACCACCGCCGTACATCTGCACTTTGCTCTGTGCTGACCAGAGGTAATACCCCTGTCTTGCTGATGATCAATTGCAACTTATAACTACCTTTGTTCTGTGCTAACTAGAGGTTATCATTAAATTTATACATACCAGTGTGCCAATTTTGCACAAGGCGATCAACGGAACGAGGCGCTGATTTAGAATCAACATACACCTTCTATTATTGAGGAGTTGATGTATCTTCACCCCTTTGAGAACAAGGTTAGTTGTAGCCTTCCCACGTACACTCTATGATCATATATTTGTAGCGGTTAGCCGGTTAATAATAGTCGTTTCATGATAGTAGGCCATACGCTATCACGAGTGTTGTTTACCAAAATTAGCTTAGAATTCAAGGATAAAAAATTTGGGCAGTCTTGGCAGCAGTTACAAAGGAGTAAGCAGGCCTGCAAATAGTTATTGAAGGCCGCTATGTACATATGCTCATTTCAATATATAAGATATCTACAAAGACATAAAAAATCGATAATTATATACAGGAAGGTAATAGGCTCAAATTACAATAAAATATCCAAGGGATATTATCAAATATTGTGTATATAATAAGACATATGCTCGTGCTTCACCATCATTTGCCTTGTTCTTCCATTATCCACACTCAAAACATATAGATATACTATAACATCATTTCAAACAGTAGTAGCATACACTTTTTATATAAAAACACTTTGCGTGATAATTCATGCATGGACATGTGAGTTATCTTTGGAATGTGGTAAACATCTTTTTGAATATCTGATTGTCTATATCAAACAACAGATGCTTCAGGTGCATCTCATTTCTGGACAATTTAAGTCCAACATTGTTGCTCTTTCCATTTGGTTTAAAGAAGTATCTTGGCACGAATTACTCAACTACGGAAAGATCTAACAATCTAATCTAGAAAGTTATGGCAAATAAACCACGTGGTTATGCAAAAACACAACAATATTTCAGGAAAAGTACCAGATTAGCATTTTTGGAATACTTCCTATGTAGCAAGTAGTGACCGAATGCTGGTTGTCTAAAATCTTCAAAAATCCCATAAACTCATATGTGGATCTTCATACCTAGACTTAAATGGTAGAGCAATTCCATCATCATCTACCGCAGCAAGCCATGCCGACACCTGTTCACCACTGTCTGGAGCAGGTTCATCAACGCCAAGCTACTCATTATAATTAGTAAGCAATACAAAGCTATCATTAGAACAATCTGGGTCGTCGCTCGTGCCAAACAGATTTTGTTGGTTTAGACCAGTGTTAGTTGAGTCTGATTCTATTTCCACTCTGCAGTCAACAGTTAGCTTGACTTTTTCGAGTTTAAAAACAATTCAAAACTTGAGTGTTTAATTTTTATATTTGCATGACTTGATAGTGATGACTGATGAACATGAGACAGAAAACAAAAAAAATCAGTTTTGGGGATGGAAATTCGTTGCTATTTTCAACTGCATTTCCTTGCTACTGATGCGTATGGTTTACAATTGCAGGGCTACACAAAGGACTCTTCTAGGTGATATGTTTGGTCTTATGTGAGCAATCACATATGGTCAAATTACCGGTAAGTTGTTTTACTTTGAAGGCCTACTGATGTGGCATGACTACAGTTTTCAGTCCAACATAAGGAGTATAGGAGTGATGAAATACTTGGCTTTGATTGTGGTGGGCAGCAGTGGGTTTTCGAAAAAAATGCTTCCTCACCGGAACACTAGCAAAGCCAAGTATGAAGGATCTCGACTATATAGATAAGTTGATGTGGTTGATTGAAAAGGAGATACCCTGGACCTATTGAGCAGCGCTGGACTGCTCACAGCAAGAGCCCAATGATCCCAGCATCAAGCTCTGAAGATGATGTATTTTCATGTGTAATTGATTTGTTATCCGTCGAATGCTAGATGCTTGGTGTCTTTGGCATTGGTCAACCAAGCTCCACTTAATTCAAAGAGAGCGTTAAAATAGCCTGTAGGAATTTTCCCTTGGATTGAAGATTATTGATTGAGCAATTCTGACACCTGATGAAGACAATTCTTACTGCATCTATATATCTCGTACTTTCCTGTAAAGCAAATATGTTTAGCTTATTAAATTGTGTGGGGGAAGAATGCCAAGTATGCTGGTCAGTACAGAATTACTCATGAAGATGCAAGAAAGGCTGAAATGGATGCAGCTGGACCCTTCTGCATATATTTTCTTAATTTTAGTGTCTACATGAAAAATAGTAAAATAGACAAAGATGATTTTTGTTGATGTTTGGTCGATGATAATATATATGTTCTTAACTTTTTTATGATATTTATATTGTAGTATAATTTTATTTGTATCAGTTTAATGCAGTATTGGTTTGTTTTTAGTTAATCGTTGCACTTTAATATTTTACCAAATAATTTGTATGCCGTCGCAACGCACGGGTATCGTACTATAACACACATATGTACATAAGTTATCATGTTATCATACGGTTCCGTTGCAACGCACGGGCACTCACCTAGTATCTTTCTAAGAGAGAATTGATACAGATGCAATAACAAAACAATCAGCAAGGTATTTGTTTAGCAAGGAATAAAAAGGTCACTAAAAATACAAGACATTGTCGAGGTTTGTTTTCAGATGAAATGGGAACCAAAATTATGGAGAGCTTTTCAAACGGCTTAAAGCAAAGTATGCCTAGAATTTTCTTGTCTTTGCTATTTAAGTTCTCATAAGTTTGAATTCTGAGACAGAAACATAGCATCCTCATTCACGTACTGATCAAAGAAATGACATGTATACACATCAAGGTACTCATCGAAGAAGATTAGTCTGAGACCAACCTGTGATACACAAAGACAAAAAGGGTGTCTCTTGATGGTTAACTTCTCACGTACTACTACTTGCTTTGATGTGGCACAAAACTCAAATCAAGCATGACATGACTAAACTCTGACCTACAACCAAGCAAACAAATTAAATCCAATGACCATATTTATTGTACCAGAGAAAAGAAATAACAGCTTAGCAAGTATTCCTGTACGATCATTTTGCAAGCACTCATGTCACCGTTTCGCCTCCCCAGAATTCCAGGCACTCATGTCACCGAAGCGTCCAGAAGGGCGGGTCACAGATCTGGACGGGCGGACGACCGCTAGGGTTCAGATCCCTCTGACTACGCCACATGCCCTTCCTCTTCTCTGTGTCGGGGGACAACACGCTTGTGGCCACGGCGAGCACCTAGAGCCAAGGAGTAGAGCCATCAGCGCATAATCACCTAGAGCCAAGCGTGTTCTAATGATCATGAGTCGATGAACTCGCCAATAGATCCAAGAAAACTGGTGTCGGCATCAAGAGATCTAGAATCTGGTGGAAGGAAGGGAGGGGGAGGTGCAGGTGCTGACCTGGAGTTCTAGAGCTTAGGGGTGGACTTCTTCTCGATGCCAAGGACACCGACAACGGCTTGCCCTTGTGGATGGCCCTAGAGGGCATAATCGACCTAGAAGTGGTGGCCGTGGCGGCCACCTCCTTCATCTCCTTGATCCAACGCTTCATCGTCCATCTCCTGCAGTTGCACACGCGAAGGGTCTCGCTCACTGGGAATCGACACACGAGTTGGAGATCTGGAGCGGGTGGTTGCTTGGAGGGGGAGACGGGGAACGGTGGAGACGTGGGAGCGGCGCAGAGACAGGGAGTGGCGGGCGCGTGCGCGACGGTTGTAGCCGAGTGTGGAGCACCGTTGGGATGACGGGTTAGGGCCGAAGATGTGGTCCCCGACGAAGTACCCGGTGCAGACCTCGAGGACGGGGACCTCAACGTCGAACTCAGAGCGCCGAACCTCCACCGTTGGGTAGATCGAGCGCGGACAGGAAGTTGGGGCAATGGTGGGAGTAGGATAAGGTGGAGAAGGAGGCGTCCATAGCGGCGACAGCGACGGTGGGAATTCGGATTTCGGGTGGGCGGGGGAGGAGGTGCCGAGGACTAGGGCGAGATCCGGGTCAAGGGCGCACGGGTGTGGGGGCGTCGAGAATGGGGGCGGTGGGGCCGACATCGACGCTTGCGTGATTGACGGGAGCGGGGCGGGGGCACGATGTCGTGGGCGGAGTCATGGAGGGTGTGGACGCCCTCGTTGGGGTCTTAAGGAGTAGTATAGATAAGTTGTAAACCCAACCAAAAGGAAGTCGGGACACAAGAGCGCAGCAGCAGAGCCATGGGTAGAAACCACATGCAGTTTAGCATCATTCTCCAGTACCGAAAGTATCATCAACTCACATATTGTAAAGTTGATAACAAAGCACGCAAGTTGCCTTGTTTTCCAGTAGACCACCTCTTAATTTCAAAGTCTAAAGTGTCTCCAATTCTCTGTAATTCACAATGTCCAAACAAACAAGTGGGTTGTTAGCATCCAAGCAAGTGTAGTTAAAGGACCAAGGCATGCTGTAATCACTGACTGAAAATGTCGTGAGATATGAAAGCCGAAAACAATTTTAGATGATAATCAATGTTGGTGAGATAATCTATAATCAAAGGTAAGCTGTTACTTGGTCTATTTCATCTCTGAAATGAACACCAGAGTGTAGACTGTTTTGAGTGTTGACATGGACTAAAGCAAGCATAATCAAGTTGATATGGATATGAAAAGCATATGCACTTACATCTCTCTTAGCCCGCTCCTTGTGAGCTTTTGCATATATCGTTCATTCTTCTCAGCCCGAGATTTTCATCCGAGACCATCACGAATCAAAAAGTGTCACAGCGAGGAGCTGTCCACTTCAAGATTGAAATCTGCCTCTTCTTGTTCTGCCCTGCTTCACCTATAATATAACACAAAGTCAATAAATATATCCTACAACCCAACATAAAAAGGATAAATAAGAATTACCCTGCACATCAAAGAATTTATAAAAAGATTATTAACAACACTAACAGTTAGATAGTTTTCTGCATCAAATATATGACAAACACCAAGCAAATGGGTGCCCAATTTTTGGATTGTTCGTGTTAACCATGCCAACATAGTCAGAGCAAAAATATCATCACAAGGATAAAACATGTGTGACCATTTCCTTTTCTTCTATGTGGTGAGCCTTTCTGTACTGACTCAAAAAATACCTGCAAGAACAGTGACCTCGAATGGACATGGAGCCAGTTGTTTGTCCTAAAAAAGAACGCATATGCCATATGAACCAAGGCCCCCTGCCGCATAATGACCAGTAAATGATCCATCGCTGTTGTTGACAAATTCCTTTGCCACAAAACTCGTGATCGTAGTTACAGGGGTTGTGATGATGTCTCAAGTGCTTTATAGTAGGTTCATGTGCATCTATTAGTTTTCTATAGGTAAATCTTAGACTTCTGCTGTTCATGGCACCACACAATTGGCCCCAAAATTGACACTACTGGGAGTTTTTGAGTAATAATAATAAATTCCTTTTCTTCTACTACATAGGATGAATCCATTCTTATTTTGGTTTCAGATAACAAAGAAAAACTTCGAAATTAGTTTTAGTGTAATATGCTAGATCGTTGACATGAATTTTTAGTTCCAAAATAGTTGAGATAAGGATTAATATGTAGAAGAGAAGAGAGAGGCATGGATTCAAGGTCCAGCCATGGCAGGCTCAACATGGCTAATTTTTTATTTTCAATGCCTTCCCCGCGCCCGCCATGCCACAAATCAGAAAACTATCCAAGGGTTTGAAAAGGTGACCATAACTGCTAATTATTTGTATAAACTAAAGAAGAATTCAAAATTATTTAGAAAGAATAATACAAGGAAATAAAAAGACTGGGTGCGCATGCAAATTAAAGAAACAAGGTTTCTATCTTCCTAGGCCCTAGATGATTTCAGTAGAAATAAATAACGCAAAGCACCTTAATGAAGGGAAGTCAACAATATCTGGCCTTTGCTTAAGTTTTAAGTCGACATATGTTTCGTGAATACTAATGCAATACTCCCCTCTATCCATAATGATTTTTTTCAAAGAATCAAAGCTACTCCCATTCAAAAGCATACTCCTACAGTCCTACTTTGGAAATTGGGACAACATAGCTTCTAGATTTCTAACTGAACTATAATCTCAATATTTCTTCACTTCAGTTCACTTGATAAAAATTTTCAGTACAGATCAGATGGCAAGCCTAATGTCTATGATCAAGGGTGTCTGGGTAACTTTTAAGAAGTAGTTTGTGCCAAGATAGAACCTTCTAAACATAAGTTCTAGGTGCGCATACAAGAGAAAGTGTGAGCTGCACCAACTAACCTTGCAAGAGAAATGTGGGGATGCTAATGAGGTGGAATGCTTAATTTCTTATTCCAAAGTTAAAGACAATACATATGCACATATGTAGAGTAGAGTTAGAAACAAGGAAAACAGAGAACACGAGTTGGATTCCTATCAATAGGGCCCTTGTCGAGGAACAAAACAATACTTGCAGTTGCACAATTGACGACGCCACCGAATTCGTGTTGGACGGAGGAAAAAAGGGGAGGAAGGCGAAGCGAGTTCGTACTGGCGGCATTGCGGAGTTCGGGTCCAAGTTGCTGGATGACGAGGGCGAAGCTGCGGGAGACCTTCTGGAGCATGGAGTAGGTGAAGGCCCAGTGTTCCTCGGGCGAGATCTGGTGCTTGATCTGCCCTCCTTGAGGCTGCTGCTCCTGTGGCGGTGGTGGTGGCGGCAATCGATCCTTGACGGCCTCAGTGGAGGCACACGATGTCTGCCGCCGGTGTCGCTCATGAGGATGAGGAAGTTCTTGGAGCGGTTGGCGTCGAGCTAGATGAGCTCGATGGTGTCCTCCTTCTCCTCCCAGTAGGGTTCATCGTTTTCAAGTCCGCAGAGCGAGAAAACGAAGGTGAGGCTCTTGAGCAGCTTCTGTCTGGTCTGCTGCTGGTGGTGGTAAGCGCCATGGTCTCTAGCACCATCTCTCGGATCGACCACCGCCACGGTAACGCCATGGTCAAGGTCCCTCGCGGCGGCGGCGGCCAGCAACTGGACTGCCGCCAAGCTCGCCCGCACCACCGCCAAGATCTTGAAGGTGCCGCCGTGGAGGAAGCGTAGGGGGAGGGGCGTGGCCACCTTGATGCAGGGCACGGCAGCGTCGGGTCCGGCGTCCATGGGGGAGGAGTGGCGGGGAGAGGAGATGGGTGAATGGAGGCAGCACGATTCGATTTGGGGGCCAAGGGGAGCAATGGAAGGGGGGAGTCCGCTGACCGGGGAGGAGGTCGTGGGGACAGCGGTTGCTCCGACTATAGATGTGGTCACACGGCCCGTAGAGCGGCGGGTGGGCGATGGAGGTCGTGCGACTGGTGAGGCGGTGAAGGTTGTCCACCGAGGGGGGAGGCCACCGGCGGGTGACGAGCGACCGATGGGGTGGTGGAGGCTCGCCGGCGAAGGGGAAGTCGTCGGCGGGGGTTGAGGCCACTGTTGTGCCGCACGGTGAAGTGTGGGCGGTGGATGCCGCCAACGGAGGAAGTCGCTAGGGTTTTTCATTTCCTGCAGCACATGGGCCTACGGTAACCAAATAACTCAGCCCATGCGGGCTACTGTCGTTGTCACCGCTACATAAATAATATACCATACCGCCCAGCAAAACGTTGTGGTACCAGCTTATAAACCTTCCTAGTTTAGAAGAAGCAATCATGTTCATGTGCTCTTGCTAGTGTCAGCTTGTGTTGTTTTTTTGCGCGAGCGCACGTGGGCCAGCGTGCGGAGTGGAAGATGGGAATTGAAATGGCGTGCAGAGTTTACACGTTGGGAATGCAGGCGGAGTTTGCATTATGGGAATGGGAGTTAGGAATGGAAGTCGGGATGTGGGGCTGAACAGAGCGTGCATCAGGGAATGGTTTCCGGGAATAGGAATTGAAATGGTATAACAGGAATGGGAGAACAGAGCGTGCATCAGGGAATGGTTTCCGGGAATGGCAGAACCAGGAATGGGGCAGCCTACCCCTTAGAGTCTTAATAGGTAGTATATAGATTAGTAGTAGATCCCATGAAAGGAAGAGCCCGAACAAAAGAGGAGTTCGCAGCAACCGATTAGGTGTTTTATCGTGGACCGCCGCATTTTGCTATGTAGCCCAGCTGCCCATCATGTTCATGGCGTTAGGAAAGCTCGGTCCTGATGGTGCGTGCTTGAGGCCCACTCTCACTACCAGCCCGCCACCACCGCTCCTGATGGGGCGTTTGGTTGCCTTCTCCGGTGGTGCAGCTGCATCTACACATGCAAAAAGTAGTGTTTGTTTGGTTCGTTGTATCGCACGAGACAGGCTAGCACGGAACTTAAAGCGCCGCGAGCCAGGCCCGGCAGAAACGCATCGCGCGGCCGCACGCGCGCGGCCAGGCTCCGCTCAGCCAGCTCTTTACTCGTGCACGCATATCGAGACACGTTTTTAATTGGTTTTTTCATTATATCGTCTAATTAAAAGATTTAATCACCGAACCGATTTCATATCCGCGTTCCTGACATTTTTGCGAACGAAACTAGACCACTCATACTATATATATTTCAAATAAAAAAATTACGTGATTAAGATTAATATATAATTAGTGTATATTAACATGTAATTAGTATCTATTAAGCAATTTACCATATAATTAGTGTCTATTAATAGATTTTTTAATTTATTTAACAATTTTTTTAACTCATGCACCATGTACTCATGCAAGCAACCAAACAACATCTCTTGTGAACCAGACTGACCACATACACACAACCAAACACGCTATACTGCATGCACTCAGCCAGTCCAGTCTGAGCCAGGCTCACTAGATACGAGCCAGGCTCATCCATACAAGTAACCAAACGCCCCCTAAATCGAGGGACCGAGGCGCCAACGGTAAACGTTACTACTACGTGTCACGGGAAGTTGGGACGTCAGTACGTGCATTTATTATTATACATAATGCATGAACGTGTCAGTACGTCGCCGCAAGTATTCACACGGACATTCACACGGCTCACGGGATCGTCGCCGGCGACGGAGGAGCGGGACTCCCCGTGAAGCTGGGCCAAAAAAACGGATTCGGCTCGGCGGTCTACCGTTCGAAGCTTTCACGGCACGCGCACGAGCATTTAAGCCCGGCCCATCAAATAACTAAACCGTTACCCAATTGCGCTCTGCTGCCCCGTTCGTAGCCTAGCCCGCAAACATATGCCGGTAATCACTATACACTGAAGATAGCAGGCGCGGACCATTTCCACTGTCGTATTACAACTTGAAATCGTGTCGGCCCAACCAAACAGACTGCACCTGTCTCTGCCTGTAACGAACGGTCCACCATATACCGAACTCTTTTGCGACGCAGTTTACGCAGGGGGAAAAAAAGAAATGCTTTTTTTTTGCCTCCTGGAAGTTTAGTCCGAGTCCAATTAAGTTTTACTTCAAACATTAGATGGATTGTCTCCTTCCAAACCATTTAAATTAAATCATCCCATGATTCCACCCCAGCTCTGAAAGTATTCTCTCGATCGCTAGAGTTTAGCTAGCAGTAGAGTGTTTGGTTACCGAGATAACGGGCTAGCTAATACAGGTAAAAAGGACGTGTGTATCCTTCTGATTTGGCGCCAACAGTGAAAAATTCATGAATATATGGGGTCAACCATCCTGTACCTTTCAGTAGCTGAGAGGTTGAGTAGATATAATAAGGATAACGTAGTCTGGCCTCTACATAAAGTTTATATATCTCGTTCGTTAGCTGTTACTCCCTCCGTTTCTTTTTATATGTCGCTGGATAGTGTAATTTTATACTATCCAGCGACATATAAAAAGAAACGGAGGGAGTACTATGTTTTGGTTTCAAGGTAGCTAAAGTTTAAACGGATAGTAATGGTTATCTGTACTTTGTAGCTAACCAAGCCCTAAGTTCGTTCATGTGATGATTGGGTAATTCCTTTCCCTAGTATCTGTTCTTCGTGAGTGTTCGCGTGAAGGCATGCAGGCCGTCACCCGTCAGCAAATTAATTGTTACAACATGCGTCTTCCGTCACCCGGATTCGGATTCGTGGTGCATGCACTACCGGAATCAATCGCTTTGCCGAGTGCCTGAAGCACTCGGCGAAGCGTTCAAAACACTCGGCAAAAGCTTTGCCGAGTGTTACACTCGGCAAAGAAGGCTCGGTGAACAGTGCATCGGCAAAGCCTTCTTTGCCGAGAGCTTTTTAACGGGCACTCGGCAAAGATCTTTGCCGAGTGCCAGAGAGCACTCGGCAAAGAAAAGCAGCCGTTACGGCGTCGAGTGACGGAGACGGCGGCTTTGCCGAGTGTCCCCTGTGACACTCGGCAAAGAAGTTAGTTTTGCCGAGTGTCTTCCGTGCAGCACTCGGCAAAGAATCCATCTTTGCCGAGTGCCACTTGGGACACTCGGCAAAGAACCCGCCAGGGAGGGTCCCCATGTCAGGTTCTTTGCCGAGTGTCTCGAGTGGCACTCGGCAAAGCCGACCTCTTTGCCGAGTGCCAGGGACGTAACACTCGGCAAAGAACCTAAGTCGGTGTCCAGGTCTGTGCTCTTTGCCGAGTGTTATGACCCAGACACTCGGCAAAGAGCCTCTTTGCCGAGTGTTACACTCGGCAAAGTGACCAGTATATACCTTTTTTATTTGTTTTTTGTATTCCATCCACACAAACAGAAGATATCACATATATATCACATATATACATCACAGATATCATCACAGACATAAATAGCCAACACAAACATAAAACCGTCACCACAAACATAAATATCCATCACAAACATAAGTGTTCAACATAAGTATCAAACACAAACATAAGTCTCTAACGTCGCAAGCTCTCACATAAGTATCAAACACAGACATAAGTATTATACACAAGTACAGAAGTCTAAAACAATGAAAACACAACACTCATGGAGGTGGGCGGCTTGACCGGGGCTGCGTTGGGCTGAACCCTTCCGGAGGGTTGTTGGATGCCGCCCCAGATTGGCCCTGCACAGAGAAGAGATTGCATGTGTTATACCAGATGCATTACAAACATCTAACTACAATTTTGATACTCACAGGAGTGTGGAAGAGAGTAGGGTCAACTGGAGGGAACAATGGAGGTGGCGGAGCGATGCCCTGTGCGGCGCCAAGGCTCTGCATGTACTGGAACATCTCCGCCATCCTCTGATGATCTGCCCGGCGCTCCGCCTCCCGCTCCGCCATCGTCCTCGCCTCCATCTCGCGACGTTCCCTCCTCTCTTCTTCTAGTTGGGTCTGTAATATTACAAGCCAACGTTATAGTAACTCAAAGAGTAGGTATATAACTCAAGTAAGGACGAGTTACACTAACCTCGAGTTGCTATATGCGATGCTGTGAGCTGTCGTGCCGAGGTCGTATGGCTGGACTCGAGCCCGTGCTCCTTGCTCTCACCTGAGACAGAGTGGGAGTGGAGGACGAGTCGATTGCCCCGTCGGCAATCCAGTACCGCCCATGTCTCTTGCCTCCTCCGACCCTCATGAGCACATCGGTGTCGATCGGCTGGGTGCTCGGATCATAGTCTGGGCCATGGACCTCCTGCGCCATGGCGGTGTAGTCATGGAGGCGGCTGTAGACGGCGGGGTTGGTGTAGGCCTCGGGCCCGTCATCCGGGTTGTAGGTGACGTCGGACGTCGCCTTACCCTTATGGGCCATAGCATAGGCCGAGAAGGTGGAGCAAGGCCTTCCACCATGTGACGTCGACTGCAACGAAAACCAACGAGATAGTTAGAAATAATATCTAACTTAGTGCTATATATCTAAATAAAAAAGGTGGCGTACCCATGCTTCGGCATATTGGCCCAGGCTCCGGCTGCCTTGGTGGTGGGAGGGGCCTTGCATCATCAAACGCCGTTCCCGGCTAGCTGTGTGTGCCTCGTCCCACTCAGCCGAACACCACCTATCCACCATCTGCTCCTAGCACAGAGGATGTGCGGCGCACCAATGTGGAATCATCTGCAAAGTAAACACGTAAAGTGCATATCAGAAGATAAAATAAAATTCATGTATGGAGTACTGGTACCAAACATGCATGACTTTACCTGCAGGTACTGCTCCCTGGTCAACGACATGGTTCGGGCTTGAGTTTTGGTCACCTTCTCCCCAAGGACGGAGCCGTGGTAGGTGATGATGGCCTGGATGCGGGCCTCATAGTGCATGTCCACGACGAGCTTCTTACAGCTCGTGGTGGCCACCACATCCGCCCTAGCCTCGTATCCAGCATCGCATCTGAAGAAATCCTGCATACAAAAACGATGTATCCATACATTATTTCAAGAATTTGCAACGAATGCGACATATTTTACATTATACTAAGACTTACCCACAGCTCTTGCTTCACCCGCTCCGCCTTGTTATTGAATTCCCTGCCGTCCCGGTCTACTGCATCGAGGGCGACGGCGTAGTGGTCAAAGGTGAAGGCTGGGCCCGTCACTCCGGCGTACTTCACAAGTCCAGGGAAGTGTTCCCTGCACAGCAGGCCGAGGATGCCATTGGGGGGGCGACGATGACCCCCAGCATAATCCAAAACCGTCCAAGACCTGTCCAAGTGATAAATAAAAAGTATTAGTTTATATTATGATTTTGAACACATAATATGAACAAGAATGAAGAACATAAAGTTACATACCTCTCCCCTTCCGGCCGAATCAGCGGCCGTCTGTCCCGAAGTATGGGACGCTGAGGGAGACTCGCGGGGCCTCGCAGGTAGATGCTCCTCGAACTAGAGCCGCCTGAACCTGAGGCGTCCTGCTGCTGGTCGTCGTCGTCCTGCTGCTGGTCGTCGTCGTCCTGAGGCGCCGCCTGCTGCTGCGCTGCCTGCTCTGCCTCGTCCTGTTGCGTTGCCTGCTCTGCATCGTCCGCCGTCCTACTCCTCCTCCCCCTCCTCCTCCTCAGGAAACCACCCACCATATTTGTCCAACAACCTGCAATTAAGAGTAAACAAATAAGCACATATAAAAAGATGTATTTAAAAACAGGTGCGAAATAAAAAGTCATATAGCATTACATCGATTAAAAATAATCTTCATATGTGTCAGGGTTAGCCGGATCATAACTCTCATCATCACTATCAAGCATTTCAATCTCCACACCATCGGAAGACGCAAGTTCGTCAGTAATGTCATTGCCTTCAAGGATTACTAAGTCATTATCATTTTGCACCTCATCCTCCTCCTCATCAACAACCATTTCAATATCTACGTCCATTCCGATAGCTTCGGTTAAGTCTATCTCAAATCGCCCTTCTAGCCCATCTTCTTGGAAGAACTCTCCATCATATGTGTCCGGGTCTAAGTTGTAATCTTCATCGTTAGGAACAGGTAACCTCCCGTGCGGCGATACCTTATACACAACATCCCAACCCTTAAGATGTTCTTTCGTTTGACACGCATATGGGAGATAATACACTTGTGTGGCCTGTTGGGCAACGATATAGACATCGTCTCCTGCTAAGGTGGAATCTTGTCGAATTTCGACTATCCCAAGATTAGAATGTGTCCGTCTCGTCACTTGAGGGTCAAACCAATGACATTTGAATATCACTGGAGTAAGAGGTTTGGAACCATAAAAATTGAGCTCATATATTTCTTCGATTCGTCCAAAATAATCGACATTGTCAAGGCCCGGCGTAAAGACCCTAGAACACGTTGTTTTCCGATTGGGCCGACTTTTGTCGTAGTGTGTTGTGCGAAAACGGTATCCATTGACGTCATACCCAGAATATTTCTTGACCCTATAAGCAAAGTCGTTGGCTACTTGTCTCAATTCGGCACTCATAGACGGATCTCTTTGGCCCTGCAAGTATTCGCAAGTTAAAAGACGCTAAATTGAGTTTAAAGACGTATCTCTTTTACAAACTAAGCATGTACCTTATGTTTGAACCAGGAAATGAAATCGGGCAACCCATTTCTCGCACCCTTTCTAAGAAGAGCGTCATATTCCTGTGGAGTGGGGTCCCTTGATCGACGCCAGAATTCATGAAGAAATTGTTCCATGTATGGCGTCACCTCTTCAAGGTTGGTCAATACGTATAGCATGATATGCCGCCACTCTTCATGTGTCAGGGTCTTGGTGGTCGAGCCACTTGCGCTTCCGAGTTGGCCTCGAAATATGCTAAGGTTCGATTCATTGTCGCCATCATTGTAACGAGGGGGTGGATTATGCACGCTCGACAGTTTGTCACCATAATAAGTTGTTGTGAAGTTTGAGACCTCCTCTAGAATGTATGCCTCTGCAATGGAAGCCTCGATTTTGCATTTATTTCTACATTTCTTTCGAATAGTCTTTAGACATCTCTCGATTGGATAGCACCAACGTCCCTGCACGGGGCCCCCCATTCGTGCCTCATAGGGGAGATGAAGAATCAAATGCTGCATTGGATTGAAGAAGCCAGGTGGTAATATCTTCTCAAGCTTACACAGTAACACGGGGGCCAATCTTTCCAAGTCTGCAACCACGGTCCGAGATAACTCTTTTGCACAAAGCTGACGGAAGAAATAGCTCAACTCTGAAAGCGCTAGCCAGACATGCTCAGGGACATAGCCTCGAACCATCGCAGGAAGAATCTGTTCAATCCATATATGGAAGTCATGACTCTTCATCCCTAAGACTCGCATAGTAGATAAGTTCACCCCCGTACTCAGGTTAGCTGCATATCCATCAGGGAACATCAACATCTTTATCCACTGAAGTACTTCCTTCCTCTGGGCCCTGCTTAGGACGAAATCGGCCTTAGGCCTTCTCCACGTCTTTCCGCCACTTGGCGGCTTCATCTCTAGTTTTGGTCTATCACATAACGCTGCCAGATCCACTCTTGCCTTCACATTATCCTTTGACTTATCAGGAATGTCCATAATTGTTGCCCACAGTGCCTCGGCAACATTCTTTTCAGTGTGCATCACGTCAATGTTGTGTGGAAGGAGCAGGTCATCATAATAGGGGAGCCGAGTCAAGCCAGACTTATGTGTCCACATATGCTGCTCACCATATCCCACAAAACCACCTTCTGTATTGGCCACGAACCCATCTATCTGTTGACGAATTTCGGCACCAGTCATCGTTGCAGGTGGGCGGTCTGTCACTACGACACCTTTCGTAAAGTTCTTGATGTCTAGGCGGAATGGATGGTCAGCAGGAAGAAATTGTCGATGTTTATCGAAGGACGAATATTTGCCACCCTTTTTCAACCAAATGAACCTGAGAGCTTCCTTGCAAACTGGGCATGGGAATTTACCGTGAACACACCAGGCACAGAATAGCCCATACGCCGGTAAGTCATGCATGGAGTACTGGTACCAAACATGCATTCTGAAGTTTGTCTTCGTAGCTCGGTCATATGTCCATACCCCTTCCTCCCAGGCACGTACCAATTCATCGATCAAAGGCTCCATGTACACGCCCATTTTGTTCCCCGGGTGTCCGGGAATTATCAACGACACGAATATATTCTGCCTTTGAAAGCACACACCAGGGGGGAGATTGATTGGGATAACAAACACGGGCCAACATGTGTACGGGGCAGCGCTCATTCCATAGGGATTGAACCCATCTGTGGCCAACGCAACACGTACATTACGAGCCTCTTCGGCTTTCTCACGGTGAATGTCATCAAAGTGTTTCCATGCTTCACCATCTGACGCGTGCACCATCTTGTCAGGATTGTATCGTTTTCCATTTTTGTGCCATGTCATCTGTTTCGCGGATTCCTCTGTCATGTAAAGACGCTGGATCCTCGGTATGAACGGAAGGTGTCGTAGGATTGTCAAGGGGATGTCGAGCTGCCTCTTCTGTCCATCACCAGAGTCTACCTCCATAAACCTAGACGAATTACACTTGGGACAGTACTTTGCCTCCGCGTATTCTTTCCTAAATAGCACGCAGCCCTTCGGACAAGCATGAATCTGCTCATACGTCATCTTAAGTGCACGAAGTAGTTTCTGTGCCTCGTACATGCTCTTTGGCAGAACGTGATCATCCGGAAGCAGACTCCCAATAACTGTCAACAAGCCATCGAATGCATCTCTACTGATGCTGTACTGCGACTTGAACGCCATTACACGCCCAATGGCATCCAGTTGAGAAACCTTTGTCTGGCCGTGAAGGGGCTTCTGTGCCGCGTCGAACATGTCGTAGAACGCCTTTGCAGTCGGCTCTGGCTCGTCATCCATACATCCTCCCGTGTACTGTGCCTCCTGATAGTCGTTCAACATATCCGCTACCCCCGCATCCGCGTCATAATCCTCGACACGTTGTCTCAGCACCTCTTCTCTCGTACGATGCGCTTCACCATGAAATATCCACCGAGTATAGCCCGGCGTAAATCCATTCTTCCAAATATGTTCTACCATGGTCTTCTTTGGTTTTCTTTTCCGGTTGTCACATTTGCTGCACGGGCATGGGACTAGACTCGCTCCTTTAGCAGCTTCGCCATATGCCCGTTCCACGAAATCATCGGTCTTTCTAATCCATTCAGTGGTGACATCGTTCCTTCCTCTACGGCCCGTGTACATCCACTCACGGTCCTCCATCCTCTAACATATATAACCGAGTATAGTTTAATATAGACATGTAATGCATGTACACTACGTTCCTACCTTCTAATAGGTGACGATAGGTCCTAATCCCACCCGCGGTTGCGTAGATGGAGTTAGTTTTCATGCTCTACTCCGATCCGAGATAGAATTTCGGCAGCACCTCCCCGCTGTTCTCCGGATACACGTCCTGGCAGGGAGAGTGTACTGTCCGGAGAACAACAGGGAGGTGACGCCGAAACTCTATCTCAGACCGGAGTAGAGCATGAAACTAACACCATCTACGCAACCGCGGGCTGTCCAAAAAACGTGGACAATTCGAAACTGATACATTTGTAGATATGCAAAGATCTGCATATCTACACCGTATCACTTTCGAACGGGAGACGCCTAACTGGGTTAGGTGATCTACGACCATGATGCAGATGTAGAGGTTATACCTAGGGTGGCGGTGGAGTCAGGCTAGTGGGGCTGTGGCGGGTCGGTGCAGTGGCGACGGGACGCGGTGCAGGGAGACCCGCAGCGGCTAGAAAGACAAGTATCTTCTCTGTAAAAAAGAAACACAAGTCTGTTAATACAAAAGCCTAGCAACAGAAAATTTCGGCAGCACCTCCCCTGCACGGGGAGGTTTCAAAATCCTGCAAATAAAACTATCAGCATGATGGCTGACATCCACGTATAATTCAACGGCACGATGGCCGGAAATCCATGCATAAAATGATAAGGACATTCAACCTACGCACAAATACCCTCATTCTCCTTCTCATTAAAAATGTGATTGTGTCTACTTTGCTTACATTAATATAAACATGAAATGTACTTAATTGTATGTATACCACTACATCGATGTACGTATGCATAGAGAGAGCACGCTTTATATTGTGAGACAAGAATAAAAAGTGGTTACATCTTATATCCTGGAACGGAGAGAGTATAACATACACTCATTATCTCGTATGTTACAGGTCCATTACACCTCAAGGGCCTCCGAAGGACCCTAATGGCTCCGATGCCTCCAATGGCCAATAAAGGACCTCGATGGCCCTAGAAGTTCTAGATGGTCCTAACAACCTCGACATATGGCCCCGACGTCCATGAGGGCTCATGAGGGCTCCAAATGTCCCTGATGGCCACGACGCCCCCGATGGCCCTGAGGATCCTCGAGGCCATGGATGTCCCGATGGCCCTAAGGCCCCTGAGCACCCCCAAAGACCCTAAAAGTACCCAAAGGATCTATAGGGCACCGAGACTTTCAATATGCGATTATATTTAATTGATCTAATTAATTAAAATATAAACCATGTCCATATTAAATCTAATAAATGCATGCACAACTTACTTGAATTAGATGTTGATTTATGTTCTTCATGTTTGTATGCCACACACGTCTCGTATCATTTTATTATTATACTGATGTGTAGATTGCGAAGAATCATCTAACATCTAATGCATGCATCTTATGGCTACCATCATCATGCAACTTAGGAGATGCAAGGATCAATGTTCATATCCTTGACTCAATAGATAAAGAGGCACCTCATTCATCCTATGATATGCTTCTATTTTATCTCTAGATAATATAACATGTTTTTTGGGTGCTAGCTACCTTTCCATTAAGACACCTATATTTAAGAGAAATTGTTCACAACAACACACTCTCTTAAACTTAAGGTAACATTATCTGTTACTAGTTACTAGCTTCCTCGTATATTGCTTAAACCTCTTAAACCTCTTGTGTATCCTCTCGTCTCATAGTCTCAGTATCAATTTAATTCTAGATTCACTCAATGTGATGGAGTTAGTAGAATTCTCGTAGTGGAGAATTATCAAGGATGGATCAACTTCATCAAAATTATCAAGGATGGATCAACTTCATCAAATTTTCTATCACTATTTACGTACCGGAGGCGAGCGGGCGGACGACGGCGAGCGGGCGGACGACGGCGCGTGGGCGGGCGGACGGTGGGGCGCGGGCGGCGGTGAGGCGGGCGAACGGTGGCGCGTGGGCGGGCGGCGGCCGGGCGCGGGCGGCCGGGCGCGGCCGGCGGTGAGGCGTGGGGAGGCCGGCGGCGGTGAGGCGGGCGGCGGTGAGGCGGCCGGCGGTGAGGCGTGGGGAGGCCGACGGCGGTGAGGCGTGGGGAGGCGGGCGGCGGTGAGGCGCGAAAGGAGAAGGAAGAAGAAAGCCGGCCGCGCGGCCGGTTAAGTTAGTTTCTTTGCCGAGTGCCCGTGATCCGGCACTCGGCAAAGATTTTTTTAAAATTTTAAAATATTCTTTGCCGAGTGCCAGATCGGCGGCACTCGGCAAAGAGTTCTTTGCCGAGTGTCCCCCGTTGCGGCACTCGGCAAAGATTCTTTACTACCTCTTTGCCGAGTGCCACACATCTAGCACTCGGCAAAGACGGCTTTGCCGAGTGTCATCTATAGACACTCGGCAAAGTGCATTTGTATTTTTTTTATTTTGTCTCCCAAACTTTTTGTGGTATGTTCCTACACTATGTAGATCTACATGTATCATTTGTGGACAGTTTTAACAGAGTTCGAAATAGCTAGTAGATTTAGTTTGTTTATTTGAATTTCTTCGGAAAATTCAAATTTGAACTGCAGGTCACTCGAAACTTGGAAAACCGTGCATGAAAAAATGATATTCATGTTACTTAGCATAAGTTACGACCGATTCCAGGAGCGGACCGAAAACTTCAAGCAACATGCTCACTAAACATGGCCGTGAACTTGCCATCCACATGTTTAAAAATTGTATAAAACACAAACAAAGTCAGAAAATCATGAAACTTGTCCACGTGTCATGATATCATATGTACAGGTTGTGATAAAAAATTGAGAATGTTTGGACAAAGTTGTGAGACACTATGTGTAGAAACCTAAGAGAACTACACATGAAATCATAGAGTTTCAATGTGGATCTCTTAGGTTTGTACACATAGCGCGTCATAGTTTTCTCGAAATTTTTTCAATTTTTTATCGCAGCCTGTACATATGATATCATGACACGTGGACAAGTTTCAAGATTTTCTGACTTTGTTTGTGTTTTATACAATTTTTAAACATGTGGATGACAAGTTCACGGCCATGTTTAGTGAGCATGTTGCTCGAAGTTTTTGGTCCGCTCCTGGAATCGGTCGTAACTTATGCTAAGTAACATGAATATCATTTTTTCATGCACGGTTTTCCAAGTTTCGAGTGACCTGCAGTTCAAATCTAAATTTTCCGAAGAAATTCAAATAAACGAACTAAATCTACTAACGATTGAAACTCTGTTAAAATTGTCCACAAATGATACATGTAGGTCTACATAGTGTAGGAACATACCACAAAAAGTTTGGGAGACAAAATAAAAGAAATAAAAATATACTTTGCCGAGTGTCTAGAGATGGCACTCGGCAAAGAGTTCTTTGCCGAGTGTCAACTGGGCGACACTCGGCGAAGAAGACTCTTTGCCGAGTGCCAACCATTGGCTCTCGGCAAAGGCTGACGGCCGTCAGCTTTGGGACGGCCGCTGACGGCCCTTTGCCGAGAGCCCCCTTTGCCAAGTGTTTGACACTCGGCAAACATGTATTTGCCGAGTGTGGACCTGTACCGAGTGTCCTACGCTCGGTAAAGACGCTCGTTACCGAGAGCCGACCTTTGCCGAGTGCGGCTCTCGGCAAAGCCGTCTTTGCCGAGTGCCCGAGAAAAGGCACTCGGCAAAGCGTCCGGCACTCGGCAAAGGCTCGGATTCCGGTAGTGATGATCGATATGATATTCTGAAATCTGGGGCGATCCGATGAGCAGGCAGAAAGCAGCGCTGCACCGAAGAAATCCCCCGAGATAGTCAGACAGGACCTCACACGGCACCGCACTGCATCGCATCATTCCTCCGCGCTAGCTAGCTGCTACACCTGCACGCCGCCCGTTCTGCGCCCCTCAAGTCAGCTGGTTGTTATATATCGTGACAGGACGGCGCGCGGTGAGCAGTTCACAGTCCGAGAAAGAGAAAGAGAAACACACATCCAATTCCTGGATCCATCGATGGAGCGAGCGAGCTAGAGCTGCCTAGGGCCGGTACAGTTCACCTCACGTCGACCTCGGCCGGCGGGTGCGCACGTACGCAAGTGCTGCGCAGGATACGATGATGTGATTGGGCGCGGCGTCTGAACAACCTCTCCATCCATCATGCATGGCTAGCTTCGTATATATATAACATATACGGGAACATATATGATAGGCACACGAATGGCCATCGCTCAGTTGCAACAGGATCGATTCTCAGCCAGCTTCGTTTTCACTGCTCGCTGCTCGGCCGTACGTACGTTTTGATACGTGAGCAGAATCAAGCTGCAAACCCGTCCGGCCTCTGTTCTTTTTTTCCAGCAGGCGAGATAGATACGCAGCAGCAAGAGCGTACAAAAAAGCTGCGATCTCAGCTCGCTCTCCCTAGGCTGCTTTGGCAGTGACACCAGCTAGCGTAGCGCGTGGTCCACGTCGCGTGGGCGCACCAATGGTCGGCAGGCATATCCACAGCCAAGTTCCAGTTCCAGGCGAATGAATGAACGATGAGCCGCGACAGCCCAGCAGCACCCCTGGATGCAAATAGAGACAGGCTAAGATCAGCAGATGAGAATATGAGATGGTCCCTCCCTCAGCTCACCCTCATATATCATCATGCTACTGATTGACTGAAGAAAGAACCATGAGCCGATGGATAGATCTGTGCGCACGTTAGCCGCCGTACGTGCAGTGTTCCCTGCCCTGCCCTGCACGGCCCGCCCGCCTCATCTGCCTGCTGCCGCCTCGCTGCGCGCGATCGCGACTGGTGTTTAGATGGGTCGACAGCGCCAGGAAGTAAGCAGTTGGGCGCAGGAAGGAGCAGTCGCACGCCGCGGCAGGCAGGCAGCAGGTGCGTCGTCACTGCTCTCCGCAGTGCGCACAGTCTCCATGCCATTGTCCGCGGGCCAACCTGGTGCGCGTTCTGTCAAGAAGGCGGGCGGCAGCTTCTGTTTCCGCCGGCTCGCACGGTACCTTAACGCTAGAGCAACCTCCGATCAACTCAGACAGCTAGGTCCGATGGATCGTCGAGCTGCAAGCTGTGACGTGCACGTTGCCGGTTGACGCGCACACGGCGTGCGGGGACCGGTGGGCAACCGCCGCCACACGTCGGGGCCCGGCTCGGGGGAGCTAGACAGTCACATTTATTAACTCTTTCGAACGGTCGCGCGCGGGGGCAGGCAGGCAGGCAAGGGATCTGCCGGGACGAGGACGCCGCGCGGAGTGCATGCATGCCCGCCGTGTGACCGGCGTTATGTCGTTATAGATAGCTTCCGTTTTTCATCGCCCTCACGGGAAACCGGCCGGGGCTCTCTCTCTCTCTCTCTCTCTCTCTCTCTCTCTCTCTCTCTCTCTCTCTCTCTCTCTCTCTCTCTCTCTCTCTCTCTCTCTCTCTCTCTCTCTCTCTCTCTCTTCACTGCCTCCGCGTGTCCGCGCGAGGCGCGAGCGCATGACTTGATGCTCGTCGTCTAAATAAGTTAGGTAGTAGGCGATACAGTACGCGGTAAGAAGCACCCCCACACGGCCACACCCACATCCCGCATGTAAACGATTAAATCTCCTTCAGATTGGCAAAAACAGCACACCGTTCCATTCATACGACAGCTTATATATATGTAGGCAGGAGAGTTACGATGAGCGGTGAGTCTACGGCTAGCTAGCTGTTACGATATATTATGCATGTGGAAAGTGCAGAGATCGTGTGAAACTTGGCTCGTAGCTGTTACGATCCTATATATGCATCTGGAGAGTGCAAATCGTGCGGGTAGGACTAAGTCTACAACAACATGTAATGGTACACAAGCTGTTTAAGTAATCTTCAATAGCCTCCTTAATTAGTCTAGACGTTCTTTAATGTTTAGGCTGATTCTGAACTCTTCGAAAAGAACCGATGACACAGTCAGTTTATGAATATAATCTGCATATTGTTATGATGACGAAGCATGCAGAACTTTAACCTCCCAAAGAGCCACTTTATCACGGGCAAAATGCACCTGCGATGGACATGATTAGTGGATAGGTATTAAGCATTGTCGTTATCACAAAATATGATTATGGCTCGAGCTCGAGGGCGATGCAGTTCAGAAAAAAAGCAGCTGCTGAAGCCAACATGATTTAGATAACCACATGGGCAACAACCCGGCATTTAACTTCAGTGCTGGAATGGGACGCCATCTGTTCGTTGTCGTTTGGATGACAACAGATATTAAGTTGCCACCATAGGAAACATAGTACCTCGCATCGGAATAGGCAACGATATCATGACCACAGATCGAGAGATGTGCAGACCGTAGTGAACTATACCACAAACATAGCGGAGAATTCGTTTGATCATTCGAACACGAGGCTCTCAGGAACATGCATAAACAAGCAAGCATGCTGAACACTTCCAGGTCTTTTAAGGTCTGGCAGTGTGAGAGCATGGTAATCAGAGCCACTTAAAAGACCTCCACCTCTCAAACCCTTCCCTCTCTCCCGATGTCAAACACCATATCCTGCATCGCGATCTCATCCGCGCTGGCCTGTCTTCCACCACCATTAGTTTGCAGACCGCCAGCACCATGTCCTCCTACATGATGAGCTACCAGACTGTTAGCCTCATCAGCTCGTCAACATGGTGACAAAAGATTGAAGCGCCCAAGCACGACGTGGAAAAGGTGACACCACCAGCGGTATGAGTGGAGAGCATGTCGAGCTTGATGTTGACGAGGCTAGTGATGTTGACGGATTGTGTCATGCTAGCCAGGAAGGCCATGAGAACGCTGAAGTTGGACGAGCTGGTGAGGCGAACAACCTAAGAGCTCATGGTGGAGGAGGACATGGCATTGGCGATCTGCGAACTCATGGTTGAGGAAGGCAGAGAATCTGCAGTTGAGCTTGCGATAGAGGATAAGGTGTCCAACATCGGGTGGGAGGGTGGGTTTGAGAGGTGCGGGCCGTTTAGGTGGCTATGATATCGTGAAGATTGGCACAAATAACACACCATCCTATTCATATGACAACCTATATATGTAGGCAGGAGAGTTACAATGAGCGGTGAGACTTGGCTCATGGCTGTTATGATCATATGCATGAGGAGAGTGCAGATCGTGTGAGATGCATGAGGAGAGTGCAGATCGTGTGAACAGGACTAAATCTACAGTAGCATGTAACGGTACATAAGCTGCACAAATAATCTTAATGAGGTGATACCTACCTTACTGTGCACTAACTATATTTAGGTCATGCATGTTCCGATCGAACGAGGACCAACTGTTGGATGAGCTAATTAAAAATGAGCTAGCTAATAACTAGTAACCACTACATGTTTCAGTAATGCCGGTTAATAGATGCATATATGATCATACTTTGTAATAAAAACTATTAGTCCTTTTTAGCTAGTTATACTTGACTAACTAGTTAATGCCTTGGCTAATTTGTAGCTTAATTACCTATATATAGACTCTTTTTTATCACCTTTATTATTTTTGTAGCTACTACTAAGGGCATGTTTGGATTACTTGGATTAGTTTTTAATGGATGTTAAGGACATGTATATGGATCGGAATTAGATTCATTGCAATCTAAACTATTATGGTTATAAGGATCACGAACTATGTTTAGATTCCTAGATTATTATCATGGCGTACTATTCTTAGTTCAATCACAAAGTACTCATAATCACCAAACAGTAGGTCCAAAGGTGTGGATTATATGATTATTGTAACCCCCTGGTGTTTTGATTTATAATAACAATCTGCCTCATAATCTAGCACGTTTGGATCACAATTAAGATATTTTATTAATTAGTAGCTGACTACCGTGATTACAGTAGATTCGAACCTGTCCTAACAACTAGTGCCTATACTAGTAGTATCGTATGGGATTCTGGTACTACAAAAGTATCCGATCCAAGTACAATATAGTATGCCCCAGCAGCATACGAAAATCCCAGATGAGTACCGCAAAGCTTCGTCGTCTTGTTTGGTCCAATGGGCCGGGCTTCAGATTATTCTCTCCACCGGTATGGCCATGAAGCAACCGATAGATTCCTGATTTTGTTTCCCCCATTGCATATTACGGGGACACCACACCAGACACGTATAGTACGCGGACCGGATGACGACTACCCCGGGCCCGGCCTGTAGGCAGCTAGCTAGCTGCCTCTGTTGATACTGGACAGGCAACATCAACGCCACAGGCCATGCACGGCGACCGGTGCGCGCGCCCGCCCGCCCGTCTCTAGCATGCTCAACATTAATTCCGTCTCGATCAATCACCGACCGACCAAACGGAAAGGGGGAGAAGATGGTTTCCTTGGGTCGCCCGCGTGCCGCGGCCGGTTCATACTCGGCGGCATATGCATGCAACCAGCAGCGGCCCGACACCACCTCCCCCTTTACGCGTCATGATATATATGCTGCCGCGCGTGATGGCCTCTGGCTCACGCGCGCGGTCGCGCCCTCGTCGGCCCGGTCGCGGTGTGAGCGCGGCACCGTCGGTACGCGCGTACTGCATGTGTTTTCACCGATCCGGAAAGATCGAGCGAGACTGGCCGGTGCTTGAAACTGCATGTGTTCCAGAATGACAGCTGATGGTGGCCATCACCTGGATCATTAGACTGCTGAAACTGAAAGTTCGTCCGTGGCCGGGCAGCCATGCATATACGGTGCAGAGATGAGAGAACAGATGGCTTGTGCGCCAGCGAGGGGCATGCTCAAGACAAGAGCGGCTGCCGCGCGCGCTCGCGCTCCCAATAATTAAAACGAGCAAAAGCGACAGCTAGCAATTTGGAGTCGAGAGCCCCGGCACGCACAATCATTGAGCCGTATATATGTACTATAAAAAAAGGGTGTGCGTGTGTACACACCACGTACACCTGCAGAAAGGTCCAAGAGCCACGCAGCTGGGCTTCTCTACCTGTCTCTCATGTCATCATCCAGCACTGTGCTCTCTGACGTACGCACGCACGCACGCTTATCAGTATTAAGACTAGCTAGAAGCATCTCAATCCAATAATCGGTGTACATGGATATCAATCCCTGACACTAAGCCCTCGGACGACGATTATATTAACCTGTTTCAAACAGATACAGAAACAGAAACCAAAAAAAAAAAAAAAGGCAAAGGAGCTACGTACTCCAATCGAAAAGGGAGCAAGTAGACCGCGAGAGGGACAGAATTACAACAGAAATATACATGGATGGGGGGTGGAGGGAGTGCTAGTAGGAAAGCTACGGCTATTTTTTCGACTACTCTATCAAGCCTATGATTGATTGATTAGCTGATGCATTTGGGATCGACACGAAAACAACTAACTTAGCCCTCCGGAATCAAGAAAATAGATAGAGAGGAGGACCATACGTTTGTTAATTACTTGAGACACGTACAGACGTGGTATTATCTGCACGGGGCGGTGCTCTGTTTACAGCCGCTGCGTTGCGTGCTGCCCTGCCCTCATCATCAGCAGGCGGCGGAGTGGGTGAAGGGGTTGAAGAAGTGGTGGGTGGCGGCTGCCTTGGGCCTGGGCTCGGCCTTGGCGGCGGCGCCGGGCCCGGCCAGGCGGTCGCAGGACGGGCACAGGCTCAGCGTGGCGGCGGCCGGCATCTGCATCTGCATGTACAACGGCGGCGGCGGCGCCGGAACGCCCGCCGCCGCGGACGACGGCGCCGGCGCCTGTGGGTGCGGGGCGAACTTGAGCGCGCGGAGCTCCTGCAGCTCCCGCTGCAGCCGCCGGTTCTCCTCCGTCAGCGACTCGCAGCAGCGCTTCAGCAGCTCGCAGTCCACCTCCGTCTGCTTCAGCTTCGTCCTGCGCGCGCGGCTAAACCACGTTAATATATGTCGATCAGCCGTCAGGGCTTAGTCCTAAACAAAACCCAAGCATAGCTAGCATGCATGGCGTATCTGCTTCTGTGGGCTCGCTGCTGGTTTATTATTTGCGTGTGCATGCATGGCAATATTATTAAAAAAACGACAACAACGCCTTCGGCTTCGGATGCCATGGGCCGGCGTCCGTGCGTGTCGCCTGGTTAATACTAACCTTGCTCGCCTGTTTTGGAACCACACCTCCACCTGCCGTGGCCTCAGCTTCAGTTGCTTCGCCAACGCGACTTTCTGCTTCTGCTTGCTCCAAGCCAAAAGGACACCCCAACAGAAAGCAAAAGGAGGAGGACGTTCAGAAACAACAACTCGTCTCGAATTCTCGATAGAGTGGAAAAATGATGAATAATATCTGTACTTATTTGGAGGCATATTAAAATACAAATATATGTGGGGGAAAAAAAGAGATAACAAATACCATATACTGTACAATATATATGTGTGTGGCTGTAGTAATAATCAGACATGTACGCAGCCAGTCGACTAGTAATTCATCGAGGTGTAGTACTAGGCAAGGCAAGTGCAGCCGCAGCCGCAGCCGCAGCCGTTTTGTGGTGCGTAGCAAAGCAGCGAAGCAACCAGTCAATCTCGATCGGAGTCACGCCCAACGTGTCGCGCACGCAGGGGCAGGGGTACAGTACTACGACGTACCGGGTTCAGGGTGCTGTGCTCCTTGAAGCGGTCCTCCAGGAGCGCGGACTGCTCCTTGGTCAGCCTCAGCTTCTTCCGCGTGCTCCCGTCGTCGTCGTCGTCGACCTCGTTGCCGGCGCCGGCCCGCGGCAACGCGGCCGTAGACGACGCCCGCTCTCCCTCGGCGTCATCCACGCGCTCCCTCTTCACGCCCGCCACTGACAGCGACGACACGCTGTGCGCGGCCCCGCCCCCGCCGGACCCGGTCCCGGTCGCGGTCGCTGTCGCTTCGTCCGGCAAGCTCAGCGTCAGCGACGGCTCCAGCGGGTGCGGCGACGGCAGCCGCACCTCCCTGCTCAGTCGGCGGCTCATACCACCGTGGCGCGCCGCACCAGAGGCGCCGCCGCCGCCGCTGCCGAGGGACAGGCCCAGCGCCAGGCCTGCGTCGTCCAGGTGGACGTCCTCCTGAGCCATGGCGCGCGTGCGCTCAGGATCAGAAGAGTAGCTAGCTATGTGGCCGCCACTTCAGTTAGTTAGAGCTCGGTTTCTCTCTCTGACGGCCGGCAGGGCAGCCAAAAGGCTGTGTGTGTACCTGTGCGTGTGCGTTCTGGGGAGGAAGAAGCCAGGAAGGCGAGCGAGGGGAAGGAAGGAATGAAATGGTTGAGGAGGAAATGAGGAGGGCAGGCGAGAATATTTGAGGAGGAGCGGAGCCGGCAACGGACAAGCGCGCGGATGCACGCGCACATCACGTGCACGTACGTACGCGAGCCCACGCTTCGACACTTGCTGCACAGGGAGAGTTTAAATGTAAACGGAAGAGTAAACCGCAAGCAGGCTGTTTTCGGTGACACCGTCGTCCATGCACCAGTATTTACTGTAACATTCATTGAATTTATCTTTAAGATCTTTATATTGATTAATTTCTTCAAAACCCTATAAAAATAAGAACTATTATTTATAAATATGCTATCGGAACCTTTTCAAACCCAGTAGAAAAAAAAGAAAAATGGTGCGGCATATGATAATTATTACCGCATTATAAATTATAAAAGTGGTGTCCTTACTTCTACCGGTTTCCTCATTTTTACCCAAAGAGCAACTCCAATAGATTCTCTATATCCTTCCTAATCTATATAAATAAATATATTTTTTTTAAAAAAATATCTTCCAACAGCTTATCTAAATGGCTATCCACATATAATCATCATCTATTTCGGGATTCTCACTAGCCAAATATAGAAAACATGAATGACTCTCTAGAGTGCAAACAAGATATATGAATATTGTTGGAGATTAAAAAGATATAGAAAATGTTTTTTTAATACAAATAGCTCTCCAAATGATAATTTAGAGTGAAATTTTAAAAGGCTTTTGGAGATGGTCTTAGTTGTGTTTTTCTTAGTTTTGATGAAGAGCAAAAGGGCACCAAAAACCACTTATATTTCCTTCAACATAAGAGGAAAACAGTAAATATGACATATGTTTATATTAACATTTTGGCATTACAAAATGTATAGAGAGCCCGAAATTAAAAAAAAACCACAACCCGGTTTAGAGAACAATAATATGATCCGAAGAATATAGCTTGAAGCCACAACCCGGTTTAAAAAACCAGTAAATTTTTGAACTATATATATATATATATATTTTTTTTCGGCGTGCTTTCATTATAACTCGGTCTAGAGCTTTATAACTAATCTTAGTTTGGCCACTGACTAGGACTACTCTCATTCCTATCTGCTGGGGTTGAAGATGGGAAGAAGCACCGCATCAAGTGGTTGTGTGTGAGATTGTGGCAACATTACTCATCACCCACTCAACCAACCATGCATGGCTGTGATGCTTGCTCATTTACTTGGTGCCCGGTTGGCCTAGCTTCGCAGCTGGTGCCTTCCTCCCAACATCCGGTTACTTTCCTTCTCCGTCCAGCAGCCCCGGCAGAGCTCTCTCTCTCTCTCTCTCTCTCTCTCTCTCTCTCTCTCTCTCTCTCTCTCTCTCTCTCTCTCTCTCTCTTTTCTGACCCTAAACTTCGGTAGCAATCGCGTCGCGTCAGTCTTTTTCCTTAACAAATTAAACCACACTATAGACATAGCTACTTACTCCTGTGCCTCACTATTGAGTGGCATCGCGCGGAGTATCACTAAAGGAATATAGTATAACTATAACAATAAAAAAAATGAACACTAGTATCAAGCTGGAGATTTAAGACCTGTTTAGGAGGGTTTCTCTAGGTACGACCCTTTCCTACGGTATCCAAGGGGGTTAGAGCTGGTGAGACCAAAATTTTCTAGTTTGACCTGCTTCATTTCAGTTCATTTGAAAGGAAAGATAAAAAACACAGTTTGCTGTTATATTCTATAAATTTTCTTAGAAGCTAAAGCTATTTTAGAGAAGATTCTATTCTAAATGGCGCCCAACCAAGCTAATAAGCTGTCGTCAACTGGGACTGGCGTGGCTGCCGCTTTGTCGCAGCTTGGTCACACAAATTCCAGCGGGTTGGACTCGGCCTGTTGCCCTCTTTCCACACCACCTCACGCTCACAGCAACTGGTTTCCACATCGGACACCGAACCCTGGCTGGCTGGCTCTGGAAAATGAGAGGGAAAAAAAAAAGAACATAGGAAAAGGGGCGGGGCTTCGGGACTGTGGGGCAGGGCATGTTGCTTCATCCTGTGACACCCTTTTCCAATGATTGGTCTGGAGTTCACGTTACACGCATCCTTGACTGGGCTAAAGAAATAGTAATAATCTCTTGTTTGGTTGGTCTGCAGGGGTCCTGCTGCGTTGCGCGTCGCCCTGTTCACCACATGGCGTGCCGGAGATGAACAGGCGGAGGCGGCAGAGTAACGGAACGGGATCGAGCGATCGGACTGCCGGTGTTTGTCATCCAACAAAGTGTGCGCTTTATGTGATGATGGTACGTGCGGCATGTAATCTAGGGCAACTTTTTTTTTTCAAACACGATGTTGCAAAATATATGTACTCTAGTCTAGAATAGACTATATTTTCTAAGTAAACAGATGCAGCTCCACAGGATTATTCACTACCGGAATCCGAGGCTTTGCCGAGTGTTGGCCTCTTTGCCGAGTGCCTTTTGTCGGGCACTCGGCAAAGAATTCTTTGCCGAGTGCCGCTCTCGGTAAAGCTAGGCACTCGGCAAACCGTGCTTTGCCGAGAGCTGAACACTCGGCACCGAACGACACTCGGCAAACCGTGCTTTGAAGAATTTTTTCAATTTTTTATCACAACCTGTACATATGATATCATGACACGTGGCCAAGTTTCATGATTTTCTGACTTTGTTTGTGTTTTATACAATTTTTAAACATGTGGATGGCAAGTTCACGACCATGTTTAGTGAGCATGTTGCTCGAAGTTTTCGGTCCGCTCATGAAATCGGTCGTAACTTATGCTAAGTAACATGAATATCATTTTTTTCATGCACGGTTTTCCAAGTTTCGAGTGACCTGCAGTTCAAATTTGAATTTTCTGAAGAAATTCAAATAAACAAACTAAATCTACTAGCTATTTCAAACTCTGTTAAAATTGTCCACAAATGATACATGTAGATCTACATAGTGTAGGAACATACCACAAAAAGTTTGGGAGACAAAATAAAAAAAATACAAATGCACTTTGCCGAGTGTCTAGGGATGACACTCGGCAAAGACTTCTTTGCCGAGTGCTAGATGTGTGGCACTCGGCAAAGAGGTAGTAAAGAACCTTTGCCGAGTGCCGCAACGGGGGACACTCGGCAAAGAACTCTTTGCCGAGTGCCGCTGATCTGGCACTCGGCAAAGAATATTTTAAAATTTTAAAAAAATCTTTGCCGAGTGCCGGATCACGGGCACTCGGCAAAGAAACAAACTTTAACCGGCCGCGCGGCCGGCTTTCTTCTTCCTTCTGCTTTGCTTCTTCTTTCTTCTTCCTCCACGAGCCGCCCGCCTCACCGCCGCCCGCCTCACCGCCGGCCGCCTCACCGCCGCCCGCCTCACCGCCGCCGGCCTCCCCACGCCTCAACGCCGGCCGCGCCCGGCCGCCCGCGCCCCACCGCCGCGCCCCACCGCCGCCGTTCGCCTGCCTCCAAGGTAAACAGCAGCTGCTTCATTTAGTATAATTCAATTTTCGGCCTGTTATTTACATGTATATAGTTTCAGTGTAATCTTTTCCACTCGAGAACGCACTTCATGATTTCATAGTTATCATGTGGTTACTCTCTAGTCTTGACTGACAGTATGGATCCAGTAGCAGATCCCGTATGTTTAGCATACGGATCTCACGGGGAGGGAGGGAGATGTACAGTGGGGTAGCGGAGTAGTAGACGACGTGGGGGCCGAAGGTGAGGAAGGCGCAGTTGAGGAAGTGGAAGACCGTCATCTCGCCGCCTCCGCCGTCGTCTGCGGCGTCTGTGGAGCGGCGAGACCGATGCGCCTGAGACCGTACGGTACATGCGAGACGATTAGGGGACGCGGTGGGGGTAATTGGGCTCTAATCGGACCCGGCAGTGTGAAGGGGAATGCTAGCTAGGCTTTTGCGCTTGATGGTCTGATGGGCCTGAACTTGCGTAGCACACACCGATACGGCCCACGGAGCTGCAGACTTGAGGTCAGTTTTTTTTATGTGACTGCTCTTTCGAAAAACAAAAAACGTACTGTACACAAATGTTTGGCTTCCCTGACGGAAAAAAATGGTTACCCGTCCGCCACACTGGGGTCTCGGGAAAGCAGAAGTCAGAACGGTTCGACGTACGTGTCCTCTGTGAAACACCTGATGATGCCGCTCGGGCGCTCGGCGGCTAGTCAGAACCATAGTAGACAGGGGCGTGAGGCTTCGGCCGGTCCTTGGCCTCGTGCGGTCGGAGCTCGAGGTGGAGGAGCCTGCAAGCGGCAGCGGGGCAAGGGGCAGGGGCAGGGGCAGCGGGGAGTAGCTTGTGAGACGGTGGTGGTGGTGGCATACCAGGGTTGAGCGCGCGGGCGAACGGGAGCGCCGAAGAGGAGCCTGCAGCGGTGGTGTTGGGGGCATGAGGCAGCGTGAGGAGTTACGGATTTCCCATGGCATGGGGAGACTGATATTTGCCATCACCACACTGTTAGCAACACTAATCTCTTAAAGTCAAACCAGTAGCGACAAGGGAATAGAATGGAAGAGAATCTAGATACTTGAGAGAAGGGAGGAAGAAGATGAGCAGTAGTTGGAAGATAGAGAGTTCAGGTTCTAAAAAATGATTCTTGGATGATCCTCGCCCTTCCTTTATTCCTGCTCCTTGTAGTGCTCATTTCAGCTAGTTGGGCTGGTGTGTACTATATGGGTCGGTTCCTAACATTCTCCCCTCCTTAAGCTTCGTCCCTAGCCCCACGACCCACCACCTGCAGAAGGCGCCGTTGACAGTCGTAGATCCGCCGACGACCAACGCCCCTGACCCAGGCAAACCACGCCGCCGCCGTAGCGAGCCAGCCCCGCTGGCCAGCCACAGCCACGCGAGCGCGGGCATCGCCGCCACGAGTCAGTCGTGCGAGCCACCACGCCACCCGCCCATGCTAGCAGGGAGGAGCAGTAGACAACGACCAGCCTCCTAGATTAGGCTAGCCAGCTCGCTGATCCGGCCTTCCCAACGGCGGTCCAGGTCGTCGTCCACCTCCAGGTCCGATCCTGCCCCTTCTGCAGCCACCCGGGCAGCGTCCAGTGCGACATCTTTCTCAAGGAACGCCGGCCGTTCGCCGTGGCTGCGGTTGGCACGACCGGCACCACAACGACTGTGGCTGGTGTGGTGACGACGACGGCCGTGGCTGGGCGCCATCGACTCTGGCTATTCTAGGTTGTGGCGGCCTGGAGAGGTTGGAGCGTGTGAGTGACAGTTGCGAAGATGATGCTCTCATTTCAGTGGCAACGAGTGTGGCGCACAGGCAAGGTGTTACTGGTTCCGTGTGCCCATCTGCTGGGTAGTGGTGGTGGTGCGCGTGCGCCGCCCACGGCGCGTAGGGGACGACGGCGGAGGGGAGAGGGAGGCGGTGGTGGTACTGGTGGTGCACGACGGGCGGGTCGGGTCGGCACCGCCAGTCGATGAAAAGCCTGCCGCGCGCCGCCTCGCTGATGCCGCGGCCGAAGGAGACTGTGTCCCCGGCGTCGAGGCGCTTCTCCTTGACGAAGCGGCTCCAGCCCTTGGTCATCACGTAGCTCTGGCTACTGTTCCAGTAGGAGTAGCGGAAGCGCCAGGGCTTCCCCGTGCGGTCCTCGAAGCTGAGCAGGAGGCCCTTCTCGTTCGCCGCCGCGTCCAGCGGGAAGTACTTCTCCGCGTGCTGCTTCGGGATCACCAGCCGGTTCAGCTTCCCAACGTCGCTCTCCGATCGCGGGCGGCGACCGGGTCGCGGGCGGGGGAGTGGTGAACTCCATCGATCTCCGATCGACGACCGGCGATCGGTCGAGATCGAGCCGGCCGTCCGTCGAGGCAGCAAGTCGAACGTAGGCCGTAGACGCCGGCCGATCGATCGACGCTGCTGCCGCTACCGCCTCCGCGTTGAGACTTTACTTTGTTTTGGAGGTCGGGTAAAAACCAGAGGTGGGTGTTGGATCAAGATCGCTGGCGAAAAATTGGAGCTGCCTCGAGTCTGGGTGTGTTGAGGCCCGGGAACGATAGCTCTTTTGGCCGTGTGCGGCCCGTCTGGCAAAGTCGGAGCTGCTTTTACCTTGTGTTGAGCTCGGCAACGATGACTCTGAATGTGCTTTAGATAATCCTAAATGCTCTCAAAACCCTGCGCAGACCGAGGTTAGAATCATGTGTATTAGATAATCCTAATACACACCCTTAAATTAGGATTTAATTCTTGTGCTCACTTGTTCTCAGCACTAATTAGATTGCTCTATTACCTTTGCAGTGTATACTTTAGGTGATTTTTTTGTTACTGTGTGCATGTCAGCCATCGTGCTGTTAGTGTTATTTGCAGGTTTTAAAAACCTCAACGTACAGGGGAGGTGCTGTCGATTTTTTTTTTTGTATTAATAGACTTGTGTTTCTTTTTTACAGAGAAGATACTTGTCTTCCTAGCCGCTGCGGGTCTGCCTGCACCGCGTCGCGTCGCCACTGCACCGACCCGCCACAGCCCCACTAGCCTGACTCCACCGCCACCCTAGGTATAACCTCTATTTCCGCATCATGGTCGTAGATCACGTAACCCAGTTAGGCGTCTCCCGTTCGAAAGTGATACGGTGTAGATATGCAGATCTTTGCATATCTACAAATGTATCAGTTTCGAATTGTCCACGTTTTTTGGACAGCCCGCGGTTGCGTAGATGGTGTTAGTTTCCATGCTCTACTCCGGTCCGAGAAAGAGTTTCGGCGTCACCTCCCTGTTGTTCTCCGGACAGTACACTCTCCCTGCCAGGACGTGTATCCGGAGAACAGCGGGGAGGTGCTGCCGAAATTCTATCTCGGATCGGAGTAGAGCATGGAAACTAACTCCATCTACGCAACCGCGGGTGGGATTAGGACCTATCCTCACCTATTAGAAGGTAGGAACGTAGTGTACATGCATTACATGTCTATATTAAACTATACTCGGTTATATATGTTAGAGGATGGAGGACCGTGAGTGGATGTACACGGGCCGCGTTCGACGTAATGATGTCACCCCAGAATGGATTAGGAAGACCGATGCTTTCGTGGAACGGGCATATGGCGAAGCTGCTAAAGGAGCTAGCCTAGTCCCTTGTCCGTGCAGCAAATGTGACAACCAGAAAAGAAAACCAAAGAAGGCCATGGTAGAACATATTTGGAAGAATGGATTTACGCCGGACTATACTCGGTGGATCTTCCATGGTGAAGCGCATCGCACGAGAGAGGAGGTGGTGAGACAACGCGTCGAGGATTACGATGCTGATGCCGGGGTAGCAGACATGTTGAACGACTATCACGAGGCACAGTTCGCCGAAGGACGTACGGAGGACGAGCCAGAGGCGACCGCAAAGGCATTCTACGACATGTTTGACGCGGCACAGAAACCCCTTCACGGCAAGACAAAGGTTTCTCAACTGGATGCCATTGGGCGTATAATGGCGTTGAAGTCGCAGTATAGCATGAGTCGAGACGCCTTCGATGGTTTGTTGACAGTTATTGACAGCCTGCTTCCGGAGGATCACGTTCTGCCAAAGAGCATGTATGAGGCACAGAAACTCCTTCGTGCACTCAAGATGACGTATGAGCAGATACATGCTTGTCCGAAGGGCTGCGTCCTATTTAGGAAAGAACACACTGAGGCAAAGTACTGTCCAAAGTGTAAATCGTCTAGGTTCATGGAGGTAGACTCTGGTGATGGACAGAAGAAGCAGCTCGACATCCCCATGACAATCCTACGCCACCTTCCGTTCATACCGAGGATCCAGCGTCTATACATGACAGAGGAATCCGCGAAACAGATGACATGGCACAAAAAAGGCAAACGATACAATCCTGACAAGATGGTTCACGCATCCGATGGTGAAGCATGGACCCACTTTGATGCCATTCACCATGAGAAAGCCAAAGAGGCTCGACATGTTCGTGTTGCGCTGGCCACAGATGGGTTCAATCCCTATGGAATGACCGCTGCCCCATACACATGTTGGCCCGTGTTCGTTATCCCCATCAATCTCCCCCCCGGCGTATGCTTTCAAAGACAGAACATATTCGTGTCGTTGATAATTCCTGGACACCCGGGGAATAAAATGGGCGTGTACATGGAGCCTTTGATTGATGAATTGGTCCGTGCTTGGGAGGAAGGGGTATGGACGTACGACCGAGCTACGAAGACAAACTTCAAAATGCATGTTTGGTACCAGTACTCCATGCATGACTTTCCGGCGTATGGGCTATTTTGCGCCTGGTGTGTTCACGGTAAGTTCCCATGCCCAGTTTGCAAGGAAGCTCTTAGGTTCATTTGGTTGAAGAAGGGTGGCAAATATTCGTCATTCGATAAACATCGACAATTTCTCCCTCCTGACCATGCATTCCGACAAGACATCAAGAACTTTACGAAAGGTGTCGTGGTGACAGACCGCCCACCTGCAATGATGACTGGTGCCGAAGTTCGCGAACAGATAGATGGTCTCGTGGCCAACCCAGAAGGTGGTTTTGTGGGATATGGTGAGCAACATATGTGGACACATAAGTCGGGCTTGACTCGGCTCCCCTATTATGATGACCTGCTCCTTCCACACAACATTGACGTGATGCACACTGAAAAGAATGTCGCCGAGGCACTTTGGGCGACAATTATGGAGATTCCTGATAAGTCAAAGGATAACGTAAAGGCAAGAGTGGATCTGGCAGAGTTATGTGATAGACCAAACCAAGAGATGAAGCCGCCTAGTGGTGGTAAGACATGGAGAAGGCCTAAGGCCGATTTCGTCCTGAGCAGGGCCCAGAGGAAGGAAGTACTACAGTGGATCAAGATGTTAATGTTCCCTGATGGGTATGCAGCTAACCTTAGTAGGGGGGTGAACTTATCTACTCTGCGAGTCTTAGGGATGAAGAGTCATGACTTCCACATATGGATTGAACGAATTCTTCCGGCGATGGTTCGAGGCTATGTCCCTGAGCATGTCTGGCTAGCGCTTGCAGAGTTGAGCTATTTCTTCCGCCAGCTTTGTGCAAAAGAGTTAGCTCGGACCATGATTGCAGACTTGGAAAGGATGGCACCCGTGTTACTGTGTAAGCTGGAGAAGATCTTTCCACCCGGCTTCTTCAATCCGATGCAGCATTTGATTATTCATCTCCCATATGAGGCACGAATGGGGGGGGCCCGTGCAGGGACGTTGGTGCTATCCAATCGAGAGATGTCTAAAGAGTATCCGAAAGAAATGTAGAAATAAATGCAAAATCGAGGCTTACATTGCAGAGGCATACATACTGGAGGAGGTGTCAAACTTCACAACAACTTACTATGGTGACAAACTGCCGAGCGTGCATAATCCACCCCCTCGTTACAATGATGGCGGCAATGAATCGAACCTCAGCATTTTTCGAGGGCAACTCGGAAGCGCGAGTGGTTCGACCACCAAGACCCTGAGACATGAAGAGTGGCGCCATATCATGCTATATGTATTGACCAACCTTGAAGAGGTGACGCCATACATGGAGCAATTTCTTCATGAATTCTGGCGTCGATCAAGGGACCCAACTCCACAGGAATATGATACCCTTCTTAGAAAGGGTGCGGGAAATGGATTGCCCGATTTCATTTCCTGGTTTAAACATAAGGTACGTGCTTAGTTTGTTATTCCAAGTTGCTCTTACGTGCGAATAATATAACAATCTAGCGTGTTTGAACTTGCAGGGCCAAAGAGAGCCGTCTATGAGTGCCGAGTTGAGACAAGTAGCCAATGGCTTTGCCTATAGGGTCAGGAAATTTTCTGGGTATGACATCAATGGATACCGTTTTCGCACAACAAGCTACGACCAAAGTCGGCCCAATCGAAAAACCACGTGTTCTGGAGTCTTTACGCCCGGGCTTGACGAGGTCGAGTATTATGGAAGAATTGAAGAAATATATGAACTCAATTTTTATGGTTCCAAACCTCTTACTCCAGTGATATTCAAATGTCATTGGTTTGACCCTGAAGTTACGAGACGGACACATTCTAATCTTGGGATAGTCGAAATTCGACAGGATTCCACCTTAACAGGAGACGATGTCTACATTGTGGCCCAACAGGCCACACAAGTGTATTATCTTCCATATGCGTGCCAAACGAAACAACATCTTAAGAGTTGGGATGTTGTGTTTAAGGTATCACCGCACGCTAAATTACCTGTTCCAAACGATGAAGATTATAACTTAGACCCGGACACATATGACGGAGAGTTCTTCCAAGAAGATGGGCTCGAAGGGCAATTTGAGATAGACTTAACCGAAGCGATCGGAATGGAAGTAGATATTGAAATGGTTGTTGATGACGAGGATGATGAGGTGCAAAATGAGAATGACTTAGAAATACTTGAAGGCAATGCCAATGACGAAGTTGCGCCTTCAGATGATGTTGACTATGAAATGGTTGATAGTGATGATGACACTTATGATCCGGCTAACCCGGACACATATGAAGATTATTTTTAATCGATGTAATGCTATATTTCATTTATTTTGCATATGTTTCTAAATACATATTTTTTTATCTGTGCTTAATTGTTTACTCTTAATTGCAGGTTGTTGGACAAAGATGGTGGGCGGTGGGACGAGGACGAGGAGGGGGAGGGGGAGGGGGAGGAGGAGCACCCGTAGGACGGAGGAGGAGGCGCAGCAGGACGACGCCGTACAGCAGCAGGTGGAGCAGCAAGCCGCTGTCGATGCGGCACAACAGGACGACGACGATGCGGCGCAGCAGGACGACGACGACGACGCCGCCGCTCAGCAGGACGTCTCAGGTTCTGGCTCCTCAGGTTCGAGGAGTATCTACCTGCGAGGTCCCGCGAGCCTACCTAAGCGACCCATACTTCGTGACAGACGTCCGCTCATACGACCCGATGGAGAGAGGTAGGTAACTTTAGATGTTGATGCTGCTTTTTCATGTTATATGTTCAAATTAATAATAGAAACTAATACTTCATCTTAATCACTTCGACAGGTCTTGGATGGTTTTGGAGACTGCAGGGGGTCACGGCCGCAACCCCAATGGCATCCTCGGCCTTCTATGCCGGGAACACTTCCCTGGGCTTGTCGAGTACGCCGGAGTGATGAGCCCAGCGTACACCTTCGACCACTACGCCGTTGCCCCCGATGCAGTAGATCGGGACGGCAGACAATTCAACAACAAGGCGGAGCGGGTCAAGCAAGAGCTGTGGGTAAGTCTTCCTCGCACTATATTGTTTAATAAGTCGCATTTGTTGCATATTCTTTAAATAATGTATGGATACATCGTCTTTGTATGTAGGATTTCTTCAGGTGCGATGCTGGATACGAGGCCAGGGCGGATGTGGTGTCTACGACGTGCTGTAAGAAGCTCGTCGTGGACATGCACTACGAGGCGCGCATCCAGACCATCGTCACTTACCACGGCTCCGTCCTTGGGGAGAAGGTGAACAAGAAGGACGCCCGAACCATGTCATTGACTGCGGACCAGTACTTGCAGGTAAATACAAAACTTTATTATTGGTACTAAATATGCTTATTCTTATCTTCTGATATGCGGTGTACTTATATTTTTTTAGATGATTCCTCATTGGTGCGCCGCGCATCCTGAGTGCTGGGAGAAGATGGTGCAGAGGTGGTGCTCGGCTGAGTGGGACGAGGCGCACAACGCTAGCCGGGAACGACGTTTGCTGATGCAAGGTCCCTCCCACCATCAAGGCAGCCGCAGCCTGGGCAAATACGCGGAAGCATGGGTACGCGCTCTTTTTTATTTAGGTATATAACTTTCGATTAGACATGATTTCTAACCATATCGTTGGTTTTCTCGCAGTCGGCGGCACATGGTGGCGCGCCTTGCTCCACGTTCTCGGCATATGCCATGGCCCACAAGGGGAAGGCGACGTCCGACGTCACCTACAACCCGGATGACGGGCCCGAGGCGTACACCAACCCCGCCATCCACAGCCGACTCAGTGAGTACACCGCAATGGCCAAGGAGGTCCATGGGCCAGATTACGATCCGAGGATCGAGGACATCGACGGAGATGTCCTCATGAGGGTCGGAGGAGGCAAGAGGTATGGGCGGTACTGGATTGCCGACGGGGCAATCGACTCGTCCTCTACTCCCACTCTCTCTCAGGTGCGAGCAAGGAGCACGAGCGCGAGCCCAGCCATACGACCTCGGCAGGACACCTCACAGCATCGTATCCAGCAACTCCAGGTTATTCCTTATCTATTCATCGTTCATTAATTTTTATATATCTTCTCTTTGCATTATCGTAACATTAGGGCGAAATATTACAGACTCAGCTAGATGATGAGAGGAGGCAACGTGAGGAGCTGGAGAAGAGGATGGCGGATTTGTTCGCGTACGTGCAGAGCCTTGGCGCCGCACAGGGTCATGCTCCACCACCTCCGTTGTTCCCTGCAATTGACCCTGCTGAGTTCACTACTCCTGTGAGTATCAAAATTTTAGTACTGCATGATATATATTCATATGTTCTCACACATACAATCTATTCTCTATGCAGGGTCAATCGGCGGCGGCGAACAACCCTCATGCTTCGTCCAGCCCTTCGCCGAACCAGTCCAGATGCCCACCTCGTTGATGATCCAGACTTGGTCTTGTGAGTGTTGGTGATGTTTGGCTAGTGACACTTTGTGATATATATGTGACGGTTGGTGATGTTTGGCTAGTGATCCAGACTTGGTAAATACACATACTTGTATTTGTGAGACTTATATTAGTGACACTTTGTGATATATATGGTGTTGATGATAAATGTGTTCATTCTGTGATGCGATTGATATATAATGTGATGTGAATGATATATATCTTTTGTTTGTTTGGATGGAACAGCAAAAACAAATAAAAAAGGGACATCCTGGTCACTTTGCCGAGTGTAACACTCGGCAAAGGTCGCTTTGCCGAGTGCTATGACCATGGCACTCGGCAAAGAAGGCAACCTGGGAACCGGTAAAGCCATCTTTGCCGAGTGCTGACCATGGCACTCGGCAAAGAAGGCAACCTGGGAACCGGTAAAGCCGTCTTTGCCGAGTGCTGAAAATGGCACTCGACAAAGAAGGCAACCTGGGAACCGGTAAAGCCGTCTTTGCCGAGTGCTGAAAATGGCACTCGGCAAAGAAGGCAACCTGGGAACCGGCAAAGATGTCTTTGCCGAGTGCCGCTGCCAAGGCACTCGGCAAAGGGACTGGCAAAGGGGCCCACTGGAGGGTTCTTTGCCGAGTGCCAGTCCACCAGACACTCGGCAAATAAACCTCCTTTGCCGAGTGTCGCCGTGGGCACTCGGCGAAGGATCCGTCACCGTCACTTGGCGCCGTGACGGTGACTTTTCTTTGCCGAGTGCCCGACAAAAAGTACTCGGCAAAGATGCTGTTGCCGATGTACAGTTCGCCGAGCGTTCTTTGCCGAGTGTTACACTCGGCAAAGCATTTGCCGAGTGTAAAATAGCCTTTGCCGTGTGTCTCAGACACACGGCAAAGAAGCTGATTCCGGTAGTGATTTGCTAAAAAAAGTAAGATTGTGAGAGCGTCGGAGCTTTTCTTGGAAATTTCAATTTTTTGTGAAGTTGCTCTACGGTGAAATTTATTGAGCAAAGTTTGTGAGCTGTCCCAAATAAAACCTTAATTCTAATAGTTTTTATCTTTCCCAATTAAATTTGACAATGGAGACCCGATCCTCTGTTCCCCATATCTATTCCCCATAGGGAATTCCCTCCCTCTAACCTCTTTCTAACCAAACAAGCTCTTAGGAGATGGAAATGGCCGGATGGGGACAATTAATCCCCGCGAAGATTGGAACGGGAAAATTTACTCCTCATCAGATTTGTGGGGACGGAGATGGGGAACCATTCTCTATCCCTATTTTCCACGTACTTGTCCCGTGAACTTTTGTTGTTCTAGATTAGTATTTTGGGACATCAAAATTCTACGGCACATAACCTTGCTAGAATAATTAGCAAACTAAACTATAAAATAGATGTCGCTTGGTATTTAATATTGCTTGTTAAATTTAAACTGATATGATATAATTAATTTATATTTATCTTTAAATATTGATTTTCATAATGTGACGAGTTTCTCATAAAAAATTCTCCGCGTGAGGACGGGGATGGGAGAAAAACACTTTTGTGAGTGTTCGAGGCTGAGAATTGTTTCTCCTCTTGGGATGGGGATGGTGAGGATTCGAGGAATTTCTCGTTGACATCCCTATTCTCAACTGTTTATCAAATCCTCAACAAACTCATTACCACAACTACTGTATTTAGTTATCCAAACGTACCAGAAATTGTTAGGCATTTAGAAAATACTGTTTGGAAAAAAAAACATTAGTCTTGTAGTGACGATGGACGGATGGAGCCAACATTTACGTATAAATTTTACATCAATGTCACTTAGTTACCAGCCCGTGCAGCAGTATTATATTAGTCTGATATGATGCAGTAGTTGTTTAAACCAATTTTTGTGCCCGTCGAAATACCTGCCGTAGTCAAGATTGCCTTCGCGTGTTGTTTCCCCTCCTACAATATATAGCATCTTGCATTGACATCAGACTATTAATTCTCAACCACCATACAAGACGTCGCAGCACGGCCATTTTAGTGCACCCTACAAATTAATATACGATGGCATACAGCTACACACACACACACACACACCATTTTTTATAGCGGTGATATATTGCCATACACGTACGTCTAGCTGACTGACACGTACGTGTCCAAGATGATTGCACCATGATCAGATGAATGTGGACGGCGCACCACCAAATCCGATCGATCGATCGATCATCAGATTCGGATTCTTTTCACATGATCATTGGTGCTCCAGGCTAGGACAAGAGTACGTGGTTGTATCGAGTGCGCTGTACATGTAAGTCTTGGGGCCAGCATCCTTCAACACACAACATGAGATGCCGGCCTTTTTATAGTTCTTCCATGCACGCACTGCAGGGCCAGCACTACTGGCCCTCCCTTCCCCCATATTATCTGGCCTCTCCATGCGCCCTCTTTGACACCAAGAGGGGCATGGCGACCGTAGACGGCAAGAGGAGGACACACCAGCTAATGGCGGCAGAGGGGTTGTGGCTCATTGCACCGTGTGGTCCCCACAAACAACCAACTGGGTTTCTCTCTTTTGTAGGTTGCTTGGGGGCACTTGCCACCTGGGTTGTTCCCCTCACTTTTGACAATAACGTTGATGTGGCCAGCTACTATACATATTTGCTCCCATTAATTTTAATTTCTCGTGGAGATTTCTTGACAAAACCTAGCTATGCTATATATACATACTACTAGACGGTGAATGATAATAATGGTCATGATCTCTGGTGAGGCTGATGGGCTCAATGATCAGCTTGCGATCTACCAACCGCCCCCCATTTAACTGCACTGTACTATTGTTGGTTAGTTGTCCAATGACAATCCTAAAACCGGTCGTGCAAAAAGGATCCGATCGATGATGTTCACTGCCAACCACAATATATGTAATCTGTCTTTCAAATGCCACATGGACTTCAGATCAATGTGTTAGCTCGCGTCACGTTTAAGAAAAGCACAGTCCCAACTATAGATGTTTTTTTTCACGCGAAAAAGTTAGTGGATTAAGACCCTATTTATTAATTAGAGCTTTTAGGATGCTTCGTCGTCTCAGCGTAAAAAGTCATAAGCTAAAACAAATAGATAACCTTTTAGTTTAGCTTCCGAAAAGCTAGAAGCTCACAAAAACTGAGTTTATATGAAAAGCTAAAAAAAGCTTTGTTGTTTTGTGAGCATTCTATAGCTTTTTTAGGTTTAGAAAGCTAATAACATCATTGAAAAATTATATATCATCCGCTTCTCAAAATTAAAAGTCCAATACCAATCTCTCAGAAAAGCTCTAAAAGCTCAAACAAATAGACCCTAAACAGAGACATGTGTCCTTGAACGAGGGCCAGAGACAGTTTAGCGCTTGCACACCCTCCGTGAGGGGACGTAGCCTTTAGCCTGTATCATGTACACCGGATCATGCTAAAAATGTGTGACGATGATTCATGAGTTTGACGGGAGTCGATAAGTTAAATTATCTGACTAGACTAGTTAGCATACGTTTTGTTGTGCAGTGATGTAGTTGGAAGTTGGGAGAGACGTGTTCCATGTGCTCTCATTTTTGTGTGCTCTAGTGCTATTGCCCTAGTTGCGTACGAAGCAAACCACCTGCAGATGGAGAAAGCGTTCTAAACCAAGAGGCTGATTTAAGGGTATGATTTTGTTACAAGTCTATTCGGGGCTACGTAAGAAACTATAGCGCTAAAAAACACGCGATCTACTTTCTCCATTTAAAATCATAATTAAGTTCCTTTGAATTTTTCTATATAGATAAATAGCAAAAGCTACCCATCTAAAAGTTAAAACAATTTACAATTGAAAATGAAATGATCCGAGAGTACATGTGTAGCCAACAACAACATACAATACATTCAAACATCTAACCATATAATCATGAAAAAATCATCTTCCCTAGATTTTCCTCTAAGTTTCTGATTAGATCCACTAGCTAAACTTAGTCGATAAAGTTTAGCTGCTAGAGACTAAAATGTACAATCTCTTTAGCTATTTTAATCTTACTAAACCTATCTAAAGTGTGAGTATTGATGAAATTACCTAACGTCTACCTATACCAGGGGTGCCCCAAAACACCCCGGAAGACCTACTCTAAGACAAGGGCACTGGATGACAACTCAATTAAAGGACTAACAAGTGTGCTAAGTGTTGAACAGATGCTTAATGTAAAAGCTAACAGGGTTCAACACAAGTGAACAAGTGTGATGGTCCAAGGACTAGATGATGGATAGATAATGGTCATCACAAGTAAGATGGACATTGCATAAAGTGAGACTCCGGTGCGTAGCTCGGAGACAACTGATCAAGCCAAGGATGGAAGCAAGAAGAGCTTCGAGGTACCAAGTGCACGGGAGAAGGTCAAAGAGGCTGAGGAACCCAAAGCCAAGGGTGAAGAAGAAGACTTGCAAAGTCAAGGGTGATCGAGTTGAGAAGAGCTATGGCACATCAAGGATCACTACATATGGACATGACTTACAACCAATGAGGAAACATCTATAGTTATGTGGTGTAAGTCATAAGGCTCAAGATCAAGCTCTAAGAAGTGAACAAGGTCACTAGAAGAAGAACCAGTATCAAAACCAGAACTGGAAGCAGCCCAAAAGAGCTAAGTGCACCTTGATCCTTAGTTTGAGTTGTTCCTAGTTTGGAGATATTCTATGTGACCTTTGCAGGATGTTGGAGCTCAGAAATGTCAGTCTAGATCAAGTTAAGATGACTTGATGATTTATGAGTCCAACATCAATCTTAAGCATGTCAAATGCTAGAGAGGTGAAAATCCAAGAGAAGGTATGTTTCTAGACTTAGTACATTGGTTTTTGTGTACTAACATATTTGTCTAATTGTTAGAAACAGAGAGAAGAAGAAAAGAAGAGAAAATACAAAAAGAAATAGACTTGGCTGGTGCAGCCATGACTATGCGTAGTCTGGGTGCACCGGACAGTGTCCAGTGCGCCAGGCTGGCATATGGTCAACTGGCCGCCCTCGGGAATTCATCGACGGCGTTTGGCTAAAATTCACCGGACTGTCCGGTGGTGCATCGGACTGTTCGGTGGTGCACCGGATTGTCCGGTGAGCCAACGGTCGGCCGGGCCAACGGTCGGCCGCGCAATCCGTGCGTGACGCGTGGCCGAGCCAATGGTCAGATGGGGGCACCAGACTGTTCGGTGTGCACCGGACAGTGTCCGGTGCGCCAACGGCTCCAAGTCTACAACGGTCGACTACGCCAATTCGAGAAGGAGATCCGCACCGGACCGTGAACAGTGGATGTCCGGTGGTGCACCGGACTGTCCGGTGCGCCACCCGACAGAAGGCAAGAATTGCTTTCCTGGATTGCTTCCAACGGCTCCTAGGCCCCTTGGGTCTATAAAAGGGACCTCTAGGCGCCTCAAACAAGAACACAAGTGCAGCCAACAAGTGTAGACATCACTCAGATCAATTCTCTCTCTCCCTCTCGTGTATATCTCTCTAGTTTGTGTAGAGGCAAAGCTATAAGCCTTGAGAGAGTGGAGAAGTGCTGCTAAGAGCTAGAGCAAGGTCTTGAGCATATCGTTACTCTGCCGGAGTGCTGCCAAGAAGATTGTAAGCAGCCGCGGTTTCGTTGTAACCAACTCAACATAGTGAAAGGCTCTATCTGTCATACTGACAGATCTGAGCAAACGGAGGAAGGAGTTAAAATAGACTCCAAGCCCAGGTGTGGCTAACTCCAACGAGGACTAGGCAAGCGTTTCAGGTTTGGCCGAACCTCGGGATAAATCCTTGCGTCTGTGTGCTCTGTTCTGTATTGTGTTCTGACTCTTTGTCTTACTCGCTTTTATATCTGCACTTCAACACTTATATGTGGTACAAGTTATATTTGAAGTGCAGGACATTTTGAGACAGGATCTTCTATTCTGCTGCAACCTACTCGAAGGATCTTTCATTCCACAGCGATCTGGTCTTCGAGTAGAGTAAGAACTAAAGTTTTAAAGTGTTAATTTTTATTCGCCTATTCACCCCCCCTCTAGGCGACATCCAGATCCTGTTCCTGGGCAAAGGGAACTTACAATTGGTATCGGAGCTAGGCCTCTCTAGTGTGGGCTTAGCCGTCCGGAGATGACGATGTCGTCACAAGAGGTAACTATAGAACTTCTTCTAGGCGATGGCTCTAATTATAAATCTTGGTCTGTCTCTATTTATAATGCCTTCATGCGTGTTGATCCTGATTTTTAGTCAAAATCCTTCTAATGATGAACTAAGATGTCTATCTCTTAATCACCATGCTCGCAACATCTTGGTTGACTCACTGTCTAGGAGTGCCTATTTTGCCATCATGAGTAGTGATAGTGATTTATTTGTTAATGCTCATGATCTATGGACTAAAATTAAGTTGAAATTTTTTAAGTCTATATGCACTGCTTCTACACCCTCTATTGCCTGTGATACTAACTTGTCCAAGGGAGAAGAACCAAAACGATGGCAACCAAACGATGAATCTACCTCACCGAAAGGTTCGTCTTCCACTAGTTATAAATGTCTTATTGCTAACAATGATAGTGGAGACGAAAGCAATGATGAGGAGGAGTATGAGGATGATAGCGAGGATGAATCTTCATCACCACAAGGTACATTTTCCTGTATTGCTTCCACTGATATTAATGACAGGGAAAATGAGACCGACGATGTGGAAGAAGAGGAGATTCGCCATTTCTACACCCATCTCAACAAAGAAGACAAAGCGCTCTTGGTTAAGCTGTTGAGAAGGAACAAGGAACAAGGCGAGACGCTTCTCAGGCTAGAGGAGATTCTCATCAAAACCAACGACAGCCTAGAGAAGATGACCAAAGAACATGAGGAGCTAAAGTGCTCTCATGATGATTTGGTCCAACGATATGATTCAATTTTAATTGAGCAAAGAAATGATGATGATACTTTATCTTGTGTTGCTCAACTTAAAACTGAAAATTCTATGCTTAGGAGTCAAGTAGAGATGATAAATCTGGAAAAACTTGATCTAAATGAAAAGTATGATATGTTGTCAAATTCTCATAGTGAATTGGTTGATGACCATATCATGCTCAATATTGCTTATGAGGTTGTCTTTACGAACTTAAATTCATGTGAACCTCATTCTTGCAAGTGTACGCATTCAAATTGTATATCACCATGTTCTAACCCTCGCTCCTCAAAAGAAAGCCAATCCTTGATTGAGCAACAAGTTGTAGGGTCTAAAAGAAAATTGCTTGGGAACAAGAAAGAAAGGCAACTAAGGAGAAGACACCATGCTCGACTTCCTCAAGATATCTACAAACACGTGATGAAGAAACATGAGGAAGGAGAAACCGCAGCAAGGGTCAACCTCCTTGAGAAAGATGTTCCTAAAGCAATAAGTGAAGAAATCAACATGAGACAAGAGAAAGGTAACGATTTAATTAGTCATGTTGTTTACACTAATAATCTCTCTATGTCATCCAAAAGTAAAAAGAGAAGAGGAAAAAGGAGATGCTTCAAGTGCAAAGCATTAGGCCACCTCATCGCGTCTTGTCCGTACAACGACAAGGAGGAAGGGGCAATGAGATGTTTTGGATGCAACAACAAGGACCACATGATCACTTCATGTCCGGTCATGAAGAATCAAAGATGTGCATTCTCCAAAATGACTCTCACCAAGGAAAATGACAAACAGCAAGCGTCATGTCAGGTTGAGCGACGCTTCTGCTACAAGTGTGGTGAGCAGGGTCATCTATCAAAGGTATGTAATAAAGGTAAGGCTCCTAAGCAAGTAAATTTGTCTCAATCTCATTCGCTTAGGGGACCCAAATCATACACTTGTGCTAGATCTATAACGAGATCACCTAGAACTAGCACAAAGGCTATTTGGGTACCAAAGGCACTTTTAGTTGAACGTCATGGACCCATCCCGAGATGGGTACCAAACTTTGTCAACTAGACCATGCAGGTGCCTCGAGATGGAATGGAGACCCTGGGAGAGCTTAAAATGGTTATTTCAAACTCTATGCTTAAGCTGTTAATCTCTATTGTCTAATTATTAACTCAAGGTTGGATTATTGTGCAATATTAATTCCATGTTCATCTCGAGTTAAATAAGTTATAGAAGTCCTTAATCATTATTGGTGAATCAAGCAAAGGACTTTAATGAGAATCTGCATCTGGCTCTCTAAAGGACGGTACCTGTGCTTCTTAAGTGCATTATCAGCATTGCTCTTAAGATGGATTGTCGTGCTATCTATCCTTGGAGTAGTTGTGCTTTTTAGATTACTTGTGTTGAATTTCTGTCAAATAATAATCCATGATTTCCAAGAGCATAATCATGTTTGCTTAATCATGACTCGGTGCTCTATAGGATATATCTTTTGAATCATTCAATGGGTAGCTTTTCATTTGATATATCCACCATGATAAACATGTATCTTTTTGTAAGTCATGCTATGTGATGTTTAATGATTAACCTAAGTGCAAGCATGATAGCTGTTGTTTAGTCCATGTTCACATAAGTACTTGGTATTGGCACTCTATGTATAACAATGGTATGCGCCCTCAATGCACCCTCTTGAGCTATGAGGTGCATGAGCAAAAGGAGTCCTCATTTGGTGACAACTGGTGCTCTCATGGCCATTCAGGTAAAAGGCAAAGGTATATGGAACTATGCAATTTTATTAAATATCTTGAAGTTCCATTGATTGTGATCATAGCTATGTTCTTGCATTTGAATTGGTAGTTTCTTAGCATAGGTGCTCCTTACCTTAAAATGTTGTTTCTTTTGGTGTACCTAAGAAACCTTCTTAATCATGGTGTGCTTAGACATTGCGCTTTATATGCATGATCGTGTTGTTTTTCAATTGGTATATGTGGTGCAATGATTGTCATGTATGAAGCATGTCTAGGTTGCTTGTAAAATGTTATACTCCTTGAGGCATGCATTGTTGTATTAAGTCAACTATTCAACTGGTATCTCTTTGTGATGAAATTGGTAGAGTATACCTTGACCAAGATATGTTGTGGTCCCCTCTAGTTCTGAGGAAGCTAGAATGTGCAAAGTGCAAGTCATTCAAATACTTGATGCACAACTTTAGGGGAGCACACATAACTTGTGTCTTTTGAGACTAATTGTTTCTTGAGTGATCTTGTATAGTCTCAAGGTGGAAAAGAGAAGATGAGCAAGAAATGGAGCAATCAGGACTTGGGTACCTCCGTAAGTCAAGTAATTGGTATCTTAAGTCATGAGTAATTGCATATTTTTAGATTGCTCGTGCTCTACAATATTTGGTGATACTAGATGCTTATCTTTAAATATCATGGAACTATGACAGTAATGATCTTTCAATTGATAGCCTTGGTAGTATGCTTCAATTGATAACTCTTGGTAATCACTAGAATAGAAGCTTCATCTTGTGCCGCAATACTATAACTTGTTCTAAGTTTGGTGTCTTAGCAACAAGAAAAGGTTAGGATAAAGGATCACACACAAGTGTGAAGGAGCCTGCTAGAGATTAAACTCTCAAGATGGAAAGTACACCACAACATGGTAAAGGTACAAAAGGAAGTATTGATCTTTTGCGTAAATATATCTTAATGCTTGTGGTGCATATGTTTAATGAATAAGGGTGAGTATTGTTAGTGAGTTTTTCCTCCTTAATACCCTCTTGTCCCTTGACATCATCCTATGTTCTTGCTCGAATGTGGTTTTGGTGTTTGATGTCAAAGGGGGAGAATTTTGTGCATTAAAGCTTAGGTTTCTTTTAGTTTAGGTTTCTTTGAGTTCCTTTGATCTTAAGGAAGGATGTGTTAGTTTGTTGTTATAGATAATTCTTATCATATGCTTCTTGTTGTAGTATATGGTGATGATGCGAAACTAGTGCTTCCGCTGATATAAATTAATTGGCATCTATTGTGTTTATTCTGTAATAGATATTAATGGGTTAATGGTGAGTGTTAGTTTGTTGTTATAGATAATTCTTATCATATGCTTCTTGTTGTAGTATATGGTGAATGTCAAGGACCATAATTAGGGGTACCCTCAAGACTCCTAATCTCAGTTGGTAACCCCCATCAGCACAAAGCTGCAAAGGCATGATGGGTGCGATTAAGTCAAGGATCGGTCCACTCAAGGGACACGATCTTGCGGGTTTCCCCTTTTACGCCTATCTCCCTCCGGCTTCTTCCCCCCTTCGCGCTCCGTCTCGCGCCGACCCATCTGGGCTGGGGCACGCGACGACAATTTACTCGTCGGTCCAGGGACCCCCCGGGGTCGAAACGCCGACAGTTGGCGCGCCAGGTAGGGGCCTGCTGCGTGTTGACGAACAGCTCCCCGTCAAGCTCTAGATGGGTAGTCTCCAGCAACCTTTCTAGCCCGGGACGGTGCTCTGTTTCGGGAGTCTTGAGTTCATGTCCCTCGACGGCAGCTACGACATGATACTCCTTCCCCCGCCGCGCGACAGCGACAATGGCGGCCGACAACCCACCCGCCGGCGGCGGAATCGACGACATCTTCCCCACTTGGCGGAAGAACGACATTCGAGCTTGTCCCGTCCCCTCCCCCACCGATGGAGGAGGAGGCGGGACAACCACGGCCAAGCAGGAGGCGGCACCTCATCGGCTGTCGAGCGAGTCGACGGTGCCGGTGCCCCAACGGGGGGCACGTCGGGCATCGACCTCGCGTCTGAGACGAAGACGAGCGCCGTCTCCCCGCAACACGCCAACTCCAAGCAAACGGATGACGCCAGCACGCTCGCAAAGGACTTGCTGGGCGTCACCCTCATACCTGGTGCAGTCTGCCCCTGACGCGACTTCGTCACCGCCCGTCGACCAAGAGGTACCGACCGACTCTCATCTCGTGCCTTTTGGATTCAGCCTCGACCCACCAAGCGACTTCGCTTCAGTGGACGCTCTCATAGAGGCGAGTCCAAACCCTCTGGGGTATTGTATGCGGTCACCCTGGGACCGGCTGACGACCATCTCGACCTACGGGCCCTCGGGTTCCGAGGAAGATGACGAGCCCGACTTTTGTTGGGATTTCTCCGGACTTGGTAACCCCAGTGCCATGCGGGACTTCATGACCGCATGCGACTACTGCCTTTCCGATTGTTCCGACGGTAGCCGCAGCCTCGGCGACGAGGACTGCGGCCCAAGTCGTGAATGTTTCCACGTTGATCTAGGGGGTCCCGGCGAAGGCAACCATCTTGGTACGCCAGAAAACGGTGATCCCCCTAGGCCTGCGCCTCGCGTTGACATCCTTCGGGATCGATCTGTCCTCGGTCCGGGCAGGCGCTGCGCCTTTTCACGGGATCATCCCCAGGAAACGCGTCCAGCCCCTCGGACAACTCGATCTACCCGTCTGCTTTGGGACACCCTCCAACTTCCGAAGGGAGACCCTCACGTTCGAGGTGGTCGAGTTTCGAGGAACCTACCACGCAGTGCTGGGGAGGCCATGCTACGCCAAGTTCATGGCCGTCCCCAACTACACCTACCTCAAGCTCAAAATGTTGGGCCCCAACGGGGTCATCACCGTCGACCCCACGTATCGACACGCGTACGAATGCGACGTGGAGTGCGTGGAGTACGCCGAGGCCCTCGCCGAATCTGAGGCCCTCATCGCCGACCTGGAGAGCCTCTCTAAGGAGGCGCCAGACGTGAAGCATCGTGCCGGCAACTTCGAGCCGGCGGAGACGGTTACGTCCGTCCCTCTCGACCCCAGCAACGACGCCTCCAAGCAGATCCGGATCGGCTCCGAGCTCGACCCCAAATAGGAAGCAGTGCTCGTCGACTTTCTCCGCGCAAACGCCGACGTTTTCGCGTGGAGTCCCTCGGACATGCCCGTCATACCGAGGGATGTCGTCGAGAACTCGCTGGATATCCGAGCTGGAGCCCGACCCGTGGAGCAGCCTCTGCGCCGATTCAACGAAGAAAAGCGCAGAGCCATAGGCGAGGAGATCCACAAGCTAATGGCAGCAGGGTTCATCAAAGAGGTATTCCATCCCGAATGGCTTGCCAACCCTGTGCTTATGAGAAAGAAAGGAGGGAAATGGCGGATGTGTGTAGACTACACTGGTCTAAACAAGGCATGTCCGAAAGTTCCCTACCCTCTGCCTCACATCGATCAAATCGTGGATTCCACTGCTGGGTGTGAAACCCTGTCTTTCCTCGATGCCTACTCAGGGTATCACCAAATCAGGATGAAAGAGTCCGACCAGCTCACGACTTCTTTCATCACACACTTCGGCATGTACTGCTATGTTACCATGCCGTTTGGTTTGAGGAATGCGGGTGCGACATACCAAAGGTGCATGAACCACGTGTTCGACGAACACATTGGTCGAACGGTCGAGGCCTACGTCGATGACATCATAGTCAAGACGAGGAAAGCCTCCGACCTCCTTTCCGACCTTGAAGTGACATTCCGATGTCTCAAGGCGAAAGGCGTAAAGCTCAATCCCGAGAAGTGCGTTTTCGGGGTCCCCCGAGGCATGCTCTTGGGGTTCATCGTCTCCGAGCGGGGCTGAAAGGGAAATGTGCCCTTGGGCCATTTCTAAGTATTTTGGTGATTTAGTGCCCAACACAGGTGCCTAATTGTAAAATGGTGGACAAAGTACAAATCAAGGATAAAGGTATGTTTCTCAGACTTAGTACATTGTTATATGGACTAATGTATTGTGTCTAAGTGCTGGAAACAGAAAAAATCGAGTTGGAGAAGAGATGGCTCGAGCAGCCAAAGTCTGCCCAGTCTGGGTGCACCGGACTGTCCGGTGGTGCACCAGACAGTGTCCGGTGCGCCAGGCTGGCTCGGCGTGAAGTGGCCGCTCTCAGGAATTCGCCGACGGCGTACGGCTAAAATTCACCGGACTGTCCGGTGTGCACCGGACTGTCCGGTAAGCCAACGGTCGGCCGGGCCAACGGTCGGCCGCGGAATCTGCGCGCGACACGTGGCCGGGCCAACGGTCGGAAGGGGGCACCGGACTGTCCGATGTGCACCGGACATGTCTGGTGCGCCAACGTCTCCCAGATCTGCAACGGTCGGCAGCGCCATTTTAGGAAGGAAATCGGGCACCGGACAGTGTCCGGTGTGCACCGGACTGTCCGGTGCACCCGACGACAGAAGGCAAGATTGGCCTTCTAGATTCGCTCTCAACGGCTCCTAGCTGCCTTGGGGCTATAAAAGGGACCCCTAGGCGCATGGAGGAGAACACCAAGCAACCTTAGAGCATTCTTGATCATCCACACTAAGTCTTTGCGCATTCGTTTGTCATTCTCAGTGATTCGAGCTCCGTTCTAGTGAGAACTTTGAGATAGTCTTTTGAGCTCGATTCTTGACCGTGTGTGTGCGCATTTTGCTGTGGATTTGTGTGTGTTGCTTTCCTCCCTTACTCCGTATTTCTTGTGAATCTCAAGTGTAAGGGCGAGAGGCTCCAAGTTGTGGAGAATCCTCGCAAACGGGATATTGAAAGGCAAAACAAAACACTGTGGTATTCAAGTTGGCCTTTGGACCGCTTGAGAGGGGTTGATTGCAACCCTCGTCCGTTGGGACGCCACAACGTGGAGTAGGCAAGCGTTGGTCTTGGCCGAACCACGGGATAAACCACTGTGTCATCTCTGTGTTTGATCTCTTGTGGTATTGTGTTTTGTTGAGACTCCTCTCTAGCCACTTGGCGATTATTGTGCTAAGACTTAACAAGTTTTTGTGGCTATAAGTTTAAGTTTTCACAGGATCACCTATTCACCCCCCCCCTCTAGGTGCTCTCAATTGGTATCAGAGCCGTTCTCTTCACAAAGGGACTAACCGCCCGAAGAGATGGATCCTAAAGGGAAGGGAATCGTGATCAACGACAAGGAGAAGGAGTCCTTCGTCAACGAGCCAAAGGACGACAAGACTACCGACTCGGGCTCGGGGCACAGACGCAAAGAAGGGAAGAAGAAGAAGACAAGACGCATCAAGGAGATCGTCTACTACGACAGCGACGAATCTTCCTCTTCCCAAAAGGACGACGACAACGACTACAGGAAGACGGTCAATTCGAACTTTTCATTTGATTATTCTCGTATTCCACATAGTTCGAATTCGCAATTGCTTTCCATTTCTCTTGGCAAACCTCCACACTTCGACGGGGAGGACTACGGATTTTGGAGTCACAAAATGCGTAGTCACTTATTCTCTCTCCATCCAAGCATATGGGAGATTGTAGAGAATGGAATGAAATTTGATAGCTCGGATAGCCCTTTGCTTATAAATGAACAAATTCATAGAAATGCACAAGCTACTACTGTTCTCTTAGCATCTTTGTGCAGGGAAGAGTACAATAAGGTGAGCGGCTTGGACAATGCCAAGCAGATATGGGACACCCTCAAGATCTCTCACGAGGGGAACGACATCACCATGCTCACCAAGATGGAGTTGGTGGAGGGCGAGCTTGGACGATTCACGATGATAAGGGGCGAGGAACCGACTCAAACTTACAACCGGCTCAAGACCCTTATCAACAAAATAAGGAGCTACGGAAGCACACGATGGACGGACCACGACGTCGTCCGCCTAATGCTAAGGTCTTTTACCGTTCTTGATCCTCATCTCGTAAACAATATTCGTGAGAATCCCAGGTACACGATGATGACGCCCGAGGAGGTACTCAGAAGTAAGCGGGCGGATGATGATCAAGGAGGCGAGATATGTGGACGACGCTCTAAACGGTCCAATCAATGAACCTCAACCCGTTGCTCTCAAGGCAACGAGGAGCAAGGAGGCGCTACCGAGCAAGGTGGCGCAAGTTGAGGCGGCCGGGCTAAATAATGAGGAGATGGCCCTCATCATTAAGCGCTTCAAGACGGCGCTTAAGGGTCACAAGGGACAGCCAAGCAAGACCAAGACAAAGGAGAAGCGCTCGTGCTTCAAATGTGGTAAGATTGGTCATTTCATTGCTAACTGTCCCGATAATGAAAGTGACCAGGAAAAGGGGAACAAAAGGGAGAAGAAGAAGCATTACAAGAAGGCCAAGGGCGAGGCGCATATCGGAAAGGAGTGGGATTCAGATTGCTCCTCCTCCGACTCCGACAATGAAGGACTCGCCGCCACCGCCTTCAACAAGTCATCCCTCTTCCCCAACGAGCGTCACACTTGCCTCATGGCAAGGGAGAAGAAAGTAAGCACTCATGATACTAGTACTTATGCTTCTTCAAGTGAGGATGAGTCTAGTGATGATGATGAGATAGATTACTCATGCTTATTCAAGGGATTAGATAGATCCAAAATTGATAAAATTAATGAGTTGATTGATGCTTTGAATGACAAGAATAGATTACTAGAAAAACAAGAGGACCTTCTATATGAGGAGCATGATAAATTTGTTAGTGCACAAAAATCTCTTGCTCTTGAAATTAAAAGGAATGAAATGCTCTCTAGTGAATTATCTTCTTGTCATGAAACCATTGCTACTTTAAGAAGTGTTAACAATGATTTAAATGCTAAACTAGTAGAAGCAAATAAATCCAACTCCTGTGTAGAAATTGTTGAAACTTGCAATAGGTGTAAAGATTTTGACATTGATGCTTGTAGTGAACACCAAGTTTCAATTTCCAAACTTAATGATGAATTGGCTAGTCTTAATGCTCAACTTAAGACTAGCAAGAGTAATTTTGATAAGCTAAAATTTGCAAGGGATGCCTACACAATTGGTAGACACCCCTCAATTAAGGATGGACTTGGCTACAAGAAGGAAGCCAAGAACTTGAAAAGCCATAAGGCTCCCATCTCTGCCAAGGAGAAAGGGAAGGCCCCTATGGCAACTAGTGCTAAAAAGAACCATGCCTTTATGTACCATGGTAGGAGACAAACTAGGAATGCTTATAGGAGCTATAATGCTTATGATGTTTTTGATTCTCATGCCATGTTTGCTTCTAGTTCTTCCTATATGCATGGTAGAGATATGTCTAGAAGAAATGCTATCCATCATGTGCCAAGAAAGAATATTATTCATGCTCCTAGGAAAGTAATGAATGAACCTTCTACAATTTATCATGCTTTAAATGCTTCCTTTGCTATTTGTAGAAAGGATAGGAAAATAGTTGCTAGGAAGTTAGGGGCAAAATGCAAGGGAGACAAAACTTGCATTTGGGCCCCTAAGGATATTTGCACTAACCTTGTAGGACCCAACATAAGTTGGGTACCTAAGACCCAAGCCTAATTTTGCCTTGCAGGTTTATGCATCCGGGGGTTCAAGCTGGATCATCGACAGCGGATGCACAAACCATATGACGGGGGAGAAGAAGATGTTCACCTCCTACGTCAAAAACAAAGATTCCCAAGATTCAATAATATTCGGTGATGGGAATCAAGGCAAGGTAAAAGGGTTAGGTAAAATTGCAATCTCAAATGAGCACTCTATATCTAATGTGTTTTTAGTGGAGTCTCTTGGATATAATTTGCTATCTGTTAGTCAATTATGCAATATGGGATATAACTGCTTATTTACAAATGTAGATGTGTCTGTCTTTAGAAGATGTGATGGTTCACTAGCTTTTAAGGGTGTACTAGACGGCAAGCTTTACTTAGTTGATTTTGCAAAAGAAGAGGCCGGTCTAGATGCATGCTTAATGGCTAAGACTTGCATGGGCTGGCTGTGGCATCGCCGCTTAGCACATGTGGGGATGAAGAACCTCCACAAGCTTCTAAAGGGAGAACACGTGATAGGTTTGACTAACGTACAATTCGAAAAAGATAGACCTTGTGCAGCTTGTCAGGCAGGTAAACAGGTGGGAGGAGCGCATCACAGCAAGAATGTGATGACCACATCAAGACCCCTGGAGCTGCTACATATGGACCTCTTCGGACCCGTCGCCTATCTAAGCATAGGAGGAAGTAAGTATGGTTTAGTTATCGTTGATGACTTTTCCCGCTTCACTTGGGTGTTCTTTTTGCAGGATAAGTCTGAAACCCAAGGGACCCTCAAGCGCTTCCTCAGGAGAGCTCAAAATGAGTTTGAGCTCAAGGTGAAGAAGATAAGGAGCGACAGTGGGTCCGAATTCAAGAACCTTCAAGTGGAGGAGTTTCTTGAGGAGGAAGGGATCAAGCACGAGTTCTCCGCTCCCTACACACCTCAGCAAAATGGTGTGGTAGAGAGGAAGAACAGGACGCTCATAGATATGGCGAGGACTATGCTTGGAGAATTCAAGACCCCCGAGTGCTTTTGGTCGGAAGCCGTGAACACGGCTTGCCACGCCATCAACAGGGTCTACCTTCACCGCCTCCTCAAGAAGACGTCGTATGAGCTACTAACCGGTAACAAACCTAATGTATCATATTTTCGTGTTTTTGGGAGTAAATGCTACATTCTAGTCAAGAAGGGTAGGAATTCCAAATTTGCTCCCAAAGCCGTAGAAGGATTTTTACTAGGTTATGATTCAAATACAAAGGCGTATAGGGTCTTCAACAAATCATCGGGTTTAGTTGAAGTCTCTAGCGATGTTGTATTTGATGAGACTAATGGCTCTCCAAGAGAGCAAGTTGTTGATTGTGATGATGTAGATGAAGAAGATGTTCCGACGGCCGCTATACGAACCATGGCGATTGGAGAAGTGTGGCCACAGGAACAAGATGAACGAGATCAACCTTCTTCCTCAACAACGGTGCTTCCCCCAACCCAAGACGATGAACAGGTTCATCAAAAGGAGGCGTGTGATCAAGGGGGAGCACAAGATGATTACGTGATGGAGGAAGAAGCGCAACAGGCACCTCCAACCCAAGTTTGAGCGACAATTCAAAGGGATCATCCCGTCGACCAGATATTGGGTGATATTAGCAAGGGAGTAACTACTCGCTCAAGATTAGTTAATTTTTGTGAGCATTACTCTTTTGTCTCTTCTATTGAGCCTTTCAGGGTAGAAGAGGCCTTGCTAGATCCGGACTGGGTGTTGGCCATGTAGGAGGAACTCAACAACTTCAAGCGCAACGAAGTTTGGACACTGGTGCCTCGTCCCAAGCAAAATGTTGTGGGAACCAAGTGGGTGTTCCGCAACAAACAGGACGAGCACGGGGTGGTGACGAGGAACAAGGCTCGACTTGTGGCAAAAGGTTATGCCCAAGTCGCAGGTTTGGACTTTGAGGAGACTTTTGCTCCTGTGGCTAGGTTAGAATCAATTCGTATCTTGCTAGCATATGCCGCTCACCATTCTTTCAGGTTGTACCAAATGGATGTGAAGAGCGTTTTCCTCAACGGGCCGATCAAGGAGGAGGTGTACGTGGAGCAGCCCCCTGGCTTCGAGGATGAACGGTACCCCGACCACGTGTGTAAGCTCTCTAAGGCGCTCTATGGACTTAAGCAAGCCCCAAGAGCATGGTATGAATGCCTTAGAGACTTCTTAATTGCTAATGCTTTCAAGGTTGGGAAAGCCGATCCAACTCTTTTTACTAAGACTTGCGATGGTGATCTTTTTGTGTGCCAAATTTATGTCGACGACATAATATTTGGTTCTACTAACCAAAAGTCTTGTGAAGAGTTTAGCAGGGTGATGAGCAGAAATTCGAGATGTCGATGATGGGCGAGTTGACCTACTTCCTTGGGTTTCAAGTGAAGCAACTCAAGGACGGCACCTTCATCTCCCAAACGAAGTACACACAAGATTTGCTAAAAAGGTTTGGGATGAAGGACGCAAAGCCCGCAAAGACGCCGATGGGAACCAATGGACACACCGACCTCAACAAAGGAGGTAAGTCCGTTGATCAAAAAGCATACCGGTCCATGATAGGTTCTTTGCTTTATTTATGTGCTAGTAGACCGGATATTATGCTTAGCGTATGCATGTGTGCTAGATTTCAATCCGATCCTAAGGAGTGTCACTTAGTGGCTATGAAGCGAATTCTTCGATATTTAGTCGCTATGCCTTGCTTCGGGATCTGGTATCCAAAGGGGTCTAACTTTGACTTGATTGGGTACTCAGATTCCGACTATGCTGGATGTAAGGTCGATAGGAAGAGTACATCGGGGACGTGCCAATTCTTAGGAAGGTCCCTGGTGTCATGGAACTCTAAGAAACAAACCTCCGTTGCCCTATCCACCGCTGAGGCCGAGTACGTTGCCGCAGGACAGTGTTGTGCGCAACTACTTTGGATGAGGCAAACCCTCAGGGACTTTGGCTACAATCTGAGCAAAGTCCCACTCCTATGTGACAATGAGAGTGCTATCCGAATAGCGGAAAATCCTGTTGAGCACAGCCGCACAAAGCACATTGACATCCGCATCACTTTTTGAGAGACCACCAGCAAAAGGGAGATATCGAAGTGTTTCATGTTAGCACCGAGAACCAGCTAGCCGATATCTTTACCAAGCCTCTAGATGAGAAGACCTTTTGCAGGCTGCGTAGTGAGCTCAATATCTTAGATTCGCGGAACCTGGATTGAAATGTAGCATACATGTGTTTATGCCCTTGATCATGTTCATTCTGCGTTTTGTTGTTTATTGTGGTACTCAAGTTGTACAAACACTCCCTGGACCTCACAAGTCCTGTTTGCAAGTAATGCACATATTTAGGGGGAGCTGTGCTACAACTTGACCCTTTGAGACTAACCATGTACTTGAGTTTCGTTGTTTTAGTCTCCAAGGAAAATTGAAAGGGAAAAGGTGGACTTGGACCATGTAAGACTTCCACTGCACTCCGATGAAAAGAGTAACTTTTCCAAGTTCATCTTCATACTCTTATTGCCTTTGTGTTCTTATTTGAAGATTTTGGTGAGGCAATGGGGTTAAAGGGCCAAGGTTGATCCCGTTTTGGTGCTTGATGCCAAAGGGGGAGAAAATAAAGGCCAAAGCAATAATGGATCAGCTACCACTTGAAAAATTTTGAAAATAGTAGATTAGAGCTTTTGGTTTGTCAAAACTCTTGCATTGTCTCTTTTGTCACAAGTTGGCCTCTTGTGGGGAGAAGTGTTGATTATGGGAAATAGGGGGAGTTTTTTGAAATCTTTGATCAATCTCTCTTGGAATGACTCTCTTTATGCTTCAACATGTATGCTTGACTTAGAGATAAAGATTTGAGTTTGATTTGCAAAAACAAACCAAGTGGTGGCAAAGAATGATCCATATATGTCAAAATTGAATCAAAATAATTTGAGTTCTTATTTGAAGAGTTTTTGTACTTGTTCTACTTGCTTTATGTTGTGTTGGCATAAATCACCAAAAAGGGGGAGATTGAAAGGGAAATGTGCCCTTGGGCCATTTCTAAGTATTTTGGTGATTTAGTGCCCAACACAGGTGCCTAATTGTAAAATGGTGGACAAAGTACAAATCAAGGATAAAGGTATGTTTCTCAGACTTAGTACATTGTTATATGGACTAATGTATTGTGTCTAAGTGCTGGAAACAGAAAAAATCGAGTTGGAGAAGAGATGGCTCGAGCAGCCAAAGTCTGCCCAGTCTGGGTGCACCGGACTGTCCGGTGGTGCACCGGACAGTGTCCGGTGCGCCAGGCTGGCTCGCGTGAAGTGGCCGCTCTCGGGAATTCGCCGACGGCGTACGATTAAAATTCACCGGACTGTCCGGTGTGCACCGGACTGTCCGGTAAGCCAACGGTCGGCCGGGCCAACGGTCGGCCGCGGAATCTGCGCGCGACACGTGGCCGGGCCAACGGTCGGAAGGGGGCACCGGACTGTCCGGTGTGCACCGGACATGTCCGGTGCGCCAACGTCTCCCAGATCTGCAACGGTCGGCAGCGCCATTTTAGGAAGGAAATCGGGCACCGGACAGTGTCCGGTGTGCACCGGACTGTCCGGTGCACCCGACGACAGAAGGCAAGATTGGCCTTCCAGATTCGCTCTCAACGGCTCCTAGCTGCCTTGGGGCTATAAAAGGGACCCCTAGGCGCATGGAGGAGAACACCAAGCAACCTTAGAGCATTCTTGATCATCCACACTAAGTCTTTGCGCATTCGTTTGTCATTCTCAGTGATTCGAGCTCCGTTCTAGTGAGAACTTTGAGATAGTCTTTTGAGCTCGATTCTTGACCGTGTGTGTGCGCATTTTGCTGTGGATTTGTGTGTGTTGCTTTCCTCCCTTACTCCGTATTTCTTGTGAATCTCAAGTGTAAGGGCGAGAGGCTCCAAGTTGTGGAGAATCCTCGCAAACGGGATATTGAAAGGCAAAACAAAACACTGTGGTATTCAAGTTGGCCTTTGGACCGCTTGAGAGGGGTTGATTGCAACCCTCGTCCGTTGGGACGCCACAACGTGGAGTAGGCAAGCGTTGGTCTTGGCCGAACCACGGGATAAACCACTGTGTCATCTCTGTGTTTGATCTCTTGTGGTATTGTGTTTTGTTGAGACTCCTCTCTAGCCACTTGGCGATTATTGTGCTAACACTTAACAAGTTTTTGTGGCTATAAGTTTAAGTTTTCACAGGATCACCTATTCACCCCCCCTCTAGGTGCTCTCAGGGGCATCGAGGCCAACACGGAAAAAATTGCGGCCATCACCAACATGGGGCCCATCAAGGACTTGAAAGGCATACAGAGGGTCACGGGATGCCTTGCGGCTCTGAGCCGTTTCATCTCACGCCTCGGCGAAAGAGGCCTGCCTCTGTACCGCCTCTTAAGGAAGGCCGAGTGCTTCACTTGGACCCCTGAGGCCGAGGAAGCCCTCGGGAACCTGAAGGCGCTCCTCACGAACGCGCCCATCTTGGTGCCTCCCGCCGTCGGAGAAGCCCTCTTGATCTACGTCGCCGCTACCACTCAGGTGGTTAGCGCCGCGATCGTGGTTGAGAGACGAGAAGAGGGGCATGCATTGCCCGTCCAGAGGCCAGTCTACTTCATCAGTGAGGTACTGTCCGAGACCAAGATCCGCTACCCACAAATTCAGAAGCTGCTGTACTCGGTGATCCTGACGCGGCGGAAGTTGCGACACTACTTCGAGTCTCATCCGGTGACTGTGGTGTCATCCTTCCCCTTGGGGGAGATCATCCAGTGCCGAGAGGCCTCGGGTAGAATTGCAAAGTGGGCGGTGGAAATCATGGGCGAGACGATCTCGTTCGCCCCTCGGAAGGCCATCAAGTCCCAGGTCTTGGTGGACTTTGTGGCTGAATGGGTCGACACATAGCTCCCGACAGTTCCGATCCAACCGGAACTCTGGACCATGTTTTTCGACGGGTCGCTGATGAAGACAGGGGCAGGCGCGGGCCTGCTCTTCATCTCGCCCCTTGGAAAGCACCTACGCTACGTGCTACGCCTCCACTTCCTAGCATCCAACAATGTGGCCGAGTACGAGGCTCTGGTCAACGGGTTGCGCATCGCCATCGAGCTAGGGGTCCGATGCCTCGACGCTCGCGGTGACTCGCAGCTCGTCATCGACCAAGTCATGAAGAACTCCCACTGCCGCGACCCGAAGATGGAAGCCTACTGCGATGAGGTTCGGTGCTTGGAAGACAAGTTCTACGGGCTCGAGCTCAACCACATCGCCCGACGCTACAACGAGACTGCAGACGAGCTGGCTAAGATAGCCTCGGGGCGAACAACGGTTCCCCCAGACGTCTTCTCCCAAGACCTGCACCAACCCTCCGTCAAGACCGACGACACGCCCGAGCCTGAGAGGGCCTCGGCCCAGCCCGAGGCACCCTCGGCTCGGCCCGAGGCACCCTCGGCTCTGCCCGAGACACCCTCGGCTCAGCCCGAGGCAACCTCGGCCCCCGAAGATGAGGCACTGTGCGTCGAGGAGGAGCGAAGCGGGGTCACGCCTAATCGAAACTAGTAGACCCCGTACCTACAATATCTCCACCGAGGAGAGCTACCCCTCGACCGAGCCGAAGCTCGGTGGTTGGCGCGGCGCGCCAAGTCATTTGTCTTGCTGGGGGACGGGAAGGAGCTCTACCACCGCAGCCCCTCAGGCATCCTCCAGCGATGCATATCCATCGCCGAAGGCCAGGAGCTCTTACAAGAAATACACTCGGGGGCTTGCGGTCATCACGCAGCACCTCGATCCCTTGTTGGAAACGCCTTCCGACAAGGCTTCTACTGGCCGATCGCGGTGGCCGACGCCACTAGAATTGTCCGCACCTGCAAAGGGTGTCAATTCTACGCAAGGCAGACCCACCTGCCCGCTCAGGCTCTGCAGACCATACCCATCACCTGGCCGTTTGCTGTGTGGGGTCTGGACCTCGTCGGCCCCTTGCAGAAGGCACCCGGGGGCTACACGCACCTGCTGGTCGCCATCGACAAACTCTCCAAGTGGATTGAGGTCCGGCCCCTAAACAGCATCAGGTCCGAACAGGCGGTGGCATTCTTCACCAACATCATCCATCGCTTTGGGGTCCCAAACTCCATCATCACCGACAACGGCACCCAGTTCATCGGCAGAAAGTTCCTGGACTTCTGCGAGGATCACCACATCCGGGTGGACTAGGCCACCGTGGCTCACCCCATGACGAATGGGCAAGTAGAGCGTGCCAACGGCATGATCCTGCAAGGACTCAAGCCGCGGATCTACAACGACCTCAACAAGTTCGGCAAGCGATGGATGAAGGAGCTCCCCTCGGTGGTCTGGAGTCTGAGGACAACGCCGAGCCGAGCCACGGGCTTCACACCGTTCTTTCTAGTCTATGGGGCCGAGGCCATCTTGCCCATAGACTTAGAATACGGTTCCCCAAGGGCGAGGGCCTACGACGATCAAAGCAACCGAGCTAATCGAGAAGACTCAGTGGACCAGCTGGAGGAGGCTCGGGACATGGCCTTGCTACACTCGGCGCGGTATTAGCAGTCCCTGCGACGCTACCACGCCCGAGGGGTTTGGTCCCGAGACCTCCAGGTGGGCGACCTGGTGCTTCGGCTGCGACAAGACGCCCGAGGGCGGCACAAGCTCACGCCTCCCTGGGAAGGGCCGTTCGTCATCGCCAAAGTTCTGAAGCCCGGGATGTACAAGCTAGCCAACAGTCAAGGCGAGGTCTACAACAACGCTTGGAACATCCGACAGCTACGTCGCTTCTACCCTTAAGATGCTTTCAAGTCGTTTATACACCTCGTTCACACACGAAGTATAATCATCAAGGAAGGGTCGGCCTTGCCTCGGCAAAGCCTGACCCTCCCTCGGGGGATAGAAGGGGGGAACCCCTCTGTGTCAAAATTTTTCCTTGGAAAAAGATCTTTTCTGCCAGAATATCTCTCGTGCTTTTCGACTACTTCGAAAGTGGGTCCTGAAAACGACGAAGTACACGTAAGCAGCCAAGGCTGACCGAGCCGAGGGACTCCTACGCCTCCGGGATATGGATACCTCACTCACCACCTTCTGCGATAAGTAACTCACGCTCAGATAGGTGATTCCGTGGACCGAACAAGTCTTCACGCTCGAAAACTCTTCTGCCAAAATGATTTTTCGGGCCTTCTCGACTACATCGATAGCAGAATCCGATGGACGAGTAAGAGTACACGTAAGCGACAAGGCCGACCGAGCCGAGGGATTCCTACGCCTCCGGGATACGGATACCTCACTCATCACCTTCCGTGAAAAGTAACTCTCGCTTGGGCGAACAACTCTGTTACCGACAGAAAAGTCTAGATACTCGAAGCAAGAGGAAAAGAAACGCAGCTTTACAACACGACGACAGTATGTTTGGGCCTCGGCGGTCGCAGAAAACATACGCACACTACAAGATAACCCGATCCTGCAGGCTCGGAGCTTGACGGTTGAAGGGAGCAGTAGCACCCTCGGCGTCAACTACACCTTCAGCGAGGTCCGACCTAGCCTCGGACGACGACGCGGTCAAAGGATCTCCACTTCGAAGGACGACATCAGCACCACGCCCAGGCCATCGCCGCCAGGGTCTTCTCCAGGAATCCGGCCCGAGCAGATGGCTCGGCCGGCCACCCCGAAGCCTCAGTCAGCTGTCCCCCGAGGACATCAGCCCGGCTCGTGGCCTCGGCAACTCAACTCCGACGCTGGTCCCGCTAGTGGACGACCCGGTCTGGCTCTGGCCGACGAAGTCTTCTTTTCGAGCCAACTCTGCCTCTGTCCACGCTGATACCGCTGCCTCCGGCTCCGGCTCATCGAAGAGTGGCCGAGGGTTTCCTTTAACTAAGCAAGAGAAGCCTCGGACAGCAAGGCTGACCGAGCCGAGGGACTCCTACGCCTCCGTGATACGGATACCTCACTCGTCACCTTCGCACGAGGCAACTCACGCCTGGTGAAGCGGTTCAGATAGCCGACAGGCGAGTCTTAGTGCTCAAAATGAAGAAAAAACACGGCTCCGTGCCGAAAATACATACATGTTCAGGCCCCGACAGCCACAATGAACAGACTCTGGCACTTAAGGTTCCATTACAAACGGAACTCCGGTTCCACCTCCGCGGGTACGAACAACCCCCCACATTAGAGGGCCCGTAGGGCAATAAGGCTCCAGGTTGCCCACCGCCGCCCGCTCCAGCAGCAGTGACAATGACCTCCGCTCCGGGTGGCCGAACTGCAGCAACCATGGCCTCAGGGCGGACGCCGCTGCAGCAATGCCCTTGCCCACGTCTACGCTCGAGGGGCGAGGACAAGTACAAAGAGCCGGAGGTCCGGGGCGTGGATGGTGGCGCTGATCCCGTCGGCGACGGGGACTTCTTCAGCCGCCGCCACCTCAGCACCGACGACGGGAGCTGTCTGCCCACCGGCAGATCCCCACACGGATCCTCCTGGACGAGCGGGGCACCGACCTCCGCGCAAAGGCGCCGTACCGGGGCAAAGCCAGGACAGCCCCAGAACACGAACGCCGCCCTATCAGCGCACGATGTCTTGGGCGGTCCTCCGGTGCGCGCGGCGCGACAACCGCTCTTGCGGCGGGAGGGGGAACCGGAAGCCGAGCCAGAGCCAGCTGAGCCAGCGAGCCCAACGCGCTGAAGCTGACGACGCTCGCCGCCGACCAGCCCCACGTTGTCGAAGTCTGTCCCTCCCGCTAGGCTGGTGAGCGCCCTCTCCCTTGAATGCTGAGGGAGAAGGTGACCCACGAACCCGCACGGGAGGTAGAGCTCCGGCTCAGCCTGATCTCCGCCCCAGCAAGGATGATGAAGATCCTTGAAGCTGAGGGCGGGACCATGATCGCAGCCGGCTCGCTTCTCCCCACCATCGAACTGGAGGTCACCGTCTTGGGTGACCACCGGCGAGGGGATGCGGCCGGGCTGCCTGATGAAAATCCTTGAAGCCGAACGATGGCTTAAAGGTACTGAGAGCACCTAGAGGGGGGGGGTGAATAGGTGATCCTGTAAAAACTTAAGCCACAAAAACTTGTTAAGCGTTAGCACAATTATTGCCAAGTGGCTAAGGTGAAGTCTCAACAAAACACAATACCACAAAAGATCAAGCACAGATGTGACACAGTGGTTTATCCCGTGGTTCGGCCAAGACCAACGCTTGCCTACTCCACGTTGTGGCGTCCCAACGGACGAGGGTTGCAATCAACCCCTCTCAAGCGGTCCAAAGACCCACTTGAATACCACGGTGTTTTGTTGTTCCTTTCACTATCCCGTTTGCAAGGAATCTCCACAAATTGGAGTCTCTTGCCCTTACAAGTATATGATCACAAAGAAAGCACAGAGTAAGGGAGGGAAGCAACACACACAAATCCACAGCAAAAGCGCATACACACGGCCAAGAATCGAGCTCACAAAACTATCTCAGAGTTCTCACTTAGAACAGAGCTTGAATCACTTAGAACCACAAACAAATGCGCAAAGACTTAGTGTGGATGATCAGGAATGCTCAAAGGTTGCTTGTGTGTCTCCTCCATGCGCCTGGGGGCTCCTTTTATAGCCCCAAGGCAGCTAGGAGCCGTTGAGAGCAAATCCGGAAGGCCATCCTTGCCTTCTGTCGTCGGGGGCACCGGACACTGTCCGGTGCCCGATTTGTTTCCTTATCTGGCGCTGCCGACCGTTGCAGACTGCTGGAGATCTGAGAGCTGTTGGCGCACCGGACATGTCCGGTGCACACCGGACAGTCCGGTGCCGTCTTCCGACCGTTGGCTCCGCCACGTGTCCCGCACAGATTGCGCGGCCGACCGTTGGCCCGGCCGACCGTTGGCTCACCGGACAGTCCGGTGCACACCGGACAGTCCGGTGAATTTTAGCCGTACGCCATCGGCGAATTCCCGAGAGCGGCCAGTTCGCTCCGAGCCAGCCTGGCGCACCGGACACTGTCCGGTGCACACCGGACAGTCCGGTGCTCCAGACCGAGCTGAGTCTTGGCTGCACACAGCCAAGTCATTTTCTCCTCTTCTCTCTTCTTCTTCTTTCTGTTTCTAACACTTAGACAAATATATTAGTACACAAAACCAATGTACTAAGGCTTAGAAACATACCTTTGCTTCATGATTTGCACCTTGTTCATCCATGTACATAAATTCACAATTAAGCACATGTGTTGGCACTCAATCACCAAAATACTTAGAAATGGCCCAAGGGCACATTTCCCTTTCAATCTCCCCCTTTTTGGTGATTTATGCCAACACTACATAAAGCAACTAGAACAAGTGCAAACTTACTTCAAAATAAAACTTAAATTTATTTGAATCAATTTTGGCATATATGGATCATCCTTTGCCACCACTTGGTTTGTTTTTTCAAATCAAACTCAAATCTCTATCTCTAAGTTAAACACACATGTTGAAGCATAAAGAGAGTCATTCCAAAAGAGATTGATCAAAGATTTCAAAAACTCCCCCTTTTTCCCATAAACAATACTTCTCCCCACAAGAAGCCAACTTTTGACAAGAGAGACAACATAAGAATTTTGACAAACCAAAAACTCTATTCTACTATTTTCAAAATCTCGAATTTTGACAAACCAAAAACTCTATTCTACTATTTTCAAAATCTCTCAAGTGGTAGCTGATCCATTTATTGCTTTGGCCTTTATTTTCTCCCCCTTTGGCATCAAGCACCAAAACGGGATCAATTGTGGCCCTTTAACCCCATTGCCTCACAAAAATCTTCAATTAAGAGCAAATGGCAATAAGAGTTAATGAGATGGACTTGGAATAAGTTACCCTCTCATCGGAGTGCAGTGGAAGTCTTGCATGATCCAAGTCCACCTTTTCCCTTTCAATTCTCCTTTGAGACTAAATCAAACAAACTCAAGCATATGGTTAGTCTCTAGGGATCAAGTTGTAACACATCTCCCCCTAAACATGTGCATCACTTTGCAGCGGACTTGTGAGGTCCAGGGAGTGTTTGTACAACTTGAGCACCATAATAAGCAACGAGATGCAAAAAGGAACATGATCAAGAGCATGAATACATGTATGCTACAATTCAATCCAAGTTCCGCGAATCTAAGACATTTAGCTCACTACGCAGCCTGCAAAAGGTCTTCTCATCTAAAGGCTTGGTAAAGATATCGGCTAGCTGGTTCTCGGTGCTAACATAAAACACTTCGATATCTCCCTTTTGCTGGTGGTCTCTCAAAAAGTGATGCCGGATGTCAATGTGCTTTGTGCGGCTGTGCTCAACAGGATTTTCCGCTATTCGGATAGCACTCTCATTATCACATAGGAGTGGGACTTTGCTCAGATTGTAGCCAAAGTCCCTGAGGGTTTGCCTCATCCAAAGTAGTTGCGCGCAACACTGACCTGCGGCAACGTACTCGGCCTCAGCGGTGGATAGGGCAACGGAGGTTTGTTTCTTTGAGTTCCATGACACCAGGGACCTTCCTAAGAATTGGCACGTCCCTGATGTACTCTTCCTATCGACCTTACATCCAGCATAGTCGGAATCTGAGTACCCAATCAAGTCAAAGTTAGACCCCTTTGGATACCAGATCCCGAAGCAAGGCGTAGCGACTAAATATCTAAGAATTCGCTTCACCGCCACCAAGTGACACTCCTTAGGATCGGATTGAAATCTAGCACACATGCATACGCTAAGCATAATATCCGGTCTACTAGCACATAAATAAAGTAAAGACCCTATCATTGACCGGTATGCTTTTTGATCAACGGACTTACCTCCTTTGTTGAGGTCGGTGTGTCCGTCGGTTCCCATCGGAGTCTTTGCGGGCTTGGCGTCCTTCATCCCAAATCGCTTCAGCAGATCTTGCGTGTACTTCGTTTGGGAGATGAAGGTGCCATCCTTGAGTTGCTTCACTTGGAACCCAAGGAAGTAGTTCAACTCGCCCATCATCGACATCTCGAATTTCTGCGTCATTACCCTGCTAAACTCTTCACAAGACTTTTGATTAGTAGAACCAAATATTATGTCATCGACATAAATTTGGCATACAAACAAATCACCATCACATGTCTTTGTAAAAAGAGTTGGATCGGCTTTCCCAACCTTGAAAGCATTAGCAAGTAAGAAATCTCTAAGGCATTCATACCATGCTCTTGGGGCTTGTTTAAGTCCATAGAGCGCCTTAGAGAGCTTACACACGTGGTCGGGGTACCGCTCATCCTCGAAGCCAGGGGGTTGCTCCACGTACACCTCCTCCTTTATTGGCCCGTTGAGGAAAGCGCTCTTGACATCCATTTGGTACAACCTGAAAGAATGGTGAGCGGCATATGCTAGCAAGATACGAATGGACTCTAGCCTAGCCACAGGAGCAAAAGTCTCCTCAAAGTCCAAACCTGCGACTTGGGCATAACCTTTTGCCACAAGTCGAGCCTTGTTCCTCGTCACCACCCCGTGCTCGTCCTGTTTGTTGCGGAAGACCCACTTGGTTCCCACAACATTTTGCTTGGGACGAGGCACCAGCGTCCAAACTTCATTGCGCTTGAAGTTGTTAAGTTCCTCCTGCATGGCCAACACCCAGTCCGGATCTAGCAAGGCCTCCTCTACCCTGAAAGGCTCAATAGAGGAGACAAAAGAGTAATGTTCACAAAAATTAACTAATCGAGATCGAGTAGTTACTCCCTTGCTAATGTCACCCAGAATTTGGTCGACGGGATGATCCCTTTGAATCATCGCTCGAACTTGGGTTGGAGGTGCCGGTTGCGCTTCTTCCTCCATCACATGATCATCTTGTGCTCCCCCTTGATCACACGCCTCCTTTTGATGAACCTGTTCATCGTCTTGAGTTGGGGGATGCACCGTCGTTGAGGAAGAAGGTTGATCTCGTTCATCCTGTTCCTGTGGCCGAACGTCTCCAATCGCCATGGTTCGTATAGCGGCCGTTGGAACATCTTCTTCATCTACATCATCATAATCAACAACTTGCTCTCTTGGAGAGCCATTAGTCTCATCAAATACAACGTCGCTAGAGACTTCAACCAAACCCGATGATTTGTTGAAGACCCTATACGCCTTTGTATTTGAATCATAACCTAATAAAAACCCTTCTACAGCTTTGGGAGCAAACTTAGAATTTCTACCCTTCTTCACTAGAATGTAGCACTTGCTCCCAAATACACGAAAGTACGATACATTGGGTTTGTTACCGGTTAGTAGCTCATACGAAGTCTTCTTGAGGAGTCGATGAAGGTAGACCCTGTTGATGGCGTGGCAAGCCGTGTTCACGGCTTCCGACCAAAAGCACTCGGGGGTCTTGAACTCTCCGAGCATCGTCCTCGCCATATCGATTAGCGTCCTGTTCTTCCTCTCTACCACACCATTTTGCTGTGGTGTGTAGGGAGCGGAGAACTCGTGCTTGATCCCTTCCTCCTCAAGAAACTCCTCCACTTGAAGGTTCTTAAACTCGGACCCGTTGTCGCTCCTTATCTTCTTCACCTTGAGCTCAAACTCATTTTGAGCTCTCCTGAGGAAGCGCTTGAGGGTCCCTTGGGTTTCAGACTTCTCCTGCAAAAAGAACACCCAAGTGAAGCGGGAAAAGTCATCAACAATAACTAAACCATACTTACTTCCTCCTATGCTTAGATAGGCGACGGGTCCGAAGAGGTCCATATGCAGCAGCTCCAGAGGTCTTGACGTGGTCATCACATTCTTGCTGTGATGCGCTCCTCCCCCCTGTTTACCTGCCTGACAAGCTGCACAAGGTCTATCTTTTTCGAAATGCACATTTGTTAGACCTATCACGTGTTCTCCCTTTAGAAGCTTGTGGAGGTTCTTCATCCCCACATGAGCTAAGCGGCGATGCCACAGCCAGCCCATGCAAGTCTTAGCCATTAAGCATGCATCTAGACCGGCCTCTTCTTTTGCAAAATCAACTAAATAAAGCTTGCCGTCTAGTACACCCTTAAAAGCTAGTGAACCATCACATCTTCTAAAGACAGACACATCTACATTTGTAAATAAACAATTATATCCCATATTGCATAATTGACTAACAGATAGCAAATTATATCCAAGACTCTCCACTAAGAATACATTTGAGATAGAATGCTCATTAGAAATTGCAATTTTACCTAACCCTTTTACCTTGCCTTGATTCCCATCACCGAATATAATTGAATCTTGGGAATCCTTATTCTTGACGTAGGAGGTGAACATCTTCTTCTCCCCCGTCATATGGTTTGTGCATCCGCTGTCGATAATCCAGCTTGAACCCCCGGATGCATAAACCTGCAAGGCAAGTTTAGGTTTGGGTCTTAGGTACCCAACTCATGTTGGGTCCTGCAAGGTTAGCACAAATATCTTTAGGGACCCAAATGCAAGTTTTATCTCCCTTGCATCTTGCCCCTAACTTCCTAGCAATTACCTTCTTACCCTTTCTACAAATAGCAAAGGGAGCATTACAAGCATAATAAATGGTAGAAGGTTCATTCACTACTTTCCTAGGAGCATGAATAACATTCTTTCTAGGTACACGAGCAATATCTCTCCTAGGCATATGTACAACATTTCTCCTACACATATCTCTATCATGCTTATGAGAGGAACTAGAGGCAAACATGGCATGAGAATCATAAACATGTGAATCAAAATCATTATAAGCATGTCTCCTATCATGGTATAAGAAAGCATGGTTCTTTTTAGCACTACTAGCCATAGGGGCCTTCCCTTTCTCCTTGACGAAGATGGGAGCCTTATGGCTTGTTAAGTTCTTGGCCTCTCTCTTGAAGCCAAGACCATCCTTAATTGAGGGGTGTCTACCAATCGTGTAGGCATCCCTTGCAAATTTTATTTTATCAACTTCACTCTTGCTAGTCTTAAGCTGGGCATTAAGACTAGCCACTTCATCATTTAGTTTTGAAATTGATACTAAGTGTTCACTACAAGCATTAACATCAAAATCCTTACACCTAGTACAAATTTCAACATGTTCTACACACGAATTAGATTTATTTGCTACTTCTAATTTAGCATTTAAATCATTGTTAACACTTTGTAAAGCAGAAATGGTTTCATGACAAGCAGATAGTTCACTAGAAAGCATTTCATTTCTTTTAATTTCTAAAGCATATGATTTTTGTGCCTCTACAAATTTATCATGTTCATCATACAATAAATCCTCTTGCTTTTCTAAAAGCCTATCCTTTTCATTCAATGCATCAATCAATTCATTGATTTTATTTATCTTAGATCTATCTAAGCCCTTGAACAAGCATGAATAATCTATGTCATCATCATCACTAGACTCACTATCACTAGAAGAAGCATAAGTGGAGTCTTGAGTACTCACCTTCTTCTCCCTTGCCATAAGGCAAGTGAGACGCTCGTTGGGGAAGAGAGCCGATTTGTTGAAGGCAGTGGCGGCGAGTCCTTCGTTGTCGGAGTCGGAGGAGGAGCAATCCGAGTCCCACTCCTTTCCTAGATGCGCCTCGCCCTTTGCCTTCTTGTATTGCTTCTTCTTCTCTCTTTTGTTTCCCTTTTCCTGGTCACTTTTATTATCGGGACAGTTAGCGATAAAATGACCAAGCTTACCGCATTTGAAGCATGAGCGCTTCCCCTTGGTCTTGGTCTTGCTTGGCTGCCCCTTGCGACCATTTAGCGCCGTCTTAAATCGCTTGATGATGAGAGCCATCTCTTCATCATTGAGTCCGGCCGCCTCAATCTGTGCCACCTTGCTGGGTAGCGCCTCCTTGCTTCGTGTTGCCTTGAGAGCAAGGGGTTGCGGCTCGTTGATCGGACCGTTCAACGCTTCGTCGACGTATCTTGCCTCCTTGATCATCATGCGCCCGCTTACGAATTTTCCAAGCACTTCCTCGGGCGTCATCATCGTGTACCTGGGATTCTCACGAATATTGTTCACGAGATGAGGATCAAGAACGGTAAATGACCTGAGCATTAGGCGGACGACGTCGTGGTCCGTCCATCGCGTGCTCCCGTAGCTCCTTATCTTGTTGATAAGGGTCTTGAGCCGGTTGTATGTTTGCGTCGGCTCCTCGCCCCTTATAATCGCGAACCGTCCGAGCTCTCCCTCCACCAACTCCATCTTGGTGAGCAAGGTGACGTCATTTCCCTCATGAGAAATCTTGAGGGTGTCCCAGATCTGCTTGGCGTTATCCAAGCCGCTTACTTTATGGTATTCATCCCTGCACAAGGAAGCTAGAAGAACAGTAGTAGCTTGTGCATTCTTATGAATCTGTTCATTAATGAACATGGGACTATCCGAACTATCAAAGTGCATCCCACTCTCTACAATCTCCCATATACTAGGATGGAGAGAGAATAGGTGACTACGCATTTTGTGGCTCCAAAATCCGTAGTCCTCTCCATCAAAGTGTGGGGGCTTGCCAAGTGGAATGGAGAGCAAATGTGAATGTGAACTTTGCGGAATACGAGAGTAATCAAAAGAAAAGTTCGAATTAACCGGTTTTCTCCTCTCGTAGTCGTTGTGGTCCTCGTCCTTTTGGGAAGAAGTAGACTCGTCGCTGTCGTAGTAGACGATCTCCTTGATGCGCCTGGTCTTCTTCTTCTTCCCTTCCTTCCGTCTTTGGCCCGAGCCGGAGTCGGTAGGCTTATCGTCCTTCGGCTCGTTGACGAAGGATTCCTTCTCTTTGTCGTTGATCACTATACCCTTCCCCTTAGGATCCATCTCTTCGGGCGGTTAGTCCCTTTGTGAAGAGAACGGCTCTGATACCAATTGAGAGCACCTAGAGGGGGGGGGGGGGGTGAATAGGTGATCCTGTAAAAACTTAAGCCACAAAAACTTGTTAAGCGTTAGCACAATTATTGCCAAGTGGCTAAGGTGAAGTCTCAACAAAACACAATACCACAAAAGATCAAGCACATATGTGACACAGTGGTTTATCCCGTGGTTCGGCCAAGACCAACGCTTGCCTACTCCACGTTGTGGCGTCCCAACGGACGAGGGTTGCAATCAACCCCTCTCAAGCGGTCCAAAGACCCACTTGAATACCACGGTGTTTTGTTGTTCCTTTCACTATCCCGTTTGCAAGGAATCTCCACAAATTGGAGTCTCTTGCCCTTACAAGTATATGATCACAAAGAAAGCACAGAGTAAGGGAGGGAAGCAACACACACAAATCCACAGCAAAAGCGCATACACACGGCCAAGAATCGAGCTCACAAAACTATCTCAGAGTTCTCACTTAGAACAGAGCTCGAATCACTTAGAACCACAAACGAATGCGCAAAGACTTAGTGTGGATGATCAGGAATGCTCAAAGGTTGCTTGTGTGTCTCCTCCATGCGCCTGGGGGCTCCTTTTATAGCCCCAAGGCAGCTAGGAGCCGTTGAGAGCAAATCCGGAAGGCCATCCTTGCCTTCTGTCGTCGGGGGCACCGGACACTGTCCGGTGCCCGATTTGTTTCCTTATCTGGCGCTGCCGACCGTTGCAGACTGCTGGAGATCTGAGAGCCGTTGGCGCACCGGACATGTCCGGTGCACACCGGACAGTCCGGTGCCGTCTTCCGACCGTTGGCTCCGCCACGTGTCCCGCGCAGATTGTGCGGCCGACCGTTGGCCCGGCCGACCGTTGGCTCACCGGACAGTCCGGTGCACACCGGACAGTCCGGTGAATTTTAGCCGTACGCCGTCGGCGAATTCCCGAGAGCGGCCAGTTCGCTCCGAGCCAGCCTGGCGCACCGGACACTGTCCGGTGCACACCGGACAGTCCGGTGCTCCAGACCGAGCTGAGTCTTGGCTGCACACAGCCAAGTCATTTTCTCCTCTTCTCTCTTCTTCTTCTTTCTGTTTCTAACACTTAGACAAATATATTAGTACACAAAACCAATGTACTAAGGCTTAGAAACATACCTTTGCTTCATGATTTGCACCTTGTTCATCCATGTACATAAATTCACAATTAAGCACATGTGTTGGCACTCAATCACCAAAATACTTAGAAATGGCCCAAGGGCACATTTCCCTTTCAGGTACCAACTTCCGCGAAGTTGCGTTCCTCCGACGACAAGGCGGAAAGACTGCGAGTGTCCCCCATCCGTGGGCTCGGAAGGTGGAAAGACACGATGCATGAGAGGAGCGCGAAGACATGGTTGCCCTTCAAGGGGGTCGCCCTCCTTTTAAAGGCAACTCTCCCCACTTGCGTCCTCAGCCATCGCGGGCTAAGTCTTCTCCAACACGCTCCAAGGTCCTCCCCCTACGACACGGGGCTGGGTCCCACGCGTCATGCAAGCTGGCCCAGGGCAGAAGAAGCCAAACCACCGCGCGCGGCGCGCGCAACTGCCCAGCGGTTACAAGCATTCCCCCACTTTCGCCCAGACCAGCGGGTGAAAGGGCGGACCGCCATGCAGGCGGCATGCAACCGCACCGAAGGGGCGCACCTTTTCGACTTTGACACGTCCAGCATGGAGGCCCAGGCCCACGCGCCATGCAACCGACGCGCCGGTCGCTACGTGCAAGAAACCGCACCGCCACTCGCGCCACTACTGCGCCTCCTCGACTGCGGAACCAGTACCGCGACTCGAGGCAACCCTGCGCATGACCCAACAGTGCCAACCAGGCACATCGGTCACGGGCCAGTCAGCTACAGGAGAAGGCGCGACGGTCGATGCGGCCAGAAATGGGCCGACAGTAATGGCGGTGGCAGGCGAGCGAAAGCAGTGGTCAAGTCGTCAGCCAAGCTCACGTCCCCTCCTAGGACAGCGGGAGAGCCCTCTCCTACGGCGTGAAGACGGCGCGCCCGTGTCCCATTCCTCTAACGGCTCACGCACGCGCAACGGCTGCCCCACGAACCACTCGTCCCACCGCATTAACTCCGCCGCGGGACAGGAGGCACCTTTGGCAGGAGAAGCGGGCGATGCTTCGCCTTCGCCATAATGACCGCGTCCAAAAAGGTACACCACGTCATTCAATTTCGTATCCTTTTCCTGTTCCTCTTTCTCTCTCTTACAACAGGGACCGGGAAAGGGGATACCCCGAAAGGGATCCTTCCCCGCGAAGGAAACGGGCCCCGAGCCCCCCTACTGATCAGAGGTTCGAAGGCTGGCCACTCGGAGGGGTTCAACAGCCACCTCAGAGCGCTCGGGCTCCGCGCCCACTACTGGTCAGAGGTTCAAAGGCCGGCCCCTCGGAAGGGTTCAACGACCGCCTCAGGCCACTCGGGCTCCGCGCCCATTACTGATCAGGGGTTCGTAGGCTGGCCCTCGAAGGGTTCACAGCCGCCTCAGACGCAGAGCGAGGGATGACCCTGGGTACGTTCGATACATAACCAAGGCTCGGGCTACGCTCCCGAGGTACCCTAGGACATTTCCGAGACCAGCGGGAACGATCTTGTAATGGAATCCCATCAGAGGGAGGCATCGAGCCCTCGGACCCCGTCAAAAGGGGACCGGGTCCGGCAGATCACCTGTAGGTACTTTTGGAGCGCGCCTCTGGGCCTCTAGCCGACCCCTAACAAATGGGGCACGGGCGTCCACTCGGATTACCCGTTAGCAGCTCACCGGAGACACCATGTTCGGCGCCCTCCAAGGGTAACATGGCGCTTTCCCCCCCTCCTCCTTGCGGAAAGGCGACGCAGGGGCGTATGTAAAAAAGTCGAGTCTGTCCTTGATCGTCCTCTCACCCTGTGCAGAGGCTCGGGGGCTGCTCTCGCAAACCCGGCTCCGGCCAAACCGTTGACAGCGTCAACATACCAGCCCGAGAACTTGGGACCCGACCGTGCACCCGGGCTACGGCCAGCTCGCATGAGGGAACAACCAGACCGGCCGAAGCATTGCAAAACGCATTAAGACCTCGAAGGAGTCAAACCACTCCTCCGAGGCCTCGGGGGCTACACCCGGCGGGTGCGCTCGCGCGCACCCACCGGAACAAAATGCAACTGAGAAAGGCCGGTCCCCTTGCAAAAAGTGCGACAAAAGCCTCCAAGCGAGTATTAACACTCCCTTCGAGGCTCGGGGGCTACTGTCGGGGACCATAATTAGGGGTACCCTCAAGACTCCTAATCTCAGCTGGTAACCCCATCAGCACAAAGCTGCAAAGGCCTGATGGGTGCGATTAAGTCAAGGATCGGTCCACTCAAGGGACACGATCTCGCCTCGCCCGAGCCCAGCCTCGGGCAAGGGCAGCCGACCCCGGAGGATTTACGTCTCGCCCGAGGACCCCCTCCAGCAACGGACACACCTTCGGCTCGCCCGAGGCCCAGACTTCACCAAGAAGCAACCTTGGCCAAGCCGCCACGCCGACCGACCGTATCGCAGGAGCATTTAATGCAAAGGTGGGCTGACACCTTATCCTGACGTGCGCTCTTCAGTCGACAGAGCCAAAGTGACCGCAGTCACTTCGCCGCTGCACTGACCGGCCTGACAAGAGGACAGCGCCGCCTACGCCGCTCCGACTGCTGTGCCACTCGGCAGAGTGAGGCGGACAGCAGCCAAGTCCGGCCTCAGGCGCCATAGGAAACTCCGCTTCGCCCGACCCCAGGGTTCGGACTCGGGCTCAGCCCCGGAAGATGACGAACTCCTCTTCGCCCGACCCTAGGGCTCGGACTCGGGCTCAGCCCCGGAAGACGACGAACTCCGCTTCGCTCGACCCCAGGGCTCGGACTCAGGCTTAGCCCCAGAAGATGACGAACTCCGCTTCGCCCGACCCCAGGGCTCGGACTCGGGCTCAGCCTCGGAAGACGACGAACTCCGCATTGCCCGACCCCAGGGCTCGGACTCGGGCTCGGCCCTAGAAGACGACGAACTCCGCATCGCCTGACCCCAGGGCTCGGACTTGGGCTCGACCCCGGAAGATGACGAACTCTGCCTCGCCTGACCTAGGGCTCGGACTCGGGCTCAGTCCCGGAAGACGACGAACTCCGCCTCGCCCGACCCCAGGGCTCGGACTCAGCCCTGGCCTCAGCCGACGGTCTCCGCCTCGCCCGACCTAGGGGCTCGGACTCGACCTCGGCCTCGGAAGACAGACTCGACCTCGACCTCGGAGGAGCCTCCGCCTCGCCCAACCCAGGGCTCGGACCGACCACGTCACAGGAGGCGCCATCATTACCCTACCCCAAGCTAACTCAGGCTACGGGGAACAAGACCGGCGTCCCATCTGGCTCGCCCTGATAAACAAGTAATGATGGCGCCCCGCATGCTCCATGACGACGGCGGCTCTCAGCCCCCTTACGGAAGCAAGGAGACGTCAGCAAGGACTCGACAGCCCCAACAGCTGTCCTTCCACCAGACTCCAGCGCTCCTCCGACGGCCACGACACCACACGAACCGGGTGCCAAAACCTCTCCGGCTGCCACGACGGCATGTACTTAGGGCACTAGCTCTTCTCCGCTAGACACGTTAGCACACTGCTACACCCCCCATTGTACACCTGGATCTTCTCCTTACGCCTATAAAAGGAAGGTCCAGGGCCCTCTTACAGAGGGTTGGCCGCGCGGGGAAGGACGGGACGACGCACGCGTAAGCCTCTCGCTCCCTCCCGCATGGACGCTTGTCACCCCCTACTGCAAGCGCACCCGACCTGGGCGCGGGACAAACACAAAGGCCGCGGGTTTCCCCTTTTACGCCTGTCTCCCTCCGGCTTCTTCCCCCCTTCGCGCTCCGTCTCGCGCCGACCCATCTGGGCTGGGGCACGTGGCGACAATTTACTCGTCGGTTCAGGGACCCCCCGGGGTCGAACGCCGACAGTGATGATGCGAAACTAGTGCTTCCGCTGATATAAATTAATTGGCATCTATTGTTGTCGGCGTTCCGAGACCGGGGGGTCCCCAAGCCGACGAGTGAGTGTGCCGCGTGCCCCAGCCCAGATGGGTCGAGCGCGTGGGCGAGCGCGAAGGGGGGAGAGAGCGAGGCGGCCGGAGCCGGGTCGTGAGGGAGTCGGAGAAACCCGCGGCCTTCGTGTTCGTCCCGCGCCCAGGTCGGGTGCGCTTGCAGTAGGGGGTTACAAGCGTCCGCGCGGGTGAGGGGAGCGAGCGGCCCCAAGAGAGCGCCTGCCCCTGCCCTTCGTCCCCGCGAGGCCAACCTTCTCTAAGAAGGCCCTGGTCCTTCCTTTTATAGGCGTAAGGAGAGGATCCAGGTGTACAAATGGGGGTGTAGCAAGGTGCTACATGTCTAGCGGGGGAGAGCTAGTACCCTAAGTACATGCCAAGGTGGCAGCCGGAGAGATCTTGGCACCCGGCTAGTGTGGCGTCGTGGCTGTCGGAGAAGCAATGGAGCTTGGCGGAGGGACAGCTGTCGGAGTGGTTGGGCCCTTGCTGACGTCCCCCTGCTTTCGTAAGAGAGCTGAGGGCCGCCGTCGTCATGGGTCCAGCGGGGTGCCATCATTGCCTATCTGGCGGGGCTAGCCAGATGGGACGTCGGTCCTGTTCCCTGCAGCCCAAGTCGGCTCGGGGTAGGGTGATGATGGCGCTTCCTGTCGACGTGGCGGACTTGTGCCCTAGGTCGGGCGACGTGGAGGCTCCTCCGAGGCCGAGGTCGAGTCTGTCCTGCATGGCCGAGGCCGAACCTGAGCTCCCGGGTCGGGCGAGGCGGAGGTCGTTCGGCAGAGGTCGGGGTAGAGTCCGAGCCCTGGGTCGGGCGAAGCGGAGTTCGTCGTCTTCCGGGGCCTTAGCCCGAGTCCGAGCCCTGGGTCGGGCGGAGCAGAGTTCGCCGTCTTCCGGGGCCTTAGCCCGAGTCCGAGCCCTGGGTCGGGCGGAGCGGAGTTCGCCGTCTTCCGGGGCCTTAGCCCGAGTCCGAGCCCTGGGTCGGGCGGAGCAGAGTTCGCCGTCTTCCGGGGCCTTAGCCCGAGTCCGAGCCCTGGGTCGGGCGGAGCGGAGTTCGCCGTCTTCCAGGGCCTTAGCCCGAGTCCGAGCCCTGGGTCGGGCGGAGCGGAGTTCGCCGTCTTCCGGGGCCTTAGCCCGAGTCCGAGCCCTGGGTCGGGCGGTGCTTCCTCTGGCGCTTTTGGCCAAGCCTGGCTGCCCGTCAGTCTTACCTTTTGCGTTAAAGGCCCCAGTGACTTGGTCGGTCGGCGCGGTGATTTAGTCAGGGTTACTTCTTATCGAAGGCAAGGCCTCGGGCGAGCCGGAGATGCGTCTGCCGTGAAAGAGGAGGCCTCGGGCGAGACGGAACCATCTCAGGGTCGGCTGCCCTCACCCGAGGCTAGGCTCGGGCGTGGCGTGATCGAGTCGCTCGTATGGACTGACCCCTGACTTAATCAAACCCATCAGGCCTCTGCAGCTTTATGCTGATGGGGGTTACCAGCTGAGAATTAGGCGTCTTGAGGGTACCCCTAATTATGGTCCCCGACAGTAGCCCCCGAGCCTCGAAGGGAGTGTTAACACTCGCTTGGAGGCTTTCGTCGCACTTTTTTGCAAGGGGACCAGCCTTTCTCGGTTGTACTTTGTTCCGGTGGGTGCGCACGAGCGCACCCGCCGGGTGTAGCCCCCGAGGCCTCGGAGGAGTGGTTTCACTCCTTCGAGGTCTTAATGCCTTGCGTAATGCTTCGGCTGGTCTGGTGGTTCCCTCATGCGAACAGGCCGTAGCCCAGGTGCACTGTCGGGGCCCAAGTTCTCGGGCTGGTATGTTGACGCTGTCAACGGTTCGGCCGGAGCCGGGTTTGCGAGAGCAGCCCCCGAGCCTCCGCACAGAGCAAGAGGACGATCAGGGATAGACTCGGCTTTTTTACATACGCCCCTACGTCGCCTTTCCGCAAGGAGGAGGGGGGGAGAGCGCCATGTTACCCTCGATGGGTACCGAACATGGTGTCTCCGGTGAGCTGCAATCGGGTAATCCGAGTGGACGTCCGTGCCCCGTTCGTTGGGGGTCGGCTAGGGGCCCGGAGGCACGCCCAAAAGTACCTGCGGGTGATCTGCCGGACCCGGTCCCCTGGCGACGGGGTCCGAGGGCTCGTTGCCTCCCTCCGATGGGATTCCGTTACAGAGTCGTTCCCGCTGGTCTCGGAAATGTCCTAGGGTACCTCGGGAGCGCAGCCCGAGCCTTGGTTATGTATCGAACGTACCCCTGGTCATCCCTCGCTCGGTGTCTGAGGCGACTGTGAACCCTTCGGGGGGCCAGCCTTCGAACCCCTGATCAGTAATGGGCGTGGAGCCCGAGAAGCCTGAGGCGGTCGTGGAACCTTTCGGGGGGCCGACCTTCGAACCCCTGACCAGTAGTGGGTGTCGGGCCCACGCGATCTGAGACGGCTGTTGAACCCTTCGGGGGGCCAGCCTTCGAACCCCTGATCAGTAAGGAGGCTCGGAGCCTAGTTCCTTCACGGGGAAGGATCCCTTTGGGGGTATCCCCTTTCCCGGTCCCTGTTGCAAGAGATAGAGAAAGAGGAAAAAGGGAAAAAGGATGCGAAATTGAACGTCGTGGCGTACCTTTTTTGGTGTGGTCGTTTTGGTGAAAGCGAAACGTCGCCAGCTGCTCCCGCCAGTAGCGCTGCCCGTCGAGCCGCGGAGTTAATGCGCCGGGGTGAGTAGTTGGCGAGGCTGCCGTTGCGCGTGCGCGAGCCATTCGAGGAACGGGTCACGGGCGTGTCGTCTTCACATCGTGAGAGAGGGGGTTCTCTTGCTGCCTCCGGATGGGACGTGAGCTCGGCTGGTGGTGTGACCGATGCAGCATTCGGCGCGCCGGTTGCGCGACGCGTGGGCTTGAGCCTCCGCGCTGGCCTATCAGGAGTCGGAAAGGCGCGTCCACTTGGCGCGGTTGCATGCCGCCCGCATGGCTGCCCACCCCCTTCGCCCGTTGGTCTGGGCAAAAGTGGAGGGTCACTTGTAACTGCTGGGTGGTTGCGCGCGCGCCGCGCGCGGCGGTTCGGCTTCTTCTGCTCGGAGCCGGTCTGCATGACAGGTGGGTCCCAGCCCCCGCGCCGCAGGGGAGGGCTTTGGAGGCGTGTTGGAGAAGACTCAGCCCGTGACGGTTGGGGGCGCAAGCACGGAGAGTTGCCTTTAAAAGGAGGGCGACCCCTTTCGTAAGGCGACCATGTCTTCTTCCTCCCTTATGCATCGTGTCTTTCCGCCTTTCAAGCCCCCGGATGGGGGAAACCGCCGTCTCCGTGCCTCATTGTCGGGGGACACCACTCCGTGGGAGCGGGTACCTTTCGGCCATCGTTCGGCTTCAAGGATTTTCATCATGCAGCCCGGCTGCACCCCTCCACCGGCGGTCACCCAAGACGGTGGCCTCCGGCTTGATGGTGGGGGAAAGCGAGCCGAGCTGCGGCCTCTGCCCCTCCCTCAGCCTCAAGGATTTTCATCAGCAGGGCTGAGGAGGGGAGTGTGCCGAGTTGGGGTCGGCTCCTGCGCGGGCGGTGGCCCGCTCCTTCCCTCAGTGATCGGGGGAAGGGCGGGAGTCGTCCGTGGCGCCAACAGCTGCACCGTGCCTGGCTCTCTGAGCCGAGCAGTTTCGGAATCGCTCCCGGTGCTGCCTCTCGCCACGGCAGCTGGAAGAGGTTCTTCCGCCGGCGCGACAGCCAAGGCTGGCCATGGGCCGACCTCCAACTCTACGGCCTTCTGCCCGTCCTTGCCTCTCGAGTTTGGGCAAGGGCGGGGGCCTCCTAGCAGCAGTATCTGCCCTGAGGCCATCATTGCTGCTGTTCGGCCCCCCGGGGCAGAAGTCTTCATCGTCGCCGCTGTCGGGGCGGTCGGCGACATGCCGTTCGTCGGTCTTCTGTTGCCCCGCAGGCCCACCCCCATCGAGTGGGGTTGTTCGTACCTGCGGAGGGGGAACCAGAGTTCCGTTTGTAATGGCACCTCGAGTGCCGGGTTTTTTGTTCATTTTGGCTTTCGGGGCCTGAACATGTATGTAACTACGGCACGGAGCCGTGTTTTTTCCTCATTTCCGAGCACCAAGACTCGCCTGCTGATTGTCTGAACCGCTTCACTAAGCATGAGTCGCCCCGTGTCAAGGTGACGAGTGAGGTATCCGTATCCCGGAGGCGTAGGAGTCCCTCGGCTCGGTCGGCCCTGTTGTCCGAGGCCCCTCTAGCTTAGTTAAAGAGACCCCTCGGCCGCTCTTCGACGAGCCGAGGCCGGGGGTAGCGATATCAGCATAAGCAGAGGCAGAGTTGGCTCGGAAATGAAACCTGGTTGGCCGGAGCCTAGCCGGGTTGTCCGTTGGCAGGATCGACACCGGAGTTGGTCAGCTGAGGCTTCGGACCGGGCTCGTGCCCTCGGAAGGTGGTTGGCCGAGGCCCCGGAGGTGGCTGGCCGAGCCGCCTGCTCGGGCCGGATTCCCGGAGAAGTCCCTGACAACGACCGCCCGGGCGTGGTGATGACGCCGTCCTTTGGAGCGGAGGCCCTCGGATCGCGTCGCCGTCCGAGGCTAGTTCGGGCCTTGCCGAAGGTGCTGTCGATGCCGAGGGTGTCGCCGCCCCCTTTCAGCGCCAAGACCTGAGCCTGCAGGATCAGCTTGTCTTGTAGCGTGTGTTTTGTGTGGCCGCTGAGGCCAGAACACACACCCTTGCTGTGTTGTAAAGCTGCGTCCCTTTTCCTCTCGTTCCAAGCATCTGGACTTTTTGTCGGTAACAGGGACGTTTGTGCGAGCGAAAGTTGCTTCTCGCGGAAGGTGAGGAGTGAGGTATCCGTATCCCGGAGGCGTGGGAATCCCTCGGCTCGGTCGGCCTTGCCGCTTATGCGCACTTTTTACCCGTCTATGAGGCCCTATCACTGACTTAGTCGAGAAAACTCGAAGAATCGCTTCGACAGAAGAGCTTCCGAACGTAGAGACTTGTTCGATCCGCGGGGTCACCTTATCCGAACGCGAGTTACTTATCGCAGAAGGTGATGAGTGAGGTATCCGTATCCCGGAGGCGTAGGAGTCCCTCGGCTCGGTCAACCTTGGCTGCTTACGTGTACCCTATCGTTTCCATGACCCACTTTTCGAAGTAGTCAAAAAGCACGGAAGATGTTCTGATAAAAGAGATTTTTTGTTCGAGGAAGATTTTGACGCAGAGGGGGTTTCCCCCCTTTTAGTCCCCGAGGGAGGGTCGGGCTTTGCCGAGGCGAGGCCGACCCTTCCTTGTTGACTAAACTTTGCGTGGGTGCGAGGTATATAAACAATTTGGAAACATCTCAAGGGTAGAAGCGACGTAGCTGTTGGATGTTCCAAGCGTTGCCGTAGACCTCGCCTTGACTGTTGGCTAGCTTGTACGTTCTGGGCTTCAGAACTTTGGCGATGACGAACGGCCCCTCCCAGGGGGGCGTGAGCTTGTGCCTCCCTCGGGTGTCTTGCCGCAGCCGAAGCACCAGATCGCCCACCTGGAGGTCTCAGGGTCGGACCCCTCGGGCGTGGTAGCGTCGCAGGGACTGCTGATACCGCGCCGAGTGTAGTAAGGCCCTGTTCCGAGCCTCATCCAGCTGGTCCACCGAGTCTTCTCGGCTAGCTTGGTTGCTTTCTTCGTTGTAGGCCCTCGTCCTCGGGGAGCCGTATTCCAGGTCAGTGGGCAGGACAGCCTCGGCCCCGTAGGCCAGGAAGAACGGCGCGAAACCTGTGGCTCGGCTTGGCGTCGTCCTCAGGCTCCAGACCACCGAGGGGAGTTCCTTCATCCATCGCTTGCCGAACTTGCTGAGATCATTGTAAATCCGAGGCTTGAGCCCTTGTAGAATCATGCCATTGGCACGTTCTACTTGCCCATTCGACATGGGGTGAGCTACGGCGGCCCAGTCTACCCGGATGTTGTGATTCTCGCAAAAATCCAAGAATTTTTTGCCGGTGAACTGGGTGCCGTTGTCGGTGATGATGGAGTTCGGGACCCCGAAGCGATGGATGATGTTGGTGAAGAACGCCACCGCCTGCTCGGATCTGATGCTGTTCAGGGGTCGGACCTCGATCCACTTGGAGAATTTGTCGACGGTGACCAGCAGGTGCGTGTAGCCCCCGGGCGCCTTCTGCAGAGGGCCGACGAGGTCCAGACCCCACACAGCGAAGGGCCAGGTGATGGGTATCGCCTGCAGAGCCTGAGCGGGCAGGTGGGTCTGCTTCGCATAGAATTGGCACCCTTCGCAGGCGCGGACAATTCTAGTGGCGTCAGCCACCGCCGTCGGCCAGTAGAAGCCTTGGCGGAAAGCGTTCCCGACGAGGGTTCGAGGTGCTGCATGATGGCCGCAAGCCCCCGAGTGTATTTCCTGCAGGAGTTCCTGACCCTCGGCGATGGAGATGCATCGCTGGAGGATGCCCGAGGGGCTACGGTGGTAGAGCTCCTTCTCATCGCCCAGCAAGACGAACGACTTGGCGCGTCGCACTACCCGCCGAGCCTCGGCTTGGTCGAGGGGCAGCTCTCCTTGGCGGAGATATTGCAGGTACGGGGTCTGCCAATCCTGCTCTGGCATGACCCCGCTCTGCTCCTCCTCGACGTGCAGTGCTTCGCCCTCGGGGGCCGAGGGCTCCTCGGGTTGAACCGAGGATAGCTCGGGCCGGGCCGAGGTCGCCTCGGACGGGGCCGAGGGCACCTCGGGCTCGGGCGTGTCGCCTATCTTGACGGAGGGTTGGTGCAGATCCCGGGAGAAGACGTCCGGGGGAACCGTCGTTCGCCCCGAGGCTATCTTCGCCAGCTCGTCCGCTGTCTCGTTGTAGCGCCGGGCGATGTGGTTAAGCTCGAGCCCGGAGAACTTGTCTTCCAGGCGTCGAACCTCATCACAGTAGGCCTCCATCTTCAGGTCGCGGCAGTGGGAGTTCTTCATGACTTGGTCGATGACGAGCTGCGAGTCGCCGCGTGCATCGAGGCGTCGGACCCCTAGCTCGATGGCGATTCGCAATCCGTTGATCAGAGCCTCGTACTCAGCCACATTGTTGGACGCCGGGAAATGGAGGCGGAGCACGTAGCGCAGGTGTTTCCCGAGGGGCGAGACGAAGAGCAGGCCCGCGCCGGCTCCCGTCTTCATCAGCGACCCGTCGAAAAACATGGTCCAGAGCTCCGGTTGGATCGGAGCCGTCGGCAACTGGGTGTCGACCCATTCGGCTACGAAGTCCGCCAGTACCTGGGACTTGATGGCCTTCCGAGGGGCGAACGAGATTGCCTCGCCCATGATTTCCACCGCCCACTTCGCGATCCTTCCCGAGGCTTCCCGGCACTGGATGGTCTCCCCCAGGGGGAAGGATGACACCACAGTCACCGAATGAGACTCGAAGTAATGTCGCAGCTTTCGCCTCGTCAGGATCACTGCATACAGCAGCTTCTGGACTTGTGGGTAGCGGATCTTGGTCTCAGACAGCACTTCGCTGACGAAGTAAACTGGCCTCTGAATGGGCAAAGCATGCCCCTCTTCCTGCCTTTCGACCACGATCGCGGCGCTGACCACCTGAGTGGTTGCGGCGACGTAGACCAAGAGGGTTTCTCCATCAGCGGGGGGTACCAAGACGGGCGCCTGGGTGAGGAGCGCCTTCAGGTTCCCGAGGGCTTCCTCGGCCTCGGGAGTCCAAGTGAAGCACTCGGCCTTCCTTAAGAGACGGTACAGGGGCAGGCCTCTTTCACCGAGGCGCGAGATGAAACGGCTCAAGGCCGCGAGGCATCCCATGACCCTCGTACGCCTTTTAAGTCCTTGATGGGCCCCATGTTTGTGATGGCTGCGATCTTCTCCGGGTTGGCTTCGATGCCCCGCTCGGAGACGATGAATCCCAAAAGCATGCCTCGGGGCACCCCGAAGACGCACTTCTCGGGATTGAGCTTGACGCCCTTCGCCTTGAGACACCGGAACGTCAGCTCAAGGTCGGAGAGAAGGTCGGAGGCTTTCCTCGTCTTGACTACGATGTCATCGACGTAGGCCTCGACCGTGCGACCGATGTGTTCGCCGAACACATGGTTCATGCACCGCTGGTACGTTGCACCCGCGTTCCTCAGACCGAAAGGCATTGTGACATAGCAGTACATGCCGAAGGGCGTGATGAAAGAAGTCACGAGCTGGTCGGACTCTTTCATCTTGATTTGATGATACCCTGAGTAGGCATCGAGGAAAGACAGGGTTTCGCACCCTGCAGTGGAGTCCATGATTTGATCGATGCGAGGTAGAGGGTAGGGGACTTTCGGACATGCTTTGTTGAGACCAGTGTAGTCTACACACATCCGCCATTTCCCCCCTTTCTTCCTCACAAGTACAGGGTTGGCAAGCCATTCAGGATGGAATACCTCTTTGATGAACCCTGCTGCCATCAGCTTGTGGATCTCCTCGCCTATCACCCTGCGCCTTTCCTCGTCGAATCGGCGCAGAGGCTGTCTGACCGGTCGGGCTTCGGCCCGAATATCCAGCGAGTGCTCGGCGACATCCCTCGGTATGCCGGGCATGTCCGAGGGACTCCACGCAAAGACGTCGGCGTTTGCGCGGAGAAAGTCGACGAGCACTGCTTCCTATTTGGGGTCGAGCCCGGATCCGATCCGAATCTGCTTGGAGGTGTCGCCACTGGGGTCGAGAGGGACGGCCTTAACCGTCTCCGCTGGCTCGAAGTTGCCGGCATGTCGCTTCACGTCCGGCACCTCTCGGGAGAGGCTTTCCAGGTCGGCAATGAGGGCCTCGGACTCGGCGAGGGCCTCGGCGTACTCCACGCACTCCACATCGCATTCGAATGCGTGTTTGTACGTGGGGCCGACGGTGATGACCCCGTTGGGGCCCGACATCTTGAGCTTCAGGTAGGTGTAGTTGGGGATGGCCATGAACTTCGCGTAGCATGGCCTTCCCAACACTGCGTGGTAGGTTCCTCGGAACCCGACCACCTCGAACGTCAAAATCTCCCTTCGGAAGTTGGAGGGTGTTCCGAAGCAGACAGGAAGGTCGAGCCGTCCGAGGGGCTGAACGCGCTTCCCGGGAATGATCCCGTGGAAGGGCGCAGCGCCTGCTCGGACGGATGACAGATCGACGCGCAGGAGCCTGAGGGTCTCAGCGTAGATGATGTTGAGGCAGCTGCCCCCATCCATTAGGACCTTGGTGAGCCTGACGTCGCCGATGACGGGATCGACGACGAGCGGATACTTCCCCGGGCTCGGCACGTGGTCGGGGTGGTCATCCTGGTCGAAGGTGATGGGCTTGTCGGACCAGTCTAGGTAGACTGGCACCGCCACCTTCACCGAGCAGACCTCCCGACGCTCCTGCTTACGATGCCGAGCCGAGGCATTTGCCGCATGCCCTCCGTAGATCATGAAGCAGTCGCGGACCTCGGGGAACTCCCCTGCTTGGTGATCTTCCTTTTTGCCATCGTCGCGGGCCCTGTCGCCCTCTGCGGGCGGCCCGGCCCGGTGGAAGTGGCGCCGAAGCATGACGCACTCCTCGAGGGTGTGCTTGACGGGCCCCTGATGGTAGGGGCACGTCCCCTTGAGTGCCTTGTCGAAGAGGTTGGCGCCTCCGGGGGGCTTCCGAGGGTTCTTGTACTCGGCGGCGGCGACAAGGTCCGTGCTGGCGGCGTCGCGTTTCGCTTGCGACTTCCTCCTGCCTTTCTTCTTGGCGCTGAGTGGAGTAGACGCCTCGGGGGCATCTTCCGACGGGCGGCCCTGGGGCTGCTTGTCCTTTCGAAAGATGGCCTCGACCGCCTCCTGACCAGAGGCAAACTTGGTGGCGATGTCCATCAGCTCGCTTGCCCTGGTGGGGGTCTTGCGACCCAACTTGCTCACCAGGTCACGGCAGGTGGTGCCGGCAAGGAACGCGCCGATGACATCGGAGTCAGTGATGTTGGGCAGCTCGGTGCGCTGCTTCGAGAATCGCCGGATGTAGTCCCGAAGAGACTCTCCCGGCTGCTGCCGACAGCTTCGGAGGTCCCAGGAATTCCCGAGGCGCACGTATGTGCCCTGGAAGTTGCCGGCAAAAGCCTGGACCAGATCGTCCCAGTTGGAAATCTGCCCCGGAGGCAGGTGCTCCAACCAAGCGCGAGCGGTATCGGAGAGGAACAGGGGGAGGTTACGGATGATGAGGTTGTCGTCGTCCGTCCCACCCAGTTGACAGGCCAGGCGGTAGTCCGCAAGCCACAATTCCGGTCTCGTTTCCCCCGAGTACTTTGTGATAGTAGTCGGGGGTCGGAATCGGGGCGGAAACGGCGCCCGCCGAATGGCTCGGCTGAAGACCTGCGGACGGGGCGGTTCGGGCGAGGGACTCCGATCCTCCCCGCTGTCGTAGCGTCCCCCACGCCTGGGGTGATAACCTCGGCGCACCCTTTCGTCGAGGCGGGCCCGACGGTCGCGATGAGGGTGCTCGTCGCCGAGGTGGCCCGGGGCCGCAGGCGCGGTGTTGCGCGTGCGCCCGGTGTAGACCGAGGCTTCCTGCGTGAGTCGGGAAGTCGCGGCACGAGGTTCCGAGGGGTACCCCTGCCTTCGGGAGGCAGAGCTCTCGGCCCGCCGGGCCGCAGCGCCTTCCAGGAGATGCTTGAGCTCTCCCTGGATTCGCCGACCCTCGGTGGTTGATGACTCCGGCATCGCGCGGAGGAGCATCGCTGCGGCTGCCAGGTCCTGACCGGTTCCGCCGGATGCGGGTGGCGGTCTGTCCCTGGCATCGTTGGCGATGCGGTGCTGGAGACCTTGGGGCAGGTGACGTATTCCTCCGGCCGGGGGCTGGCTTGCCCATACCTGCCCGACGTTCCGGCGGATTGCCTCGAGCGCTCCTGCTCCCTCATCGAGCCCGGCCTGCGCCCCGCGGACTTGCTCGAGCTGTGGGTCGTGACCCCCCGCCGGAACAGGGACCACAGCTAGCTCCCGCGGGATGTCGGCGCGAGGCGCTGGCCTAGGGGGATCACCATCCTCCGGCATGCCGAGACAGCTGCCTCCGGAGGGGTCCCCCAGCTCGACGTGGAAACATTCGCGGCTCGGGCCGCAGTCCTTGTCGTCAAGGCTGCGGCTACCGTCGAAACAGTCGGAGAGGCAGTAGTCGCATGCGGTCATGAAGTCCCGCATGGCACTGGGGTTGCCAGATCCAGAGAAATCCCAGCAGATGCTGGGGTCGTCATCTTCCTCGGACCCAGAGGGTCCGTAGGTCGAGACACCCGTCAATCGGTCCCAAGGCGACCGCACACGAAACCCCAGAGAGGTTGCACTCGCCTCAACGTGAGCGCCCGCCAAAGCGAGGTCGCCAGGCGGGTTGAGGCCGAGTCGAAATGACGAAGGATGGGAATCAGCCCGTACCTTTTGGTCGACGAGGAGCGACGAAGTCACATCGGGGGCTGATCGCGCCGTCGTCCTGGGTGCGAGGGCGACGTCCTGCAGGCCCTCCGTGAGCGCGCTGGCGTCGTCCACTTGCTCGGGATCGGCGTGTCGCGGGGGGACGGCGCTCGCCTTCGCCTCAAACGCGTGGGTGATGCCCGACGCGTCCTCCGTTGGGGCGCTGGGGATGTCGATTTGCTCGACAGTCGACTGAGCGCAGCCTCCCGCTCGGCCTTGGTTGCCCCGCCTCCTCCTCCGATGGCGAGGGAGAGGATGAGGTGAGCTCGAAAGTTGTCCTCCCCCCACGCGGGAAAGACGTCGTCGATTCCGCCGCCGGCGGGCGGGCTGTCCGCCACCATTGTCGCTGTCGCGCGGCGGTGGAAGGAGTATCATGTCGTAGTTGCCGTCGAAAGACATGAACTCGAGACTCCCGAAACGGAGCACCGTCCCGGGTTGAAGAGGTCGTTGGAGACTGCCCATCTGGAGCTTGACGGGAAACTACTCGTCAACACGCAGCAGGCCCCTACCTGGCGCGCCAACTGTCGGCGTTCCGAGACCGGGGGATCCCCGAGCCGACTAGTGAGTGTGCTGCGTGCCCCAGCCCAGATGGGTCGAGCGCGTGGGCGAGCGCGAAGGGGGGAGAGAGCGAGGCGGCCGGAGCCGGGTCGTGAGGGAGTCGGAGAAACCCGCGGCCTTCGTGTTCGTCCCGCGCCCAGGTCGGGTGCGCTTGCAGTAGGGGGTTACAAGCGTCCGCGCGGGTGAGGGGAGCGAGCGGCCCCAAGAGAGCGCCTGCCCCTGCCCTTCGTCCCCGCGAGGCCAACCTTCTCTAAGAAGGCCCTGGTCCTTCCTTTTATAGGCGTAAGGAGAGGATCCAGGTGTACAAATGGGGGTGTAGCAAGGTGCTACGTGTCTAGCGGGGGAGAGCTAGTACCCTAAGTACATGCCAAGGTGGCAGCCGGAGAGATCTTGGCACCCAGCTAGTGTGGCGTCATGGCTGTCGGAGAAGCAATGGAGCTTGGCGGAGGGACAGCTGTCGGAGTGGTTGGGCCCTTGCTGACGTCCCCCTGCTTTCGTAAGAGAGCTGAGGGCCGCCGTCGTCATGGGTCCAGCGGGGTGCCATCATTGCCTATCTGGCGGGGCTAGCCAGATGGGACGTCGGTCCTGTTCCCTGCAGCCCGAGTCGGCTCGGGGTAGGGTGATGATGGCGCTTCCTGTCGACGTGGCGGACTTGTGCCCTAGGTCGGGCGACGTGGAGGCTCCTCCGAGGCCGAGGTCGAGTCTGTCCTGCATGGCCGAGGCCGAACCTGAGCTCCCGGGTCGGGCGAGGCGGAGGTCGTTCGGCAGAGGTCGGGGTAGAGTCCGAGCCCTGGGTCGGGCGAAGCGGAGTTCGTCGTCTTCCGGGGCCTTAGCCCGAGTCCGAGCCCTGGGTCGGGCGGAGCAGAGTTCGCCGTCTTCCGGGGCCTTAGCCCGAGTCCGAGCCCTGGGTCGGGTGGAGCGGAGTTCGCCGTCTTCCGGGGCCTTAGCCCGAGTCCGAGCCCTGGGTCGGGCGGAGCGGAGTTCGCCGTCTTCCGGGGCCTTAGCCCGAGTCCGAGCCCTGGGTCGGGCGGAGCGGAGTTCGCCGTCTTCCGGGGCCTTAGCCCGAGTCCGAGCCCTGGGTCGGGCGGAGCGGAGTTCGCCGTCTTCCGGGGCCTTAGCCCGAGTCCGAGCCCTGGGTCGGGCGGTGCTTCCTCTGGCACTTTTGGCCAATGTAATACTCCAAATTGTATACCAGGAATAATAGAGAGTTATTCTCATTTTGTGTGCTTCATTTGCATCATAAAAAGAGCACCTATGTAATTGAGTGTGACCAATAAAACAAAGATTCTAAAATAAAAGAAAGTGCATAAGTTGGAGTTTATATGTTTGTGCATTAAATAAAATAATAATGTTAAAAGATAATAATATAAGAATTGCTAGAGGTAGAATTAAAACCCTAAATTTGAAAATTAGGGTTTGGATTAAGAGAAGGGAAGAATTAAGAAAAATACTACATAAAATAAAATAAATATGTGAATGAACACCCTTCACACTTATGTTATTAAATTATACATTTCAAACTGAGGACAAGTTATTCACAAAGTTTGAATTTAAACTTGAACTCAAATTAGATTTGAAAATGGAGAAAAGAAAATGAAAAAGAAAAGAAAAAGAAAAGAATAAAGAATACTTAGCCTAATTGGGCCTTGAAACCGAATCTGGCCCACTCAGGAAATTCACCCGCGCAGCCCATTACCACCACTGTCCGGGCGCCGACAGGCCGGGGCCACTGGCCATCCACTGCACGCGCGCGCCCTCCTACTTCTTTTCGCTGACGAGAGGGGCCCACTGCCAGTCTCTTCCACGCACTCGCGCTGCGCTCAGTTTTCTCGCCGACACGCGGGCCCGGGAAGTCAGGCGTCGTCAACAACCTCCCGGGGCGCAGCTCGCGCGGACTCGCCCGGATCGCTCGGATCTTCCCCGCGAATCTCGCCGGAGACCGAACCCACCGCGGAGATTAAAACCTCAATCGGCCCCGCCTCCTCCTCAATTACTCCGCGTGCACTTCCTTCCCCCTCTCGCCCTGCTAAACCGCTCGTCGCCGCCGAACGCGTGGGTCTTGGGCACCTGGGCGTCCGTGGGGTTTCCGGTGCTGCGCCGTGAGCCTGGGAGCGTTGGTCGCCGTCAACTTCCACGCCGGTGACGCTGCGCAAGCTCAATCGCTCGTCGGACTGGACAACTCGACGTCGCCACGTGCGCTGCGTCCCGGACCCGCTAGACGCCGCAATTCGAGCCTCCATCGCCATACTCGGGTATGCGTTCGTTCCAGTTGAGTCTGTTGTCATGCTCGGTACGCGTAGAGGCTATCAATTTGGGTTAATTCGGGGGCTGGCGCCGATCTGGTGAACTCCGGCGAGGGATCGACCGTGGCCGTGGGCGGCGCCGCCGCGTGGGGAGCGCGATTGGGGGCGATCGGACTGCCGTCGGATGGCAACTGGGCGGGTAGATTAAAACGCGCATACCGGTTAGATCTCGACGGTTGAGATCTGATCGAACGTATCATGGTGACTTTGGAGTATTTAAATCTGCGCCGTTGATCGCGGTTTGGACGATCTGCGCCGCATACCGTTTCGCTGATGTCCTGATCTAATCGGGGCGGTTGGGTTGGGATCCAACGGTCTGGGATCGCTGATAACCCTTCAGTCAAGCATTAATGCAAAGAAGTCCCTAGGATTTTGTTAAATCAACCCGCCGTCCACCCTATACTATTCCCTGTGTCTCGGGATTTTTACCTAGGCGCCCCTGCAGTTCCCTGTAATTGAGGCCCGATCCAGAGAGTGTTAGAAATCAGAAATTAAATTCAGAAATTAATTTTTAGTGCAAAAATAAGTGTTAAAACTTGTTTAATTCATAATAAATGCATATGAACTCCAAATTAGACCATTCCAGTTCCTAAATTTTCATAATATTATTGTCTATCTATTTGTGCCTCTGTTTTGGCATGACAAACACATTAAAATTATTCTTTCACTTAATCTTGTATTAAATGCATAAAACCTTAGAAAATCCATATCTTAAAATCTATAAGTCCAAATTTGATGATTCCAGTTCCTGTAATCTTATTTTGATGTCTAGTTATTACTGTATATTCTATGTGCATGTTTGATGAGATGTTAATTTATGCTATGCCATGTATGTATTGTATTGATGCGAGTAGACGAGCAACCCACTGTGGAACCTGAGCTTCAACAAGTTGAAGTAGCTGAGCAGGAGCTCGTTGAAGGCAAGTTGTGCCCTTGATCACTTCTTTTACCCATTCATGTTCTTATTATTCATAATGATCTGCATAGGATAATTTTGATGGGACCCAATAGGATACCCTAGATTTGATTATCTTTATACCTTGCTTCACCACTGGTTTTACTACTAAAGTTTTGGGTAGTACATGCTATTGCTTTATGTGGATTTGGGTATAGAGATATTCATCACTTATTGTTATACTATCTACTGTTATCTGTTTTGTTATTCCTTGTTCATGTTAAGATCATTATGTTAATGGGAACATGGAGAACCACCCGGGAAAACAGTGCTACCACAAGGGTGGAATGGGACGCCCTTGGCTGATTAACTAGGAAAGCTAGGGGAGGGCTACCTTACCCGAAAGGGGCAAGGGCAGTAGGGGAGAGGTCAGTGCGGGGAGGTCCCTGGTTGATTTTGCTGCGATGGCTATCAGCCAGGAACCCTTTACTGGATCTTCCCATAAACTGTAGCGGGTAGTCTGAAGCTAGTGGAACTTTGTAAAGGCCTCGTAGTGGTACCCTGCCTCGCTTCCTAGGTAGAGGTGTATGGAGTCTGATCAACTCTGTGGCAAATGGGTAACACGACTTGTGGGTAAAGATGCGCAACCTCTGCAGAGTGTAAAACTGGTATACTAGCCGTGCTCACGGTCATGAGCGGCTCGGACACTCACATGATTAAATTATGGAACTTAAACTTAACCTGTCATTTCATTGCATTTGGGATTATTTTGTTATTACTTTTACTTATTATTACTATGGTTTGGTATTTACTTACACTTAGTAACTGCTAATAAAATTTTGACCAACTTATAAAAGCAATGCTCAGCTTCAGCCTTTATTTCATTGATCAGCCTTACACTTCATGAACCCCCACTTTTGGTGAGTTCATGCCACATTATTCCCCACGACTTGTTGAGCTATGAACGTATGTGAGCTCACTCTTGCTGTCTCACACCCCCCCCCACAGGAGAAGAGCAGGTGGTTCAGGAGGAGCTGCCTAACACCGAGGAGTTCGATCTGATCTAGGTGGCGTTTCTCAGTCGACATTGGCGCCATCGATCCTTAGTTCGTTTTATCGTTATTATTTTATTTTGTAATGAGACTTCCGCTATGTAATAAATACTCTGATGTTAATGACATTTATCTCTATACTCTCTGTTATTATATATGTTGTCTTCTTTGGCGCATGTATGAGATGCACCTGGCTTTGTTCCTTAAAGCCGGGTGTTACAGAAGTGGTATCAGAGGAAATGTTGACTGTAGGACGAAACCTAGATAGAAATGGACAAACCCTTACCTACTTATCTCATTCTGAATCATTCTACACTTACCTTACTCTAAATCTTTCTATACTTATCTTAATCCTGTCTCACCTTCTACTGTTCTACTCTGATCATTCTTACCTTCTCTATTCTAAGACAAGATGGATTTCAAACCTTGGAATCCCTACCCCTAAGACATTTTTAAGAGATAGGGAACCTAAGACGAAAATAAAACTATTTTCTCTATTTTAAAAAAATGTTGGTTGATTGTTCTGATGATCAATGTTTGATTTGCTTCTTTGATTGATTGAAACATTATAGTTGGGCATCTTAGCATGTACCACCATAAGGTAATGTATTAGCTTTAGTGGATAACGCACTAATCTACTTAGCTAATAAATCCCCCGTAGTAACATTTCTCGTAATTACTCGCCTTGTCTATAAATCTTCCTTCTTTCCCTGTGTTCCTAACCCAGATGGGCTACCCCTATACTGTTAGAAGAGAGCAGTATAGACTTGATCCTTGGTATGTCATGGTTAAGAAAGGCAAGGACAGTTTATACACTAGGCTAAGGGAACCTTAGAACTCACCAGTGCCAAAGGAGAAAGATTCGAAGTTGAGATTTCAGTAACTACCACCATCAGACTAGCGGCATTCTTAGTAGATGAGAAGTTTGTGGGTGACAACATCCGTGCAGTTAGAGATTTTTCGGATGTCTTTCCAAAGGAGTTATTAGGGATGCCACCAGATATGAAAGTTGAGTTCATCATTAATCTCTTACCTGGGACTGCTCCTATTTCTAAACGGCCATATAGAATGTCCGTAGAAGAGTTGAAGGAGCTTAAGAAGCAGTTAACGGAGTTACAAGAGGCTGGGTACATTCGTCCGAGTTCCTCACTTTGGGAAGCACCGGTACGTTTGTACAGAAGGAGGATGGATCACAATAGATGTGTGTGGATTATTGGTCCCTTAATGATGTTACTGTGAAGAACAAGTATCCGTTGCCCCGTATTGAGGATTTATTTGATCAGATGCGAGGTGCTAGAGTATTCTCGAAGATTGATCTCCGATCGGGTTACCATCAGATGAGGATTAAACCATCGGATATACCCAAGACGGCTTTCTCGACTCGATATGGATTATATGAGTTTACTGTTATGTCGTTTGGATTGACCAATGCACCGGCATATTTCATGAATTTGATGAATAAGGTGTTTATGGAGTACTTGGACAGATTCGTCGTGGTGTTCATCGACGATATCCTTATCTATTCTAGGAATGAAAGTGATCATGAACAACATCTGAGATTGGTGCTGCAGAAGTTGCGAGATAATGAGCTCTACGCTAAGTTTAGCAAGTGTGAGTTTTGGATTGACAAGGTGCCATTCCTTGGTCATATTATTTCTAATGGAGGAATAGCAGTGGATCCTGCTAAAGTGAAGGAGATAATGGAATGGAGAGTGCCCACTACAGTTACGGAGATTCGGAGTTTCTTGGGACTCGCAGGATATTATCGGAGATTTATTGAAGGATTTTCTAAGATTGCTAAGCCTATGACATCGCTTTTGGAGAAAGGAAAAGAATTTAAGTGGGATGAGAAATGTCAAGAGAGCTTTGATCAATTGAAGGAAAGATTGATGTCACCTCCAGTATTGGTTATGCCAGACTTGCAGAAAGGATTTGATATTTATTGTGATGCATGTGGCCAAGGACTTGGATGTGTGCTTATGCAAGAAGGTCATGTGATTGCCTATGCATCTCGTCAGTTGCGGAAGCATGAATTGAATTACCCCACTCATGACTTGGAATTAGCAGCAGTTGTGCATGCACTGAAGATTTGGAGACACTACATCATGGGAACCAAGTGCCAAGTATACACGGATCATAAGAGTTTGAAGTATATATTCACTCAGAAGGATCTCAACCTTAGACAACGTCGTTGGTTGGAGCTCATCAAGGATTACGATTTGGAGATTCACTATCATCCGGGCAAGGCAAGTTTGGTTGCAGATGCCTTGAGTCGGAAGGAGCATGTTTACTCCGCTCTCGTTGTCCAGCTACCTGATGAGTTGGCAAAAGATTTTGAGAAGCTCAACCTGGGAATAGTTACTCACACTAAAGGAGTTACTATTGATGTAGAACCTACTTTGGAGCAAGAGATCTGCGAAGGACAAAATGGTGATGCTAAGATACAAGGGATTAAGGATCTGATTACTGAAGGTCGAGTTCCGGAATTTACGGAAGATGAGCAAGGTGCCATATGGTTCAAAGACAAGATATGTGTCCCCGAGATTGAAAGCCTTCATGAGACTATTTTAAAGGAAGCCCATGACTCGGATTGTGTGTTTACATGGAGTACCAAAGAAGATCGTTTTGGATAAGAGGATCACAGTTTACCCTCCAGATTTTGAAAAAGTTTACATGAGAATATGGATACGAAGTTGAATTTCAGTACAGCCTATCACTCTCAGACTGAAAGGACTAATCAAGTATTGGAAGACATGTTGAGAGCTTGTGCCCTTCAGCATGGTAGTAGTGGGACAAGAGTCTACCTTGTGCTGAGTTCTCATATAATGATAGTTACCAGGCCAGTCTGAAGATGTCACTATTCGAGACTCTGTATGACAGGAAATGTAGGATTCCTCTATATTGGACCAGGCTAGAGGAAGACAGTTCTTTGGACCTGAACTTATTCAAGAGGCAGAAGAATAAGTCCGTATAATTCGGGAGAATTTGAGGGTAGCTCAGACCAGGCAAAAGAGCTATGCTGATAATAGAGGGAGACCACTGGGATTTGAAGAAGGAGATTATGTGTACCTCAAGGTTTCACCGCTTCGTGGAATGAGGAGATTCAAGGTTAAGGGCAAATTGTCCCCTCGCTTTATTGGACATTCAGAGTTTTTAGGCGAGTTGGAGAGATGGCCTATCAGCTCGAGCTACATGATAATCTATCTGAAGTACATAATGTAATCCATGTGTCTCAACTTAAGAAGTACCTCCGTGTCCCTGAGGAACAGTTACCAATGGAAAAGCTCAGTGTTCAAGGTGATTTGACTTACACGGAGTACCCGATCAAGATTTTGGATACTTTGACTCAAGTTATAAGGAATAAAAGTGATAAGGATGTGCAGAGTGCAATGGAGTCACCATAGAGAAAATGAAGCAACTTGGGAAAGAGAAGAAGAGCTTCGTATAGATTTTCCCCACCTTTTCCCTAGATCTTCTTAAATCTCGAGGGCGAGATTATTTTTAAGGGGGGTAGGATTTGTAATACTCCAAATTGTATACCAGGAATAATAGAGAGTTATTCTCATTTTGTGTGCTTCATTTGCATCATAAAAAGAGCACCTATGTAATTGAGTGTGACCAATAAAACAAAGATTCTAAAATAAAAGAAAGTGCATAAGTTGGAGTTTATATGTTTGTGCATTAAATAAAATAATAATGTTAAAAGATAATAATATAAGAATTGCTAGAGGTAGAATTAAAACCCTAAATTTGAAAATTAGGGTTTGGATTAAGAGAAGGGAAGAATTAAGAAAAATACTACATAAAATAAAATAAATATGTGAATGAACACCCTTCACACTTATGTTATTAAATTATACATTTCAAACTGAGGACAAGTTATTCACAAAGTTTGAATTTAAACTTGAACTCAAATTAGATTTGAAAATGGAGAAAAGAAAATGAAAAAGAAAAGAAAAAGAAAAGAATAAAGAATACTTAGCCTAATTGGGCCTTGAAACCGAATCTGGCCCACTCAGGAAATTCACCCGCGCAGCCCATTACCACCACTGTCCGGGCGCCGACAGGCCGGGGCCACTGGCCATCCACTGCACGCGCGCGCCCTCCTACTTCTTTTCGCTGACGAGAGGGGCCCACTGCCAGTCTCTTCCACGCACTCGCGCTGCGCTCAGTTTTCTCGCCGACACGCGGGCCCGGGAAGTCAGGCGTCGTCAACAACCTCCCGGGGCGCAGCTCGCGCGGACTCGCCCGGATCGCTCGGATCTTCCCCGCGAATCTCGCCGGAGACCGAACCCACCGCGGAGATTAAAACCTCAATCGGCCCCGCCTCCTCCTCAATTACTCCGCGTGCACTTCCTTCCCCCTCTCGCCCTGCTAAACCGCTCGTCGCCGCCGAACGCGTGGGTCTTGGGCACCTGGGCGTCCGTGGGGTTTCCGGTGCTGCGCCGTGAGCCTGGGAGCGTTGGTCGCCGTCAACTTCCACGCCGGTGACGCTGCGCAAGCTCAATCGCTCGTCGGACTGGACAACTCGACGTCGCCACGTGCGCTGCGTCCCGGACCCGCTAGACGCCGCAATTCGAGCCTCCATCGCCATACTCGGGTATGCGTTCGTTCCAGTTGAGTCTGTTGTCATGCTCGGTACGCGTAGAGGCTATCAATTTGGGTTAATTCGGGGGCTGGCGCCGATCTGGTGAACTCCGGCGAGGGATCGACCGTGGCCGTGGGCGGCGCCGCCGCGTGGGGAGCGCGATTGGGGGCGATCGGACTGCCGTCGGATGGCAACTGGGCGGGTAGATTAAAACGCGCATACCGGTTAGATCTCGACGGTTGAGATCTGATCGAACGTATCATGGTGACTTTGGAGTATTTAAATCTGCGCCGTTGATCGCGGTTTGGACGATCTGCGCCGCATACCGTTTCGCTGATGTCCTGATCTAATCGGGGCGGTTGGGTTGGGATCCAACGGTCTGGGATCGCTGATAACCCTTCAGTCAAGCATTAATGCAAAGAAGTCCCTAGGATTTTGTTAAATCAACCCGCCGTCCACCCTATACTATTCCCTGTGTCTCGGGATTTTTACCTAGGCGCCCCTGCAGTTCCCTGTAATTGAGGCCCGATCCAGAGAGTGTTAGAAATCAGAAATTAAATTCAGAAATTAATTTTTAGTGCAAAAATAAGTGTTAAAACTTGTTTAATTCATAATAAATGCATATGAACTCCAAATTAGACCATTCCAGTTCCTAAATTTTCATAATATTATTGTCTATCTATTTGTGCCTCTGTTTTGGCATGACAAACACATTAAAATTATTCTTTCACTTAATCTTGTATTAAATGCATAAAACCTTAGAAAATCCATATCTTAAAATCTATAAGTCCAAATTTGATGATTCCAGTTCCTGTAATCTTATTTTGATGTCTAGTTATTACTGTATATTCTATGTGCATGTTTGATGAGATGTTAATTTATGCTATGCCATGTATGTATTGTATTGATGCGAGTAGACGAGCAACCCACTGTGGAACCTGAGCTTCAACAAGTTGAAGTAGCTGAGCAGGAGCTCGTTGAAGGCAAGTTGTGCCCTTGATCACTTCTTTTACCCATTCATGTTCTTATTATTCATAATGATCTGCATAGGATAATTTTGATGGGACCCAATAGGATACCCTAGATTTGATTATCTTTATACCTTGCTTCACCACTGGTTTTACTACTAAAGTTTTGGGTAGTACATGCTATTGCTTTATGTGGATTTGGGTATAGAGATATTCATCACTTATTGTTATACTATCTACTGTTATCTGTTTTGTTATTCCTTGTTCATGTTAAGATCATTATGTTAATGGGAACATGGAGAACCACCCGGGAAAACAGTGCTACCACAAGGGTGGAATGGGACGCCCTTGGCTGATTAACTAGGAAAGCTAGGGGAGGGCTACCTTACCCGAAAGGGGCAAGGGCAGTAGGGGAGAGGTCAGTGCGGGGAGGTCCCTGGTTGATTTTGCTGCGATGGCTATCAGCCAGGAACCCTTTACTGGATCTTCCCATAAACTGTAGCGGGTAGTCTGAAGCTAGTGGAACTTTGTAAAGGCCTCGTAGTGGTACCCTGCCTCGCTTCCTAGGTAGAGGTGTATGGAGTCTGATCAACTCTGTGGCAAATGGGTAACACGACTTGTGGGTAAAGATGCGCAACCTCTGCAGAGTGTAAAACTGGTATACTAGCCGTGCTCACGGTCATGAGCGGCTCGGACACTCACATGATTAAATTATGGAACTTAAACTTAACCTGTCATTTCATTGCATTTGGGATTATTTTGTTATTACTTTTACTTATTATTACTATGGTTTGGTATTTACTTACACTTAGTAACTGCTAATAAAATTTTGACCAACTTATAAAAGCAATGCTCAGCTTCAGCCTTTATTTCATTGATCAGCCTTACACTTCATGAACCCCCACTTTTGGTGAGTTCATGCCACATTATTCCCCATGACTTGTTGAGCTATGAACGTATGTGAGCTCACTCTTGCTGTCTCACACCCCCCCCCACAGGAGAAGAGCAGGTGGTTCAGGAGGAGCTGCCTAACACCGAGGAGTTCGATCTGATCTAGGTGGCGTTTCTCAGTCGACATTGGCGCCATCGATCCTTAGTTCGTTTTATCGTTATTATTTTATTTTGTAATGAGACTTCCGCTATGTAATAAATACTCTGATGTTAATGACATTTATCTCTATACTCTCTGTTATTATATATGTTGTCTTCTTTGGCGCATGTATGAGATGCACCTGGCTTTGTTCCTTAAAGCCGGGTGTTACAGCCAAGCCTGGCTGCCCGTCAGTCTTACCTTTTGCGTTAAAGGCCCCAGTGACTTGGTCGGTCGGCGCGGTGATTTAGTCAGGGTTACTTCTTATCGAAGGCAAGGCCTCGGGCGAGCCGGAGATGCGTCTGCCGTGAAAGAGGAGGCCTCGGGCGAGACGGAACCATCTCAGGGTCGGCTGCCCTCGCCCGAGGCTAGGCTCGGGCGTGGCGTGATCGAGTCGCTCGTATGGACTGACCCCTGACTTAATCAAACCCATCAGGCCTCTGCAGCTTTATGCTGATGGGGGTTACCAGCTGAGAATTAGGCGTCTTGAGGGTACCCCTAATTATGGTCCCCGACAATTGTGTTTATTCTGTAATAGATATTAATGGGTTAATGGTGCTTTAAAATTGCTTTAAATTGGTATCTTAGTTTAAATTGGTATCTTAATGGTGAATAGTGGTAGGTTGATATTCCTGTGATATATCCACTCAATTGATTGGTGTTTAACTCTGATTCTGTGCATTTGTGTGTTATACGCATCATGGTTTGATCCTTGACACAATGCATCCCACAGGTGCTAAGGTGTAGCAATGCTTCGATTTAGCCTAAGTATGTGCATTTTGGCATTTAAGGCCAAAGCTAAGATTTTAATGTAAGCACATATTTAGGGGGAGCATTCTACAATCTTAGAGCTCGAAATTTGTGCTTCAAATTTCACTCTTATGTAAGCTTTAATTGTGTTGCCATCAATCACCAAAAAGGGGGAGATTGAAAGCTCTCTTGTGGGTTTTAGTGTTTGGATGACAACTCAATTAAAGGACTAACAAGTGTGCTAAGTGTTGAACAGGTGCTTAATGTAAAGCTAACAGGGTTCAACACAAGTGAACAAGTGTGATGGTCCAAGGACTAGATGATGGATAGATAATGGGCATCACAAGTAAGATGGACATTGCATAAAGTGAGACTCCGGTGCGTAGCTCGGAGACAACTGATCAAGCCAAGGATGGAGGCAAGAAGAGCTTCGAGGTACCAAGTGCATGGGAGAAGGTCAAAGAGGCTGAGGAACCCAAAGCCAAGGGTGAAGAAGAAGACTTGCAAAGTCAAGGGTGATCGAGTTGAGAAGAGCTATGGCACATCAAGGATCACTACATAAGGACGTGACTTACAACCAATGAGGAAACATCTATAGTTATGTGGTGTAAGTCATAAGGCTCAAGATCAAGCTCTAAGAAGTGAACAAGGTCACTAGAAGAAGAACCAGTATCAAAACCAGAACTGGAAGCAGCCCAAAAGAGCTAAGTGCACCTTGATCCTTAGTTTGGGTTGTTCCTAGTTTGGAGATATTCTATGTGACCTTTGCAGGATGTTGGAGCTCAGAAATGTCAGTCTAGATCAAGTTAAGATGACTTGATGATTTATGAGTCCAACATCAATCTTAAGCATGTCAAATGCTAGAGAGGTGAAAATCCAAGAGAAGGTATGTTTCTAGACTTAGTACATTGGTTTTTGTGTACTAACATATTTGTCTAAGTGTTAGAAACAGAGAGAAGAAGAAAAGAAGAGAAAATACAAAAAGAAATAGACTTGGCTGGTGCAGCCATGACTATGCGCAGTCTGGGTGCACCGGACTGTCCGGTGGTACACCGGACAGTGTTCGGTGCGCCAGGCTGGCGTCTGGTCATCTAGCCGCTCTCGGAAATTCGTCGATGGTGTTTGGCTAAAATTCACGGGACTGTCCGGTGGTGCACCGGACTGTCCGGTGAGCCAACGGTCGGTCAGGCCAACGGTCGGCCGCGCAATCCGCGCGTGACGCGTGGCCGAGCCAACGGCAGATGGGGGCACCGGACTGTCTGGTGTGTACCGGACAGTGTCCGGTGCGCCAACGGCTCTAAGTCTACAACAGTCGACTACGCCAATTCGGGAAGGAGATCCGCACCGGACCGTGAACAGTGGATGTCCGGTGGTGCACCGGACTGTCCGGTGCGCCACCCGACAGAAGGCAAGAATTGCCTTCCTGGATTGCTTCCAACGGCTCCTAGGCCCCTTAGGTCTATAAAAGGGACTTCTAGGCGCCTCAAACAAGAACACAAGTGCAGCCAACAAGTGTAGACATCACTCGGATCAATTCTCTCTCTCCCTCTCGTGTATATCTCTCTAGTTTGTGTAGAGGCAAAGCTATAAGCCTTGAGAGAGTGGAGAAGTGCTGCTAAGAGCTACAGCAAGGTCTTGAGCATATCGTTACTCTGCCGGAGTGCTGCCAAGAAGATTGTAAGCAGCCACGATTTCGTTGTAACCAACTCAACATAGTGAAAGGCTCTATCTGTCATACTGACAGATCTGAGCAAATGAAGGAAGGAGTTGAAACGGACTCCAAGCCTAGGTGTGGCTAACTCCAATGAGGACTAGGCAAGCATTTCAGGCTTGGCCGAACCTCAGGATAAATCCTTGTGTCTGTGTGCTCTGTTCTGTATTGTGTTCTGACTCTTTGTCTTACTCGCTTTTATATCTGCACTTCAACACTTATCTGTGGTACAAGTTATATTTGAAGTGCAGGACATTTTGAGACAGGATCTTCTATTCTGCTGCAACCTACTCGAAGGATCTTTCATTCCACTGCGATCTGGTCTTCGAGTAGAGTAAGAACTAAAGTTTTAAAGTGATAATTTTTATTCGCCTATTCACCCCCCTCTAGGCGACATCCAGATCCTGTTCCCGGGCAAAGGGAACTTACACCCTGACCTCAAATGCCTTAAGTAGCCTCGATCTAGTCACCCCGATCGACCAGGATGACCCCAAACTCAGTTGCCATGATCTAGGTCAGCCTAGGCCATAGACTCCTTAAGTCTCCATGTATCAGAGGTGCCATGAACCTTTGTGAAAATCTAACACATTTATGATCCTCTGACCATTTAGTGCACGCTCTTGACTAAGGCATGCGCTTGGTGAAGGTAATTACAGTAGGAAGGACTCTGAGGATGACACCACTATCCAACCACTCCACTCTCCGAAGGACAACAAAGACATGCAGAATAGAGCCTCACCATAGGTGAAAGGCAGTCATACACCCCAGAGAAGACATAAATAGAAGGAGTGAACTCTGAGGTAAACCACCCGTACAGCTCCCCATGGATGCACCTCATATGGCCTCGATCGCCCTTCTATAAGGACCAATTACCCCTGGTCCGGTCAAACCAAAGATGACATGACCTAGGGGTTAGATGCCAGGGATGATGGGCCTTCAAGAGCGTAGGAGACAACTAGGGACAGATTCAGAAAAAAATTATGAGGGACTGAATTAAACCACTGTAGTATAGGAGCCTCTTTTACATTGTATGTGTACACTTAAAATTTTGGTGGAGGCTATAGTGAGGCTCTATGGGCTCGACAGCAGTAGGGGGGCTTGAGCCCCAGCCGCCCCAACACTGCATCAACCTTGGAGACAACCTACAATCTAAAGGCGAGAAATGACACACCCCATCAAAATTATCCATGAATGTAACAGTGGCCACTGCTCCCTCGACTATATAAGGGAACATGGCCTCCTGTAGAAACCCAAGCCAACCAACAAACAGACTTAAAAGCCAGCGAACTTAGCTTACAAATGAGCCAATATGAACTTTCATCTTACTAGCACACCCTATAATCTTCTCACACGAGCACGAGAGCCCTGCACTCCACCTTGTAATGCTCCTAACGAGCAACAAAGACTTCAACACCATACTTGCCATAGGAGGCTTCCTCAAACCAGTCTAAATCCTCTCCCAAGCTCACCAGAGTAAGGCCATTGAGATAATAGCTCACAAATCCCTATATAACCTATAACTTTACTTGTTGTGGATACGAAACCATGACATTTGGCAATACCAGCTATGGGGCCTTTTGTGTGTTACATCTCGTTTTCGATGGATCCAATTACTTCCTATGACGCCTTCTTCCCTAAGACCAAGGTAACCTTCAGTACCTTGGGTTTTATGTCATGAGGGATGGTAGCCTACAACTCACCACCGCCTCTTAGGCATCGGCAAAGCCGAGCGCCTCCAAAGGCACCTTCGGCACCCAAGCCACGAGCAGCTCAGACAAGAATGGCCAATGCCCATGACCCAAGGATGCACATCCTGTCAGCCATAAGGGTAATCCCGTTTCAACCTTAGGTGAACCTAAACTTAAGGCACATGGATCTAGGTTGATCACGATAATGAGTCACAACCCCTTGTCCTTCTACGACCTCCTAGACACATCCTCAAGCAACAGTTCCTCATTAGAGCCTAAGAACACCTCTAGCGAACCATCCTTCCGTGTCTGCTTCATGTCCAAGGGAGATGACACATCTAGCCTAGTTTGGATTTTGCCTACAATGGCACATATATGTGTTGTTGTGATATTGTACGGGTTTAGCACCATCTAATTGTTGATGGTGGGTTAGACCCAACATATAAGATTTCTACAACCCATATCCCCATCCTTAAGTTTACCCATTTATGTATAGTTAAAGGATAAATCTGTAAGTGGCTGGTGTCAGTGGTGGAGGATCCGTTATGACCTACTATAGCAGCTACCATACCTTAAAACACATGTGTAGCTCCTCTGGTCTTGCTAGACTTATGCAGTGGCTGTATCGGCAGGTAGCTTAGGTAGGCCCTCGACTACCCTAGAATTTGGTCTAAAAATAAATTACTTCTCAACGTTTAGGCCCAAAGAAACAAATTTGTACAAACTTGCAACCTAATTTGATGAATTAAATGTATTATGTGATATTTTTGTTATTTTCTGCTCATGTACCGAATTGATGGAAATTATATATATGTGTGTGTGATACTAAATTATATATAGTGTCAATCCTTAACTACCGTAGATTTAAATTCTAGGTCCACCACTAGACGTGTGTTATGATGTGTTGACATGCATAATGGCCACTCTAGGGCATATTTGGTTTGAAGTCTGAAAATTTGTCTGGGCCAGAAAATAGTTCGCAGTCATAGAATTCTGATCGCATGGGGCTTAGGTTGGTGCCTGGAGGAAAATATAACTGGCAGGGAGCAACCAAACGACACGCCCCTAGTCGAGTGGCTTCAACTCTTAGAGGCCGTTTGGGAGGGCTCCCAAGCTGCTTCAGCACTGGCTCCTTGCTGAGTCTCTTCCAAACGCTACCTCGCAAAACAACTCTTGAGCAGGAGCAGAAGCCAGAATACGGCTGAGAGCTGGAGCCTAAATTTTTGACTCTCCACGGCTCCGCATATGGGCGCTGCGTCTCTCCCCGAGCAGACACCTCTCTTCAAGCCACCCCTTGTTAGTATACATGCCTGATGCAAGAAGGTTGCACGGTGAGCAAAGCACAGGTCGTCCATGCGCTGATGCAGCTAGCAGCGAGATCGTTTTACTCCAAATCAAATAATACACGAGGAGCCATGCCAAACGATTTGCAAAAAGCACAGACTCCTATAGAGGAGCTACTCTTTTGAAGGAGCCAGAGCCGAAGCCATTTTCAAAGATGCCGGAGCCCTCCCAAACAGGCCCTTACACTATAACGCTATTAGTAGAAGCCTTCCAACACTAGCTCTTTCGGTGCTATAGTGCTCGGTAGACGGTAGTGCATTAAAAGTTGGAGCTGGCAGAGCGAGCACACTGAGAGCTAGTTTGGAAACTGAAATCCCCTTCGGGATTGAAGGGGATTGAGGAGGAAAATAGTTTATTTCTATCTCAATCCCTTCCAATCCCGAAGGGGATTTGATGTTTCTAAAGTAGCCCTGAAGCGTGAAGCGTGGTCAAACGAGGACCGAGTGTGTTTATACACTCAACTTGTACAAAAAAGAATGTTTTGATTCCACAAGTAGCAAACCATGGACGACTTTGAATTTTGATGTGGAAATTAGTTACAGGCTCGTTTAAAGTTTTCTCACGTTTCACCTTTTTACATTCTTTGCCACGGTTAAAAGAGATCTATCAAATCTTCTGGAGATTCGTCACTGTCCTTATTGAAGTAGGCGCGCGTGCAACAACGACAGTTATAACGGTAGATTTTTGTGACAAGCGTCCTCTCGTCTTGCATTTTCATAAAGGGCACTAACTGTTGAATAATTAGACAAATTTTAGATTAAATTCCGAATATAAATCATGACCAAATCAGAAGAACTGAAGTAAAAAGTCAAAATCAGATGATGCGTACTGATTAGACATACTAATAGATGGCGCGCGCCGGAATCAACAGGGTCGACGACGTCGAAGTAGCAAAATCAGCAGGGTCGATGAGGTCAGAAGATCACGAGCAGTCGTGTGAAGACGCTTCCCAAAAACCTTATTCGCCCTCTCCCAGTGCAGGATCTAGAAAGTGAAGGGTTCCGGAGACCTGCTCTCCTGATCGCAGATGCACATCTGCGGTCGGGATGAAGGGAACTGGAAGCTGTCTCAGCTGTGAAGAGAGGCGAAAGCGAAAACTGGGATGATCTGGATGCTGGCTGCCAGGCGCCTTTTATAGGGCCGAGTCCGCGACCATATAGCTATCTTCGATCTTATCCGCCCACGAAAATCTCGCGTTCAGTTTAGATTTTATAGCGATCGGTTAGGATTCTGTTCTTAACAGCCAAGCAACCAAAAATTTAAACCGCGCCCCCGCAAAGCGAGGGGCCGGATTTTGGCGAACCATTCACGCGCATGTCGTGCGCCCGCGCCCTTCGCCCCGCCCCGGCCCGGCGAGGCGAGGCGAGCGAGCGCGAGTGTGGCTCTCCACATTCTCTCCTCTCATCCATGACTTGGTGAGTGAGTGTGACTTCCATATTTAAGCTAGCTCTACTCTACTAGAACTAGCAATATGGTGATATTGGTTCCACCATTTCCTAGCCATATACTTATATGACTTTTGTGATCTTCCTGTGATTTATTTGAATTTCTTAATTGGGCCTAGCCCATAAATCCTAACACCAACAACATACTCTCGAGTAAGATAAAAGTCTAACAAGGCAAAAATATAGAAACATACGTAAACTAAAAACTGAAGTACAAATCTCTGTGGTGTCCTGTGAACGATATAGCGTACCAGTGTCCCTGTGGGACCACGCACATGAGTGACCGGTCGACGATGTTGAATTGTGTAGGAGTAGGCCTCAGTCATAGATGTGCCCAGATTTTTGACAAGCTAATAATTAAGGTCAAATATTGATTAGCACCCATACCGTGTGGCAAATATTGTGTATGAGCTGAAGTACATATTTGTGTACGAGTAGTATAAACAAACGGTTCTATCCGTGATCTATCCTCGTTAATTGATTACTCGAGCTCTCGCCACCCTTCACTATCTAGCTCTCCCTAGGCCTAATCATCAATCATCACGGGGGTTTCCATGGTCTAAACCCCGTGGAGATATGCATTGACTTGGAAGCCACGACCTCCCAACCAAAGGAAGAAAATCTAGTAATGATGGCATGATTAGCCGACAACGAAACAGCCACCGGAGCCGGTGGGAGACAAAAGCGGTAAAAAAAGCGCGGGCGTGCGGGGTGCGCCGGCCGTGTGTGAGACGATGATTCGCCACACGTCGGCGTCGTCGCCGCCGATCGCCATTCACCGGTAGTCTCCGACGTCAGCTGGCTGGTTCTACGGTCGGTCTCCGAGCCCTGTACAGCCGCTGAACGTGCATCCGGCCCTGGCCTAGATGAACTGGCGCAAAATCCAGGCATATAAAGTAGGGAATGACCCATTTTGTTCCCCTCGTTTTTTTATAAGGATTGAGTGCTCTACTACTTTATGAATACGACCCGGTCCTACGAAAACTGAGAAAATTACACGCACAGGTTCTTTTAGAACTAGTAGATTCTTTTCCTGGGTCTAATTAAGCAAGTTGCATTGCTAGAAATTTCAGAGAAATGACCATGAGAATACGGAGCGCCTTTAATTTGTTGAGATCAACTTCAGGCACCGACGATGACAAATATATACTACCTGTTCTTAATATTTGTCACTCGCTAGTTTATTTTTAAAATAAACCGAGATAAATAAAAATAAACGGAGGAAGTAGTTAACAAGACAAGTTAGTAGTAGCATATATTCTGAGACGCAGAATATGTTAGTCAAACTTTCACAAAAAAATAAGCTCATCAATCTACAACAGTTGAAAAAAAAAGACCTCCCCGAGATATATATATAAGCTAGTCACCAGTGGTTTGTGTACAAGGCGCATCAGCTCATCAGAATACAACAGCTATTGATTGACGAGCTTTTCCGGTTGTTGTAGACTGATGAGCAGTACAGTATCATTGAGCTGTTGATGAGCACCATGCTATACTAGCCACCGCTCGTATCATCAGTCATCAGTACATCCCCGTAGACATGAGAGTTCCTAGTCCTAGCTACGTGTTTGATTAATTATTCTAAACAAATGAAAGAAAACTTCTTCAGCCAAACGATACACATCCATCCATGCAAATCAACCGAAAGGAAAGAAAGACAGGTGGACAAATAAAAACAGAAACCGCTGGATGAAGCAAGGCGGTGGCGGTGGCGCCAGCGGCTGACTTGTCAGAGGATACCAGATATGGTGGCGCCCACAATGATTTCATATCCTGAAGTGGGGGCGGCGCATCCATCCATTCCTTTGGAGCGAGGGATGAAGATGATCTCATCAACCTCGTGCAAATGCATGTCTGGATTGTCTGTGGTTCAAAAAAAAAATGTGTGATGAGAGATTATCGGATGTCTCATCAGAAGAGATATACGATGCAAAAAACTTTAGTGCACACATGGTACATCATCATATATCGTATAGATGATTGGAATATTTGCTTGACAGCTAAGGTTTTCCATTATAACATTTGGATTTTTTTATTGAAGTTGATTTCTTACAAACAACTTTTTTTCGTTGTTTGATTGTATTTGTTCTCTCTCTAGATCGCATCCGTCGCCACAAATTCCGCGTAGCTATCGTCGATTTATTTTCTTGGCTTCTTCTTGCCTTCTTGCACATCCCATGCCTGCACAGTTTTTGTCAATGTCAATTCAAGGTAGCCTTCATTTCAATTGGCGAGCTCCATTATTTCTCAATAAAATCACTTTCCAGACCACTAAGTTCCTTATACCTCTTTTGAATCTAAACTTCGAATCATCTTGTACATTTTACTACAGGTTAGAAGCTAGGTTGTTTTTCTCTCTCTCAAAGATATCACTAGATTCATCATAATATAATGCTGTGTTGGAGCCACTACTGCCTCAAGTGTAGTCACTGATCGGCGCTGTTATTGCGCCGGCACCTCAAGCCTTTCAGAAGAATTTTTAAGACCCTCACTAGTGACGTGATGGTTTTAGGCCTACCACCCAATGCACTCTCTACCGCATACAGGTCATGATGATTGACCATATTTGTTTTTTTACTTATGATCAGTTTCTCACAAAGATAAAAGCTGAATGGTGTCCATTGTGCTGCTTGGCGAGGTTGTATGACACCCTGCGTGGGCAAGTTCATCACTGCCCGTGTGCATTGTGCTGCTCGATCAGCGAGGTTTTGTACGTAGGATTTAGATTCAAGACCTCAACTTTTATATTCCGTCAAATGCATAAACCAACTGAGCTATATAACATTTGTGACTATACAACTAAAGTTGTTCTTTTAACTACATAATTCCAAATCTTATATTGTATATATATTTGACACTCCAAATGATCTTAAATATAAAGTTATCCAAACAATCTTAAATGAAAAAGTTATCAACTACAGAGTTGTTGATCTCTTCAAATGCTACAAGTTTGATGTTGACTTTGTCTTCATTTGACATTGTTAATCATCTTAGATCTAATCTAAAAACTTATATGTGATATTTGGACTTATAAACCATCTCAAATTAAAAAGATGTCAACTAAAAAGTTTTAGATCTCTTTAAACTCTATAGTTCTGATATAAAGTTTTTCTTGATCCCATCTTATAGAAAAGTTGTAAAGATTTTTGCACAAAAGTCTACCATTGGCAATTCAAGCCACGAACCGACAGTGATTCTCTAGTTCGACGGTGAAAGCCTTTTCTGGTGTAGTGTGGCCCAGCACCTCATGTGGAACAGGCCTACTTACGCATGTCACCTCTATTACACTTTTGTCATCGCTTTGTGTCAAAGGGATAACCTAGTGTAACACTCCGTCCACTCATGGACCGACGATACTTACTCCTAGTGGCCCTGTAGATCATAGACCACCATCACAGACCAACACGAGTTTTTTATGCTCACTTTGTCCTCACTCATGGCACCTGAGAAAGCATCCCGGTCGGTCACCCATCCAAGATAGCTCTGAACCAAGCACGTTTAACTCGAAGGTTTTTTCGAGATAAGATTCTAGAAAAGAAGATGCATCTTGTTGGTATAAGTACTCTATTGGGGGTATGCTTCGTAGCCAAAGATCCTAAAAGAGGAAAACACCTTCGGCAGATCCTTTCAGAGGCAGCGCCGAAGTTATCACCGATAGAGCTTCGGCACAGTGACAAATCTCAAGACGAAGGGGGCGAACCGACTTAAAGATGAAATGACTCAAAGACCCAGGATGTTTTGTGTCAGTATTGTAATTGATTATAAAGGGCATAAATATAATTTCACATAGGTCGTGTCTTGTGCATATAAATAGATGAACAGTACCCCTGTACTGTTCAGGCAATCTTGTAATTGCTGACGCATCACACTGGAATTATTGTTTTCCGTCAAGGAAAAGGTATAAACGTACCCAAATATCATGTTTTAATATTCAGATACATATAATGAAATATACGAATAATGTTATTTGTTTCTGACATATGTTTTACATGTTAAACTTCATTTTACATTGTTGTATAAGTCTAATTACGAAGGTATGACCTTCGTGATATTTTGCCCGCGACCTTCGTCCGAAGTTCATTAAATCCTTGGGGAGATAATGCTTCAGTGGACGAAGGGCATTAACATTTAACATTTTTATGTTGCCTTGTTCTTAATTCATAGCATTTGAGAACAAGTCCCCAACATTGGCGCCCACCTCCGGTGAACTCACTTTCACTTTCTGAGCTAATGGCTTTGTTCAACAACCAAGCTGGAGCTGCTTCGGCTACAAAGCTGGTGCTCCCGATAATAGGCGGATCGTGCTCAGAACCGGCCAACAAGAAGCAGAAGAAGGAGGCACAGAGAAGGGTACAACATGTCGGTGTGCAGGGACCCTTCATCAAGTCAAGATGGTCTCACATCCCAATTACCTTCTCCCAAGAGGACCTTCAGCTCAAGGATTACCCTCACAATGATGCTATGGTTATTTCTTGTGTTATCAAAGGGTTTCTGGTCCACAATGTTCTGGTTGATACAGGCAGTGCAGCGGATATTATAGTTGCTAAGGCCTTCAGACAAATACAAGAGCCAGAAGATAAGATTCATGATGCTACACACCCTCTCTGTGGCTTCGGAGGAAGACAGATTGTAGCACTAGGCAAGATCACGATGCCAGTGACCTTCGGATTTGTTAACAACACCAGAACTGAGCAAGTTGTGTTTGATATTGTCGACATGGAGTACCCCTACAATGCAATCATTGGTCGTGAAACACTCAATGCTTTCGAAGCAATTCTTCATCCAGCATATCTTTGCATGAAGATACCTTCGGATCAAGGACCTATTGCTATTCATGGAAGTCAGGAAGCTGCCAGAAAGGCTGAAGGGAACTGGACAGATTCAAAGGCAATCTATAGTATAGATGGAGCCGAAGCTTGTGAGCAGTACAAGTACATAAGGGAGAAGGCTGCTTCGACCGATCAGTCGAAGCCCATGCTTTTATGTGAAGATATTGCAGAGCAGAAGATGCTGCTGGGATCTCAATTGTCTGAAGAACAGGATAAAACCCTGATAAGGTTTTTGTTCAACAACAAAGATGTCTTTGCATGGTCAGCCAATGATCTCTGTGGTGTTAACAGGGATGTCATTGAACACTCGCTCAATGTTGATCCATCCTTCAGACCCAGAAAGCAGAGGCTTCAGAAAATGCCTGATGACAAAGCCGAAGGTGCTCGGAATGAAGTGAAAAGACTTCTTAGTGCTGGAGTCATCAGAGAAGTGAAATACCCAGAATGGCTAGCCAACACTGTTATGGTGAAGAAGGCCAATGGTAAATGGAGGATGTGTATTGATTTTACTGATCTCAACAAGGCTTGTCCGAAGGATGAGTTTCCATTACCAAGGATCGATTCTCTAATAGACGCAGCAGCTTCATCAGAGCTTATGAGTCTGCTAGATTGTTATTCAGGTTATCATCAAATTTGGATGAAGAAAGAGGATGAGTCAAAAACCAGCTTCATAACCCCTAGTGGAACATATTGTTATCTTCGGATGCCTGAGGGGCTCAAGAATGCTGGAGGAAGCTTCAGTAGAATGACAACGAAGGTTCTTCATTCTCAGATAGGCAGAAATGTGCTAACCTATGTTGATGATATTATAGTAAAAAGCACGAAGCAAGAAAATCACATTGCTGATCTGCAGGAGACATTCGCTAATTTTAGACAAGCTGGTCTGAAGCTAAATCCAGAGAAGTGTGTCTTCGAAGTGAAGAAGGGGAAATTCCTTGGTTGTCTGGTTTCAACAAAAGGAATCAAAGCTAATCCAAATAAAATCGAAGCTATTCTTCGGATGGAGCCGCCAAGCACAAAGAAGGGGGCTCAACGGCTGACAGGAAGACTAGCATCTCTGAATTGATTCATATCTAGATCAGCAGAGAGAAATTTACCATTCTTTGAAGTGTTGAAGTCAGCCGAAGTCTTTCAATGGGGATCAGCTCAGCAGAAAGCCTACTGAAGAGCTGAAGCAGTATCTGATAGATCTAACGACGCTAACTCCACCAGCGCCAGGGGCTCCTCTGTTGTTGTATGTGGCAGCTTCGCATTCAGCAGTGAGTGCGGCACTTGTCCAAGAAAAGCTTGAGGGACAAACCAAAAGGCAAGCCCCGATATACTTCGTCTCCGAAGTCCTTAGTCTATCAAAGAAGAACTATACAGAATTGGAGAAGGTGTTATATGCTGTCTTAATGGCCTCCAGGAAGCTTTGACATTACTTTCAAGCATATCATATAATTGTTCCTTCGTCACAACCTTTGAAGGACATCATGAGAAACAGAGAAGCTACTGGAAGAATTGGAAAGTGGGTTGTGGAACTCAACGAGTTCAGCATTGATTATGTGCATAGATCCTCAATACAGTCCTAGGCGTTAGCAGACTTCATCGCTGATTAGACGCCAGGGGCTCAGGGAGAAGAAACAACTAAAGATGCCGAAGCTTGGACAGTATTCTGCGACGGTTCTTGGGGAACCTTCGGGGCAGGAGAAGCTGCTGTGTTAGTTGCACCTTCCAAAGTTAGAACTTGTTACACAGTGAAACTTGATTTTAGCTGCACAAATAATATTGCTGAGTACGAAGCTTTGCTTTTGGGGCTTCGGAAGTTAAAGGCAATGGAGATTAGAAGGGAGGTTCTTAAAACCGATTCCCAAGTTATTTCTGGTCATGTTGACAAGAGTTGTAAAGCAAGAGACCCAAAGTTTGAGAAATACTTGGACACGGTCCGAAGAATTGAAGCTTCCTTTGAAGGGTTTTCTGTCAAGAATATTCCTCGAGGAGAAAATGAACATGCTGATTTGCTAGCCAAGTCAGCGGCATAGGGGATGCCCTTACCTTCGGAAGTATTTTTTGAAACAATAAAAGAACCTTCGGTGGAACTTCTTGAAAGAGCAGTGCTTAATATATCTCCTGTTCATCGCGAAGATTGGAGAACTGAGATTATGTCTTTCCTCTAGGGTAATTTCCTTTCAGATGACGAAGCTTATAATAAGAGAATAGAGGCAAGAGCCCGACCATATGTCATAATAGAAGGGGAGCTATACAAGCATGGAGTTTGTTCTCCAGTGCTCAAATGTTTATCCAGAGCTGAAGGTATAGAATTGATGAAGTAAATACATGCAGGACTGTGTGGATCTCACATTGGATCTAGGCTCTTGCTGGGAAAAGTTTTTCGTCAAGGATTTTATTGGCCGAAGGCAGCTTCGGATGTAGCAGAATTAGTTCAAAAATGCGAAGGCTGTCAGAAATGCGCAAGAGATCAAAAACAGCCTTCGTCTATGACTCAGTTAATACAACCAACTTGGCCATTGCAAAGGTGGGGCCTTGATTTGTTAGGCCCACTACCACGAGCACAAGGAAATTTAAAATATGTTGTGGTGGCAGTAGAATATTTTTCTAAGTGGATTGAGGCGAAGCCTTTAGCCACAATAACTTCGGTTACCATTCAGAAATTTTTCTGGCATAATATTGTTTGTCGCTTCGGAGTGCCGAAGGCCATTACTGTGGATAATGGAACACAGTTTGATGCCGAAGCTTTTAAAGAGTTCTGTGGACAAATTGGCACGAAGATCCATTTTGCATCGGTTAGGCATCCAGAGTCAAATGGACTTGTCGAAAGAGCTAACAGCATCATAATGATGGGAATAATGAAATTAATCTTCAATCAGCCCAGAGGAAAATGGCCAGATTAATTAATTAAAGTGGTGTGGAGCCACAATACAACAGCATCAAGGTCAACAGGCTTTACACCATTCAAGTTATTATTTGGTGACGAAGCAATAACTCCAGAAGAAGCGAAAGCGGGATCAATAAGAACAGTGGCTTCGGCAGAAGACGAAGCTGATTACTCAGTGAAGAAAGATGCTATAGAAGGGATCAGGCTTCAGGCTGTAGAAAACATCAACAAATATCAAGCCGAAACAATAAAATGGCGTGATAGAAAGGTTCGACTAAAGAACATTAAGCCAGGACATTTGGTGCTTCGGAGAGTGGCCAACCCAGATACAGTAGGCAAGCTACAGCTGAAATGGGAAGGACCTTTTCTGTTAGTATCTTCGTCAAGACCCAGTTCTTATAGATTGAAGGATATGGACGACAACGACATTCCTAGATCATGGAATGTGGATGAGCTTCGGCGATATTATGTCTAGCATGATGTAATTTTTTCTGTTCTTTCCTATGGCACCCTTTTCCTTTCCAAAGGGGGAGAAAGGTTTTTAATGGGGCCATAGCATGTAATTTCTCTTTTTCTTATTTCAGCTCTATAAGAGCAATATCCCCCAAAGATGTAAATGTAAAAGCTGAGCACGCACCATCGAGTGCAAAAAAAAAGAAAAGAAAACAGGGAGAAGCTTAAAAGACGTCCCTAAGGGGACGTAGAGCACGACGAAGCTACAAAAAAGCCGTTCCTAAGGGAGCGCAACATAAGTTTTCTGCTCAAAAGTCGTTCCTAAGAGAATGCAGAGCTTACAGCAAAAAATAAACGCTGATTACGCCGAAGTAAAAGGCGAAGAAGCTCCTAAGGGAGGCTTACAGCGAAAAATAAACGCTGATTCCGCCGAAGTAAAAGGCGAAGAAGCTCCTAAGGGAGGCTTACAGCGAAAAATAAACGCTGATTCCGCCGAAGTAAAAGGCGAAGAAGCTCCTAAGGGAGGCTTACAGCGAAAAGTCAGCGCTGATACACCAAAAAGTAAACGGTGAAGCCGAAAAATAAATGACAAAGAGACTGTGTCTATTCCTAAGGGAACAGAGACTATGGTTACGACTTCGGATATGTGTTTGGACATTCATTTGCACGGTACATCACATCATAGCATTTGCATTCATAAACATTCATTTAGACATACGTAGGATCATTATCATCATAACACAAGCAATCGCTTCGTCTCTAAAGATCATGCTTCGGCAAAAGAGAAAAAAACAACAGTTTTTTTGCTTCGCCGCGTACGAAAAGAAGGGAAGGTGTTTTTTCGCCTTCGGCTCAAAAATGATAATTTCGTCCACACCAAAGCACTCCATACATTGACGGAAAGGTAAAAATATATTACAAGGTATGGACATAGTTCACAGAATACAATTTAATTACATTTGTAAAAGTTATTACAGAAAGTTTTTAGAATCTCTTCTACAATCATTCATCTAAGATTCATCAATATTCATTGAGCTTCAGCTTCAACATTGTCATCCAATAAAAGCTTCGGCGTCATCTTCTTACTCTTCAAGCTTTAGTTTCGGCTTCATCATCCTACACGAATTAAAGTATTATAAGCAAAATTCAATTTCGAAGGAAGAGGTAAGCATGAAGGTATGATTTTGCTACCGGTTTAAGATGACTCCGAGCTTCGTCACCAGCTTTCTCTCGCCCACCCTTTGTCCATACCACCTTTATAAATTTATTCCCAATGCTTCGGGCGAGGCTGGGAATATCATCCAGAACTGCTGGTGATAGGCTGAAATTGGGTCTGTTGATGATTTTTTCGTGCTCACAGCCAGATTTCAGGAACGCAGCAGTGGTGCCCCGAGAAGCTACCAGGGCATAGAAGTCACCGTGTCTAGCAATAACATCATCGAGGTCATCAATCTCACCTTCGATGTGTTCGAAGGCTCCTAGTAGATCTTCAGCTGAAGGAGTAAATTTTTCACTACTGGCCCCGACCGAATAAAATACCTTCTTCAGCCGTTGAACACATTGATTACTGAATTCCAAACATTTGTTTTGAAGGCTTATCAATGATTTTTTCAAATCTAAACCCTTCTGGACTTCGGCCTCAAGTTTTTCATTAAGCTTCATCCTTTCCTGTTCGAAACTTTTTGACTGGCAGAAAAGCTTCGTATTCAGTTCTGTTATTTTAGCTTCGGCTTCTGCTAATAAGCCTTCAGTTGTCTGGAGTTCGAACTCTTTCTTCTCAAAAGTAGCTGATTGTTCTTTTATTTTGTTCTCTAAGTTTTCAATTATAACCTCGTGCTTTTTATCTTCTAGATCCTGTTGCATCTTCAAAGCTTTGCTCAGTAGCATACTCTGTACACGAACAACCTTCGTTAGAAAACATTTTTGTTATGAAAAATAAAAAGTTAGAGAGAAATTGTTTACCTTGAAATTGGAATAAAACAAACTACCGATGATGTGCTGTCGTCGGTAGCGGCTAATATCGGCTTCGAGCTTCGGGAAACCGATACTCTTTGATAGAGTACCGATAACCTTCGCTCCGGCCTGATCCCGGATGCAGCCTAGCTTCTCATCATCAACACCCCCGAAGAGAGCCGCAAGATATGACATACTCTTTTAGTTCTTCTTTTTCGGCTTTCGTCAGTTCTCGCCCAATCAAGTTTTGAAAATTGAAAATTTCATCTTCCGATGTTTCTTTGGCAATTTCTTTCTTTTTCTCGGGTTCTGGGGCCGAAGCTTCTTCGGTGGCCCCAGCAGCTTCTTCTGTGGCCATATCTAGCAGAATTTTATCTATATCAGCAACCATGCTTTCTAAATTAATATCTTCGGCTCTAGTAGCTTCGGCATCTGTGGCCTCCGAAGGTGCAGCTTTAGTAGCTGTCGAACTTTTAGCAGCTGGCGCCTTCGGAGCTGAAGCTCCTGGTGGTGTCTTTTCAATGACTTCTGTCACCGTGATGATTCTTTGCTTTTTTGCTCTAGCTGCTTCCTTCGATTTCACGGGCTCCTTTTCCTTCTGAAAAAGCTTCGTCAGTTGTGGCCCTAGTGGACTTAGCTTGACAGGCAAAGATTCAGTCATTACCTTTAAAATTTCCTCTACTTCGGTAGTAGAGGGTGTTGCAGGAGTTCCTTTTTCTTCGTCAATTGCTTTTTGCTTCGGAGTCGAAGTTTTTCTCTTCTTCGAAACACCTGTTTTAGGCTCAGACTTCGGCTTTTTCTTTTTCGATTGTTCTTCATCGTCTTTGTTCAGAACATCAACTACTCTTTTTCTCTTTTGGCCTTCAGCACCCTTATCTAGCCGCTCGTAGTCAGGATATTCAAAACCCAGGGCATCCATTACGCGGTTTAGCCTTCGCTTCGGACGGGTGCCGAAGGCCGCAGTCATCAATTGGTCTTCTTTTTTAGAATAATTTCCGAGTATTTCATTACACATTACTTCGATTGTGTCCAGCCACTCTTGGCAGGGTACTTTGAAAAGTTTCTTGAATTTGAAATGGTAGGGCAACCAAACAAGTTCCCCTTTCTTCTTTTTCCCCTCTAGCTTCGGCATTTCCCACTCCTTCAAAGTCGGGAATACTCTGAAGGCCAGAAATTCTTGCACCAAGTCTCTAGTGCCAATATGATCTGCAATCACTCTAAATTCAGCTAGAGCAATTTGACTTGGACTCCCTGGTAACATGTTGCATGGGGGTCGGGTCTCTCCGAAGATCAATTCTAACGGACTTTGGACCAACTTATCTTCATCTTCGTCAACTCTGACGTAGAACCACTCAGATTTCCATCCAGCTGGCCATTTGCTTCGGTAACTGATCACTGGAAACTTTGTAGTCTTGCGGTAAGCAAAGTTGTAGCAGCCAAAATTTTCATGAACACCATCTCCTCTAGCCTTGGTCTGGTAGTGCAGTTCGTGCACTCGGCAGAAACCTTCAGCGAATGGTTCCACCCCCTGGCTTCGGAGAGCCCAGATATAAACATTTAGCCTAACGATAGCGTTAGGGGTTAGCTGATGAAGGTAGATCCCAAATTTCTTTAGCACTTCAACAATCATCTTGTTCAAAGGGAATCTTAAACCAGCTTTAAAAAGACTTTTGAAAACCACTACTTCATTCTTTCCCGGCTTCGGGATAGTTTCTTTTCCACCAAAACGAATCAACTCCTTCTTCGCTTCACTAAAATAGCCCAACTTCACCATCTTAGGAAGATCAGCTTCAGAGATGGTGGACTTTCCGAAGTCCAGGTGGCTAGGTTTGCTCGGCACTGCACTGCTATAATCATCTTCGGAATCAGTTTCTTCAGCATCAGCCCGTCCTGCTTCGACGATAGGTATATCCTCCGATGTTGGCAGCCCAGACTGCCTCATTGCTTCAGAAATTGGAACAGTTTCAGTACCTTCGGTCTCATCTCCCTCACGGTCAATCCTGGCAGTAGAACGCACTCTTGCCATCTGATTATGATTTTTTTGAAATTTTTTGAAGTTGTTGACTTTCTTGATTTCTCCAAAGTTCTTTCTCTTGTGACGAAGCAGAATCGAAAGCGGTGCTTCATTTGAGCATGATGATCAAGCTTCGGTTATGGTTAAATTTTTGGCAGCACAATAGTACAATAGCAAGGAATGCTGTGGTAACTTCACACCTACCCGTCTGTTTATATAGTGCCACAGGTGGGAAGGTGAATCGTCAAGGTCTTTCGCACCGGAAAAATAGCCACCCATACTCAGTGAACGGTGGGCCACAGGGTCCAGGAAGGTGAATCGCCAGGGCGCTTGCAACGGCTGCAAGATGGGGCCACCTCGCGCGTGGATTATTTTAATCGTTTCTCGCCAATGAGCTCAGGGAAGGTGTTTTTCGGATCTTCGGCATCCCGAAGCCTAGAAGACTTTTTCACGGATCAAGCTCGTTACGAAAAACGATCTAGCACCGCGAAGGAGCTACTGTTGGGGGTATGCTTCATAGCCGAAGATCCTAAAAGAGGAAAACACCTTCGGCAGATCCTTTCAGAAGCAGCGCCGAAGTTATCACCGATAGAGCTTCAGCACAGTGACAAATCTCAAGACGAAGGGGGCGAACCGACTTAAAGATGAAATGACTCAAAGACCCATAATGTTTTGTGTCAGTATTGTAATTGATTATAAAGGGCATAAATGTAATTTCACATAGGCTGTGTCCTGTGCCTATAAATAGATGAACAGTACCCCTGTACTATTCAGACAATCTTGTAATTGCTGACGCATCACACTGGAATTATTGTTTTCCGTCAAGGAAAAGGTATAAACGTACCCAAATATCATGTTTTAATATTCAGATCCATATAATGAAATATACGAATAATGTTATCTGTTTCTAACATATGTTTTACATGTTAAACTTCATTTTACATTGTTGTATAAGTCTAATTACGAAGGTATGACCTTCGTGATATTTTGCCTGCGACCTTCGTCCGAAGTTCATTAAATCCTTGGGGAGATAATGCTTCAGCGGACGAAGGGCATTAACATTTAACATTTTTATGTTGCCTTATTCTTAATTCATAGCATTTGAGAACAAGTCCCCAACATACTCTATCAATTCTATTAAGCATTGGACCCCAAGACAAGAACCTCCCCTCTAGGTCACGTATGTGTGTCCAGTATTGTCATTTGCCATGTCATGTGACCACTATGGGCCCACATGCCCCATGCCATATTCCTGAACCCCTAGCCACACACGCCCATGAAACCGCGAGGGTCAGCTCTGATACAATTTGGAACACCCCATCCACTTCCGAGCCGGCGGTACTTACTCCTGACAGCCCTCTAGGATAATAGACCATCCTCATAGACCAACACGAGTCTTTTGTGCGTACTTTATCTTTACTCATACGCACTTGAGAAAACTTCTCGGTCGGTCACCCATCCCAAGATTGCTCTGGGCCAAGCATGCTTAACTCGGAGGTTTTTTCGAGACAGACTTCCAAAAAAGAAGATGCACCTTGTTAGTATAAGTACTCTACTAATTCTGTTAAGCCTTAGACCAGGATATAATAATCCTCTTGGGCCAGGATATCACACCTAGAGGTGCACCTCTCTTACACTTTAAAATGACAAATATTATAAATTGGCCCTCACCCCCTCCAAAACTTCTAAGATGATACTAAGCTCACCAACCATAACCATACGTGCCACGGGGCCAAAAATACAACCATTATAAACTTCAAATGGGTTGGGATATTGTATTCTCCCACATGTGCATCAGGGGTCAAAGTGCACACACCATATTATAACTTGATATGTTTCTCATTATTTGTTCATAGCATACGCCCCATAAACTGCTCTTTCGCTAGATCACTGCCACAAAGGCCGTCAGATTTGAGCCATAACCATGGAGTCTGTTGGGGGTCCTCTTTAATTGAAGGGCCTTAAAGCATTAACTTATCAGTTACTCTTGAGTCTGTTTTAAGTGTGACAAGTTAAATGTCGAAGGATACCTTCGTCTAGAACTATTATTCGACTATTACCGCTGCAAAAGTGAAGCCACATGCTTTGGATCAACGACATACATGTAATGAAGAAGCTGGACAAAGCAAGGCAGGGTCATCAAGACTTGTTTAGCAAGATTACGAGAGGAAAAGACACCAGTGCCCTTATTCTACTCATTAGCTTATATGTATATGTTTGAGGGCATGATTGTAATTTTTACGAAGTTCTACCTCACAACTATAAATAGAGGAACATAGCTATGCATTGGTAACATGTTTTTGTCCAGAGAGAATTGAATCACGCTGCCTACGAAGTTATATTCCCTTACCTTCGCATTGTAATTTGTAACACCCTGAATTTAGGGATATACAATTTCTTTGATGATATCCACAAAATCCAGATGTTACTCCTCTTTCCTCTCTCTATCCTAGTTTCCCTTTTTTCTATTTCTTTAGAGGAAGAACTATTTTCTTGGAGATGTAATTATATCTTAGAAGACAAAATCCCAAGGGAGAATGAAGTGTTGCATCATGCTGAACCTCAAATCTTTTTTTATTTGATGCATATGCTTGATGCACATCTCTTTGAAATTTGTGAAGTACACTTTGGGTTTGAAATTCAAAAGCAAAAGAGAAGATAAAGGAGAAAAAAATTCAAAATAAAATAAAAATAAAAAGAAGCCCAAGCCCCTCTTCCAGCTGACCTTCTAGCCCAACATTGACCCATCGAGCGGCCTGCCCCGCGCTTCCCCCCTGACCGACTGGCCCCACCTGCTAGCGGCTCATCCCGTGTGCGCTCGCATGGCCCTGCGGCAGGGCTGTCTCCCTTCCCGCAGGCCCGCCCTATCGGCGTTGTTGCCCGTAACCGCATGCCCGCTCTCCCTCACTCTCTCTGTGCACCGAGGGCCCACCTGTCGGTGCTCTTCTCCCCGTCCGTTGCGTGCGCACCTGCGTCGACCCGCTGATACCTTGGCCCCACCTAGCAGCCCCACCCCCTCCTTCAACCGTCAGCCCGCGTGGACCGTGCACACGTCGAGGAAGTTGTGCCCATGTCGCACGACACGCTCGGCCATTTGAACCCCAGTGCCCCCATTCGCTCACCCCACCCTTACTCGCGCACCCGCACACGGCTCGCCTCGCTTAGAACCACTCGCGCTCGCCAAGAAGTCACGCCGAAGCCCGTTGAGCCACCGTGTTGTGCCCGCCGTCGAGCGCACTGAGCCCCGACATGCCCGGAGTACCGCCATGACGTCCGCCTTGCTGTCCATCGACCATGCATCGAGCTGGACTCCGCCCTCACCGACGTCCACACCCGAGCTCTATCATGCTCGCCGTCGAGGGTGAGCATCTAACTCCACCCTTTTCTCGTCTACTCTACCTCTTACCCCTCTCTCGTCGTGGTCGCCAGGCCAAGCAGCCATGCCGCTCGCTGTGCCTCGACCTCGATCAGCGCTTCGCTGGGGGCTTCCCCACCCCTCATGCATGCGCGACTAGGGGTAGATGGCAACCCAAAGAGCAAGGGCCCGCCTGGTAGTCTCCCCCGTGACAATCCCCTCTTCCCCCTATCTAGGTCACTGATCGGTGAACCCACCCGTCATCATAGCCCACACACCACACCTGCGCCACGACGCCTGCACATGCCCCCATGCTGCAGACCGAAGGGTCCGGTCATGCCGAGGCCCACCTGCAACTTCCCCCATACCCGTCCTCTCTCTCCATGCTGCTATCTAGCAGGTCTGGACCGTCAACCGATATTCGCACGTGGGCACAGGCACACCACCGCGTGCTCGCGACCCCCACCTAGCCATGTGTCGCCGTGCGACGTGGCACACACGCGCGTCGTCGCTCCTCCACACCGCACAGGATCGCCCATGGGCCATCCCTAATCTCGTGGGATCTGCTATGCCCTGCATTCTGTAGCTATCGTGTGACCGGCCTTGGCCAATGGCTGACCGCCACGTGCCCCCTCCCGACCGCGCCCGCACATTTTTTCGCTGAGGCCCCTAAGCTCTTTTAAAATTGAGTGCCTATGCGTTGTGTCTTGGGAAATTTGTCTTCTAGCCCCCAAAGTCTATATAATTATGTTTAACCCCTATAACATTTGCATAGAAACTCCAAATCAGGTGATTCAAATTGCATATTTTTCATGGTAATTTTGTCTACCTGTTAGTTGTATGTTCATCTATTGTTTTAATGTTTCTTTTGATGAATAATACATAGTTCAAGTTAAAGAGATTATAGCCATAATTAATGAAATTCAAGAATAAGAAACTCTAGCAAATGTCGCGGTCTTGAAACCTAGACCACCTAGAGACTAATGCCATCAATAAATTAACTCTATTTGAACACTATAGTTATGACATAGATTTGGTTAATGAATAGTAAAGTAAGAAATAACCTTGTTGTTGGTCACTTGTTTTCGATTGCCGCATGGCATCAAAAAAACAAGGCAACAGAAGTTAGGATGACAACCCTTCGTCCTCATATTGTTACTTATTGGAAGTAACAACTTAAAGACGAAGGTTCTTGAGAGAAAATGTGTATGGAGGAATATTAAATGACATAGGAATATGCAACAAGGTACAATACTCATATCTTATGCCTTAGCATTTTTATTCCATTTTCCTTTGTGTTAAACAAGATTACAAACATACCTTCGACTTCTCTATGTAAGGTATGTTGAAGGTTCTTTGAAAGCTAAGCGATACGAAGCTAAGGCCCTCTAAAAGGTGAATTTATGTAGGGCACTATTCATCTATTTATAGGGAAGATGAAAAACTTTGTAAGAATTTATAAACATGCCCATAGAGTTTACACACATGTTTTACAAATGATGCATGGACATTGTTGACTTTTCTCTTTCTTTTTTGTTGCACAAGTCTTAAAGTTTCGATCCTTAGCCACTTTGCGCCTGAAGTCTCCTCCATGCCGAGGCTAATGGCTTCAGCTCACACCTTCATCGTTTGCATGTCTTAGACGAAGCCTGTCTTCACACTGCTTCGACTTTTCTTGGCAGTGCTCCGGCCGAAGGCCAGCTTCGTTCACCGTTAGCTATGTACCTAAACACATTTGTTCACGAAGAAGTGAGGGTGTTATGAGGACCTTCGGTAGAGTAGCCCCCCAACACTTGTGCAGTGATATATCCATAACTTAGGGAACTCCACAATTACTATTACCCTTTCTGTCAAACATGTGATTGCTCCATTGCATATGTTTGGTGTATTGTTCTTTTGATATTCTTCAAGTGTATCGAATGGATGATTGCTTTGCATAGAAGGAGTTGGAGGAGAAGTCCCCGAGCAGTAGCTTGGTGAAGGCAAGTGTCCTTTGACCCATTTATGTCCTATTCACATGATAATTCATTTCCCCGCATTACATAATTGAAACCTAAGGATTTACTAGATTTATATTACCCTTTACTTGATTACCTTTTGGGATATTATGGTTAGCTTTATGCTAGTGTCCTACTTTAATTAATGAACATGAATAGACTACTTTATGATAAACTATTTTATTTCTAGATATGATGCTGAGCTTCTTACACCAAAGAGCTCGGGCTATTTCTAGAGTACTTCTCTGTAAGGACCTGTTTGTTGGATGACCACCTAGGAAAATAGTGCAACCAGGAGGGTGTAGTTTGCTCAGGGACAACACCATCCCATGAATGACGCGAGCGCCATCCTAGCCCCGGACCCAATAAGGCGACACAACGCTGTCACCACCTCTGTGGCGTTAGATGTTGATTACTGTCACGCATGGTATAGCGGTCCAGTGACATCTAGGCGCCACCTCCTCCCTGTAGAGAAGCCCTACTTCGTGTTGTAAATGGAGGCAGGAGAAGCACGCGACGGGCATGAAATTCATGGGAACAACTGAGTGGATGGGGGGAAGGGAATGAAGGAGTCACCCTTTAAGATGAAGATGGGGCTTAGTGAGGAGGGCTGAGGTAGCATTATGGGCGACCGAGAGAGGGAGAGGAGGTGCCGCGATGGTTGTGACTTTGAGGGACGTGCTTATCATGACTTAGCTTATTCACGGATGGTACACTTCGTGGTTGTCTCATGGATGCCAGGGACTAGGTTGTTCCACATCGCTCGGGGGAGACGACGCACGAAGGGGAGGATGACTCATGAAAGTTCTGCATTAAAGGAGTAGAGATGTGGATTCTTATGTTGAGCCTCCACAAGCTCATGAGCAAGTCGATAACTAAATTTGGACGAAAACTCTAGGATAAAATGATGAGTGGCAATGAGGACACTCTTGAAGGCTCTCCAACAATATCACGATCATCAAAAATAAAATTCCTCTTTCAAAACTTGTCCATGTGTTGGCATCCTATCCTCCCATCATTGGCAGGACATTAGTGATGCTAGGAATGGGTGCAAAGTCATGGACCTTAGGTACGAAGTTTGACAAAATGGTAAGGTTGCACAAAAGCCATTTTAGCCCATCAAAGGCTTGTGCATAGTGACACCACCAAAAGCTGCCAAGATGCTAGAGTACTCCTGAGTGCTATAGTGACCTAGATCTTTCATGCTCAACAACTATTCTTCAAGGGCCATAACATCATGCTTAAATATATCTCTTTGTGCCCTTTCTCGCTCGACCTCATTGTGAAGGCCCTCATTAACCTTATTCACCTTCTTTAGTCTTTTAGTCATGACCTCTCAAGTAATCTTAGATTGTTGTAGCTCCTTCACAGTCGCAATCCATTAATCGACATCAACTTTCTCTTTCTTCACCTTAACCATACTAGCCAACAATAACTCTTCAGTTTGGCAAAGCTCTCGCACCTCCTTCGCAAGTCTCTACTTAGTGTTTAGGCCTTCACCCTACCCTTAAGGGTACTAATCTAGCCTTTCATGAGAGCAAGGGTAGCCAACACCATCTTCTTAGTAAACTACACAATATTATAACTCTAAAATGAGCAGAACTAATATAAAGCAAGAGCCATAAAAAATAGCAACCACATAGAACTCAAAGACCCAACTAGGGGCAACGGTAGGGGGCATAAGGGGGCAATGTCCCCCCTAATGCTCCCCTAATTCTATAGGGACTGTTAGTTTCTTTAGCTAATTCTCATGTAAATAATGCAAAAAATGCTTCTAACAATCCCCCTAATTTAATTTGGTCACCCCTAATCTTATATCCTAGCTTCGCCCCTGGACCCAACCAACGTAGTATGCATGTTGTAATGCGAACTACACTATTTGAGAAACATCCAACCCTTCCAGGTGATCCCTAAATACCACTACAAAAGGCAACAATGTGTACAAAACTAAAAGATCATCCTCATAAGATAAAGGGGGTAAAAACCTTTGATCGAATCAAACTTTCTGTTAAACCCACCATCAATCTCACCTCCACCACCCTTTACACAGATTGTTAATATAAGAATACAAAAAACCAAGCTAAAGCAAGAAAGCTGCTAATCAACAAATTAACTAGGCAAAATCAATCAAGATACCTTCATCTGTAGTATTATAGATGCCCAAGTTAGCTCGAGGGCCTTCAGAGCCCTCAACACAAAGAATATGCACTAGTGACCTAGGTCTATCCACCTCATCAATCTAGGTTCGACATCCTTAGTCCTCACACCACCTTTCTTCAAGCCTTCACCTAACTATGCAACTAAATGAGACTCCCTCACCATAATCCTGCTAGAACCATCTATAGATCTTCACAACCCACTACCTTAATTAGAGGCACTCTTCTCCACTTCCTTAGCCTGAAGGTCAACCTTTGTAGGAACAACCTACATGGATTGACCCTCATCTTCAACTTCATGGTCACTTTACTCCATGATGGTCTTCGGATGAACAAATTCTTCCCTTGATCATCACCATCATCTTCCCAAATATTGAATTCTGGATCACTGATGATGAACATCAGTGGCAAATTTGATATCAGAAATATGACACATGTGACCACAACAAATGTCTTAACAAATCCAGCAACAAAACTCATCAAAGGGCTATCCCTCACCTTGGTAGAATTAGCTCTAACAGCCCTGTCGATGCCCGCAACATCAACAATAGTCAACACTATCTTCACTCAAGAACTGGCCACGAACAATGCCATGATATGTCATATTAGCCTTCGATGCCTTGTCAGTCCTAATAGCTTCTAATTCCCTAAGGGTCTCGGATGGCCTCCAAGGGCCCTCAGATGTTTCGAGGAACATAGGGAAGAGGGGGGAAGAGATGTCTCAAAGGGTCCTTGGTGTCTCAAGGTGTCACACCCGGCTTTAAGGAACAAAGCCAGGTGCATCTCATACATGCGCCAAGAAGACAACATATATAATAACAGAGTGTATAGAGATAAATGTCATAAAACATTAGAGTATTTATTACATAGCGGAAGACTTATTACAAAATAAAGTAATAAAGATAAAACGAACTAAGGATCGTCGGCGCCAATGTCGACTGGGAAACGCCACCTAGATCAGATCGAACTCCTCAGTGTTAGGCGGCTCCTCCTGAACCACCTGCTCTCCTGTGGGGGGGGTGTGAGACAGCAAGGGTGAGCTCACACATGATCATAGCTCAACAAGTTGTGGGGAACCAGTGGACATAAACTCACAAAGGTGTGAGTTCATGTGATGTGTAAGGCTAATCAATGATAGGGGTTAAAGCTGAGCATTGCTTTTAAGTAGTTGGTCAAAATTTTATTAGCAGTTACTAAGTGTAAGTAAATACCAAACCATAAATAAAGTAATAGAACAAAATTAATAATAAACCCATGCAATGCGAATGACAAATTGAATTTAAGTTCCATAATTTAAACATCAGAGAGTCCTGAGCTGCTCATGACCGCGAGCACGGCTAGTATACCAGTTTTACACTCTGCAGAGGTTGTACCCTTTACCCACAAGTCATGTTACCCATCTGCCAAGGGGTCGCGAGTCCCATACACCTCTACCTAGGAAGCGTGGCAGGGCAACACTACGAGGCCTTTACAAAGTTCCACTAGCTTCCGAAAACCCGCTACAGTTTATAGGAAGTTCCAATGCAGGGTTCCTGGCTGACCGCCATCGCAGCAAAATCAACCAGGGACCTCCCTACACTGACCACTCCCCTACTGCCCTTGCCCCTTTCGGGTAAGGTAGTCTTCCACTAGCTTTCCTAATTAGTCAGCCAAGGGGTCCCATTCCTCCCTTGTGGTGGCACGTGGTTCTCAAGTTAAGCTCTATGTTCCAATTAACATTAATGATCTCAACATGAACATAAACAGAATAACAAGAATAATTGGAACATAGATATAATAAATGATTATCCCAAAACCATGTAAAGCAATAGCAAACTACCCAAGTGATTCAGGGGTAAACAAGGTAATGAGATAAACAATCTAGGGTGACCTATTGGGTCCCATCAAAATTAACCTATGCATGAGTATGTGATATTAAAGAACATTATTGGGTAAAAAGTGGTCAAGGACACAACTTGCCTTCAATGAGCTCCTGCTCAGCTACTTCAACCTGCTGCTCACCAGGGTCCTCAGCAATGGGCTCTTCTACTCGCCACAATACAAACAAGCACAGGATACAGGAAAATTAACATTACACCAAGCATGTAAACAAAATACACAGAGATATTCTGCACATTAAAATAAAATTCTAGGAACAGGAATCATAATTTTTGGAGTTATAGAATTTAAGTTATGGATTTTCAAAGGTTTTATGTGCTTTAAATAAGATTAAGTGATAAATAAATTTCTTACTGTTTTTCATGACATAACAGAGGCTCTAGGTGATAAAGAATAAAATTACAAAATTTTAGGAACTGGAATGGATTAATTTGGAGTTAGTATGAATTTTCTATGAATTATGCAAATTCTATGAATTGTTTTTATACTAAAAACTCATTTTCCAATTCATTTTCCTGATTTTATAATTCTCTGGACGGGGCCTCATTTTTTGTGAAGCGCAGGGGTCTCGGGGTAAAAATTTCTAGGCACAGAGAATAGCCACAGGTGGATGGCGGGTGAAATTCTGTTTTACTCGGGGGTTCTTTAGCAAAACGTACCCGCGAAGGGGTATCCTCTAATCAGAGCCGTTGGATCAGGGACGTGTGCCCCAGATTGCATCGGAGTGGCCGCGAAACGTTACGCGACGAGGACCGCCAGATCGAACATGGACGGACCGGATCAGATCAACATTATAATGAAGCGGTCAGCGATCGTGGCCCTTGGATTCCGATCTAGCGCTCCAGGTGGGATTCCTCGAATCGGTACACTTAATCTAATCAACACCGTTGGTGAAGGATCCAACGGACGCGATCCAATCGGGAGAAAGGGGAAACTGGGTTTGATCGTGGCCGTCCATCACACGTTCGACGACCAACACTGCGTCTTCCTCACTGGTTCTCGTAGAACACGGCGGCGCCCTGGACTACGGTGGTGCCATGGCCGGATCTACCAATCCCCCTATCCCCGCACCTAAACTCCGATCTAAAGGTAGAAACTGGCAGCGGTAATGACAGGGAATCCCAATGGAAGGTGCTCACCGCCGATCGACGTCGTGGAAGTCCTGTCAACGGAGTGCCGCAGACTCTCAGCGGCGGTGACGAATTGGGGCCCTCCCAGGTCGCCCGACCACTCAGCAGTCGCACCCGAAGCGGCGAAGAAGCTCGATCGAAGCCCCTGACCGCGCACCAACCCCGAAGAAGAACACCAGTGGCGTTTCCACACGACGTCACGCCTGCACCTCTCTCTCTCTTCTCTGATTTTGAAGCTTGCTCGGCGGCGGCGGTCTTCGGTTCCTAAGCGCGGAAACTATGCAAGCGAGGCGGCTAGACCCGACAGCTTATATGGGACCAACATATTGACCCATGAGCACTCGGCCATGCCGGGTTGCTCGGGATCCCGTTGCACTTCGCGCGCTTCTTGCGGAGAGTAGCCGTCGCGCGAGGAAGACTGGGTCGCGTGGTTGGGCGTCTGTCCTGTGGGCGAGGCGTGTCAGTGGCCCTGGGGCTGCCGCAACGCGCGTGCGTGACAGGCCCACAGATCAGCGTACAGAGGCACAAGCGCAGGAGCAGGACGTTGGGCCGAGCGCGGTAATGGCTGCGCGAAGGGGGTTTCCAGGTGGGCCAAAATTTGGTAGTGAGGCCCAGGTAAACTTCCTTTACTCTTTTTTTTCTTTTATGTTTTATTTTCTGTTTTCTTTTATAATTATTTGAATCCAATTTGAATTTGAATATGAGTTTCACCTTTGAGTAAATGTACAATTTCAAATCTTAATGTAGAAATAATATATTTTGTTATATATATATTTTTATTCTCCCTTTTTTTTAAATCATTGAATTTTCCTTTCTCTCCTCTATTTTCATGGTTTTATTTTCAAGTTAGACTTTGTATTCTATGGATCCATTGATATATTGTTAATGGCACCTTTATTTTATTATCCACGAATGCACAATCAGGTAAAACTCAGCATGATGCAAAATTTGTTTAGGTGTTTTTGGTTATTTACTCCTTTTTGATGGTGTTCATTCACATGTGGTAGTAAATAGATATAACACACACGTATAGATAAAGGAAATATATATTTTTTTCTCCGTTTATATTATTTCTTACAAATTGGGTATTACAAATCCTACCCCCCTTAAAAATAATCTCGTCCTCGAGATTTAAGAAGAACTAGAGAAAAGGTGGGGAAAATCTATGCGAAGCTCTTCTTCTCTTTCCCAGGTTGCTTCATCTTCACCATGGTGACTCCATTGAACCTTGCACATTTTAATCACCTTATTCCTTGTAACTCGAGTCAAAATGTCTAGAATCTTGATCGGGTACTCCGTGTAAGTCAAATCACCTTGAACACTGAGCTCTTCCATTGGTAACTGTTCCTCGGGAACACGGAGACACTTCTTAAGTTGAGACACATGGAACACATTATGCACATCCGATAGACTATCTGGTAACTTGAGTTGGTATGCCATCTCCCCAACTCTTCTAAAGATCAAGAATGGTCCAATATAGCGAGGGGACAGTTTTCCCTTGACTTTAAATCTCCTCATTCCACGAAGTGGTGACACTTTGAGGTACACATAATCTCCTTCTTCAAATTCCAGTGGCCTCCTTCTATTATCAGCATAGCTCTTTTGCCTGGTTTGAGCCACTCTCAAATTCTCTCGAATTATACGAACTTGTTCTTCTGCTTCTTGAATCAGTTCAGGCCCAAAGAACTGTCTCTCTCCAGTCTGATCCCAATATAGAGGAGTCCTGCACTTCCTCCCATATAAAGCTTCAAAAGGTGACATCTTCAGACTGGCCTGATAACTATTATTATATGAGAACTCAGCATAAGGCAGACTCTTATCCCAACTTCCTCCATGCTGAAGGGCACATGCTCTCAACATATCCTCCAATACTTGATTAGTCCTTTCAGTCTGTCCATCAGTCTGAGGGTGATAAGCTGTACTAAAATTCAAATTTGTACTCATGTTCTCATGAAAGCTTCTCCAAAACCTTGAGGTAAACTGCGAACCTCGATCAGACACGATCTTCTTTGGTACTCCATGTAAACACACAATCCGGGCCATATATAACTCTGCTAGCTGAGAACCTTTATAAGTAGTCTTGACAGGAATAAAGTGAGCCACTTTAGTCAATCTATCCACAATCACCCATATAGCATCATATCCTTTCTGGGTGCGAGGCAATCCAGTAATGAAATCCATACCAATCTCTTCCCACTTCCACTCAGGTATCTTCAGTGGATGCAATAGTCCAGCTGGCCTCTGGTGTTCAGCCTTAACTCTTTGACATACGTCGCACATAGCCACATGTGCAGCTACATCTCTTTTCAATCCATACCACCAATACTTCCGCTTCAAATCCTGATACATCTTGGTACTACCAGGATGAATAGAATAATCCGAGTCATGGGCCTCCTTTAAAATAGTCTCCCGAAGGCTTTTAATATCAGGGACACACATCCTGTCCTTGAACCATACAGTGCCCTGCTCATCTTCCGTAAATTCCGGAACTCGACCTTCAGTAATCAGATCCTTAATCTCTTTTATTTTAGCATCACCAATTTGTCCTTTGCGGATCTCTTGCTCCAAAGTAGGTTCCACATCAATAGTGACTCCTTCAGTATGAGCAACTATCCCCAGGTTAAGTCTCCGGAAATCCTCAACAATCTCATCGGGTAGCTGGGCAACAATAGCTGAATGAACATGCTCCTTGCGACTCAAGGCATCTGCAACCAAATTTGCCTTGCCCGGGTGATAGTGAATCTCCAAATCATAATCCATAATAAGCTCCAACCAACGGCGTTGCCTAAGGTTGAGATCCTTTTGAGTGAATATATACTTCAAGCTCTTATGATCCGTATATACTTGGCACTTGGTCCCCATGATATAATGTCTCCAAATCTTAAGCGCATGCACAACGGCTGCCAATTCCAAGTCATGAGTGGGGTAGTTCAATTCATGTTTTCGTAACTGACGAGAAGCATAAGCAATCACATGTCCTTCCTGCATGAGCACACATCCTAAGCCTTGGCCACATGCATCGCAATAGATGTCAAATCCTTTCTGTAGGTCTGGCATAACCAATACTGGTGGCGACATTAATCTTTTCTTCAATTGCTCAAAGCTGTCTTGGCACTTCTCGTCCCACTTAAATTCTCTTCCTTTCTCCAAAAGTGAAGTCATAGGCTTAGCAATCTTAGAAAATCCTTTAATAAATCTCCGATAATAGCCTGCTAATCCCAAGAAACTCCGAATCTCAGTAACTGTAGTGGGTACTCTCCACTCCATTATCTCCTTAACCTTAGCAGGATCCACTGAAATTCCTCCATTAGAAATAATATGACCAAGGAAGGGCACCTCGCCTATCCAAAACTCGCACTTGCTAAACTTGGCATATAGCTGGTTATCTCGAAGCTTCTGTAGCACCAACCTCAGATGTTCCTCATGATCGTTATCATTCTGAGAATAAATGAGAATATCGTCGATGAACACCACGACGAATCTGTCCAAATACTCCATAAACACCTTATTCATTAAGTTCATAAAATAAGCTGGTGCATTGGTTAATCCAAACGACATAACAGTAAACTCATATAATCCATATCGAGTCGAGAAAGCCGTCTTGGGAATATCCGATGGTCTAATCCTCATCTGATGGTAACCGGATCAGAGATCAATCTTCGAAAATACTCTTGCACCTCTCATCTGATCAAATAAATCCTCGATACGGGGCAACGGATACTTGTTCTTCACCGTAACATCATTAAGAGATCTATAATCCACACACATCCGCTGTGATCCATCCTTCTTCTGTACAAACAAGACCGGTGCTCCCCAAGGTGAGGAACTCGGACGAATGTACCCAGTCTCTTGTAACTCAGTTAACTGCTTCTTAAGTTCCTTCAACTCCTCTACGGACATCCTATATGGCCGTTTAGAAATAGGGGCGGTTCCAGGTAAGAGGTCAATAACAAACTCAACTTCTCTATCAGGTGGCATCCCTGGTAACTCCTCTGGAAAGACATCTGGAAAATCTCTAACCACCCGGATGTTGTCACCAACAAACTCCTCAGGTATAAAGAACATTGCACGCATGGGTGAGGAGGTTACTGCAATATTAACTTGAAACCTTTCTCCTTTAGTGGTAGTGAGTTCTACGGTACCTCTACCACATGCTATAACGACCTTTGCCTTTCTTAGCCATGACATACCAAGGATCAAATCTATACCGCTTGACTCCAATATTATAGCACTAGCTCCAAATTCTCTACCCATAATGGTTAATGTCAATCTACGTGTCATTTGATTCGCCTCAACAGGCCCTTTAGGTGTAATTACTATCATGGGTTTTCTCATATTTAGCAGTGGTATTTCATTTGTGTTGGCATATCTAGCAGACATGAATGAATGTGTAGCACCAGAATCAAATAATATGGTTGCAGGAATTGCATTAACATAGAACATACCAATTACGAGGTCCCCTCCATCCGGAGTAGCATCGACGCTGACTTGATTAACCTTGGCAATAGAATATCCCTTGCCAGAACTTGGAGTTTGCTGCCTGTTCTGAACTGGAGTAGTAGCAATCCTCTGTGGGCAGACATTTGCATAATGACCAGTCTTCCCACACTTGTAACATGTGGTGCCTAGACTCTGTCCTGAAAACTTCGTCGGGGTGCCAGTAAGAGTAGCCTGTCGAGGAGGTGGAGTCCTCAGTGGTGATTGCTGAACTGGGCGTGGTCCTCCGGGTCGAGTTGGTGTACCCTGTGGTGAACTGTAGCGAGGACGAACACTGCTGCTTCCTTGTCCTTGAGATATTGCCTTTCTCTTCAGATCTCCCAGCTGAACACGCTTGTGTTCAATAGCCAGGGCCTTATCAAGCAGCCTCTGAAATGACGGAAATGTGTGTGCCACTAGAGCATACTGCAGTGGTCCATTAAGTCCTTCAATAAAATGCTCCTGCTTCCTCTCGTCTTCAGCAACTTCTTCAGGGGCATATCTGGATAACTGGATAAACTTGTCGCGGTACTCGCTGACTGACATACTTCCTTGCTTCAGCGACAGAAATTCCTTCTTCTTGATCTTTATCATACCAGCTGGAATGTGGTAGTTTCTGAACTGTGTACTGAACTCTGCCCAAGTGATAGTATCCGCAGCATCATGGGCAGCAGTATAAGAATCCCACCAGTCAGCAGCAGGACCTGTCAGACGTCCAGAAGCATATAAAACCTTCTCCCGGTCCGTGCACTGTGCAATATTCAGCATCTTCTCAACGGACTTCAGCCAATCATCCGCGTCCAGTGGATCAGGTGAGCTAGCGAATGTAGGTGGCTTATGACTCATGAACTCTCTATGCTTATCACGGGGTGGAACTGGTGGTGGTGGTGGAGGCAGTGGTACTTGTTGCTGTTGTTGCTGCTGTTGCATTTGTTGTTGCAGCTGCTGTTGTTGCGCCCTCCTTTCCTGGCCTATCTCATCTCTCTCCTGGCGCAACTCCTGGCGTATATCTTCTCTTTCTTGACGCATCTCCTGGCGTTCTTGCTGCATCTGGGCACGCATATCAGCCATAGTGTCTGCCATTTGCTGCATCACCGCCATTTGAGCAGCAACCAGTGGGTCAACTCCGCCTGGTGGAGGATTAGGAGGGTTCATCTCTGCAGGTTGTGGCTGGGGTTGTCTGTATATTCTCCGAGTGTGTCGATTGGGAGGCAAATCAATTCCACCACCCCGCCTGGTATTGACCATCTGAGTTAGATACATATGGTAAGAAAATAGTAGACAAGGTAGGTATTTACGAAGCAGGTTACTTTGGGGAATTTTATTAGCTAACAGATTAATATTTTACCTATCCAAGCTAATTCAATACCTTATGGTGGTACATACTAAGATGTCCATAATTCAATCAATCAAAGAAGCAAATCAGGCATTGATCATCAGAACGATCAAACAACATTTTTAAATATAGAAAATAGTTTTAATTTTGTCTTAGGCTTCCTATCCCTTAAAAATATCATAGGGGTAGGGATTCCAAGGTGTGAAATCCATCTTGTCTTAGAGTAGAAAAGATAAGAATGATCAGAGTAGAATAGCAAAAAGGTGAGACAAGATCAAGATGAGATGAGTATAGAATGAGTCAGAGTAAGGTAAGTGTGGAATGAATCAGAATAAGATAAGTAGGTAAGGGTTGCCCATTTCTATCTAGGTTTCGTCCTACAGTCAACATTTCCTCTGATACCACTTCTGTCACACCCGGCTTTAAGGAACAAAGCCAGGTGCATCTCATACATGCGCCAAGAAGACAACATATATAATAACAGAGTGTATAGAGATAAATGTCATAAAACATCAGAGTATTTATTACATAGCGGAAGACTTATTACAAAATAAAGTAATAAAGATAAAACGAACTAAGGATCGTCGGCGCCAATGTCGACTGGGAAACGCCACCTAGATCAGATCGAACTCCTCAGTGTTAGGCGGCTCCTCCTGAACCACCTGCTCTCCTGTGGGGGGGGGGTGTGAGACAGCAAGGGTGAGCTCACACATGATCATAGCTCAACAAGTTGTGGGGAACCAGTGGACATAAACTCACAAAGGTGTGAGTTCATGTGATGTGTAAGGCTAATCAATGATAGGGGTTAAAGCTGAGCATTGCTTTTAAGTAGTTGGTCAAAATTTTATTAGCAGTTACTAAGTGTAAGTAAATACCAAACCATAAATAAAGTAATAGAACAAAATTAATAATAAACCCATGCAATGCGAATGACAAATTGAATTTAAGTTCCATAATTTAAACATCAGAGAGTCCTGAGCTGCTCATGACCGCGAGCACGGCTAGTATACCAGTTTTACACTCTGCAGAGGTTGTACCCTTTACCCACAAGTCATGTTACCCATCTGCCAAGGGGTCGCGAGTCCCATACACCTCTACCTAGGAAGCGCGGCAGGGCAACACTACGAGGCCTTTACAAAGTTCCACTAGCTTCCGAAAACCCGCTACAGTTTATAGGAAGTTCCAATGCAGGGTTCCTGGCTGACCGCCATCGCAGCAAAATCAACCAGGGACCTCCCTACACTGACCACTCCCCTACTGCCCTTGCCCCTTTCGGGTAAGGTAGTCTTCCACTAGCTTTCCTAATTAGTCAGCCAAGGGGTCCCATTCCTCCCTTGTGGTGGCACGTGGTTCTCAAGTTAAGCTCTATGTTCCAATTAACATTAATGATCTCAACATGAACATAAACAGAATAACAAGAATAATTGGAACATAGATATAATAAATGATTATCCCAAAACCATGTAAAGCAATAGCAAACTACCCAAGTGATTCAGGGGTAAACAAGGTAATGAGATAAACAATCTAGGGTGACCTATTGGGTCCCATCAAAATTAACCTATGCATGAGTATGTGATATTAAAGAACATTATTGGGTAAAAAGTGGTCAAGGACACAACTTGCCTTCAATGAGCTCCTGCTCAGCTACTTCAACCTGCTGCTCACCAGGGTCCTCAGCAACGGGCTCTTCTACTCGCCACAATACAAACAAGCACAGGATACAGGAAAATTAACATTACACCAAGCATGTAAACAAAATACACAGAGATATTCTGCACATTAAAATAAAATTCTAGGAACAGGAATCATAATTTTTGGAGTTATAGAATTTAAGTTATGGATTTTCAAAGGTTTTATGTGCTTTAAATAAGATTAAGTGATAAATAAATTTCTTACTGTTTTTCATGACATAACAGAGGCTCTAGGTGATAAAGAATAAAATTACAAAATTTTAGGAACTGGAATGGATTAATTTGGAGTTAGTATGAATTTTCTATGAATTATGCAAATTCTATGAATTGTTTTTATACTAAAAACTCATTTTCCAATTCATTTTCCTGATTTTATAATTCTCTGGACGGGGCCTCATTTTCTGTGAAGCGCAGGGGTCTCGGGGTAAAAATTTCTAGGCACAGAGAATAGCCACAGGTGGATGGCGGGTGAAATTCTGTTTTACTCGGGGGTTCTTTAGCAAAACGTACCCGCGAAGGGGTATCCTCTAATCAGAGCCGTTGGATCAGGGACGTGTGCCCCAGATTGCATCGGAGTGGCCGCGAAACGTTACGCGACGAGGACCGCCAGATCGAACATGGACGGACCGGATCAGATCAACATTATAATGAAGCGGTCAGCGATCGTGGCCCTTGGATTCCGATCTAGCGCTCCAGGTGGGATTCCTCGAATCGGTACACTTAATCTAATCAACACCGTTGGTGAAGGATCCAACGGACGCGATCCAATCGGGAGAAAGGGGAAAGTGGGTTTGATCGTGGCCGTCCATCACACGTTCGACGACCAACACTGCGTCTTCCTCACTGGTTCTCGTAGAACACGGCGGCGCCCTGGACTACGGTGGTGCCATGGCCGGATCTACCAATCCCCCTATCCCCGCACCTAAACTCCGATCTAAAGGTAGAAACTGGCAGCGGTAATGACAGGGAATCCCAATGGAAGGTGCTCACCGCCGATCGACGTCGTGGAAGTCCTGTCAACGGAGTGCCGCAGACTCTCAGCGGCGGTGACGAATTGGGGCCCTCCCAGGTCGCCCGACCACTCAGCAGTCGCACCCGAAGCGGCGAAGAAGCTCGATCGAAGCCCCTGACCGCGCACCAACCCCGAAGAAGAACACCAGTGGCGTTTCCACATGACGTCACGCCTGCACCTCTCTCTCTCTTCTCTGATTTTGAAGCTTGCTCGGCGGCGGCGGTCTTCGGTTCCTAAGCGCGGAAACTATGCAAGCGAGGCGGCTAGACCCGACAGCTTATATGGGAACAACATATTGACCCATGAGCACTCGGCCATGCCGGGTTGCTCGGGATCCCGTTGCACTTCGCGCGCTTCTTGCGGAGAGTAGCCGTCGCGCGAGGAAGACTGGGTCGCGTGGTTGGGCGTCTGTCCTGTGGGCGAGGCGTGTCAGTGGCCCTGGGGCTGCCGCAACGCGCGTGCGTGACAGGCCCACAGATCAGCGTACAGAGGCACAAGCGCAGGAGCAGGACGTTGGGCCGAGCGCGGTAATGGCTGCGCGAAGGGGGTTTCCAGGTGGGCCAAAATTTGGTAGTGAGGCCCAGGTAAACTTCCTTTACTCTTTTTTTCTTTTATGTTTTATTTTCTGTTTTCTTTTATAATTATTTGAATCCAATTTGAATTTGAATATGAGTTTCACCTTTGAGTAAATGTACAATTTCAAATCTTAATGTAGAAATAATATATTTTGTTATATATATATTTTTATTCTCCCTTTTTTTTAAATCATTGAATTTTCCTTTCTCTCCTCTATTTTCATGGTTTTATTTTCAAGTTAGACTTTGTATTCTATGGATCCATTGATATATTGTTAATGGCACCTTTATTTTATTATCCACGAATGCACAATCAGGTAAAACTCAGCATGATGCAAAATTTGTTTAGGTGTTTTTGGTTATTTACTCCTTTTTGATGGTGTTCATTCACATGTGGTAGTAAATAGATATAACACACACGTATAGATAAAGGAAATATATATTTTTTTCTCCGTTTATATTATTTCTTACAAATTGGGTATTACAAATCCTACCCCCCTTAAAAATAATCTCGTCCTCGAGATTTAAGAAGAACTAGAGAAAAGGTGGGGAAAATCTATGCGAAGCTCTTCTTCTCTTTCCCAGGTTGCTTCATCTTCACCATGGTGACTCCATTGAACCTTGCACATTTTAATCACCTTATTCCTTGTAACTCGAGTCAAAATGTCTAGAATCTTGATCGGGTACTCCGTGTAAGTCAAATCACCTTGAACACTGAGCTCTTCCATTGGTAACTGTTCCTCGGGAACACGGAGACACTTCTTAAGTTGAGACACATGGAACACATTATGCACATCCGATAGACTATCCGGTAACTTGAGTTGGTATGCCATCTCCCCAACTCTTCTAAAGATCAAGAATGGTCCAATATAGCGAGGGGACAGTTTTCCCTTGACTTTAAATCTCCTCATTCCACGAAGTGGTGACACTTTGAGGTACACATAATCTCCTTCTTCAAATTCCAGTGGCCTCCTTCTATTATCAGCATAGCTCTTTTGCCTGGTTTGAGCCACTCTCAAATTCTCTCGAATTATACGAACTTGTTCTTCTGCTTCTTGAATCAGTTCAGGCCCAAAGAACTGTCTCTCTCCAGTCTGATCCCAATATAGAGGAGTCCTGCACTTCCTCCCATATAAAGCTTCAAAAGGTGACATCTTCAGACTGGCCTGATAACTATTATTATATGAGAACTCAGCATAAGGCAGACTCTTATCCCAACTTCCTCCATGCTGAAGGGCACATGCTCTCAACATATCCTCCAATACTTGATTAGTCCTTTCAGTCTGTCCATCAGTCTGAGGGTGATAAGCTGTACTAAAATTCAAATTTGTACTCATGTTCTCATGAAAGCTTCTCCAAAACCTTGAGGTAAACTGCGAACCTCGATCAGACACGATCTTCTTTGGTACTCCATGTAAACACACAATCCGGGCCATATATAACTCTGCTAGCTGAGAACCTTTATAAGTAGTCTTGACAGGAATAAAGTGAGCCACTTTAGTCAATCTATCCACAATCACCCATATAGCATCATATCCTTTCTGGGTGCGAGGCAATCCAGTAATGAAATCCATACCAATCTCTTCCCACTTCCACTCAGGTATCTTCAGTGGATGCAATAGTCCAGCTGGCCTCTGGTGTTCAGCCTTAACTCTTTGACATACGTCGCACATAGCCACATGTGCAGCTACATCTCTTTTCAATCCATACCACCAATACTTCCGCTTCAAATCCTGATACATCTTGGTACTACCAGGATGAATAGAATAATCCGAGTCATGGGCCTCCTTTAAAATAGTCTCCCGAAGGCTTTTAATATCAGGGACACACATCCTGTCCTTGAACCATACAGTGCCCTGCTCATCTTCCGTAAATTCCGGAACTCGACCTTCAGTAATCAGATCCTTAATCTCTTTTATTTTAGCACCACCAATTTGTCCTTTGCGGATCTCTTGCTCCAAAGTAGGTTCCACATCAATAGTGACTCCTTCAGTATGAGCAACTATCCCCAGGTTAAGTCTCCAGAAATCCTCAACAATCTCATCGGGTAGCTGGGCAACAATAGCTGAATGAACATGCTCCTTGCGACTCAAGGCATCTGCAACCAAATTTGCCTTGCCCGGGTGATAGTGAATCTCCAAATCATAATCCATAATAAGCTCCAACCAACGGCGTTGCCTAAGGTTGAGATCCTTTTGAGTGAATATATACTTCAAGCTCTTATGATCCGTATATACTTGGCACTTGGTCCCCATGATATAATGTCTCCAAATCTTAAGCGCATGCACAACGGCTGCCAATTCCAAGTCATGAGTGGGGTAGTTCAATTCATGTTTTCGTAACTGACGAGAAGCATAAGCAATCACATGTCCTTCCTGCATGAGCACACATCCTAAGCCTTGGCCACATGCATCGCAATAGATGTCAAATCCTTTCTGTAGGTCTGGCATAACCAATACTGGTGGCGACATTAATCTTTTCTTCAATTGCTCAAAGCTGTCTTGGCACTTCTCGTCCCACTTAAATTCTCTTCCTTTCTCCAAAAGTGAAGTCATAGGCTTAGCAATCTTAGAAAATCCTTTAATAAATCTCCGATAATAGCCCTGGGCGAGGCGTGTCAGTGGCCCTGGGGCTGCCGCAACGCGCGTGCGTGACAGGCCCACAGATCAGCGTACAGAGGCACAAGCGCAGGAGCAGGACGTTGGGCCGAGCGCGGTAATGGCTGCGCGAAGGGGGTTTCCAGGTGGGCCAAAATTTGGTAGTGAGGCCCAGGTAAACTTCCTTTACTCTTTTTTTTCTTTTATGTTTTATTTTCTGTTTTCTTTTATAATTATTTGAATCCAATTTGAATTTGAATATGAGTTTCACCTTTGAGTAAATGTACAATTTCAAATCTTAATGTAGAAATAATATATTTTGTTATATATATATTTTTATTCTCCCTTTTTTTTAAATCATTGAATTTTCCTTTCTCTCCTCTATTTTCATGGTTTTATTTTCAAGTTAGACTTTGTATTCTATGGATCCATTGATATATTGTTAATGGCACCTTTATTTTATTATCCACGAATGCACAATCAGGTAAAACTCAGCATGATGCAAAATTTGTTTAGGTGTTTTTGGTTATTTACTCCTTTTTGATGGTGTTCATTCACATGTGGTAGTAAATAGATATAACACACACGTATAGATAAAGGAAATATATATTTTTTTCTCCGTTTATATTATTTCTTACAAATTGGGTATTACACAAGGGCCTAGGCCTCTCTATGGTCACATGAGGGCTGGATCGGATGTCCTGAGATTCAGAGGGGATGTCCCAAAGAACATGTGTGCCACTAGATGTTTTGAGAGTCATACACCCCAACATTTCAAGGACCAATAAGCCCTTAGGTGTCTCAAACGTATTTTAGATGCACATATGGTTAATTTAAAATATGAATATTCCTATATTAAATGTAACAAACATTGTAACTTTTATCATTAATATATCAGATGTTTTCAATACCACTCTAGAAGCTTAAAATACAATGTATATATACATACCTACAAGGTTAGCGAAACAATACTTTGAATATTGAAACACAATGTTCCGTGGATTTAGGCTAACATAAGCAATCATCAAGCAAGTTTTGTTAGAAAAAACCATTGGTCAAAAAAATGTGGATCACTAAGAATAACAAGTCCATATAGATTAGATATGGTAGACCATGCATTTCCTATGGCCTAGTGTTGCTACTTGACTCAAACTACTGCCCCATTGCATGTTGCCTCATCTCAACCTCTCCAACGACTAAAGTGGAACCTCAGCCAACCATGCTATTTCATATGGCTTTCTCCAATGATACCGTCGTCCCCCACCCCACGTAGGGCTTGTTCGGTTCTACTCCAATCCATATGGATTGAGGGGGATTGAGGGGGTTTCAATCCCTAGTAAGTCAAAATCTCTCCCAATCCGTATCAATCTCCTCCAATCCATATGGATTGAAAATAACCGAACAAGCCCGTAGGGGGATTTAGGGTGAAATTTTCCTCTAACGGCTCTCCCCAAAGCTCTCTCCATATGAGAGGAGAGAGGAAACTCCCTCAATATATGGGGAGAGTTCTAATCTCCCACTATATGTTAATTACGTTATTTCTTTGCGATATTAATCCTTTTCAAGCTATGTAACATGATAACAATGTGTATTATAGTAGTACAAGTAGTCTATGATTTTTTAAAACTTCAAAAGCTAATGAAAAATGTTAAATAATTGAGGTATATTGTATAGGAGAAGCTGGATAGAGTGAATGGTTGAAGATGTCCTGTATATGGGGAGTATGTTTTAGAGAGATATAGTAAAATATAACAGAAAGTAAAGATAAGGGGAGAAATATAAGGGGAATGGTTGGAGACAGCCTAAAACCTTCTCTTTGTGACCTCCAAATCACTAAGCCTACTTGGAGTGTTTGGGACTACTTCAAGTTATAACTTAATAGTGGATCTGTGGCTTATAATACAAATTTAAATAGTTTAAAAATATTATTAATCTAAATAATAAACACAATAACTTATCTAAATGTCTATAAAGGATTATAACTTTTGCTTCACTATTTTTAGAGCACCTAATAACCTACTCCACTAACTCAAGTATTTTTTTAGAGCTGAAATATGTCAAACAAGGTTTAGTCTTTATCCAAAGCTTCAGGCAAGGGAGAGACACCGCCTCACTAGCTAGCTAGATTTTGCTATATGTTCATCAATGGTGAGATCCAGCTAACCTCTACCCGAACAGCTTCGGTCGTTTTTTTACTAAACGGTACCTTTTTGGTTTATTCTAGATGTGTTTGATAGAGGTGCACTTTAGACGTGCTTCTTGTGGCGTTGTGCGTCATGAGGTCACCGACCTTTTGGTTCTAGAAGTAAACCAATTGGTCCCTCCACCTAAAAGATTGGGTAAGATTTAGAGGCTATTTGGAACCACCCAATTTTCAAGAAACTGTTTTATAAAAACTAAGGTTCAAATATATCAGTTTATATCTTAATTTATAGAAATTGAATTCACAGTTTCTTAAAAACCAAGAAGCTAGTCTCTCGTAGCAAAAAAAAAAAAAATAGTTTTTTAAAAACTGAGTTGCTTCCAAACAGTACCTTAATAGACAAAATGTTATTGTTTTCTCAACTTAAATGTACACGGTGCTATTTATTATAGTACATCCATCTTTTTATTTAACGCTAAATAGTATAAAATTGAACTATAAAACGTTAAATAAAAATGGAGGAAGTACTATATAAGAGAATTAAATGGAATAAACTTTTTTTTGCCTTTTTAAAATAATATTCGAACATTATATACGCATGTAATAAATCTATTTTAAATTCGTAACTCCTTCCTATGTTTATTTAATCCTCAATTTGAAACAATTTTTGCTATTGCATGCGGAATGTCAAAACATGCGAACATTGCATCTCGTAGATTTATTTGTTTTCGGTGGGGGAAATTAATGGACCACCGAGAGTAACAAATTACTGGACCCTAAATTTGATTGGCTCGACTTATTCAATTTTTTCAAAATAATAAAAAATTCTAAGCCAATATATTATATTGTAAATGATATTACAGTAAAAATTAATAATAACTATGAGATTTTTTTGAATAAAATGAATCAATCAAGCTTGAAATAAAAAAGTCAAATGAGTTATAAATTAAACTAGAGGGAGTATTTTGGTTCTCAACCATACGCAATATAGTCAGTAGTGTCATGACATCAGAAGCACAGGAACATTCCTCTCAGGTTCTTATCTAATTAATTAAACTGATTTTATTCATTTCCTGTTATAAGTGGAAGTGAGTTAATAGCATTTTGTTTTGCTTTCATCCTCATCACTTAAACCTGAGAATAGTTGACATTCGGTTGCAAGGAAAGAACATGGAATTGCTTCCGAATCACTTCATGAGATTTTCCATTGATTTTAGTAAAAAGTTGTATACTTTAGCTCTCCTTTTTCTTACACTTATAAAAGGGGAAATGATAAAGATGCACTCAGTTACTTTGGTGAATTTCACTCTACCATGCAGTATCATTTGGTGAGCCCATGATAGTAATCATTAGACATTATTTCATTATCTTCAGCATGCTCATCCACAAGTAACCACTAACCAAGTGTTGAGACTAGATATATTATAATGTTTGTAGTAAAAAATATATACAATATAAAAAATAAAGAAATAATCCCTGTTTCTTTCTGTCCCGTCAGATATATGAGTATAGAAAAGATAGTTTGCTTAATTTAATCATGATTATTCGATGAAAAGTGCAGTAGGTAACCGTGTATGTAACCCTAGCAATTTTATGTAGGCAAGAACGCAAAAGGCAAAACCAAAGAATCCACGTCACGATGAGCACGTCATGTTTGTGTTTGTACAATTGTACCATTCATTGGATCAATCATTGCTATCCTATGATGGTTATCCGCACGTCCCAAATCGATGGGTGTTTTTTTCAAAAAAGTTCTATTACACCGTTTCAAAACAGTTATCGTTTTAGATATCTTATTTTATTATTTATTTTATTCAAAACAATTTATATAAATACTATTTATCTTGTTGTAACTTATTTATTTTATTATTATAGAAAATAATATAAATAGTCAAACATGATATGTAAAAATTAAAAGAGTCAACTACTTTAGAACAGTCGAAAAAAGAGTTTTTGTCGAGTGCCAAATAATTAACAAGTGTTTTTTTGCACTAGATAAAGAAGCCAAACATAAAATGCTCGATAAAATAAAGCACTCGGCAAATAGTTTCTTTGCCGAATGTTTTCTTTTTAGCAAATGTATTCTTTTTACACTAGATAAATACAATTTTCAAATCACATTTTGAAGTAGTAAATTAATCTAAATAAAAAAGGTTTTAACTATAAAGTTATATAACTCATTAAGATGTACAACTTTTATTTTCGTCATTTCTTCATATGACAAAGTAAAAATAAATTTGTTCACAAAACTTACATATGTCTTGTAGTTTATGAAAATAAAAGGAAGATGCATAAAATTGGTGAACAATGTTAGAATCGCCATGTTAGATAAGCAAATGATCAAACAACCAAAATAAACTTTGTAGACCTTGAGAAGTTATAGAGTTTTGTAGTTTGCAACTTTTTGATTCGAAGTCTTCTTGTCAACCAAAACTACGTTTGTATTTTAAATTTTTTAAATTTGAATTTCCCAAATGACCTCGGATGGAAAAACCACCAAAATGAAAATTGTAGGTCTTAAAAAGTTATGAAACTTTGTAGTTAGCAACTTTTTGATTTAAAATCATTTGATCATGCAAAACCATATTTGAATTCAAAATTTGAGTTTTTCAAACAACCTCGGATGAAAAACCACCAAAATAAAAATTGTAGGTCTCAAAAAGTTATTTAACTCTATAGTTGACAACTTTTAAATTTAAAATCATCTTATCATATAAAAATACGTTTGAAGTTTTCAAATTTTGTAAATGGTCTCGGATGAAAAAACTATTATAATGGAAGTTGTAGATCTCAAAGAGTTATGTAAGTTTTTAATTAACAACGTTTTCATTTAAATTCATTTGGTGTCTCAAATAATCAATTTACTCTCAGTTTGTTATAATATGTGGGAAAGAAAAATGTAATATAAATAGAAGTGATATAGGGGGTGTAGTGGTAGAGGAGGTTGCACGTGCGCGAGAGGTTTCGTTTAAAAAATGGTGAAAATGATAGGATGATAGATAGGGCAAAGGTGATGATTGGGGTTGTTCCCCTAATTAAAAAAAGTTTTGGGTTGTTTATTTCAATTCTTAATTTGCCGAGTGTTTTCTTTGACGAGTGCTTTTAGGTACTCGGCAAAGTCTTTGCCGAGTGCCTAAAAACACTCGATAAAGAACCTTTTAGCTAATTTTAAAAAGTTTTTGGCTTTTATTTTGGAATTTTTACGATTCTTATTTTACCTAGTGTTTTTCTTTGCTGAGTGCTTTTAAATACTCGACAAAGTCTTTGCTAAGTGCCCAAAAAAACACTCGGTAAAGAACACTTTAGCGATAAAATGTTTGCCGAGTATAACACTCGACAAAGCATTTTGCCAAGTGCGAAAAGATCTTTGACATTTGGCAAAGAAGTCGAGTCCGATAGTGGGAGTGCTTCAGTTCAAAACCTATAGTATAATACATATATTTTAAACATATATATTTTATACATAGACACCGTACTATCCCTGTAAATTACAAGTAGTTGTAATTTAATTTTAATTTACATTAAATTTAGTTTGAGTTATCTAAAAGAGTAGTGCTAGGAGAACTTTGTTCATCTTGTTCTTAATTCACATAAATGTCAATTTCAAACTAGTGTCGGTCATTATATGAGGATAGGATAATGCTAATACGAATACTGAGTATACGTCAACTACATTTTTATACAATGTACTTACACCGAAACATGAAGTAATTATATTAGGGATTTGGTGGTTCTAGTGGGGAACTCTACGCCCGGTAGCCGACGTGAAACTAGAGGCGGTGAATGAGGTGCATGGGTGCCACTGAGTGGATAGAGGAAGACAACTGGTTGAGGAAGTGCCGATAGCAAAGGTCACTAGTATAAAGAAGTCTTATAGAGGTGGTTCGTAACTTATTTCCACTTTCGTTTTTCAGTACCACCAACATTACGAGTTAATAAAAATGGTTCTGTTCACATGTGGTAACTTATAGCAAGGGTCACACGACTACATGGCTAATGGGATTCGAACCTCTAACATCACCCTCGCATGTAGTCTCCTCTACCACCACCCATCACTCATTTGTGTCTAGATTGCAGTTTTGTTATCCATATATTATAACTAACCGAATGTAAATCTCCTAGCTATACAAAAGGCCTTTCTCACTCTCAAGTGGATGCTTAAACTCTTGAAGGAGCAAAACACCTTAAGAAATTGAGTAGGGGTATAAATAACCCCCTGTTAGAACCCTACTCAGCAATGTTGGAGGCAATGGACATATGTACTGCCAACTTTTCCACTACACCGGACTTGCTGGTGCCACCCTAAATCTAGTTTTCTAAACTAGTTGTTATTGTATGTCATATCTGGTGCAAGCTCTAGTGCCATATCGTACATGTCTAGGGAGGTAGAACCTCAAATACATAGTTTACATAGGCTCTAAGTATCCTATCCGATGGCACACTAGACATGTTAGGTTAGTACTTGGTCAATATAAACAATTTACATGCTCTCTGGGTGAGGTGTACAATGCTTTATTCAATGGCACAACATATACGCTGGTGAGTGTAAACTATTTAGGAACACTTCTGCAAGCTCTTTGCATGCCTTATCTGGTGCACCGTACCTGATGCACAATGGACATGTTGGTCCATGGCTAAACTACATAGGTGAAAGGGAAATAGGGTTAACCATTTCCTGTAATTAATTTTGGTGGTTGATGACCAACACAAACACGTGGACTAACTAGTTTGTCTAGAATTCATGTATTACAGGTGCATAAGGTTCAACACAAACCAAGAAAGAAATCAAGTTAGGGACTTAATCAAAAATTGGAGCAAAACCTTGAGTGTGCTAAAAAATGGCGCACCGGACTGTGTCCGGTGCACCAGGGCCGTACAACTCCAAACCAGCCACTCTCGGGAATTTCAGGGCGCGCTGCACTATAATTCACCGGACTGCCCGGCGTGCCACCGGACTGTCCGGTGAGCCAGCGGGCAATGACTCCCTACGCGCCAATGATCACCTGCCACGGTGAACAGTGCATGTCAGAAGTCAGAGCACAGAAGTCAAAGAGCACCGGACTGTCTGGTGCAGCAAGACGACAAAGGCTCCAACGGTCGACCAGCTCCGAACCCTAATGGTTGCGCTGACGTGGCGCGCACCAGACAGTGCACAGTGCCTGTCCGGTGGCGCACTGGACTATCCAGTGCGCCCATCGCCAGTAGCCTTCACCAACGACTATGGAAGTGGTTGGGGGCTATAAATACCCCCCAACCACCTCATTCATATCGATCCAAGTGTTCTAAACATCACATTCAATACAAGAGCAAAAGACTCCACTCCAAGACACATTCAATAGATCAAATCCTCTCCAAGCCACCAAATCAACTCAATTCCATTAGGGACTTGAGAGAGGGTGTTTTGTGTTCTTTTGTTGCTCTTGTCACTTGGATTAGCCTTTTTCGTTTCCCTTCTATTTCTCAAGTGACTTGTAATCAAAGCAAGAGACACCTAAGTGTGTGGTGGTCCTTGCAGGGTCTAAGTGACCCGAGAGATTAAGGAAAAGGCTCACTCGGTCTAAGTGACCGTTTGAGAGAGGGGAAGGGTTAAAAAAGACCGGTCTTTGTGACCTCCTCAATGGGGACAATGTTCTTTGGAACCGAACCTCAGTAAAACAAATCATCGTGTTCACTCGCCTTGATTCTTGTTTGATTTGTTTTCCCCTCTCTAACGTTTCCTTGCTAGTGTGAATTTGAGTTGGCTCCCATACGTCATTCGCAATCCTTGAGCAACTCCTAGCAAGAGAGATATTCTTTTGGACTTGAATTTAATTCTAACGCTAACCCCCGACTTTAGTGTGTTTAAGTTTATAAATTTTAGGTTTCGCCTATTCACCCCCTTCAAGGCGACTTTCAATTGGTATCAGAGCCAGTGCTTCATTAAGAGTCTAACCAACTCGAAGTGATGTCTGGAGATCACGCCAAGAGGGAGGTCATGACCGACGAAAAGGTTGCAAGTTCGGGGAGGACTCTCTCAACGGAGTCTGGCAACAAACACAAGGAGGAATCCTCTTCCTCCATCAAGTCGCATCAGAGAGGTGACAAGAAGAAGAAGATGAAGAAGGTGGTCTACTACGAGACCGACTCTTTGTTACCCTCCACTTCAAGCTCCGAATCGTCCACTAATTCTAAGCGCCATGAGCGCAATAAGTATAGTAAGATGCCCCTACACTATCCTCGCATTTCAAAGCGTGCTCCATTACTTTCCGTACCCCTAGGATAACCACCATATTTTGATGGTGAAGATTATTGTATGTGGAGTGATAAAATGAGGCACCATCTAACCTCACTCCGCGAAAGTATTTGGGATATTGTTGAGTTTGGAGCGCAGGCACCAAAGGTGGGGGACAAGAACTATGACTCGGATGAGGCCGCCCAAATTAGGCAATTTAACTCCCAAGCCACGTCTATACTCCTCGCCTCCTTGTGTCGAGCGGAGTATAACAAGGTGCAAGGGTTAAAGAGCGCCAAAGAAATTTGGGACGTCCTCAAAACGACGCACGAAGGGGACGAGGTGACAAAGATCACCAAGTGCGAGATGATCGAGGGAGAACTCGGTCGATTCGACCTCAACAAAGGAGAAGAGCCGCAAGCTATGTACAGCCGGCTCAAGACCATGGTGAACCAAGTGCGCAACCTCGAAAGCACCAAATGGGATGACCATGAGATGGTCAAGGTTATTCTTAGATCCCTCGTATTTCGCAATACTACTCTAGTTCAATTAATACGCAGGGATTTTAGATATAAACTAATGTCTCCTGAGGAAGTTATTGGCAAGTTTGTGAGCTTTGAACTTATGATCAAAGACTCCAAACACATTATCAACTTGGAGCAAGGCGCCACATCCACACTTGAGGTGCAACCCATTGCATTCAAAGCAACAGAAGAAGAGATGAAGGAGTCTACATCAAGTAGGCTACCAATTGATGCCTCCAAGCTCGACAATGAGGAGATGGCGCTCATCATCAAGAGCTTCCGCCAAATCCTCAAACAAAGGAGGGGGAAGGATTACAAAACCCGCTCCAAGAGGGTGTGCTACCGATGTGGTAAGTCCGGTCATTTCATAGCTAAATGTCCAATTTCTAGTGAAATTGACAGGGACGAAGACAAGAAGGGGAAGAAGGAGAAGAAGAGATACTACAAGAAGAAGGGCGGCGATGCGCACGTGTGCCAGGAATAGGACTCCAATGGGAGCTCCATTGACTCCTCCGACGAGGACGCCACCAACATCGCCGTCAATAAAGACCTCCTCTTCCCCAACGTCGGCCACAAGTGTCTCATGGCTAAGGACGACAAGAAGAAGAAGGTACAATCTAGAGCCACCCCCAAATATACTACATCTAGTGATGAGGGTAGCTCTAGTGATAATGAAGATGATTTACTTTCTCTCTTTGCCAACCTCATCATGGACCAAAAGTAAAAATTAAATAAATTGATAGAAACCATTAACAAGAAGGATGACGTCTTGGAAAGCCAAGAGGACTTCCTTGTTAAAGAGAATAAAAAATTTGTTAAATTGAAAAAATGCTTATGCTCAGGAAGTAGAAAAATGTGAAAACTTAACTAAGGAGCTTAGCATTTGTCATAATTCAATTTCAAGTCTTAGAACTGAGAATGCTAGTTTAGTTTCTAAGATTGAAAAGTTGAATGTTTGCAATGATTCAATTTCTAGTCTTAGAATTGAGAATGATAAATTAAATGCTAAGATTGAGGAATTGAATGCATGCAAACCCTCTACATCTACTGTTGATCATGTTACTATTTGTACTAGATGTAGAGATGTTAATATTGAAGTTATGGATGATCACCTTGCCATGATTACACAACAAAATGATCACATAGCTAAATTAACTGCTAAAATTACCAAGCATGAACTAGAAAATGAAAAGTTTAAATTTGCTAGAAGCATGCTCTATAATGGGAGACGCCCCGGCATTAAGGATGGCATTGGGTTCCAACAAGGGAACCAAAGCAATGTCAAGCTTAATGCCCCTACAAGATTGTCTAATTTTGTTAAGGGTAAGGCTCCCATGGTTTAGGATAGTGAGAGTTACATTTTATATCCTGCAAACTATCCCGAGCACAAAATTAGGAAGATTCATGCTAGGAAACCTCACAATGTTTCTCATCATGCATTCATGTATAAAAATGAGGCTTCGAGCTCTAGGCATACTGTTGGGGGTATGCTTCGTCGCCGAAGATCCTGTAAGAAGAAACACCTTCAGCAGATCCTCTCAAAAGCAGCGCCGAAGCTACCATCCATGAAGCTTCGGCACAGTGACATGTCTCAAGACGAAGGATCGCACCGACTTAAAGATAAAATGACCGATTAACCCATGAGAGTCCGTGTCATAATTGTAATCTTTTGTAAAGGACATGAATGTAATATCTCACAGGCTGCGCCCTGTGCCTATAAATAGATGAACAGTACCCTCGTACTGTTCACGGTGACTTGTATTTGCCCGCGCGTCACGCTTGGACTTTTGCCTTCTGTCAAGCCAAAGGTATAAATGTAATTCAATATTGTTCACGTTTGTTCATAATAATATAATTTAAAGATATCAATGACGCCATATGATTATTTATGTTATTTCTCATGTTTCATATGCTTCTTCCTTCATTAATATGTATTGAAATATCGAAGGTATGTCCTTCATGCCCTTCGTCTGAAGATCATTATATCCTAAGGTATATAATGCTTCGAAGGACGAAGGGCACTAGCCATTAACCCTTTTATGTTGCCTTGTTCTTAACTCATAGCATTTGAGAACAAGTCCCCAACATTGGCGCCCACCTCCGGTGAACTCACTTCCACTGATTGAGCTGATGGCTTCGTCCAACAAGCAAGCTGAAGTTGCTTCAGCTACAAAGCTGGTGCTCCCGATAACAGGCGGTTCATGCTCATAGCCAGCCAACAAGAAGCAGAAGAAGGAGGCTCAGAGAAGAGTACAACATGTTGGGATGCAGGGACCCTTCATCAAGACAAAATGGTCCCACATCCCAATCACCTTCTCCCAGGAGGACCTTCAGCTCAAGGATTATCCTCATAATGATGCTATGGTCATATCTTGTGTCATCAAGGGATTTCTGGTCCACAGTGTTTTGGTTGATACAGGCAGTGCAGCTGACATCATATTTGCTAAGGCCTTCAGACAGATGCTAGAGTCAGAGGACAAGATTCATGATGCTACACACCCTCTTTGTAGCTTTGGAGGAAGGCTGATTGTAGCACTTGGAAAGATCACAATGCCAGTGACCTTCGGATTTGTCCACAATACAAGGACTGAGCAGGTTGTGTTTGATAATGTTGACATGGAATATCCCTACAATGCAATCATTGGTCGAAGGACACTTAATGCTTTGGAAGCAATTCTTCATCCAGCATATCTATGCATGAAGATACCTTCGGAGCAAGGACCTATTGCTATTCACGGAAGTCAGGAAGCTACCAGAAAGGCTGAGGGAAATTGGACAGACTCAAAAGCCATCCACAATATAGATGGAGCTGAAGCTTGTGAGCAGTACAAGTACAGAAGAGAGAAGGCCTCTTCGGCTGATCAGCCGAAGCCCATGCTTCTGTGTGAAGACATACCAGATCAGAAGGTACTGCTGGGGTCTCAATTATCTGAAGAGCAGGAAAAAAACTTTGATAAGGTTTTTATTCAACAACAAAGATGTTTTTGCATGGTCAGCCAACGATCTTTGTGGTGTCAACAGGGATGTCATTGAACATTCACTCAATGTCGATCCATCCTTCAGGCCCAGAAAGCAAAGGCTTCGGAAAATGTCTGATGATAAAGCCGAAGGTGCTCGGAATGAAGTAAAAAGACTTCTCAGTGCTGGTGTCATCAGAGAAGTAAAATACCAGAGTGGCTAGCCAATACTGTTATGGTGAAGAAGGCCAATGGCAAATGGAGAATGTGTATTGATTTCACGGATCTCAACAAGGCCTATCCGAAGGACAAATTCCCATTACCAAGGATAGACTCTCTTGTGGATGCAACAGCTTCGTCAGAACTTATGAGTCTTCTGGATTGCTACTCAGGATATCATCAAATATGGATAAAGAAGGAGGATGAGCCGAAAACTAGCTTCATAACTCCCAGTGGAACCTATTGCTATCTTCGGATGCCTGAGGGGCTCAAAAATGCTAGAGGCAGTTTCAGCAGGATGACGGCCAAGGTCCTTCATTCCCAGATAGGCAAAATGTGCTAACATATGTTGATGATATCATAGTAAAAAGCACGAAGCAAGAAAATCATATCACTGATCTGCAAGAAACATTTGCTAATTTCAGACAAGCTGGCCTAAAATTAAATCCTGAAAAGTGTGTCTTTGGAGTGAAGAAGGGCAAGTTCCTTGGCTGTCTGGTTTTGACAAAGGGGATTGAAGCTAACCCAAGCAAGATCGAAGCTATCCTTCGAATGGAACCACCAAGCACAAAGAAGGGGGCCCAACGGTTGGCAGGAAGATTGGCTTCATTGAATAGATTTATATATAGATCAGCAGAAAGAAACTTGCCATTCTTTGAAATACTAAAGTCAGCCGAAGTCTTTCAGTGGGGCCCAGCTCAACAGAAAGCCTTTGAAGAGCTGAAGCAATACTTGATTGATATCACAACATTAACTCCACCTACGCCAGGGGCTCCGTTACTATTGTATGTGACAGCTTTGGACTCTGCAGTAAGTGTGGCGCTTGTGCAGGAAAAATTCGATGGACAAATCAAAAGGCAAGCCCCAGTATACTTTGTCTCCGAAGTTCTAAGCTTATCAAAGAAAAATTATACAGAATTGGAGAAGGTGTTGTATGCTGTCTTAATGGCCTCCAGGAAGCTTCGACATTATTTTCAAGCATTCCATATAATTGTTCCTTCGTCACAGCCTCTGAAGGACATCATGAAGAACAGAGAAGTTACTGGAAGGATTGGAAAGTGGGCTACGGAACTCAACGAATTCAGCATTGATTATGTGCATAGATCCTCGATTCAGTCCCAGGCGCTTGCAGACTTCATCGCTGACTGGACGCCAGGGGCTCAGGAAGAAGAAGCAAATAAAGATGTCGAAGCTTGGACGGTGTTCTGCGACGGTTCTTGGGGAACCTTCGGGGCAGGTGTGGCTGCTGTCTTAGTTGCACCTTCTAAAGTCAGAACATGCTATGCAATAAAGCTTGACTTTAGCTGCATAAATAATATTGCTGAATATGAAGCTTTGCTTTTGGGGCTTCGGAAGTTAAAGGCAATGGGGATAAGAAGGGCGGTCCTTAAAACTGATTCCCAAGTTATTTCTAGACATGTCGACAAGAGTTGCAAAGCAATAGATCCGAAGCTTGAAAAATACCTGGATACAGTTCGAAGGCTTGAGGCTTCATTCGAAGGGTTTTCTATTAAGAATATTCCGCGAGGAGAAAATGAGCACGCTGATCTGCTAGCCAAGTCAGCGACATAGGGGCTGCCTCTACCTTCGGAAGTGTTTTTTGAAACAATAAGAGCACCTTTGGTGGAACTTCTCGAAAGAGCAGTGCTCACTATATCTCCTGTTCATAGTGAAGATTGGAGGACTGAGATTATATCTTTCCTCCAAGGTAATTGCCTTTTAGACGATGAAGCTTATAATAAGAGAATGGAGGCAAGAACAAGGCCATATGTAATAATAGAAGGGGAGTTATACAAGCATAGAGTCTGCTCTCCACTTCTTAAGTGTTTATCCAGAGCCGAAGGTGTAGAGCTGATGAAGGAGATACATGCAGGTTTGTGTGGATCTCACATTGGGTCTAGGCCTTTGCTGGAAAAAGTTTTTCGACAGGGATTTTATTGGCCGAAGGCAGCTTTGGATGCAGCAGAGCTAGTCCAAAAGTGTGAAGGCTGTCAAAAATGTGCAAGAAACCAGAAGTAGCCTTCGTCTCTAACTCAATTAATACAGCCCACTTGGCTGTTGCAAAGATGGGGCCTTGAATTGCTAGGCCCACTTCCACCAGCACAAGGCAATTTAAAATATGTCGTGGTGGCGGTAGAATATTTTTCCAAATGGATTGAGGCGAAGCCTTTGGCCACAATAACTTCGGTCATAGTCCAAAAGTTTTTCGGGGAAAACATTGTTTGTCGTTTTGGTGTACCGAAGGCTATCACTGTAGACAATGACACACAGTTTGATGCCGAAGCTTTCAAGGAATTCTGTGATTGGATTGGCACGAAGATCCATTTTGCATTAGTCAGACATCTAGAGTCAAATGGACTTGTCGAAAGGGCAAATGATATCATAATGACGGGAATAATGAAGTTAATCTTCAATCAGCCCAGAGGAAAATGGCCAGATGAGTTGATTAAAATGGTGTAGAGCCACAACACAACAATATCAAGGTCAACAGGTTTTACACCATTCAAGTTATTGTTTGGTGATGAAGCAATAACTCCGGAAGAAGCTAAGGCAGGGTCAATTAGAACAGCAGCTTCGGCAGAGGACGAAGCTGATTATTCTGTGGCAAAAGATGCTATAGAAGGGACTAGGCTTCAGGCTGTGGAGAATATCAATAAATACCAAGCCAAAACAATAAAATAGCATGACAGAAAGGTTTGGCTAAGAAACATTAAGCCAGGTCATCTGGTGCTTCAGAGAGTGGCCAATCCAGACACAGTAGGCAAGTTACAGCTGAAATGGGAAGGACCCTTTCTCGTGGTATCTTCGACAAGACCCAGTTCTTACAGATTGAAGGATATGGACGGCAACGACATTCCTAGATCTTGGAATGCGGGCGAGCTTCGACGATACTATGTGTAACTTGATGTAATCTTTTTCATTTTTCCTATGGTACCCTTTTCCTTTCCAAAGGGGGAGAAAGGTTTTTAATGGGGCCATAATTTGTAATCTTTCTTTTCTTATTTAGCTCCATGAGAGCAAAATCCCCCAAATATGTAAATGTAAAATCTGAGCATGCACCTTCGAGTGCAGAGAAAAATAAAAAATAGAGAGAAGCTCGAAAGTCGTCCCTAAGGGGATGCAGAGCATGACGAAGCTACAAAAAGCCGTTCCTAAGGGAGTGCAACGTAAGTTTTCTGCTCAAAAGTCGTCCTAAGGGAATGCAGAGCCAAATACCGCCGAAATATAAGGCGAAGCGCGAAAAGTCAACGCAAATACCGCTGAAATAGAAGGCGAAGAAGTTCAAAAGACGTTCCTAAGGGGATGCAGAACTTACACCAAAAATTAAGCGGTGCAACCGAAAAATAAACGACAAAGAGATTTCAATTATTCCTAAGGGAATGAAGGTTGTGGATGAAGCTTCAGATGTGTGTGTTTGGGCATTCATTTGCACGAAACATTACATCATACATTGCATTCATAAACATACATTTAGACACACATAGGATCATCATCATCATCATATCATACATGTTGGGGTCGTGCTTCGGTGCGCCGAAGGTCCCACGCGAAGAAGCAACTTCGGCTGAAGTCGTCTCCAAAAGATGGCCGAAGGTTCCTTTTTATGGAGCTTCGGCGTTACAAACCGACATAGAAATAGAATGACCTTTTTATCCATAAGAGGTCTGAGTCAATGTTGTAAACTTTCGTAAGGGGCATAATTGTAATTTGTCACAGGCTGCGACCTGTGCCTATAAATAGATGAACAGTACCTTTGTACTGTTCACGCGAACCTGTCATTTGCCTTCGCATCACGCTTGTACTCTTGCCTTCCTCAGGACCGAAGGTACATTTATAATTTGAAGTCATTTGTATTCATTCATATTAGTAAAAATAGAAATGATTCTATGTTAACATTTGAATGTCTATTCTATACCTCATGATTCATATGAATGCTTCGTCCCTCGTTATTATGTCCACGAAGGTGCGTCCTTCGTAACCTTCGTCCGCAGTTCCTTATATCCCGAAGGGATATAATGTAATGGAGGACGAAGGACCTTAATATTTAACATTTTCTGTGTTGCCTTGTTCTTAACTCTTAGCATTTGAGAACAAGCCCCCAACATTGGCGCCCACCTCCGGTGAACTCACTTCCACTTTTCTGAGCTGATGGCTTCGTTCAACAATCAAGCTGGAGCTGCTTCGGCTTCGAAGCTGGTGCTCCCGATAACAGGCGGTTCTTGCTCAGAGCCGGCTAACAAGAAGCAGAAGAAGGAGGCTCAGAGAAGGGTGCAGCATGTTGGAGTGCAGGGACCCTTCATCAAGTCAAAATGGTCTCACATTCCAATTACTTTCTCTCAGGAAGACCTTCAGCTTAAGGATTATCCTCACAATGATGCCATGGTTATCTCTTGTGTGATCAAAGGATTTCTGGTCCATAATGTCCTAGTTGATACAGGCAGTGCAGCTGACATTATATTTGCTAAAGCCTTCAGACAAATGCAAGAGCCCGAAGACAAGATTCATGATGCTACGCACCCTCTTTGTGGCTTCGGAGGGCGGCAGATTGTGGCACTTGGGAAGATTACCATGCCGGTAACCTTCGGATTTGTTAACAACACAAGGACTGAGCAAATTGTGTTTGATATTGTTGACATGGAGTATCCCTACAATGCTATCATCGGCCGTGGTACTCTTAATGCCTTCGAAGCAATTCTTCACCCAGCTTATCTCTGCATGAAGATACCTTCGGACCAAGGGCCTATTGCTATTCATGGAAGCCAGGAAGCTGCTAGAAGGGCCGAAGGAAGCTGGACTGACTCCAAGGCAATCCATAACATAGATGGAGCTGAAGCTTGTGAGCAGTACAAATTCAGGAGGGAGAAGGCAGCTTCAGCGGATCAGCCGAAGCCTATGTTATTGTGTGAAGATGTAGCAGAGCAGAAGGTGTTGTTGGGCTCGCAATTATCTGAAGACCAGGAGAAAACCTTGATAAGGTTTTTATTCCACAACAATGTCTGATGACAAGGCCGAAGGGGCTCGCAATGAAGTGAAAAGACTCCTCAGTGCAGGAGTTATCAGAGAAGTGAAATATCCAGAGTGGCTAGCTAACACTGTTATGGTGAAGAAGGCCAATGGCAAGTGGAGAATGTGTATTGATTTCACAGATCTCAACAAGGCTTGTCCGAAGGATGAATTCCCGCTGCCAAGGATAGACTCTTTAGTTGATGCAGCAGCTTCTTCAGAGCTCATGAGTCTCCTGGACTGCTACTCAGGCTATCATCAAATCTGGATGAAGAAGGAAGATGAGCCGAAGACTAGCTTCATAACCCCAAGTGGTACATATTGCTATCTTCGGATGCCTGAGGGGCTCAAGAATGCTGGAGGGAGTTTCAGCAGAATGACTGCGAAGGTTCTCCAATCTCAGATAGGCAGAAATGTGTTGACTTATGTCGACGACATCATCGTGAAAAGCACGAAGCAAGAAAATCATATTGCTGATCTGCAGGAGACCTTCGCCAGCTTCAGACAAGCTGGTCTGAAGCTGAATCCAGAAAAATGTGTCTTCGGAGTGAAGAAGGGTAAATTTCTTGGATGCTTGGTTTCAACAAAGGGAATCGAAGCTGACCCAAATAAAATCGAAGCTATACTTCGAATGGAGCCACCAACCACAAGAAAGGGTGCCCAAAGATTGACAGGAAGGCTGGCATCTCTCAACAGATTTATATCCAGATCAGCAGAAAGGAACTTACCATTCTTCGAGGTGCTGAAGTCAGCTGAAGTCTTTCAATGGGGCCCAAGTCAACAAAAAGCCTTCGAAGAGCTGAAGCAATACTTAATAGATCTCACAACATTAACTCCACCAACGCCAGGGGCTCCTCTGTTGTTGTATGTGGCAGCTTCGCACTCAGCAGTAAGTGCGGCACTTGTCCAGGAGAAGTCTGATGGACAGGTCAAGAAGCAAGTCCCAGTATATTTTGTATCTGAGGTCCTCAGTGTCTCAAAGAAAAATTATACAGAGCTGGAGAAGGTGTTGTATGCCGTTTTAATGGCATCCAGGAAGCTTCGGCATTATTTCCAGGCATACAATATTATTGTTCCTTCTTCGCAACCGTTGAAGGATATCATGAGAAACAAAGAAGCTACTGGCCGGATTGGAAAATGGGCTGCAGAGCTCAATGAATTTTACATTGATTATGTGCACAGATCCTCAATTCAGTCTCAAGCATTGGCAGATTTCATTGCCGACTGGACGCCAGGGGCTCAGGACGAAGAAGCGAATAAAGATGCCGAAGTATGGACAGTGTTTTGTGATGGCTCTTGGGGAACCTTCGGAGCAGGTGCAGCTGCTGTATTGGTCTCTCCGTCCAAGGTTAAAACTTGCTATGCAGCAAGACTTGACTTCAGCTGCACAAATAATATCACTGAGTACGAAGCTCTGCTCCTGGGTCTTCGGAAACTAAAGGCAATGGGAATCAGAAGGGCGATTCTTAAAACTGATTCCCAGGTTGTTTCGGGTCATATTGACAAAAGTTGCAAGGCTAAAGACCCGAAGCTTGAAAGGTACCTAGACACGGTCCGAAGGATCGAAGCTTCCTTCGAGGGGTTTTCTGTTAAGAATATCCCTCGAGGACAGAATGAGCATGCTGATTTGTTAGCCAAGTCTGCAGCACAAGGGCTGCCGCTACCTTCGGATGTGTTCTTCGAAACAATAAGGGCACCTTCAGTGGAGCTACTTGAAAGAGCAGTCCTTAACATTTCTCCTGTCTACAGTGAAGATTGGAGAACTGAAATAATCTCTTACCTTCAGGGAAACTTTCTATCAGATGACGAAGCTTATAATAAAAGGATAGAGGCAAGAGCTCGTCCCTATGTCGTGATAGAAGGGGAGCTATACAAGCATGGAGTTTGTGCCCCGCTGCTCAAGTGCTTGTCCAGGGCCGAAGGTATAGAGTTGATGAAGGAGATACATGCAGGCCTGTGCGGATCCCACATCGGATCCAGGCCGTTACTTGGAAAAGTGTTCCGCCAAGGATTTTATTGGCCGAAGGCAGCTTCGGACGCAGCGGAGTTAGTTCAAAAGTGCGAAGGTTGTCAAAAATGTGCAAGAGATCAAAAGCAACCTTCGTCTTTGACACAGCTGATACAACCCATCTGGCCATTGCAAAGGTGGGGCCTCGACCTGCTGGGTCCATTACCACCGGCTCAAGGCAATCTGAAATATGTTATAGTAGCTGTGGAGTATTTTTCCAAGTGGATTGAGGCGAAGCCATTAGCCACAATAACTTCGGCCACTGTCCAAAAATTTTTCTGGCAGAACATTGTCTGTCGCTTCGGAGTACCGAAGGCCATCACTGTAGATAATGGAACACAGTTCGACTCCGAAGATTTCAGAAATTTCTGTGATCAAATTGGAACGAAGATCCATTTTGCATCAGTCAGGCATCCGGAGTCGAATGGGCTTGTTGAAAGGGCCAATGGCATCATAATGACAGGAGTAATGAAGCTAATCTTTAATCAACCAAGGGGAAAATGGCCAGATCAGTTGACCAAAGTGGTGTGGAGCCATAACACAACAACATCAAGGTCTACAGGCTTTACCCCATTCAAGTTGTTATTTGGTGACGAAGCAATAACTCCAGAAGAAGCTAAAGCTGGATCAATAAGAGTGGTAGCTTCGGCAGAACCAAGTGCCGAAGATACTTGTCTTGTGGAAAAGGATGCCTTAGAAGGGATCAGGCTTCAGGCCGTGGAGAATATCAATAAATACCAGGCTGAAACAGTAAAATGGCGAGATAGAAAGGTCCGGCTAAAAAATATTGAGCCAGGGCATTTGGTGCTTCGGAGAGTGGCCAACCCAGATACAGTGGGCAAGTTACAATTAAAATGGGAAGGGCCTTTCTTAGTAGCATCTTCGTCAAGGCCTGGTTCGTACAGGCTGAAGGACATGGATGGCAATGAAATTCCAAGATCTTGGAATGCGGATGAGCTTCGGCGGTTTTATGTATAACTCGATGTAATTTTGTATGTTTTTTCTTTTCTTTTTCATGGCACCCTTTTCCTTTCTAAAGGGGGAGAAAGGTTTTTAATGGGGCCATCATATGTAATTTTCCTTTTTAGTTTTATAAGAGCAAAATCCCCCAAAGAATGTAAATGTAAAAGCTGAGAGCGCACCATCGAGTGCCGAAACTGAAAAAGAGAAAAAGCTCCGAAGACGTCCCTAAGGGGATGCAGAGCTCACAGCGAAAAGTCAACGCTGGTTCCGCCGAAAGTAAAAGGCGAAGAAGCTCCAAAGACGTTCCTAAGGGAATGCAGAGCTTATACCGTCTAAGTAAAAGGCGAAGAAGCTCCAAAGACGTCCCTAAGGGGATGCAGAGCTTACAGCGAAAAGTCAACGCTGATACTGCCTAAGTAAAAGGCGAAGAGGCTCCAAAGCCGTTCCTAAGGGAATGCAGAGCTAATGTGTGGTTATTTCTAAGTAATGGCTGACAATGTGGCTTCGGACATATGCTTCGGACATTCATTCGCGCATTACATTACATCATAACATTTGCATGCATAAGCATTCATTCATAGCATTTGTGAACCAAAGTGGTTGCTTCGGCAGAAGGGAGAATTGGTTTTTTATAAATCGTTGTGTAAAAGAAAAGTTTCGGAGAAGTGGTTTTTTATGATTCGATTGCTTTGTTGTATACAAAAAAGAAAAGCTTCGTTGCTCGGCAAAAAGAAGAATTGCTTTTATGCTTCGTTGTGTACGAAAAGAAGGGAAGGTGTTTTTTCGCCTTCGGCTCAAAAAACTGATTTCGTCCACATCAAAGCGCATCAACCGAAGGGTAAGAATATATTACAAGGTATGTACAAAGTTCCTTGAGAACAATCTAATTGTATTTACAAGAGTTGTTACAAAATTATCCTGAGTTTTTCTATAGTATACTTCTACTGATCTTCATTAAGCTTCAGCTTCGGCGACAGCTTCGGCGACATATCTTAGGCATCATCTTCACCTTCATCATCCTACATAAATCAAGGAATCGTGAGTAAAAATCAAGTGCAAAGGAAAAGGTAAGTACGAAGTATCATTTCTTACTGGTTCAAGATGACTTCGGGCTTCGTCTCCAGCCTTCTCCCGCCCGCCTTTTGTCCATATCATTTTTACAAATCTATTTGAGATGCTTCGGGCGAGGTCAGGTATATCATCCAGGATTGATGGAGATAGGGTGAAGTTGGGCCTGTTGACTATTTTTCCATGTTCGCAGCCGGCCTTCAGGAATGCAGCAGCGGTACCCCGAGAAGCTACCCAGGCACAGAAGTCGCCGTGCCCGGCTATAACTTCGTCAAGTTCTTCAATTTCGGCTTCAATATGATCGAAGGCCTATGGTAAATTTTCCGCTGAAGGGTTAAATTTCCCGCTGCTGGCTCCAACAGAGTAAAATATCTTTTTTAATCGACCAATACAATTGTTGCTAAATTTTAAGCATTTGTCTTGAAGGCTTGCTAAAGATTTCTTCAACTCTGAGCTGGTCTGGACTTCGGCTTCAAGCTTCGAATTAAGCTCTAGCTTCTCCTGATCGAATTGTTTTGATTGACTGATAAGCTTCGAGTTCAACTCTGCTACTTTAGCCTCAGTCTCAGCCAGCAAGCCTTCGGCCGATTGCAGCTCGAAGTCTTTCTTTTCAATAATGGCAGATTGTTCTTTTATCTTGTTTTCTAAGTTTTCAATTATAGCTTCGTGTTTTCTGTCTTCGAGATCTTGCTGCATCTTCAGAGCTTTGCTCAGTAGCATGCTCTGCACAGAAAAATTTACGTTGGTAACATTTTCATTATTAACAGCAATAAAAACCAGAGAAAAGGTTGTTTACCTTGAAGTTGGAGTAAAACAAGCTGCCGACGATGTGTTGTCGTCGGTAGCGGCTGATGTCTGTCTCTAGCTTCGGAAAACCGATACTCTTTGATAGAGTACCGATTACCTTAGCTCCAGTCTGGTCTCGAATGCAGCCCAATTTTTCGTCGTCAATGCCTCCAAATAGAAGGGCTCCTGGCTTGTAGCCACAAGATTTGGCATAGTCCTTGAGCTCTTCTATTTCGTCCTTCGTCAGTTTTTGCCCAACTAAATTCTGGAAAGAGTAGGCTTCGTCGTCCGAAGTGTCTTCGGCTAATTCTTTTCCTTTCTCAGGCACTGTGGCCATGGTTTTTTCAGTAGTAGCACCAGCTTCTTCTGCAGCTATATCTTCCAAAATCTTGTTAATGTCCTCAATGGTAGTTTCCAAGTTTGTATTTTCGGCTGTAGCGGCTTCGGTAGCCGCGATCTCCGAAGGTGCGCCTTCGACGATTGTTGTGCCTTCAGCAGCTGCCGTTTTCTGAGTTGGCGCCCTAGGCGGCGTCTTGTCGATAACTTCAGTTACCGCAATAATTCTTTGACGCTTGGGTTTGCTTATCTTCGTCTGATCCGGCTCGTCCACCTTTTGAAAAAGCTTCGTCAGTTGGAGCCCTAATGGACTTAGCTTCGTGGGCATGGGTTCAGTCATTACCTTTAAAATTTCCTCCACGTCGCTGGCAGAAGGCGGTGTGGGGGTCCTTTCTTCTTCGGGTGATTTGCGCTTCGGAGTAGATATTTTTCTTTTCTTGGGAATTTTCTTCTCCTTTGCTGGTCTTTCTTCATCTTTGACCAGAGTTTCGGCCACTCTTTTTTCTTTTGTGGCCCTCGGCACCCTTGTTCAACTGCTCATAGTCTGGGTACTCGAAGCCCAGGGCATCAAGAACTCGGTTTAGCCTTCGCTTCGGTCGGGTGCCGAAGGCCGCTGTCATTAGTTGATCCTCTTTTTTGGAGTAATTCCCCAGGATTTCGTTGCACATCACCTCAACTGTGTCTAGCCATTCTTTGCAGGGTTTTTTAAAGTACTTCTTAAACCTGAAGTGGTAGGGCAGCCGGACAAGCTCCCCCTTCTTCTTCTCTCCCTCCAGCTTCGGCATTTCCCACTCTTTTAGAGTAGGGAAAACTCTGAATGCCAAGAACTCCTGAACTAGATCCCTGGTGCCAATATGTTCTGAAATAATTTCAAATTCACCCAGAGCAGCCCAGGTAGGACCTTTTAGATCGCCGATGCGGCAACGTGGCCTCGTCTCTCCGAAGATTAACTCCAGAGGGCTTTGTACCAATTTTTCTCTGTCTTCGTCAACTTTTACATAAAACCACTCAGATTTCCAGCCTGCTGGCCATTTGCTTCGGTAGCTGATGACAGGACACTTTGTTGTTTTCCGGTAGGCAAAATTATAGCAACCGAAATTATCATGTAGCCCATCTTTTCTGGCCTTTGTTTGATAATGTAATTCGTGAACTCGGCAGAAGCTGTCGGCAAACGGTTCCACAGCTTGGCTTCGGAGGGCCCAGATATAAACATTGAGCCTAACGATGGCGTTAGGAGTCAATTGATGAAAGTAGATACCAAACCTCTTCAGTATCTCCGCAATAATATTGTGAAGAGGGAATCTTAGCCCAGCCTTTAAAAAGCTCTTGAAGATAACAATCTCATCCTTTCCTGGCTTCGGGGTGGTCTCTTCTCCCCCGAAGCGGAGTAGCTTCTTCTGATCTTCATTGAAATAACCTGCTTTCACCATCTTCGAAAGATCAGCTTTTGAAACAGTTGATTTCCCAAAATCCAGGTGACTGGGCTTGCTGGGCGTGGCAATGTGGTAGTCATCTTCGGGGTCAGTCCCTTCAATGTTTTCTTCTTCTTCTTCGGCTGTTCTCGGGTTTGCTTCGGCAGCAGGCATTTCTTCCGCAGTCACTAGACCGGAACGCTGCATCGCTTCGGAGATGGGCACAGTGTCCGAACCTTCGGCTTCGTCTCCCTCACGTACAACTTTGGCAGTAGATCGCACTCTCGCCATTTAATTTTGAGTTTGGGGAACTCAGAAACTTTTTTCTTTTTTCTTTTCTCCGAAGCTCTCCTTTCTGACGAAGCAGACGTCGAGACTGACCTTCGTTCGATTCTGGGAGTCAAGCTTCGGCTATGGTGGAAAATTTTGGCAGCGAAACAGTGCAAATAGCAATGAATGCTGTGGTAACTTCACACCTACCCGTTTGTTTATATAGTGCTGCAGGTAAGAAGGCAAAAGCGGCAGGATTTTTACACCAGACGGGCGATCACTTGTACTCGCTGTGCAGTGGACCGCAAAGATCAAACAGTAACTCTGCAAGGTGGGCCTGGCACGCGCTCGGAAGCCGGATCGTTAATGACTGAACCCGCAACGAGCTCAGGGAAGGTGTTTTTTGGACCTTCGGCTTCCCGAAGCTGAAGAGGCTTTTTTCACGGGTCAAGCTCGTTACGAAAAACGATCTAGCACCGCGAAAGGGGCTACTGTTGGGGTCGTGCTTCGGTGCGCCGAAGGTCCCACGCGAAGAAGCAACTTCGGCTGAAGTCGTCTCCAAAAGATGGCCGAAGGTTCCTTTTTATGGAGCTTCGGCGTTACAAACCGACATAGAAATAGAATGACCTTTTTATCCATAAGAGGTCTGAGTCAATGTTGTAAACTTTCGTAAGGGGCATAATTGTAATTTGTCATAGGCTGCGACCTGTGCCTATAAATAGATGAACAGTACCTTTGTACTGTTCACGCGAACCTGTCATTTGCCTTCGCATCACGCTTGTACTCTTGCCTTCCTCAGGACCGAAGGTACATTTATAATTTGAAGTCATTTGTATTCATTCATATTAGTAAAAATAGAAATGATTCTATGTTAACATTTGAATGTCTATTCTATACCTCATGATTCATATGAATGCTTCGTCCCTCGTTATTATGTCCACGAAGGTGCGTCCTTCGTAACCTTCGTCCGCAGTTCCTTATATCCCGAAGGGATATAATGTAATGGAGGACGAAGGACCTTAATATTTAACATTTTCTGTGTTGCCTTGTTCTTAACTCTTAGCATTTGAGAACAAGCCCCCAACAATACAGATACAGACAGTTGCTTCAGGTCTAAGCATACAGCTTCAAGAAGCAGATTCGTGCTTTGTTGTGTACGAAAAGAAGGGAAGGTGTTTTTCGCCTTCGGCTCAAAAATACAGGTTTCGACCACATCAAAGCATTTCATACATCGATGGAAAGGTAAAAATATATTACAAGGTATGGACAAATTTACAGAGTACAATCTGATTCTTAAGTTACAATATTCTTTACAAGGGTTAATACAAAAGCTTCCTTAGAATTTTTTCCACAGCTAGGTACTCTAGCTTCGTCTTCATCTACTGAGCTTCGGATTGCCAGCTAAGCTTCGGCTCTGTGTTCTTTGGCTTCGTCATCCTATACATATCAAGGCATTATAAGGAAAATTCAAGTTTCAAGGAAAAGGTAAGCACAAGGTATGATTTTATTACCGGCTTGAGATGACTCCGGGCTTCGTCACTAGCTAGGCTTCGCCCACCCTTCGTTAGGGATGTTCCTAAAACATCCGAATTGTATCACAAATCTAATATTTTAGTATAGATATACATAGAATTTCAAGCTAATTTTCGGCAATGTTATTAAGAATATTATGAAGTATTTAAATAAATTTTTATATAATTTTTTATGTACATTATTTCCTCCCTACAACATAAAAGGTGAAAAAACATCCGAATCCGTATTCGGATAGACATCCGAATTTTATATGAATTATTTAAAAAGATATAGAACGAATTTAATGTTTATTTTTTGTGAAGATTAATAGCCTCAATGCTAAAAACAAGAATATAAATTTACATAGCAAATTCTATATGTTTGTTGTTCACAATCGAAGAAAGAAGACCAAAAAATTGACATCCGAATAAATATCCGGATCCATCCCTACCCTTCGTCCATATTTGCTTTATGAATCTATTTCCTATGCTTCGAGCTAGACTGGGGATATCAATTAGATCTGCTGGTGATAAGCTGAAGTTTGGTCTATTAACAATTTTTCCATGCGTGCAACCAGACTTCATGAAGGCAACAGCTGTGCCCCGAGAAGCTAGCAGGGCACAGAAATCACCGTGTCCTGCTATAACCTCATCAAGAGCATCAACTTCGCCCTCAATGTGTTTGAAGGTTCCTAGCAGGTCTTCAACCGAAGGACTAAATTTCTCAGAGCTGGCTCCAACTGAGTTGAAGACCTGCCTTAGCCGCTGCATGCATCGGTTGCTGAACTCTAGACATTTATCTTGAAGCTCTTTCAATGATTTTTGCAAATTTGAACTTTTTTCAACCTCGGCCGCAAACTTTGTATCAAATTTATGTTTTTCTTGTTCGAAACTCTCTAATTTTGAGAGAAGCTCTTTATCCAACTTTGCAATTTTGGCTTCAGCTTCTGCCAGTAAACCTTCCATTGACTGAAGTTCAAAATCTTTCTTTTCAAGAGCAGCTGTTTGATCTTTTATTTTGCTTTCTAACCCTTCAATTATAACTTTGTGGTTTTTATCTTCAAGGTCCTGTTGCATCCTCAAAGCTTTGCTTAATAACATACTCTGTACAGAAGCAACCTTCGTTAGAAAACACCTTCGTTGTTAAAAACAATAGAAAGCCGAAGAATTTTTTTACCTTGAAATTGGAATAGAACAAACTACCGACGATATGCTATCGTCGGTAGCGGCTGATATCGGCCTCTAGCTTCGGGAAACCAATACTCTTCTGCAGAGTACCGATAACTTTTGCTCCGGTTCGGTCTCGGAGGCAACCCAGGCTTTCGTCATCAATGCCGCTGAAGAGTAGCGCTCCTGGCTGATACCCGCAGGAGATGGCATAGTCTCTCAATTCTTCTTTCTCAGCCTTTGTCAATTCTTGTCCAATCATGTTTTGAAAGTTGAAATTTTCTCCTTCTGAAGTATCTTCGGCTATTTCCTTGTCTTTCCCAGGCACTGTGGCCATGGTCTCTTCGGCGGCTGTAGCAGCTTCTTCTGCGGCCATGTCCAGAAGTAATTTATCAATGTCAGAAAGTGTACTTTCTAAGTTTGCACCTTTGGCAGTTGCAGCTTCAGCAGGTGTAGCTTCGGTAGCTGCAGCGCTCTCAACAGCTGGTGCTTTTGGCGCCGAAGCTGGTGGTGGTGTTTCTTCAATGGCCTCTATCACAGTAATAATTCTTCGTTTTTTCGGCCCAACAGACTTCTTCGTTGCCGAGGGCTCCTCATTCTTCTGTAAAAGCTTCGTCAGATGCGGCCCCAGTGGACTTAGCTTGATGGGCAAGAATTACCTTTAGAATTTCTTCTACGTCGACAGCAGAAGGTGTTGAAGCAGTGTCTTCTTCCTTATCAGCTGCCTTCTGCTTCGGGGCCGTAGCTTTCCTTTTCTTCGGAGCGATCGCCTTCGGCTCAGGGCTCAGTTTTCTCTTCTTTAGGTTTTCTTCATCTTCTTTTACCATTCTAGCGGCCTGTCTGCCCACGACACTGACAACTCTTTTTCTTTTTTGCCCTTCGGCGCCCTTGCTCAATCGCTCATAGTCTGGATATTCAAAATTCAGGGCATCCATTACCCGATTTAATCTTCGCTTCGGTCGGGTGGCGAAGGCTGCAGTCATCAACTGATCTTCTTTTCTTGTGTAATTGCCCAAAATCTCGTTGCACATAACTTCAATTGTGTCCAACCGTTCTTGGCAGGGTTCTTTGAAGTGTTTCTTGAACTTGAAATGATAGGGCAGCCGAACAAGTTCCTTCTTTTTCTTTTCCCCTTTGAGCTTCGGCATGTCCCATTCTTTCAAAGTTGGGAATACTCTATAAGCTAAGAATTCTTGCACCAAATCCCTAGTACCAATATGCTCCGAAACAACTCGAAATTTGCCCAAAGCAATTTGGCATGGTCCCCCCGGTGTCATGTCACACTGGGGCCTAGTTTCTCCGAAGATTAGGTCCAATGGGCTCTGAACCAGCTTCTCCTTTTTCTCATCAACCTTAACATAAAACCACTCAGCCTTCCAGCCGATTGGCCATTTGGTACGGTAGCTAATAACTAGAGACTTTGCATCTTTGCGATAAGCAAAATTGTAGCAGCCGAAGTTCTCGTGCAGCCCATCTTCTCTAGCTTTTGTCTGATAGTGAAGCTCATGTACCTGGTAGAAGCCTTTGGCAAGCGGTTCCGCCCCTGGCTTTGGAGAGCCCAAATATAGACGCTAAGCCTAACGATGGCATTAGGAGCCCAAATATAGACGCTAAGCCTAACGATGGCATTAGGAGTCCGCAATCATTTCATGCAAAGGAAATCTCAATCCTGCTTTAAAGAAGCTTTTAAAAACTACCACCTCATCCTTTTCTGGCTTCGGGGTGATCTCCTCTCCGCCAAAATGAATTAGCTTCTTCTTGGCTTCGCTAAAATAGCCTAGCTTTAACAACTTTGGCATATCGTCCATGGTAACAGTAGACTTTCCAAACTCCAGGTGGCTGGGTTTAGATGGCAGGGCACTGTAATCTTCTTCAATTTCACCTTCTTCAACATCAACCTGCTCAGCTTCGACAACAGGTGCACCTTCGTCAGAAACGTCCTCCGGCACTACCAGTCCTGACCGTCTCATTACTTTGGAAATCGGAGTAGTTTCAGCGGCTTCGGCTTCTTCCCCGTCATGCGTAACCCTGGCAGTGGAGCGCACCCTTGCCATTTGATGATGAATTTCTTACAATTTTTGATGAAGTCGTTAACTTTTTTGATTTTGCCGAAGCTCCCTTTTGTGATGAAGCAAAAGCAAAAGCAAAAGCGGTGCTTCGGTTGAGTGCAATGAATAAGCTTCGGCTATGGTCAAATTTTTGGCAGCAAAACAGTGCAATAGCAATGAATGCTGTGGTAACTTACACCTACCCGTCTGTTTATATAGTGCCGCAGGTGGGAAGGTGAATCGTCAAGTCTTCCGCACTGGATGAACAGTCGCCCGCACCCACTGAATGGTGGGCCGCAGAACTTGAGAAGGTGAATCGTCAGGACGCGCGTGCCCACCGCATGGTGGGACCATTTCGCGCTCGGAATATTTTAATCGTTTCTCGGCAACGAGCTCAGGGAAGGTGTTTTTCGGACCTTCGGCTTTTCGAAGCCTAGGATACTTTTTCACGGATCAAGCTCGTTACGAAAAACGATCTAGCACCGCGAAGGGGCTACTTTTGGGGGTATGCTTCGTCACCGAAGATCCTGTAAGAAGAAACACCTTCGGTAGATCCTCTCAAAAGCAGCGCCGAAGCTACCATCCATGAAGCTTTGGCACAGTGACATGTCTCAAGACGAAGGATCACACCGACTTAAAGATGAAATGACCGATTAGCCCATGAGAGCCCATGTCATAATTGTTGTAATCTTTTGTAAAGGACATGAATGTAATATCTCACAGGCTGCGCCCTGTGCCTATAAATAGATGAACAGTACCCCCATACTGTTCACGCTGACTTGTATTTGCCCGCGCGTCACGCTTGGACTTTTGCCTTCTGTCAAGCCGAAGTTATAAATGTAATTCAATATTGTTCACGTTTGTTCATAATAATATAATTTAAAGATATCAATGACGCCATATGATTATTTATGTTATTTATCATGTTTCATATGCTTCTTCCTTCATTAATATGTATTGAAATATCGAATGTATGTCCTTCATGCCCTTCGTCTGAAGATCATTATATCCTAAGGTATATAATGCTTCGAAGGACGAAGGGTACTAGCCATTAACCCTTTTATGTTGCCTTGTTCTTAACTCGTAGCATTTGAGAACAAGTCCCCAACACATACCACTCACATTAAAATGCCTAAGAAGAAAATTCCTACTGCATCAAATGAGCATAATGTTTCATTTAAGACTTTTGATGCTTCTTATGTTTTAACTAACAAATCAGGCAAAATAGTTGTCAAATATGCTGGGGGCAAACACAAGAGTCCCAAGACTTGTGTTTGGGTACCCAAGGTGCTTGTTTCTAACGTTAAAGGACCCAAGACTGTTTGGGTACCTAAGAACAAGGCCTAAATTTGTTTTGTTGGTTTATGCATCCGGTGGTTCAAGTTGGATAAACGATAGCGGGTGCACAAACCACATGACTCAGGAGAAAAGAATGTTCTCCTCCTATAAGAAAAATGAAGATCCCCAAAGAGCTATCACATTCGGGGATGAAAATAAAGGTTTGGTCAAAGGTTTAGGTAAAATTGCCATATCCCCCAACCATTCTATTTTCAATGTTTTTCTCATAGATTCTTTAGATTGCAACTTGCTTTCTGTTTCTCAATTATGTAAAATGGGCTACAACTGTCTATTTACTGATGTAGGTGTTACTATCTTTAGAAGAAGTGATGATTCAATAGCATTTAAGGGAGTGCTAGATGGTCAGCTTTACTTAGTTGATTTTAGTGATAACCAAGCCGAACTAGACACTTGCTTAATTGCTAAGACTAACATGGGTTGGCTCTAGCATCATCGACTCACCCATGTTGGAATGAAGAATCTTCACAAACTTCTAAAGGGAGAACACATTTTAGGACTAACCAATGTTTATTTTGAGAAAGATAGGATTTGTAGCGCATGTCAAGCCGGGAAGCAAGTTGGAGTCCATCATCCACACAAGAATATAATGATGACTGACAGGCCGCTCGAGCTACTCCACTTTGACTTTTTTGGCCTGATCGCTTATATAAGCATTGGCGGGAGTAAGTACTGTCTAGTTATTGTGGATGATTATTCTCGCTTCACTTGGGTGTTCTTTTTGCAGGAAAAATCATAAACCCAAGAGACCTTAAAGAAATTCTTAAGATGAGCTCAAAATGAGTTTGGATTGAGAATCAAAAAGATAAGAAGCGACAATGGGACGAAGTTCAAGAATTCACAAATAGAAGGATTTCTTGAGGAGGGGGGATCAAGCATGAGTTCTCTTCTCCCTACACACCTCAACAAAATGGTGTAGTGGAGAGGAAGAATAGAACTCTACTGGACATGGCAAGAACCATGCTTGATGAGTACAAGACACCGGACCGGTTCTGGGCTGAGGCGATTAACACCGCTTGCTACTCCATCAACCGGCTCTACCTTCACCAAATCCTCAAGAAAACATCATATGAACTCCTCACTGGTAAAAAGCCTAATGTTTCATATTTTAGAGTCTTTGTGTAATACCGAAATTTGGAAATCGTATGAAGAGAGAATATTTCCTTTATCTATATGTGTGTACCATCTCTAGTTAATATCACATGTGAATAAACACCATCAAAAGGGAGATTGAATAACCAATGACATCTAAATAAACCCTGCATCATGCTGAGTTTTACTTGATTGTGCATCTGTGGCTAATAAAATAAAGGTATTGTTAATATATTAATAGACACATGGATTTAAATTCTATTGTTGGAAAGCAAAAATTCTAAAGAAATATGGAGAAGGGGAAAAGCATTAGCCATCACCAAATAAAATTTCTTGGAAATAAATTAATTTATCTCATGTCATATTCTAGTGTGGGATATTTAATTTGGAGACAAGTTTGTCACAGAAATCAAATTTAAATTCAAATTGGAGTTTGAATTGGGAAAGGGAGAAAAGAAACTAAAATAGAAAAGATAAAAAGGCTTCATGGGCCGATTCCATTCTATTCGGCCCACCTCCACATTTTCTCTCCCACTAGCCCAACAGCCAACCGGCGCTGACATGTGGGTCCGCGACGACAGCGCCCACAAACCACACGCGCGTTCTCTGCCGTGCTGGCCCACTCGTCAGTCGCCCAACCAATCCCCACGCGCACACCCGATTCTCATTTCTCGCTGTCAGGTGGCCCGCTGCTCTCCCGCTTGTGCCGCGCGCGAGTCAGCCTGACCAGTGGGCCCGTCCGAGTAGTGCCGTCTTCCACCCGACGCGGTGTCCTGTAACAACCCGCGCGGACCGCGCCGAGCTCCGTACCCGTCGGGATTTGTTGTGGGGGACCGATTCTCGCGGGGGATTGGGGGCATAAGATCACCATAACCGCCCGTCCTCAGCCCAGCTACCCCCCCGTTTGAAATTTCTCACGCACCGAAGCTTGCCTAGGCTCAAGTTCGCCGCTAGGAATCCGCTGGGGCCACAGAGTTGTTAGCTCATCGCCGGCGCCAGCTAGGCTCAGATTGGGGGGGGGATCTGGTGTCCGCCAGTCCTGCCTGTGGTGTGGGAGCCGCGGGCGTACTGGGAAGACGGTTCGGGGCGGACGAACCTCGTCGTCGTCGTGAAGGTTCGCCGAAACGCCGCGCCGCCGCGTGGACTGTGGTACTGCAACCCCCAGATTGAGGTATAAACTCACCAACCAGTTTGCCCTTCCCTAAGCATGGCGCAACGTTGATCGAATTTGGAGTTTGGGACTTGATTCATGGATATAGTGCGCTGGCCGTGGTTGCCGCCGTGGGTCCGTGCTTGCGCTGCCGTGGTTGTGCCTGGTACGCCTATGCACACCAAATTGACGCCACCATAGTATTCGCCATGGGCTCCTCATCGTTTTGCATCTATCGGTCACGAAGATTGGGTCCCGAAGCACTGGATCCACCATCTCCGGCGAGCTCAACGGCGGACTGTTGGGCGGTGCCGTTGCCGGAGTACGCGGGTTGGGGAAGAGTGCTCGCAACCGTTAGATTCATTATCAGCGCCCATGATTAGAAGCCGAGCGCATCGTTTCGGCCGAGTGCGCGCGACCGTTGATCCCTGATCCGAAGGTGGCGCGTTGATCTCGGTGATGTAGAATGCAGTCTGTTGATCGATCATCCGATGGCTGTGATCGCGCGCTAGTGTATAGAACCATGGATCTAATCTGGACGGTAGGTATTAAATCGTGCGGCTCCGGTTGGTCGATACCCCTTCGGCCGTAAGTTTGTAAAAGAACCCCTCTGTTATTTAAGTATCAACCCGCCATCCCACTCCTCTGTGCGCTGGGTCTCTGGTTTCTTGCGCCGGGGACCCTGCTCTTTCTGGTATTTGAGGCCTAGTCCAGAGAATAGAAAAAACCAGAGAAATGAATTTATAAATAGATTTTTAATATTAAATTAATGGCAGAAACTTGTTTAATTCACAGAAAATGCATATGAACTCCAAATTGACCCATTCCAGTCCCTAAATTCTTATAATATTATTGTCTAACCATTAGTGCCTCTGTTTTAATATGAAAGATGATTTAAAATTTATCTAGCACTTAATCTTGTATTAAGCACATAAAACATTAGAAAATCCATAACTTAAAATATATAACTCCAAATTTAATGATTCTAGTTCCTGTGATCATATTTTAATGTCTAGTTTAGTACTGTATATTTTATTTACATGTTTGATGTGATGTTAATTTATGCTATACTATGTATGTATTGTGTTGATGCGAGTAGACGAGCAAGCCACTGTGGAATCTGAGGTTCAACAAGTAGAGATAGCTGAGCAGGAGCTCGTTGAAGGCAAGTTGTGCCCTTGATCACTTCTTTTACCCATTCATGTTCTTATTATTCATAATGATCTGCATAGGATAATTTTGCTGGGACCCAATAGGATACCCTAGATTTTGACTATCTTCATACCTTGTTTCACCATTGGTTTTACTACTAAAGTTTTGGGTAGTTCATGCTATTGCTTTATGTGGATTGGGTATAGAGATATTCATCACTCATTGTTATACTTCTTATTATCTGTTTTATTCTTTACTGTTCATGTAAAGATCATTATGTTAATGGGAACATGGAGAACCACCCGGGAAAAAAGTGCTACCACAAGGGTTTAATGGGACGCCCTTGGCTGATTAACTAGGAAAGCTAGTGGAGGGCTACCTTACCCGAAAGGGGCAAGGGCAGTAGGGGAGTGGTCAGTGTAGGGAGGTCCTTGGTTGATTTTGCTGCGATGGCGGTCAGGCAAGAACCCTGCACTGGAGCTTCCTATAAACTGTAGCGGGTGGTCTGAAGCTAGTAGAACTTTGTAAAGGCCTCATAGTGGTACCCTGCCTCGCTTTCTCGGTAGAGGTGTATGGGGTCTGATCAACTCCATGGCAAATGGGTAACACGACTTGTGGGTAAAGATGCGCAACCTCTGCAGAGTGTAAAACTGGTATACTAGCCGTGCTCACGGTCATGAGCGGCTCGGACACTCACATGATTAATTTATGGAACTTAAACTTAATCTGTCATTTCATTGCATTTGGGATTATTTTATTATTACTTTTACTTACTATTACTATGGTATGGTATTTACTTACACTTAGTAACTGCTAATAAAGTTTTGACCAACTTATAAAAGCAACGCTCAGCTTCAGCCTTTATTTTATTGATCAGCCTTACACTTCATGGACTCCCACCTTTGGTGAGTTCATGCCACGTTATTCCCCATGACTTGTTGAGCTATGAACGTATGTGAGCTCACTCTTGCTGTCTCACACCGCCCCACAGGAGAAGAACAGGTGGTCGAAGAGGAGCCGCCTAACACCGATGCCTTCGACTTAATCTAGGTGGCGTTTCTTAGTTGACATTGGCGCCGACGATCCTTAGTTCGTTTTATATTTATTCTTTTATTTTATAATAAGTCTTCCGCTATGTAATAAATACTCTGATGTTTTATGACATTTATCTCTATACACTCTGTTATTATATATGTTGTCTTCTTGGCGCATGTATGAGATGCACCTGGCTTTGTTCCTTAAAGCCGGGTGTTACAGAAGTGGTATCAGAGGAATGTTGACTGTAGGACGAAACCTAGATAGAAATGGACAAAACCCTTACCTACTTATCTTATTCTGATTCATTCTACACTTACCTTACTCTGATTCTTTCTACACTTATCTTGATCCTGTCTCACCTTCCACTGTTCTACTCTTATCATTCTTACCTTTTCTACTCTGAGACAAGATGGATTTCACACCTTGGAATCCCTACCCCTATAACATTTTAGGAGATAGGAAGCCTAAGACCAAATTAAAATTATTTTCTCTATTAAAAATGTTGGTTGATTGTTCTGATGATCAATGCCTGATTTGCTTCTTTGATTGATTGGAATATTATATGGACATCTTAGCATGTGCCAGCATAAGGTAATAAATTAGTTAGGGTAGGTAAAACATTAAACTGCTTAGCTAATAAATCCCCCAAAGTAACATGATTTGTAATTACTGCCTTGTTTACTATTCTCTTACCTTATGTATCTAACTCAGATGGTCAATACCAGGAGGGGTGGTGGAATTGATTTGCCTCCTAATCAACACACTCGAAGGATATATAGACAACCTCAGCCACAGCCAGCAGGGATGAATCCTCCCAATCCTCCACCAGGCGGAGTTGATCCACTGATGGCAGCTCAGATGGCGGTGATGCAGCAAATGGCAGACACTATGGCTGATATGCATGCCCAGATGCAGCAAGAACGCCAGGAGATGCGTCAGGAAAGAGAAGATATACGCCAGGAGTTGCGCCAGGAGAGAGAGGAAATACGCCAGGAGAGAAGGGCGCAACAACAGCAGCTGCAACAACAACTTCAACAACAGCAACAACAGCAACAAGTGCCACTGCCTCCACCACCACCACCAGTTCCACCTCGTGATAAGCACCGGGAGTTTATGAGTCATAAGCCACCGACCTTCGCCAGCTCGCCAGATCCACTAGATGCAGATGATTGGCTGAAAGCGATCGAGAAGATGCTCAACATTGCCCAATGCTCAGACAGGGAGAAAGTTCTTTATGCCTCAGGTCGTCTGACAGGTCCTGCTGCTAACTGGTGGGATTCATATACTGCTGCCCATGATGCTGCTGATACTATTACTTGGGCAGAGTTCAGTACAAAATTCAGGAACTACCATATTCCAGCTGGTATGATAAAGATCAAGAAGAAGGAGTTTCTGTCATTGAAGCAAGGCAACATGACGGTCAGCGAGTACCGCGACAAGTTTATCCAGTTATCCAGATATGCCCCGGATGAAGTTGCTGAAGATGAGAGAAAGCAGGAGCATTTTATTGAAGGACTTAATGGACCACTGCAGTATGCTCTAGTGGCGCATACATTTCCATCATTTTAGAGGCTGCTTGATAAGGCCCTGGCCATTGAACACAAGCGTGTTCAGCTGGGAGATTTGAAGAGAAAGGCTATATCTCAAGGACAAGGAAGCAACAGTGTTCGTCCTCGCTACAGTTCACCCCAGGGTACACTGGTTCGCACTGGCAGAGGCCAGCGCCCAGTTCAGCAATCACCACTGAGGACTCCACCTCCTCGACAGGCTACCCCTACTGGCGCCCCGACGAAGTTTTCAGGACAGAGTCCAGGCACTACTTGTTTCAAGTGTGGGAAGACTGGTCATTATGCAAATGTCTGCCCACAGAGGATTACTACTACTCCAGTTCAGAACAGGCAGCAAACTCCAGGACCTGGCAAGGGATATTCTATTGCCAAGGTTAATCAAGTTAGCGTTGATGCTACTCCGGATGGTGGGGACATCGTACTTGGTATGTTTTATGTTAATGCAATTCCTGCAACCATATTATTTGATTCTGGTGCTACACATTTATTCATGTCTGCTCGTTATGCCAACACAAATGCAATACCACTGCTAAATATGAGAAAACCCATGATAGTAATCACACCTAAAGGGCCTGTTGAGGCGAATCAAATGACACGTAGATTGACATTGACCATTATGGGTAGAGAATTTGGAGTTACCGCTATAATATTAGAGTCAAGCAGTATAGATCTGATCCTTGGTATGTCATGGCTAAGAAAGGCAAAGGCCGTTATAGCATGTGGTAGAGGTACCGTAGAACTCACTACCACTAAAGGAGAAAGATTTCAAGTTAATATTGCAGTAACCTCCTCATCCATGCGTGCAATGTTCTTTATGCCTAAGGAGTTTGTTGGTGACAACATCCGGGTGGTTAGAGATTTTCCGGATGTCTTTCCAGAGGAGTTACCAGGGATGCCACCTGATAGAGAAGTTGAGTTTGTTATTGATCTCTTACCTGGAACCGCCCCTATTTCTAAACGGCCATATAGGATGTCCGTAGAGGAGTTGAAGGAACTTAAGAAGCAGTTAACTGAGTTGCAAGAGGCTGGGTACATTCGTCCGAGTTCCTCACCTTGGGGAGCACCGGTTTTGTTTGTACAGAAGAAGGATGGATCTCAGCGGATGTGTGTGGACTATAGATCACTTAATGATGTCACTGTGAAGAATAAGTATCCGTTACCCCATATTGAGGATTTATTTGATCACATGCGAGGTGCTAGAGTATTCTCGAAGATTGATCTTCGATCCGGTTACCACCAGATGAGGATTAGACCATAAGATATTCCCAAGACGGCTTTCTCGACTCGATATGGATTGTACGAGTTCACTGTTATGTCATTTGGGTTAACCAATGCACCAGCTTATTTCATGAATTTGATGAATAAGGTGTTTATGGAATATTTGGTCAGATTTGTCGTGGTGTTCATCGATGATATTCTTATCTATTCTAGGAGTGAAAGTGATCATGAACATCTAAGGTTGGTGCTACAGAAGCTGCGAGATAATCAACTCTATGCTAAGTTCAGCAAGTGTGAGTTTTGGATTGACAAGGTGCCATTCCTTGGTCATATTATTTCTAATGGAGGAATAGCAGTGGATCCTGCTAAAGTGAAGGAGATAATGGAGTGGAGAGTGCCCACTACAGTTACGGAGATTCGGAGTTTCTTGGGACTCGCAGGATATTATCGGAGATTCATTGAAGGGTTCTCTAAGATTGCCAAGCCTATGACATCGCTTCTGGAGAAAGGAAGAGAATTTAAGTGGGATGAGAAATGTCAAGAGAGCTTTGATCAATTGAAGGAGAGATTGATGTCACCTCTAGTGTTGGTAATGCCAGACTTACAGAAAGGATTTGATATCTATTGTGATGCATGTGGCCAAGGATTGGGATGTGTGCTCATGCAAGAAGGACATGTGATCGCCTATGCATCTCGTCAGTTGCGAAAGCATGAATTGAACTACCCCACTCATGATTTAGAGCTGACAACAGTTGTGCATGCACTGAAGATTTGGAGACACTACATTATGGGAACTAAGTGTCAAGTGTACACGGATCATAAGAGTTTGAAGTACATATTCACTCAGAAGGATCTCAACCTTAGGCAACGCCGTTGGTTGGAGCTCATTAAGGATTATGATTTGGAGATTCACTATCACCCGGGCAAGGCGAATTTGGTCGCAGATGCCTTGAGTCGGAAAGAACATGTTCACTCCGCTTTTGTTGTCCAGCTACCCGATGAATTAGCAAAAGATTTTGAGAAGCTCAACCTGGGAATTGTTACTCACACTGAAGGAGTTACCATTGAGTTGGAACCTACCTTGGAGCAAGAGATTCGTAAAGGTCAGGTTGGTGATGCTAAGATTCAAGAGATTAAGGATCTGATTACGGAAGGTCGAGTTCCAGAATTCACGGAGGATGAGCAAGGTATTATATGGTTCAAAGATCGGATATGTGTTCCAGAGATCGATAGCCTCCGTGAGGCTATATTGAAAGAAGCTCATGAATCTGATTATTCTATCCACCCTAGTAGCACTAAGATGTATCAAGATTTGAAGCAAAAGTATTGGTGGTATGGACTGAAAAGAGATGTTGCTGCCCATGTGGCTAAGTGTGATGTTTGTCAAAGAGTTAAGGCCAAACATCAAAGACCAGCTGGACTATTGCACCCGTTGAAGATACCCGAGTGGAAATGGGAAGAAATTGGTATGGATTTTATTGTTGGACTACCCCGCACCCCTGCTGGGTATGACTCTATTTGGGTAATTGTGGACAGATTGACAAAAGTAGCTCATTTCATACTCGTGAGGACTAATTACACGGGAGCCAAGCTAGCAGAATTGTATATGACTCGGATAGTTTGTCTACATGGGGTGCCTAAGAAGATCGTGTCTGATCGAGGATCGCAGTTTACTTCTCGATTTTGGAAGAAATTACATGAGAGCTTGGATACAAAGTTGAATTTTAGCTCAGCCTACCATCCCCAGACTGATGGATAGACAGAGAGGACTAATCAAGTGTTAGAAGATATGTTAAGAGCTTGTGCTCTTAAGCATGGTGGCAGTTGGGAGAAGAGCTTACCCTATGCTGAGTTTTCTTATAATAATAGCTACCAGGCCAGTTTGAAGATGTCACCATTTGAGGCTTTGTATGGCAGGAAATGCAGGACTCCTCTGTATTGGGATCAGACTGGAGAAAGACAGTTCTTTGGGCCTGAACTTATACAAGAGGCAGAAGAACAAGTTCGAATGATACGAGAAAATTTGAGAATTGCACAATCCAGGCAAAAGAGTTATGCTGATAATAGGAGAAGATTACTAGAGTTTAAGGAGGGTGATCATGTCTATTTGAAGGTGTCACCACTCCGGGGTATGAGGAGATTTAAAGTTAAAGGAAAGTTGTCCCCTCGCTTTATTGGACCCTTCTTGATCTTAAAGCGAGTGGGTGAAGTTGCATATCAACTGGAGTTACCCGATCATCTGTCAGATGTACATGATGTGTTCCATGTGTCCCAGCTAAAGAAGTGCCTCAGGGTACCTGAGGAGCAGCTACCACTGGAGGACCTTAGTGTTCAAGATGACCTGACTTATGCGGAGTACCCTATCAAGATTTTGGACACTTTGACTCGAGTTACAAGAAATAAGGTGATAAAGATGTGCAAGGTACAATGGAGTCACCATGGAGAGGATGAAGCTACGTGGGAGAGAGAAGAGGAGCTTCGTATAGATTTTCCCCATCTTTTCCCTAGATCTTCCTAAATCTCGAGGACGAGATTATTTTTAAGGGGGGTAGGATTTGTAATACCGAAATTTGGAAATCGTATGAAGAGAGAATATTTCCTTTATCTATATGTGTGTACCATCTCTTGTTAATATCACATGTGAATAAACACCATCAAAAGGGAGATTGAATAACCAATGACATCTAAATAAACCCTGCATCATGCCGAGTTTTACTTGATTGTGCATCTGTGGCTAATAAAATAAAGGTATTGTTAATATATTAATAGACACATGGATTTAAATTCTATTGTTGGAAAGCAAAAATTCTAAAGAAATGTGGAGAAGGGGAAAAGCATTAGCTATCACCAAATAAAATTTCTTGGAAATAAATTAATTTATCTCATGTCATATTCTAGTGTGGGATATTTAATTTGGAGACAAGTTTGTCACAGAAATCAAATTTAAATTCAAATTGGAGTTTGAATTGGGAAAGGGAGAAACGAAACTAAAATAGAAAAGATAAAAAGGCTTCATGGACCGATTCCATTCTATTCGGCCCACCTCCACATTTTCTCTCCCACTAGCCCAACAGCCAACCGGCGCTGACATGTGGGTCCGCGACGACAGCGCCCACAAACCACACGCACGTTCTCTGCCGTGCTGGCCCACTCGTCAGTCGCCCAACCAATCCCCACGCGCACACCCGATTCTCCTTTCTCGCTGTCAGGTGGCCCGCTGCTCTCCCGCTTGTGCCGCGTGCGAGTCAGCCTGACCAGTGGGCCCGTCCGAGCAGTGCCGTCTTCCACCCGACGCGACGCCCTGTAACAACCCGCGCGGACCGCGCCGAGCTCCGTACCCGCCGGGATTTGTTGTGGGGGACCGATTCTCGCGGGGGATTGGGGGCATAAGATCACCATAACCGCCCATCCTCAGCCCAGCTACCCCCCCCCCCGTTTGAAATTTCTCACGCACCGAAGCTTGCCTAGGCTCAAGTTCGCCGCTAGGAATCCGCTGGGGCCACAGAGTTGTTAGCTCATCGCCGGCGCCAGCTAGGCTCGGATTGGGGGGGGGATCTGGTGTCCACCGGTCCTGCCTGTGGTGTGGGAGCCGCGGGCGTACTGGGAAGACGGTTCGGGGCGGACGAACCTCGTCGTCATCGTGAAGGTTCGCCGAAACGCCACGCCGCCGCGTGGACTGTGGTACTGCAACCCCCAGATTGAGGTATAAACTCACCAACCAGTTTGCCCTTCCCTAAGCATGGCACAGCGTTGATCGAATTTGGAGTTTGGGACTTGATTCATGGATATAGTGCGCTGGCCATGGTTGCCGCCGTGGGTCCGTGCTTGCGATGCCGTGGTTGTGCCTGGCACGCCTATGGCACACCAAATTGACGCCACCACAGTATTCGCCATGGGCTCCTCATCGTTTTGCATCTATCGGTCACGAAGATTGGGTCCCGAAGCACTGGATCCACCATCTCCGGCGAGCTCAACGGCGGACTGTTGGGCGGTGCCGTTGCCGGAGTACGCGGGTTGGGGAAGAGTGCTCGCAACCGTTAGATTCATTATCAGTGCCCACGATTAGAAGCCGAGCACATCGTTTTGGCCGAGTGCGCGCGACCGTTGATCCCTGATCCGAAGGTGGCGCGTTGATCTCGGTGATGTAGAATGCAGTCCGTTGATCGATCATCCGATGGCTGTGATCGCGCGCTAGTGTATAGAACCATGGATCTAATCTGGACGGTAGGTATTAAATCGTGCGGCTCCGGTTGGTCGATACCCCTTCGGCCGCAAGTTTGTAAAAGAACCCCTCTGTTATTTAAGTATCAACCCGCCATCCCACTCCTCTGTGCGCTGGGTCTCTGGTTTCTTGCGCCGGGGACCCTGCTCTTTCTGGTATTTGAGGCCTAGTCCAGAGAACAGAAAAAACCAGAGAAATGAATTTATAAATAGATTTTTAATATTAAATTAATGGCAGAAACTTGTTTAATTCACAGAAAATGCATATGAACTCTAAATTGACACATTCCAGTCCCTAAATTCTTATAATATTATTGTCTAACCATTAGTGCCTCTGTTTTAATATGAAAGATGATTTAAAATTTATCTAGCACTTAATCTTGTATTAAGCACATAAAACATTAGAAAATCCATAACTTAAAATATATAACTCCAAATTTAATGATTCCAGTTCCTATGATCATATTTTAATGTCTAGTTTAGTACTGTATATTTTATTTACATGTTTGATGTGATGTTAATTTATGCTATACTATGTATGTATTGTGTTGATGCGAGTAGACGAGCAAGCCACTGTGGAATCTGAGGTTCAACAAGTAGAGATAGCTGAGCAGGAGCTCGTTGAAGGCAAGTTGTGCCCTTGATCACTTCTTTTACCCATTCATGTTCTTATTATTCATAATGATCTGCATAGGATAATTTTGCTGGGACCCAATAGGATACCCTAGATTTTGACTATCTTCATACCTTGTTTCACCATTGGTTTTACTACTAAAGTTTTGGGTAGTTCATGCTATTGCTTTATGTGGATTGGGTATAGAGATATTCATCACTCATTGTTATACTTCTTATTATCTGTTTTATTCTTTACTGTTCATGTAAAGATCATTATGTTAATGGGAACACGGAGAACCACCCGGGAAAACAGTGCTACCACAAGGGTTTAATGGGACGCCCTTGGCTGATTAACTAGGAAAGCTAGTGGAGGGCTACCTTACCCGAAAGGGGCAAGGGCAGTAGGGGAGTGGTCAGTGTAGGGAGGTCCTTGGTTGATTTTGCTGCGATGGCGGTCAGGCAAGAACCCTGCACTGGAGCTTCCTATAAACTGTAGCGGGTGGTCTGAAGCTAGTGGAACTTTGTAAAGGCCTCGTAGTGGTACCCTGCCTTGCTTCCTCGGTAGAGGTGTATGGGGTCTGATCAACTCCGTGGCAAATGGGTAACACGACTTGTGGGTAAAGATGCGCAACCTCTGCAGAGTGTAAAACTGGTATACTAGCCATGCTCACGGTCATGAGCGGCTCGGACACTCACATGATTAATTTATGGAACTTAAACTTAATCTGTCATTTCATTGCATTTGGGATTATTTTATTATTACTTTTACTTACTATTACTATGGTATGGTATTTACTTACACTTAGTAACTGCTAATAAAATTTTGACCAACTTATAAAAGCAACGCTCAGCTTCAGCCTTTATTTTATTGATCAGCCTTACACTTCATGGACTCCCACCTTTGGTGAGTTCATGCCATGTTATTCCCCACGACTTGTTGAGCTATGAACGTATGTGAGCTCACTCTTGCTGTCTCACACCCCCCCACAGGAGAAGAACAGGTGGTCGAAGAGGAGCCGCCTAACACCGAGGCCTTCGACTTAATCTAGGTGGCGTTTCTCAGTTGACATTGGCGCCGACAATCCTTAGTTCGTTTTATATTTATTCTTTTATTTTATAATAAGTCTTCCGCTATGTAATAAATACTCTGATGTTTTATGACATTTATCTCTATACACTCTGTTATTATATATGTTGTCTTCTTGGCGCATGTATGAGATGCACCTAGCTTTGTTCCTTAAAGCCGGGTGTTACACTTTGGGAGTAAATTCTTTATTCTTATTAAAAGAGGTAGAAGTTCTAAATTTGCTCCTAAGGCAGTAGAAGGGTTTTACTAATGTATGACTCAAACACAAGGGCATATAGAGTCTTCAACAAATCCACTGGATTAGTTGAGATTTCTTGTGATATTGTGTTTGATGAGACTAATGGCTCCCAAGTGGAGCAAGTTGATCTTGATGAATTAGATGATGAAGAGGCTCCATGCGTCGCATTAAGGAACATGTCCATCAGGGATGTGTGTCCTAAGGAATCCGAAGAGCCTCCACAAGCACAAGATCAGCCATCATCTTCCATGCAAGCATCTCTACCAACTCAAGACGAGGATCAGGCTCAAGATGATGATCATGAAGATCAAGAGGATGAGCCACCTCAAGAGGAGGACATTGATCAAGGGGGAGAAGATGATAATGAAGATAAGGAAGATAATCAAGAAATAAGGGATCAAATACCGCCACACCTAAGAGTCCACCAAGCAATTCAAAGAGATCACCCCGTCAACTCCATTCTTGGTGACATTCATAAGGGGGATAACTACTAGATCTCGAGTTACACATTTCTGTGAACATTACTTTTTTGTGTCTTCTATTGAGCCATACAGGATAGAGGATGCACTAAGAGATCTGGATTGGGTGGTGGCTATGCAAGAGGAGCTAAACAACTTCACGAGGAATGAGGTATGGCATTTAGTTCCACGTCCTAATCAAAATGTTGTAGGTACCAAATGGGTATTCCGCAATAAGCAAGATGAGCATAGTGTGGTGACAAGGAATAAAGCCCGACTTGTGGCCAAAGGTTATTCACAAGTCGAAGGTTTGGACTTTGATGAAACTTATGCACCCGTAGCTAGGCTTGAGTCAATTCGAATATACTTGCCTATGCTACTTACCATGGCTTTAAGCTTTACCAAATGGACGTGAAAAGTGCCTTCCTCAATGGACCTATCAAGGAAGAAGTTTATGTTGAGCAACCTCTCGACTTTGAAGATAGTGAGTACCCTAATCATGTTTACAAACTCTCAAAGGCACTTTATGGGCTCAAGCAAGCCCCAAGAGCATGGTATGAATGCCTGAGAGATTTTCTTATCACTAATGGATTCAAAGTCGGTAAAGTCAATCCTACTCTCTTTACTAAAACTGTTGCAGAAGACTTGTTTATATGCCAAATTTATGTTGATGATATTATATTTAGGTCTACTAACAAGTCAACTTGTGAAGAGTTTAGTAGGATTATGATACAGAAACTCGAGATGTCTATGATGGGGGAGTTGAAGTGTTTCCTTCGATTTCAAATCAAGCAACTCCAAGAGGGCACCTTCATCAGCCAAACCAAGTACATTCAAGATATACTCAAGAAGTTTGGAATGAAGAATGACAATCCCATCAAGACACCCATGGGAACCAATGGGCATCTCGACCTCGACACGGGAGGTAAATCCGTAGATCAAAAGGTATAGCAGTCGATGATAGGATCTTTACTCTACTTATGTGTATCTTAACCAGATATTATGCTTTCTATATGCATGTGTGCAAGGTTCCAGGCAAATCCTAAGGAAGTTCACCTTAGGGTCGTGAAAAGAATCATGAGATATTTAGTTTACACTCCTAAGTTTGGGCTTTGGTACCCCAAGGGATCTACCTTTGATCTAATTGGGTATTCCAATACCGATTATGCTGGATGTAAAATTGATAGAAAGAGCACATCAGGGACTTGTCAGTTTCTGGGAAGATCCCTGGTGTCTTGGGCTTTAAAGAAACAAAATTCCGTAGCTCTTTCCACCGCCTAAGCTGAGTACATTGTTGCCGGCCATTGTTGTGCGCAACTACTTTGGATAAGGCAAACCCTTAGTGACTATGGCTACAAATTGAGCAAAGTCCCTCTCCTATGTGATAATGAGAGTGCAATCCGCATGGCGGATAATACCGTTGAACACAGCCGCACTAAACACATAGATATTCGATATCACTTTCTGAGAGATCACCAACAAAAGGGGGATATCAAAATTGCTTATGTTAATATCCACAACCAATTAGCTGATATCTTTACCAAGCCTCTAGATGAGAAGACCTTTAGCAAACTTAGGAATGAGCTAAATATACTTGATTCTCGAAACTTTGATTGAAACATTGCACACATAGCTATTTCATATACCTTTGATCATATCTCTTTCATTTGGTGCAAATGCATATTTCTTATTCTTTTTGTGCCAAGGCTAAGACTAATGTGCTTTGAAGTATATACCTATGATTAGTCTTAGATTGAAAAGGAAATGGAGTATTCAGCAAACACAACGCTTCCACTCCACTCTAATAGTATCATTTACCCTTTGCTAGTATTCCACAAACTCTCAATGGTATCACTCTTCATTTATACTTACTTTACCATTTGGGAGAAACTGTTAGGCCCCAAAGGGGGAGAAAATACTAAAGGGCTCTCAAGTTCTCCGTTTTTGGCGCTTCATGCCAAAGGGGGAGAAAATATTAAGCCCAAAGCAAAAGGACCGCACCACCATTTTAAAAAAATTCAAAATGAATTGTTAATTGGTAAATTTCAATTTGTGTATTTGAAAGCCCTCTTGTGGGTTTTGGTGTTTAGATGACAACCCAATTAAAGGACTAACAAGTATGCTAAGTGTTGAACAGGTGCTTAATGCAAAGATAACAGAGTTCAACACAAGTGAACAAGTGTGATGGTCCAAAGACTGAATTATCTATAGATAATGGACATCACAAGAAAGATGGAAATTGCTTAAGTGAGACTCGATGTGCATAACTCAGAGACAACCGATCAAGCCAAGGATGGAGGCAAGAAGAACTTCGAGGAACCGAGTGCATGGGAGAAGGTCAAGGAGACCAGGAACCCAAAGCCAGGGGTGAAGAAGAAGACTTGCAAAGCCAAGGTTGATCGAGTTAAGAAGAGTTATGGTGCATCAAGGAACACTACATAAGGACATGACTTACAACCAATGAGGTAACATATACTATTATGTGGTGTAAGTCATAAGGCTCAAGATCAAGCTCAAGAAGTGTACAAGGTCACTGGAAGGAGAAGCAGTGTCAAGACCAGAACTGGAAGCAGCCCAAAAGAGCTAAGTGCACCTTGATCTTTAGTTTGGGTTGTTCCTATGTTTGGAGATATTCTATGTGACCTTTGCAGGGTGTTGGAGCTCTGAAATGTCAATCTAGATCAAGTCAAGTTGACTTGATAGTTTAGAGTCCAACACATGTTATTGTGCTTAACACTTGAGAGATGCAAATTAAAGAATCAAGGTATGGCTCTAGCCTTGGTGAATTGGTTTTTTTGGTACTAACATATTTATCTAAGTGCTAGAAACAGTACCAAGAAAAGAAGATTGGAATTGGAGAAGAGTTGGAAAAGTTTAGCCAACACCAGCCCAGGCTTGGCACACCGGACTGTCCGGTGGTGCACCAGACAGTGTCCGGTGCCCCAGGCTGGCTCGGCGTCAACTAGGCGCTCTCGGGAAAATTCGGTGACGTACGACTATAATTCACCGGACTGTCCGGTGGTGCACCAGACTGTCCAGTGAGCCAACGGCCGCCAGCGCAACGGTCGGCCGCGCAATCCGCGGGCGACGCGTGGCCCGCGCCAACGGTCGGCAGGGGGCACCGGACTGTCCGGTGTGCACCGGACAGTGTCCAGTGCGCCAACTGCCACAAATCTGCAACGATCGTCTGCGGCAGAATAGAAAAGAGATTGGCACCGGACCGTCTACAGTGACTGTCCGGTGGCGCACCGGACTGTCCCTTGCGCCACCCAACAGAAAGCAAGTATTGCCTTCCAAAAGGAATTCCAACGGCTCCTAGGCCCCTTGGGTCTATAAAAGGGACCCCTAGGCGCCTCCAACAGTAACAAAAGCACAGTCAACTAGTGCATACATCATTTGGATCAATTCTCTCTCTCTCTCTCTTGTATATCTCTCTAGTTTGTGTGGAGGCAAAGCTATAAGCCTCTAGAGAGTGGAGAAGTGCTGCTAAGAGCTAGAGCAAGATCTTGAGCATGTTGTTACTTTGCCGAAGTGCTGTCAAGAAGGTTGTAAGCAGCCACGGCATTGGTGTAACCAATATCAACATAGTGGAAGGCTCTATCTGTCGTACTGACAGATCTGAGCAAACGGAGGAAGGAGTTGAAATAGACTCCAAGCCGAGGTGTGGCTAACTCCAACGAGGACTAGGCAAGCATTTCATGCTTGGCCGAACCTCAGGATAAATCTCTGTGTCTGTGTGCTCTGCTCTGTGCTGTGTGCTATTTCTCCATCTTACTTGCTATTTATACTTGCACTTCAATATTTATACGTTGTACAAGCTCTTTTCGAAGTGCAGGGTACTTGTAAGACAGGAACTTCAATTCCGCTGCAACCTACTTGAAGGGTCCTTCATTCCACTACGATCTAGCCTTTGAGTAGAGTAAGAATTTCCAGTTTTTAAAGAGATAATTATTATTCGCCTATTCACCCCCCCTCTAGGCGACATCCAGATCCTGTTCCCGGGCAAAGGGAACTTTCAATTGGTATCAGAGCTAGGCCTCTCCAGTGTGGGCTTAGCCATCCAGAGATGACAATGTCGTCACAAGAGGTAACTCTAGAACCTCTTCTCGGCGATGGTTCTAATTATAAATCTTGGTCTGTCTCTGTTTATAATGCTTTCATGCATATTGATCCTGATTTGAGACAGATCTATAGTAGAAGTATTTTTCTCTCTAATATTAGTCAAAATCCTTCTAACGATGAACTAAGATGTCTATCTCTCAATCACCATGCTTGCAACATCTTAGTTGACTCTCTTTCTAGAGGTGCCTATTTTGCCATCATGAGTAGTGAGAGTGATTTATTTGTTGATGCTCATGATCTATGGACTAAAATTAAGTTAAAATTTTTTAAGTCCATATGCACTGCTTCTGCTCCCTCTATTGCTAGTGGTACTAACTTGTCCAAGGGAGAAGAACGAGAACGATAGACACCAAGCGATGGATCCACCTCACCGACAGGTTCATCTCCCACTAGTTATACATGTCTTGTTGCTAACAATGAGAGTGGAGATGAAAGCGATGATGAGGAGGAATATGAGGATGATAGCGAGGATGAGTCTTCATCACCACAAGGTATATTTTCCTATTTTGCTTCCACTGATAATAATGACAGGGAAAATAAGACCGATGATGTGGAAGAAGAAGAGATTCGCCGGTTCTACACCCATCTCAACAAGGAAGACAAAGTGCTCTTGGTTAAGCTGTTGAAAAGGAACAAGGAACAAGGCGAGACGCTTCTTAGGCTAGAGGAAACTCTCATCAAAACCAACGACAGCCTGGAGAAGATGACCAAAGAACATGAGGAGCTAAAGTGCTCTCATGATAATTTGGTCCAACGGTATGAATATGTTTTATTTGAGCAAAGAAATAATCATGATGTACTAACTGATGTTGCTCAACTTAAAACTGAGAACTCTATGCTTAGGATTCAAGTAGAAATGATGAATTTAGAAAAGCTTGCTCTAGGTGAAAAGTATGATATGTTGTCATATTCTCATAGTAAATTAGTTGATGACCATATCATGCTCGATATTGCTCATGAGGTAGTAATTACTAGTTTAAACTCATGTGAACCTCATTCCTGCACAAGTGATCAATTAGTTAAAGTATTATCATGTGCTGACCTCCACTGCTCCAAGAAAGGTCAATCCTTTTGATTGAGAAACAAGTTATAGGGTCAAAAGGAAAATTGCTAGGGAACAAGAAACAAAGACAATTGAGGAAAGGACGCCATGCTCGACCTCCTCAAGATATTTACAAACATGTGGTGAATAAGCTTGAGGAAGGAGGAACCGCAGCAAGGGACAAACTCCGCGAGAAAGAAGCTCCTAAGGCAATAAGACAAGCAATCAACATGAACAAAGAGAAGGTAAAGATTTAATTAGTCATGTTGTTTGCACTGACCATCTCTCTATGTTATCCAAGAACAAAAAGAGAAGAGGAAAAAGGAGGTGCTTTAAGTGCAATGAGTTAGGCCACCTCATTGCGTCATGTCCATACAACGACAAGGATGAAGGGTTGAGGAGATGTTTCGGATGCAATGACAAGGACCATATGATCACTTCATGTCCGCTCATGAAAAATCAAACACGTGCACTCTCCAGGATGACCCTCACTAAGTAAGAAGACAAACAACAAGCGTCATGTCAGGTTAAGCGACGCTTCAGCTACACGTGTGGTGAGCATGGTCATCTACCTAAGGTATGTAAGAAGGGTAAGGTTCCTAAGCAAGCAAATTTATCTCGATTCTATTCGCTTAGGAGACCCAAATCATACACTTGTGCTAGATCAACAATGAGATCACCTAGAACTAGCACAACTGCTATGTGGGTACCAAAGGATCTTTTAGATGAGCATTATGGACCCATTTCAAGATGGGCACCAAATTGTGCTAACTAGACCATGCAGGTGCCTCGAGATGGACTGGAGATCTTGGGAGAGCTTAAGACGGTTAATTCAAACTCTATGCTTAAGCTGTCAAATTTATTGTCCATGTATTAACCCAAGGTTGAATTATTGTGCAATACTAATCCCATGTTCATCTTGAGTTAAATAAGTTGTAGAGGTCCTCAATCATTATTGGTGAATCAAGCAAAGGACTTTGATGAGAATCTACAACTTGCTCTCCAAAGGACGATACCCGTGTATCATAAGTGCATTATTTATAATCAGTAGTGCTTTTAAGTTGGATAGTCATGCTATGCCTATCCTTGGAGTAGTTATGAGTTTGAGATTGCTTGTGTTGAATATCTTTCAATTAATGATCCATGATTTCCAAGATCATAACCATGCTTGCTCAATCATGACTGTGTGTGTTATAGGTTATATCTCTTGAATCATTCAATGGGTAGCTTTTCATTTGATATATCTACCATGATTAACTCTCTTGGTGTATGTGGCTAAACCTGTATCTTTTTGTAAATCATGTTGTGTGGTTTTTAATAATTATGTATTAACCTATGTGTAAGCATGATAGTTTTGTTTAGTCCATGTTGTGTCTCTAATGTACCCTCTCGAGCTATGAGGCGCATGAGCAATAGGAGTCCTCAATTGGTGACAACAGGTGCTCTCACTCCACACTACCTAAAAGAATGGATATCATGGCATTCAGGTAAAAGGCAAAGGTATGGAGAATGAAACTATGCAATTTCTTTGAATATCTTGATGTTCTGTTGATTGTGATCATAGCTATGTTCTTGCCTTTCAATTGGTAGTATCATGGCTTAGGTGCTCTAGGCTTTAAAATGTTGTTTCCTTTGGTGTGCCTAAGAAAATATTTCTTAATCTTGGTGTGCTTAGACTTTGTGCTTTATATGCATGATCTTGTCATTTTCCAATTGGTATATGTGTTGCAATGATCATCATGTGTGAAGCGTGCCTAGGTTGCTTTTAAAATGTTATATATCTTGAGGCATGCATTGTTTTCATTAGTCATAAGGTGTATTACGTCATCTATTCAATTGGTATCTTTTTGTGATGCAATTGATATATTATGCCTAGACCAAGGTATGCTGTGATTTCCTCTAGTTCTAAGGACGCTAGAATGTGCAATGTGCAAGTCATTCAAATACTTGATGCACAACTTTAGGGGGAGCACACATAACTTGTGTCTTTTGAGACTAACTGTTTCTTGAGTGATCCCATATAGTCTCAAGGTGAAAAAGGGAAGATGAGCAAGAAATGAAGCAATCAGGACTTGGGTACCTCCACAAGTCGAGTAATTGGTATCTAAAGTTGTGAGTAATTGGTATCTAAAGTTGTGAGTAATTACGTATTTAAAGATTGCTCATACTCTATAATAGTTGATGATCCTAGATGCTTATCTTTGAATATCATGGAGATGTGACAGTGATGATCTTTCAATTAGTAGCCTTAGTAGTGTGCTTCAATTGATATCTTTTGGTTATCACTAGAATAGAAGCTTCATCTTGTGCTACATTACTATAACTCGTTCTAAGTTTGGTGTCTTAGCAACAAGAAAAGTCAGGAAGAAGGATCAAGCACAAGTGTGAATGAGCTCCCTAGAGATAAGACTTTCAAGATGGAAATCTTAAATTGATGGCAAAAGGAACTCCGCCTACTTAGATGAAAAGTACACCATAACATGTTAAAGGTACAAAAGGAGGTATTGACCTTTTGCATATTTGTATCTTCCTCCAATGCTTGTGTTGCATATGTTTAATGTGTATGGGGGGAGTAATGTTAGTGTGTTGCATTTTACCTGCTTAATATCCTGTTGTCCCTTGACATCATCCTATGTTCTTGCTTGAATATGATTTTGGTGTTTGCTGTCAAAGGGGGAGAATTTGTGCATTAAAGCTTACCTCGACCTGAGAGGAAAACTTATCTTAAGTGTGAAGAGGGTGAAGGTGTGAAGAGGGTGAAGATGAATTTTAGGGGTTTTCTTGAGTTCCTTTGATCTTAAAGAAAAATGTGTTAGTTTGTTGATAATACTTATCATATGCTTTTTGTTGTATTATATGGTGATAATGCAAAATTAGTGCTTCCGTTGATATGAATCAATTGGTATCTACTGTGTTTATCATGTAATAGATATTCATGTGGTTCTAGTGCTTTAAATTGGTATCTTAATGGTGAATAGTGGTAGGTTGGTATTCCTGTGTATATCCATTCAATTGGTGTTTAACTCTGATTTTGTGCATTTGTGTGTTATACGCATCACAGTTTAATTATTGATACAATGCATCCCACAGGTGCTAAGGTGTAGTAATGCTTCGAATTAGCCTAAGTATGTGCAATTTGGCATATAAGGCCAAAGTTAAGATTTTAATGTAAGCACATATTTAGGGGGAGCATTCTATAAACTTAGAATTCAAAATTTGTGCTTTAAATCTTATTCTTATATAAGCTTCAATTGTGTTGCCATCAATCACCAAAAAGGGGGAGATTGAAAGCTCTCTTGTGGGTTTTGGTGTTTAGATGACAACCCAATTAAAGGACTAACAAGTATGCTAAGTGTTGAACATGTGCTTAATGCAAAGCTAACAGAGTTCAACACAAGTGAACAAGTGTGATGGTCCAAAGACTAAATTATCTATAGATAATGGACATCACAAGAAAGATGGAAATTACTTAAGTGAGACTCGATGTGCATAACTCAGAGACAACCGATCAAGCCAAGGATGGAGGCAAGAAGAACTTCGAGGAACCAAGTGCATGGGAGAAGGTCAAGGAGACCAGGAACCCAAAGCCAGGGGTGAAGAAGAAGACTTGCAAAGCCAAGGTTGATCGAGTTAAGAAGAGTTATGGTGCATCAAGGAACACTACATAAGGACATGACTTACAACCAATGAGGTAACATCTACAATTATGTGGTGTAAGTCATAAGGCTCAAGATCAAGCTCAAGAAGTGAACAAGGTCACTGGAAGGAGAAGCAGTGTCAAGACCAGAACTGGAAGCAGCCCAAAAGAGCTAAGTGCACCTTGATCTTTAGTTTGGGTTGTTCCTATGTTTGGAGATATTCTATGTGACCTTTGCAGGGTGTTGGAGCTCAGAAATGTCAATCTAGATCAAGTCAAGTTGACTTGATAGTTTAGAGTCCAACACATGTTATTGTGCTTAACACTTGAGAGATGCAAATTAAAGAATCAAGGTATGGCTCTAGCCTTGGTGAATTGTTTTTTTGGTACTAACATTTTTATCTAAGTGCTAGAAACAGTACCAAGAAAAGAAGATTGGAATTGGAGAAGAGTTGGCAAAGTTTAGCCAACACCAGCCCGGGCTTGGCACACCGGACTGTCCGGTGGTGCACCGGACAGTGTCCGGTGCCCCAGGCTGGCTCAGCGTCAACTAGGCGCTCTCGAGAAAATTCGGCGGCGTACGACTATAATTCACCGGACTGTCCGGTGAGCTAACGGCCGCGAGCGCAACGGTCGGCCGCGCAATCCGCGGGCGACGCGTGGCCCGCGCCAACGGTCGGCAGGGGGCACCGAACTGTCCGGTATGCACCGGACAGTGTCCGGTGCGCCAACTGCCACGAATCTACAACGGTCGTCTGCGCCAGAATAGAAAAGAGATCGGCACCGGAACGTCTACAGTGACTGTCCGGTGGTGCACTGGACTGTCCGGTGCGCCACCCGACAGAAAGCAAGTATTGCCTTCCAAAAGGAATTCCAACGGCTCCTAGGCCCCTTAGGTCTATAAAAGGGACCCCTAGGCGCCTCCAACAGTAACAAAAGCGCAGCAAACTAGTGCATACATCACTTGGATCAATTCTCTCTCTCCCTCTCTTGTATATCTCTCTAGTTTGTGTGGAGGCAAAGCTATAAGCCTCTAGAGAGTGGAGAAGTGCTGCTGAGAGCTAGAGCAAGATCTTGAGCGTGTTGTTATTTGCCGAAGTGCTGTCAAGAAGGTTGTAAGCAGCCACGGCATTGGTGTAACCAATATCAACATAGTGGAAGGCTCTATCTGTCGTACTGACAGATCTGAGCAAACAGAGGAATGAGTTGAAATAGACTCCAAGCCCAGGTGTGGCTAACTCCAACGAGGACTAGGCAAGCATTTCAGGCTTGGCCGAACCTCAGGATAAATCCCTATGTCTGTGTGCTCTGCTCTGTGCTGTGTGCTATTTCTCCGTCTTGCTTGCTGTTTATACTTGCACTCCAATATTTATACGTTGTACAAGCTCTTTTCGAAGTGTAGGGTACTTGTAAGACAGGAACTTCAATTCCGCTACAACCTACTCGAAGGGTCCTTCATTTCACTGCGATCCAGCCTTCGAGTAGAGTAAGAATTTCTAGTTTTTAAAGAGATAATTATTATTCGCCTATTCACCCCCCCTCTAGGCGAAATCCAGATCCTGTTCCTGGGCAAAGGGAACTTTCAGTATTTTTCAATTAGTATCTAATTTTCAATTGTTATGTGAAAGTAAAATTTCAAATTGGCATCTTCAAAAACTCATATTAAGTATGACAGAATTTCAATTAGTATATTTTCAATTGATATCTAACTTTCACCTCATATGTGAGAGAAAAATTTTCAATTGGTATCTATATCAAAACCCTCTTGAAAGCTAAGGGGAGAATTCATTCAGAGGGAGCTTTTATTTAGTCAAAGGAAAAGCATTTGAAACAGGTGAAAGGGAAATGTGCCCTTGAGCCATTTCTAAAGTGTTTTGGTGATTAAGTGCCCAACACATATTCTCTAAGTGTCAAATTGCGCCAAAGATTGAAGAAGTGCAAATCGTACAACAAGGTACGTTTCTAGACTTAGTACATTGTTTTCGGTACTAATGTATTGTGTCTAAGTGCTAGAAACAGGAGAAAAACAATTGGAAAATAGTTGGCTATGTACAGCCAACTCCTGCTCGGTCTGGGTGCACCGGATAGTGTCCGGTGGTGCACCGGACATTGTCCGGCGCGCCAGACGAGTCCAAGGTGAACTGGCCGCTCTCGGGGCTCGACGACGACGTACGGCTATAAATCACCGGACTATCCGGTGGTGCACCGGACTGTTCGGTGAGTCGTTCGCGGTGAAGTCGTCGCTCTCGGGAAAAGTTCAACGGCGTACGGCTAAAATTCACCGGACTGTCCGGTGGTGCACCGGACTGTCCGGTGAGCCAACGGACGACTGCGCCAACGGTCGGCCGCGCAATCTTCGCGCAACGCGTGGGCGCGCCAACGATCGGCAGAGGGCACCGGACTGTCCGGCGTGCACCGGACAGTGTCTGATGTGCCAACTGCCACGAATCTACAATGGTCGGATGCGCCAGAAAAGGAAGGAGATCGCGCACCGGACAGCTACAGTGACTGTCCGGTGGCGCACCGGACTGTCCGGTGCGCCACCCGACAGAAGGCAAGATTAGCCTTCCAAGAATACCTCCAACGACTCCTAGCTGCCTTGGGGCTATAAAAGGGACCCCTAGGCGCAAGGAAGAGTCACCCAAGCATACTCTAAGCATTCTAAGTCCTCCACACTCCGTCTCCGCGCACTTGATCGACTGTGTTAGTGATTTGAGCTCCGTTCTAGTTGTGAACTCGTTGTGCTTCATTTTGAGCTCAAGTCTTGGCTTGTGTGCGTGTGTATTGCTGCGGATTTGTGTGTGTTGCTTCCCACCCTTACTCTTGTGCTTTCACTGTGATCTTTGTTGTAAGGGCGAGAGACTCCAACTCGTGGAGATTCCTCGCAAATGGGAAAAAGAGATAAGCAAAGAAAAGCCGTGGTATTCAAGTTGATCATTGGATCACATGAAAGGGGTTGAGTGCAACCCTCGTCCATTGGGACGCCACAACGTGGAGGTAGGCAAGTGTTATACTTGGCCGAACCACGGGATAAACACTGTGTCTCTTGTGATTGCTTTTCTGTGATTACTTGTGTGTTTGCAAGAGCTTGCTACTTAGCCGTACTAACACTTAACCAAGTTTTGTGGCTATTTAGTGTTGATTTTTACAGGATCACCTATTCACCCCACCTCTAGGTGCTCTCAACAAGGGGAGAAATTTCAAAATCCTAAAAATGCTTCTTGTAATCATATTTCTATACCTTTGACTATTTGCAAAAGAATTTGAAAAGATTTTTCAAAAGATTTGCAAAAACAAACATGTGGTGCAAATGTGGTCCAAAATGGTAAATAAAAGAAAGGCGATCCATTCACTCCTATTCTTAGTGGTACTTTCAATTGGTTTAACTCCATGTAACCTATGCACAATCATCTCAATTGAAACTAGTTATATTTCTACACTTGTTATTTATTTTGGTTTGTGTTGGCATCAATCACCAAAAAGGGGGAGATTGAAAGGGAAATAGGGCTAACCATTTCCTATAATTAATTTTGGTGGCTGATGACCAACGCAAACACGTGGACTAACTAGTTTGTCTAGAATTCATGTATTACAGGTGCATAGGTTCAACACAAATGAAGAAAGAAATCAAGTTAGGGACTCAATCAAAAACCAGAGCAAAACCTTGAGTGTGCTGAAAAATGGCGCACCGGACTGTCCGGTGTGCCACCGGACAGTGTCCGGTGCCCCAGAGCCGTACAACTCCAAACCAGCCACTCTTGGGAATTCTAGAGCGCGCTCCACTATAATTCACCGGACAGTCCGGTGTGCCACCGGACTGTCCGGTGAGCCAGCGGGGCAACGGCTCCCTGCGTGCCAACGGTCACCTGCCATGGTGAACAGTGCATGTCAGAAGTCAGAGCGCAGAAGTCAAAGAGCACCGGACTGTCCGGTGTGGCACCAGACTGTCCGGTGCTGCTAGACGACAAAGGATCCAACGGTCGACCAGCTCCGAACCCTAACGGTTGCGCTGACGTGGCACGCACCGGACAGTGCGTAGTGCCTGTCCGGTGGCGCACCGGACTGTCCGGTGCACCCATCGCCAGCAGCCTTCACCAACGGCTATGGAAGTGGTTGGGGGCTATAAATACCCCCAACCACCTCATTCATATCTATCCAAGTGTTCTGAACATCACATTCAATACAAGAGCAAAAGACTCCACTCCAAGACACATTCAATAGATCAAATCCTCTCCAAGCCACCAAATCAACTCAATTCCATTAGGGACTTGAGAGAGGGTGTTTTGTGTTCTTTTGTTGCTCTTGTCGCTTGGATTGGCCTTTTTCTTTTCCCTTCTATTTCTCAAGTGACTTGTAATCGAAGCAAGAGACACCTAAGTGTGTGGTGGTCCTTGTGGGGTCTAAGTGACCCGAGAGATTAAGGAAAAGGCTCACTCGGTCTAAGTGACCGTTTGAGAGAGGGAAAGGGTTGAAATAGACCCGGTCTTTGTGACCTCCTCAACGGGGACTAGGTTCTTTGGAACCGAACCTTGGTAAAACAAATCATCATGTTCACTCGCCTTGATTCTTGTTTGATTTGTTTTCCCCTCTCTAACGTTTTCTTGCTAGTGTGAATTTGAGTTGGCTCCCATACGTCATTCACAATCCTTGAGCAACTCCTAGCAAGAGAGATATTCTTTTGGACTTGAATTTAATTCTAACGCTAACCCCGGACCTTAGTGTGTGTTTAAGTTTATAAATTTCAGGTTTCACCTATTCACCCCCGTCTAGGCAACTTTCAATAGGACATGCTCATATCCGATGAAGCACTGGACATGTCTGTTGCTATTGTAGACTATCCAAATGTCTTGTTTTATTTGCTTTTCATGTTGGGTTTTCACTCAATCTTTTTGTGAGCTCTCTTGGATTTATCTAGATCTAGTTTTCATAAGTGTGCATCACCCCACCTAACTAGACTCACCTAGGTCATGTTACCCATCTCATCTCCCCCTTTATAGTATAACTCAAGGAAAATAAATGTCGTGTCCATACTCTAAGTGTCCAACAACTTCATTGACACTTAGAACTAGCTTATCCTTAACCTTTTTGTACATTCCTTTAAAATGACTATTGATCCCCATCAACAAGGGCATGAATACCTCATAAACCAATCATCTTGCATAATTGTGACCTAAGTCACCTTGTTTCTACAAATCACATGTTAGTCAAATAATCTTACATCGTCATTAATCACCAAAACCAAACTAGGACCTAGATGTTTTAATCTTCTCCTTTTTGGTGATTGATGACAACGTATCTTAAATATGTAGGAAATAGTTGAGGTTCTATAAAATAAACATTGTTTATATGAACTTTTAGCGCTAAAATAAGAGATGTTAGATGTAAGTTCATATAATCAAAGTTCATAAACCTATATGAGAGCACCTAGAAGGGGGGTGAATAGGTGATCCTGTAAAAATCAAATACTAATAGCCACAAAACTTAGTTATGAGTGTTAGTACGGCTAAGTAGTTTGAAGCGAGCTCTTGCAAACACAAATAATCATAGAGAGGAGAAACACAAGAGACACGCGATTTATCCTGTGGTTCGGCCAAGTAACACTTGCCTACTTCCACGTTGTGGCATCCCAATGGACGAGGGTTGCACTCAACCCCTTTCAAGTGATCCAATGATCAACTTGAATACCATGGTTTTTTCCTTTAGATGATTATTCCCGTTTGCGAGGAATCTCCACAAGATTGGAGTCTCTCGCCCTTACAACAAAGATCACAATGAAAGCACAGAGTAAGGTTGGGATGAGCAACACACACAAGACACAAATCGCAGCACAACTACGCACACAAGTTACAACTTGAGCTCAAAACACAACGCACGGAGTTCACAACTCAAATGGAGCTCAAGTCACTATCTCAAAGAATCGAATGCGTGGAGTTAGAGTCTTGGAGTCTTAGAATGTTTCTTGTAAGCTTATGTATCTCCTCCATGCGTCTAGGGGTCCCTTTTATATCCCCAAGGCAGCTACGAGCCGTTGGAGGCCAACAAGGAAGGCCATCCTTGCCTTCTGTCGAGTGGCGCACCGGATAGTCCGGTGCGCCACCGGACAGTCACTGTAGACGGTCCGGTGCTGATTTCTTTCCTTTTCTGGCGTAGATGACCGTTGCACCTCCAGGCCAGTTAGCGCACCGGACAGTCCGGTGCCCCCTGCCGACCGTTGGTGCGGGCCACGCGTCGCCCGCGGATTGCGCGGCCGACCGTTGCGCTAGCGACCGTTGGCTCACCGGACAGTCCGGTGCACCACCGGACTGTTCGATGAATTATAGCCTGTAAGATCCCAAAATCTCAACCCAAGGTTTGGAACCCTAATCTCCTAAACCCCCCCTTATTTCTATTTTCTCCCTAAACTCCACCCTTAGGTCATCTCATGATATGCATACACTTGGATTGTTAGGAGCACCCCACATAGATTATTCTCAACACTTAAGATTATTTAGCAAATTGTTGATTCAAAAGAAAAGGAAATAAAAAGAAACAAAAATAGAAAATGGAAAAGTGAAATAGAAAATAGAAAAAGAAAAAAAAGAAAAACCCTTCCCCCCTCAGCTGGGCCGATTCCGGCCCAAACCGCGCCGCGCCCGCTTTTCCCCCCTCTCCTTCCCGGCCCAAGCGGCCTAGCTGCCGCACCCGCACCGCGCCTGACAACTCGGCCCCACCAGTCAGCGGCTCCTCCCCTCTCCCTCTCACGCCGCTCTCCCACTGGCAGCCCGGGCCCGCCTGTCAGGACCATCGTCCCGCCTATGCCATTACCGGCGCGTTCACCGCCGACCACCTCCCGCCCCATCGCTTCGCCATTAACGCTCGCACCGGCCTCGGCTACCCCCCCCCCCGCCACTGTACTCGAGCCGTCCCCTCACCTCTCGCCTGCCCGAGCCATCTCGTCGCCATTTGCTCCATCCCCGCCATCATGGCAAGCTCGTCGGCGCTCGCCGTCCCCTCCCTTCCTTCCCCCTCCCGGCCGCCTATAAAAGGGACTGCCCGAGCTCCGCTTTCTCCACACCAGCCCTGGCCACCTCCTTTAGTCCTCCCCGAGCCCAATTGAGCTAGCGCCGCCGTGTTTCCCCTTCACTCCGGTGAGCTTCGTTCCCTCCTCTCTAGTAGCTTTCGGTCGAATTACTTTAGTGCTTGAGCTCCGCCACTCACTCACGATCGCAATTCACCCATCCCCACCTTCTATTGCGCTCGGCTGCCTCGCCAGCGACCTCACCGCCGCGAGCGCCCACCACCGCGCCGTGGACCGGCCACCCTAGGCCCCCGCTGGTCAAATTGACCCCACCCCGTGATCCCCTACCCCCGCCCGTGCCTCGCCACCACTCCCCCACCGCAGAACCGGACCAACGGCGGAGAACCACCGCGGGATCTCACTGGCAGCCGAGCCCCGGTCGACTCCCCCCCTCCATCGCCGCTCCGCGTCGTTAACCCTCCTCCTCTCGCTGGCGTGTGGGCCCACGCCACAGCGCCATTCCCCGCCGTCTCCCCCGCTGATGGGCCGGCTGGGCCGCCTGCCGCGCCCGCGCGTGCGCGCTCGCGCCTGGGTGGGCCAAAATCACCCCCTCGGCCCAGCTAGCTGGAAATCCCTTCTTCTTTTTCTTTTCCCATTTCTTTTTCCCATTTTCATATATATATTTATATGCTGATATTTTATGCACCAAAAATAGTTTAAAAAATCATAGGGCACAAAAATAATAAGGTATAAGAATTGGCACACCCCACTAAATTCACCATGATTGATGTATTGTTCTTATCTGTGCTTGTTAGCGGAAGGGGGATCCGATCCTCCGGAATTTGTAGCTTCGAAAGAAGGGCAGGAACCCGACCCCTCCGAGATAAATCTTTTGTAGGAAAGCTTCGACGAAGGCAAGTCCATCCTTCCCTTGATGCATAATTTACCTATTCTCTCTACCACTACCTAAGCCGGGACTAAGGGATGGAATCTATATTGCATGGTGAGCATGAGAGAGCCCGCATTAGCTAATACCTTCTGATCACAAGATATGGGATGGGAAAAGGTTATAATCAACGATGTTTCCAAAAAGTGTGCGATGAAGGGTATTCACCCTCATCACCTGGTGAGTAGGATGATCAGGGACTCCTTGGTTTAGGGGAGGGCCTAAGGTGATGGCTCAGCTGGTTTAGGCGTGAGCAGAAGGATTGTCCTCTCATATAAGGACCGGTTTGTCATCTTTCACTACTTGTACTCATGAAAAGTACAACCACTAGAGGCTGTGTGGGCAGTCACTCGATCTGAACTCGTACGGTCCAACCCTAGGGTTATGAAGGCTGGGGAGCACCAGGAGGATAAGGAGGGGGAATGTTTTGTCCGGTTTGGACATGGCGGTGGCCTGACTCCTTCCGGTATAACCGTTAAGGTTAGGACGTGCGAGGAAAGAAAGAGATTCAGATTCGGATCTCATTGGCCATGAGATCGCAGAGCCGGACTAGTGGGTAAAGTGTACACCTCTGCGTAGAGTTTAAACCTATTCGAATAGTCTGTGTCCACTGGTATGGACGAGTCTGGTGTGGTATGACAATTAGTGTTTCTACAACAACCGAGAACAGGGAAATACGTGTGTGTGAGTGTGTCTCTGGAAAAAGAAAAATGGTGCCATGGGAGCGGGAAGCTCAGTGGCTGTTAAGCAAGTGTTATTATATTTCTTCGGGAAAGCCCTAAAAACAAGTACTGCCTTTCTCTAAGAAAAAGAAGAGTGACTTCAACTCCACCATATGAAGCATGTATGATATAGGTCTCTTTCTCTTTACGGGAGCCGGGTGGGCTTGCGGAATACCTAGTGTATTCACCTAGATTTATTTATGTTTTTCAGCAGCTGGAGACTTCTTTTCCGCTATGCTTGATTAAGAGGGCTGTGTGTTCACCCAGTTCTGCCTGTGGCCTGGGCTAGATTCTCTTCCACTGCGTTTTAAAATTTCGGCTCACTCTCGAGCTTGTACCCTGGTATTGTAATAACATTTACTCAAACTCTGTACTATTTGAAGTAAGGAATGTGGTTACTAGCCTCCTAGGACTAGTAATTGTATCACATTTGAGTCCCAAAGGATCGGGACGCTTCAGGTGGTATCAAAGCCAATTGGAGTGGCCGTAGACCGCAGCCCTGACTTTAAAAGTTGCCTTAACAAGAAAAACACCTCTTACCCCTAAGAAAAACCTCCTCTCCTTTCCCCGATATTAACGAACCCTTCTTTTCTCCTACCAGATGGAAGGCTCTTGGGTCATTAGGACATCCTACTGCTCAAAGGAGGAAGGGTTTCCTCAGCTCCTACGGAGTTGCGCACTATGCATGGGTATCCGCAAGAAGCCCGAATATGTCTGGAAGGAATACCGCGAAAATGGAATAGAGAAGTGCTCTATGGCGGTCTACCTGGGAGAAAGCCGAAGCTACCCAAACCACCCTCGCTTCCAAGTCACCTTCATCGGGCACCGCTTCCCAGACACTTGCCAAAGTGTTGCCCGAAAAGCCCTTAAACAACTAAAACTACAGCAGAGAAATCTTTGAAACCCCCCTTCGTTACTTCCCACCTAGCAACAAAAATACCCCCTCCTGGAGGAAAAGACTTCAGGCCCTGTTAGGGAGAGACCCCACCGAGGATGACCCCACCATTGTCTACACACTACAAAATAACACCCCCTATAACAACGCATATATGTGTTGCTAAATGTCATTATAAGCGTTGCTAGGGCCTATACCAACACATAATTATGTGTTGCTTATGTTGCCGTTGCTAGGGTGTATTACAACACATACATATGCGTTGGTAACTACTATTAATAACCGTTGCTAAACAACAACATATACTTATGGCTACTGCAACGGTTATATGTGTTTCTGTCACAACTAGTCCAATTCTGCTCTAGAGGTATCGCACCGTTTAGAATGTATTATGCCAACGCTTATATACGTTGTAAGGAACTTTTGATTTTTATTTTTTATTATATTTATTTTATTGTGGGTTATATATATTGCAAGTAATGAACCATAATCAAATATTTATAATTATTTTTTTATTTGGATCAAAACAAATATGCAGAGCATGTGCATTGCACATGATCAATTTCCAAACTGTTATAGGATGACACATGCCAAATAATCTGAAATCATTCTGTATTAAAAATAGTAGTACCATTATAAAATATCATCCACAACTTAATTCATTACACAACGTGTGAATTGTCATTTTTTCTACGACAGTATGAATCGAACAACGTCTCGTGGCCGATGTCTTGTTTCCCCAATAGGCTCCTCTGCCATATACTCTTCCTGGCTTTGAATGATGCACTTTCTCGTACCCTTGCCATATCCGCTGCACAGACCAAAATTTTATCAACATAGAAAGCGACATAGATTGGCCAACATAGGAAAAAATTATCAACAGCTCATGAAACATATTTTCAGCAGTATTGTGCTTACTTCAGTAATGGATGTACAGAGGCTACTATTTTGTAGAAAGGCCGTAGTGTGCATAGAGGAAGCTGGATATAGTTTACCTGCGAGAGAAACTTCTATCCTGTTTTGTTAATCGCCTTCTATGGCAGTCAGAATGGTCTCTTAACGCTTCTTTTATCTCACCCTCCCACTGAAACAAGAAGGTGAATTCTCATTCCATGCCCCATAGCATCATTAATTGAAGTAAACTGATGACCATATTTACTTTACACGAAGTACAACACCACCACCATACAAAAAGAGTTATAGATTCACTACTTCACTATCACCGGTACCTTTCTCATATGATGCTTCGGAGTTCGAATGCTGCCAGCTGAAACATTGTGATTAGAGCACTCGGAAGAAACCTGAATAGCAATTAGTTTTCTCTTAGATGCTAAACCCAAAACTCAAAGTACAAGAACTGTTTGAGGATATGAGATTGACAGAAGATGTTTTTCCTAAAAACAAACAATCATGACTCACCTTTTCTAATCTCACCCTGCAGTTTAGCCATAGATAGAAGCTCCTTCCCGTTCTTGCCATCAACATGAGACTTATCCTAAAACATGAGGTAGTATGGAATTAAGAAATGCCAACTCATTTATTGCATTCATGAATAAGTATAGAAAAACAGTTACTGGTAGGAAAAGACCAAATTCTAAGACATGATCAAGTTCTAGCAGTGAAACAGGAAAGAAGAGTGTGCCCCTAAAGAAGTAACTAACAGAAGTAAATTGGGAAACATAAGGCCCATTTGGAAAACATTGGAAGGCAAAATAGGTAGTAAATGCAGACAGAACATATAACGATAGCAAACTAGATGAAAAGTAAGTTTTTACCTTCTATGCACCATCAAGTACCATGACTGATTACAGAACAATAATGGACAAATAATTTTGCATTTAAATAAAATAATAGTCACGATTCAGCGTAGCAGAACTTAAAATAATCACCGCTTGATGCGTGTTCAAGTATTTTTGGGAAAAGATATAAACAACATATGACTCATATCCTAATCAAATCTGAAATTCATCGTAGTGAAATAAGCAAAACTATTTAAATGGAGGTAGTGATCCACGCCATCCGGTTTGAAATAAGTACTCTTCGGATTCTGTAGAAATCTTGCAGCTTCGAAACTGAAAAGAAAATAATAGAAGTTAGTGATCAACAACATTAATGTTTCATGATGTTCTATATTGTACCCGTGAATAAATTTAAATGGAGGTAGCCAATTCTACACAAGAATCAAGTTAACAACAATATCATTGTTGTTGGACATCCCTGCGAGATCAATTGCCCCTGACGAAACAACCTAAGAACTGGATGTGCTACTGAATGTGTATAGACTAGAATAATACTGTACTAACTCCAAACCACTCCCTCTCCCCAAAACCGATCTGCACTGAATTGCATGTCTTGGTGCATCCAGACAACCAACCAAATTACAACACTGATCAGCACTGATCTGCACTGAATTGCACTGATGTTGAAGTACCATTACACATTGGACAAGCCTATTTAACATGTTGCGCCGAGCCAAACCAGAAATGTGCCTCTTCTCTAACCATCCCCACCCAAACTACATCAACCTAGAAACAAAAACCGATCCACGCCATCCGGTTTGACCCAAACCAATTCCAGCTTCAACTCTACTAGGTCCTTGATTTAATTATGTGTCACTATGATAATTACATATTTTAATGAAGAAGTTTCAGTAGCTTGAAATGCAATATAGCTCTTACGCAACATTGAACTGAAATTGATGAACAATAAGATAGCATTTTAGAAAAACAATTGTGGTGGACTCATGTTGATGATGCAAAAATAATTGAGCACCATGTGTTCTACTATCATATATAGGAACATCGTAAACTTCTTAGGGGTCCAAGAGTCTAAAACAATAAACCACAATGATGGGATTACAGGGAACTTACATCATGATATCATCCTGAACTGAGTTGAAGCGTCGTGATGTTGAAATGAGCATATATCAGTTTTTGTCGTCTTCAATCTGCACGGATAATCATAATACTAAAATTGATAGTAGTAGTTCGGAGTAGTAATGACTAGTTAAGTAAGAGGGTAGTTCATACACAACACGAAGGCCATGCTATAAGATTGTTGCCGACATCACCAATAACCTCCATGTTGTCGTATGGTCGAATCAAAGGCTCAATAGGCAGTATTACAAGTCTAACACGCACCATCCAAAATTCTCTGCCTAACTTAACACCTCCAACTTTATGATTTGGGTCTCGACCAAGTACTGTGCCTAAGGCAACAGTCTTGGTTGGACATCTCCAGCTTTTTAAGAACACTTGTGCTCTAGTCTAGTAAACATGCTCAAGTGTATCAGTAAATACTTATGTAATGTGGGCACAATAATGGTAAGAAAATTTTGATTTTACCAATATTGACTCATCTGTTGGTCGGTCACCTGGAGTACCCTGATTTATGGACAAAAATATCGAATTAGTAAAGTGGATTTAAGAATATGAATGTTCACAAATTTTTGAGTCACCTTTTGTTTCATGCACCATAACCTATAACTAATGCATATTAGTAATGAAAACAATTCGATATACTTAACAAGAAAGTTGATTTTCACTGTCACCTTTGATGTGGTAGCACACTTGGTTTTATCAAAGGTAGTTGCAGATTGCATATCTTTCCTTTTTACCTGTCATTACATCACAATGAGTATTCAATATTTCAATATTTTTGGATGATTACGAAATAGTTAATTTTGTACATATTATTAACTTCAATTTAGTTATGCAACACCCTAGTGTACTGCCAATTAAAATGCATCTCCATTCAAGAATGAGTAGTATGTGAGATACTACTAATTACTAATGAACAATGAATACAATACATGGGTCATGTGTTAGAAGTACCTGGTTCTTAGATGCTTCTTCATTTAAGTAAGTAGAAGTTGCTTCCTTGGTCATACTCTGTATGTGCGAGACATCAATGTAAAGATAAGCAATCATGATTATGTATGTTGAATAAATTTATTGCATTCCCACCTTCGATGAATTAGCGAGCTTAGTATTATCGAAGGTAATGTCTCTTTCCAACTCAAATTGCCTTGTCTGCCAATATATTAAATTGAAAAATGAATATAATAAAACATCACTTTGTAGGGCGTATATATTCCATGTATTGAAATTTTGATGTAGCTGACCTTATGGGTAGTGGCTAGTCTATCAGTTCGTTGTAATTTACCTTGCCTAGTATCAGCCACCTTAATCTTCTTTAATTCAATACATATTATTAATGTTTGCATTATACCATGAAATCTAGAAAGATGAGTTATGAGGTAGCAGAGGACCTTATGGATAGTAGAAGTTTTTCTGAATGTTGGTTGCAAATCCTCGTACTCCTTTGCCTCTTGCTCTCTCTTTATGAAATACAGATTAGTAGTTTAGCAAAAAAATATAGGGGGTATTGAGTAGCGCTACTTTTTGCTGGGGCTGTAGCTATGGCTGTTGTTGTACATTGTAAAATAATGATGTTGTGTTGTAGAAAAAGCCATAGCGCAGCCACAAAAATCTGAAGCGAACAAGGCAATGTAATGCAATCATACCTGAGAGTAAGTTTTTTCATTGTCCATCCTGAATTCTTGATTTTGTGGCTCAACATATACACGCTGATGAAAAATAACTACAAGATTAAGTAGTAGGTACTAAAATGTAAGAAAGTGCGGATGTGTAAATTCCATACAGATGCCTACTTTACGTTTTGAAGACGTTGGAAATTGATTCGCTGGAAGATCGTCCAAACATCCCTGTCATAGCAAACAAATAACCAAATGGATTAGATGTTACACATAGACCTACTGTATGAACTGATTGTGAAATGGAGTTCAATAATTTTACATGTACACTTTGATGTTGTTCGAAGAGTACACTCTTTTGTTGCAACTCTTGTATAGTAGCATCTTGCTTGTGTACATGGTTTACGAGTTTTTCCATCTGAAGTTTCAAAGAGAGGACATCTTCACTTGCTGTTGGGTCCAAAGATGTTACATGTAGCTGATTAAGACGTCTTGATGTTGTCCCATCTAACACTTTGTTCGGGTTTGGAACAAGACCAAGGCCATGCACATGACCAGGCTTCTCTTCTCCTAATATCTTGTTTAGTGCATCTCCATTCCATGCAATCTTTCCTTGGCTAGTGTCTGCAAATTCTGGATGCTCTGCTAACAGTTCCTTCAAATCATTCTTTTAAAAGGATTAAATTATTCAGCATGTCACATGTACATAAAAATTTTGAACCAGTAAATATTTGTAGAAAATTGTACCACATGTGGATTTGTGTTCTTGGTAGGGTTTGCTTTGTGTGTGTGGATATATAAAATAGCCCTGTGAGGGTATTTGTTCTCAGGATCTTTTTCCCTCTGTTGGACATGTAAGGTAATAAAGATTAGTGACGGAAATATGGTTGTAAAAAGCATGTCCTTCACAAGTGTAGTTGGAACAGAAGTACCAAATCCTCTCTAGTCCAAGCGAAACTCTTTGTGCCGGCTGTATGGGTAGTCTTTTTTCTCCACAGTTATTCGTATTCGCCATGCTTATATCCTACCATAAAATGATTACATAGATAATGTAATCGCAACTGACAAGATGCACAAGATAACTGATTAATGTAAAGGTAGCCATGAACCTTTGCTTTTGTGGTCACCCAATGATTCACAAGTGCAATCCACTGATCCGCAATTACCCCAGGTGGAACGTTGTTGTAATTAGCTTCCAAACCCTTATGTGCATCATAATATATGGATTTTAAGTTAGATTTATGTTGCCTCCATCTCTCTCCAATGGTTTTTAGTACCCATTTTTCCATACGAGCAGGATAAAGGAATCTCCTCTACATACAATATATAAAGACAATGGTAAAATTACCCTATGTATCATCTTCTAGATAATTACTGCAATAAATGTGTCATACCTTTACTTGCTTAAGTATATCCTCCTTATTTTTCTGCTCATTAGTCAATCTCTCTTTCTTACCTATCAAAAGCCTCCAATCCTTGTAGCTTAAGCTACACAAGTTTCCATTCCTAGCTACCATGCCAAGGAATTTTCCCATGATTCCTGCCTCTTCTCCAATTGGCTGGTCAAGTTCATTACATTGTACTACAATCCTATGCCCTCTAGGAATGTTCCACACCTGTAATAGTTTTGTCTTACCCCGCCTTTTCACCTCCACATTTTTCTCTATCCGGGGTCAAAATGCAAAAATAATGGAACAAATGGTTACAAATAGATGATTACGACTATTCTTAAAAAGTATGTTATCTTATTTCAGTACCTTCGTCTTCAACCTCAATGTCTGCATCCATATCAGTTGGGTTCTTTGAACTAGGCTCCATTTCAGAAACCTCACCACTTTGATCATGTCCACCTACGACAAACGATTCTTCTTCCATCTTGCTATCTGATTCATGTGCAAGAGTTTTCTGTAATTTTTTTTGCCCTACATGGTCCTCTGATAGATACTCCTCATTGCTTTCAACGGTCTGCTTCCTCCTTCCCCTTGGCATCTCCACTACACAATGACATAAATTATCAGAGTTCTTGTGCTAGTGCTACTGCATTATTTGTGGACTAGCATACCGACTAACGACAAATACTGATATAACTCAGGTAGCAACTATCGAGTAACTAGTATGCACTGAATTTTTCTAACATCAGCAGCAAGGGATTAGGAGTGGATCATAGGACCCAAGGGATTATGAACATCAACAACAAGGGATTAGTAGTGGTCAGTGGGATTATTCAATATGAGTGGGATTATGAACATCAGCAGCCAAGGGATCATAGGAGTTGCTCCATATACCAAACAGTTTATCACACATTCACTGGATCTAGAGGGCGGGCTGGCGGCCGACGGGCGATGGCATACCTGGGTCCTGTAGGGTGTAGGGAGGACTGAGGAGGGAGGAGGGGGCCCGGCGGGCGGCGGCATACCTGGAGCCTGGAGGGCAGCCGACGTCGTCTGGCGCGATGGCGGCTCCTGGCGTGATGGCGGCTCCTGGCCTAGAGCGCGCGATGGCGGCTCCTGGCCTAGAGCGCGCGATGGCGGCTGTCTGGGCGCGATAGCTGGAGCGCGCGATGGCTGGCGCCTGGCGGCTGGGTGAGGAAGATGAAGAGGAGAGGAGCCCGCGTAAGGTTATCTAGTTGAAGATGGAAGCTGCACGATGATTACGGAGGCATCGTGAGATCTGCTTTAGCAGTAAAAAAATGGAGGGAAATACTTTTGGAGACAGAGGTGAAATGGAGGGAAATACTTATTAGATGGAATTAAAAAGGAAGCTTTGCCAAATCTAACTTCCATACATTGATAAATCATGGGTCATAAATAAAAATAATTTTTAACTATATGTATTAAAAAATCATGGGTCTAAAAGTTCAATGCGAAACAAATGCAACCTGATTCTAGGACATCTCGATAGAGGACACAAGTCGGAGATATGGTCAAAGTTTATACGAACCGAGCTAAAAATTGCAAAGATGTAAAAATGTTGATTATAATGTTTTTCAATTGGTTATGAAATATTTACAAATATAATAAATTTTATAATGTTTTTAAATTGATTCTCCCAAAAGACCATGGCCGTCCATCTGATCGCTTGTTCCGAATCCTCTGTCAATCCTTCTATGTTCTCTCTCCCATCCTCACATCGTCGCCGCCTCGTACTGCACCCCCATCCCCTTCTCTCTCGTAGACTCACGAGGCCGTAGTCCACCCCCTGTCATGGTGGGAGATGTTCGACCTACTGTCATCCCTGTTGTCCATGTCCTCGACCCCGTCAACGACACCCGTGAACTCCACGGCATCCTCTGGCACTTGGGTGGAACTCCAATTCCTGTACCCCTGCCCTGCCCGGCACAAATCGTCTATATCCTTTAATATCTAAATTAATATATAAACCTTGTCCACGTTCGCTTGATGTACGTAACCTGCACTTCTACGATTTTCCTATAAATTAAAATAGGTATAAAAATTTTCTGTCTATATATGAAAGCGGGTTCAAAACGGGCTCTATCACGTTGTCCACGTCATCTTATTTAATATTCATCGTCCGATCATATAGCAACGGTAGGCGTAAACGCGTCTCTCCACCTGCAGCTGGCGTACGCATCCGCTGCTCCTGGAAGCTTCGCATTACGGCTGTTAGAGTTTCTTGCGTTTCAATCCCCCCTCATCGAGTATTTTGGATCTCAGGTATCCCAATCTCGCGGCTTCGTAAAAGTGGTATCCCGAAGGTGCCAATTAGATTCCTGTTATTATAACAATCTATCTTTTGTAGTTTTGGTATTGTTCTCGTCTTAACCCAGCATACACAGCTATCTACAGGTAACGGGTCGTAGTGATCTCGCGTGTGGACAAATATGCCCCTTGTGTTACGGTGAAGAGCTCAAGTCGGTTTGTTTGAAACAGATCGGATTTCCTTTCCCCTCGTCTTGTTCTGTTGCTTTCCCGGTTGAAATGTAGTCGCAGGCAGGTGTGCTGGAGTCAATGTACTAATACTGATTTTATGATAATAAAGTATGTCAGCTTTGAACTTAACATAACAATACTTTTATTAATATTTTTGGCAGCAGAACTTTTGAACATATCCCTCGAAAAAATGCAAACAACATAACCTTTTTTTTGAAACTTCACATGCAAACCTTCGTAGATCTGGTTCCTTCTGTTCTAGGTCGCTAGCTTGAACTGCTAGTTATGTTATTTGCGAGTCCACTCCAGACATACTGGTAGCTGCTAGCATTAGTATTCAGAACATACAAGTATTCAATATTACCTGCTATATTTCTTCTTTCTATTTGCTGGCAACAACACAAGTGGAAATTATATTTGCAGTTCAGCACACGAGACAACAGCACAAGCTCTGATTCATACTGTAATGTATAAACACATGCACATCTGACTCCACCTCGCACAGACATGCACACACCACAGAGAGCGAGTCTGAAAAAAACATGAAAGTTCGACTCCACACACAACATTTGCAGCCCTATATATATTTCTCTAGTACTAATACTGATTCCACACACAACATTCCACACACAACATTACACCTTCCAAGAACGCAGGTACAACAGGTCTAATAACTGTTTATCCAGCCAGGAGTGGAGCTTTGTTGCACATTCTCTAGAAGGGCTTGGAGGGCAGGTTCGTGTTGGCCAGGAAGTGTGCTGCAAGAGCAAATCCAGTGCCCGCACTCACATTCTTGACATACTCTTGCCTCGCCGGGTGGTCCTCCTGAGGGCGGTTTAATGCGGTCCAGACTGGTTCCCCAATGAAAAGCCTCATGAGCTGCACATGTAAAAACAACATAACTTAAAATTAAGGAATGTAATTAAAATAGCTGGTCTTTATAATGTTCTAAAAAAATACAGCCTATCAAATTTCTTAATTTAAAACAAAAACATAATTGCCACATACAGTACTCCCTTGATCTGCAATTATTTCCACCAACTGAACTTATTTGGCCTTCAGGGAGTTAGCACCATATATTTTTTTGCTACCACTACAAAAGGCCAATCATGTCCTCATTGCCTCAGTTCATGAAACAGATCTCATGAGTTGTATTCATGATTGTGCAACAGAGATCACCAGTTGATCAAATTCGAAGCTCCTATGATCCTAAGATCATGTTGGTACCTTCGTGTATTTAGCGCTGTCGAGGGTGAACCGATGATAAATTCTAGCTGGTAGGATGATCATGTCTCCTTCCCTTATCCGAATTCGAATCCACTTGTCATCTTTGTCGCGGACGTCAAAGTACCCGCTGCCCTCCAAGCAATAGCGGATCTCTTCGTCAGCATGCATGTGCTCACGGAAGAAGTTCTTCACCTTCTCCTCATAGTTTTCTAGTTTGTCGGGACATATCTCAATAAGATCCTTCAGAAATAACTCACATTCAGGTAATGATATCATATACAAGATGTAAAGAATACAGCATAAGAGGTTCAGAAAGCTATTGGAATTCATGGGAGACTAGTTAGTGCAAACCATGTAACTGTATCCTCTGTCTCTGCGGATTTTTGCTAGTTCCTCCTCGCTCTCAGACTTCTTAGGGTCCAAATGCCAATACAACACGCCAACATCTGCAAAACAGGCCATCTATGTTGCTTAATTACATAATAAAGCAGGTCCAGAAAAAGGGCTTATCAGATTTTCTCAACACCTGCTCGTGGGTAGCTGATGTAGTCAGATTTAGTCTAATTTGACATCTTAATGGCCACATAGTCAAGTCATGAGCCATAAACATGGTCAGTTTGCCCTTGTCTAGAGTGTAATAGCAAACAAACTTTCACAAAGAGTGGCATTGTATGGCTCAACCACAGTATCAGATACTTTCGGTGAGGGGAAAACTAAGAATGTAAGCATCATGCGGTCAGGGTACTCCTCCCTGATCTTTGAGATCAACAGCGTATGGCCGAAAGCATCCCAGCAGATTTCCCTGTTGACAGCCAAAAGCTCTACAATGTAAGTATACAACGCTAAGTATTGGTAAATAAATAAAAGGAATATAACTAATGTACCTAGAAATTCAGTATCAGTATACAGATCTTCATGTGAAGTTGTGAACCATATGAGGATGCACCGTACTGAGGATTTCCTTCCGGAACTCTATAAATTAGTAAACAATGTGGGTGTATCACCAGAAAGAGAAGAAAGAAGACATGCTTAGTTATCACAATTTAGCTCCTTAGCATACAGAATTAGTGATCACTACAATTCATACACTACAATTCACAAAGGACAGTTCAGCAAAAAAATCACGAACATAAATTTCCTGCTTCATGGCTTCTAGTCGAATCACACCACCACACATTTGTTGACATCAACTATCTTCATACACAGGTGGCCCAATATCTGAGTGCACAAAAATAAAGATATTAGCAAGAAAAGTAGAAAGCTATTTTACCACTGCTAACAAAAAAACGCTCACCTTTGACATTATTACTCATTTTCTTCATCTAAATTGGGACAAGTATATATTGTTGCTGCATCTATAGTAATTCCTTCCTGATCTTTCCTAGTCCATGATTTTTTGTTATATGCATTATTAAATAGATCTGCCACAGTACTGACATGATAGTGGTCACATTCTACATCATTCCATTCATCTCCCATGTCAAATACATCTCTAGGCTTCATCTTCATAACAACTGACCATCCTTCATTAATATGGTCATTTATGTAGAAAACTTGATCAACTTGATTGGCAAATACAAATGGGTCATCCTCAACCTTGTCACCTTTATGAATTTGATGAGAAAAATTAACTAGGTTTAACCCATATTTATCTGTTTGCACTCCTTTACCTCTAGTCACATCGACCCATTCACATTTGAACAAAACCACTGAAAATCTACTGTAATAATCGACCTCAATTATATCAATTATCCTTCCATAGTACATAATATCTCCAAGAATAGGGTTACTATCAGCCGCAGAAGAATAACTTGATGTCTTTGCATTAACAACAACGCCGCTATTCTAAGTTGCCTTGTCATACCTTTTGGATTTAAATCTGAAACCACGAATGTTATATGATCTATGACGTTTTGCTGAATCTAGGGGCCCTCGAGCTAACCATCTAATGTCTTCATTGATGGTATCACTTCCATTTGTTTCCTCCAGGTGCAGGATCTGTGTATCGTAAGAAAAACATAGTTTAAATAGTTATAATTATAACCATTACGATACTAAAATCCTATCCACATACTTACATGTTCTGTAAACCAATGAGGGAATTCTTTATTCTGTAGTTGTTCAATTGCTTTTGGAGTTAGGCGATGTTGGCATCTTTTCCTTTTTAGATGACTTGCTTGCTCCCTACTTAGTATTTAACACAAAATTACAATACAAATATGGAATAAATCAAACAGTAAGTATAGTATCTTACTTGAGGTAAGGAATCATAGCTTCACAACTAAAAAGTACATATCTATGCACTTGCAATTTCTCAACCTCTGATAAAATGAAATTTGATGATTTTCCTAAAGCTTTCCCATTAGGAGGAAACAAAGAAGAAGCATGTCCAAACAAGCTGGAAGCAAACTCATCTATTGTATCATCATTCCTTGATGGTTTGTTATGTTTAGTCGAGAAACCATCGATGTACCTAGAACAAAACACCATGCATTCATCTGCCAAAAATAAATTTGCAATACAAGCTTCTGGATAAGTTTTATTACGAACATATGACTTTAGCTTTCCTAAGTACCTACAACACAAACAAAATAACTAAATTATTAGATTGAACAACCAAAATATTTGTATAACGAATATTGTTACCATAGCTCATTAGTACCTCTCAATATAATACATCCATCGATAATTGACAGGTCCAGCAATCTTACATTCAGCCATAAGATGAACTATTAAATGAACCATCATCGTGAAAAAACCAGGAGGAAAAACCATCTCCATTTTGCATAGAGTAATAATAATAGATTTTCCAAATGGTCCAACTCATCGACACGGAGAACTTTTGAACATATCCCTCAAAAAAATGCAGACAACTCAAACAGTAGTGCTGTAATATCATCTGGAAGAATCCCCTTGGAAGCAATAGGCATAAGTTGTTGCATCATGACATGACAATCATGAGTTTTTAGACCAATAATTTTCCCTTCCGCAACATTAACACATGTCGCTATATTCCTACAATACCCATCAGGAACTGTTATTCCTCAAAGTACTTTACAGAATGCTTGCCTCTCACTTTTATTCATAGCATATCTTGCTGGTGGCAAATACCATTTGCCGGAAGGTTTCTCTTGGGGGTGCAGGTCTTGTCTAATGTTCATGTCTTGTAAATCTAGACAAGATTTGAGATTATCTTTTGTCTTTCCATCTAAATTGAACAGTGTACCATGTAGATTATCAAAAACATTCTTCTCAATATGCATCACATCAAGATTGTATCTAAGAATATTATGATCCCAATATGGCAATGTGAATAGGCTACTTACTGACTTGTAAGTTTTAGAATTCTTAAAATCCCCTAGTGAAATTATGTTAGGCAAAATCGAACGATCATAATAGGTCATAGGAGCTGATCTTAGCTCTGTTGTTCCATCAAATGAATCTGCATCAAAACGATAAGGATGGTCTTCATCAAGCCATTGACGGTGTCCCATAAAAGATGACTTACGACCGTGCTTTAGACGTTTGGTCCATGCATTGTCACCACATAGCGGGCAAGCAAATTCGCCATGAACCATATGTGATGAGAGCATTCCTAAACCTGGCAAGTCACTTGTTGTCATTAAAACAGCCCCTCGCAAATTAAATAGTTCATCTCTCGATGCGTCATATGTGGATAGGCCATTCTGAAATATATCTTTCAGGTCCTCCAATAGTGGTTCCAAGAACACATGAATTTTGTCTCCAGGACTTTTAGGACCAGGAATCAATAAGGACAACATAAGATTATGATCTTTCATGCATAACCATGGAGGTAGGTTATATACTGTTAAAACTACTGGCCAACAACTATGAGTACTGCTCAACATCCCAAATGGATTAAACCCATCTGTAGCCAACCCAAAACGAATATTGCGAGAGTCTGATGCAAAAAATGGGAACTTTTCATCGAACCTGGTCCATACGGGTGCATCTGCTGGATGACGTAATGCACCATCCTTTATGCGCTCTTCATCATGCCACCTTATGAGAGGTGCTATATCCTTGCACATAAACAATCTTTTTAGCCTATCTTTAATAGGAAAGTATCGCAAAACTTTGCAAGGACTAGCTTTCCTTCTTTGTTTCTTTATTAAAACCGACTCAGGTTGCATACCCTTCCACCGTGAGGCCTTACAGGTAGAGCAGAAATCATCATCTTTTTTCCCTTCCAATATAGTTGGCAATTATTTGGACAAGCATGAATGTCCTCATACCCTAATCCAAATTTTGAAATAATTTTTTTGTCTTCATAAAAATTCTTGGGGAGTTGTTGTCCATTTGGAATAGCCATACGAAGAATGTCAAGAAGATCACCAAAAGATTTATCCGTCCATTTGTTCATTGATTTTATATTAAATAGAAGCACCAATAAAGTCAGAATTGTCAACTCACATCCTGTCCATAGCAGCTTATTTGATTCCTCAATCATCTTATAAAACTTTGCTGCATCCAAACAGGACCCTTTCGTAGGAGCATTGCCATCAACCATAGGTGTGTCATCATACATGTGTTGTATTGTATCATGAATCATTTGCGTCATATTAACTTGTCTTTCGTTACTACAACTATTTTGACCCATATTATTATTTCCATGCCCAGAAGTATCTCCATGAAACTCCCATTGGTCATAATTCTTAAGTATCCCATTGCACACCAAATGCTCAAACATAACATCACTTGGCTGCATAGTAGTGTGCACGCAGCACGCATGACTTACAAGGGCAATAATTCTTGCTTCCTTCAGGTTTATCTTTGAATGCAAATTCTAAGAAGCCTTTTACACCGGCTACATATTGAGCCGAGCCTTTAGAACATTGCAAAAGAAGCTTCACCACCTCTAAATCCATTATGAAACTATAAAAAATACTGATGTTAATTCTACTATAAAAAATCTAAAACTTATTTCTCAATTGTATTAGTATATTGATTTCTAGATGTCTACAAGTAACACAATAATAGCTCAAAATTCTATTTACCCAACTAGTCTATACATAAACAAATATCATGTTTTAGATATGTTCAGAAAATTTTCCATACCTTACTCTTCTGATTGTTAGAAAGTCGATAAATAATGGTACTAGTTCAACCTTTCATGCACTCCCTAAGAAACTGAGACCTGGATACTGGTTCGAAGCGCATCCCTAGTGTTCGTCGATCGGAGGCAACAAGAAGAGGAAATCAAGAAATGTACCGGCTGATGATTGGCTTCTCCCCCTCTGACTTATGTCGTTGTACATGTGCTGCTAGGAACTATGTAGGGAACTATCCAGAATATCCACGCCACCAGGAACTTCGATGAAGGGAAGAGGAGCTATGGCACACAGAGACGAAGAGAAGATGAGCGAGGGCGCACAGAGACAAAGGGAATAGCAAGGGTGCACTGACCTCCCTAAGATATGCGACGGCGCACAGAACCTTTGCCTGACTCTATGACAACGGGGAAGAAACCACAAGCGGCGAGGAATCAAATGGGGAGACGAGCAGAGGGGGAAGAAGGAAGAGCTCAGGTGGAACCCTAGCGTACCTCCGGTGTGGGACCTGGATCCGTTTTGGAAGAAGAACGGGAATGGCCGGATGGGGCTCCTACGGGCCATGTCGGGCTCCACCGCGTTCAGAAGATTGAATAAGTAAAATATAAACACTTTCCTATCACAACTCGTCAATAGCTCTTTTGGTTACTAAAGCACAGATTATGGTATGCCCATAACTTAGGTCGCAGGATCAAATACCAAGGTATTATCGCCACTATTTTGTTTTTTTGCAATATCAGTTTTCTATAAATTTTTACGGTGTACATAAAACAGTTGCGTAAATTTGTACAGTATGTATAATTACAATAGTAATTTTCTACAGTAGTTATACTTACAATACTGTATGGATTACCTTGCAACATATATAAATCATGGCTATGGTGGCTACAAATCTAATCACTTAATGGTTTAATTGCAACATACAATAACTACACCGATGATATTTGCAACACATAATAAGTGTTGCTCTATGCTCGTTAGCAACACATAACACTTGCAACACATAATATGTGTTGCTTTGTGCTCCTAAGCAACACATAACACTTGCAACACATAATAAGTGTTGTTCTATGCTTCCTTGCAACATATAAAACCATGCGTTGCTAGACATGCATAGCTACAGGGTTGTTCTGTTGTAGTGACATGGCCGGATACCTCCACACTCTCGATAACCACTACGATGATCTCTCCTCCCACTGCACCCACCTAAACTCCCGGGTGGAAAGCTTAGAGCAGCAGGTCAAGGAACTTAAGAGGGAGAAGGCATCCCTCCAAGAGTGTCTCGATATAGCAGAAGGCGAGGAGGCCAACACCCGTGAAGCCTACCGAACCCTGAAAATGGATTATGATAAGAAGATGAAGAAGCTCGCCCCCACAAAGAAAATCCAAAAGAAGACCAAGAACCAAGGAGGCCAAGCTGAGCGGAGGAAGAAGGCCCCTCCAGCACCAGCTCCCACCAGGATAGGGAATTTGTCCGACGGCGAGGATATGTCCCTAGCTAGCCTTGATGACCTTCTCAAGGAATTTGGGGACACTTTAGAAAAAGAGTTCGGTAGTACCTCTGAGAACGCTCGCGTGTAGTACCACTTGTAGTAGCTGTATGCTTGTAATGTATTGGTGTAATGAATAAAATAACTTGGTTGAAAACAATTGGCATGTGCATACTAGTAACTCTCTCTCCCCCTGGCAGATGGCTTCGAATAAAACCACGCCTACCGTCTCCGGGATTGGAGCAGGGTTTCCCTTGAGAGCTGAAAGAGAAGCCGATAGAGAGGAAAGTGAGACCCACCTCCCCGCACCTCCAGAACTACCCTTAGATTTAGCCCAAGTTCTAGCCAACCAAACCCGACTCATCGAGGTCCTCACTCGAAGTCTGGAAAATCAACATCCGAATGGTGGAAGACCGCAAGACAGGATGGGAGATTTTCTGAGGCTCAAGCCTCCCACGTTTGCCGGATCTAGCAACCCCCTCGATGCTGATGATTGGCTGCGCATGATTAAAAGAAAGCTAGAAGCCATCATATGCCTGGAAAATCAGCGTGTTCAACTGGCTGCTCATCAACTTTCTAGAATGGCCTTAGCCTGGTGGGATACCTTCAATGTCACCATCAGAGATGCTACCTGAGCAGAGTTTGAAACGACTTTCCGGGAGCACCATGAGCCCCAAGGGATCATTCAGCTCAAGGAAGATGAGTTCTGGGAACTGACTCAAGATGAAAGAACTGTCAGTGAGTACGTGCACAAGTTCACGGAGTTGGCCCGCTACGCGCTGGATGACGTCAGCACCGAAGTCAAGAAGATGGCCCGCTTCCTGAAGGGGCTCAGACCAGAACTCAAGACCATCCTAGCCAGCCAAGACTTCCTTAGTTTCTCGCACCTCTCCAACAAAATCATGCAAGTGGAAAGGGCAAAAGAAGAAGAAAAAGGCCATCTCAAGAGGAAATTCCAAGTCCTCCGAGCTCAGCAGCAAGACCGGCACTAGAAAACTCGATCCTTTGGATTTCCACCCAAGGGACCAAGCTTCAGTAGACCCGCTGGACCCACCCCGTCACGGTTCAGTCAGCAGAGTCAGAGCTCCTTTCATGCCCCCTCAGTTGCGAGCAACCAACCACCGGCGAATGCATGTTGGCACTGCGGAGATCCCAGTCACTTCAAGAACAACTGCCCCCAGCTGAAGCCATCGGGACCAGCTTACTCCAACTCAGTGAATGGCCCCAAGAATACCTTAGCATCCGCCCCCAAGGCGCCCTCCTTCATCAGCCAGCAGAATAAGACCCAGTATCAAGGAAGGGCACGAGTAAATCACGTCGATGCTCAGAAGGCTCAGCAAGCTCCGGGAGTAGTGCTCGGTGAGTTCCTTGTTGAATTTACTCCCGCTACTGTACTTTTCGATTCAGGAGCATCCCATTCCTTTATAGCCACTAGTTTTGTGGAAAAGCATGGCATTCCCTCTACCCCTCTAGAGATTCCCTTGGTCACCCGAACCCCAGGGTCAGACCTTCAATGCCAGTACAAATGCTCCCAAGTCAGAATCCTTTTAAGTGGGGTAGTGTTCTTAGCAGACTTAGCCGTCTTGCCATCCCAAGGAATTGATGTGATCTTAGGAATGGATTGGCTGACCAAGCACAAAGGTATCATCAGTTGCGCAAACAAGATAGTCCTTCTCACAGACCACCAAGGAAAGTCAGTCTCTTGCCAAGCTCAGCCGCCCGCCAATGATCCAATGATGTTTAATTTAGCAACAGAAAGCATATCAGTGGTAGAAGAATTCATGGATGTGTTCCCAGAAGAGTTGCCAGGAATGCCACCGGAAAGAGAAGTGGAATTCTACATAGATCTGATCCCTGGAACAGTGCCCATCGCAAAGAGACCATACCGCATGGCTCCTACCGAGTTAGCAGAATTGAAGCTCCAAATCGCAGATCTTCAACAAAAAGGGTACATTCGCCCTAGCTCATCCCCTTGGGGAGCACCAGTCCTTTTCGTCTCTAAGAAGGATGGAAGTATGAGGATGTGTATTGATTACCGATCATTAAATGAAGTCACCATCAAGAACAAGTATCCACTTCCTCGGATTGATGACCTCTTCGATCAGCTACAAGGGGCCAAATACTTCTCCAAGATAGACCTAAGGTCTGGTTATCACCAGCTGAGAATCAAAGAAGCAGATATTCAGAATACTGCATTTGTCACCCGGTACGGACAGTATGAATTCACAGTGATGCCCTTCGGACTGACAAACACACCCGCCTTTTTCATGAACCTCATGAATAAGGTGTTTATGGAAGAGCTGGATAAGTTTGTCGTGGTCTTCATTGACGACATCCTTATCTACTCCAAGAACCGCGAAGACCATAAGCGTCACCTCCGGACCGTCCTCGGAAAACTCAGGGCACACCTACTTTATGCTAAACTCAGCAAATGCAAATTCTGGTTGGAAAAGATAGCCTTCCTTGGGCATATCTTTACTGAGAAGGAATAGAAGTAGACCCTTCCAAGGTAGAAGCAGTATCAAAATGGAGGCAGCCATCCAACGTCAGTGAAGTTCGAAGCTTTCTGGGAATGGCAGGATATTACCGCTGCTTTATCATGGAATTCTCCAGCATAGCAAGACCTATGACTGAACTACTCAAGAAAGACCATAAGTTTGTGTGGACCCCGAAATGTGAAGGAAGTTTCCAAATCATAAAGGAGAAGCTCACAACCGCACCCGTTTTGACACTACCGGATATACATCAGGATTTCGTCGTCTTCTATGATGCCTCGAGGCAAGGCTTAGGGTGTGTGCTGATGCAAAACGAGAAAGTCATTGCTTATGCATCGCGCCTACTTAAGCCGCATGAGCAAAATTATCCCACCCATGATTTGGAATTAGCAGCCATAGTGCATGCTTTGAAGATATGGAGGCACTACCTAATTGGGAACAAATGTCACATCTTCACCGATCACAAGAGTCTGAGGTATATCTTCACTCAGCCAGATCTCAACCTCTATCAACGAAGATGGTTGGAACTAATCAAGGATTATGACCTTGAGATTCATTATCACCCTGGAAAGGCCAACGTGGTAGCAGACGCCCTCAGCCGAAAACCTTTCGAGATAAAGGGAACCAACTTTTTAGAAGATTGGAAGAAGGAATCAGCCCAACTGAATGCATGTTTAGGAAACAACGGCAGTCTCGAAGTCAAACCAATGCTAGAAGACCTCATATGTAAAGCTCAACGCCTAGACTCAGAGACAGCAAGACTTATGGAAAAAGCTCGCAATGCAAAGAGCAACTTCCGGACCTTAGGACAGATGAACAAGGAGCCCTTTGGTTCAAGAATCGTCTGTGTACCAAAAGGGGAGGCACAAGAAGTCCTGCTCGAGGAAGCTCACAACTCAGCCTACTCCATCCACCCAGGAACTACCAAGATGTACCTAGACCTCAAAGCCAGATACTGGTGGAGAGGGATGAAGAAAGAGATAGCACAATATGTGGCCCGGTGTGACACTTCCAAAGCTATGGGCACCAAGCTAGACTTCAGCACCGCCTATCACCCTCAGACAGACGGGCAGACAGAAAGGGTCAACAAGGTCCTCGAAGATCTATTAAGAGCCTGTGTGTTAACATTCGATAGAAGTTGGGAATCCAGTTTTCCTTATGCAGAGTTCTCGTATAATAACAGCCATCAGGCCAGCATCAAGATGTCACCGTTCGAAGCATTATATGGACGAAAATGCCAGACCCCTCTCATGTGGTCCAACGTAGGGGAAAAGGCACTGGAAGGACCTGCCTTTGTCAAAGAGGCTGAGGAGAAAGTTGCCCTGATCCGCAGAAGATTACTTGAAGCTCAGAGTCGGCAGAAGAGTTATGCGGACAACAGGTGGAGAGAACTCAGATTTGAGGAAGGAGACTTCGTCTACCTCAAGGTCTCCCCGATGCATGGTGTCAGAAGGTTCCAAGTGAAAGGAAAGCTAGCACCGTGATTCGTTGGTCCCTATCCCATCATCGGCAAAGTAGGACCCGCAGCATACCGTCTTGAACTACCAGAATCCATGTCTGATATCCACAATGTGTTTCATGTGTCCCAGCTCCGCAAATGCCTGCAAGCACCAGAAAGTCACATCAAAGAAGAGGCAGTACAGATTCAGAAAGATCTTCAGTACCATGAGAAGCCAGTAAAGATTCTTGACTCAGCAGTCCGGAAGACCCGCAACTCAGAAGTGAAACTCTGTAAAGTTCAGTGGAGCAGAGAAGGAGAAGAGGAAGCTACCTGGGAGAGTGAGGACTCCTTGAGGAGAGAATACCCTTACCTTTTCTCAAATCCAGTCTAAATCTCGAGGGCGAGATTCCTTTAAGTGGGGTAGGTTTGTAACATCCCAAAATCTCAACCCAAGGTTTGGAACCCTAATCTCCTAAACCCCCCTTATTTCTATTTTCTCCCTAAACTCCACCCTTAGGTCATATCATCATATGCATACACTTGGATTGTTAGGAGCACCCCACATAGATTATTCTCAACACTTAAGATTATTTAGCAAATTGTTGATTCAAAAGAAAAGGAAATAAAAAGAAACAAACATAGAAAATGGAAAATTGAAATAGAAAACAGAAAAAGAAAAAAAAAGAAAAACCCTTCCCCCCCTCGTCTGGGCCGATTCCGGTAGCCTGACCCCACCGGTCAGCGGCTCCTCCCCTCTCCCTCTCACGCCGCTCTCCCACTGGCAGCCCAGGCCCGCCTGTCAGGACCATCGTCCCGCCCATGCCATCACTGGCGCGTTCGCCGCCGACCACCTCCCGCCCCGTCGCTTCGCCATTAACACTCGCACCGGCCTCGGCTACCCCCCCCCCCCCCCGCCACTGTACTCGAGCAGTCTCCTCACCCCTCGCCTGCCCGAGCCATCTCATCGTCGTTTGCTCCATCCCCGCCATCATGGCAAGCTCATCGGCGCTCGCTGTCCCCTCCCTTCCTTCCCCCTCCCGGCCACCTATAAAAGGGACTGCTCGAGCTCCGCTTTCTCCACACCAGCCTCGGCCACCTCCTCCACTCCTCCCTGAGCCCAATTGAGCTAGCGCCGCCGTGTTTCCCCTTCACTCCGGTGAGCTTCGTTCCCTCCTCTCTAGTAGCTTTCGGTCGAATTACTTTAGTGCTTGAGCTCCGCCACTCACTCATGATCGCAATGCACCCATCCCCACCTTCTATTGCGCTCGGCTGCCTCGCCGGCGACCTCACCACCGCGAGCGCCCGCCACCGTGCCGTGGACCGGCCACCCTAGGCCCCCGCCGGTCAAATTGACCCCACCCCCATGATCCCCTACCCCCGCCGTGCCTCGCCATCGCTCCCCCGCCGCAGAACCGGACCCATGGCGGAGAACCGCCGCGGGATCTCACCGGCAGCCGAGCCCCAGTCGACTCCCCCCCTCCATCGCCGCTCCGCGCCGTTAACCCTCCTCCTCTCTCTGGCGTGTGGGCCCACTCCATCGCGTCGTTCCCTGCCGTCTCCCCCGCTGATGGGCCGGCTGGGCTGCTTGCCGCGCCCGCGCGTGCGTGCTCGCGCCCGGGTGGGCCAAAATCACTTCTCCTTTTTCTTTTCCCATTTCTTTTTCCCATTTTCATATATATATTTATATGCTGATATTTTATGCACCAAAAATAGTTTAAATAAATCATAGGGCACAAAAATAATAAGGTACAAGAATTGGCACGCCCCACTAAAGTCACCATGATTGATGTATTGTTCTTATCTGTGCTTGTTAGCGGAAGAGGGATCCGATCCTCCGGAATTTGTAGCTCCGGAAGAAGGGCAGGAACCCGACCCCTCCGAGATAAATCTTTTGTGCCAGGAAAGCTTCGACGAAGGCAAGTCCATCCTTCCCTTGATGCATAATTTACCTATTCTCTCTACCACTACCTAAGCCGGGACTAAGGGATGGAATCTATATTGCATGGTGAGCATGAGAGAGCCCGCATTAGCTAATACCTTCTAATCACAAGGTATGGGATGTGAAAAGGTTGTAATCAACGATGTTTCCAAAAAGTGTGCGATGAAGGGTATTCACCCTCATCACCTGGTGAGTAGGATGATTAGGGACTCCCTGGTTTAGGGGAGGGCCTAAGGTGATGGCTCAGCTGGTTTAGGCGTGAGCAGAAGGATTGTCCTCTCATATAAGGACCGATTTGTCATCTTTCACTACCTGTACTCATGAAAAGTACAACCACTCGAGGATGTGTGGGCAGTCACTCGATCTGAACTCGTACGGTCCAACCCCAGGGTTATGAAGGCTGGGGAGCACCGGGAGGATAAGAAGGGGGAATGTTTTGTCCGGTTTGGACATGGCGGTGGCCTGACTCCTTCCGGTATAACCGTTAAGGTTAGGACGTGCGAGGAAAGAAAGAGATTCGGATTCGGATCTCATTGGCCATGAGATCGCAGAGCCGGACTAATGGGTAAAGTGTACACCTCTGCGCAGAGTTTAAACCTATTCGAATAGTCCGTGTCCACTGGTATGGATGAGTCTGGTGTGGTATGACAATTAGTGTTTCTACAACAACCGGGAACAGGGAAATACGTGTGTGTGAGTGTGTCTCTGGAAAAGAAAAATGGTGCCACGGGAGCGGGAAGCTCAGTGGCGGTTAAGCAAGTGTTATTATATTTCTTCGAGAAAACCCTAAAAACAAGTACTGCCTTTCTCTAAGAAAAAGAAGAGTGACTTCAACTCCACCATATGAAGCATGTATGATATAGGTCTCTTTCTCTTTACGGGAGCCGGGTGGGCTTGCGGAATACCTAGTGTATTCACCTAGATTTATTTATGTTTTTCAGCAGCTAGAGACTTCTTTTTTCCGCTATGCTTGATTAAGAGGGTTGTGTCTTCACCCAGTTCTGCCTATGGCCTGGGCTAGATTCTCTTCCACTGTGTTTTAAAATTTTGGCTCACTCTCGAGCTTGTACCCTGGTATTGTAATAACATTTACTCAAACTCTGTACTATTTGAAGTAAGGAATGTGGTTACTAGCCTCCTGGGACTAGTAATTGTATCACATTTGAGTCCCAAAGGATCGGGACACTTCATAGCCGTACGCCACCAAACTTTTCCCGAGAGTGGTCTGTTCACCAGAAACCAGGTTGGCGCACTGGACACTGACCGGTGCACCACCGGACAGTTCGGTGTGCCAGGCCGAGCTGGACTTTGGCTGTACACAGCAAAGTCTTTTGCAATTCTTTCTTTTCCTATTTCTAGCACTTAGACAAAATATGTTAGTACTCAAAACAATGTACTAAGTCTAGAAACATACCTCATGTCTTGATTTGCACTTTTCTCTTCATTTAGCACATAAGAACTTAATTAAATGTGTTGGGCACTCAATCACCAAAACATAATAGAAATTGCCCAAGGGCACATTTCCCTTTCAATCTCCCCCTTTTTGGTGATTTATGCCAACACATCCAAAAGCAACCATAAGAACTGCAACATCAATGCAATTGAGAACAAAATTGTCTTTGCACAAGTTTTGACATATTTGGATCATTCTTTGCCACCACTTGGTTTGTTTTTGCAAATCAAATTCATTTTCCTATCTCTAAGTCAAACTCACTTGTTTGGGCATAAAGAGAGATAATTCAAGAGTGAAATTGATCAAGTGCCAAAAACTCCCCCTTTTCCATAATCATAAATTCTCCCCCACAAGAGACCAAATTTTACAATAAGAGTATTTTGGACAAATCAAAAGTTCTAACTCTATTGTTTTCAAAATTCACAAGTGGTAGCTGATCTATTTGCTTTGGCCTTAATTTCTCCCCCTTTGGCATTAAGCACCAAAACAGGATCATTCTTGGCCCTTTAACCCCATTGCCTCACCAAAATTGTCAATTAAGAGTAAAAAGGCAATAAGAGCATAAGTATGAACTTGAAATTTAAATACACCAATACAGGAGTGCAGTGGAAGTCTTTTGCAATGTCCAAGTACATTTTCCCTTTCAATGCACCTTTAAGACTACATCAAGAATACTCAAACACAAAGGTTAGTCTCAAAGGGTCAAGTTGTAGCATATCTCCCCCTAAATAAGTGCATCACTTGCAAATGGACTTGTGAGGTCCGGGGATCATGTGTACAACTTGAGCACCACAAATAAACAATAATGGATTGAAATGCATAAAGTAGCATAATCAAAGGCATAGAACACATGTATGCTATAGATCAGTCCAAGTTACGTGAATCTAAGACATTTAGCTCACTACGCAACCAGCAAAACCTTTTCTCATCTAAAGGCTTGGTCAAGATATCGGCTAGCTGGTTCTCGGTGTTAATATGGTACACCTCGATATCTCCCTTTTTCTGGTGGTCTCTCAGGAAGTGATGCCGGATGTCTATGTGCTTAGTGTGGCTGTGTTCAACAGGATTATCCGCCATGCGGATTACACTCTCATTGTCACATAGGAGTGGGACTTTGCTCAGATTGTAGCCAAAGTCCCTGATGGTTTGCCTCATCCAAAGTAGTTGCGCGCAAAACTGTCCTGCAGCAACATACTCGGCCTCAGTGGTGGATAGAGCAACGGATGTTTGTTTCTTTGAACTCTAAGACACCAGGGGCCTTCCGAGGAATTAGCACGTCCCTGATGTACTCTTCCTATCAACCTTGCATCTAGCATAATCGGAGTCTGAATATCCAATCAAGTCAAAGGTAGACCCCTTTGGATACCAGATCCCGAAGCAAGGCGTAGCAACTAAATACCTAAGAATTCGCTTAACGGCCACAAGGTGACATTCCTTGGGGTCGGATTGAAATCTAGCACACATGCATACACTAAGCATAATATCCGATCTACTAGCACATAAATAAAGCAAGGTACCTATCATAGACCGGTATGCCTTTTGATCAATAGACTTACCTCCTTTGTTGAGGTCGACATGCCCGTCGGTTCCCATTGGTGTCTTCACGGGCTTTGCTTCCTTCATCCCAAACATCTTGAGAAGGTCTTGAGTGTACTTCGTTTGGGAGAGGAAGGTGCCATCCTTGAGTTGCTTCACTTGAAACCCAAGGAAGTAGGTCAACTCGTCCATCATCGACATCTCAAACATTTGAGTCATCACCCTGCTAAACTCCTCACAAGACTTTTGGTTAGTAGAACCAAATATTTTGTCATCGACATAAATTTGGCACACAAAAAGGAAACCATCACAAGTCTTAGTGAAAACAGTGGGATCGGCTTTCCCAACCTTGAAAGCATTAGCAATTAAGAAATCCCTAAGGCATTCATACCATGCTCTTGGGGCTTGCTTAAGTCCATAGAGCGCCTTAGAGAGCTTAAATACATTGTCGGGATACCTATCATCCTCAAAGTCAGGGGGTTGTTCCACGTATACCTCCTCCTTGACTGGCCCGTTGAGGAAAGCGCTATTCACATCCATTTGAAACAACCTGAAAGAGTGGTGAGCGGCATAGGCTAATAATATTCGAATAGACTCTAGCCTAGCCACAGGAGCAAAAGTCTGCTCGAAATCCAAACCTGCGACTTGGGCATAACCTTTTGCCACAAGTCGAGCCTTGTTTCGTGTCACCACCCCGTGCTCGTCTTGCTTGTTGCGGAACACCCACTTGGTTCCCACAACATTTTGCTTGGGACATGTCACCAGGCTCCAAACTTCATTCCTCTTGAAGTTGTTGAGCTCTTCCTGCATGGCCAACACCCAGTCCGGATCCTACAAGGCCTCTTCTACCCTGAAAGGCTCAATAGAAGAGACAAACGAGTAATGCTCACAAAAATTAGCTAAACATGAGCGAGTTGTTACTCCCTTGCTTATGTCACCCAGAATCTGATCGACGGGGTGATTTTGTTGGATCGTCGCTCGGACTTGAATTGGAGGGGCCAGTGGTGCTTCTTCCTCCATAACTTGTTCTTCTTGTGCTCCCCCTTAATCACACGCTTCTTCTTTAGGAACCTGTCCATCATCTTGAGTTGGGGGATGCACCATTGTTGAGGAAGAAGGCTGATATTGCTCCTATTGTTCCTGTGGTCGCACATCTCCAATCGCCCATCGTGCGCATTGCGGCCGTTGGAACATCATCTTCATCTATGTCATCAAGATTAACTTGCTCTCTTGGAGAGCCATTAGTCTCATCAAATACAACATCGCTAGAGACTTCAACCAAACCCGATGATTTGTTGAAGACTCTATACACCTTTATATTTGAGTAATACCCTAGTAAAAACCCTTCTACTGCCTTGGGAGCAAATTTAGAATGTCTACCTTTCTTCACCAAAATGTAGCATTTGCTCCCAAATACACGAAATTAAGAGACATTGGGTTTGTTACCGGTAAGAAGTTTATAGGAGGTCTTCTTGAGGAGGCGATGCAGATATAGCCAGTTTATGGCGTGGCAGGCAGTGTTCACAACTTCCGACCAAAACTGCTCGAGTGTCTTGAACTCTCCAAGCATTGTCCTCACCATGTCGATAAGCACCATGTTCTTCCTCTCTACCACACCATTTTGCTGTGGTGTGTAGGGAGCGGAGAACTCATGCTTGATGCCTTCCTCCTCAAGATACTCCTCTACTTGCAGATTCTTGAACTCAGACCCGTTGTCGCTTCTTATCTTTTTCACCTTGAGCTCAAATTCGTTTTGAGCCCTCCTTAGAAAGCGCTTTAGGGTCCCTTGGGTTTCTGATTTATCCTGCAAAAAGAACACCCAAGTGAAGCGGGAAAAATCATCAACAATTACTAAACCATACTTACTTCCCCCGATGCTAAGATAGGTAACGGGTCCAAAGAGGTCCATGTGGAGAAGCTCCAGTGGTCTTGATGTTGTCATCACATTCTTGCTGTGATGAGTGCTTCCCACCTGTTTCCCTGCCTGACAAGCTGCACATGGTCTATCTTTTTCGAAACATACATTGCTTAGTCCTAACACATGTTCTCCCTTTAGAAGTTTATGAAGGTTCTTCATCCCAACATGTGCTATACGGCGATGTCACAGCTAGCCCATGCTAGTCTTAGCTATTAAGCATGCATCTAGATCGGCCTCCTCTTTCGAAAAATCAACTAAATAGAGTTTGTCATCTAATACACCCTTAAATGCTAATGAACCATCACTCCTTCTAAAGACAGAAACATCAACATTTGTAAACAAACAATTGTAGCCCATGTGGCACAATTGACTTACAGACAGGAGGTTGTATCCTAATGACTCTACTAAAAATACATTTGAAATAGAGTGCTCGCTTGAGATGGCTATTTTTCCCAAACCTTTGACCTTGCCTTGATTCCCATCTCCAAAGATAATCGTATCCTGGGAATCCTTATTCTTGACGTAGGAGGTGAACATTTTCTTCTCCCCCGTCATGTGGTTTGTGCATCCGCTATCGATAATCCAGCTTGAGCCCCCGGATGCATAAACCTGCAAGGCAATTTAAGCTTGGGTTTTAGGTACCCAACTCTTGTTGGGTCCTACAAGGTTAGTCAAAATAGTCTTTGGAACCCATATGCAAGTCTTGTCTCCCTTGCATTTGGATCCCAATTTCCTAGCAACTACTTTTGCATTCTTACATAAAAGAGCAAATGAAGTATTGCAAGCATGGTAAATGGTAGAAGGTTCATTACATACTCTGCTAGGCACATGATGCACAACAAGATTTCTCCTAGGCCTACTTCTACCATGCACAAAAGTAGAGCTAGAGGCAAACATAGCATGTGAATCAAAAGCATTATGATCATAATTCCTATGAACATTCCTAGAATATTTTCTATCATAAATGTAGGCATGACATTTTGAGAACTACTAGCCATAGGAGCCTTCCCTTTCTCCTTGTTGGGAATGGGATCCCTTTGGCTTGTTAAGTTCTTGGCTTCATTTCGAAAACCAAGCCCATCCTTAATTGAGGGGTGTCTACCAACGGTGTAGGCATCCCTAGCAAATTTTAATTGATCAAAATTAATTTTGTAAGTCTTAAGTTGAGCATAAAGACTTGCCACCTCATCATTTAATTTGGTGATAGAAATAAGGTGTTCCTCACAAGCATCAATATCAAAATCCTTACATCTATCACAAATTACAACATGCTCTTCACAAGAACTAGATTTATTAACTCCTTCTAGTTTAGTAGTTAATTCATCATTTAAACTCTTTAAACTAGATATAGTTTCATGGCAAACAGATAATTCAGAAGATAGCATTTCATTCGTCTTAATCTCTAAGGCAAGAGATTTTTGCACACTAACAAATTTATCATGCTCCTCATATAAGATATCCTCTTGTTTTTCTAACAATCTATCCTTTTCATTTAAAGCATTAATTAATTCATTGATTTTATCTACTTTAGCTCTATCTAAACCCTTAAATAAATCAGTATAATCTACTTCATCATTACTAGAATCATCATCGCTAGAAGTAGTGTACTTAGGGGTATCTCGAACACTTACCTTCTTCTCCTTGGCCATGAGGCAAGTGTGGCGTTCGTTGGGGAAGAGCGAAGACTTGTCGAAGGCCGAGGCTGCCAGTCCTTCATCGTCGGAGTCGGATGAAGAGCAGTCTGAATCCCATTCTTTGCCAAGGTGCGCCTCACCCTTCGCCTTCTTGTACACCTTCTTCTTCTCCCTCTTCCCATGCTTTTCTTGTTCCTGGTCATTATCATTATCAGGACATTGTGCTATAAAATGACCAGTCTTACCGCATTTGAAACAGGAGCGCTTCCCCTTTGCTTTGTTCTTGTTGGGGTACTCCTTGCGTCCTTTTAGTGCGGTTTTGAAGTGTTTGATGATTAGGGCCATCTCATCTTCGTTTAGCCCGGCAGCCTCAACTTGTGCCACCTTGCTTGGTAGTACCTCCCTGCTTCTTGTTGCTTTGAGAGCAACGGGTTGAGGCTCGTAGATGGGTAGAGGGCCATTAAGAGCATCATCCACGTATCGCGCTTCCTTTACCATCATACGCCCGCTCACGAATTTTCCGAGTATCTCCTCGAGCGTCATTTTGGTGTACCTAGGATTTTCACGAATAAGGTTTACAAGATGGGGGTCAATTACCGTGAATGACCTTAGCATGAATCAACGACATCGTGGTCCGTCCATCTTGTGCTTCCATAGCTTCTAATTTTGTTGACCAGGGTCTTGAGCCTGTTGTAGGTTTGCGTTGGCTCCTCTCCCCTGATCATCGCAAATCTCCCTAGCTCGCCTTCCACCAACTCCATTTTGGTGATCATGGTGGCGTCGTTTCCCTCATGAGATATCTTGAGGGTGTCCCAGATTTGCTTGGCGTTGTCCAAGCCGCTCACCTTGTTGTACTCATCCCTGCACAAAGATGCTAGCAAAACAGTGGTAGCTTGTGCATTCTTGTGAATTTGCTCATTAATAAACACAGGGTTATCTGTACTATCAAAATGCATTCCATTTTCAACTATCTCCTAAATACTAGGATGGAGAGAAAATAAGTGACTACGCATTTTGTGACTCCAAAAAGAGTAGTCTTCTCCATCAAAGTGTGGAGGTTTACCAAGTGGAATTGATAGCAAATGAGCATTAGAATTGAATGGAATACGAGAATAATCAAATGAATAGTTTTGATTAACCGGTTTCTTTTAGACGAGTCATCGTTGTCATCATCTCTTGGTGAAGAAGAAGATTCATTGCTGTCATAGTAGACGATCTTCTTGATGCGCCTCTTCTTCTTCCCGTCCTTCTTCTTGTGACTCGAGCCAGAGTCAGTGGGCTTGTCATCTCTTGGCTCATTGAAGATGGACTCCTTCTCCTTGTCGTTGACCACCATCCCCTTTCCCTTAGGATTCATCTCTTCAGGCGATTAGTCCCTTATGTGAAGAGAACGGCTCCGATACCAATTGAGAGCACCTAGAAGGGGGGTGAATAGGTGATCCTATAAAAATCAAATACTAATAGCCACAAAACTTAGTTATGAGTGTTAGTACGGCTAAGTAGTTTGAAGCGAGCTCTTGCGAACACAAATAATCACAGAGAGGAGCAACACAAGAGACACGCGATTTATCCCATGGTTCGGCCAAGTAACACTTGCCTACTTCCATGTTGTGGCGTCCTAATGGACAAGGGTTGCACTCAACCCCTTTCAAGTGATCCAATGATCAACTTGAATACCACGGTTTTTCCTTTAGATGATTATTCCCGTTTGCGAGGAATCTCCAAAAGATTGGAGTCTCTCGCCCTTACAACAAAGATCACAATGAAAGCACGGAGTAAGGTTGGGATGAGCAACACACACAAGACACAAATCGCAGCACAACTACGCACACAAGTCACAACTTGAGCTCAAAACACAACGCACGGAGTTCACAATTCAAATGGAGCTCAAGTCACTATCTCAAAGGAATCGAATGCGTGAAGTTGGAGTCTTAGAATGTTTCTTGTAAGCTTATGTATCTCCTCCATGCGCCTAGGGGTCCCTTTTATAGCCCCAAGGCAGCTAGGAGCCGTTGGAGGCCAACAAGGAAGGCCATCCTTGCCTTCTGTCGAGTGGCGCACCAGACAGTCCGGTGCGCCACCGGACAGTCACTGTAGACGGCCCGGTGCCGATTTCCTTCCTTTGCTGGCGCAGACGACCATTGCACCTCCGGGCCAGTTGGCGTACCGGACACTGTCCGGTGCACACCGGACAGTCCGGTGCCCCCTACCGACCGTTGGTGCGGGCCACGCGTCGCCCGCGGATTGCGTGGCCGACCGTTGCGTTGGCGACCATTGGCTCACCGGACAGTCCGGTGCACCACCGGACAGTCCGGTGATTATAGCCGTACGCCGCCAAACTTTTCCCGAGAGCGGCCTGTTCACCGGAAACCAGCCTGGCGCACCGGACACTGTCCGGTGCACCACCGGACAGTCCGGTGTGCCAGGCCGAGCTGGACTTTGGCTGCACACAGCCAAGTCTTTTGCAATTCTTTCTTTTCCTGTTTCTAGCACTTAGACAAAATATGTTAGTACTCAAAACAATGTACTAAGTCTAGAAACATACCTCATGTCTTGATTTGCACTTTTCTATTCATTTAGCACATAAGAACTTAATTAAATGTGTTGGGCACTTAATCACCAAAACATAATAGAAATTGCCCAAGGGCACATTTCCCTTTCACTATATCATGTGAGAGAAAGGTTACAATCATATACTTGAAATAATAAGCTTATTTGTAATAAATATGAAATAAGGAATTCAATACAAGCATATGTGACATGTTATAAGATATGAATGATAAATAGTACCTGTCACAACATGACAACCATATGCGATAACATAAAGCTTATAATAAAAACTAAGAGCAAAATTAAGTGCATATGAGAGTATCACGCACAAAAATCATATGAAAGAACCAAATATGGATCTCTCACTCATAACTCCCCTCTTTCACTGAACTCACACATACTCTCCTCTATCCCCCTTTTGCATCAAGCACCAAAATGGGTCCAAACATTAGGGTCCTGAGGATGAGAAATTGCAATCGTGCAAAGAAATGGAGGGTGGGCATGAAATGAAACTGAATTAGTAGGGTATGCAATTGTTTGTCTAGAAGGATGTGTTTGTGCCATAGGTGCTGATAAACTAGCTGGAGGAACAAAAGGGATTTGTAGGGGTCTAATGAGACCATTGAGGAAGGTAAGGTCTCGGTACTCCAAGTAACAGGTGCTTCTGAAGATAGAGGCTTTGCACTAAAGGTATGTAAGCCATATGTGGAGCCCTAGTGACCTGATTAGTGGACGTTGTTGACATAGGTGACACAACAACAATTATCAATAAGATGAACGATGTTTGAAGTGTAGTGATTGGAATTACCTTAGACACCCTATCAAAACATATAGTCTGATCTAGAATGGGTGAGATATGCTAGTAGGGACTCTAGCCCAAGAGTTCTCGAGACTATATTACTAGGGCCATTGGAGTCTAAAGTGTAGGCTAATGAGCCATATTAACTAGCAATGGTGGGACTGCTGCTCTAGACTATTGGAATAGGTTGTGACAATAGACCATGTTTTGAGTATGATGTACCAACAACTATTGCTAGAAATTGATCATGTCTGACCTGATAGTCTCAAATAGCGTTAGCATCATATCCATCTACCTATGTTAGGCCTTGTCCTATCGGTGTTGCTCCTCATGCTGCTTAGCATCACATATTATCCTCTGCTACTGAGCGGCTATCCGCTACTACTCTATGGCAAGCTACTACTATTGTATCATATGCTTGAGGGAAGCTAGATGATCATTTATGGTGGTAAGCACTAGAGGTGGAGGAACTGTGCTAGATTCACATGTCTTAGAGTTATGTTGTATCGATGGAGGTGCAAGTGGTGACAGTGGTGGTACTATGTTATCCTCATATGAGCTATCATCAATGGCATATCTCTACTCAAATAATTATTCAAGGTCCAACTGCTTGACCTCACAGAATACCTTGTCCTTCTTCTACTCTTGCCTAAGTTGCCATACCCTCAGGAGGAGTTGTCAAGTGTCATGGCCCACTATGGATGGTTAATCGGTAGTGACAAGATGTAAGACAGGTAGTGAGCAGACGAAATATGATGGCAGGCCTTAATACCATCCAAGATAATGGCTTAAATCTCATAGATCATGTAGTCCATAATGTCAAACTCTATATGAGAGGTAAGAGCACCGACAAAGCCATTATTGTATGTTGGTGAGAGCCTCATTATATCCCATCCTTGGTAACAGTGTCCTCCTCATAAATATATAAAGGGCCCATGCAACTAGTGTAAAGTCTACTAGAGCACGATGTGATCCCTCATCAAATGGTGATCTAAAAAGGTGCAACATGTGTAGTAGGAGGCACGTCACCACCATGAGGGCATCTAGGTGGGTTAGTTGTCTCATAGCAAAGAATATGTATATGTGTTTGTGATGCTAGAAACCCAAACAACTCATGGATATTTTTAGTATAAGCTCTATAATTTGAGCTCTAAAAATGAAACTGAAACCACTCATGGCTAGGGTCAGTCTAGATGCTGGCAAGAAAACTTTGATCCACTGATCCATGTATATAAGTGAACTAGTAAGTAGTTGAGCAAGTCCATGAATATATGACAAATGCTACTCTATCTCAACCAGCTAACTCATTCAAGATGCGAAAGCTGATGGTCTTGTGGTCCTTAGGTGCTATCCTCTTAGGTAACTAAGCTCTGTGGAAGGACTCTTGTATAGTAGTATTGAAAAAATACTTTGGCACTACAATCCCTCTACTCTGGTAGTCACTGGACAATGAAACATGCCTAAAATGATGAATCCTATTAGGTGTAGCCCTATGAAGGTCCAACAGTAGGGGGTCATCTAAGACCTTATCCACCTCAAACTCACCCCTCTCTCAGATAGGTGGTTGTGGTGGCGGTGAAGTAGTCCTCTATTGTGCCTAAGGCTAACCCTCTAAATAGTAAACAGGGACACAAGGACGTGTCGATCGTTAAACTAGTATAGCCTCTTCTGGTGGTGACTAGGCGGAGGTGCATCTAAACCTATCCGAATGGAACTACCTCTCCCAACCCTCTTACTTCACGCTATGGTGGTTGCTACAACAATCACCTCCTACTAATTGCGATCAAGCTTATTGTGCCTCTCGTGCAGCAACTCGATAATTATGCTCTTTCCCTTATTGTGCCTAGAAGTATGCAATGACTCTTGCTTTTTGTCCCCACCTAATGCAGGTGGTCCAAGTCTCTTGGTCTAGCCATAGTAGTTATCTAATTGACTAACCGCCGAAGCACTAACTGAAAGGGAAATAGGCTTACACCTTTTCCTAATTAATTTTGGTGGTTGAATTGCCCAACACAAATAATTGGACTAACTAGTTTGCCCAAGTTTATAAGTTCTACAGGTACAAAGGTTCACCATAAGCCAATAAAAAGACCAAGAAAAAGGGTTCAAACAAAGGAGCAAAGGGGCAACCGAAGGCTCCCTGGTCGGGCGCACCGGACTGTCCGGTGTGCCACCGGATAGTGTCCGGTGCACCAGGGAACTCCAAAACTGAACTTCGCACCTTCGGGAATTCTCAGAGTCGGCGCGCTATAATTCACTGGACTGTCCGGTGCTCCAAGAGGACGCGGCTCTGAACTCGCCAGTCTCGGGAATTTGCATCGGCTGCTTCGCTATAATTCACCGGACATGTCCGGTGTACACCGGACTGTCCGGTGTAACTGCGGCCCAACGGCTACTTCGGTGCCAACGGCTACCTGCAAGCGCATTAAATGCGCGCCAGCGCGCGCAGAGGTCAGACACGCCCATGCTGGCGCACCGGACACCCTACAGTTCATGTCCGGTGCACCACCGGACATCAAGGCGAGCCCAGCAGTCAGAGCTCCAACGGTCGGAACCCTAACGGCCAGGTGACGTGGCTGTCGCACCGGACATGTCCGATGTGCACTGGACTGTCCGGTGCACCATACGACAGACAGCCTCCACCAAACGGCTAGTTTGGTGGTTGGGGCTATAAATACCCCCAACCACCCCACATTCAAGTCATCCAAGTTTTCCACTTCTCAACCACTTACAAGAGCTAGGCATTCAATTCTAGACACACCCAAGTGATCAAATCCTCTCCAATTCCACACAAGGCTTTAGTGATTAGCGAGAGAGATTTGTTATGTTCTTTTGAGCTCTTGCGCTTGGATTGCTTCTTTTCTTTCTCACTTGTTCTTGTGATCAAAACTCATTTGTAACCGAGGCAAGAGACACCAATTGTGTGGTGGTCCTTGCGGGGAAGTTTTGTTCCCGGTTTTAATTTGAGAAGAGAAGCTCACTCGGTCCGCGGGACCGTTTGAGAGAGGGTGAGGGTTGAAAGAGACCCGGCCTTTGTGGCCTCCTCAACGGGGAGTAGGTTTGCGAGAACCGAACCTCGGTAAAACAAATCCTCGTGTCACACTCTTCATTCGCTTGCGATTTGTTTTGCGCCCTCTCTCTTGGACTCATTATTATTTCTAACGCTAACCCGTCTCGTAGTTGTGTTTATATTTGTAAATTTCAGTTTCGCCCTATTCACCCCCCTCTAGGCGACTTTCAATTGGTATCAGAACCTGGTGCTTCATTAGAGCCTAACCGCTCGAAGTGATGTCGGGAGATCACACCAAGAGGGAGATGGAGACCGGCGACAAGCCCACTACGAGTCACGGGAGCACTTCATCGGAAGACTCCCGCACCAGGGGGAAGGAGAAGAAGAAGAACTCCTCCGACAAAGGGAAGGGGAAGGAGAAGAAATCCTCTTCCCACAAGTCGCATCGGAAAGGCGACAAGCACAAGAGGATGAGGAAAGTGGTCTACTACGAGACCGACTCTTCATCACCATCGACCTCCGACTCCGATGCGCCGTCCGTAACTTCTAAGCGCCAAGAGCGCAAGAAGTATAGTAAGACCCCCCTACGCTACCCCCAAATTTCAAAGCGTACTCCTTTACTCTCCGTTCCATTAGGCAAACCACCGGTTTTTGACGGTGAAGATTATAATATGTGGAGTGACAAAATGAGGCACCATCTAACCTCACTCCACACAAGCATATGGAATGTTGTTGAGTTTGGTGTACAGGTACCATCCGTAGGGGATGAAGACTACGACTCGGACGAGGTGGCCCAAATCCACCACTTTAACTCCCAAGCTACCACTGTACTCCTCGCCTCTCTAAGTCGAGAGGAGTATAACAAGGTGCAAGGGTTAAAAAGTGCGAAGAAAATTTGGGACGTACTCAAGACCGCGCACGAGGGAGACGAGGTGACAAAGATCACCAAGCGGGAGACGATCGAGGGAGAGCTCGGTCGCTTCATGCTTCACCAAGGGGAGGATCCACAAGCAATGTACAACCGCTTGAAGACCTTGGTGAACCAAGTGCGCAACCTCGGGAGCGAAAAATGGGATGACCATGAGATGGTCAAGGTTATTCTTAGATCCCTCGTATTTCTTAACCCTACACAAGTTCAATTAATTCGAGGTGATCCTAGATATAAGCTAATGTCTCCCAAGGAGGTTATAGGAAAATTTGTGAGCTTTGAGCTAATGATTAAAGGCTCAAAGAAAATCATCGAGCAAGGCACCTCCTCCACGCCCGAGGCACAACCGGTCGCTTTCAAGGTGACGGAAGATAAGAAGGAGGAGGCTACTCCAAGTCGAACACCCATCGACGCCTCCAAGCTCGACAACGAGGAGATGGCGCTCATCATCAAGAGCTTCTGCCAAATCCTCAAGCAAAGGAGGGGGAAAGACTACAAACCCCGCTCCAAGAAAGTATGCTACAAGTGTGGTAAGCCCGGTCACTTTATTGCCAAATGTCCTATTTCTAGTGACAGTGACAGGGGCGACGACAAGGGGAGAAGAAAGGAGAAGAGATATCACAAGAAGAAGGGCGGCGATGCCCACGTGTGCCGCGAGTGGGACTCCGATGAGAGCTCCACCGACTCCTCCTCCGACGAGGACGCCGCCAACATCGCCGTCGCCAAAGGACTTCTCTTCCCCAACGTCGGCCACAAGTGCCTCATGGCCAAGGACGGCAAAAAGAAGAAGGTTAAATCTAAATCCTCCACTAAATATGAGTCCTCTAGTGATGATAATGCTAGTGATGAGGAGGATAATTTGCATACTCTTTTTGCCGACCTAAACATGCAACAAAAGGAAAAACTAAATGAGCTAATTAGTGCCATCCATGAAAAGGATGATCTCTTGGACTCCCAAGAGGACTTCCTAATCAAGGAAAATAAAAAGCATGTTAAGGTTAAGAATGCTTATGCTCTAGAGGTAGAAAAATGTGAGAAGTTATCTAGTGAGCTAAGCACATGCCATGACACTATTGCCAACCTTAGAAATGAAAATGCCAAATTAATTGCTAAGGTTGATTCTCATGTTTGTGATGTTTCAATTCCCAATCTTAGAAATGATAATGTTGATTTGCATGCTAAGATTAAGGAATTGAATGATTCTCTTGCTAGCCTTAGGATTGAAAATGAAAAATTAATTGCTAAGGCTAAAGATTTTGATGTTTGCAATGTTACTATTTCTAACCTTAGAAGTGAGAATGACATACTGCATGCTAAGGTTGTAGAATTAAAATCTTGCAAACCCTCAACATCTACCGTTGAGCATGTTTCCATTTGCACTAGATGTAGAGATGTTGATATTAATGCTATTCATGATCACATGGTCTTAATTAAACAACAAAATGATCACATAGCAAAATTAGATGCTAAAATTGCCGAGCATAACTTAGAAAATGAAAAGTTTAAATTTGCTAGAAGTATGCTCTATAATGGGAGACGCCCTGGCATCAAGGATGGCATTGGCTTCCAAAAGGGAGACAATGTCAAACTTAGTGTCCCTCCTAAAAATTTGTCTAACTTTGTTAAGGGCAAGACTCCCATGCCTCAGGATAATGAGGGTTACATTTTGTACCCTGCTGGTTATCCCGAGAACAAAATTAGGAGAATTCATTCTAGGAAGTCTCACTCTGGCCCTAACCATGCTTTTATGTATAAGGGTGAGACATCTAGCTCTAGGCAACCAACCCGTGCTAAGTTGCCTAGAAAGAAAACTCCTAGTGCATCAAATGATCATAGCATTTCATTTAAAACTTTTGATGCATCTTATGTGTTGACTAACAAATCCGGCAAGGTAGTTGCCAAGTTTGTTGGGGGCAAACACAAGGGCTCCAAGACTTGTGTTTGGGTACCCAAAGTTCTTGTTTCTAATGCCAAAGGACCCAAAACCATTTGGGTACCTAAAGTCAAGAACTAAACTTGTTTTGTAGGTTTATGCATCCGGGGGCTCTAGTTGGATCATCGATAGCGGGTGCACAAACCACATGACAGGGGAGAAGAAGATGTTCTCCTCCTACGAGAAAAACCAAGATCCCCAATGAGCTATCACATTCGGGGATGGAAACCAAGGTTTGGTCAAAGGTTTGGGTAAAATTGCTATATCTCCTGACCATTCCATTTCCAATGTTTTTCTTGTAGATTCTTTAGATTACAATTTGCTTTCCGTATCTCAATTATGTCAAATGGGCTACAACTGTCTATTTACTGATGTAGGTGTCACTGTCTTTAGAAGAAGTGATGATTCAATAGCATTTAAGGGTGTGTTAGAGGGTCAGCTATACTTGGTAGATTTTGATAGAGCTGAACTCGACACTTGATTAATTGCTAAGACTAACATGGGTTGGCTCTGGCACCGACGACTAGCTCATGTTGGAATGAAGAATCTTCATAAGCTTCTAAAGGGAGAGCACATTTTAGGACTAACAAATGTTCATTTTGAGAAAGACAGGATTTGTAGCGCATGCCAAGCCGGGAAGCAAGTTGGCACTCATCATCCACACAAGAACATCATGACAAGTGACAGGCCACTGGAGCTCCTACACATGGATTTATTCGGCCCGATCGCTTACATAAGCATCGGCGGGAGTAAGTACTGTCTTGTTATTGTGGATGATTATTCTCGCTTCACTTGGGTATTCTTTTTGCAGGAAAAATCACAAACCCAAGAGATTCTAAAGGGATTCTTGAGACGGGCTCAAAATGAGTTCGGCTTAAGGATCAAGAAAATTAGAAGCGACAACGGGACGGAGTTCAAGAACTCACAAGTTGAAGGCTTCCTTGAGGAGGAGGGCATCAAGCATGAGTTCTCTTCTCCCTACACCCCACAACAAAATGGTGTAGTGGAGAGGAAGAATCGAACTCTATTGGACATGGCAAGAACCATGCTTGATGAGTACAAGACACCGGATCGGTTTTGGGCCGAGGCGGTCAACACCGCCTGCTACGCCATCAACCGGTTATATCTACACCGAATCCTCAAGAAGACATCCTATGAACTCCTAACCGGTAAAAAGCCCAATATTTCATATTTTAGAGTTTTTGGTAGCAAATGCTTTATTCTTGTTAAGAGAGGTAGAAAATCTAAATTTGCTCCTAAAACTGTAGAAGGCTTTTTACTAGGATATGACTCAAACACAAGGGCATATAGAGTCTTTAACAAGTCCTCAGGACTTGTTGAAGTTTCTTGTGATGTTGTGTTTGATGAAACTAATGGCTCTCAAGTAGAGCAAGTTGATCTTGATGAGATAGGTGAAGAACAGGCTCCGTGCATCGCGCTAAGGAACATGTCCATTGGGGATGTGTGCCCTAAGGAATCCGAAGAGCCTCCACATGCACAAGATCAACCATCCTCCTCCACGCAAGCATCCCCACCAACTCAAAATGAGGATGAGGCTCAAGTAGATGAAGGAGAAGATCAAGGAGATGAGCCATCTCAAGATGACGGCAATGATCAAGGGGGAGATGCCAATGATCAAGACAAGGAGGATGAAGAACCAAAGCCGCCACACCCAAGAGTCCACCAAGCAATCCAACGAGATCACCCCGTCGACACCATCCTCGGCGACATTCATAAGGGGGTAACTACTCGATCTCGTGTTGCACATTTTTGTGAGCATTACTCTTTTGTTTCCTCCATTGAGCCACACAGGGTTGAGGAAGCACTACAAGATTCGGATTGGGTGATGGCGATGCAAGAGGAGCTCAACAACTTCACTAGGAACGAGGTATGGCATTTAGTTCCACGTCCTAACCAAAATGTTGTAGGAACCAAGTGGGTCTTCCGCAACAAGCAAGACGAGCATGGTGTGGTGACAAGGAACAAAGCTCGACTCGTGGCCAAGGGGTATTCACAAGTCGAAGGTTTGGATTTTGGTGAAACCTATGCACCCGTAGCTAGGCTTGAGTCAATTCGAATATTATTAGCCTATGCTACTTACCATGGCTTCAAGCTTTATCAAATGGACGTAAAGAGTGCCTTCCTTAATGGACCGATCAAGGAAGAGGTCTATGTTGAGCAACCTCCCGGCTTTGAAGACAGTGAGTATCCTAACCATGTCTATAGGCTCTCTAAGGCGCTTTATGGGCTCAAGCAAGCCCCAAGAGCATGGTATGAATGCCTTAGAGATTTCCTTATTGCTAATGGCTTCAAAGTCGGAAAAGCCGATCCTACTTTATTTACTAAAACTCTTGACAATGATTTGTTTGTATGCCAAATTTATGTTGATGATATCATATTTGGGTCTACTAACGAATCTACTTGTGAAGAATTTAGTAGGATCATGACACAAAAATTCGAGATGTCTATGATGGGGGAGTTGAAGTATTTTCTAGGATTCCAAGTCAAGCAACTCCAAGAGGGCACCTTCATTTGCCAAACAAAGTATACACAAGACATTCTAACCAAGTTTGGAATGAAGGATGCCAAGCCCATCAAGACACCCATGGGAACTAATGGACATCTCGACCTCGACACGGGAGGTAAGTCTGTGGATCAAAAGGTATACCGGTCGATGATAGGTTCATTACTCTATCTATGTGCATCTCGACCGGACATTATGCTTTCCGTATGCATGTGTGCAAGATTCCAAGCCGACCCTAAGGAATCACACCTTACGGCCGTGAAACGAATCTTGAGATATTTGGCTTATACTCCTAAGTTTGGGCTTTGGTACCCTCGGGGATCCACATTTGATTTAATTGGTTATTTGGATGCCGATTGGGCGGGGTGTAAAATTAATAGAAAGAGCACATCGGGGACTTGCCAGTTCTTGGGAAGATCCTTGGTGTCTTGGGCTTCAAAGAAGCAAAATTCGGTCGCTCTTTCTACCGCCGAAGCCTAGTATATTGCCGCAGGCCATTGTTGCGCGCAATGCTTTGGATGAGGCAAACCCTGCGGGACTATGGTTACAAATTAACCAAAGTACCTCTTCTATGTGATAATGAGAGTGCAATCCGCATGGCGGATAATCCCGTTGAGCATAGCCGCACTAAACACATAGCCATTCGGTATCATTTTCTTAGGGATCACCAACAAAAGGGGGATATCGAGATTGCATACATTAATACTAAAGATCAATTAGCCGATATCTTTACCAAGCCACTAGATGAACAAACTTTTACCAAACTTAGGCATGAGCTCAATATTCTTGATTCTAGGAATTTCTTTTGGTAAACTTGCACACATAGCTCATAAGTATACCTTTGATCATATCTCTTTTATATGCTATGACTAATGTGTTTTCAAGTGTATTTCAAACCATGTCATAGGTATATTGAAAGGGAATTGGAGTCTTCGGCGAAGACAAAGGCTTCCACTCCACTCTACTACTCATCCTTCGCCGTCGCTCCGCTTCACTCTCCGTCTTTGGTATAATCTTCACTCCTATGTTTTATTTACTAAAGGGGAGAAAGTAGTTACATAAGGGCCTATATTTCATTCCAAGTATCCGTTTTTGGCGATTCATGCCAAAGGGGGAGAAAGTATTGGCCCAAAGCAAAAGGACCGCACCACCACCCTAATTTTAAAATTAATGATTTTCAATTGATAAATTTCAAATTGGTATCTCTTTGTGTTCTAAAGGGGGAGAAAGTAGTATTTTCAAAATTGATATCTTAAAACCCTCTTGAACACTAAGAGGAGAATTTATTGAGGGGGAGTTTTGTTTAGTCAAAGGAAAAGCATTTGGAACAAGGAGAGAAAATTCCAAACTTGAAAATGCTTCGCAAAGATCTCATTCACTTACCTTTGACTATGTTGCAAAAGGACTTTGAAAAGGATTTACAAAAAGAATTTGCAAAAACAAAACATGTGGTGCAAGCGTGGTCTAAAATGTTAAAAATAAAGAAACAATCCATGCATATCTAGTAAGTAATATTTATTGGCTCAAATAATAAGTAACCTTTGCACTTACAATTATGCAATCTAGTTCAATTATGCACTTCTATATTTGCTTTGGTTTGTGTTGGCATCAATCACCAAAAAGGGGGAGATTGAAAGGGAAATAGGCTTACACCTTTTCCTAATTAATTTTGGTGGTTGAATTGCCCAACACAAATAATTGGACTAACTAGTTTGCCCAAGTTTATAAGTTCTACAGGTACAAAAGTTCACCATAAGCCAATAAAAAGACCAAGAAAAAGGGTTCAAACAAAGGAGCAAAGGGGCAACCGAAGGCTCCCTGGTCGGGCGCACCGGACTGTCCGGTGTGCCACCGGACAGTGTCCGGTGCACCAGGGAACTCCAAAACTGAACTTCGCACCTTCGAGAATTCTCAGAGTCGGCGCGCTATAATTCACCGGACTGTCCGATGTGCACCGGACAGTGTCCGGTGCTCCAAGAGGACGCGGCTCTGAACTCGCCAGTCTCGGGAATTTGCATCGGCTGCTTCGCTATAATTCACCGGACATGTCCGGTGTACACCGGACTGTCCGGTGTAACTGCGGCCCAACGGCTACTTCGGCGCCAACGGCTACCTGCGAGCGCATTAAATGCGCGCCAGCGCGCGCAGAGGTCAGACAGGCCCATGCTGGCGCACCGGACACCCTACAGTTCATGTCCGGTGCGCCACCGGACATCAAGGCGAGCCCAGCAGTCAGAGCTCCAACGGTCGGAACCCTAACGACCAGGTGATGTGGCTGTCGCACCGGACATGTCCGGTGTGCACCGGACTGTCCGGTGCACCATACGACAGACAGCCTCCACCAAACGGCTAGTTTGGTGGTTGGGGCTATAAATACCCCCAACCACCCCACATTCAAGTCATCCAAGTTTTCCACTTCTCAACCACTTACAAGAGCTAGGCATTCAATTCTAGACACACCCAATTGATCAAATCCTCTCCAATTCCACACAAGGCTTTAGTGATTAGCAAGAGAGATTTGTTGTGTTCTTTTGAGCTCTTGCGCTTGGATTGCTTCTTTTCTTTCTCACTTGTTCTTGTGATCAAAACTCATTTGTAACCGAGGCAAGAGACACCAATTGTGTGGTGGTCCTTGCGGGGAAGTTTTGTTCCCGGTTTTAATTTGAGAAGAGAAGCTCACTCGGTCCGCGGGACCGTTTGAGAGAGGGTGAGGGTTGAAAGAGACCCGGCCTTTGTGGCCTCCTCAACGGGGAGTAGGTTTGCGAGAACCGAACCTCGGTAAAACAAATCCTCGTGTCACACTCTTCATTCGCTTGCGATTTGTTTTGCGCCCTCTCTCTTGGACTCATTATTATTTCTAACGCTAACCCGTCTCGTAGTTGTGTTTATATTTGTAAATTTCAGTTTCGCCCTATTCACCCCCCCCCCCTCTAGGCGACTTTCACTAACCAACTATAATGACTAAACTAACAAAAAATTCATCACTAAAACTCACTGCTCTGACCACCAACCATCTATGGATTGTCTAGTGACTACTGAACTTACCCTGCCACAGTGAACCTTTTGAGCCTTGGCCTTAGCCTATAATCATGGGATTGTCTATGAGTTTAACAATTCCTAACATGGTGTAGAATAAAGTCAAAAGATTCTACATAATAAATATAGTCTAATGGTATTATATTCCTATTTAGAGCAAAGCAATTTGATATAAGAGAGGAGAAAAGAGTGTCTTTTCTACATCTCATGCGACTATGAAGAGCGGAAGCGAAAAGGTACATGCCACATAAACCGAATCACTAACTAGAGGCAATGATAGAAGCGAATGAGGATCAAAATGTGAATTTAGAATTATTAACAACCAAAGACTAGAAATCACCGCAACATGAGGATAAGATGATCAAATGCCAAGACTTGAAGTCAAAAGGCAAAATTGGAGGCTTTGGGGGCTCTCAATTGAGTATAGTGTATGGTAGTAGAGGTTTAAAGAGCCACAAATCCTAATTGAGTTAGGAACCCTAAAATAAATATTAAAGAGTAAAATTAGAGTTTGGCTTGAGGCCCACAGTGGAATCAAAGGGAATGGATTTGCACAAAAATGAAAACCTTGGGTTTGCAATGTGGAAATGATTGACTGTATAATAGTAAGGATGCATGAATGGGCATAGGGGCGTAGGGGTGTGTAGGATGACATAGGCATATAGCAAACTTAGGTGAGGTGGTATAGAGAGCATTGTGCAACGTGCAGCGTAGAGGCAGCACACTGCATAACAAGGCGCAAGCGTAGGCGAGTGGTGTGAGTCATCAAGGAAATGTATCTTTACGAGTGAGAGCACAGTGCAGCGAGGCAGATGGTGTGTGAGAATGATCTCTTGAGGGAGGAAAGAACAATGTATCGTATTTTTCTGAAGGAGCTGACAAGCGGAATTTGTTAGTAGGACCCACATGTTTGAGAACTTACACCCAAACAATGAATATGTCTAGAGGACCATTAGACACAACACCACATGTATGAATAGTACGCACCATTCAGGAAACCCTAGGCACCAAACACATATAGTGAAAACACTGGTCATGTCTGGTGCACACCATGTGCGACTGTGATTTGCGGATGAAATAAGTACCCAACCTTCAATTAACATGTCTAGTGAGGCATATGGTGATTTGTTCGGTGCACAAAAAATGTAAAAAAATCATTTTCTCATGGACATTACGCTAAACCAAATCTCAATATTTTTAATATGGACATAAACAATGGTATAGATTGATATTAGCAACCTCTCTTAAACACTAAGATTTTTAAGATCTGCCTTAGGATAAACAATTTTTAAGAAAATAGGCAATGAGAGATGAACTTATGGTTATTCCAATAGAAGTACGAGACATATTGAGCATTTAATACTCCCCCTATATGTAATATTCACAAGTTTTTTCCAAACATCAATAAGATAAATGATAAAATAACATACATGCATAGGTTATAAAGAAATGAAGGTTAAACCTAGTTGCTTGTCTCAAGCTTCTTTACACACTTTTGGGCAATTATCGTTGCTAGGTTAGACAAGCTATATGTGCAAATCATAATTTAAAGTGTATGTATTATATTGCAATGCAAATTTGACAACATAAACTTATGATTATGTGAAGTTGCTAAGATCAAGTATAAAAATGGATTTTCTAGTGGCTTTGTGAAAATATCTACTAAATGATCATCCATCCTTACTGCTTCTAGTGATATATATCTTCTTTAGCTACATAATCTATAAGGAAATGATTATAGATGTCAATGTGCTTGGTGTGAGAATTTTGTACTAGATTATTTGTATGTTTTACATCACTCTCATTGTTACACAAAAGAGGTACCTTTTCTAGCGCTATATTATACCGTAGAAGGATTTGTTTCATATATAAACTTTATGTGCAACAAGCACCCACAGCTATGTATTCTGCTTCGATGGTTGACAAGGCAACACTGTTTTTATTTCTTTGAATTCTATGATACTAGTGTTCTATCGAGCATATTCTAGAGGTATTTTTCTATCAATTTTATATCCAACATAATCTAAGTCAAAATAACCAAGAAGTTCAAAACTACCTCATTTGGCATAATAAAGCCCAATGCCTAGTGTGTGATTTAGGTACATAAGGATTCTTTTATGGCACTTAAGTGAGCTTCCTTAGGATTAGCTTAAAATCTAGCACATATACAAATACTAAACATGATATCGGTTCTAGTGCAATTAAACACGCTAGCAATCATAGACTGATGGAGAGTTTGATCAATCGAGTTGCCTTCATCATCTAGGCCGAGACATCCATTTGATGACATTGGGGTTTTGATTGGCTTAAAATCATCAATATTTAACCTCTTGAGCAAGTCTTGGCCGAGACATCAACTCACCAAATTCCTTGCAATGCCATTCATTTATTGAGCCAATGGTTATATCTTCAACATAAACTTGACAATCAAAGATATAGCCATGGTATATCTTGGTAAACGGTATGGTGTTGACTACCCTAATCTTGAAGCCCTTCTTAATAAAAGGCCCTGAGGATGCTCATACCATGACCTCTGAGCTTGATTTTGCCCATATAGTGCCTTGAACAACCTATAAACATAATTAGGATGTCTAAGTTCTTCAAACATGGAAGGTTGGTCAACGTATACGAGTTCACTTATGAAGATATTTAAGAATGCACTTTTTACATCCATTTGAATTAATTTAGTGTCATGGTTGGATGCATATATAAGTAGCATATCGTCATTGGATCGACATTATGGTACTAAGGGTACTAGAGAAAAGGTAGCAAGGAAAGTATACATAAGTTCTAAAACAATAGAATATGTCTACAAAGTAACGACATCGGAGCCTTAACACACAAATTTGTATAGAGAGGCTTAGGTTACAGTATACATCCTAGGAGAGCTTAAGCCAAGCTCATTCTACCTGTTTCTAAGCGTATTTCTTGACCTATGCTATGTTTGATTTCTAATTCCTGGCTGAGATCCTAGGGTTTTAGTTTTGTGTTGTTCGCGTTGGGCTTGTCGAGCCTTTTAAACTCCCCCTTTCTTGCTATGCTTCCCCTTTTATAGCTCAAGGGAGAGGCAGGACTTACATGTATGCTCTACCTATAGATCATCAAGCGAATTGTCCCCATCATGTCATGGTATTGTATGAGCACAACTGTAGATTTTATACATTTATACCTTGTAGCTATGCAAAATGCATGTTGGGCGTGCACCAGTGTTACTCGTTCCTGTTGAGGTGACCTTTTGAGGCACTTCTCAGAGTGAGGACGAGTGCCTTAATGGAGCTGGTACACTGTAATAGGAGCTGACTATATGGTTCCTTATAAATTTATTATGTGGAAGTACATCTCTACTACCTAGCCATGGTTATAGTGAGTTTACTATTCTTAGGTAATGTGCATGATTGCTTGTCCTAGTATGCAATGGCACACCTGCATAGTGGCAACAAGTACACTTGCCTCTCTAAGAGCATGTTAGGGTGAAGGTGTGATCATAAGGTCATCTGTCGTATTTAATGTGGTAGTTGAGAGCCTTATTTTTCTTCGCATTCATAGAAATTCCTATCCGGACTATATGTTGTATTTGAGGACCTTCCTGAGGTGATTGCTATACCAGCCATAGTGAAAGCTCTCTTGTGAGTTTTGGTGTTTGGATGACAACTCAATTAAAGGACTAACAAGTGTACTAAGTGTTGAATAGGTGCTTAAGGTAAAGCTAACAAGGTTCAATAAGTGAACAAGTGTGATGGTCCAAGGACTAGATGATGATAGATAATGGGCATCACAAGTAAGATGGACATTGCAAAAGTGATACTCGGGTGCGTAGCTCGAAGACAACTGATCAAGCCAAGGACGGAGGCAAGAAGAGCTTCGAGGTACCAAGTGCATGGGAGAAGGTCAAGAAGGCTGAGGAACCCAAAGCCAAGGGTGAAGAAGAAGGCTTGCAAAGTCAAGGGTGATCGAGTTGAGAACAGCTACGGCACATCAAGGATCACTACATAAGGACGTGACTTACAACCAATGAGGCAACAGCTACAGTTATGTGGTGTAAGTCATAAGGCTCAATATCAAGCTCGAGAAATGAACAAGGGAGTTGGAGCTCAGATATGTCAATCTAGATCAAGTCAAGTTGACTTAATGGTTTAGAATCCAACATCGACCTCAAACATGCCAAATTGGGTAAAATGGTGAAAAAGGTTAAGTATGTAAGGTTTGAGTGTTCAACCATGTTGCATACACCTCTTACTACAAATTTGGTGCTTTGGTTTGCTCTCTAACTCTTTCTGTAGAGAAAGTACCATTCTGAGCTCTGTTGGAGGAGAAACAGAAAAGCTACGAGAAGAACAAGAAAGATGTAAGTTTCTAGGACTAAATCAATTGGATTATACTCTAAATGTGTTTGTTTAAGTCTCAGGAAAATCCTCTCAAAAGTTGAAGTCAAACGGAGAAAGAACGGAGGAAAAATCACTTAGTGTGTTGTTGGCTGGTGCACAGGACAGTGAATAGTAGCTGTCCGGTGCACAGGACAGTGAATAGTAACTCTGTCCGGTGCACAGGACAGTGAATAGAAACCTGTCCGGTGCACAGGACAGTGAATAGTCCCTGTCCGGTGCACATGACAGTGAATAGTCGCTGCGTCCGGTGCACAGGACAGTGAATAGTGCTGTGTCCGGTGCACAGGACAGTGAATAGTACCTGTCCGGTGCACCAACGGCTAGCTGTTCCAGAGAAGGAAACTGCCAATCAGATCCGTTACTGTTCACTGTCCGGTGCGCCACCGGACAGTCCGGTGCACCCGCAACCAGGGAAGGCTGGGAGCTTCCAAATGAAGCTCCAACGGCTCCTAGGCCATTTGGGGCTATAAAAGGGACCCCTAGACGCCTCAAACAAGCACACAAGTGCAGCCAACAAGTCCATACACCATTTGGATCAATTCTTTCTCTCCCTCTCTTGTGTATCTCTCTAGTTTGTGTAGAGGCGAAGTTATAAGCCTTTAGAGAGAGGGGGAGTGCTGCTGAGAGCTAGAGCAAAATCTTGAGCGCATTGTTACTCTGTCGGAGTGCTGTTGAGAAGATTGTAAGCAGCCATGACATCGTTGTAACTGATATCAACATAGTGGAAGGCTCTATCTGTCGCCCGACAGATCTGAGCAAACGGAGGAAGGAGTAGAAATAGACTCCAAGCCAAGGTGTGGCTAACTCCACGAGGACTAGGCAAGCATTTCAGGCTTGGCCGAACCTCAGGATAAATCCCTATGTCTGTGTGCTCTGCTCTGTGCTGTGTGCTGTTTCTCTGTCTTATTTGTTGTTTATACTTGCACTTCAATATTTATATGTGCTATAAGTTGTCTTCGAAGTGCAGGGTATTTTAAGACAGGAACTTCAATTCCGCTGCAACCTACTCGAAGGGTCCTTCATTCCACTGCGATCCAGCCTTCGAGTAGAGTAAGAATTTCCAGTTATAAAGTGATAATTTTTATTCGCCTATTCACCCCCCCCCCCCTCTAGGCGACATCCAGATCCTGTTCCCGGGCAAAGGGAACTTTCAATTGGTATCGGAGCTAGGCCTCTCCAGTGTGGGCTTAGCCGTCCGGAGATAACGATGTCGTCACAAGAGGTAATTGTAGAACTTCTTTTAGGCGATGGTTCTAATTACAAATCTTGGTCTGTCTCTATTTACAAAGCTTTCATGAATGTTGATTCTGATTTGAGACAGATCTTCAGTAGAAGTATTTTTCCCTCTGATTTTAGTAAAAATCCTTCTAATGAAGAACTAAGATGTTTATCTATCAATCACCATGCTTGCAACATCTTAGTTGACTCTCTTTCTAGAAGTGCTTATTTTGCCATCATGAGCAGTGATAGTGATCTATTTGTTGATGCTCATGATTTATGGAATAGAATTAAAGAAAAATATTCTGTGACAAACTGTGATGCTCCTACTCCCTATATTACTTGTGTTACTAACCATTCAGAGGGAGAAGAACAAGAACGATGGCACCCAAACGATGAATCCACCTCGTCGACAGGTTTGTTCTCCACTAGTGATAAATGTTTTATTGCTAACAATGACGGTGGAGACGAAAGCCATGATGAGAAGGAATATGAGGATGATAGCGAGGATGAATCTTCATCATCACAAGGTACATTTTCCTATATCGCTTCCACTGACATTAATGACAGGGAAAATGAGACCGATGATGTGGAAGAAGAGGAGATTCGCCGTTTCTACAACCATCTCAACAAAGCGGACAAAGCTCTCTTGGTTAAGTTGTTGAGAAGGAACAAGGAACAAGGCGAGACGCTTCTCAGGCTAGAGGAGACTCTCATCAAAACAAACAACAGCCTGGAGAAGATGACCAAAGAACATGAGGAGCTAAGGTGCTCTCATGATGTCTTGGTCCAACGGTATGATTCAATGTTAATTGAGCAAAGTAATAATGATGACGCTCTATCTAATGTTGCTCAACTTAAAACTGAAAATTCTATGCTTAGAAGTCAAGTAGAAACAATGAATTTAGAAAAGCTTGCTCTTAGTGAAAAGTATGATACGTTGTCATACTCTCATAGTAAACTAGTTGATGATCATATCATGCTCGATATTGCTCATGAGGTAGTAATTACTAGTTTAAACTCATATGAACCTCATTCTTGCACTAGTAATCAATTGGTCAAAATATTATCATGTGCTGACCTCCACCGCCCCAAGAAAGGCCAATCTTTGTTTGAGAAACAAGTTGCAGGATCAAAAAGGAAATTGCTTGGGAACAAGAAACAAAGACAATTAAGGAGAAGATGCCTTGCTCGACTTCCGCAAGATATCTACGAACACGTGGTGAAGAAGCTTGAGGAAGGAGAAACCGCAGCAAGGGTCAAACTCCATGAGAAGGATGTTCCCAAAGCAATAAATAAAGAAATCAACATGAACAAGGAAAAAGGTAAAAACTCAATTAATCATGTTGTTTGCACTGATCATCTCTCCATGTCATTTAAGTACAAAAAGGGAAAAGAAAAAAGGAGGTGCTTCAAGTGCAAGAAGTTAGGCCACCTCATCGCGTCTTGTCCGTACCAAGACAAGAATAAAGGGACAAGGAGTTGTTTTGGATGCAACAATCAGGACCACACGATCACTTCATGTCCGGTCATGAAGAATCAAGGATGTGCATCCTCCAAGGTGACCCTCACCAAGGAAAATGACAAACAGCAAGCGTCATGTCAGGTTGAGCGACGCTTCTGCTACAAGTGTGGTGAGCAGGGTCATCTATCCAAGGTATGTTATAAAGGTAAGATTCCTAAGCAAGTGAATTTGTCTCAATCTTATTCGCGTAGGAGACCCAAATCATACACTTGTGCTAGATCTATAACGAGATCACCTAGAACTAGCACAAAGGCAATTTGGGTACCTAAGGCACATTTAGATGATCATTATGGACCCATCCCGAGATGGGTACCAAACTGTGCTAACTAGACCATGCAGGTGCCTTGAGATGGACTGGAGACCATGGGAGAGCTTAAGACGGTTACCTAAAACTCTATGCTTAAGTTGTTAATCGTTTTTGTGTTTATTGACCCAAGGTTGAATTATTGTGAGACACTAATCCCATGTTCATCTCAAGTGAAATAAGGTGTATAGGTCCTTAATCATTATTGGTGAATCAAACAAAGGACCTTGATGAGATTCTTCAACTTGCTCTCCATAGGATGGTACCCTTGTATCGTAAGTACTTTGTTGATAATCAGTATTGCTCGATGTGTTACCTGTCCTTGGAGTAGTTATGTCTCTTGATTGCCTGTGTTAAGTATCTTTCAATCAATGATTAGTGATTTCCAAGATCGTAACCATGCGTGCTTAATCATGATTAGGTACTCTCAATTGGTATCTTATCATTGCTTAATCATTCTTTGGGTAACTTATCATTTGAGATATCCTCCATGATTAACTCTTGTTGTGTTCGTGAATAAACCTGCATCCCGTTGTGAGTTATGCTATATGGTTTTATGATTAGTCTGTGTGAAAATATGACATATTGCTTAGTTTATATGATGACCCTATTGTGGCACTATGTGTTATGTCTCTAATGCATTCTCTCGAGCTATGAAGTGCATAAATAATAGGGAACTTTCAGTTGGTTTGTGGTAATAACTGGTGCTCTCATGGCCATACTGGTAAAAGGCAAAGGTATGGAAAATGGAACTGTGCAATTTTATTGAATATCTTGAAGTTCCATTGATTGTGATCATAGCTGTGTTCTTGCATTTCACTGGTAGTACCATGGCTTAGGAGACTTATGCCTTAAAATGTTTTTTTCTTCCGGTGCACCATTGATTGTGATCATAGCTGTGTTCTGGTGTACCTAAAGAACCTTCTTAACTATGCTTAAGACATGATCGTGTTGTTTTTCAATTGGTTTATGTAATGCAATGATAGTTAAGTATGAAGCATGTCTAAGTTGCGTGTAGAAGTTAGACTTCCTGTGAGTATTCAATTGGCTTAGGTGCTCCTGAGGCATGCATTGTTGTATTTAGTCAACCTTTCATTTAGCCTTCAATTTGTATTAAGTGGCTTTTGGTATTTAATTGATATCTCTTTGGGATGAAAGTGATAGAGTATGCCTTGACCAAGGTATGTTGTGATCCCCTCTAGTTCTGAGGAAGCTAGAGTGTGCAAAGTGCAAGTCATTCAAATACTTGATGCACAACTTGAGGGGGAGCATACATAACTTGTGTCTTTTGAGACTAACTGTTTCTTGAGCAATCTTGTACAATCTCAAGGTGGAAAAGAGAAGATGAGCATGAAATGGAGCAATCAGGACTTGAGTACCTCTGTAAGTCAAGTAATTGGTATCTTAAGTCATGAGTAATTGTATATCCTTAGATTGCTCATGCTCTATAATATTTGGTGATACTCTATGCCTATCCTTAAATATCATGAAGCTATGATAATAAATGATCTTGCAAATTGGTATCTTTCAATTGGTAGCCGTGATAGTTTGCTTCAATTGACATCTTTTGATAATCATTAGAATAGAAGTTTCTTCTTGTGTCCAATACTATAACTTGTTCTAAGTTTGGTGTCTTAGCAACAAGAAAAGGTTAGGATAAAGAATCAGGCACAAGGGTAGAGAAGCTCTCGAGAGATTAAATACTTTCAAGATGGGAAGTGCACTACAACATGGTAAAGGTTCAAAGGAAGTATTAATCTTTTTGCGTATACGTATCTTACTTAAATGTTGGTGGTACATATGTTCAATAAGTAAGGGGGAGTGTTGATAGTGTGTTTTTCCTCCTAAAACACCCCGCTGTCCCTTGACATCATCATATGTTCTTGCTTGAGTATGGTTTTTGGTGTTTGATGTCAAAGGGGGAGAAGTTGTGCATTAAAGCTTATCTCAACCTGAGAGGAAAGCTTATCCTAAGGGGTGATGTGTTAGTTTGAGCCTTGCCAGTGTGATATTCATATGCTTCTTCTTGCAGTATTATATGTGTTGCATCATATGGACTAGTGCTTGTGCTGCTATGAATTAATTGGCATCTATTGTGTTCTTTCTGAAATAGATAGTCATGTGGTTAATGGTGCTTTAAGATTGTTTTAAATTAGTATCTTAGTTTAAATTGGTATTAGTTTGAATTGGTATCTTAATGGTGAATAGTGGTAGGTTGATATTCCTGTGATATATCCACAAAATTGAATGATGTTTAACTCTGATTACATGCATTTGTGTGTTATAGCATCATGTGTTTGATTCTTGACACAAAGCATCCCAAAAAGTGCTAAGGTGTAGAAATGTTTCGAATTGCCTAAGTATGTGCAAATTGGCGTCTGAGGCCAAAATTATGTTTTTGAAGTAAGCAAATATTTAGGGGGAGCATTCTATAAACTTAGAATTCAAAATTTGTGCTTCAAATCTTATTCTTATGTAAGCTTTAATTGTGTTGCCATCAATCACCAAAAAGGGGGAGATTGAAAGCTCCCTTGTGAGTTTTGGTGTTTGGATGACAACTCAATTAAAGGACTAACAAGTGTACTAAGTGTTGAACAGGTGCTTAAGGTAAAGCTAACAAGGTTCAACAAGTGAACAAGTGTGATGGTCCAAGGACTAGATGATGATAGATAATGGGCATCACAAGTAAGATGGACATTGCAAAAGTGATACTCGGGTGCGTAGCTCGGAGACAGCTGATCAAGCCAAGGACGGAGGCAAGAAGAGCTTCGAGGTACCAAGTGCATGGGAGAAGGTCAAGAAGGCTGAGGAACCCAAAGCCAAGGGTGAAGAAGAAGGCTTGCAAAGTCAAGGGTGATCGAGTTGAGAACAACTACGGCACATCAAGGATCACTACATAAGGACGTGACTTACAACCAATGAGGCAACAGCTACAGTTATGTGGTGTAAGTCATAAGGCTCAAGATCAAGCTCGAGAAATGAACAAGGGAGTTGGAGCTCAGATATGTCAATCTAGATCAAGTCAAGTTGACTTAATGGTTTAGAGTCCAACATCGACCTCAAACATGCCAAATTGGGTAAAATGGTGAAAAAGGTTAAGTATGTAAGGTTTGAGTGTTCAACCATGTTGCATACACCTCTTACTACAAATTTGGTGCTTTGGTTTGCTCCCTAACTCTTTCTGTAGAGAAAGTACCATTCTGAGCTCTGTTGGAGGAGAAACAGAAAAGCTAGGAGAAGAACAAGAAAGATGTAAGTTTCTAGGACTAAATCAATTGGATTATACTCTAAATGTGTTTGTTTAAGTCTCAGGAAAATCCTCTCAAAAGTTGAAGTCAAACGGAGAAAGAACGGAGGAAAAATCACTTAGTGTGTTGTTGGCTGGTGCACAGGACAGTGAATAGTAGCTGTCCGGTGCACAGGACAGTGAATAGTAACTCTGTCCGATGCATAGGACAGTGAATAGTAACCTGTCCGGTGCACAGGACAGTGAATAGTCCCTGTCCGGTGCACATGACAGTGAATAGTCGCTGCGTCCGGTGCACAGGACAGTGAATAGTGCTGTGTCCGGTGCACAGGACAGTGAATAGTACATGTCCGGTGCACCAACGGCTAGCTGTTCCAGAGAAGTAAACTGCCAATCAGATCCGTTACTGTTCACTGTCCGGTGCGCCACCGGACAGTCCGGTGCACCCGCAACCAGGGAAGGCTAGGAGCTTCCAAATGAAGCTCCAACGGCTCCTAGGCCATTTGGGGCTATAAAAGGGACCCCTAGGCGCCTCAAACAAGCACACAAGTGCAGCCAACAAGTCCATACACCATTTGGATCAATTCTTTCTCTCCCTCTCTTGTGTATCTCTCTAGTTTGTGTAGAGGCGAAGTTATAAGCCTTTAGAGAGAGGGGAAGTGCTGCTGAGAGCTAGAGCAAAATCTTGAGCGCATTGTTACTCTGTCGGAGTGCTGTTGAGAAGATTGTAAGCAGCCACGACATCGTTGTAACTGATATCAACATAGTGGAAGGCTCTATCTGTCGCCCGACAGATCTGAGCAAACGGAGGAAGGAGTTGAAATAGACTCCAAGCCAAGGTGTGGCTAACTCCAACGAGGACTAGGCAAGCATTTCAGGCTTGGCCGAACCTCGGGATAAATCCCTGTGTCTGTGTGCTCTGCTCTGTGCTGTGTGTTGTTTCTCTGTCTTATTTGTTGTTTATACTTGCACTTCAATATTTATATGTGCTATAAGTTGTCTTTGAAGTGCAGGGTATTTTAAGACAGGAACTTCAATTCCGCTGCAACCTACTCGAAGGGTCCTTCATTCCACTGCGATCCAGCCTTCGAGTAGAGTAAGAATTTCCAGTTATAAAGTGATAATTTTTATTCGCCTATTCACCCCCCCCCCTCTAGGCGACATCCAGATCCTGTTCCTGGGCAAAGGGAACTTTCACATAGAGGCAGGCATAAAAGTTGTGTCCACGGATATCTGGGCTAGTTTCACTTGGTATGATGTAGTTGATATCCAATGTAGCTTTTTCTACTTGTGTTTCATGGTACACTACGCACACACGCACACACATGGTTACAAGGACGATACACATACAATATAGTGATCTCGGGAGCTCTATAGCCAAAGTCTGGCTACAACAAGCTTGCAACTCACTCATATAGTAGTTGACTGGTCTATGATCCATCCTTCTCTTCGACAATTTTTTTTGGTTGATTAACTGGCTATAAATTTAGGGTGTGTTTGGTTGGATGTACGTTGAGGAATAGAAAGGGGCGGCCACAGTTTTATAGTGTTTGGATGAGAGTCACGTAGGGACGAGGTAAACGCCGGAGTAGTTTTTGGTGGCGGTATGATCCAAAAAATCGAAGGGACAGTGTCGTCCTACGTCATCCCACTTTAACCTCAAAACAAACATATCCTTACAGTGTGTTTGGTTTGCAGCACGGCATGGTCCAGAGTGATCCGAACCTGTATCCGAGCCTACTAAATCGTTTGGATAGTGTCGGGGACCATAATTAGGGGTACCCTCAAGGCTCCTAATTCTCAGCTGGTAACCCCCATCAGCACAAAGCTGCAAAGGCCTGATGGGTGCGATTAAGTCAGGGATCAGTCCATTCAAGGGACTCGATCACGCCTCACCCGAGCCTAGCCTCGGACAAGGGCAGCCGACCCCGGAGGATTTCCGTCTCGCCCGAGGCCCCCCTTCAGCGGCGAACATGTTTCCGGCTCGCCTGAGGCCCTGCCTTCGCCAAGAAGCAACCCTAACCAAATCACCGCATCGACCGACCAAATCGCAGGAGCATTTAATGCAAAGGTGGCCTGACACCTTTATCCTGACGCACGCCCCCCAGCCGGCAGAGCCGAAGTGACCGCCGTCACTTCGCCGCTCCACTGACCGGCCTGACAGAAGGACAGCGCCGCCTGCGCCACCCCGACTGCGGTGCCACTTGATAGAGTGAGACTGACAGGCAGTCAGGCCCGGCCAAAGGCACCATAGGAAGCTCCGCTCCGCCTGACCCAGGGCTCGGACTCGGGCGAAGTCCCGGAAGACGGCAAACTCCGCCCGACCCAGGGCTCGGACTCGGGCTAAGTCCCGGAAGACGGCGAACTCCGCCCGACCCAGGGCTCGAACTCGGGCTAAGTCCTGGAAGACGGCGAACTCCGCCCGACCCAGGGCTCGGACTCGGGCTAAGTCCCGGAAGACGGCAAACTCCGCCCGACCCAGGGCTCGGACTCGGGCTAAGTCCCGAAAGACGGCGAACTCCGCCCGACCCAGGGCTCGGACTCGGGCTATGTCCCGGAAGACGGCGAACTCCGCCCGACCCAGGGCTCGGACTCGGGCCTAGTCCCAGAAGACGATGATCTCCACCTCGCCCGACCCAGGGCTCGGACTCGGGCCAAGTCCCAGAAGACGACGATCTCCGCCTCGCCCGACCCAGGGCTCGGACTTGGGCTCGGCCCCAGAAGACGATGATCTCCGCCTCGCCCGACCCAGGGCTCGGACTTGGGCTCGGCCCCAGAAGACGACGAACTCCGCTTCGCCCGACCCCAGGGCTCGGACTCCGCCCCGGCACCAGCCGGCGATCTCCGCCTCGCCCGAACCTGGGGCTCGGACCCGACCTCGGCCACGGAAGATGGACTCGACCTCGGCTTCGGAGGAGCTTCCACATCGCCCAACCTAGGGCGTAGACCAGCCACGTCAACAGGAGGCGCCATCATCACCCTACCCCGAGCTGACTCGGGCCGCAGGGAACAAGACCGGTGTCCCATCTGGCTCGCCCCGCCAGATAGGCAATGATGGCGCCCTGCATACTCTGTGACGATGGCGGCTCTCAGCCCCCTTACGGAAGCAAGAGGACGTCAGCAAGGATTCAACCGCTCCGACAGCTGTCCCTCCGCCAGGCTCCATCGCTCCTCTGACGGCCACGACATCACACCAGCTGGGTGCCAAAATCTCTCCGGCTGCCACAACGGCATGTACTCAGGGCGCTAGCTCTCCTCCGCTAGACACGTAGCACTCTGCTACACCCCCCATTGTACACATGGATCCTCTCCTTGCGCCTATAAAAGGGAGGACCAGGGCCCTCTTAGAGAGGGTTGGCCGCGCGGGGACGAGGACGAGACACGCGCTCGCTTGGAGCCGCTCGCTCCCTCTCCCGCGTGGACGCTTGTAACTCCCTACTGCAAGCACACCCGACCTGGGCGCGGGACGAACACGAAGGCCGCGGGATTCCCACCTCTCTCACGCCGGTCTCCAGCCGCCTCGCTCTCCCCCCTTCGCGCTCGCCCTCGCGCTCGACCCATCTGGGATGGGGCACGCGGCGACATTCACTCGTCGGCTCAGGGACCCCCCAGTCTCGGAACGCCAACAGTTGGCGCGCCAGGTAGGGGCCTGCTGCGTGTTGACGAACAGCTTCCCGTTAAGCTCCAGATGGGCAGTCTCCAGCGACCTCTCCAACCCGGGACGGTGCTCCGTTTCGAGAGTCTTGAGTTCATGTCCCTCGACGGCAGCTACGACATGATACTCCTTCCACCGCCGTGCGACAACAATAGTGGCGGCCGACAACCCGCCTGTCGGCGGCGGAATCGGCGACGTCTTCCCCGCATGGTGGAAGAACAATCTTCGAGCTCACCCCGTCCTCTCCCCCGCCGGTGGAGGAGGAGGCGGGGGAATCAAGGCCAAGCAGGAGATAGCGCCTCGTCGGCTGTCGAGCAAGTCGACAGCCCCAGCGCCCCAACGGGGGCGCACCGGGCGTCGACCTCGCGTTTGAGACGAAGGCGAGCGCCGTCTCCCCGCGACACGCCAATCCCGAGCTAGCGGACGACGCCAGCACACTCGCGAAAAGCTTGCTGGACGTCACCCTCGTACCTGAGACGACGGCGCAGTAAGTCCCCGACGTGACCTTATCGCCGCCCGTCGACCAAAAGGTACCGATCGACTCCCATCCCACGTCTTTCGAATTCAGCCTCAACCCGTCTAGCGACTTCGCTTTGGCGGGTGCTCTTGTAGAGGCAAGTCCAGACCCTCTGGGGTTTCGTATGCGGTCACCTTGGGACCGGCTGACGGACGTCTCGACCTACGGGCCCTCTGGGTCCGAGGAAGACGACGAGCCCAGCATCTGTTGGGATTTCTCTGGACTTGGCAACCCCAGTGCCATGCGGGACTTCATGACCGCATGCGACTACTGCCTTTCCGACTGTTCCGACGGTAGCCGTAGCCTCGGCGACGAGGACCGCGGCCCAAGTCGCGAATGCTTCCACGTCGATCTAGGGGGTCCCCCCGAAGGCAACCATCTCGGCATGCTAGAGGACGGTGACCTCCCTAGGCCGGTGCCTCGTGTTGACATCCCACGGGTGCTAGCTGTGGTCCCCGTTCAGGCGGGGGGTCATGACCCACAGCTCGAGCAAATCCGCGGGGTGCATGCCAGGCTCGACGAGGGAGCAGGAGCGCTTGAGCCGATCCGTCGGGACGTCGGGCAGGCATGGGCGGGCCAACCTCCGGCCAGAGAAATACGTCATCTACCCCAGGGCTTCCAGCACCGCATCACCGACGACGTCAGGGTCAGGCCACCACCCGCTTCCAGTGGGGTCGGCCAGAACCTGGCGGCAGCAGCAATGCTTCTTCGCGCGATGCCGGAGCCATCAACCACCGAGGGGCGGCGAATCCAGGGAGAGCTCAAGAATCTCCTAGAAGGCGCCGCGGTCCGACGGGCCGAGAGCTCCGCCTCCCGAAGGCAGGGGTACCCCTCGGAACCTCATGCTGCGACTTCCCGATTCATGCGGGAAGCCTCGGTCTACACCAGGCGCACGCGCAACACAGCGCCTGTGGCCCCGGGTCGCCTCGGCAACGAGCACCGTCACCACGACCGACGGGCCCACCTCGACGAGAGGGTGCGCCGAGGCTACCACCCCAGGCGTGGGGGATGCTACGACAGCGGGGAGGATCGGAGTCCCTCGCCCGAACCACCCGATCTGCAAGCCTTCAGCCGAGCCATCCGACGGGCGCCGTTCCTGACCCGGTTCCGACCCCCGACTACTATCACAAAGTACTCGGGGGAGACGAGACCGGAACTGTGGCTCGCGGACTACCGTCTGGCCTGCCAACTGGGTGGAACGGACGATGACGACCTCATCATCCGCAACCTCCCCCTGTTCCTCTCCGACTCCGCTCGCGCCTGGTTGGAGCACCTGCCTCCGGGGCAGATCTCCAACTGGGACGACCTAGTCCAAGCTTTCGCCGACAATTTCTAGGGCACGTATGTGCGCCCCGGGAATTCCTGGGACCTCCGAAGCTGCCGACAGCAGCCGGGAGAGTCTCTCCGGGACTACATCCGGCGATTCTCGAAGCAGCGCACCGAGCTGCCCAACATCACTGATTCGGATGTCATCGGCGCGTTCCTCGCTGGCACCACCTGCCGCGACCTGGTGAGCAAGCTAGGCCGCAAGACCCCCCACCAGGGCGAGCGAGCTGAAGGACATCGCCACCAAGTTCGCCTCCGGCCAGGAGGCGGTCGGGGCTATCTTCCGAAAGGACAAGCAGCCCCAGGGCCGCCCATCGGAAGATACTCCCGAGGCGTCAACTCAGCGCGGCGCCAAGAAGAAGGGCAAGAAGAAGTCGCAAGCGAAACGCGACGCCGCCGACGCGGACCTTGTCGACGCCGCCGAGTACAAGAACCCTCAGAAGCCCCCCGGAGGTGCCAACCTCTTCGACAAGATGCTCAAGGAGCCGTGCCCCTATCACCAGGGACCCGTCAGGCACACCCTTGAGGAGTGCGTCATGCTTCGGCGCCACTTCCACAGGGCCGGGCCACCTGCGGAGGGTGGCAAGGCCCGCGACGACGACAAGAAGGAAGATCACCAGGCAGGAGAGTTCCCCGAGGTCCGCGACTGCATCATGATCTATGGTGGGCAAGCGGCGAACGCCTCGGCTCGGCACCGCAAGCAAGAGCGTCGGGAGGTCTGCTCGGTCAAGGTGGCGGCGCCAGTCTATCTAGACTGGTCCGACAAGCCCATCACCTTCGACCGAGACGATCACCCCGACCATGTGCCGAGCCCGGGGAAATACCCGCTCGTCGTCGACCCTGTCATCGGCGACGTCAGGCTCACCAAGGTCCTCATGGACGGAGGCAGCAGCCTCAACATCATCTACGCCGAGACCCTCGGGCTTCTGCGTATCGATCTATCCTCTATCCGGGCAGGCGCTGCGCCCTTCCATGGGATCATTCCCGGGAAGCGCGTCCAACCCCTCGGACAGCTCGACCTTCCCGTCTGCTTCGGAACACCGTCCAACTTCCGAAGGGAGACCCTAACGTTCGAGGTGGTCGGGTTCCGAGGAACCTACCATGTGGTATGGGGGAGGTCATGCTACATGGAGTTCATGGCCGTCCCCAACTACACCTACCTGAAGCTCAAGATGTCAGGCCCCAACGGGGTCATCACCGTCGGCCCTACGTACAAACACGCGTTCGAATGCGACGTGGAGTGCGTGGAGTACGCCGAGGCCCTCGCCGAGTCCGAGGCCCTCATCGCCGACCTGGAGAGCCTCTCTAAGGAGGTGCCAGACGTGAAGCGTCATGCCGGCAACTTTGAGCCAGCAGAGACGGTTAAGTCCGTCCCCCTCGACCCCAGCGGCGACGCCTCCAAGCAGGCCCGGATCGGCTCCGGGCTCGATTCCAAGCAGTGCTCGTCGACTTTCTCCGCGCGAACACCGACGTCTTCGCGTGGAGTCCTTCGGACATGCCCGACATACCGAGGGATGTCGCCGAGCACTCGCCGGACATCCGAGCCAGGGCTCGACCCGTCAAGCAGCCTCTACGCCGATTCGACGAGAAGAGGCGCAGAGCCATAGGCGAGGAGATCCACAAACTAATGGCGGCAGGGGTTCATCAGAGAGGCAAAAGGCGTCAAGCTCGATCCCAAAAAGTGGGTCTTCGGGGAGCCCCAGGGCATGTTCTCGGGGTTCATCCTCTCCAAGCGGGGCATCGGAGCCAACCCGGAGAAGATCGCAACCATCACGCAGCGCCCCGAGCCCTTGTTGAGGGCACCCGGGGGCTACACGCACCCCTGGGAAGGGCCGCTTGTCATTGCCAAAGTTCTGAAGCCCGGAACGTACAAGCTAGCCAACAGTCAAGGCGAAGTCTACGACAATGCTTGGAACATCCAGCAGCTACGTCGCTTCTACCCTTAAGATGTTTTCAGGTTGTTCGTATACCTTGCTCCCACACAAGTCTTAGTCATGAAGGAAGGGTCAGCCTTGCCTCGGCAGAGCCCGACCCTCCCTTGGGGGCTAGAAAGGAGGGAACCCCTCTGTGTCATCAAAATTGGGGAACCTCTCTGCGTTCCAAAATTTTCAATCAAAAAGGCTTTTGCGTTCCCCGGCTATGTCGGAAGCAAGACCCCAAGGAGCGAACGCGGGTGCATGTAAGTGGCAAGGCCGACTGAGCCGAGGGACCCCCATGCCTCCGGGTTAGGGACACCTCGCTCGTCACCCGCCGCGAAAAGTGACCCCTACTTGGGGAAGCCACCCTGTTACTAGCAGACGATGCCGGACACGCAAAATAAAAGGGAAAGGAGTACGACTTCATGCAACGGTAACAAAGTATTCAGGCCTCAGCGGCCGCAGAAAGACACACGTGCATCCAACAGGAACTGTTCCAACAGAGTTAGGCGTCGCCTTAGGGAGGAGCTGTGCCTTCGGCTTCGTCCCCACCATCGGCAAAGTCCATCCCGACTTCCGGCGACGGCGCAGGTGGGAGGATCTCTGCCTCAAAGGTGGTCGCCAGCACCGCGCTTGAACCCGCGGCGGCCGCATCGAGCCTCTGGACTTCTGCCAGGGCGGCTTCATCTTCGTCGGGAAGGCAATACCCCTCGCTAACCCGCTCCAGGTCCACAACGTAGTGGGAAGCGAGCACGGTGAAGGCCCGCCTAACGCCATGGTGTAGCGCCTCGCGGAGTCTGCCGCGCACATGATCGCCCAAGACTTGAAAGCGACTTTGAGGGGAGCTTCCTGAGGGGACGTCGCCGGAGCCAAGGACCCGGTAAACATCCGAGACGGCCTCGGATATGGCCGCGTGGTCGGTCTCCCTCGGCTCAGCCGCCCCGGCAAGCGCCTGGGCGGACTCGTCGAGGGCGGACTCGAGCTCTGTGAACAACCAAAGGAAAGATCTCAAACACAAGCAGAGGAAACAAGCAGGAACGAAAGCCGAAGATGGCCAAGGCGTACCTCCGGCTCGGGCACGCTGCTCCGAGGCTGCGACCTGGGCTACGACTAGGTCGGCTGCAAGGGTTTCGGCCCGGCTTTCGGCCTCGGCAGCCCGGCCCCGAGATTGGTCCCGCTCCTCGACGACCCGGTCAAACTCCGACTGCTGTCGTTGGGCTTCGACACGCACTGCGGTCGCCTCCGCGCGTGCCGCTGCTGCCTCGGCTCTCAGATCGGTGCAGAGCAACCGAAGGTCTGCCACCTCGGCACCCTGCTGAGAGAGGCGCGCAGTAGCCCCGGCGAGCGAGGGCCTCAGGGATCGCAGCGAGCCCCAGACGTCGACCTCGCGGCGGATGAACGACGACTTGGCGGCACTCCGATCCGTCAGATCCTGAGGGAAAGAAGCAGGGCGTCACGAAAGACGCCTTGGTCACAAAAGAAAAAAGGTATGCCTGAAACCATTACCTGGAGGATTTTAGGGATGTCCCTGCAGAAAACCTCCAGCGACGACCAGAGCGACCCCACCGTTGCTTCAGCACACTCGCGGAGCTCGTCCCAGGACTGGTGCTCCCGTTCATCGTCCAGAACGAAGAAAGGATCCGAGGCCTCACGGGTCCGGAACAGACACAATCCTAAGGATGGAAATACGTAAATTGAGACTTGGGGGTAGGAACAGGTGATGTTCTACCCAGGTTGGTTAAGGATTAACGCTTATGTAGGCGTGCTGACCGAGGACCCTTTAACTGGTCACATGCCTCGTCATGGGTAAGCCTTGCCTCGGGCAGACTAAGGCCGGAATAAGATAACACGAAATGGGAGTGGAGCGGTGGCGAGAGTAGCGTGTACCCTCCGTGGCAAGAGGCTGGACGGTGGTGTATCTGTGCTCTCGGTTTGCGTGAACCTGATCCGGTCTTAAGAACCCCGGTGGCGGGTTGACATATGCAAGGGTTAAGTGCTACATATGTCGTGTGATTGGAGATCCTCAGCTGAGTATAATCGATTCGGATCGCCGTACCTTCGCGGTTATGAAGACTTGGTCACTTTTCTACAACCTAAAGTCAGGATGTGAACACTATGGATAAAAATGATGTTGTATTGATGAGATGTTGAAATTAGACTAGATGCAAATAGAGTCTATTAATACTTAATATGGCGTTAAAAGATTGAAAGTAAGGACTCACTTTAGTAAGCTACTTCTGCAAAAATATAAGTTGATTTTTGCTAAAGCCTCTCCTTGACTCCTATTTATCCCGCATACCCTTGAGAGTCTTTTCCTTAGTCGGGTAAGACTTGCTGAGTAATTCCATACTCAGGGTTTATCCCTTCGTTGTTTTTAGGTGAGGAAGTAGCAGACTTTTGTTGCTTCTGTGCCAAGGTGGTTCCCAAAGAAGAAAAACAAGACTGAAGTGCGGGAGGACTCGTTCCTCCACATAGGATCTTTTGTTTATAGCTTATCGGGAGAAGTTTGTGCCTCCCATGGTTTGTATAATATTACTACTCTGCACTCACTTTTAGTCTGGTCTGTAATAAAATAACTCAAGCTTGCTTTTGAAATAAATGTAAGTTTATGTAATTCGCTTCCGCATTTCTTTATCTCCGATGTTCTGTAATGTCTGCAAGACGGGTGAAACGTTCCTGGTGAGGTCGGGAAAGATACCGAGCTTGTCAAGTGACTTAGGAACATCTACAGGGTGTCTGATGTCTGTTAGACAAGGACAACTGTAGGTGGGCCTAATTACTTGGGAGGTTCCGTCACAGCTGGTATCGGAGCGTAGCCCTTCTTTGCAGATATTAAGAGGCATCTTCAAAAGGATTTCTGAAAGTCTTACCTAAAAAAAATTCTCTTCTTACCTAAGTACTCTGAAGAGTTTATCTTAAAGACCAGATAGGAAGAGTGCAATGTATAGAAGGTTGAATCAACTAAGGTTGATTCTGTACTTATTCATGCATCATGCTAAGAATTATGCTAATAAATTTTCCCCCTTAGAAAGATGCCGCCACGCACAAGGCTAACGGCACGTAAGTCAACGGGACCGATTGGAGTACCCCGGCATCAACTAGCCCCTCAACGCGAAAGCAGTAGCAGCGGAAGTAATGACCCTATAGGAGACTTGGAAGCCGAAGTGAGTCGACTTCAAACAACGCTGCAACACAGGACCAATGCTTGGATTGCAGACGGAGATAGAATCAATGAACTAAGAAGGGATATCCGTCACCTGCAGGATCAGCTGGCTGATCGGGACTTAGCACTTGACTGGGCAGTACAGTCTCGCATGTTGGCATGTGCTAAGGAAGCGAGGGCCCAGGCCCGAATTAAGGAACTTAGCTCAGCTATCGACAACCTGCAGGTCTACTGCAATACTTTGCATGAGGAAGTCCATGTGTTATACTCACAATTACACCCTAGTAAGCCCGCACACTCTGCTGAGTCGGAAGCCGGACCCTCTCACGTTGCGGGACGCGCACTGGGTGGCGAGTTAGACCTTTTTGAACCCCCTCCTTCTTTGAGGTTGGTTGACGTCTGGACTCCCACACCTGACGATGAGGCCGCCAAAAGTAACGGAAAGCAGGACTAATGGTGTAATAAAAGTAGAGTAGTGTATTGTAGGGTGTACTGTTGTATAATAGGTTGAACTTTTGTAAAATGGGTAATGTATCCTGTTATGTAGTGTCGAGTCTGTATCATTACACTTTATAGTAATGTAAAATGGAAGGTTTTCTTTGGCACATTATGTTTATTCAAATGTTTTTGCCTCAGATGCCGACCAGGACTCGCGGACAGGACGCAGCCGGAACTTCTGGGGGTCGGGATGTCACCCCAAATCCACCTCCGGTTCCACCCACGCTAGCCGAGGCGATTGCTGCCTTGGTAAATGCCACCGCCGACAACACCCGCTTCCTTAGGGAAATGGCGGGTCAGTAGCAGTTCCAGCAGCAGGCAGGAAGAGGTTTTCAGCAAGGTCCCCGTGAAACTACTTATCTGGACTTCTCCGAAACTCGTCCACCTCTATTCATCAAAGCAGAAGACCCGCTAGAAGCCGACGAATGGATACGGGTCATTGAACAGAAGTTTGGCCTTCTTCGTTGTTCTGAAACGCAGAAGCCATTGTTCGTAGCACAGCAACTCCGAGGCCCTGCCAGTACTTGGTGGGGAAATTTTGTGGCTATTCAGCCTGACAACCATCAAATCACATGGGACGAATTTAAAGCAGCCTTCCGCGAGCACTACATACCAGAGGGAGTGCTGCATATGAAACAAGAGGAATTTATGAAGCTAAAACAAGGAGGAGACACCATCAATCAGTATCTTAACAAGTTTAATCACCTGTCGCAGTATGCCATTGATCAGGTGAATACTGATTTGAAGAAAAAGAACTGTTTTATGAGAGGTCTAAATGACCGGTTGCAGCGAAAAATGGCCACATGTATTGATCTCACATATGGAAAGGCTGTCAGTACAGCCTTATCTGTGGAAGCAAAATACGCAAGTTCTGGGAAGAATAAGGGATTCAGTGGTGAGAGGCCTAATCAGGGCCAGGCGAAGAGGCAACGGTTCGTCATCCGGCCTTCTAGCCAAAACCAAACTTTTTCTCGTCCACCAGCATTCCCTTTTAAACAACCCATTATTATCCGCCCCAACAATACCTCCACTTCCCCAAATCAGCCGGGTGCCCCAGGCACTCGATTCCCTGCCTTGCCCAGCTCTTCCACTGGGTGTTTCAACTGTGGCAAGTCGGGACATTTTATCAAAGACTGCCCGTACCCCAAGCAAAATCAATCCAATGCTCAGCAAGGAACTGGGAAGTCCACTCAGCCCAAGGGAAATGCTGTGGGGAGGAATACCAAGAAGACGGGGCGTGTATATTACACTCAAGTGGCCACTACACCGGAGGGAGAGCCGGTGATGATGGGTACGTTTCCTGTGGCCAGTCACCCTGCAATAATTCTTTTTGATTCTGGTGCTTCGCATACCTTCATTAGCAAGAAATTTGTGGAGCAACATCACATTGCATGTCATGAATCAAAAGAGGGATTTAAAATTCATTCACCTGGGGGACACATTTTTACTAGAGAAGTGGCCTATGAAGTGCCAGTAACAATGGCCGGACGGAACTTTCCTGCTAACATGATCGTTCTGAAAGGCCAGGATATAGATGTAATTTTGGGTATGAATTGGTTAACTCAACACAAGGCAATTCTCAACACTGAACTCAGAACCGTCAGGTTGAGCTATAATCAAGAAGAAATTCTTTTGTCTCTCCCCAAAACCAATCCAGCCAAAGCTTCTGGTAGAATATTTGAAGCCATTGTACCGGAGATCAAGAACATTCCGGTAGTATGTGAGTTTCCAGATGTATTTCCGGAAGATTTGCCTGGACTACCCCCTGAAAGAGATGTAGAATTCGTAATTGAGCTAAAGCCCGGTACGGCTCCCATCTCTCGAAGATCGTACCGTATGCCCCCTAATGAGTTGGCGGAATTGAAGATTCAATTACAAGATCTACTGAATAAGGGATTTATCCGGCCAAGCTCGTCCCCATGGGGTTGTCCCGCCATTTTTGTTAAGAAGAAGGATCAAACCTTGCGCATGTGCGTGGATTATCGGCCCCTGAATGAGGTCACCATCAAGAATAAGTACCCCCTTCCAAGGATCGATATCTTATTTGACCAACTGACTGGGGCGAGGGTATTTTCTAAAATTGATCTCAGGTCGGGCTATCATCAAATCCGTATTCGGCCCAAGGATATACCGAAGACCGCATTTACTACGCGGTATGGATTGTTTGAATACCTGGTAATGTCTTTCGGGCTTACAAATGCTCCTGCCCACTTCACCTATTTGATGAACTCGGTGTTCATGCCCGAGTTAGACAAGTTCGTGGTGGTCTTCATTGACGATATTTTGATATACTCTAAAAATGAAGAGGAGCATGCTCAGCATCTACGGATTGTATTGACGCGCCTGAGGGAACATCAGCTATATGCCAAGTTCAGCAAGTGCGCATTCTGGCTGGAGGAAATTCAATTCTTGGGGCACGTGTTATCAGCTAAAGGAATTGCGGTAGATCCTGGCAAGGTCAAAGATATTCTGGAATGGAAACCCCCAACCACTGTTCACCAAGTCCGGAGTTTTCTTGGACTAGCTGGGTATTATCGCAGATTCATACCCGATTTTTCTAAGCTTGTGAAGCCAATCACAAGTTTGTTGAAGAATGACATTAAGTTCAATTGGTCTTCTAAGTGTAATGAAGCCTTTGAGCAATTGAAGACATTATTAACCACTGCTCCGGTATTGGCTCAACCGGACATCACTAAGCCTTTTGATGTATATTGTGATGCATCTGGCAGTGGGCTCGGCTGTGTACTGATGCAAGAAGGCCGAGTAATTGCGTATGCTTCAAGGCAGCTGCGCCGACATGAGGAGCATTATCCAACTCATGATCTGGAGTTAGCTGCTGTGGTTCATGCCCTGAAAATATGGCGTCACTATCTGCTGGGAAATATCTGTCACATATATACAGATCATAAAAGTTTGAAGTACATCTTTACCCAGTCAGAATTAAATATGAGGCAAAGACGATGGCTTGAGCTCATTAAAGACTATGATCTGGAGATCCATTATCACCCAGGCAAGGCCAATGTGGTGGCAGATGCACTGAGTCGTAAGACTTCCTGCCACTGTCTTATGGTGAAGGCCTCCGAGAACACTTTATGTCAAGAAATGGAGAAGCTAAACCTGGGGATAATCCAGCACGGGACTCTAAATCAGCTAAAGCTTGAGTCAATCATTCTGCAAAGGATAATTGATGCTCAAAAGGATAATTTGGGTATGAAACACATACGAGAGAAGATAAGGGCTGGAACAGCCAAATGTTTCAAGGAAGATGATCAAGGTGTGTTATGGTTTAACAACCGCATAGTAGTGCCAAAGAATGAAGAACTCCGCCAGCAAATCTTAGATGAAGCGCATCTTAGTCGCTATTCCATTCATCCGGGAAGCACTAAGATGTATGATGATCTAAAACAGCACTACTGGTGGACGAAGATGAAAATTGAAATTGCACGCTATGTGGCTAAGTGTGACACTTGCAGACGTGTCAAGGCCATACACATGAAAGCTGCCGGTCCATTGCAGTCATTACCAATACCAACATGGAAATGGGAAGACATAAGCATGGACTTCATTGTAGGATTGCCCAGGACCGCAAAAGGATATGACTCTATTTGGGTTATCGTTGATCGACTCACAAAGATTGCCCACTTCTTACCTGTCAAGGTCACATATACAGTAGCCACTTATGCAGCATTATACATTGCCCGTATTCTCAGTCTACATGGTATTCCGAAGACTATAGTGTCGGATCGTGGACCTCCGTTCGTATCCAAATTCTGGGAAGAACTTCATAAATCCCTGGGTACTAAGTTACTCCACAGTTCGGCCTATCATCCTCAAACCAGTGGACAGACTGAGAGAGTGAATCAAATCCTTGAGGATATGCTACGGGCATGTGTTCTGGACTTCTCGCAAAAATGGGATGAATGTTTGCCCCTAGCGGAGTTTTCATATAATAACAGTTATCAAGAAAGTATCAAGATGGCACCTTTTGAAGCTTTATATGGGCGACGGTGTCGAACTCCGCTAAATTGGTCTGAACCTGGAGAAAGATACTTCTTTAGGCCTGATATGGTGAAAGAGATCGAAGAAAAGGTTCAGAAAATTATTCATAATATGAAGGAAGCTCAGACTCGACAAAAGAGTTATGCAGACCGACGACGACAACCCTTATGCTTTCTAGTAGACGATTATGTCTACTTGAAAGTTTCACCAATGAAGGGTGTATCACGTTTCGGGGTTAAAGGGAAGCTTGCACCCAGATACATTGGTCCATTCCTGGTGCTTGAACAATGTGGACCAGTGGTGTACCGACTCCAACTACCCGAAACATTGTCTGCTGTGCATAATGTGTTCCACGTGTCACAATTGAAGAAGTGTCTTCGGGTTCCCGATCGAACCGTTGAAGTGACTGATGTTGTCCTGGAACCAGATTTAACATACTCGGAACATCCCATTCGAGTTCTGGATCAAAAGGACAGGGTTACTCGGAGAAAGACTCTCAAGTTTTATAAGATACAGTGGAACCAGCATTCTGAAGATGAGGCTACATGGGAAACCCAAGATTTCTTAGATAAGAATTTCCCAGGCTTTCTAGCCTCTTGTAAGTTGTAAAGTTTGTATAGCTGTATAATAAAGGAATGAACCCCCACACCACCCCTGCCTTGTACCAGAAATAAGAAAATAAAAATGTGACACATTTCCTTTTCCATTACTCACCCTAGGACTTTAAATCTCGAGACGAGATTCTTTTATGGGGGCAAGGATGTAACACTCCTGGTGTTACTATAACTAAAACTTGAGCATGACATCATAACATTGGTTTTGCATATGTTTGATACACCTAGAGTGCATTCACTAGGCAAAAATTTCAAACAAGTTGTATTGCTTTAATGTTTTACAAATAGGACCCTGGTTCAGGAACTTAACCCTAAATAGTGGTTAAAGGGGTAAAACTTGACCCAAGTTAAGAAAACCTAAAGAATTTAGGGTAAAAGTCATAAAATGACTCTAAGAGCAAACTTGAATTCCTTTTATACCCTGGGATACCAAAAACCCTAATTGGAACCCTGGAAAACCCTAAAACCAAACCCTAGGGACCTAAGTGCAAAATTAGTCCACTTTTGGACTAAAGTGCAAAAATCAAGTTAAATAAGTATCTTGAGTTAGTTGGGTCACTTATATGAGAATTTGCAATCCAAAACTTGAAATTTGGACTTAAGTGCAAAAGTGCCCCACTTAACCTTTTTAGGGTAAAGTCTGGATTTCAGTGATATTGGCTCAACCTTGGAGCCTTGTATCTTTCAGAATATAGAGTTTTTGCACTAGGTCACCACATCAAAGTTATAGAGCAAACAAAGGAGAACAACTTTGCTTAAGAGTATGAGCAATGTTGTTAAGAGAAATCTGGAGATAATTATGTTCAAAAACTGGCTGTCAGGCTGTTTGATCTGAAATTCAGAATAGCAGATGACTGACATCAACTTCCAGCTCAAATCCAAGCATGATCCAGTGCTCAAATGAGTTTGATCTCTATAGTTGAATTGTAGCTGGTTTATAACTCTACAACTTTGCTACTGAGAGTTGATGAAGTTCTTATGAGAAATCTGGAGAAAAGTTACTTGGAACATGCTCTGTCAGGCACACTGAATGAGCCTCTGATGGTACAGTGCACGCGCGTGGATCAGACTGCCAGTGCGGCTGTCTTCACCGTCGACGACCGATCTTCGCCGTGATTCGCGTCACCGCCGTTGTGATTCACGTCGACGATGAACCGATAAGGCCGCCAGGTAAAAGCCACCCCCTGGGGATAACTCCGGTGACTCACCGCCGTACTCCTCGTGCTCTGCGGCGGTGGCAGATAAGTTCACCGTCGAGAGCCGCCTTCCGGCCTTGTGCCACGTGCCTGAGTACCTCCACCACATCGCCGTGATTCGTTTTAGCTTCCCGTCGATCACCGAAATGATCGCCACGACGGGTGACACGAATTCACTTGCACCAGTAACCTTTGCCCTTTCCGGTCGCCACCGCGCCATCCAAAATTCACAGGCCACCGCCCCCGGCGCCTATAAATTGAGTGTGCCATTGGGTCCGTAAGGTAGTCAAGCACTCAATCCACCAAGCCGTGCTCCCAATTACTTACTGGAATCCCCGAATTGCTTACTTCCCCTAAATTGGTTTTCCGCGGTCATAAGAAGGGCATCACTGCGGCCAGTACACTTCAGGTCCGATCATGCCCTCTGTTCATTTGTTTCGGTGCTCTGGTATGCTCTTGATACTCACTGACCTGGCCAATTAGTCTAGAACCCATTAAATCACTGGGAACACTTTGTGTTGTCCCCAGATTGCACGGTCATCGTGAGCAGAAAGGTTGAGAGCCCGAACTGTGCAATTGATCGGGGGGAAATACTCCTTAGGGGTAGAATCAGGTATGAACCAAAGATTGCGTCGGTCTTTGCCCTCTCCGGCCGGTATTGCTCACCGGATTTCGGCTTCCCGTGGGGAGCTTCGTCGAGGACCGGACGCGGTGAAGAAATAGAAGATGAAGGACCTTTCTGTGATTTGTCAGCGACACATCAAATAGTAGAAAAACCTGTTCACAGATAATGAAAACCCCGAGGTCTTTCCTGTAAAGTGGCCAGCGCGGGCGCGCGCGCAGGCGCTTCTCCCCTCTGGACTGGGCCGGTGGGCTGAAATCAGCCCACTACTGTTTTGCCTTTCTTCTTTTCTTTTTACTCCAGAGCCAAAACAATTTTAGAAAATTATAGAAAAATGATAAAATTGTAAAACTAATTTTCCTAGGCTTGTTAATTTCCCTAGAATTTAATAAAAATAGTTTTGTGATTTTTAGTGGAAATAAGAAATTTTAGGGTATTTAAAGTAGTTAAAAGTATTAGTTATGGATTTTTAGAAAATAAATGGTAAGTCCAAAAATGTCCAAACTTTTTAGGGGCACTTGAACCAATATTTAGAAGCCTTGGGTAGAATTTGGGTTGATTTGGACCTTGTTTGATCACTAAACCCAAAACCACCCCCCCCTGCTCCATGAACTCCTTTACTGACTCCGGAAACCCTAGGTTCTCGGAGTACCGTGAAGGAAAGTTGTACTCAAGACTTAGATAATAAGTTTATATTATCTTTGCATCCTCATGAGCATCCCATGACATCCATTCTTATGCATGTATATGGTTATATTAGAGCACGAAGAAGAAGAAGAAGTCTCTGAAGAAGGGATACCACCATCCTCAGATCCTCAAACAGGCAATTGCTTATATTTCGATATTTGTGGAACCGAGGAGGACTCACCTGATAACAAAGGCAAGCCCCGGTGCATGCAACCCTTTTCCTTGTGTTTTCAAATACTTTTCGCACCTTGAAGTCTAGTGAAATGTGCATTAGGTTCATAGGAGTTACTTGAAACCCTTTGATGCATTGCTTTCCTTGATATCCATACCTTTATAGATACTTCTGTGAAGTATCAAAATTATGATTTACAAAAATGCTTAGCCTTGCTTAGATCTTGTGGATAGAGGTTGTCCTTAATTTAACTCGAGAAAGGACGGCTTCTACCTGCAAGAATATTTTCATTTGGAGCAATGATGGGATCTTACTGCAAAGTTCCCTGTGATGCTCTTTCATCCTAAGGAACAGACACAATCCTAAGGATGGAAATACGTAAATTGAGACTTGGGGGTAGGAACAGGTGATGTTCTACCCAGGTTGGTTAAGGATTAACGCATATGTAGGCGTGCTGACCGAGGACCCTTTAACTGGTCACATGCCTCGTCATGGGTAAGCCTTGCCTCGGGCAGACTAAGGCCGAAATAAGATAACACGAAATGGGAGTGGAGCGGTGGCGAGAGTAGCGTGTACCCTCCGTGGCAAGAGGCTGGACGGTGGTGTATCTGTGCTCTCGGTTTGCGTGAACCTGATCCGGTCTTAAGAACCCCGGTGGCGGGTTGACATATGCAAGGGTTAAGTGCTACATATGTCGTGTGATTGGAGATCCTCAGCTGAGTATAATCGATTCGGATCGCCGTACCTTCGCGGTTATGAAGACTTGGTCACTTTTCTACAACCTAAAGTCAGGATGTGAACACTATGGATAAAAATGATGTTGTATTGATGAGATGTTGAAATTAGACTAGATGCAAATAGAGTCTATTAATACTTAATATGGCGTTAAAAGATTGAAAGTAAGGACTCACTTTAGTAAGCTACTTCTGCAAAAATATAAGTTGATTTTTGCTAAAGCCTCTCCTTGACTCCTATTTATCCCGCATACCCTTGAGAGTCTTTTCCTTAGTCGGGTAAGACTTGCTGAGTAATTCCATACTCAGGGTTTATCCCTTCGTTGTTTTTAGGTGAGGAAGTAGCAGACTTTTGTTGCTTCTGTGCCAAGGTGGTTCCCAAAGAAGAAAAACAAGACTGAAGTGCGGGAGGACTCGTTCCTCCACATAGGATCTTTTGTTTATAGCTTATCGGGAGAAGTTTGTGCCTCCCATGGTTTGTATAATATTACTACTCTGCACTCACTTTTAGTCTGGTCTGTAATAAAATAACTCAAGCTTGCTTTTGAAATAAATGTAAGTTTATGTAATTCGCTTCCGCATTTCTTTATCTCTGATGTTCTGTAATGTCTGCAAGACGGGTGAAACGTTCCTGGTGAGGTCGGGAAAGATACAGAGCTTGTCAAGTGACTTAGGAACATCTACAGGGTGTCTGATATCTATTAGACAAGGACAACTGTAGGTGGGCCTAATTACTTGGGAGGTTCCGTCACAGCTGGTATCGGAGCGTAGCCCTTCTTTGCAGATATTAAGAGGCATCTTCAAAAGGATTTCCGAAAGTCTTACCTAAAAAAAATTCTCTTCTTACCTAAGTACTCTGAAGAGTTTATCTTAAAGACCAGATAGGAAGAGTGCAATGTATAGAAGGTTGAATCAACTAAGGTTGATTCTGTACTTATTCATGCATCATGCTAAGAATTATGCTAATAAATTTTCCCCCTTAGAAAGATGCCGCCACGCACAAGGCTAACGGCACGTAAGTCAACGGGACCGATTGGAGTACCCCGGCATCAACTAGCCCCTCGACGCGAAAGCAGTAGCAGCGGAAGTAATGACCCTATAGGAGACTTGGAAGCCGAAGTGAGTCGACTTCAAACAACGCTGCAACACAGGACCAATGCTTGGATTGCAGACGGAGATAGAATCAATGAACTAAGAAGGGATATCCGTCACCTGCAGGATCAGCTGGCTGATCGGGACTTAGCACTTGACTGGGCAGTACAGTCTCGCATGTTGGCATGTGCTAAGGAAGCGAGGGCCCAGGCCCGAATTAAGGAACTTAGCTCAGCTATCGACAACCTGCAGGTCTACTGCAATACTTTGCATGAGGAAGTCCATGTGTTATACTCACAATTACACCCTAGTAAGCCCGCACACTCTGCTGAGTCGGAAGCCGGACCCTCTCACGTTGCGGGACGCGCACTGGGTGGCGAGTTAGACCTTTTTGAACCCCCTCCTTCTTTGAGGTTGGTTGACGTCTGGACTCCCACACCTGACGATGAGGCCGCCAAAAGTAACGGAAAGCAGGACTAATGGTGTAATAAAAGTAGAGTAGTGTATTGTAGGGTGTACTGTTGTATAATAGGTTGAACTTTTGTAAAATGGGTAATGTATCCTGTTATGTAGTGTCGAGTCTGTATCATTACACTTTATAGTAATGTAAAATGGAAGGTTTTCTTTGGCACATTATGTTTATTCAAATGTTTTTGCCTCAGATGCCGACCAGGACTCGCGGACAGGACGCAGCCGGAACTTCTGGGGGTCGGGATGTCACCCCAAATCCACCTCCGGTTCCACCCACGCTAGCCGAGGCGATTGCTGCCTTGGTAAATGCCACCGCCGACAACACCCGCTTCCTTAGGGAAATGGCGGGTCAGCAGCAGTTCCAGCAGCAGGCAGGAAGAGGTTTTCAGCAAGGTCCCCGTGAAACTACTTATCTGGACTTCTCCGAAACTCGTCCACCTCTATTCATCAAAGCAGAAGACCCGCTAGAAGCCGACGAATGGATACGGGTCATTGAACAGAAGTTTGGCCTTCTTCGTTGTTCTGAAACGCAGAAGCCATTGTTCGCAGCACAGCAACTCCGAGGCCCTGCCAGTACTTGGTGGGGAAATTTTGTGGCTATTCAGCCTGACAACCATCAAATCACATGGGACGAATTTAAAGCAGCCTTCCGCGAGCACTACATACCAGAGGGAGTGCTGCATATGAAACAAGAGGAATTTATGAAGCTAAAACAAGGAGGAGACACCATCAATCAGTATCTTAACAAGTTTAATCACCTGTCGCAGTATGCCATTGATCAGGTGAATACTGATTTGAAGAAAAAGAACTGTTTTATGAGAGGTCTAAATGACCGGTTGCAGCGAAAAATGGCCACATGTATTGATCTCACATATGGAAAGGCTGTCAGTACAGCCTTATCTGTGGAAGCAAAATACGCAAGTTCTGGGAAGAATAAGGGATTCAGTGGTGAGAGGCCTAATCAGGGCCAGGCGAAGAGGCAACGGTTCGTCATCCGGCCTTCTAGCCAAAACCAAACTTTTTCTCGTCCACCAGCATTCCCTTTTAAACAACCCATTATTATCCGCCCCAACAATACCTCCACTTCCCCAAATCAGCCGGGTGCCCCAGGCACTCGATTCCCTGCCTTGCCCAGCTCTTCCACTGGGTGTTTCAACTGTGGCAAGTCGGGACATTTTATCAAAGACTGCCCGTACCCCAAGCAAAATCAATCCAATGCTCAGCAAGGAACTGGGAAGTCCACTCAGCCCAAGGGAAATGCTGTGGGGAGGAATACCAAGAAGACGGGGCGTGTATATTACACTCAAGTGGCCACTACACCGGAGGGAGAGCCGGTGATGATGGGTACGTTTCCTGTGGCCAGTCACCCTGCAATAATTCTTTTTGATTCTGGTGCTTCGCATACCTTCATTAGCAAGAAATTTGTGGAGCAACATCACATTGCATGTCATGAATCAAAAGAGGGATTTAAAATTCATTCACCTGGGGGACACATTTTTACTAGAGAAGTGGCCTATGAAGTGCCAGTAACAATGGCCGGACGGAACTTTCCTGCTAACATGATCGTTCTGAAAGGCCAGGATATAGATGTAATTTTGGGTATGAATTGGTTAACTCAACACAAGGCAATTCTCAACACTGAACTCAGAACCGTCAGGTTGAGCTATAATCAAGAAGAAATTCTTTTGTCTCTCCCCAAAACCAATCCAGCCAAAGCTTCTGGTAGAATATTTGAAGCCATTGTACCGGAGATCAAGAACATTCCGGTAGTATGTGAGTTTCCAGATGTATTTCCGGAAGATTTGCCTGGACTACCCCCTGAAAGAGATGTAGAATTCGTAATTGAGCTAAAGCCCGGTACGGCTCCCATCTCTCGAAGATCGTACCGTATGCCCCCTAATGAGTTGGCGGAATTGAAGATTCAATTACAAGATCTACTGAATAAGGGATTTATCCGGCCAAGCTCGTCCCCATGGGGTTGTCCCGCCATTTTTGTTAAGAAGAAGGATCAAACCTTGCGCATGTGCGTGGATTATCGGCCCCTGAATGAGGTCACCATCAAGAATAAGTACCCCCTTCCAAGGATCGATATCTTATTTGACCAACTGACTGGGGCGAGGGTATTTTCTAAAATTGATCTCAGGTCGGGCTATCATCAAATCCGTATTCGGCCCAAGGATATACCGAAGACCGCATTTACTACGCGGTATGGATTGTTTGAATACCTGGTAATGTCTTTCGGGCTTACAAATGCTCCTGCCCACTTCACCTATTTGACGAACTCGGTGTTCATGCCCGAGTTAGACAAGTTCGTGGTGGTCTTCATTGACGATATTTTGATATACTCTAAAAATGAAGAGGAGCATGCTCAGCATCTACGGATTGTATTGACGCGCCTGAGGGAACATCAGCTATATGCCAAGTTCAGCAAGTGCGCATTCTGGCTGGAGGAAATTCAATTCTTGGGGCACGTGTTATCAGCTAAAGGAATTGCGGTAGATCCTGGCAAGGTCAAAGATATTCTGGAATGGAAACCCCCAACCACTGTTCACCAAGTCCGGAGTTTTCTTGGACTAGCTGGGTATTATCGCAGATTCATACCCGATTTTTCTAAGCTTGTGAAGCCAATCACAAGTTTGTTGAAGAATGACATTAAGTTCAATTGGTCTTCTAAGTGTAATGAAGCCTTTGAGCAATTGAAGACATTATTAACCACTGCTCCGGTATTGGCTCAACCGGACATCACTAAGCCTTTTGATGTATATTGTGATGCATCTGGCAGTGGGCTCGGCTGTGTACTGATGCAAGAAGGCCGAGTAATTGCGTATGCTTCAAGGCAGCTGCGCCGACATGAGGAGCATTATCCAACTCATGATCTGGAGTTAGCTGCTGTGGTTCATGCCCTAAAAATATGGCGTCACTATCTGCTGGGAAATATCTGTCACATATATACAGATCATAAAAGTTTGAAGTACATCTTTACCCAGTCAGAATTAAATATGAGGCAAAGACGATGGCTTAAGCTCATTAAAGACTATGATCTGGAGATCCATTATCACCCAGGCAAGGCCAATGTGGTGGCAGATGCACTGAGTCGTAAGACTTCCTGCCACTGTCTTATGGTGAAGGCCTCCGAGAACACTTTATGTCAAGAAATGGAGAAGCTAAACCTGGGGATAATCCAGCACGGGACTCTAAATCAGCTAAAGCTTGAGTCAATCATTCTGCAAAGGATAATTGATGCTCAAAAGGATAATTTGGGTATGAAACACATACGAGAGAAGATAAGGGCTGGAACAGCCAAATGTTTCAAGGAAGATGATCAAGGTGTGTTATGGTTTAACAACCGCATAGTAGTGCCAAAGAATGAAGAACTCCGCCAGCAAATCTTAGATGAAGCGCATCTTAGTCGCTATTCCATTCATCCGGGAAGCACTAAGATGTATGATGATCTAAAACAGCACTACTGGTGGACGAAGATGAAAATTGAAATTGCACGCTATGTGGCTAAGTGTGACACTTGCAGACGTGTCAAGGCCATACACATGAAAGCTGCCGGTCCATTGCAGTCATTACCAATACCAACATGGAAATGGGAAGACATAAGCATGGACTTCATTGTAGGATTGCCCAGGACCGCAAAAGGATATGACTCTATTTGGGTTATCGTTGATCGACTCACAAAGATTGCCCACTTCTTACCTGTCAAGGTCACATATACAGTAGCCACTTATGCAGCATTATACATTGCCCGTATTCTCAGTCTACATGGTATTCCGAAGACTATAGTGTCGGATCGTGGACCTCCGTTCGTATCCAAATTCTGGGAAGAACTTCATAAATCCCTGGGTACTAAGTTACTCCACAGTTCGGCCTATCATCCTCAAACCAGTGGACAGACTGAGAGAGTGAATCAAATCCTCGAGGATATGCTACGGGCATGTGTTCTGGACTTCTCGCAAAAATGGGATGAATGTTTGCCCCTAGCGGAGTTTTCATATAATAACAGTTATCAAGAAAGTATCAAGATGGCACCTTTTGAAGCTTTATATGGGCGACGGTGTCGAACTCCGCTAAATTGGTCTGAACCTGGAGAAAGATACTTCTTTAGGCCTGATATGGTGAAAGAGATCGAAGAAAAGGTTCAGAAAATTATTCATAATATGAAGGAAGCTCAGACTCGACAAAAGAGTTATGCAGACCGACGACGACAACCCTTATGCTTTCTAGTAGACGATTATGTCTACTTGAAAGTTTCACCAATGAAGGGTGTATCACGTTTCGGGGTTAAAGGGAAGCTTGCACCCAGATACATTGGTCCATTCCTGGTGCTTGAACAATGTGGACCAGTGGTGTACCGACTCCAACTACCCGAAACATTGTCTGCTGTGCATAATGTGTTCCACGTGTCACAATTGAAGAAGTGTCTTCGGGTTCCCGATCGAACCGTTGAAGTGACTGATGTTGTCCTGGAACCAGATTTAACATACTCGGAACATCCCATTCGAGTTCTGGATCAAAAGGACAGGGTTACTCGGAGAAAGACTCTCAAGTTTTATAAGATACAGTGGAACCAGCATTCTGAAGATGAGGCTACATGGGAAACCCAAGATTTCTTAGATAAGAATTTCCCAGGCTTTCTAGCCTCTTGTAAGTTGTAAAGTTTGTATAGCTGTATAATAAAGGAATGAACCCCCACACCACCCCTGCCTTGTACCAGAAATAAGAAAATAAAAATGTGACACATTTCCTTTTCCATTACTCACCCTAGGACTTTAAATCTCGAGACGAGATTCTTTTATGGGGGGAAGGATGTAACACTCCTGGTGTTACTATAACTAAAACTTGAGCATGACATCATAACATTGATTTTGCATATGTTTGATACACCTAGAGTGCATTCACTAGGCAAAAATTTCAAACAAGTTGTATTGCTTTAATGTTTTACAAATAGGACCCTGGTTCAGGAACTTAACCCTAAATAGTGGTTAAAGGGGTAAAACTTGACCCAAGTTAAGAAAACCTAAAGAATTTAGGGTAAAAGTCATAAAATGACTCTAAGAGCAAACTTGAATTCCTTTTATACCCTGGGATACCAAAAACCCTAATTGGAACCCTGGAAAACCCTAAAACCAAACCCTAGGGACCTAAGTGCAAAATTAGTCCACTTTTGGACTAAAGTGCAAAAATCAAGTTAAATAAGTATCTTGAGTTAGTTGGGTCACTTATATGAGAATTTGCAATCCAAAACTTGAAATTTGGACTTAAGTGCAAAAGTGCCCCACTTAACCTTTTTAGGGTAAAGTCTGGATTTCAGTGATATTGGCTCAACCTTGGAGCCTTGTATCTTTCAGAATATAGAGTTTTTGCACTAGGTCACCACATCAAAGTTATAGAGCAAACAAAGGAGAACAACTTTGCTTAAGAGTATGAGCAATGTTGTTAAGAGAAATCTGGAGATAATTATGTTCAAAAACTGGCTGTCAGGCTGTTTGATCTGAAATTCAGAATAGCAGATGACTGACATCAACTTCCAGCTCAAATCCAAGCATGATCCAGTGCTCAAATGAGTTTGATCTCTATAGTTGAATTGTAGCTGGTTTATAACTCTACAACTTTGCTACTGAGAGTTGATGAAGTTCTTATGAGAAATCTGGAGAAAAGTTACTTGGAACATGCTCTGTCAGGCACACTGAATGAGCCTCTGATGGTACAGTGCACGCGCGTGGATCAGACTGCCAGCGCGGCTGTCTTCACCGTCGACGACCGATCTTCGCCGTGATTCGCGTCACCGCCGTTGTGATTCATGTCGACGATGAACCGATAAGGCCGCCAGGTAAAAGCCACCCCCTGGGGATAACTCCGGTGACTCACCGCCGTACTCCTCGTGCTCTGCGGCGGTGGCAGATAAGTTCACCGTTGAGAGCCGCCTTCCGGCCTTGTGCCACGTGCCTGAGTACCTCCACCACATCGCCGTGATTCGTTTTAGCTTCCCGTCGATCACCGGAATGATCGCCACGACGGGTGACACGAATTCACTTGCACCAGTAACCTTTGCCCTTTCCGGCCGCCACCGCGCCATCCAAAATTCACAGGCCACCGCCCCCGGCGCCTATAAATTGAGTGTGCCATTGGGTCCGTAAGGTAGTCAAGCACTCAATCCACCAAGTCGTGCTCCCAATTACTTACTGGAATCCCCGAATTGCTTACTTCCCCTAAATTGGTTTTCCGCGGTCATAAGAAGGGCATCACTGCGGCCAGTACACTTCAGGTCCGATCATGCCCTCTGTTCATTTGTTTCGGTGCTCTGGTATGCTCTTGATACTCACTGACCTGGCCAATTAGTCTAGAACCCATTAAATCACTGGGAACACTTTGTGTTGTCCCCAGATTGCACGGTCATCGTGAGCAGAAAGGTTGAGAGCCCGAACTGTGCAATTGATCGGGGGGAAATACTCCTTAGGGGTAGAATCAGGTATGAACCAAAGATTGCGTCGGTCTTTGCCCTCTCCGGCCGGTATTGCTCACCGGATTTCGGCTTCCCGTGGGGAGCTTCGTCGAGGACCGGACGCGGTGAAGAAATAGAAGATGAAGGACCTTTCTGTGATTTGTCAGCGACACATCAAATAGTAGAAAAACCTGTTCACAGATAATGAAAACCCCGAGGTCTTTCCTGTAAAGTGGCCAGCGCGGGCGCGCGCGCAGGCGCTTCTCCCCTCTGGACTGGGCCGGTGGGCTGAAATCAGCCCACTACTGTTGTGCCTTTCTTCTTTTCTTTTTACTCCAGAGCCAAAACAATTTTAGAAAATTATAGAAAAATGATAAAATTGTAAAACTAATTTTCCTAGGCTTGTTAATTTCCCTAGAATTTAATAAAAATAGTTTTGTGATTTTTAGTGGAAATAAGAAATTTTAGGGTATTTAAAGTAGTTAAAAGTATTAGTTATGGATTTTTAGAAAATAAATGGTAAGTCCAAAAATGTCCAAACTTTTTAGGGGCACTTGAACCAATATTTAGAAGCCTTGGGTAGAATTTGGGTTGATTTGGACCTTGTTTGATCACTAAACCCAAAACCACCCCCCCCCTGCTCCATGAACTCCTTTACTGACTCCGGAAACCCTAGGTTCTCGGAGTACCGTGAAGGAAAGTTGTACTCAAGACTTAGATAATAAGTTTATATTATCTTTGCATCCTCATGAGCATCCCATGACATCCATTCTTATGCATGTATATGGTTATATTAGAGCACGAAGAAGAAGAAGTCTCTGAAGAAGGGATACCACCATCCTCAGATCCTCAAACAGGCAATTGCTTATATTTCGATATTTGTGGAACCGAGGAGGACTCACCTGATAACAAAGGCAAGCCCCGATGCATGCAACCCTTTTCCTTGTGTTTTCAAATACTTTTCGCACCTTGAAGTCTAGTGAAATGTGCATTAGGTTCATAGGAGTTACTTGAAACCCTTTGATGCATTGCTTTCCTTGATATCCATACCTTTATAGATACTTCTGTGAAGTATCAAAATTATGATTTACAAAAATGCTTAGCCTTGCTTAGATCTTGTGGATAGAGGTTGTCCTTAATTTAACTCGAGAAAGGACGGCTTCTACCTGCAAGAATATTTTCATTTGGAGCAATGATGGGATCTTACTGCAAAGTTCACTGTGATGCTCTTTCATCCTAAGGAACAGACACAATCCTAAGGATGGAAATACGTAAATTGAGACTTGGGGGTAGGAACAGGTGATGTTCTACCCAGGTTGGTTAAGGATTAACGCGTATGTAGGCGTGCTGACCGAGGACCCTTTAACTGGTCACATGCCTCGTCATGGGTAAGCCTTGCCTCGGGCAGACTAAGGCCGGAATAAGATAACACGAAATGGGAGTGGAGCGGTGGCGAGAGTAGCGTGTACCCTCCGTGGCAAGAGGCTGGACGGTGGTGTATCTGTGCTCTCGGTTTGCGTGAACCTGATCCGGTCTTAAGAACCCCGGTGGCGGGTTGACATATGCAAGGGTTAAGTGCTACATATGTCGTGTGATTGGAGATCCTCAGCTGAGTATAATCGATTCGGATCGCCGTACCTTCGCGGTTATGAAGACTTGGTCACTTTTCTACAACCTAAAGTCAGGATGTGAACACTATGGATAAAAATGATGTTGTATTGATGAGATGTTGAAATTAGACTAGATGCAAATAGAGTCTATTAATACTTAATATGGCGTTAAAAGATTGAAAGTAAGGACTCACTTTAGTAAGCTACTTCTGCAAAAATATAAGTTGATTTTTGCTAAAGCCTCTCCTTGACTCCTATTTATCCCGCATACCCTTGAGAGTCTTTTCCTTAGTCGGGTAAGACTTGCTGAGTAATTCCATACTCAGGGTTTATCCCTTCGTTGTTTTTAGGTGAGGAAGTAGCAGACTTTTGTTGCTTCTGTGCCAAGGTGGTTCCCAAAGAAGAAAAACAAGACTGAAGTGCGGGAGGACTCGTTCCTCCACATAGGATCTTTTGTTTATAGCTTATCGGGAGAAGTTTGTGCCTCCCATGGTTTGTATAATATTACTACTCTGCACTCACTTTTAGTCTGGTCTGTAATAAAATAACTCAAGCTTGCTTTTGAAATAAATGTAAGTTTATGTAATTCGCTTCCGCATTTCTTTATCTCCGATGTTCTGTAATGTCTGCAAGACGGGTGAAACGTTCCTGGTGAGGTCGGGAAAGATACCGAGCTTGTCAAGTGACTTAGGAACATCTACAGGGTGTCTGATGTCTGTTAGACAAGGACAACTGTAGGTGGGCCTAATTACTTGGGAGGTTCCGTCACATCTTAAGGGCCTTCCGGGGTGCCAGGTCAGTCAGGCCATGGCTTCGCTTGCTGAGGGAAAAAGAAAAATCACGCCGGGACATGTGAATGAAACGCCAGGACGAAGACATTCCAAGATACTTACCCGCTCCGGGCCATGATCAACCGCGCCTGGGGGGAGGTCTCTTGGATCTCGGCCCCCGGAACCGCCGCCGAGGTCCGCTTCGCAGGCAGCTTCGGCACCACCCTTGCTTTGGGCGCCCCGGACGCCCGGGAGGCGGACTGCCCAGGCGCTGCCACGGCGACCTGAGGGTCGCTCCCCTGCGCTGCCGGCGCGGGCGGCGGCTCTCGGGGAGCGGACGCCTCGGCCTGGCTCCCCGGGGTCGTCTTAGCTCCTCCAGCCGAGGGGTCAAGTACCCTCTCGGGTTGCCCCCGCCCCTCGGGCCGGGAACCCGGCGTCCCGACTCCGGGGACTGACGGCATCAGCCCGCTCGGGGGCTGGCTTGACGGCCCCTGGCCTAACCCCAAGCCGGGGCTAAGGCCAAGGCGGGCAGCCATGTCGTCTTCCTCGTCATCATCCTCATCATCATCATCGTCGTCGGGCGTTTCCGGCGACAGCTCCCTCGGGAGCCCCTCCCTCTCCTACCGGCGACGAAGCTTCTCCAAGGCGTCTCGAGCCCGCCTCCGCACGCAGGCCCGGGCCTTCTCCGCGTCCTTCTTTTTCTTCCTCTCCTCCGCGGCAACCCGCCGCGCTGCTCGGTCCACCGCGTCCTGCGGGACCCGTGGCAGGGAAGGCTTGTGCCGCCCCACCTCCTGAAGAAGGGGGAAAATCCCAATCATAAGAACCAGGAGCAACCCGATGCAAGAGAAAGGAAGAAGCGGCCACTCACCAGAGTCACGGACCCTTGGTCTGGGCGCATCAAAGGCTGGGAGAAGGCGCTGGGGTCCGGTTTCCCCAACGCGACGGACACCCGCCCGTGGAGGACGTCGAAGCGAAGAGGATCAGAGGACATCCACGAGCCCTCCAGGTCAGCCTCCGGTGTCATCTCCCAAAGCGACAGCCATTGCTCCGCCAAGGGAAGCACCCTCCGACGGTGGATGGCGGCAATCACTCCCGCAGCGGTGAGTCCCCCCTTCCGCAACGCCTCCAAGGCCTTGAGAAGGGGTTCGAGGTTCTTTTGTCTTTCGTGCGGGGTCCCGTGGCGCCAAGCATCAGCGGCGGTGGTGACTACTCGCTGAGAGAACGGCGGGAGCAACTCGCCGTCATTCCTGAGATAGAACCACCGGCGCTGCCACCCCTTGTTCGAGGACGCGAGGATGGCGGGAATATACAGCGACGCCCGCGACTGCCTCAGCAGAAGGGTGCAGCCGCCGGCCCGCACCGCTGCGCGGACCCTCCTCTCCCCCGTCGGCGAGGCAAAAAGCTCCGCGAAAAAGAGATGGGTCCACAAATCCCAATGGGGGCAATCCCCAAGTACCCCTCGCACACCGCTACGAAGATGGCGGCCTGCGAGATGGAGTTGGGGCTGAGGTTGTGCAACTCCACCCCGTAGTGGTGCAGGATCGCCCGCATGAAGCGGCTCGCCGGCACACCAAATCCCCGCTCGTGGAAGGAGACGAAGCTCACGATGTACCCCGGCGGTGGGGATGGAGCGGCTCCGCCCACGGGGGGAATCCATTCCGGTCGCTGCTCATCGGTGAGAGGACGAAGTAAACCCTCGCCAACAAGATCCTCTAGGTCACTCGCCGTCACCGTGGAAAAAGGCCATGGGTCGCGCGGCGAGATGATGGTCACCCGGTCAGCCATCACCGAGCGGAAGGGGTGGGTAGGGAGGGCGGTTTTCCTTTTCTCTGGCTAAGTCTCTCGGGTTGCGAAAACCTAAAAGGGAGGCAAGAAGCGGAGCAAAGAACCGCCGCCAGACCCTCACCCGAGTATATAAAGACCAAGGCAAGACCGGTTCAAACGTTCCGCCCGGACCGGACGCGGGATTCGAAAACGTGAAGCAAAGCAGCCGTTCCCCGAACGGCTCGCGCACGCGCAACGGCCGCCCCGCGAACCACTCGCCCTGTCACATTAACTCCGCGGCGGGACAGGCGGCGCCTCTGGCAGGAGAAGCGGGCGACGCTTCGCCTTCACCGTAATGACCGCGTCAAAAAAGGTACGCCGCATCGTTCGATTTCGTATCCTTTTCCGTTTTTTCCTCTTTCTCTCTCTTGCAACAGGGACCGGGAAAGGGGGATACCCCGAAAAGGATCCTTCCCCGAGAAGGAACCAGGCTCCGAGCCCCCCTACTGATCAGAGGTTCGAAGGCTGGCCCCCCGGAAGAGTTCAACAGCCACCTCAGATCGCGTGGGCCCTACACCCACTACTGGTCAGAGGTTCGAAGGCCGGCCCCTCGAAAGGGTTCCACGGCCGCCTCAGGCTACTCGGGCTCCATGCCCATTACTGATCAGGGGTTCGAAGGCTGGCCCCCGAAGGGTTCACAGCCACCTCAGACGCCGAGCGAGGGATGACCATGGGTACGTTCGATACATAACCGAGGCTCGGGCTGCGCTCCCGAGGTACCCTAGGACATTTCCGAGACCAGCGGGAACGATCTTGTAACAGAATCCCATCAGAGGGAGGCATCGAGCCCTCGGACCCCGTCACCAGGGGACCGGGTCTGGCAGATCACCCGCAGGTACTTTTGGGCGTGCCTCTGGGCCCCTAGCCGACCCCTAACGAACGGGGCACGGACGTCCACTCGGATTACCCGCTTGCAGCTCATCGGAGACACCATGTTCGGCGCCCATCGAGGGCAACATGGCGCTTTCCCCCCCCCCCTCCTCCTTGCGGAAAGGCGACGCAGGGGCGTATGTAAAAAAGCCGAGTCTACCCCTGACGCCCTCTCGCTCTGTGCAGAGGCTCGGGGGCCGCTCTCGCAAACCCGGCTCCGGCCGAACCGTTGACAGCGTCAACATACCAGCCCGAGAACTTGGGACCCAACCGTACACCTGGGCTACGGCCAGCTCGCATGAGGGAACGACCAGACCAGCCGAAGCACTACGTGAGGCAGTAAGACCTCGAAGGAGTGAAACCACTCCTCCGAGGCCTCGGGGGCTACACCCAGCGGGTGCTCGCGCGCACCCACCGGAACAAAAGCGCAACCGAGAAAGGCTGGTCCCCTTGCAAAAAAGTGCGACGAAAGCCTCCAAGCGAGTGCAAACACTCCCTTCGAGGCTCGGGGGCTACTGTCAGGGACCATAATTAGGGGTACCCTCAAGGCTCCTAATTCTCAGCTGGTAACCCCCATCAGCACAAAGCTGCAAAGGCCTGATGGTTGCGATTAAGTCAGGGATCAGTCCATTCAAGGGACTCGATCACGCCTCACCCGAGCCTAGCCTCGGACAAGGGCAGCCGACCCCGGAGGATTTCCATCTCGCCTGAGGCCCCCCTTCAGCGGCGAACATGTTTCCGGCTTGCCTGAGGCCCTGCCTTCGCCAAGAAGCAACCCTAACCAAATCACCGCACCGACCGACCAAATCGCAGGAGCATTTAATGCAAAGGTGGCCTGACACCTTTATCCTGACGCACGCCCCCCAGCCGGCAGAGCCGAAGTGACCGACGTCACTTCGCCGCTCCACTGACCGGCCTGATAGAAGGACAGCGCCGCCTGCGCCACCCCGACTGCGGTGCCACTTGACAGAGTGAGACTGACAGGCAGTCAGGCCCGGCCAAAGGCACCATAGGAAGCTCCGCTCCGCCCGACCCAGGGCTCAGACTCGGGCTAAGTCCCGGAAGACGGCGAACTCCGCCCGACCCAGGGCTCAGACTCGGGCTAAGTCCCGGAAGACGGCGAACTCCGCCCGACCCAGGGCTCGGACTCGGGCTAAGTCCCGGAAGACGGCGAACTCCACCCGACCCAGGGCTCGGACTCGGGCTAAGTCCCGGAAGACGGCAAACTCCGCCCGACCCAGGGCTCGGACTCGGGCTAAGTCCCGAAAGACGGCGAACTCTACCCGACCCAGGGCTCGGACTCGGGCTAAGTCCCGGAAGACGGCGAACTCCGCCCGACCCAGGGCTCGGACTCGGGCCAAGTCCCAGAAGACGACGATCTCCGCCTCGCCCGACCTAGGGCTCGGACTCGGGCCAAGTCCCAGAAGACGACGATCTCCGCCTCGCCCGACCCAGGGCTCGGACTTGGGCTCGGCCCCAGAAGACGACGATCTCCGCCTCGCCCGACCCAGGGCTCGGACTTGGGCTCGGCCCCAGAAGACGACGAACTCCGCTTCGCCCGACCCCAGGGCTCGGACTCCGCCCCGGCACCAGCCGGTGATCTCCGCCTCGCCCGAACCTGGGGCTCGGACCCGACCTCGGCCACGGAAGACGGACTCGACCTCGGCTTCGGAGGAGCTTCCACATCGCCCAACCTAGGGCGTAGACCAGCCACATCAACAGGAGGCGCCATCATCACCCTACCCCGAGCTGACTCGGGCCGCAGGGAACAAGACCGGCGTCCCATCTGGCTCGCCCCGCCAGATAGGCAATGATGGCGCCCTGCATACTCTGTGACGACGGCGGCTCTCAGCCCCCTTACGGAAGCAAGAGGACGTCAGCAAGGATTCAACCGCTCCGACAGCTGTCCCTCCGCCAGGCTCCATCGCTCCTCCGACGGCCACGACATCACACCAGCTAGGTGCCAAAATCTCTCCGGCTGCCACAACGGCATGTACTCAGGGCGCTAGCTCTCCTCCGCTAGACACGTAGCACTCTGCTACACCCCCCCCCCATTGTACACCTGGATCCTCTCCTTGTGCCTATAAAAGGGAGGACCAGGGCCCTATTAGAGAGGGTTGGCCGCGCGGGGACGAGGACGAGACACGCGCTCGCTTGGAGCCGCTCGCTCCCTCTCCCGCGTGGACGCTTGTAACCCCCTACTGCAAGCGCACCCGACCTGGGCGCGGGACGAACACGAAGGCCGCGGGATTCCCACCTCTCTCACGCCGGTCTCCGGCCGCCTCGCTCTCCCCCCTTCGCGCTCGCCCTCGCGCTCGACCCATCTGGGCTGGAGCACGCGGCGACATTCACTCGTCGGCTCAGGGACCCCCCGGTCTCGGAACGCCGACAGATAGTGTCACGGAGTCCACCCATCCGTCATCCACTCATTCCAAAATACAGCGCAACCCTAGCAACGACTCATTCCTCCAAATCAACCGGATGAGCTCACTCCCGTTCGCATCTCGCACAGGGGCGGCGGCGGGGCAGCTGGATCTCTCATCGGCGGCGACACAGCTCCCAGCGGCGACAGCGACCCTCCATCCCTCCCAGGCTCAAGGTACTCACCCAACCGCCATTTGGTCTACCGCTTTGCCTCCCAGCGGCGACAGCTCTGAGGGATCTCTTGTCGTTTGGTCTACTGCTTTGCCTCGGGGGCTTCCCCTCCTCCACGCCACCACCCCCGTCGCCCATCTTCATCCTCGATGACCACTATGCCTCCGCAGACTTCTCCCCGGACCCCACCGCCTCCGACCTTCTCCCCATCGCGTTGTCTCCCTACCCCCGCACCGCTGCTAGCCGCTCGCCGCCATGGGACCTGTCTCGGGGCAAGGTGGCGCTCTCGGCACCAGGATCTCCCATGGCTGGGGTCGTCAAGCCGACCCAAAAAGATATGCTCGCTTTGCCGGCCCCTGTGAGCCCTGGCACCCCACCTCCTGCCACAGCTTATGAAGAACTGCTCTTCCTGTAGATCGAGCGAGCTTGTGATCTGAGCGACAAGCCATGTCCTTGGCTTCCTCCTTGCTTGCGGCCTTAATCCGTTCTTCATAAGCGTTGTGGTGTGGTCCATGCATGGATATCTTTTGCAGCGCTTCAAGGCAAGTTGAACTGGAAGAGCTGCTACATGTTGTGTGTGCCAGAGGGGTCCTGACGAACGAAAAATCTGAGGCCTCGTGCTTATACCATTTCTCACATCTTCTCTTTGCATCCGAATGCTGCTGTCTGCCTTTTGGTTAAGTTCATTTGACCATATCAGGATATACCATTTCAGCTGTAGCATGATTAGCTGTAGCAAGATTGAATTTATTTGTGACTACATAGTTCAGTTTACCTTATTTCAGCTGTATTTGCTACATTTGCTAGCTGTATTTGCTAGCTGTATTTATACAGGTTGAATCTTTCAACTGTAGCATGATTAGCTGTATTTGCTAGCTGTATTTATACAGGTTGAATCTTTCAACTGTAGCATGATTAGCTGTAGCAAGATTGAATTTATACAGGTTGAATCTGTATTTGCTAGCCATCGTGTGGCGATACTTCCTTATGTCATACTACATAGTTCAGTTTACCTTATTCAATTTCTCATGACTTAAAGAAATCTGCACATTAACTTGATTCATAACTTATTCAGTTTCTTACCAATCTTCTCTTCTTGTTTCTCTTGCAGGTCTTTAATTCTCTCTTTACACATATCTTGGTCTTTAATTCTCTCATCACCAGCGTAAGGTAACAATCTAATCTGTTATGTTTATTTTCATCTTTTTCTGTATTGTTTCTTGTCTATTCTCTATTGGGCTGGGTCTATTCTGTATTTTTTTAGCTAGACTGTAAATTATGCATATGCAATCATGTGTATGTCTTTTTATATATTAAAGCTCTCTGAACTTCATGTAGATGGATGCTAATGAAATAAGAAGATCTTTAATTATTAAAGTTGTTGCTCTAGCCGCCGCTACATTTTATTATATTCTGATTGTGAGGAGGAAGATGAAAAGGAAACGGATTTCGTATGCCCCAATGATTGATATGGAAATGAAACGAAATGACTACCTTTCTAGTATTTACCATAAAGATGATACGAGTTATTTGCGCATGCTAAGATTGAGGAGAGCACCATTCTTTTTATTGTGTGATACACTAAAACAAAGAAGCCTTCTTTCTGATAGTATCCATTGTTGTGTTGAGGAACAAGTAGCAATGTTCCTTCACACAATTGGTCACAACGAGAGGAATGCTGTTGTAGGAAAAAATTTCAAGAGATCAGGGGAAACTGTCAGTCGCTACTTTAAGTTAGTACTTCGTGCTATCGGTGAACTTCGTGATGACCTTATTAGGCCTCCATCTCTTGAAACTTCAGTCAAAATCCTTGGAAATCCTCAATGGTATCCTTACTTTGAGGTATGGTCTAGGCACACTAAAATTATTTTTGACCTGCACATAATGGTATTCTTATTTCTCATCAAGTCAAAATTATAATGTAGAATTGTATTGGCGCAATTGATGGTACACACATACGAGCTAGTGTCCCCAAGTCTCGTGAGGCAGCTTTTCGAGGTAGAAAGAGTTTCACAACCCAAAATGTGATGGCCGCGATAGACTTTGACCTTCGCTTCACATATGTGCTAGCTGGTTGGGAGGGTTCGGCACATGATGCCGTCGTTCTAGCTGATGCCTTACAAAGGCAGAATGGTCTCGTTGTACCTAAAGGTAATCTTCTCTAATGAATGTCTACAATATGCACCCACCAAAAGATAGATCATTCTCTAATGAATGTCATGGTATTGTAGGAAAATATTACCTAGTTGTTGGGGGCCTTCGGCTCCCAAAGGTCCTCAAAAACACAGTTTGACAATGTTTTCCGAGTGTAATATGTGAACAGGCACCTTCGGAGTCAGGTCGCGGATATACAAGGGCAGGGTTAAGACGAAGCTTGACTGGAACGAAACACGATCATGACGAAGGATAAGACGATCACGAAGCTATGTGCAGAAAAGCTTCGGCGTAACGACAGAAAAGAGGAACCGACTTAAAGATGAAAAGCCAAATTGGACCTTGAAGAATTACTATAGAGTTATTGATAAATGTAAGGGGTATCAACGTAATTTTACAAGGGCTGCGTCCCGTGGCTATAAATAGGTGAACAGTACTCCCGTACTGTTCACGCTGACTTGGCATACGTTTTTTCACATCACGTCTGTACCTTACTTTACATCGATCTGAAGGTACATTTGTAATCCTATTTTATGAATTTAATAATGGAAATATATTAATAATAATACTGGTATTGGTACTCGCGTATTATATATGAATGTTACGTTTTACCATTTATCAACCCTACGAAGATCTTTTCTTTGGTAACCTTCGTCCGAGATTCATTATATCCAAAGGGATATACTGTTTTTAAGGACGAAGGAGTTTAACATTTAACACTTTTATGTTGTCTTGTTCTTAATTCATAGCATTTGAGAACAAGCCCCCAACATTGGCGCCCACCTCCGGTGAACTCACTTCCACTTTTTGAGTTTTGAAAACCTTCGGCAAGCATCACCTTCGTCATGCCGCCGAAAAAAGCTTCAGCGACAGGGGCTGCCACTCTGCAGCCGCTGGACCCCAATCAGGATGTCGTTTCTCTTAGGGAGGCCCGAAGCCAGAAGAGGAAAGCCACCAGTCCAACGCCTCCGGAAGACGACTTGGACCAAGAAATCCAAAAAATGGAGGTGCTCCATCAACAGGTCCAACGGAAGAAGGAGAAGATGGCTCGTCTAGCTGATCTTCAAAGGCAGATAGATGAAGCCTCTGAAGAGCTTCGACACCTCGCTCAAGATGACCAGAATCAAAGGCCCCCGCGCAGAGAGCTTCATCAAGAGGGTTTCTACAACGAGGACGACTGGTATGAAGATTTCCATCATGGAAATTTTGCTTTTGATGATACTTCTCCTCTGTCAACAGAACTGCAGGCTACACCTTGGCCATAGTCTTATAAGCCACCTCAGCTCCCCATGTACGACGGTCATTCAGACCTGAAGCAATTCTTGATGAGCTATGAGGCAACTATATCTTCGTATGGTGGCAACACAGCGGTCATGGCAAAGTCCTTTGTCATGGCTGTCAGGAGCGTGGCACAAACCTGGTATTCTTCCCTTAGGCCAGGAACAATCACTTCATGGCAAAAGCTGAAGGATATGTTGATAACCAGCTTCCAAGGCTTTCAGACGAAGCCAGTCACTGCTCAAGCTTTATTCCAGTGCACCCAGGATCACGAAGAGTACCTTCAGGCATATGTCCGAAGGTTCCTACGTCTGAGGGCACAGGCACCAACAGTGCCCAATGAAATTGTCATTGAAGCCATGATCAAGGGGCTTCGGCCAGGACCTTCAGCTCAGTACTTTGCCAGGAAGCCTCCTCAAACTTTGGAGAAGTTGCTCCAGAAGATGGACGAGTATATTCGAGCTGACAATGATTTTCGCCAAAGAAGGGAGGAAGCTCTCAGGATCTCTGAAATGACCAGGGGCTTCGGAGGAAGGTTTTATCCGAGGCATGTCAGGTCAATTCACAATTCTACTCAAAATGATGACAAAGGGAGTCACCAGCAAAGGCCACAGTGTTCCTCGCAAGCTTCGGGGCAACAGCAAAGCTCTTTTCGGCCGCCAGCGCCAAGAGGCAGAGGCGCCAGGGGCTTCGGAGGAAGATTCGGAGATCAACCAAGAAAAATTTACTGCTTATTCTGCGGTGAAGGCAAGGGCCATACCACCAGAATGTGCCATATTACCATTCAAAAGCAAAAGGAACTAGCAGAGGCTGCAGCGCAACAGAGTCAGCCGAAGCAGGTTATGCATACTGCTTCGTACCATTCGCCTTACATTCCAGAATATGTAGGCAATCACCCTGCAGCCTCTGTTGCTTCGGCAAGCCAACCCCAAGCTTCCTGGCAACATCTTCCACCGCCACCACCAATACAACGAGCTCTGCAGCCAGAAGGGAGCCAGCACTCACCCCCAGAGGGACTTCAGAGAAGAATCCGAAGCTCGCACAGTCAATAGCACTGTGCCAGAGTCGAAGCACATTTACTGACAAAATATCCTACCTCGACACCAGCTTTTTGCACTTTTGCGTTCAGTTTTACTTTCTTCGTAGTAAAGAACAATTATGGGAAGTTTAAGTGTTTTTTGTCGTTTTTCAAATTCTTGTAACAGTTTAGCTTATTATCATAATGAAAATATATCTTCTCCACCGGTTTGAATTGCCGAAGCATAGGAATCTATGGTGGCACGGAGAACCTTCGAATTATCAAAAAATTGTTCTAAGGAACGCAGTGCAATTTCTTCAAAGTAGTAAAAAAAGTCGTTCCTAAGGGAGCGCAGTGTAAGTTTTCTGCTCAAAAGTCGTTCTGAAGGGAATGCAGAGCTTACAGCGAAAAATAAACGCTGATTCCACTGAAAGTAAAAGGCGAAGAAGCTCCTAAGGGAGGCTTACAGCGAAAAATAAACGTTGATTCCGCTAAAAGTAAAAGGTGAAGAAGCTCCTAAGGGAGGCTTACAGCGAAAAATAAACGCTGATTCCGCTGAAAGTAAAAGGCGAAGAAGCTCCTAAGGGAGGCTTACAGCGAAAAGTTAGCGCTGAGATAAAAAGATTATGTGCTCCATTGCAGAGATGTGTATATCTTCAGCATAAACATCATTTTGCATAGCATAACATCATCCCACCATTTTGCATAACATAAGCATCATACATCATATTGCATGAAAAACGAGAAGGCGACACAGTATTAATCTTCGAAGAATGTTTTGAAGAATGTATTAAGAAGAAGTATAGCTTCGTCAGAGAGGTAACATAAAACTCTTTTATAACTTCGAAGAATGTTTGTGCGAAGCTTGGATATTCTTCATCAAGAGAAGTATGAAAATTATTATGATACATAAAAGATTTTTCTTCTTCACGAAGCATGAAAAGAAGGGAAGGTGTTTTTTTCGCCGAAGGCTCAAAAGCGGTATGTATGTAAAATTTCATGCATCGTAAAGAATTGAACCATAAGTAGATTATATATTACATTCAAGGTTGCAAAGTTTTACACATGTCATGTTCCAAGTGTTTTTTACATTAACACTTAATCTTCCCTAAGAACTACTTCTGCAGCTTCGTTTAATAGCTGATTGATAACTTTGTCCATAATGGCTTCGGCCATTTGTCTAATTTCGTCGTCCCCCTTCGGGGGGGTCCGAAGTTGCCCCAGCAGATTCTGAGGGAGGAGAGGATACGACTATATTACTATTACAGAATCGCGAACAAAGTTTAAAATAAAAAATCACAACAGAATAAAAACCACTAACTAATACCTATTTGCCCTTCGGGCCCTATGCCCCCTTCAGCAGCCTCCGCTAATTTTCTAGCATCATGGATGCCTTTTTCACTTCTCTGAATAATTTCTTGAGCCATTTCTCGACCGCCATTGTCCCAAATGTCTGTGAAAAACTTTCCACCGACCTGGCTTGCTTCGGCTGAAGGGTCTTTGATATCTTCAGAGGATAAAGCAGTTCCAGACTGTGCTAAAGATTTCACATGTTCGCATCCTTTCTTTTCCAAAATAGTAACGATTCCTCTGGCGCCTGAAAAAGCACAAATGTCCCCGCAACTATTCAAGATTTCCTCGAAGGCTTCAGCTTCGTGACTGATCCATTCAATCGGGCCTTCTGGATTCCCTCTTGTGAAATTTTCTTCACTAGAAAATGCGCCGACGCTGGCGAAGCTGGATTTTATCTTTTTAACACACTCTATGGATTTATCATAATACCTTTTCTTCGAAGCACGAAGCTCTTCGACATTTATTTCCAAATGATTTGCCCATTGATCGCTTAGTTCTCTCTTTGTTTCTTCAAGAATGCGTTCTTCTTTAGCTCGGGCTAGTTGTTTCCGAAGATCTTCGATTTCGCGCTTCTGAGCTTCGGCTTGAGTTTTAGAGTTAGCTTCGTCTTCCTTCATTTTTTCTACCAACGTAAGCAGAATTTTGTCCTTCTCCAAGGCTTCGTTTCTTAGCCTGATGACCTCTGTTCGAAGGTTGTTAAGAGCAATGGTGCAGCTCTCATCTTCGGCATTCTTTTGTGCCCTTAAGGCATTGCTGAGTATTAAGCCCTATTCAAAAGAATGAATGAGTTAACATAAGAACAAAAGACTAATTCAAAATTCATAAACTTCAAAATTCACAATTTTTGTACCTTTAGACTATTGTATGCCAGGCTATCCGCAAGATCGTCCTTCGTCATGGCGCAAAGGCCAGCTTCGAGTTTCGGGAACCCCATGCTTCTAGCCATTTCCCGGCAGACGGATAATTCTTTATTGTCTGGGAGACAGTATAGGAAGTCATCTTCGTTTGTTCCATTGAACACTACGGCCCCCCTCGGATACTTCAGTTCTCGGGCATAGTGATTGGCTTCAAAAATCTCTTCTTCGGATAGTTTCTTCCCCGAAGCATGTCGCACAATATAATCACGTATTTTGGAAGATGCTTCAGGGGTGGCAGTGTCGATTTCCTCAATCAAAATCGGCTCTATTGTTTTTGTTTTTTCAGCTTCTAAACTTGCCTCTGACATTTTTTCGGCTTCCAAAGGTTGTATCTTGGTGGGCTCTGAAGGCCCAGCTTCAGTTTCAAATTGTTGCTTCGAAGTTTCAGCAACAAAGCCTTCAGTAGACATTTCAGAAGTTTCAACGGTTTTCTTCGGAGTTATGCTTGAAGATTTAATTGTCTCCAAAACATCCAGCACATTAACCATCCTTTTTCTTTTCGGGGTCGCTGCTGGCCCCTTTTGGTTTTTAGCTGCCTCAACTTTTGATGAAGGACTTAAAATGTCTAATGTTTTTCCTTCTTCAGTTCTCGGTTCTTCCGTTTTCTCTATTGCTGGTGCTTCGGCCATTTCTACGGATTTTGGCGCTAGAGTTGGTTCTCTGGCTTCGCTGGCCGAAGAGGCCCCACCAATAAACTCAGGCACTGTGGCTAGCTCAAAACAGCGTGGAGGGTGGGTGAGCACTTTTACCTTCTTCCTCTTCGGAGCTAGTTCCCTAGCAGCAGCCGAAGCAATTTCCTTTGCAGGAGAAGTATTTTTCCTTTTTTGGCCTCGCATTGGATAATGGTAGTCGGGGTAGATAAACCCAATTGCATCAAATACTCGGTTGAGTCTCTTCTTCTTTCGGCCTCCGAAAGCCACTGACAATGCAGTATTTTCGGCCTTTGAGTATGCCCCAAGCAATTCATCACTTACATTCTCAATGCTTTTTAGCCAATCATCATCTGGTTCAACGAACTTATCTCCATACTTGAATGTATATTTCAGCCTGATTAGCCCACCCTCGTCAGCTTCTTTAACGGTCTCCTTCGGCATTTCCCAGTTATCTGCAAGTGGCCACACTCTGAAGGCAACGTGCTCTTGCATTAAGTCCCTGGTCCCAATAAAAGAGCAGACTATGTCGAAGGCTCTCTGACATTCTTCAGCTGCTTCGTCCATTTCTACCTTCGGTTTCCGGAGTCCGAAGCGCTGCCAGATAGGGCACATGATGATATCTTTAATATCTTCTCGAACCTTCAAATCGTTTTTCACATAGAACCATTCCTTCATCCATTCCCCGGGCCATCTCTTCCGAAAAGTTAGCACGGGACAGCTTGACCCAGAGCGGGCACCGAAGCTATAACAACCAAAATTATTATGATATTGCTCCTTACCCCAGGGCTTCGTCTCATATACTAGCTCGTGTATATTGCAAAAGCTTTTTGCACTTGGCTCCAGGCCCTGGCTCCTCACGGCCCAGACGAAGACTCACAATCTTATCACTGCTTCAGGGGTAAGTTGATGAAGGTAAACCTGATATATTTTCAGAACTTCTACCACAAATCTGCTTAGAGGGAATCGTAGCCCAGCTTTAAAAAAGCTTCAGAAGATCACAACTTCATTATCTTCGGGAGTTGGCGTAGTTTTTTCTCCGTCATCTGCCCTCACAATGGATATATCTCGGAAATATCTTCCCCTCATATTTTCAAGGTGACTCTGCTTTATGGTTGATTTTCCGAAATTTGAGTGACTAGGCCGCCACGGGCGATCTTCGGAATCCTCCCCACCACTATCCACATCATAACTATCACTGTCACTAGTATCTTCAGATAAACCCTCCAAAGTCTCCCTGACAATCTTCTTCGTATTGGTCTTCGACATTGATTCAAGAAAACCCAGGTGCATTTCCTCAGAAAGACTTAGCTTCGAAGCACCAGCAACTTTCTTATCCTCAGACATCTTCGCGGATGCTGGCAAACTAGACTTGAAACCGAAGCTTAAAATTTAAAACAGAGCAAATGCTGTCACGTGCAGGCTGAAAAGCTAGGTGAGTAAAGAGCAGATGGCAAGAGAGCATGCCAAATAAACTCGTGGTGAGCTCGTATTTATACACCCAGTGTGTCGAAAACTGGAGGGCCCCGCATGTCAATGGCTGTTGCTATTATAGCAAAAGGAAGGTGTTTTTTCGGACCTTCGGCATAAAGCCTTCGTCCATTTCACAATATGAATTTATCATTACAGTAAATTAATATTGCGAGGGGCTACTGTTGGGGGCCTTCGGCTCTCGAAGGTCCTCAAAAACACAGTTTGACAATATTTTCCGAGTGTAATATGTGAACAGGCACCTTCGGAGTCAGGTCGCGGATATACAAGGGCAGGGTTAAGACGAAGCTTGACTGGAACGAAAAACGATCATGACGAAGGATAAGACGATCACGAAGCTATGTGCAGAAAAGCTTCGGCGTAACGACAGAAAAGAGAAACCGACTTAAAGATGAAAAGCCAAATTGGACCTTGAAGAATTACTATAGAGTTATTGATAAATGTAAGGGGTATCAATGTAATTTTACAAGGGCTGCGTCCCGTGGCTATAAATAGGTGAACAGTACTCCCGTACTGTTCACGTTGACTTGGCATACGTTTTTTCACATCACGTCTGTACCTTACTTTACATCGATCTGAAGGTACATTTGTAATCCTATTTTATGAATTTAATAATGGAAATATATTAATAATAATACTGGTATTGGTACTCGCGTATTATATATGAATGTTATGTTTTACCATTTATCAACCCTACGAAGATCTTTTCTTTGGTAACCTTCGTCCGAGATTCATTATATCCCAAGGGATATACTGTTTTTAAGGACGAAGGAGTTTAACATTTAACACTTTTATGTTGTCTTGTTCTTAATTCATAGCATTTGAGAACAAGCCCCCAGCACTAGTTGACTGCGGTTATGGTGCAAAGCCAGGGTTCTTACCACCTTTTTGTGGTGTCCGATACCACTTAAAAGAGTGGGGTAATGATAACAGGCCAGAAAATGAGAAGGAATTATTTAATTTAAGGCATTCACAACTACGTGTTACTGTTGAGCGTGCCTTTGGATCCCTGAAGAACCGTTTTAAGTTTCTTGATGATGCTCGACCTTTCTTTCCTTTCAAAACACAAGTAGATGTTGTTCTTGCATGTTGCATCCTCCACAATTGGATATTATCGCACGGGGCAGATTGTTTTCTCCCACCTGAGGAAGCATGGACAACAAACCAACCTTCTAGTTCAACAAGTTCCCATCAGGAGCAAGTACAAGAAAACAGACAATGGGTTCAGTGGAGGCAGCAACTTGCAAATTGGATGTGGGAAACTAGAGCAGCTTCTCATGTACAAGAAAATTAGATCATAAATTGAAAAGTGGCATCATTCTTTGGATGTGAGATATTTTGTTGTTTTGCCTATTTGCTCATTTGCTTAGATGTGATTTATATTCTAAAATGTTCTAATATTGTAGGAAGATGGATGATGTCCAAGAAATTGAACAAAGGTCCCAGTCACAAATTTTCTGGACACAAGAAATGTCTGCATGTGCTTTGAAATACTTGGCCCAGTTGGTTGCTGATGGAATTCGAGTAGACAAAGGTTTCAAAAGCTCGCACTATAATCAATGTGCTAAAGTGGTGAAGGAAAGATTTCAGGTTCAAGTTTCTGGTTCTCAAGTTACCAATCATCTTAAGACATGGAGAACCCGCTGGTCAAACATCTGCAATTATAAGAAGATTAGCTCAGCCCATTTTGATGAGCAAACTGGAACAACATTACTTGATGAGAAGAACTACTTGGAACGGGTGCAGGTGTGTATGATCTGTTTAGAAGTTTTAATCTCTTTTGGCTCAGTTGTTAAATACAGCTATTCATGATAATTTGTGAATTTATACAGCTAATCATGTTTCTACTGTATAAATTCAATCTTGACACATGTAAATACAGGTTGAATCTGTATTTATACAGGTTGAATCTGTATAAATTCAATCTTGACAATAGTTCTGTTTAGAAGTGAATTTATACAGGTTAAATATTAGCAAGATTGAATTTTTTGGCCCAGTTTCTGTAGGTCAGGTGTGTATGAACTGCTTTGTTTATTAATTTTTTTGACACATGTTTGGTACAGCTAGAGTATTGGTTTAACTATTCTACTTTTGGTTTAAAAATTTGTCAAGTCTCTGTTTTTGACTCTGTCGAATACTACAGAAAACTCTGTTTTTAGGTGTGTATGAACTGCTTTGTTTATTAATTTTTTTGACACATGTTTGGTATAGCTAGAGTATTCTACTGTTTCTACTGTTTCTTGCTGTTTCAGAAAACTCTGTTTTTTTGCTGTTTGGTACAGAAAACTCTGTTTTTGGTTGTTTAACTATTCTATTGTTTCTTGTTGTTTCAGAAAAAACCATCTGAAGCTAAATTTTTCAACAAGCCACTTGAGAACTACCATTACATGGCTGTTATATTTGGGAATCAGCAAGCAACTGGACTGTTTGCAAAATGCACCGGTGATCCCCTAGGTTTCGACACATCTGAAAGTGCGGATACATATGGTGTGGGTTATTCTAGAGACTTGGCTGGTCATGAGAGTAACAATGCAAGTCCGACTCGTGATAGTGGAGAATCATTGAACCCAAGTGGTCAAGTTCGTGATGGTGGAGGCTCATCTACTCGAAGTGGTGCAAGAAGGAAGAGAGGGCGCATGATGTTGGAAGATGAGGATCCATTGATATGCACTGTCACTGAAGCTTTTAAGACTCTTTCAGATGCAATCAAGCAGTCAGCACCACAACCACGTCCGATAATCCCACCCAACCTATGGACTGTGATGAAAGAAATTCATGTCTTTCAAAGAGAGCCTATAGCACACTATTATGGCTACTTGTGTGAGAATCCAGTCCTTGCTTATGCCTTTCTAGAGATGGGACTAGATGATCAGATGGTATGGGTCTCTAGGTACATCAAGACTCATCTTTCTGATTGATGCATCAAAGAAGCAGACTAGCCTAAAACTTGTATCTGAAACTTCTCAGTATTTCTATGATGGATGGAGACTCTGAAACTTCTCTTTGAACATTGATATGTATGTTGGATAACTTCTCAGTTTTATTTGTATGCTGGATAATGCTGAATATGTATGCTGGATAATGTTTGATAAAATTATATGATATCTATGGGATAACTTTCAATATTATTATAATGCTGAGCTAAACATGGGTTAGAAATCAATTGTATGATCGGAGTCAATATTTTAATGCTGGATAAAAAACTTCTCAATGTTTAATGTATATGCTGGATAATGCCTAGATAAAAATGTAACCTTTTTTGTATAGTCCTCTAGAGGATCACTTGGGAGTGATGTCTGATGACCTGGTTTCTCAAAACAAACAAAAAATGGATTCACTCCATTTCCCTAAACAAACACAAAGAAAGAACCATCCGATCCTGTGAGGAATGAATCCATTCTAGATCAATTGGTTCCGGATAGAGTTAATCCCCTAACCAAACACGACCTTAGTGTACTCCACCTCAGAGATCGATGACAGATGTTGCCAAGGCAGTAAGGCTATCCAGTGTTGTGGGGGACATTGGACTAGTAGTTTCAAATTATTGAAGGTGCGGGAATGAACTGTGACCTCACCACTATATTCTCTTCCAGATCAAGTAGAAAATGGAATACTTTTCGGGCGTGTCCTCTATGATTCTTTCACCGTTTGTGCACCAATAATTCTGTGGGTAAGGTGTTCTGTTTTCTTATATGTGTGCACGGGTACTGATTGCACTAGCTGCATATATATATAGGCTTTTTTTTTCAAGCAGTATTGTCCCTCTTGTTTGTCCATTCTCGTGATTGGACTAGGGTGATCTAGCAGCTCAACTAATCCGAAGCTTTGTTAATTCAGTTGGTGATTGTCATGAGCGACCTCATGTATCCAGCTCTCTCTTAGACTGTAGTAGGTTTTATAGATATTAGCACCCATATATAACGTGTAAATATATCTTGCTTTGCATATACATTATGTCTCCATCTGTGCTTCTCTACAAGCTTCTGAACGAACCACGCGTTCGTCGTAGTTGCTCTTATCTAGTTCAATCTTAGCCGCAAGTTGCTGCCGACTATTCGGTTTCCCACTAAACAAGAAAGCAATGCACAGCTAGCTAATGATGTAATCTCCAGCGAGAGAGATTGTGTCGTTGACGACACCTGGCAAAAAGGGCAGATTATTATCTCTGCTACTATCTCAAGCAGCTAGCGCGCGCACTGTGGAAATCTGCTCATGCGTGGGAACGAAATCGCCACATTCTTCCCAGGTCAAGAAGGATTATTCCCTGCGATGATGATAAGGCGTCATCAGGATCGGTTTTTTCCATGTGCCCAAAGCGTCTCTAAGATTAGTCGCAGGCGCGGCGCAGCAGCCACACAGAAAAGGGCCCCCCCTGAGCCCTAAGGAATCCTATGCCAAGGAATGATCTTCAGACACCATGATGAGCAGTGAGAAAGAAACTATGGTTTCCTGTCTATCATAGGGGAAAAAAAGATATCAACAGTTTATTAGTATCTCTCTGGCCTACAAAGCATGTTCTGGCTCTCAGAAAAAAAAAAACTGAAATTACACCTGCGTCCAAGCTAAGCTTTCAGTTCATCTTCTTGCAACACCTGTGTGAGTCCTCCCTTTTTCTGAATTTCTTTACGGTGTAAAACACACGCCGCCGGGGTGCGAACAGACCTACCTAGCAGACTAGCTAGCAGATTGTTTTATTGTCCACAGGTTCTTGGTGTCTCGCGGGAGGTAAGCACGCAAATGATTGATAATAGCAACCTGGGATCACGTCGAGATCTTTTGTTTGCTTTCTGTCCCGTTGAATTGGCCTCTTACGTTCGTGGGGCTGGGGATAAATTAAACCACACGGAGGAAGTTCCATGGGCGCAACTCAATAATAAGAAAATAAACCGGCCAATCATTTGGTCATGCATGCAGTGCAAAGCGCCGATAACTAACATACACATATAATTGTGCCGCCCATATGGCCCCCCTCTCGAGAGGGACTTAGGGATATATATAACCGGCCCGGCCCTCTTGTGTTTGTTTGGGCTGGATTTGTTAGGCCAGAACCAATAATAATATAGCCAGTAAATGAATTCGTCGCAAATTAAAGCAGCGACCGACGACGACGCATGCATGAGCCGGGAACAAGATCTCGCTCGCAATATATATTATTGGGGCATTATCCGGTGCACCGATCCATAAGTCAAATGGGGCCGGGGTGTTCATCGCAATGAGCAGGGCTCTCTCTAGCTGCTAGTCGGCCTTTTAGAAAGGCTATGCGTTTGACTCGAGCTAGCCTAGCTTAGCTATGACGAGGTGGATGGACATCATTAGGCGTAGCTAAGCTAGAGGGACAGGACAGGCTTCTCGTCGTCCAGTGGTTAATTGGCATCAGCCTGCTGGGTTTATTGTATTAAGAATCAGAAGGGCGTGAGAGATATATATATAGGATAAGTAATCTGGATAATGCGTAGTGTCGCGTGGCTAAGTGGCTAGCTACTTGGGAGGGTTTCTCGTTCCTGACGTGCAATAGCAATCCGAAACCAAGGACGACAAAGACATGGCGGCCAACAACAATACAACTGGAATAGCATACGCTTCCACATCGCAGTGTGTTGGGTTGCCTGATCTTCTGAAACTTAGTTTCAAAGAACACTCGACGTGCGTACGTAGCTTAAACAGCAAGTAGGCAGGCATATATACATGCATGTTGCCTTCTGACGTTTGTCAACCGAGTTAATAGAGCGTGTTTGAATGCGCTAGAGCTAAGTTAGATGCTAAAACTAGTTGAAGATATTCAAACGGTATTTAACTACAGGTGCTTTTAGCAAATTAGCTAATAGTTAGCTAGCTAATTTTACTAGTAATTTTTTAGCTGACTAACTATTAGATCTAGAGTATTCAAACACCCTCTAAAAGCGCGACCTGGCATTTCTATCACCAGCCTTTGATTTGAATTAAGCCGATTTCTAGTCTTCTAGTGTGCACGTACAAGGACAGCTGACCGAAACATCCAGGAACGATAATGATTGCAGCAAGTCACAGGATTAGCACTGATGGATCATCGTATCGTTACTAGGATGGGGTAGAGAGAGCTGTTGCGTGCGTGACGACCCAATCTGAACCATCCCCTGACTGAAACCACAGGCCTCTGTCTCTGACTCTCTCTCTCTCTCTCTCTCGTGCGCGAGTCGTCTCGTCACGTATACACTGATGAAACTTGCCGTGCCGCAACAGTTTGCGTACTTGCCGAACGAAACGTACCATCTGCCCTCTGCTGGCGCTGGGCGCTGGGGCTGGGCTGGTGCAGATCAAGTGAATGCATAATAATAGCTTTGCCTAGCTTGAAGCGGAAGCCGAGAAAGAGTGCGAGCGAGCGATTTGGTTGTCGTCGATCGGTCGGGCGGGGCGGAAAAGGCCAGCCAGCGTGGTCAGCCAGCGACATCACCATGGCAGCTGAGAAAGTTCGTGAGCGGCCTCGCGCTTCCGGAAGGAAACAAGAAAGGCAGGCGGAGGCACCCGCAGCGCCACCGGCCGGCCTCAAGAGTGACCACACCACACCGATTCGGCCGGGACATGATTGAAAATTCCGACCAAGCCACGGAACCAACGCGTCATGTCTGTCACCCCGGCCTGGATGATGATGATGATGATGAGCGATCGGTGTTCGATTAGTTGGGTTATTATCCGCGCGGGGCACGGCAGGTGACGCTGTCATGGGCGGGACGTGTCGGCTCGGGAGAGAGGGGGAGGCGAAGGGATATGCAAAACAATGAGCAGTATTTCCTTTGATATTGGAAGGGTGAGCAGAGCAGGCCGGGATGACGTCGTCTGCGCTGCGCCTACCTAAACACTACTAGTAAATTGGGCCGGAGGGACGAGCGTGGCCGAAATCCATCGCCTCGCCCTCGTGCGCGTCGCCGCCTGATTGATTTGCCTACGGCCAAATGGTCGCTGTGTGCTGGCGCTTGCTTCCCCCTTTTGTGTTCGGTTCGGGTGCAGAGTTCGGTCAGCACTCAGCACCTTCGTTAGTTTTTAGCCGGCAGGTTTCGAGAAGCCTTTTGATGACATATAGCTTGCTAGAGCCTAGACCGAGAGAATACAGCCCGCGCCGCCTATGGGATACTTACTATGGTAAGTACAAAGTGAGTCGGCATCGGCGGCCGCGGAACACTCCACATCTGTGTATGCCAGCCCAGTCCAGCCCAGCCCAGGCCGGCGCTGGGCTCCCCGTGGCACACGACGTGTGGCTCCTGGCCCGTGAGGAACTGAAGATGTACTTTGTTGGGTTATTCCTCGTTCGGCAGGCAAAAACCCGGTTCTAGACCAGAAATCCTTGGATCCGGCCCTTTCACTCATCCACGGCGTGTAACTAATCCAGCTACAATGCTTTTAAAAAGACAATTTCTATTTGTCCAGTAGCAAAGGATTGGATCCTCACTTCAGTTTATATCAATTTCAGCCATACACAGTGTCACAAACAAATCTCGGAAATTGGTACACCGACAAAGAAAAAAAACTATTTCATGCACCAATCTGAGCTTGTAATAACTGTTGAGAACTACGTTACCACGGATCACCAGATCCACTCTCTTCCCTCCCGTCAGCAGTAGAGGCGCAAGAAGATGTGGATGACCTGTATCCCTTTCAAGAAGCACAACAGAGAAAACACATGAGACACAGGTATAGAGTTGGGCATCTGGCCTCTTTTCTCTTCTTGTAATATGAAGGGGTGTACAGGTTTCTTATATAGAGATGTGAGACCCTTCAGTGGCAAAGTCGGTATTTGCCCATATAACCCTAACTAAGGTTACTGTTGGGGGCCTTCATCTTCCGAAGGTCTTCAAAAACATGACTAACAATGTTTTCCATGTGTAATATATGTTCAGGAACCTTCGGATTCGAGATAAAGCTGTATACAATATGAAAAAGCAGAGTCAGGATGAAGGATGAACCAGTTCCGAAGCTATGCGCAAGGAAGCTTCGGCTCAACAACAGAAAAGGGAACCGACTTAAAGGGGAAAAGGCTATCTAGTCCTCGTTGGATTGTCATTAAGTCAGTAGTAAAAAGGGCATGAATGTAATTTTACACAGGCTGCGTCCTGTGCCTATAAATAGATGAACAGTACTCCCGTACTGTTTACGCTGACTTGTACTCGCTTGTGCGTCACGCTGGCACCTTTACCTTCAATCAAGCCGAAGGTACAAATGTAATTTGATTTCGCTTTTATTCATTCCTGATTATATAAAAAATAGATATATTATGATGTCGTATAATTATTCATGTTACTATGTTTCATATGCCTCGTCTTTCATTGATTTATGTTGCAATGATGAAGGTACGTCCTTCATAACCTTCGACCGAAGATCGTTATATCATCAGGGAAATAATGCTTCGAAGGACGAAGAACATTAAATATTAACCTATTTTTGTGTTGTCTTATTTTTAATTCATAGCACTTGAGAACAAGTCACAACAGTTACTTAACAATAACTACACCCATGTCCCGCTCTAAGCATAAAACCCATTCCGTCTCTGTCCATGCATCACACGTACATCAGTTGCCAGTGGCGGATCCAGGTTCGAACCAAGAGGGGCTACTATAAACATGAGACTACTACCAAACAAATAATCAAATCAAAACTTCAAATCAAAGCAATTAAGCAAATAAATAATCAAATCAAAGCAATTCACCTTGGGACTTCGATCTTCACCTCTTCGGAGATCCACCCCTGGCGCAGTGGCGTGTAGCGCCCACGAGCACGAGGTGCTCGGTGCTCCGATCCGGCGATCCGCCGTCCGCGCCCGCCCCTGCTCGCCTGCTCCGGTCTCTAGGCGTCACGACAGTTAGGCGAAGGAGGCCAGGAGCCCATGAGGGAGCGCCCGTGGCGCGCGCGGCGGTGCTCTGGCCTCCGGGCGCGCGAGACAGCACGAGGCGAGACCGCGAGAGGCACGCGGCCGGCGTCTCGGCGACTGCCGTCTTCACCTCTTCGGAGATCCGCCCCTGACGCAGTGGCGCGTAGCGCCCACAAGCACGAGATGCTCGGTGCTCCGATCTGGCGATCCGCCGTCCGCGCCTGTCCCTGCTCGGCTGCTGGGCAGTCGTCGGTCGAGCGCGCCTGGCGCCTGGCAGTGCCACGGTGGCGACCTGGCGGCTGGCCGCGAGCGTGCTGTGACGTGACGCTGGAGACTGGAGAGGAGGCGCGGCCACGCGGGCCACGGGCGAGCGCGCTGCGGTGCTGGAGAGCTGGAGAGGAGGTGCGGCTGCGCAATGAGCTAGGGTTGGGGCTGGGCGCGACGATGGGCCTCTACTCCTCTAGTGGGCCGCGACTGCTGACTGGAGCTGCAGCCTAGGCAGCCCCAGGTGAAGATCAGTTAAACATAATTTAAATCACTTGTTTAAAAAGCAGTTTTTAGGTCGTCAGAGCGCTAGCTAAGTGGAAGATAAAGGCAGAAAATATCATACGTGCTAAGACATCTCATTTTTTAGCCAAATCAAAGTTAATCCTTATCTTCTTCACATATATCTCTCTCTGTTCTCTTTGTTTTTTTTAGTGAAGATTGAATATGCTTTTATCTTCCTCAATTTGGTCACTTCTTCCGTTGTGTTTAAATCTGATATGCACATAAATCATCACTTCGACCTGCCTCTTTTTCGCTTGACCTCCCCAGTTTGGTCACTTTAATCTGTACTGGTGCTTTATTTTATCTACAAGCATATCGCAAGTAACAGCGTACATGCGTCAAATAGGGATGGACGATGGAGAGAGTAGCAGATAAAGGTCCATTATTTTGTTTCTAATGTTCTTTTCTCAACAATCGCTGATAAATAACGAAGTACAAGCGTAAGTAACTACGGCAAAGGCTCAAAATAATGATTTTAGGCCCTCAAAACAAGAGAGGCAAACAGCCTAAGCCACAGGCAAAATTTCTATCCAGTTTTTAACATGAAACTTACCAACCTTTAACCATATCTATATAGAACTTCTAAAATCTATAGTATCAAATACATGTGTAATCAGAACATATTTATTTCATGATTTAGTTCCGTTGTAGATTTGTGATTTTTAAATGTACTCTAATCAACGTCAGAGAAGTTGAAGATAAAGTTAAACACATAGGAAAACAATAAACGAAGAGATGGTTCTTCTCCCTGACAAACAAGCTCCTGAACTCTGCAACGGCAAAACTTTGGAGCGATTGACCAGCTCAACAATGGTTCCATTTATGCATATATCATTTCAGTCTGTACAGATTATCACAGGCTGCAGGACACTAAAAGAAGAATAGAAACGTCTCAGTATCAGAAACTGCATCTATCCTTTGTGTCGGACTGTTGGTTAATGGAAGAACATCGCGCCAAACCCCCTATAGGCCCTTGACAGAAGCTTGAATCAACAGAAACAGAAGTGAACCTCCTCATCTCTACTGGGTACTACGGACAGCTCGAGTCGCCGGAGTCGGAGCCACCCCGGAGACGGCAAAATCAAGGAGATAATGATGTTGCACCGCGCACTAGAAATTTAGCATCGTCGAAGTTTCTTGGCCACGGTGGTCAGTACTTCGTCTCCGATGTAACTGCGGAGGAACTGGATGAACTGGTCTTTCTTAATCTGACCCATCTGCAGGGAAGAAAGATTGTGTTAGTGAATATTTTCAGGCTGCTGCTTCGCTGTTCCTTAGTACAAGTAGTGCATCCACACTGGCACTCAATTTGGCATGTCCAAGCAATCAACTTATGCTCTTTTTTCAGAAATGTAAAGTTGTTTGCAATTGCTCGTCAAGTAGCAACGCAAATTCTGCATATTTTCCTGATTACAGTTAAATATGTGCATGCAATGGAAGTTGTCAGCAGACAAATCGGTAGATCGAATACAATGTAAAGGAAGTAGGGAAATTTGTCAACAAAATACTAGAGTTCTTCCAACCTGCACCTATACTACTAACAAGCTGTGTGGAAATTACTATCACCAATTTACCTTGAAGTTTTTGTATGACTCCTGCAGTAGATCACACTTGTCTGGCACGATCTGCTCGATCTCTGCAAGAAGCGTCGGGAACATGTCGCGAGCCACTGGTGCCGGCTTGGAGCACTTGAAGCTGACCACGTATTCCGGGAGGATCCTCGTGTTCATATCCATGTTCCAAACAACGTACCACTGTGGATTCTCCAGCTTATCCACGGCGCTGTCGTAGCTGCGGCTGCTGGGGCAGAACTGCGAAGATCCTGCCGGGACAGCCTCCGGCCGGCCCATCAGCACGCGGCACAGCACGATGTGCGCCTCGTCGCTCCCGTCTGCCTTGGCCAGCATGGCACTGAAACAAAAACGATTTCGAATAGATCGTTAGGCTTGTAATATATGATGAGCTGCTAAACCGTTCACACATTGTTGAGATGAAGTTAACTGGAACGATCAGAGATCATTTCTGTTGTTTCCCAGTTCTCTACTTCACAGCTATACTTAGTATATATATTTTGTTTATTTTTTATATACAAATGCAAAAATGCTCGGGTTAGCAATTCATTTTAATACGAAGCAACATAACAGTGTCTTCGTGATTAAGCAATCAAAATCACTGGAAATTATTTTATTGGAAATGGCGAAGAAACAAGGAATTGATTAAGACTTGGCAAGATATATCCCTCCTATATTATATAAGTTAAATTATGATAAAAAGTTAGAAGGGTAAAATATTATTTTGGTATCATAAATAAGTTAAAATAAACTATCAAATACTAACTTATTTTATTTTATTCGTAGTCATAAACTAATATTTTAATTTTACTCTCTTACTTTTTTACCATAATCTAACTTATGAAATAAACACATCTAGGGCATGTTTGTTTAGGGTTTAAGATCTGAGCAGATTATAATCCCAAATAAAAACAACAGGAATATATGGCAAAAAGGCTATGAACTTCGCTCTAGTTTGATATATTTACCAGTCAGCGGGCTTGATAGAAAAGGAACCATGTGCAAGATTCTTATAAATTCACCCGGGAAAATCGATGCAGCTTCATATATATGCAAGTAAAAGAAATGGGAATCTTGGCAACTAGGCAAGTTATACAACTCAGCTCGGGATCGATCAAAATTGCGAAGTCCAGATTTATCTGAATGACTGAATCGGAATGCCAAAACCAGCTCAGAACTCACCTCGTGTAAGGGCACTGCGCCGGCGAAAGATGAACGCCGTCGCCGTGCTTGCGCGCGCCCAGCCTTGGCGCGTTGTTCCTCACGAATCCTCGCTCGACGACGGCGGCCACGTCGTCCTCCGAGGCGCCGTACCATGCGAACTTGGCGGTGCCGGCGGCTGTGCCGCGCGCTTTGGCGAGGCGCTGCCCCTGTTCCTGGAACGCCACGGTCCTCGCGCCGGGCGCGATCTTGCGCACCGCCGTGATCGCCGCGCCGCGTTGCGCCATCCCATAGCTGAGGAACAGCTTGCTGACGACCTGGTAGTACTTGTCGTTCTCCTCGAGCCTAGCCGCCGCGTTCTCCCATGCCTTCATCTTCTTGGCGTCCACGCCGTGGCTCTCCCCTGAGCGCACGTCCATGCCCGAGGATGACTCGGCCTCGTCCTCCGCCGGCTCGTCGTCCCTCTTGCGCTTCCTCCCTCCGCAGTCGGGCGCCGGGAAGAAGCAGTCCCCGCGGTCGTCGATCCACGCCAGCCCGGTCTCCTCGCCGGTGACCTCGTCGATCCTGATCATGCGGAGGAAGTCGAACAGGTACGCCTTGCCCCCGTACGAAGCATCGGCCATCGCCCTCCTCTCCTGGAACGCCTGGCGCAGCTGCGGCACCGCCTCTCCGGTGATATCGATCCACTTGCCGTCCTCAAAACAGAGGAACCTCGCCGGCGCGCCGCTCCGCATGAACTCCCGCCAACCCCGCAGAATTGTCGACGTGCCATCGGCAGCAGCAACCGCAGGCCGCATGATCGCCGCCTTCACGTCGCCGGATGACAAATCCATCGCGCTTGGCGCCGAGTCCGGCCGGTCTGCTGCGGTGCCTGTCGTGTACTATCAGGACTCGGGGACTCGGATCAGGCGTCCGGCCGGTGATGGAGCGGGAATTATATAGGTTTCAGGATTTTGGAGGAGCGCGCGGTGGCGGTCGGGTCGGTCTCGTGAGGGGCACGTTTGAGACGACGTCGGCGAGGACGTCGGTTCGGAAGGTGCTCTTTATTTCGATCTGCCTCCAGCTCTCCACCCAGGCGGCGCCTCCCTCAGCCCCTGACTGTTTCGGGGGATATGAGAAATGACTTGGTAGAGAAGTCTAGAAATGTCCAGTTTAGCCTCGCAACCGTTTTGCCGGAAGATCTGCTGTGTGCAGCAGTTTGTGCATGATGTGAACACGGATATTACAAGGGTTCTTTGGTTTTCTCGAATAAAGTTTAGTATGTACCTTATCCAATGTTTAAATATCAATTACAAATATTAAATATAATTTAATTATAAAAAATAGTTATATATGTGAAGATTAAATAATGACAGATTTATTAAATCTAACTAATTTATAATTAGTGTTTATTGTAGCATTATACGGGTAAATCATGGACTAATTGGATTTTAATAGATTTATCTTGTCGTTTAGTTCTAACCTATGTAATTAGTTTTAGGGTTTGTTTGGATCCATCCGACAAACCGTTTGTCGGCTAGTTTTAGCTTCTTGAACTCCAAACATGGCTGGCTAATAAGTTGAATAGTTGTTATTTGGAGGGCTGATAAATTGTTTATCCATTAGCCATTTGACTTTGGTAATATGTGCTAATATATTCGATAAAATACCAGCGTACAAGGCGATTGTATGGTTAGTTGCACATACAAGAGACACGCTTCACACGTGACGCAAGACGGTGGAACTGTCAGTTGATTTCGAACAAATGCATGCGAGGACGACCGTTTAAACTAATGCTTTATAGTAGTAGAGATAGAGATATTATTATTTATTTAGTATTTTTTTTAATATTTTGAATGGTGTACATATTTTTTCTTGTCTCGTTATTAAAATCATTTGTAATTAGTAATTAGTGGTAAAAATAAATTTTAAATGGTTTTATCAATAAAAAGTTTCTTCATAGGTACCGATATTGTCGGATATTTCACGGTTTTATCGAGTATTAATCTGAAACAGGATAGATAACAAAAACATTAGAATTTAAACTCACGTTTTATTCATTTGATATCCGTACTAAAATCAGATAAAAATATGGATATATCTATATTAGCATTTCTAGTGAATACAAATTCAGATAATTTAGATTTCCAGGCACTCACATATCCATCCGTACGAAAACATTCCGGGGGTTGTACTTGTATTCGAACCGTCTGTGGCCTGACCTGGCAGTACCGGATTTGGCCTGGCTGGCCAGATCAGTTGAGCGGCCGTGTTTGCTTGCATGTCAGGTTTGGGTTTGGGTTTGGGTTTGGCTTCGTCGCACGAAACGGCGCGCTCCTTTCACTCCGGGACCTCCGGCAGGCAGCCGCCACCACGAGCGCCTGGGCAGTTTTTCCTTGACGCGGAAGGCTCTCTGCGCGACTGCTTCTTGAGACGCAAGCACATCCATGTGACGAGGCTTCCGTGGGGCGCCGCCGGCCGCCGCGCCGCGGTCAGTGCCTGGTAGAGCCGACGCTGACCTTGTGCCCTCGCGTTGCCCCTCTCTCTCTCTCTCTCTGAGTAAGAGTACTTGGATACGAATTTGCTAGCTCTGCTCCGTGGTGGTCAAGCTATTTCATCGGCGAGCTTCTGGTCGCGTGCGTACCAGTTGTACTAATGCCTCGTTATCGTGGCCCAGCACATGTGTGTGAGCGATGGTGATCAACTTGTTGCCGGCTGCCTGCCTTATCATCAATGAAAACGATTATTAACTTGCTTTTTTCTTCCTCGCCCACCTGCAAGTTGGGAGTGCTAGGAGTAGTAACCACGGAAAACTGAACTGCATACTCGATCCGGCCGTAGCTGATTGCGATGAGGCCGCGACCAATTCTGGGTCCGAGGCTGCAAGGTGTGCATCTCCCGTGTTCCATTTCCATCCACGATCCACCACCTGCGCGGGCGCGCGCGGCTAGCGTTCCAGCCTCTCGGGAGGCTGCATGGCGCGGCAAGCAGATATTTCATATTTGTTGCTATTCTTATCGGGTTCGTTCTATCCATTCGCCGAGGGATATTTTGGAGACCTCGTGACGCAAGCCCTGCTTGCTTCTACACTCGATCCCTTCATTTTTTTTATTAAAGGAAAAGGAAGCAAAAACTTGGTACACTACGCAAGGCACAAATCAGGGGGCGGGGCGGAGGGGGATATACCAGCGGAGCACCCTTCTGTTTTGTACGGCGGGAAACTGGATGAAATCGCAGGTCGGCCGTCGGCGACCTAGCTAGGGTAGTTGTTTAACAAGTCCACTGCAAACAGACCGCGCGATCCTCTCAGTCTCGATCAACCGTCCGGTCCACGCGCGAAAGACGCACACGCCGGCCTTCATGCATGGACTGGCAGCCTGCTGGCCCATGCATAGCTCGGACGGACGTGGCACAAACTTAGGGCCTAAGCTAACCCTACATCCATTAATACGATTGAGTCCGTATATTTAATATTAGTATTTTTTGCGAATTATTTTAATATTATTATTAATTAAGTATATACACCTCAATACCTCATTGTCATGGCACGCCTATGATGCCCTGCACCAATACTCTAAAAACTATCTCAAGTTTAACTAGTTTTATAAAAAAATATTAGCTATATTAGTATCTCCAAATAATTTTACTTAAAATAGATTTTAATATCTATCTAATGATACTAATTATATACTATAAATATTAACACTTTCTTATATATATTTGAGCAAAGTTAAGAATGGTTCACTCCTATAAAAAATAGGAACGACCAATATTTTAGGACCGGAGGAGTAACAATTAGTCAATTACCAACTAAAATTAGCTAGGAGAGTTTAGAATGAATAAGTTAATAGCCCAGCTAATTATTAGCTACACCCCAACTAACAGTTAGTTCATCGACTATTTCAAGCCCGCTAATTTCAGCTAATAGATGGTAAGTATAAAGGGAACGTATCCTGTGCTCATATGAGCACTTTAAATCTGGTGTCTTCATTTCTCATCCAGAGGGTGAGGACAGCAGTGGCACACAGAAGAGACAGACGACGCGACGCAACAAGGGTGGCACACAGAAAAAACTAGAAAATATCTATTCACACTTAGATGAGAAATAAATGCACCAGATTTAGGGCATGTTTGTTTACCCCCAGATTATATAATCTGGATTAAATAATCCTAAGAGGCAAACAAACAGTGCAGCTTATTTGCCCAGATTATATAATCTAACCCCTTGGATTATGATAATCCATAAGCAAGTGAGGAGGTGCTTATTTCAGATTATTTTTCCCACTTCCCCACTACCCTTTCAAGTTTCCTAGAAATTACCCACCATTGCCATTATAATCCACCGAATCGTTTTTGCGCCTATCGGATCGGAGAAGCCCGCCGCCCAACAGAAACACGCCGCCTAGCCCCCACCCCCCGCGGCAAAGGATCCCCTGCCCCGCGCCGTCGCTTCCACTCGCGCGGCGCTGGTGGTCTCCAGTCCGCCACCGCCCGCGGCCTCGGGGACGCCCGCACACTAGTAGAAAAGGCTCAAAGCCTGCGGGGACGATATATTTTTACAGGCGGATTCGGTTATCCACCGACTGTGTTATTTCTAATGGCGGTTCCTTAAGAAAACCGCCACTAGAAATCGTATTTCTACTGGCGGTTCCTTAAGAAAACCGCCAGTAGAAATTCATGATTTGTAGTGGCGGTTTTCTTAAGGAACCGCCACTAGAAATACGATTTCTAGTGGCGGTTTTCTTAAGGAACTGCCACTAGAAATCATTTTTATCCTTAATTTTTCGAGTTTTTCAAACGGCCTCGTATGACAAAACCACCAAAATAAAAGTTGTAGATCTCTAAAAGTTATGAAACTTTGTAGTTGACAACTTTTTTATTTGAACTCATTTCGGTTCTCAAAAATTGAATCTAAGTATGTCAAATTTAAAATTCAAATTTTGCAAACTACCTCGGATGAAAAAAGTGTCAAAATAAAAGTTGTAGAACTTCAAAAGTTATTTATCTTTGTAGTTGACAACTTTTTTATTTGAATTCGTTTAGTGTCTCAAATAAGCAATTTACACTCAAATGGTTGTAATATGTGGAGAAAACAACTACAAACTAGACACAAGACATGTCATAGACGGAGTGGTAGGGGAGGGTACGCGCGAGGGTGAGGTCGACGGTTCGAATACTAACAACCGCGTAGCGCGAAAAATGCCGCGACTTGCGACGGAGACGGGTGGGGTGGGCTGAGGCCCCCCTAATAAAAATAAATTTTTTAACTATTTTTAAAATATGTTTTATGTTTTCTGGAAACGATTTGCACTGGCGGTTTTATTACGTCGACCGCCAGTGAAAATCGATTTTCACTGGCGGTTTTATTACACCGACCGCCAGTGAAAATCGATTTTCACTGGCGGTCCTCAGTTACCCGCCTGTAAAAATAATGATTTCTACTGGCCCCTAGCACTGGCGGTTACGAAAAACGCCACTATAAATAGGTTTACAACCGCCACTATAGAACTTCTCTGTACTAGTGGCACCCGCGCACGCCAAGGTCGACCGCTCCGGCCGCTTCTACAGCCCTCGCAACGCCCGGGAGCTAGCGCTGTGAGTGTACGGGGCAGCAGATTCCCGCCCACCGCTCCGACGCGTCCCGCGCGCCAGAAGGCTCCACGCGGTCGACGGATCTCGCCGCGCCATGCCGACGGGACGGACGTATGACGGGGGCAACCGATTCCCGCCGCGGGTCAGCATCACGAGATCAAGGACGCGCAAGTCAGGAACTGGACAACGCAGCGCAGGGACGCGCCGTGCAAAGGTTAGGTGTCACCCTTATTTTTCTCTGCAACTGTCCTACCGAGATCCAGAGTGCGACCATCTAATTGCTACAATGCTACTTGTTGAGCACCAAATTGAGCCTGCGGACGGTCCGGCCCTGAGGCCGGACGGTCCGCGGTCCGGACAGTCCGCGCCTGGGGGCCGGACGGTCCGCGCAGGCGCAGAACAGATTAGGGTTCCGAGTTTTGTGTTACGGTTGTTAGCTAAAATCACGGGAAAAGCTCGGAAATTAGTTTGTAAAGGGTCCAGCCCCCCTCCTCTATAAATAGAGAGGTATACGGCCGATTTGTAATCATCAATCGAATCAATACAACTTCTATTTCGCATTTTATCCTAGGAGTAGTTCTAGTCTAGTTTAGGTTTAGATATCCAATCCCCAAATTCTTCGTCTCTCTTCGGCTCTACGTCGATTAGAGGAGTCTAGGTCGGTCAGCCCGAGCCTAGACACCACCTAGGATCTCTACTCCCCGACGGGGTCCCTCCCGGGAGCGAGATCCAGGCGCCGTCGGCGATCTTCCGCCGTCCCTGCGTACGCGCGGACCGTCCGGCCCCAGGGCGCGGACCGTCCGGCCGTCAGGCAGGAGCCCTAGCCACGCACCAGGCCGCGGACAGTCCGCCCTTGCGCAGAGAGCACCACCGCGCCTCGCACCAGGCCGCGGACCGTCCGGCCCCTGCGCACGGACCGTCCGCCCCTGTGCAGAGGGCACCGCAACGGTTCTTGTTGAGTGTTTGGCGCTCCGAAAAGGCGTCAACATACTTTTTGGCGACTCCGCTGGGGAAAACACATATAGACCTATCAAATCGGCCCTAAATGGCCGGTTCAAAAGATAGCTCTGAGGTTTCCACCAGCAATATCATCACACCGACATGGGAAGCCTTGCCGGCTGAAGAACAGCTCCTGTTCGAGGAGCGCCAGGAGCAGCTGATCCAAGAAGCAAAGGCGAAGTTCCTGGCTGACTTCAAAGTGGACAGGAACAACAAGGTCGTCCGACATCGGGCGACGGATCCGGCTTCGCTCCAACCCACGCCAGATATCCCCAATGTAAGTAATACCAACGATCTGCAATCTCTTAGAAATTATGTAGAAGATCAGCGTGAACAAATGCAGAACATCATAGGGAGTATGCAAAGCGATCTTAAGAGACTAGTACGTGCATTTGATAAATCTAGTACCGCAAATTTTCCTTCGCACGAGGTTGAGTTAGGAGATAACGCGCGTAACACATCGGCTACAGGTTGTCACGACCAGTCACAACCCCTTTATGGATGCCGATGGACACATACCCTAAGCAACCGCAAATCGGCAGCAAACCAGCCGATCTGCACATGCCCGGACCGTCCGCACGTGAGCGCGGACCGTCCAGGCCAACAGCAGTCGGGCCTATTTTTAATGAGTTACCTAGATATGCGCCCGAGCCACCACATATGACACAGAACCCAAACTACCCAGTCGGACGGTCCGCATACAATGACGGACGGTCCGCATATGACCACGGACGGTCCGGGTACATATCCGGACAGTCCGCGCATGAATCTTTTGAGGAGGATTATTACCTGAATCCTCACCCGTCCCAGCAGCACTTCCCATCACACTATGCAATGCACCAACCCATTAATTCAAGATCCAGAGCCCAGGAAAGCTTTCCGGCCCCACCCAGGAGGCCGGAAAGAAACGATCAAACCTATGACCCATATAGGGCAAATGGAAATGCACCACGTAACTCAAACCAATGGGGGAACGACAACATACTAACATGCAACCAACCCCACCTATGTTTGACCAGAGAGCCGGTGGTCTTGCACCGGCTGCCATTGGTATAGTGAGGGAAGAAATAGCCGGGGCATTCCGAGATAAGCTCGGAGTAAGCATGGTCCCTGGGGGGCAATCATATCGGAAGCCTTATGACAGCCGATTTGATCACCACCCATACCCACAGGGAACCAGGATACCCGAGTTTGCAAAGTTTTTGGGTGACCAAGGAAAGAGCACGCGTGAGCACATAGGCCAGTTCCTAGCACAATTAGGAGAATTGGCCGACACCGAAGCATTCTGTGTGCGTTTATTTTCATTATCCTTAACAGGGACTGCATTCACATGGTATGCCATGCTCCCTCCTAATTCCATTTTGTCATGGGGAGACTTAGAGCAAAAATTTCATGAACATTTCTTCTCTGGTGATTATGAGCTAGATTTAGTAGACTTAGTGGCCCTACGACAAGAAAAGGATGAATCGGTTAGTGATTATATCCGGAGATTCCAGGGTACGAGAAACCGATGCTTTCAAATTCATTTAACAGATAAACAACTGGCGGGAATAGCCTTTGATGGATTGCGCTATTATTTAAAAGAGAGATTAGAAGGCATCCAGTTCTTTACTTTAGCACAATTACATCAGAGAGCTTCGGCTTGTGAAAGCCGAAGCAAAGAACTAGTCAGAACAGTTCATCATAATGTCCATATAGTAGAACACAATCAAAGTAGTTCGGACGATGAACCAAAGAAAGTTTACACTGCCGAAATAGTTTGGCCCGAGCAGGCCAAATCTTCGGCTTGCTCCTCCTTGCAGTTAGTTCAAAAGGAACGACAGGAGGAGGTTAAGTTTACATTTAATGTCGGCAAATGTGATAAGATATTCGATGAATTACTAAAAAATGGTAACATTAAGATCGATTATACCGCCCCACCCGCCGATGAACTAAAGCGTCGCGCATATTGCAAGTGGCACAACTCATTTTCCCATGCCACTAATGATTGTAATGTGTTTCGACGACAAATCCAATCGGCCATTAACGAGGGACGATTGAAATTTCAGGAGGACACGGAGCCCTTTCCAATGAATGCGATCGACTTTAATAGCAAAAAGGTCCTAATTCGGCCCAACACAGCCGATAAGGGCAAAGACAAAGAAATCATCATCGGCAACGCACGGAAGGCCGATGAAAACAACAAAATTTCTTGCAGGAAAGTGATGGCCGAGAAGACTCCTGATGGAGGGGAGACACTGAAGGTGACCATCACAAACTCCAGTACTGGTGGGCAAGCGCAGATAAAGGGACATGAGCGAGAACCCATACTACGCATCACGGACGGTCCGGTGCCCAGGCGCGGACGGTCCGGAGCATTCCAGCGGACGATCCGACAACTCCGAAGAGCCACGACGACCACGTACCTTCAAACCACGACGACCAGAAATAGGTACGTGGAAAACTAACACGTTCAAGGCCACTGGTCGGTTGGTAAAATCTAGCCCGACCTTTGATCAATTATTGTCTAAATATGTGAAAAGGAAGGCTGGCCCCAGCGACCGGCCACCAAAGGGACCTCGCTTACCCACCCAGGTGCGACGGCAGGTTAGGCCGATTGGACCACCACACCAATCGGAAAGGACGGAAGGTCATAATGTTCAATTAAGACCTAACGTACCTGCATGGACACCTCCACCACTATATCCACCTATGCCATATCCATACACATACATACCTTCACCATATGTCCCAAATCAAATGTGGGGCATGCCACCATACCCATTTGGGATACCACAGTACCCCGCTTGGGGGGCACCCCAAACATCTGTATTCAATAGGTTGACACCTCCAGTACAAGACCGATTGAGAACCCCTCAATCTGGTCCACGAGCACAGGCCCAGCAAGATTGCCGAACAACTCGGCCCCAAAGGCTGACTAATCCGGCAGGGGGGCATACAGCTACAACCTCCAACAGTACGAAAAAGGGAGATGTCATTAAAATAGGAACGACAGATGTCGTCGTACAATAAAACAACGAAGGGCCGATGATTTTTGGTGAATCGGCCAACACAAACAAAAAAGAAAGTACGACTGTCAATAAAATAGCTGATCCAAAATACTCTATGCCCCGATGGTGCCCATCGGGACTGACACGATCGCAAAAGCGAAAATTACAGCGCCTCAGAGCAAAGGAGAATCAGGAAAAAGAGGCAGAAAGAATATTCAATGACACGCATCCGCAGTATCCGCCACCACAAAAGAGATGGAGACCAAAGGCCGTTGAGAAAAATCAAACGACCACAAAGATAGTAAATAAAACGACAACTATGCATCTCTCTGCAGGTATGGTAGACTGTCCAGCTATAAAGGCCGGATCATCTGCACAGGACGCGGACCATCCGACCCCTGAGGCCGAACCATCCGCACTACACCAAGACACCTCCGACGACGTACCGACGCCCATGGAGGAAGACGACCTGCAAGGAGAAGACCTGGTCGACTACGGAGCTACGCCAGAACACTTAGAGAATTAGGAAGGCAAGGTGACGAATTGGTCAAGACCAGTATGACGCTCGGCGATGTTGGGACTGATGGTTCGATCAAATCTAAAGGGATCACGTCCGTTGAGTCAACCATCGAGACCAAGGCCACTGCGTACCATCCTAGTAAGTGGCAAGATGCCTAAGAAAACCGATGTGATAACATCGAGTTAGTTGCTTTTGGTTCGCTCAGCTCCACCAAAAGGCAGGGGGGCATATGTTGAGCACCAAATTGAGCCTACGGACGGTCCGGCCCTGAGGCCGGACGGTCCGCGGTCCGGACAGTCCGCGCCTGGGGGCCGAACGGTCCGCGCAGGCGCAGAACAGATTAGGGTTCCGAGTTTTGTGTTACGGTTGTTAGCTAAAATCACGGGAAAAGCTCGGAAATTAGTTTGTAAAGGGTCCAGCCCCCCTCCTCTATAAATAGAGAGGTATACGGCCGATTTGTAATCATCAATCGAATCAATACAACTTCTATTTCGCATTTTATCCTAGGAGTAGTTCTAGTCTAGTTTAGGTTTAGATATCCAATCCCCAAATTATTCGTCTCTCTTCGGCTCTACGTCGATTAGAGGAGTCTAGGTCGGCCAGCCCGAGCCTAGACACCACCTAGGATCTCTACTCCCCGACGGGGTCCCTCCCGGGAGCGAGATCCAGGCGCCGTCGGCGATCTTCCGCCGTCCCTCCGTACGCGCGGACCGTCCGGCCCCAGGGCGCGGACGTCCGGCCCCAGGGCGCGGACGTCCGGCCGTCAGGCAGGAGCCCTAGCCACGCACCAGGCCGCGGACCGTCCGGCCCCAGGCCGCGGACCGTCCGGCCCCTGCGCGCGGACCGTCCGCCCCTGTGTAGAGGGCACCGCCACGGTTCTTGTTGAGTGTTTGGCGCTCCGAAAAGGCGTCAACACTACTCTATCTACAGGTGTATTGTGATGGATCGTCCATCGGAACCAACATACATTGAATCAGGAGTTGGTGATGTTACGGCACCTGAATGAGGCAGACCAACCATGGTACGTGGTTCCATGACGGCAGGTCGTCGTGGCGCAGGATTTACACTGGCAGGGCGTAGTGCCGGTCGTGGCACTAGTTCTGTGAGGCAGACTGCGATACGCGGTAGTAGGAGTGCCGGAAGGAGCATTCGTGGTGGCCGAAGTGTTGGTATTGACATTGATTTAAATGCTCAAGGTCGGGAAGATGATGAACCAATTGAAGTTGAAGCTGAAATTACTGCAAATAATTCGGTGAGTAATTTTCTGACACATGGCCATTGCTAATTTGTAGACATTTGTAATGTTCATATGTGATATTTTCGTATAGAAGGAGAAATACAAGGCAGATTGGTCATCCATGAATACTAGAACTTTTTGTGAAATATATGTTGAAGAGGTTGAAGCTGGTAACAGACCAAATGGAACACTAACTACTGCAGCGTATAAAAATATTTGTGTTAAGTATCGACAAAGAACTGATTTGCTTCACAGCAAAACTCAATTGAAGAATAAGTGGGATTTACTGAAAGGGCTTTACAGTTTTTGGCTTGGTCTAAACAAAGATACAAGACTTGGATGGGATTCTAAGCTAGGGACTGTGATTGCAAGTGATGAATACTGGAAGAAAAATACAAAGGTAATAACATATTAGTTAAAGTTATATTGTACTTGTTTTAATTTCTTTCATCTATAATGTAGTACTAAATATTGTAATTGTTATGTAGGGGCATCCTGATTGGAAGAAACTGAAATATTGCCCTCCAGAAAATGAAGATTTCATGACACAAATGTTTGAACATATTGCAGTGGATGGATCTACATCATGCGCTCCAGGTGAATTTTATGATGTGGAAAATCATGAGACTGAGGTTGATGGTATTGATGGAGTTGATTTTGGCACATTTGAGGCAGACTGTGATGCTCAATATGATGAATTTGCGTCTCATTTTGCTAGTGGCAGCAAGTTAACTCAGTCAAAGAGAGGCATCTCAACTCAGTCAAAGAAAAGAGCTAGTCCTACTGTTGTTAATAGCCCACTGAAGCGCTCAAAGAATCCCATGGTTAAGGTCATGAATAAGATTCATAATACTTTGGAGATCAATTGCATTATTTCAAACAAAGTAATGCTTGGTGAGTATAGGTATGAATCAATCAAGCAATGCATGGAATGGGCTGTTGAGTGTGGAGCAACTGAAGGATCACTTGAGCATTTCATGGCTACTCAGCTTTTTGTTAAGGCGGAGCACAAGGATGTATTTAAGTCATTCAAAACAAATGAAGGAAGACTTCTATGGTTGAAGAGGCACTGCGCTAAGGATGGCTTATGTTAGGAACATCTATTTATTTTCGTGTGTTAGGAGCATCTATTTACTTTCATGTCTGGAACATCTATTTATTTTCATGTGTGGAACATCTATTTATTGTTTATGTGTGGCTTCTGGTACTTTCTATTACTTAATTTGCATGAATATTATTTGTAGCTTGATGTAGATGTGAATGAGGATGAGGAGGAGGACGAGGCTTTTGTAGCTGCGCGAGATCGAGGCCAAATGTTGAAAAGAGTTGGATCTATGCTCAATGCATTTGGTACGTATTATGGTGAAACTTTTCTTAACAAGTCAGTGAGAAGAAAACCTAGTTCAACTGGCTATGATTGGGTGATGACAACAATTAGTAATCCAAACGATTGCTATGATATGTTTCGGATGAGTAGACCTCTTATTGAAAAGTTGCATGACTTGTTGATTTCATCATATGGACTGAAGACAACTGAAAATATGTGTTCTTTGGAAGCACTTTGTATGTTTTTATGGACTATTGGTGCCCCTCAATCTGTCGTTCAAGTAAAAAATAGATTTCAGAGGTCAAAAGAAACTATTAGTAGAAAGTTCTCAGAAGTGTTGAATTGCATATTTCTCCTATCAAAAGATATTGTGAAGCCAAGAGAACCTCAATTTACTACTGTCCATGAAAGATTACTAGGCGACCGATTTCACCCTCACTTGAATGATTGTATTGGTGCAATTGATGGAACTCATATAAGGGTAGTTGTGCCATCCTCTAAATTGGTTCAACATGTTGGTCGACATGGATATCCAACCCAAAATGTACTTGCCATATGTGATTTCGACATGAGGTTCACTTTTATTGTTGTGGGATGGCCGGGTTCTGCACATGATATGAGGGTGTTCAATAATGCTCTAACAAAATATGCCACTATTTTTCCACATCCTCCACCAGGTATCATATTGTTTATTATATAATTTCAATTTATAAATTATTATGGTCTACTCTCATATGTCGGTGTATTTTTAGGTAAATATTATCTTGTTGACTCAGGATACCCTAATCGATCTGGATATCTAGCACCGTACAAAGGAACAAAATATCATTTACCTGAGTATCGAGCGGGTCCCCGACCTTGCGGAAAAAAGGAGACATTTAACTATTTGCATTCATCTCTGCGCAATGTGATTGAACGCTCATTTGGTGTTTTAAAGATGAAGTGGAGAATTCTATTACACCTACCCAGTTATCCTATAGCCAAACAATCCAAAACAATACATGCATGTATGGCTCTTCATAATTTTATTCGTGACAGTTCTTTGGCAGATAAAGAATTTGACCGTTGTGATGAAGATGAAGATTATATGCCAATGCCATCATCTCAGCCTAGTACTAGTTAATTTGGGGATGAAGAAGGTGACATGAATGCCTTCCGTGATAATATTGCTAATGCAATATTTGCCAATGTCAATTGAATTATTATTTTTTTCAAATTATTTATGTAATAAATTATGAATACTCGGAAACGTTTGTTACATTGTTCATCTCATATATGAGTTTCAACCTAGTACAAATATAGAGGGCATTCTTGTCTTCCTCATACAAAAGAATCCTATTAACAACTCAAATAATCTGGGTAAACAAACAGGACTAATCAGATTATATAATCCAGATTATATAATCCTCCAAAAATAATCCAGATTATATAATCCATGGGGGTAAACAAACAGGCTCTTAAAGTGCTCATATGAGCACAAGAGCTCCATGAGCACATCATATATTCGCAAGTATAAAATACTCCCACTACCCACCACCATACCCATCTTCCTGGGACTCATCCTCGCAGGCAAAGGAGCTGTCCCCGCGGCCGCTACACATGTAAGCCAGGTAATTTGAAAATTTGAATTTATTTCGATTTTCTAAAATATTCGTACAAGTAATCGTGTTACGTTGCTACATATGACTTAAAGCAAAGAAGGGAGCCAGGGGTAGTAAGGACAATTAGTTCGTAATAATAACCTATTAGCTATAGGTTTAGATTCACCGTAGCTAATAGTTAGCCAGCTAAATTCTAGCTAATAACTTATTAACTAACTAACTAACTAACTATTAGCTATAGAGATTTGGAACAGGGTCTAAGGCTCTATATAGAATCACTTGACTAATTGTTTGCCAGTAGTTAACAATTAGCCAGGGTATGTTTGGAATCTTGACTAATATATGTATAAAATATAGTAAACATTCTGTTTTATCCACAAACAATTAGCTAGTAGATAAAGAAACGTAACCAACAAGTGTAGGGATCATCTTTTTTTTTTCTCATTTTACGATATATTAGTACCCATTAGTAAGGTAATATAGCTAATGAGCAACAATTTGTCAACCCTCTGACCAACAACTAAGCCAATTTATCTAAAGCGCAATGTGATAAAATTAGCCATTAATAGAGATTACAACAAAGTTATACACCGAAGATGTTGCACCAGGCCTCCATCTGACTTCGTTTGAATGGCTAGCAATATGAATTCGAGCATATTAAAAGTAGAAAACATAAGATATAAGCTAAAAAAGATTGGCCAAATTTATTGATTTAGCTACTCTCTAAAATAAATTTTACAAAAAAGGACTAGTAAACTAGTCCAACAGGCTCTATAAAATCAGAATCTGTATAGCGAATGAAGTAGACTATCTACAAATAGAGAGCGAATGTGTAAGGATAGAGAGCTACTAAATTTAAAGAGTCATTTACATAATCTATTAAATATGTATTTCTTCTGATTAACAGCTAAATTAGCTTTACAAAACGACGACTTAGCTAGTCTTTTGGAGTTGCTCTTGTCTCGACCATTTACCCATACACCTACCTACATCCCAAAGAGCATAAATTTTATTTTCAATAAGTAGCCATAAAGTATGGATCTACTTCGCACGCAATATCACAAGAATCTGAGGTGACTGGTGCAGAAAAGGGATTAGGAAGGGCGGATTGCAGGGAGCAGGACTAAAGACGGGCAGGAAACGCTAGCTGCGCTTCTTTTTCCGGTATTTATGTGATGGAAGGGGCGTTGGCATGGTCAGAATTCCACCTTGTTGAACCTTTTGACGCCACCCTTGTGTTTTCCTTTGCGATCATCAGACCACGCCGCTGCGTCACTAAGCAAAGCACACACATCACTGTGCGGACAACACGGTTTTAATTTGCATGTGCATGGGAGTCACTAAGCAAAAAGTTGCGCTTCACTACGAGAACCACTACCAAAGCCTAACTAGCTGTACTTTAGTTTTGATTTGTCCATGTACAGGGCACCGCGCACTGTTACTTCGTATGCGTGCTAGTTGGTAGCCCAACTGATTTGACACCAGACACTTTTCATAGTTTCATTCCACTCAGGCGAGGTTATTAGAGGTTTGTGTCATGGATGTAGATTACGGAGATAAAAAATTGTACAAATTTAAAGCGGGGAAATTTAATATGATTTTGTAATGTTTCTACCAGGCCTTTTTTGATCGTCATGAACTCATGATGCTTAAAAAAATCGATTTGTCCTCTTTCTCTTTTATTTTATGCAAAAAGGGCAAAGGTAATATATACACGTACGTAGCCACGTAGGGGTGATATGGAAAATTTGGATGCATAGCTATCGTATCCAAAATATGCAAAACTGATACCGAGATTGTTTATCCGTTAAGGAACGCATACAAAACTGATACCGAGATTGTTTATGCGTTAAGGAACGCATTTCGGTCCACTTAGTATATGTATTAATAAGACTAGTCACTCTTGTCGCTCTATATGCATGAAAGTTTTCTCAAAAGCATGAGCTTACGTAGCAGAAGCATCCTATTCCGTGAACCTTTCCACTTGGAGGCTAAGTAGTGTTCAACCATATAGCTCATGATTTGGTATCAGTTAGCGTTTTTTTAGAGAAAGATTTGCTACTGCACTTGTCTACCTTTCTGTTGAATACACTTGGCCCATCCTTTTTCTTCTTTGTCTTTCTGGTATCTAGAAAGGTGAAAGAAAGAAAATTAGAATCTTTATCTTCATGAAGCATTAGCCCCAAAGAAAGGAATCAAGGAACCATCGAATATATGGGCCCACAAAAGTATAAAACGGAGGAATAATGTAGCTGTGAAAATTCTCAAATGTATATGCTGGTTGCGCAACTTCTTCGTATATAGATAATAATGTCCGGCTATATCCCTTCCTTTGCTCATTAACGGCCAGAATAAATAAAATAAAAATGGGTATTATTTGTTGTGATTTTAAAGAAATAAGTGACATGCTTCCAACACATTTAAATAAATTTAAATATTCTATTTTTGAATAAAACAATCAGATTACTCAGAATAAAACCATATGTAAATGAAATGAGAAAGAACAAGAGTATTTTCAATGTTTGCATATAGGAAAAAAAATACTTAAGTTCATATTAACATTTAATATAACGAGTAGATGAAGAATTGAAGGTGGATTAACAAGATAACATAATTGTTATATATTTTTCTCAAAATAGCGGGTTGCTGATGTAGACAAGCCTCTAACATTGCATGGTGTTCAAAGATCCTTGACTAACATAATTATGACTAACATAATTAGAGATGACAACGGGGATTTCTCCGTCAAGGAATAACTTCTCATCATTGTCCCTACAACGAAAAAGTTTCCTCGTGGGGGAACTCGCGAGAGACATTTCTTCCTCATCCTCGTTTCCCGCAGCCCGCATAGATAAATCCTCGACTGGGTTTCTCGTCCTCACTTAAATTATAATTGAAACATACTTCGTTTGTTATTAATGCAAAACATTGTCACTTATACACATTATCATATGTAAGAAAAACCATTATATGTACATCAAAATGAACACATTTTACGATGAGTGTCTCTTGATAAGGTAATTATTTATTTTTTATCATTAACCATTACACGATAACATTATCACATGCAAATTTAACGAATCCCCGCGGGGAACGAGGATGTGGAATGCTTCCTCGTCTCCGTCCCCGTTTATTCATCGAGTGAGAATTTTTCTAGTTTACATTCCCATGGTGGAAGAAACTTCTCCATCTTCATCTCCTAATAGAAGAATTTCCCGCGGGGAATCGAGAACAGGGCCCTATTGCCGTCTCTAAACATAATAATTCATGGGATATAAAAAGGGTCTTAGATCATATGTAATAAGCCAAAATGAACAACAATATTATCAAGATGAAGTCATTGTAAACGGAGCTGTAACACCGTGAATTTTGGGGTATAAAAATTTCTTTGCTCTATACTAAAAATTCAGGTTTTATTCTCTCTTTTTCTTGCTTTTATTTTCTCTTTACTAAAATACTAGAGAGTTATTTTGTTATAAGTTGGTAGCGATGTAATATGGTTCGGAAAATATCCGTCCGAATACGGATTCGAAGATGGTGAATACTGGTTCGAATGGAATTTTTGGTTATCCAGTCTTTTTCGGATAATAGATATGAATACAAATATTCTGTTCGTATATCGAATTCGAATACAATATCACTTGTATCCTTCGGATATCGAATATCCGGATATATCTTCTTAGATATTCGGATATCTTATACAGATAGTTGTATGCATTTTTATTTTTTAGAAAGAAAATAATAATACACAAATAGCCTAAAAATTTATAAAATTTTATGGAGGCATAACATATGTTCACATATAATCCTCTAAAATATTTGAACCATAAAATCCACAATATGTTATTGTTTCTTTCATTTCACTTTCACTTATTGCGTGCATTACACGTTAAATCACTCTAAGTATCCAAGTTTCAACATAATCAATACTTCACCTTATCATTTTCATGTGAAGACTTGAGGTTATATTCTTATAAAATGTTTATTAGTCTTGGTAACTTATTTGCATTTTGATGATTTTATGCAAAAATAATAATAATAATAATAATAATAATAATAATAATAATAATAATAATAATAATAATAATAATAATACGCACATAGCCTAAAAATTTATGATTTTTACGAAAACGTGACATATGTACACATATAGTGCTAAAAATGTATATGTACACATATAATGCTAAAAATATTTGGACTTAAGGAGTGGATAAATAAATACAACATGATATGTGTGGAATGATGTCTTACACGGTATCCGACAAAAAAATCGTTACCGATAATATCTGTGTCCGACTAGTTCTATATTCGACACACAACTATATGTATTTGTATCCAAGAATATTTGTATTCAAATTCAAATCCGAACAAAAATATAATAACAAATATGGTTTTAGTGATATCCGTCTGTATTCGATCCAATTACATCACTATAAGTTGGCGTAAGCATAGTGAAGTGAGCCTTAGAGGTGCTTTGGTTGTTGCATCCATGCTGTTCATAGTGTTTCTAAGTGCAAAAAATGTTTGAAACATGTTAATATACCTTGTAGAAGTTTTCGATGAATTTTCATATTTTTTAGAATTTGTTTCTATTTTCCAAGAACCAAAATATATTTATTTGAGGTACTTAACACATTTTTAAAAGCTCTAAATATGTTTTTGAATTCATTAGGTGCCAAATCATGTCTATGAATTTTCTTAGAATTTGTAAAGCCTTTGAGATATTTTTCAGACGTTAAATACGATTTTAGCCTTTTCTCGAATTAATAAATGCTAAAATTTGAATTTGAAGCGAATTTCATTTCGTCCAAACCCTAACAATATATGTGTGGCTATAATCCTCTCGTCGAGCCCTTTCAAAATATCAAAACCGTTTCCCCAGATTTGATCCACAATTCCCGAAATTACTCACCGAAGTTCGGAACGGTTTCAACTCCGGTGACAACTCCAGCGAGCAATTACTTTCAATCCGTGCGTCGTTGGGCAAGTCTGAGAGTACCGCTGCGTTTGTTTTGTCGAGGGCTTCGTTTGGGTGCTTTTGACTCGTCGATCGGACCTTCAGTTCGCCCTCAATCGACGTATTTCTTCTTGGATCCGGTGAGGGCCTTCTTCTCTAGTGAGCTATCTCGATTGTTCTTCGTTTTTCGCCGTTTGGTCGCAGCCCCAACCCCATCCTGGCAGCCACTCTCCTCTCTCCCCTCTCCCCCGCACCCTCTCTCTCCCCTCCCCTGCCCGCGGCACGGCAGCGGCGGCGGCCGGCCGAGCGACCCCCTGCCATCCCCGCGGCGCGGTCCCCCCCATGCGCGCCGTAGCGGCGGCCGGTGGCACCCCCTACCCCCACCCTGCGGTGTGGCCCACCTGCCCCCACCCCCCGCAGGCCGAACCCTCTCTCCCTCACCTGCGCCATGTGTGAGAAGAGAGATGGAGGGATGTAGAAGATGACATTTTTGCAGAGAAGACCCTAGAGTTTCGTCTAAATGAGCGCAAACGTTTGATTTATTAGAATATTCAATATATTTTGCGTTAGAAATCTGATTCGCTCCGTTCAAGTCGCGTTAAATTTGTATTAAAGTTGTCTACATGTTAAAAATATTATTTCATAATGTCACATGTTTTAAATAATTTATTAAATGTTTGTTTGGACAAAGTTTATTAAATTAATGTTTCAATTAAATCTAATTTATAGTATTCAACTTGCGCTTATATAAATAAATATCAACATGGTTAATATTAATTTAAATACTCTTTCATTAATAATTGTTTAGTATAAATGTGTCATCTATTTAGTAGCTCTCACGTGTCGTGTTTGTCCTGTGTCGTTCTTGCGTGCTGTTGGCGTGTTGTCGTGCTGTTTCGCATGTCGCATGCTTTGTCTTGCGTGGTGAATTCGCCTCGCTTAGAATCACTCATATTAATTAAATTACTTGTTAATCGAGAGCGGTTAGGGTAGCAGATTAGTCGAAACTAGGTAATAGCTCTATTTTACATTTGATAAATTTAGATTAATACAAGTATTTCGGATTAAATGTTCTAGTTCATATTTGTATAACGTAAATGCGATAACTTGTCAATCGTAGCTTCGATCTCGGCGTTTTTTTCTCGTGTGACCGTAAAAGCGAGCTCTATTTTGTATTACGTATTTTTATAATATTTTTTCCTATATGGTGTACTGTTTTTTCTGTTTCAAGAATGTTGAATGTATGTTTGCACTCGCCTAGATAACGTTCTATCCACGGAGTCCGAGGAAGTTGCAGGAGAAGCCCATGAGCAGCCACTGTTTGGTGAAGGCAAGTGTCCTCTGACCTATTATATCCTATTTACTTTATAATTCACTTTCTCACATACCATCAGTAACCTAAGGATTGACTAGCTTTTTTTATCCTAATCTTGATTACCTTTTTGGTTGGGCTATTATGATCAACTACATAATAGTGCTTTACTTTAATCAACGAACATGATGAGAATTATGTCGGGTACCGTAATTAGGGGTACCCCCAACACTTCTAAACACGGCTCGAAAACACCTTCAGAACAAACCGTGAAGACTGACAGTTCGGGTCAAAGTCAAAGCTCCGTCTACCAAGGGACGCGATCTCGCCTCGCCCGAGCCCAGCCTCGGGCGGAACAGTGGTCCCGGACGAGTTCACGACTCGCCCGAGGGTCTCCTCAAGCAGTGAGCGCACCCTCGGCTCAGCCTAAGGCAAGCCTTGTCGTGCAAGCGACCTTGGCCGAATCGCCCGACCAGCCGACCAAAGTGCATGCGCATTTAATGCTGGGATCGCCAGACACCTTATCCTGACACGTGCACCTCAGTCGGCAAGGTCGAAGTGACCGCTGTCACTTCGCCCTTTCACTGACCGATCTGACAGGAAAACAGCACCCCCGCCCCGTTCTGGCTGCTGTGCCAACCACCCGGGTGAAGCCGACAACGGTCAAGTCCAGCCTCGGGCGCAATAGGAAGCTCCGCCTCGCCCGACCCCAGGGCTCGGCCTCGGCCTCGGGAGGAGATCTCTGCCTCGCCCGACCTCAGGCTCGGATCGACCGCGCCACAAGGGATACATCATTACCCTACTTCTAGCTAGCTCAGGCTACGAAGGAACAAGACCGGCGTCCCATCCAGCTTACCCTGGTAACAGGCAATGATGGTTTCCTGCATGTGACCATGACGTCGGTGGTTCTCAAGCCCCCTACGGAAGCAAGGAGACGTCAACAGGATCCATGCAGCGTCAACAACTGTACTGCTACAGGGCTCAAGGCACTTCTCCGACGGCCACGATACTACTGCTACAGGGCTCAAGGCACTTCTCCGACGGCCACGATACTACCTCTACAGGACTCGAGACGCTCCCCCGACGACCACCTTATTATCTGTACAGGGCTCAGGGCACTTCCCTGCCAGCCACGTGTAACACCCAAAAATCTTATTGTGAAAGTTTAGTAAAAGTTCTCCAAGGATTTTGATATTAGAATGTCTTCCAATAAGAATTTTGTTGCATTGGAAGCAACATCACCTAAAATAAACATGCTCCTAATAAAGATTTAAATAAAATAATCTCTATATGAATTTATGGCCCTTGGTTGAAATGAATATTTATAATTATTCTCAAAAGGATTTTATAAACTATAGATTCTAATTCTTAAAATACCTATTTTCTATTTTAGTGTGTATGAATTTCATATTTAAAATCATTTGTTTGATTAGTATAATAAATAAAATAAACTAAACTTACATTTCATACTGTGGTTTTAAAGTGCACATTTAAAACTGAGTCAAATTTTGAACTGGTTTTGAAACTAGTTTAAAAATCCATAAATTGAAATAGAAAATAGTAAAAAGAAAAAAAAAAAGAAAAGAAACCTCCAACTGGGCCGAGTCCTTCATTTTTGGCCCAATTCTTCACCCACCCTGGCCTAGAAGACAGGATCCTTGCGCGCGCGGCCCAATTTCCGGCTTCTGCTCGCGTGGACGTTCGCTGTCATGCGGGTCCCACGCCGCATCCCTCAGATAGCGCCCTTCTTGCCGCGCTCGGACGCTGACGTGTGGGCCCCCTGGTGTGTCGTCCTCCTCCCGGCGCCCCGCTCGTAACGAGCTCCGCTTCTGGCGGCGGGCTGTGCGCGTGCGACTCCGCCGGTCCTCCGTGATTAGCGCAGAACTTGGGAACGGATCGACCGAGCCGTACTCGCCCAGGCTATAAATATCGGGCCTCGCAGGCAGGCCAGGGTGCTCCGCCGGGGTGATCTCCTGCGTGCGGTTCTTCCCCTGCGGGCGCCACCGTGGATTCCCGCCCCTGTTGGGGTACCGTCCCTGGAGTATGGGTCTGGGGCCTCGGCACTTCGTGTGGAGTGCGGATGTTGTGTCATTGGGCTCGGTATGTCGTCTACGCGTGAGTAATCGCTCACCGGCGCTCCTCTTTCACCACGGTTCCGCCTGGTGCAGTGGCCGACATCACCCGGGACACCTATGCCAGTAAGTTCTGTACCCCTGTAATCATTAGGACCCAAGCATCCTTTTGCACCATCCGTTTGAGAGTTCGGAGCCTTTGGCGTGGTGTTGGCCTGTGCTAGCCATGGCGCCGCCGTGGGAGGGGTCCCCTGTGCGGCCGTGCCCTGTGTTTGGGGAAGATGCACGTGGGTCGTCGAGATCGGATCCAAGGGCTGGGGACGGTTGTGGCGTGGAGCTTCTGTGGCCGTTGATTAGGTAGCTTGCGGCCACGATTAAACGCGGGGAACGGTTTGGGATCGGGGTTGGTATGCCGTTCGATCACGATTGTACGCGCAGGATCCCATTCTGTTGTTTTAAATCTTGGCCATAGACTGGTGATCCTACGGCTCCGGTTGCATACCGGTTTGGAATGGGCTACTTCTAATTTGGGCCGTCCGCGTTGGATCGGGCGGCTGGGGGTTTGTGCGGGTGTGTGGCGCGCCCAGATCTAATCTGGCGCGTCCGTTCCGATCGGACGCCCGAGATCTTCCGATACCCCTTCGCGCTGGCACTTTTGTTAAAGAGTCCCTCCACTTATTTGAAATCAACCCGCAGTCCTGGCGCCTGGTGCTCTGTGTCTTAGAATTTTTGCACCGAACCCCCTATAGTTCACAGAAATGGAGGCCCAGTCCAGAACATAATAAAATCAGAAGAAATGATTATTAAATAGATTTTTAATAGGAAAATAATTGCTAGAACTTAGATAATTCATAGAAAATTCATACTTGCTCCAAATTAATCCATTCCACTTTCTAAAATTTTGTAATTTTATTCTCCACCACCTAGAACCTCTGTTTTGTCATGAAAACAATTAGAAATTTAATCTCTCACTTAATCCATTTTAAAACGCATAAAACCTTTGAAAATTCATAACTTAAAATCTATAACTCCAAAATTTATGATTCCTGTTCCTATGATCTTATTTTAATATGTATATTAATAATGTGTATTTTGTTCTTATGTTTGGTGTAATGTTAATTCTGCCTATACCATGTATGTTTGTATTGCTACGACTAGCAGTGAGGTCACGAGGATCTGAAGAAATCATCCTGGTACCTGGATCTCAAGGCCCAGGCAAGTTGTGCCCTTGATCACTTCCTTTTACCCAGCCATGTTCTGATTAATCATAATGATCTGCATAGGTTAATTTGATGGGACCCAACAGGTTACCTAGTTTGATTATCTTTATACCTTGTTTACCACTGATCTTTCTGGGTAGTACTTGCTAGTGCTATATGTGGTTTTGGGTATGGAGATACACTATTCATGATTACACTTTTTGTTATCAGTTGTTATTTAATGTTCATGTTAAGATCATTATGTTAATTGGAACATGGAGCGACCACCCGGGAAAACAGTGCTACCACAAGGGTAGTATGGGATGCCCTTGGCTGATTAATTAGGAAAGCTAGTGGAAGACTACCTTACCCGAAAGGGGCAAGGGCAGTAGGGGAGAGGTCAGTGTAGGGAGGCCCTCGGGAGGATTTTGCTGCGATGGCGGTCCTGCAAGGGATTCCTGCACTGGATCTTCCTATAAACTGTAGCGGGTTTTCGGAAGCTAGTGGAACTTTGTAAAGGCCTCGTAGTGTTACCCTGCCTCGCTTCCTTGGTAGAGGTGTATGGGATTCATGACCCCTTGGCAGATGGGTAACACGGCTTGTGGGTAAAGATGCGCAACCTCTGCAGAGTGTAAAACTGGTATACTAGCCGTGCTCACGGTCATGAGCAGCTCGGACCCTCACATGATTAATTTATGGAACTTAAATTCAATTTGTCATATGCATTGCATTGCAGGTGATGTTGTTATTACTTCTGTTCTACTATTTAATTGGGTTGGTATTTACTTATACTTAGTAATTGCAAATAAAATTTTGACCAACATTAAAAGCAATGCTCAGCTCTAACCATCTTCTTTGGTAAGCCTTACACTTCACGTGAGCTCCCACCTTTGGCGAGTTCATGCACATTATTCCCCACAACTTGTTGAGCGATGAACGTATGTGAGCTCACTCTTGCTGTCTCACATACATCACAGGTCAAGAACAGGTACCACAGGATGATGCTCATGGCGGATGCTGTGATGAGATCGTGAGAGGTCTAGGTCGTCGTCTCCCAGTCAACTTTGGGTTGCTGGACCGTTGTCTCCTTATAATGTAATTATTTATTTTGTATAGAACTCCTGTTATATATAAAGTTGTGACATTCGATCCTGTGCCACTATACATCATATGTGTGAGACTTGGTCCCAGCATACCTGGTGTTTTTGTTAGCGCCCGGGTTTTGGACCCCTAAAATCCGGGTGTTACAGAAGTGGTATCAGAGGAATGTTGACTGTAGGACGAAACCTAGATAGAACTGGACAACCATTATCTACTTACCTCTGCTACTCTGATTCTGTTCTAAACTTTTCTTAATCTTTTCTCATCTAATTCCGCTTTACTCTGATTATTCTTACCTTTTCCTTCTAAAGACAAATGTGGATTTCACTTTGAAATCCTGTGCCTAAAGTGACCTTTAGGAATAGGAGACCTACTCTTAGGAACAAAAACAAAACTATATTTTTTTATATACCTATGAATTTGAATGTTTGTTCTTATGATACCTGTCTGATTTGGATCTTTGATTGAGTGTAATGGGTTGTGGAGTAATGTCCACAATTACATCTGCATATACCTAATGCTTATAAAACTAACTAGACAAACTAGATTATCCCTGATTAAAGTATCTAAGCCTAACAATATTCATCCCATCTTGTAAGATTCTATCTTACATAGATTCATCTTATCCTAAAAGATTCTCTCTTATCTTAATAGATCCATCTTATCTTACAAGATACTCTCTTGCCTTAATAAATTCATCTTATCTTGAAAAGATTTTGTTATCCTAATAGATCTAATTTACCTCAAAAGATTATACCTTATCCTTATGAATTCATCCTACCCTAATTAGCATATTTATCCTAGTCTAAAATATCAACCAATATCTAATTCAAAGTAAGTAGATATTGTCTAGACTAATCCGGTGATACCAATCTAGATCCCATCTAATCTAATATGATCCAATCTAAAGTGAGTTATTTAATAGATTAGTTAGTACTAGTGAAATGGATTAGACCTCACTCCTATAAAAATGATTTAAGCTAAATTGATGCCCTAGATTAACTTGACCATATACATATGCAACTACCTTACCCATCTGATAGTTGCATGATCCCTCTGTGTTAACCTAGTAGAGCTTTTGACCTACCTACACCGTATACCCCATCCTATCTCAAAAGATTCTAACATATCCTAACAAGATATATCTTACCCTGATAAATCTATCTAACTTAAACTAGTCTAATCTAGATCATATCTAATTTAATATGGTCTAATCTAGTGTGAGTTACTTAATGCTGGTAGAAAGGATAAGGCCATACTCCTAAATCACTTAAGCCTAATTTGGAGACTTATATCAACTTGGCCATACACAACAACCCGACCTATATAACAAGTTACATAACTTACCCAACCAATAGAGACTTGATGGATTGCATGACCTGCCTATCCCCACCTAACATCAAACAAACTTTTGACCTACATCATGTAGTCTGTCTCATCCATACCTATATTAACCATATTCCCCAGCCCAATAATATACACTAACTCCTAATCAATGAGACAAGACCGAAGAAGATGATCAACTTCATCAAGGAAGGATGAGCACCAACTCAAGTCTTCAAGGATCAAGTGAGGTCACCAAGATGAGTCAAGATCCACAATCTTGGATGGAGTCTTTCTTTACCCCACTCTTTCTTACCCAAACCTATATATGCCCTAAAGACATCTTCTATCCTACATAATAAAGTGGACATACATATATACACCCATGCTTTCCTAACCACCAGTTCCACCAAGCTACATAAACATATATATGGATTACGACTATTTGTAAGCTCTGAGTGTTACTTTAGTTAGTGGATGATATAATATTATTTTAGAAGGAATAATAAGGTCTATTGACCCTATGTTTTGTTGAAGAATTATACCTCATGCTGAGATTTCTTTGTTTGTGCATATGTTCCAAGAACAATATGAGTATACATCCCTAGTTCTTCTTAAATCTCGAGGACGAGATTATTTTTAAGGGGGATAGGATTTGTAACACCCAAAAATCTTATTGTGAAAGTTTAGTAAAAGTTCTCCAAGGATTTTGATATTAGAATGTCTTCCAATAAGAATTTTGTTGCATTGGAAGCAACATCACCTAAAATAAACATGCTCCTAATAAAGATTTAAATAAAATAATCTCTATATGAATTTATGGCCCTTGGTTGAAATGAATATTTATAATTATTCTCAAAAGGATTTTATAAACTATAGATTCTAATTCTTAAAATACCTATTTTCTATTTTAGTGTGTATGAATTTCATATTTAAAATCATTTGTTTGATTAGTATAATAAATAAAATAAACTAAACTTACATTTCATACTGTGGTTTTAAAGTGCACATTTAAAACTGAGTCAAATTTTGAACTGGTTTTGAAACTAGTTTAAAAATCCATAAATTGAAATAGAAAATAGTAAAAAGAAAAAAAAAAGAAAAGAAACCTCCAACTGGGCCGAGTCCTTCATTTTTGGCCCAATTCTTCACCCACCCTGGCCTAGAAGACAGGATCCTTGCGCGCGCGGCCCAATTTCCGGCTTCTGCTCGCGTGGACGTTCGCTGTCATGCGGGTCCCACGCCGCATCCCTCAGATAGCGCCCTTCTTGCCGCGCTCGGACGCTGACGTGTGGGCCCCCTGGTGTGTCGTCCTCCTCCCGGCGCCCCGCTCGTAACGAGCTCCGCTTCTGGCGGCGGGCTGTGCGCGTGCGACTCCGCCGGTCCTCCGTGATTAGCGCAGAACTTGGGAACGGATCGACCGAGCCGTACTCGCCCAGGCTATAAATATCGGGCCTCGCAGGCAGGCCAGGGTGCTCCGCCGGGGTGATCTCCTGCGTGCGGTTCTTCCCCTGCGGGCGCCACCGTGGATTCCCGCCCCTGTTGGGGTACCGTCCCTGGAGTATGGGTCTGGGGCCTCGGCACTTCGTGTGGAGTGCGGATGTTGTGTCATTGGGCTCGGTATGTCGTCTACGCGTGAGTAATCGCTCACCGGCGCTCCTCTTTCACCACGGTTCCGCCTGGTGCAGTGGCCGACATCACCCGGGACACCTATGCCAGTAAGTTCTGTACCCCTGTAATCATTAGGACCCAAGCATCCTTTTGCACCATCCGTTTGAGAGTTCGGAGCCTTTGGCGTGGTGTTGGCCTGTGCTAGCCATGGCGCCGCCGTGGGAGGGGTCCCCTGTGCGGCCGTGCCCTGTGTTTGGGGAAGATGCACGTGGGTCGTCGAGATCGGATCCAAGGGCTGGGGACGGTTGTGGCGTGGAGCTTCTGTGGCCGTTGATTAGGTAGCTTGCGGCCACGATTAAACGCGGGGAACGGTTTGGGATCGGGGTTGGTATGCCGTTCGATCACGATTGTACGCGCAGGATCCCATTCTGTTGTTTTAAATCTTGGCCATAGACTGGTGATCCTACGGCTCCGGTTGCATACCGGTTTGGAATGGGCTACTTCTAATTTGGGCCGTCCGCGTTGGATCGGGCGGCTGGGGGTTTGTGCGGGTGTGTGGCGCACCCAGATCTAATCTGGCGCGTCCGTTCCGATCGGACGCCCGAGATCTTCCGATACCCCTTCGCGCTGGCACTTTTGTTAAAGAGTCCCTCCACTTATTTGAAATCAACCCGCAGTCCTGGCGCCTGGTGCTCTGTGTCTTAGAATTTTTGCACCGAACCCCCTATAGTTCACAGAAATGGAGGCCCAGTCCAGAACATAATAAAATCAGAAGAAATGATTATTAAATAGATTTTTAATAGGAAAATAATTGCTAGAACTTAGATAATTCATAGAAAATTCATACTTGCTCCAAATTAATCCATTCCACTTTCTAAAATTTTGTAATTTTATTCTCCACCACCTAGAACCTCTGTTTTGTCATGAAAACAATTAGAAATTTAATCTCTCACTTAATCCATTTTAAAACGCATAAAACCTTTGAAAATTCATAACTTAAAATCTATAACTCCAAAATTTATGATTCCTGTTCCTATGATCTTATTTTAATATGTATATTAATAATGTGTATTTTGTTCTTATGTTTGGTGTAATGTTAATTCTGCCTATACCATGTATGTTTGTATTGCTACGACTAGCAGTGAGGTCACGAGGATCTGAAGAAATCATCCTGGTACCTGGATCTCAAGGCCCAGGCAAGTTGTGCCCTTGATCACTTCCTTTTACCCAGCCATGTTCTGATTAATCATAATGATCTGCATAGGTTAATTTGATGGGACCCAACAGGTTACCTAGTTTGATTATCTTTATACCTTGTTTACCACTGATCTTTCTGGGTAGTACTTGCTAGTGCTATATGTGGTTTTGGGTATGGAGATACACTATTCATGATTACACTTTTTGTTATCAGTTGTTATTTAATGTTCATGTTAAGATCATTATGTTAATTGGAACATGGAGCGACCACCCGGGAAAACAGTGCTACCACAAGGGTAGTATGGGATGCCCTTGGCTGATTAATTAGGAAAGCTAGTGGAAGACTACCTTACCCGAAAGGGGCAAGGGCAGTAGGGGAGAGGTCAGTGTAGGGAGGCCCTCGGGAGGATTTTGCTGCGATGGCGGTCCTGCAAGGGATTCCTGCACTGGATCTTCCTATAAACTGTAGCGGGTTTTCGGAAGCTAGTGGAACTTTGTAAAGGCCTCGTAGTGTTACCCTGCCTCGCTTCCTTGGTAGAGGTGTATGGGATTCATGACCCCTTGGCAGATGGGTAACACGGCTTGTGGGTAAAGATGCGCAACCTCTGCAGAGTGTAAAACTGGTATACTAGCCGTGCTCACGGTCATGAGCAGCTCGGACCCTCACATGATTAATTTATGGAACTTAAATTCAATTTGTCATATGCATTGCATTGCAGGTGATGTTGTTATTACTTCTGTTCTACTATTTAATTGGGTTGGTATTTACTTATACTTAGTAATTGCAAATAAAATTTTGACCAACATTAAAAGCAATGCTCAGCTCTAACCATCTTCTTTGGTAAGCCTTACACTTCACGTGAGCTCCCACCTTTGGCGAGTTCATGCACATTATTCCCCACAACTTGTTGAGCGATGAACGTATGTGAGCTCACTCTTGCTGTCTCACATACATCACAGGTCAAGAACAGGTACCACAGGATGATGCTCATGGCGGATGCTGTGATGAGATCGTGAGAGGTCTAGGTCGTCGTCTCCCAGTCAACTTTGGGTTGCTGGACCGTTGTCTCCTTATAATGTAATTATTTATTTTGTATAGAACTCCTGTTATATATAAAGTTGTGACATTCGATCCTGTGCCACTATACATCATATGTGTGAGACTTGGTCCCAGCATACCTGGTGTTTTTGTTAGCGCCCGGGTTTTGGACCCCTAAAATCCGGGTGTTACACCACGTTAGCTCCCTGCTACCCCCCATTGTACAACTGGGCCATCTCCTTATGTCTATAAAAGGGGATGTCCAGGGGGAACGAGGAGAAAAGAAACGAACGAACGTACGAGCGTACGAACACACGAACGCACGACATGAGAGACGAGTAGACGCACGACAAAGGGACGAGAGAAGACGAGCAGGGGCCTGTCACACCCGGGTTTTAGGGGCACCAAGACCCGGGCGCGAACATAAACACCAGGTATGCTGGGACCAAGTCTCACACATATGATGTATAGTGGCACAGGATTGAATGTCACATCTTTACTATATAACAGGAGTTTGTACAAAATAAATAAATAATTACATTATAAGGAGACAACGGTCCAGCAACCCAAAGTTGACTGGGAGACGACGGCCTAGACCTCTCACGAACACATCACGGCATCCTCCAAGCGCTTCATCCAGTGGTACCTGTTCTTGACCTGTGGGGGGGGGGTGTGAGACAGCAAGAGTGAGCTCACATACGTTCATCGCTCAACAAGTTGTGGGGAATAATGTGTATGAACTCGCCAAAGGTGGGAGCTCATGTGAAGTGTAAGGCTTACCAAAGAGGATGGTTAGAGCTGAGCATTGCTTTTAAAGTTGGTCAAAATTTTATTAGCAATTACTAAGTATAAGTAAATACCAACCCAGTTAAATAGTAGAACAAAAGTAACAACATCACCTGCGATGCAATGCATATGACAAATTGAATTTAGTTCCATAAATTAATCATGTGAGTGTCCGAGCTGCTCATGACCGTGAGCACGGCTAGTATACCAGTTTTACACTCTGCAGAGGTTGCGCATCTTTACCCACAAGTCGTGTATCCCATGTCGCCAGGGTTTGCAAGGCCCTTAGACACTACCGAGGTGAATGGCTAGGGATCCACTACGAGGCCTTTACAAAGTTCCACTAGCTTCCGAAAACCCGCTACAGTTTATAGGAAGTTCCAATGCAGGAATCCCTTGCAGGACCGCCATCGCAGCAAAATCCTCCCGAGGGCCTCCCTACACTGACCACTCCCCTACTGCCCTTGCCCCTTTCGGGTAAGGTAGTCTTCCACTAGCTTTCCTAATTAATCAGCCAAGGGGTCCCATTCCTCCCTTGTGGTAGCACTGTTTTCCCGGGTGGTTCTCCATGTTCCAATTAACATAATGATCTTAACATGAACAGTAAATAACAACTGACAATAAAAGTATAATCATGAATAGTAATGTGTATCTCTATACCCAAAACCACATAAAGCGATAGCAAGTACTACCCAAAGATTCAGTGGTGAACAAGGTATAAAGATAGTCAAACTAGGGTAACCTATTGGGTCCCATCAAAATTAACCTATGCAGATCATTATGATTAATTAGAACATGAGTGGGTAAAAAGAAGTGATCAAGGGCACAACTTGCCTGGGGCTTGAGATTCCAGGTACCAGGATGATCTTCAGATTCTCGTGACCTCACTGCTAGTCGTAGCAATACAAACATACATGGTATAGGCAAAATTAACATTACACCAAACATATATGCAAAATACATATTAATCATCTACATATTGAAATAAGATCATAGGAACAGGAATCATTAATTTTGGAGTTATAGATTTTAAGTTATGAATTTCTGAAGTTATCAAGTACTTGGAATAGCATAACTTATGTGATTAATTTTAGTTCAAGTTTCATGACTAAACAAATTTACTAAGTGATAAACAATATGAAAACAAAATTAATGCCACTGGAATGAATTAATTTGGAGTTAAAATGAATTTAATATCAATTATACAAGTTTCTAGATTTATTTTTATACTAAAACCTATTTTCTATATTAATATAGTTATTTTATTCAACTCCTGGACTGGGGCCACTATTTCCAGAAAGATCAAGGTTTAAAATAAGAATTCTGGGACCTATTCGCAATACACTTTATATTATAGTGGACGGCGGGTTGATTCAACGGAACCCGAGGGGCTCTTTAACAAAAAGTCACGACGAAGGGGTATGCTTCAATGCCAGCCGCCAGATCAGAATTGAACGACCCCGATTAGATCACCGTAGTATACTTATATGAACCCATAGATCCGGAACCGAGGGTGGTGATTCAAAGTAACATGGACCCAATCTCGACCCTAGATGTGAAGACCAACGGTGTGGAAGCGATCTATCCAAAACGATGTCGACGTTTTAATCACCACCGTTCACGGATGGATCACCGGTCCGCGACGCCTCACCCATCCATTGCCGATCCAACGGCGGATATTGGAGCCGTTTGAACTACATCCGAACCAACGGCCAGGAGATCACCACCAACCTCCCAGCAGCCTAAGCTCGAACGAGCACACCCCACTGCGGCGGGTTCGCCGGAATCCAGGATTCAACCGCCTGGAGCTCGATTCCCCAAAATTTGTTGACGCATTACCATGCTGAGGCCATGGCGAACACGGAAGTGTAGGATTTACCGATGATTGTGCAGTGGCGAGGTCCAATTTCTATGCCCAGCGGCAATGGTGGCCATGCCGCGGACTCCACATCTGGTGAGCATCGATTCCGCCGCACCGGCCACAAGGAGATAGGCCGACTTTGTTTGGAGGGTCAAGGTGGTCGCGGGGAGGAGCTTGCTGGGGTTGGCGCCCTGTCGACTGTCGAGGCCCAGGAGGTGGCGAATCACGCGCTCATCGGTGGCGGCGCGGCATGGTGGCTTGCATGGCGACTCCCCTCTGCAGTTCGACGTTCTGGATAGGGACCAAAGGGCCAGATACTTATATTTGTGGGGATGAATCCGCGCTGTGAACGAATTCTGTTGAGATTCGCCCGAGATCCGAACAACCATAACAGCAACTCGTTCGTCACAACGGATTCGCGTCCGACAAATTTTCAGGCGGCGGGCACAGCTAGCAACATCCCAGGCGAGCCAAGCGGATTACGAGCGCGACCTTTTCCCCGGAAATCCCGGCGCCAGCTCCGCCCTGTTGGTCTCGGCGGCCGTGGCCAGAACCAGCTCCGTGGAGCTCGGGGTGTTTGTTGATTGAGCTATGGAGGTAGAACGCTGACCATACGGGGCCCACATGCCAGAGACTAGGCGCAAGTGCCGCACGGCCGAGTAGGTGGGTAGTTAGTGGGCCGAGGACAGGGGAAAAATCGGCCCAAGATGAGTGATTCTCCTTTTCTTTTTCCTGTTTTCTTATTTCATTTCCCTATTTCATTTTATTTCAAGTTTAAATTTCCATTTTCAAACAAATTAAATTCTGATTTTTAACAAACAAAATAATCCCAGAATGATGTGATGTGATGATATTTTATTATTTGAATAATGTCGATGCCTAATTTATGAGAGAGAGTAAAGAAAAATTCACTCATCCGAAATTAGAAACCTCTATGTTTATTAAAAGATTTTCAATTTTGACTTTTAGTTTGAGACTCAAATCTATCTTTGTTATATATATATAAATATATATATAATATTGCCATTTACTTATTTCAAATAAATATTTACTAAGCTAATAAAATCTTTATTCATTTGCATTATGTGGTTTCAAGTTGAATCCTAGTTCCAAACTTTAATTCAAATATTTTGGACAAACTTTTATGAAATTCCGAACTTAGGATTTTGGGATGTTACAAATCCTACCCCCCTTAACAGAAATCTCGTCCCCGAGATTTGTGAGAAAAGGGATACAGAGAGATTGGTTTGAAATCTATATTTCAGTGTCTAAGTGGTTTTAGTACCAAAAGATTTTTTTTAAAGTCTAAACCCAAATTGGCAGGTGATTAGGAAAGCATGGGTGTATATATGTATGTCTACTTTATAATGTAGGATAGAAGATGTCTTTAAAGCATAGATAGGTTTGGGTAAGAAAGTGTAGGGTAAGGAAAGATTTCATCCAAGATTTGTGGATCTTGATTCATCTGATGATTTAGCTTGATCTTTGAAGGCTTGAGTTGATGCTTATCCTTCTTTGACGTGGTTGGTCTTCTTTGGTCTTTCTTCTTCGAGTTGCCATCCGAGTTAAGGACATATAGTTAGGATAGTCGGGGTACACGAGGTAGGTAGGTTTGGACAGAGTTGTATTTTTCTTTTGGAACATATGGACTAGGCAGTCTGTGATGTAGGTTATGTTGCTGTTTACAGACGGGTTGGTATTAATTTAGGTTAAGGTATGTTTGTAGAGACAATGTCTAACCTATATCACCAACTTAGCTAACCTGTTAATAACTCACTTTAGATTGGATCATATTAGATTACATAGAATCTAGATTAGGTTGGATATAACTAGATTAGACTAGTTAAGATCTTATTATTTTGGATTAGATCATGGTTGTTACACTAGTGTGGGATAAATATGCTTATTAGGATAAGATGAAATAGATACTTTTGAGATTAGTTAGATCTATTAAGATGAGATAAAATCTTTTCAAAATATATAAGATGAATCTATTAAGATAAGAGAGAATCTTATTAAGATAAGATGAATTGGTTAGAATGAGATCTTTTAGGATAAGATAAATCTCTTAAGCTAGATATATTCCAATGGGGATAATCTAGGTTGTCTAGTTATTTTATAAATATTTTTTATACCTATGTGTATATGCAGATGCAATTGTGGACATTACTCCACAACTCATCACACTCAATCAAAGATCCAAATCAAACAAGTATCATAAGAACAAGCATTCAAGCATATAGATAAAAGAAATAGTTTTGTTTTTTTTCCTAAGAGTAGGTCTCTTATTCCTAAAAGTCACTTTGGGCACAGGATTTCAAAGTGTGAAATCCACATTTGTTTTTGGAAGGAAAAGGTAAGATTAATCAGAGTAAAGCGGAAATAGATGAGAAAAGATTAAGAAAAGTTTAGAAAAGAATCAGAGTAAGGTAAGTAAAGAATGGTTGTCCAGTTCTATCTAGGTTTCGTCCTACAGTCAACATTCCTCTGATACCACTTCTGTCACACCCGGGTTTTAGGGGCACCAAGACCCGGGCGCGAACATAAACACCAGGTATGCTGGGACCAAGTCTCACACATATGATGTATAGTGGCACAGGATTGAATGTCACATATTTACTATATAACAGGAGTTTGTACAAAATAAATAAATAATTACATTATAAGGAGACAACGGTCCAGCAACCCAAAGTTGACTGGGAGACGACGGCCTAGACCTCTCACGAACACATCACGGCATCCTCCAAGCGCTTCATCCAGTGGTACCTGTTCTTGACCTGTGTGGGGGGGGTGTGAGACAGCAAGAGTGAGCTCACATACGTTCATCGCTCAACAAGTTGTGGGGAATAATGTGTATGAACTCGCCAAAGGTGGGAGCTCATGTGAAGTGTAAGGCTTACCAAAAAGGATGGTTAGAGCTGAGCATTGCTTTTAAAGTTGGTCAAAATTTTATTAGCAATTACTAAGTATAAGTAAATACCAACCCAGTTAAATAGTAGAACAAAAGTAACAACATCACCTGCGATGCAATGCATATGACAAATTGAATTTAGTTCCATAAATTAATCATGTGAGTGTCCGAGCTGCTCATGACCGTGAGCACGGCTAGTATACCAGTTTTACACTCTGCAGAGGTTGCGCATCTTTACTAGGACTGGGCACTCGGTTAACCGAAATTTTTCGGTTCGGTTTTTCGGTTTTTTTTTAAAGTTCGGTTTTTGAAAAATGCCAACCGAAATTATCTTTAGAAAAGGAAAAACCGGACCTCCGGTTAACCGTATAGTTCGGTTCGGTTTTCGGTTTAACTGAAAAAACCGAACTAGGCTGTGCTGTGTTTCAGACTTTCAGTACCCTGTCCGCCGGCTAGCTGGCTGTGTAGTCCGAAAAAACAAATAGCTATGTGCTGCATAGTACACGCCTACACGGCTTCCGTCCCAGCACTCGGACGACTCCAAGGCCTGATCGCCTGCTATTGCTAATTTGCTATGCCAGTGCTATTGCTACTGACCGATTGCCAGTGCTGCATGCCTACATAGAATAATACAAGGAATTCTGAATTGCTATTCTGCATGCCGACGGGATTGAGCAAGGGTGCCTGCACCTGGGCCCAGGCAGCGTGAGGGGCTGAGAGCCGGAGAAGGCCCAAGACAGCAAGCCGCGTTTCTGAAGACTTGGGCTGAAATGGGATTATAGGCTGATGGGCTAACAGTTCGGTTTTTTCGGTTTAAACCGAACTAAAAACCGAAAACTGAACTAAATTTCGGTTTCTAAAGAATGGTAACCGAAAAATATAACGGTTTGATCGGTTTCGGTTTTTTCGGTTTCGGTTCCGGTTTTTTCGGTTTCGGTGTTCGGTTTTCGGTTTTATGCCCAGGCCTAATCTTTACCCACAAGTCGTGTATCCCATGTCGCCAGGGTTTGCAAGGCCCTTAGACACTACCGAGGTGAATGGCTAGGGATCCACTACGAGGCCTTTACAAAGTTCCACTAGCTTCCGAAAACCCGCTACAGTTTATAGGAAGTTCCAATGCAGGAATCCCTTGCAGGACCGCCATCGCAGCAAAATCCTCCCGAGGGCCTCCCTACACTGACCACTCCCCTACTGCCCTTGCCCCTTTCGGGTAAGGTAGTCTTCCACTAGCTTTCCTAATTAATCAGCCAAGGGGTCCCATTCCTCCCTTGTGGTAGCACTGTTTTCCCGGGTGGTTCTCCATGTTCCAATTAACATAATGATCTTAACATGAACAGTAAATAACAACTGACAATAAAAGTATAATCATGAATAGTAATGTGTATCTCTATACCCAAAACCACATAAAGCGATAGCAAGTACTACCCAAAGATTCAGTGGTGAACAAGGTATAAAAATAGTCAAACTAGGGTAACCTATTGGGTCCCATCAAAATTAACCTATGCAGATCATTATGATTAATTAGAACATGAGTGGGTAAAAAGAAGTGATCAAGGGCACAACTTGCCTGGGGCTTGAGATTCCAGGTACCAGGATGATCTTCAGATTCTCGTGACCTCACTGCTAGTCGTAGCAATACAAACATACATGGTATAGGCAAAATTAACATTACACCAAACATATATGCAAAATACATATTAATCATCTACATATTGAAATAAGATCATAGGAACAGGAATCATTAATTTTGGAGTTATAGATTTTAAGTTATGAATTTCTGAAGTTATCAAGTACTTGGAATAGCATAACTTATGTGATTAATTTTAGTTCAAGTTTCATGACTAAACAAATTTACTAAGTGATAAACAATATGAAAACAAAATTAATGCCACTGGAATGAATTAATTTGGAGTTAAAATGAATTTAATATCAATTATACAAGTTTCTAGATTTATTTTTATACTAAAACCTATTTTCTATATTAATATAGTTATTTTATTCAACTCCTGGACTGGGGCCACTATTTCCAGAAAGATCAAGGTTTAAAATAAGAATTCTGGGACCTATTCGCAATACACTTTATATTATAGTGGACGGCGGGTTGATTCAACGGAACCCGAGGGGCTCTTTAACAAAAAGTCACGGCGAAGGGGTATGCTTCAATGCCAGCCGCCAGATCAGAATTGAACGACCCCGATTAGATCACCGTAGTATACTTATATGAACCCATAGATCCGGAACCGAGGGTGGTGATTCAAAGTAACATGGACCCAATCTCGACCCTAGATGTGAAGACCAACGGTGTGGAAGCGATCTATCCAAAACGATGTCGACGTTTTAATCACCACCGTTCACGGATGGATCACCGGTCCGCGACGCCTCACCCATCCATTGCCGATCCAACGGCGGATATTGGAGCCGTTTGAACTACATCCGAACCAACGGCCAGGAGATCACCACCAACCTCCCAGCAGCCTAAGCTCGAACGAGCACACCCCACTGCGGCGGGTTCGCCGGAATCCAGGATTCAACCGCCTGGAGCTCGATTCCCCAAAATTTGTTGACGCATTACCATGCTGAGGCCATGGCGAACACGGAAGTGTAGGATTTACCGATGATTGTGCAGTGGCGAGGTCCAATTTCTATGCCCAGCGGCAATGGTGGCCATGCCGCGGACTCCACATCTGGTGAGCATCGATTCCGCCGCACCGGCCACAAGGAGATAGGCCGACTTTGTTTGGAGGGTCAAGGTGGTCACGGGGAGGAGCTTGCTGGGGTTGGCGCCCTGTCGACTGTCGAGGCCCAGGAGGTGGCGAATCACGCGCTCATCGGTGGCGGCGCGGCACGGTGGCTTGCATGGCGACTCCCCTCTGCAGTTCGACGTTCTGGATAGGGACCAAAGGGCCAGATACTTATATTTGTGGGGATGAATCCGCGCTGTGAACGAATTCTGTTGAGATTCGCCCGAGATCCGAACAACCATAACAGCAACTCGTTCGTCACAACGGATTCGCGTCCGACAAATTTTCAGGCGGCGGGCACAGCTAGCAACATCCCAGGCGAGCCAAGCGGATTACGAGCGCGACCTTTTCCCCGGAAATCCCGGCGCCAGCTCCGCCCTGTTGGTCTCGGCGGCCGTGGCCAGAACCAGCTCCGTGGAGCTCGGGGTGTTTGTTGATTGAGCTATGGAGGTAGAACGCTGACCATACGGGGCCCACATGCCAGAGACTAGGCGCAAGTGCCGCACGGCCGAGTAGGTGGGTAGTTAGTGGGCCGAGGACAGGGGAAAAATCGGCCCAAGATGAGTGATTCTCCTTTTCTTTTTCCTGTTTTCTTATTTCATTTTCCCTATTTCATTTTATTTCAAGTTTAAATTTCCATTTTCAAACAAATTAAATTCTGAGTTTTAACAAACAAAATAATCCCAGAATGATGTGATGATATTTTATTATTTGAATAATGTCGATGCCTAATTTATGAGAGAGAGTAAAGAAAAATTCACTCATCCGAAATTAGAAACCTCTATGTTTATTAAAAGATTTTCAATTTTGACTTTTAGTTTGAGACTCAAATCTATCTTTGTTATATATATATAAATATATATATAATATTGCCATTTACTTATTTCAAATAAATATTTACTAAGCTAATAAAATCTTTATTCATTTGCATTATGTGGTTTCAAGTTGAATCCTAGTTCCAAACTTTAATTCAAATATTTTGGACAAACTTTTATGAAATTCCGAACTTAGGATTTTGGGATGTTACAGGGCCGGACCCCACCCCTCTCTCTCGCTCTCTCCTACTCGCTCTCTCTCGCAACGCTTGTAACCCCTACTACGAGCACCCTGGTGCAGGATAATACAAGGCTCATTCCCCCACTTGTGTTCCATCTCGCACCAACCCATCTGGGCAGGGACACACAGCGACAAATTTACTCGTCGGTCTAGGGACCCCCTGGGTCCGAAACCCCGACAGTTGGCGCGCCAGGTAGGGGTCTGCTGCATGTTAACGAACACTTTCCCGTTGAGTTCCAGATGGGTAGACTTTAGCAACCTCTTCAGTCCGGGACGGTGCTCTGCTTCGGGAGTCTCGAGTTCATGTCCCTCGACGACAGCTACGACATGGTACTGCTCCCTCCGCGGCACGACGACAACGACAGTTAGCTCGCTCGGCGGCGGCGAACTCGACGACGACATCTCCCCGCGGCGGAGGAGGAACACCCAGGTCGTCCCCGCCACCCTCCTCGCTGGAGGAGACGGAGATGGGGCAACCGTGGCCACGCAGGAGGCGGCACCTTATCGGCTGACGAACCAGAGCGAGTCGACGATGCCGGCACTCCTCCGGGGGACATGTTGGGTGTTGTCCTCGCGCCTGAGACAACGACGAGCACCGCTTCCCCGCAACGTGCCAGCCCCAAACGGACTGACGACGCCGGCACCCTCGCAAAGGACCTGCTGGGCGTCACCCTCATACCTAAGATGACGGTGTGTTCTGTCCCCGACACGACTTCACCACCGTCCATCGACCAAGAGGTACCGTCCGTATTCCGACCTATTCCCTTTCGATTTAGCTTCGATCCACTTAGCGACCCCGCTTTGGTGAGTGCTTTCGTAAGGGCGTATCTAGACATTCCAGGGTACCATATGTGGTCAACCTAGGACCGACTGACAGCCGTCTCAACCTCTAGACTGGCGAGTTCCGAGGAAGAGGACGACCCCGACTTCGGTTGGGATTTCTCTGGCCTCGGTGATCCCGGTGCCATGCGGGACTTCATGTCCGCATGTGACCACTGCCTCTCCGGTTGCTCTGACGATGGCCACGACCTTGACGATGAGGGTTATGGCCCAAGTCGCGAATGTTTCCACGTCGATCAGGGAGATCACGACGAAGGCAACCACCTTGGTATGCCGGAGGTTGACGATACCCCTGGGCCTGCATCTCGCGTTGACATCCCGCGGGAGCTAGCTGTGGTCCCAGTCCCTACGGGGGGTTGGGACACACAGCTCGAGCAAATCCACGAGATGCAGGCCAAGGTCGACAAGGAAGCAGGGTGACTTGTGCAGCTCCAACAAAACATCGAGCAGGAGTGGGCAGGCCAAACACTCGCCGGAGGAGCCCGTCATCGGGCCCGGGACGTCCAGCGCCGCATCGTCGATAATGCCAGGGCAGCGCTGCCCCGGCCGTCAGTGGGTCTGGCCAGGACCTAGCTGTGGCAGCGATGCTACTTCGAACTATGCCGGAGCCATCCACCACCGAGGGACGGCGTATCCAGGGCGAACTCAAGGATCTCCTGGAAGGTGCCGCAGTTCGACGAGCCGAGAGCTCTGCCTCCCGAAGGCGAGCTGACCCCTCGGAGCATCACGCGGTGTCCTCCCGACGCATGCGGGAAGCCTCAGTCCATCCCGAGCGCACGTGGGACGAGGCACCTGCCGCCCGGGATTGCCTCGGCAACGAGCATCACCATCTCGACCATCGAGCCTGCCTCGAGGAGAAGATGCACCGAGGCTACCATCCTAGGTGCGGGGGACGCTACGACAGTGAGGAGGATTGGAGTCCCTCGCCCGAGCCACCCGGTCCGCGAGTCTTCAGCCGGGCCATACGACGAGCGTCGTTCCCCGCCCGGTTCCGAGCCCCGACTAACATCACCAAGTACTCGGGGGAGACGAGGCCGGAATTGTGGCTCGCGGATTACCGGCTGGCATGCCAGTTGGGAGGGGCAGACAACGACAACCTCATCATCCACAATCTTCCCCTTTTCCTCTCCGACGCCACCTGGGCCTAGCTGGAGCATCTGCCTCCTGCGCAGATCTTTGACTGGGACGACCTGGTCAAGGCTTTCGCGGGAAATTTCCAAGGCACGTACGTGCGCCCTGGGAACTCATGGGATCTCCGAAGCTGCCGCCAGTAGCCAGGGGAGTTGAAAGGGAAATGTGCCCTTGGGCCATTTCTAAGTATTTTGGTGATTGAGTGCCAACACAAGTGCTTAAGTGAAAATCTATGCCAATTGATGGACAAAGTGCAAATCAAGTCTAAAGGTATGTTTCTAGACTTAGTACATTGTTTTGAGAACTAATGTATTGTGTCTAAGTGCTGGAAACAGGAGAAATCAATTTGGAGATGACTTGGCTCGTTCAGCCAAAGTCTGCTCAGTCTGGGTGCACCGGACTGTCCGGTGGTGCACCGGACAGTGTCCGGTGCGTCAGGCTGGCTCTGGCGAACTTGCTGCTCTCGGGACTTCGACGGTGGTGTACGGCTATAAATCACCGGACTGTCCGGTGGTGCACCGGACTGTCTGGTGAGCCATTCACAGGCGAAGTCGTCGCTCTCGGGAAGTGATTAACGGCGTACGGCTATAAATCACCGGACTGTCCGGTGATGCACCGGACTGTCCGGTGAGCCAACAGTCGGCCGAGCCAACGGTCGGCCGCGCGATCCGCGCAGGACACGTGGCCGAGCCAACGGTCAGAAGGGGGCACCGAATTGTCCGGTGTGCACCGGACAGTGTCCGGTGCGCCAACGGCTCTAAATCTGCAACGGTCGGCTTCGCCAAATAAGGAAAGAGATCCGCACCAGACAGTGTCCGGTGGTGCACCAGACTGTCCGGTGCGCCAGGCGATAGAAGGCAAGAATTGCCTTCCTGGAATGCTCTCAACGGCTCCTAGCTACCTTGGGGCTATAAAAGGGACCCCTAGGCACATGGAGAAGTACACCAAGCATCCTTTGAGCATTGTTGATCACTCACACTTCATTCTTGCGCACTTGTTCGACATTCTTAGTGAATTGAGCTCCGTTCTAGTGAGAACCTCGTGATACTCTCTTGAGCTCAAGTCTGGGTCTTGTGTGTGCGTATTTGCTGTGATTTTGTGTCTTGTGTGCGTTGCTCATCCCTCCCTTATTTCGTGCTTCTTTGTGAACATCTTTGTAAGGGCGAGAGACTCCAAGTTGTGGAGATTCCTCGCAAGCGGGATATAGTAAAGCAAAGCAAAACACCGTGGTATTCAAGTGGGTCTTTGGACCGCTTGAGAGGGGTTGATTGCAACCCTCGTTCGTTGGGACGCCACAACGTGGAGTAGGCAAGCGTTGGACTTGGCCGAACCACGGGATAAATCACTGTGTCTATCTGTGTTGATCCTCTTGTGGTTGTTGTGTTTTGCAAGAACTCCTCTCTAGCCACTTGGCCTTATTGTGCTAACTCCTAATCAAGTTTTGTGGCATTAAGTTTTCAAGTTTCACAGGATCACCTATTCACCCCCTCTAGGTGCTCTCAATTGGTATCAGAGCCGTTCTCTTCAAGAAAGGGACTAATCGCCCGAAGAGATGGATCCTAAGGGAAAGGGGATTGTGGTCAATGATAAGGAGAAGGAGTCCTTCGTCAATGACCCAAAGGATGACAAGCCGACTGACTCAGGGTCGGGCCACAAAAGAAAAGACGGGAAGAAGAAGAAAACGAGGCGCATCAAGGAGATCATCTACTACGACGACAGCGACGAGTCCTCTTCTTCCCAAAAGTACAACGACGACAACGACTACGAGAAAAGGAAAACGGTCAATTCGAACTTTTCTTTTGATTACTCTCGTATTCCGCAAAGTACCAATGCTCATTTACTCTCCATTCCACTTGGTAAACCTCCTCACTTTGATGGAGAGGACTACGGATTTTGGAGTCACAAAATGCGTAGTCACTTGTTCTCTCTCCATCCAACCATATGGGAGATAGTAGAGAGTGGAATGAAATTTGATAGTACTGATAGTCCCATGTTCATTAATGAGCAAATTCACAAAAATGCACAAGCTACTACTGTTCTTCTAGCCTCATTGTGCAGGGATGAATATCATAAAGTGAGCGGCTTGGACAATGCCAAGCAGATTTGGGACACCCTCAAGATCTCACATGAGGTAAATGACGTCACCATGCTCACCAAGATGGAGTTGGTGGAGGGCGAACTTGGGAGATTCGCGATGATCAGGGGCGAGAAGCCAACCCAAACATACAACCGGCTCAAAACCCACGTCAACAAAATAAGGAGCTATGGAAGCACGCGATGGACGGACCACGACGTCGTCCGCCTAATGCTAAGGTCTTTTACTGTCCTTGATCCACATCTTGTGAACAATATTCGTGAGAATCCTAGGTACACCAAGATGACGCCCGAGGAGGTACTTGGAAAGTTCGTAAGCGGGCGGATGATGATCAAGGAGGCTAGATACGTTGATGATGCATTGAATGGCCCAATCCAAGAGCCTCAAACCATTGCTCTCAAAGCGACGAGGAGCAAGGAGGCGCTACCTAGCAAGGTGGCGCAAGTGGAGGCGGCCGGGCTTAATGATGAAGAAATGGCCCTCATCATCAAGCGTTTCAAGACGGCGCTAAAGGGTCGCAAGGAGCATCCTAACAAGACCAAGACAAAGAGGAAGCGATCGTGCTTCAAATGTGGTAAGATTGGTCATTTTATCGCTAATTGTCCCGATAATGTGAGTGACTAGGAACAAGGGAACAAGAGGGAAAAGAAGAAGGCATACAAGAAGGCTAAGGGCGAGGCGCACCTTGGCAAGGAGTGGGACTCAGATTGTTCGTCGTCCGACTCCGACAACGAAGGACTCGCCGCAACCGCCTTCAACAAGTCATCCCTCTTCCCAAACGAGCATCACACTTGCCTCATGGCAAGGGAAAAGAAGGTAAGCACTCATGATACTAGTACTTACGCTTCCTCAAGTGATGAAGAATCTAGCGATGATGAAATAGACTATTCATGCTTACTCAAGGGCTTAGATAGAACTAAAGTTGATAAGATTAATGAATTGATTGATGCCTTGAATGATAAAAATAGATTATTAGAGAAGCAAGAGGACCTTTTGTATGAAGAACATGATAAGTTTGTAGAGGCTCAAAAATCCCTTGCTTTAGAAATTAAAAGGAATGAAATGCTTTCTTGTGAATTGTCTACATGCCATGACTCTATTTCTAGCTTAAAGAGAATAAATGATGATTTGAATGCTAAGTTAGAAATAGCTAATAAATCAACATCTTGTGTAGAACATGTTATAATTTGCAATAGGTGTAAAGATTTTAATGTTGATGCTTGTAGTGAACACTTAGTCTCAATTTCTAAATTGAACGATGAATTGGCTAGTCTTAATGCCCAACTTAAGACTAGCAAGAGTGAATTTGACAAACTAAAATTTGCAAGGGATGCCTACACGGTTGGTAGACACCCCTCAATTAAGGATGGTCTTGGCTTCAAGAGGGAAGTCAAGAACTTAACAAGCCATAAGGCTTCCATCTCCGCCAAAAAGAAAGGGAAGGCCCCTATGGCTAGTAGTGCTAAAAAGAACCATGCTTTCATGTACCATGATAGGAGACATTCTATAAATGCATATAGAAGTTATGATGCTTTTGATTCTCATGCCATGTTTGCTTCTAGTTCTTCTATTATGCATGATAGAAATTTAGCTAGGAAAAATGCTATGCCTAGAAGAAATATTGTTCATGTTCCTAGGAAAGTAAACAATGAACCTTCTACAATTTTTCATACTTGCAATGCTTCCTTTGCTATTTGTAGAAAGGATAAGAAGGTAATTGCTAGGAAGTTAGGGGCAAGATGCAAGGGAGATAAAACTTGCATTTGGGTCCCTAAGACCATTGTGACTAACCTTGTAGGACCCAACAAGAGTTGGGTACCTAAAACCCAAGCCTAAATTTGCCTTGTAGGTTTATGCATCCGGGGGTACAAGCTGGATTATCGACAGCGGATGCACAAACCACATGACGGGGGAAAAGAAGATGTTCACCTCCTACGTCAAGAACAAGGATTCCCAAGATTCAATCATATTCGATGATGGGAACCAAGACAAGGTGAAAGGGTTAGGGAAGATTGCAATTTCATCTAAGCACTCTATTTCTAATGTGTTTTTAGTTGAGTCACTTGGATATAATTTATTATCCGTTAGTCAATTATGCAATATGGGATATAATTGTTTATTCACAAATGTAGACGTGTCTGTCTTTAGAAGAAGTGATGGTTCATTAGCTTTTAAGGGTGTATTAGACGACAAACTCTATTTAGTTGATTTTGCAAAAGAAGAGGCCGGTCTAGATGCATGCTTAATTGCTAAGACTAGCATGGGCTGGCTGTGGCATCGCCGCTTAGCACATGTGGGGATGAAGAACCTTCACAAGCTTCTAAAGGGAGAACACGTGATAGGTCTAACTAATGTGCATTTCGAAAAAGATAGACCTTGTGCAGCTTGTCAAGCAGGTAAACAAGTGGGAAGTGCTCATCACATCAAGAACGTAATGACTACATCAAGACCTCTGGAGCTGCTGCATATGGACCTCTTCGGACCCGTCGCCTACCTAAGCATCGGGGGAAGTAAGTATGGTTTAGTAATTGTTGATGATTTTTCTCACTTCACTTGGGTATTCTTTTTGCAGGATAAATCTGAAACCCAAGGGTCCCTCAAGCGCTTCCTAAGGAGAGCTCAAAATGAGTTTGAGCTCAAGGTGAAGAAGATAAGGAGCGACAACGGGTCCGAGTTCAAGAACCTTCAAGTGGAGGAGTACCTTGAGGAGGAAGGGATCAAGCACGAGTTCTCCGCTCCCTACACACCACAACAAAATGGTGTGGTAGAGAGGAAGAACATGACGCTCATAGACATGGCGTGGACGATGCTTGGAGAGTTCAAGACCCCCGAGCGGTTTTGGTCGGAAGCCGTGAACACGGCTTGCCACGCCATCAACCGGGTCTACCTTCACCGCCTCCTCAAGAAGACTTCATATGAGCTTCTAACCGGTAACAAACCCAATGTGTCTTACTTTCGTGTATTTGGGAGCAAATGTTACATTCTAGTAAAGAGAGGTAGAAATTCTAAGTTTGCTCCCAAAGCTGTAGAAGGGTTTTTATTAGGTTATGACTCAAATACAAAGGCGTATAGAGTCTTCAACAAATCATCGGGTTTGGTTGAAGTCTCTAGCGACGTTGTATTTGATGAGACTAATGGCTCTCCAAGAGAGCAAGTTGTTGACCTTGATGATGTAGATGAAGAAGACGTTCCAACGGCCGCATTACGCACCATGGCGATTGGAGATGTGCGGCCACAGGAACAAAAGGAGCAAGATCAACCCTCTTCCTCAACAATGGTGCATCCCCCAACTCAAGATGATTAACAGGTTCGTCAAGAAGAAGCGTGTGATCAAGGGGGAGCACAAGATGATCATGTGATGGAGGAAGAAGCACAACCGGCACCTCCAACCCAAGTTCGGGCGACGATTCAAAGGAATCATCCCGTCGACCAAATATTGGGTGATATTAGCAAGGGAGTAACTACTCATTCTAGATTAGTTAATTTTTGTGAGCATTACTCCTTTGTCTCTTCTATTGAGCCTTTCAGGGTAGAAGAGACCTTGCTAGATCCGGACTGGGTGTTGGCCATGCAGGAGGAGCTCAACAACTTCAAGAGAAATGAAGTTTGGACACTGGTGCCTTGTCCCAAGCAAAATGTTGTGGGAACCAAGTGGGTGTTCCGCAACAAACAAGACGAGCACGGGGTGGTGACAAGGAACAAGGCTCGACTTGTGGCAAAAGGTTATGCCCAAGTCACAGGTTTGGACTTTGAGGAGACTTTTGCTCCTGTGGCTAGGCTAGAGTCCATTCGTATTTTGCTAGCATATGCCGCTCACCATTCTTTTAGGTTGTTTCAAATGGATGTGAAGAGCGCTTTCCTCAACGGGCCAATCAAGAGGAGGTGTACATGGAGCAACCCCCTGGCTTCGAGGATGAACGGTACCCCGACCACGTGTATAAGCTCTCTAAGGCGCTCTATGGACTTAAGCAAGCCCCAAGAGCATGGTATGAATGCCTTGAAGACTTTTTAATTGCTAATGCTTTCAAGGTTGGGAAAGCCGATCCGACTTTATTCACCAAGACTTGTGATGGTGACTTATTTGTGTGCCAAATTTATGTCGATGACATAATATTTGGTTCTACTAACCAAAAGTCTTGTGAAGAGTTCAGCAGGGTGATGACTCAGAAATTCGAGATGTCGATGATGGGCGAGTTGAACTACTTCCTTGGGTTCCAAGTGAAGCAACTCAAGGACGGCACCTTCATCTCCCAAACGAAGTACACGCAAGACTTGCTAAAGCGGTTTGGGATGAAGGACGCCAAGCCCGCAAAGACTCTGATGGGAACTGACGGACACGTCGACCTCAACAAAGGAGGTAAGTCCGTTGATCAAAAAGCATACCGGTCTATGATAGGGTCTTTACTTTATTTATGTGCTAGTAGACCGGATATTATGCTTAGTGTATGCATGTGTGCTAGATTTCAATCCGATCCAAGGGAGTCTCACTTAGTGGCTGTGAAGCGAATTCTTAGATATTTAGTCGCTATGCCTTGCTTCGGGATCTGGTATCCAAAGGGGTCTACCTTTGACTTAATTGGATATTCAGACTCCGATTATGCTGGATGTAAGGTCGATAGGAAGAGTACATCAGGGACATGCCAATTCTTAGGAAGGTCCCTGGTGTCGTGGAGCTCTAAGAAACAAACCTCCGTTGCCCTATCCACCGCTGAGGCCGAGTATGTTGCCGCAGGACAGTGTTGCGTGCAACTACTTTGGATGAGGCAAACCCTCCGGGACTTTGGCTACAATCTGAGCAAAGTCCCACTCCTATGTGACAATGAGAGTGCTATCCGCATAGCGGACAATCCTGTTGAGCACAGCCGCACAAAGTACATTGACATCCGGCATCACTTTTTGAGAGACCACCAGCAAAAGGGAGATATCGAAGTGTTTTATATTAGCACCGAGAACTAGCTAGCCGATATCTTTACCAAGCCTCTAGATGAGAAGACCTTTTGCAGGCTGCATAGTGAGCTAAATGTCTTAGAGTCGCGGAACTTGGATTGATTTATAGCATACATGTGTTTATGCCTTTGATCATTTTCCTTATGCATTTTGTTGTTTACTTGTGGTGCTCAAGTTGTACAAACACTCCCCGAACCTCACAAGTCCTTTTGCAAGTGATGCACATATTTAGGGGGAGATGTGCTACAACTTGACCCTTTGAGACTCACCGTGTGCTTGAGTTTGCTTGATTTAGTCTCAAAGGAGGTTTGAAAGGGAAAAGGTGGACTTGGACCATGAAAGACTTCCACTGCACTCCGATGAGAGGGTAACTTATTCCAAGTTCATCTCATGTACTCTTATTGCCTTGATACTCTTATTTGAAGATTTTGGTGAGGCAATGGGGTTCGAGGGCCAAAATTGATCCCGATTTGGTGCTTGATGCCAAAGGGGGAGAAAATAAGGCCAAAGCAAAAATGGATCAGCTACCACTTGAGAAATTTTGAAAATAGTAGAATCTCTCTTATTGTCTCTCTTGTCAAAAGTTGGCATCTTGTGGGGAGAATGGTTAATTATGGGAAAAAGGGGGAGTTTTTGAAATCTTTGATCAATTTCTCTTGGAACAACTCTCTTTATGTCTCTACAATTGTGTTTGAATTAGAGATAGGAGATTGAGGTTGATTTGCAAAAACAAAACCAAGTGGTGGCAAAGAATGATCCATATATGCCAATTTTGAATCAAAACAATTTTGAGTTCTCATTTGTATTGATGTTGCACTTCTTTTAGTTGCTTTTTGTTGTGTTGGCATAAATCACCAAAAAGGGGGAGATTGAAAGGGAAATGTGCCCTTGGGCCATTTCTAAGTATTTTAGTGATTGAGTGCCAACACAAGTGCTTAAGTGAAAATCTATGCCAATTGATGGACAAAGTGCAAATCAAGTCTAAAGGTATGTTTCTAGACTTAGTACATTGTTTTGAGAACTAATGTATTGTGTCTAAGTGCTGGAAACAGGAGAAATCAATTTGGAGATGACTTGGCTCGTTCAGCCAAAGTCTGCTCAGTCTGGGTGCACCGGACTGTCCGGTGGTGCACCGGACAGTGTCCGGTGCGTCAGGCTGGCTCTGGCGAACTTGCTGCTCTTGGGACTTCGACGGCGGTGTACGACTATAAATCACCGGACTGTCCGGTGGTGCACCGGACTGTCCGATGAGCCATTCACAGGCGAAGTCATCGCTCTCGGGAAGTGATTAACGGCGTACGGCTATAAATCACCGGACTGTCTGGTGGTGCACCGGACTGTCCGGTGAGCCAACAGTCGGCCGGGCCAACGGTCGACCGTGCGATCCGTGCGGGACACGTGGCCGAGCCAACGGTCAGAAGGGGGCACCGGACTGTCCGCTGTGCACCGGACAGTGTCCGGTGCGCCAACGGCTCTGAATCTGCAACGGTCGGCTTCGCCAAATAAGGAAAGAGATCCGCACCGGACAGTGTCCGGTGGTGCACCAAACTGTCTAGTGCGCCAAGCGACAGAAGACAAGAATTGCCTTCCTGGAATGCTCTCAATGGCTCCTAGCTGCCTTAGGGCTATAAAAGGGACCCCTAGGCGCATGGAGAAGTACACCAAGCATCCTTTGAGCATTGTTGATCACTCACACTTCATTCTTGTGCACTTGTTCGACATTCTTAGTGAATTGAGCTCCGTTCTAGTGAGAACCTCGTGATACTCTCTTGAGCTCAAGTCTGGGTCTTGTGTGTGCGTATTTGCTGTGATTTTGTGTCTTGTGTGCGTTGCTCATCCCTCCCTTATTCCGTGCTTCTTTGTGAACATCTTTGTAAGGGCGAGAGACTCCAAGTTGTGGAGATTCCTCGCAAGCGAGATATAGTAAAGCAAAGCAAAACACCGTGGTATTCAAGTGGGTCTTTGGACCGCTTGAGAGGGGTTGATTGCAACCCTCGTCCGTTGGGACGCCACAACGTGGAGTAGGCAAGCGTTGGACTTGGCCGAACCACGAGATAAATCACTGTGTCTATCTGTGTTGATCCTCTTGTGGTTGTTGTGTTTTGCAAGAACTCCTCTCTAGCCACTTGGCCTTATTGTGCTAACTCCTAATCAAGTTTTGTGGCATTAAGTTTTCAAGTTTCACAGGATCACCTATTCACCCCCCCTCTAGGTGCTCTCAGGAGTCCCTCCGAGAGTACATCCGGCGGTTTTTGAAGCAGCGCACCGAGCTGCCCAACATTACCGACTCGGATGTCATCGGAGCTTTCCTCGCCGGCACCACTTGCCGAGACCTGGTGAGCAAATTGGGGCGCAAGACTCCCACCAAGGCGAGCAAATTGATGGACGTCGCCACCAAGTTCGCCTCGGGTCAGGAGGCGGTCGAAGCCATCTTCCAGAAAGACAAGCAGCCTCAGGGAGAGCCGAAGGAAGACGCCCCCGAGGCGTCTGCCCAGCGTGGCGCGAAGAAGAAGGCCAAGAAGAAGGCGCAAGCAAAGCGCAACGCCGTTGACGCGAATATCGTCGCTGCTGCCGAGCACAGGAACCCTCGGAAGCCTCCTGGAGGGGCCAGCGCGTTCGACAAGATGCTCAAGGAGCCGTGCCCCTATCACCAGGGTCCCGTCAAGCACACCCTTGAAGAATGTGTCATGCTCCAGCGCTACTTCCATAAGGCCAGGCCCCCAGCGGAAGATGGCAAGGGCCAAGGCAACAACAAGAAGGAGGACGATAAGGAAGAGGAGTTCCCGGAGATCCACAACTGCTTCATGATCTACGGCGGGCAGGTGGCGAATGCCTCGGCTCGGCACCGCAAGCAGGAGCGCCGGGAGGTCTGCTCGGTGAAGGTGGCAGCGCCAGTCTACCTAGACTGGTCCAACAAGCCTATCACCTTCGTCCGAGGCGACCACCCAGACTTCGTGCCAAGCCCAGGAAGGTACCCACTCGTCGTCGATCCGATCATCGGCAATGTTAGGCTCTCCAAGGTCCTCATGGACGGAGGAAGCAGCCTCAACATCATCTACGCCAAGACCCTGGTGTTGGGGGCCTTTGGCTTACGAAGGTCCTCAAAAACAGGATTTAACAATATTTCTGGAGTATAATGTGTGAACAGGTATCTTCGGACTCAAGTCGGTATCGCAGCAGGAGAAGACCAGAATAATACGAAGGTTGATACAGCGCCGAAGATGTGAACAGGAAAAGCTTCGGCATGGTAGCAGAAAATGAAACCGACTTAAAGATGAAAAGGCTATTCAGACCTCGATAGATTACTATAGAATTATTATCAAATGTAAAGGGCATGAATGTAATTTTGTATGGGCTGTGTCCCGTGCCTATAAATAGGTGAACAGTACCCCCGTACTGTTCACGCGGATTTTGGCATTCACTTTTGCGTCACGCTTGTACTTTCATCTCCTTCAAGCTAAAAGTACATTTGTAATTCGATGTTATTTCTGTTTCTACGTAATAATAATGCAAAAATAAGTTAATAATAATATACAATTGTCTATGTTATCCTTCATATTCCTTATGATTCATCCTTCGTCACTGTATAGTGTATTTATGAAGGTATATCCCTCATAACCTTCGTCCGAAAATCATTATATCCTAAGGGAAATAATGCTTCGAAGGACGAAGGACTTTTCCGATTAACATTCTCTATGTTGCCTTGTTCTTAATTCAAAGCATTTGAGAACAAGTCCCCAACATTGGCGCCCACCTCCGGTGAACTCACTTCCACTCTTTGAGTTTTTGAACACCTTCGGCGATCATAAACCTTCGCTATGGCGCCGAAGAAAGCTTCAGCAACTGGCACTGCAGCTCTCCAACCGCTGGACCACAATCAGGAGACTGTCTCTCTTCGGGAAGCCCGAAGCCAGAAAAGGAAGGCTGTTAGCCCGACACAGCCAGAGGATGAGATAGACCAAGAAATCAGAGACATGGAGATGCTTCATCAACAGGTGCAAAGGAAGAAGGAAAAGATGGCCAGGCTAGCTGAACTGCAAAGGCAGATAGACGAAGCCTCTAAGGAAGTTCGTCATCTTACTCAGGATGAGCAACACCGAAGGCCTCAGCACCAAGACCTTCATCAGGAGGGTTTCCTCAATGAAGATGACTGGTATGACAATTTCCATCATGGGAATTTTGTTTTTGATGATGCTTCTCCTTTGTCCGCTGAGCTGCAGGCTACACCTTGGCCTCTGTCCTACAAGCTGCCTCAGCTTCCCATATTTGATGGCCACTCAGACCCGAAGCAGTTTTTGATGAGCTACGAAGCAACAGTATCTTCGTATGGTGGAAATGCTGCGGTCATGGCCAAATCTTTTGTTATGGCTGTCAGGAGTGTTGCTCAAACCTGGTACTCCTCCCTTCGACCAGGAACGATCACTTCGTGGCAAAAGCTGAAGGACTTGTTGTTAACTAGTTTCCAAGGGTTCCAGACGAAGCCGGTCACGGCTCAAGCTCTATTCTAGTGCACCCAGGATCACGAAGAGTACCTTCAGGCGTACGTCCGGAGGTTCTTGCGTTTGAGGGCACAGGCACCAACAGTGCCCAACGAAATTGTCATTGAGGCCATGATCAAGGGGCTTTGGCCAGGACCGTCAGCTCAGTACTTCGCTAGGAAGCCTCCTCAAACTTTGGAGAAGCTGCTCCAGAAGATGGACGAGTACATTCGGGCCGATAATGATTTTCGCCAAAGAAGGGAGGAGGCTTTCAGGTTTTCTGAAATGACCAGGGGCTTCAGAGGGAGGTTCTATCCGAGGCACGTTAGATCAATTCATAACTATACCCAAAATGATGATACAGGGAGCCAACAGCAAAGGCCACAGTGTTCCTCACAGACTTCGGGGCAACATCAAGGCTCCTTCCGACCACCAGCTCCGAGAGGCAGAGGTGCCAGGGGCTTCGGCGGAAGATTTGGCAATCAGCCAAGAAGAATTTTTTGCTTGTTCTGTGGTGAGAACAAAGGCCATACCACCAGGATGTGCCATGTTACCATCCAGAAGCAAAAGGAAATAGCCGAAGCTGCAGCACAACAGGCTCAACCGAAGCAGGTCATGCACACTGCTTCGTATCATTCGCCTTACATCCCAGAGTATGTAGGCAATCACCCTGCAGTTTCTGTTGCTTCGGCGAGTCAACCTCAAGCTTCCTGGCAACAGCCTCCGCCTCCACCACCGCTGCAACAAGGCCAGCAGCCAGAAGGGAGCCAATATGCTCCACACCAAAGGGACTTCAGAGAACAGTCCGAAGCTCGCACAGTCAACAGCACTGTGCCAGAGTCAAAGCACATCTATTGACAAATATCCTACCTTAATAGCAATCTTTTTCATTCAGTTTTATTTTCTGTGTAATAAAGGACATTGTTTAGGTTTCATGTAAATAATTTCGTTGATTCCCACAAGGAAAATATATTTTCTTCACAGGCTTAAGTTGTTGAAGTTTAAAGATTTGCGATAACAAAGAGGACCTTCAAATTATCGAAAATTTTTTGAAGCAACAAAAAGTCGTTCTAAGGAACGCAGAGTAAGTTTGCCGAAGTCACAAAAAGCCGTTCCAAAGGGAGCGCAGTGTAAGTTTTCTGCTCCAAAGTCGTTCCAAAGGGAATGCAGAGCATACAGCGAAAAGTCAACGCTGATACCGCCTAAGTAAAAGGCGAAGCGCGAAAAGTCAACGCGAATACCGCTGAAAGTAAAAGGCGAAGAAGCTCCTAAGGGAGGCTTACAGCGAAAAATAAACGTTGATTCCGCTGAAGTAAAAGGCGAAGAAGCTCCTAAGGGAGGCTTATAGTAAAAAGACAACGCTGATTCAAAAAGACTATGTGTTTTATCGCAGGAATGTGTGTGTATCTTCGGAATAAACACCATCTTACACAACATAACATCATCGCATCATTTCGCATAGCATAAGCATCATACATCATGCTGCATATGGCACAAGAAGGGGACATGATATCGATCTTCGGAAGAATGTTTTGAAAGGGGAAAATCATGCTAAGTTGCAAGCAGATACACTATTGATCTTCGGAAGTGTAGCTTCGGAGAACATCCTCACGAAGCTTGGATATCATTCATCAGAACACTATGGATATTGTGGTGACAAATAAAAATTCTTCTTCACGAAGCATGAAAAGAAGGGAAGGTGTTTTTTCGTCAAAGACTCAAAAACGGTACGTGTGTAAAATTTCATGCATCGTAAAGAATTGAGCAGTAAAATAGGTACATTACATTCAGGGTTACAAAATGTTACACATATTTCATTTCGGAAGTTTTTACAATAGTGCTTAATCTTCTCTCAAAACAACTTCTGCAGCTTCGTTCAGGAGTCGGTTAACAACTTCATCCATGATAGCTTCAGCCATCTTTTTAATTTCCTCGTCTCCTTTCGGGTGAGGGCCCGGAGACGCTTTAGTAGGATCTGAAGGAGGACAGGATACAGCCACATTGCTATTACAAATTGCGAACGAAGTTTAAAACCAAAAATTACAACACAATAAAAACCATTAGCTAATACCTATTTGCCCTTCGGGCTCTGAGCTTTTGTCAGCGGCTTTAGCTACTTCTCTAGCGTCGTGAATGCCCTTCTCGCTTTTCTGGATAATTTCTCAAGCCATTTCTCGGCCACCATTATCCCAGACATCGGTGAAAAATTTTCCACCAACCATGCTAGCTTCGGCCGAAGGATCTCTTGCATCTTCGAAGGACAAAGCAGCCTCGGATTGCGCTAAAATCTTTACATGCTCGCAGCCTTTTTTCTCTAAAATGGTGGCAATTCCTCTGGCACCCGAGAAAGCACATATATCTCCGCGGCTATTTAAAATTTCCTCGAAGGCCTCAGCTTCGTGATCGATCCATTCGATGGGACCTTCGGGGTTGCCTCTTGTAAAGTTTTCTTCGCTCGAGAATACGCCGACGCTGGCGAAGCTAGCTTTCAACTTCTTAACACACTCTATAGATTTGTTATAACATCTTTTCTTGGATGAACGAAGCTCTTCAACAGTTCCCTCTAAATGATTTGCCCATTGGTCGCTGAGTTCTCGCTTCGTTTCTTCAAGCATGCGTTCCTCTTTGGCTCTGGCCAGTTGTTTTCGAAGATCTTCAATTTCGCGCTTCTGAGCTTCAGCTTGACCTTTAAAAGTAGCTTCGTCTTCTTTTATTCTATTTATTAATGAATGTAATATTTTATCTTTTTTGAGACCTTCGTTCCTCAGTTCAATTACTTCGGAACGAAGGTTGCTCAGGGCTATAGCACACCCTTCGTCTTCAGCATCTTTCTGGGCCCTGAGGGCATTGCTAAGTATCAGGCCCTGCAAAGAAAAATATGTGTGCGTCAATAGATTTAAGCAAACGAAAAATTTTGGTCTCAACAAAAAATACAAAGATCCCATTTGTTGCACCTTTAAGCTATTATATGCCAGGCTGTCGGCTAGATCGTTCTTCGACAGCACCGAGAGCCCGTCTTCTAGTATTGGGAACCCGAAGCTTTTGCTGATCTCCCGACAGACAGAAATCTCCTTGCTGTCAGGGAAACAATACAAAAAGTCTTCTTCTCCACTGCCATTGAATATTAACGCCCCCTTTGGATACTTCAGTTTTTGGGCGTAAAGCTGGGCCTCTTGTTTTTCTTTTCCTGATAATTGTTTCCCCGAAGCATGACGAACAATATAATCAAGGACTTTGGGGGATGCTTCAGGGGCAATGACACTGATTTCTTCAACAAAAGTTGGCTCTGTTATTTTTTCTTCCTCGGTTTCCAAGGATTTTATCTTCGTGGCCTCTGAGGACCTAGCTTCGGCTTCAGTTTCTTGCTCTGGAGCTTTAGTATCAGAAATTTGAGTTTTCGCTTCGGGAATGGCAACAGTCTTCTTCGGAGGTGTGCTTGAAGATTTAATTGTTTCCAGAACATCTAGCACATTAGCCATTCTCTTTCTTTTCGGAGTCACTGCTGACACCTTTTGATTTTTTACTGTCTCAACATTTGCTGCAGGACTCAAAACTTCTGATGTTTTTTCCTCAGTTGGTTTTTTCACTTCTTCCATTTTTTCTGTGGATGGCGCTTCGGCCATCTCTTTGGTTTCTGGTAACAAAATCTTCGGTTCTTCCAATTCCATCTTTGTTGGCGCTTCGGCCATTTCTGCGACTTCTGGCAGCAAGGTTGGTTTGGTTGGCTTTTCAGCTTCGGTGGCCGAAGAAGTTTCTCCGGTGAACTCAAGCACCGAAGCTGGTTCAATATAGCGTGGCCGATGTGTGAGGACCTTTATCCTCTTTCTTTTCGGTTCTGGCTCGCTAGGAGCAGTTGCAGCTTCTTCTTTCGCAGAGGTTGTGTTTTTTCTTTTCTGCCCTCGAATGGGATAACGATAGTCAGGGTAGACGAACCCGATTGCATCAAACACCCGGTTTAGCCTTTTCTTTTTTCGGCCTCCGAAGGCTGCTGACAGTGCAGTATCTTCGGCCTTCGAATAAGCCCCAAGCAGTTCATCACTTAAATTTTCAATACTCTTTAACCAGTCATCATCTGGCTCAACGAATTTATCTCCGAACTTGAAAGTATACTTCAGCCTGATAAGTCCACCTTCGTCGGCCTCCTTTATGGTTTCTTGCGGCATTTCCCATTTCTCTGCGAGCGGCCATACTCTGAAGGCAATATGTTCTTGTACCAAATCTCTCGTTCCAATAAAAGAACAAATAACACCGAAGGCTCTCTGGCATTCTTCAGTAGCTTCATTCATTTCAACCTTCGGCCTCCGCAGGCCGAAGCTTTGCCAAATAGGGCGCATAATTATACCTTTAATATCTTCCCGTACTGCCAGGTCATTCTTCACATAAAACCATTCTGTCATCCAGTCGTCGGGCCATCTCTTCCGAAAGGTTGGCACGGGACAGCTTGACCCAGACCGAGAAACGAAACTGTAGCAGCCAAAATTATTGTGATACTGTTCTTTACCCCAAGGTTTTGTTTCGTATGATAATTCGTGTATGTTACAGAAACTTTTCGCATCAGGTTCCAGACCTTGGCTTCTCACAGCCCATACGAAGATATTCAGCCTTATAATTGCTTTGGGGGTAAGTTGATGAAGAAAGACTTCAAACATTTTCAGCACCTCTACGACGAAGCTGCTCAGGGGAAATCGTAGTCCAGCTTTCAAAAAGCTTCGGTACACTACGACTTCGTTCTCTTCAGGGTGTGGACAAGTCTTTTCCCCTTCGTCGGCCCTCACAACAGACAAATCCCGGAAATACCTTCCTCTCATATTGACAAGATGATTTTCTTTGATAGTTGATTTGCCGAAAACCGCATGGCTTGGTCGCCAAGGGCGATCTTCGGAGTCTTCACCACCACTGTCCACATCATAACTGTCGCTGTCACCAGTATCTTCAGACAAACCTTCCAGAATCTCCTTGGTGATTTTTTCCGTATTGGTCTTCGACATCGCTATAAGAAACCCCAAGTTCTTCTCTTCGTCGAGACTCAGCTTCATCTCAGCAGCAGCCTTCTTATCTTCAGACATCTTCGGAAACACTAAAAAACTGTTTTCAAAGCCGAAGCTTCAAAACTAAAAGCTCAGCAAATCTTAGTGCGCAAGAGCTAAAAATTGAGTGAGCGGGAGCAGATGGCAAGAGAGCGTACCAAATGAGTTTGCGGTATGATCTTATTTATACGCCCAGTGCGTTGAAAATTGAAAGACCCCGCTTGTCAGTGAATGTTGCTATTCTAGCAAAGGGAAGGTGTTTTTCGGACCTTCAGCGTAAAGCCTTCGTCCATGTCACAATCTAAATTTATTATTTTAAAAACAAATTAATATTGCGAGGGTCTACTGTTGGGGGCCTTCGGCTTACGAAGGTCCTCAAAAACAGGATTTAACAATATTTCTGGAGTATAATGTGTGAACAGGTATCTTCGGACTCAAGTCGGTATCGCAGCAGGAGAAGACCAGAATAATACGAAGGTTGATACAGCGCCGAAGATGTGAACAGGAAAAGCTTCGGCATGGTAGCAGAAAATTAAACCGACTTAAAGATGAAAAGGCTATTCAGACCTCGATAGATTACTATAGAATTATTATCAAATGTAAAGGGCATGAATGTAATTTTGTATGGGCTGTGTCTCGTGCCTATAAATAGGTGAACAGTACCCCCGTACTGTTCACGCGGATTTTGGCATTCACTTTTGCGTCACGCTTGTACTTTCATCTCCTTCAAGCTGAAAGTACATTTGTAATTCGATGTTATTTCTGTTTCTACGTAATAATAATGCAAAAATAAGTTAATAATAATATACAATTGTCTATGTTATCCTTCATATTCCTTATGATTCATCCTTCGTCACTGTATAGTGTATTTATGAAGGTATATCCCTCATAACCTTCGTCCGAAAATCATTATATCCTAAGGGAAATAATGCTTCGAAGGACGAAGGACTTTTCCGATTAACATTCTCTATGTTGCCTTGTTCTTAATTCAAAGCATTTGAGAACAAGTCCCCAACACCTGGAACTCTTAGGGGTTGATCGGTCCGAGGTCCGGGCCGGTGCGACACCTTTCCACGGGATCGCACCCGGAAAGCGTATCCTGCCCCTCGGGCAGATTGACTTACCCATCTGCTTCGGAACTCCCTCCAACTTCCGAAAGGAAACCCTCACCTTCGAGGTGGTCGGGTTCCGAGGGACCTACCACGCGGTGTTGGGGAGACCGTGCTACGCCAGGTTCATGGCTGTCCCCAACTACACCTACCTCGAGCTCAAGATGTCAGGTCCCAACGGGATCGTCACCGTCGGATCCACGTACCGCCACGTGTATGAATGCGACATGGAATGCGTGGAGTACGCTGAGGCCCACGCCGAGTCCGAGGCCCTCATCGCCGACCTGGAACGCCTCTCCAAGCACTACACGACGGTTCACTTACAGCGACCTACGGTTGGTTGCTAAAACGGCCTTCAGCGACCTACGGTTGGTTGCTAAAAACTTTTAGCGACCCATAAGGATGGTCGCTGTAAGTGCCGTCGCTAAAGGCTTTAGCGACCGACATCTTTTTAGCGACCGACCGTCCGTTGCTAATATTGTATATTTAGCGACCAACCGTGGGTTGCTGTACTATAGATTTAGCAACCAACCGTAAGTCGTCATACTATACATTTAGCAACCAACAGAAAGTCACCCTTTTTACAGTTGTTATTAATAATAATATACATTTAATTAAGCACCACAAATCACAGATTTTTATTCACAAATCATAAAGACATACACAATTAATCAGTATACCACAGTCATAGATCCATCACATAAACACAAAAGCACCACAATTATATATTCACAAAAGCATCACAATTATAATATCATTCACAACTAGATCATTTACAGATAGCTAGCTAGATCATTTACAAAAGCTCTAGAGATGATCAGTCACAAAAGCATCCAACATTGCTTGAATCTCAAGTAAAGCAATTCTAGATCTATCTTGTATAATTAAATCCGCTTCAATCAGATGGTTGCACTTTCAGAAGTTGCAATGGCATCCTATTGCCAGTAAGGTAACTGAATTAGGAGTAACACAACACTTGCAGAATCTTGAGACTCTTCTTCAAATTGAGAGTGATAGTAGGCACGGGGCATGTCGAACCTGAGAAATGCAGCAACAAAGCGCACATAAGGCCACAATCAAGCAATAAAACAAGAGCAAATGAGCAACAAAGTGCTCAAGAAAAAGCAAATGCAAAGCTGACATCTGCTGATAGCGGAGAAGCGACTAAACTCATAAGTCTCACTCGTCCACAGGGTCTAGCTTTTATTTTGTTAAATACCAACTTATCCCATGCTGGTGATGGATTTTCTCCTAATAGCACAAAGTACAGAAGTGACATTTTATTACACATACACGCGACGATGAAAACTAGATTTAAAGACGACATCAAAGTGAAAAATTAGACTGGTTCAGTTTTTTCCCAATTAACAGCAATAAAGTAACCCAGAGTACTATTTAAAGTTTTGAAACACAAGGTACGACTCTATGCTATATAATGAAGTCCTTAAGAAACTACAAAACCTTCACATTTGCTAGTACCAGACTCGAGCCCTTTACAGTGGCCACCAATCTTAGATGAATTTTATTTGCATAGCAAAACCCCAATGGTTGGCTGCACAAATCTTAGATGAATTTTATTCGAAAAAAATGGGTCAAAGTTTTTCTGAAATAAAGAAGGAAAGTAAACTTAGCTACCTAGGGGATATTACCATTTATTTTAGTAATTTCTGCAAGTGTCCAATTATTAATGTATGATTGATTGGTTGTATCAATGCTATCTACTTCACTATGGATGGAGAATAAATTTTAGCTTTATCTATCAGTATGACCAAATATATTACAAACATACAAGAAATACAGGTAACGGAAATATAGATGACACTGCCAGTGAAGCTTCTCGAGATAAAGGATAAATGGCATACCTCACCGCTGACACTGAACTTAAATTGATGAAGGTGCCAATGGTCCTGCTGCCACCTCTGACCCATTACAACAAAACCAACAACAGCACCAGCTACCACAACTGGGCAGAGTGTAGTCACTCCATTTATATGACTAATCCAGTTTGTGTGCCTTCCTGAATATTAATCACATTCCCATATCTAGGCAAATTAATTGGATCAAATCCTCTTCGGAATAATGGGCTAGCATATATTGATGAAGTCAGGGATAGCATATCCCATTCATCAGCCACAGGTGACTCTCAAGTGACCTCATTGTCATCTTCCATGCACAAAAACCTACCAAAACACCAAAAACTCGATATTAGATGTGAAAATTCAGAAGTTGAATGCTAGTGCATATCATCATATTGTATCAATGCAAGAATCAAAAACTAATTATTCCTACTTAGCCAAACAAGAACAAAATCAAGTGCTCAATTGCAGATTTTCTGGACAGCACACAATAGTCAATTGTTTTGTTCATAACTCACAAAATATTCATCCAAAAATAGTGAACTAAGACTTTATGGAAAGCCTAAGAAATCCTATACAACTTTGGTATTATCATCACCATGAGATTAGACACTTAAAAAGGTCAATCAGTATTAAATGATAATGCTGTCCAGATTTGGACGGAATTCGACTACTCACTTCAAAACTCCATAACTGGAGATTTAGGCATCCAAAACAGGTGATCCAAGAATTTCTAGAAAGCTTATAAAATTGTCTACAACTCATTTATAAACATCTTAGGTTGTATGAAACACCCGACTAAATATGATCTTGGGAAGCATGACTAGATCATACCAAAGTTCCTAGTAGAAGCGACAGCACAGATCCAATCTTGAGATAAGATGCATGCTTCTACTCAGCTAGACATACCTTAAATATGGGTTCCACTTTTCCATGAAAAACTTTGCTAGATCTACCATGTCCAGATCGAGGATTCAAGATGACAAGTATCTTTGGTGGAGACCGACATTTAACATAAGGATCAAACATGGCATCAAACTAAATGAGTTCTAGGGCCATCTTAAACAATAAAACAAATGCTAAAAGCATATGTAATCTAATCTGACTAAAATATTATAAGTTTTTAAATGACTGTTAGTAGATGTACATGCACCTGAATAGCCCCAAAAGTTTAGATTTCTAGGGTCATACAGTTTAAGAAGCCATGAAAAAAAATCATACACATTACACAAACAATATAAGATACTGGTAGTGCTTGATGCATATCAACTATGGTCTGATTGTCCACTCTTGAAAGGAAAGACCAAGACTCAGAAAGTGATTTTGCTATGCTTCTAAGGATCTCTATGATTCTAACTAATAGATTGTGACTAACAAAAAGATCACATAGTAGCCTTAGAGAAACAACATGTTAGGTAGAATATTCAGGATTATTAATCTAAACGATCGATATTCATCTACGGGATTTAACCGATCACTCAATATAGAACACGACAACTAGAGCAAAGCATCGACTTCTCTAAACAACCATTTTAATACTTGTTGATTTTGGACAGCGGAACAGCAAGTCAGCAACTATCTGTTTAGCTCACAATTCATAAAATATGTATCCAAAAATAGTAAACTAGGACTTTTTGGAAAGCTTATAAACTCCTCTATAACTTTTGTATTACCATCACAACAAGATTCGACCTTTAGAAAGGTCAAACAGCGCTAAACATAAATTCTGTCCAGATTTGGACAGAATTCGACTACTTACTTCAAAAGTCCAGAACTGGAGTTTCCGAAATCCAAATCAGGTGATCCTAGACTTTTTAGAAAGTTAATAGAATTGTCTATAATTCATTTATAAATATCTCAGATTAATTCAATACATATCAAAGTCAGTTACTACAAGCAGACTTCGCTGTCCAGATTTGGACAGATTCAGACTCTATAGTTCAAACAGCTGTAACTTGATCTCTAGACCACCAAAAAGGGTGCTCCAAAATTTGTTGGAAATCTTAAGAAAAGTACTACAATTCTTCTATAATTACTAAGGGCTGATTCTCAGTTTAGCTTAGCCAAACAATCCAATTTTCGAAACCTGTATAGAATTTGGACAGATTCTGAGACTGGACTTGGAAAAATCATAACTCCTAAACTACTACACCTATGGTCATGAAATTTTTACACAAGTAAGATAAAGAGATTATCTACAAGTTTTATATATACCACTTCTACAGAAAATATGATCTACTTTATTGGACTAGTTGCATAACTAAAACTATACCTACAGCCCTAAACAGCAATACCTTCAATTTAACTTCTATTTGGCTTGTAAAATTATCCTATGTTTGGCATTTAGAATACTCTAACACCTTATTAGCAAGATGTTAAAAGAACATTAGAACTACCTTGATATCGCACAATTCATATACAATAACTGTTTCAACTATACCTAAAAAATACTTGTACTAAAACACTCTACACATAATCCATCTACAAACATCATGCATATCTCTAATTAGTTTCGTAATACGAGACACACATACTTGCCTCAACTCCAACTTAGGTCATACAACACATCTACTTTCCACTCGAACGGTAACCATATTATCGCACACAACTAAAACATTTCATCAAGTAGCTAAAACAACACATACACCAAGTATAATTATTACGAGTAATTTAGAAGAAAACATCCTTCCCTAAGGTCATGATGGAGTAAGACATCAGCAATAGGGAATTGGAGATCACACCGCACAACACCTGCTAATCAAAATAGCATCATCGACACATACAGCTAACAATCTCTTCAACTCAATAACTGAGTGAACTAATTAGGACACAAATTACCTTACCAACATAACATCCCTCCGGAACCCATGAAAACGCTGAGGGTTTTGGTTTAGATTTTTCATCGAGCGATTGGTGGGGGTTGTGCTTGGACTTCGTCTTCCCCCAAATCATGGGATTTCTCCTCACAAGAACACACGAATATACACACGGTTAGCATCTACTTAATCGACGCCGAGTACTAAAACGATAGGGCGAGAACAGGACCTCGTCGGGGGTCGACGGTGTTGCAGATGGGGCTGCACACAATACAAAACTCCTCATGGTCATTTCGTCGAGCACCAAAGAGATGGCTCAGCCACCAGTAGAAAGGGGCTGGACGAGTACCGTGTGCCATGAGAGAGGCTGAGTGCTTGCAGCAGCAGGGCCGAAGGGGGAGCTGTGGCTGGGGCAGGGGCGAGGTCGGCCACCAGGGAGATGGCTGGGGGCGGCGGCGACCATGGAATCTAGGTAACCTGGTGGGGAGGGAGGAGATGGAGGAGGGGCAGCCATGGTGGGACAAGCCTAGACGCCTAGTGGAGGATGAGATCCCGGTGGAGGAGCAGAGGCAGGGGCGCTCAAAGTGTTGGGCGCCATGGATCTGGAGAAGGGGAGCTGCAGGGGCGCTGCTGTGCCGTGGGAAGGAGAGGAGTAGAAGGTGACGCGCCATGGGGAAGATGAGGTCGGCGCAGGGAGCTCAGGCGAGCTGGGGCTGGGTGCCGAGCAGAGGGAGATGAGCACCCAAATGGTGGCTGGACTGGCTGCCGTGCTTGAGCAGAGGAGGAAACGATGGGATGACTGGAAGTTGCAGCTTCGGGGAGCAAAAAGAAAATACCTGATTGGATAAGAAGGAAGAAAGGCGGTGGAGGATAAAGAAAAATAGGATTTGCCCACTTTATTTTATTTTATTCTCGAAAATACGAAGGCAAATACACATACAAACTCGAGTTGGTTTGGATGAAATATACACGGTTTGGACTAAGCGACATTTGAGATGTACATTTTTAAGTATAATCAATACTGCAACAGAAGATAATAGTATAAATTAAGTAAATCTTGTGATTGGAAACTTCATCAGTTATAAAGTTAAGCAAGAACAGGCACAAAAAATAATGGCCAATGCCGCGGTGGCTGGCTGCCTGACGGCGACCGCGATCGAGGGGCGGGGTGGCGTCGTCGACGAGCGGTGGGATGGGGCCACGATGGGGCAGAAGTGACGGCGGTTGCGCTTGTGGTTTGGTGCGTGGAATAGGGTTTCGTTTGTTTAGTAGGCCTTTAGATGGGCTTTGATGAGTAAATAAGAAACATAAAAATCACATACCCCTATAGCGACCCACCATCAGTCACACACTTACCTCTATAGCGACCAACCATATGTCGTTAAATTTCTAGACTTTTAGCGACCCACAGACCGTCGCTATAAACGCATTTAGCGACCAACCATCGGTCCATAACTTTTAGCGACCAACCGTCGGTCCCTCATAAAGGTCGCTAAAGATCAACCGTCGTGTAGTGAAGGAGGTGCCCGAAGTGAAGCGGCACGCCGGCAACTTCGAACCAGTCGAGGCGGTTAAGTCCGTCTCTCTCGACCCCAGCGACGGCGCCAACAAGAAAGTCAGGATCGGCTCCGAGCTCAACCCTAAATAGGAAGCAGTGCTCGTTGACTTTCTTCGCGCAAACGCCGAAGTTTTTGTGTGGAGTCCCTCGGACATGCCAGGCATACCAAGGGATGTCGCCGAGCACTCACTGGACATCAGAGCTGGAGCCCGACCCGTGAAGCAGTCCCTGCGCCATTTCGACGAAGAAAAGCACAGGGCCATAGGCGAGGAGATCCACAAGCTACTCGTGGCAGGGTTCATCAAAGAGGTATTCCATCCCGAATGGTTAGCTAACCCTGTTCTTGTAAAGAAAAAGGATGGGAAATGGAGGATGTGCGTAGACTACACTAGTCTAAATAAAGCATGTCCGAAGGTTCCCTACCCTCTGCCTCGCATCGATCAAATTGTGGACTCCACTGCTGGGTGCGAAACCCTATCGTTCCTTGATGCCTACTCAGGCTATCACCAAATCAAGATGAAAGAGTCCGACCAGCTCGCAACTTCTTTTATCACACCTTTTGGCATGTATTGTTATACTACAATGCCATTTGGCTTGAGGAATGCGGGTGCCACCTACCAGAGGTGCATGAACCATGTGTTCGGAGAACACATCGGCAGAACTGTCGAGGCTTACGTCGATGACATCGTTGTCAAGACAAAGAAAGCCTCCGACCTCCTCTCTGACCTTGAAACGACATTCAAGTGTCTGAGAGCGAAAGGCGTGAAACTCAACCCCGAGAAGTGTGTCTTCGGAGTCCTCCGAGGCATGCTCCTAGGGTTCATCGTCTCCGAGCGGGGCATAGAGGCCAACCCGGAGAAAATTGCGGCCATCACCAACATGGGACCAATAAAAGATTTGAAAGGAGTACAGAGGGTCATGGGATGCCTTACGGCTCTGAGCCCTTTCATCTCACGCCTTGGCGAAAAAGGATTGGCCCTGTACCGCCTCTTAATAAAGGCCGAGCGCTTCACTTGGACCCCTGAGGCCGAGGAAGCCCTCGGAAACTTAAAGGCACTCCTTAGAAATGCGCCCATCTTGGTGCCCCCCGCTGCGGGAGAAGCCCTCTTGATCTACGTAGCCGCAACCACTCAAGTGGTCAGCGCCGCGGTCGTAGTCGAGAGACGAGAAGAAGGGCATGCACTGCTCGTCCAGAGGCCAGTCTACTTCATCAGCGAAGTGCTATCCGAGACCAAAGTCCGCTACCCGTAGATCCAGAAGCTGCTCTACGCAGTGATTCTGACGCGACGGAAGCTGCGACACTACTTCGAGTCTCATCCGGTTACTGTGGTGTCATCTTTCCCCCTGGGAGAAATCATCCAGAGCCGAGAGGCCTTGGGTAGGATAGCGAAATGGGTAGTGGAACTCATGGGCGAAACACTTTCATTTGCCCCTCGGAAGGCCATAAAATCCCAAGTCTTGACCGACTTCCTCGCTGAGTGGACTGACACCCAGTTACCGATGGCCCAAATCCAACCCAAGCTTTGGACCATGTACTTCGATGGGTCACTGATGAAAACTGGAGCAAGCGCGGGCTTGCTCTTCATCTCACCCCTCGGAGAACATGTACGTTATGTACTGCACCTCCATTTCCCGGCATCAAACAATGTGGCCGAGTATGAAGCCTTGGTTAATGGCCTGCGCATCGCCGTCGAGATAGGGGTTCGGCGCCTCGACGCTCGTGGCGACTCGCAGCTCGTCATCGACCAGGTCATGAAGAAATCCCACTGCCACGATCGAAAAATGGAGGCCTACTGCGACGAAGTTCGGCGCTTGTGCGAGCACCTAGAGGGGGGGGGTGAATAGGTGATCCTGTAACACTTCAAAAACTTAAGCCACAAAACTTGGTTACTTGTTAGCACAGTAATTTGCCAAGTGGCTAGAGAAGGATCTCAACACAACACAATAACCAAGAGATATCAATCACAGAGATGGCACAGTGGTTATCCCGTGGTTCGGCCAAGACCAACGCTTGCCTACTCCACGTTGTGGCGTCCCAACGGACGAGGGTTGCAATCAACCCCTCTCAAGCGGTCCAAAGACCAACTTGAATACCACGGTGTTGCTTTGCTTCTCTTAATCCCGTTTGCGAGGAATCTCCACAGCTTGGAGCCTCTCGCTCTTACACAAGATGTTCACGAAGAATCACAGAGCAAGGGAGGGATTAGCAACTCACACACGACACAAAGATCACAGCGAATACGCACACGCAAAACCCAGACTTGAGCTCAAGAGACTAACACACTAGAACGGAGCTCAAATCACTAAAATGTCGAACAAGTGCGCAAGAATGAAGTTTGAGTGATCAATGATGCTCAAAGGATGCTTGGTGTCTTCCTCCATGCGCCTAGGGGTCCCTTTTATAGCCCCAAGGCAGCTAGGAGCCGTTGAGCACACAAATTTGGAAAGCCATTTTTGCCTTCTGTCATCGGGGGCACCAGACAGTCCGGTGCACACCGGACACTGTCCGGTGCCCGATTTCCTTCCTTAAATAGCGAAGCCGACCGTTGGCAGCCTGAGAGCCGTTGGCGCACCGGACATGTCCGGTGCCGTCTTCTAGCCGTTGGCTCGGCCACGTGTCCCGCGCAGATTGCGCGGCCGACCGTTGGCTCGGCCGACCGTTGGCTCACCGGACAGTCCGGTGCACACCGGACAGTCCGGTGAATTTTAGCCGTACGTCGCCGGTGAATTCCCGAGAGCAGCCACTTCGCTCGAGCCAGCCTGGCGCACCGGACACTGTCCGGTGCACCACCGGACAGTCCTGTGCTTGCAGACTCAGCAGATTCTTGGCTGCTCGAGCCAAGACATTTCCAATTGGATTTTTCCTGTTTCCAGCACTTAGACACAATACATTAGTCCATAAAACAATGTACTAAGTCTGAGAAACATACCTTAATTCTTGATTTGTACTTTGTCCACCTTTTTACACTTAGGCACTTGTGTTGGACACTAAATCACCAAAATACTTAGAAATGGCCCAAGGGCACATTTCCCTTTCAATCTCCCCCTTTTTGGTGATTTATGCCAACACAACATAAAGCAAGTAGAACAAGTACAAAATCAAATCAAATAAGAACTCAAAATTGTTTTGATTCAATTTTGACATATATGGATCACTCTATGCCACCACTTGGTTTGTTTTTGCAAATCAAACTCAAATTTCTATCTCTAAGTCAAACACACATGTTAAGACATAAAGAGAGTCATTCTAAGAGAAATTGATTTAAGATTTCAAAAACTCCCCCTTTTTCCCATAATCAATACTTCTCCCCACAAGAAGCCAACTTTTGACAAGAGAGACAACAAAAGAGTTTTGACAAACCAAAAGCTCTATTCTACTATTCTCAAAATCTCTCAAGTGGTAGCTGATCCATTTATCGCTTTGGCCTTTATTTTCTCCCCCTTTGGCATCAAGCACCAAAACGGGATCAATCTTGGCCCTTTAACCCCATTGCCTCACCAAAATCTTCAACTAAGAGCAAATGGGCAATAAGAGTATAACGATGAACTTGGAAGAGTTACTCTTTTCATCGGAGTGCAGTGGAAGTCTCGCATGGTCCAAGTCCACCTTTTCCCTTTCAATTTTTCTTGGAGACTAAAACAACCAAACTCAAGTACATGGTTAGCCACAAAGGGTCAAGTTGTAGCACAGCTCCCCCTAAATATGTGCATCACTTGCAAACAGGACTTGTGAGGTCCAGGAAGTGTTTGTACAACTTGAGCACCACAATAAGCAACAATATGCAGAATGAACATAATCAAAAGCATAAACACATGTATGCTACATTTCAATCCAAGTTCCGCGAATCTAAGATATTGAGCTCACTACGCAGCCTGCAAAAGGTCTTCTCATCTAGAGGCTTGGTAAAGATATCGGCTAGCTGGTTCTCGGTGCTAACATGAAACACTTCGATATCCCCCTTTTGCTGGTGGTCTCTCAAAAAGTGATGCCGGATGTCAATGTGCTTTGTGCGGCTGTGCTCAACAGGATTTTCCGCTATTCGAATAGCACTCTCATTATCACATAGGAGTGGGACTTTGCTCAGATTGTAGCCAAAGTCCCTGAGGGTTTGCCTCATCCAAAGTAGTTGCGCGCAACACTGTCCTGCGGCAACGTACTCGGCCTCAGCGGTGGATAGGGCAACGGAGGTTTGTTTCTTAGAGTTCCATGACACCAGGGACCTTCCTAAGAATTGGCACGTCCCCGATGTACTCTTCCTATCGACCTTACATCCAGCATAGTCGGAATCTGAGTACCCAATCAAGTCAAAGTTAGACCCCTTTGGATACCAGATCCCGAAGCAAGGCGTAGCGACTAAATATCGAAGAATTCGCTTCACAGCCACTAAGTGACACTCCTTCGGATCGGATTGAAATCTAGCACACATGCATACGCTAAGCATAATATCCGGTCTACTAGCACATAAATAAAGCAAAGAACCTATCATGGACCAGTATGCTTTTTGATCAACGGACTTACCTCCTTTGTTGAGGTCGGTGTGTCCGTCGGTTCCCATCGGCGTCTTTGCGGGCTTGGCGTCCTTCATCCCAAACCTCTTTAGCAATTCTTGTGTGTACTTCGTTTGGGAGATGAAGGTGTCGTCCTTGAGTTGCTTCACTTGGAACCCAAGGAAGTAGGTCAACTCGCCCATCATCGACATCTCGAATTTCTGCGTCATCACCCTGCTAAACTCTTCATAAGACTTTTGGTTAGTAGAACCAAATATTATGTCGTCGACATAAATTTGGCACACAAAAAGATCACCATCGCAAGTCTTAGTAAAAAGAGTTGGATCGGCTTTCCCAACCTTGAAAGCATTAGCAATTAAAAAGTCTCTAAGGCATTCATACCATGCTCTTGGGGCTTGCTTAAGTCCATAGAGCGCCTTAGAGAGCTTACACACGTGGTCGGGGTACCGTTCATCCTCGAAGCCAGGGGGCTGCTCCACGTACACCTCCTCCTTGATCGGCCCATTGAGGAAAGCGCTCTTCACATCCATTTGGTACAACCTGCGACTTGGGCATAACCTTTTGCTACAAGTCGAGCCTTGTTCCTCGTCACCACCCCGTGCTCGTCCTGTTTGTTGCGGAACACCCACTTGGTTCCCACAACATTTTGCTTGGGACGAGGCACCAGTGTCCAAACTTCATTGCGCTTGAAGTTGTTGAGTTCCTCCTGCATGGCCAACACCCAGTCCGGATCTAGCAAGGCCTCTTCTACCCTGAAAGGCTCAATAGAAGAGACAAAAGAGTAATGCTCACAAAAATTAACTAATCTTGAGCGAGTAGTTACTCCCTTGCTAATATCACCCAATATCTGGTCGACGGGATGACCCCTTTGAATTGTCGCTCGAACTTGGGTTGGAGGTGCCTGAGGTGCTTCTTCCTCTTGAACATCCTGTGCTCCCCCTTGATCATGTGCCTCCACTTGAGGTACCTGTTCGTCATCTTGGGTTGGGGGATGCACCATAGACGGTTGATCTTGCTCCAAATGTTCCTGAGGCCGTACATCTCCAATCGCCATGGTGCGTATCGCGGCCGTTGGAACGTCTTCTTCATCTACATCATCAAGATCAACAACTTGCTCTCTTGGAGAGCCATTAGTCTCATCAAATACAACATCGCTAGAGACTTCAACCAAACCCGATGATTTGTTGAAGACCCTATACGCCTTTGTATTTGAATCATAACCTAATAAAAACCCTTCTACGGCTTTGGGAGCAAATTTGGAATTCCTACCCTTCTTCACTAGAATGTAGCATTTACTCCCAAAAACACGAAAATACGATACATTGGGTTTGTTACCGGTTAGCAGCTCATATGACGTCTTCTTGAGGAGGCGGTGAAGGTAGACCCTGTTGATGGCATGGCAAGCCGTGTTCACGGCTTCCGACCAAAAGCACTCGGGGGTCTTGAATTCTCCAAGCATAGTCCTCGCCATATCTATGAGCGTCCTGTTCTTCCTCTCTACCACACCATTTTGCTGAGGTGTGTAGGGAGCGGAGAACTCGTGCTTGATCCCCTCCTCCTCAAGAAACTCCTCCACTTGAAGGTTCTTGAATTCGGACCCGTTGTCGCTCCTTATCTTCTTCACCTTGAGCTCAAACTCATTTTGAGCTCTCCTTAGGAAGCGCTTGAGGGTCCCTTGGGTTTTAGACTTATCCTGCAAAAAGAACACCCAAGTGAAGCGGGAAAAGTCATCAACGATAACTAGACCATACTTACTTCCTCCTATGCTCAGATAGGCGACGGGTCCAAAGAGGTCCATATGTAGCAGCTCCAGGGGTCTTGATGTTGTCATCACATTTTTGGTGTGATGAGAGCCTCCCACCTATTTCCCTGCTTGACAAGCTGCACAAGGTCTATCTTTTTCGAAATGAACATTGGTTAGACCTATCACGTGTTCTCCCTTTAGAAGCTTGTGGAGGTTCTTCATCCCCACATGTGCTAAGCGGCGATGCCACAGCCAGCCCATGCAAGTCTTAGCCATTAAGCATGCATCTAGACCGGCCTCTTCTTTTGCAAAATCAACTAAGTAAAGCTTGCCGTCTAGTACACCCTTAAAAGCTAGTGAACCATCACATCTTCTAAAGACAGACACATCTACATTTGTAAACAAACAGTTATATCCCATATTGCATAATTGACTAACAGATAGCAGATTATATCCAAGAGACTCTACTAAAAACACATTAGAGATAGAGTGCTCATTTGAGATTGCAATTTTACCTAACCCTTTTACCTTGCCTTGATTCCCATCACCGAATATTATTGAATCTTGGGAATCTTTATTCTTGACGTAGGAGGTGAACATCTTCTTCTCCCCCGTCATATGGTCTGTGCATCCGCTGTCAATAATCCAGCTTGAACCCCCGGATGCATAAACCTGCAAGGCAAATTTAGGCTTGGGTCTTAGGTACCCAACTCATGTTGGGTCCTGCAAGGTTAGCACAAATATCCTTAGGGACCCAAATGCAAGTTTTGTCTCCCTTGCATCTTGCCCCTAATTTTCTAGCAACTATCTTCCTATCCTTTCTACAAATAGCAAAAGAAGCATTTAAAGCATGATATATTGTAGAAGGTTCATTAACTTTCCTAGGAACATTAACGACATTTCTCCTAGGCATATTATGAATAACATTTCTCCTACCAACATTTCTATCATGCACATAAGAAGAACTAGAAGCAACCATGGCATGAGAATCAAAGGCATTATATACATTACAACTCCTATAAGCATTTCTAGGTTGTCTTCTATTATAGTACATAAAGGCATGGTTCTTTTGCACACTACTAGCCATAGGGGCCTTCCCTTTCTCCTTGGCAGAGATGGGAGCCTTATGGCTTGTCAAGTTCTTGGCTTCCCTCTTGTAGCCAAGTCCATCCTTAATTGAGGGGTGTCTACCAATCGTGTAGGCATCCCTTGCAAATTTTAGCTTGTCAAATTCATTCTTGCTAGTCTTAAGTTGGGCATTAAGACTAGCTAATTCATCATTTAATTTGGAAATTGAAACTAAATGATCACTACAAGCATCAATGTCAAAATCTTTACACCTATTACAAGTTTCAACAATTTCTACACAAGAATTAGATTTACTAGCTACTTCTAGTTTAGCATTTAAATCATTATTAAAACTTTTTAACTTAGCAATAGTTTCATGACAAGAAGATAATTCACTAGAGAGCATTTCATTCCTCTTAATTTCTAGAGCAAGAGATTTCTGTGCTTCTACAAATTTATCATGTTCTTCATACAACAAATCCTCTTGTTTTTCTAAAAGCATATTCTTGTCATTCAAGGCATCAATTAATTCATTAATTTTGTCTACCTTGGTTCTATCTAATCCCTTGAATAAGCATGAGTAATCTATCTCATCATCACTAGACTCATCTTCACTCGAAGAAGCATAAGTACTAGTATGAGTGCTTACTTTCTTCTCTCTTGCCATGAGGCAAGTGTGACGCTCGTTGGGGAAGAGGGATGACTTGTTGAAGGCGGTGGCGGCGAGTCCTTCATTGTCAGAGTCAGAGGAGGAACAATCCAAATCCCACTCCTTTCCGATATGTGCCTCGCCCTTGGCCTTCTTGTAATGCTTCTTTTTCTCCCTCTTGTTCCCTTGGTCCTGATCACTATCATTGTCGGGACAGTTAGCAATAAAATGACCAAGCTTACCGCATTTGAAGCATGAGCGCTTCCCCTTGGCTTTGGTCTTGCTTGGCTGCCCCTTGCGACCTTTAAGCGCCGTCTTGAAGTGCTTAATGATGAGGGCCATTTCCTCATCATTGAGTCCGGCCGCCTCAACTTGCGCCACCTTGCTTGGTAGCGCCTCCTTGCTCCTTGTTGCCTTGAGAGCAATGGGTTGAGGCTCATGACTAGGACCGTTCAACGCGTCGTCCACGTATCTTGCCTCCTTGATCATCATTCGCCCGCTTACGAACTTCCCAAGAACTTCTTCGGGCGACATCTTGGTGTACCTGGGATTTTCACGTATATTGTTCACCAAATGAGGATCAAGAACGGTAAATGACCTTAGCATTAGGCGGACGACGTCGTGGTCCGTCCATCGCGTGCTCCCGTAGCTCCTTATTTTGTTGATAAGGGTCTTGAGCCGGTTGTATGTTTGTGTCGGCTCCTCGCCCCTTATCATCGCGAACCGTCCAAGCTCGCCCTCCACCAACTCCATTTTGGTGAGCAAGGTGACGTCGTTTCCCTCATGAGAGATCTTGAGGGTGTCCCAGATCTGCTTGGCATTGTCCAAGCCGCTCACCTTGTGATACTCGTCCCTGCACAAAGAGGCTAGCAACACAGTAGTAGCTTGTGCATTTTTATGAATCTGTTCATTAATAAACACAGGGCTATCCGAGCTATCAAATTTCATTCCACTTTCCACAATCTCCCAAATGCTTGGATGGAGAGAAAACAGGTGAGTACGCATTTTGTGGCTCCAAAATCCGTAATCCTCTCCATCAAAGTGAGGGGGCTTGCCAAGTGGAATGGGGAGCAATTGAGCATTTGAACTATGCGGGATGCACGAATAATCGAAAGAAAAGTTTGAGTTAACCGTCTTTCGTCTATCGTAGTCGTCGTCGTCCTTTTGGGAGGAGGAAGATTCGTCGCTGTCGTAGTAGACAATTTCCTTGATGCACCTTGTCTTTTTCTTCCTCCCGTCTTTTCTTTTGTGGCCCGAGCCTGAGTCGGTGGGCCTGTCATCATTAGGCTCGTTGACGAAGGACTCCTTCTCCTTGTCGTTGATCACCATCCCCTTGCCTTTAGGATCCATCTCTTCAGGCGGTTAGTCCCTTTCTTGAAGAGAACGGCTCTGATACCAATTGCGAGCACCTAGAGGGGGGGGGGGGTGAATAGGTGATCCTGTAACACTTCAAAAACTTAAGCCACAAAACTTGGTTACTTGTTAGCACAGTAATTTGCCAAGTGGCTAGAGAAGGATCTCAACACAACACAATAACCAAGAGATATCAATCACAGAGATGGCACAGTGGTTATCCCGTGGTTTGGCCAAGACCAACGCTTGCCTACTCCACGTTGTGGCATCCCAACGGACGAGGGTTGCAATCAACCCCTCTCAAGCGGTCCAAAGACCAACTTGAATACCACAGTGTTGCTTTGCTTCTCTTAATCCCGTTTGCGAGGAATCTCCACAGCTTGGAGCCTCTCGCTCTTACACAAGATGTTCACGAAGAATCACAGAGCAAGGGAGGGATTAGCAACTCACACACGACACAAAGATCACAGCGAATACGCACACGCAAAACCCAGACTTGAGCTCAAGAGACTAACACACTAGAACGGAGCTCAAATCACTAAAATGTCGAACAAGTGCGCAAGAATGAAGTGTGAGTGATCAATGATGCTCAAAGGATGCTTGGTGTCTTCCTCCATGCGCCTAGGGGTCCCTTTTATAGCCCCAAGGCAGCTAGGAGCCGTTGAGCACAAATTTGGAAAGCCATTCTTGCCTTCTGTCATCGGGGGCACCGGACAGTCCGATGCACACCGGACACTGTCCGGTGCCCGATTTACTTCCTTAAATAGCGAAGCCGACCATTGGCAGCCTGAGAGCCGTTGGCGCACCGGACATGTCCGGTGCACACCGGACAGTCCGGTGCCGTCTTCTAGCCGTTGGCTCGGCCACGTGTCCCGCGCAGATTGCGCGGCCGACCGTTGGCCCGGCCGACCGTTGGCTCACCGGACAGTCCGGTGCACACCGGACAGTCCGGTGAATTTTAGTCGTACGTCGCCGGTGAATTCCCGAGAGCAGCCACTTCGCTCGAGCCAGCCTGGCGCACCGGACACTGTCCGGTGCACCACCGGACAGTCCGGTGCTTGCAGACTCAGCAGATTCTTGGCTGCTCGAGCCAAGACATTTCCAATTGGATTTTTCCTGTTTCCAGCACTTAGACACAATACATTAGTCCATAAAACAATGTACTAAGTCTGAGAAACATACCTTAATTCTTGATTTGTACTTTGTCCACCTTTTTACACTTAGGCACTTGTGTTGGACACTAAATCACCAAAATACTTAGAAATGGCCCAAGGGCACATTTCCCTTTCAGCTTGGAAGACAAGTTCCACGGGCTAGAACTCAACCATGTTGCTCGACGGTACAACGAAACCGCGGATGAGCTGGTGAAAATAGCCTCGGGGCGAACGACGGTTCCCCCGAACGTCTTTTCCAAGGATATATATTAGCCATCCGTCCAAATTGACGATGCGCCCGAGCCCGAGGTACCCGCGACCGCCGAGGGCGAGGCCCTGCGTGTCGAGGAGGAGCGGAATGGGGTCATACCGGTTCCGAACGGGCAGACCCTGTACCTAGAATATCTCCTCCGAGGAGATTTGCCCCTCGACAAGGCCGAAGCTCGGCGACTGGCTTGGCGCGCCAAGTCATTCGTTTTGCTGGGTGATGAAAAGGAGCTGTACCACCGCAGCCCCTCGGGCATTCTCCAACGATGCATATCCATTGCCCAAGGACAAGAGCTGTTACAAGAAATACACTTGGGGGCTTGTGGTCACCATGCAGCACCTCGAGCCCTCGTGGGAAACGCTTTCCGACAAGGTTTCTACTGGCCAACCGCAGTGGCCGACGCCACTAGGATTGTACGCTCCTGCCGGGGGTGTCAATTCTATGCGCGACAGACGCACCTGCCCGCTCAGGCACTACAAACGATACCTATCACCTGGCCGTTTGCCGTTTGGGGTCTGGACCTCGTCGGTCCCTTACAGAAGGCACCCGGGGGCTTCACGCACCTGCTGGTCGCCATCGACAAATTCTCCAAGTGGATTGAGGTCCAACCCTTAACCAGCATCAGGTCCGAGCAGGCGGTGGCGTTCTTCACCAATATCATCCATCGCTTTGGAGTTCCAAATTACATCATCACCGACAATGGCACGTAGTTCACCGGGAAAAAGTTCCTGGACTTCTGCGAGGACCACCACATCCGTGTGGACTAGGTCGCCGTAGCCCACCCGATGACAAATGGGTAGGTGGAGCGCGCCAACGGTATGATTATGCAGGGACTAAAACTGAGGATCTACAACGACCTCAACAAGTTTGGCAAGCGGTGGATGAAAGAGCTACCCTTGGTGGTCTGGAGTCTGAGGACGACGCTGAGCCGGGCCACGGGCTTCACGCCGTTTTTCCTAGTCTATGGGGCCGAGGCTATCTTACCCATGGACTTGGAATACGGTTCCCCGAGGACAAAGGCGTACGACGACCGAGGCAACCAGACCAGCCGAGAAGATTCCTTGGACCAGCTGGAAGAGGCTCGGGACGTGGCCTTACTACACTCGGTGCGGTATCAGCAGTCTCTGCGATGCTACCACGCCCGAAGGGTTCGGCTCCGAGGCTTCCAAGTGGGAGACTTGGTGCTTTGGCTGCGACAAGACGCCCGAGGTCGCCACAAGCTCACTCCTCCCTGGGAGGGGCCGTTCATCATCGCTAAAGTTCTGAAGCCCGGGACATACAAGCTAGCCAACGATCAAGGCGAGGTCTACAGCAACGCTTGGAACATCGAACAGCTACGTCGCTTCTTCCCTTAAAATGTTTCAAGTCATTCATGTTCTTTGTTTTATTTACATACGTAAATAAAGTCTAACCGTCAAGGAAGGATCAGCCTTGCCTCGGCAAAGCCCGACCCTCCCTCGGGGGTAGAAGGGGGGAACCCCCTCTGCGTCAAAATTTTCTACCAAGAAAAGTTTTCTACCAAAACAACTCCTATGCCTTCCGACTATATCGATAACGGAACCCTGAAAACGAGCGGGAGAGACCTTAAACGGCAAGGCCGACTGAGCCGAGGGATTCCTACACCTCCGGGATACGGATACCTCACCCGTCACCTTCCGCGAAAAGTAAATCACGCTCGAATAAGCGGTTCTGCTATCGAACAAGTCCTAATGCTCGGGTAGAAAACGACTTTCGTGCTTTCGACTATATCGATAGCAGGATCCTACGAACGGGTGAGAGAGCACGTAAGCGGCAAGGCCGACCGAGTCGAGGGACTCCTACGCCTCCGGGATACGGATACCTCACTCATCACCTTCCGCGAAAAGTAACTCACGGTCGGATAAGCGATCCTGCTACCGAACAAGTCCTAACGCTCGGGTAGAAAACAACTTTCGTGCATTTTTCAACTATATCGATAGCAGGATCCTACGAATGGGTGAGAGAGCACATAAGCGGCAAGGCCGACCGAGCTGAGGGACTCCTATGCCTCCGGGATACGGATACCTCACTCATCACCTTCCGCGAAAAGTAACTCTCGCTCGGATAATGCGATTCTGCTACCGACGAACAAGTCCTAAATGCTCAAAACAAGAGGAAAGAAAACACAGCTTTATAATCTGAACGCTAAATATGTTTAGGCCTCGGCGGCCGCAAAAAACATACGTATACTTCAGACGCACTGTTCCTGCAGGCTCAGACATCGGCAGGGGGAGGAGTAGCACCCTCGGCGTCGTTTCCACCCTCGGCGGAATCTGGCCCGGCCTCAGACGGCGATGCGAGCAGACGCCTCGGCCAGCCGCTCCGAAGCCTCAGCCAGCTGTCCCCCGAGGATCTTAGCCCGGCTCACGGCTTCGGCAGCTTGGCTCCGGGATTGGTCCCGCTCGCGGGTGATCTGGCCAAACCCTAGCTGCCGCTGCTGCATCTCCTCGGCCTGGGAAGCCACCTGCTCCCGCGCCGAGAAAACCTCTGTTCGAGCCGACACCACCTCTATCCATGCCACCACTGCCTTCATCTTTGGCTCATCGCAGAGCAGCCGAAGGTTCTAAAACCGGGCGAAAGAGACCTTGAACGGCAAGGCCGACCGAGCCGAGGGAATCCTACGCCTCCGGGATACGGATACCTCACTCGTCACCTTTCGTGAAAAGTAACTCGCGCTCAGTTAAGTGGTTCGGCTACCGACGGGCAAGCCTTAAGGCTCGAAATGAGGAAGAAGCACGACTTTATACTCAAATACCCAAATGTTCAGGCCTCGGCAGCCACGAACAACAAACACACGTACTCGGGATAACTAAGCTATGTAGGCGTCGGCAGCGCCCTCGGCGGCTTTCCCGACCTACAACAGATATCTCAGTACATGGAGCAATCACATTTTGCTCTTACATTCCCTAACGAACGGGACTCCAGCTCCATTCTCGCGGGAATGAACAACCTCCACACCAAGGGGCCTACGGGATAACGAGCTCCGACCAGCTCGCCGGCGACCGCTGCATCAGCAGCGACAACGACCTCCGTCTCGGGTGGCTAGACAATAGTAGCGATGGCCTTAGGGCAAATGCTACTGCTGAAGGGCCTTCATTCACGTCCCTCACGGAGGATGAGAACCAGCCATTAAAGCCAAAAAGCCGGAGGCCTAGAGCGCAGGTGGTGCTGATGGTCTTGTCGGCGGTGACGACCGCTGGTGCAAGAGGAAGCCTCACCTATGGCGACCACCACCTCAGCACCGACGACAGCGGCCACCTGCCCACCAACACCGCGCCGGCGAACAACGGCCGCCCCAAAGCGCACAGGCAGGTCCTCACTCCTGTCCTCGCCGAGGCCGTCCCAGAACACGAGTACTGTCCTCGCGGCGTACGACGTGTTGAGCGACCCCCCGGTGCAGCGGACGGTGCAAGGAGGACCTAGACGTGGCCGGCCCGTGCGCGGCATGACCGCCGCCTGGGTGGAGGACGGAAAGCTGCACCCTAGCCAGGGAGCAGGAGTTCGCCTTCCCCTGCATGGCTAGAGGACGCCTCCTCAGGGCTGGAGGATGCCCTTCTCCCCCGAACGCTGGAGGAAGAAAAGGGTCACCGGCCCACGCGGAGGCGGCCCCCACTCGGTGCGCTCCTCCGCCTCAGCCCGGATGATGAAGATCCTTGAAGCTGAGGGCGGGGCGGAGGCCGCAGCCTGACTTGCTTCTCCCCACCACCAGGCTGGTGATCATCCCTACGGATGACCATTGGTGAGGGAATGCAGCCGGGCTGCATGATGAAAATCCTTGAAGCCGAGCGACGACTGGAGAGCGCCAACCCCCATAAGGTCGCGCTTCTCAAACAGCAGCAAGAAGAAAGCCACATAGGTGCGCCCCATTTGGGGACACGGAAGGTTGAAGGGAGCAATACAAGAGAGGAGTACGAAGGCATGGCCACTGCTCGGGGGATCGATCCCCTTTTATAGGCAGATCTCCTCACTTGCGCCCCCAAGCGTCACGGGCAAAGTTTCCACCGACGTGCTCCAGGGTTCCCACCCCACGACACGGGGGGCCGGGTCCCACACGTCATCAGAGCTGACCCGAGACGCGAAGGAGGCAAACCGCCGCACGCAAGGCATGAAACCGCCCTGCGGTTATAAGCGTTCCCTCATCCTCGCCGGAACCAGCGGAAGAAAGGGCGAGCCGCCACGCCGGAAGCATGCAACCGCACCGCGGTTATGCACCCTTTCGGCTTCGTCGCATCCGGTGGACCAAGCATGGAGGCTCGGTCCCACATATTAGGTAACCAGCACCACAGTCACTACATGCAAGGAAACCGCGCTGCCACCTGCGCCAATGCTGCGCCTTCTCGACTGCGGAACCAGTGCCGTGACTCGAGGCAGCCCCGCGCGTGACCCAAGAGTGCCAATTGAGTGCAGCGGTCACGGGTCAGTCAGCCGCGGGGGTAGGCACGATAGTTGATGTGGCCAAAAGCGGACCGGCAATAACTGCTGCAACAGACGAGCGGAAGCAGCGGTCAAATCACCCCCAGGCTCACGTCCTTTCCTGAAGCAGCAGGGAGCCCCCTCCCACGACGTAAGGAAGACGCGCCCGTGCCCCGTTCCTCGAACGGCCTGCGCACATGCAACAGACGCCCCGTGAATCGCCCGTCCCATCGCATTAACTCCTTGGCAGAGCAAGCGACACCTTTGGCAGGCGAAGCAAGCGATGTTTCACCTCCGCCATAATGGTCGCGTCAAAAAAGGTGCACCACGCTATTTAAATTCATATCCCTTTTCCGTTTCCTCTCTCTCTTGCCACTAGGACCAAGAAAGGGGATATTTCGAAAGGGGTCCTTCTCCGCGAAGGAAACGGGCACCACGGCCATTACCGATCAGGGGTTTCGAAGGCTGGCCCCTCGGAAGGGTTCGACAGCTGCCCTAGAGCACTCGGGCCCCCGAGCCCTCCTACTAATCATGGGTTCGAAGGTTGCGCCCTGCGGGGTCCAGCAACCGCCCCAAAGCACTCGAGCCCCCGAGCCCTCCTACTGATCAGGGGTTTGAAGGTTGCGCCCTGCGGGGTCCAGCAACCGCCCTAGAGCACTCGGGCCCCTGAGCCCTCCTACCGATCAGGGGTTCGAAGGTTGCGCCCTGCGGGGTCCAGCAACCGCCCCAGAGCACTCGGGCTCCGCGCCCATTACTGATCAGGGGTTCGAAGGCTGGCCCCTCAGAAGGGTTCGACAGCAGCCCCAGAGCACTCGGGCTCCGCGCCCATTACTGATCAGGGGTTCGAAGGCTGGCCCCTCGAAAGGGTTCGATAGCCGCCCCAGAACATGCAGAGTGAGGGATGACCCTGGGTACGTCCGATACATGGCCGAGGCTCGGGCTATGCTCCCGAGGTACCCTAGGACCTTTCCGAGATCAGCGGGAACAATTTGTAATGGAATCCCACCGGAGGGAGGCACCGAGCCCTCGGACCCCATCGAAATGGATTCGGGTCCAGCAAATCCCCTGCAGGTACTTTTGGAGCGCGCCTCTGGGCCACTAGCCGACCCCTAACGAACGGGGCACGGGCGTCCACTCGGATCACCCGTTAGCAACTCACTAGAAACACCATGATCGGTACCCTCCGAGGGTAACATGGTGCTTTCCCCCCTTCCTCCTTGCAAAAAGGCAACGAAGGGGCGTATAATAAAAGTCGAGACAGTCCTTGATCGTCCTCTCGCTCTGTGTAGAGGCTCGGGGGCTGCCCTCGCACCCGACTGCGACCAAAACTGTTGACAGCGTCAACAAACTTGCTCAAAAACTCGGAGCCTGACCATGCACCCGGGCTGCAGCCAGGCCGCATGAGGGAACAACCAGGCCGACCGAGGCATTACAACACGAACTAAGACCTCAGAGGAGTCAAACCACTCCTCCGAGGCCTCGGGGGCTACACTCGGCGGGTGCGCTCGCGCGCACCCACTGGAACAAAACATAACCGAGAAAGGCTAGTCCCCTCGCAAAAATCCGGCATAGCCTCCAAGCGAGTGCCTGCACTCCCTTCAAGGCTCGGGGGCTACTGTCGGGTACCATAATTAGGGGTACCCCCAACACTCCTAAACACGGCTCGAAAACACCTTCAGAACAAACCGTGAAGACTGACAGTTTGGGTCAAAGTCAAAGCTCCGTCTACCAAGGGACGCAATCTCGCCTCGCCCGAGCCCAGCCTCGGGCAGAACAGTGGTCCCGAACGAGTCCACGACTCGCCCGAGGGTCTCCTCAAGCAGTGAGCGCACCCTTGGCTCAGCCAAAGGCAAGCCTTGTCGTGCAAGCGACCTTGGCCAAATCGCCCGACCAGCCGACCAAAGTGCATGTGCATTTAATGCTGGGATCGCCTGACACCTTATCCTGACACGCGCGCCTCAGTCGGCAAGGTCGAAGTGACCGCAGTCACTTCACCCTTTCACTGACCGATCTGACAGGAAAACAGCACCACCCGCCCCGCTCCGGCTGCTGTGCCAACCACCCGGGCGAAGCCGACAACGGTCAAGTCCAGCCTCGGGCGCAACAGGAAGCTCCACTTCGCCCGACCCCAGGGCTCGGCCTCGGCCTCGGCCTCGGGAGGAGATCTCCGCCTTGCCCGACCCTAGGCCTCGGCCCCAGCCTCGGCCTCGGAGGAGCCGCCGCCTCGTCCGACCTCAGGCTCGGATCGACCGCGCTACAAGGGATACATCATTACCCTACTCCTAGCTAGCTTAGGCTACGAAGGAACAAGACCGGCGTCCCATCCAGCTTACCCCGGTAACAGGCAATGATGGTTTCCCGCATGCGACCATGACGTCGGTGGTTCTCAAGCCCCCTACGGAAGCAAGGAGACGTCAGCAGGATCCATGCAGCGCCAACAGCTGTACTGCTACAGGGCTCAAGGCACTTCTCCGATGGCCACGATACTACTGCTACAGGGCGCAAGGCACTTCTTCGACGGCCACGATACTACCTCTACAGGACTCGAGACGCTCTCCTGACGGCCATGTTATTATCTGTACAGGGCTCGGGGCACTTTCCTGCCAGCCACGTTAGCTCCCTGCTACCCCCCATTGTACAGCTGGGCCATCTCCTTATGTCTATAAAAGGGGATGTCTAGGGGGAACGAGGAGAAAATAAACGAACGAACGTACGAGCGTACGAACACACGAATGCACAGTAGGAGAGACGAGTAGACGCACGACAAAGGGACGAGAGAAGACGAGCACGGGCCGGACCCCCTCTCTCTCGCTCTCTCCTACTCGCTCTCTCTCGCCCTCGCTCTCTCACAACGCTTGTAACCCCTACTATGAGCACCCTGGTTCAGGATAATACAAGGCTCATTCCCCCACTTGTGTTCCATCTCGCACCAACCCATCTGGGCAAGGACACACAGCGACAAATTTACTCGTCGGTCCAGGGACCCCCCGAGTCTGAAACCCCGACAAATTACTTTATGATATGATGATTTTATTTTGGATATGATGCTGAACTTCTAGCACTTAGCTGTTTCCCGAGTACCTTTCGGTAAGAAACTGTTCGTTGATAGACTATCCGGGAAAACAGTACAACCATGAGGGTGGTATGGGACGCCCTTAGCTAATTATTTGGAGGAATCTGGGGTGTAGTTTGCTTTACCATTGTGTCATCAATGGGGCCGGGGCATAGTGCTTAATCTGCTAAGGATGGGGTGCCGAGGTTCATTTGATTTGATTTTGTTAGTCACCGCCTTAGAGAGGAGTACTGTGTTTGTACGACTGACGAAACCTAATGGTGGCTACACACTAGGAGAATCTTTGTAAAGGCTACGTAGTGAAACCTTGTTGACTCACCTTGGAAGTGTTTGAGGGTTTGATCGACCCGAGGCAAAAAGAGATCACGACTCGTGAGTAAAGTGTGCGACCTCTGTAGAGGGTTAGAACTGGTATATCAGTCGTGCTCACGGTTAAGAGCAGTCTTGAGATCCTCTTTGATTAGAGATACTCTGGATATATTAATGTTGATAGTTTAATGATGATGGCTATACTTGTGGTTTACAGTACTTTCCTCTCTGAGGAGGTGCTTTTTGGGATATCAATTTGGGTTCCATGATAAAACTCAGCTTCAACTAATGATAAAGATCTGACAAACTAAAAGCAACTGCTGCAGCTTAACCCCACATACAACTAGTCCACTTCAGCCAAACGGGGCATTTGCTGAGTATGTTGATGTGTACTCACCCTTTCTTAAATACAAACACCAGGTTGTCCACATTGCAACCAATGCTTAGGAGAAGACGAAGACCACGCGGAGGACTTTAAGGAGTTACAGGACTTTGAGGAGTTCTAAACTAGATTAGCGGCAAACCCCCAATCAGTTGCCTATGAATGCCTTATCTTTACTGTGTTTCGCTTTATCACTTTGATTTCTAGTTCAGTTAATGACTATGTGAATGTTTCAGACATCATGATGTAATAAAGTAATACTTCTTTATGCTATTATTTGAGCACTGTGTGATGATATCCAGTTATGTAATTATTGTGTACGTGATTTTCTGATCCTGTCACGTACATGGTTCATATTTGATTTGACTTCCAAAACCGAGTGTGACATAAGCCAACAAAAACAAAACTTAATTCAAGTAATATGCTAACATAGAGAGGTGTTCAACTTGATAAATAATAAAGCAATGTTGAAATTAATAAGACTCTAAAAAACTCTACAAGACTATGACTATCACATTGTCTCACTACACTACTGAGAGCACCTAGAGGGGGGGGGTGAATAGGTGATCCTGTGAAACTTAAACTTATAGCCACAAAAACTTGTTAAGTGTTAGCACAATAATCACCAAGTGGCTAGAGAGGAGTCTCAACAAAACACAATACCACAAGAGATCAAACACAGAGATGACACAGTGGTTTATCCCGTGGTTCGGCCAAGACCAAACGCTTGCCTACTCCATGTTGTGGCGTCCCAACGGACGAGGGTTGCAATCAACCCCTCTCAAGCGGTCCAAAGACCAACTTGAATACCACGATGTTTTGTTTTGCCTTTCAATATCCCGTGTGCGAGGAATCTCCACAACTTGGAGCCTCTCGCCCTTACACTTGAGATTCACAAGAAATTCGGAGTAAGGGAGGAAAGCAACACACACAAATCCCCAGCAAAATGCGCACACACACGGCCAAGAATCGAGCTCAAAAGACTATCTCAAAGTTCTCACTAGAACGGGGCTCGAATCACTGAGAATGACAAACGAATGCGCAAAGACTGAGTGTGGATGATCAAGAATGCTCTAAGGTTGCTTGGGTATCTCCTTCATGCGCCTAGGGGTCCCTTTTATAGCCCCAAGGCAGCTAGGAGCCGTTGAGAGCAAATCTGGAAGGCCAATCTTGCCTTCTGTCGTCGGGTGCACCGGACAGTCCGGTGCACACCGGACACTGTCCGGTGCCCGATTTCCTTCCTAAAATGGCGCTGCCAACCGTTGCAGATCTAGGAGCCGTTGGCGCATCGGACAAGTCCGGTGCACACCGGACAGTCCGGTGCCCCCTTCCGACCGTTGGCCCGGCCACGTGTCGCGCGCAGATTCCGCGGCCGACCGTTGGCCCGGCCGACCGTTGGCTCACCGGACAGTCCGGTGCACACCGGACAGTCCGGTGAATTTTAGCCGTACGCCGTCGGCGAATTCCCGAGAGCGGCCACTTCACGCCGAGTCAGTCTGGCGCACCGGACACTGTCCGGTGCACCACCGGACAGTCCGGTGCTCCAGACCGAACAGCCTTTTGGCTGTACACAGCCAACTTTTCTCTGACTCGATTTCTCCTGTTTCGAGCACTTAGACACAATACATTAGTCTTCAAAACAATGTACTAAGGCTTAGAAACATACCTTTACTCTTGATTTGCACTTTGTCCATCCATGAGCATAAATTCATATTTAAGCACTTGTGTTGGACACTAAATCACCAAAATACTTAGAAATGGCCCAAGGGCACATTTCCCTTTCAATCTCCCCCTTTTTGGTGATTTATGCCAACACAACAAAAAGCAACTAGAACAAGTGCAATATCACTTCAAATAAAACTCAAATTTATTTTGATTCAATTTTGGCATATATTGTAACACCCCTGGTGTTACTATAACTAAAACTTGAGCATGACATCATAAGCATTGGCATTGCATATGTTTGACACACCTAGAGTGCATTCACTAGGCAAAAATTTCAAACAAGTTGTATTGTTTTAATGTTTTACAAATAGGACCCTGGTTAAAGGACTTAACCCTAAATAGTGATTAAAGGGGTAAAACTTAACCCAAGTTGAGAAAAACCTTAGGGCTTTTGAGAAAAAGTCATAAAATATCCCCAAACACCAAAGTTGAATCCCACTTATACCCCTGGAATACCAGAAACCCTAATTGGAACCCTGAGAAACCCTAAAACCAAACCCTAGGGACCTAAGTGCAAAATTAGCCCACTTTTGGGTTAAAGTGCAAAAACCAAGCCAAATAGGTTCCTTAAGTCCTTTGGTTCACAAATATGTGGATTTGAAAGCCAAACCCTAAGTTTTGGACTTAAATGCAAAATGGACCTCATTTGAGTTTTACTCTAAGTCTGAAAATTCAGAGAATTGGCTCAACTTTGGGGCTTTGTATCTTTCAGGATATAGGGTTTTTGCCCTAGGTCACCACATCAAAGTTGAAGACCCATTATAGGAGAACAACTTTGCTTAAGGTTGTGAGCTTAGTTGTTAAGAAGAATTTGGAGAAAACCAAGCCTAAAGTTGGGCTGTCAGGCTGTTATGTCTGAATTTTCAGACTAGCAGTGAACTGACCTCGACTTCTAGCTCAAATCTAAGCATGATCCAGTGCTCAAATGAGTTTGATCTCTATAGTTGGATTGTAGCTGGTTTATAACTCTACAACTTTGCTACTGAGAGTTGATGAAGTTCTTATGTGAAATCTGGAGAAAAGTGACTTGAAATAGGCTCTGTCAGGCACACTGAATGAGTCTCTGATGGTACAATGCACGCGAATGGATCAGCTCGGCCGCGGCAAAGTATCTCACCGCCGGTAGCCGCCGCCGTTGATCGCGGCTCGTCACGATTCGTGCTCGGTGGTCTTTGGATAAGCACTGCCAGTATGTGTCCTCGCCGCCGGTGAGTTGGAGGCCACCCGGTCGGCCGCGGTACACCTCCCCCTCACTCGTCGGACGTTCGGGATAAAAGCTCGCCGCCGTTGGACGATTTCCACCGTGCGCCGCGTGTCCAAGCCTTTACACCGCGTCGCCATGACTCCCTATACCCGTCCCATCGTCGACGGGGAGCTTGCCACGGCAGTAGACACGTTTTCACCGCGTCCGGTGCTTCTTCTCCACCTCCGACCGCCACCGCGCCATCCAAAATTCACGGACCACCGCCCCCGGCGCCTATAAATTGAGTGTGCCATAAGCTTCATAAGGTAGTCAAGCACCTCGACACCCCGTATTGCCCCCAGTTGTTCACCGACAAGCTTGAATTCGGAGTTTCCCCCAAATTGGTTTTCCGCCGCCGTGAATCTACTCCACCGTGGTCAGCCCTCCACAGGTCAGCCCCGGTCCTCTGCTACTTCGTTTGAGTACCCTCCCAGCTCCGTGATGCTTGCCGAGCCACTGAATTGAACCGGGAGACCCCCAGTCGCCGGGAACACGATCAGGTTGCTGTTATGCTTACGGCCACCGTGGCCGGAGCTCCCTAGTTCACCAATAGTGCAATTAGGTTAGGGAAAACGTTCATGGGGACTCGGATTTGGTCTCGGCCGAAGCTTAGCGCCAGCCATAGCCCCAATCGACCGGCGTAGATGCTCGCCGGAGCACGGCCGCGCTTGAACGCCGTCGAGGACGTGAAACACAGAATAGATAGAACCACAAGGGCCTCTGTGCGAAGTGTCAGTGACCCCAGGAAATAGTAACCGAACCCGCTTCCTGTTAGATAAAACCTCGAGGGCTTTTCTGCAAAGCCGCCATCGCGCGCGTGGGCGCGGGCGCGATTCTGCTGCTGTTGGGCCGACCTGGGCTGGTTTCGGCCCGTTACTGTTGAAGTTTTCCTTTTTCTTTTTCCACAGAGCTTTAGAAATCTGTAGAAAATTATAGAAAAATCCTAAAAATATGAGACCAATTTTCCTAGGTTCCTTATTTTCCCTAGAATTTAATAAAAATAGTTTCATGATTTTTAGATCAAATAGGGAATTTTAGGGTATTTAAAATAGCCTAAACCATTGATTCTGGATTTTTAGAAAATAATTAATAAGTCTAAAATTTCCCAAACTTTTTATGTGAGCTTTTCACATTAATTAGAAGCCATGGGTAGAGTTTGGTTTGATTTGGACCTTGTTTGATCACTAAACCCAAAACCACCCCCCCTGCTCCATGAACTCCTTTACTGACTCCGGAAACCCTAGGTTCTCGGAGTACCGTGAAGGAAAGTTGTACTCAAGACATAAATAATAAGTTTATGCTATCTTTGCATCCTCATAAGCATTCCATGCCATCCATTCTTATGCATATATATGGTTATATTAGAGCACGAAGAAGAAGAAGAAGTTTCTGAAGAAGGGATACCACCAACCTCTGATCCTCAAGCAGATAACTGCTTTTATTTCGATATTTGTGGATCCGAGCAGGACACACCCGATAACAAAGGCAAGCCCCGGTGCATTTGCCACCTTCTTTGATGTTTTTAAAATCTTTCTCACTTGCTTGCTGCATTAGGTGATAGGGGTTGATTGATTAAACAATTCCTGCATTACCTTCCTTGATCTTGATTACCCTCCTTGAAATCCTGTTTTTACAAAAAGATTTTTGATGCTTAGCCTTGCTTTAGAAAAACAAAATGTTTTGTTTTTACAAAATATGATGTGGCAAAAGTGGGTGGGATGTTTTCAAAAATAAAACTTGATGGTGAATCTGTCAAAGGCCTTGATGGATTCAACATCCGGAAAAGATGTACCTCTGTCAGGTACCAAGTTTTTGGGTTAAAAAGATTAAGCTGAGACCGGGCGGGTGACTTGCACGAGAAAGAGAGTCTCGGTGTAGTGTCTCCGTCTGAGTCGATTAAGGACCGTCTCGATGCAGGCCTGCTGACCGAGGACCCTTTAACTGGTCACATGCCTCGTCATGGGTAAGCCTTGCCTCGGGCAGACTAAGGCCAGAATAAGATAACACGAAATGGGAGTGGAGCGGTGGCGAGAGTAGCGTGTACCCTCCGTGGCAAGAGGCTGGACGGTGGTGTATCTGTGCTCTCGGTTTGCGTGAACCTGATCCGGTCTTAAGAACCCCGGTGGCGGGTTGACATATGCAAGGGTTAAGTGCTACATATGTCGTGTGATTGGAGATCCTCAGCTGAGTATAATCGATTCGGATCGCCGTACCTCCGCGGTTATGGAGACTTGGCCACTGACTTACACGTAGCATTCCACTAAAGATGATGGGTTTTTGTTAAAGAAATTGGCTAGTGCAGGACCAGTGATTGAACTAGGGTAGAAAGAACTCTAGTGCAGGTAATTTTACCTAACTTGACAAATAAAATTGGATTTTTAAGGATCCACTTTAGTAAGCATTTCTGCAAAACAGAGTCCTTGATTATTGAGAAGCCTTACCTTGACTCCCTAAAGGCCAGCATATCCTTGAGAGTCTTTTCCTTAGTCGGGTAAGACTTGCTGAGTAATTCCATACTCAGGGTTTATCCCTTTGTTGTTTTTAGGTGGGGAAGTAGCAGACTTTTGCTGCTTCTGTGCTAAGGTGGTTCCCAAAGAAGAAAAACAAGACTGAAGTGCGGGAGGACTCGGTCCTCCATCTAGGATCTTTTGTTTATAGTCTTTCGGGAGAAGTTGTGTCTCCCTGGTTTGTATAATTAATACTTCTATGCACTCACTTTTAGACTGGTCTGTAATAAATTAACTCAGGCTTGCTTTTGAATAAATGTAAGTTTATGTAATTCGCTTCCGCATCTCCGATGGTCTGTAATGTCTGCAAGACGGGTGAAACGTTCCTGGTAAGGTCGGGAAAGATACCGAGCTTGTCAAGTAACTTAGGAACATCTACAGTGTGTCTGATGTCTGTTAGACAAGGAAAACTGTAGGTGGGCCTGATTACTTGGGAGGTTCCGTCACAGCTGGCACTACAAGAATATTGACCTTCTATGACGTTCTGATGGTATCATGAGCGTCACAGAAGGTGTGTAATTAAAGGTATTTTGTGATGAAACATAAAAAATTATGACGTTCCTAAGGAGGAATATTCTTAGGAACGTCATTACTTATTATGTTTCGTCACAGAAGACCTTTAATTACGCACCTTCTGTGACGCTTATGATACCATCAGAATGTCATAGAAGGTCAATATTCTTCTAGTGTGGTATCGGAGCGTAGCCCTTCTTTGCAGATATTATGAGGCATCTTCAAAAGATTTTCAAAAGTCTTACCTAAAGATTCTTTTCTCTTCTTACCTAAGTATTCTGAAAAGTTTATCTTAAAGACCAGATAGGAAGAGTGCAACGTATAGAAGGTTGAATTGACCAAGGTTGATTCTGTACTTATTCATGCATCATGCTAAGAATTATGCTAATAAATTTTCCCCCTTAGAAAGATGCCGCCACGCACAAGGCTAACGACACGTAAGTCAACGGGACCAATTGGAGTACCCCGGCATCAACTGGCCCCTCGACACGAAAGCAGTAGCAGCGGAAGTAATGACCCTATAGGAGACCTGGAAGCCGAAGTGAGTCGACTTCAAGCAACGCTGCGACACAGGACCAATACTTGGATCGCAGACGGAGATAGAATCAATGAACTAAGAAGGGACATCCGTCACTTGCAGGATCAGCTGGCTGATCGGGACTTAGCACTTGACTGGGCAGTACAGTCACATATGTTGGCATGTGCTAAGGAAGCGAGGGCTCAGGCCCGAATTAAAGAACTTAGCTCAGCTGTCGACAACCTGCAGGTCTACTGCAGTACGTTGCATGAGGAAGTCCATGTGTTATACTCACAACTACACCCTAGTGAGCCTGCACACTCTGCTGAGGCGGAAGCCGGACCCTCTCACGTTGCGGGACGCGCGTTGGGTGGGGAGTTAGATCTTTTTGAACCCCCTCCTTCTTTAAGGTTGGTTGACGTCTGGACTCCCACACCTGACAATGAAGCCGCCAAAAGCAACGGAAAGCAGGACTAATGGTGTAATAAAAGTAGAGTAGTGTATTGTAGGGTGTACTGTTGTATAATAGGTTAAACTTTTGTAAAAGTGGGATGAATGTTTACCTTTGGCGGAGTTTTCATACAATAACAGTTATCAGGAAAGTATCAAGATGGCACCTTTTGAAGCTTTATATGGGCGACGGTGTCGAACTCCGCTAAATTGGTCTGAACCTGGAGAAAGATACTTCTTTAGGCCTGATTTGGTGAAAGAGGTCGAAGAAAAGGTTCAGAAAATCATTCATAATATGAAGAAAGCTCAGACTCGACAAAAGAGTTATGCAGACCGACGACGACAACCCTTATGTTTTCTGGTAGGCGATTATGTCTACTTGAAAGTTTCACCAATGAAGGGTGTATCGCGTTTTGGAGTTAAAGGAAAACTTGCACCCAGGTACATTGGTCCATTCCCTATTCTTCAAAGATATGGGCCAGTAGCGTATCAACTCCAACTCCCCGAAACATTGTCTGCTGTGCATAATGTGTTCCACGTGTCACAATTGAAGAAGTGTCTTCGGGTTCTCGATCGAACCGTTGAAGTGACTGATGTTGTCCTGGAACCAGATTTAACATACTCGGAACATCCCATTCGAGTTCTGGATCAAAAGGACAGGGTTACTCAGAGAAAGACTCTCAAGTTTTATAAGATACAGTGGAACCAGCATTCGGAAGATGAGGCTACATGGGAAACCCAAGATTTCTTAGATAAGAATTTCCAGGCTTTCTAGCCTCTTGTAAGTTGTAAAGTTTGTATAGCTGTGTACTAAAGGAATGAACCCCCACACCACCCCTGCCTTGTACCAGAAATAAGGAAATACAAATGTGAAGCATTTCCTTTTCCATTACTCACCCTAGGACTTTAAATCTCGGGACGAGATTCTCTTATGGGGGGAAGGATGTAACACCCCTGGTGTTACTATAACTAAAACTTGAGCATGACATCATAAGCATTGGCATTGCATATGTTTGACACACCTAGAGTGCATTCGCTAGGCAAAAATTTCAAACAAGTTGTATTGTTTTAATGTTTTACAAATAGGACCCTAGTTAAAGGACTTAACCCTAAATAGTGATTAAAGGGGTAAAACTTAACCCAAGTTGAGAAAAACCTTAGGGCTTTTGAGAAAAAGTCATAAAATATCCCCAAACACCAAAGTTGAATCCCACTTATACCCCTGGAATACCAGAAACCCTAATTGGAACCCTGGGAAACCCTAAAACCAAACCCTAGGGACCTAAGTGCAAAATTAGCCCACTTTTGGGTTAAAGTGCAAAAACCAAGCCAAATAGGTTCCTTAAGTCCTTTGGTTCACAAATATGTGGATTTGAAAGCCAAACCCTAAGTTTTGGACTTAAATGCAAAATGGACCTCATTTGAGTTTTACTCTAAGTCTGAAAATTCAGAGAATTGGCTCAACTTTGGGGCTTTGTATCTTTCAGGATATAGGGTTTTTGCCCTAGGTCACCACATCAAAGTTGAAGACCCATTATAGGAGAACAACTTTGCTTAAGGTTGTGAGCTTAGTTGTTAAGAAGAATTTGGAGAAAACCAAGCCTAAAGTTGGGCTGTCAGGCTGTTATGTCTGAATTTTCAGACTAGCAGTGAACTGACCTCGACTTCTAGCTCAAATCTAAGCATGATCCAGTGCTCAAATGAGTTTGATCTCTATAGTTGGATTGTAGCTGGTTTATAACTCTACAACTTTGCTAATGAGAGTTGATGAAGTTCTTATGTGAAATCTGGAGAAAAGTGACTTGAAATAGGCTCTGTCAGGCACACTGAATGAGTCTCTGATGGTACAGTGCACGCGAATGGATCAGCTCGGCCGCGGCAAAGTATCTCACCGCCGGTAGCCGCCGCCGTTGATCGCGGCTCGTCACGATTCGTGCTCGGTGGTCTTTGGATAAGCACTGCCAGTATGTGTCCTCGCCGCCGGTGAGTTGGAGGCCACCCGGTCGGCCGCGGTACACCTCCCCCTCACTCGTCGGACGTTCGGGATAAAAGCTCGCCGCCGTTGGACGATTTCCACCGTGCGCCGCGTGTCCAAGCCTTTACACCGCGTCGCCATGACTCCCTATACCCGTCCCATCGTCGACGGGGAGCTTGCCACGGCAGTAGACACGTTTTCACCGCGTCCGGTGCTTCTTCTCCACCTCCGACCGCCACCGCGCCATCCAAAATTCACGGACCACCGCCCCCGGCGCCTATAAATTGAGTGTGCCATAAGCTTCATAAGGTAGTCAAGCACCTCGACACCCCGTATTGCCCCCAGTTGTTCACCGACAAGCTTGAATTCGGAGTTTCCCCCAAATTGGTTTTCCGCCGCCGTGAATCTACTCCACCGTGGTCAGCCCTCCACAGGTCAGCCCCGGTCCTCTGCTACTTCGTTTGAGTACCCTCCCAGCTCCGTGATGCTTGCCGAGCCACTGAATTGAACCGGGAGACCCCCAGTCGCCGGGAACACGATCAGGTTGCCGTTATGCTTACGGCCACCGTGGCCGGAGCTCCCTAGTTCACCAATAGTGCAATTAGGTTAGGGAAAACGTTCATGGGGACTCGGATTTGGTCTCGGCCAAAGCTTAGCGCCAGCCATAGCCCCAATCGACCGGCGTAGATGCTCGCCAGAGCACGGCCGCGCTTGAACGCCGTCGAGGACGTGAAACACAGAATAGATAGAACCGCAGGGGCCTCTGTGCGAAGTGTCAGTGACCCCAGGAAATAGTAACCGAACCCGCTTCCTGTTAGATAAAACCTCGAGGGCTTTTCTGCAAACCCGCCATCGCGCGCGCGGGCGCGGGCGCGATTCTGCTGCTGTTGGGCCGACCTGGGCTGGTTTCGGCCCGTTACTGTTGAAGTTTTTCCTTTTTCTTTTTCCACAGAGCTTTAGAAATCTGTAGAAAATTATAGAAAAATCCTAAAAATATGAGACCAATTTTCCTAGGTTCCTTATTTTCCCTAGAATTTAATAAAAATAGTTTCATGATTTTTAGATCAAATAGGGAATTTTAGGGTATTTAAAATAGCCTAAACCATTGATTCTGGATTTTTAGAAAATAATTAATAAGTCTAAAATTTCCCAAACTTTTTATGTGAGCTTTTCACATTAATTAGAAGCCATGGGTAGAGTTTGGTTTGATTTGGACCTTGTTTGATCACTAAACCCAAAACCACCCCCCCTGCTCCATGAACTCCTTTACTGACTCCGGAAACCCTAGGTTCTCGGAGTACCGTGAAGGAAAGTTGTACTCAAGACATAAATAATAAGTTTATGCTATCTTTGCATCCTCATAAGCATTCCATGCCATCCATTCTTATGCATATATATGGTTATATTAGAGCACGAAGAAGAAGAAGTTTCTGAAGAAGGGATACCACCAACCTCTGATCCTCAAGCAGATAACTGCTTTTATTTCGATATTTGTGGATCCGAGCAGGACACACCCGATAACAAAGGCAAGCCCCGGTGCATTTGCCACCTTCTTTGATGTTTTTAAAATCTTTCTCACTTGGTTGCTGCATTAGGTGATAGGGGTTGATTGATTAAACAATTCCTGCATTACCTTCCTTGATCTTGATTACCCTCCTTGAAATCCTGTTTTTACAAAAAGATTTTTGATGCTTAGCCTTGCTTTAGAAAAACAAAATGTTTTGTTTTTACAAAATATGATGTGGCAAAAGTGGGTGGGATGTTTTCAAAAATAAAACTTGATGGTGAATCTGTCAAAGGCCTTGATGGATTCAACATCCGGAAAAGATGTACCTCTGTCAGGTACCAAGTTTTTGGGTTAAAAAGATTAAGCTGAGACCGGGCGGGTGACTTGCACGAGAAAGAGAGTCTCGGTGTAGTGTCTCCGTCTGAGTCGATTAAGGACCGTCTCGATGTAGGCCTGCTGACCGAGGACCCTTTAACTGGTCACATGCCTCGTCATGGGTAAGCCTTGCCTCGGGCAGACTAAGGCCGGAATAAGATAACACGAAATGGGAGTGGAGCGGTGGCGAGAGTAGCATGTACCGTCCGTGGCAAGAGGCTGGACGGTGGTGTATCTGTGCTCTCGGTTTGCGTGAACCTGATCCGGTCTTAAGAACCCCGGTGGCGGGTTGACATATGCAAGGGTTAAGTGCTACATATGTCGTGTGATTGGAGATCCTCAGCTGAGTATAATCGATTCGGATCGCCGTACCTCCGCGTTATGGAGACTTGGCCACTGACTTACACGTAGCATTCCACTAAAGATGATGGGTTTTTGTTAAAGAAATTGGCTAGTGCAGGACCAGTGATTGAACTAGGGTAGAAAGAACTCTAGTGCAGGTAATTTTACCTAACTTGACAAATAAAATTGGATTTTTAAGGATCCACTTTAGTAAGCATTTCTGCAAAACAGAGTCCTTGATTATTGAGAAGCCTTACCTTGACTCCCTAAAGGCCAGCATATCCTTGAGAGTCTTTTCCTTAGTCGGGTAAGACTTGCTGAGTAATTCCATACTCAGGGTTTATCCCTTTGTTGTTTTTAGGTGGGGAAGTAGCAGACTTTTGCTGCTTCTGTGCTAAGGTGGTTCCCAAAGAAGAAAAACAAGACTGAAGTGCGGGAGGACTCGGTCCTCCATCTAGGATCTTTTGTTTATAGTCTTTCGAGAGAAGTTGTGTCTCCCTGGTTTGTATAATTAATACTTCTATGCACTCACTTTTAGACTGGTCTGTAATAAATTAACTCGGGCTTGCTTTTGAATAAATGTAAGTTTATGTAATTCGCTTCCGCATCTCCGATGGTCTGTAATGTCTGCAAGACGGGTGAAACGTTCCTGGTAAGGTCGGGAAAGATACCGAGCTTGTCAAGTAACTTAGGAACATCTACAGTGTGTCTGATGTCTGTTAGACAAGGACAACTGTAGGTGGGCCTGATTACTTGGGAGGTTCCGTCACATATATGGATCATCCTTTGCCACCACTTGGTTTGTTTTTGCAAATCAAACTCAAATCTCTATCTCTAAGTCAAACACACATGTTGAAGCATAAAGAGAGTCATTCCAAAAGAGATTGATCAAAGATTTCAAAAACTCCCTCTTTTTCCCATAATCAATACTTCTCCCCACAAGAAGCCAACTTTTGACAAGAGAGACAACAAAAAAAGTTTTGACAAACCAAAAGCTCTATTCTACTATTTTCAAAATCTCTCAAGTGGTAGCTGATTCATTTATCGCTTTGGCCTTTATTTTCTCCCCCTTTGGCATCAACCACCAAAACGGGATCAATCTTGGCTCTATAACCCCATTGCCTCACCAAAATCTTCAATTAAGAGCAAATGACAATAAGAGTTCATTAGATGAACTTGGAATAAGTTACCCTCTCATCGGAGTGCAGTGGAAGTCTTTCATGGTCCAAGTCCACCTTTTCCCTTTCAGTTCTCCTTTGAGACTAAAACAAGCAAACTCAAGCATATGGTTAGTCTCAAAGGATCAAGTTGTAACACATCTCCCCCTAAAACTGTGCATCACTTTGCAACGGACTTGTGAGGTCCAGGGAGTGTTTGTACAACTTGAGCACCATACTTAACAACAAAATGCAAAAAGGAACATGATCAAAAGCATTAATACATGTATGCTACAATTCAATCCAAGTTCCGCGAATCTAAGACATTTAGCTCACTACGCAACCTGCAAAAGGTCTTCTCATCTAGAGGCTTGGTAAAGATATCGGCTAGCTAGTTCTCGGTGCTAACATGAAACACTTCGATATCTCCCTTTTGCTGGTGGTCTCTCAAAAAGTGATGCCGGATGTCTATGTGCTTTGTGCGGCTGTGTTCAACAGGATTTTCCGCCATGCGGATAGCACTCTCATTGTCACATAGGAGTGGGACTTTGCTCAGATTGTAGCCAAAGTCCCGGAGGGTTTGCCTCATCCAAAGTAGTTGCGCGCAACACTGTCCTGCGGCAACATACTCGGCCTCAGCGGTGGATAGGGCAACGGAGGTTTGTTTCTTAGAGTTCCACTACACCAGGGACCTTCCTAAGAATTGGCACGTCCCTGATGTACTCTTCCTATCGACCTTACATCCAGCATAGTCGGAGTCTGAGTATCCAACCAAGTCAAAGGTAGACCCTTTTGGATACCAGAGCCCAAAGCAAGGCGTAGCAACCAAATATCTAAGAATTCGCTTCACTGCCACTAAGTGACACTCCTTAGGATCGGATTGAAATCTAGCACACATGCATACGCTGAGCATAATATCCGGTCTACTAGCACATAAATAAAGTAAAGATCCTATCATTGACCGGTATGCTTTTTGATCAACGGACTTACCTCCTTTGTTGAGATTGGTGTGTCCGTCGGTTCCCATCGGAGTCTTTGCGGGCTTGGCGTCCTTCATCCCAAACCGCTTTAGCAGATCTTGCGTGTACTTCGTTTGGGAGATGAAGGTGCCGTCCTTGAGTTGCTTCACTTGGAACCCAAGGAAGTAGTTCAACTCGCCCATCATCGACATCTCGAATTTCTGCGTCATTACCCTGCTAAACTCTTCACAAGACTTTTGGTTAGTAGAACCAAATATTATGTCATCGACATTGTAACACCCTGAATTTGGGGGTATAAAATTTCTTTTCTAATATCCACCAAATTCAGCTGTTACTCTCTCATTCTTATGCTTTCCTTCCTTTTTTTTCCTTCTAAAAATGGAGACATATTTGGTTTTATATATCAACAAGCCTAGTAAAATGAAACCCTAAAGAAAAGAGAGAAGTCTTTGATTACTGCATAGCATACCGAGACATTTTTATGTTGAATTGTTGTGTTTGTGCACCCATTCAAACTCATTTAAATATATTTGATTCAAAAACTATATTTAAATTCAAATACGAATAAAAGAAAAGAATAAAAAGGAAGAAAATAGAAAAAGGCTTTGCTTCCCCAATCTCCTAAGCCGGCCCAGCCTCACCCCGGCCCACTCCCGCGCGCAAGCCCAACTGGCTCCTTTTCCCCCTTCCCCGTGGCCCATCCGCAGCCGCGCCCTCCCTGGCAGCCTGCGCGAGGCCCATCTCCCCTTGGCCCACTCGCTCGTCGCGGCCCAGCGCCCCCAAACCCTAGCCGTGTGGGTGTCCCAGCCGCAGCCGCCACCCTGCGTGTGGGCGCGCGAGCAGAGGCGCTCGCCCACGCCATTCGCCCAGCCGCCGGGCCCGCCTGTCAGTGGCGCCCAGCCCACTGTTCTTCTTCCTCACAGGAACAACCGCCCCTTTGGCGCCCACGTCGTGCACCCGCGGAGCTGCAAATCCCTTGCCCAACTTCCCTCCCTCATGCCTCCTCTCTCAGAGCCATCACCTCGCGCCTCCCTTCCGCGCCCTCCTCTTGCCATTGGCGCCTTGCCGCGCTTAGCACGCTGTCCGCCGGAGGCCGTGTCGCCCATGTCGTTCGTCTCCATCCGCCCATGGTGAGCCCCTCCCCTTCCTGTCTCCATCCCCTCTTCCTCTCCCCTCGTTTGCGCTCGGTGTGGTGACCGCTTGCCATGGCCGGGGCTTGGCCGAGCCGGCCCAGCCACGCCAGCACCGTCGCCTCGTGTGCCCCATGCGCACGTAGCCCGGTCGGTCGTGGCCACCGTGCCGAGTCACCGCTGTCGAACGTCCTCATCTGTACGCGGTCGCGGTCAGGCCAGTGCGGCCGAAAAGATCCCTAGGTCCGTGTGCCATTGCTCTGCCCTCTGCGTGTTCTAGTCGACTCAGCCAGGCCGTCGCGCTCGCTGCCGGCACTCACCACGATCAGAGCAGCCAGCGACCCTCGCGGTCGGCTTACCGCACAGCAGCAACCTCGTCCCACCCTCGGATAGCCCCTGCGCGAACCCCGACCAGCCACTGCGAGGTGGGGGCCATGTCCTCGCTCGTCAAGACGGACATCACGCGTCTACCCCTGCACATGGCTCCCCGCACGGCGCGATTCGCAGAACCGCACGTGGATGACAACCCCAAAACCACATTCTTGTAGCACGCACTCGCGTTCGCTTGCGCGTAGCCCATCGTCGAAGACGATGTTTGTCTACCCTCGCATGTGTTTGTATACCCCCCCCTCCTCTACACCCTATGCAATGTCATCTACGCTTTTTTGTGTATGGATAGCCTCGCCATTGTGTCATTCTCAATGTCGCGTCGTCGTCCTGAGATAAGAACGTCTACCCCATCATCGTCTACCCATGTCTACCCTCGTCTACCCCCCCTGCACGTGCGCGCGTTCGCGCCGTTCGCTCGTGTCGTTGTTGCCGTTCGCGTGCGCGGTCGGTGCGTGTCGTCACCGTCCGTTCGCGCTTTGTCACGCACGCGATCCGCGCACATTAGTTAGTTGTTTCGCTATAATCGTTTGTGCGTAGTAGTTAATTGAATAATTGATAATAGCTTACGCAAATAATTTATGCTAACTAAAATCAACTTAGGAAATATAGTATTGCCTCATCATATCCCCTATTTTAATTAGTTATTTACTTATTTATTCAATGCCTAGCAGGTTGTCGCACTAGTTAAAACTAAATTATAAGCTATAGTTATCAACCCGAGCTTTTTACAAATAGATGTCAACCCAAAATAATGTAATGTTGTTTTTAATATTTATTTGGTAATTAGTATAAGCACGACATGTAGTTAGTGATTCTCGCGTACCGCACACACGGTTTTGCACGTGGTTACGTGTTGATCCGCGTGTCGTTCGCGCTCGTCGTTTTCGTTGTTTCGCGCAGTCGCACGCGTTATTAAATCCGTTACGATCCTTTTCGCGTTACGTTAATTTCATAACAATATCGTCAACATGTTAATAATGTTATTTCATCACGTCACAAGTTTATATTATTTGATTAGCTATTAATTCTGTTTTATAGTTCTTAACTCGCGCTTTTATAAATAAGGGCTAACTTGATTAATACAAACTTAAATGCTTCTTCCTTTAATTCGTGTCTAGTATAGTCACGTTATCTGTTAGCGAGTATCGCGCGTTGTCGTGCACATTATTTCGTGTATCAGTCATGCGCCGTGTGCGCATCACCGTGCTATTTGTGCCGTAGCGGTGTCGCGCGTGCTATTCCGCACGTGGTGGCGTGCTGATTCGCGCGTCATTCGCGTTGGTCGCGCGCGCTGTTTCGGGTGTTGTCAGCGTGCTGTGTCGCGCGTGTCCGCGCGTCGTTTTCACGTTGTCGTGTTATTTTGTGTATCGTAAGTTCGCCTCGCGTAGAATCTCTCGTGTTAATTAAATTACTTATTTGACTAACATTCATTAGCATAGCGGATTAATTGAACTAAATTATAGATATTACTTACATTTGACAATGTCGAATTAGATATTATGATTAATACTTGTTTAGTGTAAACGCGATATTTTCTCGATCGTCTTCGAGTTCAGCATTTCTTTTTCCTCGCGTGACCGTAGTAACGCGCTCTATTTCGTTTTGCATGTTTTACTATGTTTGTATTTCTATGGTGTAATGTTCTTATGCATATATGTGTTTGCTTGCTTGTGTCTGTTTGTCTTCGTTTCGCGTTGCAATTAGAGTGCAATCCATCTCCAAGCTTCAAGGAATCGACGGCCAAGCTTCGACGACCAAGTGATCAAGCACTCTGGGTTCTATGAGGTTGAAGACCCTGAGCATTTGTTTGGTGAAGGCAAGTGTCCTCTGACCCATTATGTCCTATCTATTTATAATTCACTGTCCCGCACTACTTAATTGAAACCTAAGGATTAACTAGCTTTCTATTTACCTTATCCTTGTTTACCTTTGGGTTATCATGGCTAGCTCTATGCTAGTGTTTTACTCTAATCAATGAACATGATGAGAATTACTTTATGATACGATGTTTTTATTCTGGATACGATGAGGATGAGCTTGTGGCACTAAAGGGGGCTCGGGCTGTTTCCCGAGTACCTCTCCGTAAGGACCTGTTCATTGAGAGACCACCCGGGATAACAGTGCAGCCATGAGGGTGAAATGGGGCGCCCTTAGCTAATTAATTAGAGGAACTAGAGGTGTAGTTGCTTCGCCGTCGTGCCGTCAATGGGGTCCAGGCACAGTGCTTGCTCTGCCGAGGCTGAGTGCCGATGTTCTTTCGTTTTGCTTTTGTTAGTCACCCTCCTGCGGGGAGAGGTACTGTGTTTATCAAACTGGAGAAACCTAACGGGCGGCTATGACCTCTAGGGAATCTTTGTAAAAGCTACGTAGTGATACCCTGCCGGACCACCTAGGAAGTGATCAATGGGGAGTCATGATCCCCGGGCAAAATGGGAATCACGGCTCATGGGTAAAGTGTGCGACCTCTGCAGAGGGTAATGAAACTGATATATCAGCCGTGCTCACGGTTAAGAGCAGCCTTGGGATCCTCTTTGATTAGAGATACATATGATCTGAGATACAATGATTATGTTTATGGTTTTGGTTCGACTATGATGATGATGTTCCTCGATGAGGAAATGGTTCACGCGTTGGTTATTACTAAAACTTGGCTTCCACTGATAATAAATACCTGACCAACTAAAAGCAACTGCTTGAGCTTAACCCCACATAAAGCTAGTCCACCTCAGCCAAACGGGACATTTGCTGAGTACGTTGATGTGTACTCACCCTTGCTTTCACAAAACACCAGGTTGCCTTTGGTGCAATCTATGCTCAGGTAAAGAATAAGGCGTCGAGGTGGATCTTCAGGAGTTCCAGGACGTCGATGAGTTCGAGGACTAGGCTAGCGACCTCCCCCAGTCAGCTGCCTGTGGTGGGTTTATTTACGTTGGCTACGTTTCTATTCTGTGTACTTTGATTATATTATGTAAATGACTCTAGTCTTTCATATTATTACTTATCTTTATTGTTATTCGAAGCATTGTGCTATGATGAGTCATTTATGTAATCGCCGTGTACGTGAATTTCTGATCCTGGCACGTACAGGGTTCGCATTCGGTTTACCTTCCAAAACCGGGTGTGACATAAGTGGTATCAAAGCCGTGTTGACTGTAGGACCGTTAGCCTAGAGTAGCATTGGCCGTTTTAAGGACTTATTGATTATTACTTCACCTCACCCTTGATGCTGCTTCAAAATATTAGTCATCTCGACTAATTCTATGTTATGCTTCTATATATCACCTTGCTAAATGTATTTTTATTTTAGTATTGTCTATTCTTTACTCATTCATTCCATTAGATCTGATCTCACCCTTGTGCTTACGACATCTTTGTAGATGACCCTAATCATAGCCTTGTCTTTTGGGATTTTTTTTCCATTATTAAATTGCTACCATTTGACCATCTCTATTCCCTTGGTATTGACATGCTTTTATCCCGGGATTCTTCAATACTCTTGTTTCAAATACTTACCTCTAAAAAAAAACTCTGCTACCTATTTAAACATTTTAGTTTATATGTCAATGATTTTACTGTCTTTTGAGACTCTTTCCTATTCTATTGTTAAGTTGTTATCTTTTGGACATTTGTACTCTCTTGGTCTTGGTATGCTCGTATCCTTGGAAGCTTGCATACTGTTATTTTTTATATATGCTCACCTTTATATCCCATGTCTATTTAAAACATCCCAGCTCATATGCCATTGACCACCCCTGCTTCTCGATGATCCCTTTGCAATCATTTTATTTCGCACATTCTTGGTGATCTCACTGTTTCCTTATAACTTCCCTCGGTAATGAATTCTTACTTCAACCATTCTATTGGAACCCTACCTATCTTACCCTTGATTGTTTTCTCCACCTTTCCATTTCGCGAGTCTTACCTTAATTCTATCCTTTGTCATATTTTTTTTTACTGATATCATCTTTAGCTTTGTCATTTCTAGATATCACCTTGTTGCTTATTGTATACCTACCCTATAAAATTTTCCCTTTTTCCATCTCAAATTGGGAGTTGTATTTATCCATTTTCCCTTGGATGTATCCTATTCCTCACCGCTTGAACTTCCAACTCCATCATTTAATGTGTTTTGTTTGACATCGCCTTTACCCTTGTGACCCTCCCTTGCTGCTTGTCGTATGTCTGTCACTTAAAACCTCCCTTCTCCCCTCTCAATTTGGGAGTGATGTTTTACTTACCCTACGCTTGGTCATAACCTCATCTCTGCCACGTGCAAATCTTGCTTTAACGCCATTTTTTGTTGTACTCATACCCTTGGTTCTTCTATACCTTTACCTCTTCTCTTACACCCTTTTCTGTTATCGCCTTCAACCCTTGTAGTACCTATATTTTTACCACGATGCTTACTTTGAACCTAGCTTTTGGAGCCTTCTCCTTTCCCTCCTAGTTTAGGAGCGGTGTTTTACTTATCTCACCCTTGGCAACATCCTCTTCTTCACTGCGTGTAAGCCTTGACATAACTCCATTCTTTGTGGTACTTACACCACTAGCTCTTCAATGCCTTCATCTTTTCCGTCACACCCTTGACTGTTATCGCCTCTGACCCTTGTGATATTTATGTCTTCTACCTAAATGCTTACCTTAAACTTATCCTTTAAAAGCCTCCCCTTTCTTTCAACCCAGTTCGAGAATTGCGAGTTACCCATCTCTCCCTTGATTTCTTTTCACTTCTTGTTGCATTACAAGTCTTGTCTTAATTCTGTCCTTTGCTATGTGTTTTATTTGCTATCACCATTACCTTGTCATCCATCGGTCTTGCCTTGACACTTATCTTTAGTCTTGCTCTTTAAAAATCTCCTCTCTTCCACCTCAATTTGAGAGTGGCAGTTTACCTATCTGGCCCTTGGACGTACCCTATCCTTTTCCATTTGCAGGTCCTATCTTAACTCCATCCTTTATGGTACTTATATCCTTTGTCTTATGCCTATTTACCTCCTCCCATACACCCTAGCTTGTCCATTATTACCTTTAAAACCCTCGTGATATCTATGCCATTGTATTCCCGCTTAATTTGAACCTACCCTTTAAAGCCTCCTCTTCTCCATCCCGGTTTGAGGAATAATGCCTCACCTACTTCACCAGTGGTTGCCTACCCTTCCTTGATGCCTTGCAAGTCTTGTCTAAATACATCTTTTGTTGTGTGTTTGTCCGTTATCACCTTAACCCTTGTCATCCCTCGATCTTTACTTTGATGCTTATCCTGTACCTGCATTCTAAAGTCGCCTCCCCCATTTCCTTTCAAGAGTGATGTCTTACCTACCCCGCTCTTGCTCGTTCCCTTTTTCCTTTGTCGTGTCGCAAGTCTTGTCCTAACTCTATCTTTTGGTGTGTTTTTGCCTTTCACCTCCCTTACCTTTGTAATCTCTAGATCTTTCCATGATGTTATCTTATGCCTACCTTTTGAAATATCATCTTTTCCATCTCGATTTGAGAATGGTGTTTTACCTATCTTGACCTTGGTTGCATTCTCTCCCCTGTCGGTTACAATCCTTGCTTTAGCTCTATCCTCTATAGTGCTCATGCCCCTATTCTGTATGTCTTATTATTCCCCTTGCCTTTCGATGGCCTTAGAATAATTTCCCCTTGGTAAGGAAAGACCACCATTTTAATTAGAAGTTACGTATAGCAATGAGATGTTTGTTGTTGTATGCTTGTGTTGTTTGTCTTTGTGTTATGACTGATTTGCTTCTTTGTAATGAGTGTTGATGAGTTGTGGCCCTTGGTCCACAATGACATCAGTTGACTAGTTGAGTGCCATAGAGTTGGGTAGCTGGGTGCTCTTCCTTTTCTCTCTTCAATCCATCTATGCTTACCTTTTCTATCTTACCTTTTCTATCTATACTCTTCCCTTTTGCACCTATCCGGTTGGCATCCTGCAACCCCTCTTAATCAGTCAAGATCAGAGTCGGCAGCATCTTCACCAAGTGCATATCAACGCTCTTGTTAAGGGGGTTAGCTGCTAACCCCAGTAAAGACAATGCGATCAACATCAACCAACAAGATCAGAGTGGCGCAGTGAAAGCGTGCGTGGGTCCTAACCCACAAGTCCAGGAGATCCTCAAGAATTGTATCAATTCGTCGTGAACATCTGAAGGTCAAAGAAGCCAGTTCGCAAGTTAAGCTAGTAGAGTCAAAGTCAACTCAAAAAGCCACGGACAACCTATGAACCAACCTAGTCATTCTTGCTAGCCTCTTCTTGAATCTCGAGGGCGAGATTCCTGTTAAGGGGGTTAGATTTGTAACACCCTGAATTTGGGGGTATAAAATTTCTTTTCTAATATCCACCAAATTCAGCTGTTACTCTCTCATTCTTATGCTTTCCTTCCTTTTTTTCCTTCTAAAAATGGAGACATATTTGGTTTTATATATCAACAAGCCTAGTAAAATGAAACCCTAAAGAAAAGAGAGAAGTCTTTGATTACTGCATAGCATACCGAGACATTTTTATGTTGAATTGTTGTGTTTGTGCACCCATTCAAACTCATTTAAATATATTTGATTCAAAAACTATATTTAAATTCAAATACGAATAAAAGAAAAGAATAAAAAGGAAGAAAATAGAAAAAGGCTTTGCTTCCCCAATCTCCTAAGCCGGCCCAGCCTCACCCCGGCCCACTCCCGCGCGCAAGCCCAACTGGCTCCTTTTCCCCCTTCCCCATGGCCCATCCGCAGCCGCGCCCTCCCTGGCAGCCTGCGCGAGGCCCATCTCCCCTTGGCCCACTCGCTCGCCGCGGCCCAGCGCCCCCAAACCCTAGCCGTGTGGGTGTCCCAGCCGCAGCCGCCACCCTGCGTGTGGGCGCGCGAGCAGAGGCGCTCGCCCACGCCGTTCGCCCAGCCGCCGGGCCTGCCTGTCAGTGGCGCCCAGCCCACTGTTCTTCTTCCTCACAGGAACAACCGCCCCTTTGGCGCCCACGTCGTGCACCCGCGGAGCTGCAAATCCCTTGCCCAACTTCCCTCCCTCATGCCTCCTCTCTCAGAGCCATCACCTCGCGCCTCCCTTCCGCGCCCTCCTCTTGCCATTGGCGCCTTGCCGCGCTTAGCACGCCGTCCGCCGGAGGCCGTGTCGCCCATGTCGTTCGTCTCCATCCGCCCATGGTGAGCCCCTCCCCTTCCTGTCTCCATCCCCTCTTCCTCTCCCCTCGTTTGCGCTCGGTGTGGTGACCGCTTGCCATGGCCGGGGCTTGGCCGAGCCGGCCCAGCCACGCCAGCACGGTCGCCTCATGTGCCCCATGCGCACGTAGCCCGGTCGGTCGTGGCCACCGTGCCGAGTCACCGCTGTCGAACGTCCTCGTCTGTACGCGGTCGCGGTCAGGCCAGCGCGGCCGAAAAGATCCCTAGGTCCGCATGCCATTGCTCTGCCCTCTGCGTGTTCTAGTCGACTCAGCCAGGCCGTCGCGCTTGCTGCCGGCACTCACCACGATCAGAGCAGCCAGCGACCCTCGCGGTCGGCTTACCGCACAGCAGCAACCTCGTCCCACCCTCGGATAGCCCCTGCGCGAACCCCGACCAGCCACTGCGAGGTGGGGGCCATGTCCTCGCTCGTCAAGACGGACATCACGCGTCTACCCCTGCACATGGCTCCCCGCACGGCACGATTCGCAGAACCGCACGTGGATGACAACCCCAAAACCACATTCTTGTAGCACGCACTCGCGTTCGCTTGCGCGTAGCCCATCGTCGAAGACGATGTTTGTCTACCCTCGCATGTGTTTGTATATCCCCCCTCCTCTACACCCTATGCAATGTCATCTACGCTTTTTTGTGTATGGATAGCCTCGCCATTGTGTCATTCTCAATGTTGCGTCGTCGTCCTGAGATAAGAACGTCTACCCCATCATCGTCTACCCATGTCTACCCTCGTCTACCCCCCTGCACGTGCGCGCGTTCGCGCCGTTCGCTCGTGTCGTTGTTGCCGTTCGCGTGCGCGGTCGGTGCGCGTCGTCACCGTCCGTTCGCGCTTTGTCACGCACGCGATCCGCGCACATTGGTTAGTTGTTTCGCTATAATCGTTTGTGCGTAGTAGTTAATTGAATAATTGATAATAGCTTACGCAAATAATTTATGCTAACTAAAATCAACTTAGGAAATATAGTATTGCCTCATCATATCCCCTATTTTAATTAGTTATTTACTTATTTATTCAATGCCTAGCAGGTTGTCGCACTAGTTAAAACTAAATTATAAGCTATAGTTATCAACCCGAGCTTTTTACAAATAGATGTCAACCCAAAATAATGTAATGTTGTTTTTAATATTTATTTGGTAATTAGTATAAGCACGACATGTAGTTAGTGATTCTCACGTACCGCACACACGGTTTTGCACGTGGTTACGTGTTGATCCGCGTGTCGTTCGCGCTCGTCGTTTTCGTTGTTTCGCGCAGTCGCGCGCGTTATTAAATCCGTTACGATCCTTTTCGCGTTACGTTAATTTCATAACAATATCGTCAACATGTTAATAATGTTATTTCATCACGTCACAAGTTTATATTATTTGATTAGCTATTAATTCTGTTTTATAGTTCTTAACTCGCGCTTTTATAAATAAGGGCTAACTTGATTAATACAAACTTAAATGCTTCTTCCTTTAATTCGTGTCTAGTATAGTCACGTTATCTGTTAGCGAGTATCGCGCGTTGTCGTGCACATTATTTCGTCTATCAGTCATGCGCCGTGTGCGCATCACCGTGCTATTTGTGCCGTAGCGGTGTCGCGTGTGCTATTCCGCACGTGGTGGCGTGCTGATTCGCACGTCATTCGCGTTGGTCGCACGCGCTGTTTCGGGTGTTGTCAGCGTGCTGTGTCGCGCGTGTCCGCGCGTCGTTTTCACGTTGTCGTGTTATTTTGTGTATCGTAAGTTCGCCTCGCGTAGAATCTCTCGTGTTAATTAAATTACTTATTTGACTAACATTCATTAGCATAGCGGATTAATTGAACTAAATTATAGATATTACTTACATTTGACAATGTCGAATTAGATATTATGATTAATACTTGTTTAGTGTAAACGCGATATTTTCTCGATCGTCTTCGAGTTCAGCATTTCTTTTTCCTCGCGTGACCGTAGTAACGCGCTCTATTTCGTTTTGCATGTTTTACTATGTTTGTATTTCTATGGTGTAATGTTCTTATGCATATATGTGTTTGCTTGCTTGTGTCTGTTTGTCTTCGTTTCGCGTTGCAATTAGAGTGCAATCCATCTCCAAGCTTCAAGGAATCGACGGCCAAGCTTCGACGACCAAGTGATCAAGCACTCTGGGTTCTATGAGGTTGAAGACCCTGAGCATTTGTTTGGTGAAGGCAAGTGTCCTCTGACCCATTATGTCCTATCTATTTATAATTCACTGTCCCGCACTACTTAATTGAAACCTAAGGATTGACTAGCTTTCTATTTACCTTATCCTTGTTTACCTTTGGGTTATCATGGCTAGCTCTATGCTAGTGTTTTACTCTAATCAACGAACATGATGAGAATTACTTTATGATACGATGTTTTTATTCTGGATACGATGAGGATGAGCTTGTGGCACTAAAGGGGGCTCGGGCTGTTTCCCGAGTACCTCTCCGTAAGGACCTGTTCATTGAGAGACCACCCGGGATAACAGTGCAGCCATGAGGGTGAAATGGGGCGCCCTTAGCTAATTAATTAGAGGAACTAGAGGTGTAGTTGCTTCGCCGTCGTGCCGTCAATGGGGTCCAGGCACAGTGCTTGCTCTGCCGAGGCTGAGTGCCGATGTTCTTTCGTTTTGCTTTTGTTAGTCACCCTCCTGCGGGGAGAGGTACTGTGTTTATCAAACTGGAGAAACCTAACGGGCGGCTATGACCTCTAGGGAATCTTTGTAAAAGCTACGTAGTGATACCCTGCCGGACCACCTAGGAAGTGATCAATGGGGAGTCATGATCCCCGGGCAAAATGGGAATCATGGCTCATGGGTAAAGTGTGCGACCTCTGCAGAGGGTAATGAAACTGATATATCAGCCGTGCTCACGGTTAAGAGCAGCCTTGGGATCCTCTTTGATTAGAGATACATATGATCTGAGATACAATGATTATGTTTATGGTTTTGGTTCGACTATGATGATGATGTTCCTCGATGAGGAAATGGTTCACGGGTTGGTTATTACTAAAACTTGGCTTCCACTGATAATAAATACCTGACCAACTAAAAGCAACTGCTTGAGCTTAACCCCACATAAAGCTAGTCCACCTCAGCCAAACAGGACATTTGCTGAGTACATTGATGTGTACTCACCCTTGCTTTCACAAAACACTAGGTTGCCTTTGGTGCAATCTATGCTCAGGTAAAGAATAAGGCGTCGAGGTGGATCTTCAGGAGTTCCAGGACGTCGATGAGTTCGAGGACTAGGCTAGCGACCTCCCCCAGTCAGCTGCCTGTGGCGGGTTTATTTACGTTGGCTACGTTTCTATTCTGTGTACTTTGATTATATTATGTAAATGACTCTAGTCTTTCATATTATTACTTATCTTTATTGTTATTCGAAGCATTGTGCTATGATGAGTCATTTATGTAATCGCCGTGTACGTGAATTTCTGATCCTGGCACGTACAGGGTTCGCATTCGGTTTACCTTCCAAAACCGGGTGTGACAGACATAAATTTGGCACACAAACAAATCACCATCACATGTCTTTGTAAAAAGAGTTGGATCGGCTTTCCCAACCTTGAAAGCATTAGCAATTAAAAAGTCTCTAAGGCATTCATACCATGCTCTTGGGGCTTGCTTAAGTCCATAGAGCGCCTTAGAGAGCTTACACACGTGGTCGGGGTACCGTTCATCCTCGAAGCCAGGGGGTTGCTCCACGTACACCTCCTCCTTGATTGGCCCGTTGAGGAAAGCGCTCTTCACATCCATTTGGAATAACCTGAAAGAATGGTGAGCGGCATATGCTAGCAAGATACGAATTGATTCTAGCCTAGCCACAGGAGCAAAAGTCTCCTCAAAGTCCAAACCTGCGACTTGGGCATAACCTTTTGCCACAAGTCGAGCCTTGTTCCTCGTCACCACCCCGTGCTCGTCCTGTTTGTTGCGGAACACCCACTTGGTTCCAACAACATTTTGCTTGGGACGAGGCACCAGTGTCCAAACTTCATTGCGCTTGAAGTTGTTGAGTTCCTCCTGCATGGCCAATACCCAATCCGGATCTAGCAAGGCCTCCTCTACCCTGAAAGGCTCAATAGAAGAGACAAAGGAGTAATGCTCACAAAAATTAACTAATCGAGATCGAGTAGTTACTCCCTTGCTAATGTCACCCAAAATTTGGTCGACGGGATGATCCCTTTGAATCACCGCTCGAACTTGGGTTGGAGGTGCCGGTTGCACTTCTTCCTCCATCACGTGATCATCTTGTGCTCCCCCTTGATCACACACCTCCTTTTGATGAACCTGTTCATCGTCTTGAGTTGGGGGATGCACCGTTGTTGAGGAAGAAGGTTGATCTCGTTCATCTTGTTCCTGTGGCCGCACTTCTCCAATTGCCATGGTTCGTATAGCGGCCGTCGGAACATCTTCTTCATCTACATCATCACAATCAACAACTTGCTCTCTTGGAGAGCCATTAGTCTCATCAAATACAACGTCGCTAGAGACTTCAACCAAACCCGATGATTTGTTGAAGACCCTATACGCCTTTGTATTTGAATCATAACCTAATAAAAACCCTTCTACAGCTTTGGGAGCAAACTTAGAATTTCTACCCTTCTTCACTAGAATGTAGCATTTGCTCCCAAATACACGAAAGTACGATACATTGAGTTTGTTACCAGTTAGAAGCTCGTATGATGTCTTCTTGAGGAGGCGATGAAGGTAGACTCGGTTTATGGCGTGGCAAGCCGTGTTCACAGCTTCCGACCAAAACCGCTCGGGCGTCTTGAATTCTCCAAGCATCATCCTCGCCATGTCTATAAGCGTCTTATTCTTCCTCTCTACCACACCGTTTTGTTGTGGTGTGTAGGGAGCGGAGAACTCGTGCTTGATTCCTTCCTCCTCAAGGTACTCCTCCACCTGCAGGTTCTTGAACTCGGACCCGTTGTTGCTCCTTATCTTCTTCACCTTGAGCTCAAATTCATTTTGAGCTCTCCTTAGGAAGCGCTTGAGGGTCCCTTGGGTTTCAGATTTATCCTGCAAAAAGAATACCCAAGTGAAGCGAGAAAAATCATCAACAATAACGAGACCATACTTACTTCCCCCGATGTTGAGGTAGGCGACGGGTCCGAAGAGGTCCATATGCAATAGCTCCAAAGGTCTTGATGTAGTCATCACATTCTTGATGTGATGAGCACTTCCCACCTGTTTACCTGCTTGACAAGCTGCACAAGGTCTATCTTTTTCGAAGGTTACATTTGTTAGACCTAACACATGTTCTTCCTTTAGAAGCTTGTGAAGGTTCTTCATCCCCACATGTGCTAGACGGCGATGTCACAGCCAACCCATGCTAGTCTTAGCGATTAAGCATGCATCTAGATCGGCCTCCTCCTTCAAAAAATCAACTAAATAGAGTTTGCCGTCTAGTACACCCTTAAATGCTAATGAACCATCACTTCTTCTAAAGACAGACACATCTACGTTTGTAAATAAGCAGTTGTAACCCATATTACATAATTGACTAACGGACAACAAGTTATATCCGAGCGATTCTACTAAAAACACATTAGAAATGGAATGCTCGAAAGAAATAGCTATTTTTCCTAGTCCTTTAACCTTGCCTTGATTCCCGTCACCGAATATGATTGAGTCTTGGGAATCTTTGTTTTTGACGTAGGAGGTGAACATCTTCTTCTCCCCAGTCATATGGTTTGTGCATCCGCTGTCGATAATCCAGCTTGAGCCCTCGAATGCATAAACCTGCAAGGCAAATTAGGCTTGGGTTTTAGGTACCCAACTCTTGTTGGGTCCTACAAGGTTAGTTATAATCGTCTTTGGGACCCAAATGCAAGTTTTGTCTCCCTTGCATTTGACCCCCACCTTTTTAGCAATCACCTTTTATTTTTGCATGAAAGAACAAATTTAGTATTGCATGCAAGAAATACAGTGGTAGATCCATTACACACATTCTTAGGTGCATGAGACACAGAGTTTCTCCTAGGCCTACCATTAGAACTTGAAGCGGTCATGGCATGTGTGTCAAAAGCATTATATCTCCTATCATAATGAACATTTCTAGAATATTTCATAGCCATATTTCTACCATGCATAGAAGAACTAGAAGCAGTCATAGCATGTGAATCATAAGAATAATTCCTACAAGCATTTCTAGAGAATTTCCTATTGCTATAAATGAAGGCATGATTCTTTTGATTGCTACTAGTCATAGGAGCCTTCCCTTTCTCCTTAGCGGGGATGGGAGCCTTATGACTTGTTAAGTTCTTGGCTTCCCTCTTAAAGCCAAGCCCATCCTTAATTGAGGGGTGTCTACCAATAGTGTAGGCATCCCTTGCAAATTTTAGTTTACCAAATTCATTTTTGCTAGTCTTAAGTTGAACATTAAGACTAGCCACTTCATCATTTAATTTAGAAATGGAAACTAGGTGTTTACTACACGCATCAACATTAAAATCTTTACACCTATTGCAAATTACAACATGTTCTACACAAGAGGTTGATTTATTAGCTATTTCTAACTTAGCCTTCAAGTCATCATTGATACTCCTTAAGCTAGAAATAGATTCATGGCACGCAGATAATTCACATGAAAGCATTTCATTTCTTTTAACTTCTAAAGCAAGAGATTTTTGAACATCTACAAATTTATCATGCTCTTCATATAGAAGATCCTCTTGCTTTTCTAACAATCTGTTCTTCTCATTCAAGGCATCAATTAATTCATTGATTTTATCAATTTTAGTTCTATCTAAACCTTTGAATAAACTAGCATAGTCTACTTCATCATCACTAGATTCATCATCACTTGAAGAAGCGTAAGTAATAGTATTACGAGTGCTTACCTTCTTCTCTTTTGCCATGAGACAGGTGTGATGCTCGTTGGGGAAGAGGGATGATTTGTTGATGGCGGCGGCGGCGAGTCCTTCGTCGTCAGAGTCGGATGAAGAGCAATCTGAGTCCCATTCTTTGCCAAGGTGTGCCTCGCCCTTCGCTTTCTTGTAAGTCTTCTTCTTTTCCCTCTTCTTCTCTTGATCCTGGTCACTATCATTATCGGGACAATTAGCAATAAAGTGACCAACCTTACCACACTTGAAGCAGGAGCGCTTTCCCTTCGTCTTGCTTTTGTTGGGATGCTCCTTGCGACCTTTGAGCGCCGTCTTGAAGCGCTTGATGATGAGGGCCATTTCATCCTTGTTTAGCCCGACCGCCTCAATTTGCGCCACCTTGCTAGGTAGCGCCTCCCTGCTACTTGTTGCCTTGAGAGCAATGGCTTGAGGCTCATGGATTGGGCCATTTAGCGCCTCATCAACATATCTCGCCTCCTTGATCATCATTCGCCCGCTCACAAACTTCCCAAGTATTTCTTCGGGCGTCATCTTGGTGTACCTAGGATTCTCACGAATAGAGTTAACAAGATGAGGATCAAGGACGGTGAAGGACCTAAGCATAAGTCGGACGACGTCGTGGTCCGTCCATCGCGTGTTTCCATAGCTCCTTATTTTGTTGACGAGGGTCTTGAGCCTGTTGTACGTTTGGGTTGGCTCCTCCCCCCTGATCATCGCGAACCTTCCTAGTTCGCCTTCCACTAACTCCATCTTGGTGAGCATGGTGACGTCGTTCCCCTCATGCGAGATCTTGAGGGTGTCCCAAATTTGCTTGGCGTTATCCAAGCCGCTCACCTTATGGTATTCATCCCTGCACAATGACACTAAAAGAACAGTAGTAGCTTGTGCATTTTTGTGAATTTGTTCATTGATGAACATGGGACTATCCGTACTATCAAATTGCATTCCATTCTCTACTATCTCCCATATACTTGGATGAAGAGAGAACAAGTGACTACGCATTTTGTGACTCCAAAATCCGTAGTCCTCTCCATCAAAGTGTGGAGGTTTGCCAAGAGGAATGGAAAGCAAATGTGCATTTGAATTATGCGGAATACGAGAGTAGTCAAAAGAAAAGTTCGAGTTAACCGTCTTCTTTTTCTCGTAGTCATTGTCGTCGTCGTCCTTTTGGGAAGAAGAAGACTCGTCGCTGTCGTCGTAGTAGACGATCTTCTTGATACGCCTCTTCTTCTTCCCGTCCTTCTTCTTATGACTTGAGCCTGAGTCAGTGGGCTTGTCGTCTTTTGGCTCATTGATAAAGGACTCCTCTTTGTCGTTGATCACCATCCCCTTTCCCTTAGGATCCATCCCTTCGGGCAATTAGTCCCTTTCTTGAAGAGAACGGCTCCGATACCAATTGAGAGCACCTTGAGGGGGGTGAATAGGTGATCCTATAAAAACTTGAAACTTAAAGCCACAAAACTTGATTAGGAGTTAGCACAATGAAGTCAAGTGGCTAAGGAGAGCTCTTGTGAAGCACAATAGACACAGTGAGAACAAGCACAAGAGACACGAGGATTTATCCCGTGGTTCGGCCAAGTACAACACTTGCCTACTCCACGTTGTGCCGTCCCAATGGATGAGAGTTGCACTCAACTCCTCTCAAGTGATCCAATGATCAACTTGAATACCACGGTGTTCTTCTTTTCTTTACTCTTTCCCGTTTGCGAGGAATCTCCACAACTTGGAGTCTCTCACCCTTACAATAAGGATCAAAGTGAAAGCACCAGAGTAAGGGAGGGAAGCAACACACACAAATCCACAACAATACGCACACACACGGCCAAGACTCGAGCTCAAATGAATATCACAAGGTTCTCACTAGAACGGAGCTCAAATCACTAAGAATGTCAAACAAGTGCGCAAAGACGGAGTGTGAATGATCAAGAATGCTCAAAGTATGCTTGGTATACTCCTCCATGCGCCTAGGGGTCCCTTTTATAGCCCCAAGGCAGCTAGGAGCCGTTGGGAGCAATCCAGGAAGGCAATTCTTTCCTTCTGTCGGTTGGTGCACCGGACAGTCCGGTGCACCACCGGACACTGTCCGGTGCTGATTTCTTTCCTATTTTGGTGTAGCTGACCGTTGAAGATTTGGAGCCGTTGGCGCACCGAACACTGTCCGGTGCACACCGGACAATCCGGTGCCCCCATCCGACCGTTGGCTCGGCCACGCGTCATGAGCGGATTGCGCGGCCGACCGTTGGCTCGGCCGACCATTGCACCACCGGACAGTCCGGTGAATTATAGCCGTACGCTGTTGACTTGATTCCCGAGAGCGGCGACTTTGCCGCAGCCGACTCACCGGACAGTCCGGTGATTTATAGCCATACGCCGCCGTCGAGACCCGAGAGCAGCCAGTTGACCAGACGCCAGCCTGGCGCACCGGACACAGTCCGGTGCACCCAGACTGAGCAGAGTCTTGGCTGCTCGAGCCAAGTCTTTTCCAATTGAATTTTCTCTGATTCTAGCACTTAGACAAATATGTTAGTACACAAAAACCAATGTACTAAGTCTAGAATCATACCTTTGTGTTGATTTTCACTTCATCCACCATTTGGCATAGTTTCACACTTAAACCATTTGTGTTGGCACTTGATCACCAAAATACTTAGAAATGGCCCAAGGGCACATTTCCCTTTCACCACCCCACGTATGTGCACACAAAATTTAGAAAGGCATGCATGAGTCAAACATGTTTCACTGCATGCACGTAAATTTAGAAAAGAGATGTCTCGCGGTTTCAATTTTTAAATGCTTTATTTCCTCCATAAATATAGGATCGCTGTAACAGCCACGCAACTAGACTCGTCAGGACCAGTTTATGATATATACTGATACTAATTATGCTACACGGTGTAGATATTTATGCAATTCGGTACACTTCGTAAAAATCTATTACCTGCTACATGCACACAAAATTATGATGACAAGAATGTACGATGAAAAAATGGATTGACGTGCATGGAAACAAAAACTCGTATTTAATGCTTTATTTTTTTCATAAATATAGAATCACTCCAATAGCACACAGCTAACCTCGTCAGAACTATTTTATGATATAAATTCATACTGATTATGCTACATGGTGTATGTATTTATGCAATTTGGTACACTGCGTAAAAATCTATATTCTGCTGCATGCGCATAAATTTACGATGGCAGGAATGTGTGAGAAAGGAAATGAATTGAAATGCATAGAAACAAAAAAAATCTTATATAGGATCACTCCAACAGTCATGCAGCTACATGATGTATGTATTTATGCATTGCGATACACTGCATAAAAAATCTGGCATGTTGTTCACTTGTTGTAACACCCGGTTTTAAAGGACAAAGCCGGGTGCATCTCATACATGCGCCAAAGAAGACAACATATATAATAACAGAGTGTATAGAGATAAATGTCATAAAACATCAGAGTGTTTATTACATAGCGGAGGACTTATTACAAAGTAAAAGAATAAATGTAAAACGAACTAAGGATCATTGGCGCCAATGTCGACTAAGAAACGCCACCTAGATCAAGTCGAATGCCCCAGTGTTAGGCGGCTCCTCTTCGACCACCTATTCTTCTCCTGTGGGGGGGTGTGAGACAGCAAGAGTGAGCTCACATACGTTCATAACTCAACAAGTCGTGGGGAATAATGTGACATGAACTCACCAAAGGTGGGAGTTCATGAAGTGTAAGGCTAATCAATGAAGTAAAGGTTGAGGCTGAGCATTGCTTTTATAAGTTGGTCAAAATTTTATTAGCAATTACTAAGTGTAAGTAAATACCAAACCTTAATAATAATAAGGAACAGTAATAGTAAAATAATCCCAAATGCGATGCAAATGTCAAATTAAATTTAAGTTCCATATTTAACCATGTGAGGGTCCGAGCCGCTCTTGACCGTGAGCACGGCTAGTATACTAGTTTTACACTCTGCAGAGGTTGCGCATCTTTACCCACAAGTCATGTTACCCATCTGCCAAGAGACGGCCAATCCCATACACCTCTACCAAGGAGGCGAGGCAGGGTAACACTACGAGGCCTTTACAAAGTTCCACTAGCTTCAGAAATCCCGCTACAGTTTATAGGAAGCTCCAGTGCAGGGTTCTTGCCTGACCGCCATCGCAGCAAAATCAACCAAGGACCTCCCAACACTGACCACTCCCCTACTGCCCTTGCCCCTTTCGGGTAAGGAAGACCTCCACTAGCTTTCCTAGTTAATCAGCCAAGGGCGTCCCATTAAACCCTTGTGGTAGCACTGTTTTCCCGGGTGGTCGCTCCATGTTCCCATTAATTTAATGATCTTAACATGAATAGTAATAATAACAAGATAATAACAGAATAATCATGAATAGTGTATCTCCATACCCAATCCACATAAAGCAATAGCAAGTACTACCCAAAAATATTTCAGTGGTGAACAAGGTATAAAGATAACCAAAACTGGGGTAACCTAAAGGATCCCATCAAAATTAACCTATGCAGATCATTAAAATTAATAAGAACATGGTTGGGAAAGTAAGTGATCAAGGGCACAACTTGCCTTCAATGAGCTCCTGCTCAGCTACTTCTACTTGTTGAACCTCAGTTTCCACAGTGGCTTGCTCGTCTATTCGCATCAACACAATACATACATAGTATAGCAAAAATAAACATCACACCAAACATTTAAATAGAATATACAGTAAAAATCTACACATTAAAATGAGATCATAGGAACTGGAATCACTAAATTTGGAGTTATAGATTTTAATATATGAATTCTTAAAGGTTTTATGTGCTTAAAATAGGATTAGATGAGAAATTAATTTTCTTACTGTTTTCATGTCAAAACAGAGACACTAATGTATAGACAATAATATTACAAAATTTTAGGAATTAAAATGGACCAATTTGGAGTTCATATGCATTTTCTATGAATTATACAAATTCTAGGGTTTATTTTCATATTAAAAATCCAATTTCCAATTCATTTTATCAATTTAACACAGCTCTGGATCGGGCCTCGATTTTCAGAAAGTCCAGGGGCTCTGGCGCAAGACTCAACAGACTCAGTGAATAGTGCCCCCAGGACGGCGGGTTGAATTCTTTCAACCCCAGGGTCTCTTTAGCAAAAGGTGCAGGCCGAAGGGGTATCAAGAAGTCCTGGCCACTCGATCTAGATCCGATGGCTCCAAGTTTAAAGTGACGCGATCTAATCTAACGCGTGAGATCTCAATCTAACGGTCCAAAAGGATCGTGAGCAACTTGAGCCTACAACCACCCGATCAGGCATCAACGACCGAGAATCAATCACGCGAAGGGTTATCGGCATAACTAATCTCGGCCGCCGAACCCAGGATCAACGGTTCAGGTGTCACCCCTTCCCTCACCGAGCTCAGCACGGCGGCGCTCAAGGCCACGGTCGCGCCCCAACCGCGAGGACGAGCGTCGCGGCGTTCGCGGCCGAATCCGGTAGGCAACCGACGGTACCCGACCCGGCTTCCGAGTTGGGGATGAAGACCACGAGCGCCACCGAGACTCCCTTGGTGCCAATCCCCAAGGTTGGCAGGTGGAGATGACCGGCGGGGTGGATTCTATTGCGCCCAGGCGACCGGATCTCGTTAGCGCAGGTGGTGAATTGTGGGTCTAGGGATAAGAGGAGAAGGGCCCAGGACGCACGGCCTTTATCCTCGACGTTGGGGCGACCGGGTGATCCGCGGGGAGAGTGCGGAGGTGGTTGAAGGGAGGTCACGCCCGGAGATGGCGGAGCTGCTGTTACCGTCGAGCTCACGGATAGGGAAGACGGGGCTGACGCGTGGGCCCAGTGAGTCCGCGGTGCAGACGCAGTGAGCGAGCGCGGAGGAGAGGCAGACAGGCGGGTCCCACCGGTCGGTCTGCGCGAGTGACGCTGGGCTGACCGCGCGGTATTCTTTAGTGGGCTGAATCGGGTGTAGTCGGCCCAACTAGATTTTGGTTTTTTTTCTTTTTCTTTTTTTTATTTTCTTTTCTCTCCCTTTTCAAATTCAATTTGTATTCAAATTTAAATTCAAACTTTGTGAATAACTTGTCCTCAATGTGAAATGTATAGTTTAATAATATAAGTGTGAAAGGTATTTATTTTGATTTTTATTTTATTTTATGTAGTATTTTTTCTCAGTTCTTCCCTTCTCTTAATTCAAACCCTAATTCTCAATTTAGGATTCAAACTTTCTAGTAATTATTATCTTATTATTATTATCCTTGTTATTTTATTTAATGCACAAACATATAAAACTCCAACGAGATGCACTTTGTTTTATTTAGTATCATTTGTTCTGATTAATCACTCTTAATTATATGTGTGTTCTTTTTATGATACAAATAAGGCACATAAAATGAGAAGATCTCTCGATATTCTTTATTTAGAATTTTGAGTATTACAAATCCTACCCCCCCTTAAAAATAATCTCGTCCTCGAGATTTAGGAAGATCTAGGGAAAAGGTGGGGAAAATCTATACGAAGCTCTTCTTCTCTTTCCCAAGTTGCTTCATCTTCACCATGGTGGCTCCATTGAACTTTGCACATCTTTATAACCTTATTTCTCGTGACTCGAGTCAAAGTGTCCAAAATCTTGATGGGGTACTCAGCATAAGTTAGATCATCTTGAACACTAAGGTCCTCCATTGGTAATTGTTCCTCAGGCACCCTGAGGCATTTCTTCAGCTGAGATACATGAAAAACATCGTGAACATCTGCAAGATGATCCGGTAACTCCAATTGATATGCAACCTCTCCCACTCGCTTTAAGATTAGGAAGGGTCCAATAAAGCGAGGGGACAACTTTCCTTTGACTTTGAATCTTCTCATACCCCGGAGTGGTGACACCTTTAAATAGACATAATCTCCCTCTTTAAACTCAAGCAGTCTTCTCCGGGTGTCAGCATAGCTTTTCTGCCTGGACTGTGCAGTTCTCAAATTCTCCCTTATTTGCTGGACTTGTTCTTCTGCTTCCTGTATAATCTCAGGTCCAAATAACTGCCTTTCACCAGTTTGATCCCAATACAGTGGAGTCCTGCACTTTCTACCATATAAGGCCTCAAACGGTGACATCTTCAAACTGGCCTGATAGCTATTATTATAAGAGAACTCCGCATAAGGCAAGCTCTTATCCCAACTACCACCATGTTTAAGGGCACAAGCTCTTAACATATCTTCCAATATTTGATTAGTCCTTTCAGTCTGTCCATCAGTCTGAGGGTGATAGGTTGTACTAAAATTCAACTTTGTATTCATATTCTCATGAAAGCTTCTCCAAAATCTAGAGGTAAACTGTGATCCTCTATCCAAAATGATCTTCGGTACACCGTGTAGAGACACAATCCGAGCCATATATAACTCTGCCAACTTGGCTCCTGAATACGTGGTCTTCACTAGAATAAAGTGGGATACTTTAGTTAGCCTGTCCACAATCACCCATATAGAATCATATCCAGCAGACGTGCGGGGTAATCCAACAATGAAGTCCATGCCAATCTCTTCCCATTTCCACTCAGGTATCTTCAGTGGGTGCAGTAGTCCGGCTGGCCTCTGGTGTTCAGCCTTAACTCTTTGGCATACATCGCACATAGCCACATGTGCAGTCACATCTCTCTTCAGTCCATACCACCAATACTTTTGCTTCAAATCCTGATACATCTTAGTACTCCCAGGATGGATAGAATAAACTGAATCATGTGCCTCCTTCAATATGGTTTCCCAAAGACTATCAATATCGGGAACACAGATCCGATTCTTGAACCATATCGTGCCTTGCTCATCCTCTGTGAACTCCGGGCCTCTAGCCTCTGTTATCAGATCCTTGATCTCTTGGATTTTAGCATCACCAACCTGACCCTTACAAATCTCTTGCTCCAAGGTGGGTTCCAACTCGATGGTGACTCCTTCCGTATGTGTAACAATTCCTAGGTTGAGTCTCTCAAAATCTTTTGCTAATTCATCAGGTAGCTGGACAACGAAAGCGGAGTGAACATGCTCCTTCCGACTCAAGGCATCTGCAACCAAATTTGCCTTGCCTGGGTGGTAATGAATCTCCAAGTCATAATCCTTAATGAGCTCCAACCAACGGCGTTGCCTAAGGTTGAGGTCCTTCTGAGTAAATATGTACTTCAAGCTCTTATGATTCGTATATACTTGGCACTTAGTTCCCATGATGTAGTGTCTCCAAATCTTAAGTGCATGCACAACGGCTGCCAATTCCAAGTCATGAGTGGGGTAGTTCAGTTCATGCTTCCGCAACTGACGAGATGCATAGGCAATCACATGTCCTTCTTGCATGAGCACACATCCAAGTCCTTGGCCACATGCATCACAATAAATGTCAAATCCCTTCTGTAGATCTGGCATAACCAGTACTGGTGGTGACATTAGTTTCTCCTTCAATTGATCAAAGATTTCTTGGCACTTCTCATCCCACTTGAATTCTCTTCCTTTCTCCAAAAGCGATGTCATAGGCTTAGCAATTTTAGAGAACCCTTCAATAAATCTCCGATAATATCCTGCGAGTCCCAAGAAACTCCGAATCTCAGTTACTGTAGTGGGCACTCTCCACTCCATTATCTCCTTCACTTTAGCAGGATCCACTGCTATTCCTCCATTAGAAATAATATGACCAAGGAATGGCACCTTGTCAATCCAAAACTCGCACTTGCTGAACTTAGCGTAGAGTTGATTATCTCATAGCTTTTGTAGCACCAACCTTAGATGTTGTTCATGATCACTTTCATTCTTAGAATAGATAAGAATATCGTCAATGAACACCACGACGAATCTGTCCAAATACTCCATAAACACCTTATTCATCAAATTCATGAAATAAGCCGGTGCATTGGTTAATCCAAATGACATAACGGTAAACTCATATAATCCATATCGGGTTGAGAAAGTTGTCTTAGGAATATCCGATTGTCTAATCTTCATCTGATGGTATCCCGATCGGAGATCAACCTTCGAGAACACCCTGGCTCCTCTCATCTGATCAAACAAATCCTCAATACGGGGTAACGGATACTTGTTCTTCACAGTAACATCATTAAGTGATCTATAGTCCACACACATCCGTTGCGATCCATCCTTCTTCTGCACAAATAACACCGGTGCTCCCCACAGTGAGGAACTCGGACGAATATACCCCGCTTCTTGTAACTCAGTTAACTGCTTCTTAAGTTCCTTCAATTCTTCTACAGCCATCCTGTATGGTCATTTAGAAATAGGAGCGGTTCCAGGTAAGAGATCTATAACAAACTCAACTTCTCTATCAGGTGGCATCCCTGGTAACTCCTCTGGAAAGACATCCGGAAAATCTCTAACCACCCGGATGTTGTCACCAACAAACTCCTCAGACATAAAGAACATTGCACGCATGGATGAGGAGGTTACTGCAATATTAACTTGAAATCTTTCTCCTTTGGTGGTAGTGAGCTCTACGGTACCTCTACCACATGCTATAACGGCCTTTGCCTTTCTTAGCCATGACATACCAAGGATCAGATCTATACTGCTTGACTCTAATATTATAGCAGTAGCTCCAAATTCTCTACCCATAATGGTCCATGTCAATCTACGGGTCATTTGATTCGTCTCAACAGGCCCTTTAGGTGTAATTACTCTCATGGGTTTTCTCATATTGTCCAACACATATGCACAAACCAAAATCTCAGCATGACGCATAATTTTATTAGCAACACATGGGGTCAAATAGACCTTTTTATTCCTCCTAAAATAGTATCATACCGAATACTAACTAAAGGAACATGTAGATCCTACAAATAGTAGTAATTTATATATATGTTTATGTAGCTTGGTGGAGCTAGTGGTGGTGGAGGCGGTGGTTGTTGTTGTCGTTGTCTCTCCAACCGTGATTGCCTTATTTCTTGATGTATCTCCAGACGGGCCTGACGTATTTCCTCGCGTTCTTGTCTTATCTGGTTTTGCATTTCGGTCACCATGTCTGTCAATTGTTGTATTACCAGCCTTTGGGCTGCAATCACTTGATCGATTTCAACAGGTGAAGGATTTGGAGGATTCATTTCTGTTTGCTGTTGCGTGATAATCTTTCCTTTCCTGGTATTGACCATCTGAGTTAGATACATAAGGTAAGAAAGAGCAGTATACAAGGCAGTAATTACAAATCATGTTACTTTGGGGGATTTATTAGCTAAGTAGATTAGTGTGTTATCCACTAAAGCTAATACATTACCTTATGGTGGTACATGCTAAGATGCCCGTCTATAATATTTCAATCAATCAAAGAAGCAAATCAGACATTGATCATCAGAACAATCAACCAACATTTTTAATAGAGAAAATAGTTTTAATTTTGTCTTAGGCTTCCTATCTCTTAAAAATATCATAGGGGTAGGGATTTCAAGGTGTGAAATCCATCTTGTCTCAGAGTAGAAAAGGTAAGAATGATCAGAGTAGAACAGTAGAAGGTGAGACAGGATCAAGATAAGTGTAGAAAGAATCTGAGTAAGGTAAGTAGATAAGGGTTTTGTCCATTTCTATCTAGGTTTCGTCCTACAGTCAACATTTCCTCTGATACCACTTCTGTAACACCCGGTTTTAAAGGACAAAGCCGGGTGCATCTCATACATGCGCCAAAGAAGACAACATATATAATAACAGAGTGTATAGAGATAAATGTCATAAAACATCAGAGTGTTTATTACATAGCGGAAGACTTATTACAAAGTAAAAGAATAAATGTAAAACAAACTAAGGATCGTTGGCGCCAATGTCGACTGAGAAACGCCACCTAGATCAAGTCGAATGCCTCAGTGTTAGGCGGCTCCTCTTCGACCACCTGTTCTTCTCCTATGGGGGGGTGTGAGACAGCAAGAGTGAGCTCACATATGTTCATAGCTCAACAAGTCGTGGGGAATAATGTGACATGAACTCACCAAAGGTGGGAGTTCATGAAGTGTAAGGCTAATCAATGAAGTAAAGGTTGAGGTTGAGCATTGCTTTTATAAGTTGGTCAAAATTTTATTAGCAATTACTAAGTGTAAGTAAATACCAAACCTTAATAATAATAAGGAACAGTAATAGTAAAATAAACCCAAATGCGATGCAAATGTCAAATTAAATTTAAGTTCCATATTTAATCATGTGAGGGTCCGAGCCGCTCTTGACCGTGAGCATGGCTAGTATACTAGTTTTACACTCTGCAGAGGTTGCGCATCTTTACCCACAAGTCATGTTACCCATCTGCCAAGAGACGGCCAATCCCATACACCTCTACCAAGGAGGCGAGGCAGGGTAACACTACGAGGCCTTTACAAAGTTCCACTAGCTTCAGAAATCCCGCTACAGTTTATAGGAAGCTCCAGTGCAGGGTTCTTGCCTGACCGCCATCGCAGCAAAATCAACCAAGGACCTCCCCACACTGACCACTCCCCTACTGCCCTTGCCCCTTTCGGGTAAGGAAGACCTCCACTAGCTTTCCTAGTTAATCAGCCAAGGGTGTCCCATTAAACCCTTGTGGTAGCACTATTTTCCCGGGTGGTCGCTCCATGTTCCCATTAATTTAATGATCTTAACATGAATAGTAATAATAACAAGATAATAACAGAATAATCATGAATAGTGTATCTCCATACCCAATCCACATAAAGCAATAGCAAGTACTACCCAAAAATATTTCAGTGGTGAACAAGGTATAAAGATAACCAAAACTGGGGTAACCTAAAGGATCCCATCAAAATTAACCTATGCAGATCATTAAAATTAATAAGAACATGGTTGGGAAAAGTAAGTGATCAAGGGCACAACTTGCCTTCAATGAGCTCCTGCTCAGCTACTTCTACTTGTTGAACCTCAATTTCCACAGTGGCTTGCTCGTCTATTCGCATCAACACAATACATACATAGTATAGCAAAAATAAACATCACACCAAACATTTAAATAGAATATACAGTAAAAATCTACGCATTAAAATGAGATCATAGGAACTGGAATCACTAAATTTGGAGTTATAGATTTTAAGATATGAATTCTTAAAGGTTTTATGTGCTTAAAATAGGATTAGATGAGAAATTAATTTTCTTACTGTTTTCATGTCAAAACAGAGACACTAATGTATAGACAATAATATTACAAAATTTTAGGAACTGAAATGGACCAATTTAGAGTTCATATGCATTTTCTATGAATTATACAAATTCTAGGGTTTATTTTCATATTAAAAATCCAATTTCCAATTCATTTTATCAATTTAACACAGCTCTGGATCGGGCCTCGATTATTAGAAAGTCCAGGGGCTCTGGCGCAAGACTCAACAGACTCAGTGAATAGTGCCCCCAGGACGGCGGGTTGAATTCTTTCAACCCCAGGGTCTCTTTAGCAAAAGGTGCAGGCCGAAGGGGTATCAAGAAGTCCTGGCCACTCGATCTAGATCCGATGGCTCCAAGTTTAAAGTGACGCGATCTAATCTAACGCGTGAGATCTCAATCTAACGGTACAAAAGGATCGTGAGCAACTTGAGCCTACAACCACCCGATCAGGCATCAACGATCGAGAATCAATCACGCGAAGGGTTATCGGCATAACTAATCTCGGCCGCCGAACCCAGGATCAACGGTTCAGGTGTCACCCCTTCCCTCACCGAGCTCAGCACGGCGGCGCTCAAGGCCACGGTCGCGCCCCAACCGCGAGGACGAGCGTCGCGGCGTCCGCGGCCGAATCCGGTAGGCAACCGAGGGTACCCGACCCGGCTTCCGAGTTGGGGATGAAGACCACGAGCGCCACCGAGACTCCCTTGGTGCCAATCCCCGAGATTGGTAGGTGGAGATGACCGGCGGGGTGGATTCTATTGCGCCCAGGCGACCGGATCTCGTTAGCGCAGGTGGTGAATTGGGGGTCTAGGGATAAGAGGAGAAGGGCCCAGGACGCACGGCCTTTATCCTCGACGTTTGGGCGACCGGGTGATCCGCGGGGAGAGTGTGGAGGTGGTTGAAGGGAGGTCACGCTCGGAGATGGCGGAGCTGCTGTTACCGTCGAGCTCACGGATAGGGAAGACGGGGCTGACGCGTGGGCCCAGTGAGTCCGCGGTGCAGACGCAGTGAGCGAGCGCGGAGGAGAGGCAGACAGGCGGGTCCCACCGGTCGGTCTGCGCGAGTGACGCTGGGCTGACCGCGCGGTATTCTTTAGTGGGCTGAATCGGGTGTAGTCGGCCCAACTAGATTTTGGTTTTTTTTTCTTTTTTTTATTTTCTTTTCTCTCCCTTTTCAAATTCAATTTGTATTCAAATTTAAATTCAAACTTTGTGAATAACTTGTCCTCAATGTGAAATGTATAGTTTAATAATATAAGTGTGAAAGGTATTTATTTTGATTTTTATTTTATTTTATGTAGTATTTTTCTCAGTTCTTCCCTTCTCTTAATTCAAACCCTAATTCTCAATTTAGGATTCAAACTTTCTAGTAATTATTATCTTATTATTATTATCCTTGTTATTTTATTTAATGCACAAACATATAAAACTCCAACGAGATGCACTTTGTTTTATTTAGTATCATTTGTTCTGATTAATCACTCTTAATTATATGTGTGTTCTTTTTATGATGCAAATAAGGCACATAAAATGAGAAGATCTCTCGATATTCTTTATTTAGAATTTTGAGTATTACACTTGTGGACGCATATCGAGGTTCGAGCGTAAAATCCTTAAGTTTTGAGCTTCAAACCCCTCAGTTATAAGCGCAAATACTGAGCCAATATGAGAGATGATAGCTCTGGTGCGTTGTATTCACGATCTTATTTTTATGGCAGATTCAAAAATTATAGGAATCGCATGCATGTAGTTTCTATTTTAATGCAGAACCAAAAATTATGGCCGATCGTGGGAGTTTCCATTGCATGCGCGTAAATTTTGGATGATATTTTCGTTTCCACTACACGCGTACAAAAAATGGATGACATGAGTCACGCATAGCATAAATTATTATACAAAGCCGCATAAATACTTACACTGTGTAACATAATTGATAAACTGACCTAATATCTATTCAACTAACAGCCCCCATGGGAATTAGGGACAGTTTTATGGCCAACATAAAAATCATATTCAGCATCGTAAAAACATTATTGGAATGCATAAATAGTCTAAGTAGCACGCATAAAACATAATCATCGATGGCATAAACATGGATTGGAAAGTTTGTCGCCGGAGGACGATCCCGAGGCCGCCAGATAAAAGGACGCCTCAGAGGCCATTGGATCGAAGGCGGTCGTCATCGAAGGATGTCCGAGATGCACCACATCGGAGGAGATCGTTGTCTTTAGATGCCACCATGGACGGTCACCATAGCCATCACCGCTCGCGCCTCGGAAGGTCGTCACCACCGCCACCGAGCGTGCCTCGAGAGGTCGCGGTCGCCACCACCGCTCGCGCCACGGGCAGACATGACCATCGACGCTCGCGCCTAGGGCAGTCATGGCCGCCGCGGCGCTCGCGTCTCGGGCCACCAGTCACCAGCATCGCCTAGGGCCACCACTCGCGCCTCATGCCGCCGCTCGCCTCTCATGCTGCATGAAGCCTTCGTCGACGTCTGCCCGCCGCTCGTTGCCGCTCGCACCTCACGCAGTTGCAACCGCTGCCAGGCCCCAAAACCGTAATCCCTAGGGGTATGGGGGTGTTTTTATAGATGACTGGACCTGATCCGGCTCAATTGGATGGCGAGTCTGGCCAGGGCTTCCTCTAGCTATTGGAACTCTAGGTCTTTATATCTCTACTACTATTATGATTCTACCGTAGGCGTCCACACCCGTGGGGCGGTGCACGTTCTGCCTCCCGCAACCCGCCCCGCCCGCGGCCTCCTCCCTCCCGCATCCCGCTCCCGCACCATTAACGCCGCAAGAATCAATCCAGTCCCTCCCGCGAGATGCGGCCGCATCCCAATTCCATCCCGCGGCCAGTCCCTCCCGCGGCGCAATCCAGTTCTTCCATCCCGCAACGGCCGCATCCAGTTCGCGCAACGGCCGGATCCCACTTCCATCTCGCGGCCGCACCATCAACGGCGCAACGGCCGGATCCGTCGCCACCCCCGTGGGAGGCGCTCCACCTCGTCGCGCCGTTCCTCGACGCCGCATCCCTCGCGGCGGCGTCCTGCGTGTCCACCTCGTGGCATACCGCCTTCGCCGCGGACGACCTCTGGGCGCGGCTCTGTGCGCAGCACTTCCCCTCCGCGCTGGGCCTCCTCCCCGACACCGACAGCGACCGGCGGTGCTTCTCCTCACCCCACCGACGCCTGTTCAAGCTGTTCCGCTCCGCGTCCGTCCGCTGCCGCGCGCTCCCGGCCCCGCGCGTCGCCCTCGCGGACGTCTCGTTCGCCGTCGACGTCGTCACGGCCGGCGGCGACAGCACGCTGTCCTTCCTGGTAGCCGCGGACAAGGCCACCCACATCGAGAATTCCGCGGGGCTGTTCTTGTTCGGGGTCGACCTGAGCGGTCGGAACGGGGCGATCGGGCCAGGGGAGTGGCGCGTCAGGTGGACGGCAGTGCGGACGGCGGCGCGCCGCGGCGAGGAACCCGCGGCGCTCCTGATGATGGACGCCAAGGTGCCTGCGGCAAGGGCGGCAGGAGCCGTTGCCTTCGGCGGCAGAGGTGAGGCGAGGGTCTCGGCGAGTTTGGGCCCAGTGGAGGGGATGGCTCTGCAGGCCTCTGGGGCGGCTTCCTCCTCTGTGCCGAGCAGGCATCAGTTTCGCCTGCCCGCCTCACCTCTGCTCCGCGATCCCCTATGCCGAGAGTGTGGCCGAGTCTCTGTACGACAACACAACGCCCCTGACACGCCGCCCATCATCCGCGCCGCCATCAACGCCCCCATCGCGCCCTCCGTTACCTCTGCTCCGCGATCCCCTGCGCACCCCCCCTGTGCTCCCCCAAGCGCGGATCCACTGGGGCCGACTCGCTGATCCCGGTCCAGGAAGGGCGAGACGGGGTCAAGTTCCTGCGGGGACTCGGTATGGCCTGCGAGTTTAAGGTACAGGGCTCTGGCTCATATCTTCCCCGATTAAGCACGATCTGCTTGATTCATCTTATTTGTGGCGAGCGCAGGAATACGACAGGCTCGGCCACACTCTGGCGTTGTACGAACTGGAGCACTGCGAGCGGTGGGCGTCGGTGACCGTTCTGGGAGTGGGAGAGGGCGAACACGGACGACGACAAGGTCCGGGGAAGAAGAAGATGGGTGGCTGTCCGGGGACGGGGACGGGGAGCAAGAGCAAGTCGTTGTTCTGCGGGGCCTTCAATCTCTTCTCCAGATACCCGCCGCCGCCGCTTGTTTTTGTTCCTACTGCCGTGACAAACCTTCTTGTGATTTCTTTATTTGCCTTTTGCTAGAAGTTCTTATTTTCATGTGTAAATTTTGTACCATTGTCGTGGGTTAGAAAACCACATTTTTCCAAACTCAGTCCTATGGCTTACTGAGAAGTTTCGTGATCTTGAATGGCTGATCAGAGGAGGGTAGCCTGATAGAACCAATGTCCTATGGTGTCAAACTGTTGTTATGTACACTACACATCCAAATAAAGGAAAATGAAGAACAATTTCCTTCTAAATTCTGTATAGCTAATTGCTTTGTTTCGATACTACTAACACATGTGGTTTGAATGATTTATTCCACTATTTCGGTTTGAAAACTGTTAGATATGAGAAATAAATCCTTAAAGCTATTGAGTATGTGCAGGAATTGCTAGACAAAGAAGTAGCCGCGGGAACGAGTCTGTCATACTTATATTAAGTGTTGTTTGGTTCGGGCCTTGTAACAGGATTGGTAATAGGATCTCTTACAGATGGTAATGGTTATTATCTGTAATTATAGTGGATAGTACCTGAAAGAGCTCAACCAAACAAAAGTATTAGTCTTCACTACCTTTTGTAAATCCGTTTTTCGGTGAATCAAACACCACCTTAATTTGTGGGATGAGCCAAGGAGTATTCAAGGTCATAAGATGATACCAATATAATTTTTTTCCCGTTTTTACAGGTGCTCTAGACATAGCAAGTGTTCTACTCTACCCTAAACCTTTACGCTTGTTTGGTTAGAAGTAGATTGAGAAAGATTGAAGGTGATTAGATCCCGTTCTATATAAATTTATATATATAAATGGATTTAATCTCCCCAGATCTTACCACTTCATTTCAAACCGAACAAGTCCTTAAGTGGTTGTGCTGTCTTCGGTGGTTTAGTTCCACTGAGTAAATCATTCGCTCAAAAGTGTCATCTGAAGCTAAAAAGGTGATAAACCCAAGATATGCTTATGTTCAGAACGTGATCAAAGAAAACAAAAAGGAAATGAAACGACGCCACGGTCCTATCAGCCAAACGTCTGCTAGGCTACGACGAGCAGGTGATATGGGCCTGATACATTTCAATTCTCGGCCCAGCAGTAGTCAATTTGGTACAACTAACTTCTACTTAGAGATGGTAACGGGTATGTACCCGTCGGATAGTATCATCCCATATCCGTACCTGTCAAAAAAATTCTATCCATCGAGTTACCCATATAAGGTCGCGGGTATATAATCTTACCTATACTCGTACTCGCGCGTAGGTAAATTTATCCGTCGGATTACCCATACCTGCTAGAAAAGTATAAAATTCTAATGTGTCAATCACTCAAATGTCAAACAAACACATAAAACATAAGTTTGACTTTGAATACAATAAACCAAATTGCTTTGTTGTTGCTCTTGAATCCTCTGCTACTCCAAGCTTCTTTGATGTCGGGTGTAATGTCGTAACCGGCTATCGTTGTTGGCCGAACATTTGGCTAGCGTCGATGATATATATTGCAATGTGAATCCAGTAAGCAGGAGAGTGATCAATGTATGTAATCGTTGTACACTAACATTTGTCGAATATTTTGTATATCGTTTCAAGGCACCTAAATATTTTCTGAAGATTTGTATAAGTTTGTAGTTTTTTATGATAGTCTTAACATTTAAATGATGCAATTGACATGACATTATTAAAATCATATAGAAGTCCGTATAATACTGTGTAGTGTTGAATAGCTAGATTAAAATAACAATTTATATATGTCTGGATCATAAATCGATTACCATAAATCGATTACGAAACGTTTTCTCACAACAATATAACACACATTTATACATAAGTTATTTTGATATTATATGTTTCCGTTGCAACGCACGGGCATTCACCTAGTATATGTATATAACAGTATAGAGCCCAAGAATGAGGCCACGGTTAACAGTAGCCAGAACCTCATGCATCAGACTGTTTGTTTGCACCGGCACAGAAATATCACATGAACACCTTCACGCCAGCAGATGCACGACCTCCAATCACCATTGGTAGATGGCACACTACAGTACACTCTCCCAATCCACTACAATATAGGGCTCCATATCGATGAATGGCACCACCACGCGATGGAAAGGAAGAGGACCATGTCATCATGGAAAACTTGCGGTTAGTCATCTGGGCAGCCAACACATGCGGTTTGTCCCTCCTAATTGAGACTCCAGTTAGGGGTTCTAACTGTGCCACCTAGATTGACCTGTAACTAGAGAGGGTGTGTTGTTGTTGGTGAATCGCTTTGTAAATGCACAACAATATATTAAAAATTAAATTATGGCCAGATTGCGTGGATCAGCCGGTGATGGCTGCATTGTTCGGCTCCCTTGAGCCGATTGTCATCTTTTCTGTGTTGGTACTAAATAAATAAAGTAATCATTCATTGAAAATGACCGACAAGAGAAATAAACATACTTAAAGCTTGTTTGAGCTGATTATTTATCTTGAGCGACGCATGCTACGTGCATAGCCAAAAAGCATAGCACAGGCCAAAAAGTTACCACCAAATCTATGGCTAGATAAATGATAATACATTAATAGAAACATCCTAGGTATAATCTATAACATGTAGCATGCCGACGACCCTAGGAACATCAGTGGTTGTAAACTGATGATCATGTACCCGAGCATGGATCAAGACCTCCAAAGAAGTCGATCTAGAATAAATAATGCGACTAAAACATGTAAGGTATGGCGTCAGATGTGTATCAATCTCTCATCTTGCCGCATGCACATGTTGCAACTACATATCATGGTGTGTAGCAACTGAATGATAGATACACCTCTAGTCGTGTAAAATTAAACTAAAACATGCAACTTAACAGTAAAAGTAGATTGAAATTACATAGGACAACTAGTCGATATTGCCAATAACAACACCTAGTAAAAGATCTATCGAGGTAAGATGGTAATACCATCCTACTCTAATGCAATCTACTAGAGACCACATCAGAGCAACATGACACTTACCTTGGAAAACCCTTATTAGAGGTGGCAATGCATCAAGCAGATGAGAAGCACATGTTGCTTAGGTAAATGAATGCCTTCTGATTATCATTGTCATGAACTGTACATTTTATAGTCCTTGGACTTGAAGTGATAAACACTCCCTAACCGATTCTAATCTAATTGAGTCCTATTTAAGATACATGGTTCATGGGGCCCATCCTTCTACCTAGGTCGAATAGCTCTCTATTGTTTGATCCCATCGGGCAAAACGATTGCATTAATCTGGTCAAGATTTGATGCTAACACATGCCCCTAGTTTTAGTAAAATCTACTTATAGTACAACTAAATTTTTGCCTTGTGAAAAAACTTACGCATCGCCTCAACGGTCAATGTGTATTTTATTGTTAGTCGACTTTGCGTTACACAAACTCCCCTTGGCGTCTCTACTCCACTGCTTCCACTTTCGAATCGTTTTCCTCCTCTAAGTAATACTAGTTTGCCCTAGGATCATCGCCAGGTAGAGAAAACCCCATTTCGGATCATGGCATGCAATTCTTCATCTTCCATGGTGAGCAACTCCCTTTCCTTTTCGGATGCATCCTCTATCTTCTCATTCTCATCTAATTCCCCTGCTTCTTCTCAATATTCTCTTTCTTTATATCCTTTGCCACCTTCTCTTCCCAAAGACATCGATATGTCTTTGGGATTTCACCATCTGTACCGACTCTGAGGCATCCAACATGAACTAACAAATGTCGATGAGGAGGAGGGTGAGCCAATCAGTTAATCTAGATTCCTCTTGCATCGTCCCCTCATTTCTTTGGATGAGGAGAATCAATGGAGCTAGGATGGTGACACCGTCATTGACACTTAGGAGGAGGACATCAGCTCCTCCGATGAAAAAGAAGAGGTGCACTGGCACATCTGCATGAAGTCCCCCTTTAGCAGTAGTAGCAAGGAGGAGGTAGAGGACTACCTCGACCGTCACTACAATGAAGGCCCCATCTACGACAATTTCATTGGTGAAGACGATGACGACGATGACGGTGATGACGATGAGGGCGAGATACCACTGACGAAGCATAGGGGGCTGCAAATAGTACCATATGACTACCTGTAGGGGTTGATCTCCTGCAACATTTTATAATGTGATGTGTGTACTTCCTATCAACTCTTTTGCCATAACATATTTGATGAGTTGAATCCTTCCTCCAAATGTGTCTTCTTAGATCCCTATTTCGTCACAATTATGGATCCTCCATTTCAAAAGCCATCGTATTGGTCCTACAGTAGTTTGCTAGCTAATGAGAAAACCCCATTCTTGTTAGCTTTCATTCATCGACAAAGTGTTAGCTAACTAGCATTGATTCCCATAGTTGATATTAACAAGCTTCCAAACGAGATGATATCTAACTGGTCATGTCCCAGAGGCAATTGAACACATTATCCATGCTTCTCTAGACCACCATACATCGGCTTTTTGTCATTATGTATGCATTTTGTTATTATTATTTTAAATCTAAAGGTGATGACAGAGCATCGACTGACTGGTTTCTTTAGCCAATGACAACACATTGGTTGTTGGCTCTCAGGCTCTAATCCACAACTTGGATAATATTTTCGATAGTTGTCTAGATGGGGGTGAATAGACAACACCTAAAAAATTCAACACTTAAAACAAAGTAAAACTCAACTTAGAGATTAGATCAATATAATCAATATAGAGAGGAGAAAGGGGGAGATATGTTCTCTTGGACTTGTTGCTCTTATGAATATGGAATTTACTTAAAGAGCAACTCAAGTGATATAAAACAAAGTCCAATTAAGAGAACTTAGAGAGGGAGAGAGACAAGAACAAATTGCAATGAAAAATAAAGAATACAAGAGACACACGATTTGTTTACCAAGGTTCGGTTCCAAAGAACCTATGTCTCCATTGAGGTGTCCCAAAGGACGAGGTCTCTCTCGACTTTCTCAAGTGATCCACCGATCAAACTTGAGCCCTAAGATCACTAGAGAGACAAAGTCTCCGCAAGGCACTCCATAAAGCCTAGAGCATCTTTCTAGCCTTTACAATAAGTATCACAAAAAACAAGAGCAAAGACACAACAACTCATCTCGTCAAGAATCTTGGAGGACAAGGAGCTACATGATAAGACCTAACCACAACTCATCTCGTCCAACCCCTTAAACTTATGTAATAGGACCTCCCCTTGCTTTGGTCTATAAAAGGATGTGGAGGACCACGATCCAGGACATGGGCAAAAGCTAGCACAAGTAGCCAACACACTTGTGATCACATAAAGTACTTGCCACTTCACTCACTCGCACACTAGAGACATGGGAGCTCCTCCCTCTCTTGATTGTTTGTAACCCTCTATTGCAAATTTAGTGCATGGTAACACGAAGTTACTCAATTGACGTAGGGACATTTGGCCCGAACCAGTATAAACCTATGTGTCCTCCTTGCACATCATTTGCACCTAGACCCGCAAAGCACTTAGATTACTAGCCGATTGTTTCGAAAAACTGAGAAATTATGTTGATCACAAGTGGCCTGATGAAGGTTGGATGCTTGTGTGGCATCACCAATGGATGAGATGAAATAGAATGCATAAGGCAGAGGCGTATTTATAGGAAATCTCATTTCACTAGTCTATGGTCAAGTAGGGAAGTGCTTGGCCATGTTTAGAATAGATGGCCATACTATTAAGAGGGGTTCTCTTGTATGCTAAACAATCATCTAGTGCCACTAAGTGAGGTCTAACTCGTGATACATTTAGATCGAGCGGTGTGGTGAGCAACAAGTGAAAATGATTTTAAAAAACTTCGAAATATGCTAACTTGGTGCATAGATGATTGACAAAACATTTGAGAATTGGCACACCTATGAAGAGGTGAAGTTGTTCTACCTAGTGTGCTATTTTATCACTCACCAGATATGTCCAGTGTGCCACTGAACTTGTACACCTCACACATCGGTTGTGCGCTAACTATTGTTTTTGCTTAGTTTCTTACCTTCATGTGTGCAACAAACATGTCCCATGCATCGAACTTGTGCATGAGAAAGAAACTCTAGAGGGGGTGTTTTAGTTATGTGTTTGGGTTGCTTGTGTGCACTGGAGTTATCACATGTGACATTGGACGTGTGCACCGAATAGGAGTTCTAGAGAGGTCTTTTGGTGCATTTTGGGGTTGTTGTGAGAACTAAACCAGTCCGTTATACACCGTATATGTGTCTAGGCAATGGCTATTTTCAACTGTTGTAATATAGTCATTGGGGCTATCCGGTGTGAAGTTCGGTGGTGCACTAGACATGTCCAATGCACTTGCAGCCGATGTGACAAGTTGGCAATGACTAGTTTGTCTTGGTGGGCTATATATGTGTGGGTTGCCTAGCCACTTGAGGTTGCTAGGGACTTCATGAACCTTCCCACAACATGTGATCTAAAACTAAATACTCCACAAACTTGCATAGTTGACATTATGATGCAGTGTGGGATTGGAGTGATCTAGTCCATTTGCTTGACAGAGAATGCATCTAGCGGCATTAAAGGCTAGTTAGAAAGCTTAAGGCTTGTTACTCTTGGAGTTTTGAAGTGATCCCAGGGTGACTTCCTGATCTTTCAATGAGGGTGTGGAACAACTCGATTGGTGGAGGAGACGACATTCACAGCTCGACTACAGCCTTCCCAGGATGCTGCACCTTAGCAACCGATACACCACCTCCTATGGCTATCACGATCTTGTAGAGCGCGACACCCCAGCCACTAGAGCACTCGTCCTGCAAGCAATCAAAGAACTAGCAAGAACAAGTAGAACAAGTAGTGAACTACCAGATGTAAATGTAGGTTTCAAACTCAATCTCCAATGAAGTGGGGTTTCGAAGACAAGAAGACACGCGACTGATCCAGCACGCACGCTTACAAGCAAGTAGTAAGAGCTAAACTTGATCTAAACAAACCTCACTGTTATTGGTGGTGGCTAGGGAGTTTATAAACATGGGAGGATGATCACAATGGTGTTGTGGTTGTGCTGCAACCCTAGGATGCATCCCTAATGGATCCAACTTGATACACGACCCATTGAGCCAAAATAGGGTGACACAACACCATAGGCAGAAAAGGCAGAAAAGGTCTCGGTAAGGAAACAATGATTGTGGTGGCCTCAAAACAGATACGACTATAATTCTGGATTCATATGAAAGTAGACTTAATAAGCTTTCCATGTAGTGCTTGAACATTTCGATCCGAGCTCGCATGTGACCATCACAAGTCGGTGTTCTTCTGCAGTCTGAATCTAGCATGCTCAAATCCTTTTCCCTTTCGATCTTCTCGCTAGTTCCTAAGCAAAACAAGAGTGCACGTGTCTCCATGGTCTAAATATGATGGACAAGAACTCAAGAGTATACTCACTTGATGGTTGAGTTGACGAGCACGAGCGTGAATAATGGGACCAGAATTTGGTACTTGTATTGAGATAGATGTATTAGTGGTGTCGATGTCCTCATCATCATGCCCTTCTTGCATTTGATTTGCCCTCGACTCAATCTCAACTTTCTCTCACAAGTAGGGCTTTAAATCTATAATGTTAAATGTGGGGCTAACCCCAAAGTATGTAGGCAGATCTAGCCTATATGCATTATCGTTAATTTTCTCTAGCACTTTAAACAGTCCATCGGCTCAAGGCAACAATTTAGATTTTTGCAATTTAGGAAACCTTTCCTTTCTCAAATGTAACCAAACTAAATCTCTAGGTTCAAACTTGAATTCCTTTCTACCTTTATCACTAGCAAACTTATATTTAGCATTCATACGCTCTATGTTTTCTTTAGTAGTTTCATGCAGTTTTAACATCAATTCAGCATGTTAGTAGCATCAAAATTTAGGTTTTCAGAAGATGGTAAAGGCATTAAATCAATAGGAGCATGAGGCAACTGAAAGTTCCCTATGCCTGAGAACAGCATCTGGATGTCGCCTAGAGGGGGGGGGGTGAATAGGCGGATAATAATTATCACTTTAAAACTAGAAATTCTTACTCTACTCGAAGGCTGGATCGTAGTGGAATAAAAGACCCTTCGAGTAAGTTGCAGCGGAATAGAAGTTCCTATCTTAAAATACCCTGCACTTCGAAGACAGCTTGAACCACATATAAATATTGAAGTGCAAGTATAAACAGCAAATAAAATAGAGAAACAGCACACAGCACAGAGCAGAGCACACAGACACCGGGATTTATCCTGAGGTTCGGCCAAGCCTGAAATGCTTGCCTAGTCCTCGTTGGAGTTAGCCACACCTTGGCTTGGAGTCTATTTCAACTCCTTTCTCCATTTGCTCAGATCTGTCAGTGCGACAGATAGGGCCTTCCACTATGTTGATATCAGTTACAACGATGCTGTGGCTGCTTACAATCTTCTCGACAACACTCCGATAGAGTAAAATGCGCTCAAGATTTTGCTCTAGCTCTCAGCAGCACTTCCCCTCTCTCTAAAGGCTTATAACTTCGCCTCTACACAAACTAGAGATACACAAGAGAGGGAGAGAGAGAATTGATCCAAATGATGTATGCACTTGTTGGCTGCTCTTGTGTACTTGTTGGAGGCGCCTAGGGGTCCCTTTTATAGTCCCAAAGGGCCTAGGAGTCGTTGGAGCTTCATTTGGAAGCTCCCAGCCTTCCCTGGTTGCGGGTGCACCGGACTGTCCGGTGGCGCACCGGACAGTGAACAATAATAGATCTGATTGACAGTTTCCTTCTCTGGAAGAGCTAGCTGTTGGTGCACCGGACAGGATACTATTCACTGTCCTATGCACCGGACATGTTACTATTCACTATTCTGTGCACCGGTCAGAGTACTATTCACTCATCTGTGCACCGGACATAGTACTATTCACTGTCCTATGCATCAGACATGTTACTATTCACTGGCCTGTGCACCGATCAGGTTACTATTCACTGTCCTGTGCACCGGATAGTTACTATTCACTGTCCTATGCACCAGCCAACAACACACTAAGTGCTTTTTCTCAATTCTTTCTCCGTTTGACTTCAACTTTTGGGAGGATTTTCCTAAGACTTAAAAAACACATTTAGAGTATAATCCAATTGATTTAGTCCTAGAAACTTACCTCTTTCTTGTTCTTCTCCTAACTTTTCTGTTTCTCCTTAAGCAGAGATCGGAATGGCACTTTCTCTGCAGAAAGAGTTAGAGAGCAAAGCAAAGCACCAAACTTGTAGTAAGGGGTGTATGCAAAATGGTTGAACACTCAAACTTTACATACTTAACCTTTTTCATCGTTTTACCCAATTTGGCATGTTTGAGGTCGATGTTGGACTCTAAACCATCAAGTCAACTTGACTTGATCTAGATTGACATATCTGAGCTCCAACCCCCCTTGTTTACTTCGCGAGCTTGATCTTGAGCCTTATGACTTACACCACATAACTGTAGATGTTACCTCATTGGTTGTAAGTCATGTCCTTATGTAATGATTGTAGCATCCCAAAAATTCAAATCTTGAAATTTTCTCAAACTTGCTCTAAATTCAAAATGAATTTCAAATTTCGTTTCAAAATGTTTGTTTGCAAGTTGATATCAGCAAATAAAGTATAGTGGTCTATATTCTCTCCAAAATCCTCCTCAAAATATCCTACAAATATTTCCCCAGTGATCCCCTCTGATTCTTTCCAGAAATACTATCCAAATATTCCACCGATATATCTCCAAGTATTTTTCCTCTTGAGAAATACCTTCAGAATCATTTTTTCAAGTCCCTACAAATATTTTCTCCATAACTTTCCTCATGCTCATACGTATATGTATGCCTCTGGTGTCATACGGCGAGCTCTACAAGCTAATTACACTCATATAAGACAAATCCATGCTAATCTCCCACTAATCCTCTCATCCTCCCACTAATCCTCTCATCCCTCCCCCTAATCCCCTCACCATGGCTATAAATAGAGGGGCAAGGGCCTCCTCTCATCCCACCCCAAGCCATTTCATGGCAACTCCCTCTCCCCCCCCACACACACACGCCCACTCCTACTCCACCTCCCACACAAGCACACACTAGCACAAGGATCGTTCGGTCGTTCTTCGTTCGTTCGTCCACCTGTTCTTAGTTTGTTCGTTCGTTCGTCTGATCGTTTGATCGTTCGTCTGATTGTTCATGGTTCGTTCGTCCGTTCGTTTGTCCAAATAATCTTTTTCCTATCGTTATGCTGCCGAAATTCCGATCGTTCGTTTGTTCGATCGTTCATCGTTCGTTCATAGTTCCTATTCATCGTTCGTTCATCGTCACTATTCATCGTTCGTTCATACGAACTATTCACCATCACTATTCATCGTTACTATTCACCAACACTATTCATCATTGTTACTATTCATCATCGTTACTATTCATCGATGACCTATAATTACTTTTCCGTCGTCACTATTCATCGTTACTATTCATCGATCATCTGATCACCCCAAATTTCAACTACTCATCTGTCATGCTGTCCAGTCCACCTAAGACCAGCCAGACCCATATTCCAGTCATACGAACTCCGGTGACTGTGATTTTCTTTCCAGTAGGGAACTTCTCATCTGGTCACACATCCCAGATTTCTCCAAGTTGAGCACGCTTAACTTTGGGATTCTTTCAAGCTAGACTTCCAAAAAGAAAGGCGAACCATGTTTGTATGGATACGTCTTCAATCCTATAAAACCTGGCCCAAGATACCACAGCCCACTTGGACCAAAATACCACAACATTCCAGCTATTTGGGTCCCGCCTTACTGTTGTCTGATGTGACACAGTAGGTAGGAACAGTTTCCTCCAATATAAATCTCTGCCCAAGAAAAGCCCAAAAATAATTCCTTGCACCCCGCTCAAAAATACATTTGTATTTTTTTGAATATCTCTAAATATTCAAATTCTAGAATATTTCTTTCCTTTTCTTTTTCTCCCTATGATTATAAAATCCAAAACTCCTCCATCCAAACTCAGATTTCAGTCATTCTTGTTTCTAAAATTCTTGTCAAACTATTCCCTATCCAACCATGTCATCCCTTAAGCATGGTTCATATTCCAGAAAACTCCCAAAATACCCTTGTCCCATATTCTGCCTATAAGTCTCCTGTCCATGCTAAGTCAGACAATTCTTTCGTCACTATTCTCACCAATAGTGAACTTCACTGAGCTACATCACATACACCTAGCTATAAATACACCCAGCTACCCTCTCCCACTCCACACACTCAACACCCTTAGCCAAGGCAAACACCCCACCCACTCAGTTACTCCGCTCTGCCGGCTACACCACATGACATAGATTCTACTCAAGACTCTGCTCATCCATATATCGCTATTCTGACCACTATACTAAATATTTGTTGGTATACTTGTTGGTTTGTATGTTTGCTTGTTCATGTTGCATAGTTATCGGAGCGTTCGTGTCGTCTCATGGAGGCTAGATCTGCAAGTCTATGCCAGGCAGTGGAGCTAGAAGCCAGTTCCGCGAGCTCCCCTTCCCCTTCGCCGGATAAGCAAGACAAGCTCACTGGATCTCTTTGATGCATAAATTACCTATAATTTTTCAACCACAACCCTCAGCCTGTTATTTTATGCATGATATGATTTTGAGACAAGTTATTATGGCCACCCAGCCGCTTGCCGCAATCAATCCCTGATATATTTGTTACAAATGATTTGAGGAAAGGTGTGAGTTTTCAAAAGAAAATGCTTTTCAAAATGTGTATGATGAAGGGTTTTCACCCTTATCACCTTTGAGTAGGGATGATCAGGGACTCCCTGGTTTAGGCGAGGGCCTAAGGTGATGGATCAACTGGTTGGGGGCCTTCGGCTTCCGAAGGTCCTCAAAACGTGATTTAACAATGTTTCTGGAGTATAATACATGAGCAGGTACCTTCAGACATGGACCTGTCGGACTTAAGTCAAAATCACTGTACGAAGAAACACAAGGGGAACGAAGGATGGAACAGAGCCGAACCTGTACGTAAGGAAGCTTCGGCATGATGATAGAAAAAAGGAAACCGACTTAAAGAGGAAAAGGCTATCTAGACCCTGATGAATTACTATATAGTTATTATCAAATGCAAAGGGCTTGAATGTAATTTTACATGGGCTGCGACCCGTGCCTATAAATAGATGAACAGTACTCCAGTACTGTTCACGCGGACTCGGCATTTGCTTTTGCGTCACGCTTGTATTTTTACTTCCCTCAAGACGAAGGTACACTTGTAATAAATCATTATCTTTACTTATTCATGATAATAACACAAAAATAATATAATAATGATAATATATTTGATTGTTCGCATTGCTCATGTTTTGTATAAACCCTTCTTCATTTTTATATGCGTCGTAATCATGAAGGTACGCTTTCTGTAACCTTCGTCCGAGAAGCGTTATATCCTAAGGGAAATAATGCTTCGAAGGACGAAAGACTTTAACATTTAACATTCTTTATGTTGCCTTGTTCTTAACTCATAGCATTTGAGAACAAGTCACCAACATTGGCGCCCACCTCCGATGAACCCCTTTTCGACCACCTTCGACAGCCATCGACCTTCATCATGCCACCAAAGAAAGCTTCGGCAACAGGGGCTGCCGTTCTGCAGCCGCTGGACCCGAACCAGGAGACCCTTTCTCTTCGGGAGGCCCGAAGCCAGAAGAGGAAGGCCACTAGTCCAACACCACAAGAGGATGAGTTGGACCAAGAAATCAGGAATATGGAGATGCTTCATCAGCAGGTATAGAGGAAGAAGGAGAAGATGGCTCGGTTAGCTGACCTGCAAAGGCAGATTGATGAAGCCACCGAAGAAGTGCGTCATCTTGCTCAAGATGAGCAGCACCGAAGGCCCCACCACAGAGAGTTGCACCAAGAGGGCTTCTTCAACGAAGATGACTGGTATGAGGATTTCCATCATGGAAATTTTGCTTTTGATGATGCTTCTCCTCTGTTAGCAGAACTGCAGGCTACGCCCTGGCCCCCGTCTTACAAGCCACCACAGCTCCCCATGTATGACAGACACTCAGATCCGAAGCAGTTTCTGATGAGCTACGAAGCAACTATATCTTCATATGGTGGCAACACTGCAGTCATGGCAAAATCCTTCGTCATGGCAGTCAAAAATGTTGCACAAACTTGGTACTCCTCTCTTCGGCCAGGAACAATCACATCATAGCAGAAGCAGAAGGACATACTGGTCACCAGTTTTCAAGGGTTTCAGACGAAGCCAGTTACCGCTCAGGCCTTGTTCCAGTGCACGCAAGATCAAGAGGAATATCTCCAGGCGTATGTCCGAAGGTTCTTGCGTCTGAGGGCACAAGCGCCAACAGTGCCCAATGAAATTGTCATTGAGGCCATGATTAAGGGGCTTCGGCCAGGACCTTTAGCCCAATACTTCACCAAGAAACCCCCTCAAACCTTGGAGAAACTGCTTCAGAAGATGGATGAATACATCCGCACTGACAATGATTTTCGACAGAGAAGAGAGGAAGCTTACAGGTTCTCCGAAATGGCCAGGGGCTTCGGAGGGAGAATTCACCCCAGGCACGTCAGATCAATTCATTCCACTCAGAATGACGACAGGGGAGGTCAACAATAGAGGCCGCAATATTCCTCCTAGGCTTCGGGGCAGCAACAGAGCTGTCCTCGGCCCCCAGCTCCAAGGGGCAGAGGCGCCAGGGGCTTCGGAGGAAGGTTTGGGGATCAGCCCAGGAAAATTTATTGTCTATTCTGCGGTGAGGACAAGGGCCACACTACCAGGATGTGCCAAGTCACCATCCAGAAACAAAAAGAGATAGCAGAAGCTGCAGCCCAACAGAATCAGCCGAAGCAAGTCATGCATACTGCTTCGTACCACTCACTGTACATTCCAGAGTATGTGGGTAACCATCCTGCAGCCTCTGTTGCTTCGGCAAGCCAACCTCAGGCATCTTGGCAACAGCCTCCACCTCCACCACCATTGCAACGAGGCCAGCAGCCAGAAGGGAGCCACCACACTCATCAGCAATGAGACTTCAGAGAGGAGTCCGAAGCTCGCACAGTCAACAGTACTGTGCCAGAATCGAAGCACATCTACTAGAGGATATCCTACTTCTGAAATAGTTCTGGCATTTGTTATCATTTTTCCTTTGTCAATAGAGAACAATCGTTAAAAGCCTAAGTTATTCCTGTCGTTTTCAATTCCTTGTAATAGCTTCGTTTTGGCCATAGTGGAAATGTATCTCTTTTACAGACTCACGAAGTCCAAAACGTTGGTGAAGCACGAAAGTTGCTCTCAAGAGAGCGCGGAGTTCACAATCACATTACAAGTTTTGCCAAAGCAATAGAAAGTCGTTCTAAGGAACGCAGCGTAAGTTTCCCGAAGCAACAAAAAGTCGTTCCTAAGGGAGCGCAGTGTAAGTTTTCTGCTCAAAAGTCGTTCCAAAGGGAATGCAGAGCTTACAGCAAAAAATAAACGTTGATTCCGCCGAAGTAAAAGGCGAAGCGCGAAAAGTCAACGCGAATACCGCTGAAGTAAAAGGCGAAGAAGCTCCTAAGGGAGGCTTATAGCGAAAAGTCAGCGCTGATACAGCGAAAAATAAGCGGTGAAGCCAAAAAATAAACGGCAAAAAGATTGTGTGCTTTATTGAGGGAATGTGTGTGTATCTTCGGCACAAATACCATTTTGCATAGCATAACATCATTACATCATTTTGCATAGCATAACATCATACATCATATTGCATCAATGGCGCAAGAAGGGGATTCAATGTTGATCTTCGGAGATTGTTTCGAAGAAGCAGTGCCAGGGCACAAAATAAGTATTGAGGAAGTATAGCTTCATCAAACTCTAAAATGAAAAGGAGATCTATTGCTTACGAAGCATAATGATTTTATGAAGATTGGATGTTTTTACGAAATATGGATATTCTTCACAACACATGAAAAGAAGGGAAGGTGTTTTTTCGCCGAAGGCTCAAAAACGGTATGTACGTAAAGTTTCATGCATCGTAAAGAATTGAATTATAAATAGCTTATATATTACATTCAAAATTATAAAATATTACACACATTGTCCAGCTAATATTACATTCCAAATGTTTTTACAATAACAGCTAATCTTCTCTTAAAACTACTTCTGCAACTTCGTTTAGTAGTTGATCAACAACTTTATCCATAATAGCTTCGGCCATTTTTATAATTTCATCATCCTCCTTTGCTTTGGGGTCCGCTAATGGCTCGACGGGCTCTGGGGAGGAGATAGTGCGGCTGTGATGCAAAGCATAAATAAGTTCGAAGTCATAAAATTAGAACACAAAGTCAAAAGCTGTTAATCAATACCTATTCGCCTCTCGAGATCCGCAGTTTTCTCAGCAGCCTCAGCTGCTTCTCTAGCATCGTGAGTATCTTTTTCACTTTTCCTTATAATTTCTTGAGCCATCTCTCGACCACCATTTTTCCAGATGTCGGTGAAAAAGTTTCCACCAACTAAGCTTGCTTCGACCGACGGGACTTTTGTATCTTCAATGGATAAGGCAGCTTCGGTTTGCGCCAAAGATTTTACGTGTTCACAGCCTATCTTCTCCAAGATAGCAACAATCCCCCTAGCACCCGAGAAGGCGCATATGTCCCCACGACCACTCAAAACTTCCTCAAAAGCTTCAGCTTCGTGGCTGATCCATTCAATTGGGCCTTCGGGATCGCCCCTTATGAAATTCTCCTCGCTTGAGTATGCGCCAACATTGGCGAAGCTAATTTTTATTCTCTTCACGCAATCCATAGATTTCTCAAAACATTTCTCCTTGGACATACGAAGTTCTTCAATGTTTTTCTCTAAACGATTTGTCCTTTGTTCGCCAATTTCTCGTTTAGCTTCTGCAATAGCATATTTTTCTTTAGCTTCGATTAGTTGTTTCCGAAGATCTTCGATTTTGTGTTTCTGAGCTTTGGCTTGGGCTTTGGAAACAGCTTCGTCTTCTTTTATTTTGCTCAACAATGAATATAGTATTTTATCTTTTCAAGACCTTCATTCCTTAGTTCAATTACTTCGAAACGAAGGTTGTTCAAGGCTATGGTATACCCTTCATCTTCGGCATCTTTTTGTGCCCTGAGGGCATTGCTAAGAATAAGGCCCTGCAAAAATGCGGTATTAAGTGTAAGCAAATGGAAAATTTTGCTTTTAAATACAAAAATCTCATTTTCTCACCTTTAAACTATTGTATGCTAAACTGTCAGCCAACTCATCTTTTGATAACACCAAAAGCCCGTCTTCTAATGTCGGGAATCCGAAGCTCTTGCTCATCTCCCGACAGACAGAAATCTCCTTGCTGTCTGGGAGACAATACAAGAAGTCTTCTTCTCCGCTGTCGTTGAATATCAATGCCCCTTTTGGATATTTCAATTTTTGGGCATAGAATTGAGCTTCTCGCTTTTCTTTTTCAGTCAATTTTTTACCCGAAGCATGACGTAAAATATAGTTGAGAGTTTCGGAAGATGCTTCGGGAATAGGAATGGTAGTTTTCTCAGATAAAATTTCTTCTGCAGACTCTTTTTCCGTTTCTTTTCCAATTTCCAGGGATCTCTCCTTAGCGGGCTCTGAAGGCCCAACTTCGGTCTCGGCCCGGCTTTTCGAAGCTTCGGCCTCAATTTGTGTTTCCGAAGCTTTGACAGCTTTCTTCGGAGTAGAGCTTGAAGTTTTTATTGTCTCTAGCACATCTAATACGTTGACCATTCTTTTTCTCTTGGGGGTTGTCGAGAGATCCTTTTGTGCCTTCGGCATTGTCACCTCCACCGAAGGACTTATTACTTCCAATATTCTTGTTTTCTCAATCTTCATCTCTTCAATGTTAATGGCCTTCGGCTCATCCGGTTTAGCTAATGATGCCTTCGGCGATACAGCCGGTTCAATTTTCTGTGTAATCGCAGGTTTTTCGCCTTCGGTCGCCGAAGAGGTCTCACCGCCAAATTCAGGCACTATGGTCGGTTCAATATAGCATGGTCGATGAGTAAGGACCTTCACCCTTTTCCTCTTTAGCGCGGGCTCGCTCGGAGCAGCTGAAGCATCATCTCTCCCGGAAGCTCCACTTTTTCTTTTTTGCCCTCGGGGCGGGTAGCGGTAGTGGGGATACATGAACCCAATGGCATCAAAAACTCTGTTTAGTCTCTTCTTTTTCCGGTTCCCGAAGGCCGCAGATAACGCGTTATCTTCTGCTCTGGAGTACAGCCCAAGCAGATAATCGCTTGTAGCTTCGACGCTTTTCAGCCAGTCGTCGTCTGGCTCGATAAACTGGTCTCTGAATCAGAAGGTATATTTTAGTCGAACCAGACCACCTTCGTGGGGATTGCTGATGGATTCTTTTGGCACCTCCCAGTCGGCTAACAACGGCCATATCCTGTAGGCCACGTGCTCCTGAACTAAGTCCCTTGTCCCAATGAAAGAGCAGACTAACCCGAAAGCCTTGCGGCATTCTTCGGTCGCTCTGTTAATTTCTACCTTCGGTTTCCGAAGCCCGAAGTGTTGCCAGATAGGGCGCATGATTATATCTTTAATGTCTTCCTGTGCCTCTAAATCATTCTTTACATAAAACCATTCTTTTGTCCAGTCTCCGGGCCATCTTTTCCGAAAAGTCGGTACTGGGGAGCTTGAACCAGAACGAGCAATGAAACTATAGCAGCCGAAATTATTATGATACTGTTCTTTACCCCAGGGCTTCGTCTCATATAACATTTCATGCATGCTGCAGAAACTTTTTGCATTTGGTTCCAAACCTTGACTCCTTAAAGCCCACACGAAGATTCCCATTCTTATAATAGCTTCGGGGGTAATCTGGTGAAGGTAAATCTGAAATATCTTCAAAACCTCGATTACGAAGCTGCTAAGAGGAAGCCGAAGCCCAGCCTTCAAAAAGCTCTGAAAGATCACGACTTCATTCTCCTCTGGAGTAGGACAAGTTTTTTCTCCATCGTCAGCCCTCACAACAGACATATCCCGAAAGTATTTCCCCCTCATGTTGTCAAGATGGCTTTGTTTAATAGTTGATTTTCCAAAAACTGCATGGCTTGGTCGCCAGGGTCGATCTTCGGAGTCTTCCCCGCCTCTCTCCACATCATAGCTGTCACTATCACTAGTATCTTCAGACAAACCCTCCAAAGTTTCCCTAGCAATCTTCTTCACATTTGTCCTTGCTATCGATTCAATAAAGCCAAGATTCATCTCCTCAGAAAGGCTCAGCTTCGTTTCAGCGGTAGCTTTCTTATCCTCAGACATCTTCGAAAGTGCTGAAAAAAGTGCTCTCAAAGCCGAAGCTTAAAAATTTAAAAATCTGGTCAAGCGTTTGTAAGCAAAGAGCTGTTTGAGCAGGCAAAGCAAATGGCAAGAAAGCGTGCCAAATGAGCTAGTGGTGCGCTCTTATTTATACGCCTGGTGCATTGCGTGTTGGAGGGCCCGCTTGTCAGTGGCTGTTGCTATTCTAGCAAAGGGAAGGTGTTTTTTGGGACCTTCGGCTTAGAGCCTTCGTCCTTGTCGCAATCTAAATTTGTCATTCTAACAAATTAATATTGCGAGGGGCTACTGTTGGGGGCCTTCGGCTTCCGAAGGTCCTCAAAAACGTGATTTAACAATGTTTCTGGAGTATAATACATGAGCAGGTACCTTCGGACATGGACCTGTCGGACTTAAGTCAAAATCACTGTACGAAGAAACACAAGGGGAACGAAGGATGGAACAGAGCCGAAGCTGTACGCAAGGAAGCTTCGGCATGATGACAGAAAAAAGGAAACCGACTTAAAGAGGAAAAGGCTATCTAGACCCTGATGAATTACTATAGAGTTATTATCAAATGCAAAGGGCTTGAATGTAATTTTACATGGGCTGCAACCCGTGCCTATAAATAGATGCCCGTACTGTTCATGCGGACTGGGCATTTGCTTTTGCGTCACGCTTGTATTTTTACTTCCCTCAAGACAAAGGTACACTTGTAATAAATCATTATCTTTACTTATTCATGATAATAACACAAAAATAATATAATAATGATAACATATTTGATTGTTCGCATTGCTCATGTTTTGTATAAACCCTTCTTCATTTTTATATGTGTCGTAATCATGAAGGTGTGCTTTCTGTAACCTTCGTTCGAGAATCATTATATCCTAAGGGAAATAATGCTTCGAAGGACGAAGGACTTTAACATTTAACATTCTTTATGTTGCCTTGTTCTTAACTCATAGCATTTGAGAACAAGTCACCAACAGTTTAGGCGTGAGCAGAAGGATTGTCCTCTCATATAAGGACTGGTTTGTCATCCTTCACTACCTATACTCATGATAAGTACAACCACTCGAGACTGTGTGGGCAGTCACTCAATCTGAACTCGTACGGTCCAACCCCAGGGTTATGAAGGCTAGGGAGCACCGGGAGGATAAGGAGGGGGAATGTTTTGTCCGGTTTGGGCATGGCGGTGGCCTGACTCCTTCCGATATAACCATTAAGGTTAGGACGTGCGAGGAAAGAAAGAGATTCGGCATTCGGGTGTCACTACGGTGAGATCGCAGAAACCGGACTAGTGGGTAAAGTGTACACCTCTGCGTAGAGTTTGAAAACCTATTCGAATAGTCCATGTCCACAGGAATGGACGAGTCTTGTATGGCATGGCAATTAATGTTTTGTTTTCCAAAAAAAAGTGCTTTTGAGAAAAGTGGTTTTTAAAAGGTCCAGCGGTTGAGCCGTGAGCTATGGTGGACGGGAAGTCCAGTAGCTGTTTTTGAAAATGAAAACCAGTGGGAAACTGCTAACATACCTGGATGGTTTATCCAGGGGATTTCGTTCTATACTGAAAAACTTCCTGCTCCTTTTGGAGAGGATGCGCTTTGCAAAATACAAAATGTTTTTCAAAACAACCCTGAATAAAATATTGTTGTTTCTGCAAATATCCTGAGCTCCACATATTCCATGCATTATATCTGATTTCCCCATTCCGCGGGTGAAGGTGGGCTGCTGAGTACGTTTGTACTCACCCTTGCTTATTTGTTGTTTTTCAGAAAAAGGAGATCCGGTAAGAGTTACGTCTGTTCCCAACCTTGCCTGTGGCTGTTGTACCGCTGATTTGCTTCGCTGCGTATATCAGGCTGCTTCAGCCCCACTCTGATGATATGTCCCGAGTTGTGGACCAACTCTTAAAGTTGATCGCCACCTTTATAGGTTTGTCTTGTTTAAGCAGATCTGAAATTATCTGTTGTATAAATGTGTTTACTAGCCTCATAGGACTAGTAATTGTATCACATTTGAGTCCAGAGGATTGGGGCGCTTCAGGTGGTATCAGAGCCGTTAGGTTGGCCGCAGGGCGTAACCCTTAGCCTGATCAAAAGTTTTTGAGTCAAAACTATTTTCTTAAAAAAATTCTTGCTCTCATCCCTTCATTTCAAAAATGCTTTCCCCCTTTCCTTCTCTCAGAAGTCAGATGGAGGTTCGCTGCCAAACCAGCTTTTGCCAGAATGAGGATGGTTTCCCTAAGTTGCTGAGAGCATGCACAGTCCGCCTCGGAATCAGGAGCCAGCCAGAGTATGATGGTCGTGAATTCATCGAGCATGGCACCGAGAAGTGTGTCATGACTGTATACATTGGATCCAGTCCGCACTATGTGGAATGGAGTGTCACTGCTACTGGGCATAGATCCAAAGACACCTGCCAAGTCGTCGCTCGCAAGGCATTGAGGGCCCTGTGTCAGATTTATGAAGAAGAAGTGGCCGACACCCCGCTCAGATTCTTTCTGCCCTTTCAGAGAAACCGTCCAGTTTGGATGGCCAGGATGCGTGCATTGGAAGGGTAGCAGCTGCTTGAGGATGACCCCTCAGTCGTGTACCTCACTGCATACCTGCTCACCCTAGATGCACAGTATGATTTCTTGGCTCGGCACCACCGTCAGATGATTGCCCGAGCAGAAGATGCAGAGAAGCTCAACCGTAAGCTCCATGTGGATCTCACCTCAGCTCAAGCCCGTGCAACTGCCTTGGAAAGTCGTGAAGTCATTGCTGTTGAAGCCCTGAAGCAAGCCAAGGATGAGCAAGTCCAGAAGTTGATGGAAGCCTACTTGGTAACCCATAACCAACGTAGAGCCCTGCGGATCCAGGAGCCCGCTTCATCCAACCCTGTTCAACCCATCAGAGCTGAAGACCCCCAGATTCTTGAAGGTCAACCGGTCTCTATCAGAGGAGAGAAGAAGGCTTGGGAACTACCGGAAGGAGCCATAGTCTTGGAAGGAATTCCAGTCTTCCCTCAGGCTATGAATAAGCAAGAGCACCCCGAGTCCTCCCAAGATCCCCCCGCCAGAGTTGTTTGAGCCCCTCACCATGAAGAAAATCCCAGCACCGTCCTGTGAGATCAAAGAAGAAGTTGCAAGCACCCCGCCTGCACCGCCGCCCTCTGAGGAGCTATAAGAGCCAGTCCAGCTTGAAGAAGAGTTCGACCACGTCTTGCCATCTCAGTCGCCGCCAGAAGAAGTCATCAACATCAGCTCCCTCTTGTCCCATCCAGGAGATGTCTCAGATTGAAGTTGTGTGCCAGCCTTGCCAGAAGAGAAGCTATCTGGTCTAAAGTTAGTTATGTCCAGTCCTCTGCATGCATTAGGTAGTGAAGTTTTTCTTCACTTTGGCTAGAGCCCTGCATGTATGAGAGGTAACCGTGTAGCCCCGTGTTTTGAAAAACTCTAATTGTGTGGCTCCCTAGGGCATTTCAAAATGAATTTCGCTTGATGTTTTCTCCCCTTTTGAGTGCATATGTGATGCTTTAACGTTAGAGCTCATAAGTTGCATTTAGCATAGTTCTCAATTCAGGAGCCAAGCAATAGTAGTTATGCTTAGCCCCCGAATCTGAGTAGTTCGTGCTTTGGAAAAACTCTATTCTTCCCTTATTCAAAACATTTGATTTGTTTGTGCTTATCATTGCTGAGCTTGTGTGTTTTCTTTTTGTTTTTCTTAAAAAGGTTTTCTCTAAAAACATAGATAACAAATTAGAGCTAATCCTCACCTTATGCTTCCATTCTCATCTTAACCCATCTCAAGAGAAAAGTGCCTTACCCAAGAAGATACCGAGAAGCTTACCCTTGAAGCCTGGAATAAGCTACAGAAGAAACCTATCCAACCGCTCAGTCAAAAGGATCGACCATGAGAATCAAAGCACTGCCCCTGAGTCGAAGTAAACAGGAAAAGAGGACAAAAGGAGTTATTATCATACAGAGAGGCAAAGATTCTGGGAGCCAGACACCACAAATATCAGGGTCATTGACCCCACCACTCACCCGTGCTCCCCGCACGCGTGCCCTGCCTCCAACCACCACCCCACGCCCCCTTTGCAGCTCACTACCGCCACCCATGCCCCCTTTGCAGCGCACTACCGCCACCCATGCCCCCTTTGCAGCGCACTACCGCCACCCACGCCCCCTTTTGCAGCACACCCACCACCATCGTCGCCGGCAACAGGCCCCCCTTCCCCTTGTCGCACCTGCTGCCTCGTATCACCTGCTCCATCACTACCACTCCTCACCCCCCGAGCACCCCCGCTCGCCTATAAAACCCCCTACCAGCTCCCTCAACTCCCATCTCGCTCAAAGCAAAGCACACTCCAGATAAATCCCCTCTGCCAAATCGCAAGCAACTCCATTTTCCACTCCCTCGCCCCTAAGATCACAATGCTTGGTGATTCTTGGGTTGAAAACTGTTGTACATGGTTCAACATCTTCGGTTTCCTCCTCTGTATGATGGTAATACTGTTTGATAGAATCCTCCAGTGGGAAGAGCAAAGAGAAATGGTCAGTGAAAAGAAGATAGTGAAGAGAAGATAAGAAGAAGGTTCTCCTAGAATCAACCCTGTGTCAGTCATTTCTCCGCAGCCTGCTCAAGCAGCAACAGCAGAAGAAGGCCCCGTAACACCCTTGTTATGAGGTGCTTCAAGGAGTTCAAATCCCCAAGATTCAAGAGTTCTACCCTCACTCTTTTTAAGTGGGGTAGTGTTCTAGCAAGGTTCCTGCTATGGAGAAAAAGAAGAAGGCCTGTAGCAAGCTTGTGGAGGACCAGATCATCAAAGCATATAAGTTTCTGGATGAGAAGTGGTCGCCCAAGTTTTGTTGATGAAGCACCAGAAGACCAATCAAGGAAGGAATCCATGTGGGAGTCCGTAAGAGAAAGGTTTGCGTGTTGGCATCGATGCTTCTTCAATAAGCTAGCTGCCAAGCGAAAGCTAGAAGCTTGAAGATGATCTTTGAGTAGCCAGAATCAGCGTTTGCAATCAGCAACCAGATGCTCCTCAAAGGTCGGCTTTTGTTGAAGTTCCATCTCCTCGAAGAGTTTGCAAAGTAAAGATATGTAGCTGAAGTAAAGCTATACCCATAACCCTTCTAAGCCGAATCTCGAGGACGAGATTCATTTTAAGTGGGGTAGATTTGTAGCATCCCAAAAATTCAAATCTTGAAATTTTCTCAAACTTGCTCTAAATTCAAAATGAATTTCAAATTTCGTTTCAAAATGTTTGTTTGCAAGTTGATATCAGCAAATAAAGTATAGTGGTCTATATTCTCTCCAAAATCCTCCTTAAAATATCCTACAAATATTTCCCCAGTGATCCCCTCTGATTCTTTCCAGAAATACTATCCAAATATTCCACCGATATATTTCCAAGTATTTTCCTCTTGAGAAATACCTTCAAAATCATTTTTTCAAGTCCCTACAAATATTTTCTCCATAACTTTCCTCATGCTCATACGTATGTGTATGCCTCCGGTGTCATACGGTGAGCTCTACAAGCTAATTACACTCATTGTCAGTGTTTCGACCCCGGGGGGGGGGGTCCCTGGACCGACGAGTAAATTGTCGCTGCGTGTCCCTGCCCAGATGGGTTGGCGCGGGATGGAACACAAGATATGGGACAAGCCTTGTATTATCCTGCACAAGGGGTGCCGCTCGCAGTAGGGGTTACAAGCGCGTCGCGTGAGGGAGAGAGAGAGGGGGACACAGAGCTCGTCCGCTGCTTCCCTCACGCAAACCTTCCTCAGGGTGGCCCTGGACATCCCTTTTATAGAGGCAAGGAGAGAGTCCAGGTGTACAACAGGGGGCGTAGCTATGCGCTAACGTGTCCGGTAGTGGAGTGCCTAAGCCCTGCGTACATGCCAACGTGGCCGTTGGGGGAGAGCTTGGGCGTTGTACATGTGATGGCGTGGCCGCCGAAGGAGCGCCTGAGTCCGGTAGGAGCACAGCTGGCAGCGTGGCGAGGACCCTGCTGACATCTCCTTGCTGTCGTAAGGGGCTGAGAGCCACCGGCGTCATGGCGCACGTGGGGCACCATCATTACCCGTCGCCGGGGTAAGCCAGATGGGACGTCGGTCTTGTTCCTTGTAGCCTGAGCAGTCTAGGAATAGGGGAATGATGCATCCCCTATCAGCACGGTCAGTTCGAGCCCAGGGTCAGTCAAGGCGGAGACTTCTCTTGAGGGCGAGGTCGGGCGAGTGTGACACCCTGAATTTGGGGGTATAAAATTTCTTTGCTCGTATTCACAAATTCAGGTGTTACTTCCCTTTTCTCATCCTTCCCCAATCTTCTCATTCTCATTTCTATAGGAGAAAAGTGGTTATTTTATTTGTAACTATAGTCTATTAGCTCAAACTCCAAGGGAGTATGAATTGTTGCATCATGTTGAACCCTGGATTTCACTTTTGTTTGGTGCATAATTCTCAAAAAGTCTAATTTGAATTTGTGGCTTATTTGAATTTGAATCAAATAGAGAAAATAAAAAGAAAAGAGAAAACAAAAACCAGAATAAAAGAAAAAGGAAAAGAAGCCCGCTTCCCCCCGCCCCCTCGGCCTTTCGGCCCACCAGGCCCATCCCGCGCGCGCGCCCTCCGCCCCCCGCTCTCTCTGCCCTGGCGGGCCCGCCCGTCAGCGCGGCCGCCGTCTCCGCGCCCGCCCCTCCTCTCTCTCTGCGCCGCGGGCCCGGCCTGTTAGCCCCGCCTTCCCCGCGCCCGCGTTCGCTTTCCCCTCTCTCTCTGCTCGCGGGCCCGAGCTGTCAGCTCCTCCGTCCCCGCGTAACCGCCGCCGCGCGTGCCGCGGACTCCGCGCCCACGTCGCGCGTGGAGCTCGCCCCCACCTCGCCTCGGCCACTTGAGCCCGGAGCCCCACTCGCCCTCTCCCCCTCCCTCATTTGCGCACCTGCAGGCCCCTCTCTCACCTCCCCCTCGCTGCGCGCACGCCAGAGCGCCATCGCCGCGAACCGCCGCCGTCCCGAGCTCGTTTCCCGGCCACCGTTGGAGCTCCGCCGTGTCCATTGCCACGGTGAGCTTCGCCCCGACGTCCGCAACTCGGGACGCGCCCCAATTTCCCCTCTCCCTCCCCGAATTCCTCCGCCCGCGCTCACCCGCCGTTCGCTGCGCAGCCGCCGAGGTCCGCCACCGTCGACTCGGGCTGTCGCCGCGTCTCCGTCGCCACCGAGGAGTCCCTGGAGTTCGCCTTGAGGTAAGGAACCTCCCATGCCCCCTCCCTTCCCCTCTTTTGCACCCTGATGCGTTTAATTGCTCGCCGGAGTCCCTTAGCGTCGCCGCCGAGCCGCTTCGCCGTGAACCGCCCCCCTCCGGTGCCCCTGTCCCGACCTAGTCCCCACCAAAAGGTTCCCCGCGCCCTCCCCAACCTCCCCGGCCATTCAGATCGCCCCAAGGACCCGCAGGGCCCCCGCGCCCCTCGTCTCCGGCGAGCACCTCCGCCGTGGGGACGGGCGCCGCCACCTCAGCTGGCTGGGGAAGGAGACAGAAGCCAGCCGCCCCATCCCCGCCGTCCATCTCAGATCGGGCGGCCCCGTTTTAAATAGGCCGAGTCCAATCCTAGCCGTCCGCCCAAGATCCAACGGCCCAGAGCCGTTTCCCCCGCGCCCGCGCCCCGCTCTGCCGTTGGGCCCCGCCTGTCAGCCCGCCCGCGCCCCGCTCTGCCGCCCGGCCCCGTCTGTCAGCCCCGCGCCCGCGCTGCCCGCCCGGCCCCGCCTGTCAGCCGCTCACGCCGCCGCGCGCTCGCGCGCCCGCCCGCGATCTAATCTCGGGCGTTGATCTGAGATCCAACGGCCGTAGGAGCCCGATACCCCTTCGCCCGCGCGTTTTCTTAAAGAGACCCCCAGTTTTCTGAAATTTAACCCGCCGTCCCTGGTTTCTCGCAGTTAGGTCCTCGGACCTTTTTATTTAATTCAAAATAGGTCCTTAGGGTATATTTTTAACCCCTAAACTTGTAAAATTCATAACTTTGCCATATGAACTCCAAATTAGGTGCTTCAAATTGCAAAATGTTCATAATATTATTATCTATCTGTTTATGCAATGTTTCCCTGCTGTTTCCATGTCCCAATTAATGGTTAATCATTAGGATAGGATTAAGGTTATTGGAACCTTATTTGAAATAATTAGAAGTTGGTAGACTTTAATAAAAATTGGAGCACTTAAGTTTAAGGACTTAAACACCTAAGTTTAGGAACTTAAAACCAGATAATGATTTAATCCCACCACTGACTTAAACCTGAGTAGTGGATAATGAATCCTTTTTGTATAGTCCTCTACCCTAGACCTAGGGAATACCAGAGTGCCTATCCCTTTTCTATTATGAACTTGTGATTTCTCTGCTGCATATGTTTGGTATATTGTTTTTGTTTGTTATTTCCCTAAGTGCATAGTGTGAATGATTACTTTACGTAGACAACGAGCAGTCTGTGTTTTCCGAGGAAGTTGCAGAGGAAGTTCCTGATCAGCAGTTTGGTGAAGGCAAGTGTCCTCTGACCCATTATGTCCTATTCATTTATAACTTACTATCCCGCATTACTTACTTGAAACCTAAGGATTGACTAGCTTTACACTTTACTTTATCCTTGATGACCTTATGGGCTATTATGGTTAGCATTCTGCTACTGCCTTAACTTAATCAATGAACATGATATGAATATTTATGATACTGTTATCCTGATGATGTTGATGATCTTGTGATACTCTAGGGGGCTCAGGCTGTTTCCTGAGTACCTCTCCGTAAGGACCTGTTCGTTGAGAGACCACCCGGGATAACAGTGCAACCATGAGGGTGAAATGGGATGCCCTTAGCTAATTAATTAGAGGAACTAGAGGTGTAGTTGCTTCGCCGTTGTGCCATCAATGGGGTCCAGGCACAGTGCTTGCTCTGCCGAGGCTGAGTGCCGAGGTTCTTTCGTTTTGCTTTTGTTAGTCACTCTCCTGCGGGGAGGAGTACTGTGTTTATCAAACTGGAGAAACCTAACGGGCAGCTATGACCTCTAGGGAATCTTTGTAAAGGCTTCGTAGTGAATCCCTGGCCATTCACCTTGGGAGTGAATAAGGGTCTTGCAAGCCCGGGCTAGAGAGGGAATCACGGCTCATGGGTAAAGTGTGCGACCTCTGCAGAGGGTAGTGAAACTGATATATCAGCCGTGCTCACGGTTAAGAGCAGCCTTGGGATCCTCTTTGATTAGAGATATAGATGGTTCGAGATACAAGGATTATGTTATGGTTTTGGTTCGAATATGATGATGTTGTTCCTCGATGAGGAAATGGTTCATGGGTTGGTTAATGCTAAAATCTGGCTTCTACTAATGATAAATACCTGACCAACTAAAAGCAACTGCTTGAGCCTAACCCCACATAAAGCTAGTCCACCTCAGCCAAACGGGACATTTGCTGAGTACGTTGATGTGTACTCATCCTTGCTTTACCACAAAACACCAGGTTGTCCGCATTGTAACCACTGCTCCGGAGAAGGCGAAGTCGTGGAAGGAGACTTCCAAGAGTTCCAAGACTACGACGAATTCTAGGTGTGGGTTGGCGGCAACCCCCAGTCAGCTGCCTGTGAAGGCCTTATCTTTACTGCGTTTCGCTAGCACTTTGATTTAACTGTTAAGTTGATGACTATGTGGATGTCTATGACTCTGTGATGTAATAAGTTAATACTCTTTTAAGTTATTATTCGAGCAATGTGCATTGATGTTCATTTATGTAATCGCTGTGTACGTGAGTTCTGATCCTGGCACGTACATAGTTCGCACTTGGTTTGCCTTCCAAAACCGGGTGTGACATAAGTGGTATCAAAGCCCGTGCTGACTGTAGGACCGCTGACCTAGAGTAGCACTGGTCGTACTAAAGACTATTGACCTTCCCTCTCACCTTGACCTCTGATGTTACTTCAAAAATCGGTCACCTCGACCAACCCTATGTTTTACTACATATATATATATACTATATTATACCTTGTTAAAATTTTTATCTTATTCTGTCTATGGTTTATTCACTTGTCATATTAGTTCTGCTCTTACTCTTATGCTTACGGCATCTTTTGTAGATGGCTCGTCTTAGACACACTGCACGTAAGTCGGTGATTCCTTTCCTGCCATCTCGACTTGCGGAGCGTCCTCTGCACCGCACCGTGTCCGGTCAGTCGAGTCACCTGGAGAGACTGCACCACCGCCTGCGTGAGGAGCAGGAACGCCGGCGCCAGCACAGAGAGCAGCAGGGCTCTTCCTCCCCACCCCAGCAGGAGGTGGAGTCCGTGAGGCCCCGTTCCTCTGTTGCCCAGCTGGAGGCGCCCCCTGCACCACCGCGGGACGTCCCGGCTGTTGGAGGAGCTACTGGAGGAGGACTTGGAGGAGACCCCGACGACGGCGACTCAGACCACAGCACGGAGTCTTCGGAGCCGCAGGAGGCGGAAGGATGGGTCGCCCGACCCATCACCCGTGACGCCGCCCGCGGTTGTCACTTCCACGACGCGCTCGACACCTTGCTGCGCCAGGCTTTCGACCGGCACACCTGGTCGATCGAGTATCGTTGTGTAGTCTACCAGCACAGTCGCGGGAGGCCGGACCGCTGGGAGGCTACCTGCCTAGTTCGCCGTCCGGAGGATGACCTCCGGGGTGCGGAGGCCGTTTCGGAGCACTATTCCATTTCCGAGAGGGACACTGCAGAGGCGGCTATGCAGGATGCAGCACGACGTGCACTCTCCCAGTACTGTTCTTTGTTCGGTGGGGTGGCCGACGGTCTTAACCTTCGGTACTACCCCCGCCGCCCTACTGGCAGCACAGAGAGTGTGGTTGTCTCACTTGTTGGTGAGGCTAACCCTAGGTTGAGCAGCACAGTCAACCTAGTCGCAGTGCTTAACACTGAGTTGGATCACTCTCTGGACGAGCTGAGCAGGGCTCGAACGGAGATTGCGGAGTTGCGTGCTGAGCTGGCAGAGCGCCATCACCAGGAGGGTGGTTCTCCCGCTCCTGTTGGGACTCAGCACCCTTACCGCTCGCCGCCGCGTGGTCACCACACTTATGGTTCCCCTGCCTGTAAGACCAGGATAGATCTGGATCCTTAGATCGTTAGCGTCGAAGTTTGTAATAATTCTTAAGTCAGATGTCTCAGTCTTAAATAGTTAGTTTAGTTTGCTTATCAGTTGCTTCCAATTAGCTTAGTTTGCTTATCAGTTGCTTGCATGCTTGTTATGATGAACTTGTGCTGGATTTGAATCTTTGTAATGACTGTTGCCAACCTGTGGGTTTCTCCTGCAGTTTGGCCTAGCTATAATGTTAATAAAGTCAGTTATTTAGTTGGGAAGCCATTTACTTCTACTTTCCTTCTTATCTGAGAGGCTGTGTTGGATCGTAATGAGGATCAGTGAAGCTCTTTGTTCACTCAGTGTCATGAAGAATTCTGTATTTCCTTTTCTTATGCTGGAGGGTTGTAAGATCAATGCTGATGTATGAATGTCTTCCACAGATGTCTGACAACAGGCGCCGATGCAACAGGCGTGCTCAGCAAGAGCAGCATGACCAGCAGGAGGAACAACAGAGGCAGCCTCCCCCGCCACCCCCGATGACAGTGGAGCAGATGTTCTTGATGCAGACTCAGGCAGTGCAGGCCATTGGGCAGACTCTGGCAGCCATGCAGCAGGCTCAACAGCAACCCCAACCCCAATTGCAAGTGCAGATGCCCCAGATGCCACGGGATAAGCGTGGTGAGTTCATGAGAGGGCACCCTCCTACCTTCGCCCATTCTGCTGACCCCATGGATGCAGAAGACTGGCTGCGTGCAGTGGAAAGGGAACTGCGCACCGCCCAATGTGACGACAGGGAGAAGGTTCTGTATGGTCCCCGTCAGCTAAGGGGAGCAGCCCAGTCCTGGTGGGAGTCCTACCTCGCCACCCATGCTGACCCCGAAGCCATCACCTGGGAAGAATTCAGCGAGAGTTTCCGCAGGTACCATGTGCCAGAGGGACTGATGATCGTGAAGAAGGAGGAGTTTCTGGCTCTGAAGCAGGGGCCCATGTCTGTTAGTGAGTACAGAGACAAGTTTCTGCAGCTATCTCGGTATGCACCTGAGGATGTCAACACTGATGCTAAGAGGCAGTACAGGTTCATGAGGGGTTTGGTGGATCCCCTGCATTACCAGCTGATGAATCACACCTTCCCCACCTTCCAGCACCTGATCGATAGGGCAGTTATGACTGAGAAGAAGCGTAAGGATATGGAAGATCGGAAGCGCAAGATGAGTGGACCCCAGACCGGAGGCATCAGCCGTCCACGTTTCTCAGGCAGTTCATCTCAGCAAGGCAGGCCTGGTCACCCACAGGGATATCAGAATCAGAACCAGCGTCCGCATCAGCAGCAGTTTCAGAGGCAGTATCAGCAGCAGCAGCAGTATCGTCAACACAGTCAGCAAGGAGGTAATCAGTATCAGAAGCAGAACAACCAGGCACCTCGCCTTCCTGCCCCAGCAGCAAACCAGAGCAACCAAGCAGCCCCAGCGCAAGGAGGAGGCAGAGGATGTTTCCACTGTGGAGAACAAGGCCACTGGGCGATGCAGTGCCCGAAGAAGGTGGCGCAGCAGCAGACCAACCCCAATGCTCCAACAAGGCAAGGTGTACTGCAGCCAACGGCAGGCAATCGTAACCAAGCGTACAACCGTGGAAAGGTGAACCACTTGGAGGCCGAAGCGATCCAGGATGCACCAGATGTGGCAGTAGGTATGTTCTCAGTCGAATCTCATCCCACGAAAATGCTATTTGATACTGGTGCAACTCATTCATTTGTCACTGCAACCTGGGTAGAATTGCATAACATCTCAGTAGAGGCCATGATGCCGCCCATGAGGATTAATTCAGTTGGTGGCAAGGTGCAAACAGATAAAATATGCTCAAATATAAGGGTGGAAATAAGGGGGATAGGATTCCCCAGTGACTTAATAGTAATAGACACCCCTGGGATAGATATTATTCTAGGGATGAATTGGTTAATGAAGTATGAAGCGAATGTTAGCTGTGACAAGAGGACCGTAACATTGAAGTCCCCGTCAGGAGAAGAGGTAGTGGCCGAGCTAAGGATGCCTAAATCAGCGGAGGGTGTCTGTCACCAAATTTCAGTTGATAGTAAGGAGCCCAACCCGCTCGAGGCTATCAAGGTTGTGTCGGACTTTCCGGACGTATTTCCCGAGGAGCTAACGGGCATGCCACCCGAGAGAAAAGTCGAATTTGCCATAGAGCTTATCCCTGGTACCGCCCCCATCTCCAAAAGAGCCTACCGAGTGTCTGGGCCAGAATTGGTGGAACTCAAGAAGCAGATAGATGAGATGTTAGAGAAGGGTTATATCAGGCCAAGCACCTCGCCTTGGGCCGCTCCAGTGTTGTTTGTAGAGAAGAAAGATGGTACCAAAAGGATGTGCATAGACTACAGAGCCTTGAATGAAGTCACTGTCAAAAACAAGTACCCCCTGCCAAGGATAGAAGATTTGTTCGACCAGCTCAGAGGTGCCAGCGTATTCTCGAAGATAGATCTGAGGTCAGGTTACCATCAACTCAGAATCCGACCCTCGGACATACCAAAGACGGCATTCATCACCAAGTACGGGTTATATGAATTCACAGTTATGTCCTTTGGTTTGACAAATGCGCCAGCCTTCTTTATGTACCTGATGAACAGTGTGTTCATGGATTATCTGGACAAGTTTGTGGTAGTGTTTATCGATGATATTCTCATATACTCTCAAAGTGAGGAAGATCATGTAGAGCATTTGAAGATGGTGTTGCAAAGACTTCGAGAGCATCAGTTGTATGCCAAGCTGAGCAAATGCGAGTTCTGGATTCATGAAGTCTTGTTTCTGGGTCACATCATAAATCAAGATGGGTTGGCAGTGGATCCGAAGAAAGTGGCAGATATCCTGAACTGGAAAGCACCAAAGGATGTTCGTGGGATCAAGAGCTTCATTGGAATGGCTGGGTATTACAGGCGTTTCATCGAAGGCTTCTCAAAGATTGCAAGACCAATGACAGCGTTACTAGCGAAGAAAGTTGAGTTTAAGTGGACCCAAAAGTGTCAGGAAGCATTTGAGGAACTGAAAAATAGATTGACTACAGCTCCGGTGTTAGTCCTGCCTGATGTTCACAAGCCATTCTCAGTGTATTGCGATGCTTCTTACACCGGATTGGGATGTGTGCTAATGCAAGAAGGAAGAGTTGTAGCATACTCATCTCGACAGCTGAAGATTCATGAGAAAAATTATCCCACACATGACCTAGAGTTGGCAGCAGTAGTTCATGCTTTGAAGACCTGGAGACATTACCTGTATGGGCAGAAGTGCAACATTTACACAGATCATAAAAGTCTGAAGTACATATTCACCCAGTCAGAGTTAAACATGAGACAGCGAAGATGGTTGGAATTGATCAAAGACTATGAGTTGGAGATACATTACCATCCAGGCAAAGCCAATGTTGTTGCAGATGCTCTGAGCAGGAAGAGTCAGGTCAATATGATGGCTACGTACCCAATGCCATATGAGTTAGCCAAGGAGGTCGACAGACTGAGTCTCGGTTTCCTGAACAGTACGCAAGGAGTAACAGTGGAATTAGAGCCCACCCTAGAGCGGGAGATCAAAGAAGGGCAGAAGGATGATGAAAACATCAACAAGATCCGGCAGCTAATCTTAGAAGGAAGAGGCAAAGGCTTTCGAGAGGATGAAGAGGGGGTAATATGGTTCAAGGACCGATTGTGTGTCCCCGACCTCAAACCTATTCGGGAGCTGATCCTAAAGGAAGCTCATGAGACAGCCTACTCCATACACCCGGGAAGCGAAAAGATGTACCAGGATTTAAAAAGGAGGTTTTGGTGGTATGGCATGAAAAGAGAAATCGTAGAATATGTCGCCATCTGTGATAGCTGTCAGAGAACCAAAGCAGAGCATCAAAGGCCCGCCGGATTGTTGCAGCCATTGCGAATTCCTCAGTGGAAGTGGGATGAGATCGGGATGGATTTTATAGTTGGCCTACCTCGTACCCGGGCCGGTTATGATTCCATCTGGGTGGTTGTGGACCGCTTAACAAAGGTGGCCCATTTCATACTGTGAAGACCACATACACCGGAGCAACGTTAGCTGAGTTATACATGTCACGGATAGTTTGCCTTCATGGTGTGCCGAAGAAGATAGTGTCAGATCGAGGAACGCAGTTCACCTCTCATTTTTGGCAGCAGCTACAAGAAGCTTTGGGCACCCATTTGAACTTCAGCTCGGCTTATCACCCGCAGACAGACGGTCAGACTGAAAGAACTAACCAGATCCTAGAAGATATGCTGAGAGCCTGTGCGTTGCAAGACAAGTCAGGATGGGACAAAAGGTTACCTTATGCAGAATTCTCCTATAACAATAGCTACCAGGCCAGCTTGAAGATGTCACCGTTTCAGGCACTCTATGGACGGAGTTGTAGGACTCCGCTGCATTGGGACCAGCCTGGAGAGAGACAGGTGTTTGGCCCCGACATTTTGCTTGAAGCCGAAGAGAATATCAAAATGGTTCGGGAGAATCTGAAGATAGCACAATCAAGGCAGCGAAGCTATGCGGACCGAAGGAGAAGAGAACTGAGTTTCGAAGTGGGGGATTTCGTCTATCTGAAGGTGTCACCTATCAGGGGAGTCAGAAGGTTCAGAGTTAAAGGCAAGTTAGCACCCCGGTACGTTGGACCATATCAGATTCAAGCAAAGCGTGGAGAAGTGGCTTACCAACTCAACCTACCAGAAAGTTTGTCGGCAGTGCACAATGTGTTCCACGTGTCACAATTGAAGAAGTGTCTGCGAGTACCAGAAGAACAGTTGCCAGTGGAGGGTTTGGAAGTCCAGGAGGATCTGACATACATAGAGAAGCCAACGCAGATTCTGGAGTTCGCAGACAGAGTCACCCGGAGGAATACCATCAGAATGTGCAAAGTCAGATGGGGACACCACTCGGAGGAAGAAGCAACCTAGGAACGAGAAGATGATCTGAAAGCCAAATACCCTAAACTCTTTGCTGACCAACCCTGAATCTCGGGGCGAGATTCTTTTAAGGGGGATAGGTTTGTAACACCCTGAATTTGGGGGTATAAAATTTATTTGCTCATATTCACAAATTCAGGTGTTACTTCCCTTTTCTCATCCTTCCCCAATCTTCTCATTCTCATTTCTATAGGAGAAAAGTGGTTATTTTATTTGTAACTATAGTCTATTATCTCAAACTCCAAGGGAGTATGAATTGTTGCATCATGTTGAACCCTGGATTTCACTTTTGTTTGGTGCATAATTCTCAAAAAGTCTAATTTGAATTTGTGGCTTATTTGAATTTGAATCAAATAGAGAAAATAAAAAGAAAAGAGAAAACAAAAACCAGAATAAAAGAAAAAGGAAAAGAAGCCCGCTTCCCCCCCGCCCCCTCGGCCTTTCGGCCCACCAGGCCCATCCCGCGCGCGCGCCCTCCGCCCCCCCGCTCTCTCTGCCCTGGCGGGCCCGCCCGTCAGCGCGGCCGCCGTCTCCGCGCCCGCCCCTCCTCTCTCTCTGCGCCGCGGGCCCGGCCTGTCAGCCCCGCCTTCCCCGCGCCCGCGTTCGCTTTCCCCTCTCTCTCTGCTCGCGGGCCCGAGCTGTCAGCTCCTCCGTCCCCGCGTAACCGCCGCCGCGCGTGCCGCGGACTCCGCGCCCACGTCGCGCGTGGAGCTCGCCCCCACCTCGCCTCGGCCACTTGAGCCCGGAGCCCCACTCGCCCTCTCCCCCTCCCTCATTTGCGCACCTGCAGGCCCCTCTCTCACCTCCCCCTCGCTGCGCGCACGCCAGAGCGCCATCGCCGCGAACCGCCGCCGTCCCGAGCTCGTTTCCCGGCCGCCGTTGGAGCTCCGCCGTGTCCATTGCCACGGTGAGCTTCGCCCCGACGTCCGCAACTCGGGACGCGCCCCAATTTCCCCTCTCCCTCCCCGAATTCCTCCGCCCGCGCTCACCCGCCGTTCGCTGCGCCGCCGCCGAGGTCCGCCATCGTCGACTCGGGCTGTCGCCGCGTCTCCGTCGCCACCGAGGAGTCCCCGGAGTTCGCCTTGAGGTAAGGAACCTCCCATGCCCCCTCCCTTCCCCTCTTTTGCACCCTGACGCGTTTAATTGCTCGCCGGAGTCCCTTAGCGCCGCCGCCGAGCCGCTTCGCCGTGAACCGCCCCCCTCCGGTGCCCCTGTCCCGACCTAGTCCCCACCAAAAGGTTCCCCATGCCCTCCCCAACCTCCCCGGCCATTCAGATCGCCCCAAGGACCCGTAGGGCCCCCGCGCCCCTCGTCTCCGGCGAGCACCTCCGCCGCGGGGACGGGCGCCGCCACCTCAGCTGGCTGGGGAAGGAGACAGAAGCCAGCCGCCCCATCCCCGCCGTCCATCTCAGATCGGGTGGCCCCGTTTTAAATAGGCCGAGTCCAATCCTAGCCGTCCGCCCAAGATCCAACGGCCCAGAGCCGTTTCCCCCGTGCCCGCGCCCCGCTCTGCCGCTGGGCCCCGCCTATCAGCCCGCCCGCGCCCCGCTCTGCCGCCCGGCCCCGTCTGTCAGCCCCGCACCCGCGCTGCCCGCCCGGCCCCGCCTGTCAGCCGCTCACGCCGCCGCGCGCTCGCGCGCCTGCCCGCGATCTAATCTCGGGCGTTGATCTGAGATCCAACGGCCGTAGGAGCCCGATACCCCTTCGCCCGCGCGTTTTCTTAAAGAGACCCCTGGTTTTCTGAAATTTAACCCGCCGTCCCTGGTTTCTCGCAGTTAGGTCCTCAGACCTTTTTATTTAATTCAAAATAGGTCCTTAGGGTATATTTTTAACCCCTAAACTTGTAAAATTCATAACTTTGCCATATGAACTCCAAATTAGGTGCTTCAAATTGCAAAATGTTCATAATATTATTATCTATCTGTTTATGCAATGTTTCCCTGCTGTTTCCATGTCCTAATTAATGGTTAATCATTAGGATAGGATTAAGGTTATTGGAACCTTATTTGAAATAATTAGAAGTTGGTAGACTTTAATAAAAATTGGAGCACTTAAGTTTAAGGACTTAAACACCTAAGTTTAGGAACTTAAAACCAGATAATGATTTAATCCCACCACTGACTTAAACCTGAGTAGTGGATAATGAATCCTTTTTGTATAGTCCTCTACCCTAGACCTAGGGAATACCAGAGTGCCTATCCCTTTTCTATTATGAACTTGTGATTTCTCTGCTGCATATGTTTGGTATATTGTTTTTGTTTGTTATTTCCCCAAGTGCATAGTGTGAATGATTACTTTACGTAGACAACGAGCAGTCTGTGTTTTCCGAGGAAGTTGCAGAGGAAGTTCCTGATCAGCAGTTTGGTGAACGCAAGTGTCCTCTGACCCATTATGTCCTATTCATTTATAACTTACTATCCCGCATTACTTACTTGAAACCTAAGGATTGACTAGCTTTACACTTTACTTTATCCTTGATGACCTTATGGGCTATTATGGTTAGCATTCTGCTACTGCCTTAACTTAATCAATGAACATGATGTGAATATTTATGATACTGTTATCCTGATGATGTTGATGATCTTGTGATACTCTAGGGGGCTCAGGCTGTTTCCTGAGTACCTCTCCGTAAGGACCTGTTCGTTGAGAGACCACCCGGGATAACAGTGCAACCATGAGGGTGAAATGGGATGCCCTTAGCTAATTAATTAGAGGAACTAGAGGTGTAGTTGCTTCGCCGTTGTGCCGTCAATGGGGTCCAGGCACAGTGCTTGCTCTGCCGAGGCTGAGTGCCGAGGTTTTTTCGTTTTGCTTTTGTTAGTCACTCTCCTGCGGGGAGGAGTACTGTGTTTATCAAACTAGAGAAACCTAACGGGCAGCTATGACCTCTAGGGAATCTTTGTAAAGGCTTCGTAGTGAATCCCTGGCCATTCACCTTGGGAGTGAATAAGGGTCTTGCAAGCCCGGGCTAGAGAGGGAATCACGGCTCATGGGTAAAGTGTGCGACCTCTGCAGAGGGTAGTGAAACTGATATATCAGCCGTGCTCACGGTTAAGAGCAGCCTTGGGATCCTCTTTGATTAGAGATACAGATGGTTCGAGATACAAGGATTATGTTATGGTTTTGGTTCGAATATGATGATGTTGTTCCTCGATGAGGAAATGGTTCATGGGTTGGTTAATGCTAAAATCTGGCTTCTACTAATGATAAATACCTGACCAACTAAAAGCAACTGCTTGAGCCTAACCCCACATAAAGCTAGTCCACCTCAGCCAAACGGGACATTTGCTAAGTACGTTGATGTGTACTCATCCTTGCTTTACCACAAAACACCAGGTTGTCCGCATTGTAACCACTGCTCCGGAGAAGGCGAAGTCGTGGAAGGAGACTTCCAAGAGTTCCAAGACTACGACGAATTCTAGGTGTGGGTTGGCGGCAACCCCCAGTCAGCTGCCTGTGAAGGCCTTATCTTTACTGCGTTTCGCTAGCACTTTGATTTAACTGTTAAGTTGATGACTATGTGGATGTCTATGACTCTGTGATGTAATAAGTTAATACTCTTTTAAGTTATTATTCGAGCAATGTGCATTGATGTTCATTTATGTAATCGCTGTGTACGTGAGTTCTGATCCTGGCACGTACATAGTTCGCACTTGGTTTGCCTTCCAAAACCGGGTGTGACAGCGAGGACACGATTCCTCCCGAGACCGGGGTCGAGGCCGAGTCCGGGGGTCGGGCGAGATGGAGACCTCCTCCGAGGCTGGAGCGTGAGGTCGGGCGAGGCGGAGCTTCCTGTTGCGCCTGAGGCTTGAACTTGGTGGTTGATCGTGACTTGTTGTCAGTCGTTGCCGGGGTGGCTGACACGGTAGTCGGAGCGGAGCGAGCGGCGCTGTTTTCCTATCATATCAGACAGTAAAGAGGAGGGGTGAAGTGACTGCGGTCACTTCGGCCTGGCCGACTGAGGCACGTGTGTCAGGATACGGCGTCAGGCATCCCCCGCATTTAATGTGCCTGTGAAGCGGTCGGTTGGTGAGGCGGTATGGCCAAGGTTGCTTCACAATGAAGCCTGCCCAAGCCGGGCCTCGGGAGAGCCGAGGGGGCGCCTGCCGTCTGAGGAGGCCCTCGGGCGAGGCGTGAATTCGTCTGGGACCACTGTTCCAACCCGAGGCTGGGCTCGGGTGAGATCGCGTTCCTTGGGCAGACGAAGTCTTGGCTTGAACCGCACCCGTCAGTTGGTCTGAGGGTGTTAACCAGTCGTGATTAGGAGCGTTGGGGGTGCCCCTAATTATGGTACCCGACAGTAGCCCCTGAGCCTCGAAGGGAGTGATGGTACTCGCTTGGAGGCTTTTGCCGTGTTTTCAGTGAGGGGACCGGCCTTTCTCGGTTTTTTGCCTTGTTCTGGTGGGTGCGCGCGAGCGCACCCGCCGGGTGTAGCCCCCGAGGCCTCGGAGGAGTGGTTTGACTCCTCTAAGGTATGAATGCTTTTCGTGGTGCTTCGGCCGGTCTGATCGTTCCCTCATGTGGCCCGGCAGTAGCCCGGGTGCGTGGTCGGGTTCCAAGTTATAAGGCTGGTTTGTTGACGCTGTCAACAGTTTTGGCCATAGCCGGGTGCGAGAGCAGCCCCCAAGCCTCTACACGGAGCGAGAGGACGATCAAGGACTTTCCTGACTTTTATTATACGCCCCTGCGTCGCCTTTCTGCAAGGAGGGGGGGGGGAAGGCACCATGTTGCCCTCGAAGGGCGTCGAACATGGTGTTTCCAGTGAGCTGCTAATGGGTGATCCAAGTGGACGCCCGTGCCCCATTCGTTAGGGGTCGGCTGTGGCTCAGAGGCGTGCTCCAAAAGTACCTGCGGGTGATTCGTCGGACCTAGACCCCTTCGATAGGGTCCGACGGCTCGATGCCTCCCTCCGGTGGGATTCCGTTACAAATCATTCCCGCCGGTCTCGGAAATGTCCTAGGGTACCTCGGGAGCATAGCCCAAGCCTTGGTTATGTATCGAACGTACGCAGAGTCATCCCTCACTCTGCATGCTCTGGGGCGACTGTCGAACCCTTTCGAGGGGCCAGCCTACGAACCCCTGATCAGTAGTGGGCACGGAGCCCGGGCGCTCTGGGGTGGCTGTCGAACCCTTCTGAGGGGCCAGCCTTCAAACCCCTGATCAGTAGGAGGGCTCGGGGCCCGCTTCCTCCGCCGAGAAGGATCCTTTCCGCAACGTCCCCTTTCCCGGTCCCTATGGCAAGAGAGAGAGAGAGAGAGGAGGAGGAGGGGAAGGATATGAATTTAAATAAGGTGGCGCACCTTTTTTGACGCGGTCATTATGGCGAAGACGAAGCGACGCTCGCCTCGCCTGCCAGAGGTGTTGCCTGCTCCGTCAGGGAGTTAATGCGACGAGACGGGCGATTCGCGTGGCGCCCGTTGCGCGTGCGAGCCGTTCGAGGAACGGGGCATGGGCGCGTTGTCTTCACGCTATGAGAGAGGGCTCTCCCGTCGCTTCAGGAGGGGACGCGAGCCTACAGGCGACTTGACTGCTGCCTCCACTCGTCTGCCGCTGCAGTTACTGCCGGCCCACTTTTGACCATTCCAACCATCGTGCCTACCCCGCGACTGACTAACCCGTGGCCATCACCTTTAATTGGCACTATTGGGTCATGCACAGGGGTACCTCGAGTCGTGGTACTGGTCCCACAGTCGAGGAGGCGCAGCATTAGCGTGAGTGGCGGTGTAGCTTCTTGCACGTCGTAACCGGCACGCCGGTTACATGACATGCGGGCCCACTTCCTTTGCGCTGGTCCACTGGATGTGGACGGAGCCGAAGGGGCGCACAGTTGCGGTGCAGTTGGATGCTGGTCGTGTGGCAGTCCACCCTTTCGACCACCGGTTTCTGCGAAGATGGGAGAGCGCTTGTAACCGCGGGACGGTTACATGCCTCGCGTGCGGCGGTTCGCCTTCTTCGTACTTCGGATCAGCTCGTATGACGTGTGGGTCCCAGCCCCCATGTCGTGGGGGGAGAACCCTGGAGGATGTTAGTGGGGATTTCGCCCGTGACGCTAAGGGGTGCAAGCGAGGAGGTCTGCCTATAAAAGGGGGATCGATCCCCTGGGTAGTGGCCATGCCTTCGTCCTCCCCTCATGCCTTGCGCCCTTCCGCCTTTTGAGCCCCCAGATGGGGTGCCCCAGCGTCGCCTTGCTCTTGCTGTCGTTGGAGGAGCGCGGCCTCGTGGAGATCGGTACCTTTCAACCATCGTTTGGCTTCAAGGATTTTCATCGTGCAGCTCGGCTGCACTCCCTCACCAATGGGCAGTTTGGTGGGGAAAAGCAAGCCGGGTTGCGGCCTCCGCCCCGCCCTCAGCTTCAAGGATCTTCGTCATCCTTGCTGAGGCGGAGGGAGAGCTGAGCCGGGGTTCTACCTCCCGCATGGGCCGGCAGGCCGTCTCCTCCTTTAGCATTTAGGGGAGAAGGCGCTCACCGACCTTGCGGAGGGGTGAACTTCGGCAACGCAGGACCGGTCGACCACAAGCATCGTCAGCTCCAGCGTGCCTGGCTCGCTGGCTCAGCTGGCTCTGTCGCGGCCTCCGACGCTGCGTCCTGCCGCTTGATCTGGGCTCGGGCGTCTGTTGCGCCGCGCGCACCGGTGGACCGCCCAAGACGCCGTACGCCACATGGGCGGCGTCGTGTTCTTGGATTGTCTTGTCCTCAATCCGGCACGATGCCTCTGCACGGAGGTCGGGGCCTGCCCATCCGCGAGGACCTGAGTGGGGATCTGCCGGTGCAGGCTGGGGCGTCCGCCATTCGTCGGCGTGGCGCTAGCGCGCAGGTGGCCACTGTCGTCGGTGCTGAGGTGGTGGCAGCCGGAGAAGGTTTCTCTGCCGACGAGACCATCGACGCTAGCTGCGGCCGGACCCCCGACTCTTTGGCTTTGATGGCTTGTCCTCGCCCCTCGAGCGGAGACGCGGGCGAGGGCCTCGTCACAGCAGCGTCGGCCCTGAGGTCATCGCTGCTGCTGTTTAGCCGCCCGAAGCGGGGGTCGTTGTCGCTGCTGCTGCAGAGGTCGCCGGCAAGCCGCTTGGAGTTTGTCATCCCGCAGGCCCTCCGATGTGGAGGTTGTTCGTACCCGCAGGAACGGAACTGGAGTCCCGTTTGTAATGGCACCTTGAGTGCTAGTGTATGTTCATTGTGGCTGTCGAGGCCTGAACATTCGGGTATTCGAGAGTGAAGCTGTGTGTCTTCCTCATTCCGAGCGCTGGGACTTGTCTGTTGGCTGGCCGAACCACTTAACCGAGCGTCGGTTGCCTTTCGCGGAAGGTGACGAGTGAGGTGTCCGTATCCCGGAGGCGTAGGAGTCCCTCGGCTCTGTCGGCCTTGCCGCTCTAGGCTTCCCTGGCTCAGTTTTCGGAACCCTCGGCTGCTCTGCGATGAGCCGGAGCCGGAGGCAGCGGTGTTAGCGCGGACAGACACGGAGTCGGCTCGGAAAGGGACTTCGTTGGCCCGGGAGATGGCGGCTTCCCAGGCCGAGGAAGATGTGGTAGCAGCCGCTGGAGCTTGGCCAAGACATCTGCTGGTGCAGTGCTGGCGTCCTCCCTTAGGTGGAGGTCCTTTTGCCTGGGTCGCCGTCTGAGGCCGGGCCTGGTTCCGCCGAGGGTGGAATCAACACCGAGGGTGCTGCCGCTCCCCCTGCCGATGCCAGAACCTGCAGGAACAGTTTGTCTATAGCATATGCAAGCTTTTTCACGGCCGCCGAGGCCTAAACACTTTATCGTCGTGTTTAAAAAGCTGCGTCTTCTCTCCTCTTGTTTCGAGCATCACAACTTGTCTGTCAATGACAGAATCGTTTATCCGAACGAGAGTTACTTTTCGCGGAAGGTGATGAGTGAGGTATCCGTATCCCGGAGGCGTAGGAGTCCCTCGGCTCGGTCGGCCTTGCCGCTTACGTGCACTCTCATTTGGTCGAAGGATTCCATTATTGGGACAGTCGAGAAGGCGCGAAAGTCGTTTTCTACCTGAGTGTTAGGACTTGTTCGGTAGCAGGATCGCTTATCCGAGCGTGAGTTACTTCTCGCGGAAGGTGATGAGTGAGGTATCCATATCCCGGAGGCATAGGAGTTCCTCGACTTGATCGGCCTTGCCGCTTACGTGTACTCTCGTCGTTCTCAGGATCCCGCTATCAATACGGAAGTTGAAAGCACAAAGGTTGTTTTGGTAGAAAATTTTTTTGAGGAAAATTTTGACGCAGAGGGGGTTCCCCCCTTCTAGCCCCCGAGGGAGGGTCGGGCTTTGCTGAGGCAAGGCCGACCCTTCCTTGACGGTTAGACTTTGTGTATGTAAATGAGGTACATGAACGACTTAAAACATCTTAAGGGTAGAAGCGACGTAGCTGTTGGATGTTCCAAGCGTTGCTGTAGACCTCGCCTTGGTCGTTGGCCAGCTTGTATATTCCGGGCTTCAAGATCTTGGCGATGATGAAGGGCCCTTCCCAAGGAGGAGTGAGCTTGTGGTGCCCTTGGGCGTCCTGTCGCAGGCGAAGCACCAAGTCTCCCATTTGGAAGCCTCGGGACCGAACGCTTCGGGCGTGGTAGCGCCGCAACGACTGCTGGTACCGTGCCGAATGTAGTAGGGCGACGTCCCGAGCCTCCTCGAGTTGGTCCAGCGAGTCTTCTCGGCTGGTCTGGTTGCTTCGGTCGTCGTACGCCTTGGTCCTCGGGGACCCGTATTCTAAGTCCGTGGGGAGGACGGCCTCGGCCCCATAGACTAGAAAGAACAGCGTAAAACCCGTGGCGCGGCTCGGCGTCGTCCTCAGACTCCAGACTACCGAGGGTAGCTCTTTCATCCACCGCTTGCCGAACTTGTTGAGGTCGTTGTAGATCCTTGGTTTGAGCCCCTGCAGAATCATACCGTTGGCATGCTCCACCTGCCCATTCGTCATGGGATGAGCTACGGCGGCCCAGTCCACACGGATGTGGTGGTCGTCGCAGAAGTCCAGGAACTTTTTTCCGGTGAACTGCGTGCCATTGTCGGTGATGATTGAGTTTGGGACCTCGAACCGATGAATAATGTTGGTGAAGAATGCCACCGCCTGCTCGGACCTGATGCTGTTTAGGGGTCGGACCTCGATCCACTTGGAGAATTTGTCGATAGTGACCAGCAGGTGCGTGAAGCACCCGGGTGCCTTCTGCAAGGGACCGACGAGGTATAGACCCCACATAACAAATGGCCAGATGATGGGTATCGTCTGCAAGGCCTGAGCGGGCAGATGCATCTGCTTTGCGTAGAATTAACACCCCTGGCAGGAGCGCACAATCCTAGTGGCGTCGGCCACCGCGGTTGGCCAGTAGAAACCTTGTCGGAAGGCATTCCTCACGAGGGCTCGAGGCGCTGCATGGTGGCCGCAAGCCCCCGAGTGTATTTCTTGCAACAGCTCTTGTCCTTGGGCGATAGATATGCATCGTTGAAGGATGCCCGAGGGGCTGCGGTGATAGAGTTCTTTCTCATCACCCAGCAGGACAAATGACTTGGCGCGCCAAGCTAGCCGCCGAGCTTTGGTCTTGTCGATGGGAAGCTCTCCTCAGAGGAGATATTCTAGGTACGGGGTCTGCTAGTTCGGATCTGGCATGACCCCATTCTGTTCCTCTTCGATGGGCAAGGCCTCTTCCTCGATGGCCGAGGGTGCCTCGGATGCGGCCGAGGGTACCTAGGGCTCGGCCGAGGGTGCCTCGGGCTGGGCCGAGGCTTCCTCAGGCTCGGGCGCGTCGTCGATCTTGACGGATGGTTGATGTAGGTCTCTGGAGAAGACGTCCGGGGGAACTGTCGTTTGCCCCGAGGCTATTTTCGCCAGCTCGTTCGCAGTCTCGTTGTACCGTCAGGCGATGTGGTTGAGCTCCAGCCCGTAGAACTTGTTCTCCAGGCGCCGGACTTCGTCGCAGTAGGCTTCCATCCTCCGGTCACGGCAGTGGGAGTTCTTCATGACTTGGTCAATGACAAGCGGCGAGTCGCCTCGAGCGTCGAGGCGTCGGACCCCTAGATCGATGGCGATGCGTAGCCCGTTAACCAGTGCTTTGTACTCGGCCACGTTGTTTGATGCCGGAAAATGGAGGCGAATGACGTAGCGGAGATGCTTTCTGAGGGGTGAAACGAAGAGCAGGCCAGCGCCCGCTCCTGTTTTCATGAGTGACCCATCGAAGTACATGGTCCAGAGCTCGGGCTAGATCGGAGTTGTCGGTAACTGGGTGTCAGTCCACTCAGCTAGGAAGTCTGCCAAGACCTGGGATTTTATGGCCTTCTGAGGTGCGAATGATAGTGTTTCGCCCATAAGCTCCACCGCCCACTTTGCTATCCTACCCGAGGCCTCACGGCACTGGATGATCTCCCCCAGGGGGAAGGATGACACCACAGTTACCGGATGAGACTCGAAGTAGTGTCGCAACTTTCGCCATGTCAGGATCACTGTGTAGAGCAGCTTCTGGATCTGTGGGTAGCGAGCTTTGGTCTCGGAAAGCACTTCACTGATGAAGTAGACTGGCCTCTGGACGGGCAGTGCATAACCTTCTTCTCGTCTCTCGACTACGATCGCGGCGCTGACCACCTGAGTAGTCGCGGCTACGTAGATATAGAGGGCTTCTCCTGCGGCGAAGGGCACCAGGATCAGCGTGTTCGTAAGGAGCGCCTTAAGGTTTCCAAGGGCTTCCTCGACCTCGGGGGTCCAAGTGAAGCACTCGGCCTTCCTTAAGAGGCGGTATAGAGGCAAGCCTTTCTCGCCAAGGCGCGAGATGAAGCGGCTTAGAGCCGCAAGGCATCCCATGACCCTCTGTACTCCTTTCAAATCTTTGATCGGTCCCATGCTAGTGATGGCCGCGATTTTCTCCAGGTTGGCCTCGATGCCCCGCTCGGAGACGATGAACCCAAGGAGCATGCCTCGGGGGACTCCGAAGACACTTCTTGGGATTGAGTTTCACACCTTTCGCTCTCAGACACTTGAATGTCGTTTCAAGGTCAGAGAGGAGGTTAGAGGCTCTCTTCGTCTTGACACCGATGTCATTGACGTAAGCCTCGACCGTTCTGCCGATGTGTTCTCCGAACACGTGGTTCATGCACCTCTGGTAAGTGGAGCCTGCATTCCTCAACCCAAATGGCATTGTGGTGTAACAGTACATGCCAAAAGGTGTGATGAAAGAAGTCGCGAGCTGGTCGGACTCTTTCATCTTGATTTGGTGATAGCCTAAGTAGGCATCGAGGAATGACAGGGTTTCGCACCCAGCAGTGGAGTCCACGATTTGATCGATGTGAGGTAGAGGGTAGGGAACTTTCGGACATGCTTTGTTTAGACCAGTGTAGTCTACACACATCCTCCATTTCCCATCCTTCTTCCTTACAAGAACAGGGTTAGCTAACCATTCGGGATGGAATACCCTTTGATGAACCCTGCCGCGAGTAGCTTGTGGATCTCCTCGCATATGGCCTTGCGCTTTTCCTCGTCGAAACGGTGCAGGGTTTGCTTCACGGGTCGGGCTCCAGCTCTGATGTCCAGTGAGTGCTCGGCGACATCCCTCGGTATGCCGGGCCTGTCCGAGGGACTCCACGCAAAGACTTTGGCATTTGCGCGGAGAAAGTCGACGAGCACTGCTTCCTATTTGGGGTCGAGCTTGGAGCCGATCCGAACTTGCTTGCTGGCGTCGTTGCTGGGGTCGAGAGAGACGGACTTGACCGCCTCAACAGGTTCGAAGTTGCCGGCGTGCCACTTCGCGTCGGGCGCCTCCTTGCAGAGGCGTTCCAGGTTGGCGATGAGGGCCTCGGACTCGACGAGAGCCTCGGCGTACTCCACGCACTCCACGTCGCATTTGTACACGTGGCGGTACGTGGATCCGACAGTGATGATCCCACTCGGGCCCGGGATCTTGAGCTTGAGGTAGGTGTAGTTGGGGACGACCATGAACTTGGCATAGCATGGTCTTCCCAACACCGCATGGTAGGTTCCTCGGAACCTGACGACCTCAAAGATGAGAGCTTCCTTTCGGAAGTTAGAGGGAGTTCCGAAGCAGACGGGTAAGTCGATCCGTCCGAGGGGTAGGATTCGCCTCCCGGGTGCGATCCCGTGGAAGGGTGCTGCACCGGCCCAGACTTCGGACCGATCAACCCCTAAGAGTTCTAGGGTCTCGACGTAGATGATGTTAAGGCTGCTGCCTCCGTCCATGAGGACCTTGGAGAGCCTAACGTTGCCGATGATCGGATCGACGACGAGTGAGTACTTTCCCGGGCTTGGCACGAAGTCGGGGTGGTTGCCTTGGTCGAAGGTGATAGGCTTGTCGGACCAGTCTAGGTAGACTGGCGCCGCCACCTTCACCAAGCAGACTTCCCGGCGCTCCTGCTTGCGGTGCCAAGCCGAGGCGTTCGCCGCCTGCCCGCCGTAGATCATGAAGCAGTTATGGACTTCCGGGAATCCCTCTTCCTTGCCGCCCTCCTTCTTGTCGTTGTCATGGTCCTTGCCATCCTCCGTCGGGGGCCCGGTCTTATGGAAGTGGCGTCGGAGCATGACACATTCTTCGAGGGTGTGCTTGACGGGCCCCTGGTGATAGGGGCACGGCTCTTTGAGCATCTTGTCGAACGCGCCGGCCCCTCCATGTGGTTTCCGAGGGTTCCTGTGCTCGGTCGCAGCGACGAGATTCGCGTCTGCGGCGTCGCGCTTCGCTCGCGACTTGTTTTTGGCCTTCTTCTTCGTGCCCCATTGGGCGGACGCCTCAGTGGCGTCTGTCTTCGGCTCCCCTAAGGCTGCTTGTCCTTCCGGAAGATGGCTTCGACCGCCTCTTGACTCGAGGCGAACTTGGTGGCGACGTCCATCAGTTCGCTCGCGCGGGTGGGAGTCTTGCGCCCTAGTTTGCTCACCAGGTCTCGGCAAGTGGTGTCGGCAAGGAAAGCCTCGATGACATCCGAGTCGGTAACGTTGTCAGCTCGGTGCGCTGCTTCGAAAACCATCGGATGTACTCTCGGAGGGACTCCCCTGGCTGCTGGCGGCAGCTTTGGAGGTCCCACGAGTTCCCAGGGCGCATGTACGTGCCTTGGAAGTTCCTCGCGAAAGCTTTGACCAAATCGTCCCAGTCGTAGATCTGCGCAGGAGGCAGATGCTCTAGCCAGGCTCGGGCGGCATCGGAGAGGAAAAGGGGTAGATTATGGATGATGAGGTTGTCATCATCCGCCCCTCCCAACTGGCAGGCCAGTCGGTAGTCCGCGAGCCACAGCTCCGGCCTCGTCTCCCCCGAATACTTGGTGATAGTAGTCGGGGCTCAGAAACGGGCAGGGAACGGTGCTTGTCGTATGGCCCGGCTGAAGACTCGCGGGCCAGGTGGTTCGAGCGAAGGACTGCGGTCCTCCTCGCTGTTGTAGCGTCCCCCGCGTATAGGATGGTAGCCTTGGCGCACCTTCTCGTCGAGGCGGGCTCGATGGTCGAGATGGTGGTGCTCGTTGCCGAGGCATTCCCGGGCGGTGGGCGCCTTGTCCCGTGTACGCTCGGGATGGACCAAGGCTTCCCGAATGCGCCGGGAGGACACCGCATGATGCTCCGAGGGGTCAGCACGCCTGTGGGAGGTGGAGCTCTCGGCTTGTCGAACCGTGGCGCCTTCTAGAAGATTCTTGAGTTTGCCCTGGATGCGCCGTCCCTCGGTGGTGGATGGCTCCGGCATGGCCGGACCCGCTGACGGCCGAAGGCAGCGCTGCCCTAGCATTGTTGATGATGCGGTGCCGGATGTCTTGGGCCCGATGACAGGCTTCTCTGGCGAGTGATCGGCCTGCCCACTCCTGTTCGATGTTCTGTCGGAGCTGTACAAGCCGGCCTGCTTCCCCGTCGACCCGGGCCTGCATCTCACGGATTTGCTCGAGCTGTATGTCCTGACCCCCCGCAGGGACTGGGACGACAGCTAGCTCCCGCGGGATGTCAACGCGAGATGAGGGCCCAAGGGGATCGTCAACCTCTAGCATACCGAGGTGGTTGCCTTCGTTGTGATCTCCCAGATCGATGTGGAAACATTCGCGATTTGGGCCATAACCCTCGTCGTCAAGGTCATGGCCATCATCAGAACAATCGGAGAGGCAGTGGTCACATGCGGACATGAAGCCCTGCATGGCACCGGGGTCATTGAGGGCAGAGAAATCCCAACCGGAGTCAGGGTCGTCCTCTTCCTTAGAACCCACTGGTCTGAAGGTCGAGACGGCTGTCAGTCGGTCCTAGGTCGACCACATGTGGTACCCCAGAAGGTTTGGATACGCCTTTACGAAGGCGCTCACCATAGCGGGGTCGCTAGGTGGATCGAAGCTGAACCGAAAAGGTATGGGATGAAAAACGGACGGTACCTCTTGGTCGTTGGACGGTGGTGAAGTCACGTCGGGGGTGGTGCACACCGTCATCTCAGGTACGAGGGTAACGCCCAGCAGGCCCTTTGCGAGGGTGCTGGCATCATTAGTCCGCTTGGGGCTGACACGTCGCGGGGAAGTGACACCCGCTGTCGCCTCAGGTGCGAGGGCAATGTCCGACATGTCCCGCGGGGGAGTGCCGGCGTCGTCGACTCGCTCTGGTGCGACAGTCGACAAGGTGCCGCCTCCTGCATGGCCATGGTTGCCCTGTCTCCGCCTCCTCCGACGAGGAGGGTGGCGGGGACGACCGGAGTGCTCCTCTTCTGCCACGGGGAGATGCTATCGTAGAGCTCGCCGCCGCTGGGCGAGTCGAAGACGGTCGTTGTCGTCACGCCGCGGGGGGAGGACTACCATGTCGTAGCTGCCGTCGAGGGACATGAACTCAAGACTCCCGAAGCGGAGCACCATCCCGGGCTGGAGAGGTTGCTGAAGACTCCCCATCTGGATCTCAACAGGAAGGTGTTCGTTAACACGCAGTAGGCCCCTACCTGGCGCGCCAACTGTTGGCGTTTCAACCCCGGGGGGGTCCCTGGACCGAGGAGTCAAGATGTGGGACAAGCCTTGTATTATCCTGCACCAGGGGTGCCGCTCGCAGTAGGGGTTACAAGCACGTCGCGTGAGGGAGAGAGAGAGGGGGACACAGAGCTCGTCCGTCGCTTCCCTCGCGCGAACCTCCCTCAGGGTGGCCCTGGACTTCCCTTTTATAGAGGCAAGGAGAGAGTCCAGGTGTACAACGGGGGCGTAGCTATGCGCTAACGTGTCCGGCAGTGGAGTGCCTAAGCCCTGTGTAAATGCCAACGTGGCTGTTGGGGGAGAGTTTGGGCGCTGTACATGTGATGGCGTGGCCGCCGGAGGAGCGCCTGAGTCCGGTAGGAGCACAGCTGGCAGCGCGGCGAGGACCCTGCTGACGTCTCCTTGCTGTCGTAAGGGGCTGAGAGCCACCGGCGTCATGGCACACACGGGGCACCATCATTACCCGTCGCCGGGGTAAGCCAGATGGGACGCTGGTCTTGTTCCTTGTAGCCTGAGCAGGCTAGGAATAGGGGAATGATGCATCCCCTATCAGCACGGTCAGTCCGAGCCCAGGGTCGATCGAGGCGGAGACTTCTCTTGAGGGCGAGGCCAGGGTCGGGCGAGGACGCGATTCCTCTCGAGACCGGGGTCGAGGCCGAGTCCGGGGTTCGGGCGAGACGGAGACCTCCTCCGAGGCTGGAGCGTGAGGTCGGGCGAGACGGAGCATCCTGTTGCGCCCGAGGCTTGAACTCGGTGGTTGATCTTGACTTGTTGTCAGTCGTTGCCGGGGTGGCTGACACGGCAGTCGGAGCGGAGCGAGCGACGCTGTTTTCCTGTCATATCGGACAGTAAAGAGGAGGGGCGAAGTGACTGCGGTCACTTCAGCCTGGCCGACTGAGGCGCGTGTTTCAGGATACGGCATCAGGCATCCCCCGCATTTAATGTGCCTGCGAAGCAGTCGGTTGGTGAGGCGGTATGGCCAAGGTTGCTTCACAACGAAGCCTGCCCAAGCCGGGCCTCGGGAGAGCCGAGGGGGCGCCTGCCGTCTGAGGAGGCCCTCGGGCGAGGCGTGAATTCGTCTGGGACCACTGTTCCAACCCGAGGCTGGGCTCGGGTGAGATCACGTTCCTTGGGCAGACGAAGTCTTGGCTTGAACCGCACCCGTCAGTTGGTCTGAGGGTGTTAACCAGTCGTGATTAGGAGCATTGGGGGTACCCCTAATTATGGTACCCGACACTCATATAAGACAAATCCATGCTAATCTCCCACTAATCCTCTCATCCTCCCACTAATCCTCTCATCCCTCCCACTAATCCCCCCACCATGGCTATAAATAGAGGGGCAAGGGCCTCTTCTCATCCCACCCCAAGCCATTTCATGGCAACTCCCTCTCTCCCCCACACACACGCCCACTCCCACTCCACCTCCCACATAAGCACACACTAGCACAAGGATCATTCGGTCGTTCTTCGATCGTTCGTCCACCTGTTCTTAGTTTGTTCGTTCGTTCGTCCGATCGTTCGTGGTTCGTTTGTCCGTTCGTTCGTCCAAATAATATTTTTTCTGTCGTTATGCTGCCGAAATTCCGATCATTCGATCGTTCATCGTTCGTTCATAGTTCCTATTCATCGTTCGTTCATCGTCACTATTCATCGTTCATCGTTCGTTCATACGAACTATTCACCATCACTAGTCATCGTTACTATTCACCGACACTATTCATCATCGTTACTATTCATTGTTACTATTCATCATCGTTACTATTCATCGATGATACCTATAATTACTTTTCCGTCGTCACTATTTATCGTTACTATTCATCGATCATCTGATCACCCCAAATTTCAACTACTCATTCGTCATACTGTCCAGTCCACCTAAGACCAGCCAGACCCATATTCCAGTCATACGAACTCCGGTGACTGTGATTTTCCTTCCAGTAGGGAACTTCCCATCTAGTCACCCATCCTAGATTTCTCCAAGTTGAGCACGCTTAACTTTGGGATTCTTTCAAGCTAGACTTCCTAAAAGAAAGGCGAACCATGTTTGTATGGATACGTCTTCAATCCTATAAAACCTGGCCCAAGATACCACAGCCCACTTGGACCAGAATACCACAGCATTCCAGCTATTTGGGTCCCGCCTTACTGTTGTCTGATGTGACACAGTAGGTAGGAACAGTTTCCTCCAATATAAACCTCTGCCCAAGAAAAGCCCAAAAATAATTCCTCGCACCCCGCTCAAAAATACATTTGTATTTTTGAATATCTCTAAATATTCAAATTCTAGAATATTTCTTTCCTTTTCTTTTTCTCCCTATGATTATAAAATCCAGAACTCCTCCATCCAAACTCAGATTTCAGTCATTCTTGTTTCTAAAATTCTTGTCAAACTATTCCCTATCCAACCATGTCATCCCTTAAGCATGGTTCATATTCCAGAAAACTCCCAAAATACCCTTGTCCCATATTCTGCCTATAACTCTCCTGTCCATGCTAAGTCAGATGATTCTTTCGTCACTATTCTCACCAATAGTGCACTTCACTAAGCTACATCACATACACCCAGCTATAAATACACCCAGCTACCCTATCCCACTCCACACACTCAACACCCTTAGCCAAGGCAAACATCCCACCCACTCAGTTACTCCGCTCTGCCGACTACACACATAGTGTCGCTTCGCCTCTAGTCCACCCTCCTGGTAAGCACCTCCGCTCCATCACTAGTAGTACCTCAACACCACATGATACAGATTCTACTCAAGACTCTGCCCATCCATATATCGCTATTCTAACCACTATAGTAAATATTTGTTGGTATACTTGTTGGTTTGTATGTTTGCTTGTTCATGTTCCATAGTTATCGGAGCGTTCGTGTCATCTCATGGAGGCCAGATCTGCAAGTCTACGCCAGGCAGTGGAGCTAGAAGCCAGTTCCGCGAGCTCCCCTTCCCCCTTCGCCGGATAAGCACGACAAGCTCACTGGATCTCTTTGATGCATAAATTACCTATGATTTTTCAACCACAACCCTCAGCCTGTTATTTTATGCATGATATGATTTTGAGACAAGTTATTATGGCCACCCAGCCGCTTGCCGCAATCAATCCCTGATATATTTGTTACAAATGATTTGAGGAAAGGTGTGAGTTTTCAAAAGAAAATGCTTTTCAAAATGTGTATGATGAAGGGTTTTCACCCTTATCACCTTTGAGTAGGGATGATCAGGGACTCCCTAGTTTAGGGGAGGGCCTAAGGTGATGGCTCAGCTGGTTTAGGCATGAGCAGAAGGATTGTCCTCTCATATAAGGACTAGTTTGTCATCCTTCACTACCTATACTCATGATAAGTACAACCACTCGAGACTGTGTGGGCAGTCACTCAATCTGAACTCGTACGGTCCAACCCTAGGGTTATGAAGGCTGGGGAGCACCGGGAGGATAAGGAGGGGGAATGTTTTGTGCGGTTTGGGCATGGTGGTGGCCTGACTCCTTCCGATATAACCATTAAGGTTAGGACGTACGAGGAAAGAAAGAGATTCGGCATTCAGGTGTCACGATGGTGAGATCGCAGAAACCGGACTAGTGGGTAATGTGTACACCTCTGCACAGAGTTTGAAAACCTATTCGAATAGTCCGTGTCCACAGGAATGGACGAGTCTAGTATGGCATGGCAATTAATGTTTTGTTTTCCAAAAAAAAGTGCTTTTGAGAAAAGTGGTTTTTAAAAGGTCCGGCGGTTGAGCCGTGAGCTATGGTGGACGGGAAGTCCAGTAGCTGCTTTTGAAAATGAAAACCAGTGGGAAACTGCTAACATACCTGGATGGTTTATCCAGGGAATTTCGTTCTATACTGAAAAACTTCCTGCTCCTTTTGGAGAGGATGCGCTTTGCAAAATACAAAATGTTTTTCAAAACAACCCTGCATAAAATATTGTTGTTTCTGCAAATATCCTGAGCTCCACATATTCCATGCATTATATCTGATTTCCCCATTTCGCGGGTGAAGGTGGGCTGCTGAGTATGTTTGTACTCACCCTTGCTTATTTGTTGTTTTTCAGAAAAAGGAGATCGGGTAAGAGTTACGACTGTTCCCAACCTTGTCTGTGGCTGTTGGACCGCTGATTTGCTTTGCTGCGTATATCGAGCTGCTTCAGCCCCACTCTGATGATATGTCCCGAGTTGTGGACCAACTCTTAAAGTTGATCGCCACCTTTATAGGTTTGACTCGTTTAAGCAGATCTGAAATCATCTGTTGTATAAATGTGTTTACTAGCCTCCTGGGACTAGTAATTGTATCACATTTGAGTCCTAGAGGATTGGGGCGCTTCAGTGATCCTTGATGCACCATAACTCTTCTTAACTTGATCAACCTTGACTTTGCAAGTCTTCTTCTTCACCCCTGGCTTTGGGTTCCTGGTCTCCTTGACCTTCTCCCGTGCACTCGGTACCTCGAAGCTCTTCTTGCCTCCATCCTTGGCTGGATCGATTGTCTCTGAATTACGCACATCGAGTCTCACTTAAGCAATGTCCATCTTACTTGTGATGTCCATTATCTATCTATAATCCAGTCTTTGGACCATCACACTTGTTCACTTGTGTCGAACCTTGTTAGCTTTGCATTAAGTACTTGTTCAACACTTAGCACCCTTGTTAGTCCTTTAATTAGGTTGTCATCTAAACACTAAAACCCACAAGAGAGCTTTTAGCAACAAACCATATACAATCTGAAATGGGCACATCTTTGAAGTAGAATGCTGAAAGTTGCCTAGAGGGGGGTGAATAGGCGTAACCTGAAATTTATAACTTAGGACACACATTATAAGCCGGAGTTAGCGTTAGAGTTAAAACTCAAGTCTGGGAGAGAGGGAAAACAAATCAAATGTGAATCAAGTGAATGAACACAGTGATTTGTTTTGCCGAGGTTCGGTTCCAAAGAACCTAGTCCCTGTTGAGGTGGTCACAAAGACCGGGTCTCTTTCAACCCCTTCCCTCTCTCAAACGGTCACTTAGACCGAGTGAGCCTTCTTCCTTAATCTCATGGGTCACTAAGACCCCGCAAGGACGACCACACACTTGGTGTCTCTTGCCTCGCTTACAAAGCACTTGAGAATAAGAATGGGAAAAGAAGAAAGGCAATCCAAGCGACAAGAACTTAAATGAACACAAAAATCTCTCTCTCACAAGTCACTAAGTGTTTGGGGTGAATTTGGGATTTGGAGAGGATTTGATCTTTTGTATAATGTATTGGAGTGAATGCTAGAGCTCTTGTATTGAATGTGATCTTCAGAAAACTTGGATACTTGAAGTTGTGGTGGTTGGGGGGTATTTATAGCCCTCAACCAACTTGGTAGCCGTTGGGGAGGCTGCTGGCGATGGGCGCACCAGATAGTCTGGTGCGTCACCGAACAGACACTGTTTAGTTTCTGGTGCGCTGTCATGTCACCCAACCGTTAGGGTTTTGGAGCAGTTGACCGTTGGTGCCTTTGTCTTCTTGTGGCACCGGACAGTCTGGTGGTGCACCGGACAGTCTGGTGCCCCTCTAACTTGATGCTCTAACTTCTGCCGCGTTACTGTGCTGCACTATTCATCCGTTAGAGTCGACCGTTGCACGCAGATAGTCGTTGCTCCGCTGTCTCACCGGACAGTCCGGTGGCACACCGGACATTCCGTTGAATTATAGTGGAGCGCGTCTGTGTTTTCCCGAGAGTGGCTAGTTGGCTCTTGTATGGTCCTGGTGCACCGGACACTGTCCGGTGGCACACTAGACAATCCGGTGCGCCAGACCACAGCACACTCAGTTCTTTGATTCGGTTCAATTTAGTCCCTAACTTGAATCTTTTATTGGTTTATGTTGAACCTTATGCACCTGTAATACATGAGTTCTAGAGCAAACTAGTTAGTCCATATGTTTTTGTTGAACATTCAACCACCAAAATTAATTGTAGGAAAAGGTTAACCCTATTTTCCTTTCAATCTCCCCTTCTTTGGTGATTGATGCCAACACAAACCAAAGCAAATATATAAAGTGCAGAAATGAACTAGTTTGCATTTTGGAATGTGCATAGGTTACTTGGAATTAAACCAATTGATAATCTCACTAGATATGAATGGATTGCTTTTCTTTTATTTAAAATTTTGGACGATTGCACCACTTGTTTTGTTTTTGCAAATCTTTCTGGAAAATCTTTTCAAAGTCCTTTTTTGCAAATAGTCAAAGGTATATGAATAAGATTGTAAGAAGCATTTTCAAGATTTGAAATTTCTCCCCCTGTTTCAAATGTTTTTCCTTTGACTAAACAAAACTTCCCCTGAATGAAATTCTCCTCTTAGTTTTCAAGAGGGTTTTTGAAATAGATACCAATTTGAAAATTGAAGCGATACCATTTGAATGATTAATTGTAAATTAGATACCAACTAAAATTTTACTTTCACAAATCAAGTGAAGCATAGATAACAATTGAAAATTTGCCAAATATCAATTAAAACTTCATTTCGAAATTTTTTGAAATTGGTGGTGCGGTCCTTTTGCTTTGGGCTTAATATTCTCTCCCCCTTTGGCATTAATCGCCAAAAATGGAGACTTTGAGAGCCCTTTAATACTTTCTCCCCATTGGTACAAGTAAATAAGAGTGAAGGATTATACCAATTGAGAGTGTGGAGGAATAACGACAAAAGGTAGTTGATACCGTTAGAGTTGGAGTGGAAGCCTTGTTCTTTGCTGAAGACTCCATTTTCCTTTCAATCTACGACTTAGTAGAAATATACTTGAAAACATATTAGTCGTAGCCTTGGTACAAGAATAATAAGAAATATGCATTTGTACCAAAATGAAAGAGATATGATCAAAGGTATATAAATGAGCTATGTGTGCAATGTTTCAATCAAAATTCCGAGAATCAAGTATATTTAGCTCCTTCCTAAGTTTGCTAAAGGTTTTCTCATCTAATGGCTTGGTAAATATATCGGCTAATTGGTTCTTGGTGTTTACATAAGCTATTTCTATATCCCCCTTTGTTGGTGATCTCTCAGAAAGTGATACCGAATGTCTATGTGCTTAGTGCGACTGTGTTCAATGGGATTATCTGTCATGCGGATTGCACTCTCATTATCACATAGGAGAGGGACTTTGCTTAATTTGTAGCCATAGTCCCTAAGGGTTTGCCTCATCCAAAGTAATTGCGCACAACAATGGCATGTGGCAATGTACTCGGCTTCGGCGGTGGAAAGAGCTACTAAGTTTTGTTTCTTTGAAGCCCAAGACACCAGGGATCTCCCCAGAAACTGACAAGTCCCTGATGTGCTCTTTCTATCAATTTTACACCCTGCCCAATCGGCATTGGAATATCCTATTAAATCAAAGGTGGATCCCCTAGGATACCAAAGCCCAAACTTAGGAGTATAAACTAAGTATCTCATGATTCTCTTCACGGCCCTAAGGTGAACTTCCTTAGGATCTGCTTGAAATCTTGCACACATGCATACAGAAAGCATAATATCTGGTCGAGATGCACATAAATAGAGTAAAGATCCTATCATCGACCGGTATACCTTTTGATCTACGGATTTACATCCCGTGTCGAGGTCGAGATGCCCATTTGTTCTCATGGGTGTCTTGATGGGTTTGCTGTCCTTCATTCCAAACTTCTTAAGTATGTCTTGTATGTATTTTGTTTGGCTGATGAAGGTGCCCTCTTGGAGTTGCTTGATTTGAAATCCAAGGAAATACTTCAACTCCCCCATCATTGACATCTCGAATTTCTGTATCATGATCCTACTAAACTCTTCACAAGTTGACTTGTTAGTAGACCCAAATATGATATCATCAACATAGATTTGGCATATAAACAAGTCTTTTGCAACAGTTTTAGTAAAGGGAGTAGGATCCGCTTTACTGACTTTGAAGCCATTAGTGATAAGGAAATCTCTCAGGCATTCATACCATGCTCTTGGGGCTTGCTTGAGCCCATAAAGCGCCTTTGAGAGTTTATACACATGGTTAGGGTACTCACTATCTTCAAAGCTGGGAGGTTGCTCAACATAGACCTCTTCCTTGATAGGTGCATTGAGGAAGGCACTCTTCATGTCCATTTGATAAAGCTTGAAGCCATGGTAAGTAGCATAGGCAAGTAATATGCGAATTGACTCAAGCCTAGCTACGGGTGCATAAGTTTCATCGAAATCCAAACCTTCGACTTGTGAATAACCCTTGGCCACAAGTCGGGCTTTGTTTCTTGTCACCACACCATGCTCATCTTGCTTGTTGCGGAATACCCACTTGGTACCTACAACATTTTGGTTAGGACGTGAAACTAAATGCCATACCTCATTCCTCGTGAAGTTATTGAGCTCCTCTTGCATTGCCAGCACCCAATCCGGATCTCTTAGTGCATCCTCCACCTGGTATGGCTCAATAGAGGACACAAAAGAGTAATGTTCACAAAAATGTGCAACCCGATATCTAGTGGTCACCCCCTTATGAATGTCACCAAGGATGGAGTTGACGGGGTGATCTTGTTGAATTGCTTGGTGGACACTTAGGTGTGGCGGTCTTTAACCCTGTATTTCCTGATCATCTTCCTTGTCTTCATTTTCTTTATCTGCCCCTTGATCATTGTCCTCGTCTTGAGGTGGCTCATCTTCTTGATCTTCACCTTCATCATCTTGAGCATTATCCTTGTCTTGAGTTGGTGGAGATGCTTGGTTGGAAGATGACAGTTGATCTGTGCTTGTGTAGGCTCTTCGGATTCCTTAGGGCACACATCCCCAATGGACATGTTCCTTAGCACGATGCATGGAGCCTCTTCATCATCTATCTCATCAAGATCAACTTGCTCTACTTGGGAGCCATTAGTCTCATCAAACACAATGTCACAAGAAACCTCAACTAATCCAGTGGATTTGTTGAAGACTCTATATGCCCTTGTGTTTGAGTCATAATCTAGTAAAAATCCTTCTACAGCCTTAGGAGCAAATTTAGGTTTTCTACCTCTTTTAATAAGAATAAAGCATTTACCCCCAAAGACTCTAAAATATGAAACATTGGGCTTTTTACCGGTGAGGAGTTCATACGATGTCTTCTTGAGGATTCGGTGAAGGTAGAGCCGGTTAATGGAGTAGCAAGCAGTGTTGATTGCTTCAGCCCAAAACCGGTCCGGAGTCTTGTACTCATCAAGCATGGTTCTTGCCATGTCTAGTAGAGTTCTATTCTTCCTATCCACTACACCATTTTGTTGAGGTGTGTAAGGAGAAGAGAACTCATGCTTGATGCCCTCCTCCTCCTCAAGAAAGCCTTCGATTTGAGAGTTCTTAAACTCCATCCCATTATCACTTCTTATCTTTTTGATCCTTAATCCGAACTCATTTTGAGCTTGTCTCAAGAATTCTTTTAAGGTCTCTTGGGTCTGAGATTTTTCCTGCAAAAAGAATACCCAAGTGAAGCGAGAATAGTCATTCACAATAACTAGACAGTACTTACTCCCATCGATGCTTATGTAAGCGATCGGGCCGAATAGATCCATGTGGAGTAGCTCGAGCTGCCTGTCCGTAGTCATGATGTTCTTGTGTGGATGATGAACGCCAACTTGCTTTCCTGCTTGATATGCGCTACGAACCCTGTCTTTCTCAAAATGAATATTGGTTAGTCCTAAAATGTGTTCTCCCTTTAGAAGCTTGTGAAGATTATTCATCCCAACATGGGCAAGTCGGCAATGCCAGAGCTAGCCCATATTAGTCTTAGCAATTAAGCAATTGTCAAGTTCAGCTTTGTTATCATTAAAATCAACTAAATATAGCTGACCTTCTAACACTCCCTTAAATGCTATTGAATCATCACTTCTTCTAAAGAGAGTAACACCTAACTCAGTAAAAAGACAGTTGTAACCCATTTTGCATAATTGAGAAACTAAAAGTAAATTGTAATATAAAGAATCTACAAGAAAAACATTGGAAATAGAATGGTCAAGAGATATAGCTATTTTACCCAATCCTTTGACCAAACCTTGATTTCCATCCCTGAATGTGATAGCTCGTTGGGGATCTTCATTTTTCTCATAGGAGGAGAACATTCTTTTCTCCCCTGTCATGTGGTTTATGCATCCGCTATCGATTATCCAACTTGAACACCCGGATGCATAAACCTGCAAAACAATTTAGGCCTTGTTCTTAGGTACCCAAACAGTCTAGGGTCCTTTCACGTTAGAAACAAGCACCTTGGGTACCCAAACACAAGTTTTGGAGCTCTTGTGTTTGCCCCCAACATATTTGGCAACTACTTTGCCTGATTTGTTAGTTAAAACATATGATGCATCAAAAGTCTTAAATGAAACATTATGCTCATGTGATGCAGTAGGAATTTTCTTTCTAGGCAATTTAACATGAGTTTTTTCCTAGAGCTAGAAGCCTCATTCTTATACATAAATGCATGATGAGAAGTAGTGCGAGGTTTTCTAGCATGAATTCTCCTAATTTTGTGTTCAGGATAATTAGCAGGATATAAAATGTAGCCTTCATTATCTTGAACCATGGGAGCCTTACCCTTAACAAAATTAGACAAACTTTTAGGGGCATTAAGCTTGACATTGCTTCCCTGTTGGAAACCAATGCCATCCTTAATGCCAGGGCGTCTCCCATTATAGAGCATACTTCTAGCAAATTTAAACTTTTCATTTTCAAGTTCATGCTCATTGATTTTAGTAGTTAATTTGGCTATATGATCATTTTGTTTCTTAATCATGGCAAGGTGATCATTTATAGCATCAACAATAACATCTCTACATCTAGTGCAAATAGTAACATGGTTAACAGTAGATGTGGATGGTTTGCAAACATTTAATTCTTCTATCGTAGCATGTAATATGGTATTCTCATCTCTAAGACAGGAAATAGAATCATTGCAAACATTCAATTTATCAATCTTAGCATTTAGACCAGCATTTTCATTTCTAAGACTAGAAATGGAACCATTGCAAACATTTAACCTTCAACCTTAGAAATTAAACTAGCATTCTCAGTTCTAAGGCATGAAATAGAGTCATGACAAATGCTAAGCTCCTTAGTCAAGTTTTCACATTTTTCTATCTCCTGAGCATAAGCATTTTTCAATTTAACATGTTTTTGTTTTCTTTAATAAGGAAGTCCTCTTGGCTATCCAAGAGTTCATCCTTCTCATGAATAACTTCTATTAATTCATTTAATTTTTTCTTTTGTTCCATGCTGAGGTTGGTAAAAAGAGTAAGTAAATCATCTTCATCTTCACTAGAGCTACCATCATCACTAGATGTTGTATATTTCGGGGTGGCTCTAAAGTGTACCTTCTTTTTCTTGCCATCCTTAGCCATGAAACATTTGTGGCCGACGTTGGGGAAGAGGAGGCCCTTGTTGACGGCGATGTTGGCGGCGTCCTCGTCGGAGGAGGAGTTGGTGGAGCTCTTGTCAGAGTCTCATTCCCAACACACGTGGGCATCGCCGCCCTTCTTCTTGTAGTATCTCTTCTTCTCCTTCTTCTTCCCCTTCTTGTCGTCGTCCCTATCACTTTCACTTGACATTGGACATTTAGCAATAAAATGACCGGGCTTACCACATTTGTAGCACACCCTCTTGGAGTGGGGTTTGTAGTCCTTCCCCCTCCTTTGTTTGAGGATTTGGCGGAAGCTCTTGATGATGAGCGCCATTTCCTTGTTGTCGAGCTTGGAGGCATCGATTGGAAGCCTACTTGGTGTAGACTCCTTCTTCTCTTCTTATATCGCTTTTGAATGCGATGGGTTGCACCTCAGGTGTTGAGGTGGTGCCTTGCTCCAAGTTGACGATGTGTTTGGATTCTTTGATCATTAGCTTAAAGCTCACAAACTTACCAATCACATCCTCGGGAGACAATAGCTTGTATCTAGGATCCCCACGTATTAATTGAACTTGAGTAGGATTACAAAATATGAGGGATCTAAGAATAACCTTGACCATTTCATGGTCATCCCACTTGGTGCTCCCGAGGTTGCGCACTTGGTTCACCAAGGTCTTGAGCCGATTGTATATTGCTTGTGGCTCCTCTCCCTTGTTGAGGACGAATCGACCAAGTTCTCCCTCGATCGTTTCACGTTTGGTGATCTTGGTCACCTCGTCCCCTTCGTGTGCCGTTTTGAGGACGTCCCAAATTTCTTTTGCACTCTTTAACCCTTGCACCTTATTATACTCCTCTCGACACAAGGAGGTGAGGAGTATAGTTGTGGCTTGGGAGTTAAAGTGCCTAATTTGGGCGACCTCGTCCGAGTCATAGTCCTTGTCCCCCACCTATGGTACCTGCGCTCCAAACTCAACAATATCCCATATGCTTTCATGGAGTGAGGTTAGGTGATGCCTCATTTTATCACTCCACATACAATAATCTTCACCATCAAAATATGGTAGTTTGCCTAGGGGAACGGAAAGTAATGGAGCACGCTTTGAAATGCGAGGATAGCGTAGGGGCATCTTACTATACTTCTTGCACTCATTGCGCTTAGAAGCGATGGATGAGTCGAAGCTCAAAGTGGAGGGTGACGATGAGTCGGTCTCGTAGTAGACCACTTTCTTCATCTTCTTCTTCTTGTCGCTTCTCCGATGGGACTTGATGGAGGAAGAGGATTCCTGCTTGTTCTTGTTGCCGGACTCCCTTGAGAGAGTCCTCCCCGAGCTTGCGGGCTTGTCACCGGTCACGATCTCCCTCTTGGCGTGTTCTCCAGACATCACTTTGAGTTGGTTAGACTCTTAATGAAGCACTGGCTTTGATACCAAATGAAAGTTGTCTAGAGGGGGGGTTGAAAGGGAAATGTGCCCTTGGGCCATTTCTAAGTATTTTGGTGATTGAGTGCCAACACAAGTGCTTAAGTGAAAATCTATGCCAATTGATGGACGAAGTGCAAATCAAGTCTAAAGGTATGTTTCTAGACTTAGTACATTGTTTTGAGAACTAATGTATTGTGTCTAAGTGCTGGAAATAGGAGAAATCAATTTGGAGATGACTTGGCTCGTTCAGCCAAAGTCTGCTCAGTCTGGGTGCACCGGACTGTCCGGTGGTGCACCGGACAGTGTCTGGTGCGCCAGGCTGGCTCTGGCGAACTTGCTGCTCTCGGGACTTCGACGACAGTGTACGGCTATAAATCACCGGACTGTCCGGTGAGCCGTTCACAGGCGAAGTCGTCGCTCTTGGGAAGTGATTAACGGCGTACGGCTATAATTCACCGGACTGTCCGGTGGGCCAACGGCTCTGAATCTGCAACGGTCGGCTTCGCCAAATAAGGAAAGAAATCCGCACCGGACAGTGTCCGGTGGTGCACCGGACTATCCGGTGCGCCAGGCGACTGAAGGCAAGAATTGCCTTCCTCGAATGCTCTCAACGGCTCCTAGCTGCCTTGGGGCTATAAAAGGGGCCCCTAGGCACATGGAGGAGAAAACCAAGCATCCTTTGAGCATTTTTGATCACTCACACTTCATTCTTGCGCACTTGTTCGACATTCTTAGTGATTTGAGCTCCGTTCTAGTGGGAACCTCGTGATATTCTTTTGAGCTCAAGTCTGGGTCTTGTGTGTGCGTATTTGCTGTGATTTTGTGTCTCGTGTGCGTTGCTCATCCCTCCCTTACTCCGTGCTTCTTTGTGAACATCTTTGTAAGGGCGAGAGACTCCAAGTTGTGGAGATTCCTCGCAAGTGGGATATAGTAAAGCAAAGCAAAACACTGTGGTATTCAAATGGGTCTTTGGACCGCTTGAGAGGGGTTGATTGCAACCCTCGTCCGTTGGGACGCCACAACGTGGAGTAGGCAAGCGTTGGACTTGGCCGAACCACGGGATAAACCATTGTGCCATCTCTGTGTTGATCTCTTTGTGGTTATTGTGTTTTGCTAAGACTCCTCTCTAGCCACTTGGCATTATTGTGCTAACTCCTAATCAAGTGTTGTGGCATTAATTTTCAAGTTTTATAGGATCACCTATTCACCCCCCCCTCTAGGTGCTCTCAATTGGTATCAGAACTGTTCTCTTCACGAAGGGACTAATCGCCCGAAGAGATGGATCCTAAGGGCAAGGGGATTGTGATCAATGATAAGGAGAAGAAGTCCTTCGTCAACGAGCCTAAAGTTGACAAGCCTACCGACTCGGGTTCGGGCTACAAACGAAAAGATGGGAAGAAGAAGAAGACAAGGCGCATCAAGGAGATCGTCTACTACGACGACAGCGACGAGTCCTCTTCTTCCCAAAAGGACAACGACGACAACGACTACGAGAAAAAGAAAACGGTCAATTCGAACTTTTCTTTTGATTACTCTCGTATTCCGCAAAGTACCAATGCTCATTTACTCTCCATTCCACTTGGTAAACCTCCCCACTTTGATGGAGAGGACTATGGATTTTGGAGCCACAAAATGCATAGTCACTTGTTCTCTCTCCATCCAAGCATATGGGAGATAGTCGAGAGTGGAATGAAATTTGATAGTACTGATAGTCCCATGTTTATAAATGAGCAAATTCACAAAAATGCACAAGCTACTACTGTTCTTCTAGCCTTATTGTGCAGGGACGAATACCATAAGGTGAGCGGCTTGGATAACGCCAAGCAGATTTGGGACACCCTCAAGGTCTCACATGAGGGGAACGACGTCACCATGCTCACCAAGATGGAGTTGGTGGAGGGCGAACTTGGGAGATTTGCAATGATCAGGGGCGAGGAACCAACCCAAACATACAATCGGCTCAAGACCCTCGTCAACAAAATAAGGAGCTATGGAAGCACGTGATGGATGGACCACGACGTCGTCCGCCTTATGCTAAGGTCTTTTACTGTCCTTGATCCACATCTTGTGAACAATATTCGTGAGAATCCTAGGTACACCAAGATGACGCCCGAGGAGATACTTGGAAAGTTTGTAAGCGGGCAGATGATGATCAAGGAGGCAAGATACATCGACGATGCATTAAATGGCCCAATCCAAGAGCCTCAAACTATTGCTCTCAAGGCAACGAGGAGCAAGGAGGCGCTACCTAGCAAGGTGGCGCAAGTTGAGGCGGCGGGGCTAAATGAGGAAGAGATGGCCCTCATCATTAAGCGCTTCAAGACGGCGCTAAAGGGACGCAAGGAGCATCCCAAAAAGAACAAGATGAAGGGAAAGCGCTCATGCTTCAAATGTGGTAAGATTGGTCATTTTATCGCTAATTGTCCCGATAATGAGAGTGACCAGGAACAAGGGAACAAGAGGGAAAAGAAGAAAGCTTACAAGAAGGCTAAGGGCGAGGCACACCTTGGCAAGGAGTGGGACTCGGATTGTTCGTCGTCCGACTCCGACAACGAAGGACTCGCCGCCACCGCCTTCAACAAATCGGCCCTCTTCCCCAACGAGCGTCACACATGCCTCATGGCGAAGGAGAAGAAGGTATGCACTCGGAATACTACTTATGCTTCTTCAAGTGATGATGAGTCTAGTGATGATGATGAAATAGACTATTCAAGTTTATTTAAAGGTTTAGATAGAAATAAAATTGATAAGATCAATGAATTGACTGATGCTTTAAATGATAAGAATAGGTTATTAGAAAAGCAAGAGGATCTTTTGTATGAAGAACATGATAAGTTTGTTGAGGCACAAAAATCCCTTGCTTTAGAAATTAAAAAGAATGAAATGCTTTCTAGTGAATTGTCTACATGCCATGACTCTATTTCTAGCTTAAAGAGCATAAATGATGATTTGAATGCTAAGTTAGAAATAGCTAGTAAATCAACATCTTGTGTAGAAAATGTTGTAATTTGCAATAGGTGTAAGATTTTAATGTTGATGCTTGTAGTGAACTCCTAGTTTCAATTTCTAAATTGAATGATGAAGTGGCTAGTCTTAATGCCAAACTTAAGACTAGCAAAAGTGAATTTGATAAGCTAAAATTTGCAAGAGATGCCTACACGATTGGTAGACACCCCTCAATTAAGGATGGTCTTGGCTTCAAGAGGGAAGTCAAGAACTTAACAAGTCATAAGGCTCCCATCTCCATTAAGGAGAAAGGGAAGGCCCCTATGGCAAATAGTATTCAAAAGAACCATGCTTTCTTATACCATGATAGGAAATATTCTAGGAATGTTCATCATGATAGAAATTGCAATGATGTTGTTTCATATGCTTATGATTCAAATGCAATGTTTGCTTCAAGTTCTTCTATGATGTATGATAGAAGTTTGGCTAGAAAAATGTCATTCAACATGTACCTAGGAGAAATGCTCATGTACCTAGGAAAACAAGTAATGAACCTTCTACAATCTATCATGCTTTAAATGCTTCCTTTGCTATTTGTAGAAAGGATAAGAGGATAGTTGCTAGAAAATTAGGGGCAAAATGCAAGGGAGATAAAACTTGCATTTGGGTCCCTAAGGCTATTTGTACTAACCTTGTAGGACCCAACAAGAGTTGGGTACCTAAGACCCAAGCCTAAATTTGCCTTGAAGGTTTATGCATCCGGGGGATCAAGTTGGGTTATCGACAGTGGATGCACAAACCACATGACGGGAGAAAAGAGGATGTTCTCTTCCTACGTCAAGAACAAGGATTCCCAAGATTCAATCATATTCGGTGATGGGAACCAAGGCAAGGTGAAAGGGTTAGGAAAAATTGCTATTTCATCCGAGCACTCTATTTCTAATGTGTTCTTAGTTGAGTCGCTTGGATATAACTTGTTGTCTGTGAGTCAACTTTGTAATATGGGATATAATTGTTTATTCACAAATGTAGATGTGTCGGTCTTTAGAAGATGTGATGGTTCACTAGCCTTTAAGGGTGTACTAGACGGCAAACTTTATTTAGTTGATTTTGCAAAAGAGGAGGCCGGTCTAGATGCATGCTTAATTGCTAAGACTTGCATGGGCTGGCTGTGGCATCGCCGTCTAGCACATGTGGGGATGAAGAACCTTCACAAACTTCTAAAGGGAGAACACGTGATAGGTCTAAATAATGTGCATTTCGAAAAAGATAGACCTTGTGCAGCTTGTCAAGCAGGTAAACAAGTGGGAGGCTCTCATCATGCCAAAAATGTGATGACCACATCAAGACCTCTGGAGCTGCTTCATATGGACCTCTTCGGACCCGTCGCCTATCTAAGCATAGGGGGGAGTAAGTATGGTTTAGTAATTGTTGATGATTTTTCCCGCTTCACTTGGGTATTCTTTTTGCAGGATAAATCTGAAACCCAAGGGACCCTCAAGCGCTTCCTAAGGAGAGCTCAAAATGAGTTTGAGCTCAAGGTGAAGAAGATAAGGAGCGACAATGGGTCCGAGTTCAAGAACCTTCAAGTGGAGGAGTACCTTGAGGAGGAAGGGATCAAGCACGAGTTCTCTGCTCCCTACACACCACAGCAAAATGGTGTGGTAGAGAGGAAGAACAGGACGCTCATAGACATGGCAAGGACGATGCTTGGAGAGTTCAAGACCCCCGAGCGGTTTTGGTCGAAAGCCGTGAACACGGCTTGCCACGCCATCAACCGGGTCTACCTTCACCGCCTCCTCAAGAAGACTTCATATGAGCTTCTAACCGGTAACAAACCCAATGTGTCTTACTTTCGTGTATTTGGGAGCAAATGTTATATTCTAGTAAAGAAAGGTAGAAATTCTAAGTTTGCTCCCAAAGCTGTAGAAGGATTTTTGTTAGGTTATGACTCAAATACAAAGGCGTATAGAGTCTTCAACAAATCATCGGGTTTGGTTGAAATCTCTAGAGACGTTGTATTTGATGAGACTAATGGCTCTCCAAGAGAGCAAGTTGTTGATCTTGATGATGTAGATGAAGAAGATGTTCCAACGGCCGCAATACGCACCATGGCGATTGGAGATGTGCGGCCACAGGAACAAAAGGAGCAAGATCAACCTTCTTCCTCAATAATGGTGCATCCCCCAACTCAAGATGATGAATAGGTTCATCAAGAAGAGGTGTGTGATCAAGGGGGAGCACAAGATGATCATGTGATGGAGGAAGAAGCACAACCGGCACCTCCAACCCAAGTTCAAGCGGCGATTCAAAGGAATCATCCCGTCGACCAAATTTTGGGTGACATTAGCAAGGGAGTAACTACTCATTCTCGATTAGTTAATTTCTGTGAGCATTACTCTTTTGTCTCTTCTATTGAGCCTTTCAGGGTAGAAGAGGCCTTGCTAGATCCAGACTAGGTGTTGGCCATGCAGGAAGAGCTCAACAACTTCAAGCGTAATGAAGTTTGGACACTGGTGCCTCGTCCCAAGCAAAATGTTGTGGGAACCAAGTGGGTGTTCCGCAACAAACAAGATGAGCACGGGGTGGTGACAAGGAACAAGGCTCGACTTGTGGCAAAAGGTTATGCCCAAGTCGTAGGTTTGGACTTTGAGGAGACTTTTGCTCCTGTGTCTAGGCTAGAGTCCATTCGTATTTTGCTAGCATATGCCGCTCACCATTCTTTCAGGTTGTTCCAAATGGATGTGAAGAGCGCTTTCCTCAACGGGCCAATTAAGGAGGAGGTGTACGTGGAGCAACCCCCTGGCTTTGAGGACGAACGGTACCCTGACCACGTATGTAAGCTCTCTAAGGTGCTCTATGGACTTAAGCAAGACCCAAGAGCATGGTATGAATGCCTTAGAGACTTTTTAATTGCTAATGCTTTCAAGGTTGGGAAAGCCGATCCAACTTTATTCACTAAGACTTGTGATGGTGACTTATTTGTGTGCCAAATTTATGTCGATGACATAATATTTGGTTCTACTAACCAAAAGTCTTGTGAAGAGTTTAGCAGGGTGATGACTCAAAAGGTTGAGATGTCGATGATGGGAGAGTTGAACTACTTCCTTGGGTTCCAAGTGAAGCAACTCAAGGACGGCACCTTCATCTCCCAAACGAAGTACATGCAAGATTTGCTAAAGCGGTTTGGGATGAAGGACGCCAAGCCCGCAAAGACTCCGATGGGAACTGACGGACACGTCGACCTCAACAAAGGAGGTAAGTCCGTTGATCAAAAAGCATACCGATTCATGATAGGTTCTTTGCTTTATTTATGCGCTAGTAGACCGGATATTATGCTTAGTGTATGCATGTGTGCTAGATTTCAATTCGATCCAAGGGAGTGTCACTTAGTGGCTATGAAGCGAATTCTTAGATATTTAGTCGCTATGCCTTGCTTCGGGATCTGGTATCCAAAGGGATCTACCTTTGACTTAATTGGATATTCAGACTCCGATTATGCTGGATGTAAGGTTGATAGGAAGAGTACATCAGGGACGTGCCAATTCTTAGGAAGGTCCCTGGTGTCATGGAGTTCTAAGAAACAAACTTCCGTTGCCCTATCCACCGCTGAGGCCGAGTATGTTGCCGCTGGACAGTGTTGCGCGCAACTACTTTGGATGAGGCAAACCCTCCGGGACTTTGGCTACAATCTGAGCAAAGTCCCACTCCTATGTGACAATGAGAGTGCTATCCGCATAGCGGACAATCCTGTTGAGCACAGCCACACAAAGCACATTGACATCCGGCATCACTTTTTGAGAGACCACCAACAAAAGGGAGATATCGAAGTGTTTTATATTAGCACCGAGAACCAGCTAGCCGATATCTTTACCAAGCCTCTAGATGAGAAGACCTTTTGCAGGCTGCGTAGTGAGCTAAATGTCTTAGATTCGCAGAACTTGGATTGATTTATAGCATACATGTGTTTATGCCTTTGATCATGTTCCTTATGCATTTTGTTGTTTACTTGTGGTGCTCAAGTTGTACAAACACTCCCCAGACCTCACAAGTCCTTTTGCAAGTGATGCACATATTTAGGGGGAGATGTGCTACAACTTGACCCTTTGAGACTAACCATGTGCTTGAGTTTGCTTGATTTAGTCTCAAAGGAGGTTTGAAAGGGAAAAGGTGGACTTGGACCATGAAAGACTTCCACTGCACTCCGATGAGAGGGTAACTTATTCCAAGTTCATCTCATGTACTCTTATTGCCTTGGTACTCTTATTTGAAGATTTTGGTGAGGCAATGGGGTTCGAGGGCCAAAATTGATCCCGTTTTGGTGCTTGATGCCAAAGGGGGAGAAAATAAGGCCAAAGCAATAAATGGATCAGCTATCACTTGAGAAATTTTGAAAATAGTAGAATAGAGCTTTTGGTTTGTCAAAACTCTCTTATTGTCTCTCTTGTCAAAAGTTGGCCTCTTGTGGGGAGAATGGTTGATTATGGGAAAAAGGGGGAGTTTTTGAAATCTTTGATCAATTTCTCTTGGAACAACTCTCTTTATGTCTCTACAATTGTGTTTAAATTAGAGATAGGAGAGTGAGGTTGATTTGCAAAAACAAAACCAAGTGGTGGCAAAGAGTGATCCATATATGCCAAATTTGAATCAAAACAATTTTGAGTTCTCATTTGTATTGATGTTGCACTTCTCTTAGTTGCTTTTTGTTGTGTTGGCATAAATCACCAAAAAGGGGGAGATTGAAAGGGAAATGTGCCCTTGGGCCATTTCTAAGTATTTTGGTGATTGAGTGCCAACACAAGTGCTTAAGTGAAAATCTATGCCAATTGATGGACAAAGTGCAAATCAAGTCTAAAGGTATGTTTCTAGACTTAGTACATTGTTTTGAGAACTAATGTATTGTGTCTAAGTGCTGGAAACAGGAGAAATCAATTTGGAGATGACTTGGCTCGTTTAGCCAAAGTCTGCTCAGTCTGGGTGCACCGGACTGTCCGGTGGTGCACCGGACAGTGTCTGGTGCGCCAGGCTGGCTCTGGCGAACTTGCTGCTCTTGGGACTTCGACGGCGGTGTACGGCTATAAATCACCGGACTGTCCGGTGGTGCACCGGACTGTCCGGTGAGCCGTTCACAGGCGAAGTCGTCGCTCTCGGGAAGTGATTAACGGCGTACGGCTATAATTCACCGGACTGTCCGGTGGTGCACCGGACTGTCCGGTGAGCCAACGGTCAGCTGGGCCAACGGTCGGCCGAGGATTCCGCGCGTGACGCGTGGCCGAGCCAACGGTCACAAGGGGGCACCGGACAGTGTCCGGTGGTGCACCGGACTATCCGGTGCGCCTGGCGACTGAAGGCAAGAATTGCCTTCCTCGAATGCTCTCAACGGCTCCTAGCTGCCTTGGGGCTATAAAAGGGGTCCCTAGGCGCATGGAGGAGAAAACCAAGCATCCTTTGAGCATTGTTGATCACTCACACTTCATTCTTGCGCACTTGTTCGACATTCTTAGTGATTTGAGCTCTGTTCTAGTGGGAACCTCGTGATATTGTTTTGAGCTCAAGTCTGGGTCTTGTGTGTGTGTATTTGCTGTGATTTTGTGTCTCGTGTGCGTTGCTCATCCCTCCCTTACTCCGTGCTTCTTTGTGAACATCTTTGTAAGGGCGAGAGACTCCAAGTTGTGGAGATTCCTCGCAAGCGGGATATAGTAAAGCAAAGCAAAACACTGTGGTATTCAAGTGGGTCTTTGGACCGCTTGAGAGGGGTTGATTGCAACCCTCGTCCGTTGGGACGCCACAACGTGGAGTAGGCAAGCGTTGGACTTGGCCAAACCAAGGGATAAACCACTGTGCCATCTCTGTGTTGATCTCTTTGTGGTTATTGTGTTTTGCTAAGACTCCTCTCTAGCCACTTGGCATTATTGTGCTAACTCCTAATCAAGTGTTATGGCATTAATTTTCAAGTTTTACAGGATCACCTATTCACCCCCCCCCCCTCTAGGTGCTCTCAGGGGTGAATAGGCGTAACCTGAAATTTATAACTTAAAACACACACTACAAGTCGGGGTTAGCGTTAGAGTTAAAACTCAAGTCCAGGAGAGAGGGAAAACAAATCAAATGGGAATCAAGCGAATGAACACGGTGATTTGTTTTACCGAGGTTCGGTTCCAAAGAACCTAGTCCTCGTTGAGGTGGTCACAAAGACCGAGTCTCTTTCAACCCTTTCTCTCTCTCAAACGGTCACTTAGACCGAGTGAGCCTTCTTCCTTAATCTCACGGGTCACTAAGACCACGCAAGGACCACCTGAGAGCACCTAGAGGGGGGTGAATAGGTGATCCTATAAAACTTGAAACTTAAGCCACAAAAACTTGGTTAAGTGTTAGCACAATAATCGCCAAGTGGCTAGAGAGGAGTCAAAACACAATAACCACAAGAGATCAATCACAGAGATGGCACGGTGGTTATCCCGTAGTTCGGCCAAGACCAACGCTTGCCTACTCCACGTTGTGGCGTCCCAACGGACGAGGGTTGCAATCAACCCCTCTCAAGTGGTCCAAAGACCCAATTGAATACCACGGTGTTTTGCTTGCTTTTCTTAATCCCGTTTGCGAGGAATCTCCACAAGTTGGAGCCTCTCGCCCTTACACTTGAAGTTCACAAAGAAGCACGGAGCAAGGGAGGGATTAGCAACGCACACAAGACACAAAAATCAGTGTCAACACGCACACAAGTCGCAACAAGAGCTCGCAACACAACCCAATGAGTTCACAACTCCACTAGAGCTCTATATGCTATCACAACGAAACAAATGCGCGGAATCGAGGTCTTGGTGCTTAGGAATGTTGTAAGAATGCTTGATATACTCCTCCATGCGCCTAGGGGTCCCTTTTATAGCCCCAAGGCAGCTAGGAGCCGTTGGAAACATTCCTGGAAGGCAGATCTTGCCTTCTGTCGACTGGCGCACCGGACAGTCCGGTGCACCACCGGACATCCACTATTCACTGTCTGGTGCAGATTACTTTCCTTATTTGGCGAAGCCGGCCGTTGGAGTCTGAGAGCCGTTGGCGCACCGGACACTGTCCGGTGCACACCGGACAGTCCGGTGCACCAATGTGACTGTTGGCTCGGCCACGCATCACGCGCGGAATCCTCGGCCGACCGTTGCCCCAGCTGACTGTTGACTCACCGGACAGTCCGGTGCACCACCGGACAGACCGGTGAATTTTAGCCGTACGTCGTTGATGGTTTCCCGAGAGCAACGAGTTCGCCTGTGAACGGCTCACCGGACAGTCCGGTGCACCACCGGACAGTCCGGTGAATTATAGCCGTACACCGCTGTCGAAGTCCCGAGAGCAGACTGTTCTCCCGAGCCAGCCTGGCGCACCGGACACTGTCCGGTGCACCACCGGACAGTCCGGTGCACCCAGACTGAGCAGACTTTGGCTGAACTTAGCCATCTCTTCTCAAACTCGATTTTTTCTGTTTCCAGCACTTAGACACAATACATTAGTCCATAAAACAATGTACTAAGTCTAGAAACATACCTTTTAACATGATTTTCACTTTGTCCACCACTTTGCATAGATTAGCATAAAAGCACTTGTGTTGGCACTCAATCACCAAAATACTTAGAAATGGCCCAAGGGCACATTTCCCTTTCAATCTCCCCCTTTTTGGTGATTTATGCCAACACAACATAAAGCAACTAGAATACGTGCAATATCAATGCAAATGAAAACTCAAGGTTGTTTTGAATCCAATTTGACATATATGGATCACTCTATGCCACCACTTGGTTTGTTTTTGCAAATCAAACTCAAATTCCTATCTCTAAGTCAAATCCACTTGTAGAGACATAAAGAGAGGTATTCCAAAGAAATTTGATCAAGGATTTCAAAAACTCCCCCTTTTTCCCATAATCAACACTTCTCCCCACAAGAGACCAACTTTTGACATAAGAGACAATAAAAGAGTTTTGACAAACCAAAAGCTCTAATCTACTATTTTCAAAATTCCTCAAGTGGTAGCTAATCCATCTATTGCTTTGGCCATTAGCCGTTATTTTCTCCCCCTTTGGCATCAAGCACCAAAACGGGATCAATCTTGGCCCTTAAACCCCATTGCCTCACCAAAATCTCCAAATAAGAACGCAAAGGCAATAAGAGTACATGAGATGAACTTGGAATAAGTTACCCTCTCATCGGAGTGCAGTGGAAGTCTTTCATGGTCCAAGTCCACCTTTTCCCTTTCAAACCTCCTTTGAGACTAAAACAAGCAAACTCAAGCATATGGTTAGTCTCAAAGTGTCGGCGTTTCGAGACCGGGGGTCCCTAAGCCGACGAGTGAATGTCGCCGCGTGCCCCAGCCCAGATGGGTCGACGCGAGGCCGAGCGCGAAGGGGGGAAGTGAGGTGGCCGGAGATGGGCGTGAGAGAGGTGGAAATCCCGCGGCCTTCGTGTTCGTCCCGCGCCCAGGTCGGGTGCGCTTGCAGTAGGGGGTTACAAGCGTCCACGCGGGAGAGGGAAGCGAGCGGCCCCAAGAGAGCGCCTGTCCCGTCCTCGTCCCCGCGCGGCCAACCTCCTCTAAGAGGGCCCTGGTCCTTCCTTTTATAGGCGTAAGGAGAGGATCCAGGTGTACAATGGGGGTGTAGCAGAGTGCTACGTGTCTAGCGGGGGAGAGCTAGCGCCTTAAGTACATGCCGATGTGGCAGCCGGAGAGATTTTGGCACCCAGCTGGTGTGATGTCGTGGCCGTCGGAGGAGCGACGGAGCCTGGCGGAGGGACAGCTGTCGGAGCGGTTGAGTCCTTGCTGACGTCCTCCTGCTTCCGTAAGAGAGCTGAGAGCCGTCGTCGTCACAGAGCACGCGGGGCGCCATCATTGCCTATCTGGCGGAGCTAGCCAGATGGGACACCGGTCTTGTCCTCTGCGGCCCGAGTCGGCTCGGGGTAGGGTGATGATGGCGCTTCCTGTTGACGTGGCTGGCATGTGCCCTAGGTTGGGCGACGTGGAGGCTCCTCCGAAGCCGAGGTCGAGTCTGTCTTCCATGGCCGAGGCCGAGCCCGAGCCCCTGGGTCGGGCGAGGCGGAGGTCGTTCGGCAGAGGCCAGGGCGGAGTCCGAGCCCTAGGGTCGGGCGAAGCGGAGTTCATCGTCTTCCGGGACTTAGCTCGAGTCCGAGCCCTGGGTCGGGCGAAGCGGAGTTCTTCGTCTTCCGGGACTTAGCCCGAGTCCGAGCCCTGGGTCGGGCGGAGCGGAGTTCGCCGTCTTCTGGGACTTAGCCCGAGTCCGAGCCTTGGGTCGGGCGGAGCGGAGTTCGTCGTCTTCCGGGACTTAGCCCGAGTCCGAGCCCTGGGTCGAGCGGAGCGGAGTTCGCCGTCTTCTGGGACTTAGCCCGAGTCCGAGCCCTGGGTCGGGCGGAGCGGAGTTCGCCGTCTTCCGGGGCTTAGCCCGAGTCCGAGCCCTGGGTCGGGCGGAGCGGAGTTCGCCGTCTTCCGGGGCTTAGCCCGAGTCCGAGCCCTGGGTCGGGCGGAGCTTCCTATGGTGCCTTTGGCAGGGCCTGACTGCCTGTCAGTCTCACTCTATCAAGCGGCACTGCGGTCGGAGTGGCACAGGCGGCGCTGTCCTTTTGTCAGGCCGGTCAGTGGAGCGGTGAAGTGACGGCGGTCACTTCGGCTCTGCCGGGGGGCGCGCGTCAGGACAAAGGTGTCAGGTCACCTTTGCATTAAATGCTCCTACGACTTGGTCGGTTGGTGCGGCGATTTAGTCAGGGTTGCTTCTTAGCGAAGGCAGGGCCTCGGGCGAGCCGGAAATATGTTCGCCGTTGGAGGGGGGCCTCGGGCGAGACGGAAATCCTCCGGGGTCGGCTGCCCTTGTCCGAGGCTAGGCTCGGGCGAGGCGTGATCGAGTCACTCGAATGGACTGATCCCTGACTTAATCGCACCCATCAGGCCTTAGCAGCTTTATGCTGATGGGGGTTACCAGCTGAGAATCAGGAGTCTTGAGGGTACCCCTAATTATGGTCCCCGACAGTAGCCCCCGAGCCTCGAAGGGAGTGCTTAGCACTCGCTTGGAGGCTTTCGTCGCACTTTTTTGCAAGGGGACCAGCCTTTCTCGGTTGCATTTTGTTCCGGTGGGTGCGCGCGAGCGCACTCACCGGGTGTAGCCCCCGAGGCCTCGGAGGAGTGGTTTCACTCCTTCGAGGTCTTAATGCCTCGCGTAATGCTTCGGCTGGTCTGGTTGTTCCCTTATGCGAACTGGCCGTAGCCCGGGTGTATGGTCGGGGCCCAAGCTCTCGGGCTGGTATGTTGACGCTGTCAACGGTTCGGCCGGAGCCGGGTTTGCGAGAGCAGCCCCCGAGCCTCCGCACAGGGCGAGAGGGCGATCAGGGACAGACTCGGCTTTTTTACATACGCCCCTGCGTCGCCTTTCCGCAAGGAGGAGGGGGGAAAGCGCCATGTTACCCTCGATGGGCGCCGAACATGGTGTCTCCGGTGAGCTGCAAGCGGGTAATCCGAGTGGACGTCCGTGCCCCGTTCGTTAGGGGTCGGCTAGGGGCCGAGAGGCACGCCCAAAAGTACCTGCGGGTGATCTGCCGGACCCGGTCCCCTGGCGACGGGGTCCGAGGGCTCGATGCCTCCCTCTGATGGGATTCCGTTACAAGATCGCTCCCGTTGGTCTCGGAAATGTCCTAGGGTACCTCGGGAGCGCAGCCCGAGCCTTGGTTATGTATCGAACGTACCCCTGGTCATCCCTCGCTCGGCGTCTGAGGCGACTGTGAAACCTTCGGGGGCCAGCCTTCGAACCCCTGATCAGTAATGGGCGTGGAGCCCGAGTAGCCTGAGGCGGTCGTGGAACCCTTCGGGGGGCCGGCCTTCGAACCTCTGACCAGTAGTGGGTGTAGGGCCCACGCGATCTGAGGCGGCTGTTGAACCCCTCGGGGGGCCAGCCTTCGAACCTCTGATCAGTAGGGAGGCTCGGAGCCTGGTTCCTTCACGGGGAAGGATCCTTTTCGGGGTATCCCCCTTTCCCGGTCCCTGTTGCAAGAGATAGAGAAAGAGGAAAAAAGGAAAAGGATACGAAATCGAACGACGTGGCGTACCTTTTTTGGCGCGGTTTTTACGGCGAAGGCGAAGCGTCGCCCGCTTCTCCTGCCAGAAGCGCCGTCTATCCCTCCGCGGAGTTAATGCGACGGGGCGAGTTGTTGGCAGGGCGGCCGTTGCGCGTGCGCGAGCCGTTCGAGGAACGGCTGTTTCACTTCACGTTTTTTGAATCCCGCATCCGGTCCGGGCGGAACGTCGGAAACGGCCTCGCCTTGGTCTTTATATACCTGGGAGAGGGTCCGGTGACGGTTCTTCGCTCTGCTTCCTGCCTCCTTCTTGGGTTTTCGCAACCCGAGAGACTTTAGCCAGAGAAGAGAAAACCGTCCTTCCAGCCCCTTGCGCGGCCATCCCTTCCGTCTGGTGATGGCCGACCGGGTGACCATCATCTCGCCGCGCGATCCATGGCCCTCTTCCATGGTGACGGCGAGCGATCTGGAGGATCTGGTCGGCGAGGGTTTGCTTCGCCCACTCACCGATGAGCAGCGACCGGAATGGATACCTCCCGTGGGCGGAGCCGCTCCATCCCCTCCGCCAGGGTACGTCGTGAGCTTCGTCTCCTTCCACGAGCGGGGATTCGGTGTGCCAGCGGGCCGCTTTATGCGGGCGATCCTGTACCACTATGGGGTGGAGTTGCACAACCTCACCCCCAATTCCATCTCGCAGGCCGCTATCTTCGTAGCGGTGTGCGAGGGGTATTTGGGGATCGCCCCCATTGGGATTTGTGGACCCATCTCCTTTTCGCGGAGCTTTTTGCCTCGTCGACGGGGGAGAGGAAGGCCCGCGCGGCGGTGCGGGCCGGCGGCTGCACCCTCCTGCTGAGGCAGTCGTGGGCGTCGCAGTATATTCCTGCCATCCTCGCGTCCTCGAACAAGGGGTGGCAGCGCCGGTGGTTCTACCTCCGGAATGACGGTGAGTTGCTTCCGCCATTCTCCCAGCGAGTAGTCACCACCGCCACCGACGCTTGGCGCCACGGGACCCTGCACGAAAGACAGAAGAACCTCGAACCCCTTCTTCAGGCCTTGGAGGCATTGCGGGAGGGGGGACTCACCGCTGCGGGAGTGATTGCCGCCATCCACCGTCGGAGGGTGCTTCCCTTGGCGGAGCGACGGCTGTCGCTTTGGGAAATGACCCCGGAGGCCGACTGGGAGGGCTCGCGGATGTCCCCTGATCCTCTTCCCTTCGACGCCCTCCAATGGCGGGTGTCGGCTGCGTTGGGGAAGCCGGACCTCCACGCCTTCTCCCAGCTTCTGATGCGCCCCGACCAGGGGTGCGTGACTCTGGTGAGTGTTCGCTCCCTCCTTCTTCATACATTGGGTTGCTTCTGGTTCTTACGATCAGGTTTCCTTCCCCCCCTTCTTCAGGAGGTGGGGTGGCACAAGCCTTCCCTACCACGGGTTCCGCAGGATGCGGTGCCCGAGCAGCGCGGCGGGTCGCCGCGGAGGAGAAGAAGAAGAAGAAGGACGCGGGGAAGGCCCGGGCCCGTGAGCGGAGGCGGGCTCGAGACGCCTTGGAAAAGCGTCGTCGCCAGCAGGAGAGGGAGGGACTCCCGAGGGAGCCGTCACCGGAAACGCCCGACGACGACGACGACGATGATGATGAGGAGGAGGACGACATGGCCGCCCGCCTCGGCCTCAGCCTCGGCTTGGGGTATGGCCAGGAGTCGTCGAGCCAGCCCCCGAGCGGGCCGACGCCGTCAATCCCCGGAGTCGAGGCGTCGGGGTCTCGGCCCGAGGTACGAGGGCAACCCAAGAGGGCACCTGACCCCTCGGCTGGAGGAGCTGAGGTGACTCCGGGGGGCCGGGCCAGGGCGTCTGCTCTCCGAGAGCCGCCGCTCGCGCCAGCAGCGCATGGAGGTGACTCTCAAGTCACCGTGATAGTGCCTGGGCAATCTGCTCCCCGGGTATCCAAAGCAAGGGTGGCGCCGAAGTTGCCGGCGAAGCGGACCTCGGCAGCTGTTCCGGGAGCTGGGATCCAGGAGACTTCCCCCCAGGCGCGGTGGATCATGGCCTGGAGCGGGTAGGTAGCTCGGAATGTCTTCGTCCTGGCTTTCCATTCATATGTCTCGGCCGTGATTTTCCTTCTTCCTTCAGCAAGCGGAGCCATGGCCAGACCGACCTGGCACCCCGGTAGGCCCTTAAGACGGCGCCGGCCTGTGCGGCCAGCGCCGCTCCAGGCCTTGTCGTTCAGCCGACCCTCTCGCAAGGCGTCCCGCCGCGGGGGGCTCGGGCGGCACCTGTCGCTGTGGAGCAGGTTCCCGAGGCTGGCTCTTCTGCCGAGGCGGCCATCGTGATAGGGGAGGCGGGTGACGCTGGTGTGGTCCCAAGCCCACCTGACGTGCCGGCCATGCCGGCGCCTGCCGCTACCGAAGTCGCCGCCGTCCCAGTCGGGGAGCGACCGGTTGCTGCCGGCGTCGAGACGGCTGATGCGTCGGCGCCCAGTGCCTCGGAAGAGGTGGGCGTGGAGGCGCGATCCGTCCCGCCGGGCGGCAGCCTCATCGCTGTGCGGCGGAGCCCCGGGGCCCGACGCCAGTTGCTCCGGTTTCGGACCCGCGAGGCCTCGGACCCTGTTTTCATTCTTGACGATGAACAGGAGGACCAGTCCTGGGATGAGCTCCGCGAGTGTGCTGAAGCAACGGTGGGGTCGCTCCGGTCGTCGCTGGAGGTTTTCTGCAGGGACGTCCCCAAAATCCTCCAGGTAACGGTTTCAGGCATACCTTTTCTTTTCTGTGAATGAGGCGTTCTTCGTGACGCCCCGTTTCCTTTCCCCAGGATCTGACGGATCGGAGCGCCGCCAAGTCGTCGTTCATCCGCCGCGAGGCCGATGTCTGGGGCTCGCTGCGATCCCTGAGGACCTCGCTCGCCGGGGCTACTGCGTGCCTTTCTCAGCAGGATGCCAAGGTAGCGGACCTCTAGTTGCTCTGCACTGACCTGAGAGCCGAGGCTGCAGCGGCGCGCGCAGAGGTGCAACGGCAGCGGTCGGAGTTCGCCCAGGTCGTCGAGGAGCGGGACCAATCTCGGAGCCGGGCTGTCGAGGCCGAAAGCCGGGCTGAAACCCTCGTGGCCGACTTAGCCGCAACCCGGGTCGCGGCCTCGGAGCAACGTGCCCGAGCCGGAGGTACGCCTTGGCCGTCCTTGGTTCTTGTTCTTGTCTGTTTCCTCTGCTTGTGTTTGAGATCTTCCTTCTGGCTGTTCGCAGAGCTCGAGTCCGCCCTTGACGAGTCCGCCAAGGCGCTCGCCGAGGCGCTTGCCGGAGCTGCCGAGCAGCGGGAGGCCGATCTCGCGGCCATGTCCGAGGCCGTCTCGGACGTTTATCGGATCCTTGGCTCCGGCGACGTCCCTTCAGAAAGCTCCCCTCTAAGCCGCCTTCAAGCCTTGGGTGATCACGCGCGCGGCAGAGTCCGCGAGGCGCTACACCACGGCGTCAGGCGGGCCTTCGCCGTGCTCGCCTCCCACTACGTTGTGGACCTGGAGCGGGTTAGCGAGGGGTATTGTCTTCCTGATGAAGACGAAGCAGCCCTGGCAGAAGTTCAGCGGCTCGATGCAGTCGCCGCGGGTCCGAGCGCAGTGCTGGCGACCACCTTTGAGGCGGAGATCCTTCCCCCCGCGCCGTCGTCGGAAGCTGAGATGGACCTTACCGAAGGCGGGGACGGAGCTGAGGGCGCGGCTCCTTCCCGAGGCGACGCCTAACTCTTGTTGGAACAGTTTCTGTTGGATGTGCGTGTGTCCTACTGCGGCCGCTGAGGCCTGAACACTTTGTTTTCATTGCATGAATTCGCACTCTTCTTCCTTTTATTTTGCGTGTCCGGCTTAGCCTGTCAACAATAGGGTGACTTCCTGAGTAGGGTCATTTTTCGTGGCGGGTGATGAGTGAGGTGTCCCTAACCCGGAGGCATAGGAGTTCCTCGGCTCAGTCGACCTTGCCATTTACATGCACCCACGTTCGCTCCTTGGGGCCCTGCTTCTGACACAGCCGGGAGAACGCAAAAAACCTCTTTGATCGAAAATTTTGGATGCGGAGAGGTACACCCAATCTTGACGCAGAGGGGTTCCCCCTTTTTAGCCCCCGTGGGAAGGTCGGGCTCTGCCGAGGCGAGGCCGATCCTCCCTTGACGACTGAGACTTGTGTGGGAGTGAGGAATACGAACAGCTTGAAAATATCTTAAGGGTAGAAGCGACGTAGCTGTCGGACGTCCCAAGCGTTGCAGTAGACCTCGCCCTGACCGCCGGCCAGCTTGTACGTTCCAGGCTCCAGAACGTCGATGGTGACAAGCGGCCTTTCCCGGGGGTGTGTGCAGCCCCCGGGTACTCCCAGCAAGGGCTCGGGGTGCTGTGCGATGGTCGGGGTCTTCTCCTGGTTGGCTTCGATGCCCCGTTTGGAGATAACGCACTCCAAGACCATGCGCTGGGGCGCCCCGAGGACCCACCTTTCAGGGTTGAGCTTAACGCCTTTCGCTTCTTTTAGCTTGTGGATCTCCTCGCCTATCGCTCTGCGCTTCTCCCCGTTGAATCAGCGCAGAGGCTATTTGACGGGTCGGGCTCCGGCCTGAATATCCAGTGAGTGCTCGGCGACATCCCTCGGTATGCCGGGCATGTCCGAGGGACTCCACGCGAAGACGTCGGCGTTCGCGCGGAGAAAGTCGACGAGCACTGTTTCCTATTTGGGGTCGAGCCCAGAACCGATCCGGATCTGCTTGGAGGCGTTGCTGCTGGGGTCGAGGGGGATGGCCTTAACCGTCTCCACTGGCTCGAAGTTGCCGGCATGACGCTTCACGTCTGGCACCTCTTTGGAGAGGCTTTCCAGGTCGGCGATGAGGGCCTCGGATTCGGCGAGGGCCTCGGCGTACTCCACGCACTCCACGTCGCATTCGAACGCGTGTCTATACGTGGGGCCGACGGTGATGACCCCGTTGGGGCCCGGCATCTTGAGCTTCAGGTAGGTGTAGTTGGGGACGGCCATGAACTTCGCGTAGCATGGCCTCCCCAGTACCGCGTGGTAGGTTCCTCGGAACCCGACCACCTCGAACATCAGGGTCTCCCTTCGGAAGTTGGAGGGCGTTCCGAAGCAGACGGGAAGGTCGAGTCGTCCGAGGGGCTGGACGCGCTTCCCGGGAATGATCCCGTGGAAGGGCGCAGCGCTTGCTCGGACGGAGGACAGATCAACGCGCAGGAGCCTGAGGGTCTCGGCGTAGATGATGTTGAGGCTGCTGCCCCCATCCATAAGGACCTTGGTGAGCCTGACGTCGCCGATGACGGGGTCGACGACGAGCGGGTATTTCCCCGGGCTCGGCACGTGGTCGGGGTGATCAGCTTGGTCGAAGGTGATGGGCTTGTCGGACCAGTCTAGGTAGACTGGCGCCGCCACCTTCACCGAGCAGACCTCCCGGCGCTCTTACTTGCGATGCCGAGCCGAGGCATTCGCCGCATACCCTCCGTAGATCATGAAGTAGTCGCGGACCTCGGGGAACTCTCCTGCTTGGTAATCTTCCTTCTTGTCGTCGTCGCGGGCCCTGCCACCCTCCACGGGTGGCCTGGCCCTGTGGAAGTGGCGCCGAAGCATGACGCACTCCTCAAGGGTGTGCTTGACGGGCCCCTGATGATAGGGGCACGGCTCCTTGAGCATCTTGTCGAAGAGGTTGGCACCTCTGGGGGGCTTCCGAGGGTTCTTGTGCTCGGCGGCAGCGACAAGGTCCGCGTCGGTGGCGTCGCGTTTCGCTTGCGACTTCTTCTTGCCTTTCTTCTTGGCGCCGCGCTGAGTATACGCCTCAGGAGCATCTTCCGATGGGCGGCCCTGGGACTGCTTGTCCTTTTGGAAGATAGCCTCGACCACCTCCTGGCTAGAGGCGAACTTGGTGGCGATGTCCATCAGCTCGCTCGCCCTGGTGGGGGTCTTGCGACCCAACTTACTCACCAGGTCGCGGCAGGTGGTGCCGGCAAGGAACGCGCCGATGACATCCGAGTCGGTGATGTTGGGCAGCTCGGTGCGCTGCTTTGAGAATCGCCGGATGTAGTCCCGGAGAGACTCTTCCAGCTGCTGTCGGCAGCTTCGGAGGTCCCAGGAATTCCCGGGGCGCACATACGTGCCCTGGAAATTGCCGGCGAAGGCTTGGACCAAGTCATCCCAGTTGGAGATCTGCCCCGGTGGCAGGTGTTCCAACCAGGCGCGAGCGGTGTCGGAGAGGAACAGGGGGAGGTTGCGGATGATGAGGTTGTCGTCGTCCATTCCACCTAGCTGGCAGGCCAGGCGGTAGTCCGCGAGCCACAATTCCGGTCTCGTTTCCCCCGAGTACTTTGTGATAGTAGTCGGGTGTCGGAACCGGGTCGGGAACGGTGCCCGCCGGATGGCCCGGCTGAAGGCCTGCAGACCGGGTGGTTCGGGCGAGGGACTCCGATCCTCCCCACTGTCGTAGCGTCCCCCACGCCTGGGGTGATAGCCTCGGCGCACCCTCTCGTCGAGGTGGGCCCGACGGTCGCGGTGATGGTGCTCGTTGCCGAGGTGGCCCGGGGCTGCAGGCGCGGTGTTGCGCGTGCGCCCGGTGTAGACCGAGGCTTCCCGCATGAATCGGGAAGTCGCGGCATGAGGTTCCGAGGGGTATCCTTGCCTTCGGGAGGCAGAGCTCTCGGCCCGTCGGACGGCAGCGCCTTCGAGGAGATTCTTGAGCTCTCCTTGGATTCGCCGACCCTCGGTGGTTGATGGCTCCGGCATTGCGCGGAGAAGCATCGCTGCTGCAGCCAGGTTCTGACCGACCCCGCTGGATGCGGGTGGCGGCCTGACCCTGACGTCGTTGGCGACGCGGAGCGGGAGACCCTGGGGCAGGTGACGTATTTCTCCGGCCGGGGGTTGGCCCGCCCATGCCTGCCCGACGTCTCGGCGGATCGGCTCAAGCGCTCCTGCTCCCTCGTCGAGCCTGGCCTGCGCCCCGCGGACTTGCTCGAGCTGTGGGTCGTGACCCCCCGCCGGAACGGAGACCACAGCTAGCTCCCGCGGGATGTCAGCGCGGGGCACCGGCCTAGGGAGATCACCGCCCTCCGGCATGCCGAGATGGTTGCCTTCAGAGGGATCCCCTTAATTGACGTGGAAACATTCACGGCTTGGGCCGCAGTCCTCGTCGTCGAGGCTGCGGCTACCGTCGGAACAGTCGGAGAGGCAGTAGTCACATGCGGTCATGAAGTCCCGCATGGCACTGGGGTTGCCAAATCCAGAGAAATCCCAACAGATGTTGGGGTCGTCATCTTCCTCGGACCCAGAGGGCCCGTAGGTCGAGACGTCCGTCAGCCGGTCCCAAGGCGACCGCATGCGAAACCCCAGAGGGTTTGACCTCGCCTCTACGAGAGCGCCCGCCAAAGCAAGGTCGCTAGGCGGGTTGAGGCTGAATCTAAATGACGTGGGATGGGAATCGGTCGGTACCTTTCGGTCGACGAGCAGCGACATAGTCACGTCGGGGGCTGATTGCACCGTCGTCTCAGGTACGAGGGTGACGTCCTGCAAGCTCTCCGCGAGCGCACTAGCGTCGTCCACTTGCTCGGGATTGGCGTGTCATGGGGAGACGGCGCTCGCCTTCGTCTCAAACGCGAGGTCGATGCCCGACGCGCCCCCCGTTGGAGCGCTGGGGACGTCGACTCGCTCGACAACCGACGAGGCGCGGCCTCCCGCTTGGCCTTGGTTGCCCCGCCTCCTCCTTCGTTGTCGGGGGAGAGGACGGGGCGAGCTCGAATGTTGTTCTTCCACCACACGGGGAAGACGTCGTCGATTCCACCGCCGGCGGGCGGGCTGTCGGTCGCCATTATCGTTGTCGTTCGGCGGTGGAAGGAGTATCATGTCGTAGCTACCGTCGAAGGACATGAACTCAAGACTCCCGAAACGGAGCACGTCCCGGGTTGGAGAGGTTGCTAGAGACTGCCCATCTGGAACTTGACGGGAAGCTGTTCGTCAGCACGCAGCAGGCCCCTACCTGGCGCGCCAACTGTCGGCGTTTCGAGACCGGGGGGTCCCTAAGCCGACGAGTGAATGTCGCCGCGTGCCCCAGCCCAGATGGGTTGACGCGAGGCCGAGCGCGAAGGGGAAAGTGAGGTGGCCGGAGATGGGCGTGAGAGAGGTGGAAATCCCGCGGCCTTCGTGTTCGTCCCGCGCCCAGGTCGGGTGCGCTTGCAGTAGGGGGTTACAAGCGTCCACGCGGGAGAGGGAAGCGAGCGGCCCCAAGAGAGCGCCTGTCCCGTCCTCGTCCCCGCGCGGCCAACCTCCTCTAAGAGGGCCCTAGTCCTTCCTTTTATAGGCGTAAGGAGAGGATCCAGGTGTACAATGGGGGTGTAGCAGAGTGCTACGTGTCTAGCGGGGGAGAGCTAGCGCCTTAAGTACATGCCGATGTGGCAGCCGGAGAGATTTTGGCACCCAGCTGGTGTGATGTCGTGGCCGTCGGAGGAGCGACGGAGCCTGGCGGAGGGACAGCTGTCGGAGCGGTTGAGTCCTTGCTGACGTCCTCCTGCTTCCGTAAGAGGCTGAGAGTCGTCGTCATCACAGAGCACGCGGGGCGCCATCATTGCCTATCTGGCGGAGCTAGCCAGATGGGACACCGGTCTTGTCCTCTGCGGCCCGAGTCGACTCGGGGTAGGGTGATGATGGCGCTTCCTGTTGACGTGGCTGGCCTGTGCCCTAGGTTGGGCGACGTGGAGGCTCCTCCGAAGCTGAGGTCGAGTCTGTCTTCCATGGCCGAGGCCGAGCCCGAGCCCCTGGGTCGGGCGAGGCGGAGGTCGTTCGGCAGAGGCCAGGGCGGAGTCCGAGCCCTAGGGTCGGGCGAAGCGGAGTTCGTCGTCTTCCGGGACTTAGCCCGAGTCCGAGCCCTGGGTCGGGCGAAGCGGAGTTCGTCGTCTTCCGGGACTTAGCCCGAGTCCGAGCCCTGGGTCAGGCGGAGCGGAGTTCGCCGTCTTCCGGGACTTAGCCCGAGTCCGAGCCCTGGGTCGGGCGGAGCAGAGTTCGCCGTCTTCCGGGACTTAGCCCGAGTCCGAGCCCTGGGTCGGGCGGAGCGGAGTTCGCCGTCTTCCGGGACTTAGCCCGAGTCTGAGCCCTAGGTTGGGCGGAGCGGAGTTCGCCGTCTTCCGGGGCTTAGCCCGAGTCCGAGCCCTGGGTCGGGCGGAGCAGAGTTCGCCGTCTTCCGGGGCTTAGCCCGAGTCCGAGCCCTGGGTCGGGCGGAGCTTCCTATGGTGCCTTTGGCAGGGCCTGACTGCCTGTCAGGCTCACTCTATCAAGCGGCACTGCGGTCGGAGTGGCGCAGGCGGCGCTGTCCTTCTGTCAGGCCGGTCAGTGGAGCGGTGAAGTGACGGCGGTCACTTCGGCTCTGCCGGGGGGCGCGCGTCAGGACAAAGGTGTCAGGTCACCTTTGCATTAAATGCTCCTGCGACTTGGTCGGTCGGTGCGGCGATTTAGTCAGGGTTGCTTCTTAGCGAAGGCAGGGCCTCGGGCGAGCCGGAAATATGTCCGCCGTTGGAGGGGGGCCTCGGGCGAGACGGAAATCCTCCGGGGTCGGCTGCCCTTGTCCGAGGCTAGGCTCGGGCGAGGCGTGATCGAGTCACTCGAATGGACTGATCCCTGACTTAATCGCACCCATCAGGCCTTAGCAGCTTTATGCTGATGGGGGTTACCAGCTGAGAATCAGGAGCCTTGAGGGTACCCCTAATTATGGTCCCCGACACAAAGGGTCAAGTTGTAGCACAACTCCCCCTAAATATGTGCATCACTTGCACAAGGACTTGTGAGGTCTGGGGAGAGATTGTACAACTTGAGCACCATAGTAAACAACAAAATGCATAAGGAACATGATCAAAGGCATAAATACATGTATGCTATGAATCAATCCAAGTTCCGCGAATCTAGGACATTTAGCTCACTACGCAGCCTGCAAAAGGTCTTTTCATCTAAAGGCTTAGTGAAGATATCGGCTAGCTGGTTCTCGGTGCTAACATGAAACACTTCGATATCTCCCTTTTGCTGGTGGTCTCTCAAAAAGTGATGCCGGATGTCAATGTGCTTTGTGCGGCTGTGCTTGTTGGGGGCCTTCGTACTCCGAAGGTCCTCAAAAACATGATTTGACAATGTTTGCCAAGTGGATTATATGAACAGGTACCTTCGGACTCAGAATTGTGAACATGAAGTACGGTCAGGACGAAGCCTGAACCAGACGAAGGGGGATTGAAATGGAGGACGGGCTGATTACCAAGCTCTACGAAGGATGATGCACAGCCGAAGCTGTGCGCAGGAAAGCTTCGTCGCGATAGCAGAAAGGGGAACCGACTTAAAGATGAAAAGACTACTTAGGCCTTGACAAATTTCCATAAGTCATTAGCAAATGTAATGGACATGAATGTAATTTTGTATGGGCTGTGTCTCACGCCTATAAATAGATGAACAGTACTCCCGTAGTGTTCACGCTGACTTGGCATTTGCTTTTGCGTCATCCTTGTACTTTTGTCTTCCTGCAATCCGAAGGTATACTTGTAATTTGAAGTCATTTCTATATAATAATAAAATAGAAATGGCATGATAATAAAGTTTAAATGTTTATATTACTTTTAATGTTGCTCATAAGTCATTCGTCATAACTTATCGCCCTTACGAAGGTACATTGTTTGCGACCTTCGTCCGGAACACATTATATCCTGAAGGGAAATAATGTTTCGAGGGACGAAGGATCTTATCATTTAACACTTTTTATGTTGCCTTGTTCTTAATCCGAAGCATTTGAGAACAAGTCCCCAACATTGGCGCCCACCTCCGGTGAACTCACTTCCACTTCGAGTTTTTTGAATACCTTCGGAAGCCATAGACCCTCGCTATGGCACCGAAGAAAGCTTCAGCGACTGGGGCTGCAGCTCTGCAACCGCTGGACCACAACCAGGAGACTGTCTCTCTTCGGGAGGCCCGAAGCCAGAAGAGGAAGGCCGTCAGCCCGACGCTTCAGGAGGATGAGCTAGACCAAGAGATCAGGGATATGGAGATGCTACATCAACAGGTGCAGAGGAAGAAGGAGAAGATGGCCAGGCTAGCTGAGTTGCAAAGGCAGATAGACGAAGCCTCTGAAGAAGTTCGCCATCTTACTCACGATGAGCAGAACAAAAGGCCTCAGCAAAAAGACCTTCATCAGGAGGGCTTCTTCAACGAAGATGACTGGTATGACAATTTCCATCATGGAAATTTTGTTTTCGATGATGCTTCTCCCCTGTCCGCTGAGCTGCAGGCTACACCCTGGCCTCCGTCCTACAAGCCACCCCAGCTTCCCATGTTCGATGGCCATTCAGACCCGAAGCAGTTTTTGATGAGCTACGAAGCAACAGTGTCTTCGTATGGTGGCAACGCTGCAGTCATGGCAAAGTCTTTTGTTATGGCTGTTAGGAATGTCGCTCAGACCTGGTATTCCTCCCTTCGACCAGGAACGATTACTTCATGGCAAAAGCTGAAGGACATGTTGTTAACCAGCTTTCAAGGGTTTCAGACGAAGCCGGTCACTGCTCAAGCCCTGTTCCAGTGCACTCAGGATCATGAAGAATACCTTCAGGCGTATGTCAGAAGGTTCTTGCATTTGAGGGCGCAGGCACCAACGGTGCCCAATGAAATTGTCATCGAAGCCATGATCAAGGGGCTTCGTCCTGGACCTGCAGCTCAATACTTTGCTAGGAAGCCTCCTCAGACTCTGGAGAAGCTGCTCCAAAAGATGGACGAGTACATTCGTGCCGACAATGATTTTCGCCAAAGAAGGGAGGAGGCTTTCAGATTTTCTGAAATGACCAGGGGCTTCGGAGGAAGATTCTATCCGAGGCATGTCAGGCCCATCCACAACTCTACTCAAAATGATGATAAGGGGAGTCAGCAGAACAGACCGCAGTGCTCCTCACAGGCTTCGGGGCAACAGCAAACTTTTTTCCGGCCACCAGCTCCAAGAGGCAGAGGCGCCAGGGGCTTCGGCGGAAGATTTGGAGATCAACCAAGGAGGGTATTTTGCTTATTCTGTGGTGAAAACAAGGGCCATACCACCAGGATGTGCCATGTTACTATCCAGAAACAAAAGGAGCTAGCAGAAGCTGTAGCGCAACAGGGCCAGCCGAAGCAGGTCATGCATACTGCTTCGTACCATCAGCCTTACATCCCGGAATACGTGGGCAACCATCCTGCAGTTTCCGTAGCTTCGGCAAGTCAACCTCAAGCTTCATGGCAACAGCCCCCGCCTCCACCTCCGCTGCAACAAGGCCAACAGCCGGAAGGGAGCCAATATGCTCCGCATCAAAGGGATCTCAGAGAGCAATCTGAAGCTCGCACAGTCAATAGTACTGTGCCAGAGTCGAAGCACATTTATTGACAAATATCCTACTTTGATAGCAGTCTTTTCCCTTTAGATCTATTTTCTGTGTAATAAAGAACATTTCAGTTTTCATGTAACAGTTTTGTGGTTGGTTATGAGGAAAACCTATTTTCTCCGCAGGCTTAAGTTGCTGAAGCTTAAAAATTTGCGGTAACAAGGAGGACCTTCGAATTATTAAAAATCCTTCGAAGCAACAAAAAGTCGTCCTAAGGAACGCAGAGTAAGTTGCTGAAGTAACAAAAAGCCGTTCCAAAGGGAGCGCAGTGTAAGTTTTTTGCTCCAAAGACGTTCCTAAGGGAATGCAGAGCATACAGCGAAAAGTCAACGCTGATACCGCCTAAGTAAAAGGCGAAGAAGCTCCAAAGACGTTCCTAAGGGAATGCAGAGCTTACAGCGAAAAGTCAACGCTGATACCGCCTAAGTAAAAGGCGAAGAAGCTCCAAAGACGTTCCTAAGGGAATGCAGAGCTTACAAAGATATTTTGTGTGTATCTTCGGAACAAACGTCATTTACATAACATAACATCATCACATCATTTTGCATAGCATAAGCATCATACATCATGTTGCATATGGCAAAAGAAGGGGACACAGTATCAACTTTCGAAAGGACGATTTGAGAAAGTGAAAATTGTGTAAAGTCACGAGGGAATACAATGTTAATCTTCGGAATACAGCTTCGGAGAATGTTTTTACGAAGCATGGACGAGCTTCATCAGAGTAATATCGAAATTGTACAGCTTCGAAGAATGTTTTCACGAAGCATGGACGTGATTCATCAGAATAGTTTTAATGGAAAATGTCTTCTTCACGAAGCATGAAAAGAAGGGAAGGTGTTTTTTCGCCGAAGGCTCAAAAATGGTATGTATGTAGAATTTCATGCATCGTAAAGAATTGAATAATGAAAAGAGACTTGTATATTACATTGAAATGTACAAAAAATTACATAGATCACACTGCAAATGTTTTTTCTAATAACACCTAGTCTTCTCTTAATACTACTTCGGCAGCCTCATTTAGAAGTTGTTCAACAACTTTATCCATGATAGCTTCGGCCATTTGTTTAATTTTGTCATCCCCTTTTGCGTGAGGGTCAGCAGACGATCCAGCAGGTTCTGAGGGAACAGAATATTTCTGCATTACTATTACAAACCGCGAACAAAGTTTGAAATAAAAATTACAACACAATAAGAACGACTAATTAATACTTATTTGCCCTTCGGGCTCTGTACTTTTTTCGGCAACTTCTGTCACTTTCCTAGCATCATGGATGCCTTTTTCACTCCTCTGAATAATTTCTTGCGCCATTTCTCGGCCGCCGTTGTCCTAGACATCAGTAAAGAATTTACCACCAACCATGCTTGCTTCGGCCGAGGGGTCTTTGATGTCTTCGGAGGATAAGGCAGCTTCGGACTGAGCTAAAGATTTTACATGCCCGCAACCTTTCTTCTCCAAGACAGTAGCAACTCCCCTGGCGCCCGAAAAAGCGCAGATGTCACCACGGCTACTCAGGATTTCCTCGAAGGCCTCTGCTTCGTGGTTGATCCATTCCAGTGGACCTTCGGGATTGCCTCTTGAGAAATTCTCTTCACTGGAAAATGCGCCCACGCTGGCGAAGCTGGTTTTAATTTTCTTTACGCATTCCATGGATTTTTCGTAGCATTTTTTCTTAAAAGACCGAAGCTCTTCCACGGTTGCTTCCAAATGATCAGCCCATTGGTCGCTACATTCCCGTCTTGTTTCTTCAAGTATGCGTTCTTCTTTCGCCCGGGCTAGTTCCTTCTGAAGATCTTTAATTTCGTGTCTGTGAGCTTCGGCCTGAACCTGTGCAGCAGCTTCGTCCTTTTTTATCTTGTCTACTAATGTAAGCAGAATTTTATCTTTTTCTAGAGCTTCGTTTCTCAGTTTAACAACTTCTGAACGTAAATTGTTGAACGCAATTTCGTAGCTTTCATCTTCGGCACTCTTTTGTGCTCTTAATGCGTTGCTTAGGATTAAACCCTATACGAAAAAGAATCCATATAAGAATAAAAGAATGAACTACGTATTAAAAAAAATTTTCAAGCGTCTAATTCCCATACCTTTAGGCTATTATACGCAAGGCTGTCCGCGAGATCCTCCTTCGTCATAGCACATAATCCAGCTTCGAGCTTCGGGAAACCCATACTTCTAGCCATTTCCCGGCAGACAGATAATTCTTTGTTATCAGGGAGGCAGTATAGGAAGTCATCTTCATTTGTCCCATTGAACACTACTGCCCCCTTCGGATACTTTAACTCTCTAGCATAGTGATTGGCTTCATAAGTCTCTTCTTCAGATAATTTCTTCCCCGAAGCATGTCGCACGATGTAATCGCATATGCTGGAAGGAGCTTCGGGGGCGGCAGTGTCAATTTCTTCAACCAAAACTGGTTCTGATATTTTCTCGGTTTCCAAAGATTGTTCCTTGGTGGGCTCTGAAGGCCCAGCTTCAGCTTCAGCTTGTTGCTTCGAAGCTTCAGTAGACGCTTCAGCAAGTTCAACAGTCTTCTTTGGAGTTGTGCTTGAAGACTTAATTGTCTCCAAGACATCTAGTACGTTCACCATTCTTTTTCTTTTTAGGGTCACCAATGGGCCCTTTTGATTTTTTATTGTTTCGACATTTACTGAAGGACTTAAGATTTCCGATATTTTTGGCTCTTCAATCTTCGGTTTTTCTGCTTTTTCTGCTGAAGGTGCTTCAGTTTTCTCTCCTATCTTCGGCACTGGAGCTGGTTCTGTAGCTTCAGAGGCCAAAGAGACTTCGCCAATAAATTCTGGCACTGTGGCTGGCTCAATAAAACGAGCTCGGTGGGTGAGCACCTTCATCTTTTTCCTTTGCGGCACTGGCTCGCTAGTGGCACTTGTGGTAGCTTCTGTCGCAGGAGAAGTATTTTTTCTTTTGCGACCCAATACCGGATAGTGATAGTCAGGGTAGACAAACCCGACTGCGTCAAATACCCGGTTGAGCCTTTTCTTCTTTCGGCCTCCGAAGGCTGCTGATAACGCAGTATTCTCGGCCTTCGAATATGCCCCAAGCAGTTCGTCACTTAATGTTTCAATGCTTTTCAACCAGTCGTCATCAGGTTCAACAAATTTATCCCCGTATTTGAATGTGTATTTCAGTCTGACCAGTCCGCCTTCGTCGGACTCTTTGATGGTTTCTTTCGGCATTTCCCACTTTCCTGCAAGTGGCCACACCCTGAAGGCAATATGCTCTTGGACCAAGTCCCTTGTCCCAATGAAAGAGCAGATTACGCCGAAGGCTCTTTGGCATTCCTCGGCTGCTTCATCCATTTCAACCTTCGGCCTTCGAAGTCCGAAGCGTTGCCAAATGGGGCGCATAATGATACTCTTGACATCTTCTTGCGCTGTTAAGTCATTCTTTACATAGAACCACTCTGTCATCCAGGCTCCGGGCCACCTCTTCCGAAAGGTTGGCACAGGGCGGCTTGACCCGGAGCGGGCACCGAAGCTGTAACACCCAAAGTTGTTGTGATATTGTTCTTTCCCCTAGGGCTTCGTCTCATATAACAACTCATGAATGTTGCAAAAGCTTTTAGCATTTGGTTCTAAACCTTGGCTTCTCGCAGCCCAGACAAACATCCCCATTCTTATGATAGCTTCGGGAGTAATTTGATGAAGGTAGACTTGAAATGTTCTCAGGACTTCAACAACAAAGTTGCTTAGGGGGAATCGAAGCCCAGCCTTGAGAAAGCTTCGGAAGATTACGACTTCATCTTCTTCGGGGGTGGGAGAAGTCTTTTCTCCAGCATCAGCCCTCACAATAGATATATCTCGAAAATACCTCCCCCTCATATTATCAATATGACTCTGCTTAATAGTGGTTTTCCCGAAAACCGTGTGACTTGGCCGCCATGGTCGATCTTCGGACTCTTCCCCACCACTTTCTACATCATAACTGTCGCTGTCACCAGTATCTTCAGACAAACCTTCCAGAATCTCCTTGGTAATTTTTTCCGTATTAGTCTCTGCCATCGCTATAAGGAACCCCAAGTTCTTCTCTTCGTCAAGGCTCAGCTTCATCTCAGCAGCAACCTTCTTATCTTCAGACATCTTCGGAAACACTAAAAAACTGTTTTCCAAGCCGAAGCTTCAAAACCAAAATATCAGCAAATCTTAGTGCGCAAGAGTTAAAAATTTAGTGGGCGAAGGCAGATGGCAAGCGAGAGTACCAAAATGAGTTTGCGTTACGATCTTATTTATACGCCCAGTGCGTTGAAAATTGAAAGACCCCGCTTGTCAGTGAATGTTGCTATTCTAGCAAAGGGAAGGTGTTTTTTCGGACCTTCGGCTTAAGGCCTTCGTCCATATCGCAATCTGAATTTGTCATTTACAAATTAGTATTGCGAGGGGCTACTGTTGGGGGCCTTCGTACTCCGAAGGTCCTCAAAAACATGATTTGACAATGTTTGCCAAGTGGATTATATGAACAGGTACCTTCGGACTCAGAATTGTGAACATGAAGTACGGTCAGGACGAAGCCTGAACCAGACGAAGGGGGATTGAAATGGAGGACGGGCTGATTACCAAGCTCTACGAAGGATGATGCACAGCCGAAGCTGTGCGCAGGAAAGCTTCGTCGCGATAGCAGAAAGGGGAACCGACTTAAAGATGAAAAGACTACTTAGGCCTTGACAAATTTCCATAAGTCATTAGCAAATGTAATGGATATGAATGTAATTTTGTATGGGCTGTGTCTCACGCCTATAAATAGATGAACAGTACTCCCGTACTGTTCACGCTGACTTGGCATTTGCTTTTGCGTCATCCTTGTACTTTTGTCTTCCTGCAATCCGAAGGTATACTTGTAATTTGAAGTCATTTCTATATAATAATAAAATAGAAATGGCATGATAATAAAGTTTAAATGTTTATATTACTTTTAATGTTGCTCATAAGTCCTTCGTCATAACTTATCGCCCTTACGAAGGTACATTGTTTGCGACCTTCGTCCGGAACACATTATATCCTGAAGGGAAATAATGTTTCGAGGGACGAAGGATCTTATCATTTAACACTTTTTATGTTGCCTTGTTCTTAATCCGAAGCATTTGAGAACAAGTCCCCAACAGTGCTCAACAGGATTTTCCGCTATTTGGATAGCACTCTCATTGTCACATAGGAGTGGGACTTTGCTCAGATTGTAGCCAAAGTCCCGGAGGGTTTGCCTCATCCAAAGTAGTTGCGCGCAACACTGTCCTGCGGCAACATACTCGGCCTCAGCGGTGGATAGGGCAACGGAAGTTTGTTTCTTAGAGTTCCACGACACCAGGGACCTTCCTAAGAATTGGCACGTCCCTGATGTACTCTTCCTATCGACCTTACATCCAGCATAGTTAGAATCTGAATATCTAATCAAGTCAAAGTTAGACCCCTTTGGATACCAGATCCCGAAGCAAGGCGTAGCGACTAAATATCTAAGAATTCGCTTCACAGCCACTAAGTGACACTCCTTAGGATCGGATTGAAATCTAGCACACATGCATACGCTAAGCATAATATCCGGTCTACTAGCGCATAAATAAAGCAAAGAACCTATCATGGACCGGTATGCTTTTTGATCAACGGACTTACCTCCTTTGTTGAGGTCGGTGTGCCCGTCAGTTCCCATCGGTGTCTTTGTGGGCTTGGCGTCCTTCATCCCAAACCGTTTCAGCAAGTCTTGCGTGTATTTCGTTTGGGAGATGAAGGTGCCATCCTTGAGTTGCTTCACTTGGAACCCAAGGAAGTAGTTCAACTCGCCCATCATCGACATCTCGAATTTCTGCGTCATCACCCTGCTAAACTCTTCACAAGACTTTTGGTTAGTCGAACCAAATATTATGTCATCGACATAAATTTGGCACACAAAAAGATCACCATCGCAAGTCTTAGTAAAAAGCGTTGGATCGGCTTTCCCAACCTTGAAAGCATTAGCAATTAAGAAGTCTCTAAGGCATTCATACCATGCTCTTGGGGCTTGCTTAAGTCCATAGAGCGCCTTAGAGAGCTTACACACGTGGTCGGGGTACCGTTCATCCTAGAAGCCAGGGGGTTGCTCCACGTACACCTCCTCCTTGATCGGCCCGTTGAGGAAAGCGCTCTTCACATCCATTTGGTACAACCTGAAAGAATGGTGAGCGGCATATGCTAGCAAAATACGAATTGATTCTAGCCTAGCCACAGGAGCAAACGTCTCCTCAAAGTCCAAACCTGCGACCTGGGCATAACCTTTTGCCACAAGTCGAGCCTTGTTCCTCGTCACCACCCCGTGCTCGTCCTGTTTGTTGCGGAACACCCATTTGGTTCCCAAAACATTTTGCTTGGGGCGAGGCACCAGTGTCCAAACTTCATTGCGCTTGAAGTTGTTGAGTTCCTCCTGCATGGCCAACACCCAGTCCGGATCCAGCAAGGCCTCTTCTACCCTGAAAGGCTCAATAGAAGAGACAAAGGAGTAATGCTCACAAAAATTAACTAATCTCGAGCGAGTAGTTACTCCCTTGCTAATATCACCCAATATTTGGTCGACGGGATGATCCCTTTGAATCATCGCTCGAACTTGGGTTGGAGGTGCCTGAGGTGCTTCTTCCTCTTCAACTTGAACATCCTGTGCTCCCCCTTGATCATGCGCCTCCACTTGAGGTACCTGTTCGTCATCTTGGGTTGGGGGATGCACCATAGTTGAGGAAGACGGTTGATCTTGCTCCAATTGTTCCTGAGGCCGTACATCTCCAATCGCTATGGTGCGTATCGCGGCCGTTGGAACGTCTTCTTCATCTACATCATCAAGATCAACAACTTGCTCTCTTGGAGAGTCATTAGTCTCATCAAATACAACGTCGCTAGAGACTTCAACCAAACCCGATGATTTGTTGAAGACCCTATACGCCTTTGTATTTGAATCATAACCTAATAAAAACCCTTCTACAGCTTTGGGAGCAAATTTAGAGGTTCTACCTTTCTTCACAAGAATATAACACTTGCTCCTAAATACACGAAAATAAGACACATTGGGTTTGTTACCAGTTAGCAGCTCGTATGAAGTCTTCTTGAGGAGGCAGTGAAGATAGACCCGGTTGATGGCATGGCAAGCCGTGTTCACGGCTTCCGACCAAAAGCACTCGGGGGTCTTGAACTCTCCAAGCATAGTCCTCGCCATATCGATGAGCGTCCTGTTCTTCCTCTCTACCACACCATTTTGCTGAGGTGTGTAGGGAGCGGAGAACTCGTGCTTGATCCCCTCCTCCTCAAGGAACTCCTCCACTTGAAGATTCTTGAATTCAGACCCGTTGTCGCTCCTTATCTTCTTCACTTTGAGCTCAAACTCATTTTGAGCTCTCCTGAGGAAGCGCTTGAGGGTCCCTTGGGCTTCAGATTTATCCTGCAAAAAGAATACCCAAGTGAAGCGGGAAAAATCATCAACTATAACAAGACCATACTTACTTCCTCCTATACTCAGATAGGCGACGGGTCCGAAGAGGTCCATATGAAGCATCTCCAAGGGTCTTGATGTTGTCATCACATTTTTGGTGTGATGAGAGCCTCCCACCTGTTTCCCTGCTTGACAAGCTGCACAAGGTCTATCTTTTTCGAAATGAACATTGGTTAGACCTATCACGTGTTCTCCCTTTAGAAGCTTGTGGAGGTTCTTCATCCCCACATGTGCTAAGCGGCGATGCCACAACCAGCCCATGCAAGTCTTAGCCATTAAGCATGCATCTAGACCGGCCTCTTCTTTTGCAAAATCAACCAAATAAAGTTTGTCGTCTAGTACACCCTTAAAAGCTAGTGAACCATCACATCTTCTAAAGACAGACACATCTACATTTGTAAATAGACAATTATATCCCATTTTGCATAATTGACTAACAGACAATAAATTATATCCAAGCGACTCAACTAAAAACACATTAGAAATAGAGTGCTCAGATGAAATAGCAATTTTACCTAACCCTTTTACCTTGCCTTGATTCCCATCACCGAATATTATTGAATCATGGGAATCCTCATTTTTGACGTAGGAGGTGAACATCTTCTTCTCCCCCGTCATATGGTTTGTGCATCCGCTGTCGATAATCCAGCTTGAACCCCCGGATGCATAAACCTGCAAGGCAAATTTAGGCTTGGGTCTTAGGTACCCAACTCTTGTTGGGTCCTACAAGGTTAGTCACAATTGTCTTAGGGACCCAAATGCAAGTTTTATCACCCTTGCATTTTGCCCCTAATTTCCTAGCAACTATCTTCCTATCCTTTCTACAAATAGCAAAGGAAGCATTTAAAGCATGATAAATTGTAGAGGGTCCATTCATAACTTTCCTAGGAACATGAACAATATTCTTTCTAGGCACATGATGAATATTTTTCCTAGGCTTATCTCTACCATGCATATAGGAAGAACTTGAAGCAAACATAGAATAAGAATCATAGGCATGTGAATCAAAAGCATTACAACTCCTATGAGACTGTCTTCTATCATTGTACATAAAAGCATGGTTCTTTTTAGTACTACTTGCCATAGGGGCCTTCCCTTTCTCCTTGGCGGAGATGGGAGCCTTATGGCTTGTTAAGTTCTTGGCTTCCCTCTTGAAGCCAAGCCCATCCTTAATTGAGGGGTGTCTACCAACCGTGTAGGCATCCCTAGCAAATTTTAGTTTATCAAAATCACTTTTGCTAGCCTTAAGTTGGGCATTAAGACTAGCCATTTCATCATTTAACTTTGCAATAGAAGCTATGTGTTCCCTACAAGCATCAATATCAAAATCTTTACATCTATTGCAAACAACATTTTCTACACAAGTTGTTGATTTACTAGCTATTTCTAACTTAGCATTCAAATCATCATTAATGCTCCTTAAGCTAGAAATTGTCTCATGGCAAGAAGATAATTCACAAGAAAGCATTTCATTTCTTTTAACTTCTAAAGCATGAGATTTTTGTGCTTCTACAAATTTGTCATGTTCTTCATACAACAAATCCTCTTGTTTTTCTAAAAGCCTATTCTTATCATTCAAGGCATCAATCAATTCATTAATTTTATCTATCTTGGTTCTATCTAGGCCCTTAAATAAACATGAATAATCTATTTCATCCTCATCACTAGATTCGTCCTCACTTGAAGAAGCATAAGTAGAGTTTCGAGTACATACCTTCTTTTCCCTTGCCATAAGGCATGTGTGACGCTCGTTGGGGAAGAGGGATGACTTGTTGAAGGCGGTGGCGGCGAGTCCTTCATTGTCGGAGTCGGAGGAGGAGCAATCCAAATCCCACTCCTTTCCTAGATGTGCCTCGCCCTTGGCCTTCTTGTATTTTTTCTTCTTTTCCCTCTTGCTCCCGTGTTCCTGGTCACTTTCATTATCGGGACAGTTAGCAATAAAATGACCAATCTTACTGCATTTGAAGCATGAGCGCTTCCCCTTGGCTTTGGTCTTGCTTGGCTGTCCCTTGCGACCCTTAAGCGCCATCTTGAAGCGCTTGATGATGAGGGCCATTTCTTCATCATTTAGCCTTGCCACCTCAACTTGCGCTACCTTGCTAGGTAACGCCTCCTTGCTCCTTGTTGCCTTGACAGCAATGGGTTGAGGCTCATGGATTGGACCGTTCAACGCGTCATCCACGTACCTTGCCTCCTTGATCATCATTCGCCCGCTTACGAATTTTCCAAGGACTTCTTTGGGCGACATTTTGGTGTACCTGGGATTCTCACAAATATTATTCACCAAATGAGGATCAAGAACGGTAAAGGACCTTAGCATCAGTCGAATGACGTCGTGGTCCGTCCATCGCGTGCTTCCGTAGCTCCTTATTTTGTTGATAAGGGTCTTGAGCCGGTTGTATGTTTGGGTTGGCTCCTCGCCTCTTATCATCGCGAATCGTCCTAGCTCGCCCTCCACCAACTCCATCTTGGTGAGCAAGGTGACGTCGTTCTCCTCATGAGAAATCTTGAGGGTGTCCCAGATCTGCTTGGCATTGTCCAAGCCGCTCACTTTATGGTACTCGTCCCTGCACAAGGAGGCTAACAACACAGTAGTGGCTTGTGCATTTCTATGAATTTGTTCATTAATAAAAATAGGACTATCCGAGCTATCGAACTTCATTCCACTTTCCACAATCTCCCATATGCTCGGATGGAGAGAGAACAGGTGACTACGCATTTTGTGGCTCCAAAATCCGTAGTCCTCTCCATCAAAGTGAGGAGGTTTGCCAAGTGGAATGGAGAGCAAATGAGTATTTGTACTTTGCGGAATACGAGAGTAGTCAAAAGAAAAGTTCGAATTAACCGATTTCCTTCTCTCGTAGTCGTTGTGTTCGTCGTCCTTTTGGGAAGAAGATGACTCGTCGCTGTCGTCGTAGTAGACAATCTCCTTGATGCGCCGTGTCTTCTTCTTCTTCCCATCTTTCTGTCTATGGCCCGAGCCCGAGTCGGTAGGCTTGTCATCCTTCGGCTCGTTGACGAAAGATTCCTTCTGTTTATCGTTGATCACGATACCCTTCCCCTTAGGATCCATCTCTTCGGGCGGTTAGTCCCTTTGTGAAGAGAACGACTCTGATACCAATTGAGAGCACCTACAGGGGGGGTGAATAGGTGATCCTGTAAAACTTGAAACTTAAGCCACAAAACTTGGTTAAGTGTTAGCACAATAATCGCCAAGTGGCTAGAGAGGAGTCAAAACACAATAACCACAAGAGATCAATCACAGAGATGGCACGGTGGTTATCCCGTGGTTCGGCCAAGACCAACGCTTGCCTACTCCACGTTGTGGCGTCCTAACGGACGAGGGTTGCAATCAACCCCTCTCAAGCGGTCTAAAGACCCACTTGAATACCACGGTATTTTGCTTGCTTTTCTTAATCCCATTTGCGAGGAATCTCCACAACTTGGAGCCTCTCGCCCTTACACTTGAAGTTCACAAAGAAGCACGGAGCAAGGGAGGGATTAGCAATGCACACAAGACACAAAAATCAGAGTGTCAACACGCACACAAGTCGCAACAAGAGCTCGCAACACAACCCAATGAGTTCACAACTCCACTAGAGCTCTATATGCTATCACAACGAAACAAATGCGCAGAATCGAGGTCTTGGTGCTTAGGAATGTTGTAAGAATGCTTGATATACTCCTCCATGCGCCTAGGGGTCCCTTTTATAGCCCCAAGGCAGCTAGGAGCCGTTGGAAACATTCCTGGAAGGCAGATCTTGCCTTCTGTCGACTGGCGCACCGGACAGTCCGGTGCACCACCGGACATCCACTGTTCACTGTCCAGTGCAGATTACTTTCCTTATTTGGCGAAGCCGACCGTTGGAGTCTGAGAGCCGTTGGCGCACCGGACACTGTCCAATGCACACCGGACAGTCCAGTGCACCAATGTGACCGTTGGCTCGGCCACGCGTCACGCGCGGAATCCTCGGCCGACCGTTGCCCCGGCTGACTGTTAACTCACCGGACAGTCCGGTGCACCACCGGACAGACCGGTGAATTTTAGCCGTACGTCGTTGATGGTTTCCCGAGAGCGACGAGTTCGCCTGTGAACGGCTCACCTGAAAGGGAAATGTGCCCTTGGGCCATTTCTAAGTATTTTGGTGATTTAGTGTCCAACACAAGTGCCTAAGTGTAAAAAGGTGGACAAAGTACAAATCAAGGATTAAGGTATGTTTCTCAGACTTAGTACATTGTTTTATGGACTAATGTATTGTGTCTAAGTGCTGGAAACAGGAAAAATCCAATTGGAAATGTCTTGGCTCGAGCAGCCAAGAATCTGCTGAGTCTGCAAGCACCGGACTGTCCGGTGGTGCACCGGACAGTGTCCGGTGCGCCAGGCTGGCTCGAGCGAAGTGGCTGCTCTCGGGAATTCACCGGCGATGTACGGCTAAAATTCACCGGACTGTCCGGTGTGCACCGGACTGTCCGGTGAACCAACGGTCGGCCGGGCCAATGGTCGGCCGCGCAATCTGCGCGGGACACGTGGCCGAGCCAACGGCTAGAAGACGGCACCGGACTGTCCGGTGCGCCAACGGCTCTCAGGCTGCCAACGGTCGGCTTCGCTATTTAAGGAAGGAAATCGGGCACCGGACAGTGTCCGGTGTGCACCGGACTGTCCGGTGCCCCCGATGACAGAAGGCAAGAATGGCTTTCCAAGTTTATGCTCAACGGCTCCTAGCTGCCTTGGGGCTATAAAAGGGACCCTTAGGCGCATGGAGGAGTACACCTAGCATCCTTTGAGCATCATTGATCACTCACACTTCATTCTCGCGCACTTGTTCGACATTTTAGTGATTTGAGCTCCGTTCTAGTGTGCTAGTCTCTTGAGCTCAAGTCTAGGTTTTGCGTGTGCGTATTCGCTGTGATCTTTGTGTCGTGTGTGAGTTGCTAATCCCTCCCTTGCTCTGTGATTCTTCGTGAACATCTTGTGTAAGGGCGAGAGGCTCCAAGCTGTGGAGATTCCTCGCAAACGGGATTAAGAGAAGCAAAGCAACACCGTGGTATTCAAGTTGGTCTTTGGACCGCTTGAGAGGGGTTGATTGCAACCCTCGTCCATTGGGACGCCACAACGTGGAGTAGGCAAGCGTTGGTCTTGGCCGAACCACGGGATAACCACTGTGCCATCTCTGTGATTGATATCTCTTGGTTATTGTGTTGTGTTGAGATCCTTCTCTAGCCACTTGGCAAATTACTGTGCTAACAAGTAACCAAGTTTTGTGGCTTAAGTTTTTGAAGTGTTACAGGATCACCTATTCACCCCCCCCCCCCTCTAGGTGCTCTCAATTGGTATCAGAGTCGTTCTCTTCAAGAAAGGGACTAACCGCCTGAAGAGATGGATCCTAAAGGCAAGGGGATGGTGATCAACGACAAGGAGAAGGAGTCCTTCGTCAACGAGCCCAATGATGACAGGCCCACCGACTCAGGCTCGGGCCACAAAAGAAAAGACGGGAGGAAGAAGAAGACAAGGCGCATCAAGGAAATTGTCTACTACGACAGCGACGAATCTTCCTCCTCCCAAAAGGATGACGACGACTACGATAGACGAAAGACGGTTAACTCAAACTTTTCTTTCGATTATTCGCGCATCCCGCATAGTTCAAATGCTCAATTGCTCCCCATTCCACTTGGCAAGCCCCCTCACTTTGATGGAGAGGATTACGGATTTTGGAGCCACAAAATGCGTACTCACCTGTTTTCTCTCCATCCAAGCATTTGGGAGATTGTGGAAAGTGGAATGAAATTTGATAGCTCGGATAGCCCTGTGTTTATTAATGAACAGATTCATAAAAATGCACAAGCTACTACTGTGTTGCTAGCCTCTTTGTGCAGGGACGAGTATCACAAGGTGAGCGGCTTGGACAATGCCAAGCAGATCTGGGACACCCTCAAGATCTCTCATGAGGGAAACGACGTCACCTTGCTCACCAAAATGGAGTTGGTGGAGGGCGAGCTTGGACGGTTCGCGATGATAAGGGGCGAGGAGCTGACACAAACATACAACCGGCTCAAGACCCTTATCAACAAAATAAGGAGCTACGGGAGCACGCGATGGACGGACCACGACGTCGTCCGCCTAATGCTAAGGTCATTTACCGTTCTTGATCCTCATTTGGTGAACAATATACGTGAAAATCCCAGGTACACCAAGATGTCGCCCGAAGAAGTTCTTGGGAAGTTCGTAAGCGGGCGAATGATGATCAAGGAGGCAAGATACGTGGACGACGCGTTGAACGGTCCTAGTCATGAGCCTCAACCCATTGCTCTCAAGGCAACAAGGAGCAAGGAGGCGCTACCAAGCAAGGTGGCGCAAGTTGAGGCGGCCGGACTCAATGATGAGGAGATGGCCCTCATCATTAAGCGCTTCAAGACGGCGCTTAAAAGTCGCAAGGGGCAGCCAAGCAAGACCAAAGCCAAGGGGAAGCGCTCATGCTTCAAATGCAGTAAGCTTGGTCATTTTATTGCTAACTGTCCCGACAATGATAGTGATCAGGACCAAGGGAACAAGAGGGAGAAAAAGAAGCATTACAAGAAGGCCAAGGGCGAGGCACATATCGAAAAGGAGTGGGATTCGGATTGTTCCTCCTCCGACTCTGACAATGAAGGACTCGCCGCCACCGCCTTCAACAAGTCATCCCTCTTCCCCAACGAGCGTCACACTTGCCTCATGGCAAGAGAGAAGAAAGTAAGCACTCATACTAGTACTTATGCTTCTTCGAGTGAAGATGAGTCTAGTGATGATGATGAGATAGATTACTCATGCTTATTCAAGGGATTAGATAGAACCAAGGTAGACAAAATTAATGAATTAATTGATGCCTTAAATGACAAGAATATGCTTTTAGAAAAACAAGAGGATTTGTTGTATGAAGAACATGATAAATTTATAGAAGCACAGAAATCTCTTGCTCTAGAAATTAAGAGGAATGAAATGCTCTCTAGTGAATTATCTTCTTGTCATGAAACTATTGCTAAGTTAAAAAGTTTTAATGATGATTTAAATGCTAAACTAGAAGTAGCTAGTAAATCTAATTCTTGTGTAGAAATTGTTGAAACTTGTAATAGGTGTAAAGATTTTAACATTGATGCTTGTAGTGATCATTTAGTTTCAATTTCCAAATTAAATGATGAATTAGCTAGTCTTAATGCCCAACTTAAGACTAGCAAGAATGAATTTGACAAGCTAAAATTTGCAAGGGATGCCTACACGATTGGTAGACATCCCTCAATTAAGGATGGACTTGGCTACAAGAGGGAAGCCAAGAACTTGACAAGCCATAAGGCTCCCATCTCCGCCAAGGAGAAAGGAAAGGCCCCTATGGCTAGTAGTGTGCAAAAGAACCATGCCTTTATGTACTATGATAGAAGACAACCTAGAAATGCTTATAGGAGTTGTAATGTATATAATGCCTTTGATTCTCATGCCATGGTTACTTCTAGTTCTTCTTATGTGCATGATAGAAATGTTGGTAGGAGAAATGTTATTCATAATATGCCTAGGAGAAATGTCGTAAATGTTCCTAGGAAAGTTAATGAACCTTCTACAATATATCATGCTTTAAATGCTTCTTTTGCTATTTGTAGAAAGGATAGGAAGATAGTTGCTAGAAAATTAGGGGCAAGATGCAAGGGAGACAAAACTTGCATTTGGGTCCCTAAGGATATTTGTGCTAACCTTACAGGACCCAACATGAGTTGGGTACCTAAGACCCAAGCCTAAATTTGCCTTGCAGGTTTATGCATCCGGGGGTTCAAGCTGGATTATTGACAGCGGATGCACAAACCATATGACGGGGGAGAAGAAGATGTTCACCTCCTACGTCAAGAATAAAGATTCCCAAGATTCAATAATATTCGGTGATGGGAATCAAGGCAAGGTAAAAGGGTTAGGTAAAATTGCAATCTCAAATGAGCACTCTATGTCTAATGTGTTTTTAGTAGAGTCTCTTGGATATAATTTGCTATCTGTTAGTCAATTATGCAATATGGGATATAACTGTTTGTTTACAAATGTAGATGTGTCTGTCTTTAGAAGATGTGATGGTTCACTAGCTTTTAAGGGTGTACTAGACGGCAAGCTTTACTTAGTTGATTTTGCAAAAGAAGAGGCCGGTCTAGATGCATGCTTAATGGCTAAGACTTGCATGGGCTGGCTGTGGCATCGCCGCTTAGCACATGTGGAGAAGAAGAACCTCCACAAGCTTCTAAAGGGAGAACACGTGATAGGTCTAACCAATGTTCATTTCAAAAAAGATAGACCTTGTGCAGCTTGTCAAGCAGGGAAACAAGTGGGAGGCTCTCATCACACCAAAAATGTGATGACAACATCAAGACCCCTGGAGCTGCTACATATGGACCTCTTCGGACCCGTCGCCTATCTGAGCATAGGAGGAAGTAAGTATGGTCTGGTTATTGTTGATGACTTTTCCCGCTTCACTTGGGTGTTCTTTTTGCAGGATAAGTCTGAAACCCAAGGGACCCTCAAGCGCTTCCTAAGGAGAGCTCAAAATGAGTTTGAGCTCAAGGTGAAGAAGATAAGGAGCGACAACGGGTCCGAATTCAAGAACCTTCAAGTGGAGGAGTTTCTTGAGGAGGAGGGGATCAAGCACGAGTTCTCCGCTCCCTACACACCTCAGCAAAATGGTGTGGTAGAGAGGAAGAACAGAACGCTCATAGATATGGCGAGGACTATGCTTGGAGAATTCAAGACCCCCGAGTGCTTTTGGTCGGAAGCCGTGAACATGGCTTGCCACGCCATCAACAGGGTCTACCTTCACCGCCTCCTCAAGAAGACGTCGTATGAGCTGCTAACCGGTAACAAACCTAATGTATCGTATTTTCGTGTTTTTGGGAGTAAATGCTACATTCTAGTGAAGAAAGGTAGGAATTCCAAATTTGCTCCCAAAGCCGTAGAAGGGTTTTTATTAGGTTATGATTCAAATACAAGGGCGTATAGGGTCTTCAACAAATCATCGGGTTTGGTTGAAGTCTCTAGTGACATTGTATTTGATGAGACTAATGGCTCTCCAAGAGAGCAAGTTGTTGATCTTGATGATGTAGATGAAGAAGACGTTCCAACGGCCGCGATACGCACCATGGCGATTGGAGATGTACGGCCTCAGGAACATTTGGAGCAAGATCAACCGTCTTCCTCAACTATGGTGCATTCCCCAACCCAAGATGACGAACAGGTACCTCAAGTGGAGGCACATGATCAAGGGGGAGCACAGGATGTTCAAGAGGAAGAAGCACCTCAGGCACCTCCAACCCAAGTTCGAGCGACAATTCAAAGGGATCATCCCGTCGACCAGATATTGGGTGATATTAGCAAGGGAGTAACTACTCGCTCAAGATTAGTTAATTTTTGTGAGCATTACTCTTTTGTCTCTTCTATTGAGCCTTTCAGGGTAGAAGAGGCCTTGCTAGATCCGGACTGGGTGTTGGCCATGCAGGAGGAACTCAACAACTTCAAGCGCAACGAAGTTTGGACACTGGTGCCTCGTCCCAAGCAAAATGTTGTGGGAACCAAGTGGGTGTTCCGCAACAAACAGGACGAGCACGGGGTGGTGACGAGGAACAAGGCTCGACTTGTGGCAAAAGGTTATGCCCAAGTCGCAGGTTTGGACTTTGAGGAGACTTTTGCTCCTGTGGCTAGGCTAGAATCAATTCGTATCTTGCTAGCATATGCCGCTCACCATTCTTTCAGGTTGTACCAAATGGATGTGAAGAGCGCTTTCCTCAACGGGCCGATCAAGGAGGAGGTGTACGTGGAGCAGCCCCCTGGCTTCGAGGATGAACGGTACCCCGACCACGTGTGTAAGCTCTCTAAGGCGCTCTATGGACTTAAGCAAGCCCCAAGAGCATGGTATGAATGCCTTAGAGACTTTTTAATTGCTAATGCTTTCAAGGTTGGGAAAGCCGATCCAACTCTTTTTACTAAGACTTGCGATGGTGATCTTTTTGTGTGCCAAATTTATGTCGACGACATAATATTTGGTTCTACTAACCAAAAGTCTTGTGAAGAGTTTAGCAGGGTAATGATGCAGAAATTCGAGATGTCGATGATGGGCGAGTTGACCTACTTCCTTGGGTTCCAAGTGAAGCAACTCAAGGACGGCACCTTCATCTCCCAAACTAAGTACACACAAGATTTGCTAAAGAGGTTTGGGATGAAGGACGCCAAGCCCGCAAAGACGCCGATGGGAACCGACGGACACACCGACCTCAACAAAGGAGGTAAGTCTGTTGATCAAAAAGCATACCGGTCCATGATAGGTTCTTTGCTTTATTTATGTGCTAGTAGACCGGATATTATGCTTAGCGTATGCATGTGTGCTAGATTTCAATCCGATCCGAAGGAGTGTCACTTAGTGGCTGTGAAGCGAATTCTTCGATATTTAGTCGCTACGCCTTGCTTCAGGATCTGGTATCCAAAGGGGTCTAACTTTAACTTGATTGGGTACTCAGATTCCGACTATGCTGGATGTAAGGTCGATAGGAAGAGTACATCGGGGACGTGCCAATTCTTAGGAAGGTCCCTGGTGTCATGGAACTCTAAGAAACAAACCTCCGTTGCCCTATCCACCGTTGAGGCCGAGTACGTTGCCGCAGGAAAGTGTTGCGCGCAACTACTTTGGATGAGGCAAACCCTCAGGGACTTTGGCTACAATCTGAGCAAAGTCCCACTCCTATGTGATAATGAGAGTGCTATTCTAATAGCGGAAAATCCTGTTGAGCACAGCCGCACAAAGCACATTGACATCCGGCATCACTTTTTGAGAGACCACCAGCAAAAGGGGGATATCGAAGTGTTTCATGTTAGCACCGAGAACCAGCTAGCCGATATCTTTACCAAGGCTCTAGATGAGAAGACCTTTTGCAGGCTGCGTAGTGAGCTCAATATCTTAGATTCGCGGAACTTGGATTGAAATGTAGCATACATGTGTTTATGCTTTTGATTATGTTCATTCTGCATATTGTTGCTTATTGTGGTGCTCAAGTTGTACAAACACTCCCTGGACCTCACAAGTCCTGTTTGCAAGTGATGCACATATTTAGGGGGAGCTGTGCTACAACTTGACCCTTTGTGGCTAACCATGTACTTGAGTTTGGTTGTTTTAGTCTCCAAGGAAAATTGAAAGGGAAAAGGTGGACTTGGACCATGCGAGACTTCCACTGCACTCCGATGAAAAGAGTAACTCTTCCAAGTTCATCGTTATACTCTTATTGCCTATTTGCTCTTAGTTGAAGATTTTGGTGAGGCAATGGGGTTAAAGGGCCAAGATTGATCCCGTTTTGGTGCTTGATGCCAAAGGGGGAGAAAATAAAGGCCAAAGCGATAAATGGATCAGCTATCACTTGAGAGATTTTGAAAATAGTAGAATAGAGCTTTTAGTTTGTCAAAACTCTTTTGTTGTCTCTCTTGTCAAAAGTTGGCTTCTTGTGGGGAGAAGTATTGATTATGGGAAAAAGGGGGAGTTTTTGAAATCTTAAATCAATTTCTCTTAGAATGACTCTCTTTATGTCTTAACATGTGTGTTTGACTTAGAGATAGAAATTTGAGTTTGATTTGCAAAAACAAACCAAGTGGTGGCATAGAGTGATCCATATATGTCAAAATTGAATCAAAACAATTTTGAGTTCTTATTTGATTTGATTTTGTACTTGTTCTACTTGCTTTATGTTGTGTTGGCATAAATCACCAAAAAGGGGGAGATTGAAAGGGAAATGTGCCCTTGGGCCATTTCTAAGTATTTTGGTGATTTAGTGTCCAACACAAGTGCCTAAGTGTAAAAAGGTGGACAAAGTACAAATCAAGGATTAAGGTATGTTTCTCAGACTTAGTACATTGTTTTATGGACTAATGTATTGTGTCTAAGTGCTGGAAACAGGAAAAATCCAATTGGAAATGTCTTGGCTCGAGCAGCCAAGAATCTGCTGAGTCTGCAAGCACCGGACAGTGTCCGGTGCGCCAGGCTGGCTCGAGCGAAGTGGCTGCTCTCGGGAATTCACCGGCGACGTACGGCTAAAATTCACCGGACTGTCCGGTGTGCACCGGACTGTCCGGTGAACCAACGGTCGGCCGGGCCAACGGTCGGCCGCGCAATCTGCGCGGGACACGTGGCCGAGCCAACGGCTAGAAGACGGCACCGGACTGTCCGGTGTGCACCGGACATGTCCGGTGCGCCAACGGCTCTCAGGCTGCCAACGGTCGGCTTCGCTATTTAAGGAAGGCAATCGGGCACCGGACAGTGTCCGGTGTGCACCGGACTGTCTGGTGCCCCCGATGACAGAAGGCAAGAATGGCTTTCCAAGTTTATGCTCAACGGCTCCTAGCTGCCTTGGGGCTATAAAAGGGACCCCTAGGCGCATGGAGGAGTACACCTAGCATCCTTTGAGCATCATTGATCACTCACACTTCATTCTCGCGCACTTGTTCGACATTTTAGTGATTTGAGCTCCGTTCTAGTGTGCTAGTCTCTTGAGCTCAAGTCTGGGTTTTGCGTGTGCGTATTCGCTGTGATCTTTGTGTCGTGTGTGAGTTGCTAATCCCTCCCTTGCTCTGTGATTCTTCGTGAACATCTTGTGTAAGGGCGAGAGGCTCCAAGCTGTGGAGATTCCTCGCAAACGGGATTAAGAGAAGCAAAGCAACACCGTGGTATTCAAGTTGGTCTTTGGACCGCTTGAGAGGGGTTGATTGCAACCCTCGTCCGTTGGGATGCCACAACATGGAGTAGGCAAGCGTTGGTCTTGGCCGAACCACGGGATAACCACTGTGCCATCTCTGTGATTGATATCTCTTGGTTATTGTGTTGTGTTGAGATCCTTCTCTAGCCACTTGGCAAATTACTGTGCTAACAAGTAACCAAGTTTTGTGGCTTAAGTTTTTGAAGTGTTACAGGATCACCTATTCACCCCCCCCCTCTAGGTGCTCTCATCACCGGACAGTCCGGTGCACCACCGGACAGTCCGGTGAATTATAGCTGTACACCGCCGTCGAAGTCCCGAGAGCAGACTGTTCTCCCAAGCCAGCCTGGCGCACCGGACACTGTCCGGTGCACCACCGGACAGTCCGGTGCACCCAGACTGAGCAGACTTTAGCTGAACTTAGCCATCTCTTCTCCAACTCGATTTTTTCTGTTTCCAGCACTTAGACACAATACATTAGTCCATAAAACAATGTACTAAGTCTAGAAACATACCTTTTAACATGATTTTCACTTTGTCCACCACTTTGCATAGATTAGTGTTGGGGGCTTGTTCTCAAATGCTATGAATTAAGAACAAGACAACATAAAAGTGTTAAATGTCGAACTCCTTCGTCCTTAGAAACAGTATATCCCTTTGGATATAATGAGTCTCGGACGAAGGTTACAAAGGAAAAGACCTTCGTTAGGTTGATAAATGATTAAACAGAATAATCATATATATAAAATGTGCAAGTAATAATACTAACATTATCATCGATACATTTCCGTTATTAAATTCATAAAAACGAATTACAAATGTACCTTCGGACTGATGCAAAAAGGTACAAATCGTGATGCAAAAAGGCGAGTGCCAAGTCAGCGTGAACAGTACGGGAGTACTGTTCACCTATTTATAGGCACGGGACGCAGCCCGTACAAAATTACATTGGTGCCCTTTAAATTTATCAATAACTACAGTAATTCTTCGAGGTCCAATTCGGCTTTTCATCTTTAAGTCGGTTCCTCTTTTCTGTTATTGTGCCGAAGCCTTTCTGCACATAGCTTCGTGATCGCCTTATCCTTTGTCATGATCGTTTTTCGTTCCAGTCGCGCTTCGTCTTAACCATACTCTTGTATATTCGCGGCCTAACTCCGAAGGTGCCTGTTCACATATTACACTTGGAAAATACTATCAGACTATACTTTTGAGGACCTTCGGGAGCCGAAGGCCCCCGACAATTAGCATAAAAGCACTTGTGTTGGCACTCAATCACCAAAATACTTAGAAATGGCCCAAGGGCACATTTCCCTTTCACCACCGCACACTTGGTGTCTCTTGCCTCGCTTACAAAGTACTTGAGAATAAGAATGGGAAAAGAAGAAAGGCAATCCAAGCGACAAGAACTCAAATGAACACAAAAATCTCTCTCTCACAAGTCACTAAGTGTTTGGAGTGAATTTGGGACTCGGAGAGGATTTGATCTTTTGTATTATGTCTTGGAGTGAATGCTAGAGCTCTTGTATTGAATGTGATCTTCAGAAAACTTGGATACTTGAAGTTGTGGTGGTTGGGGGTATTTATAGCCTCAACCACCTTGGTAGCCGTTGGGGAGGCTGCTGGCGATGGGCGCACCGGACAGTCTGGTGCGCCACCGGATAGACACTGTTCAGTGTCCGGTGCGTCGCCACGTCACCCAACCGTTAGGGTTCTGGAGCAGTTGACCGTTGGCGCCTTTGTCTTCTTGTGGCACCGGACAGTCTGGTGTTGCACTAGATAGTCCGGTGCCCCTCTGACTTGCTGCACTGACTTCTGCCGCGTTACTGTGCTGCACTGTTCATCCGTCAGAGTCGACCGTTGCGTGCAGATAGCCATTGCTCCTCTGTCTCACCGGACAGTCCGGTGGCACACTGGACAGTCCGGTAAATTATAGCGGAGCGTGCTTGTGTTTTCCCGAGAGTGGCTGGTTCGCCCTTGTATGGTCCTGGTGCACCGGATAGTCCGGTGCGCCAGACCACAGCACACTCAGTTCTTTGCTCCGGTTCAATTTAGTCCCTAACTTGAATCTTTTATTGGTTTGTGTTGAACCTTATGCACCTGTAATACATGAGTTCTAGAGCAAACTAGTTAATCCATGTGTTTGTGATGAACATTCAACCACCAAAATTAATTGTAGGAAAAGGTTAACCCTATTTCCCTTTCAAATGCAATGAACGATTATAAGCAAATTCAAAATGAGGCAAACAGTCTTCCCACATCTTAATGTTCTTCTTTAGAACAAACCTTAACATAGTAAACAAAGTTCTATTCACAACTTCAATTTGACCATCAGTTTGGAGATGACATGTAGTAGAAAAATAAAAGTTTAGTCCCCAAGTGACTAAGAAATTTAGCATCACGATCAGAAATGATTGTGTTGGGCACACCATGCAAGCCAATAATTTCAGGAAAGAACAAATCAACAATATGAGTAGCATCGTCAGTTTTATGACATGGTATGAAATGTGCCATCTTAGAAAATCTATCAACAACCGCAAACACACTATCACGTCTCTTCCTAGTCCTAGGCAATCTCAACACAAAATCCATAGAAATATCTTGCCAAGGAGCACTAGGAACAGGTAGAGGCAAATACTAAATGTGTGGATTTAACCGTGGATTCGCCTTTTGACATGTCGTGCAACGAGCAACAAATCTTGCCACACCTCTTCTCATCTTGGGCCAAAAGAAATGACCAGCAAGTATGTCCTCCATTTTCTTTGCTCCAAAATGTCCCATCAAACCACCTCCACGTGCTTCCTGCAATAATAACAAACAAATAGAGCTAGCTAGAATGCATAACTTGTTAGCTCTAAACACAAAACCATCAGTAATTATGAATTTGTTCCATCCTTTCCCATCTTTACAGTGCATCAACACATCTTTAAAATCAGCATCATGAACATATTGGTCTTTAATCATTTCTAATCCAAAGATCTTGTAGTCAAGTTGATTCAACAAAATATATCTCCTTGACAAAGCATCAGCAATGATAGTCTCTTTTCCTTTCTTGTGCTTAATAACATAAGGAAAAGCTTCAATAAATTTAACCCACTTAGCATGTCTACAGTTTAGTTTTCCTTGACTACGAATATGTTTCAAAGATTCATGATTAGAATGAATAACAACCTCTTTGGGCCACAGATAATGTTGCTGTTGGGGGCCTTCGTCCTCCGAAGGTCCTTAAAAACATAATTTGACAATGTTTTCCAAGTGAATTATATGAACAGGTATCTTCGGACTCAGATTATGAACATGGAATACAGTCAGAACGAAGCCTAAGCCAAACGAAGGGGGATTGAGATGAAGGACGGGCTGATTACTAAGCTATACGAAGGATGGTGCACAGCCGAAGCTATGCGCAGAAAGCTTCGTCGCGATAGCAGAAAGGGGAACCGACTTAAAGATGAAAAGACTATTTAGGTCTCAATAGATTCCCATAAGTCATTAGCAAATGTAATGGGCATGAATGTAATTTTACATGGGCTGCGTCCCACGCCTATAAATAGATGAACAGTACTCCCGTACTGTTCACGCTGACTTGTATTCGCTCGTGCGTCACGCTTGTATTTCTGCCTTCTATCAAGCCGAAGGTACAAATGTAATTCAATATTGTTCTTATTCTTCCATGATTATATAATAAGGACAAGTGATAATGTTATGTGATTATTCATGTTATTCTTTCATGTTTCATATGTTTCTCCCTTTATCAATATAAACTGTAATGACGAAGGTATGTCCTTCATGACCTTCGTCTAAAGATCGTTATATCCTAAAGGAAATAACGCTTCGAAGGACGAAGGGTATTTACCATTAACTTCTTTCTGTGTTGCCTTGTTCTTAATTCATAGTATTTGAGAACAAGTCCCCAACATTGGCGCCCACCTCCGGTGAACTCACTTCCACTCTTTGAGTTTTTGAGGACCTTCGGAAGCCATAAACCTTCGCTATGGCACCGAAGAAAGCTTCAGCAGCTGGGGCTGCAGCTCTGCAACCGCTAGACCCCAATCAGGAGACTCTCTCTCTTCGGGAGGCCCGAAGCCAGAAGAGGAAGGCTGTCAGCCCGACGCCTCAAGAGGATGAGCTAGACCAAGAGATCAGAGATATGGAGATGCTTCATCAACAGGTGCAGAGGAAGAAGGAAAAGATGGCCAGGCTAGCTGAACTGCAAAGGCAGATAGACGAAGCTTCTGAAGAGGTTCGCCATCTTACTCACGATGAGCAGAACCGAAGGCCTCAACAAAAAGACCTTCATCAGGAGGGATTCTTCAACGAAGATGACTGGTATGACAATTTCCATCATGGAAATTTTGTTTTCGATGATGCTTCTCCTCTGTCCGCTGAGCTGCAGGCTACACCTTGGCCTCCGTCCTACAAGCCGCCCCAGCTTCCCATATTCGATGGCCATTCAGACCCGAAGCAGTTTTTGATGAGCTACGAAGCAACAGTATCTTCGTATGGTGGCAATGCTTCAGTCATGGCAAAGTCTTTTGTTATGGCTGTCAGGAGTGTTGCTCAAACCTGGTATTCCTCCCTTCGACCAGGAACGATCACTTCATGGCAAAAATTGAAGGACATGTTGTTAACCAGCTTCCAAGGGTTTCAGACGAAGCCGGTCACTGCTCAGGCCCTGTTCCAATGCACTCAGGATCATGAAGAATACCTTCAGGCGTATGTCAGAAGGTTCTTGCGTTTGAGGGCGCAGGCACCAACGGTGCCCAACGAAATTGTCATTGAGGCCATGATCAAGGGACTTCGGCCTGGACCTTCAGCTCAGTACTTTGCTAGGAAGCCTCCTCAAACTTTGGAGAAGCTGCTCCAGAAGATGGACGAGTATATTCGTGCCGACAATGATTTTCGCCAAAGAAGGGAGGAGGCTTTCAGGTTTTCTGAAATAACCAGGGGCTTCGGAGGAAGATTCTATCCGAGGCATGTCAGGTCAATCCACAACTCTACTCAAAATGATGATAAGGGGAGTCAGCAGCACAGGCCGCAGTGCTCCTCACAGGCTTCGGGGCAACAGCAAAGCTTCTTCCGGCCACCAGCTCCAAGAGGCAGAGGCGCCAGGGGCTTCGGCGGAAGATTTGGAGATCAACCAAGGAGAATATTTTGCTTATTCTGTGGTGAAAACAAGGGCCATACCACCAGGATGTGTCATGTTACCATCCAGAAGCAAAAGGAGATAGCCGAAGCTGCAGCACAACAAGCTCAGCCGAAGCAGGTTATGCATACTGCTTCGTACCATCCGCCTTACATCCCAGAATACGTAGGCAACCACCCTGCAGTTTCTGTTGCTTCGGCGAGTCAACCTCAAGCTTCCTGGCAACAGCCTCCGCCTCCACCACCGCTGCAACAAGGCCAACAGCTAGAAGGGAGCCAATATGCTCCACACCAAAGGGACTTCAGAGAACAGTCCGAAGCTCGCACAGTCAATAGCACTGTGCCAGAGTCGAAGCACATCTATTGACAAATATCCTACCTTGATAGCAGTCTTTTCCATTCAGTTCTATTTTCTGTGTAATAAAGGACATCATTTAGTTTTCATGTAATAGTTTCGTTGTTTGCCACAAGGAAAATATATTTTCTCCACAGGCTTAAGTTGTTGAAGCTTAAAGATTTGCGATAACAAGGAGGACCTTCGAATTATCAAAAATCCTTCGAAGTCACAAAAAGCCGTTCCAAAGGGAACGCAGTGTAAGTTTTCTGCTCCAAAGTCGTTCCTAAGGGAATGCAGAGCTTACAGCGAAAAGTCAACGCTGATACCGCCTAAGTAAAAGGCGAAGAAGCTCCAAAGACGTTCCTAAGGGAATGCAGAGCTTACAGCGAAAAGTCAACGCTGATACCGCCTAAGTAAAAGGCGAAGAAGCTCCAAAGTCGTTCCTAAGGGAATGCAGAGCTTACAGCGAAAAGTCAGTGCTGATACAAAAATGTTGTGTGTTTTACGAGGATATGTGTGTATCTTCGGAACAAATGTCATCTACATAACATAACATCATCACATCATTTTGCATAGCATAAGCATCATACATCATGTTGCATATGGCAAAAGAAGGGGACACAGTATCAACCTTCGGAAGGATGCTTTGAGAAAGTGAAAATCGTGCTAAGTCACAAGGGGATACAATATTGATCTCCGGAATATAGCTTCGGAGAATGTTTTCACGAAGCTTGGATATTCTTCATCAGAGCACTATGGACATTGTCGTGACGCATAAAAGTTTTTCTATCTTCACGAAGCATGAAAAGAAGGGAAGGTGTTTTTTCGCCGAAGGCTCAAAAACGGTACGTATGTAAAGTTTCATGCATCGTAAAGAATCGAATCATTAAAAGCAAATATATCACAGGGTTACAAAATGTTACACATATCTCATTTCAGAAGTTTTTACAATAGTGCTTAGTCTTCTCTCAAAACAACTTCGGCAGCTTCGTTCAGGAGTCGGTTAACAACTTCATCCATGATAGCTTCAGCCATCTTTTTAATTTCTTCGTCTCCTTTCGGGTGAGGGCCCGGAGACGCTTTAGTAGGATCTGAAGGAGGACAGGATACGACCACATTGCTATTACAAATTGCGAACGAAGTTTAAAATCAAAAATTACAACACAATAAAAACCATTAGCTAATACCTATTTGCCCTTCGGGCTCTGAGCTTTTGTCAGCGGCCTTAGCTACTTCTCTAGCGTCGTGAATACCCTTCTCACTTTTCTGAATAATTTCTCGGGCCATTTCTCGGCCACCATTGTCCCAGACGTCGGTGAAAAATTTTCCACCAGCCTGGCTAGCTTCGGCCGAGGGATCTTTAATATCTTCAGGGGATAAGCTGGCTTCGGATTGTGCAAGAACCTTAACATGATCGCAGCCTTTTTTCTCCAGCATAGTAGCAATCCCCCTGGCACCCGAGAAGGCGCAAATGTCTCCACGACTGTTTAGAATTTCTTCGAAGGCTTCAGCTTCGTGGCTGATCCATTCGATCGGTCCTTCTGGGTTACCTCTCACAAAATCTTCCTCACTCGAAAATGCGCCAACGCTGGCGAAGCTGGTTTTTATCTTCTTTACACATTCCATGGATTTTTCATAGCACCTTTTCTTAGAAGACCGAAGCTCTTCAACGGTTCCTTCCAAATGATTGGCCCATTGGTCGCTACATTCCCGCCTCGTTTCTTCAAGTATGCGTTCTTCTTTAGCCCGGGCCAATTGTTTCCGAAGATCGTCAATCTGGTGCTTTTGAGCTGCAACTTGTGCTTTAGACGCAGTTTCGTTCTCCTTTATTTTATCCACCAATGTAACTAGAATTTTATCCTTTTCCAGGGCTTCGTTCCTTAGTTTGATAACCTCTGTTCGAAGGTTGTTGAAAGCAATTTCATAGCTCTCGTCTTCGGCATTCTTTTGCGCTCTCAGCGCGTTGCTTAGAATTAAACCCTATATGTAAAAAGTTAGTATAAGAAAAAAACAATAGATTTCAAATCATAAAGTTTCCAAATGCGCAGATCTCGTACCTTCAAACTATTATACGCGTGGCTGTCCGCAAGATCGTCCTTTGTCATCGCGTAGAGGCCAGCCTCCAGCTTCGGAAACCCCATGCTTCGGGCCATTTCCCGGCAGACAAGTAGTTCTTTGTTATCCGGGAGGCAGTATAGGAAATCTTCTTCATTTGTACCATTGAACACTAGTGCCCCCTTCGGATATTTCAATTCGTTGGCATAATGATTAGCTTCAAAAATTTCTTCTTCTGTTAACTTCTTCCCCGAAGCATGTCGAACAATATAATCAAGGACTTTGGGGGATGCTTCGGGGGCAGCAGTACTGATCTCTTCAATTAAAATTGGCTCCATCATTTTTTCTTCCTTGGTTTCCAAGGGTTTTACCTTCGTAGGCTCTGAAGGTCCAGCTTCAGTTTCAGATTGTTGCCTTGGAGCTTCAGCAGCAAAGATTTCAGTTTCCGGTTTCGAAGTTTCAACAGTCTTCTTCGGAGTTGTGCTTGAAGACTTAATTGTCTCTAAAACATCTAGCACGTTTACCATTCTTTTTCTTTTCGGGGTCACCGATGGCCCCTTTTGATTTTTTATTGTCTCAACACTTGCTGAAGGACTTAAGATTTCCAATATTTTTGGTCCTTCAATTCTCGGTTTTTTTGCCTTCTCTGCTGAAGGTGCTTCAGTCTTTTCTTCGATCTTCGGCACTGGAGCTGGTTCTGTAGTTTCGGTGGCCGAAGAAGTTTCTCCGGTGAACTCAGGCACCGAAGCTGGTTCAATATAGCGTGGCCGATGTGTGAGGACCTTTATCCTCTTTCTTTTCGGTTCTGGTTTGCTAGGAGCAGTTGCAGCTTCTTCTTTCGCAGAGGTTGTGTTTTTTCTTTTCTGCCCTCGAATGGGATAACGATAGTCAGGGTAGACGAACCCGATTGCATCAAACACCCGGTTCAGCCTTTTCTTTTTTCGGCCTCCGAAGGCTGCTGACAGTGCAGTATCTTCAGCCTTCGAATAAGCCCCAAGCAGTTCATCACTTAAATTTTCAATACTCTTTAGCCAGTCATCATCTGGCTCAACGAATTTATCTCCGAACTTGAAAGTATACTTCAGCCTGATAAGTCCACCTTCGTCGGCCTCCTTCATGGTTTCTTGCGGCATTTCCCATTTCTCCGCGAGCGGCCATACTCTGAAGGCAATATGTTCTTGTACCAAATCTCTCGTTCCAATAAAAGAGCAAATAACTCCGAAGGCTCTCTGGCATTCTTCGGCAGCTTCATTCATCTCAACCTTCGGCTTTCGCAGGCCGAAACTTTGCCAAATAGGGCGCATAATTATACCTTTAATATCTTCCCGTACTTTCAGGTCATTTTTCACATAGAACCATTCTGTCGTCCAGTCGCCGGGCCATCTCTTCCGAAATGTTGGCACGGGACAGCTTGACCCAGACCGAGAAACGAAACTGTAGCAGCCAAAATTATTGTGATACTGTTCCTTACCCCAGGGTTTTGTCTCGTATGATAACTCGTGTATATTGCAGAAACTTTTCGCATCAGGTTCCAGACCTTGGCTTCTTACGGCCCACACGAAGATATTCAGCCTTATAATTGCTTCGGGGGTAAGTTGATGAAGATAGATTTCAAACATTTTCAGCACTCCTACGACAAAGCTGCTTAGGGGAAATCGCAGTCCAGCTTTCAAAAAGCTTCGGAACACTACAACTTCATTTTCTTCAGGGGTCGGGCAAGTTTTCTCTCCTTCGTCGACCCTCACAATGGATAAATCCCGGAAGTATCTTCCCCTCATGTTGACAGATGATTTTCTTTGATACCTGACTTGCCAAAGACTGAATGGCTTGGTCGCCAGGGGCGATCTTCGGAGTCTTCACCACCACTGTCCACATCATAACTGTCGCTGTCACCAGTATCTTCAGACAAACCTTCCAGAATTTCCTTGGTGATTTTTTCCGTATTGGTCTTCGCCATCGCTATAAGAAACCCCAAGTTCTTCTCTTCGTCGAGACTCAGCTTCATCTCAGCAGCAGCCTTCTTATCTTCAGACATCTTCGGAAACACTAAAAAACTGTTTTCAAAGCCGAAGCTTCAAAACTAAAAGATCAGCAAATCTTAGTGCGCAAGAGCTAAAAATTCAGTGAGCGGGAGCAGATGGCAAGAGAGCGTACCAAATGAGTTTGCGGTATGATCTTATTTATACGCCCAGTGCGTTGAAATTGAAAGACCCCGCTTGTCAGTGACTTTTGCTATTCTAGCAAAGGGAAGGTGTTTTTTCGGACCTTCGGCTTAAGGCCTTCGTCCATGTCGCAATCTGAATTTATCACTAACAAATTGATATTGCGAGGGGCTACTGTTGGGGGCCTTCGTCCTCCGAAGGTCCTCAAAAACATAATTTGACAATGTTTTCCAAGTGAATTATATGAACAGGTATCTTCGGACTCAGATTATGAACATGGAATACAGTCAGAACGAAGCCTAAGCCAGACGAAGGGGGATTGAGATGAAGGATGGGCTGATTACTAAGCTATACGAAGGATGGTGCACAGCCGAAGCTATGCGCAGAAAGCTTCGTCGCGATAGCAGAAAGGGGAACCGACTTAAAGATGAAAAGACTATTTAGGTCTCAATAGATTCCCATAAGTCATTAGCAAATGTAATGGGCATGAATGTAATTTTACATGGGCTGCGTCCCACGCCTATAAATAGATGAACAGTACTCCCGTACTGTTCACGCTGACTTGTATTCGCTCGTGCGTCACGCTTGTATTTCTGCCTTCTATCAAGCCGAAGGTACAAATGTAATTCAATATTGTTCTTATTCTTCCATGATTATATAATAAGGACAAGTGATAATGTTATGTGATTATTCATGTTATTCTTTCATGTTTCATATGTTTCTCCCTTTATCAATATAAACTGTAATGACGAAGGTATGTCCTTCATGACCTTCGTCTGAAGATCGTTATATCCTAAAGGAAATAACGCTTCGAAGGACGAAGGGTATTTACCATTAACTTCTTTCTGTGTTGCCTTGTTCTTAATTCATAGTATTTGAGAACAAGTCCCCAACAGTTGCCATGTTTCTAATGTTCGCACAAGAACATATAATTCCTTATCATAAGTAGAATAATTTGGAACAAGCCCACTCATTTTTTCACTAAAATATGCAACATGTTTGCCTTCTTGTAACAAAACACCACCCAATCCAATTCCACTAGCTTCACATTCAAACTCAAAAGTCTTATTAAAATAAGGAAGTTGGAGGAGAGTTGCATGTGTTAACTTACCTTTCAGCACGTTGAAGGAGTGCTCTTGTTCCTAAGCAAAACAAGAGTGCACAGGTATTCATGGCCTAAATATGATGGACATGAACTCAAGAGTGTACTCACCTGATGGTTGAGTTGATGAGCACGAGCGTGAGTAATGGGACTAGAAATTGATACTTGTATTGGCATAGATGTATCAGTGGTGTAGATGTCCTCATCAAGTTTACCATCTCTTAGATGGCTTGAAGACTTGAGGGCGCTATTGTAGTATGCATAGCGGCTGTGCGATGATCCAAAATCAACCACATTATAAGGTGTGTTGTGCTCGCCCTACAAGAGATCAGAGAAACTCTAGTAAAAGTTATGTGTGAAAAGTGTCAAATGGTATTGCGGGCACCCTTAGATAGATATAGTGGACTTGCGGGCCACCATTAGCAAGACAACCGACGACGACCTTGGACTTGTCTCAACGGAGATTAAGTGGTTAGCAAACCACTAAAAATCGGGATAAAAATCACCATGTCATCTTCCCATTGATTTGCAATTCCTTAACACAAGCTTATATTTATCTATTCATAATACTTGTGCTTGTGTAGCTAGTTAGCTTGTGTAGTTAACTAGTTGTTCTCTTAGCTTGTGTAGCTAAGTAGTTTTGCTTACTTTATGTAGCTAAGAGCAACTCCAAAAAAGGTGCTAAATTGGGTCTTATCTTAAACTTAAGGGTTTAGGACTAAGAAATAGCTTTAGGAAAAGTTCTAATTTTTAAATTTTATGCAAATTTATATAGGACTCCAACCCTGGGGTTCTAAATATACAACCCCACACAAGAGGTCCTATCTTGCTATCTCAACTGTCGAACCCTTCATGAATCTTCATCCCCTTCATCGATGGGTTGTCTGTGCGTGGCCGGTGCACATAGGCAAGGCGGGAATGAGGGAACCGAAATGGGAAGTTGCTAAACACTGGTTTTAAGGTCTGGTCAATATTTTTTTGTGAATCCTTAAACAAATTAGATCATGTTCATATACATAATTTAGGGCTCAGGTTTAAGGTTTTTCTTGGAGTTGCTCTAAGTAGCGATACTACTCTATTTTAGTTTGTAGAGCTAGTGCTGCTTACTTCGAGTTTTCTCACTAGTATATGTAGGAGTTCTCTTCTGCTTGCTTTACTAGTTGTATATGTTTATATTTACTAGTTGTATATGTTTATATGATCTTACCAATTAAAATTACGTAAGTGAGCTCCACTAGCTTAACATCAATCTTAGTTGCTTGGACTTATAATAAAGAGATAGATATAGTCTTAGCTATATCAAATAGTTTAATTTTACATTTGTTTTGCTTAGCCAACAAACGACTATTTTACCGTACTTAAGCGGGCTCCTACGACCTATTAGATACTCTATTTTTTTTCATAAGTTAAGAGCAACTCCCACATGTCTTAAAAGTAAAACTCTTAAAACATAGAAATTAGGATCTTATTAAAAGTATTTAACCAAAAAAGAGTAATACTCCAATAATTCCTAATAGTTTTCCTAATAGTGATTGGAGCTCTGTTTTCTTTTTTCTTTTCCTACTAGGTGAGTGCCCATACGTTGCAACGGAAACATATAATAACATATATAACTTATATACAAAATGTGTCTTATATCTTTACTACTCTATAAGACGGTAGTGTAGACGTCCACATCTGCCATGGTGCACGGTTCTGCCACCGTCTCCACACGCACGCCGATATCCTCTCCGTGACGCACGCCGACCTCTCCTTCGCCCCACCCTCCTCCCCACGCCATCGGCGCTGCAATCATCGGATCCGCCCCAGCCGCGCCCCATTCTATCCTACCATGCCCCTGCCCGCGTCTGCCTCATCATCCCCGCCCACCCCCGAACCCCGCGCCCCTCCCGAGCTCCGTCGCGTCATCCCCTCATTTCCCCCAGAACCCCGTCGATCCGTATGCGAGGAGGAGGACGACAGCCCCGAGCCCGTCCTCATCTGCCTGGGAACCCTAGCCGTCGCAGGCTCCGTCCGCAACTGCACCCTCCTGTCAGTGCTCCGCCTCCACCCCATCTCCACTGCCCTCCCGATTCTTGATTTCTTTCCCCTTCGATAGGGTAGCTTCTCGGAAGTGGCGGCGGCGGATGTGGAGGAGGGGGCACTGGCTGGGGAAAGCTCAGACGGCGGGTGAAGCTTCGGGGGCCTGGTGAGTACGTTCGCGTCGCGGTCGGAGTCGGTCCAGGGAGGCTACCGCCACGATCTCGAGGACCTCGACTCAGGGCTCCGCCTCGAGACGGCCGCGCTCTGGGCCGCCGCCGCCCGCGCTGCCTCAGCGCTACCTGACGCGCTGGAGGCCGGCGTGTCTGTCGTCTCTAACAGGCTTGAGTCTGTCGGCCAGGTCGTTGACGACCTCCGTGCCACCACCGCTGGGCTCCTCTCGCATGCCAACAAGGCCCTCCAGTCCGCTGAAGCTGACGGTGTTGATGGTGACCGTGCCGCCCGCCCCTCCGACGACTCTTGTGCAGCACCGAAATACGACTTTATAAACCTTGTTCAGTTACTATGCCTGTTATATCCATGAACATGCTTGCTATTCTGACACTATTCTGGCTTTCAGTATACAGGCTCTACTGAGTGCACCAAATCCAGATGACCCTCTCTCCGATAACACTGCAAAGCACTGGAAATCCAATGAGGTAGAAGCTGTTGAAACAGGTAAATTGAAGGTGACAAATCAGTCAATGTTGTCGCTTCTGGCCCCCGATTTCCATAGCTGACAATGGGAGTTTTCATATGATTTGCAGCCAAGGAGTGGACTCGCCTGTATGCGAGCGGTGCATGAGAGCGCAATGCTGTTCTTGGTGTAATAACCCCATCATACTTCAGTCCTAATCCGTTGCCATTTGCTTGATAAAAATAGACTGGAGATATTTGCCATGGAATTGCACCGCATCCTTCATATTTGCCATGGAATTGCGCGACGGTGCATGAGAGCGCAGTGCTGTTCTTTGTCCTCAAAGGTGGAATCCTTCATATAAACATCTGTTTCTGTATTTTGTCTCTACAGACACCTTCTCTACCAGTGTTGGGTTCTCTTGTCCCTATTGTTGGTGGAGTTGTATTGGCGTCGATGACTGAAGTTTCATTCAACTGGTAATTTATTGCTTTAAAGCGTCAAAGAATTTACTCAAAGCAATATTGTGTATTTGATTCTAATACTAGGAGAAAACAGGATTGGATTCTGGAGTGCCATGACTTCGAATCTTATGAATCAATCGCGGAACGTTTACAGCAAGAAAATTCTCGCTGATAAAGAGGTGAGCCTTTTGCGCTTATAATGTTCCCTAACTGTAAATCCACAACAGTTCAGCACGATATATGCTGTGAACGCTACACCCCCTAACTGCGTCGGTGCCGCTCCCGAGGATTCGCCCGGGCGTTTGCGTCAGCGACGACAGCTCCTGCCGCGGGTGCGGCTTCATGTCGCAGTCGCAGAAGTTCTGCAGAGGCTCCGGCAGGATCTGCGACGCCCTCTGCGACGATTCGCCGCCGCCGCCTACCCCCCTTCTCCGCCGCCGTCGTCGAGTAGACGCGTGTCCAAGGCCTGGACCGCGTTCTGCGTGGTAATATTTGACAGCTCCTGCCGCGGATAGCATCACTTCCATTGAATTTCGTGCAGCTTATATTCCCTTTCGTAGACCTCGACATCAAATATTTTGACCTCGGGCTTCCACACCGTGATGCTACCGACGACAAAGTCACAGTGGAGGCTGCGGAGGCCACACTCAAGTAAGAATTGCATGTTACTGTTACTGTCACTTCCTTAAGAAGGTGGAAATGGAAAGCAAAGCACAGAAAAGAGTGTTGTGGCTCAGTGTTATTTATATCAAATCCAGATGCTCAAGTTTGTGTTTAGTTGCGTTGTCTAACAAGTGTTTGTGGTGGAATATGCATAATCGATTTAACCTTTTTTCCATGAGTCATTTAATCACTGGAAAAGACTTCCTTGAGAAAGTGGCGTGTTTAAGGGCCTTTTTGCTACTCAGCTAGTTGCTTATCTGTTGTTGCTTCAGTAGTCTGGTATTGCGGGCTTTGAATATTTTGCTGCATCGTGCACCTATCTTTTCTATGCTTCTCCATTATTTGTAGGTACAATGTGGCTATCAAGTGTGCCACCATTACACCAGGTACATTTGGGTTACTGTTCTGCTGACAAAGTTTTAATAGATTCTAGATTTACTGACATCGCATCAAATCCATGGCAGATGAAGCAAGGGTAAAGGAGTTTGGCTTGAAGGCTATGTGGAAGAGCCCAAATGGCACAATTAGGAATATTCTGAATGGTAAGATGCTGCTGCAGCCTGTAAGTGTAACATTTCTTGGGTCCTCGGGACTGACAGTTTTATTCATGTGCTCGCTGCGTGTAGGCAATGTGTTCAGAGAACCAATCATCTGCAGAAACATCCCACAGCTTGTTCCAGGTATGGAAGGAAGACCATAATCATAGGAGTACTAATTTATGAAATTGCCTTGTAAACTGAACTGTTTGTGAATTCAGGGTGGACAAAGCCCATTTGCATCGGGAGGCATGCATTCGGCGATCAGTACCGGGCAACTGATGCAGTTATCAAGGGGCCAGGGAAGCTTAAATTAGTTTTTGGTATGTATGTATGTATGAATCACTCAGCATTTGAGAATCAATGAAATGCTTGTCCTATTAAACGTCCTATAATTCATTTTCTAAAATTCTGCTGAGAGAATCCTATAAATAATTGACATCTTCCCCTTTGTCCTTTGTTGTTACTGATAGAGGGAAAAGAAGAGCAAGTTGAGCTAGAGGTGTTCAACTTCACTGGTGCAGGAGGAGTTGCCTTATCAATGTACAACACTGACGAGGTGCAGTTGGTGCTTGCTGCTATTCCACTACTTGACATATATAATGTGCTCCTCTTGTGATTTATCATTTCAGTATTTGTGTAATTATGCAGTCCATCTATGCCTTTGCTGACGCTTCTATGGCCACTGCTTATGAAAAGAAATGGCCATTGTATCTTAGCACCAAAAACACTATTTTGAAGAAATATGATGGCAGGTAAGGGTTTTGCTAAACTGTTTCTCATTATTTTTCAGGTCTTACTGACGGTGCCTTTTCTCTGGCGCAGCATGTTTACCTGTGTATTTGATTTGTTTGCAGGTTCAAGGACATTTTCCAGGAGGTGTATGAAGCTGGTTGGAAACCAAATTTGAAGCTGCCGGCATATGGTATAGTTTCAAATCCCGTTTCATATCCCATCTTTTTCTTTAATAAGGTGTGAGTCCCAAGGTTTTTCTTGTCATTTGGTCTTTGATGCCTATAGGTATGAGCACCGCCTTATCGATGACATGGTAGCATACACACTTAAGAGTGAAGGAGGGTATGTCTAGGCTTGCAAGAATTATGATGGAGATGTGCAGAGCGATTTCTTAGCTCAAGGTTACAATTTGCCTCAGTTTTTACAGTCTGGACTCTCAAGTTCTGAGTAACACTTGCTACTTTCTTGCTCTTAGTTAAAAAAGTGATGTATTTGATTATATGAGTCTTTCTTTAACTGCAGGTTTTGGCTCATTGGGTTTGATGACTTCGGTACTGGTAACTGTCAGTTCTCCAAGTGATGCATCGTTTTCAGCGTGTGAGTACCTGTTTTAGTATATTGTTTGATGACATATGTCTCAATTAACCATTTGCAGCATACAAATGTGCCCGTTTGTGTTCTTTATAGGAAAAAAAGTTTGGTGGTAGTTATTAGATTTCTTTATAGGCATCATCCCTTTTGGACATTTAGTTTGATCAGTGCTCTAACGATTTCTGGCCTAAGTGGCTTGTTTGGAGATAATTGCTTTAGTGCATATCTTGATAGCTATAACTTGGTTGTCTTGTTCGCTTGCGTTTGTGCCGACCTTCGCCTCCTGCCCACCTTGCTCACAATGCCTGTCGTCGCATTGCAAGTAGATCTCCAGCAACTCCTGCCCGCTTCTGGCTTACAAGAACAACCCACGGAGCTTGGATCAGATAACAACTATTCGACATTTTGCATTTGAGGAAACTGCAATTAGGTCAAGGTTTGTCCTCATATAGTGTAAAGAAAAACGGTTTCTTATTACAATACATCTATTTTGGTGGAATACTAATCTGGTGCTGGAACTACAGCAGAATTTCAAGATATCACATCCATGGTTTCTCAAAAATCACTAGCAGCTTTCTACACTAATGTTTCCTTAATGATGACTCTTGTTCTCTTTTATTGGGAATGTTTTTAGTAGCATGATTGTTGTAAGTTATACCTATTGCTTTGCATATTCAACAACTAATCCAAGTATGATTGTCATATCGTCATTTTTCCCAGCTTGCTTGTGGTTTCTGTTTTCTAGAAATTTTAACCTTGTTCTTGGTGGTTGCTAACTTGCTATACTTTGAGTCATTAATGAAAGATAAATTTATGTGATGAAGGTATCAATGTCTCGGTTAAGTGAACTGCAGGGGAGGCCTTGGTACATCCATTGGATGATATTAAGCATAAAAAGGATGTTGAACAGGAAAATCGCATGTTCTGTTGGGCTCGATCGCTAGAGAAAATACTTCTGCAGTATACTTATCTAGCATTGGCAACTGTATTTGTTATTTTAAGGTTGTAGTATCGTCTTTTTCCAAAGATTTCTTTGCTAGAAGGGCATGGAGCAGGCATAATCAGTTTGCAAACTTGATGGGAGCACATGGATATTTCCTCACCTACCTTGAGCAAGGAAGCCAGAAGTTTCATAGGTTATACCTTTCAAGTTTGAAGCGAGGAAATCTGTAGGAGGGGACAATGAACGCTATTGCTTGGGCCTCCAAATCATTAGCATCTGTTTAGATTGGAGAACCAAGTGAGATTGGGTGGACAAACCGTACTAGCGAGCTAAGATGAAGTGTAACCCTTTTTCTGTCTGTGGGGATATATCTACAGTACAGTATAGCCATCAGGATATGAACACCCAGAATCTATTGTAACCACTATATTACTTTTGTATCTTCTCCTCCTTAGAATAAGTACACCCATGATTTGGTGTTGTTTTGCTGTTGTTACGACCCATCACATTTTAGTTCAAAAATGAACTAGCGATAAATATTCGAGAACCGAGATAGTATTTCTCATGTCAAATAATTTTTGTTATTTGTCTTCATGTAATCATTGTACACTAACAGATTTTATCGTATAGTTTGTGTGTCGTCGCAACACACGTCAATAGTTTGAATTTAACCTATGCTAAGTGCTTCTTATAATTCATTATTTTTAGGCATTATCATTATTATCTACTCATAAAAATGTTCCTTTACTCCCCGGGGCGCATCATGGGTCACGTGCGCACCCCGGAGGCATTTGTGGGCTGGCGTGCGGGACCTTGAAAAAATGAGCTAAATAAAAATTGTGTCCATGTTAAAATCTCTCGTAGATGAGGTAAGACAGTCTTATGGAAGTTTATGTGACTTTTGATTGGACTTTGCAGACTTGCCCCACCGATGTTTTATTTAGGTGATGAATATTTTAATTGGCTTTTCATGGTCTTGTTTGGTCAGTTATGGTTAGTGGGACTGGTACCTGATTCCTTCATGAGCATGTATGTTGTAAATTTTGAACCTCACTATTTATCTACTTCAACTTCTGTATGATGCCAAAATTTTCCTGCAACACTTTTTTTTACCAAAATTGGTAACCTAATCAGGATACAAACCAACCAAGGCTGACTACAAGTTAAAGATGCTCTGTAAAAAGGAAGGATCAGTTTGACTTTATCTTTTTGCTGGTAGATTGCAATATCACATGGTACTCATAGCTTAAATTCTACACAGGTTTTGAGGGAGATTCGTACAAGAAGGCATTGGCGGAGTTCCTGCATGCTGTGCCAGTGTTTCTGGGCGATAAATACAGCTGCCTGCGATGTGAGAGTCCTCGTGATGATTCAGTGATACAGGCAGGGGAAGGGAGCAAGAAGCAGCCCCGCTTGGTTAGTGTATGACGGGTCACCTGTCACAGACTTGGACTTTGACTTGAATGAAGAAGAGATCCCATCACCTTATAGCTGCGAGAACGCCATCAGGGCTGCGATAATCGGGCTGCTGATGGTGTGCATCTTCGTCGCGTTTCTGGCTGTGATGATCGACCCTGCATCCGTTCCCGCCAGTGCCTGAGAGCTTGTGGAATAGAGCATGCACGTACATGTGTTGCTAATTAGGATGCAGGGTGCTGTATTTCTTGGCAGGCTTCTTGTATGTTGTCATCAGACCGCCATAGAGCGCTTTCTCCTAGAAAGGAAGGTATATGTGTATCTGCCATTTATATAAAAAGCAAATATTGTAGCATTTGCAGCTGCTACCATCCTTAAATCAGCACCGAATAAGTGGACTAATTGTTAACTTACGTAGCGAAGCACGGGCACATACCTAGTTGTTATAAGAAAATGTTTCATAATCCATTTGTAATCCTAGCCATACATAATTTTTGTTATTTTAATTTAGATGTTTCACTACTACATTGCAACCATCAGTATCATGCAAACTTCGATATATGCCACGATTTGCATGGTCTCATCATTGAAGAGCACGTGCCACACCTGCCTAGGGATGAAAACGGGACGGATACAGCCGGATACAGGGTTATCTCGTATCCTACCCTAATGTATTTCTCTCGGATAGAGGACCAGATATGGGTAGTTAAGATTCAGGACGGATACAGGACGGGACCAGGTAATAATCCGGATGGGTAAGAAACGGATAACGGATACTACTCGGGTAGGTATCGGATAATTGTCGGGTAGTTCGTCCGATGATATTAATTGTCCAACCATCCAACAAACACATAAGTTAAGCAATACATAATCATGTATATGATGGATCAAATGTAAGAAAGGGAACCGATAAAATTGACATCATGCAGTTCAAAGTTACTAATCACAAGGACATTGTAGAACCAACACCGCAATATTTAAAATTCATAAAATATTCTAGTTTCACTCAAAATTTGCAAATAAGTTACAAAAACTAATAAACATTTTATACAAAGATAACTCAAGTCCTCATGAAAATGATAAAGTAAAGTACTGATTATGTTGAAACTTGGATATTTACACTGATTTCACATGTAACTCATACAAATAAGTGAAAATGAAATAGAATAAACGCGGGCATCTTATATATCTTATGATCCAAACATTTTTTATTGTTATATATGGACATATGTTGTGTCTCCGTAAAATTTCAAGATTTTTTGAGGCTATTTATGTATTATTAATTTCTTGTCATAGAAAATCATCAAAATACAATTAAATCCTTAAAATATTGTAGTATCGACCGAAAAATACAAATAAGTTATCAATACTAATAAATAGTCAATAAAAAGATAACCTTAAGTTCCCACGTGGAGATAACTTTAAGCCCACACATAAAAATGGTAAAGTATATTAATTTGATATAAATTTGGACATTATTTCAATGATTTTGGTCTAAAGATATGTTTAAACAAAAAATTGATGTATTACAAACTTATAGATCTCTTCAAGTTCTACAATTTTCATATAAACTTTATCTTCATCCGATTTCATATGTAAAAGTTATGATTTTATAACTATATTATGCAGAAAAAGAAAAAATGGGTACCCGTATCTGACCCGAATATCCGGGTATTTTCCGGGTAGTTCTTGCTCCATATCCGACCCGAATCCGAAGCTACAGTATTCGGGTATTACCCGTATCCGTCTCGAATATAAAACTACCCGAATTCGTATCCGAAAAACGGGTATTAGCACTACCTGTATCCGGTACCCAACGGGTATACCCGACCTGTTTCACCCATAACACCTGCCGGTAGAAGTTCCCTCGTACATTGTCAGTGATCAGGTACGCACCACCATACACGCTTGCTTAAACAAAAAAGCAAGTGTATGTGTTTGCGAAGAGAATTAAAGGCAGGCCGGCACAAAAGCTACCCTGACGATGGCGAGTGGTCATTGCTGTCAGTCCTCCTCTGCGTCACCTCTAGCGCCAAGATGACGCCATAGTCCTTGATATAGTAGTCGCCGAACGCGCACGACATGGCGAGTACCGATGACTCTTGGTTGGGCTGCCAAACGAAGTGCACCCCGACCTCATCAGCGAGATAGTACATCTAGCCGTTGCACCATCAGATGTGCTACTCCTCTACATACATTTTGTTCGAGGACACTCACACAACGTTAGCAACGACAGTCATCCCAGCACACAAGAATTCATGGCCGGTTAGTAGTGACTTATGTGGCAGGTTGAGCTTCAGGTGATGATGAGCTGGACGGTGTGATGGCGCCGTTGTCGAATGCGGTGCCCAGAACAACCCAAGAGTCGCCGGCGTTGGTGACGACCATGAGGTCTCCCTGTTTGAGATGGACAGCGCGATGCAGCCGCTCTGGATCGCGTCCAAGCGACAGCTGCGGTGGAGCTTGTCAAACACAGCGACGCATGCGTCCACGTAGTACTGCTTCCAGAGGTCGAACTGGCAGTCGCCAAGCTTCTTCTCGTCGTCGATGAGCGACGCCAACGCGAGCGCCTCCTGCCAGTGGTGTTTGTTCGGGGTTTCCAAGTAAGAAACATGGATTCATCTTTAGCGTTGGTTTATGAAAACGACTCATAAGTCAGATCCATGAAAAAAATTTTACGGAGAATAAATGTCACACATATAAAAAAGAATTTAAGTTGAAAACATTATTCAAACAAAAGAAATTGCATGCAAGGCTCTTCTTTAAATACTGTTCCCTCCATCCAAAAATATAATTCAGGAATCTTGTTGATAATTATCTACTACTACACATTGTGCAAAGGTAGCAGGTAGGCTTTGAGAGAGATGTAGTAGATATTTTTACTGTAACAGATATTGACATAAACACACATGTGGTGTAGTGGTAGCTACGAGCACATTTGCTTGAGAGGTCGCAGGTTTGAATCTCATTGGGGCCATATTTGTGTTTTTTTAATTTAATTTTAGCTAGGCGTGGGATGCATGTGGGAATAAGAATGAGATTTGCGGGAAGAGAGGAATGAGAAAGACAGTGCGGCGGGGAGGGGGAATGGGAATGATAGAATACTGGTAGAACACGGAATGACAGCCGAGAATGAGAATGAGCTTTGCGGGGAGGGGGGAATGAGAATGACAGAATACTGGTAGAACACGGAATACAGTTGAGAATGGGAATGGACTTTGCGGGAAGGGGAGAATAGAAATGACAGAACATGGAATGACAGTCTATCCTTTACTGTCTTAATAAGTAGTAGAGATATAATGATTTAGGAATAGGATATTGAGACTTGTTGGAGTTACTCTAAGCACAAGCAGCCCTAATTCTCGTCGCGTGTAAAGTGGAGCGAAAAGAGGATGGGACGAGACCCGTATCCGTGCCTTTCTTGGGAGCAGCCCAGCCCAATAACATATCTACGGACGGGGACAACATACCCAGCAGTATTTGCTAGGTCTCGCCTCTGCCAGTAGTCTGCCGTGGCCTCGCCCACAAGCTAATCCTACGGCCCACGGAACCAGTCAGTCCTCTCTCTCTCCTTCCGCTGCTCTTCTTTCCTGGCATCTTGGAGACGGCGGCGAGACGAGGAGAGGACTGGACCATGGCTGCCTCTTCGGCTCTCAGGGTACGCTCGCGGGCATGCATGCGCAGCAAAATTTCACCGTTTTGCTCCATCGTCAGTATTTCCTCTTTAACCTGTGCTTACACTGGCGCTGGAACAACGCAGCTAATCCTGGGCTCCTCGTCGGCGTCGCGTCGCCAGATTCTGTCCGAGATGGGACACAAGTTCACGCTTCTTGTTGTTTTTTTTGCGCCCTATCGTTTGAGATGTTTGCTTTAGTAATTCCTTCTCCCGCACCTTTCAGTTCATTCATTTTCTTTTTTCTCCGGGGGCTTTAGAGTGCGGATATCGATGAGAAAGCGATCAGAAAGGAGAACCCAGAGGAACTGGTGGTCGCCTTGGCTCATGCGAAAGTAATTCCTTCTTTTCTTTCTTCATGAACTGGATTATGCTGCCCCTTCCCTTTTTTGGTGGTTGCTTTTCATGATTATACATAAAATGATATTTGGGGGTTTTAGGGGATGAGACTGTGGGACTGGAGCTGGCACAGCAAGCCAGCAATTATATATACTGGTATTTTGTAATTACGGTTGGTAGGAGGCATAGCACATAGCTCTTATCTTTTGTCAAAGTAACAAGGGTCTTTACTGTTAGAATCTGTTATTTAGTTGTCGTAGTTCTTACTAACATTTTCCCTTTGTTAGTTATGTCAGAGTTTAGATAATGGTTGATTTAAGTCAGTTGCAATTGGATTAACCGGTTTGCTTAGTCTATTTTGTTTACATAATGGTTGATTTAAGTCAGTTGCAATTGGATAACCCATTTGCTTAGTCTATTTTGTCAATGTTATAGGCAGACGCTATTCTGGAGAAGATGCAGAACAATGGGATGATGAAAGAGATTCTTGATTCTCAAGATACTACTCTGATGATAACTGCTGACCAGGTATGCAGCCTTCATTTTTCTGGCATGCTTTGCTTGATAATCTTTCATGAGCTGTGTACTTATCTACAATCAAAATGTATGGATGTGTCCAGAAATCATCATTCTTGCTGCATTTGAACGATGTGAAATCGTGGCATTCTACCATAGTATTTACAGAGCTAGTGCCCGAGTAATTTTTTAGGTGCAGCACTGCAGCTCTGGGAACATGCTTGTGTGCTAGACTCTTGAATATATGTTTATTTAGCCACTTTTGTAGTTTAGTCAGGATATTTGTGGAGCTAAATGATAGTAATATCTGTCAACCTTGGATTAGAGAGAGCAATTAGTCCTTAGGAGTTGGTAGAATATATATAGGCACAACTAATATGGGTCATTATGGGTCTTAACACCCCCTTCAAACTTAAGGTGGAAGCGGAGGATCTGAAGCATTGAGTTTGAACAAGTTGAGACGATGTTCTCTTGTTTGTGCTTTTGTGAAGAAGTCTGCAACTTGCATTTCCGAGGGCTCACGGTCGCTGCTGGACAGCAGACCGCCTAGCAAAGAAAGGACTGCCTCACCCTCAATTTTGTCCCCTGTGTGATCAAGAGGAAGAGACACTAAACCATTTGTTAGTCTTCTGCATTTTCTCACGGGAAGTCTGGTTTCAGATTATGAAATTTGTCGGGTTGCGGCACCTTGCTCCTAACTTTGAGAGCTCTTCCTTTGAGGATTGGTGGGAAGGAGTTGTCGCAGTTCCTGCTGATCCAGCATACAAGGGGCTGCACAAGGGCTTGAATTATTTGATCATACTTGGTGCTTGGGCCATCTGGAATCACCGTAACCGTTGTGTATTTAATGGTGTGCAGCCTAGTTCCAACATGGTCATCAATTGGGTCAAGGAGGAGTCTCACCTCTGGTGTAGGGCTGGAGCCAGTGATTTATCTAGCATCCTTATGCTCCAATGAACCAGTCGGTAATCTTTATTTTAGAGTCTCCATGGTCACGGGTCTAGATGTCTTTTGCTGTTATTTTTCTACCTATAATCCAGTGTATGTGGGTTTGTGTGGAGTTGTATGAGGTTTCTTTTGCCTCACCTATTCTTAATATAATGATACGCAACTCTCCTGCGTTTTCGAAAAAAATGTTTTGTAAGTTCATGTTTCACAGGATCATTTGCAATTTGAATGGCTCCAGTGCTATCGTACAGAAGAGGCGTAGGAGTATCACAAGAGACACCAAGATCAACCAATAACCATCATAGCCATATAATCTTGGTAGTAGTGGTAGCAAGAGCTCAAAGTTCTGCTTCTGCACTAGATCTTGATACAACAGCTTGCTTCTTTGATTTCCATGCAATAGGAGAGGAACTAACGAAAATACAATAACCTGTAATAGAGCAGCGATCAGTGCGATCACTTGCCCAAGTGGCATTAGAGTAGGCATGAAGCTGAAAAGGAATATTACAATCAAGCCTCGAGATGTGGTTCCTCGTAAGTATCTTAATACACGAAGCAAGTGACCAAATGGTCTGAAGTAGGCGCAGAGACAAACTGACTCAATATATGAACATCATGTGCAATATCCGGTCGAGTGATAGTGAGATAGACTAGACTGCCGACTATATACCGGTATATGGATGGGTCCTGTAGTGGTGAACCATCATTCGGACAAAGTTGTAAGTGAATATTCATGGGTGTTGCAGCTGTACGATTATCAGTCAGACCAGAGCGAGCAATAAGTTCTTGTATGTATTTAGACTGTGATAGATAACCCTTTGTAGACTGTAGTACCTCAACACCCAGGAAATATCCAAGAGGGCCTAAATTAGACATCTTAAACTACTCACTAAGATGTTGTTTGACTTGAGAAATATGTTCTGGATCATCATCCGTAATGAGCATGTCATCAACATATTATAGGAGCAAGGTGCGTCCTCGTGAAGAGGAATAAAGAAATAAAGCTGGATCATGGTCACTAGGGGTAAAACCAGTAGCCCTTATGACAGCGACAAACCTTTGAAACCAAGCACGAGGGGCCTGTTTCAATGCATATAAAGCTTTACGCAGACGACCGACATGTCCGGAAGGAATATCACCTCCTGGCGGTGGATGCATATAAACTTCCTTGTGTAAATCACCATGAAGAAATGCATTTTTGACATCCATCTGAGAGATAGTCCATGAACAAGATGCTGCAACAACAATCGAAGTACGAACTATGGTCATTTGTGCAATCGATGCAAAGGTTTCATTATAATCTACTCCCTGAGTCTGTTGAAAACCTTTGACCACAAGACGAGCTTTATATAGCTCAATTGAACCATTAGTTTTGGTCTTAATCTTAAAGACCCATTTACATGTTATAGGGACTGCATGTGATCGTAAAGGAACAAGATCCCAAGTACCCGTTCGATCAAGAGCATCCAACTCTTCTTGCATACCAAGCCACCATTCATGAATACCAGAAGCTTCTTGATAATTAGATGGTTCAACAATTACACCAACAACACTAGGAAATCCATAGCGATCTGGAGGTTCAATTGTACTACGATCACGAAGATGATATCCCTGGTGATTTGGTAACACATCAACAAACTGTGACCCATCAACAATTTGTAGATCATTAGAAACAGATGAAGAGTCACCATTGTTAGTACAAACATCAACAACAGGTTTGCCATCAGGACTGGCCATGGGACTAGTGCAAGGATGACAAATGTAGGTTTTGGTAACTGGTGGTTTTGAAGCGAAGTGGGAAGTGGGTGTTGAGGTAGGACTTGTAATGGGAATGAGAACCTCATGTGAGGATGTGGTAGACGATGGTGTAGTGGAAGATGAAGACCCAGATGGAGCATGGATGGAGGAAGGCACACGAAAGAGGTTGACTCTGTAGAAAAGAAGATGGATGTATGAGAGAGTTATAAAAGAAAGGTTGGTTTTTATTAAAACTCACATCACGTGAATTACGAATGCGACGTGCTAAAGGATCATAACATCTATAGCCTTTGTGCTCCAGATAGTATCCAAGAAAAAGACACTCAACAGATTGAGCAGTTAATTTAGTTCGTTCACGAGAGGCTAACAACACGTAGCATGCACATCCAAAAACTCTAAGATGGTCATAGCGAGGAGGAGTTATAAAAAGAACTTCACCAGGAGTATTCCCTGAGAGTTTTGATGATGGTTGTATATTGATGAGGTAGACAGTGCTAGACACTGCTTCACACCAAAAATGTGTGGGAACAAAAGAAGATATCAAAAGGGTGTGAGCAGTTTCTATGTCATGACGATGCTTGCGTTCAGCAACACCATTTTGAGCATGTGCACCAGTGCACGAAAGCTGAGCAAGAGTACCCTCTGAAGTTAGAAATTGTCGAAAAGAATCGGATAAATATTCACCACAAGAATCAGAGCGAAAAACCTTAATAGGAGCAAAAAACTGGGTGTGAATCATGCGAGCAAAAGACTTATAGATATAAAGCAACTCATAACGACGTCTCATGAAATAAATCCAAGTATAACGAGAATGATCATCAACAAAAATAACATAATATTTATTTCCACCTTTTGAAACCAAAGGAGCTGGGCCCCAAACATCAGAGTGAACAAGATCAAATGGTCTAGCAGAATGAGAATTCACTGGTAAAATAAGGAAGTTGTATTTGTTTTCAAGGATGACAACACTTACAATGAAAGCTAGACTCAGATGACGTATGTCCTAAACAACCTGATTTTATTAAGGTGGACAGACGTGATCCACACAAATGACCTAGACGGTGATGCCATTGGGCAAAAGAGGCAGCACGAACTGAGGCTGCAGAAAGCACACGGGCCGTAGATGATGAAGTGGACGAAGGAAGGCACAAGCTGTTGAGGATGTAGAGGCGAGGTGCCACGACGACGACCAGTCCCAGTCACAACCCCTGTGCGACGATCCTGTACAAAACAAGATGAGTCATCAAATCCAATAAAGCAATTGTGGTCTGTAATTTGTCCAACTGAGAGAAGATTCATGGACATCTCAGGGACAAAAATATATTAGGAACAGTAAACTAAGGAGTGCAAAGAGAACCCTTGTGGGTTATATGGCATAAAGTACCATCTGCGGTCTGAACAGAGGCATCTTCTGTGACAGGTGTAGAAGAGACTAACTGTGACTGATCAGATGTCACATGAAAGGAGGCCCCTGAGTCAAGAGCCCAAGACGATGGCGAGACTATAGCTGGTGAAGTAGAAGCAATAGCAACTGAACCTCTAGGTGCAGAACCTGTGCCATGACCACGAGCTACCCGTCGTGTACGGAAATCAGCCAACTTCTCTGGAAATTTCAACAAAACAATTTTCAGACCGATGAGTGTTCTTCTTGCAATGCTCACAAGGTACTGAAAAACAACTCCTTGCCAATAGGACTCCTGAGTAGCAGCCAACACTTTGAGAGCTAGAACCAGTAGCAGAAGACAAGGCTTTGAGGCGAGTCCTTCAGCAAGTAGTTTAGACAATGCCTTTGCCATTGTGAGAGTATCAGAATTGTGGAGAAGTCGTGCACGAAGAGAGTCATATTCAGCTCGAACCCCCATAACAAATCTGTATGTAAAGAACTTTTCAATAAACTGATGAGCCGGACATGGATTAGTTACACAGGCTGGCACCATAGATAGCAAAGAACTCATCAAACGATCAGAAGCAGAATAATACTCATCAATAGTCATATCATTCTGCTCAATAACATGTGTTTGCTGCATAATAGTGTGTAAGAGAGCACCACTGTCTTGAACAAACCGACCCTTCAAATGAGACCAAACAACTTTAGCAGTGGTGAACTTGGACAAGCTCATAATTATGATGGTTTAGTGCTATTAACCATGGCAACCATCACCTTGCCATCATTGATCTGCCAAGTTTAAACGTCTGCTGCATTGCTACGATCCTCACGTAAAGCAGGAAGATCTTCAGTTAAGTGAAAAAGCAGACCATAACCACGTAGAGCAGTCTGAACACAGAAAGCCCACTCTGGATAATTCTGACCATTAAGGATGATATTAACCACAATAGCATTGACTGACGTGATGATTGATTGATGTACAAAGGATGCAAACCAATGAATAATGCAAACCAGTGAGGAGATAACCTTCTCTGACCCAAACTTGATTCTATGACGAGAACTGTGCGGAGGGGCACTGATCTAGTCAGCCCAAAACATATCTGGGCAGCAGATTGTACGGCGTGGGGATCCTAGGTGGGCAGGTCCTGCGTAGACGGCAGACTACGCTAGCTGGAGGCGGTCTCAGATCCGTCGCAGAAGGGTAGACAGTGGTCCAAGCAGGCAAGTCTTGGCGGATCCGGCCGAACGTCGCCGATGGCGCACGACGACGTGGGCTACAGGCCGACGTGGTTGACTGGGGTGCAGATCCGGCGCGGCCGGGTGCTGATCCGGCGCCGATGGTGCACGACAGTGCGGGCTGGAGGCCGTGCGGATCCGGCGCGGGAGCACGCGACGAACTTGAGATAGCGTGGATCCGGCACGGGAGCACGAGTCTGACGCGGGAGACGGGGCCTGGACGCGTGCAAACGAGGCCAGGCGCGGGAGACATCAACGGTGTGGATGCCGGACAAGGGCGGGGAGAAGAGGCCGCGGCGGTGGCCTGACAAGGTTGGCCGCGACGATGGTTTGGAAAAAACGATATTAGGCCCTGACCCTAACGTGCTTTGGTACCATGTCACTAACCTTGAATTAGAGAGGGGAACATATGTTGTGCAAGCACAGACTGCGTGCAAGCATGCAAGCCGCCGTTGAGAGCCACTGGATCTCAATCTTGCGGTGTCCAAATGTTTTACATTTATCCCCTCCCACAAACACACGTCACATTTCGAAAGCACGTCTAGGCGAGTTTTTGAAAAACTGAAACAGTCATCCCAAGTTCCCAACATAATAGGCTCCGTTCATCTCCGGCGTATGCTCCCTTCGTCACCGCCGGTGTGCCGTCAGCTCATCGTCCTTCTTCGGCGCCATCCCGCAACCCTTCTCTCCTGCAGACTATCGCTCTTTTTCTTTGGCAGGTTGTGGCAAACTCTTTGCCAGGACGTCGCTGATCGGAGATGAACGCCGCCGGTGGCAAAATAGGGCCCAACCACTGTTCCGCAAGAGCACCGTTGTTCCTCTCTGGCAAACATTTTGAACAGACCTGACGAGAGTTCAAAGTCCATCAGAAGTTCAGAGTTTTTTAATCAAGTGAACGAGGAGTTCAGAGTTTTCTCCATATATTTATTAGCAGAATATGATGCTTTAAAATAAATTCTGAATAGTTTCCTAAGTACTGTAGTCAGATTTCTTAACTAATTCATAAGGGTAGGTAAAACTGTGAAAGATGGGCAAGTTTCAGCAACTATGGCAACTGGTACAGTTGTGCAGCGACAGCTCTGTTGCTCCTCTGTTTGAAGCACTGAGAAAATGGAAAAAATGGTAATTTGTTTGTCCATCACAGTATTTGAAACCAAATGAACATGAAAGCCTACAACTAAATTGCAGCAACATTTTTATTAGGACAATTGCGCCTATCATGCCCAACATCTTTGCATGACGTGCACTTTCGTGGACCAGAATCCTTCTTCTTTTTGTTCTTGTCTGCATGTCCTGATATTCTCTTGCACCTTCCCTTGGAACGAATGTCACTAGGTGGATAAACTTGTACGTCATTTGGAATGGTCATGCCAATAAAGTTTTCTTGTTCCTGTTGTCTTGTGTGAGAGGTTGGCTGAAACAACAAGGATAGAGATTCCAAATCCTGTATCAATATGTCCATGTCTTCTTCTGAAGTTTTGGCCATTTGGAAAACATCTTCAAATTTGGTGTGCGCAATTGACATCTTCCTTCTCATAGTTTCATCCATGGAAGTATTGACCTTCTCCACTAATAAATTCTCTGTGCTATCATACACATGTTCTCTGGAAATTAAATAGTACAAATTAGCTTTTGAAAAACAGTATGAACGATATGACCACATATGCACATGATATTACCTTTTACAGTTTTTCATCCATCTTCTTGTGATAAAGTGCATTGGCAGTTCATTTATTCTTGCAGCTCTGAACATACGAATGATATGACGACATGGTATTCCTATGGACTCAAAAAGCATACACGAGCACTTATAAACATGATCAGTATCAAAGCAAATCACCTCTCTAACTCTATTAGAGTTGTCAATCAATGTAACATTTTTCCTATCCTCCAATTCAATTGTGCTCTGCGCATCACAATGCTCCCTAGCAGCTAACAGCTCTTCTTGAATTTTTTTTAAAACCTCGTGTGAAAATAATACCACCATGATTCTTGAGTTACCATGAAGTAAATAAAGTAGGGTTCGAATGCATGGACGTATTATCATCTACCAGTTCTTCCTACGTTGGCATTTCAAATTTCAATGCAGTGTCAAATCGTATCCAAAACTCGACAAGTGCAAGCTTACGACCAATAAAACGGTTGAAAAATGAATTTGCACTTTCAGACCTTGATGTTGTTCGAAGAATGCCTCCAAGCCAAATGTATCTGAAATATGCCGGTATCCATGACTCACGGATGTGATACCTTCCTGTCAATCACTCATTGTTCTCCAAATGATATGTTGTTATCCAATATTGGCATCTACTCTCAAACTCTTCTATTCTTTTTGAACCCCATACACATGAGTTAATCATTTTCCTAAACTCGTCATTATTTAGAAGATGAGCATCAATTTTCTCTGGCAATTTTTTCATAACGTGCCACATGCACAACCTATGAATGGTGTTTGGAAGAACACTAGCTATAGCAGCCCTCTTGCTAGCATCCTCATCAGTTACAATATATGCAGGAGCCTTCCCTCCTATAGCTTGTAGAAAATTCTGAAATAATCACATATAGCTATCAATCTTGTCATCAGCTAAGAAAGCAGCACCAAAGAAAATAGAACGCATATGATGATTGACCCTAGTGAAAGGTGTAAATTTCATGTCATATTGGTTTGTGTTGTAAGTAGTATCAAAAGATAACACATCGCCGAAATGGACATAATTCTTCCTACTAGTTATATCAGCCCAAAACACTCGTACCAACCGACCATCATTAACTTCATATTCAAAGAAATAGTTCGGGTCCAATTCCTTCAACATATGCAAGTTGTCAATAAACATCTGAGCATCAACATCTTTGATTTTGTTCCTGAAATCACTATAGTAGTTTTGTTGATCTCTTTTTGTGCAGCCCACATACTCAAAACCCCCTACACCAACTTGAAGTAGCCTGTATGCTTGTGAAGTGCCTATGCTTGCTTTATGGCATTTGAAAAGAGTAGTTTTTACCTGCTCACTGACAACGATTGGATCGAAGTAAGTGGCGTTTGCTGGGTGTCACAAACTCATGGTTATATGTCCCTCATGTAGACCTGTTATTTGGTACTTGCCTTCACTTGTGCGCTTAATATAAATATAAGCTTCACATCCACATCGTGTCTCCCTTTTTCTGCGCATATTCCTAGAAGGATCTGTGAATTTAGTTTGTTCTTTTGATTTATATCCTGCCCTTGCACACAAAAAAAACGCTTCCATTTAAGCACTCCATTAGAATCAAATCTCTTTTGCCCGATACGAAAATAAAAACCAGTTTCATGTGCATATTCCTTATAAAATTTCTCTGCAGATTCTACATCGTCAAAAGACATTCCTCTCTGGAAAGATGCAAAGTATATGTCATTAATAAAATGATGCATGACACACTATATGAAAATTCAAATATAAATTATCACCTTAAGTATATATTTTTTCTTTGATGGTGTCCTATATTCAACGTTCAAGTTGACTTCTCGGACGTGACCAGCATGAATGTGATCTACATTAAAACAATTTACGACATCCATCACACACGTGAACATGCACTCGAACCTGGTAATCAGTAAAGTTTTGGCATGCCGTGTACCTTGCTCGTCGAAGCTATCTTCACGTGCAGCAGGAGCATCATCATATGATTGTACCTGGAGTTCCATGGGCATAGGCACTCGCACGAAGCTGCACTCACTTGGGATAATTGCTGCTGCATCATACTGATGAGGTTGTGGCATGGCCGGCAGAACGGCTGCGACACAGATCGATCGATTAGGTCTTTGCAGCCAAGTGATCGAGAGAACGGCAGCGGCTTTGATGAGAAAAATACGGCGGCGACTTCGGTAGAAAAATACGGTGGCTTCGTTGGTTTCTTGAATCTCGCTAGGGGGGTTTTGCAAGTCTGCCGCGGTCAGCCGGTCAGGTGGGAGGATATAATTGTAAAATACTCACTCACCGTCGAATGCCTATTAAATGGTCTAGAATGGCGGCTTGCATGCTTGCACGTAGTCTGTGCTTGCACAGCATACGCTCCCATTAGAGAGAGCAATTAGTCCTTAGGACTTGGTAGAATATATATAGGCACAACTAATATGGGCCATTATGGGCCTTAACAATATCAACCATCAAATATGTTAGGCAAAATTTGCTCCTTGCCATGCAAAACAATGCCAACTGGCTGGTGAACATCATGAAAACGAATGTTTTTTGGGCAACACGGCTCATTGGATATTTTCTTGTGGACACTACCTCGAATAAAATATGGTGTCCAGAAAGCGAAGATTTTTTATTCTAAATAAATATCACTGTTGCCCATTTTTGGTGGGTTGACGAACATAGAGCAGCTCAGCGACCGATGCATGTGGTTGATGCGCGTTTAGCTTGGAATTGGGCTCGCACATGAGTCCAATTGGAACAACGACACACATAGGATCTTGGGGTCACTGGAGCTGCCGGTGGGAAGAAAAGAAGCGATGACGGCCCATGGAGGTGGGCGAATTCTGCTCCGGGGGCTGGATAGACTTGAGAAGCGGGGGCTGGATCATCCGGAAAAATGTCCTTTATGTGATCAGGAGAGGGAGACAATTGACCATCTGCTTGTGAATTGCGTTTTCTCAAGAGAATGTTGGTTCCTCCTAAGGCAATTCGGGCTGCAGGGTTTGGCCCCCCAACCAACGAATATTAATTTTATGGAGTGGTGGCATCAAGCAAATGAAGTTATTCAGGGGTCCTTCAGAGATGGCCTAAACTCCCTCATTATTCTGGGCACTTGGATTTTGTGGAATCACCGGAACAGATGCATCTTTGATGGCCTTTCCCCTAATATTGCTAATTTCCTAATCCATGTTGGGGATGAGTGCCGTCTGTGGGAGACTGCCGGGGCCAAGGGGTTGACCTCCCTTGTTGCTTCCCTCTCTCATGTAGCCTAGAGTTATATAGATTAGTCAGTCTATGTTAGTATCGTTCAGGCCGCCGTAAGGCGTCAGTTGTACCCCGGTCTATTTTAGACCTTGTTTATTTCTTCTTTTAATATAATGAAAATATAATGATACGCAGCTCTCCTGCGTGTTCGAGAAAAAAAAATTCTGCTCCGGGCATGCTCAAGTCTGCCTGAGGCGGCAGAGAAGTTCATTGGGATGTGGCAAATGGCAACACGCCCTGGCTGCCTGGCGCCGAGGAAAGTGCAAGAGCTCTAGAATGGCTGCACGGTGAGAAACAAAGAAAGCAGCGATGATTTTCTGTTGCGAGCCTTCCACGGCCATGGATCTCTGGAATTGATCAAAAGAGAGGCATTGAGGACTGCTAGGGGTACTTAAGGATTGAGGTATTGTGCCAGAGCTCACTTGTGGAGGAGGTCGACTCCAATGGAGCAGCAAAAGCGACAGTTGACAGTGGCTGATGCTTTGAAGGAAGGTGTAGGGCGCATGTTCAGCACACGAGTGGACGGCACCCTCATTGTTACTGGCTCTCTATTGAACTAATCAAGGAGCTACCTGGACCATGTTCATATCCTAATAATGTTAACTTTGCTTTTTATTTAAGGGATCACATTATACCTAAGAATAATAACTCGTGTTAGCGCTTTCCTTATACATTCATATAGGTCATGGCTAGCATTCGTTAACTTATTGAAACCAAAATTTTGCTCAGATTGTACTGGACAAAGTATGAAATAGTGGCATTGAGGCCCAATATGACTATAGAAATTGTTAGCTATCTGTGTGCTACCTGTGTATATGGGCCTAGCCCACAGCCCACTAGGGGTCTATCACTGTAGCTGTTAGGGTTTGGACTGTAACACTCTTCTCTCACAGAAATTAATAAATTTGATCGCCAACAAATTCCAAGTTGAGAATAATTATAGTTTTGTCACATGCTTGCACATGTTATTACTGTTTAATACACACATTAGTGCTTATTTGATTTGCTTATCACATTATGCTTTATGGAGGTTGTGTTGCATGATGGAGTGATTAGAGAAAAACCTAGCACACCAGAAGAGGCACGGAAATTCATCAAAGGTCTGTTATTTTGTAGAAGAACTCGAGTTATTTAATAATTTGCTTTATTTGACCTGTCCTTGCCCTGTGGTGCTTGACGGACATTTTGCTTTCAGGGTACTCTGAAAGCCATGCTGCGACGATTGGATCTGTGCTTGTTACAAATGTGAAGACTGGAGCTAGAAGGGAAGGATGGGATAAAGCAGAAGTAATATCTAAGTTTCCCTGGTATTTTATTTTAGGAATGAGTACCATTATGCTTAGGTATTATGTTTATTGAAATCTTCAACTTTTCCCACCAATCTTGGCGTAGGTTTTAGTTGCTTGTTTTTGTATGATGTTGTCATTTTGTGCGATGTCTTGTTAGCTATTTGCCTAATTGAACCTCATCCTCAGCTTTCGTTGATACTAGATGTCTTTCTATTTAGAAAAAAACTGAAATCGAAGTTTTGAAACTAGATGTCTTTCTATTTAGAAACACAATTTGCTGTATTTGGTTTTGTTGATACCACCTATGTCCCCAAAAGAATGTCATTTTAGCTTTGTCCCAAGTCAAACATCATAAAGTTGACCAAATTTATAAAACTGAGACCAATATCTATGATACCAAATTAACACCATTGGATTTGGCATGGAGTATATTTTTACAGTAATACATGTTTGGTTTCATAAATGTTGATTCTTTTCTCTAAAAAGTATAAACTTAGTCAAACATAGGATAGTAACTTTTGACAAAACTAGGATGACAATTTTTTTTTGATACGGAGGCAGTAGATGTTAATCCTCTAGACCCTCATGAGATAAAAGGTCTTGACATTATATTACCCTTGGTTCTGAACTATAGCTAATACTCCATACAAATGTCTAGATACATAATAAATCCAATGTAGCAAAAAAGTCAAAGCGACTTATAATTTGAAACAGGAGTATTTGGCAGGATAGAACCATAGTTTTTTCAGTTGCGATGCACAGTTCTTTTTTGTCCTGCTAACATTTACACTGTAAATGTTGTTCAGGTTTATTTCCACAAAATTCCTGACAAAGTTGTGGAGAGTTTGGTAAGTCTGCACGCACTCTACAACACTTTACACACTATTCTGTTTTTCTGTGCTCTGCAACAGTTGATATGCTTTGCCATTGTTAGATATACCTCTTTTGAGTGAGTCACAATGTGATGGTCTCATTGTCACAGAGATTACGATGTAAAGTATGTCGGTATTTTTTCTATTCTCGCTGTCACGAGAAACTTCACAATTTTGTACATTTTAGATTGAGGAGGGCGATGTGTTCTATGTCGCTGGTGGTCTCCTTGTGGAGCACCCCTTAACTTCACCTCTCGTGGAAGCCATTGTGAGTTACACATGTTCTTGTTCTTGTTTGGATGCTGATTTTCTACATGGGGAGTCCAGAGGGCATTATATTGCATTATGTCTGAAGACCGGGACTCTGCAGGTTGGTACAATTGATAGTGTAATGGGGCTCCCTAAGGCGCTCACGGAGAAGCTCATCAAGGAATCCCTTTCAGAGACATAGCTACAATCCTATGGACTGAACTGACCTGTGATACAGAAATCATATTGGTGGCGGACTGGCGGTGGCTAAAATCAGTTTGGCAGCAATGTAGTGAGAGAATCATGTAATCATTCCTATTTTCCAACAAAAAAGGCCGTCATGTGATCAGCCCACTATGAATGGAATTCATCCTTGGCTTCCATGACCATAGGTCTGCTGAATCATTCGTTTTGTTTTCTGTAATGTGTTCGGCCGCAAGGATTTTTAACGCCTGGCAGATTGCTTGATTTGATCTATGAATTCGTGCTAGGTGCTCTGTGGTATGTACTGTCTGCCTTGCTTTGTTATATAGAGAGTGTTAATGGGTCACGATCTAAATGCTTCTTTACAAAATAATAGGGTTCTAAATAAATTTTAGTTCAAAAACGAATAGAAATAGAGTCTGATCCTAATCCGATCTGATTCTTAATTCTTATAGTGTAAAATTTAGAGTCCATTGTCACTCATAGTTATATATCGTCAAATTCTATCGAATATGGCAATGAGTTCATTTGGTTGATGAGTTTTGTTCCTGATGGAATCGTCGATGCCACAACCACCACACGTGGCCTGCGGGTAGGGGTCAAAGTACAAACATATCTTGTCTTGGCTACAGTCTCTATATTCATTCTCCATCTATCGGCTTCTCTAAAAATATTTTTCTCTATATCTTTTCAGCAACGTCTTCTATACCTAAATATCTATATTGAAGACATTTTATTTTTTAATTTTTTGTACGCATGTGTTTGTCATACTTATTGTAAAATTTTTAGTTTTATTAAATCTATTGTTTAAAGTAGTATAATGGATAAAGAAGTGGAGAGAAACTTTATGTATAGATATTTTATCAGTGTCTCTATATTTATTTAGCGTATAGTTTCGTCCGAAGAGGCTATTGATTAGAACTTATAAGTTCTGTATATGTACAATGGTGTTTTTTGAGATGTATCATTTCCGTTTTAACTATAAATCACTTTGGCTTTTCATGTTTACAGAGATAGTATATATAGGTGCATAAGTATCTATAGAAAATCTTAAAATAATCTATAATCTGGACGTGGAGAGAGTTCAATAGACTTTGCCGGATACTAGTCCAAAAAATATTTCAGAAGCATTCTCATTTTTTTTGACATAATGGCAGGAGCTAGCCTCTCAATTAAGAAGAAATAGAATTAGCTTTGTTTTAAGAAAAACCGAGCCCAAAATCTAACAAAATATGAGAAGTTTGCCCTACATGGAGCAACAAAGGACACACGGAGGGCTAACCCACCAACACGACGCAGAAGAGCACACAAACTGCTATGAAGTCATGGTTGCCAAGCATGATTGCAAAATCAACCGACAGCTCTGTCGTGGTTTCCATAACCGAGGACAATAAGATTTGTGTTCGGTAGGGATGCAAGCGCGGACTCACTCCGAATGGTGAGCTAGGGGGCTCGGAGGTGGATCTGAGACAGGGGTTATACTGGTTCAGGCCGGAGCCCTAGTCCACTGTAGTATTGATCGTAGTATTGCAGGAGAGCGTGTTACAGCGGGTGTGCTTGTGTGGTCATGTCTTTCTCCGAAGGAGGGCCCCCTGCCCTTTTATATCTTAAGGGTAGGACTTTACAGCGGGAATTGTATTCTACTAGAGAGAGAGAGGGAGATATGCTCCTCGGGTTGTCGTGGTGGGTCCTTTGTAGGTCATGTGTAGCCGTACTCCTGGTATGGCGTCGTCTGTGACTCCGAAGGAGGGGCTCTTCTAGCGAGTCCATCGCTGACATCCTTATAGTGCTACGAGGTGGGTCCCACGAATCAGTCTCATGATGCGGTCGTACGCGGCGTGGCTTCTCCTGTCGTCATGAGCCCTTCGTCACCTGTCAGCGTGCGTAGGCATACACTGGTATGGCACGCTATCACATCCTTCCGATGTATGGGTCACTGTAGAGACCCCGACACCCATTCAGTGTGTTGTGCGTATGTCCCGGCGTGGCTCGATAGTGATGCGTCCTGTCGTAGCTGACGTGGATCAGTAGCGCTGGACTCAGCTCTTTGCTTTGTTGGGTTGCTCGACAGTGAGTTGGTGGGAGAGTTGGTCGGCTGGTCTGCTTGTAGAGTTGGTCGACGGAGTTGGTCGCCTTCCAGAACATCGCCCGAGACGCCCTTGGGCAAGTCGGAGAGTTGGTTGGTCGGTCCGCCTCGCAGAGCTGGTCGGCGGTGTCGGGCACCTTCTGGAGCATCGCCCGAGACGCCCTTGGGAGAGTCAGAGAGTTGGTTGGTTAGTCCACCTCGTAGAGTTGATCGGCGGAGTCGGCCACCTTCCGGAGCATCGCTCGAGATGCCCTCAGGCGAGTCGGTAACACACTTCTCGTCCGGGGTTGGCCTCGGTCGAGCCGTAACTTCGTATTGCATCCGAGGTTGGACTCGGGAGAGTCATGATCGTCTCCTATCCGACGATAGCCTCGAGTGAGCCGTGACTTCGTCTTCTGTCCGAGGTTGGCCTCGAGCGTGCCATGACTGCGTCTACCCGCCTCAGGATTGGCCTCCTTCTCACCTAACGAGGACTTGGTCGAGGTTTATGGGCCTTGCCTTGGGTACCCGATTCTTGGGTACCCGACAAGCTATGACTCCATATGGCATTTCTAGACGATCCAAACAAAAACAGACAGACGCCCCGAGGCGAATGGTCACAATAGGCCATCATTGCCGAGCTCAAGCCAAAGAGCAGCTCCGACTCCCATACATTAACCTCTACACCATCTCCGTATTTTGCCTAGCCTCCGAAACAAACCAGCCCACAAAGAAGGGGGGTTCGCCTCATGTCATCGTTGTTGAGCCACATCCCCTGACGTAGCAGCTCCGACTTCACGTTGCAAAGACCCCACCTCCACCTGCACACTGGGCGTCAAGAAGTGAAAGCATCAACCGAAGGCGACGTCGAATTGGGACGAACTTCAATAGCGACACCTTTAGGAAGGGTGTGACATCATTGTGACGCCATCGTTGCTTGTCCATGTTGGATTGGGCTTTCGCCTATTGAAGACAGGGGAAGCGACGTCCATGGGCCTCATCGTCGTCGAGACTTTTGCCCAAGAAGTCCTACAACACATCGGTAGGCCAAGACACCAGGGCACAACAAAGCCGCCTCTGTTGTCGTCGCTGCCCTGACATCCTGCACAAACCCGTCGAGAGGGCATCAACACGCTGGCTACCGCAGCAGCCGTAAAGCTACGTCGGTCGCCACCCCTCTGTCTGGCCAAACAGAATCGGACAAAAAACCTTTCCACACGCATTACACAGCCGTGCGTCGAAGCCGATGTCGCCGGCGCCCTGGTACCCACAACCACCGTAGCCAGCTGCCACCATGCGCGAGTGCCCCGCCACCGGGCGTTGCCCCTAGCCCAAGGTCCTGGATTCGGCCACAAAGACGGAGAATCTAGAGTCCCAAGCTAGCGCAACCGCCCCACCATAGCCGACTCCATTAGCGTCGCCCCCCGACCTGGGGGTATAGGTGTACATTCAGGCCACCCGGCCCGGCCCAACCCCAAAAAGGTCCAACCCGTTTGAATTTCGAGCTGGCCTGATCCGTTTGAATTTTGGGCTAGCCCAACCCGTATTTATTTTGGGTCGTGTCGGGCCGGTTCACGGGCCTAGTCCTCGACCACGGTCTGGTACATAATTGCTTAAACGTGTCGGGCTCATTTCAGACGACCTGAAATTCAATTCTGACCCGAAATTCACATTAGAGTCCAAAATTCAAAACAAATTTACTAAAACAAATAAAAGATAAGACAATTAAATTTGACCAAAAGAAAACTTAATATTTCTATTAAGTTACTAGAGCTATGCAATGAGTACCTCATTAAAAATCCTTTTATTAGAAGGAAAAATAGTATAATCAGCTCCATATGGGTTCGTAAGTTTAGTTCATTGTTTAATGCTCATAACAAAATTAAATTACATCACATATTCTAATTCAACGCTGCAAAAAACATCTAACTAGCATCATCTCTAGCTTTGTGTTCTTTATCAAGTACATGAAAGTGTGGATTGAAGTGTAATTTTAATGAATATGGGTCTGTTTGGTTGGTTTCTCTCGCCAACCTGGCTGTGTGAGCCAGGATCACTGGAGACTGGCTCTAAAGATGCGACCAATCTGTTCGTATCTGGTGAGCCTGGCCCAAGGTGCTTTAAGGATCGTGCGAGCCTAGATCCAAATCTATATACAGGCAACCAAACATAGAGCTCGCACGCGCATAGCCTGGCTCATAGCAACCAAACATCAGCTACCCGCATCCTGTGATGCAAGCGCGCGCAGATGCAGGCAACCAAACACACCCTATATGGACCATTTCGTGCCTTTATATGGGCTATTTCGTGCCTGCCTTAAACGGGTTGTGCCCGTGTACGCCCTCGACCCAATCCCGACCTCGATATATCAGGGCGTGTCAGCCCAATACTAAAATATTTTAGGTCATGCCGTGTTTGAGCCATGCTTTTTTCGTGCTTCAGGCCAGTCCAAATGTACACCTATATCCGGGGGCATCAGATCCAGCGACCAGGGCATCGGAACCGCCAGATCAAGTCCCCGAGCACCCTAGGCCTTCTCGTCAGCGTGTTGCAGCCTCCAGCCGAGCAGTGAGAAGAAGGCAGCAAACGAGGGCAAGGACGTCCGACGGGCGGGAGGGAGACGACGAGCCCACCCAAACAAAGAAGCATCGGGAGCCTCAGATATCCAGAGCCCCTCCCTCATCCCACACGCCACCGATCGCCAACCCGTCGACCACCTCACTGTCGAGGCGCCACGTCTCACGCCCTTAGCTCTGTCGACGCCGGCCAAGCCACCAATCACACGCGCGCACACCAATAGTGGGTGGAGCACCACTCCACCATGCCTCCACCAACGACGCGCACCCGCCCCAACCACGAACTCTCTCCTAACGTGGAAATTGGCGCCCGTAACCCAAACAGGGGAGATGCATCGCCACCATCGTCCTAGGGGTCCGCGCAGGCATCCTGGCCAACCCCTCTAGCAGCAACCATGCGGAGAGGGAAAGGGAGTGGGGTGGCAACGGCTAGGGTTTTACCGCCGAGTCGCTGTGTGTGTGTGGGTGTGTGTGTGTGTGTGGGGGGGGGAGCGACATGAGGGCGTGGTCTCACTGAGTGCATTCTCAATCAAAGTATCTAGAATTTGACCAAATACAAATAAGAAACATTAATGTTTGTGATACCAAATAAATATATTATAAAAAGTATGGTTAATCATAATATTAATAATTTTTATTTAATATGATAATTATTATTATTATTTTTTGATATAAATTTAATTGAACTTGAGTTACTCATTGCTTTATACTATTCTTCGCATGTATCCCATATAGGGTCGCTTTTTTCGTAAGGCTATTTTCACCTGTCTTACTCATTCATCATCTATTTTAAACTTCATTTTGTAAATAATATAGTTTATTTGTATAAAATTGTGTTTTGTACGATGTGCTAATCATAGTTTAAACGGAACATGAGTATATGCACATTGTTCTAACCATAACCTAAGCGGAACATGGTTATATGCATGATGTGCTGACTATAGTCCGAAGTTGAATATTGCTATATGCACAATGTGCTGACCGTAGCCTAGTGCGGAACAATTTGCATTCCACATATACTCACTTAGAGGGCGTACCTAGGTTCTGTAACTTAAATCTCCGCAACTCTTAATTACGTATTGTAACCTAAATCTCCGTAACTCTTAATTATGTACGAGCACCTACAAGAGAGGCTCTAAACAAGACCCTATTTTTTGAAATATAGGGCTCGAAAAATAAACAACCTCTAGTCATGCCTCTATTTAAAAAAAAATTATCAAACAATTATAGGGGTCGACCTTTGAGGTACTAAATACAATACCCCATATATTAAGCTCTATCCATATTTTCTCTTAATTTGCAACTATTTATTTTCTTACTAATGTAATTTATTTTCCAAAAATAGCATTATTTGAGTTCTAAGAGTAAATATTTCCTTTGAAGTCCTCACGTTTTAAATGCAATTCTATTTTTAAATTTTCTACAATATAAAACACCATTTTTCATGCCCTTTCCTTCCTGTTTTGTTATTGCTCTTGCCTTCTGACATTATGAAAAAATAAGTTAAAATCATGTGTATATTCACATCCAATTAACCAATAGTATATATGTATATTTTATTAAAAATTTTACTAATATGATATATATATAAAAACATAGCCATGTACGAGAATTAAATTAGTCTATGCTATATTTAAACATAAGTTTCATTATACATCGTCTACTCCAACTAGCGTAGCGAGCGAATATTTTTTCTTAGCGCGAAATATAAAAAAGTGCAGATGATTCAAACCCTAAAAAGAGATATTTTAAATATATATACTAATAATTTAGAAATAAAAAATATAATACTATTTTAATAAATATCTAATTTAAGTAAGATCTATCTGTACATAGAAACTGATAGACAATTTAACTAGTATGACTTTATTGGACTATTTTCGGTAGTTCCACTCTATCTCACCTCTGTTTAAAATTTTACTGTGTAAATAATACAATCTGCAGCAGTATACGACTATTTACATGGACAGATGGACTTGATGGTTAGAGTTCGTTTTTGGAGATGCTCCGTCGGAGAAACTGTCCTGGGTCGGCGCCCGCGACTCCGCGTTCGCCCGCGCCCGCATGCCCGCATCCGCCTTCAGGCAACCTGGCTCATCGATCTTTCACCTAACCGCCGCCGCGCATGCCCCTGCCGCTCTCCATGTCGCCGCCGGAGCCGGAGATGTTCGACGTCGTCATCTTCGGGGCCTCGGGCTTCACCGGCAAGTACGCCATTCGCGAGGCCCCCATGTTCCTCAACGCCTCATCCTGTCATCCTCCTCCCCGTTCCGCTCCCTCGCCGCCTCGCGGTCACTGGCTGCAGTCGTGACCGCGTCGCAACCGCGCGGGCCCCGCCGCCCGAGGAGGCGAGGACGTGCCCATCCTCATCGCCGATTCGCCGACACCTCCGACCCGGCCTCCTTTGGCGCTCGCCACCTGCGCTCGCGTCGTTCTCTCCTGCGCGGGGCTCTTCCGCCTCCACGGCCGCCGTGGCGGTGGCCTGCGCGGCCGTGGGCGCCGACTGCCTCGACATCTCCGAGGAGCCCGAGTTCATGGAGCGCGTTGAGGCCGAGCTCCACGAGCCCACCGCCAGGAGCGGTTCGCTTATCGTCTCCGCTCCGCCTGCGGGTTCGGCTTCGTCCCCGCCGAGTTCGGTTTCCTGTTTCACTCCAGGCAGTGGGAAGTGGGAACCCCCTTCCCGCCGGCCGCCGTGGAGGCGTACGTGAGCCTGCAGGTGGTGTTTGGTTTGATGAATCATATTCATATTAGAAATTTGGTGAATGAGCCCATTCATATTAGTACTAACTAACTATGAGAAATGAGGTGATGATGGATCAATTTATTATATTTTATAAACCAAATGAGAAAAAAGTGAGGGGTGAGAACTAGCTCGTTCATAAAAAAACGCCCTATAAAAGAATTGTCGTTGACATCAGCACCTACGAATCAGCCACGCTCGAAGTGGTCAACGCTGGCCAGCTGCAGGTGTTGCGCCGGTCTAGGCTCAGGCGACCCTGGCCCAATGTAAGTTGATATCCAATCTTTGTTGCTTCTGAATGGATTCAATTTCATGTTCAGTTACATGTTTGAATGTTTCTTACTCCTTACAAGACAAAAAAAAAAGAATAGAGTGCTGCACTAGGACTAAGACACTATTCACATCGGCTTAGAATTAGTAGGTCTCAAAATAACCAAGGATGTATTGGAACAACTACTTGAGTTAGAACTCGGAAGGAACATCAATCTGTAGTCTGGCATGATGGGCGCACTGGCTACTGACTGCAATAGTGCCAGGACAGATCTCAGATTCATGTCTGCTCTGTACACTATAGGCCACTATACTAGAATTTCTTTTTTCTCGAAAGCGCATGAGAACTGCGCGATAATATATTAAATAAGAGGAACAGATACAGGAAACAAAAAACAAACTAGGGGCTCCTGCGGCGGCCAATAGCAGGTATACAGAAATCCATCCATGTCTAAAAAACTAACAAGAACTACCACGGTGCTAATTAGCGTGAGGCTCAGAACGGGGGCGGTAAGCAAAGACAACTTCTTTGCACCAGCCATCTCCCAAAGGTCAACCTCCAACCCAACTCTTCTACATCATTAATACTGGGGCTCTTGTTGTCAAAAACACAGCCATTGCGCTGCTTCCATAAGGTCCAAACACCCTGGATGACTAGAGAATTGAGGCCATCCCTTGCAATTCCAGAGACCTTAGTACATAACACTCTCCACCATTCAAGGAAGGCACTATCCTCGGATTGGGGGGCAAAAAGCTGAAGGTTCACTTGAACAAGTAGTTTGAACCAAAATTCTCGTGCGAAAACACATCCAATCAACATATGATCCAAGGTTTCTTGATCCTGATCATATAATGGACATCTCTCCGGATGATCCAAGCCTCTTTTTTGTAGCCTATCTGCAGTCCAAACCTTCCTATGTGTGACCAGCCACATAAAAAACTTGGTTTTTGGAGGAGTCCAAGTTTTCCATATTCTATGAAAAGGCCCAAACTCAGAAGATCCAATAAAGAGAGCCTTATATATCTCCTTAGAGAACTTTCCATTTGCAGCTAGGCGAAAAAAATGCTTGTCTTCAACTTGAGGTCTTAGAACAATTGTGTCAATTAAATCCCACAAGATGAGAAACTCATTGATAATTTCAACAGAAATGGCTCCCTGAATGTCAGAAATCCAGCACTGATTAGAGATAGCATCCACCACTGTTCTCGTGTTAACTCTTTTCTTAGGAATGATTCCAAATAATCGCAGTGCTAATTCAACAATTCTGTGCCCCAATAGCCACCTATCGGTCCAGAAGAGAGTTGTAGCCCCATTACCATGCTCAGTTTGCATAGCCATTGAGAAGAAATGTTTCACTTTTTAGGGACGTGGATGGCAAGAGAGGCCCATGGGCGATTTGGCTCAGTTTTTGCCAGCCATAGCCAACGCATTCGAAGCGACCAAGCAAGTTCTTTCATGCTAGAAATGCCCAGCCCACCCAACTCACGAGGCCTACAAACAATTCCCCAAGCCACATGACAGTGGCCACCTTTTGCGTCTCTACGGCCTCTCCATAGAAACCCTCGATGGATTTTATCAATGGCTTTAAGGGCCCAAGCTGGAAGATCAACAACCATGACTAGGTAGATGACCATCCCTGTGAGAACATGTTGGACGTGCACTTTTCGACGTGCACTAATTGAGACCAAGCTTGTCCAATACCTGTTGAGATGGTTCGAACATGTCCAATTGAGACCTCAAAGACATCAATGTGTAGTCGGATCCTAAGACATGATAGCAATGGTAAGAGAGGCAGAAGACAAGTTTATATGGGAAGAGACAATAAAAGAAGGCTTCAAAGGATGTAATAATATCTAAAGATTTGACCTTAAACAGGAGTGCATGAAAAATAGCTATCCATGTGCTTGAATCTTGACTTGTGGTTTCAGTTGGGTTTCAACTCTAACCTACCCAAACTTGCTCGGGACTAAAATGCTTTGTTGTTATTGTTGTTGCAATCCATCCTTGCCTCTCTGTTGTACCTGTTTTGTCCTCCTGCCAGTAGAGGTGACAATGGACTCTAAATTTTACACTTTAAGATTTAAGGATCGGATCGGATTAGGATCGGACCCTATTTCTATTCATTTTTGAACTAAAATTTATTTAGGGCCATACTTTAGGGCCATACTATTTTGTGAAAAAGTATTTGGATCGCGATCCATTACAACCCCACCTGCTAACTACCATCCTTAATGGAATTGAACAAGACAATTTGGCATATGGATCTTTATGTCCGTGCCTTCATGGACCATAAATATAAATCGTTTCAATTATGAATCAATGGACCAGTACAAAGATTAGTGACTCCCAGCCCTGCTAAACTAAATGCAAAATATACTGCTTCCTGCTCTACATTATCCCCATACCCCAATACTGCAAACTTGAGCTGAACACAAACTGTGGATGCAAGCTCCTTTTCCTTTTGCCTTAATGATCTATGTATCTCCATATGTTGTTCGTGTGTAGTCTGAACACTCAGCTTTCAGTTCAGGATTCATATACGGTACCAGATGGCCATAGTGAGACAAGGTCAGATCACCCTCTGGCCTCTGGTCTTTGGGCTTCTCCTGTCGAGAAGAGGCTATGATGAATGATGATACCAATTTTATAGGTGAAGCCCTTTGGTTGATTGATCCCTATGCGGAACACCTCATTATGCCATCGTACTTTTTAGGCTCCTGCTAACTAACACATCACAGACTAGCAAATCCGTTATAGCTCTTATCCTTCTTTTAGATACTAATAATTCTTGGGCTGTCAACAAAAACCGATCTAATTGACTAGGACTTTTACACATCTAATATGGACGGGATGGTGCATGCATGGTTTCCATAATGGTTCTGATGTTCCTGTTCTGGCTCCATGGTAGATCACATTCTAGTATTTTTTTAGCCTTTAAAACTGGACTTGCACAAGATACATGTTGAAGTACTGTAATGAGATGAAGTATCCATCCCAGTGACATCCCGTAGGATTCTGAAAGGCAATGTTCCTTTTCAAACAAAAAAGCAGACATTTATAGGAAATGTTAGGTTTCTTATTTCTCCCTTCCGTTTTCATCAATCATCATTTTTGTCTTCTTTTTCATCAATTTGGTAGTTGGTTAAGTGCACTTCTTGATTTACAATTATGTCCATTATTAATCAAATGCTTCTTCATAAGGATTTAGGAGCCTAGAAAGTTTTGATACGAAACTAGCTACATAGTCAGTACTCAAAGGAAATGCTACCACGATTGAATTCTTCATTGATAGACTGACATTGTTAAGGGATTAAGGCTCATGACTGATCAGGATCCGGAGAAAAGCAACCAATGAGATGATTGTCTCATGCTTAGATTACACTTCAACAATAGATCACAGCTACTGGTTTTACTTCAATGCCTTGTGGTTATATCAATTGGAATTTAAAAGGTTAACAGAGTAGTATAAGAAAGCTAAACAGTTATGTTCGAGGAAAAAACGATCATTTCAAAATTCGCTAAAAACATTGGCTTAATTTAGATTCATTTTGTTAGTTGTATAATGCTCGTTGCTTTGAATAAGTGAACTATGTTATCGTGATGACTGATGAGGTGTGGTTGTTTCTAAGCCGATCTCCGTGATTATTGCTAGAAATGTTAGCTTAGATTAGCTGTAAGCTTCAATTTTCTAGTTGAAATTGAAAGTATCCAGGAGCTGATTGGAGATGTCTAAAAATTCTGTATATTGTTTCCGCTTGCTTTTTAACCTATTCATTACAAGGCATTTCACTATGTTCTATTCCAGATCAGGCTACCCTGTGTTCCAGTTAAGCGATAATTGTAGTTTGGTTCAGATTTGATGTCCCTGTGTCCATCAATCTAAGGTGTATTTTTATCTGAAAACTTTGCAAGTTTTGTACAGTTAGTTAGGGTGTTTAATGCTCAAAAGTTCCGTCAATGGATTTGCGTTCAGTAATTTGTAAAATTGACAATATATTGTAGGATAATTTGATGTTTGAAGACCTAATACTAAAATACGCCATGCTTCGATGGGCAGATGGAGAAACTTGTAACTTGCTCAACCATGGTGCAAACTTGATCATAGTTCTCTCTGCATGTCTAATGCTCTCTTTTGTGTTTCTCCCTCAAATACTCACGACAACTGCACATAGTTGCATTAAGAAGAATAAATGCAGATAGATTACAAACAAGCACACAACTGTATTGAAGACACTATCATTTTCTTGTTTCCAGATTGTCCAAGCACCCAATGTGATCAAGGAGTTTACTTCAGTCTGCAATGACCCTGCCACCAAAGTTATGGTTCTGGACCACCACTCAAAGAAGTGCATTGTGGATGGTTGGGTTGGGGTGATAGATTGGGGAGACCAACATGTTAATTGTTAAATAAGAGTGATCAGGTCTCCTGTGCAAATACACAAGAGACTAGGATTTAATGGATAATTTTGTCTTCCTCATAATAAAGTGCGCAGCAATCTGGATGTGGGTAAACCCTGTCAAAGTGTCAAGCATGAGGACCGGCTTTCCAACATCGGTTATGGGCTACTAAGTAGAAAAATTTGACATTTCTTATGAGCCCACGTTTTTGAAACCAGTTTGCATGGTTCAAAAGTCAAAACTAACAGATCCAGAATAGTGGCACCAAATCAACTAATGCATTAGTTTTTTTTTGCTTTCTGTTGGGATCTACTTTGTTAATGATTGGGATATCTTACTGCATTCTTAACTAATTATAATTAACCTTGAACTATTTTCGAAATCAAATTCAAAATATCTATTCCTTGCCGTGGTGGATTTATTTTATGTTTTAACAAAGAAAAAAGATGCTTGCAAAAATAATTTGGCTTTTATTCTATTGCAACTGATCTGTTCATCAGATCAGTACTCATATTTGGAATATGAATACCAGAGGATCTATTCATGTTTTTCTAATTTCTAGTATGGTCGATTAATTATTATTTCCTCCATTCCAAATGTTAGGTCACTTTAGCTGTGTTGAGTCGAACTTCTCTAACTTTGACCACATTTATAATGGAATGCACCAATATCTACAACATTAAATTCTTCATAAATTATGTCCTGATATAGCATTTATTTGAACATGTAGATGCCAATATATTTTTTTTATTGACTTGGTCAAAGTTAGAGAAGTTTTAACTTCGAAAAGATAAAGTGAAATATAATTTGGAACAGAGTAGCAGATTGTTACCTTGACTGATAGAGAAATGGTCTAGTGTTCTGCCTCAGTGAGGTGTACTGTGATCAATTATATGAACCTAGTGATTTTGCCAGCCTTTTCTGGAGCAGCAGGTTTGCAGCTTTTCATTGTGCTTGGTGGTAACTGGCAATTATCAGGGTCACCAACTCCTACATTGCTAGGATGGGATCAAACTGCTGAAAGATCATATGCTACTGCTCACCATTTGCATGCTGCTGTTGCGGAGCTGCTATTTGGTGTAAATAATTTAAATGTTTAGTCAATTGGTAACACTTCGGTTCATCTCTGCTACATGTCCTTTGCGTGCCTAGTTAGCTAGGTACTTTTGCTGTGTCCTTTGTCGTACTTGGCATAAAGAGTTCCCTGTAACTGTAATTACCTTTTATGCTTGTCATGAAAAGCGAACTGATAATTGATGCTTTGTTCTTGCTGAGTTGTTTGTGGGGCCTTCCATGTAATTTTTTTTATCAAACATTGTTATTGATCATTTATTTTCAACTTGCATATAGTTCCAGTCTTTGGATGCATTTGCTTCAGCCCATTATTAATGTCTGAGAAAACCCCTTAGATGTCATCAAAAGGAGATTGGGGTAGACAGAGAGGATGTTTGTCGAAGGTATATTTCTTTTAAGGCTTTGACTTGCACTTCAGCATAAACTTGTAGTCATCTGTACTTGTTAATGTTGAATTGCACTTTGTATACTTCAAGGTCATACTTGATTTCATCATACAGCATAATACAATCACAGTTCCAAATGTATTCTCCAGGGTTCAGTTTGGTGTGGTGTGCTGATGATTGTTCCTGCTGTTGATGTTTGGATGAATTGCTCAAGTGGCTGACAGCCGAGATGTGGATATGGCAAATGCTGATCATCATGGCAGATAGAGACAGATACCTCTTCTTTTTCGAGGACTTTAATTTTTGGCATTTTCCTTTTAAATGCACACCCATCATTATCTGGAATAAATTCCTGCATTAGGAGCCAGTATAAGGTTCTGAACACACCTGATTGCTTTCAATGCCATGCCACAGTGAATTAAATGTTCTCAAAATTTTATCAAGCAAATACCATTGTGTCGTTTCTACTATGTTCATCTTTTTAGGAATAATCATACAATACTGGTACCTTACAAGCTCATCACAATCTAAATTGATAGAACAAACTGCTGAAACTATCTCTGCATAAAAAGAAGTTTTTGACCTGCACATCATCTCTTTGCTGTTGATGCAAGATATTGACAGGAAGACTTTAGAATTTTTATTTCAGGTAAAGAAGATCTAGGAAGGAAGCAAATCTTATGGCTTCTAAGCCAACTGTAGTTGAATGCATTTCCTTCACATATCATTGATAAAAGCATGTAGCCTTGACTGATAGAATGGAAAGGAGGTGAGCCCCTGTGTGCCCATCACAAGATGCCAGCTATCTGATCAACTAGGTGAACGGTGGTCACACAGCCAGATATTAGGAGCACCATGTCCAGCTGGTAGTGGGGCACAACAGTGAGGAGCATGACACACATATGCCCACACCAAGCAAACTTGCTACATTAGTCCCGGCAGATGCATTCACCATTGGAACATATTCTGTTGTCACGTTGCCTTTTCAAGGAGTTCTTTTATTCTGCAATATATTTGCAAATTGATTTAGTTCTCGTGTGTACCCACATTACCCTGCAGTTTCTCTGCCTTTTTATTCTGCATTCACCATTGCTGTCCTACCCCCAACCCACCCCCAGCGGAACTTTTGTGTTCCTACTTTATGCCGTTCTTGTAAATTGTAAACATTTTTAAAGCCTTTCTATATTGATACAGGCTGGGCAGAAATCCTGGCAACAGTTTGGGGAGAAAAAGATGTGCAAGTGGAGAGGTCCAACAAGGTACAATGGACTAAGGGAGGAATTCTTTTCTTGGAGTGGGGGTTAAAGTGGCTTATCTTAACATGCATCCGATCCTCTCTCTCTCGGGTTTGTGATAACAAGATTCAAAGGATGATGCCTCGTCAATAGGGTTCCTGTTCGTCTCCTTATCACCCATGAAACCTTGCCCCCACCCACCCAAAAAAAAAAATGGAAGGCTCTCTTGTGGGGTTGCTAAATAATTTGGTTTGGTGTTCTGGTCTGTTTTCGGCTAGACACATTGATGTCATAATCGAAACGCACATGAAGGCTGGCAGCAGCTTGTGATCTGAATCCAAGTCCATTGTTCACTTTGTGGCCCTGGAAGAGCCAGAATGAAAACTTGACTGTGCATGCACATACATGTAGCGGGTAAAACCTCCCTTGTCGTGACCTGTGTGAGTTTTGCCATATGACTTGCAAACAGTAAAATGATTGTGCATATGCTGGACCATGATTCATATATATGGCAAGAGGATGAAAAATCATTCGCTTGCAGAAATGGACCAACATATGGTCCTGAGAGAGATTAACTTGTTTCGGTTTTATTGTGCACTCACCGAAGGTCATTTGCATCCCGACAAACGTGTGGTAATGTTGAGGCTCCTCTTTCTGCCTCTCTGACACAACGCGTAGATGATGGTTTGCCAGGATCATGTTGCCTGCATGGGAGAGAGAAAAAAGAGTGGTCATGTAGCCTGATGCCGTGTTAGTATTTACAGTTTTTATGTTTTGACATTTATTTGCACGTGTACGATACCTTCTCTTTCTCAAGAAATGCAAGTACCATCCATCAGACGACTGTGGCCTGGCCGTTCTCAGCAAGCTAGCGTACGTGTGGTCTAACAATACCCGATGGAAGAAGTTGCTCCCGTGTCGGCATGGAACCAACAAGGCTGGGCGGGGCCCCATCCTCTTCTTGCGCCGATCCGTAACATGTAGCAGAAGATGGTAGTAACAGGAATGTGTAGCAAGGCATGCAGCTGCCGAAGGCGGTAACAGGAATGTCATGTCGCACGTACAGTACAGGGAGAGGGTACTTGGGAGCGCACCGCTGTAGTAGTGTGTGTGTGTGTGCATCAGCGCATGTGATGGGTCGCTGGTGCTGCGTGCCTGGCTGACGAGACACGGACGCCTCCACGCACCCCTCAGCCTGTGCACGTACGTACGGGTGCACCAACTCGATCTGAGCAGCAGAGCGAGCTGCAGCGATCGATGGAGCGTCCGTCCGTCCCCGGCGGACCGGAGGCCGGAGCCAATCAGCGGCCGAAACGACGCCGCCGTCGGCGCGCGCGCCCACGAGGCCAACCAACCAGCCGCTCTCGGCTGCGTCCGTCGACGCGGACGTGACACGGGCGCGGGGCGTCCTGCCTGCCCCGCGAGAGACAGCGCGATAATGCCGCGGTACCACTACCACGGGGCCGGCGCGAATACCCCTGGCCGGAGTAGGCGCCAGCCGCCAGCTACGAGGAGCTACTCCTCACTCAGTCGTCCTGACCTCCTTCCTAGCTATACGTAGAGCACGTACCACACAGATCTCGTGCGTCCATTCATAGGGGCTAGCTAGCTAGCTAGCCGAGACTGTGCCCATGCAATGCATGCCGCCACGTGCGGCGCCCGCCCGCGAGTGAGAGGCCGGGATCTCATGTCAAGCGTAGAGTTCGCACGAAGAACTCTACTAGTACGTGCTAGCTAGCTTGCGCACTGTGCCTGTGCGCGCGCGCGGGGGCAGCCTTAGCTTTACATAGGAGCAAGTACATACACGTCGGTCGCTCGTCCAGCTTACTGTACCCCTCGATTGACCGATGATCGATCGACTGACTGCTCGAGCGACCGATCAATCGATCTGTCCGTCTTCAGTGATCGAGTCACAGGACTGACTGTGGCCGGTGCATGGCCATGCATGGATTGATGGATCTATCTTCCATCCATCCACCAGTACGTACGTCGTACCGTACGTATACGTACTCCGACACCACATGGGCGGGTACGCATCCTCTCAGAGCACGCACTACACCGTGTGGATGCATGCATGTGTATATGCTTGTGCATGTGCAAGGGGAGTAGTAAGTACCCCGTGGCCGTGCAGGGTCGAGGCCGACGTGTCGGACGCCAAAGAGTGGATCGCAAAGGGCGTTGCATGCTCGGCCGGAAGCAGCAGCGCACGGGCGCAGACTGTCTCCCGATGCCCTGCAAGGCCCGGCACCCGGGCAGAGCCTATTAATTGCGGCGTAATGGCCGGCTTTGGCGTGTGTTGCTGTGCGCCGTATGTGCCGTGCATGCATGATGGAACGCCGTACGTCGTGCGTGCATGCGCGGCCACATCAGATTACGTACGGTACGGAGCTAGCTAGCACGCGAACAATCCGACCTGATTTTTTTTTACTTTTGGTTGCACGCTACCTGCAATGTAGTAGTAAACTAGTAATGGTTCTTGGCTTAACTTTGTGTATTACTTATTAGCTAGCCGTGCGCATGCATATATGTATGAGGAGGTAATGTTGTGTGTTCCCCGAGAGGGCAGTTGCTCCCTCCATGCAAGCAAGCTGTCGATTCTGTTCGCATTATTTACTCATCCCTCGCTCCACTGTCTCATCAACTGTGCATGGTGGTGTGGCATAGTCGTCCATGCATCATCAATCACCATGCATGCATGTGGTACCGCGCGCGGACGATGGGTAGGCAGTTAAATGGCAAAGTGCCCGGTCCCCCGGCCCGGGCTCGATCGAGTCATTGCACATGGACTTTGTGTCCACTTGATTGAAGCTTTCTTGTCTCATCCCTCGCGCCCCCCCCCTCGTGACCTTGAGATGGGCACCATCAACATACATTTGCATCCACGCGGCCCACGGGAATTGGTAGCCTATTAGATCCTCCTATACCTATACCATCAGATACTGATGCTGATACCTTAGCTTGCTTTCATAGTGGTATATGTATATGGCCACCTAGTTACTACGACCCCCCGGCCCGGCCCCTCTCTGCTTCAACATATCTGTTCATGATCACCAACAACCTGTGCAATGCAACCATGTCATGGGCACACATGGAGTCAGGGGTGGACCTAGAACAAAATAGGACCGAGAGCATACTTATCTATACTACTTATTAAGAACCTAAGGGTAGCCTGCCTTCTACCCGTTCTGCCTTCCGTCAATCTCCACCCTTGTTCTGCATTGATCTGGACCGCTGTGTCTTTCATCTCCCGCTGCCCACGCCCGCGTATGTCGCGCCCCAGTCCCTCCGCAACCGCCGCCCTGCCTCCCGTCCCCCATCCCCCATTCGCACGAGCCACCGCCGGCCCCTCATCGCTCGTGCCTCCCCCACCATTCCTCCATCCGCAGCGCGTGGGGCTGCAGCCGCCCCCGACACGCCACACCTAGACATCGGCGACCTCCAACCCCGACCGCGCCTCTCGCCCTCTCCTGCCCCCGTCGTCGCGGCTGTTATCCCGCGCGATCCAATCGCGCCGCCCTTTCTCCCCCTCCCCTCCCCTCCCAATGGCACATCCGGTTCCTGTAGACAGGGCAGTCTCTCTCTCTTCCCATCACAGCCCTGGCTAGGGCAAAGACGGGGCGGTCTGCTCCGCCTCCAGCCACGCCGCGACACCCGGTGGTGACTCCGTCGCCTGCTGAGTGCACGGTGGACGCGACGGGAGATGGCGGTGGAGGAGGGCCGACGAGGGCGGCGGCGCCACGAAGCACCCGGTCGAGGTGATCGGCCGCATCCAGAACCTCGCCTTGGGTGTCTCGTTCGCGCTGGAGTTCGCGGGGGGCGGGACGGCCGTGCGCGGCGACGCCGGCGGGTGCCGCGACTTCACCCTCGACGACGTCTCCGTGTCGGAGGAGGAGGACCTCGAGGGGTTCTACCGCTGGTTCGTGCGCTCCAGGATCCAGGGCGTCCGGGTCGGGGCCAAGTGCACTGTCATGGTCTACGGGCCCACAGGTCCGGGAAGATCCACACCATGTTCGACTGCGCCAGGCAGCTCGGGATCGTGTACCGTGCCCTCAGGGACATCCTGGAGGGAGGCAGAGGTAGCAAAGGTGACTCCACAGAGGATGAAGCCGACCTCTTCGTTCAGGTCGCGGTGCTGGAGATCTATAACGAGGAGGTCTATAATTTGCTCGTGTGCAGCGGGGCCGCTGCTAAAGGAAATGCGCCAAGGTGATCTACGCTGGCTATTTTTCACATGGCATGCTTTAGTTTGCTGATTATGTGCGTGCAATTTGAGCTCTAATGTGGTTTGAAATGTGAATTCCAATTTGCTGGTCTGGTAGTATAATTTATTAGAAATTTGCTCCAGAATAAGTAATTGGTGGGTTTCAGTGCGATATAGTGAATCTAAACTGAATCAGGTACTGCAATTGTAACTTTGATAAACCAAAATATTTTGTATTATGCGCTATACTTAGGCACTACCTTCAAACTCTCTAGATTCATTCCGTCACCACCGCAGACGGCGCGTCGCGTGCTGACGCGATTGCATTCAGTTTAGGGTCTTTGTAGGATGGAGTACGACCGTGGGGTGAACACCTTCTCGTAGGAGAGGCGGTTGTTCCAAATCAAGTACACCATCGAGGCCGTCAATATGAGATCATGAATGTCTGTGTGAGCTGGTGGGGATTTTTGCAACAATGAGGCTAGAATAGATTTGTGGGGTTGGCTGTTCTTACGCGAGCTCAAATCTGAAAGGGAACACCTGTGTTTTTTATTAGCAAAACTACTAGGATTTGTGAGTTGAGGGTGTTATGTTATACAATGGAGTCTGGAGTATGGTTGACTCGATCTTACTGGTTGAGGTTTGGTTTGTTGTGGTTGAGCTAGAGCGCCTGATGACGGTTGTGGCCATTCCTAGGTAGTTCAAGGTGCTAGATTGGTTCCTCGACAAGAATGACTACAAGGACAACAGGTTCTCACAGTTCATCTCCAACGCCCTCGGTATGAAGCTCAGGGACAACCTCAACAAGCTCAAAAAGATCAGGTATAATTTCTTTCTTCTCCGTATGTGCATTCCTAGATGCAATGGATAACAGAAATACATTATTCATTGAGAAACGATGCCTTTAGATGATATTCGTGTACTTTTAATTTTTATATAGCCTTTACTAACTAAAACAACATGTTATTTAACAGTTCTGACAAGGAATCACCTGTGAACATTCATCATGCACATTAACACATTTATTTAATTCTAACAAAGGAAGGAATCGACTGTGAACATTCATCATGCACAATGTTAATGGGAATCTGGCCTTGTCAATTACAAGACTACAACAGTACAACTAGAAATCATACTCCCACTAACAATACCATTGCAGGTATTTTACGAATTGCACGCCACGATACCATCATATCAAGTGTTTTCCCCTACCTCTGCAATCTTAGAAGCAATTCAATCTCAAAAAGCATGGATATTCCTTTTATTTTTGGGTTCGGATGGATCAATATCTAAGAAATCACACTAACAAAGATTTTTAGCCTTTCTGTGATGTGATCAAAGCTAAGAACTGCAGTTAGCCAGATAAATATGTTTCATCATTGCATTAATTTCCAACTTTGCGAATACAATGGTCTGAGCAAATTGTGGCATTTTTTGTTTGTTTGTTTTTAGTCCCTTGTTGATTTCATTTCTCGCCTACCCGATGCTGAGAGCAAGTGAACGCATGCGCACTTGGAGGAGACGGCGTCACGTGATAAGGTTGTTCAAGGCGTTGATCAAGTGGATGTAGTGGCTTATCGACAAGCATGTTTTGGTCCTGGAGAGCTACAGCAAGAAAGGTAACGATCAACTGACCAAATATGTTTATTTTCCTTTTATTTATTGAACACAAATGAGAGTAGAGTATCATTGTATTAAGAAGAGGAGGACCCTCTAAAGGAAATGACCAGTACAATAGAAATCACCAAAAATAACTAAGAAACGACCAAAGACCAACAAACCAGTCATGGCCGTATATGCTACATAGCCCTTTCTTCTTTTTTAATTATCTTTTTTTGTTGGGTACCAAACCATGGATTTCATGAATTTGATTAATAACATGATAAGTAGGCAAGTGTTTCTTTGTAAGAAACATGTGCATTGAGTGTAGTGAGAATAATCCACAATTGACACCCTATTTGTACCAAGTAGATTTTTTTCATGAACAGACAAATTTGTCAAACAATGTTGAATCCACATGTTATTATTTGTGAGATATTGAGGTCGATTATATATATATATATATATATATATATATGTTGTTCGTTTTTATGTAATCGTTGTAGACCAACATTTTTGTCAAATATTTTCGTATGGAACAATATACTCACCATTGAAGATTACTCACTCCCAGCTCTTTCAAGTACATTCTTCTGAAACTCAGTCCATGATTGGAATGTATTTAGTTTTAGAATAGCAAAGTAGCAGCAAACATGCACAATTGAAAAACATTTTTTGTAGATTAAGGAATAAACATTCTGGTGGGCATGGAGTTTTCATTGGTGCATGAATAATTAATGTCATTTATAGTGTCATTCAGAGTTTTTCATGGATTGTATTGCGCTTTAAGTTTTCAACCCTTTATGGTGGGATTAGCTGCATGAGGGGTTCTCACATAAACTTTGAGATTAATTACCAAGTCAGCTTTTGAGAGCTCAAAAGATGGTCTTCGCATTGAGTAGATTTTTGTGAAACATTTACAGATTTAATAAAGTCATTGTTTATTGGTTTTAAATTAAAAAACTTGAGCTGGCAAGGGAAAATAACATCGGACGTCATATATAGAGGAGAAATTCTTAGTTTCTCACACAGGTAAAAAAACCTTTAACCTCTGCCTACTCAAACAAACTGGTACCGTAGACCATATGATGAATTATTTACTAAATTTACTATAAAATTATTGAATGTTATTCCTTCCTCCTTGTTTAGAAAGAAAGATAAAAATGAGTATTTTTTCCTAATGTCTGACGCACTCTATCTATACATGCATTGCCATTCCTAGTTTCTTTCGCTTAGATACATCTCCATTTTGTTCTGAAGCTCATATTTGGGAATACAAAAGAATCGAAAGGGGAAAAGGCAGAGAGGATTGTTGGTCTGTAATCTATATATGGATATTCCTATTTTGCAACAATATGTTCTGTCAGCTATGTGTTTTCCTTTTTATATTTTGGCTTTGAATGAATGGTTGTTGCAGGTCTCAACTCTCAAGTCAGTACCAGCAACAGAGTTGAATGTTTCGTAATTTGGGTACCATTGCTCAACCTTTTTCCTTCTTTTTTTTATTTTGCCTATTGTTTTTCTTCAGTAAATTCAAGTTGATACATCATACTATAATACAGTCCAAAGCTAGCTCTTGCTTCCTGGGATCTAATCAGAGTTTATATCAGATAATGAGTCGTTAAACTACCAAGAAAATGTCGGTATAATAATAGAACTATAGTAGTATCCCTGTGGTCTCTCTCTAGAGTTGCATAAAAGTAGTTGCAGGCTTGTTGCACACCTTGACTGGCCTGTCCTGAGTCATGACCCAGATATGATCAAGATGCTATGTGGCAGTTCCTATCCAGCCATTTTGTAGGTTGTTTCTCATTGACATAATACCTCAGAATCTTGTTCCATTACAACTTCCACGTCTCTTTGAAGCACTAGGTCGATTTTGTTGGATAATGTATAACTGAATACTCTTGTTACTTCATAACAGAAAAATGTGTGGTTTATTCTTACAAGCTATTGTTGTCCCTGCAGTGGGAGAAGCCTGGAGAGTATGTGTTGTATGAGCAACAATAGCAGAAACGACTTTTGCTTCAACAACACCAACAATATCTCTATACAAAAACTGCATTCACCACCACAGGATCAATCACTTCCATCCATGGAACCTATTCAATAGCTTCCCTAGGCAGAAAGAACACAAATGAATATGAAACAACAGGTGCGCAAGTTGTTCTGTTATAGTTTTGATTTGTGGGATATTATTTTTATTTCAGATAGCAATGTATAGTTTTGTGTTGGTATTTTGCTTGTGTCTAGCTATACTTAAAGGAGATCTCTTGGATGAACTAAAGTTATTCAATTGGATTCTTCTTTTTAGCATTTTTCTCACTAGCATACATCCTATATATTTGAATTGTTTGCTTTTGAATTTCATGTAAATTTTACTGTCTTTTTAAGTGCATCCTGCCTTTTTTTTTGGTTCTGCCTCTCCCTGGCCGTAGGATCTTCTATGTCGGTTCTGCCGCTCCGTGGCTGTAGGATCATATGTCGTGAGCCCATCGCGCCATACGTCACGCCTCCCTCACCCCATCACCTTCGGCGGCGCCCGCGTGCGCCGCAACCACCCTGGCGCCGCCGTCCCCCCACCTCTACGGTTCTCGCGCCCCCCATGCGCTCCAGACAATCTCCGCCGTGTTCTGCCTCTCATCCGTAACCCTTAACTCTGATGCTCGCGAATCTTTGACGTAGCGATGGCAGCCGCCTTCGCACCTGCTCAATCTCCATCATTGATCCGAGCACATGGCGATCTAGGCGCAGCAGTAGGCCACCCCGTCGCCGACGCGCGACAGGGTGGGCAGCAGCGAGTGTCCGACCAACACAGAGAAGCTCCCCGGCGCTGCCGCGTCCTCGGACGATGTGGACCTCCTCGTCGTCGCCTCCACGCACCACGTCGCCGCCGCCACGTACGTCCCGCCGTGAGTCACGTCGCACACCGCCGACCCAAATCCTACCCGCTGCGGTGGCAGGGTACTTGTGGAACGGCGACCATCACGCTCGCCTCGATCCGCTCGCGTCGCGGTGGCGGTAGACCGCAGAGATGCCCTCGTTGCCCCTAGCTTTGCCTCTGGCTCCCGCTCCAGCTCCGCTTCCAAGGAGGCAAGGACCTCGCCTCCTCACGCACAGGTCAGGTCTACCGGCCGACCGGGTCATGCCCGCCATCCTATCTTGCAAGCACCGGGCCACGGCGATGCAGCGCGGCGCGCTGCTGACCAGGGCTGCCGTCGCGAGGCTCTACCTTGTCGTGCTCAACGTCGACACCCACAGGTGCTGGGCCCGCGATTACTACAACAACTACGCCCAGTTCTGGTACGCTCGCGCACACGAAATCCCCTTGGTTCCTATGGCCTTCATTTGCATGTTACTATGTTAGCTAGGGTTGGCGACTCCGTTCACTGCGCGTCAGCCATCCGTTCTGTTGCATGCGCAAGTACTCGTAGGCAATCAACATCATTGGTTTCTTGTACTTGCTGTTCCAGTTCATCGCGCTCGTGGAGCTCATGAGGAGGAGCTAGCATTTGATTCCCCATCCTAAGCGTGATCTCTTTGAGTTCACCATGGATCAGGTTTGCGCCTGCTACCTCATGTCGCCTTTACTGCGCACTCTTCTTCCTAGGCTTGTTTATGGCTGTGGAACTGCTTGTGCTCCTGACTATTACACCGAGGAAGAGGAATTGGTATGTATGAAGTCATCTTACTGAAGAAAAGTATAGGCTTTTTAACTTGGTGGTGGAGGAGATGTGTTACTTGTGATTTGTGATATACTCCTTGGTTACGTTATGCTCCCTCCATTTGGTGCCTCGATTGAAGTCAGCATGGTTAGGTCATCGCTATCTTGATATGATATACACCCCAAATGCCTGCATTCTGATCATCCTATCATGTGCTAAACTTTGCGTCATCCAAGTTTGTGATGAATCTTTGTGGCTGTTAATTGCTACTTATTTGAAGTTGAGTAGAGAATCTTCAGCATCAGCGTGGAAATAAAACCTAGCTGATTGGTTACTGCTTGCATACTACTTTTCATCCCTGATTACTCTTGTTACTTTATACATGAGGATCAACAAGTTCATTTGCATGTTCAACATATCTCATTTTCACGTTCACTGCATCCGTGCTCAAAGCCTCAAATATAAACCGAGTGAGTGAGCAATTGATGAGCATGAGCCTCCTTAGTTAATATGTCTTCACAACGATTATGTGCTTCATTACTTTATGCTTGATTATGGTTTTGATGGCCCTTTTTGTCAGATAACTTAGTTTGCACAAATAGGAGAGTTTCTGTTGTCTGCAAATATAACAAGAATTATTTAAATTTATATGAGATCGGGCTATTATGTGATAGTATAATTTTGTACCTATACTTTTTACTTGATATTATTGCTTTTCCACTAAAGTTACATGATAGTATTTTTACTCGATATTATTCCTTTCTCACTAAAATTGTGTGATCATATTTTTTACTTGACACTATAGCTTTGGCTTTGGCTTTAAGGATTCGACAGCGGTCTCAATACTATTTGTTTTTCTTATCAGCTACAGATATGTTTAATTATGGTTTTATACACTTAAACAGAAGTGACTGGAATCTATGAAAAAGTTGTTTTCCACTAAAGTTACATGATAGTATTTTTACTCGATAGTATTTGTTTTTCTTGTACAGTGAAAATGTATTGTCAAAAGCCCTTAGCCTCACGACATTCATTTATCATGAACAAGGCACTGAATTTTTGGGGGTGTTGTTCCTGCGTGAGTTCACCTTTTGGTTATTAAGACGATATGTATGTACATTTTCATTAAGGTAGCTCATTTCTGTGGTTTTTGTGTTGGTGAATTGATTATTTTGGGAGATTTCATTGGAGATATTGAATACCTAGCAGTTCCAGTCTCAAAAAATTGCTTATTTGTCATGCTGCTTCTGAGATTTGACCATCACGAGTGCTTTTGCTTTGCTAGTTCCATCCCTATACCATCTTGCTTCGCTAGAGCAATGCTAGGCGCACCGGCCTCACGAGGGAGTGCTCAGCTGGTTCTCGTTTCGACCTTGCTCTGGAGGTGAGTTTGTGCCTATTGTAGAAAAAGATCCAAGCTTTAATTAATCATTATCATGCCATGTCTGAGAAAGAACTGTAATTCTGGTGAGGTATTCTCTACTCATTTTGGTTATTTTGTTGGTTTGATTCAAATGGTTAACTAGATGTGGAAAGTCATGCATTGTACCGGATTTGAATTAACCTCCAAGGAAAAAATAGTGTAAAGTATGTATGAAAAAAGGCAATGACATCTTTTCATCCAGTAGCAGCTATCAATGTCAAACTAAATTTGTGTCAATGCACATACTGAAACTTAAGGCAGACAAAGAAAAAGAACAACCCATCTAGAAGGCAAGCTTCAATTCTAGAGATGCTTAAAAACAACTGTTTTTTGTGGTGTTATGTCTGATTCAGATTACTTATATGGTTTGATCCCAACCATATGTTAAGTATTCAATGTTATTTTTTAGGAGAGGTTCTTGTGATGCGAGTTTTAATTATTTTATCCTTTCTGTGTATTCTCCTTGTAGGATGTAATGTCTTTTGTGTGTTCTCCTCGTAGAAATTATCTTTTTCATATCTTTTTAGGAGAATGAGATTTTGTAATTAGCAGTATGCATTACACTTTCTGGGAATAGACTTCTCTGATCTCTATGATTAGAACTAGAATGATGTCCCATGTACTATTCATAGTGTGAGTATAACGATTGATTTAGCTGGTGCCTTGCTGGTGCAGTTAACATTTGCAGGATTTGGCTCCTGATATAGTCAGCTGGATGAGCTTTGGTGTGTTTATCAATGCTTGGAACTTGTGTTCTATTGTGTCAGTGATCCCTAAAATTGGCAAAGGTAGCCCAAACTCCTGGTGGATTGTGGATAACCTCTCATCATTGTATAGACATCCACGAGCTACCGCATCTTAGTATTGATTGAAGTAATATCCTCACTTCTAGACTTGTAGTGTTGATTGAAGTAGTATCCTGCTGAAGCGTTGATTGAAATAGTATCAAGTTATTGATTCAAATAGTATCCAGTTGTTGATTGAAATGTTATCCAATTTTTAGGATTGTCATCCATGAACTCTTGTATATTGATGGTGTGCTACATCGTGTGGGAACTATTCAAAAATACTTGGTGACTCTACCATATTGCAGCTTATGGTCAGGTATGCAGTTTGTAATCTACATATCTATATCAGTCTACCATCTCACTGTCCTTGGTAGCTGAGGTAAGGTTGCATTCATTTATGAACCATGTAGCCATAAGACAATAATTTTGTATAATCTCTACCTGCTAGAATCCCATTTTTTGTTACACAATTTTCATTGGTTAATTCGCTTTAGTGCTGAATAATTTTTATTATCTGTTGGAGAGAAACACATCCTCTACAATGAGGAAGAAAAATTTTGAGGGGTCCTCTGTACTCTCTTGTGAACAAGATCATAGTGTATGCATGCCATTAATTGAGAGTGGTACGTGTTGTGAATTTGCCCTCCCAAAAATCTTTTTCTATTACTTTCTTCATTTCTAGAAATTTAGGGAACATGTTTTGTACAGTTGCTGCAGAAGTTAGTTTGCTAGGTACATGCTTGCTATCTTTCAAACATTTTGATATTGAAAAAATCTATGGAGCTTGTTGTATGGCTCGCAGAGATTTTTAATAGAAACTTTGGAACATGGAGTTCACAACTCAACATGATATTGCCATGTTGCAATTAGATTCCATATGTAAATTTTTTGAGATTGCAAACATATGTGTATGCTAGATATTGTTCTATGCATTTTTAACTGTTTTTCTTTTCTCCATGTCTAGGACATTGCTGAAGGGAAGGTGAAGTTGCAAGAAGCCATCAACCCTTTTTTCTGAATGGGTTATTGGTGCAAACTGATTTAGGAGGGTTTTTATTGCCATTGTTCTGATTTGCTGCTCCTCATAAAAAGCCAATTGTAAAGGTACCATTGTTTACCCATGCTTGCTACAACATGTTTGTTAAACTGTTGATGTGTACTTATGTGCAAAATATTCAAATATGTGGTCCGTTAGATTATTTAGTGTTTACATGTTGAGGAGCTACCTACGGTGGCATCAATTGTTGCTTCTGATTTGCTCCCTAGAGGCCTTAAAGGTAAAAACCATTAGCCCTAAGGAATTACCTCTGACATATGAACCATATCAAGATGACATTCCTTTTTCCTAATTTTCTTGTTATTAATATGCCTGGTTACCTGCACAATTCAGTTGAACTGGATATTCAAGTTCACATATTTCCAAAGATTTGTTGTGCTATTGGTCTTGTCATGGAGCTCAAATTTGGTACAATATGAATTATTATATGTGCTGCATACTCTAAATTTTTGTGTTTAATTTTTGCAAGATAAGTCCAGCGCTAAGATCAGATAAGGAGGCGGTGGCGTCACTGAAATTTTGCATTAATTTATCCTGTTCAGCTCCTTGTGCCTGGATACGAGAGATGGTTAACTGAAACTAGATATTTTACCATGTTCAAATCCTGATGCCTGGATACAAGGTGGTTAACTGAAACAAGATGGTATGTGTTTGCAGGGGACGCCAACAAGGTTACTGTCATGTACATACATATTGATTAACGAGCATGATCCGAACCTCTTTGCTGAATGTGATTTTGTGGTAAGAACTTTTAGTTCATGTAGTTTCAAACCATGGTTTGTGAAGATGGAATACATAGTTGACACGACAACAACAGAGAGCCTTGTCTCCCACGATTATTTGTAAATTTCATTTGGTAAGATTTTAGAACCATGAAATAACTGTGTCACACAGATTAGTCATTTTTCTGCTGAGAATATATGCTCGTGATGCAAAATAACTATGGTGATGTCTATTTTGTACTTGCATTTGTTTTAGTCACATGCAATTCAAAGTCAATGATCTTTTGTACTTGCATTTGTTTCAGGGAAGAAATCTACTATTCCTCGCAAGACAGAAGTTTAATTTATACTGTAAGGTTAACCTTCATTTATTTGTTTTTCAAATGGTGAAATTCTGGAATCAATAGTTTGTGTTTGTTTGTTTTGGAGTCCTCTAGATTATTTTTAGGTGTACTGTGTGGCTGGGTTTTGCGTTTTTTTGTTTATTAGCACAGATGTAATTTTGTTATTTGGTGGGTCTGATCCTCCCTTTACAGGGAGGCTTGTACTTCGGACATTCTTTTCTTTCTTATAAATACAAAGATTTACGACTATTGGAAGTTTAAAATAGTGCCTTTCTGACCTGGGGTTTCTTTGCTTTCCTATCAGTCATTTAAGGAGATCACACAGCTTTTGACATTAGAGAACTTTAGGTAAAAAGCTGACTGAATAGCCTTGTCTTTTTATATGCATCGATCTGTTGTCATTATTGTCATGGATTTTAGCTGTTTCAGGCTTGCTCAACGAGTGATTTCTAAGTATGGTGTGCAAGACCAATAATGCTTGTTGAGCCGAAGAAGCTTATTGAAGCTAACTCCTTGTTCTGTGGCAAGCTACAATTTCCCAGCCTGAAGAATTCTAGACGGGTTTGGATTGTGGAAATGAATTGCTATAAGGATATTGACATGAAACAAATAGCAAGTGACTGATGCAAGATATTTATGTACTCTCAATTGTGTATTTAGGTATTAAGAAGTAGCTATCTCAAATATCTGTGAACTCAAGTGACTATCCAGTTTGATAGCTATTACTGATTCTTTTAATGTGTTGTTTGTTTGATAGCTAGATTAAAATAATAAAAATTATGCATGGCTAGGATCACAAATGGATTATGAAATCTTTTCTTATAACAATATAACACATTTGTACATAAGTTATTGTAATATTATATATTTTCGTTGCAACGCACGGGCACTCACCTAGTATAAGAATAAGTACCAAAATACCAGAGCAGATCCATCTAAATTATACTGAGTAGAGACCCTCATGGTAAAAAAATATAGACTACTACTTACAACATAGCAATGAGACGGTTTACAATAGCAAATTTTATAGTTTAAAGAGATCTAATATTTCATAGCTAACAACTTATTAATTTAAGACGGTTTACATGTCAAAATATTCAATGTAAGATTTGAAATAAGGGATGAGATAAGGGATCTGCTGGAGATGCCTTAAGTGCCAAATATACAATATAAGATTTGAAATTTGTAGTTAAAAGAATAGCATCAACTATATGGTCATATGTGCTGCTTAACCCAACTATTTTGTGTGCTTGCGAGAACTTGAATACTGAGGTCTTGAGTTCAAATACAAAACACATATTTTCTATCCTTTAATCACCTATCACTACTAGGTTAGGGGAACCCCTGGTAGTAGTATACAAATATTCAACTCATAGGAAAATAACCTAAACATCAAAGTTCTTTTCCTAGTTTCTTGGCGATGAATTTGGAAAATACGTGCATTGTGAACATATGAGCAACTACTCACCTTAAGATGTGGTCTTATCGGTTGTTATATCTAGCACTGGAGGATAGAGAATGAGCCATGTCTCATTTTCTCTGGTGACTTGTTTCAATGTCTATCATGACCCAGCAACCGTTTCAGCTAAGACTTTTCTGGCACACCTCTTGTACTCTATGACTCTCACCGAACTCTCCTTATACCTTGTCCCAATCCCTTGGATCCCCTCATCACATGTTTGGAACCCATACTTTATCCACCCAAAGATTCTAGACCATATCCCTAGACCAACCCTTCTTTGGCACTAAAAAGATCTTATCACATCCATTCAAACTCTTGCCCCGCTCTCTACTGGACAAGGACTAGAAAATAAGAAATGCAAAATAAAGAAAAGAAGGGAAAAAAGATCAAGGAAGACCAAGCATCATCATCTCAACAAAGAAGGTGGAGAACCTCATCTCTATCTCTATTTTTTGGGTGAGTTCAAGAAATCCCTTTCATTCTCCTTGAAATCATCCCACCAACCCTAACACTTGATTTCTCTATGCATGGATGCAAGATGAATATTTCTAGACGTTCCATTATCTCATGTATAAGCTTAGGTTCCTTTCTTGCTCAATCATCTCATGAATCATTCAAATTCCTCTGTATGATATTTCCATGTTTTTTGTTAGAAATGTTCGATTTTGGTGAAATCAATCACTCTCACCTGGAAGTAAGGAAGAGCAAGGCCCAAGCATAATCTTGGTGGCCCTAGGTCACCCAAATCTGAGAGCTAAGAAATTATAATAATAAATTTTTCCTTTGTAAGGAAAATGTATTGAGGCCATTTAAAGTAAAGATTTGGTCTTTGATTATAAACATAACCTTTTGAACTAACATCATTGCTAGTGTTTTTAGATATAATTCAAAGGGTGCATAAGTGGACTTGGACTTGAAAAGGGGTGATCTAGATGATCAAAAGCTCAAGCAATACACTAGAAGACATGTTGAAGACCTACAAGTACATGAAAGAGTCCAAGGCACAAGATGGAACCAAGCCAGGCATGATGATCATGAAGAAACAAAGTGAAAAGGGTTCTGCAGGTGTCGAACCATACCCTAAGAGGTGCTAGACCATATGTTAGAGCAAACCCTAGCAGGGATGATCACAGAGCATCGAACCAAGTGTCGGACCAAGAGTAGAGTAGGGCATCAGACTAGACGATGATACTATTCATGCTCCAAGGAGCGTTCGATCGAGGCAACACAGGAGTGTCAGAGTATTGGTCAGAGTTCAACGATAGACAAAGACATTCTGGAGAAGAAAAGGTGGCATATGCACATTTAAATCTATGTCATACACTAGACAAATCATATGGTAGGATTGGTTTCACTCTTATCCTTGGAGAAAACCTAGATAGTTTAAAATTATTTAGTAGCATGACACATAACTCTTTTTATATTAACTTCAATTGGTATCAAGTGTTTCTACTTGATTTAGCTAATATATGCTATAGAACATATTGCAGACGACTTACTCCTATTATCACCAACAAGTAATATTCACATTTATGTCACATTGTCTTTTAAGTGGTACTTTGACCTTTAAATTCTAAGCCTCCTATAAGTATTGCAAACTTGTATGCACGCTTTTAGGGGGAGGTCACTCTATAAGTTGGCGAAGGATTGAATCAGGTGACCAGAGAGGGGGGGGGGTTGAATTGGAGCCAATAAAAATATTTGCACTAAGCAATCTTGGCTTGATTTATAAAAGTTCAACCTGAACCTCCAAGATACCAAAACTTCTCAAAATGTCTGAAATCAAGAACACTTCAAGCAATTGATGGTTGGATGCCCTTGAACAAGTCCTTGAGAAGTATATAAAACTAGTGAAACAAAAGGAACACTGGAAAGTCCAAAAAGAGGCAAACAAGAGAGCTTCTCTAGACAACATGGCAATGCCATGACCCGATAGTGTCGCTCCTACTATGGGGCAGCGCCGCTCGATCAAGTCTTTGTAGAATAAAATGAAACTTTGGGGACACCTTTACAAGAATGATTCCAAGGTGTTCCCAAGTATAAACTTAGAAAGTTCAAAATAGGAAGATTAGATAAAAAAAGTAAAACGATTTGGGGTTTTCACAAAGAAGTTCAAACTGCTTAAAAATTATGCTCGAGTTGAATCAGTTTATACCCACTCATAGCAATGATTCTAGGAAATTCATTTGAGTTTCAAAACAGTCTGAACTATTCCTAACCTAGATTCAAAAAATCCTCCAAAAACTTAAATGAAAAGAGCTTAAAAGACAAAACCCTAAAATGAATTCAAAGGATTTAGATTTGCACATGTATTGAACTCAGAAGAACCACCATGGTTAGGGCTAAGATTCCTAATTCACTGATCATATATGCTACAATCTAAAAGCATATATGGATCTCCTAACAAATGAAAATAGAGAGATAAATACCAAAGTGAAAGCTAGAGAGATGTTTGGTTGGTGCATCCCTTCCTTCTTATTTATAGAGGATATTTTCATATTCCCAACATATCTCTAGATACATAGATCTTGTTCACTTAGTTAGGGGCAAAATGGACCAACTCTCATTTGAAAGATCTAATGGCCATGCTTGCTTTACCAAGTTGCTTCGCCTTGGCACAACCTCTAGGTGGCTCCACATGTTGCCTCTGATTCCCATTAGAATCGTACGACAAGGTTTTGAGGACAAACCCATGAAAAGATTATTGGATGGTTTTGAGGCTCAACCACCAAACCTCAGGTAGCATAGTCAATATGCGTACCCCTCGCCCTAAACATGTGTCCCGTTGGTCCTCAACCACATATACACCACAATTTTCACTGCTATGTCCTCTTACCTACTAATGTCCCTAGGTGTCAGCCACAATAGTTCGTCACCTGACTTCTCCAATCCCACCATCAAACCCAATGCTCGTCCTTCATCGCTCCTGGTCCATCAACATGAACATGCATGACCTTCATCTTTGCTATCAAACACCGTATCTAGATTCCACACTTGCACACCACAAGCCAAGAGACATGTTGCACATAATTACACCCTGTTTAGTCCACACAACTCAACCCAAGATGGTATTATGTTAACAATCACACATCACACACCCAAACCACAAGGGAACATATCAACCTTGTGTTCGCAATCTCCTCATTGATGATTGTATTGTAACAACACCACACAGACACAAAGATGAACCAAGAAAGAAAGAATAACTCACTTAAATGACCAAAAGCCATACAAAAGCCAAAATAATTCCATCAGAAATGTGCAGAGCTTGGTTCCCAAAGACATGGGCAACACCTCAAAACAACCAAGCAAAAATGGATAGCCCTCAATAAGAGGCTAAAATGATCCAATACCATTAGCCAATAATCAGAGCAAAAGCCATAAAAAGTCGATAACTCTGAAAACAAAGCTAGCCCCTCATGAAAGAGGCAAAGGCTCAACACAACTAGCAAAAACATCTCAAACGCAAACCCCCTTGAAAAATACACAAACCTCAATGAATGCACTACCAACAAGATGTTTTTGTATGATTCCGCCAATCTTAAATTTTGCATAAATGCAATTGTCTTGTATGTTTTCCTTAAATCCAAAGTTGATGATTGTTTTATAAAATTTAAGATACCAATATCTTGAGGCTTGCTTTAATCCATAAATGGATTCTTTAGATGATGTACTAGGTTTTGTTTGCCCTTCATGACAAAACATTTGGGTTGTTCTATGTTACATTCTCAACTAGTTCACCATTAATTAAGGTAGTTTTTGCATCCATCTGATATAATTCTAAATCATAGTGCATGGCAAGCGCCCTAATTATTCTAAAAGAGTCTTTCAACGAGATAGGTGAGAAGGTCTCATTATATTTGATTCTTTCTCTCTCAGTGAAACCTTTAGCCATAAGCCTTACTTTAAATCTTTATACATTCTCCAGCGAAACTATCTTCTTTATTATGTGACTTTGGGAAGGACTTATCCCAAGTTGAGCTTGAGCCCCCCTGATGAGGCATGAACTTCTTGCACTGATTCTTAAATTGAGGCTTAAAATCCTTCTTTGGTTTTTATGGGATGACTATTTATTTGATTTACACTGTCACTCCTTGTGACTTTAAGCATGTCCTCTTTTTGGACACACATGTCTATATTGTTTGATTGTTGACTTTTTAAGAGTCGTATTGTAGTTCATAACAAATGTCTCAAACTCTTTAGGTAGAGACACTATCACATGAACAACAAATTCATTTTTAGCTCCATATCAAAGTTCTTAATCTTTTTGGCAAAATTGGTCATCCTGAGTATGTGCTCTCTTGTTGTAGGGCCATCATACTTTTCAGTAACAATCTTCTTGTATAATGACCTCATTGACTCCATGATAAAAGCATTAATGGTCATTAAGCATTTTTCATTTGATATCTCTTGAACACAATCCAATTGAACCAATTTATTTATCTTATTTATCATTTATGCCTTAGGAGTAGGTGTAGCGTAGATTTAAATATAATTTCCACATATCAATTGCCTAGGAAAGGGTACGACCGATTGAGAACCCCCAGAACACAATCCAATCGAACCAATTTATTTACCTTATTTATCATTCATGCTTTAGGAGTAGGTGTAGCGTAGCTTTAGTTATAGTTTCCACATATCAATCTTTACCTCTATTCAACTCTACATCGTCTAGAGGTGCCTTGGGTGGCCTACCGACCCCAAGACAACCCTAGGATCTTTCCCTAATGAGGTCCCTCCTGGGGGTGAGATCCAAGTTATGTAGGAAGCTTTCTGTGTCGTCAAGGATGGTCCACCGCCTAAAAGTGGATGGTCCAGTGGCCTACTTTAGACTGTCTGGTGACCTACCGTGGACCGTACGACACCTTGCAGAACCGAATCCAAGGTCCTACACATCACATGAAGGCCCTAGGGTTTGTTGCTAGTTGGCCCTATGAAGGTACCAACATAGAGGTGGAGTTCAAGGCTGCATTGTAGGTAGTGTTATCTACTGCTGACGGTCCGCCGTGACACATGGGATTATGTTGGTGGCGGTTCATGGATGGAGGTTTATGTTGGTGGCAACTGTTCCTACCTACTATGTCACATGGGACAATAATAAGGCCTATGAATCATTGAAATCTATCAAAGGCCAGGTTGTAGCTGACTTTATTGTAGAACATCGAAAAGACGTCGTCCATGCTGTCATTGGACCATCCGGTCAAGGACACCAGACAATCCAACGACAACAGAGGCATAGCCTTAGTTAACTTGGCTTATAATTCAGTCGATGCAGTTAATTGGAGAACGTCTCTGATTGCATATCTGTGTAATCCAAGTATTAGGACAAGTAGGAATATTTGACGGAGGGCTTTTAAGTATGTTTTGAATGATGATGGACTCTATCGCCGAACTCCTAGTGATGTCTTACTTAAGTGCTTGGGCCCTGATGATGGTACATTAGCTATGACTGGAGTTCTTGAAGGAATTTGTGGTACTCATCAATTGGCTCCAAAGATGAAATGGCTTTTGAGGAGATATCGTTTCTATTGGCCTAATAAAATAGCCGATTATTTTAAGTACTACAAAAGTTGTCATGTATGTCAAAAGTTCGATGATTTTCAATTAGCTCCTACCGCCGAACTGCATCCTATTATAAAACCTTGTCCCTTTAGGGTATGGGTTTTGGACTTTGTAGTGAAAATTTATCCTTCATCATTGAAAGGGTGTCAATTTGTACTAGTTGCCACAGATTATTTCACCAAGTGGACAAAATTCATTGCTCTAAAAAACATGACACGTATGGAGGTAATTGACTTCATGACCGATCATATTATTCATAGATTCAGCACTCCCTAGACTTTGGCTACAGATCAAGGACTTCTTTTATGTCAAAAGAGGTGCACGAGTTTGTTGAATTATATAAGATCAAATTGCTCAATTCATCCCCATATTATGCTCAGGCCAATGGTCAGATCGAGTCTAGCAACGAAAAATAAATTAGCCTTATTAAAAAGAACATATCTGATCATCCTTGGCATTAGCATGAAATTTTGTCTGAGGCTTTATGGGCTCATAGAATATCTAAACACAGTGCTACTAAAATATCTCCTTTTATGCTTATGTATGGACATGAAATCGTTTTGCCTGTGGAGATAAGCCTAAATGTTATCAAGTTTGCTAGGCAAAACAATTTAACTATCAACGACTATCATGACCTAATGATGGACAATATTGATGAGGTGACCGACAAGAGGTTGATGGCTTTAAAAGAAATTGAAAAGGACAAGATCACAGTTGCCAAAGGTTACAACAAAAAAGTCAAGGCTAAATCATTCCATGTTGGGGATCTAGTGTGGAAGACAATATTTCCATTGAGAAGAAGGGACCAGAAGTTTGGTAAGTGGTCCCCAAGCTGGGAAGGGCCTTATAGAGTTATATAGGTGATATCTGGGAATGCATATATGCTATAGACATTGCAAGGAGATGAGATGTCCAATGCATTAAATGGTTGCTTCATGAAGCAATATCATCCTAGTGTATAACAATATGCTTAGAAAATCGATGGATTCACATCAAGTTGTTTACAGTTGGTACCAGATGCTTTTGGTTCGCTTAGCTTTCCTAAAAGATAGGGGCATGTGTTGAGCACCATATTTGCACCTACACACGACCAGATAATCCGTGACCCAAACGATCTGCGGATGTAGCCCAGACGATCTGTGATTAGATTAACTCGGGCGAGAATTATTATACCACGCTTACTTATCCAAGCTAATCACGTGGGAATCTATTGGGATATGACTAGGAACGGGTCTAGACCTCTCCCTATATATATGATGGGGTACGACCGATTAGTGCACAACATAATCGATCCAATCAATCTATTCATTATTTCCTTTACTTTCTTACCTCAGGAGTAGTAGTAATCTAGATCTAGTTTAGCCTTTTCCAATACCATTTTTCATCCTTCTTCAACTCTATGTTATCTAGGGACTTCCCGAGTGGCCTGCCGACCCCCTAGGCACACCTTGGAACTCTCCTCCCCGACAAGGTCCCTCCTAGGAGGCTGTCACACCCGGATTTAAAGGATAAAGTCGAGTGCATCTCATATGTGCGCCAAAGAAGAACATCACATATAATGAAAAAGTGTATAGAGATAAATGTCACAAATACCATAAATGTCATTATTACATAGCAGAAGTCTTACAAAAATAAATGATGATAATAAATCGAACTAAATATTATTCCTTGGCGCCACAAAGCTGACTGGGAGACGCCACCTAGATCAACTCGTATGCTTCATTGTAGGGTGACTCCTCTTGGACCACCTGCTCATCACCTGTGGGAGAGGTTTATATCTCGCAAGAGTAAGCTCACAAAAGATCATAGCTCAACAAATTATGGTGAATAATGTGCATGAACTCACCAAATGTGGGAGCTCATGTGAAGTGTAAGGCTGATCAATAAATAAGGGTTAAAGCTGAGCATTGCTTTTATAAGTTGGTCAAATTTTATTAGCAGTTACTAAATGTAAGTAAATACCAAACCAGAGTAATAATAGATCAAAGTAATAATAAATCCTAATGCGATGCAAATGATAAATTAAATTTAATTTCATAAATTAATCATGTGAGTGTTCGAGCTGCTTATGACCGTGAGCACGGCTGATATACCAGTTTTACACTCTACAGAGGTTGCACATCCTTACCCACATGTCATGTTATCCATCTGCCAAGGGATCACGACTTCCCATACACCTCTACCAAGGAAGCGAGGCAGGGTAACACTACGAGACCTTTACAAAGTTCCATTAGCTTCAGAAAACCCACTACAGTTTCTAGGAAGCTCTAGTGCAGGGACCCCTCGCCTGACCGCCATCGCAGCAAAATCAACCCAAAGGCCTCCCTACACTGACCACTCCCCTTGCCCCTTTTGGGTAAGGTAGTCATCCACTAGCTTTCCTAATTAGTCAGTAAAGGGCATCCTATACCACCCTTGTGGTAGCACTGTTTTCCCGGGTGGTTCTCCATGTTCCAATTAACATAATGATCTTACCATGAACAGTAAATAACAAACTGATAATAAAAGTATGATCATGAATAATGTGTATCACCATACCCAAAGCCACATAAAGAAATACCAAATACTACGCAAAAATTCAGTGATAAACAAGGTATAAAGATAGCCAAACTAGGGTAACCTATTAGGTCCTATCAAAATTAACCTATGCAGATCATTATGATTAATAAGAACATAATTGGATAAAAAGAAGTGATCAAGGACACAACTTGCCTTCAACGAGCTCCTACTTAGCAGTCTCCACCTGCTGAACACTAGGATCCTCTATGGCTTGCTCGTCTACTCGCAACAATACAAACAAACATGGTATAGCAGAAATTAACATCACACCAAACAGTAGAACAGAATGCATGATAATATTCTACACGTCTTAACCAGATCGTAGGAACAAGAATCACTAAATTCGGGATTACGGTTATTTAGTTATGAATTTCTGAAGTTATTTAGTAACTAGAATAGAATAATTCAAGTGAATAATTTTAATTCAAGTTTCATGACTAAACAGAGGTACTAGATGATAGAAAATATTAATACAAAATTAATGCCTATGGAATGGATCAATTCGGAGTTAAAATGAATTAAATATGAATTATACAAGTTTCTAGAATTATTTTTGTATTAAAAATCAATTTATATAATTATTTTTCTAATTTCTCTGTTTTCTGGACTGTGCGCCAAATACTGAGTAGTTCGGGGTTTAACCCATAAAAGTTCCCTAGACTCAAACTACCTCCAGTGTGGACCACGGGTTAATTCTCTAATCTCCAGAGGGTTCTTATGGAAAATGTGTTCGCGAAGGGGTATAGTAGATCACTGGCCGTCTGATCTAAAATGAGCGCGCCAGATTAAATTGCTAAGCTGGAAATGCTCCTATGCCATCCCAGCCACCCGCGGAAGGATCAACAGCCCTCATTCAATAAAGACCTGCCCTAATCCTAGCCCATGGATTCGATCTTGATGGTCCTGATCTAATCAAGCCAAATGGGTCTGGGTTTCTAATCGCTACCGTCCATCACTGAAACGAATGGCGCAGGGCCATCACGCTTCCACCCAGCCACAGGTGCACTGCCTGCGGCGGCGCTGCACGCCGGCGACGTGCCCAGGCCATGCAAGGTGTCAGATTCCTTCTGGAGTTGAGTGCTAATGGACGACGGAAGCAAGGCGATTTCATAGATGGGAAAATTCACCGAGCCACGTGCACGACGAAGCTCAATTCCTCGGCGAACTGCTCCCCGCGGAACACCCACGGCGCTAGAGCCCACAACCCACGTTGCGGCACCACAACACGAGTTGTTGTTCAATGGGGCATAGGGATTTACGTTAATACTAATGTCGACCCCGAATTCCGGCCAGCATGGACCTCGGCCACCATGCTGAGCATCACGGAGGGGTTGACCTGGCCATGGCGTGAGTCAAAATCTAGGTACGATGCGACCCAATCCGGGTGGATTTTGTAGGCGTGGAGTCCGCAGGTGAGGCCGTTTACGGATCTCGCCTGGGTGGCGTGATAGTTGCGCCAAGCTAGAGGAATCGCAGGTAGCCATTCGAGAGAATCACGGTGCTATTCTGTTGAGTCTTGGAGGAGATGATGGTGTTGACACAGGTGGCTGTTGGGGACTTGTTCTCAACTGCTATGAGTTAAGAACAAGGCAACACAAAAAATGCTAAGTGATAAAGTCCTTCGTCCTTCGAAGCATTATTTCCCTTGGGATATAATGATTCTCGGACGAAGGTTATGAAGGACATACCTTCATCGACACAACATATAATAATGAAGAAAGAATCATATAAAATATAAAGAATAACGTAAACAATTATGTATAATCATCAACTCATTTTTTATATTATTATTATGGAAAAATAGAAATGATATCCAATAACAAATGTACCTTCGGCTTGAAGGAAGATGTAAGTACAAGTGTGACGCAAAAGTAAAATGCCAAGTCAGCGTGAACAGTACGGGGACACTGTTCACCTATTTATAGGCACGGGACACAGCCCATGTAAAATTACATCCATGCCCTTTACATTTGGTAGTGATTCTATAGTAATCCACCGAGGCCTAAATAGCATTTTCATCTTTAAGTTGGTTTCCTTTTCTGCTATCATGCCGAAGCTTTCCTGCTCACAGCTTCGGCGCTGTATCAACCTTCGTATTCTTCTCCCACTGTGGTGCTGATTCGAGTCTGAAGATACCTGTTCACACATTATACTCTAGAAACACTGTTAAATCATATTTTTGAGGACCTTCGGAAGCCGAAGGCCCCCAACAGTAGCCCCTCGCAATATTAATTTGTTAGAATGATAAATTTAGATTGCGACATGGACGAAGGCCTTAAGCCGAAGGTCCGAAAAACACCTTCCCTTTGCTAGAATAGCAACATTCACTGACAAGTAGGGTCTCCCAATTTTCAATGCACTGGGCATATAAATAAGAGCATACCACGAACTTATTTGGTACGCTTTCTTGCCGTCTGCTCTTGCTTAATTTTTTAGCTCTTGCGCACCAACTGCTTAGTTTTTTAAGTTTTTAAGCTTCGGCTCTGAAAACAGTTTTTAGCATTTTCGAAGATGTCTGAAGGTAAAAAGGCTGCTGCCGAGATGAAGCTGAGTCTTTCTGAAGAGAAAAACCTGGGGTTTCTTGAAGCAATGTCGAAGACCAATACAGAAAAAATCACCAAAGAGATTTTAGAAGGTTTATCTGAAGATACTGATGACAGCGACAGTTATGATGTGGATAGTGGTGGTGAAGACTCCGAAGATCGCCCTTGGCGACCAAGCCATGCGGTTTTCGGCAAATCGAGTATCAAAGAAAATCATCTTGTCAATATGAGGGGAAGATATTTCTGGGACTTGTCCGTTGTGAGGGCCGACGAAGGAGAGAAGACTTGTCCGACTCCTGAGGAAAACGAAGTCGTAGTGTTTCGAAGCTTTTTGAAAGCTGGACTACGATTTCCCCTGAGCAGCTTTGTCGTAGAGGTGCTGAAAATATTTGAAATTTATCTTCACCAACTTACCCCCGAAGCAATCATAAGGATGAATATCTTCATGTGGGCGGTGAGAAGCCAAGGTTTGGAACCGGATGCGAAAAGTTTCTGCAACATACACGAATTGTTATACGAGACAAAGCCCTGGGGTAAGGAACAGTATCACAATAATTTCGGCTGCTACAGCTTCGTCGCTCGGTCTGGGTCAAGCTGCCACGTGCCAACCTTTCGGAAGAAATGGCCCGACGACTGGATGACAGAATGGTTTTATGTGAAGAATGACCTGGAAACACGGGAAGATGTTAAAGGTATAATTATGCGTCCTATTTGGCAACGCTTCGGCCTGCGGAAGCCGAAGGTTGAAATGAATGAAGCTGCCGAAGAATGCCAGAGAGCCTTCGGAGTTATTTGCTCTTTTTTTGGAACGAGGGATTTGGTCCAAGAGCATATTGCCTTCAGAGTATGGCCGCTCGCGGAAAAATGGGAAATGTCGCAGGAAACCATAAAGGAGACTGACGAAGGTGGACTTATCAGGCTGAAGTATACTTTCAAGTTTGGAGTTAAATTCGTTGAGCCAGATGATGACTGGCTAAAAAGCATTGAAAATTTAAGTGATAAACTACTTGGGGTTTATTCAAAGGCCGAAGATACTGCATTGTCAGCAGCCTTCGGAGGCCGGAAAAAGAAAAGACTGAACCGAGTGTTTGACGCAATTGGGTTCGTGTACCCCGACTACCACTATCCAGCGCGGGGCCAAAAAAGAAAAAGCGCAACCTCTACACAAGAAACTGCTTCAGCCGCTCCCAGCGAGCCAATGCCGAAGAGACAAAGGGTAAAGGTTCTCACACACCGGCCACGCTACATTGAACCAGCTACAGTGCCTGAGTTCGGCGGTGAAACCTCTTCGGCCACCGTAACTAAAGAACCAACTTCAGTGTGGAAGATCGAAGAAAAAACTGAAGCACCCTCAGCAGAGAAAGCAGAAAAACCGAGAACTGAAGGAACGAAAAAATGGAAATTTTAAGTCCTTCAGCAAGTGTTGAGACAATAAAAAACCAAAAAGGCCCAGCAGTGACCCCGAAAAGAAAAAGAATGGTCTATGTGCTAGATGTACTGGAGACAATTAAGTCTTCAAGCACGACTCCGAAGAAGACTGTTGAAACTTCCGAAGTGGAAACTGAAATCTTTGACACTAAAGTTCCAAAGCAACAAACTGAGACTGAGGCTGGGCCTTCAGAGCCCACAAAGGTAAAATCCTTGGAAACCGAGGAAGAAAAAATGACGGAGCCAATTCTTGTTGAAGAAGTCAGTGCTGTTGCCCCCGAAGCATCCTCCAAAGTCCTTGATTATATTGTTCGGCACGCTTCGGGGAAAAAGTTATTAGAAGAAGAAGTTTTTGAAGCTAATCACTATGCCAAAGAATTGAAATATCCGAAGGGGGCACTAGTGTTCAATGGTACAGATGAAGAAGATTTCCTATACTGCCTCCCAGATAACAAAGAATTACTCGTCTGCCGGGAAATGGCCCGAAGCATGGGGTTTCCTAAGCTGGAGGCTGGCCTCTGCGCGATGACAAAGGACGATCTTGCGGACAGCCTTGCGTATAATAGCCTGAAGGTACGAGATCTGCGCATTTGGAAACTTTATGATTTGAAATCTATTGTTTTATTCTTATACTAACTCTTTTTCATATAGGGTTTAATACTTAGCAACGCGCTGAGAGCGCAAAAGAATGCCGAAGACGAGAGCTATGAAATTGCTTTCAACAACCTTCGAACAAAGGTTATCAAACTAAGGAATGAAGCCTTCGAAAAGGACAAAATTCTAGTTACATTGGTGGATAAAATAAAGGAGAACGAAGCTGCGTCTAAAGCACATGTTGCAGCTCAAAAGCACGAGATTGACGATCTTCGGAAGCAATTAGCCCGGGCTAAAGAAGAACGCATACTTGAAGAAACGAAGCGAGAACTTAGCGACCAATGGGCAAATCATTTAGAAGGAACTGTCGAAGAGCTTCGTTCGTCCAAGAAAAGATGCTATGACAAATCTATGGAGTGTGTTAAGAAAATGAAAGCTAGCTTCGCCAGCGTTGGCGCATTTTCGAGTGAAGAAAACTTTACGAGAGGCAACCCCGAAGGTCCCATTGAATGGATTAATCACGAAGCTGAGGCCTTTGAAGAAATTTTAAATAGTCGCGGAGACATATACGCTTTTTTGGGTGCCAGGGGGATTGCCACCATTTTAGAAAGGAAAGGCTACGAACATGTAAAAATTTTAGCACAATCCGAAACTGCCTTGTCCTTCGAAGACGCTAAAGACCCTTCGGCTGAAGCTAGCATAGTTGGTGGAAAATTTTTCACCGATATCTGGGATAATGGTGGCCGAGAAATGGCCCGAGAAATTATCCAAAAAAGCGAAAAAGGCATTCATGATGCTAGAAAAGTGGCCGAGGCTGCTGAGAAAAGCGCAGAGCCCGAAGGGCAAATAGGTATTAACTAATGGTTTTTATTGTGTTGTAATTTTTGATTTCAAACTTCGTTCGCCAATTGTAATAGCAATGTAGCCGTATCCTGTCCTCCCTCAGATCCTGCTAAAACGCCTCCGGGCCCTCACCCGAAGGACGACGATGAAATCAAAAAGATGGCCGAAGCTATCATGGATCAAGTTGTCAATCAACTCCTGAACGAAGCTGCGGAAGTAGTACTTAGGGAAGACTAGGTACTATTGTAAAAACATCTGAAATGTAATATGTGTAATATCTTGTAACCTTGAATGTAATATACTCGTTTTTTATGGTTCAATTCTTTACGATGCATGAAATTTTACATACATACCGTTTTTGAGTCAGACGAAAAAACACCTTCCCTTCTTTTCATGCTTCGTGAAGAAGAATTTTCATTCATCACAACGATATCCATAGTGCTCTGATGAAGAATTTCCAAGCTTCGTGAAAATATTTTCCGAAGCTACACTCCGAAGATCAATATTGTATCTGCTTGTGACTTTGCATAATTTTCCCTTTTTCAAAGCATTTTTCCGAAGATCGATATTGTGCCCCCTTCTTGTGCCATATGCAGCATGATGTATGATGCTTATGCTATGCGAAATGATGTGATGATGTTATGTTATGTAAAATGGTATTTATTCCGAAGATACACTCACATCCCTGCAATAAAACACATAATCTTTTTAAATCAGCGTTGACTTTTCGCTGTAAGCCTCCCTTAGGAGCTTCTTCGCCTTTTACTTCAGCGGAATCAGCGCTTATTTTTCGCTGTAAGCCTCCCTTAGGAGCTTCTTCGCCTTTTACTTTCGGCGGTATTCGCATTGACTTTTCGCGCTTCGCCTTTTACTTAGGCGGTATTAGCGTTTATTTTTCGCTGTAAGCTCTGCATTCCCTTTGGAACGACTTCTGAGTAGAAAACTTACACTGCGCTCCCTTTGGAACGGCTTTTTGTAACTTCAGCAAACTTACTCTGCGTTCCTTAGAACGACTTTTTGATGCTTCGAAGAATTCATGCCGTGCCTTTTAAAATAAATTTTTGATAATTCGAAGATCCTCCTTGCTATCGCAAATCTTTAAGCTTCAACAACTTAAGCCTGTGGAGAAGATATATTTTCCTTGTGGCAATCAACGAAACTATTACATGAGATTTAAAAATTGTCCTTTATTACACAGAAAATAAAACTGAATGGAAAAGACTACTATCAAAGTAGGATATTTGTCAATAAATGTGCTTCGACTCTGGCACAGTGCTATTGACTGTGCGAGCTTCGGACTGTTCTCTGAAGTCCCTTTGCTTTTGAACATATTGGCCCCCTTCTGGCTGCTGGCCTTGTTGCAGCGGTGGTGGAGGCGGAGGCTATTGCCAGGAAGCTTGAGGTTGACTCGCCGAAGCAACAGAAACTGCAGGGTGATTGCCTACATATTCTGGGATGTAAGGCGAATGATACGAAGCAGTGTGCATAATCTGCTTCGGCTGACCCTGTTGTGCTGCAGCTTCGGCTATCTCCTTTTGCTTCTGGATGGTAACATGACACATCTTGGTGGTATGGCCCTTGTTTTCACCACAGAACAAGCAAAATGTTCTCCTTGGTTGATCTCCAAATCTTCCGCCGAAGCCCCTGGCGCCTCTGCCTCTTGGAGCTGGCGGCCGGAAGAAGCTTTGCTGTTGCCCCGAAGCTTGTGAAGAGCATTGTGGCCTTTGCTGCTGACTCCCCTTATCATCATTTTGAGTAGAGTTGTGAATTGACCTGACGTGCCTCGGATAAAATCTTCCTCCGAAGCCCCTGGTCATTTCGGAAAACCTGAAAGCTTCCTCCCTTCTTTGACGAAAATCATTGTCGGCCCGAATATACTCGTCCATCTTCTGGAGCAGCTTCTCCAAAGTTTGAGGAGGTTTCCTAGCAAAGTACTGAGCTGAAGGTCCCGGCCAAAGTCCCTTGATCATGGCCTCAATTACAATTTCGTTGGGCACTGTTGGCGCCTGTGCCCTCAATCGTAAGAACCTCCGGACATACGCCTGAAGGTATTCTTCGTGATCCTGGGTGCACTGGAATAGAGCTTGAGCAGTGACCGGCTTCGTCTGAAACCCCTGGAAGCTGGTTAACAACATGTCCTTCAGCTTTTGCCATGAAGTGATCGTTCCTGGTCGAAGGGAGGAATACCAGGTTTGAGCAACACTCCTGACAGCCATAACAAAAGATTTTGCCATGACTACAGTATTGCCACCATACGAAGATACTATTGCTTCGTAGCTCATCAAAAACTGCTTCGGGTCTGAATGGCCGTCGAACATGGGAAGCTGGGGCGGCTTGTAGGATGAAGGCCAAGGTGTAGCCTGCAGCTCAGCGGACAGAGGAGAAGCATCATCAAAAGCAAAATTTTCATGGTGGAAATTCTCATACCAGTCATCTTCATTGAAGAAACCCTCCTGATGAAGATCCTTGTGCTGAGGTCTTCGGTTCTGCTCATCCTGAGTAAGATGACGAACTTCTTCAGAGGCTTCGTCTATCTGCCTTTGCAGTTCTGCTAGCCTGGCCATCTTTTCCTTCTTCCTCTGCACCTGCTGATGAAGCACCTCCATGTCTCTGATTTCTTGGTCTAGCTCATCCTCTTGCGGTGTCGGGCTGACAGCCTTCCTCTTCTGGCTTCGGGCCTCCCGAAGAGAGAGAGTCTCCTGATTGGGGTCCAGCGGTTGCAGAACTGCAGCCCCAGTTGCTGAAGCTTTCTTCGGCGCCATAGCGAAGGTTTATGGTTGCCGAAGATGTTCAAAACTCAGAGTGGAAGTGAGTTCACCGGAGGTGGGCGCCAATGTTGGGGACTTGTTCTCAACTGCTATGAGTTAAGAACAAGGCAACACAAAAAATGCTAAGTGATAAAGTCCTTCGTCCTTCGAAGCATTATTTCCCTTGGGATATAATGATTCTCGGACGAAGGTTATGAAGGACATACCTTCATCGACACAACATATAATAATGAAGAAAGAATCATATAAAATATAAAGAATAACGTAAACAATTATGTATAATCATCAACTCATTTTTTATATTATTATTATGGAAAAATAGAAATGATATCCAATAACAAATGTACCTTCGGCTTGAAGGAAGATGTAAGTACAAGCGTGACGCAAAAGTAAAATGCCAAGTCAGCGTGAACAGTACGGGGGCACTGTTCACCTATTTATAGGCATGGGACACAGCCCATGTAAAATTACATCCATGCCCTTTACATTTGGTAGTGATTCTATAGTAATCCACCGAGGCCTAAATAGCATTTTCATCTTTAAGTCGGTTTCCTTTTCTGCTATCATGTCGAAGCTTTCCTGCTCACAGCTTCGGCGCTGTATCAACCTTTGTATTCTTCTCCCACTGTGGTGCTGATTCGAGTCCGAAGATACCTGTTCACATATTATACTCCAGAAACACTGTTAAATCATATTTTTGAGGACCTTCGGAAGCCGAAGGCCCTCAACAGTGGCCCACAGGCAGTGGAAGATAGAGTGGGCTGGGCGCGCGGAACGGGTCAGGCTGTCAGCGAGCAAGGGGAGGGTTCAGGCACGGCGCTTGCGGTTCTGCACAGCCGGGCCCACGAGTCGGCCACTCACGTGACTGCACACAGAGACAGACGAGTCAGGAGTGATGGGCCGAGCGGTGGTAACCAAATTGGTTCGAGAGGTATGGATACGACCTAGTGCTTGTGTTTAGCTTTTCTTTTCTATTTTCTTTCTTTCTAATTTCAAACTTCAATTCAAATTTAAATTCAAACTTTGTGGCAAGTTTGTACCCAGACTAACTTTTTAATTTGCTCATAACAAAATGTGGTTAAGTTGTTTATTTATAATTTTATTTTGTAGTGTATAATATTTCTTTCTTTCCTTCTCTATTTTCAAACCCTAATTTCAATTCGGGGTTGAATCCAAATCTCAATTTATTCTTATATTTTTATTAATATTATTGTGACTATTATTTAATGCATAAACAAACAAAACTCAAACATGATGCATAGCTTATTGATGTGCCTTATTTAATCCTTTAAATGTGGTTGTTCCCATGAAATGATGAGTGGATGGCAAAAACAGGTAACGAGATCAACTCATTTTATGAGTTTTATAACTTGAGTATTACAAATCCTACCCCCTTACAAAGAATCTCATCCTCGAGATTAGAATGGACTAGGAAAGAGGTGGGGAAAGTCTACTCGTAGCTCTTATTCTCTTTCCCAAGTAGCCTCATCTTTACCATGGTGACTCCATTGCAATTTGCACATTTTAATCACTTTACTCCTTGTGACACGAGTCAAGGTATCAAGAATATTGATGGAATACTCAGTATATGTCAGGTCATCTTGAACACTAAGATCCTCCATCGGTAGCTGCTCTTCGGGTACCCTGAGGCACTTCTTCAGTTGAGACACGTGGAAGACATCATGTACATCTGCAAGATGATCGGGTAGTTCCAGTTGGTAGGCAACTTCTCCCACTCGCTTCAGGATCAAGAAGGGTCCAATAAAGCGAGGGGACAACTTCCCTTTAACTTTAAATCTCCGCATACCCCGGATCGGTGACACCTTCAGATACACATGATCACCCCTTCTTAAACTCTAGCAGTCTTCTCCGGGTATCCGCATAGCTTTTCTGCCTTGACTATGCAATTCTCAAGTTCTCCCTTATCTTTCACACTTATTCTTCTGCCTCATGTATAATTTCAGGCCCAAAGAACTGCCTTTCACCAGTTTGATCCCAATATAGAGGAGTCCTGCATTTTCTGCCATATAGAGCCTCAAACGGAGACATCTTCAAACTGGCCTAGTAGCTGTTATTGTAAGAGAATTCCGCATAGGGCAAACTCTTATCCCAACTGCCACCATGTTTAAGAGCACAGGCTCTTAACATATCTTCCAGTACTTGGTTGGTCTCTCGGTCCGCCCATCAGTTTGAGGATGGTAGGCCGAACTGAAATTCAATTGCGTGTTCAAGCACTCATGCAACTCTGCCAAAACTGAGAAGTGAACTGTGATCCCCGGTCTGACACAATCTTCTTAGGCACTCCATGTAGACAAACTATCCGAGCCATATACAACTCTGCTAGCTTGGCTCCCGTGTAATTAGTTCTCACAGGGATTAAGTGAGCCACTTTTGTCAGTCTGTCCACAATTACCCATATGGAGTCATACCCTGCAGGAGTGCGGGGTAGACCAACAATGAAGTCCATGCCAATTTCTTCCCATTTCCACTGGGGTATCTTAAGCGGGTGAAGTAATCTAGCAGGTCTCTGATGCTCGGCTTTTACCCTCTGGCATACATCACATTCCGCCACATGTGCAACAACATCCTTTTTTAGTCCATACCACCTGTTGGGGACTTGTTCTAAAATGCTATGAGTTAAGAACAAGGCAACACAAAAAATGTTAAACGTTAAATTCCTTCGTCCTTCGAAGCATTATTTCCCTTGGGATACAATGATTTTCGGACGAAGGTTATGAAGGACAAACCTTCATCAACACAACATACCATAATGAAGAAGGAATCATATGTAATATAAAGGATAACGTAAACAATTATGTATAATTATCAACTCATTTCTATATTATTATTATAGAAAGATAGAAATGATATCAAATTACAAATGTACCTTCGGCTCGAAGGAAAGCAGGGGTACAAGCGTGACGCAAAAGTAAGTGCCAAGTCAGCGTGAACAGTACGGGAGCACTGTTCACCTATTTATAGGCACGGGACACAGCCCATGTAAAATTACATCCATGCCCTTTACATTTGGTAGTAATTCTATATTAATCCACCGAGGTCTGAATAGCCTTTTCATCTTTAAGTCGGTTTCCTTTTCTGCTATCACGCCGAAGCTTTCCTGCTCACAGCTTCGGCGCTGTATCAACCTTCGTATTCTTTGGGCTTCTCTCACTGTGGTACCGATTCGAGTCCGAAGATACCTGTTCACACATTATACTCCAGAAACATTGTTTAAATCATATTTTTGAGGACCTTCGGAAGCCGAAGGCCCCCAACACCACCAATACTTCTGCTTCAAGTCCTGGTACATCTTGGTACTACCCAGATGGATGGTGTAAGCTAAATCATGTGCCTCCTTCAATATGGTTTCATGAAGACTGTCGATCTCAGGAACACAAATTCGGTTCTTGAACCATATTGTGCCTTGCTCATCCTCCGTGAAGTCTGGGCCTCTACCTTCAGTTATCAGATCTTTGATCTCTTGAATTTTGACATCACCGATCTGAACCTTTCGTATTTCTTGCTCCAAGGTAGGTTCCACTTCTATGGTAATTCCTTCGGTATGAGCAACTATCCCTAGATTGAGCTTGTCAAAATCTTCTACTAACTCATCGGGTAACTGGGTTACAATAGCTGCATGGACATGCTCCTTCCGGCTCAAGGCATCCGCAACCAGATTCGCATTGCCCAGATGATAGTGAATTTCCAAGTCATAGTCCTTGATGAGCTCCAACCAATGGCACTGCCTAAGGTTGAGATCCTTCTAAGTGAAGATGTATTTTAAGCTCTTGTGATCAGTGTAGACTTGGCACTTAGTCCCCATAATATAATGCCTCTTGAGAGCATGCACTACGACTGCCAGTTCTAAGTCATGAGTGGGGTAGTTTAACTCATGTTTCCGTAACTCACAAGACGCGTAGGCGATGACATGTCCTTCTTGCATATCCCAAGCCCTAGCGGCACGCATCAAAATATATGTCAAATCCTTTCTGTAAATCTGGCATAATCCACACTGGGGGTGACATCAACTTAAACCTCAATTGATTGAAACTCTCTTGGCATTCCTAGGTCCAATCAAACTCCTTTCCCTTCTCTAACAATGAGGTCATAGGATTAGCGGTCTTGGAAAATCCTTCAATGAATCACCGGTAATAACCCGCGAGTCCTAGAAAACTCCGAACCTCAGTGACTATCTTTGATATCTTCCAACCCACTATCTCCCTTACTTTAGCTGGATCCACTGAGATTCCTCCTTTGGAGATGATATGTCCAAGGAATGGTACTTCATCAAGCCAGAACTCACACTTGCTGAATTTGGCATAGAGCTGATTATCCCGTAGCTTTTGTAGCACCATCCGCAGATGTTCCTCATGATCATTATCATTCTTGGAATAAATAAGAATGTCGTCGATGAATACCACAACGAATCTATCGAGATACTCCATGAACACCTTGTTCATCAGATTCATGAAGTAGGCTGGTGCATTAGTTAAGCCAAACAACATGACTGTGAACTCATATAAACCATATTGGGTAGAGAAATCCATCTTGGGAATATCAGATGGCCTAATCTTTATTTGGTGATAACCCGACCTAAGGTCAATCTTAGAGAACACCCTAGCACCTCTCATCTGATCAAATAAATCTTCAATATGAGGTAAAGGGTACTTGTTCTTAATGGTGACATCATTAAGTGATCTATAGTTGAGAGAACCTAGAGGGCGGTGAATAGGTTATCCTATAAAAACAACACTAAATAGCACAAACTTGGTTGATGATATGTTAGCGAGATTCAGACCAAGATGCTATAGAGAGAACTCTTGACTTGATTGTTCCTTTAAAATGAGTATTGAACTTAGGAATAATAGCACAAGTGATTAAGTGAGAACTCAAGGAGAGAAACCAATCACAATGAAAAGTAACACAAGAGACACGGTGATTTTATCCCGTGGTTCGGTCAATGCCTACTCCACGTTGTGGTGACCTCCTTCGGTCAAGGATTGCACTCAATCCCTCTCAAGTGATCCAATGGTCAACCTTGAGTACCACGGTTTTCTTCCTTTGAGTCGTTTCCCGTTTGTGAGGAATCTCCACAAGTTGGAGCCTCTCACCCTTACAATGTTGATCACAACAAAAAGCACAAGAGTAAGGGAGGGAAAGAAACACACGCAAGAATCGTGGCAATCACACACACACAAGTCAAGACGTGAGCACACAAAAATAGTGCAGGGAGTTCACAACTCAAGAAGTGCTCAAATCTCAAACACTAAGATCCGGATGCATGCTTGCGAAGTCTAGGCGTCTTAGGATATTCAATGGAGGCTTGGTGTTCTGCTCCATGCGCCTAGGGGTCCCTTTTATAGCCCTAAGGCAACTAGAAGTCGTTGGAACTCTATTTGGTAGGCAATTCTTGCCTTCTGTTGGTTGGTGCACCGAACAGTCCGGTGCACCACTGGACATGAACAGTGCGCGATCTCCTTCCTTTTCTAGCGAAGCCGACCATTGAGCCCTCGGTCCAGTTGGCACACCAGACAGTTCGGTGCGACCAAGTGACCGTTGACCCTAGCCACGTGTCGTCCGTTGATCGCGCTACCGACCGTTGGCGCGGGCGATGTTGGCTCACCAGACAGTCCGGTGCACACCGGACAGTCGGTGAATTTTAACCGCAGCACCCTCGGCAATTTCCCGAGAGCAGCGAGTTCGCCAGCCAAGCAGCCTAGGCACCAGACACTGTCTGGTGCACACCGGACAGTCCGGTGCACCCGCAGTGGCTACATCAGCTGGACTTCCTTTGCTCCTTTTGGACTTGGTTCAATTTGGTTCCTCGCACTTAGACTAGCACATTTAGCACATAAAATAAATGACTAAGTGTCTAGAGCTTACCTTCTTAATTGATCCATCTTTATATTCCTTTGCTTAGTATTATGTTAGTTCACATATTATGTTGTGCATCTAATCACCAAAACATTATAGAAATGGCCCAGGGGCACATTTCCCTTTCAATCTCCCCCTTTTTGGTAATTTATGCCAACACATCAAAACGCAACTTATTTTGAACTAACATATCTAGAACTGCTCAAAATTGCAAATTGAAGGATTTGACATATTTGGATCACTTTTGCCACCACTTGGTTTATTTTCACAAACAAATTCTTTTTCCTATCTCTATATCAAAACACTTGTTTTGGCAAATCAAGAGATCTTTTAAGAGTAAATTTGATCAAATGCCACAAACTCCCCCTTTCCCCATAGCAAAAAGTCTCCCCCATAAGAGACCAATTTTTGCAATAAGAAAATTTTGGACAAAACACAAAGATTCTAACTCTACAATTCTTTTAAATTCACAAGTGGTTGTCTGATCCATTTGCTTCGGCCTTAATTTCTCCCCCTTTGGCATTAAGCACTAAAACAGGAGACCTTTTGGCCCTTTAACCCCATTGCCTCACCAAAATGTCAAATAAGAGTAAAAAGGCAATGAGATCACAACGAGGAACTTAGGACAAGATACATTTATACCGAAATGCAGTGGAAGCTCTTTCTTTGTCCAAGTTCACTTTTCCCTTTCAATACACCTTTGAGACTATTTCAAGAGTACTCAACAAACAAGTTAGTCTCAAAGGAGTCAAGTTGTAGCACATCTCCCCCCTAAACATGTGCATCATTTGCATAGGGACTTATGAGGTCCGACGATGACTTGTACAATTTGAACACCAAAAATAAGCAATTAAAGACATTAATGCTTAAAGTAACACAATCAAAGGCATAGAACACATGTATGCTATAGATCAATCCAAGTTACACGAATCTAAGACATTTAGCTCACTACGCAACCTGCAAAACATTTTCTCATCTAAAGGCTTGGTGAAGATATCAGCTAGCTGGTTCTCGGTGCTAATATGATAAATATTGATATCTCCCCTTTGCTGGTGGTCTCTCAAGAAGTGATGCCAGATGTCTATGTGCTTAGTGCTGCTGTGTTCAATAGGATCATCTGCCAAGCGGATTACACTCTCATTATCATATAGGAGTGGGGCTTTGCTTAGATTGTAGCCAGAGTCCCAGAGGTTTGCCTCATCCAAAGTAGTTGTGCACAACAGTGTCCTGCGGCAACATACTCGGCCTGAGCGTTGGATAGGGCAACAAAAGTTTGTTTCTTAGAGCTCTAGGACACCAGGGACCTTTCCAGAAACTGACAAGTCCCTGATGTACTCTTCCTATCAACCTTGCACCCGGCATAGTCAGAATCTGAGTATCCAATTAAGTCAAAGGTAGACCCCTTTGGATACCAGATCCCGAAGCAAGGCGTAGAAACTAAATACCTAAGAATTCGCTTAACGGCCACAAGGTGACACTCCTTGGGGTCAGATTGAAATCAGCACACATGCATACACTTAGCATAATATCTGGTCTACTAGCACAAAGATAAAGCAAAGATCCTATCATAGACCGGTATGCCTTTTGATCAACGGACTTACCTCCTTTGTTGAGGTCCAGATGTCCGTCCGTTCCCATAGGTGTCTTCGCGGGCTTTGCATCCTTCATCCCAAACCTCTTGAGCAAGTCTTGAGTGTACTTTGTTTGGGAGATGAAGGTTCCTTCCTTGAGTTGCTTCACTTGAAATCCAAGGAAGTAGTTCAACTCGCCCATCATCGACATCTCGAATTTTTTGCATCATCACCCTGCTAAACTCCTCACAAGACTTTTAATTAGTAGAACCAAATATAATGTCATCGACATATATTTGGCATATAAAAAGATCACCATTGCAAGTCTTAATAAAGAGCGTAGGATCAGCTTTCCCAACCTTGAAAGCATTAGTAATAAGGAAATCTCTAAGGCATTCATACCATGCTCTTGAGGCTTGCTTAAGTCCATAGAGCGCCTTAGAGAGCTTGTAGACATGGTCGGGATACCTGTCATCCTCTAGGCCAGAGGATTGTTCCACGTATACTTCCTCCTTGATTGGTCCATTAAGGAAGGCGCTCTTCACGTCCAATTGGAACAGCTTAAAAGAATGGTGAGCAACATAGGCTAATAATATTCGAATTGATTCTAGCCTAGCTACAGGAGCAAAAGTCTCCTCAAAATCCAAACCTGCGACTTGGGCATAACCTTTTGACACAAGTCGAGCCTTGTTTCTTGTCACCACACCATGTTCATCTTGCTTGTTGTGGAACACTCACTTGGTTCCCAAAACATTTTGCTTTGGACGTGGCACAAGGCTCCAAACTTCATTTCTCTTGAAGTTGTTGAGCTCTTCCTGCATGGCCAACACCCAGTCTGGATCCTGCAAGGCTTCTTCTACCCTGAATGGCTCAATAGAAGAAACAAACGAGTAATGCTCACAAAAATTTGCTAAATGTGAGCGAGTGGTTACTCCCTTGCTAACATCACCCAGAATCTGATCCACTAGATGATTTCTTTGAATCATGGTTCAGACTTGAGTTGGAGGGAACCGTGACGCTTCTTCCTCCTTATCATGTTCTTCATGTGCTCCCCCTTGATCATGCCCTTCTTCTTGAGGTACCTGTTCATCCTCTTGAGTTGGGGGATGCACCAGTGTAGAGGAAGATGGTTAGTCTTGCTCTTGTGATTCCTGTGGTCGCACATCACCTATCTTCATTGTTCGCATTGCGGCCGTTGGAACCTCATCTTCATCTACATCATCAAGATCAACTTGCTCTCTTGGATAGCCATTAGTTTCATCAAATACAACGTCGCTAGAGACTTCAACTAATCCTGATGATTTGTTGAAGACCCTATACGCTTTTGTGTTTGAGTCATACCCTAGTAAAAACCCTTCTACAGCTTTGGGAGCAAACTTTGCCTTTCTTTACCAAAATGTAACATTTGCTCCCAAATACATGAAAATATGAAACATTGGGTTTGTTACCGGTTAGGAGTTCGTAAGATGTCTTTTTGAGGAGGCGATGCAAATAGAGCCAATTTATGGCATGGCAGGCTGTATTCACATCTTCCGACCAAAAACGCTCAGGCGCCTTGTATTCTCCAAGCATCGTCCTTGCCATATCAATTAGCGTCCTGTTCTTCCTCTCTACAACACCGTTTTGTTGTGGTGTGTAGGGAGCAGAGAACTCGTGCTTGATGCCTTCCTCCTCAAGATATTCTTTGACTTAAAGATTCTTGAACTCAAATCCATTATCGCTTCTTATCTTTTCACCTTTAGCTCAAATTCATTTCTAGCTCTCCTTAAGAAGCGCTTTAGGGTTCATTGGGTTTCAGTTTATCCTGCAAAAAGAACACCCAAGTGAAGCGAGAAAAATCATCAACTATAACTAGACCATACTTACTTCCCCCGATGCAGAGATAGGCAACAGGCCCGAAGAGATCCATATGTAGGAGTTCCAGTAGTCTTGACGTTGTCATCACGTTTTTGCTTTGATGAGTACTTCCCACTTGTTTTCCTGCCTAGCATGCTGCACAAGGTCTATCTCTCTCAAAATAGACATCGGTTAGTCCTAACACATGATCTCCCTTTAGAAGTTTATGAAGGTTCTTCATCCCAACATGTGCTAGATGGCTGTGCTAGAGCCAACCCATATTGGTCTTGGCTATTAAGCATGCATCTAGATCGGCATTCTCTTTTGAGAAATCAACTAAGTAGAGCTCACCGTCTAATACACCCTTAAAAGCTAATGAATCATCACTTCTTCTAAAGATAGATACATCAATATTTGTAAATAAACAATTACAGCCCATATGACATAACTGACTCACAGACAACAAGTTGTACCCGAGCGATTCTACTAGAAACACATTAGAGATCAAATGCTCGGTTGTGATGGCTATCTTGTCTAAGCCTTTAACCTTACCTTGGTTCCCATCTCCAAAGATGATGGTGTCTTGGGAATCCCTATTCTTGATGTAGGAGGTAAACATTTTCTTCTCCCCCGTCATGTGGTTTGTGCATCTGCTATCAATGATCCAGCTTGAGCCCCCAGATGCATAAACCTGCAAGGTAATTAAGCTTGGGTTTTAGGTACCCAACTCCTGTTGGGTCCTACAAGGTTAGTTACAACAGATTTTGGAACCCAAATACAAGTTTTGTCTTTCTTGCATTTAGCTCCCAACTTTCTAGCAACCACTTTAGCATTTTTACATGACAGTACAAATGAAGCATCACATGTTTGATAAATAGTAGTTGGACCAGTGAATACTGTTGGGGGCCTTCTTCCTCGCTGAAGGTCCTCTGAGCAAAAAACACCTTCGGCAAGACGATATGCCGAAGCTATCATCAACAAAGCTTCGGCACAACGATGTGCTTGAGACGAAGGACAACACCGACTTAAAGAGAAAAAGACCGTCTAGTCCCTAGCATTCTGTATCATAAATATGATTAAGTGTCAAGGACACAAATGTAACTTCGACCGGGCTGCGTCCCACGCCTATAAATAGGTGAACAGTAACCTTGTACGGGACACGCTGATTGGTATTCACTCACACGTCACTTTCAAGCCTTTTATCTTCTGTCAAGCCGAAGGTATAAATGTAATTCAATGTTGTCCATATTCATATATGATAATACAATAAAAAATGTTATGATAATTTCATATAATTGTTCATGTTACCTTCCATGTTTCATATGTTTCTACTTCCATTATTATATACTGAGATGATGAAGGTATGTCTTTCATAACCTTCGTCTGAAGATCATTATATCCTGAGGGAGATAATGCTTCGAAGGACGAAGGTCTTTAACAATTAACATTTCGTGTTGCCTTGTTCTTAACTTGTAGCATTTGAGAACAAGTGACCAACATTGGCGCCCACCTCCGGTGAACTCACTTCCATTGTTGAGACGATGGCTTCATTCAACAATCAAGTTGTAGCACCTTCGGCCGCAAAGCTGGTGCTCCCAATCACAGGCGGTTCAAGCTTAGAGCCAGTTAACAAGAAACAGAAGAAGGAAACACAGAGGAGAGTACAACATGTTGGGGTACAGGGACCCTTCATCAAATCCAAGTGGTCTCACATCCCAATCACCTTCTCCCAGGAAGACCTTCAGCTCAAAGATTACCCTCACAATGATGCTATGGTCATATCTTGTGTCATCAAGGGGTTTCTGGTCCACAATGTTCTGGTTAACACAGGCAGTGCAGTGGACATCATATTTGTAAAGGCCTTCAGACAGATGCAAGAGCTAGAAGATAAGATTCATGATGCCACACATCCTCTTTGTGGCTTCGGAGGAAGACAGATTGTCACACTCAGAAAAATCACAATGTCAGTTACCTTCGGCTACGTCCACAACACAAGGTCAATAGCAGGTTATCTTTGACATTGTTGACATGGAATACCCATACAATGCAATCATTGGTCGAGGGACACTTAATGCCTTCAAAGCAATACTTCATCCAACATACTTATGCATGAATATACCTTCAGAGCAAGGGCCCATTGCCATTCATGGAAGTCAAGAAGCTTCTAGAAGAGCCGAAGGGAGCTGGACAGATTCAAAGGCAATCCACAACATAGATGGAACCGAAGCTTGTCAACAATACAAGCACAAAAGAGAGAAGGCTGCTTCAGCAGATCAGCCGAAGCCTATGCTCCTATGTGAAGACATAGCATATCAAAGGGTACTGCTGGGTTCTCAGTTATCTGATGAGCAAGAAAAAACTCTGTTAAGATTTTTGTTCAATAACAAAGATGTCTTTGCTTGGACAACCAATGATCTTTATGGCATCAATAGAGATGTCATCGAACATTCACTCAATGTGGATCCATCTTTTATACCAAGAAAGCAAAGACTTCAGAAAATGTCTGATGATAAAGCTGAAGGTGCCCGGAATGAAGTAAAGAGGCTTCTCAGTGCTGGTGTTATCAGAGAAGTAACATATCCAGAATGGCTAGCTAACACTATCATGGTGAAGAAGGCTAATGGCAAATGGAGAATGTGTATTGATTTCACAGATCTCAACAAAGCATGCCCAAAGGATGAATTCCCATTACCAAGAATAGACTCCCTTGTAGATGCAGCAGCTTTCTTGGAGCTCATGAGTCTACTGGACTGCTATTCAGGCTATCATCAAATATGGATGAAGAAGGAAGATGAGCCAAAGACTAGCTTCATAACTCCTAGTGGCACTTATTGCTATCTTCGGATGCCTGAGGGGCTCAAGAATGCTGGAGGAAGCTTCAGCAGAATGACAGCCAAGGTCCTTCATTCTCAAATAGGCAGGAATGTGCTGACTTATGTTGATAACATCATAGTGAAGAGCACGAAGTAAGAGAATCACATTGCTAACTTGCAGGAGACATTTGCCAATTTCAGGCAAGCTGGTCTGAAATTAAATAAAAAAAAGTGTGTTTTTGGAGTAAAGAAGGGCAAGTTCCTTGGTTGTCTAGTATCGACCAAGGGGATCGAAGCTAATCCAAATAAAATCGAAGCTATCGTTCGGATGGAGCCGCCAAATTCAAAAAGGGGGCTCAACGATTGGCAGGAAGGCTGGCATCATTGAATAGATTCATATCAAGATCAGGAGAGAGGAACCTGCCATTCTTTGAAATTTTAAAGTCAGCCAAAGTTTTCAGTGGGGTCCGGCTCAGCAAAAGGCTTTTGAAGAGTTGAAGCAGTACTTGATAGATCTAACAACTCGAACTCCACCTTCGTTAGGGGCTCCATTACTCCTGTTTGTAGCAGCTTCTCATTCTACAGTTAGCATAGCGCTTGTACAGGAGAAGCAAGATGGTCAAGTCAAAAGGCAAGCCCCGATATACTTTGTTTCCGAAGTTCTAAGTTTATCAAAGAAAAACTATACAGAATTGGAGAAGGTGTTGTATGCTGTGTTAATGGCCTCCAGGAAGCTTTGACATTATTTCCAAGCATATCACATAATTGTTCCTTCATCACAGCCTTTGAAGGATATAATGAGGAATAGAGAAGCTACTGGAAGGATTGGAAAATGGGCTGCGGAGATCAATGAATTCACTATTGACTATGTACATAGATCTTCAATTCAATCCCAGGCATTAGCAGATTTCATTGCTGATTGGACGCCAAGGGCTCAGGAAGAAGAAACAAGTAAAGACACCGAAGCCTAGACATTCTTTTGTGATGGTTCTTGGGGAACCTTCGGTGCAGGAGCCACTGCTGTCCTAGTAGCGTCTTCTAAAGTCAGAACATGTTATGTAGCAAGACTGGACTTTAGTTGTACAAATAACATTACTGAATACGAAGCCCTTCTGTTGGGGCTTCGGAAGCTAAAGGCTATGGGAATAAGAAGGGCGATCCTTAAAACTGACTCCCAAGTCATCTCTAGCCATGTGGATAAAAGCAGCAGGGCAAGGGACCCGAAGCTTGAAAAATATTTGGACACAGTCCGAAGGCTGGAGGCTTCTTTTGAAGGTTTCTCTGTAAAAATATCCCAAGAGGGGACAATGAACATGCAGACTTATTGGCCAAGTCGGCAGCACAAGGGCTCCCACTACCTTCGGAAATATTCTTCGAGACAATAAAAGCACCTTCGGTTGAACTTATGGAGAGAGCAGTACTCACAATATCACCTGTACATAGTGAAGATTGGAGGACTAAAATCATATCCTTCCTCCAAGGCAATTGTCTTTTGGATGACGAAGTCTATAATAAAAGAATGGAAGCAAGGACAAGACCATACGTCATAATAGAAGGGGAGCTATACAAACATGGAGTTTGCTCCCCACTCCTCAAGTGTTTATCTAGAACCAAAGGTATAGAGTTAATGAAAGAGATACATGCAGGTTTGTGTGGATCTCACATTGGGTCCAGGCCTTTGTTGGGAAAAGTTTTTAGACAAGGGTTTTATTGGCCAAAGGCAGCTTCGGATGCAGTAGATCTGGTTCAGAAGTGCAAAAACTGTCAAAAATGTGCAAGAGATTAGAAACAACCTTCATCGTTAACTCAGCTAATACAGCCAACCTGGTCATTGCAAAGATGGGGCCTAGATTTGTTGGGTCCACTCCAACTAGCACAAGGCAACTTGAAGTATGTTGTACTGTGAAAGGGAATTAGGCTTACACCTAGTCCCTAATTAATTTTGGTGGTTGAATTGCCCAACACAAATATTGGACTAACTAGTTTGCTCTAGTGTATAAGTTATACAGGTGCCAAAGGATTCACACTTAGCCAATAAAAAGACCAAGTATTGGGTTCAAACAAAGGAGCAAGAGCCAACCGAAGGCACCTCTGGTCTGGCACATCAGACTGTTCGGTGTGCCACCGGACATGTCTGGTGCACCGGAGGATTCCGACTTCAAACTCTTCACCTTCGGGAATTCTCGGAAGCCGGCGCGCTATAATTCACCGGACTGTCCGGTGTACACCGGACAGTGTCCGGTGCTCCAAGGATGAGCGGCCTCGCGAACTCGGCAGCCTCGGGAATTCACTTCGGCTGCTCCGCTATAATTCACCGGACTGTCCGGTGTACACCGGACTGTCCGGTGTGACAGCGGGGCAACGGCTACTTCAGCGCCAACGGTCACCTGCAGGCACATTAAATGCGCGCCAGAGCGCGCAGAAGTCAGGCACGCGCGTCATTGCGCACCGGACACTCTACAGTACATGTCCGGTGCGCCACCGGACATCCAGGCGGGCCCAGAAGTCAGAGCTCCAACGGTCGGAACCCAACGGCTTTGGTGACGTGGCTGTCGCACCGGACTGTCCGGTGCGCCATCGAACAGACAACCTTTATCAACGGCTTGTTTTTGGTTGGTGGCTATAAATACCACCCCAACCGGCCACTTCAAAGTGGGAGAGCCCAAGCAACATTCCAAGTCATCTAGTTGACATACTCAAGCCCTCCCAACCACCTATATTCATTGATCCATCCTATACACAAGATTTAGTCCACTACAACCAACACAAGTGCCACAAAAGAGAGAGCAAGCAATTGAGAGCTACTCAATTGAGTTTAGCCCTAGCGCCTTGTGAGATTCACTGAGAGATAGTGTGTGCTACATCTTTGTGTTCATTTGTGCGTGGAGTATTGACTCCCATCGAACTTCCTCCAAAGTGTTGGAAGCTTGTAAAAGTGAACAAGAGACACCAAAGAGTGTGGTGGTCCTTGTGGGATCGAGAGTGATCCTTGAGAAGAAGAAGAGCTCGCCGATCCTTGTGTGATCGGGGGAGAGAGGGAAAGGGTTGAAAAAGACCCGTCCTTAAGTGGACTCCTCAACGGGGACTAGGCCTTCGAGGGCTGAACCTCAGTAAAACAAATCACCCGTGTCCATTGTGTTTATTGCTTGTGATTTGTTTGTTTTCCCTTGCTCTAAGTTTTCTTGCACCATTCTTTGCTAATATCATTTGGTGTTGCTTCAAGTTAAATTCCCATCTAGTGAAGTAACACGTTGCAAGAAAGAACTTGTCCTAGTGCTCTTCTCATCTAAGGCTTCTTGCTTTGTTATTCTACAACTTATTAATTGTATTGATTTATCACTCCCGCATTAATTAGCAATACTCTTTTCAAGCAAGAACTTAGTTTGTATACTCCTATATTTGTATATCTTGTTCTAACCACTAATCAAGGGATCTAGTTGGGGGATAAAGTTTTAATTTTCAGGTTTCGCCTATTCACCCCCCATCTAGACGACTTTCAATTGGTATCAGAGCTAGGCACTTCATCTTGAGTCTAACAACTCGAAGTGATGGCTCGTAGAAGATCCCAAAAGAACAAGAAGACCCAAGAGAACAAGGAGGTAACTCTTGAGATATTACTTTCCGATTGTTCTAATTATGATTCATGGTCTACTAGAGTAATAAATGCTTTTAGAACGGTAGATCCACAATTAGAACAAATTTTAGACAAGAGTATCTTCCCTCCTAGTTATAACAGAAAAATTGTCTCCGAGGAGGATCAAAGATGTTTTCGCTTAAACTACCTAGCTTTTGACATCTTAAGCAATTCTCTTAGCAAAGAAGATTATCGTGCCTTCATATCGAATTATGACGAATCAATCCATGATGCGCATGATATTTGGACTAGAATTAAAAGCAAATTCAATGAGTCCAAACATGATAGTTCATTTTGTGCTTCTACTTCCTTTGGTATTTGTGATACTAACCCTTGCAAGGAAGAAGAAGAAAATGAACGGAGGAGACCAAACGATGAATCCACCTCTCCAAGAGGTTTGTCTTCCCATTCCGATTCCCACATATGTTGTGTGGCTAATGCAAATGATAGCAGAAGCACAAATGAGGATGAGGAGGAAGAAAGAAGCTTTGTGCAACTCTACGCTCGCCTAAGCCAAGAAGATAAGGCAGTCATGCTCAAACTTCTAGAAAGAGCGAGAGAGCAAGGCGAAGCTCGTCAAAGGCTAGAAAGTATTCTCTCCATGAAGATGCAATGCTTTGACGAGTTGACTAAAGAACATGAGGAGCTAAAGTGCTCTCATGTTGATTTGGTCCAAAGGTATGAAACTATTTCAATTGAGCAAGATAACGCTTTACATTGTATCGCTCAATTAGTAAATAAGAATACCTTGCTTAAGGACCAAGTAGAAAAGCTAAAAATTGAAAATCTAGCTTTTCAAGAAAAATATGATATGCTCCTATGCTCTCATAAAAATCTTAGAGATGATCATGTCATATTAAACATTGCTCATGAGGTTGTGATAGAAAATTTAAAATCCCAACAACCTCACTCGTGCACATGTATTCAAATTGATACCATATTACCATGTGCTAATGCTTGTTGTCCGTCGACAAGCAAATCTTCTTTTGAGCTAGAACTTGCAGGAACAAATGATGATACATATCAAAAGCTCAAGGAAGAAAATGAGAGGCTAAAAATGAGCTTGACACAACTAAAAGGGAAGTGCATTGCTCAACCTTCTCAAGATAACCGTGATCACATGGTGAAGAAGCTTGAGACGGGAACAACCGTGGCATGCACTACATCCCTTAAAGAAAATGTCAAGGATTTGAGGATTGCCAAGAGGAAGAAACAAAAGAAGAAATTCAACACCTCCTCCAAAAACCACGCCTCCCCAAAAGGTAACATCCAAGGTAATTATCAAGCCACACTTCACATTAAGAGGTGTAGTGAATGCTTTGAAGAGGGGCACTTGATTAGGTCATGTTCCTACATTAAAAATGGCTTGATTATTAACAAGGATGATAGACTTTGTTTTAAATGCTCCAAGAAGGGGCACTTGCTTAGATCTTGTCCCCATTTAAAACAAAAAGGCATAGGGTTAGAAAAGAAAGTTTTTACTAACCATGTAGCAAGCAACAAACAAGGAAAGAAGAAAGCTTCAAAACTTGAAAAACGCCTATGCTACACATGCCGAAAGAAGGGACATCAATGCAAGGATTGTCCCATTGGTAACAATTCCACTCTTAGCTTGTCAATTAATTCTCATGTAACTAGGCAACCCAAAATTGCAACTTGTGCTAGAAAGGTAATGAGTTTACCTAGTGCTAACACAAAGGACTTTTGGGTTCCTAGATCTTTGTTGACTAACCATGATGGACCCATCAAGCGATGGGTACCAAAGTATCCTTGACAAGCTTTGTAGGAAAAGGAGATGGTATGAAGCCTTGGGGTGCTTGAGAAAATTAATTCAATTTAACTCAAGCTATCAAATCTTCAATGATCTTTATCCGTGATTGACCCAAGGTTATTCTTCAAACTACTACATCTTAAACTCATATCATCTCGAGGAAGCTATTGATGTTGTAGGAAATAAAGAATTATCTTATGCGGAAAAATCAAGGCCTACAACATGGAGGAAAGTCAAAGGATGGTAACCTCTATGCTTTTAAAGTGCAAGTATTTTATTATGTGTCTTGTGTAGTCACATAAGAAATGTGTAGCGCTTCAAATGTCTTTAAATTGATATTGCCATTCTTTGAAGAATCTCCTCTCATATGGTAGATTGCACATTCATCATTTCCATACTATGGCAATCTACATGCTTTAATTTATTGCTAGTATGTCATGGCATATTCTTTCTCTAATTATCTTGTTATTGCCATGATTCTAGATATAGAGAGATATTTCATGTTCTTAAAGGAATAAAGTGTCATGTAAGGAATTCAAATCCTTAGAACACTTGTAAAAGGAAAACTCTCTCTATAACTAGAATAGTGAGACTAATGATTTTTATCTAAGTGACCCAAGTAGTCTCACTTGTAGAGAATAAGTTTCTCTTTGGAAGCATGTAATCTAACATGAAAAGAAAAATCAATCCAAATGTTTGATGTATTTTTACTTGCTCAAATTGGATATGATTCTTTTACATTTATCGCTTTCCAAATCATGAATTAGATTTATTCCTATAATCTCAAAGGATTATTTATGCTTGTTTTATGAGTTAAAATTGAGCATAACATCATCTATGGATAATCTAGTTCATGCTATGGAGTTTCCATGTTTTGGTAATCTAGCTTCTCATTCCTTATCAAAATGATTACAAAAATGGAAACTAGTGCTTGTATTGCTACTAACATTTCTCTTGAGTTCAATTATGAAAGTCTACAAGAGAGAACGTGCACAAGCCTCATGGGTTGATCTTCACCCAAAGGAAGAAAGGTAAAAGCAAAGGTATGGGAACTCATCTTCTTAAGTTTGGTTCCCATCTCAATGGGTATTTAATCTAAATTATCATATTCTACCCCTGTGAGGAATAGATTCTTTATTGGACCGAAATTAACTAAGTGTGCATTCAATATCATTTTCATAAATGCGCTTGTCCATTAGAATCTAATTCATGCCTTTGCTATATCCATTCTCATATTGATGCGCTTCTAAGTCATGATAATAAATTCAATATGAAAAAGTGAAATTCCTTTGATTGATAAAAAATGATTAAAAAGGTGCTCATTCCTCTTTTTCTAATAATGTGCACTAACGTTAAGGAATTTACTTCATGTCTATGTGACTCATGGATGATGAATTATGTTTATTTCCTATCTAAAAGAAATCATCCATCACTATATACTCCCTTGTATTACTAACATTCTTCTTGAGTATTTTCAATAAGTTTGAAAGGAAAAAGAAGCCACTGCAAAGGGAGGACTCTCAAATGAAAGAGGAGAACATCAAGAACAACACCACCTACTTCTACGAAACAATCAATGGTGTGGTTGTGAGTATTCTAAACCCTTTCATATTGAGAATACTAGGCTCAAGCTGTTTATTACAAATTTAATGAGCCTTGATCAAGATGTATAATGCTTCTCTCTATTTGTCTTTAAAGTAAATGCATCCATTCAATTCATACAAATACTTGATGCATATCTTTAGGGGGAGCCTTTTTTATCTTGATTATGTTGAGACTATTGCTTTATCTCAGTAATTTCATATAGTCTCTTGCATGAGAATAAGTTCCTCATGAAGTATGCTACTACTTTAAATTCTTGTCTTTCACTCTAAAGTAGCATATTTGCTGGATTCTCCGACTCTAAGCTTAATTGATAATCTATGTGTATGTTGTTCTTTTGATCACATCTGCTATTTGTTTGATCATTGAATGACTTTCATCATCAATCATGCTTCTTAGTGTCGTATATACTATCAATCAATATCTCTCTTATGCACTAAATTAAAAGGAGAATTCATGATACATTTATGCAACTTGTGATCCATTTGATATATGCTAACAATAATTTGAAAAAGATCACTAGTTGTAGAACTCTCTCTTGTGCAAAATATATCCATATATTGTCATTTAGAATAGGTCTTAAGCATCTAAGACTAAGGACAAAGCACAATGAAGAGAGCGTCCCTATGTAAAGGTACAAAAAGGTAAAACTATCTCCTTTCATTTCAAACTTGTACCTAAATCTTCCTTTTCTATACTCTCTTTACATATCTTGTATAAAAGGAAGAGAAAGCATGTCCATATATTATCCCTGCTTCATACCTAGTTTAATTTCCCAAGATTCATTCCTACTTTAGTGCATCTCTGGTAAAACTAGATGAAGTGATTTAATTGTCAAAGAGCTTAAAGCTTAACCTTGTAACGAGGATAAGCTGCCTTTGTTTCAAAGGTGGATGGTCCTTAAGTCTCTTTGAAATCCTTAAGGGAAAATGCTTAAATTGTTTACAACATGCTTTCTTAAGTGCTTAAATTGTCATGAGCATCACACTTGTACTATGACATAATGCACTTCACAATCTGTATGATATAGATATGTTCTCATTAACCTAATTATGTGCAATTGGCATTTAAGACCAAAATATGTGTTCCTCTCCATGCACATACTTAGGGGGAGCAATCTATGTTATATAGAACTATGATCATGCTTAATTTGATATATCTTTTTGATCATATCTCTTTTATATACTATGACTAATGTGTTTTCAAGTATATTCTCATGCTTAGTCATAGGATTGAAAGGGAATTGGAGTATTCGGCAAAGACGACGCTTCTACTCAACTCCATTGGTATTATCCACTCTTTGCCGGTATTCCGCATAGTTCTTCACTTTGGTATAATCTTCACTCATATGTTTTATTTGCCAAAGGGGAGAAAGTAGTTAGGAAAGGGCCTATATCTCATTCCAAGTATCCGTTTTTGGCGATTCATGCCAAAGGGGGAGAAAGTATTGGCCCAAAGCAAAAGGACCGCACCACCACCCTAATTTTAAAATTAATGGTTTTCAATTGGAAAATTTCAAATTGGTATCTCTTTGTGTTCTAAAGGGGGAGCAAGTAGTATTTTTTTTTAAAAAAACTTGATATCTTAAAACCCTCTTGAACACTAAGAGGAGAATCTATTTGAGGGGGAGTTTTGTTTAGTCAAAGGAAAAGCATTTGGATCAAAGGGAGAAAATTTCAAAACTTGAAAATGCTTCTCAAAACCTTATTCATTTACCTTTGACTATCTTGCAAAAGGACTTTGAAAAGAATTTACAAAAGAATTTGCAAAACAAAACTTGTGGTGCAAGTGTGGTCCAATATGTTAAAAATGAAGAAACAATCCATGCATATCTTGTAAGTATTTATATTGGCTCAATTCGAAGCAACCTTTGCACTTACATTATGCAAACTAGTCAATTATGTACTTTTACATTTGCTTTGGTTTGTGTTGGCATCAATCACCAAAAAGGGGGAGATTGAAAGGGAATTAGGCTTACACCTAGTCCCTAATTAATTTTGGTGGTTGAATTGCCCAACACAAATATTGGACTAACTAGTTTGCTCTAGTGTATAAGTTATACAGGTGCCAAAGGATTCACACTTAGCTAATAAAAAGACCAAGTATTGGGTTCAAACAAAGGAGCAAGAGCCAACCGAAGGCACCTCTGGTATGGCGCACCGGACTGTCCGGTGTGCCACCGGACATGTCCGGTGCACCGGAGGATTCCGACTTCAAACTCTTCACCTTCGGGAATTCTCGGAAGCCGGCGCGCTATAATTCACCGGACTGTCCGGTGTACACCGGACAGTGTCCGGTGCTCCAAGGATGAGCGGCCTCGCGAACTCGGCAGCCTCGGGAATTCACTTCGGCTGCTCCGCTATAATTCATCGGACTGTCCGGTGTACACCGGACTGTCCGGTGTGACAGCGGGGCAACGGCTACTTCGGCGCCAACGGTCACCTGCAGGCGCATTAAATGCGCGCCAGAGCGCGCAGAAGTCAGGCACGCGCGTCATGGCGCACCGAACACTCTACAGTACATGTCCGGTGCGCCACCGGACATCCAGGCGGGCCCAGAAGTCAGAGCTCCAACGGTCGGAACCCAACGGCTTCGGTGACGTGGCTGTCGCACCGGACATGTCCGGTGTGCACCGGACTATCCGGTGCGCCATCGAACAGACAGCCTTTATCAACGGCTAGTTTTTGGTTGGTGGCTATAAATACCACCCCAACCGGCCACTTCAAAGTGGGAGAGCCCAAGCAACATTCCAAGTCATCTAGTTGACATACTCAAGCCCTCCCAACCACCTATATTCATTGATCCATCCTATACACAAGATTTAGTCCACTACAACCAACACAAGTGCCACAAAAGAGAGAGCAAGCAATTGAGAGCTACTCAATTGAGTTTAGCCATAGCACCTTGTGAGATTCACTGAGAGATAGTGTGTGCTACATCTTTGTGTTCATTTGTGCGTGGAGTATTGACTCCCATCGAACTTCCTCCAAAGTGTTGGAAGCTTGTAAAAGCGAACAAGAGACACCAAAGAGTGTGGTGGTCCTTGTGGGATCGAGAGTGATCTTTGAGAAGAAGAAGAGCTCGCCGATCCTTGTGTGATCGGAGGAGAGAGGGAAAGGGTTGAAAAAGACCCGTCCTTAAGTGGACTCCTCAACGGGGACTAGGCCTTCGAGGGCCGAACCTCGGTAAAACAAATCACCCGTGTCCATTGTGTTTATTGCTTGTGATTTGTTTGTTTTCCCTTGCTCTAAGTTTTCTTGCACCATTCTTTGCTAATATCATTTGGTGTTGCTTCAAGTTAAATTCCCATCTAGTGAAGTAACACGTTGCAAGAAAGAACTTGTCCTAGTGCTCTTCTCATCTAAGGCTTCTTGCTTTGTTATTCTACAACTTATTAATTGTATTGATTTATCACTCCCGCATTAATTAGCAATACTCTATGATCAAATTGGTAGGAAGATCCACTTTGCATCCGTTAGGCATCCAGAATCAAATGGGCTAGTAGAAAGAGCGAATGGTATTATAATGACAGGAATAATGAAGCTAATCTTCAACCAGCCCAGAGGAAAATGGCTAGATGAGCTGATTAAAGTGGTGTGGAGCCACAACACAACTACGTCAAGGTCAACAGGATTTACACCCTTCAAGCTCCTATTTGGTGACGAAGCAATAACTCCAGAAGAAGCAAAAACATGGTCAATAAGAACAATAGCTTCGGCAGAAGACGAAGCTGATTATCAAGTAACAAAAGACACTATAGAAGGGACCAGACTTCAGGCAATAGAGCACATCAATAAATATCAGTCCAAAACAATAAAATGGCGTGACAGAAAAGTTCGGTTGAAAAATACCAAGCTAGGGCATCTGGTGCTTCGGAGAGTCGCTAACCCAGACACAGTGGGCAAGTTGCAACTGAAGTGGGAAGGTCCTTTTCTAGTGGTATCTTCATCGAGGCCCGGTTCTTATAGATTGAAGGATATGGACGGTAACCCAGATCTTGGAACGCGGATGAGCTTCGGCGATACTATGTGTAAATTGATGTAATCTTTTTTCATTTTTTCTATGGCACCGTTTTCCTTTCAAGAGGGGAGAAAGATTTTTAATGGGGTCATAGCTTGTAATTTTTCATTCTTATTTAGCCCTACAAGGGCAGAATCCCCCAAAAAAGATGTAATATGTAAAATCTGAGCGTGCACCATCGAGTGCAAAAAGAAAAACAGGGAGAAGCTCAAAAGTCGTCCCCAAGGGGATGCAGAGCATGACGAATGTTTTCTGCTCAAAAAGTCGTTCCTAAGGGAGTGCAGCGTAAGTTTTCTGCTCAAAAGTCGTTCCAAAGGGAATGCAGAGCCAAATACCACCGAAATAGAAGGCGGAGAAGTTCAAAAGTCGTTCCTGAGGGGATGCAGAACTTATACCGCTGAAATAGAAGGCGAAGAAGTTCAAAAGTCATTCCTAAGGGGATGCAGAACTTATACCACCGAAATAGAAGGTGAAGAAGCTCAAAAGTCGTTCCTAAGGGGATGCAGAGCTTAAGACTCAAAAGTGGTTCCTAAGGGGATGCAGAGTCTGGGTATGGATTCGTGTGTATGTTTGGACATTCATCTACACTTTACATTACATCATTCATTGCATCCATACACATTCATGTAGACATTCGTAGGGTCATCATCATCATAACATAAAGCACAAACAGATACTTCAACTTTGATAACAATGCTTCGATGAGCATGAAGAAGCAAGATACGCTTCGCTGTGTACGAAAAGAAGGGAAGGTGTTTTTCGCCTTCGGCTCAAAAGATGTAAGTTTCGACCACAGCAAAGCAATTTACAAATGGAAGAAAAGGTAAAAATATATTACAAGGTATGGATAAATATACAAAGTAATGTTCAGTTCTCGGTTACAATGTCTTTTACAAAAATAATACAAATGCCTCTAAAAGATCTATGCAGGCAAGTCTAAAGATCAGCTTCAGTGGCCTTCGGAATCTGCTTCGGATTACTAATCTTCGGCATCATCATCCTGCACACAACAAGATTTTATAAGGAAAAAGCTAATCACAAGAAAAGGTAAGCAACAAGTATAAGTTTCATACCAGCTTCAGTAAGCTTTGGTCCTCATCACCAGCCAAGTCCCGACCACCCTTCGCCCAAATTTATGTTATAAATCTACTTCCTATGCTTCGAGCTTCGCCAGGAATATCAGTCAAATCTGTCAAAGACAGGATGAAGGTAGGCCTATTCACTATTTTTGTGTGCGTACAACCAGCTTTCAAAAATGCTGCAGCCGTGCCACGAGAAGCTAGCAGGGCGCAGAAGTCACCATGCCCTGCTATTACTTCGTCAAGCGCCTCAACTTCGCCTTCAATGTGTTCAAAGGTGCTTGATATATTTTCGACCGAAGGGGTATACTTTTCAGCGCTGGCTCCAACTAAGTTAAAAACCTTTTTTTAGTCACTCTACGCAGTGGCTGCCAAAGCTCAGGCACATGTTACAAAGCTCCTTCAGAGATAGTTGTAGCTTCGTATTCTCGGCAGCTTCGGCTTCATACTTCGTCTGCAAGTATTTTCTTTCTTGTTCGAAGCCCTCTGATTTTTGGAGAAGCTCCCTGCTTAGTCTAGCATTTTCACTTTGTGCTTCTACAAGGGAACCTTCCATTGCTTGGAGTAGAAAATCTTTATTTTCAAGAGAAGCTTCGTACTCTTTAATTTTGCTCTCTAAACCCTCGATTATAATTTCGTTCTTTTTATCCTCGAGGTCTTGTTGCATTTGCAGCGCTTTGCTCAGCAGCATACTCTGTATAAAATAGACCTTCATCAGCAAACTTCGTTGTAAAAATAAAACAAATAATAAAATTTTGTTTTATTTTACCTTGAAGTTGGAATAAAACAAACTACTGACGATATGTTGTCGTCGGTAGATGCTAATATTGGCTTCAAGCTTCGGAAAACCGACACTCTTTAATAGAGTGCCGATTACCTTTGCCCCAGTACAGTCACGAACACACCCCAAGGCCTCTTCATCGAGTCCACCAAAGAGCAAAGCTCCTGGTTGGTAGCCACAGGAAATACCATATTCCTGTAGCTCCTTCTTCTCGGCCTCGAACAGTTCTAGCCCAACCAGGTTCCGAAGTTCGAAACCTCTTTCTTCCGAAGCAGCTTCGGCAATTCCTTTTCCTTTGTCAAGCACTAGAGCCATAACCTGTTCTGCAGCCGCAGATGTTTCTTCTGTAGGCATACCCAGTATCAATTTATCAATCCCAGATAAGGTAGCCTCCAGGTTGGCAGCTTTGGTGGCAGCTGCAGCTCGGGCCAATGTGTTTGCTTCGGCAGTGGCCTCGGCACTTGTAGTAGGTACTGTTGGGGGTCTGCTTCGTCGCTGAAGGTCCTATGAGAAGAAACACCTTCGGAAGGCCAGAACAGGAACAATGCCGAAGCTACCAGTCAGGGAGCTTCGTAGTATATTTCAAAATGCATCGACTTAAAGATGAGATGACCGATCAGCCCATGACAACCTGTGTAATAATTGTAATCATTTGTAGAGGACATGAATGTAAATTTACACAAGCTGCGCCCTATGCCTATAAATAGGTGAACAATACCACGTACTGTTCACGCTTTCGCATCTCATTTGTATCTTCGTCTTCTGTCAAGCTCAAGGTACAAATGTAGTTTAGTATAACTTTCATGCATTCATGATTATTTAACAATAAATGTTCATATTTAGATACCATGTAATTATTTATGTTGTTGTCTTATGTTTCATAACCTTCATCCTCTGATTATACATGTCGTGTTTATGAAGGTATGTCCTTCATAACCTTCGTACGAAGATCATTATATCCTAAGGGAAATAATGCTTTGAAGTACGAAGGACATTAACATTTAACATTTTTTGTGTTGCCTTGTTCTTAATTCATAGCATTTGAGAACAAGTCCCCAACATTGGCACCCACCTTCGGTGAACTCACTTCCACTGTTGAGCTGATGGCTTCGTTCAACAACCAAGCTGAAGCACCTTTGGCTACAAAGCTAGTGCTCCCGATAATAGGTGGCTCAAGTTCAGAGCCGGCTAACAAGAAGCAAAAGAAGGAAGCACAGAGAAGGGTGCAACATGTTGGGGTGCAGGGACCTTTCATCAAGTCAAAATGGTCTCACATCCCAATCACCTTCTCCCAGGAGGACCTTCAGCTCAAGGATTATCCTCACAATGATGCTATGGTCATATCTTGCGTCATCAAGGGATTTCTGGTCCACAATGTTCTGGTTGATACAGGCAGTGCCACGGATATCATATTTGCTAAGGCCTTCAGACAAATGCAAGAACCAGAAGATAAGATTCACGATGCTACACATCCCCTATGTGTCTTCAGAGGAAGACAGATTGTAGCACTTGGCAAAATCACAATGCGAGTTACCTTCGGCTTTGTTCACAATACAAGGACTGAACAGGTTGTTTTGACATTGTTGACATGGAGTACCCCTACAATGCAATCATTGGTCATGGGACACTCAATGCTTTCGAGGCAATACTTCACCCAGCATATCTATGCATGAAGATACCTTCGGAACAAGGGCCCATTGCTATTCATGGAAGTCAACAGGCTGCCCGAAAAGCTGAAGGAAATTGGACAGATTCAAAAGCAATCCATAATATAGATGAAGTCAAAGCTTGTGAACAATACAAGTATAGAAGAGAGAAGGCTGCTTCGGCTGATCAGCTGAAACCCATGCTTCTATGTGAAGACATAGCAGAGCAGAAGGTACTGCTGGGGTCTCAATTATCTGAAGAGCAGGAGAAAACTTTGATAAGGTTTTTATTCAACAACAAAGATGTCTTTGCTTGGTCAGCCAATGACCTTTGTGGTGTCAACAGAGACGTCATTGAACATTCACTCAATGTCGACCCATCCTTCAGGCCAAGAAAACAAAGACTTCGGAAAATGTCTGATGATAAAGCCGAAGGTGCTCGAAATGAAGTAAAAATGCTTCTCAGTGCTGGGGTCATCAGAGAAGTAAAATATCCAGAGTGGCTATCCAATACTGTCATGGTGAAGAAGTCCAACGGCAAATGGAGAATGTGTATTGACTTCATAGATCTTAACAAGGCCTGTCCAAAGGACGAATTTCCATTACCAAGAATAGACTCTCTTGTAGATGCAGCAGCTTCTTCAGAGCTTATGAGTCTGTTGGGCTGCTACTCAGGATATCATCAAATATGGATGAAGAAGGAGGATGAGCCAAAGACTAGCTTCATAACTCCCAGTGGCACCTATTGCTATCTTCGGATGCCTGAGGGGCTCAAGAATGCTGGAGGAAGCTTCAGCAGAATGACAGCCAAGGTCCTTCATTCCCAGATAGGCAGAAATGTGCTAACATATGTTGATGACATCATAGTAAAAAGTACGAAGCAAGAAAATCACATTACTGATCTGCAAGAACATTTGCTAATTTCAGGCAAGCTGGCCTGAAATTAAATCCAGAAAAATGTGTCTTTGGAGTGAAGAAGGGTAAGTTCCTTGGCTGTCTAGTTTCAACAAAGGGGATTGAAACTAACCCAAGCAAGATCGAAGCTATCCTTCGGATGGAACCACCAATCACAAAGAAGGGGGCCCAACGGCTGACAGGAAGACTAGCATCATTAAATAGATTCATATCTAGATTAGCAGAAAGAAATTTGCCATTCTTTGAAATACTAAAGTCAGCCGAAGTTTTTCAATGAGGTCTAGCTCAACAGAAGGCCTTCGAAGAGCTGAAGCAATACTTGATTGACCTAACAACATTAACTCCACCTGCGCCAGGGGCTCCGTTACTATTGTATGTGGCAGCTTCGTACTCTGCAGTGAATGCGGCGCTTGTGTAGGAGAAGCTTGAAAAACAAATTAAAAAGCAAGCCCAGTATACTTTGTCTCCAAAGTTCTAAGTTTATCAAAGAAAAACTATACAGAGTTGGAGAAGGTGTTGTATGCTGTGTTAATGGCCTCCAGAAAACTTCGGCACTATTTTCAAGCATACCACATAATTGTTCCTTCATCACAGCCCCTGAAGGATATTATGAGGAACAGAGAAGCTACTGGAAGGATTGGAAAGTGGGATGCGGAGCTTAACGAATTCACTATTGACTATGTCCATAGATCCTTAATTCAGTCCTAAGCGTTAGCAGACTTCATTGCTGATTGGACGCCAGGGGCTCATGAAGAAGAAGCAAATAAAGATGCCGAAGCCTGGACAGTGTTCTGCGACGGTTCCTGGGGAACCTTCGGTGCAGGTGCGGCTGCTGTCTTAGTTGCACCTTCCAAAGTCAGAACATGCTATGCAGCAAGGCTTGATTTCAGCTGTACAAATAATATTGCTGAATACGAAGCATTACTTTTGGGACTTCGAAAGTTAAAGGCAATGGGAATAAGAAGGGTAGTCCTCAAAACCAACTCTCAAGTTATTTCTGGTCATGTTGACAAGAGTTGCAAGGCAAGAGATCCGAAGCTTGAGAGATACCTGGACACAGTTTGAAGGCTTGAAGCTTCTTTCGAAGGATTTTCTGTTAAGAATATTCCAAGAGGGGAAAATGAGCATGCTGATCTGCTAGCCAAGTCAGTGGCACAGGGGCTTCCTTTACCTTCAGAAGTATTTTTCGAGACAATAAGATCACCTTCGGTAGAACTCCTCGAAAGAGCAGTGCTCACAATATCTCCTATCCATAGCGAAGATTGGAGGACTGAGATTATATCTTTGTGACAGAACCTACCAAGTCATTAGGCCCACCTAAAGTTGTCCTTGTCCAACGGACCTCAGACAACCCTGCAGGTGCCCCTGAATCACTTGACAAGTTCCGTATCTGTTTTTCTTACCTTTCCCAAGAGCGTTTTACCCGTCCCGCAGATATTACAAGCATCAGAGATACGAAAATGCAGAAGCAGTTATATTAACTTACCTTTATTGGAAAGTAAGATAGAGTTATATAATTACAGACCAAAACATAATATATGAGTGCTGAGTATTATTATTACAAACCGTGGGAGGCAAAAACCCCTCCCGATAAGTTTTAAACAAAAGTTTTATGGAGGATCCTTTCCTCCCGCAGCTTTACTCCTGGTGCTCTTCCTTTGGTACCACCTTTGAACAGAAGCAGCAAAAGTTTGCCGCTTCTTCACCTAAAACAACATGGGACGAAACCCTGAGTATGGAATTACTCAGCAAGTCTTACCCGACTAAAGAAAAGACTCGCAAGGTTATGCTGGCTTTCAGGGAGTCAAGGTAAGGCTTAACAACAGTCAATGACTCTGTTTGCAGAAATGCTTACTAAGAGTGGATCCTTAAAATTTTAATTTTACTTGTCAGGTTAAGTAAGATTACCTGTATCTAGAGTTCTTTCTACCCTAGTTCAATCACTTGACCTGCACTAGCCAATTTCTTAACAACCCTTTATCTTTACTGGAGTTCTACGTATAGTGACCAAGTATTCATAACCGCGAAGGTACGACGATCCGAATCGATTATACTCAGCTGAGGATCTCCACTCACACGACATATGTAGCACTCAACCCTTGCATATGTCAACTTGCCACCGGGGTTCTTAAGACCAGATTAGGTTCACGCCAACCGAGAGCACAGATACACCACCGTCCAGCCTCTTGCCACGGAGGGTACACGCTACTCTCGCCATCTCTCCACTCCCATTGCGTGGTATCTTATTCTGGTATTAGTCTGCCCGAGGCAAAGCTTACCCATGACGAGGCATGTGACCAGTTAAAGGGTCCTGGTCATCAAGCCTACATCGACACGGTCCTTAATCGACTTAGACGGGGACACTACACCGAGACTCTCTTCTCGTGCAAGTCACCCGCCTGGTCTCAGCCTAATAATTTCAAACCCCAAAGTTTGGTACCTGGCAGAGGTACATCTTTTCCGATGTTGAACCCATCATGGCCATGATGGATCCACCATCAATTTTTATTTTTGAAAACATCCCACCCACTTTGCAACATCATCTTTGATAAAGCAAAACATTTTGTTTTTCTAAAGCAAAGCTAAGCATAAGAAAACCTTTTTGTAAAACAGGGTTAGGAAGTAATCCAAGGAAGGAGATGCAGCAATAGTTTAGCACACAATTCCTATCACCTAATGCATCAAGTAAGTGAGAAAGATTTAAAAGGAACAAGGAGGTGGCAAATGCACCGGGGCTTGCCTTGTTTTACTGGTGAATCAGGCTCAGTCCCGCAGATATCAAAATAAAAACAGTTGCCTGCCTGATGTTCCTTAGGTGGTGGTGGTGAAGTCTTCTCTTCTTCGACTTCTACTTCTTCTTCGTTTTCTAAATATAACCATACATAATAATGAATGCCTATGTAATGCTCATGAGAGTGCAAATATAATAAAAGTTTATTATTTAAAGTCTTGAATACAATTTTCCTTCACGAATCTCCGAGAACTTAGGGTTTCCGGAGTCAACAATGAAATTCACAGGGCAGAGGGCTAGGGTTTTGGGTTCTAAGTATCAAACATGGTCCAAATCATATCAAACTTTACCCAAGGTTTCTAAATATTACATAAAGTTTATCCTAAAATTTTAGTGAATTTTGGATTTATTATTTATTCTCTAAAAATCCAGAAGCATAGTCTTAGGCTGTTTTAAATACTCTATAATTTCCCCTTCGGACTAAAAATCATGAAACTATTTTTATTAAATTCTATAGGAAATTAGGAACCTAGCAAAATTGGTTTGGTATTTTTATGATTTTTCTACAATTTTCTAGAATTGTTTTAGCTCTGGCAAAAAAAGAAAAAGAAAAATGATAAATAGTGCTGGATCCAATTCAGCCCAGTCAGCCGAATAACAGCAGAAACGCTCCCGCACGCGTGCCCACGTTGTCGATTTTGCAAGAGGGTCCCCGTCTTCTGGCATAACCTGAAAGAGTCCAAGACACTATTCCAGGCAGTCACTGACATTTTTAGAAGAGCCCCTACGTTTCTATTCCTTTGCATGCCGAGATCCTCGACGGTGGACGACGACGCGCAGAGCTCCGATGAGCTCGCGTACCGGCCAAACTGCTCAAAGACTGGCGTCCTACTCTGGCCGAGGCCAAATTCAAGACCTAATGATCGTTTCCCCTTACTAAATTTCAAGAATGGCTACCCAATTTGCTCTAGCCACGGTGACAGCGGGGATAATCAAAGGAACAACGTGTTCCAGGCGATCCATGACGGTTTAGTTTAATCAGAGGGGTCGAGGAGCTTGAGGAGAACTTAAGGATGCTAGAACAAACGATGAGAAGCTTGAACTAACCTGGCACAAGTTGGCCGCGGTGAGGCTAAACCGAGCGGGGTTCTGGAATGATTTGGGGAGAATCCAAAATTAGAGCTCTCTGGTGGAGGATTTGAGGTGCGGGTGGGTGCGCTAGTTGCTTGATTACATGACGGAGCCGAGGGTGTGCTCAATTTGTAGAGCACGCAAGCGGTGGCTAGTGAATCAGACGACGACGCGTGGCGGCCGGAGGAGTGGGAGGTCACTGGCGCAAGAAATTGGTGGCATCTACCGTGGCAGCCCTCATCGGCGATGATTAGACGACCAAAGTGAGTCATGGCAATGCGGTGAATGTGCCCAGGCACGTGGCGCAAGGCCGTGAAATGGCAATCACTGGTGAGCTCATCCGAATCCGCCGTGGCTAGTTCTGTACGGTGGTCGGAGTAGTTTAGTGGCCAGAGTTTATCCACGGCGATGATATTTACACGACCCCAAACGTTGTCCAATCGGTCCGAGCACGAATCACGACGGTAAGAGCGGAATCCGTGTGTGGCTCGCCGGCGTCGAGATGCACTGCATCAGTGATCTTGTGCAGTTTACTGTACCATTGGAATCACCAACAAAGTGCCTGACATACAATGTTTAGGGTAAATTTTCTCCCAATTTTCTATGGCAACAGATCCAAGGCTCTGCATCAAAGTTGTAGACCTTGAAACCATCTTCATCTTTGTTATAGCGTCCCTAGTCAAATTCTTACTGGAACATGCTTAAATTCGAGTCCTAACTCCATGTTATTCCACTGTTAGTCTGAACTTTAAATTTCTAGCAGTCTGACAGTCCAACTTCAGGCTCATTTATCTCAGAATTCTTCATGGTACCAAGGCATGATTTCTATAGCAAAGTTATTCTCCTTCCATAGATCTAAAAAGTTGATGTGGTGACCTAGGGCAAAATCCTTTTTGTTTGGAAGTTACAAGGCCCCAAAGATGAACCCATTACATTGAAATTCAGACCTAACCAAAAGAGTTCAAGTGTGGCTCTTTTGCAATTAAGTCCAAATCTCAAGGTTTGGGTTGCAAATCTTCATAATTGTGAACCATATGACTTAACACACCTTATTATCATGGTTTTTGCATTTTAGTCCAAAAGTGCACTAATTTTGCACTTAGCCCCCTAGGGTTTAGGTTTCGGCTTTCCAAGGTCCTTTTTAGGGTTTTTGACATTTCAGGGGTTTGGATGTAACTTAGGTCCATTCTCAGTAACATTTTATGACTATTTGAATTGAGCTTTAGAGTTTTCTCTATTTGGACGTTGTTTTACCCTTCTGATCCCCACTTAGGGTTAAGTACCCTATTCTAGGGTTTTATCCACATAATGTCATACCAATACAACTTGTTTGAAATTTTTGCCTAGTGAATGCATTCTAGGTGTGACAATCACATGAAATGCCAATGCTTATGATGTTATGCTCAAATTTTAGTGACAGTAACGCCAGGGGTGTTACATCCTTCCCCCCATAAAAGAATCTCGTCCCGAGATTAAAAGTCCTAGGGTAGGTAATGGAAAAGGAAATGCTTCACTCTTTTATTTCCTTATTTCTGGTACAAGGCAGGGGTGGTATGGGGCTCACTCCTTTATTAAAACAATTGTATACACTTTACAAATTACATGAGGCTAAAAAGTGTGGGAAATTCTTTTCTAAAAAGTCTCGAGTTTCCCATTAGCCTCATCTTCTGAATGCTGGTTCCACTGTATCTTGTAAAACTTGAGAGTTCTTCTTCGGGTAATTCTGTCCTTTTGATCCAAGACTCGAATAGGGTGTTCTGAATATGTCAAGTCTGGCTCTAAGGAAACATCTATTACTTCAATGGTTCAATCAGGAACCCGAAGACACTTCTTCAATTGAGACACGTGGAACACATTATGTACTGTAGACAAGGTTTCAGGTAGCTGAAGTCGGTATGCCACTGGTCCACATTGCTCCAGTACAAGGAAAGGACCAATGTACCGGGGTGCAAGCTTCCCTTTTACCCCGAAACGTGTTACCCCCTTCATTGGTGAAACTTTCAGGTAGACATAATCTCCAACCAGAAAGTACAAGGGCATTCGTCGTTTGTCTGCATAACTTTTCTAACGAGCTTGAGCTTTCTTCAAATTATGAATTATTCGCTGAACCTTTTCTTTGGTCTCCTTTACCTTATCTGGCCTGAAGAAACTTCTTTCCCCTGGTTCAGACCAGTTTAACGGAGTGCGACATCGTCGACCATACAAAGCTTCAAAGGGTACCATCTTAATGCTTTCTTGATAGCTATTATTGTATGAGAACTCTGCTAATGGTAAATAATCATCCCATTTCTGTGGGAATTCTAGAACACATGCTCGCTGTATATCTTCAAGTATTTGGTTTACCCTCTCAGTTTGACCACTGGTTTGAGGATGATAGGCTGAACTGTGGAGCAATTTAGTACCCAGTGTTTTGTGAAGTTCTTCCCAAAATATGGACACGAATTGTGGTCCACGATCCGACACTATCGTCTTCGGAACACCATGTAAACTGAGAATACGAGCAATGTACAGTTCTGCATATGCAATTACTGGATATTTTACTTTGACTGGAAAGAAGTGGGTGATCTTTGTAAGTCGGTCAATGATAACCCAAATGGAGTCAAAGCCTTTTGCTGTTCTGGGTAATCCCACAATGAAGTCCATACTAATATCTTCCCATTTCCATGTTGGTATTGGTAGAGATTGTAATGGACCGACAGTCTTTATATGTATGGCTTTGACACGTCTGCAAGTGTCACATCTTGCCAGATAGCGTGCGATTTAAATCTTCATCTTTGTCCACCAATAATGTTGTTTTAGATCATGATACATCTTAGTGCTTCCGGGATGAATAGAATAGCGACTAAGATGTGCTTCATCTAATATTTGCTGGCCGATCTCTTCATTCTTTGGCACAACTATGCGGTTGTTGAACCATACAATGCCTTGATCGTCTTTCTTAAAGCATTTGGCCTTTCCGGCCTCTATTTTCTCATGGATGTGCTTCATACCCTCATTATCCTTTTGAGCATCCATTATCCTTTGTAGAAGGACTGACTCAAGCTTTAGTTGATTTAAGGTTCCATGTTGGATCATTTCCAGGTTTAATTTCTCCATCTCCTGGCATAAAGTAATGTCAGAAGTGTCCATTGTAAGACGATGACAAAAAGTCTTGCAACTCAAGGCATCTGCCACTACATTAGCTTTGCCTGGGTGATAATGAATCTCCAATTCATAATCCTTAATAAGCTCGAGCCATCGCCTCTGTCTCATGTTCAATTCTGACTGGGTGAATATGTACTTCAAACTTTTATGATCTGTATAGATGTGACATATATTTCCCAGCAGATAATGACACCAGATTTTTAGGGCATGAACCACCGCAGCTAACTCCAGATCATGAGTGGGATAATGTTCCTCATGTTGGCGCAACTATCGTGAAGCATAAGCTATCACGCGGCATTCTTGCATTAATACATAGCCGAGACCACTGCCTGATGCGTCACAATACACATCAAAGGGTTTTTCAATATCCGGTTGAGCCAATACCGGAGCAGTGGTTAATAATACCTTCAGTTGTTCAAAGGCTTCATTACACTTTGAAGACCAATTAAATTTAGTATCATTCTTCAATAAACTTGTGATTGGTTTCACAAGCTTGGAAAAATCTGGTATGAATCGGCGGTAATAGTCAGCTAGTCCAAGGAAACTTCGGACTTGATGTACAGTGGTTGGGGGTTTCTACTCCAAAATATCCTTGACTTTGCTAGGATCCACCGCAATCCCCTTAGCAGATAATACATGTCCCATAAATTGGATTTCTTCCAACCAGAATGTGCATTTACTAAACTTAGCATATAATTGATGTTCCCTTAAGTGTGTCAACACGATCCGTAAATGCTGAGCATGCTCCTCTTCATTTTTGGAATATATTAAGATATCGTCAATGAATACCACCACAAATTTGTCCAACTCAGGCATAAATACTGAGTTCATCAGATAAGTGAAGTGGGCAGGAGCATTTGTCAGTCCAAAAGACATAACCAAATATTCAAATAAACCATACCGCATAGTGAATGCGGTCTTCGGTATATCTTCGGGCCGGATACGGATCTGATGATAGCCCGATCTGAGGTCAATCTTGGAGAATACCCTTGCTGCAGTCAGTTGATCAAATAGAATGTTAATCCGTGGAAGAGGGTACTTATTTTTGATGGTAACCTCATTAAGGGGTCTATAATCCATGCACATTCGAAGCGTTTGGTCCTTCTTCTTGACGAAAATGGCTGGGCAACCCTATGGTGACGAGCTTGGCCGGATGAATCCCTTCTCTAGTAGATCTTGCAATTGGGTCTTGAGTTCTGCCAGCTCATTTGGAGGCATTCGATACGATCTTCTAGAAATAGGAGCCATACCGGGCTTCAACTCAATTATAAACTCTACATCTCTTTCTGGTGGGTAATCCACGCAAATCTTCTGGAAAGACGTCTGGGAACCCACATACTACTGGAATATCTTTGATCTCTGGTATGATGGCTTCATATGCTCTGCCAAATGATTTAGCTAGAATGGCTATGGGGATGGTCAAGAGAATCTCTTCTTGGCCATGACTCAACCTGATGGTTCTCCGATCAGTGTTGAGGATTGCTTTATGTTGGGCCAACCAATTTATGCCCAAAATTACATCTATGTCTTGGCCTTTCAGAATAATCATATTAGTAGGAAAGTCCCATCCAGCCAATGTTACGGGCACTTGGAAAGCCACTTCTTTAGTAAATATTTGTCCCCCAGGCGAATGAATTTTAAACCCTTCCCTTGATTCATGGTATGGAATGCAATATTGCTCCATGAACTTCTTGCTTATGAAAGTATGCGAAGCGCCAGAATCAAAAAGAATAATTGCAGGGTGATTGGCCACTAGAAACGTACCCATCATAACTGGTTCGCCGTCCGGTGTTGTGGCCACTTGAGTATAATAAATTCATCCTGTTTTCCTTGTATTTTTGCCCGTGGTATTGTTTGCCGCATTGCCCTTTCCTTGAGTGGAATTCCTACAACTCTGTTGATTAATTGATCGATTCTGCTTCTGATATGGGCAGTCCTTGATAAACTGTCCGGACTTTCCACAGTTGAAACAGCCAGTTGAAGAGCTGGAGAGGGCAGGGAAACGAGTGCTAGGGGCACCCGGCTAATTTGTTAAAGTAGGGGCAGTGGCGGGACGAATGAAGACCGGTTGCTTGAAAGGTAGGGGGGTGGACGTGGGAAAGAGCGATTCGAATTGAAAGGTCAGATTACCAACCTTTGTCTTTTCTCGGGGCCCTGATTGGGCCTGTCGCCTCCATAACCCTTGAATTTTCCGGAACCTGCATATTTAGCCTCAACTGCCAGCGCTGTGCTGACAGCCCTTCCGTAAGTAAGGTCGATGCAGGTGGCCATCTTTCTTTGCATTCGATCATTCAAACCTCTCATGAAACAATTCCTCCTTTTTATATCCATGTTGACTTGATCGATTGCATATTGGGATAAGTAATTAAATTTATTGAGATACTGGGTAACAGTATCCTCCCCTTGTTTCAACTTCATGAACTCCTCCTGCTTCATGTGGAGCACCCCTTCAGGTATATAGTGCTTGCGGAAAGCCAACTTAACCTCATCCCAAGTTATTTGATGACCAGCCGATTGAACGGCTACAAAATTTCCCCACCAGGTACTGGCAGGGCGTGCAATTGTTGTGCTGCAAATAAGGGCTTTTGAATCTCTGAACACTGAAGGAGCCCGAACTTCTGTTCAATAACGCGGATCCACTCATCCGCTTCTAGAGGGTCTTCTGCTTTGACAAACAATGGAGGGCGCGTCTTGGAGAAATCTAGATAGGATGTTTCAGGGGGGCCTTGCGGATATGCCCGCCTGCCTTGTTGTTGTAATTGTTGACTCGCCATTTCCCGCAGGAAGCGGGTATTGTCGGCCGTAGCGTTAACCAAGGCAGCGATGGCCTCGGCTAACGTGGGAGGTACTGGAGGTGGGTTCGAGGTTGCTTCCCTCCCACTGGAGGTCCCTGCTCCATCCTGTGAACGAGTCTTGGAAGGCATCTGAGGCAACAAACATTGAGAAGAATATAATATGCCAAAGAAAACAGTCCATTTTACATTACTAAAAAGGGTAATGTTACAGACTCGAATTTTACAACAGGATTACACTACCTGTTATACATTACTACTATCTCTATACTATACTACTCTTGCTTCTTGTCACTCTTAGTAGCCTCGCTGTCGGGCGTAGGAGACCACTCATCCACCAACTTCATAGAGGGAGGAGGCTTGAACAGGTCCAGTTCACCACGGAGTGCTTGTCCCGCTACTCCAGAAGGTCCTGCTTCTATCCCGACAGGATCCGCAGGTACATTGGGATGCAGTTGGGAATACAATACATGAACTTCTTCATATAATGTATTATAATAAACCTGCAAGTTATCTACGGTTGAGCTAAGCTCCTCCACGTGGGCTCGAGCTTTTGCCTCCTTAGCCCAGGCAAGCGAACGAGAGTTAACCGCCCAGTCGAGCGCTAGATCTCGTTCCGCGGGCTGATCTTGCAGGTAGCGGATGTCTGCTCTTAATTCGTTTATTCTTTCACCATCCGCGACCCATATGTTGTTCCTGCGATGGAGTTCTGTTCGAAGCTGATCCACTTGGGCTACCAAATCCCCAATTGGATCGTTGCTACCACTACTGCTATCTTCATGTCGTGGGGCAAGTTGATGATGAGGCACGCCAATCAGCCCGGTAGACTTGCGCGTGGTCTTTCTTGTGCGCGGCGTCATATCTCCATGAGGGGAAAATCTTATTAACATAGTTTTTAGCATGACGCATGTACAATTACAGAATCAACCTTGGTTGATTCACACCTTCTATACATTGCACTCTATATCTGGTCTTTCAAATAAGTACTTCAGAAGGAAGCTAGATAAGAAAGAAAGATATTTTCTAGGTAAGTCTTAGGAAATTCTTTTTGAAAATGCCTCATAACATCTGCATAGATGGGCTTAGCTCCTATACCAGCTGTGACGGAACCTACAAAGTCATTAGGCCCACCTACAGTTGTCCTTGTCCAATGGACCTCAGACAACCCTGCAGGTGCCCCTGAATCACTTGACAAGTTCGGTATCTGTTTTTCTTACCTTTCCCAAGAGCGTTTTACCCGTCCCGCGGATATTACAAGCATCGGAGATACAAAAATGCGGAAGCAGTTATATTAACTTACCTTTATTGGAAAGTAAGACAGAGTTATATAATTATAGACCAGAACATAATATATGAGTGCTAAGTATTATTATTACAAACCATGGGAGGCAAAAACCCCTCCCGATAAGTTTTAAACATAAGTTTTATGGAGGATCCTTTCCTGCCGCAGCTTTACTCCTGGTGCTCTTCCTTTGGTACCACCTTTGAACAGAAGCAGCAAAAGTTTGCCGCTTCTTCACCTAAAACAACATGGAACGAAACCCTGAGTATGGAATTACTCAGCATGTCTTACCCGACTAAAGAAAAGACTCGTAAGGTTATGCTGGCTTTCAGGGAGTCAAGGTAAGGCTTAACAATAGTCAATGACTCTATTTGCAGAAATGCTTACTAAGAGTGGATCCTTAAAAATTCAATTTTACTTGTTAGGTTAAGTAAGATTACCTGTATCTAGAGTTCTTTCTACCCTAGTTCAATCACTTGACCTGCACTAGCCAATTTCTTAACAACCCTTTATCTTTACTGGAGTTCTACGTATAGTGACCAAGTCTTCATAACCGCGAAGGTACGACGATCCGAGTCGATTATACTTAGCTGAGGATCTCCAATCACACGACATATGTAGCACTCAACCCTTGCATATGTCAACTCGCCGCCGGGGTTCTTAAGACCAGATCAGGTTCACGCCAACCGAGAGCACAGATACACCACCGTCCAGCCTCTTGCCACGGAGGGTACACGCTACTCTCGCCATCTCTCCACTCCCATTGCGTGGTATCTTATTCTGGTATTAGTCTGCCCGAGGCAAAGCTTACCCATGACGAGGCATGTGACCAGTTAAAGGGTCCTGGTCATCAAGCCTACATCGACACGGTCCTTAATCGACTCAGACGGGGACACTACACTGAGACTCTCTTGTCGTGCAAGTCACCCGCCCGGTCTCAGCTTAATCATTTCAAACCCCAAAGTTTGGTACCTGGCAGAGGTACATCTTTTCCGATGTTGAACCCATCATGGCCATGATGGATCCACCATCAAGTTTTATTTTCGAAAACATCCCACCCACTTTGCAACATCATCTTTGATAAAGCAAAACATTTTGTTTTTCTAAAGCAAAGCTAAGCATAAGAAAACCTTTTTGTAAAACAGGGTTAGGAAGTAATCCAAGGAAGGAGATGCAGCAATAGTTTAGCACACAATTCCTATCACCTAATGCATCAAGTAAGTGAGAAAGATTTAAAAGGAACAAGGAGGTGGCAAATGCACTGGGGCTTGCCTTGTTTTACTGGTGAATCAGGCTCGGTCCCGCAGATATCAAAATAAAAACAGTTGCCTACCTGATGTTCCTTAGGTGGTGGTGGTGAAGTCTTCTCTTCTTCGACTTCTACTTCTTCTTCGTTTTCTAAATATAACCATACATAATAATGAATGCCCATGTAATGCTCATGAGAGTGCAAAGATAATAAAAGTTTATTATCTAAAGTCTTGAATACAATTTTCCTTCATGAATCTCCGAGAACTTAGGGTTTCCGGAGTCAACAGTGAAATTCACAGGGCAGGGGGGGCTAGGGTTTTGGGTTCTAAGTATCAAACATAGTCCAAATCATATCAAACTTTACCCAAGGTTTCTAAAAATTACTTAAAGTTTATCCTAAAATTTTAGTGAATTTTGGATTTATTATTTATTCTCTAAAAATCCAGAAGCATAGTCTTAGGCTATTTTAAATACTCTATAATTTCCCCTTCGGACTAAAAATCATAAAACTATTTTTATTAAATTCTATAGGAAATTAGGAACCTAGCAAAATTGGTTTGGTATTTTTATGATTGTTCTACAATTTTCTAGAATTGTTTTAGCTCTAGCAGAAAAAGAAAAAGAAAAATGATAAATAGTACTGGATCCAATTCAGCCCAGTCAGCCCAATAATAGGAGAAACGCGGCCGCGCGCGCCCGCGTTGTCGATTTTGCAAGAAGGTCCCCGTCTTCTGGCATAACCTGAAAGAGTCCAAGACACTATTCCAGGCAGTCACTGACATTTTCAGAAGAGCCCCTACGTTTCTATTCCTTTGCACGCCGAGATCCTCGACGGTGGACGGTGACACGCAGAGCTCCGACGAGCTCGCGTACCGGCCAAACTGCTCAAAGACTGGTATCCTACTCTGGCCGAGGCCAAATTCAAGACCTAATGACCATTTCCCCTTACTAAATTTCAAGAATGGCTACCCAATTTGCTCTGGCCATGGTGACAGCGGGGATAATCAAAGGAACAACATGTTCCCGGCGATCCATGACGGTTTAGTTCAATCAGAGGGGTTGAGGAGCTTGAGGAGAACTTAAGGATGCTAGAACAAATGATTGAGAAGCTTGAACTAACCTGGCACAAGCTGGCCGCGGTGAGGCTAAACCGAGCGGGGTTCTGGAACGATTTGGGGAGAATCCAAAATTGAGGTGTGGGTGGGTGCGCTAGTTGCTTGATTACATGACGGAGCTGAGGGTGTGCTCAATTTATAGAGCCCGCAAGCGGTGGCCGGTGAATCAGACGACGACGCATGGCGGCCGGAGGAGTGGGAGGTCACTGGCGCAAGAAATTGGTGGCATCTACCGTGGTAGCCCTCACCGGTGATGATCTGACGGCCAAAGTGAGTCACGGCGATACGGTGAATGTGCCCAGGCACGTGGCGTAAGGCCGTGAAACGGCAATCACCGGCGAGCTCATCCGAATCCGCCGTGGCTAGTTCTGTACGGTGGTCGAAGTAGTTTAGTGGCCAGAGTTTATCCACGGCGATGATATTTACTCGACCCCAAACGCTATCCAATCGGTCCGAGCATGAATCACGGCGGCAAGAGCGCGAATCCGTGCGCGGCTCGCCGACGTCGAGATGCACTGCATCAGTGATCTTGTGCAGTTTACTGTACCATTGGAATCACCGACAGAGCGCCTGACAGACAATTTTTAGGGTAAATTTTCTCCCAATTTTCTATGGCAATAGATCCAAGGCTCTGCATCAAAGTTGTAGACCTTTAAACCATCTTCATCTTTGTTATAGCGTCCCTAGTCAAATTCTTACTGGAACATGCTTAAATTCGAGCCCTAACTCCATGCTATTCCACTGTTAGTTTGAACTTCATATTTCAAGCAGTCTGACAGTCCAACTTCAGGCTCATTTATCTTAGAATTCTTCATGGTACCAAGGCATGATTTCTATAGCAATGTTATTCTCCTTCCATAGATCTAAAAAGTTGATGTGGTGACCTAGAGCAAAATCCTTTTTGTTTGGAAGTTACAAGGCCCCAAAGATGAACCCATTACATTGAAATTCAGACCTAACCAAAAGAGTTCAAGTGTGGCTCTTTTGCAATTAAGTCCAAATCTCAAGGTTTGGGTTGCAAATCTTCATAATTGTGAACCATATGACTTAAGACACCTTATTATCATGGTTTTTGCATTTTAGTCCAAAAGTGCACTAATTTTGCACTTAGCCCCCTAGGGTTTAGGTTTAGGGCTTTCCAGGGTCCTTTTTAGGGTTTTTGACATTTCAAGGGTTTAGATGTAACTTAGGTCCATTCTCAGTAACATTTTATGACTATTTCAATTGAGCTTTAGAGTTTTCTCTATTTGGACTTTGTTTTACCCTTCTGATCCCCATTTAGGGTTAAGTACCCTATTCTAGGGTTTTATCCACAAAATGTCATACCAATACAACTTGTTTGAAATTTTTGCCTAGTGAATGCATTCTAGGTGTGATAATCACATGAAATGCCAATGCTTATGATGTTATGCTCAAATTTTAGTGACAGTAACACCGGGGGTGTTACAATCTTTCCTCCAAGGTAACTATCTCTCTGATGATGAGGTTTATAACAAAAGAATGGAAGCAAGAACAAGACCATATGTCATAATAGAAGGGGAATTATATAAACATGGAGTTTGTTCCCCACTTCTCAAGTGCTTATCCAGAACTGAAGGTATAGAACTGATAAAGGAGATACATGCAGGATTGTGTGGATCTCTTATTGGGTCCAAACCTTTCTAGGAAAGGTTTTCCGACAAGGATTCTATTGGCCGAAGGCAGCTTCGGATGCAGCAAATTTGGTTCAAAAGTGTGAAATTTGACAAAAATGTGCAAGAAATCAGAAACAACCTTCGTCGTTGACTCAGCTAATACAACCAACCTGGTCGTTGCAAAGATGGGGCCTGGATCTACTAGGTCCACTTCCACCAGCACAGGGCAACTTGAGATATCTTGTGGTGGCGGTAGAATATTTTTCTGAGTGGATCAAAACGAAGCCTTTGGCTACAATAACTTCGGCTATAGTCCAAAAATTCTTCTGGCAGAATATAGTTTGTCGCTTCGGTGTGCCGAAGGCTATAACTGTGGACAATGGAACGCAGTTTGATGCCAAAACTTTCAAAGATTTCTGCGATCAGATCGGCACAAAAATTCATTTTGCATCAGTTAGGCACCCGGAATCAAACGGACTAGTTGAAAGGGCAAATGGTATTATAATGACAGGAATAATGAAGTTAATCTTCAATCAGCCTAGAGGAAAGTGGCCATATGAGTTGGTTAAAGTGGTGTGGAGCCACAATACAACTATATCAAGGTCAACAGGTTTTACACCATTTAAGTTATTGTTCGGTGACGAAGCCATAACCCCCGAAGAGGCTAAAGCGGGGTCAATAAGAACAGTAGCTTCGGCCGACGACGAAGCTAATTATTCTGTGACAAAAGATACTATAGAAGGGACTAGACTTCAGGCTGTGGAAAATATCAACAAATATCAAACCGAAACAATAAAATGGCGCGATAGAAAAGTTCGATTGAAAGACATTAAGCCAGGACACTTGGTGCTTCAGAGAGTAGCCAACCCTGACACAGTAGGCAAGCTTCAGCTGAAGTGGGAAGGACCCTTTCTGGTAGTATCTTCGTCAAGACCCGGTTCTTACAGGTTAAAGGACATGGATGGCAACGACATTCCTAGATCCTAGAATGCGGATGAGCTTCGACGATATTATGTATAAATTGATGTAATCTTTTTCATTTTTCTTATGGCACCCTTTTCCTTTCCAAAGGGGGAGAAAGGTTTTTAATGGGGCCATAGTTTGTAATTTTTCCTTTCTTATTCAGCTCTACGAGAGCAAAATCCACCAAAAATATGTAAAATGTAAAATCTGAGCATGCACCATCGAGTGCAGAGAGAAAAAAAGAACAAGGAGAAGCTCGAAAGTCGTCCTTAAGGGGATGCAGAGCACGACGAAGCTACAATAAGTCGTTCCTAAGGGAGCGCAGCGTAAGTTTTCTGCTCAAAAGTCGTTCCTAAGGGAATGCAGAGCCAAATACCGTCGAAATATAAGGCGAAGCGTGAAAAGTCAACGCGAATACCACCAAAATATAAGGCGAAGCGCAAAAAGTCAACGCGAATACCGATGAAATAGAAGGCGAAGAAGTTCAAAAGGGGTTCCTAAGGGGATGTACAACTTACACCGAAAAATAAACGGCAAAAAGATTTTAGTCATTCCTAAGGGAATGAAAATTATGGATGTGGCTTCGTATGTGTGTGTCTGGGCGTTCATTTGCACGATACATTACATCATACATTGAATTCATAAACATTCATTTAGACTTACATAGGATCATCATCATATCATACAGATACCAACAGTTGCTTCGGCTCTATGGATATGGCTTCGAAAGCAGTGTTATGCTTCGTTGTGTACGAAAAGAAGGGAAGGTGTTTTTCGCCTTCGGCTCAAAAATACAGGTTTCATCCACATCAAAGCAGTTCATACATGGACGAAAAGGTAAAAATATATTACAAGGTACGGACAAATTTACAGAGTAGTATCTGATTACAATATTTTTTACAAGGATAGTACAAGAGTTTTTCTAGAGTTTTTTCGCAGCAAGGTTTTCGACTTCATTATCATCTGCTAAGCTTCGGACCATCTGCTAAGTTTCGGCTCAATGCTCCTCGGCTTCGTCTTCCTGTACATATCAAAGCATTATAAGGTAAATTCAACTTTCAAGGAAAAGGTAAGCACAAGGTATGAGTTTATTACCGGTTTAAGGTGACTTCGAGCTTCGTCACTAGCCAAGCTTCGCCCGCCCTTTGCCCAGATTTGAGTAACGAATCTATTGCCGATGCTTCGGGCCAGGCCAGGGATGTTATCCAAGTCTGTTGGTGACAGGCTGAAGTTTGGTCTATTTACAATATTTCCATGTGTACAGCCAGCCTTCATGAAAGCGACAGCCATGCCTCGAGAAGCTAGCAGAGCACAAAAGTCACCATGTCCAGCTATAACTTCGTCGAGAGCACCAACCTCACCTTAAATATGATCAAACGTGCCTGGCAGGTCTTCAACCGAAGGTTTAAACTTTTCGAAACTGGCTCCAACTGAGTTGAAAACCTGCTTCAGCCGTTGAATGCACCGGGTGCCGAAGCCTAAGTATTTTTCTTGAAGTTCTTTGAGTGATTTCTGTAGATTTGAACTTTTTCAATTTCAACTTCAATTTTTGTTTCGAAATCTTTCTTCTCTTGCTCAAAGTTTTTTGATTTCATGGAAAGTTCACTGTTCAATCTAGCAATCTCAGCTTGAGATTCTACTAGTGAACCTTTCATTGTTTGAAGTACGAAGTCTTTCTTTTCTAGGGCAGCTTCATGATCTTTAATCTTGCTTTCTAACCCCTCGATTTTAACTTCGTTTTTCTTGTCCTCGAGGTCTTGTTGCATCCTCAAGGCTTTGCTTAATAGTAGGCTCTGACAAAATAACCTTCATCAGAAAACATCCTCATATCAAAATAATAAAAAAGTTAAGGGAAGAATTTTACCTTAAAGTTAGAATAAAACAAGCTACCGGCGATATGTTGCCACCAGTATCTACTGAGTTCAGCCTCAAGCTTCAGAAAGCCTGTTCCTTTGATAAAGTGCTGACAACTTTCGCCCCAGTCCGGTCCTGAAGGCAACCTAAACTCTCTTCTTCTATACCGCCGAAAAGCAGCGCCTTTGGCTGGTATCCGCAAGATATAGCATAGTCTCTCGGCTCTTCTTTTTCAGCCTTAGACAATTCTTGCCCAATTATGTTTTGAAAGTTGAAATTTCCTTCTTCCAAAGCATCTTCGGCAAGCTCTTTCTCTTTTTTAGATACTGAAGCCGGGGTTTCCTCATCAGCCGCAGCAATTTCTTCCTCAGCCATATTCAAAATCATTTCATCAATATCGGCAAGTGTGTTTTCCAAATTTGTGGCTTCGGCTACTGCTGCTTCAGAAGTAGAAGCTTCGGCAGGAGCAGCTTCGGCTGCTGCTGCTGTTTTCGGTGCTGAGGCTGATGGTGGTGTTTCTTCAATAGCCTCAATGACAGTAATAATCCTCCGCTTTTTGGTTCAGCGGGCTTCTCGGCAACCGAAGGCTCATTCTTCTTCTGTAAAAGCTTCATCAGTTCCAGTCCTAGCGGACTTAGCTTATTAGGTAGAGATTCAGTCATTACCTTTAAAATTTCTTCTGTGTCAGTGGCAGAAGGTGTTGAGGGGATTGCTTCTTCTAAATCAGCTTTTGGTTTCGGAGCTGTAGCTTTTCTCTTCTTCGAAACGGCCATCTTCGGCTCAGGGCTGGATTTTTTCTTTTTTGCTAAATTTTCATCTTCTTTTATCATTCTGGCAGCTTGTGTTTGCATAACACTGACAATTCTTTTCATTTTGGCCCTTCGGCACCTTTGTTCAACCGTTCATAGTTTGGATATTCAAACTTCAGAGCGTCCATTACTCGGTTCAGCCTTCGTTTCGGCCGAGTGCCGAAGGCTACTGTCATTAATTGATCTTCTTTCTTTGTATAATTGTTTAAGATTTTATTGCACATAACTTCAATTGTGTCCAACCATTCTTGGCAGGGTTCTTTGAAGTGCTTCTTGAACTTAAAATGATAAGGCAGTCGAACAAGTTCATTCTTTTTCTTCTCTCCTTTAAGCTTCGGCATACTCCATTCCTTTAACGTCGGGAATACTCTATTGGCCAAGTATTCCTAAACCAAATCCATAGTACCAATATGCTCAGACACAACTCTAAATTCGCCCACAGCAATTGGGCATGGTGTCCCCAGCGTCATACAACACTGAGGCCTAGTTAACCCGAAAGTTAGCTCCAACGGGCTCTGAACTAGCTTCTCCTTTTTCTCATCAACCTTAACATAAAACCATTCAGTTTTCCAGTCAGTTGGCCATTTGGTGCGGTAGCTAACCACCGGTGTCTTCATGTCTTTGCAGTAGGCAAAATTATAGCAGCCAAAATTCTCGTGCAGTCCATCTTCTCTAGCCTTTGTCTGATAGTGAAGTTCGTGCACCCGGTAGAAGGCTTCGGCAAGCGGCTCCACCCCTTGGCTTTGAAGAGCCCAAATAAAAACGCTGAGTCTAACGATAGCGTTAGGAGTCAGCTGATGAAGATAAACTTCGAAATTTTCCAAAACATATGCAATCATTCCATGCAGAGGAAACCTCAAGCCTGCTTTGAAGAAGCTCTTAAAAATCACCACCTCATCATTTTTTGGCCTCGGAGTGATCTCTTCTCCGCCAAAACGAATCAGCTTCTTCTCGGCTTCACCGAAGTAACCTAGCTTTGTCATCATGGGCATATCAGCCTCGGAAACAGTAGACTTTCCAAACTCTAGGTGGCTGGGTTTAGATGGCACTACGGAATAATCTACCTCTTCTTCTTCAGCCTCACCCTCTTCAATATCTGCTTCTTCAGTTTCGGCAGCAGGTGCACCTTTGTCAAAAGCGCCCTCTATCACAACCAGTCCCGACTGCCTCATTACTTCGGAGATCGGGGCAGTTTCAGCAGCTTTGGCCTCCTCTTCGTCGCATGTAACCCTAGCTGTTGAACGGACCCTGGCCATTTGATGCTGAATTTCTTGCGTTTTGACGAAGTTGAATACTTTTTATCTTTGCTGAAGCTCCCTCTTGTGACGAAGCTTTGATTTGGAATACGGTGAATAAGCTTCGGCTGTGGTCAAATTTTTCGGCAGCACAAAAGTGCAATAGTAGTAAATGCTATGGTAACTTCACACCTACCCGTCTATATATATAGTGCTGCAGGTGGGAAGGTAAATCGACAAGACGATTGCACCGGCTGAACAGCCGCCCGCACCCACTGAACGGTGGACCATACTGCGCGAGGAGACGAATCACCAGATCGAGTGTACCCATCGTATGGTGGGACCGCCTTACACTCGGAATATTTAAATCGTTTCTCAGCAACGAGCTCAGGGAAGGTGTTTTTCGGACCTTCGGCATTCTGAAGCATAAAAGAATTTTTCACGGGTCGAGCTCGTTACGAAAAACGATTTGGCACTGTGAAGGGGATACTGTTGGGGGTCTGCTTCGTCGCCGAAGGTCCTGTGAGAAGAAACACCTTCGGAAGGCCAGAACAGGAACAATGCCGAAGCTACCAGTCAGGGAGCTTCGTAGTATATTTCAAAATGCACCGACTTAAAGATGAGATGACCAATCAGCCCATGATAACCTGTGTAATAATTGTAACCATTTGTAGAGGACATGAATGTAAATTCACACAGGCTACGCTCTGTGCCTATAAATAGGTGAACAGTACCCCCGTACTGTTCACGCTTTCGCATCTCATTTGTATCTTTGTCTTCTATCAAGCTCAAGGTACAAATGTAGTTTAGTATAACTTTCATGCATTCATGATTATTTAACAATAAATGTTCATATTTCGATACCATGTAATTATTTATGTTGTTGTCTTATGTTTCATAACATTCATCCTCTGATTATACATGTCGTGTTTATGAAGGTATGTCCTTCATAACCTTCATCCGATGATCATTATATCCTAAGGGAAATAATGCTTTGAAGGACGAAGGACATTAATATTTAACATTTTTTGTGTTGCCTTGTTCTTAATTCATAACATTTGAGAACAAGTCCCCAACAGGTACTATCTTGGTTGCCGAGACCGGTGGTGGTGTCTTTTCAATGGCTTGCATTACGCTACCAATTCTTCGCTTCTTCAGCCCATCTGCCTTCTTCGTGGTCGAAGGATCTTCTCTCTTCTGAAAAAGCTTCATCAGTTCTGGTCCCAGAGGGCTTAGCAGCTTGATAGGTAGAGATTCAGTCATTACCTTTAAAATTTCTAACACTTCGGCAGCTGGAGGTGTTGACAGAGTCTCTTCTTCCTCTTCAGTTACCTTCGACTCTGGGGATTTAGCTTTTCTTTTCTTTAAAGCCGTCATCTTCGGCTCGGGACTGGATTTTCTCTTCTTTAAAACCTTCTCATTTTCTTTCACCATTCTGGCAGCTTGTCTGCTCAGAACGCTAACAACCCTTTTTCTTTTTGCCCCTTCGGCACCCTTGTTGAGCCGCCTATAATTAGGGTATTCAAATTTTAGAGCGTCCATAACCCGGTTTAACCTCCGTTTCGGCCGGGTGCCAAAGGCTGTTGACATTAATTGATCTTCTTTTCTAGTATAATTTCCCAAAATTTCATTGCACAAAGTTTCAATCATTTCCAGCCATTCTTGGCAGGGCTCCTTGAACTGTTTCTCAAACTTAAAACGATAAGGTAATCGAACAAGTTCATATTTCTTCTTTGTGCCCTTTAGCTTCGGCATGCTCTAGTCACTTGACGTCGGAGATGTCCTATTGGCTAGGTATTCTTGCACCAGGTCTCTGGTGCTGACTTGTTCAGCCACCACCCTGAATTCTGCTGTGGCCAGTTGACATGGTGACCCTAGCTGCATGTTGCACAGAGGCCGGGTCATTTCAAAGCTTAGAGATAGTGGACACATAACCATCGTCATCAGTTTCCCTCTTTTCTTTTCATCAGCCTTGATATAGAACCATTCACTCTTCCAGCCAGTTGGCCACTTGGTGCGACAGCTGAGAACTAGAGCCTTCGTATCCTTGCGATACGTGAAATTATAGCAACCAAAATTCTCATGTAAACTGTCTGCCTTGGCCTTCGTTTGGTAGTACAGCTCGTGCACTCGGCAGAATGCTTTGGCATCTGGGTCCATCCCTTGGCTTCGAAGGGCCCAGATGAAGATGCTGAGCCTAACGATAGCGTTAGGGGTCAGCTGATGAAGATAAATTTCGAAATTCTTCAAAACTTCTCCTATCATCTCATTTAGAGGAAACCGTAATCCTACTCTGAAAAAACTTTTGAAAACCACTTCTTCATCGTCCTTCGGCGTTGGAGTGGTTTCTTCTCCGGCAAAATGAACAAGCTTCCTTTCAGCCTCTCCAAAGTAGCCCAGTTTCATCATCATGGCCATGTCGGCTTCCGAAACAGTAGATTTCCCAAAATCTAAGTGGCTGGGTTTTGAAGGGATCAAAATACTATAATCCTCCTCTTCTTCATCAGTATTTTTTTCTTCAATATCAGCTTGTTCAACTTCGGCAGCAGATGTACCTTCATCAATGGTTCCCTCTGTCACAACTAAGCCCGACTGTCTCATGACTTCGGAAATTGGAGCTGTCTGGGTGGCCTCAGTCTCCTCTCCTTCACAAGTCACCCTTGTAGTCGAGCGTACTCTGGCCATCTGATGGATCTCTTGCGGTTTTTATGAAGTTGACGTCTTTTGCATTTTGACGAAGCTAGTCCTTTCGACGAAGCTAATTTCAGATGACGAAGCGCTCACTTAAGAGAGCAATGAAAAGCTTCGGCTGTGGTTAAATTTTTTAACAGCACAACAGTGCAATGACAATGAATGTTGTGGTAACTTCTCACCAACCCGTATGTTTATATAGTGTTGCAGGTTGGAAGGTGAACCGCCAGACCGCCCCTACACGCTGAGTGGTGGACCACCTGGCGCTCGGAAGGCGAACCCTCAAATCACCTGTATTCGCTGAATGGTGGGCCATCTGGCGACTGGAGTATTTTAATCGTTTCTCGACAACGAGCTCAGGGAAGGTGTTTTTCGGACCTTCGGCATTCCAAAGCCTTCGTGTTTTTCGTGGATCGAGCTCGTTACGAAAAACGATCTAGCACCGCGAAGGGGCTACTGTTGGGGGCCTTCTTCCTCGCCGAAGGTCCTCTGAGCAAAAACACCATCGGCAAGATGATATGCTGAAGCTATCATCAACAAAGCTTCGGCACAACGATGTGCTTGAGACGAAGGACAACACCGACTTAAAGAGGAAAAGACCGTCTAGTCCCTAGCATTCTGTATCATGAATATGATTAAGTGTCAAGGACACAAATGTAACTTCAACCGGGCTGTGTCCCACGCCTATAAATAGGTGAACAGTAACCTTGTACGGGACACGCTGATTGGTATTCACTCACACGTCACTCTCAAGCCTTTTATCTTCTGTCAAGCCGAAGGTATAAATGTAATTCAATATTGTCCATATTCATATATGATAATACAATAAAAATGTTATGATAATATCATATAATTGTTCATGTTACCTTCCATGTTTCATATGTTTCTACTTCCATTATTATATACTGAGATGATGAAGGTAGTAACCTTCGTCTGGAGATCATTATATCCTAAGGGAGATAATGTTTCGAAGGACGAAGGTCTTTAACAATTAACATTTCGTGTTGCCTTGTTCTTAACTCGTAGCATTTGAGAACAAGTGACCAACAAATACTTTCCTAGGAGCATGAGAAATAGCATGATTACGCCTAGGCCTATTTCTATCATGAGCATAAGAGGAGCTAGTTGCAAACATGGCATGAGAACTAAATACCTCATCATGACATACATGGAAAATAGAATAATTATGATACTTATCATGATGAGTAACCTTAGTAGCTTTCTTATATAGATAGGCATGGTTCTTTTGAGAACTACTAGCCATAGGGGCCTTCCCTTTCTCCTTGTTGAGATTGGAAGTCTTATGGCTTGTAGAGTTCTTGGTTTCCTTTTGGAAACCAAGTCCATCCTTAATTGAGGGGTGTCTACCAATGGTGTAGGCATCCCTAGCAAACTTTAATTTCTCATAATTATCTTTGCATGTCTGAAGTTGAGCATTAAGACTTCAACATCATTGTTTAACTTAATAATAGTAGAAGCATGTTCATTACAGGCATCAATATTAAAATCTTTACACCTCTTGTAGATTACGACATGCTCTACACATGAACTAGCCACATTAAATTTTTCTAGCTTAGCATTTAAATCAACATTCAAATTCTTTAGGCTAGAAATAGATTCATGACAGGTAGACAACTCAGAAGACAACAGTTCATTTTTCTTAACTTCTAGAGCAAGAGATTTTTGAACACTAATAAACTTATTATGTTCCTCATAAAGTATATCTTCTTGCTTTTATAGAAGTCTATCTTTTTCATTAAGAGCATCAATTAATTCATTAATTTTATCTACCTTAGATCTATCTAATCCCTTAAAAAGATCACTATAATCTATTTCATCATCAGAAGAAGATTCCTCATCAGTAGAAGAAGTGTACTTAGGTGTATCTCATGTATGTACCTTCTTCTCCTTAGCCATGAGGCATGTGTGTCGTTCATTGGGGAAGAGGGGTGACTTGTCGAAGGCTGAGGCATCTAGTCTTTCATCATCGGAGTTGGATGAAGAACAGTTGGAGTCCCATTCCTTTCTAATGTGCGCCTCGCCCTTCGCCTTCTTGTAGTTCTTCTTTCTTTCCTTCTTCCCTTTCTTTTCTTGTGCCTGGTCATTGTCATTATCGGGACATTGTGCTTTAAAATGACTAAACTTACCACACTTGAAGCAGGAGTGCTTTCCCCTTGATTTGTTCTTGTTGGGATACTCCTTGCATCCCTTCAAGGCGGTCTTGAAGCGCTAGATGATGAGCGTCATCTCGTCCTCATTGAGCCCGGCAGCCTCCACTTGTGCTACCTTGCTAGGTAGTGCCTTCTTACTGCTGGTTGCTTTGAGAGCAACGGGTTACGGCTCGTAGACCAGAAGTGGTCCGTTTAAGGCATCGTCCACATACCTTGCTTCTTTTACCATCATGCGCCCGCTCACAAATTTTCCAAGGATTTCCTCGAGCATCATCTTGGTGTACCTGGGATTCTCACGAATAAGGTTTACAAGATGAGGATCAATAATGGTAAATGACCTTAGCATGAGTTGGACGACGTCATGATCCGTCTATCTTGTGCTTCCATAGCTTCGAATTTTGTTGATAAGAGTCTTGAGCCTGTTGTATGTTTGTGTTGGCTCCTCTCCCCTTATCATGGCGAATCTCCCTAGCTCGCCTTCCACCGGTTCCATCTTGGTAATCAAGGTGGCGTCATTACCCTCGTGAGAGATCTTGAGGGTATCCCATATTTGCTTGGCATTGTCCAAGCCGCTTACTTTGTTATATTCATCTCTATATAGAGATGCTAGCAAAACAATAGTGGCTTGGGCATTTCTATGTATTTGCTCATTTATAAATACAGGATTGTCAGTGCCATTTTCAACAATTTCCCAAATACTAGGATGGAGGGAAAATAAATGACTACGCATTTTATGACTCCAAAATGAATAATCCTCTCCATCAAAGTGTGGGGGTTTTCCAAGTGGAATAGATAGTAAATGAGCATTCGAGTTATAAGGGATGCGAGAATAATCTAAAGAATAGTTTTGATTAACCGTTTTATTTTTCGACGAAGAATCTTCGTCGTCGTCATCCCTTGATGAAGAAGAGGAGGCGTCGCTGTCGTAGTAGATGATCTTCTTAATGCGCCTCTTCTTCTTTCTATCCCTCTTCTTGTGACTCGAGCCTGAGTCATTGGGCTTGTCGTCTTTTGGCTCGTAGAGGGTCTCCTTCTCCTTGTCGTTGATCACCATCCCCTTGCCTTTAGGATCCATCTCTTCGGGCGGTTAGTCCTTTAATGAATAGTACGACTCTGATACCAATTTAGAGCACCTAGAGGGGGTGAATAGGTGATCCTGTAAAAACAACACTAAATAGCACAAACTTGGTTGATGATATGTTAGCAAGATTCAGACCAAGATGCTATAGAGAGAACTCTTCACTTGATTGTTCCTTTAAAATGAGTATTGAACTTAGGAACAATAGCATAAGTGATTAAGTGAGAACTCAAGGAGGGAAACCAATCACAATGAAAAGTAACACAAGAGACACGGTGATTTTATCCCGTGGTTTGGCCAATGCATACTCCACGTTGTGGTGACCTCCTTGGATCAAGGATTGCACTCAATCCCTCTCAAGTCATCCAATGATCAACCTTGAGTACCACAGTTTTCTTCCTTTGAGTTGTTTCACGTTTGTGAGGAATCTCCATAAGTTGGAGCCTCTCACTCGTACAATGTTGATCACAACAAAAAGCACAAGAGTAAGGGAGGGAAAGAAACACACACAAGAATCGCAGCAATCACACGCACACAAGTCAAGACGTGAGCACACAAACACAGCGCAGGGAATTTACAACTCAAGAAGTGCTCAAATCTCAAACACTAAGATCCGGATGCGTGCTTGTGAAGTCTAGGCATCTTAGGATGTTCAATGGACGCTTGGTGTTCTGCTCCATGCGCCTAGGGGTCCCTTTTATAGCCCCAAGGCAGCTAGGAGCCATTGGAACTCCATTTGGTAGGCAATTCTTGCCTTCTGCCGGTTGGTGCATCGGATAGTCCGGTGTCTGGGGCACCACCGAACATGAACAGTGTGTGATCTCCTTCCTTTTCTAGCGAAGCCGACCATTGAGCCCTTGGTCCACTTCGCACAAGAGACACTGTCTAGTGCAACCAAGTGACCGTTGACCCTAGCCACGTGTCGTCCGCTAATCGCGCTGCCGACCGTTGGCGCGGGCACTGTTGGCTCACCGGACAGTCCGGTGCACACTGGACAGTTCGGTAAATTTTAGCTCAGCGCCCTTGGTGATTTCTCGAGAGCAGCGAGTTCGCCAGCCGAGCAGCCTGGGCACCGGACACTGTCCGGTGCACACCGGACAGTCCGGTGCACCCGCAGTGGCTGCTTCAGCTGGACTTCCTTTGCTCCTTTTGGACTTGGCTCAATTTGGTTCCTGGCACTTAGACAAGCACGTTTAGCACATAAAATAATTGACTAAGTGTCTAAATCTTACCTTCTCAATTGATCCATCTTTATATTCCTTTGCTTAGTATTATGTTAGTTCACATATTGTGTTGTGCATCTAATCACCAAAACATTATAGAAATGGCCTAGGGGCACATTTCCCTTTCAATAGTCTACACACATCCTTTGTGAAACATCCTTCTTCTGTACGAACAGAACCGGTGCTCCCCAAGGTGAGGAACTCGGACGAATGTACCCTGCTTCTTGCAACTCTGTTAATTGTTTCTTAAGTTCTTTTAATTCTTCCACTGACATCCTATATGGCCTTTTTGAAATGGGAGCGGTTCTAGGTAAGAGATCAATGACAAATTCAACTTCCCTATCTAGTGGCATTCCGGGTAACTCTTAAGGAAAGACATTTGTAAAGTCTCTAACCACACGGATGTTCCTACCCACAAATTTTCCATCTACTAGAAATATGGCGGGTCTAGTAGAGGCGGTTATGGTAATTTCAACTTCAAATCTTTCTCCTTTGGCACTGGTGAGTTCTACGGTTCCCTTATCACAGTGTATAACTGCCTTTGCCTTCCTTAACCAGGACATACCGAGTATCAGATCTATACTGCTTTCTTCTAATACTATGGGTGTAGACCAGAATTCCCTTCCCATAATTGTTAGTGTTAATCTGCGTGTCATATAGTTTGCTTCAACAGGCCCTTTAGGTGTAATTACTACCATTGGTGTTTTCATAGTTTGAAGTGGTAATTCATTTGTGATGGCATAGCGAGCAGAAATAAATGAATGTGTAGCTCCGAAATCAAATAATATGGCTGCTGGAATTGCACTAATGTAAAACATACCGATAGCGATGTCCGCTCCATCAGCAGTGGCCTCGGCACTAACTTGGTTAACCCTGGCAATACTGAATCCCTTGACAGGAGTCTGTTGCTTGTTCAGAGCTGGTGTGCTAGAATTCCCCATCGGACAAGCATTTGCATAGTGCCCAATCTGACTGCACTTGAAGCATGTGGGGCCTGTCTTCTGTCCTGTGGGCCTCGCCGGGGTGCTAGTGGGGGCAGCCTGACGAGTGTGGGGTGTCTATGGAGTCCCCTGTGGAGCATACTGAGCTGGGCACGGTCCTCCTCCAAGACGAGCTGGTGTACCCTAGGGCAGAGCATAGTGTGGATGAATACTGCTGCTACCTTGCCCCTGGGTAATGGCCTTCCGCTTCATCTCCCCCAATTGAACACACTTGTGTTCAATAGCTAGAGCTTTGTCAAGAAGCCCCTGAAATGATGGAAATGTGTGAGCAACCAGTGCATACTGTAGTGGCCCATTGAGTCCCTCTATGAAGTGCTCTTGCTTCCTCTCATCATCAACCACTTCATCTGGAGCATATCTTGATAGTTGAATGAATCTATCACGATACTCGCTGACTGACATGTTGCCTTGCTTTAATGATAGAAATTCCTTCTTTTTAATCTTCATCAGTCCAACAGGAATGTGATAATTTCTGAACTGTGTGGTAAATTCTGCCCAAGTGATAGTATCGGTAGCGTCATGGGCAGCAGTATAAGAATCCCACCAATCAGCAGCAGGACCAGTCAGACGACTAGAAGCATAGAGAACCTTTTCCCGGTCAGAGCATTGAGCAATATTTAACATCTTTTCCACCGACTTCAACCAATCATCGGCGTGTAGAGGATCTGGAGAGCTGGCGAAGGTAGGTGGCTTATGGCTCATAAATTCTCGGTGCTTGTCCCGGGGTGGAAGTGGTGGTGGTGGAGGAGGCAATGGTGCTTGATGTTGTCACACCATTCTCTCTTGACGCATCTCCTCCCTCATCTCTTGTCTCTCTTAGCGTTCTTGCGCATCTGCGCTTGCATATCTGCCATAGTATTGGCCATCTGTTGCAGCATCTGCATCTAGGCTGCAACCACTGGATCAGTTCCAGCCGGTGGAAGATTTGGAGGATTCATCTCTGCTTGTTGTTGTTGTCTAAGCACCCTCCGGTTATATGGATTGGTAGGTAGATCAATTTCGCCTCCCTTCCTGCTATTGACCATCTGGGTTAGAAATACATGGTAAGATAGAATTGTAGAATAGATGAGTAATTGTGAGGCAGAATCTTTTGGGGGTTTTATTAGCTAAGTAGATTAGTGTGTCACCTACTCATTTTAATTACCTTATGGTGGTACATGCTAGAATGCCCTTCTATGCTATTTCAATCAATCAAAAGGCAAATCAGGTATTTATCATCAGAACAATCATCTAATAATTTTAGATAGAAAATAATTTTAATTTTTTCTTAGGTCTCCTATCTCATTAAAGGGTCATAGATGTAGGATTCCAAGGTGTGAAATCCTCCTTGTCTTAGAATAGAAAAGGTAAGAGTGATCAGAGTAGAATAGTAGAAGGTGAGACATGATCAAGATAAGTATAGAAAGAATCAGAGTAAGGTAAGTAGGTAAGGATTTTGTCCAGGTCTATCTATGTTTCGTCCTACAGTCAACATTTGCTCTGATACCACTTCTGTCACACCCGGATTTAAAGAGTAAATCCGGGTACATCTCATATGTGCGCTAAAGAAGAACATCACATATAATGACAAAGTGTATAGAGATAAATGTCACAAATACCAAAAATGTCATTATTACATAGCGGAAGTCTTACAAAAATAAATGATGATAATAAATCAAACTAAATATTATTCCTTGGCGCCACAAAGCTGACTAGGAGACGCCACCTAGATCAACTCGTATGCTGCATTGTAGGGTGGCTCCTCTTGGACCACCTGCTCATCACCTGTGGGGGGTTATATATCGTAAGAGTGAGCTCATCACAAAAGATCATAGCTCAACAAGTTATGGGGAATAATATGTATGAACTCACCAAAGGTGGGAGCTCATGTGAAGTGTAAGGCTGATCAATAAATAAGGGTTAAAGCTGAGCATTGCTTTTATAAGTTGGTCAAATTTTATTAGCAGTTACTATATGTAAGTAAATACCAAACCAGAGTAATAATAGATCAAAGTAATAATAAATCCTAATGCGATGCAAATGATAAATTGAATTTAATTCCATAAATTAATCATTTGAGTGTCTGAGCTGCTCATGACCATGAGCACGACTGATATACCAGTTTTACACTCTGTAGAGGTTGCGCATCTTTACCCACAAGTCATGTTACCCATCTACCAAGGGATCTAGACTTCCCATACACCTCTACCAAGGAAGCAAGGCAGGGTAACACTACAAGGCCATTATAAAGTTTCACTAGCTTTAGAAAACCCGCTACAGTTTCTAGGAAGCTACAATGCAGAGACCCCTTGCCTGACCGCCATCGCAGCAAAACCAACCCAAGGACCTCCCTACACTGACCACTCCCCTACTGCCCTTGCCCCTTTCGGGTAAGGTAGTCATCCACTAGCTTTCCAAATTAGTCAGCTAAGGGCGTCCTATACCACCCTTGTGGTAGCACTATTTTTCCGGGTGGTTCTCCATGTTACAATATTAACATAATGATCTTATCATGAACAGTAAATAACAAACTGATAATAAAAGTATGATCATGAATAATGTGTATCTTCATACCCAAAACCACATAAAACAATAGCGAGTACTTCCCAAAAATTCAGTGGTAAACAAGGTATAAAGATAGCCAAACTAGGGTAACCTACTGGGTCCCATCAAAATTAACCTATGCAGATCATTATGATTAATTATAACATGATTGGGTAAAAAGAAGTGATCAAGGGCACAACTTGCCTTCAACGAGCTCCTGCTCAGTAGTCTCCACCTGCTGAACACCAGGATCCTCTTTGGCTTGCTCATCTACTCGCAACAATACAAACAAACATGGTATAGCAGAAATTAACATCACACCAAACAGCAGAACAGAATGCATGATAATATTCTATACATCGTAACGAGATCGTAGGAACAAGAATCACTAAATTCGGGATTACAGCTATTTAGTTATGAATTCATGAAGTTATTTAGTAACTAGAATAGAATAATTCAAGTGAATAATTTTAATTTAAGTTTCATGACTAAACAGAGGTACTAGGTGATAGAAAATATTAATACAAAATCAATGCCTCTGGAATGGATCAATTTGGAGTTAAAATGAATTAAATATGAATTATACAAGTTTCTAGAATTATTTTTGTATTAAAAATCAATTTCTATAATTACTTTTCTAATTTCTTTGTTCTCTGGACTGCACGCCAAATACTGAGTAGTTCGGGGTTTAACCCATAAAAGTTCCCTAGACTCAAACTACCTCCAGTGTGGACCGCGGGTTAATTCTCTAATCTCTAGAGGGTTCTTATGAAAATGTGTTCGCAAAGGGGTATCGCAGATCACTGGCCGTCCGATCTAAAACGAGCGCGCCAGATTAAATCGCCAAGCTGGAAATGCTCCTATGCCATCCCAGCCACCCGCGGAAGGATCAACGGCCCTCATTCAATGAAGACCTGCCCTGTTCCTAGCCCATGGATTCGATATTGATGGTCCTGATATAATCAAGCCAAAGGGGTCTGGGTTTCTAATCGCTACTGTCCATCACTGAAACGAACGGCGCAGGGCCATCATGCTTCCACCCAGCCACAGGTGCACTGTCCACGGCGGCGCTGCACGACGGCGACGTGCCCAGGCCATGCAAGGTGTCGGATTCCTTCTGGAGTTGAGTGTTGATGGACGAGGGAAGCAAGGCGATTTCATAGATGGGAAAACTCACCGAGCCACATGCACGACGGAGCTCAATTCCTCGACGAACTGCTCCCGGCGGATCACCCACGGCGCTAGAGCCCACAACCCACGTTGCGGCACCACAACACGAATTGTTGGTCAATGGGGCGTAGGGATTTACATTTATACTAATGTCGACCCCGAATTTCGCCCAGCACGAACCTCGCCCACCATGCCGAGCATCGTGGAGGGGGTTGACCCGGCCATGGCGCGAGTCAAAATCTAGGTACGAGGCGGCCCAATCCGGGTGGATTTTGTAGGGCGCGGAGTCCGCGGGGGAGGCCGTTTACGGATCTCGCCCGGGTGGCGCGATAGTTGTGCCAAGCTGGAGGAATCGCAGGCAGCCATTCGAGCGAATCACGGTGCCATTCTGTTGAGTCTTGGCGGAGATGATGGTGCTGACACGGGTGGCCCGCAGGCAGTGGAAGACAGAGTGGGCTAGGCGCGTGGAATGGGCCAGGCTGTCAGCGAGCAAGGGGAGGGTTCAAGCGCGGCGCTGCGGTTCTACACAGCCGGGCCCACGAGTTGGCCACTCACGCGACTGCGCATAGAGACAGACGAGTGAGGAGTGATGGGCCAAGCGGTGGTAACCAAATTGGGCCGATAGGTAAGGATCCGGCCCAGTGCTTGTGTTTAGCTTTTCTTTTCTATTTTCTTTCTTTCCAATTTCAAACTTCAATTCAAATTTTAAATTCAAACTTTGTGGCAAGTCTGTGCCCAGACTAACTGTTTAGTTTGCTCATAACAAAATGTGGTGAAGTTATTTATTTATAATTTTATTTTGTATTGTATAATATTTCTTTCTTTCTCTATTTTCAAACCCTAACTTCAATTTAGGTTCAATCCACATCTCAATTTATTCTTATATTTTTATTAATATTATTGTGACTGTTATTTAATGCACAAACAAACAAAACTCCAACATGATGTATAGCTTATTGATGTGCCTTATTTAATCCTTTAAATGTGGTTGTTCCCATGAAATAATGAGTGGATGGCAAAAATAGGTAACCAGATCAACTCATTTTATGAGTTTTATAACTTGGGTATTACAGAGGCGAGTTCTAGGGTTCTCCATAGAGAAGCAGATGCTCTGCGCCATCATGGACCTCTGCGTACGCGCATACCGTCTGAAATGACACAGAGAGGAGTAGCTCTTACAGCGAGATCGCGGACCGTCTGGCCCTAAGCCACGGACTATCTGCGCTCCCGCAAAGAACACTGATAGGTGGTTCATCATAGTGTTTGACTCCAAATCTAAGCCAACAAATAGACTATGACTGAGTTCTTGAAATCAACCCAACAATACATATAGTTTATTCATTAGATGCTATAAAAGTATATAATGAGAGGAAAATTACAATCAAATAAATAAATACAATTAACTTTTTTTGTAAATAAGAATAAACAAATACTATGATAAAAAGTATAGGTATATGGAGTATCTGTGTAGGCCACCTTACTAGTTTCTATTGTAAAGTATTAGTAGTAGAACACTCAAGTTTTTTCTGATCTATAGTAATTTGTTAATAATGTGTTACTCAAAATAGCAACTAATTTCTAGAAATAATTTCTTTAATCTTTTAAATTTTTGAATACCTAATCTCAGATGTGGACCCGCTTCTCATAACACTAGCACAAAAATGACCTCCGATCCGTATCTTTAGCCCCGGTCGTGTTGGAGCCTGAGTCTAATGTGAGTATTAGTTTTTGGTGTAGATTTTAGTGGCACAGGATGTCCTCTTGTTTGTTAGGTACGGTGGTAATCAAGTGAAACTAAAAGTCGTGATTTAGTTTGAAATGGCCACATGTGTTGTGTGTCTGAGTTGGTAATGAGGCTACGTTGTTAGACAAGAGCCTTAGTTTCAAATCCAACACACCGCAAGAGGTCTCTAGGATTGATAAAGACCATAGCGATACTTACATTAATAAGCTTTAATATACGGCCAATCGTAATGCGTATGAAAGTACACATGCTTTTATTTTATAATAATGAAATAGAAGTATTGTATTGTACTATCATACTAGTATTATCTAGAACGACATCTAGCTAGTTAGAGGCAGTACAGCAGAGATGAAGATGTTAGCTGCTACTGTGCTATGTACATGTACAATAAGGAGGCGATGCGCATCTGAAGTGGTACGCACTGAAACGCTGCACGTTGTAGGCATCAAAATCTGAGTGTACGCTGGATGATTGTTCCTGACGCCACCACAAAGGAGGCCATCTGGCTGAAAGGGGTCGGGGACGGACGGAGAGTCCTGGAACAAATTCAGAGTGTTTATATCCGGCAATCCTCACTATACGCAGAAACCAAGCAATTGAGAGGTCGACCCCTGAAATGTCGAGGATACGCTTCGTGTGTTGCGATAGTAATGGGCAGATGAAGAAAAGTTGTTGCTTTAGGCCTTGTTCGTTTGTGCCGGATTGGTGGGTCGGAACGATTCCTACCCGGATTGCTTCTCTAATTTATATAAACTTTGATTAGCTGGAACGATTCCGGGTGCAATCCGACGTAAACGAACAAGGCCTTAGCTGGAACGGGAAAAAAGATGGAGCAGCAAGGAGGAGAGGAGGGTGGGGGAAAAAAAGGTTGGTGTGTGTACTAGTGAGGACTGAAAGTTCAATCAAGCCATCTCAGATGGTACCGGCCGGCCGGGGTGTTCAGAATTCAGATTAAAAACGGCAGGGATTTCTCTGGTGGAATTAACCCCTGGCTGCAGGGGCCACGCAAAGGACAGACAGGGCAAAGAGTAAATAAGAGTACACACATGCCTGCGCTGCCCTGCCTGCATTCCGCTAGCTGCGCAGGGCGGAGGGGGGAGCTTAAATTCGCGCAAATCGGGGTAGCTAGATTGCAAAACCCCCCCTGTACCTGCAAGCTGCCTGAGAACTAGTAGGGATCAATGCCAGCTGCTCTTCTGGGAGAAGTGAGAAGCTAGCGGGCGGGCGAGAGGAGAAAGCAAAAGCTAGCGGGGTTAGCCAGCTATTCTCTCTGTCTCTCTCTCTCTCCTTTCATTTGATTCAGAGGGCAGCGCAGCACAGCACCGCACAGGGGCACGGACCACCAGAGCATGCACACCCATGGGTCGCTGTGCGCAAGTAGCAGTGAGCAACGGAGACGACAAGGCCGGTGCAGTGCAGCGCATGCACGCATGAGCAGCTACCGCGTCGAGCCGGACTTGCTCTGCTCCCCGCTGCTGTTGCGGCTTCAATGTGTGTGGGAGCGCGATGCGCGCGCCAATTAAGCGCGCACAGCCACGGATAGCACGGCACGGGCGCAGAAGGCCTCGATCGGTGGCCTTGGCCCTTGGGTGCGCGCATCGCATGCTTATCCTAGCCTAGCCGATCGCATGCCCGTCTCCATCTAGAGGCGCAGAGAGAGAGAGAGAGAGAGGAGAGGGTCCGTCTCCGCCATTGGCCTAGCTAGCATAGCGGCTCACCCTGTCATTCAGCTGGACGTGAACTCAATGCTGTGCACTTCACAGTGCAGCCATCACTTCTGGCTGGGAGCCTGGGACTGGGGTGTGCCCCGGCCCTGCGCGCAATGCCTCGTCGACATGCATGCATCGTTCCAACGTCGACAGTTGAGCTATGCGCGTAGGCCCAAGGCCAGAAGAAATTGAAGGTGGTGATGAAGGTAAAGTAAAACACGGCAGGGCCCATCTGTTCCGTGAGGAACGGGAATGCTGGTGCCGTGCCCCGGTGCTACGTACTACGGCTGGTGGCCCTCCTGGTGAGGCGCCGGCGGCCAACTGCGACCGAATCACCCCCCCCCCCCCCCCCCCCCCCCCACCCCCCGGCCCGGCCGGCCTACTCTACAGTCACAGCAGTGTTGGTGCAGTTCGGCCGCGAACCACTCGGGCGGCGGTCGAGTTAATCTGCATCGACCACTGAGCTGTCACGGCGGGGCGGGCCAGTGGCCGTGGGTGCGCGCGCACGCACGCACGCGGCGCCAGAGACTGGAACCCATTTGTTCCGACAGATCGGACGTGCCAATATGCCATTCCTCTCGCACAAAGGGGTAGCGGAATTTTTCAGACAACCAGGCGCGCGCATAGATGCAGATGCCTACTAGACGCGAGAGGTGATCGGGCCCGGTGCCGGCGCACGCGAACTTGCCTTCCTCCCTCCCGGCCCGCGGGCGCGCCTCCTCCAGTTCGACCCCCCAACGGCGGACACGTACGTCCGTGCCGCCTGGTGCGTGGGCGGGCGGGCGGGGCGGCGCATGCTGCCGCTCCTGGGTCTCCGTCCCCCCTCCCCACCCCCCAAGCGCGCGCGTATATATATGGGCAGGCCACAGCCCCCCCAAGGCGACCCAAACACAAACCAACCAGCACGACTCCTGAAAGCCTGATCGCACTCCACTGACCGCCTCACCTCCTCTGGAGGAGACCAAAAGGCCGAGCACACCAGCACCAACCCAGAACAGAGAGAGAGAGAGAGAGAGAGAGAGAGAGAGAGAGAGAGAGAGAGAGAGAGAGAGAGAGAGATTACTAAAAGGCTCGCGAGCAGGTTAGTCAAAACGTACTTGTAGCTCGCGCCGGCAGCCCGGCACCAATCACCGGAGGACAGCGCTTCCCTCTCCCTGCGTGGCTATATCTTCTTCGACAGTGGGAGTGGGAGAGAGAGAGACAACACCCACACGCGCGGGATCGGAGTACGCGCACAGGCACTTTCCATCCCCCGATCAAATCGACCGACCGACCGTCGCTGCTGTCGTCGGCGTCGTCATCATGTGCAACGCCGCCGGGACAGATTCCTTGCCGGCGCCGGCGCCCCCGCTCGGCTCTCTCAAGGCCTCCGCGCACCAGCTCCTCCACCCCGTCGACGGCGACCAAGCCAACGCCCATGCACTGCAGCTCTCCAAGGTATATACCCACCCCCCCCCCCCCCCCCCCCCCCCCCCGCGCCGCCGCCGTACACGTGTGACCGTGCACATTCTTCCCCCTGCAGGCTAAGCTGCTGCGAAGATAGCTAGCTATCTATGCCGGTTAGTGGCACGCACAGGCGCGGCTACAGTGCGCGAGTGGTCAGCATGCACCTAGCTGCTGCTTGTTTAATGTCTACCGCAACTAGCTTACCTAGCTCTATAGCTCGTACTGCCATGTTGCGGTAATAGTAACGGGAAAGAAAAGGAAAGCGCGAGCTGTTGGAAAATGGCAGCTCGTGCTCGTCCCGTCCCGGCTGGAGTATACCTGTGCTACTACCTAGCTCTTCTCTCTTACATCATGTGCTGGGCCTGGATGGCACCTGCAGGTGGCCGGCGAGGCTCGGGCGATCGGCAGGGTGTCGGTGCCGATGGCGGTCACGGGCCTGGTCATGTACTCACGGGCTCTCATCTCCATGATCTTCCTTGGCCGCCTGGGCGAGCTGGCGCTGGCCGGCGGCTCGCTGGCGCTTGGCTTCGCCAACATCACCGGCTACTCCGTGCTCTCGGGCCTGGCGCTCGGCATGGAGCCCATCTGCGGCCAGGCCTTCGGCGCGCGCCGCGGCAAGCTGCTGGCGCTGGCGCTGCACCGCACCGTGCTGCTGCTCCTCGCCGTGGCGCTGCCCATCTCCCTGCTGTGGGTCACCTCCACGGGGCACGTGCTCAAGCTGCTGGGGCAGGACGAGGGCGTGGCGGACGCGGCGCAGACGTTCGCCGCGTACGCGTCGGCCGACCTCGCGGTGCTGGCCGTGCTGCACCCGCTGCGCGTCTACCTCCGGTCGCAGAACCTGACGCTTCCCATCACGGCGTGCTCCCTCTTCTCCGTGCTGCTGCACGGGCCCATCAACTACCTCCTCGTGGTGCGCCTCCGCATGGGCGTCGCCGGGGTGGCCCTCGCCGTGGCGCTCACCGACCTCAACCTGCTCCTCGCGCTCCTCTGCTTCTTCGCCATCTCGGGCGCGCACAGGGACTCCTGGGTGGGCCCCACCCTCGACTGCCTCCGCGGCTGGCCGGAGCTGCTCCGCCTGGCGGTCCCCACCGCCACCGCGGTCTGCCTCGAGTGGTGGTGGTACGAGCTCATGATCGTGCTGTCGGGGCTCCTGGCCAACCCGCGCGCCACCGTGGCGTCCATGGGCATCCTCATCCAGGCCACGTCGCTCGTCTACGTGTTCCCGTCCTCCTTGGGCCAGGGCGCGTCCACGCGCGTCAGCCACCAGCTCGGCGCGGGCAGACCCGCGGGGGCGCGCCGCGCCGCCGGCGCCGCCCTCTCCATCGGCGTCGGCGTGGGCCTGGTTGCCGCCACCTTCATGGTGTCCGTGCGCAGCCACTGGGGACGCATGTTCACGTCGGACGCGGACATCCTCCGCCTCACGGCCGTGGCGCTCCCCATCGCGGGTCTCTGCGAGCTCGGCAACTGCCCGCAGACGGCCGGCTGCGGCGTCCTCCGCGGCAGCGCCCGCCCGGGCAGCGGCGCGCGCATCAACCTCGCCTCCTTCTACCTGGTGGGCATGCCGGTGGGCGTGGCGCTGGCATTCGGCGCCCGCCTGGGCTTCGCCGGCCTATGGCTCGGCCTCCTGGCGGCGCAGGCCGCGTGCGCCGTCTGGATGGCGCGCGCGGTGGCCGCCACCGACTGGGACGTGGAGGTCGGACGCGCCAAGGAGCTGACCAAAGCGAGCACCAGCAACAACCACAGCGAGTGCAACAGCAGCAGCAGCAGCACCACCTCCTCGTCTAGTGATATAACCACTGTGATCGCCACTAGCAACAGCGCCGCCGGGTGCAAGAACAACGGCTACGTGCCAATCAGCGAGCGCTGCAGCAACGACAGCGAGCTGGAGAAACTGGAGGAGGGCCTCATGAGCAGCGACGACATCCCTAGTGCCAGCGTCAGCGGGAGCGCGTCTGCTGGTGACACCGGTGCCGTGGTTAGGGAGAACCGCGGCAGCTGCTGCAATGACAGTGGCGCTGCTGGTACGGCGGCGACGACGGAGGGAAAGGAGCAGAGGAGGGGCGGATCGGAGCGGGGCCCGCTCATCAGTGTGTCGGACGGGGAGCACGATGGCGACGGCCGTGGAGGTGGCGGCCAGGTCTAATTAAGCGCGTGTGATGTGCGTCCATCAATCCATTTATTATCTTTTGCTGTTGACTTAGCTTGGATCCGCCTCCATTTAATCTCTCCTTGTTTCCTGAATTAACTGGGGCGATCGAGGTTTAATTTTGTGACAAAAATTAGTACTAGAGACCGGGAAAGAGGATTATATTTTGCCATCTACATATAGATAGTAATTCCCCCAGCCGCCCAATATACATATATAATAATGTGAAATGAACGCGGCATGCATATTGTGTAAAGTAAACGACAACTCCACATGTCAGAGAACGATGGAGGTCAAGGTCGTCTCTTATCAGCTGAGATATCGATGATGACGGTTTGACGAGTAGTGTAGTGCCGTGTGTGCACACGTGAATGAACACATGCATGTGTGGATGTATGGCACTGTTTGCCCTGCCTGCCTCCGGCAAGTTGATGCAGTACGTAGTAGTAGTTTGCCCCTGCCCGCTGTCGCGCTGTTCCCCCAGTGGTTACATACGTGAGGAGCCAATGGTGGGTGCCCCCATGGCTGCCACCCCCGGCACTGTTTCCATACTAAACTCTCGTTTGTCCTCCCGGCCCCTGTTGTGCATTGTCGCACGGCAAATGAATGGCCTGCCTGATATCTACTGTCACTTGGGAAAAAGCGGTTTCGTGAAGGCCCGCCGGCCGCCGCCCATACACTAGTAGCTTTTTTTTTTTTCGTTCGAGTTTCAAAAGAAAGTGGGGGCATGCATGCATGGTGCGCGTCTGCACTCCCACATCGGGGTTTTCTGTATTTACGGAGATGAAATCCTTTTCTGCAAAAGCGTGTTGCTCCATCATTTGCCGGTGCTCACTTACACAGGTGTCGCATGTGTGTTGTGTAGAAAGGAATCAGAGAGTAGCTACTACTAGCTAGCACGAACCGATGAATTAGTTTACAGGTGTGGAGACATTGAAAAGGGGACCTTTCCTCTCTCTCTATGTATGTATGATGAACAAAGAATCTATGTCGTAGTGCGTCTCCTGTGGAAAGTCATGCATGTTTTCGTAGAATTTATAGAAGTGGGTTTGTTTGTTTGGAACGTAGGAATTTAATTTATGTCAATCTCTACTTTAAACATCTTTTGGTTCTAAACAATTTCCAATATATTTAGACGTACATATATATATAGTGATCAAGGTGGGACTTATAAAGTGTGAAATATATAATGTCTGTGCCCCGGCCCCTCTCTTAATCTTAAAATAACAAAGGGCGTGTAAAGGCACCCCCCTCCTCATTACCAACCTTCCACATTCCTTTCGAAATGGTACCATTTCCCCCTTTTTTTTCTCAAACAGCAAAGGTAGACACCAGACACCACCAATCCACCATGCATATCTTGCTCGCGCCAGCCCTTTTTCCGGGAGGAAATAGAAATAATCACTGCAGTGCTTCTACTCAAGTGCGCCACGGATTTTCGGTACCGGCCAGGGGATCAAATCGACGACGACAGGACCGACTACCAGCAGGCAGCAGGCTATGTCTATGTGCGTGTGCCGGCGACGACGGGCGGCAATGCATGCATGGTTCCTGAGATCGGATCACAGCTCACACAAGCTCATGCATGGCATGGATATGCTACCAGCCTACCACCAGCGGACACTGTATAGTAGCGCCCGTGCATGCATGGCGTGCCGCCGAAGCCGACGACCTCGCCGATCCGGCCTGCCGTGATGTCACGGCACATATCGTCTTACAATTAGCTATAATCCAGGCGATTGCATACTCATATATTATACTCCATATATAGCATGAACTTGCCCATTATAGATTACATCGCTGTGCCGCTGTCCTAACAAGCTAGCTAAGCTAAGGCATGTATGGCCGAGCACAAGCACAACACAGAGCTAGCTAGTGGCTTTTCGTTCATTGCCGGGCGGCCGGCCGGTTTCAAAGCTAGGAAACGAAACTTAGTACAGGATCAGAAAGCACCTCCACTTGCTTGCGTTTTTTTGGCTACGTATCTTAGCCAGCCATTATGAAATCGAGCGCACTAGCGAGAGCACATTGCCACAACAAGAGAAGGAGCTCTGCAATCTGCATCTCGCTTGCCATTCCCCCGGATGGTCCAACGATCGCGCACTCACGCTTACCGCTGGACGAGCTGAGTCCTACCGACCTACCTACGTTATTCCTAACATAACGTACGTACGTGCGTCCGCGCGCATATAGATGAAGGGGCCGGAAGAAAAGAGATCGAGAGCACGCGTCGGCTCCCACTACCACTACCAAACACCTTTTTTTTCAATAGTGTAAGTTGACTATACCAGTGTTCACTGACAAGAGGAAATATATATATACATGTAGTTTCTGGTTCCTTGGTCTAATTAACTAGCGTTCGGTCCTCCAATTTACAAATAGGCTATCAACGTCAAGTGTTCCAAGTTTTTTAAAAAAACTAATTAATTATAGAAAGCGCTCGCACCAGCGGAATCCGGCCCTGCCGAGTGTTCGGTCCTCCAATTTACAAATACTCGTTTTACTTTGAAAAAAACTAATTATAGTACATGCCAACGCATAAATGCCTACATTCAAGCAGGAGTGAACAACAATATTACGAAAATAATACTGTCTTTTTCAAAGTGGGTGCTCGTGGACCTTTGTTTCCATGAACTCCCACATTTTTCATGGTTTGGGAAAACATCATTAGATGGCATATAAAATCTTTTTCGTGTTTTTTTCTGAAAACTTTTTTGCACACTTCTTTTCTCGTACAGAGCCTGTTTAAACAGAAGCACGTACCAGTATAGGCATCTGGTTAGGTCAACGAGTTGTGGTGTTAATTTATCTCTATGCATTATATATTGTTGATCATCTAAACTGACAAATTTTACAAGTCGTGTTAACTTTTTTTAAGCCTATTGCAATCTCTGGTAAAAAAAAAAGGGCATCAAAATGAGATCTTTCTGGCACAAACAAGAAAATGCCCCGAAGACACCGCCTAATATCTATTTCTTTAAAACACAAATTTCGTGCATAGATTCATGTGTCGTGCGTCATATACGAAGCACGTAGAGGAGATTTGTTTTTCTCCACACATTTCGCCCAATAATTAGACCGTTACACCCCGATGGGCCGTGAGAAAATAACCAAGCTCAACACGATACGAAGCCAAACACACTGTAACACCCTCGGATAGTACCACCTCGCTAATTGAAGGAGGACGAGCGATCGGACGAGCTATAAAAAAGGATGTCTCTTTTTCAACTCATACATTCCTCAGCATTTTGACAAAGATAAAGTGCAGTATATGTAGTTTAATATCTGTTACGTAGGTCATATGTCCACTTTAAATTTAAATTAATTTTTGCGGGGAGGGTCCACTTTAATTTTAAGTTTATATTTTATGGAGAGGGTACATCATATTGGCTTGTCACTAGACACTCGGGTGCCATACAATGTTGTACTATACCAGCAAATATGATTATGTACCATCACCACGCACAATCATTGTACTAGTATATAAGGCTATATATGGCCAAGTGCGTGTTGTCGTGTAAAACAATGTTTTGCACTGTAGACTGCACTATTTACATAGTGAAGTTTGAAATATGAAACGAGATGGATAAGAGTTTTAGAGATAGACTAAGGATTCAGTACTAAGCCAAACTTAGCATGCCGCTACACCGCGCTGCACAACTTGTAGGAGGGCACCATAGGCAGAGGATAAGTCTAGTCATTACTTGATGGCTAATTGGCTACATAATCTAAGATCTTTGGCAAAAAAAATCAAGCCTACTTGAGTTTGTCGAGCTCCGCAGCTACAACCCTTAGTTGTGTGGTTCTCTATCACTACTGCAGAATGGAACTTCAGTCCAAAATCATTTGTTCTAGTTGTCTTAAAACCGGTATTGATACAAGCTTCAGTACCGGTTTAAAATGTCTAGTCTATTTGGAGAATATTCGTCTCGGTTGCATACCTAACCGGTACTAATACCAAATCTTTAGTACCGGTTTCATACATCAACTGATACTAATATGCAGAAATATCTTTATTACCGGTTCTATCAAATAACCGGTGCTAAAGTTGAATTCTTTAATGCCAAACTCCTTTAGTATCGATTATTTATAGGATATGGTACTAAAATATATTTTTTGACCAAAGGTTTTGGATTTCTGCCAAAATTATTTTAGCAACGGGTTCTTTAGTACTGGATCTTGGCTTGGGGTTCCCCCCTATAAGAAAAATATATCTATCAACTAGCTCTTAGTTGTTTATAGTTTTTTATTTCCTGCTCTAAGGGTAGTTAGGGGTAAGAGTGTCTTCTTCCCGCACATGAAACCCCATGACCATAGGAAGTAAGGTTGAAGTAGGTCAAGGAGTAAGGAATTGAGATGAAAAAATAGGGAAGAAGTAACTCAGACGTATTTTTGCATTTTCTTATATATTTGTAATATGTGTGTGTGTGTGAGGTTCTTCATTCTTCACATTAAACCCTTTTGGTGTGGAAACCCTTGACTTGAAACCCTGGCTAGAGGAAGTAGGGTTCAAGTAGGTTAGTGAAGGAGGAATCAGGATAAAAAAAATTGGATGTAGATAGATCTGTTGAACTGGTTGAGTAGCTGAACGGATGGTACACTTTGAGGGTGTTGGTAATGTGGGCGATGGATCCTGCTGTGGCCTAGTCCACCTGTACTCAATTGTACATAAATCTGAATCTCCCTCATCGATCTAGGTCATCTGTCCTTGACAAAGGTTCAAATTTGATTTAGTTCTTAAATATAAGGATATGTTCAAGACCAAGCTTTTTCTCTCTCCTATTTAGCAACTTCCTAAATAGATATTTTTAGGGTCACTTTTTAGGTAACGACTAATGCAGATGCACTAAAGAACCGTTGGATTAGTTTTTTGTTAATATTTTCCTAAACAAAACTATATGAAAATTTTTTGGAACTAGTGGATATGCTCTAGGAGGGCTTTAACTTGGTTGGTGGGGGTGTTAATGAAAGGAAAATGGGCTTAATCATTTCCAATAATCGATTTTGGTGGTTGACGTCCATCACAAACCACGTGGACTAACTAGTTTGCCTAGATGTCATTTATCTCAGGTGCATAAGGTTCGACACAAACTAAGAAAGAAATTCAATTGGGGGCACAAATAAGTTTGGAGCAAGGGACATAAGAGTGTGTTGTCTTTGGCGCACTAGACACTGTCTGGTGCACCAGGCCAGGCACCCAACGAACAGGCCACTCTCGGCAATTCTCTGGACTCGCTCCGCTATAATTCACCAGACTGTCCGGTGTGCACCGGACATGTCTGGTGAGCCAATGGAGCAACGGTCGCTGCGCATCAACAGATGACTGAAAAAGTAAATAGTGATAAACAGTGCGCGGCAGAAGTCAAAGCGCAGAAATCAGAGGTCACCGGACATGTCCGGTGTGGCACCGGACTGTCTAGTGCAACTACAGGACAAGACTTCCAACGGTCAAATTGCTCCAAATCCCAACTGGAGCGCTGACGTGGCACGCACCGAACAGTGAACAGTGGATGTCCGGTGCGCCACCAGACTGTGCAGTGTGCCCATCGCCAGCAGAAACAGCCAACAGCTAGGAAGTGGTTGGAGGCTATAAATACCCCAACCACCTCATTCAAAGTCATCCAAGTATTCTGAAGTTCCTATTCAATAGAAGAGCAAAGTCCAACCACTCAAAGACACATTCAAAACATTTAATCCTCTCCAAGTCTCAAAATCAACTCAACCACTTAGTGACTTGAGAGAGAGAGAGAGTTCTTGTGTTCATTTGTGCTCTTGTTGCTTGGATTGCCTCTCTTCCTTTCTCATTCTTATTTCTAAGTGCTTGTAAAGCTATCAAGAGACACCTAAGTACAGGGGCGGAGGGCCCAATATGGCCCGGTATTGCTTGAGCAATACCTTGGTTTAGCCCAAGAAAGCACCAATAGTTAAAAGAAAATGTCGATTTTGTAATCCTAACACTCCCAGCTGTCAGACCATCTCTGGCTCTCTACTCGTCCGCTCAACTCTGCGCATCCCCGCCGTAATGCCTAGCTCTGCATGTTGTCCATCATCCACTCATCTGTAGTCCGCCTAGCTCTGCGCATCTCTGTCATCCACCCAACACGAGGCGCATGGGCGCATGGCGGTGCTCACACCCACACAGACGGTCCAGTGCCGCTAGGATGAGCTCGCACATGTGGCGCTCTGTTCCATCGTCGAAGAGCATGTCAATGCAACAAGCATGGGCACCATGCTAGTGTCCACCATGTTGATGTGGTTACGACCTTACACCTCCGTGCGCACGAGCCCCTACAGCGCCATCTTGGTCGCGGGCCTGGACACTAGCCGTGTAGCAGCTCCACAGCCTCCTCATATAGGTTCGTTTATTTAGGATTCTTAATTTAGTTGCTGAGGATATGAAGACTGCTAAATGAATGATAAGGGGCTAAGGGCCATGTGAAGAAAGATAACCGACATTGTAGCAAGTGTAGTAGGTTTATTAAAATACTATTCCACTTGATGACAACTCCTCCAGATAAGTATTTCCTGTAAAGATATTTGAGCAATCATTTCCCTATTAGCCACAAGTATTGCTGTCATGATAGTATCACATTTATGCTAGTTTCTCTTTAACAATTTTTAATTCAATTTGTCATGATATTATTCATTTTTCAGATTTTGTTTATTATATGACATTTGTCTATAAATAGATTATGATCATGATGACTCTTGAATAAGGTATATTTTTCCACATTCATCACTTATTTTGTAGCTATGAATTGCTTTCTGTTGTGTTGTGAATATCCATTACTTATTTTGTAGTTATGAATTGTTTTCTGTTGTGTTGTAAATATTCATTATTTATTTTGTAGCTATGAATTGCTTTTTGTTGTGTTGTAATTTTTTTATCATTATATTAGCAACACCTTATTTTTGGTGCGTCCTCCACCACTGCCTAAGTGTGTGGTGGTCCTTGCGGGGTCTTAGTGACCCGATTGATTAAGGAGAAGGCTCACTCGGTCTAAGTGACCATTTGAGAGATGGAAAGGGTTGAAATAGACTGGACCTTTGTGGCCTCCTCAACAGGGACTAGATTCTTTGGAACTGAACCTCGGTAAAATAAATCACCGTGTTAATTTGTGTTGATTTCCATTTGATTTGTTTTCCCTATTTCCTCTCTCTAAAGTTTCCTTGCCAATATTGATTTGAGTTTGCTCCCAAATGTCATCCGCATCATTTGAGCAACTCATGGCAAGAGAAACAATCTTTCGCTCTCGGATTTAATTCTAACGCTAACCCCAACCTTAGTGTGTATTTAAGTTTATAAATTTCAAGTTTGGCCTATTCACCCCCATCTAGGCGACTTTCAATTGGTATCAGAGCCAATGCTTCATTAAGAGTCTAACAAACTCGAAGTGATGTCTGGAGATCACGCCAAGAGGGAGATCGTGACCGGCAACAAGCCCACTGGCTTGGGGAGGACTCTCTCAAGGGAGTCCGGCAACAAGAACAAGGAGGAATCCTCTTCCTCCATCAAGTCACATAGGAGGGGTGACAAGAAGAAGAAGAAGATGAAGAAGGTGGTCTACTACGAGACCGACTCTTCAACACCCTCCACATCCGGCACCAAGTCGTCCACTACTTCTAAGCTCCATTGAGAGCAAGAAGTATAGTAAGATGCCCCTACGCTATCCCCGTATTTCCAAGCGCGCTCCTCTACTTTTTGTTCCCTTAGGAAAACCACCATATTTTGATGGCGAAGATTATTGTATGTGGAGTGATAAAATGAGGCATCATCTAGCCTCACTCCACGAAAGCACATGGGACATTGTTGAATTTGGAGCACATGCACCATAGGTAGGGGACGAGGACTATGACTCGGACGAGGCCCCAAATTAGGCATTTCAACTCCCAAGCAACTTCTATACCCTCGCCTCCTTGTGTCAAGAGGAGTATAATAAGGTGCAAGGGTTGAAGAATGCCAAAGAAATTTAGGACGTCCTCAAAACGGCGCACGAAGGAGACGAGGTGACCAAGATCACCAAGCGGGAGACGATCGAGGGAGAGCTCAGTTGATTAGTCCTTAATAAAGGAGAAGAGCCGCAAGCCATGTACAATCGGCTTAAGACCATGGTCAATCAAGTGCGCAACCTCGGGAGCACAAAATGGGATGAACATGAAATGGTCAAGGTTATTCTTAGATCCCTCGTTTTTCGCAATCCTACTCAAGTTCAATTAATATGTGGGGATCCTAGATATAAGCAGATGTATCCTAAGGAGGTGATTGACAAGTTTGTGAGCTTTGAACTTATGATCAAAGACTCCAAACACATTGTCAACTTGGAGCAAGGCGCCACCTCTACACCCAAGGTGCAACCCATTGCATTCAAAGCAACAGAAGAAAAGAAGGAGGAGTCTACACCAAGTAGGCTTCCAATCGATGTCTCCAAGCTCGACAACGAGGAGATGGCTCTTATTATTAAGAGCTTTCATCAAATCCTCAAGCAAAGGAGGAGGAAGCACTACAAACCCCACTCTAAGAGGGTGTGCTACCGGTGTGGTAAGTTCGGTCACTTTATAGTTAAATGTCCATATTCTAGTGAAAGTGATAGGGACGAAAACAAGAAGGGGAACAAGAAGATGGAGAAGAAGAAATACTACAAGAAGAAGGGTGGCGAGGCACATATGGTGCGGGAATGGGACTCCGACGAGAGCTCCACTAACTCCTCCGACGAGGACGTCACCAACATCGCCATCAACAAAGGCCTCCTCTTCCCCAACGTCGGCCACAAGTGTCTCATGGCAAAGGATGGCAAGAAGAAGAAGGTACACTCTAGAAGTACCCCCAAATATACTACATCTGATGATGAGGGTAGTTCTAGTGATAATGAAGATGATTTAGTTTCTCTCTTTGCCAACCTTACCATGGATCAAAATAAAAAATTAAACAAATTAATAGAAACCATTAACAAGAAGGATGATCTCTTGGAGTGCCAAGAGGACTTACTTGTTAAGGAAAATAAAAAATTTGTTAAGCTGAAAAATGCTTATGTTCTAGAAGTAGAAAAATGTGAAAATTTCTCTAGAGAGCTTAGCGTTTGCAATGATACAATTTCTTGTCTTTGAAATGAAAATGCCATTTTAAATGCTAAGATAGAAGAATTGAATGTTTGCAAACCCTCTACATCTACTATTGAGCATGTTACTATTTGCACTAGATGTAGAGATGTTAATGTTGAAGCTATTGGTGATCAATTTGCCATGATTAAAGAACAAAATGATCACATAGCTAAATTAACTGCAAAAATTGCCGAGCATGAGCTAGAAAATAGAAAAATTTAAATTTGCTAGAAGCATGCTCTATAATGGGAGACGTCTTGGCATTAAGGATGGCATTGGCTTCCAACAAGGCAGCCAAAGCAATGTCAAGCTTAATGCCCCCAAGAATTTTTCTAATTTTGTTATGGGTAAGGCTCCCATGATTCAGGATAGAGAGGGCTACATTTTATATCCTGTAAACTATCCTGAGCATAATATTAGGAAAATTCATGCTAGAAAACCTCACACTGTTTCTCATCATGCTTTTATTTATAAGAATGAGGCTTCTAGCTCTAGGCATACCACTCATATCAAAATGCCTAAAAAGAAAATTCCTAATGCATCAAATGAGCATAACATTTCATTTAAGACTTTTGATGCTTCTTATGTTTTAACTAACAAATCAGGCAAAGTAGTTGCCAAATATGTTGAGGGCAAACATAAGAGTCCCAAGACTTGTGTTTGGGTATCCAAGGTACTTGTTTTTAATGTCAAAGGACCCAAGACCGTTTGGGTACCTAAGAACAAGGCCTAAATTTGTTTTGTAGGTTTATGCATCCGGTGGTTCAAGTTGGATAATCGATAGCGAGTGCACAAACCACATGATAGAGGAGAAAATGATGTTCTCCTCATACGAGAAAAATGAAGATCCCCAACGAACTATTACATTCGGGGATGGAAATCAAGGTTTGGTCAAAGGTTTGGGTAAAATTGCTATATCTCCTGACCATTCCATTTCTAATGTTTTTCTTGTAGATTCTTTAGATTACAATTTGCTTTCTATTTCTCAATTATGCAAAATGGGCTACAACTGTCTTTTTACTGATATAGGTGTTACTGTCTTTAATAGAAGTGATGATTCAATAGCATTTAAGGGAGTGTTAGATGGTCAGCTATATTTAGTTGATTTTAATGATAACCAAGCTGAACTAGACACTTGCTTAATTTCTAAGACTAACATGGTTGGATCTGGCATCGCCGACTCACCCACGTTGGGATGAAAAATCTTCACAAACTTCTAAAGGGAGAACACATTTTAGGACTAACCAATATTCATTTTGATAAAGATAGAATTTATAGCGCATGTCAAGCAGGGAAGCAAGTTGGAGTTCAACATCCACACAAGAACATCATGACGACTAACAGGCCACTTGAGCTGCTCCACATGGATCTATTTGGCTCGATCGCTTATATAAGCATCGACGAGAGTAAGTACTGCCTTGTTATTATGGATGATTATTCTCGCTTCACTTGGGTATTCTTTTTGCAAGAAAAATCTCAAACCCAGGAGACCTTAAAGAGATTCTTGAGACGAGCTCAAAATGAGTTCGGACTGAGAATCAAAAAGATTAGAAGAGATAATGGAACGGAGTTCAAGAATTCACAAATTGAAGGATTTCTTAAGGAGGGCATCAAGCATGAATTTTCTTCTCCCTACACACCTCAACAAAATGGTGTTGTAGAGAGGAAGAATAGAACTCTCTTGGATATAGCAAGGACCATGCTTGATGAGTACAAGACACCAGATCGGTTTTGGGCGGAGGCGATCAACACCGGCTGCTACTCCATCAACCGACTCTATCTCCATCGAATCCTCAAGAAGACATCATATGAACTCCTCACTGGTAAAAAGCCCAATGTTTCTTATTTTAGAGTTTTTGGGAGCAAATGTTCTATTCTTATTAAAAGAGGTAGAAATTCTAAATTTGCTCCTAAAGCAGTAGAAGGCTTTTTACTTGGTTATGACTCAAACACAAGGGCATATAGAGTCTTCAACAAGTCCACGAGATTAGTTGAAGTTTCTTGTGACTTTGTGTTTGATGAGACTAATGGCTCCTAAGTGGAGCAAGTTGATCTTGATGAACTAGATGATGAAGAGGCTCCATACGTCGCACTAAGGAACATGTCTATTGGGGATGTGTGTCCTAAAGAATCCGAGAGCCTCCACAAGCACAAGATCAACCATCATCTTCTATGCAAGCATCTCCACCAACTCAAGATGAGGTTCAGGCTCAAGAAAATGAATATGAAGATCAAGATGATGAGCCACCTCAAGAGGAGGACATTGATCAAGAGGGAGATGAAGATAATGATGATAAGGAAGACGATCAAGAGATTCGGTATCAAAGACCACCACACCTAAGAGTCCATCAAGTAATTCAAAGAGATCACCCCGTCAACTCCATTCTTGGTGATATTCATAAGGGGGTAACCACTAGATCTCGAGTTGCTTATTTCTATGAACATTACTCTTTTGTTTCCTGAAAGTCGCCTAGAGGGGGGGTGAATAGGGCGAAACTGAAATTTACAAAGTTAATCACAACTACAAGCCGAGTTAGCGTTAGAAATAGAAATGAGTCCGAGAGAGAGGGCGCGAAACAAATCGCGAGCGAATAAAGAGTGAGACACGTGGATTTGTTTTTACTGAGGTTCGGTTCTTGCAAACCTACTCCCCGTTGAGGAGGCCACAAAGGCCGGGTCTTTTTCAACCCTTTCCCTCTCTCAAACGGTCCCTCGGACCGAGTGAGCTTCTCTTCTCAAATCAAAACCGGGAACAAAACTTCCCCGCAAGGACCACCACACAATTGGTGTCTCTTGCCTCGGTTACAAATGAGTTTATGATCACAAGAACAAATGAGAAAGAAAGAAGCAATCCAAGCGCAAGAGCTCAAAAGAACACAACAAATCTCTCTCGCTAATCACTAAAGTCTTGTGTGGAATTGGAGAGGATTTGATCACTTGGGTGTGTCTTGTATTAAATGCCTAGCTCTTGTAAGTGGTTGAGAGGTGGAAAACTTGGATCACTTGAATGTGGGGTGGTTGGGGGTATTTATAGCCCCAACCACCAAACTAGCCGTTTGGTGGAGGCTGTCTGTCGCATGGTGCACCGGACAGTCCGGTGCACACCGGACATGTTCGATGTGCCAGCCTCGTCACCCGGCCGTTAGGGTTCGACCGTTAGAGCTCTGACTGCTAGGCCCGCCTGGATGTCCGGTGGCGCACCGGACATGTACTGTAGAGTGTCCGGTGCGCCACGTCGCGCGTGCCTGACTTCTGCGCGCTCTGGCGCGCATTTAATGCCGCTGCAGGTGACCGTTGGCGCCGAAGTAGCCGTTGCTCCGCCGTTACACCGGACATGTCCGGTGAATTATAGTGGACTAGCCGTTGGTGGATTCCCGAAGCTGGCGAGTTCAGAGTCGCTTCTCCTTGGAGCACCGGACACTGTCCGGTGTACACCGGACAGTCCGGTGAATTATAGCGCGGCGGCTCTAAGTTTTCCCGAAGGTGCGAAGTTTGCGTTGGACTCCCCTGGTGCACCGGACATTGTCCGGTGTGCCGGACCAGGGTGCCTTCGGTTGTCCCTCTGCTCCTTTGTTTGAACCCTTTCTGTTGATCTTTTTATTGGCTTATTGTGAACCTTTGGTACCTGTAGAACTTATAAACTTGGGCAAGCTAGTTAGTCCAATTATTTGTGTTGGGCAATTCAACCACCAAAATTAATTTAGGAATATAGGTGTAAGCCTAATTCCCTTTCAATCTCCCCCTTTTTGGTGATTGATGCCAACACAAACCAAAGCAAATATAGAAGTGCAGAATTTGAACTAGTTTGCATATGCAAGTGCAAAGGTTACTTAGAATTGAGCCAATAAATATTACTTACTAGATATGCATGGATTGTTTCTTTATTTTTAACATTTTGGACCACGCTTGCACCACATGTTTTGTTTTTGCAAATTCTTTTTGTAAATCCTTTTCAAAGTCCTTTTGCAAAATAGTCAAAGGTAAATGAATAAGATTTTGCTAAGCATTTTCAAGTTTTGAAATTTTCTCCCCTTGTTTCAAATGCTTTTCCTTTGACTAAACAAAACTCCCCCTCAATAAATTCTCCTCTTAGTGTTCAAGAGAGTTTTAAGATATCAATTTTGAAAGGTGCTACTTTCTCCCCCTTTAGAACACAAAGAGATGCTAATTTTAAATTTACCAATTGAAAATCATTTTAAAATTAGGGTGGTGGGTGGTGGTGCGGTCCTTTTGCTTTGGGCTCATACTTTCTCCCCCTTTGGCATGAATCGCCAAAAACGGATACTTTGAGTGAGATATAAGCCCTGTGCTAACTATTTTTTTCCCTTTGGCAAATAAAACATATGAGTGAAGATTATACCAAAGACGGAGAGATGCTTGGAGCGACGGCGAAGGATGAGTTATGGAGTGGAGTGGAAGCCTTTGTTTTCACCGAAGACTCCAATTCCCTTTCAATACACCTATGACTTGGTTTGAAATACACTTGAAAACACATTAGTCATAGCATATATAAAAGAGACATGATCAAAGGTATATTTATGAGCTTAGTGTGCAAGACATCAAAAGAAATTCCTAGAATCAAGAATATTTAACTCATGCCTAAGTTTGGTAAAAGTTTGTTCATCTAGTGGCTTGGTAAAGATATCGGCTAATTGATCTTTAGTATTAATATATGCAATCTCGATATCCCCCTTTTGTTGGTGATCCCTAAGAAAATGATACCGAATGGCTATGTGTTTAGTGCGGCTATGCTCAACGGGATTATCCGCCATGCGGATTGCACTCTCATTATCACATAGAAGAGGGACTTTGGTCAATTTGTAACCATAGTCCCGCAGGGTTTGCCTCATCCAAAGCAATTGCCCGCAACAATGGCCTGCGGCAATGTCCTCGGCTTTGGCGGTAGAAAGAGCGACCGAATTTTGCTTCTTTGAAGCCCAAGACACCAAGGATCTTCCCAAGAACTGGCAAGTCCCCGATGTGCTCTTTCTATTAATCTTACACCCCGCCCAATCGGCATCCGAATAACCAATTAAATCAAATGTGGATCCCCAAGGGTACCAAAGCCCAAACTTAGGAGTATAAGCCAAATATCTCAAGATTCGTTTTACGGCCGTAAGGTGAGATTCCTTAGGGTCGGCTTGGAATCGTGCACACATGCATACGGAAAGCATAATGTCCGGTCGAGATGCACATAAATAGAGTAATGAACCAATCATCGACCGGTATACCTTTTGATCGACGGATTTACCTCCCGTGTCGAGGTCGAGATGTCCATTGGTTCCCATGGGAGTCTTGATGGGCTTGGCATCCTTCATCCCAAACTTGTTTAGAATGTCTTGAGTGTACTTTGTTTGGCAAATGAAGGTGCCCTCTTGGAATTGCTTTACTTGAAACCCCAAGAAATACTTCAACTCCCCCATCATCGACATCTCGAATTTTTGTGTCATGATCCTACTAAATTCTTCACATGTAGATTCGTTAGTAGACCCAAATATAATATCATCAACATAAATTTGGCATACAAACAAATCATTGTCAAGAGTTTTAGTGAATAAAGTAGGATCGGCCTTGCCGACTTTGAAGCCATTAGCAATAAGGAAATCTCTAAGGCATTCCTACCATGCTCTTGGGGCTTGCTTGAGCCCATAAAGCGCCTTAGAGAGCTTATAAACATGATTAGGGTACTCACTGTCTTCAAAGCCGGGAGGTTGCTCAACATAGACCTCTTCCTTGATTGGTCCATTGAGGAAAGCACTCTTCACGTCCATTTGGTAAAGCTTGAAGCCATGGTAAGTAGCATAGGCTAATAATATGCGAATTGACTCAAGCCTAGCTACGGGTGCATAGGTTTCACCGAAATCCAAACCTTCGACTTGGGAGTATCCCTTGGCCACAAGTTGAGCTTTGTTCCTTGTCACCACACCATGCTCGTCTTGCTTGTTGCGGAAGACCCATTTGGTTCCTACAACATTTTGGTTAGGACGTGGAACTAAATGCCATACCTCATTCCTAGTGAAGTTGTTGAGCTCCTCTTGCATCGCCATCACCCAATCCGAATCTTGAAGTGCTTCCTCTACCCTGTGTGGCTCAATAGAGGAAACAAAAGAGTAATGCTCACAAAAATGTGCAACATGAGATCTAGTGGTTACCCCCTTATGAATGTCGCCGAGGATGGTGTCGACGGGGTGATCTCGTTGGATTGCTTGGTGGAGTCTTGGGTGTGGCGGCCTTGGTTCTTCATCCTCCTTGTCTTGATCATTTGCATCTCCCCCTTGATCATTGTCGTCATCTTGAGGTGGCTCATCATTTTGATTTTCTCCTTCATCAACTTGAGCCTCATCCTCAATTTGAGTTGGTGGGGATGCTTGCGTGGAGGAGGATGGTTGATCTTGTGCATTTGGAGGCTCTTCGGATTCCTTAGGACATACATCCCCAATGGACATGTTCCTTAGCGCGATGCACGAAGCCTCTTCTTCACCTATCTCATCAAGATCAACTTGCTCTACTTGAGAGCCGTTAGTCTCATCAAACACAACGTCACAAGAAACTTCAACAAGTCCTGAGGACTTGTTAAAGACTCTATATGCCCTTGTGTTTGAATCATATCCTAGTAAAAAGCCTTCTACAGTCTTAGGAGCAAATTTAGATTTTCTTACTCTTTTAACAAGAATAAAGCATTTGCTACCAAAGACTCTAAAATATGAAATATTGGGCTTTTTACCGGTTAAGAGTTCGTATGATGTCTTCTTGAGGATTCGGTGTAGATATAACCGGTTGATGGCATAGCAAGCGGTGTTAACCGCTTCGGCCCAAAACCGATCCGGCGTCTTGTACTCATCAAGCATGGTTCTTGCCATGTCCAATAGAGTTCGATTCTTTCTCTCCACTACACCATTTTGTTGTGGGGTGTAGGGAGAAGAAAACTCATGCTTGATGCCCTCCTCCTCAAGGAAGCCTTCAATTTGAGAGTTCTTGAACTCCGTACCGTTGTCGCTTCTAATTTTCTTGATCCTTAAGCCGAACTCATTTTGAGCCCGTCTCAAGAATCCCTTTAAGGTCTCTTGGGTATGGGATTTTTCCTGCAAAAAAAACCAAGTGAAGCGAGAATAATCATCCACAATAACTAGACAGTACTTACTCCCACCGATGCTTATGTAAGCAATCGGGCCGAATAGATCCATGTGTAGGAGCTCCAGTGGCCTGTCAGTCGTCATGATGTTCTTGTGTGGATGATGAACACCAACTTGCTTCCCGGCTTGGCATGCGCTATAAATCCTGTCTTTCTCAAAATGAACATTTGTTAATCCTAAAATGTGTTCACCCTTTAGAAGCTTATGAAGGTTCTTCATTCCAACATGGGCTAGTCGGCGGTGCCAGAGCCAACCCATGTTAGTCTTAGCAATTAAGCAAGTGTCGAGTTCAGCTCTATCAAAATCTACCAAGTATAGCTGACCCTCTAACACTCCCTTAAATGCTATTGAATCATCACTTCTTCTAAAGACAGTGACACCTACATCAGTGAATAGACAGTTGTAGCCCATTTGACATAATTGAGATACGGAAAGCAAATTGTAATCTAATGAATCAACAAGAAAAACATTGGAAATGGAATGGTCAGGAGATATAGCTATTTTACCCAAACCTTTGACCAAACCTTGGTTTCCATCCCCGAATGTGATAGCTCGTTGGGGATCTTGGTTTTTCTCGTAGGAGGAGAACATCTTCTTCTCCCCTGTCATGTGGTTTGTGCACCCGCTATTGATGATCCAACTTGAGCCCCCGGATGCATAAACCTAAAACACAAGTTTAGTTCTTGACTTTAGGTACCCAAACGGTTTTGGGTCCTTTGGCATTAGAAACAAGAACTTTGGGTACCCAAACACAGGTCTTGGAGCCCTTGTGTTTGCCCCCAACAAACTTGGCAACTACCTTGCCGGATTTGTTAGTTAAAACATATGATGCATCAAAAGTTTTAAATGAAATGCTATGATCATTTGATGCACTAGGAGTTTTCTTCTTAGGCAACTTAGCACGGGTTGGTTGCCTAGAGCTAGATGTCTCACCCTTATACATAAAAGCATGGTTGGGGCCAGAGTGAGACTTCCTAGAATGAATTCTCCTAATTTTGCTCTCAGGGTAGCCGGCAGGGTACAAAATGTAGCCCTCGTTATCCTGAGGCATGGGAGCCTTGCCCTTAACAAAATTAGACAATCTTTTAGGAGGGGCACTAAGTTTGACATTGTCTCCCCTTTGGAAGCCAATGCCATCCTTGATGCCAGGGCGTCTCCCACTATAGAGCATACTTCTAGCAAATTTAAATTTTTCATTCTCTAAGTTATGCTCGGCAATTTTAGCATCTAGCTTTGCTATATGATCATTTTGTTGTTTAATTAAGACCATGTGATCATGAATAGCATTAATATCAACATCTCTACATCTATCACAAATAGACACATGCTCAACGGTAGATGTAGAGGGTTTGCAAGAATTAAGTTCAACAATCTTAGCACGCAAAATATCATTGTTATCTCTAAGATCGGAAATTGTAACATTGCAAACATCTAATTCTTTAGCCTTAGCAATTAATTTTTCATTTTCAATCCTAAGGCTAGCAAGAGAGGTGTTTAATTCTTCAATCTTAGCAAGCAAATCATCATTATCATTTCTAAGATCGTGAATTGAAACATCACAAACATGAGAATCAACCTTAGCAATTAATTTGGCATTTTCATTTCTAAGGTTGGCAATAGTGTCATGGCATGTGCTTAGCTCACTAGATAATTTTTCACATTTTTCAACCTCTAGAGCATAAGCATTTTTTACCTTAACATGCTTCTTGTTCTCCTTAATTAGGAAGTCCTCTTGAGAATCCAAGAGGTCATCCTTCTCATGAATAGCACTAATTAATTCATTTAACTTTTCCTTTTGTTGCATGTTAAGGTTGGCAAAAAGAGTGCGCAAGTTATCCTCCTCATTGCTAGCATCATCCTCATCACTAGAGGTTTCATATTTAGTGGAGGATCTTGATTTTACCTTCTTCCTTTTGCCGTCCTTTGCCATGAGGCACTTGTGGCCGACGTTGGGAAAGAGAAGTCCCTTGGTGACGGCGATGTTGGCGGCGTCCTCGTCGGAGGAGGAGTCGGTGGAGCTCTCGTCGGAGTCCCACTCGCGGCACACATGGGCATCGCCACCCTTCTTCTTGTGATATCTCTTCTTCTCCTTTCTTCTCCCCTTCTTGTCGTCGCCCCTGTCACTGTCACTAGAAATAGGACATTTGGCAATAAAGTGACCGGGCTTACCACACTTGTAGCAAACTTTCTTGGAGCGGGGCTTGTAATCTTTCCCCCTCCTTTGCTTGAGGATTTGACGAAAGCTCTTGATGATGAGTGCCATCTCCTCGTTGTCAAGTTTGGAGGCGTCGATGGGTGTTCGACTTGGGGTAGCTTCCTCCTTCTTTTCTTCCGTCGCCTTGAATGCGACCGGTTGTGCTTCGGACGTGGAGGGGCCATCAAGCTCGTTGATCTTCTTTGAGCCTTTGATCATCAACTCAAAGCTCACAAAATTACCTATAACTTCCTTGGGGGTCATTTGTGTATATCTAGGATTGCCTCGAATTAATTGAACTTGAGTAGGGTTAAGGAAAACAAGTGATCTTAGAATAACCTTAACCACTTCATGGTCATCCCATTTTTTGCTCCCGAGGTTGCGCACTTGGTTCACCAAGGTTTTGAGCCGGTTGTACATGTCTTGTGGCTCCTCCCCTTGGCGAAGACGGAAGCGACCGAGCTCCCCCTCGATCGTCTCCCGCTTGGTGATCTTGGTCACCTCGTCTCCTTCGTGCGTGGTCTTTAGCACGTCCCAAATCTCCTTTGCGCTCTTCAACCCTTGCACTTTATTATACTCCTCTCGACTTAGAGAGGTGAGGAGTATAGTTGTGGCTTGGGAGTTGAAGTGCTCGATTTGGGCCACCTCGTCCTCATCATAATCCTCATCCCCTACGGATGGTACCTGTACACCAAACTCAACAACATCCCATATACTTTTGTGGAGTGAGGTTAGGTGATATCGCATCATATCACTCCACCTAGCATAATCTTCACCATCAAATGTTGGTGGTTTGCCTAATGGGACGGAAAGTAAAGGTGTATGTTTAGGAATGCGAGGGTAGCGTAGGGGGATCTTACTAAACTTCTTGCGCTCATGGCGCTTAGAAGTGACGGACGGCGCGTCGGAGCCGGAGGTCGATGGTGATGAGGAGTCGGTCTCATAGTAGACCACTTTCCTCATCCTCTTGTGCTTGTCGCCTCCCCGATGCGACTTGTGGGAAGAGGATTTCTTCTCCTTCCCCTTCCCTTTGTTGGAGGAGTCCTTTTTCTCCTTCCTCTTGTTGCGGGACTCTTCCGATGAAGCCTCCCCGTGGCTTGTAGTGGGCTTGTTGCCGGTCTCCATCTCCTTCTTGGCGTGATCTCCCGACATCACTTCGAGCGGTTAGGCTCTAATGAAGAACCTGCTCTGATACCAATTGAAAGTCGCCTAGAGGGGGGGTGAATAGGGCGAAACTGAAATTTACAAAGTTAATCACAACTACAAGCCGGGTTAGCATTAGAAATAGAAATGAGTCCGAGAGAGAGGGTGCAAAACAAATCGCGAGCGAATAAAGAGTGAGACACGTGGATTTGTTTTACCGAGGTTCGGTTCTTGCAAACCTACTCCCCGTTGAGGAGGCCACAAAGGCCGGGTCTTTTTCAACCCTTTCCCTCTCTCAAACGGTCCCTCGGACCGAGTGAGCTTCCTTCTCAAATCAAAACCGGGAACAAAACTTCCCCGCAAGGACCACCACACAATTGGTGTCTCTTGCCTCGGTTACAAATGAGTTTATGATCACAAGAACAAATGAGAAAGAAAGAAGCAATCCAAGCGCAAGATCTCAAAAGAACACAACAAATCTCTCTCGCTAATCACTAAAGCCTTGTGTGGAATTGGAGAGGATTTGATCACTTGGGTGTGTCTTGTATTGAATGCCTAGCTCTTGTAAGTGGTTGAGAGGTGGAAAACTTGGATCACTTGAATGTGGGGTGGTTGGGGGTATTTATAGCCCCAACCACCAAACTAGCCGTTTGGTGGAGGCTGTCTGTCGCATGGCGCACTGGACAGTCCGGTGCACACCGGACATGTCCGGTGCGCCAGCCACGTTACCCGACCGTTAGGGTTTGACCGTTGGAGCTCTGACTGCTGGGACCGCCTGGATGTCCGGTGGCGCACCGGACATGTACTGTAGAGTGTCCGGTGCACCACGTCGCGCGTGCCTGACTTCTGCGCGCTCTGGCTCGCATTTAATGCCGCTGCAGGTGACCGTTGGCGATGAAGTAGCCGTTGCTCCGCCGTTACACCGGACAGTCCGGTGTACACCGGACATGTCCGGTGAATTATAGCGGACTAGCCGTTGGTGGATTCCCGAAGCTGGCGAGTTCAGAGTCGCTTCTCCTTGGAGCACCGGACACTGTCCGATGTACACCGGACAGTCCGATGAATTATAGCGCGGCGGCTCTGAGTTTTCCCGAAGGTGCGAAGTTTGCGTTGGACTCCCCTAGTGCACCGGACATTGTCCGGTGGCACACCGGACAGTCCGGTGCGCCCGACCAGGGTGCCTTCGGTTGTCCCTTTGCTCCTTTGTTTGAACCCTTTCTCTTGATCTTTTTATTGACTTATTGTGAACCTTTGGTACCTATAGAACTTATAAACTTGGGCAAGCTAGTTAGTCCAATTATTTGTGTTGGGCAATTCAACCACCAAAATTAATTTAGGAATATAGGTGTAAGCCTAATTCCCTTTCATTTCCTCTATTGAGCCATACAGGGTGGAGGATGCACTAAGAGATCTAGATTAGGTGGTGGCAATGCAAGAGGAGCTCAACAACTTCACTAGGAATGAGGTATGACATTTAGTTCCACGTCCTAATCAAAATGTTGTAGGTATCAAGTGGGTATTCCGTAACAAGCAAGATGAACATGGTGTGGAGACAAGGAACAAAGCCCGACTTGTAGCCAAAGGGTATTCACAAGTCAAAAGTTTGGATTTTGATGAAACCTATGCACCTGTAGCTAGGCTTGAGTCAATTCGAATATTACTTGCCTATGCTACTTACCATGGCTTCAAGCTTTATCAAATGGACATGAAAAATGTCTTCCTCAATGGCTCTATCAAGGAAGAGGTCTATGTTGAGCAACCTTCCGTCTTTGAAGATAGTGAGTATCCTAACAATGTATATAAGCTCTCAAAGGCGCTTTATGGGCTCAAGCAAGTCCTAAGAGCATGGTATGAATGCCTGTGAGACTTTCTTATTACTAATGGCTTCAAAGTCGGAAAGACCGATCCTACTCTCTTCACTAAAACTATTGCAAAAGACTTATTTATATGCCAAATTTATGTTGATGATATTATATTTGGGTCTACTAACAAGTCATCTTGTGAAGAGTTTAGTAGGATTATGATACATAAATTCGAGATGTCAATGATGGGGGAGTTGAAGTATATTGCCGTAGGCCATTGCTGTGCACAATTACTTTGGATGAGGCAAAACCTTAGGGACTGACTACAAGTTGATCAAAGTCCCTCTCCTATGTGATAATGAGAGTACAATCCGCATGGCGGATAATCCCATTGAACACAGCCGCACCAAGCACATAGACATCTGGTATCACTTTCTGAGAGATCACCAACAAAAGGGGATATCAAAATTGCTTATGTTATTACCCACAATCAATTAGCCGATATCTTTACCAAGCCATTAGATGAGAAGACCTTTAGCAAACTTAGGAATGAGCTAAATATATTTGATTCTCGAAACTTTGATTGAAACATTGCACACATAGCTTTTTTATATACCTTTGATCATGTCTCTTTCATATTGGTACAAATACATATTTCTTATTCTTCTTGTGCCAAGGTTAAGACTAATGTGCTTTCAAGTGTATTTCTATGATTAGTCTTAAATTGAAAGGGAAATGAAGTATTCGGCAAAGGCAAGGCTTCCACTCCAACTCTGACGGTATCATTTATCCTTTGCCGTTACTCGTGTAACTCTCAATTGGTATGACCCTTCACTCATATTTATTTTACCATTTGGGAGAAAGTATTAGGCCCCACAAGGGGAGAAAATGTAAATGGCTCTCAAAGTTCTTTGTTTTTGGCGATTAATGCCAAAGGGGGAGAAATTATTAAGCCCAAAGCAAAAGGACCGCACCACCATTTTAAAAATTTTAGTGTATATGTCAAATTGGTATCAAAATTTTTCAAAAGGAAGTGTTTTTCAATTGGTATATTATTTTGACTTAATGAGTATGAAAAATATTTCAATTGGTATCTTATTTTGACTTCATGAGTATGAAAAATATTTTCAATTGGTATTTTAGTTAGCCTCTACATGAATTTTCAATTGGTATCTCATTTGGCTTCAAAATTTCAAATAAGGATAGAAATTTCAGTTGGTATAAGTTCATTTGACATCTATTTAAAAAAGGGAAATCGTTTCAAAAACCCTCTTGAAAGCTAAGGGGAGAATTTCTTCAGGGGGAGCTTTCATTTAGTCAAAGGAAAAGCATTTGAAACAGGGGGAGGAATTTCAAATCTTGAAAATGCCTCTTACAATCATATTCTTATACCTTTGACAACTTGCAAAAGATTTTGAAAAAGATTTTTCTAAGAGATTTGCAAAAACAAACGAGTGGTGTAAATGTGGTCCAAAATGTTAAATAAGAGAAAAGCAATCCGTTCATTTTAGACACATGCATAGTCTTTCAATTGGTTCAATTCTAAGTAACCTATGCATATTCATCATAAATGCAAACTAGTCACATTTTTGCACTTTATATTTGCTTTGGTTTGTGTTGGCATCAATCACTAAAATGGGGGAGACTGAAAGGGAAATGGGTTTAATCATTTCCAATAATCGATTTTGTTGGTTGACGTCCATCATAAACCACGTGGACTAACTAGTTTGCCTAGATGTCATTTATCTCAGGTGTATAAGGTTCAATACAAACCAAGAAATAAATTCAGTTGGGGGCACAAAAAATTTGGAGCCAGGGACATAAGAGTGTGCTGTCTTTGGTACACCAGACACTGTCCGGTGCACCAGGCCAGGCACCCAACGAACATGCCACTCTCGGGAATTCTCTGGACACGCTCCGCTATAATTCATCGAACTGGCCGGTGTGCACCAGACATGTCCGTTGAGCCAGCGGAGCAACGGTCGCTGCGCGTCAACGGTCGACTGCAAAAGTGAACAGTGATAAACAGTGCATGGTAGAAGTCAGAGCGCAGAAGTCAGAGGTCATCGGACATTTTCGGTGTGGCACCGGACTGTCCGGTGCAACTACAGGACAAGACTTCCAACGATCAAATCGCTCCAAACCCCAACTGGAGCGCTGACGTGGCACGCACCGGATAGTGAACAATGGATGCCCGGTGCACCACCGGACTGTCCGGAGTGCCCATCACCAGCAGAAACAGCCAACGGCTAGGAAGTGGTTGGAGGCTATAAATACCCCCAACCACCTCATTCAAAGCCATCCAAGTATTCTGAAGTTCCTATTCAATACAAGAGCAAAGTCCAACCACTCAAAGACACATTCAAAACATTCAATCCTCTCCAAGTCTCAAAATCAACTCAACCACTTAGCGACTTGAGAGAGAAAGCTTTTGTATTCATTTGTGCTCTTGTTGCTTGGATTGCCTCTCTTCCTTTCTCATTCTTATTTCTAAGTGCTTGTAAAGCTAGCAAGAGACACCTAAGTGTGTGGTAGTCCTTGCGGGGTCTTAGTGACCCGATTGATTAAGGAGAAGGCTCACTCGATCTAAGTAACCATTTGAGAGAGGGAAAGGGTTCAAATAGACCCGGCCTTTATGGCCTCCTCAACGGGGACTAGGTTCTTTGGAACTGAATCTCGGTAAAATAAATCACCGTGTTAATTTGTGTTGATTTTTATTTGATTTGTTTTCCCTATTTCCTCTCTCTAAAGTTTCCTTGCCAATATTGATTTGAGTTTGCTCCCAAACGTCATCCGCATCATTTGAGCAACTCGTGGCAAGAGAAACAATCTTCCACTCTCGGATTTAATTCTAACGCTAACCCCGGCCTTAGTGTGTGTTTAAGTTTATAAATTTCAGGTTTCGCCTATTCACCCCCCTCTAGGCGACTTTCAGTTAATACTCTGGGACTATACCAGTGTTTCTAATAGAGAACGGACTCTCTTTGGTCAGTATATAACTCTTTTTTACTATCTTAACTAAAAGATAGAGCTCATGTCATCATATTAAAAAAAATTAGGTTGATCGATTGGCTACGATTTCGTCGAGCGTGAAATCTCTAACTCGAATTGGAGCAACGATGCTAGTTGTTCGTCTGAGTCCGACTAAGGCTTATGCCAACAAGAGCGGCAGGGTGGACAATAGGCCCCTCCTATCGCCCGACATGGGGTGAGAGGCGGCGAGAGGGCGCCCCCAGGCGACGCCGCTCGCGCCCGGTGAGAGTAGGCGAGATCGTGCCACTCTCACCCACATTGGAGCATGTGCCCGGGTGAGATGCGGGTGACGCCCGGGTGTAGGCGGTGTGCGGACGAGAGCGTGGGGTGAGAGCGAGGTTGTGCGTTCCGATTTGTCCACCTGGCCACATCAGCGTCACGTGTGCTAGTCGTTGCAACTAGACATTTTTTATCGTTTGGAGACCAAAAAATTCAAAAAATTGCAAATTGTTTTTACAAATTTCATCTCCAATCCATCTATAAATACCCAGAAAGGACATGCTTTTGAAGCAATGAAACATGCTAAATGGTCGATCAATCGTGGATATGGATCCAACTGGAAGACATACACATGCCTAAAGATGGTCGAAAAAGAACTTTGTTTGGTCGATGACGAAAAAGAGGAACCAAAAACGAAAAGGGAAGAGGAGGAAGAAAATGAGGATGAGATCAATGACTCTAATTAAATTTATATAAATTTTGTAATTTTCACGTACTTTTATTTTAATTATTATACACTTTGTAATTTTTAATTTAATAAATAATTATTATGTTGTGTGATTTTTAAGCGTCCAAACAAATCTGCCTATAAATTACTTAGTTTTGAAATTGAAAAACTGATATAGGTGTAGGGTTAGACTACGGTGCACTGAAACAGTAAGAACTACAGAGTCAAAAGGCAACGTGACAGGGGCGAGAGGAAGATAGTGCACCGGCACCAGCCTTACATATACGCACACGCAGTCACCGACTTGGACAACCGTGATCTGCCGTCGACGGATCAATGGATCGATCGGCGGCCCAGTGATCCCTGTGGTTCTCTACCACTTACTGGCATAGTAGACTAGTAGTGCATGCTGCGGCATCATGCCATCCACTACCGGAATCCGAGCCTTTGCCGAGTGCCGGAAGCTTTGCCGAGTGCCTTTTCTCGGGCACTCGGCAAAGATGGCTTTGCCGAGAGCCGCACTCGGCAAAGCTCGGCTCTCGGTAACGAGTGTCTTTACCGAGCGTTGGACACTCGGTACAGGTCCACACTCGGCAAATACATGTTTGCCGAGTGTCAAACACTCGGCAAAGGGGGCTCTCGGCAAAGGGCCGTCAGCGGCCGTCCCAAAGCTGACGGCCGTCAGTCTTTGCCGAGAGCCAATGGTTGGCACTCGGCAAAGAGTCTTCTTTGCCGAGTGTCGCCCAGTTGACACTCGGCAAAGATCTCTTTGCCGAGTGTCATCCCTAGACACTCGGCAAAGTTTATTTTTATTTCTTTTATTTTGTCTCCCAAACTTTTTGTGGTATGTTCCTACACTATGTAGACCTACATGTATCATTTGTGGACAATTTTAACAGAGTTTCAATCGTTAGTAGATTTAGTTCGTTTCTTTGAATTTCTTCGGAAAATTTAGATTTGAACTGCAGGTCACTCGAAACTTGGAAAACCGTGCATGAAAAAATGATATTCATGTTACTTAGCATAAGTTACGACCGATTCCAGGAGCGGACCAAAAACTTCGAGCAACATGCTCACTAAACATGGCCGTGAACTTGGCATCCACATGTTTAAAAATTGTATAAAACACAAACAAAGTCAGAAAATCTTGAAACTTGTCCACGTGTCATGATATGATATGTACAGGCTGCGATAAAAAATTGAAAAAATTTCGAGAAAACTATGACGCGTTATGTGTACAAACCTAAGAGATCCACATTGAAACTCTATGATTTCATGTGTAGTTCTCTTAGGTTTCTACACATAGTGTCTCACAACTTTGTCCAAACATTCTCAATTTTTTATCACAACCTGTACATATGATATCATGACACGTGGACAAGTTTCATGATTTTCTGACTTTGTTTGTGTTTTATACAATTTTTAAACATGTGGATGGCAAGTTCACGGCCATGTTTAGTGAGCATGTTGCTTTAAGTTTTCGGTCCGCTCCTGTAATCGGTCGTAACTTATGCTAAGTAACATGAATATCATTTTTTCATGCACGGTTTTCCAAGTTTCGAGTGACCTGCAGTTCAAATTTGAATTTTCCGAAGAAATTCAAATAAACAAACTAAATCTACTAGCTATTTCGAACTCTGTTAAAATTGTCCACAAATGATACATGTAGATCTACATAGTGTAGGAACATACCACAAAAAGTTTGGGAGACAAAATAAAAAAAACACAAATGCACTTTGCCGAGTGTCTATAGATGACACTCGGCAAAGCCGTCTTTGCCGAGTGCTAGATGTGTGGCACTCGGCAAAGAGGTAGTAAAGAATCTTTGCCGAGTGCCAGATCGGCGGAACTCGGCAAAGAGTTCTTTGCCGAGTGTCTTAACGGGGGACACTCGGCAAAGATTTCTTTGCCGAGTGCCGCCGATCTGGCACTCGGCAAAGAATATTTTAAAATTTTAAAAAAATCTTTGCCGAGTGCCAGATCGCTGGCACTCGGCAAAGAGGGAAAATAACTATCCGATCTTCTTTCTCCTTTCTCTTCTCTCACGCGCTCTCTTCCTCAGCTCTGCCCGCCGCCGCGCCGTGCCCGCCGCCGTCGTCCGCGCGCCCGCTCGCCGTCGTCTGCGCGCCCGCTCGCCTGGTGCCCGCCGCCTGGTGCCCGCCGCCGTCGTCCGTCGTCGTCGTCCCACGCCAGTGCCCGCCGCCTGGTGCCCGCCGCCTGGTGCCCGCCGCCGTCGTCCGCCGCCAGTGCCATCCCACGCGCCTGGTGCCCGCCGCCGTCGTCCGCGCGCCGTGCGCGCCAGCTCGCCGTCGTCCACGCGCCGTGTGCCCGCTCGCCGCCGCGCCGTGTGCCCGCTCGCCGTCGTCCGCGCGCCGTGTGCCAGCTCGCCGTCGTCCGCCCGCCGCGCCGTGTGGCCGCCCACGCGCCGTGTGCCCGCCGCCGTCGTCCGCCCGCCGCGCCGTGTGGCCGCCCACGCGCCGTGTGCCCGCCGCCGCGCCGTCGTCCGTCCGCTCGCCGTCGTCCGCCCGCTCGCCGTCGTCCGCCCGCCGTCCGCGCCTCCGGTACGTAGAGGATGTAGCCTTCGAACTGCCACAGTGCTGTTTATTGATTAGTAGATTATTTATTGCGTCGTTGCGTATAGAAGGAGAATGAGGGTATTTGTGCGTAGGTTGAATGTCCTTATCATTTTATGCATGGATTTTCGGCCATCGTGCCGTTGAATTATGCGTGGATGTCAGCCATCGTGCTGATAGTTTTATTTGCAGGATTTTGAAACCTCCCCGTGCAGGGGAGGTGCTGCCGAAATTTTCTGTTGCTAGGCTTTTGTATTAACAGACTTGTGTTTCTTTTTTACAGAGAAGATACTTGTCTTCCTAGCCGCTGCGGGTCTGCCTGCACCGCGTCGCGTCGCCACTGCACCGACCCGCCACAGCCCCACTAGCCTGACTCCACCGCCACCCTAGGTATAACCTCTATTTCCGCATCATGGTCGTAGATCACGTAACCCAGTTAGGCGTCTCCCGTTCGAAAGTGATACGGTGTAGATATGCAGATCTTTGCATATCTACAAATGTATCAGTTTCGAATTGTCCACGTTTTTTGGACAGCCCGGGGTTGCGTAGATGGTGTTAGTTTCCATGCTCTACTCCGGTCCGAGAAAGAGTTTCGGCGTCACCTCCCTGTTGTTCTCCGGACAGTACACTCTCCCTGCCAGGACGTGTATCCGGAGAACAGCGGGGAGGTGCTGCCGAAATTCTATCTCGGATCGGAGTAGAGCATGGAAACTAACTCCATCTACGCAACCGCGGGTGGGATTAGGACCTATCCTCACCTATTAGAAGGTAGGAACGTAGTGTACATGCATTACATGTCTATATTAAACTATACTCGGTTATATATGTTAGAGGATGGAGGACCGTGAGTGGATGTACACGGGCCGCGTTCGACGTAATGATGTCACCCCAGAATGGATTAGGAAGACCGATGCTTTCGTGGAACGGGCATATGGCGAAGCTGTTAAAGGAGCTAGCCTAGTCCCTTGTCCGTGCAGCAAATGTGACAACCGGAAAAGAAAACCAAAGAAGGCCATGGTAGAACATATTTGGAAGAATGGATTTACGCCGGACTATACTCGGTGGATCTTCCATGGTGAAGCGCATCGCACGAGAGAGGAGGTGGTGAGACAACGCGTCGAGGATTACGATGCTGATGCCGGGGTAGCAGACATGTTGAACGACTATCACGAGGCACAGTTCGCCGAAGGACGTACGGAGGACGAGCCAGAGGCGACCGCAAAGGCATTCTACGACATGTTTGACGCGGCACAGAAACCCCTTCACGGCAAGACAAAGGTTTCTCAACTGGATGCCATTGGGCGTATAATGGCGTTGAAGTCGCAGTATAGCATGAGTCAAGACGCCTTCGATGGTTTGTTGACAGTTATTGGCAGCCTGCTTCCGGAGGATCACGTTCTGCCAAAGAGCATGTACGAGGCACAGAAACTCCTTCGTGCACTCAAGATGACGTATGAGCAGATACATGCTTGTCCGAAGGGCTGCGTCCTATTTAGGAAAGAACACACTGAGGCAAAGTACTGTTCGAAGTGTAAATCGTCTAGGTTCATGGAGGTAGACTCTGGTGATGGACAGAAGAAGCAGCTCGACATCCCCGTGACAATCCTACGCCACCTTCCGTTCATACCGAGGATCCAGCGTCTATACATGACAGAGGAATCCGCGAAACAGATGACATGGCACAAAAAAGGCAAACGATACAATCCTGACAAGATGGTTCACGCATCCGATGGTGAAGCATGGACCCACTTTGATGCCATTCACCATGAGAAAGCCAAAGAGGCTCGACATGTTCGTGTTGCGCTGGCCACAGATGGGTTCAATCCCTATGGAATGACCGCTGCCCCATACACATGTTGGCCCGTGTTCGTTATCCCCATCAATCTCCCCCCGGCGTATGGAAGAATTGAAGAAATATATGAACTCAATTTTTATGGTTCCAAACCTCTTACTCCAGTGATATTCAAATGTCATTGGTTTGACCCTCAAGTGACGAGACGGACACATTCTAATCTTGGGATAGTCGAAATTCGACAGGATTCCACCTTAGCAGGAGACGATGTCTATATCGTTGCCCAACAGGCCACACAAGTGTATTATCTCCCATATGCGTGTCAAACGAAAGAACATCTTAAGGGTTGGGATGTTGTGTATAAGGTATCGCCGCACGGGAGGTTACCTGTTCCTAACGATGAAGATTACAACTTAGACCCGGACACATATGATGGAGAGTTCTTCCAAGAAGATGGGCTAGAAGGGCGATTTGAGATAGACTTAACCGAAGCTATCGGAATGGACGTAGATATTGAAATGGTTGTTGATGAGGAGGAGGATGAGGTGCAAAATGATAATGACTTAGTAATCCTTGAAGGCAATGACATTACTGACGAACTTGCTTCTTCCGATGGTGTGGAGATTGAAATGCTTGATAGTGATGATGAGAGTTATGATCCGGCTAACCCCGACACATATGAAGATTATTTTTAATCGATGTAATGCTATATGACTTTTTATTTCGCACCTGTTTTTAAATACATCTTTTTATATGTGCTTATTTGTTTACTCTTAATTGCAGGTTGTTGGACAAATATGGTGGGCGGTTTCCTGAGGAGGAGGAGGGGGAGGAGGAGTAGGACGGCGGACGATGCACAGCAGGCAGCGCAACAGGACGAGGCAGAGCAGGCAGCGCAGCAGCAGGCGGCGCCTCAGGACGACGACGGCCAGCAGCAGGACGACGACGACCAGCAGCAGGACGCCTCAGGTTCAGGCGGCTCTAGTTCGAGGAGCATCTACCTGCGAGGCCCCGCGAGTCTCCCTCAGCGTCCCATACTTCGGGACAGACGACCGCTGATTCGGCCGGAAGGGGAGAGGTATGTAACTTTATGTTCTTCATTCTTGTTCATATTATGTGTTCAAAATCATAATATAAACTAATACTTTTTATTTATCACTTGGACAGGTCTTGGACGGTTTTGGATTATGCTGGGGGTCATCGTCGCCCCCCCAATGGCATCCTCGGCCTGCTGTGCAGGGAACACTTCCCTGGACTTGTGGAGTACGCCGGAGTGACGGGCCTAGCCTTCACCTTTGACCACTACGCAGTCGCCCCCGATGCAGTAGACCGGGACGGCAGGGAATTCAATAACAAGGCGGAGCGGGTGAAGCAAGAGCTGTGGGTAAGTCTTAGTATAATGTAAAATATGTCGCATTCGTTGCAAATTCTTGAAATAATGTATGGATACATCGTTTTTGTATGCAGGATTTCTTCAGATGCGATGCTGGATACGAGGCTAGGGCGGATGTGGTGGCCACCACGAGCTGTAAGAAGCTCGTCGTGGACATGCACTATGAGGCCCGCATCCAGGCCATCATCACCTACCACGGCTCCGTCCTTGGGGAGAAGGTGACCAAAACTCAAGCCCGAACCATGTCGTTGACCAGGGAGCAGTACCTGCAGGTAAAGTCATGCATGTTTGGTACCAGTACTCGATACATGAATTTTATTTTATCTTCTGATATGCACTTTACGTGTTTACTTTGCAGATGATTCCACATTGGTGCGCCGCACATCCTCTGTGCTGGGAGCAGATGGTGGATAGGTGGTGTTCGGCTGAGTGGGACGAGGCGCACACAGCTAGCCGGGAACGGCGTTTGATGATGCAAGGCCCCTCCCACCACCAAGGCAGCCGGAGCCTGGGCCAATATGCCGAAGCATGGGTACGCCACCTTTTTTATTTAGATATATAGCACTAAGTTAGATATTATTTCTAACTATCTCGTTGGTTTTCGTTGCAGTCGGCGTCACATGGTGGAAGGCCTTGCTCCACCTTCTCGGCCTATGCTATGGCCCATAAGGGTAAGGCGACGTCCGACGTCACCTACAACCCGGATGACGGGCCCGAGGCCTACACCAACCCCGCCGTCTACAGCCGCCTCCATGACTACACCGCCATGGCGCAGGAGGTCCATGGCCCAGACTATGATCCGAGCACCGAGCCGATCGACACCGATGTGCTCATGAGGGTCGGAGGAGGCAAGAGACATGGGCGGTACTGGATTGCCGACGGGGCAATCGACTCGTCCTCCACTCCCACTCTGTCTCAGGTGAGAGCAAGGAGCACGGGCTCGAGTCCAGTCATACGACCTCGGCACGACAGTTCACAGCATCGCATACAGCAACTCGAGGTTAGTGTAACTCGTCCTTCCTTGAGTTATATACCTACTCTTTGAGTTACTATAACGTTGGCTTGTAATATTACAGACCCAACTAGAAGAAGAGAGGAGGGAACGTCGCGAGATGGAGGCGAGGATCATGGCGGAGCGGGAGGCGGAGCGGGAGGCCCGCCGGGCAGATCAACAGAGGATGGCGGAGATGTTCCAGTACATGCAGAGCCTTGGCGCCGCACAGGGCATCGCTCCGCCACCTCCATTGTTCCCTCCAGTTGACCCTGCTCTCTTCCACACTCCTGTGAGTATCAAAATTGTAGTTAGATGTTTGTAATGCATCTGGTATAACACATGCAATCTCTTTTCTGTGCAGGGCCAATCTGGGGAGGCATCCAACAATCCTCCGGAAGGGTTCAGCCCAACGCAGCCCCGGTCAAGCCGCCCACCTCCATGAGTGTTGTGTTTTCATTGCTTTAGACTTCTGTACTTGTGTATAATACTTATGTCTGTGTTTGATACTTATGTGAGAGCTTGCGACGTTAGAGACTTATGTTTGTGTTTGATACTTATGTTGAATACTTATGTTTGTGATGGATATATTTATGTTTGTGGTGACGGTTTTATGTTTGTGTTGGCTATTTATGTCTGTGATGATATGTGTGATGTATATATGTGATATATATGTGATATCTTCTGTTTGTGTGGATGGAATACAAAAAACAAATAAAAAAGGTACATACTGGTCACTTTGCCGAGTGTAACACTCGGCAAAGAGGCTCTTTGCCTAGCGTCAAGGTCACAACACTCGGCAAAGAGCACAGACCTGGGCACCGGCTTAGGTTCTTTGCCGAGTGTTACGTCCCTGGCACTCGGCAAAGAGGTCGGCTTTGCCGAGCGCCACAAGGGACACTCGGCAAAGAACCTGACATGGGGACCCTCCCTGGCGGGTTCTTTGCCGAGTGCTGCACGGAAGGCACTCGGCAAAACTAACTTCTTTGCCGAGTGTCAGGTGGGACACTCGGCAAAGCCGCCGTCTCCGTCACTCGACGCCGTAACGGCTGCTTTTCTTTGCCGAGTGCTCTCTGGCACTCGGCAAAGATCTTTGCCGAGTGCCCGATAAAAAGCTCTCGGCAAAGAAGGCTTTGCCGATGCACTGTTCACCGAGCCTTCTTTGCCGAGTGTAACACTCGGCAAAGCCTTTGCCGAGTGTTTTGAACGCTTCGCCGAGTGCTTCAGGCACTCGGCAAAGCGATTGATTCCGGTAGTGATCGCTCCTCTCCACGTCCCCCGGGCCCGGCCCAGCCGAACCAAAGTAAAGCGAGTCGCTCCTCTACAGCTTGTTCGATTAGCTTTCAATCCATATGGATTAAGTAAGATTAGATAGATTTAAATTTCAAACGAAACAAACTTTTTTTAATTTTTTATAGTCTCATTCAATACATGTGTATTGGGAATAACCGAACAAGACCATACATCAAGACTATACGTGAATGACGCCAACATATCACACAGGCACGCCATGACGTACGGGGCCTGCAAGCTTCTGCCTTCTCAGTCTACCAGCATATACCGTGACACGCCGTCGTCCGTCCATCGCTAGCTAGATAGGTAGCCAAACGTCGTCGAGTTGAATCGACAGGTCGGTGCACGCAGCACGTCGCATGCAATTTAATCTTACGTGTTTGCTTTGGCGAGGCAAACGAATAATTGATAATTTGGTTTTCTCCTCTCATGCATCAACCTGGTCGATTGGTAGTACGTTGTCGCTAAGATCTGTGAACAGATGACGACACGTCGAGGAAAACGATGGTACGGACATGACGTTTGCCGGCTCGATGATCAATGAATTTCTGTCTCTCAATGGGTCTGCATACGTACGTGACCAATCTAGAGAAGACCAATCCATATGCTGATATGCACAGGACAAATAAATACTAATAGCGATTTCTCCATCTTTTGAACTGTATTGTCGAGTAAAACGTCATATAAAAAGCATATAGTGCGTAACAAGGGGTGTTTGAATGCACTGTAGTTAGTAGCTAAAATAGTTAAGATATCTAAACACCATAGCTAATGGTTCGGCTATTAGCTATTTTTGATAAATTAGTTAATAGTTCACTATCGGAATCGAGCTCTTTGCCGAGTACTTAAGCCTGTAAAATACTCGATGAAATCTTTGCCGAGTGGGCGAACAGTACATCGGCAACAGCTTCTTTGCCGAGTACTTTTTATCGGGACTTTATCGAGTGTCACTCGGTACTCAGCAAAGAAAAGTCGTCGTCACGGCGACCGGTAACGGAGACGGTAGCTTTGCCAAGTGTTCTATGTGACAAAGAGATTACCTTTTGCCGAGTGTCCGCCAGCCTACGCTCGGCAAAGAGGCCACCAGCGGAGCCCTTTGTCAGTTTCTTTGTCGAGTGTGCTAGTAGGCACTCGGCAAAGAAGCTTTGCCGGTACCCAGGTGTTCCTTCTCTGTCGAGTGCTATGACCCTGACACTCGGCAAAGAGGTTCTTTGCTGAGTGTTACACTCGACAAAGTGACCAGTATACACCTTTTTTATTTGTTTTTTCTATTCAATCCAAACAAACAAAAGATATCACATATACATCACAGATATCACATATACATCACATATCGCACAAACACCATAAATCAAACAAGTTCTCACAAACATTACCAACATGTTCGGACACAAACATAAGTATCCAACACTCAAGAACATAAGCCTCAAGTATCTCACAAAGCATTACCAACATCTAACAAGTTGAGACTGGGTTATCTCACAAAGTATGAACAGAGCTAAGAAAGATAATATCTCATCGAGGTGGGCGGCTGGACTGGTGCGGCGATGGGTTGGGCGATCCATAAGGGTTGTTGGATGCCGCCATAGATTGTCCCTGCACAGAGAAGATATTGCATGTGTTATATCAGATGAATATTTATTATGAAGAACTAAAATTTTGATACTCACATGAGTCTGGAACTAAGTAGGGTCAACTGTAGCATTCGTACGTGACCAATCCATATGCTGATATGCATAGGACAAATAAATACTAATAGCGATTTCTCCATCTTTTGAACTGTGTTGTCGAGTAAAACACCATATAATAAGCATATAGTACATACTAACTCTACCATCTCTAGAAGAGCAAGAGCAGAGGAGTCAACGGTGGTGGCAGTGACGCGAGTACCACTATATAATATATTAGTTTAAATTTTACAAAAACTACCCAACTAAATCACCTTACATATGTAACCTCCACTAAATTTACCAAACAAATTATATCTAGACTTTACACACCATCAAAACCAACGGTTCAGATCGTTGGATAAACATCTTTCGCTTGGATCACTAGATAACTCTATCTCCTTACTCACTCAAAGTCCAATAAACAATATTATTTGCATGGAGAGGGGGCGATGGGTGCTCAGGGAGAGGGGGATAAGGGATGATCAAAATAATATTGTCCATTAGATTTGAGTGAGCAAGGGAGATGGAGTTATCCAGCAATCTGAATCGTTGATTTTGATGGTGTGTTTACATTTGGATGCAATTTGTTTGATAGATTTAGTGGAGGTTATAGGTGTGCGTGATTTAGTTGGGTGGATTTTCAAAGTTTAAACTGATGTATTATATTGTGGTATAAATAAGGTCCCTATAATGATCGGTTGAAACCGACTATCATACTAGATATATAACTAGAACTGAAGACATAGTTCTTTAGTCACAGTTACATAACTTGATACTAAAAACTTATTAATATCAGTTAATATGGTTCTAACTGATATTAAAGAGTCTAAAATAAAATGTCAAAAATAAAAAGAACACATGCATGCACGCACATTTTTATGCTATTATTTTAAAGTCACTTTTTTATGCTAGGGGTCAAAGCCCCTTTCTCCATTAGTGAATTTAAAATAATAACTATTTTGATGTGCTTTAAAAGGAATATTTTTTATGAATTAAAACACAGATGATGTTCGCATACACATACATACATAGTCCTATAAATGCAGATATAGAAGGATTGGACTAGACAACTACAGAGAGTGAATGAAAGCCAATAAGAAATTTTCTAAATTGATCGCTATCTTAAATAATCCTCCAGACTATCAAATCTTACGAGAGTGATATCCTTAAGCCAACTAGTGGCTAGATGTTCTCGGTGGTGACCAAAGAACACAATGGAAAACCAAGCAAAACATCAAAACTCACCAAAATCTAAAAGTGGAGCTCTCAACTTCAATCTCAATAGAACAAGAGCTTGAACCAAAAATCCCCTAGTTCAACTAGTGACTTGAGGACTTAGGAAAAATTTTGGGCATCTCATAAAACTGACAAAAGAATAGATAAAGAACCCGACACCCGAAGCACAAAAACACGCAAAGAGAATAATGTCTAAAGACCTTAGAAGTGTCACATAATATGCAGAAGTGCCTTGTTGTGGTATACTCAACAATATGCGACAACACTGTGGTGTTGCTTCGTTTCCATGTGGCAGTGTCGCAGATACTATTTTTATAAGCTAGAAAACTTCTCCAAAAAGTCTAAATCGCCTCAAATCAAATAAGATAGTGATGAAACTTGAGACAGAGGTGTGAGAGAAGGTCAATTAATAAGGTATTCTCAGAAGATCAAGTTCAAATGATTAAGGGAACTTCATAGTTCGAGATTCACCTAGACCAGATTAGGATTTTTCAATCATTTCACAAAATCCTACCAAATCGTGCTCATGAAGAATATGACTAAACGGGTTGGCAAACATGTTCTTCTAAGGTATTTGCATGTTTCTAGCCATTTCAATTAGTCTCAAATCTCTAAAAAAATGAAATTGCTTAAAATCTAAGAGAAGGGGTTTGAAAGAGGGAAAACTGAAAAGAATAAACAACAACGAATCAAGAACTTAGATCTATGATGAAAGGTTGATTTATTTTTTGCCAACAAGATTTGTTTCTTGTAGAGGAATGGTTAACACAATAGGCATTTTGATTCTCTACATTGTGGATATCAAACACTACAAAAACTAAGGCTGATTATTCCTAAAAACAACCTAATGACTTAGACAAAAATTAATGGAAGAGATGGCTCGTAGGACAGCCTCCTACCTTATTTATAGACTTATTACACATTTCTAACAAGCACTTAGACATTTTGTTGAACTACTTAACCTAGGGACAAAATAGTCCAACTTGATATTTATGTATCCGACAAATACGAGCTTTTTATGACCTTGCTTTGCCTGGACGCAAGATTCGTGCTGACGCCCCATGTCGCCGCCAAGTCTGTATTAAACTCCAATCAGGTTTTGAGGTCCAAACACACGAAATCACCTGGTTATGAGGCCCAAACCACCAAAGCTCCTAGAGATGTGTATCCGCTATGACTGCTCTACGAACTCGACATATGTCATTGTTATCCGTGATTGCTCGATCACCAAGTCCTCATGCACCTTTGCTTGATTTGGTCAATTGCCATCTTGAGTTGGTCCACGCAGTCTACTCCTTCACATCTACACTTACTTGTTGAAGTCCTCAAGTGTTAGCCATCCACGATCTATCTTTCAAGCATGTTGGTCCTTCGGTCAAAGCCACAAGTCCTTCGCCGCTTCTAGTCCAACGATATGGCATGTCTCTGCTTGATCTTCTCCATCACTACAGGAAAACACTTAATTCCCGTCGACCAGGAACCGACGAGAATAAGCCTTAAACCGACGGGAATAAGTAATTCCCGTCGGTTTAGGACTTATTCCTGTCGGTTATCAGCCGACAGGCGTCAGATGTCGGGGATAAGGTTATTCCCGTCGGCAGCCGACGGGAATAATTAATCCTCGTCGGCCTTTAACTAGCCGACGGGAGTTATGGCTAATTCCCATCGACCAGGACAACCGACGGGAGTTATTAATTAATCCCCATCGGCCCTACCTGGCTGACGGGAGTTATTAATTAATCCCCGTCGGCCCTACCTGGCCGACGGTAGTTATTAATTAATCCCCGTCGGCCCTACCTGGCCGACAGGAGTTAACTGGGCCGACATGAGTTAACAATTAATTCCCATCGGTTCGACCATAGCCGACGGGAATTAAGTGGGCCGACGAGAATTACCCTATACTGCTGTAAAACCAGCACTAAATTATGTCACTATTTCTGCACACATAACATATATCACACATAACAGACACATTACAAACGCATGCATTTATAATCAAATCACACATTACAAACATAACATCCACCAACATAGTTTACACAAACATTTCAAATAGAAGTACGACATAAGTTCAAGTGTTTTTCCAGTGGAAGATGTAAGTTCAAGTACGACATAGAGTCAACGAGTACGACATAGGATTGAAATATAAGTATGACATAAGTTCAAGTACGACATAGAGTCAACGAGTTAAGAAATATGTTCAAGTGTTTAGAGATAACCACCACTTGGGTGGTTAGAGCTTTGATCGCTGCCGCCACCACCACCAGAAGGAGGGAACGCGAAGAGGGAATCAACATATCCAGTCCCTGCTGCGGGATCAGACCCACTACCACCCGCTTCGGACGTAACCTATGCAAGTTAGCAAATATCAACACGTTAAATGCAAATATCAAAAAGTATACAAGTGTATAAATTAATCGAGAATTATCAAACGTACCCTATCTCCAGGTGCGGGTATATGGGTCGGAGGGGTGTTGACTGTGATGGCGGAGCTGGTGTGTTTGCAAACTGGCTCCATTATGGTGGCGGTGGAATATTTGTTGCCATGCCCTGTTGCTGCATTAACTGTTTAACATATGTGTTACTATTGAAGATGTTGTATTGAAACATAATAATTTAGAGTTCGGATTATGTGTACTCACTTGATACATTGCTTGGTTATGTGCATTGCAAGGCTCCATAAATTCGCATTGTTGTCTCATCTCTTCACGCATCCTCATAATCTCCAACTCCTGCTCGTTCGGTCGACTAGAGCATGAGCTACGGGAAGACAAACCCGTCCTCTAAGATCTCACCGACGACGAGTCAATGAATCCATCGAAGAGTGTGTATCTATAAGTGATTCAAAAAATGTGATTACTGCATAATCAATTTAGTGTCAACCATATAATTTCATAAGTTAGAGCTTACCGTCCATGCGCTTTGCCACCACCACTTGCGTACACCACCGAGGGATCCACCAGTTCATGGCGCCAGTCGAAGTCAGGGCCATGGCGATAAACCATCTCCTCCCCATATGCCGCCTATACATCATTCACAACCTTACAAATGTAGGAATTTCTATACTTTGAACGTTTGTACTTTTGGGCCAAAACTCACCAGCCGATCCGTGGCTGTCTGGCTGCAGAGCTGGTCAGGGTTGTTAGGGTCTGGTCCTTTGTGGCCCTCCTGGTAGACCTCAATGTCACTAGGCTTTTGGCCACTCATAGCTTCATGTATAAACAAAAAACATTCATAAGCAATCGTACTATTTGCTGATCGACATAGCTAGATCAAACTTACCATTCTTTTAGCTTTTCGTATCATGTAGTCACCGCCAAACTTGTGGTTAGGATTGGTTCCTCGACATTGTCTGTGATGCGCTGACGCTTTCTGGAAGCCTTCGGAAGCCCAATATCGACACCAAGCATAGTACGCATCAGGCACGGGCGCCATCCATGGAACCATCACCTGCACACACAATGTTACGTATTATATCAATCACAATAATCAATAAAAATGGTAAAACAGATTGAATACTAACCTCACGATATTGATCCTCAGTCAAATATATCTTTGAGGACCCTTCCTTTTTATTCAAGGGGCCTGCTTCTTCCGGATGCTTTTGAAAATATAGGTTTGTAGCCTGCATTCTCGCATAGTATATGGCATCCTTCACCAGCTTCTTTGCATTGTTTTGGAAGACACGTTTAGCGTGCCCCATGTAATCCTCTCCGTCAGGCAACCGATATCGAAGCTACAACATAAAGAATACAAATACAATGGTATAAGTCATAGAATTACAATATTAAGAAACATAACAAAAACAATAAAAAATTCATACCCAAAAGTCATTACGCACAAGTCCCTATCTGTCGGTGTGGTTTCGTTCCTTTTTAAACTTGTACTCGTCCCAGGTACTGACGAGCACCTCATCCTCGGTATCACCGTTTGACACCTTCACTATACCAGGTGTCGGCGTTTCGGGACCGGGGGGTCCCCGAGCCGACGAGTGAGTGTGCCGCGTGCCCCAGCCCAGATGGGTCGAGCGCGTGGGCGAGCGCGAAGGGGGGAGAGAGCGAGAGCGAGGTGGCCGGAGTCGGGTCGAGAGGGAGTCGGAGATCCCGCGGCCTTCGTGTTCGTCCCGCGCCCAGGTCGGGTGCGCTTGCAGTAGGGGGTTACAAGCGTCCGCGCGGGTGAGGGGAGTGAGCGGCCCCGAGAGAGCGCCTGCCCCTGCCCTTCGTTCCCGCGAGGCCAACCTTTTCTAAGAAGGCCCTGGTCCTTCCTTTTATAGGCGTAAGGAGAGGATCCAAGTGTACAAATGGGGGTGTAGCAAGGCGCTACGTGTCTAGCGAGGGAGAGCTAGTGCCCTAAGTACATGCCAAGGTGGCAGCCGGAGAGATCTTGGCACCCAGCTAGTGTGGCGTCGTGGCTGTCGGAGAAGCAATGGAGCCGGGCGGAGGGACAGCTGTCGGAGTGGTTGGGCCCTTGCTGACGTCCCCCTGCTTTCGTAAGAGAGCTGAGAGCCGCCGTCGTCATGGGTCCAGCGGGGTGCCATCATTGCCTGTCTGGCGGAGCTAGCCAGATGGGACGTCGGTCCTGTTCCCTGCGGCCCGAGTCGGCTCGGGGTAGGGTGATGATGGCGCTTCCCGTTGACGTGGTGGACTCGTGCCCTAGGTCGGGCGACGTGGAGGCTCCTCCGAAGTCGAGGTCGAGTCTGTCCTGCATGGCCGAGGCCGAGCCCGAGCTCCTGGGTCGGGCGAGGCGGAGGTCGTTCGGCAGAGGCCAGGGCGGAGTCCGAGCCCTGGGTCGGGCGAGGCGGAGTTCGTCGTCTTCCGGGGCCTTAGCCCGAGTCCGAGCCCTGGGTCGGGCGGAGCGGAGTTCGCCGTCTTCCGGGGCCTTAGCCCGAGTCCGAGCCCTGGGTCGGGCGGAGCGGAGTTCGCCGTCTTCCGGGGCCTTAGCCCAAGTCCGAGCCCTGGGTCGGGCAGAGCGGAGTTCGCCGTCTTCCGGGGCCTTAGCCCAAGTCCGAGCCCTGGGTCGGGCGGAGCTTCCTCTGGCGCTTTTGGCCAAGCCTGGCCGCCCGTCGGTCTTACTCTTTGCGTTAAAGGCCCCAGTGACTTGGTCGGTCGGCGCGGTGATTTAGTCAGGGTTGCTTCTTAACGAAGGCAAGGCCTCGGGCGAGCCGGAGATGCGTCTGCCGTGAAAGAGGAGGCCTCGGGCGAGACGGAAACATCTCAGGGTCGGCTGCCCTTGCCCGAGGCTAGGCTCGGGCGTGGCGTGATCGAGTCGCTCGTATGGACTGATCCCTGACTTAATCAAACCCATCAGGCCTCTGCAGCTTTATGCTGATGGGGGTTACCAGCTGAGAATTAGGCGTCTTGAGGGTACCCCTAATTATGGTCCCCGACAGTAGCCCCCGAGCCTCGAAGGGAGTGTTAACACTCGCTTGGAGGCTTTCGTCGCACTTTTTTGCAAGGGGACCAGCCTTTCTCGGTTGCTCTTTGTTCCGGTGGGTGCGCGCGAGCGCACCCGCCGGGTGTAGCCCCCGAGGCCTCGGAGGAGTGGTTTCACTCCTTCGAGGTCTTAATGCCTTGCGTAATGCTTCGGCTGGTCTGGCGGTTCCCTCATGCGAACAGGCCATAGCCCGGGTGCACTGTCGGGGCTCATGTTCTCGGGCTGGTATGTTGACGCTGTCAACGGTTCGGCCGGAGCCGGGTTTGCGAGAGCAGCCCCCGAGCCTCCGCACAGAGCGAGAGGACGATCAGGGACAGACTCGGCTTTTTTACATACGCCCCTACGTCGCCTTTCTGCAAGGAGGAGGGGGGGAGAGCGCCATGTTACCCTCGATGGGCACCGAACATGGTGTCTCCGGTGAGCTGCAATCGGGTAATCCGAGTGGACGTCCGTGCCCCGTTCGTTGGGGGTCGGCTAGGGGCCCGGAGGCACGCCCAAAAGTACCTGCGGGTGATCTGCCGGACCCGGTCCCCTGGCGACGGGGTCCGAGGGTTCGTTGCCTCCCTCCGATGGGATTCCGTTACAGAGTCTGTAACACCCGGATTTAAGGAACAAAGCCGGGTGCATCTCATACATGCGCCAAAGAAGACAACATATATAATAACAGAGTGTATAGAGATAAATGTCATAAAACATCAGAGTATTTATTACATAGCGGAAGACTTATTACAAAATGAAATAATAAAGATAAAATGAACTAAGGATCGTCGGCGCCAATGTCAACTGGGAAACGCCACCTAGATCAGATCGAACTCCTCAGTGTTAGGCAGCTCCTCCTGAACCACCTGATCATCTCCTGTGGGGGGGTGTGAGACAGCAAGGGTGAGCTCACACATGATCATAGCTCAACAAGTTGTGGGGAACCAGTGGACATAAACTCACAAAGGTGTGAGTTCATGTGATGTGTAAGGCTTAATCAAAGACAGGGGTTAAAGCTGAGCATTGCTTTTAAGTAGTTGGTCAAACTTTTATTAGCAATTACTAAGTGTAAGTAAATACCAAACCATAAGTAAAGTAATAGAACAAAATTAATAACAAACCCATGCAATGCAAATGACAAAATTGAATTTAAGTTCCATAATTTAAACATCAGAGAGTCCTGAGCTGCTCGTGACCGTGAGCTCGGCTAGTATACCAGTTTTACACTCTGCAGAGGTTGTACCCTTTACCCACAAGTCATGTTACCCATCTGCCAAGGGGTCATGAATCCCATACACCTCTACCTAGGAAGCGCGGCAGGGCAACACTACGAGGCCTTTACAAAGTTCCACTAGCTTCCGAAAACCCGCTACAGTTTATAGGAAGATCCAGTACAGGGTTCCTGGCTGACCGCCATCGCAGCAAAATCAACCAGGGACCTCCCCGCACTGACCTCTCCCCTACTGCCCTTGCCCCTTTCGGGTAAGGTAGTCTTCCACTAGCTTTCCTAATTAGTCAGCCAAGGGGTCCCATTCCTCCCTTGTGGTGGCACGTGGTTCTCAAGTTAAGCTCTATGTTCCAATTAACATTAATGATAACAACATGAACATAAACAGAATAACAACAAGAATTGGAACATAGAGGTAATAAATGATTATCCCAAAACCATATGAAGCAATAGCAAACTACCCAAGTGATTCAGGGGTAAACAAGGTAATGAGATAAACAATCTAGGGTGACCTATTGGGTCCCATCAAAATTAACCTATGCATGGATAAGTGATATTAAAGAACATTATTGGGTAAAAAGTGGTCAAGGGCACAACTTGCCTTCAATGAGCTCCTGCTCAGCTACTTCAACCTGCTGCTCACCAGTATCCTCAGCAACGGGCTCTTCTACTCGCCACAATACAAACAAGCACAGGATATAGGGAAAATTAACATTACACCAAGCATGTAAACAAATTACACAGAGGTATTCTACATATTAAAATAAAAACCTAGGAACTGGAATCATAATTTTCTGAGTTATAGATTTTAAGTTATGCATTTTCAAAGGTTTTATGTGCTTTAAATAGGATTAAGTGATAAATAAATTTCCTTACTGTTTTTATGACATAACAGAGGCTCTAGGTGTTAGAGAATAAAATTACAAAATTTTAGCAACTGGAATGAAGTGATTTGGACTAAAAATGGATTTTCTATGAATTTATCAAGTTATAGTAATTGTTTTCATATTAAAAATCTATTTTCTAATTTATTTAATCAATATTAAACCGTACTGGACTGGGCCTCAATTTCTGTGAAGTGCAGGGGGCTCTGCGCAAGATATCCTAGACTCAGCGCATAGTAAAAATGGACGGCGGGTTGATTCTCTGGTTTCCAGGGGGTTCTTTAACAAAAGTTACGGCCGAAGGGGTACCGTTTGATCCTAGCCGTCCGATTCCCAGCCGAGAGCCCAGATTAGATTTAATATAAACCGAACCGGTACACGCCCAGAGCCGTTGGATCCCAGATCCGCGGTCCACGATTCAAAACAGCATGACCCTAACGCTGTCCGCCCGATCTCATCTCAACGGCTCCGATCCAAACGCGCGAAGGGGTATCCTTACGATCTAATCGGGACCGTCTAAAAGCGATCGGACGGTCCGAGAATCGCCCCCAACCTTCCCTATACACCCGAGCAGGACGGCGGCGCTGCTCACCGATCTCGGCGGCGGGTTCACCGGAGCTCGCGAAATCCGGTCAATTCGAGCGCCAAACTCCAATTCGCCCGACCCTCGCGAGATCCGAGACGCCCCGAACCCGATTCTCCCCTCAATTTCTACAGCCAGACACCACTCGCCACCGTCCATGCCATCTTGCGGCCATGGTTTAAACCGCGGCGGTGCCTAGCTGTCCGGCTCACAGGATGTCTAATTTCTACACGGCGATGGACTAGGGAGTGTGGTACGGATACGAGTGAGGTGCGGGATGCTCACCGGATTCACGTCGAGGTGGGTGCCGGTTTCCGCGCGGTAGGCGAAGAAGCACGTCGACGGCGAGGAATTAACAGTCCGCTGCAGGCGCTCCTTGCCAACGGATGGTTCCTACACGTGCGGCGGGGGCGTGTGGAGTTGCAGACCAATTCGCCGTGGCCGATAGTCCGACCAAGGCCCAATTCAACGATGGCGGCGCGACACCAAGCTTGCGGCTGCGGAAAGGGTCGGCGATGGCGGCTTGGACCTACGACTACGGCACAATAAAGGAGCCACGAGTGGAGAGGAGGGGGCGCAGCTTATGTGGGAGGGGGAGCCGGGTAGAGTTCGTCAACAGACGCCGAGATTCCCGGCGCGCCCCCGCCATCAGCGGCAAATTCGTTGAAGAAGACGACGGACACGCGGGTGAGCGACTGACGGGGCGGTCCCACAGGTAAGTGATGAATCACGCGCACGCGAGACTGGCAGCCGGGCCCCATATGTAAGCGAGTCTAAGCGCGCGCGCGGGTGAGTTAGATGGGCCGCACGGAGAGAAAGGTAAGTTGGGCCGAATTGAGGTAGCCGGCCCAGTTAGGTATAGTATTCCTTTTCTTTTTATATTTTCTGTTTTCTTTTCTTTTTATTTTTCAATTCCCAATTTGAATTCCAAGTATGACTTTGAATTTGTACTCAAATTATAGATAAATTTCAATCATACCAGTATGGTTGAGTTTGTGTATTTATAAATTTTGTTTTACATTTATATTATTTCTTTCTTTCTTTCTCCTTTTTCCTCAAATCCTCTTCTCATTGTCATTTCATTTCTATGTTGTCACCAAATACACACACAAATAAAATATCCAGCATGATGCAATGATTTAGTAGCATATCTTTTTATTAATTATTTTTGGACATGGTGTTCACATATGATGATGCATAAAGTTCAAACTCACATAAGGAGAGAAATTGTTTTCTCTATTGATATTATTTCTAGTAATTTACAAAGTGGGTGTTACAGAGTCGTTCCCGCTGGTCTCGGAAATGTCCTAGGGTACCTCGGGAGCGCAGCCCGAGCCTTGGTTATGTATCGAACGTACCCCTGGTCATCCCTCGCTCGGTGTCTGAGGCGACTGTGAACCCTTCGGGGGGCCAGCCTTCGAACCCCTGATCAATAATGGGCGCGGAGCCCGAGTAGCCTGAGGCGGTCGTGGAACCTTTCGGGGGGCCGACCTTCGAACCCCTGACCAGTAGTGGGTGTCGGGCCCACGCGATCTGAGGCGGCTGTTGAACCCTTCGGGGGGCCAGCCTTCGAACCCCTGATCAGTAAGGAGGCTCGGAGCCTAGTTCCTTCACGGGGAAGGATCCCTTTGGGGGTATCCCCTTTCCCGGTCCCTGTTGCAAGAGATAGAGAAAGAAGGAAAAGGAAAAAAAGGATACGAAATTGAACGACGTGGCGTACCTTTTTTGGTGTGGCCGTTTTGGCGAAGGCGAAACGTCGCCAGCTGCTTCCGCCAGAAGCGCTGCCCGTCGAGCCGCGGAGTTAATGCGCCGGGGCGAGTAGTTGGCGAGGCTGCCGTTGCGCGTGCGCGAGCCGTTCGAGGAACGGGTCACGGGCGTGTCGTCTTCACACCGTGAGAGAGAGGGTTCTCTTGCTGCCTCCGGATGGGACGTGAGCTTGGCTGATGGCGTGACCGCTGCTCTTGCGCGCCTGCCACCGTCATTACTGCCGGCCCACTTTTGACTGCGTTTGACCGCTGCGCCCGGCTGGCGCTGCTGGGCCGCGCGCTGGGCCGCCTCGGGTCGCGGTATTGGTTCCGCAACCGAGGAGGTGCGGTGGTGGCGCAAGTGGCATAGTGGCTTACATGCAGCATCCGGCGCGCCGGTTGCGCGACGCGTGGGCTTGAGCCTCCGTGCTGGCCTGTCAGGAGTCGGAGAGGCGCGTCCACTTGGCGCGAGTGCATGCTGCCCGCATGGCTGCCCGCCCCTTTCGCCCGTTGGTCTGGGCAAAGGTGGAGGGTCACTTGTAACCGCTGGGTAGTTGCACGCGCCGCGCGCGGCGGTTCGGCTTCTTCTGCTCGGAGCCAGTCTGTATGACAGGCGGGTCCCAGCCCCCGCGCCGCAGGGGAGGACTTTGGAGGCGTGTTGGAGAAGACTCAGCCCGTGACGGTTGGGGGCGCAAGCAGGGAGAGTTGCCTTTAAAAGGAGGGCGACCCCTTTCGTAAGGCGACCATGTCTTCTTCCTCCCTTATGCATCGTGTTTTTCCACCCTTCAAGCCCCCGGATGGGGGGAAACCGCCGTCTCCGTGCCTCATCGTCGGAGGGCACTACTTCGTGGGAGTGGGTACCTTTCAGCCATCGTTCGGCTTCAAGGATTTTCATCACACAGCCCGGCGGCTCCCCTCCGCTGGTGATCACCCAAGACGGTGGCCTCCAGCTCCCGGATGGGGAAAGGCGAACCGGGCTGTGGTCCCGGCCCCGCCCTCAGTGTTGAGGGTGTTCGTCACCCTCGCCGGGGTGGGGAGCGAGGCGAGCCGGGGCTCCACCTCCTACGCGGGTCGGCGGACCACCTCATTTTCCAGCTTCTGGTGGTGGCAATCGCCTTTTAGCCCCACGGCGGAGACATCCTCCAGCCATGCCGGGGAAGGAGAACTGTTGCTGCCCAGCTAGGATGCAACATTCCGTCTTCCCCCTCGCATTCGCGGCGAGGACGGCTGCGAGGATCTGCCGGGGTGCTTAGGGGCGTCCCGCGTTTGCTGGTGATTCACCCAGAGCTTGTCGCTCCTCGGGCTTCCCTGGCGGGGAGGTTGTCCGTACCCGCGGGGGCGGAACCGGAGTTCCATTTGTAATGGCACTTCGAGTGCCGGGTTTTTTGTTCATTTTGGCTTTCGGGGCCTGAACATGTATGTAATTACGGCACAGAGCCGTGTTTTTCCTCATTTCCGAGCACTAAGACTCGTCTGCTGATTGTCTGAACCGCTTCACTAAGCATGAGTCGCCCCGTGTCAAGGTGACGAGTGAGGTATCCGTATCCCGGAGGCGTAGGAGTCCCTCGGCTCAGTCGGCCCTGTTGTCCGAGGCTCTTCTAGCTCAGTTAAAGAGACCCCTCGGCCGCTCTTCGACGAGCCGAGGCCGGGGGTAGCGATATCAGCATGAGCAGAGGCGGAGTTGGCTCGGAAATGAAACCTGGTTGGCCGGAGCCTAGCCGAGTTGTCCGTTGGCAGGATCGACGCCGGAGTTGGTCAGCCGAGGCTTCGGACCGTGCTCGTGCCCTCGGAAGGTGGTTGGCCGAGGCCCCGGAGGTGGCTGGCCGAGCCGCCTGCTCGGGCCGGATTCCCGGAGAAGTCCCTGACAACGATCGCCCGGGCGTGGTGATGACGCCGTCCTTTGGAGCGGAGGCCCTCGGACCGCGTCGCCGTCCGAGGCTAGTTCGGGCCTTGCCGAAGGTGCTGTCGATGCTGAGGGTGTCGCTGCCCCCTTCCCGAGTCGGGACCCGAGCCTGCAGGATCAGCTTGTCCTGTAGCGTGTGCTTTGTGTGGCCATCGAGGCCAGAACACACACCCTTGCTGTGTTGTAAAGCTGCGTCTCTTTTCCTTTCGTTTCGAGCATCTGGACTTTTTGTCGGTAACAGGGATGTTAGTGCGAGCGAAAGTTGCTTCTCGCGGAAGGTGAGGAGTGAGGTATCCGTATCCCGGAGGCGTAGGAGTCCCTCGGCTCGGCCGGCCTTGCCGCTTACGCGCACTTTTACTCGTCCATGAGGCCCTATCACCGACTTAGTCGAGAAAACTCGAAGAATCGCTTCGACAGAAGAGCTTCCGAACGTAGAGACTTGTTCGATCCGCGGAGTCACCTTATCCGAACGCGAGTTACTTATCGCAGAAGGTGATGAGTGAGGTATCCGTATCCCGGAGGCGTAGGAGTCCCTCGGCTCGGTCAGCCTTGACTGCTTACGTGTACCCTGTCGTTTCCATGACCCACTTTTCGAAGTAGTCAAAAAGCACGAAAGATATTCTGGTAAAAGAGATTTTCTGTTCGAGGAAAATTTTGACGCAGAGGGGGTTTCCCCCCTTTTAGCACCCGAGGGAGGGTCGGGCTTTGCCGAGGCGAGGCCGACCCTTCCTTGTTGACTAAACTTTGCGTGGGTGCGAGGTATATGAACAATTTGGAAACATCTTAAGGGTAGAAGCGACGTAGCTGTTGGATGTTCCAAGCATTGCCGTAGACCTCGCCTTGACTGTTGGCCAGCTTGTACGTTCCGGGCTTCAGAACTTTGGCGATGACGAACGGCCCCTCCCAGGGGGGCGTGAGCTTGTGCCTCCCTTGGGTGTCTTGCCGCAGCCGAAGCACCAGATCGCCCACCTGGAGGCCTCGGGGTCGGACCCCTCGGGCGTGGTAGCGTCGCAGAGACTGCTGATACCGCGCCGAGTGTAGTAAGGCCCTGTCCCGAGCCTCATCCAGCTGGTCCAGCGAGTCTTCTCGGCTAGCTTGGTTGCTTTCTTCGTTGTAGGCCCTCGTCCTCGGGGAGCCGTATTCCAGGTCAGTGGGCAGGACGGCCTCGGCCCCGTAGACCAGGAAGAACGGTGTGAAACCTGTGGCTCGGCTTGGCGTCGTCCTCAGGCTCCAGACTACCGAGGGGAGTTCCTTCATCCATCGCTTGCCGAACTTGTTGAGATCATTGTAAATCCGAGGCTTGAGCCCTTGTAGAATCATGCTGTTGGCACGTTCCACTTGCCCATTCGACATGGGATGAGCTACGGCGGCCCAGTCTACCCGGATGTTGTGATCCTCGCAAAAATCCAAGAATTTTTTGCCGGTGAACTGGGTGCCGTTGTCGGTGATGATGGAGTTCGGGACCCCGAAGCGATGGATGATGTTGGTGAAGAACGCCACCGCCTGCTCGGATCTGATGCTGTTCAGGGGTCGGACCTTGATCCACTTGGAGAATTTGTCGACGGCGACCAGCAGGTGCGTGTAGCCCCCGGGCGCCTTCTGCAGAGGGCCGACGAGGTCCAGACCCCACACAGCGAAGGGCCAGGTGATGGGTATCGTCTGCAGAGCCTGAGCGGGCAGGTGGGTCTGCTTCGCATAGAATTGACACCCTTCGCAGGCGCGGACAATTCTAGTGGTGTCAGCCACCGCCGTCGGCCAGTAGAAGCCTTGGCGGAAAGCGTTCCCGACGAGGGTTCGAGGTGCTGCATGATGGCCGCAAGCCCCCGAGTGTATTTCCTGCAGGAGTTCCTGAGCCTCGGCGATGGAGATGCATCGTTGGAGGATGCCCGAGGGGCTACGGTGGTAGAGCTCCTTCTCATCGCCCAGCAAGACGAACGACTTGGCGCGTCGCGCTACCCGCCGAGCCTCGGCTCGGCCGAGGGGTAGTTCTCCTTGGCGGAGATATTGCAGGTACGGGGTCTGCCAATCTTGATCTGGCATGACCCCGCTCTGCTCCTCCTCGATGCGCAGTGCTTCGCCCTCGGGGGCCGAGGGTTCCTCGGGCTGAGCCGAGGATGGCTCGGGCTGGGCCGAGGCTGCCTCGGACGGGGCCGAGGGTACCTCGGGCCCGGGCGTGTCGCCGATCTTGACGGAGGGTTGGTGCAGATCCCGGGAGAAGACGTCCGGGGGAACCGTCGTTCGCCCCGAGGCTATCTTTGCCAGCTCGTCCGCAGTCTCGTTGTAGCGCCAGGCGATGTGGTTAAGCTCGAGCCCGTAGAACTTGTCTTCCAGGCGTCGAACCTCATCACAGTAGGCCTCCATCTTCGGGTCGCGGCAGTGGGAGTTCTTCATGACTTGGTCGATGACGAGCTACGAGTCGCCGCGTGCATCGAGGCGTCGGACCCCTAGCTCGATGGCGATTCGCAATCCATTGATCAGAGCCTCGTACTCAGCCACATTGTTGGACGCCGGGAAATGGAGGCGGAGCACGTAGCGCAGGTGTTTCCCGAGGGGCGAGACGAAGAGCAGGCCCGCGCCGGCTCCCGTCTTCATCAGCGACCCGTCGAAAAACATGGTCCAGAGCTCCGGTTGGATCGGAGCCGTCGGCAACTGGGTGTCGACCCATTCGGCTATGAAGTCCGCCAGTACCTGGGACTTGATGGCCTCCCGAGGGGCGAACGAGATTGTCTCGCCCATGATTTCCACCGCCCACTTCGCGATCCGTCCCGAGGCTTCCCGGCACTGGATGATCTCCCCCAGGGGGAAGGATGACACCACAGTCACCGGATGAGACTCGAAATAATGTCGCAGCTTTCGCCTCGTTAGGATCACTGCATACAGCAGCTTCTGGACTTGTGGGTAGCGGATCTTGGTCTCGGACAGCACCTCGCTGACGAAGTAAACTGGCCTCTGAATGGGCAAAGCATGCCCCTCTTCCTGCCTTTCGACCACGATCGCGGCGCTGACCACCTGAGTGGTAGCGGCGACGTAGACCAAGAGGGCTTCTCCATCAGCTGGGGGTACCAAGACGGGCGCCTGGGTGAGGAGCGCCTTCAGGTTCCCGAGGGCTTCCTCGGCCTCGGGAGTCCAAGTGAAGCACTCGGCCTTCCTTAAGAGACGGTACAGGGGCAGGCCTCTTTCGCCGAGGCGCGAGATGAAACGGCTCAAGGCCGCGAGGCATCCCATGACCCTCTGTACGCCTTTTAAGTCCTTGATGGGCCCCATGTTTGTGATGGCTACGATCTTCTCCGGGTTGGCTTCGATGCCCCGCTCGGAGACGATGAATCCCAAGAGCATGCCTCGGGGCACCCCGAAGACGCACTTCTCGGGATTGAGCTTGACGCCCTTCGCCTTGAGACACTGGAATGTCAGTTCAAGGTCGAAGAGAAGGTCGGAGGCTTTCCTCGTCTTGACTACGATGTCATCGATGTAGGCCTCGACCGTGCGACCGATGTGTTCGCCGAACACATGGTTCATGCACCGCTGGTACGTTGCACCCGCGTTCCTCATACCGAAAGGCATTGTGACATAACAGTACATGCCGAAGGGCGTGATGAAAGAAGTCGCGAGCTGGTCGGACTCTTTCATCTTGATTTGATGATACCCTGAGTAGGCATCGAGGAAAGACAGGGTTTCGCACCCTGCAGTGGAGTCCACGATTTGATCGATGCGAGGTAGAGGGTAGGGGACCTTCGGACATGCTTTGTTGAGACCAGTGTAGTCTACACACATCCGCCATTTCCCCCCTTTCTTCCTCACAAGTACAGGGTTGGCAAGCCATTCGGGATGGAATACCTCTTTGATGAACCCTGCTGCCATCAGCTTGTGGATCTCCTCGCCTATCACCCTGCGCCTTTCCTCGTCGAATCGGCGCAGAGGCTGTCTGACCGGTCGGGCCCCGGCCCGAATATCCAGCGAGTGCTCGGCGACATCCCTTGGTATGCCGGGCATGTCCGAGGGACTCCACGCAAAGACATCGGCGTTTGCGCGGAGAAAGTCGACGAGCACTGCTTCCTATTTGGGGTCGAGCCCGGAACCGATCCGGACCTGCTTGAAGGTGTCTCCACTGGGGTCGAGAGGGACGGCCTTAACCGTCTCCGCTGGCTCGAAGTTGCCGGCATGTCGCTTCACGTCTGGCACCTCCCGGGAGAGGTTTTCCAGGTCGGCGATGAGGGCCTCGGACTCGGCGAGGGCCTCGGTGTACTCCACGCACTCCACATCGCATTCGAACGCGTGTTTGTACGTGGGGCCGACGGTGATGACCCCGTTGGGGCCCGGCATCTTGAGCTTCAGGTAGGTGTAGTTGGGGATGGCCATGAACTTCGCGTAGCATGGCCTTCCCAACACTGCGTGGTAGGTTCCTCGGAACCCGACCACCTCGAACGTCAAAGTCTCCCTTCGGAAGTTGGAGGGTGTTCCGAAGCAGACAGGAAGGTCGAGCTGTCCGAGGGGCTGGACGCGCTTCCCAGGGATGATCCCGTGGAAGGGCGCAGCGCCTGCTCGGACAGATGACAGATCGACGCGCAGGAGCCTGAGGGTCTCGGCGTAGATGATATTGAGGCAGCTGCCCCCATCCATCAGGACCTTGGTGAGCCTGACGTTGCCGATGATGGGATCGACGACGAGCGGGTACTTCCCCGGGCTCGGCACGTGGTCGGGGTGGTCGTCCTGGTCGAAGGTGATGGGCTTGTCGGACCAGTCTAGGTAGACTGGCGCCGTCACCTTCACCGAGCAGACCTCCTGACGCTCTTGCTTACGATGCCGAGCCGAGGCATTCGCCGCATGCCCTCCGTAGATCATGAAGCAGTCGCGGACCTCGGGGAACTCTCCTGCTTGGTGATCTTCCTTTTTGTCGTCGTCGCGGGCCCTGCCACCCTCCGCGGGTGGCCCGGCCCGGTGGAAGTGGCGCCGAAGCATGACGCACTCCTCGAGGGTGTGCTTGACGGGCCCCTGATGGTAGGGGCACGTCTCCTTGAGTGCCTTGTCGAAGAGGTTGGCGCCTCCGGGGGGCTTCCGAGGGTTCTTGTATTCGGCAGCGGCGACAAGGTCGGTGCTGGCGGCGTCGCGTTTCGCTTGCGACTTCCTCCTGCCTTTCTTCTTGGCACCGAGCGGAGTAGACGCCTCGGGAGCATCTTCCGACGGGCGGCCCTGGGGCTGCTTGTCCTTTCGGAAGATGGCCTCGACCGCCTCCTGACCAGAGGCGAACTTGGTGGCGATGTCCATCGGCTCGCTTGCCCTGGTGGGGGTCTTGCGACCCAACTTGCTCACCAAGTCACGGCAGGTGGTGCCGGCGAGGAATGCGCCGATGACATCGGAGTCGGTGATGTTGGGCAGCTCGGTGCGCTGCTTCGAGAATCACCGGATGTAGTCCCGAAGGGACTCTCCCGGCTGTTGCCGGCAGCTTCGGAGGTCCCAGGAATTCCCGGGGCGCACGTACGTGCCCTGGAAGTTGCCGGCGAAGGCTTGGACCAGATCCTCCCAGTTGGAAATCTGCCCCGGAGGCAGGTGCTCCAACCAAGCGCGAGCAGTGTCGGAGAGGAACAGGGGGAGGTTGCGGATGACGAGGTTGTCGTCGTCCGTCCCACCTAGTTGACAGGCCAGGCGGTAGTCCGCGAGCCACAATTCCGGTCTCGTTTCCCTCGAGTACTTTGCGATGGTAGTCGGGGGTCGGAATCGGGGTGGAAACGGCGCCCGCCGAATGGCCCGGCTGAAGACCTGCGGACCGGGTGGTTCTGGTGAGGGACTCCGATCCTCCCCGCTGTCGTAGCGTCCCCCACGCCTGGGGTGATAACCTTGGCGCACCCTTTCGTCGAGGCGGGCCCGATGGTCGCGATGAGGGTGCTCGTCACCGTGGTGGCCCGGGGCCGCAGGCGCGGTATTGCGCGTGCGCCCGGTGTAGGCCGAGGCTTCCCGCATGAGTCGGGAAGTCGCGGCACGAGGTTCCGAGGGGTACCCCTGCCTTCGGGAGGCAGAGCTCTCGGCCCGCCGGGCCGCAGCGCCTTCCAGGAGATGCTTGAGCTCTCCCTGGATTCGCCGACCCTCGGTGGTTGATGACTCCGGCATCGCGCGGAGGAGCATCGCTGCGGCGGCCAGGTCCTGACCGGTCCCGCCGGATGCGGGTGGCGGTCTGTCCCTGGCATCGTTAGCGATGGGGTGCTGGAGACCTTGGGGCAGGTGACGTATTTCTCCGGCCGGGGGCTGGCCCGCCCATACCTGCCCGACGTCCCGGCGGATTGCCTCGAGCGCTCCTGCTCCCTCATCGAGCCCGGCCCGCGCCCCGCGGACTTGCTCGAGCTGTGGGTCGTGACCCCCCGCCGGAACGGGGACCACAGCTAGCTCCCGCGGGATGTCGGCGCGAGGCGCTGGCCTAGGGGGATCACCATCCTCCGGCATGCCGAGACAGCTGCCTCCGGAGGGATCCCCTAGCTCGACGTGGAAACATTCGCGGCTCGGGCCACAGTCCTTGTCGTCAAGGCTGCGGCTGCCGTCAGAACAGTCGGAGAGGCAGTAGTTGCATGCGGTCATGAAATCCCGCATGGCACTGGGGTTGCCAGATCCAGAGAAATCCCAGTAGATGCTGGGATCGTCATCTTCCTCGGACCTAGAGGGCCCGTAGGTCGAGACGTCCGTCAATCGGTCCCAAGGCGACCGCACACGAAACCCCAGAGAGGTTGCATTCGCCTCAATGTGAGCGCCCGCCAAAGCGAGGTCGCTAGGCGGGTTGAGGCTGAGTCGAAATGACAAAGGATGGGAAACAGCCGGTACCTTTTGGTCGACGAGGATCGACGAAGTCGCATCGGGGGCTGATCGTGCTGTCGTCCTGGGTGCGAGGGCGACGTCCTGCAGGCCCTCCGTGAGCGCGCTGGCGTCGTCCACTTGCTCGGGATCGGCGTGTCGCGGGGGGACGGCGCTCGCCTTCGCCTCAAATGCGTGGGTGATGCCCGACGCGTCCTCCGTTGGGGCGCTGGGGATGTCGATTTGCTCGACAGTCGACTGAGCGCAGCCTCCCGCTCGGCCTTGGTTGCCCCGCCTCCTCCTCCGATGGCGAGGGAGAGGATGGGGTGAGCTCGAAAGTTGTCCTTCCCCCACGCGGGAAAGACGTCGTCGATTCCGCCGCCGGCGGGCGGGCTGTCCGCCACCATTGTCGCTGTCGCGCGGCGGTGGAAGGAGTATCATGTCGTAGCTGCCGTCGAAAGACATGAACTCGAGACTCCCGAAACGGAGCACCGTCCCGGGTTGAAGAGGTCGTTGGAGACTGCCCATCTGGAGCTTGACGGGAAACTACTCGTCAACACGCAGCAGGCCCCTACCTGGCGCGCCAACTGTCGGCGTTTCGGGACCGGGGGGTCCCCGAGCCGACGAGTGAGTGTGCCGCGTGCCCCAGCCCAGATGGGTCGAGCGCGTGGGCGAGCGCGAAGGGGGGAGAGAGCGAGAGCGAGGTGGCCGGAGCCGGGTCGAGAGGGAGTCGGAGATCCCGCGGCCTTCGTGTTCGTCCCGCGCCCAGGTCGGGTGCGCTTGCAGTAGGGGGTTACAAGTGTCCGCGCGGGTGAGGGGAGCGAGCGGCCCCGAGAGAGCGCCTGCCCCTGCCCTTCGTTCCCGCGAGGCCAACCTTTTCTAAGAAGGCCCTGGTCCTTCCTTTTATAGGCGTAAGGAGAGGATCCAGGTGTACAAATGGGGGTGTAGCAAGGCGCTACGTGTCTAGCGAGGGAGAGCTAGTGCCCTAAGTACATGCCAAGGTGGCAGCCAGAGAGATCTTGGCACCCAGCTAGTGTGGCGTCGTGGCTGTCGGAGAAGCAATGGAGCCGGGCGGAGGGACAGCTGTCGGAGTGGTTGGGCCCTTGCTGACGTCCCCCTGCTTTCGTAAGAGAGCTGAGAGCCGCCGTCGTCATGGGTCCAGCGGGGTGCCATCATTGCCTGTCTGGCGGAGCTAGCCAGATGGGACGTCGGTCCTGTTCCCTGCGGCCCGAGTCGGCTCGGGGTAGGGTGATGATGGCGCTTCCCGTTGACGTGGCGGACTCGTGCCCTAGGTCGGGCGACGTGGAGGCTCCTCCGAAGCCGAGGTCGAGTCTGTCCTGCATGGCCGAGGCCGAGCCCGAGCTCCTGGGTCGGGCGAGGCGGAGGTCGTTCGGCAGAGGCCAGGGCGGAGTCCGAGCCCTGGGTCGGGCGAGGCGGAGTTCGTCGTCTTCCGGGGCCTTAGCCCGAGTCCGAGCCCTGGGTCGGGCGGAGCGGAGTTCGCCGTCTTCCGGGGCCTTAGCCCGAGTCCGAGCCCTGGGTCGGGCGGAGCGGAGTTCGCCGTCTTCCGGGGCCTTAGCCCAAGTCCGAGCCCTGGGTCGGGCGGAGCGGAGTTCGCCGTCTTCCGGGGCCTTAGCCCAAGTCCGAGCCCTGGGTCGGGCAGAGCTTCCTCTGGCGCTTTTGGCCAAGCCTGGCCGCCCGTCGGTCTTACTCTTTGCGTTAAAGGCCCCAGTGACTTGGTCGGTCGGCGCGGTGATTTAGTCAGGGTTGCTTCTTAACGAAGGCAAGGCCTCGGGCGAGCCGGAGATGCGTCTGCCGTGAAAGAGGAGGCCTCGGGCGAGACGGAAACATCTCAGGGTCGGCTGCCCTTGCCCGAGGCTAGGCTCGGGCGTGGCGTGATCGAGTCGCTCGTATGGACTGATCCCTGACTTAATCAAACCCATCAGGCCTCTGCAGCTTTATGCTGATGGGGGTTACCAGCTGAGAATTAGGCGTCTTGAGGGTACCCCTAATTATGGTCCCCGACACCAGGGTATTGAAGGCGGCAAAGAGAACCCAACGTAAGGTTAACCTGAGTGTGGTGTCCCTTGCCGTCAAAGGACAGGTCCTCCCAATTCCTGCATTACACAAAAACATTAACAATACACATAATAGTTATGTGAGATAAGTTAATATATTACACTCACCGATCTCCATGTGGCATGATTAAAGTCCTATCAGCCTCTCGCTCTATCGCGTGACGAGGCTTTACTGAGTGGCTTTTTCTTGAGCGACGTGTGCGTGTCGCTGAAGAGCCTCCCGAGCCATCATCCATCGGGTTGTCAGCCGGTTTGCCCTTTTGGCCCCACTGGTCCCACACCTGTTGCTGCTCTCTCTGGTGGTCCCACTGGTCCCATGGCTGGTGATGCTGTGCGGCCTGGTCCCATGTCGCGTGCTCCACCTCCTCATTGTGCTGCTCAGCCTCATTGTGCTGCTCCTCCTCATTATGCTGCTCCTCAATGTGCTGCTCATCCTGGTACATACAACTCCAGATTTATTTGTAAATATGTAAACAAATTTATTTGTACAAGATATGTTACCTCATCTCCATGTACGGTGCTCAACAGCTCTCGACGTCTGCTGCTTCTCGAAGAACTGCCCTGAAAAAAAGGCCTAGGCCCTTGAACAGCCCCTTCACTGACTTCTTTGATTTTGGCAGCATCCTGCATCAACAATAAGAAATTATTCATTAGTGCATAAAACATGACATAATCCTTAAAAAAATAGAAACAAATGAAATAACAAAACAACTTTACTTGTTAAATATCATTAAAATCAGGATCTATTTGTTCTCTTCTATGCAGAGGTCGCCATGTAACTTTTCTCCTAACAGGTTGTCTTCTCTGTCTCTCGGGAAAAGTTAAGTCGTTAACGTCTGCAACTAGTGAATCTAATGCCGGTGCAGGATCAATATGAAAACTAGTTGGCAACTCTTCTTCTTGAAATACCTCATCAACCTGCTTAAGGTGACCAATTTGATATTTGTCCTCACTAGGAGTGTATAGGCGTTCGCGGGGATTTACATTGTACACAACCCTCCATTTAGACAACTTTTTACATGGATATGTCGAGAAATAAACTTGGTCTGCTTGATGGGCAAGGATATATGTGTCGTGTCCTTGAAGCAATTTTTTAGGTTGGATCTGTGTCATCCCAAATTTGGTCCTATAATACTTCGGGTCATACCATTTACACTCAAAGAAAACTAGCGCTAAAGGCTTATTTCCAGCAAATGTAATCTCGATTATATTTTTGATTTTCCCGTAATAGTAGGCTTCGTGTCCTTCCATGTCGGTTGCCCTAGTAACGACTCCACTATTTTGAGTGGCGGCCATAGGATGACTTGATTCAAAAAATGCTTGAACGAAAGCAATATCCATTGACGTCGTAACGTCCATAGCTTTTGGCAGTTACGCTTCCAATAGATAACTGACGTAAGTCATTATTCAAATTCATTTCCTCCCCCAAACTGTTAATTATGCCACAAAGCATTAGCAAATTCTGTAATATTAGTTAACTAAAATTAGGTCTCGGAGCCACATAATTAAGACTTACACGGTCCCGAAGCCACATAATGAAATTAGGTCGCCCATGCATACCATCGCGTCGCAATTTATCTATGTCTCTCGCTGTTGGCCTACCGAGACACCTCATGTTTTGTTCATCAAACTCACTGTCAAATATTATTGTATGACATGAGATATTTGATAACATAAACTAATTCACATATGAACAATTTAAGAAAATAAGTCTTACACAAAGTATTTCTCCACCTCAGGCATATTCATGAACATGTACAGTAAAGCAGACTTCCATTCTTCCATACTGAGGTGATATGCCTTGGGTGGAACAACGGCTTTGCCGTTTGTCTGAAAAATCGAAAGATCACTACACGGAGGCATCTCTCGTTCATCATCATGGTACCTTTTCTTTCGAGCAAATACATTATATTCTTCTGCAAAGTAACAACTTGTGAAGTGTGCTACCTCCTTTAGTTTAAATTGTTCCGCAATACATCCTTCAACTCTTGCCTTATTGCCTACCATTGCTCTAAGCTTCTTTAATGCTCTTTCTATATGAAACATCCACCTGTACTGAACAGGACCACCGACCTTAGCCTCATATGGAAGATGTATAAAGAGATGCTGCATAGGATTGAAGAAACTCGGTGGAAATATTTTTTTCCAATTTGCACAAAAGCACCGGTGCCTCTTTCTCCAGCTGTTCCATCACATCTCTTCTGATTTCTTTAGCACACAACTATCTGTAGAAATAGCTAACTTCAGCTAATGTTTTCCACGCAGCTTCGGAAATGTACCCACGAAACATTACAGGCATGAGCCTCTCCATAATTATGTGGAAGTCATGGCTCTTCAGTCCATTCATCTTCATTGTCTTCAAGTTCACAGATCTTCTAAAACCAGCGGCATAACCATCGGGGAATTTAATATCCTTCATCCACTTCATCACTTCTTTCCGTTGCTTAGGTTTCAGACAATAGTCAGCTTTTGGTTTGCATCCGTTTTCCCTAAGCACTTGGGTTGGACGATCACATATCACTGCTAAGTCCATGCGTGCCTTGTCATTGTCTTTCGTTTTATCAAGGAAATCCATGCATGTATTTATGTGGGCTTGGCAAAAGTTACTCTCTTGATGCATGACGTCGATGTTGTGCATCAAAATCAATGACTTAGCATAAGGAAGCTCCCACAAGCCACATATGTGAGTCCAGTTATGCTCCTCACCAAAACCTTGATACCTTTTCCCACTCTCGTCTAGGACAAGTTTCCTATGCTCTTCTGTAATTTCTATCCCACTACGTCGCTTAGGCGGTCCCTTCGTGACGATGGTGCCCTTCCTAAATTCCTTTCTCTGCCTTCTGAAGGGGTGATTGAAGGGTAGAAAACATCTATGGCAATCAAAGTAACATATCTTGCCACCAGCACTAAGACGAAAACAATCTGTATCTTTAGCACAATAAGGACACGTCAATCTACCATGCACGCTCCATCCAGAGAAAATACCATACGTCATAAAATCATGAACCGATAACAGATATGCAACACGAAGATTGAATTTCTGCTTCTTGAAGCAGTCATAGCCTTCCACACCTTGCCATAGCTTCTTTAACTCTTCAATCAGTGGTTGAAGCATCACATTGAGGCGTACGCCAGGATGCTCAGGCCCAGGTATAACAAGACATAGGAACATAAACTCATATTTCATGCAAAGAGCAGGTGGAAGGTTGTATGGTATGGCAATGACAGGCCAACATGAATACGACACAGCGGTTATATTGAACGGCGTGAAACCATCAATTGCCAAGCCGATACGAATGTTTCTTGCATCGCTGGCAAAATCTGGATCAAAGTTGTCAAGAGCCTTCCATGCATCACCATCTGACGGGTGCACCATTAACCCATCTTATCTGTCCGTACAATCTTTATGCCACCTCATGTGCATAGCTGTCTTCCTCGAGAGAAACAAACGTTTCACTCTAGGAGTGAGAGGCATGTACCGAAGCTGTTTATGTGCAACCTTTGTCACCACCTTCTCCCCATCTTCATTTACAAGCTCCACGTACCTCGACTTCCCACATTTTAAGAATTTCTGCTCTCTGCCATGTTCGTTCCAAAAAAGCATACAGTTGTCCTGGCAAACATCAATCTTCTCATACTCCATACCAAGACCTTCAAGCAATTTCTTGGACTGGTACATGTCTTTGGGCATCTTGTGCCCCGTAGGAAGAACCTCACTAATCAAATCCACAAGCTCCTTGTAACAATTAATTGAAAATGCAAACTTGAACTTGATTGACATCAGCTGGGTCACGAATTCGAGGACGGTCACGTCAGTGTGCCCGTGAAGAGGCTCTTCTGACTCTTTGAGTAGGTCGAAGAACTTCTGAACCTCCGGTGTAGGTGAATCATGATGATCTGGTGCCAGTTTAGGCTGCAGATCCTCAAGCATCTGGTCCATCCTATCAACAACATCTTCACCGTCATCAACTTCTACTTCTATTGCTCGTTCAACATCTTCACCGTGGAGATACCAGATCTTATAGCCTGGCACGAAACCATGCGAGCACAGGTGTAGTGTGACCTGCCTCTTGGTGTGGCTCGTCATATTTCTACATTTATTGCATGGACACCTAATATTATCTATTTGTGACAAAGCAGCTGTATGGTCCAGAAACATCTGTGTCTTGGCAAACCATTCACTTGTGTGACACCCACCCTTCTCGAAACCTTCATACATCCAATCATGTCTATCACCCATTATTGTGGTTGTGTGTATGAGTAAGGAGTGCGTGTGAGACATTCATGTTTCTACACGTCACACATACATCTATAGGTAAGTAGTAAAACTATATATATATATATATATATAACATCACATTAACATGATAATCATTAATTAACAATATTGCAACATCCAAATTTAAGTCAAATCATACTAACAAATAACATGTGATATTAAAACCGACGAAAATTAACATGTGATATTAAACTAACAAATTGTAATCATATTACAGTTAACTCCCGTCGGCCATAAAAACCCACGAAAATAAACAATAATCACACTCTAATCAAGCCACACATGTGATATTAAACTAACTCTAATCACACTCTAATCACATGTTATATTAAACTAACTCTAATCACATGAAAGCTAACTCTCGTCGGCCATAAAAAACCGACGAAAATAATCACATGTATTTACATATAGGTAGGATTATACCTCGACGAGCCTACGTCGGTACACGGGCGGACGGTGGACGAGCGGACGGTGGACGACGGTACACGGGCGGACGATGAACGACGGTGGGTTGGAGACGGCAACGCTCGGGGGCTAGAGGCGGCGTTCGGGCGGGGTGGCGACGCTCCGAGACGAGCAGGGGGCGGCGACCCACGGGCGTTGGCGGCCTCGGGGGTGGCGCTCCGGCCTTGGGGGCGGGCCTGGGCGCGGCGCGGTGGCGTGGCGGCGCGGTGGCTCGACGGGTCGTGGGAGCGCGGCGACGCGACGGCTCGGGCGGGGATGCGCGCGGAGGACGGCTCGGGCGGGCGGCGAACGGCTCGGACGGTGGCGGTTTGAGTGGAGAGAGGAGGAAGAAATGAGTCCGCGCACGGCTGCTCTAAAACCCTTAATTCCCGTCGGCTTGTGACTTGGCCGATGAGCATTAAATAACCTCCGTCGGCTTTGTGACGTGGCCGACAGGAATTAATTAATCCTCGTCGGCCTGTGACTAGGCCGACTGGAGTTACTTAATTCCTGTCGGCTTTTTCACGGGCTGACGGGAATTAATCTGGCCGACGGGAATCAACGGGATTCCTGTACTGCATGGCCGTCGAATATATCCATGCTCTACACATGCACATCAAATCCATGCTCTACACATGCACATCAACACAACCAAGACACATGATACCCACACAAGGGTTAGTCGTTAACTCAAGCGAAGCCTGATCATCTCCTAACAATCACTTATCACAACTTAACACATATGGACACATATCAACCATATGTTTACATGTAGTCATACTGCCTCTACGAGCCCCATGTAGTCATACTGCCTCTACGAGCCCCTCACCCTTACCATATGAACATCTCTGAAAGACTAAGATAATATATGTTAAGATTGATAAAGTCACCATAGACGTCTCATTGTCAAAGAGCATGCAACCTTCTACCATTGAAAAAATAAAAAAGCAGAACTGATTTATGTGTTGTGGCTGGTCCCATGCACGGTCTTAATTTTATTATGATGACTATATTTAAAAAAACAGCCGTTCAACCTTCCATTCTTTTAAAAATTTAGCAGGAGCACTACTATATTATGTCATTTAATAATTAGGAGAAGAATGCTTTCCAAACATATTGTAATTGAAATTGTCATTTTTTAGGTAAAAACTTTAGGGTTTGTTCGGTTATGGGTAGATGCATGATTGGAGAAATTGGACGGATTAAATCCTTTGCTATCCAAAAATTGAATAAGAGGGGATCAAATCCCCTCCATTCCCCATGTTTGAACATGGCCTTAAGCTTTCGTCGGCGAGGAAATGATATATAGTTCGGTTATTGAAAGAGTATTTGATACCCAACTAGTAGTGGACTAGAGTAACCCTAGGTCAATTAGTAATAAGAACGAAAAAATAAAACCCTTGAAGGTTAATTTATACTTATATTGTCGGTTAAATTCTGACCAGTCGTTGCCATACGATCGAGAGCTAGACCACGCTTACATAGTGAAACGTAGGGAGTTTATGCAAGTTGGGTTTTGATCTATATCATCACAACCAGACTGCAAATGCATGGTTACTTATATATAAACCCGTGTCCACGTTCCTATCCCCTCTGATTACGTGTTAGGTAAAACGATAGCTTGTAAAAACACTTACGGAACATGAAATGAGCTAGGTTAACTTGAACCTTTTAGACTTTAGTATCAGATGCAAAGCACGTCTGTGGAATTAAGAGCCATCAGATAAAACCTCAATATTTAGATGCTCATCTGGCCAGTTACCCTTTTTATTCCTTTTCCATTTCTTTTCCTTGCCTGTACAGAGAATTCGGCCAGGAAAAATAAGATAGGGAATTTATCTTGACTCCCACACCACGCAAATTTGCAAAAGCTTTAGCTTTCTGTCTGAAAAAAGGAGGCAAAGGAAAAGCATATCATATGATATCTTTTTCGTCAGACCACTTTTTTCTTCTCAGCAAGCAAGTTGACACCAGGCGCACCATCCGAAACCAATGGGACAAGATATTTTATTCTCCTCGCCCATATATTTCCTTCAGCTATAACTTAATTATATATGTATTAATCTATATACATATGCACGCTAATGCAACAGATTCTCCCGTCACAAAACCAATTAAAAAATGATAAACGTAGAGGCAGCATCCACATCCTGAAGTGATGAGCTGATGTAACCTTGCCCTTTATTATCGATCTTTTTTTTTTCCAGGCAGATACCACTCTAGCTTCCTCCAGAATGCAGGCACCACGCACCAGAATTTATAAAAGGGCAACATTGACCTGGCGAATTGAAGATAGGTATGCGTCGACGACATGCATGTCTCGCTCTCCTCGATGTCACGTCGATTCATCCGTTCGTTCTATCCAAGCGCCACAAAGAATAGCATATATCTGAATTCTCTGACCCATCAGCAAGTAGCAGTAAGAATATTGCTTGGTATCAGTGAAGAGAGCAAAACGAAGTCTGCGTGCTCTGCATCGCTCGACACATAACAGTACAACAACTTTATAAATCTTTATGGACGCGTTTGGTTGCCTCCTTTAAGGTGTTTGTGGCTCATGCGGTGCTGGATTGGCGTGATTGGTTGCCTGGGCAAGCTTCAAACGACGGAGCCTAGGACTGCTCTCACCGGTTTTTTCTAAATTTCTTCCTATACATCCTACTTTTGTGTCGACGTTATATCACCAAGATTCCACTATTTACCTTTTTCATCTTCCACATGGATTCCCTCTAAATATTATGTGTGTGGAATAGTTCCTTTGTTCCATATGAAGGCTTGGTTTTTCAGTGAGTTTGATCGTGCAACGTTACTATGTTGCATTACTGTACTTTTACACAATGGTAGCATATTGTCTCACACTATGTAAGAGCTCTCGGGAACTCTCTACACACTCTTCTAGTTGACTCTACACATGCCCCATGGTCCCCTATTGTCTTCTCCTTCTCGGTCTTTCTCCTTGCTAGCTCTTCACTCCCCTTTAGGGTTTCACCCTATCTAGTATGTGCCATACCTACCACCTCTTTGATAGAATGTCTAAAAGAAACTTTTTAAAAATTTGTATCCTTTTCTCTTTTAGATGGTCTCCAAATTTCCTTCGATGACCTTCTAGTCTATGATAGCTATTCGCTGGGAGAAATATAGACATCATATAGGTAGCTTGTCACTAGCTCCATTTCTCATTGAAGTGCTTGCTTCCTTTAGGATCTATTTATAGATTATAATGCTTATTTAACCTCATTCTACTTTATTTCACAACATGTTAGTCAGTGGCAGTGTTTGTGAGAAGCATGTTAGTGAACTCAAGGTCAAGACTTAAGGATTAATATCAAGCCTCACAAGGTTTACTGTGCAACCATCATAGGGGGAGTTTGAGTTAGATATCAAGGATAGTTGGAGTTTGTCTTCTTGTTATTTCTCATTAAGGCTTGCACCAAGAATATCAGTGGTGTCTTGGGTGATGATGACCATGACATGTGGCCACCTCTGTCTTTTGCCTAAGAGATAGGCAAGGCGGTAATAGATGGAGACCCCTCGTAAGTGGAAGCTTGCTAACAGAGAGGCCCAATGGGCTATTGAGGTAGCATAGGCAGCTGAGCAGCCAAGAGAGGAGGCTAGAGTTGATCCATCTATATCATAGATATCATAGAGGAGTAACTTCAGATAGAGTAGGCACAAGAGACCACTATCTATTAATCATCTCGAGAGGGAGTGCCTGTTACACCATGAGCCAAGGGACCGAGATGAGGAGGATGTATACCACCACCATACGCCAAGGCAGAGGTCCATACTACCCTTTAATTGTTCACTTAGACTCGAAGACTGCTAGCACCTTGACGGTTCATAAGTCGAGGTTTGTGCCACTGAAGCAGTGCTTCCTGATAGAGTGGGATCACCATGCTTCAGATGGATTCTACACATTGATGCATGATGATTTCCATACATCGATGGCATGCATCAGGATCATGCATCGGGATCACCCTTAGGCCACACAAAATCTGCTCACTAGAGAACATTGTGGCTATCAGAGGAGAGTATATTTGTCCCCACCTGACCTACCTGCTTGGGTTGGCAAATATTTTGGGATAGTCTGGTATCTATTTTGAGTATTGAGTCATATAGTTTTATGCTTCTTTATGGATAGAACATGACCATGCGTATTTTTAGTTTACATTTAGAGGAAATCCTCATAGGCTCTACATGAGGCAATATGAATGCCTTCATGGTTGAGATTCATCTAGTATAGCACATGTAGAAGTTTGCTTTTGTCCTCTGTTTGACGATGTCTCTAGACAGACCCCAACGACTTAACACCTTTAAGTCTTCTACTAAAGAATTTGATGAGGTCCTTGTTGCCCCTCTGAAAGGGAAATGGCCTTAGTACCATTTCTATATTAGTTTTGGTGCTTGATGACCATAACAATCATATGGACTAACTAGGTTTCCAAGCTTATGATTCATAGGTTCATAAGACCATTATCAAAGTTCTAAGTCTAGAAAAAAACTCAAATCCAGTCCAATAGGGGTAAAACTTGGAAAAATGAAGTTGTAGTAGTTCTACACTTAACATAAGTTCTAAATACCCCTAGGAACATATTTGATACATCTAGAGAGGTTGGAGAGCCCAGAATAAAAGTTACACACTTTTTGAGCTAGTTTGAGCCAAAACAGGAATATGAGTTAGAGAAATCAAAATGTCCAAGTTTCATGACTTAGACTAGTTGGATAATATCTAGATATATTTGTCTAAGTAATGGGAACATCCTCAAGTGCAGCCAAATCAAACTGAAGAAAAATTGGACAAGTTTGCAAAGATTGATTTGTGTTAGGAAGCACTGGACCGGTTCATGGTGCATTGGACTTGTTATGCAGGGAGGGATCAAACTTGTCCTCTAGCATCTAGCGCACTAGACCGGTTTTGCAGAGAATGTAAAATTGGACTTCAGCAAGCTGGCTATGCGGACCGGTCCGGTGGCACACTAGACCACCCGAGTTCAATGGCTACTTTCATATTCTAATACTCAAGCTAACGTGGAAGAGGTACAGTGGTTCACCGGACTGGTCTGGTGTAACCTGACATGACCTATCTCTATCAGAACAGTCACTAAATGGAAAGTCTAAAAGAGGTCTAGTGTGCCACTGGACCGCCATTGTAGGAGGTCCGGTGTGACCGCAGAAAGTGCAAAATTTCCCACTTCATTCAAATGTCTATGTAGGGCAGTTGGGGCTATAAATCCCCCAACCAGCATTCAAGATACATGAGAGCTACACCAAATATCCATACATTGATTGCAACATCTCCAAGTCATTCAATTCCTCTAAAGTGTCACATTCATTAGAATTGAGCTAGAAAATTAGTAGTGCCTTGTGGAGTGTCTCATTTGAGCCTTATTGCAACTGGTTCTTTTGTTCTTGATTTTTTTCTCACCTCTATTCTTATTCTCACATTTGTAAAGCTAGCGAGAGACTCTGAATTTGTGTGGAGATTCTTGCATAGAATTTATGTCTCCTGATTTGAGAAGGAACACTCAACCAATCTAAGTGGTCTTTGAGAGAATGAAGGGGTTGAAAGAGACCCGTCCTAAGTGGACTCTGCAACATGGACATAGGTCCTTTTGGAGTCGAACCTCGGGAAACAAATCGCACATTTCTTTGCGTTATGTTTGATTTGTGATTTATTTCTTTCGTGACCTCTCCCGCTAGTTCTCTTGCTTGTGTTTGATCCTAAATTAATTGTGTTCCTCCCAAGTAAATTCCACAATCCTATAGAGCAACACTTGCAAGAAGAACCACTCTCTTTCTCTCTGATTGTTTTAATTCTCGTTCTAACGCCTAACCGGGGTTCGAGTTTGTGTTTTAAATTATAAATTTTATGTTTCGCTTATTCACCCCTCTAGGTTACTTTCACCCTCTATGGGTACAAGAAGGGTATTACTAACCTCTAGCAATGGCTCCTTAGTGTGTTAGCTTCTTAGTCTTCGTTTAATATCTTGGATATTATCATTTCAGAGGTCGAGAACACTTTTGGGAAGGGCATCTGGTCATACATTAGCTTTTATATGCACACTAGATCTTCTTCTATCTTTAGTTGAGGGAGTTGAACAAGCAGAACATCCTATCTATTCAAAAGCTTGATGAGACACCCACACAATTTGACATCGACTAGCTATTATAGTAACTCTAGGTAAAATTCATGATCAATTGACACTCACCCATCGAACCATTTTACATGGTTCAATGAGACACATTGGTAATTGCATACTACTACGTTGAACTAGTCATTTGAATTATTGCAGTGAACATATGGTTCGACACTCACCGTCGGACTAGTCCGACACCCCTAAACCCTCTCTAGCCACTTAATAGAGACCACTAGACCCAACTTTATTGATTCAACACTGCCACTATTCACGATGTCTATCGATTTGTGGCTAGAATCGATAGTGATAATATCACTACTAGATGAGGATATGACCCAACTTTATTGGTCCAACACTGCCACTGTTGATTACCGGTTTGTGGCTAGACCGATAGTGATAATATCACTACTAGATGAGGACATGACTTGACATTTTTAGACTACACAAAAAACTACATAGTTTTCTCATATGGTGTTTGACCAAGACAATGTTTATATCAACTGTGTAGTACTCGATGGGATCTACAGCATTATAACTGACAATCTTTTCATCTGAAGTCATTGGAGGCTAAAATATTTAATTCACAAGATTGTAGGGTTAACACCAAGGATTCTATTACTCTATAGTCGCAAATGGGTGTGTAATGGTAGGGATGATCTCATATGGAGAAACCAACAAAATAAAAGTTGAAGATTTCAAAATGTTATGCAACTTTATAGTTTACAACTTATTATTTGAAGTTCTTTTATTTTGAAACATTTTATTCATAATATTTATAGAGTTAATACTAAAGAAATATGTATGCTCTATAGTCATAAGTGACTATACATAAAGGTGTCAATAGGGAATTCCTCATGGAGTTTAGACACCCCATACCCATACCCATGAAACTATACACATTCTCATCCTCATACCCATACCCATCATGGGTATAAGATTCGTCCCATACACATCCCCATTTAGGTATTGAGTCCCAATGGGCCCCCATCCACGACAAGAAAAGCATTATCACATTATATTTTATATGACATTAATAACCACACGACACCGAAAAATAATACATCACCAATAAATCTTACATGTAACAAGAAAACATTGTTTAACCATACAAAACAACAAAAACAAAGTGGCACGTGGGCTGGTGAGCGGGGCGGCTAGTGGCTTGCCGCCTGGGTTGTGTGGATGGGTGCTTAAAAGGGTTGGGAGAGGTAGGGTTAGTTGTTGCGCTTATTATATATTGGGCTACACACCTAATTTTACTAGGTCAATATTACCCATGGGTAATTGGATTTTGATTTTGTTTTCCCATACCCATACCCACAATACACAATGGGGATACAATTTCACCCACACCTACACCCATGGGGATTAAAATCTTCTCGTACCCTAATCCTAATAGAGGAATTCCCCATGGGTTAATGGGACAGATCCCCATAGTGGTAGAGAACAATCTTGGATGGTGAAACACCCAAAACAAAATCTATACAACCTTATAGTTGACAATATTTTTATTTGAAATCATCTATCCACTAAAAGTTACTATTGATTTCTCACATTTGAATTTTGATTTTTTTAAAACTCACTTGGATGAAAAAACTACCAAAATAAAACTTGCGGATCTCAAAAAGTTATGCAACTTTGTAGTTGATAACCTTTTCATTTGAAATAATTTATCCAAGAGACATTTATTTAAATTTTCTCACATTTGAAACTTAAATTCTTCAAATGACCTTGGATGAAGAAATGATGTCACACCCGGGTTTTAGGGGCACCAAACCCGGACGCGAATAACCAAATGTGTGCTACGATCAAGTCTCACACATATGATGGCTCATGGTACATAAATGAATGTCACATCATTAATATATAACTAAGTTTTGTATAAAGTAGTTAAATAATTACATCATACGAAGACAACGATCTAGCAACCATAGTTGACTGGGAGACGACGACCTAGACCACTCACGAACTCATCACAGCATCCTTCGTGTGCATCATCCTGCGGTACCTGTCCTTGGCCTAGGGGGTGTGAGTACAACAAGGGTGAGCTCACATACATTCATCGCTCAACAAGTTGTGGGGAATAATCTGCATGAACTCACCAAAGGTGGGAGCTCATGTGAAGTGTAAGGCTTACCAAAGGAGATGGTTACAGCTGAGCATTGCTTTTAGAATTGGTCAAAACTTTATTAGCAGTTACTAAGTATAAGTAGATACCAACCCAAATAAGTAAGATATCAAAATTAATAACAACACCCATAATGCAATGCAAATGGCAAATTAAGTTTGGTTCCATAATTTAATCATGTGAGGCTCTGACCCGCTCATGACCATGAGCACGACTGATATACCGGTTTTACACTCTGTAGAGGTTGCACATCTTTACCCACAAGTCGTGTATCCTGTATAGCTAAGGTTTGCAAGGCCCTTAGACACTTACGAGGTGAATGGCTATGGATCCACTACGAGGCTTTACAAAGTTCCACTAGCTTCAGAAAACCCGCTACGGTTTCTGAGAAGGGCAATGTAGGAATCCCTCATCCGAAAAGCCATCGCAGCATGATCGACCTGAGAACCTCCCTATACGCAGCTCCTCTATCGCCCTTGCCCCTTTTGGGTAAGGTAGTCGTCCACTAGCTTTCCTAATTAGTCAGCCAAGGGCGTCCCATACCACCCTTGTGGTAGCACTATTTTCCCGGGTGGTTCTCCATGTTCCAATTAACATAATGATCTTATCATGAACAATAATCAGCAACAACAAAATTGGAACATGAACATAATATAACATTACTTTCCCAAAACCAAGTAGAGTAATAGCAAAACTTCCCAATAGTTCTTTTGTCTGCAAGGTGTGGGATAAACAATGCTAGGGAAGCCTATTAGGTCCCATCAAATTAACCTGAGCATGTCACAGTGATTAACATGAATATTATTAGGTAAAGAAGAGTGATCATGGACAAAACTTGCCTTAGACTCGAGATTTCCAGGTACCAACTTGGTCTTCAAGTAACTCGTAACCTCGCTACTGTTCGTAGCAATACAAACAAATATGGTATAGGCAAAATTAACATCACACCAAACATAAGAACAAACAACAAAATAATGTTCTACATGTCTTAACTAGATCCTAGGTTCGAGAACCACTAAATTCAGAGTTACGCTTATAAAGTTATGATTTTCTGAAGGTTTAATTGTTTACTATAAAGCATAGGAGGTATAAGAATTTAATCATAGGTTTCATGGTAATACAAAGTTACTAGATGGTAAACAATACAAATGTGAGATTAATGCAATTGGAATGGATCAAAACGGAGTTAAAATGAATTACTTATGAATTAAACAAGTTTCTGGAACTATTTTTATACTAGAAATCATTTTCTAATTTAATTCTGAATTCTCCTAATGATTCTAGAGTGCGAACATAATTACCAAGGAGTACGGGGTCTAAACTATAAATTTTAGGGTTTCATTGCAATGGTCTTTGCACTGCCATGAACTACGGGTCGATTTGAACAGAGTCCAGGGTCTCTTTTGTGAAAGTACATGGCCAAAGAAGTATGGGTTCACCTTAGTCGTTCGATCTATTCCGGATGGTCCTGCTTAGATCTAACCCTCGTGTGAACGAGTACTCGCCAGGAGCCCATAAATTAATAACCAACGGCTTAGATTTTAAGCGTCGGAGATTCATTCAGATTCTTCCGATCGGATCAAATGGTTCGGATTACCAGGCCGAACGGGTATGCTAGGGATTTAATCTCATCCACTAGATCGTCGATCAACGGTCAAGTACATATCTTCTTCATCTAGACAGGACACAACGATGTGAGCCCCCCCCGATGGAGGCCACGTCGGCGTTTAGGTGATCCGGCAACCCGACCCTCCAACGCACAAACAGACGAAAGCTAGACGTAGCGAGGAGGTCAACGTAGCTAGTGATGGATCCCTTACCGGACATGATGGCAACAGTGGCCCCGTCCATGAGTTCTTGCGACCAGATGGCAGATTCCATGCTCCAGTGAGCAATTGGATCGAAAGTGGTGGCCTACCTAGTGCAGACTCATCAACAAAAAGAGAAGCGGTTTGTTTCCTTCACCCGAAGCATGAAATGGCAACTTGGTGTCATCTCCTGCTGCTATCTGGTGGAGGATCACCGAGGACGGCCTGGTGGAGATGGATAGGTAGAGCCAGAAAGAGACGGCGAATCCTCCTTCCTCGTTGGCTCGAAACGCATCCGTTTCTAGGTCGACGCGTACGTCGTGGAGGTCGCGATAGCCGTCACTCTCGCTGCATTCCGATTCTGGCGTCGTCTTCACCCCACGGAGGTAGAGAAGGCATTTGCCTCAGACGTCGTTCGGCGTGGTAAGTTTGCCCGAGAGGACTGGGAGGGCACGATTTTATACCCTGGGCTGAGTCCGAGCTCAATGGATTGCAAGGTGGGGGATATTGGTCGGGTGATTAGAACGGTCGCGCCACATCCACGCGGAAATCTTTGAGTCCTCTGTTCATGCCGGTGCGAGGAACGTGACGAGCCTGAGCACGGGCCCCACGAGGCAGTGGATCACACACGTGCGGATGAGGCTGGCAGGGTGGGACCCACGGATCAGCGACGCGTGAAACTCGGCTGAGTGACGTTGGTGAAGTGGGCCGGTAGGATTGTTTTAGGCCCAAACGCAATTATCCCTTCTCTTTTTTTCTTTTTTTGGTTCCTATTTTTTATATACAATTTCAAATTCAAATCCGAGTTAAAGTCTAAGAATTCAAATTTAATGCACACTCAAAATTCCAGCATGGTGCAAAATTATATTTGATTTATTCTCCTATTTAAACCAACACTTTAAAATATGCAATCTATACACAAAATAGGAATTAGGTATTTTAAAAATCATTTTTTAGTGTATAAAGTTTTATAGAGAGTCCTTGTAAATACATTTTTAAAGGAAAACTAACATCATATAGGGATACTTTTATTTAAATTTTTATGATACTATATTTGTTTTAAGAGATGTAGCACTAAAGCTAACAAAACTCTTATTGAAAGGTATTTTAATTCAAAATACATGGAAAATTTTACTAGACTAACAATATAATATTTCGATGTGTTACAAATGATCAAAACGAAAGTTGTAGGTGTCAAAAGGTTACAAAACTTTGTAGCTAATTTTTTTTCATTTAAAATTTTTAAGGTCCCAAATACTGATTTTAAAAGCAGATGAACATAAAATGGCTAGAAAAATATCCTAAATGGAGACATGCGTCGTATAGTGGTTAGGCGTGTAACACTCGTGGCATAAAGGTCTTGAGTTCGAGCACTGGTGGTGTTGATGGCTGCAAAGTTCGTGTTTTAGGCATGGAAAATCATGTGACCTATGACTTCTTTGGGTTGAAAACATTACAATTTTTGGGTCGATTTTGGGTTCTAGTTATAGAACAAGGAGTGATGAAAGGACTCATCACTTCCACTTTAAAATTGGTAGTGAATATGAAGAATTGCAGAGTGTGACAATGTCACAATTGATCCACACAAGGCCCCAAATTTATGTGACACTAAGGTTACAAGGGTGGCTCGGCTAGAACCAAAAATTAATCCCAATCTCTTGTCTAATGTCTAATCTAGCACTAGTTTCATAGTAATTGTTGGATTGATGGGCTTGGCCCAATATAGAAATTCAATTAATTCCTAGAAAAATCTCAAAAACCCATATACGGCAAGAGGATGTTGGAATAAATAGTTCCACATTTCTACTTTAAGTGGAGCGAGACTAGTTTATATGTGGAGGCTTCCCTCTCCCACCAAGTCATGGATGAGGAGAGAGAAGATGTAGTGCCACACGCGTGCTCGCTCGCTTTCCTGGCCTGGCGTGGTGGGGCGGGTCGGGGCAGGGTGAAGGACACGGGTACACGACGTGTGACATGAATGGTCCACCAAAATCTAACCCTCGCATTGTAGGGGCATGGCTTCCTTTTGTATCCTTTTGTTACTTAGCTTTTAAGCTTAGAGCCCTTATCCGATCACAACACGAGATAGGTTTTGCCTCTACTTACTATTGCGTCGCCGATGTAGTCATCTTCATTTTAAGCGTCGGCGTGCATCTGCAATCGAGAGAGTAGGTCTTCGAAATCTGCCGTCTTCGAGACCCCGCACCAGGAGAGGGAGAATAAGGTGTTTGGGAAGCACCATCTCGATGACTTCCACCGATGTTGTCAACCCTGCCGCTTCACCATCTCCATTTAGTATGTCTAATCAGTATGCACCATCTGATCTAATTTTATACTTTAGTTTATCTGTTGTTATAGATGTGGTCTGTCTACTGCTTACTAGCCTATTAGGGAACATCATGCTAGTTTATTTACTGTTGTTCATGATTTATATTTATAATTTAATCTATAATATGTATACTTATTCAACAATACAAAAACTTTATTGTAGACAATTTGTTGGTTCAACTATGGCTGGTTTTGCCGAGGCGCTGAGGCTAGAGAAATTCTTTAGTATGCACTTCAAGAGGTGGCATGTCAGGGTCTTGCTCTAGCTTACTGCTATGAATGTGTTCCATGTTAGTAAAGGCAAACCTAAGAGCGTACTAACTCCTGAAGAGGAGAAAAAATATGACGAAGCCAATAGTATCTTTACAGGAGCAATTCATAGTGTCCTTGTTGATCGTCTGGTTAATGCGAATATAAAACACACAGATGTGAGGAAATTGTGGGATGCACTTACTACTAAGTATGGTGCATCGAATGCTTGCACTAAACTGTATATCATGGAGAGCTTTAACGATTATAAGATGCCTGATAATCGCTCTATTATAGAGCAAGCTTGTCGATGTTTCAAACATCGCTCGAACAAGTAAATTTATTGTGCGCGTTCCGGGGTCCAGAGGGTGTGTGGTGAGCGCAAGATTTATACTAGTTCGGGCAGAATGTCCCTACTTCCAGTCATCACTGGCTTGCGCTACCAGCACCACTGATGATCAAAACTCGTAGTAGGTGTTACAAGTGGGCGAGAGAGGGAAGATAGGCTCCCAAGTCTCTTTATTAGGGTGGAAGTGGAGCTTAGAAGCTACAGAGTGGAGTCCTAGCTAAGTCTTGGCTTGGCGGTGGGGCTCCGGCCTCCTGGTCCTCTTCGACGCTCCTCCTCCTGTTTGTCAGTTTGTCTAGGGTTCATCATTGTGGGTGCGTGTCCAAGTCAACTCAACTCCATCCAACCATTCTCTTCTTCCTTGTCCTCATCGCCTATGTGGCAGAACCACCCGAATTATTCCAGCTTAAGTGCCTAAGTCACGCCTCAGGGGCCGTAACACACTTAAATCGGAATAACCCGTTAGTCCCTCAGATCTAGTCTGATGGAGCCACTTAACCAGGATCAAATTCCACAATCTCACACGAAGGTGAGTCACAGAAGAAATACAATAAAACAGGAATCCACAATTTAAATACTGAGTTATTACATAAATCGAAGTTTTTGAGTAGCCAAATGAGCGTTCATAAAATAAAGTGCAGCGGATAATCGATGTCGTCGGTATTGAGGAAATGGGCAAGGCCTAGCCCACTACTCCTCGTGCTCCTCTCCTGCCGGAGCAACATCCCACTCGACCGTCCAACCCGGTGGCAGGGTGGTAGGCCAAGTCACACCATCACCCATTTCCTGAATGGTACCTGCAAAAATTGTGCCACAAGCAAGGCTGAGTATACTAATACTCAGCTAGACTTAACCGGTGTGAGGAGTCTACTCCTCTACCTCTAGACTATGCAGCTGTTTGGCTGAGGGGTTTGGTTTGCCAAAAGCACTAGCTGTATCTAAAATCAAGTTTTAGCTTTTCAAATTCTATCCTCATTAATTTAGCTAGGTTTGCTCCTTCTAAGCATACATGGTAACAATCATTTAGTTCAATCAACAAGTTATCTCATGTAACCACATTTCACTTCTTACTCGATGCAGTACAAGGGGTCAAGCAGTCTCATTAGCTGTGAGAAGCAGACGATTCGAATCGAGTTTTAACCTTGCAAGGTAAACCTAAACACACGGCATGTTAGGGTACTCTGACCCCACACATGACAACCGTCCCCATCGATTCCCCGTTCGCGTCCAGGCCTCACCGCCTTGGCATACAATGCTCCACTGACCCCGGCTGCTGCCGTGCAGTGACCGCACTTGTACCCACCATAGCTAGCATGGGAGACCCAGTCTCAGGTCGCATGAAGGATAAAGTCTGCGCCCGGCTTCAATCAGGTACTAGGTTTACCGGTTACCATTTTCCTGGCATGTGCTTAGTACGTTCAAAAGCTTGACTCATGTATCCACACATTAATCCTTAATTCATTTTTCCCGTCTCATGGACAAGACATCCTCCCTGGATCCAAGTCCATGGACCAACATAGATCCCGTTATCAAGATGAATACAATCAATTCCTGACCTCGCGCGAGTGCTAGAAAAATCACTCGACTTCTACCGAGATCCTGATTAGCAAGCAGCTACTCGACCTAGCATACTAGTATTCATCTCAAAAAGGAATCCTAAGTTCATGCAACTAGAGGTTTCAAGCAACTCCTACACTTAAGTGCACATTGCAATCCTACAAGCATTAAGTGTAGTAAAGTAGCATATAATAATACGGTTATGCATAAAACCGGGGCTTGCCTTCAATTGCTGGGGCTGCGGGGAAATCCTCAATAGCAGCCTCTGAAGCCTGCTCCTGGTCCTCCTCTTGGACAGGTCCTTGCTCGGGGATGAGCACGTACTCTCCGTCGGCAAGATTACAATCTAATGAATGCAATGCGTAAGATATATGCATGATATGATGTGTGCTTTTAGAAATTACAACTTTAAAGGTGTATGATCTTTCTTGAGTTAAACAAGGTTAACTTTACTTATGTATGACCCTTGGGTGGTATACTTGGTAAATTGGTTTAAACTTAGCTAAGGTAAGTAGTGGATTCAATTTTTTTGGGGTTCCACTGAATTCCTTTTAAGTCTTAGGGAGAATTGATAAGTTCTCAAGTTAGACTTATTGGGGTGAGGTTTATTTCTTCTTCCCTTTTCTTTTATTCTTTTTAATGTTTTGGAGTGGGTTTGAACTACAAGTTGCTTTTATACAATTCTAAAAATTCTGCAAAAATTACAGTGGCTGGGTACTGGTGTATGTTTCTCTGTCTCAAAATTTGGGGATCAGAAAGTGAATAGTTTTCTCTGGACGAAATTATCAAATCCTAGGGCAGAAGGGGTGCTTTGAACTACAACTATTATTTAACAGTGGGTAATTCTCCAAAACTTATTTTTGCTGGCCTTTAGGTGTTATAACATGACTTGATACAAATTTCTAGTCATTAATACCTTTTAATAAATTTTCTATGGTTTTCTTCAAGTTCCTAGCCAAATGGGTGCTTTCTACTACCGCTATATTTGAAAAACATCAAACAACAGAGTTCTTATTTTTTTTGGTTATTATTTTGTGCAAGAGCAATCATTCTGAAGTTTGGCCTCTATTTGCTTAAGGGAAGGGGTGGTATGCATTATTTGAATCAAGTGGCCTTTCTTTTAAATTATTAGCAATAGGTATGAGTTTGCTTCTTTTTCATGGGTTTGCATTTTTCTCTGGTAGTTTATCTCATTATGGACTTAGCTAATTTTTGGTTGCCCATTATCACATTATTAGGGGTTGTTCAAGAATTATTGGGAAATGCCTTATTATCACTTTGTATTTATTTTCCTTACTTAAAAAGTTGGGCTGAGGTGCTCTTTATTTTTGTAGTGGGGCTCTTGTGGTTTTAAGTCCACTGGATTTTTACTACTCATTTTGGTTATAGTTTTGCTATTCTAAAAAAAATTTCAGTCCATATAAGGCTAAATAAAACATTTTAATTTAAAACTTGTCCAAATTAATGGTCTCTGTATTTTTCCTAGGTTCTCTGTTACATAAGTAAACTAGGAAAAATAATCTTAATCACTGTTCATCAATTTCCAATGCCTTTCTGATTTTTTCTAAGTTTTGGGCAATATAGCTTTAAATGAATAAGCACATCATAATTTCTAATGCTGGGGTTCCTACTATTTTTAAACAGTGTCTAAATAAGGTTTGAACATCTACAATTTTTCTTAAGTTCAGCATAGAAGAAAAACTAATTTTCCTTAATTAAACAAGGTTTGGTGGGTTTCTGTTTTTAATTTTAAACTTTAAAATTTAGAACAGAAAGCATAGGGTTATCATTTTTAAATGATAGTTCATAACATTCAGGAGCTAGCAAAATTGGTTTGACAACTTTTTATGAAAAAATCATCAAGTTATGGGTTTTCTAAGTTCTCTGGTCATTTTAAAAAGAATAATAGAATTGGTTTAATGGAAATCCACTTTGCACTGGGGTCCCTGGCGGGTTTTTAAGTTTTCCTCGTGAATCAGTCCTTAAGCTACTATTCACATGAGTCACTGACGTTACAGAAAACCCCTCGGGTTCTACAAATCCCAACCCGAGGTCCTTCTTCTATCTTAACAGTAACCGCGGCGGAAGAAGGGGCTTACGGGCGACGAGATTGCTCCGGTGAAGTGGTCGAGGATGAAGGGGAGGTCTCGGGGATCACAACGGTGTGCGGGTCGCCATCGGAGATGGCCGGAGTCGGTCGGTCCACGCGCGCAGGCGGGGATGCTCGTCGGCGGCGAGGAGTCCGGCCTGGTCACGGCGAGATAGAGCAATTGGATGGGTCAGAGAGGTTCACGGGATGCCAGAGAAGATATGGGTGCAAGGAATCGGTCGGAGACTCACTGGATAGCTCGGTCCACGCGCGGCGGCGGAAGACCGAAGTCCGGTGAGGTCGATCTCGGGCCTCCGGTGAAGTCGGGCCGGGTCCGAGGGCTTGGCAAGCTTCACGGGCTACTGGCGGAGCTAGCTGAAGCACTGGCTCGACTTGTGGATGGCTGGAGTGGGCTGGCCATGGTGGCCGAAGCTCTGGCGGCAATGGTGGGCGGAATTGAGCTCGCCGGAGCTAAGGAGAGGGGGCTGGCCGGTGAGGGTGAGTGCGGGGCGAAGTGAGGTGCGCCCAGGGAGGCTTTATAGGCGCGGGCGGGCACGACCGAGGGCGTGGGCGCGCGGCGGACTTGACCGGACGCCGGGGCGAGCGCGCGCGCGGGTTGGGCGAGCTCTGGCGTGCCGACCAGGGTCGAACACGTGTGCCCATGCGTTCTGCCCAAGTTCTGGCGCGTGTGGTCGCTCATCCGAGCCTGCTCTCACCTTGGTCAGTGCACAAAACCTCTTTTCCTCCCTACAAGCTACCATTCTTGTGTGGGGGTCATAGGATTTTGCCTACTGGTTGCAGAGATATGGAGCCAGGAAATCCGGTCTGTCTCCCTGCCCAAACCCGAGGCAAATCCAAGGTTTTGTCGTGTCTAGGGCTCGCGTCCCAATGCCATCTTCTAGCACACGACAGAGGGGTTAGTTAGACACAATTTTGTCAATGGGGCCATTAGGATTCGAGTTAGGGATCAAGGTGAACATCCCTGATCTTTGGCTCAAGGTCTGAATTTCAGAATTTTGAAATTCAGAATTCCCATTAAGTCCCCACATGAGAAGCTTGGTTTGGGGTTTTATTTGAGTTATTTTGGCTAAGCTTTCTCAACATTTCTTGTTGCTCATTAAATATACTTCAATTTTTACAATTGGCTCAAGTCATAATTTTAAACTTTTCCTCCCCTTTTTCTTATTTTCTTGAATTTTGCTCATGGGGCTCACTTAGGGTTTTCATTAGGGTTGTACATTCTTATCTTTTTAAAAGACTCAATTGTTTTGATCATGATACTTTTAAGTATATACTTGGTGAATCCTTTAGTACTTAAGTTATTTGATGCTCATGCTTACTTTGGTTCACATAAAATAATGGTTCTTGGGTTGGTATTTGAGAGAAACCCTAGGTGACACTGGGGTGTCACAGCCTTCCCCCCTTAAAGGAATCTCGTCCCGAGATTTGGGCCAGAGTCCTCCCAGGGTGAAGCGAAGGGTGAGACTTATAGGAAATGGGTGATTATTGTTATCATTAGGGTAAAACTGCTCTTCGAATGTCATTCTCTTTGCAACTTCAGAAGGAAGTCCTTTTAAGTTTTACTTCATAGTTACTTCATTCTGAATTAAGATTAGATTTTTGAGGATTAGATTCGAAGGGCAGGGGAGGGGTTGGGGTGATTACGTACCAGCTTCCTTAGGTAGGCAATCGGGGAAGTTGGATCTCAAGAATTCCTCGGTTTCCCAAGTAGCTTCCTCCTCTGAGTGATTACTCCACTGGACCTTGTATATCTTGATCGATTTAGCCCGAGTTGACCTTTCTTTACAATCCAGAATCTTGGAGGGGTACTCTTGGTACGATAGATCTGGCTCTATCTCCAATTCTGGTTCTGCTATGATCTCGGTCGGCAATCGAACACACTTCTTTAGCTGAGATACATGGAAAACACTGTGAATGGCAGACATCCTTGAAGGTAACTTCAGCTTGTATGCCACGGGTCCACATGCTTCTATGATCTCATAAGGTCCAATGTAACGAGGGGCTAGCTTGCCTTTAATCCCAAACCTCTGCACTCCCTTGGTGGGTGATACCTTGAGGTATACAAAACTTCCCACCTCGAACTGGAGAGGTTTCCTTCTTCTATCATGATAGCTCTTCTGCCTGGCCTGAGCAGCTTCTAGATTCTTCCTGATTAGCTTGACCTTCCTTTCGGCTTCAGTCACTAAGTCAGGTCCAAAAACTTCTCTCTCACCAGGTTGAGACCAATTGAGTGGTGTCCTGCACCTTCTTCCATAGAGAGCTTCAAAAGGTGCCATCTTTAGGCTGGATTGATAACTATTGTTATAAGCAAACTCTGCCAAGGAGAGGTGCCTATCCCAGTTCTTGCCACAATCGATCGCACAAGCTCTTAGCATATCCTCCAGGATTTGGTTTACCCTTTCCGTCTGACCATCAGTCTGTGGGTGGTAAGCTGAACTCCTGATTAGCTTGGTTCCCAAAGACTCCTGCAGTTGTTCCCAAAATCTGGCAACAAATTGGGCTCCTCGGTCAGAAACAATGGTCCGAGGTAATCCGTGCAAACACACGATCCGGTCAATATACAATTCTGCATATTTCTGAGCCTTATCAGTGCTGTGCACAGGAAGAAAATGTGCCACTTTCGTCAATCGGTCCACAATAACCCAAATTGAATCATGATGACGAGAGGTGTTGGGCAGACCCACAATGAAATCCATGCTGATGTCATCCCACTTCCACGAAGGTACGGACAGTGGTTGCAAGGCGCCAGCTGACTTCAAGTGGCTTGCCTTTATCCTCTGACAGGTGTCACATTCTGATACATACTGGGCTATCTCCCTCTTCATTCTGGTCCACCAGTACAAAGGCTTCAGATCATGGTACATCTTGGTGCTTCCCGGATACATAGAGAATTTGGAGAGATGAGCCTCATCCAAAATTTTCCTCTTGAGGTCCCGGTCCTTAGGAATCACCAATCTGCTTTTGAACCATAGCACACCTTTTTCATCCTGGCGGAAACAATTATACTTCTCAACCTTCTGATGGAGATTCTTCTTGATAATCTGCACTCCCTTGTCACTGAGCTGGGCCATGATAATCTGGTCTTGCAAAGCCGGCTCAACAGAAATGTGAGACAAAGAACCAGAAGGAATCACTTCAATTTGCATCTTGCTCAACTCATCACACAAGGTGTTAATGCGAGAATCCTTCAGAACACAATTGTATTGCAACTTCCGACTCAAGGCATCTGCTACCACGTTAGCTTTTCCTGGGTGATAATGTACCTCCAGGTCATAATCCTTGATCAGCTCTAGCCATCTTCTCTGCCTCATGTTGAGATCAGCCTGAGTAAAAATGTACTTAAGGCTCTTATGATCAGTGAAGATGTTGCAGTGGGTTCCCATTAGATAGTGCCTCCACATTTTTAATGCATGAACCACTGCTGCCAACTCGAGGTCATGAGTGGGATAGTTTTGCTCATGAGGCCTGAGTGCTCTTGAGGCATAAGCGATGACTCGGTTGTCTTGCATCAAGACACAACCTAGCCCGGTGCCAGAGGCATCGCAATACACATCAAAAGGCTTGCTGCTGTCGGGTTGCGCCAATACTGGTGCTGTGGTCAGATGCTGCCTTAATGCATGGAAGGCATCTTCGCACTTCTGACTCCAAACAAACTTGACTTCTTTCTTCAGCAACTCAGTGATAGGCTTCACAAATCGAGAGAAGTCCGGAATAAATCTTCGGTAATAACCAGCTAATCCCAGAAAACTCCGAATCTGGCAAACAGTTGTTGGTGGCCTCCAGTTCATCACCTCTTGCAATTTATCAGGATCAACAGCTATTCCAGCCTGAGAGATAGTGTGACCCAAGAATTTGATTTCCTTTAGCCAAAAATCACACTTGGATAGCTTGGCATAAAGGTGGTGCTCTCGCAGACGTTGAAGCACTACATGCAAATGCCCGGCATGTTCTTCTTCGTTCTTTGAGTACACCAGAATATCATCGATGAAAACCACCACGAACTTGTCCAATTCCGGCATAAAAACAGAATTCATCAGATACATGAAATATGCTGGTGCATTTGTCAGCCCGAATGACATCACCAAGAATTCATATAGCCCATATCTGGTTGAGAATGCCGTCTTCGGAATATCACTTGCTCGTGTTTTGATCTGATGGTAGCCAGAGCGAAGGTCTATCTTGGAAAACACCTTGGCCCCGACCAACTGGTCAAAAAGAACATCAATACGAGGCAAAGGATACTTGTTCTTGATAGTTACCGCATTAAGAGGGCGGTAATCTATACACAGCCTCAAGCTTTCATCCTTCTTCTTCACAAATAGTGCTGGACATCCTCAAGGCGAAGTGCTTGGGCGAATAAATCCCTTGTCCAGCAACTCTTGCAATTGCTTCTTCAACTCTGCCAACTTAGCGGGTGGCATTCGGTAGGGCCTCTTGGAAATTGGGGCCGTTCCCGGTTGCAACTCGATGGCGAATTCAATATCCCTGTCTGGTGGCATTCCTGGCAATTCATCAGGAAAGACATCTGCATACTCACAGACCACTGGGATCTTCTTCAGGGGTAACTCCGTCATAGAGAAAGCACATGACTGAGTAGAACCATGACCAGGCAGAATTAAAGTGAAATTCCCGTAGAACGGAGAATTAACTTCCACGGTACGGCTGGCTACATCAAGCACAACTTGGTGCAAGGTCATTCAATTTGCTCCTAGAATAATGTCCACATTTTCCAATCCCAACACTAGAAGAGTGGTTTTGACAATGTGGCTTCCCAGTTGAATAGGCACACTTTGGTTTAATTGATTAGTTGCAATTTTACCCCCAGGTGTGACTATCATGAATGACCCTTTTGAGTGAGAGAATGGCAGTTTACATTTAGCACTGAACTTTTGGCTAATGAAACTATGAGATGCACCAGAATCAAACAGAATTGAAGCAGGTTGATTATAAACTGAAAAGGTACCGGTCATGATAGGAGCTCCTTCAGGTACTTCCTCCAGAGTAGTGAAGTTGAGCTTCCCTTGCCTGACTTGCACCTTCTGCTTTCTTCCCTTGTCTTGATTTGGTGCTGGCATCTGCCTCTGCTGGTTCCTGGGACAATTCTTGGCATAGTGGCCCACATTGCCACAAGTGAAACACTTGTTCCCATTGCCCTGGCGGAACTGCTGCTGCTGTGGAGGCTGATTGTTCCTTGGGACGGGAGCTGGGTAGCGGTTGGGTGCCGGCTGCTGCTGCTGCTGCTGAGGTGGCCTAATCACCCATCTGCCTGCCTGCTGCTAAAAACCCCTGCTCTGATTGTGAGAAACAATCCGGAACCTCTGAGCCTGAGCGGATGGTGCTGCCATTGGTGCCTTTCTCTTCTTCTCTGCCCGGTGAGCAACAATGCAATCCTCCTGGGAGATGGCCATGTTGACCAACTCATTGAAGCTATCAGCCCGGACAGTGTTGAGTCGTTCCCGCAGCTTGGTATTGAGACCCCTGCGGAAGCGATCCCTCTTCTTTTCATCAGAATCAGCATGATACCCTGCATACTGGCATAAGTCGTTGAAGGCTTGCACATACTGCAGTACCGTGCGGGTTCCTTGATTAAGGGCCAGAAATTCATTCAACTTCCGATCAAGAATGCCAGCTGGGATGTGGTGTCCTCTGAAGGCAGTCTTGAATTCCTCCCAAGATACTTCACGATCAGCGGGGAGCATAGCACGGAAGTGGTCCCACCAAGTCCGAGCAGGGCTGCGAAGCTGCTGTGCGGCGAAGCGAGCCTTGGCCTCATCAGGGCAGTCTCCCGTGAGGAGGGGAAACTTGGACTCGACGACGTGAAGCCATACGTGGGCGTCCAACGGATCCTCTGCCTTGGTGAACAAGGGCGGCTGCGTGCTCAGAAACTCTTGGTAAGTTGCCATAGCCGGAGGTCGCTGATGCTGGCCTCCACCATGCTGTTGAGGGTGGGGCTAGCGCTGCAAGAGCTGTCACAGAATCTCATTCTGCTGGGCCATCAGCTCCTGCACTGTGGGAGCTGGAGGAGGTGGCGGGGGAACCTGCTCGTTCTGCCCGCGACGCTGCCTAGCTGCCATCTGAAAACAGAGATTGTCGCCATTCTTATCCCAACTCACAGTTTTGAACGACAAGATATCATCTCATATGGAAGGAAAAATGCCATAATCATAATATTACGTTTGAAATGAAGATAACATGGTGACAAAGATCCCACAGATTTCAAAAGTTTATAGGGTTACATCAATCAGGGGAAAGTACCCATAAGCCTAGTCCAAAATGTGATATTTCTAAGCTCGCATAGGTTTCTATCCGCCTAAAAGTGTCGAAGTGACTGCTTAACCCTGAGCGGTGGAAGCGACACTGGACATGGGTGAAGGAGGCATCACGGAGGTAGTCCCATTGGCACCAGGGGCTGGTCCTAGCTCCTCGGGAGCCTCTTCTCCCTCGCTTCCTGCTTCATTGGCCTCCATCTCCAGGTGGTGCATGTCCAAGTGGTCATTTGCTTCTTCGAGTTCCCTCTGCACATCGTGAAGCTGATTCTCCAAGACATCAATAGTGTCATCTCGGATCTCCACCTGCTGCTCCAAGGTGGTGATGCGCTAGCTCAGCCTCTCCACCTGCAGATCCTTCTCCACCAACTCTGTGGATAGGTCGACCACAAAATCTTCCTGACTGTCGAGAGTGAGCTTAGCGGTCTGAGCGATGTTAGCAAGGTGTGCCATAGCATCGCTCTGAAGGGCCTGAAGGCGGTACAGCGCACTCATGCACTGAACAGTGACCCTCCCAACCAAGTCAGGATACATTGCCCACACATCCTTCACATGGCTCACGCGATTGCACCACATGGGATCATCCTTCCTCTCAGCAGGGAAGAGTCCCAAGGGGTGCATCACCATCTCCAGGGGATGGTAGCCACAGAAAGTCGTCAGAGTCTTCATGGCTGCTGCTTCAACGGTGTCGTCTGTCCTGAGTCCAATCATCTCAGAATTAAGAGAACGCCAACCCGGTTGAAGGGGATGAGCCTCCAAAGTCAGCCAGACCCGACAACGAGGTACCCGATGCTCCTCATACAACTGCACCGTGTACAAAGGGGGCGTAGGGTAACCGGCGGAGTTAAGCACTTCCCACAAGATGGAAGGAAAGCCATCGCGAGAAAGGAAGTCAGAACTGAAACGAGAGTCTCGTCCACTGGCGGGGGTGGGTGAATTCATCTGTGGAAGGGAATCAAAGGTAAAGATTATGGTGGAAGAAAAAGAAAAAGAGAGCCCGGATGGTTTTAAAGAAAGGGGGTTAGCTCAAATTTTAATTTCTCTTGGTGTTTTATAATGCATGCATGCTGGAAGAAACGTTGCCTCTCAAAAGAAGATAGGGTCCCTTTTTAGGGCATCCTTAAAAATATAAGTACTGGCCCACGGGGCCTACTTAGTTAGCCACCTATTTCTCCCTTTATGCCTAAGGCCTTTTGTCGGGGACCATAATTAGGGGTAACCTCAAGGCTCCTAATTCTCAGCTGGTAACCCCCATCAGCACAAAGCTGCAAAGGCCTGATGGGTGCGATTAAGTCAGGGATCAGTCCATTCGAGGGACTCGATCACGCCTCGCCCGAGCCTAGCCTCGGACAAGGGCAGCCGACCCCGGAGGGTTTCCGTCTCGCCCGAGGCCCCCTCCAGCGGCGAACATATTTCCGGCTCGCCCGAGGCCCTGTCTTCGCCAAGAAGCAACCCTGCCGCACCGACCGACCAAATCGCAGGAGCATTTAATGCAAAGGTGGCCTGACACCTTTATCCTGACACGTGCCCCCCAGCCGGCAGAGCCGAAGTGACCGCCGTCACTTCGCCGCTCCACTGACCGGCCTGACAGAAGGACAGCGCCGCCTGCGCCACTCCGACTGCGGTGCCACTTGACAGAGTGAGACTGACAGGCAGTCAGGCCCGGCCAAAGGCACCATAGGAAGCTCCGCTCCACCCGACCCAGGGCTCGGACTCGGGCTAAGTCCCGGAAGACGGCGAACTCCGCCCGACCCAAGGCTCGGACTCGGGCTAAGTCCCGGAAGACGGCGAACTCCGCCCGACCCAGGGCTCGGACTCGGGCTAAGTCCCGGAAGACGACAAACTCCACCCGACCCAGGGCTCGGACTCGGGCTAAGTCCCGGAAGACGGCGAACTCCGCCCGACCTAGGGCTCGGACTCGTTCTAAGTCCCGGGAGACGGCGAACTCCGCTCCGCCCGACCCAGGGCTCGGACTCGGGCTAAGTCCCGGAAGACGGCGAACTCCGCTCCGCCCGACCTAGGGCTCGAACTCGGGCTCAGCCCTGGAAGACGACGAACTCTGCTCCGCCCGACCTAGGGCTCGGACTCGGGCTCAGCCCCAAAAGACGACGAACTCCGCTCCGCCCGACCCCAGGGCTCGGACTACGCCCCGACCTCAACCGACGGTCTCCGCCTCGCCCGACCCAGGGGCTCGGACCCGACCACGGCCACGGAAGACAGACTCGACCTCGGCTTCGGAGGAGCTTCCACATCGCCCAACCTAGGGCGCAGACCAGCCATGTCAACAGGAGGCGCCATCATCACCCTACCCCGAGCTGACTCGGGCCACAGGGAACAAGACCGGCGTCCCATCTGGCTCGCTCCGCCAGATAGGCAATGATGGTGCCCCGCATACTCTGTGACGACTGCGGCTCTCAGCCCCCTTACGGAAGCAAGAGGACGTCAGCAAGGACCCAACCGCTCCAACAGCTGTCCCTCCGTCAGGCTCCAGCACTCCTCCGACGGCCACGACATCACACCAGCAGGGTGCCAAAATCTCTCCGGCTGCCACGACGGCATGTACTTAGGGCGCTAGCTCTCCTCCGCTAGACACGTAGCACTCTGCTACACCCCCCATTGTACACCTGGACCCTCTCCTTATGCCTATAAAAGGAAGGGCCAGGGCCCTCTTAGAGAGGGTTGGCCGCGCGGGGACGAGGACGAGACAGGCGCTCGCTGGAGGCCGCTCGCTCCCTCTCCCGCGTGGACGCTTGTAACCCCCTACTGCAAGCGCACCCGACCTGGGCGCGGGACGAGCACAAAGGCCACGGGATTCCCATCTCTCTCATGCCGGTCTCCGGCCGCCTCGCTCTCCCCCCTTCGCGCTCGCGCTCGACCCATCTGGGCTGGGGCACGCGGCGACATTCACTCGTCGGCTCAGGGACCCCCCGGTCTCGGAACGCCGACAGTTGGCGCGCCAGGTAGGGGCCTGCTGCGTGTTGACAAACAGCTTCCCGTCAAGCTCCAGATGTGCAGTCTCCAGCAACCTCTCCAACCCGGGACGGTGCTCCGTTTCGGGAGTCTTGAGTTCATGTCCCTCGACGGCAGCTACTACATGATACTCCTTCCACCGCCGTGCGACAACAACAGTGGCGGCCGACAGCCCGCCCGCCAGCGGCGGAATCGGCGACGTCTTCCCCGCATGGTGGAAGAACAACCTTTGAGCTCACCTCGTCCTCTCCCCCGTCGACGGAGGAGGAGGCGGGGCAACCAAGGCCAAGCAGGAGGCAGCGCCTCGTCGGCTGTCGAGCGAGTCGATGGCCCCAGCGCCCCAATGGGGGGCGCACCGGGCGTCGACCTCGTGTTTGAGACGAAGGCGAGCGCCGTATCCCCGCGACACGCCAATCCCGAGCAAGCGGACGACGCCAGCACGCTCGCGAAAAGCTTGCTGGACGTCACCCTCGTACCTGATACGACGGCGCAGTTAGTCCCCGACGTGACCCCATCGTCGCCCGTCGACCAAAAGGTACCGACCGATTGCCATCCCACGTCTTTCTGATTCAGCCTTGACCCGCCTAGCAGCCCCGCTTTGGCGGGCGCTCTTGTAGAGGCGAGTCCAAACCCTCTGGGGTTTCGTATGCGGTCACCTTGGGACCGGCTGACGGACGTCTCGACCTACGGGCCCTCTGGGTCCGAGGAAGACGACGAGCCCAGCATCTGTTGGGATTACTCTGGACTTGGCAACCCCAGCGCCATGCGGGACTTCATGACCGCATGCGACTACTGCCTTTCCGACTGTTCTGACGGTAGCCGTAGCCTCGGCGACGGGGACTGCGGCCCAAGTCGCGAATGCTTCCACGTCGATCTAGGGGTCCCTCCGAAGGCAACCATCTCGGCATGCCGGAGGACGGTGACCTCCCTAGGCTGGTGCCTCGCGTTGACATCCCATGGGAGCTAGCTATGGTCCCCGTTCAGGCGGGGGGCCATGACCCACAGCTCGAGCAAATCCGCGGGGTGCAGGCCAGGCTCGACGAGGGGGCAGGAGCGCTTGAGCCGATCCGTCGGGACGTCGGGCAGGCATGGGCGGGCCAACCTCCGACCGGAGAAATACGTCATCTACCCCAGGGCTTCCAGCACCGCATCACCGACGACGTCAGGGTCAGGCCACCACCCGCATCCAGTGGGGTCGGCCAGAACCTGGCGGTAGCAGCAATGCTTCTTCGCGCGATGCCGGAGCCATCAACCACCGAGGGGCGGCGAATCCAGGGAGAGCTCAAGAATCTCCTGGAAGGCGCCGCGGTCCGACAGGCCGAGAGCTCCGCCTCCCGAAGGCAGGGGTACCCCTCGGAACCTCATGCCACGACTTCCCGATTCTTGCGGGAAGCCTCGGTCTACACCGGGCGCACGCGCAACACCGCGCCTGCGGCCCCGGATCGCCTCGGCAACGAGCACCATCACCGCGACCGTCGGGCCCACCTCGATGAGAGGGTGCGCCGAGGCTACCACCCCAGGCGTGGGGGACGCTACGACAGCGGGGAGGATCGGAGTCCCTCGCCCGAACCACCCGGTCCGCAAGCCTTCAGCCGAGCCATCCGACGGGCGCCTTTCCCGACCCGGTTCCGACCCCCGACTACTATCACAAAGTACTCGGGGGAGACGAGACCGGAACTGTGGCTCGCGGACTACCGTCTAACCTGCCAACTGGGTGGAACGAACGATGACAACCTCATCATCCGCAACCTCCCCCTGTTCCTCTCCGATACCGCTCGCGCCTGGTTGGAGCACCTGCCTCTGGGGCAGATCTCCAACTGGGACGACCTAGTCCAAGCTTTCGCTGGCAATTTCCAGGGCACGTACGTGCGCCTCGAGAATTCCTGGGACCTCCGAAGCTGCCGACAGCAGCCAGGAGAGTCTCTCTGGGACTACATCCGGCGATTCTCGAAGCAGCGCACCGAGCTGCCCAACATCACCGACTCGGATGTCATCGGCGCGTTCCTCGCTGGCACCACCTGCCGCGACCTGGTGAGCAAGCTAGGTCACAAGACCCCCACTAGGGCGAGCGAGCTGATGGACATCGCCACCAAGTTCGCCTCCGGCCAGGAGGCGGTCGAGGCTATCTTCCGAAAGGACAAGCAGCCCCAGGGCCACCCATCGGAAGATACTCCCGAGGCGTCAACTCAGCGCGGCACCAAGAAGAAGGGCAAGAAGAAGTCGCAAGCGAAACGTGATGCCGCCGACGCGGACCTTGTCGCCGCCGCCGAGTACAAGAACCCTCGGAAGCCCCCTGGAGGTGCCAACCTCTTCGACAAGATGCTCAAGGAGCCGTGCCCCTATCATCAGGGGCCCGTCACGCACACCCTTGAGGAGTGCGTCATGCTTCGGCGCCACTTCCACAGGGCCGGGCCACCCGCGGAGGGTGGCAAGGCCCGCGACGACGACAAGAAGGAAGATCACCAAGCAGGAGAGTTCCCCGAGGTCCGCGACTGCTTCATGATCTATGGTGGGCAAGCGGCGAACGCCTCGGCTCGGCACCGCAAGCAAGAGCGCCGGGAGGTCTGCTCGGTGAAGGTGGCGGCGCCAGTCTATCTAGACTGGTCCGACAAGCCCATCACCTTCGACCGAGACGATCACTCCGACCATGTGCCGAGCCCGGGGAAATACCCGCTCGTCGTCGACCCCATCATCGGCGACGTCAGGCTCACCAAGGTCCTCATGGACGGAGGCAGCAGCCTCAACATCATCTACGTCGACACCCTCGGGCTCCTGCGTGTCGATCTGTCCTCCATCCGGGCAGGCACTGCGCCCTTCCATGGGATCATTCCCGGGAAGCGCGTCCAGCCCCTCGGACGGCTCGACCTTCCCGTCTGCTTCGGAACACCCTCCAACTTCCGAAGGGAGACCCTGACGTTCGAGGTGGTTGGGTTCCAAGGAACCTACCACGCGGTACTGGGGAGGCCATGCTACGCGAAGTTCATGGCCATCCCCAACTACACCTACCTGAAGCTCAAGATGCCGGGCCCCAACGGGGTCATCACCGTCGGCCCCACGTACAAACACGCGTTCGAATGCGACGTGGAGTGCGTGGAGTACGCCGAGGCCCTCGCCGAGTCCGAGGCCCTCATCGCCGACCTGGAGAGCCTCTCCAAGGAGGTGCCAGACGTGAAGCGTCATGCCGACAACTTTGAGCCAGCGGAGACGGTTAAGTCTGTCCCCCTCGACCCCAGCGGCGACGCCTCCAAGCAGATCCGGATCGGCTCCGGGCTCGATCCCAAATAGGAAGCAGTGCTCGTCGACTTTCTCCGCGCGAACGCCGACGTCTTCGCGTGGAGTCCCTCGGACATGCCCGGCATACCGAGGGATGTCGCCGAGCACTCGCTGGACATCCGAGCCGGAGCCCGACCCGTCAAGCAGCCACTGCACCGATTCGACGAGGAGAAGCGCAGAGCCATAGGCGAGGAGATCCACAAGCTAATGGCGGCAGGGTTCATCAAAGAGGTATTCCATCCCAAATGGCTTGCCAACCCTGTGCTTGTGAGAAAGAAAGGGGGGAAATGGCGGATGTGTGTAGACTACACTGGTCTCAACAAAGCATGTCCGAAGGTTCCCTACCCTCTGCCTCGCATCGACCAAATCGTGGATTCCACTGCTGGGTGCGAAACCCTGTCTTTCCTCGATGCCTACTCAGGGTATCATCAAATCAGGATGAAAGAGTCCGACCAGCTCGCGACTTCTTTCATCACACCCTTCGGCATGTACTGCTATGTCACCATGCCGTTCGGCTTGAGGAATGCGGGCGCGACGTACCAGCGGTGCATGAACCATGTGTTCGGCGAACACATTGGCCGCACGGTCGAGGCCTACGTCGATGACATCATAGTCAAGACGAGGAAAGCCTCCGACCTCCTTTCCGACCTTGAAGCGACATTCCGATGTCTCAAGGCGAAAGGCGTCAAGCTCAATCCCGAAAAGTGTGTTTTCGGGGTACCCCGAGGCATGCTCTTGTGATTCATCGTCTCCGAGCGAGGCATCGAAGCCAACCCGGAGAAGATCGCAGCCATCACCAGCATGGGGCCCATCAAGGACTTGAAAGGCGTACAGAGGGTCATGGGATGCCTCACGGCTCTGAGCCGTTTCATCTCACGCCTCGGCGAAAGAGGTCTACCTATGTACCGCCTCTTAAGGAAGGCCGAGTGCTTCACTTGGACCCCTGAGGCCGAGGAAGCCCTCGGGAACCTGAAGGCGCTCCTCACAAAGGCGCCTATCTTGGTGCCTCCAGCTGCCGGAGAAGCCCTCCTGGTCTACGTCGCCGCGACCACTCAGGTGGTTAGCGCCGCGATTGTGGTCGAGAGGCAAGAAGAGGGGCATGCATTGCCTGTTCAGAGGCCAGTCTACTTCGTCAGCGAGGTACTGTCCGAAACCAAGATCCGCTACCCACAAGTTCAGAAGCTGCTGTACGCGGTGATCCTAACGCGGCGGAAGCTGCGACACTACTTCGAGTCTCATCCGGTAACTGTGGTGTCATCCTTCCCCCTAGGGGAGATCATCCAGTGCCGAGAAGCCTCGGGTAGGATTGCAAAGTGGGCGGTGGAAATCATGGGCGAGACAATCTCGTTCGCTCCTCGGAAGGCCATCAAGTCCCAGATCTTGGCGGACTTCGTAGCTGAATGGGTCGACATCCAGCTACCGACGGCTCCGATCCAACCGGAGCTCTAGACCATGTTCTTCGACGGGTCGCTGATGAAGACAGGAGCCGGCGCAGGCCTACTCTTCATCTCGCCCCTCGGGAAGCACCTATGCTACGTGCTACGCCTCCATTTCCCGACATCCAACAATGTGGCTGAGTACGAAGCTCTGGTCAACGGGTTGCGGATCGCCATCGAGCTAGGGGTCCAACGCCTCGACGCTCGCGGTGACTCGCAGCTCGTCATCGACCACGTCATGAAGAACTCCCACTGCCGCGACCCGAAGATGGAGGCCTACTGCGATGAGGTTCGGCGCCTGGAAGACAAGTTCTATGGGCTCGAGCTCAACCACATCGCTCGGCGCTACAACGAGACTGCGGACGAGCTGGCTAAAATAGCCTCGGGGCGAACGACGGTTCCCCCGGACGTCTTCTCCCGGGATCTGCATCAACCCTCCATCAAGATCGACGACACGCCCGAGCCCGAGGCACCCTCGGCCCAGCCCGAGGTACCCTCGGATCATTCCGAGGCACCCTCGGCTCGGCCCGAGGTATCCTCGGTTCAACCCGAGGTACCCTCGGCCCCCGAGGGCGAGACGCTGCACGTCGAGGGGGAGCAAAGCGGGGTCACGCCTGATCAAAACTAGCAGACCACGTACCTGCAATATCTCCACCGAGGAGAGCTACCCCTCGACCGAGCCGAGGCTCGGTGGGTGGCGTGGCGCGCCAAGTCGTTCGTCTTGCTGGGTGATGAGAAGGAGCTCTACCACCACAGCCCCTCCGGCATCCTCCAGCGATGCATCTCCATCGCCGAAGGTCAGGAACTCCTGCGAGGGATACACTCAGGGGCTTGCGGCCATCACGCAGCGCCTCGAGCCCTTGTCGGGAATGCTTTCCGGTAAGGCTTCTACTGGCCAACGGCGGTGGCCGACGCCACTAGAATTGTCCGCACCTGCGAAGGGTGTCAGTTCTATGCAAGGCAGACCCACCTGCCCGCTCAGGCTCTGCAGACGATACCCATCACCTGGCCTTTTGCTGTGTGGGGTCTGGATCTCGTCGGCCCCTTGCAGAAGGCACCCGGGGGCTACACGCACCTGGTGGTCACCATCAACAAATTCTCCAAGTGGATCGAGGTCCGACCCCTGAACAGCATCAGGTCTGAGCAGGCGGTGGCGTTCTTCACCAACATCATCCATCGCTTCGGGGTCTCGAACTCCATCATCACCGACAACGGCACCCAGTTCACCGGCAGAAAGTTCCTGGACTTCTGTGAGGACCACCACATCCGGGTGGACTGGGCCGCCGTGGCTCACCCCATGTCAAATGGGCAAGTAGAGCGTGCCAACGGCATGATTCTACAAGGGCTCAAGCCTCGGATCTACAACGACCTCAACAAGTTCGGCAAGCGATGGATGAAGGAACTCCCCTCGGTGGTCTGGAGTCTGAGGACAACGTCGAGCCAAGCCACGGGCTTCACGCTGTTCTTCCTAGTCTACGGGGCCGAGGCCATCTTGCCCACAGACTTAGAATACGGTTCCCCGAGGACGAGGGCCTACACCGACCAAAGCAACCAAGCTAGCCGAGAAGACTCGCTGGACCAGCTGGAGGAGGCTCGGGACAAGGCCTTACTACACTCGGCGCGGTACCAGCAGTCCCTGCGACGCTACCACGCCCGAGGGGTCTGGTCCCGAGACCTCCAGGTGGGCGACCTGGTGCTTCGGCTGCGACAAGACGCACGAGGGCGGCACAAGCTCACGCCCCCCTGGGAGGGGCCGTTCGTCATCGCCAAAGTTCTGAAGCCCGGAACATACAAGCTGGCCAACAGTCAAGGCGAGGTCTACAGCAACGCTTGGAACATCCAACAGCTACGTCGCTTCTACCCTTAAGATGTTTTCAAGTTGTTCATATACCTCGCGCCCAGCAAAGGTTTAGTCGTCAAGGAAGGATCGGCCTCGCGTCGGCAAAGCCCGACCCTCCATCGGGGGCTAAAAAGGGGGGGAACCCCCTCTGCGTCGAAATTTCCCTCGAAAAAAGATCTTTTCTGCCAGAAGGTCTTTTGGGCTGTTTGACTACTTCGAAAGTGGATCCTGAAAACGACGGAGTACACGTAAGCAGTCAAGGCTGACTGAGCCGAGGGACTCCTATGCCTCCGGGATACGGATACCTCACTCATCACCTTCTGCGATAAGTAACTCACGTTCGGATAAGTGATTCCGCGGACTGAACAAGTCTACACGTTCGGAAGCTCTTCTGCCGAAGCGATCCTTCGAGCCTTCTCGACTGCGTCGGTGACAGAGCCCCATGGACGGGTAAGAGTGCGCGTAAGCGGCAAGGCCGACCGAGCCGAGGGACTCCTACGCCTCCAGGATACGGATACCTCACTCATCACCTTCCGCGAGAAGCAACTCTCGCTCGCACAAACATTTCTGTTACCAACAAAAAGGTCCAGATACTCGAAACAAGAGGAAAGGAGACGCGGCTTTACAACACGGCGAGGGTGTGTTTTGGCCTCGGCGGCCGCAGGGAACACACGCTACAAGACAATCCGATCCTGCAGGCTCGGGTCTTAACGCTGGAAGGGAGCAGCAGCACCCTCGGCATCGACAACACCTTCGGCGAGGTCCGACCTAGCCTCAGACGGCGACACGGTCCGAAGATCTCCACTCTGAAGGATGACGTCATCGCCACGCCTGGGCCATCGCTGCCAGGGTCTTCTCGGGAATCCGGCCCGAGCAGGCGGCTCGGCCGGTCACCCTGGGGCCTTGGCCAGCTGTCCTCCAAGGACGTCAGCCCGACCCGAGGTCTCGGCTGGTCAATTCCGGCGTCGGTCCCGCTAACGGACGACCCGGCCAGGCTCCGGCCAACCAGGTTTTCTTTTCGAGCCAACTCTGCCTCTGTTCGTGTTGACACCGCTACCCCTGGCCTCGGCTCATCGGAGAGCGGCCGAGGGGTTCCTTTAACTAAGCTAGAGAAGCCTCGGACAACAAGGCCGACCGAGCCGAGGGACTCCTACGCCTCTGGGATACGGACACCTCACTCGTCACCTTTACACGGGGCGACTCGCGCTTGGTGAAGCGGTTCGGACAACCAACAGGCGAGTCTTAGCGCTCGAACATGAGGAAAAAACACGGCTCCGTGCCAAAAATACATACATGTTCAAGCCTCGACAGCCACAATGAACAAAAACACTGGCATTCAAAGTGCCATTACAAACGGAACTCCGGTTCCACCTCCGCAGATACGAACAACCCCACTCGACAGGGGGGGGCCTGCGGAGCAACAGAATACCGACGGAAGGCTCACCTTCGCCCGCTCCAGCAGCAGCGACAACGACCCCCTCTACGGGTGGCCGAACTGCAGCGGCGATGGCCTCAGTGCGAACGCCGCTGCAACCCTGCCCTCGCCCACGCCGATGCTCGAGGGGCGAGGACAAGTACAAAGGGCCGGAGGCCCGAAGCGCGAATGGTGGCGGTGATCCCGTCGGCGACGGGGACTTCTCGAGCCGCCTCCGCCTCGGCACCAACGATAGGGGCCGTCAGCCCGCCGGCAGATCCCCACTCGGATCCTCCCGGACGAGCAGGGCACTGACCTCCACGCGGAGGCACCGTACCGGTGCAAAGGCAGGACCGCCCCAGAACACGAACGCCGCCCTAGCAGCGCGCGACATCTTGGGCGGTTCTCCCGTGCACACGGCGCGGCAGCCGCCTTCCGGCAGGAGGTCGCACCGGGGGCCAACCCGACAAGCTCGACGCGCTGGGGCTGACAACGCATGCCGTCGACCGGCCCCGCGTTGTCGAAGTCCGACCCGCTCGCAGGGCCAGCGAGCGCCCTCTCCCTCGAACGCCGCAGGAGAGGGTGACCCACGAACCCGCGCGGGAGGTAGAGCTCCGGCTCAGCCCGGCCTCCACCCCAGCAAGGATGATGAACATCCTTGAAGCTGAGGGTGGGACCAAGATCGCAGCCCGGCTTGCTTCTCCCCACCCAGGGGCTGGTGGTCACCGTCTTGGGTGACCACCGGCGGGGGGGTGCAGCCGGGCTGCATGATAAATATCCTTGAAGCCGAACGATGGCTGAAAGGTACCAACTCCCACGGAGTTGTGTTCCTCCAACGACGAGGCGGAAAGACGGCGGATCTCCCCCATCCGGGGGCTTGGAAGGTGGAAAGACACGATGCATAAGGGAGCGCGAAGACATGGTCGCCTTCCAAGGGGGTCACCCTCCTTTTAAAGGCGGCTCTCCCTACGTGCGTCCCCAGCCGTCATGGGCTGAGTCTTCTCCAACACACTCCAAGGTCCTCCCCTACGGCGCGGGGGATGGGTCCCACACGTCATGCAAGCCGACTCAGAGCAGAAGAAGCCAAACCGCCGCGCGCGGTGCGTACAACCGCCCAGCGGTTACAAGCGACCCTCCACTTTTGCCCAGACCAGCGAGCGAAAGGGTGGGCAGCCATGCAGGCGGCATGCAACCGCGCCAAGTGGGCGCACTTCTCCGATTCCCAACACGCCCGGCATGGAGGCCCAGGCCCACGCGTCATGCAACCGGCGCGCCGAATGCTTCGTGCATGCAACTGCACCGCCACTTGCGCCACCACCGCGCCTCCTCGACTGTGGAACCAATGTCGCTACTCGAGGCGGCCTAGTGCACGACCCAGCAGCGCCAGCCTGGCGCGACGGTCAATGCGGCCAAGAATGGGCCGGCAGTAATGGCGGTGGCAGGCAGGCAGGAGCAGCGGTCACGTCATCAACCAAGCTTACGTCCCGTCCGGGGGCAGCGAGAGAACCCTCTCTCACGGCGTGAAGACAACGCGCCCGTGATCCGTCCCTCGAACAGCTCGCGCACGCACAACGGCCGCCCCGCCAACCACTCGCCCCGTCGCATTAACTCCGCGGCGGGACAGGCGGCGCCTCTGGCAGGAGAAGCGGGCGATGCTTCGCCTTCGCCATAATGACCACGTCAAAAAAGGTACACCGCGTCGTTCGATTTCGTATCCTTTTCCTTTTTTCCTCTTTCTCTCTCTTGCAACAGGGACCGAGAAAGGGGGATACCCCGAAAAGGATCCTTCCCCGAGAAGGAACCAGGCTCCGAGCCCCCCTACTGATCAGAGGTTCGAAGGCTGGCCCCCCGGAAGGGTTCGACAGCCGCCTCAGATCGCGTGGGCCCTACACCCCCTACTGATCAGAGGTTCAAAGGCTAGCCCCCCGGAAGGGTTCGACAGCCGCCTCAGATCGCGTGGGCCCTACACCCACTACTGGTCAGAGGTTCGAAGGCCGGTCCCTCGAAAGGGTTCCACGGCCGCCTCAGGCTACTCGGGCTCCGCGCCCATTACTGATCAGGGGTTCGAAGGTTGGCCCCCGAAGGGTTCACAGCCGCCTCAGACGCCGAGCGAGGGATGACCATGGGTACGTTCGATACATAACCAAGGCTCGGGCTGCGCTCCCGAGGTACCCTAGGACATTTCCGAGACCAGCGGGAACGATCTTGTAACGGAATCCCATCAGAGGGAGGCATCGAGCCCTCGGACCCCGTCGCCAGGGGACCGGGTCCGGCAGATCACCCGCAGGTACTTTTGGGCGTGCCTCTGGGCCCCTAGCCGACCCCTAACGAACAGGGCACAGACGTCCACTCGGATTACCCGCTTGCAGCTCATCGGAGACACCATGTTCGGCGCCCATCGAGGGCAACATGGCGCTTTCCCCCCTCCTCCTTGCGGAAAGGCGACGCAGGGGCGTATGTAAAAAAGCCGAGTCTGTCCCTGACCGCCCTCTCGCTCTGTGCAGAGGCTCGGGGGCTGCTCTCGCAAACCCGGCTACGGCCAAACCGTTGACAGCGTCAACATACCAGCCCGAGAACTTGGGACCCGACCGTACACCTGGGTTACGGCCAGCTCGCATGAGGGAACAACCAGACCAGCCGAAGCATTACGCGAGGCATTAAGACCTCGAAGGAGTGAAACCACTCCTCCGAGGCCTCGGGGGCTACACCCACCGGAACAAAACGCAACCGAGAAGGGCTGGTCCCCTTGCAAAAAAGTGCGACGAAAGCCTCCAAGCGAGTGCTAACACTCCCTTCGAGGCTTGGAGGCTACTGTCGGGGACCATAATTAGGGGTACCCTCAAGGCTCCTAATTTTTAGCTGGTAACCCCCATCAGAACAAAGCTGCAAAGGCCTGATGGGTGCAATTAAGTCAGGGATCAGTCCATTCGAGGGACTCGATCACGCCTCGCCCGAGCCTAGCCTCGCACAAGGGCAGCCGACCCCGGAGGGTTTCCATCTCGCCCGAGGCCCCCCTCCAGCGGCGAACATATTTCCAGCTCGCCCGAGGCCCTATCTTCGCCAAGAAGCAACCCTGACCAAATCACCGCACCGACCGACCAAATCGCAGGAGCATTTAATGCAAAGGTGGCCTGACACCTTTATCCTGACACGCGCCCCCCAGCCGGCAGAGCCGAAGTGACCGCCGTCACTTCGCCGCTCCACTAACCGGCCTGACAGAAGGACAGCGCCGCCTGCGCCACTCCGACTGTGGTGCCACTTGACAGAGTGAGACTGACAGGCAGTCAGGCCCGGCCAAAGGCACCATAGGAAGCTCCGCTCCGCCCGACCCAGGGCTCGGACTCGGGCTAAGTCCCGGAAGACGGCAAACTCCGCCCGACCCAGGGCTCGGACTCGGGCTAAGTCCCGGAAGACGGCGAACTCCGCCCGACCCAGGGCTCGGACTCGGGCTAAGTCCCAGAAGACGGCGAACTCCACCTGACCCAGGGCTCGGACTCGGGCTAAGTCCCGGAAGACGGCGAACTCCGCTCCGCCCGACCCAGGGCTCGGACTCGAGCTAAGTCCCGGAAGACGGCGAACTCCGCTCCGCCCGACCCAGGGCTCGGACTCGGGCTCAGCCCCGGAAGACGACGAACTTCGCTCCGCCCAACCCAGGGCTCGGACTCGGGCTCAGCCCCAGAAGACGACGAACTCCGCTCCGCCCGACCCTAGGGCTCGGACTACGCCCCGACCTCAACCGACGGTCTCCGCCTCGCCCGACCCAGGGGCTCGGATCCGACCATGGCCACGGAAGACAGACTCGACCTTGGCTTCGGAGGAGCTTCCACATCGCCCAACCTAGGGCGCAGACCAGCCACGTCAACAGGAGGCGCCATCATCACCCTACCCCGAGCTGACTCGGGCCGCAGGGAACAAGACCGGCGTCCCATCTGGCTCGCTCCGCCAGATAGGCAATGATGGCGCCCCGCATACTCTGTGACGACTGCGGCTCTCAGCCCCCTTACGGAAGCAAGAGGATGTCAGCAAGGACCCAACCGCTCCGACAGCTGTCCCTCCGTCAGGCTCCAGCACTCCTCCGACGGCCACGACATCACACCAGCAGGGTGCCAAAATCTCTCCGGCTGCCACGACGGCATGTACTTAGGGCGCTAGCTCTCCTCCACTAGACACGTAGCACTCTGCTACACCCCCCATTGTACACCTGGACCCTCTCCTTACGCCTATAAAAGGAAGAGCCAGGGCCCTCTTAGAGAGGGTTGGCCGCGCGGGGACGAGGACGAGACAGGCGCTCGCTGGAGGCCGCTCGCTCCCTCTCCCGCGTGGACGCTTGTAAGCCCCTACTGCAAGCGCACCCGACCTAGGCGCGGGACGAGCACGAAGGCCGCGGGATTCCCACCTCTCTCACGCCGGTCTCCGGCCGCCTCGCTCTCCCCCCTTCGCGCTCGCGCTCGACCCATCTGGGTTGGGGCACGCGGCGACATTCACTCGTCGGCTCAGGGACCCCCTGGTCTCGGAACGCCGACACCTTTCGTCCTAGGTCTAACGGTCTAGTCCTGACGATCCATAGCAGTTTCTAGGCAAGTTTTAGGTTTTGAAAATTGGTATTCATGGTTTATTGTCCTTCTCTGTGGTGGAATTTGCTCCGATACCAGCTGTGGCAGAACCACCCGAATTATTCCAGCTTAAGTGCCTAAGTCACTGTTGGAGCGAAGGCAGAAACGCCACCCTTCGCCCGAAGTCTCCACCGCTTAGCCCCTGCCCTGACAGACAAAGCAGGCAGGGACACCCTTCGCTTCATCGGCACCAGAGACAACACGGAGACCCTTCGCTCGATTCGGCACCAGACGAAGGCCTGCGGCGACGCCTCCCCGCGGCGCGGCCTCGGTCAGCTCCGAGGCCCACATGAGATTTGGCCCATTGTAACGGGCCCTGCGTGGCCGCGTTTGTGTTACGGGCCTAATTTGTAAAGGCGTACTTGTAATTACAGCTTGTAACCCCGCTTTATGGGAATATTCTGGGGATAAACTAGGTACCTGAGGGCACATGCGTCCTTAACGCAAGGCGCCGTGCACTCGGTTACCTATAAATACCCCCGCACAGTGCCCGTGAGAGGCCAGATTAACAGAGCTTTTGCCATCACGCGCGAGTGCCCTGTTGCCATCTCCATTCACCCGTGTTGGATCTCCTAGCTGTCGAGAGACAGTGCCAACATTTGGCGCCCACCGTTCGTGCTACGAGACAACCACCCGCGATGGCACCCAAGAGAGCTAACCCGAAGGCTGACGAGGCTGCGAAGGCAGCACTGCTCGCCGCAAGAAAGGGCAAGGCCCTCGCCCTCACCCAATCCACCCACCAAGAGGCCACTGAAGACGACACCCTCCGCACCTGCGACCCTGAGGGACAACCCTCAGGCTTCGCACCTCCCTCAGGCTTCGCACCTCCCTCAGGCTTCGCACCACCGGAGGGCGCGGACCTCGCCGAGGACGGTGAAGTCCTCGGCATCTCAGCAGAAGAACAGCTACAGCTGCGCGCTCTGCGCCTCAAGAACCGCAACCTCCAGAGGCAGAAGGAGATACTGGAGGCCAAGCGCCAGCGTGTGTCCGCACTCGCCAAAGTGCGGCAGATGATACGCGACGAAGAGCACAAGGCCCAGGAACTCGAGCGGGAGATCGCGCTGATGCAGCGCGAAGGCCACCTCGGCCCGCAGCACGAGTCATCCCTCCAGCAGCGCGCACAAAACGAAGACACGCGCGAAGGCCACCCCGACCTACAGCATGAGCCACCCCTGCAACACCGCGCGCAACCGGAGGACCCGCGTCTACCCCAGCGCGACTTCACTTTCCCGCACGCCGCGCCATTCCAAGGGGTCAATTATCTCGATGAGCGAAGTCCCCCGGCGCCTCACCTGCAAGTGACGCCGTGGCCAGCCAACTTCCGGGCTGGGACCTACCCCAAGTACAACGGCAGCACCGACCCGGCTCAATACATAATGAGTTACCAGGTCGCCGTCGCATCGTCCGGGGGGGACGACGCCACAATGGCGAAGTCCTTCATCATCGCCCTCGAAGGCCCCGCACTCACCTGGTTCACCAGGTTGCCTCCGCTGTCCATCGATTCCTGGAGAAGTTGTAACACCCTAAAGTTCAATCTTGTGAAGACAAGGAAAAATTCTCAAAGATTTTAAATCAAAACACCTTTCCTTAAAGATAATCATAATTTAGAAGTTTCCACTCATGAATATGTTAAAAATACATAATTAAAGATACTTAGATAATCTAAATTACCTTTGGGTTAGGTTATACAGGAGAATTATGATTAAACTATTTCTTAAATTATATAAGTCCACAATATAAAGTTGATTTCCCTAGAACTAATAAGGTATGGATTATTCTCTACTATATGATTGAAAGCCTGTCTAAAAGAACTAAAATAAATAAAGAAATATATAAAATATGTTTTTGCACAGATATGGTTTGCAAATGAACTAAGTCACAAGCTTGAATTTAAATTTGAATTCAAAATTTAAATTTGGAAATAGGGAAGAAAGGGGAAATAAGGGAAAGAGAAGGGTTATAAAACAAAAATATAAATAATATATATATAAATAAATATATTCAGAATTAATATCCCTAACTTCACAAAAATAAGTTGAAATGATAAGCAATAGAGATTTGAATTTAAGTTTGAATTCAAATTTAACTTGGAAATGAAGAAAAGAAATAGAAAATAAAATGGAGAAAAGAAAATACAAAATAAAAAGAAAAAGAATAAAACCTGCACTGGGCCAGCGTGTTCGTTTTTAGCCCATTTCCGAATCACTATCACGCGGCCCACCTACCCTTCGCGTGCACTGGCGGCCCATTTAGCCCGCCCGCGCCATTTTCCCCTCCCCTGACACGCGGGCCCCACTCGTCATGTGCCGCGCCCACTCACGCGTGCACCGAGTTGCTTCACTGACGTCCGGGCCCACGCGTCGGTCTCTGCGGCTTCTCCCTTTTCTCTCGCTGACAGGTGGGCGCTCCTCGTCAGGTCCATCTCCCTCACAACAACTCCCGCTCGATACGCTGAGAACTCCGAGCTCCACCGCCCGAACGCCTACCGAGCTCGCCGCGGAATCCGCGATTCGATCCTCTAACTAACCGGCCGAAATCCTCGTTGCCTGCCCGCCCCTATTTAAGCACCGGTCGAGGCATTGCCCTCACCCCAAGCCGACCGTGAAGCTCCCATTGCCGCCGCAGATACATTCGGCCGACGACGCCAAGGGTCGTGCCGCCGTTCGGGAGCCGTAGGGTGGGTTCCGGGGGGTTCGCCAGACCACGGGGAAACTCCACGCGCGCTCGGACCGTGGAGATTGGCAGCTGCTTGGCGTGAATTGCTCGCCGGTGCTGCTGCTCCGCCACGGATCCGCGAGACGCCGTGGACCGCGCGCCTGCAAGCTCGATCAACGGTGAGAACACCTCAGTAAGTCTCGCTTTCGTCTCTGCTATATTTACCGCCCCTTAATTTTGGTGATTCGCGCTCGGGATCTCGATTTGGCATACTCCGGCGATGGCTCCGCCGCGCGTGAGGGCGGCGCCGCCGTGTTTGGGGCGGGATTGGGTAAAACGATGGGGGCCGTTGATCGTGACGCGGACGTCCGAGATTAGAAAGCGGGTAACGTTTTGGTGGGTTTCGCGTCAGCCGTTGATATCCGATCGGATGGATCGGGTGGCTCTGGACAAGATTAAATCTGTGCCGTAGGATCGTGATCCAGTGGCCGGCAATGCGTACCGGTTCGGTGTATAATAAGTCTAATCTGGGCCGCTCGGTTCAGATCGTGCGGCCGAGATTCAACGATACCCCTTCGCGGGTTATTTTTGTTAAAGAGACCCTGGGGATTTCTGGAATCAACCCGCCATCCCCGTTTTACTGTTGACTGAGTCTCGGGAATCTTGCGCCGAGCCCCCTGCGTTTTCCATTAAATGAGGCCCAGTCCAGTGAATAGGAAAATCATAGAAAATGATTTAGAAAATGATTTTTAGTGTTAAAATAAATCCAGAAACTTAATTAATTCATAACTAATTCATTTTAGCTCCAAATTGAGTCATTCCAATTCCTAAAATTTTGTAATAATATTCTCTACCATTTAGAATCACTGTTTTGACATGAACTCTGTCAGAAAATTTATTTATCATTTAATCATATTTTAATCACATTAAATCTTAGGAAATTCATAACTTGAATTCTACAACTCCAAAATTAATAATTCTTTTTCCTGTGATCTTATTTTAATATGAAGATTATTAATATGTATTTTGGCATATATGTTTGGTGTAATGTTAATTTTGCCTATACACTGTTTGTTTGTATTGCTACGACTAGCAGTGAGGTCACGAGTCATCTGAGGATCATCCTGGTACCTGGATTCTCAAGGCCCAGGCAAGTTGTGCCCTTGATCACTTCTTTTACCCAGCCATGTTCTGATTAATCATAATGATCTGCATAGGTTAATTTTGATGGGACCCAATAGGTTACCCTAGTTTGTCTGTCTTTATACCTTGTTTACCACTGAACTTTCTGGGTAGTACTTGCTAGTGCTATATGTGGTTTTGGGTATGAAGATTACATTAATCATGATTATACTTTTGTTATCAGTTGTTATTTATTGTTCATGATAAGATCATTATGTTAATTGGAACATGGAGCGACCACCCGGGAAAACAGTGCTACCACAAGGGTGGTATGGGACGCCCTTGGCTGATTAATTAGGAAAGCTAGTGGAAGACTACCTTACCCGAAAGGGGCAAGGGCAGTAGGGGAGAGGTCAGTGTAGGGAGGCCCTCGGGAGGATTTTGCTGCGATGGCGGTCCTGCAAGGGATTCCTGCACTGGATCTTCCTATAAACTGTAGCGGGTTTTCGGAAGCTAGTGGAACTTTGTAAAGGCCTCGTAGTGTTACCCTGCCTCGCTTCCTTGGTAGAGGTGTATGGGATTCATGACCCCTTGGCAGATGGGTAACACGGCTTGTGGGTAAAGATGCGCAACCTCTGCAGAGTGTAAAACTAGTATACTAGCCGTGCTCACGGTCATGAGCAGCTCGGACCCTCACATGATTAAATTATGGAACTTAAATTCAATTGGTCATATGCATTGCATTGCAGGTGGTGTTGTTATTACTTCTGTTCTACTATTTAACTGGGTTGGTATTTACTTACACTTAGTAACTGCTAATAAAATTTTGACCAACTTTAAAAGCGATGCTCAGCTCTAACCATCTTCTTTGGTAAGCCTTACACTTCACGTGAGCTTCCACCTTTGGCGAGTTCATGCACATTATTCCCCACAACTTGTTGAGCGATGAACGTATGTGAGCTCACTCTTGCTGTCTCACATACACCACAGGTCAAGAACAGGTACTGCAGGATGATGCTCATGGAGGATGCTGTGATGAGTTCGTGAGAGGTCTAGGTCGTCGTCTCCTAGTCAACTTTTGGGTTGCTGGACCGTTGTCTCCTTATAATGTAATTAATTATTTTGTATAGAACTCCCGTTATATGTAAAGATGTGACATTCGATCCTGTGCCACTATACATCATATGTTTGAGACTTGGTCCCAGCATACCTGGTGTTTATGTTAACCCCGGGTTTTGGATCCCTAAAATCCGGGTGTTACAGAAGTGGTATCAGAGGAATGTTGACTGTAGGACGAAACCTAGATAGAACTGAACAACCATTCTTTACTTACCTTACTCTGATTCTTTTCTAAACTTATCTTAATCTTCTTCTCATCTATTTCCGCTTACTCTGATTATTCTTATCTTTTCACTTCTAGAGACAAATGTGGATTTCACACTTTGAAATCCTGTGCCTAAAGTGACCTATAGGAATAGGAGACCTAATCTTAGGAACAAAACAAAACTATTTTTATAAGTATCTATGTACTTGAATGTTTGTTCTTATGATACTTGTTTGATTTGGATCTTTGATTGAGTGTGATGGGTTGTGGAATAATGTCCACAATTGCATCTGCATATACACATAGGTGTAAAAATATATATATAAAATAACTAGACAAACTAAATTATCCTTCAATAAAGTAACTAGCCTAACAATACCCATCTTATCTTAATAAGATTCTCTCTTATCTTAATAGATTCATCTTATCTTAAAAAGATTTTATCTCATCTTAATAGATCTAACTAATCTCAAAAGAATCTATTTCATCTTATCCTAATAAGCATACTTATCCACCCTAATTTAACAACCATGATCTAATGCAAATTAATTAGATCTTATCTAGTCAAACAAGTCACACCAATCTAACCTAGATCTGATCAAATCTAAAGTGACTTATCAAACATGTTAGATAATACTGATGAAATAGTTTAGACTCTACTCCTATAAAACATGTCTTAACTTAGTTCACCCTGCACTAAATTAAGAATGACAGATCGACTTGGCCATATGCAACTACCTTAACCATCTGATAGTTGCATAACCTCTCAATTATAAACTAGCAAGAGACTCTATCTTATCATAACATATCTAACTAATCTCAAAACACCCTAACATATTCTACCATGTTGGACCTATCTAACCTAAACTAGTCTAATCTAGTCATATCCAATCTAATCTAGATCTTATCTTACTTAGTGTGACCTAATCCAGTGTGGTCTAATGTTATCTAACTTAATGTGGTTCACTTAAACAGATTAATGACCCAAGTAGAAGAGATTAGACCCCACTAGCCATGTATTAACTTATCTTAGCACATTGGATCAATTCAACCATGAGCTAACCCAACCCATAGAGCCATGATGAATGGTATAACCTTTCTACTCCCACCTAATAACAAACAAACTTTTAACCTACATCTTGTAGTCTATCTCACCCATATATATCTCTCATCTTGACAGATTCCATCCTACCCTTAGATATTCACCTTATATGATTGGTTACCCCAATCTGGACATAAAACAAAGATTAAGCCCTACCAAAGAATCTTTAGTGTATAACCAGCTACTAGCTTATTCATTCCGCTTATTGAATAATTTCCTTTGCAAAACTATTACCATATGCTTCTAACTTTCGTGGTCAATACCAGGAAAGGAAAGATTATCACGTAACAACAAACAGAAAATGAATCCTCCAAATCCTCCACCTGTTGAGATCAATCAAGTGGTTGCTACCCAAAGACTGGTAATACAACAATTAACAGACCTGGTGACCGAGATGCAAAATCAGATAAGACAACAACGCGAGGAAATACGTCAGGCCCGTCAAGAAATAAGGCAAGCACGATTGGAAAGACAACAACAACAACAACCTCCACCACCACCACCAACTCCACCAAGCTACATAGATATAAATTATGATGATTTGTAAGATCTAGATGTTATTTTAGTTAGTAGATGATATGATACTATGTTAGAAGGAACAATAAGGTCTATTGACCCTATGTTTTGTTGAAGAATTATACCTCATGCTGAGATTTCTTTTGTTGTGCATATGTTCCGAGAACAATATGAGTATACATCCCTTTTCTTACAAATCTCGAGGGCGAGATTATTTTTAAGGGGGGTAGGATTTGTAACACCCTAAAGTTCAATCTTGTGAAGACAAGGAAAAATTCTCAAAGATTTTAAATCAAAACACCTTTCCTTAAAGATAATCATAATTTAGAAGTTTCCACTCATGAATATGTTAAAAATACATAATTAAAGATACTTAGATAATCTAAATTACCTTTGGGTTAGGTTATACAGGAGAATTATGATTAAACTATTTCTTAAATTATATAAGTCCACAATATAAAGTTGATTTCCCTAGAACTAATAAGGTATGGATTATTCTCTACTATATGATTGAAAGCCTGTCTAAAAGAACTAAAATAAATAAAGAAATATATAAAATATGTTTTTGCACAGATATGGTTTGCAAATGAACTAAGTCACAAGCTTGAATTTAAATTTGAATTCAAAATTTAAATTTGGAAATAGGGAAGAAAGGGGAAATAAGGGAAAGAGAAGGGTTATAAAACAAAAATATAAATAATATATATATAAATAAATATATTCAGAATTAATATCCCTAACTTCACAAAAATAAGTTGAAATGATAAGCAATAGAGATTTGAATTTAAGTTTGAATTCAAATTTAACTTGGAAATGAAGAAAAGAAATAGAAAATAAAATGGAGAAAAGAAAATACAAAATAAAAAGAAAAAGAATAAAACCTGCACTGGGCCAGCGTGTTCGTTTTTAGCCCATTTCCGAATCACTATCACGCGGCCCACCTACCCTTCGCGTGCACTGGCGGCCCATTTAGCCCGCCCGCGCCATTTTCCCCTCCCCTGACACGCGGGCCCCACTCGTCATGTGCCGCGCCCACTCACGCGTGCACCGAGTTGCTTCACTGACGTCCGGGCCCACGCGTCGGTCTCTGCGGCTTCTCCCTTTTCTCTCGCTGACAGGTGGGCGCTCCTCGTCAGGTCCATCTCCCTCACAACAACTCCCGCTCGATACGCTGAGAACTCCGAGCTCCGCCGCCCGAACGCCTACCGAGCTCGCCGCGGAATCCGCGATTCGATCCTCTAACTAACCGGCCGAAATCCTCGTTGCCTGCCCGCCCCTATTTAAGCACCGGTCGAGGCATTGCCCTCACCCCAAGCCGACCGTGAAGCTCCCATTGCCGCCGCAGATACATTCGGCCGACGACGCCAAGGGTCGTGCCGCCGTTCGGGAGCCGTAGGGTGGGTTCCGGGGGGTTCGCCAGACCACGGGGAAACTCCACGCGCGCTCGGACCATGGAGATTGGCAGCTGCTTGGCGTGAATTGCTCGCCGGTGCTGCTGCTCCGCCACGGATCCGCGAGACGCCGTGGACCGCGCGCCTGCAAGCTCGATCAACGGTGAGAACACCTCAGTAAGTCTCGCTTTCGTCTCTGCTATATTTACCGCCCCTTAATTTTGGTGATTCGCGCTCGGGATCTCGATTTGGCATACTCCGGCGATGGCTCCGCCGCGCGTGAGGGCGGCGCCGCCGTGTTTGGGGCGGGATTGGGTAAAACGATGGGGGCCGTTGATCGTGACGCGGACGTCCGAGATTAGAAAGCGGGTAACGTTTTGGTGGGTTTCGCGTCAGCCGTTGATATCCGATCGGATGGATCGGGTGGCTCTGGACAAGATTAAATCTGTGCCGTAGGATCGTGATCCAGTGGCCGGCAATGCGTACCGGTTCGGTGTATAATAAGTCTAATCTGGGCCGCTCGGTTCAGATCGTGCGGCCGAGATTCAACGATACCCCTTCGCGGGTTATTTTTGTTAAAGAGACCCTGGGGATTTCTGGAATCAACCCGCCATCCCCGTTTTACTGTTGACTGAGTCTCGGGAATCTTGCGTCGAGCCCCCTGCGTTTTCCATTAAATGAGGCCCAGTCCAGTGAATAGGAAAATCATAGAAAATGATTTAGAAAATGATTTTTAGTGTTAAAATAAATCCAGAAACTTAATTAATTCATAACTAATTCATTTTAGCTCCAAATTGAGTCATTCCAATTCCTAAAATTTTGTAATAATATTCTCTACCATTTAGAATCACTGTTTTGACATGAACTCTGTCAGAAAATTTATTTATCATTTAATCATATTTTAATCACATTAAATCTTAGGAAATTCATAACTTGAATTCTACAACTCCAAAATTAATAATTCTTTTTCCTGTGATCTTATTTTAATATGAAGATTATTAATATGTATTTTGGCATATATGTTTGGTGTAATGTTAATTTTGCCTATACACTGTTTGTTTGTATTGCTACGACTAGCAGTGAGGTCACGAGTCATCTGAGGATCATCCTGGTACCTGGATTCTCAAGGCCTAGGCAAGTTGTGCCCTTGATCACTTCTTTTACCCAGCCATGTTCTGATTAATCATAATGATCTGCATAGGTTAATTTTGATGGGACCCAATAGGTTACCCTAGTTTGTCTGTCTTTATACCTTGTTTACCACTGAACTTTCTGGGTAGTACTTGCTAGTGCTATATGTGGTTTTGGGTATGAAGATTACATTAATCATGATTATACTTTTGTTATCAGTTGTTATTTATTGTTCATGATAAGATCATTATGTTAATTGGAACATAGAGCGACCACCCGGGAAAACAGTGCTACCACAAGGGTGGTATGGGACGCCCTTGGCTGATTAATTAGGAAAGCTAGTGGAAGACTACCTTACCCGAAAGGGGCAAGGGCAGTAGGGGAGAGGTCAGTGTAGGGAGGCCCTCGGGAGGATTTTGCTGCGATGGCGGTCCTGCAAGGGATTCCTACACTGGATCTTCCTATAAACTGTAGCGGGTTTTCGGAAGCTAGTGGAACTTTGTAAAGGCCTCGTAGTGTTACCCTGCCTCGCTTCCTTGGTAGAGGTGTATGGGATTCATGACCCCTTGGCAGATGGGTAACACGGCTTGTGGGTAAAGATGCGCAACCTCTGCAGAGTGTAAAACTAGTATACTAGCCGTGCTCACGGTCATGAGCAGCTCGGACCCTCACATGATTAAATTATGGAACTTAAATTCAATTGGTCATATGCATTGCATTGCAGGTGGTGTTGTTATTACTTCTGTTCTACTATTTAACTGGGTTGGTATTTACTTACACTTAGTAACTGCTAATAAAATTTTGACCAACTTTAAAAGCGATGCTCAGCTCTAACCATCTTCTTTGGTAAGCCTTACACTTCACGTGAGCTTCCACCTTTGGCGAGTTCATGCACATTATTCCCCACAACTTGTTGAGCGATGAACGTATGTGAGCTCACTCTTGCTGTCTCACATACACCACAGGTCAAGAACAGGTACTGCAGGATGATGCTCATGGAGGATGCTGTGATGAGTTCGTGAGAGGTCTAGGTCGTCGTCTCCCAGTCAACTTTTGGGTTGCTGGACCGTTGTCTCCTTATAATGTAATTAATTATTTTGTATAGAACTCCCGTTATATGTAAAGATGTGACATTCGATCCTGTGCCACTATACATCATATGTTTGAGACTTGGTCCCAGCATACCTGGTGTTTATGTTAACCCCGGGTTTTGGATCCCTAAAATCTGGGTGTTACAGAAGTCTCCGGGACAAGTTCCTCCTCAACTTCCAAGGGTACCGCCCGGACACCGACGCCCTGGCCGAGCTCTCGCTCTGCAAGCAGCTAGAGAGGGAGACCCTGAGGGAATATTACCGCAAATTCCTCACACTCAAGTCACAGCTACCCTCAGTCGATGACCAGATTGCCATCCACTATGCTATCAGTGGTCTTCGCGCTGGCGTCCTTTACAGCCACTGCATCAGAGATCCGCCGAAGAACCTCCAAGAGTTGTACCAGCTGTTTGAAAAGTATGCCAGATCCGAGGAGCTCCACCAGCGCAAGATTGAGTCCCAGCGGAAGCCAAAAGACGCTCCACAGTCCAGCCGCACGTGGACAAGAACTCCGCAACCAGACTCCGGTCGAGATGGCCGCGGTCAGCCGCAAGTGCACAACATTGCCAACCAGCAGCCGGCCGCTGACCCCCTTCGCCGCCAGGAATATCCCCCCCAGGGCCGCGAAAGTGGAACTCGCGGCAGGGGCCGAGGGCGTGCGCAGCCACCCCCTCCACCGCGCCGATTTTACTGCCTTTTCCATGGCGAAGACTGCGCCCACCCAACCAAAGACTGCCCCGAAGTGAAGGCCACCAGAGACAGAATGGCGAGGGCGCAGCCAGCCGACAACCCCAGAATTGTCGCGCATAACTACCAGCCACCCCCTCCACCATATATCCACGCTCCCGCCCCGCATCCACCGCACCACGCTTACCAACATCATCAGGAAGTACAAATCGTACATCCTCCGCCTCCACCACCACACCAGCAACAACAAAACATCCCCCACGCCCCAAAGCAGGAGGACTTCGCCGATCAACCTTATCGCGGAGTCATTCATATGATAACTGGGGGGTCCAGCACCGACTTCGACACCAAGCGGCAGAAGCGGGACCACTACCGCAGCATAAACCATGTCGCCGTCACGGGCCCAGTTGTATAGACAAAGTGGTCCCACGTACCGCTCACCTTCGACGCGCGGGACGTCGACTTGCGCAGCGCCCCCCACTGCGATGCCATGGTCATCAATTGCAGCGTGGCAGGCTGGGACCTACACAAGGTCCTCGTTGACAACGGCAGCCAGGCAGACATCATCTTCCTCCACGCCTTCGATCGCATGGGCATCAGCCACAGCCTGCTTAAGCCTTCGGACAACCCGTTGTATGGCTTCGGCGGCAAGGGCACCTTCCCCGTCGGCAAAATAGAATTGCCCCTCTCCTTCGGTGTAGCACCCAATGCCCGAAGTGAGCAGGTGACTTTTGACATTGTGGATATGGTATATCCATACAACGCCATCATGGGCCGGGGCTCCATCAATAAGTTTGAAGCTGCCATCCACGGACTGTATTTGTGCATGAAGATACCAGGCCCGCTAGGCGTAATTACAGTCTTCGGTAACCAGCAGACAGCGCGCAACATAGAGCGAGACTTCGTGCCGGGTCAGAGGAACGTGCACTGTCTCACGACACAGTGCGAGGTCCCTGCGCCCGCCAGCCCAACTGACAAGCAGCACGACAAGGCTCAGTTGCAGAGTCAGGATGGGACCAGGACTGTCCCCCTCGATCAGGCCACGCCCAAGCAGACAGTCACTATCAGCGAAGACCTTACTTCGCATGAAGAAGAGAAGCTCCTCTGCTGCCTGGCCAAGAATAAAGATGTCTTCGCCTGGTCCGCCCTCGACCTGGTCGGAGTCAGTCGATCTATAATCGAGCACAGTTTGGGAATTGACCCCTCGGTGCGACCAAGAAAGCAAAGGCTCCGCAAAATGTCCGACGAAAAGACAGAGGCCGCCAAGGCGGAGGTGCACCGCCTCCTAGAGGCTAAATTCATTGAGCCAGTGGCTTACCCCACATGGCTCTCCAATGTTGTAATGGTGCAGAAAAAAAGCGGGAAATGGCGGATGTGCATAGACTTCACCAGTCTCAATAAGGCCTGCCCAAAAGACAATTTCCCGTTGCCACGGATCGACAAAATAGTCGATAGCGCGGCCGGATGCGAGGTCATGTCTCTCCTCGACTGCTTCTCCGGCTATCACCAGATATACATGAAGGAGGAAGACAAGGCCAGCACCAGCTTCATAACACCCTTCGGCACTTATTGCTTCGTCAGAATGCCGGAGGGTCTCAAGAATGCCGGGTCCACCTTCTCCAGACTCACCAAAACAGTACTCGAAGGGCAGGTCGGCAGAAATATATTTACATATGTGGACGACATCGTCGTCGCCAGCAAAAATAAGGAGGACCATCTCGCCGACCTGGCCGAGACATTCGCAAACATGCGAGATGCACGACTCCGCCTAAACCCGGAAAAGTGCGTTTTCGGTGTTCGCCAGGGCAAGATATTGGGCTACCTGGTGTCTCACCGCGGCATCGAGGCCAACCCAACCAAGATCCAGGCCATCATCGACATGTCGCCTCCGCAGTCCACCAGGGACGTCCAGCGTCTGACAGGCAGATTGGCCGCTCTCAACAGATTCATCTCCAAGTCGGCCGAGCGAAGTCTTCCTTTCCTCAAAACTCTCCGCGGCACAAAAGACTTCGCCTGGGGGCCGGAGCAAGCAGCGGCCTTCGCCTCATTAAAACAGTACTTAACGGAGCTGGCCACCCTCACGAGCCCCGACTCCTCGCTCCCCTTATTGCTCTATGTCGCGGCTTCGCCGCACGCGGTCAGCGCGGCACTAGTGCAGGAGCAGACAGTCCAAGGCGCTGTCAGACAGTGCCCTGTTTATTACGTCTCCGAGGTCCTGACACCGTCCAAATGCAACATGACAGAGCTGGAGAAGATCGCCTACGCAGTCGTTATGTCCTCGCGCAAGCTGCGCCATTATTTTGAAGCATTCAAGGTCCGCGTCACCTCAGACAGGGGGCTCGGCGAACTGTTCAGAAACCCGGAGGCATCGGTGAGGATCGCCAAGTGGGCAGCCGAACTCTCCGGCTACCACATCAGCTTCGAGCCCAGGACAGCCATCAAATCGCAAGTCCTGGCAGACTTCGTCGTCGACTGGACCGGGCCAGTAGCACAGCCGGACCCGACCACAGAGAAGGTCTGGACGATCCATTGCGACGGCGCATGGTGCCATGCGGGGGCAGGCGTCGCTGCAATCATAACCTCACCAGTCGGGGTCAAGCACAGATATGCAGCACGACTCAGCTTCAATCTGGACTCCGACAGATGCACGAATAATATAGCAGAGTACGAAGCAGTCATCCTCGGCCTCCGCAAGCTAAGGGCCCTCGGAGTCACCACTTGCATCATCAAAACAGACTCCAAGGTAGTTGCCGGCCAGGTCGAAAAAGACTATGCAGCCAAGGACCCCGCACTCTTGCAGTACCTCGCGGCCATCCGAAGTCTCGAGAGGCAGTTCAAGGGGTTCACCGTGCAGCATGTGGACCGGGCCAAGAACGAGGAGGCCGACGCATTGGCCAAGGCCGCGGCCAGGGGCGAAACTCTGCCCTCCGACGTGTTCTTCCACGTCATCGGCATACCAGCAGTCCGGAGCCCCGAAGGGCTCCAAATAACCAATGACAGCGAGGGCCACCGTACAGTCAACCTCATCATGACCGAAGACTGGCGCGCACCCATAACCCTGTTCCTGCAGGGGTATTATCACCCAGCCGACATCAGTGAGGCCAAGCGCCTCAGACATCGAAGCCGGGACTTCGCTCTGATTGAAGGCCAACTCTACAAAAAAGGGGTCAGTCAACCAATGCTTAAGTGCGTCACCGAGGCCGAAGGCATGCAGATTCTACGTGAAGTCCACAGTGGCACGTGTGGCTCGCACGTGGGGCCGAGGGCCCTAGCTGCTAAGGTGATCCGCCAGGGTTTTTACTGGCCCGCAATGATTTGCGCTGCGAATCGGGTCACTCGGTCCTGCGAAGCCTGCCAGAAGTTCTCTCCTCGGTCAGGCGTCCCTTCGCAGTATACAAAGCTGATCGCCCACACATGGCCTCTCCAGCGCTGGGGTCTCGACATTGTTGGACCCTTGCCCACCGCTCAGGGCAACCTTAAGTTCGCCTTCGTCGCGGTCGAGTACTTCACCAAATGGATCGAGGCACGGGCTGTCTCCACAATAACATCAAAGACTGCCCAAAAATTCTTCTGGCAGAACATCGTTTGCCGCTTCGGAGTACCGTCCGAATTAACAGTCGACAACGGCAAGCAGTTTGATAACCAAGGCTTCAAGGATTTTTGTTTCTCCATTGGCACCAAGCTTGCCTTCGCCTCAGTCTATCATCCGCAGTCCAACGGGGTCGTGGAGCGCGCCAACGGAAAAATCTTCACAGCTATCAAAAAAATGCTCCTCGATGAAAAAAAGGGCAGATGGAGCGATTTTTTACCCGAGGCAGTCTGGGCACTAAACACGACTGAGTGCAGGGCGACCGGATTCACTCCCTTCCGTCTTTTATACGGATCGGAGGCCATGACCCCGCAAGAAATAAAGCACGGGTCCCCGCGAACAGTCCCGGCGGCCGTCCCAGATGTGGACGAGCCAACTTCAAAGGATCTCATCGACGGAGACCGTGTCTTCGCCCTACAGGCCCTGAACAAGTATCAAGCCCAGACCAAAGCATGGCGCGACCATTCAGTCACCCCGAGGGAGTTCAGCGAGGGGGACCTCGTACTCATTCGGACAGCTCGAACGGAGTCCAAGGGCAAGCTGGAGCCCAGGTGGGAGGGCCCTTTCATCGTCAAGACAAAAGCTTCCCCCAGCGCTTACAGGCTCACAACGCCAACCGGCGAGGACCTGGAGCACTCCTGGAACATTGACAACCTCCGCAAATTTTTTGTTTGATTCCTCAGGGCCGTCTTCGCCCTTGTAATTCGCAAAAACATTCTTGCACCGGCCCGCACTCTTTTCCTCCCGGGGGGTGAGGTTTTTAACGAGGCGGAGCCATGTAATATATGCGTAAAAAATCCCCCGCAAAAAGACATGCGTCGAAAAAGACCGCGATGACGGTCTTCGACATTCGACCACCACGAGGTCACCGCGAGGCTAAGCGCTAGCTACCCTCGCGTGCGACAAATCCGCGCAAAAGTCGCCTAAGGGTGCAGCCGGATTAGCACAACAAGTGCGAAAAAAATCTAAGTCTATCGCGAAGACTATCCGCGCAAAAGTCGCCTAAGGGTGCAGCCGGATTAGCACAACAAGTGCGAAAAAAATCTAAGTCTATCGCGAAGACTATCCGCGCAAAAGTCGCCTAAGGGTGCAGCCGGATTAGCACAACAAGTGCGAAAAAAAATCTAAGTCTATCGCGAAGACTATCCGCGCAAAAGTCGCCTAAGGGTGCAGCCGGATTAGCACAACAAGTGCGAAAAAAATCTAAGTCTATCGCGAAGACTATCCGCGCAAAAGTCGCCTAAGGGTGCAGCCGGATTAGCACAACAAGTGCGGAAAAAATCTGAGTCTATCGCGAAGGCTATCCGTGCAGAAGTCGCTTAAAAGTGCAGCCGGATCAGCACAACAAGTGCGAAAAAACCGAAGACTATCTGTGCAGAAGACACCTAAGGGTACACCTGGACTAGCACAACAACGGCCGAAACGACAACATCAAACCATCCACACCAAGACCAACTATAATCAAGCCAACACAGCGCAGCAAAACAAATTAGTAAGTACAAAACGCCTTCGCACACACACATGCACGCGAGGGCACACAATTCCACCATACAAGCCTCGACGTACACAAGCGAGGGCACCACACTCTACATCGGCTCAACCTTAGAAATAATTCCCATCTCCCTATAATTAAATAACATTATCCTGAGCTCCTCACCCGCAAAAAGCCTTCGCAGTTCCCCTTCACCTACACCCTCGGCGGTCGGCAGGGACAACAGTTCCTGCCGACCAGCCCCACTCACACGAAGCAGAGCCCGCTCCTCCGCGCTAACCCTACGTTTTGCAACCGCCCTTCGTCGACGGCGCCCGGTGCTAGGGCCTGGCACGTCCGACGCGTCCGCGGCGTGTGGCGAAGCCTCCGCCGCAGCCACGTCCAAGGCCGCAAAATAATCCAAATTCTCCTCCGACGACTCCTCGGTCCACTCAACCGAGCTCCCGGAGTCGGCAAAATCAAAAAACTCAGATGCAGACCCACTATATTCATTACCACCTTCCGCGGTCGAAGCCGCCAAAAACTCAGTAGCAGCGGTTGCGTGCGCAGGCCCAAAATCTTGAACCTGCGCGGCAACCAAAATTCAGTACAACATCCAAAATTCCCCAACCCTAAACAACCACTACGCCACCTGCGAGGGCCCTGACGCTGCGGGGGCCTCCGCCGTTGGCTCCGTTGCGAGGGCCCTGACGGTCGACGCAGCTGCTGCGAGGGCATCGGGAGCGCCTTCGGCCACCTTCAGGGACAGGTCTTCAACTGTCGCAGCAGATGTGGGGGCGCCTGGTGCGTCTTCCGTGGTCTCCGGGGTCGGCTCCGGGTCAGGCAGGGCGTCGTTCAGTGCTCCGAAGTCGTCCACCCGCTCGCCTCGCTCCGCCTAAAACAAAACATACAAAAAGTCAGCAAACACACGCACAAACCACATTCAGCAAACGCCGAACAAACGACAACATTACCTGAGCCCTCGCAGCCTCGGCCCGCTCCCTGACCACATCACCACCATACAGACCCCACATCCGGTCATAGAGGGCGCCGGCGGACTCCTTCACCACGGGGTCTTCGACCTTATAGATGTCTCGCCCAAAATCTTCATCTGCCTGGTCGAAGGCCTCATAGTGTCGGCACCCTTCGTGAGAGAGTGCGTTCATCGCCCCCTCGCAGGTGACCAGGGAGGCGAACGACATTAATCCCCCCAGGACAGTGGGGAGCTCCCGCAGCTCCTCTTGCACCCATTCCAAACAGCGAAGCCCGGCCTCTCGCTCCGGCACCACGAAGTCACCGGTCCGCGCACCCAGCTCGCGATATGTGGCCATAAGCTGGGTGCGCGTCCGTTCGGCCTCCGTTCGCACCGCGGCTTCGGCCTCCTTCGCGCGGCTCTCCAGAGCGGTGAGCCGCCCCCGCAGATCTTCGGCGAGATCCTTGGCAAGATTGGCTTCCGCCCGTGCCAGCCTAGCCTCCGCCTGCGCGGCCTGCTCCTTGGCGATGGCCTCGTTGGCCTCCCTCCTCTCCCCCGCCAGCTGGCGCCGGAGGTCAGCCTTCTCCTCCTCCAGGGCGGCCACCTTGTCTGCCAGTTTACGACACTTGCTGTCGGAGGCCGACTTCTCACGGACAGCGTCAGCATGTTGCGTCCGAAGTCTCTCGACTTCGGCAGATAAGGCTGCCGTAAGTGCCCCCGACGCAGTACGGCTGGTGAAGTCAGCCACCTGCAGAGCACACGTAAGGCCATGGCCGTAAAAAAAAATAAATAAATAGCTCGGCGGACCTGACTCAGTGCCTCCGTCGCCTGACTCAGCGCCTCCGTCACTCCTTTCAGCCGGCGGGTCGCCGCGCCAGCCTCGTCCCTGACCAACGCGAGGGCCGACACCTCGCCTCCGGCGCCAAGGGTCCCGCCCCTCGCCTTCGACGACAGCGCAGCCGTCGCGATTGCCCCGGCAGGCACAGCTATAGCAAGCCGGCCCTCGTCCGACCCTGCAACGCATCAACGATCAAAAAAAAAGGGCGGCCGGGTGACTTACCCCCAAGATAATCGTCCACACTAATGTCGGTGCCGAAGTCGGCAACGCGTTTGCCCGGCGGCGGCAACGTTCGGGCCGCCTTCGAAGCCTCCGCCACTCCGCTGGCCGGCGGCACCACCTTCGTCGGCTTGGAGACTCCGGCGCCCGCCGTTGTCTTCGGCGCCTTGCTGGGTGCAGAGGCGCCCGCCTTCGCCGCCAACGGCGGCTTGCCTCCGCTGGAGGCCGCAGCCTTCGCCGTCCCCCGCTGCCTTTTCGGCCGGGCCTCGTGAATCCTGACGGTCGCCTGGCGTTTTTGCGCCGCCCCTTGGCGATCCTTGTCCATCACTGCCCACACAACAGCACCGATATTTCGCCCGTAAGGAAAAACTCTCCACCGACGAGCCATACGAGATGTAAAACAGTCTTCCTCAGCCGCGCAGGGGACAGGAACATTTCTAGGCCAGCAGCCCCCGGTAACCCTCAGCATCCGAGCCGAAGACTCCCGGAGCTCGGGCGAAGACATCCTCTCCCCCGGGGCCGCACACGTCCTCATTAACTCTCTAGCAAAACTATCAGACACCCCGATTCCTCCCATCGCAGTACCTAATTTTCTCTTTTTTGAGGAGGGGGCGGCCGCCAGCGCAGGGTCGCCTCCAGTCTCCACCGCCGGCTTCTTCCCACGGCGGTCCGCTTCGTCTTGACCAGGGTAGCCGTCGTACGGCAATTGACTTAATTCGAAGACCCTGTTCAAACGTTCATTTGACCCGCGAATATCAAAGCTGCGCTGGCCTTCCGTCCTCGCCACGTACCGCCCCACGAGCCGCACCGCCAAGTCCTCCGCATCACGCACAAAGGCGGCCGGGTCACGGTTTCGCAAGTTCAGTGCGAAGGCAGGACTTCGCACCACCCTTCCTCCGTGAAAAGGCATCTGACGAGGGCACACTTCGCCCAGCGTCCAGCCGTGCGCCAAGGGCCAGACCCCGTACGCCACAAACTCTTCAACTAAATCACGACCACTGCTCTGGCCGGCGGCACACCGAAGGGCCCCTTCGTCTGCATCCTCTTCTGCCACTTCAAAAGGCGGATACGCAGAGTAATAGTGAGAGCACATCTCAGACACGGGAAGTCCTTCATGGCCTTCGACAGTAGCCTCAGCAACGTAAAACCAAAATTCATTCCAATTGCCCCACTTGTTGCGGGCGCACGGAACCAACTCCACTACTGGCATTGTGGTCTTGCCGGTCTTCGGCGTGAATGTGCACGACCCGAACTGGGCAACTCCGTCCTCAACCATCCTCTTCTGCCAATGCAAGCAATAATTCTTCGCAAAAACTTCAACCGACGGCTGCCCGCCGTACGAAGTCGTCGCCCAGACATACTTCGCCAGCGCCACCACGGCGTTCGGTGTCAGCTGATGTATTTGAACGTTGAATCTACGCAGGACTTCGCCAACAAACCGGTGCGCAGGCAAGCGGAGACCGGCGACGAAGAACGCCTCGAAAACAACCAACTCACCCTCCGGCTCGGGGACTTCCTCCGTCCCCGGAGCACGAGCGACTCCGCCGCCAAAGTAGCCCAAACGCTGCATATCTTCAACGCGGGCCGACGTCATCCGTGACACACCAAAATCAACAGAGTCGCCGGCGCGCAGCTCCTCCACCATCACGCTACTCAACGTCTCCTCAGACGAGGCGGCGGCCGGCGGCGTGGCGTCGGCGGAAGAAGAAGAGGATGGCATTGCTACGTACCGTCGGCGGCGGCGGGCGGTCTGCTTCACTCGAGCCAGAACTCCGACGAGCAAAGGGAGCAGCAGAAGAAGAGGAGCAGAAAGACGGCGGGCGGCTAGGGTTTTCACGGAGCGCGCAAGGCAAAGTGCAAACAGCGCCGTCCCCCGCCCCCTTTTATAGGCAGGGCGCGGCTCCTCGGGAAACCCGCAATCCCACAGGGCGCGACGCTTCGGAAAACCCGCAGTCCAACAGTACGATGTCCATCAACGGTCACATCAAAAACCCCCGCGGAACCACTTCGAGCGAGGGCAGCGTCTCCGCCATCTAGCGACGTCTTCGGCACCAGGTGACTTTGTCGAACTGGTCCCTCGGAGGGCAAATGTTGGAGCGAAGGCAGAAACGCCACCCTTCGCCCGAAGTCTCCACCGCTTAGCCCCTGCCCTGACAGACAAAGCAGGCAGGGACACCCTTCGCTTCATCGGCACCAGAGACAACACGGAGACCCTTCGCTCGATTCGGCACCAGACGAAGGCCTGCGGCGACGCCTCCCCGCGGCGCGGCCTCGGTCAGCTCCGAGGCCCACATGAGATCTGGCCCATTGTAACGGGCCCTGCGTGGCCGCGTTTGTGTTACGGGCCTAATTTGTAAAGGCGTACTTGTAATTACAGCTTGTAACCCCGCTTTATGGGAATATTCTGGGGATAAACTAGGTACCTGAGGGCACATGCGTCCTTAACGCAAGGCGCCGTGCACTCGGTTACCTATAATTACCCCCGCACAGTGCCCGTAAGAGGCCAGATTAACAGAGCTTTTGCCATCACGCGCGAGTGCCCTGTTGCCATCTCCATTCACCCGTGTTGGATCTCCTAGCTGTCGAGAGACAGTGCCAACAGTCACGCCTCAGGAGCCGTAACGCACTTAAATCGGAATAACCCGTTAGTCCCTCAGATCTAGTCTGATGGAGCCACTTAACCAGGATCAAATTCCACAATCTCACACGAAGGTGAGTCACAGAAGAAATACAATAAAACAGGAATCCATAATTTAAGTACTGAGTTATTACATAAATCGGAGTTTTTGAGTAGCCAAATGAGCGTTCACAAAATAAAGTGCAGCGGATAATCGATGTCGTCGGTATTGAGGAAATGGGCAAGGCCTAGCCCACTACTCCTCGTGCTCCTCTCCTGCCAGAGCAACATCCCACTCGACCGTCCAACCCGGTGGCAGGGTGGTAGGCCAAGTCACACCATCAACCATTTCCTGAATGGTACCTGCACAAATTGTGCCACAAGCAAGGCTGAGTATACTAATACTCAGCTAGACTTAACCGGTATGAGGAGTCTACTCCTCTACCTTTAGACTATGCAGCTGTTTGGCTGAGGGGTTTGGTTTGCCAAAAGCACTAGCTGTATCTAAAATCAAGTTTTAGCTTTTCAAATTCTATCCTCATTAATTTAGCTAGGTTTGCTCCTTCTAAGCATACATGGTAACAATCATTTAGTTCAATCAACAAGTTATCTCATGTAACCACATTTCACTTCTTACTCGATGCAGTACAAGGGGTCAAGCAGTCTCATTAGCTGCGAGAAGCAGACGATTCGAATCGAGTTTTAACCTTGCAAGGTAAACCTAAACACACGGCATGTCAGGGTACTCCGACCCCACACATGACAACCGTCCCCATCGATTCCCCGTTCATGTCCAGGCCTCACCGCCTTGGCATACAATGCTCCACTGACCCCGGCTGCCGCCGTGCAGTGACCGCACTTGTACCCACCATAGCTAGCATGGGAGACCCAGTCTCAGGTCGCATGAGGGATAAAGTCCGCGCCCGGCTTCAATCAGGTACTAGGTTTACCGGTTACCATTTTTCCCGGCATGTGCTTAGTACGTTCAAAAGCTTGACTCAGGTATCCACACATTAATCCTTAATTCATTTTTCCCGTCTCATGGACAAGACATCCTCCCTGGATCCAAGTCCATGGACCAACATAAATCCCGTTATCAAGATGAATACAATCAATTCCTGACCTCACGCGAGTGCTAGAAAAATCACTCGACTTCTACCGAGATCCTGATTAGCAAGCAGCTACTTGACCTAGCATACTAGTATTCATCTCAAAAAGGAATCCTAAGTTCATGCAACTAGAGGTTTCAAGCAACTCCTACACTTAAGTGCACATTGCAATCCTACAAGCATTAAGTGTAGTAAAGTAGCATATAATAATACGGTTATGCATAAAACCGGGGCTTGCCTTCAATTGCTGGGGCTGCGGGGAAATCCTCAATAGCAGCCTCTGAAGCCTGCTCCTAGTCCTCCTCTTCGACAGGTCCTTGCTCGGGGATGAGCACGTACTCTTCGTCAGCAAGATTACGATCTAATAAATGCAATGTGTAAGATATATGCATGATATGATGTGTGCTTTTAGAAATTACAACTTTAAAGGTGTATGATCTTTCTTGAGTTAAACAAGGTTAACTTTACTTATGTAAGACCCTTGGGTGGTATACTTGGTAAATTGGTTTAAACTTAGCTAAGGTAAGTAGTGGATTCAATTTTTTTGGGGTTCCACTGAATTCCTTTTAAGTCTTAGGGAGAATTGATAAGTTCTCAAGTTAGACTTATTGGGGTGAGGTTTATTTCTTCTTCCCTTTTCTTTTATTCTTTTTAATGTTTTGGAGTGGGTTTGAACTACAAGTTGCTTTTATAAAATTCTAAAAATTCTGCAAAAATTAAAGTGGCTGGGTACTGGTGTATGTTTCTCTGTCTCAAAATTTGGGGATCAGAAAGTGAATAGTTTTCTCTGGACGAAATTATCAAATCCTAGGGAAGAAGGGGTGCTTTGAACTACAACTATTATTTAACAGTGGGTAATTCTCCAAAACTTATTTTTGCTGGCCTTTAGGTGTTATAACATGACTTGATACAAATTTCTAGTCATTAATATCTTTTAATAAATTTTCTATGGTTTTCTTCAAGTTCCTAGTCAAATGGGTGCTTTCTACTACCACTATATTTGAAAAACATCAAACAACAGAGTTCTTATTTTTCTTGGTTATTATTTTGTGCAAGAGCAATCATTCTGAAGTTTGGCCTCTATTTGCTTAAGGGAAGGGGTGGTATGCATTATTTGAATCAAGTGGCCTTTCTTTTAAATTATTAGCAATAGGTATGAGTTTGCTTCTTTTTCATGGGTTTGCATTTTTCTCTGGTAGTTTATCTCATTATGGACTTAGCTAATTTTTGGTTGCCCATTATCACATTATTAGGGGTTGTCCAAGAATTATTGGGAAAATGCCTTATTATCACATTGTATTTATTTTCCTTACTTAAAAAGTTGGGCTGAGGTGCTCTTTATTTTTGTAGTGGAGCTCTGGTGGTTGTAAGTCCACTGGATTTTTACTACTCATTTTGGTTATAGTTTTGCTATTCTAATAATTGATTTTCAGTCCATATAAGGCTAAATAAACCATTTTAATTTAAAACTGGTCCAAATTAATGGTCTCTGTATTTTTCCTAGGTTCTCTGTTACATAAGTAAACTAGGAAAAATAATTTTAATCACTATTCATCAATTTCCAATGCCTTTCTGATTTTTTCTAAGTTTTGGGCAAAATAGCTTTAAATGAATAAGCACATCATAATTTCTAATGCTGGGGTTCCTACTATTTTTAAACAGTGTCTAAATGAGGTTTGAACATCTACAATTTTTCTTAAGTTCAGCACAGAAGAAAAACTAATTTTCCTTAATTAAACAAGGTTTGGTGGTTTTCTGTTTTTAATTTTAAACTTTAAAATTTAGAATAGAAAGCATAGGGTTTATCATTTTTAAATGATAGTTCATAATATTCACGAGCTAGCAAAATTGGTTTGACAACTTTTTATGAAAAAATCATCAAGTTATGGGTTTTCTAAGTTCTCTGGTCATTTTAAAAAGAATAACAGAATTGGTTTAATGGAAATCCACTTTGCACTGGGGTCCCTGGCGGGTTTTTAAGTTTTCCTCGCGAATCAGTCCTTAAGCTACTATTCACATGAGTCACTGACGTTACAGAAAACCCCTCGGGTTCTACAAATCCCAACCCGAGGTCCTTCTTCTATCTTAACAGTAATCGCGGCGGAAGAAAGGGCGGAGGGGCTTACCGGCAGCGAGATAGCTCCGGTGAAGTGGTCGAGGATGAAGGGGAGGTCTCGGGGATCACAACGGTGTGCGGGTCGCAGTCGGAGATGGCCGGAGTCGGTCGGTCCACGCGCGCAGGCGGGGATGCTCGTCGGCGGCGAGGAGTCCGGCCTGGTCACGGCGAGATAGAGCAATTGGATGGGTCAGAGAGGTTCACGGGATGCAAGAGAAGATATGGGTGCAAGGAATCGGTCGGAGACTCACTGGATAGCTCGGTCCACGCGCGGCGGCGGAAGACCGAAGTCCGGTGAGGTCGATCTCGGGCCTCCGGTGAAGTCGGGCCGGGTCCGAGGGCTTGGCAAGCTTCACGGGCTACTGGCGGAGCTAGCCGAAACACTGGCTCGACTTGAGGATGGCTGGAGTGGGCTGGCCACGGTGGCCGAAGCTCTGGCGGCAATGGTGGGCGGAATTGAGCTCGCCGGAGCTAAGGAGAGGGGGCTGGCCGGTGAGGGTGAGTGCGGGGCGAAGTGAGGTGCGCCCGGGGAGGCTTTATAGGCGCGGGCGGGCACGGCCGAGGGCGTGGGCGCGCGGCGGACTTGACCGGACGCCGGGGCGAGCGCGTGCGCGGGTTGGGCGAGCTCTGGCGTGCCGACCAGGGTCGAACACGTGTGCCCGTGCATTCTGCCCAAGTTCTGGCGCGTGTGGTCACTCATCCGAGCCTGCTCTCGCCTTGGTCAGTGCACAAAACCTCTTCTCCTCCCTACAAGCTACCATTCTTGTGTGGGGGTCATAGGATTTTGCCTACTGGTTGCAGAGATATGGAGCCAGGAAATCCGGTCTGTCTCCCTGCCTAAACCCGAGGCAAATCCAAGGTTTTGTCGTGTCTAGGGCTCGCGTCCCAATGCCATCTTCTGGCACACGACAGAGGGGTTAGTTAGACACAATTTTGTCAATGGGGCCATTAGTATTCGAGTTAGGGATCAAGGTGAACATCCCTGATCTTTGGCTCAAGGTCTGAATTTCAGAATTCTGAAATTCAGAATTCCCATTAAGTCCCCACATGAGAAGCTTGGTTTGGGGTTTTATTTGAGTTATTTTGGTTAAGCTTTCTCAACCTTTCTTGTTGCTCATTAAATATACTTCAATTTTTACAATTGGCTCAAGTCATAATTTTAAACTTTTCCTCCCCTTTTTCTTATTTTCTTGAATTTTGCTCATGGGGCTCACTTAGGGTTTTCATTAGGGTTGTACATTCTTATCTTTTTAAAAAACTCAATTGTTTTGATCATGATACTTTTAAGTATATACTTGGTGAATCCTTTAGTACTTAAGTTATTTGATGCTCATGCTTACTTTGGTTCACATAAAATAATGGTTCTTGGGTTGGTATTTGAGAGAAACCCTAGGTGACACTAGGGTGTCACAGCCTAGGGGCCAACCCCTCCCTTTTATAGGTCGAGAGAGGGATCGTCCTGCGGTAGCTTCCTTAGGAAGGAGCCATAAGGCAAGGGTAAAACCAACGTTCTACCGGGGTAAAGCCAGGCATACTTGTGGACCCCTAGGTCCCCTGGTCTTCGTAGCCTGGAGCTCGGCGTGGCCTGTCATGTTGCACCCTAATAGTGGTATACACACTCGTGTCTAGTTCGATAGGTCATGAGTGCGCCACAGACCGAGGTCACGCGGAACATAAATGTGTCGTAGTCCGGGGGGCTTGTAGGTCATGAGTGCTATGCGCCTCGAGGGGTTCGTAGGTCATGGGTGGGATGTGGACCGATGCCTCTCGATGCTAGGCATGGTTAATCCAGCTGGTTATTTACGATGGTTTAATCTAGGGCCAAGCACGGGATCTACTCAAGTGGTTCCCCTCCGACATGCCTAGCCCCTCTATCAGGTTTCCCCATGCTAGATCCCAGGCTTAGTGCCGTAGGGTTCAACCTGGGGCGGGTTCTTTTAGGGTTGACGTATCCACCTCTTCTAGCTAACCAACGGGCCTCAGCGACCAAAGGCTCTTTTCTCAGCATGCTCTCTGACCAGTGGGTCCTAGGGACTAGGGATCATTTCCCCGACAAAGTCATGAAATACAGTGCATTGCTAAGGTACTTGACCTCCTTAATATTGTCCTTCCAGACCAATTTGAGGTTGGATGCATTATTGTAAAGTTGCCTTCTTCATAAAGAAACTTCACCACTTCTCTAAAACATAAGAGATAAGAGATATCAGTTGAAAATCTGATAACATCTCTAGATGTTGAGGAGAAAGCTCGTGCTAAGGACACGAGTTCTAAAGGAGGCGATGGCCACTCTAGCACCAACATGGTTCAGAAGAACCACAACAAGGGCAAAGGGAAGCCAAATCCTAACAATCTCAACCTAGCTACCAACTTCCAGTAGAAGAACAAGGCAGAGTTGACCTTTTTCACGTCTGGTGAGATGGATCATTTTGCCAAGGACTATCCTGATCAAGCAGATCATCATAGAAAAAAGGGAAATATCAACATTGAGATTGATAGCAATGAGGGAGACAAAGGGTATGGTAATCTACCTTTCACCTTCTCAATTTTTCAATCATCTAGTTGGTGGATTGATATTGGTTCTAATGTTCATGTGTGTTCTGACATTAATATGTTCTCTTCTTATCAACTCACCCAAGATTCCTCTATCCTAATAGGGAATGTGTCGCATGCTTCTGTTTATGGCATTAGCACTGTGGATCTGAAGTTTATTTCAGGAAAGATCGTGCAATTGAAGAACGTGTATCGTGTTCCTTCTATGAACAAGAATCTTGTTTGTGGTACCCTTCTATGTAGAGATGGATTCAAGGTAGTTTTGGAGTCCAATAAAGAAGATGTGTCTAAGTCTGTACAATTAATTAGTGAAGTCTATGACTGTGGAGGTTTGTTCCACTTTTCTCTATTATATTTTAATAATAAGTCTGTGAACCATATTTATGCTAATATTGATGATCTTGCAAGTATTTGGCATTCTTGTTTATGTCATAATAACTTTGGTTCTATGACTCAGCTTCCCACCATGAGTTTCATTTCGAATTTCACCATCATCAGAGGTTCTAAGTGCCATAGTTGTGTGCACTTGAAGCAACCTCAAAAGCCTCACAAGGCCGCTAAGGAGATACATCTGGCACCTCTTGAACTCATATGTGAGATGAATGGTGTGTTGACAAAAGGTGGCAAGAGATACTTCATCACATTGATTGATGTTGTGTCTAGATTTTGCTATGTATGCTTGCCAAAAACTAAAGATGAGGCCTTAGACTACTTTAAAATCTATAAGGCAGAAGTTGAAAATCAATTATAGAGAAAGATCAAACACCTTAGATCAGATCATGGTGGCAAATACTTTCCCAAAGTCTTTAATGATTTCTATGCAGAACATGGCATTATTCACGAGAGGACACCTCCCTATTCACCCGAATCAAACATGAGTGCTAAAATAAAAAAACATATGTTGACTAGCTTGGTGAATGCTATGTTAGACACATGCAGTTTATCTCAAGCCTGGTGGGAGTGGCGGTCTTGACTTCATGTCATACATTTCTAAATAGGGTTCCTATGGGCGAAGAAGAGAAAATCCGTTATGAGAAGTGGGTTGGGAAAAACATCACTTTCATACTTACACACTTGTGGGTGCTTGGCGGAAGCCAATGTACCAATTAATAAGAAGCACATGCTTGGACCAAGGACAACGGATTATGTGTTTCTAGGATATGCTTCCTGTAGCATAGCTTAAAGATTTTTTGTAGTTAAATCCAAAGTTCCTGATGTGTATGTTGATACTATTATGGAATCACATGATGCTACTTTCTTTGAACACATTTTCCAATGAAAGACATACATAGCAATTCTAGATACTCTTCTGAGATAATTCTTGTACATAATACACATATTGAGATTTTTGAACAACCACATGAGATTGTCCTAGAGGAGGATGACAATGCTTCTCCCAGAAAGAGCAAGAGATTGAGGGTTGAAAATCCTTTGGTGATGATTTCATTGTGTACCTTGTGGATGGCACTCCTACCATTATAGAAGCATTTGCATCTCTAGATGAAGACGATTGGAAAGAAGTAGCTTAGAATGAGATGGATTCAATTCTTTTAAATGGTACGTAGGAGGTCACTGATCGACCCTATGGTTGTAAACCTATGGGCTGCAAGTGGGTGTTTAGAAAGAAGCTAAAGCCTGATGGTACAATTGAGAAGTACAAGGCTTGGCTTGTGGATAAAGGCTATACTCAGAAAAAGGTGAAGATTTCTTTGATACTTACTCATCTGTTGCTAGAATGACAACTATTTGAGTACTACTTTCCTTGGTTGCCTCATATGGTCTTCTTGTCCATCAGATAGATGTGAAGACAACTTTTCTTAATGGAGAGTTGGACAAGAAAAAATATATGGAATAGCCAGATGAATTTGTAGTAAAGGGTCAAGTGAACAAGGTGTGCAAGTTATTAAAATCTTTGTATGGTCTAAAGCAAGCATCAAAGCAGTGGCATGATAAGTTTGACATGACTCAAATGCTTGCAAGCTTTGCCATTAATGAGGTAGACATGTGTTTGTATTATTGTTGTGGTGGGGTGATGGAGTTACATTATGGTTGTATGTTGATGATATATTATTATTTGGCACAAACATTGATGTGATCAATGATGGCAATTTTTATCAAAGAGATTTGACATTTATGTGATCAATGGTGTCAATTTTTTATCAAAGAGATTTGATATGAAAGATCTGTGAGAAGCTAATGTGATTTTAAACATCAAGCTGATAAAGGAAGAAGGTAGGATTATTCTCTCACAATCTCACTATGTTGAAAAGGTTTTGAAGTGATTTGGCTTCTTTTATTGCAAACCTTCATAACAACTTACGATCCCAGTGTGACACTAAGAAAGAACAAGAGAATTGGTTTAGATTAATTGAGATATTCTTAGCTTATTGGTTCACTCATGTATCATGCTAGTGCAACAAGGCTCGATATCTCGTTTATTGTGAGCAAAGAGCAGGTTCATGTCGAATCCCGAGACTGATCATTATCATGCACTTGAACGGGTTATGCAATACTTGCATGATACAATGAGCTATGGAATTCACTATTCTAGTCAGTATACAATACTTAAAGGATATAGCGATTCGATTGGGATATCTGATGCAGACGAAATTTATGCCACAAGTGGTTATATCTTTACTATTGGTGGAGGCGCAATATCATGGAGGTCATGCAAGTAGACCATCTCGATGAGGTCAACCATGGAAGCCAAACTCGCTGCACTTGACACATCAACTGTTGAGGCGGAATGGTTGTGTGAACTCTTGATGGACTTGCCGGTGGTTGAAAACCCAATACCGGCTATCCTTATGAATTGTAACAATCAGACCGTGATTGTGTCACCGCTCGAAACCCACCGGCGAGAGACGGCAGGCGACACGATGAGCCGGGAGGCTCCCAGGACTGCTGGTGGGCCCTGGTCCCTTGATCAACGACCTAGATCCTGGCATACAAACATGCTTCGAGGTTCGCCTAGCGTGCCACCTGACCTATACCTGATCAGGAAGGTGTCGAGGTGCTCCGAGTGGTACTCTACATGCACAAACACACTTAAATGTCAATCCAAGCCATGTTCGGCTCCCCAGGTCATATCGGCCATAAAGAGCCGATTGTTCTCCCTAGGCTCGCATTGGATCCACACCTTGGTGGCGCAAAGAGACGATAGCCTCTGGAAATCCCGCTTTATCCGCACTGAGCAAGCTTCGAACCATTACAGTTAAAGCTTCACCATACAACTAGAACATCCTGCACGTGGTTGGGCCTAATGATCGTGGCAGGCACCCAAACGTCGTCTAGAACGGAGGCCTAAAATCTGGCCTGAGTTGTCTCCCAGAACAATCCCCACTCCAAACCAACGCCAACTGCCTGATACGTCACTGGAACGTCCACCCACCATGCAAGGCCTAGTCGTATGGATATTGAACAAATCTTTGATAGACCAAAGACTAACCATGACGGATCGGATCTACCAAGTGGGATCAAAACGGGGCACCGCTGTCGTGCTCGAGAACCTTGCGCAAGGGGTGGTACATTGCTCGTAATTGGCAGGCAACATGCATACGTAACAACTCCATCGATGCATAATCCTATATTCTACGATAGCTAGTGCATCTCGCCATAAAAACGCTTCAGTACGAGAAATCACTAAAATTGAATGAGTAAGAACAGTACTGCCCTGATCATAGGACACAATCAGGGCGGCATGACACTTACCCATAGAGAACCCTGAGAACAGGGGTGGCGATGCGACAAAGCTTGCGGTCGTAATTGGTGGACAAATTACGATCCCCCTCATAAGTGTCTACAAATACATATTTATAGTCCCACAGACTCTCTCTAACTCTAGTGTAACAGTTGGACTCTATCCTCCTATTCTTAAGCCAACCTATCATCACACAATTTGTGGATGCTTATCTTGGAATGCCCCTGCGCGAGGCATATCCTTCCGCTCCTCTAGGTCGCTCTTTACGGCCCATCCAGTGTTGCAGCCTGTCTCAGGCCCTGCTAAAATACAACGATAACATATTGCCAAAGTGACAAGTTCTAAGGATAATGGGAAGTCATCAAGACTTGCCAAAAGGCGAATGAATTATTAGGAAGTTGAGAAACTCCAAAGTTATAAGTGTGACTTATATTTCAATAGATAAAAATCTAGCAAATCCATTTACAAAGGGGCTACCACGTAATGTGATAGAATTCACATCAAGAGAGATGGGTATGAGACTGTATGAGTTTCCATGGTGGAAACCCAGTATATGTGATCGAAGATCTCATGAATTATGTCCTGGGAAGAACAAGCCTTTGGTGAACTGAGGAGAGTACCTTTTGACCCTCTCTAAGTAAAGATGTAATATTCTAAAATGTTATAAGGTAGGTTGGTTTGAGCCTTGATGTGTTTTTGTTGGCTTTCATTAGTGAAGATGTTGTCATGTCGAACATTCTTGAAAGAACACACATATACGAGCTCGACTGTCTAACATTGCAGTCTATGAGTTTGGGTGATCTCTAGCATGAAGAGATCTTGGAGTACAACATAAATGGTCCACCCACGGAGGGAATACTGGTAGCCAGGTACTAGTTATGGCTTTGAGTGAAAAATATTCACACAAAACTTGCAATTCAAGGCATAGTCCACTGTCCAAGTTGTGAATTGGTGTAGCTTGAAGTTCTAGGAGGAAGTTCAACTTAGCAGACTCTGCTGAAACGCTAGTATATTGAACGGTATTTAACAATAGAAAAACTATAGATGGACATTTGAGATCTAGTGGGGATTTTTGGATTTATGGGTTTGTCCCATTAGAGAAATTTAATTTAAATTCTAGAAAAATCTCAAAACCCTATGTATGGCAAGAGGATGATGGAATCAATTGTCCCACGATGCTAGTGTAAGTGGAGTAAGACTAGTTTATATGTGGAGGCTTCCCTCTCCCACCAAGTCATGTATGAGGGGAGAGAAGATGGGTGCCACACGCACGCTCGCGCTCGCCTCGCCTAGCCGGGGCAGGGCGGGGCGCGAGCGTGTGACGTGCGAGTGAATGGTCCACCAAAATCTGCCCCCTTGTCTTCTAGGGACGTGGCTTCCTTTTGTTGTTTTTGTTACTTGATTGCTAAGCTTAGAGCCCTTATTCGATCACAACTAGATCGCATTGTGAGACCTTATCGGATCATGCAACAAATCAGGATGTGAGTCCTTATCTGCTCGTGTTCGTGACACGTGGAGGCAACTCTCTATATATATTATGCCCAACAACCATCATCAAGATCATCCCCAACATGAGTTACGGTTCGTGGGACGTGGAGGCGGTTCTATATATTTGCCTCTGCTAACTGCTAGGCTGCCACTGTAGTCGTCTTTATCCCAAGCAGGAGAGCAGGTCTCCACAACTTGTCGCCTTCAAGATCCTGCACCGCGAGAGGGCAAATAGGGTCTTTGGGAAGCGTCTTCACGTGGCTGCTCATGCTCTTCTTGATAACTGCAGACGTCGTCAACGACCCTGCCGCTTCACCATCTTTATTCAGTATGTCTAATCGTTATGCACCATCTAATCTAATTCTTTATTTCAATTTATCTGCTTTTATAGATATGTTCTATATACTGGTTACTAGCATGTTAGGGAACAACATGCTAGTTTATTTACTGTTTATGATTTATATTTGAAATTTAATATGTAATATGTCTACTTATTCATAGTAACCACATGCTACTTCTTTGGATTATCACTCTTAGGACTTCCATTAGATACCCCATAAAATATATTTTTATGGTGTATTTATTTGGTTTCATTAATATTGATGCTTTTTCTTGTAAATTTGGTTAAAATTTTAAAGTTTGACTAAAGACCACTCTAAAGGTTGATTTATTGAGTATATAATTATTGTGTTAGAAAATTAAAAATAAAACGTATAAATAAATACAAGAAAATATTAAGTGTGGTACAAGCAAGGTTTCTAGCGCTGATAGTTGTTTGCATTTTTATCACTTGCATATATCTTAATCTTATTTGTTATGAAAGACAGTGGGTTGTTTAAGGCACTATTTATTTCAGATTATAATATGTCCAGATTATATAATATAGCTTAATAATTCAGCGGAAAAAACAACAGCTAAATTATAGGTCCAGATTATATAATATAAAGCTCAGATTATGATAATCTCATCAAAAGTAGGTTTTTTAGATTAATTTTGACAAAAGATCCACTACCCATAGTTATATTCACAAAATTACAAGCTCCTGCCATTCTCCTTCTTTCCCTCTACACATGTACGTAGGGGTGAAAACGGAAACAGTAATTTTTGGTTATCGGTAGAAAAGAAATCGGAAACGAAAACAGAAACTGTTTGAGTCCCTTCTGACTATTTCCAAAAATTTCTATATTTATTCGGTATTTTAGTGTCAGTAATGAATTCGGTATTTGTTCAGAAAAATATTTAATTTGAACTATCTTTGTAAATTCATAATAAATTCATCTTAACTTAGAAAAATATGAAACAAATTTTATTGTTTTTCTAAAACCAAGATCTATCTAACTTTATGTAGTTTAGAGTTGTTCGAAACTTTTATGGATCTTATCTATAGTTACTTTTCACTTATTACTTTTGATACATATATTCATAATTTGTGCGAGGGCCTCAGAAAGACCAGGATGATACCAATTATGTTGACTTTCTAACTATATGTATGTGTGTATAGTGCTTGTCACTTGTATTTGCGAGATATTGCTTTAATGTTTTGTGAGATCTATCTATTACCGTCGTCTTCTAAGAGGATTTCAAAGACAATTATTTTATTTACAGAGTTGGTTACAAAGTATCCGTCTCCTAAACTGGATTTACGGAGATGGTGAAAATAGTACATCTCCCACAATCTATTAAAGTGGTCCGGCTATTCAAACTAAAATCTATTTTCTAATTGGTTCGTACATATTGTTGTATGAGACAGATCAAATCATATATTTATATGGCTAGTGTCATGTTTATGGTTTGATATGTTTATCGTTTAAATAATCTTTTTGATAGTTTTCGATCGTTATCGATGCATTTTCAATTGTATACTTTCGTTACAGATATTATCGAAATATCGATGTCGTTTTTGTTTTCGAAAATATCGTATTGTTTTCGTTTCCGTCAAAATAATTTAAAAACTAAATTGGTGGAACCTTTTTTGTTTTCAGCCCTACACGCACGGTGTTCTCCTTCCCCCAACACACGCTCTCTTCTCTTCTCCCCCAACCCTTCCCTGCCTAAATTTCTTCACACATGCTTTCTGCCATTCTTCAGAGCCCTCCTGAAATTATTCTCCTCACCCAACCCAAGTTTTCTGCCATTCGTCTCGATAATTTTAATTTGATATTTTGCAAATTTCGTATGAATTAGCATAATTTTATTGTCATATTTTTCCAAATAATTGTATATGAATAAACATACATAACCGTAAAAAAATGTCGAATAAACAAACAAGGGTATTATTGTCTTTATGTTTTAAGAGAACAATAATCTCCATTTGTATAATCTAGACTATCAAACAGATACATACAAACTATAATCTAGATTATATAATCTATAATCTGAAATAAACAGACCCTAAGAAACAGTCTAAAGATCGGGAAGCATGTGGCAAAAAAGATGGACAAGACAACCGGTCATGAAGAGATAAAAAGTGTCATCATCTCCCCCACCATCTATCCGACATACGGGCTACGTATAAAACTTACACCCTAATCATTTTCCTACGCGCGAACTTTACTAAGATATCCATAAAATAGGCTGAAGATAATACTATATGGTTGGTAATAATAGTGCCACGTGTCACACTGCACCAACCGTCAATGCGTCCTTTGGCCTTTGAGAATAAATAAAATATATATCATATCAATGCAACCATTCATGCAAGGGCTGCCATTGGTGTAATTGTAGAATGGTGGAGTACAAAAGAAAATAATAAATTGGTCAACAGATGTGTGGACCTGAACCCAGTCTAGCACCATGATTACCAAAAAGTAGCAGAAAGAGGCTCTAAACCGAACAAGTATTTGTCCATAGAGCGTTAGGTAGAAGTAAAACCACTAAGAGCTGGTTTGGTGCCAGACCAAACTAACCCTAAAAGTGTCAATAAGGTTGTTTGATCGAAGGAGCTAATAGTCACCGACTAAGAGCTGGTTTGGTGTCAGACCAAATTAACCCTAAAAGTGTCAATAAGGTTGTTTGATCGAAGGAGCTAATAGTCACCGGCCGTACCCATCAAAATTAGTTTTAGTGGATCTAAATACCCCAACTAATAGTACAGTTGATAGGTTAAAGTGTGTTACTTAATAGTACTAAATAGAGGCTAAAAGGAGTCTATGTTAATCTTCATAGAACATGTTAAGAGAAAAGATAAATTTTCATAATAATTATAAACTTTTAACTAGTAAAGCGCCCATACATTGCTACGGTTTTCTTTTATGCTTAAGTATAGAATATGAAACATAAACACATATGTGTTTTGTTGGCTAAGTAGATGTGACTGAGGGTTTAGAGCCAACAACCATGTTTGAATCCTTATTTGTACATAATTTTAGCATTATTTCTACAATTTAAATGGGGTCCACCACGACGATAGAAACAGTGGAACCAAGAAACAAATAATAACTACTCCCTTCTTTCTTTTTTATTTGTCATGTTTTAGTTAAAAAAATAAACTATTAGACGGCAAATATTCGAGAACGGGGTACGTACTATAAGACATTCCATTTCAATGAAAAGGTATATTTATCCTCACGTAACTAATGAAAAGTTTTACTAATTTTTATAATCCATTCAAATATTAGATATTCCCTGCCCTAAAATATTAGTCGGCTTACCTTTTGATATTTATGTTTATGATCAAATGGATGATAACGAATCTAGACATATATCTAAAACAAATACAGTATTTGTTGTATGAATCAATTAAAAAGGAAAAACAATTTATGTTTTGGGACGGAGGGAGTATGAGTTAATATTATAGCGTTTGTAGATATGTTGATGTGCCAATTTCGTACTATGCTATATACCCAGCATGTCGGGATCGTAAGCACGGCATAATCCTCTTGCTTGTGTCGTGCCTATAAAACGCAAAAAAAATATATATGTCACACTAAGGAAGTCTAAAATTTTCGTTGCCATACCAAAAGATCGAGCGTGCCACGATGATCTGCCCTCAAAACGGGTACAGCTCAAGTAGTTCTACCGAAGGTAATAATAATAAAAAATAGTTTCTCCGGTTATAGCAGCTAACAATTACTAATACCTCTGGCTCTAAAACATGTGTCGGCATATGATATTGTGCCGGCCGTAGGTAGGCTACTAATTTCTCCTTATCTCGGCGCCATGAAACGTGAAAAGACTAATAACAAACTAAGAGCAACGAAGAGTAGCATCCCAATCTGTATTCTATATATAATACAGTAGAGAATTATGGTCATGCTGCACCGGCCCAGGAGTTCAAAAGAACTTTGGTTCCGTGGTAGCCCGTGGAGGTATAATGCAGCTAGGGCTTAGGGTTACTGAAGCACCATTGCCTTACATGTGTTCATGATCTTGCCGACAAAGCCACAGTGGCGAGAAGGCGGCATTCACAAAGCAAAAGATGTTCTTTACAAGTGTTTTTCTGCGCTCATCATGCCCAGGCTACGTCTCTTTTTTCGCACGTGGCTAGGAAAGCTAGGGCTTAGTGGCTTACTACAAGTCCAAGCTTGGCACGTCCACCAGCAGACCCAACCAATTATTCGGAAGAAGTTCAACCTTTAATTTGGGCCAGTAGTGGGCTAGCTCCGTCGATCTAGTTATATAATATATATTAATTACTTCTTTCAAAATTATAAAACCATTTGACTTTTTAGACATATTATTTTTACTATATGTTCAGACATAGTGTATATCTAATATAAATATTGAATTAAGACAAACTTTATATAATATTGAAAAAGTTATGTTTTACAAAAAAAAACATAACTTTTTATATAATATTGAATTAAGACAAACTTTATATCGAAATTATAGAGTTTAAAGAAATCTAAAACATTATAGTTAACAACTTTTCAATTTAAGATAGTTTGGAGTCTAAATATCATATTATTGACAATATCAAATGAAGAAAAAGAGATAGTGAAGAAGTAGATCAGAGAGCTGGTTTATTCTCAAGGTTGTAAATTAAAGTTTCGGATCTATATCTTTCATGCCTGTACTTTGAATTCCACCATCATTTGGTGAGATTTTTTCACTGTATGAAGATCTGTTAATCTTGTATCACTACCGGAATCCGGACCTTTGCCAAGTGTCAGGCTCTTTGCCGAGTGCTTTTTATCGGGCACTCGGCAAAGACGGCTTTACCGAGAGCCGCACTCGGTAAAGTCCGGCGCTCGGTAAAGAGCTTGTTTACCGAGTGTGGGACACTCGACACAGCGGAACACTCGGCAAAGACTGCTTTGCCGAGCGGCAAACACTCGGCAAAGATGGCGCTCGGCAAAGGGCCGTCAGCGGCCGTCTACAGCTGACGGCCGTCAGCCTTTGCCGAGGGCCGAAAGCCGGCACTAGGCAAAGCAGATTCTTTGCCAAGTGTCAAATATCTGGCACTCGGTAAAGAGGGTCTTTACCGAGTGTCTTCTGTGGACACTCGACAAAGCATATTTTTATTTTTTTAACAAAATTTTTTGTGTTATGTTCCTACACTATGTAGACCTACATGTACCATTTTGTGACAATTATAACAGTGTTTTCAATAGGTAGTAGATTTAGTTCGTTTATTTGAATTTCTTCGGAAAAACCGTGCATGCAAAAATGATATCCATGCTACTTAGCACAAGTTACAACCGATTTCACGAGCGGACCGGAAACTTCGAGCAACATGCTCACTAAACATGGCCGTGAACTTGCCATCCACGTGTTTAAAAATTGTATAAAACACAAACAAAGTCAGAAAATCATGAAACTTGTCCACGTGTCATGATATCATATATAGAGTCTGTGATAAAAATTTGAGAAAGTTTCGAGAAAACTGTGACACACTATTTGTAGAAACCTAAGAGATCCTCACATGAAATCATAGAGATCCACACTCGGCAAAGAGAGGTTTTGCCGAGTGTCAGGGCCATAGCACTCGGCAAAGAACCAAGACCTGGGCACCGGTATAGGTTCTTTGCCAAGTGTAATGGCTCTGACACTCGACAAAGAAGCACGCTTTGCCGAGTGCCATACTAAGCACTCGACAAAGTACCTGACATGGAAACCCCTCTGGCGGATTTTTTGCCGAGTGCTGTCAGGCAGACACTCGGCAAAGGAGTTACCTTTGCTGAGTGTCATCTGAGACACTCGGCAAATACGTCATCTCGGTCAACCGACGCCGTAACGACTGCTTTTCTTTGCCGAGTGTTCTCTGGCACTCGACAAAACTCTTTGCCGAGTGCCCGAGAAAAAGTATTTGACAAAGAAGGCTTTATCGATGCACTATGTGCCGAGTCCTCTTTGCCGAGTGCGACACTCGGCAAAGACTTTGCCGAATGTTTTTAAGGCTTTGCCGAGTGCTTTAGATACTCGGCAAAGCCGCAGATTCCGATAGTGTATGGTTGTCTCTAGTTTTTATCTAGAGATGAACTTGGTGTATTCCCACAAACGAATAATATTATGGAAGAAGATTTGGTTGGCTTAGTCCCGTGGTTTTTGTTTTTTACTCGGATCTAGGATTTTTTTTTCATGTTAAATCCAGTGTCTCTTATTGGTGCGTGTGGATCGATGATTGCGATTTGTTGTTGTTGTTACTCGCACTACTGCCGTTTTTTTTGTCTATTTAATGCATATGTTCGTTACATATAAATAGGTGATGATCTTGGACTGATTTTTTTGTATTGGGGTGAGATTGGTTTTTTTCACTGTCACCAACAAATTAAACGACTGTGTTAGTGTGGTGGTCATCTCGATACGTGGGTCTAACATAGAGGAGGACACTTTACATAAAAGTTCTCCAAGGCATCAGCCTTAATTGTGTTATACTAGTCCATGCATATGTCAACTCAAGGAGAAAAGGCCAGGCTACGTAGCATGTGTGTCTCCTAGATGCCTGGACACCCGGCCGGCCCGTGCGACACAATTGACACGTTGAGTTGGCCCACACGACTACACGAGAGGGCACTGCATGAAACAAGTAAAGCTAGTAGCTAGCTAGCCAACTGAGCTTGGATATGCATGGACGGTCGACGACGACATAATAGAGATTCTCATCAGCGTTGCCTCACCGTGTGTACGTTAGTTTGATTCCACCACTCACCAGTGTGGTCTACTAAGAAATAAACTGGCGGTTGGTCAATCCTCTCTCCATCTAGTGACAGATAAGCACATCCAACAACCCACTACATGCATACATACACAGGCGTCAGTGGATATATCACTTAGGGCTAGTTTGGAAACTCAAATCCCTTTCGGGATTGAAAGGGATTGGAGAGGAAATTAGTTCATTTCCACCTCAATCCCCTCCAATCCTGAAGGGGATTTGAAGTTCCCAAAGTAGCCCTTAAGCAGCAAAAGTTTTGATTGCAAGGAAATTAAAAAATAAAGCTGCACACACGCACAGATAGATGGATGGATGGATGGACAAGGCTTCTGCACCCATGGACAGAGCGGCTGTTGGGAGGACACACCGCCTGCTGCATATACGCGCACCACCGAAAACGCACGCAAACGCAATGGTGGTCGTCCGAAGGAAAAACATGTCCGTTTCATCATGCTGGAGCACGTAGCTGCATATATAGCAGGGAGAAAAAGTGAAAAAATAAAGGACGGCAGATCGATGCTTTTCATCATCACGCTCCTTTTGATCTCATCTCTTATCACTTTGGAATTAGGAAGTCCGGCCTCTAGCTAGCCTCTAAAAGACGACGGACGGGCTCGAAGCAGGCCGACCAGAGCAGTAAGATGACTGGGAATTAGTGGCCACTTTGCGCGTGCCGTCGTCGAGGGACGCCACACCCGGCACCGCCCCGCCCCGCCCCGGGGCTTGACTTTGTTTACCGTTTTTGGTAATGTGTGCACTGTAGGTAGGCCGGGCAATGAGTACTTCTTACAGTATGTGAGTAGCTAGAGCTAGCTAGGGGCTACTAAGCCTAGCTTGGCATGTCCGTGTTGAACGTGTGGGTGCATCGGCCTGCTTTCGGTCGGTTGTTTGTCCTAAACGGCAAGTGTCCACTACTCCGGCCGAAAAACGAAAAAGATGCATGCATGCATGGGACTTTGTCGTACATGCACGTTGAGGAATGGAACACACAACATTAGCTCTCCGTGTTTATGTATGTATTGCAGCAGCGGAGACGGAGAGTCGAAAGAGCAGCCTGCCAGGCAGTGCGTGGTTGGTCACGATCGAGTAGTGGAGATGCTATTGTTAGTGTGTTTTCGAATTGGCAGTACTAGAAGCATGCATGCATGCATGCATGTTATTGTGTCGTACTGACGTTTGCTTTTCAAAATGATCTAATGCCCCCCAACGATCGAGTGTGTGATGCTGACTAGCTCTTCTTGACACTTGCACATTCGCAACGTACATATATATACGTGCAGTGGTCCCTTTTAGATGACAAAGAAAATTAAAACAGGGATAGATATTATTATTAACTTATGGATCGACGACCCAATGCAAGTGCACTGTTCTTTTTTCTCTCTCTCCCTCGGGTTTAGTTGTACTACCTTTTTAATTATCTCTCTTTTTTATTTGTGGAATAAATAAGGTAAAAGGCATGTTATCCAGTACTGATCCATCATTATTGCTCCATTAATTAATGATACGATATCGTCCCTAGCTAGCCGTGTGTGGGCGAGAGGGGAAAAGACTAGCTAGCGCGACAGGATGAACAGTCGGTCACCATGCATGCATGATCCAATTAAGTTAGGTTGCGAGTTCCAAAATCAATCAGCAAAAAAAGGGCTAGGATCGGAGCAGCTTAATCGGAGTTTATTTTCGTTCTTAATCTCGCCTTCAATTCGTGTTGCAATCAACGCGACTGTCTTTCTCGTCGATATAAAACCACTCCTAACCTGTGCCAAGAATCTTTAATTTGTATACAAATCGAAACTGCGTTCATTAATCCCATTATCTGGATGGACCAGCAGAGACCTGGCCTGCAGAGTTGAGTCTGAGTCGGATCCACCAGGCCAGGAGATCGATCGATCTGTCCAGTACCGTACCATGATGACTAGGACTCTAGGAGTTGTTTTGTTTTAAATGCACGATTTGAAGAGTTGGATTGGTGTTGTCGCAACGTGGTTTTCTGCAGAAAGAATTCGTCGTCCAGGCTCATCAAACTTTAGCTGCCACGCATGCATGGCGGCACTACATGTTAAAATAAAGAACTTTTTAGCAATGGCAGTCGTAGCAGCAGTAGTAGTGTGTGTTATTTTAGCGTATTTTGGACGACGCACTCCATCTCTTGCTGCTGCCATTCCAGTTCTAGAAGGAGAATATTTCACAAGAAACAAAGACCGGCCGGTCACGCAGTGCAAGCTTATGCAGTGCCTCTCATCGATCATATCCAGGCGTGCATCAGCAACAACCAGTATTTGACCACCCAGAGGAATTCCTTCCTATTCGCCAGATAATAATACAATGACCAGCTGAACAGCTAGCGCACGTTTCCGTCACGCGCGTTCTCTCCACGGCGTGCGCCAAAGCTTGGGTGTTTCCGTTCCGGCGAGAAGTTGGTCAAAAACAAACACAAAAAAAGGCGAGCGGTCAGGAGCTTGCGCACGAATACGAATACGATGGCTGGCATTCATCACTTGGCTCACTGGTCTGGTCTCCCAAGTGACCGAGCCCCGCAAGCCAGGCCATCCACACGCTGGCAGTGGCACCCATCGACGGAACGGAACCCAGGCCGAGGAGAAAAGGATCTATCTCTCCGATCCTCTCTCTCTGCTTGCAGTGGCGTGCCGCGCGCAGCAGCGGATAAAGCAACAGCTGCAGTGGCCATTTCAAACTCGGCCGCGCGGACCAGCCCACTAACGGAGCGAGGTAGAGTGAGACGACCGACGGTGAAAAGCGACGGGCGGCCGGCGGCGGCGTTGCAGTTGGAGCGAGCAAGCGCGGTGGCTTTCCGTTTCCGACGACGAGTCCCCACTGCGGATGGATCAGCGACCACGTCGTGGCTGACCAGGATCGGACGTGCGGGGTGCCGGCCTTGCGTTGCGTTGGGTGGGCGCGCGTCGGCGTCGGCGTCGGCCGACCCACAGTGGCGCAATTTCGGGCCGGACAGGAACGAACGATGCCGCCTCTGCCTGGGTCAAGGATGGTCCAGATAACCAACACCGGCCTTGGACTTGGACCGTCCGACCCAATAAAACACACATGCCCACGGGCCGAAAGCAACAGTGGGCGCTGGCCAGTGCGTGGTGTCCGCAGTGCAGAAACGAACTGCATGCACCGCTAGCTACCTGTGCCTGTGCGAGACTAACAGATTTTTTTTTTTACCGCTGACTGCCGAATGAAACAAACAAAAGAAGAAGAAGGAACAAGCACGGTGTGAAACGCATCCAAAGGAATGACTCCGGCGCTGCGATCTTTTTTTCCTGATCATGCTTGTAGCCGTCAAGGCTTTCGTGTTTCATCTGTGCGCTTTTCCGCCTGCGGGGAAAAGAACCAGCACGCTGTGTGACTCGAAAGGGATACCGGCTGCACCCGATCCGGACCGCTCCAACCGGCAGCAGACGAATCTCCGACCAGATCTACAGCGACGCCGACGTACGATCGGCCGGCCGGCCAGGCCCGCCCGCTCGCTCGCTCGGTCCCAAAGAATGAAGGAACGGACCCGCACGCGCGAGCAGTCACGCGCGTGCGACGCCGGCACCCGTAGCCGAGCGAGCCCCTGGTGGACGGACGACCGGTCCACCCCGTGCACGTTTCGCAGCTCGGCAGGCGCGGAATAGTAGTTTCCACACAAGCAAATCACCAGACTGATGCGCCAGGGGAGCGGGACACGTGACACGTCGCGGTCCGCGGGGCCCACGACTCGAGTTGCCCAGGTCCTCCTCTTCTGCTTCCATTGCGCTTCAGCTGGCCTCCCCCTCCACGACGACGTGTGTCGGTGCGTGTCAACTTAACGTGCCGGGAGAACATTCCCCACGTCGCGCATGCAGTCGTGTCAGCCGAGATATGTGTCGCGACCCGGAAGCAGGCGCCGTTCAGATTGTGCCTGTGCACGCCACGCCACAACACCACGGCGTGTTGTGTTCACTGACCCACTCGATCGGTCGGTGCCGCCAGAGCTGTGAATGCTGTGGAGGAACGTAATGCACGCACTGGGGGCTCTTTTTTTTTTTGGATTGAAGTTCTTAGCTTGCAGATGTGAACGCCTGGCCACGCTGGTCGTCTTGTACGACGATCCGGTCCGCCGTCTCCTCTTTTGCAGCAACCGAGACTAGACTGCTTTGCGTTAAACAACGTGACTCGCATTCGCTTTGACATCATCCATGACATGCCGGGCGGGTGGTGGCGCTCATGTCCGTGCATTCGATCCATTTCCCTTGCAGCCACGGCACGGCGCGGAAGAGGCAGGAATGCACGTTGCAGCACCAGGATTTGGAGTGCGGTGAAGTTGCTGCCCGCTGGAGTACCAAGAAAGGCTTTCACTTGTCACTTCTGAAAGCCACCGGTTAGCAGTACAACTGTAGCAAGGCCCAGCTCGCAAATCTTCAGGCCGTATTGGATGTGACCTCGGGCCCAGTGCTTCCACAGTTCCACGCGTTGATCATGATCAGACTCTCGGCCCAATCTTCTATACTGGGTATGAGACAATCTTCTAATATAACGACTTTCGGGATTAATTAACTTCAAGGACCATGTACAATACTGACTGTTACGGGAACATTAATCATATATTGCTAACCGTAAGAAAGGTTAATCAACTTAAATAGTATGATCCAGAGGCCATTTTTTGAGAAGTTGAATATGGGAAAGGGAGGAGCAACATGTCCACGTAAATTGAGTTGGTACTGTTGGCACCAAACACTAACGATCTCTAGGTCGTCCTCGTAGTGAGTTCGGATCTTGTGGATGATCCCTAGGTTTTGTCCATAGAGGGTCGAGACTTTGGTGAGCGAGATAGTAAATAATATATAAGACAAATAACACTATCTCGAATGCGGTCTTGAAAGGAAACCTTAAAACCAAAGGGATGATTACTTGATGCACCTAAAATAGATATCCTGAATGTGGGGACATCACCTCTATGATGGCCACCACCTATTTGGGACCAAATAGCACCGGACCCTATGGCCTTCTCGTGATGAGCAATACCTTGGGTTCGGTTTTGCGAGGTGGACAACGCGGTGGTCCGCGACGGGTCGTTGGGTTGCCTGGTGGTGCTCGCTGCGGCGGCGCGGACTGTCCGCAGCACTGGGCTAAACAGTTCGTGACCCTGCTACAGGAGCGAGTCTTCTCTGGGCGCTGTCCAGACGGTCCATGCTCTAGGTCGAACGGTCTGCGATGGCGTAGAGTCATATTCTTCTTCTCATAGGACCCTACATCTCGCCTCTAGGGAAGATACCTTAGGGTGCTCTGAGTCAGCAGGTCACCCAGGGCGTCCTCAGACGACGTAGAGTCACATAGGAATTAGGAAATCAAGTCGAGGAAGAGATCTTGAGTGAAGTAGACGAAGTAGATCTTGCCCCTCAGGAGGGGTAAGATCCTAGGATCGTCTTGGGGTCGACAAGCTACCTTAAGACGGATCTAGATGACGTAGAGCCAAATAGGGGTGGAGATGGATATGCGGAAAGCTACAACTAAAACTACGTTACATCTACTACTAGGATAGGAAAGATAAATAAAGTAGATAGGTTCGATTAGAATGTGTTCGGGGCTTCTCAATCGGCCATACCCCTTCATATATATAGGGGAGGTCTGGACCCGTTCCTAGGCGATAGCTAACAAATCTCACATGATTAGATAGATAACCACGCACAAGATAAGGATAATCACACGAGTTAATCTGATCGCAAGGGCACGGACCGTCCACCACTTTTGGTGTTCATAGCGGTTTGGTGGTTGAGCCTCGAGAAACCACCCTGTGTTACGGACAACGGGTTTTGCAGAGTTTGGGCCTCAAAACTCGGGGTGGCGGTTCTAGAGGGAATTGGTAGCGTAATGTGGTGTCACAGCAGAGGGTGCGTCAAGGCGAAGCAACTTCGTGTGGGGCGCGTGGCCGACAAATCAAAACTTCTGAAGCTAGTCCATTTTGCCCCTGACGGAGTGGAAAGACTCTATGTCAATAGTGGTAGTTTAGGAATGGAAATAACTGAAAGGGAAATAGGGTCAAACCTTTTCCTAAATGATTTTGGTGGTTGAATTGCCCAACACAAATAATTGGACTAACTAGTTTGCTCTAGAATAAATGTTCTACATGTGCCAAAGGTTCACATCAAACCAATACAAAGATAAAAGAAAGGGCTCAAAAGATAGGAGCAAAGGAAACCGATGTGCTCCCTGGTCTGGCGCACCGGACAATGTTTGGTGTGCCAGGGAGGATCGACCTCAAACTCTTCAGCTTCGGGTTTCCCAGGCGCAGCTCCGCTATAATTCACCGGACTGTCCGGTGGGCCACCGGACTGTCCGGTGCACCAGCAGAGCAACGACTATCTGCGCGCAATGGTCGACTCTAACAGGGAACAGTGCAGCACAGTGAACGCGGCAGAAGTCAGAGCAGTTGGTCAGAGGGGCACCGGACTATCCGGTGTCGCACCGGACTGTCCGGTGTCGCACCGGACTGTCCGGTGCCGCATGAGGACAAAGCCTCCAACGGTCGACCTGCTCCAAGCCCTAACGTCTGGATGACGTGGCGGCGAACCGGACAATGTCCGATGGCGCACCGGACTGTCCGGTGTGCCCATCGCTAGCAGACTTCTCCAACGGCTACATTTTGGATGGTGGCTATAAATACCACCCCAACCGGCCACTTCAACATATTCAAGCCCTCCCAACCACCTCTATTCATTGATCCATCCTATACACAAGATTTAGACCACTACAACCAACACAAGTGCCACAAAAGAGAGAGCAAGCAAGAGAGAGCTACTCATTTGAGTTTAGCACTAGTGCCTTGTGAGATTCATTGAGAGATAGTGTGTGCTACATCTTTGTGTTCATTTGCGCGTGGAGTTTTGACTCCCATTGAACTTCCTCCAAAGTTTTGGAGGCTTCTAAAGCTAGCAAGAGACACCAAAGAGTGTGGTGGTCCTTGTGGGGTCTTAAGTGATCCTTGAGAACAAGAAGAGCTCGCCGGTCTTGTGTGATCGGTGGAGAGAGGGAAAGGGTTGAAAGAGACCCGTCCTTAGTGGACTCCTCAACGGGGACTAGGCCTTCGAGGGCCAAACCTCGGTAAAACAAATCACCCATGTCTCGTGTGCTTATTGCTTGTGATTTGTTTGTTCTTTCCCTTTCTAAGTTTTTCTTGCACTATTCTTTGCTAATATCATTTGGTATTGCTTCAAGTTAAATTCTCATTTAGTAAAGCAACACCTTGCAAGAAAGAACTTGTGTTATTGCTCTTCTTATCTAAGCCCCCTTGCTTTATTCTCATAGACTTGTTAGTAGTATTGATTTATCAATTCCACATTATTTGAAAGCAATACTCTTTACAAGCAAGGACTTAGTTTTTTTATACTCCGTTAATTGCATATCTTGTTCTAACCACTAATCAAGGGATCTAGTTGGGGGATAAAGTTTTAATTTTTAGGTTTCGCCTATTCACCCCCCTCTAAGCGACTTTCAATTGATATCAGAGATAGGCACTTCATATTGAGTCTAACAACTAGAAGTGATGGCTCGTAGAAGATCCCAAAAGAACAAGAAGACAACTCCGAAGGAGAACAAGGAGGTAACTCTTGAAATTTTACTTTTCGATTGTTCTAATTATGATTCTTGGTCTACTAGGGTGATAAATGCTTTTAGAACCGTAGATCCACAATTGGAACAAATTATAGACAAGAGTATCTTCCCCTCTAGTTATAATAGAAAAAATATTTCCGAGGAGGATCAAAGATGTTTTCGCTTAAACTACCTAGCTTATGACATCTTAAGTAATTCTCTTAGCAATGAAGATTATCATGCCTTCATATCAAATTATAATGAATCCATTCATGATGTGCATAATATTTGGACTAGAATTAAAAGAAAATTTGATGAGTCCAAACATGATAGTTCATTTTGTGCCTCTACTTCCTTTGGTATTTGTGAAACTAACTCTTTGAAGGAAGAAAAAGAAAATGAACGATGGAGACAAACGATGAATCCACCTCTCCAAAAGGTTTGTCTTCCTGTTTCGATTCCCACATATGTTATGTGGCTAATGAAAATGATAGCGGAAGCACAAATGAGGATGAGGAGGAAGAAAGAAGCTTCTTGCAACTCTATGCTCGCCTAAGCCAAGAAGATAAGGCGGTCATGCTCAAACTTCTAAAAAGAGCGAGAGAGCAAAGCGAAGCTCGTCAAAGGCTAGAAGATATTCTCTCCATAAAAATGCTAAGCTTTAACGAGTTGACTAAAGAACATGAGGAGCTAAAGTGCTCTCATGTTGATTTGGTCCAAAGGTATGAAACTATTTCAATTGAGCAAGATAACTCTTTACATTGTATCGCTCAATTAGTAAATAGGAATGCTTTACTTAAGGACCAAGTAGAAAAGCTAAAATTTGAAAATCTAGCTTTTCAAGAAAAATATGATATGCTTCTATGCTCTCATGAAAATCTTATGAATGATCATATCATATTAAATATTACTCATGAGGTTGTGATAGAAAACTTAAAATCCCAACAATCTCACTCATGCACATGTATTCAAATTGAAACTACATTACCATGTGCTAATGCTTGTTGTCCGTCGACAAGCAAATCTTCCTTTGAGCTAGAATTTGCAGGAACGAAAGATGATACATATCAAAAGCTCAAAGAAGAAAATGAGAGGCTAAAAATGAGCTTGACACAGCTAAAAGGGAAGTGCACTGCTCAACCTTCTCAAGATAACCGTGATCACATGGTGAAGAAGCTTGAGACAGGAACAACTGTGGCATGCACTAAATCCCTTGAAGAAAATGTCAAGGACTTGAGGATTGCTAAGAGGAAGGAACAAAAGATGAAGATCAATGCCTCCTCCAAAAGCCTCAACCACGCCTCCATAAAAGGTAACATCCAAGGTAATAATCAAGCCACACTTCACACTAAGAGAAGTAAGAAGTGTAGTGAATGCTTTGAAAAGGGGCACTCAATTAGGTCATGTCCCTATATTAAAAATGACTTGATTATTAACAAGGATGATAAAGTTTATTTTAAATGCTCCAAGAAGGGACACTTATTTAGAACTTGTCCCCCATTTAAAACAAAAAGGCATAATGTTAGAAAAGAAAATATTCACTAACCATGTAGCAAGCAAGAAACAAGGAAGGAAGAAATCTTTAAGACTTGAAGATCGCCTATGCTACATATGCCGAAAGAAGGGACATCAATGCAAGGATTGTCCCATTGGTAACAATCCCACTCCTAGCTTGTCAATTAATTCTCATGTAACTAGGCAACCCAAAATTGCAACTTATGCTAGAAAGGTAATGAGTTTACCTAGGGCTAACACAAAGGACGTTTGGGTTCCTAGATCTTTGTTGACTAACCTTGATGGACCCATCAAGAGATGGGTACCAAAATATACTTGACAAGCTTTGCAAGAGAAGGAGATGATATGAAGCTTTGGGGTGCTTGAGAGAGTCAATTCAATTCTTATTAATTCAAGCTATCAATCTTCAATGATCTACATATTCAAGATTGACCCAAGGTTATTTCAAATTATTATGTCTAAAACTCATATCATCTCGAGGAAGATATTGATGTTGTAGGAAATCAAGAATTATTCTATGCGGAAAGATCAAGACCTACAACATGGAGGAAAGCCAAAGGATGGTAACACTTACGTTTTAAGTGCACATATTTTAAATTATGATTTCTCATGTGTCTTGTGTAGTCACATAGAAAAAGAAGCACTTTAAATGTCCTTAAAATTATGTCACCATTCTTTGAAGAAATTCCTCTCATATGGTAGATTGCATATTCATCATTTCTATACTATGGCAATCTACATGCTTTAAATTATTGTAACTACCTCATGGCATGTTTTACACTAATTATCTTATTATTGCCATGAATCTAGATATGAGAGATATTCCAAGTTCTTAAAGGAATAAAGTGTCATGTAAGGAATTCAAATCCTTAGGACACTTATAAAAGGAAAATTCTCTCTATAACTAGAATAGTGAGACTAATGCTTTTTAACTCCAGTGGTCTTACTTGTAGAGAATAAGTTTCTCTTTGGAAGTGTGTAATCTAACATAAAAGAAAAATCAATCCAATAACTTATGTTGCTGTGCTTCTTGCTTAAAATTGGATATGATTCTTCTACATTCATCACTCTCCATGTTATGAATTGGATTTGTTCCATAATCTTAAGAAATTATTTATGCTTATTTTATGAGTTAAATTGAGCATAACATCATCTATGGATAATCCAGTTCATGCTATGAAGTTTCCATGTTTTAGTATTCTATCTTTCATTCCTTTCAAAATGATTACTAAAAGGGAAACTAGTGCTTGTGCTACTAATGACATATCTCTTGAGCTTACTTATGAAAATCGACAAGAAAGTAAGTGCAAGCCACAAGCCTCAAGGGTTTCTCTTCACCCAAAGGAAGAAAGGTAAAAGCAAAGGTATGGGAACTCTCTTTCCCGTCAATGGTTATTCACTCTAAATTATTTTGTTCTACCTATGTGAAGAATAGACTCTTTATTGGACTTGATTTTTGCTAAGTATGCATTCAATCTCGTTCTCATAAATGCACTAGTCCATTAGAATCTATTTCATGCCTTTGCTATACATATTCTCATATTGATTTGCTTCTAAGTAATGATTAATAAATTAAATATGAAGAAGTAAATTTCCTATGATTGATCAAAATGTTTAAAAGGCGCATATTCCTCTTTTCTAATGACGTGCACTATCGTTAAGGAATTTACTTCATGTATATGTGAATTATGGATGATGAATTGTGTTTATTTCCTATCTAAAGAAATCATCCTTCATTAAATATTCCCTTATGCTATTAACATCTTTCTTGAGTATTTTCAATAAGTTTGGAAGGAAAAAGAAGCCACTGCAAAGGGAGGACCCTCAAATGAAAGAGGAGGACATCAAGAACAACACCACCTACTTGGATAGTAAGATCTACAAAACAATCAATGGTGTGGTTGTGAGTATTCTAAATCCTTTTCATTGTAAGAATATCAGGCATAAGTTGTTTATTGCAAATCTTATAAGCCTTGATCAAGATGTGTAATGCTTCTCCCTACACGTCTCTAAAAATGAATGCATCTATTCATCTCATTCAAATTCTTGATGCATATCCTTAGGGGGAGTCTATTTCTATATATTGATTATGTTGAGACTAACACTTTATCTTAGTAATCTCATTTAGTCTCAAGTATGAGAATAAGATTCTCATGAAGTATGCTACTACATATCAATCCAACATGTTAAAATAATGTAACTTTTATCAAGGATTGTTGCTTTCATTACTAAAGTAGCATATTTATTGGATTCTCCTATATTTACCTAATGCATATGTTGTTCTTTTGATCACATCTGTTATTTGGTTGATCATTGAATAACTTCAATTAACACTTATGTTTCTTAGTGCCGTATATACTATCAATCGATATCTCTCTTGATATGCACTAAGTTAAAAGGAGAATTCATGATACATTTATGCAATTTGTGATCCTTTTGATATATGCTAACAATAACTTGGAAAAGGATCACTAGTTGTAGAACTCTCTCTTGTGCAAAATATTTCCATATATTGTCTTGAATATAGGTCTTAAGCATCTAAGACTAAGGACAAAGCACAATGAAGAGAGCGTCTCTATGTGAAGGTACAAAAGGATAAAACTACTCCATCTCATTTATACATGTACCTAAATCTCCCTTTTATATACTTTCTTTGCATATCTTGTATAAAAGGAAGAGAAAGCATGTCAATGCATTATCCCTGCTTCATACCTAGTTTAACTTCTCAAAAATCCCACTCCTGCATTAATGCATCTTTTGTTAAAACTAGATGAAGTGATTTTATTGTCAAAGAGCTTAAAGCTTAACCTTGTAACGAGGATAAGCTGCCTTTGTTCCAAAGGTGGATGGTCCTTAAGCCTCTTTGAAATCCTTAAGGGTAAATGCTTAAGATGTTTATAGCATGCTTTCATAAGTGCATAAACTGTCATGAGCGTCACACTTATACTATGTGTAAGGAAAATGGACCCCGGGCCTTTTGGCTAATTGAGTTTTGGTGTTTGATGAACAACACAATCCGTGAACTAATAAGTTTTCTAGTGTTTGTGTTTGTAGTTCACAGGATGCGAAGAGAATTGGACCAAGGCAATGAGGATGCAACACCTCAAAAGAAGACATAAAAAGATGCATAGGAGTCCAATACTCAAGAACAAAGAAGCCCGAAGAAATCAGCGAAGAAATCCAAGAAAAGGGCTGTCAGCTAGCGCCTGGTGGCGCACCGGACATTGGTGTCCGGTGTGCACCGGACTGTCCGGTGAGGTCCCGGACAGTCTGCGCAGAGAGGCCGCAGGAAGGCACTCTCTGGCTGTAGCACCGGACTGTCCGGTGTGCACCGGACTGTCCGGTGTGCCAACGGGCAGACGGCAACGGTCGAATCCAACGGTCGGATCCAACGGTCGACTGCTACAGGCGCCAACGGTCGGCTGACGTGGCGGCACCGGACATGCTACAGTGTGGTGTCCGGTGTGCACCAGACTGTCCGGTGCACCCGACGACAGAAAGCTGCTGCTTTCTGTCCAACGGCTAGTTGGGGGCTTGGAGGCTATAAATACCACCCCAACCGGCCATTCTCAAGTGTGAGAGCCCAAGCAACATACCAAGACACATAGTGCATAATTCCAAGAGCTCAAACACCCAAGTGCTTAATAGAATCACTCGGTGATTAGCGTAGGCGCTTTGCGAAGTGCTTAGGTTAGTTAGACCGCTTTAGCGCTTGCTCTAGGTGAATCCTAGTTAGTTGAGTGAGTTTTGTAAAACCACACAACCCCTCGGCTCTTGCGTGAGTCGTTGTAATTGTACCGAGTGGGGCGAGAGTCTTGCGAGACCGTGACAACCGCGTTTGTGTCACGGCCGCCACCGTGTACCGGAGGGAACGAGGCCCGCGGCGTTTCGGCCGGAAGCTCGATAGTGGAGACGGCGGGGAGCGTCCGAGAGGAGCCGGAAGCGGAGCACCACTTGCGCGTGGAGAAGGCCCTCGGCTCTCTACGGAGTTACTCGACCGTGGTGCTTGGCCCTCGCGTGGGCTTCCCTTTGCGTAGGGGCACCAACGAGGATTAGTCGGGACCTTGCGTGGTTCCGGATACCTCGGTAAAAATACCGGCGTCATCCACGAGAGTTTGCTTCTCTACTTAGCTCTTTACATTCCGCATTTATATTAAGCATTTAAGTTTCAATCTTGTAGTCATACTTATTTAGTATAGATTGAAACTTAACCTTTGCGGTAGAGATAGCAACACTTAGACAAAACCTAGGTTGCACATTCTAGTTTTGATTACTTGCTTAGGTTTTGCTCTAGGAATTTAATTATGGCCTAGTTTAGTAAAAGTTTTAGAAGTCCTAATTCACCCCCCCCCTCTTAGGCGTCACCCGTTTCCTACAAGTGGTATCAGAGCCCGGTTTGGCTCATTTGAAACGCTTTAGCTTCACCGCTAAAAGAGCCGACGCTTTTTAGAGGAAGGGATGGATACCCATAGGCCACCACACTTCGACGGCACTAACTTCCCATATTATAGTGCTAGAATGGCTTGTTACCTAGAGGCCGTTGATCTAGGTGTTTGGAGAGTCACTCGTGACGGGATGAAACCCCTCAAGAATCCCGAGAAACCCACCACGAGTGAGGAAAAAGAAATCCATTTAAATGCTAGAGCCAAAAATTGCTTGTATGAATCTCTTAGCATGGATATTTTTAATCAAGTATTTACCTTGAAAACTGCTAATGAGATTTGGCTAAAATTGCATGAGCTCCATGACGGCACATCCAATGTCCGTGAGCAAAAACATTGCCTAGTCTTAAATGAGTATAATTCTTTTGCTATGAAAGATGATGAGCTTGTTAGAGACATGTATTCTCGTTTGAATCTAATTATCAATGAGCTCAATTCGATTGGCATTAATAAGCTAGGTGATGCGGACATTGTGAGGAAGATTATCTCCCTGCTACCACAACAAAGATATGGGAGCATCATCACCATCCTTCACAACATGGAGGACTTGAGCAACATGACCCCGACCATCGTGATTGGGAAAATCGCGGCTTTTGAGATGTCGCGAAAAATGAGTCGGGGAGAGGAGCCAACTTGCTCAAGACCATATGCTTTTGCATGTGATGAAAGGAAGGGCAAAAAGAAGGCTCCTACTCCAAGTTCCTCAAGTGAAGAAGAGGAAGAAGAAGAAAGTGATGATGATGAAGATAATCAACCATGCACATCATCCTCCGAGGACGAAGAGACAATCCGACGCGTCGGAAAGGTAATGGGGATGATCCGCAAGATTAATCTAATGGGTGTGCCTCTGCAGGTCGAGGATCTTCTCTTTAACATTGACAGGAAAAAGCAAAGGAAGAGAGGATGCTTCGCATGTGGGGAGAAGGGCCACTTCAGGGACAATTGTCCAAATATGGCCAAACCCAAAAAGGAGAGGAGCAAAGGCAAGGCGCTCACAAGTGTTAGAACTTGGGATGATTCTTCAAGTGAAGATGAACCTCCAAGGACGCGCAGCCACCGGTCCTCGTCACGATCATCACGGTCATCACACAAATGCCTTATGGCAAGAGGTAACAAAAGCATTCCATCCTCTAGTGATGAAAGTAGTAGTGATGATGAAGGCGAAGGAAAAGCCTCTCTAGAAGAACTTGCGGAAGCCGTTAATTTTTTCCAGGATGTTTGCACTAAGCAAAAGGCTCAACTTAAAACTTTGAAAAATAAGTTGGTTAGCTCTCAAAATGATTACAAAGGTTTGCTAGAAAAATTTGAAACTTTTGCAAACTTAAATAGTGAGCTATCAACTAAAATTGAGCTATTAGAATCTAGTGCTCCATCCACTGCTATCGATGATAGTCTTATTAAAAAGAATGAAAAACTTAAGGCTAAGTTAGCTAGCTCCCAAGAAGCTATTGAAAGTTTGCTAGAGAAAATGGAAATTCTTAGCATACACAATAATGAGCTAACTACTAAGCTAGAAAACATTGGTAGCACCCCAGCAGCATCTTTAGTTGAAATACCTGAAATAATTAAGAAAGATGCTTCTACTTCCTGCTTTGATTTAATTGATGATTCTAACCCCTGCAACCAAGTCGTTGTTGAGAATATTGTTGTAGAGACATGTACGGATGAGGTTGCAAAGGAAAATGAACAATTAAAGCAAGAAGTGGCTCGCCTTGGCAAGGCTTTGTATGACAAGAAAGGCAAAGCCAAACAAATCCGACCTCCACAGGATAACACCACTGCGGGAGTGAACAAGCCTGTAGAGGGAGAAACTGTGATTTGTAGGCTATGCCACAAGGAAGGCCACAAGTCTTTCCAATGCAAGGCGATGACCGGGGATAAACAAAGGCAAAAGCTCAAGCAAAAGCCATCAAGCAAAATCTCCAACACCTACATCAAAAAAGTGAACAAAAAGGATGCTACACCATACTTGATCAAGAAGAAAAAGAATGGAAAGGTGATAGCAATCAAGGCCAACAAGCAAGCCAACAAAGGAAAGGGGGCCAAACGCATCTGGGTGCCAAAGGAGATAATTTCAACCATGAAAAGCACCAAGAAGGTTTGGATCCCGAAAGGGAAGTGAGTGGACCAAAGGTCTTCGGGAAATTTGGAGACTTGGCAAAATTGGGATGTATATCATGGGATACATCATATTGGATCAAGCTTATTGCCAAGTGGGTTAGTGAAAATTTTGGACTCAAATTTCCCACCCATGACTAAGGTAACTAGTTTTATTGTATTTCTCGTTTTTAGATATGCGTATCTATTTATCTTTTATCTAGTTTACCTCTCTTGCCTAGTATTACATTTGTTATGTACTTTTGTTCAAAATCATGCATACTAGGTAAATCATATGGTAGGATTGCTAGTTTTTAAATTCATATACTTAAGCAAACCTACATGGCTTAAAATGTCTAGTTAAAGCACGGCACATAGCTTTTATATCACTCCATAGTAAATGATGCATCAATTGAAAATTTTGATTTCTACAAAGTGTATCATTTAACTTATATGTGCCAAAGTTTGGATTATGGATAATTTGCCCCTCTTGATATCAAATCAAAGTGCATGTCTCCTACAAGTATTCAAAACTTGTATGCACACCTTTAGGGGGAGGTTACTCTATAATCTAAACACTTTGAGACTAACACCTTTTCAAGTCTATTTCATGTGATAGTCTCATTGTAAGGAAAATGAAGTCCCCGGAGAAAGACAACAATCTTCCACTGCAAAATCTCCAAGAACTCTCATGTCTCTCAAGTTCGCCATTGATCTTCAATTGGTATCTTTTGAGACTACATTCAGTATCATTTACATGTCTTCTCCAATTTTTGATTAGACTACATTTCATATCATATGCTTCCATGTTGCTAAAAATGCATAAGTAGTTAACTCATATTCTGTTACCTATGCATAAGGGAAGCTAGTCTTTTCAAATCATGTCTTGCACCTCTAATTTTCACATGCTTTTTCCTAAGTAGAGGATCTCTGTCAGGGGGAGTATTTCTTCATCTCTAAAGGGGGAGAAAAACTCTTTCTAAAGGAGAATACTCATTTAGGGGGAGTAATCTTTTGAGGACTCTTTCATGTGGTATCACTCATATTGTTTAAATTAATATCCTACAATTGTGGTATCATTTGATAGATTTCTTATTGAGGGCAAGTTTTTATTTACTTCCTACATGCTTTTAATGTCTTCCTTTTCGGTGGTTGATGCCAAAGGGGGAGAAGTTTAGGGACCAAAGCAATGAAAACTATATCAAACACACACCACCAATTTAAAATTTTATATCTACAAATGGCTTTTCAAGTGGTTTTGGTTATTTGGTCCAAAAATAGGAAGTAAGTGAATTATGGAGTTAGGGGGAGGCTTAAATCCATAATATCACATTGTGGGGACAATCATGCATCTTAGCAAGTAGATTGCATATTTTCACTCAAATACTTGTATTATTTGCTTGCTTTGGTTGTGTTGTCATCAATCACCAAAAAGGGGGAGATTGTAAGGAAAATGGACCCCGGGCCTTTTGGCTAATTGAGTTTTGGTGTTTGATGAACAACACAATCCGTGAACTAATAAGTTTTCTAGTGTTTGTGTTTGTAGTTCACAGGATGCGAAGAGAATTGGACCAAGGCAATGAGGATGCAACACCTCAAAAGAAGACATAAAAAGATGCATAGGAGTCCAATACTCAAGAACAAAGAAGCCCGAAGAAATCAGCGAAGAAATCCAAGAAAAGGGCTGTCAGCTAGCGCCTGGTGGCGCACCGGACATTGGTGTCCGGTGTGCACCGGACTGTCCGGTGAGGTCCCGGACAGTCTGCGCAGAGAGGCCGCAGGAAGGCACTCTCTGGCTGTAGCACCGGACTGTCCGGTGTGCACCGGACTGTCCGGTGTGCCAACGGGCAGACGACAACGGTCGAATCCAACGGTCGGATCCAACGGTCGACTGCTACAGGCGCCAACGGTCGGCTGACGTGGCGGCACCGGACATGCTACAGTGTGGTGTCCGGTGTGCACCGGACTGTCCGGTGCACCCGACGACAGAAAGCTGCTGCTTTCTGTCCAACGGCTAGTTGGGGGCTTGGAGGCTATAAATACCACCCCAACCGGCCATTCTCAAGTGTGAGAGCCCAAGCAACATACCAAGACACATAGTGCATAATTCCAAGAGCTCAAACACCCAAGTGCTTAATAGAATCACTCGGTGATTAGCGTAGGCGCTTTGCGAAGTGCTTAGGTTAGTTAGACCGCTTTAGCGCTTGCTCTAGGTGAATCCTAGTTAGTTGAGTGAGTTTTGTAAAACCACACAACCCCTCGGCTCTTGCGTGAGTCGTTGTAATTGTACCGAGTGGGGCGAGAGTCTTGCGAGACTGTGACAACCGCGTTTGTGTCACGGCCGCCACCGTGTACCGGAGGGAACGAGGCCCGCGGCGTTTCGGCCGGAAGCTCGATAGTGGAGACGGCGGGGAGCGTCCGAGAGGAGCCGGAAGCGGAGCACCACTTGCGCGTGGAGAAGGCCCTCGGCTCTCTACGGAGTTACTCGACCGTGGTGCTTGGCCCTCGCGTGGGCTTCCCTTTGCGTAGGGGCACCAACGAGGATTAGTCGGGACCTTGCGTGGTTCCGGATACCTCGGTAAAAATACCGGCGTCATCCACGAGAGTTTGCTTCTCTACTTAGCTCTTTACATTCCGCATTTATATTAAGCATTTAAGTTTCAATCTTGTAGTCATACTTATTTAGTATAGATTGAAACTTAACCTTTGCGGTAGAGATAGCAACACTTAGACAAAACCTAGGTTGCACATTCTAGTTTTGATTACTTGCTTAGGTTTTGCTCTAGGAATTTAATTATGGCCTAGTTTAGTAAAAGTTTTAGAAGTCCTAATTCACCCCCCCCTCTTAGGCGTCACCCGTTTCCTACACTATGACACAATGACACTTCACATTCTCTATGATATAGACTTGATCTCATTAACCTAACTATGTGCACTTGGCATTTAAAGCCCAAATTTGTATTCCTCTCAAGGCACGTATTTAGGGGGAGCAATCTATATTATATTGAAAGTGCATTCATCCCTTTTGTGAGTTTTGGTGATTTGGATAACAACACATTTAAAGGTCTAACAAGTTTGCTAAGTGTTGAACAGGGAATTCAGTATGATGAACATACTTGAATAGTGTATAATGATCAGTGAACAAGGTTCAACACAAGGTCAAATAACCAGTGAGACAATGCAAATGGATATAATATGGTCTCTATATTGGTTTGAATATATGGACAAGTTCTGAGAAATCACCATGCATAAATATGATCATAATAGAGGTTGAAGTGATTAAGAGGATTGGTCAAGCCAAAGTGAATAAGATATGAGGAATCGTGAATTGGCTTGACCATATTACTATTAGTCCATATATGAATATATGAGAATCAAACTAGAGCTTGATTGATCTTAGCAGTTATATCTAGATGACATTCAAGCAAGGTTCATAATATTGAAGAAATGATTCTCACAATGGATGCTCAATAAGATGTGACTCAAGAATGGCTTGATAGAGTGAAGATAGCAAGGAAAGGGCTTTGAGGAACTAAGCGAAGGTGAAGGCCAAGCGACGGCTTGTAGACCGAGGTACCATGGCTAAGGTGAAGAAGAGAGTACTTGCACTAAGTCGATGAACTAATCAGCTATGAAGAGTTACAACATGTTGATGCATCAGTAAGGTGACTTGAAGCCATGATTTGAACTCATATATGGTGAAATGGCACAAGTCACAGGCTCGATTTGTGTTTGCTTCAAAAGGTGAGACAAAGATGTTTGTGATCCTTATGAAGCAACACCATGGAGAAATCACACTTGAGACACCAATGACTCAAGGATTTTACTTAATTATATTTTATTTAACTTGAGTATAGGAGTCGTCGTACTATCAAGGGGGATCCAAAAAGGAAGGTTGGTGTTGGTACTAAAGCTCAAAAATCCTTGATCCAAAACTTCCATTTTACCCTTGTTAATCCTTAGTGAAAGTATGTAGTACAACCTTTTAAAGTCTATCTTGGCCAAAATTGCTCTTTGAAAAAATAGGTTCAACCGGTTTTAAAACAGGTTCAACCGGTTTTTGCACTATTCACCTTTTTGAAAATACTGGTTCAGCCGGACACTCAACCGGACACTCAACCGGTTTTTGTCTGGTGGAAACCAGTTCAACCGGTTCTAAAACCGGTTCAACCAGTTTTTGCACTGTTCACTTTTTTCTGCCAGTCTGCTGTGTCAGCCAAAAAGCTGTGCGCAGCCTTTTGAAAACCGGTTCAACCGGTTTTGGGACCGGTTCAACCGGTTTTTGGGCAGAAAAGTCAAAAACGGCTAGTTTTGGAGCCCCACCTATATATACTCACTCCTACCTCTCTCCTCACAGGAGAGCACGCACAAAACTTCATTCCCAACCTGAGAAACACCTCCCACTCTCTCTCACACACCTCTTGCCTCTCCCATTTCAAATCTTTGGAGAGAAATCTTTGAGTGAGTTTGAGAGCTGCGATTTTTGTGCTTCATCTCCAAATCTCTCTTACTCTTATTCATTCGAGCTTTGGTACTACATCGAGTTCTTTGTGGATTCATTACTGTCGGCGTTTCGAGATCGGGGGGTCCCTAAGCCGACGAGTGAGTGTGCCGCGTGCCCCAGCCCAGATGGGTCGGGCGCGTGGGCGAGCGCGAAGGGGGGAAAAGCGAGGTGGCCGGAGACGAGTCGTGAGAGAGGTGGGAATCCCGCGGCCTTCGTGTTCGACCCGCGCCCAGGTCGGGTGCGCTTGCAGTAGGGGGTTACAAGCGTCCACGCGGGTGAGGGAAGCGAGCGGCCCCAAGAGAGCGCCTGCCCCGTCCTCGTCCCCGCGCGGCCAACCTCCTCTAAGAAGGCCCTGGTCCTTCCTTTTATAGGCGTAAGGAGAGGATCCAGGTGTACAATGGGGGTGTAGCAAGGTGCTACGTGTCTAGCGGGGGTGAGCTAGCGCCCTAAGTACATGCCTATGTGGCAGCCGGAGAGATCTTGGCACCCAGCTGGTGTGGTGTCGTGGCTGTCGGAGGAGCAACGGAGCCTGGCGGAGGGACAGCTGTCGGAGCGGTTGGGCCCTTGCTGACGTCCCCCTGCTTCCGTAAGGGAGCTGAGAGCCGCCGTCGTCATGGGTCTAGCGGGGCGCCATCATTGCCTATCTGGCGGAGCTAGCCAGATGGGACGCCGGTCTTGTTCCCTGCGGCCCGAGTCGGCTCGGGGTAGGGTGATGATGGCGCTTCCTGTCGACGTGGCGGACTTGTGTCCTAGGTCGGGCGACGTGGAGGCTCCTCCGAAGCCGAGGTCGAGTCTGTCCTGCATGGCCGAGGCCGAGCCCGAGCTCCTGGGTCGGGCGAGGCGGAGGTCGTTCGGCAGAGGCCAGGGCGGAGTCTGACCCCTGGGGTCGGGCGGAGCGGAGTTCGTCGTCTTCCGGGGCCTAGCCCGAGTCCGAGCCCTGGGTCGGGCGGAGCGGAGTTCGCCGTCTTCCGGGGCCTTAGCCCGAGTCCGAGCCCTGGGTCGGGCGGAGCGGAGTTCGCCGTCTTCCGGGGCCTTAGCCCGAGTCCGAGCCCTGGGTCGGGCGGAGCGGAGTTCGCCGTCTTCCGGGGCCTTAGCCCGAGTCCGAGCCCTGGGTCGGGCGGAGCTTCCTATGGCGCTTTTGGCAAGGCCTGACTGCCTGTCAGTCTCACTCTGTCAAGTGGCACTGCAGTCGGAATGGCGCAGGCGGCGCTGTCCTTCTGTCAGACCGGTCAGTGGAGCGGCGAAGTGACGGCGGTCACTTCGGCTCTGCCGGGGGGCGCGCGTCAGGATAAAGGTGTCAGACTACCTTTGCGTTAAATGCCCCTGCGACTCGGTCGGTCGGCGCGGCGATTTAGTCAGGGTTGCTTCTTAGCGAAGGCAAGGCCTCGGGCGAGCCGGAGATGCGTCTGCCGTTAAAAGGGGGCCTCGGGCGAGACAGGAACATCTCGGGGTCGGCTGCCCTTGCCCGAGGCTAGGCTCGGGCGAGGCGTGATCGAGTCGCTCGTATGGACTGATCCCTGACTTAATCGCACCCATCAGGCCTCTGCAGCTTTATGCTGATGGGGGTTACCAGCTGAGAATTAGGCGTCTTGAGGGTACCCCTAATTATGGTCCCCGACAGTAGCCCCCGAGCCTCGAAGGGAGTGTTTGCACTCGCTTGGAGGCTTTCGTCGCACTTTTTTGCAAGGGGACCAGCCTTTCTCGGTTGCATTTTGTTCCGGTGGGTGCGCGCGAGCGCACCCGCCGGGTGTAGCCCCCGAGGCCTCGGAGGAGTGGTTTCACTCCTTCGAGGTCTTAATGCCTTGCGTAATGCTTCGGCTGGTCTGGTGGTTCCCTCATGCGAACTGGCCGTAGCCCGGGTGCACGGTCGGGGCCCAAGTTCTCGGGCTGGTATGTTGACGCTGTCAACGGTTTGGCCGGAGCCGGGTTTGCGAGAGCAGCCCCCGAGCCTCCGCACAGGGCGAGAGGGCGATCAGGGACAGACTCGGCTTTTTTACATACGCCCCTACGTCGCCTTTCCGCAAGGAGGAGGGGGGAGAGCGCCATGTTACCCTCGATGGGCACCGAACATGGTGTCTCTGGTGAGCTGCAAGCGGGTAATCCGAGTGGACGTCCGTGCCCCGTTCGTTGGGGGTCGGCTAGGGGCCCAGAGGCACGCCCAAAAGTACCTACGGGTGATCTGCCGGACCCGGTCCCCTGGCGACGGGGTCCGAGGGCTCGATGCCTCCCTCCGATGGGATTCCGTTACAAAATCGCTCCCGCTGGTCTCGGAAATGTCCTAGGGTACCTCGGGAGCGCAGCCCGAGCCTCGGTTATGTATCGAACGTACCCCTGGTCATCCCTCGCTCGGTGTCTGAGGCGACTGTGAACCCTTCGGGGGCCAGCCTTCGAACCCCTGATCAGTAATGGGCGCGGAGCCCGAGTAGCCTGAGGCGGCCGTGGAACCCTTCGGGGGGCCGGCCTTCGAACCTCTAACCAGTAGTGGGTGTAGGGCCCACGCGATCTGAGGCGGCTGTTGAACCCCCCGGGGGCCAGCCTTCGAACCCCTGATCAGTAAGGAGGCTCGGAGCCTAGTTCCTTCACGGGGAAGGATCCCTTTCGGGGTATCCCCCTTTCCCGGTCCCTGTCGCAAGAGATAGAGAAAGAGGAAAAAAGGAAAAAGGATACGAAACCGAATGACGCGGCGTACCTTTTTTGGCGCGGTTGTTTCGGCGAAGGCGAAGCGTCGCTCGCTGCTCCTGCCAGAAGCGCCGCCTGTCCAGCCGCGGAGTTGATGCGACGGGGCGAGTAGTTGGCGGGGCTGCCGTTGCGCGTGCGCGAGTCGTTCGAGGAACGGCTGTTTCGCTTCGCGTTTTTGAACCCCGCGTCCGGTCCGGGCGGAACGTTGGAACCGTCTTCGCCCGGAACGTTGGAACCGTCTTCGCCTTGGTCTTTATATACCCCGGAGTGGGTCTGGTGACGGTTCTTTGCTCTGCTTCCTGTCTCCCTCTTAGGTTTTTTGCAGCCTGAGAGACTTAGCCAGAGAAAAGGAAACCGCCCTCCCTGTCCTTTGCGCCGCCACCCCTTCCGCTCGGCGATGGCTGACCGGGTGACCATCATCTCGCCGCGCGACCCATGGCTTTTCTCCACGGTGATGGCGAGTGATCTGGAGGATCTCGTCGGCGAGGGTTTGCTTCGCCCTCTCACCGATGAGCAGCGGCCAGAATGGATTCCTCCCATGGGCGGAGTCGCTCCATCCCCACCGTCGGGGTACGTCGTGAGCTTCGTCTCCTTCCACGAGCGAGGATTCGGCGTGCCGACGAGCCGCTTTATGCGGGCCATCCTGTTCCACTATGGGGTGGAGTTGCATAACCTCACCCCCAACTCCATCTCGCAGGCCGCTATCTTCGTAGCGGTGTGCGAGGGGTATTTGGGGATCGCCCCCCATTGGGATTTGTGGACCCATCTCTTCTTCGCCGAGCTTTTTGCCTTGCCGACGGGGGAGAGGAAGGTCCGTGCAGCGGTGCGGGCCGGCGGCTGCACCCTCTTGTTGAGGCAGTCGCGGGCGTCGCAGTACATCCCTGCCGTCCTCGTGTCCTCGAACAAGGGGTGGCAGCGCCGGTGGTTCTACCTCCGGAATGACGGTGAGTTGCTCCCGCCGTTCTCCCAGCGGGTTGTCACCGCCGCCACCGACGCCTGGCGCCATGGGACTCCACACGAGAGACAGAAGAACCTCGAACCCCTTCTCTAGGCCCTGAAGGCGTTGCGGGAGGGAGGACTCACCGCTGCGGGAGTGGTTGCCGCCATCCATCATCGGAGAGTGCTTCCCTTGGCGGAGCGGCGGCTGCCTCTTTGGGAGATGACCCCGGAGGCTGACTGGGAGGGGTCACGAATGTCCCCTGATCCTCTTCCCTTCGACGCCCTCCAATGGCGGGTGTCGGCCGCGATGGGGAAGCCGGACCCCCACGCCTTCTCCCAGCTTCGGATGCGCCCCGACCAGGGGTGCGTAACTCTGGTGAGTGTTTGCTCCTTCCTTCTTCATACACCGGGTTGCTCCGGGTTCTTACGATTGGGTTTCTTTCCCCCCTTCTTTAGGAGGTGGGGTGGCACAAGCCCTCCCTGCCACGGGTCCCGGAGGACGCGGTGGACCGGGCAGCGCGGCGGGTCGCCGCGGAGGAGGAGAAGAAGAAGAAGGACGCGGAGAAGGCCCGGGCCCGCGAGCGGAGGCGGGCTCGGGACGCCTTGGAGAAGCGCCGTCGCCGGCAGGAGAGGGAAGGACTCCCAAGGGAGCCGTCGCCGGAGACACCCGATGACGATGATGACGACGGTGATGAGGAGGAGGACGACATGGCTGCCCGTCTCGGCCTCAGCCCCGGCTCGGGGCGTGGCCAGGAGCCGTCGAGCCAGCCCCCGAGCGGGCTGATGCCTTCAGTTCCCAGAGTCGGGACGCCGGGTTCCCGGCCTGAGGGGCGGTTGACCCCTCGGCCGGAGGAGCTGAGGTGACCCCAGGGAGCCAGGCCGAGGCATCCGTTCCCCGGGAGCCGCCGCCCGCGCCGGCAGCGTGGGGGAGCGACCCTCAGGTCCCCGTGGCGGCGCCTGGGCAGCCCGCCTCCCGGGCGTCCGGGGCGCCCAAAGCCAGGGTGGTGCCGAAGCTGTCGGCGAAGCGGACCTCGGCGGCGGTTCCGGGGAGCGAGATCCAAGAGACCTCCCCCCAGGCACGGTTGATCATGGCCCGGAGCGGGTAAGTATCTTGGAATGTCTTCGTCCTGGCGCTTCATTCACATGTCCCGACCGTGACTTTCCCTTTCTCTTTTTTATTCAGCAAGCGAAGCCATGGCCAGACCGACCTGGCACCCCGGAAGGCCCTTAAGACGGCGTCGGTCCGGGCGGCCAGCGCCGCCCCAGGCCTTGTCGTTCAGCCGACCCTTTCGCAGGGCGTTTCACCGCAGGGGCTCGGGCGTCGCCTGTCTTTGGGGAGCAGGTTCCCGAGGCGGGCTCTTCTGCCGAGGCGGCCATCGTGATAGGGGAGGCGGCTGGCGCCGAGGTGGTCCCGAGCCTGCCTGTCGTACCGGCCATGCTGGCGCCTGCCGCCACTGAAGTCGCCGCCGTCCCAGTCGGAGAGCAACTGGTTGCTGCCAGCGTCGGGATGGCTGCTGCGGCGGTGCCCAGTGCTTCGGAAGAGGTGGGCGTGGACGCGCAATTCGTCCAGCCGGGCGGCAACCTCGTTGCTGTGCGGCGGAGCCCCGAGGCCCGGCGCCAGTTGCTCCGGTTCCGGACCCGCGAGGCCTCGGACCCTGTCTTCGTTCTCGACGATGAACAGGAGGACCAGTCCTGGGACGAGCTCCGCGAGCGTGCTGAAGCAACGGTGGGGTCGCTCCGGTCGTCGCTGGAGGTTCTCTGCAGGGACATCCCCAAAATCCTCCAGGTAACGGTTTCAGGCGTACCTTTTCCTTCCTGTGAGCGAGGCGTTCGTCGTGACGCCCTGTTTCCTTCCCCCAGGACCTGACGGATCGGAGCGCCGCCAAGTCGTCGTTCATCCGCCGCGAGGTCGATGTCTGGGGCTCGCTGCGATCCCTGAGGACCACGCTCGCCGGGGCTACCGCGCGCCTTTCTCAGCAGGATGCTAAGATAGCGGACCTCCAGTTGCTCTGCGCTGACCTGAGAGCCGAGGCGGCGGCAGCGCGCGCGGAGGCGCAACGGCAGCGGTCGGAGTTCGTCCAGGTCGTCGAGGAGCGGGACCAATCTCGGGGCCAGGCTGCCGAGGCCGAAAGCCGGGCTGAGACCCTCGCGGCCGACCTGGCCGCAGCCCACGTCGCGGCCTCGAAGCAGCGTGCCCGAGCCAGAGGTATGCCTTGGCCGTCCCTGGTTCTTGTTCTTGTCTGTTTCTTCTGCTTGTGCTTGAGGTCTTCCTTCTGGTTGTTCGCAGAGCTCGAGTTCGCCCTTGACGAGTCCGCCAAGGCGCTCGCCGAGGCGCTTGCCGGAGCTGCCGAGCAGAGGGAGGCCGACCTCGCGGCCATGTCCGAGGCCGTCTCGGACGTTTATCGGACCCTTGGGCCCGGCGACGTCCCTTCAGGAAGCTCCCCTCAAAGCCGCCTTCAAGCCTTGGGTGATTACGCGCGCGGCAAAGTCCACGAGGCGCTACACCACGGCGTCAGGCGGGCCTTCGCCGTGCTCGCTTCCCATTACGTTGTGGACCTAGAACGGGTCAGTGAGGGGTACTGTCTTCCTGACAAAGACGAAGCTGCCCTGGCAGAGGTTCAGCGGCTCGACGCGGTCGCCGCGGGTCCGAGCGCGGCGCTGGCGACCATCTTTGAGGCGGAGATCCTTCCTCCTGCGCCGTCGCCGGAAGCCGAGGTGGACCTTACCGACGGCGGGAGCGGAACTGAGGGCGCGGCTCCTTCCCAAGGCGGCGCCTGACTCTTGTTGGAACAGTTTCTGTTGGATGTGCGCCTTACCGCGGCCGCCGAGGCCTGAACACTTTATTTTTCTTGCATGAAGTCGTACTCTCCTTTCTTTTAATTTGCGCGTCCGGCCTAACTCGTCAATAATAGGGTGACTTCCCGAGTTGGGTCATTTTTCGTGGCAGGTGATGAGTGAGGTGTCCCTAACCCGGAGGTATAGGAGTTCCTCGGCTCAGTCGGCCTCGCCACTTACATGTACCCACGTTCGCTCCTCGGGACCCTGCTTCTGACATGGCCGGGAGAACGCCAAAGCCCCTTTTTGATCGAAAATTTTTGATGCGGAAAAGTGCACCCAATCTCGACGCGGAGGGGCGCAGCCCCCGGGCGTCATCCGTGCAGAGGCCATTTAACGGGTTGGGCTCCTGCCCGAATATCCGGCGAGTGCTCGGCGACATCCCTCGGTATGCCGGGCATGTCCGAGGGACTCCTACGCAAAGGCGTCGGCGTTTGCGTGGAGAAAGTTGACGAGCACTGCTTCCTATTTGGGGTCGAGCCCGGAATCGGTCCGGATCTGCTTGGAGGTGTCGCCACTGGGGTCGAGAGGGACAGCCTTAATCGTCTCCGCTGGCTCGAAATTGCCGGCGTGTCGCTTCACGTCTGGCACCTCTCGGGAGAGGTTTTCCAGGTCGGCGATGAGGGCCTCGGACTCGGCGAGGGCCTCGGCGTACTCCACGCATTCCACGTCGCATTCGAACGCGTGTTTGTACGTGGGGCCGACGGTGATGACCCCGTTGGGGCCCGGCATCTTGAGCTTCAGGTAGGTGTAGTTGGGGACGGCCATGAACTTCGCGTAGCATGGCCTCCCCAATACCGCGTGGTACGTCCCTCGGAACCCGACCACCTCGAACGTCAGAATCTCCCTTCGGAAGTTGGAGGGCGTTCCGAAGCAGACAGGAAGGTCGAGCCGTCCGAGGGGCTGGACGCGCTTCCCAGGAATGATCCCGTGGAAGGGCGCAGCTCCTGCTCGGACGGAGGACAGATCGACGCGCAGGAGCCTGAGGGTCTCGGCGTAGATGATGTTGAGGCAGCTGCCCCCATCCATCAGGACCTTGGTGAGCCTGACGTCGCCGATGATGGGATCGACGACGAGCGGGTATTTCCCCGGGCTCGGCAAGTGGTCGGGGTGGTCAGCTTGGTCGAAGGTGATGGGCTTGTCGGACCAGTCTAGGTAGACTGGCGCCGCCACCTTCACCGAGCAGACCTCCCGACGCTCTCGCTTGCGATGCCGAGCCGAGGCATTCGCCGCATGCCCTCCGTAGATCATGAAGCAGTCGCGGACCTCAGGGAACTCTCCTGCTTGGTGATCTTCCTTTTTGTCGTCGTCGCGGGCCCTGCCACCTTCTGCGGGTGGCCCGGCCCTGTGGAAGTGGCGCCGAAGCATGACGCACTCCTCGAGGGTGTGCCTGACGGGCCCCTGATGGTAAGGGCACGTCTCCTTGAGCATCTTGTCGAAGAGGTTAGCACCTCCGGGGGGCTTCCGAGGGTTCTTGTACTCGGCGGCGGCGACAAGGTCTACGTCGGCGGCGTCGCGTTTCGCTTGCGACTTCTTCTGGCCTTTCTTCTTGGCGCCGCGCGGAGTAGACGCCTCGGGAGCATCTTCCGACGGGCGGCCCTGGGGCTGCTTGTCCTTTCGGAAGATGGCCTCGACCGCCTCCTGGCCAGAGGCGAACTTGGTGGCGATGTCCATCAGCTCGCTCGCCCTGGTGGGGGTCTTGCGACCCAACTTGCTCACCAGGTCACGGCAGGTGGTGCCGGCAAGGAACGCGCCGATGACATCGGAGTCGGTGATGTTGGGCAGCTCGGTGCGCTGCTTCGAGAATCGCCGGATGTAGTCCCGAAGGGACTCTCCCGGCTGTTGCCGGCAGCTTTGGAGGTCCCAGGAATTCCCGGGGCGCACGTACGTGCCCTGGAAATTGCCGGCGAAGGCTTGGACCAAATCCTCCCAGTTGGAGATCTGCCCCGGAGGCAGGTGCTCCAACCAGGCGCGAGCAGTGTCGGAGAGGAACAGGGGGAGGTTGCGGATGATGAGGTTGTCGTCGTCCGTTCCACCCAGTTGGCAGGCCAGGCGGTAGTCTGCGAGCCACAATTCCGGTTTCGTCTCCCCCGAGTACTTTGTGATAGTAGTCGGGGGTCAGAAACGGGCCGGAAACGGCGCCCGCCGGATGGCCCGGCTGAAGGCCTGCGGACCGGGTGGTTCGGGCGAGGGACTCCGATCCTCCCCACTGTCATAGCGTCCCCCACGCCTGGGGTGGTAGCCTCGGCGCACCCTTTCGTCGAGGCGGGCCCGATGGTCGCGACGATGGTGCTCGTTGCCGAGGTGGCCCGGGGCCACAGGCGCGGTGTTGCGCGTGCGCCCGGTGTAGACCGAGGCTTCCCGCATGAATCGGGAAGTCGCGGCATGAGGTTCCGAGGGGTACCCCTGCCTTCGGGAGGCAGAGCTCTCGGCCCGCCGGGCCGCAGCGCCTTCTAGGAGATTCTTGAGCTCTCCCTGGATTCGCCAACCCTCGGTGGTTGATGGCTCCGGCATCGCGCGGAGGAGCATCGCTGCGGCTGCCAGGTTCTGACCGACCCCGCTGGATGCGGGTGGCGGCCTGTCCCTGGCATTGTTGGCGACGCGGTGCTGGAAACCCTGGGGCAGATGACGTGTTTCTCCGGCCGGGGGTTGGTTCGCCCATACCTGCCCGACGTCCCGGCGGATCGACTCGAGCGCTCCTGCTCCCTCGTCGAGCCTGGCCTGCGCCCCGCGGACTTGCTCGAGCTGTGGGTCGTGACCCCCCGCCGGAACGGGGACCACAGCTAGCTCCCGCGGGATGTCGGCATGAGGCACCGGCCTAGGGAGATCACCGTCCTCCGTCATGCCGAGATGGTCGCCTTCGGTGGGATCCCCTAGCTCGACGTGGAAACATTCGCGGCTCGGGCCGCAGTCCTTGTCGTCAAGGCTGCGGCTGCCGTCGGAACAGTCGGAGAGGCAGTAGTCACATGCGGTCATAAAGTCCCGCATGGCACTGGGGTTGCCAAATCCAGAGAAATCCCAGCAGATGCTGGGATCGTCATCTTCCTCGGACCCAGAGGGCCCGTAGGTCGAGACGTCCGTCAATCGGTCCCAAGGCGACCGCACACGAAACCCCAGTGGGGTTGCACTCGCCTCAACGTGAGCGCCTGCCAAAGCGAGGTCGCTAGGCGGGTTGAGGCCGAGTCGAAATGACGTAGGATGGGAATCAGTCGGTACCTTTTGGTCGACGAGGAGCGACACAGTCACATCGGGGACTGATTGCGCCGTCGTCTTGGGTACGAGGGCGACGTCCTGCAGGCCCTCCGCGAGCGTGCTGGCGTCGTCCACTTGCTCGGGATTGGCGTGTCGCGGGGGGACGGCGCTCGCCTTCGTCTCAAACGCGAGGTTGACGCCCGACGCGCCCTCCGTTGGGGCGCTGGGGACGTCGGTTCGCTCGACAGCCGACAGAGCGCGGCCTCCCGCTCGGCCCTGGTTGCCCCGCCTCCTCCTCCGATGGCGGGGGAGAGGACGGGGCGAGCTCGAATGTTGTTCTTCCACCACGCGGGGAAGACGTCGTCGATTCCGCCGTCGGTGGGCGGGCTGTCGGCCGCCATTGTCGTCGTCGCGCGGCGGTGGAAGGAGTATCATGTCGTAGCTGCCGTCGAGAGACATGAACTCGAGACTCCCGAAACGGAGCACCGTCCCGGGTTGGAGAGGTCGTTGGAGACTGCCCATCTGGAGCTTGACGGGAAGCTGCTCGTCAACACGCAGCAGGCCCCTACCTGGCGCGCCAACTGTCGGCGTTTCGAGACCGGGGGGTCCCTAAGCCGACGAGTGAGTGTGCCGCGTGCCCCAGCCCAGATGGGTCGGGCGCGTGGGCGAGCGCGAAGGGGGGAAAAGCGAGGTGGCCGGAGACGAGTCGTGAGAGAGGTGGGAATCCCGCGGCCTTCGTGTTCGACCCGCGCCCAGGTCGGGTGCGCTTGCAGTAGGGGGTTACAAGCGTCCACGCGGGTGAGGGAAGCGAGCGGCCCCAAGAGAGCGCCTGCCCCGTCCTCGTCCCCGCGCGGCCAACCTCCTCTAAGAAGGCCCTGGTCCTTCCTTTTATAGGCGTAAGGAGAGGATCCAGGTGTACAATGGGGGTGTAGCAAGGTGCTACGTGTCTAGCGGGGGTGAGCTAGCGCCCTAAGTACATGCCTGTGTGGCAGCCGGAGAGATCTTGGCACCCAGCTGGTGTGGTGTCGTGGCTGTCGGAGGAGCAACGGAGCCTGGCGGAGGGACAGCTGTCGGAGCGGTTGGGCCCTTGCTGACGTCCCCCTGCTTCCGTAAGGGAGCTGAGAGCCGCCGTCGTCATGGGTCTAGCGGGGCGCCATCATTGCCTATCTGGCGGAGCTAGCCAGATGGGACGCCGGTCTTGTTCCCTGCGGCCCGAGTCGGCTCGGGGTAGGGTGATGATGGCGCTTCCTGTCGACGTGGCGGACTTGTGTCCTAGATCGGGCGACGTGGAGGCTCCTCCGAAGCCGAGGTCGAGTCTGTCCTGCATGGCCGAGGCCGAGCCCGAGCTCCTGGGTCGGGCGAGGCGGAGGTCGTTCGGCAGAGGCCAGGGCGGAGTCCGACCCCTGGGGTCGGGCGGAGCGGAGTTCGTCGTCTTCCGGGGCCTAGCCCGAGTCCGAGCCCTGGGTCGGGCGGAGCGGAGTTCGTCGTCTTCCGGGGCCTTAGCCCGAGTCCGAGCCCTGGGTCGGGCGGAGCGGAGTTCGCCGTCTTCCGGGGCCTTAGCCCGAGTCCGAGCCCTGGGTCGGGCGGAGCGGAGTTCGCCGTCTTCCGGGGCCTTAGCCCGAGTCCGAGCCCTGGGTCGGGCGGAGCGGAGTTCGCCGTCTTCCGGGGCCTTAGCCCGAGTCCGAGCCCTGGGTCGGGCGGAGCTTCCTATGGCGCTTTTGGCAAGGCCTGACTGCCTGTCAGTCTCACTCTGTCAAGTGGCACTGCAGTCGAAATGGCGCAGGCGGCGCTGTCCTTCTATCAGACCGGTCAGTGGAGCGGCGAAGTGACGGCGGTCACTTCGGCTCTGCCGGGGGGCGCGCGTCAGGATAAAGGTGTCAGGCTACCTTTGCGTTAAATGCCCCTGCGACTCGGTCGGTCGGCGCGGCGATTTAGTCAGGGTTGCTTCTTAGCGAAGGCAAGGCCTCGGGCAAGCCGGAGATGCGTCTGCCGTTAAAAGGGGGCCTCGGGCGAGACGGGAACATCTCGGGGTCGGCTGCCCTTGCCCGAGGCTAGGCTCGGGCGAGGCGTGATTGAGTCGCTCGTATGGATTGATCCCTGACTTAATCGCACCCATCAGGCCTCTGCAGCTTTATGCTGATGGGGGTTACCAGCTGAGAATTAGGCGTCTTGAGGGTACCCCTAATTATGGTCCCCGACAATTACTCTTGGAGCTTCTAGCTCCTAGACGACTAGGTATCTCTTGTGAGTCTCCAAATTTTGTGGAAGACCACAAGAAAGTTTGTATTACCCGCTCGTTTGAGCAAAGATTATTGTGTGGGCTTGACCTTTGTGGTCAGCAAGGGAGGATTAGGGTTGAAAGAGACCCGGCTCTTTGTGGGTGCCTCAACGAGGAAGTAGGGCACCTTGGTGGTGTGACCGAACCTCGGGATAAATCTTGTGTCTCTTGTGTTCTTGCTCATTGTGTTTGTTTGTGTTCTTCGTTCTCTCACCATTCTGTGAAAAATTGTTTATATCTTTTTGGTGTGTGGATTTTGAGAAGTGCCCTTCTCAGATCTACTACTTTCAACCCTGTGGATCATTTAGAACATCTCATTTCCAAAGTTAACTGGGTGAATTTCAAGATCAATTCAGTTTTACCCAGTTTGCTTCTAGTTTTTGTTGAAAAAGTTTTAAGTTGCCTATTCACCCCCCTCTAGGCAACTTTAAATTGGTATCAGAGGCTAATCCTCGTTCTAACGCTTAACTGCGTCAGGAAAAGATCATGTCGGGGGGACTAAGAAACGAAAGTGCTTCTAATCTTGAAAAAGTTGAGGTTGCCTCGACTTCATCTTTTGTTGCAGATGTTGATCCTAGGGCAATAGATCTTGCCATGAGAATCGCCGAAAGGATGTTCCTCAAAATGAAGGAAGATGAGGCGAAGAACAAAATTGAAGAAGAAAATAATCGATGTAGACCAAACGACGAATCCACCTCTTCACAAGGTTCGTCTTTCAAATCCACTTCTCATATGTGCTTTATTGCTAATGGGAGTGACAGTGAAAGCGAAAGTGAGGATGAGGAGGAGCAAGAAAGTGATAGTGAAGATGAGGATGATCTTCAACAATTCTTCGCTCAGCTAAGCAAGAAACATCGGATGAGCTTGCTCAAACTCATGAAAAGAGCGGAAGAACAAAAAGAAATGCTTCATAAGCAAGAAGACTTCCTCATCAGAAAAATTGAAGACTTAGAGAAGTTGACCAAAGAGCATGAGAAGCTAAAGTGCTCTCATGGTGATTTGGTCCAAAGGTATGAATACATTTCAATTGAGCAAATTAAAGCTGTTAATCATTCATCATATATTGCTCACTTAGAAAATAAAAATGCTATGTTCAAGAACACGATAGAAAGGCTAAATATTGAAAATCTAGCTTTGCAAGAAAAACATGATATGCTTGTGTGCTCTCATAATAAATTTATGGATTCACATATCATGTTAGAAATGGCTCATGAGGTTGTGTTAACTAATTTGAAATCATACCAACCTCACATATGCACATGTACTCAAGTAGAAACTATATTATCATGTGCTAACAAATGTTGCTCTCAAGAAAGTCAATCTTCCATTGAGCTAGAAATTTCAGGAATTAGTGATATTTCTATGACACAAGAAAATAAAGAGCTCAAGGAAGAAGTTGGAAGGCTAAGAAGGATCTTAACTCTTTTGAAGGGAAAGTGTCATGCTCAACCTCCTCAAGATAACTGTGATAATATGGTGAAAAAGCTTGAGAAGGGGACAACCGTAGCATGCACAAAACCCCTTCAAAAGAATACCAAGCTTTCCAAGAAGGGCATGAGCAAAATTCATGGTAAGAAAATTAATGCTCATACTATTTGCTCTAAAAATGTACCTATGTGCTTCAACAAAGAAAGATCAAAGAGAAGCGATAGAAGGTGCTATGGATGCAAGGAGAAGGGTCATGAAATTGATTCATGCCCCCACATGAAGAACCAAGATCTTGCACGATCAAGAAAGATGACCATCAAAAAGGATGAAAACAAAAGGCAAATGCATTGCAAGGATAAGCACCGCATTTGCTACAATTGCCGTGAAAAAGGTCATCTATTCAAGGTTTGTCCAAAGGGTAAAACTCTTAAGCCTACCATGTCAATTCATTCATATTCACTTAGGAGACCCAAAAATGACACTTGTGCTAGAAAGGTAAGTAGTTCACCTAAAACTAGCACAAAGGCCATTTGGGTGCCTAAGTATTTATTAGCTAACCTTGGTGGACCCATCCAAAAATGGGTACCAAAATGTACTTAATAAGTTTTGCAAGTACCCAGAGATGATATGAAGCTTTGGGGGTGCTTGAGCGGTTTAACTCAATTCTTATCTCAAGCTATCAATCTTACATTGTCTATCCTTTAAGATTGACCCAAAGATGAATTGAGTTGTTATATCACTAACTTCATATTCATCTCTAGCAAGAACTTGTGTTGTAGGGAATAAGGATTAACCTTTGTGGGAATCAAGCAAAAGGCCTACAACCAAGTGATATCCAAAGGATGGTAACAATTAATTCTTAAGTGCACATTGCTTTTAATTGGTATATTCCTTTGTGTCTTTTGTAGCCACATTGGAAAAAATGAAGCACTTGAGAATGAACTTAAAAGATTTTACCTTGCTTTGGAAAGGATCTAATTATATGGTAGATTGCAAGTTCATATTTTTATATTGTGACAATCTACATGCTTTAAATTGATTGTATGTATCTTGTGGCATATTTCAAGTTAATCATCATATTATTGCCATGACCTAGACATAAAGAGTATTATCCCATGTTCTTAAATGAATAGAGTGCTAAGTAAGAAATTCAAATTCTTAAAGCACTTACCAAAAGGGAATTCTCTATATGACTAGAGTTGTGAGACTAATGTTTCTATCCAAGTGTTTATGTAGTCTCACAACATGAGAATGTATTTCCTAAATGGAGTGTGCCATTCAACATTCAAAGAAGATCGAACCAATACTATGTGATGTATTCACTCTTGTTTAAATTGGTTTTGAGTCTTCTACATTAATCACTCACAATGCTATGAATTAAACTTGCCATGTAAACTTAATTAAATAATCATGCTGCTTTCATCTTTTTTTTACAATTGATGTTATGCATGATGCTTGTAAGGGTAATTTAGTTCATATCATGAGGTTTCCTTGTTTTAGTAACCTTCTTGTCATTCATATACTAGAGGTTGCTAAATAGGAAACTATTGCTTATGTTACTAATACAATCTCTTTTAAGATATTTCGTGGAAATTCATAAGTAGAGATTGTGCTCTTTAAATTGATAAAATCACAAGCTTTAAAGGTTAATCTTCACCTAAAAGAAAGATTAGGAATGCTCAAGGCAAAGGTATGGAACAAATTGCTTCAATTGGTAGTTGATCAATAGTAGTTCCTTTCAAGTGGCATTCTTTCAATTGGTAATATTATATTCTATGGAAAGAAATGTCAATATGAAGGTTAAATTCCTTTTGGCTTAAATTTGTAAATTGGTGCATATTGTTAATTCACTCCTCCATGTGTATTAACTTAAAAGGAATTTAATTTATGCCTTTATGCCTCATAAATGATGATTTGTTTGGCATTCATATATAAATATCATAATTCATTAAATACTTCCTTGTACCACTAATATCTCTTTTCAAAGTGCTTTTTCGACTAGTTTTAAAAGGAAAAGAGATAACAAGCTAAAGAAGGAAGTCTCCACAATTGAAGAAAAGAAGAATACTAAGGTGACACCACCACAGATAGTAAGATCTATCAAATTGGTATAACAAATGGTACATTCTATATGGTGGTAAGTATTCTTAGGCATAAGTTAATTCATTGCAAATTTTTCATGCCTTGACCAATATATGTAATGTACTCCTCTTGAGAATCTTCATTGAATTGAAAGTGCATTTGATAAGTCATTCAAATACTTGATGCACATATCTAGTGGGAGAACATTATATATCTTGTGTCATAGAGAATAAGTTTCACTTGAGTAAGCTATACTAAGACAATCCAAAATGGTAAATTTGTATTTCATTCATATGGATTGTAATCTTTGTTTCCTAAATAGCTACTCTTGATGCAGTTTAAAATTCCCTTATCGTTAATTCTAAAAGTGCATAAGAATCTTTTTGTTGATATTCATCACATACATATGCACTAATATGGATATGATTTTTAAACTGTAAAAGGTACAATTAGTGATCCATACTCTCTAAATTTTGGAAACCCATATTTCGATATCTTAGAAATATACTTCAATCGATATCCATATGCTTCACATTGAATTGGATCACTAAGTTGTAAATTCCATGCATAACTTGTGTTCATGATATGAATGCTTGTGCGACTAACCTTGATAAGCTAGGTGCACCCAAGGTCAAGCTAGGTTCATCATCAAGAAGGCAACACAATGATGATCACTCCTTCAATGGATCAAGTTGGGTGCTCGATAATGGATGTATAAATCATATTTGGAGATAGTAGCAAGGGTGGTAACAACTGAATCTCAAGTGCATATTATTTTCAAATCTTATATCTTTTGTGACTTGTGTAGCCACTAAGGAAGAAGAAGCACTTGAGGATACACATCAGTTGTTGATTATGAAATAAAGGTCCAATTGGAAGATGAATGAATATTATCATATGGTCAACAATCCAAAATTATGTGACGTATTTTCTATCTAGTTAATTTGGATTTTATTCTTCCATATTAGACACTCACCATAATATGGATTAAGTCAGCCCTTTAGACTTCATTGAACAACCATGCATATTATCCATGTCATTCAAAATATATTGTGCATAAGGGCTCAAGGGAAATTTAGTCCATATTATGAGGTTTCTTTATTTTTGCAACACACATGCCTTCCACATATAAGGGTTGCTAAATAAGAAACTAGTGCTTGTGCTACTAATGTCATCTCTTGTGTTGGGTTTATCCATAGAAAATCTATGTTAAGAGATGGTGCTTGTTTTAAATTGGATAAATCACAAGCTTAAAGGATACTATTCAACTAAAGTAAGATGAAGTTGATAAGAGGCCAAGGTATGAAAACTTCCTCTCCTTCAGTTGTTTTAGTATTCTATCCTTAGTGGGATGTACCATAGTATAGGTTAATTTCCTTGCAATATAAAATGTTCAATAGTGCATATAACTTTGACATCAACTATATGTGTGCACTAATTTAAAGGAATTTAATCTATCCTTTTGGGTTTCAAGAATGATGATTCATTCTCCATCCACATATAAGGATTATCATTTGTGAAACCCTCTCTTGTGTTTTTAATGCTCTCTTTTCTAAGTGTTACAACGAGGTCCTTCCAAGAGCTTTCAAGATGGATTCAAAATCTACAAAAAATGAATGAAGTTCAAGATCACTTGGTTGGATGAAATCACAAAGAGAAAAGAGATCACAGTGAATCAAGAAGGGATTATATTTTTTTTGTCAACCAAATAATGAAGATGTAGTGACATATTTATATGATATCCTTCATTATGAGGTTGAGGTTCATATTAGCATGCTTTACCCTCCAAGATTTCAATTGATATACTTTTAGTTCTTAAACTTTTAATTGGTTTAATTTTCATCATCTATGTAAAGCATGTTATGTTAAACCAAGATATAGTGCAAACATCTCCTTTAACCTCGTATTGTTAATGTGCATAAGTGTACTTTGTGTACCCTTGCATGCACAAATTGAGGAAGAGTTTAGCCTATATCTTGTGAGGCTAATGATTTCTTCAAGTTCATGTTTTGTAGTCTCACACCTTGGAGAACATCAAATGAGGATGAGTGGTTCCAAGGAAATGATCAAATATCTACCACATGTCACCCCATGGATTAGTTCTATTGGGGAACGATATGTGTTCTCTAGCATAAATTCAATTGTTTTAAATATATTATGCCTTGACCAAGATATATGATGAACTCCTCTAAGAATCTTAATTGAATCAAGTGCATGTTACAAGTAATTCAAGTACTTGATGCATACATTTAGGGGGAGCTCATTCTATATCTTGTGTCCTTAAAGACTAACATTTTCTTTTAGTGAATTTGTGTAGTTCTTTGAAGAGAATGAGTTTCTCTTGATCGTTTAAAGAGGATAAGTTTCTCTTTGAAATGTCAAGCCTATCAAAAGCTAAGATAGAAATTCATGATTATAATGAAGACCATATGGCATGGAACAAAGGTTCAAATGGTAGAACTTAATCCCTTGGCCTCACAAGTCCAAGTGCATAAGCTAAACAGGTATTCATCACTTGTATGCACACATTTTGGGGGAGAATGGTCTATAATTTGAATCTTTGAGACTAACTTCATTTTCAAGTCTATTATGTGTGTAGTCTCAAATTAGAAAGGAATCTTCAAGCAAAGACAATCGCTTCCACTGCAAATTTTGATGGGTATCAAAGATTCTTTGCTCCAATAAATGTATCTTCTATACATTTCATAAGAGAATGAGTTTCTCTTGTATATGCTACTCCAACGTCATCTAAAATTGGTAAATATGTATCACATCTTTTTGGATTACAAATATCTGAAGTAGCATAGCTTATAGATTCTCCTGTCTAGAACTTAATTGATTAAATAGTGCACATGTTTCTTATGTTGCATGATTATGTTCAATTGATACTCCTTTTATGCCAATGGTACTTTAAGTTGCAAATAAGTACTCTCAACAGGTATCAATTGAATTCATATATATGTGTGCACTAAAACTTGAGGAGAACTTAGTGTAATATGCAATTAGTGATCTGATTATCTATCAAATTGTATCAATTGGTGGTTTTCAATTGATATTTTTCGTACATATTCACTAGTTGCATAATCCATACTTGTGCAATTTTCATGTTGCCTCTTGTTGTGATAAGAAAATTCTAGGTGACATCTAGACTCCAGGTATCAAGATTTATCTTTCAATTAGTATGACAATATTCATTTGATATCTTGGACCTATGTCACAATTATGCCAACAAGAGATTGCAAAATGAACTCTAAATACAACACAAGTGTGAAACACCCCTTTGAAAAGGTAAAACACAAAGGTACATCACTTATGACACTTCTCCATTACCTTTGTGCCATCTAAGGACCCTCTTCATGATAGTGTGTTCACATCATGCTTACTCATAATTTCTACCCTTTATATTCTTTTTGGAGATTTATGACAAAGGGGGAGAAATTTTGCATTAAAGCTTACCTTTAGTCTTATGTAACTAAGTGTTACAAGACTTTTGAAAAGGGGAAAAATAATTAACAAAAAGGGGGAATCATAAGAAAAACATAAGATGTAGAAAGTTGATGAGTGCATACTATGTCATGAGCATCACGTTTATTTTATGACACACTGCACCCCACGAATAGTATGATATAAGTTGTCTCCATACTTTGACCCAAATATGTGCTTTTGGCATTTGAGTACAAAATTGGTATTTTCTGAAATGCACATATTTAGGGGGAGGAAACTATATCATAGGATTCAAAATCTTATTTATCAAATCTTATGTAAGCTTTAAATGTGTTGTCATCAATCACCAAAAAGGGGGAGATTGAAAGTGCATTCATCCCTTTTGTGAGTTTTGGTGATTTGGATAACAACACATTTAAAGGTCTAACAAGTTTGCTAAGTGTTGAACATGGAATTCAATATGATGAACATACTTGAATAGTGTATAATGATCAGTGAACAAGGTTCAACACAAGGTCAAATAACCAGTGAGACAATGCAAATGGATATAATATGGTCTCTATATTGGTTTGAATATATGGACAAGTTCTGAGAAATCACCATGCATAAATATGATCATAATAGAGGTTGAAGTGATTAAGAGGATTGGACAAGCCAAAGTGAATAAGATATGAGGAATCATGAATTGGCTTGACCATATTACTATTAGTCCATATATGAATATATGAGAATCAAACTAGAGCTTGATTGATCTTAGCAGTTATATCTAGATGACATTCAAGCAAGGTTCATAATATTGAAGAAATGATTCTCACAATGGATGCTCAATAAGATGTGACTCAAGAATGGCTTGATAGGGTGAAGATAGCAAGGAAAGGGCTTCGAGGAACTAAGCGAAGGTGAAGGCCAAGCGACGGCTTGTAGACCGAGGTACCATGGCTAAGGTGAAGAAGAGAGTACTTGCACTAAGTCGATGAACTAATCAGCTATGAAGAGTTACAACATATTGATGCATCAGTAAGGTGACTTGAAGCCATGATTTGAACTCATATATGGTGAAATGGCACAAGTCACAGGCTCGATTTGTGTTTGCTTCAAAAGGTGAGACAAAGATGTTTGTGATCCTTATGAAGCAACACCATGGAGAAATCACACTTGGGACACCAATGACTCAAGGAGTTTACTTAATTATATTTTATTTAACTTGAGTATAGGAATCGTCGTACTATCAAGGGGGGTCCAAAAAAGAAGGTTGGTGTTGGTACTAAAGCTCAAAAATCCTTGATCCAAAACTTCCATTTTACCCTTGTTAATCCTTAGTGAAAGTATGTAGTACAACCTTTTAAAGTCTATCTTGGCCAAAATTGCTCTTTGAAAAAAACAGGTTCAACCGGTTTTAAAACAGGTTCAACCGGTTTTTGCACTGTTCACCTTTTTGAAAATACTGGTTCAGCCGGACACTCAACCGGACACTCAACCGGTTTTTGTCTGGTGGAAACCGGTTCAACCGGTTCTAAAACCGGTTCAACCGGTTTTTACACTGTTCACTTTTTTCTGCCAGTCTGCTATGTCAGCCAAAAAGCTGTGCGCAGCTTTTTGAAAACCGGTTCAACCGGTTTTGAGACCGGTTCAACCGGTTTTTGGCCAGAAAAGTCAAAAACGGCTAGTTTTGGAGCCCCACCTATATATACTCACTCCTACCTCTCTCCCCACAGGAGAGCACGCACAAAACTTCATTCCCAACCTGAGAAACACCTCCCACTCTCTCTCACACACCTCTTGCCTCTCCCATTTCAAATCTTTGGAGAGAAATCTTTGAGTGAGTTTGAGAGCTGCGGTTTTTGTGCTTCATCTCCAAATCTCTCTTACTCTTCTTCATTCGAGCTTTGGTACTACATCGAGTTCTTTGTGGATTCATTACTCTTGGAGCTTCTAGCTCCTAGACGACTAGGTGTCTCTTGTGAGTCTCCAAATTTTGTGGAAGACCACAAGAAAGTTTGTATTACCCGCTCGTTTGAGCAAAGATTATTGTGTGGGCTTGACCTTTGTGGTCAGCAAGGGAGGATTAGGGTTGAAAGAGACTCGGCTCTTTGTGGGCGCCTCAACGAGGAAGTAGGGCACCTTGGTGGTGTGACCGAACCTCGGGATAAATCTTGTGTCTCTTGTGTTCTTGCTCATTGTGTTTGTTTGTGTTCTTCGCTCTCTCACCATTCCGTGAAAAATTGTTTATATCTTTTTGGTGTGTGGATTTTGAGAAGTGGCCTTCTCAGATCTACTACTTTCAACCCTGTGGATCATTTAGAACATCTCATTTCCAAAGTTAACTAGGTGAATTTCAAGATCAATTCAGTTTTACCCAGTTTGCTTCTAGTTTTTGTTGAAAAAGTTTTAAGTTGCCTATTCACCCCCCTCTAGGCAACTTTCATATATAGAACTATGATTAGGCTTAATTGATATATCTTTTGATCATATCTCTTTACGTCTACGACTAATGTGTTTTCAAGTGTAATCTTATGATTAGTTATAGAATTGAAAGGGAAATGGAGTATTCGGCAAAGACGACGCTTCCACTCAACTCCATCGGTATTATTCACTCTTTGCCGGTATTCCGCAAAGTTCTCCACTTTGGTATAATCTTCACTCATATTTATTTGTTTGCCATTGGGAGAAAGTATAAAGGGCTTATATTTCACTCACAAGTATCCGTTTTTGACGATTCATGCCAAAGGGGGAGAAAGTATGAGCCCAAAGCAAAAGGACCGCACCACCACGAATTTTTCAAAATGAAGTTTTCAAATTAATATCTTACTGTGTTCAAAAGGGGGGAAGTACTAGTATCTTCAAAAATTTGTAAAACCCTCTTGAACACTAAGAGGAGAATTTCATTAAGGGGGAGTTTTTGTTTTAAGTCAAAGGAAAAGCATTTGAAACAGGGGGAGAAAATTTCAAAATCTTGAAAATGCTTCTTTCAATCTTATTCATTTAACTTTGACTATTTGTAAAAGTTTTTGAAAAAGAATTTTACAAAGAATTTGCAAAACAAAACTAGTGGTGCAAGCGTGGTCCAAAACAATTCATGCATACCTGATAGAAATAACTATATTGGTTTCATTCCAAGCAACCTTTGCACTTACCTTATGCAAACTAGTTCAATTATGCACTTATATATTTGCTTTGGTTTGTGTTGGCATCAATCACCAAAAAGGGGGAGATTGGAAGGGAAATAGGGTCAAACCTTTTCCTAAATGATTTTGGTGGTTGAATTGCCCAACACAAATAATTGGACTAACTAGTTTGCTCTAGAATAAATGTTCTACAGGTGCCAAAGGTTCACATCAAACCAATACAAAGATAAAAAAAGGGCTCAAAAGATAGGAGCAAAGGAAACCAAAGTGCTCCCTGGTTTGGCGCACCGGACTGTCCGGTGTGCCACCGGACAGTGTCCGGTGCACCAGGGAGGATCGACCTCAAACTCTTCAGCTTCGGGTTTCTCAGGCGCAGCTCCACTATAATTCACCGGACTGTCCGGTGGGCCACCGGACTGTCCGGTGCACCAGCGGAGCAACGGCTATCTGCGCGCACTAGTCGACTCTGATAGGGAACAGTGCAGCACAGTGAACACGGTAGAAGTCAGAGCAGTTGGTCAGAAGGGCACCGGACTGTCCGGTGTCGCACCGGACTGTCCGGTGTCGCATGAGGACAAAGCCTCCAACGGTCGACCTGCTCCAAGCCCTAACATCTGGATGACGTGGCGGCGCACCGGACACTGTCCGGTGGCGCACCGGATTGTCCGGCGCGCCCATCGCCAGCAGACTTCTCCAACGGCTACATTTTGGATGGTGGTTATAAATACCACCCCAACCGGCCACTTCAATGAGGGGGAGCCCAAGCAACATTCCAAGTCATCTAGTTGACATATTCAAGCCCTCCCAACCACCTCTATTCATTGATCCATCCTATACACAAGATTTAGACCACTACAACCAACACAAGTGCCACAAAAGAGAGAGCAAGCAAGAGAGAGCTACTCATTTGAGTTTAGCACTAGTGCCTTGTGAGATTCATTGAGAGATAGTGTGTGCTACATCTTTGTGTTCATTTGCGCGTGGAGTTTTGACTCCCATTGAACTTCCTCCAAAGTTTTGGAGGCTTCTAAAGCTAGCAAGAGACACCAAAGAGTGTGGTGGTCCTTGTGGGGTCTTAAGTGATCCTTGAGAACAAGAAGAGCTCGCCGGTCTTGTGTGATCGGTGGAGAGAGGGAAAGGGTTGAAAGAGACCCGTCCTTAGTGGACTCCTCAACGGGGACTAGGCCTTCGAGGGCCAAACCTCGGTAAAACAAATCACCCATGTCTCGTGTGCTTATTGCTTGTGATTTGTTTGTTCTTTCCCTTTCTAAGTTTTTCTTGCACTATTCTTTGCTAATATCATTTGGTATTGCTTCAAGTTAAATTCTCATTTAGTAAAGCAACACCTTGCAAGAAAGAACTTGTGTTATTTCTCTTCTTATCTAAGCCCCCTTGCTTTATTCTTATAGACTTGTTAGTAGTATTGATTTATCAATTCCGCATTATTTGAAAGCAATACTCTTTACAAGCAAGGACTTAGTTTTTTTATACTCCGTTAATTGCATATCTTGTTCTAACCACTAATCAAGGGATCTAGTTGGGGGATAAAGTTTTAATTTTTAGGTTTCGCCTATTCACCCCCCTCTAGGCGACTTTCAATAACCCTATATAATAGAGGCATAGGGCTGGTTAGTTCAACATCTCTTAGGCATATCTCTTTTGGCTATCTCTTTTGCACTTGTGTTTTTCCATTCCCTAGAGAGCTCTAGTCTTGTAACCGGAGATCCATAATGCTTTGAACTTCACATCTGTGATTTGTAATCTGTAGTGATTAATCCGAGGATGGGTGGCCGGTACCACCCACATGTTTAGGTTGGCTTCAATCTCATTTTTCATTCTTGCTGAAATTTTGGAGCCATTTTGATCTTGTGTTCTTCCCTCTTTCCGTTTTGTGATCTTGTGAAGTACTATCGAGTTCTTAAGAAAGGATTTGGTTTGGGGGTAGATTTGTGGTGGGTTGCACTTCTCGAATCACTGCATCACCTAGTTGTTGAAGTTCTTGGTCATGATTTGAGAAGAACTCAGTTTGAACTCGAAATAGAAACCTCATCAAAACCCCAACCAAAATGAGATTTTTGATCTACGCTTTGTTTTCTATATTGCTAGGGTTGATCTTTCACCAGCAGGCATATTTTCCTCTGCGCAAACTGTCTGCAAAATTTGAGATTCTGTAAAGATTTGACTGCACGGCGCTGCCGCTTTGCGGTCCAGCACTGCCAAGCAAGGAGTTTTCATCCTTTTTTGCTCAAACTCCACGGTTTACCTCTCCTCCCTCGTATCTTGGTGCCTGCAAAATTTGAGGTAATTCTATAAAAATTATGCAGTCTGGCAATTCCACACTTTTGAGCGGCACTACCGCTCGATGATTTTTTTGGAGTTTCACCCAGAATTTTCACTAGACTTTTAGTGTGTCCTTTGGAGTTTCTTATGAAAGTTTGGGTTCAAATCAAGTCTTTTAAAGTTCCATTGAGCTCTTATTCTTCTCTGGAACTTGGTACGAGCAATCAATCGACCAATGGTTGATCTGTTCTTTTGCGGAGTGTTTTTGGTGTCCCTAAAGGTTGGATTGGTCAGGGACTCAACTCACAGTGTTCTCGCAGTTCGATAATTTTTAGTGGCTCCCATTCACCCCTCTTTGGTGCAAGGCTCACCGGTGCTTCAAAATAAAAGACTATGTGTCTTTTATTATTGTGAAAAATCTAGTATTTATCTTTTTATAGTGCATCTATTGTAAATTAATGTGGTGCTTCTTTTGGAAACCTCAATTAGTAAATTTAAGATGATATAACTTGCATCTTATATTATTATATTCATGGGATAATAACAAAGAAGAAACATGAAGCCTCGTTAGGATTGGACCATAACAAACAACTTCAAAGATTATCCTTTCTAACTTCAATAATTTCCATTAGAGTCTTTGGTTTAGTTGTATGGTAATTTCTACATTTTTCCAAATATAGAATCATGTATGATGTGTGCTATCATGTACAATAGATGGTCTTATCGTGTTAGTTGTGGTTATTGTATATACCTCAAGTTGAAGTAAGCATGACTCTCCAATATGATCCTTGGCCTTCTCATATCAAAGTATGACAAATATGTGGTTGATATGTGCCACCCTTATTCAAGTGTGATGAGTGATTGCGAAGGAGATGATTGGCTTTTGTTTAGTGTGGACTAACCATGACATGAGTTTGGTGTTGTGTAACATGTCTCTTCGCTTGTGGTTCATGAATATAGAGAACAAAGGTGGTGGTCGATGGCAAAGGTGAAGGTCATTCAGATAGACTAGGATCTGTGGTGATAAACACCTAGGCACATCGACTAGTGAAAGAGTACATGGACGAGTAGAATGTGTTGACCAAGTCAAGTTGAGGTGTTAGAAGACTTGGTGATTAGGCGATCAAGGACTAGTAGTAGCATGTGTAGAGAAAATGGAAGGAGCATATCAGATATGCTACTCACAAGGGGTTTAGTAGTTTAGGATTCAAACCCACCGCACAAATGGTGAAGTTCTAGTGAGAACTAGAGGCAACACGCGATGTCATCGCAAAGCTTCTGTCGATGTGGAGCAAAGTCATGAAGAGCTCATAACTGTCAAATCTACATATTTTGAGTTAGACCATAATACCTCTAGGGTTAAGTGGTTTGGCTTTAATTATCTAGGGGCAAGTTGAAAATGTGTAGTAGGCCAATAAATAAGGTGAGTCTTATCAAACCAGTCCTATCTCTCCATCATTTCATTTTTTCCTTCTTTCAGTTTAGATTTTCTCTCTACCAAGCTTTCTTCTATTGAGTGAGATGCATAGATGAAATCTTGATCTAGTGTCATCCTATCACTGGTGTAACTCCAGAAAAGTGCTTGACCTCTGTAGGAGTGAATCAAATCAATCTCACCTCTAAACTTTGTGGCACATGTGCTTACTTTGATTTTGGATTTGGGTCTTCACTTCCCCTTCCCATTTTGTTCTTTGTTTTGACAGATTTTGTGTCCCAACAGTTTTAGGACAAATTTGGTTGGATGGATAGATGCTAGGATCATCGAGGATCATCCCTGCAAACACTTTGGGTAGATTCCACATTAGCACTTAGATTCATCTTTTGGAGCAAATTTGAGAACCCCCACTTTGTTTAAAAGATTTTTACATCTACAGAGTTTTGAATTGTTCTAGGTGCTGATGATGTGAGGATATCTTCCCAACATTCGTTCCAGCTCCAGCGTGGAGGTGTAGGTTATAATATTATGTAAAAATGTTTTAAAATATTTTTAATTTAAATAATAAATAAATAACTTATCTAAATCTCTCCTAAAGGCTTACAACTCCAACTCCACGATTTTCTGGAGCACCTAATGACCCGCTCCACCAATTTAATAAATCTTTCTAAAGCTGAAGCTATCCCTACCAGGGTCATAATATAATTGTTTTTAGCACTATACATGATTAATTGCAAGCGGCTAGGAAAAGAAAAAAATGAAACACAAGTTATTACAGGCCTTCGTTAATTTCCCTTGTCTAAAACATCATCACAAACAATAGAAACACGAAGTCCTAAGTTCTAGTTTTAAATGGTCAAGTTGGCCGTGTTCGCCGGCCTACACTGTTTATCAACTGGCTAATTACTGATTAGGGCATGTGACGTTGGGAGATGCGCAGTTTACCGGTAAAGAAAGCCGTTCAATCTAAGCAAAATTTTGCATATTACTTTTATATTCAGCATTGGAATCGCCGTTGGTGACAATTTTAACTAATCCTGCTCGGAACCAGTGCCAGCAAGTCTGAAATTTCAGTTTTGTAAAGTTAGCCAAACTAAGAGCTCGATTATGGTGTTCCTCGAAGCAAGCTAACTATCACGTGGCTATTTTTACTTTTTTCATTTTTATTCCTATTTTGAAAAGGGGGGAGCGCTGCCCATTCAGGCCTAGTTTTGGTACTCTAGTAATGAGTGAGATTGAAGTGAATTGAGATGTATTGAGAGAGTATTTGATCTATTCACTACCGGAATTTGGCTCTTTGCCGAGTGCCATATTCTTTGCCGAGTGTTTTATTTCGGGCACTCGGCAAAGAGCTCTTTGCCGAGTGCCACGCAAAAAATCCTCGGTAAAAGAAAACACTCGGCGAAGAAGCTCTTTGCCGAGTGTTTTATTTTTGACACTCGGCAAAGAGTTTCTTTGCCGAGTGTCTTTTTTTGACACTCGGCAAAGGGCTCTTTGCCGAGTGTCACAAATACAACACTCGGCAAAGAGCTCTTTGCCGAGTGTTTTTTCTCCAACACTAGGCAAAGACAATTTAAAATTCACATTTTAAAGTAGTAAATTAATTCAAATGAAAAAGTTTTCAACTACAAATTTGTATAACTCATCATGATGTACAATTTATATATTGAACATTTCTTCATATGACAAAATAAAAATAAATTTGTTCATAAAACCTATATCTCTCTCGTAGTTTATGAAACTACGAGAGAGACGTATAGAATTTGTGCATATTGTTAGAACCATCATCTGAGATAAATAAATTATCAAACAACCAAAATAAACTTTGTAGATCTTGAGAAGTTATAAAAATTTATAGTTGACAACTTTTTCATTTGAAGTCATATTGTCAACGAAAACTACGTCTGAATTTAAAAAATTTAAAATTTGAATTTTGAAAACGACTTCGAAAGGAAAAACCACCAACATGAAAGTTGTAGGTATTGAAGAGTTATGAAACTTTGTAGTTGACAATGTTTTAGTTTGAAATCATCTTGTTATGCAAAACTATATTTGAATTGTGAAATTTGAATTTTTCAAACTGTCTCGGATGGAAAAACCACCAAAATAAAAGTTGTAGGTCTTGAAATGTAATGAAACTTTGTAGTTGACAATTTTTTGATTTGAAATCATCTTATCATTGAAAATTTCATGTGAAGTTTTTAAATTTAAAATTCAAATTTTAAAAACGGTCTCGGATGTAGAAACTATTAAAATAAAACTTTTAGATCTCAAAAAGTTATGCAACTTTATAGTTGGTCACATTTTCAAATGAACTCATTTAGTGCCTTAAATAATCAAATTACTCTCGATTTGTTATAGTACATGGGGAATGGAAACGTAATATAAACATAATTGGTGTAGTAGTGTAGTGGTATAGGAGGGTATGCGCGAGAGAGAGGTTGCGAGTTCGAATTTCACCATTTACAAAACATATAAGTTTGATTCAAAATAATAGTGAAAAATGATAGGGCAATAGGTAAGGTAATAGGGTAGGGTTGGAGAGTTGTTCCTAGAATTTAAAAAATGTTTTGCTGTTTTTTTTTTAAATTTTTTCGATTCTTAATTTGCCGAGTGTTTTTCTTTGCCGAGTGCTTTTTGACACTCGGCAAAGTCTTTGCCGAGTGTCCGAAAAAAAGCACTCGGCAAAGAACCCTTTGCCGATGAAATCTTTGCCGAGTGTTCTTTGCCGAGTGTTACACTCGGCAAAGCCTTTGCCGAGTGTAAAATAGCCTTTGCCGAGTGTCTTAGACACTCGGCAAAGAACGCGATTCCGGTAGTGATTGGGGATTTACCCCCTCTTTAATCCCTCTAAAACACTCTAATTCCAAAGTATCCAAACTAGGCCTTATTGAGGTGCAGAAAAATCACGGGACAAGTTTAACCCTAGTCGTCTTTGACTAGCAAGGGATTATGTTTCACTAATCTCTTTCAATCCTAGTATAACCAAATAAACCTAATTAAACCTTGTTCAGTTAGAAGTGACCCCCGCTTATTAGAAGGGGATTGAAAGAAATATGTTTTTTTCTCTCAATGGATTTCCTTCTAACCAAACAAGCCCTAATAGAAAGATTAGGGGAAGTTTAAATAAAAGGAGTGAAAATAGAGAGGAACTTTAAAGAAACTAAAAGATAAAGAGCAAGGCACAAATTTATCAGAGGTCTGTGTGGTAGGCAAACTTGTAGGTCCTCAAGTCGGCCTTAATTTGTCGGCAGTATTTGGTTTCATCGCTAATGTGTCATATTAAATATTTAAATATTAATTATAAGTATTCAATATAGGTTTAATTAGGTTCAATAAATTTGTCTTGCCTTTTAGTGTTCATCTATATAATTAGTTTTATAATTAGTTCATATTTAATACTCATAATTATTACTTAAACAATTGATTTGATATTACGAAACTTGAGTTGAGCGGAACAAGCACCCCCAAAGATCCGTATGATCGCTGGATCTGAAATTTCCTGCATCTCGTTTCTTCTTTCTCCCACTAGAGGAGAGCATGTCACGCGGCTTAACTACATTACTGTCGCTTCAACGTGAGAACGATGTTACAGGTGGAGTTGTAGGTGTCAAAATCAAAGTATTCTATAACTGAATCAAAATATCATATATCTTTTAATTACTAGTTTCAAAGCATACAATATCATAACATGTTGTGACGATAATTAGGCTGGTTCCAACCCCTCTGCCACGTCGTGCTACATCAACTATTAATCACATTAACGACCCTATTATTGATCCTCGCCATTCAGCTTTTTTCTGACCAGCTTTTCTGAGAATCTGGCTGTGGTGAGAATCTGGCTGTGGGGAGAATCTGAGTATCATTACGATCACGTGTGGAGGAAGATAAAGTTATTCATAGGGCTTATGATCTAGAAAGTGATGGATTCCTACTATTACAACGACTCAACCGATTATGTGTTTATGTTGATTTTGGATGGTTTTTGCCCTAATGAATTTTATAGAAGCTGGCTGAAAAGCTGAGCGTTTGGCAGTCCGCAGCAGCTTTTGGTGGCCAGAAGCTGCCAGAAGCCGAAACAAACAGGTCCATTATTTACCGTAGCGTTCTAGTGCACAACCTTTAGTATCAGTTTATAGTCACTTTAGTGTCACATCTGCTCTTCTTTTATTGACTTTTAGTTTACAAGGACGAACACATCTTTTATTAAAATAAAAATACATCCAATGGCATAACTAAGCAAATAAAATTATATAGTTCATAAAAATAATTAAAATTATGTAATTTATGAAGCTAAAAATATAAAATTTGTAAATAAAATCTAATTGACATGGTGCAGGTTTCAAATATGCTTTATTAAATTACTTTGTAGTTCATAATAAATCGGACTAGTAAGAATTATGGCCTCACGTTGAAGATGGTTGCAAAGAATATGGGTGCTTCCAGACTGATGGTTGGTTCTACAACAAAGGACTTAACTATGTCGTAGTCATTCACATCATATGCTTATCCTCAATGATCATGTTGTGTAGAATGATACATACACACATGATCACACCGAGTGCTTGGTGGGAAAAGAGTGACGACCTAGACTAGCGAGAATATAGAAGTGAGCCTTAAGACACCAAATGCTCTCTGCATCCTTCTGCACGCCCTCCTAGCACACAACAAACGTCTGTTGCTTCAGAGTACATGAGAGAGAAATGGCCTTCATAAATACCAGCCATCGGGAGTAGATGCCATTGGCGAGGTAGTACCCTTGGCTATACTCATATCTATTCACCGGAAGTTCACATTTGGTGTTTCTCCCTTGAACACGTCAGTGAACAATGCTGATTGATTTAGCATGTTGCTGTGGTTGTTCGACGCTGCTATCCTAAAAAAGGAATGCCAAATCCATAAATTATATGAGGCAACTGCCTCGAGCATAATGGTCAGGGATCTAATGTCTCTATAGTAAACTACTCTTTCCATCTAACAAGATATTTCCTCCACTTTTAATGCATACAATCTATATTTTCTATCATATAAGAAAATCCCCTCTTCTCGTCTTCTAAAAACATCTAAGATCGTCAACAATGGATGATGACTATAGTTCTCACCAAAACACGAAATGACACCTCTACATAAATATTCAAGGTACTCTAAGGTCGGCCTTTTTCCTATTCAGATATACTCATCAATGGAGTTAGCAATGTTATCGTAGAGAACATGTGGAGGGCATGATGCATTTTTGGTCGGGAGGGGAACTATTGTAGTTGAGTGCAACACGCCTAAGTGTAAAATACAGGAAATGCTCATCCAACCTCTCCAAGATTTTAAAAAGAGATTCTTCCATATGTGGTATCTTCAACGAAAATAAAGAGAAGGGTAGATGCATGGGTCATTGAATAAGTGTTGCATCGGTTGGTTGTGAGCAACTTTACGATCTTGGTCGATATAGCTTAGATATTGCTTCCTTCTCTTTTCTATTGTTGAAGACTCTGAGGCAAGCTTCATTTTCATATCCATCATATTTTTATGCGCTTATAGAGTACCTTGTGTTCGGTCATCTCAACATTGGAGTCTGAGAAAGACATGGCGAAAGTGGTTTCATGGAGTAAAAAGGGAGTGTGAGGGGTGAAATATGACATGGTAGGAGCTAAATGGAGACTGGAAGTGTGAATGAATCAAAGCACCCCTCTATTTATAGGCCAGATCCCAATATTTTTTGTTTTTTGGAATTTTTAGACTTTAAATGGTTATAAATAGCTAGCTATGTGGACCAATCAGAATGCACTATGTTGCTAAAGTCGACCGATACCAACTAGTTTAGATTGATACCATGAATCAATCGAGGTTGGTCATGTCAAATCGATCGGTCTGTACTGTCCGAACCATCCAACACGCCAGCTGATATCGACGATCGGTAATGACTGACGCTGGTTCCAATGTGGTCGTACCGACTGGTCACCAAGCTTACCGATCGACTATCTTAATCGACCAGTGTTAAAGTCGGCGTGGTTGGTATCAACCGCATGTATGCCTATGTCAGTGGCCGCTATTTACCGAGGTTAGATCCACGGGTGGATCTACAAAAAAATAGAAGTGAGGATATACATATAAGGACGACCACCAAAATATCAAAATATCAAAATAAGGACATCTGAGTTGAGGTCTCCTTTAGAACGCGAGAATTTCACAAGAATTATATAGGAATTTCATAGGAATCAATTTATTTTTACAAGGAAAACACAAGAAATGAGAAAATTTCCCTCAATCCAAAGAAAGTCTGAACCGAGGAAAAAACCTTACGCGCCGTTTAGATCATTAGAATTAAAATCCATTCTAATAATAGTAATTTAGGCATATACCAATTAAGCTAATTCGGTTTTATGCCAAATATACATGTATACTATTATTAGCAAGATATCGGAGATATTTATGTGCAACATTTTGACTATAGAAGAGTGAGTCGAAGAGCGTCCTATAATTTACAGAATAGAAACAAATTCTACTAATATATAAAATCATTCCACATCCTCCACTCCATAAATTTAAGATAGACTTATATCTGAACTTTGAAAGTGGTGGAAAGTCAAATTTCAAGCTAAATTGGTTACTTGTGATATCCTGGTCTCTGGGACAGTGATATCCTGGACCAAGGCTTAATAGAATTAATATAATACCATAGCAATAAGGTGCATCTTTTTTTTCGGAAGCCTATCTCGAGAGAACCTCCAAGTTAAGTGTGCTTGGCTTGGAGCAATTTGGGATGAGTGATCGACCGAAAAGTTTTTCTCAGGTGTGTATGAGTGAGGACAAAATACACACAAAATTCGTGTTGGTCTGTGAGACAATATATGATCCTAGCAAGCTGGCATGAGTAAGTACCGCTGGTCCAATAATTAAATGAGGTGTTACATTACTTTATTAAGTGAATTCCAATTCCGAATCCAAACGCCCCGTTATAGTAAAAATCCAGATTCTACTACTAGAAATGAGCACAGGATCGACACCCTCTCTCACCCCAACGATGGTCCGCCCCTAGTTAGATCCAGCCTTAAAGCGAAGTAATTGCTTGATTAGGTGAAGTTGTCCTATTTAGTCCTATATATAGTTTACTTTGTTTGCTCCACCCTCCACCTGAGAAGGTGGCAACGCTTGTATCAGATTTGCGGGCTTTTGGCCATTTGCCTATGCACACAGCCATATTTTTATATTATTATTTGTGTAGCACTTGCATCTGCTATACGCGACAACATAATATTTAATTAATCAATTAACAAGTGTGAGCCTCATCCGCAGGACGAAGACAAACAATGGACTCTTTTGTTTTTCCTTTATGCTTTTCTTCAGATTTTCTTCGGATTGGACTCAGGAGGCAGTTGGCTCTGGATCGATTATCTCCTATTTGTGCTTTTGATTTGAATCCCCTTTCTTGGGATTTGCTTCGATCTGCAGCCTAAAACTTGCAGGTTCAGCATAAAAAACCGTACGCCATTATCACATGCATGGATATCCTAACTAAACAGTTGGCGACACTAGTGCAATATATTGGACGTAAACTAAAGTCCAGAAATTTCACTCGCCTCCAACAACAGATGCTACACACATCCTTACAAAACTGTCACCATCGCAGGGTACCTACTGTGGCTCACAATATGGTTCAACAAAGCTAAATGCATGTTCATGAAAGCTAGTTGTTACAAAGTACGCTGTAACTATCAAGTACAGTAATTAATTTCGAGTTGAGGGAGATAGAGATAGACTACATCAAACAATCAGTTACGTTGAGATATATAGTTCCTAGTAGAGTGTCACTGTCGCCCAACCTACTGAATCTTGTGACAGGCTCTGCTGAGCTATACATGGCCCGAAGACTTGTTTATACCAACTTGGTGCACCATATACATCACTTATTTTCTTAGCAAAAAAAAGATAATGCGAGATCCTGGCGGATCAGAGCAGTGATGTCAACAAATGAAGATAGAGGAATAAAACGCGTTGGCAAAAAAAAAAAAGGAACGCGTGTGCAGATCCAACCATGCAATCGTGCAAAGAGTTGCTAGCGTAGCAAGTCGTTGCCTTTTCTGAGGAACGCAACGCAAGGAGCACGTGAACGCCTTCTTCAGAACAGCAAAGGGGCCCGTAATTCACACCACCAGGCCTGTATAAAAGCATCACCGGGAGAGAAAGAGTCTTCAAGCAGTGGGAACTGGGAACTTGGAGGAGGAAGCAAGTCATATTAACAGAAGGGGAAAAAAACAGAGGTGTGTTCAGTTCTTTTTTATCTCGTAAAAGGAGTTCTTTTGAATATTGCTAGTTTCTTTCTGCTGATTCGTAGTTCTTGCTCTTCTCTCTTCTTAGTGATTTGGAAGATATATCGGGCCGGGGTGATGGATGAACTCAACAAATGGCGGCATTTGCATCCGGTAAGACTGCTAAGAAAGAACTAGCACGAGACCTGAAAACTAGCTTGAGTGCTTCGATCTAATCCTTGGTTCTTGCAATGGCGGCCCTTTCAGGACCCTGAGGACGAGCTAGCATACATGTACAGGCAGCAAGAAGAAGATCATGCCGGGATGCAACAGCAACATCACCATCTCGCTGAGCGGCTGCCCGAGCAGCAGCAGTACTACACACCACCACCACCACCACCGGTAGCGCCGCCTACGTCCTCTAGCCCCTTCCTTCCTCGTCTTCACCACACCTCCAGTTTCCCGGGCTTTGGGGACCCGGCAGTACCACCTCGGCTGCCGTTCCGGCCGGCCAAGAATGAGCCAGGGCAGCCGTCATCATCGAGCAATCGCATCCTCTCCTTCGGCGGGCAGCCTCCTAGCACGCTCAACTTCTCAGGAGGTGATTGGACGGAAGCCGGCGTTGAAGCGGTGCAGCAGATGCCGCCAGATAGGCGGAGCCGGACGCACTGGAACACGCAGGAGCATGTCATCGCAGAGCGCAAGCGGCGTGAGAAGATGCAGCAGCAGTTCGTGACGCTGGCTACCATCGTCCCCGACCTCACCAAGGTAATGCATATATCTTGCCTGGTCGTGCTCTAATCCAAACATGCTGTCGGGATTGGATCTGTGATGTGCATATGAGTGGATTCTCCGACTGAGCTCTCATGCTACCTTAAATAGATTGCGAAAGGATAATTCATTTGATATAGATCGAAACTGAAGTATCACATAAGAGGCGGCGATAGATGCGTGGGAATAGACCTAAAATTAGTCACCGGAGAGGGTGGCACGCAGTCGAATAGAAACATCGTACGACGATGGCGTCCGGCGGCTCCGGCTCGCGGCAGCTTGTGGAGGAGCCGCATAGGAGCGCGAGTGCGTGAGGAGGTGCCTGTGAGCAGGACGGCAGTGCGTCCAAGGTCCATTGCTGCAGTATTGTAGATTTGGCCGCCGCATTTTGGGTCCGGGTTCGGGTCCGGCTGACAGAAGTTGTCTGTTCAAGTATCATTTCATTCCTAACTCGTACAACAACCACATAAATACCTATAGTTCAAATGTTTTACCAGTCACATATATCTCAGAAATGTCCGTATGAACTATAGCCATGACATGAAGTCAAACATATTACATAAAATAGAATCTTCAAACGCCACCATGCATTCGGACCATTGGAGTTTTTGCTACTACCTCTAGAAGGGTCACCAGAGATTACATTTACAAATGAAGCCGTAGCAACAATTAGATGTTGACATGGAAAGATCGAAAATTTACAAATATATGCATGTGGAGTATGATAAATCTGCCCTTTTGCCAGGGATCCATGTGTGTATTGTACAAATGAGGGCAAATGAGTAAACTTAGTTTGAATCAGTCAAGATGCAACATACTGCATTTTACTAGTTTGAGTAAGTTTTGATAGAATGCATCAAGCAGGAGAACAAATGTCAAAACTTAGTTACAATTAGCCAAATTTAAAAACAATACTCTATCTTTTGCAAGTTTTAGTAGAATTTTCTAGAACTCATCAAGTAAAAGATCAATTGAGAACTTTGTTTCAATTGACCAAGTTTAGACTTCATCAAACAAGAATAGTATATGTGGCTGGTTTGAGTAGGTTTTTCTAGAATTCATCAAGCAAGAGGCCAATTGAGAAAATTTAGTTTGAATTGGCCAAGTTTAGACTTCATCGAGCAAGAATACTATGTTTGGCTACGTTGGATGGCCGACAAGGATTAAACATCTATATGCACGTAACATAAAGAGTGGAGAGCATATGTTACATTATCGACGGTGGGTTGAACATGGGTCAACAACACTATGGTAGGGAAGAGCAGGTGGTGGTGCACAATGGCGTGCCATGAGAGGGCGGGGTGTGATATGGGCGACGCGAGTGATCGAGACAGTGGTGATGCAGGGGCATCACGGCTACAAGGCGGGTGGGTGCGACACAGGCGCCACTATCGTGGGAGGGATGCATGTGGCAAGGGCGATGTGTGGGCACACAGCTGCGGGGACAGTTGACGCAGTAGGGTGGGGCACCCCGGCGACACGATGGCGGGGGAGGGGGCCCGCGACAGGGGCAGGATTGCACAGTGTGGCACGGCGGGCAGGGGAGCGTGGAGGTGGGGCACACGACAGTGGCGTGGGGATAGGCCAGTGTGGCGGAGATAGGGCTGCAACACGACAGGGGTGGTGCAGTGCAGTGGGCCGACGATAGTTAGGTACATAGGTCTAATTTTTGTCGGCAGTGGGCAACATAAATTTGTTAATTTTTATCGACTGCACTAAAAGCCAAAATAAATTAAATGGATCGATAGACGTTTCTGTTGATCCTGTAGAATACGTGCCTATTTTTTTAAAAAAGGAATATATATTAATATTTACTATCTACATGGATTGGTACAAATAGATAAGCATGTGACACATCCACATTACTTAAGTCAAATTTAAAAGGTCTATTTAGCGGCCTAGTTAGAGATTACTTTGTGTGCATGTATTACACAGCCATTCAAAAATTGTCTCCAACAGACGTGTTGTTTCAGTGAAGCTGCAACGATTCAGTGAGACATGCTGCAAGCAAAGTCTCTCATGATTAAGGGTGATAAGGAATCACAATTCAAATGTCTCTTCACAATTTGTTTAAACTCTTAATTAATTTTAGTTAAAAAATAAATAGAAACAGAGTCTGATCTTAATCTGATCTTAAATTTAATAATGTAAAATTTAGAGTCCATTACTATGCGCCCTACTCATGATCGAAGTCTTGGGTTCTATTCCACCAAGTGGCACACTGTTACGGACTTTCTGGGCACCTCTGAGCTCTAATGCAAGGCGCCACCCTGCCATAGCCTAACAATAGCCACTAGCTAGAAAACTTTTTAGGCCCTGTTTGGATCCTCCTGGCTAATTGTTTGCCAGTGTCTAATAATTAGTCGGCAAAGAGTTAGCTAGCAACAATTAGACAACGTATGTTTGGAGTCTTGGCTAATAGATATCTTTTTCTCTCTATAGGATCTATTAACACTTATTAGCAAGATTAAATGACTAAGGGGCAAACAGTTTGTCAGCTCTCCGGCTAACAATTAGCCAATTTATTAGCTAACTTATTTGGAGACCAAGATGCTAAGATTAGTGGACAAACTATTTGCCTCGAAGGATCCTAACATGCCGTTAATATAGATGCCCTTGTGACCTTGTCCATGCCATCTTTCCGCCTCTGCCAACGTCCGCTCCCTCAACTCGGCCGCTACAACTACAACCTCAGCATCGACGAGACTGTCTATTGCTCGCGTCATGCATGAACGTTGCATGCATGTGTCGTCCTCGTTTCCTCCATCACTAACATAGGCTCCACCACACGGCAAACTACTAGCTGCTAACCCAGCGCATGGCCAGCCCAGACCACGACCGGCTACCTGCAACACCACCTCGCGAGGCCACCGCGGCGCACCCTCCTCTTGACTGTGCAGGAACCCAATTATAACTCTACGCATAGGCTCCCTTGTGACTAGTTTGGGAGAAAAAGGCTAAACCGTGGGAGAGAAAACCCTTCACCACATATAACTAAATTGCTTATTCAAAAGTTACTCCCAGAAATTACTCACCCATGAGAAATGAGGGAAAGGGATTTAGGTTTCCAAACTAGTCCTTCGGTTCTCATGTCAAGGCTTATTCGATTATTCTTACCAAATATAGATTGGATATGGTTGAAATAAATATGAAAGCTTTTAACTTGTTTAAGATTTAAATCCACTGAACCTCACTTAATCTATATGGATTGAGAGAGCAAAACAAACAAGCCCTTAAAATACTATGGATTGAGAGCAAAACGAACAAGCTTTCGAGAGATAGCTAGAGTCACCGAGCTAATTAGCTAGCGCCCAGAGATTTGAGTGATCTCGATGACATAGTGAGTGATGGCATGACGCAGCGCTCCTCGCCGCCTCGTTGTGTCCGCTCACTCAAAGAAGACTATGAACCCTCACCATCCATGCTCATCACCTTGCTCGGCCGCCTCGCTGATGCTCTAGTACATAGCTCGCAGCAACATTGGTGTACGCAGATCCTTCTTCCTCGTCATGTTCACATCCTAGCTATTTTGTCCCTCCTGCTTCTTTCTGCTCATACTGGAATGGAAGCTAGTGGTTCGCAACCATAGGCCAAGGTCCGGGATTTGCTTCTAGGTTCCATTCCCATGTTTCTATAGACAAATCACGGAGCACTTGATAAAGAGTCTGTTTTCGGTAGTGCACCATACTTAATAAAAATTAGAAATGTACTCATTCTTGCTCTTGATTGTTCCATAAACGTAACACAACTTGCACCACAAGATTTACAAGTCTTCCGTAGCATTTATTTGTGAATGCATGAGCTAGTATACCTATTTTGTAGTTTGGATACATATTTTGTATATTTCCCGACAGTAACAGCTAGGGTGACATAGAAGAATGAACCGACAACTTAGCAACTATAGTCTCTGTATAGTCCACCTACTAATAGTTGTTAGAAAGCATTTGGATGTATAACAAAATTATCGAATTGCTTAGGGCCTTTAATGTTGGATCATAATTATATTATTATATTCTACATTATGTATATGATTATTATTACTATATGAACTATACGTTGTAATAATCATAGTATCTAGATCCTTGATTCGCATGATGCATTATTGTTGAATATTAAACTGCAAGTAGATATCATGTCATTTAGTTTGGTGCCACTTTATATAAGGTAGGGGCAACTTGGACTTTTCATGATCCATAATATATATGCAGATTGTAGGTATCATGTGCTTTTATAAGATTGTTGGAATATGATCTTTGATTATAATATTCATTCTATAATCTATCTATTTTAATCATAATCAAATTATTTTAAATGTTTATTATAATCATAATGAATCTAATAGGTTCTTAATTGGAAGTTGGGTATTGCGGATGGAAAAGGTGATTTATGATTAAAGAAAATAATTCATACTTTGAAACTAGCAAATACTCAATCACTAACCAAGCCTACCTTGTATCAATGGACGATGATGCTCATGAAACTTTGAAACATGGACCCAGGTTGGGGACTTGGTGGCTCAAATTATAATAGAACTTACTTATAGTATGAGCAAACTTTATGTTTAATATATGATATTCACTGACAAGTTTTAACGACTTGATGACTTTTCAGACAGATAAGATCTCACTACTAGGGAGCACCATTGAGTACGTGAAGCATCTCGAGGAGAAGGTGAAGGCCCTGGAGGGGCGAAGGGAAAGGAGAACATATGAGCCCATTGACTTTGAGAGCAAGTGTCATATATCAACTGATACTGATGCCTCATGCTCCAGCGGGAGTGCCTTTGGTGCGGGTGGGTTCAACCCGACGGTTGATGCAAGCATTCATGGCGACACCGTCCTATTGAAAATATGCTGCAAGGAGAGAAGAGGAGTGCTAGTGATGATCATCTCCGAGCTTGAGAATCAGGGCCTCGCCATCATAAACACCAGTGTTCTACCGTTCACAGACTCGTGCCTCAACATCACCATCACTGCAAAGGCAATGCATTCTCTCTCTCTCATGTTTAATCGTTGTGCATGTGGTGTGTTTTTTTTTGTGAATGACCACTGAGGTGTTGTTTAGATTGGAAATGTCCACACAATAGTTAATTAGTGTATGGTTATCGTTGAGAGCCTGATGGGTCGTAAACACTTTAAGTATCAAAAGACGATTGCTCATAATTTTTTATGGTATTCAAAAGTTTGACCATTAATTTTGATTTTATGCAGATTGGAGTAGGATTTTCATCAACAATTGAGCTCATAATGAACCTAACAGCGGCTCTCAAAGGTACTTGAGAGTTTATACAGATGGGAGGGGAAATGGGGTAGCGAGAGGGGAATGTAAATCCCTTTTGTTCTTGTTTATCTTATATTTCCCTTTGCACTGAAAGTTATGGTTTTAATTTGTCCCTTTTTTATAGGGTTTGAGAGTTAGGGGAAGAGTTGAGGGGATTTATACCGAGAAGCACGTTTGAACTGAAACACTTGTATAAATCCTCCCTTTTTCATTTGTTTTGTTCATTCATATCTTTCAAAAACACAAACAATAGAACAAGGTTGTTATAATTCCAGGTATACTTCTCAAAATCAGGACAAGCTACATGATCCAAAAATAGATGTCGAAACAAATGTATGATAGATTGTGTGAACATGTTGGTTTTTCTATTGGCTACTATATGTAGAAATATGCCCGAGAGGCAATCTTACACAATTCTGATTAGGGTTCAACTGGGATTAGAGGTTTAGGCTACAACCCATTAACATGCTATATAAATACATGGGAAGGGAGCTAGGGTTATGTCATCCCACCACACGTGCAAACCCTAGCTGTCGCTTTCATCATACCTAGTCATGAGACCCTCCCTGCGCGCGCGGTGCTAGCACACTGGCACACGACGTTGCTTCCCCGTACGTGTGGACTATGTGGACACGCAGTTGCGACTACTGCGCTCACAAAGTGCGAAGGAGGAGACGATCGTGATCGGGCTACTTCCTCTCTATCGACGTGCGCCTACGTTGGATCGCTGCTCCAACTCATCTTTTGTTGCGCTGCGCGTCTAGTGGTATCGATCCATGATCTCTTACTTGCAAGTTTCCTAGGTGATGTGGTAGATGTGTCTAGCACATTTCCTTACAGTGGTATCAGAGCGATCTTGCATAGTTTTGGTCTAGATCTAGGTTTATGAGATGGATTTACTTCATGCATGGTTTGATTAGATCAATTGGTTGTAAGGGGTTGAAGTAGATTGCATTAAGTTCGTCATGACTCTGTTATGTGCGCAACTTGTCCCTATCGGCTGGAATCACCATCGGGTCTAATTGCATACACAATCAGTAGATCGAGACAACAAATCAGTAATTTTTGAAGTATATTGCATCGTACATGGTTGAAGGGATCGATTTGTCCTTCTCTGTTTTGTGTGCAACTTGCCCCTACAAGCTGGAATCACCATCGGGGCTAACTGCATACACAATCTTCAGATTGACGTAACAGATTGATACCATGAGTGTAATCTTCTTCACGATGAAGGTCTCAATTTTTGGGTTGATTTGATCAATTGCATGAGACTTTTAGTGAAATTTTTCATAGATACGATACATGAAATCTTGTGAGGTATATGTAGAAATCATGTCTGCCTAACTTGGCTTTTGCAAGATATGATGTGAATGGTATGGCCTTAATGTCATGTGATGATCTGGTTGTAACTTTTGTGCATGCCTGCTTGCTACGAAGTAACACAACCGGGTTGAGGTTGTTTCATTATTGTATAACGACATGTGTATTGACTTGTGATGCTTTGAAGGATTCTTCATGTAATTCATTTACTAGCTATTAGTTGTTGTAGCTTTGTATAGTTTTATGGAGGCACTTTAAAGCATGATGGCGATGATGATCACCACAAGACAAGAGGCATGGTGATGAAGATCATTAGGATACCATGGCGATGGAGACCACAATGAATCCAAAGGTCATACTATTAACGATATGATATGATTATATGCATGTAATGTTTACCTTCTTGTCTTACTATTCTTTTCATACATTACTTATGGTGGATGTTTTTGTCATGATGGAATAGCTTCCCTCGAAAAAGCTAAATTTTTTATGCCTTTTACTAATAGCTGCACTTATGAAGTTGTGATCGTTGTGTGGTGTGTTTGCCAAAGCAAAGCACCATCAGCCATCTTTGTGATTAAGGTGGATGTTGGACATTCACGTGCATAGTATTGGTTACTTAGCAAAGCTATCAAAATAGTTTTGGGCTTTATGGCATGGAGTTGGGAGCTAGGGTATTGGATGACACCCAACAAAATAAGAGTCATATAGAGATATGATTAACCATTTATTGTATACCTATAACATTTAAATTTTAGCAATTAAGCCAAAGCTCACTAAAATTTAGTGGATATAGATCTTGGACCAATATATTTCGTTATAGGGAAGACGATTCGATATAGTGATGTCTTTTATTACAATTGATTAATAGAAGATTGGTACATAACATAGTGCTAAAACTTTGTATATTTATTTTCTGTTGTAGATCATGTCTGATAGCAACAATTTTGTTTTCAATTTGCGATCCATGCTTGATAAAGAGAAACTCAATGGAACTAAATTTTATTGATTGATACCGCAACCTAAGAATTGTTCTCAGGCAAGAGAAAATCGAGTATGTTGTTCTTGAGGAACCATACCCTGATGACCTCCCTAATGATGCGGATGAGTTAGATCGTGTGAAAAACACCAATGATGTGATTAATATGAGCTGCCTTATGCTAGCCACCATTTCCCTAGATCTATAGAAATACTATGAGCATAGTGATGCTTATTCTATGATTATTGGGATGCGTGGAACATTTGACAACCAGGCTACGACCGAGAGATACAACATCTCAAAGTCCTTATTCTCTTCTAAGCCCATTGAAGGAAGCCAGTTGAAAGTCGCCTAGAGGGGGGTGAATAGGCAAAACCTAAAATTTATAAACTTAAACACACACTAAGGCCGGGGTTAGCGTTAGAATTAAATCCGAGGCGGAAGATTGTTTCTCTTGCCACGAGTTGCTCAAATGATGCGGATGACGTTTGGGAGGAAACTCAAATCAATATTAGCAAGGAAACTTTAGAGAGAGGAAAGAGGGAAACAAATCAAATAGAATTCAATACAAGTGGACACAGTGATTTGTTTTACCCAGGTTCGGTTCCAAAGAACCTAGTCCCCATTGAGGAGGCCACAAAGGCTGGTCTATTTCAACCCTTTCCCTCTCTCCCAAACGATCACTTAGACTGAGTGAGCCTTCTCTTAATCACATGGGTCACAAAACCCCGCAAGGACCACCACACACTTGGTGTGTCTTGCTTGGCTTTACAAAGCACTCAAGAATTGGAATAAGAAAGAAAGAAGGCAATCCAAGCAACAAGAGCGCAAATGAACACAAAAACTCTCTCTCTCAAGTCACTAAGTGATGGAGTTAATTTTGGGACTTGGAGATGATTTTGATCTATTAAATGTGTCTTGGAGTGAAGTCTTTTGCTCTTGTATTGAATGTTGAATTCAGAATACTTGGATGGCATTGAATGAGGTGGTTGGGGGGTATTTATAGCCCCTAACCACTTCCTAGCCGTTGGCTGACTTTGCTGTTAATGGGCGCACCGGACAGTCCGGTGGTGCACCAGACAATCATTGTTCACTATCCGGTGCGCGCCACGTCAGCGCGCCCGTTAGGGTTTGGAGCTGTTGATCATTGGAGCTCTTTGTCTTTTTGCTGCACCGGACAGTCCGGTGCCACACCGGACAGTCCGGTGACTTCTGACTTCTGCGCTCTAACTTCTGCGCGGCACTCTTCACCACTGTTCATCTGAGCAGTCGACCGTTAACGCGCAGGGAGCCGTTGCTCCGCTGGCTCACCAGACAGTCCGGTGTACACCGGACAGTCCGGTGAATTATAGTGGAGCGCGCTTGGTGAATTCCTGAGAGTGGCTAGTTTGATTGCGCCTGGGCCTAGTGCACCGGACACTGTCCGGTGTGCCTTTTTTCAGCACACTCTAAGTCGTTTGCTCCAAATTTGATTGTGTCCCTAACTGAATTTCTTTCTTGGTTTGTGTTGAACCTTATGCACCTAAGATAAATGATATCTAGACAAACTAGTTAGTCCACATGGTTTGTGTTGGTCGTCAACCACCAAAATCGACTATAGAAAATGATTAGGTCCATTTCCCTTTCAATCTCCCCCTTTTTGGTGATTGATGTGAACACTAACCAAAGAAAATATGAAGAGTAGAAATGTAACTAGTTTGCAATTTGAGATAGATGTGCATAGGTTACTTAGAATTAAACCAATGAAAGGCTTTATATATATGAATGGATTGCTTTTCTCTTATTTAACATTTTGGACCACATTTGCACCACTCGTTTATTTTTTGGCAAATCTTTTGGAAAAATCTTTTCAAAATCTTTTGCAAATCATCAAAGGTATAGGAATAAGATTGCAAGAAGCATTTTTAAGATTTGAAATTCCTCCCCCTGTTTCAAATACTTTTCCTTTGGCTAAATAAAAGCTCCCCTGAATGAATTCTCCCCTTAGCTTTCAAGAGGGTTTTTGAAATAGATACCAAGTGATATTATATCAATTGAAATTTTTCATACTAACTTGATACTTTGAAACTGAGTAAGATATCAATTGAAAATTGACTCAAAGATACCATTTGAAAATTAGATACCACTTGAAAATTCATTTTTGAGGCTAACTGAAATACCAATTGAAATAAACATTAGTGAAAATTTTGAAATGGTGGTACGGTCCTTTTTCTTTGGGCTTAATACTTTCTCCCCCTTTGGCATTAATCGCCAAAAACGAAGAACTTGAGAGCCCTATTTTATTATCCCAAATGGTAAGATAAATATGAGTGAAAGGTCATACCAATGAGAGTTACATGAGTAATGACAAGGGGTAAATGATACTGTCAGAGTTGGAGTGGAAGCCTTGTCTTTGCCGAATATTCCATTTCCCTTTCAATCTAAGACTAAGGATAGAAATACACTTGAAAGCACATTAGTCTTAGCCTTGGCACAAGAAGAATAAGAAATATGCATTTGCACCAAATGAAAGAGACATGATCAAAGGTATATAAATTAGCAATGTGTGCAATGTTTCAATCAAAGTTCCGAGAATCGAGTATATTTAGCCCATTCCTAAGTTTGTTAAAAGTTTTCTCATCTAGTGGCTTGGTAAAGATATCGACTAATTAGTTGTGGGTGCTCACATAAGCAATTTTGATATCCCCTTTTGTTGGTGATCTCTCAAAAAGTGATATCGGATGTCTATGTGTTTAGTGCGGCTGTGTTCAATGGGATTATCCGCCATGCGGATTGCACTCTCATTATCACATAGGAGAGGGACTTTGCTTAATTTATAGCCATAGTCCCTAAGGGTTTGCCTCATCCAGAGTAATTGTGCACAACAGTGGCCTGCATCAATATACTCGGCTTCGACGGTGGATAGAGCTACTGAATTTTATTTCTTTGAAGCCCAAGACACCAGGGATCTCCCCAGAAACTGACAAGTCCCTGATGTGCTCTTCCTATCAATCTTACATCCAGCATAATCGGCATCAAAATACCCAATTAAATCAAAGGTAGATCCCTTGGGGTACCAAAGCCCAAACTTAGGAGTGTAAACTAAATATCTCATTATTCTTTTCACGGCCCTAAGGTGAACTTCCTTAGGATTTGTCTGGAACCTTGCACACATGCATACAGAAAGCATAATGTCCGGTCGAGATGCACATAAGTAGAGTAAAGAACCTATCATCAACCGGTATACCTTTTGATCTATGGATTTACCTCCCATGTCGAGGTTGAGATGCCCATTTGTTCTCATAGGTGTCTTAATGGGTTTGCCATTCTTCATTCCAATCTTCTTAAGTATGTCTTGAATGTACTTAGTTTGGCTGATGAAGGTGCCCTCTTGGAGTTGCTTGATTTGAAATCCAAGGAAATACTTCAACTCCCCCATCATAGACATCTTGAATTTCTGTATCATTATCCTACTAAACTCTTCACAAGATGACTTGTTAGTAGACCCAAAAATAATATCATCAACATAAATTTGGCATATAAACAAGTCTTTAGTAATAGTTTTGGTGATGAGAGTAGGATCGGCTTTACCGACTTTGAAGCCATTAGTGATAAGGAAATCTCGCAGGCATTCATACCATGCTCTTGGGGCCTACTTGAGCCCATAAAGCGCCTTTGAGAGTTTATATACATGGTTAGGATACTCACTATCTTCAAAGCCAGGAGGTTGCTCAACATAGACCTATTCCTTGATAGGGCCATTGAGGAAGGCACTTTTCACGTCCATTTGATAAAGCTTGAAGCCATGGTAAGTAGCATAGGCAAATAATATACGAATTGACTCAAGCCTAGCTACGGGTCCATAGGTTTCATCAAAATCCAAACCTTCGACTTGTGAATAACCTTTTGCTATAAGTCAGGCTTTGTTCCTTGTCACCACACCATGCTCATCTTGCTTGTTATGGAATACCCATTTGGTACCAACAACATTTTGGTTAGGACGTGGAACCAAATGTCATACCTCATTCCTTGTGAAGTTGTTGAGCTCCTCTTGCATTGCCACCACCCAATCCGGATCTCTTAGTGCATCCTCTATCCTGTATGGCTCAATAGAGGACACAAAAGAGTAATGTTCACAAAAATGTGCAACTCGAGATCTAGTGGTTATCCCCTTATGAATGTCACCAAGAATGGAGTTGACGGGGTGATCTCTTTGAATTGCTTGGTGGACTCGGGTGTGGCAGTCTTTGATCCCAAATCTCTTATTCATCTTCCTTGTCTTTTTATCATCATCTCTCCCTTGATCAATGTCCTCCTCTTGAGGTGGCTCATCGTCTTGATCTTCATCCTCTTCTTCTTGAGCCTGATCCTCATCTTGAGTTGTGGATATGCTTGTATGGAAGATGATGGTTGATCTTATGCTTGTGTGGACTCTTCGGATTCTTTTGGACACACATCCCCAATGGACATGTTCCTTAGCGCGATGCATGGAGCCTCTTCATCATCTAATTCATCAAGATCAACTTGCTCTACTTGGGTGCCATTAGTCTCATCAAACACAATGTCACAAGAAACTTCAACTAATCCAGTGGACTTGTTGAAGACTCTATGTGCCCTTGTGTTTGAGTCATAACCGAGTAAAAAGCCTTCTACTGCTTTAGGAGCAAATTTAGAACTTCTACCTCTTTTAATAAGAATAAAGCATTTGCTCCCAAAAACTCTAAAATAAGAAACATTGGGCTTTTTACCAGTGAGGAGTTCATATGATGTCTTCTTAAGGATTCGGTGAAGATATAACCGGTTGATGGAGTAGCAGGCGGTGTTAATCGCCTCCGACCAAAACTGGTCCGGAGTCTTGTACTCATCAAGCATGGTCCTTGCCATGTCCAGTAGAGTTCTATTCTTCCTCACCACTACAACATTTTGTTGAGGTATGTAGGGAGAAGATAACTCATGCTTGATGCCTTCCTCCTCAAGAAATCCTTCAATTTGAGAATTCTTGAACTTCGTCCCATTATTGCTTCTAATCTTTTGATTCTTAATCCAAACTCATTTTGAGCCTGTCTTAAGAATCTCTTTAAGGTCTCTTGGGTTTGAGATTTTTCCTGCAAAAAGAATACCCAAGTGAAGAAAGAATAGTCATCCACAATAACTAGATAGTACTTACTCCCGCTGATGCTTAAATAAGCGATCAGGCCGAAAAGTTTCATGTAGAGCAGCTCAAGCAGCCTGTCAGTCGTCACGATGTTCTTGTGTGGATGATGGACTCCAACTTGCTTCCCTGCTTGACATGCGCTACAAATCCTGTCTTTCTCAAAATGAACATTGGTTAGTCCTAAAATATGTTCTCCCTTTAAAAGTTTGTGAAGATTCTTCATCCCAACGTGGGCGAATCGGCGATGCCAGAGCCAGCCCATGTTAGTCTTAACAATTAAGCAAGTGTCTAGTTTAGCTTGATTATCATTAAAATAAACTAAATATAGTGACCATCTAACACTCCCTTAAATGCTATTGAATCATCACTTCTTCTAAAGACTGTAACACCTATATCGGTAAAAAGACAGTTGTAGCCCATTTTGCATAATTGAGAGATAGAAAGCAAATTGTAATCTAAAGAACCTACAAGGAAAACATTAGAAATGGAGTGGTCAGGAGATATAGCAATTTTATCCAAACCTTTGACCAAACCTTGATTTCCATCCCCGAATGTAATGCTCGTTGGGGATCTTCATTTTTCTCGTATGAGGAGAACATCCTTTTCTCCCATATCATGTGATTTGTGCACCCGCTATAGATTATCCAACTTGATCCACCGGATGCATAAACCTACAAAACAATTTTAGGCCTTGTTCTTAGGTACCCAAACGGTCTTGGGTCCTTTCACATTAGAAACAAGCACCATGGGTACCCAAACACAAGTCCCCCCAACATATTTGGCAACTACTGTGCCTGATTTGTTAGTGAGCACATAAGAAGCATCAAAAGTTCTAAATGAAATGTTATGCTCATTTGATGCATTAGGAATTTTCTTCTTAGGCATTTTGATATGAGTGGTATGCCTAGAACTAGAAGCCACATTTTTATACATAAAAGCATGGTGAGAAATAGTATGAGGTTTCCTAGCATGAATTTTCCTAATTTTATGCTCAAGATAGTTTGCAGGATATAAAATGGAACCCTCACTATCCTAAACCATGGGAGCCTTGCCCTTTACAAAATTAGACAATTTCTTAGGCGCATTAAGCTTGACATTGCTTTGGCTCCCTTGTTAAAACCCAATGCCATCCTTAATGCCAGAGCGTCTCCCATTATAGAGCATGCTTCTAGCAAATTTAAACTTTTCATTTTCTAGCTCATGCTTGGCAATTTTAGCATTTAATTTAGCAATGTGATCAGTTTGTTGTTTAATCATGGCAATGTGATCATCAATTGCTTCAACATTTATATCTCTACATCTAGTGCAAATGGAAACATGTTCGACAGTAGATGTAGATGGTTTGCAAACATTCAATTCATCAATCTTAGCATTTATACTAGCATTCTCATCTCTAAGACATGAAATTGAATCATTGCAAATGCTAAGCTCCTTAGACAAATTTTCATATTTTTCTACTTCTAGAGCATAAGCATTTTTTTAATTTAACAGATTTTGTATTTTCCTTAACGAGCAAGTCCTCTTGGCATTCTAAGAGATCATCCTTCTCATTAATGGTTTCAACTAATTCATTCAATTTTTCTTTTGGTCCATGTTAAAGTTGGCAAAGAGAGAAATTAAATCGTCTTCATTATCGCTAGATCTACCCTCATCATTGGATGTAGTATATTTAGGGGTGGCTCTAGAGTATACCTTCTTCTTTTTGCCATCCTTTGCCAAGAGACACTTGTGGCCGACGTTGGGGAAGAGAAGTCCCTTGTTGACGGTGACGTTGGCGGCGTCCTCGTCGGAGGAGGAATCAGTGGAGCTCTCGTCGGAGTCCCATTCGTGACCCATGTGCGCCTCGCCGCCCTTCTTCTTGTAGTACTTCTTATTTTCCATTTTCTTCTTCCCCTTCTTGCCTTCGTCCCTGTCACTTTCACTAGAATATGGGCATCTTGCTATAAAGTGACTGGACTTACCACACCGGTAGCACAACCTTTTAGAGTGGAGATTGTAGTCCTTCCCCCTCCTTTGCTTGAGGATTTGGCGAAAGCTCTTAATGATGAGAGCCATCTCCTCGTTGTCGAGCTTAGAGGCATCGATTGGAAGCCTTCTTGGTGTGGACTCCTCCTTCTTTTCTTCTGTTGCCTTAAATGCAACGGGTTGTACCTCAGGTGTAGAGGTTGTGCCATGCTCCAAGTTGACAATGTGTTTGGAGTCTTTGATCATAAGTTCAAAGCTCACAAACTTGCCAATCACCTCCTCAGGAGACATCTGTTTATATTTAGGATCCTCACATATTAATTGTACTTGAGTAGGATTATGAAAAATGAGGAATCTTAGAATAACCTTGATCATTTCATGGTCATCCCATTTGGTGCTCCCGAGGTTGCACACTTGATTGACCATAGTCTTGAGCCGGTTGTACATGGCTTGCGACTCTTCTCTTTTGTTGAGGACGAACCGACCGAGCTCTCCCTCGATCGTCTCTCGCTTGGTGATCTTGGTCACCTCGTCCCCTTCGTGCGCCGTTTTGAGGATGTCCCAAATTTCCTTGACATTCTTTAGCCCTTGCACGTTGTTATACTCCTCTCGACATAAAGAGACGAGGAGTATAGAAGTTGCTTGGGAGTTAAAATGCCTAATTTGAGCGGCCTCATTCGAGTCGTAGTCCTTGTCCCCCACTTGAGGTGCCTGCGCTCCAAACTCGATAATATCCCATATACTTTCTTGGAGTGAGGTTAGATGGTGGCTCATTTTATCACTCCACATGCAATAATCTTCACCATCAAAATTTGGTGGTTTGCCTAGGGGTACGAAAAGTAATGGAGCGCGCTTTGAAATACGGGGACAGCGTAGGGCCATCTTACTATACTTCTTGCGCTCATGGCGCTTAGAAGTAGTGGACAACTCAGTGCCAGAGGTGGAGGGTGTTGAAGAGTCGGTCTCCTAGTAGACCACCTTTCCATCTTCTTTTTCTTCTTGTCACCCCTCCTATGTGACTTGATGGAGGAAGAGGATTCCTCCTTGTACTTGTTGCCAGACTCCCTTGAGAGAGTCTTCCCCGAGCCCGTGGGCTTGTCGCTGGTCATGATCTCCCTCTTGGCGTGATCTCCAAACATCACTTCGAGTTGGTTAGACTCTTAATGAAGCACTGGCTTTGATACCAATTGAAAGTCACCTAGAGGGGGGTGAATAGGCAAAACCTGAAATTTATAAATTTAAAAACACACTAAGGCCGTGGTTAGCGTTAGAATTAAATCTGAGGTGGAAGATCGTTTCTCTTGCCACGAGTTGCTCAAATGATGCGGATGACGTTTGGGAGCAAACTCAAATCAATATTGGCAAGGAAACTTTAGAGAGAGGAAAGAGGGAAAACAAATCAAATAGAAATCAATACAAGTGGACACGGTGATTTGTTTTACCGAGGTTCGATTCCAAATAACCTAGTCCACATTGAGGAGGCCACAAAGGCCGGATCTATTTCAACCCTTTCCCTCTCTCTCAAATGGTCACTTAGACCGAGTTAGCCTTCTCTTAATCACACAGGTCACTGAGACCGCACAAGGACCACCACACACTTGGTGTCTCTTGCTTGTCTTTACAAAGCACTCAAGAATTAGAATGAGAAAGGAAGAAGGCAATCCAAGCAACAAGAGTGCAAATGAACACAAGAACTCTCTCTCTCTCTCAAGTCACTAAGTGGTGGAGTTTATTTTGGGACTTGGAGATGATTTTGATCTATTGAATGTGTCTTGGACTAAAGTCTTTTGCTCTTGTTTTGAATGTTGAATTCAGAATACTTGGATGGCTTTGAATGAGGTGGTTGGGGGTATTTATAGCCCCCAACTACTTCCTAGCCATTAACTGACTTTGTTGTCGATGGGCGCACCGGACAGTCACTATTCACTGTCCGGTGCGCGCCACGTCAGCGTGCCCATTAGGGTTTGGAGCTGTTGACCATTGGAGCTCTTTGTCTTTTGTTGCACCGGACAGTCCGATGCCACACCGGCAGTCCCGTGACTTCTGACATCTGCGCTCTAACTTCTGCACGACACTATTCACCACTGTTCATCTGAGCAGTCGACCGTTGACGCACAGGGAGCCATTGCTCCGCTAGCTCACCGGATAGTCCGGTGAATTATAGTGGAGCGCGCCTTGTGAATTCCTGAGAGTGGCTAGTTTGATTGCGCCTGGGCCTGGCGGTGCACACCAGACACTATCCGGTGCGCCATTTTTCAGCACACGCTAAGTCCTTTGCTCCAAATTTAATTGTCGCTAACTGAATTTCTTTCTTGGTTTGTGTTGAACCTTATGCACCTGAGATAAATGATATCTAGACAAACTAGTTAGTCCACATGGTTTGTGTTGGTCATCAACCACAAAAATCGACTATAGGAAATGATTAGGTCCATTTCCCTTTCACCAGTCAGTCCTTATGTGATCAAAATAATTGGTTACATTGGGACTTTGGACAAACTTGGTCGTGAACTCAAGGATGACCTAGCTATTGATGTTGTTCTCTAGTCGCTCCCTCCGAGCTATGAGCCGTTCATAATGAACTGCTAGATGAATGGCTTGGAGAAAACATTGGCGGAATTGCATGGGATACTAAAGACAGCTAAGGAAAACATGAAGAAAAATCCTACTCATGCGATGACAATTTAAAAGGAGAACAAGAAGAGGAAGCATTGGACACCTCCTAAGGGCAAAGGCATGGGTAAGAATGTTCCCAAGAGATCTCAAGCTCTAAGCCTAAGCCAAAGGGAAAGTCTAGCCCTTCCCCTCATGATAAATGCTTCCATTATCATGACAAGGGACATTGGTCAATGAACTGCAAGAAGTAATTGGAGGAACTCAAGAAGAAGAAGAATGGAAGTGAGACTTCTTCTTTAGGTATAAATGTTATAGAAATTAATATTGCGACATCTTCTGATGAATCATGGGTATTTGATACTAGATCGATGATTCACACTTGCAAATCATTACATGGACTAAAACGACTAGAAGATTCGCAAAAGGTGAGATGGATGTATGTGTCAGCATTGGAGCAAGAGTTATGGTCATAGCAATCAACACCTAAAACTTATTGTTACCCTCAGGATTAGGTTTGGAGTTGAATAATTGTTATTGCGTCCCGTGTTTTAATAAGAACATTATCTCTTTTTCATGTCCGGAATAAGTAGATAGTTATGAGATTATAATAAAGAACAAGTGTTGTTCTATTTATTATAATGATATTTTCTATTTTCATTTTCTATTGGTGAATGTATTATATGTTCTTGATTCTGAGAATAAAACTGTCTGTAACTTTAATACTAAAAGGTTTCGACCAAATGATTTGAATCCTACTTTTATTTGGCATTGCCATTTAGGCCATATAAATGAGAAATGCATTAAAAACACCACAACGATGGTTTGCTTAACTCATTTGATTTTGAATCACTTGACGTGTGCGAGTTTTGTTTGCTTGGGAAGATGACCAAAGCACCTTTCACTGATGTATTTTGACCAATGAGCTCAAATGCCATAGGAGGATTTTAGTACTTCATTACTTTTATCGATGACTTCAGTAGATATGGATATATATATACCTAATGAGGCACAGGTCTGAATCGTTTGAAAAGTTTAAAGAATTTTAAAATGAAGTACAAAATCAACTTGGCAAGACAATTAAATTTTTGCGATCAAATCGTGGAGGTGAATATTTGAGGCAAGAATTTAATAATCATCTTAAATAATTTGGAATTGTTCCGTAGTTGACTCCACCTAGAACGTCTCAATGGAATGGGTTATCTGAACGGAGGAATCAAACCTTGTTAGACATGGTTAGGTCAATGATGAGCCAAACTGATCTTCCACTATCGTTTTTGGGGTTATGCTCTTGAAACAGTCATGCTTACACTAAACAATGTTCCGACTAAGTCTATTGAAAAGACTCCATATGAGATGTGGACTGGGAAACGTCCTAGATTGACTTTCCTCAAAGTTTGGGGGATGTGAAGCTTATGTCAAACGTTTGATGTCAGATAAACTCACTACAAAAATCAAACAAATGCATTTTATGGGGTATCCAAAAGGGAAACCAAAGAATATTATTTTTATAATAAAGCCGAGGGCAAAGTGTTTGTTGATCACAATGGTGTCTTTTTAGAGAAAGTGTTTCACACTAAAGGAGTTAGTGGGAGCAAAGTGCAACTTGATGAAATTCAAGAAACACCTAAAAATGTTTCATCACCCACTGAACTCGTACAAGATGTACAAAATGTTGTGCAATCTATTGCTGAAGCACCAGCCCCATGTAGGTCTACAAGGAAACACAACGTAACTCAAAAGTTCACACTCCTAACCACGAAGCATCGTGGCATATTATTGTTGGACAATGATGAGCCTATAATCTACAAAGAAGCAACGATGGGACCCGACTCCGATAAATTGCTTGGAGCCATGGAATCTGAAATACAATTCATGCATGACAATCAAGTTTACAACTTGATTGATCCAATCGATGGTGTGAGGCCTATGGACTGCAAGTGGGTTTACAAGAAAAAGACAGACATGGATGGAAATGTTCACATCTATAAAGCATGATTGGTGGTCAAAGGTTTCAAATAGATTCATGGTGTAGACTTGTTGCCACCCGAAACCCACCGGCGAGAGACGGCAGGCAACACGAGGAGCGGAGAGTCCTCCGGAGCGACTGGTGGGCCTCGGTCCCTCGGTCAACGGCCTGGATCCTATCGCACGACCAGGCTATGAGGTTCGCTAGGCATGCCACCTAACCTATACCCGATCAAGAGGGTGTTGACGTGCTCCAAATTGGTTTATTGCATAAACAATCACATGCAAACATCAGTACGAGCCGTGTTAGGCTCCTCAAGAGGTATCGGCCGTAAAGAGTCGATGGCTTCCCGAAATCTGGTCGGGCCTACGTATCAGAGACACGTAGAGCCAATAACACTCGAAAACCCTATCCCGCTCACATCAAGTGGATCCAAACCACCACAGTTAAAGCCTTCACTGCATAATCAGAACATCCTACCAGTAGTTGGGCCTAGCAAACATGACAGTCGACATGATGCCAACCGGATCAGAGGCCTAAAATCAGCGTGAGCCGATTCCCGGAACAATCCTTGCTCAAGTGAAGCATTTAATAACATATGCATATATGTAAACAAGGGGGCATAATATGTGAAATGACATAGTCTATTCAAAAATTGGAGAAGACATGTAAATTATACCGATCGTTGAATGAAACCACTTGAAGATTTGCATTGGAAGCTTATTGTCTTTCTCCGGGGACTCCATTTCCTTTAATGAGACTACTACACACATAATAGGCTTGAAAAGCGGTGTTAGTCTCAAAGACTTAGATTATATAGTAATCTCCCCCTAAAAGTGTGCATACAAGTTTTGAATACTTGTAGTATACATGCACATTGATTTTGAGATCAAGATGGTAAATTATCTCTAATTTGTACTTTGGCACATATACTTCAAAATGGCACCGATTGAAGGATATAACTTTAGAAACAAGTGATAGTGTCTTTTATCTAGGAATTTTAATTAACCTATGTGTCGTGCTTTATTAAACATTTTAAAGCATGTAGGTTTTCCCAACAAGTCTGAAATTAAAATCAAGTATTCCTACCATATGATATACCTGGAGTGCATGCTTATGCAATTGAAAGTAAATACCACAAGTAGAACTAGGCATGAGAGGTAAGCTAGATAACATATTAAAATAGGTACTCATATCTAAAAACAAGAAATAGCAATAAAAACTAGTTACCTTAGTCATGGATGGAGAATTTGGGTCCAAAATTTTCACTAACCCACTTGGAAATAAACTTGATCCAACATGATGCATTTCATGATATACATCCATATTTGCTAAGTCTCTAAATTCCCCAAAGTCCTTCAGACTTCTCACTTCCCTCTCGAGACCCAAACTTTCTTGATGCTTTTTGTGGTTGAGACAATCTCCTTTGTTACCCAGATGTGTTTGGCCCCCTTTCCTTTGTTAGCTTACTTGTTGGCCTTGATTACTATCACCTTTCCTTTGTTCTTTTTGATTAAGTGCGATGTAGAGGCCTTTTGTCCACCTTGTTGATGTAGGTGTTGGAGATTATGCTTGTTTCCTCCTTTTGCTTTTCCCCAATCTTTGCCTTGCATTGGTAAGATTTATGGCCTTCCTTATGACAGAGCCAACAAACCATAGTTTCTCCCTCCATAGGCTTGTTCACTCCTGCAGTTGTAACACCCTAGGTATTACCAGAACTAAAACCTAACATAGCATCATATGCATTGGCATCTTTGTGTTGTAATACACCTAGGATGCATTCACTAGGATCCAGAAAACTCTAAGTGGGATGGGATGATTGGTAGAGAATAGAAAACCTAGTTTTGAATAACTCCAATTTTGACCCCCAAAAGTGGACCTTGTGATCTAGCAATATTTTGCTAAAAGTTAAAATACCAAAGTCATAGAGTTTTCCAAACCAAACAACTTTCATGTGTAGGGATTTCCAAGTTTTATAGGAAAAGTGAGAAAAAAACTCAAAACTAAGTTTGATGTAGGGTTTGGAGATTTGGAAAATATTGTTAATTAGTTGTATTTGGACCTTTATAACTTTTGATTTATAGACAGTTTGAAAATGGTCACTGTAGCAAAGTTGTAGAGCTACACTTGGTGTACAAACTTGATTAAGTTACTCAACCCTAAAACCATATGAAACTGGTTGTAAACGTTTCCCCAAAGTGGAATGTTTAATCCTGAAATTCTAACTTAATGGCTTTTTTGAACTCCAGTTCTTGCAGTATGAAGCAACTTTGGAGGCCTGTTAGTGGCTAATCTATGCAGTTCTGGACTAGGGGTATTGTAACAAAGTGAATGATCCTCGGAAACAAATGAGTTCTTCGAAACTTGGCACCCCGATTAAGTTATCTGGTTCACTTGCATATCCATCTAAGGCCTTGAGGGCAAGGATTGGTGTACGTGGGCCCGATAATTTGGTAGGGTTGTGACAGCTAGTATCGGAGCATGCACCTATTGTTGTAAACAGTAGAATAATCTTTTGAACTTTTGAACTTCTCTTCAAAAGAATTTGAGTCCAAATGATTTTGGAAAAAACTTAAACTTGGTTACATGCCTGGTAGTAAAAGTGCAAATAGTACTATGGTTAAGCTAAGGACTATTAGGTGGCTTAGCTTAAGATACTAACTACTAACCCACAACTGGGAAGGTTAATGCATACAAGTCTAATGTTATTTTGGGTCATTCGATTTTGGATGGATCGTCGACCAAGGTAAAGTGAGCTATGAACGCATGACCGAACAAATGTAGATCTAGGGGAGTGCTTAAATGTGGCGCTTGACTATATACATATTTTCATATGTGTATATATGAAGGCTGCGATGGGAGTATTTATTTTTCTAGGATTCTGTACCCCATGGATATGTATGGGTACACCAACATGGGAAGACTGAGAAGTGTAATGTACTTGTAACGATGCACCTAAGCTCAAGTAAGAAGGTGAGTTACCACAATGAGTTGCCCTATGGTTAGAGTGTGGCAGTGGCGCCTATACGTGGCTCGGTGCTTAATGAGGAGCTGGCCTCCATATCTCTACTAATCCTTAAGACGATAGTGTAGACCAGGCATAACCATGCCCCCACCTCCATCTCCACCGTCCGATTGCGTTCATCCCCATCGTCCGATCTCGTCCATCCTCGCTCGCGAGTCGCGCCTAGCGCCGGATCCGCTCTTGACCTCGCCTCCATCCCCGTCATGCGCGCAGCCACCCCCGCCTCCATCCCAACAATGCCCCAGCCATGCCCGCACCGATAAGTCTCCCTCCAACGACGCGTGCCCGCTCTGCGGCGAGATCGTCGGCCCCCCTCGCGCGTCGCCCTCGGCAGGCGGCCCTTTCCCTCTGATGCCCTCGCGCTTGTGGTGTCCCCCGCCGACGAGGCATTCGCGCTGTGCGAGGTGCTGGTGCGACACCGTCACGGTGTCACGGACCTGCAGGCAGATCCTCCTCTACAGGCCCGTACAGCTCCCACCCGTCCTCAGATCGACGTGCGCCGCCATTCGCCTCCGCCTGTCCCTCTGCGCTCGACTGAGCCCGGCTGAAAGGGAATTAGGCTTACACCTAGTCCCCAAATAATTTTGGTGGTTGAATTGCCCAACACAAATATTGGACTAACTAGTTTGCTCTAGTGCATAAGCTATATAGGTGCAAAAGGTTCACACTTAGCCAATAAAAAGATCAAGTGTTGGATTCAACTAAGGAGCATTGAGGCAACCAAAGGCACCTCTGGTCTGGGGGCACCGGACTGTCCGGTGTACACCGGACAGTGTCCGGTGCGCCACCGGTACACCAGAGGACTCCGACTTCAAACTCTTCGCCTTCGGGAATTCTCGGAAGCCGGCGCGCTATAATTCACCGGACTGTCCGGTGTGCACCGGACATGTCCGGTGCTCCAAGGAAGCGCGGTCTCCGGAACTCGCCAGCCTCGGGTTCGCGCGGCAGCCGCTCCGCTAAAATTCACCGGACTGTCCGGTGTGCACCGGACTGTCCGGTGTGCCAGCGGAGCAACGGCTATTTCGGCGCCAACGGCTACCTGCGGTGCATTTAATGCGCGTGCAGCGCGCGCAGTCGTCAGGATCGCCCATACCGGTGCACCGGACATCAAACAGTACATGTCCGGTGTGCACCGGACACCCAGGAGGGCCCAGAAGTCAGAAGCTCCAACGGTCAGAATCCAACGGCATTGGTGACGTGGCAGGGGCACCGGACTGTCCGGTGTGCACCGGACTGTCCGGTGTGCTATCGAACAGACAGCTTCCAGCAACGGTCACTTTTGGTGGTTGGGGCTATAAATACCCCAACCACCCCACCATTCATTGCATCCAAGTTTTCCAACCTCCAACCACTTACAAGAGCTAGGCATTCAATTCTAGACATACACAAAGAGATCAAATCCTCTCCAATTCCACTTAAGCATTTAGTGACTAGCGAGAGAGATTTGCCGTGTTCTTTTGAGCTCTTGCGCTTGGATCGCTTTCTTTCTTTCTCACTTGTTCTTGTGATCATCACTCAACTGTAACCAAGGCAAGAGGCACCAATTGTGTGGTGGCCCTTGCGGGGAAGTTTTTGTTCCCGTTTGATTGAGAAGAAGAGAAAGCTCACTCGATCCGTGGGATCGTTTGAGAGAGGGAAGGGTTGAAAGAGACCCGGCCTTTGTGGCCTCCTCAACGGGGAGTAGGTTTGCGAGAACCGAACCTCGGTAAAACAAATCCGCGTGTCAAAATCTTATTCGCTTGCGATTTGTTTTGCGCCCTCTCTCGCGGACTCGTTTATATTTCTAACGCTAACCCCGGCTTGTAGTTGTGATTATTTTTGTAAATTTCAGTTTCGCCCTATTCACCCCCCTCTAGGCGACTATCAATTGGTATCAGAGCCCGGTGCTTCATTAAAGCCTAACCGCTCGAAGTGATGTCGGGAGATGGAGACCGGCGATAACAAGCCCACTACAAGCCAAGGGAGCACTTCATCGGAAGAGTCCCGCACCAAGAGAAGGGAGAAGAAGAAGAACTCCAAGCGGAAGGAGAAAAGATCTTCCTCTTCTCACCACAAGGAGAAGAAGGAAAAATCTTCTTCTCACAAGTCGCATCGGAGTGGGGACAAGCACAAGAGGATGAGGAAGGTGGTCTACTACGAGACCGACACCTCATCGACATCCACCTCCGGCTCCGACGCGGCATCCGTCACTTCTAAACGCCAAGAGCGTAAGAAGTATAGTAAGATTCCCCTACGCTACCCTCGCATTCCTAGACATACACCTTTACTTTCCGTTCCATTAGGCAAACCACCAACTTTTAATGGTGAAGATTATGCTATGTGGAGTAATTTAATGCGATTTCATCTAACCTCTCTCCACAAAAGTATATGGGATGTTGTTGAGTATGGTGTACAGGTACCATCCGTAGGGGATGAGAACTATGACACGGACGAAGTGGCCCAAATCGAGCACTTCAACTCCCAAGCCGCAACCATTCTCCTTGCCTCTCTAAGCAAGGAGGAATACAACAAAGTGCAAGGGTTGAAGAACGCAAAGGAGATTTGGGACCTACTCAAGACGGCGCACGAGGGTGATGAACTCACCAAGATCACCAAACGGGAAACGATCGAGGGGGAGCTCGGTCGCTTCCGTCTTCGCCAAGGGGAGGAGCCACAAGACATGTACAACCGGCTCAAGACCTTGGTGAACCAAGTGCGCAACCTCGGGAGCGCAAAATGGGATGACCACGAAGTGGTTAAGGTTATTCTAAGAGCCCTTATTTTCCTTAACCCCACTCAAGTACAATTAATTCGTGGTAATCCTAGATATCCACTAATGACCCCTAAGGAAGTCATCGGGAATTTTGTTAGTTTTGAATGCATGATTAAGGGCTCAAAGAAGATCAACGAGCTTGATGAACCCTCCACATCCGAGGCGCAACCCGTGGCCTTCAAGGCAACGGAGGAGAAGAAGGAGGAGTCTACACCAAGTAGACAACCAATTGACGCCTCCAAGCTCGACAACGAGGAGATGGCCCTAATCATCAAAAGCTTTCGGCAAATCCTCGAGCAACGGAAGGGGAAGGATTACAAATCCCGTTCCAAGAAGGTTTGCTACAAGTGTGGTAAGCCCGGTCATTTTATTGCAAAATGTCCTATGTCTAGTGACAGTGACAGGGGCGACGACAAGAAGGGAAAGAGGAAAGAAAAGAAGAAGTACTACAAGAAGAAGGGCGGCGATGCCCATGTTTGTCGGGAGTGGGACTCCGACGAAAGCTCAAGCGACTCCTCCGACGACGAGGACGCCGCCAACATCGCCGTCACCAAGGGCCTCCTCTTCCCCAACGTCGGCCACAAGTGTCTCATGGCCAAGGACGGCAAAAAGAAGGTAAAATCAAGGTCCTCCACTAAATATGAAACATCTAGTGATGAGGATGATGATAAAAATGAGGAGGATAATTTGCGTATTCTTTTTGCCAACCTTAACATGGAACAAAAGGAAAAATTAAATGAGCTAATTAGTGCCATCCATGAAAAGGATGATCTCTTGGACTCCCAAGAGGACTTCCTAATCAAGGAAAACAAGAAACATGTTAAGGTTAAAAATGCTTATGCTCTAGAAGTAGAAAAATGTAACAAATTATCTAGTGAGCTAAGCACATGCCATGACACTATTGCCAACCTTAAAAATGAAAATGTCAAATTAATTGCTAAGGTTGATTCTCATGTTTGCATTGATCCTAGAAATGATAATGTTGATTTGCTAGCTAGGGTTGATGAGTTGAATGCTTCTATTGCTAGCCTTAGAAATGAGAATGAGAAACTAATTGCTAAGGCTAAAAATTTTGATGTTTGCAATGCTACTATTTCCGACCTTAGAACCAAAAATGATATGTTGCATGCTAAGGTTGTTGAACTTAAATCTTGCAAACCCTCTACATCTAATGTTGAGCATGTTTCCATTTGTACTAGATGTAGAGATATTAATGTTGATGCTATCCATGATCACCTAGCCTTAATTAAAAAACAAAATGATCACATAGCACAAATTAATGCTAAGATTAGAGAGCATGACTTAGAAAATGAAAAATTTAAACTTGCTAGAAGCATGCTCTATAATGGGAGACGCCCAGGCATTAAGGACGGCATTGGCTTCCAAAAGGGAGACAATGTCAAAATTAATGCCCCTCCAAAGAACTTATCTAACTTTGTTAAGGGCAAGGCTCCCATGCCTCAGGATAACGAGGGTTACATTTTGTACCCTGCCGGCTATCCTGAGAGCAAGATTAGGAAAATTCATTCTAGGAAGTCTCACTCTGGCCCTAATCATGCTTTTATGTATAAGGGTGAGACATCTAGATCTAGGCAACCAACCCATGCCAAGTTGCCTAGAAAGAAAACTCCTAATGCATCAAATGATCATAGTATTTCATTTAAAACTTTTGATGCATCTTATGTTTTAACTAACAAATCAGGCAAGGTAGTTGCCAAAATTGTTGGGGGCAAACACAAGGGCTCCAAGACTTGTGTTTGGGTACCCAAAGTTCTCATTTCTAATGCCAAAGGACCCAAAACCGTTTGGGTACCTAAAACAAAGAACTAAACTTGTTTTGTAGGTTTATGCATCCGGGGGCTCAAGTTGGATACTCGACAGCGGGTGCACAAACCACATGACAGGGGAGAAAAGGATGTTCTCCTCATATGAGAAAAATCAAGATCCCCAACGAGCTATCACATTCGGGGATGGAAATCAAGGTTTGGTCAAAGGGTTGGGTAAAATTGCTATATCACCTGACCATACTATTTCCAATGTTTTTCTTGTAGATTCCTTAGATTACAATTTGCTTTCCGTATCCCAATTATGTCAAATGGGCTACAACTGTCTTTTTACTGATACAGGTGTTACTGTCTTTAGAAGAAGTGATGATTCAGTAGCATTTAAGGGAGTGTTAGAGGGTCAGCTATACTTGGTAGATTTTGATAGAGCTGAACTCAACACTTGCTTAGTTGCTAAGACTAACTTGGGTTGGCTCTGGCACCGCCGACTAGCCCATGTTGGAATAAAGAATCTTCACAAGCTTCTAAAGGGAGAACACATTTTAGGACTAACCAATGTTCATTTTGAGAAAGACAGGATTTGTAGCGCGTGCCAAGCCGGGAAGCAAGTTGGTGTCCATCATCCACACAAAAACATCATGACTACCGACAGGCCACTGGAGCTCCTACACATGGACCTTTTCGGCCCGATCGCTTACATAAGCATCGGCGGTAGTAAGTATTGTCTTGTAATTGTGGATGATTATTCTCGCTTCACTTGGGTATTCTTTTTGCAGGAAAAATCACAAACCCAAGAGACCTTAAAAGGATTCTTGAGACGAGCTCAAAATGAGTTCGGCTTAAGGATCAAGAAAATTAGAAGCGACAACGGAACGGAGTTCAAGAACTCACAAATAGAAGGCTTTCTTGAGGAGGAGGGCATCAAGCATGAGTTCTCGTCTCCCTACACTCCACAACAAAATGGTGTAGTGGAGAGGAAGAATCGAACTCTATTGGACATGGCAAGAACCATGCTTGATGAGTACAAGACACCGGATCGGTTTTGGGCCGAGGCGGTCAACACTGCCTGCTACGCCATCAACCGGTTATATCTTCACCGAATCCTCAAGAAGACATCTTATGAACTCCTAACCGGTAAAAAGCCCAATATTTCATATTTTAGAGTTTTTGGTAGCAAATGTTTTATACTTGTTAAGAGAGGTAGAAAATTTAAATTTGCTCCTAAAACTATAGAAGGCTTTTTACTAGGATATGACTCAAACACAAGGGCATATAGAGTCTTTAACAAGTCCTCAGGACTTGTTGAAGTTTCTTGTGACGTTGTGTTTGATGAGACTAACGGCTCTCAAGTAGAGCAAGTTGATCTTGATGAAATAGGTGAAGAACAGGCTCCATGCATAGCGCTAAGGAACATGTCCATCGGGGACGTGTGTCCTAAGGAATCCGAAGAGCCTCCAAATGCGCAAGATCAACCATCCTCCTCCATGCAAGCATCTCCACCAACTCAAGTTGAGGATCAGGCTCAAGATGTTGAACAAGAAGTTCAAGAAGATGAGCCACCTCAAAATGACGGCAACGATCAAGGGGGAGATGCAAATGATGAAGACAAGGAGGATGAACAACCAAGACCGCCACACCCAAGAGTCCACCAAGCAATACAACGAGATCACCCCGTCGACACCATCCTCGGCGACATTCATAAGGGGGTAACTACTCGATCTCGTGTTGCTCATTTTTGTGAACATTACTCTTTTGTTTCCTCTATTGAGCCACACAGGGTAGAGGAAGCACTTCAAGATTCGGATTGGGTGATGGCGATGCAAGAGGAGCTCAACAATTTCACAAGGAACGAGGTATGGCACTTAGTTCCACGTCCTAATCAAAATGTTGTAGGAACCAAGTGGGTCTTCCGCAACAAGCAAGACGAGCATGGTGTGGTGACAAGGAACAAAGCTCGACTCGTGGCCAAGGGGTATTCACAAGTCGAAGGTTTGGATTTTGGTGAAACCTATGCACCCGTAGCTAGGCTTGAGTCAATTCGCATATTATTAGCCTATGCTACTTACCATGGCTTCAAGCTTTATCAAATGGACGTAAAGAGTGCCTTCCTCAATGGACCAATCAAGGAGGAGGTCTATGTTGAGCAACCTCCCGGCTTTGAAGACAGTGAGTACCCTAACCATGTTTATAGGCTCTCTAAGGCGCTTTATGGGCTCAAGCAAGCCCCAAGAGCATGGTATGAATGCCTTAGAGATTTCCTTATTGCTAATGGCTTCAAAGTCGGCAAGGCCGATCCTACTTTATTCACTAAGACTCTTGACAATGATTTGTTTGTATGCCAAATTTATGTTGATGATATCATATTTGGGTCTACTAACAAATCTACATGTGAAGAATTTAGTAGGATCATGACACAAAAATTCGAGATGTCGATGATGGGGGAGTTGAAGTATTTTCTAGGATTCCAAGTCAAGCAACTCCAAGAGGGCACCTTCATCAGCCAAACAAAGTATACTCAAGACATTCTAAGCAAGTTTGGAATGAAGGATGCCAAGCCCATCAAGACACCCATGGGAACTAATGGGCATCTCGACCTCGACACGGGAGGTAAGTCCGTGGATCAAAAGGTATACCGGTCGATGATTGGTTCATTGCTTTATTTATGTGCATCTCGACCGGACATTATGCTTTCCGTTTGCATGTGTGCGAGATTCCAAGCCGACCCTAAGGAATCACACCTTACGGCCGTAAAACGAATCTTGAGATATTTGGCTTATACTCCTAAGTTTGGGCTTTGGTACCCTCGGGGATCCACTTTTGATTTGATTGGGTATTCGGATGCCGATTGGGCGGGGTGTAGGATTAATAGGAAGAGCACATCGGGGACTTGCCAGTTCTTGGGAAGATCCTTGGTGTCATGGGCTTCAAAGAAGCAAAATTCGGTCGCTCTTTCCACCGCCGAAGCCGAGTATATTGCTGCAGGCCATTGTTGCGCGCAATTGCTTTGGATGAGGCAAACCCTGCGGGACTACGGTTACAAATTAACCAAAGTCCCCTTGCTATGTGATAATGAGAGTGCAATCAAAATGGCCGACAATCCCGTCGAGCATAGCCGCACTAAACACATAGCCATTCGGTATCATTTTCTTCGGGATCACCAACAAAAGGGGGATATCGAGATTTCATACATTAACACTAAAGATCAATTAGCCGATATCTTTACCAAGCCACTTGATGAACAATCTTTTATCCGACTTAGGCATGAGCTTAATATTCTTGATTCTAGAAATTTCTTTTGCTAATCTTGCACACATAGCTCATAAATATACCTTTGATCATGTCTCTTTTATATATGCTATGACTAATGTGTTTTCAAGTGTATTTCAAACCAAGTCATAGGTATATTGAAAGGGAATTGGAGTTTTCGGCGAAGACAAGGCTTCCACTCCACTCTACTACTCATTCTTCGCCGTCGCCCCGCATCATCTCTCCAACTTTGGTATAATCTTCACTCATTCATTTCATGACCAAAGGGGGAGAAAGTACTTCATTGGGCTCTAATGTTTCCGTTTTTGGCGATTCATGCCAAAGGGGGAGAAAATATGAGCCCAAAGCAAAAGGACCGCACCACCACCTAATTTTGTAAATTTGATGATTTTAAATTGGTAAATTTCAAAATTGGTATCTCTTTGTGTTCTAAAGGGGGAGCAACTAGTATTTTCAAAATTGATATCTTAAAACCCTCTTGAACACTAAGAGGAGACCTTATTTGAGGGGGAGTTTTGTTTAGTCAAAGGAAAGCATTTGAACAAAGGAAGAAAATTTCAAATCTTGAAAATGCTTTGCAAAATCTTATTCATTTACCTTTGACTATCTTGCAAAAGGACTTTGAAAAGAATTTACAAAAGAATTTGCAAAAACAAAACTCTTGGTGTAAATGTGGTCCAATATGTCAAAAACAAAGAAACCATCCATGCGCATCACATAAGTACTTATATTGGCTCAATTCAAAGCAACCTTTGCACTTACATTATGCAAACTAGTTCAATTATGCACTTCTATATTTGCTTTGGTTTGTGTTGGCATCAATCACCAAAAAGGGGGAGATTGAAAGGGAATTAGGCTTACACCTAGTCCCCAAATAATTTTGGTGGTTGAATTGCCCAACACAAATATTGGACTAACTAGTTTGCTCTAGTGCATAAGCTATACAGGTGCAAAAGGTTCACACTTAGCCAATAAAAAGATCAAGTGTTGGATTCAACTAAGGAGCATTGAGGCAACCAAAGGCACCTCTGGTCTGGGGGCACCGGACTGTCCGGTGTACACCGGACAGTGTCCGGTGCGCCACCGGTACACCAGAGGACTCCGACTTCAAACTCTTCGCCTTCGGGAATTCTCGGAAGCCGGCGCGCTATAATTCACCGGACTGTCCGGTGTGCACCGGACATGTCCGGTGCTCCAAGGAAGCGCGGTCTCCGGAACTCGCCAGCCTCGGGTTCGCGCGGCAGCCGCTCCGCTAAAATTCACCGGACTGTCCGGTGTGCCAGCGGAGCAACGGCTATTTCGGCGCCAACGGCTACCTGCGGTGCATTTAATGCGCGCGCAGCGCGCGCAGTCGTCAGGATCGCCCATACCGGTGCACCGAACATCAAACAGTACATGTCCGGTGTGCACCGGACACCCAGGAGGGCCCAGAAGTCAGAAGCTCCAACGGTCAGAATCCAACGGCATTGGTGACGTGGCAGGGGCACCGGACTGTCCGGTGTGCACCGGACTGTCCGGTGTGCCATCGAACAGACAGCTTCCAGCAACGGTCACTTTTGGTGGTTGGGGCTATAAATACCCCAACCACCCCACCATTCATTGCATCCAAGTTTTCCAACCTCCAACCACTTACAAGAGCTAGGCATTCAATTCTAGACATACACAAAGAGATCAAATCCTCTCCAATTCCACTTAAGCATTTAGTGACTAGCGAGAGAGATTTGCCGTGTTCTTTTGAGCTCTTGCGCTTGGATCGCTTTCTTTCTTTCTCACTTGTTCTTGTGATCATCACTCAACTGTAACCAAGGCAAGAGGCACCAATTGTGTGGTGGCCCTTGCGGGGAAGTTTTTGTTCCCGTTTGATTGAGAAGAAGAGAAAGCTCACTCGATCCGTGGGATCGTTTGAGAGAGGGAAGGGTTGAAAGAGACCCGGCCTTTGTGGCCTCCTCAACGGGGAGTAGGTTTGCGAGAACCGAACCTCGGTAAAACAAATCCGCGTGTCAAAATCTTATTCGCTTGCGATTTGTTTTGCGCCCTCTCTCGCGGACTCGTTTATATTTCTAACGCTAACCCCGGCTTGTAGTTGTGATTATTTTTGTAAATTTCAGTTTCGCCCTATTCACCCCCCTCTAGGCGACTATCACCGGCAACCCCCGCCCTCGACGTCGATCAGCGCCGCTCCCCCGTTCCCCGCACCACCTCCCCCTCGGCGCTCCCGATCCCATTCACCGTGTATGCACCCCGCCCTGGACGCCAATCCACGCTGCTCCCACCGCCTCCGACAACCACGGGACACCGCCAATTGCTCCCTCGACGCTGATTTGGCAACGCCGCTCCCGTTCCCGGCTGCCTCGCATTGGCAGGGGGCGCCCGCGCGTGCGCCTCCTCATACCTCGCCGCTGACCCACCCCCGCCCGCGGCCTCCGTGGAGGTGGTCAAACACCTGCTGGGCAACCTGCTGCGGGAGCCCGAGAACGACAAGTTCAGGCGGGTGAGGCTGAGCAACCCGCGGATCAAAGAGGCCGTGGCGGACAGGGAAGGCGGGATGGAGCTCTTGGAGGCCGTCGGGTTCAGGGTCAGAGATGAGGGCGGAGAACCCTTCGCCGTGATGAACGAAGTGCCCAGGGACGCGAGGCTCAATGGGATCAGGAGGGCCGTCCTCCTGCTCGAGGGGGCACACCCCTCTGCGCCTCCAGTAAAGGCAGAGGTTGAGGCCAAGGAGAGCTGCAGTAATGTCCAAGGTCGATGGATCCTCCACCATCGCCTCGCTTCCCACAATGTGGCCTGTGCCATCTCCAAGGTCGATGCATCCAACGCCGCTGCTACCCCATCTCCAAGGTCAGTGGATCCTCCTCCGTCGCCCACCCCACAACGTCGCTTGCGCCATCTCGTTGTCCATGTTGTGTCGCCCGTGTTGGAGCTGTTGGGGCTGGACAAGTACGACACCACTGGGCGGAGGGAGGTTCTAGAGTCTGGCGACATGACGGTGCTGCTGCGGCAAGCGGAGGCGAGGACGAGGCATTGGCCCAGACGCTGCTACACCTCAGCTGGATAGTGATGAAGGGGTCTGCGGTCTGCCGCTATGAAAGATTCGCTCGGTGCCCTCTGAACTGCATTGGCATGTAGATAGAATGGAATGTTTTTGTTTAGTTGGTGAATGTGGTCCCTTTTTTCGTTCTGTTATCTGTAGATCCGTTCTTGTGCTTCTTGGCTTTTAGGTGTCCAAGAATTTTGAACGCCAGATAAATCTAACATAAAATACATGTTTTAGGTGCTCCAAATTCTAAATTGGTTACTTGTTCTAAATTCTAAATTTCAATATTATGCTTTACTTTTTGGGCATCATGTTTTATCGAGAAAGGACCTAATATGTTCTCAGCATACATTTTTATTCAATATTTTTACTGGCGTTTGATATGTTGTTGACATTTAACACCCCCACCAAATCCCATGATTTTAATGGGATAGGGTTCTGAAAGGAGGCAATGATAACCCTATTTTCCAAACAAGTTTTTCGACATGAGGTTTTGTTCTCCCAAATTTCTGGAACAACTAAAATTAGCTTCCACCTGACATTTTCTTGACTGGCAGCCAATGCAAGGAAACACATTGACGAGCCACTTCAACTAATTGGTATTAGTTTAGATGTATTCAGAAATTTTTGGGTACTCTACTGTTCTTCCTATTGTCATTCACTCATTTGTCCCTGTGTGCAGGATGTCAAGTGCCAGGGCTGTTTTAGCTTGTAAGTTTTGTTTCTCCTTGCTCCTTTTTGTCTTTGTTTACTACAATTACGATAGTTAGTGACATTTTACCATTCCATTTATATGTTGTTGATTGCTGATGTTATCTGTAAATCTCGTGTTGTTTGTTTTCCATTAACAGTTTAACATGCTCAGTTTACTAGCAGGATTGTGAGTGAGCTTCCATGTTACGCCAGTGCCACCACTGACCCCGTTGTGTAGAAGCAAGGTGCCAGTGGTGATAAACCAAGAGAAACAAGGCTCTGTACTCCTCCCTAAATTTAAATAGGCAGTGCTGGTCTGTGGATACGACTGTACAGAAGACAACACCTTCAAACAGAAAGGTGATGACACATACAACACAACCCTCTCCATGTTCCAATTCAACCTGTCAATTGCCCCTCTCACCCTGGCAACATCCAAAGAAGAGCAAAGTAGAGCAAATTTTTCAATGGCACCACCACCAGCTTAGATAACTCGAGCCTACCCGTGCTCAAGGGAGGAGACCAATGTCACGGAGTATAATTTTTTCTTCGGGTGTAACGGGGTAATGTTTCAGCTCAACTAGAGATTAAGAAAAGTGGACAACTCACTATTCAATATCAGTGATATATGCTGTGTGATTTGTATTACCGTAAAACGGAATATCTGTGTTGCCCTCAAATATTTATTTCTTTTTTCCATTTTGATTGGTTGTGCTTTCCCTCCGCTTTTGCTATTGAATGGAAAACTGAAAATATAGTGAGTGATATAGATTATGCGGGTTTTTTCCAAGATACCTTAGAACACGATTTCTTTTCTCAGCAATGTTGCCCAGTGGTAAACTACCTGAAGAAACGCTGAATGCAGCTTCTGTAAAGACATTATACAGTAAAAACAGCTTCTTGTGAGTTGTCCTCTTTTTTCTCAATATATATATACTCCATGCATTACAGTTTTTAGTTTTGGTATCTTGTGTGCACATCATCTCCTGAGGACCAGCAATATCTGAGAAGATTCAGGATAATTATTGTTGAATGCAAACAAAACGCTAATAAATCTGTATAAGTAACTATTTTTTTAAGATCTGTTGGGTTTAGTTATGCTCTACATTTTGTAGGTTAAGATCATGTAAGCAGTTATAAATTCTTTAATATGTTATATATAGAAATCGTAGTAATGTGTGGGCATATACTTATAGCTAGATTGAAATAACAAAATTTATGTATGGCTATGATCACAAATGGATTACGAAACTTTTTCTTATAACATTATAACACACATTTATACATAAGTTACTGTGGTATTATATATGTCCGTTGCAACGCACGGGCACGTACCTAGTAGAGATATATGGAGTATAAATTGTGATCAAGTGTGTGAATTGCATCATGGGGAAATGGGATGTAATGGAATCTTTTGCAGGTACACTGACTAAATCCTAGGAAATTGCGACTAGTCAACTTCGGAGTGAGTAGGATTGCCACTGTCATAAAGTGTGATAGCCCTATATGTGGCAATAGTTGAGAGGCAAATCTTACTACTGATTAAGACAGCAAAGGTAGTCTGCCTCCCTCGTTCTGCCGTTCTGCCGTTAATCGATCTGGACCGTCCGTGGCACGGTAGCCGCCCACGCCAGCCGCTTGCGATCCATCCGCCCGCGCTCTGTGTGTCCTCCCACGATAGCCACCCCCTTTCGCACGCGCAACATGGCTCCCTCTGCCCCCTCCCGTTCGCAGTTCTCCTCCCAACACGCACGCTAACAACTGCTCCCTCCCTCCACCTCCACCTCCACTTCCACCTCCACCTCCGGGCGACTCGGCACCACGACCCTAAGCCTGATGCCTGGCGTGGACGTCGGCACCGACGAGTAGCAGGAGCCGGCCGCCACGAGGGCCGAGGAGATGCTCGAGCCTGCCCCCGCCCCCGCTGCGGCGCCGCCGCTCACCATCTTCTACGGCAGCAGGGTGGTGGTGTTCGAGGACTTCCAGGCGGAGAAGACGGCCGAGGTCATGCGCCTCGCGGTCGGCGACGACTTGCCCATCGCCCGGAAGGCGTCGCTGCCGTGGTTCCTGGCCAAGCGCAAGGACCGCCTCGTCGAGCGCGCGCCCTACGCCCGCCCGTCGTCCCCCGCGAAGGAGCCGGAGAAGAAGACGGTCAAGCCAGCCTCGGCCTCAGCCTCATGCTCGACAAAATGACTGTGTGACTGCTGTTGCCTGAACCGAACTGGCCACCTCTACGCTCATTCCTCTCACGTTTCTGAAGGTTGCAGAGTAGCCGGTCGACTAATCGAGCTCCCTACGCCTCCTGCGCACGGCCTAAAACTCCCTGCTCTTGCCTGCACGCCTCGCTCTGCTTAGCATCGGAGCGCACGGACGCTGCAGCCATGTTTATTCCTTGCAGCGAAACGCATGGGCTTGAAGGAGTTCAAAATGGGGTATGAATCATCTCAGTTTGACTTTTGTTTTAAATCCATTGATTATTGACCCTTATGTCTAAACTGCCCTAAGATACTTATTCCTGGCTTCATAAATCACAAAACAGAGCCAAAGCTATAGTCAATGCAGAAAGTAAACCGAGCTAACAAATAAAAAACAATGCTACGACACACAAGATCAACAAGCTAGAGCCTAAATTAACATCAGTAATTCAAATCCACTTAAGTAATATAGTGTGTGATGTAAGCCAAAAAAACCAGATGCAACCATTCTAGCCAAAGACTCTTTAGCCCATAAGTAATTCATGTTTTTGTAGATGCTCGACATGGTTCTTGATGATCTATAGAATGAGCACCCTAATCTCTGTTCTCCTCGGTTCCCGCGTGTGTGGAAAAGCAGCGGTGAGGTTCAATAACTGGTTACACATTGTTTTTTGATTGCTCAGTGCAACCATGATGTTTGATGAAATGTTCAACTCTACTATTGCACATTTGCACGCTGCAGTGCAGTGTTGAAATGTAGTTTACTTCTTGTTTGAGAATTCACATGACAGGTCAGTTTGTACATTTTTAAGAGTCCAAATTAGGTTCGTTCTGCATAATACATGTGGTGTTTAATACCATTGTATTCCGAAAATGATATGAGCTTACCTTGCTGTATCTCCATGTATATCATGAAAATTTCTTTAAAATTGGACGCTTGATTGATTGAAAGACCTAATGAATTGCTATTTGTCTTTGTTTTCAAAGGGATGGCCTATGACCCTTTAAGAACTCATCTAGAGCGAAGAGTAGCTGAGCAGGTAATTACTCTGTCTCGATTTGTTTTGAATGCATAATATAATCTATACATCAGAACCTAGCAAGCTTAAGGAAAACAGTCAAATTCGCGGTAATTACATAGATAAGTCCATACTTTTGTGAAACCTACAGCAAAAATAGAATAAAAAATATTAGATCTGTCATGTGATGTTCTAACAATCACACATCTTTCCCTTATTAAGTGCCCATTTTTCCACAAGATGCTCACCTGCATGGCTACAGGAAAATCATCCTAAAAATCTAACAATAATGTTGATGCCATTGACGAGAAATTTTCACTAAGGTGTGGTCACAGTCATGGCTATCATGTAGGTGTTTAGCTGTTGTTGCATTAAATCTAGATTTTAAGAATCCTAATGTCTAATCATTTCGATAGAAAAGGAACCACAAGTCTTAAAACACCTTACTATGTTGCTTAGTTAGTATACCGTAATATATATGTGTCGATAGGAGTTAGGATATAATTTTGTGAGATTTCTGATAATCTTTTGAGTTGCCAATATGCAATTTGATTGCTTTGTTTACAATAAGTGGTATATAAGTTATGCTATGTTTCTTCCATGAATCCTGTGCCATCGATTATACTAGCAAAGAACTTACTAACAACTATAGATATTACTTCAACTATTATTGGTTTCATTTCATACAATTTTGGCAATACCAGCAATTAATTACTGAAGTTATTTATGGTTCCATGGCACTAAATAAGTGTCATAGAATTTTAGTTTGCATAACTTCAGTTGTTTAAAATTGGGAACCCATTGACCATGCAGATTTTTTGTAAACCAACTTGACTCCCCTGCATTGCTATCCCACTAAATAATTATGGTACTCGAAAAGTTAATGTCAAATCTAGGTACTAAAATCACACTATCTCTTAATGTCCTAACAACTTTAAGAATAAAGGACTCCAAAACTCCATCTTTTACCTGACAGAGGAAGTAGGGAAGGAGAAAAGGCTGGACAAAATGTTGATCCGGGTTGTTTTTTACTTTACCATCAACGTTTATCAATTACTCCATTCCAAATTATAAGACGCCTTGAAATAGAATGCTTCAAGTTAAAGTTAGCTATTGTTTGCATGCTTCTTTATTTATATTTTATTGTCCAATTTCCCTGACTATTGGGTTAATTTCTGTCTCAATCTGTTAATTTTTTTCTTCTGTTTTGTGACACAGTTGGATATATTCAAGGAAATGGTATCTTTGCGTGTATTTGAGAGGTACATGATAAGTGTAATGGTTTCACGTTGTCTGCAGATTTTGTTTGGATATTCACTAGATGAGTAATTTCACCATGGTTTAATTCTAACAGTTGCTCTTATTACATCCAAGACTGCCAAGTTCTACTGTAATATTGTCTTGTGTCCTATCAAAGCAAAGAAATGTGTTGACAAGCTTTGGTTGTTCTGTTGTAATAATATTCCTAGTATCATATATCCCCCTTCTATTTCTTCTGAGCAAAATGCTTACCAGTTTGAACTCAGTTTGATGCTAATGTTCTTGTGATGACTGGACTACTCATCCGTTTTTTTAGTTAATTCTGCTTTTTGCAGGATTTTTAGTGAACTCCTATACTGTGAGCACTGGACTACACATTATGTTTTTTTTTGCAGGATTACAAGTTCATTCTGTTTTTCAGGTAAGCAGCCAATTAAGGACAAAAATTCCAAAAAAGTATTCTCTCTTCATTCTTGGAGTAAAAACTGAGAACCAGGTGGTTTGCTCTCATGAACCAAAACTGGTTAACTACTAATATTCATGTGCCGATACAAATATTCTCTGATTGCACCACAAATGTTGGGTCATTCACAATTCTGTTTCCACCTACGATATCTTGTACTAATGGTGCTTTTGTTGGTTTCTGTAAATTGGCTGGTGGACAGATAGTTGGCTATATTGCTGACAGATAGCTGGTTGCACAATTACCTGTTGATAAGGCAATTGAATTGTGGGGTTTTAGCAGGGAGTTTGAAGTCCTATTTGGTGCCAAGCTCCTAAACTGAGAAGGCACAGTAGGCACACAAGTAACTATTGTTTCTATGCTCCAAACTTAGATGTTCTAAGCTCTCCATGATTAGGAAATATCTGTTGTTTCTGTGCACCAAATCCAAGTTGCAGGTACCTCCAAGTTTTTATTTAATGTTGTTAATCTACTTCAATATCGTCTAGCTACAAGTTGATGTGAACCTATGATTGTGTTATATAGGGCTTCAATCCTAGCATTGGTCACGTGTTATGACAGTGTGGTCGAGCATGAGATTTGAACCACTAATTGTGTTATGTCGAGCTTGTATAAGCTATCCTTTATTATCTATCCTTATTATCTTCAGATACATGTGATCAACGATCATCTATAGAGTAATTTGAACTCTATGTGCTGTAGACTTTTTACTCATAACCTCCACATTCCTAAACTTATGTTTTTTAAGTTTGAGATGATGATGTGCTTATGTGAAGTTAATGCTGACAACAATACTATTGGATGGTAAGCTAAGATATTTCATTTTCAACTAATATCATATAGATACTTGGTTAATTGAGAATTAGTCAGTTGTGTATTGCACAACTAAGAAGCATACAAGTGTTTATGCCTCTGATATGTTTGTCACCTTTTACTGGTCTAGAATCGATGAAACCATTAGCTTTCTTGGCCATAAGAGTTTTTTGTGCTTCCTTCTATATCACTATTTGTTGGGAACTTTGCGCTTTTAACTATGGTGGAGCAATATGGGCATGTCGGCGCTACAGAAAGCTGTAGCAGCGGTAGTCCACGACGTCAACGCTGAGGGTTGGGATCGAGGATTGGAGGGGTGAGAGGCGGGCCCGACGACGGTGGGGGTGGGCGTGGGCGTGGAGGAGTGTTCAGTGCTGCGGGAGGTGGTGGTGGCAGCGTAGTCCATGGCCATGATGATGTGTCTCCAGCTTGAGAAGGCCGAGGTCCAAATGGAGCTCCACCAGTTCCACTGAGGTCAGTTTCATTCATTTCATGCAGTCGAGTGCCACTATGTAATACCTATGTTCATTTTCTAACTGAGGTTCTAGCATATTTAATTAGAATGTTTTTGTTGCATGTTTCATTGTTTTTGTTTCTCTAAAGATTCTGGGCGCCTCCATGGCGCCGGTAAACATAGATAAGTGGATAAAACAACAAGCTATTTGGATAAAAAGCAGGGGACAGAGTTAGAGGTCGGTCATGCTAATTCCTTTTTTTCCTTGGAATTGTTAAAATAAGGGTAGGAGAAATATTTTTCTGGAACTCAAAGAAACAAAAACTTCTAAATAGTACCAAGAACTATGCTCTTCAGCCCAAAGCCAGGTGTTATTCACGAAAATAGTGGCAACAATATCTTTTAGTCCTCTATAGAAGATGGAGGAGTTGGCTTTTGAGTTGGTGTAGGCTTCTCAACTGATTTTGTAATTGTTTGATTTACTACTTTTGTAATTGTTTGATTTACTACTTTGAATGCCAGTAACGATATCTTTTAGTCTCTCTACAGAAACAGAGGAGTTGGCTTTTGAACTGGTGTAGGCCTCTCAACTGATTTTGGAGCTTCCACACTGCCAAAGAGATAGCCTAAGGAACTCTGACCAATATATTTAATATGACAAAATATCATCGTAACACTAATATTCACTATGAGATGCTAACAACAAAGTGAAGTTTTACGGACAAATAAAAGAGCACGAATGGAACTTCTTTGGTTGTTTTAAGCGTGCATGCTGTCTTTGGTACTTTATTATTGTGTTGCGTGCTGCTTGAGCTTTTTAGTTCCTCCAGGGATAACGGTGGTCCAGCATTTGAAACTGATTTTGCAGACCAATTGAAAAACTTCAGTAAGATGGGTCATGGTGTTAGCAGTGGGGGTGGTTAGAGTTCCTTAGGCTATCTCTTCTATGACATATAGAATACAAAAAATCTTTGTTGTACATGCATTCAAGCATTCAAGTTTTTGTAGTGTGCATATTAACTCAATATCTTCAAATGAGTAGTATTCAATCCAAAGAAGCAGCATTGGTTGTTATGAAAAGAAAGTGACCCTGGAATACACCGCCATAATATTACAGTTTTATGAACCCATATATTGCAGTTACAATGTTATTGCAGGCTTGATTTGATCAGTTTATATTTTTTCTTAATTGCATTGTGTTGCTGGACAACAGTTTTGCTTAAGTCTTCTGGATGGCACACTCCTGTCGTACCACAAATCAGAACCAATGCGTCAATAGGTAAGCATTATTTATTTGCTTAAATCTTTTAAGGTGTTTGTAGTACTGGGACTGAATTTCTGAAGCATTCTAACTTTGAAATAATCACAGGTTAAGGGTGCAACATTGTAACATACTACTGAAATATGTGGTTCAACATCTCTCAGTAACAATCTCCTCTAGACATTTGATAAAATTTGTGTAGTAAAGGTGCAAGGATGTTTAAAATTGGAAAACAACGTCCAATAGGCTTACGTATGGGGTTGTTGGTCCTGATATATTCGTTGAAAATATTTGGGTATCTTCCTTCTATGAAATTTGTTTAACCACTAACCAATATTTTGAAAGCCATCAAAACATCTTCCTTGAGGTATATGACATTTTTATTTGTTATATCTCTTCTCATTTTCAATGCCTAGCAAGCTATGATATGGGAAACATGTATTAGTTCATTTGTCATTTTCATTGACTGGTGCAAGTATATCTAACAAATTTGAGTTGAGTGAGTAGTACTAACTGAATAGTAGTTGGTCAATGGGAATTCCTCATTGTTGGTTCGATTGACTTATGAAGAAAAACACAGACATTTTCTAATATCCAGTAAGTTCTCTGAATCAATAGATGTACCCCTTACAAACTTCAATAAGAGGGAAAATAACTTCCTTTCCCTACTCTACATTCCCTTTGGTTGCTGCTTCAAATTCAAGACCAAGCAACCTGAACATAACGAACTTGGTCCTTCCAGGATGGTGGTAAATTTAAGACCAAAACGACAGTAAAAGGCTGGCAGACTAAATTCAAATTCATTCTTCTAGGACTGGAAGAAAACAATAGATTTAAACATAGGAGGTGGTTTGATAGTGGTAATAGAGATAAGAATCTCAGAGCATTATAGCTGTATGGGACTCTAGATCGATTGCAGTTATCGATAATATATGTATATATATAGTAGTTAGAGTACTTGTTACCAAGTAGCACGACATGGCGTAAGCACATAACTGTTGACTGTTGAGCCATAGTAAGAAGTGGAAAGGGAACTGAGAAATGAATAAGTAGCTAGCATCGACCGATTACTTACCTATCTGAGGAATAACAGTTTTGCAGGAATTGACCGTTCAATATCAAGATCCTTTGTTGAATACCCTCCACTCAAAAGAAAGATTGATAAAAATAGAAACAATATTATGAGTTCATGCTAAATAGTACAGAATAAACACCAAAATCTGTACCACTCAGCATTTCGGGAAGCCTTCAAGTTGAATTTATAACAAGCAATAGCATTTAATACAGAAGCTAAAAATAAACAGGCAATAGAATTTGACCTGCTTTCTCGCTCTTGATCGCACAACTGATTTCCTATTATTTTTCATCCTCTTCTGCCTTCTTTCAACCACCTTATCCACTACCTCCCCTAAGGCACTACGCTTGCACCTAGGTGTCTGAGGGTCCAAAAGTGCACTGAATGATGGCGAAGTAATCTTGTCATCAGAGTAAATTGAATCCAAAACAACACCTGTACCAAGAGCCTGCTGTAGAACTCACATTTTTTTGTTTAACTTATATTTTGTGTTAGAAGTCATGGTAAATATACTTTTTAAACTTTGTGGTCATTTATGCAGGCCTAATTCACGTGTTATAAAGTTAATTAAATGTTTGGGTACGGAGGTGAAGCCAAACTAGAGGCATATATTGTGCATGAATAAGGTTGACCTGGTGGAAGACAAGGACCTCCTGATAGTTGCAAAAGAAATCGAAGATCTTCTAGTGTATGAAAGGTTTCATTAGTATTCTGATTTTCACTATGATTCAAAAATGTTTTGACATATTTATATCGTCAATATAATATTAGTTTTACAATGATATTTTGCCACACATATTTTACATATTATAGTGATATTGGTCGTTCCATATTTATGTTTTATACTAATTTTTAACTCCCGTGGCAACGCACTGGCATATACCTAGTAGGAAAAGAAGCATGCTTCATAACATTCACTTCTTTAATAAATTTTCCTCTTAAATTAGGAGTGCTTATCAGGATATATGTGGGTTCTAAATTATTCTTACTAACCTTACTAATCCTTTGGTATTTTCTTTTATCTTTATTCCTTGTAAACCAGAATAGTTCCACCCAAGGAAACGCCCCGCATGCATACTGGGCCACGAGGTGTGCCCAAGCATAAGTTGGCTTCTCGTACGGTTGATGCGGGCAACAGCAGTCGTACGCCCCCGTTGCAGGTGGAGCAGCTACAGCAGCATCTGGATGTTTCCTTCAACGAACGATGTCTAGACACAACCCATATTCTTGAGCTACTGATAGAGAAGAAACAACTTCAAAGGGAAGTAGTTGAACAAAAGGAGTGCCTAGCAGCATCACTTTGGTCCAGGGAGGCATCCTTTGCCTGTGAGAACCATTTGATGGGTCGTTTCCAAGACTTAGCAATAGCCTATAATGATCTTGAAGACTATGCCCATGAGCTGCATGAGAAAGTCCACCAACTTTACTACCAACTGCACCCAAATGACGCATCAGGAGTCGTAGAGGCGGAGGGTGGTGTTGTGTTAGCTGATGGGGGTGAGCTTGACGTAGACTTAGACATAGAAGTAGATCCTATGCTTGTACCGGATGGTGGTGAGTTCCCAGGTGGTAGTGATGTTTCTAGGATAGCTACATATATGGAGGGTTAGTGTTGGCATGTGTTTTGGTGTTGTAACCTCTCTGTTGTAGGCATAGGGTTGTAAGCTATGCCAATTTTGGTATTGTAATGAATAATACCCTATGTACCAGTTTTGTGTAATATATTTCATGGTTATGGATGTATATTCATGAGCTTTGTTTTGCCTCAGATGCCTATGCGTACTCAAGGTTCGGATGGGGCCGGAATATCACATGGTGGTGTAGAAACTAATCCTAATCCTCCCCCGCCACTGGTTCCGCCTACGTTGGCAGATGCCATTGCTGCCCTGGTAAATGCCACTGCGGATAATGCCAGGGTACTGTGGCAACTTGCCAACAATCAAAACAATCAGGTTGGAGTTCGTGCCCACCAGAATCAGCAAAGGAATGCTATATATATGGAGTTCATGGAGATCTGTCCCCCAGAGTTTGCAAAAGCGGAAGAGCCTCTAGAATCAAATGAATGGTTACATTTGATCGAGCAGAAATTTGGCCTTATTTAGTGCATTGAGGTGCAGAAGTCCTTATTTGCAGCACAACACCTTTGCGGGGTTGCCAGTACCTGTTGATCAAATTTTGTTGCCATACAGCCCCCAGGTCACCAAATCACATGGAATGAATTCAAAGAAGCTTTTCGAGCTCACCATATCCCTGATGGAATTCTGCAAATGAAACTTGAAGAGTTTCTGAGGCATAGACAAGGGGCAGATACTGTTATGTAGTATACTGGGAAATTTTATCATCTCTCTCAGTACGTTATAGATCATGTGAAAGTCGCCTAGAGGGGGTGAATAGGCGAAACCTAAAATTTATAAACTTTAAACACGTACTAAGGTCGAGGTTAGAGTTAAATTGGAGTTCAAAAGATAGTTCTCCTTGCTTAGAGTTGCTCAATCAATGCGGATAACGTTTGGGAGCAAACTCAAATCAATATGAGCAAGGGAACTTTAGAGAGAGGAAAGATGGGAAACAAATCAAGTGGTAATCAACACGAGTGAACACGGTGATTTGTTTACCGAGGTTCTGTTCCAAAGAACCTAGTCCCCGTTGAGGAGGCCACAAAGGTCGGGTCTATTCCAACCCTTTCCCTCTCTCAATCGGTCACACAGACCGGTCGAGGCTTCTCCTTAATTACTTGGGTCACTAAGACCTTGCAAGGATCACCACACACTTAGGTGTCCCTTGCTAGCTTTACAAAGCGCTTAGAGAATTAAGAATGAGAAGGAGAAAGCAATCCAAGCAACAAGAGCAACAAAAGAACATAAGACACCCTCTCTCAAGTCACTAATGAATTGAGTTGATTTGGAGGCTTGGAGAGGATTTGATCTTTGGAATGTGTCTTGGAGTGAATGTTATTGCTCTTGTATTGAATGTGAACTTTAGAAAACTTGGATGACCTGAATGGAGGTGGTTGGGGGTTATTTATAGCCCCAACCACTATTCTAGCCGTTGCTGTCGATGGCGCACCGGACAGTCCGGTGGTGCACCGGACAGGGCACTGTTCACTGTCCGGTGCGTGCCACGTCAGCACGTCGTTGGGGTTTGGAGCGTTGACCGTTGGAACCCTTTGTCCTGTAGCTACACCGGACAGTCCGGTGCCACATCGGACATGCCCGGTGCGCTCTAGCTTCTCTGCTCAGACTTCTGACGTGCACTATTCACCTTTGTCAGTCGACCGTTGGCGCAGGTTATCGTTGCTCCGTTGGTTCACCGGACATGTCCGGTGCACACCGAACAGTCTTGTGAATTATAGCGGAGCACCCTTTAGAAAAACCCGAGAGTGAGCAGTTCCCTTGGTGCTCGGCCTGGGGCACCGGACACTATCCGGTGCGCCAATGGCAGCACACTCTCAAGTTCTTTGCTCCAAACTTCGTTGAGTTCCCAACTTAATTTCTTTCTTGGTTTATGTTGAACCTTATACACCTGAGATAAAAGACATCTAGGCAAACAAATTAGTCCACGTGGTTTGTGATGGACGTCATCCACCAAAATCAATTATAGGAAATGATTAAGCCCATTTCCCTTTCAATCTCCCCCTCTTTGGTGATTGATGCCAACACAAACCAAAGCAAATATAAAATGTAACTAGTTTGCAATTATGATAGATGTGCATAGGTTACTTAGATTTGAACCAGTTGAAAGACTTTCTATAAAAGTCTAAGAATACATGTGATTGCTTTCTTCTATTTAATATTTTGGACCACATTTGCACCACTTGCTTGTTTTTGCAAATAGCCAAAGGTATAGGAATATGATTTCAAGAAGCATTTTAAAGATTTAAAATTCCCACCCCTGTTTCAAATGCTTTTCCTTTGACTTAAATAAAAGCTCCCCTGAAGAAATTCTCCCCTTAGCTGTCAAGAGGGTTTTTGAAATGATTTCCATTTTTGAAGCGGATACCAAATGAAATAAACCAATTGAAATTTTGAAACCAAATGAAATATTAATTGAAATAATTTCTTCCTTTAGTTTTTGAAAATTTTAAAATGGTGGTGCGGTCCTTTTGCTGGTGGTGCGGTCCTTTTGCTTTGGGCTAATACTTTCTCCCCCCATTGGCATTAATCGCCAAAAACAAAGAACTTTGAGAGCCCTGAGAATTCTTCTCTTAAGTAATTAAAGGATATGAGTGAAAGGTCATACGAATTTGGAGTTTTATGAGTAATGGCAAAGGATAAATGATATCGTCAAAGTTGGAGTGGAAGCTTTGTCTTTGCCGAATACTCCATTTCCCTTTCAATGTGAGACTAATCATAGAAATACACTTGAAAGCACATTAGTCTTAGCCTTGGCACAAGAAGGATAAGAAATATGCATTTGTACCAAGAGATATGATCAAAGGTATATTAAATTAGCTATTTGTGCAATGTTTCAATCAAAGTTCCAAGAATCAAGTATATTTAGCTCATTCCTAAGTTTGTTAAAGGTCTTTTTGTCTAGTGGCTTGGTAAAGATATCGGCTAATTGGTTGTGGGTATTAACATAAGCAATTTCGATATACCCCTTTTGTTGGTGATCTCTCAAAAAGTGATACCAGATGTCTATGTGCTTAGTGCGGCTGTGTTCAACGGGATTATCCGCTATGCGGATTGCACTCTCATTATCACCTAGGAGAGGGACTTTGCTCAATTTGTAGCCATAGTCCCTGAGAGTTTGCCTCATCCAAAGTAATTGTGCACAGCAATGGCCTGCAGCAATATACTCGGCTTTGGCAGTGGATAGAGCTACTGAGTTTTGTTTCTTTGAAGCCTAAGACACCAGGGATCTTCCCAGAAACTGACAAGTCCCTGATGTGCTCTTCCTGTCAATTTTACATCTAGCATAATCGGCATCGGAATACCCAATTAAATCAAAGGTAAATCCCTTGGGTTACCAAAGCCCAAACTTAGAAGTGTAAACTAAATATCTCATGATTCTTTTCACGGCCCTAAGGTGAACTTCCTTAGGATTTGCCTGGAACCTTGCACACATGCATACTGAAAACATTATATCCGGTCGTGAAGCACATAAATAGAGTAAAGATCCTATCATCGAAAGATATACCTTTTGATCTACGGATTTACTTCCCGTGTCGAGGTCGAGATGCCCATTTGTTCCCATGGGTGTCTTGTTGGGTTTGGCATTCTTTATTCCAAACTTCTTAAGAATATCTTCAATGTACTTAGTTTGGTTGATGAAGGTGCCTTCTTAGAGTTGCTTGATTTGAAATCCAAGAAAATACTTCAACTTCCCCACTATTGACATCTCGAATTTCTGTATCATTATCCTACTAAACTCTTCACAAGTCGACTTGTTAGTAGATCCAAATATAATATCATCAACATAAATTTGGCATATAAACAAGTCTTTAGCAATTGTTTTAGTGAAGAGAGTAGGGTCAGCTTTACCAACTTTGAAGCCATTAGTGATAAGGAAGTCTCGCAGACATTCATACATGCTCTTGGGGCTTGCTTGAGCCCATAAAGCGCCTTTGAGAGCTTATAAACATGGTTAGGATACTCACTATCTTCAAAGCCAGGAGGTTGCTCAACATATACCTCTTCCTTGATAGAACCATTGATGAAGGCACTCTTCACGTCCATTTGATATAACTTAAAGCCATGGTAAGTAGCATAGGCAAGTAATATATGAATTGACTCAAGCCTAGCTACGGGTGTATAGGTTTCATCGAAATCCAAACCTTCGACTTGTGAATAACCTTGTGTAACAAGTCGTGCTTTGTTCCTTGTCACCACACCATGCTCATCTTGTTTGTTGCGGAATACCCATTTGGTACCTACAACATTTTGGTTAGGACGTGGGACTAAATGTCATACCTCATTTCTCGTGAAGTTGTTGAGCTCCTCTTGCATTGCCACCATCCAATCCAGGTTTCTTAGTGCATCCTCTATCATGTATGGCTCAATAGAAGACACAAAAGAGTAATGTTCACAAAAATAAGCAACTCGACATCTAGTGGTTACCCCCTTGTGAATGTCATCGAGTATGGAGTTGACGGGGTGATCTCTTTGAATTGCTTGGTGGACTCTTGGGTGTGGCGGTCTTTGATTTCTAATCTTTTGATCATCTTCCTTGTCTCGATCATCTTCATCTCCCCCTTGATCAATGTCCTCCTCCTGAGATGGTTCATCATCTTGCTCTTCGTCCTCTTCTTCTTGAGCCATGTCCTCTTCTTGAGTAGGTGGAGATGCTTATATGGAAGATGACGGTTGATCTTGTGCTTGTGTGGGCTCCTCGGATTCTTTTGGACACACATCCCCAATGGACATGTTTCTTAGCGTGACACACGGAGCCTCTTCATCATCTAGTTCATCAAGATCAACTTGCTCTACTTGAGAGCCATTAGTCTCATCAAACACAATGTCACAAGAAACTTCAACTAATCCAGTGGACTTGTTGAAGACTCTATATACCCTTGTGTTTGAGTCATAACCAAGTAAAAAGCCTTCTAGTGCTTTAGGAGCAAATTTAGAATTTCTACCTCTTTTAATAAGGATAAAGCATTTGCTCCCAAAAACTCTAAAACAAGAAACATTGGGCTTTTTACCGGTGAGGAGTTCATACGATGTTTTCTTGTGGATCCGGTGAAGATATAACCGGTTGATGGAGTAGCAAGCGGTGTTAATCGCCTCCGCCCAAAACCGATCCGGTGTCTTGTACTCATCAATCATGGTTCTTGCCATGTCCAATAGAGTTCTATTCTTCCTCTCCACTACACCATTTTGTTGTGGTGTGTAGGGAGAAGAGAACTCATGCTTGATGCCCTCTTCCTCAAGAAATCCTTCAATTTGAGAGTTTTTGAACTCCGTTCCATTATCGCTTCTAATCTTTTTTATCCTCAATCCGAACTCATTTTGAGCCCGTCTTAAGAATCTCTTTAAGATCACTTGGGTTTGAGATTTTTCCTGCAAAAAGAATACCCAAGTGAAGTGAGAATAGTCATCCACAATTACAAGACAATACTTACTCCCGTCGATGCTTATGTAAGCGATCAGGCTGAATAGATCCATGTGGAGTAGCTCAAGCAGTGTGTCGGTCGTCATGATGTTCTTGTGTGGATGACGAACTCCAACTTGCTTCCCTGCTTGACATGCACTACACATCCTGTCTTTCTCAAAATAAACATTTGTTAGTCCTAAAATATGCTCTCCCTTTAGAAGTTTGTGAAGATTCTTCATCCCAACATGGGCAAGTCGACGATGCTAGAGCTAGCCCATATTAGTCTTAGCAATTAAGCAAGTGTCTAGTTCAGCATTGTTATCATTAAAATCAACTAAATATAGCTGACCATCTAACACTCCCTTAAATGCTATTGAATCATCACTTCTTCTAATGACAGTAACACCTATATCAGTAAAAAGATAGTTGTAGCCCATTTTACATAATTGAGAAATAGAAAGCAAATTGTAGTCTAAAGAATCTACAAGAAAAACATTGGAAATAGAATGGTCAGGAGATATAGCAATTTTGCCCAAACCTTTGACCAAACCTTGATTTCCATCCCCGAATCTGATAGCTCTTTGGGGATCTTCATTTTTCTCATATGAGGAGAACATTCTTTTCTCCCCTGTCATGTGGTTTGTGCACCCGCTATTGATTATCTAACTTGACCCACCGGATGCATAAACCTACAAAACAATTTTAGGTCTTGTTCTTAGGTACCCAAACGGGCTTGGGTCCTTTGACATTAGAAACAAGCACCTTGGATACCCAAACACAAGTCTTTGGACTCTTGTGTTTGCCCCCAACATATTTGGCAACTACTTTGCCTGATTTGTTAGTAAGCACATAAGATGCATCAAAAGTTTTAATTGAAATGTTATGCTCATTTCATGCATTGACAATTTTCTTTTTAGGCATTTTGATATGTGTTGAATGCCTAGAGCTAGATGCCTCATTACTATACAAATAAGCATGATGAGAAACAATATGAGGTTTTCTAGCATGGATTTTCCTAATTTTGTGCTTAGGATAGTTCTTAGGATATAAAATGTAACCCTCTCTATCCTAAACCATGAGAGCCTTAACTTTAACAAAATTAGACAATTTGTTCTTGGGGGCATTAAGCTTGATGTTGCTTTGGCTCCCTTGTTGGAAGCCAATACCATCCTTAATGCCAGGGCGTCTTCCATTATAAAGCATGCTACAAGCAAATTTAAATTTTTAATTTTCTAATTCATGCTCGGCAATTTTATCATTTAATTTAGCTATGTGATCATTTTGCTATTTAATCATAGCAATTTGATCATTCATAGCATCAACAATAATATCTTTACATCTAGTGCAGATGGTGACATGCTCTGCAGTAGATGTAGATGGTTTGCAAACATTTAATTCTTCAATCTTAGCATGTAAACTAGCATTCTCATCTCTAAGACAGGAAATTGAATCATTGCAAATGTTAAGCTCTTTCGATAATTTTTCACATTTTTCTACTTCTAGAGCATAAGCATTTTTCAATTTAACAAATTTCTTGTTTTCCTTAATGAGCAAGTCCTCTTGGCATTCCAAGAGATCATCCTTCTCGTTAATGGATTCTATCAATTTATTTATTTTCTTCTTTTGATCCTTAGTAAGGTTAGCAAAATGAAAAGTTAAATCATCTTCATTATCACTAGAGCTACCCTCATCATCGGATGTAGTATATTTGGGGGCATCTCTAGAATGTACCATCTTCTTCTTGTCGTCCTTAGCCATTAGGCATTTATGGCTGACATTGGGGAAGAGAAGCCCTTTGTTGATGGCGATGTTGGCGGCGTCCTCGTCGGAGGAGGAGTCGGTGGAGCTCTCGTCGGAGTCCCATTCTCGCCCCATGTGCGCCTCACCACCCTTCTTGTAATATATCTTCTTTTCTATCTTCTTCTTCCCTTTCTTGTCATCGTCCCTGTCACTATCACTTATATATGGACATTTAGCAACAAAGTGAGCGGACTTACCACACCTATAGCACACCCTCTTAGAATGGGGCTTGTAGTCCTTCCCCTTCCTTTGTTTGAGGATTTGTCGAAAGCTCTTAATAATAAGAGTCATATCCTCATTGTCGAGCTTGGAGGCGTTGATTGGAAGTCTACTTAGTGTAGACTCTTCCTTCTTCTCTTCCATTGCCTTGAATGCAATGGGTTGCACCTCGGGTGTTGAGGTGGCGCCTTGCTCCAAGTTGATAATATGTTTGTATCTTTGATCATAAGTTCAAAGCTCACAAACTTGCCAATTACCTCCGCGGGAGACATTTGTTTGTATCTAGGATCTCCACGGATTAGTTGTACTTGAGTAGGATTATGAAAAATGAGAGATCTTAGAATAACCTTGACCATTCCATGGTCATCCTATTTAGTGTTCCCGAGGTTACGCACTTGGTTGACCATCGTCTTGAGCCGGTTGTACATTGCTTGTGGCTTCTCTCCTTTGTTGAGGACGAATCGACCAAGTTCTCCCTCGATCGTCTTGCGCTTGGTGATCTTGGTCACCTCGTCCCCTTCATGCGCCGTCTTGAGGACATCCCAAATTTCTTTGGCCTTTTTCAACCATTGCACCTTATTATACTCCTCTCGGCACAAGGAGGCGAGGAGTATAGAAGTTGCTTGGGAATTAAAATGCCTAATTTGGGTGGCCTCGTCCGAGTCGTAGTCCTCGTCGCCGACCTGTGGTGCCTGCGCTCCAAACTCAAAAATATCCCATATGCTTTCGTGGAGTGAGGTTAGATGGTGCCTCATTTTCTCACTCCACATGCAATAATCTTCACCATCAAAATATGGTGGTTTGCCTAGGGGTACTGAAAGTAGAGGAGCGCGCTTTGGAATGCGAGGATAGCAAAGAGGCATCTTATTATACTTCTTACGCTCGTGGCGCTTCGAAGTTGTAGACTCGGCGCCGAATGTGGAAGGTGATGAAGAGTCGGTCTCGTAGTAGATCACCTTCTTCATTTTCTTTTCTTCTTGTAACCCTTCCTATATGACTTGATGGAGGAAGAGGATTCCTCCTTGTATTTGTCGCCGAACTCCCTTGACAAAGTCCTTCGCAAGCCTATGGCCTTGTCGCTGGTGATAATCTCCCTTTTGGCGTGATCTCTAGACATCACTTTGAGTTTGTTAGACTCTTAATGAAGCACTGGCTCTGATACCAATTGAAAGTCGCCTAGAGGGGGAGTGAATAGGCGAAACCTAAAATTTATAAACTTTAAACACGTACTAAGGCCGGGGTTAGAGTTAAATTAGGGTTCGAAAGATAGTTCTCCTTGCTTAGAGTTGCTCAATCAATGCGGATAACGTTTGGGAGCAAACTCAAATCAATATGAGCAAGGGAACTTTAGGGAGAGGAAAGATGGGAAACAAATCAAGTGGTAATCAACACGAGTGAACACAGTGATTTGTTTACCGAGGTTCGGTTCTAAATAACCTAGTCCCAGTTGAGGAGGCCACAAAGTCCTAGTCTATTCTAACCCTTTCCCTCTCTCAATCGGTCACACAGACCAGTCGAGACTTCTCCTTAATTACTTGGGTCACTAAGACCCCGCAAGGATCACCACACACTTAGGTGTCTCTTGCTAGCTTTACAAAACACTTAGAGAATTAAGAATGAGGAGAAAGCAATCCAAGCAACAAGAGCAACAAAAGAACACAAAACACCCTCTCTCAAGTCACTAATGAATTGAGTTGATTTGGAGGCTTGGAGAGGATTTGATCTTTGGAATGTGTCTTGGAGTGAATGCTATTGCTCTTGTATTGAATGTGAACTTCAGAAAACTTGGATGGCTTGAATGGAGGTGGTTGGGAGAATATTTATAGCCCCAACCACTATTCTAGCCATTGCTGTCGATGGCGCACTGGACAGTCCGGTGGCGCACCAGACAGGGCATTGTTCACTGTCCAGTGCGTGCCATGTCAGCACGCCATTGGGGTTTAGAGCAATTGACCCTTGGAACCCTTTGTCCTATAGCTGCACCGGACAGTCCGGTGCCACTGCTCTGACTTCTGACGTGCACTGTTCACTTTTGTCAGTCGACCGTTGGCGTAGGTTACCGTTGCTCCATTGGTTCACCGGACATGTCTGGTGCACACCGAATAGTCTAGTGAATTATAGCGGAGAGCCCCTTGGAAAAACCCGAGAGTGAGCAGTTCCCTTGGTGCTCGGCCTGGGGCACCGGACACTGTCCGGTGTGCCACTGGCAGCACACTCTCAAGTTCTTTGCTCCAAACTTTGTTGAGTCTCCAACTTAATTTCGTTCTTGGTTTATGTTGAACCTTATACACCTAAGATAAAAGACATCTAGGCAAACTAATTAGTCCACGTGGTTTGTGATGGATGTCATCCACCAAAATTGATTATGGGAAATGATTAAGCCCATTTCCCTTTCATCATGTCAACGCTGATATTAAGAAGAAAGATTGTTTCTTGAGAGGCCTCAATTCAAAGCTGCATCAGAATGTGAAGCGGGCATGGAAAGGTTCGGGCTCAGGTTTTCCTAGGGGCTGGCTAAACGCCAGAAGATGGTGATCAGAATTGCTGGTCTCGCTAATGCTTCTTATCGCCCAGCAGCCTATCCTGTCAAAACTCACATTTACATCCGCCCCAACAACATGCCAAACCAGCTTCCACTAGCAAATAGTCAAGTTCCTCGCATGCCTGCTCCCACTGATTCAAAATATCCTTCTTACAACCGCGGGAAGGCGAGGCATTTTATTAAAGATTGCCTCTATCCGTGACAAAGTAACTCCAACTTTCCAAAGTCACCAGGGAATTATTCTCAGAGTCCGAACAAGAGTGCTTCTACGAGCAATGCAAAAGGAAAAGATAATAGGAAGACTGGTCGAGTATTCTATACACAAGTTGGTGTGACTCCAAAAGGGCACCTTGTGCTTATGGGTACGTGAGAGCACCTAGAGGGGGGGTGAATAGGTGATCCTGTGAAACTTGAAACTTAAGCCACAAAAACTTGTTAAGTGTTAGCACAATTATTGCCAAGTGGCTAAAGAGAAGTCTCAACAAAACACAATACCACAAAAGATCAAGCACAGAGGTGACACAGTGGTTTATCCCGTGGTTCGGCCAAGACCAACGCTTGCCTACTCCACGTTGTGGCGTCCCAACGGACGAGGGTTGCAATCAACCCCTCTCAAGCAGTCCAAAGACCCACTTGAATACCACGGTGTTTTGTTTTGCCTTTCACTATCCCGTTTGCAAGGAATCTCCACAAATTTGGAGTCTCTTGCCCTTACAAGTATATGATCACAACGAAGCACAGAGTAAGGGAGGGAAGCAACACACACAAATCCACAGCGAAACGCGCACACACACGGCCAAGAATCGAGCTCACAAGAGTATCACAAAGTTCTCACTAGAACGGAGCTCGAAACACTTAGAATGACAAACGAATGCGCAAAGACTGAGTGTGGATGATCAAGAATGCTCAAAGGTTGCTTGTGTGTCTCCTCCATGCGCCTAGGGGCCCCTTTTATAGCCCCAAGGCAGCTAGGAGCCGTTGAGAGCAAATCTAGAAGGCTATCCCTGCCTTCTGTCGTCGGGGGCACCGGACAGTCCGGTGCACACCGGACACTGTCCGGTGCCCGATTTGTTTCCTTAAACAGCGAAGCCGACCGTTGCAGACCGTTGGCAGATCTGGAGCCGTTGGCGCACCGGACATGTCCGGTGCACACCGGACAGTCCGGTGCCGTCTTCCGACCGTTGGCTCGGCCACGTGTCCCGCGCAGATTGCGCGGCCGACCGTTGGCCCGGCCGACCGTTGGCTCACCGGACAGTCCGGTGCACACCGGACAGTCCGGTGAATTTTAGCCGTACGCCGTCGGCCAATTTCCCGAGAGCGGCCACTTCGCGCCGAGTGAGCCTAGCGCACCGGACACTGTCCGGTGCACACCGGACAGTCCGGTGCTCCAGACCCAGCTGGGTCTTGGCTGCACACAGCCAAGTCTTTTTCCCTCTTTTCTTTTCTTCTTCTTTCTGTTTCTAACACTTAGACAAGTATATTAGTATACCAAACCAATGTACTAAAGCTTAGAAACATACCTTTACTTCATGATTTGCACCTTGTTCATCCAGGGACATAAATTCACAATTAAGCACATGTGTTGACACTCAATCACCAAAATACTTAGAAATGGCCCAAAGGCACATTTCCCTTTCAATCTCCCCCTTTTTGGTGATTTATGCCAACACAACATAAAGCAACTAGAACAAGTGCAAAAACACTTCAAATAAGAACTCAAATTATTTTGATTCAATTTTGACATATATGGATCACTCTATGCCACCACTTGGTTTGTTTTTGCAAATCAGACTCAAATCTCTATCTCTAAGTCAAACACACATGTTGAAGCATAAAGAGAGTCATTCCAAAAGAGATTGATCAAAGAGTTCAAAAACTCCCCCTTTTTCCATAATCAATACTTCTCCCCACAAGAAACCAACTTTTGAGAAGAGAGACAACAAAAAGAGTTTTGACAAAACCAAAAGCTCTACTCTACTATTTTCAAAATCTCTCAAGTGGTAGCTGATCCATTTATCGCTTTGGCCTTTATTTTCTCCCCCTTTGGCATCAAGCACCAAAACGGGATCAATCTTGGCCCTTTAACCCCATTGCCTCACCAAAATCTTCAATTAAGAGCAAATGGCAATAAGAGTTCATGAGATGGACTTGAAATAAGTTACCCTCTCATCGGAGTGCAGTGGAAGTCTTTCATGGTCCAAGTCCACCTTTTCCCTTTCAATTCTCCTTCGAGACTAAATCAAGCAAACTCAAGCATATGGTTAGTCTCAAAGGGTCAAGTTGTAACACATCTCCCCCTAAACATGTGCATCACTTTGCAACGGACTTGTGAGGTCCAGGGAGTGTTTGTACAACTTGAGCACCATAATAAGCAACAAAATGCAGAATGAACATGATCAAAGGCATAAATACATGTATGCTACATTTCAATCCAAGTTCCGCGAATCTAAGATATTGAGCTCACTACGCAACCTGCAAAAGGTCTTCTCATCTAGAAGCTTGGTGAAGATATCGGCTAGCTGGTTCTCGGTGCTAACATAAAACACTTCGATATCTCCCTTTTGCTGGTGGTCTCTCAGAAAGTGATGCCGGATGTCAATGTGCTTTGTGCGGCTGTGCTCAACAGGATTTTCCGCTATTCGGATAGCACTCTCATTGTCACATAGGAGTGGGACTTTGCTCAGATTGTAGCCAAAGTCCCGGAGGGTTTGCCTCATCCAAAGTAGTTGCGCGCAACACTGACCTGCGGCAACGTACTCGGCCTCAGCGGTGGATAGGGCAATGGATGTTTGTTTCTTAGAGTTCCATGACACCAGGGACCTTCCTAAGAATTGGCACGTCCCCGATGTACTCTTCCTATCGACCTTACATCCAGCATAGTCGGAATCTGAGTACCCAATCAAGTCAAAGTTAGACCCCTTTGGATACCAGATCCCGAAGCAAGGCGTAGCGACTAAATATCTAAGAATTCGCTTCACCGCCACCAAGTGACACTCCTTAGGATCGGATTGAAATCTAGCACACATGCATACGCTAAGCATAATATCCGGTCTACTAGCACATAAATAAAGTAAAGACCCTATCATTGACCGGTATGCTTTTTGATCAACGGACTTACCTCCTTTGTTGAGGTCGGTGTGTCCGTCGGTTCCCATCGGAGTCTTTGCGGGCTTGGTGTCCTTCATCCCAAACCTCTTTAGCAGATCTTGTGTGTACTTCGTTTGGGAGATGAAAGTGCCGTCCTTGAGTTGCTTCACTTGGAACCCAAGGAAGTAGTTCAACTCGCCCATCATCGACATCTCGAATTTCTGCGTCATCACCCTGCTAAACTCTTCACAAGACTTTTGGTTAGTAGAACCAAATATTATGTCATCGACATAAATTTGGCACACAAACAAATCACCATCACAAGTCTTAGTGAAAAGAGTTGGATCGGCTTTCCCAACCTTGAAAGCATTAGCAATTAAGAAATCTCTAAGGCATTCATACCATGCTCTTGGGGCTTGTTTAAGTCCATAGAGCGCCTTAGAGAGCTTACACACGTGGTCGGGGTACCGCTCATCCTCGAAGCCAGGGGGTTGCTCCACGTACACCTCCTCTTTGATTGGCCCGTTGAGGAAAGCGCTCTTCACATCCATTTGGTACAGCCTGAAAGAATGGTGAGCGGCATATGCTAGCAAGATACGAATTGATTCTAGCCTAGCCACAGGAGCAAAAGTCTCCTCAAAGTCCAAACCTGCGACTTGGGCATAACCTTTTGCCACAAGTCGAGCCTTGTTCCTTGTCACCACCCCGTGCTCGTCCTGTTTGTTGCGGAAAACCCACTTGGTTCCCACAACATTTTGCTTGGGACGAGGCACCAGCGTCCAAACTTCATTGCGCTTGAAGTTGTTAAGTTCCTCCTGCATGGCCAACACCCAATCCGGATCTAGCAAGGCCTCCTCTACCCTAAAAGGCTCAATAGAGGAGACAAAAGAGTAATGTTCACAAAAATTAACTAGTCGAGACCGAGTAGTTACTCCCTTGCTAATGTCACCCAGAATTTGGTCGACGGGATGATCCCTTTGAATCATCGCTCGAACTTGGGTTGGAGGTGCCGGTTGCGCTTCTTCCTCCATCACATGATCATCTTGTGCTCCCCCTTGATCACACGCCTCCTTTTGATGAACCTGTTCATCGTCTTGAGTTGGGGGATTCACCGTTGTTGAGGAAGAAGGTTGATCTCGTTCATCTTGTTCCTGTGGCCGAACGTCTCCAATCGCCATGGTTCGTATAGCGGCCGTTGGAACATCTTCTTCATCTACATCATCACAATCAACAACTTGCTCTCTTGGAGAGCCATTAGTCTCATCAAATACAACGTCGCTAGAGACTTCAACCAAACCCGATGATTTGTTGAAGACCCTATACGCCTTTGTATTTGAATCATAACCTAATAAAAAACCTTCTACAACTTTGGGAGCAAACTTAGAATTTCTACCTTTCTTCACTAGAATGTAGCACTTGCTCCCAAAAACACGAAAGTAAGATACATTGGGTTTGTTACCGGTTAGTAGCTCATATGACGTCTTCTTAAGGAGGCGGTGAAGGTAGACCCTGTTGATGGCGTGGCAAGCCGTGTTCACGGCTTCCGACCAAAAGCACTCGGGGGTCTTGAATTCTCCAAGCATCGTCCTCGCCATATCGATTAGCGTCCTGTTCTTCCTCTCTACCACACCATTTTGCTGTGGTGTGTAGGGAGCGGAGAACTCGTGCTTGATCCCTTCCTCCTCAAGAAACTCCTCCACTTGAAGGTTCTTGAACTCGGACCCGTTGTCGCTCCTTATCTTCTTCACCTTGAGCTCAAACTCATTTTGAGCTCTCCTGAGGAAGCGCTTGAGGGTCCCTTGGGTTTCAGACTTATCCTGCAAAAAGAACACCCAAGTGAAGCGGGAAAAGTCATCAACAATAACTAAACCATACTTACTTCCTCCTATGCTTAGATAGGCGACGGGTCCGAAGAGGTCCATATGCAGCAGCTCCAGAGGTCTTGACGTGGTCATCACATTCTTGCTGTGATGTGCTCCTCCCACTTGTTTACCTGCTTGACAAGCTGCACAAGGTCTATCTTTTTCGAAATAAACATTTGTTAGACCTATCACGTGTTCTCCCTTTAGAAGCTTGTGGAGGTTCTTCATCCCCACATGTGCTAAGCGGCGATGCCACAGCCAGCCCATGCAAGTCTTAGCCATTAAGCATGCATCTAGACCGGCCTCTTCTTTTGCAAAATCAACTAAGTAAAGCTTGCCGTCTAGTACACCCTTAAAAGCCAGTGAACCATCACATCTTCTAAAGACAGACACATCTACATTTGTAAATAAACAATTATATCCCATATTGCACAGTTGACTAACAGATAGCAAATTGTAACCAAGAGACTCAACTAAAAACACATTTGAGATTGAGTGCTCATTAGAAATTGCAATTTTACCTAACCCTTTTACCTTGCCTTGATTCCCATCACCGAATATAATTGAATCTTGGGAATCCTTATTTTTGACGTAGGAGGTGAACATCTTCTTCTCCCCCGTCATATGGTTTGTGCATCCGCTGTCGATAATCCAGCTTGAACCCCCGGATGCATAAACCTGCAAGGCAAATTTAGGCTTGGGTCTTAGGTACCCAACTCATGTTGGGTCCTGCAAGGTTAGCACAAATGTCCTTAGGGACCCAAATGCAAGTTTTATCTCCCTTGCATCTTGCCCCTAACTTCCTAGCAATTACCTTCTTACCCTTTCTACAAATAGCAAAGGGAGCATTGCAAGCATAATAAATGGTAGAAGGTTTGTTCACAACTTTTCTAGGAACATGAGCAATATTTCTCCTAGGCATATGTACAACATTTCTCCTATACATATCTCTATCATGCTTATAGGAAGAACTAGAAGCAAACATGGCATGAGAATCATAAACATGTAAATCAAAATCATTATAAGCATTTCTAGCATGTCTCCTATCATGGTACAAGAAAGCATGGTTCTTTTTAGCACTACTAGCCATAGGGGCCTTCCCTTTCTCCTTGACGAAGATGGGAGCCTTATGGCTTGTTAAGTTCTTGGCCTCTCTCTTGAAGCCAAGACCATCCTTAATTGAGGGGTGTCTACCAACCGTGTAGGCATCCCTTGCAAATTTTATCTTATCAACTTCACTTTTGCTAGTCTTAAGTTGGGCATTAAGACTAGCCAATTCCTCATTCAATTTGGAAATTAAAACTAGGTGTTCACCACAGGCATCAATATCGAAATCCTTACACCTAGTGCAAATCATAACATGTTCTACACAAGAATTAGATTTATTAGCCACTTCTAGTTTAGCATTTAAATCATTATTAACACCTTTTAAAATAGCAATGGTTTCACGACAAGAAGATAATTCACTAGAAAGCACTTCATTTCTTTTAATTTCTAGAGCAAGAGAATTTTGTGCACTAACAAATTTATCATGCTCCTCATATAAAAGATCCTCTTGTTTTTCTAGTAATCTATTCTTATCATTCAAAGCATCAATCAACTCATTAATTTTATCTATCTTAGATCCATCTAAGCCTTTGAACAAGCATGAATAATCTATGTCATCATCATCACTAGACTCATTATCACTAGAAGAAGCATAAGTGGAGTCTTGAGTACTTACCTTCTTCTCCCTTGCCATAAGGCATGTGAGACGCTCGTTGGGGAAGAGGGAAGACTTGTTGAAGGCAGTAGCAGCGAGTCCTTCATTGTCGGAGTCGGAGGAGGAGCAATCCGAGTCCCACTCCTTTCCTAGATGTGCCTCGCCCTTTGCCTTCTTGTATTGCTTCTTCTTCTCTCTTTTGTTCCCCTTTTCCTGGTCACTTTCATTATCGGGACAGTTAGCGATAAAATGACCAAGCTTACCGCATTTGAAGCATGAGCGCTTCCCCTTTGTCTTGGTCTTGCTTGGCTGCCCCTTGCGACCATTTAGCGCCGTCTTGAATCTCTTGATGATGAGAGCCATCTCTTCATCATTGAGTCCGGCCGCCTCAATCTGTGCCACCTTGCTAGGTAGCGCCTCCTTGCTTCGTGTTGCCTTGAGAGCAAGGGGTTGCGGCTCGTTGATCGGACCATTCAAGGCGTCGTCCACATACCTCGCCTCCTTGATCATCATTCGCCCGCTAACGAATTTCCCAAGTACTTCTTCGGGCGACATCTTGGTGTACCTGGGATTTTCACGTATATTGTTCACCAAATGAGGATCAAGAACGGTAAATGACCTGAGCATTAGGCGGACGACGTCGTGATCCGTCCATCGCGTGCTTCCGTAGCTCCTTATCTTGTTGATAAGAGTCTTGAGCCGGTTGTATGTTTGCGTCGGCTCCTCGCCCCTTATCATTGCGAACCGTCCAAGCTCTCCCTCCACCAACTCCATCTTGGTGAGCAGGGAGACGTCGTTTCCCTCATGAGAAATCTTGAGGGTGTCCCAAATCTGCTTGGCGTTATCCAAGCCGCTTACTTTATGGTATTCATCCCTGCACAAAGAAGCTAGAAGAACAGTAGTAGCTTATGCATTCTTATGAATTTGTTCATTAATGAACATGGGACTATCCGAACTATCAAAGTGCATTCCACTTTCTACAATCTCCCATATACTAGGATGGAGAGAGAATAGATGACTACACATTTTGTGGCTCCAAAATCCGTAGTCCTCTCCATCAAAGTGTGGGGGCTTGCCGAGTGGAATGGAGAGCAAATGTGAATTTGAACTTTGCGGAATACGAGAGTAGTCAAAAGAAAAGTTCAAATTAACCGGTTTCCTTCTCTCGTAGTCGTTGTGGTCGTCGTCCTTTTGGGAAGAAGTAGACTCATCGCTGTCGTAGTAGACGATCTCCTTGATGCGCCTTGTCTTCTTCTTCTTCCCTTCCTTCCGTCTATGACCCGAGCCGGAGTCGGTAGGCTTGTCGTCCTTCGGCTCGTTGACGAAGGATTCCTTCTCTTTGTCGTTGATCACGATACCCTTCCCCTTAGGATCCATCTCTTCGGGCGGTTAGTCCCTTTGTGAAGAGAACGGCTCTGATACCAATTGAGAGCACCTAGAGGGGGGGTGGTGAATAGGTGATCCTGTGAAACTTTAAACTTAAGCCACAAAAACTTGTTAAGTGTTAGCACAATTATTGCCAAGTGGCTAAAGAGAAGTCTCAACAAAACACAATACCACAAAAGATCAAGCACAGAGGTGACACAGTGGTTTATCCCGTGGTTCGGCCAAGACCAACGCTTGCCTACTCCACGTTGTGGCGTCCCAACGGACGAGGGTTGCAATCAACCCCTCTCAAGCGGTCCAAAGACCCACTTGAATACCACGGTGTTTTGTTTTGCCTTTCACTATCCCGTTTGCAAGGAATCTCCACAAATTTGGAGTCTCTTGCCCTTACAAGTATATGATCACAACGAAGCACAGAGTAAGGGAGGGAAGCAACACACACAAATCCACAGCGAAACGCGCACACACACGGCCAAGAATCGAGCTCACAAGAGTATCACAAAGTTCTCACTAGAACGGAGCTCGAAACACTTAGAATGACAAACGAATGCGCAAAGACTGAGTGTGGATGATCAAGAATGCTCAAAGGTTGCTTGTGTGTCTCCTCCATGCGCCTAGGGGCCCCTTTTATAGCCCCAAGGCAGCTAGGAGCCGTTGAGAGCAAATCTAGAAGGCTATCCCTGCCTTCTGTCGTCGGGGGCACCGGACAGTCCGGTGCACACCGGACACTGTCCGGTGCCCGATTTGTTTCCTTAAACAGCGAAGCCGACCGTTGCAGACCGTTGGCAGATCTGGAGCCGTTGGCGCACCGGACATGTCCGGTGCACACCGGACAGTCCGGTGCCGTCTTCCGACCGTTGGCTCGGCCACGTGTCCCGCGCAGATTGCGCGGCCGACCGTTGGCCCGGCCGACCGTTGGCTCACCGGACAGTCCGGTGCACACCGGACAGTCCGGTGAATTTTAGCCGTACGCCGTCGGCCAATTTCCCGAGAGCGGCCACTTCGCGCCGAGTGAGCCTGGCGCACCGGACACTGTCCGGTGCACACCGGACAGTCCGGTGCTCCAGACCCAGCTGGGTCTTGGCTGCACACAGCCAAGTCTTTTTCCCTCTTTTCTTTTCTTCTTCTTTCTGTTTCTAACACTTAGACAAGTATATTAGTATACCAAACCAATGTACTAAAGCTTAGAAACATACCTTTACTTCATGATTTGCACCTTGTTCATCCAGGGACATAAATTCACAATTAAGCACATGTGTTGACACTCAATCACCAAAATACTTAGAAATGGCCCAAAGGCACATTTCCCTTTCAGTACATTCCCTGTTGCCCATCATCCTGCTAAAGTACTTTTGATACTGGTGCATCTCATACATTTCTCAGTAAAGATTTTGACATACATTATGACATTCCTATTCAAGAAGCGAGATGGGGTGTGGCAATACAATTGTCTAGGGTCGATTGTTTACTAAGGAAATGGCATTCCAAGTGCCTATAGAATTGGTTAGGCATAGCTACCCTAACAATATAATAATAATAATAATAATAATAATAATAATAATATTTTCAACATGAAATTTAGTGCAAGAGTTAGAAACATCAATTAAATCAAAGCAAGAAGTAGAAGTATCATTTTAATAATTTCAGGAATCTCAAATGAGGATGCTCCTAGGGTACTACTGATGCTTTCTAGCTTACTAGTTAGCTCATTGTTATGTATGCTAAGAATTTCCATTTTCTCTAGCAAGTTTTCAATAGCATCTTGAGAGCTAGCTAATTTAGCCTTAAGTTTTTTGTTTTTTTAACAAGTCTATCATCGGTAGTTGAGGATGGAGCTTTAGACTCTAATTTCTCTATTTTAGTTGTTATCTCACAATTTAGATTTGCAAAAGTTTCAAACTTTTCTAGATCTAAGCAACTTACTTTTCAAAGTTTTAATTTGAGCTTTTTGTTTAGTACAAACATCCTCAAAAAATTGAATGGCATGGCAAGTTCATCTAAGGAGGGCTTTCCCTCACTATCACTATCATCACTAGAGGATGGGATACTTGATTTACCTCTTGCCATAAGGCATTTACGTGATGAATGTGAAGAGCGTGATGAAGAGTGGTGGTCATGGTTCCTTGGGGATTCATTTCGTAGGAAAAATCATCCCAAGTCTTGATTGTTGTGAGCGCTTTGCCTTTGCTCCTCTTTTTCTTGGGTTCGGCCATATTTGAGCAATTATCACGAATGTGGCCCTTCTTCTCACATGCAAAGCATCTTCTCTTTCTTTTCTTTTTACTGTCAATGTTAAAGAGAAGATCCTCGACTTGTAGGGGCACACCCATTAGATTAAACTTGCGAATCATCCTCATTACGTTTCTGACGCGTCAGACCGTTTCTTTGTCCTCAGAGGATGATGTGGAGGCCTGATCATCATCTTCATCATCAACATCTTCTTCTCCCTCTTCTTCACTGGAGGAGCTTGAGCTTGGATCCTTCTTGTTGCCTTTCATCTTTTTGTGTTCATCACATGCAAAAAGCATATGGCTTGGAAGAAGTTGGCTCCACTTCTTGACCCATCTTGCGTGACATTTCAAATACCACAATCTTTCTAATCACGAGTACCGGGGTCATTGTGCTCAAATCCTCCAAGTTGTGAAGAATGGTGATGATGCTCCCATATCTTCGTTGAGGTAGAACGGCGATGATCTTCTTCACAATAGAATACATATCTCCAACAAGCTCTTTTTCTTTCATTTCAAAAGAATTATACTCATTTAAGACTAGGCAATGTTTTTGCTCACGGACATTCGATGTGCCGTCATAGAGCTCATGCAATTTAAGCCAAATCTCATTAGCAGTTTTCAAAGTAAATACTTGATTGAAAATATCCATGCTAAGAGATCCATACAAGCAATTTTTAGTTATAGCATTCAAATGAATTTCTTTTTCGTCACTCTCGGTGAGCTTCTCGGGATTCTTAGGTGGTTTCATCCCATCGCGAGTGACTCTTCAAACACCTAGATCAACTGCTTCTAGGTAACAAGCCATTCTAGCACTATAATAAGGGAAATTAGTGTCATCGGAGTGTGGTGGCCTATGGGTATCTATCCCCTTCCTCTAAAAGCGTCGGCTCAATTAGCAGTGAAGCTAAAACGTTTCAAATGAGCCAAACCTAGATCTGATATCACTTATAGGAAACAGTGATGCCTAAGAGGGGGTGAATTAGGACTTCTAAAAACTATCTCTAAACTAGGCCACAAATAAATCCCTAGAACAAAACTTATGCAAATAACTTAACTAGATTGTGCAAACTAGGTTTTGTCTATGTGTTGCTATCTCTATCGCAAAAGGAGTTATGCAACCTAAGTTCTAATCCTATATAATCTACACTAAGAATAGTAAAGATTGCAACTTAAGTAGAGAGAGTAAATGCGTAAGATTAAAGAGCTAGTAGAAAAAGCAAACTCTTATGGACAATGCCAGTATTTTTACTGTAATATCCCAAAAAAGTTACCAAAGGTTGATCTTTGGTGCGTGGATGTGGGAAAAGTGTTGTGGGCCGTTGGATGCTAAGTCAGAGTCATTTGTGGCGTCGTTTCGTTTCTCCCGCAAACAAAACCTAGTGGTGGCCCTTTTCCCCCTTTTGCCCTTCTTGGTCGCCCACCCCCCCTTCCCCCCCCCCCACACACACACTTGGCCACCCCTTCCCCTTCCCCTTTCCCCTTGGTTGGCCACCCTCTCCTCCCATGGCAGCCGCTCTCCACTGCTTCCTCCTCCCTAGATCTTTCCCCCCATGCAGCAAGGATCGAGAAGAGGAGGAGCACGTTGAATTGAAGAGGAAGAGAGGATCAAGGAGATGTTCTTCCCCATCTCTTCTTGTAGATTTTCTTAGGGAAACCCTAGGTATGGTTGGGATCCATGTTCCTCCCTGTAATTATGTGCTTTTGGAGGTTGTGGATCATTGGGATTAAAGGATTAGAGGTTGGATTAGTGTGGGGTTAGGTTTTGATCTCGAATTTAGTTTTCTGCAAAATGGCAGATTCGACAACTTCTGTTCATGCCAGTTTTCCATGGTCTTAGTGGCCTCAAAAAAATAAAATAAAGTCTATATATGAATCGTAGATAATTTGTAGATCTTTCTGTGACCGCGAAGAACACCTCAATCAGACATCAGATTAGAAAGTTATTGCAGTTTGATTATAGCAGTTTTTCAGTCTCATAATTCTGTGCAGAATCTGTTCTCTTAAGATTTAGGCAATTTTATCAACAGAATTAAACCTTGGGTTTGTAAGAAAAGTTGTAGATAATTTCATAAGCTTTCCAGATTGTTAAAGAGTGCATTCATATGAATTATGAAACTCCAGTTATGTTTTTTTACTGTGGCTGTTCCTGTTTGCCTCACAAAAATGAGCGGGTCTGTTCACTGGTAGGTTTCATCAGGTAAATGGCCGAATTGGCTCTTCCAACTATGGAGACTTCTGTAGAGGGATAAAATTTCTTATTGCCAGTAGAATTTCATGATTTTTTGGTTGAGTAGTTTGTGAGATATCGAATTTTGAAGTTAACTACGATGTTGTCTGAAACAGATTCAGTTAGTTATCTTGTCAGATGTTTTAGAACTTATAGATGGCAGAATTTAATTATCCATTGAATACCAAAGTTGTAGAGTATTTTGTTTAGATACTCTTAGTTTATTTGTTTGATATCACTACTGTTATAATTTTAAAGATACAAAATTAACAAACACCACTGCTGTTGTATGGCATGTGGTTCAGGGTGGGAGGATTTCCACCAGGTCTTGGTTTCGAGTGTAGGAGCGATTTGTTGATTCTTGGCAAATGTTTTTGAAATATTTGTACTAAGTTTTATGCCCGCTAGCAGGTGGCTACACTCCAGATCATGCCTAGTACATTTCTTCTTCTTCGATGAAGGCAAGTGAATGTAGCAGTGGTTGCTTCCGTTCTGACCTGTTATTTCTATCGCTTACACTCTAATATTCAGAACTATTGGATTCTTTCATAATTGGACTCTATGGTGATGCTTTACTTGCTTGCATAATACTGATGCTCAATCATACATTGATGATGATTATGATTCGAGTATGACTCATGAAATTAATTCACACCCCTGAAGGTAAATGAAGTATTATTTGAGGTTTGTATTGTATCTGAAGGTAAATGAAGTATTATTTGAGGTTTGTATTGAATCCAAAGGTAAATGAAGTATTATTTGAGGTTGTATTGTATGTGAAGGAAGTGAAGTATATTGATAAATGCAGCATGCCATATACATTGCATGATTCACTTGCATCTGAAGTTGGGTCGTGACCTATGGTCCGACCGTACCGGTACAACTAAGCATCGTACGTTGCCCGAGGAGGGGTACGATGCGGCTTCATACCTTAGAGGTATGAAGGCAGAGGACATATGCATTGCATTCATATGCATTCATTGAAGTGATATTTGCATATGATGTGGTTTTATACCCTCAGAGGTATGAGGATAGAGTACCTACACATTGCATTCCTATGCATACATTGAAGTGATATTTGTAGGTATTGTTGATGCAGGGAAGTGTTATACAACCTATTGTGGTTGTTCGAGGAAATGAGATGGTATTGGTTATATTGGGACTACTAAGTTCTATATCTACAAGTATTTTTTATCTTAATTGTGATTCTTTTAAAATGTTGATTAATTCAATTTGTGGTTTAAATATTTCGTCAAAACAATTCGCTTGCTGAGATGTTTTATCTCACTCTTGCATTACTCAATGCAGTTGCTTGTTGCTCATCAAGGGAAGTGGGAAGTAGCAGCACATCCACCTTCACTCTCATAATAACGCTACTTAGGCGCAGTCATGATTTAATTAGAAACTTCTTGTCAAAGGATGTTTGTTTCTAACTAGTTGTGCGCACTAGTTAATTTAGTTCATGTCGTTATGGTTGTCTTCCCATTGCTAGCAGATTATTAATGTCTATTATGTTTTCTTATCATGATATCTATTTATACTTTGTTACTTCCCCGTTTATGCAGTTTTCAAAGGAGATGCTGTCGAAATTTTATATATGAATGTTAGATGTGCAGTTTAGTAGCATTCTAGGGTGTTTGTGGATCCCGGGGTGTTACATTTACTGAGTTATCCAGAACCACGCAAGGTCCCGACTAATCCTCGTTAGTGCCTCTAAGTAAAGGATAGCCCACATGAAGGCTAAGCACCACGGACGAGTAACTCCGTAGAGAGCCACGAGCCTTCACCACGCGTAAGTGGTGCTCCGCTTCTGGCTCCTCTTGTACGCTCCCCATTGTCTTAAATATCAAGCTTCCGGTCGAAACGTCGTGGGCCTCGTTCCCTTCGGTACATGGTGGCAGCCGTATCACAAACGCGATTGATACGGTCTCACAAGACTATTGCCCCACTCGGTACAATTACAATAGCTCGCGCAAGAGCTGAGGGGTTATGTGGGTTTTTTCTAAACTCACTCAACTAACTAGGGATCACCTAGAGCAAGTGCAATAGCAGTCTACCTAATCTAAGCACTTCGCAAAGAACCTACACTAATCATCGAATGATTCTATTAAGCACTTTGGTGTTTGAACACTTGGAGATGTGTATAACCTTCCTTGGTATGTTGCTTGGGCTCCCACACTTGCAAATGGTTGGTTGGATGAAGTATATATGGGCCCCCATCCATAACTAGCCATTGGAGAGCAGACTGTTGTTGTGTGTGGCACACCGGATAGTCCGGTCAACCAACGGTGCACCAACATGTGCCAATTGTGCACCAATAGTGCACCAACGGTGCGCCAACAGTTTGTTTACAATGACTAGTTCTGACAGTGACATCTAGTCGTTACGCTCGTGGATCGACCAATGCGCCAATTGTGTACACAGGATAGACTGGTGTGCCAACTATCTACACAAGATAGTCTGATGCCTCCTCAAATATATGGAGCAAATGGAAGTACTCAGTGATGGCTGTCCGATGCACACCAGACCGACTGGGAGTCACCGGTGCGCCAGCTGACAACGTATCTTCTAGTTCTTTTGTCTTTTCTTCTTCGACTCCTTTGGTCTTGCGTCTTGGACTTATGCTAAATATTGGTAGGTCTTCTTAGAGACTTTTCAAGTCTTCTTTTGAGGTGTTGCATCCTTAGAGCCTTAATCCACTTTGCATCCTGTGAACTACAAAACACAAACACTTGCAAATTCATTAGTTCACTTGTTATGTTGATCATCAAACACCAACATCAGTTAGTCAAATGGGTTGGAGTCCATTTTCCTTACAAGCTTCTATTCTCGAAGAGGTTTAGCGCAAGTGGCAATTGTTATTAGGCAACTAACTCAACAAAGGTTAATGACTCCTACCAACATGGTCAACCTAAGAAGCCAATGAAGTAGTTGTGCTTCCATGGAACTCCCCCAAAACCAATTGTACCTAGAGGATTATATTTTTAATTTTTTAATGCCTTGTGAGCTACATATAGCCATTAGAAACATGACCGCTAAAGTGGCTTATGGTATGCCTTCTCCGCCTCACACAAGGACAACATACCATGGTGCCAAAATCCAAGCTTGACCAGATATGTGATGGGTATAAAGAGTTGGATCTAGACATCTGAGGGGTGATAATGAAACAATACTTGTAGAGGCCATACATGGTTATATTTTATGGTACAAAAGGCACAATGTAATACTCAAAGCCCAACAACCATAAACTACTACTAGTGGGGCTCCCTCACTATTAGACTCTCCACGTAGGATCCCTTCACCTCCTCCTCCACCTTGTAAAAGGGGCCTTCACCTACTCTAACAACTCATAAAAGGAACCCTTCTACTACACCATCACCTCCTAAAAGGCTAATGAGCACAAAACCAAGCCAAACAAAAAGCAACGGCACACATAATAACTTAGCTCTACATCAAAGAAGCTAGCATGTGACATGACCGATGAGGAGTAGAATGTTATCGTCAGCACAGAAGTGAAGGAACATTTCAAGAAGACAATTCCCGAGATGGAAGCACCAATAGATGCATCCAAAAAAGTCTTCTTTGTTAAGATGAGAAAGAAAAAGAAACATTATATCTCCAACTATGAGAGCATGATGAGTAAAGAACATAAAAATTGTCCGAAGAAAAACTTGCCATCACAAGAGCTCGCTTGGACATACTAGCATGGCAAGCCTCTAGTCTAGCTAGAGTTGGCAAAAAAATGATAACACAAATGTGTAGATTGCATGACTAGTACATGAAGGAGTCGTCCACTTATAGGACTTTGATTTGGTCTGCTTAAAAAAGATTGTGACTTCTATAGTGGCGTTAACAAGGTGTGGCTAGATTTTAAATATATATTTGAGATATACCAACGGAATCCGATATACATCTCTCTCCTTTGTTGTTGGGTTCTATAAGTGTTTACTATATCTCTTGTATACGATTGAATAATATATTCAATGCTATTAGGCATTCCCTTACACCTACTTTGTTTCATCAAGGATGAAGATCCAGAGATACCATAAAGAAGGGTTTTTCAATATCGGCTTCATTTTCCCTATGGTTAGTAACCAAAAACAATTAATTACTTCCATGTGGACGTTCTAAAACGATTGCTCAAGTTTTTTCAGAAGAAACATTATATACAATACATACTTCTTCCTTACAATTTTAAGTTAATGTACAATACCTTTTCGTAGCTCATATGTTTTCATAACTATATGTATAGTCTAATTTGATTTCCCTATTTATAACATTTTTATAGCTTTCACTAGATACTTCTCGTGATATCAATGGATCAAGGCATTATATATGTATATGTATGTTTGACTACATGAGAAAGCCAACCATATAGTTATAAGGAATAGTGAACCTTCTTGATGAGTCATTCTTACCATTCAAACTTGACTCTCTAAACCTTTAAATGATTGAATCATGCATGTACCAAGGATTAATCATTTTCGTTATATAGGGCATGGAGTTGGCTATGCAAGAAGCAACCCGATCTAAAGAAAATTCATATGCTTAGGCCGAACTTTCATCTATGTATGAAGTTTGCACGTATCGCAAGTTATTTATCAATGATAATCCATAACCTTTTCCCAATTTTAGTGTTTGACACAGGAAAAGCGGAGCAACCTTTGTGGATGCTACATATGTAAATTCCTTCATACCTTCGTGGGTAACGAGTTAGTGACAAAAGGTATCAAGGTACACCAACAATTATATAGCATTAATGTTGATTTGATGATAATAAAATACCTCGACTTTAATACAATAATACTTTTTTATTAATGCTATTAGCAAATCACAGTTGATGAAGATGAATGAAGAACCACTCTCTCTGAAAAGATCCAAGGAATTTAAGAATAACTTATATGTTCATATATAATTAGACCATATAAAAAGTAAAGAGTTCTATTATGATGGAGGAAATCTCCTGGTCTCATTAGATGACGAAGATTTTATAGTAGTTGCTTGTATATTTGTATATATTAATATTCATTTTAATATACATATATTACTATTGTATCCGGTTCTCAACCAATAGCATGCGCCCACTTTTTTTTCCTGCTGAACGCTCATAGTCATAAACTCTGCTGGAGTAGCAGCATTTATTTGGTCCAAGTCGATCGAAGTAGAGCTGAACCAGGCCCAACCCACGAGGTCCAATCTGCCATGACGGAGTTGAGAAATTCATCAGGCAACGCGATGGTCTTGGTGGATCGGCGAGCTCGATCAGGAGAAAATGACAAGAGCAGGAGACGGCGACGCTGACCTGAGTTAAGTACGTGATCGTCGTGCGTGCACATACATGCATGGATGCGATGAGCTTTGACACACGGACCGGTGTTTCTATCTCTAGATTAGAGCAACCGGAATTCTTAATGGATCCGTCCACGATCCCCCGGCATCGGTAACCTGGGGGTCTGGGGCTTGGCGACTGCGTACCGGAAGCGTCCAAACGAAGCTCCCCGGGAGACAAGGGAGGAAGGCGCTCGAGACGACGGCGGTGGTGGTCAGCTGGAGGCTGGAGCCCTGCGCCTGCGCGCAGTTGTGTGGCTGTGGAGCAGTATGAAGAAGGTATTCAAGTCGCGTTGACATTGATGAATTCAACGCGAGAGGCCATAAATCACGGTCGAGAGGAACATACCGCTAATGTGTAGTAGTGTTGTAATCAATACGGCATGGTCGGTAATTCACTAGATTCACAGATCGCGTCGCAAACTGACGAGAGCCGTGTACTATGCATACAGTACACCGAGCGACTATCTGTGCCCGCTGTCAGATGTGGCTTACGTACAAGACAAATGAACCAATTCGATTGCTCAATCAGCAAAACGGAGGCTACTGCAGCGAGCACAGTACCGGCAGAAGGTCCACAGCACGATACGCGGCCAGGCCCGCGCAATATGTCGGCCCGGTCCCTAGTAGACGACGAGGCACGAAATGAGGCAAGATGGGCTACTTATTAAATCGCCAGGACCACGCGTCGAAGATCTAGAATCTAGACGTGCACGAGGCACCTTATTTTACACTCAGCAACGAAGAGCCGCGCCGCTGTGCTGCTGATCCATGCAGTGTATCTGCGTCCAGAAATGCAAGAATACTCACACACAGGCGAGGTCGCGACAGGAGTCCAAAGTCAGTCACCCAGCTGAATGGCGTTTCACAAAACCATCCGTACGCGCTCGCTGGAAGGACAGCTGGGAAAAGCGGCCGACGCCGCGTTGGGCCGCTCCATCAGGCCCGCCCGAGTGCCCGACCCAGCCCCACGCGGCCACGCCGCCGCGAGAACCAGGCACCGTGCGACACTGCAACAACACATCATCATTTCCTTCTCCACGGGCGGCTCCCTTCCATTCCGTTCGTCGCCGGTCGTGCTCGGGCCTCGGGGACAGAGTCTCGCGGTCGCGGGGTTCGGGACCGCATCATGCCCGGGGCCGATCCGCGCGCGAGTGTTCCGCTGCCGGCTGGCGCTGCCTTGGCGATCCTAGAATCCTGGCTCCTCGTGGGTCCTCCTGCCGGAGTTGGCCGAACGCGTGCTCGCGCGCTTTGCGGACGCTTGCGCCGCACTTTACCTTCGTTTTGGTTCCTTGATGTGTGGCTGCTGATATGACGGGCTTTCTTGGATTTTGTTTGTGACACACGGCTAATCCGCCACACCAGCTACTATAGATAGGAGTATTATACAAGCGTAGAGTTTACACGCAGAGAATCCGAGGCTCACGTCTCCGCGCTTACCGCACTGTTTTCCGACTTCTGGGCCCCACTCCCTTCAACTTGTGCAGCAGAAAATGCTCCCGTTTCTTCTTGCTCCCGATACTGCAAAAGCAGGGCTTGCCACTGCCACATGTTTTGGCTGGGGTCACTCTTTGGTCCCCCATGACTGCGTGGGGCTCTCATTCTCATCGTACATAGGCCCCACACGTCACCGAGGGAGGCCGATGTTGGGGGCTTGTTCTCAAATGCTAAGAGTTAAGAACAAGGCAACATAGAAAATGTTAAATGTTAAAACCCTTCGTCCTTCAAAACATTATACCCCTTCAGGATATAATGAATTTCGGACGAAGGTTACGAAAGATGTACCTTCGTGAGTACAACATTAAGCAACGAAGTATTTATACAAATTATGAGATATAAAATAAACATTTAAATATCATCATAGAGTCATCTCTATTTTTATTATCATGGATGAATATAAATAACTTCAAATTACAAATGTACCTTCGGTCCTGAGGAAGGCAAAAATACAAGTGTGGTGCGAAAGCAAATGACAGGTTCGCGTGAACAGTACGGGGGTACTGTTCATTTATTTATAGACACAGGACACAGCCTGTGACGAATTACAATTATGCCCCTTACAAAAGTTTACAACATTGACTCAGACCTTCATGGATTAAAAGGTCATTCTATCTCTATGTCGGTTTGTAATGCCGAAGCTCCATGAAAAGGAACCTTCGGCCATCTCCTGGGGACAACTTCAGCCGAAGCTGCTTCTTCGTGTAAGACCTTCGGCGCAACGAAGCATGGCCCCCAACAGTAGCCCCTTTCGCGGTGCTAGATCGTTTTTCGTAACGAGCTTGATCCGTGAAAAAAGCCTCTTTAAGCTTCGGGAAGCCGAAGGTCCAAAAAACACCTTCCCTGAGCTCGTTGCCGAGAAACGATTCAACTTCCGAGCTCGTGTCGGACCCACCTTGCAGAGTTACTGTTTAATCTTTGCGGTCCACCGCGCAGCGAGTACAAGTGACTGCCCGCCTGGTGTAAAAATCCTGGCGCTTCGCCTTCTTACCTGCAGCACTATATAAACAGACGAGTAGGTGTGAAGTTACCACAGCATTCATTGCTATTTGCACTGTTTTGCTGCCAAAATTTTTAACTATAGCCAAAGCTTGACTCTCAGAATCGAACGAAGGTCCATCTCGAAGTCTGCTTCGTCAGAAAGAAAGGCTTCGGGAGAAAAGGAAAAAGAAAAAAGTTTTTAATTTCCTCAAACTCAGAATCAAATGGCCAGAGTGCGATCTACTGCCAGAGTTGAACGTGAAGGAGACGAAGCTGAAGGTTCGGAGACTGTGCCCATCTCCGAAGCAATGCAACGTTCCGGACTGGTGACTGCGGAAGAAATGCCCGCTGCTGAAGCAGACCCGACAACTGCCGAAGGAGAAGAAGAGAACATTGAAGAAACTGACTCCGAAGATGACTATCGCATTGCCATGCCCAGCAAGCCCAGCCACTTAGACTTCGGAAAGTCGACTGTTTCAAAGGCTGATCTCGCCAAGATGGTAAAATCAGGTTATTTCAGTGAAAATCAGAAGAAACTACTTCGCTTCGGGGGAGAAGAAACTACCCCGAAGCCAGAGAAGGACGAGATTGTCATTTTCAAGAGCTTTTTAAAGGCTGGGCTGAGATTCCCTCTTCATGGAATTATTGCAGATGTATTGAAAAAGTTTGGTATTTACTTTCATCAATTGACTCCTAATGCTATCGTTAGGCTTAATGTTTATATCTGGGCCCTCCGAAGCCAAGCAGTGGAGCCGTTTGCCGACAGTTTCTGTCGAGTTCATGAGTTACATTACCAAACGAAGGCCAGAAAAGATGGATTACATGATAACTTCGGTTGCTACAATTTCGCCTACCGGAAAACAACAAAGTTCCCTGTTATCAGCTACCGAAGCAAGTGGCCGGCAGGCTGGAAGTCTGAGTGGTTTTATGTGAAAGTTGACGAAGACGAAGAAAAGTTGGTACAAAGCCCACTTGAATTAATCTTCGGAGAAACAAGACCGCGATGCCACATGACATTGGAAGGTCCCACCTGGGCTGCACTGGGTGAATTTGAAATTATTTCAGAGCATATCGGTACCAGGGATCTGGTTCAAGAATTCTTGGCGTTCAGAGTCTTCCCTACCCTAAAAGAATGGGAAATGCCAAAGCTAGAGGGGGAGAAGAAGAAGGGGGAACTTGTCCGGCTTCCTTACCATTTCAAATTCAAGAAATACTTTAAAAAACCTTGCCAAGAGTGGCTGGACACAGTTGAGGTGATGTGCAATGAAATTCTTGGGAATTATTCCAAAAAAGAAGATCAACTGATGACCGCGGCCTTCGGCACCCGTCCGAAGCGAAGGCTGAACCGAGTGCTTGATGCCCTGGGCTTCGAGTACCCTGACTATGAACGGCTGAACAAGGGTGCTGAGGGCCAAAAGAGGAAAAGAGTGGCCGAAACTTTGAACAAGGATGAAGAAAAACCAGCAAAAAAGAAGAAAATTCCCAAGAAGAGAAAAATATCAACTCCAAAGCGAAAATTATCCGATGAAGAGGGGACCCCCGCACCACCTTCTACCAGCGACGTGGAGGAAATCTTAAAGGTAATGACTGAACCCCTGCCCACGAAGCTAAGTCCATTAGGGCCTCAACTGACGAAGCTTTTTTGAAAGGTGGAAGAGCCGGAAAAAAACGAAGATAACCAAAACAAAGAGGCAAAGAATTATTGCAGTGACCGAAGTTATTGACAAGACGCCACCGAGGGCGTCAATTCAGAAAATGCCAGCTGTTGAGGGCACAACAAATGTCGAAGCCGCACCTTCGGAGGTCGCGGCTACCGAAGCCGCTCCAGCCGAAGATGTGAACTTAGAAACTACCATTGAAGACATCGACAGAATTTTGATAGACATGGCTGCAGAAGAAGCTGCCACCGCTGGTGAAGAAACCATGGCCACAGTGCCTGGGAAGGGAAAAGAAATAGCCGAAGACACTTCGGAAGACGAAGCCTACATATTTCAAAATTTAGTTGAGCAAAAACTGTCGAAGGCTGAAATAGAAGAGCTTAAGGAATATGCCAAATCTTGCGGATACAAGCCAGGAGCTCTTCTATTTGGAGGCATTGATGATGAGAAACTGGGCTGCATCCGGGACCAAACTGGGGCTAAGGTCATCGGTACTCTATCTAAGAGTATCGGTTTTCCGAAGCTAGAAACAGATATCAGCCGCTATCGACGACAACATATCGTCGGCAGCTTATTTTATTCCAATTTCAAGGTAAACAACTTTTCTCTGGCTTTTATTGCTTTTAATAATGAAAATGTTACTAACGAAGGTTGTTTCTGTGCAGAGCATGCTACTGAGCAAAGCTTTGAAGATGCAACAAGATCTAGAGGATAAGAAACACGAAGCTATAATTGAAAATCTAGAGAGCAAGATAAAAGAGCAGTCAGCTATTATGGAAAAGAAAGACTTTGAACTCCAAACGACTGAAGGCTTGCTAGCAGAGACTGAAGCTAAAGTATCAGAATTAAATTCGAAGCTTATCTGGCAATCAAAACAATTTGAACAAGAGAAGCTAGAGCTTAATTCAAAACTTGAGGCCGAAGTCCAAACCAGCTCAGATTTGAAGAAATTATTAACGAGCCTTCAAGACAAATGTTTGAAATTTAGCAACAACTGTATTGAACAATTAAAAAAGATCTTTTACTCAGTTGGAGCCAGCAGTGGGAAGTTTACCCCTTCAGCTGAAAATTTACCAAAAGCCTTCGATCATATTGAAGCTGAAATTGATGAGCTTGACGAAGTTATAGCCGGGCACGGTGACTTCTGTGCCTGGGTAGCTTCTCGGGGTACCGCTGCAGCGTTCCTGAAGGCCGGCTGCGAGCATGGAAAAATCGTCAACAGGCCTAATTTCGCTCTGTCTCCATCAATTCTAGACGATATTCCTGACCTTGCCCGAAGCATCTCAAATAGATTTATAAAAATGATATGGACAAAAGGCGGGCGAGAGAAGGCTGGAGACGAAGCTCGAAGTCATCTTGAACCAGTAAGAAATGATACCTTGTGCTTACCTTCTCCTTCACACTTGATTTTTACTCACGATACCTTGATTCATGTAGGATGACGAAGCTGAAGATGATGCTTTAATATATGTCGCCGAAGCTGAAGCTCAGTGAAGATCAGTAGGAGTATACTGTAGAAAAAACTCAGGAGACTTTTGTAACAACTTTTGTAAATACAATTAAACTGTTCTCAATGAACTTTGTACATACCTTGTAATATATTCTTACCCTTCTATTAAGGCGCTTTGATGTGGACGAAATTAGTATTTTGAGCCGAAGGCGAAAAAACACCTTCCCTTCTTTTCGTACACAATGAAGCATAAAAGACCGCTTCTTCTTTTTGCCGAAGCTTTTCTTTTTTGTACACAACGAAGCATAAAAGGCCGCTTCTTCTTTTTGCCGAAACAACCACTTAGGAACGCAAATGCTATGAATGAATGCTTATGAATGCAAATGCTATGATGTAATGTAATGTGCGAATGAATGTCCAAAACACATATCCGAAGCCACACTCTCAGCCATTATTTCCTTAGAAACAACCACACATCAGCTCTGCATTCCCTTAGGAACGACTTTGGAGCTTCTTCGCCTTTTACTTAGGCGGTATCAGCGTTGACTTTTCGCTGTAAGCTCTGCATCCCCTTAGGAACGTCTTTGGAGCTTCTTCGCCTTTTACTTTCGGCGGAATCAGCGTTGACTTTTCGCTGTGAGCTCTGTATCCCCTTAGGGACGTCTTTGGAGCTTCTTCGCCTTTTCAGTTTCGGCACTCGATGGTGCGTTCTCAGTTTTTACATTTACATTTTTTGGGGGATTTTACTCTTATAAGACTAAAAAGGAAATTACACATGATGGCCCCATTAAAAACCTTTCTCCCCCTTTAGAAAGGAAAAGGGTGCCATAAAAAAGAAAAGAAAAAACATAAAAAGTTACATCAAGTTATACATAATATCGCCGAAGCTCATCCGCATTCCAAGATCTTGGAATTTCGTTGCCATCCATGTCCTTCAATCTGTACGAACCAGGCCTTGACGAAGATGCTACTAAGAAAGGTCCTTCCCATTTCAACTGTAGCTTGCCCACTGTATCTGGGTTGGCTACTCTCCGAAGCACCAAGTGTCCCGGCTCAATATTTTTTAACCGGACCTTTCTATCTCGCCACTTGATTGTTTCAGCTTGGTATTTATTGATATTCTCCACGGCCTGAAGCCTGATCCCCTCTAAGGCATCTTTTTCCACAAGGCAAGCATCTTCGGGACCTGATTCTGCCGAAGCTACTACTCTTATTGATCCAGCTTTTGCTTCTTCCAAAGTTACTGCTTCGTCGCCGAATAATAATTTGAATGGAGTAAAGCCTGTAGACCTTGATGTTGTTGTATTGTGGCTCCACACCACTTTGGTTAACTGATCTGGCCACTTTCCCCTGGGTTGATTGAAGATTAACTTCATTATTCCTGTCATTATAATGCCGTTGGCCCTTTCAACAAGCCCATTTGACTCCGGATGCCTGACTGATGCAAAGTGGATCTTCGTACCGATTTGATCACAAAAATTTCTGAAAGCTTCAGAGTCGAACTGCGTTCCATTATCTACAGTGATGGCCTTCGGTACCCCGAAGCGACAGACAATATTCTGCCAGAAAAACTTTTGGACAGTGGCCGAAGTTATCGTGGCTAATGGCTTCGCCTCAATCCATTTAGAAAAATACTCCACAGCTACTATAACATATTTTAGATTCCCTTGAGCCGGTGGTAATGGACCTAACAAGTCAAGGCCCCACCTTTGCAATGGCCAAATGGGTTGTATCAGCTGTGTCAAAGACGAAGGTTGCTTTTGATCTCTTGCACATTTCTGACAACCTTCGCACTTTTGAACTAACTCCGCTGCATCCGAAGCTGCCTTCGGCCAATAAAACCCTTGGCGGAAAACTTTTCCAAGTAACGGCCTAGATCCAATGTGGGACCCACACAGGCCTGCATGTATTTCTTTCATCAACTCTATACCTTCGGTTCTAGATAAACACTTGAGCAGCGGAGCGCAAACTCCATGTTTGTATAACTCCCCTTCTATCATGACATACGGACGAGCTCTTGCCTCTATCCTTTTATTATAAGCTTCGTCATCTGAAAGGAACTTACCCTGAAGGTAAGAGATGATTTCAGTTCTCCAATCTTCGCTGTAAACAGGAGATATGTTGAGGACTGCTCTTTCGAGGAGGTCCACTGAAGGTGCCTTTATTGTTTCGAAGAACACATCCGAAGGTAACGGCAGCCCCTGTGCTGCAGACTTGGCTAGCAAATCAGCATGCTCATTTTGTCCTCGAGGGATATTCTTGACAGAAAATCCTTCGAAGGAGGCTTCGATCCTTCGAACCGTGTCTAGATATTTTTCAAGCTTCGGATCTTTAGCCTTGCAACTTTTGTCAATATGACCCGAAACAACCTGGGAATCAGTTTTAAGAATCGCCCTTCTGATTCCCATTGCCTTTAATTTCCGAAGGCCCAGGAGCAGGGCTTCGTACTCAGTAATATTGTTTGTACAGCTGAAATCAAGTCTTGCTGCATAACAAGTTTTAACCTTGGATGGTGAGACCAACACAGCGGCTGCACCTGCTCCGAAGGTTCCCCAAGAGCCATCACAAAACACTGTCCACACTTCGGCATCTTTATTTGCTTCTTCATCCTGAGCCCCTGGCGTCCAGTCGACAATGAAATCTGCCAATGCTTGAGACTGGATCGAGGATCTATGCACATAATCAATGTAAAATTCATTGAGCTCTGCAGCCCATTTTCCAATCCGTCCAGTAGCTTCTCTATTTCTCATGATATCCTTCAACGGCTGCGAAGAAGGAACAATGATATTGTATGCCTGAAAATAATGCCGAAGCTTCCTGGATGCCATTAAAACGGCATACAATACCTTCTCCAGCTCTGTATAATTTTTCTTTGATACACTAAGGACTTCAGATACAAAATATACTAGAACCTGCTTCTTGACTTATCCATCAAGCTTCTCCTGGACAAGTGCTGCACTTACTGCCGAGTGCGAAGCTGCTACATATAACAACAAAGGAGCCCCTGGCGTTGGTGGAGTTAATGTTGTTAGATCTATCAAGTATTGCTTCAGCTCTTCGAAGGCTTTTTGTTGACTTGGGCCCCATTGAAAGACTTCAGCTGACTTCAGCACCTCGAAGAATGGTAAATTTCTTTCTGCTGATCTGGATATGAATCTATTGAGAGATGCCAGCCTTCCTGTCAATCTTTGGGCTCCCTTTCTTGTAGTTGGTGGCTCCATCCGAAGTATAGCTTCGATTTTATTTGGATTAGCTTCGATTCCCTTTGTTGAAACCAAGCATCCAAGAAATTTCCCCTTCTTTACTCCAAAGACACATTTTTCTGGATTCAGCTTCAAACCAGCTTGTCTGAAACTGGCGAAGGTCTCCTGCAAATCAGCAATATGATTTTCCTGCTTCGTGCTTTTTACAATAATGTCATCAACATAAGTCAACACATTTCTGCCTATCTGAGACTGGAGGACCTTCGCAGTCATTCTGCTGAAACTTCCTCCAGCATTTTTGAGCCCCTCAGGCATCCGAAGATAGCAATATGTGCCACTTGGGGTTATGAAGCTAGTCTTCGGCTCATCTTCCTTCTTCATCCAGATTTGATGATAGCCTGAGTAGCAGTCCAGGAGACTCATGAGCTCTGAAGAAGCTGCTGCATCGACTAAAGAGTCTATCCTCGGCAGCGGGAATTCATCCTTCGGACAAGCCTTGTTGAGATCTGTGAAATCGATACACATTCTCCACTTGCCATTGGCCTTCTTCACCATAACAGTGTTAGCTAGCCACTCTGGATACTTTACTTCTCTGATAACTCCTGCACTGAGGAGTCTTTTTACTTCATTGCGAGCCCCTTCGGCCTTGTCATCCGACATCTTCCGAAGCCTCTGCTTTCGGGGTCTGAAGGATGGGTCAACATTGAGCGAATGTTCAATAACATCCCGATTTACTCCACAGAGATCATTAGCTGACCATGCAAAAACATCTTTGTTGTTGAATAAAAACCTTATCAAGGTTTTCTCCTGTTCTCCAGATAATTGCGAGCCCAACAACACCTTCTGCTCTGCTATGTCCTCACACAATAGCATGGGCTTCGGCTGATCTGCTGAAGCTGCTTTCTCCCTTCTGAATTTGTACTGTTCACAAGCTTCAGCTCCATCTATGTTATGGATTGCTTTGGAGTCAGTCCAGCTTCCTTCGGCCCTTCTAGCAGCTTCCTGGCTTCCATGAATAGCAATAGGCCCTTGATCCGAAGGTATCTTCATGCAGAGATAAGCTGGGTGAAGAATTGCTTCGAAGGCATTAAGAGTACCGCGACCAATGATAGCATTGTAAGGATACTCCATGTCAACAATATCAAACACAATTTGCTCAGTCCTTGTGTTGTTAACAAATCCGAAGGTTACCGGCATGGTAATCTTCCCAAGTGCTACAATCTGCCGCCCTCCGAAGCCACAAAGAGGGTGCGTAGCATCATGGATCTTGTCTTCGGGCTCTTGCATTTGTCTGAAGGCCTTAGCAAATATAATATCAGCTGCACTGCCTGTATCAACTAAGACATTGTGGACCAGAAATCCTTTGATCACACAAGAGATAACCATGGCATCATTGTGAGGATAATCCTTAAGCTGAAGGTCTTCCTGAGAGAAAGTAATTGGAATGTGGGACCATTTTGACTTGATGAAGGGTCCCTGCACTCCAACATGCTGCACCCTTCTCTGAGCCTCCTTCTTCTGCTTCTTGTTAGCCGGCTCTGAGCAAGAACCGCCTGTTATCGGGAGCACCATCTTCGAAGCCGAAGCAGCTTCAGCTTGATTGTTGAACGAAGCCATCAGCTCAGAAAAGTGGAAGTGAGTTCACCGGAGGTGGGCGCCAATGTTGGGGGCTTGTTCTCAAATGCTAAGAGTTAAGAACAAGGCAACATAGAAAATGTTAAATGTTAAAACCCTTCGTCCTTCAAAACATTATACCCCTTCAGGATATAATGAATTTCGGACGAAGGTTACGAAAGATGTACCTTCGTGAGTACAACATTAAGCAACGAAGTATTTATACAAATTATGAGATATAAAATAAACATTTAAATATCATCATAGAGTCATCTCTATTTTTATTATCATGGATGAATATAAATAACTTCAAATTACAAATGTACCTTCGGTCCTGAGGAAGGCAAAAATACAAGTGTGGTGCGAAAGCAAATGACAGGTTTGCGTGAACAGTACGGGGGTACTGTTCATTTATTTATAGACACAGGACACAGCCTGTGACGAATTACAATTATGCCCCTTACAAAAGTTTACAACATTGACTCAGACCTTCATGGATTAAAAGGTCATTCTATCTCTATGTCGGTTTGTAATGCCGAAGCTCCATGAAAAGGAACCTTCGGCCATCTCCTGGGGACAACTTCAGCCGAAGCTGCTTCTTCGTGTAAGACCTTCGGCGCAACGAAGCATGGCCCCAACAGCCGACTTCTTGCTGTGTTTGTGGGTGAAGTGCATGCACCATAAGTACTCCCTCCCGACATTAATCTGTACTTCTGTCATCATAAAAATCATCAACACCATTCGGATACCAAACTTCACACGTTCGGTTCCGGAGGGCATCACATAAAATCTCGACACAGGTGCGCTGTTTCTATCACATAAAACCCCCAGAATTATCTCAAAATGCGAGCTAGATGAGAGCTCAGCTTTAAGCCTCATTTGACAGAGCATTAATCGTTTCAAAACAGTTTATTGGGAACTTCATTACAGACTCCGGTAAAACAAAAAGTTGTTTCCCCTCATTTTCAAAAAAAAAATGCAAACCAGTGGAACGAAAAAAACTGAGCTACAAAGTTCTTCTAGTTGGATGGATCTCACATAATCGATTTGACTTGTACAGTACCTCTCAAAAAATGCCATAAATATTCCAACGAAAGATGTGATGCTTGTAAATTTTGGTAGAACAAAACTGTTATCAATGGGTGAAAGCATAGAAGAGATAACACATACCTCGTGCTGCATAGAGCTCGATCCACCGCTATGGCCGCAACCCTAGCACCAGTTAGGAGAGCGATTGTGGCAGACACACTTTCTGGAAATTCGGATGATAAACGAATCAGTGAAGACAAAGCTACCATCAAGATTTTTTACCAACTTTGGACAATCAACTCATCGCCCACACCAAGAGTTCTAGCCACATCCACTGCCCATACCTCTACTAGCAACCTTTGCTGGATCCATAAGGATTTGGTCGAATCAAAGTCATTCTAACCGGAGGATTGCTACCCAATTCAAAGATCAGATCAATTGGACAAACAACCAATGAGAATCATCTTCACAAATGAGATTTGGAGCAAGGGGGCGAAGGTTACCTACGCTGAAGACCTATGGCAGAGGCCAGAGGGTGGTCATTAGGTGTGGCAACCATATCATCCTCAATGGAGACCCCAATGTATGTCTTAGCTGAACTTGAGGTACCTGTATCCAAATCCAAACTAGCGATGGCATGATCTAGGGTGCAGACAACACAATAAAAAAATAGGCTCTGCGCCCAACCCTCCTCCCAAACAGCAACCTCCTCCATGTAGAGGGCGTAGTAGGGGTGTGTGCAAAGCAATCAGGCTCAAGAGAAAACCTCCATTTGTTATTGATCCATATTACCATGTCTTAACTTACTATAGTTATGGGGAGCTAGATCATTTTTTTGTGGAATTATGGTTGACCTAAGATCTTCTTTGTTTGTGGGATCATTGGACATCATATGAATGCTTGCCCTATCTAGAAGTTTGAACATCTTGTCATTGCTTTGTTGATAGTGTAAAACATGCACTAATCCTTTGCCATCTTGACGTGCCCTTGGTGGAATCTACCTAATGGTAATGGTTGAACTTAACCAACTTTGTTATGGTTAGTGTGAAGTTTAGATAGGTATCTTTGAAGGAATTAGAAGTTTGACTATTTGGAGTATACTACAAAAATGGCCCTAGCAGATCATAGAACTTAACGTTGGGAAATTTCTATTGAAATTTCCTTCTCATAAGTTGTTTAATATTAAGAATTACACATTTTTAAATTTGATAAAGAAAGGGGTGCAGGTGGAAGTTCTTAAGTGGATTGGTGATATGCAAACATATAGGGAGCTTCATAAGGTTTGGGTGCTGATGAAAGACATACCACCTAGATGGTTCCTTTGGAAGACCTTTGCTTAGATTGCCTAGGGTTTGATTGATGGGTGAAGTGGGTTGTTCTAATATATTTAAGTATGTTGGGGGGCGAAGGCGAACACGCTACCCTTCGCTCGATGCCTTCGTCGCCTAGTCACCCCGACGAAGACTACATCCATAGAACACGTCCGGGCAAGCCAAAGGCGTCGATTGGATGAAGACCGGCGCGGCCCCCCTTCGTCGCCGTCGTTGCTAGACGAAGGCTTTGTCGAAGTATACGAGTCTCACGTCGTCACCGCGCCGAGAGGCCCACGCAGGTTTCGGCCCATCGTAACGGGCCCCGCGCGGAGAAGCGTATTATGGGTAGAGATGGCAACGGGTACAAACCCGCTGGGTTTTGCCGTCCCAAACCCGTACCCGTGAAAAATATCTATGCCCATTAAAAAACCCGTACCCATGACGGGTTTGAGATTTTGCCCAAACCCGTACCCATCGGGTTAGCGGGTACCAATGGGTTACCCGCGGGTTTCGTCTCCAATATACTTGTTCTTCTCATAATCAATAAGTATCGTAATGATTAATGATATCATGATCCAAAATTTATTTAATGAACAACGAGTTCATGATTTGGTATAAAAATTATTAGTAGAGAGAATGAAATACAAATAATAAGTCGTATAATTAAGTGACCTTGCACTAGTTATCCATCCACCACATATATAACGCTAGTAAAAACTATAATAGCAAGCAAGCAACACTCTCACTGACTACTGATACATTCACCAATTGATAAAAATTATGAAGTAAATAAGGAATAATAAGTTTGTTGTTTGTTTATAAAATAAAATGGCAATATGCACTAGGTTTGGTCGGGTTTAAAAAACCCACGGGTTCACGGGTTTGGGTACTATAGGAACAAACTCGTACCCATAAACCCGCCGGGTATAGATTTATGCCCATTAACAAACCCATGGGTATGAAAATTGACCCAAACCTGTACCCTAATGGGGTAAAAACCCATCGGGTTTCGGGTTTCGGGTACCCATTGCCATCTCTAGTCGCGTTTGTAATAGCCTTTAATGTAATGACTGCCTATAACCTCCCCTCGTGGGAATATTCTGGGGATAAAATGGGTACACTACAAAAAAACCCTATAGCAACGTACTTATGTGTTGCTAGAAGTCCAAATAAGTGTTGCTGAGCCTAATACCAACGCATAATTATGTGTTGCCTATGTTGCCGTTGCTAGGTACTATTTCAATGTTTACATATACGTTGGTAAGCCATAACTATAAGCGTTGCTACGCTGCAACGGATATTTAGTCCCTACTCCAACGGTTACATGCGTTTGTACTGGCAATGACGAGTAGGTTAAGGCAACATTTTGATTGGATTTATGGTAACACATATATGTGTTGCAAGGTGGTTGAAGCATATAGCAATGGTAACATTTGTAATGGATTTGTGGCAGCACATACATGTGTTGCAAAGAATTAATCGTTTATTAATAAAAATGATTATACAACAACATTTGCCAATAGTAAACGAGAAATAATTTTGATAATCACAGGCATAAACATGACAATAATGGACAAATAATTTTGCATTTAAATAAAATAATAGTCACGATTCAGTGTAGCACAACTTAAAATAATCACCGCTTGATGCGTGTTCAAGTATTTTTGGGACAAAGATATAAACAACATATGACTCATATCCTAAACAAATCTGAAATTCATCGTAGTGAAATAAGCAAAACTATTTAAATGGAGGTAGTGATCCACGCCATCCGGTTTGAAATAAGTAGTCTTCGGATTCTGTAGAAATCTTGCAGCTTTGAAACTGAAAAGAAAATAATAGAAGTTAGTGATCAACAACATTAATGTTTCATGATGTTCTATATTGTGCCCGTGCATAAATTTAAATGGAGGTAGCCAATTCTACACAAGAATCAAGTTAACAACAATATCATTGTTGTTGGAAATCCCTGCGAGATCAATTGCCCCTGACGAAACAACCTAAGAACTGGATGTGCTACTGAATGTGTATAGACTAGAACAATACCGTACTCAACTCCAAACCACTCCCTCTCCCCAAAACCGATCTGCACTGAATTGCATGTCTTGGTGCATCCAGACAACCAACCAAATTACAGCACTGATCTGCACCGATCTGCACTGAATTGCACTGATGTTGAAGTACCGTTACACATTGGACAAGCCTATTTAACATGTTGCGCCGAGCCAAACCAGAGATGTGCCTCTTCTCTAACCATCCCCACCCAAACTACATCAACCTAGAAACAAAAACCGATCCACGCCATCCGGTTTGACCCAAACCAATTCCAGCTTCAACTCTACTAGGTCCTTGATTTAATTATGTGTCACTACGATAATTACATATTTTCATGAAGAAGTTTCAGTAGCTTGAAATGAAATATAGCTCATACGCAACATTGAACTGAAATTGATGAACAATAAGATAGCATTTCAGAAAAACAATTGTGGTGGACTCATGTTGATGATGCAAAAATAATTGAGCACCATGTGTTATACTATCATATATAGGAACATGGTAAACTTATTAGGGGTCCAAGAGTCTAAAACAATAAACCACAATGAGGGGATTACAGTGAACTTACATCATGATATCATCCTGAATTGAGTTGAAGCGTCGTGATGTTGAAATGAGCATATATCAGTTTTTGTCGTCTTCAATCTGCACGGATAATCATAATACTAAAATTGATAGTAGTAGTTCGGAGTAGTAATGACTAGTTAAGTAAGAGGGTAGTTCATACACAACACGAAGGCCATGCTATAAGATTGTTGCCGACATCACCAATAACCTCCATGTTGCCGTATGGTCGAATCAAAGGATCAATAGGAAGTATTACAAGTCTAACACGCACCATCCAAAATTCTCTGCCTAACTTAACACCTCCAACTTTATGATTTGGGTCTCGACCAAGTATTGTGCCTAAGGCAACAGTCTTGGTTGGACATCTCCAGCTTTTTTAAGAACACTTGTGCTCCAGTCTAGTCAACATGCTCAAGTGTATCAGTAAATACTTATGTAATGTGGGCACAATAATGGTAAGAAAATTTTGATTTTACCAATATTGACTCATCTGTTGGTCGGTCACCTGGAGTACCCTGATTTATGGACAAAAATATCGTATTAGTAAAGTGGATTTAAGAATATGAATGTACAAAATTTTTTGAGTCACCTTTTGTTTCATGCACCATAACCTATAACTAATGCATATTAGTAATGAAAACAATTCGATATACTTAACAAGAAAGTTGATTTTCACTGTGACCTTTGATGTGGTAGCACACTTGGTTTTATCAAAGGTAGTTGCAGATTGCATATCTTTCCTTTTTACCTGTCATTACATCACAATGAGTATTCAATATTTTAATATTTTTGGATGATTACGAAAGAGTTAATTTTGTACATATTATTAACTTCAATTTAGTTATGCAACACCCTAGTGTACTGCCAATTAAAATGCATCTCCATTCAAGAATGAGTAGTATGTGAGATACCACTATTTACTAATGAACAATGAATACAATACATGGGTCGTGTGTTAGAAGTACCTGGTTCTTAGATGCTTCTTCATTTAAGGAATTAGAAGTTGCTTCCTTGGTCATACTCTGTATGTGCGAGACATCAATGTAAAGATAAGCAATCATGATTATGTATGTTGAATAAATTTATTGCATTCCCACCTTCGATGAATTAGCGAGCTTAGTATTATCGAAGGTAATGTCTCTTTCCAACTCAAGTTGCCTTGTCTGCCAATATATTAAATTGAAAAATGAATATAATAAAACATCACTTTGTAGGGCGTATATATTCCATGTATTGAAATTTTGATGTAGCTGACCTTATGGGTAGTGGCTAGTCTATTAGTTCGTTGTAATTTACCTTGCCTGGTATTAGCCACCTTAATCTTCTTTAATTCAATACATATTATTAATGCTTGCATTATACCATGAAATCTAGAAAGATGAGTTATGAGGTAGCAGAGGACCTTATGAATAGTAGAAGTATTTCTGAATGTTGGTTACAAATCCTCGTACTCCTTTGCCTCTTGCTCTCTCTTTATGAAATACAGATTAGTAGTTTAGCAAAACATTTATAGGGGGTATTGAGTAGCGCTACTTTTTGCTGGGGCTGTAGCTGTGGCTGCTGCTGTACAATGTAAAATAACTATGTTGTGTTGTAGAAACAGCCATAGCGCAGCCACAACAATCTGAAGCGAACAAGGCAATGTAATGCAATCATACCTGAGAGTAAGTTTTTTCATTGTCCATCCTGAATTCTTGATTTCGTGGCTCAACATATACACGCTGATGAAAAATAACTACAAGATGAAGTAGTAGGTACTAAAATGTAAGAAAGTGCGGATGTGTAAATTCCATACAGATGCCTACTTTACGTTTTGAAGACGTTTGAAATTGATTCGCTGGAAGATCGTCCAAACATCCTTGTCATAGCAAACAAAGAACCAAATGGATTAGATGTTACACATAGACCTACTGTATGAACTGATTGTGAAATGGAGTTCAATAATTTTACATGTACACTTTGATGTTGTTCGAAGAGTACACTCTTTTGTTGCAACTCTTGTATAGTAGCATCTTGCTTCTGTACAAATATGCCCCTTGTGTTACGTTGAAGAGCTCAAGTCGGTTTGTTTGAAACGGATCGGACTTCCTTTCCCCCGTCTTGTTCTGTTGCTTTCCCCGTTGAAAAATAGTCGCAGGCAGGTGTGCTGGAGTTGGAGCCATCCCCAATGCAACTAGTGGATTCATCTTGGCAATAGCTGTCAATGTGCTTCTGAAATTCTGGAAGACACTGGCAATGTGCTGCTGAAACAAGTAATGCTCTTGTCTACACAAGAAGAAAAACTAGTTCAGTTTGGCTATGCAGTTGAGCTGCTGAAACAGTTTCAGTATGCCTGCTTTTTTCACAGTTTTAATGGCAAAGAAACTGTGCTGCAGTCCAGACCATCATTCACCATTGGCCATTGGCAAAAACTAAAGAACACAGGAAGCACAATAATTGAACCACAAAGGCCATTGGCTAGTTCATAAAATAAAAGGCTATTCAATAGCACATATTACAAACAACAACATACCCCATCACTGAGGGAATGATCCACATGTTGAACTAAAATAAACAGCCCACAGGTCTGGCTGTAGATACACGACCCTACTTTGTAGCTAAACAAGAGAATCATGGCCGACATAAAGAAAAGGTAAAAACCACTGCGCAGCACCATGGGAACGGTGCTAATCCGAGTAGCACGCCCAAGACCAACAGAGAGCTTGGATGCCACGTCGCCCTCCACAGCAAAAGAGACAAGCAAACTCAAGTCTCCATTCTTCTGCTGAAAGTGAGGCCATCAAGTTGGATGATACCAGCAGTTGACAGCAAACTCAAGCATCCCAGCAGATTTCCCTGTTGACAGCCGAAAGCATCCTAGCAGATTTCCCTGTTGACAGCCGAAAGCTCTACAATGTAAGTATACAACGCTAAGTATTGGTAAATAAATAAAAGGAATATAACTAATGTACCTAGAAATTCAGTATCAGTATACAGATCTTCATGTGAACCAGATGAGGATGCACCGTACTGAGGATTTGCTTCCGGAACTCTGTAAATTAGTAAACAATGTGGGTGTATCACCAGAAAGATAAGAAAGAAGACATGCTTAGTGATCACAAATTATCTCCTTAAACAGAATTAGTGATCACTACAATTCATACACTACAATTCACAAAGGACAGTTCAGCAAAAAATCACGAACATAAATTTCCTGCTTCATGGCTTCTAGTCGAATCACACCACCACGCATTTGTTGACATCAACTATCTTCATACACAGGTGGCCCAATATCTGAGTGCACAAAAATAAAGATATTAGCAAGAAAAGTAGAAAGCTATTTTACCACTGCTAACAAAAAAACGCTCACCTTTGACATTATTACTCATTTTCTTCATCTGAATTGGGACAAGTATATATTGTTGCTGCATCTACAGTAATTCCTTCCTGATCTCGCCTAGTCCATGATTTTTTGTTATATGCATTATTAAATAGTTCTGCCACAGTACTGACATGATAGTGGTCACATTCTACATCATTCCATTCATCTCCCATGTCAAATACATCTCTAGGCTTAATCTTCATAACAACTGACCATCCTTCATTAATATGGTCACTTATGTAGAAAACTTGATCAACTTGATTGGCAAATACAAATGGGTCATCCTCAACCTTGTCACCTTTATGAATTTGATGAGAAAAATTAACTAGGTTTAACCCATATTTATCTGTTTGCACTCCTTTACCTCTAGTCACATCGACCCATTCACATTTGAACAAAACCACTGAAAATCTACTGTAATAATCGACCTCAATTATATCAATTATCCTTCCATAGTACATAATATCTCAAAGAATAGGGTTACTATCAGCCGCAGAAGAATAACTTGATGTCTTTGCATTAACAACAATGACGCTATTCTGAGTTGCCTTGTCATACCTTTTGGATCTAAATCTGAAACCACGAATGTTATATGATCTATGATGTTTTGCTGAATCTAGGGGCCCTTGAGCTAACCATCTAATGTCTTCATTGATGGTATCACTTCCATTTGTTTCCTCCAGGTGCAGGATCTGTGTATCGTAAGAAAAACATAGTTTAAATAGTTATAATTATAACCATTGCGATACTAAAATCCTATCCACATACTTACATGTTCTGTAAACCAATGAGGGAATTCTTTATTCTGTAGTTGTTCAATTGCTTTTGGAGTTAGGCGACGTTGGCGTCTTTTCCTTTTCAGATGACTTGCATGCTCCCTACTTAGTATTTAACACAAAATTACAATAAAAATATGGAATAAATCAAACAGTAAGTATAGTATCTTACTTGAGGTAAGGAATCATAGCTTCACAATTAAAAAGTACATATCTATGCACTTGCAATTTCTCAACCTCAGATAAAATGAAATTTGATGATTTTCCTAAAGCTTTCCCAGTAGGAGGAAACAAAGAAGAAGCATGTCCAAACAAGCTGGAAGCAAACTCATCTATTGTATCATCATTCCTTGATGGTTTGTTATGTTTAGTCGAGAAACCATCGATGTACCTAGAACAAAACACCATGCATTCATCTGCCAAAAATGAACTTGCAATACAAGCTTCTGGATAAGTTTTATTACGAACATATGACTTTAGCTTTCCTAAGTACCTACAACACAAACAAAATAACTAAATTATTAGATTGAACAACCAAAATATTTGTATAACGAATATTGTTACCATAGCTCATTAGTACCTCTCAATATAATACATCCATCGATAATTGACTGGTCCAGCAATCTTACATTCAGCCACAAGATGAACTATTAAATGAACCATCATCGTGAAAAAACCAGGAGGAAAAATCATCTCCATTTTGCATAGAGTAATAATAATAGATTTTTCCAAATGGTCCAACTCATCGACACGGAGAACTTTTGAACATATCCCTCGAAAAAATGCAGACAACTCAAACAGTAGTGCTGTAATATCATCTGGAAGAATCCCCCTGGAAGCAATAGGCATAAGTTGTTGCATCATGACATGACAATCATGAGTTTTTAGACCAACAATTTTCCCTTCCGCAACATTAACACATGTCGCTATATTCCTACAATACCCATTAGGAACTGTTATTCCTCGAAGTACTTTACAGAATGCTTGCCTCTCACTTTTATTCATAGCATATCTTGCTGGTGGCAAATACCATTTGTCGGAAGGTTTCTCTTGGGGGTGCAGGTCTTGTCTAATGTTCATGTCTTGTAAATCTAGACGAGATTTGAGATTATCTTTTGTCTTTCCATCTAAATTGAACAGTGTACCATGTAGATTATCAAAAACATTCTTCTCAATATGCATCACATCAAGATTGTATCTAAGAATATTATGATCCCAATATGGCAATGTGAACAGGCTACTTACTGACTTGTAAGTTTTAGAATTCTTAAAATCCCCTGGTGAAATTATGTTAGGCAAAATCAAATGATCATAATAGGTCATAGGAGCTGATCTTAGCTCTGTTGTTCCATCAAATGAATCTGCATCAAAATGATAAGGATGGTCTTCATCAAGCCATTGACAGTGTCCCATAGAAGATGACTTACAACCGTGCTTTAGACGTTTGGTCCATGCATTGTCACCACATGGCGGGCAAGCAAATTCGCCATGAACCATATGTGATGAGAGCATTCCTAAACCTGACAAGTCACTTGTCGTCATTAAAACAGCCCCTCGCAAATTAAATAGTTCATCTCTCGATGCGTCATATGTGGACATGCCATTCTGAAATATATCTTTCAGGTCCTCCAATAGTGGTTCCAAGAACACATGAATTTTGTCTCCAGGACTGTTAGGACCAGGAATCAATAAGGACAACATAAGATTATGATCTTTCATGCATCACCATGGAGGTAGGTTATATACTGTTAAAACCACTGGCCAACAACTATGAGTACTGCTCAACATCCCAAATGGATTAAACCCATCTGTAGCCAACCCAAAACGAATATTATGAGAGTCTGATGCAAAAAATGGGAACTTTTCATCGAACCTGGTCCATACGGGTGCATCTGCTGGATGACGTAATGCACCATCCTTTATGCGCTCTTCATCATGCCACCTTATGAGAGGTGCTATATCCTTGCACATAAACAATCTTTTTAGCCTATCTTTAATAGGAAAGTATCGCAAAACTTTGCAAGGACTAGCTTTCCTTCTTTGTTTCTTTATTAAAACCGACTCAGGTTGCATACCCTTCCACCGTGAGGCCTTACAGGTAGAGCAGAAATCATCATCTTTTTTTCCCTTCCAATATAGTTGGCAATTATTTGGACAAGCATGAATATCCTCATACCCTAATCCAAATTTTGAAATAATTTTTTTGGCTTTGTCGGTACCCTGGATTAGGGGTACCCCTTGCTACGGTATGAAGGCACGATGCCTGTGCGGCTACCCTTAGCCGCACGGAGAACAGCCCTAGGATTATCTCATGAGCAGTTAAGGTGGCGTTCTCAGAGACAACGCCATTGGGCCCAGAAGGCACATGACCCCTGTACGCACAACCCGGACCCCCGAAGTAAAGCAGCCCGGAGCCATTGGATAGGGTTCGGACCCCACCAAGTGAGCTCCGGACCACCCATACCAAGGTCCCGGGAGAGGAAGTGTCATGACCTAGGCATGGGTCTGGTATTGACGCGTGTCCAGGCTCTATCCAGAGCGCCTCTGCTCCCCACTCGGTCGAGGGTCTAATGCTGCCACATGGCTTATTGTCCGTGACGTAGGCCAGCGGGCGGAGCATGACGTAAGGGCTCTGGGCCGCGTGGCCTCCGCATTTATTGCGGAAAGGACACGCCGCCTGTCTACCCTTCTGACAGGCGATGTGCCCCCACGGCATTTATTGCGTCCTGTCCATTCCGCTGGCAGGCGGTGCCAGGGCCACCCTGCAGACGGCGCACCTATCCAGTCCGTTGCCGAAACAGTGCGCCCGTGTTGTGCGGTGCACTGTACTCATCCCTTGTACGAGAAGCTTCCCCCTGCACGCCGAGGCTATACAGATCTTGGGTGTCAGGGCGTAAGAAGATCGCTCCAACAGCAAGTATTAGTAGCTACATCCACTATGTTCCTGGGCCCACATGTCGGGGCTCAGTACTCTTGTACATGTCCTCCTTTAGCTATAAAAGGGGAGGCAGGTGACGTTACAACACAAGCTCAATCTTTAGGCTTAGACCTGAGTCATCCAAGACAACTCAAGCTCTCAAGAAATACAACACACAGTGGAGTAGGGTATTACGCTCCGGCGGCCCGAACTACTCTAAACTCTTGCGTGTTCTTGTGTTCTCCCCATTTGTCCAACTAACAAGCAAAACGCTTAGGCCCCTCCTCATCTTAGGATTTAGGGCGGGTGCACTCCGCCACCCGGCCGGAGATTTCCTCTCTGACAGGCTTCATAAAAATTCTTGGGGAGTTGTTGTCCATTTGGAATAGCCATACGAAGAATGTCAAGAAGATCACCAAAAGATTTATCCGCCCATTTGTTCATTCATTTTATATTAAATAGAAGCACCAATAAAGTTAGAATTGTCAACTCACATCCTGTCCATAGCAGCTAATTTGATTCCTCAATCATCTTATAAAACTTTGCTGCATCCAAACAGGACCCTTTCGTAGGAGCATTGCCATCAACCATAGGTGTGTCATCATACATGTGTTGTACTGTATCATGAATCATTTGCGTCATATTAACTTGTCTTTCGTTACTACAACTATTTTGACCCATATTATTATTTCCATTCCCAGAAGTATCTCCATGAAAATCCCATTGGTCATAATTCTCAAGTATCCCATTGCACACCAAATGCTCAAACATAACATCACTTGGCTGCACAGTAGTTTGCACGCATGACTGACAAGGGCAATAAATCTTGCTTCCTTCATGCTTATCTTTGAATGCAAATTCTAAGAAGCCTTTTACACCTGCTACATATTGAGCCGAGCCTTTAGAACATTGCAAAAGAAGCTTTACCACCTCCAAATCCATTATGAAACTATAACAAATATTGATGTTAATTCTACTATAAAGTCCGCGAGAAGCTACTATGTACAAATCAAATAACTTAAACTATTGCGGGCTAAAAAGTCTGCGAGAAGCTACTCTAATGTTCATGCCTTTGCAGCAAAAACTAGGCACTAGCTGAATCTATCAGGCTCCCATCCTCCACTGAGGAATACAAACATATAGTCAGGCATCACCATGAGATAGAACAATACGCGCATGGAACAGATCCATGGTAGCCACAACGACATCCTCTTCTAGGTGTCGGCTTGGATAGAAGGGAGGGGGAAAAGCTAGCGTGTAGCTCGCGGCGCAGAACAGCGTGTACTCCAGGACGACCGAGATCGAAGACAAGGATGACGACGAGTGAAGTGACACATCGAGGGCAAGGCCAAGTCGCAATGCAGGAATAGTCAAGAGAAAACCTAGAACTCCAGGTTGAATGGGAACACGAAGGAGGAATTACCTCTTCCTCGTCTTCGCCGATGCGGTGGCCGCCGTCCAACTTGGTCGCCGACGCGGTGGCCGCCGTCCAATTTGGGAATCCTGCGATGGCCAGAGAAATGAGGGTACGATTCTGGTTTAATAATAAGGAAAAATGAGGGTTCCATTCCCCAACTCGAGCTCCACCGCGTTCAGAAGATTGAATAAGTAAAATATAAACACTTTCCTATCACAATTCGTTATTAGCTCAGTTGGCTACTAAAGCATGGAATATGGTATGCCCATAGGTTAGGTCGCAGGATCAAATACCAGGGTTATATATAAATCATGGCTATGGCTACATATCTAATCACTTAACGATTTAATTGCAACATACAATAACTACACCGGTGATATTTGCAACACATAATAAGTGTTGCTCTGTGCTCGTTAGCAACACATAACACTTACAGCACATAATATGTGTTGCTTTGTGCTCGTAAGCAACACATAATAAGTGTTGTTATATGCTTCCTTGCAACATATAAAACCATGTGTTGCTAGACATGCGTAGCTACAGGGCTGTTCTGTTGTAGTGGTACTCGAGGGCACAAACGTCTTTGGCAAGGGACGGGTGGTCGCTCGAGTGCCTATAAATACCCCCGTACAGTGCCCTCACATGGGTAGATTATGAAGTGGTGATGGTCAAAGTTGTTTGTAAGTCTTTAGGAAAATTCGAATGGAAAGGTTATTTGAAATGAGGAAAAGGCTTTATTTTATATCTTTTGTGGTAGAAAATGAAGATGTAGATGGGCAAGTAAAACAAGGGTCTAGTGATAATGATGGAGGTGATGGAAAAGATGATGGTATAAACAATGATGATGAAGCTAGAGGGTGGTCATTAGGTGTGGCAACCATATCATCCTCAACAAAGACCCCAATGTACGCCTTAGCTGGACCTGAGGTACCCACATCCAAATCAAAACCAGTAATGGCGTGATCTAAGGTGCAGACACCACAATAAGAAATAGGCTATGTGCCAACCTTCCTCCCATGCAGCAACAACTCCATGTAGAGGGTGTAGTAGGGATGTGTGCAAGTTAATCAGGCTCAAGAGAAAACCTCCCTTTGTTATCGATCCATGTTACCATGTCTTGACTTGCTACAATTATGGGGAGCCATTTTTTGTGGAATTATGGTAGACCTAAGATCTTCTTTGTTTGTGGGATCATTAGACATCATATGAATGCTTGCCAAGTCTATAAGTCTGAACATCTTGCCATTGTCTATGTTGGTAGTGTAAAACAGGCACTAATCCTTTACCACCTTGAGGTGCCCTTGGTGGATTATACCTAATGGTAATGGTTGAACTTAACCAACTTTGTTATCGTTGTTGTGAAGTCTGGATAGGTATCTTTGAAGGAATTAGAAGTTTAACTATCTAAAATATACTACAAAGGATGGCCCTTGCAGATCATAGAACATGAGGTTGGGAAATTTCTATTAAAATTCCCTCATAAGGTGTCTAATATTAAGCATTACCCATCTTTTAATTTGAGAAAGGAAGGGGTGCAAGTGTAATATCTTAAGTGGATTGGTGATATGCAGACATATAGGGAGCTTCATGAGGTTTGGGTGCTGATGAAAGACATACCACCTAGATGGTGGCTTTGGAGGACCTTCGCTTATATTTCCTTAGGGTTTTATTGATGGGTGAAGTGGGTTGGTCTAATATATTTAAGTCCTTTTATGAAGTGGTGATGGTCAAAGTTGTTTGTAAAGACTTTAGGAAAATTCCAATGGAAATGTTATTTAACATGAGGAAAAGGCTTTATTTTATATCTTTTGTGGTAGAAAGCAAAGAAGTATATGGGTAAGGAAAACAAGGATCTAGTAATAATGATGGAGGTGATGGAAAAGATGATGGTCTATACAATGATGGTGAAGTTGATGATATGTATGATGAATAGGAAGCTAAAAAATATGAAATTAGATCCTAGGAAAAGGAGCATCGGAGTAGTACATACAAGATAGTAGTCAACCCAAGTGAGTTGGAAGAACATACACTAATCATTGAGTGATTCTATGAGCGCATGGATGTCCAAATCTATACAAATGGAGTTTCAACTCACTAGCTATGTTTCTCAACTCCCAAACTTCTCAAATAGCCAGTGGGGTGGTATATATAGGCCCCAATGTTCAAACTAGCCATTGGGAGCAAAGTATAAAATCTGTATACTCACCAAACACCTCAGTGCACTCACCGAACACGTTTGGCGTGTGCCCACATGTACTAGCCATTAGAACCATCCTGTGTTATCAATGATGATACAACATACATGTCCGGATGTATTATAACCCTTCTCGGTTGCATTCGCACCCTCTCAGAGTGTAGTGTTTGGTGTGTCATCGAATATATTTGATGTGTTGTAGACCTTCGCAAACATGCTACAAACCTTACCGAGTGTCATATTCAGTGCAACGTCAGGTGATATGTCTAGTGCACAACTGCATGTTGATAGTCACCTAGAGGGGGTGAATAGGTGATGCCTGAAAACACAACTTAAACAAAAACTTGATCCAAATTAAGTGTTAGGCAAAACAGATCAAGATAGAGTAAGGGAGATAAGAGGTTCTTGCACTTGATTGCTCTCACAAGATTGTGGAATTAACTTGAACAATATTATAAGTGAAGAATAAAGCAAGAACTAGAAGAGTAAAATAGCAAGAGAATAAGCACACGGAGACACAATGATTTTTATCGTGGCTCGGTCAAGGCTCAAATGCTTTCCTACTCTAGGCTATGGTGTCTCAATGTATGAGGGTTGCAATCAACCCTTCACAAGCGATCCTATGATCAACTTGAGTGCCAAAGTCTTCCTTATCTCAATATTATCTCCTCGCAAGGTTCTCCACAGGTTGAAGTCTCTTACAGCCATACACAGAGTTAATGGGAGTTAATACTCCAAATAACACAGTAGTAGAGAGAAGAACACATACACAAGAACAACACCGAAAGAACATAAGTACAAGCGCAGAGCAGCATAATAGCATTATCTCTAAGAATAGGGGGCTTGGATCGCTTCGGTGTGGCTCTCAAATGCGTAGGAGTGATGTGTATGCTCTTGAGTAACTTGATTCAATGATTAACGTGTAATCAAGTTATAGAGTGATGTATCAGCTAGAGTGCTTGTGCTTAGAGCAAGAGCTTAGAAGAGCTAAGCAACCTTGAGCAAAGTGTGCGGGCATTGACCATTCGCTTTAGGCATTCACTGGGAAGCTTCCAAGTTGTGGATGCCTTGGGTTTGTTGTAAAGCAAACAAAAAGGTAGTGTAAGTCTTAGTTTATCACAAGTGGTGATAAACTTGAGCAAGGAGGAACGAGTTACAAAAGACTACAACCGTTTAGCTATCTCCAACATGGAGTAGAGAAGCATTTGAGGCTTCGTCGAACCATGGGATAAAATAATGTGTCTTGTCCCTTTACTTATTTACATTATTTGCACTTCTTATTACACATTTGCTATTTGAGTTTGTGAAGTGTAGGTACTTAATTTAATAAGGACATTAATTCGATGCTAGCAATCAAATCAAGTAAGTTGAGTTCAATTAGATTAAAAGTTTTATCTTGATCTATTCACCCCCTCCCTCTAAGCGACATCAAGATCCTTAAGTACCTCAAAGGTACCTTTCACTTACTAACTCTATGAATTTTACATGTAATATATACAAATAGTTCATATAGACAAACCTCTATTCCATTTATAGTTGATAATCATTATTCCATTTTAACTCTGTTCAAATACATCTCCAAAAATATATGACTAACTATTTACCCTTTACCATTTAGGAGAACACCATTTGTTACATGACTCGATAGTTGGTCCCCACAATAATCCAACAATATTGCACCTTTTTACAATCTAACTTCTTAGCGCAAGCTATATTTTAGGGCATGTTTGGAAGAGTTATGCTACATGATTCTATAGTTCCAAGAGCTGATTCTCTAGTAGAGTCATTTTGAATGATTCTCTGGCAGAAGTAAATTTATCTTATGAAAAAATGTTTGTCAAACAATATGTAAAGTGATTACTAAAAGGTTGGAGAGTGGGCAATATGTTGGGAGCGGCGAGGAGCATGTTTTTTTACTCCCACCCACTAGTATAAAATAGAGACTAGATTCACTCAGCTCCCACTATAAAGCAATTCAATTTTTTGTTGTTTGGTTGTGCGGGATTCTCATTAGAAGTAGAGCTGTGGGAGCTCCGCCAAACGCCACCTTAGAATCGTCTAAAATAAACACACTTATAGCAAGTACAAAAGGAGCAGTAAGCCAACTTGAAAACTGATATTAAGAAAGTAATTATTTTTTCCTCGCTTCAACAACTCTCTCTTCCTTCCCAAAAATCTTGGTGTCCCTCATACACCTCCTCCCCTCCCAAACATTGAGGATTTTTCCCCAATTTACGCACCTATGCTACCTAAAAGGGAATTAGGCTTACACCTATTTCCTAAATGATTTTGGTGGTTGAATTGCCCAACACAAATAATTGGACTAACTAGTTTGCTCTAGTCTATAAGTTATACAGGTGCCAAAGATTCACACTTAGCCAATAAAAAGACCAAGAAATGGGTTCAGCCAAAAGAGCAAGGAACAACCGAAGGCTGCCCTGGTCTGGCGCACCGGACTGTCCGGTGTGCCACCGGACAGTGTCCGGTGCACCAGGGAACTCGACACCAAACTCTTCACCTTCGGGAATTTTCAGAGGCGGTTCGCTATAATTCACCGGACATGTCCGGTGCACACCGGACAGTGTCCGGTGCTCCAGAGGAGAGCGACTCTGAACTCGCTAGCTTCGGATTTCCGCTCCGCTATAATTCACCGGACATGTCCGGTGTACACCGGACTGTCCGGTGAGCCAGCGGAGCAACGACTACTTCGCGCCAACGGTCGACTGCAGGCGCATTGAATGCACGCCAGCGCGCGCAGAAGTCAGAGCACGCGCGGGTGGCACACCGGACATCCTACAAGGCTTGTCCGGTGCACCACTGGACAGCCAGGTGGACCCACAAGTCAGAGCTCCAACGGTCGGAACCCAACGGCCTGGTGACGTGGCTGGCGCACCGGACAGTGTCCGGTGGCGCACCGGACTGTCCGGTGCGCCATGCGACAGCAGCCTCCACCAAACGGCTAGTTTGGTGGTTGGGGCTATAAATACCCCAACCACCTCCACATTCAAGTCATCCAAGTTTTCCACCTTCCAACTACTTACAAGAGCTCTAGCATTCAATTCTAGACACACCCAAGTGATCAAATACTCTCCCAATTCCACAAAAGCTTTAGTGTTAAGTGAGAGTGATTTGTTGTGTTCTTTTGAGCTCTTGTGCTTGGATTGCTTTCTTTCTCATTCATTCTTGCGATCATCTCAATTGTAAACAAGGCAAGAGACACCAATTGTGTGGTGGTCCTTGCGGGAACTTTGTGTTCCAATTGATTGAGAAGAAAAGCTCACTCGGTCCGAGGGACCGTTTGAGAGAGGGAAAGGGTTGAAAGAGACCCGGTCTTTGTGACCACCTCAACGGGGAGTAGGTTTGCAAGAACCGAACCTCGGTAAAGTAAATTCGTGTGTCACACTCTTTATTCGCTTGCTATTTGTTTTATGCCCTCTCTCTCAGACTCGTTTCTATTTCTAACGCTAACTCGGCTTGTAGTTGTGATTAATTTTGTGAATTTCAGTTTCGCCCTATTCACCCCCCCCCCTCTAGGCGACTTTCAATTGGTATCAGAGCCCGGTGCTTCATTAGTCGCATCGGAGTGGTGACAAGAAAAAGAAGATGAGGAAGGTGGTCTACTACGAGACCGATACTTCATCACCTTCCACCTCCGGCTCCGACGCGCCCTCCGTAACTTCTAAGCGCCATGAGCGCAAGAAGTTTAGTAAGATCCCCCTACGCTACCCTCGCATTCCTAAACATACGCCTTTACTTTCCGTCCCATTAGGCAAACCACCAACCTTTGATGGTGAAGATTATGCTAGGTGGAGTGATTTAATGCGGTTTCACCTAACCTCACTCCACAAAAGTATATGAGATGTTGTTGAGTTTGGTGTACAGGTACCATCCGTAGGGGATGAGGATTACGATGAGGACGAGGTGGCCCAAATCGAGCACTTCAACTCCCAAGCCACAACTATACTCCTCGCCTCTCTAAGTCGAGAGGAGTATAACAAGGTGCAAGGATTAAAAAGCGCCAAGGAAGTCTGGGACGTGCTCAAGACCACGCACGAGGGAGATGAGCTAACCAAGATCACCAAACGAGAGACGATCGAGGGGGAGCTCGGTCGCTTCCGGCTTCGCAAAGGGGAAGAGCCATAAGACATGTTGAGAGCACCTAGAGGGGGGTGAATAGGTGATCCTATAAAACTTGAAACTTAAGCCACAAAAACTTGGTTAAGTGTTAGCACAATACTTTCCAAGTGGCTAGAGAGGAGTCTCAGCAAAACACAATGACCACAAAGATATCAATCACAGAGATGGCACGGTGGTTATACCGTGGTTCGGCCAAGACCAATGCTTGCCTACTCCACGTTGTGGCGTCCCAACGGACGAGGGTTGCAATCAACCCCTCTCAAGCAGTCCAAAGACCCACTTGAATACCACGGTGTTTTGCTTTGCTTTTCTTATTCCCGTTCGCGAGGAATCTCCACAACTTGGAGCCTCTCGCCCTTACACTTGAAGTTCACAAAGAAGCACGGAGTAAGGGAGGGATGAGCAACGCACACAAGACGCAAAATCAGAATGTCAACACGCACACAAGTCTCAACAAGAGCTCGCAACACAACCCAACGAGTTCACAACTCAACAAGAGCTCTAGATGCTATCACGAAGAAACAAATGCGTGGAATCGAAGTCTTGGTGCTTAGGAATGCTTTGAGTATGCTTAGTATTCTCCTCCATGCGCCTAGGGGTCCCTTTTATAGCCCCAAGGCAGCTAGGAGCCGTTGAGAACATTCCAGGAAGGCTGATCTTGCCTTCTGTCGCCTGGCGCACTGGACAGTCCGGTGCACCACCGGACACTGTCCGGTGCGGATATCCTTCCTTATTTGGCGAAGCCGACCGTTTGGGTTTGAGAGCCGTTGGCGCACCGGACACTGTCCGGTGCACACCGGACAGTCCGGTGCCTCCTTCTAGCCATTGGCTCGGCCACGTGTCCCGCGCAGATCGCGCGGCTGACCGTTGGCCCGGTCGACCGTTGGCTCACCGGACACTGTCCGGTGCACACCGGACAGTCCGGTGAATTATAGCCGTACGCCGTTAATTTCTTCCCGAGAGCAGCCAGTTCGCCTGAGCCAGCCTGGCGCACCGGACACTGTCCGGTGCGCCACCGGACACTGTTCGGTGCACCACCGGACAGTCCGATGCACCCAGACTGAGCTGACTTTGGCTGAACAGAGCTACCTCATTTCCAATTCAATCTTTCCTATTTCCAGCACTTAGACACAATACATTAGTCCATAAAACAATGTACTAAGTCTAGAAACATACCTTTTGACATGATTTGCACTTTGTTCACCACATTGCATAGATCAACACAAAAGCACTTGCGTTGGCACTCAATCACCAAAATACTTAGAAATGGCCCAAGGGCACATTTCCCTTTCAATCTCCCCCTTTTTGGTGATTTATGCCAACACAACATAAAGCAACTAGAACAAGTGCAATATCAATGCAAATGAGAACTCAAAATTGTTTTGATTCATATTTGGCATATATGGATCACTCTTTGCCACCACTTGGTTTGTTTTTGCAAATCAAACTCAAATTTCTATCTCTAAGTTAAACGCACAAGTTAAGACATAAAGAGAGTCATTCCAAAAGAAAAGAAATTGATTCAAAAACTCCCCTTTTTCCATAATCAACACTTCTCCCCACAAGAAGCCAACTTTTGACAAGAGAGACAATAAAAGATTTTTGACAAACCAAAAGCTCTATTCTACTATTTTCAAAATCTCTCAAGTGGTAGCTGATCCATTTATCGCTTTGGCCTTTATTTTTTCCCCCTTTGGCATCAAGCACCAAAACGGGATCAATCTTGGCCCTTCAACCCCATTGCCTCACAAAAATCTTCAACTAAGAGTAAAAGGTTACCCTCTCATCGGAGTGCAGTGGAAGTCTTGCATGGTCCAAGTCCACCTTTTCCCTTTCAATCCTCCTTAGAGACTAAATCAAGCAAACTCAAGCACATGGTTAGTCTCAAAGGGTCAAGTTGTAACACATCTCCCCCTAAATATGTGCATCACTTTGCAACGGACTTGTGAGGTCCGGGGGGTGTTTGTACAACTTGAGCACCATAAGTAAGCAGCAAAATGCATAAGGAACATGATCAAAGGCATAAATACAGGTATGCTATAAATCAATCCAAGTTCCGCGAATCTAGAACATTTAGCTCACTACGCAGCCTGCAAAAGGTCTTCTCATCTAAAGGCTTGGTAAAGATATCGGCTAGCTGGTTCTCGGTGCTAACATGAAACACTTCGATATCTCCCTTTTGCTGGTGGTCTCTCAAAAAGTGATGCCGGATGTCAATGTGCTTTGTGCGGCTGTGCTCAACAGGATTTTCCGCTATTCGGATAGCACTCTCATTATCACATAGGAGTGGGACTTTGCTCAGATTGTAGCCAAAGTCCCGGAGGGTTTGCCTCATCCAAAGTAGTTGCGCGCAACACTGTCCTGTGGCAACATACTCGGCCTCAGCGGTGGATAGGGCAACAAAAGTTTGTTTCTTGGAATTCCATGACACCAGGGACCTTCCTAAGAATTGGCACGTCCCCGATGTACTCTTCCTATCGACCTTACATCCAGCATAGTCGAAATCTGAATATCCAATCAAGTCAAAGTTAGACCCCTTTGGATACCAGATCCCAAAGCAAGGCGTAGCGACTAAATATCTAAGAATTCGCTTCACGACCACCAAGTGACATTCCCTTGGATCAGATTGAAATCTAGCACACATGCATATGCTAAGCATAATATCCGGTCTACTAGCACACAAATAAAGTAAAGATCCTATCATTGACCGGTATGCTTTTTGATCAACGGACTTACCTCCTTTGTTGAGGTCGGTGTGTCCGTCGGTCCCCATCGGCGTCTTTGCGGGCTTGGCGTCCTTCATCCCAAACCGCTTTAGCAAGTCTTGCGTGTACTTCGTTTGGGAGATGAAGGTACCATCCTTGAGTTGCTTCACTTGGAACCCAAGGAAGTAGTTCAACTCGTCCATCATCGATATCTCGAATTTCTGCGTCATCACCCTGCTAAACTCTTCACAAGACTTTTGATTAGTAGAACCAAATATTATGTCATCGACATAAATTTGGCACACAAAGAGATCACCATCGCAAGTCTTAGTGAAAAGAGTTGGATCGGCTTTCCCAACCTTGAAAGCATTAGCAATTAAAAAGTCTCTAAGGCATTCATACCATGCTCTTGGGGCTTGCTTAAGTCCATAGAGCGCCTTAGAGAGCTTACACATATGGTCGGGGTACCGTTCATCCTCGAAGCCAGGGGGTTGCTCCACGTACACCTCCTCCTTGATTGGCCCGTTGAGGAAAGCGCTCTTAACATCCATTTGGTACAACCTGAAAGAATGGTGAGCGGCATATGCTAGCAAAATACGAATAGATTCTAGCCTAGCCACAGGAGCAAAAGTCTCCTCAAAGTCCAAACCTGCGACTTGGGCATAACCTTTTGCCACAAGTCGAGCCTTGTTCCTCGTCACCACCCCGTGCTCGTCCTGTTTGTTGCGGAACACCCACTTGGTTCCCATAACGTTTTGCTTGGGACGAGGCACCAGTGTCCAAACTTCATTATGCTTGAAGTTGTTTAGCTCCTCCTGCATGGCCAACACCCAGTCCGGATCTAGCAAGGCCTCTTCTACCCTGAAAGGCTCAATAGAAGAGACAAAGGAGTAATGCTCACAAAAATTAACTAATCTAGAGCGAGTAGTTACTCCCTTGCTAATAACCCAAAATTTGGTCGACGGGATGATCCCTTTGAATCGTCGCTCGAACTTGGGTTGGAGGTGCCGGTTGTGCTTCTTCCTCCATCACATGATCATCTTGTGCTCCCTCTTGATCACACGCCTCCTCCTGATGAACCTGTTCATCGTCTTGAGTTGGGGAATGCACCATTGTTGAGGAAGAAGGTTGATCTTGCTCCAATTGTTCCTATGGTCACACATCGCCAATTGCCATGGTGCGCATTGCGGCCGTTGGAACGTCTTCTTCATCTACATCATCAAGATCAACAACTTGCTCTCTTGGAGAGCCATTAGTCTCATCAAATACAACGTCGCTAGAGACTTCAACCAAACCCGATGATTTGTTGAAGACCCTATACGCCTTTGTATTTGAATCATAACCTAATAAAAACCCTTCTACAGCTTTGGGAGCAAATTTAGAAGTTCTACCTTTCTTTACAAGAATATAACACTTGCTCCCAAATACACGAAAAGAAGACACATTGGGTTTGTTACCAGTTAGCAGCTCATATGACGTCTTCTTGAGGAGGCGGTGAAGGTAGACCCGGTTGATGGCGTGGCAAGTCGTGTTCACGGCTTCCGACCAAAAGCGCTCGGGGGTCTTGAACTCTCCAAGCATCGTCCTCGCCATGTCGATGAGTGTCCTGTTCTTCCTCTCTACCACACCATTTTGTTGTGGTGTGTAGGGAGCGGAGAACTCGTGCTTGATCCCATCCTCCTCAAGGAACCTTCTACTTGAAGGTTCTTGAACTCGGACCCGTTGTCGCTCCTTATCTTCTTCACCTTGAGCTCAAACTCATTTTGAGCTCTCCTGAGGAAGCGCTTGAGGGTCCCCTGGGTTTCAGATTTATCCTGCAAAAAGAATACCCAAGTGAAGCGGGAAAATCATCAACTATAACAAGACCATACTTACTTCCTCCTATACTTAGATAGGCGACGGGTCCGAAGAGATCCATATGAAGCATCTCCAAGGGTCTTGATGTGGTCATCACATTTTTGGTGTGATGAGAGCCTCCCACCTGTTTGCCTGCTTGACAAGCTGCACAAGGTCTATCTTTTTCGAAATGCACGTTAGTTAGACCTATCACGTGTTCTCCCTTTAGAAGCTTGTGAAGGTTCTTCATCCCCACATGTGCCAAGCGGCGATGCCACAGCCAGCCCATGCAAGTCTTAGCAATTAAGCATGCATCTAGACCAGCCTCTTCTTTTGCAAAATCAACTAAATAAAGTTTGTCGTCTAGTACACCCTTAAAAGCTAGTGAACCGTCACATCTTCTAAAGACAGACACATCTACATTTGTGAATAGACAATTATATCCCATATTGCATAATTGACTAACAGATAACAAATTATATCCAAGCGACTCAACTAAAAACACATTAGAAATAGAGTGCTCGGATGAAATAGCAATTTTACCTAAGCCTTTCACCTTGCCTTGATTCCCATCACCGAATATGATTGAATCTTGGGGATCCGTGTTCTTGACATAGGAGGTGAACATCTTCTTCTCCCCAGTCATGTGGTTTGTGCATCCGTTGTCGATAATCCAGCTTGAACCCCCAGATGCATAAACCTGCAAGGCAAATTTAGGCTTAGGTCTTAGGTACCCAACTCATGTTGGGTCCTACAAGGTTAGCACAAATATCCTTAGGGACCCAAATGCAAGCTTTGTCTCCCTTGCATTTTGCCCCTAATTTTCTAGCAACTATCTTCCTATCCTTTTTACCTATAGCAAAGGAAGCATTTAAAGCATGATATATTGTAGAGGGTTCATTAACTTTCCTAGGAACATTAACAACATTTCTCCTAGGCCTATGAACAAAATATCTCCTATACATATCTCTACCATGCATATAGGAAGAACTAGAAGCAAACATGGCATGAGAGTCATAAACATGTGAATCAAAAGCATCATAACTTCCATTTGCATTTCTAGCATGTCTCCTATCATGATACATAAAAGCATGGTTCTTTTTAGCACTACTAGCCATGGGGGCCTTCCCTTTCTCCTTGGGAGCCTTATGGTTTGTTAAGTTCTTGGCTTCCCTCTTGAAACCAAGTCCATCCTTAATTGAGGGGTGTCTACCAATCGTGTAGGCATCCCTTGCAAATTTTAACTTATCAAATTCGTTTTTGCTAGTCTTAAGTTGGGCACTAAGACTAGCCACTTCATCATTCAATTTAGAAATTGACACTAGGTGTTCACTACAAGCATCAATGTCAAAATCTTTACACTTCTTGCAAATCATAACATGTTCTACACAAGAGTTAGATTTACTAGCTATTTCTAACTTAGCATTCAAATCATTATTCATGCTCCTTAAGCTAGAAATTGTCTCATGGCAAGAAGATAGTTCACAAGAAAGCATTTCATTTCTTTTAACTTCTAAAGCATAAGATTTTTGTGCCTCTACAAATTTGGCATGTTCTTCATATAAAAGGTCCTCTTGTTTTTCTAAGAGTCTATCCTTTTCATTCAGGGCATCAATCAATTCATTAATCTTATCTACTTTAGTTCTATCCAATCCCTTGAACAAACTAGAGTAATCTATTTCTTCATCACTAGATTCATCATCACTAGAAGAATCATAAGTAGTACTGTCTCGAGTACATACCTTTTTCTCCTTTGCCATGAGGCATGTGTGACGCTCGTTGGGGAAGAGGGATGACTTGTTGAAGGCGGTGGCGGCGAGTCCTTCATTTTCGGAGTAGGATGACGAACAATCCGAGTCCCACTCCTTTCCAAGGTGTGCCTCGCCCTTAGCTTTCTTGTATGCCTTCTTCTTCTCCCTCTTGCTCCCTTGTTCCTGGTCACTTTCATTATCGGGACAGTTAGCAATAAAATGACCAATCTTACCGCATTTGAAGCATGAACGCTTCCCCTTTGTCTTGGTCTTGCTAGGCTGTCCCTTGCGACCCTTTAGCGCCGTCTTGAAGCGCTTGATGATGAGGGCCATCTCTTCATCATTGAGCCCGGCCGCCTCAACTTGCGCCACCTTGCTAGGTAGCGCCTCCTTGCTCCTCGTTGCCTTGAGAGCAATGGGTTGAGGCTCATGGGTTGGACCGTTCAACGCATCGTCCACGTACCTTGCCTCCTTGATCATCATTCGCTCGCTTACAAACTTTCCAAGGACTTCTTCGGGCGACATCTTGGTGTACCTAGGATTTTCACGAATATTGTTCACCAAATGTGGATCAAGTACAGTAAAAGACCTTAGCATTAGGCGGACGACGTCGTGATCCATCCATCGCGTGCTTCCGTAGCTCCTTATTTTGTTGATAAGGGTCTTGAGCCGGTTGTATGTTTGGGTTGGCTCCTCGTCCCTTATCATTGCGAATCTTCCAAGCTCGCCCTCCACCAACTCCATTTTGGTGAGTAAGGTGACGTCGTTCCCCTCATGATAGATCTTGAGGGTGTCCCAGATCTGCTTGGCATTGTCCAAGCCGCTCACCTTATGGTACTCGTCCCTGCACAAAGAGGCTAACAACACAGTAGTAGCTTGTGCATTTCTATGAATCTGTTCATTGATAAACATAGAACTATCCGAGCTATCAAATTTCATTCCACTTTCCACAATCTCCCATATGCTTGGATGGAGAGAGAATAGGTGACTACGCATTTTGTGGCTCCAAAATCCGTAGTCCTCTCCATCAAAGTGAGGAGGTTTGCCAAGTGGAATGGAGAGCAAATGAGCATTTGTACTTTGCGGAATACGAGAGTAGTCAAAAGAAAAGTTCGAATTAACCGGTTTCCTTCTCTCGTAGTCGTTGTCGTCGTTGTCCTTTTGGGAAGAAGTGGACTCATCGCTGTCGTCATAGTAGATGATCTCCTTGATGCGTCTTGTCTTCTTCTTCCCATCTTTGCGTTTGTGGCCCGAGCCTGAGTCGGTAGGCTTGTCATCCTTGGGCTCGTTGACGAATGACTCCTTCTCCTTGTCATTGATCACAATCCTCTTGCCCTTAGGATCCATCTCTTCGGGCGGTTAGTCCCTTCTTTGAAGAGAACGGCTCTGATACCAATTAAGAGCACCTAGAGGGGGGTGAATAGGTGATCCTATAAAACTTGAAACTTAAGCCACAAAAACTTGGTTAAGTGTTAGCACAATACTTGCCAAGTGGCTAGAGAGGAGTCTCAGCAAAACACAATGACCACAAAGATATCAATCACAAAGATGGCACGATGGTTATACCGTGGTTCGACCAAGACCAACGCTTGCCTACTCCACGTTGTGGCGTCCCAACGGACGAGGGTTGCAATCAACCCCTCTCAAGCGGTCCAAAGACCCACTTGAATACCACAGTGTTTTGCTTTGCTTTTCTTAATCCCGTTCGCGAGGAATCTCCACAACTTGGAGCCTCTCGCCCTTACACTTGAAGTTCACAAAGAAGCACGGAGTAAGGGAGGGATGAGCAACGCACACAAGACGCAAAATCAGAATGTCAACACGCACACAAGTCTCAACAAGAGCTCGCAACACAACCCAACGAGTTCACAACTCAACAACAGCTCTAGATGCTATCACGAAGAAACAAATGTGTGGAATCGAAGTCTTGGTGCTTAGGAATGCTTTGAGTATGCTTAGTATTCTCCTCCATGCGCCTAGGGGTCCCTTTTATAGCCCCAAGGCAGCTAGGAGCCGTTGAGAACATTCCAGGAAGGCTGATCTTGCCTTCTGTCGCCTGGCGCATCGGACAGTCCGGTGCACCACCGGACACTGTCCGGTGCGGATATCCTTCCTTATTTGGCGAAGCCGACCGTTGGGGTTTGAGAGCCGTTGGCGCACCGGACACTGTCCGGTGCACACCGGACAGTCTGGTGCCTCCTTCTAGCCGTTGGCTCAGCCACGTGTCCCGCGTAGATCGCGCGGCTGATCGTTGGCCCGGTCGACCGTTGGCTCACCGGACACTGTCCGGTGCACACCGGACAGTCCGGTGAATTATAGCCGTACGCCGTTAATTTCTTCCCGAGAGCAGCCAGTTCGCCTGAGCCAGCTTGGCGCACCGGACACTGTCCGGTGAGCCACCGGACAGTCCGGTGCACCTAGACTGAGCTGACTTTGGCTGAACAGAGCTACCTCATTTCCAATTCAATCTTTCCTGTTTCCAGCACTTAGACACAATACATTAGTCCATAAAACAATGTACTAAGTCTAGAAACATACCTTTTGACATGATTTGCACTTTGTTCACCACATTGCATAGATCAACACAAAAGCACTTGCGTTGGCACTCAATCACCAAAATACTTAGAAATGGCCCAAGGGCACATTTCCCTTTCACATGTACAACCGGCTCAAAACCTTGGTGAACCAAGTGCGCAACCTCGGGAGCAAAAAGTGGGATGACCACGAGATGGTTAAGGTTATTCTTAGATCACTTATTTTCCTTAACCCTACTCAAGTTCAATTAATTCGTGGTAATCCTAGATATACACTAATGACTCCCGAGGAAGTAATCGGGAATTTTGTGAGCTTTGAGTACATGATCAAGGGCTCAAAGAAAATCAATGAGCTAGATGATCCCTCCACATCCGAAGCACAACCGGTCGCATTTAAGGCGACGGAGGAGAAAGGAGAAGAAGAAATACTACAAGAAGAAGGGTGGCGATGCCCATGTATGCCGCGAGTGGGACTCGGACGAGAGCTCCTCCGACTCCTCCTCCGACGAGGACGCCGCCAACATCGCCATCAACAAAGGACTTCTCTTCCCCAACGTCAGCCACAAGTGCCTCATGGAAAAGGACGGCAAAAAGAAGAAGGTTAAATCCAAATCCTCCACTAAATATGAGTCCTCTAGTAATGATAATGCTAGTGATGAGGAGGATAATTTGCGTACCCTTTTTGCCAACCTAAACATGCAACAAAAAGGAAAATTAAATGAATTGATAAGTGCTATCCATGAAAAGGATGATCTTTTGGACTCCCAAGAGGACTTCCTTATTAAAGAAAATAAGAAGCATGTTAAGGTTAAAAATGCTTACGCTCAAGAAGTAGAAAAATGTGAAAAACTATCTAGTGAGCTAAGCACTTGCCATGAAACAATAGACAACCTTAGAAATGAGAATGCTAGGTTGTTAGCTGAGGTTGACTCAAATGTTTGTGATGTTTCAATTCCCAATCTTAGAAATGATAATGATAATTTGCTTGCTAAGATTGAAGAATCAAATATTACTCTTGCTAGCCTTAGAAATGAAAATGAAAAATTGCTTGCTAAGGCTAAAGAACTTGATGTTTGCAATATTACAATCTCCGATCTTAGGGATAAAAATGATATATTGCGTGCTAAGATTGTTGAACTTAATTCTTGCAAACCCTCTACATCTACCACTGAGCATGTCACTATTTGTACTAGATGTAGAGATGTTGATATTGATGCTATTCATGATCATATGGTACTAATTAAGCAACAAAATGATCATATAGCAAAATTAGATGCTAAAATTGTCGAGCATGAACTTGAAAATGAAAATTTTAAATTTGCTTGTAGTATGCTTTATAGTGGGAGACGCCCTGGCATTAAGGATGGCATTGGCTTCCAACAGGGAGGCAATGTCAAACTTAATGCCCCTCCTAAGAAATTGTCCAACTTTGTTAAGGGCAAGGCTCCCATGCCTCAGGATAACGAGGGTTACATTTTGTACCCTGTCGGTTATCCTGAGAGCAAAATTAGGAGAATTCATTCTAGGAAGTCTCACTCTGGCCCTAACCATGCATTTATGTATAAGAGTGAGACATCTAGTTCTAGGCAACCAACCCGTGCTAAGTTGCCTAAGAAGAAAACTCCTAGTGCATCAAATGAACATAGCATTTCATTTAAAACTTTTGATGCATCTTATGTGTTAACTAACAAATCCGGCAAGGTAGTTGCCAAGTATGTTGGGGGCAAGCACAAGGGATCAAAGACTTGTGTTTGGGTACCCAAAGTTCTTGTGTCTAATGCTAAAGGACCCAAAACCATTTGGGTACCTAAAGTCAAGAACTAAACTTGTTTTGTAGGTTTATGCATCCGGGAGCTCAAGTTGGATCATCGATAGCGGGTGCACAAACCACATGACAGGGGAGAAGAAGATGTTCTCCTCCTACGAGAAAAACCAAGATCCCCAACGAGCTATCACATTCGGGGATGGAAACCAAGGTTTGGTCAAAGGATTGGGTAAAATTGCTATATCACCTGACCATTCCATTTCCAATGTTTTTCTTGTAGATTCTTTAGATTACAATTTGCTTTCCGTTTCTCAATTATGTCAAATGGGCTACAACTGTCTTTTTACTGATATAGGTGTCACTGTCTTTAGAAGAAGTGATGATTCAATAGCATTTAAGGGAGTGTTAGAGGGTCAGCTATACTTAGTAGATTTTGATAAAGCTAAACTCGACACTTGCCTAATTGCTAAGACTAACATGGGTTGGCTCTGGCACCGCCGACTAGCCCATGTTGGGATGAAGAATCTTCATAAGCTTCTAAAGGGAGAGCACATTTTAGGATTGACAAATGTTCATTTTGAGAAAGACAGGATTTGTAGCGCATGCCAAGTAGGGAAACAAGTTGGTGTTCATCATCGGCATAAAAACATCATGACGACTGACAGGCCACTGGAGCTCCTACACATGGACCTATTCGGCCCGATAGCTTACATAAGCATCGGTGGGAGTAAGTATTGTCTAGTTATTGTGGATGATTATTCTCGCTTCACTTGGGTATTCTTTTTGCAGGAAAAATCTCATACCCAAGAGACCTTAAAGGGATTCTTGAGATGAGCTCAAAACGAGTTCGGCTTAAGGATCAAGAAGATTAGAAGCAACAACGGGACGGAGTTCAAGAACTCACAAATCGAAGGCTTCCTTGAGGAGGAGGGCATCAAGCATGAGTTCTCTTCTCCCTACACCCCACAACAAAATGGTGTAGTGGAGAGGAAGAATAGAACTCTATTGGACATGGCAAGAACCATGCTTGATGAGTACAAAACTTTGGATCGATTTTGGGCCAAGGCGGTCAACACCGCTTGCTACGCCATCAACCGGTTGTATCTACACCGAATCCTCAAGAAGACATCATATGAACTCCTAATCGGTAAAAAGCCCAATATTTCATATTTTAGAGTCTTTGGTAGCAAATGCTTTATACTTGTTAAAAGAGGTAGAAAATCTAAATTTGCTCCTAAGGCTGTAGAAGGCTTTTTACTAGGATATGATTCAAACACAAGGGCATATAGAGTCTTTAACAAGTCCTCTAGACAAGTTGAAGTTTCTTGTGACGTTGTGTTTGATGAGACTAACGGCTCTCAAGTAGAGCAAATTGATCTTGATGAGATAGGTGATGAAGAGGCTCCATGCATCGCGCTAAGGAACATGTCCATTAGGGATGTCTGTCCTAAGGAATCCGAAGAGCCTTCAAATGCACAAGATCAACCATCCTCCTCCACGCAAGCATCTCCACCAACTCAAAATGAGGATGAGGCTCAAGTTGATGAAGGAGAAGATCAAAGAGATGAGCCACCTCAAGATGACGGCAATGATCAAGGGGGAGATACAAATGATCAAGACAAGGAGGATGAAGAACCAAGGCCGCCACACCCAAGAGTCCACCAAGCAATCCAACGAGATCACCCCGTCGACACCATCCTCGGTGACATTCATAAGGGGGTAACCACTAGATCTCGTGTTGCACATTTTTGCGAGCATTACTCTTTTGTTTCCTCTATTGAGCCACACAAGGTAGAGGAAGCACTACAAGATTCGGATTGGGTGGTGGCGATGCAAGAGGAGCTCAACAATTTTACAAGGAATGAGGTATGGCATTTGGTTCCACGTCCTAATCAAAATGTTGTAGGAACCAAGTGGGTGTTCCGCAACAAGCAAGATGAGCACGGTGTGGTGACAAGGAACAAAGCCTGACTTGTGGCCAAGGGATATGTCGGGGACCATAATTAGGGGTACCCTTAAGACTCCTAATTCTCAGCTGGTAACCCCCATCAGCATAAAGCTGCTAAGGCCTGATGGGTGCGATTAAGTCAGGGATCAGTCCGTTCGAGCGACTCGATCACGCCTCGCCCGAGCCTAGCCTCGGACAAGGGCAGCTGACCCCGGAGGATTTCCGTCTCGCCCGAGGCCCCCCTCCGACGGCGAACATATTTCCGGCTCGCCCGAGGCCCTGCCTTCGCTAAGAAGCAACCCTGACTAAATCGTCGCACCGACCGACCAAATCGCAGGAGCATTTAATGCAAAGGTGGCCTGACACCCTTATCCTGACATGCGCCCCCCGGTAGAGCCGAAGTGACCGCCGTCACTTCGCCGCTCCATTGACCGGCCTGACAGAAAGACAGCGCCGCCTGCGCCGCTCCAACTGCAGTGCCATTTGACAGAGTGAGACTGACAAGCAGTCTGACCCTGCCAAAGGCACCATAGGAAACTCCGCTCCGCCCGACCCCAGGGCTCGGACTCGGGCTAAGCCCCGGAAGACGGCGAACTCCGCTCCGCCCGACCCAGGGCTCGGACTCGGGCTCAGCCCCAGAAGACGGCGAACTCCGCTCCGCTCGACCCAGGGCTCGAACTCGGGCTCAGACCCAGAAGACGGCAAACTCCGCTCCGCCCGACCCAGGGCTCGGACTCGGGCTCAGCCCCAGAAGACGACGACCTCCGCCTCGCCCGACCCAGGGCTCGGACTCGGCCTCGGTCACGGAAGACAGATTCGACCTCGGCTTCGGAGGAGCCTCCACATCGCCCAACCTAGGGCGCAGGCCAGCCACGTCAACAGGAAGCGCCATCATCACCCTACCCCGAGCTGACTCGGGCCGTAGGGAACAAGACCGGCGTCCCATCTGGCTAGCTCCAGATGGGCAGTCTCCAGTGACCTCTCCAACCCGGGACGGTGCTCCGTTTCGGGAGTCTTGAGTTCATGTCCTTCGACGGCAGCTACGACATGATACTCCTTCCACCGCCACGCGACGATGACGATGGCGGCCGACAACCCGCCCGCCGGCGACGGAATCGACGACGTCTTCCCCGCGTGGTGGGAGAACAACATCCGAGCTCACCCCGTCCTCTCCCCCATCGACGGAGGAGGAGGCGGGGCAACCAAGGCCAAGCAGGAGGCAGCGCCTCGTCGGCTGTCGAGCGAGTCGACAGCGCCGGCACCCCAACGAGGGGCGCACGGACATCGACCTCGCGTTTGAGACGAAGACGAGCGCCGTCTCCCCGCGACACGCCAATCCCAAGCAAGCGGACGACGCCAGCGCGCTCGCGGAGAGTTTGCTGGACGTCACCCTCGTACCTGAGACGACGGTGCAGTCAGTCCCCAATGTGACGTCATCGCCGCTCATCGACCAAAAGGTACCGACCGACTCCCATCCTACGTCATTTGGATTCGGCCTCAACCTGCCTAGCGACCTCGCTTTGGCGGACGCTCTCGTAGGGGCGAGTCCAAACTCTCTGGGGTTTCGCATGCGGTCTCCCTGGGACCGGCTGACGGACGTCTCGACCTACGGGCCCTCTGGGCCCAAGGAAGACGACGAGCCCAGCATCTGTTGGGATTTCTCTGGACTTGGCAACCCCAGTGCCATGCGGGACTTTATGATCGCATGTGACTACTGCCTCTCCGGCTGTTCCGACGGTAGCCGCAGCCTCGACGACGAGGACTGCGGCCCAAGCCGCGAATGTTTCCACGTCGATCTAGGGGGTCCCTCCGAAGGCAATCTTCTCGGCGTGCCGGAGGACGGTGATCTCCCTAGGCCGGTGCCCCGCGTTGACATCCCACGGGAGCTAGTTGTGGTCCCCGTTCCGGCGGGGGGTCACGACCCACAGCTCGAGCAAATCCGCGGGGTGCAGGCCAGGCTCGACGAGGGAGCAGGAGCGCTTGAGCCGATCCGCCGGGTTGTCGGGCAGGCATGGGCGAACCAACCCCCGGCCGGAGAAATACGTCATCTGCCCCAGGGTTTCCAGCACCGCGTCGCCGACGATGTCAGGGTTAGGCCACCACCCGCGTCTAGTGGGGTCGGCCAGAACCTGGCTGCAGCAGCGATGCTCCTCCGCGCGATGCCGGAGCCATCCACCACCGAGGGTCGGCGAATCCAGGGGAGCTCAAGAATCTCCTGGAAGGCGCCGCGGTCCGACGGGCCGAGAGCTCTGCCTCCCGAAGGCAGGGATACCCCTCGGAACCTCATGCCGCGACTTCCCGATTCATGCGGGAAGCCTCGGTCTACACCGGGCGCACGCGCAACACCGCGCCTGCGGCCCCGGGCCGCCTCGGCAACGAGCACCATCCTCACGACCGTCGGGCCCACCTCGACGAGAGGGTGCACCGAGGCTACCACCCCAGGCGTGGGGGGCGCTACGACAGCGGGGAGGATCGGAGTCCCTCGCCCGAGCCACCCGGTCCGCAGGCCTTCAGCCGGGCCATCCGACGGGCACCGTTCCCGACCCGGTTCCGACCCCCGACTACTATCGCAAAGTACTCGGGGGAGACGAGACCGGAACTGTGGCTCGCGGACTACTGTCTGGCCTGCCAACTGAGTGGAATGGACGACGACAACCTCATCATCCGCAACCTCCCCCTGTTCCTCTCCGACACCGCTCGCGCCTGGTTGGAGCACCTGCCCCTGGGGCAGATCTCCAACTGGGACGACCTAGTCCAAGCTTTCACCGGCAATTTCCAGGGCACGTACGTGCGCCCCGGGAATTCCTGGGACCTCCGAAGCTGCCGGCAGCAGCCGGGAGAGTCCCTCCGGGACTACATCCGGTGATTCTCGAAGCAGCGCACCGAGCTGCCCAACATCACCGACTCGGATGTCATCGGCGTGTTCCTCGCCGGCACCACCTGCCGCGACCTGGTGAGCAAGTTGGGTCGCAAGACCCCCACCAGGGCGAGCGAGCTAATGGACATCACCACCAAGTTCGCCTCTGGCCAGGAGGCGGTCGAGGCTATCTTCCGAAAGGATAAGCAGCCCCAGGGCCGCCCATCGGAAGATGCTCCCGAGGCGTCTACTCAGCACGGCGCCAAGAAGAAAGGCAAGAAGAAGTCGCAAGCGAAACGCGACGCCGCCGACGCGGACCTTGTCGCCGCCGCCGAGTACAAGAACCCTCGAAAGCCCCCCCGGAGGTGCCAACCTCTTCGACAAGATGCTCAAGGAGCCGTGCCCCTATCATCAGGGGCCCGTCAAGCACACCCTTGAGGAGTGTGTCATGCTTCGGTGCCATTTCCATAGGGCCGGGCCACCCGCGGAGGGTGGCAGGGCCCGCGACGACGACAAGAAGGGAGATCACCAAGCAGGAGAGTTCCCCAAGGTCCACGACTGCTTCATGATCTACAGTGGGCATGCGGCGAATCCCTCGGCTCGGCATCACAAGCAAGAGCGCCGGGAGGTCTGCTCGGTGAAGGTGGCGACGCCAGTCTACCTAGACTGGTCCGACAAGCCCATCACCTTCGACCAAGCCGACCACCCCGACCACGTGCCGTGCCCGGGGAAATACCCGCTCGTCGTCGACCCCGTCATCGGCAACGTCAGGCTCACCAAGGTCCTTATGGACGGAGGCAGCAGCCTCAACATCATCTACGCCGAGACCCTCAGGCTCCTGCATGTTGATCTGTCCTCCGTCCGAGCAGGCGCTGCGCCCTTCCATGGGATTATCCCCGGGAAGCGCGTCCAGCCCCTCGGACGACTCGACCTTCCCGTCTGCTTCGGAACGCCCTCCAACTTCCGAAGGGAGACTCTGACGTTCGAAGTGGTCGGGTTCCGAGGAACCTACCACGCGGTACTGGGAAGGCCATGCTACGTGAAGTTCATGGTCGTCCCCAACTACACCTACCTGAAGCTCAAGATGCCGGGCCCCAACGGGGTCATCACCGTTGGCCCCACGTACAAGCACGCGTTCGAATGCGACGTGGAGTGCGTGGAGTACGCCGAGGCCCTCGCCGAATCCGAGGCCCTCATCGCCGACCTGGAAAGCCTCTCTAAGGAGGTGCCAGACGTGAAGCGTCACGCCGGCAACTTCGAGCCAGTGGAGACGGTTAAGGCCGTCCCCCTCGACCCCAGTGGCGACACCTCCAAGCAGATCCGGATCGGCTCCGGGCTCGACCCCAAATAGGAAGCAGTGCTCGTCGACTTTCTCCGCGCAAACGCCGACGTCTTCGCGTGGAGTCCCTCGAACATGCCCGGCATACCGAGGGATGTCACCGAGCACTCGCTGGACATTCGAGCCGGAGCCCGACCCGTCAAGCAGCCTCTGCGCCGATTCGACGAGGAGAAGCGCAGAGCGATAGGCGAGGAGATCCACAAGCTAATGGCAGCAGGGTTCATCAAAGAGGTATTCCATCCCGAATGGCTTGCCAACCCTGTGCTTGTGAGAAAGAAAGGGGGGAAATGGCGGATGTGTGTAGACTACACTGGTCTCAACAAAGCATGTCCGAAGGTTCCCTACCCTCTGCCTTGCATCGATCAGATCGTGGATTCCACTGCTGGGTGCGAGACCCTGTCTTTCCTCGATGCCTACTCAGGGTATCATCAAATCAGGATGAAAGAGTCCGACCAGCTCGCGACCTCTTTCATCACGCCCTTCGGCATGTACTGCTATGTCACCATGCCGTTTGGCTTGAGGAATGCGGGCGCGACATACCAGCGGTGCATGAACCATGTGTTCGGCGAACACATTGGCCGCACGGTCGAGGCCTACGTCGATGACATCGTAGTCAAGACGAGGAAAGCTTCCGACCTCTTTTCCGACCTTGAAGTGACATTCCGGTGTCTCAAGGCGAAAGGCGTCAAGCTCAATCCCGAGAAGTGTGTCTTCGGGGTGCCCCGAGGCATGCTCTTGGGGTTCATCGTCTCCGAGCGGGGCATCGAAGCCAACCCGGAGAAGATTGCAGCCATCACCAGCATGGGGCCCATCAAAGACTTGAAAGGTGTACAGAGGGTCATGGGATGCCTCGCGGCTCTGAGCCGCTTCATCTCACGCCTCGGCGAAAGAGGTCTGCCTCTGTACCGCCTCTTAAGGAAGGCTGAGTGCTTCACTTGGACCGCTGAGGCCGAGGAAGCTCTCGGGAACTTGAAGGCGCTCCTCATAAAGGCGCCTATCTTGGTGCCTCCAGCTGCCGGAGAAGCCCTCTTGGTCTACGTCGCCGCGACCACTCAGGTGGTCAGCGCCGCGATTGTGGTCGAGAGGCAAGAAGAGGGGCATGCATTGCCCGTTCAGAGGCCAGTTTACTTCGTCAGCGAGGTACTGTCCGAAACCAAGATCCGCTACCCACAAGTTCAGAAGCTGCTGTATGCGGTGATCCTGACGCGGTGGAAGTTGCGACACTACTTCGAGTCTCATCCGGTAACTGTGGTGTCATCCTTCCCCCTGGGGGAGATCATCCAGTGCCGAGAGGCCTCGGGCAGGATTGCAAAGTGGGCGGTGGAAATCATGGGCGAGACAATCTCGTTCGCCCCTCGGAAGGCCATCAAGTCCCAGGTCTTGGCGGACTTCGTAGCCGAATGGGTCGATACCCAGCTACCGACGGCTTCGATCCAACCTGGACCATGTTTTTCGACGGGTCGCTGATGAAGACGGGAGCCGGCACAGGCCTACTCTTCATCTCGCCCCTCGGGAAACACCTACGCTATGTGCTACGCCTCCATTTCCCGGCGTCCAACAATGTGGCTGAGTATGAAGCTCTGGTCAACGGGTTGCGGATCGCCATTGAGCTAGGGGTCAGGCGCCTCGACGCCCGCAGTGACTCGCAGCTCGTCATCGACCAAGTCATGAAGAACTCCCACTGCCGCGACCCGAAGATGGAGGCCTACTGCGATGAGGTTCGGCGCCTGGAAGACAAGTCCTACGGGCTCGAGCTTAACCACATCGCTCGGCGCTACAACGAGACTGTGGACGAGCTGGCTAAAATAGCCTCGGGGCGAACAACGGTTCCCCCGGACGTCTTCTCCAGGGATCTGCATCAACCCTCCGTCAAGATCGATGACTCGCCCGAGCCTGAGGCGCCCTCGGCCCAGTCCGAGGTACCCTCAGTCTAGCCCGAGGTACCCTCGGAACAGCCCGAGGCACCCTCAGCTCGGCCCGAGGCGCCCTCGGTTCAGCCCGAGGTACCCCCGGCCTCCGAGGGTGAGGCACTGCGCATCGAGGAGGAGCAGAGCGGGGCCACGCCTGATCGAAACTGGCAGACCCCGTACCTGCAATATCTCCAACAAGGAGAGCTACCCCTCGACCGAGCCGAGGCTCGGCGGGTGGCACGGCGCGCCAAGTCGTTCGTCTTGCTGGGCGATGAGAAGGAGCTCTACCACCGCAGCCCCTCAGGCATCCTCCAGCGATGCATCTCCGTCGTCGAAGGTCAGGAACTCCTGCGGGAGATACACTCGGGGGCTTGCGGCCATCACGCAGCACCTCAAGCCCTTGTCGGGAATGCTTTCCGATAAGGATTCTACTGGCCGACGGCGGTGGCCGACGCCACTAGAATCGTCCGCACCTGCGAAGGGTGTCAATTCTATGCGAAGCAGACCCACCTGCCCGCTCAGGCTCTGCAGATGATACCTATCACCTGGCCCTTTGTTGTGTGGGGTCTGGACCTTGTCGGCCCCTTGCAGAAGGCGCCCGGGGGCTACACGCACCTGCTGGTCACCATCGACAAATTCTCCAAGTGGATCGAGGTCCGACCTCTGAACAGCATCAGGTCCGAGCAGGCGGTGGCGTTCTTCACCAACATCATCCATCGCTTCGGGGTCCCGAACTCCATCATCACCGACAACGGCACCCAGTTCACCGGCAGAAAGTTCTTGGACTTCTGCGAGGATCACCACATCCGGGTGGACTGGGCCGCCGTGGCTCATCCCATGTCAAATGGGCAAGTAGAGCGTGCCAACGGCATGATTCTACAAGGGCTCAAGCCTCGGATTTACAACGACCTCAACAAGTTCGGCAAGCGATGGATGAAGGAACTCCCCTCGGTGGTCTGGAGCCTGAGGACCACGCCGAGCCGAGCCACGGGTTTCACGCCGTTCTTCCTAGTCTACGGGGCCGAGGCCGTCCTGCCCACAGACCTGGAATACGGCTCCCCGAGGACGAGGGCCTACAGCGATCAAAGCAACCAAGCCAGCCGAGAAGACTCGCTAGACCAGCTGGAAGAGGCTCGGGACAAGGCCTTACTACACTCGGCGCGGTACCAGCAGTCCCTGCGACGCTACCACGCCCGAGGGGTCCGGTCCCGAAACCTCCAGGTAGGCGACCTGGTGCTTCGGCTGCGACAAGACCCCCAAGGAAGGCACAAGCTCACACCCCCCTGGGAGGGACCGTTCATCATCGCCAAGGTTCTGAAGCCCGGAACGTACAAGCTAGCCAACAGCCAAGGCGAGGTCTACGGCAACGCTTGGAACATCCAACAGCTACGTCGCTTCTACCCTTAAAATATTTTCAAGTCGTTCATATACCTCGCACCCACGCAAAGTTTAGTCATCAAGGGAGGGTCGGCCTCGCCTCGGCAAAGCCCGACCCTCCCTCGGGGGCTAAAAGGGGGGCAACCCCCTCTGCGTCAAAATTTTCCTCGAAAAAAGATCTCTTCTGCCAGAATATCTTTCGTGCTTTTTGACTACTTCGAAAAGTGGATCCTGAAAACGACGGAGTACACGTAAGCAGCCAAGGCTGACCGAGCCGAGGGACTCCTACGCCTCCGGGATACGGATACCTCACTCATCACCTTCTGCGATAAGTAACTCGCGTTCGGATAAGTGATTCCGCGAACCGAACAAGTCTTCACGTTTGAAAGCTCTTCAGCCGAAGCGATCCTTCGAGCCTTCTCGACTGAGTCGGTGACAGAGCCTCATGGACGAGTGAAAGTGCACGTAAGCGGCAAGGCCGATCGAGCCGAGGGACTCCCACGCCTCCAGGATACGGATACCTCACTCATCACCTTCCGTGAGAAGCAACTCTCGCTCGCACAAACATCCCTGTTGCCGACAAAAAAGTCCAGATACTTGAAACAAGAGGAAAAGAGACGCAGCTTTACAACGCAGCGAGGGTGTGTGTTCTGGCCTCGGCGGCCGCAGAAGGCACACGCTACAAGACAATCTGATCCTGCAGGCTCGGGTCTTGACACTGGAAGGGGGTAGCAGCACCCTCGGCATCGACGACACCTTCGGCAAGGTCCGACCTAGCCTCGGACGGCGACGCGGTCCAAGGATTTCCACTCCGAAGGACGACGTCATCGCCACGCCCGGGCAATTGCTGCCTGGGTCTTCTCCGGAAATCTGGCCCGAGCAGGCAGCTCGGCCGGTCATTCTGGGGCCTCGGCCAACCATCTTCCAAGGGCGCCGGCCTGACCCGAGGCCTCGGCTGGTCAACTCCGGCGTCGGTCCCGCCAGCGGACAACCCGGCTAGGCTCCGGCCAACCAAGTTTCATTTTTGAGCCAACTCTGCCCCTGTTCATGCTGATATCGCTACCCCTGGCCTCAGCTCGTCGAAGAGCGGCCAAGGGGTCCCTTTAACTAAGCTAGAGAAGCCTCAGACAACAAGGCCGACCGAGCCGAGGGACTCCTACGCCTCCGGGATACGGATACCTCACTCGTCACCTTGACACGGGGTGACTCACGCTTGGTGAAGCGGTTCAGACAACCAACAAGCAAGTCTTAGTGCTCAAAAATAAGGAAAAAACACGGCTCCGTGCCAAAATTACATACATGTTCAAGCCTCGACAGCCACAATGAACAAAAAACACTGGCATTCAAAGTGCCATTACAAACGGAACTCTGGTTCTGTCCCCGCGGGTATGAGCAACCTCGAGCCTGTGGGGCGACGAACATCGGGAGGCCCGCCAGTGACCTCTGCAGTAGCAGCCATGGTCCCGGGTGGACGCGGCCGCCGGAGGGCGCTCGCTCGCGCTCCCGCTCAAGGGACGCGAACCAGCTATTAAAGCCAAAGAGCGAGCCGCTCCCAAGCGCACAGGCAGATCCTCGCTGCCGTCCCCGCCGCAAATGCGAGGAAGAGGGCGGAATGTTGCATCCTAGCTGGGTAGCAACAGTTCGCCTTCCCCGGCATGGCTGGACGACGTCTCCGCCGCAGGGCTGGAGGGCGATTGCCACCACCAGAAGCTGGAGGAAGAGGTGGCCCGCCGACCCGCGCAGGAGGTAGAGCCCCGGCTCGCCTCGCTCCCCGCCCCGGCGAGGATGACGAACACCCTCGACGCTGAGGGCGGGATCGAGATCACAGCCCGGCTTGCCTCTCCCCATCCAGGAGCTGGAGGTCACCGTCTTGGGTGACCACCAGCGGAGGGGTGCAACCGGGCTGTGTGATGAAAATCCTTGAAGCCGAACGATGGCTGAAAGGTACCAACTCCCACGGAGTTGCGTTCCTCCAACGATGAGGCGAAAAGACGGCGGGTATCCCCCATCCGGGGGCTTGGAAGGTGGAAAGACACGATGCATAAGGCAGCGCGAAGACATGGTCGCCTTCCAAGGGGGTCACCCTCCTTTTAAAGGCGACTATCCCTACTCGCGCCCTCAGCCGTCACGAGCTGAGTCTTCTCCAACACGCTCCAAGGCCCTCCCCTGCGGCGCGGGGGCTGGGTCCCACATGTCATGCAAGCCGACTCAGAGCAGAAAAAGCCAAACCGCCGCGCACGGTGCACACGACCGCCCAGCGGTTACAAGTGACCCTCCACTTTTGCCCAGACCAACGGGCGAAAGGGGCGGGCAGCCATGCAGACGGCATGCAACCGCGCTAAGTGGGCACGCTTCTCCGACTCCCGACACGCCCAGCATGGAGGCCCAGGCCCACGCGTCACGCAAGTGGCGCGCCGGATGCTTCATGCAAGAAACTGCACCGCCGCTTGCGCCACCACCACGCCTCCTCGATTGTGGAACCAATACCGTGACTCGAGGCGACCCAGCGCACGACCCAGCAGCGCCAGCTTGGCGCGGCGGTCAATGCGGTCAAAAATGGGCCGGCAGTAATGACGGTGGCAGGCGGGCGGGAGCAGCGGTCACGTCGTCAGCCAAGCTCACGTCCCATCCGGGGGTAGCAAGAGAACCCCCTCTCACGGCGTGAAGACAACGCGCCCGTGATCCGTTCCTCGAACGGCTCGCGCACGCGCAACGGCTGCCCCGCCAACCACTCGCCCCGTCGCATTAACTCCGCGGCGGGACAGGCGGCGCCTCTGGCAGGAGAAGCGGGCGACGCTTCGCCTTCGCCGTAATAACCGCGCCAAAAAGGGTACGCCGCGTCGTTCGATTTCGTATCCTTTTCCTTTTTTCCTCTTTCTCTCTCTCTTGCAACAGGGACCGGGAAAAGGGGATACCCCGAAAAGGATCCTTCCCCGTGAAGGAACCAGGCTCCGAGCCTCCCTACTGATCAGAGGTTCGAAGGCTGGCCCCCCGAAGGGTTCGACAGCCGCCTCAGATCGCGTGGGCCCTACACCCACTACTGGTCAGAGGTTCGAAGGCCGGCCCCCCGAAGGGTTCCACGGTCGCCTCAGGCTACTCGGGCTCCGCGCCCATTACTGATCAGGGGTTCGAAGGCTGGCCCCCGAAGGGTTCACAGCCGCCTCAGACGCCGAGCGAGGGATGACCAGGGGTACGTTCGATACATAACCAAGGCTCGGGCTGCGCTCCCGAGGTACCCTAGGACATTTCCGAGACCAGCGGGAGCGATCTTGTAACGGAATCCCATCGGAGGGAGGCATCGAGCCCTCGGACCCCGTCGCCAGGGGACCGGGTCCGGCAGATCACCCGCAGGTACTTTTGGGTGTGCCTCTAGGCCCCTAGCCGACCCCTAACGAACGAGGCACGGACGTCCACTCGGATTACCCGCTTGCAGCTCACCGGAGACACCATGTTCGGCGCCCATCGAGGGCAACATGGCGCTTTCCCCCCCTCCTCCTTGCGAAAAGGCGACGCAAGGGCGTATATAAAAACGCCGGGTCTGTCCCTGATCGCCCTCTCGCTCTGTGCAGAGGCTCGGGGGCTGCTCTCGCAAACCCGGCTCCGGCCGAACCGTTGACAGCGTCAACATACCAGCCCGAGAACTTGGGACCCGACCGTACACCCGGGCTACGGCCAGCTCGCATGAGGGAACGACCAGACCAGCCGAAGCATTACGCGAGGCATTAAGACCTCGAAGGAGTGAAACCACTCCTCCGAGGCCTCGGGGGCTACACCCGGCGAGTGCGCTCGCCCGCACCCACCGGAACAAAATGCAACCGAGAAAGGCTGGTCCCCTTGCAAAAAAGTGCGACGAAAGGCTCCAAGCGAGTGCTAACACTCCCTTCGAGGCTCGGGGGCTACTGTCGGGGACCATAATTAGGGGTACCCTCAAGACTCCTAATTCTCAGCTGGTAACCCCCATCAGCATAAAGCTGCTAAGGCCTGATGGGTGCGATTAAGTCAGGGATCAGTCCGTTCGAGCGACTCGATCACGCCTCGCTCGAGCCTAGCCTCGGACAAGGGCAGCCGACCCCGGAGGATTTCCGTCTCGCCCGAGGCCCCCCTCCGACGGCGAACATATTTTCGGCTCGCCCGAGGCCCTGCCTTCGCTAAGAAGCAAACCTGACTAAATCGCCGCACCGACCGACCAAATTGCAGGAGCATTTAATGCAAAGGTGGCCTGACACCCTTATCCTGACATGCACCCCCCGGCAGAGCCGAAGTGACCGCCGTCACTTCGCCGCTCCACTGACCGGCCTGACAGAAGGACAGCGCCGCCTGCGCCGCTCCGACTGCAGTGCCATTTGACAGAGTGAGACTGACAAGCAGTCAGGCCCTGCCAAAGGCACCATAGGAAACTCCGCTCCGCCCGACCCTAGGGCTCGGACTCGGGCTAAGCCCTGGAAGACGGCGAACTCCGCTCCGCCCGATCTAGGGCTCGGACTCGGGCTCAGCCCCAGAAGACGGCGAACTCCGCTCCGCCCGACCCAGGGCTCGGACTCGGGCTCAGCCTCAGAAGACGACGACCTCCGCCTCGCCGACCCAGGGCTCGGACTCGGCCTCGGTCATGGAAGACAGATTCGACCTCGGCTTCGGAGGAGCCTCCACATCGCCCAACCTAGAGCGCAGGCCAGCCACGTCAACAGGAAGCGCCATCATCACCCTACCCCGAGCTGATTCGGGCCGCAGGGAACAAGACCGGCGTCCCATCTGGCTAGCTCCGTCAGATAGGCAATGATGGCGCCCCGCATGCTCTGTGACGACGGCGGCTCTCAGCCCCCTTACGGAAGCAAGAGGACGTCAGCAAGGACCCAACCGCTCCGACAACTGTCCCTCCGCCAGGCTCCATCGCTCCTCCGACGGCCACGACATCACACCAGCTGGGTGCCAAAATCTCTCCGGCTGCCACGACGGCATGTACTTAGGGCGCTAGCTCTCCCCCACTAGACACGTAGCACTCTGCTACACCCCCATTGTACGCCTGGATCCTCTCCTTACGCCTATAAAAGGAAGGACCAGGGCCCTCTTAGGGAGGGTTGACCGCGCGGGGACGAGGACGAGACAGGCGCTCTCTTGGGGCCGCTCGCTTCCCTCTCCCGCGTGGACGCTTGTAACCCCCTACTGCAAGCGCACCCGACCTGGGCGCGGGACGAACACGAAGGCCGCGGGATTCCCACCTCTCTCACGCCGGTCTCCGGCCGCCTCGCTTCTCCCCCCTTCGTGCTCGCCCTCGCGCTCGACCCATCTGGGCTGGGGCACGCGGCGACACTCACTCGTCGGCCCAAGGGGCCCCCCGGTCTCGGAACGCCGACAGGATACTCACAAGTCGAAGGTTTGGATTTTGCTGAAACCTATGCACCCGTAGCTAGGCTTGAGTCAATTCGTATATTATTAGCCTATGCTACTTACCATGTGAAAGTCGCCTAGAGGGGGGTGAATAGGGCGAAACTAAAATTTACAAATATAAACACAACTACAAGCCGGGTTAGCGTTAGAAATATAATAGAGTCCGTGAGAGAGGGTGCAAAACAAATCGCAAGCGAATAATGAAGTGAGACACGTGGATTTGTTTTACCGAGGTTCGGTTCTATCAAACCTACTCCCCGTTGAGGAGGCCACAAAGGCCGGGTCTTTTTCAACCCTTACCCTCTCTCAAACGGTCCCTCAGACCGAGTGAGCTTCTCTTCTCAAATCTCTTGGGAATCAAACTTCCCGCAAGGACCACCACACAATTGGTGTCTCTTGCCTCAATTACAAGTGAGTGTTTGATCATAAGAAAGAATGCCAAAGAAAAGAAGTGATCCAAGCGCAAGAGCTCAAATGAACACTACAAGTCACTCTCTCCAGTTACTAAGGCTTTGTGTGGAGTTTGGAGAGGATTTGATCTCTTTTGGTGTGCTTTGCAATGAATGCTAGCTCTTGTATATTGGTTGGAAGCTGGAAAACTTGGATGCCATGAATGGTGGGGTGGTTGGGGTATTTATAGCCCCAACCACCAAACATGACCGTTGGTGGAGGCTGTCTGTCGTATGGTGCACCGGACAGTCCAGTGCACACCGGACATGTCCGGTGCGCCAGCCACGTCACCAAAGCCGTTGGATTCCGACCGTTGGAGTTCTGACTTCTGGGCCCGCCTGGATGTCCGGTGGCGCACCGGACATGTACTGTAGAGTGTCCGGTGCGCCAGCATGGGCGTGCCTGACGCCTGCGCGCTCTGGCGCGCATTAATTGCTGTTGCAAGCGACCGTTGGCGCGAAGTAGCCGTTGCTCCACAGTTGCACCGGACAGTCCGGTGTACACCGGACATGTCCGGTGAATTATAGCGGAGCAGCCGTTATGATTTCCCGAGGCTGAGGAGTTCTGCGCGAGGTCCCCTGGTGCACCGGACACTGTCTGGTGCGCCACCGGATAGTCCGGTGCGCCAGACCAGGGAGTTTTTCGGGATGCCTTTAGCTCTCTATTTTGAACCCAACTTTGGTCTTTTTAATTGGCTTGTTGTGAACCTTTGACACCTGTATAACTTAGACACTAGAGCAAACTAGTTAGTCCAATTATTTGTGTTGGGCAATTCAACCACCAAAATTATTTAGGAACTAGGTGTAAGCCTAATTCCCTTTCAATCTCCCCCTTTTTGGTGATTGATGCCAACACAAACCAAAGCAAATATAGAAGTGCATAATTGAACTAGTTTGCATAATGTAAGTGCAAAGGTTGCTTGGAATTGAGCCAATGTAAATTCTTGCATGGATTGTTTCTTTGTCTTTAACATTTTGGACCACGCTTGCACCACATATTTTGTTTTTGCAAACTCTTTTGTAAATCCTTTACAAAGTTCTTTTGCAAATAGTCAAAGATGAATGAATAAGATAAAGCATTTTCAAGATTTGAAATTTTCTCCCCCTGTTTCAAATGCTTTTCCTTTGACTAAACAAAACTCCCCCTAAATGAAATCCTCCTCTTAGTGTTCAAGAGGGTTTTGATATATCATTTTGAAATACTACTTTCTCCCCCTTTTTAACACAATAAGATACCAATTTGAAATTTACCAATTGAAAATCGGTGGGTGGTGGTGCGGTCCTTTTGCTTTGGACTCATACTTTCTCCCCCTTTGGCATGAATCGCCATAAACGGAATCATTAGAGCCCTCGAAGTATTTTCTTCCCCTTTGGTCATAAATAAATGAGTTAAGATTATACCAAAGACGAAGTCCTTTTGCTCTCTCCCCCAAAGATGAAGAGTGACACGGAGCGACGGCGAAGGATGAGTTACGGAGTGGAAGCCTTTGTCTTCGCCGAAGACTCCAATTTCCTTTCAATATACCTATGACTTGGTTTGAAATAGACTTGAAAAGCACATTAGTCATAGCATATGAAAGAGACATGATCAAAGGTATACAAATGAGCTATGTGTGCAAATCAGCAAAAGAAGTTTCTAGAATCAAGAATATTGAGCTCATGCCTAAGTTTGTTAAAGGTTTGTTCATCAAGTGGCTTGGTAAAGATATCGGCTAATTGATCTTTAGTATTAATGTAAGAAATCTCGATATCTCCCTTTTGTTGGTGATCCCTTAGAAAGTGATACCGAATGGCTATGTGTTTAGTGCGGCTATGCTCGACGGGATTATCCGCCATTTTGATTGCACTCTCATTATCACATAGCAAGGGGACTTTGGTTAATTTGTAACCGTAGTCCCGCAGGGTTTGCCTCATCCAAAGCAATTGCGCGCAACAATGGCCTGCGGCAATGTACTCGGCTTCGGCGGTGGAAAGAGCGACCGAATTTTGCTTCTTTGAAGCCCAAGACACCAAGGATCTTCCCAAGAACTGGTAAGTCCCCGATGTGCTCTTTCTATTGATTTTACACCTCGCCCAATTGGCATCCGAATAACCAATCAAATCAAATGTGGATCCCCTAGGATACCAAAGCCCAAACTTAGGAGTATAAGCCAAATATCTCAAGATTCGTTTTACGGCCGTAAGGTGAGCTTCCTTAGGGTCGGCTTGGAATCTTGCACACATGCATACGGAAAGCATAATATCCGGTCGAGATGCACATAAATAGAGTAAAGAACCTATCATCGACCGATATACCTTTTAATCCACGGACTTACCTCCTGTGTCGAGGTCGAGATGCCCATTAGTTCCCATGGGTGTCTGGATGGGCTTGGCATCCTTCATCCCAAACTTGTTTAGAATGTCTTGAGTATACGTCGTTTGGCTAATGAAGGTGCCCTCTTGGAGTTGCTTTACTTGAAATCCCAAGAAGTACTTCAACTCCCCCATCATAGACATCTCGAATTTTTGTGTCATGATCCTACTAAATTCTTCACATGTAGATTCGTTAGTAGACCCAAATATGATATCATCAACATAAATTTGGCATACAAACAAATCATTGTCAAGAGTCTTAGTAAATAAAGTAGGATCGGCCTTGCCGACTTTGAAGCCATTAGCTATAAGGAAATCTCTTAGGCATTCATACCATGCTCTTGGGGCTTGCTTGAGCCCATAAAGCGCCTTAGAGAGCCTATAGACATGGTTAGGGTACTCACTATCTTCAAAGCCGGGAGGTTGCTCAACATAGACTTCTTCCTTGATTGGTCCATTGAGGAAGGCACTCTTCACGTCCATTTGATAAAGCTTGAAGCCATGGTAAGTAGCATAGGCCAATAATATACGAATTGACTCAAGCCTAGCTACGGGTGCATAGGTTTCACCGAAATCCAAACCTTCGACTTGAGAGTATCCCTTGGCTACAAGTCGAGTTTTGTTCCTTGTCACCACACCATGCTCATCTTGCTTGTTGCGGAAGACCCATTTGGTTCCTACAACATTTTGATTTGGACGTGGAACTAAATGCCACACCTCATTCCTAGTGAAGTTGTTGAGCTCCTCTTGCATTGCCACCACCCAATCTGAATCTTGAAGTGCTTCCTCTATCTTGTGTGGCTCAATGGAGGAAACAAAAGAGTAATGCTCACAAAAATGTGCAACACGAGATCGAGTGGTTACCCCCTTATGAATGTCGCCGAGGATGGTGTCGACTGGGTGATCTCGTTGGATTGCTTGGTGGACTCTTGGGTGTGGCGGCCTTGGTTGTTCATCCTCCTTGTCTTCATCACTTGCATCTCCCTCTTGATCATTGTCGTCATCTTGAGGTGGCTCATCTCTTGGATCTTCTCCCTCATCAACTTGAGCCTTGTCCTCATTTTGGGTTGGTGGAGATGCTTGAGTGGAGGAGGATGGTTGATCTTGTGCATTTGGAGGCTCTTCGGATTCCTTAGGACACACATCCCCAATGGACATGTTCCTTAGCGCGATGCACGGAGCCTGTTCTTCACCTATCTCATCAAGATCAACTTGCTCTACTTGAGAGCCGTTAGTCTCATCAAACACAACGTCACAAGAAACTTCAACTAGTCCTGAGGACTTGTTAAAGACTCTATATGCCCTTGTGTTTGAATCATATCCTAGTAAAAAGCCTTCTACAATTTTAGGAGCAAATTTAGATTTTCTACCTCTTTTAACAAGAATAAAGCATTTGCTACCAAAAACTCTAAAATATGAAATATTGGGCTTTTTACCGGTTAGGAGTTCATAGGATGTCTTCTTGAGGATTCGGTGAAGATATAACCGGTTGATGGCGTAGCAGGCGATGTTGACTGCCTCGACCCAAAACCGATCCGGTGTCTTGTACTCATCAAGCATGGTTCTTGCCATGTCCAATAGAGTTCGATTCTTCCTCTCCACTACACCATTTTGTTGTGGGGTGTAGGGAGAAGAGAACTCATGCTTGATGCCTTCCTCCTCAAGGAAGCCTTCTATTTGTGAGTTCTTGAACTTCGTTCCGTTGTCGCTTCTGATTTTCTTGATCCTTAAGCCGAACTCATTTTGAGCCCGTCTCAAGAATCCCTTTAAGGTCTCTTGGGTATGGGATTTTTCCTGCAAAAAGAACACCCAAGTGAAGCGAGAATAATCATCCACAATAACTAGACAGTACTTACTCCCGCCGATGCTTATGTAAGCGATCGGGCCAAATAAATCCATGTGAAGGAGCTCCAGTGGCCTGTCACTTGTCATGATGTTCTTGTGTGGATGGTGAGTTCCAACCTGCTTTCCTGCTTGGCATGCGCTACAAACTCTGTCTTTTCAAAATGAACATTGGTTAATCCTAAAATGTGCTCTCCTTTAGAAGCTTATGAAGATTCTTCATCCCAACGTGGGCTAGTCGGCGATGCCAGAGCCAACCCATGTTAGTCTTAGCAATTAAGCATGTGTCGAGTTCAGCTCTATCAAAATCTACCAAGTATAGCTGACCCTCTAACACACCCTTAAATGCTATTGAATCATCACTTCTTCTAAAGACAGTGACACCTATATCAGTAAAGAGACAGTTGTAGCCCATTTGACATAATTGAGATACAGAAAGCAAATTGTAATCTAAAGAATCTACAAGAAAAACATTGGAAATAGTATGGTCAGGTGATATAGCAATTTTACCCAATCCTTTGACCAAACCTTGATTTCCATCCCCGAATGTGATAGCTCGTTGGGGATCTTGGTTTTTCTCATATGAGGAGAACATCTTCTTCTCCCCTGTCATGTGGTTTGTGCACCCGCTGTCGAGTATCAAACTTGAGCCCCCGGATGCATAAACCTACAAAACAGTTTTAGTTCTTGACTTTAGGTACCCAAACGGTTTTGGGTCCTTTGGCATTAGAAACAAGAATTTTGGGTACCCAAACACAAGTCTTGGAACCCTTGTGTTTGCCCCCAACAAACTTGGCAACTACTTTGCCGGATTTGTTAGTAAGCACATAAGATGCATCAAAAGTTTTGAAAGAAATGTCATGCTCATTTGATGCATTGGGAGTTTTCTTTTTAGGCAACTTAGCACGGGTTGGTTGCCTAGAACTAGATGTCTCACCCTTATATATAAAAGCATGATTAGGGCCAGAGTGAGACTTTCTAGAATGAACTCTCCTAATTTTGCTCTCAAGATAGCCGGTAGGGTACAAAATGTAACCCTCGTTATCCTGAGGCATGGGAGCTTTGCCCTTAACAAAGTTAGACAAATTCTTAGGAGGGGCACTAAGTTTGACATTGTCTCCCCTTTGGAAGCCAATGCCATCCTTGATGCCAGGGCGTCTCCCATTATAGAGCATACTTCTAGCAAATTTAAACTTTTCATTCTCTAAGTTATGCTCGGCAATTTTAGCATCTAATTTTGCTATATGATCATTTTGTTGTTTAATTAATACAATGTGATCATGAATAGCATTGATATCAACATCTCTACATCTATCACAAATAGGCACATGCTCAAAAGTAGATGTAGAGGGTTTGCAAGAATTAAGTTCAACAATCTTAGCACGCAAAATATCATTGTTATCTCTAAGATTGGAAACTGTAACATTGCAAACATCTAAGTCTTTAGCCTTAGCAATTAATTTTTCATTTTCATTTCTAAGGCTAGCAAGAGAAATATTCAATTCATCAATCCTAGCAAGTAAATCAACATTATCATCTCTAGGGTTGAAAATTGAATCAATACAAACATGAGAATCAACCTTAGCAATTAATTTAGCATTTTCATTTCTAAGGTTGTCAATAGTCTCATGGCAAGTGCTTAGCTCACTAGACAATTTTTGACATTTTTCTATTTCTAGAGCATAAGCATTTTTAACCTTAACATGTTTCTTGTTTTCCTTAATTAGGAAGTCCTCTTGGGAATCCAAAAGGTCATCCTTTTCATGAATAACACTAATCAATTCATTTAATTTTTCCTTTTGTTCCATGTTAAGGTTGGCAAAAAGGGTTCGCAAGTTATCCTCCTCATCATTAGCATTTTCATCACTAGAAGATTCATATTTAGTGGAGGATTTAGATTTAACCTTCTTCCTTTTGCCGTCTTTTGCCATGAGGCACTTGTGGCCGACGTTGGGGAAGAGGAGTCCTTTGGTGACGGCGATGTTGGCGGCGTCCTCGTCGGAGGAGGAGTCGGTGGAGCTCTCGTCCGAGTCCCACTCCCGGCAGACATGAGCATCGCCGCCCTTCTTCTTGTAGTACCTCTTCTTTTCTCTCCTCTTTCCCTTCTTGTCGTTGTCCCTGTCACTGTCACTTGATAATGGACATTTAGCAATAAAGTGACCGGGCTTACCACACTTGTAGCAAACCTTCTTGGAACGGGATTTGTAGTCCTTCCCCTTCCGTTGCTTGAGGATTTGGCGAAAGCTTTTGATGATTAAAGCCATCTCCTCATTGTCGAGCTTGGAGGCGTCAATTGGTTGTCTACTCGGTGTAGACTCCTCCTTCTTTTCCTCCGTCGCCTTAAAAGCCACCGGTTGTGCTTCGGATGTGGAGGGATCGTCAAGCTCGTTGATCTTCTTTGAGCCCTTGATCATACATTCAAAGCTCACAAAATTCCCGATAACTTCCTCGGGGGTCATTAGTGTATATCTTGGGTTGCCACGAATTAATTGAACTTGAGTGGGGTTAAGGAAAATGAGAGATCTTAGAATAACCTTAACCACCTCGTGGTCGTCCCACTTCTTGCTCCCGAGGTTGCACACTTGGTTCACCAAGGTTTTGAGCCGGTTGTACATATCTTGTGGCTCCTCCCCTTGGCGAAGACGAAAACGACCGAGCTCCCCCTCGATCGTTTCCCGCTTGGTGATCTTGGTGAGTTCATCACCCTCGTGCGCGGTCTTGAGAAGGTTCCAAATCTCCTTTGCATTCTTCAACACTTGCACCTTGTTGTATTCCTCCTTGCTTAGAGAGGCGAGGAGTATGGTTGTAGCTTGAGAGTTGAAGTGCTCGATTTGGGTCACTTCGTCTGTATCATAGTCTTCATCCCCTACGGATGGTACCTGTGCTCCAAACTCAACAGCATTCCATATACTTTTGTGGAGTGAGGTTAGATGAAATTTCATTAAATCACTCCACCTAGCATAATCTTCGCCATCAAAGGTTGGCGGTTTGCCTAATGGAACGGAAAGTAATGGAGTATGTTTAGATGTACGAGGGTAGTGTAAGGGGATCTTACTAAACTTCTTGCGCTCTTGGCGCTTAGAAGTTACGGACGGTGCATCAGAGTCGGAGGTCGATGTTGATGAAGTGTCGGTCTCGTAGTAGACCACCTTCCTCATCCTCTTGTGCTTGTCGCCTTTCCGATGCGACTTGTGGGAAGAAGATTTCTCCTTCTTCTCCTTGTGGTGTGAAGAAGATCTTTTCTCCTTCCGTTTGGAGGAGTCCTTCTTCTTCTCCTTCCTCTTGGTGCGGGACTCTCCCGATGAAGTGTTCCCGTGGCTCGTAGTGGGCTTGTCGCCGGTCTCCATCTCCTTCTTGGCGTGATCTCCCGACATCACTTCGAGCGGTTAGGCTCTAATGAAGCACCGGGCTTTGATACCAATTGAAAGTCGCCTAGAGGGGGGGTGAATAGGGCGAAACTGAAATTTACAAATATAAACACAACTACAAGCCGGGTTAGCGTTAGAAATATAATAGAGTCCGCGAGAGAGGGTGCAAAACAAATCGCAAGCGAATAATGAAGTGAGACACGTGGATTTGTTTTACCGAGGTTCGGTTCTCTCAAACCTACTCCCCGTTGAGGAGGCCACAAAGGCCGGGTCTTTTTCAACCCTTACCCTCTCTCAAACGGTCCCTCGGACCGAGTGAGCTTCTCTTCTCAAATCTCTTGGGAATCAAACTTCCCGCAAGGACCACCACACAATTGGTGTCTCTTGCCTCAATTACAAGTGAGTGTTTGATCACAAGAAAGAATGCCAAAGAAAAGAAGCGATCCAAGCGCAAGAGCTCAAATGAACACTACAAGTCACTCTCTCCACTTACTAAGGCTTTGTGTGGAGTTTGGAGAGGATTTGATCTCTTTTGGTGTGCTTTGCAATGAATGCTAGTTCTTGTATATTGGTTGGAAGCTGGAAAACTTGGATGCCATGAATGGTTGGGTGGTTGGGGTATTTATAGCCCCAACCACCAAACATGACCGTTGGTGGAGGCTGTCTGTCGTATGGTGCACCGGACAGTCCAGTGCACACCGGACATGTCCGGTGTGCCAGCCACGTCACCAAAGCCGTTGGATTCCGACCGTTGGAGTTCTGACTTCTGGGCCTGCCTGGATGTCCGGTGGCGCACCGGACATGTACTGTAGAGTGTCCGGTGCGCCAGCATGGGCGTGCCTGACGCCTGCGCGCTCTGGCGCGCATTAATTGCTGTTGCAGGCGACCGTTGGCGCGAAGTAGCCGTTGCTCCACAGTTGCACCGGACAGTCCGGTGTACACCGGACATGTCCGGTGAATTATAGCGGAGCAGCCGTTATGATTTCCCGAGGCTGAGGAGTTCTGCGCGAGGTCCCCTGGTGCACCGAACACTGTCCGGTGCGCCACCGGACAGTCCGGTGCGCCAGACCAGGGAGCCTTTCGGGATGCCTTTAGCTCTCTATTTTGAACCCAACTTTGGTCTTTTTAATTGGCTTGTTGTGAACCTTTGACACCTGTATAACTTAGACACTAGAGCAAACTAGTTAGTCCAATTATTTGTGTTGGGCAATTCAACCACCAAAATTATTAAGGAACTAGGTGTAAGCCTAATTCCCTTTCACCATGGCTTCAAGCTTTATCAAATGGACGTGAAGAGTGCCTTCCTCAATGGACCAATCAAGGAAGAGGTCTATGTTGAGCAACCTCCCGGCTTTGAAGATAGTGAGTACCCTAACCATGTATATAAGCTCTCTAAGGCGCTTTATGGGCTCAAGCAAGCCCCAAGAGCATGGTATGAATGCCTTAGAGATTTCCTTATCACTAATGGATTCAAAGTCGGAAAGGCCGATCCTACACTCTTTACCAAAACACTTGAAAATGATTTGTTTGTATGCCAAATTTATGTTGATGATATTATATTTGGGTCTACTAACGAATCTACATGTGAAGAGTTTAGTAGGATCATGACACAAAAATTCGAGATGTCAATGATGGGGGAGTTGAAGTATTTCTTAGGATTTCAAGTAAAGCAACTCCAAGAAGGCACCATACTATGCCAAACGAAGTATACTCAAGATATTCTAAGCAAGTTTGGTATGTAGGATGCTAAGCCCATCAAGACACCCATGGGAACCAATGGGCATCTCGACCTCGACACGGAAGGTAAATCCGTCGATCAAAAGGTATACCGGTCGATGATAGGCTCTCTACTCTATTTATGTGCATCTCGACCGGATATTATGCTTTCCGTATGCATGTGTGCAAGATTCCAAGCCGACCCTAAGGAAGCTCACCTTACGGCCGTAAAACGAATCTTGAGATATCTAGTTTATACTCCTAAGTTTGGGCTTTGGTATCCTAGGGGATCCACATTTGATTTAATTGGTTATTCAGATGCCGATTGGGCAGGGTGTAAAATTAATAGAAAGAGCACATCGGGGACTTTCCAGTTCTTGGGAAGATCCTTGGTGTCTTGGGCTTCAAAGAAGCAAAATTCCGTAGCTCTTTCTACCGACGAAGCCGAGTATATTGCCGCAGGCCATTGTTGCGCGCAACTACTTTGGATGAGGCAAACCCTTAGGGACTACGGTTACAAATTAACCAAAGTTCCTCTTCTATGTGATAATGAGAGTGCAATCTGCATGGCGGATAATCCCGTTGAGCATAGCCGCACTAAACACATAGCCATTCGGTATCACTTTCTAAGGGATCACCAACAAAAGGGAGATATCGAGATTGCTTACATTAATACTAAAGATCAATTAGCCGATATCTTTACCAAGCCACTTGATGAACAAACTTTTAACAAACTTAGGCATGAGCTAAATATTCTTGATTCTACGAATTTCTTTTGATGTCTTGCACATATAGCTCATAAGTATACCTTTGATCATATCTCTTTCATGTGCTATGACTAATGTGTTTTCAAGTGAATTTCAAAACCAAGTCATAGGTATATTGAAAGGGAATTTGAGTCTTCGGCGAAGACAAAGGCTTCCACTCCGTAACTCATCCTTCGCCGTTGCTCCGAGCATCTCTCAGGCTTTGGTATAATCTTCACTCATGTTTTAATTTGCCAAAGGAGAGAAAATAGTTAGGAAAGGGCTCTAATGATTCCGTTTTTGGCGATTTATGCCAAAGGGGGAGAGAGCATGAGCCCAAAGCAAAAGGACCGCACCACCACCTAATTTTTTAAAAAGGAGTTTTTCAATTGGTATGATTTTTCAAATTGGTATCTCATTGTGTTCAAAAGGGGGAGAGAGTAGTATTTTCAAAATCAATATCTTAAACCCTCTTGAACACTAAGAGGAGAATTTCATTTAGGGGGAGTTTTGTTTAAGTCAAAGGAAAAGCATTTGAAACAGGGGGAGAAAATTTCAAATCTTGAAAATGCTTCGCAAAATCTTATTCACTTACCTTTGACTATTTTGCAAAAGAACTTTGAAAAGGATTTATAAAAGAATTTGCAAAAACAAAACTTGTGGTGCAAGAGTGGTCCAAAATGTTAAAAATAAAAGAAACAATCAATGCATATCTTATAAGTATTTATATTGGCTCAATTCCAAGTAACCTTTGCACTTACATTATGCAAACTAGTTCAATTATGCACTTCTATACTTGCTTTGGTTTGTGTTGGCATCAATCACCAAAAAGGGGGAGATTGAAAGGGAATTAGTCTTACACCTATTTCCTAAATGATTTTGGTGGTTGAATTGCCCAACACAAATAATTGGACTAACTAGTTTGCTCTAGTCTATAAGTTATACAGGTGCCAAAGATTCACACTTAGCCAATAAAAAGACCAAGAAATAGGTTCAGCCAAAAGAGCAAGGAACAACCGAAGGCTGCCCTGGTCTGGCGCACCGGACTGTCCGGTGTGCCACCGGACAGTGTCCGGTGCACTAGGGAACTCGACGCCAAACTCTTCACCTTCGGGAATTTTCAGAGGCGGTTCGCTATAATTCACCGGACAGTGTCCGGTGCTCCAGAGGAGAGCGACTCTGAACTCGCCAGCTTCGGATTTCCGCTCCGCTATAATTCACCGGACATGTCCGGTATACACCGGACTGTCCGGTGAGCCAGCGGAGCAACGGCTACTTCGCGCCAACGGTCGACTGCAGGTGCATTGAATGCGCGCCAGCGCGCGCAGAAGTCAGAGCACGCGCGAGTGGCACACTGGACATCCTACAGGGCTTGTCCGGTGCACCACCGGACAGCCAGGCGGGCCCACAAGTCAGAGCTCCAACGGTCGGAACCCAACGGCCTGGTGACGTGGCTGGCGCACCGGACAGTGTCCAGTGGCGCACCGGACTGTCTGGTGCGCCATGCGACAGCAGCCTCCACCAAACGGCTAGTTTGGTGGTTGGGGCTATAAATACCCCAACCACCTCCACATTCAAGTCATCCAAGTTTTCCACCTTCCAACTACTTACAAGAGCTCTAGCATTCAATTCTAGACACACCCAAGTGATCAAATACTCTCCCAATTCCACAAAAGCTTTAGTGTTAAGTGAGAGTGATTTGTTGTGTTCTTTTGAGCTCTTGCGCTTGGATTGCTTTCTTTCTCATTCATTCTTGCGATCATCTCAATTGTAAACAAGGCAAGAGACACCAATTGTGTGGTGGTCCTTGCGGGAACTTTGTGTTCCAATTGATTGAGAAGAAAAGCTCACTCGGTCCGAGGGACCGTTTGAGAGAGGGAAAGGGTTGAAAGAGACCCGGTCTTTGTGACCACCTCAACGGGGAGTAGGTTTGCAAGAACCGAAGCTCGGTAAAACAAATCTGCGTGTCACACTCTTTATTCGCTTGCTATTTATTTTACGCCCTCTCTCTCGAACTCGTTTCTATTTCTAACGCTAACCCGGCTTGTAGTTGTGATTAATTTTGTGAATTTCAGTTTCGCCCTATTCACCCCCCTCTAGGCGACTTTCACTACCCGTATTTTTTCAGCTTCTTTCTTCATAGGGAGTCACGTTGGCCCAATAAAACGAATGTAGGGATGTATACCGGTTGTTTTTTATCCAGTTTTCAATTTTCACTCTTTATTTAGGAGAACTGTTGGAGTAAACATCATAATCTATTCCGAAACTTTTTAGCCTGCTCCCAATAATAAGTTTTTGAGAGAAAATTTTCAGCATCTAACTCTTATATCCCGTTTGTTGTGAATATGTTTAAATTTCTTCATCCTAGATTCCTAGTAGCAGACAAGCGGAAGAAAAATGACCAATTAGATTATACGAGAATACAAACCTATGTTTAGCTGTGTCTTTTACTCTATTTTATTCAACTTATACCCCCTTTAAAATACAGCTTTACGGAATGCTACAGTAATCATCTCATTTCAAATAAAAACCGAAGGAAAACATAAAAAACTCACATGTCGAAGTGGGCCTTATTGGCTGATTCTAGAGGAAGAAAATTTAATAAAGGCTAGTGTGTCAACTTTATTTTAAGGTTTTTTTATAAAAAATAACTAATTTCTATTCAGAAAATAGAAATTCTTTAAAAAAGAATAAGGTCATCAAATTAGCCCAAATTAGCCCTAATAAGTAAACTTTTCGGACATCATTTGAATATTTAAATCTTGGTCCCATTTTAACAATGTATCTGTCCACTGAGAACTGTATCTGATCCGATACAAAGGCTGCTGATGGCTGATATTTTTTCTGGTAAGTTTTTTTATTGATGATGATATACCGCAAAACCGAAGGAGACAAAAGGACTACGATGCAAATCTAAAATTTTCGCAGGCTGTCATACAAAACAACAACCAAAAGAAAACGAATGGAAAACAACACACTCTCTCTCTATAACCCACGCTGTCCGCCTGCCTCGGACGGACACCCACTCCACTCACCACACCATCCATGGCGATGGCGCCCTCCACGGCGGCCGCATCCACCCTTCTCCCCGTCCTCCTCCTCATCGCCACCGCCACCCAGTGCACCGCAGCCGATTCATTCTCTTCCCAGGACGCTGCCGCCCTCCTCAACCTCTCTGCGGCGGTAGCAGACCCCTCGGGCTACCTCTCCACGCACTGGACTCCGGACACCGCGGTCTGCTCGTGGCCGCGCGTGTCCTGCGACGCCACCGACACACGAGTCATCTCCCTCGACCTCTCCGGCCTCAACCTATCTGGCCCCATCCCCGCCGCCGCGCTCTCCTCTTTCCCGTACCTCCAGTCGCTCAACCTCTCCAACAACATACTCAACTCCACCGCCTTCCCCGACGAGATCATCGCGTCGCTCAAGAGCCTTCGCGTTCTCGACCTCTACAATAACAACCTCACCGGTTCGCTGCCGGCAGCGCTCCCCAACCTCACCGACCTCGTCCACGTTCACCTCGGCGGCAATTTCTTCTCCGGCAGCATCCCGAGGTCCTACGGCCAGTGGAGCCGCATCCGGTACCTGGCCCTCTCCGGGAACGAGCTCACCGGCGAGATACCGGAGGAGCTCGGCAACCTGACGACATTGAGGGAGCTGTACCTCGGCTACTACAACAACTTCACCGGCGGTATACCACCCGAGCTCGGGAGGCTGCGGGCGCTCGTCCGGCTCGACATGGCTAACTGCGGCATCTCCGAGGAGATCCCGCCGGAACTGGCGAACTTGACGTCGCTCGACACTCTGTTTCTTCAGATCAACGCTCTGTCTGGGAGGCTCCCGACGGAGATAGGCGCAATGGGGTCGCTCAAATCGCTCGACCTGTCGAACAACTTGTTCGTCGGGGAGATCCCCGCGAGCTTCGCGTCGCTCAAGAACCTGACCCTGCTGAACCTCTTCCGGAATCGCCTCGCCGGTGAGATTCCCGAGTTCATCGGCGACTTGCCGAACCTCGAGGTTCTGCAGCTGTGGGAGAACAACTTCACAGGCGGGATACCCACGAACCTCGGCGTGGCGGCGACCAGGCTGAGGATCGTTGACGTGAGCACGAACAAGCTCACCGGCGTTCTGCCATCCGAGCTGTGCGCCGGCCAGCGGCTGGAGACGTTCATCGCTCTGGGAAATTCGCTGTTCGGCGACGTTCCGGACGGGCTCGCGGGGTGCCCGTCCCTGACGAGGATTCGGCTGGGAGAGAATTTTCTCAACGGGACGATACCTGCAAAGCTGTTCACGTTGCCGAACCTGACGCAGGTAGAGCTGCACAACAATTTGCTCTCCGGCGAGCTCCGGCTGGACGGAGGGAAGGTGTCTTCTTCGATCGGAGAGCTGAGTCTGTTCAACAACCGACTGACCGGCCAGGTGCCTACCGGAATCGGTGGACTCCTGGGATTACAGAAGCTGCTGCTCGCCGGGAACATGTTGTCCGGCGAGCTCCCGCCGGAGGTCGGGAAGCTTCAGCAGCTCTCGAAGGCGGACCTTTCTGGGAACCTGCTCTCCGGAGCGGTACCCCCGGCGATCGGCAGATGCCGTCTGCTCACCTTCCTCGATATCTCGAGCAACAAGCTCTCCGGCAGCATCCCGCCGGAGCTCGGCAACCTCCGCATCCTCAACTACCTCAACGTTTCCCACAACGCGCTCCAAGGGGAGATTCCGCCTGCCATCGCCGGAATGCAGAGCCTGACAGCCGTGGACTTCTCCTACAACAACCTCTCGGGCGAGGTCCCGTCCACCGGTCAGTTTGGCTACTTCAACGCCACTTCCTTCGCAGGCAACGCTGGCCTCTGCGGGGCGTTCCTCTCCCCGTGCCGCTCCGTCGGCGTCGCGACTTCGGCCCTGGGCTCCCTCTCTTCGACGTCCAAACTCCTGCTCGTGCTCGGCCTCCTCGCGCTGTCCGTCGTCTTCGCGGGCGCGGCCGTGCTGAAGGCGCGGTCGCTGAAGCGGTCCGCCGAGGCGCGCGCGTGGCGGCTGACGGCGTTCCAGCGCCTGGACTTCGCCGTGGACGACGTGCTGGACTGCCTCAAGGAGGAGAACGTGATCGGCAAGGGCGGGTCCGGGATCGTGTACAAGGGCGCGATGCCGGGCGGCGCCGTGGTGGCCGTGAAGCGGCTGCCGGCCATCGGGCGCGCGGGCGCGGCGCACGACGACTACGGGTTCTCGGCGGAGATACAGACGCTGGGGCGCATCAGGCACCGCCACATCGTGCGGCTGCTCGGCTTCGCGGCCAACCGGGAGACCAACCTGCTGGTGTACGAGTACATGCCGAACGGCAGCCTCGGCGAGGTGCTCCACGGCAAGAAGGGCGGCCACCTGCAGTGGGCGACGCGGTTCAAGATCGCCGTGGAGGCGGCCAAGGGGCTCTGCTACCTGCACCACGACTGCTCGCCGCCGATCCTGCACCGCGACGTCAAGTCCAACAACATCCTCCTCGACGCCGACTTCGAGGCCCACGTCGCGGACTTCGGCCTCGCCAAGTTCCTCCGGGGCAACGCCGGCGGTTCGGAGTGCATGTCCGCTATCGCCGGCTCGTACGGCTACATTGCTCCTGGTACATTTTCTTCACAAATCAGTCATTGCCCTTGTATAATTAGTTAACATCTGCTCCACTGCCTGTATACTCTGGTTGCTGTCCTGTATATTCACTGCTGAAATTTGCCGCTCCAACTGAAAAGGTTTTTTGTTTACAATGTTGTCCTGGTTTTGATAGAATTCATTTGCGGTCCTAAGTACCCCCCAGCATTAATGCTTACTAGTACGAACATGTAGACTGTGGCTCTGTTCGTCATGTGGAAATTTGAACAACAGAGTGGCTTCCCCCGCATGCATTGATTGGTTTTTACTGTGTCCCGCACACCAGATGCATCGTACATCCCCTGCAACATCTGATGGCAGCGTTTCGTCGCGTTTGTCGTTTTAATGGATCATCATTGGGAATTGTTGGCTGCGATCTCATGTGGCCTCGCTTCCTCTGTCCCCCCTCCCCAGAGTACGCCTACACGCTGAAGGTGGACGAGAAGAGCGACGTGTACAGCTTCGGCGTGGTGCTGCTGGAGCTCATCGCCGGGCGCAAGCCCGTCGGGGAGTTCGGCGACGGCGTGGACATCGTGCACTGGGTGCGGACGGTGACCGGGTCGAGCAAGGAGGGCGTGATGAAGATCGCCGACCCACGGCTCTCGACGGTGCCTCTGTACGAGCTAACCCACGTCTTCTACGTCGCCATGCTGTGCGTGGCGGAGCAGAGCGTGGAGCGGCCCACGATGCGCGAGGTCGTGCAGATACTGGCCGACATGCCCGGCTCGACATCCACGTCCATAGACGTGCCCCTTGTCATCGAGCCGAAGGAGGAGGACGGGGGCCCGGAGAAGAAGAAGCAGCAGCAGCAGCAGGAAGGGCCACACGACTCGCCGCCGCAGCAGGATCTTCTTAGTATCTAGAAGCGCAGTTGCGAGAGTTGGTCGTACTGATGGTACTTGCTGGTAGCATCCCTGCCTGCCCTTTTCTTTGAGTGAAGCGTTGGAACGTGGTGTGTGTAGTGTAACTGTGTATGCAGGCGGTGATTTATATGCATGCTTCCTTTAAGTAGATTGCCAGTAGTATTTGCGTATGGTGAGCTGGTCGGTCCCCATGTACAAAACCAGATCAAGATGCTTGGGCTTCCAGTTGAGTTTACGCCTTCGGTGCTGTTTGTTTACCCTCGACATTATATAATCCAGCTTAAATAAGTTAAGAGCTAAACAAACAACACAGATTATATATTAGGTGGATTATATAGTCTAGATGCTTAGATTATGATAATTTATAAGCATGTCATTAGATGCAGAAATGGATTAGAATTGCTAGTTTGTTTGTTTGTTTTCGAGAAAAAAAGAAGAATCGTTCCTTTGCAAAAAAAAACAAACTACCGGAATTACTACTTCTTCGAAGAATCGTTCCCTCTGAAAACCCTACCAGAAATAGCTCCGTCCACTGGTCCGATCCTGTACAAAGTGCAGCCGGGGGACGCCTCAGGTAAGGGGCTCAAAGGGGCGACCGTACGAGCTCCGCCCGCTGTTGCTATCTCCTACAGGCTACAGTCCAGAGGTTCAGCACTGCCGCTGGTCGGCCGCTGGGTGCTGGCCACAGGTGCACGTGAACTGTCAATTCCGCTCCGCTGTCCGCTGTGGCGCTGTGCCCTTCTTTCGTGTGGAGGGGGGAGGTGTGGGTTGGGTTGGGTTGGGTTCGAAACATGTCACTACACTGTTGCCGGCCTCGTTTCATCTGATACTGCAGCTATGTATATGCTTCATGCTTGGGCACAGTACTGATACTGTAACCGCTGGAGTGTCGAGGCAAGGCATGCAGGCCTGGTGCCCCTCTGCCCTGCCCTGCACTGGACTGGAACCTTTTTAACATCCCTGAGACTGAGACCACGACGGTGCGGTGCTACTGCTGCGAGTGCGGGGACGCCACACGCCAGGCCCGGGCAGCAGGCCGGGTCATGGGGTGTGAGTGACTGAACACGCAGTCGGAGCTGCAGCTGCAGGGCGAGCAGAGAAGGACCGCAGGGCTGGGCTGGGCTGGCTGGCTGCGACGACGTGAGTGCGCTGCCACTGTTGCTGTCCTGCACGTGGTGGTGAGGGACGCCGCGAGATTTGTGCGAGCAACCACCAACCAAGGTGTGTTCCCCGTGTGTTGATTGCTTGTATGGTCAGGTCATTTGTCACACCATGTCTGCGGCCTGCCGCGGCGAAGAATCCTCTCGCCCGCCGTGGAGATCTGAGCGGCTCTCGCGTTGCGTCTCTCACGGGTCCGATCACAAGTCCACAACAGCTGTCCTTCGTGTTCCTTAAGAATGGCCTTGCTAATGCTAAGAAGAAAAAGAAAAACGATCCCAGTTGTGATCCATTTCTTCAGAAAATGATCTATTCGCTAATGGTTTCTCGTACGCCAAAATGCAAGCTAGCGCGGGGGCCCCTTTGCAATTGCACCCCCTTACACCAACAATGTACGTTTTCGATTTGGACAGTTCCATTCAGTGGTTGAGCAAACGAATGTATATGCGTGGTCCAACGAGACCACTAGCAGCTCAACAATTCGACGACGCCAACGCCTGAGACAACAACAACAAGGACACTTTCTGGTTGTACCAAGTACTACCTTTGCTCAGCGCACTACCCAGATCAACTTTAGTTACGAACAGAATTGCTATAGAGGGTTTACTAAGTAAATTAATACAGACAAGTACAAACCGCGTGCATATTTGTCTAGCGTTTACGCTCATCTTCCCAAGGGCAAATGGTGTTTCCAAACTATCCCTTGAAGATGAACTTGGCTCTAGGAACACTTGTCTTGGTCTCTTCGATTGTTGGTCGACCAGAAAAAAAAATGTAAACTAAAACAGCATCGTCGCATAATTAATTCAGGTTCAGAAATAAACTAAGATGTCAGCAGTCGTAACTATGAGCTGCTGTCACCTTGAAACAACCTACGTGCAATAGCTTCTCGATTCATTGGACACTGTGAATTCTATGTGGATGTGATAAAATCTACTTGTCGGCGTTCCGAGACCGGGGGGTCCCCGAGCCGACGAGTGAGAGTGCCGCGTGCCCCAGCCCAGATGGGTCGAGCGCGTGGGCGAGCGCGAAGGGGGGAACAGAGAGAGAGAGAGGTCGGTGGCCGGAGCCGGGTCGTGAGGGAGTCGGAGAATTCCCGCGGCCTTCGTGTTCGTCCCGCGCCCAGGTCGGGTGCGCTTGCAGTAGGGGGTTACAAGCGTCCGCGCGAGGTGAGGGGAAGCGAGCGGCCCCGAGAGAGCGTCTGCCCCTGCCCTTCGTCCCCGCGAGGCCAACCTTCTCTAAGAAGGCCCTGGTCCTTCCTTTTATAGTCGTAAGGAGAGGATCCAGGTGTACAGAATGGGGGTGTAGCAAGGTGCTACGTGTCTAGCGAGGGAGAGCTAGCGCCTAAGTACATGCCAAGGTGGCAGCCGGAGAGGTCTTGGCACCCTGTTGTTGTGGCGTCGTGGCTGTTGGAGGAGTAACGGAGCCGGACGGGGGGACAGCTGTCGAAGTGGCTGGGCCCCTGCTGACGTTCTCCTGCTTTCGTAAGGGAGCTGAGAGCCGCCGTCGTCATGGTCTAGCGGGGCGCCATCATTTGCCTATCTGGCGTGGCTGGCCAGATGGGACGCCGGTCTTGTTCTCTGCGACCCAAGTCGGCTCAGGGCAGGGTGATGATGACGCTCCCTGTTGACGTGGCGGTCTCGTATCCTAGGTCGGGCGTCGTGGAGGCTCCTCCGAAGCCGAGGTCGAGTCCGTCCTGCAAGACAGAGGCAGAGTCCGAGCCCTGGGTCGGGCGAGGCGGAGATCGTTCGGCAGAGGCCGAGGCGGAGTCCGAGCCCTGGGTCGGGCGAGGCGGAGTTCGTCGTCTTCCGGGGCCTTAGCCCGAGTCCGAGCCCTGGGGTCGGGCGGAGCGGAGTTCACCGTCTTCCGGGGCCTTAGCCCGAGTCCGAGCCCTGGGTCGGGCGGAGCGGAGTTCGCCGTCTTCCGGGGCCTTAGCCCGAGTCCGAGCCCTGGGTCGGGCGGAGCGGAGTTCGCCGTCTTCCGGGGCCTTAGCCCGAGTCCGAGCCCTGGGTCGGGCGGAGCCCCCTATGGCACCTCTGGCGAAGTTTGGTCGCCCGTTGGTCTTACCTTTTGCGTTAAACGCCCCGGTGACTCGGTCGGTTGGCGTGGTGATTTAGTCAGGGTTTCTTCTTATCGAAGGCGGGGCCTAGGGCGAGCCGGAGATGCGTCTGCCGTGAAAGAGGAGGCCTCAGGCGAGACGGAGTCATCTTAGGGTCGGCTGCCCTCGCCCGAGGCTAGGCTCGGGCGTGGCGTGGTCAAGTCACTCGTATGGACTGATCCCTGACTTAATCAAACCCATCAGGCCTCTGCAGCTTTATGCTGATGGGGGTTACCAGCTGAGAATTAGGCGTCTTGAGGGTACCCCTAATTATGGTCCCCGACAGTAGCCCCCGAGCCTCGAAGAGAGTGTTAACACTCACTTGGAGGCTTGCGTCGCACTTTTTTGCAAGGGGACCAGCCTTTCTCGGTGGTACTTTGTTCCGGTGGGTGCGCGCGAGCGCACCCGCCGGGTGTAGCCCCCGAGGCCTCGGAGGAGTGGTTTCACTCCTTCGAGGTCTTAATGCCTTGCGTAATGCCTCGGCTGGTCTGGTGGTTCCCTCATGCGAGCAGGGCGTAACCCAGGTGCACTGTCGGGGCCCAAGTTCTCGGGCTGGTATGTTGACGCTGTCAACGGTTCGGCCGGAGCCGGGTTTGCGAGAGCAGCCCCCGAGCCTTCGCACGGAGCGAGAGGACGATCAGGGACACACTCGACTTTTTATATACGCCCCTACGTCGCCTTTCCGCAAGGAGGAGGGGGGGAGTGCGCCATGTTACCCTCGATGGGCACCGAACATGGTGTCTCCGGTGAGCTGCAATCGGGTAATCCGAGTGGACGTCCGTGCCCCGTTCGTTGGGGGTCGGCTAGGGGCCCGGAGGCACGCCCAAAAGTACCTGCGGGTGATCTGCCGGACCCGGTCCCCTAGCGACGGGGTCCGAGGGCTCGTTGCCTCCCTCCGATGGGATTCCGTTACAGAGTCGTTCCCGCTGGTCTCGGAAATGTCCTAGGGTACCTCGGGAGCGCAGCCCGAGCCTTGGTTATGTATCGAACGTACCCCTGGTCATCCCTCGCTCGGCGTCTGAGGCGACTGTGAACCCTTCGACAGGCCAGCCTTCGAACCCCTGATCAGTAGGGGGCACGGAGCCCTAGTAGCCTGAGGCGGTCATGGAACCTTTCGGGAGGCCGACCTTCGAACCCCTGACCAGTAGTGGGTGTCGGGCCCACGCGATCTGAGGCGGCTGTTGAACCCCTCGGGGGGCCAGCCTTCGAACCCCTGATCAGTAGGGAGGCTCGGAGCCTAGTTCCTTCACGGGGAAGGATCCCTTTGGGGTTATCCCCCTTCTCGGTCCCTGTTGCAAGAGATAGAGAAAGAAGGAAAAGGGAAAAAGGATTCGAAATTGAACGTCGTGGCGTACCTTTTTCGGCGTGGTCGTTTTGGCGGAGGCGAAGCGTCGCCGGCTGCCCCTGCCAGAAACGTCACCTGTTCCGCCGCGGAGTTAATGTGCCGGGGTAAGCGGTCGGCGAGGCTGCCGTTGCGTGCGCGAGCCGTTCGAGGTACGGGTCACGGGCGCGTCGTCTTCACGCCGTGAGAGGGGGTTCTCTTGCTGCCTCCGGATGGGACGTGAGCCTGGCCGATGGCGTGACCGCTGCTCTTCGCGCGCCTGCCACCGTCATTACTGCCGGCCCATTTTTGACCGCGTTTGACCGCTGCGCCAGGCTGGCGCCGCTGGATCGCAGGCTGGGCGGCCTCGAGTCGCGGTATTGGTTCCGCAATCGAGGAGGTGCGGTGGTGGAGCGAGAGGCACAGCGGCTCGCATGCAGCGCCCGGCGCGCCAGTTGCACGACGCGTGGGCTTGAACCGTCGCGCTGGCTTGTCAGGAGTCGGAGAGGCGCGTCCACTTGGCGCGGTTGCATGCCGCCTGCATGGCCGCCTGCCCCTTTCGCCCGCTGGTCCGGGCAAAAGTGGAGGGTTACTTGTAACCGCTGGGTGGTTGCGTGCGTCGTGCGCGGCGGTTCGGCTTCTTCTGCTTAGGGCCGGTCTGCATGACAGGCGGGCCCCAGCCCCCGCGCCGCAGGGAAGGGCTTTGGAGGCGTGTTGGAGAAGACTCAGCCCGTGACGGTTGAGGGCGCAAGCAGGGGGAGTTGCCTTTAAAAGGAGGGCGACCCCCTTCGTGAGGTAACCATGTCTCCTTCCTCCCCTATGCATTGTGTCTCTCCATCTTCCGAGCCCCCGGATGGGGGGAAACCGCCGTCTTTTCGCTCCATCGCTGGAGGAACGCAACTCCGTGGGAGTTGGTACCTTTCAGCCATCGTTCGGCTTCAAGGATTTTCATCATGCAGCCCAGCGGCTCCCCTCCGCTGGTGATCACCCAAGATGGTGGCCTCCAGCTCCCGAATGGGGAGGGGCAAACCGGGCTGCGGTCCCGGCCCCGCCCTCGGTGTTGAGGGTGTTCGTCATCCTCGCCGGAGCGGGGAGCGAGGCGAGCCGGGGCTGCACCTTCTACGCGGGTCGGCGGGCCACCTCATTTTCCAGCTTCTGGTGGTGGCAATCGCCTTTTAGCCCCACGACGGAGACATCCTCCAGTCATGCCGGGGAAGGAGAACTGTTGCTGCCCAGCTAGGATGCAACATTCCGTCTTCCTCCTCGCATTCGTGACGAGGACGGCTGCGAGGATCTGCCGGGGTGCTTAGGGGCGTCCCGCGTTTGCTGGTGATTCACCCAGAGCTTGTTGCTCCACGGGCTTCCCTGGCGGGGAGGTTGCCCGTACCCGCGGGGACGGAACCGGAGTTCCGTTTGTAATGGCACTTTGAGTGCCGGGTTTTTTGTTCATTTCGGCTTTCGGGGCCTGAACATGTATGTAACTCCGGCACAGAGCCGTGTTTTTTCCTCATTCCCGAGCGCTAAGGCTCGTCCGCTGATTGTCTGAACCGCTTCACCAAGCGTGAGTTGCCCCGTGTCAAGGTGACGAGTGAGGTATCCGTATCCCGGAGGCGTAGGAATCCCTCGGCTCGGTCGGACCTGTTGTCCGAGGCTCCTCTAGCTTAGTTAAAGAGACCCCTCGGCCGCTCTTCGACGAGCCGAGGCCAGGGGTAGCGATATCAGCATGAGCAGAGGCGTAGCCGGCTCGGAAATGAAACCTGGTTGGCCGGAGCCTAGCCAGGTTGCCCGTTGGCAGGATCGACGTCGGAGTTGATCAGCCGAGGCTTCGGACCAAGCTGGCGCCCTCGGAAGGCGGTCGGCCGAGGCCCCGGAGGTGGCCGGCCGAGCCGTCCGCTCGGGCCGGGTTCTCGGAGAAGTCCCTGGCAGAGATTGCTCGAGCGTGGTGATGACGTCGTCCTTCGGAGCGGAGGACCTCGGACCGCGTCGCCGCCCGAGGCTAGGTCGGGCCTTGCCGAAGGTGCTGTCGATGCCGAGGGTGTCGTCGCCCTCTTCCAGCGTCAAGATCCGAGCCTGCAGGGTCAAATCGTCTTGTAGCGTGGGCCTTGCGCGGCCGTTGAGGCCAGAACACATACCCTTGTTGCGTTATAAAGCTGCGTCTCTTTTCCTCTCGTTTCGAGTATCTGGACTTTTTGTCGGTAGCAGGGATGTTAGTGCGAGCAAGAGTTGCTTCTCGCGGAAGGTGATGAGTGAGGTATCCGTATCCCGGAGGCGTGGGAGTCCCTCGGCTCGGTCGGCCTTGCCGCTTACGCGTACTTTTACCCGCCCATGAAGCCCTGTCACCGACTTGGTCGAGAAGGCTCGAAGAATCGCTTCGACAGAAGAGCTCCCGTACGTAAAGACTCGTTCGATCCGCGGATTCGCCTTATCCGAGCGCGAGTTACTTATCGCAGAAGGTGATGAGTGAGGTATCCGTATCCCGGAGGCGTAGGAGTCCCTCGGCTCGGTCAGCCTTGACTGCTTACGTGTACCCCGTCGTTTCCAGGACCCGCTTTTCGAAGTAGTCAAAAAGCACGAAAGATGTTCTGGTGAAAGAGATTTTTTGTTCGAGGAAAATTTTGACGCAGAGGGGGTTTCCCCCCTTTTAGCCCCCGAGGGAGGGTCGGGCTCTGCCGAGGCAAGGCTGACCCTTCCTTGTTGACTAAACTTTGCGTGGGTGCGAGGTATATAAACAACTTGGAAACATCTTAAGGGTAGAAGCGACGTAGCTGTTGGATGTTCCAAGCGTTGCCGTAGACCTCGCCTTGACTGTTGGCCAGCTTGTACGTTCCGGGCTTCAGAACTTTGGCGATGATGAACGGCCCCTCCCAGGGGGGCGTGAGCTTGTGCCTCCCTCGGGCGTCTTGCCGCAGCCGAAGCACCAGATCGCCCACCTGGAGATCTCGGGGTCGGACCCCTCGGGCGTGGTAGCGTCGCAGGGACTGCTGATACCACGCCGAGTGTAGTAAGGCCCTTTCCCTAGCCTCGTCCAGCTGGTCCAGCGAGTCTTCTCGGCTAGCTTGGTTGCTTTCTTCGTTGTAGGCCCTCGTCCTCGGGGAGCCGTATTCCAGGTCCGTGGGCAGGATGGCCTCGGCCCCGTAGACCAGGAAGAACGGCGTGAAACCCGTGGCTCGGCTTGGCGTCGTCCTCAGGCTCCAGACCACCGAGGGGAGTTCCTTCATCCATCGCTTGCCGAACTTGTTGAGACCGTTGTAAATCCGGGGCTTGAGCCCTTGTAGAATCATGCCGTTGGCACGTTCCACTTGCCCATTCGTCATGGGGTGAGCTACGGCGGCCCAGTCTACCCGGATGTTGTGATCATCGCAAAAATCCAAGAATTTTTTGCCGGTGAACTGGGTGCCATTGTCAGTAATGATGGAGTTCGGGACCCCGAAGCGATGGATGATGTTGGCGAAGAACGCCACCGCCTGCTCGGACCTGATGCTGTTCAGGGGTCGGACCTCGATCCACTTGGAGAATTTGTCGATGGCAACCAGCAGGTGCGTGTAGCCCCCGGGCGCCTTCTGCAGAGGGCCGATGAGGTCCAGACCCCACACAGCGAAGGGCCAGGTGATGGGTATCGTCTGCAGAGCCTGAGCGGGCAGGTGGGCCTGCTTCGCATAGAATTGGCACCCTTCGCAGGCGCGGACAATTCTAGTGGCGTCAGCCACCGCCGTTGGCCAGTAGAAGCCTTGGCGGAAAGCGTTCCCGACGAGGGTTCGAGGCGCTGCATGATGACCGCAAGCCCCCGAGTGTATTTCCTGCAGGAGTTCCTGACCCTCGGCGATGGAGATGCATCGCTGGAGGATGCCCAAGGGGCTTCGGTGGTAGAGTTCCTTCTCATCGCCCAGCAAGACGAACGATTTTGCGCGTCGCGCTACCCGCCGAGCCTCGGCTCGGTCGAGGGGCAGTTCTCCTCGGTGGAGATATTGCAGGTACGGGGTTTGCCAATCTTGATCTGGCACGACCCCGTTCTGCTCCTCCTCGATGCGCAGCGCTTCGCCCTCGGGCTCCGAGGGTTCCTCGGTGTGAGCCGAGGATGGCTCGGGCTGGGCCGAGGTCACCTCGGACGAGGCCGAGGGTGCTTCGGGCTCGGGCGCATCGCCTATCTTGACGGAGGGTTGGTGCAGATCCCGGGAGAAGACGTCCGGGGGAACCGTCGTTCGCCCCGAGGCTATCTTCGCCAGCTCGTCCGCAGTCTCGTTGTAGCGCCGAGCGATGTGGTTAAGCTCGAGCCCGTAGAACTTGTCTTCCAGGCGTCGAACCTCCTCGCAGTAGGCCTCCATCTTTGGGTCGCGGCAGAGGGAGTTCTTCATGATTTGGTCGATGACGAGCTGCGAGTCGCCACGTGCATCGAGGCGTCGGACCCCTAGCTCGATGGCGATTCGCAATCCGTTGATCAGAGCCTCGTACTCAGCCACATTGTTGGACACCGGGAAATGGAGGCGAAGCACGTAGCGCAGGTGTTTCCCGAGGGGCGAGACGAAAAGCAGGCCCGCGCCAGCTCCCGTCTTCATCAGCGACCCGTCGAAAAACATGGTCCAGAGCTCTGGTTGGATCGGAGCCGTTGGTAACTGGGTATCGACCCATTCGGCTACGAAATCCGCCAGTACCTGGGACTTGATGGCCTTCCGAGGTGCAAACGAGATTGCCTCGCCCATGATTTCCACCGCCCACTTCGCGATCCGTCCTGAGGCTTCTCGGCACTGGATGATCTCCCCCAGGGGGAAGGACGACACCACAGTCACCGGATGGGACTCGAAGTAATGTCGCAGCTTTCGCCTCGTCAGGATCACTGCATATAGCAGCTTCTGGACTTGTGGGTAGCGGATCTTGGTTTCGGACAGCACTTCGCTGACGAAGTAGACTGGCCTCTGAATGGGCAAAGCATGCCCCTCTTCTTGCCTTTCGACTACGATCGCGGCGCTGACCACCTGAGTGGTTGCGGCGACGTAGACCAGGAGGGTTTCTCCATCAGCTGGGGGCACCAAGATGGGCGCCTGGGTGAGGAGCGCCTTCAGGTTCCCGAGGGCTTCCTCGGCCTCGGGAGTCCAAGTGAAGCACTCGGCCTTCCTTAAGAGACGGTACAGGGGCTGGCCTCTTTTGCCGAGGCGCGAGATGAAACGGCTCAAGGCCGCGAGGCATCCCATGACCCTCTGTACGCCTTTTAAGTCCTTGATGGGCCCCATGTTTGTGATCGCTGCGATCTTCTCCGGGTTGGCTTCGATGCCCCGCTCGGAGACGATGAATCCCAAGAGCATGCCTCGGGGCACCCCGAAGACGCACTTCTCGGGATTGAGCTTGACGCCCTTCGCCTTGAGACACCGGAATGTCAGTTCGAGGTCGGAGAGAAGGTCAGAGGCTTTCCTCGTCTTGACTACGATGTCGTCGACGTAGGCCTCGACCGTGCGACCAATGTGTTCGCCGAACACATGGTTCATGCACCGCTGGTACGTTGCACCCGCGTTTCTCAACCCGAACGGCATTGTGACATAACAGTACATGCCGAAGGGCGTGATGAAAGAAGTCGCGAGCTGGTCGGACTCTTTCATCTTGATTTGATGATACCCTGAGTAGGCATCGAGGAAAGACAGGGTTTCGCACCCTGCAGTGGAGTCCACAATTTGGTCGATGCGAGGTAGAGGGTAGGGGACCTTCGGACATGCTTTGTTGAGACCAGTGTAGTCTACACACATCCGCCACTTCCCCCCTTTTTTCCTCACAAGTACAGGGTTGGCAAGCCATTCGGGATGGAAAACCTCTTTAATGAACCCTGTTGCCATCAGCTTGTGGACCTCCTCGCCTATCACCCTGCGCCTTTCCTCATCGAATCGGCGCAGAGGCTGTCTGACCGGCCGGGCTCCGGCCCGAATATCCAGCGAGTGCTCGGCGACATCCCTCGGTATGCCGGGCATGTCCGAGGGACTCCACGCAAAAACGTCGGCGTTTGCGCGGAGAAAGTCGACGAGCACTGCTTCCTATTTGGGGTCGAGCCCGGAACCGATCCGGACCTGCTTAGAGGTGTCGCCACTGGGATCGAGAGGGACGGCCTTAACCGTCTCCGCTGGCTCGAAGTTGTCGGCATGCCGCTTCACGTCCGGCACCTCTCGGGAGAGGCTTTCTAGGTCGGCAATGAGGGCCTCGGACTCGGCGAGGGCCTCGGCGTACTCCACGCACTCCACGTCGCATTCGAATGCGTGTTTGTACGTGGGGCCGACGGTGATGACCCCGTTGGGACCCGGCATCTTGAGCTTCAGGTAGGTGTAGTTGGGGATGGCCATGAACTTCGCGTAGCATGGCCTTCCCAACACTGCGTGGTAGGTTCCTCGGAACCCGACCACCTCGAACGTCAAAGTCTCCCTTCGGAAGTTGGAGGGTGTTCCGAAGCAGACAGGGAGGTCGAGCTGTCCGAGGGGCTGGACGCGCTTCCCGGGAATGATCCCGTGGAAGGGCGCTGCGCCTGCTCGGACGGATGACAGGTCGACGCGCAGGAGCTTGAGGGTCTCGGCGTAGATGATGTTGAGGCAGCTGCCTCCATCCATCAGGACCTTGGTAAGCCTGACGTCGCCGATGACGGGGTCGACAACGAGCGGGTACTTCCCCGGGCTCGGCACGTGGTCGGGGTGGTCGTCCCGGTCGAAGGTGATGGGCTTGTCGGACCAGTCTAGGTAGACTGGCGCCGCCACCTTCACCGAGCAGACCTCCCGACGCTCTTGCTTACGATGCCGAGCCGAGGCGTTTGCCGCGTGCCCTCCGTAGATCATGAAGCAATCGCGGACCTCTGGGAACTCTCCTGCTTGGCGATCCTCCCTTTTGTCGTCGTCGCGAGCCCTGCCACCCTCTGTGGGTGGCCCGGCCCTGTGGAAATGGCGCCGAAGCATGACGCACTCTTCGAGGGTATGCTTGACGGGCCCCTGATGGTAGGGGCACGTCTCCTTGAGTGCCTTGTCGAAGAGGTTAGCACCTCCGGGGGGCTTCCGAGGGTTCTTGTGCTCGGCGGCGGCGACAAGGTCTGCATCGGGAACGTCGCGTTTCGCTTGCGACTTCCTCCTGCCTTTCTTCTTGGCGCCGCGCGGAGTAGACGCCTCGGGAGCATCTTCCGACGGGCGGCCCTGGGGCTGCTTGTCCTTTCGGAAGATGGCCTCTACCGCCTCCTGGCCGGAGGCGAACTTGGTGGCGATGTCCATCAGCTCGCTCGCCCTGGTGGGGGTCTTGCGACCCAACTTGCTCACCAAGTCACGGCAGGTGGTGCCGGCGAGGAACGCGCCGATGACATCGGAGTCGGTGATGTTGGGCAGCTCGGTGCGCTGCTTCGAGAACCGCCGGATGTAGTCTCGGAGAGACTCTCCCGGCAGTTGCCGACAGCTTCGGAGGTCCCAGGAATTCCCGGGGCGCACGTACGTGCCCTGGAAGTTCCCGGCGAAAGCCTGGACCAAATCTTCCCAGTTGGAAATCTGCCCCGGAGGCAGGTGCTCCAACCAGGCACGAGCGGTGTCGGAGAGAAACAGGGGGAGGTTTCGGATGATGAGGTTGTCATCGTCCGTCCCACCCAGTTGACAGGCCAGGCGGTAGTCCGCAAGCCACAATTCCGGTCTCGTTTCCCCCGAGTACTTCGTGATAGTAGTCGGGGGTCGGAATCGGGGCGGAAACGGCGCCCGCCGAATGGCTCGGCTAAAGACCTGCGGACCGGGTGGTTCGGGCGAGGGACTCCGATCCTCCCCGCTGTCGTAGCGTCCCCCACGCCTGGGGTGGTAGCCTCGGCGCACCCTTTCGTCGAGGCGTGCCCGACGGTCACAATGAGGGTGCTCGTCGCCGAGGTGGCCCGGGGCCGCAGGCGCGGTGTTGCGCGTGCGCCCGGTGAAGACCGAGGCTTCCCGCGTGAGTCGGGAAGTCGCGGCACGAGGTTCCGAGGGGTACCCCTGCCTTCGGGAGGCAGAGCTCTCGGCCCGCCGGGCCGCAGCGCCTTCCAGGAGATGCTTGAGTTCTCCCTGGATTCGCCGACCCTCGGTAGTTGATGACTCCGGCATCGCGCGGAGGAGCATCGCTGCAGCGGCCAGGCCCTGACCGGTTCCGCCGGATGCGGGTGGCGGTCTGTCCCTGGCATCGTTGGCGATGCGGTGCTGGAGACCTTGGGGCAGGTGACGTATTCCTCCGGCCGGGGGCTGGCTCGCCCATACCTGCCCGATGTTCTGGCGGATTGCCTCGAGCGCTCCTGCTCCCTCATCGAGCCCGGCCTGCGCCCCGCGGACTTGCTCGAGCTGTGGGTCGTGACCCCCCGCCGGAACGGGGACCACAGCTAGCTCCCGCGGGATGTCGGCGCGAGGCGCTGGCCTAGGGGGATCACCATCCTCCGGCATGCCGAGACAGCCGCCTCCGGAGGGATCCCCTAGCTCGATGTGGAAACATTCGCGACTCGGGCCGCAGTCCTTGTCGCCAAGGCTGCGGCTGCCGTCGGAACAGACGGAGAGGCAGTAGTCACATGCGGTCATGAAGTCCCGCATGGCACTAGGGTTGCCAGATCCAGAGAAATCCCAGCAGATGCCGGGGTCGTCATCTTCCTCGGACCCAGAGGGTCCGTAGGTCGAGACACCCGTCAATCGGTCCCAAGGCGACCGCACACGAAACCCCAGAGAGGTTGCACTCGCCTCAATGTGAGCGCCCGCCAAAGCGAGGTCGCCAGGCGGGCTGAGGCCGAGTCGAAATGACGAAAGATGGGTAGCAGTTGGTACCTTTTTGTCGACGGGGGGCGATGAAGTCACGTCGGGGGCTGACCGCGCCGTCGTCTTGGGTACGAGGGCGACGTCCTGCAGGCCTTCCGTGAGCGTGCTGGCGTCGTCCACCTGCTCGGAGTCGACGTGTTGCGGGGGGATGGCGCTCGCCTTTGCTTCGAACGCGAGGGCGACGCTTGGCGTGTCCTCCGTTGAGGCGCCGGGGATGTCGATTTGCTCGACAGCCGTCGGAGCGCGATCTCCCGCTCGGCCCCGATTGCCCCGCCTCCTCCTCCTCCGATGGCGAGGGAGAGGATGGGGCGAGCTCGAAAGTTGTCCTTCCCCCACGCGGGAAAGACGTCGTCGATTCCGCCGCCGGCGGGCGGGCTGTCCGCCACCAATGTCGCTGTCGCGCGGCGGTGGAAGGAGTACCATGTCGTAGTTGCCGTCGAGAGACATGAACTCGAGGTTCCCGAAACAGAGCACCGTCCCGGGTTGAAGAGGTTGCTGGAGACTGCCCATCTGGAGCTTGACGGAAAACTGCTCGTCAACACGCAGCGTGCCCCTACCTGGCGCGCCAACTGTCGGCGTTCCGAGACCGGGGGGTCCCCGAGCCGACGAGTGAGAGTGCCGCGTGCCCCAGCCCAGATGGGTCGAGCGCGTGGGCGAGCGCGAAGGGGGGAACAGAGAGAGAGAGAGGTCGGTGGCCGGAGCCGGGTCGTGAGGGAGTCGGAGAATTCCCGCGGCCTTCGTGTTCGTCCCGCGCCCAGGTCGGGTGCGCTTGCAGTAGGGGGTTACAAGCGTCCGCGCGAGGTGAGGGGAAGCGAGCGGCCCCGAGAGAGCGCCTGCCCCTGCCCTTCGTCCCCGCGAGGCCAACCTTCTCTAAGAAGGCCCTGGTCCTTCCTTTTATAGTCGTAAGGAGAGGATCCAGGTGTACAGAATGGGGGTGTAGCAAGGTGCTACGTGTCTAGCGAGGGAGAGCTAGCGCCTAAGTACATGCCAAGGTGGCAGCCGGAGAGGTCTTGGCACCCTGTTGTTGTGGCGTCGTGGCTGTTGGAGGAGTAACGGAGCCGGACGGGGGGACAGCTGTCGAAGTGGCTGGGCCCCTGCTGACGTTCTCCTGCTTTCGTAAGGGAGCTGAGAGCCGCCGTCGTCATGGTCTAGCGGGGCGCCATCATTTGCCTATCTGGCGTGGCTGGCCAGATGGGACGCCGGTCTTGTTCTCTGCGACCCAAGTCGGCTCAGGGCAGGGTGATGATGACGCTCCCTGTTGACGTGGCGGTCTCGTATCCTAGGTCGGGCGTCGTGGAGGCTCCTCCGAAGCCGAGGTCGAGTCCGTCCTGCAAGACAGAGGCAGAGTCCGAGCCCTGGGTCGGGCGAGGCGGAGATCGTTCGGCAGAGGCCGAGGCGGAGTCCGAGCCCTGGGTCGGGCGAGGCGGAGTTCGTCGTCTTCCGGGGCCTTAGCCCGAGTCCGAGCCCTGGGGTCGGGCGGAGCGGAGTTCACCGTCTTCCGGGGCCTTAGCCCGAGTCCGAGCCCTCGGTCGGGCGGAGCGGAGTTCGCCGTCTTCCGGGGCCTTAGCCCGAGTCCGAGCCCTGGGTCGGGCGGAGCGGAGTTCGCCGTCTTCCGGGGCCTTAGCCCGAGTCCGAGCCCTGGGTCGGGCGGAGCGGAGTTCGCCGTCTTCCGGGGCCTTAGCCCGAGTCCGAGCCCTGGGTCGGGCGGAGCCCCCTATGGCACCTCTGGCGAAGTCTGGTCGCCCGTTGGTCTTACCTTTTGCGTTAAACGCCCCGGTGACTCGGTCGGTTGGCGTGGTGATTTAGTCAGGGTTTCTTCTTATCGAAGGCGGGGCCTAGGGCGAGCCGGAGATGCGTCTGCCGTGAAAGAGGAGGCCTCAGGCGAGACGGAGTCATCTTAGGGTCGGCTGCCCTCGCCCGAGGCTAGGCTCGGGCGTGGCGTGGTCAAGTCACTCGTATGGACTGATCCCTGACTTAATCAAACCCATCAGGCCTCTGCAGCTTTATGCTGATGGGGGTTACCAGCTGAGAATTAGGCGTCTTGAGGGTACCCCTAATTATGGTCCCCGACACTACTAAAATCTAGTCGGATTGTAGAAATCTGAGATTATTTTTTTTAAAAAAAAATTGGATTCTTAAAATCACTAGGTATCCGAAAGACCTGCTGGCACACGGTGCCAGATACGAGGAATGAGACAAACGTCTAGGAGACGTGCATTCTCCCGCATCATCTTGGTATAGTGGGTAATTAAAAGTAGTAGCTCACAAACATTGGGACGTGATCACACACAATGTATGCACGTACTACTGTGTCTGTGCACATACCTTACACGCTCAATTATTGAGCCGTACGTCCATCTGGGCTGCACAGAAACGGATACATCCACTGAAGCACTAGTCGATCGATGAGCGACGTCGGCCACCGCGGTCCATGGCACCAGCTAGCTAGCGTCCGTGGAAAAAGGGCATCGCATCGCAGCTAAAGGCGGCCGCTTGGCCCGCTTCGGTGACATATAGACGGCGAGCCACGTCAAGTCTACCTCTCTGTTTGGCCAAGATGGACACGCCATTTGTCACGGCTCCGGCCGGCCCCACCACTCCCGCCGCGGGAACCACCCGCCTTTGGCGTCGATCGATCGGGCCAGAGAGCGCGGCGCGGGCGAAAGCTGCGAAGTATACTACAACAACAACATGGCCGCGAAGCAGGATGTGACACGGATCGCGTAGGCGGCCTCGGGTATAGTATAGGCCACGCCTGGCTGTCCTGTCTCTGGCCCTGCATGCACGAGCCGTCGCCTCCTGCGCCCAGCGTCCTGGCCGACCGACCGGTCGCGCTCTCGCGTGGGACGGGGGTGAGTGAGATGCGGCTCAGATAGATGCACCGAATATGCAACGAGCAAAGCCATCGGCGTCGGTGGAGACGGGAGAGAGATGCCGTGGCGTCCTGACGCGGAAGCGAAACGAGGAGAGAGAGGACGGACGGGCCGGGAGGGGTCCACGGGTGATTCGCGTACGTGCTTGGACAGCCAGCAGCCCGGACCGGACGACGACGGGGCGATCGACCGGCGTATCGTTGCATATTTGCATGCTACATTGACGCGTGACGCGCTGCTGGCGGCTCTCCAGCCTCCAGGCCTTGTCTGCCTGTGTCGCTGCGCGCGCGGGCCGCGGGGCGTACCCCTAAACCCAATCCCCGGTCCTCTCTCATCATGTGATACCTGAGTGCACGCATCCGTGTAGATGATACGTATCACACGTACTACTGGGACCACGTGTACGCCACACACTAGACTTTTGTATCCTTCACGATGCAACCAGATTAGTAGGAGGAATATATATGCTCATCATCGTTTCGCTGTCGCTGTCAGAAAACATACTATTGTGATCTTTTTTTTACGCTCATTAACTAGCTACTCCTACAGTACAAGGAGGACACAATAATGACTAGTAGTGCATTCACTTCTCCAGTCCCTCAATCTGCGTATTGCTGTGCGTGACAGAACGAGGCCGGAGCAAACGCGTGGTCAAGTCGTGTCGTACGGTGCCCGTACAGCGACGCCCAGTTTGTGCCCGTACACCTTTTGTTCTTTTTTTTTCTTCTTGACACAAGCACCTTTTCCTTCCTGATTAAACCAGCCTGGTGTCAGGGCGCCCTTGATTAAACAGTTACTGATGGCGCGTGCGCGTTGATCCTGAATTCCTGATCCCCTTGCTCTGTTTCGCACAGGCTGCTGCGCTTTTGACATCTCCGTAACCACAACCGCTCCATGCGAAGGATTCAAAAGTCTGGCTGCAGTAGCTTGTCCTCCTCAGTTTGCGTTGCGACAGCACAGTCCCTTCTACTACTTCGTTTAGAAAACCATCACCGGAAACGACTGATTGTGTTTCTACATGCATCAACGCACCTTGCGAATTCCTATTTTCCAAACACCAGCCTATTAGCACGTTCTCCTATGGTAAACAATTAACCTGAAATCTTATGGGTCAAATATTTGACGTTTATGGATTAATTTAGCACTATTTATCGTTTGTGTCCTTTGCTTCGCACATTGTCTTTTATTCTATGGCTAGGTTAGATCTTAGCTTAAAATTCTACCAGCTCTTGTTATATATAGCCCGTGTGCGGTGTGCCACAACATCAGGAATCTAGATTTTAGCTTTCAATCTTCTGTCTTATTAGATCACTAGGTGAGTGCCCGTGCGTTGCAACGGGAACATATAATAACATGATAACTTATATACAAAATGTGTCTTATATTGTTATAAGAAAATGTTGCATAATCCATTTGTAATCCTAGTCATACATAAATTTTGTTATTTTAATTTAGCTGTTTCACTACTATATTTCAATCATCAATATCATGCAGACTTCGATATATGCCACGATTTGCATGGTCTCATCATTGAAGAGCACGTGCCACACCTGCCGGTACAAGTTCCCTCGTACATTGTCAGTCATCAGGTACGCACCACCATACACGCTTGCTTAAACAAAAAAGACAAGTGTATGTGTCTGCGAAGAGAATTAAGGCAGGCCGGCACGAAAGCTACCCTAACGATGACAAGTGGTCATTTTTTGTCGGTCCTCCTCTGCGTCACCTCTGGTGCCAAGATGACGCCACCTACCTTGATATAGTAGTCGTCGAACGCGCACGACATGGCGAGTACCGATGACTCTTAGCTGAGCTGCCAAACGAAGTGCACCCCAGGCTCATCAGCGAGGTAGTACACCTAGTCAATGCACCACCGGATGTGCTACTCCTCTACATACATCTTGTTCGAGGACACTCACACAACGTCAGCAACGGCCGTCGTCCCAGCGCACAAGAATTCATGGCCGGCCAGCAGCAACTTACGTGGCAGGTTGAGCTTCAGATGGATGATGAGCTGGACGGCGTGACAGCGCCATCGTCGGATGTGGTGCCTAGAACAACCGGAGAGTCGCCAGCGTTGGGGACGACCATGAGGTCCCCCTGTTTGTAGATGGACAGAGCGGTGCAGCCGCTCTGGACCACGTCCAAGTGGCAGCTGCGCCGGAGCTTGCCAAACACAGCGGCGCATGCGGACACGTAGGACTGCTTCCATAGGTCGAACTGGCAGTCACCAAGCTTCTTCTCGTCCTCGATGAGCAACGCCAACGCGAGCGCCTCCTGGCAGTGGTGTTTATTCGAGGTCTCCAAGTAAGAAACATGGATTCATCTTTGGCGTTGGTTTATGAAAATGACTTACAAGTCAGATCCATGGAAAAAATATTACGGAGAATAAATGTCACACATATAAAAAAGGAATTTAAGTTGAAAATATTATAAAAACAAAAGAAATTGCATGCAAGGCTCTTCTTTAAATACTACTGCCTCCGTCCAAAAATATAATTCAGTAATGTCGTTGATAATTATCTAATACTACACATTGTGCAAGGGTAGCAGGTGAGATTTGGGAGAGATGTAGTAGATATTTTTACTGTAACAAATATTGACATAAACACATATGTGGTGTAGTGGTAGCTACGAACATATTTGCTTGAGGGGTCGCGGGTTCGAATCCCATTGGGGCCATATTTGTGTTTTTTTAATTTAATTTTAGCTAGGCGTGGGATGCACGCGGGAATGAGCTTTGTGGGAGGGGGAATGAGAAAGATAGTGTGGGGAGGGTAGAATGGGAATGACAGAACACGGAATGGCAGCCGGGAATGAGAATGAGCTTTGCGGGGAGGGGGAATGAGAAAGACAGAACACAGAATGGCAGCCAGGAATGGGAATGGGCTTTGCGGGGAGGGCGGAATGGAAATGGCAGAACACGGAATGGCAGCCTACCCCTTACCGCCTTAATAAGTAGTACAGATACCATTTTTGCGTATATATTTGAAGTTAAGGTTCTAAAGTTATTGTACCTTCTATTCAAAACCCTATTCTTTTAATTTAATAAAAAAATATTTTAAAAAGTCTTTGATTACATTCTTAGCATTTCTACTGAGGAATAGCACCTTTATGGTAAGATGACATATCATGAGGGAAACGGAGCGAATTTTGGTATCCTTGCAAATTCTGTAATAACTAGGTATATGCTCGTGCGTTGCAACGGGTAATACTTATGCAGGCATATGTCATTATTTAGTGAGGTAATCAACCAGTAAGGTGACACTCATGTATGTATAGATCATTGTTTAGTGATGTTATCAACCAAACTTCACGCGTCGGGTCGACATGCGAGGGAGGTGACATTGGGAGGCAGGCTCAGGGGGCAGGGCGTCGGGTGTGTGGGGCCGCGAATTGCATCGGGAGGCAGATTGGAGGGCGTTAGGTGGATGGAGGCCGCGACATGTGGAACGTGGAGCGGTTAGAGCGAGAGGCGGGAAGAGGTGGAGGAGTCTAGGTGCGGACAGTTCTGCCAAAGTGGCCTTAGGCGAGTCGTGACTGCGTCTGCTACCCGGGCTTGGCCTCGGATGAGTCGTGACTGCGTTTGCTGCCCGGGCTTGGCCTCGGATGAGTTGTTACTGCCTGTCCCACCTGGGCTTGGCCTCAGACGAGTCGTGATTATGTCTCCTGCTCGAGGGTGGCCTTGGGCGAGTCGGGACTGCGTCTCCCGTCGGGCTTGGCCTTGGGCGATTCTTGACGGCCTCTCCCGCCCGAGAGTGGTCTCGAGCAAGTCATTACTGTGTATCCCACCGGAGGATGGCCTCGAGCGAGTCGTGACTGCCTGTCTTGCCGGAGGTTGGCCTCGGGTCAGTCGTGACTGTCTATCCCATCTGTGGATGGCCTCGGGCGAGTCATTACTGCCTGTACCGCCCGCGGATGGCTTCAGGCGAGTTGTGACTGCCTTTCCCACCTGAGGATGGCCACGGGCGAGTCATAACTACGTCTCCCGCCCAGGGTTGCCTCGGGCGGACTGCTTATTCTGTCTTGGCTTAGCCTCGGGCGAGTTGTAACTTTGTATCCCACCGGGGTTGGCCTCGGGCGAGTCGTAACTGTCTATCCCACTCGGGGATTGGCCTTGGGCGAGTAGTGACTGTTTGTCCCTCCCGCAGATGACCTCAGGCGAGTCGTTACTGCCTGTCCCGCCTGGGCTTGGCCTCAGACGAGTCGTGACTGTGTCTCCCGCCCGAGAGTGGCCTAGGAAGAGTCGTGGCTGCCTGTCCTATTTTGGCTTTGCCTCGGGCGAGTCATAACTGCCCCTCCCACTGGGGGTTGGCCTTGGGCGAGTCATTACTGCCTCTCCCACCCGATGGTGGTGGTGCACGTGGGGGCGGCGCGCTCATCTCCTCGAGGAAACTGTCACTGCAGGAGGAGAGGGAGACAAGGAGGCACACATATTTGTGACATGTCTTTAATTGGATATAGCTACAAAACAATTATAAATATTGCATAAAAAATAAAATACATGCAAATAATAACCGTGTAAATTTCAAACTTATATTTACTGTGTCATGGTCTAGGTAAAGTAAAACCCTTCATTCAGCACTACATATTTGTGACATGTCTTTAATTGGATATAGCTCATCTGTTTTAGTTTCAACATCACCGTCTCGCTTTAGAAAGTTGAACTGAAAAGCATTTTCTATGTGGACACGACCTCCAGATCGGCACTTTAGATGATCTTGAGATTTTATTAAATTTATACAATAGTCTATCACCTGCAAGTGTGTAAGTTGTTGTTAAAAATATCAGGGTGGGTAAAAAATATACATACCAAGGTCACCAAATAAAAAACTAAGCATGAATTACCTCATTACCTAGATATCGTAGTTGAGGTTGAATGTAATACAATATAAATTGAGTTGGATAGTGGGTGGGAGCCTAGGCGTTCAAGGCATTCAGGGTTTGATCCTGAGCTGTGGTGTAGGAATTTATTTTTATTTTTTTATGTGGGCGGAACAATAACGGACGATGAAAGGCAGAACGGAGGGAGGGTAGAACGGGGTGGCAGACTACCCCTTACCTTCTTTATAGTAGTAGAGATTTTGTTCAGAGGCTTAATTACAATGGATCTCTGATATCGAAATCTGGCTTTGAGATTCTTCGTTCTTTTTTCTCTAATTAAAAAAAAATCCGTAGTCTCTAAAAGAGCAAGTAAACAGCAGGTGTAGCTACAATATCACATGGCCATAGTCGTCGTCCGACAGGCGCTCGATGAATGGCGCTTTTGTCTGCACCCGGGCGCACGCGAATAGTCCATATATTCCACTAGCATGTCATGCAGTGCAACCTCCGCTCTCTCGTCCTCGTCGTCTGACCGGCGTTCGTGCTGCTGGCTGGCTGGCCATTGCGGGGCAGCAGAGGCATATCGATCGCACGTCAGATTGCGCTCAATCCCAGCAGTGCCCGTCGTCCTTGTCCATCGGCGGGCGGAACGACCAGTCTTGCGCTTGAGCACGATGCATAACGCTGTTAGTGTAGTCGACCGCTTTTCTGGACACAAGTACACATGTCTCCGTGCATGCATGCACGCACACTCGGCAGTCGCCACCACCCACCATCGCCACACGCGCCGAGCGCAGTCGGGCGCCTGAGCTGAGACAGGGCGAGAGAGCGCTAGCTGGACCGTGTTTGCTGCCATTCTCCCAGTCGCCGGCCACGAAACGAAACCACGGGTGCGGCGCGGCGCGGGGCTGGCAGTGGCAGCGCGGCCCGGAAGCGGCCGCGCTGTTCGTGCAGCGCGGGCGGGGGCCCTTCTGCTAGCTCTTGTGCTTGGCGCCCGGCCGGGGCACGGGTCGAACTCTCGGACCGTCGGAGGTGGAACACTGTGTCTCTCCCTGTGTGTGTGTGTGTGTGTGCTGGACGTCTCGCTCTGTCTCTTTTGGCCGGATATATATATAGTCACAAGGGGTACGAACACTTGCGGTTTATCCGCTTGCTGGCTGCTGCTGAGATAGAATCCTCACCCGCCCATTGCCGATCAGCATGAGTGATCCATAGACTGACGACGACTGGTGCTGGCGGCATGCGCGTTCACATGCGCCTGCCTCTGCCTGGCTCTTGGCGATTTGGCATCGTCACGGCATGCAGCACTGCCCGCCCCGGACGGACGGTCCTACTGATCACTCCGCTGCTGACTCGCGGGCCGGCGTCGGCGTCGGCGGAGGCGGAGGAGGAGGCCACCAAGCCATGGGCGTGGACGCGTGGTCCGCGCCGAGCGCAAGCCCCGGAGTGCGGTGGATCGATGCCTACAAGAGGGCCGCGCCGCTCGTCTCGTGTACCCATACCATATTCCCAGGCGGACAGCGGCAAAGCTCGTTTGTCTCGGAGCCGCTATTCTGGTGATTAAAGCCTCAGAACGTGACGTCCCGGGAACGGCCAAACCCATCCGCTTCCGCCTCGTACCACACTGTCGGCTTCATTTCATCACGCTGGCGGGATTGCTGTTCGGAGTACTCGCTCCTTTCAAAATGTTTGGTGAATTGCATGATGCCTATGCTACCAGCTAGGAGGGCCGAATTTTTTGTTTTTTAGCCCCTCTTGAGTCAAAAATTTACGTTTGGACCCCCAGAAATTTTATTTGCACGTTTGGACCCGAAGCTCGGCGCCACAGGCTGTGGCGCCGAGCTTCCTGACGTGGCAGTCCCGCGTGGCACCTAGCTCGGCGCCACAGATCTTGGCGCCGAGCTAGGAAAAAACCGAAAAACGCTTTCTCTCTGCGCGCGTTTCTTCTCTCTGCGCTCATTCCAAACAACCGCGCCGCCGCGTTCTCAAATCCCCGCCGCCTTCCACGTCTCCGGCTCGCCGCCGGCCGCGGTCGCCCGAGGTCCGCCCGCCGCCGCCGCCCGCCCGGCCGAGGTCGCCCCGAGCCCGCTCCAAACCGCCCGAGGTCGCGGCCGCCAGAGCCCGAGCTCGCCCCGAGCTCGCTCCCCACCGCCCGAGGTCGCCGCCGCCCGAGGTCGCCGTCGCCCGAGCTCGCTCCCCACCGCCCGAGCTCGCTCCCCACCGCCCGAGCTCGCCTGGTAGCTCCCGCCCCCATTGCCGACCATTTTTTTAATTGCTTAGTTTGTAAACTAGTAGTAATTAGTTAGGTATCTACTTATTTATTGTATAGTAAATAGTTAGATATTTTGTTGTTAGTGTTTATTAAAATAGTTAGCTAGTTTGTTGCGTAGTATATTGTTAGTGTTTAGTAAATTCTTAGTGATTATATAGTTACCATTTTGTTTAGCGCATTGATATTACATGTTTTCTGTGTTGGCAACCATCGTGTTGTCGTTTATTCGCAGGTTATATAAACATCACTTTACAGGGGAGGTGCTGCCCAATTTTTTACTGACAATTGGTTTTTTTTGTACGTAGGTGTTCGTCCGACTTGACCTTCTCCACCGTTAGCTGGACTCCTACGCGTTATCAGGTATACATAGTTTTCGTACATTATTTATAGATTATGTAATTTCGTTTGATGTGTTCATTTAATATTTACTGTATAGTTATTAGTTAATATATATTTATTACTTAGTAAGTTAGTAGGCTTAAGTATGTAGCCATTATTGAGTTAGTAATCCATTTTTGCAATAGATGGACAGCCTAGTAACACTATACCATGGAGGAAGGGTGGAGATAGATGCTTATGGGAGTGTTACTTTTGATGGTATGAAGATCGTGACCATGTTGTTTGTTGAAAGACCATCTTTTGACCAGCTTTTGGCTCGAGCTTGTGAGGAGATTAGTTGCGACATAAACGACCCTAGAATATCAATTCAGGGTTTGTTGTCCCATATTACATATGGAACAGTTGTCCGACGGTTGATCTCCATTACCTCAGAAGATGATTGGGTGATATATTTAAGAATTGTGAAGACGATGGTTCCACCATGTTTGGATGTGGTTGTTCAAAAGTTACCTGTTAGTCATTGCGGAGGTCCAGTCGGGTTGTCTCCACAAATGCCAAATGCATCTCGTATTGAAGCTCCTTTGGTAGAGCTTCATGAAGAAGTCGTTGTTGTGCCCGATGCTCAATCGGGTCCGCACGAGTATGGGATTTCTCGTCCTATTCCCGGCGTTTGTGGGGCTTCTAATGCGGTGGTACCCCCCCAAGAGATCCCATTGACCCAGGATCCAGTTCACGATCATCCTAGTAAGTGTCTTCGACACATTGTTCGTATCCATCGTTGTTTCGTTTGATTAGACTTTTTAATGTGGTTTTTCTTGCTCCGACACGATGCAGGATCTCCACATATGGATAATGCTGCTTATCTTGATGTGCCTGTGTCATATAATATGGACAACATATGCAGGGCATCCAATAGTGTTGATGTTCAGATTGAGGATGAGGAGGAGCCATATGAGGCTGCACGGGCCTTAGATTCTGATGATGACCGTCCGGTTCAAGAAATGACGGAGCAAGAAATTGAACTCATAAGACGTTTGTGTCCGGAGCGAGACCCTGCAGTACATGAATTTAGCAGTTTAAGTCATTCCACCCGTGCTTATGCTGAAGGACGTGACGATGAACTGCTAGAGGCTCCGGATAACGCCGACAGCATTGAGATTAAGGTAGGCTTACTTTTCAAGGACCTGCCTACACTGAGACGATGGCTACAGGAATATTCAGTGAACCGGAAGAGGCCGTTCAAGGTGAGACATTCGTATGCACAGCGTCGTTACACTGTTGTGTGCGAGGTGTCGGAATGTAATTGGAGGGTATGTGCCCGAAGGCAGAAGGACACCGGAAAGTTTAAGATCACCAAAATTGTAGGTCCACACACTTGTGCCCAGACAGAGCTGAGCACTAAGCATCGTCAGTTGACATCTACCCTGATTGCGAAAAGGATATTGGGGATATTGAAGGGTCAACCAAACTTGAAGGTGAAGTCAATTATGACCATGACTTCGGAGCTGTTTGGTTACAAGATCAAATATGGGAAAGCATGGAGGGCAAAGCAGCGAGCATGGAAGATGATATACGGGGATTGGGAGGAGGGTTATGAGAAGTTACCAGCATTGTTCAATGCAATGAAAGCAAAAAACCCAGGCATGCATTACGAGTACATCCCCAAACCTAATGAATGGAGGCACGGCAGAGAGATATTTTTTCGTGCTTTCTGGTGTTTCTCGCAGTGCGTAGAGGCCTTCAGGCATTGTCGTCCCGTGCTCTCTATTGATGGTACTTTTCTGCTTGGGAAGTATAAGGGCACATTGTTGGTTGCCATATCATGCGACGCAGACAACGCACTGGTTCCTTTGGCATTTGCTTTGGTGGAGAGAGAGAACAGAGATAGTTGGTCTTGGTTCTTGCGGCTTGTACGCATCCATGTCGTAGGCCCTGGACGCGAGGTTGGTGTCATATCTGACAGACACCAAGGTATTCTTAATGCAGTGCAAGAGCAGATTCCTGGCTACGCACCCATGCACCACAGATGGTGCACTCGACATCTAGCAGAAAATCTTCTTCGAAAGGATCATAGCAAGGCTAACTTCCCCCTTTTTGAGGAGGTATGTCGACAGTTGGAGGTTTCGTTTTTCGAGGATAAGTTGAAGGAACTAAAAGATGCAACAAATGTTGAAGGTAAGAACTGGATTGCTGGATTGCTGAGGGAACCGCAGAAATGGACAAGGGCGTACGACGAAGGGGGCTGGTGGTTCGAGTTTCAGACTAGCAACATGGCCGAGTCATTTAACAGTGTGCTCAAGGGTATACGGGGCATGCCAGTCAATGCTATAGTAACATTCACTTTTTATAGGCTTGTGGCTTGGTTTAATGAGAGACACGCGCAGGCCAAGGCAATGCAGACCCGAGGGCAGAGATGGGCACCTAAACCAACATCACACCTTAATAATGCAAAGGAACGTGCGCCGCAGGTCAGGTGGAGATTGGACCGTCTCAGTTGCAGGATGCTCCTACAACTCAGGCATCACAGCTGACACCACGTAGAAGGCGTCCACGAGACCCTTACACTCCAGGCACCGACGCTCTTGGGGCCAAGGGCAAGGGTAAGACTAGGAGGCGTTGATTTGGACTGTGTGATTTGGACTTATGCTGGAGACGTTGTGAACTATGTTATGTGTTTTGGACTATGTGTTGTGGAACTTGTATTTTGGACTTTGTTTGTGGACATTGTATGAAGAACTATGTTCTGTGGATGTTTTTATATTCGATGTTATTTTGTGATGTATTATATGTTGCAATGCTTATATGTCTTATAATATGTGATTATTTGAACTGTGGTTGTTAATAAAACAAGGGGAACTCTTGCAAAAAATTTTTGTGAACTGTAAAAAACATAATAAGCAATAAGTAACACATCTTTAGAGTTCTAAATTATTTTTGATACGTAAATACTACATAATAGGCTACAATTCTTCAGTCTGAATCACAATCTATGAGTAACTCATCTTCGGAGTCATCCGTCGTGCAATCCTCAACAACAACCTCATTCCACTTGCTGCATTGTCCTGCATCACACTTGTCACCAGTTCTTTTGTAATAATTGGCTTCTGCTTCATCTGCAGCTTGGGAGAATAGCTCATCCTCAGCCTCAGCCTCATCAGCCTTCTTCTTGTAATAAGCTGCCTCTACCTCTGCGGCGGCCTGTGACATAAACTCATCCTCTTCCTCTTGAGCACGTAATCCTGCCTCAGCTAGTGCGATGAGCTCACTCAACCTTGACGTGTCGTCCTCCTCTTCTTCATGTAATCCTGCCTCTGCGAGGGCGATAAGCTCACTCAATCTAGATGTGTCGTCGTCCTCCTCCTCCATCGTTGCCATTTTATCCTGAACATATCTCGCATGCGCCTCATCGGCCAAATAGTTTACGCCGCTTCCAATCTCTGCAAATATAATGAGAAAATTAAGTTAGCAAAGTCAGGATAAATAAATTGTACTAACATAATTATAATATCATTTATCTCACTTACTTCCCTTGAGGCGATCAGCAAGATTATCCAACATCTGTTTCTCGGCTTGAGCCGCTTCCCATTCCCTTGCATCCTGTGCTCTCTTCTCATCAGCCGCCTTCAACCTCCTATACTCTGCACGCTTCGGGCTATCATAAAAGGCAGATTTTGCTTCCCTACGCATGTCGCGTATGCGATCGTTAATGTACGAATCGACGAGCCGAGATCCACAACGCATCTTCTGTCCCATTATTCTCTTGGACTCTATTGTGCGCATCACCTCTCCTTTGTCGTCGTAACTCTCCCAACTGCATTTCCTCGTCTCCTACAAAAAAATAGTAAGTACCGCTATAACATTACATCTGGTGCAAAAAAAAATACCAACCTCATCGTAATCGACCATATGTCCACAAAAATATCCAACACCAAGCTCCGAAGGAACTAATCCATACTTAGCTTCAATACCACATTTGCAGAGTACTGGATCAAATTTGACCTCTTCGGCCGCCCACCCCATGTATCTCTTTTCCTTTACCTCTGGCTCTGGCCAATGGGACAAAGGACCATACAACCACTCTCTGAAACGACACTTACGCCACCCGTATGGCTGCAGGAGAAAAAATTACTAATTTATTGTAAATAAAAACTAGTTCATACATTTAGCGTAGGAATGGGCTCACATAATCAATGTTCGGACAACAGAACTGCTTGTCATAGTCTTCGTCGATGACAGCACGGTCTCCACAATCGCATCGAGGCGGTGAGTCCATCCGTCTTTCTGTTGCTACCTCCTTCTCCGCATCCGTCATTGGTGGAGGATTCGGGGGAGGAGGTACCCAACGCTTAAAACGCTCATGACTGGTCCTTCCACTCAACCAATTAACGAAAAGAAGATATCGAGGGTCGAATTTATCAGGACCATCGATCCACTAGAAAAAGAAACACCTCTGATGTCCCTAAAATAATGGAAAGATGCACTATTACATATCTACAAAATAATGAATGCGAACAAAATTAAGTGACAAGTCATAAGCTACGTACGTCCAAAGTGCCACAAAGGTAGTAGCAGCGAGCAGCCGTGTCTGGATGTTGTGATTGATGTACCCAAGCCAGTCTGCCACAGTCACAGTTAGGCACGGGGAGTTCAGGAGGAACAGGAGCATCCTTACTAGATACGTCCGGATATAACTCCCGATGACGACCTCTCTTCTGCCACAACGCCTCTCGGTACATGTCTTTCATCTAATAAACGATTATAATTATCACTTGTACCTATTATGCTTTATAATAAGTTTACGCAAACTAATAATCGAAATGATAATATAATAGGTGTATACAAATTAATAAACTAACAACCTAATATACAAAACGAATCAGTTCGAAATCATACCTTGGTCTACGAAGTGAACCAACTCAAATCTTTGAATCCAGCAAATTTTTACGAAGTTTGGAAATGGGATGAAATGAGCTGCTCTCGGCCAGCCGCGCGGGCGTTTTTATAGGATTTCGTAGCTCGGCGCCAAGATCTGTGGCGCCGAGCTACGAGGCCGCGCCGCCGCCACGTCAGCGCCAGGTCAGCCCTGGACGCAACTAGCCGTTGCGGCCACGTCACAGCTCGGCGCCACAGCCTGTGGCGCCGAGCTTCGGGTCCAAACGTGCAAATAAAATTTCTGGGGGTCCAAACGTAAATTTTTGACTCGAAAGGGGCTAAAAAACAAAAAATTCGGCTAGGAGGGAGTATCAGGCTAGTGCCGGTTTCGTACGTCATCTCCTGTTTTGTTTTCCAAAGCATGCACCGACGGGTACTGTGTACATTGCACTAAACCAAGATTTCACCTTGAGCTCCATCCTTCGTTTTGGCACCTTTCATAGCCCCTGCCCCCTCTTTTCTCTACAGAGACCAAAGAGTGAAATGTGAGGTGCGCGCCCGTGTCCGGTACATTTTCCGTGGAAGCTTGCTGGTTGGAACCAACTGTCTGGCTGGCCTAGCTAGTGCAGCTTTCGGTGCCTACTCGGACTACAGCTACCACAGCCACAGACCTCCGGCGGGCATGTGCAATCCAATACAAGCAAAGCAAAGCACTCCTCCTCGAATGCATGGTCTCGGTGCAGGTTCAGAGCTCACCGCGTCTTCTCTGAAACTTAGACCATATATCTGAATGGACTAGTGGCCATTCCAACCAAGAATAATATTGCTCCCTCGTTCTTATGATCTTATCCCCTGCCCCGGCCAGTGATTGGCAGTTCGGTACACGCGCACACACGCGCGCGCACGTGCTCGCACGCATCTTTTCGCGCTGTGTAATAACAAAGCCGCACTGCAACTCTATCTGCAAACACCAAGAAATTCCAAAAACGAGGGGGAGCGGCCACACCGACCCCCCCAAAAAGCGCCCGTATGGTAACCTCCAACATCGGAGCACAGAAATTTTTAACCTTTAATAATACTATTTCTAAAATTAATACTTCTTCCATTCTTTTTTATTTATCACATTTTAGTATAAAAATAAACCAACTGATGAAAAATATTCGAGAATAAAGAAGAAGCAACTTAAGGGCGACACGGATGGCATGAGATGGTACGGACAAGATTTTTTTTCCCGAATGGAAGACTTCCATCAGTTACCAGTATAGTGTAGTTACCAAGCTGTGTTCCATTTGCCATGAACCTATCCACAAGGCTAGCATGCATAGAAAACAAAGCCAATGTCGTACAAATCCACGTGTATACCGAGTAGTTTCTTTTTCATCAATAATTTACGGGGTCATGCACCCATATAGTAGTATATTTAATGTTCATGCCATTGTATATTTATAGGGTTATCAATACGCGGTATTACATTTGTTTTGATCACATGCCGCTGTATATTTGTGTTCATGTTATTTCATTGCATTATATTTGCTGGTATATTATTTCTAATTGTTTTCATGTCGCATATCAATTATAATAGTTCTGCTTATAATTATTGGTTGTGTATGAAATTTTTATAGTCAATTCACCCTACCTTTCATATATAGTTAATGAAGTGTTAGGCCCACTCACTAAAATAACACTTTCAATATACCTATTGCAAAGGATCGGATGGCATATTATTAATTTTAGGCAGAGGCAATTACAAGGATCAAGAGAAACAAACATGCACTTACTTCATTGTTGTTCTCATACTCTAACACAAGCAAAACCCTAGGTGTAAGGACCGTTGAATCTCTACAATCACATAGACAAGGGTTCTCAGTCAGTTCGCTGGTGGCTTTGGTCTCCGTGGAATGTGGAACTCATTGTCAGGTGTGCTCGTGTGACCACCGCCTCCACCAGTCGTTAGAAAGAAGGCACCCTTTGGGTCAAACTTTTGAGGATCATTTTTGATCCACTTAAAAAGTTGCATCTCTCCTAATCCTAAACAAAATAATGTCACAATCTCATTAATAGTTTATAAGAAATAGCAAGAAACACCGAGATGACATATTTGTAAATAACTACTGATACATATAGAAGCGCCGGGCAGCTGTGTCTAGATGCGTTGACTGAAACACGTGTGTCGGCTTACCACAATCATGGTTAGGAATTGATATCTCAGGATGGACAGGTGAGTCCTTGCAATACATGTTTGGTACAAACCTTTACGATGGCCCCCATTTTTTGCCACCTTTTCATACGCCATATGTACCACGTATATCAAAAGAGATGATTGTAACAAAACACGCATCATTTCTCAAGCATCAATCTAACATTTAATTGTTAATTTAGACATATAATCTATATTAACTAAATAAAACTGAACATTATAACTAACAAACAAAACATTCTAACCAAATTTAATCTAAACTTAAACCTAAAATGCCAACTCAGATTTCTAGCTAACTAACTAATCTAAAAATAGAGCACGCATGCAAATGCAACTACACCTAACCAAAATTTCATGATGTACCTTTTCTACCTAAATTCTTTAAATCCCTATGGAAATATAATTTTTTCTTTAAATTCTATCAATCAAGGTTAATCTTCAAACCTACCATAAAAAAGATGAAATGAGAAAGACATTGCCTTGTCCTTATTGGGTGGAAGCTTTGGGTGGCCACCTACTTGTCCATGTGGCCCATGTGGTTGGGAAAGGCAGGTGGTCTAGGTTAAGAATGTTGAAAGCGCCCAACTGAACTTGAGGAAGAAGAAAGATGGGGGAAATGAGTTTTCATGTGGCCCTGTAATCCCTCACTTCATCAGTTGGAGCGGACGCTACGCCGACGTAGATGGCGTGTCAAAGATGAGTCACGTTAGCTGTCAACGTGGCTGACCTACCACTTTAGGCCTTGTTCGGTTATTCCCAATACACATGCATTAGATGAGATTGAAAAAAAATAAGAAGTTTGACTTGTTTGGGATTCAAATCCATCCAATCCCACACAATCCACATGGATCGAGAGCTAACCGAACAAGCCATTAGTAGGGTTACTGCCGCGTTAGCAGGTGACGCATCAATCATATTTTAAAAAGGTTTTAAATAAAAAATATCTATATCGACATAAGGGGCTGCAGCCCGGGTCCGGCAGTGTGCGTCTCCTTGGAACTCCATTCTTTCCGGCCTTTGCCACTGGCAGCCAGCCAATCTGCCATGCCAGAAAAGAGCTCTCTACGGCGGCCGCAGCGTAAGCATCAGCAGTTCGTCATTTTGGTCTTTGTTCTGTGCAGACGCATACACGCAGTCGAATCCAAGGTGGCAATCCACGCACGTTTGTAATTCGGTAATCCTCTCCACGATGGCTCCGTTCATTTGTATTGCGGCTATGTTGAGTGACTGAGTCTCCTCGATCCATAATTGAACCCCTCCTTTGAGCTGTTTCTCGATCCGCGACTGTCGACATGGCATGGCGTAAACAATAAAAATGGAGAGCACAACGAATGAGGAGTACGTGCAGGGTACAGCCGTACAGGGCATACGTACCTGAAAATGAGAGAGAGAGCCGCACCTGAACATCGCCATGGATGTGGCAGCCTCGGTACTCTCTCCCAGTGCCCTGTGGCATGCAAATTTTCTAGTGAGCGCGAGCATGATGAGTGCCGCGCGGCGCCTGCGCGCGCGCGCGCGCTGATGCTTCCATGTGCGTGCCTCAATCACGCACGCACGCAGACGCAGATGCAGGCAACCGGAATTCCATGGGGGCCACTAGACGTACCATCCTACTCCTACGTGTCATGTCACTGGATTAGTGGCTATATTATTACTATTCTTTTTGTTTAATCTCTGGCTAGCTTCGCTTTCCGCCAGTTAATTACCTGCAGCCAGCGGCGCCATTTGCCCGTTAAATTTAAACTAGTCGGCGGCGCACTTGCTTGCCTGAGCGTCAGGCAAGGAGAGTGGGCGGGGGTCTATTAATTAGCTGGTGATGTGAGGTTTAATTTGCTGGTGGCCGGAGGCGACAGGGACACCGGACACCAGACATTCCATGGCTTCAGATCTGGCCCCAAACAAATGCACCAATCGCACCGCGCCTTTGTGCTAAAGCAACCGGCCGGGCAACTTTTTGTCATCAGGTCATGTGTCGCGCCTGTTCCCCTAAAGATAAACTAATGGCGATGTCGACATGCTTTGCTTAGCTTTCTCTCTCCAGGAACTTTGACTGGAAGATGGGCCGTGGGGCGCCCCCCCAAGTCTCTCCGGGAGGACACAGGAATTGCCTTCAAATTAGGACGTAAAACTGCTTTGGTTTCTCCTCGCGCTCTCTACGGCTCTGTTGATCACCTTGTTCAGAAAATGGTGAGAGCAGGGGGGCAGGCAGTGGATGGAGAATAGAACCGCTTGTACCCTGTACTCTAGACGCACTATTCTTTACATCCATCCATCGAGCTGCTGCGTTCATTCAAAAGGAAAAGTTGACGCGCGCACTGTTTGCAGATTCCGGATCCAATAATTCCAAGAGGGACAGCATGAGTCCATCCATGTCTCTAGGTTATTATAGCTCCCCCCCCTTTGTAGCCGCCTCGAGCTGGAGAGTAGTGATCAGCGTACGAAATCCAGTTGCTCATTCTCTCCGAGGGGCCTACATGTTCCGTACCATACGTGTGTGCGTGCGTGCCCACAGTCCCACACACATGCTTGCACGATGCCCACATTTCCCTGCATCATCTTCCTCCGTGCTGGAGCTGTGGTGTTTAAAATGTTTGTCTGTAATCCTGAATGAACACATTGAGCGGTCAGCAACAGCTAAAGAATTGCAACACCCTCATGGATTAGAATTCAGAGCCCCATTTGCCGGAACGCTGGTGGAGGCGCAAGAGATGGAGAGGGATAACAAAAGTAGATTATATTGCCCATTCTATCAAGAGGCGTCGTCTCTGCCTTCGGTTATTATTACGCGTTTGCGCTGTGTATACGCATGCATGCAGCTCAATCGTCCGGAATTCTGGATGCTTGGATGATCGGACAAGACGAGATGGTTATCTGACGACGTCGGAATCATCTCCTTCGCGGAGACGGTCGATAGATGTCCTGATCGATCATTTCTTGGTCCAAGAGATGAATTTGATTGAGCTCGACCGATCGATCACGCGCCGGCTGTTCCATTCCAAAGCCCCCATCATTTCGGGTCCAGATCACGGCCGGAGAGGTGTGCAGTCCGTCCTTGGTGCAGGTCAGGTCAGGTCAGGTCAGGTCATGAGCCTTCTTCATTCGTTCCTTGCAGCAAGCAATTCATGTCCCTGTTGCTTCGAAGGATACGCAAGGAGATATAATTTGCAGCTTGACGAGAACCCAGAAAGGCGAGAGAGAGAGAGAGAGAGAGAGAGAGAAAGTCGGTCAGAAATATAATATATATTGCTGTGGCTGACAGCAACAAACAAGATTGGCAGCAATCTTAGACCATTATTGCATCTCCAGATGCAGTCTAAATGAAATATAATGTACACTATCGGTCTGATTTGTTGTCTATATCTACAAGGCATTTGATTCATTGATGTGTTCTTTTTTAAGATGTATTTTTTTTTGTTTCTTGACGGTATTTTGTTATTTTTGGATCTATAAGGTCGCCGTATGCAGATGTAGGACATCCTAGAAGGCTGGAACATTTTGTTCAAATTATTAAAAAAAAATCTCATCTTAAACCATTACATAAATTGACTATCTAAGCGTATGTTTAGTTGTCTGCATACGCTAGACGGTAGACGGTATGAACAGATGCAAAACAAACTTTCTCTGTATCCGCTGATACGTAGAAAACTGCCGTATCTTGCGGGACGGGACACGCTCGTGCCGGCGGTGGCCACCGCGCGTGCAGCTAACCAATCAGCTGGTGTATAAACTTGTATCCGCAGTATAACGAATGAAACCGCTTACAAACTTGTGCGTCGTATACACTGTTGTTATACAGACACAACCACGCAACAGGTGAATCCCATGCCGTTCGTCTCCACTCTCATTCAAAAGGAACTGTCACTGCGTCATATTTGATCTATAGTACTCCCTCCGTGACTTTTTTTTTATTTGTTGCGTTTTAGTTTAAAAATAATATTATAATATCTCCTATATATAATTTGTCGAGCGTACAGTATCAGTGCCCTACTATACGACATCATTGCTCGATCGACGTGAAAGAAAACGAGAGGTGGTGGCGTCGTCGTCGTTATTCTTCCAATCACGTCGAGCAACATTAGCTGCTGTCGGCAGGGAAGAAAATTGAACGTTACGGTAGAAATCTAAAAAGAAGAGTATAGAGAAAAGCTTGGACAAGAGAGAGTGGCGGTCACTCATCACTTTGGTAGAAGGTTACTCTTGCATGTAGTACGTACAGGTACAGTACTATAGAACACTGCAGCAACTGACGTCGTCCTGGGGGCTCGTCAGTGCAGGCAATATAATGCTGGCGGGAACAGGAGGAATAATACCAGGCAGGCACCGGAGACTAGAACGGTCATTAGTTCCTAGCTAGTGTCAACTAGCGCCGTCGACTCGACTACTAGCAGTGCCGCCGTAGCGTGTCTCCTGATTTCCGAGCTGTGCTCGAGAGCTCACGCCCTGCCAATGGCCAGCTTCCAATCGCCTCTGCCAATGGCGCAAGGCACGTCACGCACAGCAGGCCGTGTCTCTCGTCCTTGTACGTTGGTTGTCGTCGTCGTAGCAGGCAGCAGCGGTGGGCGGTGGCGATAGGACTCTAGGACCAATGATGTGCCCGAGTTTGGATTCAGCGGACTTCGCCTGCGATGATTCGTGTTGGAGCGCCTGCCTTTGGTGTAATGAAGAGTTCAGGGCGAAGCGTCTTTCAACTTTTGACAGCTCCAGGCTCCAGCTTTTGAGCCGATGGCCCCATCCTACTAACTTCTTCTCATCCTTTCTGTTACGGGCAAACTGAATTAACACCCGAGTACCTGACGGAGTGACGGTCTTTCTCAAAATCGAACCATCCTTGTTACCTTCGGATGTTTGATGACAATCCGCACAAAACGTAGGCGTTAGACTAGCTGGATATTTGCCTATATAACAGGGTTTTTTTTTTTTGGCATACGTGTCTCTTTGGAATGAAGGACTGACCATCCCCACAAAACCCATATAGAAAATTTGGAGAATCTCTCATTCTGTCCAGCTTTGGAAAACTTTCCTTTGTGCCTTGTCTCTTCTACAAATCTCCCCGTGTCATTTCTAAACGATACATTAGAAACTTTCCAGCATTCTCAATTCCAAATGGTATGCAGCATCGTTCCATTATCTTAAGAATCATGTGTTCCAAAGAGCACCAACTTATTTTGTTACTACAAATTCTTCAGAGATGCCCAAAATAGCCCATGGGCTTCAAAGAACCATGTGTTCCAAAAAGCACCAACCTTATTTTGTTACTAGAAATCCTTCAGAGATGCCCAAAATAGCCCATGGGCTTCAAAGCCATCTCAGATACATGGTCTCCCCCACCCACCCCCTGCAATATTTACAGGAACCAAGCAACTAGCAGCTCACGAGTCACGAGCCAAGCAGGACAGAAACAGAAAGTAAAAAACTACATACATAGCGAACTCGTCATGAGGCTCAGCCGCTCAGGCGCCAACATTTGGCACCATCACGGCATCGCAGTTAAAGATTATCCTCGGGCTGCATAGACTTCAGCTGCGATACTCTCAGACTGTCTTTGCCTCGGCGTGGATCGTGTAAAATAGGTGTAAACTGGATCTTGTAAAATATGGGATAGCGGAGCGGCTGAAGACAGCCTCAAGTCGTAGACATGAGTTGAAGCATTCTTCTTCCTGTCAACCGAAAATCAAACAATTCCCTTCTTGTATATTAGCTGATAAAGAAACTGCTGCACTGCCACTGAAGTTTGTAATTCGCAACCAAATCCATTTGGCTTCGCTTCATCCCGATTTTTCAAATTCATCGGTGGCTTTGAAGGCTCCAATATTATATTACGCTGAGTATTGCCAAAACCAAACCCGGGTGATTCCTCCAGATCACAATCTTCTGCCTCGAATGTAACTGTCGTTGCTGTTTTCGTTGGCAAAACTTGTTCATCTTTGCCTTCCCGCTTCAGCTTCTTGGAAGAAGTCTCGGCTCTCGGGGACTTTTTCAGGGTTCAGTATCCTACTGTAGATGGTTTTTCACAGTACCCTGTATATCAGTTTCATTTGACTGGATGACATTCCACACCTCATCTGAGATTTTGCCCATTATTTTGCTCCTGATATGGAAGAGCAGTGTAGCAACAACTTGAGTTAGTGATCAATATATTATGAGAATTTAAGAAGCGGTGCATTTGAAGGCTTTTACAAAAAAAAGTGGTTCAAATTATCCATTACCCAATATCTTGAAAAAATGCATCGTGTAGGCGTTCTGCCGGCCGCCGGCTAGGGTTACGGGTTACCTGCACGAGGTCCGTCGCGTCTCGGCGGTGTCCGTGCGAGGAGAAGCCGAGGGGGCGAGGGGGTGTACCTGAGTGGGCCGGCATGGCAATGAGGAAGTTTAGAGGACAGGCCCAAACATCGTTTGGGCTACAATGACTCAACGAGCAAACCTGGTAAAATTCATGACTGGACCTTTAAGATTTATTCCCCCACTATTTATTAGTGAACCTTTGACATTTATTCTAGAATTTATTGTTAAGTAAATGAGTCAAATCTGGTAAACTACAATAGTATCTTATCATCTATTTTATCTTCATTAGTATCTGCTTTAAACTTTGTCGAGTTTCAAGTGTACTACTACCTCTAATTTTTTTTTTTACTTGACGCTAGACATAGCGTCAACGTCAACTATAAAAAACGGAGAGAGTATGTGTGTCCAATTTTATTATAGTTTATTAGAAAGACATAATAAAATGGAGAAAAAAAATCTAAGATAATGTGCCTATCTCTAACGTACATTCCGTTCTCTTGCCGGAATGCAGTCGTAGATGCGCTTTGATGCTCGCAATCAAAGCACAGGGCTTGGAGCCAGCCGGGCATCTGCGAGGCTGACCTTCCAACAGCATCGCGTGGCCTGGATCCCAGGCTTTTCTGCAGCCGACGATCGATCCAGTACTACTCTACTTGTGTGAGTATGTGATTGGCGAGAGGTAACGACTAGGGTGCCCTCGCGTAGCTTCCAGACCTATGATGATTAAGGAAGCCGGATTACGTAGATGCGTACGCGTTGAAATTCGTCGACAGTTTTCTGCCTTTATTATGATTATTATTGCCAGGGTTATATGGAGTCTTAGTTTTGCATTTGTGTTGTTTGCCGCAGAAATCTACACACATACCATGCATAGCATATGTTAATATTTGCACCGAGGAAGTGGATGTATATATCTAGGTATATCATACACACACACACACACACACACACCAGCCGCCGATTCTAGTGTTTTTTTAGACTAACTGGCAGCATATAATTTCCGCATGTGTCTGGTGTCTTTTTGTTCCCATCTACTTCTCGTTGAGAGCAGATCAACAAGGCAAAGGCGCAAAGCTTGTCCTCTCTGTGAGCAGTGAGCAGTGACCACTGACCACCAACCAGGCAGAGGCAGACTCTGCTCTTGGTGGATGCATTCTTACATGGACGCCGGCCGGTAAGGTGTGTATGCAAGGTTCTGTACACAGCACACTGGGACAGGGTAGAGAGCTGATAAAGATGCCAAGAATCTCTGTGCGTACCTTTCTTCACCTTCAAGCTCCAGCTAGTAGTAACATGCATTGCCAAAGCAACTGTCTGAAGCAGTGGAGAACTGGCCGGAGGCTGAGCTCTCGATCGGCGTTGCTCGTGCAGTGTTCGGTGCACGCCTGCGCTGCGCCTGCCTGCTCGGAACATATGCAAGATGAGGGAGACAGGTGGTTTCAGAAGAAATCTACTAGAACTGAGACTGGGGAAGGATCGAGTACAATTAACGAAGGAAAAAAATAAAATTGAGAAACTGCTAATTGAACTGTCCAACGGCCAGCGCATGAGCTTCGTCGTTCCCCATCGACGTAGTACGCAGTAGTATATTTCCATGATCGTTGGTGATCTGATCCCGAACGGCGCGACTAAATGCGAGGTCGCGGAAAGAGAGACCCGAAAGGTCCAGTGAACAGTCACGTCTGAGCAAATGGGGCGTGGGACGAGCTGGCAAGTCGCAAACCCTCGGCCCGCCGCCCGGATCGAGCTACAGCTACCTCCTAGCTCGGTCATTAATCCCAGCCGCCGCCCGCGTGCAGCGGACCGATCTATCTATCAACACCTGTGCGTGGGCTACATGAGGCATGACGTACGTACGCGTCCCTCCGGACGGGCAGGGCTCCTAGCTACTCCGTATACATCTTGGTTAGGTTGACATAATAATGAACGCAGTACTTACGTTACGTACGACGTACGTGCCGGCGAGACATACGTGCTGCACGCAGTTCTCCGTCACCTGTTCAGCTGTTTCTAGGACTAGCCGCCGACTACCCCAGCCCAGAGGGACTGGAGTATATCTACATATATATGCTACACTGACTTGACTGTGAGTATTCCCAAAATAACCAGGTGATCACAAAAGAGATGGTCGTTGGTGCGTCCACGGGCTGTAACAGTAATCGATAGGGTCGTTGGTACGTACGCATCCATGCAAGCATGTAATAGCCAAACCAATCAGAGACCAGGAGACGCGGCGGCGTCGGTGACCGTTCGTTGCGTGGCGCGGCCCTGATCGTACTCTAGTGATAGCTCACCCTGAATCATAACGGTACTTGCCTATACAAGAACAGGTAGTAGTAGTAGTACTCTCGAAATTTCTATTGTATCCGTTCTTGAGTATTTATGGTTTATTAGTTTATTTTTAAAACTAAACCATGATAAATAAAAAAATAGAGAAAGTAATACTTAACGAAAAAATGGAACTTAAAGCACTGGTACCAGCTCCATGCCAGGGCAACCGGAGACATGCACCAACGTTGCGGCTGTTGTGACATGATCGCCCATTTTCTTTTGAGGAAATGGACTGACTACAAGAACAGAGGAGTACTATCACAAACTCCTTTGCATGCTTGGTTTCCAAGGCAAACAACCTGCGCGACGGGCGGCAGGGCAGAGGAGCACGACCGACCATGTATTTTATTCACCAACCTATGCCAGCCAGATACTGCTCTCAAGTCTCAACAGAGCCTGCTGGTCGCTTTCTCGGCAACCAATTAACCCGCCTCAGAGAACCTGCACGTTGCAGAGTGCAGGCCAACAAGTAAATAGTAGTATCTTCTCAAATCCAAAAGGACAATCCAAGGTTGCTTCTACTCCACTGTCCTGTTCTCCTGTCTACCTGCTGGGAATTTTATGTTGGGGTGAGCTGATAGATTTAGTATAAACATGATATGTTTTTTTGTATTTCATTAAACAAAACTAATTATATGTCGATATTAAATGTTTCAACATCTCCTAGGGTAGTTAGAGCAAGTCTGGAAACTAAAATTCCCTTGGAGATTGGGCTGGAGCAAATAGAGTTTACATGGGTTAATTAAGATCCAACAGACCGGATCTTATCTTGTTCAAGTGCTACGAATATACACACGAGACGGGCATCAGTGTATCAGTAGTTCAGTACACATTCTTCATAAACAGCCTACTGTGGTAACGGACTCCGGCATTCGATCGAGCTAGAGATGGCAATGGGTACCCGCTACCCGAAACTTGGTGGGTTTTTGCTCTATTAGGCTATGAGTTTGTGTTAATTTCTCTATCTATGGATTTGTTAATGGGTTCAAATAAAAACCCAACGGGTACGTGGGCATGAGTTTGTTCTTCCACTATCTATACCCGTAAACCCATGGGTTTTTAAAACCCACCTTAAAATCAACATTCCTTATGAATATGTCTCATAATATTATTAATTGAATATGTTCTAATTGAAATAAACTTCATGTAACAAATTTTAGGCTAAAATTAGTTATCACTTGTTCTTTTTATGCTAACTTATTAATGTATTGATTATTATTTACATGATGAATTATTTGTTATGTTAATGTTAGTGGGTATGGAAAACCCGTTGGGTAACCGAAACTCGCATGAGTATGGGTTTAGGCAAAATTTTATATCCGTCATGAGTATAAGTTTTTTAGAGAGCATATTTTTTCTTTGTGGGTATGAGTTTGGACAAGTAATATCCAACGAGTTTTTACCCATTGCCATCTCTAGATCGAGCGCACCAGACACCAACGTGCGCTACAGAGCCTTCACGGCCCCTCTATCTATACTATACCTCGCCGGCCGCTCACGGGACAGCTTCCGGCCAACGACCGCTCCACGTATGGCCACGTACAGGCACAAACGAGCTTTGCCGCTGTCCGCCTGCCCCTGTTTGTTTGGGCTTTTTCCAGCTTCTGGCCACCAAAAGCTGCTGCAGATCGCCAAATGCCCCAGCTTTTCAGCCAACTTCTATAAGAATCGCTTTGATAAAAACCGTCCAAAATCAATATGAACATAAAATCGGTCGAATCATCATGATAGTAGGAATCTGTTGGTTTCTAGATTCTGAACCCTTTGGACCACTTCATCTTTCTCCGCACGTAATCCACACAATACTCAAATTCTTCCCACAGTCAGATTCTCTCCACAGCCAGATTTTCAGAAAAACTGGTCAGAAAAAAGCTGAACCAAACAGGCCGAAACAAAACTGCACGCCTGCCCCACCGCTGGTCGATATCCACCATCATTTGCCCTCACAAATTCCGTCCGTGCTTTTCTGTTTACATGTCGATTACGCGTATCTCATGCGTCCCACAGTACTGTTCTATAGGAGTAGATGTAGATGCGCTGAACGTCGCTTAGCAATTAGCATACGCCCAGCGTGATTGCGAGAGTACTAAATTATTGCCGAATTGTGACTCGTACATGCGAAATTGTCCTGTTCATTCGTCGCAATTAGAATAGCATAATAAAATTAGACCATGTTTGGGGACTAAAGTTTAGTTCCTAACATGTTTGGTTTTAGGGACTAAAATTATGAAGAATATACTAAATGACTCATAAGAATACTAAAATGGTCTTTGCTATTAGTATAATTGAACTAAATGAGAGGTAAATGTTGAATTAATATGGTTTAGTCCCTTTTAGCCACGTCTTGAGGGACTAGGGACTAAAGCAGTTTAGTCCCTGTTTTAGTTCTATCATTTGACAATTTAAGAACTAAATGAGACTAAAATAGAGGGACTAATCTTTAGTCCCTTAAACCAACCAAACGTAGCCTTGTAAATGCATGCATTATTTTGACCAAAACAGTTCAGAAGAAAATGATGATGATTGATGAGTGAGAAAAAAAAAAAGAATTGAGATGAAATAGATGGGCCGGGCCCACGCAACACCGATTCAGTTAACAACGACGAAAACTATCACAGCGCCATAAAACACAGCGGCTGCCGCCCGCGACACGCTCCGCCTCCTTCCACTCCCTCTCCACCACCGCCACCTCTGCTCTGCTGTGTGTGTGCCTAACGGGTCGGAGGCGGGGACGGCCCCACCGCTCCGAGCTCCCAACCGCCGACAGTCTCCGGCGGCTCCAACTTCAATACCTCCCTCCTCGGCATGCCGGTTGCCGTCGCGTCGGCCGCGGCCGCCGCGCTCGTCGTCCTGCTCGTCCTGTCCGCGGTGGCCGCCGCCGTTTTCTTCGCGCGCACGCGGGGCGCCAGGCCGCCCTCGCTGTCGCGCGTCGAGCACGCGCCGTCCTCCGCCTCCGGCTCCTCCCGCGCCGCGTCGTCGGCGCGCAAGGAGAAGGTCGGCGCGGACCAGGTCGCCGAGCCGGGCGCCGCCTCCTCTGGCGTGGCCAGCTCTTCCGCGGCCGCGAGCTCCCTCGAGTCGCCGGTGAAGAGGAAGGCGGAAGCGGTCAGGGTCGGCGGCGGCGGCGGGGCCGCGGCGGGGGTGGAGATGGAAGTTGGGTGGGGGAGGTGGTACGACCTGACGGAGCTGGAGATCGCCACGGGCGGGTTCTGCCCAGCGAACGTGGTCGGGGAGGGAGGCTACGGCACCGTGTACCGCGGCATCCTTGCCGGCGGCGAGGTCGTCGCGGTCAAGGACTTGTTTGATCACAAGTGAGTGTCCTGTTATTCACCGCCCCTTTTCCTTCGTACTGGGGCGGTATCTCTCTTTTCTATCCTGGATCATGGTAAAAGCATCGAACCCAGGCGTTCGCTTTCAGATTAAAAGATGCTATGCTCGTTACTTGAGCGCATACTAGTAATTACTGAATCGGCGTGTGTAAAATAAATTAACCGCCCTAGTACATAGTGCAATTATGTTCCATCGTTCTTCTCTTTCTGGCGTAAATGCCTGAACGGGTACAGGTTCGTAGTCCTACTCCTTGGGGCCTAAGATTTGGACAAGGGGTAGTATATGTTTGATGGTCTGCATTTCTTGGTCATTTGGTCACATTACCCCAGGGTGGTTGTAGCTTTGCTGTTGATGTGGCTTGAAGATAATCATTTACTGTCATGGTCATATAAAAAAGCTTGTAAACACGTTTTATTAGCTTAAAAGCAATACTTCTGACTTTCGTTACCAATGTGAGTTTTCAGTTCTAGACAAGTGAATTGCACAAGTTAAACAAATTGACTGCTCAGCAACTAAACCATTCGTGATAGCAAGATTTTCCCCATGATTCGAAGAACACTCATTGGATTTTGTGGATTTTTAGTCCTCCAAAAACAATGAGAAAATGTTTAATAACTGGAGAAATCTTTTCGTCTTCACCACACACAAGCACAAAAAAATAAGGTTTTTATTTTTAATGTCTTTGTTAAACTTTAAAGCTAGTACTAGTTGGGATCACAATTATCTTCACAAGTCACCGAGGAACATAATTTTTCTGGAGAGAAAACCGTAGCCAAAGCAGGCGTGTCCACACCTTTGATCCTCACCGTGCGGTGTGGGCACGATTGTGACATTATTGATCTCGATTCTCGATGATCCTGTGAATCCATGGATATAATGTAGTGTATGCATGCCCACAGTGTCCACAGACTAAAGTCAATGGCTTACAAAAATAAGCATGTACCCTCCATCCCAAATTAAAATTCGTTTTAGATAATTAATGGATTCATGCAATGCAATACTTGATGTGATGTATGTGTTTTATATTATGTGTCTAGATTTATCATCATTCGTTTAAATTGATACGTATGATTGTGATATGAGTAGGTGGGTCTTTTGTGCTTTTATGTGCATGATGGCCCGGATACGTCCATCTACTTGTTGGTTGAGCTTCGTCGGTGGTCATATGGGCCACCGATCAAATCCTTTCTTTCAAGAAAAGATAAAGTAGGGGAAAGGCAAAGCGACGACCGAACTTTCCCTTTTCAGCTTCATAGGCATGATGTATATAAAACTAAAATATGCACTTCAATGAAGTCTGAAGCTGTGTTATCTTTCAAGGGAATCAAATGCTTGCACGTGGGTTCCTGATAGATTGCCACAGAAGCAGCAGTTATTATTGTTGTTTGTTGTTTCTTACTACTACAACATATCGTGCTAGGCTAAAGATCGAGAGATAAAATGGACAGTGCCTACAAGTTCACATGTTCTGACGATAGCTTCACTAGTCGGGCATGCTGATTGAGATCATGACTTGTTTTAGGGGCCAGGCCGAGAAGGAATTCAAGGTGGAGGTTGAAGCCATCGGCAAAGTGAGGCACAAGCACCTTGTCGGTCTCATCGGGTACTGCGCAGAAGGTCCAAAACGGTGAGCACCCACACTAGTGAATTCACCTGAATAACTGTCGGCCACTGCCAAATGCTTGCTGCTATTCTGACCGATACCCACTGGCAATGCCATCCATAAATCTGCGCTCGCAGGATGCTCCTTTATGAGTTCGTCGAAAATGGCAACTTGGAGCAGTGGCTGCACGGCGACGTCGGGCCGGTCAGCCCTCTCACCTGGGAAATACGGATGAAGATCGCCGTCGGAACGGCCAAAGGGTATGCTCATGTTCTGCTGACAGTTTACTGACAGGGTACTTCATAATCTTCGTAATCTGTGTGTGCATAGCGAAATAAATCGACTGCTAATGTTGCCCATGTATGTACCACTGAATCGAATCGGATCGGATCTATGCAGCATAGCGTACCTGCACGAAGGCCTGGAGCCGAAGGTGGTGCACCGCGACATCAAGTCGAGCAACATCCTGCTGGACAAGAGATGGAACCCCAAGGTGTCGGACTTCGGCATGGCCAAGGTGCTGGGGCCCGGGTCCAGCTACGTGACGACCCGCGTGATGGGCACGTTCGGGTACGTGGCCCCCGAGTACGCGTCGACGGGCATGCTGAACGAGAGCAGCGACGTCTACAGCTTCGGCGTGCTGCTCATGGAGCTCATCTCCGGGCGGAGCCCCGTGGACTACAACCGGCCCGCCGGCGAGGTGAACCTGGTGGAGTGGTTCAGGGGCATGGTGGGCGCCCGGCGCGTGGAGGACCTGGTGGACCCGCGGATCCCCGCGCCGCCGCCGCCTCCGCGGGTGCTCAACCGGGTGCTGCTCGTCTGCCTCCGATGCATCGACGCCGACGCGCACAAGCGCCCCAGGATGGGGCAGATCGTGCACATGCTCGAGGGTGACGAGTTCCCCTTCCGCACGGTATTGCTTTGCTTTGTTAAATTCGCTCGCCGTAGCAAGCAGTAGTAACCCGACCCGGCGGTATTGGTGGTACTGACTGACTGACTGAGACGCCCGTCCATCCTTGTCTTTGCTTTTGCGTGATGCAGGAGCACCGCTCGCCGCGGGCGTCTCATCGGACGTCGACAGGCTCACGGCCGTCGCTTCTGTCGGAGAACGTCGGTGCCACCGACGACTCGGACAAGTCGATGGCGAGATGAAGGATCCGAGCTGCCTGCACAAGCAACTCTGCAAGCAAGCAACCCTCCACTAACGGATCTGGCGCCGTCGCGCGGCGTGCGAGGAGCTGGAGCTGGAGCTGGAGCTGGACTGACTTTTTTTCACCCGATGTAAATTTTTGCTGTTGATTAACGGCGGGATGAGCGTTCTAATTTGCTATGCTGCTTGTTTGGTTTGACGGTGTTTACCGTAATGTATGATTTGACGCAGCCGAACACATCTTTTCTTTGTTGTTTGTTATTACTAGGCTTCCGGATTTGGGCACCACGCGAAGCTTTCTTCGACCGGCCTGCTCCCTTCGCCACATGATCGGATTGCTTACGGGACGACGGGAAATCCCGGTGATGACATCAAGTGTGGAACAACATGTGATTTAGGTTCTATATTTGGTACCAGCGATTATGCACTTAGATATAGACTAGGTGAGTGCCGGTGCGTTGCTACGAAAGTAAAAAATTTGTATGCAACATATAAACGGAACAACAAATATCACTATGATATGCAAAATTCGTGTGGTAAATATTATCAATACCAGACATTATTTCTTTGATCTAGTTCTCGTCCATGAGTTAGTATTCCAAGACACTATTTTTTCATAATCACCTAAAAATCAATATTGTTCAGGCATTGTTAGACCTTAAGCTTGTTGCCTAATTCAATTTGTAACTTGGTCAACTTAAACCTTAATGTCACCTTCCATCACAGTTATAAATAAGACATGATTGTTGTCAGCCTTGTTAGAGAATCTGCAGAATCCAAATATTTCCCCCTGGAAATGTACAGAACAAAACTCTATTGAAACAAGGCACAAAATTATTAAACTAATGTATTCCGTTCAAGAAAAAAAACTCACTGTTTCTCTTGGCAGACTGGCTACAACTTCAGATGACTGCAAATCCCACACTCTACATGGGCCACTGCTCCTATTCACAGCAAGAAACTTCTCATCAGAGCTGAGAAATTGGATCAAAGCAGAGGAACCCATCAGTATCTCACAACCAATAATCAAGTGGAAAAAGAGTTTAATGGCCATTTGTTACCTGATAGTAAGATCCTTAATCGATGTTTTAGTATCGATTTCTGTGAGAACAGACCCCATGGTAGGTCAGTTGAAAACTCTTAAATGCCCATCCTACAAAGGAATATAAAGAAACAAACATGTCAATAACCATAAGATTTCAGTGCCATAACAGAAGCTCCAAGAGAAAGAAGAAAATTGCATATGAACCATCAACCATGAAAAACCTCAAAGCATAAATGCAAGATCATACTGAAAAGTTATTTACTTACATGGAGGCAAACCAGATTTGCCTTGTTATAACGTAAAAGCAAGATTAAATATCAGTGCTCAAAGACTGTTCTGTTAGTACGAAATGAATATTAAGAAGTCAATAGATAAAACCTATTGAAACCAATAAATGTATCTTTGCTTTCAACAGTAAATTAAGGTGATGATGCAAACATGTATAAAATAAGGACGTATCATAAAAACAAGGACGTGTCGTAAAAAACGCATCTCAAGAACTACTTAATGTTATTTGGTATCTCCAATTCTCCATAGTCCATACGTTAAAGATAAGTAAAAACAATTACATTCAAAACTGCACTGGCTGTACTTTCTATGCAAAGATGTATGTACCATGTTAGCCATGAAACAAGAATCCCTTTGCCTAATGTAACAATATACACCCACCTCTTCAGACACCACAACTCATTATCAGAATAGCCGTACTACTGTAGCAAATGGTCATTAAGTTGCCAAAACAGGCTAACTGTTTGGTTACATTGGTCAGTACTAAAAAATGTTGCTTATGATAATTGTAGTCTGTAGTAAACATTTTTTCCTGCATGATGCCATGAAGGATATTACTTTTGGTACACCTGGAAACAGGCGAGAATGGAGGGGCGCGGGGGCGAGAATGACGGCGCAAAGGATGTCGGGGAGGATGGGGCGCGAGCATCCTTGGGCTGGCATCTCGGCGGGGATGACAGGAGCGGGGGCATGGTGAGTCAGGGTGGACGCCCTCCTTGGACTCTTATAGGGTAGTAGAGATTCGGCCCAATCTATCTCCTTTGCAAAGAAGCCTAGAACTATATAAGCAAACCCTACAGCCGAAAATGATCATCGACACCAACATATACTGGTAGTAGTTTCGGTTTCATGGAAAAACACAAATGACATGAAGAGCTTCTCAAGGACTTAAGATGTCAGAGCATCCAACACGGTATCCTACATTAGACGAACAATAGATTACATGGTCATATATATATATGCTACAATTTCCACATTGTCTTTTTGGAACGGCTGGCCAACCTAGACTGCGATGTCATGCTGGATGTGCCAGAGTAAGACAGGGGTTATGATGTCTGGAGAGCTAAGCTGGGGAAGATGGCCTTCAGACGACATCACCTCCATGATGGAGTCGCCACCAAGGTGCTTGTGCAGGTACTCAGACACCACAACTGGCACCGCGAGATCCTTGGTGCTCTGAACAATGTGGCATGGGACACTAACGTGCGGGAGGAGGCTGCGCACATCGCTCTGGAAGATCGTCTGGGCAACATTAAGTGCAATGTCCGGACGTATATTGAAGAGTGTCCTGCTAAACTCCTGAACTGCCACTGATTCCATATCTCCTCCAACACACAGGGGTGCAAAACCTAAGCACCAGGCCTTGTAGTTTGATTGCATCGCCTCAAACAGCTCATCCAGCTCATCTTGCTCGAACCCGCCATAGTAGTCCACATCGTTGAGATACCTATTTCGTCAAAAATAGAAGTGAATAGGTGAGATTAAATACAAGATGCAGTTAATACGTAAACAAAACCAGAAAAAGATAGAAGAAAACAGAGATCCAAAGAGCATAAAAATGATTCATCATATGTAAAAAAAATAAACTTATCAAGTAGCAGAAATGAAATTCATTTCTAAGTTTTATAATATCTAAGGAAGGTTCAGATGAAGTTGTGACTTGAGACAAAAAATTGTGATTTAATACCACTGAAACCTAACTTTATTGCAAAGAACACTGGCATGTGCCATCATACTATATATAATCATATAAGGAGCCAAGGAGGGGCTACCCTAGTGCAATATGACGTTAATTTATAGATCAAATGCCCATGTTTCACTATGATCTGAATTTTGCTGCAAGATGATCAACTGAGAGTAACTTCCAAAAATTGACTCTTGTGACATTTGCAAATTAGTACACATGTAAATCATGTGGTTAGAGGGCAATGGCACTGTGGATTCAACATGACCCTTCAGTATTTCACTCAAGTAAAATGTGGAAACTATGGATTACTCAATCAAAATAGAAGGCCAATAAATTTTTTGATGAAACAGGAGGGGTGGATACCCCTACTGGAACTAATTAAAGGAAATATGTACAATGAGTTTAAGGAGTTACAATTGAAAATTACATCTTTACTAATCTAAATGGTTTCGCTAGGAGCTAATGGCAGAGAAATTTTTTTCCTTCTGCATTCCATGAAGTCATATCAAAAAGACCTTTGAACTTATTGTAGCAGTTCATAACTGAAGGCTCTATGCCTTGGAAAAAGGCCAATAAAATTACTACAAAGGTTTATATCTGTTGTAGCCATGTAAAATCTGGAACTTGAACTTATGATTCAAGGATCAGTTAGAAACAACTTTAGGAGTTTATTAAGAGAGCAAAATTTTAGTGACTTCACACATCCCAAGTTGTTAATGTCTCCTCCCAAAAAACACATAATATCTATTTGAGAGAAATTAAATGAAAGGAAAGGACCATTAGTGGTTTTTCAGGAAAATAAGACATGAGACAGAGCATTCTAAAAGGATTCAGTTATTGCATTACACAATAAAATGAACTCCAAACACCAACGTACCAGGAAGTGTACACACTTGCACTTTCCTTGCCTGCAAGTGAGTACAAGTCGAACTTAAATCTCAGATCCAATCCATATGATTTTACCATATAGTGGGAGGTATCCAAAGACCAATGTCCTCCAATAGCATTTGCCAGTTAAACTCCAAGGCTCGCTTTAACATCCCTAAATATCGAACCAGATGGCATTATAATTGCTAACAAAATAAAAAAGTATAAATATGTCATCATAGCAACTTCAAGTAAGCTCCCGTACTTGAATCTTCACTGTAGAGGCCAAAAATTGATAAATTCTTAGAAGATGTACTTCTCATGTCCTTGAGCTTCCCAACACGCCATGCTTCTATAGCTTCTGGCATATATTAGAAAAACGAAGGGAAAATATTTTATTTTAGGTTAGTAAACATCTCATTACAGTTCACGCTTATTCCAAAATACGCCTTACAAAGAAGTAAGCGAAAACAAACTCATATGTTATCCCTGGGTGCTGACATACAAACCTTGTTGTTCCGTGGTATTAGAACCTTCCCCCAAATCATGCAGTCTCTGCAGAATCTCAAGTGAAACTTTCTGCTTCAGCTCCAGCGGCAACCCTTTTCGTGTCTTCTCTTCCCTCACGAATGCCTTGACAACTTCTTCACCTTCTCGCACCAGAGGCCAAAACCCAATGTCTCAAAAGCTTCAGATCACCGCTTCAATGGAACACCTGAACAAATTGAATTCCAGACACAAGAGCTCTGTAGGACAACTATTACCGCTTCAATGAGCTCGACGGGCTCAGCTGCGCGGCGAATCCGGATCGACTCATCCACCCACCTCATGTGCTCCCTGGAATACTTCAGCTCCCTGCCTAAAGCCACAGACACGAACTTAATCAGTCGATTAATTTGTTTAGAACAATCACATGGACTAACAGTGAGTTGACGAGAGAGAGAGAAAGAGAGTACGTTTGGGTGCAAATGCGAAGGAGCCGAGAGCGTAGAGCGTGCGGGCCACAAGCATCGCGACGACGAGGTTGGCCACGCAGAGGGCGACGGCGGCGCGCCGGCAGGTGCACCACCTCGCTGCGGCGGCCGCGCGGCCACCGAGCTGCAAGGCCCTCACCATGGCGTCACGGGTGGAGCTGGCGGGGGCGGTATCATTGTGACGCCTCGCGCGGCATCTCAGCTGCCGGGGAAGGGGGCACGGTGAATGCCGTCACCGCCAGGTATGGAATGGGGCGTGTCGCAGACGGAGGAGAAGGAATGGGGAATTGGGGATACCGGCCTTGAGGTAGTAGGGGAAGCTGGGATCGTTGCAGCCGGGCTGGGGGCATGGATCGCGTGGCGAGCCGAGGGCATGGTGAGGCGGGGGGCGTCGGGGTGGGGGCACGCCCTTGCTGTGCGGGCATCGCGACGTCGCGGAGAGGAGCACGGGCATCGCGGCGTCGCGAGGGTGGGTGGACTCCTTTCCTCGCGCGGGGATGGCGGGCGGGGGCGGGCGGACTCCTTTCCTAGTGCGGGAATGGCGGGCGGGGGGCGGGGGAAGCTCCGCCGCGTTGATCAGCGCCCCGACAGGGGACCCCAGCGCCGACGTCGGCGTGCAGAAGTTGCAGATCTGAAGACGTGGTATGGGGGGAAGAAGGGGAGGGGCAGCGGTCACGAATCAGGATGGGGCGGGGGCGCTCATAGACCTGCGCAGGGCCGGTGGACGCGGGGTTCACGGAGGCAGGGCGTCAAGGCGAGAATGGAGGGGCGCGGGGGCGAGAATGACGGCGCAAAGGATGTCGGGGAGGATGGGGCAAGCATCCTTGGGCTGGCATCTCGGCGGGGATGACGGGAGCGGGGGCATGGTGAGTCAAGGTGGACGCCCTCCTTGGACTCGTATAGGGTAGTAGAGATAGAGATATTTTTTATATCTATGTGCCTAGTAGAAATAGTATAATTAAAGAAGTGTTATAGTTTATAATGAAGGGGACAGCTTCTTATTGCCTAGAAAAATAGAAGCCTAAGAGTAGATGATGCAGATAAAATAATCGTGACATGCCAAAGGAGCCCAATTTCTGACATAGTTACCCTATTTCGATCTAATTCCTTGACATAGTTACCCTGACCAAGACGGATCTGACCATGATAAAACTAGTTGGCATCCCCAAACCTAATTACCCTGACCAGGTTCGACCCAACCTCGATCATCCCAAGCAAAAGTCTTGATCCAAGTTGTCCTAGTCAGTTGGCCTCGACTTTAGTCACGCCAAGATAGGACGATCTAGACAATACACCTCTAATAAGACCTCACAACCTAGAGGTAATAGAACCCACCAGGGAAGGGTAGTGCATTTATGATCCTCTAATCATTTGGTGCATGCTCCTTGAAAGGGAAATAGGCTTTAAACCTTTTCCCAAATGATTTTGGTGGTTGAAATGCCCAACACAAATATTTGGACTAACTAGTTTGCTCTAGAGTATATATTCTACAGGTGCCAAAGGTTCAACTCAAAACCAATACAAAGATTAAAAAGGGTTCAAAAAGAAAGGAGCAAGGAAACCGAAGTGCTCCCTGGTCTGGCTCACCGGACTATCCGGTGTGCCACCGGACAGTGTCCGGTGCACCAGGGAGGATCGACCTCAAACTCTTCATCTTCGGGTTTCCCAGGCGCAGCTCCGCTATATTTCACCGGACTGTCCGGTGCACCAGCGGAGCAATGGTCATCTGCGCGCAATGGTCGACTCTGACAGTGAACAGTGCAGCACAGTGAACGCGGCAGATGTCAGAGCAGTTGGTCAGAGGCGCACCGGACAGTCCGGTGCCGCACCGGACTGTCCGGTGCCGGATGAGGACAAAGCCTCCAACGGTCGACCAGCTCCAACCCTATCGAAGAGGATGACGTGGCGGCGCACCGGACACTGTCCGGTGGCGCACCGGACTGTCCGGTGCGTCCATCGCCAGCAGCATTCTCCAACGGCTACAATTTGGTTGGTGGCTATAAATACCACCCCAACCGGCCACTTCAATGTGTGGGAGCCCAAGCAACATTCCAAGTCATCTAGTTGACATATTCAAGCCCTCCCAACCACATATATTCATTGATCCATCCTACACACAAGATTTAGACGACTACAACCCATACAAGTGCCACAAAAGCGAGAGCAAGCAAAAGAAAGCCTCTCGTGTGATTTAGCTCTAGTGCCTTGTGAGATTCATTGAGAGATAGTGTGTACCACATCTTTGTGTTCATTTGCGCGTGGAGTTTTGACTCCATTGAACTTCCTCCAAAGTTTTGGAGGCTTGTAAAGCTAGCAAGAGACACCAAAGAGTGTGGTGGTCCTTGCGGGGTCTTAAGTGATCCTTGAGAAGAAGAAGAGCTCGCTGATCTTGCGTGATCGGTGGAGAGAGGGAAAGGGTTGAAAGAGACCCGTCCTTGGTGGACTCCTCAACGGGGACTAGGCCTTCGAGGGCCGAACCTTGGTAAAATAAATCACTTGTGTCTCGTGTGCTTATTGCTTGTGATTTGTTTGTTCTTTCCCTTTCTAAGTTTTTTCTTGCTCTATTCTTTGCTAATACTATTTGGTGTTGCTTTAAGTTAAACTCTCATTTAGTGAAGCAACACCTTGCAAGAAATAACTTGTGTTATTGCTCTACTTATCTAAGCCCCTTTGCTTTATTTCTCATAGACCTATTAGTTGTATTGTTTTATCAATTCCGCATTATTTGAAAGCAATACTCTTTACAAGCAAGGACTTAGTTTTTATACTCCGATAATTGTATATCTTGTTCTAACCACTAATCAAGGGATCTAGTTGGGGGATAAAGTTATAATTTTCAGGTTTCGCCTATCCACCCCCCTCTAGGCGACTTTCAATTGGTATCAGAGCTAGGCACTTCATCTTGAGTCTAACAACTCGAAGTGATGGCTCATAAAAGATCACAAAAGAACAAGAAGACATCTTCCAAGGAAAACAATGAGGTAACTCTTGAGATATTATTTTCCGATTGTTCTAATTATGATTCATGGTCTACTAGGGTGGTAAATGCTTTTAGAACCGTAGATCCACAATTAGAACAAATTATAGACAAGAGTATCTTCCCTTCTAGTTATAATAGAAAAAATATTTCTGAGGAAGATCAAAGATGTTTTTGCTTAAACTACCTAGCTTATGACATCTTAAGTAATTCTCTTAGCAATGAAGATTATCATGCCTTCATATCAAATTATGATGAATCCATTCATGATGCGCATGATATTTGGACTAGAATTAAGATCAAATTTTATGAGTCCAAACATGATAGTTCATTTTGTGCTTCTACTTCCTTTGGTCTTTGTGATACTAACCCTTGCAAGGAAGAAGAAGAAAATGACCGATGGAGACCAAACGATGAATTCACCTCTCCAAGAGGTTTGTCTTCCCATTTCGATTCCCACATATGTTGTGTGGCTAATGAAAATGATAGCGGAAGCACAAACGAGGATGAGGAGGAAGAAAGAAGCTTCATGCAACTCTACGCTCGCCTAAGCCAAGAAGATAAGGCGGTCATGCTCAAACTTCTAGAAAGAGCGAGAGAGCAAAGCGAAGCTCGTCAAAGGCTAGAAAATGTTCTCTCCATGAAAATGCTACACTTTGACGAGTTGACTAAAGAACATGAGGAGCTAAAGTGCTCTCATGTTGATTTGGTCCAAAGGTATGAAACTATTTCAATTGAGCAAGATAATGCTTTACATTGTATCACTCAATTAGTAAATAGGAATGCCTTACTTAAGGACCAAGTAGAAAAGCTAAAAGATGAAAATCTAGCTTTTCAAGAAAAATATGATATGCTCCTATGTTTTCATGAAAATCTTATGGATGATCATATCATATTAAATATCACTCATGAGGTTGTGATAGAAAACTTAAAATCCCAACAACCTCACTCATGCACATGTTTTCAAATTGAAACTACATTACCATGTGCTAATGCTTGTTGTCCTTCGACAAGCAAATCTTCCTTTGAGCCAGAATTTTTAGGAACAAATGATGATACATATCAAAAGCTCAAAGAAGAAAATGAGAGGCTAAAAATGAGCTTGACACAACTAAAAGGGAAGTGCATTGCTCAACCTTCTCAAGATAACCGTGATCACATGGTGAAGAAGCTTGAGACGGGAACAACCGTGGCATGCACTAAATCCCTTGAAGAAAATGTCAAGGACTTGAGGATTGCCAAGAGGAAGGAACAAAAGAAGAAAATCAATACCTCTTTCAAAAGCCTCAACCACGCCTCCATAAAAGGTAACATCCAAGGTAATAATCAAGTCTCACTTCACACTAAGAAAAGTAAGAAGTGTAGTGAATGCTTTGAAAATGGGCACTCGATTAGGTCATGTCCCTATATTAAAAATGATTTGATTATTGACAAAGATAATAAAGTTTGTTTTAAATGCTACAAGAAGGGATACTTATTTAGATCTTGTCCCCTTCTAAAACAAAAAGGCATAATGTTTGAAAAGAAAATATTCACTAACCATGTAGCAAGCAAGAAAAAAGGAAGGAAGAAATCTTCAAGGCTTGAAGATCGCCTATGCTACATATGCCGAAAGAAGGGACATCAATGCAAAGATTGTCCCATTGGTAACAACCCCACTCCTAGCTTATCAATTAATTCTCATGTAACTAGGCAACCCAAAATTGCAGCTTGTGCTAGAAAGGTAATGAGTTTACCTAGTGCTAACACAAAGGACGTTTGGGTTCCTAGATCCTTGTTGACTAACCTTGATGGACCCATCAGGAGATGGGTACCAAAACATGCTTGACAAGCTTTGCGGGAGAAGGAGATGATATGAAGCTTTAGGGTGCTTAAGAGAGTCAATTCAATTCTTATTAACTCAAGCTATCAATCTTCAATGACCTATATATCCAAGATTGACCCAAAGTTATTTGAAATTGTTATGTCTAAAACTCATATCATCTCGGGGAAGATATTGATGTTGTAGGAAATAAAGAATTATTCTATGCGGAAAGATCAAGGCCTACAACATGGAGGAAAGCCAAAGGATGGTAACACTTATGTTTTTAAGTGCAAGTATCTTAAATTATGATTTCTCATGTGTCTTGTGTAGTCACATAGAAAAAGAAGCACTTTAAATGTCTTCAAAATTATGTCACCATTCTTTGAAGAAATTTCCTCTCATATGGTAGATTGCATACTCATCATTTTCATCCTATGGCAATCTACATGCTTTAAATTGTTGCAAGTATCTCATGGCATGTTTTTCGCTAGTCATTCTATTATTGCCATGATTTTAGATATAGAGAGATATTTCATGTTTTTAAAGAATAAGGTGTCATGTAAGGAATTCAAATCCTTAGGACACTTATAAGAGGAAAACTCTCTCTATAACTAGAATAGTGAGACTAATGATTTTATCTAAGTAACCCAAGTAGTCTCACTTATAGAGAATAAGTTTCTCTTTGGAAATGCGTAATCTAACATAAAAGAAAAAAAATCAATCCAATGATTTATGATGTATTTCTACTTGCTTAAATTGGATATGATTCTTTCACATTTATCGCTTTCCATATCATGAATTAGATTTATTCCCATAATCTTAAAGGTTTATATATGCGTGTTTTATGAGTTAAAATTGAGCATAACATCATCTACGGATAATCTAGTTCATGCTATGAAGTTTCCATGTTTTAAGTAATCTATGTTTTCATTCATTCCCTATCAAAAATGATAAAATGGAAACTAGTGCTTGTGTTACTAACAACGTATCTCTTGAGCCTACTTATGAATATCTACAAAAGAGAAAGTGCACAAGCCTCAAGGGTTGCTCTTCACCCAAAGGAAGAAAGGTAAAAGCAAAGGTATGGGAACTCTTTTTCCCATCATTGGCTATTTACTCTAAATTATGATATTCTATCCATGTGAAGAATAGATTCTTTAATTGGACTTAAATTAACTAGGTGTGCATTCAATCTTATTCTTTTAAATGCACTTGTCCATTAGAATCCAATTCATGCCTTTGCTATATATATGTTATCATATTGATTTGCTTCTAAGTAATGATTACTAAATTCAATATGAAGAAGTAAAATTCCAATGATTAATCAAAATGTTTAAAAGGTGCATATTCCTCTTTCCCAATGAAATGCACTAATGTTAAGGTTTTTACTTCATATCTATGTGACTTATGGATGATGAATTATTTTTATTTCCTATCTAAAGAAATCATCCATCATCATATACTCCCTTGTGCTATTAACATCTTTCTTGAGTACTAGCTGAATACCCGTGCGTTGCAACGGGAATATATAATACGAGTATACTACAATAACTTATATACAAAAAATTTAAGTTGAAAATATTATTCAAACAAAAGAAATTGCATGAAAGGCTCTTCTTTAAATACTACTCCCTCCATCCAAAAATATAATTCAAGAATTTCGGTGATACTTATCTACTATTACGCATTGTGCAAGGGTAGCACGTAGCAGGTGGGTTTGGCGAGAGATGTAGTAGATGTGTTTTATATTATAGATGTAGATATAAACACACATGTGGTGTAGTGGTAGCTACCACTGGCATTTGCTTGAGAGGTCGTGGGTTCGAATCCCCTTGGGGCCATGTGTATTTTTTTAATTTTAGCTAGGCGTTGGCTACACAGAGAACATAGGAATGGACTGTGCGTGGGGAGGAGGGAATCGGAATGGGCAGGAGGGAATCGGAAAGGCAGAACATAGAGAACATGGGAATGGACTGTGCGTGGGGAGGAGGGAATCGAAATGGGCAGGAGGGAATCGGAAAGGCAGAACACGGAATGGGCAGAACGCGGAATGGCAGACTACTATTGCAGTCTTAATAGTAGTAGAGATTTTCAATAAGTTTGAAAGGAAAAAGAAACAACTACAAAGGGAGGACACTCACATGAGAGAAGGACATCAAGAACAACAACATCCACTTGGATAATAAGATCCTCAAAACAATCAATGGTGCGGTTGTAAGCATTCTAAACCTTTTTCATTGTGAGAATACCAGGCCTAAGTTGTTTATTGCAAATTTCATGAGCCTTGATCAAGATGTATAATGCTTCTCCCTATTTATCTTTAAAATAAATGCATCCATTCAATTCATTCAAATACTTGATGCATGTCTTTAGGGGGAGCCTCTTTCTATATCTTGATTATTTTGAGACTACACTTTATCTTAATAATCTCATATAGTCTCTTGCATGAGAATAAGTTTCTCATGAAGTATGCTACTATAAATCAATCCATCTTGTTAAAGTAATGTCATCTTTATCACGGATTGAAGCTTTCATTGCTCAAGTAGCATATCTACTAGATTCTCCTATTTTAGGCTTATCTAAAGCGTACGTTGTTCTTGTGATCACACCTATTATTTGTTTGATCATTGAATAACTTCAATTAACACTCATGTTTCTTAGTGCCTTATTTACTATTAATCAATATCTCTCTTGCTGTGCACTAAGTTAAAATGAGAATTCATGATACATTTATGCAATTGGTGATTCACTTAATATATGCTAACAATGACTTGGAGAAGGATCACTAGTTGTAGAACTCTCTCTTGTGCAAAATATTTCCATATATTGTCTTGAGTATAGGTCTTAAGCAGCTAAGACTAAGGACAAAGCACAATGAAGAGAGCGTCTCTATGTGAAGGTACAAAAGGGTAAAACTACTTCTATTCATTTACACATGTATCTAAATCTTCCTTTTCTGTACATTCTTTGGATATCTTGTATAAAAGGAAGAGAAAGCATGTCCATGCATTAACCCTTCTTCATACCTAGTTTAACTTCCTAAAATTCATTCCTGCTTTAATGCATCTTTGTTAAAACTAGATGAAGTGCTTTTATTGTCAAAGAGCTTAAAGCTTAACCTTGTAACGAGGATAAGCTGCCTTTGTTCCAAAGGTGGATGGTCCTTAAGCCTCTCTGAAATCCTTAAGGGTAAATGCTGGAGATGTTTTAACATGCTTTCGTAAGTGCATAAACTGTCATGAGCATCACACTTATACTATGACACAATGCACTTCACATTCTGTATGATATAGATATAATCTCTTTAACCTGATTATGTGCAACTGGCATTTAAGGCCAAAATATGTGTTCCTCTCCATGCACATATAAGCAATCTATGTTATATAGAACTATGATCATGCTTAATTTGATATATCCTTTGATCAGATCTCTTTTATGACTATGACTAATATGTTTTCAAGTGTATTCTCATGCTTAGTCATAGAATTGAAAGGGAAATAGAGTATTCGGCAAAGATGACGCTTCCACTCAACTCCATCGGTATTATCTACTCTTTGCCGGTATTCCGCATAGTTCTCCACTTTGGTATGATCTTCACTCATATTTATTTGTTTGCCATTGAGGAGAAAGTTAAGGGCTTATATTTCACTCACAAGTATCCGTTTTTGGCGATTCATGCCAAAGGGGGAGAAAGTATTAGCCCAAAGTAAAAGGACTACCACCTTACGAATTTTTAAAATGAAGTTTTCAAATTGGTATATCTTATTGTGTTCAAAAAGGGGGAAAGTACTAGTATCTTCAAAAATTTGTAAAACTCTCTTCAACACTAAGAGGAGAATTTCATTAAGGAGGAGTTTTGTTTTAGTCAAAGGAAAAGCATTTGAAACAGGGGGAGAAAATTTCAAATCTTGAAAATGCTTCTTTCAATCTTATTCATGTACCTTTGACTACTTGCAAAAGGTTTTTGAAAAGAATTTTACAAAGAATTTGCAAAAACAAAACTTGTGATGCAAGCGTGGTCCAAAACATTTTTAAGAAGAAAACAATCCATGCATATCTATTGAAATAATATTGGTTTCATTCCAAGCAACCTTTGCACTTACCTTATGCAAACTAGTTCAATTATTCACTTATATATTTGCTTTGATGTGTGTTGGCATCAATCACCAAAAAGGGGGAGATTGAAAGGGAAATAGGCTTTAAACCTTTTCCCAAATGATTTTGGTGGTTGAAATGCCCAACACAAATATTTGGACTAACTAGTTTGCTCTAGAGTATATATTCTACAGGTGCCAAAGGTTTAACTCAAAACTAATGCAAAGATTAAAAAGGGTTCAAAAAGAAAGGAGCAAGGAAACCGAAGTGCTCCCTGGTCTAGCTCACCGGACTATCCGGTGCACCACCGGACAGTGTCCGGTGCACCAGGGAGGATCGACCTCAAACTCTTCACCTTCAGGTTTCCCAGGCGCAGCTCCGCTATAATTCACCGGACTGTCCGGTGTGCCACCGGACTGTCCGGTGCACCAGCGGAGCAACGGTCATCTGCGCGCAACGGTTGACTCTGACAGTGAACAGTGCAGCACAGTGAACGCGGCAGAAGTCAGAGCAGTGGTCAGAGGCGCACCGGACTGTCCGGTGTCGCACCGGACTGTCCGGTGCCGGATGAGGACAAAGCCTCCAATGGTCGACCAGCTCCAACCCTATCGAACAGGATGACGTGGCGGCGCACCAGACACTGTCCGGTGGCGCCCATCGCCAGCAGCATTCTCCAATGGCTACAATTTGGTTGGTGGCTATAAATACCACCCCAACCGGCCACTTCAATGTGTGGGAGTCCAAGCAACATTCCAAGTCATCTAGTTGACATATTCAAGCCCTCCCAACCACATATATTCATTGATCCATCCTATACACAAGATTTAGACCACTACAACCCACACAAGTGCCACAAAAGCGAGAGCAAGCAAAAGAAAGTCTCTCGTGTGATTTAGCTCTAGTGCCTTATGAGATTCATTGAGCGATAGTGTGTACCACATCTTTGTGTTCATTTGCGCGTGGAGTTTTGACTCCCATTGAACTTCCTCCAAAGTTTTGGAGGCTTGTAAAGCTAGCAAGAGACACCAAAGAGTGTGGTGGTCCTTGCGGGGTCTTAAGTGATCCTTGAGAATAAGAAGAGCTCGCCGATCTTGCGTGATTGGTGGAGAGAGGGAAATGGTTGAAAGAGACCCGTCCTTAGTGGACTCCTCAACGGGGACTAGGCCTTCGAGGGCCGAACCTCGGTAAAACAAATCACTCGTGTCTCGTGTGCTTATTGCTTATGATTTGTTTGTTCTTTCCCTTTCTAAGTTTTTTCTTGCTCTATTCTTTGCTAATACTATTTGGTGTTGCTTTAAGTTAAATTCTCATTTAGTGAAGCAACACCTTGCAAGAAATAACTTGTGTTATTGCTCTACTTATCTAAGCCCCTTTGCTTTATTTCTCATAGACCTATTAGTTGTATTGTTTTATCAATTCCGCATTATTTGAAAGCAATACTCTTTACAAGCAAGGACTTAGTTTTTATACTCCAATAATTATATATCTTGTTCTAACCACTAATCAAGGGATCTAGTTGGGGGATAAAGTTATAATTTTCAGGTTTCGCCTATCCATCCCCCCCTCTAGGCGACTTTCACTCCTGAATGAGACATGAAAAGGGTAGAGACAGATATAGTACAAGGAACTTCGAGGAGTCCTCCACCCAACTACTCCGCTTCAAAGGTACGAACAAAGGCCCACAGGCCATGGTGGGTATCGCTCTAGAGGTAAGTAAGTCAAAAAAACAGACAAGATGAGAGCGAAAGAAGAGAGCTCCGAGGCGAACCACTCGTATGGCTCTCATAAGTGTACCTAGTGACAAGCCTCAGACACTCAACCACCACCACGACATGAATAACTCGAAGGTGACAAAGCAAGACCATTCACCATGGTGTACCAGAGGAACGTCTAAAGGCAGGGAATGACATACCCCCTCAAAATATTTTTGTAACACGACCACCCATTCCTTGGCTATATAAAGGGATGAAGGCTACACTATAATGGAATGCAAACTCAGTTTGTATACGTCACACAAGCACAAGAGCTAAGCGCTCCGCCTTGCAATACAAGAAAGCTAGCAACAAATATTTAAACACCATACCGGACGTAGAAGTTCTCTACAAACCAGTCTAAAAACTTCCTTCAAAACCACGACAATGCCATCGGGACAATGGCTCCACAACACCTTCCTAACCTACAAATTTACTTGTCATGGGGTCAAAACCACGACGAGGTTACTACCTAATGATGTTATCTCGCTTAAGGTCATGAAGTAGTTGGGAAATGAATGAAGGTGCTAGCGAGGATGTCCAAGACTAGTCGAAGGCCTAGTCCAACTGGAGTTCAAGTTTGTGTCAGTCTTTAGAATAGATGTCCATGACGCATAAAGACTGCAATTTTGAAAATACATATAATGATGGAAATATATGTTTATAAGCTAACTAATGGTTTTAGTTTGAGTCTAAATGTCACCAAAGTCAGCAAATCATTAAAACAAGTTAGTGTCTAGAATATGCTAAGGTGCTCTATCATTGTCTTTTGGTCTATTGGACCATGTATCGTCTTAGAGCCTATTAGGGGGCAAAACAAAGGGTGTGACGACTTTAGACTATAGTTGACATATATGTTAGGGTTTATATTTTCTTTAAATCAATCTATCATCGAACATCCACTATCTTTGGTTATGAAACTCAACTTTCATGATCTTAATCATACATCTTCAATTGTCCCTTTAATTGAGGTGAGTACTTTCAAGTTCTTGCTTGTGTTATTTATTTCGCAGTAGAAATTATCTTTCGTGTTGAGGTCAATCGAATCAGTGGCACATTTGATAGCTAGATATCTGTTGTTCGTGCTGCAACATTTCAGCATCAGTATAAACTTCATGGACCACGGTTTGAAACAATGAATAGAGGCACTCTAGACACCTAAGGCCTTGTTCGTTTGTGCCGGATTGATGGGTCAGAATGATTTCTGACCGAATTGCTTCTCTAATTTATATAAACTTTGATTAGCTAGAACGATTCTGGGTGTAATCCGACAGAAACGAACGAGACCTAAAGAGGGAGCAAAACAAGTAATGACTAATAAGAAAAAAGTTAGCCAAAACGGCATTATGTAATATAATCTTGTTCGTACCCTGTTGTTCCTCACCCTTAGTCCCATTTACTGAAATGGGCTCTTCATGTTCATCAGCAGATGCAATAAAATATTGGTGGCATTACTCTTTGGAACCAATAAGAAGTTTTTGTGATATTGATGGTATTTTCTTTTATACTTGTGTGGACTGTCTAGCGCCCTATATAGCACATTTTTGTCATTTAAACGGCCAGCATGTAGCGGGTCATGTATGGACCTCGCTTGAGACCCATTGATCGGCACGACACGCTAACTTAACTGGACCATTTAGACATCCATATTTCTCCACTCCATTGCACCGGCGCAACATCCGGTTTGGCTAAAACGCGCATGTATTTTCTAGCGATTGCAAAAGGATTGGAGTTGAGCTAGAAAGTCCTGTTCTTTTTAAAAATCTTGCCAAAAAAATCAAGATTAAGTGGGATTTAAAAAACCTTGCTCCTAATCAAGTAGAGGAGTTTCTTTGAAACACATAAATTTCACGTTGAACATATTGAAAATTAACATGTGTGCTGCAAAAGAAACAATTTTATTTGAGGCACCCGTTACCATTAAAACGTTAAAGCAAAACGCAGCTACTAGACTTCATAGAAAATATCATTACAAATATTTAAATAAGCAGGATGGCTAAATAATTGTGTAACCCGAAGCAGAAATATATAGCAAATTTTAAGGCATATTTGGATCACCGAAAATTTATTATTAAAAATTAGAACATGTTATCACAGTAATATCGAGTAATATAATACACTATAATCTTAGAATCTAAATTCTAAATGATCAAAATGTACCCAACAAGTCGATTACTAATTCCTGGAAGGAAGGGTTTTGGATACAGCAGCTAATTGAGTCAGTTATATTCAATTTCCCAATAATACCTCGTATATTTATTTAAATGGGTTGAATCACAAAATACAGACTAAAGGATCTGGGTGGAATCGAACCACCTTCCGTCAAAGACTGTAATGGACAGTCCTGTGAGGGCCTCACCGTGTTGAGATAAGATCCACAGTTAGGGGACAGACAGCGCTAATGACGCGTGTACGTTTCAACGCTGATAAAAAACTAAAACAATTTTCAAATTTTGTTTATAACAAAATTGTAAACAAAATTATGTAAAATTAGATCACAGAAACAATTTTCTACGCGCCTTGGTTAACAGTATTAGTTACAAATGGCAGCAATCAGTGGTATTCAGAATGCAACAAGACTATCGAAGAACAAGTAAAAAAATCTGAGTTACTGATAATGGACATGTACCTTCGCAGAGCAAAATCGAGTTATTGATAATGGATGTAGTGAAGTCTCCAAAAACAATTGCAAACAATGGCTCCTCAGAAGTAACAATCCGACAGGAATATATACCAACAATGAAACAGCAAGATCACTGAAAAACAGTCGCCAGAGACTGCTCATGTCCACCGCAGCCATTTACCATGACGACCAAATAAGGCATTTTTACTTATCCACAAAACATTTGTTTATCTACAGTGTAGATTTAACTAAATGCACAGCAAAATATGGAAAGTCAAAACATCTTTTAATTTTAAGGAGGGAAAAACATCTGGAAAGTCAACACATCTTTTGGTTTGGAAAAGAGAAAAAATTAAGAAGGAATTAAGAATAAACTCACTAAGGAGAAAGCTCAAACTAATTGTTAAATAGCTAACAATACGTGAGTGTTTGAAACCTCTGTATCCAATTTTAGAGGCTAACGATGAGTTCTAGAATTTCCATAAGACCGGACTAAAGCAAAGCATCTTATCCTGCAAAATAAAGTTGTCCTCCCTTCACATACACGCATGCAGTGCGCATGCCTTTCATACAAGACGGGCACTCCCGGCGCCACCCCTTCACCCGCGTAGTATCAACGTCAATGCAGCTTCCACGCGGACGGTAAAAATAAGCTAACATTGTGTATAAGTGGAAATTTGAAATGTTGTATTTAAAGCATCTACAACCTACCCTATCTTAAAATATAGAGCAAATCAGTAAAAACAGCTCCAACACAGTGCCCTATTTTATAAATTTCATCAAGAAAATATAGGGCACATTAAGATCCAAATATACTACTCTCGGACTAAGGCTCTATCCATGTTTTCTACATTATTCTAAACATTTTTTCTAATAATATAATTTACTTCCTAAAATACATGATTAAAGCTTAAATGTAGAAGCACAATTTGTTTTTGGCGACCTGAACACTGTAAATGTAGTATTTTAAATTTGAGACATCATTGAGTCACCTTGTTAGAAATGCTCTTAAACCTTGCTCTTAAACCTAGGGGATATGCGAATACAATAGCAATGCATGAACAACTAGTCATCAAATATTAAAACGTCACAGATTGTAGTGCAAAAAAAAAGAGAGAATCCCTGGTTTTCACCTATACGAAACCTTAGGAGATACTTGAAACCTAGCTTCAACTCAAGAGAGATCAATAATAGGTAAGTACTCAAATGAACTATAGTGCAAGTTGAACAAGCTCTTATCTGAGTTATGTCTAGTATCTAATTGTGAGCTTGAGCAGAAAATTTCTTCCCTGTCCGGTGACCAAGAAAGAAAGCTTTGAAGGCCATAGCCATTTCATACTGACGATGCTGAACAGTGACCTTCACATCATACAAATAATCCGTCCACCGTGTAGGCACTGCAGTTGACCTTATATACAAACACCGTGATGAGGCAGGAGGTCTTCATATGGCACAGCAGTTAATCTTCATGCGGTGACAACGATGTATCATATAAACTAAAACGATGTATCATATAAACTAACTACAATAAAATGACTGCAACCATACGTCTCGCATTCGAAGCTACAACAAATAATACACAGGTGCACCTCTCGGTATATACAATATATAACTTCTCAAATATAACAAAGGAAACTAAAAATCTTCCATAATGCATCTAGATACGTTTTTAAATGATAATGACAGACAAGTTCACCGAAGGACATTAGACGCATGCAGGAACAACTGTAGCTAATAATTTTGAATATGCCGGAACGACTCAACTAGCGAATAGTTTTTAGTACGCTGGAACTGACGTAGGTCATTAAACTTAGCAAATAATTATGACGTTTTTATCATCTCACATGAGAATCTGGAATTGCCCAGATTTTCAGACCTAGTTCGTCTGAACAAATATTGAATACCAACATACGTGACTAATTTCATTTATACTCAATTCATATATTCCAGATGCTATCTCCAGTCAATGTTTTTCTTCAATGGTCAATAGAAGACCCCCGTGCGAGAAGCGTTGGGTGAAGAACAAGAACGCCTTACAGAGTGAATGAACGTCTTTCGCATGTGCTTTATAGCCTTACGGGATAAGCGTTGTGGCGCGCGAAGTTTCGAACGGTTGATGGTGATTTCAGTAACTTGCTAACTTTGCTGTAAATTGAAAATGTTTAGATCCGGTTTGTACCTTGTGTGTTGCGTTGCGATGTAGCCCCGTTCAATTTGCAGCACGCCGTGAGACGAGAAACCCCGTTCAATTTGCTGCAGCGCCGGTGATGAAGCGTAGGACGAGAAGCCAAACAACACGAAGCAGGGCACGGGGACACAATGGGCGGGAGAACCCAGGGATAAAAAAACAATTCCCTGTGCGATCTCCCACCCAGCACACAAAACCAACATCTTTATTACGATGCCTGCCATGCGAGCGCACCCAACATGGCAAAGGCCTTCAAGATGTCACATCTCACTTCTTTTTCATGTATCCTTTTCCCCTCCTTCGTCTCCCGCCACGCTTTAGAAGCCCGCCGACGCCTCCCAAATGTCCAGTCCGCTAAGATCCAGATCCCCCGGAACGTCGCAGCTCGGCAGATATCAATTCGACGGATCGGGCACTTGTAGCAACAAATTGTAGCACCCAGTTTCCTTAAACACGCTGATCAGAAACCTCCAGGCACGAAAACCATGCAGCCTCGTCTCGCTTCAAGCCGATGCGTCAACTCAGCAATCAAACGAAACAGATCGGAACCTGCACATCATCACAAAAACAAAACCATACGTTTAGAACAATCAAATAACAGAGAAAGACTCACCGTTGTTCGATCGGACCAAGCATCTGATCCGAAAGACAGGCGGAGGCTCAGATCTAGACGAGAAGAGGATTTCATCAGCCAAGAGGAACGCGGCGACTTTTCTTCACAAGGCAAAGGCCCGGGTGCCGAGGCAGGCAGAAGATGCTAGGGTTGGAGCGTACGAGAGGGAGAGGAATCCAATGTATTTATTGTCCAGTTAGCGGAATCCAACGGCTGAGATGAGGCAGTTGGAGTTGGACGGTCAGGATGGCGAGCGCGTGACGGAACGTGTAATTGCGTGGGCTAGCCGCAGCTTGCGGGCAATTAGCGTCACTGCATGCGTCATTGTTTTTCAGGATCTGTTGCGGACGAGAATACAGGTGATTCGCTTGTGGCCACCATGGTCGACGGTCCTCAGTAGTTGGTTCGTAGAGATTTTTATCGGAACTAGGCTACTGGCCTACTGTAGATGGAGTAGACTATCTAGGACATGACGTATGTACCTCAGTACCTGTACACGTAGCATACACTGCCGCCCAGCTGTAGATGGATTGCTAGTCGTGTCATGGGCGCCCAGCTGAATTGCTGCATTGTGCACATACTACATCAACTCCTAGCCTTACAAAAAAAAAAAATCAGCTCAAACAACCTGATGATGCCTGCCAGCATGTCATTAATCCAAACTAATAATAGTTAGGGGGAGGCTGCAGCCGTAAATGTTTTCAGCCATCATTTTGGGCATAGGCAGGCACACATTGTAGCAAGGGGTATTCAATCGAATACCCATTATTTTTGATAAAAAAGTTTTTATATACAATATATGTTTTGTATATACACTGAACTATTATCACAAACATAAAATAACACTGCTTTACAGCTATTAGGCCCAAAATTTTTTATGTCAAACAATTAATTCTTTGACATGTTGAGTGCAGAACAATAATATCTTAGTATTCATTTTTTGTTACATGAGTTATGATCTAATTTACTAGTTGTGTAATGTATATGCTCAATTATGTGTTATATATTTCATATACTATGAAATACTTTTATGTAATACTATAATCGGTTATATATATGTTAAGACGACTAACTAGGATTTAGACTATAAAATAAAAAATATGCTCCATTAAAATTTTGAATATTCATTCTTTAAATCCTGGGCCCACTCCTTATTTTGGGTAATGCCAAGAGCACGATGATGATGATATCTCTCTCTGGGACGCGCTCTCCTCCTCATAAGTTTGATAATCTGTCAGTGTACTATTGTGGTGTACCTTGATTGCCAAAGAAAATTGGAAAAAAGGAAAAGAAGTCGCTGGCTAAGATCAGCTAATAAGCTAGTTTCTGAAACCTGGCTTATAAAAAAACTGGTTAATGGTGTTGAGAACTATCTCAGTTTTAATAAACTGCCTTTAACTAGGTAAGGCTACCTTCTTGGTTTTTAAGAAACCAAGAATCTAATTTCTATACAACTAGCTCACACTTCATGGGTCAACATTATCTGGGCCAACCACTACAGCAATTCGCTACCCTCAGATAAACTAGTAGGCTCATTCTAGTGAAGAGACATTCTTAAAATTCAAGAATCTTATAAAGAGTTAGCCCGGATGGAGATTGGAGATGGAAAAACAACACTTATGTGGCATGACAACTGGGATGGCATGCGCAAGTCTGCAAGATACCCAGAACTTTGGTCCTTCGCTTCCATCAAAGACATCACTATTCACCAAGCAAGAACGGTAGCCTCGCATGAGATGTTCCACACTCCTCTGTCTGTTGAAGCTTTTGAGCAGTTTCATGCTTTACAAGACTTATTGGCAAATCTTCCGCAACATGATCAGAGAGACAAATGGCTCTGCAATGGTTCCTCTATCCTGTTTTCCTCACAGAAGGCCTATACTCATATGTCTGGCAACCAGTGGACTTACCCCATTTTCTCCTGGTTATGGAAAGCAAAATGTCAGCCTAAACACAAGGTCTTTTTTTGGTTACTACTTAAAGATAGATTAAATACCCGATCATTCCTCAGGCATCGATCTATGCCACTAGACTCCTACACTTGCGACAACTGTATCCTACAACTCGAAGAGACGGCTCTTCATATTTTTTCATATGCAACTTTGCTAGAATATGTTGGTTCATAATAGGCATCACACCGCCAAGAACAACAAATCTAATCAATACCTTGCTGAGGATTAGAATGAGATGGCAAGTACCATGGAGAATGGAAAATATCATCATTATGACCTGGTGCATTTGGAAAAGCGGGAATAATTGGATTTTCAACGAGACCCCGCCCACGGTGGATGCGTGTCGGGAAATGTTTAAAAGAGAAATGAGTCTCGTGTGCCACCGAGTTAAACCAGAGATAGGTGACAAAATTAGCAATTGGATTCAATGTTCTGTATCGTAATCACTTTTTCCTTTACTGTAAACTACTCATATTTGGCCAAGGAATAATAAAAATACTGTAGGTCCTCCCTACAGTAACTTAATCTTCAAAAAAAATCTATACAACTAAGATATAAACTAGTATATTTGGAACCACATCAGTTAATTAAAACCAGTTTCCTAAAATTTGGATGCTTTCAAACAAATAGTGCTTCAACAGTGCCCCTAAAATTAAACTAGTACAAACTATCCAAGGAAGGAAACTGGGTGGGTCTCCCAGCTCAGATGCAGCACATGGACCCACATAAAAGACCCCCGCCCCACCTGTCATCATGATTGGCCCAGCTGCCATGTGGGGTCCACTCTGAGCTTACGGTTACAGAACAGGTACAACAGTTGCCCACAAAACTTTGCACGATTCTGCCTTGTTTGAGGGCCACCATATTTCTCTACTACTACTTATGTTATTAACGTAGGCGTCCACTTTTCGCTATGGTGCACGGTTCTACCATCGCGCGCGCTCCCTCCGCCTCCCTCCGTAAACCACGCTCGTCCTCCACGCTGCTGCAGCGACAAATCCTGTCTGCAGCTGCAGCCCCGCAGCGACGAATCCCACGAATCTCGCCCGCAGCTGCAGCCCCGCAGCGACGATTCCCGCCCGTAGCTCCCGCCCGCAGCTACAGCGACGAATCCCGCCCGCGGAGGCTTCCTTCTATGGCGACGAATCCCGTTGTACCCTCGATACTGGTACTACCTCCTCCCCCCCCCCCAAACCTCGTTGCTCCCACCAGATCCGGCCATAGCGGAAAGATCCGAGGGGTGGAGGGCGGTGGCAGGCAGTGTCGGGGTCCGTGAGGGTGAAGGGGTCGTGGGCGTTGGAGGACGACGAGTTGCTGTGGGTCACGGAACTGGATTATCTTTAGCGCCTAGAACCCCAGCTGGAGCGAACACGGAGTCGAGGAAGAAGGCCGAGGCAAGGAGGAAGGAGGAGAGGGATGCTGAGCTGCCTTCGGGACTGCGGTGCGGTGTAATCCAGAACCCCAGGTCGGGTGAGTTTGCTGCTTGCCTGCTCTCAACCTTGCTTTGCTTCATATTCCATTCAGATGTCCACTTATTTGGTACTCGTTCAAGTCAGTTTTTTGTGCTTGTTGCCTATTTTCCCTGTCCATTGGACATCACTTCCTCATTGTTTTTACAACATATTGTTTAGCATCTGTTGATTTGTACATTCCCTCACAGACCGATATGGTCCAATCATCCTACTTGTATTTATATATTATTAGTCATTCAATACTCTTGAACTACGAAGGTCATTTTCCTAGGTTGTCATAGCTCCCGTGTATAGTTGCTTTTTGCTACATCCTGGCCGCTGCTTGACTCCCTAGCTTTCATCACCTCTTGGAAAAAGTTCAGCAATTCATTGCGAGCTAAATGAACCCTACTTGTGTGTATATATATAAGGAATAGAATCGTGCATTTCAGAATACATACAGGCATGTGTTTTCCTAGATCAATCTAAATATTCTCTGAACAAACTTTGTCATTTGTTTCTGAAGAAGGGGGTGAAACATGGCATCTCTTGTTTGTCTCAAGATTCGCATGGTGCATACATTGTTGTGTCCTGTATGGATAACAAGTAAATTTAGACCTTGCCATCTAGACTCTATGCCTTTCAAAATCTACTTGTACTATGTTCTCCATGTGAACAAGGGTTCCATAAAGGTTTACACTAACAACAAAATACTATTTATGGAACAAATTCTGCCAGTGTAAACCTTTATGGAACGCATACAGATATTTCTCCTCTCTTCAGCGCTGTCGAAGCTGGTGCCTAGCCTCGGAGGCATGCATGCTGACATAGAGGATCACCTCTCTACTCTGCGCCACTGTCGCTGATCTCCTTAGTCTCCAAACTGCTCCCTCATTGTCGTGTAGTAGAAAGGGGACCAATTCCTCTTCTTGGTAAGACAAAGAACCCTAGCACATTGCCACAAATTCATGTGAGGAATTAGGGGTATGGCCTAAAAACCCAAGATTTTATCTCTTTTTCTGTCATCAGTTTATCGCGAATTTCTTGTTGCATGTCGCGTGTGCAGCGAGTGGTTCTCCAAGAATTCTGGGGATCCTGATAAGAGCTGACGGACCTAAACACAGATTAGCCCCCCCTAGCATTTTTGGAGTCAATTTTTACAGTTAAGTTAGGGTTTGCCAGATCAACAGAGGCTTCAAAAAGTGCACCTCACCCTTAATAATGTTTTTACTTCTTGCATACTTTTAGGTTCTATACTCTAGCTTTCTTGTTAGTCTCCTTCAAGACATTTCATTATGCCTTATTGTCTTATTTATGATATGACTATTTCCTTCATGGTTTATTCACTTGATATGTTGCTAAGGGCCACATTATGACAGCAAGAAACTATAAGAAATCGTTGATTAGGTGTCTTTTGAGTAACTGTAGGAGGTTTGATTCAGAATAATCCTCCTTTAGTTCAATTATGTCAACTGCCTTGCTGTTGACGGTTGGTACCATTTGGATAAATGTATTTCTACAAGCTACACTGTTAACTCTATGATTTTTCGGTAAAGGTTGGGGATCCTTGTGAAAGGTGTTTGATCCCTTGCAAGCACTAGCAGCGACATCTAAGTCTGTTGATTGTCTAAAAATTGTGCATTAGTTTGCATGTGATTTTCTTGTTGCTGGAGCCAGTAACGGTAAGGATTCCTAAAGCTATGTGGTCTTTTGCCAAAATTATTTTGGCCAACCTAATGTAACCTGAGAACCAGAATATATCAGTTCATAAGGACCTGGTATCACTACAAGCTTTTAGTTTGGGCTTCTTTGGGCTTCTATTTTTATTCTTTTTTTCATTTCATGTAATATCATGATTCAGTTGTGTAACAGTCTATATTTTAACTCTTAAAACTAATCCACAAACACGCATTTGCGAGCAGGAACCTTAAGGGAATACTAATTGGTAGGATATATGCTTTTAGTTGATGAAATATATTCATCTTCAACTTCAATGTAGTTATGTTTAGTCATAGGAGATTTTACCATTCATTTTGTTGGTTATGTAGGTGGGCCTACAGACGATGCTTTCTTTATACAATAACTAGGTATATACCCATGCTTTGCTACAGAATCAATATGATAAAATACATTGTTCTATACTTTGTTAGCATCATTAAACCTTAAAAGATATAGTAAGGTGCTCGTACGTGGCTAGGGTTTGGATTTCTTTCTGATTGCGACATAGGCAATGTCTACTGGGTTCTATGATTTTTCTTGCTAGTGAGTATGTTGGTAGTTTCTTTTTTTGCTTCCTATGTATGATCTCTGTCGTTTTAAATTCCTAGGGATGGATAAATATTACTAGGGAAACTTTAGATGTGTTCATGTCTATATATGATTGTGCAAGCTCTGCCAACCATATGAATTCTGAAATGGGCATATCATATAACTTCGATTACTTTTGAACGAAACAACAATGTGTATATGAGAGAATAGTAGTACCAACGCACGACCTTACTATATCTTTTAAGGTATATAAATATCCACTTTTAGTGATGCTAATAAAAGTATAAAATAATAATTATTGTTTTTATCTATCAATATATTTTATCATATTGGTTCCATAGCAACGCATGGGCACATACCTAGTATATTATATACAACAACAACAACATATGTGTACTACCTGGAGTACTTGACTAAGTCTTGGGGCTATTCGCTTCGGATTAAAGTTAGTTGTTTGGACTGTTGCAGTTGCAATTTATAGAGACAGAACACTGTAGAAGTAGTAGAAACTAATACGAATTAAAACAAACTAGTATTTTACAAATCACAAACAATGCACTTCTTCTCCTTCTTGTAAACTTCAATATAAATTCTGGTACATGCCACGTGGATCTATATACTACAGTTAATATGCAACCATTTTGGATTTATCGCTCAGGCTCGAAAACTATAGAGCTACTAACACTGTCCTTCGTTCTACTGAAAACTATTATATAGTGCGTATAAAACTTTGACTATTATATATATGGTCGAGCTAATGGAAGCCTAGGTTTTTCATTAGTACCGGGAAGCCTCAGTCAATTCAGTTTGTCGATTGGGGCAGCATGCAGGTTTTCTGGTCCGGTCAGACCAAAGCGTAAAACATTTGCGAAATAAGCGTAAACGAGTTCATGTTTTAGCGTGTAAACTGTTGAGCTGTTTGCAAACGAGATACGCGAGAAATTAGCAAACGATAAATGGTAGTTTCTGAAAATATCGCGTGGCATCGAAAACTCGGTCCAGAAATATACAGAGAGTATTGTGTAACCGAATTCATTTAGTAGTGTAAATACTAAAGCTGTTTCGTAACAAGCCGTGATAAAATCGCCCGCGTTGTAGGGACGTTTCCGAGAATATCTTCGTGCATGCATGTACACGCTAAATGGACCATAAATGAACACAATATATTGCATAAATGATACTAACAGAAATTGGACTGTGCGGTGCATATAAGAAAGGATCGTGGTGGCGTCTCTTCATAATTGAACCATGGCAGACACCGGAGAACAAGATAAAGGTGATGTTTCTTCTTAAACATGGTGCAGTGCTGCATCAGGTGAGTTAAAATCTGACGTGTACCATCGTTTTGTAAATCCATATTAAAATATGCTGGTCGATGTGCAGACTCACGCAGTGGGGTACCAGCAGCGTATACACTTAAGACGCTGGGAGGAGCACATGCATCGTCCAACCTAACACTTGCACCTCCGAACAGTAGTGCGAGTCCACAAAGTGATATTGTAACACCACCCGCAGATTTACGAGCGTCGGGGTCAATGATGACAATGCAATGGATAATGTAATGATGCGAGCAGCAAATCAACTGGTGCCTATGAGAACCATTAGTGATCATGAACAAGATACACCTCATATCCTACGGAGCCATGTAAGTTGTTTAGATATGTTTATGTCTATGCCACGATTTAATCAAACTTATGCATGATGACATTAAGAGTATGCACACCCACCAACTGACATTGAGTATGATTGTGAGCTTCTTTTGGCAAGATAGGCATATAGATTTATTCGCCGTGTGGATCTTGTGGTGAATTCGCTCCTGTATTTCTCACCATACACACTTAGGTTATCCCTTGTGTTTTCCATTCTAAGATATCCCTCTTGTATTTGCACGTAGTTCAAAGCTTAGATTTATTCTAGCAGTTGGACTGGTTCAGAGTAGTTCAACTTGCCTTTATAGCTGTTGAACTGGGTTGCACCAGTTGAATTGTAGATTTGACATTATCTCGAAGTTTGTGGTGATAATTTTTAGGTTTAGCCTATTCACCCCCTCTAGTCTACTTTAAATATCCTTTACAACTAATTATATAGTCATCGCATATAGGTTGGCTAAAAGAATGTTGAACAATTATTATCAGGGTCGCCTCCATTTATTCCATGTTTTGGAATCTGTGATACATCTAAGTCGACTCATAATCAGTAGCCTACTTCTCTTTTTCTTCTCTCTCCTCCATCTTGGCAAAAAAATGATGTGGTAAACCATTTAGCCTACTTACATCATCCTATTATACTTGCTCTTAGTCAAGTATTGAAGGATCCAAACTTCGATGGGGAGTTGGGTAGCACCTCCAGTGTGATCTCTAACTCATTCTTAGATAAAGCTCTCATGCACTACCAGAAGGTAAGATGCCTTCTTTCTCTTCAAGCTATTGTTGGATAGCCTTCTAAGCTTTTCTCTCAATCCACATGGGCAACCTTCTGAAGCTCCAATGAGACCCCAACTTCATTTATATACGTTCTTTTTGCGGCACCCCTTGATCTTTTCACTTAGGGTGCTAACCAATATAGCCTTGTCAAGTCTATCCTTGCGTTAATATAAGTGAAAATATCTGAAAGCAAATAATGTTAGTTTAATTGAACATATTATCACTCAACCATCAAAATCATTAAATGGCTCTAGATAAATGACATTTCTGTTACACTGAGATCCAACTAGGAGATTCAAACATGATTTGAACTTTGTCGGTACCCTGAAATAGGGGTACCCCTTGCTACAGTATGAAGACGCTATACCCGCGGAGGCTACCTCTAGTCACGTGGTTAACGGCGCCCGACCCCACCACGTGGGTGGGTCCGGAGTCGCCACGTGGCCAGGGAAGACGATATACTCCAAGATATCAACAGTGGGTTCGGACCCCCATGGGAAAGTGCCGAACCTCTGTACATGTAGACCGGACCTCCGGGTAGGGTCTGGAACCCCCACGGGCGCGACCCGGACCCCGGGACGGGTCCCAGACCCCTCTTTGTGGGATCCGGGTTACCCACAGCCGGGTCCCAGGACTCTGGGACAGAGAATACCCAGGCCTTGCTCAGGCAGGGGTCCGGTGCCGACACGTGTCCGGGCCCAGCCTGGTGCGGGCCTGTCCGCATAACGCTACTGCTCCCCGCCCAGGCGGAGACCCGATGCTGCCACGTGGCCTACAGTGCGTGACGTAAGCCAGCGGGCGGAGCATGATGTAAGGTCTCCGGGTTGCGTGGCCCCTGCATTTATTGCGGATAAGGCGCGCCGCCTAACAAGCGATGTGCCGCCTCGGCATTTAATGAGGCATGCCCACTCTGCTGTTAGGCGGCGACCTATCTGTTCCACTGGCAAGCAGTGTGCCACCTCAGCATTTAATGAGACTTGTCCATTCCGCTGGCAGGCGGCATGCCTGTCTATTCCGTTGGCAGGCAGTACGCCTGTGCTACCGCATGCGCTGCACTCATCATGACTCGCGCGTTACCAAGGACGCTGCAGCAAGATATCAATACTGTATGCACTACGGATATTATGGCGCTCGGAGATCACCCTGGCGTTACAGGCAGTAGTTCCTTCCTTCCACTTGTCCCTAGGCCCACATGTCGGGGCTCAGTATCCTTGTATGTGCCCCCCTTGAACTATAAAAGGGAGGGCACACTACGTTACAGAGGATGAGGCTCATTCAGACTCACGCACACTCACTTAGACTCTCAGACTCACAAGTTCATACAAGCTCTCAAGCTCAATACAACACACAGTGGAGTAGGGTATTACGCTTCGATGGCCCGAACCACTCTAAACCCTTGTGTGTTCTTGTGTTCATCGTCCATCTAGCAACAGGCAAAACGCTTAGCCTCCCTCCACATCTTAGGATTTAGGGCGGGTGCATTCCGCCACCCGGCCGGAGAATTTCCTCTCCGACAAACTTTTAGGCTCAAAGTTGAGGCAGGTAATCGAGATATCTTCCTTTTCCTATTCGAAATTTCATGCATGGTAGGTAATTTGAACTTCAGTAGGTTGTTATGTTATCATTGGGTAACTAAACTTCTTCCTTTTCTCAATTATGTTACCATAGGTAATCTAGACTTCTCCCTTTTATGTCTTTGAGAGCATCTCGACCATCTTGTGAACTTGTTAGTTCTCCAAATGCCTATAGAAACCATAAGTATATGTGTTGTGCTATTGTTTTTTCTCAACTACCTCTAAAATATCAATTTTAAAATATATTATATAGTTTTACATTAGAACCCTAAACTATTTCTAGCAAAATAGATTTTATACTTTCTTTATCTCTTATAAAAAAACTTTTGTGTTTTAAGTCCAATGCTCATGTACTTTATCGACCGCCACGTCAACTATCAATCATTATCAACACTAGTACTAACAAAGTGCTCGTGCGTCACTACGATTCTCTTTTATGCTTGAGTATAAAATATAAAACACAAAGACGTGTATAATATTGGCTAGGTGAATGTGAATGTATATTTAGAGTCAATAACCATGGTTCAAATTCTCATTTGTGCATAATTTTAGCTTTTTATCATATAAATGTGGGGGACAACGATGGTCCAAATGTTTCTTCATAATTTGTTAGAGCCCTAAATTAATTTTAGTTCCAAAATAAATAGAAATAGGATCCGATTCTAATACGATCCTTAAATTTTATAGTGTAAAATTTAGAGCCCATTATCACCCCTATATACAACAGATTCATGGACAACTCAAGAGCACTTAAGGTTATCTAACATATGCCGTTGCATATGGCACCTGTGAGAAGGATCCTAAGGTGTAAGGTGGGGAAATGGGTACCACCTCATTTCTAGGCTCTGCTAGTGGAAAGCTAGTGGCAGCGAGTCTGATGGCTCACTGCTACGGGCACGGTGGTTGCGATGCTCGCTTGCTTGCTGCCACTCTTGTGGTTCCCACAAGAGCTGCGAATGCGAAACTAGAGGCTGCGATGCTATGGAAGGTGTTGCTAACCTTTACCGGTAAGTCTTAATTGATCATGTTAATCTTTTATTTGAACTCCCCACACAGAACTTTGTGGACACTGGCATGAGGCCTCAAAATTTTATTAGAGAACTGGATCTTACAAGTTTAGCAGAAGACTATCCAAAGTTGAGAGAACTCATACAAAGGAAAGATGAAATTGTTGCTAAGTCAACTTCACCGCCAATGTATTATAAGTGTGACCTGCGAAAACATGTTTAGAATTGTATTTTTGCATCAGCAAGATATATACGAAAAAATTACACATCTCAGAAAATGCATATATATGATGACCTACTATTTATTGCAATTTACAGTCGCACGATCAGGTCAATATTTTTCTCTATTTCTTGGACTCCTTTGAACTTGTTGTGAAGCTCCCGGGCCATACTAACTCTCCAAGTTGTTCAATTGTAGAAGGCATCCGCCCACTCATCTGGTCTCCCATGCTACGACAACGACAACTCTTTCACCACGATTCTTCAGAGCCGTGGAGTGCCAGTTCACTCTCAAAGGCTGGAGAAAGGAAGGCTCATCATCATATGAAGTCGGTATGTCTTTCTTGATGCACAGCTCTCCCTCTTTTGTGCATTCTGTTGCCCATCGAGGGCATGAGAACTAAAAAACTCTCATGCAGTTGTTGCAGGAGAAAGTCCTATGTGGAGTGGCCACCGGGAACTGGTGAACTAGATATCTGTTGTTTAGGCTGCAACATTTCAGCATTAGTATAAACTTTATGGACCATGGTTTGAAACAATGATCAGAGTGGCACTCTAGACAGCGAAAGAGGGAGCAAAACAAGTAATGACTAATAAGAAAAAAGTAGCTAAAACGACATTATGTAATATAATCTTGTTCGTACCCTATTTTTCCTCACCCTTAGTCCCATTTACTGAAATTGGCTCTTCATGTTCATCAGCAGGTGCAATAAAATATTGGTGGCATTACTCTTTGGAACCAATAAGAAGTTTTTGTGATATTGATGATATTTTCTTTTATACTTGTGTGGATTGTCTAGCGCCCTATAGGGCGCTTTCTAACAACTATGTTTTAAACCCTTATATTTTGTATATATATATATATATATATATATATATATATATATATATATATATATATATATATATATATATATATATATATATATAAAAGGTAAGGCTATTGGGAGCCCTGGGCTTCCAAGCATATGGTGGAAGCCCCAGCCACCCCTGCACATCTGACCAAACCAGTCCCAGCCGCCCTCACCCGACCATGCCAGTCTGACCGCCTCCACCCCTGCGCCCATCCCTGTATGCGTGCATTTTGTTTTCATTTGCATGCGTAACAAAATTGGAAGGCATGCGCACAACTTAAGGAGATAGATTGACATGCATAGAAACAAAAAATCTGATTTAAATACTTTATTCTGTCCATAAATATAGGATTTCTATAACAACCATGCAACTAATCTTGTTAGAAATATTTTATGATATACACTGATACTAATTATGCTACATATTGTAGTTATTTATGTAATACTTTAGACCGCATAAAAAATTAGTTTTTTCCTGCGGCATCTGTACAAATTTAGGATGACAAGAATGTGTGTTGAGAGAAAATGGATTAACATGCATAGAAACAAAAAAAATCTGATTTAAATGCTTTATTTTTTCCATAAATATAGGATCACTACATACAGCCATACAGTTAGACTCGTTAGAACCAGTTTATAATATATATTGATACTAATTATATTAAAACTCGACCTGCGGGGGGTAAAACAGCCCCCGAGCATTGTATTAAGAAGAAGACCTTCTCACATAGGTCGAGAAAACCCCCGAACCCCTGTCCCACCCATACACAGCAGCATCGAAGCCCATGTGAGAACGACCACGACCGAGGCTGAGCCTTAGGCCTATGCTTTGGTGTGGAACATACGAGGGGATTTTTTTAACCACAGCATGAAATTCGCTCACACGGGGAGTCGAACCTAGGACCTAAGGAGTGCTACTTAGACCACCTAAACTCAGCTAGAGGCCCTTTCGCGATACTAATTATATTACACATTATAGATATTTATGCAGTGTGATACACCGCGTAAAAAATCAGTTTTCTGCTGCATGCACACAAATTTAGGATGACAAAGAATGTGCGTTGAAAGAAAATAAATTGGTATGCATGGAAACAAAAAAACTAATTTAAATGGTTAATTTCGTCCATAAAAATAGGATCTCTGCAACAGCCATTCAGCTAGGCTCGTTGTTACCAGATTATGACATATACTAATACTAATTATGTTATACGGTGTAGATATTTATGTAGTGTGGTACATCACGTAAAAAAATTTGTTTCCTCCTGCATGCACATAAATTTAGGATAGTAAGAATGTGTGTTGAAAGAAAATGATTTGACATGCATAGAAACAAAAAATCTGATTTAAATGCCTTAGTTCGTCCATAAAAATAGAATTTCTACAACAGTCATGTAGTTAGGCTCGTTACAAACAGTTTATGATATATTTTATACTAATTATGCTATACGATAAAGGTATTTATGCATTACGGTACACTACTCAAAAATTGGTATGGAGTCACTATTTGGACGCATCTCCATGTTCGATTGTAAAAATCATCAGTTTTGAGTGAAAACCTCTCAGTTTTGATCGTAAATACTGAGCTAACGTAAATGTTAGAAACCCTTGCATACAAATATATAAACGTTTACATAAATTGTGAATAAAAATACCATAAACAGACAATAGATGGAAGGGTAGCCATTGATTGAAATATATGCCGTAAACACCTATTGACGTTGGCATAAATATATACACAAAGTAGTATAAAAACACGCCGTCGCTCACGCCCTAAGGGAGCCGTCGCCCGCTACACCCGTCTCTGGGATCCGACGCTGCTCGCACCTAGGGGAGAACGCCGTCGTAGCTCGCCCCTAGGGAAGTGTAAGGAAAATAGACCCCGGGCCATTTGGCTAATTGAGTTTTGGTGTTTGATGAACAACACAATCCGTGAACTAATAAGTTTTCTAGTGTTTGTGTTGTAGTTCACAGGATGCAAGATTTACTTGGACTAAGGAATTGAGGAAAGCAACACCTCAAAAGAAGACATTAAGAAGATTCAAGAAAAGTCCAAGTGTGCTGCTGCAGACTGTCTGTGCGAAGGCGCACCGGACTGTCCGGTGCCCACACGCCGGACTATCCGGTGCACCCGGGAACTCCAGCCCAATGGCTAGTTCGAGGTGGCACTCGGAGAGAAGACCACCGGACTATCCGGTGTGAGCACCAAACTGTCCGGTGTGGAAAAGCCTGCGGCGCCAACGGTCACCTACTCTGACAGAGCAATGGCTAGGCGCATCGGACAGGCTACAGTGCGCTGTCCGGTGCACCACCGAACTGTCCGGTGTGCCACAGAGAATTGCAGCTTTTCTCCAACGGCTAGAATTGAGTTGGAGCCTATATATACTTCACCCAACCGGCCATTTAAAGGTGTGGGAGCCCAAGCAACATACCAAGGCATATAGTGCACATTTCCAAGAGCTCAAACACCCAAGTGCTTAATATAATCACTCGGTGATTAGCGTAGGTGCTTTGCGAAGTGCTTAGATTAGTTAGACCGCTTTAGCACTTGCTCTAGGTGAACCCTAGTTAGTTGAGTGAGTTTAGACAAACCACACAACCCCTCGACTCTTGCGTGAGTCGTTGTAATTGTACCGAGTGGGGCGAGAGTCTTGCGAGACCGTGACAACCGCGTTTGTGTCACGGCCGCCACCGTGTACTGGAGGGAACGAGGCCCGCGACGTTTCGGCCGGAAACTCGATAGTGGAGACGGTGGGGAGCGTTCGAGAGGAGCCGAAAGCGGAGCACCACTTGCGTGTGGAGAAGGCTCGCAGCTCTCTACGGAGTTACTCGACCGTGGTGCTTGGCCCTCGCGTGGGCTTCCCTTTGCGTAGGGGCACCAACAAGGATTAGTCGGGACCTTGCGTGGTTCCGGATACCTCGGTAAAAATACCGGCGTCATCCACGAGAGTTTGCTTTTCTACTTTGCTCTTTAAGTTTCTGCATTTATATTAAGCATTTAAGTTTCAATCTTGTATTCATACTTATTTAGTGTAGATTGAAACTTAGCCATTTGTGGTAGAGATAGCAACACTTAGACAAAACCTAGTTTGCACATTCTAGTTTGATTATTTGCATAGGTTTTGCTCTAGGGATTTAATTGTGGCCTAGTTTAGTAAAAGTTTTAGAAGTCCTAATTCACCCCCTCTTAGGCATCACCCGTTTCCTACAAGTGGTATCAGAGCCCGGTTTGGCTCATTTGAAACGCTTTAGCTTTACCGCTAAAAGAGCCGACGCTTTTTAGAGGAAGGGATGGATACCCATAGGCCACCACACTTCGACGACACTAACTTCCCTTATTATAGTGCTAGAATGGCTTGTTACCTAGAGGCCGTTGATCTAGGTGTTTGGAGAGTCACTCGTGACGGGATGAAACCCCTCAAGAATCCCGAGAAACCCACCACGAGTGAGGAAAAATAAATTCATTTAAATGCTAGAGCCAAAAATTGCTTGTATGAATCTCTTAGCATGGATATTTTTAATCAAGTATTTACCTTGAAAACTACTAATGAGATTTGGCTAAAATTGCATGAGCTCCATGACGGCACATCCAATGTCCGTGAGCAAAAACATTGCCTAGTCTTAAATGAGTATAATTCTTTTGCTATGAAAGATGATGAGCTTGTTCGAGACATGTATTCTCGTTTGAATCTAATTATCAATGAGCTCAATTCTATTGACATTAATAAGCTAGGTGATGTGGACATTGTGAGGAAGATTATCTCCCTGCTACCACAACAAAGATATGGGAGCATCATCACCATCCTTCACAACCTGGAGGACTTGAGCAACATGACCCCGACCATTGTGATTGGAAAAATTGCGGCTTTTGAGATGTCGCGAAAAATGCGTCGGGGAGAGGAGCCAACTTCCTCAAGACCATATGATTTTGCATGTGATGAAAGGAAGGGCAAAAAGAAGGCTCCTACTCCAAGTTCCTCAAGTGAAGAAGAGGAAGAAGAAGAAAGTAATGATGATGAAGATAATCAACCATGCACATCATCCTCCGAGGACGAAGAAACAATCCGACGCGTCGGAAAGGTAATGAGGATGATCCGCAAGATTAATCTAATGGTTGTGCCCCTGCAGGTCGAGGATCTTCTCTTTAACATTAATAGGAAAAAGCAAAGGAAGAGAGGATGCTTCGCATGTGGGGAGAAGGGCCACTTCAGGGACAACTGCCCAAATATGGCCAAACCCAAAAAGGAGAGGAGCAAAGGCAAGGCGCTAACAAGTGTTAGAACTTGGGATGATTCTTCAAGTGAAGATGAACCTCCAAGGACGCGCAGCCACCGGTCCTTATCACGCTCATCACGGTCATCACACAAATGCCTTATGGCAAGAGGTAATAAAAGCATTCCATCCTCTAGTGATGATAGCAGTAGTGATGATGAAGGTGAGGGAAAGCCCTCCATAGATGAGCTTGCGGAAGTCGTTGAATTTTTTCAGGATGTTTGCACTAAACAAAAAGCTCAACTTAAAACCTTGAAAAATAAGTTGGTTAGCTCTCAAAATGATTACAAAGGTTTGCTAGAGAAATTTGAAACTTTTGCAAACTTAAATAGTGAGCTATCAACTAAAATTGAGCTATTAGAATCTAGTGCTCCATCCACTGCTACCGATGATAGCCTTATTAAAAAGAATGAAAAACTTAAGGCTAAATTAGCTAGCTCCCAAGAAGCTATTGAAAATTTGCTAGAGAAAATGGAAATTCTTAGCATACACAATAATGAGCTAACTACTAAGCTAGAAAACATTGGTAGCACCCCAGCAACATCTTTAGTTGAAATACCTGAAATTATTAAGAAAGATGCTTCTACTTTCTGCTTTGATTTAATTGATGATTCTAACCCCTGCAACTAAGTCATTGTTGAGAATATTGTTGTAGAGATATGTTCGAATGAGGTTGCAAAGGAAAATGAACAATTAAAGCAAGAAGTGGCTCGCCTTGCCAAGGCTTTGTATGACAAGAAAGACAAAGCCAAACAAATCCGACCTCCACAGGATAACACCACTGCGGGAGTGAACAAGCCTGTAGAGGGAGAAACTGTGATTTGTAGGCTATGCCACATGGAAGGCCACAAGTCTTTCCAATGCAAGGCGATGACCAGGGATAAACAAAGGCAAAAGCTCAAGCAAAAGCCATCAAGCAAAATCTCCAACACCTACATTAAAAAGGTGAACAAAAAGGGTGCTACACCATATTTGATCAAGAAGAAAAAGAATGGAAAGGTGATAGCAATCAAGGCCAACAAGCAAGCCAACAAAGGAAAAGGGGCCAAATGCATCTGGGTGCCAAAGGAAATAATTTCAACCATGAAAAGCACCAAGAAGGTTTGGATCCCGAAAGGGAAGTGAGTGGACCGAAGGTCGTCGGGAAATTTGGAGAATTGGCAAAATTGGGATGTATATCATGGGATACATCATACTGGATCAAGTTTACTTGCCAAGTGGGTTAGTGAAAATTTTGGACCCAAATTTCCCACCCATGACTAAGGTAACTAGATTTATTGTATCTTTTGTTTTTAGATATGCGTATCTATTTACCTTGTATCTAGTTTACCTTTCTTGCCTAGTATTACATTTGTTATTTACCTTTGTTTTAAATTATGCATACTAGGTGAATCATATGGTAGGATTGCTTGTTTTTAATTCATACACTTAAGCAAACCTACATGGTTTAAAATGTAAATTTGAGCACGGCACATAGCTTCTATATCACTCTATAGTAAATGATGCATCAATTGAAAATTTTGATTTCTACAAGTTGTATCATTTAACTTATATGTGCCAAAGTTAGGATTGTAGATAATTTGCCCCTCTTGATCTCAAATCAAAGTGCAAGTCTCCTACAAGTATTCAAAACTTGTATGCACATCTCCAGGGGGAGGTTACTCTATACTTTGAGACTAACACCTCTTCAACTCTATTTCATGTGATAGTCTCATTGTAAGGAAAATGAGGTCCCTGGAGAATGACAACAAACTTCCACTGCAAAAGCTCCAAGAACTCTCATGTCTCACAAACACGCCATTGAGTTTCAATCGGTATCTTTGAGACTACATTTAGTATCATTTACATGTCTTCTCCAATAATTTGATTAGACTATATTTCATATCATATACTTCCATGTTGTTAAAATGCATAAGTAGTTAACTCATATTCTGTTACCTATGCATAAGGGAAGTTAGTCTTTTCAAATCATGTCTTGCACCTCTAATTTTCATATGCTTTTTCCTAAGTAGAGGATCTCTGTCAGGGGGAGTATTTCTTCATCTCTAAAAAGGGGGAGAAATTTCTTTCTAAAGAGAACACTCGTTTAGGGGGAGTAATCTTTTCAAATGGTATCATTCATGTGGTTTAATTTAGTATCCTTCAAGTGGTATCATCTGATGAAATTCTTGATGAGGGCAAGCTTTTATTTACTTCCTACATGCTTTTAATGTCTTCCTTTTTGGTGGTTGATGCCAAAGGGGGAGAAGTTTAGGGACCAAAGCAATGAAAATTATATCAAACACCAAACACCACAAATTTAAATTTTTATATCTACAAATGGTATTTCAAGTGGTTTTGGTTATTTGGTCCAAAAATAGGAAGTAAGTGAATTATGGAGTTAGGGGGAGGCTTAAGTCCATAATTTCACATTGTGGGGACAAACATGCATCCTAGCAAGTAGATTGCATATTTTCATTCCAATACTTGTATTATTTGCTTGCTTTGGTTGTGTTGTCATCAATCACCAAAAAGGGGGAGATTGTAAGGAAAATGGACCCCGGGCCATTTGGCTAATTGAGTTTTGGTGTTTGATGAACAACACAATCCGTGAACTAATAAGTTTTCTAGTGTTTGTGTTGTAGTTCACAGGATGCAAGATTTACTTGGACTAAGGAATTGAGGAAAGCAACACCTCAAAAGAAGACATTAAGAAGATTCAAAAAAAGTCCAAGTGTGCTGCTGCGGACTGTCTGTGCGAAGGCGCACCGGACTGTCCGGTGGCACACCGGACTGTCCGGTGCACCCGGGAACTCCAGCCCAATGGCTAGTTCCAGGTGGCACTCAGAGAGAAGACCACCAGACTGTCCGGTGTGAGCACCAGACTGTCCGGTGTGGAAAAGCCTACGGCGCCAACGGTCACCTGCTCTGATAGAGCAACGGCTAGGCGCACTGGACAGGCTACAGTGCGCTGTCCGGTGCACCACCGGACTGTCCGGTGTGCCACAGAGAACTGCAGCTTTTCTCCAACGGCTAGAATTGAGTTGGGGCCTATATATACTTTACCCAACCGGCCATTTGAAGGTGTGGGAGCCCAAGCAACATACCAAGGCATATAGTGCACATTTCCAAGAGCTCAAACACCCAAGTGTTTAATAGAATCACTCGGTGATTAGCATAGGTGCTTTGCGAAGTGCTTAGGTTAGTTAGACCGCTTTAGCGCTTGCTCTAGGTGAACCCTAGTTAGTTGAGTGAGTTTAGACAAACCACACAACCCCTCGACTCTTGCGTGAGTCGTTGTAATTGTACCGAGTGGGGCGAGAGTCTTGCGAGACCGTGACAACCGCGTTTGTGTCACGGCCGCCACCGTGTATCGGAGGGAACAAGGCCCGTGGCGTTTCGGCCGGAAGCTCGATAGTGGAGACGGCGGGGAGCGTCCGAGAGGAGCTGGAAGCGAAGCACCACTTGCGCGTGGAGAAGGCCCGCGGCTCTCTACGGAGTTACTCGATCGTGGTGCTTGGCCCTCGCGTGGGCTTCCCTTTACGTAGGGGCACCAACGAGGATTAGTCGGGACCTTGCGTGGTTCTGGATACCTCGGTAAAAATACCAGCGTCATGCACGAGAGTTTGCTTCTCTACTTTGCTCTTTAAGTTTCCGCATTTATATTAAGCATTTAAGTTTCAATCTTGTATTCATACTTATTTAGTGTAGATTGAAACTTAGCCATTTGCGGTAGAGATAGCAACACTTAGACAAAGCCTAGTTTGCACATTCTAGTTTGATTATTTGCATAGGTTTTGCTCTAGGGATTTAATTGTGGCCTAGTTTAGTAAAAGTTTTAGAAGTCCTAATTCACCCCCCCTCTTATGCGTCACCCGTTTCCTACAGGAAGTCTGCCGCCATCAATCCCACCTCAGCTGCGTTGCCAGTGACGGCACCGCTGTAACACCCTGAATTTGGGGGTAGAATTTTTTTCTTCTTTTTACTCACCAAATTCAGGCGTTACTCTCTTTTCTCTTTCGGTTTCGCTCATTCTTCGAAATTTCAAAGCAATATAGCGACTGGTGTCCATATCTTGTGTAAACAAAACCTAAGTTGACATGGGTATTGCATCATGCCGAATCATATTTCTTTGTCTGATGTTGTGCTTAATCGCGTGTTCGCCTAGTCTCGTTTCGAATTTTGTGTCGCGAATTGGATTCTGATCTGTGGTTGTGCGAGTCGTGGGTTTTGCCCTGCGGCCCAGCCCAGCCCAACCCAGCCTAGCCCAGCCTGGCCTGGCCCAGCGTGCCCCTGGCGCCCGTGCCCTCCCCCATGCGCGCCCCCTCCCGTGGTCTCTTTCTCTCATTTGGTTTTTCCCACGCAGCAACCTCCTCTACCACCTCTCTCTCTCTCTCCCCGTGGTGCCCTAGGTTTTGGAGATGGTGATCACCAGATTTAGACCCCGAGGTGAGCTCCCCTCCCCTCTCCCTCTCTCTCTTCCCCTCCCCTTTCTTCTTCCCTGCGCACCCCCTGTCCCCATCGTGCGCCCCCCGGCGGCCCTGCCCCTGTCGCGCGTCCCCTGCCCCGTCATGTGCCCCGGTGGCTCGCCCGCGCCGGCGGCCCCGCTCGCCCGCCCCCCCGGCGGCTCGCCCGCGCCTAGCGGCCCCGCTCGCCGCGGCCCCACGCTCGTGCCCCCCTGGCGGCTCACCCATGGCCCCTCGCCCGCGCGCCCCTCGGCGGCTCGCCCGCGCCCCGGCGGCCCTGCTCGCCCCGTGGCCTGGCGCCCGCGCACCCGGCCCCGTGCCTCGACGTCCGCGTCCTGCGCGCTCGGCCCCCGCGCCGCGTCCCGGCGGCCGTGCGCCCTGGCGGCCCTGTCGCCTGCCCTGGCGTGGCCTCGCGTGCCCCCGGCACGCACAGCGTGTTCGCGCGTGCGCGACTGTAGTGGCGCGGCGTTCGACTTTCAGCTTAATCCCTTTTTCAATTTTAGTTTAGCCGATGTGCTGTGTCGCGCGTTCCGCCGCGCGACAATTCATTTTAAATTCATCCTTGTTAATGATCTGTGTCGCGCGCTTCGTCGCGCAACATTTCGCTTAAAATTTAGTTCAGTGATGTATGCCGTCGTGCGTTTCATCGCGCGATGCTTAACGTCTCTTTATAATTAATGCAAGTGTCTCGTTGCGTGCTCCATCGCGCGACAAGTCGTTTATTTCTTAATTCAATTTAAGTGTTGTGTCGCACGTTTCGCCACGCGACAATCCTTTTAATTTACCTTTATCTATTCATAATAATTAAACATGGAACATGACTCTACCTTATGCTAAATGCGATGGCCAAATTAATAACGTTCTGTTTAGACGAGTATTTTAATTTATAATCGTGTAACGTGATCGCTTCTCGACCGTAGCCTCGACCGTTGCTTTCTCTTTCTCGTTTAGTTGTAGGTGCGAGCCCTTCGTCGAATGTCTGTTTATTTATTGTATGGTGTACTGTTCCTTTGTATTAAATTTGTGAAATATATGTTTGAAACTCGTATAGATAACGGTCAGTTGGCGGAGTCCAAAGGAGTTGCAGGTGAAGACCCTGAGCAACAGTCGGTTGGTGAAGGCAAGTGTCCCTTGACCCATCTATGTCCTACTCATTCTTATAATTCACTTCCCGCATTTACACATTTATACCTAAGGATTGACTAGTTTTTGTCTATCTTGTCCTTGTTTACCTATTCTGGTTGGGTTATTATGGTTTAGCTTTATGCTAGCGCTTCACATTAATCAATGAACATGATGAGATTATCTATGATACGCTGTTTTCCCTTTTGATTATGATGATGGTACTGTGACATTTAAGGGGGCTCGAGTTGTTTCTCGAGTGCCTCTCCGTAAGGACTCATTCGTTGGATGACCGCCCGGGAAAACAGTATAACCATGAGGGTGGAATAGGACGTCCTTAGCTGAATAATTAGAGGGACTTAGGTGTAGTTCGCTTCGTCGTCGTGCTGTCAATGGGGCTCGGTGTATGTAGCTCGCTCTGCCAAGGTTGGTTTGCCCCCTTGGGGAGGAGTGCGGTACATTTAGGAAACCTAACGGACGGCTACAACCTCAGGGAATCTTTGTGAAGGCTACATTGTGAGACCCTGCCTATTCACCTTGGAAGTGTTTAAGGGTTTGATCGGCCCAAGGCAAGAGAGAATCATGACTTGTGGGTAAAGTGCGCAACCTCTGCAGAGTGTTATGAAACTAATATATCAGTCATGCTCGCGGTTATGAGCGACCAAGGGAGCTCCATTGATTAGAGATACTTGATCAGAGATGTATGGTTTACAGGTGGTGATGAGGATGATGGTTTTGGTTATGACTATGGTAATGGTAAGTGGTATTCTTTCCGTTTGGAAAGGGTACATCGGGTTAATAACTTGGATTAATGCTAAAACCTGGCTTTCAACTAGTAAATAATAACCTGACCAACTAAAAGCAACTGCTTGACTTAACTCCACATAAAGCTAGTCCACTACAGCCAAATGGGACATTTTGCTGAGTATGTTGATGTGTACTCACCCTTGCTTTACACACCAAACCCCCCCCCCCCCAAGTTGTCCACGTTGCAACTACTGCTCAGGTGAAGATGAAGCCGTGGAGGAGGACTTTCAGGAGTTCCAAGAGTACGATGAGTTCTAGGCGTGGGTTAGCGGCAAACCCCCAGTCGGCTGCCTGTGCAGGCCGTGTGTATCTACGTTTCTTTTCCGCACTTTGATAATTGTTAAAGACTACGTGGATGTCTCGGACATCATGATGTAATCGACTATTATACCCTCTTTTATGTCATTATTTGAGCACTGTGAGATGATGTCCAGTTATTTAACTGCTGTGTACGTGAATTGCTGATCCTAGCACGTACATGGTTCGCATTCGGTTTGCCTTCTAAAACCAGGTGTGACATAGGTGGTATCAAAGCCGTGCTGACTGTAGGACCGCTAACCTAGAGTAGATTGGTCGTTTAAGGATTATAGACCCCTATTCTCACCTTGACTTTGGTTCCCTTCAAAAGTTGGTCGTATCGACCAAACCTATGTTCTACTATATATATTATACCTTGCTGAAAAAATTGTTTTATTCTAATTCCTTATTTATTTATGGCCTACTTGCTGGTCATATTAGTTCTGTTCTCACTCTTATGCTTACGGTGTCTTTTGTAGATGGCTCGTCTTAGACACACTGCACGGAAGTCAGTTGAAAGGGAAATAGGATAAAACCTTTTCCAAATGAATTTTGGTGGTTGAATTACCCAACACAAATTATTGGACTAACTAGTTTGTTCTAGAATATATGTTCTACAGGTGCCAAAGGTTCACAACAAACCAATACAAAGATAAAAGAAAGGGTTCAAAACAAAGGAGCAAAGTTAAACCAAAGGCAGCCCTGGTCTGGCGCACCAGACTGTCCGGTGTGCCACCGGACAGTGTCTGGTGCACCAGGGAGGATCAACTCAAACTTGCAAGCCTCGGGAATTTGGGGAGGCCGCTCCGCTATAATTCATCGGACTGTCCGGTGTGCCAGTAGAGCAACGGCTACTCCACGCCAACGATCGTCTGCAAGGAATAGTAAAAGCAAACAGTGCGCGCCTATGCGCGCAAAAGTCAGAGCAGGCGCCAGAAGGCGCACCGGACAGTGAACAAGACCTGTCCGGTGCACCACCGGACTGTCCGGTGGACCAGTTGTCAGAAGCTCCAACGATCGGAACCCAACGGCCTAGTGACGTGGCTGGCACACCGGACAGTGTCTGGTGGCGCACTGAACTGTCCGGTGCGCCATACGACAGAAGCCTTCACCAACGGCCATATTGGTGGTTGGGGCTATAAATACCCCCCAACCACCACACTTCAATGCATTCAAGTTTGAGCCATCTGCATTCAATACAAGAGCTCTAGACTTTATTCCAAGACACAAACAAGAGATCAAATCCTCTCCCAAGTCCAAAGTTCATTCCAATCAAATAGTGACTAGAGAGAGTGACATTTGTGTTCTTTTGAGTTCTTGCGCTTGGATCGCTTTTCTTCTTCTTTCTTTCTTGCTCACAACTCAATTGTAATCAAGGCAAGAGACACCAATTGTGTGGTGGTCCTTGTGGGGACTTGGTGTCTCGATTGATTGAGAAGAGAAGCTCACTCGGTCTAGGTGATCGTTTGAGAGAGGGAAAGGGTTGAAAGAGACCCGGTCTTTGTGACCACCTCAACAGGGAGTAGGTTTGCAAGAACCGAACCTCGGTAAAACAAATCACCGTGTCTCACTCTTCATTTGCTCGTGATTTGTTTTCGCTCTCTCTTGCGGACTCGATTATATTTCTAACGCTAACCCCGGCTTGTAGTTGTGCTTAAGTTTATAATTTTCAGATTCCACCTATTCAGCCCCCTCTAGGCGACTTTCAATTGGTATCAGAGCTCGGTGCTTCATTAGAGCTTAACCACTCGAAGTGATGTCGGGAGAACACGCCAAGAAGGAGATGGTGACTGGTGAGAAGCCCGCCACAAGCCATGGGAAGGCTCCATCGGGAGAGTCCCGCAACAAGAAGAAGGAGGAATCACCTCCTCACAAGTCACATCGGAGTGGCGACAAGAAAAAGAAGCTGAAGAAGGTGGTCTACTACGAGACCGATTCTTCGTCGCCATCCACCTCTGGCTCCGACACACCGTCCGTAACTTCTAAGCGCCATGAGCGCAAGAAGTTTAGTAAGATCTCCCTAGCTACCCTCGTATTTCAAAGCGTACTCCTTTACTTTCCGCCCCATTAGGTAAACCACCTATGTTTGATGGTGAAGATTATAATATGTGGAGTGATAAAATGAGACACCACCTAACCTCACTCCACACTAGTATTTGGGATGTTGTTGAGTTGGGAGTGCAGGTACCATCACCGGGGGATGAAGACTATGATTCGGACGAAGTTGCCCGAATCCGGCACTTCAACTCCCAAGCCACCATTATACTCCTCGCCTCTCTAAGTCGAGAGGAGTATAACAAGGTGCAAGGGTTGAAGAGCGTCAAAGAGATTTGGGATGTGCTCAAAATCGCGCACGAAGGAGACAAGGTGACCAAGATCACCAAGAGGGAAACGATCGAGGGGGAGCTTGGTCGTTTTATGCTCAACCAAGGAGAAGACCTGCAAGCCATGTACAACCAGCTAAAGACCTTGGTTAATCAAGTGCGCAACCTCGGGAGCACCAAGTGGGATGACCATGAAATGGTCAAGGTTATTCTTAGATCACTCGTATTTCTTAACCCCACTCAAGTTCAATTAATTCGTGGTGATCCAAGATATAAACTAATGTCTCCCGAGGAAGTAATAGGAAAATTTGTGAGCTTTAAGTTGATGATCAAAGTCTCAAAGAAGATCATCGAGCAAGGCGCCTCCTCCGTACCCGAGACACAACCCGTTGCATTCAAGGCAACGGAGGAGAAGAAAGAAGACTCTACACCAAGTAGGGTCCCCATCGATGCCTCCAAGCTCGACAATGAGGAGATGGCGCTCATCATCAAGAGCTTCCGCCAAATCCTCAAGCAACGGAGGGGGAAAGACTACAAGCCCCGCTCCAAGAAAGTGTGCTACAAATGTGGTAAGCTCGGTCATTTAACGCTAAATGTCCATTGTCTAGTGATAGTGACTGGGATAACGACAAGAGGGGGAAGAAGAAGGAGAAGAAGAAATACTAGAAGAAGGGTGGCAATGCCCATGTTTGCCGGGAGTGGGACTCCGATGAGAGCTCCACCGACTCCTCCGACGATGAGGATGCTGCCAACATCGCCGTCAACAAAGGTCTTCTCTTCCCCAACGTCGTCCACAAGTGCCTCATGGCAAAGGACGGCAAGAAGAAGAAGGTAAAATCAAGATCCTCCACTAAATATGCAACATCTAGTGATGAGGCTAACTCTAGTGATGATGAGGATGATTTGTTTACTCTTTTTGCCAATCTTAACATGCAACAAAAGGAGAAATTGAATGAATTGATTAGTGCTATTCATGAGAAAGATGAACTCTTGGATAGCCAAGAGGACTTCTGTAACACCCCTGATGTTACTATAACTAAAACTTGAGCATAACATCATAAGCATTGGCATTTTCATATGTTTGACACACCTAGAGTGCATTCACTAGGTAAAAATTTCAAACAAGTTGTATTGTTATGGCATTTTGCATATAAGACCCTAGTGTAGGGTACTTAACCCTAAATGGGGATTAGAAGGGCAAAACAGGGACTAAATAGAGAAAACCCCAAAGACTAAGCAAAATAATCATAAAATATTACTAAGAATGGGTTTAATTTACATTTACACCCCTGAGATACCAGAAACCCTAATTGAGACCCTGGAAAACCCTAAATCCGAACCCTAGGGGTCTATGTGCAAAATTAGTCCACTCTTGGACTAAAGTGCAAAAACCATGATAAATGAGTATCCTAAGTCAATTGGTCCACAAATGTGTGGATTTGTAAGCCAAATCTTGGATTTTGGACTTAATTGCAAAATGGACCTCATTTGAGTTCTATAGGCTAAGTCTGAAAAATCAGAGAATTGGCTTAACTTTGGAGCTCTGTAGCTTTCAAATTCTAGGGTTTTTGCCCTAGGTCACCACATAAATATTATAGACCTATCAAAGGAGAACAACTTTGCTTAAGAGTGTAAGCATAGTTGTTGAGAAGAAATTGGAAATAATTAAGCCCAAAGTTGGACTGTCAGGCTGATAAAGTCTGAATTTCAGACTGACAGTGACCTAGATCCAAGTTTGAGAGCCATTTCGACTGTGATACAGTGAGAATCTACCTAGGGTTGCTATAACAAAGTTGTAGAGATATTATAGAGAAATAACTTTGCTGCAGAGATCTGGACGAGTTGCCATAGAAAATTGAGAGAGAATTGGCCCTAAACTATGGCTGTCAGACATACTGAAGAAGCATTCGCCATGGTACAGTGCTTTGTGTAGATCAGACCGCCAGCGAAGCAACCTCGCCGCCGACGGCATCTACGCCGTGATTTATTCCACCGCCGTGATTCGTGTTCACTGGCGGGTGGATAACCACGGCAAAGAAAAGATCTCACGGCGGGGAACGGATAGGATCGCGAATGGAAGTTTATCACCGTGATTATAGTCGCTGCGACGTGGCCGGACTACCGGAGTCACCGTGGAAGCGCCGGTGACCTCGGTTGCGCCACGCCGAGGCTTGTTACTACGCGGTAGTAAGCGTGGCACCTTTAGGAGTATTCTCCTTGCGCCGTTACACCGGTGACTGCCATGGTTACAGCCACCATGTTCTTCCCTATCTCCGACCGTCATCATTGCTCGGCCAAATTGCGCGCCACCGCCTAAGCCCTCTATAAATTGAAGGTCGGGGCAGCTGCGCTACATCATCATGAAACCAGAGCCCCCAATCCCACCCTCAATCGTTCGCTAGAGCTCATGAATTTTGAATTCTCCCCAAATCGATTTCCGCCACCGCGAAGAACGCCTCGCCGTGGCTAGCTCAACGCAGGTCCGATCTCACCCTCTGTGTTATTGTTCCACCACCCTCTTGTATTCTTGATGTTCACCGAACCGTCCAATTGAACTAAACTGCCATGGGTCGTCGGGAACACGCTGTTCCTTTGTTTCTCCGCACTGTCACCGTGGAAAGAGCAGGGTAGACCACCAATTTTGAAATTGATCGAGGGGAACCCGTTGATAGTACTTGAATTTGGTGTCGATCGCTCGAAAGCACTAGTCATTGCCCTGTTTGGCCGGTCCTGGAGCTCGTCGGAGCTCTGCCGTGCCCCTCGCCGTCGTGGATCGGGCGCGGTAAAGGAATAGAACCTTAAGGGCTTTTCTGCAAACCGTCAGTGGCTCGTCTCAATAGTACATTGACCTTGCTTTGGGATATTAAAAAGGACGGGGGTCTCAGTGCAAAGTTGGCGTGGGCGCGCTTTCACCCGAAATTGGGCCGACCTGGGCCAGAATCGGTCCAGTACTGTTGAAGTTTTTCTTTTTTCTTTTTCAATGAAACTTTAGAAATTTGTAAGAAATTGTAGAAAAATCCTAAAAATGTCAAACCAATTTTCCTAGATTCCTTATTTTCCATAGTATTTAATAAAAATAGTTTTATGATTTTTAGATTAAATAGGAAATTTTGGAGTAATTAAAATAGCTTAAAACATTGTTTTTGGATTTTTAGAAAATAGATAATAAGTCCAAAAATCTCCAAACTTTTTATATAAACTTTACACATTATTTAGAAGCCTTGGGTAGAGTTTGGTTTGATTTGGACCTTGTTTGATAATTAGAACCCAAAACCCCCACCCCATGCCCTTTGAATTGCTTTACTAACTCCAGAAACCTTAGTTTTCCGGAGAACCGTGAAGGAAAATTGTATTCAAGAACTTTAGATAATAAATTTTTATTATCTTTGCACTCTCATGAGCATTACATGACATTCATGCTTATATACATATATATGGTTATCTTTAGAAAACGAAGAAGAGGTTGAGGTAGAAGAGGAGAAGACTTCACCACCACCACCTGCGGAACCTCAGGCAGGAAATTGTTTCTACTTTGACATCTGCGGATTCGAGCCTGACTCACCTATAAACGAAGGCAAGCCCCGGTGCATGCAACCCTTCCGTGTGTTTTAAATTATTTCTGCACACTTAAAGTCTAGTGAAATGTGCATTCGGTTTATAGGAGTTGCTTGGAACCTTTTATGCATTACCTTCCTTGATATCCACAACCTTATTGATACTTTTGTGAAGTATCCAAACATGATTTACAAAAATGCTTAGCCCTGCTTAGATCTTGTGGATAGAGGTTGTCCTTAGCCTAGCTCAAGAAAGGATGGCTTCTACCTGCAAGAATATTTTCATTTGGAGCAAAAGTGGGATCTTACTGCAAAGTTCCCTATGATGCTCTCTTCATCCTAAGGAACACAAAACAATCCTAAGGATGAAAGTATTTAACTCGTGACTTGGGCTAGGAATAGGTGATGCTCCGCCCAGGTCAATTAAGGATTGGATGCGTATGTAGGCCTGCTAGATCAAGGACTATTTTAACTGGCCACATGCCCTGGAATGGGACAGGGTAAGCTTTGCCTCGGGAAGACTAATACCAGAATAAGATAACACGCAATGGGCGTGGAGCGATGGCGAGAGTAGCGTGTACCCTCCGTGGCAAGAGGCTGGACGGTGGTGTATCTGTGCTCTCGGTTGACGTGAACCTGATCTGGTCTTAAGAACCCCGGTGGCGAGTTGACATATATATGGGTTAAGTGCTACATATGTCATGTGGTTAGAGATCCTCAGCTGAGTAAATCGATTCGGATCGCCGTTATATCCCCGAAGATTGGAGACTTGATCACTGACCTGCAACCTAAGTCACGATGTGAATTTCATGAATAAAAAGGATGTTGTATTGATGTAATGGTAAAAGTAGATCTTATGCAAACAGAGTCTATTAATATTTAATCTGGCGTTAAAATATTGAAAGTAAGGACTCATTTTAGTAAGCTATTTATGCAAAAGTATCTAAGTTGAATTTTTAAAGCCTCTCCTTGATTCCCAACTCCAACATGCCCTTGAGAGTCCTTTCCCTAGTCAGGTAAGACTTGCTGAGTAATTCCATACTCAGGGTTTTATTCCCTATTGTTTTTAGGTGAGGAAGCAACCAACTTTTGTTGCTTCTGTTCCAAGGTGGTCTCCAAAGAAGAAAATCAAGAGTAAAGCTGCGGGAGGAAGGGTTCCTCCATAAGAACTTTTGTTTAAAAACTTTTGGGAGGGGTTTTTGCCTCCCTTGGTTCTGTAATATTAATACTATGCACTCGTAGAATATATCCTGGTCTGTAATATATAACTTTGTCTTACTTTTTAAATAAAGGTAAGTTTATGTAATTGCTTCCGCATTTTCGTATCTCCGATGATCTGTAATGTCTGCGTGACGGGTGAAACGCTCTTGGGAAAAAGGTAAGAAAAGCAGATACCGAACTTGTCAAGTGATTCAGGGGCACCTACAGGGTTGTCTGAGGTCCGTTGGACAAGGACAACTGTAGGTGGGCCTAATGACTTGGGAGGTTCTGTCATAGCTGGTATTGGAGCGAAGCCCTTCTCTGCAGATATTATGAGACATCTTCAAAAGAATTTTCTAAAGACTTATCTAGAAAATTTCTTCCCTTCTTACCTATTATTTCTGAAGAATCTATATGAAAGACCAGATAGGAGGAGTGCAATGTATAGAAGGTTGAATCAACTAAGGTTGGTTCTGTAATTACACATGCATCATGCTAAGAACTATGTTAATAAAAATCTCCCCCCTTAGAAAAATGCCACCGCACACGAGGAAAACTGCGCGAAAGCATACTAGCCCAATTGGTGTGCCACTTCATCAACTTGCCCCAAGACACGAGGATAGCAGTAGTGGGAGTAATGATCCGATCGGGGATCTTGAAGCGCAAGTGAATCAACTTCAAATAGAACTCCGACGCAGGACTGACATTTGGGTTGCGGATGGCGACAGAATCAATGAATTAAGAAGCGACATCCGCCACCTGCAGGATCAGCTCGCAAATCGAGATTTAGCACTCGACTGGGCGGTTCAGTCTCGTTTGATTGCCTGGGCTAAGGAGGCAAAAGCTCGAGCCAGAGTAGAAGAGCTTAGCTCAGCCATCGATAACCTGCAGGCCTATTGCAATACTCTACATGAAGAAGTTCATGTACTGTATTCACAGTTGCACCCCAATGTGCCTGCGGATTCTGTCGGGACAGAAGCTGGACCTTCTCATGTAGCGGGAGAAGCTTTTGGTGGTGAGTTGGACCTTTTCAGGCCCCCTCCCTCTATGAAGTTGGTCGATGAGTGGTCTCCTACGCCCGACAGTGAGGCTACCAAGAGTGATAGGAAGTAGGAATAGTATAGTTGTAGAAATAGTTGTATTGTATAATGGGTACTATACTCCTGTTGTAAAAATTCGAGTCTGTAACATTACTCTTTTTAGTAATGTAAAATGGATGGTTTTCTTTGGCATATCATATTGTTTTCAAATGTTTGTTGCCACAGATGCCTTCCCGGACTCGTGCTCAGGATGGGGGCCAGTACCTCCCGTGGGAGGGAGGCAACACCAAACCCACCTCCAGTTCTTTGGCATATCATATTGTTTTCAAATGTTTGTTGCCACAGATGCCTTCCCGGACTCGTGCTCAGGATGGGGCCAGTACCTCCCGTGGGAGGGAGGCAACACCAAACCCACCTCTAGTCCCTCCCACACTTGCCGAGGCTATCGCCGCCTTGGTAAATGCTACAGCAGATAATACCCGTTTCCTACGGGAGATGGCGGGTCAGCAACTTCAACAACAAGGTGGGCGGGGCTATCCGCAAGGTCCCCGTGAGACATCTTATTTGGACTTCTCCGAGACGCGGCCACCGTTGTTCGTCAAGGCAGAAGACCCTTTAGAGGCAGACGAATGGATCCGTGTCATCGAGCAGAAGTTTGGACTTCTTCGGTGTTCTAGCACCTACAGGGTTGTCTGAGGTCCATTGGACAAGGACAACTGTAGGTGGGCCTAATGACTTGGGAGGTTCTGTCACAACTTCCTTATTAAGGAAAACAAAAAGCATGTTAAGACAAAAAAATGCTTATGCTCAAGAGGTAGAGAAAAATGAAAAATTAACTAGTGAGCTAAGCACTTGCCATGACACTATTTCTAGCCTTAGAAATGAAAATGCTAAATTGATTACTAAGGTTGAGAAATCAAATGTTTGTGATGATTCAATTGTTAGTCTTTGAAATGAGAATGCCAATTTGATTGCTAAGATTGACAAGTTAAATGAATCTCTTGCCAGCCTTAGAATTGAGAATGAAAAACTAATTGCTAAGGCTAAGGAACTAGATGTTTGCAACATTTCTATTACCAATCTTAGAAATGAGAATGCCAATTTACATGCTAAGATTGTTGAATTAAATGATTGCAAACCCTCTACATCTACGCTTGATCATGTTTCTATTTGCACTAGATGTAGAGATGTTAACATTGATGATATTCATGATCACCTCGCTATGATTAAACAACAAAATGATCATATAGCTAAGTTAGATGCTAAAATTGCCGAGCATGAACTAGAAAATGAGAAATTTAAATTTGCTCGTAGCATGCTTTATAGTGGGAGACGCCTTGGCATTAAGGATGGCATTGGCTTCCAACAGGGAGACAATGTCAAGCTTAATGCCCCTCCTAAAAGATTGTCTAATTTTGTTAAGGGCAAGGCTCCCATGCCTCAGGATAACGAAGGTTACATTTTATACCCTACTGGTTATCCTGAGGATAAGATTAGGAGAATTCATGCCAAGAAGACTCATTCTCACCATGCTTTTATTTATAAGAATGAGGCTTCTAGCTCTAGGCGTTCTACACATGTTAAAATGCCTAAGAAGAAATCTCCTACTGCATCAAATGATCATAATGTTTCATTCAAAACTTTTGATGCTTCTTATGTGCTAACTAACAAATCAGGCAAGGTAGTTGCCAAATATGTTGGGGGCAAACACAAGGGCTCCAAGACTTGTGTTTGGGTACCCAAGGTGCTTGTTTCTAATGTAAAAGGACCCAAGACCGTTTGGGTACCTAAGAACAAGGCCTAAATTTGTGTTGTAGGTTTATGCATCCGGGGGCTCAAGTTGGATCATCGACAGCGGGTGCACAAACCACATGACTGGGGAGAAGAAGATGTTCTCCTCCTATGAGAAAAACCAAGATCCCTAAAGAGCGATCACATTCGGGGATGGAAATCAAGGTTTGGTCAAAGGATTGGGTAAAATTGCTATATCACCTGACCACTCTATTTCCAATGTTTTTCTTGTAGATTCATTAGATTACAACTTGCTTTTTGTTTCTCAATTATGCAAAATGGGTTACAACTGTCTTTTTACAGATGTAGGCGTTACTATCTTTAGAAGAAGTGATGATTTAATAGCTTTCAAGGGAGTATTAGAGGGTCAGCTATACTTAGTTGATTTCAATAGAGCTGAACTCGATACTTGCTTAATTGCTAAGACTAACAAGGGTTGGCTCTGGCACCGCCGACTAGCTCACGTTGGGATGAAGAATCTTCATAAGCTTCTAAAGGGAGAACACATTTTGGGACTAACAAATGTTCATTTTGAGAAAGACAGGATTTGTAGCGCATGCCAAGCAGGGAAGCAAGTTGGTGTTCATTATCCACACAAGAACATCATGACGACTGATAGGCCACTCGAGCTCCTCCACATGGACCTATTCGACCCGATAGCTTACATAAGCATCGACGGGAGTAAGTACTGTCTAGTTATTGTGGATGATTATTCTCGCTTCACTTGGGTATTCTTTTTACAAAAAAAATCTCAAACCCAAGAGACTTTGAAGGGATTCTTGAGACAGGCTCAAAATGAGTTCGGCTTGAGGATCAAGAAAATAAGAAGCGACAATGGAACGGAGTTCAAGAACTCACAAATTGAAGGCTTCTTTGAGGAGGAGGGCATCAAGCATGAGTTCTATTCTCCCTACACGCCACAACAAAATGGTGTAGTGGAGAGGAAGAATAGAACTCTCTTGGACATGGCAAGAACCATGCTTGATGAGTACAAGACTTCGGATCGGTTTTGGGCCGAGGTGGTCAACACCGCTTGCTACGCCATCAACCGGTTGTATCTACACCGAATCCTCAAGAAGACATCTTATGAACTCCTCACCGGTAAAAAGCCCAATGTTTCATATTTTAGAGTCTTTGGTAGCAAATGCTTCATTCTTGTTAAAAGAGGTAGAAAATCCAAATTTGCTCCTAAGGCTGTAGAAGGCTTTTTACTTGGTTATGACTCAAACACAAGGGCATATAGAGTCTTTAACAAGTCCACTAAACTAGTTGAAGTCTCTTGTGACATTGTGTTTGATGAGACTAACGGCTCTCAAGTAGAGCAAGTTGATCTTGATGAACTAGATGATGAAGAGGCTCCGTGCATCGCGCTAAGGAACATGTCCATTGGGGATGTGTGTCCTAAGGAACCCGAAGAGCCTCCATAAGCACAAGATCAACCATCTTCCTCCATGCAAGCATCTCCACCAACCCAAGATGAGGATGAGGCTCAAGAGGATGAAAATGAAGATCAAGAAGATGAGCCACCTCAAGAGGAGGACAATGATCAAGGGGGATATGCTAATGATCAAGACAAGGAAGATGATAAAGATCCAAGGTCGCCACACCCAAGAGTCCGCCAAGCAATCCAACGATATCACCCCGTGAACACCATCCTCGGTGATATTCATAAGGGGGTAACCACTCGACCTTGTGTTGCTCATTTTTGTGAACATTACTCCTTTGTTTCCTCTATTGAGCCACACAGGGTAGAGGAAGCACTTCAAGATTCGGATTGGGTGTTGGCGATGCAAGAGGAGCTCAACAACTTCACGAGGAATGAGGTATGACATTTAGTTCCACGTCCTAACCAAAATGTTGTAGGAACCAAGTGGGTCTTCCACAACAAATAAGATGAGCATGGTGTGGTGACTAGGAACAGGGCACAACTTGTGGCCAAGGGATATTCACAAGTCGAAGGTTTGGATTTTGGTGAAACCTATGCACCCGTAGCTAGGCTTGAGTCAATTCGTATATTACTTGCCTATGCTACTTACCATGGCTTTAAGCGCTATCAAATGGATGTGAAGAGTGCCTTCCTCAATGGACCAATCAAGGAAGAGGTCTATGTTGAGAAACCTCCTGGCTTTGAAGATAGTGAGTATCCTAACCATGTATATAAACTCTCAAAGGCGCTTTATGGGCTCAAGCAAGCCCCAAGAGCATGGTATGAATGCCTTCGAGATTTTCTTATCACTAATGGCTTCAAAGTCGGTAAGGCCGATCCTACTCTCCTTACTAAGACAATTGAAAATGATTTGTTTGTATGCCAAATTTATGTTGATGATATCATATTTGGGTCTACTAACAAATCTATTTGTGAAGAGTTTAGTAGGATCATGATTCAAAAATTCGAGATGTCTATGATGGGGGAGTTGAAGTATTTTCTAGGATTTCAAGTCAAGCAACTCCAAGAGGGCACTTTCATTAGCCAAACAAAGTACATTCAAGATATACTCACTAAGTTTGGAATGAAGGATGCCAAGCCCATCAAGACACCCATGGGAACCAATGGGCATCTCGACCTCGACACGGGAGGTAAATCCATAGATCAAAAGGTATACCGGTCAATGATAGGATCTTTACTTTACTTATGTGCATCTCGACCGGACATTATGCTTTTTGTATGCATGTGTGCAAGATTTCAAGCCGATCCTAAGGAAGTTCACCTTAGGGCCGTGAAGAGAATCTTGAGATATTTAGTTCAAACACCTAAGTTTGGTCTTTGGTACCCCAAGGGATCCTCTTTTGATTTATTAGGATATTCCGATGCTGATTGGGCAGGGTGTAAGATTGATAGGAAGAGCACATCAGGGACTTGTCAGTTTCTGGGGAGATCCCTGGTGTCTTGGGCTTCAAAGAAACAAAACTCAGTAGCTCTTTTTACCGCCGAAGTCGAGTACATTGTCGTAGGCCATTGTTGCGCGCAATTGCTTTGGATGAGGCAAACCCTTAGGGACTATGACTACAAATTTAGCAAAGTCTCTCTCCTATGTGATAATGAGAGTGCAATCCGCATGGCGAATAATCCTGTTGAACACAGCCAAACTAAGCACATAGCCATTTGGTATCACTTTTTGAGAGATCACCAACAAAAGGGGGATATCGAGATAGCCTACATTAACACCAAAGATCAATTGGCCGATATCTTTACCAAGCCATTAGATGAGCAAACCTTTACCAAACTTAGGAATGAGCTAAATATTCTTGATTCTAGGAATTTTGATTGATTCTTTGTACACATAGCTCATTTATACCTTTGATCATATCTCTTTTATGTCTATGACTAATGTGTTTTCAAGTGTACTCTCATGCGTAGTCATAGAATTGAAAGGGAAATGGAGTATTCGGCAAAGAAGGCGCTTCCACTCAACTCCATTGATATTTGCCGGTATTCCGCATCGTTCTCCACTTTGGTATAATCTTCACACATATCTATTTGTTTGCCATTGGGGAGAAAAGTTAAAGGGATTGTATTTCACTCACAAGTATCCGTTTTTGGCGATTCATGCCAAAGGGGGAGAAAGTATGAGCCCAAAGCAAAAGGACCACACCACCACCGAATTTTAAAATGAAGTTTTCAAATTGATATCTTATTGTGTTAAAAAGGGGGACAAAGTAGTATCTTCAAAAATTTCTAAAACCCTCTTGAACACTAAGAGGAGAATTTCCTTTAGGGGGAGTTTTGTTTAAGTCAAAGAAAAAGCATTTGAAATAGGGGGAGAAAATTTCAAATCTTGAAAATGCCTTTTTCAATCTTATTCACATACCTTTGACTATTTGCAAAATGTTTTGAAAAGAATTTTACAAAGGATTTGCAAAAACAAAACAAGTGGTGCGAGCGTGGTCTAAAATTTTAAATAAGAAGAAAACAGTCCATGCATATCTATTGAAATAATTATTGGTTTCAATTCCAAGCAACCTTTGCACTTACTTTATGCAAACTAGTTCAATTCTGCACTTTTATATTTGCTTTGGTTTGTGTTGGCATCAATCACCAAAAGGGGGAGATTGAAAGGGAAATAGGATAAAACCTTTTCCAAATGAATTTTGGTGGTTGAATTGCCCAACACAAATTGTTGGACTAACTAGTTTGTTCTAGAATATATGTTCTACAGGTGCCAAAGGTTCACAACAAACCAATACAAAGATAAAAGAAAGGGTTCAAAACAAAGGAGCAAAGTTAAACCGAAGGTAGCCCTGGTCTGGCGCACCGGACTGTCCGGTGCACCACCGGACAGTGTCTGGTGCACCAGGGAGGATCAACTCAAACTTGCTAGCCATGGGAATTTGGGGAGGCCGCTCCGCTATAATTCACCAAACTGTCCGGTGTGCCAGCGGAGCAACGGCTACTCCGCGCCAACGGTCGTCTGCAAGGAACAGTAAAAGCAAACAGTGCGCGCCTGTGCGCGCAGAAGTCAGAGCAGGCACCAGAAGGCGCACCGGACAGTGAACAGGACCTGCCCGGTGCACCACCGGACTGTCCGGTGGACCAGTTGTCAGAAGCTCCAATGGTCGGAACCCAACGGCCTGGTGACGTGGCTGGCGCACCGGACTGTCCGGTGCGCCATACGACAGAAGCCTTCACCAACGGCCATATTGGTGGTTGGGGCTATAAATACCCCCAACGACCACACTTCAATGCATCCAAGTTTCAACCATCTGCATTTAATACAAGAGCTCTAGACTTCATTCCAAGACACAAACAAGAGATCAAATCCTCTCCCAAGTCCAAAGTTCATTCCAATCAAATAGTGACTAGAGAGAGTGACATTTGTGTTCTTTTGAGTTCTTGCGCTTGGATCGCTTTTATTCTTCTTTCTTTCTTGCTCACAACTCAATTGTAATCAAGGCAAGAGACACCAATTGTGTGGTGGTCATTGTGGGGACTTGGTGTCCCAATTGATTGAGAAGAGAAGCTCACTCGGTCTAGGTGACCGTTTGAGAGAGGGAAAGGGTTGAAAGAGACCCGGTCTTTGTGACCACCTCAATGGGGAGTAGGTTTGCAAGAACCGAACCTCAGTAAAACAAATCACCGCGTCTCACTCTTCATTTGCTCGTGATTTGTTTTTGCCCTCTCTTGCGGACTCGATTATATTTCTAACGCTAACCCCAGCTTATAGTTGTGCTTAAGTTTATAATTTTCAGATTCCGCCTATTCACCCCCTCTAGGCGACTTTCATCAGTCATTCCTTTCTTGCCTTCTTGTCTCGCGGAGCATCGCTTCGCCGTCCGGTGGTTGGTAAGTCTAGCCATTTGGAGAGGCTGCACCACCGCCTGCACGAGGAGCAGGAGCGTCGACGACAGGAGCTGGAGCAGTAGGGCTCTTCTTTCTCGCTTCAGCAGGAGATAGAGTCTGTGAGGAGCTGCTCCCCTGTGCTCCCGTTGGAGGCACCCCCTGCACCACCATTGAGCGCCCCAGCCGCTGGAGTAACTGCTGGAGGAGACCCAGACGACGGAGGTGGCGACAACAGCTCAAGCCACAACACCGACCTTTCAAAGGAGCAGGAGTTGGAAGGATGGGTTGCTCGACCCATCACTGCTCACGGGTGTCACTTCCACGACGCGCTCGACACCCTGCTATGCCAGGCACTCGACCGGCGTACTTGGTCTATCGAGTATCGCTGTGTGGTCTTCTAGCACAGTCGTGGGGTTTACCCGGACCGCTGGGAGGCGACCTGTTTGGTGCGCCGTCCGGAGAATAGTCTCCGGGGTGTGGAGGTCTGCTAAGAGCACTATTCTATCTCTGAGCGGGACTCAGCTGAGGCGACCATGCAAGATGCCGCACGGCGTGCGCTTTCGCACTACTGCTCAGTGTTCGGCGGGCTAGCCGATGGTCTCAACCTGAAGTATTGCCCCCGCCGCCCCTCTGGCAGCACAGGAGGCGTGATTGTCTCACCTGTTGGTGAGGACAATCCTAGGTTGAGCAGCACAGTCAACCTAGCCGCCGTGCTAAACACGGAGCTGGACCATGCATTAGACGAGCTGAGTAGGGCTCGTGCTGAGGTCGCCCAGCTGCGGGCTGAGCGCGCGGAGCATCGTCACCTGGAGGATGGCTCCCCCGCTCCCGTCGGGACTCAGCACCCGTACCGCTCACCTCAGTGGGGACACCATACTTATGGTAACCCCGACTGTCGGACCAAGATAAATTTAGAACCATAGATCGTCAGCATCCGATCTTTTAATTAATGCAAAATATATAGAAGCTATAGTCTTAGCATCAGTCTTACTCTTAGTTAGTCTTAGTTAGACAGGGTAGTTTGCTTATCCTATGCCTTTATGTTTGTCATGATGAACTATGTTGGATTTGGATCTTTGTAATGACTGTCACTAGGGTGTAGGTATCCCCTGCACTTTGGTTTACCTATTGAATGTTAATAAAATTAGTTACTTAGTTGGGAAGCCCTTTTGTTCTACTTTCCTCTTTATCTGAGAAGCTGTGTTGGTTTGTGTTGGAGATCAGTGAAGATGTTCATCTATTCAGTATGGTGGAAGAATTCTATACTCTTTTCTTATGCTGCAAGATTTGCAAGATCAGTTCTGATGTGTGATTGCATTCTGCAGATGTCAGAAAACAGGCGCAGAGGAGGAAGGCGTGCTCAGCAAGAGCATGCAGCCCCGCAGGATGAGGCACCCAGCAACAACAACTGCCACCACCACCCCCGATGACCATCGAGTAGATGTTCTTGATGCAGACTCAGGAAGTTCAAGTCATCGGTCAGACTCTAGCCGCCATTCAGCAGCAGCAGCCACCACCCCAGCCTCAGCCCTCAGATGCCCAGGGACAAGCGTGCTGAATTTATGAGAGGTCATCCCCCAGTGTTCGCTCACTCTTCTGACCCCATGGATGCTGAAGACTGGCTGCACACTATGGAGCGGGAGTTGCGCACCGCTCAGTGTGATGACAAGGAGAAAGTTCTGTATGGTCCCCGTCTGTTGAGAGGAGCAGCCCAGCCTTGGTGGGAGTCTTATCTCGCCACCCGTGCCAACCTCGACGCCATCACCTGGGAAGAATTCAGAGATAGCTTCTGTTAGTACCATGTTCCTGCAGGTCTGATGACAGTGAAGAAGGAGGAGTTCCTAGCACTCAAGCAAGGGTCAACGTCTATTAGTGAGTATCGAGATAGGTTTCTGCAGCTGTCTCGCTATGCTCCTGAAGATGTCAACACCGACACCAAGCAGCAATATCGTTTCTTGAGAGGCTTGGTCGACCCTCTGCAGTATCAACTGATGAATCATACCTTCCCCACATTTTAGCACCTGATTGACAGAGCAATCATGACAGAGAGGAAGCGTAAAGAGATGGAGGATCGCAAGCATAAGATCAGTGGGCCTCAGACTGGAAGCAGCAATCGCCCTCGTTTCTCGGGCAATCCACCTCAGCAGTTCAGGCAGAACCAGCGCCCACCTCAGCAGCAGCAGTTTCAAAGGCAGTACCCTTAGCACCAGCATCAGAATCATCAGAACAATCAGTCAGGAGGAGGTCAGTTCCAGAGGTAGTACCCTCAGCATCAGCAGCAGAATCGCCAGAACAATCAGTCAGGAGGAGGTCAGTTCCAAAGGCAGAATCAGCAGGCACCTCGTCTTCCCACCCCAGCAACCAACCAGAGCAGTCAGATAGCACCAGTTCAGGGTGGAAACAGAGCATGTTTCCATTGTGGAGAGCAAGGCCATTGGGTGATGCAATGTCCGAAGAAGGCAGCCCAGCAGCAGTCAGGCCTAGTGCCCTAGCAAAGCAGAATGTGTCTCAGCCTGGAACAAGCAACCGCTCTCAGCCACGCTATAACCATGGGAGACTGAATCACTTGGAGGCTGAAGCAGTTCAGGAAACCCCCTACATGATAGTAGGTATGTTTCCAGTCGACTCCCATATTGCAGAAGTGCTATTTGATACTGGAGCAACGCATTCATTTATTACTGCATCATGGGTAGAAGCACATAATCTTCCAATAACTACCATGTCAACCCCCATCCAAATTGACTCAGCCGGAGGTAGAATTCGAGCCGATAGCATTTGCTTGAATGTAAGTGTGGAAATAAGGGGGATAACGTTTCCCGCTAATCTCATAGTAATGGGTACTCAGGGAATAGATGTCATCCTAGGGATGAATTGGCTAGATAAGTACCAAGCAATTATCAGCTGTGATAAGAGGATGATCAAGTTGATGTCCCCACTTGGAGGAGAAGTGGTAGCCGAGTTAGTCCCACCTAAGCCAAAGAAAGGAAGTTGTTATCAGATGGCTATTGATAGCAAGGAGCCAGATTCACTCGAGATTATCAAGGTTGTGTCAGAATTTCTAGATGTGTTCCCGAAAGATTTACGAGGCATGCCACCTGAGCGGAAAGTTGAGTTTTCCATAGAGCTTCTTCCTGGCACCGCCTCCATTTCTAAAAGAGCCTATAGAGTATCTGGACCAGAGTTGGTTGAACTTAAGAAGCAGATCAATGAGCTATCAGAGAAAGGTTATATAAGGCCAAGCACCTCGCCTTGGGCTGCCTCTGTCCTGTTCGTGGAGAAGAAAGATGGCACCAGAAGGATGTGTATCGATTATCGAGCTCTGAATGAGGTCGTGATCAAGAACAAGTACCCCTTGCCTAGAATAGAAGATTTGTTCGACCAGTTGAGAGGAGCCAGCGTGTTCTCAAAGATAGATCTGAGGTCAGGTTATCACCAGCTCAGGATTCGACCCTCAGACATTCCGAAGACGACATTCATTACCAAGTATGGGTTGTACGAGTTCACTGTTATGTCTTTTGGTCTAACAAATGCACCAGCCTTCTTCATGAATCTGATGAACAGTGTATTCATGGATTATCTCGACAAGTTTGTGGTGGTATTTATTGATGACATTCTTATATATTCTCAAAGCGAAGAAGAGCATGTGGGTCAATTGAGGATGGTTTTGCAGAGATTGTGAGAGCACCAGCTGTATGCAAAGTTGAGCAAGTGCGAGTTTTGGATCAATGAAGTCCTATTCTTGGGTCACATAATCAAAAAAGAGGGATTGGCTGTGGATCCGAAGAAAGTGGCAGACATTCTGAACTGGAAAGCGCCAACAGATGCCTAAGGAATCAAGAGCTTTATTGGAATGGCTGGATATTAACGGCGATTCATTGAAGGGTTTTCAAAGATTGCGAAACCGATGACAGCTTTGCTAGGCAACAAGGTTGGGTTCAAGTGGACCCATAAATGTCAAGAGGCCTTTGAAGCACTGAAAGAGAAGTTGACTACAGCGCTTGTCTTAGTCTTACCTGATGTGCACAAGCCCTTCTCAGTGTATTGCGATGCTTGTTACACTGGTTTGGGATGCGTGTTGATGCAAGAAGGAAGAATTGTGGCTTACTCGTCCCGACAGCTGAAGGTTCATGAGAAGAATTACCCAATACATGACCTAGAGTTGGCAGCAGTGGTTCACGCACTGAAGACATGGAGGCACTATCTGTATGGGCAGAAATGTGATGTTTACACAGACCACAAGAGTTTGAAGTACATATTAACTCAGTCGGATCTGAATATGAGGCAACAAAGATGGTTAGAGTTGATCAAAGACTATGAATTGGAGATTCATTACCATCCAGGCAAAGCGAACGTAGTGGCAGATGCTTTGAGCAGGAAGAGTCAGGTCAATATGATGGTCACTCATCCGATGCCTTATGAGTTGGCTAAAGAGTTTGATAGGCTGAGTCTCGGATTTCTGAACAATATGCGAGGAGTAACAGTTGAGTTAGAACCCACCTTGGAGCGGGAAATCAAAGAAGCACAGAAGAATGATGAGAGGATCATTGAAATCTGGCAGCTGATTCTAGAGGGCAGAGGCAAAGATTTTCGAGAAGATGCAGAAGGAGTGATATGGTTCAAGGACCGCTTGTGTGTTCCCAATGTCTAGTCTATTCGAGAGTTGATCCTTAAGGAAGCTCATGAGTCAGCTTATTCTATTCACCCTGGAAGTGAGAAGATGTATCAGGATCTGAAAAAGAAGTTCTGGTGGTACGGAATGAAAAGGGACATCGCAAAGCATGTGGCTATATTTGATAGTTGTCAAATGATCAAGGCAAAGCATCAGAGGCCAGCTGGATTGTTGCAACCGTTGCGAATTCCTCAGTGGAAATGGGATGAAATCGGAATGGACTTCATAGTCGGATTGCCTTGCACTCGAGCCGGCTACGATTCCATTTGGGTAGTGGTGGATCGCTTAACCAAGTCAGCCCATTTCATACCCGTCAAGACTAACTACAGCAGTGCAGTATTGGCAGAGTTGTACATGTCCCGGATCGTTTGTCTTCATGGTGTGATAAAGAAGATAGTGTCAGACAGAGGAACACAGTTCACCTCTCATTTCTGGCAGCAGTTGCATGAAGCTTTGGGTACACATCTGAATTTTAGTTCAGCTTACCATCCGCAGACAGACGGTCAGACTGAAAGAACTAATCAAATCCTTGAAGATATGTTGAGAGCTTGTGCATTGCAAGATCAGTCCGATTGGGACAAGAGACTACCTTATGCAGAGTTCTCCTATAACAACAGTTACCAGGCCAGCTTGAAGATGTCACCATTTCAGGCGCTTTATGGGAGGAGTTATAGAACTCCGTTGCAATGGGATCAGTCTAGAGAAAAGCAAGTGTTCGGGCCAGACATTCTGCTCGAAGCTGAAAAGAACATCAAGATGGTCCGGGAGAACCTGAAGATAGCGCAGTCAAGGCAGCAAAGCTATGCAGACACAAGAAGGAGAGAGCTGAGTTTCGAAGTCGGAGACTTTGTCTATTTGAATGTATCACCGATCAGAGGAGTCAGAAGATTCGGAGGCAAGCTAGCACCCCGCTATGTTGGTCCGTACCAGATTCTCGCAAGGCGTGGAGAAGTAGCCTATCAGCTCAGTCTGCCAGAAGGCTTCTCCGCAGTGCATGATGTCTTTCACGTGTCTCAGCTGAAGAAGTGTCTGCGTGTGCCAGAAGAGCAGTTGTTAGTAGAAGGTATGGAGGTCCAGGAGGACTTGACCTATATTGAGAAGCCAGCGTAGATTCTTGAGACTGCAGACAGAGTCACCTGGAGGAAGACTATCAGAATGTGCAAAGTCAGATGGAGTCACCACTCTGAGGAAGAAGCAACCTGGGAGCATGAAGATGATCTGATGGCCAAGTACCCTGAACTCTTTGCTAGCCAACCTTGAATCTCTAGGGCGAGATTCTTTTAAGGGGGATAGGTTTGTAACGCCCTGAATTTGGGGGTAGAATTTTTCTTCTTCTTTTTACTCACCAAATTCAGGTGTTACTCTTTTTTCTCTTCCGGTTTTGCTCCTTCTTCCCAATTTCAAAGCAATATAGCGACTGGTGTCCATATCGTGTGTAAACAAAACCTAAGTTGACAAGGGTATTACATCATGCCGAATCATATTTCTTTGTCTGATGTTGTGCTTAATCGCGTGTTCGCCTAGTCTCGTTTTGGATTTTGCGTCGTGAATTGGATTCCGATCTGTGGTTGTGCGTGTAGTGGGTTTTGCCCCGTGGTGCGGCCCAGCCCAGCCCGGCCCAACGTGCCCCTGGCGCCCGTGCCCTCCCCCATGCGCGCACCCCCTCCCCTGGTCTCTTTCTCTCATTTGGTTTTTCCCGCGCAGCAACCTCCTCTCCCACCTCTCTCTCTCCCCGTGGTGCCCTAGGTTTTGGAGACGGTGATCGTCGGATTTAGACCCCGAGGTGAGCTCCCCTCCCCTCTCCCTCTCTCTCTTCCCCTTCCCCTCCCCTTTCTTCTTCCCTGCGCACCCCCTGTCCCCGTCGCGCGCCCCCCAGCGGCCCTGCCCCCGTCGCCTGCCACCCGGCGGTGCCTGCCCTGTCGCGCGCCCCCGACGGCTTCTCCACGCTGGCGGCCCTGCTCGCCCGCGGACCCGCGCCTGCCCCCCTCGGTGGCTCGCCCGTGCCTGGCGGCCCCGCGCCCGTGGCCCCCCTGTGGCTCGCCCGTGCCTGGTGGCCCTGCTCGCCCATGGCCCCGGCTCGCGCGCCCCCTGACGGCTCGCTTGTGCCCCGGCGGCCCCGCTCGCCCCGCGGCCTCGCGCCCCGCGGCCCTGCGCACCCGCGCGCCCCCTGCGGCTCGCCCCGCGTGCCCGGCCCCATGGCCCAGTGCCCCGGTGAATGCGTCCCGCGCGCTCGGCCCCTGCGTCGTGTCCCGCGCGCCCCCGCGCCTCGCGTCCCGGCGGCCGTGCGCCCTGGTGGCCCTGTCGCGTGCCCTAGCGTGGCCTCACGTGCCCTCGGCACGCACAGTGTGTTCTCGCGCGCGACTGTAGTGGCGCGGCATTCGACTTTCAGCTTAATCCCTTTTTCAATTTTTGTTTAGCCGATGTGTTGTGTCGCGTGTTCCGCCACGTGACAATTCGTTTTAAATTCATCCTTGTTAATGATCTGTGCCGCGCGCTTCGTCGCGTGACGTTTCGCTTAAAATTCAGTTCAGTTGATGTATGCCGTCGTGCGTTTCGTCGCGCGATGCTTAACGTCTCTTTATAATTAATGCAAGTGCCTCGTTGCGCGCTCCGTCGTGCGACGAGTCGTTTATTTCTTAATTCAATTTAAGAGTTATGTCGCGCGTCTCACCGCGCGACAATCCTTTTAATTTACCTTTATCTGTTCATAATAATTAAACATGGAACATGACTTTACCTTATGCTAAACGCGATGGCCAAATTAATAACGTTCTGTTTAGACGAGTATTTTAATTTATAATCGTGTAACGTGATCGCTTCTCGATCGTAGCCTCGACCGTTGCTTTCTCTTTCTCGTTTAGTTGTAGGTGCGAGCCCTTTATCGAACGTCTATTTATTTATTGCATTCTATTATATGGTGTACTGTTCCTTTGTATTAAATTTGTGAAATGTATGTTTGAAACTCGTATAGATAACGGTCAGTTGGCGGAGTCCGAAGGAGTTGCAGGTGAAGACCCTGAGCAGCAGTCGGTTGGTGAAGGCAAGTGTCCCTTGACCCATCTATGTCCTACTCATTCTTATAATTCACTTCCCGCATTTACACATTTATAACTAAGGATTGACTAGCTTTTGTCTATCTTGTCCTTGTTACCTATTCTGGTTGGGTTATTATGGTTTAGCTTTATGCTAGTGCTTCACATTAATCAATGAACATGATGAGATTATCTAAGATACGTTGTTTTCCCTTTTGATTATGACGATGGTACTGTGACATTTAAGGGGGCTCGAGCTGTTTCTCGAGTGCCTCTCCGTAAGGACTGGTTCGTTGGATGACCGCCCAGGAAAACAGTGCAACCATGAGGGTGGAATGGGACGCCCTTAGCTGAATAATTAGAGGAACTGAGGTGTAGTTCACTTTGTCGTCGTGCCATCAATGGGGCTCGGTGTATGCGGCTCGCTCTGCCAAGGTTGGTTTGCCCCCTTGGGGAGGAGTGCGGTACATTTAGGAAACCTAACGAGCGGCTACAGCCTCAGGGAATCTTTATAAAGGCTACATAGTGAGACCCTGCCTATTCACCTTGGTAGTGTTTAAGGGTTTGATCGGCCCGAGGCAAGAGGGAATCACGACTTGTGGGTAAAGTGCGCAACCTCTGCAGAGTGTTATGAAACTGATATATCAGTCGTGCTCGCGGTTATGAGCGGCCAAGGGAGCTCCATTGATTAGAGATACTTGATCAGAGATGTATGGTTTATAGGTGGTGATGAGGATGATGGTTTTGGTTTTGACTATGGTAATGGTAAGTGGTATTCTTTCCGTTTAGAAAGGGTACATCGGGTTAATAACTTGGGTTAATGCTAAAACCTGGCTTTCTACTAGTAAATAATAACCTGACCAACTAAAAGCAACTGCTTGACTTAACTCCACATAAAGCTAGTCCACTACAACCAAACGATACATTTTGTTGAGTATGTTGATGTGTACTCACCCTTGCTTTACACACCAAACCCCCCAGGTTGTCCGCATTGCAACCACTGTTCAGGTGAAGATGAAGTCGTGGAGGACTTTTAGGAGTTCCAAGAGTACGATGAGTTCTAGGCATGGGTTAGCGGCAAACCCCCAGTCGGCTGCCTGTGTAGGTCGTGTGTATCTACGTTTCTTTTCCGCACTTTGATAATTGTTAAAGACTATGTGGATGTCTCGGACATCATGATGTAATCGACTATTATACCCTCTTTTATGTCATTATTTGAGCACTGTGTGATGATGTCCAGTTATGTAACTGTTGTGTACGTGAATTGCTGATCCTGGCACGTACATGGTTCGCATTCGGTTTGCCTTCTAAAACCGGGTGTGACAACCGCGTTCGTCCGCTAGCCGCGAACTCGTCGTCCGCACGCCGTGGACCCCTTCTGTCCACGTAGGAACCGCCCGATCACGTGTCGGCTAGAGCTGTGCCCTGTCCACGCTGGATCCCGCCAGACCTGCGTGCTTGCATGTCAGGCATCGCTGTCGTGGTCCACCCACGCGCGTTGGTTTCACCGTCACGCAACAGTTGCAGCCGCAACAGCCCCATGGCGCCCCGGGGAACCACGAGATCGGGCGCTTGTGAATGGGACCAGCAGCGGCAGCATGTTCCTAGATGGTAGCCATGCCGGCAACGGCCGCTGCGCGCTCGGCCAGCGGCGCCTGTGCTAGATCCACCAGCCCGCAAGGCCACCGTCGCGTGTTCGTCCAGCGTTGCTCGCGCTGGATCCGCCTGCCTGTAACTGCTGCCACACTGAAACCCTAATTCGTGGTGGTCTCGGGTAGCTTTTATAGATGACTAGAGACCTGGTCTGTTTGAGGTGGTGTGGCTAAACTGAAAGGTGGCGTTGGATCAGGGTTTTCGGTCACTCTTTGGAAGCCTAAGACTCCTAATAGATTATATGTTTATATATATATATATATATATATATATATGTCGGGTACTGTAATTAGGGGTACCCCCAACACTCCTAAACACGACTGGTAAATACCTTCGAAGCAAACCATGAAGACTGACAGTTCAGGTCAAAGTCAAAGCTTCGTCTGCCAAGGGACGCGATCTCGCCTCGTCCGAGCCCGGCCTTGGGCGGGAACAGTGGTCCCGGACGAGTTCACGTCTCGCCCGAGGGTCTCCTCAGGCAGTGAGCACACCCTCGGCTCAGCCAAAGGCAAGCCTTGTCGTGCAAGCGACCCTGGCCAAATCGCCTTACCAGCCAACCGTATTGCATGCGCATTTAATGCTGGGATCGCCTGACACCCTATCCTGACACGTGTGCCTTAGTCGACAAGGTCGAAGTGACCGCAATCACTTCGCCCTTTCAATGACCAATCTGACAGGAAAACAGCGCCGCCCGCCCCGCTTCGGCTGCTGTGCCAACCACCCGGGTGAAACCGATAACAGCCAAGTTCAGCCTCGGGCGCAACAGGAAGCTCCGCCTCGCCCGACCTTAGGCCTCGGCCTCGGCCTCGGGAGGAGATCTCCACTTCGCCCGACCCCAAGGCTCGGCCTTAGCCTCGGCCTCGGGGAAAGTCACATCCTCGCCCGACCCTGGCCTTGGCCTCAGCCTCGGCCTCGGAGGAGCCGCTGCCTCGGCCGACCTCAGGCTCAGATCGACCGCGCCACAAGGGATACATCATTACCCTACTCCTAGCTAGCTCAGGCTACGAAGGAACAAGACCGGCGTCCCATCTAGCTTACCCCAGTAACAGGCAATGATGGTTCCCCACATGCGTCCATGACGTCGGTGGTTCTCAAGCCCCCTACGGAAGCAAGGAGACGTCAGCAGGATCCATGCAGCGCCAACAGCTGTGCTTCTACAGGGCTCATGCACTTCTCCAATGGATACGTTAACACGTGCATAGCGACCAGGCACTTCCCCGCTGGCCACGTAGCACATAGCTATACCCCCATTGTACAGCTGGGTCATCTTCTTATGTCTATAAAAGGGGATGTCCAGGAGCACGACAAAAGAGGGGGGGGAAGGGGTAGACGCACGACAAAGGGACGGGAGAAGACGGGCAGGGCCAGACCCTCTCTCTCTCGCTCTCTCCTACTCGCTCTCCCGCTCTCGATCTCTCGCAACGCTTGTAACTCCTACTACGAGCACCCTGGTGCAAGATAATACAAAGCTCATTTTCCCCTTGTGTTCCATCTCGCACCAACCCATCTGGGCAGGGACACGCAGCGACAAATTTACTAGTCGGTCCAGGGACCCCCTGGGTCCGAAACGCCGACAGTTGGCATGCCAGGTAGGGGCCTGCTGCGTGTTAACGAACACTTTCCCGTTGAGTTCCAGATGGGTAGACTTCAGCAACCTCTTCAGCCCGGGACGGTGCTCCGCTTCGGGAGTCTCGAGTTCATGTCCCTCGATGGCAGCTACGACATGGTACTCCCCCTTGCAGCACGACAACAACGACAGTCGGCTCGCCCGGCGGCGGCGAACTCGACGACGGCATCCCTCCGCGGCAGAGGAGGAACACTCGGGTCGTCCCCGCCACCCTCCTCGCTGGAGGAGACGGAGACGGGGCAACCGTGGCCACGCAGGAGGCGGCACCTTATCGGCTGTCGAACCAGAGCAAGTCGACGACGCCGACACTCCTCCGGGGGACATGTCGGGTGTTGTCCTCGCGCCTGAGACAACGACGAGTGTCGCTTCCCCGCAACGTGCCAGCCCCAAGCGGGCTGATGATGCCAGCACCCTCGCAAAAGACGTGCTAGGCATTAGCCTCGTACCTGACGCGACTTCACTACCATCCATCGACCAAAAGGTACCGTCCGTATTCCACCCTGTTCCCTTTCGATTCAGCTTCGATCCACCTAGCGACCCCGCTTCGGTGAGCGCTTTCGCAAGGGCGTATCCAGACCTTCCGGGGTACCATACATGGTCAACCTAGGACCGACTGACAGCCGTCTCAACCTTCGGACCGGCGGGTTCCGAGGAGGAGGACGACCCTGACTTCAGTTGGGATTTCTCTGGCCTCGGTGATCTCGGTGCCGTGCGGGACTTCATGTCCGCATGTGACCACTGCCTCTCCGGTTGCTCTGACGATGGCCACGGCTTTGACGACGAGGGTTATGGCCCAAGTTGCGAGTGTTTACACGTCGATCAGGGAGATCATGACGAAGGCAACCACCTCAGCATGTCGGAGGTTGGCGATCCCCCTGGGTCCGCATCTCGCGTTGACGCAGGAGCTAGCTGTGGTCCCAGTCCCTGCGGGGGGTCAGGATACACAGCTCGAGCAAATCTGCGAGATGCAGGCCAAGGTCGATGAGGAAGCAGGGCGACTTGTGCAGCTCTGACAGAACATCGAGCAGGAGTGGGCAGGCCGATCACTCGCTGGAGGAGCCCATCATCGGGCCCGGGACGTCCAGCGCTGTATCATCGACAATGCCAGGGCAGCGCTGCCCCTGGCCATCAGCAGGTCCGGCCAGGACCTAGCTGCAGCGGCGATGCTACTTCGAACCATGCCGGAGCCATCCACCACCGAGGGGCGGCATATCCAGGGCGAACTCAAGGATCTCCTGGAAGGTGCTGCAGTTCGACGAGCCGAGAGCTCTGCCTCCCAAAGGCGAGCTGACCCCTCGGAGCATCACACGACGTCCTCTCGATGCATGCGAGAGGCCTCGGTTCATCCCGAGCGCACGTGGGACGAGGCACCTGCCGCCCGGGATCGCCTCTGCGACGAGCAACACCGTCGCGACCATTGAGCCCGCCTCGAGGAGAAGGTGCGTCGAGGCTACCACCCTAGGCGCGGAGGACGCTGCGACAGTGAGGAGGATCGGAGTCCCTCGCTCGAGCCACCCATTCCGCGAGTCTTCAGCCGGGCCATACGACGAGCGCTGTTCCCCGCCCGGTTTCGAGCCCCGACTACCATCACCAAGTACTCAGGGGAGACGAGGCCAGAGTTGTGGCTCGCGGATTACCGGCTGGCATGCCAGTTGGGAGGGGCGGACGACGACAACCTCATCATCCGCAACCTCCCCCTTTTCCTCTCTGACGCTGCCCGGGCCTGGCTGGAGCATCTGCCTCCTGCGCAGATCTCCGACTGGGACGACCTGGTCAAGGCTTTCACGGGAAATTTCCAAGGCACGTACGTGCGCCCTGGGAACTCATGGGATCTCCGAAGCTGCCGCCAGTAGCCAGGGGAATCCCTCCGAGAGTACATCCGACGGTTTTCGAAGCAGCGCACCGAGCTGCCCAACATTACTGACTCAGATGTCATCGGGGCATTCCTCGCTGGCACCACTTGCCGAGACCTGGTGAGCAAACTAGGGCGCAAGACTCCCACCAAGGCGAGCGAATTGATGGACGTTGTCACCAAGTTTGCCTCGGGTCAGGAGGCGGTTGAAGCCATCTTCCGGAAAGACAAGCAGCCTCAGGGAGAGCCGAAGGAAGACGCCCTCGAGGCGTCTGCCCAGCGTGGCGCGAAGAAGAAGACCTGGAAGAAGGCGCAAGCAAAGCGCGATGCTGCTGACGCGAATCTCGTGGCTGCAGCCGAGCACAGGAACCCTCGGAAGCCTCCTGGAGGGGCCGGCGCGTTCGACAAGATGCTTAAGGAGTCGTGCCCCTATCACCAGGGTCCCGTCAAGCACACACTTGAAGAATGTGTCATGCTCCGGCGCTACTTCCATAAGGTTGGGCCCCTGGCGGAAGATAGCAAGGGCCAAGGCAACAACAAGAAGGAGGGCGACAAGGAAGAGGAGTTCCCGGAGGTCCACAACTGCTTCATGATCTACGGCGGGCAGGTGGCGAACGCCTTAGCTCGGCACCGCAAGCAGGAGCACCGAGAGGTCTGCTCGGTGAAGGTGGCAGCGCCAGTCTACCTAGACTGGTCCGACAAGCCTATCAGCTTCGACCGAGGCGACCACCCCGACTTCGTGCCAAGCCTAGGGAGGTACCCGCTTGTCGTCAATCCGATCATTGGCAACGTTGGGCTCTCCAAGGTTCTCATGGACTGAGGCAGCAGCCTCAACATCATCTACGCCGAGACCCTGGAACTCTTGGGGGTTGATCGGTCCGAGGTCCGGGCCGGTGCGGCACCCTTCCACGGGATCGCACCCGGAAAGCGTATCCTGCCCCTCGGGCAGATTGACCTACCCGTCTGCTTCGGAACTCCCTCCAACTCCCAAAAGGAAACCCTCACCTTCGAGGTAGTTGGGTTCTGAGGGACCTACCACGCGGTGTTGGGAAGACCGTGCTATGCCAAGTTCATGGTCGTCCCCAACTACACCTACCTCAAGCTCAAGATGCCAGATCCCAACGGGATCATCACCGTCGGCTCCACGTACCGCCACGCGTATGAATGCGACGTGGAATGCGTGGAGTACGCTGAGGCCCTCGCCGAGTCCGAGGCCCTCATCGCCGACCTGGAACGCCTCTCCAAGGAGGCGCCCGATGCGAAGCGCCGCGCCAGCAACTTCGAACTAGCTGAGGCGGTTAAGTCTGTCCCTCTCGACCCCAGCAACGACGCCAGCAAGAAAGTCCGGATCGGCTCCGAGCTCAACCCCAAATAGGAAGCAGTGCTCGTCTACTTTCTCCGCGCAAACGCCGAAGTTTTTGCGTGGAGTCCCTCGAACATGCCAGGCATACCAAGGGAGGTCGCCGAGCACTCACTAGACATTAGAGCTGGAGCTCGACCCATGAAGCAGTCCCTGCGCCGTTTTGATGAAGAAAAGCGCAGGGCCATAGGCGAGGAGGTCCACAAGCTACTGGCTGCAGGGTTCATCAAAGAGGTATTCCATCCCGAATGGTTAGCTAACCCTGTTCTTGTAAAGAAAAAGGGTGGGAAATGGAGGATGTGCGTAGACTACACTGGTCTAAATAAAGCATGTCCGAAGGTTCCCTATCCTCTGCCCCGCATCGATCAAATTGTGGACTCCACTGCTGGGTGTGAAACCCTGTCTTTCCTCGATGCCTACTCAGGCTATCACCAAATCAAGATGAAAGAGTCCGACCAGCTCGTGACTTCTTTTATCACACCTTTTGGCATAGATTGTTATACTACAACGCCATTTGGCTTGAGGAATGCAGGTGCCACCTACCAGAGGTGCATGAACCATGTGTTCGGAGAGCACATCGATAGAACGGTCGAGCCTTACGTCGATGACATCGTTGTCAAGACAAAGAAAGCCTCCGACCTCCTCTCTGACCTTGAGACAACATTCAAGTGTCTGAGAGCGAAAGGCGTGAAACTCAATCCCGAGAAGTGTGTCTTCAGAGTCACCCGAGGCATGCTCCTGGGATTCATCGTCTCCGAGCGGGGAATAGAGGCCAACCCGGAGAAAATCATGGCCATCACCAACATGGGACCAATCAAAGATTTAAAAGGAGTACAGAGGGTCATGGGATGCCTTGCGGCTCTGAGCCGCTTCATCTCACTCCTTGGCGACAAAAGGATTGCCCCCGTACCACCTCTTAAGGAAGGCCGAGCGCTTCACTTGGACCCCCGAGGCTGAGGAATCCCTCGGAAACTTAAAGGCACTCCTTGCCAATGCACCCATCTTGGTGCCCCCCGCTCCGGAAGAAGCCCTCTTGATTTACGTCGCCGCAACCACTCAGGTGGTCAGCGCCGCGGTCGTAGTCGAGAGACGAGAAGAAGGGCACACACTGCTCGTTCAGAGGCCAGTCTACTTCATCAGCGAAGTGCTATCCGAGACCAAAGTCCGCTACCCGTAGATCCAGAAGCTGCTCTACGCAGTGATTCTGACACGACGAAAGTTGCGACACTACTTCGAGTCTCATCCGGTGACTGTGGTGTCATCCTTCCCCCTAGGAGAGATAATCCAGTCCTGAGAAGCCTCAGGTAGGATAGCAAAATGGGCAGTGGAACTCATGGGCGAAACACTTTCATTTGCCCCTCGGAAGGCCATAAAATCCCAAGTCTTGGCCGACTTCCTAGCTGAATGGACTGACACCCAGTTACCGACGGCCCCGATCCAACCTGAACTTTGGACCATGTACTTCGACGGGTCGCTGATGAAAACCGGAGTAGGCGCGGGTTTGCTCTTCATCTCACCCCTCGGAGAACATGTTCGTTACGTACTGCGCCTTCATTTCCCGGCGTCAAACAACGTGGCCGAGTATGAAGCCTTGGTTAATGGCCTGCGCATCGCCGTCGAGCTAGGGGTTCGACGCCTCGACGCTCGTGGCGACTCGCAGCTCGTCATTGATTAGGTCATGAAGAACTCCCACTGCCGCGATCGAAAAATAGAGGCCTACTGCGACGAAGTTTGGCGCTTGGAAGATAAGTTCTACGGGCTAGAACTCAACCATGTTGCTCGACGGTAGAACGAAACCGCAGATGAGTTGGCAAAATAGCCTCGGGGCGAACGACGGTTCCCCCGAACGTCTTCTCCAAGGATATATATATAAGCCATCCATCCAAATTGACGACGCGCCCGAGCCCGAGGTACCCGCGACTGCCGAGGGTGAGGCCATGCGTGTCGAGGAGGAGCGGAACGGGGTCACACCGGTCCCAAACTGGTAGACCCCGTACCTGGAATATCTCCTACGAGGAGAGCTACCCCTCGACAAGGCCGAAGCTCGGCGACTGGCTCGACGCGCCAAGTCGTTCGTTTTACTGGGTGATGAAAAGGAGCTGTACCACCGCGCCCCCTCGGGCATTCTCCAATGATGCATATCCATTGCCCAAGGACAAGAGCTGTTACAAGAAATACACTCGGGGGCTTGTGGTCACCATGCAGCACCTCGAGCCCTCGTGGGAAACGCTTTCCGACAAGGTTTCTACTGGCCAACCGCAGTGGCCGACGCCACTAGGATTGTACGCTCCTGCCAGGGGTGTCAATTCTATGTGCGACAGACGCGCCTGCCCGCTCAGGCACTACAGACAATACCTATCACTTGGCCGTTTGCCGTGTGGGGTCTGGACCTCGTCGGTCCCTTGCAGAAGGCACCCGGGGGCTTCACGCACCTGCTGGTTGCCATCGACAAATTCTCCAAGTGGATCGAAGTCTGACCCTTAACCAGCATCAGGTCCGAGCAGGCGGTGGCGTTCTTCACAAATATCATTCATCGCTTTGGAGTCCCAAATTCCATCATCACCGACAATGGCACGCAGTTCACCGAGAAAAGGTTCCTGGACTTCTGCGAGGACCACCACATCCGTGTGGACTAGGCCGCCGTAGCTCACCCGATGACGAATGGGTAGGTGGAGCGCGCCAACGGTATAATTTTGTAGGGACTAAAACTGAGGATCTACAACGACCTCAACAAGTTTGGCAAGTGGTGGATGAAAGAGCTACCCTCGGTGGTTTGGAGTCTAAGGGCGACGCCGAGCCGGGCCACGGGCTTCACACCGTTTTTCCTAGTCTATGGGGCCGAGGCCATCTTACCCACGGACTTAGAATACGGTTCCCCGAGGACAAAGGCATACGACGACCGAGGCAACCAGACCAGTCGAGAAGATTCCTTGGACCAGCTGGAAGAGGCTCGGGACGTGGCCTTACTACACTCAGCGCGGTATCAGCAGTCTCTGCGACGCTACCACGCCCGAAGGGTTCGGCCCCGAGACTTCCAAGTGGGGGACTTGGTACTTCGGCTGTGACAAGACGCCTGAGGACGCCACAAGCTTACTCCTCCCTGGGAGGGGTCTTCATCATTGCCAAAGTTTTGAAGCCCGGGACATACAAGCTGGCCAACGATCAAGGCGAGGTCTACAGCAACGCTTGGAACATCGAACAACTATGTCGCTTTTACCCTTAAATTGTTTCAAGTCGTTCATGTATCTCGCTTTCCTTACATACACAAATAAAGTCTAACCATCAAGGGAGGATCGACCTTGCCTCGGCAAAGCCCAACCCTCCCTCGGGAGCTAGAAGGGGGGAACCCCCTCTGCGTCAAAATTTTCTTCGGAAAAGTTTTCTACCAAGAAAAGTTTTCTACCAAAACGACTTTCGTGCTTTCCGACTGTATCGATAACGGAACCCTGAAAACGAGCGTGAGAGACCTTGAACGGCAAGGCCGACCGAGCCGAGGGACTCCTATGCCTCCAGGATATGGATACCTCACTCATCACCTTCCGCGAAAAGTAAATCACACTCGGATAAGCGGTTCTGCTATCGAACAAGTCCTAATTCTCGGGTAGAAAACGACTTTCGTGCTTTCGACTATATCGATAGCAGGATCCTACAAACGAGTGAGAGAGCACGTAAACGGCAAGGTCGACCGAGCCAAGGGACTCCTACGCCTCTGGGATACGGATACCTCACTTGTCACCTTCCGCAAAAAGTAACTCACGCTCTGATAAGCGATCCTGCTACCGAACAAGTCCTAACGCTCGGGTAGAAAATGACTTTCGTGCATTTTTGACTATATCGATAACAGGATCCTAAAAACGAGCGAGAGAGCACGTAAACGGCAAGGCCGACCGAGCCGAGGGACTCCTACGCCTCTGGGATACGGATACCTCACTCATCACCTTCCGTGAAAAGTAACTCTTGCTCGGACAAAGCGATTCTGCTACCGACGAACAAGTCCTGATGCTCGAAATGAGAGGAAAGAAAACGCAGCTTTATAATCCAAACGCTAAATATGTTTAGGCCTCAGCGGCCGCAAAAAACATACACATACTTCAGATGAACTGTTCCTGCAGGCTCAGACATCAGCAGGGGGAGGGGCGGCACCCTCGGCGTCATTTCCACCCTCGGCAGAATCCGGCTCGGCCTCGGGCAGCGACACGGGCGGAAGGACCTCCACCTCGAAGGAGGAAGCTAGCGCTGCGATTGGGCCCTCGACGGCCGTGTCAAGCCTCTGGACCTCGGCTAAGGCAGCCTCCTCTTTGTCGGGTAAGCAGTACCCCTCGCTGACCCGCTCCAGATCTACGTCGTAGTGGGAAGCGAGCATGGCAAAGGCCCGCCTAACGCCGTGGTACAGCGCCCAGCGGAGTCTGTTGCGCACATAGCCGTCCAAGGCCCGTAGATGACTCTGAGGGGAGCTACCCGAGGGGACGCCATCGAGGCCAAAGGCCTGGCAGAAAGCCGAGATGGCCTCGGACATGGCCGCGCGCTCCGCCTCCTTCTGCCCAGCCGCCTCGGCAAGCGCCTTGCAATTCTTGACGGACTCGTCAAGAGCCGTCTCGAACCCTGCAGACAGCAAGACAACATTCTTCATACGCAAGGAGAAGAATGGAGACAAAAACAAAGTCTCATAGCGGGGAAAACACCCCTTCGGCTCGGACACCCTAGCTTGGGCGGACCAAGCAGACCCGACGGCCACGGCCAGACCCCCTGCAAGGGTCTCGGCCCGAGCGGTCGCCTCGGGGTCCGGAAAGGGGGAGCACCCTCTGCGCCGAAACTTTCCTCGGAAAAGTTTTTCCACCAAAACAACTTTTGTGCATCTCGACTATGTCAACGGCGGAGTCCCAAAAACGAGCGACTGAGACCTTGAACGGTAAGGCCGACCGAGCCGAGAGACTCCTATGCCTCCGGGATACGGATACCTCACTCGTCACCTTCTAGGAAAGGCGGCTCACGCTTGGACAGGTGATTCTGTTACCGACGAACAAAGTCTTGATGCTCGAAACAAGAGGGAAGAAAACACGACTTTATACCCAAATGTTCAGGCCTCAGCAACCACAAAGAACAAACACACGTGCTTAGGGGAACAATGGTACCTAGACTTAGACGTCGGCAGCACCCTCGGCGGTTGTCCCGACCTACGGCAGATGTCTTAGTACTCAAAGCTACTACATCTCGCTCTCAAGAGGGTACCATTACAAATAGGACTCCAGCTCCATTCCCGCGGGAATGAACTACCTCCACACCAGAGGGGCTGCGAGATGACGAGCTCCGACCAGCTCGCCAGCGACCACTGCAGCGGCAGCGCGACAACGACCGTCGCCCGGGTGGAGGACGGACAGCTGCACCTTGGCCAGGCAGCAGCAGTTCGCCTTCCCTCGCATGGCTGGAGGACGCCTCCGCAGGGCTAGAGGATGCCCTTCTCCCCCGAATGCTGGAGGAAGAAGCGGGTCACCGGCCCACGTAGGAGGCAGGGCCCCCCTCGGCGCGCCCTCCTCCTCAGCCCGGATGATGAACATCCTTGAAGCTGAGGGCGGGGCAGAGGCCACAGCCCGGCTTGCTTCTCCCCACCACCAGGCTGATGGTCATCCCTGTGGATGACCATTGGTGAGGGAATGCAGCCGGGCTGCATGATGAAAATCCTTGAAGCCGAGCAATGACCGGAGAGCGCCAACCCCCATGAGGTTGCGCTTCTCAAGCAGCAGCAAGAAGAAAGCCACACAGCTACGCCCCATTTGGGGGCTCGGAAGGTGGAAGCGAGCGATACAAGAGAGGAGTGCGAAGGCATGGCTACTGCCCGGGGGATCGATCCCCTTTTATAGGCAGATCTCCTCACTCGCACCCCCAAGCGTCACGGGCAAAGTCTCCACCAACGTGCTCCAGGGTTCCCACCTTGTGACACGGGGGCTGGGTCCCACACGTCATGAGAAGCTGACCTGAAACGCGAAGGAGGCAAACCGCCGCACGCATGTAACCGCCCTGCGGTTATAAGCGTTCCCTCATCCTCGCCAAAACCAGCGGACGAAAGGGCGAGCCGCCACGCAGGGAGCATGCAACCGCACCGCGGTTATGCGACCTTTCAGCTTCGTCACATCCGGTGGACCAACACGGAGGCCCGGTCCCACATATCATGTAACCGGCACGACGGTCACTACGTGCAAGGAAACCGCACCGTCACCTGCGCTAATGCTGCGTCTTCTCGACTGCGGAACCAGTGCCGTGACTCGAGGCAGCCCCGCGCGTGACCCAACAGTGCCAATTAAGTGCAGCGATCACGGGTCAGTCAGCCGCGGGGGTAGGCGCGGCAGTTGATATGGCCAAAAGCAGACCAGCAATAACTGCTGCAACAGACGAGCGGGAGCAGCGGTCAAATCACCCCAGGCTCGCGTCCTTTCTTGAAGCGGCAGGGGAGCCCTCGCCCACGGCGTAAAAACGACGCGCCCGTGCTCCGTTCCTCGAACGGCTCACGCACGCGCAACAGACGCCCCACGAATCGTCCGTCCCGTCACATTAACTCCTTGGCAGAGCAAGCGACACCTGTGGCAGGCGAAGCGGGCGACGTTTCACCTCCGTCATGATGACCGCGTCAAAAAAAGGTGCGCCATGTTATTTAAATTCATATCCTTTTCCGTTTCCCCTCTCTCTCTCTTGCCACAGGGACCGGGAAAGGGGATATTTCGAAAAGGATCCTTCTCCGCGAAGGAAACGGGCCCCCGAGCCCTCCTACTAATCAGGGGTTCGAATGTTGCGCCCTGCAGGGTCCAACAGCCGCCCCAGAGCAAACGGGCCCCCGAGCCCTCCTATTGATCAGGGGTTCGAAGGTTGCGCCCTGCGAGGTCCAGCAGCCGCCACAGAGCACACGGCCCCCCGAGCCCTCCTACTGATCAGGGGTTCGAAGGTTGCGCCCTACGGGGTCCAGCAGCCGCCCCAGAGCACTCGGGCCCCCGAGCCCTCCTACCGATCAGGGGTTCGAAGGTTGCGCCCTGCAGGGTCCAGCAACCGCCCCAGAGCACTCGGGCTCCGTGCCCATTACTGATCAGGGGTTCGAAGGCTGGCCCCTCGGAAGGGCTCGACAGCCGCCCCAGAGCACTCAGGCTCCATGCCCATTACTGATTAGGGGTTCGAAGGCTGGCGCCTCGGAAGGGTTCGACAGCCGCCCCAGAGCATGCAGAGTGAGGAATGACCTTGGGTACGTCCGTTACATGGCCGAGGCTCGGGCTACGCTCCCGAGGTATCCTAGGACATTTCTGAGACCAGCGGGAACGATTTGTAATGGAATCCCACCGGAGGGAGGCACCGAGCCCTCGGACCCTATCGAAATGGGTCCAGGTCCAGCAAATCCCCTGTAGGTACTTTTGGAGCGCGCCTCCGGGCCACTAGCCGACCCTTAACGAACGGGGCACGGGCGTCCACTCGGATCACCCGTTAGCAACTCACTGGAAACGTCATGATCGGTGCCCTCCGAGGGTAACGTGGCGCTTTCCCCCCTTCCTCCTTGCGAAAAGGCGACGAAGGGGCATATAATAAAAGTCGAGACAGTCCTTGATCGTCCTCTCGCTCCGTGCAGAGGCTCGGGGGCTGCCCTCACATCCGGCTGCGGCCAAAACTATTGACAGCGTCAACAAACCAGCTCAAAAACTTAGAGCCTGACCATGCACCCGAGCTGCGGCCAGGCTGCATGAGGGAACAACCAGGCCGACCGAGGCATCACAGCAAGAATTAAGACCTCAGAGGAGTCAAACCACTCCTCCGAGGCCTCGGGGGCTACACCCGGCGGGTGCGCTCGCGCGCACCCCCCGGAACGAAACATAACCGAGAAAGCCTGATCCCCTCGCAAAAATTCGGCAGAACCTCCAAGCGAGTGCCTACACTCCCTTCGAGGCTCAGGGGCTACTGTCGGGTACCGTAATTAGGGGTACCCCCAACACTCCTAAACACGGTTGGTAAATACCTTCGAAGCAAACCATGAAGACTGACAGTTTGGGTCAAAGTCAAAGCTTCGTCTGCCAAGGGACGCGATCTCGCCTCGTCCGAGCCCGGCCTTGGGCGGGAACAGTGGTTCCGGACGAGTTCACGTCTCGCCCGAGGGTCTCCTCAGGCAGTGAGCACACCCTCGACTCAGCCAAAGGCAAGCCTTGTCGTGCAAGCGACCCTGGCGAAATCGCCTTACCAGCCGACCGTATTGCATGTGCATTTAATGCTAGGATCGCCTGACACCCTATCCTGACACGTGTGCCTCAGTCGACAAGGTCGAAGTGACCGCAGTCACTTCGCCCTTTCAATGACCGACCTGACAGGAAAACAGCTCCGCCTGCCCCGCTTCGGCTGCTGTGCCAACCACCCGGGTGAAATCGACAACAGCCAAGTTCAGCCTCGGGAGCAACAGGAAGCTCTGCCTCGCCTGACCTTAGGCCTCGGGAGGAGATCTCCACCTCTCGCGACCCCAAGGCTTAGCCTAAGCCTCGGTCTCGGGGAAAGTCACGTCCTCGCCCGACCCTGGGCCTCGGCCTCAGCCTCGGCCTCGGAGGAGCCGCCGTCTCACCCGACCTCAGGCTCAGATCGACCGCGCCACAAGGGATACATCATTACCCTACTCCTAGCTAGCTCAGGCTACGAAGGAACAAGACCGGCGTCCCATCTAGCTTACCCCGGTAACAGGCAATGATGGTTCCCCGCATGCGTCCATGACGTCGGTGGTTCTCAAGGCCCCTACGGAAGCAAGGAGACGTCAGCAGGATCCATGCAGCGCCAACAACTGTGCTTCTACAGGGCTCATGCACTTCTCCAACGGACACGTTAACACGTGCATGCGACCAGGCACTTCCCCGCTGGCCACGTAGCACATAGCTACACCCCCATTGTACAGCTGGGCCATCTCCTTATGTCTATAAAAGGGGATGTCCAGGAGCACGACAAAAGAGGGGGGGGGGAGGGAAAGGGGTAGACGCACGACAAAGGGACGGGAGAAGACGGGCAGGGCCAGACCCTCTCTCTCTCTCTCTCTCGCTCTCTCCTACTCGCTCTCCTGCTCTCGCTCTCTCGCAACGCTTGTAACCCCTACTACGAGCACCCTGGTGCAGGATAATACAAGGCTCATTTTTCCCTTGTGTTCCATCTCGCACCAACCTATCTGAGCAGGAACACGCAGCGATAAATTTACTAGTCGGTCCAGGGACCCCCTGGGTCCGAAACGCCGACAATATATATATATCACAACCAGCACGTAGCGGGCCATGTAGGACCTTGCTCGAGACCCATTGACCGGCACGACACGCTAACTTAACTGGACCATTTAGACATCCATACTTCTCCATTCCGTTGCACCGGCGCAACCTACGGTTTGGCTAAAACACGCATGTATTTTCTAGTGATTGCAAAAGGGCTGGAGTTGAGCTAGAAAGTTCCGTTCTTTTTAAAAATCTTGTCAAAAAATTAACATTAAAGGCTAGTTTGGGAACTTTATTTTCAGATTTCCATTTTTCCAAGAGAAATTGGGAAAATAGAAATCGTATGGGAAAATATAGTTCCCAAACTAGCCCTAAGTGAGATTTTAAAAACCTTGCTCCTAATCAAGTAGAGGAGTTTCTTTGGAACACAGAAATTTCACGTTGAACATATTGAAAATTAACATGTACTGCAAAAGAAACACGTTGAACAAATATTTAAATAAGCAGGATGGCTAAATAATTGTGTGTAACCCGCAGCAGAAATATATAGCAAATTATAAGGTATATTTGGATCACCTAAAATTTTTATTATTAAAAATCTCTACAAAACAAACTTTGGGTCTAAACTTGGCCGGTGAATATATCCACGTATCTCGTAAAAGAATAGCCATGCGATAGCAAATGAACGGGCCACGTAGCTTGCAAAAAAACGATATTTATATACTAGCCGGCTACAGTAGCAGCTACTAGAGAAATCCATAGCCTACTGGGTGCTATCCCCTAGAAATATCTTTGCCTCATAAAAAAATAAAGGAGCCTCTTCTCTAGAGCCACATATACTTGCTTCTCCCGTACACAGCCTGCTCCATTCTCGGCGAGCGTCCAGGCGAAAGAGGACAGGAGAGTGCACCGACAAGCGTACAGCTCGAAGATCCACTTCCAAGTGCTTCCTTTAAGGTGAGATTGAACTTTGATTTTTTTCTCGTTTTTACAAATTAGTTCAAGCTAGGGTTCCAGAACTTTTAATCTGCATTTGCGCTACATTGTTTATATCGGAATATTTAAAGCTAAAATGTGACTGTTTACCCCTCTGCTCTAGCGCTGCTGCCTTTCCAACTTGCCACATAAAAAACATTTCTCCCAACTTCTCTATTTTTCTACTTGCAACGATTTGTTCTTCCTCTTGCCCATCTTTCCCTTTAGAATTTTTTTTACCATGGTAGCTGTATGGTTCCGTGATACTCTCTCCTCACAAATGAAGGTCGAATCTCTATTGTACGATAAAATGCTCAAATAGATATTCACATCAATATCGACAGGTTAGAAAGAAAATGAATGGTAAAACAAAGCAGAGCAACTCCTGGAGATGGACCATGCAAGGCGCTGCTACTTCTACAAACTGCTTGATGCACTTATGCATTTTTTGGATTTAATGCATAGCTAACAACTCTGTCGGTACCCTGTAACAGAGGTACCCCTTACTACTGTGCAAAGAAGCAGTACCCACGCGGCTATCACTTAGTCGCGTGGAAGAACTGCTGTGTGTGTGGGACTAAGCCACGGCTCGCCCCAATCTCAGGCGGCTATTCTGGCTCCACAGCAGCACCCGACCCCGCCACATAGGCGGGTCTGAAGCCGCCACACGTCCAGAGAAGGTGGCGTGCTCCAAAGCATCAACAGCGAGTCCGGACCCCCACGAGAGAGCGCCGGACCCCTGAGAGCGCTGGACCCCTGGATATACAGTTCGTATCCCTAGGGATGGTCCCGGACCCCCGGGTATACAGTCTGGACCCCCAAGGTTGGTCCGGGACCTACACGTGCGCAAGCCGGACCCCTAGAATGGGATTCGGACCCCTCCGTATGGGGTCCGGGTCGCCCACAAGTGGGGTCCCAAGGTCCTAGGACAGGACGTACTCGGGCCTTGGGTAGGACCCAGGAGGGGGTCCGGTGTCAACACGTGTCCAGGCCTAGCCTGGTGCGGACCTGTCCGCATATGCTTCTGCTCCCCGCCCAGGCGGAGTCCCGATGCCGCCACGTGGCCTACTGCGCGTGATGTAAGCCAGCGGGCGGGGCCTGACGCAAGGCCTCCAGGTTGCGCGGCCCCTGCATTTATTGCGGATAAGGCACGCTATCTAACAAGCGATGTACTGCCTCGGTATTTAATGAGGCCTGCCCACTCTCCTGTCAGGCGGCGTCCTGTCCATTCTACTGGCAAGCAGTGTGCCGCCTCAGCATTTAATGAGACCTGTCCATTCCACTAGCAGGCGGCATGCCTGTCTATTCCGCTGGCAGGCAGCATGCCCATGTTGCCGCATGCACTATACTCATCATCACTCGTACGTACCAGGGAAGCTACCGTTGTGTATCAACACTGCGCGAGCAGCGGACATCTGGGTGCCAGAAGATCTCTCAGACGTCACCTGCATTAGTTGCTCTATGTATTTCTTCCATTATGTCCCTAGGCCCACATGTCGGGGCTCAGCAACCTTGTATGTGCCTCCCTTGGGCTATAAAAGGGAAGGCACACACCGTTACAAGGTAAGTTCACAGATCTAACTTACACATTCTCACACAGACTCAAGCACACCAAGACACTCGGACTCACGAGTTCATACAAGCTCTCAAGCTCAATACATCACACAGTGGAGTAGGGTATTACGCTCCGGCGGCCTGAACCACTCTAAATCCTTGTGTGTTTTTGCGTTCTTCCCGTTTCCATCTAACAGGCAAAACGCTTAGGCCCCTCTTCATCTTAGGATTTAGGGCGGGTGCATTCCGCCACCCGGCCAGAGAATTTCCTCTCCGACATTTGGCACGCCAGGTAGGGGAGATAGGAGACGAAGAGCATGAACTCCCCAGCGGCGAGGTCGCCGAGGGAGTGGCGCTGGCGCGGATCCTTCTGGCGAACGCCGGTGCACCCCATCCGAGCAGGTTGCGCACCAAATTGAGTGCCCCCTTAGACTGGAAACGCTCGGGATGAACCAGCGAGGCCATGGCGACTACGGCGGCGGAAAGCGGAAGAGCGCGAATGCAAAGGGGCGCAGAGGGCTCGGAGGCGAAAGGGCGCAACAGTGGGAGAGAATGCGAAAGCGTAACTGCTGCACGCGGGGAGAATCCCTTTTCAAGGAAGACTCCCTCGCTCGCGCCCCGAGAAATCCCGTCCGACGCGCACCTAGCGCCCAGGCAACCCAGTCTCTGGCATGGGGGCCCGGGCCCACAAGTCATGAAGCTGGTGTGCCGTCCTTCATGTGCGAAAAAGGCGAACCGTCGCACGAGGAGCGAACCGTCGCGCATGATCGCGCACCGCCTCGAGGCTGCTGCAGAGAGATATTTATTAACCACGACGGCGGCAACGAGGTGCCCCGCGCGTGGCCCGATGGAACCGCCAGACGTGGGACCATGGGTCAGTCAGCCGCGGGGATAGTGAAAGCTCTCTTGTGGGTTTTGGTGTTTGGATGACAACTCAATTAAAGGACTAACAAGTGTGTTAAGTGTTGAACAGGTGCTGAATACAAAGCTAACAGGGTTCAACACAAGTAAACAGGTGTGATGGTCCAAAGACGGAGTTATCTATAGATATAATGGACATCACAAGGAAGGTGGACAATGCTTAAGTGAGACTTGATGTGCATAACTTGGAGACAACTGATCAAACCAAGGATGGAAGCAAGAAGAGCTTCGAGGTACCGAGTGCACAGGAGAAAGTCAAGGAGACCAAGAACCCAAAGCCAGGGGTGAAGAAGGAGACTTGCAGAATCAGGGTTGATCGAGTTAAGAAGAGTTATGGTGCATTAAGGAACACTACATAAGGACATGACTTACAACCAATGAGGTAACATCTACAGTTATGTGGTGTAAGTCATAAGGCTCAAGACCAAGCTCAAAAAAGAACAAGGTCACTGGAAGGAGAACAAATGTCAAAATCAGAACCGGAGGCAGCCCAAAAGAGCTAAGTGCACCTTGACCTTTAGTTTGGGTTGTTCCTATGTTTGGATATATTCTATGTGACCTTTGCAGGATGTTGGAGCTCAAAAATAACAATCTAGATCAAGTTAAGCTGACTTGATGATTTATGAGTCCAACATCAATCTCAGTCATGCCAAATGCTAAAGAAGTGAAAATCAAAAGAGAAGGTATGATTCTAGACTTAGTACATTGGTTTTTGTGTACTAACATATTTGTCTAAGTGTTAGAAACAGAAAGAAAAAGAAAAGAAGAGAAAATACAAAGGAAAAAGACTTGACTGGAGCAGCCAAGACTCTGCGTAGTCTGGGTACACCGGACTGTCCGGTGGTGCACCGGACAGTGTACGGTGCGCCAGGCTGGCGTATGTCAACTGGCCGCTCTCGGGAATTCATCGGCGACGTACGGCTAAAATTCACCAGACTGTCCGGTGAGCCAACGGTTAGCCGGACCAACAGTCGGCCGCGCAATCCGCGTGTGACGCGTGGCCGAGCCAACGGTCGGATGGGGGCACCGGACTGTCCGGTGTGCACCGGACAGTGTCCGATGCGCCAACGGCTCCAAGTCTGCAACGGTCGACTGCACCAATTTTGGAAGGAGATCCGCACCGGACAGTGAACAGTTGATGTCCGGTGGTGCACCGGACTGTCCGGTGCGCCACCCGACAGAAAGCAAGTATTGCCTTCCAAATTGGATTCAAACGGCTCATAGGCCCCTTGGGCCTATAAAAGGGACTCCTAGGTGCCTCCAACAGATATATAAGGGCAGCCAACAAGTGTAGACATCACTCGGATCAATTCTCTCTCTCCCTCTCGTGTGTATCTCTCTAGTTTGTGTAGAGGCAAAGCTATAAGCCTTGAGAGAGTGGAGAAGTGCTGCTAAAAGCTAGAGCAAGGTCTTGAGCATATCCTTACTCTACCAGAGTGCTGCCAAGAAGATTGTAAGCAGCCGCGGTTTCGTTGTAACCAACTCAACATAGTGAAAGGCTCTATATGTCATACTGACAGATCTGAGCAAACAGAGGAAGGAGTTGAAATAGACTCCAAGCGTAGGTGTGGCTAACTCCAACGAGGACTAGGCAAGCATTTCAGGCTTGGCCGAACCTCGAGATAAATCCCTGTGTCTGTGTGCTTCGCTCTGTACTGTGTGCTGTCTCTCTGCCGTATCTACTCTTTATATATGTACTTCAATACTTATCTGTGGTACAAGTTATATTTGAAGTGCAGGACATTTTGAGACAAAATCTTTCTATTACGCTGCAACCTACTCGAAGGGTCTTTCTTTCCACTGCGATCCAGCCTTCGAGTAGAGTAAGAATTTCAGTTATCAAAGTGATAATTTTTATCCGCCTATTCATCCTCCCTCTAGGCGACATCCAGATCCTATTCCCGGGCAAAGAGAACTTTCAGATAGATGTGGCAGTTGACGTGACCGAGGGTGGACTGATAGCGCGTGCGTCACCAGATGTGCTGTGTTAATACGACGCGTGCTGAGGTGGCACCCCAGTCACCGATCACGCCATGCTGACGCGAAGTACAAGTTTTGGCACCACCTGCAGGCTCGCATCCTCCCCTGAGGTGGGCTCGGAGGCCACTGTCGGTACCCTGTAACAGGGGTACCCCTTACTACTGTGCAAATAAGCAGTGCCCACGCGGCTATCACTTAGTCGCGTGGAAGAAGTGCTGTGTGTGGGACCAAGCTACGGCTCGCCCTAATCTCAGGCGACTATTCTGGCTCCACAGCAACACCCGACCCCGCCACATGGGTGGGTTTGAAGCCGCCACGCGTCCAGAGAAGGTGGCGTACTCCAAAGCATCAACAGCGAGTCCGGACCCCCATGGGAGAGCGCTGGACCCCTGGATATACAGTCTGGACCCCCAGGGATGGTCCCGGACCTCCGGGTATACAGTCCAGACCCCCAAGATTGGTCTGGGACCCACACGTGCATAAGCCGGACCCCTGGAATGGGATCACGGAGTCCGGGTCGCCCACAAGTGGGATCCCAAGGTCCCAGGACAGGACGTACTCGGGCCTTGGGCAGGACCCAGGAGGGGGTCCGGTGTCAACATGTGTTCAGGCCCAGCCTGGTGCGGACCTGTCCGCATACGCTTCTGCTCCCCGCCCAGGCGGAGTCCCGATGCCGCCACGTGGCCTCCTGCGCGTGACGTAAGCCAGCGGGTGGGGCCTGACGCAAGGCCTCCGGGTTGCGCGGCCCCTGCATTTATTGCGGATAAGGCGCGTCGTCTGACAAGCGATGTGTCGCCTCGGCATTTAATGAGGCCTACCCACTCTGTTGTCAGGCGGCGACCTATCCATTCTACTGGCAAGGAGTGTGCCGCCTCAGCATTTAATGAGACCTGTCCATTCCGCTGGCAGGCGGCATGCCTGTCTATTCCGCTGGCAGGCAGCATGCCCATGCTACCGCATGCACTATATCACTCGTACGTACCAGGGAAGCTACCGTTGTGTATCAACACTGCGCGGGCAGCGGACATCTGGGCATCAGAAGATCTCTCAGGCGTCACCTGCATTAGTTGCTCCATGTATTTCTTCCATTATGTCCCTGGGCCCACATGTCGGGGCTCAGCAACCTTGGCCCCTTGGGCTATAAAAGGGAAGGCACACACCGTTATAAGGTAAGTTCACAGATCCAACTTACACATTCTCACACAAACTCAAGCACACCTAGACACTCGGACTCACGAGTTCATACAAGCTCTCAAGCTCAATACATCACATAGTGAGTAGGGTATTACGCTTCGGTGGCCCGAACCACTCTAAATCCTTGTGTGTTCTTGTGTTCTTCCCGTTTCCATCTAACAGGCAAAACGCTTAGGCCCCTCCTCATCTTAGGATTTAGGGCGGGTGCATTTCGCCACCCGACCGGAGAATTTCCTCTCCGATAATTGGTGCGCTAGGTAGGGGAGGTAGGAGACGAAGAGCACGAACTCCCCGGCGGCAAGGTCGCCGAGGGGAGTGGCGCCGGCGCGGATCCTTCCGGCGAACGCCGGCGCACCCCATCTGAGCAGGTTGCGCACCAGATTGAGTGCCCCCTCGAACTGGAAACGCTCGAGATGAACCAGCGAGGCCATGGCGACTGCGTCGGCGGAAAGCGGAAGAGCGTGAATGTAAAGGGGCGCAGAGGGTTCGGAGGCGAAAGGGCGCAGCAGTGGGAGAGAATGCGAAAGCGTAACTGCTGCACGCGGGGAGAATCCCTTTTCAAGGAAGACTCCCCGGCTCGCGCCCCGGGAAATCCCATCCGGCGCGCACCTAGCGCCCAGATGACCCAGTCTCTAGCATGGGGGCCCGGGCCCACAAGTCATGCAGCTGGTGTGCCAGCCTTCGTGTGCGAAAAAGGCGAACCGTCGCATGAGGAGCGAACCACCGCGTACGATCGCGCACCGCCTCAGGGCTGCTGCAGATAGATATTTATTAACCACGACGACGGCGGCAACGAGGCGCCCCGTGCGTGGCCCGATGGAACCGCCAGACGTGGGACCATGGGTCAGTCAGCCGCGGGGACAGATGTGGCAATTTATGTGACCGAGGGCGGACTGACAGCGCGTGCGTCACCAGATGCGCTGAGTTAATACGGCGCACGCTGAGGTGGCGCCCCAGTCACCGGTCACACCATGCTGACGCGAAGTACAAGTTTTGGCCTCACCTGCAGGCTCGCATCCTCCCCTGAGGTGGGTCCGAGGGCCACTGTCGGTACCCTATAACAGGGGTACTCCTTACTACTGTGCAAAGAAGCAGTGCCCACGCGGCTATCACTTAGTCGCGTGGAAGAAGTGTTGTGTGTGGGACCAAGCCACGGCTCGCCCTAATCTCAGGCGGCTATTCTGGCTCCACAGCAGCACCCGACCCCACCACATAGGCGGGTCTGAAGCCGCCACACGTCCAGAGAAGGTGGCGTACTCCAAAGCATCAACAGTGAGTCTGGACGCCCACGGGAGAGCGCTGGACCCCTGGATATACAGTTCGTATCCCTAGGGATGGTCCCGGACCCCCGGGTATACAGTCTGGACCCCCAAGGTTGGTCCGGGACCCACACATGCGCAAGCCGGACCCCTAGAATGGGATTCGGACCCCTCCGTATGGGGTCTGGGTCGCCCACAAGTGGGGTCCCAAGGTCCTAGGACAGGACGTACTCGGGCCTTGGGTAGGACCCAGGAGGGGGTCCAGTGTCAACACGTGTCCAGGCCCAGCCTAGTGTGGATCTATCCGCATACACTTCTGCTCTCCGCCTAGGCAGAGTCCCGATGCCGCCACGTGGCCTGCTACGCGTGACGTAAGCCAGCGGGCGAGGCCTGACGCAAGGCCTCCGGGTTGCGTGGCCCCTGCATTTATTGCGGATAAGGCACGTCGTCTGACAAACGATGTGCCGCCTCGGCATTTAATGAAGCCTGCCCACTCTGCTGTCAGGCGGCGACCTGTCCATTCTACTGGCAAACAGTGTGCCGCCTCAGCATTTAATGAGACATGTCCATTCCGCTGGCAGGCGGCATGCCTGTCTATTCCGCTGGCAGGCAGCATGCCCATGCTGCCGCATGCACTATACTCATCATCACTCGTACGTACCAGGGAAGCTACCGTTGTGTATCAACACTGCGCGGGCAGCGGACATCTAGGCGCCAGAAGATCTCTCAGGCGTCACCTGCATTAATTGCTCCATGTATTTCTTCCATTATATCCCTGGGCCCACATGTCAGGGCTCAGCAACTTTGTATGTGCCTTCCTTGGGCTATAAAAGGGAAGACACACACCGTTACAAGGTAAGTTCACAGATCCAACTTACACATTCTCACACAGACTCAAGCACACCTAGACACTCTAAATCCTTGTGTGTTCTTGTGTTCATCTAACAGGTAAAACGCTTAGGCCCCTCCTCATCTTAGGATTTAGGGCGGGTGCATTCCGCTACCCGACCGGAGAATTTCCTCTCCTACAAACTCATCTGATTAAAGACACAGTGTCACATACTACAGAGACACTTGTACTAAAGATGCGATATCCGATGTGTGAAAAGTTCATTGGTCCCATTTCCTTCTTACAACTTATAAATTTCAACAAATATATTTAAGGTGGTTCAAAACTTGTAATATTAGAAGACTGCTTTTTCAGATGCTCTTGATTCATGGTAAAACAAAACGGAGCTTTTCCAAAAAAAATTTACCTCGTGATCTTTGATTTATATGAACCAAGCACACACGAATAACATGGACAACAACTTATAGTTAGGAGAGGCCAGCTTCTTAGTTTTTAACTGAGAATCTAATTTATATAAACTGAGTCATAAGTCGGTATGTTTGGAACCACCTCAATTTCTATAAACCAGTTTTTTAAAAAGTGGGTGCTTCTAAACAGGGCCTTACTTGGACTCCATACGTATTCAACCCAACTCTGATATTAAAATGTTAATGTGAATTTTGATTGTCCAATATGTAGTATGCGCCTTTTAGAATAAGGTATTGATGAGTTAAATAAATATTTGAATTAAATCCTCTAATATCTTATCATTCTACAACAGCCTTAGAAATATAATACAATGAAATCTGCTCAAACGAAGTGAAATGTATTCTTTAATTTTAAATGTTGCTTGCTTTTGAATATTCTATACATAATCTTGCCTCCATGACTAATAATTTATTGCAGAATAATCTTAGGTACATACAATTACAATTAATACCAGCACATAGATTTTTATTGCCAGAACAATCATTTTAGAAATTTGCAAATGAGTTTCTTGCATTGTAAATAATCTATCTGGTTTTGAGCTAAACTCTTAATAATATCATAGATCTTTAGCCATATTTTCTTTCGTAATCGTCAGTGGTGATTTTTTGTGGGTTAAGATTGCTGAAACAGAGATTTTGCACAATCAAAGAATGATCTTTTCATTGTGCATAAAACGATGGAAAGTTGTATATAATGTGTTAGCTTCAATATTACTGTAACAAAAGGATGATAATTACATTTGTTGAAATGGTAGAAAAATCAATAACAGGGTCATATACCCTCCTAGCGACACTAAACCAATGTCGCAGCAACAGAAGAACCATTGTTATATTAATTGGCTTCCAAAAGAGCTCATTATTTAGTGCTTTTGCTTACTTAAGTTATTAGGCTAATGTTTTTAGGGATATTAGAAAGCATGTATTAAGTGTTGGTGTAAATTGGAATAAATGAAATAAACAAATGAACTCTAGGTTTGTCTTTTTTTCCTATGCATCAATTATAGTCCTCCAGTGCCTACGAATTTTTTTGCCAACTTTTAATTAAAGTAGTTTGGCGTTCCTTACTTTTTATGTGTGTGGTGTAAAATACATGTATTCAAAAAAAACTTTTAAATTCTGCTCCTCAGGTTGCACCGATCTCTTCTTGATAACTCAATGCTAAAGATTTTAGTTTTCAAGATGCCGATTTTTGTCTCTGAATTGTCTTTATTATCCACTAGTTGAAACTTCTATATGCAATACAAGCACTTATATAACAAGTTAGAAGCAATATATGTAAAATCATAATTAACCGATAGCAGTAAATCTAGTATCGATAGAAGGCAATTTCAAAAATATACTTTCTACTATTTTTAAATAGAAAACCGATAATAGGACTAGTACACTTTTAATTGCCTTTTATTGGGAACACAATAGCATGTGAAGAACAGTGTAATAATAGTTGCTTTTCAATATTGTCATCCACATGCACACCATGCTACAGGTAAACATCCTTCAAAATAAAAATTATTCGTGCCAACAGTTTTACTTGGCTTGTCTCCGTTCATTATCTCATTAGATTATTATGGATAACAAAACTTTCTTAACCGAAAACAACTGATGACAAAGATCTTCCACAACAGAAGAAAATCAGGAGTATCCACTCTCAAGGAAAAAGCAAAAAATGATGCATAATAAACCAAGGCAAAGTAGTAGATTTTAGAACTGATGACAAAGATGATCTTCCACAACAGAAGAAAATCAGGAGTATCCACTCTCAAGGAAAAAGCAAAAAATGATGCATAATAAACCAAGGCAAAGTAGTAGATTTTAGAAGGTATTGACTAGAGTAATATCTATATTTTTTGTTTCGCACCGATAGCACTACATCTTTTGATGTACATAACCATGTAGCACCAATAGCGCTACATCTTTTGATATATACATATATATATATACATATATATATATATAAGCATGTAGCACCAACAACGCTACATCTTTTAATATACATATACATGTAGCATTAATAGCGCTACATATTTTGATGTATATAAGCATGGTCTTACATTATAAACCAACAAGACATAAGTAGTAAACTCTGAATCTAATGAGCTAACAAAGTGGCATATGTGAGTTAATATCTAACGTTGATCTTTTTTCTACACTAGAATATCTTACCATTTGCATGGCGCAGCAACGCCTCGCGTCGTTTTCTAGTTAGAACACGGAATCACAGTAATATCGAGTAATTTTAATACGCTAATCTTAAAATCTAAATTCTAAATGATCAAAATGTACCCAACAAGTCGAGTACTATTCCTGTAAGGATGGGTTTTGGATGTAGCCAATTGAGCCAGTTCTATTCAATTTCCCAATAATACCTCGTATATTTATTTAAATGGGTTGAATCACAAAATACAGACTAAAGGATCTGGGTGGAATCGAACCACTTTCCGTCAAAGACTGTAATGGACAGTCCTGTGAGGGCCTCACCGTGTTGAGACAAGATCCACAGTTAGGAGACAGACAGGGCTAATGACGTGTGTACGTTTCAACGCTGATCAAAATCTAAAACAATTTTCAAATTTTGATTATAACAAAATTATGTAAAATTAGTTCACAGAAACAATTTTCTATTAGTTACAAATGGCATCAATCAGTGGTATTCAGAATGCAACAAGACTATCGAAGAAGTAAAAAAATCTGAGTTATTGATAATGGACATGTACCTTCGTAGAGCAAAATGGAGTTATTGATTGATAATGGATGTAGTGAAGACTCCAAAAACAATTGCAAACAATGGCTCCTCATAAGTAACAATCCGACAGGAATACATACCAACAATGAAACAGCAAGATCACCTGAACAGTCGCCAGAGACTGCTCATGTCCACCGCAGCCATTTACCATGACACGACCAAATAAGGCATTTTTACTTATCCACAAACATTTGTTTATCTACGGTGTAGATTTAACTAAATGCATAGCAAAATATGGAAAGTCAAAATATCTTTTAATTTTAAGGAGGGAAAAACATTTGGGAAGTCAACAGCTCCAACACAGTGCCCTATCTTGAAATATAGAGCAAATCAGTAAAAACAGCTCCAACACAGTGCCCTATTTTATAAATTTCATCAAAAAAATATAGGGCACATTAAGATCGGACTAAGGCTCTATCCTTGTTTTCTACATTCTAAACATTTTTTCTAATAATATAATTTACTTCCTAAAATACATGATTAAAGCTTAAATGTAGAAGCACAATTTGTTTTTGGCGACCTGAACACTTTAAATGTAGTATTTTAAATTTGAGACATCATTGAGTCACCTTGTTAGAAAAGCTCTTAAACCTAGGGGATATGCGAATACAATAGCAATGCATGAACAACTAGTCATCAAATATTAAAACGTCACAGATTGTAGTGCAAAAAAAAGAGAATCCCTGATTTTCACCTATACGAAACCTTAGGAGATACTTGAAACCTAGCTTCAACTCAAGAGAGATCAATAATAGGTAAGTACTCAAATGAACTATAGTGCAAGTTGAACAAGCTCTTATCTGAGTTATGTCTAGTATCTAATTGTGAGCTTGAGCAGAAAATTTCTTCCCTGTCCGGTGACCAAGAAAGAAAGCTTTGAAGGCCATAGCCATTTCATACTGACGATGCTGAACAGTGACCTTCACATCATACAAATAATCCGTCCACCGTGTAGGCACTGCAGTTGACCTTATATACAAACACCGTGATGAGGCAGCAGATCTTCATATGGCACAGCAGTAGATCTTCATGCGGTGTCGACGATGTATCATATAAACTAACTACAATAAATATGACTGCAACCATACGTCTCGAATTCGAAGCTACAACAAATAATACACAGCTGAATCTCTCTGTATATACAATGTATAACTTCACAGACATAACCAAGATAAGTAAAAATCTTGCATAATGCCTCCGGACACGTTTTTAAATGATAATGACAGACAAGTTCTCGCATAAACAGCCGTAGGACATTAGACGTATGCAGAAACAACTCAACTAGCTAATAATTTTGAATATGCGGGAACTACTCAACTAGGGAATATTTTTGAGTACGCAGTAAAAGACTTATGCCATTGAACTTAGCAAATAATTATCACATCTTTATGATCTCTCATGAGAATCTGGAATTGCCTGCAACTAATTTCATTTATACTTGATTTATATATTCCAGATGATATCTCCAGTTATATGTTTATCTTCAATGGTCAATAGATGACCCCCGTGCGAGAAGCGTTTGGTGAAGAACGCCTTACAGAGTGAATGAACGCCTTTCGCATGTGCTTTATAGCCTTACGGGATAAGCGTTGGGTGAATGAACTGCATGTGCATGGCGTAGTATAGGCGTAGAAGTTTGTGGCGCGCGAAGTTTTAAACGATTGATGGTGATTTCAGTAACTTGGTAACTTTGCTGTAAATTGAAAATGTTTAGATCCGGTTTGTACCTTGTGTGTTGCGTTGCGATGTAGCCCCGTTCAATTTGCAGCACGCCGTGAGACGAGAAACGCCGTTCAATTTGCAGCACGCCGTGAGACGAGAAACGCCGTTCAATTTGCAGCAGCACCGGTGATGAAGCGTAGGACGAGAAGCCAAACAACACGAAGCAGGGCACGGGGACACAATGGGCAGGAGAACCCAGGGATGAAAAAACAATTCCCTGTGCGATCTCCCACCCAGCACACAAAACCAACATCTTTATTACGATGCCTGCCATGCGAGCGCACCCAACATGGCAAAGGCCTTCAAGATGTCACATCTCACTTCTTTTTCATGTATCCTTTTCCCCTCTTTTGTCTCGGACCTTACCTTGCCTTCAGTTAGGCACGGACCGCCGCGACCAACATCTCTCCGATCTAATAATTATCGAAATTTCATCCAATAATTACCAATACAAAGAGATATCATCGAGTCGCGGGGCAGAAAGGAGATCCAGCAATCCAGCAGCGCTTTAGAAGCCCGTCAACGCCTCCCAATTGTCCAGTCCGCCAAGATCCAGATCCCCCGGAACGTCGCAGCTCTGAAGGTCTGCAGATAACAAATTGTAGCATCCAGTTTCCTTAAACACGCTGATCAGAAACCTCCAGGCACAAAAACCATGCAGCCTCGTCTCGCTTCGAACCGATGCGTCAACTCATCAATCAAACGAAACTGATCTGAACCTGCACATCATCACAAAAACAAAACCATGCATTTCGAACAATCAACTAACAGAGCAAGACTCACCGTCGTTGATCGGACCAAGCATCTGATCTGGAAGCCACGCGGAGGCTCAGATCTAGACGAGAAGAGGATTGATTTCATCAGGCAAGAGGAACGCGGCGACTTTTCAACACTAAGGCAAAGGCGGGGGTGGTGCCGGCTGCCGGGGTAGGCAAAAGATGCTGGTTGGCGTGTACGAGAGGGAGAGGAATCCAATGTATTTATTGTCCAGTTAGCGGAATCCAACGGCTGCGATGAGGCAGTTCAAGTTGGACGGTCAGGATGGCGAGCGCGTGCCGGAAGGAATCGGTGGTGCCACGTCAATTGCGTGGGTTGGCCGCAACTTTAGCATCACTGCATGCGTCATTTTTTTGCAGGATCTGTTGCGGAGAGAGTAGAGGTGATTGGCTTGTGGCCACCATGGTCGACGGTCCCCAGACCCCAGTAGTTGGTTCGTAGGGAATTTTATCGGAACTAGAACATCAGGCGCCCATTAGAAAATGCCTTCTTCACCTCTCCCCACACGACGGAAAAGGATGCCCGCTTCTGCTACGTGTACGGACGAAACCAGGAAACCTCGCGACCACGACAGTGGGCATGCGCTCCACCGTTCCTGTTGTGCCAGTTAAAACGCGCACACGGCCTGCGCTGTCCGTAAAGCGCCGCCGGAGAGAGTGTGTTGATGGTGCTGGCAGGGTCGTTGGCTTGCCGCTTGCGCCTGGGGTGGGGCCTGGCCCGTGGTTGAAGCTAGAAGCAAATGTCGAGCTAGTATAGTTGTATGCAACTATAATAATAATAATAATAATAATAATAATAATAATAATAATAATAATAATAATAATAATAATAATAGATAGATAAATAGATAGATAGATAGATAGATAGTAAAAGTAAGATCTAAACAAACACAACAGCGCACCAGATTTAGACGAAAAGTCATTAGAAGCTAAGATTAAGAGGGTGTTTGTCAGAGCTTTCATAGTTCCGATTCAGCGAGAATCACTCCTACCTAAACGGTAAAAATATGAACTGCTGCACGGTGAGAGTGAAGTGAATCTAGTCTCTAATTTTTATACTATAAAGTGCGAGCAAAAAAAACTACTTCCCACCACTCTCCACTCTCTAACCTCTCATAAATCACTTCACACTTTATTTGCCAAACGGTTTTCGTGAAATAGATTCACTTCTGCTAGAGAATCACTCGAAATCATTCTATTAGTGTCGGCGTTTCGACCCCGTGGGGTCCCTGGACCGACGAGTGAATCGTCGTCGCGTGTCCCAGCCCAGATGGGTCGGCGCAAGACGGAGCACGAAGGGGGGTAGAAGAGAGGGGAAAGCCCGCGGCCCCCGTGTTTGTCCTGCGCCCGGGTCGGGTGCGCTTGCAGTAGGGGGTTACAAGCGTCCGCGTGGGGGGAGAGCGAGGGACTCTACGCGTCGCCCCGTCCTCCCGCGCGGCCAACCTTCTCGTAAGAGGGCCCTGGACCTTCCTTTTATAGGCGTAAGGAGAGGGTCCAGGTGTACAATGGGGGGTGTAGCAATGCGCTATCGTGTCGAGCAGAGAGGAGCTAGTGTCCTAAGTACATGCCTTCGTGGCAGCCAGAGAGGTTTTGGCACCCTGTTCATATGATGTCGTGGTCGTCGGAGGAGCGTTGGAGCCTTGCGAAAGGACAGCTGTCGGGGTTGTCGAGTCCTTGCTGACGTCTCCTTGCTTCCGTAAGGGTTTGAGAGTCGCCGTCGTCATGGAGCACGCGGGGCGCCATCATTATCTATTTTCCGGGGCGAGCCAGATGGGACGTCGGTCCCGTTACCCGTAGCCTGAGCTAGCTAGGGATAGGGTAATGATGCCCCCCCTGTGACGTGGTCGGTCCGAGCCCTGGGTCGGGCGAGGCGGAGGCTCCTCCGTGGTCGGGGTCGAGTCGGTCTTCCGAGGTCGAGGTCGTGTCCGAGCCCTGGGTCGGGCGAGGCGGAGTTTGTCGTCTTCTGGGGCCAAGCCCGAGTCCGAGCCCTGGGTCGGGCGAGGCGAAGTTCGTCGTCTTCCGGGGCCGAGCCCGAGTCCGAGCCCTGGGTCGGGCGAGGCGGAGTTCATCGTCTTCCAGGGCCGAGCCCGAGTCCGAGCCCTGGGTCGGGCGAGGCGGAGTTCGTCGTCTTCCGGGGTCAAGCCCGAGTCCGAGCCCTGGGGTCGGGCGAGGCGGAGTTCGTCGTCTTCCGGGGCCGAGCCCGAGTCCGAGCCCTGGGGTCGGGCGAGGCGGAGTTTCCTATGGCGCCCGAGGCTGGACTTGGCTGCTGTCAGCCTCACTCTGTCGAGTGGCACAGCAGTCGGAGCGACGCAGGCGGCGCTGTCTTCTTGTAAGGCCGGTCAGTGGAGCGGCAAAGTGACTGCGGTCACTTTCGGCTCTGTCGACTGAAGGGCGCATGACAGGATAGGATGTCAGGCCATCCTTGCATTAAATGCTCCTGCGATTTGGTCGGTCGGTGTGGCGATCTGGCCAAGGTTGCTTCTTGGCGAAGACTGGGCCTCGGGCGAGACGTGAACCTTCCGGGGTCGGCTGCCTTTGCCCGAGGCTGGGCTCGGGCGAGGCGAGGTCGTGTCCCTTGAGTGGACCGAGCCTTGGCTTAATCGCACCCATCAGGCCTTTGCAGCTTAGTGCTGATGGGGTTACCAGTTGAGATTTAGGAGTCTTGGGGGTACCCCTAATTATGGTCCCCGACAGTAGCCCCCGAGCCTCGAAGGGAGTGTTGATACTCGCTTGGAGGCTTTTGTCGCACTTTTTTGCAAGGGGACCGGCCTTCCTCGGTTGTCTTTTGTTCCGGTGGGTGCACGCGAGCGCACCCGCTGGGTGTAGCCCCCGAGGCCTCGGAGGAGTAGTTTGACTCCTTCGAGGTCTTAGTACGTTTCGTAATATTTCGGTCGGTCTAGCTGCTCCCTCATGCGAACTGGCCGTAGCCCGGGTGAACAGTCGGGTCCCAAGTTCTCGGGCTGGTATGTTGACGCTGTCAACGGTTTGGCCGGAGCCGGGTTTGCGAGAGCATCCCCCGAGCCTTCGCACAGAGCGAGAGGACGGTCAGGGACAGACTCGACTTTTTACATACGCCCCTGCGTCGCCTTTCCGCAAGGAGGAGGGGGGAAAGCGCCATGTTGCCCTCGGAGGACGCCGAACATGGTGTCTCCAGTGAGTTGCTAACGGGTAATCCGAGTGGACGCCCGTGCACCATTTGTTAGGGGTCAGCTAGTGGCCCAGAGGCGCGCCCCAAAAGTACCTGCGGGTGACTTGTCGGACCCGGTCCCCTTTTGACGGGGTCCGAGGGCTCGATGCCTCCCTCTGGTGGGATTCCGTTACAAAATCGTTCCCGTTGGTCTCGAAAATGTCCTAGGGTACCTCGGGAGCGTAGCCCGAGCCTCGGTTATGTATCGAACGTACCCAGGGTCATCCCTCGCTCTGCGTCTGAGGCAGCTGTCGAACCCTTCGGGGGCCAGCCTTCGAACCCCTGATCAGTAGTGGGCGCGGAGCCCGAGTGGCCTGAGGCGGTCGTTGAACCCTTTCGAGGGGCCGGCCTTTGAACCTCTGACCAGTAGTGGGCGCGGAGCCCGATCGCTCTGAGGCGGCTGTTGAACCCTTCCGAGGGGCCAGCCTTTGAACCTCTGATCAGTAGGGGGGCTCGGGGCCCGCTTCCTTCGCGGAGAAGGATCCCTTTCGGAGTATCCCCTTTTCTGACCCCTGAGGCAAGAGAGAGAAAGAGGAAGTGAAAAGGATACAAAATCGAATGACGTGGCACACCTTTTTTGATGCGGTCATTATGGCGGAGGTGAAGCGTCGCCTGCTTCGCCTGCCAAAGGTGCCGCTTGTCCTGCCGCAGAGTTAATACGACGGGACGAGTGGTTCACAGGGCGACCGTTGCGCGTGCGCGAGCCGTTCGAGGGACGGGCGTCTCTTTGAGTTTTGAACCTTGCGGCGGGTTCGGGCGAAGTGTTGAATGGGTCTCGCCTGGGCCTTTATATATTCGGGAGAGGGGCTGGTGACGGTTCTTTACTCAGCGGCTTGCCTCCCACTTAGGTTTTCGCAACCCGAGGGAATAGCCAGAGAAAGGAAACCGCGCACCTAGTTCCTCCGACGCCACCTCTTCCGCTTGGGGATGGCCGACCGGGTGACCATTGTCCCGCCGCGCGACCCGTGGCCTTTCTCCACCGTCACGGCAGATGACTTGGAGGCCCTTGTTGCTGAGGGTTTGCTTCGCCCTCTCTCCGGTGACTCGCAGCTGGAGTGGATGGCCCCTCCGAGCGGGGCCGCCCCGTCCCCACCGCCGTGGTATGTTGTGAGCTTTGTCTCCTTTCACGAGCGGGGGTTCGGAGTGCCGGCAAGACGTTTTATGCGGGCGATTCTGCATGTCTACGGGGTGGAGCTGCACAACCTCAGTCCCAACTCCATCTCACAAGCTGCCATCTTTGCGGCGGTTTGTGAAGGATACTTGGGGATTGACCCTCACTGGGACTTGTGGACCCATCTCTTCTCTGTGGAGCTTTTTGCCTCACCGACGGGGGAAAGGAGGGTCCGCATGGCGGTGCGGGCCGGTGGCTGCATCCTCCAGCTGAGGCAGGCGCGGGCGCTGCAGTACATCCCCGCTGTCCTAGCATCTTCGAACAAAGGGTGGCAGCGCCGGTGGTTCTATCTCCGAAATGACGACGGGAGGCTCCCATCGTTTTCTCAGCGAGTGGTGACCGCCGCCGCCGATAACTGGCGCTATGGGACCCCGCGCGACAGGCAGAAGAATCTCCAGCCCCTTCTGAAGGCCCTGGAGGAGCTGCGGAAAGGAGGGCTCACCGCTGCGGGGGTGGTTGCCGCCATTCACCGCCGGAGGGTGCTTCCTTTGACGGGGCGGCGGCTGCCACTTTGGGAGATGACGCCGGGGGTCGACTTGGAGGGTTCGCGGATGTCCTCGGATCCCCTTCCCATCGAAGACCTCCATAGGCGAGTAGCGGGCACGTTGGGGAAGCCGGACGCCGGCGCCCTTTCCCAGCTCTCGATGCGTCCCGATCGTGGGTGTGTGTCCCTGGTGAGTGTCCGCGCCTTCTTCCTTCTTGTGTCGGATTGCCCTTGGTTCTCACAGCTGAGACCTTTTGTCCGTCTCCAGGAGGTGGGGTTTCACAAGTCTTCCCTGCCACCGGTCCCAGAGGACGCGGTGGACTGGGCTGTGTGGAGGATCGCCGCGGAGAAGAGGAAGGAGAAGAAGGACGCGGAGAAGGCTCGGGCCCGCAAGCGGATGCGGGCTCGGGACGCCTTGGAAAGGCTTCGTCGTCGGTAGGAGAGGGATGGGCTCCCGAGGGAGCCATCACCGGAGACGCCTGATGATGACGACGACGATGATGAAGACGATGATGAAGACGATGACATGGCGGCCCGTCTCGGCCTCAGCCCGGATCTGAGGCTGGGCCAGGGGTCGTCGAGCCAGCCCCCGAGCGGGCTGGCGCCGTCGGTATCCGGGGCCGGGACGTCGGGGTCCCGGTCCGAAGAACAAGGGCAGGCCGAGGGGGTACTTGACCCCTTGGCCGAGGTAGTTGAGGTGACCCCAGGGTCTCAGGCCATGCCGCCTGTTTCTGAAGAACCGTTGCCCGTGCCGACTGTGCAGGAGGGTGACCCTCGGGTCACCGTGGCTGTGCCTGGGCAGTCCGTCCCTCTGGTGCCTCAGGCGCCCGAGGCAAGGATCAAGCCGGCAGCGGGGCTGACCTCGGTGGCACCTTCGGAGATCGAGGCTCGAGAGACCTCCCCACAGGCACGATTGATCGTGGCCTGGAGTGGGTAAGTATCTTAGGATATCTTTGTCCTAGCTCCTCCTTCGTGTGTTCTGATCCTGCTCTTCTTTTCCCTCCCAGCAAACGGAGGCATGGTTCGACCGGTCTGGCTCCCCAGAAGGCCCTCAAAACGGCGCCGTCTTCTGCAGCCAGTGCCGCACCGGGCCTCGCCGGCCAGCTTGCCTTCTCACAAGATGCCCCAAAGCGGGGGGCCCAGGCGGCACAAGTCGTCGTGGGGCGAGCTCCCGAGGCTGATTCTTCTGCCGAGGCGGCCGTCGTGCCGAGGGAGACTGCTGGCGTGGCTGCGGCCTCGAGCCCACCAGACATGTTGCTGGTGCCATCACCGGCTCCTTCCGAGGCCGCTGCCGTTCTGGCCGTTGAGCCACCCGTCGCCGCCGACGCTAAGATGGCCGAGGCGTCGCTACTGGATGCCTCGGAAGAGGGGGGTGCAGAACCGTGACCTGCCCCGCCGAGCGACAGTCTTGTCCCCGCGCGGCACAGTTCTGAGGGGCGGCGCCAGTTGCTTCGGTTCCGGACTCGTGGGGCCTCGGATCCCCTCTTCGTTCTCGACGATGAACAGGAGGAGCAGTCTTGGGACGGGCTTCGTGAGTGTGTCGAGGCAACAGTGGGATCGCTTCGGTCGACCTTGGAGGTCCTTTGCAGGGACGTTCCCAAGATCCTCCAGGTAATGACTTCAAGCATACCTTTCCCGTGATTAAGGCGCTCTTTGTGACGCCCCGCTTCCTTCCCTCAGGATCTGACGGATCTGAGCGCCGCCAAGTCGTCGTTCATCCGCCACGAGGTTGATGTCTGGGGTTCACTGCGGTCCCTGAGGACCACGCTTGCCAGTGCTACCGCGCGCCTCTCCCAATAGAGCGCCGAGGTGGCGGACCTTCGGTTGCTCTGTGCCGATCTGGGAGCGGAGGCGGCGGCGGCACGCGTAGAGGCGCAGCGGCGGCAATCGGAGCTTGACCAGGTCACCGGCGAGCGGGACCATTCTCGGGGCCGGGCCGACGAGGCCGAAAGCCGGGCTGAGGCTCTTGGAGTCCAGTTAGCTGAGGCGTCTGCTCGGGCTGGAGCCCTTGCAGCGGACCTCGCCGTGGCCCAAGCCGCATCCTCGGAGCAGCGTGCCCGAGCCGAAGGTATGTCTCGGCTGTTTGAAGATTTTGTTTCAGCTTGGTTCTTCAACTCGTGTTTGAGGTCTTCCGCTTTGGCTGTTCGCAGAGCTCGAGTCTGCCCTCGGTAAGTCCACCAGGGCGCTTGCTCAGGCGGCCGAGCAGAGGGAAGCCGACCGCGCGGGCATGTCCGAGGCCATCTCGGCTTTCTGCCGGGTCTTCGGCTTCGACGACGTCCCCTCGGGAAGCTCCCCTCAAAGTCGCCTGCAAGCCTTGGGTGACCATGCACGTGGCAGACTTCGTGAGGCGTTGCATCACGGCGTCAGGCGGGCCTTCGCCGTGCTCGCTTCCCACTATGACGTGGATCTAGAGCGGGTCAGCGAGGGGTATTGCCTCCCTGACGAAGATGAAGCCGCCCTGGCCGAAGTCCAGAGGCTTGACGCGGCCGCCGCGGGCCCAAGCGCGGTGCTGGCAACCACCTTCGAGGCAGAGATCCTCCCGCTTATGCCGTCATCCGAGGTTGGGGCGGATCTTGCCGAGGGTGGAGACGAAGCCGAGGGCGTGGCTCCTTCTCCGGGCGACGCCTGATTCTGCTGGAGCAGTTTTCTTTGAATGCATACGTGTCTTTTGCGGCCGCCGAGGCCCGAACACTTTATTATCATAATATAAGATTGTGTTTCTTTTCCCTCTGTTTTATCCGGATCCGTTCGTCAGTAGCAAGGTGGCTTGCCCAAGTAAGAGTCATTTTTCATGGTAGGCGACGAGTGAGGTATCCGTATCCCAGAGGCGTAGGAGTCCCTCGGCTCGGTCGGCCTTGCCTCTTACATTCACCCTTATTCGTTTCTTGAGGTCCTGTTACTGACATAGCCGGGGGACGCGAAAGCTTTTTGATGGAAGTCTTTTTTCGAGGAAATTTTTGACGCAGAGGGGGTTCCCCCCTTCTAGCCCCCGAGGGAGGGTCGGGTTTTTTGCCGAGGCAAGGCCGACCCTTCCTTGATGGTTAGACTTTGAACGTGAACGAGGTGTGCGAACGATTTGAAAGCATCTTAAGGGTAGAAGTGACGTAGCTGTCGGATGTTCCAAGCGTTGCTGTAGACCTCGCCTTGGCTGTTGGCTAGCTTGTATGTCCTAGGCTTCAAAACCTTGGCGATGACGAACGGCTCTTCCCAGGGAGGCGTGAGCTTGTGCCGCCCTCGGGCGTCTTGTCGCAGCCGAAGCACCAGGTCGTCTGCTTGGAGGTCTCGGGACCGAACCCCTCGGGCGTGGTAGCGTCACAGGGACTGCTGGTGCCGCGCCGAGTGTAGTAAGGCCATGTCCCGAGCCTCTTCGAGCTGGTCCAGTGAGTCTTCTCGGTCGGTCTGGTTTCTTTGGTCGTCGTACGCCCTCGTCCTCGGGGAACCGTATTCTAAGTCTGTGGGCAAGACGGCCTCGGCCCCATAGACTAGAAAGAATGGTGTGAAGCCCGTGGCTCGGCTCGGTGTTGTCCTCAGACTCCAGACCACCGAGGGGAATTCCTTTATCCACCGCCTTCCGAACTTGTGGAGGTCGCTGTAGATCCTCGGCTTGAGTCCTTGCAGAATCATGTGAAAGGGAATTAGGCTTACACCTAGTTCCTAAATAATTTTGGTGATTGAAATTGTCCAACACAAACATTGGACTAACTAGTTTACTCTAGTGCATAAGTTACACAGGTGCAAAAGGTTCACATTTAGCCAGTAAAAAGACCAAGTGTTGGATTCAACAAAGGAGCAACGAGGCAATCGAGGGCACCTCTGGCTAGAGGCACCGGACTGTCCGGTGTGCACCGGACAGTGTCCGGTGCGGCCAGAGGAATCCAACTCCAACTCTTCGCCCTCGGGAATTCTCGGAAGCCGGCGCGCTATAATTCACCGGACTGTCCGGTGTGCACCGGACATGTCCGGTGCTCCAAGGAAGCGCGGTCTCCAGGAACTCGCCAGCCTCGGGTTCGCGCGGGAGCCGCTCCGCTAAAATTCACCGGACTGTCCGGTGTGCACCGGACTGTCCGGTGTGCCAGCGGAGCAACGGCTCTCTGCGGCGCCAACGGCTCCCTGCGGAGCATTTAATGCGCGCGCAGCGCGCGCAGACGGCAGGATCGCCCATACCGGTGCACCGGACATCAAACAGTACATGTCCGGTGTGCACCGGACACCCAGGAGGGCCCAGATGTCAGAAGCTCCAACGGTCAGAATCCAACGGCAATGGTGACGTGGCAGGGGCACCGGACTGTCCGGTGCGCCATCGAACAGACAGGTTCCAGCAACGGTCACTTTTGGTGGTTGGGGCTATAAATACCCCAACCACCCCACATTCATTGTCATCCAAGTTTTCCACTTCTCAACTACTACAAGAGCTCTAACATTCAATTCTAGACACACCAAATAGATCAAGTCCTCTCCAAATTCCACACAACACCATAGTGATTAGAGAGAGTGATTTGCTTGTGTTCTTTCGAGCTCTTGCGCTTGGATCGCATTCTTTCTTTCTCATTTGTTCTTGCAATCAAAACTCAATTGTAACCAAGGCAAGAGGCACCAATTGTGTGGTGGCCCTTGCGGGGAAGCTTTGTTCCCGTTTGATTGAGAAGAAGAGAAAGCTCACTCGATCCGTGGGATCGTTTGAGAGAGGGAAGGGTTGAAAGAGACCCGGCCTTTGTGGCCTCCTCAACGGGGAGTAGGTTTGCGAGAACCGAACCTCGGTAAAACAAATCCTCGTGTCACACTCTTTTATATTTCTAACGCTAACCCCGGCTTGTAGTTGTGATTATTTTTGTAAATTTCAGTTTCGCCCTATTCACCCCCCCCTCTAGGCGACTATCAATTGGTATCAGAGCCCGGTGCTTCATTAGAGCCTAACCGCTCGAAGTGATGTCGGGAGATCACACCAAGAGGGAGATGGAGACCGGCGATAACAAGCCCACTACAAGCCAAGGGAGCACTTCATCGGAAGAGTCCCACACCAAGAGAAGGGAGAAGAAGAAGAACTCCTCCAAGCGGAAGGAGAAAAGATCTTCCTCTTCTCACCACAAGGAGAAGAAGGAAAAATCTTCTTCTCACAAGCCGCATCGGAGTGGGGACAAGCACAAGAGGATGAGGAAGGTGGTCTACTACGAGACCGACACTTCATCGACATCTACCTCCGGCTCCGACGCGGCATCCGTCACTTCTAAACGCCAAGAGCGTAAGAAGTATAGTAAGATTCCCCTACGCTACCCTCGCATTCCTAAACATACACCTTTACTATCCGTCCCATTAGGCAAACCACCAACCTTTAATGGTGAAGATTATGCTATGTGGAGTAATTTGATGCGATTTCATCTAACCTCTCTCCACAAAAGATTATGGGATGTTGTTGAGTATGGTGTACAGGTACCATCCGTAGGGGATGAAGACTACGACACGGACGAAGTGGCCCAAATCGAGCATTTCAACTCTCAAGCCACAACCATCCTCCTTGCCTCTCTAAGCAAGGAGGAATACAACAAAGTACAAGGGTTGAAGAACGCCAAGGAGATTTGGGACCTACTCAAGACGGCGCATGAGGGTGATGAACTCACAAAGATCACCAAGCGGGAAACGATCGAGGGGGAGCTCGGTCGCTTCCGTCTTCGCCAAGGGGAGGAGCCACAAGACATGTACAACCGGCTCAAGACCTTGGTGAACCAAGTGCGCAACCTCGGGAGCGCAAAATGGGATGACCACGAGGTGGTTAAGGTTATTTTAAGAGCACTTATTTTCCTTAACCCTACTCAAGTACAATTAATTCGTGGTAATCCTAGATATCCACTAATGACCCCCGAGGAAGTTATCGGGAATTTTGTGAGTTTTGAATACATGATTAAGGGCTCCAAGAAGATCAACGAGCTTGACGAGCCTTCCACATCCGAGGCGCAACCGGTGGCCTTCAAGGCAACGGAGGAGAAGAAGGAGGAGTCTACACCAAGTAGACAACCGATTGACGCCTCCAAGCTCGACAATGAGGAGATGGCCCTAATCATCAAAAGCTTCCGGCAAATCCTCAAGCAACGGAAAGGGAAAGACTACAAATCCCGTTCCAAGAAGGTTTGCTACAAGTGTGGTAAGCCCGGTCATTTTATTGCAAAATGTCCTATGTCTAGTGATAGTGACAGGGGCGACGACAAGAAGGGCAAGAGGAAGGAGAAGAAGAGACACTACAAGAAGAAGGGCGGCGATGCCCATGTTTGTCGAGAGTGGGACTCCGACGAGAGCTCTAGCGACTCCTCCGACGACGAGGACGCCGCCAACATCGCCGTCACCAAGGGCCTCCTCTTCCCCAACGTCGGCCACAAGTGTCTCATGGCCAAGGACGGCAAAAAGAAGGTAAAATCAAAGTCCTCCACTAAATATGAAACATCTAGTGATGAGGATGATGATAAAAATGAAGAAGATAATTTGCGCATTCTTTTTGCTAACCTCAACATGCAACAAAAGGAAAAATTAAATGAATTGATTAGTGCTATACATAAGAAGGATGATCTCTTGGATTCTCAAGAGGACTTCCTTATTAAAGAAAATAAGAAGCATGTTAAGGTTAAAAATGCTTATGCTCTAGAAAGAGAAAAATGTGAAAAATTGTCTAGTGAGCTAAGCACTTGTCATGAGACTTTAGACAACCTTAGAAATGAAAATGCAAATTTGTTAGCTAAGGTTGATTCTCATACTTGCAATGTTTCAATTCCTAGAAATGATAATGATGATTTGATTGCTAGGATTGAAAAATTGAACTGTTCTATTGCTAGCCTTAGAAATGAGAATGAGAAATTGATTGCTAAGGCTAAGGATTTTGATGTTTGCAATGCTACTATTTCCGACCTTAGAACTAAAAATGATTTATTGCATGCTAAGGTCATTGAATTAAAATCTTGCAAATCATCTACATCTACTGAGCATATTTCCATTTGTACTAGATGTAGAGATATTAATGTTGATGCTATCCATGATCACCTAGCCCTAATTAAAAAACAAAATGATCACATAGCACAACTTAATGCTAAAATTAGAGAGCATGACTTAGAAAATGAAAAATTTAAACTTGCTAGAAGCATGCTCTATAATGGGAGACGCCCTGGCATTAAGGATGGCATTGGCTTCCAAAAGGGAGACAATGTCAAAATTAATGCCCCTCCAAAGAACTTATCTAACTTTGTTAAGGGCAAGGCTCCCATGCCTCAGGATAACGAAGGTTACATTTTGTACCCTGCCGGCTATCCTGAGAGCAAGATTAGGAAAATTCATTCTAGGAAGTCTCACTCTGGCCCTAATCATGCTTTTATGTATAAGGGTGAGACATCTAGATCTAGGCAACCAACCCATGCCAAGTTGCCTAGAAAGAAAATTCCAAATGCATCAAATGATCATGCAATTTCATTTAAAACTTTTGATGCATCTTATGTTTTGACTAACAAATCCGGCAAGATAGTTGCCAAAATTGTTGGGGGCAAACACAAGGGCTCCAAGACTTGTGTTTGGGTACCCAAAGTTCTTGTTTCTAATGCCAAAGGACCCAAAACCGTTTGGGTACCTAAAATCAAGAACTAAACTTGTTTTGTAGGTTTATGCATCCGGGGGCTCAAGTTGGATACTCGATAGCGGGTGCACAAACCACATGACCGGGGAGAAAAAGATGTTCTCCTCATATGAGAAAAATCAAGATCCCCAACGAGCTATCACATTCGGGGATGGAAACCAAGGTTTGGTCAAAGGTTTGGGTAAAATTGCTATATCCCCTGACCATTCCATTTCTAATGTTTTTCTTGTAGATTCCTTAGATTACAATTTGCTTTCCGTATCCCAATTATGTCAAATGGGCTACAACTGTCTTTTTACTGATATAGGTGTTACTGTCTTTAGAAGAAGTGATGATTCAATAGCTTTTAAGGGAGTGTTAGAGGGTCAGCTATACTTAGTAGATTTTAATAGAGCTGAACTCGACACTTGCTTGATTGCTAAGACTAACTTGGGTTGGCTCTGGCACCGCCGACTAGCCCATGTTGGAATGAAGAATCTTCACAAGCTTCTAAAGGGAGAACACATTTTGGGACTAACCGATGTTCATTTTGAGAAAGACAGGATTTGTAGCGCATGCCAAGCCGGGAAGCAAGTTGGCATACATCATCCACACAAAAACATCATGACTACCGACAGGCCACTGGAACTCCTACACATGGATTTATTCGGCCCGATCGCTTACATAAGCATCGGCGGTAGTAAGTATTGTCTTGTAATTGTGGATGATTATTCTCGCTTCACTTGGGTATTCTTTTTGCAGGACAAATCTCATACCCAAGAGACTTTAAAGGGATTCTTGAGACGTGCTCAAAATGAGTTCGGCTTAAGGATCAAGAAAATTAGAAGCGATAATGGGACGGAGTTCAAGAATTCCCAAATTGAAGGCTTTCTTGAGGAGGAGGGCATCAAGCATGAGTTCTCTTCTCCCTACACTCCACAACAAAATGGTGTAGTGGAGAGGAAGAATCGAACTCTATTGGACATGGCAAGAACCATGCTTGATGAGTACAAGACACCGGATCGGTTTTGGGCCGAGGCGGTCAACACCGCCTGCTACGCCATCAACCGGTTATATCTTCACCGAATCCTCAAGAAGACATCTTATGAACTCCTAACCGGTAAAAAGCCCAATATTTCATATTTTAGAGTTTTTGGTAGCAAATGTTTTATACTTGTTAAAAGAGGTAGAAAATCTAAATTTGCTCCTAAAACTGTAGAAGGCTTTTTACTAGGATATGACTCAAACACAAGGGCATATAGAGTCTTTAACAAGTCCTCAGGACTTGTTGAAGTTTCTTGTGACGTTGTGTTTGATGAGACTAACGGCTCTCAAGTAGAGCAAGTTGATCTTGATGAAACAGGTGAAGAACAGGCTCCATGCATAGCGCTAAGGAACATGTCCATTGGGGATGTGTGTCCTAAGGAATCCGAAGAGCCTTCAAATGCACAAGATCAACCATCCTCCTCCACGCAAGTATCTCCACCAACTCAAGTTGAGGATGAGGCTCAAGATGTTGAACAAGAAGATCAAGAAGATGAGCCACCTCAAAATGACGGCAACGATCAAGGGGGAGATGCAAATAATGAAGATAAGGAGGATGAACAACCCAGGCCGCCACACCCAAGAGTCCACCAAGCAATACAACGAGATCACCCCGTCGACACCATCCTCGGCGACATTCATAAGGGGGTAACTACTCGATCTCGTGTTGCTCATTTTTGTGAACATTACTCGTTTGTTTCCTCTATTGAGCCACACAGGGTAGAGGAAGCACTTCAAGATTCGGATTGGGTGATGGCGATGCAAGAGGAGCTCAACAATTTCACGAGGAACGAGGTATGGCACTTAGTTCCACGTCCTAATCAAAATGTTGTAGGAACCAAGTGGGTCTTCCACAACAAGCAAGACGAGCATGGTGTGGTGACTAGGAACAAAGCTCGACTCGTGGCCAAAGGGTATTCACAAGTCGAAGGTTTGGATTTTGGTGAAACCTATGCACCCGTAGCTAGGCTTGAGTCAATTCGCATATTATTAGCCTATGCTACTTACCATGGCTTCAAGCTTTATCAAATGGACGTGAAGAGTGCCTTCCTCAATGGACCAATCAAGGAGGAGGTCTACGTTGAGCAACCTCCCGGCTTTGAAGACAGTGAGTATCCTAACCATGTTTATAGGCTCTCTAAGGCGCTTTATGGGCTCAAGCAAGCCCCAAGAGCATGGTATGAATGCCTTAGAGATTTCCTTATTGCAAATGGCTTCAAAGTCGGCAAAGCCGATCCTACTTTATTCACTAAGACTCTTGATAATGACTTGTTTGTATGCCAAATTTATGTTGATGATATCATATTTGGGTCTACTAACAAATCTACATGTGAAGAATTTAGTAGGATCATGACACAAAAATTCGAGATGTCGATGATGGGGGAGTTGAAGTATTTTCTAGGATTTCAAGTCAAGCAACTCCAAGAGGGCACCTTCATTAGTCAAACGAAGTATACTCAAGATATTCTAAGCAAGTTTGGAATGAAGGATGCCAAGCCCATCAAGACACCCATGGGAACCAATGGGCATCTCGACCTCGACACGGGAGGTAAGTCCGTGGATCAAAAGGTATACCGGTCGATGATTGGTTCATTGCTTTATTTATGTGCATCTCGACCGGCCATTATGCTTTCCGTATGCATGTGTGCAAGATTCCAAGCCGACCCTAAGGAATCACACCTTACGGCCGTAAAACGAATCTTGAGATATTTAGCTTATACTCCTAAGTTTGGGCTTTGGTACCCTCGGGGATCCACTTTTGGTTTGATTGGGTATTCGGATGCCGATTGGGCGGGGTGTAAGATTAATAGGAAGAGCACATCGGGGACTTGCCAGTTCTTGGGAAGATCCTTGGTGTCATGGGCTTCAAAGAAGCAAAATTCGGTCGCTCTTTCTACTGCCGAAGCCGAGTATATTGCCGCAGGCCATTGTTGCGCGCAATTACTTTGGATGAGGCAAACCCTGCGGGACTACGGTTACAAATTAACCAAAGTCCCTTTGCTATGTGACAATGAGAGTGCAATCAAAATGGCCGACAATCCCGTCGAGCACAGCCGCACTAAGCACATAGCCATTCGGTATCATTTTCTTCGGGATCACCAACAAAAGGGGGATATCGAGATTTCTTATATTAACACTAAAGATCAATTAGCCGATATCTTTACCAAGCCACTTGATGAACAATCTTTTACCCGACTTAGGCATGAGCTCAATATTCTTGATTCTAGGAATTTCTTTTGCTAAACTTGCACACATAGCACATGAATATACCTTTGATCATGTCTCTTTTATATATACTATGACTAATGTGTTTTCAAGTGTATTTCAAACCAAGTCATAGGTATATTGAAAGGGAATTGGAGTCTTCGGCGACGACAAGGCTTCCACTCCACTCTACTACTCATTCTTCGCCGTCGCTCAGCATCATCTCTCCAACTTTGGTATAATCTTCACTCATTCATTTCATGACCAAAGGGGGAGAAAGTACTCTATTGGGCTCTAATGATTCCGTTTTTGGCGATTCATGCCAAAGGGGGAGAAAATATGAGCCCAAAGCAAAAGGACCGCACCACCACCTAATTTTATAAATTTGATGATTTTATTGGTAAATTTCAAAATTGGTATCTCTTTGTGTTCTAAAGGGGGAGCAACTAGTATTTTCAAAACTGATGACTTAAAACCCTCTTGAACACTAAGAGGAGACCTTATTTGAGGGGGAGTTTTGTTTAGTCAAAGGAAAAGCATTTGAACAAAGGAAGAAAATTTCAAATCTTGAAAATGCTTTGCAAAATCTTATTCATCTACCTTTGACTATCTTGCAAAATGTTTTTGGAAAGAATTTACAAAAGAGTTTGCAAAAACAAAACTTATGGTGCAAATGAGGTCCAATATGTCAAAAACAAAGAAAACAATCCATGCGCATCATATAAGTATATATTGGCTCAATTCCAAGCAACCTTTGCACTTACATTATGTAAACTAGTTCAATTATGCACTTCTATATTTGCTTTGGTTTGTGTTGGCATCAATCACCAAAAAGGGGGAGATTGAAAGGGAATTAGGCTTACACCTAGTTCCTAAATAATTTTGGTGATTGAAATTGTCCAACACAAACATTGGACTAACTAGTTTACTCTAGTGCATAAGTTACACAGGTGCAAAAGGTTCACATTTAGCCAATAAAAAGACCAAGTGTTGGATTCAACAAAGGAGCAACGAGGCAATCGAGGGCACCTCTGGCTAGAGGCACCGGACTGTCCGGTGTGCACCGGACAGTGTCCGGTGCGGCCAGAGGAATCCAACTCCAACTCTTCGCCCTCGGGAATTCTCGGAAGCCGGCGCGCTATAATTCACCGGACTGTCCGGTGTGCACCGGACATGTCCGGTGCTCCAAGGAAGCGCGGTCTCCAGGAACTCGCCAGCCTCGGGTTCGCGCGGGAGCCGCTCCGCTAAAATTCACCGGACTGTCCGGTGTGCACCGGACTGTCCGGTGTGCCAGCGGAGCAACGGCTCTCTGCGGCGCCAACGGCTCCCTGCGGAGCATTTAATGCGCGCGCAGCGCGCGCAGACGGCAGGATCGCCCATACCGGTGCACCGGACATCAAACAGTACATGTCCGGTGTGCACCGGACACCCAGGAGGGCCCAGATGTCAGAAGCTCCAACGGTCAGAATCCAACGGCAATGGTGACGTGGCAGGGGCACCGGACTGTCCGGTGTGCACCGGACTGTCCGGTGCGCCATCGAACAGACAGGTTCCAGCAACGGTCACTTTTGGTGGTTGGGGCTATAAATACCCCAACCACCCCACATTCATTGTCATCCAAGTTTTCCACTTCTCAACTACTACAAGAGCTCTAACATTCAATTCTAGACACACCAAATAGATCAAGTCCTCTCCAAATTCCACACAACACCATAGTGATTAGAGAGAGTGATTTGCTTGTGTTCTTTCGAGCTCTTGCGCTTGGATCGCATTCTTTCTTTCTCATTTGTTCTTGCAATCAAAACTCAATTGTAACCAAGGCAAGAGGCACCAATTGTGTGGTGGCCCTTGCGGGGAAGCTTTGTTCCCGTTTGATTGAGAAGAAGAGAAAGCTCACTCGATCCGTGGGATCGTTTGAGAGAGGGAAGGGTTGAAAGAGACCCGGCCTTCGTGGCCTCCTCAACGGGGAGTAGGTTTGCGAGAACCGAACCTCGGTAAAACAAATCCTCGTGTCACACTCTTTTATATTTCTAATGCTAACCCCGGCTTGTAGTTGTGATTATTTTTGTAAATTTCAGTTTCGCCCTATTCACCCCCCCTCTAGGCGACTATCATCATGCCGTTGGCACGTTCCACTTGCCCATTCGTCATGGGGTGAGCCACGGCAGCCCAGTCCACCCGGATATGGTGATCCTCACAGAAGTCCAGGAACTTTCGGCCGGTGAACTGGGTGCCGTTGTCGGTGATGATGGAGTTCGGGACCCCAAAGCGATGGATGATGTTGGTGAAGAATGCCACCGCCTGTTCGGACCTGATGCTGTTTAGGGGTCGGAGCTCGATCCACTTGGAGAATTTGTCGATGGCGACCAGCAGGTGCGTGTAGCCCCCGGGTGCCTTCTGCAAGGGACCGACGAGGTCCAGTCCCCACACAGCAAACGACCAGGTGATGGGTATTGTCTGAAGAGCCTGAGCGGGCAGGTGGGTCTGCCTCGCGTAGAACTGACATCCTTAGCAGGCGTGGACAATTCTAGTGGCGTCGGCCACCGCGGTCGGCCAGTAGAAACCTTGTCGGAAGGCGTTTCAGACAAGGGCTCGGGGCGCTGCGTGATGACCGCAAGCCCCCGAGTGTATTTCTCGTAAGAGCTCCTAGCCTTCGGCGATGGATATGCATCGCTGGAGGATGCCAGATGGGCTGCAGTGGTAGAGCTCCTTTCCGTCACCCAGTAAGACGAACGACTTGCCGCGCCGCGCCAGTCGCCGAGCCTCGGCTCGGTCGAGGGGCAGCTCTCCTTGGTGGAGATATTGCAGGTACGGGGTCTGCCAGTTTCGATTAGGCTGGACCCCACTCCGCTCTTCCTCGACGCGCAGTGCCTCATCCTTGGGGGCCGAGGGTGCCTCGAGCCGAGCCGAGGGCGCCTCGGGCTGTGTCGAGGATGCCTCGGGCTGGGCCGAGGCCTTCTCGGGCTCGGGCGTGTCGTCGGTCTTGACTGAGGGTTGATGTAGGTCTCGGGAGAAGACGTCCGGGGGGACCGTTGTCCGCCCCGAGGCTATCTTAGCCAGCTCGTCCGCAGTCTCGTTGTGTCGTCGGGCGATGTGGTTGAGCTCGAGCCCGTAGAACGTGTCCTCCAGGCGCCGCACCTCATCGCAGTAGGATTCCATCTTTGGGTCGCGGCAGTGGGAGTTCTTCATAACTTGGTCAATGACGAGCTGCGAGTCGCCGCGAGCGTCGAGGCGTCGGACCCCTAGCTCAATGGCGATGCGCAACCCGTTGATCAGAGCTTCATACTCAGCCACGTTGTTGGACGCCGGGAAATGGAGGCGCAACACGTAGCGTAGGTGTTTCCTGAGGGGCGAGATGAAGAGCAGGCCCGCGCCTGCCCCTGTTTTCATCAGCGACCCATCGAAAAACATGGTCCAGAGTTCCGGCTGGATCGGAGCCGCCGGGAGCTGGGTGTCGACCCATTCAGCCACAAAGTCTGCCAAGACTTGGGACTTGATGGCCTTCCGAGGGGCGAACGAGATCGTCTCGCCCATAATTTCCACCGCCCACTTTGCAATCCTACCCGAGGCCTCTCGGCACTGGATGATCTCCCCCAGGGGGAAGGATGACACCACAGTCACCGGATGAGACTCGAAGTAGTGTCGCAACTTCCGCCGCGTCAGGATCACCGCGTACAGCAGCTTCTGAATTTGCGGGTAGCAGATCTTGGTCTCGGATAGTACCTCACTGATGAAGTAAACCGGCCTCTGGACGGGCAATGCATGCCCTTCTTCTTGTCTCTCAACCACGATCGCGGCGCTGACCACCTGAGTGGTAGCGGCGACATAGATCAAGAGGTCTTCTCCGGCGGCGGGGGGCACTAAGATGGGCGCGTTCATAAGGAGTGCCTTCAGGTTCCCGAGGGCTTCCTCGGCCTCGGAGGTCCAAGTGAAGCACTCGGTCTTTCTTAAGAGGCGGTACAGAGGTGGGCCTCTTTCGCCGAGGCGCGAGATGAAACGGCTCAGGGCCACAAGGCATCCCATGACCCTCTGTACGCCTTTCAAGTCCATGATGGGCCCCATGTTGGTGATGGCCGCGATTTTCTCCAGGTTGGCCTCGATGCCTCGCTCGGAGACGATGAACCCCAAGAGCATGCCTCGGGGGACTCCGAAGACACACTTCTCAGGATTTGAGTTTTACGCCCTTTGCCTTGAGACACCGGAATGTCGTTTCAAGGTCGGAAAGGAGGTCGGAGGCTTTCCTCGTCTTGACTACGATGTCATCGACATAAGCCTCGACCGTTCGACCAATGTGTTCGCCGAACACGTGGTTCATGCACCTTTGGTATGTCGCACCCGCATTCGTCAAACCAAATGGCATAGTAACATAGCAGTACACGCCAAAAGGTGTGATGAAAGAAGTCGCGAGCTGGTCGGACTCTTTCATCCTGATTTGGTGATACCCTGAGTAGGCATCGAGGAAAGACAGGGTTTCGCATCCCGCAGTGGAATCCATGATTTAATCGATGCGAGGCAGAGGATAGGGAACTTTTGGGCATGCTTTGTTTAGACCAGTGTAATCTACACACATCCGCCATTTCCCTCCTTTCTTTCTCACAAGCACGGGGTTGGCAAGCCATTCGGGATGGAATACCTCTTTGATGAACCCTGCGGCCATCAGCTTGTGGATCTCCTCGCCTATGGCTCTGCGCTTTTCTTCGTCGAATCGGCGCAGAGGTTGCTTCACGGGTCGGGCTCCAGCTCAGATATCCAGCGAGTGCTCGGCGACATCCCTCGGTATGCCAGGCATGTCCGAGGGACTCCACGCGAAAACTTCGGCGTTTGCGCGAGAAAGTCAACGAGCACTACTTCCTATTTGGGGTCGAGCTCGGAGCCGATCTGGATCTGCTTGGAGGCGTCGTTGCTGGGGTCGAGTGGGACGGACTTAACCGTCTCTGCTGGCTCAAAGTTGCCGGCATGGCGCTTCACGTCTGGCGCCTCCTTGGAGAGGCTCTCCAGGTCGGCGATGAGGGCCTTGGATTCGGCGAGGGCCTCGGCGTACTCCACGCACTCTACGTCGCATTCGTACGCGTGTTGGTACGTGGGGCCGACGGTGATGACCCCGTTGGGGCCCGACATCTTGAGCTTGAGGTAGGTGTAGTTGGGGACGGCCATGAACTTGGTGTAGCATGGCCTCGCTAGTACTGCATGGTAGGTTCCTCGGAACCCGACCACCTCGAACGTGAGGGTTTCCTTTCTGAAGTTGGAGGGAGTCCCGAAGCAGACGGGCAGATCGAGTTGTCCGAGGGGTTGGACGCGTTTCCCGGGGATGATCCCATGAAAAGGCGTCGCACCGGCCCGGACCGAGGACAGACCGATCCGCAGGAGCTCGAGGGTCTCGGCGTAGATGATGTTGAGGCTGCTGCCTCCGTCCATGAGGACCTTGGTGAGCCTGACGTTGCCGATGACGGGGTCGACAACGAGCGGGTATTTCCCCGGGCTCGACACGCGGTCGAGGTGATCGCCCTGGTCGAAGGTGATGGACTTGTCGGACCAGTCTAGGTAGACCAACGCCGCCACCTTTACCGAGCAGACCTCCCGACGCTCTTGCTTGTGGTGCCGAGCCGAGGCGTTCGCCACAGGCCCACTGTAGATCATGAAGCAGTTGCGGACCTCGGGGAACTCCTCTGCCTGGTGATCCTCCTTGTCGTCGTGGGGGGCCCTGCCACCCTCCGCAGGTGGCCTGGCCCTATGAAAGTGACGCCGAAGCATGGCGCATTCCTCAAGGGTGTGCTTGACGGGTCCCTGATGATAGGGGCACAGCTCCTTGAGCATCTTGTCGAATAGATTTGTGCCTCCGGGAGGTTTCCGAGGGTTCTTGTACTCAGCGGCGGCGACAAGGTCTGCGTCGGGCGCATCACGTTTCGCTTGCGACTTCTTCTTGCCTTTCTTCTTGGTGCCGCGCTGAGCGGACGCCTCGAGAACATCTTCCGGCTGGTGGCCCCGGGGCTGCTTGTCCTTCCGGAAGATGGCCTCAATCGCCTCCTGGCCAGAGGCGAACTTGGTGGCGATGTCCATCAGCTCGCTCGCCCTGGTGGGGGTCTTGCGACCCAGCTTGCTCACTAGGTCGCGGCAGGTGGTGCCGATGAGGAACACGTCGATGACATCCGAGTCGGTGACGTTGGGCAGCTCAGTGCGCTGCTTTGAGAATCGTCGGATGTAGTCCCGGAGAGACTATCCCGGCTGCTGGCGGCAGCTTTGGAGATCCCAAGAGTTCCCAGGGCACACATACGTGCCTTGGAAATTACCGGCGAAGGCTTGGACCAGGTCGTCCCAGTTGGAGATCTGCCCCGGAGGCAGATGCTCTAGCCAGGCCCGAGCGGAGTCGGAGAGGAACAGGGGGAGGTTGCGGATGACGAGGTTGTCATCGTCCGTCCCACACAGTTGGCAGGCCAGCCGGTAGTCCGCGAGCCACAGTTCCGGTCTTGTCTCCCCCGAGTACTTTGTGATGGTAGTCGGGGTTCGGAACTGGGTCAGGAACGGCGCCCGTCGTATGGCTCGGCTGAAGGCCTGCGGGCCGGGCGGTTCGGGCGAGGGGCTCTGATCCTCCCCGCTATCGTAGCGTCCCCCACGCCTGGGGTGGTAGCCTCGGCGCACCCTCTCGTCGAGGCGGGCTCGATGGTTGCGGTGGTGGTGCTCGTTGCCGAGGCGTCCCGGGGCTGCAGGCGCTGTGTTGCGCGTGCGCCCGGTGTGGACCGAGGCTTCCCGCACGAATTGGGAAGTCACGGCGCGGTGCTCCAAGGGGTATCTGTGCCTTCGGGAGGCAGAGCTCTCGGCCCGTCGGACTGCGGCATCCTCCAGGAGATTCTTGAGCTCTCCCCGGATCCGCCGCCCTTCGGTGGTTGATGGTTCCGGCATTGCGCGGAGGAGTATCGCTGCTGCAGCCAGGTTTTGGCCGACCCCACTTGAAGCCAGTGGTGGCCTTGTCCTGACGTCATCGGCGATGCGGAGCTGGACGCCCTGGGGTAGATGACGCGCTTCTCCGGCTGGAGCTTGGCCTACCCATTCCTGCCCGATGTTCCGGCGGAGCGGCTCAAGTGTTCCTGCCCCCTCGTCGAGCCTGGCCTGCATCTCGCGGATTTGCTCGAGTTGTGCGTCCTGACCCCCCGCAGGGACTGGGACCACAGCTAGCTCCCGAAGGATGTCAACGTGAGGCGCAGGCCTAGGGGATCACCGTTTTCCGGTATACCAAGATGGTTGCCTTCGTCGGGACCCCCTAGATCGACGTGGAAACATTCACGACTTGGGCCGCTGTCTCCGTCGCCGAAGTTGTGGCTACCGTCGGAACAATCGGAAAGGCAGTAGTCGCATGCGGTCATAAAGTCCCGCATGGCGCCGGGGTTACCGAGCCCGGAGAAATCCCAACCAAAGTCGGGCTCGTCATCTTCCTCGGAACCCGAGGGTCCGTAGGTCGAGACGGCCGTCAGCCGGTCCCAGGGTGACCGCATATGGTACCCTGGAGGGCTAGTGCATGCCTCTATGAAGGCTTCCACCAAAGCGAGGTCGCTTGGTGGGTCGAGGCCGAATCCAAAAGGCACGAGACGGGAGCCGGTCGGTACCTCTTGGTCGACAGGTGGTGACGTTGTCACGTCGGGGGCGGACTGCACCATCATCTCAGGTACGAGGGTGACGCCCAGCAGGTCCTTCGTGAGCGTGCTAGCGTCGTCCGTCCGCTTGGAGTTGGCGTGTTGCAGGGAAACAACGCTCGTCTTCGTCTCAGACGCGAGGTCGACGCCCGACGTGTCCCCCGTCGGGGCGCCAGCGCTGTCGACTTGCTCGACAGCCGATGAGGTGCCGCCTCCTGCTTGGCCATGGTTGCCCCGCCTCCTCCTCCTCCGGCGGGGGAGGTGACGGGACAAACTCGGACGCCGTTCTTCCGCCTCGTGGGGAAGACGTCGTCGATTCCGCCGCCGGCGGGCGGGTTGTCGGCCGCCATTGTCGCCTTCGCACGGCGGAGGAAGGAGTATCATGTTGTAGCTGCCGTCGAGGGACATGAACTCAAGACTCTCGAAACGGAGCACCGTCCCGAGTTGGAAAGGTTGCTGGAGACTACCCATTTGGAGCTTGACGGGGAGCTGTTCGTCAACATGCAGCAGGCCCCTACCTTGCGCGCCAACTGTCGGCGTTTCGACCCCGGGGGGTCCCTGGACCGACGAGTGAATCGTCGCCGCGTGTCCCAGCCCAGATGGGTTGGCGCGAGACGGAGCACGAAGGGGGGTAGAAGAGAGGGGAAAGCCCGCGGCCTCCGTGTTTGTCCTGCGCCCGGGTCGGGTGCGCTTGTAGTAGGGGGTTACAAGCGTCCGCGTGGGGGGAGAACGAGGGACTCTACGCGTCGCCCCGTCCTCCCGCGCTGCCAACCTTCTCGTAAGAGGGCCCTGGACCTTCCTTTTATATGCGTAAGGAGAGGGTCCAGGTGTACAATGGGGGGTGTAGCAATGCGCTATCGTGTCGAGCAGAGAGGAGCTAGTGCCCTAAGTACATGCCTTCGTGGTAGCCAGAGAGGTTTGGGCACCCTGTTCATATGATGTCGTGGCCGTCGGAGGAGCGTTGGAGCCTTGCGGAAGGACAGCTGTCGGGGCTGTCGAGTCCTTGCTGACGTCTCCTTGCTTCCGTAAGGGTTTGAGAGTCGCCGTCGTCATGGAGCACGCGGGGCGCCATCATTATCTGTTTTCCGGGGCGAGCCAGATGGGACGCCGGTCCCGTTACCCGTAGCCTGAGCTAGCTAGGGATAGGGTAATGATGGCCCCCCCTATGACGTGGTCGGTCCGAGCCCTGGGTCGGGCGAGGCGGAGGCTCCTCCGAGGATGGGGTCGAGTCGGTCTTCCGAGGTCGAGGTCGTGTCCGAGCCCTGGGATGGGCGAGGCGGAGTTCGACGTCTTCTGGGGCCGAGCCCGAGTTCGAGCCCTGGGTCGGGTGAGGCGGAGTTCGTCGTCTTCCGGGGCCGAGCCCGAGTCCGAGCCCTGGGTCGGGCGAGGCGGAGTTCGTCGTCTTCCGGGGCCGAGCCCGAGTCTAAGCCCTGGGTCGGGCGAGGCAAAGTTTGTGATCTTCCGGGGTCGAGCCCGAGTCCGAGCCCTGGGGTCGGGCGAGGCGGAGTTCGTCGTCTTCCGGGGCCGAGCCCGAGTCCGAGCCCTGGGGTCGGGCGAGGCGGAGTTTCCTATGGCGCCCGAGGCTGGACTTGGCTGCTGTCAGCCTCACTCTGTCGAGCAGCACAGCAGTCGGAGCGACGCAGGCGGCGCTGTCTTCTTGTCAGGCCGATCAGTGGAGCGGCGAAGTGACTGCGGTCACTTTCGGCTCTGTCGACTGAAGGGCGCATGACAGGATAGGATGTCAGGCCATCCTTGCATTAAATGCTCCTGCGATTTGGTCGGTCGGTGTGGCGATCTGGCCAAGGTTGCTTCTTGGCGAAGACTGGGCCTCGGGCGAGACGTGAACCTTCCAGGGTCGGCTGCCTTTGCCCGAGGCTGGGCTCGGGCGAGGCGAGGTCGTGTCCCTTGAGTGGACCGAGCCTTGGCTTAATCGCACCCATCAGGCCTTTGCAGCTTAGTGCTGATGGGGGTTACCAGCTAAGATTTAGGAGTCTTGGGGGTACCCCTAATTATGGTCCCCGACAATTAGAGAATCAGCTCTCGGAGCTAGAGAATAATGCAGCGGAGCTCTACCAAACGAGCCTTAATATAGGTTGCGTAACAATAACAAGTAACAAAGAGCATTTTAAAATAAAACTGAAGGCTCAACATCTTTACCATCGTTCCTAAGACTGTAGTTGCAGCACTCACTACCCTCCCCAGCAGAGTAGAAAGGAATCCTACCCACTGGCCTATTGAAACTTTGAGTCCTTTGTTTCAGGCACAACGTCCTCTAAATGCATATTAACCAAGGGAGCTTCGCTTGTAATTGTAACACCCTGAATTTGGGGTATAAAATTTCTTCTCTTAATGCCTACCGAATTCAGGTGTTACCTCTTATCTCTCTCTAGTCTATCTCTTTCTTTTGATTAGAATTAAGTTAATTAGGTGACGAATTAATTATTTATTTTATCAAAACTATGGGAGTCATGAAATGTTGCACCATGCTGAGCCTAAATTGTCCTTTTGGTTGATGCACATGTTTGAAATGGTTTGAATTTGATTTGAATTTGATTTGAAATCCATAGAGAAAATAAAATAGAAAAGCAATTCGAAATTCCAGGTAAAAGGAAAAGCTAATTCAGCCCAGCCAGCCCAGTCTCGCGCCCGCGCGAGCATCCCTCCCTAACAGGCCACTTGTCAGCGCCGACCCGCGCGCGCTCCCCCCTCTCCCTCTCGCTGCCCAGTGGGGTCGACTTATCAGCGCCGATCTCCTCTGCGCACGCGCACCTTCCCTCATTGTTCCATAGGCCCCGCTCGTCAGCCCGGCCGTTCGCTCGCTCGCTCTCGCTGACCCGTGGGTCCCGTCTATTGGGGTCTTCCTTCCCAAACCGCCCATGCATGACCCTCACGTCGTCGTGGACTCCGCGCCCATGACGCATGTCGAGGTTGCGCCCATCCCCACACCGGCCCTTTTCTAGCTGCCCAGTGCCCCACTCGCTCTCCTTCCCCCCTCATCGCGCACTCGCAGCCCTCAGCACTCGCCTTGCACCGCGCACGCACCCAGGGAGCTCCACCGCTGTTCGCCGTGGTCTCATGCCCGTTCTACGGTCACCGTTGAGCCCTCGCCATGTCAGTTGCCTTGGTGAGCTTCGCCTCGTCTCCCGCGACCCAGGACACCCCTCGGTTCGCTCCCTCCCCCTCTATTTCTCTCGGTTCACGCTCACCGGTTCTCTCTGCCCCGCCGCAGCTCCGCTGCCGTCGACCCGTGTCCTCATCATGCCCAGGACGTCGTTCGTGAGTCCCCGAGCCTTCTCTCAAGGTAATTGATCTAACCTTGCCCCTAATTTCCCCTAGTATGCCCTTAGTCATGCGTGATTGCTCGCCGGAGTATCCCCTGGTCCAGCGAGGACTCCCCCTCTGTCGTCTGGTCGCCTCAGCCCCATTCATGCAATACCAGCCCCGCCATTGGATTCGCCGAGTCGTCCCCAACCTTTCTGGCTACCCAGACCGACCCCTAGCGCCCTAGGAGCCCCAGTCTACCTCGTCTCTAGCAGCTGCGCTGCCCCTGACGGGCCGGAGAAGGTAAAGCCCCCTAGCGCCCATCCTAACCGACCAGTTTTCATCTGATTGCCCGGATTCGCGGATAACGGTTCGCGCGGTTCGTGGAACTAGAGCCGTCGATCTGCGATCCAATGGCCAGCGTGCCTCGCGCCCTCGGCATACTGCTGACCCGTGGGCTCGCGTGTCAGCGTCTCAAACCCTAGCCCACCTGTCAGCGCCCGCCGCGCGTCGGCGCACGCGCTCGCACTCGGATCTAATCTCGGTCGTTGATTAAGATCTGACGGCTGAGCAGATGTGATGCCCCTTCGTGCGGCCATTTTGCTAAAGAAACCCTCGGTTTCCCAGAAAACAACCTGTCGTCCCTGGTTTTCGCGCGCAAACCCCTGTAATCTTGTAGATAGACCCCTGACCTTCTGTTTAATCATAGATTTAGGCCTAATTTTGTATTTTTGCATATGAACTCCAAATTGAGTGATTAAATTACAAAATGTTCATAGGATTATTCTCTGTCCAAATAAATTATGATCATTCAATGTCTGTGCACTTTAATTTTATGCCTAGACTATAGGTTATGTTAGGTAATGGTTTATTTATTATTAGGGAAAATAAAAAAGGAAAACCCTAATGATAATTAGATGTTTAACTTTGTGAGATTGATAATATGTAACATTTGAATCTATCCCTGGTATAATGTGTGTGTCCTATTAAAATAAGTGGAAGTAAATTATGTAATCCATGGAGATAGATAATACTTAGAGAATCACAAACCTCTAAGTGGGCTAGTTCACCCTAGCACATAAGTTTACCTTTTGTGTTTATATTGCTCTGTCCAACTTGTGATTCACTTAATTGTATATGTTTGGTGTATTGTTCATCTGTCTTTATCCAAATGTATTGAATGCATGATCGCTTTATTTAGACAACGAGCAGCCCATGGTCCCTGAGTGTATTGCCGAAGACCTTCCTGAGCAACAACATGGTGAAGGCAAGTGTCCTCTGACCTATTATGTCCTACGTACTTTATAATTCACTATCCCGCATTACTTTATTGAAACCTAAGGATTGACTAGTCCGTATTTACCTTAGCCTTGTTTACCTTTTGAGTTATCATGTTCAGATAAATAAATAAATATAGGCAATAAACCAATGTCATGATATCCAAATCCAAATTGTTCCCAGAAGGCTATGGATCTACATGATATCGACAACATGATTCAGTTAATGATTTTTTTCAAGGCAAAACAAGAGAACCAACCGCAACTGAACCGAACAACGAGTATGCAGGAATAGGAGATGCACGCCTGGACGGGTATATGATTGGCACCTGGTGGTTGAAGCATATGTCGAGGATGCGCTTGCTGGCGGCATGGAGGAGGCAGATCCAGGGCTCGTCGCCGTGTGTGTCGGTGCAGCTCCCAAAGATGACAAACCCGTCGAAGTCGGTTGCCTCGACGTCGATGGGGAGCTCCTCGCGGACGGCATTGTAGACGCACCAGCGCTCGCCATCCTCCTCCAGCAGCGCGCGGAACACGGCGAAGAAGTTGTCACTGATGCATGTAGAACGTCGCCATCACCTCGTCCCCACGCCCAACAACATCGGCCTGCTGCAGGACCTCCACGTCGTGTCGCACGTCCTACATGACTAGGATCTCTAGAGGGGTGGGGGCGTCGGACACCTTAAGGTATGGGGTTTAGGGAGGTGAACGGGGCAACTGTGTTGGGGAGAGAGCGGCGGCATTGGGGAGAGGGCGGTGGGGGACGGATCATACGAATCAGGTGTGGGTGTGGGGAGGTGCTGGTCCATGGGGCTCTAAGGCATACGATGGATGAGGCGAGGGTTAGTTCACGTATCACGAATGAGGATGGTGGTGATGCGCGCGGGGCGGGAGTCCAGAAAAGATTGTGTGTTCATCGAAAGCTGCTAATTGCGACTTGGGCACTTGGACCTCAACAAAGGAGGTAAGTCCGTTGATCAAAAGGCATACCGATCAATGATAGGTTCTTTACTTTATCTTTGTGCTAGTAAACCAAATATTATGCTAACCATATGCATGTGTGCTAGATTTCAATCAGACCCTAAGGAATGTCACATTGTGGCTGTTAAGCGAATTCTTAGATATTTGGTTTCTACGCCTTGCTTCGGGATCTGGTATCCAAAGGGGTCTACCTTTGACTTAATCGGATATTTAGATTTCGACTATGCGAGGTGGTGGCAAAAGCGTTCCAAATATGCCAAATCCTATGTGAGATGAATTGGTCTTCAATTTGCACTCTTTAGCTTATCTTTGAAAATGTTGTTGCATTTTGAGTTGCTTTCAATGTGTTGGCATAAATCACAAAAATGGGGAGATTGAAAGGGAAATGTGTCCTTGGGCCATTTCTATAAATGTTTTTATGATTATATGCCCAACACATTGTTTTGGTTGATATAAGCTAAGTGTCAAAAGAAATGCAAATCAAGAATCAAGGTATGACTCTAGCCTTAGTGAATTGTTTTTGTTACTAACATATTACTCTAGGTGCTAAGAATATTGTCAAATCAAATGAAATTGGATTGGAGAAGTTTGGCTTCGCCTAGCCAAACTTGCACCAGCCTGCGGTTGCACCTGACTGTCCGGTGCCCAGGCTGGCGTGCTCGATGAACTCGCAGCCCTCGGAAAAGTTGCGGGAGTCGCGGCTATAATTCACCGGACTGTCCGGTGTGGCAGTCGCGCCCGCGCCAACGGTCGGCAGCGCAATCAGCGGGCAACGCGTGGACTTCGTCAACAGTCACCAAGCCACACCAGACTATCCGGTGTGCCACCAGACTGTCCGGCGTGCCAAGGGGGTTGTGGCTGCAACGGTCGGCTTCGCCAGAAAAGGAAGGAAATCGTGCATTGTTCACTGTTGAGAGCACCTAGAGGGGGGGTGAATAGGTGATCCTGTAAAATTAAACATTAAATAGCCACAAACTTGATTGTTAAGGAGTTAGTGTAATCAAATGGCTATGGAACACACTCATGCAAACAAAGAAATCACAAGAAGCAACACACGAGGCACGTGATTTTTATCCCGTGGTTCGGCCAAGTAACACTTGCCTACTTCCACGTTGTGGCGTCCCAATGGACGAGGGTTGCACTCAACCCCTTTCAAGTGATCCAATGATCAACTTGAATACCACAATGTTTTATCTTAAGTACTCTTCCCATTTGTGAGGAATCTCCACAGTTGGAGCCTCTCGCCCTTACAATATAGATCATAAAGAAAGCACAAGAGTAAGGTTATGAGAGCAACACACACAAGACTCAAATATGCAGCACAACCACGCGCACAAGTGAAGACTTGAGCTCAAAGGACAACACAGGGAGTTCACAACTCGAATGAAGCTCAGATCACTAACATGATGAATCAAAAGCGTGGGAGCGGAGTCTGGATGTCTTAGTATGCTTAGGGAATTCTTGTGTACTTGCTCCATGCGCCTAGGGGTCCCTTTTATAGCCCTAAGGTAGCTAGGAGCCGTTGGAGATCAACATGGAAGGCTATCCTTGCCTTCTGTTGAGTGGCGCACCGGACAGTCCGGTGCGCCACCAGACAGCCACTGTAGCATGTCCGGTGCGCGATTTCCTTCCAAATCGGGCACAGCCGACCGTTGCTCCCGCGGGTCAGATGGCGCACCGGACACTGTCTGGTGCACACCAAATAGTCTGGTGCACCCAGCCGACCGTTGGAGCAGCCACGTGTTGCGCGTTGATCGCGCGGACGACCGTTGGCGTTGGCGACCGTTGGCTCACCGGATAGTCCGGTGCGCCACCGGACAGTCCGGTGAATTATAGCCACGTCGCCCCGTTCCTTTTCTCGAGAGCGACGAGTTCGCCGTGGATGTCTCACCGGACAGTTCGGTGCACCACCGGACAGTCCGATGAATTATAGTCGTACGACTCCTTCGAATCCCAAGAGCGACCAGTTCACTGGAGACCAGCCTAGGGCACCGGACACTGTCCGGTGTGCCAGGCCGAGCTGGAGTTGGCTGTACACAGCCAAGTCTTTTTCGATGCTTTTTCTTCTTTTGTTGGCCCTGTTTCTAGCACTTAGACAAACAAATTAGTACACAAAATAATATACTAAGTCTAGAAACATACCTTGCACTTTGATTTGCTTTCTCCACACATTTTGCACATAGGTACTCAATTAATGTGTTGGGCATCTAATCACCAAAAATACTTATAGAAATTGCCCAAGGGCACATTTCCCTTTCAATCTCCCCCTTTTTGGTGATTTATGCCAACACATCCAAAAGCAACCAAAAGAAGTGCAACTTCAATGCAATTGAAGACCAAATTATTTTTGCTTATGATTTGGCATATTTGGATCACTCTTTGCCGCCACTTGGTTTGTTTTTGCAAATCAAATACTTTTTCCTATCTCTAAGTCAAACACACTTGTTTGGGCAAATCGAGAGATATTCCAAGAGAAAAATTGATCAAGTGCCAAAAACTCCCCCTTTTTCCCATAATCAAAATTCTTCCCCATAAGAGACCGAATTTTGCAATAAGAGCAATTTTGGACAAAATGCAAATTCTAGCTCTACTATTTTTGAAATTCACAAGTGGTAGCTGATCCATTTTGCTTTGGCCTTAATTTCTCCCCCTTTGGCATTAAGCACCAAAACGGGATCATTTTTGGCCCTTTAACCCCATTGCCTCACCATAAATGTCAATTAAGAGCAAAAACAATGAGATTGCAAGTATGAACTTGGAAGTAAGTGCACTAATACCGGAGTGCAGTGGAAGTCTTTTCATCGTCCAAGTTCACTTTTCCCTTTCAATGCACCTTTTAGACTACATCAAGTGTACTTCAAACAAACAGGTTAGTCTCAAAGGGTCAAGTTGTAGCACATCTCCCCCTTAATATGTGCACCATTCGCATATGGACTTGTGAGGTCCGGGGATCACTTGTACAACTTGAGCACCATAAATAACAATAATTGATTGAAATGCACAAAGTAACATGATCAAAGGCATAGAACACGTGTATGCTGTCCATCAATCCAAGTTACGCGAATCTAAGACATTTAGCTCACTATGCAACCTGCAAAACCTTTTCTCATCTAAAGGCTTAGTGAAGATATCGGTTAGCTGGTTCTTGGTGCTAATATGGTACACCTCGATATCTCCCTTTTGCTGGTGGTCTCTCAGGAAGTGATGCCGGATGTCTATGTGCTTAGTGCGGCTGTGTTCAACAGATTTATCTGCCATGCGGATGGCACTCTCATTGTCACATAGGGTGGGACTTTGCTCAGATTGTAGCCAAAGTCCCGGAGGGTTTGCCTCATCCAAAGTAGTTGTGCGCAACACTATCATGCGGCAACATACTCGGCCTCAGCGGTGGATAGGGCAACAGATGTTTTTTTCTTTGAACTCCAGGACACCAGGGACCTTCCTAGAAATTGGCATGTCCCCGATGTGCTCTTCCTATCAACCTTGCATCCGGCATAATCGGAGTCTGAGTATCCAATCAAGTCAAAGGTTGACCCCTTTGGATACCAGATCCTGAAGCAAGGTGTAGAGACTAAATACCTAAGAATTTGCTTAACGACCACAAGGTGACATTCCTTGGGGTCGGATTGATATCTAGCACACATGCATACACTAAGCATAATGTCCGGTCTACTAGCACATAAATAAAGTAATGAACCTATCATGGACCGGTATGCCTTTTGATCAATGGACTTACCTCCTTTGTTGAGGTCAACATGCCCGTCGGTTCCCATCGGCGTCTTCGCGGGCTTGGCATCCTTCATCCCAAACGTCTTGAGAAGATCTTGAGTGTACTTCGTTTGAGAGATGAAGGTGCCGTCCTTGAGTAGCTTCAATTGGAACCCAAGGAAGTAGGTCAACTCGCCCATCATTGACATCTCGAATTTTTGTGTCATCACCCTGCTAAACTCCTCACAAGACTTTTGATTAGTAGAACCAAATATTATGTCGTCGACATAAATTTGGCACACGAAGAGATCACCATCACGAGTCTTTGTAAAAAGAGTGGGATTAGCTTTCCCAACCTTGAAAGCATTAGCAATTAAGAAATCTCTAAGGCATTCATACCATGCTCTTGGGGCTTGCTTAGGTCCATAGAGCGCCTTAGAGAGCTTATATACGTGGTCGGGATACCTGTCATCCTCAAAGCTAGGGGTTGGTCCACGTATACGTCCTCCTTGATTGGCCCGTTGAGGAAAGCGCTCTTCACATCCATTTGGAACAGCCTAAAAGAGTGATGAGCGGCATAGGCTAATAATATTCGAATAGACTCTAGCCTAGCCACAAGAGCAAAAGTCTCCTCGAAATCCAAACCTGTGACTTGGGCATAACCTTTTGCCACAAGTCGAGCCTTGCTTCTTGTCACCACTCCGTGCTCGTCTTGCTTGTTGTGGAACACCCACTTGGTTCCCACAACATTTTGCTTTGGACGTGGCACCAGGCTCCAAACTTCATTTCTTTTGAAGTTGTTGTGCTCTTCCTGCATGGCCAACACCTAGTCTAGATCCTGCAATGCCTCTTCTACCCTAAACGGCTCAATAGAAGAGACAAACGAGTAATGCTCACAAAAATTAGCTAAGCGTGAGCGAGTAGTTACTCCCTTGCTGATATCACTCAGAATCTAATCGACGGGGTGATTTCTTTGGATCGTAGCTCGGACTTGGGTTGGAGGGGCCCGTGGTGCTTCTTCCTCCATCATTTTTTCTTCCTGTGCTCCCCCCTTGATCTGTCCCTCTTCTTGAGGTACCTGTTCATCGTCTTGAGTTGGGGAATGCACCATTGTGGAGGAAGATGGCTGATTTTGCTCCTGTTGTTCCTGTGGTCGCAAATCACCGATCGCCATCGTGCGCATTGCGGCCGTCAGAACATCATCTTCATCTATGTCATCAAGATCAACTTGCTCTCTTGGAGAGCCATTAGTCTCATCAAATACAACGTCGCTAGAGACTTCAACCAAACCCAATGATTTGTTGAAGACTCTATACGCCTTTGTATTTGAGTCATACCCTAGTAAAAACCCTTCTACTGCCTTGGGAGCAAATTTAGAATGTCTACCTTTCTTCACCAGAATGTACCATTTGCTCCCAAATACACGAAAGTAAGAGACATTGGGTTTGTTACCGGTAAGAAGTTCGTAGGAGGTCTTCTTGAGAAGGCGATGCAGGTAGAGCCGGTTTATGGCATGGCAGGCTATGTTCAAAGCTTCCGACCAAAACCGCTCGGGCGTCTTAAACTCTCTAAGCATCGTTCTCGCCATGTCGATTAGCGTCCTATTCTTCCTCTCTACTACACCGTTTTGCTGTGGTGTGTAGGGAGCGGAGAACTCGTGCTTGACACCTTCCTCCTCAAGATACTCCTCAACTTGTAGATTCTTAAACTCGGACCCATTGTCGCTCCTTATCTTTTTCACCTTTAGCTCAAATTCGTTTTGAGCCCTCCTTAGAAAGCGTTTTAGGGTCCCTTGGGTTTCTGATTTATCCTGCAAAAAGAACACCCATGTGAAGCGGGAAAATTCATCAACAATTACAAGACCATACTTACTTCCCCTAATGCTAAGGTAGGCAACGGGTCCAAAGAGGTCCATGTGAAGAAGCTCCAGTGGTCTTGATGTTGTCATCACATTCTTGCTGTGATGAGTGCTTCCCACCTGTTTCCCTGCCTGACATGCTGCACAAGGTCTGTCTTTCTCGAAACAAACATTAGTTAGTCCTAACACATGTTCTCCCTTTAGAAGTTTATGAAGGTTCTTCATCCCAACATGTGCTAGACGACGATGCCAAAGCCAGCCCATACTAGTCTTAGCTATTAAGCATGCATCTAGATCGGCCTCCTCTTTCGAAAAATAAACTAAGTAGAGTTTGCCGTCTAATACACCCTTAAAAGCTAATGAACCATCACTCCTTCTAAAGACAGATACATCAACGTTTGTAAAAAGACAATTATAACCCATGTGACACAATTGACTTACAGACATAAGGTTGTACCCAAGCGACTCTACTAGAAATACATTCGAAAATTGAGTGCTCGTTAGTGATGGCAATCTTTCCCAAGCCTTTGACCTTGCCTTGGTTCCTATCTCCAAAGATGATCGTATCCTAGGAATCCTTGTTCTTGACGTAGGAGGTGAACATCTTCTTCTCCCCCATCATGTGGTTTGTGCATCCGCTGTCGATTATCGAGCTAGAGCCCCCGGATCCATAAACCTGCAAGGAATTAAGCTTGGGTTTTAGGTACTCAACTCTTGTTGGGTCCTACAAGGTTAGTCACAATTACTTTTGGAACCCAAATACAAGTTTTGTCTCCCTTGCATTTGGATCCCAACTTCCTAGCAACTACTTTTGCATTTTTACATGAAAGTACAAACGAAGTATTGCAAGCATGATAAATAGTGGAAGGTTCTTTGCACATTCTCCTAGGTACATGAGGCACAACATGACTTTTCCTAGGCCTACTTCTATCATGAATAAACGTAGAACTAGAGGCAAACATAGCATGTGAATTATAAGCAGCATGATCATAACTCCTATTGTAATGATAACGACTAGCAACTTTCCTATCATACATAAATGCATGGTTCCTTTGAGGACTACTAGCCATAGGGGCCTTCCCTTTATCCTTGTTGAGAGCGTGAGTCCTTTGGCTTGTTAAGTTCTTAGTTTCCTTTCGAAAACCAAGTCCATCCTTAATTGAGGGGTGTCTACCAACAGTGTAGGCATCCCTAGCAAATTTTAGTTTATTAAAATCAAGCTTGCAAGTCTTAAGTTGAGCATTAAGACTTGCCACCTCATCGTTTAGTTGAGTAATAGAAGTACGATGTTCATTACAAGCATCAACATCAAAGTCCTTACATCTATTACAAATAATGACATGCTCTACACATGAACTAGTTTTATTGACTTCTTCTAGCTTAGCATTTAATTCATCATTTAAATTCTTTAAACTAGAGACAGTTTCATGGCAAGTAGATAACTCAGAAGACAACATTTCATTTCTCTTAGTTTCTAAAGCAAGAGATTTTTGCACACTAACAAATTTGTCATGTTCCTCATACAAAATATCCTCTTGTTTTTCTAACAATTTATCCTTTTCATTTAGAGCATCAATCAATTCATTAATTTTGTCTACCTTGGCTCTATCTAGTCCTTTAAACAGATCAGTGTAGTCTACTTCATCATCGAAATATTCTTCATCACTAGATGAAGTGTACTTGGGTGTGTCCCGAATATGTACCTTTTTCTCCTTAGCCATAAGACATGTATGGCGTTCGTTGGGGAAGAGTGAGGATTTGTCGAAGGCCGAGACAGCAAGTCCTTCGTCATCGGAGTCTGATGAAGAGCAGTCAGAATCCCATTCCTTTCCTAGATGTGCCTTGCCCTTTGCCTTCCTGTAATTCTTCTTCTTCTCCTTCCCATGTCTTTCTTGTGCCTAATCATTTTCATTATCGGGACATTGAGCAATAAAGTGACCAGTCCATTTGAAGCAGGAGCGTTTTCCCCTTGTTTTATTCTTGTTGGGGTACTCCTTGCGTCCCTTGAGTGCGGTCTTGAAACGCTTGATGATAAGCGCCATCTCATCTTTATTTAGCCCAGCAGCCTCCACTTGTGCTACCTTGCTTGGTAGCGTCTCCTTGCTGCTAGTTGCTTTGAGAGCAACGGGCTATGGCTCGTAGACGGGTAGAGGACCATTTAGAGCATCATCCACGTATCGAGCCTCCTTCACCATCATGCACCCGCTCATGAATTTTCCGAGGATCTCCTCGGGCGTCATTTTGGTGTACCTAGGATTTTCATGAATAAGATTGACAAGATGGGGGTCAATTATAGTAAAAGACCTTAGCATGAGTCGGACGACATCATGATCTGTCCATCTTGTGCTTCCGTAGCTTTGTATCTTGTTGACCAGGGTCTTGAGCCTGTTGTAGGTTTGTGTTGGCTCCTCTCCCCTGATCATCGCGAACCTCCCTAGCTCGCCCTCCACTAGTTCCATCTTGGTGATCATGGTTGCATCATTTCCCTCATGTGATATCTTGAGGGTGTCCTAGATCTGTTTGGCGTTGTCCCTTAGGATCCATCTCTTCGGGCAGTTAGTCCCTTAAGTGAAGAGTATGGCTCTGATACCAATTGAGAGCACCTAGAGGGGGGGGTGAATAGGTGATCCTGTAAAATTAAACACTAAATAGCCATAAACTTGATTGTTAAGGAGTTAGTGTAATCAAATGGCTATGGAACACACTCGTGCAAACAAAGCAATCACAAGAAGCAACACACGAGGCACGCGATTTTTATCCCGTGGTTCAACCAAGTAACACTTGCCTACTTCCACGTTGTGGCGTCCCAATGGACAAGGGTTGCACTCAACCCATTTCAAGTGATCCAATGATCAACTTGAATACCACAGTGTTTTATCTTAGAGTACTCTTCCCGTTTGCGAGGAATCTCCACAAGTTGGAGCCTCTCGCCCTTACAATATAGATCACAAAGAAAGCACAAGAGTAAGGTTAGGAGAGCAACACACACATGACTAAAATACGCAGCACAACCACGCACACAAGTGAAGACTTGAGCTCAAAGGACAACACATGGAGTTCACAACTCGATTGAAGCTCAAATCACTAACACAATGAATCAAAAGCGTGGGAGCAGAGTCTGGATGTCTTAGTATGCTTAGGGAATTCTTGTGTACTTGCTCCATGCGCCTAGGGGTCCCTTTTATAGCCTCAAGGCAGCTAGGAGCCGTTGGAGATCAACATGGAAGGCTATCCTTGCCTTCTGTCGAGTGGTGCACCAGACAGTCTGGTGCGCCACCGGACAGACACTGTAGCATGTTCGGTGCGTGATTTCCTTCCAAATTGGGCACAACCGACTGTTGCTCCCACGAGTCAGATGGCGCACCGGACACAGTCCGGTGCACCCAGCCGATCGTTGGAGCAGCCACGTGTCACGCGTTGATCGCGCGGACGACCATTGGCGCTGGCGACCGTTGGCTCACCGGACAGTCCGATGCGTCACCGGACAGTCCGGTGAATTATAGCCACGTCGCCCCGTTCCTTTTCCCGAGAGCGACGATTTTGCCGCGGATGTCTCACCGGACAGTCTGGTGCACCATCAGACAGTCCGGTGAATTATAGCCGTACGACTCCGTTGAATCCCGAGAGCGGCCAGTTCACCAGAGACCAGCCTAGGGCACCAGACAATGTCTGGTGCACCACCGTTCAGTCCGGTGTGCCAGGCCGAGCTGGAGTTGGCTGTACACAACCAAGGCTTTTCTGATGCTTTTTCTTCTTTTTGTTGGCCCTGTTTCTAGCACTTAGACAAACACATTAGTACACAAAATAATATACTAAGTCTAGAAACATACCTTGCACTTTGATTTGCTTTCTCCACACATTTTGCACATAGGTACTCAATTAATGTGTTGGGCATCTAATCACCAAAAATACTTATAGAAATTGCCCAAGGGCACATTTCCCTTTCAACTGTCCGGTGGTGCACTAGACTGTCCGGTGCGCCCACGGATAGAAGGTATCTATGGGCTTCCAAATGGAGCTCCAACGGCTCCTAGCTGCCTTGGGGTTATAAAAGGGACCCCTAAGTGCATGGAACATCACACCAAGCCTCCATTGAACATCCTAAGACGCCCAGACTCCGTAAGCATGCATCCGATTTATTTGAGCACTTGTTTGAGTTGTGAACTTGCTACGCCGTGTTTTGTTCTCATTTCTTGACTTGTGTGTGTGTCGTTGCTGCGACTCTAGCTCTTGCGTATGTTTGTATTCCCTCCCTTACTCTTGTGGTTTAATTGTGACCAATCTTGTAAGGGTGAGAGGCTCCAACTTGTGAAGATTCCTCACAAAGGGGATACTTGAGAAAAGGAAGAAAACTATGGTACTCAAGTTTGATCTTTGGATCACTTGAGAGGGATTGCGTGCAATCCTTGATCGAAGGAGGTCACCACAACGTGGAGTATGCATTGGCTGAACCATGGGATAAAATCACTGTGTCACTTGTGCGACTTTCTATTGTGATGGTTTTCTTCCTTAGAGTTCTCATTTAATCACTTGTGCTATTGTTCCTAAGTTCAATACACATTCTAAAGGAACAATCAAGTGAAGAGTTCTCTCCCTCTCTATTCACAGCACCTTGGTTTTGACTTCACTAACATTTTATAAACCAAGTCCGTATTGTTTAGTCTTGATTTTTATAGGATCTTCTATTCACCCCCCTCTAGGTGCTCTCAATTGGTATCAGAGTCGTACTCTTCATTCAGGGACTAATCACTCGATGAGATGGATCCTAAAGGTAAGGGGATGGTGATCAATGACAAGGACAAGGAGACCCTCTATGTTGACGAGCCAAAAGGTGACAAGCCCAGTGACTCAGGCTCGAGCCACAAGAAAAAAGATGGGAAGAAGAAGAGGTGCATTAAGAAGATCATCTACTACGACATCGACACCTCCTCCTCTTCACCAAGGGATGACGACGACGAAGACTCTTCGTCGAAAAAGAAAAAGGTTAATCAGAACTATTCTTTTTTATTATTCTCACATCCCTTATAATTCGAATGCTCATTTATTATCGATTCCACTCGGTAAACCCCTCACTTTGATGGAGAAGACTATTCTTTTTGGAGTCATAAAATGCATAGTCATTTATTTTCTCTCCATCCTTGTATTTGGGAAATTATGGAAAATGGAATGCAATTGACAGTAATGACAATTATGTATTAATTAATGAACAAATTCATAAAAATGCCCAAGCTACTACTGTTTTGCTAGCATCTCTATGCAGGGATGAGTATAACAAGGTCAGCGGCTTGGATAATGCCAAACAAATTTGGGACACCCTCAAGATCTCCCATGAGGGAAACGATGCCACTATGATTACTAAAAGTGAATTGGTGGAAGGTGAGCTTGGGAGATTCGCCATGAAAAGGGGAGAGAAGCCAACCAAAACATACAACAGGCTCAAGACCCCGAAGAACAAGATATGGAGTTGTGGGAGCACAAGATGGACGGATCATGACGTCGTTTGCCTCATGCTAAGGTCATTTACTGTTATTGGTCCTCATCTTGTAAACCTTATCCATGAAAACCCTAGGTACACCAAGATGATGCCTAAGGAAATTCTCAGAAAATTTGTGAGCTGGCACATGATGGTAAAGGAAGCAAGGTATGTGGACGATATTGCAAATGGTCCTCTTCTAGTCTACGAACCGCAGCCCATTGCCCTCAATGCAACAAGTAGCAAGGAGGCGCTACCGAACAAGGTAGCACAAGTGGAGGCTGCCGAGCTAAATGAGGATGAAATGGCGCTTGTAATCAAGCGTTTCAAGACCGCCATGAAGGGACACAAGGAGTATCCTAACAAGAACAAGTCAAAGGGAAGCGTTCCTGCTTCAAGTGCGGTAAGTCTGGTCATTTTATTGCACAACATCTCGATAATAAAAACGACCAGGGACAAGAAAAGAAATGGAAGGAGAAAAAGAAGAACTACAGGAAGGCAAAGGGCGAGTCGCACGTTGGTAAAGAATGGGACTCCAATAGTTCTTCATTCGACTCCAACGATAAAGGTCTAGCTGCCTCCGCCTTCAACAAGTCCTCCCTCTTCCTCAACGAACATCACACGTGCCTCATGGCTACGGAGAATAAGGTACGTACGCGAGATACTCCCAAGTATACTTCTTCTAGTGATGAGAATTGTGGCAGAACCTCCTAAGTAATTAGGCCCACCTACAGTTGTCCTTGTCCAACGGACCTCAGACAACCCTATAGGTGCCCCTGAACTACTTGACAAGCTCGGTATCTTTCCTTACCTTTCCAGGAACGTCTCACCCGTCTTGCAGACATTACAGAACATCGGAGGTAAAGAAATGCGGAAGCGATTACATAACTTACATTTATTTAAAAGTAAGATTACGTTGTTTATTACAGACCAGGAATATATATAACGAGTGCAGAGTAATATTATTACACATATCAAAGGAGGCAAAAACTCCTCCCGACAGTTATCACACAAAAGTCTTAATGGAGGATCCTTTCCTCCCGCACTTCACTCTTGCTTTTCTTCATTAGGAACCACCTTGGTACAGAAGCAACAGAACTCTGCTGCTTCCTCACCTAAAAACAACAAGGGGATAAACCCTGAGTATGGAATTACTCAGCAAGTCTTACCCGACTAAGGAAAAGACTCTCAAGGGTATGCTGGATAAATGGGACTCAAGGAGAGGCTTTAGCAAAAATCAATTTAGATACTTTTGCAGAAATAGCTTACTAAAGTGAGTCCTTACTTTCAATCTTTTAATGCCATGTTAAGTATTAATAGACTCTGTTTGCCTCTAGTCTAACTTCATCATTTCATCAGTACAACACCATTTTTATCCATACTGTTCACATCTTGACTCTAGGTTGCAGGGAAGTGACCAAGTCTTCATAACCGCGAAGGTACGGCGATCCGAATCGATTATACTCAGCTGAGGATCTCCAATCACACGACATATGTAGCACTTAACCCTTGCATATGTCAACCCGCCACCGGGGTTCTTAAGACCAGATCAGGTTTACGCGAACCGAGAGCACAGATACACCACCGTCCAGCCTCTTGCCACGGTGGGTACACGCTACTCCCGCCACCGCTCCACGCCCATTTCGTGTTATCTTATTCTGGCCTTAGTCTGCCCGAGGCAAGGCTTACCCATGACGAGGCATGTGACCAGTTAAAGGGTCCTCGATCAGCACGCCTACATACACGTTCAATCCTTAATCAACCTGGGTAGAACATCACCTGTTCCTAACCCAAGTTTCGATTTAAGTACTTCCACCCTTAGGATTGTTTCTGTTCCTTAGGATGGACGGAGCATCACCGGGAACTTTGCAGTAAGATCCCACCACGCTCTTAATGAAAGTATTCTTGCGGGTAGAAGTCATCTTTCCTCAGGATAACCCCTGAGCTAGGCAGTATAGCAAAAGACAACCTCTATCCACAAGACCTAAGCAGGGCTAAGCATTTTTATAAAACAATTTTGATACTTCACCAGAAGTATCCATAAAGGTGTGGATATCAAGAAAAGCAATGCATCAAAGGTTCCAAGCAATTCCTATGAACTTAATGCACATTTCACTTGACTTAAGATGTGCGAAAAGTATTTAAAAACACAAGGAAAGGGGTTGCATGCACCGGGGCTTGCCTTTGTTAACAGGTGAGTCTGGCTCGGATCCGCAAATATCAAAGTAGAAGCAGTTGCCTGCTTGAGAATCCGAGGGTGGTGGTGTCCTTTCTTCGGTAACTTCCTCTTCTTCTTCGTGTTCTAACATAAACATATATATGTATAAGAATGGATGCCATGGGATGCTCATGAGGGTGCAAAGATAATATAAACTTATTATCTAAGTCTTGAATACAACTTTCCTTCACGGAACTCCGAGAACTTAGGGTTTCCGGAGTCAGTAAAGGAGTTCATAGGGCAGGGGGGGTGTTTTGGGGTTTGGTGATCAAACAAGGTCCAAATCAACCCAAATTCTACCCAAGGCTTCTAAATAATATGAGGAATTCATATAAAAATTTTGAGTATTTTTGGGATTACAACTTTATCTTTTAAAAATCCAAAACTACTACTTTGAACTACTTTAAATGCCTTAAAATTCCTTATTTAACCTAAAAATCACAAAACTATTTTTATTAAATTCTAGGGGAAATAAGAAACCTAGGAAAATTGGTTTCACAATTTTATCATTTTTCTACTGTTTTCTATAATTGTTTTAACTCTGGAGTAAAAAGAAAAAGAAAAGCCTATGAATAGTACTGGGCTGATTTCAGCCCAGTAGCCCAACTCAGAGGGAGAAAGCGCCCGCGCGCGCCCGCGCCCTGGCAGCTTTGCAGAAAGGACCTCGCGTTTCAGAACAACCCGAAGTAGATCCGTAGCACTATTCACTGAGTCGCTGACGCTTTACACCGAGCCCCTCTGGTTTCTAATTCTTTGCACGCCCACGTCCCCGACGACGGCAGCGCGGGGAGCACTCCGGCGAGCACTTGTACCGGCCGATTGGGGCCATGGCTGAATTCTCCAAGCAACAAACACCAAATTGGATCTACCCCGAGTATTTCCCCAACTCAATTGCACGAATGGCGACCTATTAAGCTCTGTCCGCGTGAACCGAATAGGTGGCGGACAGATGAAAGCATTCCCGATGATCCAGAGCTATTCCGTCCCAATTGACGGTTCGGCTAGCATCACGAAGTGACAAGGGTGCTCGAACAAAAGAGAAGGAGGGACGAACTGACCTAGAATGGGCTGGCCGCGATGAACTTGATTCTACGGTGGCGGAAACCCGATTTGGGGCGAACGCGAAATTCTTGAGCTCCAGCGAACGATTGTGGCTAATTGGCGGTGGCTGATTAGCTGATAATTCGACGGAGCTGGTCACAGGCTCAATTTATAGGAGGACAAGGCGGTGGCCAGTGAATTTCGGGAGGACGCGCGGCGGCCGGAAGGGAAGAAGAGCACTGGCACAGCGGCTTGGTGTCTACCGCCGTGGCGGTTACTCCGGTGAGCCACTGAGGGCGAGGGGAAGTTGCGGCGGTGCGGTGGAAAGCGAGAGCCACACGGTGCATGACCGGGAGGCGGCGATCACCGGCGTGTTAATCTGCCCGGCCGCAAAGGGGATAAGAAAGCCACGGTGATGTCACCGGAGTGACCTCCAGCTCACCGCCGGCGAGGATTCTTACCCCGCAGCGTTACCATCCCACTCCGCACACGAATCTGAAAGCCGGCGACGCGAATCACGGCGGAGGGGTTACCGGCGTTGAGCTGTCCGAGCTGGCGTTCTAATCACCCCGAGAGCACTGTACCATCGAGGAGTTCAGTTAAATGAACCTGACAGCCCAGTTTGAAGCCCAGTTTTCTCTCGAATTCACATGGCAACTAATCCGAGGCTCTGCAGAACAAGTGTAGAGCAATACACCATCTGCAACTTTGTAATATGATGATGCCACAAAAACCCATTGGATCAAGCTGGAATTTAAGCTTGAAGTTGAGGGCATGAACCTGTTAGTCTGATTTTCAGACAGAACCAGCCTGACAGTCCAACTTGGGTTGAGATTTTCTCCACATTTCTCAAAAGAACATGGCTTGAACCCTTAAACAAAGTTGTTCTCCTATAATTGGGCTACAAGCTTGTTGTGGTCACTTTGGGCAAAAACCCTATATTTCAAAAGATACAGGGCTCCAAAGTTGAGCCAAAACTCTGAAATTTCAGACTTAGAATAAAACCAAATTGAGGTCCATTTTGCATTTAAGTCCAAAACTCAACATTTGGCTTTCAAGTCCACACATTTGTGAACCAAAGGACTTAAGAAACTTATTTGACTTGGTTTTTGCACTTTAGCCCAAAAGTGGACTAATTTTGCACATAGGCCCCTAGGTTTTGGTCTTATGGTTTTCCAGGGTTCCAATTAGGGTTTCTGGTATTCCAGGGGCATAAATGTGATTCCACTTTGTTTTTGGGGATATTTTATGACTTTTTCCCCAAAGACTTTAGGTTTTCTCATCTTGGGTTAGGTTTTACCCCCTTTAATCTCTATTTAGGGTTAAGTCCCTTAACCAGGGTTCTATTTGCAAAAACACTTAAACAATACAACTTGTTTGAAAATTTTGCCTAGTGAATGCACTCTAGGTGTATCAAACATATGAAATGTTAATGCTTATGATGTCATGCTCAAGTTTTAGTTACAGTAACACCAGGGGTGTTACATCCTTCCCCCCATAAAAGAATCTCGTCCCGAGATTTAAAGTCCTAGGGTGAGTAATGGAAAAGGAAATGCTTCACATTTGTATTTCCTTATTTTTGGTACAAGGCAGGGGTGGTATGGGGGTTCACTCCTTTATTGCAATAACTATATACACTTTACAAATTACATGAGGCTAGAAAGCCTGGGAAATTCTTATTCAAGAAGTCTTGAGTTTCCCACGTAGCCTCTTCCTTAGCATGTTGGTTCCATTGTATCTTGTAGAACTTGAGAATCTTTCTCCGGGTAACCCTGTCCTTTTGATCCAGAACTCGAATAGGATGTTCTGAGTATGTTAAATCTGGTTCCAGGACAACATCTGTCACTTCAATGGTTCGATCGGGAACCCGAAGACACTTCTTCAATTGAGACACATGGAACACATTATGGATAGCAGACAGAATTTCGGGGAGTTGTAGTCGATATGCCACTGGCCCACATTGCTCAAGTACCGGATATGGACCAATATACCTGGGTGCAAGTTTCCCTTTAACCTCGAAACGCGATACACCCTTCATTGGTGAAACTTTCAAGTAGACATAATCGCCTACCAGAAAGCATAAGGGTTGTCATCGTTGGTCTGCATAACTCTTTTGTCGAGTCTGAGCTTTCTTCATATTATGAATAATTTTCTGAACCTTTTCTTCGACTTCCTTTACCATACCAGGCCTAAAGAAGTACCTTTCTCCAGGTTCAGACCAATTTAGCGGAGTTCGACACCGTCGCCCATATAAAGCTTCAAAAGGTGCCATCTTGATACTTTCTTGATAACTGTTATTGTATGAAAACTCCGCTAAGGGCAAACATTCATCCCATTTCTGTGAGAAGTCCAGAACACAAGCCCGCAGCATATCCTCAAGTATTTGATTGACCCTCTCAGCCTGTCCACTTGTTTGAGGATGATAGGCCGAACTGTGGAGCAATTTGGTACCCAAGGATTTATGAAGTTCTTCCCAAAACTTGGATACGAACTGAGGTCCACGATCCGACACTATAGTTTTTGGAATACCATGCAAACTGAGAATACAGGCAATATATAATGCTGCATAAGTGGCTACTGTATATTTGGCCCTGACGGGTAAGAAGTGGGCAATCTTTGTGAGTCGATCAACGATAACCCAAATAGAATCATACCCTTTGGCCGTCCTAGGCAGTCCCACAATAAAGTCCATACTTATGTCTTCCCATTTCCATGTTGGGATTGGCAAAGATTGTAATGGACCAGCAGTTTTCATGTGTATGGCCTTGACACGTCTGCAAGTGTCACACTTAGCCACATAGCGTGCAATTTCGATCTTCATCTTTGTCCACCAGTAATGTTGCTTCAAGTCTTGGTACATCTTAGTGCTTCCGGGATGAATAGAATAACGACTAAGATGTGCTTCATCAAGAATTTGCTGGCGGAGTCCTTCGTTCTTTGGCACTACTATGTGGTTTTTAAACCATATCACACCTTGATCATCTTCCTTGAAACATTTGGCTGTTCCAGCCTTTATTTTCTCCCGTATGTGCTTCATGCCCACATTATCTCTTTGAGCATCAACTATTCTTTGCAAAATGATTGACTCAAGCTTTAGCTGATTCAGAGTCCCTTGTTGGATCATCCCTAGGTTTAACTTTTCCATCTCTTGACACAAAGTGTTGTCAGAGGTCTTCACCATAAGACAGTGGCAGGAAGCCTTACGGCTTAGTGCATCTGCCACCACATTGGCTTTGCCTGGGTGATAATGGATCTCCAGTTCATAGTCCTTAATAAGCTCAAGCCATCGTCTTTGCCTCATATTTAATTCTGACTGGGTGAAGATGTACTTCAAGCTTTTATGATCTGTATATATATGACAGATATTTCCCAGCAAATAGTGACGCCAAATTTTCAGGGCATGAACCACAGCAGCTAGCTCCAGATCATGAGTTGGGTAATGCTCCTCATGTCGGTGCAACTGCCTTGAAGCATATGCAATTACTCGGCCTTCTTGCATTAATACACAGCCGAGTCCACTGCCTGACGCATCACAATATACATCAAAAGGCTTGGTGATGTCCGGTTGAGCCAATACCGGAGCAGTGGTTAATAATGTCTTCAATTGCTCAAAGGCTTCATTACACTTCGAAGACCAATTAAATTTAATGTCATTCTTCAATAAACTTGTGATTGGCTTCACAAGCTTAGAAAAATCTGGTATGAATCTGCGATAATATCCAGCTAGTCCAAGAAAACTCCGGACTTGGTGAACAGTGGTTGGGGGTTTCCACTCCAGAATATCTTTGACTTTGCTAGGATCTACCGCAATTCCTTTGGCCGATAACACGTGCCCCAAAAATTGAATTTCCTCCAGCCAAAACGCGCACTTGCTGAACTTGGCATAAAGCTGATGTTCCCTCAGGCGCGTTAATACAATCCGTAGATGTTGAGCATGCTCCTCTTCATTTTTAGAATATATCAAGATATCGTCGATGAAGACCACCACGAACTTGTCCAACTCGGGCATGAACACCGAGTTCATCAAATAGGTGAAATGGGCAGGAGCATTTGTGAGCCCGAAAGACATTGCCAGGTATTCAAATAATCCGTACCACGTAGTAAACGCGGTCTTCGGTATATCCTCGGGCCGAATACGGATTTGATGATAGCCCGACCTGAGATCAATTTTGGAAAATACCCTTGCTCCAGTCAGTTGATCAAATAAGATGTCGATCCTTGGAAGAGGGTACTTATTCTTGATGGTGACCTCATTCAGGGGTCGATAATCCACACACATTCGTAGGGTTTGATCCTTCTTCTTAACAAAAATGGCGGGGCAACCCCATGGAGACGAGCTTGGCCGGATGAATCCCTTATTCAGTAGATCTTGTAATTGAATCTTCAATTCCGCCAACTCATTAGGGGGCATACGGTACGATCTTCGGGAGATGGGAGCCGTACCGGGCTTTAGCTCAATTACAAATTCTACATCTCTTTCAGGGGGCAGTCCAGGCAAATCTTCCGGAAATACATCTGGAAACTCACATACTACCGGAATGTTCTTGATCTCCGGTACAATGGCTTCGTATATTCTACCAGAAGCTTTGGCTGGATTGGTTACGGGGAGAGACAAAAGAATCTCTTCTTGATTATAGCTCAACCTGACGGTTCTGAGTTCAGTGTTGAGTATTGCCTTGTGTTGGGTTAACCAATTCATACCCAAAATTACATCTATATCCTGGCCTTTCAGAACAATCATGTTAGCAGGAAAGTTCCGTCCGGCCATTGTTACTGGCACATCATAGGCCACTTCTCGAGTAAAAATATGTCCCCCAGGTGAATGAATTTTAAATCCCTCTTTTGATTCATGGCATGCAATGTGATGTTGCTCCACAAATTTCTTGCTAATGAATGTATGCGAAGCACCAGAATCAAAAAGAATAATTGCAGGGTGACTGGCCACGGGAAACGTACCCATCATCACCGGCTCTCCTTCCGGTGTAGTGGCCACTTGGGTGTAATATACACGCCCTGTCTTCTTTGTATTCCTCCCCACAATATTTCCCTTGGGCTGAGTTGACTTCCCAGATCCTTGCTGAGTATTGGATTGATTTTGCTTGGGATATGGGCAGTCTTTGATGAAATGTCCTGACTTGCCGCAGTTGAAACACCCAGTTGAAGAGCTGGGCAAGGCAGGGAATCGAGTGCCTGGGGCACCCGGCTGATTTGGGGGAGTGGGGGTATTGCTGGGGCGAATAATGATGGGCTGTTTGAAAGGGAATGCTGGTGGACGAGAAAAAGTGCGGTTTTGGCTAGAAGGCCGGATGACAAACCGTTGCCTCTTCGCCTGGCCCTGATTAGGCCTCTCACCACCGAATCCCATGTTCTTCCCAGAACTTGCGTATTTTGCTTCAACAGATAAGGCTGTACTGACAGCCTTTCCATACGTGAGATCAATACATGTGGCCATCTTTCGCTGCAACCGGTCATTTAGACCCCTCGTGAAGCAGTTCTTTTTCTTCAAATCAGTATTCACCTGGTCGATGGCATACTGCGACAGGTGATTAAACTTGTTGAGATACTGGTTGATGGTATCTCCTCCTTGTTTCAGCTTCATGAATTCCTCTTGTTTCATATGCAGCACCCCTTCGGGTATGTAGTGCTCACGGAAGGCTGCTTTAAATTCTTCCCAAGTGATTTGATGGTCAACAGGTTGAATAGCCACAAAATTTCCCCACCAGGTACTGGCAGGGCCACGTAGTTGCTGCGCTGCGAATAATGGCTTCTGCGTTTCTGAACAACGAAGAAGACCAAACTTTTGTTCAATGACCCGTATCCACTCGTCGGCTTCCAACGGGTCTTCTGCCTTGACGAATAGGGGTGGACGGGTTTCCGAGAAGTCCAGATAGGTGGTTTCACGGGGGCCTTGCTGATAACCCCTTCCTGCCTGCTGCTGGAACTGCTGTTGACCCGCCATTTCCCTAAGGAAACGGGTATTGTCTGCGGTGGCATTTACCAAGGCGGCGATCGCCTCGGCTAACGTGGGTGGAACCGGAGGTGGATTTGGGGTGACATCCCGACCCCCAGAAGTTCCCGCTGTGTCCTGTCCCCGAGTCCTGGTCGGCATCTGAGGCAAAAAACATTTGAAATAAACATAATATGCCAAAGAGACCTTCCATTTTACATTACTATAAAAAGTAATGATACAGACTCGATATTACATAACAGGACACATTACCCATTATACAAAAGTTCAACCTATTATACAACTTACTATTTCTACTTTTACAAGCTACACTACTACTCCTGCTTATTCTTGGTAGCTTCATCGTCAGGGGTGGGAGACCATACGTCGACCAGCCTCAAAGAAGGAGGGGGCCTAAAAAGGTCTAACTCTCCACCAAGCACTTCTCCCGCAGTGTGCGAGGGTCCGACTTCAGACCTGACGGGATCCGCAGGGACATTTGGGTGTAATTGCGAATACAGTACATGAACTTCTTCATGTAAAGTATTGCAATATACCTGCAAGTTATCAACAGCAACGCTAAGTTCGTTGACTCGTGCTCGAGCCTTTGCTTCCTTAGCTAAAGCTACCGAACGAGACTGCACGGCCCAGTCAAGTGCCAAATCTCGGTCAGCTAGTTGATCTTGCAGGGTGCAGATGTAACTTCTTAAATCATTGATTCGGTCACCGTCCACAACCCATAGATTAGTCCTGCGCTGTAACTCCGCTTGGAGATGATTCACGCGAGCTTCGAGATCACCAATAGGATCGTTGCTCCCGCTACTGCTGTTTTGCTCTTGCTCTCGTGGGGCAAGTTGATGCCGGGGCACACCAATGGGTCCAGTATGCTTACGTGCCGTTTTCCTTGTACGTGGCGGCATTTGCTAAGGGGGAAAATTTATTAGTATAATTCTTAGCATGATGCATGAATAAGTACAGAATCAACCTTAGTCGATTCAACCTTCTATACATTGCACTCTTCCTATCTGGTCCTTGAGATAAACTCTTCAGAAATACTTAGATAAGAAGAGAAGCAATTTTCTAGATAAGTCTTAAAAAATCCTTTTGAAGATGCCACATAATATCTGTCAAGAAGGGCTACGCTCCGATACCAGCTGTGGCAGAACCTCCCAAGTAATTAGGCCCACCTACAGTTGTCCTTGTCCAACGGACCTCAGACAACCCTATAGGTGCCCCTGAACTACTTGACAAGCTCGGTATCTTTCCTTACCTTTCCAGGAACGTCTCACCCATCTTGCAGACATTACAGAACATCGAAGGTAAAGAAATGCGGAAGCGATTACATAACTTACATTTATTTAAAAGTAAGATTATGTTATTTATTACAGACCAGGAATATATATAACGAGTGCAGAGTAATATTATTACACATATCAAAGGAGGCAAAAACTCCTCCCGACAATTATCACACAAAAGTCTTAATGGAGGATCCTTTCCTCCCGCACTTCACTCTTGCTTTTCTTCATTAGGAACCACCTTGGTACAGAAGCAACAGAACACTGCTGCTTCCTCACCTAAAAACAACAAGGGAATAAACCCTGAGTATGGAATTACTCAGCAAGTCTTACCCGACTAAGGAAAAGACTCTCAAGGGTATGCTGGATAAATGGGACTCAAGGAGAGGCTTTAGCAAGAATCAATTTAGATACTTTTGCAGAAATAGCTTACTAAAGTGAGTCCTTACTTTCAATCTTTTAATGCCATGTTAAGTATTAATAGACTCTGTTTGCCTCTAGTCTAATTTCATCATTTCATCAGTACAACACCATTTTTATCCATACTGTTCACATCTTGACTCTAGGTTGCAGGGAAGTGACCAAGTCTTCATAACCGCGAAGGTACGGCGATCCGAATCGATTATACTCAGCTGAGGATCTCCAATCACACAACATATGTAGCACTTAACCCTTGCATATGTCAACCCGCCACCGGGGTTCTTAAGACCAGATCAGGTTCACGCAAACCGAGAGCACAGATACACCACCGTCCAGCCTCTTGCCACGGTGGGTACACGCTACTCCCGCCACCGCTCCACGCCCATTTCGTGTTATCTTATTCTGGCCTTAGTCTGCCCGAGGCAAGGCTTACCCATGACGAGGCATGTGACCAGTTAAAGGGTCCTCGATCAGCACGCCTACATACACGTTCAATCCTTAATCAACCTGGGTAGAACATCACCTGTTCCTAACCCAAGTTTTGATTTAAGTACTTCCACCCTTAGGATTGTTTCTGTTCCTTAGGATGGACGGAGCATCACCGGGAACTTTGCAGTAAGATCCCACCACGCTCTTAATGAAAGTATTCTTGCGGGTAGAAGTCATCTTTCCTCAGGATAACCCCTGAGCTAGGCAGTATAGCAAAAGACAACCTCTATCCACAAGACCTAAGCAGGGCTAAGCATTTTTATAAAACAATTTTGATACTTCACCAGAAGTATCCATAAAGGTGTGGATATCAAGGAAAGCAATGCATCAAAGGTTCCAAGCAATTCCTATGAACTTAATGCACATTTCACTTGACTTAAGATGTGCGAAAAGTATTTAAAAACACAAGGAAAGGGGTTGCATGCACCGGGGCTTGCCTTTGTTAACAGGTGAGTCTGGCTCGGATCCGCAAATATCAAAGTAGAAGCAGTTGCCTGCTTGAGAATCCGAGGGTGGTGGTGTCCTTTCTTCGGTAACTTCCTCTTCTTCTTCGTGTTCTAACATAACCATATATATGTATAAGAATGGATGCCATGGGATGCTCATGAGGGTGCAAAGATAATATAAACTTATTATCTAAGTCTTGAATACAACTTTCCTTCACGGAACTCCGAGAACTTAGGGTTTCCGGAGTCAGTAAAGGAGTTCATAGGGCAGGGGGGTGTTTTGGGGTTTGGTGATCAAACAAGGTCCAAATCAACCCAAATTCTACCCAAGGCTTCTAAATAATATGAGGAATTCATATAAAAATTTTGAGTATTTTTGGGATTACAACTTTATCTTTTAAAAATCCAAAACTACTACTTTGAACTACTTTAAATGCCTTAAAATTCCTTATTTAACCTAAAAATCACAAAACTATTTTTATTAAATTCTAGGAGAAATAAGAAACCTAGGAAAATTGGTTTCACAATTTTATCATTTTTCTATTGTTTTCTATAATTGTTTTAACTCTGGAGTAAAAAGAAAAAGAAAAGCCTATGAATAGTACTGGGCTGATTTCAGCCCAGTAGCCCAACTCAGAGGGAGAAAGCGCCCGCGCGCGCCCGTGCCCTGGTAGCTTTGCAGAAAGGACCTCGCGTTTCAGAACAACCCGAAGTAGATCCGTAGCACTATTCACTGAGTCGCTGACGCTTTACACCGAGCCCCTCTGGTTTCTAATTCTTTGCACGCCCACGTCCCCGACGACGGCAGCGCGGGGAGCACTCCGGCGAGCACTTGTACCGGCCGATTGGGGCCATGGCTGAATTCTCCAAGCAACAGACACCAAATTGGATCTACCCCGAGTATTTCCCCCAACTCAATTGCACAAATGGCGACCTATTAAGCTCTGTCCGCGTGAACCGAATAGGTGGCGGACAGATGAAAGCATTCCCGGTGATCCAGAGCTATTCCGTCCCAATTGACGGTTCGGTTAGCATCATGAAGTGACAAGGGTGCTCGAACAAAGGAGAAGGAGGGACGAACTGACCTAGAATGGGCTGGCCGCGATGAACTTGATTCTACGGTGGCGGAAACCCGATTTGGGGCGAACGCGAAATTCCCGAGCTCCGGCGAACGATTGTGGCTAATTGGCGGTGGCTGGTTAGCTGATAATCCGACGGAGCTGGTCACGGGCTCAATTTATAGGAGGACAAGGCGGTGGCCAGTGAATTTCGGGAGGACGCGCGGCGGCCGGAAGGGAAGAAGAGCACTGGCGCAGCGGCTTGGTGTCTACCGCCGTGGCGGTTACTCCGGTGAGCCACGGAGGGCGAGGGGAAGTTGCGGCGGTGCGGTGGAAAGCGAGAGCCACGCGGCGCATGACCGAGAGGCGGCGATCACCGGCGTGTTAATCTGCCCGGCCGCAAAGGGGATAAGAAAGCCACGGTGATGTCACCGGAGTGATCTCCAGCTCACCGCCGGCGAGGATTCTTATCCCGCAGCGTAACCATCCCACTCCGCACACGAATCTAAAAGCCGGCGACGCGAATCACGGCGGAGGGGTTACCGACGTTGAGCTGTCCGAGCTGGCGTTCTGATCACCCCGAGAGCACTGTACCATCGAGGAGTTCAGTTAAATGAACCTGACAGCCCAGTTTGAAGCCCAGTTTTCTCTCGAATTCACATGGCAACTAATCCGAGGCTCTGCAGAACAAGTGTAGAGCAATACACCATCTGCAACTTTGTAATATGATGATGCCACAAAAACCCATTGGATCAAGCTGGAATTTAAGCTTGAAGTTGAGGGCATGAACCTGTTAGTCTGATTTTCAGACAGAACCAGCCTGACAGTCCAACTTGGGTTGAGATTTTCTCCACATTTCTCATAAGAACATGGCTTGAACCCTTAAACAAAGTTGTTCTCCTATAATTGGGCTACAAACTTGTTGTGGTCACTTTGGGCAAAAACCCTATATTTCAAAAGATACAGGGCTCCAAAGTTGAGCCAAAACTCTGAAATTTCAGACTTAGAATAAAACCAAATTGAGGTCCATTTTGCATTTAAGTCCAAAACTCAACATTTGGCTTTCAAGTCCACACATTTGTGAACCAAAGGACTTAAGAAACTTATTTGACTTGGTTTTTGCACTTTAGCCCAAAAAGTGGACTAATTTTGCACATAGGCCCCTAGGTTTTGGTCTTAGGGTTTTCCAGGGTTCCAATTAGGGTTTCTGGTATTCTAGGGGCATAAATGTGATTCCACTTTGTTTTTGGGGATATTTTATGACTTTTTCCCCAAAGACTTTAGGTTTTCTCATCTTGGGTTAGGTTTTACCCCCTTTAATCTCTATTTAGGGTTAAGTCCCTTAACCAGGGTTCTATTTGCAAAAACACTTAAACAATACAACTTGTTTGAAAATTTTGCCTAGTGAATGCACTCTAGGTGTATCAAACATATGAAATGTTAATGCTTATGATGTCATGCTCAAGTTTTAGTTACAGTAACACCAAGGGTGTTACAAGAATTCTGATGATGATGTAGATTATAGTGATCTTTTTAAGGGATTAGATAGATCTAAAGTAGATAAAATCAATGAACTAATTGATGCCCTTAATGAAAAAGATAGATTGTTAGAAAAACAAGAATATATTATTTATGAGGAACATGATAAACTTGTTAATGCCGAAAAATATCTTGCTTTAGAAGTTAAGAGAAATGAACTTCTTTACTTCTTTCTTCTGAATTATCTTCTTGTAATGATTCTATTTCTAGTCTTAAGAATTTAAAAGCTGATTTAAATGGTAAGCTAGAAAAAGTAAATGTGTCTAGTTCATCTGTAGACCATGTTGTTATTTTCAATAGGTGTAAGAATTTTGATATTGATGCTTGCAATGAACATGCTTCTATCATTCTTAAGTTGAATAATGATGTTGCTAATCTTAGTACTCAACTTAAAACTTGCAAGAATGATTATGAGAAATTAAAATTTGCCAAGGATGCCTACACCATTGGTAGACACCCCTATATTAAGGATGGACTTGGTTTCCAAAAGGGAGCCAAGAACTTAACAAGCCAAAGGACCTCCAATCTCAACAAGGAGAAAGGGAAGGCTCTTATGGCTAGTAGCTCTTATTCTTCACATGACCAAAAGAACCATGCCTATCTTTATGCTCATGTTAAGAATGTTTCTGGTGTTGCTCATCACAACAGGTGCTACAATCATGTTGTTTTACCTGTAAGTCATGATGTTGCATTTTATTCTCATGCCATGTTTGCATCTAGTTCTTCATATGCTCATGGTAGGAATAGACCTAGGAGCCATCATGTTGCTTCTCATGCGCCTAGGAAGACATCAAATGGACCAACAATGCTTTATCAAACATATGATGCTTCATTTGTTCTTTTATGCAAAAATGATAAAGTAGTTGCTAGAAGTTTGGGACCTAAGTGCAAGAGAGACAAAAATTGCATCTAGGTTCCAAAGTCTTTTGTGACTAACCTTGTAGGACCCAATAAGAGTTGGGTACCTAAAACCCAAGCTTAAATTACCTTACAGGTTTATGCATCTGGGGGCACAAGCTGGATCATTGACAGCGGATGCACAAACCACATGACGAGGGAGAAGAAAATGTTCACCTCCTACGTCAAAAACAAGGATTCCCATGACACTATCATCTTTGGAGATGGGAACCAAGGCAAGGTCATGGGTTTGAGTAAAATAACCATCACTGCCGAGCATTCAATTTCTAATGTATTCCTAGTAGAATCGCTCGGCTACAATTTATTGTCTATAAGTCGATTATGTCATATGGCTATAATTGTTTATTTACAAATATTGATGTTTCTGTCTTTATAATAAGTGATGGTTCATTAGCTTTTAAAGGTGTATTAGATGGCATTCTATGTTTAGTTGATTTCTCAAAAGACAATGTCGATCTAGATGCATGTTTCATCGCTATGACTAATATGGGCTAGCTCTAGAACCACCATCTAGCACATGTTGGAATGAAGAATCTTCATAAGCTTCTAAAGGGAGAACATGTGTTAGGACTAATCGATGTCTATTTTGAGAAAGATAGACCTTGTGCAGCGTGCAAGGCAGGAAAACAGGTGGAAACTATTCATCAAAGAAAGAACGTGATGACGACATCAAGACCACTGAAACTTCTACATATGGATCTCTTCGGGCCCGTTGCTTATCTTAGCATCAGGGGAAGTAAGTATGATCTTGTAATTGTTGATGATTTTTCCCGCTTCACTTGGGTGTTCTTTTTGCAGGATAAATCTGAAACCCAAGGAACTTTAAAGCGCTTCCTAAGGAGAGCTCAAAATGAGTTTGAGCTTAAGGTGAAGAAAATAAGGAGCAATAACAGATTTGAGTTCAAGAACTTCAAGTAGAAGAATATCTTGAGGAGGAAGGCATCAAGCATGAGTTCTTCGCTCCCTACACACCACAACAAAATGGTGTAGTAGAGAGGAAGAACATGACGCTCATCAACATGGCGAGAACTATGCTTGGAGAATACAAGACGCCTGAGTGGTTTTGGTTGGAAGCTGTAAATACAACTTGCCATGCCATAAATCGGCTCTATCTTCATTGCCTCCTCAAGGAGACATCATACGGACTTCTAACCGGTAACAAACCCAACGTTTATTACTTTCGTGTTTTTGGGAGCAAATGCTACATCTTGGTAAAGAAAGGTAGACATTCGAAATTTGCTCCTAAAGTTGTAGATGGGTTTTTACTAGGTTATGATTCAAATACAAAGGCGTATAGGGTCTTCAACAAATCATCGGGTTTAGTTGAAGTCTCTAGCATTGTTGTATTTGATGAGACTAATGGCTCTCCAAGAGAGCAAGTTGATCTTGATGATGTAGATGATGATGATGAGGTTCCAACGGTCGCAATACGAACAATGGCGATAGGTGATGTGCGACCGTAGGAACAATAAGATCAAGATCAACCATCTTCCTCAACATTGGTGCATCCCCCAACTCAAGATGAGGAACATGTACCTCAAGATGAAGGCCTAGATCAAGGGGGAGCACATGGAGAACATGATGAGGAAGAAGCACAACAAGCTCCTCCAACTCAAGTCCGGGCGACAATTCAAAGGAATCATCCAGTGGATCAGATTCTTGGTGATATCAGCAAGGGAGTAACTACTCGCTCACGTTTAGCTAACTTTTGTGAGCATTACTTATTTGTCTCTTCTATTGAGCCTTTTAGGGTAGAAGAAGCCTTGCAGGATCCAGACTGGGTGTTGGCCATGCAGGAAGAGCTCAACAACTTCAAAAGAAATGAAGCATGGAGCCTGGTGCCACGTCCGAAGCAAAATGTTGTGGGAACCAAGTGGGTGTTCCACAACAAGCAAGATGAACACGGTGTGGTGACAAGTAACAAGGCTCGACTTGTGGCAAAAGGTTATGCCCAAGTCACAGGTTTGGATTTTGATGAGACTTTTGCTCCTGTAGCTAGGCTAGAATCAATTCACATATTATTGGCCTATGCTGCTCACAACTCGTTTAAGTTGTTTCAAATGGACGTGAAGAGCGCCATCCTCAATGGACAAATTAAGGAGGAAGTATATGTGGAACAACCCCCTGACTTCGAGGATGACAGGTGTAGCACCCCAAAAATTCAAATCCAGAAAATTTCTCAAACTCGCTCTAAATTCAAAATGAATTTTAAATTTCGTTTCAAAAATGTTTGGTTGCGAGTTGATCTCAACAAATGAAATATAGTGGTCTATATTCTCTCCAAAATCCTCCTCAAAATATCATACAAATATATCCCCAGTGATCCTGTGGCGGAACCGCCCAAATTATTCCAACTTAAGTGCCTAAGTCCCACCTGGAAGGCTAGACCACACTTAAATAGGAATAAAACGTTGATCCCTCGGATCTAGTCCGATGAGGCCACTAACAGGATCAAGTACCACGTACTCACTCGAAGGTGAGGCACAGAGCAAATACAATAAAGCATAAACCATGCATTAAGAGTACTTAATTTATTACATCATCATCGGAGTTTCTCAAAAGTAGTGATCATTGTTCAGAATGCAGCGGAATATAACTAACGGTAAAATAAATGGAGGGGCGGGGAAGCCTGGCCCATCACTCCTCATGCCCCTCCTCTGCTGAGGTAGGGTCCCACTCGACTGTCCAACCCGGTGGCAAGATGGACGGCCAAGTCACTCTAGCAACCATGTCCTCCAGAGAACCTATAAAAAATTATGCCACAAGTAAGGCTGAATATACTAATACTCAGCTAGACTTACCCGGTGTGAGGAGTCTACTCCTCTACCTCTAGACATGCAATTGTTTGGCTGAGGGGTTCGGTTTGCCAAAAGCACTAGCTGAGTCTAAAATCAAGTTTTAGCTTTTCAAGTTTTAGTGTGACTCTCTTAAGACTAAATGTGTACTTAGCTAATCATACATGGTATCAAACATTTAGCAATCAACATCTTTTGCCAAATCGACTCATTTCCACTTATTACTCAATGCAGTACAATGGATCAAGCAGTCTCATTAGCTGCGAGAAGCAGACGATTCGAATCGCGTTTTTAAACCTTGTAAGGTAAACCTAAACACATGACATGCCGAGGCGCTCCGTCCCCATCGATTCCCTGGCAACAGATCAGGGCTCACCGCCTTGGCATACAATGCCTCACTGACCCCGACTGCCGTCGTGCAGTGACCGCACTTGTACCCACCATAACCAGAATGGGAGACCACATCTCAGGTCGCGTGAGGGGTAAAGTCTGCGGGCAGGTTCACTCAGGTACTAGGCTTACCGATTTACCATATTTCTCGATATATGTTTAGTACGTTCAAACGCTTGACACAGGTATCCGCACGTTAATCCTTATTCCAATTTTTCGTCTCGTAAACAACGCATCCCCATGGATCCGTGTCCACAGACCATCATCATTCTGATATAAAAATGGATACAACACATTCCTGACCTCACGTGAGTGCTAGAAAAATCACTCGACTTCTACCGAGATCCCTATTAAGTAAAGCAGCTACTCGACCTAGCATACTAGTATCCATCTCAAAAGGAATCCTGAGTTCATGCAACTAGGGTTTCAAACAACTCCTACACTTAAGTGCACAGTACAAGCCTACAAACATTAAGTGTAGTAAATAGCATATATATACACGGTTATGCATAAAACCGGGGCTTGCCTTTCGAAGCTGGGGCAGGTAGATCCTCGACGGCAAGCTCTGGTGCTGGCTCTTAGGCTACCTCCTGAGCAACTCCTTGCTCTAGAACGAGGATATATTCTCTGTCAGCGAGATTACAGTCTATCGAATGCAATGAATAAGATGTATGCATATTAATGATATGGCAATTTGGAATCACTAAGCATAGTGAAACAGTATTAAATTTTTATGGTACACTAGGGTTTCCTTTGGTTATCCTTAAGGGTTATATATATTTAATTTAGGGTTTTGACTAAACTTAAATTTTTAGTCATCCTTTAGAGGTTGGTTTTGGCTCTTGGAAGATTTAAGGTTGCACCCCACTATTCTGTCCAAATTCCTTATTTTACTTTCAATTATGCTTCTTAGTGGGTGCCTTTACACTATCATGGCAAGTTAACATTTTCCAAAAATATTATAAAAATTACAGTGGGTAAACGTTGACCTCTATGGGTTATTCTAAAATTTGAGGTTGAAATTATTTCAGATGCCCCTTGTGCAAAATTAACAAAAGTAAGGGTAAAAGGGCACTTTACACTATAGCTCTAATTTAGGTCAGGTTTCTGGACAAAATTTTATTTTTGCCATGCTCCATAGGTGATAAGAGGCTTCTGTGCCAAAAATCATAGAAAAAGACCCACTGGGTATTTAGTTGTGATTTTCTAAAGTTTAAAGCCAAAAAGGTACTTATAACTAACTTGTTATTTGAAAAATATCAAACAACAGAACTTACATTTTTCCTAGATTCATAATAACATATTATTAGTTATCCCAAGGTTTGGGGTGGGTTCTCCTTAGGATTATTTTTCTAAGGTTTTTCTAAGTTTTTATTGTTTTCTTAAAATAAAAGGTAGTGCATTTCTTTTGTACTAACAGAGGGTCTAACAAAAGTTTCCAGTGAACTATGTGAAATAAGTGAGCGCAAAAATGTGGTTGCCCCCTGGTTCTTATTTTAAAACCTCTTTTCTATTTTCTTTAACTTTGAGTCAAAATAAGTTTAAATGGTAAACCCTTTCTTAATTTGGTGTACTAAGAGGTGTATTATTTTTAAACCAGTAGGGAGTGGTTAAGCACCTCTCTAATTTTTCTTAACCCCAGTCTAAAAGTGTAGCTATTTTTCCCTTCTTTATTTATCCTTTAGTTGTGATGGCCGGAATCGGTCGGGCCACGTGCACAGGCGGGCGGGCTTGTCGGCGGCGTGTGCTCTGGCCTGCTCACGGTGGTAGAGTTCAATCCAAGGGCATAGAGAGCTTCACAGGGTGTTAAGGATGCTACCCGTGCAAGGAATCGAAGAAAGGCTCACCGTGGAGCTCGATCTACGTACGCCGGTGATCGGGTGAGGTCCGGCGACGTCAATCTGGGGTCTCCGACGAGGTAGAGCTCGATTCTTGGCTCTGGAAGCTTCACCAAGGTATGTAGAGACTATCCTGAGGGTCGGATGGGGCGGGGATTGGCTTGGTTGGCTGGTCTACGGTGGCCGTGGCTTGCGCGGCCGCTGGCTCCTTGCTCACGGGGCGAACTCCAGCGAACTCGGGCTCTGGTCGGGTCAGTGGCGCGCGGGGGTGTATGGTCGAGGCCGGGATGGCTTTTATAGGCACGGGCGCGGGCACAGATTTGGCTTGGCACGGCGCGGTGCACGCGGGGCTGAGCGCTGGGGCATGCTCTGGCGTTGCTAGGGCGCGTCGAACACGTGGCTGTGTTATTCTGCCCAAGTTCTTGCGCCTGCTGAGCACCCAAACGTGCAAATCTTGCCATATGGCTTGTGTAAGATTTCTTCCCTGCACCTAGAGCTACCTAGTTCATGTGAGTTCCAAGGGGAGATCTGGTCTGGCTTGGAAGATATGGTGGCGCCAAGTCTTGTCTGTCTGCACTGTTCAATCCGAGACAAAACTCATGCCAACTCGTGTCAAACGGTCTTGGCTTTGGTTCAAACTTTTCCAGTGTGTTCCTTAGGTATTTTGGCTCCTTTTGTTATTTAGACCATGAGGTTTTGGTGCCATTAAATAGGTGAACACTTCTGGTCTCTAGATTAGGGTTGGTTTTTGACTTGGAGAAAATGTGAGTTACTCTATAGTGTCCTCCACTTGGGGCTGATTTTGGGGTCTTAGAGGGGTCTTTTTGTAATATTTCCCTTACTGTGTTTTGTAGATATATTAATGTACTTAAACTTTGGTAAAGGGTTTAAGTCATGAAATGTTCATTTGCTTATCCTTTCCATTAATCCAGTGTTTGGGGGCTAATGGCTCAAGGGGGGTCTAGGGTTTTAGCCTCTTCTGTCCAAGGTGATAATTGCATAACATTCTTGGGTATTGTTTTTGTCATGAACATCCCTTAATTGATCCATGGTTTCTAAAGTTTTGGTGCTCCTTCTCCTTTACTTAAACACATGTGATAATAGGCCACGAGTGCTTGTATTGAGCCAGGGCCTTGGGTAACACCTGGGGTGTTACAGCCCTCCCCCCTTAAAGGAATCTTGTCCCGAGATTTGGGTAGGGATCCTTTAGATGGGTACCAAGAAGGTGTAAGTTGGTGTGTTGCAGTTTCCTTTAACCAAGTCTCTCTAGTTAACTGCTCTTCGAATGTCATCCTCTTTGCAACTTCAGAAGGGAGTCATTTTAGAGTTATTTCCACAACTTATTCTACTCTTAATATCTAGGTTTTTCTTATATTAAGATTCAAAGGGCAGGTGGGGTGGTGTTTTGGGTTACGTAACGACTCCTTTATGCAGAAAGTTGGGGAAGCGAGAATGTAGAAAATCCTTAGTCTCCCACGTAGCCTCTTCTTCTGTGTGGTTGCTCCACTAAATCTTATACATTCGAATTGACCTTGCTCGAGTTGATCTTTCCTTTTGGTCCAACACCTTGACGGGGTGCTCTTGATAAGACAAGTCCGGTTCAATCTCCAATTTTGGTTCAGATAGCACTTCCGTGGGTAAGCGGACACACTTTCGTAGCTGAGATACGTGGAATACATTATGAATTGCTGACATATGAGGTGGCAACTTCAACTGGTATGCTACAGGTCCACAAGTCTCCTTGATTTCATAGGGCCCAATATAGCGAGGAGATAACTTGCCCTTGATTCCTAATCTCTGAACACCTTTGGTGGGTGACACCTTAAGATACACATGATCCCCCACTTCAAATTGTAGAGGCTTCCTCCTCTTATCCTGATAGCTCTTCTGTCTGGCCTGAGCAGCTTCCAAATTCTTCTTAATGATTCTGACTTTCTCCTCGGCTTTAAGTACTAGGTCAGGTCCAAAAATTTTCCTCTCTCCAGCTTGTGACCAATTTAGCGGTGTTCTACACCTTCTTCCATACAAGGCCTCGAAAGGTGCCATCTTTAGGCTGGACTGGTAGCTGTTGTTATACGAGAACTCTGCCAACGAAAGGCACTTATCCCAATTCTTACCATAGTGTAGCACACAGGCTCGCAACATGTCTTCGAGAATCTGATTTACTCTTTCCGTCTGACCATCTGTCTGAGGATGGTACGCTGAGCTTCTGATCACAGTGGTTCCAAGTGACTTTTGGAGCTGCTCCCAAAAATGTGCCACAAATAGTGCTCCTCTATCAGACACAATAGTCCTTGGTATTCCATGCAAATGCACTATCTGGTCAATATAGATCTCTGCATATTTCTCGGTCTTGTGGGTGGTATGCACTGGCAAGAAATGAGCTGTCTTGGTTAACCTATCCACAATGACCCAAATAGAATCATGGTGTCGGGCTGTGTTGGGCAATCCCACAATAAATTCCATTCAAACATCCTCCCATTTCTAGGATGGTATGGGAAGGGGCTGTAAGGTACCTGCTACCTTTAGATGACTAGCCTTGACTCTCTGGCAAGTGTCGCATTCAGATATATACTTAGCAATTTCCCTCTTCATCCTGGTCCACCAATACAAGGATCTGAGATCATGATACATCTTGTTACTGCCGGGGTGCATGGAAAATTTGGAAAGATGAGCTTCATCTAATATTTTCTTCCTAAGTTCTGGATTTTACCACCAATTGGTCTTCAAACCATATAACTCCTTTGCTATCCTGATGGAAGCATTTGTACTTATCCACCTTCTGTTCGAGCATTTCCTTAATGACTTGAACACCCTTGTCACCAATCTATGCCATGATTATCTGCTCATGCAGAGTGGGCTCCACTGAGATATAATCCAAGGTGCTTGAGGAAACAACTTCTAGGTTCAGCTTGCACAACTCGTCACACAGAGTGGCAACCTTGGAGTCCATCGTTACACAGTTGCACTGGGCCTTTCGACTTAAGGCATCTGTCACAACATTGGCTTTTCCCGGATGGTAATGCACTTCCAAATCATAGTCCTTGATCAATTCCAACCATCTCCTCTGCCTCATATTAAGATCAGCCTGAGTGAAAATGTACTTGAGACTCTTGTGATCAGTATAGATATTACAATGGGCTCCCATCAAGTAATTTCTCCAAATCTTCAGAGCATGAACTACAACAGCCAACTCCAGATCATGGGTGGGGTAGTTCTGCTCATGAGGTCTAAGTGCTCGGGACGCATAAGCAATAACTCTGTGGTCTTACATCAAGACACATCCCAATCCAGTGCCTAAAGCATCGCAATAAACCTCAAAGGGTTTTGTATTGTCAGGCTATGCTAGCACGGGTGCTGTTGTCAGATGCTGCCTCAATGCATGAAAGGCATCCTCACATTTCTGACTCCATTCATACTTTACTCCTTTCTTTAACAATTCAGTCATTGGCTTGGCAATCTTGGAGAAATCTGAAATGAATCGCCAATAATATCCCGCCAATCCTAGAAAACTCCGAATCTACCGCACAGTGGTAGGAGGCTTCCAATTCATCACTTCTTGCACTTTCTCAGGATCAACTGATACCCCATCCTGAGAAATGGTGTGACCCAAAAATTTTATTTCCTTCAGCCAGAAATCACATTTGGACAACTTAGCATATAAGCGATGATCGCGTAGTCTCTGGAGTACTATATGCAAGTGCTTGATATGATCGTCTTCATTCTTCGAGTATACCAAGATATCGTCAATGAAGACCACTACAAACTTATCCAGCTCTGACATAAATATTGACTTCATCAAATACATAAAATATGTCGGGGCATTGGTCAGCCCGAAAGACATCACCAAGTACTCATAAAGTCCATATCTGGTAGAAAAAGCTGTCTTTGGAATATCACTGGCTCGGATCCTAATTTGATGATAGCCAGAGCAAAGGTCTATCTTAGAAAATACTTTGGCTCCCACCAACTAATCAAACAATACATCAATGCGAGGCAATGGATACTTATTTTTTATTGTCACCGCATTGAGAGGGCGGTAATCAACACACAATCTTAGACTCTCATCCTTCTTCTTTACGAACAAGGCTGGACATCCCCATGGTGAAGTACTTGGGCGAATGAATCCCTTGTCCAACAACTCTTGCAATTGCTTTTTCAATTCTGCCAACTCTGTTGGAGGCATCCTATAGGGTCTCTTGGATATAGGTGCAGTTCCGGGTTGCAGCTCAATCGCAAACTCTATGTCTCTATCGGGTGGCATCCCTGGCAATTCATGTGGGAAAACATCAGAGTACTCATAGACCACTGGGATCCTCTCAATAGGTGATTCTATCAGGGTGAAGGCACAGGAACGGGTACAACCCTGGTTAGGCAAATATATCGTAGTCTCACCAGAAGTAGGTGAGTGTATCTCAATGGTCCTTGCTGCGACATCAATTACTACCTGATGCCTTGATAACCAGTCAGTTCCTAATATGATATCCACACTATCCAATCCCAAGATAAGGAGGGTGGTTTTAATTATAAGGCTACCCAATTTTATAGGCACCTGCTTGTTGATTTGATAGGTGGCAACCCTGCCTCCTGGTGTTAAAATTGTAATGCCCCTATTTGTGTGATGGAAAGGTAACTGGCATTTGGCACTAAATTTTGCACTGATAAAACTGTGTGATGCACCAGAATCAAAAAGAATGACTGCAGGATAATTCAAAACGGAAAAGATACCGGTCATGATGGGTGCTCCTTCTGGAATGTCTGCCATAGTGGTGAAGTTCAGCCTGCCTTGCCTCACTTGCACCTTCTGCCTCTTGCCTTGGTTCTGATTTGAATTATGCCCCTGCCTCGGCTGGTTCTTGGGGAAATTCTTGGCATAGTGTCTAGTGCTGCCACAAGTGAAACATCTATTGTCATTAGACTGACGGTACTGTTGCTGTGGCTGGTTGCTATTCCTCTGAACTGGGGGTTGAGAGCGGTTGGGTGCCTGCTGCCGCTGCTATGGCTGAATCACCCATCGCCCTTGCTGCTGTTGAGGCCCCCTACTCTGAGTGTCAGACACAATCCTGAAGCGCTGAGGCTGAGCTGAAGGTCTTGCCATAGGGGTCTTCCTCTTCTTTTCTGCCTGGCGGGCTATGATGCAGTCTTCCTAGGAAATGGCCATGTTGACTAACTCATTGTAGCTGTTGGCCCTGACTGTGTTGAGACGGTCGCGGAGCTTAGTACTGAGGCACCTCCTGAACCTGTCCCTCTTCTTCTCATCTGTGTCAGCATGATAGCCTACGTACTGACACAGGTCATTGAAGGCTTGGGCGTACTGCAACACTGTACAATTCCCCTAAGTGAGTGCTAGAAACTCATTGAGCTTGCGGTCCATGATGCCTGCTAGCATGTGATGTCCTCTGAATGCTGCATTGAATTCTCCCCATTCCACCTCGTGGTTAGCTGGTTGCATGGCAAGGAAGTGGTCCCACCATGTCCGCGCGGGTCCGCGAAGCTGCTGGTTGGCGAAACGGACCTTAGCCACATCTGAACAAACTCTAGTAAGTAGTGGGAATTTGGATTCCACTACCCTGAGCCATACATCAGCATCAAGTGGATCCTCTACCCGAGTGAACAAAGGCGGCTGAGTGCTGAGGAACTCCTGATAAGTGGCCGCTGCTGGGGGACGCTGATGATGATCACCACCACCATAGTGCTGAGGTGGTGGCTGACGCTGAGCCAATTGTCGCAGAATCTCATTCTGCTGAGCCATCAGTTCTTGCATGGTAGGAGGCGGCGGCGATGGTGGAGGAATGCGCTCATTCTGTCCACGGCGCGCTCTTCCTGCCATCTAAAAATTTAGGATGCTCTTAATATCATACTTTTGACATCAGCGTTCACACATGACAAAAGATTTGAAAGGACAAGGTTTGTAAAAAAATGCCAAACATTTCCTTGCATTTTTCATGAAGGATACCATATGACCTAAACTTCCCTCATAACTTATTAGAGATCATTCATCCTTCATCCATCCAAAAGAGTTTGCTAACGGTTACAGCAGTATTCAAAATACTCGACTCTCTCTAGCCTAGTACCCCAAGGGTGCAAAAGTTAAGCTAGTTTCGAGGAGTTCTACTGCCGCACTATTCTATCCAAATTTCTGAGACCTAATGGGCAAATGAGGCAACACTAGACTCGGGGGAAGGGGATCTTCCTGAGCCAGCGGTGTCCAAGCTGGATGCAGGCTCCAGCTCCTCTCCTCCCTCGATGTCAACATCCTCGTCGGCCCCTCGGCCTCCATGTCCTGAATCTCCTGATGGTGCATATCCAAGTGCTGGTTAGCTTCCTCAAGTTGTTGTTGAGTGTTCAGGAGCTGATCCTGGAGAACCTCGATGGTGTTCTCCCTGGCTCCTACTAGCTCCTCAAGCTCTTGGATCTGGGTGGCCATCTGCTCCACCTAGAGGTCCTTCTCTACCAGCTCAGTGGACAGGTCTACCACAAGGTCCTCCCTATTATCTAGGGTGATCTTGGTAGCCTCCACTAGGCCGATCAGCTGGGATATTTCCTCGCCTCGCACTGCTTGCAGACGGTACAGGGCATTCATGCACCGCACTGTCAGGTGAGCAGTTTGCCCCGGGTAAAGAGCCCATATATCCTTGGCATGCTCCACTCGGTCCTTCCACATTGGGTCGTCCTCCTTTTCGGTGGGGAACAAGCCAATGGGATGAGTGGACAGCTCCAAGGGGTGAAAGCCACAAAAGGTCATCAGCCCATGGAGAGCAATGGTCTCAATAGTGTCTTCCGCACGGTATCCGAAAGACTCGAAGTCCAACGAACGCCAGCCTGGCTGCAAGGGATGAGGCTCCAAGGTCATCCTCACCCTATAGCGGGGTACCCAGTGCTTCTCGAACAACTGCACCACGTACTGGGGAGGCGTCGTATAACCGGCTCCCTGCAGCACCTCCCACAAAATGCGGGGAAAACCCTCTCGTGCAAGTCCGTCCGTGTGGGAATGTGCGTTCCCTCCTTCCGAGGATTCATGAGAAGTCATCTGTGTAAGGGTAAGCGTAAGCGAAAAAGAAAAAGAATTACAAAAATAAAGGGAATCCGTGCTTGGCTTTTCTAAGGTTATGTTGGGGTCTTGGAGTCTACTTAATCTTTTAGTATCATGCCTCATTGCTTTTAAAGTTCTTGACCACTTACCAAGTAGTTTGAATAAAATGATGCATGCATGCTCGTCCTAAACGACCTCACATCAACCTATAGGGAATAGAGAAATCCCTATCCCTTATAGTAGCCTGTAGGGCTCATTCAAATAGCCACCTAGCTACCCATCTAGTATTCTAAGGCTTCACGCTCTATGTTCATCCCTATCGCCTTACCGATCTATCCAACAGGGGTTTCTATCAAGTTTTACTTTTTGAAAAGGTTGGAAATTACGATTTATTGATTCCTCTGTGGTGGTACAAGCTCTGATACCAGCTTTGGCGAAACCGCCCGAATTATTCCAACTTAAGTGCCTAAGTCCCATCTGGAAGGCTAGACGACACTTAAATAGGAATAAAACGTCGATCCCTCGGATCTAGTCCGACGAGGCCACTAACAGGATCAAGTACCACGTACTCACTCGAAGGTGAGGCACAGAGCAAATACAATAAAGCATAAAACCATGCATTAAGAGTACTTAATTTATTACATCATCATCGGAGTTTCTCAAAAGTAGTGATCATTGTTCGGAATGCAGTAGAATATAACTAACGATAAAATAAACGGAGGGATGGGGAAGCCTGGCCCATCACTCCTCATGCCCCTCCTCTGTCGAGGTAGGGTCCCACTCGACTGTCCAACCCGGTGGCAAGATGAACGACCAAGTCACTCCAGCAACCATGTCCTCTAGAGAACCTGTAAGAAATTATGCCATAAGCAAGGCTGAGTATACTAATACTCAGCTAGACTTACCCGGTGTGAGGAGTCTACTCCTCTACCTCTCGACATGCAAATGTTTGGCTGAGGGGTTTGGTTTGCCAAAAGCACTAGCTGAGTCTAAAATCAAGTTTTAGCTTTTCAAGTTTTAGTGTGACTCTCTTAAGACTAAATGTGTACTTAGCTAATCATACATGGTATCAAACATTTAGCAATCAACATCTTTTGCCAAATCAACTCATTTCCACTTATTACTCAATGCAGTACAATGGATCAAGCAGTCTCATTAGCTGCGAGAAGTAGACGATTCGAATCGAGTTTTTAAACTTTGCAAGGTAAACCTAAACACACGACATGGGGAGGCGCTCCATCCCCACACACATCAACCGTCCCCATCGATTCCCTGGCAACAGATCAGGGCTCACCGTCTTGACGTACAATGCCTCACTGACCCTGACTGCCGTCGTGCAGTGACCGCACTTGTACCCACCATAACCAGAATGGAAGACCACGTCTCAGATCGCGTGAGGGGTAAAGTCTGCGGGCAGGTTCACTCAGGTACTAGACTTACCGATTTACCATATTTCTCGGCATATGTTTAGTACGTTCAAACGCTTGACACAGGTATCCGCACGTTAATCCTTATTCCAATTTTTCGTCTCGTAAACAACGCATCCCCATGGATCTGTGTCCACAGACCATCATCATTCTGATATAAAGATGGATACAACACATTCCTGACCTCGCGCGAGTGCTAGAAAAATCACTCGACTTCTACCGAGATCCCTATTAAGTAAAGCAGCTACTCGACCTAGCATACTAGTATCCATATCAAAAGGAATCCTGAGTTCATGCAACTAGGGTTTCAAACAACTCCTACACTTAAGTGCACAGTACAAGCCTACAAACATTAAGGGTAGTAAAATAGCATATATATATACACGGTTATGCATAAAACCGGGGCTTGCCTTCCGAAGCTGGGGCAGGCAGATCCTCGACGGCAGGCTCTGGTGCTGGCGCCTGGGCTACCTCCTGAGCAACTCCTTGCTCCGGAACGAGGATGTATTCCCCGTCAGTGAGATTATAGTCTATCGAATGCAATGAATAAGATGTATGCATATTAATGATATGGCAATTTGGAAACACTAAGCATAGTGAAACAGTATTAAATTTGTGTGGTACACTAGGGTTTTCTTGGGTTATCCTTAAGGGTTATATATATTTAATTTAGGGTTTTGACCAAACTTAAATTTTTAGTCATCCTTTAGAGGTTGGTTTTGGCTCTTGGAAGATTTAAGGTTGCACCCCACTATTCTTTCCAAATTCCTTATTTTACTTTCAATTATGCTTCTTAGTGGGTGCCTTTACACTATCATGGCAAGTTAACATTTTCCAAAAATATTATAAAAATTACAGTGGGTAAACATTGACCTCTGTGGGTTATTCTAAAATTTGAGGTTGAAATTAATTCAGATGCCCCATGTGCAAAATTAACAAAAGTAAGGGTAAAAGGGCACTTTACACTATAGCTCTAATTTAGGTGAGGTTTCTGGACAAAATTTTATTTTTGCCACGCTCCATAGGTGATAAGAGGCTTTTGTGCCAAAAATCGCAAAAAAGACCCACTGGGTATTTAGTTGTGATTTTCTAAAGTTTAAAGCCAAAAAGGTACTTATAACTAACTTGTTATTTGAAAAATATCAAACAACAGAACTTACATTTTTCCTAGATTCATAATAACATATTATTAGTTATCCCAAGATTTGGGGTGGGTTCTTCTTAGGATTATTTTTCTAAGGTTTTTCTAAGTTTTTATTGTTTTCTTAAAATAAAAGGTAGTGCATTTCTTTTGTACTAACAGAGGGTCTAACAAAATTTTCCAGTGAACTATGTGAAATAAGTGAGCTAGCAAAAATGTGGTTGCCCCCTGGTTCTTATTTTAAAACCTCTTTTCTATATTCTTTAACTTTGAGTCAAAATAAGTTTAAATGGTAAACCCTTTCTTAATTTGGTGTACTAAGGGGTGTATTATTTTTAAACAGGCTAAGGAGTGGCACCTCTCTAATTTTTCTTAACCCCAGTCTAAAAGTGTAGCTATTTTCCCTTCTTTATTTATCCTTTGGTCAGTTTACTAATTAAATCTAAACTTTAAAATCTTCTGCAATACTTAGGGTGTTTTGTATTTTTCCTAAGTAGTTCATATTATTTAGAACCTAGCAAAATTGGTTTGACCAAATTTGGTTGAATAAAACTGAAGTTATGCATTTTATAAGCTCTGTTTACATTTAAAAGAATAATGTTTAAAAGGTTTTATGAAAAACCAGTTTACACCGAGGACCCTGGGCTTTTCCTAAACCAATTCTTTAACTTATGCCCCTGTGGAACTATTCACCTGAGTCTCTGACGGTTCAAAACCCCCCGACTTCTTATCCTTTCTCCTCGAGATCCCTCCCCCCTTTAAAATAGTAACTGCGACAGTAAACAGGGCGACACAGCTTACCGGCAGCGAGGGAGGTCCGGCGAAGGGCGGGGTTAGCTTCGGGAGGTCCTGGCGGTCACATCGATGTACGGCTCGTTGACGGTGATGGCCGGAATCGGTCGGGCCACGTGCGCAGGCGGGCGGGCTCGTCGGCGGCGTGTGCTCCGGCCTGCTCACGGCGGTAGAGCTCAATCCAAGGGCACAGGGAGCTTCACGGGGTGTTAAGGATGCTACCCGTGCAAGGAATCGAAGAAAGACTCACCGTGAAGCTCGGTCTACGTACGCCGGCGATCGGGTGAGGTCCGGCGACGTCAATCCGGGGTCTCCGGCGAGGTAGAGCTTGATTCCTGGCTCTGGAAGCTTCACCGAGGTATGTAGAGGCTATCCTGAGGGTCGGATGGGGCGGAGATTGGCTCGGTTTGCCGGTCTACGGTGGCCGTGGCTTGCGCGTCCGCTGGCTCCTTGCTCTCGGGCGAACTCCGGCGAACTCGGGCTCTGGTCGGGTCAGTGGCGCGCGGGGGTGTACGGTCGAGGCCAGCATGGCTTTTATAGGCGCGGGCGTGGGCACGGGTCTAGCTTGGCGCGGCGCGGTGCGTGCGGGGCTGAGCGTCGGGGCGTGCTCTGGCGTTGCCAGGGCGCGTCGAACACGTGGCTGTGTTATTCTGACCAAGTTCTTGCACCTGCTAAGCACCCAAACATGTGAATCTTGCCATATGGCTTGTGTAAGATTTCTTCCCTGCACCTAGAGCTACCTAGTTCATGTGAGTTCCAAGGGGAGATCTGGTCTGGCTTGGAAGACATGGTGGCGCCAAGTCTTGTCTGTCTGCACTGTTCAATCTGAGACAAAACTCATGCCAACTCGTGTCAAACGATCTTGGCTTTGGTTCAAACTTTACCAGTGTGTTCCTTAGGTATTTTGGCTCCTTTTTGTTATTTAGACCATGAGGTTTTGGCGCCATTAAATTGGTGAACACTTCTGATCTCTAGATTAGGGTTGGTTTTTGACTTAGAGAAAATGTGAGTTACTCTATAGTGTCCTCCACTTGGGGGCTGATTTTGGGGTCTTAGAGGGGTCTTTTTGTAATATTTCCCTTACTGTATTTTGTAGATATATTAATGTACTTAAACTTTGGTAAAGGGTTTAAGTCATGAAATGTTCATTTGCTTATCCTTTCCATTAATCCAGTGTTTGGGGGCTAATGGCTCAAGGGGGGGTCTAGGGTTTTAGCCTCTTCTGTCCAAGGTGATAATTGCATAACATTCTTGGGTATTGTTTTTTTCATGAACATCCCTTAATTGATCCATGGTTTCTAAAGATTTGGTGCTCCTTCTCCTTTACTTAAACACATGTGATAATAGGCCATGAGTGCTTGTATTGAGCCAGGGCCTTGGGTAACACTTGGGGTGTTACAGCCCTCAAATTCTTTCTAGAAATACTGCCCAAATATTCCACCAATAATTCTCCAAATATTTTCCTCCTCAGAAATACCTTCAGAATCATTTTTAAAGTCTCTAGAAATATTTTCTTCATAATTTTCCTCATGCTCATACATATACGTACACCTCCGGTGTCATATGGTGAGCTCTACAAGCTAATTTCACTTATACATGACTAATACATACTTATTTCCCACTAATCCTCGCATCCTCCCACTAATCCTCGCCTCCTCCCTCTAATCCCCCACCTTGCCTATAAATAGAGGGGCAAGGGCCTCCCCTCAAGCCACCCCAAGCCATTTCATGGCAACTCACTTCTTCCCCCACTCCCACTCCCACACAAGCACAACACAGGCACAAGGATCGTTTGGTCGTTCATTCGATCGTTCGTCCACCTATTCATAATTTGTTCGTTCGTTCGTCCAATTGTCCGATCATTCATGGTTCGTTCGTTCGTTCGTTCATCCGATCGTTTGATCGTTCGTCTGTTCGTTCGTCCAAATAATCTTTGTTCAGCTGTTATGCTGTTGAAATTCCGATCATTCGTTCGTTCGATCATTCGATCGTTCATCCGTTCGTTCATAATCCCTATTCATCGTTCATAGTTCGTTCATAGTCACTATTCACCGTTTATCGTTCGTTCATAGTCACTATTCACCGTTCATCGGATCATTCATAGTCACTATTCATCGTTCATCGTTCGTTCATACAAACTATTCATCGTTCATCGGATCATTCATCCTACTATTCGTCGATCATCCGATCACCCAAATATTCAACTGCTCATCCATCATGTTGTCCAGCTCATCTAAGACCTGCCAGACCAATATTCTAGTCATACGAACTCTAGTGACTATGATTTACTGATTTTCCTTCCAGTAAGAACTTCCCATCTGGTCACTCATCCTAGATTTCTCCAAGTTGAGCATGCTTAACTTTGAGATTCTTTTGAACCAGGCTTCCAAAAATAAAGGCGAACCATGTTTGTATGGATACGCCTTCAATCCAATAAAACGTGGCCCAAGATACCACAGCCCACCCGGACCAGAATACCACAGTATTCCAGCTATTTGGGTCCCGCCTTACTGTTGTCTCATGTGACAAAGTTGGTAGGAACAGTTGCCACCAACATAAACCTCTGCCCAAGAATAGCCCAGAAATAATTCCTGGCACTCCGCTCAAAAATACATCCAAATATCTCTATATTCGAATTCTGGAATATTCCAGGAATATTCATTTTCCCTTTTCTTTTATTCCTATGATTATAAAATCCAAAACTCCTCCATCCAAACTCAGATTCCAATAATTCTTGTTTCTAATTTCTTATCAAATTATTCCCTATCCAACCATGTCATCCCTTAAGCATGGTTCATATTACAGAAAACTCCCAAAATACTCATCCCATATTCTGCCTATAATTTCCGTTTTCAGACTAAGTCAGACGATTCATTCGCCACTATTCTCACAAACAGTGAACTCTACTGTACTAAACCATAGATACCTAGCTATAAATACATCCAGCTACCCTCTCCCTCTCTACACACTCAACACCCTCAGCCAAGGAAAACTCCCACCCACTCAGTTACCCCGCTCTGCCGGCTACACGCCTAGTGTCGCTTCGCCTCCAATCCACCCTCCTGGTAAGTACCTCCGCTCCACCACCAGTAATATCACAACACCACTTGACATAGATTCTGCTCAAAACTCTACCCATCCATATATCGCCATTCTGACCACTATACTAAATATTTGTTGATATACTTGATGGTTTGTATGTTTGCTTGTTCATGCTGCATAGTTATCGGAGCGTTCGTGCCGTCACGTGAAGGCCACATCTGCAAGTCTACGCTAGACGGTGGAGCCAGAAGCCAGTTCCGCGAGCTCTCACCCTTTCGTCGGTTAAAGCAGGGCAAGCTCACTGGATCCCTTTGATGCATAAATTACATATGCTTTTCAACCACAACCCCCAGCCTGTTATTTTATGCATGATATGATTTTTCTGCTAAGAGACAAGTTATTATGGCCACCTAGCCTTAGAACTTTGCCACAATTAATCTTTATACTCCTTGACATCTTTGTTACAAATAATTTGAGAATAGGTGTGAGTTTTCAAAAGAAAATGTTTTTCAAAATGGGTATGATGAAGGGTTGTCACCCTTATCACCCTTGAGCGGGATGATCAGGGACTCCCTGGTTTAGGGGAGGGCCTTAAGGTTATGGCTCATCCGGGTTAGGTGTGAGCATGAAGGATTGTCCCTCTCGCCTAAGGACCGGTTTGTCATCACTCCTTACCTATACTCTTATCAAGTACAACCACTCGAGACTGTATGGGCAGTCGCTTGATCTGAACTTGCACGGTCCGAACCCTAGGATTATGACGGCTGAGGAGCACCAAGAGGATAAGGAAGGGGAATGTTTTGTCTGGTTTGGGCATGGTAGTGGCCTTGTTCCTTTCGGTATAATCGCTAAGGTAAGCACGTGCAAGGAAGGAAATAGTTTCGGATTTGGGTCTCATTGGCCATGAGATTGCAGAGCCGGACTAGTGAGTAAAGTGTACACCTCTGCGCAGAGTTTAATAACCTATTCGAATAGTCCGCTCCCTGGATATGGATGAGTCATGGCATGGATTTGACAATTAGTGTTTTGTTTTCCAAAAATGATTTTGAAAAGTGGTTTTAAAAGGTCCGGCGGTTGAGTCGTGAGCTATGGTGGACGGGAAGTCCAGTAGCTATTTTTGAAAATGAAAACCAGTGGGAAACTGCTGAGATTCCTAGATAGTTCAGTTCAATGGATTTTGTTCTATATTGAAAAACTTCCTGCTCCTTTGTGAAAGGGAAATGTGCCCTTGGGCCATTTCTATAGTTGTTTTGGTGATTAGATGCCCAACATATTGTTTTGAACTCATATGTGCTAAGTAGGTGAAGAGTGCACATCAAATAACAAGGTATGTTTCTAGACTCAGTAAATAGTTTTTTAATACTAACATGTTTATCTAAGTGCTAGAAACAGTGCCAAGAAAAAGAGAAAAGAATTGGAGAAGAAACCAGCACCAACCTGGCACACCGGACTGTTCGGTGGTGCACTGGACAGTGTCCGGTGCCCCAGGCTAGCTCGGCGTGAACTCGTCGCTCTCGGGAAATCGACAAGGACACCACTGCTAAAATTCACCGGACTGTCCGGTGAGTCAGAGACGCCCAAGCCAACGGTCACCAGCGCAATCAGCGGGCGACGCGTGGCCCACACCAACAGTCGGTTGGGCACACTGGACTATCTGGTGTGCACCGAACAGTGTCTAGTGCGCCAACGGGACCGCCGGCCCAACGGTCGGATGCACTAGATAGGGAAGGAGATCAAGCACCGGACTACTACAGGACCTGTCCGGTGGTGCACCGAACTGTCCGGTGCCCCACTCGACAGAAGGCAGGATTTGCGTTCCAAGTTGATCTCCAATGGCTCCTAGCTGCCTTGGGGCTATAAAAGGGACCCCTAGGCACATGGAGCAATATACAAAGCTTGCAAGAAACATTCTAAGATGCCTAGACTCTACACTCATGCAATGGATCATCGTTCTTGAGATTTGAGCACCGTTTGAGTTGCGAACTCCCTGTGTCGTGTTTGTGTGCTCACTTCTTCACTTGTGTGCGTGTGTTTGCTGCATTTCGAGTCTTGTGTGTGTTGCTTTCCCTCCCTTACTCTTGTGCTTCTTTGTGATCTCTATTGTAAGGGCGAGAGGCTCCAACTTGTGGATATTCCTCGCAAACGGGAAAAGAACACTAAATGAAAAGACCATGGTATTCAAGTTGATCATTGGATCACTTGAAAGAGGTTGAGTGCAACCTTTGTCCATTGGGGCGCCACAACATGGAAGTAGGCAAGTGTTATACTTGGCCGAACCACGGGATAAAACACCGTGTCTCTTGTGCTGCTTTTTCTTTGTGATTGCTTTATTCGCAAGAGGTCGCTTCATAGCAACTTGATTAACTCACACTAACACTCTTATAATCAAGTTTGTGGCTATTTAGTGTTTGAATTCACAGGATCACCTATTCACCCCCCTCTAGGTGCTCTCAATATGTATCAGAGTCGTACTCTTCATCTAAGGGACTAACCGCCCGAAGAGATGGATCCTAAGGGTAAGGGGATGGTGGTCAATGACAAGGAGAAGGAGTCCCTCTTCAATGAGCCAAGAGACGAGAAGCCCACTGACTCAGGCTCGAGTCACAAGAAGAGGGACGGAAAGAAGAAGAGGCGCATCAAGAAGATAATTTACATGATAGTGACGCTTCCTCTTCTTCACCAAGGGATGATGACGACGACTCGTCCAAAAGAAAGATGGTTAATCAAAACTACTCCTTTGATTATTCCTGCATTTCATATAATTCAATTGCCCATTTACTTTCCATTCCTCTTGGAAAACCCCCACACTTTGATGGAGAGGATTACTCATTTTGGAGCCATAAAATGCGTAGTCACCTATTTTCTCTCCATCCTAGCTTTTGGGAAAGTGTGGAAAATGGGATGCATTTTGATAGTACAGATAATCCTGTGCTTATAAATGAACAAATTCATAAAAAAGCCCATGCTACTATTGTTTTGCTAGCATCTCTTTGCAGGGATGAGTACAATAAAGTGAGTGGCTTGGACAACGCTAAGCAAATCTGGGATACTCTCAAGATATCACATGAGGGTAACGACGCCACCATGATCACCAAGATGGAACTGGTGGAAGGCGAGCTGGGGAGGTTCGCGATGATCAGGGGGAGAGGAGCCAACATAGACCTACAACAGGCTCAAAACCCTGTCAACAAAATCCAAAGCTATGGAAGCACAAGATGGACGGATCATGACGTCATCCGACTCATGCTCAGGTCATTGACCCTCATCTTGTGAATCTTATTCGTGAAAACCCCAGGTACACCAAGATGACGCCCAAGGAAATACTCAGAAAATTCGTGAGCGGGCATATGATGGTGAAAGAAGCTCGATACGTGGACGATGCCTTGAACGGTCCACTACCTGTCTACGAGCCGCAACTCATTGCTCTCAAAGCAACTAGCAGCAGGGAGGCGCTACCAAGCAAGGTGGCACAAGTGGAGGCTGTCGGGCTCAATGAAGATGAGATGGCACTCATCATCAAGCGCTTCAAGACCGCACTAAAAGGACGCAAGGAGTACCCCCAACAAAAACAAGTCAAGGGGAAAATGCTCCTGCTTCAAATGTGGTAAGACTGGTCATTTTATAGCTCAATGCCCCAATAACGACAATGACCAGGCATAAGACAAGCATGGGAAGAGGAAGAAAAAGAAGAACTACAGGAAGGCCAAGGGTGAGGCACACATCGGGAAGGAATGGGACTCCGACTGCTCCTCCTCCGACTCTGAGCATGAAGGACTAGCTGCCTCAGCCTTCAACAAGTCTTCGCTCTTCCCAAGAGAACACCATACATGCCTTATGGCTAAGGAGAAGAAGGTACGTATCCGAGATACTCCTAAGTACTCTTCTTCTAGCGATGAGGAATCTTCCGATGATGAGGTAGATTACACTGATTTATTTAAGGGGTTAGATAGAGCTAAAATAGACAAGATTAATGAATTAATCGATGCTCTTAATGAAAAGGATAGACTGCTAGAAAAGCAAGAGGATATTTTATATGAGGAACATGACAAGTTTGTTAGTGTTCAAAAATCTCTTGCTTTAGAAATTAAGAAAAATGAAATACTGTCATCTGAGCTATCTTCCTGTCATGAATCCATTTCTAGCTTAAAGAATTTAAATGTTGAATTAAATGCTAAGCTAGAGAAAGTTAATGAAACTAGTTCATGTGTAGAGCATGTCACTATTTGCAATAGATGTAAAGACTTTGATATTGATGCCTGTGATGAACATGTTACTTCTATTGCTAAATTAAACAATGAGGTTGCAAGTCTTAATGCTCAACTTAAGACTTGCAAAGATGATTATGATAAGCTAAAATATGCTTGGGATGCCTACACTGTTGGTAGACACCCCTCAATTAAGGATGGACTTGGTTTTTGAAAGGAAACCAAGAACTTAACAAACGAAAGGACTTCCGTTCTCAACAAGGAGAACGGGAAGGCCCCTATGGCTAGTAGCTCTCAAAAGAACCATGCCTATATTTATGATAGGAAATTCACTAGTCATCTTATAATGATAGATGCTATGATCGCATTAGTTCTCATGATGCTACATTTAATTCTCATGCTATGATCGCATCTAGTTCCACTTTTGTTCATGATAGAAGAAGGCCTAGACGTAATCACGTTGTGTCTCATGCGCCTAGGAAAACTTGCAATGGTCCTACTACTGTCTATCATGCTTGCAGTGCTTCCTTTGTACTTTTATGCAAAAATGCAAAAGTGGTTGCTAGGAAGTTGGGATCCAAATGCAAGGGAGACAAAACTTGCATATGTGAGAGCACCTAGAGGGAGGGTGAATAGGTGATCATGTAAAATTAAACAATAAATAGCCACAAACTTGATTTTTAAGGAGTTAGTGTAATCAAGTGGCTATGAAACACTCTCGTGCGAACAAAGCAATCACAAGAAGCAACACACAAGACACACGATTTTTATCCCATGGTTCGGCCAAGTAACACTTGCCTACTTCCACGTTGTGGCATCCCAATGGACGAGGGTTGCACTCAACCCCTTTCAAGTGATCCAATGATCAACTTGAATACCACGACTTTCTTCCTTATAGTCTTTCTCCCATTTGCGAGGAATCTCCACAAATTGGAGTCTCTCGCCCTTGCAGTGATGATCACAAAAGAAACATAGAAGTAAGGGAGGGAAAAGCAACACACACAAGATTCAATCCACAGCACACACACACAAACAAGTGAAGACTTGAGCTCAAATGACAACACGGGGAGTTCACAACTCGAATGGAGCTCAAATCACTAACACGACGAATCAAATGCGTGGGAGCGGAGTCTGGATGTCTTAGTATGCTTAGAGAAAGCTTAAGTGCCTGCTCCATGCGCCTAGGGGTCCCTTTTATAGCCCCAAGGCAGCTAGGAGCCGTTGGAGATCAACATGGAAGGCTATCCTTGCCTTCTGTCGAGTGGCGCACCGGACAGCACTGTAGCTTGTCCGGTGCACGATTTCCTTCCAAATCGGGCACAGTCGACAGTTGCTCCCGCGGGTCAGATGGCGCACCGGACACTGTCCAGTGCACACTGGACAGTCTGGTGCACCCTGCCGACCGTTGGAGTAGCCATGTGTCACGCGTTGATCGCGCGGACGACCGTTGGCGCGAGCGCCGTTGGATAACCGGACAGTCCGGTGAATTATAGCCACATCGCCCTGTTCCTTTTTCCGAGAGCGACGCGTTCACCGCGGGTGTTTCACCGGACAGTCCGATGAATTATAGCCGTACGACTTCGTCGATTCCCGAGAGCGGCTACTTCACCGTTGACCAGCCTGGCGCACCGGGCACTGTTTTTGAAATTCACAAGTGGTAGCTGATCCATTTTGCTTTGGCCTTAATTTCTCCCCCTTTGGCATTAAGCACCAAAACAGGATCATTTTTGGCCCTTTAAACCCATTGCCTCACCAAAAATGTCAATTAAGAGCAAAAAAGGCAATGAGAGCATAAGAATGAACTTGGAATACACTAAAACCGGAGTGCAGTGGAAGTCTTTGCATCGTCCAAGTCCATTTTCCCTTTCAATGTACCTTTGAGACTACAACAAGTGTACTCAACCAACAGATTAGTCTCAAAGGGATCAAGTTGTAGCACAGTCCCCCTAAGCACATGCATCATTTGCATACGGACTTGTGAGGTCCGAGGGTCACTTGTACAACTTTAGCACCATAAACAATAATGTATTTAAATGCATAAAGTGACATGATCAAAGGCATAGAACACATGCATGCTATAGATCAATCCAAGTTACGTGAATCTAAGACATTTAGATCACTACGCAACCTGCAAAACCTTTTCTCATCTAAAGGCTTAGTGAAGATATCGGCTAGTTGGTTTTCGGTGCTAATATGGTACACCTCGATATCTCCCTTTTGCTGGTGGTCTCTCAGGAAGTGATGCCGGATGTCTATGTGCTTAGTGTGGCTGTGTTCAACAGGATTATTCGCCAAGCGGATTGCACTCTCATTGTCACATAGGAGTGGGACTTTGCTCAGATTGTAGCCAAAGTCCCAGAGGGTTTGCCTCATCCAAAGTAGTTGCACGCAACACTGTCCTGCGGCAACATACTCGGCCTTAACGGTGGATAGGGCAACGAATGTTTGTTTCTTGGAACTCCAGGACACCAGGGACCTTTCTAGAAATTGGCACGTCCCTGATGTGCCCTTCCTATCAACCTTGCACCCAACATAATCAGAGTCTGAGTATCCAATTAAGTCAAAGGTAGACCCCTTTGGATACGAGATCCCAAAGCAAGGCGTAGAAACTAAATACCTAATAATTCGCTTAACGGCCACAAGGTGACATTCCTTGGGGTTGGATTGATATCTAGCACACATGCATACACTAAGCATAATGTCCGGTCTACTAGCACATAAATAAAGCAATGAACCTATCATTGACTGGTATGCCTTTTGATCAAAGGACTTACCTCCTTTGTTGAGGTCAACATGCCCGTCAGTTCCCATCGGTGTCTTCACGGGCTTGGTGTCCTTCATTCCAAACCTTTTGAGAAGATCCTAAGTATACTTTGTTTGGGAGATGAAGGTGCCGTCCTTGAGTTGCTTCACTTGGAACCCAAGGAAGTAGGTCAACTCACCCATCATAGACATCTCGAATTTCTGCATCATCACCCAGCTAAACTCCTCACAAGACTTTTGGTTAGTAGAACCAAATATTATGTCATCGACATAAATTTGGCACACAAAGAGATCACCATCACAAGTCTTGGTAAAAAGAGTTGGATCAGCTTTCCCAACCTTGAAAGCATTAGCAATTAAGAAATCTCTAAGGCATTCATACCATGCTCTTGGGGCTTGCTTAAGTCCATAGAGCGCCTTAGAGAGCTTATACACGTGGTTGGGATACCTGTCATCCTCAAAGCTAGGGGGTTGTTCCACGTATACCTCCTCCTTGATTGGCCCGTTAAGGAAAGCGCTCTTCACGTCCATTTGGAATAGCCTAAAGGAATGGTGAGCAGCATAGGCTAATAATATTTGAATAGACTCTAACCTAGCCACAAGAGCAAAAGTCTCCTCGAAATCCAAACCTGCGACTTGGTCATAACCTTTTGCCACAAGTCGAGCCTTGTTTCTTGTCACCACCCCGTGCTCGTCTTGCTTATTGCAGAACACCCACTTGGTTCCCACAACGTTTTGCTTTGGACGTGGCACCAGGCTCCAGACTTCATTTCTTGTGAAGTTGTTGAGTTCTTTCTGCATGGCCAACACCCAGTCTGGATCCTACAGGGCCTCTTCTACCCTAAAAGGCTCAATAGAAGAGACAAACGAGTAATGCTCACAAAAATTAGCTAAGCATGAGCGAGTAGTTACTCCCTTGCTGATATCACCTAGAATCTGATCGACGGGGTGATGTCTTTGGATCATTGCTCGGACTTGAGTTGAGGGACCCGTGGTGCTTATTTCTCCATTGCTTGATCTTCTTGTGCTCCCCCTTGATCATGCCCTTCTTCTTGCGGTACCTATTCATCGTCTTGAGTTGGGGGTTGCACCATCATGGAGGAAGATGGCTGATCTTGCTCCTGTTGTTCCTGTGGTCGCACATCACCTATCGCCATCGTGCGCATTGCGGTCATTGCAACTTCATCTTCATCTATGTCATCAAGATCAACTTGCTCTCTTGGAGAGCCATTAGTCTCATCAAATACAACGTCGCTAGAGACTTCAACCAATCCTGATGATTTGTTGAAGACCCTATACACCTTTGTATTTGAGTCATACCCTAGTAAAAACCCTTCTACTGCCTTGGGAGCAAATTTGGAATGTCTACCTTTCTTCACCAGAATGTAGCATTTGCTCCCAAATACACGAAAGTAAGAGATATTGGGTTTGTTACCGGTAAGGAGTTCGTAGGAGGTCTTCTTGAGAAGGCGATGCAGATAGATCCGGTTTATGGTGTGGCAGGCTGTGTTCACAGCTTCCGACCAAAACCGCTCGGGCGTCTTGAACTCTTCAAGCATCGTTCTCGCCATGTTGATTAGCGTCCTGTTCTTCCTCTCTACTACACCGTTTTGCTGTGGTATGTAGGGAGCAGAGAACTCGTGCTTGATGCCTTCCTCCTCAAGATACTCCTTAACTTGCAGATTCTTAAACTCGGACCCGTTGTCGCTCCTTATCTTTTTCACCTTTAGCTCAAATTCATTTTGTGCCCTCCTTAGAAAGCATTTTAGGGTCCCTTGGGTTTCTGATTTGTCCTACAAAAAGAACACCCAAGTGAAGCGAGAAAAGTCATCAACAATTACAAGACCATACTTACTTCCCCCGATGTTGAGGTAGGCAACGGGTCCAAAGAGGTCCATGTGAAGAAGTTCTAATGGTCTTGATGTTGTCATCACGTTCTTGTTGTAATGAGTGCTTCCCACCTGTTTCCCTGCCTGACATGCTGCATAGGGTCTGTCTTTCTCAAAACAAACATTGGTTAGTCCTAACACATGTTCTCCCTTTAGAAGTTTATGAAGGTTCTTCATCCCAACATGTGCTAGACGGCGATGCCAAAGCCAGCCCATACTAGTCTTAGCTATTAAGCATGCATCTAGATCGGCATTCTCTTTCGAAAAATCAACTAAATAGAGCTTGTCGTCTAATACACCCTTAAATGCTAATGAACCATCACTCCTTCTAAAGACAGATACATCAACATTTGTAAACAAACAATTTTAACCCATGTGGCACAATTGACTTACAGACAGAAGGTTGTATCCTAGCGACTCTACTAAAAATACATTTGAAATGGAGTGCTCGCTTGTGATGGCTATCTTTCCCAAACCTTTGACCTTGCCTTGATTCCCATCTCTAAATATGATTGTATCCTAGGAATCCTTGTTCTTGACATAGGAGGTAAACATCTTCTTCTCCCCCATCATGTGGTTTGTGCATCCGCTGTCGATTATCCAGCTAGAGCCCCCAGATGCATAAACCTACAAGGAATTTAAGCTTGGGTTTTAGGTACCCAACTCTTGTTGGGTCCTACAAGGTTAGTCAAAATAGTTTTTGGAACCCATATGCAAGTTTTGTCTCCCTTGCATTTAGATCCCAACTTCCTAGCAACTACTTTTGCATTCTTACATGAAAGAACAAAAGAAGTGTTGCAAGCATGAAAAATAGTAGTGGGTTCATTGCACATTTTCCTAGGCACATGAGACACAACATGATTTTTCCTAGGCCTACTTCTACCATGAACAAAAGTAGAGCTAGAGGCACGCATAGCATGTGGATCATTATAAGCAACATGAACATAACTCTTATTATAATGAGAACTGCTAGCAATTTTCCTATCATAGATAAAGGCATGGTTCCTTTGAGATCCCTTTGGCTTGTTAAGTTCTTGGTTTCCTTTCGAAAACCAAGTCCTTCCTTAATCGAGGGGTGTCTATCAACAGTGTAGGCATCCCTAGCAAATTTTAATTTATCAAAATCAATTTTGCACGTCTTAAGTTAAGCATTAAGACTTGCCACCTCATCATTTAACTTAGTAATAGAAGCAAGATGTTCATCACAAGCATCAACATCAAAATCCTTACATATATTACAAATAACAACATGCTCTACACATGAACTAGTTTTGTTGACTTCCTCTAGCTTAGCATTTAATTCATCATTTAAACTCCTTAAACTAGAGGCAGATTCATGGCAAGCAGATAACTCAGAGGATAGCATTTCATTCCTTTTAACTTCTAAAGCAAGAGATTTTTGAACATTAATAAACTTGTCATGTTCCTCATATAAAATATCCTCTTGCTTTTCTAACGATCTATCCTTTTCATTTAGAGCATCAATTAATTCATTAATTTTGTCTACCTTAGCTCTATCTAGTCCTTTAAATAGGTCAGTGTAGTCTACTTCGTCATCAGAAGATTCTTCATCACTAGATGAAGTGTACTTGGGAGCATCTCGAATGTGTACCTTCTTTTCCTTGGCCATGAGGCAAGTGTGGTGTTCGTTGGGGAAGAGTGAAGACTTGTCGATGGCCAAGGCAGCCAATCCTTCATCGTCGGAGTCAGATGAGGAGCAGTCAGAATCCCACTCCTTTCCAAGGTGTGCCTCGCCCTTCGCCTTCCTGTAGTTCTTCTTCTTTTCCCTCTTCCCGCTCTTTTCTTGTCCCTGGTCATCATTATCGGGGCATTATGCAATGAAATGACCAGTCTTACCACATTTGAAGCAGGAGCGCTTTCCCCTTGTTTTGTTCTTGTTGGGGTACTCCTTGCGTCCCTTAAGTGTGGTCTTGAAGCGCTTGATGATAAGCGCCATCTCATCTTCATTTAGCCTAGCAGCCTCTACTTGTGCTACCTTGCTTGGTAGCGTCTCCTTGCTGCTAGTTGCTTTGAGAGCAACGGGCTATGGCTCGTAGACGGGCAGTGGACCATTTAGTGCATCGTCCACGTATCGAGCCTCCTTCACCATCATGCACCCGCTCACGATTTTTCCAAGGATCTCCTCGGGCGTCATTTTGGTGTACCTGGGATTTTCACAAATAAGATTGACAAGATGGGGGTCAATTACAGTAAAAGACCTTAGCATGAGTCGGACGACATTATGATCCGTCCATCTTGTGCTTTCGTAGCTTCGAATCTTGTTGACCAGGGTCTTGAGCCTGTTGTAGGTTTGTGTTGGCTCCTCTCCCCTGATCATCGCGAATCTCCCTGGCTCACCCTCCACCAGTTCCATCTTGGTGATCATGGTGGCATCATTTCCCTCATGTGATTTCTTGAGGGTGTCCCAGATCTGTTTGGCGTTGTCCAAGCCACTCACCTTATTGTACTCATCCCTGCAAAGAGATGCTAGCAACACAATAGTAGCTTGGGCATTCTTATGGATTTGCTCATTTATAAAAACAGGATTGTCAGTACTATCAAAATGCATTTCGTTTTCAACAATCTCCCAGATACTAGGATGGAGGGAAAATAAATGACTACACATTTTATGACTCCAGAAAGAATAGTCTTCTCCATAAAGGTGTGGGGGTTTCCCAAGTGGAATTGATAGCAAATGAGCATTTGAATTGTACGGAATGCGAGAATAGTCAAAAGAGTAGTTTTGATTGACCGTTTTCTTTTTCGACGAAAAGTCATCATTGTCGTCTCTTGGTGAAGAAGAGGAGGCATCGATGTCGTAGTAGATGATTTTCTTGATGCGCCTTTTCTTCTTCCCATCCCTCTTCCTGTGACTCAAACCTAAGTCAGTGGGCTCGTCGTCCCTTGGCTCGTTTAAGAGGAACTCATTTTCCTTATTGTTGACCACCATCCCCTTTCCCTTAGGATCCATCTCTTCGGGCGGTTAGTCCCTTCAATGAAGAGTACGGCTCTGATACCAATTGAGAGCACCTAGAGGGGGGTGAATAGGTTATCCTATAAAATTAAACACTAAATGGCCACAAACTTGATTGTTAAGGCTTTAGTGTAATCAAGTGGCTATGAAACACTCTCGTGCGAACAAAGAAATCACAAGAAGCAACACACGAGACACGCGATTTTTATCCTATGGTTCGGCCAAGTAACACTTGCCTACTTCCATGTTGTGGCGTCCCAATGGACGAGGGTTGCACTCAACCCCTTTCAAGTGATCCAATGATCAACTTGAATACCATGGCTTTCTTCCTTATAGTCTTTCTCCCGTTTGCGAGGAATCTCCACAAATTGGAGTCTCTCACCCTTACAGTGATGATCACAAAAGAAACACAGAATTAAGGGAGGGAAAAGCAACACACACAAGATTCAATCCACAGCACACACATGCATACGAGTGAAGACTTGAGCTCAAATGACAACACGGGGAGTTCACAACTCGAATGGAGCTCAAATCACTAACACAACGAATCAAATGCGTGGGAGCAGAGTCTGGATGTCTTAGTATGCTTAGAGAATGCTTGAGTGCCTGCTCCATGCGCCTAGGGGTCCCTTTTATAGCCCCAAGTCAGCTACGAGCCATTGGAGATCAACATGGAAGGCTATCCTTGCCTTCTGTCGAGTGGCGCACCGCACAGTCTGGTGCGCCACCGGACAACCATTGTAGCTTGTCTGATGCGCGATTTCCTTCCAAATCGGGCACAGTCGACCATTGCTCCTGCGGGTCAGATGGCACATCGGACACTGTCCGGTGCACACCGAACAGTCCGGTGCACCTTGCCGACCGTTGCAGTAGTCACGTGTCGCGCGTTGATCGTGCGGACGACCGTTGGCGTGGACGCCGTTGGCTCACCGGACAGTCTGGTGCACCACCGGACAGTCCGGTGAATTATAGCCACCTCGCCATGTTCCTTTTCCCGAGAGCGACGAGTTCGCCGCGGGTGTTTCACCGGACAGTCCGGTGAATTATAGCCGTACGACTCCGTCAATTCTCGAGAGCGGCTACTTCACCGTTGACCAGCCTGGCGCACCGGACACTGTTTAGCACTTTTGCTTGTTTAGCACTTTTGCTTGTTTAGCACTGTCCGGTGTGCCAGGCCGAGCTAGAGCTTGGCTGCACATATCCAAGTCTTTTCCATTTTATTTGTTCTCTCCTTGGCACTGTTTCTAGCACTTAGATAATCATGTTAGTACTCAAAAACAATTCACTAAGTCTAGAAACATACCTTATCTTTGATTTGCACCTTTTGCTTGTTTAGCACATAAGAGTTCAAAACATTTGTGTTGGACACTTAATCACCAAAACAATTATAGAAATGGCCCAAGGGCACATTTCCCTTTCAATATGGGTTCCAAAAACTGTTGTGACTAACCTTGTCGGACCCAACAAGAGTTGGGTACCTAAGACCCAAGCTTAAATTCCTTGCAGGTTTATGCATCCGGAGGCTCAAGCTGGATTATCGACAGTGGATGCACAAACCACATGACGGGGGAGAAGAAGATGTTCACCTCCTACGTCAAGAATAGGGATTCCCAAGACACAATTATCTTTGGAGATGGGAACCAAGGCAAGGTTAAAGGATTGGGCAAGATTGCTATCATGAACGAGCACTCGATTTCTAATGTATTTCTAGTAGAGTCGCTCGGGTATAATCTACTGTTTGTAAGTCAATTGTGTCACATGGGCTACAATTGTTTATTTACAAATATTGATGTATCTGTCTTTAGAAGGAGTGATGGTTCATTAGCTTTTAAGGGTGTATTAGACGACAAGCTCTATTTAGTTGACTTTTCGAAAGAGAATGCCGATCTAGATGCATGCTTAATAGCTAAGACTAATATGGGCTGGCTTTGGCAGCACCGTCTAGCACATGTTGGGATGAAGAACCTTCATAAGCTTCTAAAGGGAGATCATGTGTTAGGACTAACCGATGTCTGTTTTGAGAAAGACAAACCTTGTGCAGCATGTCAAGCAGGGAAATAGGTGGGAGGCACTCATCACAGCAAGAATGTGATGACAACATCAAGACCACTAGAACTTCTTCACATGGATCTCTTCAGTCCCGTTGCCCATCTCAGCATTGGGGGAAGTAAGTATGGTCTTGTTATAGTTGATGATTTTCCCGCTTCACTTGGGTGTTCTTTTTTCAGGAGAAATCTGAAACCAAGTGTCACACCCGGCTTTAAGGAACAAAGCCAGGTGCATCTCATACATGCGCCAAGAAGACAACATATATAATAACAGAGTGTATAGAGATAAATGTCAGAAAACATCAGAGTATTTATTACATAGCGGAAGACTTATTACAAAATAAAAGATAAATATAAAACGAACTAAGGATCGTCGGCGCCAATGCCAACTGAGAAACGCCACCTAGATCAGATCATACTCCTCGCCTTGTGGCTCCTCTGAACCACCTGCTCTTCTCCTGTGGGGGGGGGGGTGTGAGACAGCAAGGGTGAGCTCACACATGATCATAGCTCAACAAGTTGTGGGGAACCAGTGGACATAAACTCACAAAGGTGTGAGTTCATGTGATGTGTAAGCCTAGTCAATGATAGGGGTTAAAGCTGAGCATTAAGTAGTTGGTCAAACTTTTATTAGCAGTTACTATGTGTATGTAAATACCAAACCATAAATAAAGTAATAGAACAAATTAATAATAAACCCATGCAATGCAAATGATAAAATTGAATTTAAGTTCCATAATTTAAACATCAGAGAGTCCTGAGCTGCTCATGACCGCGAGCACGTCTAATATACCAGTTTTACACTCTGCAGAGGTTGTACCCTTTACCCACAAGTCATGTTACCCATCTGCCAAGGGGTCGCCACTCCCATACACCTCTACCTAGGAAGCGCGGCAGGGCAACACTACGAGGCCTTTACAAAGTTCCACTAGCTTCCGAAAACCCGCTACAGTTTATAGGAAGTTCCAATGCAGGGTTCTTGGCTGACCGCCATCGCAGCAAAATCAACCAAGGACCTCCCTACACTAACCACTCCCCTACTGCCCTTGCCCCTTTCGGGTAAGGTAGTCTTCCACTAGCTTTCCTAATTAGTCAGCCAAGGGCGTCCCATTAAACCCTTGTGGTGGCACGTGGTTCTCAAGTTAAGCTCTATGTTCCAATTAACATTAATGAACTTGACATGAACATAAATAGAATAACAAGAATAATTGGAACATAGATATAATAAATGATTATCCCAAAACCATGTAAAGCAAAAGCAAACTACCCAAGTGTGGGGGATAGATATCCCCCGGGTCCACTAAAAGAGTAAATGACCTCACGAAAGGGCAAGGACCCAATAAATCGTAAGGTCATTCTTTCGTGGGCCTGGGGAGAAACAATCAGCGAAGCAGAACGACATGAGGCCGGATTGGTACAAGCCCGGACGGCCCACAGCATCGAGCGAATGACCGCAACAGAGATCCGACTTTCCCGCGCTGGAGCCTCCATGCAACGAAGCCACGCGAGGATAAGTCGGCGAGGGTTACGTAGGGATAATCTCTAGAGGTTCACTATCTTTTGGCTACTTGTTGCTATCTTACCCACATGTACTGCCCCACGGTCGAGTATATAAGGCCTAGGGGGCACCCCTTCAGAACGATCGACACTTTACTTAGCCACCCACATCAACTCTCTGTATTCTCAATCCAGAGAGCTCTCTTGTAACCACATTCACCAAGCATACTCACCAGGACGTAGGGTGTTACGCATCTCTAAGCGGCCGGAACCTGTAAACCTCGCCCACTGTCCCTCGTGCGATCTGCACGAACCATTTTGCTACAGTTGTCAACACCGTCCTACTCCTAAAAACACCTTAAGGGGCAACCCCAGGTGTGCGGTCGGACCCAAAACACCGACAGCTGGCGCGCCAGGTAGGGGGTGTGTCGACAATCCAAGCTAGCTCAATGGCAGTCACCTTCTACAGCAAGATCACCCTGCATCCCGGATCCATGTTCTGCTTCGGAACAATCTCATTTGTAGCGGATGAAGAAGGAATTCTGCACCGTATCGCGGATCAGCCGGAAAAGAAGTCTCTCCCAACGAACTCCGAAAATACAGGAGAAGCACAACCTCCAACTCTCCGGATGAGGATCGTCTCCGGAAAGCCGGGGGCCGAGGGCTCGCAGACCCGGAGAACTCCACTGCCTACCTCTCCGACAAAAGAGTGGACACAGATCGCAAGAAAGAAGGTAACCGGGGAGAAGCAAGTTGCTCTTTCCGTTCCTCATACCTCAAAGGGGAACGGGAAGAAGGTCACCACGACGACAGCACCATTCTACCCCGACGTCCTCTTCATTGGGAGAGCGGAGTCGCCTATCGTCTCCGACGACGAGCCGACTGCACCTGGGGAAGAACCGCCTCAATGAGAGTCCCGACGACGGAGGAACCGGCGCAGGAACGTTCGACGACATCACGCGGCCGGAGAGCGGAATCCGGAACAGCCTGTCTCGCGAGACAAGGTCTCGGAGGTAGGAGAAACTCCGGAAGAACGCGTCTTCAGAGAACGAAGGAACTCCCGACGATGTGATCGCCGACGAGCTCACGAACAGGCTGAGCAAGATGCAAGGCAGCGCTGGGAGAATCCATTCTTCGGGCGCAACCTGAACCCCGACTTCGCCCGAGCTATGAACACGCCGAGCGAAGTCGGAGGGGTACTGGCTCGGATAGCTGAGGGACTTCCTCGGACTCCTGACGCCGAGGGCTACCGACGACTGTTCACCCAGGCGGCCAATCATCTTCTACCGCTTGCTCACCCGCCGAACGATCTACGACACGCCATCAACAGTCGTCGAGACGCGTGAAGCTCCATCAATGCTTCGCGCGAGCGGCGGCATGAGAACGAGATTCGCCGTCGGGAGGAGTATGACAGGGATCATGGCATCCCGACTCAGAGCCAAGCCACCAGAACTGAGTCGGCAACGGCCTCAACTAGTGGAACCACCCGGGGACGGTTGAGGAACCACAATCCCAACTCCCCTCCCCGGGACAGACATCGTCCCCGACGACAGGAGGATACGTGCGGAGTGTCCGCTCTTACTCCGCGCCTTAGGGCCATCCAATGGCCTCCCAACTTCAAGGTATCCAATGTTGACAAATATGAACCTAAGCAGGATCCATGGGGTTGGCTAGCCGTCTACACCACCGCTGCTCGAGCTGCCGGGGCGTCTGAAGACGTGATGACCGCGTACTTACCCATTGTCCTTGGGCAAGACGCGCTGCAATGGCTGCGACATCTACCCCGACACTGCATCGACGTCTGGGGCGACTTCAGTCGACGCTTCACCGCCAACTTCCAGTCCCTCTCCGACAAGCCGGTGCAACCGTGGGACCTCAAATCCATCAAGCGCCGGGGAGACGAGACTCTCCGGTCGTACCTCAAAAGGTTTCAGACCATGAGAAATCGTATCCCCGAGGTCACAAAGGCGGCCATGATCGAGGACTTCTACAGAGGATCCAATGACTCGGCTTTCGTCCGAGCCATACTACAGAGGGCACCGACTACCTCCGAGGAGCTGTTCCGGGAAGCCGACCTCTACATCACCGCCGACGAGCGAGCCCAGGACCTCATCGGAGGAGCAAAGCCCGCACCGGCAGCACCACGACGCGACACGAACCAGCAACCCGACAAACGATGGGAGAAGAGGCCTCGCGAAGAAGTACACGCCGCCGGACCACCTGCCTCTCGCGCCCGAGGAGGACCTCGTGGAGGCGAACGCACGTTGGACGACATCCTCGATGCCCAGTGCCCGTACCACAAGGACATGCGCCACACTCTTCGTAACTGCCGAGACTTCAAGCATTCCGTCGGACACGGCCGACCCTTCCAACCTCTACCTCCTCCTCCGCCGAGGGGAGGACCAGATGAACCACGACAACCCCATCGGCAGGAGGAGGGAGGAGGAGGAGCTTTCCCACGCGTTGACAGGGAGGTCAACGTCATCTTCGGCGGACACGGATCGCAGGAGAACAGAAGACAGCAAAAGCTCAACGATCGCCAGATACTGGTGGCGACCACCGGCCCTCCCGCCCCATACCGGTGGTCGGAGTACCCGATCACCTTCACTCGGGCAGATCAGTGGCTCAACTTTGACCATCCGGGCAAATACCCGCTTCTCGTCGATCCGGTGATCCGAGAGAGCCGGGTGAAGAAGGTGTTAGTGGACGGGGGGAGCAGCATCAACGTCACCTTCCCCCGGACACTCCAAGGCTTGGGAGTTCACCTCAAAGAGCTCCACAAGTCGGACACTCCTTTCTTCGGCATCGTGCCGACGGAAGGGGAATACCCGCTGGGCCACATCTACATGCCAGTCACCTTCGGAACTCCGGAGAACTACAGAACCGAGTTCCTGAGGTTTGAAGTGGCGAACTTCGACTGCGGGTACAACGCCATCATAGGGAGGCCTGGATTGGCCAAGTTCATGGCCATTCCGCATTACACATACATGATACTGAAGATGCCAGGACCGCAAGGGATCATAACCGTGCGCGCCGACTTCCAAGGCACCGCAGAGTGTTTCCGAGTGGCTATTCAAGCAGCCCTCACCGCCAAGCCATCGACGGCTCCCTCCACACTGGCGAACTCTAAGCCTGAGGAAGACCTCGCAGTACCGGCAAGCGAAGCTCAGACCGCGACCTCTATGTGGCCGACTGAAGAAACCAAGAGAATCAACCTGGGGTTCGCTGATGAGCGCAAGACGGCTATCATCAGCTCCAGCTTGGATGACAAATAGGAAAGCGCGCTCGTCCGGTTTCTGCAAGATAACCGAGATGTATTCGCATGGCAACCTGCGGATATGCCGGGAGTCCCAAGAGAACTGGCCGAGCACAAACTGAAGGTTTATCCCCAGGCAAGGCCGATTCGGCAAAAATTACGTCGTTTCACGCCCGACAAGAGAGAGGCCATTCGCACTGAGTTAGCTCGCTTGGTCGCGGCTGGATTCATTAGAGAAGTGTTACATCCCGAGTGGTTAGCCAACCCTGTTCTTGTACTCAAAAAGAATAAAGTGGATTGGCGCATGTGTGTTGATTATACTGGTCTCAACAAACACTGTCCGAAGGATCCTTTCGGGCTCCCGAGGATAGATCAGGTGGTGGACTCCACCGCTGGATGTTCTATGCTGTCTTTCCTGGATTGCTATTCTGGATACCATCAGATTAGTCTGGCAAAGGAAGATGAAGAAAAAACAGCATTCATTACTCCGTTTGGTGCTTTCTGTTATACCTCCATGCCGTTTGGCCTCAAAAACGCTGGAGCAACTTACCAGAGAGCCATTCAAACATGCTTAGCCGATCACTGGGGCAAGCGTGTGGAAGCCTACGTGGATGATGTGGTAATCAAAACACAGGACTCAAAAAACTTCATCGAAGACTTGCAACTGGTTTTCAACAGTCTGAGGCGGTATAGATGGAAGCTTAATCCCGAGAAATGTGTTTTCGGGGTACCAGCCGGAAAGTTGCTCGGGTTTATCGTCAGCCACCGGGGAATTGAGGCTAATCTAGATAAGATTGAAGCTATCATGAAGATGGAAGCACCTCGATCGTAGAAGAAGGTTCAGCGACTTACTGGATGTATGGCAGCTCTAAGCAGATTTATATCCAGGCTAGGAGAAAAAGGTTTGCCATTTTACAAGTTACTCAAGAAGGTGGATAAGTTTCAATGGACTTCAGAAGCACAAGAAGCTCTAGATGCTCTGAAAAAATTCTTGACAACACCACCAGTACTGAAACCACCCCGGCGAGCTACGTCAACTCAACCAGTTGAGCGAGCCAATGGGATGATATTGGATGCACTCAGGAAAAAAGTCTTCGATAAGAATGAAAAATTCGCAGGAAAGTGGATAAGGGAATTACCCTATGTCGTTTGGAGCTTAAGAACCCAACCTAGCCGAGCTTTGCATGGAAACACTCCTTTCTTCATGGTCTATGGGTCGGAGGCAGTGCTACCTGCTGATCTCAAGTTTGGGGCGCCAAGGCTGATCTTTGAAAGCATAGCAGAAGCTGAGGTCACCAGGCTGGAAGACATAGATGTACTTGAGGAAGAACGGCTAAACGCAGTAATCCAATCAGCAAGGTACCAGCAGACTCTAAGGCGCTATCACGACAAGGCTGTGCGACAACGATCCTTCTCAGTAGGAGATCTCATCCTCCGCCGAATTCTAACGGGGGAGGGACGACACAAATTATCACCCTTATGGGAAGGACCCTTCGTGGTAGCAGAAGTCACTCGGCCCAGATCGTATCGCCTCACTCAGATGGATGGCACAGAAGTTGGGAACTCCTGGAACATAGAACACCTCAGAAAGTTTTATCCCTAGCTGTATCTCAAAACTGCTGGGATGATGATGTACTCTGTAAAGTGGAAATATGTCATCAGTAAAAAAGAGGTTTCAAGGATACTCAGTTCATTTACGATTGACTTGCATTCTTACTTAACTCAGGGTGACCACTATGCCCTACTAACGGAGCAATCGACTTAAGTCAGCAACGACTTAAGGCGGTGCAACATGCTCGCGCTTACTTAACTCAGGGTGACCACTATGCCCTGCTAACGGAGCAATTGACTTAAGTCGGCAACGACTTAAGGCGGTGCAACATGCTCACGCTTACTTAACTCAGGGTGACCACTATGCCCTGCTAACGGAGCAATCGACTTAAGTCGGCAACGACTTAAGGCGGTGCAACATGCTCACGCTTACTTAACTCAGGGTGACCACTATGCCCTGCTAACGGAGCAATCGACTTAAGTCGGCAACGACTTAAGGCGGTGCAACATGCTCACGCTTACTTAACTCAGGGTGACCACTATGCCCTGCTAACGGAGCAATCGACTTAAGTCGGCAACGACTTAAGGCGGTGCAACATGCTCACGCTTACTTAACTCAGGGTGACCACTATGCCCTACTAACGGATCAATCGACTTAAGTTGGCAACAACTTAAGACCGGTGCAACATGCTCGCGCCTATGTAATTCAGGGGATGACTTCTATATCCCGAAAACAAATTTCATAATCATCATGCGTCATTACTGCCAACTCACGAACTAATAAATTCTGATACAATGAGAGAGTAATTATGTCATTTGAATGATAAACTGATGTCCTCTAACAAATACTCGATCATGCTAACCGCGCGCTCGGAGCACGCAAAATGTTTCTCTATTTTACAATGTCTTTCTCAGGAGCGACCGACGAAGAAGGGCGACTCGAGGAATCAGGGGTAGCATTCACGTCAGCCCTTATGTCTTCAGGAACAACCACGCCGGGTCTCCTCATCAAGATTCGTCCCGCCCGAATGGCCTTGTCTAGGGCTTTGTCGCGCTGGGCCTTGAGAGTAACAGAAGTTTCTTCAGCGGCTTTAGCAGCCAGACGAGCAGTCTCTAACTCCTGGGTAACGGATTTTTTGGAAGCTCGGAGTTCTTTGATAGTAGCATCCTTTGCTGATATCAACTGCTTGAGCCGGGTTACTTCATCCATGGATTCCTGCAGCTTACAACGTTGGAGGTCTAATTCTTCCATGGTGAAGCGATGACTTCTCTCCAAGATAGTCAGCGAATTGCTAGAATCACGATACAACCTGTCAAGATTGTCACGAGAAGCAGCAAGGATACGCTTTTCTTCCTGCGAGCAAAAGTCAGTTCCTTCAAAAACCAAGCAAGTAATAGGAGCACAGCAAGGCAAGGCACAGTTTTGTATATTACCTTTTCAGAATCAAGCTGAGCATGAAGGGAAGAATTCAGGGCATTGGCGTCATCTAAAGCAGCAGAAACTTGACCCAGTTCAATTTGGCCCTGAGAGTACTTCTCCTCAAAATCAGTGCACCGCTGAGCCAATTCAGCCAGATCTCGGGAGTGTTTTTCCTCAAGAATTGAAATCTGCCGAGTCACTCCTAGCGAGAGATAATCAAACAAAATGGGGTCAGAAGGTAAGGCAGTCCACAGCGAAGGCAGAGAGAAGCAAAAAAGCACTAACCAGCATTGGTTGCCTCCAATTTAGAGACGCGACGTTGAAGTGACATTGGGTTCCAACGTGCAAGAGATGAAGCTACCTCCGGGGTGGAAGCACCCTGAAGCCTCAGCTGGCTGGCCATCCCATCCACCAAAGCCTGATGAGGAAAACAGACGAGTGTGACGACAGCAGTTCAGGCAATATAAAAGTCAAGTTAAAATACATCACAGTACCTGGAGGTTGGAGAAGAACGAAGGGATTCCCAAATCAGGAGAAATCAGTTGATAAGCAGATGTAAAGCCACCACCCGAAGCAGTTTGCAACGAATCAGCAGAGATCAACTCAGTACCTTCAACAGAGCCCAACACTCGGTCAGCAGGGGCGCTGCCCTCTAAAGCGATTCCCTGATCCAAACTCTGGGCTACCACCATACAGCCAGAGTGTGGAGGAGATCCGGCGTGAACGTCCATGGAGGTACAGGAAGGAGACCCTGCTCGGGCATCCTCGGGGGCTGGGTCATAGTTGGCACTGCCCATTTGAGCCGGATCATCCCCGGCAGTACCCTCGGGGGCTGGGCAGTGGCTTACACTCTCCACCCGAGCTAAGTCATCCCCGGCGACACCCTCGGGGGCTGGGCATATGATAGCACCACTCTTGAGGTCCAAGTTCTCTGCAATAACCACTTCTAAGGTTGATGGGCCCTCATCTACCTCCATAGGACCAGGACGATTCAAGTCAGTCTCCCGGCCCTCGAGATCGCGCTCTAAGGTCGACGAGGCACGTGATGACCTCAACCCAGCATCGGGCACGTCAGCACAAGCCTCCATTGCACCATCATCCACTGGCTTCGATAACAAGTCCTCTGGGACCATATCCTCAAGAGTTTGATCAAAGTTGGCCAGAGACAGTTCTTGTAGACCAATGAGGGCAGACAAAGCAGGAGAGGGAACTCCACTACTCTCACCACTGGCGATGAACTGCTGGCTGTTCTTTCGAGTCAAAGGAACCTCATTCTCTTCCCCCTCGTCATCCAAAACGACAACACAAGCAGCACACCCACTTGGATCAGCAACAGGTGGAGCACCCACATTAGGATCGGTAGCAGTTTGGGTACACCCATTGGGGCCAGTGCCAGTAAGTCCAGTCGCAGGCATTTCTTCAGCAGCAGGAACTGAGATACCAGCGTCCTCATCAAAACTGGATACTCGCCGGACGCGTCTTCTTTTCTTCTTTTGTTCATCAGCAGAAGGCTCAGGCTGATTGGTTCGGCTAGGGCGCCTCGGGCGAGTACCGACAGGTTTCTGAACATCCGAAGTTGTATCAACCCCTGGGAGGGGCACTACTGCTAATGTACCAGCAGGAGCAGCGTCGGAAGAATCCTCAGCTAGCAGATCAAGCATGGCATTTATATCTACATCACTAGGGTTCAGGGGCACCTCAAAATGGACTTGCCGTTCGTCATCAGGAATCTCCCCAAGCGAAGCAACCAAAGCACTGACTTCTCCAGCAGAGGGTCGCGCTCTAAGGCCCAAATTGCCATCAGTCACAGGTGGATTTGACACGAAAAGGGTGAAGGCTTTGGCAGGAGGCAAGTTCCAGGCCGAGTACGCCACCGGAGCACCAACATTGGACACCTTGCCCCTGAGAATCATTTCCAGTCGGCTCACCAAGTCTGCAGAAGGGATTCTCCTGTTGGTAACCCGAGTTGAGTCGGCTAGCCCTCGATACAGATAAGCTGGGTAGACCCTATCTTTCAGTGGCTGAATGTTCTTGAAAACGAAGTCAGCGACCACAGCTTCAGCAGTTAGACCTCTCTCTTTCAGCAGTCCAACTTCAGCTAGCAACACACCCGCTTCAGCTACCTCCTCATCTGTGGGAGACTCGGTCCAGCTTGGGGTGCGAACGTCTGGCTGTCTTCCCGACCGGGAGGGGAGAGAATTTCCATAATTATCAACTATGAACCACTCTAGACGCCATCCCTTAATACTGTCTTTAAGGGGAATCTCAAGATACTCAGTCTTCCGTCCACGGCGCATCTCCAAACTGGCACCTCCGACCAACTGATGTTGTCCCCCGGCCATCCCAGGGCGACAATGATACAGGTATTTCCATAAGCCGAAATGCGGCAGCATGCCAAGAAAGGCTTTGCATAAGTGAACGAAGATGGAGATTTGCAGAATTGAGTTAGGGTTCAGATGGGTCAGGTTAATGTGGTAGAAATCAAGGAGACCGCGGAAAAAGGGAGAGATGGGAAGGCCAAGGCCGCGGAGAAGAAAAGGGGCGTAAACTACAGACTCGTGGGTATCCTCTGTCGGGACAGTAGTCCCGTGGCAAATCCGCCAAGAACAGAGTTCCCGCGGAGGAAGAACCCCGATGGACACGAGGTGGAGGAGTTCAGCTTCGGAAATGATGGACATGTGGTTACCTGCAAAAGGCAACTGGCTGTTGGGATCGATTGGAGGAATCACCACAGCGGACGAGCTCGCGGTCTTCCTCTTGGGCGCCATCTCGATTCTACCAGCGAGCAGAATGGAGGCGAGCGGCAGAGAGGATTCGGAAGCGGGAATGCAAGAACTAGGGCACGGAAAGCAAAGGCGGCTAAAAACGCAGCTCTTATGGGATATTCTCGAGCCAGATACCGTTTCAAAAGTGCCCAGTCATCACCCGGCGGTTATTTCCAAAACCAGCGTGCCACGTGGTCACCCGGCAGTTATCCCCAGAACACCAATGCGCCACCTCATCACTCGGCCACCATCCTCAAAGTGGCTCGGGCGGCCTGCCGTCACTCGGCGTTGCTTCTAAAACGCTGATTTCGTATTCAGTCGCTCAGCATTACTTCTAAAATGCCGACGTCGACCTCCAATCACTCGGCGTTGCTTCTAAAACGCTGATTTCGTACTCAGTCGCTCAGCATTACTTCTAAAAATACCGACGTCGACCTCCAATCACTCGGCGTTGCTTCTAAAACGCTGATTTCGTACTCAGTCGCTCGGCATTACTTCTAAAATGCCGACGTCGACCTGCTGTCACTCGGCGTTGCTTCTAAAACGCTGATTTCGTATTCAGTCGCTCAGCATTACTTCTAAAATGCCGACGTCGACCTCCCATCACTCGGTGTTGCTTCTAAAACGCTGTTTTCATGTTCAGTTGCTTGGCATTACTTCTAAAATGCCGAAGCCGACCTTCAGTCACTCGGCGTTGCTTCTAAAAACGCAGACACAATCTTCAGTTACTCAGCAGTTACTTCTACAAGCGCCGACACCACCTAAAAAGTTACTCGGCAACCATTTCAGAAAACATCAGTTCAATGCTCGAGTATTTCGCTTACTCTTTCAAAGGAATTACACTCACAAGTAAACGGAGAAGTCATCAAAAGAGAAGCCAAACGTCATTCTTTCATTCAAAGGGAAGTTAATAAACTTACAAATCAACTCTTCGCGAGTTGATACTCCCCTACTATTACTACATTACATTACTACTACTACACTACGCTATACTACTCTACATTACCACTACATTATTCTAACTATACTATACTATACTGATATCTAAGAAGACCAGTGGCGTCTAGCCACTGGCCCTGCCCCTGCTGCCGCCGCCGCCCTTGGTGCTGCCCTTGCTGCTGCCGCCCTTGGTGCTGCCCCCGCTACCGCTGCCGTCACCGTCCCTGCCGCCATCGCCGCTGCCCCTGCCGCTGCCGTCGCCGTCGCCACCGTCGTCGTCGTCGCCGTCGTCGTCGTCGTCCTCGTCCTCGCCGCCGCCGTCAGAGTCCTCCTCATCCGAGCCCTCAAGCCCGGAGCGCTCGACGACCCGGATGTATGACCAGACTTCCGCGGCTATCCCCTGGGAGTCGTCCGAGTCATCGGACGACGCCGGGGGAGAGACGGGAGCCGGAGTCCCCTCGGACTCGGAGGAGAACTCCTCCTCCGAGTATTCCGAGTCACCGAAATCCTCCGATGGAGGAGTCGGTTCGCGCTTGCGCTTGTTGCTCTTGCCCATGGCGGAAGCAGACGGGAGAGAAGAGAAGGAAGCAGTAAAGAACAGCGAAGAGATGTGAAAAAACCAGAGGGGCAACGGTGTTATTTATAGAAGGGAAAGGCAACCGCTCACCTCCAACCGCGGTCACTGAACAGTCGCAAAGCATTCAATAAGCACTTCCACCCGTCTGGAGACACGTCAGGCGGCTGACGCCGTTTCATGCAACACTACACCCATTGGGACTCCAGTCAACAGCGCAAAGGATATGATTATACTCGCCGTCCCATCACATTACTACTCAGAAGCAGCCGGCTGAAACACTCAGCGTACCAAGCCGTCCCTTGCCCACACCCATTGGGGGGGGGACGCCCAGGAATTATCAGTATATTTTTCAAAATGGTCACATCTGTGCAGGGCACGCAGTGAATGCCTCAGGACAAAAATGAGATATCAACGAGAGTTAGAGGGAAGCCAAATATAGCCAGTAGAGTGCAAAATATGGTCGACAGACATGACTTGAAGACTAGACGGAGAACGTCCATCAAATGTCCAATCAGTCACAGAGCAAATAAATTACACTACCTAGCAAGATACGGATGGATTGCGAACTCGGTTGCAAAAGACAAAATACATGCTGACCTCTGAAGCATAATATTGATGACATAGCGCGGATGACATCATGCCAACTTTTTTACAAGCAGAAAGGATAATCTTCAGCAAAAGGACACAAAAAGAAGACCTTCGAGTGAATTATCCTCAAAAATCCACTTGAAGGTCGGGGGCTACACCCATTGGGTGCACCTCCGGTGCACCCCATGGATTATCATTCCAAGCCGAGATAGTGCCGATCTCTAAAGCGTGGGACTAGATTAAAAAAGCTAACCCTCAACCAAAATGAAGGAACACAAATGGAAATAATCCCTACTGAAGACCTTCGAGTAGATTATTTTCTAAGATCTACTCGAAGCTCGGGGGCTACACCCATTGGGTGCACCTCTGGTGCACCCAATGAAGTTCAGAATCCTACAAATTGGAATGCCGACCTCTAGGGCACAGACACGAAACTAGGCTTTGGTCAACGAGTGATCGGAGCAGGAGAAGACAATAGGAAGCCATCTTTCTTCAAATTACCTGCAAGCTGGACCTGGGATCTTCGGGTTGATTACCTCTAAATTAACCCAAAGATCGGGGGCTTGTGGGGGATAGATATCCCCCGGGTCCACTAAAAGAGTAAAGGACCTCACGAAAGGCCCAAGGGCCCAATAAATCGTAAGGTCATTCTTTCGTGGGCCTGGGGAGAAACAATCAGCGAAGCAGAACGACATGAGGCCGGATTGGTACAAGCCCGGACGGCCCACAGCATCGAGCGAATGACCGCAACAGAGATCCGACTTTCCCGCGCTGGAGCCTCCTTGTAACGAAGCCACGCGAGGATAAGTCGGCGAGGGTTACGTAGGGATAATCTCTAGAGGTTCACTATCTTTTGGCTACTTGTTGCTATCTTACCCACGTGTACTGCCCCACGGTCGAGTATATAAGGCCTAGGGGGCACCCCTTCAGAACGATCGACACTTTACTTAGCCACCCACATCAACTCTCTGTATTCTCAATCCAGAGAGCTCTCTTGTAACCACATTCACCAAGCATACTCACCAGGACGTAGGGTGTTACGCATCTCTAAGCGGCCCGAACCTGTAAACCTCATCCACTGTCCCTCGTGCGATCTGCACGAACCATTTTGCTACAGTTGTCAACACCGTCCTACTCCTAAAAACACCTTGAGGGGCAACCCCGGGTGTGCGGTCGGACCCAAAACACCGACACCAAGTGATTCAGGGGTAAACAAGGTAATGAGATAAACAAATCTAGGGTGACCTATTGGGTCCCATCAAAATTAACCTATGCATGAGTGAAGGATAATTAGAGAACATTATTGGGTAAAAAGTGGTCAAGGGCACAACTTGCCTTCAATAAGCTCCTGCTCAGCTACTTCAACCTGCTGCTCACCAGGATCCTCAGCAACGGGCTCTTCTACTCGCCACAATACAAACAAGCACAGTGCATATAGAGAAATTAACATTACACCAAACATATAAATAAAATACACAGTAATAATCTACATATTAAAATAAAATTCTAGGAACAGGAATCATAACTTTTTGGAGTTATAGATTTTAAGTTATGCATTTTCAAAGGTTTTATGTGTTTTAAATAGGATTAAGTGTGAGATTAATTTTCTTACTGTTGTCATGATAAAACAGAGACTCTAAGTGAAATAGAATAATATTACCAAATTTTTGCAACTGGAATGGAGTGATTTGGAGTTCATATGCATTTTCTATGAAATAAACAAGTTTCTAGTAATATTTATACATTAAAAATCTATTTCTGTTTTATTTTCTCTGATTTTACTTTACTCTGGACTCGGCGCATGAATTCTGGAAAATACAGGGGGTGAGATATAAAAGTTTCCTAGACTCAGAGTTACAGTCAAACTGGACTGCGGGTTAATTACTAGATTGCCAAGGTCTCTTATGTAAAATGAATCGGCGAAAGGGTATGGATAAGCCTCAGCCGTTGGATTTAAGCCCTATGGCCCAGATCAGCCCCAATCTAAACGAACCGGTATGGACCCGTGGCCATCGGATCCTTAATCGACGACCAAGATTTAAAACATCCGAGATCTATTCCTATGCATCCATCTAGAATCGGACGGTGCAGAATCCCCTGGCCGAAGCGTTATTCACGTGCAATCCTATCCCTCCATCCCAAAATAGATGGCCAGCATCCCTTCTTCCCGCGACGCAATCCACGATGGCGGCGCCCGAGCCTCCCCACGGCCGCGCCATCGCCGGAGGTCACCGCATCGCATCCCAGTGAACCAAAGCCCGATTGAACGACTGCTACGCGAATAGGCAATGAAGGTGTATCCGATAATCGTGAACTTACTGGCGATTGAGACGCAGTTGGCGCTGTACACAAGAGCTTGCGGCTACGAGGCGCCTCAATTACTTCGTCGAGCAATTCAACAGGCCTGAGTCGATCACCACGCCCGACGAGGCTCCACGAAGGTCTCCCGAGCTCCCGCGATTCACCAGGGCACCTTTATTTGGGCTCTACTCCTAGGCTCGGGCATAGCCCGGACGGTGGCCAATTTCTCGCTACCAGCCATGGTGGCGCTCGACGATGGAGCTCACTAGGGCTCGACTAGATAGGATGGCTACAGGAGGAGGTTGCGACGCCCGGTCTTATACCCGCGAAGGCACCGCAACGGCCCGAGGAGAGGGGAGAACCCGGTCAGCGCAGCGCGCGATGCGTTCGGCATCCATTACAGCAGCCAACGAAGGGGAAGGAGCTGACCGGGGTGGTCCACGAGTCAGTGTGCGAGCAACACGTGATGTGTGCTCCCGAGAGGCTGACGGGTGGGGCCCCTACGGCAGTGCCCCGCGCGCGCGGCAGTGGACGCTGGTGGCTAGGGTTTGGCGCCGTGGGAGAGGTTAGAATGGGCCGGCCGTGTGAGGATTCAGCCCATTTAGGTTAGGTCTCTTTCTTTTTTTTCTTTTCCTTTTTAATTTTCAAATTCACATTTGAATTTAAATTTGTTTTGAGATTCCTTGATGATCAAAGTGTACCAAATTCAAATTTTTGAGTAAATAAATATATTCTTATTTATATATTTTATTTTACCTCATTTGTTTAATGTTGTTTTCTCTTTTCTCAATTTTCTAGAATTCCCTTTTTAAATCTTAAATTCCCCTTTGGGTAATAATATATTTCTTTTCATATGATTTTCATACCGTCACAAGATGCACACAAAAATGAAAACCAGCATGATGCTTGATTTAATTGTATTTATATTATTATTAGTCATTTATTTTCAAACGAAGTGTTCACATGTGATGATAAATGGAAAAATTCACATATAAAGGAAAGGAAATTCTCCTTTTATTTCTTTTACAAAATGGGTGTTACAAATCCTACCCCCCTTAAAAATAATCTCGTCCTCGAGATTTAAGAAGATCTAGGGAAAAGGTGGGGAAAATCTATGCGAAGCTCTTCTTCTCTTTCCCAAGTTGCTTCATCTTCACCGTGGTGACTCCATTGCACTTTACACATCTTTATCACCTTATTTCTTGTAACTCGAGTCAATGTGTCAAGAATCTTGATCGGGTACTCCGTATAAGTCATATCACCCCGAACACTGAGTTCTTCCATTGGTAACTGTTCCTCAGGGACACGGAGACACTTCTTTAGTTGAGATACGTGGAACATGTTATGCACATCCGATAGACTATCCGGTAACTCGAGTTGGTATGCCATCTCCCCAACTCGCCTAAAGATCAAGAATGGTCCAATGTAGCGTGGGGACAATTTGCCCTTAACTTTGAATCTCCTCATCCCACGAAGTGGTGACACCTTGAGATACACATAATCTCCTTCCTCAAATCCCAGTGGTCTTCTTCTATTATCAGCATAGCTCTTTTGTCTGGTTTGAGCTACCCTCAAATTCTCTCGAATTATACGAACTTGTTCTTCTGCTTCTTGAATCAGTTCAGGCCCAAAGAACTGTCTCTCTCCAGTCTGATCCCAATATAGAGGAGTCCTGCACTTCCTTCCATATAAAGCTTCAAAAGGTGACATCTTCAGACTGGCCTGATAACTATTATTATATGAGAATTCAGCATAAGGTAGACTTTTATCCCAACTTCCTCCATGCTGAAGGGCACATGCTCTCAACATATCTTCCAATACTTGATTAGTCCTTTCAGTCTGTCCATCAGTCTGAGGGTGATAAGCCGTACTAAAATTCAACTTTGTACTCATATTCTCATGAAAGCTTCTCCAAAATCTTGAGGTAAACTGTGAACCTCGATCAGACACGATCTTCTTTGGTACTCCATGTAAACACACAATCCGAGCCATATATAACTCTGCTAGCTGAGAACCTTTATAAGTAGTCTTCACAGGAATAAAGTGAGCCACTTTAGTCAATCTATCCACAATCACTCATATAGCATCATATCCTTTCTGGGTGCGAGGCAATCCAGTAATGAAATCCATACCAATCTCTTCCCACTTCCATTCGGGTATCTTCAGTGGATGCAATAGTCCAGCTGGCCTCTGGTGTTCAGCCTTAACTCTTTGACATACATCACACATAGCCACATGTGCAGCTACATCTCTCTTCAATCCATACCACCAATATTTCCGCTTCAAATCCTGATACATCTTAGTACTACCAGGATGAATAGAATAATCCGAATCATGTGCCTCCTTTAAAATAGTCTCTCAAAGGCTTTTAATATCAGGAACACACATCCTGTCCTTGAACCATACGGTGCCCTGCTCATCTTCGGTAAATTCTGGAACTCGACCTTCAGTAATCAGATCCTTAATCTCTTTTATTTTAGCATCCCAATTTGTCCTTTGCGAATCTCTTGCTCCAAAGTAGGTTCCACATCAACAGTAATTCCTTCCGTATGTGTAACAATTCCCAGGTTGCGTCTCTCAAAATCTTTTGCTAATTCATCAGGTAGCTGGACAACGAAAGCGGAGTGAACATGCTCCCTCCGACTCAAGGCATCTGCAACCAAATTTGCCTTGCCTGGGTGATAGTGAATCTCCAAATCATAATCCTTAATGAGCTCCAACCAACGGCGTTGCCTAAGATTGAGGTCCTTCTGAGTAAATATGTACTTCAAGCTCTTATGGTCCGTGTATACTTGGCACTTAGTTCCCATGATGTAGTGTCTCCAAATCTTAAGTGCATGCACAACGGCAGCCAGTTCCAAGTCATGAGTGGGGTAGTTCAGTTCATGCTTCCGCAACTGACGAGATGCATAGGCAATCACATGTCCTTCTTGCATGAGCACACATCCAAGTCCTTGGCCACATGCATCACAATAAATGTCAAATCCCTTCTGTAGATCTGGCATAATCAATACTGGTGGCGACATTAGTCTCTCCTTCAATTGATCAAAGCTTTCTTGGCATTTCTCATCCCACTTGAATTCTCTTCCTTTCTCCAAAAGCGATGTCATAGGCTTAGCAATTTTAGAGAACCCTTCAATAAATCTCCGATAATATCCTGCGAGTCCCAAGAAACTCCGAATCTCAGTAACTGTAGTGGGCACTCTCCACTCCATTATCTCCTTCACTTTAGCAGGATCCACTGCTATTCCTCCATTAGAAATAATATGACCAAGGAATGGCACCTTGTCAATCCAAAACTCGCACTTGCTGAACTTAGCGTAGAGTTGATTATCTCGCAGCTTTTGTAGCACCAACCTTAGATGTTGTTCATGGTCACTTTCATTCCTAGAATAGATCAGAATATCGTCGATAAACACCACGACGAATCTGTCCAAATACTCCATAAACACCTTATTCATCAAATTCATGAAATAAGCCGGTGCATTGGTTAATCCAAATGACATAACAGTAAACTCATATAATCCATATCGGGTCGAGAAAGCCGTCTTGGGAATATCTGATGGTCTAATCCTCATTTGATGGTAACCCGATCGGAGAACAATCTTCGAGAATATCCTAGCATCTCTCATCTGATCAAATAAATCCTCAATGCGGGGTAACAGATACTTGTTCTTCATAGTGACACCATTAAGAGTCCTACACTCCACGCACATCCTTCGCGATCCATCCTTCTTCTGTACAAACAGTACCGGTGCTCCCCAAGGTGAAGAATCCAAATGAATGTACCCCGCCTCTTGTAATTCCGTTAATTGCTTCTTAGGTTCCTTTAGTTCTTCTACGGACATCCTATATGGCCGTTTAGAAATAGGAGCAGTCTCAGGTAAGAGATCAATGACTAACTCAACTTCCCTATATGGTGGCTTCCCTAATAACTCCTCTGGAAAGACATCCAGAAAATCCCTAACTGCACGGATGTTGTCACCCACAAACTTTTCATCTACCAAGAGTGCCACTAATCTGGTGGTGTTAGTTACTGCAACTTCAACTTCAAATCCTTCTTCTTAGGAACTGGTGAGTTCTACGGTTCCCTTAGCCCAGTGTATAAACTGTCTTTGCCTTTCTTAACCATGACATACCAAGGATCACGTCTATAGTGCTCTCTTCTAACACTATAGGGGTAGCTCATCTAGGTTAGAAATACAGGGTAAGAAAGGAAGAATTGTAGACAAGGCGAGTAATTACGAGAAATGTTACTGCGAGGGATTTATTAACTAAGTAGATTACTGTGTCACCTACTAAAGTTAATTCATTACCTTATGGTGGTACATGCTAAGATGCCCAACTATAATGTTTCAATCAATCAAAGAAGCAAATCAAACATTTTTCCTCAGAACAATCAATCAACATTTTTTTATAGAGAAAATAGTTTTAGTTTTGTCTTAGGTCTCCTATCTCTTAAAAAAAGTTCATAAATGTAGGATTCCAAGGTGTGAAATCCATCTTGTCTTAGAGCAGAAAAGATAAGATTAGCCAGAGTAGAATAGCAGAAGGTGAGACAAGATCAAGATGAGATGAGTATAGAATGAGTCAGAGTAAGGTAAGTAGGAGAGGGTTTGTCCATTTCTATCTAGGTCTCGTCCTACAGTCAACATTCCTCTGATACCACTACTGTCACACCCGGCTTTAAGGAACAAAGCCAGGTGCATCTCATACATGCGCTAAGAAGACAACATATATAATAACAGAGTGTATAGAGATAAATGTCATAAAACATCAGAGTATTTATTACATAGCCGAAGACTTATTACAAAATAAAAGATAAATATAAAACAAACTAAGGATCGTTAGCGCCAATGCCAACTGAGAAACGCCACCTAGATCAGATCATACTCCTCGCCTTGTGGCTCCTCCTGAACCACCTGCTCTTCTCCTGTGGGGGGGGTGTGAGATAGCAAGGGTGAGCTCACACATGATCATAGCTCAACAAGTTGTGGGGAACCAGTGGACATAAACTCACAAAGGTGTGAGTTCATGTGATGTGTAAGCCTAGTCAATGATAGGGTTAAAGCTGAGCATTGCTTTTAAGTAGTTGGTCAAACTTTTATTAGCAGTTACTATGTGTATGTAAATACCAAACCATAAATAAAGTAATAGAACAAATTAATAATAAACCCATGCAATGCAAATGACAAAATTGAATTTAAGTTCCATAATTTAAACATCAGAGAGTCCTGAGCTGCTCATGACCACGAGCACGGCTAGTATACCAGTTTTACACTCTGCAGAGGTTGTACCCTTTACCCACAAGTCATGTTACCCATCTGCCAAGGGGTCGCGACTCCCATACACCTCTACCTAGGAAGCGCGGCAGGGCAACACTACGAGGCATTTACAAAGTTCCACTAGCTTCCGAAAACCCGCTACAGTTTATAGGAAGTTCCAATGCAGGGTTCTTGGCTGACCGCCATCGCAGCAAAATCAACCAAGGACCTCCCTACACTGACCACTCCCTTACTGCCCTTGCCCCTTTCGGGTAAGGTAGTCTTCCACTAGCTTTCCTAATTAGTCAGCCAAGGGCGTCCCATTAAACCCTTGTGGTGGCACGTGGTTCTCAAGTTAAGCTCTATGTTCCAATTAACATTAATGAACTTGACATGAACATAAATAGAATAACAAGAATAATTGGAACATAGATATAATAAATGATTATCCCAAAACCATGTAAAGCAATAGCAAACTACCCAAGTGATTCAGGGGTAAACAAGGTAATGAGATAAACAAATCTAGGGTGACCTATTGGGTCCCATCAAAATTAACCTATGCATGAGTGAATGATAATTAGAGAACATTATTGGGTAAAAAGTGGTCAAGGGCACAACTTGCCTTCAATAAGCTCCTGCTCAGCTACTTCAACCTGCTGCTCACCAGGATCCTCAGCAACGGGCTCTTCTACTCGCCACAATACAAACAAGCACAGTGCATATAGAGAAATTAACATTACACCAAACATATAAATAAAATACACAGTAATAATCTACATATTAAAATAAAATTCTAGGAACAGGAATCATAATTTTTTGGAGTTATAGATTTTAAGTTATGCATTTTCAAAGGTTTTATGTGTTTTAAATAGGATTAAGTGTGAGATTAATTTTCTTACTGTTGTCATGATAAAACAGAGACTCTAAGTGAAAGAGAATAATATTACCAAATTTTTGCAACTGGAATGGAGTGATTTGGAGTTCATATGCATTTTCTATGAAATAAACAAGTTTCTAGTAATATTTATACATTAAAAATCTATTTCTGTTTTATTTTCTCTGATTTTACTTTACTCTGGATTCGGCGCATGAATTCTGGAAAATACAGGGGGTGAGATATAAAAGTTTCCTAGACTCAGAGTTATAGTCAAACTGGACTGCAGGTTAATTACTAGATTTGCCAAGGTCTCTTATGTAAAATGAATCGGCGAAAGGGTATGGATAAGCCTCAGCCGTTGGATTTAAGCCCTATGGCCCAGATCAGCCCCAATCTAAATGAACCGGTATGGACCCGTGGCCATCGGATCCTTAATCGACGACCAAGATTTAAAACATCCGAGATCTATTCCTATGCATCCATCTAGAATCGGACGGTGCAGAATCCCCTGGCCGAAGCGTTATTCACGTGCAATCCTATACCTCCATCCCAAAATAGATGGCCAGCATCCCTTCTTCCCGCGACGCAATCCACGATGGCGGCGCCCGAGCCTCCCCACGGCCGCGCCATCGCCGGAGGTCACCGCATCGCATCCCAGTGAACCAAAGCCCGATTGAACGAGTGCTATGCGAATAGGCAACGAAGGTGTATCCGATAATCGTGAACTTACTGGCGATTGAGACGCAGTTGGCGCTGTACACGAGAGCTTGCGGCTACGAGGCGCCTCAATTACTTCGTCGAGCAATTCAACAGGCCTGAGTCGATCACCACGCCCGACGAGGCTCCACGAAGGTCTCCCGAGCTCCCGCGATTCACCAGGGCACCTTTATTTGGGCTCTACTCCTAGGCTCGGGCATAGCCCGGACGGTGGCCAATTTCTCGCTACCAGCCATGGTGGCGCTCGACGATGGAGCTCACTAGGGCTCGACTAGATAGGATGGCTACAGGAGGAGGTTGCGACGCCCGGTCTTATACCCGCGAAGGCACCGCAACGGCCCGAGGAGAGGGGAGAACCCGGTCAGCGCAGCGCGCGATGCGTTCGGCATCCATTACAGCAGCCAACGAAGGGGAAGGAGCTGACCGGGGTGGTCCACGAGTCAGTGTGCGAGCAACACGTGATGTGTTCTCCCGAGAGGCTGACGGGTGGGGCCCCTACGGCAGTGCCCCGCGCGCGCGGCAGTGGACGCTGGTGGCTAGGGTTTGGCGCCGTGGGAGAGGTTAGAATGGGCCGGCCGTGTGAGGATTCAGCCCATTTAGGTTAGGTCTCTTTCTTTTTTTTCTTTTCCTTTTTAATTTTCAAATTCACATTTGAATTTAAATTTGTTTTGAGATTCCTTGATGATCAAAGTGTACCAAATTCAAAATTTTGAGTAAATAAATATATTCTTATTTATATATTTTATTTTACCTCATTTGTTTAATGTTGTTTTCTCTTTTCTCAATTTTCTAGAATTCCCTTTTTAAATCTTAAATTCCCCTTTGGGTAATAATATATTTCTTTTCATATGATTTTCATACCGTCACAAGATGCACACAAAAATGAAAACCAGCATGATGCATGATTTAATTGTATTTATATTCTTATTAGTCATTTATTTTCAAACGAAGTGTTCACATGTGATGATAAATGGAAAAATTCACATATAAAGGAAAGGAAATTCTCCTTTTATTTCTTTTACAAAATGGGTGTTACACCAAGGGACCCTAAAGCGCTTCTTAAGGAGAGCTCAAAATGAGTTTGAGCTTAAGGTGAAGAAGATATGAAGCGCCAATGGGTCCGAGTTCAAGAATCTACAAGTTGAAGAGTTTCTTGAGGAGGAAGGCATCAAGCACGAGTTCTTCGTTCCCTACACAATACAACAAAATGGTGTGGTAGAGAGGAAGAACAGGACGTTAATCGACATGGCGAGAACGATGCTTGGAGAGTTCAAGACGCCTGAGCGGTTTTGGTCGGAAGCTGTGAACACAGCTTGCCACGCCATAAACTGGCTCTATCTGCACTGTCTCCTCAAGAAGACTTCTTACAAACTCCTAACTGGTAAAACCAAATGTTTCTTACTTTCGTGTATTTGGGAGAAAATGCTACATTCTGGTGAAGAAAGGTAGTCATTCGAAATTTGCTCCCAAGGCAGTAGAAGGTTTCTTACTAGGATATGACTCAAATGCAAAGGCACATAGGGTCTTCAACAAATCATCAGGATTAGTTGAAGTCTCTAGCGACGTTGTATTTGATGAGACTAATGGCTCTCCAAGAGAGCAAGTTGATCTTGATGATATAGATGAGGATGAGGTTCTGATAGCCTCAATGCAAACTATGGCGATAGGAGATATGCGACCATAAGAACTACAGGAACAAGATCAACCTTCTTCCTCAACAATGGTGCATCCCCCAACTCAAGATGATGTACAAGTATCTCAAGAAGAGGGGCAAGATCAAGGGGGAGCACAGCAAGAACAGGTTATGGAGGAAGAAGCACCACAGGCCCTCCAACTCAAGTACGAGCGACAATCCAAAGACATCACCCCGTCGATCAGATTTTGGGTGACATCAGCAAGGGAGTAACTACTCGCTCATGATTAGCTAATTTTTGTGAGCATTACTCATTTGTCTCTTCCATTGAGCCTTTTAGGGTAGAAAAGGCCTTGCAGGATCCAGACTGCGTGTTGGCCATGCAGGAAGAGCTCAACAACTTCAAACGGAATGAAGTTTGGAGCCTGGTGCCTCGTCCAAAACAAAACGTTGTGGGAACCAAGTGGGTGTTCCACAACAAGCAAGACGAGCACGGAGTGGTGACAAGAAACAAGGCTCGACTTGTGGCAAAAGGTTATGCCCGTCGCAGGTTTGGATTTCGAGGAGACTTTTGCTCCTATGGCTAGGTTAAAGTCAATTCAAATTTTATTAGCCTATGCCGCTCACCATTCCAAATGGACGTAAAGAGCGCTTTCCACAACGGGCCAATCAAGGAGGAGGTATACGTGGAAAAAACCCCTGGCTTTGAGAATGACAGGTATCTCGACCATGTGTATAAACTCTCTAAGGCACTCTATGGACTTAAGCAAGCCCCAAGAGCACGGTATGAATGCCTTGGGCCATTTCTATAGTTATTTTGGTGATTAGATGCCCAACACATTGTTTTGAACTCATATGTGCTAAGTAGGTGAAGAGTGCACATCAAATAACAAGGTGTGTTTCTAGACTCAGTAAATTTTTTTAATACTAACATGTTTATCTAAGTGCTAGAAACAGTGTCAAGAAAAGGAGAAAAGAATTGGAGAAGAAACCAGCACCACCCTAACACACCGGACTGTCCGGTGATGCACCGGACAGTGTTCGGTGCCCCAGGCTGGCTCGGCGTGAACTCGTCCTTCTCGGGAAATCACCAAGGACGCCGCGGCTAAAATTCACCGGATTGTCCGGTGAGTCAGAGACACCAAAGCCAACGGTCGCCAGCGCAATCAGCAAGCGACGTGTGGCCTGCGCCAACGGTCGGTTGGGCACACTGGACTGTCTCGTGTGCACCGGACAGTGTTCGGTGCGCCAACAAGACAGCCGGCCCAACGGTCGGATGCGCCAGATAGGGAAGGAGATCGAGCACCGGACTACTACAGGACCTGTCCGGTGGTGCACCGGACTGTCCGGTGCACCACTCGACAGAAGACAGGATTTGCCTTCCAAGTTGATCTCCAACGGCTCCTAGCTGCCTTGGGGCTATAAAAGGGACCTCTATGCGCATGGAGCAATATACAAAGCTTGCAAGAAACATTCTAAGATGCCTAGACTCTGCACTCACACAATCGGATCATCGTTCTTGAGATTTGAGCACCGTTTGAGTTGCGAACTCCCTGTGCCATGTTTGTGTGCTCACTTCTTCACTTGTGTGCGTGTGTTTGCTGCGTTTCGAGTCTTGTGTGTGTTGCTTTCCCTCCCTTACTCTTGTGCTTCTTTGTGATCTCTATTGTAAGGGCGAGAGGCTCCAACTTGTGGAGATTCCTCGCAAACGGGAAAAGCACACTAAACAAAAAGACCGTGGTATTCAAGGTGATCATTGAATCAGTTAAAAGAGGTTGAGTGCAACCTTTGTCCATTGGGATGCCACAACGTGGAAGTAGGCAAGTGTTATACTTGGCCGAACCACGGGATAAAACACCGTGTCTCTTGTGCTGCTTTTTCTTTGTGATTGCTTTATTTGCAAGAGATCGCTTCATAGCAACTTGATTAACTCGCACTAACACTCTTATAATTAAGTTTGTGGCTATTTAGTTTTTGAATTCACAGGATCACCTATTCACCCTCCCTCTAGGTGCTCTCACTTTGGGAGAGGATGTGCTTTGAAAAATATAAAATGTTTTACAAAATAACCTTGCATCAAATATTGCTCTTTATGCAAAACATCCTGAGCTCCACATACTCCATGCATTATATCTGATTTCCCCATTCCGTGGGTGAAGGTGGGCTGTTGGGTACATAAGTACTCACTCTTGCTTATTTTTTGTTTTTCAGAGAAGGAGATCGTTGATCGGGTAAGAGTTACGCCTGTTCCCAACCTTGCATGTGGCTATTGGACCGCTGATTTGCTTCGCTGCGTATATCGGGCTGCTTCAGCCCCACTCTGATGATATGTCCCGAGTTGTGGACCAACTCTTAAAGTTGATCGCCACCTTTATAGGTTTCTCTTGTTTAAGCAGAACTGGAACCATCTGATGTATAAATGTGTTTACTAGCCTCCTGGGACTAGTAATTGTATCACATTTGAGTCCTAGAGGATTGGGACGCTTCAACAGGTATCCCGACCATGTCTATAGGCTCTCTAAGGCGCTCTATGGACTTAAGCAAGCCCTAAGAGCATGGTATGAATGACTTAGAGATTTTCTTATTTTTAATGCTTTCAAATTTGGGAAAGCTGATCCTACTCTCTTAATTAATACTTGTAATGGTGATCTATTTGTATGCCAAATATATGTCAATGACTTAATATTAGGTTCTACTAATCAAAAGTCTTGTGAGGAGTTTAGCAGGGTGATGATGAAGAAATTCGATATGTCTATGATGGGCGAGTTTAACTACTTCCTTGGATTCCAAGTGAAGCAACTTAAGGAAGGAACCTTCATCTCCCAAATGAAGTACACCCAAGACTTACTCAAAAGGTTTGAAATGAAGGATGCAAAGCCCGCAAAGACACCGATGGGAATGGACGAGCACTTGGACCTCAACAAAGGAGGTAAGTCCGTTGATCAAAAGGCATACTGGTCAATGATAGGTTCTTTACTTTATCTTTGTGCTAGTAGACTAGATATTATGCTAAGCGTATGCATGTGTGCTAGATTTCAATCCGACCCCAAGGAATGTCACCTTATGGCCGTTAAGCAAATTCTTAGATATTTGGTTTCTATTGCTTCTAGATCTTGTATCCAAAGGGGTCTACCTTTGACTTAATCGAATATTCAGATTCCGACTATGCTGGGTGCAAGGTTGATAGAAAGAGCACATCAGGGACTTGTCAGTTTTTAGTAAGGTCCCTAGTGTCTTGGAGCTCTAAGAAACAAACGTACGTTGCCCTATCCACCGCTGAGGCCGAGTATGTTTCCGCAGGACAGTGTTGCGTGCAACTGCTTTGATGGGCAAACCCTCCGAGACTTTGGCTACAATTTGAGCAAAGTTCCACTCCTATGTGATAATGAGAGTGCAATCCGCTTGGTGGATAATCCTGTTGAACACGGCCACACTAAGCACATAGACATCTAGCATCACTTTTTGAGAGACCACCAACAAAGTGGAGATATCGATATTTACCATATTAGCATCGAGAACCAGCTAGCTGATATCTTCACCAAGCCTTTAGATGAGAAAAGGTTTTGCAGGCTGCGTAGTGAGCTAAATGTTGTAGATTCATGGAACTTGGATTGATCTACAACATACATGTGTTCTATGCCTTTGATCATGTTACTTTAAGCATCAATGTCTTTACTTGCTTATTTTTTGGGTGCTCAAGTTGTACAAGTCATCCCTAGACCTCACAAGTCACTATGCACATGATGCACGTGTTTAGGGGGAGGATGTACTACAACTTGATCCTTTGAGACTAATGTGTTTGCTTGAGTACTTTTGATATAATCTCAAAGTTGAATTGAAAGGGAAAAGGTGAACTTGGACAAAGAAAGTGCTTCCACTGCATTCCGGTATTAATGTATCTTGTCCCAAGTACTTATTTGTATTCTCATTGCCTTTTTTATCTTATTTGACATTTTGGTGAGGCAATGGTGTTAAAGGGCCAACTAGTTCTCCTGTTTTGGTGCTTAATGCCAAAGGGGGAGAAATTAAGGCCAAAGCAACTGGATCAGCCAACCACTTGTGAATTTCAAAATTTAGTGTTAGATTCTTGGTGTTTGATCAAAACCCTCGTATTGCAAAAATTGTTCTATTATGGGGGAGAAATTTGATTATGGGAAAAGAGGGGAGTTTTTGGCACTTGATCAAAATTACTCTTGAAAGATCTCTTGATTTGCTAAAACAAGTGTTTTTGACATAGAGATAGGAAAACAAATTTGTTTTGAGAAAATAAACCAAGTGGTGGCAAAAGTGATCCAAATATGCCAAATCCTATGTGAGATGAATTGATCTTCAATTTGCACTCTTTAGCTTATCTTTGAAAATGTTGTTGCATTTTGAGTTGCTTTCAATGTGTTGGCATAAATCACCAAAAAGGGGGAGATTGAAAGGGAAATGTGTCCTTGGGCCATTTCTATAAATGTTTTGGTGATTAGATGCCCAACACATATTGTTTTGGTTGATATGCGCTAAGTGTCAAAAGAAATGTGCAAACGCAATACCGATTAGGGATAATGAAAATAAGTGAATGAAAAAGGCTTCCTTATCGGCCAATCCTCCTAATCGTGCTAGAAACTAGCCTATGTGCTTGTGTGTGCTTTTGACATGTTCACCATTTTTTTGCAAACTATGGTATTCTGGTCCCATGTGGGTATGGGATGTTATCGAATCAGCTGTCGTATGGCTCCCTATACGATTGTCCTGTGTGGGTCAAGCTAACTCCAAGTTTGTCTCAGAATGCTTAAGTTATTTCTTCTCTCACTATGTCAATAGCAGCTGGTGGGAGCCCACCGGCTCTTCGGCCTAGAGGTGCAGGCGATCGGGCTTCATTATGCTGACATCTTGCCCATGGATATTCTACGTGCGTGTTTGGAGTGCGACTGGTGCCGCCTTTCATTGCCCTATATCTCTTTGTCTCTTTGGGGACCGTAGACTATTTGGCCCTAAGGATGGGATGTGGCATCGTTTGGCTATAATGTACTACAAGCAGAGTGGCATAAAACTCCTGGGATGACTGCAAAAACTATGTGTAAGGCGTATCTCACTGTTCTGCATACACATAATCGTACGGTCCAGGATAGGGCACCAGACGGTCCGTCTTTACTCTGGACAGTCCGAAGTGTGGTGCCAAACGGTCTAAGACTGTCGAGGAGTCCGAGGTTATATATAGATTGTCTGACCGCATACGGCGCTGCGTAGGTGGCCTATGTGTAGATCGATGTGGGGTCGGACGGTTCGGCGAAGGATGCCAGACGGTCCGTGAGGTGGTCGAACAGTCTGAGATAAGGCCTGGACAATCCGGTCGTGGTTAGAGTCGATCATGTGCTAGGTGCGAGTGGCGATGGTTGTGATGATGTAGCGAACAACAGGTTTTGGTGAGGTGGGTTCAACCGTGACTTCATGTGATGGGAAACTAGAAACAATAGATTTTTTCTATTGTACATGTGAATTTCTTAAGTGTTTCCTTTATTCCCCATATGCGTTGTTGTAATTTGATTCCCTTATAAATCTATGTATTGTTTAAGAGACTGGATGTCGTTAGACTAACTCACATTGGGGTTTTATGACGAAGGTAGGAGAAATGTTATCTCAATCTCCCTTTGTTGGACAATCCTCTGGTGTCGGTCTACCATGAAGTGTGTCTGATATTTTTCTTTTGCCTCCTCGTGCTCTTGGGCTTCTCGTTGCTTTATGTAATTTTCAAATCACCGTTGATCTTCAACCGACAAACTCTCTAGAGTCGGTTTTATGATGTTGCTTGGAGAAACTTTAGTATGATCTTTAGAACTGGCCATTTAAGAGGTTGGCTTTTAGTAGATCTAGACACCTTTGTCCCCAGTGGAGTCGCTAAAAAGTGTGTTGGCTCCAATTTGGGGCCAAACGCTAGGGGTGAACCTCCTCGCGGTGCTCTCTACGGGAGCGTGAACGGTGTGCGGACAAGGGTCGGACGGTCCGCGACCTCGCTGCAGGAGCGACTCCTTTCTGTGTCCCACTAGACGGTCTACACTGGAGGCCCAGACGGTGAATGATGGCACATAACATCTTCTTCTCTGTGGAGAACCCTAGAACTCACCTCCTTGGAGGGACCCCATTAGGGAGGAGAGTTCCATGGTGAAAAAGAAATGGCCTTAACCATTTTTCTATGATCAATTTTGGTGCTTGACGACCATCACAAATCTTATGGACTAACTAGTTTGCCTAGTTGTTTATTTCTCAGGTGCATAAGTTCATCTATATCAAATCTAAGTCGACTATCCGGAATATTGTAGATTATTCTAGACAGGAGAAGCTTTTTGGAAAATTCACCTGTGCACGGACCGTTCGGGCCCTTCCAGCGGACCGTCCGCGACACCAAGGTGTGCCTCGAACAGGAACAATGCAAAACACACATTTACACTACGGCTGTCCGAAGGAGAAGATAGCATCGTCTAGGACCATTTTTAGCGTCCTCATGTACCATCCGGGGTGAATGGCCAGACCGCTCGCGACTGCTTTATCTAACATCTAACGACACATTTAATGCACTATAGCCGTTGATATAGCTGTTACTGCTGACCGTTGCGATTTCAGTCGTTGACGTGTAGTGGTGGACCGTTCGGGCGAGGGGTGCGAACCGCCCGCGATTGGCAGAAAGGAGGCAATGACTAGGAAGTGGTTGGTGGCTATAAATACAACCCCAACCACCTCCATTCAATTCACCCAAGCATTCCATTCACTCACATTCAATACAAGAGCAAGCACTTTATCTCAAGACACATTCAAAGCTTCGAAACCTCTCCAAGTGCCATAATTGCAACTAGTGATCATTAGTGATTAGTGACTTGAGAGAGTGTGATCTGGTGTTTCATTTGCTACTCTTGTTGCTCGGTTTTCTTAATCTGGCTTTCTTCATCTCCTTCTAAACTCTCAAGTGACTTGTTGTTAGGGGCCTTCCTCTTCCGAAGGTCCTCAAAAACGTGACTGACCATATGTTTTCAGTATATGGATTATTACAGGGGCTTCAGCTTCGGCATAAAGATTTTCTCTCATGGCAAAGACATAAGATGTGAAGATGCAACCCGAAGGTGATAAGAATGGTCGCCGAAGCTGTAGCCGAAGAGCTTCGGCTTAATGTGGTGACGAAGACCAAATATGATGCTGATCGAAAGGGGGAAAAGACTATTTGATCCTTAATGATTCATGTTATAATTATAAATAGATGTCAAGGACATAAATGTACTTTTACATGGGCTGCGTCTCGTGCCTATAAATAGATGAACAGTAGCACCGTACTGTTCAAGCTGAATTGTATTCACTCTCTCACGTCTTCACCTTCGAGCAAGCCGAAGGTATCAATGTAATACAAATTTCATTAATATTCATATATGTTTTATGGAATGCAAATATAAATAAATTAATGAGATACAATTATTGTTTACATCCTTTTGCACTCCTATTCATATAATAAAATGATGAAGGTATGTCTTTCTTGACCTTCGTCTGATGAGCATTATACCCATGTGGAGATAATGCTTCGGAAGACGAAGGCCTGTTATAATTAACAATTGTGTTGCCTTGTTATTGATTCACAGTATTTGAGAGCAAGCGACCAACATTGGCGCCCACCTCCGGTGAACTCAAACGACCACCTTCGGCAAGCATCCACCTTCGTCATGCCGCCAAAGAAGACAACATCGCCAGGGGCTACCCTGCAGCCATTGGACACAAATCAGGAGACACTCTCCCTGTGAGAAGCTAGGAGCCAGAAGAGAAAGGCTACCAACCCAACACCTTAGGAGGAGGAGTTAGACCAGGAGATCAGGGACTTGGAGGCTATTCACCAGCAAGTGCAAAGGAAGAGAGAAAAGATGCTTCGGCTAGCAGAGTTGCAGGCTACCCCGTGGTCACCATCTTATAAGCCACCTTAGCTCCCCATGTATGATGGGCACTCAAATCCGAAGCAGTTCCTGATGAGCTACGAAGCAACCATATCCTCATATGGGGGCAACACTACTGTCATGGCGAAGTCCTTCGTCATGGCAGTCAGAAGTTTGGCTCAAACATGGTACTCTTCTCTTCGGCCATGAACAATTACTCCATGGTAGAAGCTGAAGGATATGCTAGTCACCAGTTTCCAAGGCTTCCAGACGAAGCCGTCACTGCCCAAGCTCTGTTCCAGTGTATGCAGGACCATGAGGAGTACTTGCAGGCGTACGTCCGAAGGTTCTTGCGACTCAGAGCTCAGGCACCTACAATGCCCAATGAGATTGTCAATGAAGCCATGACCAAGGGACTCAGACCAGGACCTACGGCGCAATATTTTGTAAGGAAGCCACCACAAACCTTGGAGAAGCTTCTCCAGAAAATGGACGAGTACATCAGAGCAGACAATGTCTTTTGGCAGAGAAGGGAAGAAGCCTACAGATACTCCAAGGTGACCAGGGGCTTCGGAGGAAGACTCCACCCTAGGCATGTCGGGACGATCCATAATCCCAGCTCAAGCGACTACAGGGGAAATCATACCCAAGGGCAACAACACAACTCTTAATCATCAGGGGCACAACAAAGTTCCTTCAGGCCACCAGCTCCAAGAGGTAGAGGGGGCAGAAGCTTCAGAGGAAGATTTGGTAATCAGCCTAGGAGACTGTTCTGCCTGTTCTGTGGCGAAGATTAGGGACACATGACAAGGACGTGCCAAGTCACGATCCAGAAGCAGAAGGAAATCACTGAAGCCGAAGCACGGTAGAACCCACCGAAGCAAGTCTTGCATACTGCTTCATTCTATTCTCCGTATATCCCGGAGTATGTGGGGCAATCAACAGCCTATGACTTCTGTTGCTTCAGCAAGTCACTCCCAATCCTCCTGGGCTCAGTTGTCACCACCGCCACCACTGGCGCCTGCCTTGGTTCATAACAACAGCTAGAAGGGCATCGTTAGGCTCAGCAACAACGTGACGCGCATGAAGAATCCGAAGCTCTGAAAGGGAAATGTGCCCTTGGGCCATTTCTATAATTGTTTTGGTGATTAAGTGTCCAACACAAATGTTTTGAACTCTTATTTGCTAAACAAGCAAAAGGTGCAAATCAAAGATAAGGTATGTTTCTAGACTTAGTGAATTGTTTTTGAGTACTAACATGGTTATCTAAGTGCTAGAAACAGTGCCAAGGAGAGAAGAAATGAATTGAAAAAGAGTTGGTTGTGTGCAGCCAACTCCAGCTCGGCCTGGCACACCGAACTGTCCGGTGGTGCACCGAATACTGTCCGGTGCCCTAGGTGAGCCTCCGGTGAACTACCTACTCTCGGGAATCGACGGAGTCGTATGGCTATAATTCATCGGACTGTCCGGTGAGTCATCCGCGGTGAACTTGTCGCTCTCGGGAAAAGGAACGGGGCGACGTGGCTATAATTCACCGGACTGTCCGGTGGTGCACCGGACTGTCCGGTGAGCCAACGGCGCCCGCGCCAATGGTCATCCTCACGATCAACGCGCGACACGTGGCTACTCCAATGGTCGGCTGGGTGCACCAGACAATCTGGTGTGCACCGGACAGTGTCTGGTGTGCACCGGACAGTGTCCGGTGCGCCAACCATCCCCGAGGAGCAACGGTTGGCTGTGCCCGATTTGGAAGGAGATCGCGCACCGGACATGCTACAGTGGCTATCCGGTGGCGCACCGAACTGTCCAGTGCGCCACTCGACAGAAGGCAAGGATAGCCTTCCATGTTGATCTCCAACGGCTCCTAGCTGCCTTGGGGCTATAAAAGGGACCCCTAGGCGCATGGAGCAGGCACCCAAGTATTCTATAAGCATAATAACACATCCAGACTCCGCTCCCACGCATTTGCTTCGTCGTGTTAGTGATTTGAGCTCCATTCGAGTTGTGAACTCCCCGTGTTGTCATTTGAGCTCAAGTCTTCACTTGTGTGCGTGTGTGTGCTGCGGATTGAATCTTGTGTGTGTTGCTTTTCCCTCCCTTACTTCTATGTTTCTTTTGTGATCATCATTGTAAGGGCGAGAGGCTCCAAATTGTAGAGATTCCTTGCAAGCGGGAAAATACTCTAAAAGAAAAGACTGTGGTATTCAAGTTGATCATCGGATCACTTGAAAGGGGTTGAGTGCAACCCTCGTCCATTGGGACGCCACAACGTGGAAGTAGGCAAGTGTTACTTGGCCGAACCACAGGATAAAAACTGCGTGTCTCTTGTGTTGCTTTCTCTGTGATTGTTTTTGTCACAAGAACTCGCTTCAAAGCTACCTAGTCACACTAACACTTTAATAACTAAGTTTTGTGGCTATTTAGTGTATGATTTTACAGGATCACCTATTCACCCCCCTCTAGGTGCTCTCAATTGGTATCAGAGCCGTACTCTTCATCTAAGGGACTAACCGCCCGAAGAGATGGATCCTAAGGAAAAGGGGATGGTGGTCAACGACAAGGAAAAGGAGTCCATCTTCAACGAACCAAGAGATAACAAGCCAACCGACTTAGGCTCGAGTCACAAGAAGAGAGACGGGAATAAGAAGAGGCGCATCAAGAAGATCATCTACTACGACAGCGATGCCTCGTCTTCTTCACCACACGACGATGACTCCTCATCAAAGAAAAAGATGGTTAATCAAAACTATTCATTTGATTATTCCCGTATTCCGTACAATTCAAATGCTCATTTGCTATCAATTCCACTTAGGAAACCTCCACACTTTGATGGAGAAGACTACTCTTTCTGGAGTCATAAAATGCGTAGTCATTTATTTTCCCTCCATCCTAGTATCTGGGAGATTGTTGAAAACGAAATGCATTTTGATAGTACTGACAATCCCGTTTTCATAAATGAGCAAATTCACAAAAATGCCCAAGCTACTACTGTTTTGCTAGCTTCACTTTGCAGGGATGAATATAATAAGGTGAGTGGCTTGGACAACGCCAAGCAAATCTAGGACACCCTCAAGATATCTCATGAGGGAAACGACGCCACTATGATCACAAAGATGGAACTAGTGGAAGGCGAGCTGGGGCGGTTCGCGATGATCAGGGGAGAGGAGCCAACTCAGACCTACAATAGGCTCAAGACCCTGGTCAACAAGATTCGAAGCTATGGAAGCACAAGATGGACGAATCATGATGTCGTCCGACTCATGCTAAGGTCATTTACTGTAATTGATCCCCATATTGTGAATCTTATTCGTGAAAACCCTAGGTACACCAAAATGACGCCTGAGAAAATCCTCGGAAAATTCATAAGCGGGCGCATGATGGTTAAGGAGGCAAGATATGTAGATGACGCCTTGAACGGTCCACTACCCGTCTACGAGCCACAGCCCGTTGCTCTCAAAGCAACTAGCAGCAAGGAGACGCTACCAAGCAAGGTAGCACAAGTGGAGGCTACTGGGCTAAATGAAGATGAGATGGTGCTTATCATCAAGCGCTTCAAGACCGCACTCAAGGGACGCAAGGAGTACCCCAACAAGAATAGAACAAAGGGAAAACGCTCCAGCTTCAAATGCGGTAAGACTGGTCACTTTATTGCTCAATGTCCCGATAATGAGAATGACCAGGCACAAGAAAGACACAGGAAGAAGGAAAAGAAGAATAATTACAGGAAGGCGAAGGGCGAGGCGCATCTGGGAAAGGAATGGGATTCTGACTGCTCTTCATCAGACTCCAACGACGAAGGACTTGCAGCCTCGGCCTTCGACAAGTCCTCAGTCTTCCCCAACGAACGCCATACATGCCTTATGGCCAAGGAAAAGAAGGTACACATTCGAGACACTCCCAAGTACACTTCATCTAGTGATGAAGAATCTTCTGATGATGAAGTAGACTACACTGACCTGTTTAAAGGACTAGATAGAGCTAAGGTAGACAAAATTAATGAATTAATTGATGCTCTAAATGAAAAGGATAGATTGTTAGAAAAGCAAGAGGATATTTTATATGAGGAACATGACAAGTTTGTTAATGTTCAAAAATCTCTTGCTTTAGAAGTTAAAAGGAATGAAACACTATCCTCTGAGTTATCTGCTTGCCATGAATCTGTCTCTAGTTTAAGGAGTTTAAATGATGAATTAAATGCTAAGCTAGAGAAAGTCAACAAAACTAGTTCATATGTAGAGCATGTTGTTATTTGTAATAGATGTAAGAATTTTGATGTTGATGCTTGTGATGAACATCTTGCTTCTATTACTAAATTGAACAATGAGGTGGCAAGTCTTAATGCTCAACTTAAGACATGCAAAGTTGATTTTGATAAATTGAAATTTGCTAGGGATGCCTACACCATTGGTAGACACCCCTCAATTAAGGATGGACTTGGTTTTCAAAAGAAAACCAAGAACTTGACGAGCCAAAGGACTCCCGTTCTCAACAAGGAGAAAGGGAAGGCCCCTATGGCTAATAGTCCCCAAAAGAATCATGCTTACATTTATGATAGAAAATTTACTAGGAATGCTCATAATGATAGATACTATGATCATGCCATGATTGCTTCTAGCTCTATTTACGATTATAGTAGAAATAGGCCTAGGCACAATCATGCTGTGTCTCATGTGCCTAGGAGAAATTATGCTACTCATGCTTCTAGGAAAATGTGCAATGAACCTATTACTGTTTTTCATGCGTGCAACACTTCTTTTGTACTTACATGCAAAAATACAAAAGTAGTGGCTAGAAAATTGGAATCCAAATGCAAGGGAGACAAGACTTGCATTTGGGTTCCAAAAGTTATTGTGACTAACCTTGTAGGACCCAACAAGAGTTGGGTACCTAAAACCCAAGCTTAATTACTTGCAGGTTTATGCATCCGGGGGCTCTAGCTGGATAATCGACAGAGGATGCACAAACCACATGAGGGGGGAGAAGAAGATGTTCACCTCCTACGTCAAGAACAAGGATTCCTAGGATACAATCATATTTGGAGATGGGAATCAAGGCAAGGTCAAAGGTTTGGGAAAGATAGCCATCACAAGCAAGCACTCAATATCGAATGTATTTCTAGTAGAGTCGCTTGGGTACAACCTTCTGTCTATAAGTCAATCGTGTCACATGGGTTACAATTGTTTGTTTACAAATGTAGATGTATTTGTCTTTAGAAGGAGTGATGGTTCATTAGCTTTTAAGGGTGTATTAGATGGCAAGCTCTATTTAGTTGATTTTTTTGAAAGAGAATGCCGATCTAGATGCATGCTTAATGGCTAAGACTAGTATGGGGTGGCTTTGGCATCGCCGTCTAGCACATGTTGGGATGAAGAACCTTCATAAACTTCTAAAGGGAGAACATGTGTTAGGACTAACCAATGTCTGTTTTGAGAAAGACAGACCCTGTGCAGCATGTCAGGCAGGGAAACAGGTGGGAAGCACTCATCACAGCAAGAACGTGATGACAACATCAAGACCACTGGAGCTTCTTCACATGGACCTCTTTGGACCCGTTGCCTACCTCAGCATCAGGGGAAGTAAGTATGGTCATGTAATCATTGATGACTTTTCCCACTTCACTTGGGTGTTCTTTTTGCAGGACAAATCAGAAACCCAAGGGACCCTAAAGCGCTTTCTAAGGAGGGCTCAAAACGAATTTGAGCTAAAGGTGAAAAATATAAGGAGCGACAACGGGTCCGAGTTCAAGAATCTACAAGTTGAGGAGTATCTTGAGGAGGAAGGCATCAAGCACGAGTTCTCCGCTCCCTATACACCACAGCAAAATGGTGTAGTAGAGAGGAAGAACAAGACGCTAATTAACATGGCGAGAACGATGCTTGGAGAGTTCAAGACGCCCGAGCGGTTTTGGTCGGAAGTTGTGAACACAACCTGCCACGCCATAAACCGGCTCTACCTGCATTGCCTCCTAAAGAAGACCTCCTACGAACTCCTTACCGGTAACAAACCCAATGTCTCTTACTTTCGTGTATTTGGGAGCAAATGCTACATTCTGGTGAAGAAAGGTAGACATTCCAAATTTGCTCCCAAGGCAGTAGAAGGGTTTTTACTAGGGTATGACTCAAATACAAAGGCGTATAGGGTCTTCAACAAATCATCAGGATTGGTTGAAGTCTCTAGCGACGTTGTATTTGATGAGACTAATGGATCTCCAAGAGAGCAAGTTGATCTTGATGACATAGATGAAGATGAAGTTCCGACGGCCGCAATGCGCACGATGGCGATAGGTGATGTGCGACCATAGGAACAACAGGAGCAAGATCAGCCATCTTCCTCCAGATGGTGCATCCCCCAACTCAAGATGATGAACAGGTACCGCAAGAAGGGCATGATCAAGGGGGAGCACAAGAAGGTCAAGCAATGGAGGAAGAAGCACCACGGGTCCCTCCAACTCAAGCCCGAGCAACGATCCAAAGACATCACCCCGTCGATCGGATTCTAGGTGATATCAGCAAGGGAGTAACTACTCGCTCACGCTTAGCTAATTTTTATGAGCATTACTCGTTTCTCTCTTCTATTGAGCCTTTCAGGGTAGAAGAGGCCTTACAGGATCCGGACTGGGTGTTGGCCATGCAGGAAGAGCTCAACAACTTCAAGAGAAATGAAGTCTGGAGTCTGGTGCCACGTCCAAAGCAAAACGTTGTGGGAACCAAGTGGGTGTTCCGCAACAAGCAAGACGAGCACGGGGTGGTGACAGGAAACAAGGCTCGACTTGTGGCAAAAGGTTATGCCCAAGTCGCAGGTTTGGATTTCGAGGAGACTTTTGCTCCTGTGGCTAGGTTAGAGTCTATTCGAATATTATTAGCCTATGCCGCTCACCATTCCTTTAGGCTATTCCAAATGGACGTGAAGAGCGCTTTCCTCAACGGGCCAATCAAGGAGGAGGTATACGTGGAACAACCCCCTGGCTTTGAGGATGACAGATATCCCAACCACGTGTATAAGCTCTCTAAGGCGCTCTATTGACTTAAGCAAGCCCCAAGAGCATGGTATGAATGCCTTAGAGATTTCTTAATGGCTAATGCTTTCAAGGTTGGGAAAGCTGATCCCACTCTTTTTACAAAGACTTGTGATGGTGATCTCTTTGTGTGCCAAATTTATGTCGATGACATAATATTTGGTTCTACTAACCAAAAGTCTTGTGAGGAGTTTAGTAGGGTGATGATGCAGAAATTCGAGATGTCTATGATGGGTGAGTTAACCTACTTCCTTGGGTTCCATGTGGAGCAACTTAAGGACGGCACCTTCATCTCCCAGACGAAGTATACTCAGGATCTTCTCAAAAGGTTTGGAATGAAGAACGCCAAGCCCGCGAAGACACTGATAGGAACTGACGGGCATGTTGACCTCAATAAAGGAGGTAAGTCCATTGATCAAAAGGCATACCGGTCCATGATAGGTTCATTGCTTTATTTATGTGCTAGTGGACCGGACATTATGCTTAGTGTATGCATGTGTGCTAGATATCAATCCGACCCCAAGGAATGTCACCTTGTGACCATTAAGCGAATTCTTAGGTATTTAGTTTCTACGCCTTGCTTTGGGATCTAGTATCCAAAGGGGTCTACCATTGACTTAATTGGATACTCAGACTCCGATTATGCCGGGTGCAAGGTTGATAGGAAGAGCACATTAGGGACGTGCCAATTTCTAGGAAGGTCCCTGGTGTCCTGGAGTTCAAAGAAACAAACATCTGTTGCCCTATCTACCGCTGAGGCTGAGTATGTTGCCGCAGGACAGTGTTGCACGCAACTACTTTGGATGAGGCAAACCCTCCGGGACTTTGGCTACAATCTGAGCAAAGTCCCACTCCTATGTGACAATGAGAGTGCAATCCGCTTGGCGTATAATCCTGTTGAACACAGCTGCACTAAGCACATAGACATCCAGCATCACTTCCTGAGAGACCACCAGCAAAAGGGAGATATCGAGGTGTACCATATTAGCACCGAGAATCTGCTAGCTGATATCTTCACTAAGCCTTTAGATGAGAAAAGGTTTTGCAGGTTGCGTAGTGAGCTAAATGTCTTAGATTCGCGTAACTTGGATTGATCTATAGCATACATGTGTTCTATGCCTTTGATCATGTCACTTTATGCATTTAAATCCATTATTGTTTGTGCTCAAGTTGTACACGTCATCCCTGGACCTCACAAGTCCATATGCAAATGGTGCACATATTAAGGGGGAGACGTGCTACAACTTGACCCTTTGAGACTTACCTGTTTGGTTGAGTACCCTTGATGCAGTCTCAAAGGTGCATTGAAAGGGAAAAATGGACTTGGACGATGCAAAGACTTCCACTGCACTTCGGTATTAGTGTATTTAAATCCAAGTCCATTCTTATGCTCTATTTGCCTTTTGCTCTGAATTAACATTTTTGGTGAGGCAATGGGGTTAAGGGGCCAAAAATGATCCTGTTTTGGTGCTTAATGCCAAAGGGGGAGAAATTAAGGCCAAAGCAAATGATCAGCTACCACTTGTGAATTTCAAAAACAGTAGAGCTAGAATTTGCATTTTTCCCAAAATGCTCTTACTGCAAAATTCGGTCCCTTATGGGGGAGATTTTTTATTATGGGAAAAGGGGGAGTTTTGGCACTTGATCAATTTCACTATTGGAATATCTCTCTTTGTGCCCAAACAAGCGTGTTTGACTTAGAGATAGGAAAATGAATTTGATTTACAAAAACAAACCAAGTGATGGCAAAGAGTGATCCAAATATGCCAAATCATAAGCAAAAAATAATTTGGTCTTCAATTGCATTGATGTTGCACTCTTTTTGTTGTTTTTTTGATGTGTTGGCATAAATCACCAAAAAGGGGGAGATTGAAAGGGAAATGTGCCCTTGGGCCATTTCTATAATTGTTTTGGTGATTAAGTGTCCAACACAAATGTTTTGAACTCTTATGTGCTAAACAAGCAAAAGGTGCAAATCAAAGACAAGGTATGTTTCTAGACTTAGTGAATTGTTTTTGAGTACTAACATGGTTATCTAAGTGCTAGAAACAGTGCCGAGGAGAGAAGAAATGAATTGAAAAAGAGTTGGCTCCAGCTAGGCCTAGCACACCGGACTGTCCGGTGGTGCACCGGACTGTGTCCGGTGCCCCAGGCAAGCCTCCGGTGAACTACCTACTCTCGGGAATCGACGAAGTCGTACGACTATAATTCACCGGACTGTCTGGTGGTGCACCGGACTATCCGGTGAGTCATCCACGGTGAACTTGTCGCTCTCGGGAAAAGGAACGGGGCGACGTGGCTATAATTCACAGGACTGTCTGGTGGTGCACCGGACTGTCCGGTGAGCCAATGGCGCCTGCGCCAACGGTCGTCTGCGCGATCAACGCGTGACACGTGGCTGCTCCAACGGTTGGCTGGGTGCACCGGACTGTCCGGTGTGCACCGGACAGTGACCGGTGCGCCAACCAGCCCCGAGGAGCAACGGTCGACTGCGCCCGATTTGGAAGGAGATCATGCACCGGACATGCTACAGTGGCTGTCCGGTGACGCACCGGACTGTCCGTTGCGCCACTCGACAGAAAGCAAGGATAGCCTTCTATGTTGATCTCCAACGGCTCCTAGCTGCCTTGGAGCTATAAAAGGAACCCCTAGGCGCATGGAGCAGGCACCCAAGTATTCTCTAAGCATACTAAGACATCCAGACTCCGCTCCCACGCATTTGCTTCGTCGTGTTAGTGATTTGAGCTCCATTCAAGTTGTGAACTCCCCATGTTGTCATTTGAGCTCAAGTCTTCACTTGTGTGTGTGTGTGTGGTGTGGATTGAATTTTGTGTGTGTGTTGCTTTTCCCTCCCTTACTTCTGTGTTTCTTTTGTGATCATCACTGTAAGGGCGAGAGGCTCCAAATTGTGGAGATTCCTTGCAAGCGTTAAAAATACTCTAAAAGAAAAGACTGTGGTATTCAAGTTGATCATCGGATCACTTGAAAGGGGTTGAGTGCAACCCTCGTCCATTGGGATGCCACAACGTGGAAGTAGGCAAGTGTTACTTGGCCGAACCACAGGATAAAAATCACGTGTCTCTTATGTTGCTTTCTCTGTGATTGTTTTTGTCACAAGAACTTGCTTCAAAGCTACCTAATCACACTAACACTTTAATAACTAAGTTTTGTGGCTATTTAGTGTTTGATTTTATAGGATCACCTATTCACCCCCCCCCTCTAGGTGCTCTCAAGCTCGCATAGTCAACAGCACTATGCCCGAGTCGAGGCATATCTACTGAAGTCACACAGAGGCTCCATTACAAAATTTTCATACCTAATGTACTCTTTACCTTTCTGTCCTCATGTTGCTCCCCTTCGAAGAACAATATAAGAAGGTTTAACCTTCGACCTGTTGTAAAAAATCTGTGGTTACACCATTGAGTGTAATAGGAAATGTGAAGAAGCTCCAAAGCCGTTCCTAAGGGAATGCAGAGCTAAAATGCCACCTAAGTAAAAGGTGAAGAAGCTCCAAAGTCGTTCCTAAGGGGATGCAGAGCTTAAATGCCACCTAAGTGAAAGGTGAAGAAGCTCCAAAGTCGTTCCTAAGGAGATGCAGAGATTAGCTCCAAAGTCATTCCTAAGGGAATGCAGAGCTGAAATACCACCTAGGTAAAAGGTGAAGAGACTCCAAAGTCGTTCCTAAGGGGATGCAGAGTCTAGGTGTGTATTTGTGTGGGTTCATATCTTCGTCATAAACATTTTTTTGCATCATACCATCATATCATATCGCATAGCATCACATCATACATCATTTTGCATCAGCGAAAAGCGTGAAGAAGAAGGGAAATTGCTCCTTCGAAAATACCTGTCGGACCATGAAAAAATGTGTTGTAGCACAAGATACGCTTTCGTCAGATATATTTTTACACAGGAGGGGAATCTTCGTCAACAGTATTACTATACAACAAAGAAATATATTACATCAATATACACACAAATTGTTTACAAGTGTTTCTTGCAAGACTAGGGATCATGTTCAATGACATTAAACTAGCAAAAATAAAAAGTTCTAGTCTTCCTTCAGGACCTTCTCAGCAGCTTCGTTTAACAGCTTATTGACAGCTTCGTCAACAGCTTCATTGGCAATTCTGATAGTTTCGAGCGCTGCCTTCAGGGATAGGTTGGATTCTGGATCATATGGCTCCGGAGGGGGAGACAGTTCAGCTGCACCGTAGTATATGTTTGTTAGTTCCGAAGCAAAAACAGATTACGAAGTTAAACCACAACAAATGCATACCTATAAGCCTAGCCCGCTCAGCAGCTTCTTCAGCCCTTCTTGCCTCTTCCAAAGCATCATGAGTTTCCTTTTCTTTTCTTCTGATGGCTTCATTGGTGACTTCTCATCCGCCCTTCAGCCATACCTCGGAGTAAAATTTCTCACTTAGCACAGAAGCTTTGGCTGAAGGGTTTTTATGTCATCGGCTGAGAGAGAAAACTCTGGCTAAACAACAACCTTCACATGATCACAGCCGACCTTTTCTAGAATTGATGCATCACCGCGGGCACCGGCGAAGGCGCAAAAATCCCCTCTATCACTGAGAATCTCTTCAAAAGTTCCAGCCCCGCCACTAATCCACTGAATAACTCCATCAGGGCCACCGCAGATGAATTTTTGCTCTGAGGAGAAGGCTCCAACTTTAGCAAAGCTGCTGTTTAGATTTTTTGTGCATTCCATTAATATCTCATAACATTTTTCTTTGGTAGCACGAAGCTCATCGGCATTCTTTTGCGCTCTTGATCTTTCGATTTCGCATATCTCATGCTTCACCACTTCAACTTCAAATTTTTCAGTTGCTTGAGCAACCTTTCTCTTTAGATCTTGCACTTTGGCCTCATGAGCTTTGGCTTGAGCGGAAAGCTTGGCCTCATTAGATTTCAGTCTATCCACTAAGGAGAGTAATATTTTATCCTTTTCAAGAGCTTCGTTCCATAGCATGATAACCTCTGAACAAAGATTCTCAAGAGCTATTCGGTAGCTCTCATCCTCTGCATCTTTCTGGGCCTTCAAGGCCTTGCTTACAATTAAGCCATGGAAAACGAAGAGTGAACACGTAACAATGGTAAGAAAAACCATAACAGTAGACAAGTCAAAGTATACACACCTTCAGACTATTGTAAGCAAGACTGTCTGCAAGTTGATCTTTCGACATTGCAGACATGCCAAGTTCAAGCTTCGGATATCCTATGTTGTCCATTATTTCCCGGTAGACATGTACTTCTTGCTGTCTGGTAGACAGTAAAGGAAGTCATCTTTGTCACTTCCACCATATAGCAAGGACCCTCGGGAGTATTTCAGATCCTTGGCATAGTGTTACACTTCGGCAATCTGCTCTTATATTAGTTGTTTTCCCGAAGCATGTCGAACGATATAGTCCAAGTCACCCTGGGAAGGTGCTTCGAGAGATGGCAACTGAAAGGGAAATGTGCCTTTTGGCCATTTCTATAATGTTTTGGTGATTAAATGTCCAACACGTTTGATTAAGTTCTTATGTGCCAAATAAAGTGAGAAGTACAAATCAAGGCACAAGGTATGTTTCTAGACTTAGTACATTGTTTTTTGAACGCTAATGTGTTTGTCTAAGTGCTAGAAACTATGACAAAAGAAATGGAAAGGACTTGGCTCTGTGCAGCCAAACTTCAGCTCGGTCTGGCACACCAGACTGTCCGGTGGTGCACCGGACAGTGTCCGGTGCGCCAGGCTGGTCTCCGGTGAAAGTGCTGCTCTCGGGAATCGACAGTGGTGTACGACTATAATTCACCGGACTGTCCAGTGGTGCACCGGACTGTCTGGTGAGTCATCCGCAGCGAACTCGTCGATCTCGGGAAAAGAAGGGGGCGACGTGGCTATAATTCACCGGACTGTCCGGTGGTGCACCGGACTGTCCGGTGAGTCAACGGTTGCCAGCGCCAACGGTCGGCCACGCAATCTTCGCGCAACACATGGTCGCGCCAACAGTCGGTTGGGCACACCGGACTGTCCGGTGTGCAACGGACAGTGTTCGGTGCGCCAACCGATCTCGGGGACCAACGGTCGACTGCTCTCCGTATGGAAAGAAATCAAGCATCGGACATGAACAGTAGCTGTCCGGTGGTGCACTGGACTGTCCGGTGCACCACTCGACAGAAGGCAAGATTGGCCTTCCAAGTTGGTCTCCAACGGCTCCCAGCTGCCTTGGGGCTATAAATGGGACCCCTAGGCGCATGCAGGAGCACACCAAGCATTCTCTAAGTATTCTAAAGCATCCAGACTCTGCTCCCGCGCATTTGCTTCATTGTGTTAGTGATTTGAGCTCCATTTGAGTTGCGAACTTCATGTGTTGTGTTTCGAGCTCAAGTCGTGACTTGTGTGCGTGGTTGTGCTGCGAATTTGAGTCTTGTGTGTGTTGCTCTTCCCAACCTTACTCTGTGCCTTCTTTGTGATCTCTATTGTAAGGGCGAGAGACTCTAAGTTGTGGAGATTCCTCGCAAACGGGAAAATACACTAAAGGAAAAGACCATGGTATTCAAGTTGATCATCGGATCACTTGAAAGGGGTTGAGTGCAACCCTCGTCCATTGGGACGCCACAACGTGGAAGTAGGCAAGTGTTACTTGGCCGAACCATGGGATAAAATCAAGTGTCTCTTGTGCTGCTTTCTCTGTGATTGTTTTCATTCACAAGAACTCGCCTCAAAACTACTTAGTCGCACTAACACTTATATAACTAAGTTTTGTGGCTATTTAGTGTTTGATTTTACAGGATCACCTATTCACCCCCCCTCTAGGTGCTCTCAATTGGTATCAGAGTCGTACTCTTCACTTAAGGGACTAACCGCCCGAAGAGATGGATCCTAAGGGAAAGGGGACGGTGGTCAACAACAAGGAAAAGGAGTCCCTCTTCAACGAGCCAAGGGATGACAAGCCCACTGACTCAGGATCAAGTCACAAGAAGAGGGACGGGAAGAAGAAGAGGCGCATCAAGAAGATCATTTACTATGACAGCGATGCCTCCTCTTCTTCACCAAGAGACGACGACGACGACTCTTCAAAGAAGAAAACAGTTAATCAAAACTATTCATTTGATTATTCTCGTATTCCGTTCAATTCAAATGCTCATTTTCTATCAATTCCACTTGGGAAACCTCCACACTTTGATGGAGAAGACTACTCTTTCTGGAGTCACAAAATGCGTAGTCATTTATTTTCTCTCCATCCTAGTATTTGGGAGATTGTTGAAAACAGAATGCATTTTGATAGTACTAACAATCCCGTTTTCATAAATGAGCAAATTCATAAAAATGCACAAGCTACTACTGTGTTGTTAGCATCTCTTTGCAGGGACGAGTATAATAAAGTGAGTGGCTTGGACAATGCCAAACAAATCTGGGATACCCTCAAGATATCTCATGACAGAAACGACGCCACTAGATCACAAAGATGGAGCTAGTGGAAGGCAAGCTGGGGAGGTTCACGATGATCAGGGGAGAGGAGCCAACACAGACCTACAATAGGCTCAAGACCCTAGTCAATAAGATTGGAAGCTATGGAAGCACAAGATGGACGGATCATGATGTCGTCCGACTCATGCTAAGGTCATTTACTGTAATTGACCCCCATCTTGTCAATCTTATTCGTGAAAACCCTAGGTACACCAAGATGACGCCCGAGGAGATCCTTGGAAAATTTGTGAGCGGGCGCATGATGGTGAAGGAGGCTCAATATGTGGACGATGCTCTAAACGGTCCACTACCCATCTACGAGCCTCAACCCGTTGCTCTTAAGGCAACTAGTAGCAGGGAGGCGCTACCAAGCAAGGTGGCTCAAGTGGAGGCTGCTGGCCTCAACAAAGATGAGATGGCACTCATCGTCAAACGTTTCAAAACCACACTCAAGGGACGCAAAGAGTACCCCAACAAGAATAAAACAAGGGGAAAGCGCTCCTACTTCAAATGCGGTAAGACTGGTCACTTTATTGCTCAATGTCCCGATAATGATAACGACCAGGGACAAGAAAAGAGTGGGAAGAAGGAGAAAAAGAAGAACTACAGGAAGGCTAAGGGCAAGGCGCATCTTGGAAAGGAATGGGACTCGGACTGCTCCTCTTCTAACTCCAACGACGAAGGACTTGCTGCCTCAGCCTTCGACAAATCCTCACTCTTCCCCCAACAAATGCCATACATGTCTTATGGCCAAGGAGAAAAAGGTAGGTGTTCGGGACACACCCAAGTACACTTCATCTAGTGATGAAGAATCCTCCGATGATGAAGTAGATTACTCTAGTTTATTTAAAGGTTTAGATAGAGCCAAAGTAGAGAAAATTAATGAATTAATTGATGCTCTAAATGAAAAAGATAGACTGCTAGAAAAGCAAGAGGTCATTCTGTATGAGGAACATGACAAATTTGTTAGTGTGCAAAAATCTCTTGCTTTAGAAACTAAGAGAAATGAAATGCTATCTTCTGAGTTATCTGCTTGCCATGAATCTATCTCTAGTTTTAAAAGTTTAAATGATGAATTAAATGCTAAGCTAGAAGAAGCAAATGAAACTAGATCATGTGTTGAGCATGTCATTATTTGTAATAGATGTAAGGACTTTGATGTTGATGCCTGTGATAAACATCTTAATTCTATTGCTAAATTAAATGATCAGGTGGCAAGTCTTAATGCTCAACTTAAGACCTGCAAAATTGATTTTGTTAAATTAAAATTTGCTAGGGATGCCTACACTGTTGGTAGACACCCCTCAATTAAGGATGGACTTGGTTTTCGAAAGGAAACCAAGAACTTAACAAGCCGAAAGGCTCCTGTTCTCAACAAGGAGAAAGTGAAGGCCCTTGTGGCTAGTAGTCCTCAAAGGAACCATGCATTTATTTATGATAGGAAAGTTGCTAGTCATTACAATAGGAGTCATGATCATGCTGCTCATAATTCACATGCTATGTTTGCCTCTAGTTCTACTTCTGTTCATGGTAGAAGCAGGCCTAGGAAAAATCATGTTGTGCCTCATGTATCTAGGAGAATGTGCAAAGAACCTTCAACTATTTATCATGCTTGCAATACTTCATTTGTACTTTCATATAAAAATACAAAAGTAGTTGCTAGGAACCTAGGATCCAAATACAAGGGAGACAAAACTTGTATTTGGGTTCCAAAAACTATTTGACTAACCTTGTAGGACCCAACAAGAGTTGGGTACCTAAAACCCAAGATTAAATTACGTTGTAGGTTTATGCATCCGGGGGCTCAAGCTGGATCATCGACAGCGGATGCACAAACCACATGACGGGGGAGAAGATGATGTTCACCTCCTACGTCAAGAACAAGGATTCCTAGGATATGATTACCTTTGGAGATAGGAATCAAGGCAAGGTCAAAGGTTTGGGAAAGATAGCCATCACAAGCGAGCACTCCATATCGAATGTATTTCTAGTAGAGTCGGTTGGGTACAACCTTCTGTCTGTAAGTCAATTGTGTCACATGGGTTACAATTGTCTTTTTACAAAAGTTGATGTTTCTGTCTTTAGAAGGAGTGATGGTTCATTAGCTTTTAAGGGTGTACTAGACAACAAACTCTACTTAGTTGATTTTTCGAAAGAGGAGGCCAATCTAGATGCATGCTTAATAGCTAAGACTAGTATGGGCTGGTTGTGGCATCGTCGTCTAACACATGTTGGGATGAAGAACCTTCATAAACTTCTAAAGGGAGAACATGTGTTAAGACTAACCAATGTTTGTTTCGAGAAAGACAGACCTTGTCCAGCATGTCACGCAGGGAAACAGGAGGGAAGCACTCATCATAGCAAGAATGTGATGACAACATCAACACCACTGGAGCATCTTCACATGGACCTCTTTGGACCCGTTGCCTACCTTAGCATCAAGGGAAGTAAGTATGGTCTTGTGATTGTTGATGATTTTTCCTGCTTCACTTGGGTGTTCTTTTTGCAAGATAAATCAGAAACCCAAGGGACCCTAAAGCGCTTTCTAAGGAGGGCTCAAAATGAATTTGATCTCAAGGTGAAAAAGATAAGGAGAGACAACGGGTCCGAGTTCAAGAATCTGCAAGTTGAGGAGTATCTCGAGGAGGAAGGTGTCAAGCACGAGTTCTCCGCTCCCTACACACCATAGCAAAACGGTGTAGTAGAGAGGAAGAACCGGACATTAATCGACATGGCAAGAACGATGCTTGGAGAGTTCAAGACACCCGAGCGGTTTTGGTCGGATGCTGTGAACACAGCTTATCACGACATAAACTGGCTCTACCTGCATCGCCTTCTCAAGAAGACCTCCTACGAACTCCTTACCGGTAACAAACCCAATGTCTCTTACTTTCGTGTATTTGGGAGCAAATGTCACATTCTGGTGAAGAAAGGTAGACATTATAAATTTGCTCCCAAGGCAGTAGAAGGGTTTTTACTAGGGTATGACTCAAATACAAAGGCGTATAGAGTCTTCAACAAATCATCAGGTTTGGTTGAAGTCTCTAGCGACGTTGTATTTGATGAGACTAATGGCTCTCCAAGAGAGCAAGTTGATCTTGATGACATAGATGAAGATGATGTTCCGACGGCCGCAATGCGCACGATGGCGATAGGTGATGTGCGACCACAGGAACAACTGGAGCAAGATCAGCCATCTTCCTCTATAATGGTGCATCCCCCAACTCAAGATGATGAATAGGGACATCGAGAAGAAGGGCATGATCAAGGGGGAGCACAGGAAGATCAAGTGATGGAGGAAGAAACACCACAGGCCCCTCCAACCCAAGTCCAAGCAACGATCCAAAGAAATCACCCCGTCGATCAAATTCTGGGTGACATGAGCAAGGGAGTAACTACTCGCTCATGCTTAGCCAATTTTTGTGAGCGTTACTCGTTTGTCTCTTCTATTGAGCCTTTCAGGGTAGAAGAGGCCTTGCAGAATCCGGACTGGGTGTTGGCCATGCACGAAGAGCTCAACAACTTCAAAAGAAATGAAGTTTGGAACCTAGTGCCATGTCCAAAGCAAAACGTTGTGGGAACCAAGTGGGTGTTCCAAAACAAGCAAGACGAGCACGGAGTGATGACAAGAATCAAGGCTCGACTTGTGGCAAAAGGTTATGTCCAAGTCGCAGGTTTGGATTTCAAGGAGACTTTTGCTCCTGTGGCTAGGCTAGAGTCTATTCGAATATTATTAGCCTATGCTGCTCACCACTCTTTCAGGTTGTTTCAAATGGATGTGAAGAGCGCTTTCCTCAATGGGCCAATCAAGGAGGAGGTATACGTGGAACAACCCCCTGGCTTTGAGGATGACAGGTATCCCAACCACGTATATAAGCTCTTTAAGGCGCTCTATGGACTTAAGCAAGCCCAAGAGCATGGTATGAATGCCTTAGAGATTTCTTAATTGCTAATGCTTTCAAGGTTGGGAAAGCTGATCTCACTCTTTTTACAAAGATTGTGATGGAGATCTCTTCGTGTGCCAAATCTATGTCAACGACATAATATTTGGTTCTACTAATCAAAAGTCTTGTGAGGAGTTTAGCAGGGTGATGACACAAAAGTTCGAGATGTTGATGATGGGCGAGTAGTCCTACTTCCTTGGGTTCCAAGTGAAGCAACTCAAGGACGGCAGCTTCATCTCCCAAACGAAGTACACACAAGATCTTCTCAAGCGGTTTGGTATGAAGGACGCCAAGCCCGCGAAGACACCTATTGGAACCGACGGGCATGTAGACCTCAACAAAGGAGGTAAGTCCGTTGATCAAAAGGCATATCGGTTCATGATAGGTTCATTGCTTTATTTATGTGCTAGTAGACCAGACATTATGCTAAGTGTATGCATGTGTGCTAGATATCAATCCGACCCCAAGGAATGTCACCTTGTGGCTATTAAGCGAATTCTTAGATATTTAGTTTCTACGCCTTGCTTCGGGATCTAGTATCCAAAGGGTTCTACCTTTGAGTTGATTGGATACTCAGACTCCGATTATGCCGGGTGCAAGGTTGATAGGAAGAGCACATCGGAGACGTGCCAATTTCTAGGAAGGTCCCTGGTGTCCTGGAGTTCTATGAAACAAACATCCATTGCCCTATCCACCACTGAGGCCGAGTATGTTGCCGCAGGACAATGTTGCGCGCGACTACTTTGGATGAGGCAAACCCTCCGGGACTTTGGCTACAATCTGAGCAAAGTCCCACTCCTATGTGACAATGAGAGTGCAATCCACATGGCGGATAATCCTGTGGAACACAGCCGCACTAAGCACATAGACATCTGGCATCACTTCCTGAGAGACCACCAGCAAAAGGGAGATATTGAGGTGTACCATATTAACACCAAGAACCAGCTAGCCGATATCTTCACTAAGCCTTTAGATGAGAAAAGGTTTTGCAGGTTGTGTAGTGAGCTAAATGTCTTAGATTCGCGTAACTTAGATTGATCTATAGCATACATGTGTTCTATGCCTTTGATCATGTTACATTATGCATTTCAATCAATTATTGTTATTTTATGGTGCTCAAGTTGTACAAGTGATCCCCGGACCTGTCAAGTCCATATGCGAATGATGCACATATTAAGGGGGAGATGTGCTACAACTTGACCCTTTGAGACTAACCTGTTTGTTTGAGTACACTTGATGTAGTCTCAAAGGTACATTGAAAGGGAAAAGTGAACTTGGATGATGCAAAGACTTCCACCGCACTCCGGTATTAGTGTACTTACTTCCAAGTTCATACTTGTTATCTCATTGCCTTTTTGCTCTTAATTGACGTTTTTGGTGAGGCAATGGGGTTAAAAGGGCAAAAAATGATCCCGTTTTGGTGCTTAATGCCAAAGGGGAGAAATTAAGGCCAAAGCAAATGGATCAGCTACCACTTGTGAATTTTAAAAACAATAGAGTTAGAACTTTTGATTTGTCCAAAATACTCTTATTACAAAATTTGGTCTCTTGTGGCGGAGAATTTTGATTGTGGGAAAAGGGGGAGTTTTGGCACTTGATCAATTTTTCTCTTGGAATATCTCTCTTTGAGCCCAAACAAGCGTGTTTGACTTAGAGATAGGAAAATGAATTTGATTTACAAAAACAAACCAAGTGGTGGCAAAGAATGGTCCAAATATGTCAAATCTTGTGCAAAAATGATTTGGTCCTCATTTGCATTGATGTTGCACTTATTTTGGTTGCTTTTTGATGTGTTGGCATAAATCACCAAAAAGGGGGAGATTGAAAGGGAAATGTGCCTTTGGGCAATTTCTATAATGTTTTGGTGATTAAATGTCCAACACTTTTGATTAAGTTCTTATGTGCCAAATAAAGTGAGAAGTACAAATCAAGGCACAAGGTATGTTTCTAGACTTAGTACATTGTTTTTTGAATGCTAATGTGTTTGTCTAAGTGCTAGAAACAGTGACAAAAGAAATGGAAAGGACTTGGCTCTGTGCAGCTGAAAGGGAAATGTGCCTTTGGGCAATTTCGATAATGTTTTGGTGATTAAGTGCCCAACACATGTAATTAAGTTCTTATGTGCCAAATAAAGTGAGAAGTGCAAATCAAGGCAAAAGGTATGTTTCTAGACTTGGTAAATTGTTTTATGTACTAACATGGTTATCCAAGTGCTAGAAACAGTAACAAAAGAAAAGGAAAAAGAATAGAAAAGACTTGGCTGTGTGCAGCCAAATTGCAGCTCGGCCTGGCACACCGGACTGTCCGGTGGTGCACTGGACAGTGTCCGGTGCGCCAGGTTGGTCACCGGTGAACTAGCCGCTCTCGGGATTCGACGACGGCGTACGGCTAAAAATCACCAGACTGTCCGGTGGTGCACCGGACTGTCCGGTGAGTCATCTACGACGAACTCGTCGCTCTCGATAAAATGAAGAAAGGCGACGTGGCTATAATTCACCAGACTGTCCGGTGGTGCACCGGACTGTCCGGTGAGCCAACGGTCGCCAGCGCCAACGGTCGGCCGCGAAATCTACGGGCGACGCGTGGCAGCTCCAACGGTCGGAAGGAGGCACTGGACTGTCCGGTGCGCCAACGGGACCGGAGCTACAACGGTCGACTGTGCCCAATTTGGAAGGAAATCGCGCACCGGACATGCTACAGTTGTTGTCCGGTGGCGCACCGGACTGTCCGGTGCGCCACTCGACAGAAGGCAAGGGTGGCCTTCCAAGTTGGTCTCCAATGGCTCCTAGCTGCCTTGGGGCTATAAAAGGGACCCCTAGGCGCATGGAGGTGACACCTAAGCATTCACTAAGCATCTTAAGACTCCAAGACTCCAATTCCACGCATTTGATTCTCTGTTTTAGAGATTTGAGCTCCTTTTGAGTTGTGAACTCCCTGCATTGTGTTTCGAGCTCAAGTCGTGACTTGTGTGCGTGGTTGTGCTGCGTATTTGAGTCTTGTGTGTGTTGCTCTTCCCAACCTTACTCTTGTGCGTTCTTTGTGATCAATATTGTAAGGGCGAGAGGCTCTAACTTATGGAGATTCCTCGCAAACAGGAAGAAGACTATAAGGAAGAAAGTCGTGGTATTCAAGTTGATCATTGGATCACTTAAAAGGGGTTGAGTGCAACCCTCGTCCATTGGGACACCACAATGTGGAAGTAGGCAAGTGTTACTTGGCCGAACCACGGGATAAAAATCGCGTGTCTCTTGTGTTGTCTTCTCTGTGATTGTTTTGTTCACAATAACTTGTCTCAAGCTATTTAGTCGCACTAACTCTTTCATAACTAAGTTTTGTGGCTATTTAGTGTTTGATTTTACAGGATCACTTATTCACCCCCCCTCAAGGTGCTCTCAATTGGTATCGGAGCCGTACTCTTCACTTAAGGGACTAATCGCCCGAAGAGATGGATCCTAAGGGAAAGGGGATGGTGGTCAACGACAAGAAAAAGGAGTCTTTCCTCAACGAGCCTAGAGACGACAAGCCAACCGACTCAGGCTCGAGTCACAAGAAAAGAGACGGGAAGAAGAAGAGGCGCATTAAGAAGATCATATACTACGACAGTGATGCCTCGTCTTCTTCACCACACGACGACGACGACTCCTCGTCAAAGAAGAAAACGGTTAATCAAAACTATTCATTTGATTATTCTCGTATGCCATACAATACAAATGCGCATCTACTCTCAATTCCTCTTGGAAAACCTCCACACTTTGATGGAGAAGACTATTCATTTTGGAGTCATAAAATGCGTAGCCATCTATTCTCACTCCATCCTAGTATTTGGGAAATTGTAGAGAATGGGATGCATTTTGATAGCACTGATAACCCTGTATTCATTAATGAACAAATTCATAAGAATGCCCAAGCTACTACTGTCTTGTTAGCTTCACTTTGCAGGGATGAATACAATAAAGTGAGTGGCTTGGACAACGCGAAGCAAATCTAGGACACCCTCAAGATCTCACATGAGGAAAATGATGCTACAATGATCACCAAAATGGAACTGGTGGAAGGCGAGCTAGGGAGATTCGCCATGATCAGGGGAGAAGAGCCAACACAAACCTACAACAGGCTCAAGACCCTGGTCAACAAGATTAGAAGCTATGGAAGCACAAGATGGACGGACCATGACGTTGTCCGACTCATGCTCAGGTCATTTACAGTTATTGACCCCCATCTTGTGAATCTTATCCGTGAAAACCCTAGGTACACAAAGATGACGCCCGAGGAGATACTAGGAAAATTCATGAGCAGGCGCATGATGGTAAAGGAGGCACGATACGTGGACGACACATTGAACGGTCCACTACCTATCTACGAGCCGCAGCCCGTTGCTCTCAAAGCAACGAGCAGCAAGGAGGCGCTACCAAGCAAGGTAGCTCAAGTGGAGGCTGCTGGACTCAATGCAGATGAGATGGCGCTTATCATCAAGCACTTCAAGATCGCACTCAAAGGACGTAAGGAGTACCCCAACAGGAATAAAACAAAGGGAAAACACTCCTGCTTCAAACTCCTGCTTCAAATGCGGTAAGACTGGTCACTTTATTGCAAATTGTCCCGATAATGATAGTGACCAGGGACAAGAAAAGAACAGGAAGAAGGAGAAAAAGAAGAACTACAGGAAGGCAAAGGGCGAGGCGCACCTTGGAAAGGAATGGGACTCGGACTGCTCCGACTCCGACTCCGATGATGAAGGACTCGCTGCTTCGGCCTTCAACAAATCCTCACTCTTCCCCAACGAATGCCATACATGTCTTATGGCCAAGGAGAAAAGGTACGGGACATTCCCAAGTATACTTCTTCTAGTGATGAAGAGTCATCTGATGATGAAGTAGATTATAATGATTTATTTAAGGGTTTAGATAGAGCTAAAGTAGATAAAATAAATGAGTTAATTGTTGCTCTAAATGAAAAAGATAGATTGCTAGAAAGGCAAGAAGACATTTTATATAAGGAACATGACAAGTTTGTTAGTGTGCAAAAATCTCTTGCCTTAGAAATTAAGAGAAATGAAATGTTATCCTCTGAATTGTCTGTTTGCCATGAATCCATCTCTAGTTTAAAGAGTTTAAATGATAAACTAAATGCTAAGCTAGAGGAAGTCAACAAAACTAGTTCATGTGTAGAGCATGTTGTTATTTGTAATAGATGTAAGGATTTTGATGTTGATGCTTGTGATGAACACCTTATTTCTATTACCAAATTAAATGATGAGGGGGCAAGTCTTAATGCTCAACTTAAGACTTGCAAAATTAATTTTGATAAATTAAAATTTGCCCGGGATGCCTACACCGTTGGTAGACACCCCTCAATTAAGGATGGGCTTGGTTTTCGAAAAGAAGCCAAGAACTTAACAAGCCAAAAGGCTCCCGCTGTAATACCCACTTTGTAAGAAAGATCTAAAAGAGGAATTAAATCACCCTATCTCTATATGTACTACCAATGTGTATCATTTCATGTGGACACATTACTTACACAAATAAATAAGTAACAAAGACACTCAATTAAACCATGCATCATGCTGGATTTTGTTTTGTGTGCATTTTGTGACAACATAAAATAATTTGAAGAAGAAATATATTAACTTCCCAAAATAGAATTTAGAAGATAAAAGGAGGTTTTAGAATTTAGAAAGGAGAAAGAAATATTATGAAACACCAAAATAAATACATAAATAAATAAATTGACCCCAAATTGATGTATTCAAATAGAATAATTAATTTGAGCACAAATCTTGTGGAGAAACCTTAATTCAAGTTTTAGATTTGGAAAATAAAAAGGGAGAACAAAAACAGAAAATAAAAGGATAAAGGAAAAGGGGGGATTGGCGTAATGGGCCCGATCCCACATATGCGGCCCATCGGGGGGGGGTATTCCCGCGCGGCCCAGGTACCTAACGCCACCGCGCCCGGTCTCACTGGTGCGTGGGGCCCACTGCCCAGTCTTCAGAGCACGCACGCGCGCCTACTCTTGTGTTTCGCTTACACGCGGGGTCCACTCGCCAGAACTTCCGTCCGTGCGTGCGCCGCTGGTCATTGACTTGTGGGCCATCGTCGTCAGCGCTTTCTTCTCAACGGCGCGCCACCTCCCCACCAGTGTCGCGCTGACCATCCCGCACCCCTTCCACCTCGGCATAGACTCGCAGGCCCATAAAGGGAGGGCGCAGACCTTTCTCGGCCTCCAAACCACCATCACCGTGCCGTACCCAAGCCTGGTACCAGCGTCGCCGCGCTCCTGCAACCGTGAGTGTGCGCTCGCCGCCGCCAACTCCAGTTCGGTCTACAACCAGAGGCAGAGGGGGTTTGGCTCACGTCTCGAGCCTAGTGGCGCTGCTAGTAAGATATTCGCGGCGGATTAGGAGGAATCAACCACAGTGGCTCCCGGAATTCGTCACCGGAGATCGTTTTTCCACCGCGCTCGTGGAAAGCATTGGGCGCCTCTCTGAGTCACGGTAAGAATCATCCTCAGTAATATCGTATCGCATCCACTTCGCGCCACTGCTTTTGGATTGGAGTTTGGAACCAGGAATAGGGCTCGAAGCGATCGCCGGTGATGGCGCCGCCGTGTGGGCGCGGCCGCCACCGTCACTTGGCCTCGGGTAAGGGAGGGGAATTGCCTACCGTTCGATCTAGTTCGAGCGGTCTGGATTTGAGGGGTGTACCGATTCGCTCGGGTGCCGTTGGATCTAGATCCACTGATCAGCTACGGTTTGGTTCAGGGGCATGAATCACACCGTTGATATGTGATCGTGTGGCTAGGATTAGTTCGCGCCCTAGGCCTCCTCTACCGCACAGATGAAGATCAACGGCCACGAATGAGCGCAGGATACCCCTTCGTTGTTTCAATCTTGATCGTCGATCTTTGATCTGACCGATGAAGCTCTACCGATTCAACATGAAATCTTAGCCGTAGGATCAAATCTGGGCGGCCCATATCACGTGCTACCCCTTCGCGGGTCAATTTTTCTAAAGAGACCCCGAAGAAATCACAAATCAACCCGCCGTCCAGTGGGAAGTTTTCTGAGTCTAGAGTAATCTTGCGCCTGAGCCCCTGACCTTTCTGAAAAATGAGGCCCAGTCCAGAGGAGATTAAAAACAGAGAAATAATTATAGAAATTCATTTTTAATACAAAAACAAATCTAGAAACTTGTAAAATGCATAGAAAATTCATTTTAGCTCCAAATTGAGTCATTCCAATTCCTAAAATTTTGTAATATTATTCTCTATCATTTAGTATCTCTGTTTTGACATGAAAACAATAAGAAAATTTATTTCTCATCTAATCCTATTTTAATCACATTAAACCTTAGGAAATTCATAACTTGAATTCTATAACTCCAAATTTAGTGATTCCAGTTCCTATGATCTCATTTTAATGTATAGATTTTTACTGTATATTTTATTTGCATGTTTGATGTGATGTTAATTTGTGCTATACTATGTATGTATTGTGTTGATGCGAGTAGACGAGCAAGCCACTGTGGAAACTGAGGTTCAACAAGTAGAAGTAGCTGAGCAGGAGCTCATTGAAGGCAAGTTGTGCCCTTGATCACTTACTTTTCCCAGCCATGTTCTTATTAATTTTAATGATCTGCATAGGGTAATTTTGATGGGATCCTTTAAGTTACCCTAGTATTGGTTATCTTTATACCTTGTTCACCCCTGAAATATTTTTGGGTAGTACCTGCTATTGCTTTATGTGGATTGGGTATGGAGATACAACATTCATGATTACTCTTTTATTATCTTGTTACTGTTCATGTTGAGATCATTAAATTAATGGGAACATGGAGCGACCACCCGGGAAAACAGTGCTACCACAAGGGTTTAATGGGACGCCCTTGGCTGATTAACTAGGAAAGCTAGTGGAGGTCTTCCTTACCCGAAAGGGGCAAGGGCAGTAGGGGAGTGGTCAGTGTAGGGAGGTCCTTGGTTGATTTTGCTGCGATGGCGGTCAGGCAAGAACCCTGCACTGGAGCTTCCTATAAACTGTAGCGGGATTTCATAAGCTAGTGGAACTTTGTAAAGGCCTCGTAGTGTTACCCTGCCTCGCCTCCTCGGTAGAGGTGTATGGGATTGGCCGTCTCTTGGCAGATGGGTAACATGACTTGTGGGTAAAGATGCGCAACCTCTGCAGAGTGTAAAACTAGTATACTAGCCGTGCTCACGGTCATGAGCGGCTCGGACCCTCACATGATTAATTTATGGAACTTAAATTTAAATTTGACATTTGCATCACATTTGGGATTATTTTACTATTACTGTTCTTTATTATTATTAAGGTTTGGTATTTACTTACACTTAGTAACTGCTAATAAAATTTTGACCAACTTATAAAAGCAATGCTCAGCTTCAGCCTGTATTTCATTGATCAGCCTTACACCACATGAACTCCCACCTTTGGTGAGTTCATGCCACATTATCCCCCACGACTTGTTGAGCTATGAACGTATGTGAGCTCACTCTTGCTGTCTCACACCCCCCACAGGAGAAGAACAGGTGGTCGAAGAGGAGCCGCCTAACACTGAGGCATTCGACTTGATTTAGGTGGCGTTTCTCAGTCGACATTGGCGCCGACGATCCTTAGTTCGTTTTACATTTATTCCTTTATTTTGTAATAAGTCTTCCGCTATGTAATAATTACTCTGATGTTTTATGACATTTATCTCTATTGTCTTCTTGGCGCATGTATGAGATGCACCCGGCTTTGTTCCTTAAAACCGGGTGTTACAGAAGTGGTATCAGAGGAATGTTGACTGTAGGACGAAACCTAGATAGAAATGGACAAAACCCTTACCTACTTATCTTATTCTGAATCATTCTACACTTACCTCACTCTGATTCTTTCTACACTTATCTTGATCCTGTCTCACCTTCTACTGTTCTACTCTGATCATTCTTACCTTTTCTACTCTTAGTCAAGATGGATTTCACACCTTGGAATCCCTACCCCTATGACATTTTTAAGAGATAGGAAGCCTAAGACAAAATTAAAACTATTTTCTCTATTAAAAATGTTGGTTGATTGTTCTGATGATCAATGCCTGATTTGCTTCTTTGATTGATTGAAATATTACATGGACATCTTAGCATGTGCCAGCATAAGGTAATAAATTAGCTATGGTAGGTAAAACATTAAACTGCTTAGCTAATAAATCCCCCCAAAGTAACATGATTTGTAATTACTGCCTTGTCTACTGCTCTCTCTTACCATATGTATCTAACTCAGATGGTCAATACTAGGAGGGGTGGTGGAATTTGATTTGCCTCCTAATCGACACACTCGAAGGATATATAGACAACCTCAGCAACCGCCTGCAGAGATGAATCCTCCACCAGGCGGAGTTGACCCACTGGTTGCTGCTCAGATGGCGGTGATGCAGCAAATGGCGGACACTATGGCTGATATGCGTGCCCAGATGCAGCAAGAACGCCAGGAGATGCGTCAGGAAAGAGAAGATATACAACAGGAGTTGCGCCAAGAGCGAGAGGAGATACGCCAGGAAAGGAGGGCACAACAACAGCAGCTGCAACAACAAATGCAACAGCAACAACAGCAGCAACAAGTACCACTGCCTCCACCACCACCACCAGTTCCACCTCGAGACAAGCATAGAGAGTTCATGAGTCATAAGCCACCTACATTTGCAAGCTCACCAGATCCACTAGATGCAGATGATTGGCTGAAAGCGATTGAGAAGATGCTCAACATTGCCCAATGCTCAGACCGGGAGAAAGTTCTTTATGCCTCGGGTCGTCTGACAGGTCCTGCTGCTGACTGGTGGGATTCTTATACTGCTGCCCATGATGCTGCTGATACTATTACTTGGGCAGAGTTCAGTACACAGTTCAGGAACTACCATATTCCAACCGGTATGATAAAGATCAAGAAGAAGGAGTTTCTGTCATTGAAGCAAGGCAATATGTCGGTCAGCGAGTACAGAGACAAATTTATTCAGTTGTCGAGATATGCTCCAGAGGAAGTTGCTGAGGACGAGAGGAAGTAGGAGCACTTCATTGAAGGACTTAATGGACCCTTGCAGTATGCACTGGTTGCACACACCTTTCCATCCTTTCAGAGGCTACTGGATAAGACTCTTGCTATTGAACACAAGCGTGTTCAATTGGGTGATTTGAAGAGGAAGGCTATCTCGCAGAGACAGGGTAGCAGCAGTGTTCGTCCTCGCTACAGTTCACCACTGGGTACACCGACTCGACCAGGAGGACCGCGCCCAGTTCAGCAATCACCACTGAGGACTCCACCTTCTCGACAGGCTACCCCCACTGGCACCCCGACGAAGTTTTTAGGACAGAGTTCAGGCACTACTTGTTTCAAGTGTGGGAAGACTAGTCATTATGCAAATGTCTGCCCACAGAGGATTGCTACTACTCCAGTTCAGAACAAGCAACAGACTCCTGGCAAGGGATATTCTATAGCCAGGGTGAATCAAGTCAGCATTGATGATACTCCTAAGGGTGGTGACATCGTACTTGGTATGTTTTATGTTAATGCAATTCCTGCAACAATATTATTTGATTCTGGTGCTACACATTCATTCATGTCTGCTATATATGCCAACACGAATGAAATACCACTGCTAAATATGAGAAAACCCATGATAGTAATTACACCTAAAGGGCCTGTTGAGGCGAATCAAATGACACGTAGATTGACATTGACCATTATGGGTAGAGAATTTGGAGCTACTGCTATAATATTAGAGTCAAGCAGTATAAATCTGATCCTTGGTATGTCATGGCTAAGAAAGGCAAAGGTCGTAATAGCATGTGGTAGGGGTACCGTAGAGCTCACTACCACTAAAGGAGAAAGATTTCAAGTTAATATTGCAGTAACCTCCTCATCCATGCGTGCAATGTTCTTTGTGCCTGAGGAGTTTGTTGGTGACAACATCCGGGTGGTTAGAGATTTTCCGGATGTCTTTCCAGAGGAGTTACCAGGGATGCCACCTGATAGAGAAGTTGAGTTTGTTATTGATCTCTTACCTAGAACCGCTCCTATTTCCAAACGGCCATATAGGATGTCCGTAGAAGAACTGAAGGAGCTTAAGAAGCAGTTAACTGAGTTACAAGAAGTGGGGTATATTCGTCCGAGTTCCTCACCTTGGGGAGCACCGGTGTTATTTGTGCAGAAGAAGGATGGATCGCAACGAATGTGTGTGGACTATAGATCACTTAATGATGTCATGGTGAAGAACAAGTACCCATTACTTCGTATTGAGGATTTATTTGATCAGATGAGAGGTGCTAGAGTATTCTCGAAGATTGATCTCTGATCAGGTTACCATCAGATGAGGATTAGACCATCAGATATTCCTAAGACGGCTTTCTCAACCCGATATGGATTATACGAGTTTACTGTTATGTCATTTGGATTAACCAATGCACCAGCTTATTTCATGAATTTGATGAATAAGGTGTTTATGGAGTATTTGGACAGATTTGTCGTGGTGTTCATCGACGATATCCTTATCTATTCTAAGAATGAGAGTGATCATGAACAACATCTAAGGTTGGTGCTACAAAAGCTGCGAGATAATCAACTCTATGCTAAGTTCAGCAAGTGCGAGTTTTGGATTGACAAGGTACCATTCCTTGGTCATATTATTTCCAATGGAGGAATAGCAGTGGATCCTGCTAAAGTGAAGGAGATAATGGAGTGGAGAGTGCCCACTACAGTTACGGAGATTCGTAGTTTCTTGGGGCTTGTAGGATACTATCGGAGATTTATTGAAGGGTTCTCTAAGATTGCCAAGCCTATGACCTCTCTTTTGGAGAAAGGAAGAGAATTCAAGTGGGATGAGAAGTGCCAAGAAAGCTTTGATCAATTGAAGGAGAAACTAATGTCACCACCAGTATTGGTTATGCCAGATCTACAGAAGGGATTTGACATTTATTGTGATGCATGTGGCCAAGGACTTGGATGTGTACTCATGCAAGAAGGACATGTGATTGCCTATGCATCTCGTCAGTTGCGGAAGCATGAACTGAACTACCCCACTCATGACTTGGAACTGGCTGCCGTTGTGCATGCACTTAAGATTTGGAGACACTACATTATGGGAACTAAGTGCCAAGTATACACGGATCATAAGAGTTTGAAGTACATATTCACTCAGAAGGATCTCAACCTTAGGCAACGCCGTTGGTTGGAGCTCATTAAGGATTATGACTTGGAGATTCATTACCACCCAGGCAAGGCAAATTTGGTTGCAGATGCCTTGAGTCGTAAGGAGCATGTTCACTCCGCTTTCGTCGTCCAGCTACCTGATGAATTAGCAAAAGATTTTGAGAGGCTCAACCTGGGAATTGTTACACATACGGAAGGAGTGACTATTGAATTGGAACCTACCTTGGAGCAAGAAATCCGCAAAGGACAGGTTGGTGATGCTAAAATCCAAGGGATCAAGGATCTGATAATAGAGGGTAGAGGCCCGGAGTTCACAGAGGATGAGCAAGGCACGATATGGTTCAAGAATTGGATCTGTGTTCCCGACATTGATAGTCTTCGGGAAACCATATTAAAGGAGGCACATGACTCAGTTTATTCTATTCACCCTGGGAGCACTAAGATGTATCAGGATTTGAAGCAAAAATATTGGTGGTATGGATTGAAGAGAGATGTGGCTGCACATGTGGCTATGTGCGATGTATGCCAAAGAGTTAAGGCTGAACACCAGAGGCCAGCCGGACTACTGCATCCACTGAAGATACCTGAGTGGAAATGGGAAGAGATTGGCATGGACTTCATTGTTGGATTACCCCGCACGTCTGCTGGATATGATTCTATATGGGTAATTGTGGACAGGCTAACTAAAGTAGCCCACTTTATTCCAGTGAAGACCACGTATTCAGGAGCCAAGTTGGCAGAGTTGTACATGACACGGATTGTCTGCCTGCATGGTGTGCCAAAGAAGATTGTATCAGACCGGGGATCACAGTTTACCTCTCGGTATTGGAAGAAGCTACACGAGTCAATGGATACGAGATTGAATTTTAGTTCGGCTTACCACCCCCAGACCGACGGGCAGACTGAGAGGACTAACCAAGTGCTGGAAGATATGTTAAGAGCTTGTGCTCTTAAGCATGGTGGTAGTTGGGATAAGAGTCTACCGTATGCGGAGTTCTCATATAATAATAGCTACCAGGCTAGTTTGAAGATGTCACCGTTTGAGGCTTTATATGGCAGAAAGTGTAGGACTCCACTGTATTGGGATCAAACTGGTGAAAGGCAGTTGTTTGGGCCTGAGATTATACAAGAAGCAGAGGAACAAGTTCAGCAAATAAGGGAGAATTTGAGAACTGCACAGTCCAGGCAGAAAAGTTATGCTGATACCCGGAGAAGACTGCTTGAGTTTAAGGAGGGAGATTATGTCTATTTGAAGGTGTCACCACTCCGGGGTATGAGAAGATTCAAAGTCAAAGGAAAGTTGTCCCCTCGCTTTATTGGACCCTTCTTAATCTTAAAGCGAGTGGGAGAAGTTGCATACCAATTGGAGTTACCGGATCACCTTGCGGATGTTCATGATGTCTTTCATGTATCTCAGCTGAAGAAATGTCTCAGGGTGCCTGAAGAACAATTACCAATGGAAGACCTTAATGTTCAAGATGACCTGACTTATGCTGAGTACCCCATCAGGATTCTCGATACATTGACTCGAGTTACAAGGAATAAGGTTATAAAGATGTGCAAAGTTCAATGGAGTCACCACGGTGAAGATGAAGCAACTTGGGAAAAAGAAGAAGAGCTTCGCATAGACTTCCCCCATCTTTTCCCTAGATCTTCTTAAATCTCGGGGACGAGATTATTTTTAAGGGGGGTAGGATTTGTAATACCCACTTTGTAAGAAAGATCTAAAAGAGGAATTAAATCACCCTATCTCTATATGTACTACCAATGTGTATCATTTCATGTGGACACATTACTTACACAAATAAATAAGTAACAAAGACACTCAATTAAACCATGCATCATGCTGGATTTTGTTTTGTGTGCATTTTGTGACAACATAAAATAATTTGAAGAAGAAATATATTAACTTCCCAAAATAGAATTTAGAAGATAAAAGGAGGTTTTAGAATTTAGAAAGGAGAAAGAAATATTATGAAACACCAAAATAAATACATAAATAAATAAATTGACCCCAAATTGATGTATTCAAATAGAATAATTAATTTGAGCACAAATCTTGTGGAGAAACCTTAATTCAAGTTATAGATTTGGAAAATAAAAAGGGAGAACAAAAACAGAAAATAAAAGGATAAAGGAAAAGGGGGGATTGGCGTAATGGGCCCGATCCCACGTATGCGGCCCATCGGGGGGGTATTCCCGCGCGGCCCACGTACCTAACGCCACCGCGCCCGGTCTCACTGGTGCGTGGGGCCCACTGCCCAGTCTTCAGAGCACGCGCGCGCCTACTCTTGTGTTTCGCTTACACGCGGGGTCCACTCGCCAGAACTTCCGTCCGTGCGTGCGCCGCTGGTCATTGACTTGTGGGCCATCGTCGTCAGCGCTTTCTTCTCAACGGCGCGCCACCTCCCCGCCAGTGTCGCGCTGACCATCCCACACCCCTTCCACCTCGGCACGGACTCGCGGGCCCATAAAGGGAGGGCGCAGACCTTTCTCGGCCTCCAAACCACCATCACCGTGCCGTACCCAAGCCTGGTACCAGCGTCGTCGCGCGCCTGCAACCGTGAGTGTGCGCTCGCCGCCGCCAACTCTAGTTCGGTCTACAACCAAAGGCAGAGGGGGTTTGGGTCATGTCTCGAGCCTAGTGGCGCTGCTAGTAAGATATTCGCGGCGGATTAGGAGGAATCAACCACGGTGGCTCCCGGAATTCGTCACCAGAGATCGTTTTTCCACCGCGCTCGTGGAAAGCATTGGGCGCCTCTCTGAGTCACGGTAAGAATCATCCTCAGTAATATCATATCGCATCCACTTCGCGCCACTGCTTTTGGATTGGAGTTTGGAACCAGGAATAGGGCTCGGAGCGATCGCCGGTGATGGCGCCGCCGTGTGGGCGCGGCCGCCGCCGTCACTTGGCCTCGGGTAAGGGAGGGGAATTGCCTACCGTTTGATCTAGTTCGAGCGGTCTGGATTTGAGGGGTGTACCGATTCGCTCGGGTGCCGTTGGATCTAGATCCACTGATCAGCTACGGTTTGGTTCAGGGGCATGAATCACACCGTTCATATGTGATCATGTGGCTAGGATTAGATCGCGCCCTAGGCCTCCTCTACCGCACAGATGAAGATCAACAGCCACGAATGAGCGCAGGATACCCCTTCGTTGTTTCAATCTTGATCGTCGATCTTTGATCTGACCGATGAAGCTCTACCGATTCAACATGAAATCTTAGCCGTAGGATCAAATCTGGGCGGCCCATATCACGTGCTACCCCTTCGCGGGTCAATTTTTCTAAAGAGACCCCAAAGAAATCACAAATCAACCCGCCGTCCAGTGGGAAGTTTTCTGAGTCTAGAGTAATCATGTGCCTGAGCCCCTGACCTTTCTGAAAAATGAGGCCCAGTCCAGAGGAGATTAAAAACAGAGAAATAATTATAGAAATTCATTTTTAATACAAAAACAAATCTAGAAACTTGTAAAATGCATAGAAAATTCATTTTAGCTCCAAATTGAGTCATTCTAATTCCTAAAATTTTGTAATATTATTCTCTATCATTTAGTATCTCTGTTTTGACATGAAAACAGTAAGAAAATTTATTTCTCATCTAATCCTATTTTAATCACATTAAACCTTAGGAAATTCATAACTTGAATTCTATAACTCCAAATTTAGTGATTCCAGTTCCTATGATCTCATTTTAATGTATAGATTTTTACTGTATATTTTATTTGCATGTTTGATGTGATGTTAATTTGTGCTATACTATGTATGTATTGTGTTGATGCGAGTAGACGAGCAAGCCACTGTGGAAACTGAGGTTCAACAAGTAGAAGTAGCTGAGCAGGAGCTCATTGAAGGCAAGTTGTGCCCTTGATCACTTACTTTTCCCAGCCATGTTCTTATTAATTTTAATGATCTGCATAGGGTAATTTTGATGGGATCCTTTAAGTTACCCTAGTATTGGTTATCTTTATACCTTGTTCACCCCTAAAATATTTTTGGGTAGTACCTGCTATTGCTTTATGTGGATTGGGTATGGAGATACAACATTCATGATTACTCTTTTATTATCTTGTTACTGTTCATGTTAAGATCATTAAATTAATGGGAACATGGAGCGACCACTCGGGAAAACAGTGCTACCACAAGGGTTTAATGTGACGCCCTTGGCTGATTAACTAGGAAAGCTAGTGGAGGTCTTACTTACCCGAAAGGGGCAAGGGCAGTAGGGGAGTGGTCAGTGTAGGGAGGTCCTTGGTTGATTTTGCTGTGATGGCGGTCAGGCAAGAACCCTGCACTGGAGCTTCCTATAAACTGTAGCGGGATTTCTGAAGCTAGTGGAACTTTGTAAAGGCCTCGTAGTGTTACCCTGCCTCGCCTCCTCGGTAGAGGTGTATGGGATTGGCCGTCTCTTGGCAGATGGGTAACATGACTTGTGTATAAAGATGCACAACCTCTGCAGAGTGTAAAACTAGTATACTAGCCGTGCTCACGGTCATGAGCGGCTCGGACCCTCACATGATTAATTTATGGAACTTAAATTTAAATTTGACATTTGCATCACATTTGGGATTATTTTACTATTACTGTTCTTTATTATTATTAAGGTTTGGTATTTACTTACACTTAGTAACTGCTAATAAAATTTTGACCAACTTATAAAAGCAATGCTCAGCTTCAGCCTGTATTTCATTGATCAGCCTTACACCACATGAACTCCCACCTTTGGTGAGTTCATGCCACATTATCCCCCACGACTTGTTGAGCTATGAACGTATGTGAGCTCACTCTTGCTGTCTCACACCCCCCCACAGGAGAAGAACAGGTGGTCGAAGAGGAGCCGCCTAACACTGAGGCATTCGACTTGATCTTGGTGGCGTTTCTCAGTCGACATTGGCGCCGACGATCCTTTGTTAGTTTTACATTTATTCCTTTATTTTGTAATAAGTCTTCCGCTATGTAATAATTACTCTGATGTTTTATGACATTTATCTCTATACACTCTGTTATTATATATGTTGTCTTCTTAGCGCAAGTATGAGATGCACCCGGCTTTGTTCCTTAAAACCGGGTGTTACACCCGCTCTCAACAAGGAGAAAGGGAAGGCCCCTATGGCTAGTAGTTCCCAAAAGTGTCATGCCTACATTTATGATAGAAAATTTTCTAGGAATGCTCATTATAATAGGAGTTATGATCATGATGCTTTTAATTCACATGCTATGTTTGTCTCTAATTCTACTTTTGTTCATGGTAGAAGTAGGCCTAGGAGAAATCATGTTGTGCATCATGTGCCTAGGAAAATGAGCAATGAATCTACAACTATTTTCCATGCTTGCAACACTTCTTTTGTTCTTTCATGTAAGAATGCAAAAGTAGTGGCTAGGAAATTGGGATCCAAATGCAAGGGAGACAAAACTTGCATATGGGTTCCAAAAACTATTGTGACTAACCTTGTAGGACCCAACAAGAGTTGGGTACCTAAAACCCAAGCTTAAATTCCTTGCAGGTTTATGCATCCGGGGGCTCTAGCTAGATAATCGACAGCGGATGCACAAACCACATGACGGGGGAGAAGAAGATGTTCACCTCCAACGTCAAGAACAAGGATTCCCAGGATACGATTATTTTTGGAGATGGGAACCAAGGCAAGGTCAAAGGCTTTGTGACACCCCAGTGTCACCTAGGGTTTCTCTCAAATGCCAAACCAAGAACCATCATTTTATGTGAACCAAAGTAAGCATGAGCATCAAATAACTTAAGTACTAAAACATTCACCAAGTATATACTTAAAAGTATCATGATCCAAACAATTGAGTCTTTTAAAAAGATAAGAATGTACAACCCTAATGAAAACCCTAAGTGAGCCCCATGAGCTAAATTCAAGAAAGTAAGAAAAAGGGGATGAAAAGTTTAAAATTTTGACTTGAGCCAATTATAAAAATTGAAGTATATTTAATGAGCAACAAGAAAGGTTGAGAAAGCTTAGCCAAAATAACTCAAGAAAAACCCCAAATCAAGCTTCTCATGTGGGGACTTAATGGGAATTCTGAATTTCAGAATTCTGAAATTCAGACCTTGAGCCAAAGATCAGGGATGTTCACCTTGATCCCCAACTCGAATCCTAATGGACCCATTGACAAAATTGTGTCTAACTAACCCCTCTGTCGTGTGCCAGAAGATGGCATTGGGACGCGAGCCCTAGACACGACAAAACCTTGGATTTGCCTCGGGTTTGAGCAGGGAGACAGACCGGATTTCCTGGCTCCATATCTCTGCAACCAGTAGGCAAAATCCTTTGACCCCCACACAAGAATGGTAGCTTGTAGGGAGGAGAAGAGGTTTTGTGCACTGACCAAGGCGAGAGCAGGCTCGGATGAGCGACCACACGCGCCAGAACTTGGGCAGAACGCACGGGCACACGTGTTCGACCCTGGTCGACACGCCAGAGCTCGCCCAACCCGCGCGCGCGCTCGCCCTGGTGTCCGGTCAAGTCCGCCGCGCGCCCACGCCCTCGGCCGTGCCCGCCCGCGCCTATAAAGCCTCCCCAGGCGCACCTCACTTCGCCCCGCACTCACCCTCACCGGCCAGCCACTTTCCCTTAGCTCCGGCGAGCTCAATTCCGCCCGCCATTGCCGCCAGAGCCTCGGCCACCGTGGCCAGCCCACCCCAGCCATCCTCTGGGCAAGCCAGTGCTTTGGCTAGCTCCGCTAGTAGCCCGTGAAGCTTGCCAAGCCCTCGGACCCGGCCGGACTTCACCGGAGGCCCGAGATCGACCTCACCGGACTTCGGTCTTCCGCCACCGCGCGTGGACCGAGCTATCCAGTGAGTCTCCGACCGATTCCTTGCACCCATATCTTCTCTAGCATCCCGTGAACCTCTCTGACCCATCCAATTGCTCTATCTCGCCGTGACCAGGCCGGACTCCTCGCCGCCGACGAGCATCCCCGCCTGCGCGCGTGGACCGACCGACTCCGGCCATCTCCGACGGCGACCCGCACCTCGTTGTGATCCCCGAGACCTCCCCTACGTCCTCGACCACTTCACCGGAGCAATCTCGCCGCCGGTAAGCCCCTCCGCCCTTTCTTCCGCCGCGGTTACTGTTTGAGGTAGAAGAAGGACCTCGGGTTAGGATCTGTAGAACCCGAGGGGTTTTCTGTAACGTCAGCGACTCATGTGAATAGTAGCTTAAGGACTGATTTGCGAGGAAAACTTAAAAACCCGCCAGGGACCCCAGTGCAAAGTGGATTTCCATTAAACCATTTCTGTTAATCTTTTTAAAATGACCAGAGAACTTAGAAAATCCACAACTTGCTGAATTCTTCATAAAAAGTTGTCAAACCAATTTTGCTAGCTCCTGAATATTATGAACTGTCATTTAAAAATGATAAACCCTATGCTTTCTGTTCTAAATTTTAGAGTTTAAAATTAAAAACATAAACCCACCAAACCTTGTTTAATTAAGGAAAATTAGTTTTTCTTCTGTGCTGAACTTAAGAAAATTTGTAGATGTTTAAACCTCATTTAGACACTGTTTAAAAAAGGTAGGAACCCCAGCATTAGAAATTATGATGTAGTTATTCATTTAAAGCTAATTTGTCCAAAACTTAGAGAAAATCAGAAAGGCATTAGAAATTAATGAACAATGATTAAGATTATTTTTCCTAGTTTACTTATGTAACAGAGAACCTAGGAAAAATACAGAGACCATTAATTTGGATTAGGCTTAAATTAAGATGATTTATTTAGCCTTATATAGACTGAAAATCAATTATTAGAATAGCAAAACTATAACCAAAATGATTAATAAAAATCCAGTGGACTTACAACCTCCGGAGCCCCACTACAAAAATAAAGGCCACCTCAGTTCAACTTTTTAAGTAAGGAGAATAAATACAAAGTGATAATAAGGCATTTCCAAATAATTCTTGAATAACCCCTAATGATGCAATAATGGGCAACCAAAAAATTGGCTAAGTCCATGATGAGATGAACTACCAGAGAAAAATGCAAACCCCTGAAAAAAAAGCAAATTCCTACCTATTGCTAAAGATTTATGGGAAAGGCCACTTAATTCAAATAATGCATACCACCCCTTTCCTTAAGCAAAAAGATGCCAAACTTCAGAATGATTGCTCTTGCACAAAACAAAAACTAAGAAAAATAAGAACTCTGTTGTTTGATGTTTTTCAAATATAGTGGTAGTAGAAAGCACCTATTTGGCTAGAATCTTGAGAAAACCATAGAAAAATAATTAAAAGGTATTAATGACTAGAAATTTGTATCAAGTCATGTTATAACACCTAAAAGCCAGCAAAAATAAGTTTTAGAGAATTACCCACTGTTACGTAATAGTTGTAGTTCAAAGCACCCCTTCTGCCCTAGGATTTGATAATTTTGTCCAGAGAAAACTATTCAGTTCCTGATCCCCAAATTTTGAGACAGAGAAACATACACCAGTACCAAGCCACTGTAATTTTTGCAGAATTTTTAGAATTTTATAAAAGCAACTTGTAGTTCAAACCCACTCCAAAACATTAAAAAGAATAAAAGAAAAGGGAAGAAGAAATAAACCTCACCCCAATAAGGCTAACTTGAGAACTTATCAATTCTCCCTAAGACTTAAAAGGAATTCAGTGGAAACCCAAAAAAAAATTGAATCCACTACTTACCTTAGCTAAGTTTAAACCAATTCACCAAGTATACCACCCAAGGGTCTTACATAAGTAAAGTTAACTTGTTTTACTCAAGTAGATCATACACCTTCAAGTTGTAATTTCTAAAAGCACATGTCATATCATGCATATATCTTACGCATTGCATTTGTTAGACTGTAATCTTGCCGACAGAGAGTACGTGCTCATCCCCGAGCAAGGACCTGTCCAAGAGGAGGACTAGGAGCAGGCTTCAGAGGCTGCTATTGAGGATCTCCCTGCAGCCCCAGCAATTGAAGGCAAGCCCCAGTTTTACGCATAACCGTTTATATATATATATATATGCTACTTTACTACACTTAATGTTTGTGGGTTTGTGATGTGCACTTAAGTGTAGGAGTTGCTTGAAACCTCTAGTTGCATGAACTTAGGATCCCCTTTTTGAGATGAATACTAGTATGCTAGGTCGAGTAGCTGCTTGCTAATCAGGATCTCGGTAGAAGTCGATTGATTTTTCTAGCACTCGCGCGAGGTCAGGAATTGATTGTATTCATCTTGATAACGGGGTATATGTTGGTCTATGGACTTGGATCCAGGGAGGATGTCTTGTCCATGAGACGGGAAAAAGAATTAAGGATTAATGTGTGGATACCTGAGTCAAGCTTTTGAACGTACTAAGCACATGCCGGGAAATATGGTAACCGGTAAACCTAGTACCTGAGTGAAGCCGGGCGCGGACTTTATCCCTCATGCGACCTGAGACTGGGTCTCCCATGCTAGCTATGGTGGGTACAAGTGCGGTCACTGCACGGCGGCAGCCGGAGTCAGTGGAGCATTGTATGCCAAGGCGGTGAGGCCTGGACGCGAACGGGGAATCGATGGGGACGGTTGTCATGTGCAGGGTCGGAGTACCCTGACATGCCGTGTGTTTAGGTTTACCTTGCAAGGTTAAAACTCGATTCGAATCGTCTGCTTCTCGCAGCTAATGAGACTGCTTGATTCCTTGTACTGCATCGAGTAAAAAGTGAAATGTGGTTACATAAGATAACTTGTTGATTGAATAAATTGATTGTTACCATGTATGCTTAGAAGGAGCAATCTAGCTAAGTTAATGATGATAGAAACTGGAAAGCTAAAACTTTGCTTTTAGAAACAGCTAGTGCTTTTGGCAAACCAAACCCCTCAGCCAAACAGCTGCATAGTCTAGAGGTAGAGGAGTAGATTCATCACACCGGGTAAGTCTAGCTGAGTATTAGTATACTCAACCTTGCTTGTGGCAAAATTTTTGCAGGTACTATTCAGGAAATGGTTGATGGTGTGACTTGGCCTACCACCCTGCCACCGGGTTGGACGGTCGAGTGGGATGTTGCTCCGGCAGGAGAGGAGCACGAGGAGTAGTGGGCTAGGCCTTGCCCAATTCCTCGATACCGACGACATCGATCATCCGCTGCACTTTATTTTGTGAACTTTATTGCTACTCAAAAACTCCGATTTATGTAATAACTCCGTACTTAATTTGAGGTTTCCTGTTTTATTGTATTTCTTCTGTGACTCGCCTTCGAGTGAGATTGTGGAATTTGATCCTGGTTAAGTGGCTCCATCAGACTAGATCTGAGGGACTAACGGGTTATTCCGATTTAAGTGTGTTACGGCCCCTGAGGCGTGACTAAGGCACTTAAGCTGGAATAATTCGGGTGGTTCCGCCACAGCTGGTATCGGAGCAAATTCCACCATAGAGAAGGACAATAAACCATGAATACCAATTTTCAAAATCTAAAACTTGCCTAGAAACTGTTATGGATCGTCAGGACTAGACCGCTAGACCTAGGACGAAAGGCCTTAGGCATAGAGGGAGAAATAGGTGGCTAATTGATTAGGCCCCGTGGGCCAGTACTTATATTTTTAAGGATGCCCTAAAAAGCACCCTATTTTCTTTGAGAGGCAACGTTACTTCCAGCATGCATGCATTATAAAACACAAAGAGGAATTAAACTTTGAGCTAACCCCTTTTCTTAAAATCATCCGGGCTCTCTTGTTCTTTTTCCTTCCACCATAATCTTTATCTTTGATTCCCTTCCGCAGATGAATTCACCCACCCCCGCCAGTGGAGGAGACTCTCGTTTCAGCTCTGACTTCCTTTCTCGCGATGGCTTTCCTTCCATCTTGTGGGAAGTGCTTAGCTCTGCCGGTTACCCTATGCCCCCTTTGTACACGGTGCAGTTGTATGAGGAGCATCGGGTACCTCGTTGTCGGGTCTAGCTGACTTTGGAGGCTCATCCCCTTCAGCCGGGTTGGCGTTCTCTTGATTCTGAGACAATTGGACTCAGGACGGACGACACCGTTGAAGCAGCAGCCATGAAGGCCCTGACGACTTTCTGTGGCTATCATCCCCTGGAGATGGTGATGCACCCCTTGGGACTCTTCCCTGCTGAGAGGAAGGATGATCCCATGTGGTGTAACCGCGTGAGCCATGTAAAGGATGTGTGGGCAATGTATCCTGACTTGGTTGGGAGGGTCACTGTCCAGTGCATGAGTGCACTGTACCGCCTTCAGGCCCTTCAGAGCGATGCTATGGCACTCCTTGCCAACACCGCTCAGACTGCCAAGCTCACTCTCGACAGTCGGGAAGATTTTGTGGTCGACCTATCCACGGAGTTGGTGGAGAAGGATCTGCAGGTGGAGAGGCTGAGCCAGCGCATCACCACCTTGGAGCAGCAGGTGGAGATCCGAGACAACACTATTGATGTCTTGGAGAACCAGCTCCACGATGTGCAGAGAGAACTCGAAGAAGCGAATGACCACCTGGACATGCACCACTTGGAGATGGAGGCCAATGAAGCAGGAAGCGAGGGAGAAGAGGATCCCGAGGAGCTAGGACCAGCCCCTGGTGCCAATGGGACTACCTCCGCGATGCCCCCTTCACCCGCATCCAGTGTCGCTTCCACCGCTCAGGGTTAAGCAGTCGCTTCGGCACTTTTCGGCGGATAGAAACCTATGCGAGCTTAGTAATATCACATTTTGGACTAGGCTTATGGGTACTTTCCCCTAATTGATGTAACCCTGTGAACTTTTGAAATCTATGGGATGTTTGTCACCATGTTATCTTCATTTCGAACCAAATATTATGATTATGGCATTTTTCCTTCCATATGAGATGATATCTTGTCGTTCGAAACTGTGAGTTGGGATAACAATGGCGGCAATCTCTGTTTTCAGATGGCAGCTAGGCAGCGTCGCGGGCATAACGAGCAGGTTCCCCCGCCACCTCCTCCAGCTCCCACAGTGCAGGAGCTGATGGCCCAGCAGAATGAGATTCTGCGACAGCTCTTGCAGCGCCAGCCCCACCCACAGCAGCATGGTGGAGGCCAGCCTCAGCGACCTCCGGCAATGGCCACTTACCAGGAGTTTCTGAGCACGCAGCCGCCCTTGTTCACCAAGGCAGAGGATCCGTTGGACGCCGACGTATGGCTTCGCGTCGTCGAGTCCAAGTTTCCCCTCCTCATGGGAGACTGCCCTGATGCTACCAAGACTCGCTTCGCCGCGCAGCAGCTTCGCGGATCTGCTCGGACTTGGTGGGATCACTTCCGTGCTATGCTCCCCGCTGATCGTGAGGTATCTTGGGAGGAATTCAAGACTGCCTTCAGAGGACACCACATCCCAGCTGGCATTCTTGATCGAAAGTTGAATGAATTTCTGGCCCTTAATCAAGGAACCCGCACGGTACTGCAGTATGCGCAAGCCTTCAACGACTTATGCCAGTATGCAGGGTACCATGCTGATTCTGATGAGAAGAAGAGGGATCGCTTCCGCAGGGGTCTCAATACCAAGCTGCGGGAACGACTCAACACTGTCCGAGCCAATAGCTTCAATGAGTTGGTCAACATGGCCATCTCCCAGGAGGATTGCATTGTTGCTCACCGGGCAGAGAAGAAGAGAAAGGCACCAATGGCAGCACCATCCGCTCAAGCTCAGAGGTTCCGGATTGTTACTCACAATCAGAGCAGGGGTTTTTAGCAGCAGGTAGGCAGATGGGTGATCAGGCCACCTCAGCAGCAGTAGCAGCCAGCACCCAACCGCTACCTAGCTCCCGCCCCAAGGAACAACCAGCCTCAGCAGCAGCAGTTCCGCCAGGGCATTGGGAACAAGTGTTTCACTTGTGGCAATGTGGGCCACTATGCCAAGAATTGTCCCAGGAACCAGCAGAGGCAGATGCCAGCACCAAATCAAGACAAGGGAAGAAAGCAGAAGGTGCAAGTCAGGCAAGGGAAGCTCAACTTCACCACTCTGGAGGAAATACCTGAAGGAGCTCCTATCATGACTGGTATCTTTTTAGTTTATAATCAACCTGCTTTAATTCTGTTTGATTCTGGTGCATCTCATAGTTTCATTAGCCAAAAGTTCAGTGCTAGATGCAAACTACCATTCTCTCACTCTAAAGGGTCATTCATGATAGTCACACCTGGGGGTAAAATTGCAACTAATCAATTAAACCAAAGTGTGCCTATTCAACTGGGAAGCCACATTATCAAAACCACTCTTCTTGTGTTGGGATTGGAAAATGTGGACATTATTCTAGGAGCAAATTGGATGACCTTGCACTAAGTTGTGCTTGATGTAGCCAGCCGTACCGTGGAAGTTAATTCTCCGTTCTGTGGGAACTTCACTTTAATTCTGCCCAGTCAAGGTTCTACTCAGTCATGTGCTTTCTCTATGACGGAGTTACCTTTGAAGAAGATCCCAGTGGTCTGTGAGTATGCAGATGTTTTCCCTGATGAACTGCCAGGAATGCCACCGGACCGGGATATTGAATTCACCATCGAGTTGCAACCAGGAACGGCCCCAATTTCCAAAAGGCCCTACCGGATGCCACCCGCTGAGTTGGCAGAGTTGAAGAAGCAATTGCAAGAGTTGCTGGATAAGGGTTTTATTCGCCCAAGCACTTCGCCTTGGGGATGTCCAACACTATTTGTGAAGAAGAAAGATGAAAGCTTGAGGCTGTGTATAGATTACCGCCTTCTTAATGCGGTAACTATCAAGAACAAGTATCCTTTGCCTCGTATTGATGTTCTTTTTGACCAGTTGGTCGGGGCCAAGGTATTTTCCAAGATAGACCTTCGCTCTGGCTACCATCAGATCAAGATACGAGCAAGTGATATTCCGAAGACGGCATTCTCAACCAGATATGGGCTATATGAATTCTTGGTGATGTCATTCGGGCTGACAAATGCACCAGCATATTTCATGTACCTGATGAATTATGTTTTCATGCCTGAATTAGACAAGTTCGTGGTGGTTTTCATCGATGATATTCTGGTGTACTCAAAGAACGAAGAAGAACATGCCGGGCATTTGCATGTAGTGCTTCAACGTCTGCGAGAGCACCACCTTTATGCCAAGTTATCCAAGTGTGATTTTTGGCTAAAGGAAATCAAATTCTTGGGTCACACTATCTCTCAGGCCGGAATAGCTGTTGATCCTGATAAAGTGCAAGAGGTGATGAACTAGAGGCCACCAACAACTGTTCGTCAGATTCGGAGTTTTCTGGGATTAGCTGGTTATTACCGAAGATTTATTTCGGACTTCTCTCGAATTGCGAAGCCTATTACTGAGTTGCTGAAGAAAGAAGTCAAATTTGTCTGGAGTCAGAAGTGCGAAGATGCCTTCCATGCATTAAGGCAGCATCTGACCACAGCACCAGTGTTGGCACAGCCTGACAACAGCAAGCCTTTCGATGTATATTGCGATGCCTCTGACACCGGGCTAGGATGTGTCTTGATGCAAGACAACCGAGTCATCGCTTATGCCTCAAGAGCACTCAGGCCTCATGAGCAGAACTATCCCACTCATGACCTTGAGCTAGCAGCAGTGGTTCATGCATTGAAAATGTGGAGGCATTACCTAATGGGGACCCACTGCAACATCTTCACTGATCATAAGAGCCTTAAGTACATTTTTACTCAGCTGATCTCAACATGAGGCAGAGAAGATGGCTAGAGCTGATCAAGGATTATGACCTGGAGGTACATTACCACCCAGGAAAAGCTAATGTGGTAGCAGATGCCTTGAGCCGGAAGATGCAGTGCAATTGTATTCTGATGGATTCTCGCATTAACACCTTGTGTGATGAGTTGAGCAAGATGCAAATTGAAGTAATTCCTTCTGGTTCTTTGTCTCACATTTCTGTTGAGCCAGCTTTGCAAGACCAGATCATCATGGCCCAGCTCAGTGACAAGGGAGTGCAGATTATCAAGGAGAATCTCCATCAGAAGGTCAAGAAGTATAATTGTTTCCGCCAGGATGAAAAGGGTGTGTTGTGGTTTAAAAACAGATTGGTGGTTCCTAAGGACCAGGATCTCAAGAGGAAAATTTTGGACGAAGCTCATCTCTCCAAATTCTCTATGCATCCGGGAAGCACCAAGATGTACCATGATCTGAAGCCTTTGTACTGGTGGATCAGAATGAAGAGGGAGATAGCCCAGTATGTATCAGAATGTGACACCTGTCAGAGGGTAAAGGCAAGCCACTTGAAGTCAGCTGGAGCTTTGCAACCCCTGTCCATACCTTCATGGAAGTGGGATGACATCAGCATGGATTTCATTGTGGGTCTGCCCAACACCTCTCGTCATCATGATTCGATTTGGGTTATTGTGGACCGATTGACGAAAGTGGCACATTTTCTTCCTGTGCACACCACTGATAAGGCTCAGAAATATGCAGAATTGTATATTGACCGGATCGTGTGTTTGCACGGATTACCTTGGACCATTGTTTCTGACCGAGGAGCCCAATTTGTTGCCAGATTTTGGGAACAATTGCAAGAGTCTCTGGGAACTAAGCTAATCAGAAGTTCAGCTTACCACCCACAGACTGATGGTTAGACGGAAAGGGTAAACCAAATTCTGGAGGATATGCTGAGAGCTTGTGCGATCGATTGTGGCAAGAACTGGGATAAGCACCTCTCCTTAGCAGAGTTTGCTTATAACAATAGTTATCAATCCAGCCTAAAGATGGCACCTTTTGAAGCTCTCTATGGAAGAAGGTGCAGGACACCACTCAATTGGTCTCAACCTGGTGAAAGAGAAGTTTTTGGACCTGACTTAGTGATTGAAGCCGAAAGGAAGGTCAAACTAATCAGGAAGAATCTAGAAGCTGCTCAGGCCAGGCAGAAGAGTTACCATGATAAGAGAAAGAAACCTCTCCAGTTCGAGGTGGGAAGTTTTGTATACCTCAAGGTATCACCCACCAAGGGAATGCAGAGGTTTGGGATCAAAGGCAAGCTAGCCCCTCGCTACATCGGACCTTATGAGATCATAGAAGCATGTGGACCCGTGGCATACAAGCTGAAGTTACCTTCAAAGATGTCTGACATTCACGATGTATTCCATGTATCTCAACTGAAGAAGTGTGTTCGATTGCCGACTGAGATCTTAGCAGAGCCAGAATTGGAGATAGAGTCAGATCTATCGTACCAAGAGTACCCCTCCAAGATTCTGGATTGCAAGGAGAGATCAACTCGGGCTAAATCGATCAAGATGTACAAGGTCCAGTGGAGTAATCACTCAGAGGAGGAAGCTACTTGGGAAACCGAGGAATTCCTGAGATCCAACTTTCCCGATTGCCTACCTAAGGAAGATGGTACGTAATCACCCCCAACCCCTCCTCCTGCCCTTCGAATCCAATTTCCAAAAATATGATCTTAATTCAGAATGAAGTAACTATGAAGTAAAACTTAAAAGGACTTCCTTCTGAAGTTGCAAAGAGAATGACATTCGAAGAACAGTTTTACCCTAATAATAACAGTAATCACCCATTTCCTATAAGTCTCACCCTTCGCTTCACCTCGGGAGGACTCTGGCCCGAATCTCGGGACGAGATTCCTTTAAGGGGGGAAGGCTGTGACACCCCAGTGTCACCTAGGGTTTCTCTCAAATGCCAAACCAAGAACCATCATTTTATGTGAACCAAAGTAAGCATGAGCATCAAATAACTTAAGTACTAAAAGATTCACCAAGTATATACTTAAAAGTATCATGATCCAAACAGTTGAGTCTTTTAAAAAGATAAGAATGTACAACCCTAATGAAAACCCTAAGTGAGCCCCATGAGCTAAATTCAAGAAAGTAAGAAAAAGGGGATGAAAAGTTTAAAATTTTGACTTGAGCCAATTATAAAAATTGAAGTATATTTAATGAGCAACAAGAAAGGTTGAGAAAGCTTAGCCAAAATAACTCAAGAAAAACCCCAAATCAAGCTTCTCATGTGGGGACTTAATGGGAATTCTGAATTTCAGAATTCTGAAATTCAGACCTTGAGCCAAAGATCAGGGATGTTCACCTTGATCCCCAACTCGAATCCTAATGGCCCCATTGACAAAATTGTGTCTAACTAACCCCTCTGTCGTGTGCCAGAAGATGGCATTGGGACGCGAGCCCTAGACACGACAAAACCTTGGATTTGCCTCGGGTTTGAGCAGGGAGATAGACCGGATTTCCTGGCTCCATATCTCTGCAACCAGTAGGCAAAATCCTTTGACCCCCACACAAGAATGGTAGCTTGTAGGGAGGAGAAGAGGTTTTGTGCACTGACCAAGGCGAGAGCAGGCTCGGATGAGCGACCACACGCGCCAGAACTTGGGCAGAACGCACGGGCACACGTGTTCGACCCTGGTCAGCACGCCAGAGCTCGCCCAACCCGCGCGCGCTTGCCCCGGCGTCCGGTCAAGTCCGCCGCGCGCCCACGCCCTCGGCCGTGCCCGCCCGCGCCTATAAAGCCTCCCCAGGCGCACCTCACTTCGCCCCGCACTCACCCTCACCGGCCAGCCACTTTCCCTTAGCTCCGGCGAGCTCAATTCCGCCCGCCATTGCCGCCAGAGCCTCGGCCACCGTGGCTAGCCCACCCCAGCCATCCTCTGGGCAAGCCAGTGCTTCGGCTAGCTCCGCCAGTAGCCCGTGAAGCTTGCCAAGCCCTCGGACCCGGCCGGACTTCACCGAAGGCCCGAGATCGACCTCACCGGACTTCGGTCTTCCGCCGCCGCGCGTGGACCGAGCTATCCAGTGAGTCTCCGACCGATTCCTTGCACCCATATCTTCTCTGGCATCCCGTGAACCTCTCTGACCCATCCAATTGCTCTATCTCGCCGTGACCAGGCCGGACTCCTCGCCGCCGACGATCATCCCCGCCTGCGCGCGTGGACCGACCGACTCCGGCCATCTCCGACGGCAACCCGCACCTCGTTGTGATCCCCGAGACCTCCCCTACGTCCTCGACCACTTCACCGGAGCAATCTCGCCGCCGGTAAGCCCCTCCGCCCTTTCTTCTGCCGCGGTTACTGTTTGAGGTAGAAGAAGGACCTCGGGTTAGGATCCGTAGAACCCGAGGGGTTTTCTGTAACGTCAGCGACTCATGTGAATAGTAGCTTAAGGACTGATTCGCGAGGAAAACTTAAAAACCCGCCAGGGACCCCAGTGCAAAGTGGATTTCCATTAAACCATTTCTGTTAATCTTTTTAAAATGACCAGAGAACTTAGAAAATCCACAACTTGCTGAATTCTTCATAAAAAGTTGTCAAACCAATTTTGCTAGCTCCTGAATATTATGAACTGTCATTTAAAAATGATAAACCCTATGCTTTCTGTTCTAAATTTTAGAGTTTAAAATTAAAAACAGAAACCCACCAAACCTTGTTTAATTAAGGAAAATTAGTTTTTCTTCTGTGCTGAACTTAAGAAAATTTGTAGATGTTTAAACCTCATTTAGACACTGTTTAAAAAAGGTAGGAACCCCAGCATTAGAAATTATGATGTAGTTATTCATTTAAAGCTAATTTGTCCAAAACTTAGAGAAAATCAGAAAGGCATTAGAAATTAATGAACAATGATTAAAATTATTTTTCCTAGTTTACTTATGTAACAGAGAACCTAGGAAAAATACAGAGACCATTAATTTAGACCAGTCTTAAATTAAGATGATTTATTTAGCCTTATATAGACTGAAAATCAATTATTAGAATGGCAAAACTATAACCAAAATGATTAATAAAAATCCAGTGGACTTACAACCCCTGGAGCCCCACTACAAAAATAAAGCCACCTCAGTTCAACTTTTTAAGTAAGGAGAATAAATACAAAGTGATAATAAGGCATTTTCCAAATAATTCTTGAATAACACCTAATGATGTAATAATGGGCAACCAAAAAATTGGCTAAGTCCATGATGAGATGAACTACCAGAGAAAAATGCAAACCCCTGAAAAAGAAGTAAATTCCTACCTATTGCTAAAGATTTATGGGAAAGGCCACTTAATTCAAATAATGCATACCACCCCTTTCCTTAAGCAAAAAGATGCCAAACTTCAGAATGATTGCTCTTGCACAAAACAAAAACTAAGAAAAATAAGAACTCTGTTGTTTGATGTTTTTCAAATATAGTGGTAGTAGAAAGCACCTATTTGGCTAGAATCTTGAGAAAACCATAGAAAAATAATTAAAAGGTATTAATGCTAGAAATTTGTATCAAGTCATGTTATAACACCTAAAAGCCAGCAAAAATAAGTTTTAGAGAATTACCCACTGTTAAGTAATAGTTGTAGTTCAAAGCACCCCTTCTGCCCTAGGATTTGATAATTTTGTCCAGAGAAAACTATTCAGTTCCTGATCCCCAAATTTTGAGACAGAGAAACATACACCAGTACCAAGCCACTGTAATTTTTGCATAATTTTTAGAATTTTATAAAAGCAACTTGTAGTTCAAACCCACTCCAAAACATTAAAAAAATAAAAGAAAAGGGAAGAAGAAATAAACCTCACCCCAATAAGGCTAACTTGAGAACTTATCAATTCTCCCTAAGACTTAAAAGGAATTCAGTGGAAACCCAAAAAAAAATTGAATCCACTACTTACCTTAGCTAAGTTTAAACCAATTCACCAAGTATACCACCCAAGGGTCTTACATAAGTAAAGTTAACTTGTTTTACTCAAGTAGATCATACACCTTCAAGTTGTAATTTCTAAAAGCACATGTCATATCATGCATATATCTTACGCATTGCATTTGTTAGACTGTAATCTTGCCGACGGAGAGTACGTGCTCATCCCCGAGCAAGGACCTGTCCAAGAGTAGGACCAGGAGCAGGCTTCAGAGGCTGCTATTGAGGATCTCCCTGCAGCCCCAGCAATTGAAGGCAAGCCCCGGTTTTATGCATAACCGTTTATATATATATGCTACTTTACTACACTTAATGTTTGTGGGTTTGTGATGTGCACTTAAGTGTAGGAGTTGCTTGAAACCTCTAGTTGCATGAACTTAGGATCCCCTTTTTGAGATGAATACTAGTATGCTAGGTCGAGTAGCTGCTTGCTAATTAGGATCTCGGTAGAAGTCGAGTGATTTTTCTAGCACTCGCGCGAGGTCAGGAATTGATTGTATTCATCTTGATAACGGGGTATATGTTGGTCTATGGACTTGGATCCAGGGAGGATGTCTTGTCCATGAGACGGGAAAAAGAATTAAGGATTAATGTGTGGATACCTGAGTCAAGCTTTTGAACGTACTAAGCACATGCCGGGAAATATGGTAACCGGTAAACCTAGTACCTGAGTGAAGCCGGGCGCGGACTTTATCCCTCATGCGACCTGAGACTGGGTCTCCCATGCTAGCTATGGTGGGTACAAGTGCGGTCACTGCACGGCGGCAACTGGGGTCAGTGGAGCATTGTATGCCAAGGCGGTGAGGCCTGGACGCGAACGGGGAATCGATGGGGACGGTTGTCATGTGCAGGGTCAGAGTACCCTGACATGCCGTGTGTTTAGGTTTACCTTGCAAGGTTAAAACTCGATTCGAATCGTCTGCTTCTCGCAGCTAATGAGACTGCTTGATTCCTTGTACTGCATCGAGTAAAAAGTGAAATGTGGTTACATAAGATAACTTGTTGATTGAATAAATTGATTGTTACCATGTATGCTTAGAAGGAGCAATCTAGCTAAGTTAATGATGATAGAAACTGGAAAGCTAAAACTTTGCTTTTAGAAACAGCTAGTGCTTTTGGCAAACCAAACCCCTCAGCTAAACAGCTGCATAGTCTAGAGGTAGAGGAGTAGATTCCTCACACCGGGTAAGTCTAGCTGAGTATTAGTATACTCAGCCTTGCTTGTGGCAAATTTTTTGCAGGTACTATTCAGGAAATGGTTGATGGTGTGACTTGGCCTACCACCCTGCCACCGGGTTGGACGGTCGAGTGGGATGTTGCTCCGGCAGGAGAGGAGCATGAGGAGTAGTGGGCTAGGCCTTGCCCAATTCCTCGATACCGACGACATCGATCATCCGCTGCACTTTATTTTGTGAACTTTATTGCTACTCAAAAACTCCGATTTATGTAATAACTCCGTACTTAATTTGAGGTTTCCTGTTTTATTGTATTTCTTCTGTGACTCGCCTTCGAGTGAGATTGTGGAATTTGATCCTGGTTAAGTGGCTCCATCAGACTAGATCTGAGGGACTAACGGGTTATTCCGATTTAAGTGTGTTATGGCCCCTGAGGCGTGACTAAGGCACTTAAGCTGGAATAATTCGGGTGGTTCCTCCTTAGGCTTGGGCAAGATAGCCATCACTAACGAGCACTCCATATTGAATGTATTTCTAGTAGAGTCGCTTGGGTACAACCTTCTATCCATAAGTCAATTGTGTCACATGGGTTACAATTATCTTTTTACAAACATTGATGTATCTGTCTTTAGAAAGAGTGATGGTTCATTAGCTTTTAAGGGTGTATTAGATGGCAAACTCTACTTAGTTGATTTTTCGAAAGAGGAGGCCGATCTAGATGCATGCTTAATAGCTAAGACTAGTATGGGCTGGCTGTGGCATCACCGTCTAGCACATGTTGGGATGAAGAACCTTCATAAACTTCTAAAGGGAGATCATGTGTTAGGACTAAACGATGTATGTTTTGAGAAAGACAGACCTTATGCAGCGTGTCAGGCAGGAAAACAGGTGGGAAGCACTCATCATAGCAAGAATGTGATGACAACATCAAGACCACTGGAGCTTCTTCACATGGATCTTTTTGGACCCGTTGCCTACCTTAGCCTCGGGGGAAGTAAGTATGGTCTTGTTATTGTTGATGATTTTTCCCGCTTCACTTGGGTATTCTTTTTGCAGGACAAATCAGAAACCCAAGGGACCCTAAAGCGCTTTTTAAGGAGGGCTCAAAATGAATTTGAGCTTAAGGTGAAAAAGATAAGAAGCGACAACGGGTCCAAATTCAAGAATCTGCAAGTGGAAGAGTATCTTGAGGAGGAAGGCATCAAGCACGAGTTCTCCGCTCCCTACACGCCACAGCAAAACGGTGTGGTAGAGAGGAAGAACAGGACGCTTATCGACATGGCAAGAACGATGCTTGGAGAGTTCAAGACGCCCGAGCGGTTTTGGTCGGAAGCTGTGAACACAGCTTGCCACGCCATAAACCAGCTCTATCTACATCGCCTTCTCAAGAAGACATCCTATGAACTCCTTACCGGTAACAAACCCAACGTTTCTTACTTTCGAGTATTTGGGAGCAAATGCTACATTCTGGTGAAGAGAGGTAGACATTCTAAGTTTGCTCCCAAGGCAGTAGAAGGGTTTTTACTAGGATATGACTCAAATACAAAGGCATATAGGGTCTTCAACAAATCTTCAGGATTGGTTGAAGTCTCTAGCGACATTGTATTTGATGAGACTAATGGCTCTCCAAGAGAGCAAGTTGATCTTGATGATGTAGATGAAGAAGAAATTCCGACGGTCGCAATGCGCACGATGGCAATAGGTGATGTGTGACCACAGAAATTACAGGAACAAGATCAACCATCTTCCTCGATAATGGTGCATCCCCTAACTCAAGATGATGAACAGGTACATCAAGAAGAAGGGCATGATTAAGGGGGAGCACAGGAAGATCAAGTGATGGAGGAAGAAGCACCACAGGCCCCTCCAACCCAAGTCCAAGCAACGATCCAAAGACATCACCCCATCGACCAGATTCTGGGTGACATCAGCAAGGGAGTAACTACTCGCTCAAGATTAGCTAACTTTTGTGAGCATTACTCGTTTGTCTCTTCTATTGAGCCTTTCAGGGTAGAAGAGGCCTTGCAGGATCCGGATTGGGTGTTGGCCATGCAGGAAGAGCTCAACAACTTCAAGAGAAATGAAGTTTGGAGCCTGGTGCCATGTCCAAAGCAAAATGTTATGGGAAACAAGTGGGTGTTCCGCAACAAGCAAGACGAGCACGGGGTGGTGACAAGAAAAAAGGCTCGACTTGTGGCAAAAGGTTATGCCCAAGTCGCAGGTTTGGATTTCGAGGAGACTTTTGCTCCTGTGGCTAGGCTAGAGTCTATTCCAATATTATTAGCCTATGCTGCTCATCACTCTTTCAGGTTGTTTCAAATGGATGTGAAGAGTGCTTTCCTCAATGGGCCAATCAAGGAGGAGGTATACGTGGAACAACCCCCTGGCTTTGAGGATGACAGGTATCCCGACCACGTGTTTAAGCTCTCTAAGGCGCTCTATGGACTTAAGCAAGCCCCAAGAGCATGGTATGAATGCCTTAGAGACTTTTTAATTGCTAATGCTTTCAAGGTTGGGAAAGCCGATCCCACTCTTTTTACAAAGACTTGTGATGGTGATCTCTTCGTGTGCCAAATTTATGTCGACGACATAATATTTGGTTGTACTAATTAAAAGTCGTGTGAGGAGTTTAGCAGGGTGATGACACAAAAGTTCAAGATGTCAATGATGGGCGAGTTGACCTACTTCCTTGGGTTCCAAGTGAAGCAACTCAAGGACGGCCCTATCATCTCCCAAACGAAGTACACACAAGATCTTCTAAAGCAGTTTGGGATGAAGGACGCCAAGCCCGCGAAGACACCTATGGGAACCGACGGGCATGTTGACCTCAACAAAGGAGGTAAGTCCATTGATCAAAAGGCATACCGGTCAGTGATAGGTTCATTGCTTTATTTATGTGCTAGTAGACCGGACATTATGCTAAGTGTATGCATGTGTGCTAGATATCAATCCGACCCCAAGGAGTGTCACCTTGTGGCCGTTAAGTGAATTCTTAGATATTTAGTTTCTACGCCTTGCTTCGGGATCTAGTATCCAAAGGGGTCTACCTTTGACTTAATTAGATGCTCAGACTCTGATTATGCCGGGTGCAAGGTTGATAGGAAGAGTACATCAGAGACGTGCCAATTCCTAGGAAGGTCCCTGGTGTCCTGGAGTTCTAAGAAACAAACATCTGTTGCCCTATCCAATGCTGAGGCCAAGTATGTTGCCACAGGACAGTGTTGCACACAACTACTTTGGATGAGGCAAACCCTCCGGGACTTTGGCTACAATTTGAGCAAAGTTCCACTCCTATGTGATAATGAGAGTGCAATCCGCATGGCGGATAATCCTGTTGAACACAGTCGCACTAAGCACATAGACATCCGACATCACTTCCTGAGAGACCACCAGCAAAAGGGAGATATCGAGGTGTACCATATTAACACCGAGAACCAGCTAGCTGATATCTTCACCAAGCCTTTAGATGAGAAAAGGTTTTGTAGGTTGCGTAGTGAGCTAAATGTAAAACCCCTAATGTTACTGCCACTAAAACTTGAGCATAACATCATAAGCATTGACATATCATGTGTTTGTCACACCTAGAATGCATTCACTAGGCAAAAATTTCAAACAAGTTGTATTGATATGACATTTTGTGGATAAAACCCTAGAGTAGGGTATCCAACCCTAAATTGGGCTTAATAGAGCAAACAAGGCTTAAATAGGAGAAAACTTCAAAACTCAATTGAAATAACCATATAATGTCACCATGAATAGACATACATGGTATTTAAACCCTAGAAACCCCAAAAACTCTAAAAAGAACCCTTGAAAGCCCTAGACTTAAACCCTAGGGGGCTGAGTACAAAATTAGTGCACTTTTGGACTAAAGTGCAAAAACCATGAAAGTAAGGCACCTTAAGTCATATGGTTCACAAGTATGTGGATTTGCAAGTTAAACCTTGAGATTTGGACTTATTTGCAAAAAGCCACATTTGAGCTCTATTGGGATTAAGTCTGAAATTCAGAGAATTGACTCAACTTTGAAGCTTTGTAACTTCCAAAATAGGAGGAGTTTGCCCTAGATCAACACATCAAACCTATAGAGCCATGAAAGGAGAACAATTCTTATTAAGTGACCAAGCACTGATGCTGTGTAAAAATTGAAGAAAAACAAGCCCAAAGTTGGGTTGTCAGGCTGTCTGAAACCTGAATTGTGGTATTCAGGGTCATGAGATGAACTTTGGGGGCCATTTTGAAGATGATCTCGTGGATGTTTGGGCATGGTGACTGTAGTTGGTTTATAGATGGATCATTAGACAACAACTTTGATACTGGCCGATCAGCATGTTGCCATGTAAATTTAGGAGAAAATTGGACTCAAAGTTGATCTGTCAGGCCAACTGAATAGGGTTCGCGATGGTACAGTGCGCTGATCAGATTGCCAGCTCAGTCCCTCTCCACCGACGAGTCGCGCGCGGATTCGTGCTTCCACCGCCGTGATTCGTGCTCGGATCAGTTGGATAGCGCTGGGGGATCAGTAAATATCGCAACATGGATATGCTCCAGCCACTAAATTACTCCGACCACCGTACCCGAGCTAGCCACGACGGATTCGGTTGGGTTTGCCAGAGACAGCCGCTTCACAGCCTTGCGCCACGTGCCTTGGTACATCCATCGCATCGCCATGACTCGCATTAGCCGTCCGTTCATCACTGGGGAGCTTGCCACAGCAATTGGACACCAATCACGCGCGCCAGTAACTTCTTGTTTCTCCGACCGCTGCACGTCGTTGTCCAATTCATCGGCCACCGCTCACGGGCTCTATAAATTGAGCGCACTGCGAGCTCCGTAGGATAGTTGCGCATCCTTAGCACCCACGCTTGCCTCGAATCATCCCCTAGAACTCTCCAGTTTCCCATTCTCCCCAATTCGGTTTCCGCCGCCGTGAAAGCATCCTCACCGTGGCCAGCTTGCTCCAGGTTAGTTCAAGCGCTCTGGTCGTTTGTTCTAGTCTCCTCAAGATCTCCTAATGTTTTTCGACCCCTCTGATTGAATTAGACCGCCCTGGATCACCGACAACGCCCGCGTTCATCCATTGTCCGCGCTGTCACCGTGGACAGGATGATTTAGAGTCTCATTAGTGAAATTGAGTGAGGGGAAACGATCCTTAGGTCTTGAATTCGGTCTCGGTCAAAGTAGGGCACCGGTCATTGAGTAAATCGGCCGGTGAGAGTTCGCCGGAGCGCAGCCCAGCACCATTCGTCGTCGTGGACCTCGGCCTGCGAAGAAATAGAACTAGCAGGGGGTTTCTGTAAAGTGTCAGTGACTCCATTGAATAGTGCTGCGACCCCGCTTCTGGTTATTCAAAAAGTCTGGGTCGTCCTTGCAAAGTCTGCAAGGGCGCGGGCGTGCGCGGGCGCCTTCTTCCTGTATTGGGCCGGCTCGGGCTGGTTTCGGCCCAAAACTGTTTATTGTTTTCCTTTTTATTTTTTCTATCAGACTTTGGAAATCTATAAGAAATTGCAGAAAAATCCTAAAAATGCCAGACCAATTTTGTTAGGTTTCTAATTTCCTATAGTATTTACTAAAAATAGTTTCATGATTTTTAGTCCAAATAGGAAATTATAGAGCATTTAAAATAGCCAAAAACTATGCTTCTGGATTTTTAGGGAATAAATAATAAATCCAAAATTCACTAAATTTTTAGGATAAACTCTAAATAATATTTAGAAGCCTTGGGTAAAGTTCGGTATATTTTGGACCATGTTTGATACTTAGAACCCAAAACCCTAGCCCCTGCCCTTTTAACTTCACTATTGACTCCAGAAACCCTAAGTTCTCGGAGATCCGTGAAGGAAAGTTGTATTCAAAACCGTAGATAACAAACTTCTATTATCTTTGCATCTTCATGAGCACTACATGAGCATTCATTATTATATGTGGCTATATTTAGAAAACGAGGAGGAAGTAGAAGTCGAAGAGACAAGGACTTCACCACCACCACCACCTGAGGAACATCAGGCAGCCAACTGTTTCTATTTTGATATCTGTGGAACAGAGCCTGATTCACCAGTAACACAAGGCAAGCCCCGGTGCATTTGCCACCTCCTTGTTCCTTTTAAAATCTTTCCCACTTACTTGATGCATTAAGTGATAGGAGTTGTGTGCTAAACCATTGCTGCATTTCCTTCCTTGGATTTGATTATTCTCTTAATCCCTGATTTACAAAAAGGAATTTGCTTGTGCTTAGCCGTGCTTTAGAAAACAAAATGTTTTGTTTTTACAAAAGATGTTGCTTCAAAGTGGGTGGGATGTTTTCAAAAATAAAACTTGATGGTGGATCCATCATGGCCATGATGGGTTCAACATCGGAAAAGATGTACCTCTACCAGGTACCAAACTTTGAGTTTGAAATGATAAGCTAAGATCGGACGGGTGACTTGCACGAGAAGAGAGTCTCGGTGTAGTGTCTCCGTCTGAGTCGATTAAGGACCGTCTCGATGTAGGCTTGATGATCGAGGACCCTTTAACTGGTCACATGCCTCGTCATGGGTAAGCTTTGCCTCGGGCAGACTAATACCAGAATAAGATAACACGCAATGGGAGTGGAGAGATGGCGAGAGTAGCGTGTACCCTCCGTGGCAAGAGGCTGGACGGTGGTGTATCTGTGCTCTCGGTTGGCGTGAACCTGATCTGGTCTTAAGAACCCCGGTGGCGAGTTGACATATTCAAGGGTTAAGTGTTACATATGTCGTGTGATCGGAGATCCTCAGCTGAGTATAATCGATTCGGATCGCCTAACTTCGCGGATATGAAGACTTGGTCACTGCCCTACACGTAGCAATCCAGTAAAGAGGAAGGGTTGTTAAGAAATTGGCTAGTATAAGTCAAGTGATTGAACTAGGGTAGAAATAACTCTAGCTTCAGGTAAACTCACTTAACCTGACAAGTAAAATTTGATTTTTAAGGATCCGCTATTAGTAAGCATTTCTGCAAACAGAGTCTTTGACTATTGATAAGCCATTCCTTGATCCCCAAAAGGCCAGCATATCCTTGAGAGTCTTTTACTTTGTCGGGTAAGTCTTGCGAAAGTACAATTCGTACTCAGGGCTTTGTCCCATGTGGTTTTAGATGAAGAAGCGGCAAACTTTTGCTGCTTTTGTTCAAAGGTGGTGCCCAAGGAGGAAAACCAGGAGTAAAGCTTCGAGAGGAAAGGTCCTCCATTAAAAACTTTTTACTACTTATTTGGGAGGGGTTTTTGCCTCCCATGTTTTGTAATAATAATACTCAGCACTCATATATTTTGTTCTGGTCTATAACTATATAACTCTGTCTTACTTTTAATACAAGGTAAGTTATTGTAATTGCTTCCGCATTTTCGTACCTCCGATGTATTGTAATATCTGCGTGACGGGTGAAATGCTCTTGGGAAAGGTAAAGAAAGAAGATACTAAACTTGTCAAGTGATTCAGGGGCACCTGCGGGGTTGTCTAAGGTCCGTTGGACAAGGACAACTGTAGGTGGGCCTAATGACTTGGGAGGTTCTGTCACACTAAATGTCATAGATTCACGTAACTTGGATTGATCTATAGCATACATGTGTTCTATGCTCTATTTGCCTTTTTGCTCTTAATTGACAACTTTTGGTGAGGCAATGGGGTTAAAGGGTCAAAAATGATCCCGTTTTGGTGCTTAATGGCAAAGGGGGAGAAATTAAGGCCAAAGCAAATGGATCAACTACCACTTGTGAATTTTGAAAACAATAGAGTTAGAACTTTTGATTTGTCCAAAATACTCGTATTGCAAAATTTGGTCTCTTGTGGGGGAGAAGTTTGATTAAGGGAAAAAGGGGGAGTTTTTGGCACTTGATCAATTTTTCCCTTGGAATATCTCTCGTTTTGCCCAAACAAGTGTGTTTAACTTAGAGGTAGGAAAAAGGATTTGATTTACAAAAACAAACCAAGTGGTGGCAAAGAGTGATCCAAATATGCCAAATCATTAGCAAAACAATTTGGTTCTAAGTTGCATTGATGTTGCACTTATTTTGGTTGCTTTTTGACGTGTTGGCATAAATCACCAAAAAGGGGGAGATTGAAAGGGAAATGTGTCTTTGGGCAATTTCTATAATGTTTTGGTGATTAAGTGCCCAACACATGTAATTAAGTTCTTATGTGCCAAATAAAGTGAGAAGTGCAAATCAAGGCAAAAGGTATGTTTCTAGACTTGGTAAATTGTTTTACGTACTAACATGGTTATCCAAGTGCTAGAAATAGTGACAAAAGAAAAGGAAAACAAATAGAAAAGACTTGGCTGTGTGCAGCCAAATTATAGCTCGGCCTGGCACACCGGACTGTACGATGGTGCACCAGACAGTGTCTAGTGTGCCAGGCTGGTCCCCGGTGAACTAGCCGCTCTCGGAATTCGACAGCGGCGTACGGCTAAAAATCACCGGACTGTCCGGTGAGTCATCTGCGATGAACTCGATGCTCTTGGGAATGAAGAAAGGTGACGTGGCTATAATTCACCGGACTATCTGGTGGTGCACCAGACTGTCCGGTGAGCCAACGGTCGCCAGCGCCAACAGTCGGCCATGAAATCTGTGGACGACGCGTGGCAGCTCCAACGGTCGGAAGCCGGCACCGGACTGTCCGGTGTGCACCAGACAGTGTCTGGTGCGCCAACGGAACCGGAGCTACAACGGTCAACTGTGCCCGATTTGGAAGGAAATCACGCACCGGACAGGCTACAGTAGCTATCCGGTGGCGCACCGGACTGTCTGGTGCGCCACTCGACAGAAGGCAAGGATGGCCTTTCAAGTTGGTCTCCAATGGCTCCTAGCTACCTTGGGGCTATAAAAGGGACCCCTAGGTGCATGGAGGCGACACCTAAACATTCACTAAGCATCTTAAAACTCCAAGACTCAAATTCCATGCATTTGATTCTCTGTGTTAGTGATTTGAGCTCCTTTTGAGTTGTGAAATTGTGTTTCGAGCTCAAGTCGTGACTTGTGTGCGTAGTTGTGCTGCATATTTGAGTCTTGTGTGTGTTGCTCTTCCTAACCTTACTCTTGTGCGTTCTTTGTGATCAATATTGTAAGGGCGAGAGGCTCCAACTTGTGGAGATTCCTCGCAAACGGGAAGAAGACTATAAGGAAGAAAGTCGTGGTATTCAAGTTGATCATTGGATCACTTGAAAGGGGTTGAGTGCAACCCTCGTCCATTGGGACGCCACAACCTGGAAGTAGGCAAGTGTTACTTGGCCGAACCACGGGATAAAAATCGTGTGTCTCTTGTGTTGTCTTCTCTGTGATTGTTTTGTTCATAATAACTCGTCTCAAGCTATTTAGTCGCACTAACTCTTTCATAACTAAGTTTTGTGGCTATTTAGTGTTTGATTTTATAGGATCACCTATTCACCCCCCTCTAGGTGCTCTCAGCAGCCAAACTTCAGTTCGGTCTGGCACACCGGACAGTGTCTGGTACGCCAGGCTGGTCTCCGGTGAAAGTGCTGCTCTCGGGAATCGACGGCGGTGTACGGCTATAATTCACCGGACTGTCCGGTGGTGCACCGGACTGTCCAATGAGTCATCCACGGCGAACTCGTCGCTCTCGGGAAAAGAAGGGGGCAATGTGGCTATAATTCACCGGACTGTCCAGTGGTGCACCGGACTGTCTGGTGAGTCAACGATCGCCAGCGCCAACGGTCGGCCGCGCAATCTTTGCGCGACACGTGGTCGCGCCAACGGTCGGTTGGGCACACCAGAATGTTCGGTGTGCACCGGATAGTGTCTAGTGCGCCAACCGATCCCAGGGACCAACACTCGGCTGCTCTTAGTATGGAAAGAAATCAAGCACCGGACATGAACAGTAGCTGTCCAGTGGTGCACCGGACTGTCCGGTGCACCACTCGACAAAAGGCAAGATTGGCCTTCCAAGTTGGTCTCCAATGGCTCCCAGCTGCCTTGGGGCTATAAAAGGGACCCCTAGGCGCATGGAGGAGCACACTAAGTATTCTCTAAGTATTCTAAAGCATCCAGACTCCGCTCCCGCGCATTCACTTCATTGTGTTAGTGATTTGAGCTCCATTTGAGTTGCGAACTCCGTGTGTTGTGTTTCAAGCTCAAGTCATGACTTGTGTGCGTGGTTGTGCTGCGAATTTGAGTCTTGTGTGTGTTGCTCTTCCCAACCTTACTCTGTGCCTTCTTTGTGATCTCTATTGTAAGGGCGAGAGACTCCAAGTTGTGGAGATTCCTCGCAAACGGGAAAATACACTAAAGGAAAAGATCGTGGTATTCAAGTTGATCATCGGATCACTTGAAAGGGGTTGAGTGCCACCCTCATCCATTGGGACGCCACAACGTGGAAGTAGGCATGTGTTACTTGGCCGAACCACGGGATAAAATCGCGTGTCTCTTGTGGTGCTTTCTCTGTGACTGTTTTCGTTCACAAGAACTCGCCTCAAAACTACTTAGTTGCACTAACACTTCTATAACTAAGTTTTGTGGCTATTTTGTGTTTGATTTTGTAGGATCACCTATTCACCCCCCCCCTCTAGGTGCTCTCAGCAACGAAGGTTTCTCTAGAAGGTTCTCTTCTATAAAATTTTCTGGTATGACCTCCGAAGGACCCGCTTCGGTGTGGGCAGAGGTACCGGCAGCAATTATCTTTGGAACTTCTTTAGTTTTATTCCTAGAAGCTTCGACAGAAGAACAAGGTAGCGTCTTCACGGATTCTAGAATAGCTTCGAAAATGCTTGAAATCCTCCTTCTCCTTGGAGTGCTTATGGTAGTTGGCAGCTTCGGCAATATTGTTACTTTCGTCTTCAGCTGCTCTAGTATTTTTTCTGCAACTTGCTCTGGCTCTCTTGTCAGGTTTGCAATAATTCTAGTAGGCACAACAGGAACAACCTCTGTGGCTGGGGGGTTGTTTCCACCCTTTCACATAGCTTCGGCACATCGACCGTCGCAATGCGCCTGGGTCGGCGCGTCAAAACTTTAATCTTCTTCGACCTCGACACACCAGTAGATGCTGGGAGAGCGGTTTTCCTTTTCCTCCCTTGCTTCCGCGTGGGATAGCAGTAGTCTGGGTATACGAACTCGATAACATCAAACACCCTGTTCAATCTCTTCTTGCCACAAGCACCAAAGGCAGTTGTCATAGCTTCGTCTTCTACCTTCGAATACGCTCCAAGTATCTCATCACTTATTGCTTCTACGACATCCAACCAATCATCCTTTGGCTTGTCAAACTGATTCGTGAACTGAAATGTGTACTTCAGATAAACCAGGCCACCCTGGCTGGAGCCAGTGCGCGGCCTCCTTCGACATTTCCCACTCGCTCGCAAGAGGCCATACTTTGTATGCAATATGCTCTTGAACTAAGTCTCTTGTGCCAATAAAGGTGCACACTATGTTGAAAGCCGCCTGGCATGCTTGCACATCATTCCCAAGTGCAGTGGGTGGCCTCCAAATGCCGAAGCGAGACCATATAGGGTGTTGAATAATCCCTTTCACATCCTCCCTTTGACTCGGGTCATTTTTCACGTAAAACCATTCCTGCATCCAAGAGCCTGACCACCTGTTTCGAAACGTGGGCACAGGATAACTCGCCTCAGATCGAGGCACAAAGCTGTAACAACCAAAATTATTGTGATACTGTTCTTTTCCAGTTGTCTTCGTCTCATAAGACAACTCATGAATATTGCAAAAGCATCTTGCATCCGATTCTAGTCCTTGGTTCCTCATGGCCTAGATAAAACCCCCACTTTAATAAGAGCTTCGAGGGTAATCTGATGAAGGTATATCTCAAATGTCTTCAAAACATTGACCAGCATCTTATGAAGCGGGAAACGAAGCCCAACCTTTATGAAGCTCCTGAAGACTACCACTTCATCGCTTTCTGGCAGCGGAACGGTGTCCTCTCCCCGAGCCCTCATTATAGACACATCATGAAAATATTTCCCCTTCATCGATTCAATTTGTCCTTGCTTGATGGTGGATTTCCCAAAAACAACGTGGCTAGGTCTCCACGGCCGATCTTCAGCATTCTCATCCTCACTCTCAATATCGAAGCTTTCACTATCACTGGAGTTCTCAGACAACCCAGCCAGCATCTCATTGGAAATTTTTTCTGCATTGGTCTTCTCCATAGCTTCGTAGAAACCAGCCAATTCAGGGTCAGTGATCTTCTTCTGCTCAGCCATTCAGACGATGGTTGCGCAGATGCCGAAGCTCAAAAGTTAATCGAGCTCGAGAAAGCAAAGAAAGTTAAAATGGAAAACAAAGCGCATTCAGCTAGATAGCACGAAAAATACTCACGACACATGCTTCTATATATACACTCGGAGCCTTACAGTTCGGTGGGTCCCACAATTCAGAATGATTCGCTATTCTAGCGAAGGGAAGGTGTTTTTTGGACCTTCGGCTAAAGGCCTTCGTTCACGTCGCAGTCTAAATTTGTTACAAAGAAACAAATCAAAATTGTGAGGGGCTACTGTTGGGGGCCTTCCTCTTCCGAAGGTCCTCAAAAACATGACTGACCATATGTTTTCAGTATATGGATTATTATAGGGGGCTTCGGCTTCGACATAAAGGTTTTCTCTCATGGCAAAGACATACGATGTGAAGATGCAACCCGAAGGTGATAAGAATGGTCGTCGAAGCTGTAGCCGAAGAGCTTCAGCTTAATATGGTGACGAAGACCAAATATGATGCTGACCAAAAGGGAAAAGACTATTTGATCCTTAATGATTCATGTTATAATTATAAATAGATGTCAAGGACATAAATGTACTTTTACCCAGGCTGCGTCCATGCCTATAAATAGATGAACAGTAGCACCATACTGTTCACGCTGAATTGTATTCACTCTCTCACGTCTTCACCTTCGAGCAAGCCGAAGGTATCAATGTAATACAAATTTCATTAATATTCATATATTTTTTATGGAATGCAAATATAAATAAATTAACGAGATATAATTATTGTTTACATCCTTTTGCACTCCTATTCATATAATAAAGTGATGAAGGTATGTCTTTCTTGACCTTCGTCTGATGAGCATTATACCCGTGTGGAGATAATGCTTCGGAAGACGAAGGTCTATTATAATTAACAATTGTGTTGCCTTGTTCTTGATTCACAGTATTTGAGAGCAAGCGACCAACACTTGTAAAGCTAGCAAGAGACACCTAAGTGTGTGGTGATCCTTGTGGGGACTAAGTGACCCTCGAGATTAAGGAGAAGCACTAAACCGATCTAAGTGATCGTTAGATAGAGGAAAAGGGTTGAAAGAGACCCGGCCTATGTGGCCTCCTCAACGGGGAGTATGTTTTTTGAAACCGAACCTCAGGAAACAAATCGTTGTGTCCATTTGTGTTGATCATTACCTTACAATTTGATTCTTCCTCTCACCTCTCTCTAAGTTCTCTTTCTTACAATCTTTTTGAGTTTGCTCCCAAAGTCATACGCATCAATTGAGCAACTCATAGCAAGAAGAACTTTCTTCCACGCTTTGATTTCGTCATTTCTCATTTCTAATCCTAACCCTGGGTAAAGTTCGTATTCAAAGTTCATAATTTTCATATTTCGTCTATCACCCCCCTTTAGACGACTTTCACATGGCGTGCCCCGAGATCGGTAGGCCACCCGAGACATCCCTAGACGATGTAGAGTCGAAAAGGGATGAAGATTCGGGATGAGAAAGGATAATTCTAGGGCTAAATTACTACTACTCCTAAGGCAAGAAAATAAAGGATCTAGTAAATTGATTGATTGGATCGATAGTGGCGCCAATCGGCTGTACCCCTTCATATATAGGGGGAGGTTTGGACCCGTTTCTAGGTGTACCCAATAAATTCCCGTGTGATTAGCTTGGATAAGCACACGCGGGATAAGGACTCTCGCCCGAGTTAATCTGATTGCGAACCATTCGGGCTACACTCGCAGACCGTCCGGGGCATGGACCGTCTGAACCATATGGCTAGACTGTCCGGGCATCCCTAGGTGCCACAAATGGTGCTCAACACACGCCCAACCTAACAAATGGCAGTATTTCTTATACCTTATCAGTTCTTGTTTCGGATGCATTAACGTTGTCACTGCCTGCATCAAACCAAACGACACCTTAAAATATTCGTTACCATGTATAGTCGTGGCTAGGCTATTTGACCATTCTGTAATACTAGCATATAGCTCGTGGTAACGCCACGATCCTGATGAAGGAAGAAGAGGGGTAGATGGCGGTGGCGATGACATGAGGAGAGGGTTGACAACAACAGAGGGTCAGAGGCAGTGGCAACGCGAGTGAGTGTGAGAGAGGCTAGAGGCGGTGGGGTCACGAGAGAGGGATAGGGTGAGGGCTAAGGGATGTATGATGATCCTAAGAATACTATGCATTAGATTTGTGCGAATAAGGGAGAAGGGGCTATTTAGTGATCTTAACCGTTGATTTTGATATTTTTAAGTATGTGCGCAATTTATTTGGTGGGTTTATTAGAGGTTATGTGTGTGAGGGTAATTTGGTCAGATAGATTTTGTAAAGTTTAGACTGGTGAATTATATTACACTATGCTAAGGCTCTCTCCAACAACAATCGTAAATGCTTATATCCGGTAAATATAGAATTTTATCTGCTCATTTATCTCTCCTTCCTTTATCTCTCCAACAACTGGGTGTAAAATGACCTCTAAGGGCTGGTTTGGCAGCCCAAAAACCCGTCGGTTTCCTGGCCTTTTCTCCAGGGATAAAGCCCACGCGGATTGTTTCCTTGGGTTTATCCATATGCATGTTTGGAAGCCCATCAGCAGACTAAAATTTGTTCACGGAAGGCCTTTTTTCCGACTGGAAACAGCCCCGGCCTCGGTAGGCCACGAGATTCTCCTCGAGAGCTCCTCCTCCTCCCGGATGCCATCCCCGTGACGCTCCCAGCCGCCTCTCCCGACGCCATCCCCACGAGCGCCTTCTCCGACGCCGTCTCCGCTCCGCCGCATTCTCCGACGCCGTCTCCGCTCCGTCGTCTTCTCCGAGTCGTCACCTTCCCCTCGACAAGGTCAAATCCTACTCTAGACCCCGCTCTGCTACGCCTTGTTGTGCCCCTTCTCGTCTGCTCCTGTTGGTTTTGATTCCGCTCTAGATCTCGTCTCTAGCTTTAGTTTTAACGCTCTAGATTTTTTAATCCATGCAAAGATCTTTAGTTTCGTCTCCATGCACAGATTTTTGAATCCATGTGAAGTCTTGTCTCCAGCTTTAGTTCTGTCTGCTTGTCAAATTGGATACGGCTGTGCTGTTTTAGTTCCGTCCAGCCCTAAACTCTCATTTCCAGCTTTAGTTCCGTCCAGCTTTAGTTCTTGTCTCCATGCAAAGCTTCTCGTTGCGTCAGATAAAAAATATACTATATCCCATCTGTGAACTAACCATCACGTCGTTCGTCTGTTTTGGAGCGATCGACTGAATTTATACAGGCTCACACCAAAAAGGCTAGATTAGCTGCTGGTGATCTAAAGTTCTAAGCGGAATCTAAGCTTACACTACCACAATATGTACAGTATACACCAAAAAGGTTAGATTAGCTGCTGAAGATCCAGGATTAGATTAAAGGAGAAGCTGAATTTTATGTTCGAGAACTACGTTACCTCACACTAACATATTTCCACTCATTTCTTTAGTATTTCCATTATCTCCAAATATTTCTGAATTTTATGTTAGTATATTTAAATATACACATGAGACTGATCGAAATTAGGAGTATAGAGTATTTTGAAACCAAAGAGGACAAAAATAATATACTTCTGAATTTTACATTAATGAACCCCTTTGTTTGAGAACACAAATAATATATTTCAAATTTCTCTTCTTGAGAACACAAAACATCTTATAGGTGAACTTCCTAATTTTATAATGTTTGGTCTAGGTGATATTGTATCTAATCATTTTCAGTTGTTTTTGCTTTCCATTATATTTTGCCAAATAGACCTGTATATAAGAGTTATGTCCATGTTTTGCATGCATAAGATCCTTATAAGAGCTATCTCCACTTCTCTAGATATGGGTTCTTGGGAAGAGAAAGTTAGACAATTTTTGTTAGATGAGGAAGAAGACGACGATGAGTTGTTCTTTGTTATTCTCCCTGCTATAATTCCATACCTCTCAGAAGAGAAAGAGCCCATCCACACCTCCTCACTCATTGGTGCTAAAAAGGTTAGAGAAATCCTTGAAGGACATGAGAGTTGGTGCAAATCTGAGTTTCGAATGGAGCCAGCAATATTCAAAACCACAACAAATTTTCTTAGAAGAGAGAATTTACTACGAGACACACGAGGAGTTACCATTGAGGAGCAGCTTGGGATGTTCATGTACATGATCTCCCACAATGCTAGTAACCAAATGCTATAGAAGGCTTTTCAACATAGTGGAGAGACTATCCATAGAAAAATATCCGAAGTATTTGATATTGTTCCCACACTAACTCAGCGTTTTGTGAAGCTTCCTAGCTCTATCCAAACTCATACCAAAATTGCAACAGATTCTAGGTTCATGCCATTTTTTCAGGTGTGCTATCAATATCTTTCCTTATTCTTTTCCTTTCATTGCCAATTTGCCACATGGCCTCAATCTCTTTCCTTATTCTTTTCCTTGCAGAAATGCATTGGTGCAATCGACGGCACACATATACCCATCACCATAGCAGAACATAGGGCTGCTCCATATAGAAACAGGAAAGGAACTCTTTCACACAATGTTATGGTAGCCTGCGACTTTGACCTTAATTTCACATTTGTTTCATGTGGATGGGAGGGGTCAGCCTCAGATGCAGGGGTGCTTCGATCTGCTATTTCTAATGGAGGAATATCAGTGGATCCTGCTAAGGTTAAGGAGATAATGGAATGGAGAGTACCCACTACAGTTACTGAGATTCGTAGTTTCTTGGGATTAGCAGGATATTATCGGAGATTTATTGAAGGATTTTCTAAGATTGCTAAGCCTATGACTTCGCTTCTGGAGAAAGGAAGAGAATTTAAGTGGGACGAGAAGTGCCAAGACAGCTTTGATCAATTGAAGAAAAGATTGATGTCGCCACCAGTTTTGGTTATGCCAGATTTACAGAAAGGATTTGATATCTATTGTGGTGCATGTGGCCAAGGCTTAGGAGGTGTGCTCATGCAAGAAGGACATGTGATTGCTTATGCTTCTCGTCAGTTACGGAAACATGAATTGAACTACCCCACTCATGACTTGGAATTGGCAGCCATTGTGCATGCACTTAAGATTTGGAGACATTACATTATGGGAACCAAGTGCCAAGTGTACACGGATCATAAGAGTCTGAAGTATATATTCACTCAGAAGGATCTCAACCTTAGGCAACGCCGTTGGTTGGAGCTTATTAAGGATTATGATTTGGAGATTCACTATCACCCGGGCAAGGCAAATTTGGTTGCAGATGCCTTGAGTCGCAAGGAGCATGTTCATTCAGCTATTGTTGCCCAGCTACCCGATGAGATTGTTGAGGATTTCAGGAGACTTAACCTGGGAATAGTTGCTCACACGGAAGGAGTTACTATTGATGTGGAACCTACTTTGGAGCAAGAAATTCGCAAAGGACAAATTGGTGATGCTAAAATAAAAGAGATTAAGGATCTGATTACTGAAGGTCAAGTTCCGGAATTTACGGAAGATGAGCAAGGCACTGTATGGTTCAAGGACAGGATGTGTGTTCCTGATATTGAAAGTCTTCGAGAGACTATATTGAAAGAGGCCCATGACTCGGATTATTCTATTCATCCTGGTAGTACCAAGATGTATCAGGATTTGAAGCGGAAATATTGGTGGTATGGATTGAAAAGAGATGTAGCTGCACATGTGGCTATGTGCGATGTATGTCAAAGAGTTAAGGCTGAACACCAGAGGCCAGCTGGATTATTGCATCCACTGAAGATACCCGAGTGGAAATGGGAAGAGATTGGTATGGATTTCATTACTGGATTGCCTCGCACCCAGAAAGGATATGATGCTATATGGGTGATTGTGGATAGATTGACTAAAGTGGCTCACTTTATTCCTGTCAAGACTACTTATAAAGGTTCTCAGCTAGCAGAGTTATATATGGCTCGGATTGTGTGTTTACATGGAGTACCAAAGAAGATCGTGTCCGATCGAGGTTCACAGTTTACCTCAAGATTCTGGAGAAGCTTTCATGAGAATATGAGTACGAAGTTGAATTTTAGTACGGCTTATCACCCTCAGACTGATGGACAGACTGAAAGAACTAATCAAGTATTGGAAGATATGTTGAGAGCATGTGCCCTTCAACATGGAGGAAGTTGGGATAAGAGTCTGCCTTATGCTGAATTCTCATATAATAATAGTTATCAGGCCAGTCTGAAGATGTCACCTTTTGAAGCTTTATATGGGAGAAAGTGCAGGACTCCTTTGTATTGGGATCAAACTGGAGAAAGACAGTTCTTTGGGCCTGAACTGATTCAAGAAGCAGAAGAACAAGTTCGTACAATTCGAGAGAATTTGAGAGTGGCTCAAACCAGGCAAAAGAGCTATGCTGATAATAGAAGGAGACCACTGGAATTTGAAGAAGGAGATTATGTGTATCTCAAGGTGTCACCACTGCGTGGAATGAGGAGATTTAAAGTCAAGGGCAAATTGTCCCCTCGCTATATTGGACCATTCCTGATCTTTAGAAGAGTTGGGGAGATGGCATACCAACTCGAGTTACCTGCTAGCCTATCGGATGTGCATAATGTGTTCCACGTATCTCAACTAAAGAAGTGTCTCCGTGTGCCCGAGGAACAGTTACCAATGGAAGAGCTCAGTGTTCAAGGTGATTTGACTTACACGGAGTACCCGATCAAGATTTTGGATACTTTGACTCGGGTTACGAGAAATAAGGTGATAAAGATGTGTAAAGTACAATGGAGTCACCACGGAGAAGATGAAGCAACATAGGAAAGAGAAGAAGAGCTTCGTATAGATTTTCCCCACCTTTTCTCTAGTTCTTCTTAAATCTCGAGGACGAGATTATTTTTAAGGGGGGTAGGATTTGTAGTACCCAATTTGTAATAGAAAATCTAAAAGGGGAAATTAAATTCCTTTATATGCATGTGTGCCATCTCTATTTATCATCCCATGTGAACACCTCATTTAAGAACAAAGGATTGATAAAAGTCATTAAATTGTGCATCATGTCGAGGCTTTATTTTCTGTGCATTTTGTGATGATATAAAAATAGAGAAAAAAATGTATTAATATCTAAATGGGAATTTAAGGTTTAAAAGGAAATTCTAGAATTTGAGGAAAGGGAAGAAAAACACTAAACAAATGAAATAAAATAAATGTATACAATCCTCCCGCACTAGTATGTTCTAATTGGCACATTTAATATGAATGCAAGTGCACATTTAAATTTGAATTCAAAATTTGAATCAAAAAATTAGAAAAGGGAAAGGAGAAATATAAAAGAAAAAGGAAAGAAAATGGGAAACTGTTATTGGGCCAATTCCCACTAGGCGGCCCACCTTACCTGCACGCGCAACCTATCTCACTTCCACGCGGTGGCGCCGACACTGTGGTCCCATCGGCCAACCGCTCGGTGCATACTGTCTTTGCCGTGTCCATGGCGTGTGGGCCACTGGGCCGGATTAGTTCATAAGTGTGTTCCCTAGCGTCTATGACCGGTGGACCCTGCGGGTCGGACTTGTTCTCTGCGCGCTGGGTCACTTACCGGCGGGGCCCTGTGGCAGGCGCATTCCTAGCCTTACGCAGACTCACCTTTGGTCACCGACTTGCGGACCCATTCCGTCAGATCCAACTTCCCCGTTGAGATCGCGGGCTCCGTAACGGAACTCCGCGCCTCCCTGCTACTTCCTTGGCGCAACTCCCCTCGCCTCGCGGGTGTGTCGCGCTGATTTGCGGGTCCCCGCTGCCATCGAGTCGGCCACGTCCGCGAACTATCCTCTGGATGTGCCGTCGTTCTCGCGTGGATGGTTGCAACCGCCATGACCGGCGCGGTCCACCCAGCTGACCCCCCCTCATATAGCTGACGCAGACTCGTCTCCTCCTATCGACCGTCGTGCGCATCGTGACCTGACCACAACACATACCCAGTGCCGACCTACACCATAGCCGGGGGGGTGGAGGAAACCGAGCTCCGCCGCCGTCGGGGGAAATTGCTAAAACGGTCTCTGCACACAACCGGGTTTGATCCGTGGGCTTCGCCGGGAGCTTTGAAGGGTGTCCGTGGTGTCCTCGTCCAGGTTCAGGGACCGGTGAACCGGCGATTTCTCGCCGTTGCCAACGCTCCGCCGTGGAGCCGCATCCCGTCGTGGACCGCTCGTTGGTCGCAATCCATGCCCACGGTGAGTCCCTATTCAGCATTGTCTCATCCGCGGGATTTTGTAGCGCTATTGGGATTGGGTTTCGGTCGACCAGGCATGGATTTCGCCGCACTCCGGTGGGGATCCGCCGTAGTCATGGGGCGGCGGCGCCGTGCTCTGGGTGGTCGTGAGGTGGAGGATGGCTGTTTGCCATTGATTTTCCATTGGACGATGTAGATTAGATGGTAGGATGGCCCTCAGATCTTGATCGTGTGGCTTGCGCGAGATTAGACATTATAAAATCAGAGCCACCCATTTCAGATCGTGGGGTGGGGATTGTATACCGGTTCACGGTGGTAGTGATCTAATCGTGGCTCTCGGTTTTAGATCGACCGGCCAGAGTGCAACGTACCCCCTTCGCGGGTCAGTTTTGCAAAAGAAACCCTGGAAAACCGAGGAATAAACCCGCCGTCCAGGGATCCTGTTCCCTGTGTCTTAGAGATTTTACCCCGTGGCCCCTGCTGTTCTCAGATTTTGAGGCCCAGTCCAGAGCTGTTTAAAATGGAATAATTAAATTGGAAAATAGGTTTTTAATACAAAAATATATGCTAGAACTTCAATAATTCATAGAAAATTCATACTAACTCCAAATCACTCCATTCCAGTTCCTAAAATTTTATAATTTTATTCTCTATCACCTAGAGCCTAAGTTATGTCATGAAAACAGTAAGAAATTTATTTAACACTTAATCCTATTTAAAGCACATAAAACCTTAGAAAATCCATAACTTAAAATATATAACTCCAAATTCAGTGATTCCAGTTCCTATGATCTCATTTTAATGTATAGATTTTTACTGTATATTTTATTCATCTGTTTGGTGTGATGTTCATTTTGGCTATACTATGTATGTATTGTGTTGATGCGAATAGACGAGCAAGCCACTGTGGAATCTGAGGTTCAACCAGTTGAAGTAGCTGAGCAGGAGCTCATTGAAGGCAAGTTGTGCCCTTGACCACTTTTTACCCAATAATGTTCTTTAATATCACTTATCCATGCATAGGTTAATTTTGATGGGACCCAATAGGTCACCCTAGATTGTTTATCTCATTACCTTGTTTACCCCTGATTCACTTGGGTAGTTTGCTATTGCTTTACCTGGTTTTGGGATAATCATTTATTACCTCTATGTTCCAATTCTTTTTGTTATTCTATTTATGTTCATGTTGAGATCATTAATGTTAATTGGAACATAGAGCTTAACTTGAGTAACACGTGCCACCACAAGGGTTTAATGGGACGCCCTTGGCTGACTAATTAGGAAAGCTAGTGGAAGACTACCTTACCCGAAAGGGGCAAGGGCAGTAGGGGAGTGGTCAGTGTAGGGAGGTCCCTGGTTGATTTTGCTGCGATGGCGGTCAGCCAGGAACCCTGCATTGGAACTTCCTATAAACTGTAGCGGGTTTTCGGAAGCTAGTGGAACTTTGTAAAGGCCTCGTAGTGTTGCCCTGCCGCGCTTCCTAGGTAGAGGTGTATGGGATTCGCGACCCCTTGGCAGATGGGTAACATGACTTGTGGGTAAAGGGTACAACCTCTGCAGAGTGTAAAACTGGTATACTAGCCGAGCTCGCGGTCATGAGCAGCTCAGGACTCTCTGATGTTTAAATTATGGAACTTAAATTCAATTTGGTCATTTGCATTGCATGGGTTTATTATTAATTTTGTTCTATTACTTTACTTATGGTTTGGTATTTACTTACACTTAGTAACTGCTAATAAAATTTTGACCAACTACTTAAAAGCAATGCTCAGCTTTAACCCCTATCATTGATTAGCCTTACACATCTCATGAACTCACACCTTTGTGAGTTTATGTCCACTGGTTCCCCACAACTTGTTGAGCTATGATCATGTGTGAGCTCAAGCAGGTGGTCGAAGTGGAGCCGCCTAACACTGAGGAGTTCGATCTGATCTAGGTGGCGTTTCTCAGTTGACATTGGCGCCGACGATCCTTAGTTCGTTTTACTTTTATCTTTTATTTTGTAATAAGTCTTCCGCTATGTAATAAATACTCTGATGTTTTATGACATTTATCTCTATACACTCTGTTATTATATATGTTGTCTTCTTGGCGCATGTATGAGATGCACCTGGCTTTGTTCCTTAAAGCCGGGTGTTACAGAAGTGGTATCAGAGGAATGTTGATTGTAGGACGAGACCTAGATAGAAACGGACAAACCCTCTCCTACTTACCTTACTCTGATTCTCTCTATACTTATCTTAATCCAGTCTCACCTTCTACTGTTCTACTCTGATCATTCTTATCTTTTCTACTCTTAGACAAGATGGATTTCACAGCTTGGAATCCTACCACTATGATCTTTTTAAGATATAGGGAACCTAAGACAAAATTTAAAACTATTTTCTTTAAAAATGTTGTTTGATTGTGCTGATGCTAAATGACTGATTTGCTTCTTTGATTGATTGAATTATTATAGATGGACATCTTAATATGTACCACCATAAGGTAATAAATTAGCTACGGTAGGTAAAATATTAATCTGCTTAGCTAATAAAATTCCCCAAAGTAACCTGATTTGTAAATACCTGCCTTGTCTGCTATTCTCTTACCATATGTATCTAACTCAGATGGTCAATACCAGGCGGGGTGGTGGAATTGATTTGCCTCCTAATCGACACACTCGGTGGATACATAGACAACCCCAGCCACAACCTGCAGAGATGAATCCTCCTAATCCTCCACCAGGCGGAGTTGACCCACTGGTTGCTGCTCAGATGGCGGTGATGCAGCAAATGGCGGACACTATGGCTGATATGCGTGCTCAGATGCAACAAGAACGCCAGGAGATGCGTCAGGAAAGAGAAGATATACGACAGGAGTTGCGCCAGGAGCGAGATGAGATACGCCAGGAAAGGAGGGCACAACAACAGCAGCTGCAACAACAAATGCAACAGCAACAACAGCAGCAACAGCAGCAACAAGTGCCACTGCCTCCACCACCACCACCAGTTCCACCTCGTGATAAGCACCGGGAGTTCATGAGTCATAAGCCACCTACATTCGCTAGCTCACCTGATCCACTAGACGCGGATGATTGGCTGAAGTCTGTTGAAAAGATGCTGAATATTGCACAGTGCACGGACCGGGAGAAGGTTTTATATGCTTCTGGACGTCTGACAGGTCCTGCTGCTGACTGGTGGGATTCTTATACTGCTGCCCATGATGCTGCAGATACTATTACTTGGGCGGAGTTTAGTACACAGTTCAGGAACTACCATATTCCAGCTGGTATGATAAAGATCAAGAAGAAGGAGTTTCTGTCGCTGAAGCAAGGAAGTATGTCAGTCAGCGAGTACCGCGACAAGTTTATTCAGTTATCCAGATATGCCCCTGAAGAAGTTGCTGAAGACGAGAGGAAGCAGGAGCATTTCATTGAAGGACTTAATGGACCACTGCAGTATGCTCTTGTGGCACACACATTTCCATCATTTCAGAGGCTGCTTGATAAGGCACTGGCTATTGAACACAAGCGTGTTTAGCTGGGAGATTTGAAGAGAAAGGCAATATCTCAAGGACAAGGAAGCAGCAGTGTTCGTCCTCGCTACAGTTCACCACAGGGTACACCGACTCGACCAGGAGGACCGTGCCCAGTTCAGCAATCACCACTGAGAACTCCACCTCCTCGGCAGGCTACCCCTATTGACACCCCGACGAAGTTTTCAGGACAGAGTCCAGGCACTACTTGTTTCAAGTGTGGGAAGGCTGGTCACTATGCAAATGTCTGCCCACAGAGGATTGCTGCTACTCCAGTTCAGAACAGGCAGCAAACTCCAGGATCTGGCAAGAGATATTCTATTGCCAAAGTTAATCAAGTCAGCGTTGATGCTACCCCGGATGGTGGGGACCTCGTACTTGGTATGTTTTATGTTAATGCAATTCCTGCAACCATATTATTTGATTCTGGTGCTACACATTCATTCATGTCTGCTCGATATGCCAACACAAATGAAATACCACTGCTAAATATGAGAAAACCCATGATAGTAATTACACCTAAAGGGCCTGTTGAGGCGAATCAAATGACACGTAGATTGACATTGACCATTATGGGTAGAGAATTTGGAGCTACTGCTATAATATTAGAGTCAAGCAGTATAGATTTGATCCTTGGTATGTCATGGCTAAGAAAGGCAAAGGCCGTTATAGCATGTGGTAGAGGTACCGTAGAACTCACTACCACTAAAGGAGAAAGATTTCAAGTTAATATTGCAGTAACCTCCTCATCCATGCGTGCAATGTTCTTTATGCCTGAGGAGTTTGTTGGTGACAACATCCGGGTGGTTAGAGATTTTCCGGATGTCTTTCCAGAGGAGTTACCAGGGATGCCACCTGATAGAGAAGTTGAGTTTGTTATTGATCTCTTACCTGGAACCGCCCCTATTTCTAAACGGCCATATAGGATGTCCGTAGAGGAGTTGAAGGAACTTAAGAAGCAGTTAACTGAGTTACAAGAGGCTGGGTACATTCGTCCGAGTTCCTCACCTTGGGGAGCACCGGTCTTGTTTGTACAGAAGAAGGATGGATCGCAGCGGATGTGTGTGGATTATAGATCTCTTAATGATGTTACGGTGAAGAACAAGTATCCGTTGCCCCGTATTGAGGATCTATTTGATCAGATGAGAGGTGCAAGAGTATTTTCGAAGATTGATCTCCGATCCGGTTACCATCAGATGAGGATTAGACCATCGGATATTCCCAAGACGGCTTTCTCGACTCGATATGGATTATATGAGTTCACAGTTATGTCGTTTGGATTGACTAATGCCCCAGCTTATTTTATGAACTTGATGAATAAGGTGTTTATGGAGTATTTGGACAGATTCGTCGTGGTATTCATCGACGATATTCTTATTTATTCTCAGAGTGATAGCGATCATGAGGAACATCTAAGATTGGTGCTACAAAAGCTGTGAGATAACCAGCTATATGCCAAATTCAGCAAGTGTGAGTTTTGGATTGGCGAGGTGCCATTTCTTGGTCATATTATTTCTAATGGAGGAATATCAGTGGATCCTGCTAAGGTTAAGGAGATAATGGAATGGAGAGTACCCACTACAGTTACTGAGATTCGTAGTTTCTTGGGATTAGCGGGATATTATCGGAGATTTATTGAAGGATTTTCTAAGATTGCTAAGCCTATGACTTCGCTTCTGGAGAAAGGAAGAGAATTTAAGTGGGACGAGAAGTGCCAAGACAGCTTTGATCAATTGAAGAAAAGATTGATGTCGCCACCAGTTTTGGTTATGCCAGATTTACAGAAAGGATTTGATATCTATTGTGATGCATGTGGCCAAGGCTTAGGAGGTGTGCTCATGCAAGAAGGACATGTGATTGCTTATGCTTCTCGTCAGTTACGGAAACATGAATTGAACTACCCCACTCATGACTTGGAATTGGCAGCCATTGTGCATGCACTTAAGATTTGGAGACATTACATTATGGGAACCAAGTGCCAAGTGTACACGGATCATAAGAGTCTGAAGTATATATTCACTCAGAAGGATCTCAACCTTAGGCAATGCCGTTGGTTGGAGCTTATTAAGGATTATGATTTGGAGATTCACTATCACCCGGGCAAGGCAAATTTGGTTGCAGATGCCTTGAGTCGCAAGGAGCATGTTCATTCAGCTATTGTTGCCCAGCTACCCGATGAGATTGTTGAGGATTTCAGGAGACTTAACCTGGGAATAGTTGCTCACACGGAAGGAGTTACTATTGATGTGGAACCTACTTTGGAGCAAGAAATTCGCAAAGGACAAATTGGTGATGCTAAAATAAAAGAGATTAAGGATCTGATTACTGAAGGTCAAGTTCCGGAATTTACGGAAGATGAGCAAGGCACTGTATGGTTCAAGGACAGGATGTGTGTTCCTGATATTGAAAGTCTTCGAGAGACTATATTGAAAGAGGCCCATGACTCGGATTATTCTATTCATCCTGGTAGTACCAAGATGTATCAGGATTTGAAGCGGAAATATTGGTGGTATGGATTGAAAAGAGATGTAGCTGCACATGTGGCTATGTGCGATGTATGTCAAAGAGTTAAGGCTGAACACCAGAGGCCAGCTGGATTATTGCATCCACTGAAGATACCCGAGTGGAAATGGGAAGAGATTGGTATGGATTTCATTACTGGATTGCCTCGCACCCAGAAAGGATATGATGCTATATGGGTGATTGTGGATAGATTGACTAAAGTGGCTCACTTTATTCCTGTCAAGACTACTTATAAAGGTTCTCAGCTAGCAGAGTTATATATGGCTCGGATTGTGTGTTTACATGGAGTACCAAAGAAGATCGTGTCCGATCGAGGTTCACAGTTTACCTCAAGATTCTGGAGAAGCTTTCATGAGAATATGAGTACGAAGTTGAATTTTAGTACGGCTTATCACCCTCAGACTGATGGACAGACTGAAAGAACTAATCAAGTATTGGAAGATATGTTGAGAGCATGTGCCCTTCAACATGGAGGAAGTTGGGATAAGAGTCTGCCTTATGCTGAATTCTCATATAATAATAGTTATCAGGCCAGTCTGAAGATGTCACCTTTTGAAGCTTTATATGGGAGAAAGTGCAGGACTCCTTTGTATTGGGATCAAACTGGAGAAAGACAGTTCTTTGGGCCTGAACTGATTCAAGAAGCAGAAGAACAAGTTCGTACAATTCGAGAGAATTTGAGAGTGGCTCAAACCAGGCAAAAGAGCTATGCTGATAATAGAAGGAGACCACTGGAATTTGAAGAAGGAGATTATGTGTATCTCAAGGTGTCACCACTGCGTGGAATGAGGAGATTTAAAGTCAAGGGCAAATTGTCCCCTCGCTATATTGGACCATTCCTGATCTTTAGAAGAGTTGGGGAGATGGCATACCAACTCGAGTTACCTGCTAGCCTATCGGATGTGCATAATGTGTTCCACGTATCTCAACTAAAGAAGTGTCTCCGTGTGCCCGAGGAACAGTTACCAATGGAAGAGCTCAGTGTTCAAGGTGATTTGACTTACACGGAGTACCCGATCAAGATTTTGGATACTTTGACTCGGGTTACGAGAAATAAGGTGATAAAGATGTGTAAAGTACAATGGAGTCACCACGGAGAAGATGAAGCAACATAGGAAAGAGAAGAAGAGCTTCGTATAGATTTTCCCCACCTTTTCTCTAGTTCTTCTTAAATCTCGAGGACGAGATTATTTTTAAGGGGGGTAGGATTTGTAGTACCCAATTTGTAATAGAAAATCTAAAAGGGGAAATTAAATTCCTTTATATGCATGTGTGCCATCTCTATTTATCATCCCATGTGAACACCTCATTTAAGAACAAAGGATTGATAAAAGTCATTAAATTGTGCATCATGTCGAGGCTTTATTTTCTGTGCATTTTGTGATGATATAAAAATAGAGAAAAAAATGTATTAATATCTAAATGGGAATTTAAGGTTTAAAAGGAAATTCTAGAATTTGAGGAAAGGGAAGAAAAACACTAAACAAATGAAATAAAATAAATGTATACAATCCTCCCGCACTAGTATGTTCTAATTGGCACATTTAATATGAATGCAAGTGCACATTTAAATTTGAATTCAAAATTTGAATCAAAAAAATTAGAAAAGGGAAAGGAGAAATATAAAAGAAAAAGGAAAGAAAATGGGAAACTGTTATTGGGCCAATTCCCACTAGGCGGCCCACCTTACCTGCACGCGCAACCTATCTCACTTCCACGCGGTGGCGCCGACACTGTGGTCCCATCGGCCAACCGCTCGGTGCATACTGTCTTTGCCGTGTCCATGGCGTGTGGGCCACTGGGCCGGATTAGTTCATAAGTGTGTTCCCTAGCGTCTATGACCGGTGGACCCTGCGGGTCGGACTTGTTCTCTGCGCGCTGGGTCACTTACCGGCGGGGCCTTGTGGCAGGCGCATTCCTAGCCTTACGCAGACTCACCTTTGGTCACCGACTTGCGGACCCATTCCGTCAGATCCAACTTCCCCGTTGAGATCGCGGGCTCCGTAACGGAACTCCGCGCCTCCCTGCTACTTCCTTGGCGCAACTCCCCTCGCCTCGCGGGTGTCGCGCTGATTTGCGGGTCCCCGCTGCCATCGAGTCAGCCACGTCCGCGAACTATCCTCTGGACGTGCCGTCGTTCTCGCGTGGATGGTTGCAACCGCCATGACCGGCGCGGTCCACCCAGCTGACCCCCCCTCATATAGCTGACGCAGACTCGTCTCCTCCTATCGACCGTCGTGCGCATCGTGACCTGACCACAACACATACCCAGTGCCGACCTACACCATAGCCGGGGGGGCGGAGGAAACCGAGCTCCGCCGCCGTCGGGGGAAATTGCTAAAACGGTCTCTGCACATAACTGGGTTTGATCCGTGGGCTTCGCCGGGAGCTTTGAAGGGTGTCCGTGGTGTCCTCGTCCAGGTTCAGGGACCGGTGAACCGGCGATTTCTCGCCGTTGCCAGCGCTCCGCCGTGGAGCCGCATCCCGTCGTGGACCGCTCGTTGGTCGCAATCCATGCCCACGGTGAGTCCCTATTCAGCATTGTCGCATCCGCGGGATTTTGTAGCGCTATTGGGATTGGGTTTCGGTCGACCAGGCATGGATTTCGCCGCACTCCGGTGGGGATCCGCCGTAGTCATGGGGCGGCGGCGCCGTGCTCTGGGTGGTCGTGAGGTGGAGGATGGCTGTTTGCCATTGATTTTCCATTGGACGATGTAGATTAGATGGTAGGATGGCCCTCAGATCTTGATCGTGTGGCTTGCGCGAGATTAGACATTATAAAATCAGAGCCACCCATTTCAGATCGTGGGGTGGGGATTGTATACCGGTTCACGGTGGTAGTGATCTAATCGTGGCTCTCGGTTTTAGATCGAGCGGCCAGAGTGCAACGTACCCCCTTCGCGGGTCAGTTTTGTAAAAGAAACCCTGGAAAACCGAGGAATAAACCCGCCGTCCAGGGATCCTGTTCCCTGTGTCTTAGAGATTTTACCCCGTGGCCCCTGCTGTTCTCAGATTTTGAGGCCCAGTCCAGAGCTGTTTAAAATGGAATAATTAAATTGGAAAATAGGTTTTTAATACAAAAATATATGCTAGAACTTCAATAATTCATAGAAAATTCATACTAACTCCAAATCACTCCATTCCAGTTCCTAAAATTTTATAATTTTATTCTCTATCACCTAGAGCCTAAGTTATGTCATGAAAACAGTAAGAAATTTATTTATCACTTAATCCTATTTAAAGCACATAAAACCTTAGAAAATCCATAACTTAAAATATATAACTCCAAATTCAGTGATTCCAGTTCCTATGATCTCATTTTAATGTATAGATTTTTACTGTATATTTTATTCATCTGTTTGGTGTGATGTTCATTTTGGCTATACTATGTATGTATTGTGTTGATGCGAATAGACGAGCAAGCCACTGTGGAATCTGAGGTTCAACCAGTTGAAGTAGCTGAGCAGGAGCTCATTGAAGGCAAGTTGTGCCCTTGACCACTTTTTACCCAATAATGATCTTTAATATCACTTATCCATGCATAGGTTAATTTTGATGGGACCCAATAGGTCACCCTAGATTGTTTATCTCATTACCTTGTTTACCCCTGATTCACTTGGGTAGTTTGCTATTGCTTTACCTGGTTTTGGGATAATCATTTATTACCTCTATGTTCCAATTCTTTTTGTTATTCTATTTATGTTCATGTTGAGATCATTAATGTTAATTGGAACATAGAGCTTAACTTGAGTAACACGTGCCACCACAAGGGTTTAATGGGACGCCCTTGGCTGACTAATTAGGAAAGCTAGTGGAAGACTACCTTACCCGAAAGGGGCAAGGGCAGTAGGGGAGTGGTCAGTGTAGGGAGGTCCCTGGTTGATTTTGCTGCGATGGCGGTCAGCCAGGAACCCTGCATTGGAACTTCCTATAAACTGTAGCGGGTTTTCGGAAGCTAGTGGAACTTTATAAAGGCCTCGTAGTGTTGCCCTGCCGCGCTTCCTAGGTAGAGGTGTATGGGATTCGCGACCCCTTGGCAGATGGGTAACATGACTTGTGGGTAAAGGGTACAACCTCTGCAGAGTGTAAAACTGGTATACTAGCCGAGCTCGCGGTCATGAGCAGCTCAGGACTCTCTGATGTTTAAATTATGGAACTTAAATTCAATTTGGTCATTTGCATTGCATGGGTTTATTATTAATTTTGTTCTATTACTTTACTTATGGTTTGGTATTTACTTACACTTAGTAACTGCTAATAAAATTTTGACCAACTACTTAAAAGCAATACTCAGCTTTAACCCCTATCATTGATTAGCCTTACACATCTCATGAACTCACACCTTTATGAGTTTATGTCCACTGGTTCCCCACAACTTGTTGAGCTATGATCATGTGTGAGCTCACCCTTACTGTCTCACACCCCCCCCCCCACAGGAGGAGAGCAGGTGGTCGAAGAGGAGCCGCCTAACACTGAGGAGTTCGATCTGATCTAGGTGGCGTTTCTCAGTTGACATTGGCGCCGACGATCCTTAGTTCGTTTTACTTTTATCTTTTATTTTGTAATAAGTCTTCCGCTATGTAATAAATACTCTGATGTTTTATGACATTTATCTCTATACACTCTGTTATTATATATGTTGTCTTCTTGGCGCATGTATGAGATGCACCTGGCTTTGTTCCTTAAAGCCGGGTGTTACAGAAATTTGGCTCAAGCGCAAAATTAGGTTTGTCCCTACTCTAATACCATTGCTCTTATTAATCCGGCAATTGTGGTACATTGGAGTACAAACATCTGATTTATTCTTTGGTGCTAATTGTAGGTTGCTTAGAAGCAGTGTGCAGTGATGCGAGGCATGGATGCGAGGTATGGATGTATTTTTTATTATTATTTCACTATCCCTAGCTATAGTAGTAGAGAGGTTGCCTGACTCAGTGATAAATAGAGAGGTTGCCTGACTCAGTGTTTTGTTGGGCATGGTTTACATGAATGCCATCTTGTTGAATACTATAGTTGCTTACATCAGAAACAAATCATGACCATGCAAGATGCTATAATACTTGGTTTGTGTAACCATTTTGTAACACCCCAGGATCCACAAACACCCTGAAATGCTACTAAACTACACAACTAACATTCATATATAAAACTTCGACAGCATCTCCTTTGGAAATTTGCATAAACGTGGAAGCAACAGAGTATAAACAGATATCATGATAAGAAAACATACTAGACATTAATAATCTGCTAGCAATGGGAAGATAACCATAACGACATAAACTGAATTAACTAGTGTGCACGACTAGTTAAAAACAAACATCCTTGACAAGAAGTTTCTAATTAAATCATGGTTGTGCCTGGGCAGCGTTATTATGAGAGTGAAGGTGGACGTGCTGCTACTTCCCTCATTCCCAACATGAATTAAGTACCTGCATTGAGTAATGCAAGAGTGAGATGAAACATCTCAGCAAGTAAAATATTTTGACGAGATATTTAAACCAAAAGAATTGAATTAATCAACATTTTAAAAGGGATCACAATTGAGATCAGAAATACTTGTAGATATAGAACTCAATAGTCCCAAAATAACCAATGCCATCTCATTTCCTCGAACGACCACAATAGGTTGTATAACACTTCCCTGCGTCAACAATACCTGCAAATATCACTTCAATGTATGCATAGGAATGCAATGTGTAAGTCCTCTGCCTTCATATCTCTTAGAGTATAAAACCACACCATCTGCAAATATCACTTCAATGAATGCATATGAATGCAATGCATATGTCCTCTGCCTTCATACCTCTAAGGGTATGAAGCCGCATCGTACCCCTTCTCGGGCAACGTACGATGCTAAGTTGTACCGGTACGGTCGGACCATAGGTCACGACAAAACTTCAGATGCAAGTGAATCATGCAATGTATATGACATGCTGCATTTATCAATATACTTCACTTCCTTCAAATACAATACAAACCTCAAACAATACTTCGTTTACCTTCAGATACAATACAAACCTCAAATAATACTTCATTCACCTTCAGGAGTGTGAATTAATCTCGTGGGTCATACTCGAATCATCATCATCATCAATATATGATTAAGCATCAATATAATACAATCAAGTAAAGCATCCCATAGAGTTCAATTACGAAAGAATTCGATGATTCTGAATATTAGAGTGTAGGCGATGAAACGACAAGTCAAAACGGTAGCAACCACCGCTACATTCACTTGCCTTCATCGAAGAAGAAAATGTACTAAGCATGATCCGGAGCATAACCACCTGTTGCGGGGCATAAAACTTAGTACAAATATTTCATAAACATTTGCCAACAATCAACAAATCGTTCCTACGCTTGAAACCAAGACCTGGTGAAAAGACTCCCACCGTGAACCACATGTCAAACAGCAGCAGCGCTGTTTGTTAATTTTGTATCTTTAAAATTATAACAGTAGTGATATCAAACAAATACTCTAGAAGTATCTACACAAAATACTCTACAACTTCGGTATTCAATAGATAATTAAATTCTGCCATCTATAAGTCTAAAACATATTACAAGATAACTGACTGAATCTGTTTTAGACAGCCGCATAGTTAACTTTCAAAATTCGATATCTCACAAACTACTCAACCAAAAATCATGAAATTCTGCTGGAAGTAAGAACTTTTATCCCTCTACAAAAGTCTCCATAGCTGGGAGAGCCAATTCGGCCATTTACTTGACGAAACCTACCAGTGAACAGACCCGCTCATTTCTGTCAGGCCAACAGAAACAGCCACCGTAAAACAAATATAACTAGAGTTTCATAATTCATATGAATGCACTCTTTAACAATCTGGAAAGATTATGAAATTATCTACAACTTTTCTTACAAACCCAAGGTTAAATTCTGTTGATAAAATTGCCTAAATCTTAATAGAACAGATTCTGCACAGAATTATGAGACTGAAAAAGTGCTATAATAAAACTGCAATAACTTTCTGATCTGATGTCCGATTGAGGTGTTCTTCGCGGCCACGGAAAGATATCTAAATTATCTACAACTCATAAATATACTTTTTATTTTTTTGAGGCCTCTAAGACCACGGAAAACTGGCATGAACAAAAACTATCGAATCTGTTATTCTGCAGAGACTAATTTCGAGATCAAAAATCTAATCTTCCATCTAATCCAACATAAAGGGCTAATTGCAGGGCCTAAAACTCATCCAAAACAAGGTAAAACATCCATCAAGTGGGGACAATGGAGAGAGGAAAGGAAATCCAACCAATTCTTGAAGAGGAACGATGACGACGACAGGCGACTGTGTGCCCTAATCTTCCCTCTCTTCTCTCCCTTGTTCTTCCTTTCTTCTCTTGGGCAAGGCACAAAAGGGGATGGCTGCTAGGGTGGGAGGACGTGGCTGCTAGGGTTAGGGAGGTATAAATAGAAGAAAACTCCCTCAATCCTAATATCCAATGGCTCAGATCGACCGGCACTAGAAAAAACTCATTCAGACTCCAAACAAGGCAAACTAGTAGTCGATCGGAATCGTCTCGACGATATCTATGCATCTACGGTCTCCGATCATCAGTAGGACACACCATATTAGGATTATAAACATGGTTTGGTTTTTAGGGTATTATATTCTACCCTCCTTAAAAGAATTCGTCCTCGAATTCAGCCACTTCTACAAATCAAGACATTCACCAACGGTAAAACTCAACCAAACACCCTAAATAGACTCATATAGTAGACTAGTAGCCTTGACGAGATCATGAAAAGAGTTTTTCATGAAATAACCTCTAAGTCGGACTAATTTACCAAAGAAAATGACACACCTTGACAACAATCATAAAACAATATAAAATGAATTCCCAAGGCATTGTCATAGGTGCAATCAACACTAGGATTTGCTATCATTGAATTTGGATGCAACCATACATCAAGATCAATGTCTTAAAACAACACTCTTTTTATGAAGAGGTAATATGCACTAAGAACAACTCTTACCAACTTCAACAATTCATTTTAATTCAATTGTCAAACATCCACACCAGATGAATGCATAAGAAGATCAAACACCTCACATCAAAGCACCACGAAATAAGTCGTTCTATTGAAACAAAACTCCTAATCTTCCTAAACCTTGTTCTTGACGTCATGAAAAAGATAATCATGTAATCTAACGTTCTTTACACCCCACAAAAGGGAGAAAGTCTACAGAACTAATGGAGCAATAAAGCCAACAAGAAGCCAATAACATTCTGTGCGGCACAATTCATCGAACAAATGCCAAAAACTCCACAAAGAGCACTGACAGCACAGCAACAACACAATACTTTGCTTAACTAATGTCACTATACTTCATCCAACAACTCAACTAAAAAAAATATCCAAACTAGTAAGGATAACCTACTCATAATATAAGTCTTCATCTACTGTAGTTCAGAAACTTACATTTCATTCCATCATACGATGCACTCAAAGTACCAGACATACAGGGTCAATAATAACCCTGTAATCCTTCACACACATGACAAACATCTCAATCTGATGTAAGAACCACATCATTTAGAAATAGGTGACTTACCACACCCAACCAACTCTAGACTAGGCAATGACTTCATTCAAACCAATAGATAAGTGGTCCAACAATGGCTCCACAAGCATGCATCAGGGAGATAACCATCAGATCCTCAACGTATTAATATATAATCAATGGATCAAGAAAATAAAAGATTTATTCTATAATTAGCATGACTAACATGCAACCACTTTAAACCACATCTAGGCTTTGTGGCTACTAAAACACAAGATAGAAGGGAGACATGTAATCCACTCTGGCTAGCTATGTAAAGACTTTCCCCCCAAAATCCATATAAAAGTACCAATATTCATTTCTTTCAGAACTGGTTTCTCGGCATAAACAATCATTCCTTGCAAAGATAGTTGGAGCTATCCACCAACCGCCCAACAACTTAAATCCAAATCGATGGTTACCTTGTAACCCAAAACATGCAATTCACACTCCCCTTAGAAACATCCTCGATCAAACATATATAACAATATTATTGTAATAAAACTCAACCATGAAAAACATGTTGAAAACAACATAGGCATACACGTATATCACAAGCATAATAACGACTTCAATCTCACAAAAGAACAGCGATATCAATCTTATTAATAAACAATATCAAAATTTAGAAATGAATTATATCAGGCATTAAGTCATAAACAACTTACCACATCACCGTAAAGGATTAGGGAGGGTGAAATTATTTCATCTGCACTTCAAAGACATTAACATATATCAAAGATATTTGAACCCACAACCTTCCTATATGTGCAAGTGTGTCAAATTTATCTTCAAATTGCCAAGAATCTAAAGCCTATGCTTTGATACCAACTGTAACACCCCAGGATCCACAAACACCCTGAAATGCTACTAAACTACACAACTAACATTCATATATAAAACTTCGACAGCATCTCCTTTGGAAATTTGCATAAACGTGGAAGCAACAGAGTATAAACAGATATCATGATAAGAAAACATACTAGACATTAATAATCTGCTAGCAATGGGAAGATAACCATAACGACATAAACTGAATTAACTAGTGTGCACGACTAGTTAAAAACAAACATCCTTGACAAGAAGTTTCTAATTAAATCATGGTTGTGCCTGGGCAGCGTTATTATGAGAGTGAAGGTGGACGTGCTGCTACTTCCCTCATTCCCAACATGAATTAAGTACCTGCATTGAGTAATGCAAGAGTGAGATGAAACATCTCAGCAAGTAAAATATTTTGACGAGATATTTAAACCAAAAGAATTGAATTAATCAACATTTTAAAAGGGATCACAATTGAGATCAGAAATACTTGTAGATATAGAACTCAATAGTCCCAAAATAACCAATGCCATCTCATTTCCTCGAACGACCACAATAGGTTGTATAACACTTCCCTGCGTCAACAATACCTGCAAATATCACTTCAATGTATGCATAGGAATGCAATGTGTAAGTCCTCTGCCTTCATATCTCTTAGAGTATAAAACCACACCATCTGCAAATATCACTTCAATGAATGCATATGAATGCAATGCATATGTCCTCTGCCTTCATACCTCTAAGGGTATGAAGCCGCATCGTACCCCTTCTCGGGCAACGTACGATGCTAAGTTGTACCGGTACGGTCGGACCATAGGTCACGACAAAACTTCAGATGCAAGTGAATCATGCAATGTATATGACATGCTGCATTTATCAATATACTTCACTTCCTTCAAATACAATACAAACCTCAAACAATACTTCGTTTACCTTCAGATACAATACAAACCTCAAATAATACTTCATTCACCTTCAGGAGTGTGAATTAATCTCGTGGGTCATACTCGAATCATCATCATCATCAATATATGATTAAGCATCAATATAATACAATCAAGTAAAGCATCCCATAGAGTTCAATTACGAAAGAATTCGATGATTCTGAATATTAGAGTGTAGGCGATGAAACGACAAGTCAAAACGGTAGCAACCACCGCTACATTCACTTGCCTTCATCGAAGAAGAAAATGTACTAAGCATGATCCGGAGCATAACCACCTGTTGCGGGGCATAAAACTTAGTACAAATATTTCATAAACATTTGCCAACAATCAACAAATCGTTCCTACGCTTGAAACCAAGACCTGGTGAAAAGACTCCCACCGTGAACCACATGTCAAACAGCAGCAGCGCTGTTTGTTAATTTTGTATCTTTAAAATTATAACAGTAGTGATATCAAACAAATACTCTAGAAGTATCTACACAAAATACTCTACAACTTCGGTATTCAATAGATAATTAAATTCTGACATCTATAAGTCTAAAACATATTACAAGATAACTGACTGAATCTGTTTTAGACAGCCGCATAGTTAACTTTCAAAATTCGATATCTCACAAACTACTCAACCAAAAATCATGAAATTCTGCTGGAAGTAAGAACTTTTATCCCTCTACAAAAGTCTCCATAGCTGGGAGAGCCAATTCGGCCATTTACTTGACGAAACCTACCAGTGAACAGACCCGCTCATTTCTGTCAGGCCAACAGAAACAGCCACCGTAAAACAAATATAACTAGAGTTTCATAATTCATATGAATGCACTCTTTAACAATCTGGAAAGATTATGAAATTATCTACAACTTTTCTTACAAACCCAAGGTTAAATTCTGTTGATAAAATTGCCTAAATCTTAATAGAACAGATTCTGCACAGAATTATGAGACTGAAAAAGTGCTATAATAAAACTGCAATAACTTTCTGATCTGATGTCCGATTGAGGTGTTCTTCGCGGCCACGGAAAGATATCTAAATTATCTACAACTCATAAATATACTTTTTATTTTTTTGAGGCCTCTAAGACCACGGAAAACTGGCATGAACAAAAACTATCGAATCTGTTATTCTGCAGAGACTAATTTCGAGATCAAAAATCTAATCTTCCATCTAATCCAACATAAAGGGCTAATTGCAGGGCCTAAAACTCATCCAAAACAAGGTAAAACATCCATCAAGTGGGGACAATGGAGAGAGGAAAGGAAATCCAACCAATTCTTGAAGAGGAACGATGACGACGACAGGCGACTGTGTGCCCTAATCTTCCCTCTCTTCTCTCCCTTGTTCTTCCTTTCTTCTCTTGGGCAAGGCACAAAAGGGGATGGCTGCTAGGGTGGGAGGACGTGGCTGCTAGGGTTAGGGAGGTATAAATAGAAGAAAACTCCCTCAATCCTAATATCCAATGGCTCAGATCGACCGGCACTAGAAAAAACTCATTCAGACTCCAAACAAGGCAAACTAGTAGTCGATCGGAATCGTCTCGACGATATCTATGCATCTACGGTCTCCGATCATCAGTAGGACACACCATATTAGGATTATAAACATGGTTTGGTTTTTAGGGTATTATACATTTAAACTAAACATGTGTCAATTGGTGTTACTTGTAGAGTGCAAAGTGGAAGCAACACATGAAGTCGACATGGAGAAGGAAAATGCAATGACAGTCCACATGAAACTTGTGAAAAAAGAATTAAATCCCAAAGTTCCTAATGAAGAGACTTGTATTACAGTTTTATGTTATATTGTCTATCTATTTGTGTGAATGGAGATGACCTTGCTGGATGGATTAGCTTCGTTAATGCTTTAGTTTGCTGCTGCTGCTTTAGTTTGCTACTGATGATGCTTCTACTGTAATTTACTACTTTATTTTGCTCGACAAACTATTGTGATGATGGATAAAGTGTGATGTGATGATGGATGAACCAGTTTATTATGCTCCAGTTTACTTTGTTTGATTTTTTTCTATTTTTTTAAGTATTATTTATAGCATAGTTATGAATGAACCATTTTTTGATGATGGATAAAGTTCTCATCCAATATAGTAGTGTAGAGTTGCTGCTGGCTATGTTTTGAGACTAAAATAGCTTTGGATTAAATCCTTGGTTGCCAAAGGGTGGCAGGAAATTATATCCTAGTGGGGAAAATCCTCCATAGAAATCGAGGTGCCATTTAAATCTCAGTGGTGGATTTTTTCCATGGGTTTTTTTCTCAGTTGCTGCCAAACCAGCCCTAAAATTTAGAGGCCGTCCTTCGTCCGCTAGAAGCTGAGGTTGTACGGCGGGCTCAACCAGCCGTTGGCCATCCATATCTTCGATGAGTTGCTTGCCATAGTTGGAGAGAGGCGACGCTATTGGTAACAGCTAGAAACACTTCAAATCCACCTGACCCTCCTCATTCACCAACACCTAGAAACACTTGACACAAATACAGGGTCATTATCAAGTCAGTACAACTCTCCTTGCTTTCCTAGTTGGGGAATTTGCACAACCAATTTCTGCTGAAGATTCCATCGGTGGCACAAGTTCACATCAAGAAGACACGAGGACAATCTGTCGTGGGGAAGAAGACATGGGGACAAGCAGGTGAGAGGAAGAAGGCATGGGGACAAGATGTTGAGGCACAAGGCATGGACACAAGCTGATGTGACGAAGAAGCATCAGGAGGACAAAAACGCAGAGACGACAGTGCAGGAACGAAGAGAGCTACGACGAAGAGGAGTACTCGGCGGAGATCGCCGACGAGCGACCACAGGGGCATCGTCGTTGTTACAGAGCTGCCGGTTATGGCTGATGACGCTTGACGACGGCTTAAACCGGCGAGAACAAATTACCAAACCTGTGGGGCGTTATAATACTATAAATCTAATTGCTTCCTTCGCAGTAGTAATTTTATGAAGCCCACTTATGGGAATACCTTTGTTCCAAAAAAAAAGAACTCATTGGTGGGAGAGAGGTGACAGCTGCTCCCCGAGCAATGCACTGCACCTATTCGACGAAATGTATGAGAAGCATAGACAAATGAATGTTCACAGATTTGTAGTATTGAAAGAATATTATTTTCATCGTTTTTATTGCCGTATGTTACGTACGTCCAAGTGAAATATAAGAAAATAAATAAATAAATATGGCAGTTTATGTATTTTTGTTAATATTATATGGTGCCGTTTGGTTCACATATTGGTAACGTAACGGGTAATCGATAACGTTAAATCATGTTTTTAAGTCAAAACGTAATTGATACCACACTACAAATGGTTATCGTATTATTCAAATTTGTTACCACCGGTATTCGAGTGTAAATCGTTACCATTACCATTTACGTTACATTTCGCGAACCAAACGGTATCTAGATATAGATGACCGATTTAGAGAATGTTGCTGGAGCTAAACAAATAGAAAATAATTTTTTAAAAGAATGCTGTAAACAACAGTAAATATTAGTTTATAGAATAAAATTTAGGGACGTTGCTTGGCTGAGTGTAAGACCATTTCACCGTTTGTGAATCGTGATGATTGTTGTCGCCCTTATTTTTTTTAAGTAGGGTTCATGGGCTTGCTGCCAGTGCGAATTCAGCCTGCGTAATTTGGGCATCCAGTTAGAGCCGTCGCCACACCAAGAGCCAATCGTTTCGTTTAGGTCATGGGCTATGGCCGTGGCCCGTGGCCAAGCTGTGCAGTGATATTTTCTTTGAGACATATCTGGCGCATATTGAACATTGATGCACATAGTGCATATATTAAATCATGACCACTCATTTTAGATATAACGTCTCTAGTTAATTATTCAATTTATAAATAACACCTTCCACCACCACACACAACCACGTTGGAGGGTGTCCTTAGCAAAATATATCAAATAACTAGAGACGTTAGATCTAAAATGAGTGATGTTGATTTAATATATGCATCAATCTTCCATGTGCACCAGATATGTTGTCATTTTCTTTTTGCGGCTCTTTCATTGGAATGTGCTTCTAGTGATATTTTTAGTTAACATCTAATAACATTACGCATGTTACATGGACGCAATTGTTATCTCCACCAGTTTACCTATCTTCATATCTATATTAAAACTCTATTCTATGAAGAGTGTATTTTACAGTGTAAAAAGTATTTTGAATGAACATATAGATGAACTGCTGGACATGGTTTTAAGACAAGGAAAAAAAGACATGTTGGATATCCACTATATTCTATATATCTCTAGTATTGCTTGACATGGGCCATGGACCGGCCTTATTACAACCCTAGTGAGTACACATTTTATCTACCCCAAACACTTTTGGACCATCCTCCTCTTTGCTCTGTCTATACGTGCTTCTATCTTGTTTTAGTATGTATAATAATAATAATAATCACAATCTACATAAAACACGAGACCACAGCCCTCAAAATGCAACGAAAAATTGAACTGCCTCCTCCCTCTCAGCCTCTTGTGCTCTCGGTCAAAACGCTACGATGGCCTTGGTCGTCGGCGACCCGCTGGACCCTGATCGGGAGGCCCTTGGGGAAGTCGACGAAAGGGTAGACGAAGGCCTGGTCCGGCTCTGCCAGCTCCCACCGGAAGTTGAGCACCAGGTGGTGCAGGAAGATGGCCATCTCCAGCTTTGCCAGCTCCGACCCGGCGCACAGCCGCGGCCCGCCGCCGTACGGCATGAAGCTGCTTGGCGCGTTGCTCTGCAGCTAGCATAGCAACAGCAGTGGCAGCAAAAAATATTAAACACATGCGATGCGAGAGAGCGCATGATGGATGAGAGAATATAATAGATAATCCTTGAGGAGAAAAGGAGCGCGCTTTCGACGGGCTCATCGTCTCATCAGTGATCAGTAGTGGAAGGAGATCGATCGCCACTGACATTCACAGCGACGCCGATCGCCTGAACCTAGTACGCTTGCGTCGCGTCGTCGGCTCAATCACCTTAACACATATGGATTGGATTGGGGTCAATACTAGAGTATCCAAACAAAACCTTGGTTTGCCACGGATAAGAAAAGGACGCGTCGGCGACGGACGGAAGGATTCCGAGCAGAGCATTCCGAGCACCCAACGTGGCGTTCGTTTTCAGTGCTCTTGGAGAGCTGGAGTAGTCCCTCGTTCGGCACGAACCCAGAGCTGCGCTCCCGCCTCCCGTAGGCCGAAGCTGGCAAACTAGGACGTCTCTTTCGACCGGAGACCACGCGAAAGATCGCGCGCCGAAACATTCCCTTTCGCGCGCATCAGCTGATCAGCTCCATGCCGCCCTCTCATCAATAATGGAGGGCAAGCGAGCGGCATAGCTGTCGTGCTTTGGCCGGGTACTCTTCACTCTTGAGAGGCGTGGCGTGGCACATGCATGCATCTCACGCCGCAGATTCTAGCGACACAAGCCGTGAACGTTTTTAGAGGCGGATTTTCTCTCGTACTGTCATGCTCGCGCGGATACTTTCCTCTGGGTCCATCGGCGATCGACGTTCATCCACATCTACTGCTCAGTTAATCAGTTCATGCTGACTTCATTTTTTTTTGCAGAGCAGTAGTTTGCGAGGGGAGGGGAGGGGGTAGGGCACTGACCTTCCATCTCCAAGGGTTGAACCGGCTGGGGTCCTCGTACAGCGACGAGTCCAGGTGCACCGCCGCTAGAACCGGCAGGATTTTCCACCCCCGCGGTATGTCGTACCCTTCATTTTGAGGAGAGCGGCGAGAGACAATCAGACAACATGCAACGCAATTAAGCAAGCAGAGAAACGGTCAATGCACCGGCCGTCTGCATGTGCTGTGCGTGACCGATTTCAGGAATCGCGTGCTTAAGATTTGGTGTTAAAAGGGGGTTGTACCATTGTAGTGCACATCTCGGATGACCTTCCGGTGCAGGAACCTGACCACGTTGCCGAGCCGCAATGTCTCGTTTATAACCTGCACGAACACCAGGGAAAAAAATAAACCTGTTAATAAAAGAAAGAAAAAGAAAGAAGAAGCTCCATCCATTTTGCAGCTAGCTGCCTGACGAGGCATTCGACATCTAACAGTTGGTTTTAGGTCTCGCGACGGAATTCTGTTTTGTTATACATGAGACCCCTGAGTAGCGCGTACTTCTCAGCATATGTGGATTGTTGCGAGACGATGGGGGCAGCCAGCACTCTAAAACCTCCCAAAACAAAAATAATATATATATGAAGAACTCTGCTGGGAGATGATGAGAGCAAGAGGAAGCAGACGCCATGCGCTCCAAAAGTAGGCAGCCAATTATTCTGCGCGGACAGGGAGACCCATGGTCTCCGTTCGTACATGACATTTCTAGAGAGAGGGAGTTGCAGTTGCTATCCTGTACCACGCAACCAGACGAGGCGGTTTGTGCTGGTACGAGTTGGACGGGAGCAGGCCAGGTAGCGAGCAAGGGGATGGGGATCTCGCGCTACCACTGCAGTCGAAGGAAGGAACGAACAGAACAAATTAAAGGGGGGCGCTTACACACTGCGTGAAAACCATTTCCTTGTAGTCTTCCCAGCTCAATTTGGACGCCCCTCTTAGCCTTTGTCTCCTAGCAATCAGGAGATGCTCCTCCTGCAAGTCATATGCCGGTGTAAACTATTATTTATATATATATATATATATATATATATATATATATATATATATATATATATAATTCCATGGTTTTTTTTGTTTTGACCAACATCGACATAGCTAGCTCACTGTGCAAAGTTTGAAAACGGACCAGTGAACAAAAGCAGGTGCTAGTGCTCTGTAAAATTAACTGATTGCTGGTTCGGATTTGTACCCGGAGTTCTTGCACGGCCTTAGGGCACCCTTCGAGGAAGAAGATGGCGAGGGCGAGCGCCATGGACGAAGTCTCGTGCCCCGCGAACAGCAGGCTCAGCAAGAGGTCCAGGATCTGTTCCTTGGACAGGTTGGATTGCTTCAGGGCCCATCCAAGAAGGTCGTCCTCCTCCACGCTTGACTTCTCCCTGCTCATCTTCTCAAGCCTGTCCTCCATCTTCCTCTCTATCACTCCAAGTATGGACGCGCGTGACTACAAAAAAACACCCCATGCACCACGGGCAACTGTACCATGTTATTTTGAGATCAACGAAAGTAAAACTTTTTTTCTAGTGCAAATAAAGGGGTGTTTGGTTTTTAGGGACTAATTTTTAGTCTCTCTATTTTATTCTATTTTAGTCTCTAAATTACTAAATATAGAAACTAAAACTATATTTTAGTTTCCCTATTTAACAATTTATGAACTAAAATAGAATAAAGTGGAGGGACTAAAGTTTAGTCCCTATAAACCAAACACCCCCTAAGTCATCTATTGTGTATGGAAGATATCGGAGACCAGTACTACACTACTATCTTTAGGTGTTGCCTAACTGCCTATCCGTCCAGGGCCAATGTCTTTTCGCTAGCTCGTAGCTCTGTCTGTTTTTGAGAAAACAGTGTCCTTGCTCATTCAGTCAGAGGTAAAAATGACATGTAACTACCACCAAATATGGATAGAGATTGTTATATTTTCATCATCTCTTGCTCATCCATCTCGTTAGTAAAACAGAATCGGCAAAGTATTTATTTGGTTTTTCAGGTATGATTGGCGTGCGTGAGCTAACAGAACGGCCTTTGCTATTTCGTTTGACCGCTAATAAGTGCATGCGAATTATGAAGGTGCTAACAATCACCAGCTTATTAACAATGTCTCAAGTGCGGGTCAGCAGTTGAATCATGATAAATGATGGGCTCTCCCAACGCATAATCATGTTAGGTTATGGAGACCTGATCATTGGTTTTCTCTCGATCAATAGTCTACCAAAAAAAAAAACTCCCCAAGAAATTAAAGAGAGCTGAAATCCCCACATGGAATTGTATGATGCAAAGATCCTGTGAATAAAGCAAAGGCATGCATGCCGCGCCTGGGAGCAATCACTAAAGTTCATCTGAGGGTGACCTCTCACGGGGAGTGAAAAGCGGGCAACATTTTTATGGGGCCATGAGTGATGTGGGGGAGGAGATAGTATGATATTGGCTAGCTAGGGAACGAAAAATAAAGAAAAACAAGCTGAGCAGCAGGCCTTAATTTGATCTGCTAAATAAATCTAGCTGTCAGCTATGCAGTTAGGTGCATAAACTTCAGAAGAACTTCACCCACCCAGCATGCATGTAGAGATGATGATGCCTGTAGAAACTAAATTTAAAAGCTAGATCTCTAGTGTTTTTTTCCCCATTCTGTGGATGCATCAATGTCCATTGAGAACACAATATGAGGCGCGCGGTATGTGTGCATATATATCCAAGTGCCTGTGGCAGGAAAGAGCTGATGATCCACTGGTCTGTGTGATTGGACCTGACGCAGCAGGACGTGTGCATAACAACACATCGATCCTTGGACCATCCACAAATCTGAAACCCCACGCTGCTCCTGCCCCTGCCTACCATGTATAGACTATATATATTTTGATCCATGGACCATGCCCCTAGCTTAGCTAGGCCACCCACACACAAACTACCAAACAAAAACTTAACAACCTATCCCTCTCTCTGCACTAGCTTTCGTATTTTTGTTTTTCTGATGAGAGATGTGTGAGTACCAAACAAAACGTTGACAGGCTAGTAGGGCAGGAGAGATACACCTAGAAGCTAGTCCCTTTAGCTAGCTCTCCGCTCGTGTGCATCATATATTCAGATATATAGATGCATGGCCGTAGTGTGGTTGTTGTGCGCTGCATCGATCATCGTCTGATGAAACGTTGGTTGCCGCCTATTTTTGGAAGCAACAAAAATCCGTGTGCCGCGCGCAGACAACTGCAGAGTCGACACATATATTATACGCGCGCGCACGTACGGGACTAGCAGCTGCCAGCTAGGGAGAGTAGTAGGTAGTCAGAGATACGAACGAAGACGAAGACGACGACGACGACCTACCTTGAGCGCCTTCCAGTAGGCCGTGCCCGGGAAGTTGAGCGGCGCTGACACGACGCCCTTCATGAAGGTGATGTACTCCAGCCGCAGCCGCTCCGTCTCCTCCTCGCCGGGGTCCATGCTCATTATGTTCTTCGCCATCAGGTTAAACGTGAACTGCACTCGTCATCCGGCCGGCCGCGCGCCCATCACCGGTTGTTATCCCGGCCGGGGCACCGGTTGTTAGCGGCGATCCTTTGCATAGATTCAGCCACATATATAGATAGAACTGATCTGATGTGGCACGTACGTACTACGCGTGGAGACAAATTAAAGAGTCAGAAGAAGGATGGTGAGTACCGTACCTTCTTGGCTTCGTGCTGGGCGGAGAAGGTGCCGTCGGAGGGCGGCCAGGAGCGGAGGACCAGCAGGGTGTGGCGCTCCACCTCGGGGAGCAGCACGGCGCGGAGGCGGACGGAGCTGAGGAAGTTGAGCGAGATAGCGCGCATCTCGCGGTGCGCGTCGCCCACGAGCACCAGCATGGACCACTTGCCCAGGATGCCGCCGATGCTGCGCGGGTAGCTGCACTCGAACAGCCGCCCCTCGTTCTGCAGGATGTAGCGGTTCAGCCCCGCGTCCGCCGACACCACCGTCCGCTCCCCGAACAGGCTCGACCGGTATATCTTCCCGTACCTGCATGCACGCACGCATGGACGTCGCCGCGTTAGCAAGCAAGCAATCAAGCTCTCGGTCTCAGAGCTAATTCTAATTCAATCGATGTCGCGCCATGCATGATAGGTGCGCGCTGCTCGCTGCACCGTGCATGCATGTCGTCTGCACAGAGGTAGAGACAGCGGCGGCGGCGACGCACCGTGCGACATGCCGCTCCATGAAGCGGCCCACGGAGGTGGCCGGGTGGGCGCGGAGGTAGCCGAAAGTCTCGCCGACCAAGGGCCATCCGCGGGCGCCCGGGGGCAGGTTGGGCCGCTTCTTCTTCTGACGGCGCCACTGGTGGGTGCCGTGGCATTTGGCGACGGTGGTGGTGTACAAGGCGAGGAGGGCCAGCAGGATGAAGGGAAGGAAGAAGAGGAGCTCGCTGGTTATGGAGGCCATCATGGCGCCCATGAGCTCCTGCTGATCAGAGGTCTAGCTTTCTTCAAATTTATTTCCTGCCTGCTGCCTCTGCCTGATCACTCGCCCGCTTCGTTGGTTTTTATGTGTGGAGAGAGAGGACGGATGGGTTGGAGAGAGAAAGCAGGAGAGGGAATGAATGAAGCGCCTTTATCTCTGGATTTCTCTCTCCCTCTCTCTCAGCAAGTGCAAGCTTTGGGCAAGGAAAAAAAACTAGTAAGAAGCTAGGCGCCCCACTTCGTCCCCCCTTCTGAGCTCTGTGGTGCTCTTATAGGTTTTTTGAGAGGTAGCTGTGGGGTCCTTTAATTTAGGCCATATTTCAAACTTCTAAAACTAATAATTTCTAAGAATTAAAATTTATGAGAGGTATAGAACAGGTCCACTAATGGACCGGTTAATTGTTAGCTATATTCTTAAATAGTTATTACTAGTTGTTAGCTACCTCAACTCAGTTAAAACCAGCTAATATGTGGTGCTAACCAAATTGCTCTGGGTCGTTTCTACTTATTAGCTAATAGTTAGCTAGCTAATTTAGCTATCAACTTATTAGTCAATTAATAATTAGCTCTAGAAATTTAAAACAAAAACTTAGGCTATGTTTGATTGCGCTAGAACTAATAATTAGCTGACGATATCTAAATAGTCTAGCTAATAGTTAAACTATTAGCTAGTTTTAGCAAATTAGCTAATAGTTAGCTAGCTATTTGTTAGCCAACTAATTTCACTATATTTTTAGTAAACTAACTATTAGCTATAGTGCATTCAAATAAGCTTTAATAAAAAAAATAATTTTAGTGCGGCACAAGGAGTAGGTTAGGGTCACTCATTAAAACATCCAATGTTTAGTACGTGTTATATAAGATGTTTGAATGAATATTACGAGTATTAAATATAGTTAAATTATAAAACTAAATACATAGTAGGTTTATTAGATTCATATTACACCGTTTAGTGCATATCTGTATAATTAATTTTATAATTAGATTTTATTTAATACTTATAACTAACATCAACATTTGTTATAGACTAAAATTTAGGAACGTGCCACGCACGATTTGACTCGTCGACAGCCAGCATCCAACCCGATGGGGCGATGGTTGCTGCAGGTTGAGAATCATTGCTCGAGCCAATCAAATATGCTGGTCAGGTTGAATCTGTTAACAGCTTATAATCAGGTACGGTGTAATAAAAAATACAAGAAAGCTCAGTTCACAGAATTTGCTTTGGACCACGCATTATCTCTAAGTTTACTCCTTATATATATATATATACCATCAAAAAATAAGTTTGCTTGCCTATATGATTAGCAGTTTCTTCTTAGTCTTATACTAACAAGTTGTTCGTGCTTTGCTATGGTTGTTATATATCATATAAATAGATATTGAGATATTTTTCAAATATAATTATTGTTTATTTTAAAGATTAATGTATATGTGGTATGTTATTTAGCCCTAAATTTCTGAAGTAGAGAGGCGTGAGTTTGAGTGCTTGCTCTGCACTATTTTTTGCGCGGTGTGGTATCTGTTGTAATTTTAGAGAAATAAGTGACATACTTCCATCATATTTAAATATATTAAATATTTTAATTCCGAATAAAATAAACATATAACTCAGATAAATGTCATATGTAAATATAACAGCAATGAACAGTAGCAATTCTAGGGCATGAAAACATGTGAAATAGCTACTCAAGTCCATTTGAATATTAAACATGACAAGTAGATGAAGAAGACAGATTAAACACATAAATATGATGGTTTATATTAAGATATTGCTCTCAAAATAGCGGGTTACTGCACTAGACAGCCCTCCAACGCTAAGTGGTGATCAGAGATCCTCGACTAACGTGACAGTCCTACCTTACCAAATCAGGGTTTTAGAACAAATATTATAAGCCTAGAAATCAAGCATGAATATCAAGATCAAAACAATGTACACAAGAATTAAAGAACAATAATGAACTTAAATAATCAGCCTGCACAATAGTGAAAGAAATTACTAGGCATAAATAATATTAATGCTGAAAATAATAACACACTAAAACTCAGACTGTCACATCGTCTCACTACACCGCTATTATCATCGAGCAATCAAATCCGCCCACAAATTGTGCAATCACAACCAAGTAAATTATACTAGCAGATTGCACAAAATTACTCAATAAATATAGAGAGGCAACGGGTAACTCACAGCACGTAGATTGTCTACGTGGGAAGACCAGCTCAACAAACACAAGGTTCTGTCCCAGAAAACCAATTCCGCCGCCCACGTCCGGACCTGCACGGCAAGAGGTTGACAGAGATACTAGAGCCGCTACCGGAGCCGAGGGAGACATCCATGGTACCAGCCCGAGAAGAGGAACACCGCGCAGCAGGGAGCCCAAGCACCAGACCACGGTGGACAGAGACCAGACAGAGTGCACAGCACCACACAGGTACCCAAGCACAACAGAAAAGAACATAGTACACAATCGAGCACAGTGCCACCTCCAGATCCAACAGAGAGGATGAAATCCTCCACACTGCAGCAGCCACAACACAACCAGCAATGGCGGCAGCAATTGGATCAACGAGTGGGGAGAGAAAAAGGTGGAACAGCGAGTCTCACAGTGCGATACAGGGAGGGAGAGAGCGTCCATCCTTTAAGGGGCCGAGAGGAGGAGCGCTTCACCGAACTTCCGAGTATCATGACCAACTTGTCGTCCAAATCGGTGAGCAGGTGAGGGCACCGCCACTCGCCTCCAGCCCTAGCCGCTCTGCTGGCCGTTGGCTGCTCTTCCCACGCAATGCATGAAGTGCCCTGTCTTTCTTGCCAGCCGGCTGGGTTGGGCTGCTCGGCCTTTGGGCCTTGTAGCATCCTAGCCCGGCTGGCCATTATTTTTTTATTTCATTTCTTATATTTTCTTATAAAAAAATAAAAGGGAAATACCTGAAATGAACAGCAATCCCCACCTATTTCACTCTTATTTTCTGATCAATGTCATTGAGCTCCCCGAACTGTTTATATACTACTTTTCGGCAGAGGTACTTGTTAGGTTCGAACCAAAGCCTATCCCAGTGTACTCTAACCCTGTACGAGTAAGCGGAGGACTACGCCTTGATCCACAAACCCTAGTGTGAGAATCTTCGCACAAAAGGCACACGGTACTAGGCAGATTATCTGCTTCTCTTACGGGGTAGGGCGTTACGGTCATGCCCTTTAATATCTATTCATGAGCTCACTAGAGAGAGAACCCCATTCTCTCCCGGACTGCGACCCCACAGTTAGCTCATATAGGTGAAATCGTTAAGGATATTCTATAGGACAATTTTCCTGCTTATAGCATTGACTTCATTAAGAGCATATCGCTCAACCTGCCATACAGACAGAGCACAACAGCTCATGAGACTCTGTAGGACAATTTCCCTGCTTATAGCATTGTGCTCTTAGTTCCACAGTGCTTTGTTTCCAGGAGCTTGGATCTCGGGACCTCCGGTCACACAGGACAGTTATCCGTAGTTGAAACCGCTAACAGGGTACGAGTCCCATTCCCATGCACGCTGCTTGAATTAGCTTTTAAGCCAGTCCTTTGGTGAAAGGATCAGCAAGGTTCCTTTCAGACTTGATGTAATCTATGGTTATTACACCCGTCTCCATAGCATGCCGACATGAATCAAGTCGTCTTCTGATATACCTCGAGGATTTTTTGTTGTCCTTTCTACTGTTCACTTTTAGCAACACAGAAGTGTTGTCACAGTATACTAGGACAGCCGGTATCGACTTTGCCAGCATTGGAAGGTCTGACAACAGGTCTCTCAACCATTCAGCCTCCAATGCTGCTGAATCAAGTGCAACTAATTCAGCCTCCTTGGTGGAACATGTCGACACTGTTTGTTTAGACGATCTCCATGACATAGCCCACCAGCTAAAGTGAACACATAGCCACTTGTAGACTTCATTTGATCTGAGTTAGAGATCCAGTTTGCATCACTAAATCCTTCAAGTACTGACAGAAATCCGGTATATTTAATACCAAGATTCATCGCTCCCTTCAAATACCGAAGCACTATGTACAAAGCTACCTAGTGTCTATCTTCTGGACTGGCCAAATAACGAGCCAGTCTTCTTACTACATATGAGATATCTGGTCTAGTTGCACTACTCAGGTACATGAGAGATCCGATGATCTGTGAATATAGTAGCTGGTCACAGGCTCGTCTTCATGTTTACTGAGCGTGTAGGATGGATCATAGGGCGTGGTGACTGGTTTACAGTCCATATGTCCAAAGCGAGTTAGGACCTTTTCCACATAATGGGATTATGACAGTAATCCCATCCTCACCCTTTATTAGCTTGATGTTCAATATTACATCAGCTTCACCCAAGTCCTTCATATCAAAGTTCTTGGAGAGGAATACTTTTGTCTCTATGATAGCCTCCAAATCGGTCCCAAATATCAATATGTCATCAACGTATAAACACATGATGACACCTTTGCCCCCAGAGAAGCGATAATACACACACTTGTCGGCTTCGTTTACACAAAACTCGGCAGTGGTTAGAGTATTATTAAACTTCTCATGCCATTGTCTGGGAGCTTGCTTAAGACTATATAAGGATTAATCAAGCGACACACTTTGCTCTCTTGTCCTTTAACCACAAATCCTTCTGGTTGCTGCATATAAATTTTCTCTTCCAGCTCTCCATTTAGGAATGCTGCCTTTACATCCATTTGATGAACAAGAAGTTTATAAGCAGCAGCCAGCGCCAAAATCACACGGATTGTGGGCAATCGAGCCACAGGAGAATAAGTATCAAAATAATCCTCCTCTTTCTTTTGAGTAAAACCCTTAGCCACAAGACGGGCCTTGTACTTTTCAATAGTACCATCGGGTCTCCTCTTCCTCCTAAAGATCCATTTGCAGCCCACAGGCTTGCAACCAGCTGGGAGATCAGTTATCTCCCAAGTTCCGTTCGAGATGATTGAATCCATCTCGCTACGGACAGCCTCCCTCCAGTACTCTGCATCCAGAGATGTATATGCCTGAGAGGGAGTATGGTTCTTCATCCACTAGATAAATAATATAATCATCACCCAATGACTTTTTAGTCCTTTGTCTCTTACTCCTCCTTAACTCCAAATCTGGAGTCTGGTCATGGACACTCGAGGGCAGAGAATATGTCCGAGATGGACCATCTAGGGCTACTACTTCCTTATCCCGCATAGGGAAGATGCTCTCAAAGAATGTCACATCCCGAGATTCCATTATGACATTTACAACGACTTCACTCGTCTCGGGATGGACCACTAGAAATCTATAAGCTGCACTATTATGTGCATAACCCAGGAAGACACAGTCTACGGTCTTAGGGCCTAACTTTCTCTTCTTTGGCAACGGGATATTCACCTTTGCAAGGCAGCCCCAAGTCCAAAGATGCGAAAGATCTGGCTTCCTTCCTTTAAATCCTTCATAGGGCGTGGCCTCATGGTTGCGAGGCGGTACCCTATTCAGGACATAGCATACCGTGAGTACTGCCTCGCCCCACCAGATGTCAGGCATCCCCGAACTTTGTAACAAAGCATTAGCTAAGTCACACACTATTCAGTTCTTCCTTTCAGCTACCCTATTTGATTGAGGTGAATATGGAGCGGTGGTTTCATGAATGATTCCACACTCTTTGCAGTACTCATCAAAAAGATTGAAAAGGTATTCACCTCCTCTATCAGACCGCAGCCTTTTAATTTTTTGTCTAACTGGTTTTTAACTTCAGTCTTATAGATCTTAAAGTGTTCTAGTGCCTCATCTTTGTTCTGAGTAAGTAAATATAACAGAACCTAGTAGCATCATCTATCAAGGTAAGAAAGTATCTTTTACCACCTTTTGTAATTATACCATTCATCTCACAAACATCTGAGTGAATTAGTTCTAAAGGAGTGGTACTTCTGCCTTCAACCGTATGAAACAGTTTTCTAGGCTGCTTAGCTTGCACACAAATACCACATTTTACACCTTTAACATGTTTATATTTAGGAATTAAAGACATGTCACTTAATCTCTTAATGGCCTCAAAATTCACATGACATAAACGGGAATGTCATATATCATTAATGGAATCGTTATTACAGACCACATTAACATGGTAAGAAGAATGATTGTTCAAAACAGAAAGACGGAACGAACCGCCTGACTCATATGACTTACCAACAAAAGTACCAAACTTAGACATGACCACTTTATTAGACTCAAACACTAATTTGAGACCCTGTTGACATAGCAGCAACACTGATATGAGGTTCCGGCTCATCGAGGGCACATAGAGCACGTCCTTCGGCACGAGCGTCTTCCGTGAAGTTAACTTCAGGTAGACCTGTCCAGTACCTCGAACTGCTGCCGGAACACCATTTTCCATCAAGACGGGTGTACTGTTGTATCCTTGGAAAGAAGAGAACATGGATCGATAAGCACAAATATGAAGAGTAGCACCGGAATCCATCCACCAGTCATCTGATGGACTTGCCATAAAGGTCTGAGGTGCATACCCTGGGGTGGAGTTAACCACCACGTTCCCTTCTTTGCGCTGAGGTGGAGGACCTTTTCCCTTCCTAAGTTTGCACCTCCGAGCTGTATGTCCGGAGATACCACAAACGTAGCAGATAAAATACTCCTTTTTCTTCATCTTTTTGGACTTAGGTTGGTTCAGATTCTTCTGTGTAGAGTTTTCTTCTTATTCTAGAATTTTCTATCTCCACCCTTCTCAACAACGTGAGCCTGGAGTTGCTAAGATGGCTTGTTACTGGCCCTTGCACGCTCTTCCACATTTATCGCAGCTGACAACTCAGTGAGAGTCATTTGCTTCTTCATGTGTCGGCGTGAAGTCACAAAGTCTCGCCAAGAAGGCGGGAGCTTTGCCAGTATTGCATTCACCTGAAAACTGTTTGGTAGGACACAACCATATTGGACCAAGTTCCTAATAAGGAGTTGAATCTTGTAGCTGCTTCATAACAAACCTTCCCTCAGCCATTTTATAGTTGATGTAGTTTTCCATTGTGAATGACTCATTGTCAACTTCAGAGAACTCGTTCTCAAGTTCAGTCCATAGACACTTAGCAGAGGTAAAACCAGAGTACACGTCAAATAAGCGGTTCGACAAGACGTTCAACAGACGAGATCTAAATAGTCTAGCTAATAGTTAAGCTATTAGCTAGTTTTAGCAAATTAGCTAATAGTTAGTTAGCTATTTGTTAGCCAACTAATTTTACTATATTTTTTAGCAAACTAACTATTAGCTACAGTGCATTCAAAGGAGCTTTAATAAAAAATTAATTTTAGTGCGGCACAAGGAGTAGGTTAGGGTCATTCATTAAAACACCCAATGTTTAGTACGTGTCATATAAGATGTTTGAATGACTATTACGAGTATTAAATATAGTTAAATTATAAAACTAAATACATAGTAGGTTTATTAGATTCATATTACACCGTTTAGTGCATATCTGTATAATTAATTTTATAATTAGATTTTATTTAATACTTATAACTAACATCAACATTTGATGTGATATAGACTAAAATTTAGAAACGTGCCACGCACGATTTGACTCGTCGACAGCCAGCATCCAACCCGATCGGGCGATGGTTGCTGCAGGTTGAGAATCATTGCTCGAGCCAATCAAATATGCTGGTCAGGTTGAATCTGTTAACAGCTTATAATCAGGTACGGTGTAATAAAAAATACAAGAAAGCTCAGTTCACAGAATTTGCTTTGGACCACCCATTATCTCTAAGTTTACTCCTTATATATATATACCATCAAAAAATAAGTTTGCTTGCCTATATGATTAGCAGTTTCTTCTTAATCTTGTACTAACAAGTTGTTGGTGCTTTGCTATAGTTGTTATATATCACATAAATACGTATTGAGATATTTTTCAAATATAATTATTGTTTATTTTAAAGGTTAATGTATATATGGTCTGTTGGTTAGCTCCAAATTTCTGGAGTAGAGAGACGTGAGTTTGAGTTCTTCCTCTGCACTATTTTTTGCGCGGTGTGGTAGCTGTTGTAATTTTAGAGAAATAAGTGACATGCTTCCATCATATTTAAATATATTAAATATTTTAATTCCGAATAAAACAAGCATATAACTTAGATAAATGCCATAAGTAAATATAACAGCAATGAACAGTAGCAATTCTATGGCATGAAAACATGTGAAATAGGTACTCAAATTCATTTGAATATTAAACATGACAAGTAGATGAAGAAGTCAGATTAAACACATAAACATGATTGTTTATATTAAGATATTGCTCTCAAAATAGCGGGTTGCTGCACTAGACAGCCCTCCAGCGCTAAGTGGTGATCAGAGATCCTCGACTAACGTGACAGTCCTACCTTACCAAATCAGGGTTTTAGAACAAATATTATAAGCCTAAAAATCAAGCATGAATATCAAGACCAAAACAATGTGCACAAGAATTAAAGAACAATAATGAACTTAAATAATCAGCCTGCACAATAGTGAAAGAAATTACTAGACATAAATAACATTAATGCTGAAAATAACAACACACTAAAACTCAGACTGTCACGTCGTCTCACTACACCGGTATTATTATCGAGCAATCAAATCCGCCCATAAATTGTGCAATCACAACCAAGTAAATTATACTAGCAGATTGCACAAAATTACTCAATAAATATAGAGAGACAACGGATAACCCACAACATGTAGATTGTCTACGTGGAAAGACCAGCTCAACGAACACAAGGTTCTGTCCCAGAAAACCAATTCCGTCGCCCACGTCCGGACCTGCACGGCGGGAGGTTGTCGGAGATACTAGAGCCGCTGCTAGAGCCGAGGGAGACGTCCACGGCACCAGTCCAAGAAGAGGAACACCGCGCGGCAGGGAGCCCAAGCACCAGGCTACGGTGGACAGAGAACAGACAGAGTGCACGGTAGGTACCCAAGCACAACAACAGAAAGGAAAACAGTACGCAATCGAGCACAGTGCCACCTCCAGATCCAAAAGAGAGGATGAAGTCCTCCATACTGCAGTAGCCACAACACAACCAGCAATGACGGCGGCAACTGGATCAACGAGCAGGGAGAGAAAAAGGTGGAGCAGCGAGTCTCACAGTGCGATACAGGGAGTGAGAGAGCGTCCATCCTTTAAGGGGCCGAGAGAAGGAGCCCTTCACCGAACTTCCGAGCATCACGGCCAACTTGCCGTCCAAATCGGTGAGCAGGTGAGGCCACCGCCACTCGCCTCCAGCCCTAGCCACTCTGCTGGCCGCTGGCTGCTCTTCCAAGGCAAGGCACGAAAGTGCCCTGCCTTTCTTGCCAGCCGGCTGGGTTGGGTTGCTCGGCCTTTGGGCCTTGTAGCGGCCCAGCCCGGCTGGCCATTATTATTATTTATTTCATTTATTATATTTCCTTATAAGAAAATAAAAGGAAAATACCTCAAATGAACAACAGTAGCTGCGTGGGCGGGGTCGGTTGCTGGGCAGACGCAATAGTTAGCTGCGCGGGCAATGTCAGTCCACGGGGCAGCGCATAGGGTAGGCCTAGAATGTCAGTGTGGAGGGTGAAATTGTAGTAGCACTAGGCGTTTACATTATGTTCTTACGGAACTGCTTGTCTCTGATATTCGATTTTAGTTTGACCAAGATTTTTTTATAAGCTATGGTCTAAAGAACATGAGCGTTTAACAATCACGATTATTACACATATGTACTTAGTGTAAAATAACTTGTTTGATACTAAGACTAATAATGGTTGCTCATCTGTTGACTGAATACGAGCTGAACGCATTATGACAATTTTTTTTGTTTGCTTATATAAAGTTTATTATGATAATAACTAATGCATAGAAAAAGATGAAATTTAAAAAAAGCCGAAGCATTTTCTTTTTAGAGTCCATAGAAATCGAAATGGGTACAACAGTTAATCGCCCAATCAAAGCAATATATATGTATCATGATGATGCCACCATATATCAATACTAGTGAGACGGAATGGGAGATGAGTCGCAAGGGGAGAAAGAAAAAATGGCGCTCGGTCCCCTGGGCCGTTTCTTCTTCCTCCTGCGCCCTTCCCTCTCCTTCGCATGGTTCGCAGAGTCGGGTGGCGCGGTCTCCTGCTGTTGGGCCGCTTTCTTCGCGCCTCGCCCTGGCCCAGGGATACAGTATCCCGGCTCATTCGGCGAAGCGGTCCCTGGATAGGCGCTCTTCTTGGATCGGATGGAATCAAGGTGTCACGCCGCTTCCTGCTTCCCCTCACGCGTGAGTCGTTTCGTTCGCAGTCTTCTCCGCCCGTAAACCCCTCTCCCTCGTTAGGGTTTCCTCCGGATTTTGTTGGTGCGTATTCTTTTCCTCACTGCGCCGCCTTCCTCTCGCACCTCTGGTCTCTCCCGTCTTCGGTGAGGTCTAGTTTTGGCGGAGGTTGGTGCGTTTCGTCTTTTCGGCCGCCGGTGGTTGAGGAGGAGTGGCCGCGTCTGGGATCTGGCGTTTTTCGAAGTCCTTCGAAAATCTCTGCTATGGATCCGAAAGGAAAGAACCCTCAGAACTCCCAATGGGATCGTTGGGGTCCGATGGAGAAGCCGCAAGGTACTCATTCTTGGAACAGACCAAGAAACCTTAGCTGGAAGCTGAAGCCGAATGTTGGCAAATCTGAGCAGCATGAGGGTGTGTTGTCCCCCAATCCTGGTGAGGGATCTCAACCAGGTAACCCTTCTGTCTCTCCTGTTCTTTTGAAGAAAGATCTTGATCTTGTTCGTCCTGCGTTCTGTCAGAAATGTGGTGCTGAAGGACATCATGCCAGACATTGTTTTAACGCTTTGTGGTGTGATATTTGCCGTAAGGAAACACATGTCACTGCTCGCTGTGTTCTTCCTAAGCAGAACAAACCCACCATGCCCATTGTTGGTTTGGCCGCTGATGGATTAGGGTTTTATCTGTCTCATTTCGCTAAACCTTTGATCAAAAAACCAAAGAGGGTTTTTATCGGTCTGGTTAAAGTGATTGAGGGATTAGTCTCGGCTGAAGATCTTGAGAGGGATTTCGGTTTTCACTTCCCTTGGAACAAGAGGTGGAAAGCTACTAAGTGCCATTCGGGGTTTCTGATGCAGTTTCCCTCCCAAGAACGTCTTGAGGAAATGATAAGCTTCCCGGAGCTTAAAATGAAGATGTCTGGGGCCAAGATTGCTGTTGTGCCTTGGAGTTCTAGGGCTAAACCTAAATCTAGACTTCATACTGTGTGGGTTATTGCTGAAAATGTTCCTGAGGAATTGCAGAACTACCAGTCTATCTGTGAAATTGGTTCAATGATTGGTGCAGTTGAGGAAGTTGACCTTATGTCTCTGGATTCTGATGACATTGTGAGATTTAAAATTCACATTAAAAGTGTGGCGATGATTCCTCCTGTGGTGGAAGTGGCTGTCAAGCCTTTTCTTTATGATATCTTCTTTAGAATTGAATCTATTTGTGATGAAGGATGGAATGATGATTCTGTGAATTTGGGTAAGAGAGCCTCTGTTCAAATTCATGGGTCTAACGATCCACTTTTTGATAAATCTGGGAAAAAACCCAAGAACTTGGATGATGTTACCCTTGAAGATGACCCTAATCCTAACCTCAAAATTGGGGAGTCCTCTTCTCAAGGCAAAGAGTTTGCCAAAATGTCTGACCCTACCCTTGTGCCTGCTAAAGAATTGTCTGATGAAGAGCAGAAACTTGATAACCTTTCGGATGAGAAAGTGGATTTTGATCCAAATGAAGATGACTTGCTTAGCTCTCAAGAACTGGAAGAATTCGCTAAGGATATGGAGGAAGATCAAACTGATTTTCAATCTAAAATTGGTGCTATGATCTCGATCCCCCCTAATGTTGAGATGGTTCGTGATGGGAAAAACAAAAAGCCTCTGGACTTGCCTGCTAACATGGCTGATGGCGTCAGGAAAAGCTCTAGACTGGAGAAGAATGATGATGTGAAGGTGGCCGACAAAGCGATTTACAGAGCTGAAGCCAAAGATGCCTTCCTCAATAAAGGTACGTGTTCTAACTCCTTCTCCTTGCTTGATTCTAATAATGATGATTTGATAGATTTAGCTAATAAACTTGGAGTTTCTTTGGGTCCCTCTGACTCTGATATGATTGATAATTTGGAGTTAATCAAAGATCTGGAACGTTCCAGAAAAATTTTGGCCTTCCAAGCTTGCAAAAAAAATAATTCCTCAAATGTGGAGGTCCCCTCCATTGTTGATCACAAAAGTGTGGATAGTAGCATCCATAATGAGTCTGATCTGAATATTGATCAGGACTTTTATGATGTGATGGTCTTAAGAAAAGGTAGAAAGATTAAGCATCGGAAAAAACTGATTAAAAAAAAGGCTTCCCCAAAAAGTAGAGGTTCATCTACGAAAAAATGGGAGCCTGATTGTTCTGTCCTCCCTCCTGATCCGTTTTAAATCATGAGAGGCCTTATTTGGAATTGCCAGGGTTTGGGTCACAACACTAAGTTTGATTTCCTGAGAGAAACCATTAGGGAAGAGAATATTGATTTCGTTGGTTTACAAGAAACTAAAAAAGTTCATTTTAATGACTCTCTTCTGTCCTCTCTTGCTGGTAGCAAGCTCTTTGCCTGGTTCTCCTCTCCTCCTAATGGGAGATCGGGAGGCCTGCTTGTGGGGTTTAATTCTGAGGTTTTTGATGTCAGAGAATTTGAAACTGGTGAATTCTTGACTCGCTCCCTTGTCCTCCACAGAGAAAAAAATTTTATTTGGAATTTTGTTAACGTTTATGGGGCTGCCCAAAATGAGCACAAATCCCGTTTTCTCAGTGAATTGTCTGCAGTGTGTTCGAGAAGTCAGGTCCCTATGCTTATTGGTGGTGACTTCAATATTATCAGAAAAGCTGAGGAAAAAAATAAACCAGGTACCCTCAGCAAGTGGAGTTTTTTGTTTAACAGTATCATAGATCAACATGGTCTTGTGGAATTTGAACTGAAAAACAGACTATATACGTGGTCTAACAACCGTAACGATCCTACCTTTGAAAAACTTGACAGATTTTTGGCCAGTCCTGACTGGGATCTTGCTTATAATAATATTAGTGTTATAGGGTTAAATCGATCCTTTTCGGATCATGTTCCCCTTTGCCTTCAGTCTGATTCCCGGCCCATGATGCGTAAGGACTTTCGTTATGAGCTGTGCTGGAAGGTTAGGCCTGACTTTCACAATTTAGTGGAAAATGTTTGGGCTCTTCCGGTTGGCGTGTCCAATAGTCTTGATGTTTGGAAGGTGAAATTGAAACGTCTGCGTCAGAAGCTTAAAGGTTGGAACAGTAATATTGTAGGTCATTACAAAAAAGTGAAGAAAACCTTGATTGAGAAAATTGATATTTTGGATAAAGCTAGTGAGACTTCTGGCTTATCTGAGGCTGACAGATATTTGAAATTAGATTTGGAATCTAGCCTCAGGAAGATTGTTAATGAGGAAAACATTAGCCTTAGACAAAAAGCGAGGGATAAATTTTTATTAGAGGGTGATGAGAATTCTAAGTATTTTCATTTGCTGGCTAAGCACAAAAAAAGGAAACTGAAAATTGTGTCTCTTTCTCACGGTGATAATGTGGCTCATGATGATCTTGGCATTAATCAGTTGGCGACTTCTTTTTACAAGGATCTCTTTGGTCCTTCTCAAGGATCGAATATTTCTTTGGCTAATTTGGACATGAAACAGCTTGAGGAGGGTGATAGAAATCTTCTTACCAGCCCTTTTTCCTTGGAAGAGATCAAAGATGTGGTGTTTGCTTTGAAACACAATAGTGCTCCGGGCCCCGATGGCTTCCCTGCTGAATTTTTTCAGGAGTTTTGGGATGTAATCAAGGGTGATTTGTTTAATCTCTTTAAAGCTTTTCATGATGGTTCTCTCAACATTGAGAGACTTAATTTTGGTATTGTCACTCTTATCCCTAAGGTCCCTGATGCGACTGATATCAAAGCTTTTCGCCCCATTTGCTTGCTTAATGTTTGCTACAAAATCATCACCAAAGTTCTTACTAATAGATTGGCCCGGTGCATTACCTCGGTGATTAGTGATCTTCAGTATGGGTTTATTAAAGGAAGATATATTATGGATGGTGTTCTTTCTTTACATGAGATTATCCACGAAGTTAAACGTAGGAAACAAAATGGGGTTATTTTCAAAGTTGATTTTGAAAAAGCTTATGACAAGGTTAATTAGAATTTCCTTCATAATATGATGCTGAAAAAAAGGCTTTGGTGATAAGTGGAGTGATTGGGTTTTGAAGACTGTGAAAGGTGGTAAAGTTGCTATCTGTACTAATGATGTGGTTGGGCCCTACTTCAAAACTCATAAAGGTGTTCGCCAAGGTGATCCGTTCTCCCCTCTCCTTTTTAATGTGGCTGCTGATGGTCTTGCTTGTCTGATTCAAAAAGCCAAGGATGAAGGTATTATTAAAGGTCTTATTCCTCATATTATTCCTGGTGGCTGCTGTTGTCTTCAATATGCAGATGACACCATTTTCCTGTTTCAAGATGATTTGGAAAATGCTAGAAATTTGAAGTTTATTCTCTGTATCTTTGAACAGATTTCTGGTCTTAAAATTAACTTTCATAAAAGTGAAATTATTTGTTTGGGAAATGCCCACAATAGAGAGCATCTGTATGCTGACATCTTCACTTGTCCTCCCAGTGGTCTCCCTATGAAATATTTAGGGGTCCCTATTGATAACAAAAAACTGTGCAAATCTTTGTGGGAGCCCATTGTTGGAAAGATTGAGAACAAGCTGGGTTCCTGGCAAGGGCGGTTTCTTAGTTTGGGAGGTCGGCTTGTCTTGATTAATAGCAGCCTCACCAATGTTCCCTTATACATGCTCTCCCTATATAAATGTCCCAAAGTTGTGCTAAAAAAATGGATATCTTCAGGAAAAGATTATTATGGCAGGGAGGTCATGACCAGAAAAAATACCATTTGGCTGCGTGGAATTTAGTCTGCTCTCCCAAAAATATGGGTGGTCTTGGTGTTTTGGATCTGCAAAAAATGAATGAAGCTTTGTTGGCTAAATGGATTTGGAGACTAGAAAATACTAGTGGTTTGTGGCAATCCATTATAAAAAGTAAATACATCAAGAACAAACCTATTATTTCTGTGAAGAATAGACCTTCAGATTCTCATTTCTGGAAAGGTATTCTCTCGGTTCGAGACAAATATTTTAAATATTGTAAAAAAATTATTGGTGATGGTAAGAGTTCCAGTTTTTGGAAAAACATTTGGTGTGGTAATGTGAAATTGGCTGACAAGTACCCTAATTTGTTTGAGGTAGCCTATGATAAGGATATCACTGTGCATAAGGTGGTCTCTTCCAACTTTCAGATGCTGACTTTCAGAAGAAGGCTTGTTGGTGCTTTAGGTGAGGCCTATAGTGACCTTATGGATCAGTGTAGCCAGGCCTTGCTTTCTGAAAATGAGGATTCTTCAAATTGGCTGTTGGGTTGCAAAGGTTATTCGGTAAAATCCTTTTACAAAATGTTAAAAAATTCCATGATTGATGTTCCTGTGAACTTTATGTGGAAATCCAGACTTCCACACAAGATTAAAGTGTTCTTATGGTTGGTCAAAAATAATAAGATTTTGACAAAAGACAATTTGGTTAAAAGACACTGGCATGGGAATATGGATTGTATTTTTTGTGGATTATTAGAATCCATAGATCACCTATTTTTCCACTGCCCCGTGGCCAGATTTATTTGGAGAATCATCCAAATTGCTTTCAAAATGTCCTCTACCCCCAAAAACACAGCTGACCTCTTTGGTCCCTGGATCAATGGTTTTCATAAATCTGAAAAAAATCTGATCCTTTTCGGTTGTGGTGCTGTTATTTGGGCTATATGGCGTACTCGTAATGATTGCTGCTTCAATGCTAGGCTGATGGATGATCCGTTAAATGTGATTTTTTTCTTGCTGTTATTGGATTGATGCATGGTCTATTCGACAGACAAAGAAGGGAAAAAGACTGGTGGAACAAGGAAGCCGCAGAGTTCGAAAGATAGCAAGTGATATCTACAGCAAGGCCCATGGTTGGAAGCCGGTTGATAGGCGTCTCCAGTGACATTTTGCAGCTGATTATGCATCTTTCGCTTCTGGATGTATTCAGCTTGTCTGCTTTTGGTTGATAAAAACTTGCTACTCAGTCATTTCTGGTGACGCGAGGTCCCTGGCTGCTTTTGGGATTTGTCCTTTGTAGATATTCAGTGATGCTTGTTAGTCTGTTGAACTTCTTTTGGTGTGGTGCGTGTGCCTCCAGCTGGGATCTATGTAGCTGATATTGTGGTAGGCTTATCGGCTTGTGGCTGTTGGTTATGTCGGGATTTCTGTAAAAACTGTGTTCGGTTTCTATTTCTTAATGAAATAGGGGGTTTCCCTTTAAAAAAAATATATCAATACTAGCTGAGTGCCTCTGCGTTGCAACGAGAATATATAATACCAGTATACTACGATAACTTATATACAAATTGTGTGTTATACTGTTATGAGAAAATGTTTCATAATCAATTTATGATCCTAGCCATATATAAATTTTATTATTTTAATCTAGTTGTTTCACCACTACATTGCAACCATCAGTATCATGTAGACTTCGATATATGCCACGATTTGTATGGTCTCATCATTGGAGATCATGTTCCACACATGCCAGAAGAAATTCCCTCGTACATTGTTAGTCATTAGACACGCACCACCATACGCTTTTGCTTAAACAAAAAGACAAGTGTGTGTTGGCGAAGAGAATTAAAGGCAGGCCGGCACAAAAGTTACCCTGACGGTGGCGAGGATGACGAACTGATCACTGTTGTCGATCCTCCTCTACGTCACCTCTGGCGCCAAGATGACGCTACAATCCTCGATATAGTAGTCATCGAACGCGCGCGACATGACGAGTACCGATGACTCTTGGTTGGGCTGCCAAACGAAGTGCACCCTGAGCTCATCAGCGAGGTAGTACCCCTAGCCATTGCACCACTGGATGCGCTACTCCACTACATACATCATGTTCGAGGACACTCACACAACAACAACGTCCATCGTCCTAGTGCATAAGAATTCATGTCCAGTCAGTAGCGACTTACGTGGCAGGTTGGGCTTCAGGTGGACGATGAGCTGGACGGCGTGATGGCATCGTCGTTGGATGCGGTGTCCAGAACAACCCGAGAGTCGTCGACGTTGGCGACAACTGAGGCCCCCCTGCTTAATGATGGACAGCGCGATGCAGCTGCTCTGGACCGCGTCCATGCGGCGTCTTCGCAGGAGCTTATCGTACACAGCGGCACATGCGACCACGTAGGACTGCTTCTAGAGGTCGAACTGATAGTCGCCAAGCTTCTTCTCGTCATCGATGAGCGACGCCAACGCGAGTGCCTCCTGCTCATGGTGTTTGTTCGGGGTTTCAAATAAGAAACATGGATTCATGCTTGGGTTGATTTATGAAAATGACTCACAAGTCTGATCCATGGAAAAAATATTACGAAGAATAAATGTCACGCATGCAAAAAAGAGAATTTAAGTATAAAACATTATTCAAACAAAAGAACTTACATGCAAAGCTCTTCTTTAAATAATATTACCTTCATACAAAAATATAATTTAAGAATGTCGGTGATACTTATCTACTACTACGCATTGTGCAAGGGTAGCAAGTGAGCTTGGTGAGAGATATAGTAGATGTATTTCCTGTCATAGATGTAGACATAAACACACATGTGGTGTAGCGGTAGTTACTCTTGTCCTTTACTTGAGAGGTCATGTGTTTAAATTCCCTTAAGGACATGTTTGTTTTTTTTTAATTTTAGCTCGATGTGGGCTGTATGGGGGAATGTAAATGGGCTTTGCGGGGAGGAGAACGGGAATGACAGACTACTCTTGCAGCCTTAATAAGTACTCCCTCTGTTTCGTTTTAGTTGTCGCTGGATAATGACCATCAGTAATCGGTTAGGAATCAGCTTACTGAGCAACCGGATTAAAGACATCAATATTTAATCTCGGTTGCATATCGGATACTTCCTACATCCACAAATGTTTGTTGGTATTTGTGCCAGTTAAACTTTCTTAAGTTTGACTAGATTTATATAATATATTAGCAACATTTATATTTTTAAATAATTTTACTAAAAAATAAAATCAAAGATCTATCTAATGATATTAATTAACATAAATATAATTATTTCTTTATATAAATGTGGTCAAAGTTAAAGTATTTGATTCCTCAAAATGTGAGGACGACCAATATATTTATGGACGGAGAGAGTACAAATGATAGACTTTAGAGCAACTCTAAAAAAAACTCTAAACAAACCCAAAAATCAATATTATAAGAGAAATCGCTTTTTCGTCGCTCGAACAGCCCTCTTAGTCTCCCAAATCTTTGCGTCCCTTATATGTGCCCTTCCCTCCTTCGCGTGAGGATTACTTCTCCAATCTTGACGTTCGTGCTTTCTCTCGAGTTTTTTTTGGCGCATGCATGAAGCCGTGACCGAGAGACGAGAACACTAAACAATGTATGAAGCCATAGGGGGCTACTAGATGGAAGTGTTTTTTTAAAAAAATTTACTTCAAATTTTAGTTTTTAGCATTTGTTTAAAGCAACTGTTGTTGGAGTATACAGTTTAAGAGTATCCCTAAAATTTTTTAACCTACTCTAATAATTATTTTTGGGGGCGAATTTTTAGTATACTTTTGGAGTTACTCTAAGACCAGTTCATAGCTAGAACTGATAGTAAAAGTCGTTCTAAACGGATACTTTAGTATTGGTTCTTTATAAAAACTAGTGCTAAAGTGTACTTTTATTTTACAATTTTATAAATTGATAATGACGGATATTCAATATATATACACATTAATTAATATGTGTACATATAAATATACAAGCAAGTTCTTTTTAAAGGGATCTATACAAATGGTAATAGTAGTTCTCGAATTGCTTCCTTCATTGTCATAATATGTTATTTGTAAAAAATATTAACAATAAGTATAATATATCAAATTCAAAACTGACACACTTTATTAAATCTAAAGGGAGTAGTTCCTTCCTTCGTTCTTAAAATGTTTTTCACCCAATATACATTGTACATAAAGTGGCTTTAAGAATTAAGACACGCAATGAAAAATACCTCTAAATAAACATCATTCATAGCGAGAACAGAAAACTGATAAAGTGATAAGGAACCAGAGTGATAAATAGACAAATTACTAGCCCTTAACACATGAAACAAAAAATATATTCAACTCGCTTATAACTCTAAGGGCTAGTGTAAGGAAAATGGACCCCGGGCCATTTAGCTAATCGAGTTTTGGTGTTTGATAAACAACACAATCCGTGAACTAATAAGTTTTTCTAGTGTTTGTGTTTGTAGTTCACAGGATGAAATATTTACTTGGACTAAGGAATTGAGGAAAGCAACACCTCAAAAGAGGACATAAAATGATGCATAGAAGTCCAAGACTCAAGAACAAAAGAAGCCCGAAGAAATCAACAAAGAAACCTTGAAGAGGGCTGTCAGCCAGCGTCTGGTGGCGCACTGGACAGTGAATAGTACTTGTCCGGTGCGCACTGGACTGTCCGGTGGGACAACCGGACAGTCTGCGCAGAGAGGCCACAGACAGGCGCTCTCGGGCTGTAGCACCGGTCTGTCCGGTGGTGCACCGAACAGTCGGCACCGGACTGTCCGGTGTGCACCGGACAGACGACAACGGTCGGATCCAACGGTCGACTGCTACAGGCGCCAACGGTCGGCTGACGTGGCATGTACCGGACACTACACAGTGATTGTCCGGTGGTGCACCGGACTGTCCGGTGCACCCGACGACAGAAAGCTGCTGCTTTCTGTCCAACGGCTAGTTTGGGGATTAGAGGCTATAAATACCACCCCAACCGGCCATTCTCAAGCGTGAGAGCCCAAGCAACATACCAAGGCATATAGTGCACATTTCCAAGAGCTCAAACACCTAAGTGCTTAATAGAATCACTCGGTGATTAGCGTAGGTGCTTTGCGAAGTGCTTAGGTTAGTTAGACCGCTTTAGCGCTTGCTCTAGGTGAACCCTAATTAGTTGAGTGAGTTTTGTAAAACCACACAACCTCTCGGCTCTTGCATGAGTCGTTGTAATTATACCGAGTGGGGCGAGAGTCTTGCGAGACCGTGACAACCGCGTTTGTGTCACGGCCGCCACCGTGTACCGAAGGGAACGAGGCCCGCGGCGTTTCGGCCGGAAGCTCGATAGTGGAGACGGCAGGGAGCGTCCGAGAGGAGCCGGAAGCGGAGCACCACTTGCGCGTGGAGAAGACCCGTGGCTCTCTACGGAGTTACTCGACCGTGGTGCTTGGCCCTCGCGTGGGTTTCCCTTTGCGTAGGGGCACCAACGAGGATTAGTCGGGACCTTGCGTGGTTCCGGATACCTCGGTAAAAATACCGGCGTCATCCACGAGAGTTTGCTTCTCTACTTTGCTCTTTAAGTTTCCGCATTTATATTAAGCATTTAAGTTTCAATCTTATATTCATACTTATTTAGTGTAGATTGAAACTTAGCCTTTGCGGTAGAGATAGCAACACTTAGACAAAACCTAGATTACACTCTCTAGTTTGATTATTTACATAGGTTTTGCTCTAGGGATTTAATTGTGGCCTAGTTTAGTAAAAGTTTTAGAAGTCCTAATTCACCCCCCTCTTAGGCGTCACCCGTTTCCTACAAGTGGTATCAAAGCCCGGTTTGGCTCATTTGAAACGCTTTAGCTTCACCGCTAAAAGAGCCGACACTTTTTAGAGGAAGGGATGGATACCCATAGGCCACCACACTTCGACGGCACTAACTTCCCATATTATAGTGCTAGAATGGCTTGTTACCTAGAGGCCGTTGATCTAGGTGTTTGGAGAGTCACTCGTGATGGGATGAAACCCCTCAAGAATCCCGAGAAACCCACCACGAGTGAGGAAAAAGAAATTCATTTAAATGCTAGAGCCAAAAAAATGCTTGTATGAATCTCTTAGCATGGATATTTTTAATCAAGTATTTACCTTGAAAACTGCTAATGAGATTTGGCTAAAATTGCATGAGCTCCATGACGGCACATCCAATGTCCGTGAGCAAAAACATTGCCTAGTCTTAAATGAGTATAATTCTTTTGCTATGAAAGATGATGAGCTTGTTAGAGACATGTATTCTCATTTGAATCTAATTATCAATGAGCTCAATTCTATTGGCATTAATAAGCTAGGTGATGCGGACATTGTGAGGAAGATTATCTCCCTGCTACCACAACAAAGATATGGGAGCATCATCACCATCCTTCACAATATGGAGGACTTGAGCAACATGACCCCGACCATTGTGATTGGGAAATTCGTGGCCTTTGAGATGTCGCGAAAAATGAGTCGGGGAGAGGAGCCAACTTCCTCAAGACCATATGCTTTTGCATGTGATGAAAGGAAGGGCAAAAAGAAGGCTCCCAATCCAAGTTCCTCAAGCGAAGAAGAGGAAGAAGAAGAAAGTGATGATGATGAAGATAATCAACCATGCACATCATCCTTCGAGGACGAAGAAACAATCCGACGTGTCGGAAAGGTAATGGGGATGATCCGCAAGATTAATCTAATGGGTGTGCCCCTGCAGGTCGAGGATCTTCTCTTTAACATTGACAGGAAAAAGCAAAGGAAGAGAGGATGCTTCGCATGTGGGGAGAAGGGCCACTTCAGGGACAACTGTCCAAATATGGCCAAACCCAAAAAGGAAAGGAGCAAAGGCAAGGCGCTAACAAGTGTTAGGACTAGGGATGATTCTTCAAGTGAAGATGAACCTCCAAGGACGCGCAGCCACCGGTCCTCATCACGCTCATCACACAAATACCTTATGGCAAGAGGTAACAGAAGCATTCCATCCTCTAGTGATGAAAGTAGTAGTGATGATGAAGGTGAGGGAAAGCCCTCTGTAGACGAGCTTGCGGAAGCCGTAGAATTTTTCTAGGATGTTTGCACTAAGCAAAAAGCTCAACTTAAAACTTTGAAAAATAAGTTGATTAGCTCCCAAAATGATTATAAAGGTTTGCTAGAAAAATTTGAAACTTTTGCAAACTTAAATAGTGAACTGTCAACTAAAATTGAGCTATTAGAATCTAGTGCTCCATCCACTGCTACCGATGATAGCCTTATTAAAAAGAATGAAAAACTTAAGGCTAAGTTAGCTAGCTCCCAAGAAGCTATTGAAAATTTGCTAGAGAAAATAGAAATTCTTAGCATACACAATAATGAGCTAACTACTAAGCTAGAAAACATTGGTAGCACCCCAGCAGCGTCTTTAGTTGAAATACCTGAAATTATTAAGAAAGATGCTTCTACTTCCTGCTTTGATTTAATTGATAATTCTAACCCCTGCAACCAAGTTCTTGTTGAGAATATTGTTGTAGAAACATGTTCGAATGAGGTTGCAAAGGAAAATGAACAATTAAAGCAAGAAGTGGCTCGCCTTGGAAAGGCTTTGTATGACAAGAAAGGAAAAGCCAAACAAATCCGACCTCCACAGGATAACACCACTGCGGGAGTGAACAAGCCTGCAGAGGGAGAAACTGTGATTTGTAGGCTATGCCACAAGGAAGGCCACAAGTCTTTCCAATGCAAGACGATGACTGGGGATAAACAAAGGCAAAAGCTCAAGCAAAAGCCATCAAGCAAAATCTCCAACACCTACATCAAAAAGGTGGATAAAAAGTCTGCTACACCATATTTGATCAAGAAGAAAAAGAATGGAAAGGTGATAGCAATCAAGGCCAACAAGCAAGCCAACAAAGAAAAAGGGGCCAAACGCATTTGGGTGCCAAAAGAAATAATTTCAACCATGAAGAGCACAAGAAGGTTTGGATCTCGAAAGGGAAGTGAGTGGACCGAAGGTCGTAGGGAAATTTGGAGACTTGGCAAAGTTGGGATGTATATCATGGTATACATCATATTGGATCAAGTTTACTTGCCAAGTGGGTTAGTGAAAATTTTGGACCCAAATTTCCCACCCATGACTAAGGTAACTAGATTTATTGTATTTCTTGTCTTTAGATATGCGTATCTATTTACCTTGTATCTAGTTTACCTTTCTTTCCTAGTATTACATTTGTTATTTACCTTTGTTTTTAAAATTATGCATACTAGGTGAATCATATGGTAGGATTGCTTGTTTTCAATTCATACACTTAAGCAAACCTATATGGCTTAAAATGTTTATTTAAGCACGGCACATAACTTCTATATCATTCCATGGTAAATGATGCATCAATTGAAAATTGTGATTTCTACAAGTTGTATCATTTAACTTATATGTGCCAAAGTTAGGATTATAGATAATTTGCCCCTCTTGATGTCAAATCAAAGTGCAAGTCTCCTACAAGTATTCAAAACTTGTATGCACACCTTTAGGGGGAGGTTACTCTATAATCTAATACTTTGAGACTAACAACTTTTCAAGTCTATTTCATGTGATAGTCTCATTGTAAGGAAAATAAGGTCCCCGGAGAATGACAACAAACTTCCACTGCAAAAGCTCCAAGAATTCTCATGTCTCACAAGCACGCCATTGACTTTCAATCGGTATCTTTGAGACTACATCTAGTATCATTTACATGTCTTCTCCAATATTTGATTAGACTATATTTTATATCATATGCTTCCATGTTGCTAAAAATGCATAAGTAGTTAACTCATATTCTGTTACCTATGCATAAGGGAAGTTAGTCTTTTCAAATCATGTCTTGCACCTTTAATTTTCACATGCTTTTTCCTAAGGTCTCTGTCAGGGGGAGCTTTTCTTCATCTCTAAAGGGGGAGAAAAACTCTTTCTAAAGGAGAACACTCACTTAGGAGAGTTCTCTTTTGAGGACAAGCTTTTATTTACTTCCTACATGCTTTTAATGTCTTCCTTTTCGGTGGTTGATGCCAAAGGGGGAGAAGTTTAGGGACCAAAGCAATGAAAACTATATCAAACACCAAACACCACACCAATTTAAAATTTTATATCCACAAATGGTTTTTCAAGTGGTTTTGGTTATTTGGTCCTAAAATAGGAAGTAAGTGAATTATGGAGTTAGGGGGAGGCTTAAGTCCATAATATCACATTGTGGGGACAAACATGCATCCTAGCAAGTAGATTGCATATTTTCATTCAAATACTTGTATTATTTGCTTGCTTTGGTTGTGTTGTCATCAATCACCAAAAAGGGGGAGATTGTAAGGAAAATGGACCCCGGGCCATTTGGCTAATCGAGTTTTGGTGTTTGATGAACAACACAATCCGTGAACTAATAAGTTTTTCTAGTGTTTGTGTTTGTAGTTCACAGGATGAAATATTTACTTGGACTAAGGAATTGAGGAAAGCAACACCTCAAAAGAAGACATAAAATGATGCATAGAAGTCCAAGACTCAAGAACAAAAGAAGCCCGAAGAAATCAACAAAGAAACCTTGAAGAGGGCTGTCAGCCAGCGCCAGGTGGCGCACCAGACAGTGAATAGTACCTGTCCGGTGCACACCGAACTGTCCGGTGGGACAACCGGACTGTCTGCGCAGAGAGGCCACAGACAGGTGCTCTCGGGCTATAGCACCGGTCTATCCGGTGGTGCACCGGACAGTCGGCACCGGACTGTCCGGTGTGCACCGGACAGACGGTAACGGTCGGATCCAACGGTCGACTTCTACAGGCGCCAACGGTCGGCTGGCGTGGCATGCACCGGACACTACACAGTGGATGTCCGGTGGTGCACCGGACTGTCCGGTGCACCCGACAACAGAAAGCTGCTGCTTTCTGTCCAACGACTAGTTTGGGGATTGGAGGCTATAAATACCACCCCAACCGGCCATTCTCAAGCGTGGGAGCCCAAGCAACATACCAAGGCATATAGTGCACATTTCCAAGAGCTCAAACACCCAAGTGCTTAATAGAATCACTCGGTGATTAGCGTAGGTGCTTTGCGAAGTGCTTAGGTTAGTTAGACCGCTTTAGCGCTTGCTCTAGGTGAACCCTAGTTAGTTGAGTGAGTTTTGTAAAACCACACAACCCCTCGGCTCTTGCGTGAGTTGTTGTAATTGTACCGAGTGGGGCGAGAGTCTTGCGAGACCGTGACAACCGCGTTTGTGTCACGGCCGCCACCGTGTACCGAAGGGAACGAGGCCCACGACATTTCGGCCGGAAGCTCGATAGTGGAGACGGTGGGGAGCATCCGAGAGGAGCCGGAAGCGGAGCACCACTTGCGCGTGGAGAAGGCCCGCGGCTCTCTACGGAGTTACTCGACCGTGGGTGCTTGGCCCTCGCGTGGGCTTCCCTTTGCGTAGGGGCACCAACGAGGATTAGTCGGAACCTTGCGTGGTTCCGGATACCTCGGTAAAAATACCGGCGTCATCCACGAGAGTTTGCTTCTCTACTTTGCTCTTTAAGTTTCCACATTTATATTAAGCATTTAAGTTTCAATCTTATATTCATACTTATTTAGTGTAGATTGAAACTTAGCCTTTGCGGTAGAGATAGCAACAGTTAGACAAAACCTAGATTGCACTCTCTAGTTTGATTATTTGCATAGGTTTTGCTCTAGGGATTTAATTGTGGCCTAGTTTAGTAAAAGTTTTAGAAGTCCTAATTCATCCCCCCTCTTAGGCGTCACTCGTTTCCTACAGCTAGTTTATCAAAGCATCACTATCACTTATAGCCCTAAGGGCTAGTTGATAGTTGGATGCATTTGTTTTATTTCTGTCTTAGGTCTAGTTCATGATTCAACTTCACCATTTCACGATGACTAATCCTAGCATGATTCCTATGAAAAACATATAAAATAAAATATAGGGTTTAATGTTGAGATCAACAATAATGGATGTACTTGTTAAAATAACCCTAAACACAACTACTTTGAGTCAAGATCTTAAACTCTAAACAATGTAGGATTATAAACAACAAGAAAAAGGAAAAACATGGACAAACATCAAGCTTGCCAGTGTGTAGGAAATGCAAACTCTATAGCGAAGATACGTAAGAATAATGTCACTAGTTGAATAGTCAAGAATAATGGTATAACAAAGCTTTGGTTTTTGATGTGCTCGCTTGGGGATGGGACATCACTGTTGCAAGTGATTGTGATGGCAAGAGTACTCATTGAGAGCACGCTAAACATACGTGTTCATGAATGAGAAGACTTGGGGAAGCCCAAATTTATAAGGGAAATTTTTAGTATCAGTTTTAACTAAGAACTACTACTAAAGATGTTTGGGCAGGAACTAGAGAGATCTAGTACTAGTTCTTAAAAAGAACTAATACTAAAGACCTCAAAAAACCATACAAATTCTTTTTTAGAACTAGTACTAAATCCATTTTGGGAGGAACTAAAACCTCCAGACAGAAAAAAAGAGACATTTAATGTCGGTTCTTTGATAGAACCGGTACTAAAATCATCTCTAATTTTGCCCTAGCTTGAGGTACACTATTACCGATTGGTGTCTTCAACCGATACTGAAAACTTGACATTAGTAGCGGTTAGAGACACTAATGGTACTAATGTCCTCTACAAGGACACAATGTTTAAAACCACTACTGATGATTGTATTCGTATCGGCTTTAAAGAAACTAGAACAAAAGTTCTTAGATGGAAGCCCCATTATCTAGTAATGTATACTTTTAAAACATAGAACTATAAAGAGATGGGGCAAATTTAAATTTTCATGACTCAAATATGAATGCTTTATCTTATAAGTGGTAATGATTAATTGAATAGGCTTTCTTCATCTCTCGTCTATCATACCGAGTATTTTTTCCAAATGATTTTTGGGTCCATGCTAAAAGGTCCAGACCATAGATAGGGACTTAAGTGGGCTAGCCCATGAAAACGCATAGGCTTAATTTCTGCAGGCTCATGGTGATGAGGACATCACTCCTATACAAGCAATGCATGGACCAACAGCATGAGCACGTGCACGACAACTAAATCTTCAGGTTCTTTCTAACCTAGTTAATTGTGTTTTAGAGCTTATGGTTGGTGCCATGGATGTATTGATGATTATGAACCTTGTAGAGGACAAACAAGGACTTGGGAAAGGCCAAGATGTCAAAGAGGAGAAGTTAGGGCATTCACAATAAAAGAAAGCTAAGTTCGACTTAAATTCATCTTCACCTCGGATTCTAGGACTTGTCTGCACTAAAACGTACGCCTAGGATGAATCCGTACTCCAATTAGGTTGGGCTTTATATGGATAGAGAGATAAGGCGATAAGCTTTTCAACTCAACTGGAACCAACTTAAAATTCATTCGGAGTCAACATGAATCATCAAAATAAGTCAACATTCGGATTCTGTTTTGGTGTCGCGACACCGTCTGTTGGGCTGTTGGCCCGTGTATCGTGTTGGAGCCCATTAGGGGTACCTCCCGTGGTTGTGCACGCCCCTAATATCTATTTTATCAGCAACCACCACCACATTAGGGTTTGAGTTTTTCTTAGATCATATCTATCATCAAACAGTGTTGTTGTTCATCGGTTTATGAGATCCCACCTTGTGATCAACATATATTTTTATTGTGTTCTTCATGTTCTTACTTTTGTTCTTGATTACGCTTGCAGGTATAAGCCTTCATGGCGAGGTCCCTCGTGTGTCACGGGTGATAACCAACAAAGAAGTGGTGTAGTGATTCGAGGATCCGTTCGCTCGGAGCCTTGGATCATCAACATTGAGATCTCCACCCAATTAAGTTATCCTACCTCACGAAAGATCGAGCTTCACCTTCTATCACGTGGGACATCCCAGTTGTATCCATAGCCATAGATATTCACCAACATAGAGATTGTTCATGCTAATGAGGCAAGCTAGGTTAGCACTAGCCACGTACCTGCACCTAATGAGGGCTTCCCCTTCTATACACCTAGGCCAACTCTTCCTTCACCATCCTCACCACCTTCCTAGTACACATCCATCTAGAGTCGAGCATTAGAAGCACCACAATAGAAGGGTCTAGCAGATCCATGACATAGGGGCATGAGCGAGCAAGCAGCTAAGATGGCATAGTGAGTAGAGAAAAGAGTAGGGGTAGCAGTGATAGTAGGGGTGAGTGAGGAATGGAAGGGTGGGACATATAAATGAATAAGGTAAGGGTCATGACGGAGAAAATGCAAGCCCACATCCATGATATTGACAACACAAGCTACTACTAAAACACTTTTTACTTTCATCCCTTTGTTCAAAATAACCAACAAAGCATCAATGGATTTGTGTGAGATTTTTGCTTATTTTCATCGATAGTCCAATTTTATTCAAAAACAAATATCTCCATATATAGGGTATTTAAACTCAAAACGTCGGTAGAAGAAGTAATTTTTTCTATTTTGCATGGAACAAATGAAGTAATGGAAGTTTAGAGAAAGAAGGGGGCACCTTCTCCAACATGCACTGACCCTATCAACTTTCTTAAGGCACTATGTTCTCTATCTTTTAAGGTGACATTATTTTGATAACATCAAAAGGTTGTATATTAGGGAATCAATAGACACCTATGTCGTTGGTTGACATTAGAATGCCGCTAATGTAGATATGAGAAAAGTTAGAAAGAGAAACTAGTCAATGACTAGTTTGTTGGAAGTATCACTCACAAAATGAGTCTAGGAGAACACAACGTCCCATGGCGAGAGAGTATGTCTTGTAGTGTCGGAGAGAAGATAACGGGGCATACAAGATGAGAAGGAGAGAAAATATACACATGTAGGATATTTTTTTCCCGTATTTGTCTTAGCTTCTGCTATGTTAATATCGTTGAAGAATAAGGACGCTCATAAGAACAATAATATGTAAGGGTACCAGAGAAAAATAGCGATGAGAGCAGAGCATAAGTCCTGACATCGTACAATATGTTTACGAAGCGATGACATTAGAGCCTTAGCATATAGATTTTTGTAGAGGTTTAGACCAAATTGTGCATAATATTCTAAAGCCTTTAGCTAATAATTGATCAATGAACATAAAAGTGGAAGATATTACAAGATCAAACACTAGTGAGAATAAAGACCTTCTAGCCCCCTCTCATTTCATGGCTATGATAGAAATTATAGCCTAATGGTCCAAATTATTCCTTATGTCTGCCTTCTATATGAAGAGTATGTTGTTGTAACCTTAGTTACCACTGACTGGTCCTACTTTGGTTGTATCGAATTGAATGCCCTTGAATGGAGTTGGAATTGGGATGTTAAAACCCCCTTTAAATGTTGCTCATCCCCTCCCTTTTATAGTCCATGGTAGAAGAGGGGTTACTCAAACCTCAAATGCCATCAGCTAAACCAAACTACCCCAATCCTATCGGAGTCATAGCAAGTCCCATCCCCTAGTTGTGGCATAGTGTTAGAGATATTCTTCTCGAGGTGATCACCATGTCTGTTGTAGGTGCAAGTATGATATGTCTCATCTTCAGGCACAAGGTCCCATGCCATTTGGTACAATGTACTTGATAGCCGGTGTGGCCTTTTATGCTTCATGGTATACTTCATGTGTGCACACGTGGCTACAAGATCAATGCACATGTTGTATAATGATCTTGAGTGCACTGCAGACTAAGTTGTGGCAACAACTTGCTTGCTAGGACCACAATATTGCCCATCACACATTAATGTGTTGCGCCTAAGACTTATCCATTAAGATATCACTATAGACTTATCATTGAGCCCTTAGATATGGGGTCCATCTTCTGAGGCCATACTATCCCTGATGGGTCTGAACACATCCTTCTTTCATGAAACATGATAACATTTAACTATCCAAAGTTCTTAACACCTTTGGGGGGCCGGACACTGGAGGGCCTGAGTCCTAATTGGCTATGGGGTATGAGATCGAGGACTCTTTAGGGACCCCTAGGACAAATGAATGGACTTGAGTAGCTAAGTGTAGTACTGCTTAGGAGACAAACTATCCCAAACATATGTAACATTCTTATGATTTTGAAGCATGAGGTACACTAACGAATTAGGGTTATAAGTGCCCTAGAACACATGGGGACCCAAGGACTTAAAATACAAGCACCTTGGTGCATGAATACCCTAAAGATTTAGTCTCATATGTGCCCTAATGCATGGGGGCTCGATGACTTATTCTATGGTTAGTGTCCCGTGACACAAGATGCCTCAAAGACTTAGGATATTTTCACCCTAGAGGACTTAGGACACTAGATGCCTCGGGCCTCAGAGTGTGTGGGCGACCTAGAAGGCGATCGAGTCTTCTAGCACTTGCAAAGTCATTACATCCGGATACTTCTATAAAATGTCATCCAATGCCAGATCCCTTCCTTAGCCGAGGCTAGGAAAAGTTCCTAGGGCTCACACCTCGAGAGCGATGGTCCCGTTACGATGGGCTTCAAAGTCAATCCCTCGAGCTAGGACCATTAAATGCGTCTTAGTGGCAGGTGGGGGTTTGAGCTTCCCTAAATGATGGCAGTAACGATAAATTATATGATTTTAAGAACTATATATGTATGTATAACCTTTCACATACCAAAACTTGTTTTTACCCAAGACCATCAATCATCACAATCTACTAGCCAGTTACCCGTGTTTTTGCTACGGTTGGTATATATCATATAAATAGGTATTGATATATTTATTCAAATATATTTATTGTTTATTTCTAAACATTAAGGCATGTGTGGTTTGGTGGTTAATTAGCCCCAAATTTGGGAGTATGGGGGCGTGGGTTCGAGTTCTCGCTCTACACTATTTTTTGCGCGGCACATGGCATGTCGAAGATAAGGTGATAGCCCTAAACACAACTTTATTGGCGGTTCTAAACACATATTCGTCCTCCTCATTTTATCTTCATCAGGTTTTAAAATAAGTATTAAATACTCTAATAAATCTAAATAAAACCTTATGAACTATAAAGTTTTACAACTTTTTAAGATCTAAAACTTTGATTTTTGATAATTTCTCTATTTGATATTATTTGAAAATTTTGAATTCCAAACATTTTTTTCAAAAATAAATGTATTTTTGGAGCCTAAATAATTTCAAATGAAAAAATAGTCAACAATAAAGTTGTAAACCTTCGTTTAGACCATTTCTCTATTTGAGGTCATTAAAATTTTAGAAGTCATTTTTAACATATTTATGAAGACGCTAGGTTAAGAAAAACGACACTACAAATATATATTTACTCTATCAGTAACGATGCATTTGCAGTGATGGTTTATAACTATGGTCCATAGTTTTATTTCTACTAGTGTTTATACATATTATATGAAACGCCGGTAAAAACTGTAGCGAAAAATCGAATATGTACCGGTGGATTGAACACTGGCGTGTAGTTGACTAGAAGTACAACGGTGATAAAAAGTAAAAGAATTTTCTTGATGGTGTTATATAATTTTTTACGTGAATATTGAAGGGTGCATTGGTGTGTAAGCAAGAGGTTTCCCCTCGTGTACTAAGTTGTCAAGGGCTAGTTTAGAAACTAAAAATTCTCTCTAGGGTATATTCTTGAGGATAGGAGAAATTAGCTTATTTTTTACTTAAATTTTGGAAATCTCAGAGAAGATTTAAGCTTTCAAACTAGTTATAAAAAATAAATAAAAATATTATTTCATCGACTATATATAAAAAGGTAGATATGCGTATTTAAGTGAGCAGAACCATTTCCACTCACATGTTTTTTTTCCTTTTCTACATTGGTATATATGAACAGATATTCGGTTCAACGTGTTATTCCTGGCTACTGGTAGACTTGTGATTAATATGTGCATTAGTCCCCGACGATCCAAGTTTTATAGTCATCGAAGAACCTTCTAGTCCCCGTTGGTACCACTGTTATGAATGTAGACTATTTAGTTGTAATTGTTAACACTAATCCGGGCTAAAGAGCCTTTTAATCCCAATTGATGTTACCGATCGAAACTAAAGGGTTATCCATAGGTTAGTTCAAAAGGAAGTTATATATCCCGTCCAAAGTGACATATGTTATGGCCCAGTACTTTAGATCCTCGCAGCTAATTGTTTGCTAGTGGCTAACTATTAGCCGGTAAATAATTAGCTAGCAACAATTAGCTAAGATATGTTTGGAGTGTTGACTAATAGATGTCTTTTCTCTTTACACGATCTATTAGCACCTATTAGCAAGATCAAATGGCAAATGATAAATAGTTTGCTAGCCTTCCTGCTAACAATTAATCAATTTATTAGCTAGTCTGTTTGAGGACCAATGTGCTAAAATTAGCCGGCAAACTATTTGCCACACGGATCAAAACAGGGCCTATATAGATATGGTGATGGTAAGGCGTGAGATAATATATACTCTCTCTGTCCCAATATACTAGTCGTTTTAGGCCTTTATTTTTTTGTCCATATTCAAATTGATGACAATGAACCTAGACACATATATAAAACTCATACATCAAATATTGTATGAATCTATTAAGACCCTAAAACGAATATTATTTTGGAACGGAAAAAGGAAGATAGATCTTGGTTACATAAGTTATTATTTTATCATTGCATAACCACTTTTAGTGTTGATCAATGTAATTCCTGCTATTTGATGGTGTTTAGTATGGATGGCTGCAAAAGGAATGATCCAGCAGGGTCACAACAGTACCCCCAGATCAATCTAATTCCTGCTATTTGATGGTGTTCAGCATTCAGGAAAAAGCCAAACCCCAGAGGTGGTTGGGCGATACATTTATCGAAGAACGTTTAATATCACACCTCCTGGCAGAGATATAGATTTATCAATCTAAATCCTATAGAATGTCCGTATCATCTGACATGTAAATAGTTTACGTGGAACTAGATTTTATCAGACCTTGTCAGATTAGCCAGATACCATGCATGCATGAACCGTAAGAAAAACTGTCTCCGGTCTACACGGCAAAATTGAAAAAAAAACAGCTCAATATTTTGTTTTTAGATTTATTTGCAGAAAAAACTGGATATCTAATTATTTTTAAGCATCAAGAACTAATTAAAATTTTCCAACTCAAAATACTCCTTTTCTGTATTGAATGCACTCAAGGTTTCAAATAAACTTGTCAGATGCGTATTGAGTTTTATATACGACGTGAGTAGATTTTGTTTTAATAAAATATAAAATTACGTGTTTTATTGATTTGATGGGTGTGAATGTGGAGCTCAGCAAGATTTGGACTCTTAATTATACATAATTTTATCTTATTTTACATAAAACGAGAAGGAAAAGGATGACTACTATAAAAACTGATGTTTAATATAGTAGAAATCTAGTAGAGAAATGTGGCACTGGGAGCAGAAGAGAACTGAAGTAATAAACAACATTTAGCAGCGTAAGGCTAAGCAAAATAATGCGTGCTCACTAAAAGAGATTCCCGCATCAATGAGAAGCTAGCATATAACAGTATAAATGTAATGTGGAACATGAACAATTGAACATTAAGCTGCTGCTCTGTCAAGGGCTTGAACAGTTGAGCTTTTGGAATATGTTCAATCCTAACAGTGCTGGAATTAAATATCACCGTCTTTCTATTGATTCCAGCTCAATAACGAAATGGAGTGGCTCCGGAGTTGATTGATTGGTCATGTTCATGCAGCATTGATAGTCTTTTCGGTGTATGAATGGCGGAGAAGGCCCCTGGCGTGAGGGAGCATGGAATTGAAATGATCAAAAGGAGGGGTCTGGATCCAGATTTCCAGATAGGCCAGCATCATTGTTAATTTGGTGCCACGGGTAGATGATTAAGGTGACGTTTACTGATAAATTTTTAAATGTTATACATAATTCAGTGGCTGTCGCATGCTGTGGTCCCATCTAATAATGGTGCGGTGGTGTGTACCTTTGAGGATTGACAGAGTTGCAAAATAGCATATGTTGCACAGGCTGAAACTAACAACAAGCTTGGGAAGAAAATTTTCTCATAAAAACAGAAGTTTCTCGATACCATCAATAGCTTGTTCAGATAGGAGTATTTTGAGGATGATAGGAGGAAATTAAATATCTTTCTATTTAATTTTAAATAGTAAGAGATTTAATTTTTTCAATCCCTTCTAATATTCTTATGCAACATAAGAAGGTCTTACTCAGTTTCTATAGAAGGATTTGCTAATGCATATCGGTTGATAGTTTCAATATGGACCACCTTATATAACATGATCTAAAATCTAGTTGGTTAAAGTTAACAACTAAATTTTAGACAAACTCAAACAAGTCCTAATATCTAATTCCTAAACCATATTATAAGGAAAAAGAGAAAAAAATGGACCTCCAATAGCTCCATATACCGGCTCCCAATCCCATAGCACGCGCGTAAACCGAGCTACTCACTACGCATATTTGTGACGACGGTCCAATCCCCACGATTTTCCATTTCCCGCATCATCCTCTTGCCTTCGTGCCTCCATTGAGTTGATTTTGAGTTTGTTGTTGCTGCCACGCCTGAGCCTGTGCATGTTGTTGTGGCTTCGGCGGCCCTGAGATGGCAGCACGCAAGATACGCACGCCTCACCGCCTCGGAGCAACACGTGGGAGAAGGAGGAAAAGGAGAAGACGACAACAGGAGAAGACGTCTGTCTCCAAGAACGGCAACACCATGGTTGAGTCCAAGCCAGTTTGTGGTGGAAAAAGGCATGCAGACCTAGGAAGTCCCTCCCTGCTGCCTTTATTGGGAGCTATTGGAGTATTATCTTTTTTTGGATCTAACACATTTAAGGAGATCCCAATTTTGATGTTTTGGGAGAAATATTTTTGGGACATGTTGGAGTGGCTGAACTTTAAGCCATGAATCTAAATAAGGTTTTGGTCTTTCCCCCAACATTCTTCGGCAATGGTAACCATGACAGCTGAAGGTCATCTTTGGAAAAAAAACCTACAACTTAGAAGGGGACTGGGACACCTCTAACTCCAAAAATTACATAGACAGAGTTGAAAGAGAACTAAGGGGGTGTTTGGTTCTCCTAACAAAGGGAGTGTATGGTTCTCCTAACTAAAAAATGTAAGTATTAAATATAGTTTAATTACAAAACTAGTTATATAGATAAAGACTAAACGACGAGACAAATTTATTAAGCCTAATTAATCCATGATTTGCAAATGTTTAATGTAGCATCACATGAGTAAATCATAGACTAATTAGACTTAAAATACTCATCTTACCATTTAGTCGTTATCTATATAATTAGTTTTATAATGAAACAATATTTAATACTTCTAATTGGTATTCAAACATCCAATATGATGGAACTAAAATTTAGTCTATGGGATCCAAACGAGCCCTAAGGTGTTTAGTGAGGCATCTTGTTCACTTTGTTTAGCTTGCCCACAGAATCAAGGACTTGGAGGACTCCTTGTTGGGACCGGGAACATTGGGCCCAAGCACTCGAGAAGAGGGATGATAGGTGGCACGACAAAAGGGATGGCAGAGAGCTCAAATGTCTTGGTTGCAATACAACACCACGCGGGCCATGCACAGTAAGCATGAGTTATTCCTTGAGCACCTGTTGGCACCGATATTTGCTCACACTACAAAACAAGGAAGTGTTATTCATGCCAAAAGTTATCACAAGGCGAAAGGCGACATGCTAGGCCAGGAACACCGGGTTACCTAATGGTCAGTTGGCTCGTATGAAGGATCAATTGCAGCCAATTTGGCGCCAATAGCTTAGCAGAAGAGATGATCCCTCTAGGTTTGCCACTAACCATCAAAACCTTGAGCCATGTATGAAAAGCTTAGATCTGTTGGTATTGAGATGGATGAATCGGAGAAAAGGGCATATGATCTAGAGGAAAAAGGGACTCTAGGAGATTGGCTCTACTTTCCATAACTTGATGGATGAAGAAGCGTGAGGGAACCTGATTTAGACCAAATTGGTGTGCGGCTACTATAGGCAAGTAAGATTGATAGCTCGCTTTGGTCATTCGTTTTCCAGAACTCATGCCAATAGGTAGGAGACATGGACAAATTTCTATAGAAAAAACCAACCTCGTCTCTTCATCACCTTTGAAGTTATCTATTATGAAGGAGGGTGGGTTCTCGAACTCATTCGAGTTAGCATAAACATCAAAGAGGGGATCTATTTGGTCAAAGAAGAAGATCTGGAACTAGTCCACAACCAATCCATTAGCAAGTCTACTACCAGGCAACCTAAATAGAGCTTGGCCAAAGTAAGTGCATCTAATTAGTTTACTAGAGGAATCATGGATTAAATTGCTGGGTAGTCTTGGGAAGTCAGGAATGTGTTATTAAAAATATAGTTTGGCATAGAGTTGCAGAAACCACCGTGACCCTCCTCCTTTAATGGTCTCTCCCGATAACAACCTACTTGTGTTCAAGGATAAGTTCCTACACAATTCCCTAGAAGTAGATTGCCTAGTGCAAATCAGTTGGTGTAACACCCCGGGGTCCACAAACACCCCGGAATGCTACTGAACAACACTTCTGACATCTATATATAAAATTCCGGCAGCATCCCCGCAAAATTGCATAAATGAGGGGGGCAACAGTGTATAAACATATATCATGACAAAAATATACTAAGTATTATTAATCGGCTAGCAAAGAGAAGTTAAACACACGACATGAACTGAATTAACTAGTGCGCACGACTAGTTAAAAGAAACAAACTTCCTTTGACAACAAGTTTCTAATTAAATCATGGCTGCGCCTGGCAGCGTTATTGTGAGAGTGAAAGTGGACGTGCTGCTACTCCCCTCATTCCCAACATGTATCAAGTACCTGCATTGAGTAATGCAAGAGTGAGATGACACATCTCAGCAAGTAAAATAATATCAAACTGTTTAACCACACAAGAACATTGTTTTACCACCACTTGATTCCACAACTTTCTCATTACGACGGTGCAGCACGTATACAACGTACAACACACCTAGTCACCACACCTCGCAGGTAGAAACCACAATAGTAACATAGTAATGTCACACTTCATATATACCTCATGAGTGCAAATGTCTGCAAATGCAAGAATGACTTCTGCCTTCATACCTCTAAGGATATGAAGCCGCATCGTACCCCTCCTCGGGCAACGTACGATGCTAAAAATGTACCGGTACGGTTGGACCATAAGATCACGACATAACTTCAAAATGCAAGATGGATGATGCGATGTGCATGTCATGCCTACAACACTTCATATAACGTGATTCAAAAAGATACTTCAACTTCATCCAAGATGGGAATCAACCACATATATCATAACCAAATTATGATCATCCACAATATTAGACAATTGAGAATTAATACTTCCAAACAAATAAACTTCATCATAGAATTCAATGATTAACATAATTAAAACTTATGCATACTCAATGACAAGGAATAGGATGCAAACCAAACGGTAGCAACCACCACTATATTTACTTGCCTTTACCGGAAGTTCGGGCAAATCCCTAAGTACGATCCGGAAGTCCACCACCTTGAGTTCCACCTTTTTCCTCCTTCCTTCCTCCCACCAATTCTCCAATTGAAACTTGCACCCACATGAAGAAGATCCGACGAGGAAGAACGACACTTGGAGAAGAGGAGATGGGGGGTGGCGGCTAGGGTTGAGGAGATGGCTGCTGCAAAAAACTTGAGAATGGAGAGGGGGCGGCTGCAGCACTTGGGGAAGAGAGAAGAGGGAAGAGGGGGGGGGGGGGAGGGTGACGGCCAAAGGAGGGAAGGGGGGGGGCGGCTGCCCACAAGGGGCCTTAAGAGAGGGCGCGGCTAGGGTTTTTGGGGGAAAAGTGGGCTTCCCACCGCCGGATCGCGATCAACGGCCCAAAACCATTCCTACGCCAGAGCTCTCGACCCCCGCACACATCAAACATAAATTTTACTGTTTTACAGATGTTTACCTCCTAAAATTCCAAACCCCCCATAGCACGGGACCCACAAGAGAAAACAAAGAGAAAAAAGAGTAAACTTCAATTTCTCTTCTTTTTGAAAATTGGGTATCACACTCTACCCCCCTTAAAAAGAATTCGACCTCGAATTCCGATGCTTCTATCGGAATGACAAAGGAAAGATTAATGAACCAACAAAACTCACACATAAAGAAAAGTTCGGGTACTTCTACCGCATCAGCTCCTCAAGCTCCTAGGATTCTAAGATACGTAGCAGACGACACTCTAGAGTCTGGTCTTGCTACACAGGAATCGGCTCTAGCTCGACTTGATGGTCTGGATTCCGCAAATACTTCCTCCACATAAAGAAATGGAATACATGGTGTACTCTGATCATAGATTTCGACAATTGCATATGCTAAGCCCAGCTACCAACTCGGCTAAGATAGTAGACGGTCCTATATACCTCGGACAAAGCTTTCCTGACACCAAATCAATCATTGACATATGCAAGTACTTCAAGGAATGCATATATGAATGCACTGCATATAGTATTCCTATAGCCTAAACCAAACTTAGCCAAACAAGAGCAACTTCAAGAGAGCAACTTAATGCTTGCATATTTCTGGATAGCAACACAACGGTTAATTGTTTTGTTCATAACTCATAAATTAAGCATCCAAAAATAATAAACTAGGACTTTATGAAAAGCTTATAAAGTCCACTATACCCTTGGTATTATCTTCACAGCAAGATTTGACACTTAGAAAGGTCAAACAATGCTAAACGTAAATTCTCTCCAGACTTGGACAGAATTCAACTTCTCAATTCAAAAATCCATAATTGGAGTCTCAGCCATCCAATTCAGGTGCTCCCAGACTTTTTAGAAAGCTAGTAGAATTGTCTATAATTCATTTATAAACATATTAGGTTAATTCAATGCATATCAAGGTCAAAATACATGAGAAAGGCTGTGCTGTCCAAATTTAGACAGATTCTGAGATCACACTTAAAACAGCTGTAACTTTACTTATAGATCTCCAAAAAGGGTGATCCAAAGTTTGTTGAAAAGATTAAGAAAGGTACTACAACTTCTTTATAATTTATAATAAGTTATTCGAAGTTTAAATTGGGCAAACAAGGTCAGTTTCGAAATCTGTACAGAATCTGCACAGATTCCAAGACTGGACTTGAGAAAATCATAACTCCCAAACTACTAGACCTATGGTCATGAAATTTTTACACAAGTAAGATAAAGAAGTCGGCTACAACTTTTATATATAACATCTCTACAGAAAAGATGGTTTACTTCATTGAACTAGCTGCATAACTAAAACTGGTCATGCAGACCCAACAACAAGCAATAGATTTTATTCAGGTTCATTACTCTTCTAAGATTAAGCGTTCATAGAAAGACTAATAATTTTAGGTTCTTCATTACGAGATACTTAGAACAAATATAAGTATAGAAGCAATATGATAACTTTTTAAACCATTTAAGCCTAATCTCACATCATGCAAACAGGAATCTGTTTAAGCATGTTAGGCCTGCCCACATATTCATCCAAGCACATTCTATACATTATATCATCCCATATAGGAACTCTATTTTTTTTAATTATACTATACATATATATCTATCGAATAACTCAGACAAATTGCATCTCAACCTAGACTATACATGACGTAACTATTTCATACTTACGCAATCACGCCAATACAAGAAAACGTGGCTTCACAACAATACGTACTGGCCTATTCAAACGTTCCTTGCTATCTCTGTGTTCCAGCCCACGCTCCACATATACATAAACAAGATAACCATCCCAACCACTACGTCTATTCCCTCACACCATACAACTTAATTAACATGGATTGCGAAAGAGCTCACCACAACTAAACCAAACTCCCATGAAAAAAATCACTAAGTAGAAAATTGACAATCAATAGCACAAATGTTCATTTTTTCTACCTCTCACTATAAAAGCAATGGTAACAATGAAATATTGTAAAATCATCTAAACTTCATGATCTACAACTTTCGTATTCAAAGGATAAACAATTTTTTTCATCTACCATTTTTAATTTGACTTGTAAGGCGACATACATGATCTGCCACCAGAAACTGACGAAACATGACACATAAATTCAAAATATCATAACTCCCTGCAGCTTAACAAAATTTTGCAAATATAAACCCATTGAAAAGATTATAACATTCTGTAAAACTTTTATTATAATGAGTGTCTCGAAATTGGTTTTCAAACCGATAAAATAATGTAACTCTTTTGTTGCAAAACTGATAGGATGGAAACAATGGACAACTAAAATTCAAAAAACCTATAACTCCTCCTATACTCAACTTAAAACTACAACGAACACACGTTGGAAAAGTTTGAAAATTGTCCTTGGCTTTTGCAATAAAGTTGCACCCAAATTTATCTTTATAGCCTTCAACTCTGCATGACCTACAGCTAAACTCAGCCCGAGATACTGCACATTGGAGATTCGACTTATAACCGGACAACCACCTCTCCCAATCTATTTAACAGACAATTACAAGTAAATGCCCATTTAAAAGGTACTGAGAAGAACTAAAGTTTTGCTTAAAGAGAATTCCCAAATTTGGGCTATGAAACTATCAAAACACGGTCGATTTATTGGTGGTTATAACGACACCTAAAGTTCAGACACAACGGTGCAACAACTTCAGAGCAGCCTAACTCCAATTATATACATTGAAAATTACAAACCAATACACTTTGGAAAGATCATGAAATTACTAAAACTTTCATAATCCAACAAAGACCAAATTATACCATCTTCAAGGTCTATTCTTCCGTACAAAATTAAGGCTGCTATAGGAAACCCATAACTCTCAAATGTTTAGACCAAACTGGGTGATTAAGCATCATATGCAAACATGAAGAAACCTACTACAAAACATTCTAGATAAGTGAAGCCTGATTCAGCCTCCAACTAATTTAAAATGACTCCCAAATCCAAGCAACACCTTAACCACAATAAAAAACAATATAAAATGAAACCCAAGGCATTGGCAGGTGCAATCAACACTAGGATTTCCCACTACCAAATGGGGATGCAACTCCCCAAAGTCTTTAAACAACACTTTACCTAATAGGTTAGAACACTAAGCATAACAATCAACGAATTCAACAACCTCGTTTGTTAATACCACTAAGGTCAAACACCCATGTAGCGACAATGTATGAAACACCTGACATACCCGTCTCTGGCACTATAAAACATGGTTGTTATTACACTAGAATTCAACTACTAGAGATCTCCACAACTATTCTGTTGATGTGAAGGAAATGGTGCTCATGTCATATAACGTCCTTTTCTCCTCTCAAAAGAGATAAAATTTGCAACACTCATAAAGCAATGGAGGGATAACAACAAGAAAACTAATGTACTTCTTGACATAGACTCATGCAAAAGCTTCATAAATATTACTTTCAATACTAAAATAATAACACGATACTATGCTCAACAGGAGTAATTGGACGTCAATAAGACAATCCACATAACCAAACTACCTTGATTAACCTCACATACGACAAAACCTACTATTACTGCACTTGAACAATTTGTACCTCGTGATATCATAGGATGCATTCAAAGTAGTACAATGTTGGCAAATAAAAAAATATAAAATGGGTTGTCAATATCGCCCACATGACTAGCCTGCAACAACTAAAAATTATGCATAGCCTTTATGGCTATTGAAACAAGCCATAGAAGGAAAACATGCATGACATAAAATCCACTTGAAACCACCCTATTTAGTGTTAAAAATAAGGTTGCACATAATAAGAAAACCTATCAGGTAGACATGGTTGGACTTATCAATCTACGTCATCTCACAAATTCACTCGAGTTCTACCAGTCTAAAGATTTCATAGACATTACAACGTTGCCTCTGCTCTAGAGAGACAAACCAATTTTATACTAAGATCAAGTTAGCAAGTAGCCACACTAGCCAAAAAAAAGTGAGGCGCAAAGCATTGCCTCCATGGAAATGTTACATTGATAAGTTGGGTTGTAGCCCAACATTCAATCAGACCCAACAACATGATAAAACTACATTATATAGTGTTTTCACACCACACCAAGCCGGATTAGACCAACTTTACACAGACTCAATAAACAATCGGTCCTACAAGTACTAGAACCCCAAAAAATCCATTTAAAAAAAACAACCACAATCAAGCATATAGAAATATATGATAGTAATAGCTCAAAGATTTGAAAAATATCGCATAAAAAACATCATGACGATATGTATACAAAACAAGTACATTAGTAGCTTCACTTGCATAATAACTTCAATAACAACCACATCAAGAAACCAATATTAATTAGAAGTAACATATCATATCAAACATTAAGTCGTTAACGACATACCCCATCAAACCATAAAGGGATTTGGAGTAAGGGAATTCTAGTCATCTATACAATAAAATACTAATATGAAAGATATACGAACCCATACCCTTCCTATATGTGCAAGTGTGTCAAATTTATCTTCAAATTGCGTAGAATCTAAAGCCTATGCCTCTGATACCAACTGTAACACCCCGGGGTCCACAAACACCCCGGAATGCTACTGAACAACACTTATTACATCTATATATAAAATTTCAGCAGCATCCCCTTTGCAAAATTGCATAAATGAGGGGGGGGGGCAACAGTGTATAAACATATATCATGACAAAAATATACTAAGTATTATTAATCGGCTAGCAAAGAGAAGTTAAACACACGACATGAACTGAATTAACTAGTGCGCACGACTAGTTAAAAGAAACAAACTTCCTTTGACAACAAGTTTCTAATTAAATCATGGTTGCGCCTGGCAGCGTTATTGTGAGAGTGAAAGTGGACGTGCTGCTACTCCCCTCATTCCCAACATGTATCAAGTACCTGCATTGAGTAATGCAAGAGTGAGATGACACATCTCAGCAAGTAAAATAATATCAAACTGTTTAACCACATAAGAACATTGTTTTACCACCACTTGATTCCACAACTTTCTCATTACGACGGTGCAGCACGTATACAACGTACAACACACCTAGTCACCACACATCGCAGGTAGAAACCACAATAGTAACATAGTAATGTCACACTTCATATATACCTCATGAGTGCAAATGTCTGCAAATGCAAGAATGACTTCTGCCTTCATACCTCTAAGGATATGAAGCCGCATCGTACCCCTCCTCGGGCAACGTACGATGCTAAAAATGTACCGGTACGGTCGGACCATAAGATCACGACATAACTTTAAAATGCAAGATGGATGATGCGATGTGCAGGTCATGCCTACAACACTTCATATAACGTGATTCAAAAAGATACTTCAACTTCATCCAAGATGGGAATCAACCACATATATCATAACCAAATTATGATCATCCACAATATTAGACAATTGAGAATTAATACTTCCAAACAAATAAACTTCATCATAGAATTCAATGATTAACATAATTAAAACTTATGCATACTCAATGACAGGGAATAGGATGCAAACCAAACGGTAGCAACCACCACTATATTTACTTGCCTTTACCGGAAGTTCGGGCAAATCCCTAAGTACGATCCGGAAGTCCACCACCTTGAGTTCCACCTTTTTCCTCCTTCCTTCCTCCCACCAATTCTCCAATTGAAACTTGCACCCACACGAAGAAGATCCGACGAGGAAGAACGACACTTGGAGAAGAGGAGATGGGGGGTGGCGGCTAGGGTTGAGGAGATGGCTGCTGCAAAAAACTTGAGAATGGAGAGGGGGCGGCTGCAGCACTTGGGGAAGAGAGAAGAGGGAAGAGGGGGGGGGGGGGGAGGGTGACGGCCAAAGGAGGGAAGGGGGGGGGGCGGCTAGGGTTTTTGGGGGAAAAGTGGGCTTCCCACCGCCGGATCGCGATCAACGGCCCAAAACCATTCCTACGCCAGAGCTCTCGACCCCCGCACACATCAAACATAAATTTTACTGTTTTACAGATGTTTACCTCCTAAAATTCCAAACCCCCCATAGCACGGGACCCGCAAGAGAAAACAAAGAGAAAAAAGAGTAAACTTCAAATTGTCTTCTTTTTGAAAATTGGGTATCACACTTGGCATCAGCCAAAGCTTGAGTAAGGTTGAGGTAATTCTTGGTGGGAGCCAAGGAAGGGCCATATAAAATAAAGTGATCCAACCAAAGGTTCAGGAAAGCAGTATGTTTACATTGTCGACAAGACCCTTACTTTTGGCATATACATATTGATACATTGACTCTAGTTCTTGGTGGTAGCCTTGCCAATGATCTTTGAGTGCACCTGGTGAGGGTGAAAGCCAAAAGGGCATAGGTGAGAGCACCTAGAGGGGGGGGGTGAAAAGGTGATCCTGTAAAATTCAACACTAAATAACACAAACTTGGTTTATGAAATGTTAGTGAATTCAAACCAAGATATAATGACAAGAGAGAAGTGACTTCTTCACTTAATTGCTCTTCATAAAGTGAGTATTGAACTTAGAGCAATTATCAAGTGAAAAGAAGATCGCACAAGAAGGCAACAAGTGACACGACGATTTTAATCCCGTGGTTCCGCCAAGTAGAATACTTGCCTACTTCTACGTTGTGGCGTCCCAATGGATGAGGGTTGCACTCAACCCCTTTCAAGTGATCCAATGATCAACTTGAATACCACAATTTTCTTTCTTATCGTAGATGTTCCCTTTATGAGGAATCTTCACAAGTTGGAGTCTCTCACCCTTACAAGATTGATCTCAATGAAAATCCACAAGAGTAAGGGAGGGAAAGAAACACACGCAAAAGTCGCAACAATCACATGCACACAAGTCAAGACATGAGCACACAAAGAACACAGTGCATGGAGTTTACAACTCGAGAAGTACTCAAATCTCAAACACGAAGATCCGGATGCGTGCTTGCGGAGTCTAGATGTCTTAGGATGTTCAATGGAGGCTTGGTGTGTTGCTCCATATGCCTAGGGGTCCTTTTTATAGCCCCAAGACAGCTAGGAGCCGTTGGAACTCCATTTGGTAGGCAATTCTTGCCTTCTGCCGGTTGGCGCACCAGACAGTCCGGTGCACCACCGGACATGAACAGTGCCCGATCTCCTTCCTTTTCTAGCGAAGCCGACCGTTGAGCCTTTGGTCTCCTTTGGCACGCCGGACACTGTCCGGTGCACACCGGACAGTCCGGTGCGACCAGGTGACCGTTGGCCCTGGCCACGTGTCGTCCGCTGATCGCGCTGTTGATCGTTGGCTTGGGAGCTGTTGGCTCACCAGACAGTCCGGTGCGTCACCGGACAGTCTAGTGATTTTTAGCCACGACGCCCTCGCTAATTCCCGAGAGCAGCGAATTCGCTGCTGGACCAGCCTGTGCACCGGACACTATCCGGTGCACACCGGACAGTTCGGTGCACCGAAGGCTAGTGCAAGTTTGGCTGGACTTAGCCATACTTCTCCAATCCAATTTCATTTGATTTAAGAAGGTTCCTAGCACTTAGAGAAATATGTTAGTTCCAAAAAAACAATTCACTAAGGCCATAGTTATACCTTGATTCTTTGATTTGCATCTCTCAACCACTTAGCACATATTAATCACAATAACATGTGTTGGACATCTAATCACCAAAACATTTATAGAAATGGACCAAAGACACATTTCACTTTCAATCTCCCCCTTTTTGGTGATTTATGCCAACACATTCAAAAGCAACTTAGAGTGTAATATCATTCTGTAACACCCTGATTTTCGCTGCTCAGTAAAATCTTGTTTTATTTCGCAATCATCTTAATATATTAATTTTACATGCATGATGTTAGTAAACACGTGACTAGGCAAACTATTCACAAGTATTTCACCTCGTTTCTCACTAGCTGTAAATTAATCCATCTCAAGTACTAACGTCAACACTCTACTCCAATGCAACTTTTTCACAAGGATCCCACCTTCGTAACATTACACTTGCTAGCAAAACTATCTCCTCTTCCCAGGAGCAACACACGCCTTGACACAGTGATTCCAGAAGATAAGCTAGTTATCTGTTCCTTGCCTCGGAAGCCTCTCGAGCCAGCCGTACCTCACAATAACTCACAGTCAACTGGTAGTAGTACCTACTCACCATTACTGACACCCCGACGACGAGGACACACATCCATGGCAAGAAGCTTTCATGTGGGAACTGCAAGCTGTCTCCTACCTCCCCTGATCAGAACCAAAGCACACACGCCATGATGCTGGTATGGGAGTTGAGACAACATTGTCGAGCTGAGAAGACCTGAAACGACGCAACAAGCAGTGAAAGCAGTAGCCCGGCAAGCCCCTGCGCGCTCGGCCGAATCGAAGACCAGCCACTCACCTCAATCACCATCGAAGTCGTGCCTAGCTCCGTGCAAGTTGCCGACCAGCCTCGGGATGACACAGCCACACTGTGCCGGGTCGTCGCGCACAGTTGTTGGCCAATATTTTTCTCAGGCGAACCGCCTTTCCCCGCCTATAAAGCGAGCCCGACGCCGCACTGTGATGCCTCGCACCTCCCCAGCTCGCTGTCGTGTACCACAACCCAAGCTGAACCCGTCTTCTTCCCCCTAGCCGAAGAACCAGCCACCTTCGATCTCCCCAACGAAGACCGTGACTGTCGATTCGAGTGGCAGGTGAGCACCTCCCCGACGCCAATCGCCTCCATTTAGACTCGATTGAGCCCTTTTTCCACCTTCCAGAGCCATCCGCGAGCTCCGGTCAACCATGACCAAGTCTCCTTGCGTCAAGACCCAAATACCAATCCACAGTGCACTTACAGCTAGCCTAAACCATACCAAAACGTTAGCAACCCATGTGACCCAATCTGACATCGATTATTAATTATTTTTGTAATTAATTTATTCACTGAACTTGTAAAATCAATAACTTAAACATAGTAACTCCGCCTAACCCGATTCTTTTTCCTAAATTCATCTAAAATCAAAACTCTATTTAATACAACTATATTTGTGTAATGTATTGATATGTGTTTGCTCGCTTGTATGATTATTTGTGTACGATAAAATAGAACCGATTCCAGAGGAGAACCCGAAGGAGCCGAGAGAACAGGAAGACGCCGCCGCCGACGCGTACCTGAGTGAAGGCAAGTCTCATCGACCTCTTACTTTGATCATGATTGCTCCTAAGTGAGGTTAAATTTAAAACTTGCTAGACATAGGAATTGCATGAGATGACACACTGAGAGACTAAGAGAAACCATTGATTGAAGCCATGTTACATATTGATGATTTGTCATACTGCATATTATCTTGATAATTGATGAAACTGGAATGAGACTGAGACCAGGGTAGTGTGGAATGCGTTGGTGCATGTGCTACCGTGGTGGTAGACATGCGGTCGAGCTCTGTCGTGGTGACATCTCGGGTTGGATGGTTTTGGTTGGTTACTGCCCTGGTGATGAACCGTGAACCGAGTATTGTGGTGCCATCTCACCTAACCTTTTTTCTAGTGCGACCACACGCGTTTGGATGGGGAAGCCTTAGCCTAATCCCACAGGCCAGCCTGGTAGTCGTGCCGAGGTGGATATGACTTGGGGTGACCTATGTGGTCATGACCCGGGGGTTTGTGGGCGGCTAGGCGAGGTTGTGCCACGGCTAGGTGTCGGCTAATGTCGAATGATCAGTTCCTGGACGGTGACATGCGTGTGGGTAAAGCGTACACCTCTACAGAGTTTATATAATTCCATTCGAATGGTATAGACGGGTTACGGTGTGGACACCACCAGTGAATGAGCCACCTGGTAACATGAGACAACTGATGATGATGATAAGGATAACTGGTTTACCTTCAGTAATGCATTTGTTAACTGCATTGTTGTCGATTGATCATCGCATGATAAACTGTAACTCCCTCCCTATAAGGGCGAGGTGGGACTTGTTGAGTACTTTGTACTCACCCCTTGTTGACTTGATGCAGAGGATCCGGATTTCGTGCCCGAGGACTGCAAGTAGTGTTCATGCCCTACACCTGAGCTAGAAGTGGTACCGTTGCCCTAGAAGCCACCATGATCGACGAGAAGATTACCCTAGCTTTTATATGTTGTACTATCGCGTTTCTGGTCTATATTGTAATATTAATCGAACGTTCTAAGTAAAGCTATGCATGACTATGGTACCACTGTTGTAATGTATTTTCGCTAGAGACTGTTTTCTGGTGCTTAATACATGTTTAGCTTGGTCGGTTAGACCTGGGCGCTTCAAGTGGTATCAGAGGCATGGTTGGCTGTAGGACACGAACCAGTAGCCAAAGTTGACCGTAGGAGCCCTAGGATGGTCTATCCTTGATAACCCATTACTCCTTGATAAACAGTATCCTTGTTATGCTAACTTTATCCTTGTTAGTCAGATGGCGGATGACTGGACAACCACCTACTGCATCAATGAAGATGAATTTCCCAAGGTGCTTTATGCCGCCACCGTGCGACTGGGTATTTCGGAACGCCCAGAGTATGTCGGACGCGAGTTCATGGAGCATGGCACCGAGAGCTATGAAGTCACCATGCATATTGATGCCAGTGACAAGTTCTTAGAGATGCAACCCTAGAGTGTCACTACCACTGGAGCCTGTATGTCTGACACCAACCAGCTTGTAGCCGGCAAAGCGTTGCGGTACCTATGCCAAATTTTTGAATGGCACCTGGGTTCCACTCCCATGAAATACTTTCCTCTGCTGGATCGTAACCGTCCTGCTTGGGTGGCGAGGATCCGCAACCTGGAGAGCAACACAGGAACTGAGAAGGACCCCACAATTGTCTCTATGTCTGGCTATTTGCTTAGCCTTGACGATTTGTGCGACCAACTGCATCATCGTGTGAGAGACCTCATCCAGCACGCTGAGAGAGCGGAGTCCCGTTGGTGTAGGGCTAAGCTGGCCTTAGCTTAGGCAGAAGCACGAGCAGCTAAAGCTGAAAGCCGCTTTGCTGCAGCCGAAGAGAACCTTAGGGAGCAGGCAGACTGCCATAGTCAGCTCCTTAGAGGTGTCTACCTTGTGGACCGTGCCAAGTGCAAGGAACGCCATCCTAGGACTGGTGCTGATCCGCCTATCCTGGAGGGAATCCCGCTGTACTCCTTGTCCCAACCACGCCGGAGGATTGGTGAATCGGTACCACCCACACCTTCCGCGTCACCCCGTGAGGGTAAAGACAAAGACCCTGAAGACCGTGCCGTAGGAACCAGTAGTCAAGTCGTTTCGGTCGACCCTTAAAAGTCGAGCCATGTTATTGTAATCCATTATACCATGTATCCCTGTTTGTATGCTTGTATGGTGCTTGAATGAATTGCTAGTGTGCATTGTGTATTATATATTATACAAATATACCCTAGTAGGCTACTAGGAGAATCGCCTAATCTTGCCTTTTCCGCATTGAGCGCAGATGTCTCGTCGTTCGAGCCGAGTCCATGGACTCAATGCTCAGGAAGACGGGGAAGAGGTCAACCAGGGAAACCTAGGCGCTCAGAACGCAGCCACCGAAGCACCAGCAAATGGACACCTACCGCCGCTGCCTCCCCATGCCCCAACACCCATTGATCTGGCAGCCATGTTGCAGTAGCAAAACCAGGTCCTTCAAGCCCTTGTCACAACCCTCACAGCTCAAGCTCAAGGAAACCTTGGCAACAATAGACCTGCAGTGCATCACAATGGCAATGGGAGCAAGATTGCAGATTTCAACCGCATGCAGCCACCCAAGTTTGGAGGATCAGACAATCCAATTGAGGCAGATGATTGGCTGCATGAGATAGAGATGAAGCTTCAAGTAGTTCATGCGGATGACATAGACAAGGTATTGCTTGCAGTGCAGCAATTAAGGGGACCAGCCCTTGCTTGGTGGCACAGCTATCGAGAGATCAATGGGAATGCCAATGAGATGGTATGGGCTAAATTTGTCAAGATCTTCAGAGAGCAGCACATCCCAGCAGTGTGATGAAGCTGAAGAAGGATGAGTTCAAGAAGCTTCATCAGGGTGGCATGACCATAACAGAGTATCTGCATAAGTTCACGGAGTTTTCACGTTATGCACTTGAGGACATCAATGACGACGATAAGAAGCAAGAAGCTGAGTCTTAATCCAGAAATCAGAACTTTGGTTGAAGTCACCACCCATAGTGACTTTAATACCATGGTTAATAGGGTTATCACCACTGAGAGGAACAGGAAGGCAGAACTCAGTGAGCGCAAACATCGGTTTGAGAGCAAGAAGCCCCAGCAGGCAGAAAAGTTTCAAAAGACCCAGTTTCCACCCCACCCAGGACAGAGGAGCCAGGGTGCCTTCTCATTTAAGGCGCACCCCGGTTCTTTTCAGGAGCCATCTCAGTCAGCTCCAGTTATGAAGACCCAGAGTAACTTCTGCACCCAACAGTCTGGTGGAAGTCAGTTGACCAATGTGAGGACTTGTTTCCACTGCTGTGAAGCCGGACACTACAAGGCCAATTGTCCTTACCTCAGCCAGCCCGCTCCTTTTGTCTTCTCCAACTCTGTTCAAGGACCAAAGCAGCAGACTAGAGCCAACCATGCAGCATCAGCTAATAGTCAGCAGCAGTCCTTTGGCAAGGCAAAGGTGAATCATGTGTATGCTGAAGAAGCGGAGGATGCACCAGGAGTGATTCTCGATGAGTTCCTGGTCCAATCAACTCTAGCCTCAATGCTTTTTGATTTTGTAGCATCACATTCCTTCATATCCTCACACTTTGTGGAAAAGCATGATATACCTACTATAGCCCTTAAGAGGTTGTTATTGACCCGTTCTCCTGGGGGTCATATTCCTTGTCACATTGGTGTCATAGATATCCCCATAAACCTAAGTGGGGTAGTATTCCTTGCTAACCTAGTGGTCCTTGCTTCCAAAGGAATAGATGTCATACTTGGTATGGATTGGCTCACCAAACACCAAGGAACCATAGCTTGTGCCGAGAAAGCTGTGACAGTCACCAACCACCAAGGGATAACAGTCACCTGCCTAATCCAACCTAGCCTTCCAGACTCCATGGTAAACCACATCCAAGACGAATCTCCTGAAGATGTGCCAGTAGTCCAAGAGTTTGCAGACGTATTCCCAGATGAATTACCTGGCATGCCTCCAGAAAGAGATGTAGAGTTCACCATTGACCTAGTTCCTGGAACTAAGCCCATAGCAAAGAATGCCTACCGGTTAGCAGCCCCAGAGCTTGCTGAGTTGAAGAAGCAGCTTGAAGAAATTTAGCAGAAGGGATTCATCAGACCTGCTGCTTCACCCTGGGGAGCCCTAGTGCTCTTCGTGAAAAAGAAGGATGGAAGTATGAGACTTTGTGTGGACTACCGAGACCTGGATGCAGTCACCATCAAGAACAAGTACCCTCTACCTCGGATTGATGATCTGTTTGATCAGCTGAAGGGAGCCAAGTTCTTCTCCAAGATTGATCTCAGGTCAGGTTATCATCAGCTCAGAGTTTGTCAAGAAGACATCCTGAAGACAGCTTTTAGAACCCGTTATGGTCAGTATGAGTTCACAGTGGTGCCTTTTGGACTAACTAATGCTCCTGCCTTTTTCATGACCCTCATGAATAAGGTGTTTATGGAAGATTTGGATCGGTTTGTCGTCATCTTCATTGACGACATACTGGTCTACTCTGAGAGTGTCAAGGAGCATGGACAACACCTCAGAGTTGTGTTGAGGAAGCTTAGGAAGCACCAGTTGTACGCCAAGTTCAGCAAGTGTGAGTTCTGGTTGCAGAGAGTCAGTTTTCTGGGTCATGTCTTAACAGCCAAAGGTGTTGAAGTGGATCCCGAAAAGGTCAAAGCCGTGTCAGAGTGGAAGCAACCAACCTCAGCCTCAGAGATTAGGAGTTTCTTGGGATTAGCCGGCTATTATCGAAGATTCATCGAGGGATTCTCTAAGGTAGCCTAGCCTATGACCGAGTTACTCCGAAAGGACAAGAAGTTTGTGTGGTCAGAAGCTTGTGAAAGAAGTTTTCAAGAGCTGAAGAGAAGACTAACTTCTACCCCAGTGCTAGTCTTGCCAGATAATCAGAAGAGTTTTATCATATATTGTGATGCATCAAGACAAGGTTTGGGTTGTGTCCTCATGCAAGAAGGAAGAGTTGTAGCCTACGCTTCAAGACAGTTAAGGACACATGAGTAGAATTACCCCACCCATGACTTAGAGTTAGCGACGGTCGTGCATGCCCTTAAGATTTGGAGACATTATCTGATTGGGAACAAGTGTGAAATTTACACGGATCACAAGAGCCTTAAGTACATTTTTATTCAGTTAGACCTCAACCTTAGGCAAAGAAGATAGTTGGAGTTGATCAAGGACTATGATCTGGAGATTCACTACCACCCAGGAAAAGCTAATGTGGTGGCTGATGCGCTCAGTCGTAAGGCGTATTGTCATCATTTGTGACCCAAGCCCCAGAACTAAGTGAGGAGATGAGGAAGTTGAACCTAGGGGTTGTTGAAAGGGAAATGTGCCCTTGGGCCATTTCTAAGTATTTTGGTGACTGAGTGCCAACACATGTGCTTAATTGTGAATTTATGTCAATGGATGAACAAGGTGCAAATCATGACGTAAAGGTATGTTTCTAAGCCTTAGTACATTGGTTTTGTATACTAATATACGTGTCAAAGTGTTAGAAACAGAAAAGAAGAAAGGTGCAAATGACTTGGCTGTGTACAGCCAAGGCTCTGCTCGGTCTGGCACACCGGACTGTCCGGTGTGCACCGGACAGTGTCCGGTGCGCCAGGCTGACTCGGCGCGAACAGGCCGCTCTCGGGAATTCGCCGACGGCGTACGGCTAAAATTCACCGGACTGTCCGGTGTGCACCGGACTGTCCGGTGAGCCAACGGTCGGCCGGGCCAACGGTCGGCCGCGCAATCTGCGCGGGACACGTGGCCGAGCCAACGGCTAGAAGAAGGCACCGGACTGTCCGGTGTGCACCGGACATGTCCGGTGCGCCAACGGCTCCAGATCTGCCAACGGTCTGCAACGGTCAGCTTCGCTGTTTAAGGAAACAAATCGGGCACCGGACAGTGTCCGGTGTGCACCGGACTGTCCGGTGCCCCCGACGACAGAAGGCAAGGATGGCCTTCCAGATTTGCTCTCAACGGCTCCTAGCTGCCTTGGGGCTATAAAAGGGGCCCCTAGGCGCATGGAGGAGACACACAAGCAACCTTTGAGCATTCTTGATCATCCACACTCAGTCTTTGCGCATTCGTTTGTCATTCTAAGTGATTCGAGCTCTGTTCTAGTGAGAACTTTGAGATAGTCTTGTGAGCTCGATTCTTGGCCGTGTGTGTGCGCGTTTCGCTGTGGATTTGTGTGTGTTGCTTCCCTCCCTTACTCTGTGCTTCTTTGTGATCATATACTTGTAAGGGCAAGAGACTCCAATTTGTGGAGATTCCTTGCAAACGGGATAGTGAAAGGCAAAACAAAACACCGTGGTATTCAAGTGGGTCTTTGGACCGCTTGAGAGGGGTTGATTGCAACCCTCGTCCGTTGGGACGCCACAACGTGGAGTAGGCAAGCGTTGGTCTTGGCCGAACCACGGGATAAACCACTGTGTCACCTCTGTGCTTGATCTCTTGTGGTATTGTGTTTTGTTGAGACTTCTCTTTAGCCACTTGGCAATCATTGTGCTAACACTTAACAAGTTTTTGTGGCTTAAGTTTTAAGTCTATTCAGGATCACCTATTCACCCCCCCCCTCTAGGTGCTCTCAATTGGTATTAGAGCCGTTCTCTTCACAAAAGGGACTAACCGCCCGAAGAGATGGATCCTAAGGGGAAGGGAGTTGTGATCAACGACAAAGAGAAGGAATCCTTCGTCAACGAGCCGAAGGACGACAAGCCTACCGACTCCGGCTCGGGCCATAGACGGAAGGAAGGGAAGAAGAAGAAGACGAGGCGCATCAAGGAGATCATCTACTACGACGATAGTGATGAATCTACTTCTTCCCAAAAGGACGACGACAACGACTACAAAAAGACGGTCAATTCGAACTTTTCATTTGATTATTCTCGTATTCAACATAGTTCGAATTCGCATTTGCTTTCCATTCCTCTTGGCAAACCTCCACACTTCGATGGGGAGGACTACGGATTTTGGAGTCACAAAATGCGTAGTCACTTATTCTCTCTCCATCCAAGCATATGGGAGATTGTAGAGAATGGAATGAAATTTGATAGCTCGGATAGCCCTTTGCTTATAAATGAACAGATCCATAGAAATGCACAAGCTACTACTGTTCTCTTAGCATCCTTGTGCAGGGAAGAGTACAACAAGGTGAGCGGCTTGGACAATGCCAAGCAAATATGGGACACCCTCAAGATCTCTCACGAGGGGAACGACATCACCATGCTCACCAAGATGGAGTTGGTGGAGGGCGAGCTTGGACGATTCGCCATGATAAGGGGAGAGGAGCCAACTCAAACGTACAACCGGCTCAAGACCCTTATCAACAAAATAAGGAGCTACGGAAGCACGCGATGGACGGACCACGACGTCGTCCGCCTAATGCTAAGGTCCTTTACCATTCTTGATCCTCATCTTGTGAACAATATTCGTGAGAATCCCAGGTACACGATGATGACGCCCGAGGAAGTACTTGGAAAATTTGTAAGCGGGCGGATGATGATCAAGGAGGCAAGATACGTCGACGAAGCGTTGAACGGTCCAATCCACGAGCATCAACCCATTGCTCTCAAGGCAACAAGGAGCAAGGAGTCGCTACCTAGCAAGGTGGCGCAAGTTGAGGCGGCCAGGCTCAATGATGAAGAGATGGCTCTCATCATCAAGAGATTCAAGACGGCGCTAAATGGTCGCAAGGGGCAGACAAGCAAGACCAAGACAAAGGGGAAGCGCTCATGCTTCAAATGTGGTAAGGTTGGTCATTTTATTGCTAACTGTCCCGAAAATGATAGTGACCAGGAGCAAGGGAAAAACGGGAAGAGAGAAAACAAGAAAGTTTACAAGAAGGCCAAAGGTGAAGCACACCTTGGAAAGGAGTGGGACTCGGATTGCTCTTCGTCCGACTCCGACGACGAAGGACTCGCCGCCACTGCCTTCAACAAATCGGCTCTCTTCCCCCACGAGCATCACACTTGCCTCATGGCAAGGGAGAAGAAGGTAATCACTAGTAATGCTAATACTCATGATTCTTCTAGTGATGATGAGTCTAGTGAGGATGAAATAGATTATTCTAGTTTATTCAAGGGATTGGATAGAACTAAGATAGCTAAGATTAATGAATTGATTGATGCCTTGAATGAAAAGGATAGAATCTTAGAAAAACAAGAAGATCTTTTATATGAAGAGCATGATAAATTTGTTAGTGCACAAAATTCACTTGCTCTAGAAATTAAAAGAAATGGAATTCTTTCTTGTGAACTTTCTACTTGTAATGAAACCATTTCTTCTTTAAAAAGTGAAATTAATGTTTTAACCGCTAAACTAGAAGTAGCAAGTAACTCTTGTGTTGAAAATGTTACAATTTGCACTAGGTGTAAGGATTTTGATGTTAATGCTTGTAGTGAACACCTAGTTTCAATTTCAAAACTTAATGATGAATTGGCTAGTCTTAATGCTCAACTTAAGACTAGCAAGAGTGAAGTTGAAAAAATAAAATTTGCAAGGGATGCCTACACGGTTGGTAGACACCCCTCAATTAAGGATGGTCTTGGCTTCAAGAGAGAGGCCAAGAACTTAACAAGCCATAAGGCTCCCATCTTCGTCAAGGAGAAAGGGAAGGCCCCTATGGCTAGTAGTGCTAAAAAGAACCATGCTTTCTTATACCATGATAGGAGACATGCTAGAAATGCGTATAATGATTTTGACTCACATGTTTATGATTCTCATGCCATGTTTGCTTCTAGTTCTTCCTATAAGCATGATAGAGATATGTGTAGGAGAAATGTTGTGCATATGCCTAGGAGAAATTTTGCTCATGTTCCTAGAAAAGTTGTGAACAAACCTACTACCATTTATTATGCTTGCAATGCTCCCTTTGCTATTTGTAGAAAGGGTAAGAAGGTAATTGCGAGGAAGTTAGGGGCAAGATGCAAGGGAGATAAAACTTGCATTTGGGTCCCTAAGGATATTTGTGCTAACCTTGCAGGACCCAACATGAGTTGGGTACCTAAGACCCAAGCCTAAATTTGCCTTGCAGGTTTATGCATCCGGGGGTTCAAGCTGGATTATCGACAGCGGATGCACAAACCATATGACGGGGGAGAAGAAGATGTTCACCTCCTACGTCAAAAATAAGGATTCCCAAGATTCAATTATATTCGGTGATGGGAATCAAGGCAAGGTAAAAGGGTTAGGTAAAATTGCAATTTCTAATGAGCACTCAATCTCAAATGTGTTTTTAGTTGAGTCTCTTGGTTACAATTTGCTATCTGTTAGTCAACTGTGCAATATGGGATATAATTGTTTATTTACAAATGTAGATGTGTCTGTCTTTAGAAGATGTGATGGTTCACTAGCTTTTAAGGGTGTACTAGACGACAAGCTTTACCTAGTTGATTTTGCAAAAGAAGAGGCCGGTCTAGATGCATGCTTAATGGCTAAGACTTGCATGGGCTGGCTGTGGCATCACCGCTTAGCACATGTGGGGATGAAGAACCTCCACAAGCTTCTAAAGGGAGAACACGTGATAGGTCTAACAAATGTTTATTTCGAAAAAGATAGACCTTGTGCAGCTTGTCAGGCAGGTAAACAAGTGGGAGGAGCACATCACAGCAAGAATGTGATGACCACGTCAAGACCTCTGGAGCTGCTGCATATGGACCTCTTCGGACCCGTCGCCTATCTAAGCATAGGAGGAAGTAAGTATGGTCTAGTTATTGTTGATGACTTTTCCCGCTTCACTTGGGTGTTCTTTTTGCAGGATAAGTCTGAAACCCAAGGGACCCTCAAGCGCTTCCTCAGGAGAGCTCAAAATGAGTTTGAGCTCAAGGTGAAGAAGATTAGGAGCGACAACGGGTCCGAGTTCAAGAACCTTCAATGGAGGAGTTTCTTGAGGAGGAAGGGATCAAGCACGAGTTCTCCGCTCCCTACACACCACAGCAAAATGGTGTGGTAGAGAGGAAGAACAGGACGCTAATCGATATGGCGAGGACGATGCTTGGAGAGTTCAAGACCCCCGAGTACTTTTGGTCGGAAGCTGTGAACACGGCCTGCCACGCCATCAACAGGGTCTATCTTCATCGACTCCTCAAGAAGACTTCGTATGAGCTACTAACCGGTAACAAACCCAATGTATCGTACTTTCGTGTATTTGGGAGCAAGTGCTACATTCTAGTGAAGAAGGGTAGAAATTCTAAGTTTGCTCCCAAAGCTGTAGAAGGGTTTTTATTAGGTTATGATTCAAATACAAAGGCGTATAGAGTCTTCAACAAATCATCGGGTTTGGTTGAAGTCTCTAGCGACGTTGTATTTGATGAGACTAATGGCTCTCCAAGAGAGCAAGTTGTTGATTGTGATGATGTAGATGAAGAAGATGTTCCAACGGCCGCTATACGAACCATGGCGATTGGAGACGTTCGGCCACAGGAACAAGATGAACGTGATCAACCTTCTTCCTCAACAACGGTGCATCCCCCAACTCAAGACGATGAACAGGTTCATCAAAAGGAGGCGTGTGATCAAGGGGGAGCACAAGATGATCATGTGATGGAGGAAGAAGCGCAACCGGCACCTCCAACCCAAGTTCGAGCGATGATTCAAAGGGATCATCCCGTCGACCAAATTCTAGGTGACATTAGCAAGGGAGTAACTACTCGGTCTCGACTAGTTAATTTTTGTGAACATTACTCTTTTGTCTCCTCTATTGAGCCTTTCAGGGTAGAGGAGGCCTTGCTAGATCCGGATTGGGTGTTGGCCATGCAGGAGGAACTTAACAACTTCAAGCGCAATGAAGTTTGGACGCTGGTGCCTCGTCCCAAGCAAAATGTTGTGGGAACCAAGTGGGTTTTCCGCAACAAACAGGACGAGCACGGGGTGGTGACGAGGAACAAGGCTCGACTTGTGGCAAAAGGTTATGCCCAAGTCGCAGGTTTGGACTTTGAGGAGACTTTTGCTCCTGTGGCTAGGCTAGAATCAATTCGTATCTTGCTAGCATATGCCGCTCACCATTCTTTCAGGTTGTACCAAATGGATGTGAAGAGCGCTTTCCTCAACGGACCAATAAAGGAGGAGGTGTACGTAGAGCAACCCCCTGGCTTCGAGGATGAGCGGTACCCCAACCACGTGTGTAAGCTCTCTAAGGCGCTCTATGGACTTAAACAAGCCCCAAGAGCATGGTATGAATGCCTTAGAGATTTCTTAATTGCTAATGCTTTCAAGGTTGGGAAAGCCGATCCAACTCTTTTCACTAAGACTTGTGATGGTGATTTGTTTGTGTGCCAAATTTATGTCGATGACATAATATTTGGTTCTACTAACCAAAAGTCTTGTGAAGAGTTTAGCAGGGTGATGACGCAGAAATTCGAGATGTCGATGATGGGCGAGTTGAACTACTTCCTTGGGTTCCAAGTGAAGCAACTCAAGGACGGCATCTTCATCTCCCAAACGAAGTACACGCAAGATCTGCCAAAGAGGTTTGGGATGAAGGACGCCAAGCCCGCAAAGACGCCGATGGGAACCGACGGACACACCGACCTCAACAAAGGAGGTAAGTCCGTTGATCAAAAAGCATACCGGTCCATGATAGGTTCTTTGCTTTACTTATGTGCTAGTAGACCGGATATTATGCTTAGCGTATGCATGTGTGCTAGATTTCAATCCGATCCTAAGGAGTGTCACTTGGTGGCGGTGAAGCGAATTCTTAGATATTTAGTCGCTACGCCTTGCTTCGGGATCTGGTATCCAAAGGGGTCTAACTTTGACTTGATTGGGTACTCAGATTCCGACTATGCTGGATGTAAGGTCGATAGGAAGAGTACATCGGGGACGTGCCAATTCTTAGGAAGGTCCCTGGTGTCATGGAACTCTAAGAAACAAACCTCCGTTGCCCTATCCACCGCTGAGGCCGAGTATGTTGCCGCAGGACAGTGTTGCGCGCAACTACTTTGGATGAGGCAAACCCTCCGGGACTTTGGCTACAATCTGAGCAAAGTCCCACTCCTATGTGACAATGAGAGTGCTATCCGAATAGCGGAAAATCCTGTTGAGCACAGCCGCACAAAGCACATAGACATCCGGCATCACTTTTTGAGAGACCACTAGCAAAAGGGAGATATCGAAGTGTTTTATGTTAGCACCGAGAACCAGCTAGCCGATATCTTTACCAAGCCTTTAGATGAGAAGACCTTTTGCAGGTTGCGTAGTGAGCTCAATATCTTAGATTCGCGGAACTTGGATTGAAATGTAGCATACATGTGTTTATGCCCTTGATCATGTTCATTCTGCATTTTGTTGCTTATTATGGTGCTCAAGTTGTACGAACACTCCCTGGACCTCACAAGTCCGTTGCAAAGTGATGCACATGTTTAGGGGGAGATGTGTTACAACTTGACCCTTTGAGACTAACCATATGCTTGAGTTTGCTTGATTTAGTCTCGAAGGAAAATTGAAAGGGAAAGGGTGGACTTGGACCATGAAAGACTTCCACTGCACTCCGATGAGAGGGTAACTTATTCCAAGTCCATCTCATGAACTCTTATTGCCATTTGCTCTTAATTGAAGATTTTGGTGAGGCAATGGGGTTAAAGGGCCAAGATTGATCCCGTTTTGGTGCTTGATGCCAAAGGGGGAGAAAATAAAGGCCAAAGCGATAAATGGATCAGCTACCACTTGAGAAATTTGAAAATAGTAGAGTAGAGTTTTTGGTTTGTCAAAACTCTTTTATTGTCTCTTTTGGCTTCTTGTGGGGAGAAATAGTAATTATGGAAAAAGGGGAGTTTTTGAAATCTTTGATCAATCTCTTTTGGAATGGCTCTCTTTATGCTTCAACATGTGTGTTTGACTTAGAGATAGAGATTTGAGTTTGATTTCAAAAACAAACCAAGTGGTGGCAAAAGATGATCCATATATGCCAAAATTGAATCAAAATAAATTTAAGTTTTATTTGAAGTGAGTTTGCACTTGTTCTAGTTGCTTTATGTTGTGTTGGCATAAATCACCAAAAAGGGGGAGATTGAAAGGGAAATGTGCCCTTGGGCCATTTCTAAGTATTTTGGTGACTGAGTGCCAACACATGTGCTTAATTGTGAATTTATGTCAATGGATGAACAAGGTGCAAATCATGACGTAAAGGTATGTTTCTAAGCCTTAGTACATTGGTTTTGTATACTAATATACGTGTCAAAGTGTTAGAAACAGAAAAGAAGAAAGGTGCAAATGACTTGGCTGTGTACAGCCAAGGCTCTGCTCGGTCTGGCACACCGGACTGTCCGGTGTGCACCGGACAGTGTCCGGTGCGCCAGGCTGACTCGGCGCGAACAGGCCGCTCTTGGGAATTCGTCGACGGCGTACGGCTAAAATTCACCGGACTGTCCGGTGTGCACCGGACTGTCCGGTGAGCCAACGGTCGGCCGGGCCAACGGTCGGCCGCGCAATCTGCGCGGGACACGTGGCCGAGCCAACGGCTAGAAGAAGGCACCGGACTGTCCGGTGTGCACCGGACATGTCCGGTGTGCCAACGGCTCCAGATCTGCCAACGGTCTGCAACGGTCAGCTTCGCTGTTTAAGGAAACAAATCGGGCACCGGACAGTGTCCGGTGTGCACCGGACTGTCCGGTGCCCCCGACGACAGAAGGCAAGGATGGCCTTCCAGATTTGCTCTCAACGGCTCCTAGCTGCCTTGGGGCTATAAAAGGGGCCCCTAGGCGCATGGAGGAGACACACAAGCAACCTTTGAGCATTCTTGATCATCCACACTCAGTCTTTGCGCATTCGTTTGTCATTCTAAGTGATTCGAGCTCTGTTCTAGTGAGAACTTTGAGATAGTCTTGTGAGCTCGATTCTTGGCCGTGTGTGTGCGCGTTTCGCTGTGGATTTGTGTGTGTTGCTTCCCTCCCTTACTCTGTGCTTCTTTGTGATCATATACTTGTAAGGGCAAGAGACTCCAATTTGTGGAGATTCCTTGCAAACGGGATAGTGAAAGGCAAAACAAAACACCGTGGTATTCAAGTGGGTCTTTGGACCGCTTGAGAGGGGTTGATTGCAACCCTCGTCCGTTGGGACGCCACAACGTGGAGTAGGCAAGCGTTGGTCTTGGCCGAACCACGGGATAAACCACTGTGTCACCTCTGTGCTTGATCTCTTGTGGTATTGTGTTTTGTTGAGACTTCTCTTTAGCCACTTGGCAATCATTGTGCTAACACTTAACAAGTTTTTGTGGCTTAAGTTTTAAGTCTATTCAGGATCACCTATTCACCCCCCCTCTAGGTGCTCTCAGTTGTACGCCGTTCTTGCAGCTACAACCTTAATATTTGACCCGTCCTGGATGATCAGATCAAAGAAGCCCAGATGGAAGATAGAAGATTGGTAGAGCTTAAGGATTGCAACAGTGAAGGCAAAGCCCCAGAATTCAGAGTAGATAAAGATGGAGTTATGTGGTTCAAGAAGAGGTTATGCGTGCCTAAGCAAGGTCATTTCCGAAAGACTATTCTAGATGAAGCACATAACTCAACTTATTCTATTCACCCAGGCACCACCAAGATGTACTTGGATCTCAAGGAGAAGTATTGGTGGATTGGTATGAAGGGTGATATCGCTCGCTTCGTTGCCCAGTGTGATGTATGCAAAAGGGTCAAAGCGGAGCACCAGAAGCCTAGTGGATTACTTCAGCCCTTGCCAATTCCCGTGTGGAAGTGGGATGAAGTCAGTATGGATTTCATCATCGGTCTACCAAGAACTAAGAATGGTCATGACTCAATTTGGGTGATTGTTGACAGACTCACTAAAGTGGCACACTTCATCCTAGTACATACCACCTATGGAGGTGATAAATATGCCAAGTTATACATTGATCGCATCGTGAAGTTGCATGGAGTGCCCAAGAGGATTGTGTCAGATCGAGGCACCCAATTCACTTCTAGGTTCTGGGAGAAGTTACATGAAGCCCTTGCACCAAGTTGGATTTTAGTTCAGCCTATCATCCTCAGACGGATGGCCAGACTAAAAGAGTTAATTAGATCCTTGAAGACATGCTAAGAGCATGTGTTCTTACTTATGGTAAAGATTGGGAAGAAAGTTTTCCTTATGCAGAGTTCTCGTATAACAACAGCTACCAGTCAAGCCTGAAGATGTCGCCGTTCGAAGCCCTCTACGGAAGGAAGTGTCGCACACCTCTGATGTGGTCTGAAGTTGGTGACCACACTATTGAAGGCCCAGACTTTATTAAGAAGGCAGAAGACAAGGTAGCAGAGATCAGAGATAATCTAAAGGTAGCTCAATCACGCCAAAAAAGTTATGCTGATAAGAGAAGGCGTGCCCTCAGCTTTGAAGTTGGAGACTATGTGTACCTTAAAGTTTCCCCAATTCGTGGCACACGTAGATTCCAGGTGCGTGGGAAGTTGGCCCCACGTTACATTGGACCTTTTCTGATAATCAAGAAAGTGGGAGTCGTAGCCTACAAGCTTTAGTTGCCAGCAGACATGTCAGATGTGCATGATGTGTTCCACGTGTCCCAACTCAGGAAATGTCTGCGAGTGCCAGAAGAACAAGTGACCCTAGAGATGATCGATCTGCAAGATGATCTTAGATATCAAGAGGTGCCAGTGAAGATTTTGGATACTCAGACTAGAAGGACCCGCAACTTAGAAGTCCGAATCTGTTGAGTTCAATGGAGCAGGCATTCTGAAGCAAGAGCAACGTGGGAGAGAGAAGACGTGTTACGAGCCGAGTTCCCCAGTCTCTTTAGTAATTAGCTGAATCTCGAGGACGAGATTTGACCTAAGTGGGGTAGGTTTGTAACACCCTGATTTTCGCCGCTAAGTAAAATCTTGTTTTATTTCGCAATCATCTTAATATATTAATTTTACACGCATGATGTTAGTAAACAGGTGACTAGCCAAACTATTCACAAGTATTTCACCTCCTTTCTCACTAGCTATAAAATAATCCATCTCAAGTACTAACGTCAACACTCTACTCCAATGCAACTTTTTCACAAGGATCCCACCTTCGTAACATTACACTTGCTAGCAAAACTATCTCCTCTTCCCAGGAGCAACACACGCCTTGACAGAGTGATTCCAGAAGATAAGCTAGCTATCTGTTCCTTGCCTCGAAAGCCTCTCGAGCCAGCCGTACCTCACAATAACTCATAGTCAACTGGTAGTATTACCTACTCACCATTACTGACACCCCGACAAAGAGGACACACATCCATGGCAAGAAGCTTTCATGTGGGAACTGCAAGCTGTCTCCTACCTCCCCTGACCAGAACCAATGCACACACGCCATGATACTGGTCTAGGAGTTGAGACCACGTTGTCGAGCTGAGAAGACCTGAAACGACGCAACAAGCAGTGAAAGCAGTAGCCCGGCAAGCCCCTGCGCGCTCAGCCGAATTGAAGACCAGCCACTCACCTTAATCACCACCGAAGTCGTGCCCAGCTCCGTGCAAGTTGCCGACCAGCCTCGGGAAGACACAGCCACACTGTGCCGGGTCGTCGTGCACAGTCGTCGGTCGAGATTTTTCTCAGGCAAACCGCCTTTCCCCGCCTAAAAAGCGAGCCCGACGCCGCACTGTGATGCCTCGCACCTCCCCAGCTCGCTGTCGTGCACCACAACCCGAGCTGAGCCTGTCTTCTTCCCCTAGCTGAAGAACCAGCCACCTTCGATCTCCCCAACGAAGACCGTGACCGTCGATTCGAGTGGCAGGTGAGCACCTCCCCGACACCAATCGCCTCCCTTTAGACTCGATTGAGCCCATCTTCCACCTTCCAGAGCCATCCGCGAGCTCCGGTCAACCATGGCCATGGCACCGAGCAGCAGCCTCCCTGTGCTTCTCCCGAAATCTTCCACTCCAGAGAGATGCGCTGTACTCTAAAGGTCATTTTCCCCTACTCCCTGCCCTCTCCATCGCCCTCCCGAGAAGCTGATTTGAGCCTTGAGCTCAGCATGGCAGCTGCCAGGGGAAAGTCGTGAGCTCTTTGTGTCTTGTGTTCCTAACAGAGACCACTTCCAGTGATTAAAGAAATAAAGCCAAGTCTCCTTGCGTCAAGACCCAAATACCAAGCCACACTGCACTTACAGCTAGCCTAAACCATACCAAAACGTCAGCAACCCATGTGACCCAATCTGACATCGATTATTAATTATTTTCGTAATTAATTTATTCACTGAACTTGTAAAATCAATAACTTACACATAGTAACTCCGCCTAACCCGATTCTTTTTCCTAAATTCATCTAAAATCAAAACTCTATTTAATACAACTATATTTGTGTAATGTATTGATATGTGCTTGCTCGCTTGTATGATTATTTGTGTACGATAAAATAGAACCGATTCCAGAGGAGAACTCGGAGGAGCCGAGAGAACAGGAAGACGCCGCAGCCGACGCGTACCTGAGCGAAGGCAAGTCTCATCGACCTCTTACTTTGATCATGATTGCTCCTAAGTGAGGTTAAATTTAAAACTTGCTAGACATAGGAATTGCATGAGATGACACACTGAGAGACTGAGAGAAACCATTGATTGAAGCCATGTTACATATTGATGATTTGTCATACTGCATATTATCTTGATAATTGATGAAACTGGAATGAGACTGAGACCAGGGCAGTGTGGAATGCGTTGGTGCATGCGCTACCGTGGTGGTAGACATGCGATCGTGCTCTATCGTGGTGACATCTCGGGTTGGATGGTTTTGGTTGGTTACTGCCCTGGTGATGAACCGTGAACCGAGTATTGTGGTGCCATCTCACCTAACCTTTTTTTCTAGTGCGACCACACGCGTTTGGATGGGGAAGCCTTAGCCTAATCCCACAGGCCAGCCTGGTAGTCGTGCCGAGGTGGATATGACTTGGGGTGACCTGTGTGGTCATGACCCGGGTTTTGTGGGCGGCTAGGCAAGGTTGTGCCACGGCTGGGTGTCGGCTAATGTCGAATGATCCGTTCCCGAACGGTGACGTGCGTGTGGGTAAAGCGTACACCTCTGTAGAGTTTATATAATTCCATTCAAATGGTATAGACGGGTTACGGTGTGGACACCACCAGTGAATGAGCCACCTGGTAACATGAGACAACTGATGATGATGATAAGGATAACTGGTTTACCTTCAGTAATGCATTTGTTAACTGCATTGTTGTCGATTGATCATCGCATGATAAACTGTAACTCCCTCCCTGTAAGGGCGAGGTGGGACTTGCTGAGTACTTTGTACTCACCCCTTGTTGACTTGATGCAGAGGATCCGGATTTCGTGCCTGAGGACTGCGAGTAGTGTTCGTGCCCTACACCTGAGCTAGAAGTGGTACCGTTGCCCTTGAAGCCACCATGACCAACGAGGAGATTACCCTAGCTTTTATATGTTGTACTATCGCATTTCTGGTCTATATTGTAATATTAATCGAACGTTCTAAGTAAATCTATGCATGACTATGGTACCACGGTTGTAATGTATTTTCGCCAGAGACTGTTTTCTGGTGCTTAATACATGTTTAGCTCGGTAGGTTAGACCTGGGCGCTTCACATTCTCAAAGAGTGCAAAATTGAATACAACTTTATCTCACATAGGATTTGGCATATTTGGATCACTTTTGCCACCATTTGGTTTATTTTCACAAAACAAATTCTTTTTCCTATCTCTATATCAAAACACTTGTTTTGGCTGATCCATTTGCTTTGGCCTTAATTTTTGCCCATTTGGCATTAAGCACCAAAATAGGAGAACTTTTGGCCTTTTAACACCATTGGCTCACCAAAATGTCAAACGGAAGCAGAAAGGCAATGAGAGCACAACAAAGAACTTAGGACAAGATACATTTTACCAGAATGCAGTGGAAGCTCTTTCTTTGTCCAAGTTCACTTTTCCCTTTCAATATCTTTTTGAGACTATTTTAAGAGTACTCAACAAACAAGTTAGTCTCAAAGGAGTCAAGTTGTAGCACGTCCTCCCCCTAAATATGTGCATCATTTGCATAGGGACTTATGAGGTCCGGGGATGACTTGTACAACTTGAACACCAGGAATAAGCAACTAAAGACATGAATGCTTAAAGTAACATAATCAAAGGCATAGAACACATGTATGCTATGGATCAATCCAAGTTACGCGAATCTAAGACATTTAGCTCACTATGCAACCTGCAAAACCTTTTCTCATCTGAAGGCTTGGTGAAGATATCGGCTAGCTGGTTCTCGGTGCTAATATGATAGATATCGATATCTCCCCTTTGCTGGTGGTCTCTCAAAAAGTGATGCCGGATGTCTATGTGCTTAGTGCGGCTGTGTTCAACAGGATTATCCGCCAAGCGGATTACACTCTCATTATCACATAGGAGTGGGACTTTGCTCAGATTGTAGCCAAAGTCCCGGAGGGTTTGCCCCATCCAAAGTAGTTGTGCGCAACACTGTCCTGTGGCAACATACTCGGCCTCAGTGGTGGATAGGGCAACAAAAGTTTGTTTCTTAGAGCTCCAGGACACCAGGGACCTTCCTAGAAACTGACAAGTCCCTGATGTACTCTTCCTATCAAACTTGCACCCGACATAGTCAGAATCTGAGTATCCAATTAAGTCAAAGGTAGACCCCTTTGGATACCAGATCCCGAAGCAAGGCGTAGAAACTAAATATCTAAGAATTCGCTTAACGGCCACAAGGTGACACTCCTTGGGGTCGGATTGAAATCTAGCACACATGCATACACTTAGCATAATATCCGGTCTACTTGCACAAAGATAGAGCAAAGATCCTATCATAGACTAGTATGCCTTTTGATCACCGGACTTACCTCCTTTGTTGAGGTCCAAATGTCTGTCCATTCCCATTGGTGTCTTTGTGGGCTTTGCATCCTTCATCTCAAACCTCTTGAGCAAGTCTTGAGTGTACTTCGTTTAGGAGATGAAGGTTCCTTCCTTGAGTTGCTTCACTTGAAATCCAAGGAAGTAGTTCAACTCGCCTATCATCGACATTTTGAACTTTTGCATCATCACCCTGCTAAACTCCTCATAAGACTTTTGATTAGCATAACTAAATATAATGTCATCGACATATATTTGGCATACAAAAAGATCACCATTACAAGTCTTACTAAAGAGAGTAGGATCAAGTTTCCCAACCTTGAAAGCATTAGAAATGAGAAAATCTCTAAGGCATTCATACCATGCTCTTGGGGCTTGCTTAAGTCCATAGAGCGCCTTAGAGAGCTTGTAGATGTGGTCGGGATACCTGTCATCCTCAAAGCCAGGGGGTTGTTCCATGTATACCTCCTCCTTGATTGGTCCATTAAGGAAAGCGCTCTTCACGTCCATTTGAAAAAGCTTAAAAGAGTGGTGAGCAGCATAGGCCAATAAAATCTGAATTGATTCTAGCCTAGCCACAGGAGCAAAAGTCTCCTCGAAATCCAAACCTACGACTTGGGCATAACCTTTTGCCACAAGTCGAGCCTTGTTTCTTGTCACCACATCGTGTTCATCTTGCTTGTTGCGGAACACCCACTTGATTCCCACAACATTTTGCTTTGGACGTGGCACCAGGCTCCATACTTCATTTCTTTTGAAGTTGTTGAGCTCTTCCTGCATGGCTAACACCCAGTCCGGATCCTACAAGGCTTCTTCTACCCTAAAAGGCTCAATAGAAGAAACAAACGAGTAATGCTCACAAAAATTAGCTAAACGTGAGCGAGTTGTTACTCCCTTGCTGACATCACTAAGAATCTGATCCATTGGATGATTCCTTTGAATTGTTGTCCGGACTTGAGTTGGAGGAACTCGTGATGCTTCTTCCTCCTTATCCTGTTCTTCATGTGCTCCCCCTTGAACCTGCCATTCTTCTTGAGGTACCTATTCATCATCTTGAGTTCGGGGATGCACCACCGTAGAGGAAGAAGGTTGATCTGCTCTTGTGGTTCCTGTGGTCGCACATCACCTATCGCCATTGTTCGTATTGCGGCCGTCAAAACCTCATCTTCATCAACATCATCAAGATCAACTTGCTCTCTTGGAGAGCCATTAGTTTCATCAAATACAACATCGCTAGAGACTTCAACTAATCCTGATGATTTGTTGAAGACTATATACGCTTTTGTATTTGAGTGATACCCTAGTAAAAAACCCTTCTACAGCTTTGGGAGCACACTTCAAATTCCTACCTTTCTTCACCAATATGTAACATTTGCTCACAAATACACGAAAATATGAAACACTAGGTTTGTTACCGGTTAGTAGTTCATAAGACGTCTTCTTGAGGAGGCAGTACAGATAGAGCCGGTTTAAGGCATGGCAGGCTGTATTCACAGCTTCTGACCAAAACCGCTCAGGAGTCTTGTATTCTCCAAGCATAGTCCTCGCCATGTCAATTAGCGTCTTGTTCTTCCTCTCTACTACACCATTTTGCTGTGGTGTGTAGGGAGTGGAGAACTCGTGCTGCATGCCTTCCTCCTCAAGATATTCTTCGACTTGAAGGTTCTTGAACTCAGATCCATTATCGCTTCTTATCTTTTTCACCTTTAGCTCAAAATTGTTTTGAGCTCTCCTTAAGAAGCTGTAACATGCCAAAATTTCAACCCAAGGTTTGGAACCATAACCTCATAAACCCCCTCCTCCTTTATTTTATCTCTCCCTAAACTCAACCCTTTAGGTCATCCCATCATATGCATACACCTTGATTGTTAGAAGCACCTCACATAGATTATTTTTCACACCTAAGATTATTTAGCAAATTGTTGTTCAAAAGAAAAGGAGATAAAAAGAAATGGAAATAGAAAATAGAAATGAGAAATAGAAACAAAAAAAGGAAAACACTCCCCCCTCAGCTGGGCCATTTTCGGCCCAAGCCACTTCCCCCCTCTCTCGCGCCTGCTTCCCCCCTCTCCTTCCGCGGCCCAAGCAGCCCAGCTTCGCGCGCCCACGCCCGTGCCTGACAGCCCAGCCCCACTCATCAGCCGCTCCTCCCCTCTCCCTCTCGCGCGGCTCTCCCGCTGGCCGCCCGGGCCCGCTCGTCAGATCCCTCGTCCCACCCATGCCTTCACCGGCGCGTCCGTCGCCGACCACCGCCGCCCTGTCTCCTCGCCATTAACGCGTGCACCAGCTTGGTTGGCGCCATGCGCCCTCGCTCACTGTGCCCGAGCCATCCCCTCACCCCCCGCCTGCCCGAGCCGTCCCGTCGTCGTTTGCGCCATCACCGCCATCATGGCGAGCTCGTCGGTGCTTGCTGTCCCTCCTCCCTTCCCCCCTCCCCGGGCGCCTATAAAAGGGACCGCCCGAGCTGCGCCTTCTCCACACCAGCCTTGGCTACTTCCCCCTCTCCTTCCCGAGCCCGAATGAGCTAGCGCCACCGCGTTCCCCCTTCACTCCGGTGAGCTCCGTCCTCCCCTCTCCAGTAGCGCTTGGTCAAATTGCTCTAGTCCTTAAGGTCCGCCACTCGGTCACGATCCTAGCACACGCCTGCTCGTCGCCTATCGCGCCCGGTGGCCTCGCCGGCGACCTCACCGCCGCGAGCGCCCGCCACCCGCCGTGGACCAGCCACCCCAAGCCTCCACCAGTCGAATTGACCCCACCTCTGTGACCCCCTACCCCCGCCTGTGCCTCGCCACCGCTCCCCCATCACAGAACCGGACCCACGGCGGAGAACCGCCGTGGGATTTCACCGGCAGTCGAACCCCGGTCGACTCCTCCCTCCCCGTCGTCGTTCAATCGCCGTCAGCCCCCCCTCTCCCTGACATGTGGGCCCACGCCACGACGCTGTCCCCACGCCGTCTCCCCGCTGGTGGGCCGAGTGGGTCGCCTGCCCACGCGGCCGTGCGCGCGCTCGCGCCCGGCTGGGCCAAAAACACCCCCGCCCCCCGGCCCAGCTAGCTAGAAACTCTTTCTCTTTCTCTTTTTCTTTTCCCAATTCTTTTTCCCATTTTCACATATATAATTATATGCTGATATTTTATGCACCAAAAATAGTTTAAATAAATTATAGGGCACAAAAAAATAATAAGGTATAAAGATTGGCACACCCCACTAAGTCACCATGATTGATGTATTGTTCTTATCTGTGCTTGTTAGCGGAAGAGGGATCCGATCCTCCGGAATTTGTAGCTCCAGAAGAAGGGCAGGAACCCAACCCCTCCGAGATAAATATTTTGTGCTAGGAAAGCTTCGACGAAGGCAAGTCCATCCTTCCCTTGATGCATAATTTACCTATTCTCTCTACCACTACCTAAGCCGGGACTAAGGGATGGACTTCATTGCATGGTGAGCAGAGAGATAGCCCGTATTAACTAACATCCTTTGATCACAAGATATGGGTTGGGAAAAAGGGGCAGTGGTTGTAACCAACAATGTTTTCCAAAAGGTGTGCGACGAAGGGTATTCACCCTCATCACCTAGTGAGTAGGATGATCAGAGACTCCCTGGTTTAGGGGAGGGCCTAAGGTGATGGCTCAGCTGCTTTAGGCGTGAGCAGAAGAATTGTCCTCTCATATAAGGACCGGTTTGTCATCCTTCACTACCTGTACTCATGAAAAGTACAACCACTCGAGGCTGTGTGGGCAGCCACTCGATCTGAACTCGTACGGTCCAACCCCAGGGTTATGAAGGCCGGGGAGCACCGGGAGGATAAGGAGGGGGAATGTTTTGCCCGGTTTGGACTTGGTGGTGGCCTGACTCCTTCCGGTATAACCGTTAAGGTTAGAACGTGTGAGGAAAGAAAGAGATTCGGATTCGGATCTCATTGGCCATGAGATCGCAGAGCCAGACTAAGCGGTAAAGTGTACCCCTCTGCGCAGAGTTCAAACCTATTCGAATAGTCCGTGTCCACTGGAATGGACGAGTCTGGTGTGGTACGACAATTAGTGTTTTTACAACATCCGTGAACAGGGAAATATGTGTGCGTGAGTGTGTCTCTGGAAAAGAAAATGGTGCCACGGGAGTGGGAAGCTCAGTGGTGGTTAAGCAACGTGTTATTTCTATTTATTCGGGAAAACCCTAAACAGTACTGCCTTTCTCTAAGAAAAAGAAGAGTGACTACAACTCCACCATATGAAGCATGTATGATATAGGTCTCTTACTCTTTACGGGAGCCGGGTGGGCTTGCGGAATACCTAGTGTATTCACCCAGATTTATTTATGTTTTTCAGCAGCTGAAGATTCTTTTCTGCTATGCTTGATTAAGGGGGGGCTGTGTCTTCACCCAGTTCTGCCTGTGGCTTGGGCTAGTTTATCTTCTACTGTGCTTTATATTTCTGGCTCTCTCGAGCTTGTACCCTGGTATTGTAATAACATTTATTCAAACTCTGTACTATTTGAAGTAAGGAATGTGGTTACTAGCCTCCTGGTACTAGTAATTGTATCACATTTGAGTACCAAAGGATCGGGACTCTTCAGGTGGTATAAGAGCCCATAGGACTGGCCGTAGACCGCAGCCCTGACCTTAAAAGTTGCCTTAAACAAGAAAACACCTCTTACCCCTAAGAAAAACCTTCTCTCCTTTCCCCAATATTAGCAGACCCTTCTTTTCTCCTACCAGATGGAAGCCTCTTGGGTCATTAGAACATCCTACTGCTCAGAGGAGGAAGGATTCCCTCATCTCTTACGGAGTTGCACGCTACACATGGGGATCTGCAAGAAGCCGGAATATGTCTGGAAGGAATACCGCGAAAACGGAATGGAGAAGTGCTCTATGGCGGTCTACCTGGAGAAAGCTGAAGTTACCCAAACCACCCTCCCTTCCAAGTCACCTTCATCGGGCACCACTTCCCAGACACTTGCCAAAATGTTGCCCGAAAAGCCCTTAAACAGCTATGCCAAAACTACAACAGAGAGGTCTTTGAAACCCCCCTTCGTTACTTCCCACCTAACAACAAAAATACCCCCACCTAGAGGAAAAGACTTCAGGCCTGTCAGGGAGAGATCCTATCGAGGATGACCCCACCATCGTCTACATGGCCAGATATCTCCACACTCTCGATAACCACTATGACGACCTTTCCTACCACTTCACCCACCTAAACTCCCGGGTGGAAAGCTTAGAACAGCAGGTCAAGGAACTTAAGAAGGAGAAGGCATGCCTCCAAGAGTGTCTCGATATAGCAGAAGGCGAGGAGGCCAACACTCGTAAAGCCTACCGAACCCTGAAGATGGATTACGATAAGAAGCTAAAGAAGCTCGCCCCCACGAAGAAAATCCAAAAGAAGACCAAGAGCCAAGGATGCCAGACTGAGCGGAAGAAGAAAGCCCCTCCAGCACCACCTCCCACCAGGATAGAGAATTTGTCCGACGTTGAGGATATGTCCTTAGCTAGCCTTGATGACCTTCTCAAGGAATTTGGGGACACTTTAGAAAAGGAGTTCGGAAGTACCGCAGAGAGCGCTCGCGTGTAGTACGACTTGTAGTAGCTGTATGCTTGTAATGAATTGGTGTAATGAATAAAATAACTTGGTTGAAAAAAAAATTTGGCATATGCATAATAGTGACTCTCTCCCCCTGGCAGATGGCTTCGGATAAAACCACGCCTACCGCCTCCAGGATTGGAGCAGGGTTTCCCCTAAGAGCTGAAAGAGAAGCCGGTAGAGAAGAGAGTGAGACCTACCTCCCCGCACCTCCAGAGCTACCTTAGATTTAGCCCAAGTTCTAGCCAACCAAACCCGACTCATTGAAGTCCTCACTAGAAGTCTGGAAAGTCAACGCCCGAATGGTGGAAGACCACAAAACAGGATGGGAGATTTCCTGAGGCTCAAGCCTCCCACATTCACTGGATCTAGCAATCCCCTCGATGCTGATGATTGGTTGCACACGATTAAAAGGAAGTTGGAAGCCATCAGATGCCCGGAGAATCAGCGTGTTCAACTGGCTGCTCATCAACTTTCCGGAATGGCCTTAGCTTGGTGGGATACCTTCAACGCTGCCATCAGAGATGCTACCTGGGCAGAGTTTGAAACTGCTTTCCGAGAGCACCATGTGCCCCAAGGGATCGTTCAACTTAAGGAAGACGAATTCCGGGAGCTAACTCAAGATGGAAGATCTGTCAGTGAGTACGTGCACAAATTCACAGAGTTGGCCTGCTACGCGCCAGATGACGTCAGCACCGAAGTCAAGAAGATGGCTCGCTTTTTGAAGGGGCTCAGACCAGAACTCAAGACCATCCTAGCCAGCCAGGATTTCCTCAGCTTCTTGCACCTCTCCAACAATGCCATGCAAGTGGAAAGGGCAAGAGAAGAAGAAAAAGGCCACCTCAAGAGGAAATTCCAAGTCCTCCAAGCTCAACAGCAAGACCGGCACCAGAGAACTCGATCCTTTGGGTTTCCACCTAAGGGACCAAGCTTCATTAGACCAGCTGGACCCACTCCGTCACGGTTCAGTCAGTAGAGTTAGAGCTCCTTTCATGCCCCCTCGGTTGTGAGCAACCAACCGCCAGCAAATGCATGTTGGCACTGCGGAGACCCCAGTCACTTCAAGAACAACTGCCCCTAGTTGAAGGCATCATGACCTACTCTCTCCAACTCGATGAATGGCCCCAAGAGTACCTCAGCACCCGCCCCCAAGGCACCCTCCTCCATCAGCCAGCAGAACAAGACCCAGTATCAAGGAAGGGCACGAGTAAATCACGTCGATGCTCAAGAGGCTCAGCAAGCTCCGGGATAGTGCTCGATGAGTTCTTGGTTGAATTTACTCCCGCTACTGTACTTTTTGATTCAGGAGCATCCCATTCTTTTATAGCCACTAGTTTTGTGGAAAAGCATGGCATCCCCTCTACCCCTCTAGAGATTCCCTTGGTTATCCAAACCCCAGGGTCAGACCTTCTATGCCAGCTCAAATGCTCCCAAATTAGAATTCTTTTTAAGTGGGGTAGTATTCTTAGCAGACTTAACCGTCTTGCCATCCCAAGGGATTGATGTGATCTTAGGAATGGATTGGTTAACCAAGCACAAAGGTAGCATTAGTTGCGCAAACAAGACAGTCCTTCTCACAGACCACCAAGGAAAGTCAGTCGCTTGTCAGGCTCAGCCACCCGCCAATGATCCAATGATGTTTAATCTAGCAACAGAAAGCATATCAGTGGTGGAAGAATTCATGGATGTATTCCTAGAAGAATTGCCAGGAATGCCGCCAGAAAGAGAAGTGGAATTCTACATAGATCTGATTCCTGGTACGGCACCCATCACAAAGAGACCATACTGCATGGCTCCTACCGAGTTAGCAGAATTAAAACTCCAAATCTCAGACCTTCAACAAAAAGGGTACATCCATCCCAGCTCATCCCCTTGGGGAGCACCAGTCCTTTTCGTCACTAAGAAGGACGGAAGTATGAGGATGTGTATTGATTACCGATCTTTAAATGAAGTCACAATCAAAAACAAGTACCCACTCCCTCGGATCGACGACCTCTTCGATCAGCTTCAAGGGGCTAAATACTTCTCCAAGATAGACCTAAGGTCTGGTTATCACCAGTTGAGAATCAAGGAAGCAGATATTCAGAAGACTGCATTTGTCACCCGGTACGGATAGAATGAATTCACAGTGATGCCTTTCGGACTGACAAACGCACCCGCCTTTTTCATGAACCTCATGAATAAGGTATTTATGGAAGAGCTGGATAAGTTTGTCGTAGTCTTCATTGACGACATCCTTATCTACTCCAAGAACCGCGAAGACCATAAGCGTCACCTCCGGACCATCCTCGAAAGACTCAGGGCACACCAACTTTATGCTAAGCTCAGCAAATGCAAATTCTGGTTATAAAAGATAGCCTTCCTTGGGCATATCTTGACTGCAGAAGGAATAGAGGTAGACCCGTCCAAGGTAGAAGCAGTATCAAAATGGAGGCAGCCATCCAACGTCAGTGAAGTTCGAAGCTTTCTAGGGATGGCAGGATATTACCGCCGCTTTATCAAGGGATTCTCTAGCATAGCAAGACCTATGACCGAGCTCCTCAAGAAATACCATAAGTTTGTGTGGACCCCGAAGTGTGAAGAAAGTTTCCAGATCATAAAGGAGAAGCTCACAACCGCACCCGTTTTGACACTACCGGATATACACCAGGATTTCGTCGTCTTCTGTGATGCCTCAAGGCAAGGCCTAGGGGGTGTGCTAATGCAAAACGAGAAAGTCATTGCATATGCATCGCGCCTACTCAAGCCACATGAGCAGAATTATCCCACCCATGATTTGGAATTGGCAGCCATAGTGCATGCCCTGAAGATATGGAGGCACTACCTAATTGGTAACAAATGTCACATCTTCACCGATCACAAGAGTCTGAGGTATATCTTCACTCAGCCAGATCTCAACCTCCGTCAGAGAAGATGGCTAGAACTGATCAAAGATTATGACCTTTAGATTCATTATCACCCCGGAAAGGCCAACGTGGTAGCAGACGCCCTCAGCCGAAAACCTTTCAGGATAAAGGGAACCAACTTTTTGGAAGATTGTAAGAAGGAGTCAGCTCAATTGAATGCATGTTCGGAAATAATGGTAGCCTTGAAATCAAACCAATGCTAGAAGACCTCATATGCAAAGCTCAACGCCTGGACTCAGAGACAGCAAGACTTATGGAAAAAGCTCGCAAAGATCAACTTCCGGACCTCAGGACAAATGATCAAGGAGTCCTTTGGTTCAAGAACCGTCTATGTGTACCAAAAGGGGAGGCACGAGAAGTCCTGCTCGATGAAGCTCACAACTCAGCCTACTCCATCCACCCAGGAACCACCAAAATGTACCTAGACCTCAAAACCAGATACTGGTGGAGAGGGATGAAGAAAGAGATAGCGCAGTATGTGGCCCGGTGTGACACCTGCCAACGAACGAAAGCCGAGCACCAGAAGCCTATAGGCCTATTGCAACCCCTTCTAGTGCCTGAATGGAAGTGGGAGGAAATAGGCATGGATTTTGTAACCGGACTACCCCGGACATAAAAAGGGAATGACTCGATCTGGGTAATAATAGATCGTCTTACCAAGGTAGCCCACTTCATCCCAGTGAAAACTACCTTTGGAGGAGCCACCCTTGCCCAGATTTATCTTAAAGAGATAGTCACACTCCATGGCATCCCAAGGAAGATAGTGTCAGACAGAGGAACCCAGTTCACCTCCAAATTTTGGACAAGCCTTCAGAATGCTATGGGCACCAAGCTAGACTTCAGCACCGCCTATCATCCTCAGACAGATGGTCAGACAGAAAGGGTCAACAAGGTCCTCGAAGACTTATTAAGAGCCTGTGTGTTAACATTCGACAGAAGCTGGGAATCTAGTTTGCCTTTTGCAGAGTTCTCGTATAACAACAACCATCAGGCCAGCATCAAGATATCACTGTTCGAAGCATTGTATGGACGAAAATGCCAGACCCCTCTCATGTGGTCCAATGTAGGGGAAAAGGCACTGGAAGGGCCTGCCTTTGTTAAGGAGGCTGAGGAGAAAGTTGCCTTGATCCGCAGAAGATTACTTGAAGCTCAGAGTCGGCAGAAGAGTTATGCGGATAACAGGCGGAGAGAACTCAGATTTGAGGAAGGAGATTTCGTCTACCTCAAGGTCTCCCCGATGCGTGGTGTTAGAAGGTTCCAAGTGAAAGGAAAGCTAGCACCGCGATTCATCAGCCCCTATCCCAACATTGGTAGAGTGGGACCCGCAGCGTACCGTTTGGAATTACCAGAATCCATGTCTGATATCCACAATGTGTTTCACGTGTCCCAGCTCCGCAAATGCCTGCAAGTACCAGAAAGTCACATCAAAGAAGAGGCAATACAGATTCAGAAAGATCTTCAGTACCGTGAGAAGCCAATAAAGATTCTTGACACAACAGTCCGGAAGACCCGCAACTCAGAAGTGAAACTCTGTAAAGTTCAGTGAAGCAGAGAAGGAGAAGAGGAAGCTACCTAGGAGAGTGAGGACTCTTTGAGGGGGGAGTGAGAGCACCTAGAGGGGGGGTGAATAGGTGATCCTGTAACACTTCAAAACTTAAGCCACAAAACTTGGTTAATCGTTAGCACAATAATTGCCAAGTGGCTATAGAGGAATCCTCAACAAAACACAATAACCAACAAGGATCAATCACAGAGATGGCACGGTGGTTATCCTGTGGTTCGGCCAAGACCAACGCTTGCCTACTCCACGTTGTGGCGTCCCAACGGACGAGGGTTGCAATCAACCCCTCTCAAGCGGTCCAAAGACCTACTTGAATACCACAGTGTTTTGTTTGCTTTTTCTCAATCCCGTTTGCGAGGAATCTCCACAACTTGGAGCCTCTCACCCTTACACTTGAAATTCACAAAGAACACGGAGCAAGGGAGGGATTAGCAACGCACACAAGACACAAGAATCAGAGTGTCAACACGCACACAAATCGCAACAAGAGCTCGCAACACGACTCAATGAGTTCACAACTCCACAAGAGCTCTATATGCAATCACAATGAAACGAATGCGCGAAATCTATGTCTTGGTGCTTAGAAATGTTGTAGGAATGCTTGGTGTTCTCCTCCATGCGCCTAGGGGTCCCTTTTATAGCCCCAAGGCAGCTAGGAGCCGTTGAGAGCAATCTTGGAAGGCTGATCTTGCCTTCTGTCGACTGGCGCACTGGACAGTCCGGTGCACACCGGACACTGTCCGGTGCCCGATTTCCTTCCTTAAATAGCGAAGCCGACCGTTGGCAGCCTGAGAGCCGTTGGCGCACCGGACAGTCCGGTGCCCCCTTCTAGCCGTTGGCTCGGCCACGTGTCCCGCGCAGATCGCGCGGCCGACCGTTGGCTCACCGGACAGTCCGGTGAATTATAGCCGTACGTCGCCGGTGAATTCCCGAGAGCGGCCAGTTCGCTCGAACCAGCCTGGCGCACCGGACACTGTCCGGTGCACCACCGGACAGTCCGGTGCTCCCAGACTCAGCAGATTCTTGGCTGCTCGAGCCAAGACATTTCCAATTGGATTTTTCCTGTTTCCAGCACTTAGACACAATACATTAGTCCATAAAACAATGTACTAAGTCTGAGAAACATACCTTTATCCTTGATTTGTACTTTGTCCACCTCTTTACACTTAGGCACTTGTGTTGGACACTAAATCACCAAAACACTTAGAAATGGCCCAAGGGCACATTTCCCTTTCAATCTCCCCCTTTTTGGTGATTTATGCCAACACAACATAAAGCAAGTAGAACAAGTACAAAAACAATTCAAATTAGAACTCAAAATTGTTTTGATTCAATTTGACATATATGGATCACTCTATGCCACCACTTGGTTTGTTTTTGCAAATCAAAACTCAAATTCCTATCTCTAAGTCAAAACCACTTGTAGAGACATAAAGAGAGGTTTTCCAAAGAAATTTGATCAAGGATTTCAAAAACTCCCCCTTTTTCCCATAATCAACACTTCTCCCCACAAGAGGCCAACTTTTGACATAAAAAACAATAAAAGAGTTTTGACAAACCAAAAGCTCTAATCTACTATTTTCAAAATTTCTCAAGTGGTAGCTGATCCATTTATTGCTTTGGCCTTTATTTTCTCCCCCTTTGGCATCAAGCACCAAAACGGGATCAATCTTGGCCCTTTAACCCCATTGCCTCACCAAAATTTTCAAATAAGAACACAAAGGCAATAGGAGTATAAAGATGAACTTGGAAAAGTTACTCTTTCTCATCGGAGTGCAGTGGAAGTCTTGCATGGTCCAAGTCCACCTTTTCCCTTTCAATTCTCCTTGGAGACTAAAACAACCAAACTCAAGTACATGGTTAGTCTCAAAGGGTCAAGTTGTAGCACAGCTCCCCCTAAATATGTGCATCACTTGCAAAAAGGACTTGTGAGGTCCAGGGAGTGTTTGTACAACTTGAGCACCACAATAAGCAACAAAATGCAGAATGAACATGATCAAAGGCATAAACACATATATGCTACAATTCAATCCAAGTTCCGCGAATCTAAGATATTGAGCTCACTACGCAGCCTGCAAAAGGTCTTCTCATCTAGAGGCTTGGTAAAGATATCGGCTAGCTGGTTCTCGGTGCTAACATGAAACACTTCGATATCTCCCTTTTGCTAGTGGTCTCTCAAAAAGTGATGCCAGATGTCAATGTGCTTTGTGCGGCTGTGCTCAACAGGATTTTCCGCTATTCGGATAGCACTCTCATTGTCACATAGGAGTGGGACTTTGCTCAGATTGTAGCCAAAGTCCCGGAGGGTTTGCCTCATCCAAAGCAGTTGCGCGCAACACTGTCCTGCGGCAACGTACTCGGCCTCAGCGGTGGATAGGGCAACGGAGGTTTGTTTCTTAGAGTTCCATGACACCAGGGACCTTCCTAAGAATTGGCACGTCCCCGATGTACTCTTCCTATCGACCTTACATCCAGCATAGTCGGAATCCGAGTACCCAATTAAGTCAAAGTTAGACCCCTTTGGATACCAGATCCCGAAGCAAGGCGTAGCGACTAAATATCTAAGAATTCGCTTCACAGCCACTAAGTGACACTCCTTAGGATCGGATTGAAATCTAGCACATATGCATACGCTAAGCATAATATCCGGTCTACTAGCACATAAATAAAGCAAAGAACCTATCATGGACCGGTATGCTTTTTGATCAACGGACTTACCACCTTTGTTGAGGTCGGTGTGTCCGTCAGTTCCCATCGGCGTCTTTGCGGGCTTGGCGTCCTTCATCCCAAACTGCTTTAGCAAGTCTTGCGTGTACTTCGTTTGGGAGATGAAAGTGCCGTCCTTGAGTTGCTTCACATGAAACCCAAGGAAGTAGTTCAACTCGCCCATCATCGACATCTCGAATTTCTGCGTCATCACCCTGCTAAACTCTTCACAAGACTTTTGGTTAGTAGAGCCAAATATTATGTCATCGACATAAATTTGGCACACAAAAAGATCACCATCGCAAGTCTTAGTAAAAAGAGTTGGATCGGCTTTCCCGACCTTGAAAGCATTAGCAATTAAAAAGCCTCTAAGGCATTCATACCATGCTCTTGGGGCTTGCTTAAGTCCATAGAGCGCCTTAGAGAGCTTACACACGTGGTCGGGGTACCGTTCATCCTCAAAGCCACGGGGTTGCTCCACGTACACCTCCTCCTTGATCGGCCCGTTGAGGAAAGCGCTCTTCACATCCATTTGGTACAACCTGAAGGAATGGTGAGCGGCATATGCTAGCAAGATACGAATTGATTCTAGCCTAGCCACGGGAGTAAAAGTCTCCTCAAAGTCCAAACCTGCGACTTGGGCATAACCTTTTGCCACAAGCCGAGCCTTGTTCCTTGTCACCACCCCATGCTCGTCCTGTTTGTTGCGGAACACCCACTTGGTTCCCACAACATTTTGCTTGGGGCGAGGCACCAGTGTCCAAACTTCATTGCGCTTGAAATTGTTGAGTTCCTCCTGCATGGCCAACACCCAGTCCGGATCTAGCAAGGCCTCTTCTACCCTGAAAGGCTCAATAGAAGAGACAAAAGAGTAATGCTCACAAAAATTTACTAATCTTGAACGAGTAGTTACTCCCTTGCTAATATCACCCAATATCTGGTCGACGGGATGATCCCTTTGAATCGTCGCTCGAACTTGGGTTGGAGGTGCCTGAGGTGCTTCTTCCTCTTCAACTTGAACATCCTGTGCTCCCCCTTGATCATGCGCCTCCACTTGAGGTACCTGTTCGTCATCTTGGGTTGGGGGATGCACCATAGTTGAGGAAGACGGTTGATCTTGCTCCAAATGTTCCTGAGGCCGTACATCTCCAATCGCCATGGTGCGTATCGCGACCGTTGGAACGTCTTCTTCATCTACATCATCAAGATCAACAACTTGCTCTCTTGGAGAGCCATTAGTCTCATCAAATACAACGTCGCTAGAGACTTCAACCAAACCCGATGATTTGTTGAAGACCCTATACGCCTTTGTATTTGAATCATAACCTAATAAAAACCCTTCTACGGCTTTGGGAGCAAATTTGGAATTCCTACCCTTCTTCACTAGAATGTAGCATTTACTCCCAAATACACGAAAGTACGATACATTGGGTTTGTTACCAGTCAGCAGCTCATATGAAGTCTTCTTGAGGAGGCGGTGAAGGTAGACCCTATTGATGGCGTGGCAAGCCGTGTTCACGGCTTCCGACCAAAAGCACTCGGGGGTCTTGAACTCTCCAAGCATAGTCCTCGCCATATCTATGAGCGTCCTGTTCTTCCTCTCTACCACACCATTTTGCTGAGGTGTGTAGGGAGCGGAGAACTCGTGCTTGATCCCCTCCTCCTCAAGGAACTCCTCCACTTGAAGATTCTTGAATTCGGACCCGTTGTCGCTCCTTATCTTCTTCACCTTGAGCTCAAACTCATTTTGAGCTCTCCTTAGGAAGCGCTTGAGGGTCCCTTGGGTTTCAGACTTATCCTGCAAAAAGAACACCCAAGTGAAGCGGGAAAAGTCATCAACAATAACTAGACCATACTTACTTCCTCCTATGCTCAGATAGGCGACGGGTCCGAAGAGGTCCATATGCAGCAGCTCCAGAGGTCTTGACGTGGTCATCACATTCTTGCTGTGATGCTGTAGCATCCCAAAAATTCAAATCTTGAAATTTTCTCAAACTCGCTCTAAATTCAAAATGAATTTCAAATTTCGTTTCAAAATGTTTGTTTGCGAGTTGATATCAGCAAATAAATTATAGTGGTCTATATTCTCTCCAAAATCCTCCTCAAAATATCCTACAAATATTTCCTCAGTGACCCCCCTCAAATTTGTTCCAGAAATACTGCCCGGATATTTCCCTAGTAATCCCCCTCAAGTTCTTTCTAGAAATATTGCCCAGATATTCCACCGATATAACTCCAGGTATTTTCCTCTTGAGAAATACCTTCAGAATCATTTTTCAAGTCCCTACAAATATTTTCTTCATAACTTTCCTCATGCTCATACGTATATGTATGCCTCCGGTGTCATACGGTGAGCTCTACAAGCTAATTACACTTATACAAGACAAATACATGCTAATCTCCCACTAATCCTCTCATCCTCCCACTAATCCTCTCATCCTCCCACTAATCCTCTCATCCCTCCCCCTAATCCCCCCACCATGGCTATAAATAGAGGGGCAAGGGCCTCCTCTCTTCCCACCCCAAGCCATTTCATGGCAACTCTCTCCCCCCACACACACCCACTCCATGTTCCACACAAGCACACACTAGCACAAGGATCGTTCGATCGTTCTTCGATCGTTCGTCCCCTGTTCTTAGTTTGTTCGTTCGTTCGTCCGATCGTTCGATCGTTCGTCCGATCGTTCATGGTTCGTTCGTCCGTTCGTCCGATCGTTCGATCGTTCGTCCGTTCGTTCGTCCAAATAATCTTTTTCCTACCGTTATGCTGCTGAAATTCCGATCGTTCGTTCGTTCGATCATTCGATCGTTCATCGTTCGTTCATAGTTCCTATTCATCGTTCATCGTTCGTTTATAGTCCCTATTCATCGTTCTTCCAGATAATCTTTGTCCTGCCGTTATGCTGCCGAAATTCTGATCGTTCGTTCGTTCGATCATTCGATCGTTCATCGTTCGTTCATAGTCCCTATTCATCGTTCATCGTTCGTTCATAGTCCCTATTCATCGTTCTTCCAGATAATCTTTGTCCTGCCGTTATGCTGCCGAAATTCCGATCGTTCGTTCGTCTGATCATTCGATCGTTCGTCCGTTCGTTCGTCCAAATAATCTTTTTCCTGCCGTTATGCTGCCGAAATTTCGATCGTTCGTTCGTCCGATCATTCGATCGTTCGTCCGTTCGTTCATAGTTCCTATTCATTGTTCATCGTTCGTTCATATATGACTATTCACTATCACTATTCACCATTACTATTCACCGTTACTATTCATCGTTACTATTCACCATTACTATTCACCGTTACTATTCATCGTTACTATTCACATACACTATTCATCATCGTTACTATTTACCATTACTATTCATCATCGTTACTATTCATAGATGATATCTATAATTACTTTTCCATCGCCACTATTCATCGTTACTATTCATCGATTAGCCGATCACCCCAAATTTCAACTACTCATACATCATGCTGTCCAGTCCATCTAAGACCAGCCAGACCCATATTCCAGTCATACGAACTCCGATGACTGTGATTTTCCTTCCAGTGGGAAACTTCCCATCTGGTCACCCATCCTAGGTTTCTCCAAGTTGAGCATGCTTAACTTTGAGATTCCTTTGAACGAGGCTTCCAAACTCAGATTCCAATAATTCTTGTTTCTAAATTCTTATCAAATTATTCCCTATCCAACCATGTCACCCCTTAAGCATGGTTCATGTTCCAGAAAACTCCCAAAATACTCTTGTCCCATATTCTGCCTATAACTCTCATGTTCATACCAAGTCAGACGATTCATTCGTCACTATTCTCACCAACAGTGAACTTCACTGTGCTACACCACCTACACTCAGCTATAAATACACCCAGCTACCCTCTCCCTCTCCACACACACTCAACACCCTCAGCCAAAGCAAACACCCCACCCACTCAGTTACTCCGCTCTGCCGGCTACACGCATAGTGTCGCTTTGCCTCCAGTCCACCCTCCTGGTAAGCACCTCCGCTCCACCACCAGTAATATCACAACACCACATGACATAGATTCTACTCAAGACTCTACCCATCCATATATCGCTTTTCTGACCACTATACTAAATATTTGTTGGTATACTTGCTGGTTTGTATGTTTGCTTGTTCATGTTGCATAGTTATCGGAGCGTTCGTGCCATCTCGGGGAGGCCAGATCTGCAAGTCTACGCCAGGCAGTGGAGCCAGAAGCCAGTTCCGCGAGCTCTCCTTCCCCCTTCGCCGAATAAGCACGGCAAGCTCACTGGATCCCTTTGATGCATAAATTACCTATGATTTTTCAACCACAACCCTCAGCCTGTTATTTTATGCATGATATGATTTTGAGACAAGCTATTATGGCCACCCAGTCGCTTGCCGCAATCAATCCCTGATATATTTGTTACAAATGATTTGAGGAAAGGTGTGAGTTTCCAAAAGAAAATGCTTTTCAAAATGTGTTTGATGAAGGGTTTTCACCCTTATCACCTTTGAGTAGGGATGATCAGGGACTCCCTGGTTTAGGGGAGGGCCTAAGGTGATGGCTCAGCTGGTTTAGGTGTGAGCAGAAGGATTGTCCCCTCGTATAAGGACCGGTTTGTCATCTTTCACTACCTGTACTCATGATAAGTACAACCACTCGAGACTGTGTGGGCAGTCACTCAATCTGAACTCGTACGGTCCAACCCCAGGGTTATGAAGGCTGGGGAGCACCGGGAGGATAAGGAGGGGGAATGTTTTGTCCGGTTTGGGCATGGCGGTGGCCTGACTCCTTCCGGTATAACCGTTAAGGTTAGGACGTGTGAGGAAAGAAAGAGATTCGGATTCGGGTCTCACTAGCTATGAGATCGCAGAGCCGGACTAGTGGGTAAAGTGTACACCTCTGCGCAGAGTTTGAAAACCTATTCGAATATTCTGTGTCCACAGGAATGGACGAGTCTGGTGTGGTATGGCAATTAGTGTTTTGTTTTCAAAAAAAGAGGTGCTTTTGAGAAAAGTGGTTTTTAAAAGGTCCGGCAGTTGAGCCGTGAGCTATGCTGGACGGGAAGTCCAGTAGCGGTTTTTGAAAAGGAAAACCAGTGGGAAACTGCTGAGATGCCTGGATGGTTTAGTCCAGGGGATTTTGTTCTAATATTGAAAAACTTCCTGCTCCTTTTGGAGAGGATGCGCTTTGCAAAAATACAAATGTTTTTTTTAAAACAACTCTGCATAAAATATTGCTGTTCCTGCAAAATATCCTGAGCTCCACATATTCCATGCATTATATCTGATTTCCCCATTCCGCGGGTGAAGGTGGGCTGCTGAGTACGTTTGTACTCACCCTTGCTTATTTGTTGTTTTTCAGAAAAAGGAGATCGGGTAAGAGTTACGACTGTTCCCAACCTTGCCTGTGGCTGTTGGACCGCTGAATTGCTTCACTGCGTATATCGGGCTGCTTCAGCCCCACTCTGATGATACGTCCCGAGTTGTGGACCAACTCTTAAAGTTGTTCGCCACCTTTATAGGTTTGTCTCGTTTAAGCAGATCTGGAATCATCTGATGTATAAATGTGTTTACTAGCCTCCTGGGACTAGTAATTGTATCACATTTGAGTCCCAGAGGATCGGGACGCTTCAGGTGGTATCAGAGCTGTTAGGTTGGCCGCAGGACGTAACCCTTAGCCTGATCCAAAGTTTTTGAGTCAAAACTATTTTCTTAAAAAATTCTTGCTCTCATCCCTTCATTTCAAAAATGCTTTCCCCCTTTCCTTCTCTTAGAAGTCAGATGGAGGTTCAGTGCCAAACCAGCTTCTGCCAGAATGAAGATGGTTTCCCCAAGTTGCTGAGAGCATGCACAGTCCGCCTCGGAATCAGGAGCCAGCCAGAGTATGATGGTCGTGAATTCGTCGAGCATGGCACGGAGAAGTGTGTCGTGACTGTATACATTGGATCCAGTCCGCACCATGTGGAATGGAGTGTCACTACTGCTGGGCACAGATTCAAAGACACCTGCCAAGTCGTCGCTCGCAAGGCATTGAGGGCTCTGTGTCAGATCTATGAAGAAGAAGTGGCCGACACCCCGCTCAGATTCTTTCCACCCTTTTAGAGAGACCGTCCAGTTTGGATGGCCAAGATGCGTGCATTGGAAGAGCAGCAGCTGCTTGAGGACGACCCCACAGTCGTGTACCTCACTGCATACCTGCTCACCCTGGATGCACAATATGATTTCTTGGCTCGGCACCACCGTCAGATGATTGCCCGAGCAGAAGATGCAGAGAAGCTCAACCGTAAGCTCCATGTGGATCTCACCACAGCTCAAGCCCGTGTAGCTGCCTTAGAAAGTCGTGAAGTCATTGCTGTTGAAGCCCTGAAGCAAGCCAAGGATGAGCATGTCCAGAAGCTGATGGAGGCCTACTTGGTAACCCATAACCAACGTAGAGCCCTGCGGATCCAAGAGCCCGCTCCATCCAACCCAGTTCAACCCAAGAGAGCTGAAGATCCCCAGATTCTTCAAGGTCACCCGGTCTCTATCAGAGGAGAGAAGAAGGCTTGGGAACTCCCGGAAGGAACCATAGTCTTGGAAGGAATTCCAGTCTCCCCTAAGGCTATGGATAAACAAGAGCACCCTGAATCCTCCCAAGATCCCCCGCCAGAATTGTTTGAGCCCCTCACCATGAAGAAGATTCCAGCACCGTCCCTTGAGGTCAAGGAAGAAGCTGCAAGCACCCCGCCAGCACCGCCGCCCTCAGAGGAGCTACAAGAGCCAGTCCAGCTTGAAGAAGAGTTCGACCACGTCTTGCCATCTCAGTCGCCGCCAGAAGAAGTTATCAACATCAGCTCCCTGTTGACCCATCCAGGAGATATCTCAGATTGAAGTTGTGCGTCAGCCTTGCCAGAAGAGAAGCTGCCAGATCTGAGTTAGTTATACCCAGTCCTCTGCGTGCATTAGGTAGTGAAGTTTTTCTTCACTTTGGCTAGAGCCCTGCATGTATGAGAGGTAATCGTGTAGTCCCGTGCCTTGAAAAACTCTATTTGTGTGGCCCCCTAGGGCATTTCAAAATGAATTTCGCTTGATGTTTTCTCCCCTTTTGAGTGCATATGTGATGCTTTAACGTTAGTGCTCATAAGTTGCATTTAGCATAGTTCTCAATTCAGGAGCCAAGCAATAGTAGTTATGCTTAGCCCCCGAATCTAAGTAGCCCGTGCTTTGGAAAAACTCTATTCTTCCCTTATTCAAAACATTTGATTTGTTTGTGCTTATCATTGCTGAGCTAGTGTGTTTTCTTTTCGTTTTTCTTAAAAAGGTTTTCTCTAAAAACATAGATCACAAATTAGAGCTAATCCTTACCTTATGCTTCCATTCTCATCTTAACCCATCTAAAGAAAAAAGTGCCTTACCCAAGAAGACACCGGGAAGCTCACCCTTGAAGCCTGTAACAAGCTACAGAAGAAACCAGTCCAGCCGCTCAGTCAAAAGGACCGACCGTGAGAATCAAAGCACTGCCCCTGAGTCAAAGTAAATAGGAAAAGAGGACAGAAGGAGTTATTACCATACAGAGAGGCAAAGATTCTTGGAACCAGAGACCACAAACATCAGGGTCATTGACCCCACCACTCACCCGTGCCCCTCGCACGCGTGCCTGCCTCCATGCGCACTACCACCGCCCCATGCCCCCCCCTTTTGCAGCACACTACCGCCGCCCACGCCACCTTTGCAGCGCACCCACCGCCACCATCATCGCCGGCAACACCAGACCCCCCCTCCCCTTGTCGCACCCGCTGCCGCGTAGCACCTACTCCATCACCACCACTCTGCAACCGGACACCCCCGCTCGCCTATAAATCCCCCCCCCCAGCTCCCTCAACTCCCATCCCAAGCAAAGCACACACACCAGATAAAATACCCTCTGCCAAATCGCAAGCAACTCCATTTTCCACTCCCTTGCCCCTAAGATCACAATGCTTGGTAATTCTTGGGTTGAAGACTGTTGTATATGGTTCAACATCTTTGGTTTCCTCCTCTGTATGATGGTAATACTCTTTGATAGAATCCTCCAGTGGGAAGAGCAAAGAGAAACAAAGGAGCAGTGAAAAGAGAAAAAAAGATAGCGAAGAGAAGATAAGAAGAAGGTTCTCCCAAAATCAACCCTGTGTCAGTCATCTCTCCGCAGCCTGCTCAAGCAGCAACAACAGAAGAAGGCCCCGTAACACCCTTGTTATGAGGTACTTCAAGGAGTTCAAATCCCTAAGATTCAAGAGATCTACCCCATTCTTTTTAAGTGGGGTAGTGTTCCAGCAAGGTTCCTGCTATGGAGAAAAAGAAGAAGGCCTGCAGCAAGCTTGTGGAGGACTAGATCATTGAAGCATATAAGTTTCTGGATGAGAAGTGGTCACCCAAGTTCCGTTGATGAAGCACTAGAAGACCAATGAAGGAAGGAATCCATGTGGGAGTTCGCAAGAGAAAGGTTTGCGTGTTGGCATCGATGCTTCTTCAATAAGCTAGCTGCCAAGCAAAAGCTAGAAGCCTGAAGATGATCTTGAGTAGCCAGAATCAGCGTTTGCAATCAGCAACCAGATGCTCCTCAAGGCCAGATTTTGTTGAAGTTCCATCTCCTCGAAGATTTGCAAAGTGAAGATATGTAGCTGAAGTAAAGCTATACCCATAACCCTTCTAAGCCGAATCTCGAGGACGAGATTCCTTTTAAGTGGGGTAGATTTGTAGCATCCCAAAAATTCAAATCTTGAAATTTTCTCAAACTCGCTCTAAATTCAAAATGAATTTCAAATTTCGTTTCAAAATGTTTGTTTGCGAGTTGATATCAGCAAATAAATTATAGTGGTCTATATTCTCTCCAAAATCCTCCTTAAAATATCCTACAAATATTTCCTCAGTGACCCCCCTCAAATTTGTTCCAGAAATACTGCCCGGATATTTCCCCAGTAATCCCCCTCAAGTTCTTTCTAGAAATATTGCCCAGATATTCCACCGATATAACTCCAGGTATTTTCCTCTTGAGAAATACCTTCAGAATCATTTTTTCAAGTCCCTACAAATATTTTCTTCATAACTTTCCTCATGCTCATACGTATATGTATGCCTCCGGTGTCATACGGTGAGCTCTACAAGCTAATTACACTTATACAAGACAAATACATGCTAATCTCCCACTAATCCTCTCATCCTCCCACTAATCCTCTCATCCTCCCACTAATCCTCTCATCCCTCCCCCTAATCCCCCCACCATGGCTATAAATAGAGGGGCAAGGGCCTCCTCTCTTCCCACCCCAAGCCATTTCATGGCAACTCTCTCCCCCCACACACACCCACTCCATGTTCCACACAAGCACACACTAGCACAAGGATCGTTCGATCGTTCTTCGATCGTTCGTCCCCTGTTCTTAGTTTGTTCGTTCGTTCGTCCGATCGTTTGATCGTTCATCCGATCGTTCATGGTTCGTTCGTCCGTTCGTCCGATCGTTCGATCGTTCGTCCGTTCGTTCGTCCAAATAATCTTTTTCCTACCGTTATGCTGCTGAAATTCCGATCGTTCGTTCGTTCGATCATTCGATCGTTCATCGTTCGTTCATAGTTCCTATTCATCGTTCATCGTTCGTTCATAGTCCCTATTCATCGTTCTTCCAGATAATCTTTGTCCTGCCGTTATGCTGCCGAAATTCTGATCGTTCGTTCGTTCGATCATTCGATCGTTCATCGTTCGTTCATAGTCCCTATTCATCGTTCATCGTTCGTTCATAGTCCCTATTCATCGTTCTTCCAGATAATCTTTGTCCTGCCGTTATGCTGCCGAAATTCCGATCGTTCGTTCGTCTGATCATTCGATCGTTCGTCCGTTCGTTCGTCCAAATAATCTTTTTCCTGCCGTTATGCTGCCGAAATTTCGATCGTTCGTTCGTCCGATCATTCGATCGTTCGTCCGTTCGTTCATAGTTCCTATTCATTGTTCATCGTTCGTTCATATGAACTATTCACTATCACTATTCACCATTACTATTCACCGTTACTATTCATCGTTACTATTCACCATTACTATTCACCGTTACTATTCATCGTTACTATTCACATACACTATTCACCATCATTACTATTTACCATTACTATTCATCATCGTTACTATTCATAGATGATATCTATAATTACTTTTCCATCGCCACTATTCATCGTTACTATTCATCGATTAGCCGATCACCCCAAATTTCAACTACTCATACATCATGCTGTCCAGTCCATCTAAGACCAGCCAGACCCATATTCCAGTCATACGAACTCCGATGACTGTGATTTTCCTTCCAGTGGGAAACTTCCCATCTGGTCACCCATCCTAGGTTTCTCCAAGTTGAGCATGCTTAACTTTGAGATTCCTTTGAACGAGGCTTCCAAACTCAGATTCCAATAATTCTTGTTTCTAAATTCTTATCAAATTATTCCCTATCCAACCATGTCACCCCTTAAGCATGGTTCATGTTCCAGAAAACTCCCAAAATACTCTTGTCCCATATTCTGCCTATAACTCTCATGTTCATACCAAGTCAGACGATTCATTCGTCACTATTCTCACCAACAGTGAACTTCACTGTGCTACACCACCTACACTCAGCTATAAATACACCCAGCTACCCTCTCCCTCTCCACACACACTCAACACCCTTAGCCAAAGCAAACACCCCACCCACTCAGTTACTCCGCTCTGCCGGCTACACGCATAGTGTCGCTTTGCCTCCAGTCCACCCTCCTGGTAAGCACCTCCGCTCCACCACCAGTAATATCACAACACCACATGACATAGATTCTACTCAAGACTCTACCCATCCATATATCGCTTTTCTGACCACTATACTAAATATTTGTTGGTATACTTGCTGGTTTGTATGTTTGCTTGTTCATGTTGCATAGTTATCGGAGCGTTCGTGCCATCTCGGGGAGGCCAGATCTGCAAGTCTACGCCAGGCAGTGGAGCCAGAAGCCAGTTCCGCGAGCTCTCCTTCCCCCTTCGCCGAATAAGCACGGCAAGCTCACTGGATCCCTTTGATGCATAAATTACCTATGATTTTTCAACCACAACCCTCAGCCTGTTATTTTATGCATGATATGATTTTGAGACAAGCTATTATGGCCACCCAGTCGCTTGCCGCAATCAATCCCTGATATATTTGTTACAAATGATTTGAGGAAAGGTGTGAGTTTCCAAAAGAAAATGCTTTTCAAAATGTGTTTGATGAAGGGTTTTCACCCTTATCACCTTTGAGTAGGGATGATCAGGGACTCCCTGGTTTAGGGGAGGGCCTAAGGTGATGGCTCAGCTGGTTTAGGTGTGAGCAGAAGGATTGTCCCCTCGTATAAGGACCGGTTTGTCATCTTTCACTACCTGTACTCATGATAAGTACAACCACTCGAGACTGTGTGGGCAGTCACTCAATCTGAACTCGTACGGTCCAACCCCAGGGTTATGAAGGCTGGGGAGCACCGGGAGGATAAGGAGGGGGAATGTTTTGTCCGGTTTGGGCATGGCGGTGGCCTGACTCCTTCCGGTATAACCGTTAAGGTTAGGACGTGTGAGGAAAGAAAGAGATTCGGATTCGGGTCTCACTAGCTATGAGATCGCAGAGCCGGACTAGTGGGTAAAGTGTACACCTCTGCGCAGAGTTTGAAAACCTATTCGAATATTCTGTGTCCACAGGAATGGACGAGTCTGGTGTGGTATGGCAATTAGTGTTTTGTTTTCAAAAAAAGAGGTGCTTTTGAGAAAAGTGGTTTTTAAAAGGTCCGGCAGTTGAGCCGTGAGCTATGCTGGACGGGAAGTCCAGTAGCGGTTTTTGAAAAGGAAAACCAGTGGGAAACTGCTGAGATGCCTGGATGGTTTAGTCCAGGGGATTTTGTTCTAATATTGAAAAACTTCCTGCTCCTTTTGGAGAGGATGCGCTTTGCAAAAATACAAATGTTTTTTTTAAAACAACTCTGCATAAAATATTGCTGTTCCTGCAAAATATCCTGAGCTCCACATATTCCATGCATTATATCTGATTTCCCCATTCCGCGGGTGAAGGTGGGCTGCTGAGTACGTTTGTACTCACCCTTGCTTATTTGTTGTTTTTCAGAAAAAGGAGATCGGGTAAGAGTTACGACTGTTCCCAACCTTGCCTGTGGCTGTTGGACCGCTGAATTGCTTCACTGCGTATATCGGGCTGCTTCAGCCCCACTCTGATGATACGTCCCGAGTTGTGGACCAACTCTTAAAGTTGTTCGCCACCTTTATAGGTTTGTCTCGTTTAAGCAGATCTGGAATCATCTGATGTATAAATGTGTTTACTAGCCTCCTGGGACTAGTAATTGTATCACATTTGAGTCCCAGAGGATCGGGACGCTTCAGATGCGCTCCTCCTACTTGTTTACCTGCTTGACAAGCTGCACAAGGTCTATCTTTTTCGAAATGAACATTGGTTAGACCTATCACGTGTTCTCCCTTTAGAAGCTTGTGGAGGTTCTTCATCCCCACATGTGCTAGGCGGCGATGCCACAACCAGCCCATGCAAGTCTTAGCCATTAAGCATGCATCTAGACCGGCCTCTTCTTTTGCAAAGTCAACTAAATAAAGTTTGCCGTCTAATACACCCTTAAAAGCTAGTGAACCATCACTTCTTCTAAAGACAGACACATCTACATTTGTAAATAGACAGTTATATCCCATATTACATAGTTGACTAACAGATAGCAAATTATATCCAAGAGACTCTACTAAAAACACATTAGAGATAGAGTGCTCATTTGAGATTGCAATTTTACCTAACCCTTTTACCTTGCCTTGATTCCCATCACCGAATATTATTGAATCTTGGGAATCCTTATTCTTGATGTAGGAGGTGAACATCTTCTTCTCCCCCGTCATATGGTTTGTGCATCCGCTATCGATAATCCAGCTTGAACCCTCGGATGCATAAACCTGCAAGGCAAATTTAGGCTTGGGTCTTAGGTACCCAACTCATGTTGGGTCCTACAAGGTTAGCACAAATATCCTTAGGGACCCAAATGCAAGTTTTGTCTCCCTTGCATCTTGCCCCTAATTTTCTAGCAACTATCTTCCTATCCTTTCTACAAATAGCAAAAGAAGCATTTAAAGCATGATATATTGTAGAAGGTTCATTTACTTTCCTAGGAACATTAACAACATTTCTCCTAGGCATATTATGAACAACATTTCTCCTACCAACATTTCTATCATGCACATAAGAAGAACTAGAAGCAAACATGGCATGAGAATCAAAGGCATTATATGCATTACAACTCCTATAAGCATTTCTAGATTGTCTCCTATCATGGTACATAAAGGCATGGTTCTTTTGCACACTACTAGCCATAGGGGCCTTCCCTTTCTCCTTGGCGGAGATGGGAGCCTTATGGCTTGACAAGTTCTTGGCTTCCCTCTTGTAGCCAAGTCCATCCTTAATTGAGGGGTGTCTACCAATCGTGTAGGCATCCCTTGCAAATTTTAGCTTGTCAAATTCATTCTTGCTAGTCTTAAGTTGGGCATTAAGACTAGCTAATTCCTCATTTAATTTGGAAATTGAAACTAAATGATCACTACAAGCATCAATGTCAAAATCTTTACACCTATTACAAGTTTCAACAATTTCTACACAATAATTAGATTTACTAGCTACTTCTAGTTTAGCATTTAAATCATCATTAAAAATTTTTAACGTAGCAATAGTTTCATGACAAGAAGATAATTCACTAGAGAGCATTTTATTCCTTTTAATTTCTAGAGCAAGAGACTTTTGTGCTTCTACAAATTTATCATGTTCTTCATACAACAAATCCTCTTGCTTTTCTAAAAGCATATTCTTATCGTTCAAGGCATCAATTAATTCATTAATTTTGTCTACCTTGGTTCTATCTAGGCCCTTAAACAAACATGAATAATCTATTTCATCCTCATCACTAGATTCGTCCTCACTTGAAGAAGCATAAGTAGAGTTTTGAGTACATACCTTCTTCTCTCTTGCCATAAGGCATGTGTGACGCTCGTTTGGAAAGAGGGCCGATTTGTTGAAGGCGGTGGCGGCGAGTCCCTCATTGTCAGAGTCGGAAGAGGAGCAATCCGAATCCCACTCCTTGCCTAGATGCGCCTCGCCTTTTGCCTTCTTATACTTCTTCTTCTTCTCCCTCTTGTTCCCTTGTTCCTGATCACTATCATTGTCGGGACAGTTAGCAATAAAATGACCAAGCTTACCGCATTTGAAGCATGAGCGCTTCCCCTTGGCTTTGGTCTTGCTTGGCTGTCCCTTGCGACCCTTAAGCACCGTCTTAAATCTTTTGATGATGAGGGCCATCTCTTCATCATTAAGTCCGGCCGCCTCAATCTGTGCCACCTTGCTAGGTAGCGCCTCCTTGCTTCTTGTTGCCTTGAGAGCAAGGGGTTGCGGCTCGTTGATCGGACCATTCAAGGCGTCGTCCACGTACCTCGCCTCCTTGATCATCATTCGCCCGCTAACGAATTTTCTGAGGACTTCTTCGGGCGACATTTTGGTGTACCTGGGATTCTCACGAATATTATTCACCAAATGAGGATCAAGAACGGTAAAGGACCTTAGCATCAGTCGGACGACGTCGTGGTCCGTCCATCACGTGCTTCCGTAGCTCCTTATTTTGTTGATAAGGGTCTTGAGCCGGTTGTATGTTTGAGTTGGCTCCTCGCCCCTTATCATCGCGAACCTTCCAAGCTCGCCCTCCACCAACTCCATTTTGGTGAGCAAGGTGACGTCGTTCCCCTCATGAGAGATCTTGAGGGTGTCCCAGATCTGCTTGGCATTGTCCAAGCCGCTCACCTTGTGATACTCGTCCCTGCACAAAGAGGCTAGCAACACAGTAGTAGCTTGTGCATTTTTATGAATCTGTTCATTAATAAACACAGGGCTATCCGAGCTATCAAATTTCATTCCACTTTCCACAATCTCCCAAATGCTTGGATGGAGAGAAAACAAGTGAGTACGCATTTTGTGGCTCCAAAATCTGTAGTCCTCTCCATCAAAGTGAGGGGGCTTGCCAAGTGGAATGGGGAGCAATTGAGCATTTGAGCTATGCGGAATGCGCGAATAATCGAAAGAAAAGTTTGAGTTAACCGTCTTTCGTCTGTCGTAGTCGTCGTTGTCCTTTTGGGAGGAGGAAGATTCGTCGCTGTCGTAGTAGACAATTTCCTTGATGCGCCTTGTCTTCTTCTTCCTCCTGTCTTTTCTTTTGTGGCCCGAGCCTGAGTCGGTGGGCCTGTCATCATTGGGCTCGTTGACGAAGGACTCCTTCTCCTTGTCGTTGATCACCATCCCCTTGCCCTTAGGATCCATCTCTTCGGGCGGTTAGTCCCTTTCTTGAAGAGAACGGCTCCGATACCAATTGAGAGCACCTAGAGGGGGGGGGGGTGAATAGGTGATCCTGTAACACTTCAAAACTTAAGCCACAAAACTTGTTTAATCGTTAGCACAATAATTGCCAAGTGGCTATAGAGGAATCCTCAACAAAACACAATAACCAACAAGGATCAATCACAGAGATGGCACGGTGGTTATCCCGTGGTTCGGCCAAGACCAACGCTTGCCTACTCCACGTTGTGGCGTCCCAACGGACGAGGGTTGCAATCAACCCCTCTCAAGCGGTCCAAAGGCCTACTTGAATACCACAGTGTTTTGTTTGCTTTTTCTCAATCCCGTTTGCGAGGAATCTCCACAACTTGGAGCCTCTCGCCCTTACACTTGAAATTCACAAAGAACACGGAGCAAGGGAGGGATTAGCAACGCACACAAGACACAAGAATCAGAGTGTCAACACGCACACAAATCGCAACAAGAGCTCGCAACACGACTCAATGAGTTCACAACTCCACAAGAGCTCTATATGCTATCACAATGAAACGAATGCGCGAAATCTATGTCTTGGTGCTTAGAAATGTTGTAGGAATGCTTGGTGTTCTCCTCCATGCGCCTAGGGGTCCCTTTTATAGCCCCAAAGCAGCTAGGAGCCGTTGAGAGCAATCTTGGAAGGCTGATCTTGCCTTCTGTCGACTGGCGCACTGGATAGTCCGGTGCACACCGGACACTGTCCGGTGCCCGATTTCCTTCCTTAAATAGCGAAGCCGACCGTTGGCAGCCTGAGAGCCGTTGGCGCACCGGACATGTCCGGTGCACACCGGACAGTCTGGTGCCCCCTTCTAGCTGTTGGCTCGGCCACGTGTCCCGCGCAGATCGCGCGGTCGACCGTTGGCCCGGCCGACCGTTGGCTCACCGGACAGTCCGGTGCACACCGGACAGTCCGGTGAATTATAGCCGTACGTCGCCGGTGAATTCCCGAGAGCGGCCAGTTCTTTCGAACCAGCCTGGCGCACCGGACACTGTCCGGTGCACCACCGGACAGTCCGGTGCTTCCAGACTCAGCAGATTCTTGGCTGCTCGAGCCAAGACATTTCCAATTGGATTTTTCCTGTTTCCAGCACTTAGACACAATACATTTGTCCATAAAACAATGTACTAAGTCTGAGAAACATACCTTTATCCTTGATTTGTACTTTGTCCACCTCTTTACACTTAGGCACTTGTGTTGGACACTAAATCACCAAAACACTTAGAAATGGCCCAAGGGCACATTTCCCTTTCAGGGAGTACCCTTATCTTTTCTCAAATCCAGTCTAAATCTCGAGGGCGAGATTCCTTTAAGTGGGGTAGGTTTGTAACATCCCAAAATTTCAACCTAAGGTTTGGAACCCTAACCTCCTAAACCCCCCCTTTATTTTATCTCTCCCTAAACTCCACCCTTTAGGTCATCCCATCATATGCATACACCTTGATTGTTAGAAGCACCTCACATAGATTATTTTTCACACCTAAGATTATTTAGCAAATTGTTGTTCAAAAGAAAAGGAGATAAAAAGAAATGGAAATAGAAAATAGAAATGAGAAATAGAAAACAAAAAAAGGAAAACACTCCCCCCTCGGCTGGGTCGTTTCCGGCCCAAGCCACTCCCCCCCTCTCGCGCCCGGTTCCCCCTCTCCTTCAACGGCCCAAGCAGCCCAGCTTCACGCGCCCGCGCCTGACAGCCCGGCCCCACCCGTCAGCCGCTCCTCCCCTCTCCCTCTCGCGTCGCTCTCCCGCTGGCCGCCCGGGCCCGCTCGTCAGATCCTTGTCCCACCCATGCCTTCACCGGCGTGTGACAGAACCTCCCAAGTCATTAGGCCCACCTACAGTTGTCCTTGTCCAATGGACCTCAGACAACCCTGTAGGTGCCCCTAAATCACTTGACAAGTTCGGTATCTACTTTTCTTACCTTTCCCAAGAGCATTTCACCCGTCACGCAGACATTACAAATCATCGGAGATACGAAAATGCGGAAGCGATTACATAAACTTACCTTTATTTAAAAGTAAGACAAAGTTATATATTACAGACCAGGATATAATTAACTGAGTGCAGAGTATTAATATTACAGAACCAAGGGAGGCAAAACCCCCTCCCGATAAGTTTCAACAAAAAGTTTTTATAGAGGAACCCTTCCTCCCGCAGCTCTATTCTTGGTTTTCTTCTTTTGAGATCACCTTGGAACAGAAACAACAAAAGTTTGTTGCTCCTTCACCTAAAAACAATAGGGAATAAAACCCTGAGTATGGAATTACTCAGCAAGACTTACCCGACTAAAGAAAAGACTCTCAAGGAGATGCTGGCTTTAAAGGTGTCAAGGTAAGGCTTATCAATGATCAATGACTCTGTTTGCAGAAATGCTTACTAAAAGTGGATCCTTAAAAATCCAGTTTTATTTTCAAGTTAAGTGAAATTACCTGCAACTAGAGTTCTTTCTACCCTAGTTCAAGCACTTGACCTGCACTAGCCAATTTCTTAACAACCCTTCATCTTCACTGGAGTTCTACGTATAAGTCAGTGACCAAGTCTTCATAACCGCGAAGGTACGGCGATCCGAATCGATTATACTCAGCTGAGGATCTCCGATCACACGACATATGTAGCACTTAACCCTTGCATATGTCAACCCGCCACCGGGGTTCTTAAGACCAGATCAGGTTCACGCCAACCGAGAGCACAGATACACCACTGTCCAGCCTCTTGCCACTGATGGTACACGCTACTCTCGCCATCTCTCCACTCCCATTGCGTGGTATCTTATTCTGGCCTTAGTCTACCCGAGGCAAAGCTTACCCATGACGAGGCATGTGACCAGTTAAAGGGTCCTCGGTCAGCAAACCAACATCGAGACGGTCCTTAATCGACTTAGACGGAGACACTACACCGAGACTCCTTTCTCGTGCAAGTCACCCGCCCGGTCTCAGCTTAATTATTTCAAACCCAAAGTTTGGTACCTACCAGATGTACATCTTTTCCGATGTTGAACCCATCACGGCCATGATGGATCCACCATCAAGTTTTGTTTTCAAAAACATCCCAACCATTTTTGCCACATCATCTTTTGTAAAAACAAAACATTTTGTTTTGCTAAAGCAGGACTAAACATAAGAAAACATTTTGTAAAACAGGGATTAGGGAATAATTCAAGGAAGGAAATGCAGCAAGAGTTTAGCACACAACTCCTATAACCTAATGCATCAAACAAGTGAGAAAGAGTTTTAAAAGTACAAGGAGGTGGCAAATGCACCGGGGCTTGCCTTCGTTTATAGGTGAGTTAGGCTCGGATCCGCAGATGTCAAAGTAAAAACAATTTCCTGCCTGATGTTCCACAGGTGGTGGTGGAGTCTTCTCTTCTTCTACTTCAACTTCTTCCTCGTTTTCTAAATATAACCATTTATATATATAAGAATGAATGCCATGTAATGCTCATGAGAGTGCAAAGATAATAAGAGTTCATTATCTAAGGCCTTGAGTACAATTTTCCTTCACGATTCTCCGAGAAACTAGGGTTTCCGGAGTTAATAGTGAAGTTCAAAGAGTAGGGGGTGGGGGTTTTGGGTTCTAATTATCAAACAAGGTCCAAATCATACCAAAATCTATCCAAGGTTTCTAAATATTATTTTGAGTTCATATAAAAAGTTTGGGCATTTTTGGAATTATTATTGATTTTCTAAAAATCCAGAAGCAATACTTTAGGCTATTTTAAATGACCCAAAATTCCCTATTTGTCCTGAAAATCATAAAACTATTTTTATTAAATACTATGGAAAATAAGGAATCTAGGAAAATTGGTTTGACATTTTTAGGATTTTTCTACCATTTTCTAGGATTTATTTATCTCTGGTAGAAAAAGAAAAGGGAAATCTGTGAATAGTACTAGGCCTGATTCAGTCCAGGACGGCCCAACCACAGCAGAAGTGCGTCCGCACGCGCGCCCGCGTGGCAGTCTTGCAGAAAGGCCCCCGCTGTTTTTGAATAACCTGAAGCGGTCACAATACTATTCCACGGAGTCACTGACGCTTTTCAAATAAACCCCCCAAGTTCTATTCCCTTCCACGTCGTGGTCCCCGACGACGACGAGCGCGTCAGAGCTCTGGCAAGCTCATAGACCGACCGAATGGGGCAAGGACTGGTGCCTTACTTCTGCCAAAACCGAATTCACGCACTAACCAGTGATTTACCCAACTTAATTTCACGATTGGTGATCTACCTTACTCTGCCCACGACGACAGCGGGCAGCACGGACATTCACCCGTGTTCATGACTACCCAAGGTGGTTTAGCGCAATTGGACAGGTTTACGAGCAACAAGGGACTTAACAGAGGCTAGAACATTAAGCAATTGAGTATGTTTTAACCTGAGGAGCGCTGGCCACGGAGAGGTTGCTGTTACGGTGTTCTTGGTCGGATTTGGGGAGAATCCGAAATTAGTGCTCTCTGGTGGGGGGTTTGGGGTGCAGGTGGGTGCAGTAGCTGCTTGAATACTTGACGGAGCTGAGGGCGCGCTCAATTTATAGAGCCTGCGAGTGGTGGCCGTGAATCTGGGTGACGACGCGCGGCGGTCGGAGGAGGGGGAGTTCACTAGCGCGCGAGATTGGTGGCAAACCCCGTGGCATCCACTTCGGTGATCACCGGACATGCGACGCACGGTTAACCGCGACGTGGTAAAGCATCAGGACACGCGGCGGACGACGGTGGTGGCTCAATGGTGGTGAGAACCTCATCCAAGGGATCGGTGAACAAGGGGAGAGGCACGGCGGCTAGCCGGAGTGGCGTCCAGCTCATCGATGGTGATTCTTTTCACCCCGCGATGTTATCCATCCACTCCGGGCATGAATCGGGACATCGACGGCATGAATCGCGGCGGAGGGATCGTTGGCGGCGAGATCACTGAAGCTTATCTTCTTCAGTTACTGTACCATGGCATTCCTCTTCAGTTCATGTGACAGAGCAACTTCAGGGCAATTCCTCTCCAGATTTCGCATGACAACTTCATCATCCCTCTGCACCAAAGTTGTAGGGCTACAAACCAGCTATAACTTTGCTACACTGTGTTCCCACAAAAAGTCACTGGATCTTGCTTAAAATTAAGCCCTAAGTTCATGTAATCCTACTGCCAGTCTGAAATTCAGACTTTAACAGCCTGACAGTCTGACTTTGAGTGTGATTATCTCCAAATTCTTCATAACAACCTTGATTACACTCTTAAGCAAAATTGTTCTCCTTTGTTAGGTCTACAAATTTGATGTGGTGACCTAGGGCAAAAACCCTAGAATTTGAAAGCTACAGAGCTCCAAAGTTGAGCCAAATCTCTGATTTTCAGACTTAGTCTATATAGGGTTTAAGTAGTGCTTTTTGCAAATAAGCCCAACACTTAGGGTTTAACTTGCAATTTCACATATTTGTGATCCATTTGACTTAGGATACCTTATTGTCCTGGTTTTTGCACTTTAGTCTAAAAGTGGACTAATTTTGCACTTAACCCCCTAGGGTTTGGATTTAGGGTTTTCCAGGGTCCTTATTAGGGTTTTTGGTATTTTAAGGGTGTGAATGTAATGTAAGTCCCTTCTTGGTAATATTTTATGATTATTTCACTTAATCTTTGGGGGTTTCTCCATTTGGGTCCTGTTTTACCCTTCTAATCCCCATTTAGGTTAAGTATCCTAAACTAGGGTCTTATTTGCAAAATGCCATAACAATACAACTTGTTTGAAATTTTTGGCCTAGTAAATGCATTCTAAGTGTATCAAACATATGAAATGTCCATGCTTATGATGTTATGCTCAAGTTTTAGTAACAGTAACACTAGGGGTGTTACACGGCGCGTCCGCCGCCGACCATCGCCCGCCCCATCTCCTCGCCATTAACGCGCGCACCAGCTTGGTTGGCGCCATGCGCCCCCACTCACTGTGCCCGAGCCATCCCCTCACCCCCCCGCCTGCTCGAGCCGTCCCGTCGCCGTTTGCGCCATCACCGCCATCATGGCGAGCTCGTCGGCGCTTGCCATCCCTCCTCCTTCCCCCCCTCCTCGGGTGCCTATAAAAGGGACCGCCGGAGCTCCGCCTTCTCCACACCAGCCTCGGCTACTTCCCCCTCTCCTTCCCGAGCCCGAATGAGCTAGCGCCACCGTGTTCCCCCCTTCACTCCGGTGAGCTCCATCCTCCCCTCTCCAGTAGCGCTTGGTCAAATTGCTCTAGTCCTTAAGGTCCGCCACTCGGTCACGATCCTAGCACACGCCTGCTCGTCGCCTATCACGCCCGGTGGCCTCGTCGGCGACCTCACTGCCATGAGCGCCTGCCACCCGCCGTGGACCGGCCACCCCAAGCCTCCATCCGGTTGAATTGACCCCACCTCCGTGACCCCCTACCCCCGCCCATGCCTCGCCACCGCTCCCCCGTCACAGAACCGGACCCACGACGGAGAACCGTCGCTGGATTTCACCAGCGGTCGAACCCCGGTCGACTCTTCCCTCCCCGTCGCTGTTCAAACACCATCAGCCCTCCTCTCCCTGGCATGTGGGCCCGCGCCACGGCACCGTCCCCACGCTGTCTCCCCGCTGGTGGGCCGAGTGGGCCGCCTGCCCACGCGGCCGCGCGCGCGCTCGTGCCCGGCTGGGCCAAAAACACCCCCGGCCCAGCTAGCTAGAAACTCTTTCTCTTTCTCTTTTCCCATTTCTTTTTTCCCATTTTCACATATATAATTATATGCTGATATTTTATGTACCAAAAATAGTTTAAATAAATTATAGGGCACAAAAAATAATAAGGTATAAAGATTGGCACACCCCACTAAGTCACCATGATTGATGTATTGTTCTTATCTGTGCTTGTTAGCGGAAGAGGGATCCGATCCTCCGGAATTTGTAGCTCTGGAAGAAGGGCAGGAACTCGACCCCTCCGAGATAAATCTTTTGTGCCAGGAAAGCTTCGACGAAGGCAAGTCCATCCTTCCCTTAATGCATAATTTACCTATTCTCTCTACCACTACCTAAGCCGGGACTAAGAGATGGAATTCATTGCATGGTGAGCAGAGAGATAGCCCGCATTAAATAACATCCTTTGATCACAAGATATGGGTTGGGAAAAGGGGCAGTGGCTGTAACCAACGATGTTTTCCAAAAGGTGTGTGATGAAGGGTATTCACCCTCATCACCTGGTGAGTAGGATGATCAGGGACTCCCTGGTTTATGGGAGGGCCTAAGGTGATGGCTCAGTGGGTTTAAGTGTGAGCAGAAGGATTGTCCTCTCATATAAGGACCGGTCTATCATCCTTCACTACCTGTACTCATGAAAAGTACAACCACTCGAGGCTATGTAGGCAGCCACTCGATCTGAACTCGTACGGTCCAACCCCAGGGTTATGAAGTCTTGGGAGCACCGGTCGGATAAGGAGGGAGAATGTTTTGCCCGGTTTGGGCATGGTGGTGGCCTGATTCCTTCTGGTATAACCATTAAGGTTAGGACGTGCGAGGAAGGAAAGAGATTCGGATTCGGATCTCATTGGCCATGAAATCGCAGAGCCGGACTAGTGGGTAAAGTGTACCCCTCTGTGCAGAGTTCAAACCTATTCGAATAGTCTGTGTCCACTGGAATGGACGAGTCTGGTGTGGTATGACAATTAATGTTTTTACAACATCCGTGAACAGGGAAATATGTGTGCGTGAGTGTGTCTCTGGAAAAGAAAATGGTGCCACGGGAGTGGGAAGCTCAGTGGTGGTTAAGCAACGTGTTATTTTTATTTATTCGGGAAAACCCTAAACAGTACTGCCTTTCTGTAAGAAAAAGAAGAGTGACTTCAACTCCACCATATGAAGCATGTATGATATAGGTCTCTTTCTCTTTACGGGAGCCAGGTGGGCTTGCGGAATACCTAGTGTATTCACCCAGATTTATTTATGTTTTTCAGCAGCTGAAGACTTCTTTTCTGCTATGCTTGATTAAGGGGGGCTGTGTCTTCACCCAGTTCTGCCTGTGGCTTGGGCTAGTTTATCTTCTACTGCGCTTTATATTTTTGGCTCTCTCGAGCTTGTACCCTGGTATTGTAATAACATTTATTCAAACTCTGTACTATTTGAAGTAAGGAATGTGGTTACTAGCCTCCTGAGACTAGTACTTATATCACATTTGAGTCCCAAAGGATTGGGATGCTTTAGAAGCGCTTTAGGGTTCCTTGGGTTTCAGACTTATCCTGCAAAAAGAACACCCAAGTGAAGCGGGAAAAATCATCAACTATAACAAGACCATACTTACTTCCCCCGATGCTGAGATAGGCAATAGGCCCGAAGAGATCCATGTGTAGGAGTTCCAGTGTCTTGATGTTATCATTACATTCTTGCTTTGATGAGTACTTCCCACCTGCTTCCCTGCTTGGCATGTTGTACAAGGTCTGTCTTTCTCAAAACAGACATCGGTTAGTCCTAACACATGTTCTCCCTTTAGAAGCTTATGAAGGTTCTTCATTCCAACATGCGCTAGATAGCGATGCCATAGCCAGCCCATGTTGGTCTTAGCAATTAAGCATGCATCTAGATCGGCATTCTCTTTTGAGAAATCAACTAAGTAGAGCTTGTCGTCTAATACACCCTTAAAAGCTAATGAACCATCACTTCTTCTAAAGACATATACATTAATATTTGTAAATAAACAATTATAGCCCATATGACATAATTGGCTTACAAACAACAAATTATACCCGAGCGATTCTACTAAAAACATATTAGAGATCGAATGCTCGGTTGTGATGGCTATCTTGCCTAAGCCTTTAACCTTGCCTTGGTTCCCATCTCCAAAGATGATAGTGTCTTGGGAATCCCTGTTCTTGACGTAGGAGGTGAACATTTTCTTCTCCCCCATCATGTGGTTTGTGCATCCGCTATCAATAATCCAGCCTGAGCCCCCGGATGCATAAACCTACAAGGTAATTAAGCTTTGGTTTTAGGTATCCAACTCGTGGTGGGTCCTACAAGGTTAGTTACAACAGATTTTGGAACACAAATGCAAGTTTTGTCTCTCTTGCATTTATATCCCAACTTTCTAGCAACTATTTTAGCATTTTTACATGACAGTACAAATGAAGCATCACACGTATGATAAATAGCAGTTGGACCAGTGGATACTTTCCTAGGCACATGAGAAACAACATGACTATGCCTAGGCCTATTTCTACCATGAGCATATGAAGAGCTAGATGCAAACATGGCATGAGAACTAAATACATCATCATGACATACAAAATGATTATGACACTTATCATGATGAGTAACATTAGGAATTTTCTTATACAGATAGGCATGGTTCTTTTGAGAACTACTAGCCATAGAAGCCTTCCCTTTCTCCTTGTTGAGATCGAAAGTCCTTTGGCTTGTTAAGTTCTTGGTCTCCTTTTGGAAACCAAGTCTATCCTTAATTGAGGGGTGTCTACCAATGGTGTAGGCATCCCTAGCAAATTTGAGTTTTTTAGACTCACTTTTGCAAGTCTTAAGTTGAGCATTAACACTTGTAACATCATTATTTAGCCTATGAATAGTAGAAACATGTTCTTTACAAGCATCAATGTTGAAATCTTTACACCTATTGCAGATTACGACATGCTCTACACATGAACTAGCCACACTAAATTTTTCTAGCTTAGTATTTAATTCAACATTCAAATTCTTTAGACTAGAAATAGAATCATGACAGGTAGATAGTTCAGAAGACAATATTTCATTTTTCTTAATTTCAAGAGCAAGAGATTTTTGAACATTAATAAATTTATCATGTTCATCATACAGAATATCTTCTTGCTTTTCTAGCAACCTATCCTTTTCATTAAGAGCATCAATTAATTCATTTATTTTATCTACCTTAGATCTATCTAATCCTTTAAATAAATCACTATAATCTATCTCATCATCATCAAAAGATTCCTCATCACTAGAAGAAGTGTACTTAGGTGTATCTCGTGTACGAACCTTCTTCTCCTTAGCCATGAGGCATGTATGTCGTTTGTTGGGGAAGAGGGAAGACTTGTCGAAGGCCGAGGTAGCTAGTCTTTCATCATCAGAGTCGGATGAAGAACAGTCGGAGTCCCATTCCTTTCCAATGTGCGCCTCGCCCTTCGCCTTCCTGTAGTTCTTCTTTCTTTCCTTCATCATTGTCATTATTGGGACATTGTGCTATAAAATGACCAGACTTAGCACACTTGAAGCATGAGCGCTTTCCCCTTGATTTGTTCTTGTTGGGATAGTCCTTGCATCCCTTCAAGGCGGTCTTGCAACGCTTGATGATGAGCACCATCTCGTCCTCGTTTAGCCTGACAGCGTCCACTTGTGCTACCTTGCTAGGTAGCACCTCCTTGTTGCTGGATGCTTTGAGAGCAACAGGCTGCAGCTCATAGATAGGAAGTGGTTCGTTTAAGGCATCGTCCACATACCTTGCTTCCTTCACCATCATGCGCCCGCTTACAAATTTTCCAAGGATTTCCTCGGGCGTCATCTTGGTGTACCTACGGTTCTCACGAATAAGGTTCACAAGATGAAGATGAATAACAGTAAATGACCTTAGCATGAGTCAGACGACGTCATGATCCGTCCATCTTGTGCTCCCGTAGCTTCGAATTTTGTTGACAAGGGTCTTGAGCCTGTTGTACGTTTGTGTTGGCTCCTCTCCCCTTATCACGGCGAACCTCCCCAGCTCGCCTTCTACCAGTTCCATCTTGGTGATCATGGTGGCATCATTACCCTTGTGAGAGATCTTGAGGGTATCCCATATTTGCTTGGCATTGTCCAAGCCGCTAACCTTGTTATATTCATCCCTGCATAGAGATGCTAGCAAAACAGTAGTAGCTTGGACATTTTTATGTATTTTCTCATTAATAAATATGGGATTGTCAGTGCTATTGAAATGCATAACATTTTCAACAATTTCCCAAATACTAGGATGGAGGGAAAATAAATGACTACGCATTTTATGACTCCAAAATGAATAGTCATCTCCATCAAAGTGTGGGGGTTTTCCAAGTAGAATGGATAGTAAATGGGCATTTGAGTTATAAGGGATGCGAGAATAATCAAAAGAATAGTTTTGATTAATCATTTTATTTTTCGACGAAGAGTCTTCGTCGTCGTCATCCCTTGGTGAAGAAGAGGAGGTGTCGCTATCATAGTAGATGATCTTCTTAATGTGCCTCTTCTTTCCATCCCTCTTCTTGTCACTCGAGCCTGAGTCAGTGGGCTTGTCATCTTTTGGCTTGTAGAGGGTCTCCTCCTTATCGTTGATCACCATCCCCTTGCCTTTAGGATCCATCTCTTTGGGCGGTTAGTCCATTAATAAAGGGTATGTTTCTGATACCAATTGAGAGCACCTAGAGGGGGGTGAATAGGTGATCCTGTAAAATTCAACACTAAATATCACAAACTTGGTTTATGAAATGTTAGTGAATTCAAACCAAGAATAATGAGAAGAGAGAAGTGACTTCCTCACTTAATTGCTCTTCATAAAGTGAGTATTGAACTTAGAGCAATTATCAAGTGAACAGAAGATCGCACAAGAAGGTAACAAGTGACACGATGATTTTTATCCCATGGTTCGGCCAAGTAGAATACTTGCCTACTTCCACGTTGTGGCGTCCCAATGGACGAGGGTTGCACTCAACCCCTTTCAAGTGATCCAATGATCAACTTGAATACTATAGTTTTCTTTCTTATCGTAGATGTTCCCTTTGTGAGGAATCTCCACAAGTTGGAGTCTCTCACCCTTACAAGATTGATCTCAATGAAAATCCATAAGAGTAAGAGAGGGAAAGAAACACACGCAAGAGTCGCAGCAATCACACGCACACAAGTCAAGACGTGAGCACACAAAGAACATAGCGCAAGGAGTTTACAACTTGAGAAGTGCTCAAATCTCAAACACGAAGATCCGGATGCGTGCTTGCGGAGTCTAGGTGTCTTAGGATGTTCAATGGAGGCTTGGTGTGTTGCTCCATGTACCTAGGGGTCCCTTTTATAGTGCCAAGGCAGCTAAAAGCTATTGGAACTCCATTTGGAAGGCAATTCTTGCCTTCTGCGAGTTGGCGCACCGGACAGTCCGGTGCACCACCGGACATGAACAGTGCCCGATCTCCTTCCTTTTCTAGCCAAGCCGACCATTGAGCTGTTGGTCCCTTTTGGTGCACCAGACACTGTCCGGTGCACACCGGACAGTCCAGTGCGACCAGGTGACCGTTGGCCCTAGCCACGTGTCGTCCGTTGATCATGCTGTTGACCGTTGGCTTGGGAGCTGTTGGCTCACCGGACAGTCCAGTGCGCCACCGGACAATCCGGTGAGTTTTAGCCATGACCCCCTTCGCCAATTCCCAAGAGCAGCGAGTTCGCTACTGGACCGGGCACTGTCCGGTGCACACCGGACAGTCCGGTACACCGAAGGCTGGTGCAAGTTTGGCTAGACTTAGCCAAACTTCTCCAATCCAATTTCATTTGATTTAACAAGGTTCCTAGCACTTAGAGAAATATGATAGTTCCAAAAAAATAATTCACTAAGGCCATAGTCATACCTTGATTATTTGATTTGCATCTCTCAACCACTTAGCACATATTAATCACAATAACATGTGTTGGACATCTAATCACCAAAACATTCATAGAAATGGCCCAAAGACACATTTCCCTTTCAATAGGGAGCTAATGTCTAGCCCAATTACCATGGTCACATCCATTAGAGTTGGTGTCATCGAAGCATGACCAAAAAGAAACAATTAAAGGCATCAAATCAAAAAATAGTTTATGGTTCCCATGATATTCTCATGTTTTTCAATGGGGATAGAGAAAGAGAGAGAGCATCAGGAATCCTATATTCTACGAGGATGGGCCATGAGTTCAGGATACCCTCTCATACTACACAATCTATTCTTCCATGGGGTTGGGCTAGGCTCTAAGCTAGTCAAACCATTGGCTCAAGTCAAGGTTTTGGGCAATGCAGGGATCTAATTGACTTCTGTATACATTATTTTAGATAGATCTTCTAGCGATTGGGGTCCCATGCTAAAAACTTTTGGGTTCTTAGAACAAGGGAGTAGGTTGTCGATGGCCTATTCGAACCAAAGGAATATTAACAGATAGCCAACTAAAGCTTGTTTAGATGAATAGTATGATCGTATAGTCCAATTCTCCGACTGCTTTGCATCCAATGCCTAGGTCCAACGCTTTTGTTCACTAACCCATATGATTTGATGCCTCAATTTTACGTGCTTCAAACTCTTACCTTGCTTGGTTTCTTCATGATCTCTTCATTCGACTTGGTTCCATATTATGTTTTGGATTCTATATGATCTTGTCGGTCTTCAATGAGTCATCTAATGTCTTTCTTGTGTCATTGTTCTTTTAGGTCACCTATTTTCCTTTGTCTAATTCCACTTTGCAACCTTTAAACTATAGCCAAAGGCATTAGCAAATATTCTTAGTTCAAATGGTTATGTTGATCACAAAAAAACTCGATATCAATAGGCCTTAGTCCATTTTTCCTAATAGGGTTCCTACAAATACAAGTTTTCGAGCTTCTCAGTGATGAAGTCTAGGTGTCTTAAGGTGATCTCAGCACCAAATTGCATCTTCTCAATGTCATTTTTATTGAAGATGAGTCCCATCTAAAACACCTGAGATTCGTTTGCAAAAGACCCGTACCTGGTGTACCAACTATCATAGGTTTTGATCTTAGCAATGAAGATAAATGTATCACATATAAAGAATTAGAAGGGTAGCACATGTGTCACAAATTTATATTGGTTTAGGTACGTGGTAGTGGTACCCTATGTCCAGTTGGAGTAGATCTCTTTATACCGCGTGTTAGAGTTTACAAAGGGCTGTCGTATCTTTTTAGGTACCAATCAGAGGCTCCCTACCTTGTCTTATATATACTATTTTAGGGTTACATGTATGTGGAATGGTTTACGAATATCTTTCCTAGTTTATTACAAGAAAAATAATAAATTTAATGTTTATTGTATCTTAAAGAAGCTGGTGCCCAAGCTTCCCATAACAAGCTGCTTGTCTACCACATATGATGATGATGTACCCTAGATCAGGTGGAGCTTATCTTCATATCCTTCTTCCCATCCTAATGGTAATGGACTTGTTGAAGATTGTTAGATGGTGAATATACGGGGTATGACACAAGACCAATAGTTGAAGGTTAGGGCATGAGAGATATAAAGATTTATATAGGTTTAGGATCTCGATTTGAGATATTACCCTATATTTTGTGTGTGATGGTTCTATTATATTTTCTCCTCTTTAGGGGGTTTTGCCTACCCCTCCTTTAATATCCTAAGGATAGACATCAATTATATGGTAGGCATCGAGTTTACCAAGTTCATGACATAACCGAGTAGGTTACTAAGTTGTGCATGAGTCCAACTCTATATACACAAGCTTATCTCTTATTCAGTTGAGATTTTTGTATATATGATCTTTTTGGAAGCTCTTCCCCATGGGCTTCCTTCTAGGTTCATATTCAAGTCCATGGGCCTATTTGACCAGACTCTTCTTTAGTTGCCCCTAAGTCCCATTTAGCTAAGTCCTTGATGTGGGAAAATGACTCTTCTCATAAATTTTGATTAAAAAACCCTTCAAATCTTAATTACTTCAATAGTTTACAACTTGAGTAAATTCGTGAAATTCTCCTTTAAACTTGAATCATCATGATTGAAATAATTAGTCTCTATCTGAGTCCTTGACTCATTTTAATGGCCTCGCATGAGACTATAGACTCATCTCAGAGCATAGGGTTTGGTTTTTTTATAAACGCAATGCTTTAGATTTTGTGGTCTCACATTGCTCCAACTTGTTCAAGCCTTTCTAAAAGAAGTCCATATTGATTCATCTTCATCATACCAACAACCTTCATTTTCCACTTCCAAATGTTCCACCATAATTGTCATTTCATCTTCCTTCAGTGAAACTCAACCCTAGAATTTGTTTGATGACATTAATCTTTTGGTCAACTCTCACTTCACTACTCCCAATGGCCTCTGCTTAGCCTCATGACGAAGAATGATGATGAGGTGGGCACATCTATTTTCTAGAATAGCCTATTGGCTAAACCCCCAAGCCTCAAGCGGTCCCCACCAACCCAAGACCTTGTCCTATGACTAGAAAAAGAATGAGTGGTTTTGATCGATGACTCTGATGATGATTCGCCACCTCCTCTTACTATGAGGCCACACCAATCCAAGTGAGCATGCTCTATCGTTTGTATCAACATGCCTGCAACACATAGGGGGACAACCCAAAGCAAACAATGATGATGACAATGATGATAGATGATCTCTCGGTCGGCTCTGCCACCGGGTCCAAAGTCCACAATGACTCGACCACAAGTGCTTAGTGTTAGGGGGCTCAACCTCCCCGTATTTTTAACTATCAACAAGGTATGCCTTCTAATTATTCAATCTTTCCTTCATAGGAAGAAGATGAATGTAATTCGTGATCTGCCATGAAAGCGATGGTACTGCCTAAACTCAAGGCATGTTCCATCCTTCAAGATAGGTGCCGAGCCCAGCGAAGTTCCTGGTGCCCTTAGTAATCTAAGCCTAAAGCGCCAAGTGACACCCCATGTAGAAAATTACTACTACCCCTCCAAGTATAGGAAAAGGCCCATTTGAAGTTGTCCAACCGTAAGTGTCTGTCTCACTATTGGCACCTTGGAGTTTATTCTTAAGCAATTCATGATTAATGCCAACTTCCTTAGACCCTATAAATGAATAAGTTTTTCGTGGGATCAGGGAACCTATTTTAGAGACTACTCAGAACAATCTTTGTGTGAAGTTCTAGGATCATGTCATGGGTAAGATTGGTCTAGCGAAAAATTAGCGACAATGCTACGAAGCCTATTACAAGGTTGACTTCTCTCAACTACAACAAGTATATCAGTATGTTACCATCTATCTTGTAAATTTATTCTTCTAACAAAATTTCCCTTAATAAGATCTTAAACAAATTAGAAGAGAAGTCACTTCTTCTCCTGATGACCCAGATGAAACTACAAGTAGTCGATTCGACTCGACTTAATCTCGATCAAAAGAAGAAATATAATTATGAGTTGACAAACACACTCAAGATGTTGCACAATCAACTTGATGTAACCATGATCAAGTTGCCCTTCATTTTATTATAAGTCATTTATGCTTCCAATTCTTAACTCCTGCCTACAACTTACAAGACTAGTGGTATTACACTCGAAGTGGTCAAGGCCCTTCAAGATTGTAAGGCAAAGCTTGGGCATAGATCTCTCTCATTGTATTAGTCTAGAGCTAGCACATAATTCAAAAAGATTCATAGCTTAAAGTCGACATGGGGCTTGACTCTGTCACTAGGTCTTGAGATAATATGGAGGTGATCCATAGGAGTTCGCATGGGTCTCGACTCTATCACTAAGGTTTTGAGATAATCTAGAGGTGATCATGAGTTGGCACAAGACTCAACTCTATCATCAGGTGTTGATATATTTGTTGGAACTCGCTCTCCTAGGCAAGTTGATCCAACGGGGAAGTGGTAAGGGTGCAAGCAAAGTTTAACGCGGGATAGCAATTGCTTTGTTAATCTGGCCTCTCAAGGGCACTGCACGGGGGTATTTATAGGTACTCGAGCGACCAACGTCCCAAGGCAAGGACGTTTATGCCCTCGGGTACCCGGGCTATCCCTAGAATATTCCCATAAAGGGAGGTTACAAGCCGTCATTACAGAAAAGCTATTACAGATTAGGCCCATAACACGCTTGTCCACGCGGGGCCCGTCACAGTGGGCTGAATTCCACGTGGGCCTCTGGGCGAGATGGACACGCGGGACTAGTAGACTTCGTCGGTGTCTAGCCTTTGTCTTGCCGTGGAGAGGACGAAGGGCAACCGTGCCGATCATCTCGCCTTCGTTGGTGTAGTGAGGCGATGAAGGCTTCGTGCGAAGGGTAGCGTCTTCGCCTTCGCCCCAACATTTGCCCTCTGAGGGACCAGTTCGACTAAGTCATCTGGTGCCGAAGACATCGCTAGATGGTGGAGACGCTGCCCTCGCTCGAAGTGGTCCCACAAGGGTTTTTGATGTGACCCTTGATGGATGTGGCACTATTGTACTGCGGGTTTCCCGAAGTGTCGCGTCGTGTGTATAAAAAGGGCGGCGCGGCGCGGGCTGACTCTCAACTTTGCGTGCGCCAGAAAACCCTAAACTTTTGAAACTGCTCGCCTGCTCGCCTGCCCTCCTGGGTCCTCTACATCGGAGATCTGGCCCACGTCAAGCAAACCGCACGCCGCCGCCGACGGTACATAGCGATGTCGTCTTCTTCCTCATCTGCTGCAAATGCGTCGGCGGCCGATTCATCATCCGAAGATACGTTGAGCAATGTGGCGGCGGTGGAGTTACAGCCAGGCCACACCGCCACACGGTGGAGTTTGGTGTTTCGAGGATTTCCTCGGTTCGCGTGCAGGACATGCAGCAGTTGTGGTATTTTGGGGATGGTGTTGGGCGCGTCCCGGGGGCGGAAGAAATTCCCGAGCCTAAGGGCGAGTTGGTGGTGTTTGAGGCATTCTTCGTTGCTGGCCTTCGCCTTCCTGCGCATCGTTTTGTGGCGGAGGTCCTGCAGAGGTTTGAGGTCTAGGTCCACCAGTTGACACCTAACGCCGTGGTGGCCCTGGAGAAGTTTGTCTGGGCGGTGACTTCGTACGGCGGTCAGCCTTCCACAGAGGTCTTCGCCAAGAATTACTGTCTGCATTGGCAAAAGAGAAAGATTAGAAACAAGATTGCACAGTTTGGAACGTGCACCTTCACGCCGAGGACTGGAAAGACTTCAGCGGAAGTCGTGGAGTTAGTTCCATGTGCTCGCAATAAGTGGGGCAACTGGTGGGATTATTGGTTTTATGTTTTGGGAAGTGAAGTCGAAGACCTGCCAGGGCTCCCCGCGGTCGTGATGTGCTCCCATTGTTATGTGGCATTCCCACAATTTGAGGTGGCGGAGGATGATGAGGACGAAGGGGCCCTTCAGTGCGCTGCCTGCATGAGCAACGGGCGTGATTTGGTTGAGGAGTTTATTGGTTATGGAGTGTGGCCCCTGGCGCATGGCTGGGTGCTGGGCGAAGTATGCCCTCGCCAGATGCCTACTTTGGGCCAGCAGCTGGTGCAAAGTTCGGCCTTCTCTTTGGATCTGCGCGGCCGAGACCCGGCCGCGTTCGTTCATGAAGTGGAGGACGAGGCTGTGAGGATCGTGGGGCGGTATGCGCCGAGGACAGAGAGTCTACGGAGTTGGGATATCCGCGGGTCCAATGTTCGCTTGAATTGGGTCTTCGAGTTAAATCGTTTGCCATACGGTGGTTACCCTGGAGATGACGCTGCTGCGGCTTTTGATCGCTGCGGGAAAAAACCGGTGGCCGTGGCTGAGGAAGGCCCTTCGCGGGAGGCTGCCCTGGCCACTAAGAAGAGAAAAATAGGTACTGCAGTGGGGGTGGGGGTCTCTGACCGTTTTGCTGTGGAGTTGATGGGGACTTGCGCGGCCCTCGAGGGAAGGATGTCTTCGCCCGAGCTCCGGGAGCCTTCGGCGAAAATGCTGAAGGTTACTGGGGGTCGCTGGCCAAGGAACGTTCCGATTCCCCGCGCGGCCGGCGAGGACATGTTTATGTCTCGTATGGCCCGGGAATTGAAGATTTTCCTTATGGGCAGAATATTGCTGTTGTTGTATCAGCAGTGATGGATAAGGATCATCAAGATGCGGCATGGAAGCGCCGAGAAATCACTAGGGTCAGGGACCCTATGCACGAGGTGAAGCGGGCGCGGGGAGGCGCGAAGTCCGCTGCCCCTGGTGGTAGCAAACCACCACCGGCAGCGAAGCCTACCGTCCCTAGGCCCAGCAAGTCTTCGGCGGGTTTGAGGGCTGCTTCTTCTGGCGCGGGCAAGCCACCCTTGACTGAACCCGCGAAGGAGCGAAGGCCGCCGTCGCTGGTGCGCACCGACGAAGAGGCGGCGGGTGGTGCCGACTTTGATACGGACATCTGCGTGGATGATTACCTCATTGGTGAGTTTTTTTTTGGGTTGGGTCTTGAACAAGGTTATGGTGCAGGGTCGGATGCGGGGCAGCTGGCTATTGTCCAGTCTCCGGTGGCGGCCACTTCGCCTGCGGCGGCGGTTGGAGCGAAGGGCACTTCGTAGGACCCATGGTCCAAATGCTGCGCCAGCGGTGAGATTTCGTCGGCCGCCGCCGCTAGGGATGTGGCGGGCTTTGTGTCCCAGCAACTGAAGCATGTAAGTTGTCTTAGACTTCGTTGGTGCGTTGTTTTGATGAGGTTGCGAATCTGATGATTTTTCCGTGGCAGGCGGCCGCCTTCGTTGACCATGTTGCGTTAGGCGCCTTGTCTTCGGAGTTCGCTGCCGAGAGGCAACGACTCAAGGGCAGGATCGAGCGCCTTCGAGCGCAGCATGTGGATGCTGTTTGGGACAAGTCAGCTGCGAAAAACAAGAGCCGCAGGCTGGCAGAGAGGCTGGCGGCTGCGGAGGCCGAGAAGGAGGATCTCAGGCGTCGGTTGGTGGAGGAGAGGAGGGACGCAAACAAAGCTTGTGTTGAGGCGCAGTCTACGCAAACCGAGGCCAAGCTTGCGCGGGCGGAGGCTAGTCTCGCCCGCCAATGCGCCGAGGAGATGGAGACGAGGCTTGGCAGCCTGCGCGACCGCCTGGACAAGACGGAGGCCTCGACGCGCGCGGAGGTCGAGCGGACGCATACGCAGCTTGTGGACGCATACCGGGAGCTGGGTGCACAGACCGCGCCCTTCGAAGCGCCCAGTCAGGAGGTGGGCCTCCGCTTTCTTGGATGGCTACAGGAGGAGATGGAGGTGCTCCCGACCATTGTAACGGGCCTCATGTCTTTCGCCTCCCTCGTCACCTGCGAGGGGGCCGTGAATGCCTTGTCCCATGAGGCGTGCGGGCACTTCGAGGCCTTCGACCAGTCTGACGAAGGCTTCAAGCGCGAAATCTTCTAGGTTGAGGACCTGGTGATGAAGCGGTCGGCTGGGGCTCTTTTTGATAGGATGTGGGGCCCTCACGGTCGAGAGACTGTCTGGGAGAGGTATGACCGAGCGATGGATCAGGTAAAGGTGCATTGGTGTGATTGTTTTTATGGGTGTGTGTGGTTTGCTGAATGGATGTGCTATTGCTGTAGATAGCGCATGACGAAGAGGTCGAGGACCTTGGTGATCTGGACAGCGTGCTGCCATCCGAGGGCCCCTCGACGACCCTCGCGTCGACTGGAGCTGGCAAAGACCCCACGCTAGCCACTGTGCTGACGGGTGCGGACGCCACGAAGGTGGTGGCCGAACCAGCTACCGAAGACCCAGGGCCTTCGTAGGTGGCGGAATAGGGGCTAGGGATTTAAGTGTAAACTTTTGTTTCTGTGATACTGAATCTCGGTTGCTGCGCAGGTTTCGATGTTTGGGCCTGCGCAAGCAACCGCTGCTGGCAATACTAATTTTGTGGCGGCCTCAACCGTGGTGCCAGCCGATGATAATTTATTTGGTTCTATGTCTGAGTGTTTTGAGTCTGATTGTGAATCTGGGAGTTCATTTTCTTGGACGGAGAAGTCCTCGGATGAAGGCTTGGATTATTTTTCTGCGTTAGATGTGGCTACGGCGGAGTCTTCGCCGCGTGTGGAGGGTGCTGGGGATCTTTCTAGTGCGAGTGCTGAGTAAAGGCGGCGAGGGGTGGTGTCGAAACACAGTGTGGGTGAATTTTCGCGAAGTGGTAGGCGCCGTCGTATGGGGATGGAGTGTGGCCGTCTTCGAGTGGACCGGATTAGTAAACGAGAATTGTTGTCCTCGCCAATTGGGGCGAGGATAGGTGAAGGGGATCTGCAAAATATTTTTGAGGGTGAGGAATTGAGGATAATGTTGTTCAATTACCGGGAGATGGGTATCATCCCGAAGGTTGAGCTGATGTAATATATGATGCACTCGTCGGGTGTATGTAACTGCAATTTGTATGATGTGGCCTGTTGGCTGTATTCGCCGCCTGTGTTGATCCGGCTGCACCCGTGGGCGACTTTTGCGCGAAGTGACTTTTAAAAAGAGACTTCAATTGACGCACTTGTTGTGCTATTCCGGCTGCACCCTCAGGCGACTTTTGCGCAGAGTGTCTTTTAAATAAGAGACTTCGATTAATGCACTTGTTGTGCTATTCCGGCTGCACCCTTAGGCGACTTTTGCGCGGAGTGTCTTTTAAATTAACGCACTTGTTCTGCTGTTCCGGCTACACCCTTAGGCGACTTTTGCGTGGAGTGTCTTTTAAATAAAGACTTCGATTAACGCACTTGTTGTGCTATTCCGGCTGCACCCTTAGGCGACTTTTGCGTGGAGTGTCTTTTAAATAAAAGACTTCGATTAACGCACTTGTTCTGCTATTCCGGCTACACCCTTAGGTGACTTTTACGCGGAGTGTCTTTTAAATAAAAGACTTCGATTAACACACTTGTTGTGCTGTTCCGGCTACACCCTTAGGCGACTTTTGCGCGGAGAGTCTTTTAAATAAAAGACTTCGATTAACGTACTTGTTGTGCTGTTCCGGCTGCACCCTTAGGCGACTTTTGTGTGGAGTGTCTTTTAAATAAAAGACTTTGATTAACGCGCTTGTTGTGCTGTTCTGGCTGCACAGGCGACTTTTGCGCGGAGTGTCTTTTAAATAAAAGACTTCGATTAACGCACTTGTTGTGATGTTCCGGCTGCACCCTTAGGTGACTTTTGCGCGGAGTGTCGCACGCGAGGGTAGTCTCCGCTGCCTCTCGTGGTGACTTTGGAGTGGTCGAATGCCGAAGACCGTCGATGTGGTCTTTTTCGACATGTTGCATTTGAGTTTTTGCTTTTGGTGTGGATTTTGCAGGTATATTATATGGCTCCGCCTCGTTAAAAACCTCACCCCCTGGGAGGAAAAGAGTGCGGGCCGGAATAGTATTGTTTGGTAGATTACAAGGGCGCGTGGGCCCTGAGGGTTAGACAAAAAATTTGCGTAGATTGTCAATGTTCCAGGAGTGCTCTAAGTCTTCGCCGGATGGCGTTGATAGCCTTTACGCGCTGGGGGATGCCTTCGACTTGACGATGAATGGACCCTCCCATTTCGGCTCCAGCTTGCCCCGTGACTCTATCCGGGTGGTTCGGACGAGTACGAGGTCTCCTTTGTTGAACTCTCTTGGGATGACCGCGTTGTCGCGCCAGGCCTTGGTTTGAGCTTGGTATTTATTGAGGGCCTACAGGGCGAAGACGCGGTCTCCGTCGATGAAGTCTTTGAACGTTGGTTCGTCTACGTTGGGGACTGCTGATGTGCTGGTTCGGGGCGACCCATGCTTTATCTCCTGCAGCGTCATGGCCTCCGATTCATATAATAGACGAAAAGGTGTGAATCCGATTGCCCAGCATTTGGTCGTGTTTAGGGTCCAGACTACTTCAGGTAGTTGGTCGGCTCATTTACCCTTCTTATCGTCGAGAAACCTTTTCTTGATGGCAGTGAAAATCTTGCTGTTGGCGCGCTCAACGACGCCGTTGGATTGCGGGTGGTATACCGAGGCGAACGTAGGCTTGGTGCCGATGGAGAGGCAGAAGTCCCTGAAGTCCTGGCTGTCAAACTGTTTGCTGTTGTCGACTGTGAGCTCGGACGAGACTCCAAATCGACAAACAATATTTTGCCAGAAGAACTTCCGGGCGGTCTTTGACGTTATTGTGGATACTGCCCTGGCCTCGATCCACTTGGTGAAGTATTCGACGGCGACGAAGGTGAACTTGAGGATCCCTTGAGCCGTAGGTAGTGGCCCAACAATATCCAGCCCCTAGCGTTGAAGTGGCCATGTGTGGGCGATCAGCTTGGTGAGCTGTGAGGGGTTGCCCGAGCGGGGAGAAAACTTCTGGCAAGCTTCGCACGACCTCGTGACACGATTCATGGCGCAGATTATCGCGGGCCAGTAAAATCCTTGATGGATCACCTTGGCTGCGAGGGCCCTGGGCCCTGAGTGGGAGCCGCAAGTTCCGCTGTGGACTTCGCGAAGGATTTGAATGCCTTCGATTTCAGTGACATATTTTAGCATGGGTTGACTGATCCCTTTCTTGTATAGCTGGCCCCCGATTAGTACGAAGTCCTGGCTTCGGTGCTTAAGGCGCTTGGCCTCATTGACATCGCTTGGGCGGTAATATCCTTGCAGGAATAGGGTTATTGGGGCCCGCCAGTCTTCAGTCATAATGAGGTTGACGATGCGATGGCCTTCGGCGTCATTGGTTACTTGTAAGCCCTCTGGGTTGCGGATGGTTGGTGTGCCAATGATGTGTTAGAACACGTCGGAGGGCAAGGTCTCGCCTCTGGCTGCTGCCTTAGCCAACGCGTCGGCCTCTTCGTTCCTGGCGCGGTCCACATGATGTAAGGTGAAGCCCTTGAATTGTCTCTCGAGACTGCGAACAGCCGTGAGATATTGCATGAGAGCGGGGTCTTTTGCTGAATATTCTTTTTCGACCTGGTCAGCGACTACCTTGGAATCTGTCTTGATTATGCAAGTGGTGGCACTAAGCGCTCTCAGCTTGCGAAGGCCCAGGATGACGGCTTCGTATTCTGCTATGTTGTTTGTGCATCTATCGAATTCCAAGGCAAAGCTAAGGCGTGCTGCATATCTGTGCTTGACGCCTGTGGGTGACGTGATAATTGCAGCTGCGCCTGCCCCCGCGTGGCACCATGCGCCGTCGCAGTGGATGGTCCACACCTTCTCTAGGGGTTCTTCTTGATGCCGTGTCGACGCAGTCCAGTCGACAATGAAGTATGTCGGGACCTGCGACTTGATTATTGTTCTGGGTTCGAAAGTGATGTGGTACCCGGAGAGTTCGGTAGCCCATTTGGCGATTCGGACGGACGCCTCCGGGTTTCTGAATAGTTCTCTCAATCCCCTGTCTGAGGTGACCCACACTTTGAATGCCTCGAAGTAGTGGCGCAGCTTGCGTGATGCCATGACAATTGCGTAAGAGATTTTTTCCAATTCGGTCATGTTGCACTTGGAGGCCGTGAGGACTTCGGAGACGTAGTAGACTGGACACTGCCGGGTCGTGCCCTCTCTGTCTTGTTCTTGGACTAGGGCTGCGCTGACTACATTTGGCGAGGCTGCGATGTAGAGCAGCAGAGGCAACGAGGGGTCTGGACTGGTGAGAATTGCCAAGTCTGATAGGTGCTGCTTGAGTGATGCGAAGGCTGCCGCTTGTTCTGGTCCCCACGTGAAGTCTTTCGCACCACGCAGTGTCTTGAGGAAGGGTAGACTCCACTCTGCGGATTTAGAAATGAATTTGTTGAGGGCGGCTAGTCTGCCTGTCAGACGCTGGACGTCCCTGGTTTACTGCGGGGGTGACATGTTGATGATTGCCTGAATCTTGATCGGTTTGGCCTCCAAAGATGCACTCCTCAGGGTTGAGGCGAAGTCGTGCGTCCCACATGTTTGCGAACGTCTCTGCAAGGTCAGCAAGGTGATCTTTATTTTTGCTTGCGACAACGATGTCGTATACGTACGTGAAAATGTTGCGGCCCACTTGGCTCTCAAGCACCGTCTTGGTGAGGTGAGAGAAGGTTGACCCGGGGTTCTTGAGTCCCTCCGGCATCCCGATGAAGCAGTACGTGCCGAAGGGTGTGATGAAACTGGTGCTAGCCTTGTCTTCCTCCTTCATGTATATCTGGTGGTAGCCAGAGAAGCAGTCGAGAAGTGACATGACTTCGCATTCGGCTGCACTATCGACTATCTTGTCGATCCGTGGCAGCGGGAAATTGTCCTTGGGACAGGCCTTATTGAGGCTGGTGAAATTGATGCACATGTGCCACTTGCCGCTTTTCTTTTGTACCATGACTATGTTGGTGAGCCACGTAGGGTAGGCGATTGGTTCGATGAAATTGGCCTCCAGCAGGCGGTGCACTTCGGCTTTGGCGGCTTCTGTTTTTTCGTAAGACATTTTGCGCAACCGCTACTTTTTTGGGCGCACCGAAGGGTCGATGCCCAGACTGTGCTCGATGACGGTGCGGCTGATTCCGACCAGGTCGAGGGTGGACCAGGCGAAGACATCTTTGTTTCTGGAGAGACAGGAGATGAGTTTCTCCTTATCATGCGAAGTCAGGTCTTCGCTTATGACGACCGTTTGCTTGGGCGTCGCTGGGTCAAGGGGAACTGTAACATCCCAAATTCTAACCCAGGTTTGAAACCCTAATCTAACCCCCCTACTTATTATCTATCCCAAAACTCCCTTAGATTCTTCCCATCATATGCATGCACTTTGTTTGATTATGAACACCACACTTAGATTTTATTTTCCAGCACCTAGATTATCTACTAAATAAATTGTTCAAAAAGAAAAGAAACAAAAATGGAAATGGGAATTAGAAAATAAAAAGAAAAAGAGAAAGCTCTCCCCCCTGCTGGGCCGAATCCGGCCCACGCCGCGGTCGCCTCCTCTCCTCCTCGCGCCCGCGTTTTCCCCTTTCGGCCCATTGCCAGCCCGCTTTCGCGCGCGCGCAGCTGCTCTGCGCTCCCCTCCCTCTCTCTCGCTGACAAGCCAGCCCCACCTGCCAGCCACTCCCTCTCGCGCGCTCCCTCTCGCTGGTGGACCGGCCCCACCGGTCAGCCGCTTCGTCGTCTTCCCTGCGTACGACGGACCACCGTCCCCTCCACCGCCGTCCCCTCCATCGCTGTCCCCTCGCCATCCCCTCGCCGCACAGGAGAGTTCGGCACCGCCCCGTCCTCGCCGCTTGACCACGTCCTTGCCCGGTACCACCCCCGCCGTGAGGTCTCGTCGTCGCCGCTGTGCGGCATTAATGCCGGCGCTGTGCACCTCACCGGCGCTCGCCGAGCTCCGCCGAGCTCCGCCGCTCCCCTTCCCTCGGGCACCTATAAAAAGGTCGCCTCGTGCACCTCCTTCCCCGCACCGGCCTCAGCCACCACCCTCCTCCCCTCGCCCAAGCTCAATTCGCGAAGCGCCGCTGTCTTCTCCCTCTCCGGTGAGCCCTCCCCCCCTCTGCTCCCTCCCTCTCTGTTGGTCCAGCGAGCAATTAAGTTGGCCTACTAGCTTCATCACATTGCCGCGAGCTCAGAACACCACTCCCCCGCCCCAATCCCTCGCCCGAAGCTCACCGACGGCGATCCCCGCCGCGGAGCCCCGCCACCTCCCCGCGGACAGACCCCTCCCGGCCCCCTCTAGCCAAATTGAGCCCACCCCTAGGTTCGCCAGCCCCTCCCCGTGCTAAGGCACCTCCCCGTTGTCCGAGGACCGGGCCACCGGCGGCGAATCGCCGCCGAGCCCACCGGCGGCCGGGTTTCTTACCCCGCGGGCGCCCGGTTCGCTCGCGCCGTCGACCTGTGGCGCCGTTTCCCCCTTCGCTCTTGCTGACGTGTGGGCCCCGTGGTGACGCCGTCGCTCCCGCGCGCCCGCGCCGTCTCCTCGCCTTGGGCTGCAGCTGGGCCGGCGCCCTCGCGCGCGCGCTGCGCCTGGCTGGGCCAAAAATCTCCCCCCCCCCGTCCCACCTGCAAGGGAATCCCTTTTCTTTTTCCTTTTTCCAACCTTTTCTCATTTAATTAGTGTTTCTCAATATTTTATGCAACAAAAATTATCAAAATGATTCGTAAAAGTCACAAGTAATAATAATGTTAGAAAATGACACACTGCATTTGGAAAACCACTGTTGATGTATTGTTTTATTGACTGTTTTTACTAGAAGAAGCGGGGACCGTTGATCCGGAACTCGTAGCTCTGGAAGAAGGGCCGGGGCCCGATCACCCAGAAGTAGATCTTTTGTGCCAGGAAAGCTTCAACGAAGGCAAGTCCATCCTTCCCTTGATGCATAAATTACCTATTCTTTCTACCACTACCTAGGCCGGGATTTCAGGGTGGGATATTTGCATTGTGAGCAAAGAGATAACCTGCATTAACATACATTTTTCGGATGCGAAATGTGGATTGGGAGAATGGGGAATATGATGCTTCAAATAAGGTTTCTTTTGAAAAAAAGGTGTGCGATGAAGGGTACTCACCCTCATCACCTTGGGAGTGGGATGATCGAGGACTCCCTGGTTTAGGGGAGGGCCTAAGGTGTTGGCTCAGCTGGTTTAGGCGCGAGCAGAAGGATTGTCCCCTCATATAAGGACCGGTTTGTCATCTTCACTACCTGTACTCTTTAATAGTACAACCACTCGAGACTGTGTGGGCAGTCACTCAATCCGAATTCGTGCTGTCCGACCCCAGGGTTATGAAGGCTGGGGAGCACCGGGAGGATAAGGAGGGGGAAAGTTTTGTCCGGTGTGGACATGGTTGTGGCCTGACTCCTTCCGGATAACCGTTAAGGTTAGGACGTACGAGGAAGGAAAGAGATCCAGCATTCGGGTCTCGCGACGGTGAGATCGCAGAAACCGGACTGGTGGGTAAAGTGTACCCCTCTGCGCAAAGTTGAAACTTATTCGAATAGTCCGTGTCCACTGGTATGGACGAGTCTGGTGTGGTATGACAATTAGAGAATTTTGTTTTATATAACCTCCGCGAACAGGGAAATGTATGTAAGTGCTAAGAAAGAAAACAAGGCCATGGGAGCGGGAAGCTCAGTGGTGGTTGAGTATTTGTGTTACTTTTAAGTCTTTGGGAAAAACCTTACAGCAACTGCCTTTCTCTAAGAAAATGAAGAGTGACTTCAACCCCCCACCAAATAAAGCATGTATGATATAGGTCTCTTTCTCTTTACGGGAGCGGGGTGGGCTTGCGGAATACCTAGCATATTCATCCAGATTTATTTATGTTTTTCAGCAGCCGAAGACTTCTTTTCTGCTATGCTTGATTGAGAGGGTTGTGTCTGCACCCAGTTCTGCCTGTGGCTTGGGCTAGTATATTTTCCTACTGCGCTTTTTATTCTGGCTCTCCCAAGCTTGTACCCCGGTATTGTAATAACCTCTATTTATACTCTGTACTATTTGAAGTAAGGAATGTGTTTACTAGCCTCCTGGGACTAGTAAGTGTATCACATTTGAGTCCCAAAGGATCGGGACGCTTCAGGTGGTATCAGAGCCATAGGACTGGCCGTAGGTCGCAGCCCTGACCCTAAAGCTTGCCTTAAAAATACCTCTTACCCCAAGAAAAGACTTCTCTCCTCTTCTACGATATTAACAAACCTTTCTTCTCCTATTTCAGAAGTGGAGGGGTTCCCACATCTGTTGCGAAGTTGTGCGCTTCGCATGGGAATCCGCAAAAAGCCAGAATATGTCTGGAAGGAGTATCTCGAGAACGAAATGGAGAAGTTCTCTATGGCAGTCTACCTGGGAGAAAGCCGAAACTACCCAAACCATCCTTCTTTCCAAGTCACTTTCACCGGATACTGCTTCCCAGATACTTGCCAAAATGTTGCCCGGAAAGCCCTCCGACAACTATGCCAGAGCTACAACAGAGTGATCTTTGAAACCCCCCTTCGCTACTTCCCACCCAGCAACAAAGATACCCCCACCTGGAGGAAAAGACTTCAGGCCCTGTCAGGAGGAGATCCTATCGAAGATGACCCCACCATCGTCTACATGGCTGGATACCTCCACACCCTCGATAACCAATACGATGACCTTGCCTCCCACTGCACTCACCTAAACTCCCGGGTGGAAAGCCTGGAGCAAAAAGTCAAGGAACTTACAAGGGAAAAGGCGTCCCTTCAGGAGAGCCTCGAGATAGTAGAAGGTGAGGAAACCAACACCCGTGAGGCCTACCGCACACTAAAAATGGATTACGACAAGAAACTGAAGAAGCTCGCCCCTGCAAGAAAAATCCGCAAGAAGACCAAAAGTCAAGAATGTCAGACTGAGCAGAAGGAAGAAGCCCCTCCAGCCCTACCCCCTACCAGGTTAAGAAACTTGTCCGACACCGAGGAAATGTCCCTAGCCAGCCTTGATGACCTTCTCAAGGAATTTGGGGATACTTTAGAGAAGGAGTTCAGGAGTACCCTTGATAGCACTCGCGTGTAATAAACTTATGGTAGTTGTGTGCTGTAATGAACTGGTGTAATGAATTGGTTTAATGAATAAAGTAACTTAGTGAAAAAATGGCATGTGCATGGTAGTAACTCTTTTCCCCTGGCAGATGGCTTCGGATAAAACCATGCCTACCGCCTCCGGGATTGGAGCAGGTTTTCCCCTAAGAGCAGAAGGAGAAGCTGGCGGAGAAGGGGATGGGACCCACCTCCCCGCACCTCCGGAACTACCACTAGATCTGGCCTAGGTTCTAGCCAATCAAACCCGACTCATTGAAGTCCTCACTAGAAGTCTGGAAAACCAACGCCCAGGTGGTGGGAGACCTCAGGACAGGATGGGAGAATTTCTGAGACTCAAGCCTCCCACGTTCGCGGGGTCCAGCAATCCCCTTGATGCAGATGACTGGCTGTGCACGATCAAGAGAAAACTAGAGGCCATCGGATGCCCCGAAAACCAGCGAGTTCAACTGGCTGCTCATCAACTTTCGGGAATGGCCTTAGCATGGTGGGATACCTTCAGCGAGGCCGTCAGAGATGCTACCTGGGTAGAATTCGAAACAGCCTTCCATGAGCACCATGTACCCCAGGGGATAGTTCAACTCAAGGAAGATGAGTTCCGGGAGCTAACTCAAGGTGGGAGAACTGTCAGTGAGTATGTGCACAAGTTCACAGAGCTGGCCCGTTACGCGCCTAACGATGTCAGCACCGAGTCCAGGAAGATGGCCTGTTTCCTGAAAGGACTAAGACCCGAGCTTAAAACTATCCTCGCCAGCCAAGACTTCCTCAACCTCTCTCACCTCTCCAACAAAGCCATCCAAGTGGAAAGGGCAAAAGAGGAAGAAAAAGGGCACCTCAAGAGGAAATTCCAGGTTCTCCGAGCTCAGCAGCAAGATCGTCACCAGAGAGCTCAACCCTTTGGGCTTCCACCCAGGGGACCAAGCTCCAATAGACCAGCTGGACCCACTCTGTCGCGCTATAGTCAGCAGAGTCAGAGCTCCCTCCAGGCCCCCTCTGTTGCAAGCAACCAACCGCCAGCAAATGCCTGTTGGCACTACGGAGACCCCAGTCACTTCAAGAATAACTGCCCCCAATTGAAGGCACCCGGACCCGCCTACTCCAACTCAGTGAATGGCCCCAAGATTCCCTCGGCACCTGCCCCCAAGGCACCTCCCTCCAACAGTCAGCAGAGCAGGACCCAGTACTAGGGCAGAGCACGAGTCAACCACGTCGACGCTCAAGAAGCCCAGCAAGCTCCGGGAGTAGTGCTCGGTGAGTTCCTTATTGAATTTACTCCTGCTACTGTGCTTTTTGATTCAGGAGCATCCCATTCTTTTATAGCCACTAAGTTCGTGGAAAAGCATGGCATCCCCTCTACACCCCTAGCAATCCCTTTGGTCACCCGGACCCCGGGGTCAGACCTCCTATGCCAGCTCAGGTGCTCCCAAGTCAGAATTCTTTTAAGTGGGGTAGTGTTTCTGGCAGACTGAACCGTCTTGCCATCCTAAGGGATTGATGTGATCCTAGGAATGGATTGGCTAACTAAGCACAAGGGTATCATAAGCTGTGCAAGTAAGACCGTCCTTCTCACCGACTGCCAAGGAAAAGCAGTTTCCTGTCAGGCCCAACCGCCCGCCAATGATCCAATGATGTTTAATCTGGCAGCAGAAAACATATCCGTAATAGAGGAGTTCGTGGATGTATTTTCGGAAGAGTTGCCTGGAATGCCACCAGAAAGAGGAGTGGAGTTCTATATAGATCTCATTCCTGGCACTGCGCCCATCGTGAAGAGACCATACCGCATGGCCCCCACAGAGTTAGCAGAATTGAAACTCCAGATTGCAGAGCTGCAACAAAAAGGGTACATCCGTCCCAGTTCGTCTCCCTAGGGAGCACCCGTCCTCTTCGTTACCAAGAAGGATGGTATTGATTACCGGTCCTTGAATGAAGTTACAATCAAGAATAAGTACCCACTCCCTCGGATCGATGACCTCTTCGACCAGCTGCAGGGAGCCAAATATTTCTCCAAAATAGACCTCAGGTCAGGATATCACCAACTGAGGATCAAGGAAGCAGATATTCAGAAGACTGCATTCGTCACCAGATACGGACAATATGAATTCACAGTGATGCCATTTGGGCTAACAAACACACCCACCTTTTTCATGAACCTCATGAATAAGGTATTTATGGAAGAATTGGATAAGTTTGTCGTAGTCTTCATCGACGACATCCTCATCTATTCCAAGAGTCGTAAGGACCATGAGCGTCACCTTCGAATCGTCCTCGGAAGACTCAGGGCACATCAACTTTATGCTAAGCTTAGCAAGTGTGAGTTGTGGTTAGAAAAGATCGCCTTCCTGGGGCATATCTTGACTGCAGAAGGGATAGAAGTGGACCCATCCAAGGTAGAAGCCGTTTCAAAGTGGAAACAGCCATCCAACGTCAGTGAAGTGCGAAGCTTTCTGGGAATGGCAGGATATTACCGCCGCTTTATCAAGGGATTCTCCAGCATAGCAAAACCTATGACTGAACTTCTCAAAAAGGACAATAAGTTTGTGTGGACTCCAAAATGTGAGGGAAGTTTCCAGATCATCAAAGAGAAGCTTACAACCGCACCCGTTTTGATGCTACCAGATATACACCAGGATTTCGTCATCTTCTGTGATGCTTCAAGGCAAGGCTTAGGGTGTTTCTTAATGCAAAATGAGAAAGTTATTGCCTATGCATCCCGCTTACTCAAGCCACACGAGCAGAACTACCCCACCCACGACTTGGAATTGGCAGCCATAGTACACGCCCTAAAAATATGGAGGCACTATCTGATTGGGAACAAATGCCACATCTTCACCAATCACAAGAGTCTGAGGTACATCTTCACCCAGCCAGACCTCAACCTCCGTCAAAGAAGATGGCTTGAATTAATCAAGGATTATGACCTCGAGATCCACTACCACCCCGGAAAGGCCAACGTGGTAGCAGACGCCCTCGGCCGAAAACCTTTCGGGATAAAGGGGACCAACTTTTTAGAAGATTGGAAGGAGGAGTCAGCTTAGCTAAATGCATGTCTGGGAGACAACGGTAGCCTGGAAGTCAAGCCAATACTAGAAGATCTCATATGCGAGGCTCAACGCCTGGACGCAGAGACAGCCAGACTTATGGAAAGAGCTCGCAAGGAGCAAATTCTGGATCTTAGGACAGATGAACAATGAGTTCTTTGGTTCAAGAACCGTCTGTGTGTACCAACGGGAGAAGCACGGGAAGTCCTGCTCAATGAAGCCCACAACTCAGCTTACTCCATCCACCCAGGAACCACCAAGATGTACCTGGACCTCAAAGCCAGATACTGGTGGAAAGGGATGAAGAAGGAGATAGCACAGTATGTGGCCCGGTGTGACACCTGTCAGCGAACAAAGGCCGAACACCAAAAGCCTGCAGGCCTACTACAACCCTCCTAGTGCCTGAGTGGAAGTGGGAAGAAATAGGCATGGATTTTGTAACCGGACTACCCCGAACGCAAAAAGGGAATGATTCTATCTGAGTAATAATCGACCGTCTCACCAAGGTGGCCCACTTCATTCCAGTAAAAACCACTTTTGGAGGAGCCACCCATGCCCGGATATATCTTAAGGAGATAGTCAGGCTCCATGGTATTCCACAAAAGATAGTGTCAGACAGAGGGACACAGTTCACCTCAAAATTCTGGAAAGGCCTTCAGCAAGCGATGGGCACCAAGTTAGATTTCAGCACCGCTTATCACCCACAGTCAGATGGTCAAACGGAAAGAGTCAACAAGATCCTCGAAGATTTACTAAGAGCCTGTGTGTTAACGTTCGACAGGGATTGGGAGTCCAGTTTGTTGTATGCCGAATTCTCATACAACAACAGCCATCAGGCCAGCATCAAAATGTCACCGTTCGAAGCATTGTATGGAAGAAAATGCCAGACCCCCCTAATGTGGTCCAATGTAGGGGAAAGGACACTAGAAGGACCTGACTTTGTCAAAGAAGCCGAAGAGAAACTTGCCCTGATCCGCAAGAGGTTACTTGAAGCTCAAAGTCGACAGAAAAGTTATGCAGACAACAGACGGAGAGAACTCAGATTTGAGGAAGGAGATTTCGTATATCTCAAGGTCTCCCCGATGTGTGGTGTCAAAAGGTTCCAAATGAAAGGAAAGCTAGCACCGCGTTTCGTCGACCCCTACCCCGTCATTAGCAGAGTGGGACCCGCAGCATACCGCCTTGAGCTACCAGAATCCATGTCGGATATTCACAATGTGTTTCATGTGTCCCAGCTCCACAAATGCCTGCAAGTACCTGAAAACCACATCGAGGCAGAGGCAATTCAGATTCAAAAGGATCTTCAGTACCGAGAGAAGCTAATAAAGATTCTCAACTCAGCAGTCCGAAGGACCCGCAACTCGGAAGTGAGACTCTGTAAGGTTCAGTGGAGCAGAGATGGAGAAGAGGAAGCCACCTGGGAAAGTGAGGACTCTCTGAGGAAGGAATACCCTTACCTTTTCTCAAACCCCGTCTGAATCTCGAGGGCGAGATTCCTTTAAGTGGGGTAGGTTTGTAACATCCCAAATTCTAACCCAGGTTTGAAACCCTAATCTAACCCCCCTTACTTATTATCTATCCCAAAACTCCCTTAGATTCTTCCCATCATATGCATGCACTTTGTTTGATTATGAACACCACACTTAGATTTTATTTTCTAGCACCTAGATTATCTACTAAATAAATTGTTCAAAAAGAAAAGAAACAAAAATGGAAATGGGAATTAGAAAATAAAAAGAAAAAGAGAAAGCTCTCCCCCCTGCTGGGCCAAATCCGGCCCACGCCACGGCCGCCTCCCCTCCTCCTCGCGCACGCGTTTTCCCCTTTCGGCCCATTGCCGGCCCGCTCTCGCGCGCGCGCAGCCGCTCCGCGCTCCCCTCCCTCTCTCTCGCTGACAAGCCAGCCCCACCTGCCAGCCACTCCCTCTCGCATGCTCCCTCTCGCTGGCGGACCGACCCCACCGGTCAGCCGCTTTGTCGTCTTCCCCACGTACAACGCACCACCGTCCCCTCCACCGCCGTCCCCTCCATCACCGTCCCCTCCATCGTCGTCCCCTCGCCCATCCCCTCGCTGCACAGGAGAGCTCGGCACCGCCCCGTCCTCGCCGCTTGACCACGTCCTTGCCCGGTACCGCCCCCGCCGTGAGGTCTCGTCGTCGCCGCTGTGCGGCATTAATGCCGGCGCTGTGCACCTCACCGACGCTCACCGAGCTCCGTCGCTCCCCTTCCCTCGGGCGCCTATAAAAAGGTCGCCCCGGGCACCTCCCTCCCCGCACCGGCCTCAGCCACCACCCTCCTCCCCTTGCCCGAGCTCAATTTCAGGGTGGGATATTTGCATTGTGAGCAAAGAGATAGCCTGCATTAACATACATTTTTCGGATGCAAAATGTGGATTGGGAGAATGGGGAATATGATGCTTCAAATAAGGTTTCTTTTGAAAAAAAAGGTGTGCGATGAAGGGTACTCACCCTCATCACCTTGGGAGTGGGATGATCGAGGACTCCCTGGTTTAGGGGAGGGCCTAAGGTGTTGGCTCAGCTGGTTTAGGCGTGAGCAAAAGGATTGTCCCCTCATATAAGGACCGGTTTGTCATCTTCACTACCTGTACTCTTTAATAGTACAACCACTCGAGACTGTGTGGGCAGTCACTCAATCTGAACTCGTGCGGTCCGACCCCAGGGTTATGAAGGCTGGGGAGCACCGGGAGGATAAGGAGGGGGAAAGTTTTGTCTGGTTTGGACATGGTGGTGGCCTGACTCCTTCCGAATAACCGTTAAGGTTAGGACGTACGAGGAAGGAAAGAGATCCAGCATTCGGGTCTCGCGATGGTGAGATCGTAGAAACTGGACTAGTGGGTAAAGTGTACCCCTCTGCGCAGAGTTGAAACCTATTCGAATAGTCCGTGTCCACTGGTATGGACGAGTCTGGTGTGGTATGACAATTAGAGAATTTTGTTTTATATAACCTCCACGAACAGGGAAATGTATGTAAGTGCTAAGAAAGAAAACAAGGCCACGGGAGCGGGAAGCTCAGTGGTGGTTGAGTATTTGTGTTACTTTTAAGTCTTTGGGAAAAACCTTACAGCAACTGCCTTTCTCTAAGAAAATGAAGAGTGACTTCAACCCCCACCAAATAAAGCATGTATGATATAGGTCTCTTTCTCTTTACGGGAGCAGGGTGGGCTTGCAGAATACCTAGCGTATTCATCCAGATTTATTTATGTTTTTCAGCAGCCGAAGACTTCTTTTCTGCTATGCTTGATTGAGAGGGCTGTGTCTGCACCCAGTTCTGCCTGTGGCTTGGGCTAGTATATTTTCCTACTGCGCTTTTTATTCTGGCTCTCCCGAGCTTGTACCCCAGTATTGTAATAACCTCTATTTATACTCTGTACTATTTGAAGTAAGGAATGTGTTTACTAGCCACCAGGGACTAGTAAGTGTACCACATTTGAGTCCCAAAGGATCGGGATGCTTCAGGAACTGTCTTTGTTCCGTCGTTGCTCTGCAGCTGTGCTTTTGCTTTTTCGTCGGTGGCTGGGCGGGTCACCTCGGAGACTTCGCGCTGTGTTGTAAGGCAGTATACGTTCCGTTGACCTGGAACAAAGTCTCTCTCAATGTTACGCGTAGTCTGCTGGTTGCCGTAAACCGTTATCATGCCTTGCGGGCCCAAAATTTTCATGCGGAGATACAATTCGTGAATGGCCGCTTCGAATTTATTGATGGAGCCCCGACCCATTATGGCATTGTAAGGATAGACCATGTCGACGATGTCAAAGGTGACCTGCTCGCTTCGCGTGTTGGGTGCTACGTCGAATGATAGGGGTAGTTCTATCTTGCCCATGGGGAAAGTGCCCTTGTCGCCGAAGCCATATAGGGGGTTGTCCAAAGGCTTGAGTAAGCTGTGGCTGATGCCCATGCGGTCGAAGGCGTGTAGAAAGATGATGTCCACTTGGCTGCCGTTGTCGACTAGGACTTTATGCAGGTCCTAGCCTGCGACGCTGCAGTTGATTACCATGGCGTCGACGTGGGGTGCGCTGCGCAGATCAACGTCTCTGGCGTCGAAAGTCAGTGGCACATGTGACCACCTCGTTTGTACCACTGGGCCGGTGAGGGCGACATGGTTGACACTCCGGTAGTGATCCCTCTTTTGCCGCTTCGTCTCAAAGTCGATGCTGGACCCTCCGGTGATCATGTGAATGACTCCGTGATACGGCTGATCGGCAAAGTCTTCCTGCTTTGGTGCCTAGGGGTTATTTTGGTGGCGCGGGTTCTGGTGATGTGGAGGCAGGGGCGGGGGTGGGATGATTTGTACTTCCTGATGGTGTGGATATGCGTGGTTGGGTGGGTGCTGGACATGGACGTTGTTGTATGGTTGTGGGTGTTGGTGGTGATATGTGTGCGCGACAACTCTCTGGTTGTCGGCTGGTTGTGCTCGAGATATCCTGTCCCTGGTGGCCTTTGTTTCCAGGCAATCCCTTGTTGGATGCGTGCAGTCTTCGCCATCAAACAGGCAGTAATATCTGCACGGTTGCTGCGCCCGTCCCAAACACCGGTCTCGCGTGCCATTGCCACGGCCCTGGGTATATTCTTGACGGCGAGCGGCCTCGCCGGTGGGATGCTGGTTGGCTATGTTGTGCACCTGCTGCTGACTGCGGCTGTCCTGTCCGGAGTCTGACTGCGAAGGCCTTGTCCAGGTTCGGCTGGACTACGGAGGGTCCTTGGGCTTTCTCTGAGACTCGACCTTGCACTGATGGAGCTCTTCGGATCTGGCGTACTTCTCGAACAGCTGATAGAGCTCTTGGAGATTTTTGGGTGGGTCCCTGATGCAGTGACTGTATAGGACGCCAGCCCGAAGGCCACTGATGGCGTAGTGTATGGCAATGTGGTCGTCGACCGAAGGTAGTTGGGACTTGAGAGTCAGGAACTTGCGGTAGTACTCCTGTAGGGTTTCCTTCTCTTGCTGTTTGCAGAGTGATAGCTCAGCCAAAGCATTGGTGTCGGGTCGGTACCCTTGGAAGTTGAGCAGAAACTTGTCTCGGAGTCCTTTCTAGGAGTCGATGGACAATGGGGGCAACCTGGTGTACCAGGTCAAGGCCGGACCCTCGAGGGCGATGATGAAAGACTTGGCCATTGTGGCGTCGTCCCCTCCGGATGACACGACGGTGACCTGATAGCTCATGATATACTGTGCTGGGTCGGTGCTGCCGTTGTACTTGGGGTAGGTTCCTGCCCTGAAGTTGGCGGGCCATGGTGACACTTGGAGTTGCGGAGCTAGGGGGCTTCGCTCATCAAGGTAGTTGATGCCTTGGAAAGCTACGGCGTGCGGGATGAAGGGTTCGCACTGGGGTATGAATAAGTCTCCGGCTGGTGTGTGCTGTTGGAGGGGTGGGCCATGCTGCAAATCGTGCTGGCCTTCGCTTTGCATGAGTGCAATCTCTTGCTCGAGTTCCCGGGCTCTCTGCTCCTCGTCTCGTATCATCTGACGCACCTGCATGAGCGCAATCTCTTGCTCGAGTTCCCGGGCTCTCTGCTCCTCGTCTCGTATCATCTGACGCACCTTGACTTGTGCAGTGACACGTTGGCGCTTTGCCTTGAGGATGTCTTTCTGCTTTTGGAGGTTGCGGTTCTTGATGCGCAAGGCCCGTAGTTGTAGTTGTCCTTTGGCTGAGATGCCGATGACTTTGCCGTCCTCTGTTGCGTCTTCGCCCTCTGGTGGAGCGAAGCCTAGGGGTGGTACTTGTGCTTGTCCTTTAGAGCTGCAGGTGCGTAGGGTGCCTTCGGGAGTGGGTTGTTCGTTGCGCTGTCTTGCTGAGAGCTTCGTCTTCGCAAGCTTCTTTGGGGGTGTTGTCTGCGAGGGCCTTGCCCTTTTTCTCGGCTAACAGCGCTGCCTTCGCTGCTTCGTCGACGGATGGGGTTGCCTTCGAACTAGCTCTCTTGGGTGTCATCACGGGTGGTTTGTTCGTAGCACAAATGGTGGGCGCCAAATGTTGGAACTCACTCTCCTGGGCAAGTTGATCCAACGGGAAAGTGGTAAGGGTGCAAGCAAAGTTTAACGCGGGATAACAATTGCTCTATTAATCTAGCCTCTCAAGGGCACTGTACGAGGGTATTTATAGGTACTTGAGCGGCCAACATCCCAAGGCAAGGACGTTTATGCCCTCGGGTACCCGGGCTATCCCCAGAATATTCCCATAAAGGGAGGTTACAAGCCGTCATTACAGAAAAGCTATTACAGATTAGGCCCGTAACACGCTTGTCCATGCGGGGCCCGTCACAGTGGGCCGAATTTCACGTGGGCCTCTGGGCGAGATGGACACGCGTGACTGAAAGTTCCCTTTGGCCCGGGAACAAGATCTGGATGTCGCCTAGAGGGGGGGGGGGTGAATAGGCGAATAAAACTTATTACTTTAAAACTTAAATTCTTACTCTACTCGAAGACTTAGTACGCAGTGGAATGAGAAGACTCTTCGAGTAGGTCGCAGCGGAATGGAAGATCCTGTCTCAAAATGTCCTGCACTTCAAATCAAGCTTATACCACAGATAAGTATTGAAGTGCAGATATAAAGGCGAGTAAGACATAGAGTCAGGATACAATACAGAATAGAGCACACAGACGCAAGGATTTATCCCGAGGTTCGGCCAAGCCTGAAATGCTTGCCTAGTCCTCGTTGGAGTTAGCCACACCTGGGCTTGGAGTCTATTTCAACTCCTTCCTCCGTTTGCTCAGATCTATCAGTATGACAGATAGAGCCTTTCACTATTGAGTGGGGTTACACCAGAACCGCGGCTGCTTACAAACTTCTTGGCAGCACCCCGGCAGAGTAACGATACGCTCAAGACCTTGCACTAGCTCTTAGCAGCACTACTCCTCTCTCTAAAGGCTTATAGTTGTGCCTTCTACACAAACTATAGAGTTACACACAAGAGGGAGAGCGAGAATTGATTCCAATGAAGTCTACCCTTGTTGGCTGCACTTGTCTTGCTGGAGGCGCATAGGGGTCCCTTTTATAGGCACAAGGGGCCTAGGAGCCGTTGAGAGCAAATCTGGAAGGCCAATCTTGCCTTCTGTCGTCGGGGGCACCGGACACTGTCCGGTGCCCGATTTCCTTCCTTAAATAGCGAAGCCGACCGTTGGCAGTCTTGGAGCCGTTGGCGCACCGGACATGTCCGGTGCACACCGGACAGTCCGGTGCCTCCATCTAGCCGTTGGCCCGGCCACGTGTCCCGCGCAGATCGCGCGGCCGACCGTTGGCCCGGCCGACCGTTGGCTCACCGGACAGTCCGGTGCACACCGGACAGTCCGGTGAATTTTAGCCGTACGCCGTCGGCGAATTCCCGAGAGCGGCTACTTCACGCCGAGACAGCCTGGCGCACCGGACACTGTCCGGTGCACCACCAGACAGTCCGGTGTGCCAGACTGAGCTGAGTCTTGGCTGCACTCAGCCAAGTCTTTTTCTCCTCTTTTCTTTTCTTCTTCTTTCTGTTTCTAACACTTAGACAAGTATATTAGTACACAAAACCAATGTACTAAGGCCTAGAAACATACCTTTACTCTTGATCATTAAATCTATAGCATTTCACATGCTTGAGCTTTGATGTTGGACTCATAAATCATCAAGTCGGCTTGACTTGATCTAGATTGACATTACTTGGCTCCAACATCCTGCAAAGGTCACATAGACCATCTCCAAACATAGGAACAACCCAAACTAAAGATTAAGGTGAACTTAGCTCTTTTGGGCTGCTTCCAGTTCTGGTTTTGACACTTGTTCTCCTTCTAGTGACCTTGATCTTGAGCCTTATGACTTACACCACATAACTGTAGCTGTTTCCTCATTGGCTGTAAGTCACGTTCTTATGTAGTGATCCTTGATGTGCCATAGCTGTTCTCAACTCGATCACCCTTGACTTTGCAAGCCTCCTTCTTCACCCTTGGCTTTGGGTTCCTCAGCCTCCTTGACCTTCTCCCGTGCACTTGGTACCTCGAAGCTCTTCTTGCCTCCGTCCTTGGCTTGATCAGTTGTCTCCGAGCTACGCACCCGAGTCTCACTTTATGCAATGTCCATCTTACTTGTGATGTCCATTATGTATCCATAATCTAGTTCTTGGACCATCACATTTGTTCACTTGTGTTGAACCTTGTAGACTTTATCTTAAGCACCTGTTCAACACTTAGTACACTTGTTAGTCCTTTAATTGAGTTGTCATCCAAACACCAAAACTCACAAGAGAGCTTTCAATCTCCCCCTTTTTGGTGATTGATGGCAACACAATTAAAGCTTACATAAGAATAAGATTTGAAGCACAAATTTTGAATTCTAAGTTTATAGAATGCTCCCCCTAAATATGTGCTTACTTCAAGAACCTAATTTTGGCCTCAGACGCCAATTTGCACATACTTAGGCAATTCGAAACATTTCTACACCTTAGCATTTTTTAGGATGCATTGTGTCAAGAATCAAACCATGATGCTATAACACACAAATGCACAAAATCAGAGTTAAACACCATTCAAATTTGTGGATATATCACAGGAATATCAACCTACCACTATTCATCGTTAAGATACCAATTCAAACTACTACAAATTTAAACTAAGACACTAATTTAAGACAATCTTAAAGCACCATTAACCACATGACTATCTATTACACTATAGAAGCCAAATAATTCATCGCAACGGAAACACTAGTCCATATGAGCAACACATATAATACTGCAAAAACATATATATGAATATCACACTTGGCAAAGCTCAAACTAACACATCACCCATTAGGTTAAGCTTTCCTCTCAGGTTGAGATAAGCTTTAATACACAAATTCATTAGGTTAAGCTTTCCTCTCAGGTTGAGATAAGCTTTAATACACAAATTCTCCCCCTTTGACATCAAACACCAAAAACCATACTCAAGCAAGAACATAGGATGATGTCAAGGGACAGCAGGGTGTTAAGGAAGAAAAACGACTATCAAAACTCCCCCTTACTTATTGAACATATACCCTATCGACATTTAGGTAAGATACATATATATGCAAAAAGATTAATACTTCCTTTTGTACCTTTACCATGTTGTAGTGTACTTCCCATCTTGAAAGTAGTTAATCTCTCGAGAGCTTCTCCACACTTGTGCCTGAATCTTTCTCCTAACTTTTTCTTGTTGCTAAGACACCAAACTTAGAACAAGTTATAGTATTGGGCACAAGAAGAAACTTCTATTCTCATGATTATCAAAAGATGTCAATTGAAGCAAACTATTACGGCTACCAATTGAAAGATACCAATTTAAAGATACCAATTGCAAAGTTCATTTATTATCATGGCTCCATGATATTTAAGAATAAGCATCTATTATCACCAGATATTATAGAGCATGAGCAATCTAAAAATATGCACTTACTCACAACTTGAGATACCAATTTCTTGACTTACAGAGGTACCCAAGTCCTGATTGCTCCATTTCTTGCTTATCTTCTCTTTTCCACCTAGAAACTATACAAGATTGCTCAAGAAACAGTTAGTCTCAAAAGACACAAGTTATGTGTGCTCCCCCTCAAGTTGTGCATCAAGTATTTGAATGACTTGCACTTTGCACATTCTAGCTTCCTTAGAACTAGAGGGGATCACAACATACCTTGGTCAAGGCATACTCTACCACTTTCATCACCCAAAGATGCCAATTTGAATATCAAATGAAACGCCACTTAACACCAATTGAAGGCTAAATGAAAGGTTGACTAAATACAACAATGCACGCCTCAGTGGCACCTAAGCCAATTGAATACTCACAGGAAGTCTTAACATTTACGCAACTTGTACATGCTTCATACTTAACTATCATTGCATATACCAGTTGAAGATCAACACGATCATGTATATAAAGCGAAATATCTAAGCATGTCATAATTAAGAAGGTTTCTTAGGTGCACAAAAGGAACAACATTTTAAAGGCATAAATTACCTAAGCCAAGATATTACCAGTTGAAAGACAAGAACATAGCTATGATCACAATGAATGGAATTTCAAGAATATTTAATGAAATTGCATAGCTTCATTTTCCATACCTTTGCCTTTATGAGAGCACTTGTTATCACAAATTCAAGACTCCTTTTGCTCACACACTTCATAGCTCAAAAGGGCACGACATGGATTTGAAATTCACACAATACTAAACTAGGGTAATCATGTGAACATGCACTAAACAAAATGTCATATTTGCACATAGCATGACTTACAAAAAGTTACAGGTTTATCCATATACACCAAGAGAGTTAATCGTTGTGGATATAACAAATGAAATAGCTACCCATGAATGATTCAAAAGATATATCCTATATAGCACCAGTCATGATTAAGCAAACATCATTATGATTCATTTAACACAGACAATCATAAAGCATAATTACTCCAAAGATAGGTAGCACAACAAGCCAACTTAAGAGCAATACTAAATTGTAATTATGTACTTAAAATACACTTAAAATACACGGGGTACCGTCCTTTGGAGAGCATGTTGTAGATTCTCATCAAGGTCCTTTACTTGATTCACCAATAATGATTCAGGACCTACACACCTTATTTCACTTGAGATGAACATGGGATTAGTGTTTCACAATAATTCAACCTTGGGTCAATAAACACCAAAACAATTAACAGCTTAAGCATAGAGTTTTAGATAACCGTCTTAAGCTCTCCCATGGTCTCCAGTCCATCTCAAGGCACCTGCATGGTCTAGTTAGCACAGTTTGGTACCCATCTCGGGATGGGTCCATAATGATCATCTAAATGTGCCTTTGGTACCCAAATGGCCTTTGTGCTAGTTCTAGGTGATCTCATTATAGATCTAGCACAAGTGTATGATTTGGGTCTCCTAAGTGAATGAGATTGACACATATTCACTTCTTTAGAAATCTTACCTTTATAACATACCTTTGATATATGACCCTGCTCACCACACTTGTTGCAGAAGCGTCGCTCAACCTGACATGACGCTTGTTGTTTGCCATTTTCCTTGGTGAGAGTCATCTTGGAGGATGCACATCCTTGATTCTTCATGACCGGACATGAAGTAATAATGTGGTCCTTTTTGTTGCATCCAAAACAACTCCTTGTCCCTTCATTCTTGTCTTTGTACGGACAAGACGCGATGAGGTGGCCTAACTTCTTGCACTTGAAACACCTCCTTTTTCCTTTTCCCTTTTTGTACTTGAATGACATGGAGAGAAGGTCAGTGCAAACAACATGATTAATTGAATCTTTACCTTTTTCCTTTTTCATGTTGATTTCTTCATTTATAGCTTTGGGAACATTCTTCTTGTTGAGCTTAACACTTGCTGCAGTTTTTCCTTTCTCAAGCTTCTTCACCACGCGCCCGTGGATGTCTTGAGAGAGTTGAGCAATGTGTCTTCTCCTTAGCTGTCTTTGCTTCTTGTTCCCACGCAATTTTCTTTTTGATCCTGCAACTTGTTTCTCAAACAAAGATTGGCCTTTCTTGGGGCGGTGGAGGTCAGCACATGATAATATACAATTCAAATGCGCACATGTGCGAGAATGAGGTTCACATGAATTTAAGTTTACAATTATAACCTCATGAGCAACATTAAGCATGATATGGTCATCAACTAGTTTATTATGAGAATATGACAACATATCATACTCTTCACCTAGAGCCAATTTTTCTAAATTTAGAATTTCTACTTGTCTCTTAAGCATGGCGTTTTCCATTTTAAGTTGAGCAACACAGGATAAAGCATCATCATTATTTCTTTGCTCAAATAAAATAGATTCATACAGTTGGACCAAATCGTCATGAGAGCACTTTAGCTCCTCATGTTCTTTGGTCATCTTCTCCAGGCTGTTGTTGGTTTTGATGAGGGTCTCCTCTAGCCTGAGAAGCGTCTCGCCTTGTTCCTTGTTCCTTCTCAACAACTTAACCAAAAGAGCTTTGTCCGCTTTGTTGAGATGGTTGTAGAAACGGCGAATCTCCTCTTCTTCCACATCATCGGTCTCATTTTCCCTGTCATTAATGTCAGTGGAAGCCAAATAGGAAAATGTACCTTGAGGTGATGAAGATTCATCCTTGCTATCATCCTCATATTCCTCCTCATCATGGCTTTTGTCTCCACCGTCATTGTTAACAAGAAAACACTTATCACTAGTGGAGAACGAACCTGTCGACGAGGTGGATTCATCGTTTGGGCGCCATTGTTCTTGTTCTTCTCCCTTTGAATGGTTAGTAACACAAGTAATATAGGGAGTAGGAGCATCACAGTTTGCCACAAAATATTTTTCTTTAATCCTATTCCATAAATCATGAGCATCAACAAATAGATCACTATCACTACTCATGATGGCAAAATAGGCACCTCTAGATAGAGAATCAACTAAGATGTTGCAAGCATGGTGATTTAGAGTTAGACATCTTAGTTCTTCATTGGAAGGATTTTTACTAATATTGGAGGGAAAAATACTACTACTAAAGACCTGTCTCAAATCAGGATCAACACTCATGAAAGCACTATAAATAGAGACAGACCAAGACTTGTAATTAGAGCCATCGCCTAAAAGAAGTTCCACAGTTACCTCTTGTGACGACATCGTCATCTCCGGACGGCTAAGCCCACACTGGAGAGGCCTAGCTCTGATACCAATTGAAAGTTCCCTTTGGCCCGGGAACAAGATCTGGATGTCGCCTAGAGGGGGGGGGTGAATAGGCGAATAAAACTTATTACTTTAAAACTTAAATTCTTACTCTACTCGAAGACTTAGTACGCAGTGGAATGAGAAGACTCTTCGAGTAGGTCGCAGCGGAATGGAAGATCCTGTCTCAAAATGTCCTGCACTTCAAATCAAGCTTATACCACAGATAAGTATTGAAGTGCAGATATAAAGGCGAGTAAGACAGAGAGTCAGGATACAATACAGAATAGAGCACACAGACGCAAGGATTTATCCCGAGGTTTGGCCAAGCCTGAAATGCTTGCCTAGTCCTCGTTGGAGTTAGCCACACCTGGGCTTGGAGTCTATTTCAACTCCTTCCTCCGTTTGCTCAGATCTGTCAGTATGACAGATAGAGCCTTTCACTATTGAGTGGGGTTACACCAGAACCGCGGCTGCTTACAAACTTCTTGGCAGCACCCCGGCAGAGTAACGATACGCTCAAGACCTTGCACTAGCTCTTAGCAGCACTACTCCTCTCTCTAAAGGCTTATAGTTGTGCCTTCTACACAAACTATAGAGTTACACACAAGAGGGAGAGCGAGAATTGATTCCAATGAAGTCTACCCTTGTTGGCTGCACTTGTCTTGCTGGAGGCGCATAGGGGTCCCTTTTATAGGCACAAGGGGCCTAGGAGCCGTTGAGAGCAAATCTGGAAGGCCAATCTTGCCTTCTGTCGTCGGGGGCACCGGACAGTCCGGAGCACACCGGACACTGTCCGGTGCCCGATTTCCTTCCTTAAATAGCGAAGCCGACCGTTGGCAGTCTTGGAGCCGTTGGCGCACCGGACATGTCCGGTGCACACCGGACAGTCCGGTGCCTCCATCTAGCCGTTGGCCCGGCCACGTGTCCCGCACAGATCGCGCGGCCGACCGTTGGCCCGGCCGACCGTTGGCTCACCGGACAGTCCGGTGCACACCGGACAGTCCGGTGAATTTTAGCCGTACGCCGTCGGCGAATTCCCGAGAGCGGCTACTTCACGCCGAGACAGCCTGGCGTACCGGACACTGTCCGGTGCACCACCGGACAGTCCGGTGTGCCAGACTGAGCTGAGTCTTGGCTGCACTCAGCCAAGTCTTTTTCTCCTCTTTTCTTTTCTTCTTCTTTCTGTTTCTAACACTTAGACAAGTATATTAGTACACAAAACCAATGTACTAAGGCCTAGAAACATACCTTTACTCTTGATCATTAAATCTATAGCATTTCACATGCTTGAGCTTTGATGTTGGACTCATAAATCATCAAGTCGGCTTGACTTGATCTAGATTGACATTACTTGGCTCCAACATCCTGCAAAGGTCACATAGACCATCTCCAAACATAGGAACAACCCAAACTAAAGATTAAGGTGAACTTAGCTCTTTTGGGCTGCTTCCAGTTCTGGTTTTGACACTTGTTCTCCTTCTAGTGACCTTGATCTTGAGCCTTATGACTTACACCACATAACTGTAGCTGTTTCCTCATTGGCTGTAAGTCACGTTCTTATGTAGTGATCCTTGATGTGCCATAGCTGTTCTCAACTCGATCACCCTTGACTTTGCAAGCCTCCTTCTTCACCCTTGGCTTTGGGTTCCTCAGCCTCCTTGACCTTCTCCCGTGCACTTGGTACCTCGAAGCTCTTCTTGCCTCCGTCCTTGGCTTGATCAGTTGTCTCCGAGCTACGCACCCGAGTCTCACTTTATGCAATGTCCATCTTACTTGTGATGTCCATTATGTATCCATAATCTAGTTCTTGGACCATCACATTTGTTCACTTGTGTTGAACCTTGTAGACTTTATCTTAAGCACCTGTTCAACACTTAGTACACTTGTTAGTCCTTTAATTGAGTTGTCATCCAAACACCAAAACTCACAAGAGAGCTTTCAGTGACTGGCAGACTTCGTCGGTGTCTAGCCTTCGTCTTGCCGTGGAGAGGACGAAGGGCAACCATGCCGATCATCTCGCCTTCATTGGTGTTGCGAGGTGACGAAGGCTTCGTGCGAAGGTTAGCGTCTTCGCCTTTGCCCCAACAATATTCTAGAGGTGTTCCTCAAGAGTCGATGTGGGGCTTGACTCCATCACCAAGTCTTGAGATACTCCAAAGGTGTTCTTCATAAGGCGCATGGGACTCAACTCTATCACCAAGCTTTGAGATAATCTGAAGGTGATGCACCATAGTCAGTGTAGGGTTTGACTCTGTCACCAAGCCTTAAGACTTATCATGAGATACTCATTTCTCAAGTCTTTGAGAAAATCCAAAGGAAGAGTTAGTGAAATAAAATCATTTTATCTTCTCACAGATTTGTATATTTGAAGAATGATAATGGTTTTATTTATTGGTTTATGCTAATACATAGCCATTAGCATCCTCCTAATATCTCAAGTGGTAGCAAGCAAAGTAGGGTGTTAAAGAAAATAGGTTGTAATAGAAAAAAATACTAAGCATAAAAACAACTTGATCGATGATCTAGGAGTTGGGTATGATCATGCCATCTTCAAGTTAGAGATTGTAAGCACCACAATGAATGACTTAGGCAATGACAAATGGCACCTCCCAATTAGGTGACAACTTGTGCATGTCCTTCACGGTCTAAATCTTGTACAATACTAATTAGCTAACCACAAAGCTTCTAGAATGAATGTGACATTCATAATATTCCTTCATTACTTCCAATCCATGACCCAACCATCATTTGACTGAGTCTCAACAAAGTTCTGGACTCATAAATATTTGTGTTCCATCTCCATGGGGAGCATAGCTTCCAATCCATAGACCAGGAAAATGAAGCATGGCTTGTAGTCATACTAGATGATGTGCGAAATTCTCATAATACAACATGCAATTCTTGAACCCATTATATAGCAAATGGTTTTAGTTGGTTAAATATTAGTGATTTGAGCCTTTCACTACAAGAAACTGGTTAAAGAACGTGGGTGTTGGGGACTTGTTCTCAAATGCTTCGGGTTAAGAACAAGGCAACACGAAAAGTGTTAGGTGTAAAAATCCTTCGTCCTTCGAGACATTATGCCCCTTCGGGAATAATGAGTTTCGGACGAAGGTCACAAAAAACATACCTTCGTAAATATAACAAGTAACGACGAGGGGTGCATATAAAGCATGAAATATAATTTAGACATCATCATAGAATCATTTCTATTTTATTAACATGAGAAAATAGAAATGATTACAAATTACAAATGTACCTTTGGTCCTGAGAGAAGGTATAAAGTGCAAGCGTGACGCAAAAGCGAATGCTCAGTCAGCGTGAACAGTACGGGAGTACTGTTCATCTATTTATAGACGTGGGACGCAGCCTACGTAAAATTACATCCATGTCCACTACATTTGTTAATGACTTATGGAAATCTGTCGAGGCCCATGCAGTCTTTTCATCTTTAAGTCGGTTCCCTTTTCTGCTATCATGACGAAGCTTCCCCGCACACAGCTTCGGCTGCGCTCGTGCTTCGTCTGGTTCAGGCTTCGTCCTGGCCGTGCTTCGTATTCATAATTCTGAATCCGAGAATACCTGTTCACATAATCCACTTGGAAAACATTGTCAAATCATGTTTTTGAGGACCTTCGGAGGACGAAGGCCCCCAACAGTAGCCCCTCGCAATATTAATTTGTTAATAATAAATTCAGATTGCGATATGGACGAAGGCCTTGAGCCGAAGGTCCGAAAAAACACCTTCCCTTTGCTAGAATAGCAACCTTCACTGACAAGCGGGACCTTTCAATTGTCAACGCCCTGAGCGTATAAATAATATCGCACCGCAAACTCATTTGGTACGCACACTTGCCATCTGCTTCGGCCCACTAAAATTTTTAGCTCTTGCACTAAGATTTGCTGGTCTTTTTGATTTTGAAGCTTCGGCATCGGGAACAATTTTTTAGCGTTTCCGAAGATGTCTGAAGGCAAGAAGATCCCTGCTGAGACGAAGCTGAGTCTTGAGGAGGAGAAGAATCTGGGGTTCCTGATAGCGATGGCAGAGACGAATACAGAGAAAATCACCAAGGAGATTCTCGAAGGTTTGTCTGAAGATACTGGTGACAGCGACAGCTATGATGTGGAGAGTGGTGGTGAAGAGGCCGAAGATCGTCCATGGCGGCCAAGCCACACGGTTTTCGGGAAAACCACTATCAAGCAGAGCCATATTGATAATATGAGGGGGCGGTACTTTCGAGATTTATCTATTGTGAGGGCTGACGCTGGAGAAAAGACTTCTCCCACCCCCGAAGAAGATGAAGTTGTGATTTTCCGAAGCTTTCTCAAGGCTGGGCTTCGATTCCCCCTGAGCAACTTTGTTATTGAGGTACTGAAAACATTTCAAGTCTACCTTCATCAACTTACTCCTGAAGCTATTATAAGAATGGGGATTTTTGTCTGGGCTGTGAGAAGCCAAGGTTTGGAACCAGACGCTAAAAGCTTCTGCAACATTCACGAGTTATTGTACGAGACGAAACCCTGGGGAAAAGAGCAATATCACAACAATTTTGGGTGCTACAGCTTCGGCGCCCGCTCCGGGTCAAGCTGCCCTGTGCCGACCTTTCGGAAGAGGTGGCCCGGAGCCTGGATGACTGAATGGTTTTATGTGAAAAATGACCTAACAGCGCAAGATAATGTCAAAAGTATCATTATGCACCCAATCTGGCAACGCTTCGGACTTCGAAGGCCGAAGGTTGAAATGGATGAGGCAGCCGAAGAGTGCCAAAGAGCCTTCGGTGTAGTTTGCTCCTTTATTGGGACAAGGGACTTAGTCCAAGAGCACATTGCGTTCAGGGTATGGCCACTTGCAGAAAAATGGGAAATGCCAAAGGATACTATCAAAGAGTCCGACGAAGGCGGACTAGTCAGACTGAAGTACACATTCAAATATGCAGATAAATTTATTGAACCTGATGACGACTGGTTGAAAAGCATTGAAACATTAAGTGACGAACTGCTTGGGGCATATTCGAAGGCTGAGAACACTGCGTTATCAGCAGCCTTCGGAGGCCGAAAAAAGAAGAGACTCAACCGGGTGTTTGATGCAGTTGGGTTCTTCTACCCTGATTACCGTTATCCCATTCGAGGGCAAAAAAGGAAAAACACAACCTCTGCAAAAGAAGAAGCTGCAACTGCTCCTAGCGAGCCAGAACCGAAAGGAAAGAGGGTAAAGGTCCTCGCACACCGGCCACGCCATATTGAACCAGCTTCGGTGCCTGAGTTCACCGGAGAAACTTCTTCGGCCGCCGAAGCTGAACAGCCAACCGTGCTGCCGGAAATTGCAGAGATGGCCGAAGCGCCATCCACAGAAAAAATGAAAGAAGCGAAAAAACCGACTAAGGAAAAATCATCAGAAGTTTTGAGTCCTGCAGCAAATGTCGAAACAGCAAAAAACCAAAAGGGGTCAACGGTGACCCCAAAAAGGAAAAGAATGGTAAACGTACTAGATGTCTTGGAGACAATTAAGTCTTCAAGCACAACTCCGAAAAAGAGTGTTGAAATTGCTGAAGCTTCTACTGAAGCTTCGACGCGACAGGCTGAAGCTGAAGCTGGGCCTTCAGAGCCCTTCAAGGAGCAAACTTTGGAAGCCGAAGCAATGAAAATACCAGATCCAGTTTTAGTTGAAGAAACTGACACTACCATCCCCGAAGCGCCTGCCAGCATGTGCGACTACATCATACGACATGCTTCGGGGAAAAAACTATCTGAAGAAGAAACTCATGAAGCTAACCATTATGCGAAGGAGCTAAAATATCCGAAGGGGGCAGTAATATTCAATGGGACGAATGAAGATGACTTCTTATACTGCCTGCCTGACAACAAAGAGCTATCTGTCTGCCGAGAGATGGCCAGAAGTATTGGTTTCCCGAAGCTTGAATCTGGATTGTGCGCCATGACGAAAGAAGATCTCGTAGACAGTCTTGCGTACAACAGCCTAAAGGTATGAGAGTTAAACGCTTGAAAAAACCCCCTCTTTTTTTTCTTTTCTTTTAACTCATTCCTTTTTTCTTATACGGATTCTTTTTTCGTATAGGGCCTGATCCTAAGCAACGCACTAAGAGCCCAAAAGAGCTCCGAAGATGAGAGTTACGAAATTGCGTTTAATAATTTACGCTCCGAAGTTATCAAACTGAGAAACGAAGCTTTGGAAAAAGATAAAATTCTGCTTACACTGGTAGATAAAGTGAAGAAAGACGAAGTTGCTTCAAAGGCCCAGGCCGAAGCTCAAAAACGCGAGATTAAAGATCTTCAGAAACAGCTGGCTAGAGCTAAAGAGGAGCGCGTGCTTGAGGAAACAAAACGAGAACTCAGTGATCATATGGTCAACAAATTGGAGTTAAGAGTTAAAGAGCTTCGTGCATCTCAAGGAAAATGTTATGTTAAATCTATAGAGTGCGTGAATAAAATTAAAACCAGCTTCGCCAGCGTGGGCGCCTTTTCCAGCGAAGAGAATTTCTCTCGAGGCAATCCCGAAGGTCCATTGGAATGGATTAGTCACGAAGCAGAAGCCTTCGAGGAAATCCTGAGCAGTCGCGGTGATATCTGCGCTTTTTCGGGCGCCAGAGGAATTGCTTCTGTCTTAGAGAAAAAAGGTTGCGAGCATGTAAAATTTCTAGCTCAGTCCGAAGCTACCTTATCTTGCGAAGACATCAAGGACCCCTCGGCCGAAGCAAGCGTGGTTGGTGGCAAATTTTTTACTGATATCTGGAACGACGGCGGCCGAGGAATGGCACAAGAAATTATCCAAAGGAGCGAAAGAGGCATCCACGATGCTAGGAAAGTGGCAGAAGCTGCCGAAAAAAGTACGGAGCCCGAAAGGCAATTAGGTATTAATTAGTCGTTCTTATTGTGTTGTAATTTTTGTTTCAAACTCTGCTCACAGTTTGTAATAGTAATGAAGAAATGTTCTCTTCCCTCAGAAGTTGCTGGGTCGACTGCCGACCCCCACACAAAAGTGGACGATGAAATTAAAGAAATGGCCGAAGCTATTATGGACAAAGTTGTTGATCAACTTCTAAATGAAGCCGCCGAAGCAGTACTAAAAGAAGACTAAATGCTATCTAGAAAAAACATTTAAATTGTGATCTATGTAATATTTTGTACATTTGGATGTAATATACAAGTTTGTTTTCATTATTCAATTCTTTACGATGCATGAAACTGTACCTACATACCTTTTTGAGCCTTCGGCGAAAAAACACCTTCCCTTCTTTTCATGCTTCGTGAAGAAGACATTCTCCGTTAAAATTATTCTGATGAGACATGTTCATGCTTCATGATAACATTCTCCGAAGCTATACGATTTCGATACTGCTCTGATGAAGCTTGCCATGCTTCGTAAAAACAGCCTCCGAAGCTATTTTCCGAAGATTATCATTGCATTCCCTCGTGACTGTGCACAATTTGCACTTTCTCAAATCATTCTTCCGAAGGTTAATACTGTGTACCCTTCTTTTGCCGCATGCAACATGATGTATGATGCTTATGCTATGCGAAATGATGTAATGATGTTATGTTATGCAAATGACGTCTGTTCCGAAGATACACACAAAATACATTCGCAAGCTCTGCATTCCCTTAGGAACGTCTTTGGAGCTTCTTCGTCTTTTACTTAGACGGTATAAGCTCTGCATTCCCTTAGGAACGTCTTTGGAGCTTCTTCGTCTTTTACTTAGACGGTATAAGCTCTGCATTCCCTTAGGAACGTCTTTGGAGCTTCTTCGTCTTTTACTTAGACGGTATAAGCTCTGCATTCCCTTAGGAACGACTTCTGAGCAGAAAACTTACACTGCGCTCCCTTTGGAACGGCTTTTTGTGACTTCGTGAACTTACTCTGCGTTCCTTAGAACGACTTTCTGTTACTCCGAAGGATTTTTAATACTCCGAAGGTCCTCCTTGTTAATACAAAAACTTCATCAACTGATTTTCCTCGTGGAAAACAGCGAAATTATTACATGGAAACTATCAATGTTTTTTGCTACAGAGAATAGAACTGAATGAAAAAGACTGCTGTCAAAGGTAGGATATGTGTCAATAAATGTGCTTCGACTCTGGCACAGTACTGTTTACTGTGCGAGCTTCGGATTGTTCTCTGAAGTCCCTTTGATGTGGAGCATATTGACTCCCTTCTGGCTGCTGGCCTTGTTGCAGCGGAGGTGGAGGCGGGGGCTGTTGCCATGAAGCTTGAGGTTGACTTGCTGAAGCTACAGAAGCTGCAGGATGGTTGCCCACATACTCCGGGATGTAAGGCTGATGGTACGAAGCAGTATGCATGACCTGCTTCGGCTGTCCCTGTTGTGCTGCAGCTTCTGCCAGCTCCTTTTGTTTCTGGATGGTAACATGGCACATCCTGGTGGTATGGCCCTTGTTCTCACCGCAGAATAAGCAAAATGTCCTCCTTGGTTGATCTCCAAATCTCCCGCCGAAGCCCCTGGCGCCTCTGCCTCTTGGAGCTGGTGGCCGAAAGAAAGCTTGCTGCTGCGCCGAAGCCTGTGAGGAGCACTGCGGCCTGTTCTGCTGATTCCCCTTGTCATCATTTTGAGTGTTGTGGATGGACCTGACATGCCTCGGATAGAAACGTCCCCCGAAGCCCCTGGTCATCTCAGAAAATCTGAAGGCTTCCTCCCTTCTTTGGCGAAAGTCATTATCAGCCCGAATGTACTCGTCCATCTTTTGGAGTAGCTTTTCCAGCGTCTGAGGAGGCTTCCTAGCAAAGTATTGGGCTGCAGGTCCAGGACGAAGCCCCTTGATCATAGCTTCGATAACAATTTCATTGGGCACCGTTGGTGCCTGTGCCCTCAAACGCAAGAACCTTCTGACATATGCCTGAAGGTATTCTTCATGATCCTGAGTGCACTGAAACAAAGCTTGTGCAGTGACCGGCTTCATCTGAAATCCTTGAAAGCTGGTTAACAACATATCCTTCAGCTTCTGCCATGAGGTGATTGTCCCTGGTCGAAGGGAGGAGTACCAGGTCTGAGCAACATTCCTGACGGCCATGACGAAAGACTTCGCCATGACTGCAGCATTGCCCCCATACGAAGACACTGTTGCTTCGTAGCTCATCAGGAACTGCTTCGGGTCTGAGTGACCGTCGAACATGGGAAGCTGAGGTGGCTTATAGGATGGAGGCCAAGGTGTAGCCTGCAGCTCAGCGGACAAAGGAGAAGCATCATCGAAAACAAAATTTCCCTGATGGAAATTGTCATACCAGTCATCTTCGTTGACGAAGCCCTCCTGATGAAGGTCTTTCTGCTGAGGCCTCCTGTTTTGCTCATCATGAGTAAGATGGCGGACTTCCTCAGAGGCTTCGTCTATCTGCCGCTGCAACTCAGCTAGCCGGGCCATCTTCTCCTTCTTCCTTTGCACTTGTTGATGTAGGATCTCCATATCCCTGATTTCTTGGTCTAGCTCTTCCTCCTGAAGCGTCGGGCTGACAGCCTTTCTCTTCTGGCTTCGGGCCTCCCGAAGGGAGACGGTCTCCTGGTTGTGGTCCAGCGGTTGCAGTGCTGAAGCCCCAGTCGCTGAAGCTTTCTTCGGCGCCATAGCGAAGGTCTATAGCTTCCGAAGGTGTTCAAAAAAGCTCGAAGTGGAAGTGAGTTCACCGGAGGTGGGCGCCAATGTTGGGGACTTGTTCTCAAATGCTTCGGGTTAAGAACAAGGCAACACGAAAAGTGTTAGGTGTAAAAATCCTTCGTCCTTCGAGACATTATGCCCCTTCGGGAATAATGAGTTTCGGACGAAGGTCACAAAAAACATACCTTCGTAAATATAACAAGTAACGACGAGGGGTGCATATAAAGCATGAAATATAATTTAGACATCATCATAGAATCATTTCTATTTTATTAACATGAGAAAATAGAAATGATTACAAATTACAAATGTACCTTTGGTCCTGAGAGAAGGTATAAAGTGCAAGCGTGACGCAAAAGCGAATGCTCAGTCAGCGTGAACAGTACGGGAGTACTGTTCATCTATTTATAGACGTGGGACGCAGCCTACGTAAAATTACATCCATGTCCACTACATTTGTTAATGACTTATGGAAATCTGTCGAGGCCCATGCAGTCTTTTCATCTTTAAGTCGGTTCCCTTTTCTGCTATCATGACGAAGCTTCCCCGCACACAGCTTCGGCTGCGCTCGTGCTTCGTCTGGTTCAGGCTTCGTCCTGGCCGTGCTTCGTATTCATAATTCTGAATCCGAGAATACCTGTTCACATAATCCACTTGGAAAACATTGTCAAATCATGTTTTTGAGGACCTTCGGAGGACGAAGGCCCCCAACAGTGGGTGAAAAACCGTCGAACTTACTGTAATAGGCCGTCGAACTTAACATAAGAACGTGGGTTTACCCACGAACAATCAAATAACACAAACATGAACTCTTTGGCCCCACCAAGAGTGTACTCTGTTATGTCTTGAAGAACACCATAATAGTCATGAGTGCATCCGTCTGCATTTGTGGCAGTTGCTACTACTCCACTGTTTGTCGTGGCTGCCTGCGGGCGGATTTTTTCTAATTTTGATGTTCGAAAACGGTATCCATTAATATCATAGCGGCTATATTTTCTTGCTTTCAACTGACCATGTGATATCTGTCGCAAATCATCCGAGACTAGAGAGTCAAGTTTCTTACACTACATAGAGCAGAAAAAAGATATAGGTAAATAGCAAGTCGTATGTGCAAACTAAGTACACAAAGGAAAATTATAAAGAGATAATTACATGCTCGTGGAACCATTCAACGAAACATGGACCTCCGTCCATCCCTTTCATACGTAGATTATCCAGTTCCTTTGGTGTAGGTTTGTGGCCAGCTAAATATATGGAATCAAACATTTCAAAGTATGGATCAAGTTCCTCCATGTTGGTGTACAAGTAGAGCATGGTGAAATTACGCTCTCTTATGTCAACATAATGTGCAGTAGAAGCCCCGACTCCTTTCCCCTTCCAGAGAAAAACACTAAGGTCGGTCGAAGGACCTTCTTCTTCAGTATGATACCGTGTTGACTGAGCATTCACGTTGTTAGTGTGTGATAAATACTGACTTGAGAAGATTGTGATCTCTTTAGCTGCAAAGGCCTCTGCGATACACCCCTCAACCCTTGCTTTGTTCCGCACAGTAGCTCTAAGTTTTTTCAATTCTCTTTCTTGACTATACATCCATCGGAACTGCACTGGTCCTCCTACCAATGCTTCATAAGGTAAGTGCACTAGCAAATGTTGCATCACATTCATAAATCCAGGCGGAAATACTTTTTCCATCTTGCATACAAGCACCGCGATTTGTTTCTCAAATTGAATCATCAATTTCTTTGAGATATGCTTAGCACATATATGTCTATATATGTAACTAAGTTCAGCAATCATCTTCCACAGAGGAGGCTTCAAATAGCCACGGAACATTACCGGCATAAGTCTTTCCATCAAAATATGATAATCGTGAGCCTTCAAACCATTTAATTTATTAGTGTCGAGGTTAACAGTACGTTTTATGTTAGCTGCATAGCGGTCTGGAAACTTCAACATTTTCAACCATCGAAATACTTCTTTTCGCTCTTCCGGCTTTAGACAGTATGGAGCTCGTGGTGTCCTCTCCTTTCCATTAGGATTTAATTTGACCTCAAGGCTAGGGCGATCGCAAAGATTAGCTAAATCTTTCCTGGCATTGATGTTGTCTTTTGTTTTACCCTTAATGTTTAGACACATGCTTATGATGCTTTCAGCAACATTGCGCTCTTGGTGCATCAAATCTATGTTGTGTGGTAAAATCAATACCTTCGCATACGGAAGTTCCCAGAGAAAAGAAATATGAGTCCAGTTGTGATCTTGACCATAGCCTTCAAACTCATGACCTTCTGCAGCCCTTTGAAGGGCACGATGTTGTATCAGGATATCTTCACCCATTAAACGTTTTGGTGGACCATCTTTAACTTGTATGCCTCTTCTAAATGACTTTGTATCATTTCGAAACGGGTGATTGGATGGAAGAAACCGTCGATGACAATCAAAGAATGAGACCTTTTTACCATGCTCCAATCGATATGCTTGTGTGTCCCCCATGCATATGGGACAACACAGTCGACCGTGGACACACCAGCCAGACCAAATACCATATGCAGGCAAATCATGAATTGACCACAAATATACAGCACGTAAGGTAAATTCACGTTTCAGATGACCATCATAAGCCTTTACCCCTACCCATAGCTCCTTGAACTCTTCAATCAACGGTTGCATGAATACATTGATCTTCTTTCCAGGATGTTTAGGCCCTGGAATAATAAGGGCAAGAAATATGAACCCTTCTTTCATGCATTTGTTGGGAGGGGGGTTGTAGGGCATGATGAAAACCGGCCAACAAGAGTATGAAGTTGAACTGTTGTCGTAAGGAGTGAAACCATCAGTGGACAAGCCTAGACGAACACTCCTAGCGTCTCTTGCAAATTCTGGGTCAAAACGATCCAGAGCCTTCCAAGCATCGCCATCTGATGGATGCATCATAATGTCTGGATCTTGGCTCTCACGTTCTCCTTCCTTATGCCACAACATTAGCTTCGCAGTTTCTGGGGTTAAAAACAGACGTTTAAGCCTTGGGGTGATGGGCATATATCGAAGCTGTTTAACTGCCACTTTTGTAGCAAAAGTAGCTCCATCCTCTTTTAGTACCTCCGCATATCTTGATTTACCGCATATCTGACAATGGGTGGCCGCTTCATATTCCTTCCAGAACAACATGCAATTGTCTTCGCACACATCAATCTTCTTATACTTCATCCCAAGACCGGACACGATCTTTTTAGACTGGTATAAGTCTTTTGGCATCTTATGGTTCGATGGGATGAGATCAATAATCAGATTGATTATATCGTTATAGCAGTTATTCGAGAAGTTATACTTTGCCTTCATTGCCATAAGACGTGTAACCACCTGCAACACGGTCACAGTGGTGTCATCATGCACTTTTTCCTCTGACGCGTGAAGAAGCTTATAAAACTCCTGCACTTCCTCTGGTGTACCCTGTTCCGAGGCCAATGTTGGATACTCTCTACTAATATCAGCCACCAAGTCATCCATCCGATCCTCCTCATCATCATCAATTCTTTCTGACTCTGTGATATTCTGCTCTACTTCTCCATGTGAGCGCCACACAAGATAGTTAGGCATAAACCCATTCTTGCAAAGGTGATGCTCCAGTTCTTCGATCTTTCTCACATACTTAAAATTCCGACACTTGGTACACGGACACTTCACCACACGAGGTCCACCGGAAAATGCGAGATCCACGAATTGTTTTGCAACCCTAACCCATTCCTTTGAGTGACCTAGAGTCACGATATTGAATCCATCATACATCGCCCTTCTTCTATTGCCATCCATTTCCAAAACTAAATAACCCAATGTATAAAAAAAGTGTAAATAAACATCATTAAGCATATAAACATAAATAAAAAATGTGTAAATAAACATCATTAAGCATACAAACATAAATAACAAATGTGTAAATAAACATCATTAAGCCCTTCTTCTATTAGGAAGGATCACTAGACATAAAAAACATTTAACCAAACATTGAACCTAACATTGATTAATTTACAATGAACAAGAAATTATGCATCAATTGTAACAACTAGCCAAAATCATGCATCAAATTTTAACTAACAAACTAATTCTAATAATATGCATCAAAGAAAGAAGAAAAATACCTTCACGGAGACCGTCAAGGTGGTGATGGTCGAGGAGACGCGGGCCGACTGTAGTTAGAGTGGAGAGAGAGACCGGAGACTAGAGTCAAATGGGCCTACAATTAGATGGAAACACGGCTTTAGGTTTCATAAAAAATGCAACAGTCATCATCAGTTGAAGAACTTAATTTGTTTAAATAGGAGAACCACTTTTCTCGGAAAATCGGCTCCCATAGAGAATCCAGAGCCGTAGGAACTCTAGAAAATAAGCCCACAAGTTAACTTCCTCCAATCATAGATCCTTTGTATTTTCCAGATAAGTTTTAAACTAGCCCTCCTCTTTAGTTTTGAATAGAAGGGCAATAGTTAAAAGTTCGCAGATATATCTGACTATGGCAATAGAATAAACCTTGTTGGTATACCGATCAAGTGAAGCTCCTTGAGTTTGACATCATGTCGGTAAAAGTAGTGGAGAGCATCATGGGGGATGGGGGATTTGGCCCCTGCCATTAATAATTTAAACACAACACGGAAACCTTGGTACTGCAGGAATTATAGTTTAACTGCCTTTATCCAAATCAATTACAATGTGCATCGGACAGTTGAAAAAAGAGAGATAAAGAACTCATGTTTGCTTTAAAAACTTAGACCTGGCGAATCAAACTAAGCACACAAAACAACAGAATTTTGGTGCCTTCTGCAGAGGTCTATCAATATTAAAAAATAAAGATGGAGACTGATATAGTTCTCTAGATTCTGTCTACCTAATAATCCTGAAGATGTTCATTAAATTGGTACTTCTTGCAACCTGAAGGTAATAAAGTGTGACATCTTACAGCAGGAGCGATTCTTGTGCTTGTGAGAGGGAAAAATAAATTTTGTATTGTTGTATTCTAAGTGACTGATATGGAATATAATTGAGTATTGAGTCCACACTCTTGTTATTAAAATAAAAAACATATGGATATATCATGAGTACTTTTCTATGGGGAATATAGTTGAGCAATCTTTTTCCAGGAATATAATGACTGTTTGCGTAGAAGTATATACGATGAAGTCAAAATCCTATGAAGCTCTTATTAAACATATAGAGAAGCGGCATGATGATCCATACATTATAAAAAGAAAATGGCGAGGCCTACATTATTGGTGGCACTTGTGACAACAAAACAACCATAGAATAATATACTTGCAGTAAGAATATACAGGCATGCTCCCCTAGATTCAATACTGGGGAGATTCATTAGTAAACTCTTGCTAGAAAAGTTTGTTTATGATTGTTTTTTTAGATTGCTTTCTCGTAGACCTTTTGCTTCCATAAGGTTTAACAAAACAGGAAGCTAAACTGAATTTAGTTCATACACCATACAGTGAGATAGCAACAATCCAGATTATACCAATTAGACAAATAACAATCCAGATTATACCAATTATAACAATCCAGAATACTAGTAGCTGAATGTCAGTAACATATCCACGAACGGAGTAGTTCCCCAAGGCAGACACACGCACACGCAGCTCGTCAAATTTGTTCGGATCTCGATCGATCGGGAAATGCGGCATGAAGCAGGAGACGAGCGAGAGGAGGGGAGAGATCGATGCAAGTGAAGTGAAATGAAATTAAATGAATGGAGCCGGAGAGGAGAGGTTTCTACCTGGTAGCTAAACTGAATCCTTAGCCAGCAAGGGGAGGGGAGCGCGCGTGCAGTGCTGAGCTCTCCTCCTCTCCTAGTCTCCTGCCTGCTTGCCTGCTGGGCTTATCCGCCTGCCGGTGCTGGAGCAACACGTAGCTGGGCTAGAGTGGAATGGGAGCGGACAACGGAGTACACGAGCCGGCGCGCGGGGGGCACGCGGGGTGGCGGCGGGGCGCTGGCGGCGAGCGCGCGGCTGGCAGGTAGCGGTGGGCGCGCGGGGTGGCGGCGGGGCGCTGGCGGCGAGCGCGCGGCTGGCAGGTAGCGGTGGGCGCGCGGGGTGGCGGCGGGGCGCTGGCGGCGAGCGCGCGGCTGGCAGGTAGCGGTGGGCGCGCGCGGTAGACAGAGGGAAAGAAGAGAGACACACCGGCGGGTTAGGGATTTAGGTCTTCGGTTAAGTTCGACGGTGTCCACGTGGCCCACGAATTTAACTTAAGAACGTGGGTACCCACGTTCCTAATACAATAAGTTCGACGGTTCTAGCACGGGCCCACGAATTTAATTTAAGAACGTGTGTACCCACGTTCTTAAATTAACCCACGAACATAACTCAATTAAGAACGTCGGTACCCACGTTCTTAAATTAACCCACGAACATTTATTAGTTTCTTGTAGTGTTTAGGATGAGTCCATTGGCTTGTTTCTCTTGACCATTGCTTTGAGGGTGTGTGATGGAAGCAAAATTCACATTGATGATCTTGCTATCACAATATTCTAGGAATTCCTCAGCCATAAATTGAGTCCCACTATCTATGATGATTGTGTTTAGCATGCCAAAACAATAGAGGTCTGTTTGATGAACTCGAACGCCTTTGTTGCTGTTATCTTGCACACATGCTTGGCATCAATTCACTTGTAAATTTGTCAATATCCACAAAGATATGTGGGAACTCTCATTTTACTTCAAATTATGCACAATATCCTTTACATTATCTATTGTTGATGGCCAGAAGAAACCCTATAAAAAAACCTTGACAATAATTGTCATAAATCTAGCATGATTACCACACATGCCTAAATGAATGTCTTCAAGTAATGTCTTTCCTACATCAACAAACATACACTTAATTAGAATTCCCAAGGTAGACATTCTATTTAGTTCATCATTAACCATTGCATAATTTTGTCCTTGTGTTGGATACAGATTGTGTGCTTTGTCTAGTGGCAGTATCCTGTCTTTGAAGTACTAGATGAACAGAGTACACTAATTCAAATCAATGACCATAACTTCACTCGGCCATGTGCTAGGGAGGTCAAGGTTTAGCCCATAGGATGACTCAGCATACAGAGGGATATATCTTTCTTCTTCTAGATGGTTTGACCATGTAATATCTGTAAAAGACCCCTAGTGGGACAAGTGACCTTGGCAATCCTAGCTTTGCTAGAGTACTAACTTTGTTGTTTTTGCTTGGAGTACAAGCAAAAACTTAATGCCATCAAATTTATCCTTGAGTTTGGGGATCTCCAAGTAATAGGCTATCATCTTGTCATCATCCTCATTTTGAGTGAGGTGACCATCTCGGTGTCCATCAGTCGAATTAGCCATGGTACATGACATAACCGTGTTAGCCCTCCTTTTATATCTTAGGGAGGAATGACAGTTACATGGTAGGCATCGAGTTAGTTACTAAGTTCATGACGTAACCGAGTGAGCTACCGAGTTGTACATGAGTCCAACTCTATATTTACAAGCTTATATTTTATTCAGCCGAGATGTTTTTTATATCCAATCTCCTAGAAGCCTTCCTTGTGTGCTCCCTTCTAGGCTCATAGCCGAGTCTATGAGCCCATCAGATTGTCCCCTTTAGTATGCTCAGCCAGGTATGATGAGGTTAGGGATGGTAGGTCCATATCATTGATAGCTATAATATAAACTAAATTAAAGTGACTTAGATATATAAATTTATTTTAAATTAAATCAAAATAATCATATTTTTATATAAACTTCTTTAAATTAAACTAACTTAGATATATAAACTTCATTTTTTATAATATAGATGTAAACACTCATATACTTGAACATGGATAGAACCATAAATTCGTACAATAAATTTAGAAAAATGTGGGTTCTCATGTTAAGTTGATGACTTGATTTAGATAATTTCATCAAAATCAATGAGAAAAATAAAACTAAGGTAGATATCCATGTTTTCTTTTAGAGGAAAATTCATGGATGGTCCCTAAAGTTGGCATGGCTATCACCTACACCCATGTACTTTCAAAAATGCTAATTTTAGTCCCTAAACTTGGTTTAGGGTCTCATCTGGGTCCACATGGCTCTTAACCCTCTCTATACGCTAACAAGACACATAAAATTTGCATTGAAGTGAACCTAACATGTGGGCCCACTTGTCAGGTCCTTTTCTCCTCCCTATTTTTTTCTCCTTTTCCCTCTTTCCTCTCCTCTCTCTGGTTACCCTTTAAGCTCGCTCATCTATGCCACCCACATCCATCTAAGCTTGCCCTCCTGGTCTTGTCCCTACATCTAGCTCCACTAATGCATTGAGCCCTAGCATTGCCATTGTGATAACTCCCACCATGTCACACCTAGCCCTACGGTTTCACTATTCAATAGGGCCCTATCATCCCTATGCTTGGCCTCACATCCTCACCTATGGGTCAAAGTTCAGGTAGGCTATTGTTAAAAGGCAGTAGGAGGTCAAGTGATTTAGGTTTCTTGCAATAGTGATACATTGGCGTTGTTAGGGTCTAGCACTAAGGTGAGGACAAGCGCCGCCACCATAATAGTAATGGTGCATGCGCATGACCCCTATTTCATCATCTTCATCTTTGTGCACCACTAGGTGAGTTGGTGCTATCTTGGGCCCACACAGTAGAGAAGGGTGTGGCGGTCGAAGCTTACTCTATGGCACCATTAATTCATGGTGGGAGAGGGCACAATGGCTAGGATCAGACGTGAATCTAGGCAATAAGGCCGAGAGGATAACTGAGCAGTGAGGCTGTTCACAGAGACGATGAGGCCACCATGGCTAGCATGACCATGGTACTAGGTAGGACATAATGAGGCTCGACACAATGGTAGTTGGGCCAAGCACATGTGTGAGACTAAGCAAGTGGGCTCGAAGGGATGCGATGTCAACGAGTGCAATGGGTTGTGTCACTAATTGAGCTTAGACGTTGGTCGCGATGGTTCAAAGGGCAAGACAGATGATTGTGGACTTTAAGGTAGACAGACAAGCACGTTGTAGGATGTGAGAGAGAGAACGAGAGAAAAAAGGAAGAAATGGTGAGGAGATAAGGCCCCACCTGTCAAGTTCAATTTAATATATATTGAGTGTGCCACATCAACTTATATAGAGGGTAAGTTTTGTTTAGACTCAAACAAGGCCCAAAACTAGGTTTAGGAACTCAAAGATAGCATTTTAAAAGTACATGAACCTAGGTGATACCCCATATAAATTTCATGAACGGTCACATATTTCTCTCCTTCATTTATTTTAATGCTCTTACATCCAATATCTTTTAAAGCTATAGGCATCGACTAATATGCAAGCAGATCCTGCCTACAAGCGTGCAATCACGTCTTCTAGTCCCTTAGATGCACATCTAATGGTGATTCAATAATTTAAATTTGGTCCTCCCACCAGCATGTTCCACCGGTGTGTACCATTTTATTAATAACCGCCTATTCAATCCACCGTTGGATGCACATCTAAGGGACTAGAAGACGTGATTGCACGCTTGCATGGTAGATCTGCTTGCATATTAGTCGATGCTAAAGCTATAAATATCCATCTCTAAAAAATTGACAAACCTTTTTCAGCTAAAACTTTGACAAAATTAATCTCATAAAAAAATCCAAAAACCTAGAGTCAATCTGTGGGGGACAGATATCCCCCAGGTCCGCTAGAAGGCGAAAACCCTAGCATAGGGCCACAAAACAGTCGTCCTACAAAGTCGTCTCATCGTGGGCCGGGAAAAGACTACAATGGAAGTGGGGCGAACCAAGAAGGCGATAGGCTCGCGCTCGAACTACCCGCGGAATAAGCATAATCTTGAGGGAGCCGTCCGTCTTTCCCACGCCCGATACCCTCAAACACCGGAGATAGATAGGGAAGAAGCCATCGGGTTTTCCTTAAGATGAGCAAAATCTGTTCGCTATTTAATAGAAGATAAGCTGGAAGAGTGTGGTCAGCGTGTACATAGGGAATGCCCCACGATCGTGTATATAAGGCTTAGGGAAAACTCCATCATTTTCATCGGATTAGCACTTCTCCATTCAGTAAATATCACTTGTAAACACACCACACTTACAAAGTCACCTCAGAAAGTAGGGTATTACGTCTCTAAAAGCGACCTGAACTTGTAGAAAATCGCCCGACTCTCCATCTCGTGCTTCTGGCACGAACCATCGAGTCACAATCAGCGACACCATCCTAACCAAAAGAACCACGAGGGCAACCCGGGTGTGCGGTCGGACATTAGACACCGACACAATTAAAATGTCTTCTAACAACTTTCTTAAATATTTCATACTCTATTCCAAGATTTTTCGCCAGCCAAAGATAAAGAACAACTTTAGTTTTGTAGATTACTCATAATATATAGAAACAATTTTGGAGTGTGAAGAGATAAGCGTTTTTTGTTTATATGATATTTTGAATGGTGTTTTAGAGAATGAATTTAAAAATATTTTTGTCAGGCTCTTACATCTAGAAGCTAGGGTCAGCGTGAGGCGGTTACCGACGTCCATCCTGATTATCACCATTGACTGTCCTACACTCCTACTAAGGAGCCTGTTTGGTTTGTTCAAATTCTTAGAATCTAGCACAAAAATCTTATATTATTATGCCAAATATATCTCATTTTGTGTGTAGATTCTAGACTAGAATCTGAGTATTCAGCTACACCATGATAATATAAGATAGTTGACACATTACCCAAACCTAAAATCTTATGCCTAGTGTTGGGGGCCTTCGGCTTCCGAAGCTCCTCAAAAACATGATTTGACAATATTTTCCGAGTGAAACATGTGAACAGGTATCTTCGGAGTCAGGTTGCAGGTTTACAGGAGCATGGCTAAGACGAAGCTTGACTGGGGTGGAAAGCGATCACAACGAAGTATAGGACGATCACGAAGCTACGTGCAGAAAAGCTTCGGCATGACGAAGGTGAAGAGGAACCGACTTAAGGATGAAAAGTCAAGTTAAACCTCGAAGGGTTGCCATAAAGATACTATCAAATGTAAAGGGCATCAATGTAATTTTACGCGGGCTGCGTCCCGTGCCTATAAATAAATGAACAGTACTCCCGTACTGTTCACGGGGACCTGACATACGCTTTCGCGCATCACGATTGTACCTTTACTTTCCATCAATCTGAAGGTACATCTGTAATTTGTTTTTATAAAATTGATAATGAAAATAAGTTGATGATTATACTCGCATCATTACTCGTATTTTATGTATATGTACTCTCTTTTACCATTTATTAACCCTACGAAGGTTTTTCTCTTTATAACCTTCGTCCAAGATTCATTATATCCGAAGGGACATAATGTTTTCAAGGACGAAGGAGTCTAACATTTAACACTTTTTATGTTTCCTTGTTCTTAATTCTTAGCATTTGAGAACAAGTCTCCAACATTTGTGCCCACCTCCGGTGAATTCACTTCCACTTTTTGAGTTTTGAACACCTTCGGCAAGCGTCACCTTCGTCATGCCGCCGAAAAAAAGCTTCCACGACAGGGGCTGCCACTCTGCAGCCGCTGGACCCTAATCAAGATGTCGTTTCTCTTAGGGAGGCCTGAAGCCAGAAGAGGAAGGTCACCAGTCCAACGCCTCCGGAGGACGACTTGGATCAAGAAATCCAAAATTTAGAGATGATCAATCAACAGGTCCAACGGAAGAAGGAGAAGATGGCTCGTCTAGCTGATCTTCAAAAGCAGATAAACGAAGCCTCTGAAGAGCTTCGGCATCTTGCTCAAGATGACCAGAAACAAAGGCCCCCGCGCAGAGAGCTTCATCAAGAGGGCTTCTACAACGAGGGCGACTGGTATGAAGATTTCCATCACGGAAATTTTGCTTTTGATGATGCTTCTCCCTTGTCAACAGAACTGCAGGCTATTCCTTGGCCACAATCTTACAAGCCGCCCCAACTCCCCATGTACGACGGTCATTCAGACCCAAAGCAATTCTTGATGAGCTATGAGGCAACTATATCTTCGTACGGTGGCAACACGGCGGTCATGGCAAAGTCTTTCGTCATGGCTGTCAGGAGCGTTGCACAAACTTGGTACTCCTCCCTTAGGCCAGGGACAATCACCTCATGGCAAAAGGTGAAGGATATGTTGATAACCAGCTTCCAAGGGTTTTAGACGAAGCCAGTCACTGCTCAAGCTTTATTCCAGTGCACCCAGGATCACGAAGAATACCTTCAGGCATATGTCCGAAGGTTTCTACGTCTGAGGGCACAGGCACCAACATTGCCCAATGAAATTGTCATTGAGGCCATGATCAAGGGGCTTCGGCCAGGACCTGCAGCTCAGTACTTTGCCAGGAAGCCTCCTCAAACTTTGGAGAAGCTGCTCCAGAAGATGGACGAGTATATTCGAGCTAACAATGATTTTCGCCAAAGAAGGGAAGAAGCTTTCAGGTTCTCTGAAATGGCCAGGGGCTTCAGAGGAAGATTTTATCCAAGGCACGTCAGGTCAATTCACAATTCTACCCAAAGTGATGACAAAGGGAGTCAACAACAAAGGCCACAGTGTTCATCGCAAGCTTCGGGGCAATAGCAAAGCTCTTTCCGGCCGCCAGCGCCAAGGGGCAGAGGCAGCAGGGGCTTCGGGGGAAGATTTGGAGATCAACCAAGAAAAATTTATTGCCTATTCTGTGGTGAAGGCAAGGGCCATACCACCAGGATGTGCCATGTTACCATCCAGAAGCAAAAGGAGCTAGCAGAGGCTGCAGCGCAACAGAACCAGTCGAAGCAGGTCATGCATACTGCTTCGTACCATTCGCCTTACATTCCAGAATATGTAGGCAATCACCCTGCATCCTCTGTTGCTTCGGCGAGCCAACCCCAAGCTTCCTGGCAACAGCTTCCACCACCACCAATACAACGTGGTCCGCAGCCAGAAGGGAGCCAGCACTCTCACCCCCAGAGGGACCTCAGGGAGGAGTCCGAAGCTCGCACAGTCAATAGCACTGTGCCAGAGTCGAAGCATATTTACTGACGAAATATCCTACCTCGACAGCAGCTTTTCGCATTTTCGAATTCAGTTTTACTTTCTTTGTAGTAAAGAACAATTATGGGAAGTTTAAGTGTCTTTTATCGTTTTTGCAAATTCTTGTAACAGTTTAGCTTATCATCATAATGAAAATATATCTTCTCCATAGGCTTGAGTTACCGAAGCACAAGAATTTATGGTGGCACGGAGAACCTTCGAAGTATCAAAAACTTGTTCTAAGGAACACACTATAACTTCTTCGAAGTAGTAAAAAGTCGTTCCTAAAGGAGCGCAGTGTAAGTTTTCTGCTCAAAAGTCGTTCCTAAGGGAATGTAGAGCTTACAGCGAAAAATAAACGCTGATTCCGCTGAAAGTAAAAGGCGAAGAAGCTCCTAAGGGAGGCTTGCAGCGAAAAATAAACACTGATTCCGCTGAAAGTAAAAGGTGAAGAAGCTCCTAAGGGAGGCTTGCAGCGAAAAATAAACGCTGATTCCGCTGAAAGTAAAAGGCGAAGAAGCTCCTAAGGGAGGCTTACAGCGAAAAGTCAGTGCTGAGATAAAAAAGATTTGTGCTCTATTGCAGAAATATGTGTATCTTCGGCATAAATATCATTTTGCATAGCATAACATCATCACATCATTTTGCATAACATAAGCATCATACATCATACCGCATGAAGAACAAGAAGGGGACACAGTATTGATTTTCGAAGGATAGCTTCGTCAGAGAGGCAACATAAAACTTTTTTTATATAGCTTCGAAGAATGTTTTCACGAAGCTTGGATATTCTTCATCAAAGAAGTATGTAAATTCTTGTGATACATAAAAGATTTTCTTCACGAAGCATGAAAAGAAGGGAAGGTGTTTTTTTCGCCGAAGGCTCAAAAAACGGTATGAATGCAAAATTTTATGCATCGTAAAGAATTGAACCATAAATAGATTATATGTTACATTCAAAGTTACAAAGTTTTACACATGACAGGTTCCAAGTATTTTTACAATAGCACTTAATCTTCCCTAAGAACTACTTCTGCAGCTTCGTTTAGTAGCTGATTGACAACTTTGTCCATAATGGCTTCGGCCATTTGTCTAATTTCGTCGTTCCCCTTCGGGGGGAGGTCCGGAGCTGCCTCAGCAGGTTCTGAGGGAGGAGAGGACACGGCTATATTACTATTACAAATCGCGAACAAAGTTCAAAATGGAAAATCACAACAGAATTAAAAGCCACTAATCAATACCTATTTGCCCTTTGGGCCCTGTGCTTTTTTCAGCAGCCTCCGCTACCTTCCTAGCGTCATGAATGCCTTTTTCGCTTCTCTGAATGATTTCTTGAGCCATTTCTCGGCCGCCATTGTCCCAAATGTCGGTGAAAAATTTTCCACCAACCTGGCTTGCTTCGGCTGAAGGGTCTTTAATATCTTCAGAGGATAAAGCAGCTTCAGATTGTGCTAAAGATTTTACATGCTCGCACCCTTTCTTCTCCAAAATAGTAACAATCCCTCTGGCGCCCGAAAAAGCACAAATGTCCCCATGACTGTTCAAGATTTCCTTGAAGGCCTCAGCTTCATGACTGATCCATTCAAGCGGGCCTTCTGGATTCCCTCTTGTGAAATTTTCTTCACTAGAAAATGCGCCGATGCTGGCGAAGCTGGATTTTATCTTTTTAACACACTCTATGGATTTATCATAGCACCTTTTCTTTGAAGCACGAAGTTCTTCAACATTTACTTCCAAATGATTTGCCCATTGATCACTTAGTTCTCGTTTTGTTTCTTCAAGAATGCGTTCTTCTTTAGCTCGGGCTAGTTGCTTCCGAAGATCTTTGATTTCCCGCTTCTGAGCTTCGACTTGAATTTTAGAATTAGCTTGGTTTTCCTTTATCTTATCCGCTAATGTAACCAGGATTTTGTCCTTTTCCAAGGCTTCGTTTCTTAGCCTGATAACCTCTGTTCGAAGGTTGTTAAGAGCAATAGTACAGCTCTCGTCTTCAGCATTCTTTTGTGCCCTTAAGGCATTGCTGAGTATTAAGCCCTATTCAAAAGAATGAATGGGTTAACATAGTGGCAAAAGACTAATTCAAAATTCATAAATTTCAAAATTTACAATTTTTGTACCTTCAGACTATTATATGCAAGGCTATCTGCAAGATCCTCCTTCGTCATGGCGCAAAGGCCAGCTTCAAGCTTCGGGAACCCCATGCTCCTAGCCATTTCTCGGCAGACGGATAATTCTTTATTGTCTGGGAGACAGTACAGGAAGTCATCTTCGTCTGTTCCATTGAACACTACGGCCCCCTTTGGATACCTCAGTTCTCGGGCATAGTGATTGGCTTCAAAAATCTCTTCTTCAGATAGTTTCTTCCCCGAAGCATGTCGCACAATATAATCATGTATTTTGGAAGATGCTTCGGGGGCACCAGTGTCAATTTCTTCAATCAAAATTGGCTCCGTCATTTTTATTTTTTCTGTTTCTAAAGTTACCTTCGTCAATTTCCTTTCTTCAGCTTTCAAAGGTCCAGCTTCAGTTTCAAATTGTTGCTTCAGAGTTTCAGCAACAAAGGCTCCAGTAGACATTTCAGAAGCTTCAGCAGTTTTCTTTGGAGTTATGCTTGAAGATTTAATTGTTTCCAAAACATCTAGCACATTAACCATCCTTTTTCTTTTCGGGGTCGCGGCTGGACCCTTTTGGCTTTTTGTGGCCTCAATTTTCGTTGGAGAAATTGAAATTTCTAATGTTTTTGCTTCTTCAGTCCTTGGTTCTTCTGTCCTCTCTGTTGCTGGTACTTCGGCCATTTCCTCGATTTTTGCCACTGGAGTTGGTTCTCTGGCTTCGGTGGCCGAAGAGGCCTCACCAATAAACTCAGGCACTGTGGCCGGCTCAATATAATGTGGAGGGTGCGTGAGCACTTTTACCTTTTTCCTCTTTGGCGCTGGCTCACTAGGAGCAGCTGAAGCAATTTCTTTTGCGGGAGAAGTATTTTTCCTTTTTTGGCCTCACATTGGGTAATAGTAGTCGGGGTAGATATACCCAATTGCATCAAATACTCGGTTAAGCCTCTTCTTCTTTCGACCTCCGAAGGCCGCTGATAGTGCAGTATCTTCGGCTTTCGAGTATACCCCAAGCAATTCGTCACTTATGGCCTCAATACTTTTTAACCAGTCGTCATCTGGTTCAACAAACTTATCTCCGTATTTGAATGTGTATTTCAACCTAACTAGTCCACCTCCATCAGGTTCCCGGACGGTCTCCTTCGGCATTTCCCATTTTTCAGCAAGTGGCCATACTCTGAAGGCAATATGCTCTTGGACCAAATCCCTTGTCCCAATAAAAGAGCAAACCACGCCGAAGGCTCTCTGGCATTCTTCGGCTGCTTCATCCATTTCCACCTTCGGCTTTCGGAGGCCAAAGCGTTGCCAGATAAGGCGCATAATGATACCTTTGATATCTTCACGTGATTTCAAGTCATTTTTTACGTAAAACCATTCTGTCATCCAGTCGCCGGGCCACCTCTTTTGAAAAGTTGGCACAGGACAGCTTGACCCGGACCGAGCGCCGAAGCTATAGCACCCAAAGTTGTTGTGATACTGCTCTTTGCCCCAGGGTTTCGTCTCATACAACAGCTCGTGTATGTTACAGAAGCTCTTTGCGCTAGGTTCCAAACCTTGGCTTCTCGCGGCCCACACAAAGATGTTCATCCTTATGATCGCTTCGGGGATAAGTTGGTGAAGGTAGATTTCAAATGTCTTCAGCACTTCCACGACAAAGCTACTCAGGGGAAATCGTAATCCAGCTTTTAAGAAGCTTCGGAATATCACGACCTCATTCTCTTCGGGAGTCGGGCAAGTCTTCTCTCCTTCGTCAGCCCTCACAATAGACAAGTCCCGAAAGTATCTTCCTCTCATATTGACAAGATGATTTTCCTTAATACTGGACTTACCAAAAACTGCATGGCTTGGTCGCCAGGGTCGATCTTCGGAATCTTCACCGCCGCTATCCACATCGTAACTTTCACTGTCGCCAGTATCTTCAGATAAACCCTCCAAAATCTCCCTGGTAATCTTCTCCGTATTAGTCTTTGACATTGATTCAAGAAAACCCAGGTGCATCTCCTCAGAAAGGCTTAGCTTCGAACCACCAACGGTTTTCTTATCCTCAGGCATCTTCGAAAATGCTGACAAAACACACTCGAAACCGAAGCTTAAAAGCTAAAACCAAACAAGTGCCGTTGCGTGCAGGCTAAAAATTTTTGGGTGAGTAAAAGCGGATGGCAAGAGAGTGTGCCAAATAAACTTGCGGTGAGCTCTTATTTATACACCCAGTGTGTCGGAAACTGGAGGGCCCCGTTTGTCAATGACTGCTGCTATTCTAGCAGAAGGAAGGTGTTTTTTCGGACCTTCGGCTCAAAGCCTTCGTCCATGTCGCAATATGAATTTATCATTACAGTAAATTAATATTGCGAGGGGCTACTGTTGGGGGCCTTTGGCTTCCGAAGCTCCTCAAAACATGATTTGACAATATTTTCCGAGTGAAACATGTGAACAGGTATCTTTGGAGTCAGGTTGCAGGTTTACAGGAGCATGGCTAAGACGAAGCTTGACTGGGGTGGAAAGCGATCACAACGAAGTATAGGACGATCACGAAGCTACGTGCAGAAAAGCTTCGGCATGACGAAGGTGAAGAGGAACCGACTTAAGGATGAAAAGTCAAGTTAAACCTCGAAGGGTTGCCATAAAGATATTATCAAATGTAAAGGGCATCAATGTAATTTTACGCGGGCTGCGTCCCGTGCCTATAAATAGATGAACAGTACTCCCATACTGTTCACGGGGACCTGACATACGCTTTCGCGCATCACGATTGTACATTTACTTTCTATCAATCTGAAGGTACATCTGTAATTTGTTTTTATAAAATTGATAATGAAAATAAGTTGATGATTATACTCGCATCATTACTCGTATTTTATGTATATGTACTCCCTCCGGTGCAGTAAAAGAAGTCATCCTGCGCGTGACCGAGCGTGCACAAAAAGAAGTCATAGCGCGCGTGGGTCTGGGATTTGGACGTTGTTGCCCCTAGTAATTGCACAAAAAAAGATGCATTTAAGAGGAATCGAACTTGAGACCTCCAGTCTAGAATGCCTTGGAGCTGCTGCAGCAACCAATCAAGCCTGATTGTTTTAGTGACGTTAATGCACCCATATCCCTATTTAATAGGGGCAAACAGGGAAAACTCTATGATAATTAATCACTCCTTGGTATGCACAATCATGTCCTAAACGACTACCTTTACTGCACTGGAGGGAGTACTCTCTTTTACCATTTATTAACGCTACGAAGGTTTTTCTCTTTATAACCTTCGTCCAAGATTCATTATATTCAAAGGGACATAATGTTTTTAAGGACGAAGGAGTCTAACATTTAACACTTTTTATGTTGTCTTATTCTTAATTCTTAGCATTTGAGAAAAGTCTCCAAGACCTAGCAAACGCCACTAGATTTGCGACCCCGTTTTGTTTCTTGCACTTGTTTGCGAAAACGATACCCAAATTATTATCCGGTGGCATCACCGGCTCGCCCGGCGCGCTAGGAAACAAAGCCGGAACGAAAGCGGCGTTTGTGTGCACCTCCCGTCCGGCCAAGGGGTTGCGACCAAGCATCCGTCCGTGGCGCCCCTGCCCACTGGCATCTCGACACGTGGAAAGCTAATGATACGACGGCCCGAGCCCCACGGGACAACCACACGTGTGGGGCGATCCGGCGATGTCAGCCGGTCGTGCCGTGCCATCAAAGATTCAAAGACCGCACTAGTAGACTGGAGGAGTAAACTTTTTGTCGCTGTTTTGCCTGACACTGCCCCTCGTCGCATGCACGGAGCCCACCTCGCAGCGACTCGGTGTTGACGCTCTAACCTAGTGTTTGATTCTAGAGCTGCTCTGATGGAGAGATTTTGGTAAGCGAGATAATTTAACATTTAAATATAATTTTTTAGAGCCACTTTACTCTATATAAAACAAATCTAAACAACAATAAATTAGAAACGAAGCAGTTCTATTTTTGTACTTGTACCATACTCTAAAACCAAACACTACCATCAAGCCTATCAGACTGGTCGTGAAATCGGCTAGATTGGATGTCTAAAGTCAACTCATAGATTAGTTTTATTATTACTAGACCGGACGTAATGCTTGATTCCAGTGAAATTAGATCTAGTCGACTTTTAATGTTGGTTAAACTGATTTTTATAGAGATTAAACCGGTTCATTTTTAAAATTAGTTTTTTTGTTTATTTTAATGTGAAAAGGTTAAATAACGTAATTTAAATTATTTTCTATTAAAATAAGATCATCCGCCTTCTATATATGAGAGGATCACGATCGGTTAAAATCCTAATACCTAATCGATCACAAGCGTATTTACTACATCGTTTTACCTTCTCTCTCATTTATACGACGATGTTTATTATGTCTTCTATTGAGATTTAGGACATGTTTGTTTGAGATTATAACCCTATTTGTTTCAATTTTTTCAGCTTCTAGCGACCAGAAGTTACTCTAGACTGCCAATCGTCTAACTTTCAGAATGCTTTTATGAGAATTAATTTAATTAAAACCGTCCAAAATCAAGTGCGCAGAATCAACCGAGTCGTTGCGATAGTAGATGACGTGTCATTGAATAATCATCACTACTGGACACAACGACTTTTTTGCCGAGTGCAAAAGGCACTCAGCACAGAACAAAATGCACTCGGTGAACTAAACGTTGCAACGGTCTTTTTGTCGAGTACTTTTTGTCGGACACTCGGCAAAGTATTTGTCGAGTGCCAACGGATACTCGGCAAAGAAAAGACGCCATGACGGTGGGCAGTGACGGTGACAGAGACTTTGACGAGTGTCTGATTTGGCTCTCGACAAAGGTAGACACTTTTGTCGAGTGCCTGGTGCAGTGGCACTCGACAAAGAAAGCTTCTATGGGGCCTAGTAGCAGTTCATTTGCCGAGTGCTTGGGCTAACACTTGGTAAAGCGCCCACCTTTGTCGAGTACCTTGATCAGTGGCACTCAACAAAGGCGTATACTTTGCCGAGTTAAGTGGTCATAACACTCAGCAAAGCACATTTTTTGATGCCCAGATACGCTTTTTTGTCGAGTGCAACACTCGGCAAACCTGATCAGCCTTCAAATGAAATTATGAAACTTCTATGGAGACCAACTAGGTTTATGCACATCATACATGACAACTTTCATGAAACATTGTCAATTTTTTAACGCAACATGTACATATGATATCATGACATCTCAACAAGTTTCATGATTTTCTGACTTCGTTTATAAAATTTAAAAATTGTTAGATCATAAGTTAGTGGTCATGAATTGTGTTTTCTGATGTATTGTTGTCACTTGACAAATGGATTTGACATGGTTGTGTTTTGTGATGTATTATTCATTGTTAAGATTTGAGAATTGGACTTTATAAAGTTTGAAGCTTAGATTGAGGGGTTTGTGTTTTGATAAATTTTTGTTACCATATTCGAGCTGGTTCATTTTTGCTCCGTTCATGGTTTCAATAATATTTTATTTTGTTTCTATACCTAGGGTTTCCAATTTTGGTTCGAGAAAGGTATGAAGAAAAAAATCATAAAGGTGTTTTCCGTCTATTTTTGTATTGTTTTCATCCCTGGTTTTAAGGTCGTTGGACCTATGGTAACTGGTCCAATGCCTCCACATATGTATTGAAAGTCGCCTAGAGGGAGGAATAGGCGAAACCTGAAAATTATAAACTTTAAACACACACTATGCCCAGGGTTAGTGTTAGAAATAAATCGGAGTGTGGAAGATAGTTTTCCTTACTATGAGTTACTCAATTAATGCGGATGAATTTGGGAGCCAACTCAAATCAATATGAGCAAGGGAACTTTTAGAGAGAGGAAGGGAGGGGAAACAAAACGAATAGAGATCAACACAAATGAACACAACGATTTGTTTACCGAGGTTAGGTTCCAAAGAACCTAGTCACCGTTGAGGAGGCCACAAAGGCCGGGTCTATTCCAACCCTTTCCCTCTCTCAATCGGTCACACAGACCGATCGAGTGCTTCTCCTTAATCACTCGGGTCACTAAGACCCTGCAAGGATCACCACACACTTAGGTGTCTCTTGCTAGCTTTACAAAGCACTTAGAAAAATTAGAATGAGAAGGAGAAAGCAATCCAAGCAACAAGAGCAATAAAAGAAACACAAACACCCTCTCTCAAGTCACTAAGAAAATGAGTCGATTTTGAGGCTTGGAGAGGAATTGATCTTTTGATTGTGTCTTGGAGTGTAGGCTATTGCTCTTGTATTGAATGTGGAGTTCAGAAAACTTGGATGGCTTGAATGGTGGTGGTTGGGGGTATTTATAGCCCCAACTACTATTCTAGTTGTTGTTGTCGATGGCATACCGGACAGTTCGGTGGTGCACCGGACATGGCACTGTTCACTGTCCGATGCCTGCCACGTCAGTAGACCGTTGGGGTTTGGAGCGGTTGACCGTTGAAGTCCCTTGTCCTCTTGCGGCACCGGACAATCCGGTGCGTTCTGACTTCGCAACTCTGACTTCTGACTTCTGCACTGTGCACTTTCACTGTTCACCGTAGTCGACTGTTGGGCGCAGTTTATCGTTGCTCCATTGGCTCACCGGACATGTCCAGTGCACACCGGACAATCCGGTGAATTATAGCGGAGCGACTCCCAGAAAAACCCGAGAGCGGCCAGTTAGAGATGTGCTCGGCCTAGGCACCGTACAGTGTCTGGTGCACACCGGACAGTGTCCGATACGCCACTAGCAGCACCAATGCATGTATTTTGCTCCAAACTTTGTAGAGTTCCCAACTTATTTTATTTGTTGGTTTATATTGAACTTTATGTAGCTGAGATAAATGACAACTAGGCAAACTAGTTAGTCCACGTGGTTTGTGATGGACGTCAAACACCAAAATCGATTATAGGAAATGGTTAAGTCCATTTCCCTTTCATGCATCCCAAGAGAGGTTGACCATTGGACCCTATGAATAGTAGAGTGTTGGACTAATGAGTTGATTCCAACAATCTATGGAAACAAACTAGAGATTTCTATGATGTGTTGAACAAGCCCGACGGCGAGCGTTAAATCATACGGTGCCACTGTTTTAGTTAGGGTTCCTTCTACAAGTTTGTGAGACCCCCATGAATAGTGGCAGAGTTAAACTAATGAGCTGGGTTCGACGGGCTCTATTAAGTGACCAGTGAGGGTTTCACGGACATTGGACCATACGATCGCAGCAATAGTTCAAACAGCTAGTTTGGACATCGGAAGTACAAAGTTAATGTTGTATCTTGTTGAACCATGTGATTTGGTTCGAGGGCTGAGCGTTGGATAACTCGATAGTCAAAAAAGTTACCTAGAGTTACTATGACAACTAATTGGTTAGTAAGGGCTATAAATACCCCACCAATCGGTCCATAATGGTGTTCTTTCCCATTTAATACCTGAAATAACCCACATAGAGTGTGGGAATGAGCCTTTGCTTGGTGAAGGTCTTAAGAAGTAAATTTTCTTGGTTAGTGGCCTCGTTAGTGCATGAGAGGGTAATTAGTGTGCACCCATGAAAGCTCTCTTGTGGGTTTTGGTGTTTGGATGACAATCCAATTAAAGGACTAACAAGTGTGTTAAGTGTTGAACAGGCGCTGAATGCAAAGCTAACAGGGTTCAACACAAGTAAACAGGTGTGATGGTCCAAAGACAGAATTATCTATAGATAATGGACATCATAGGAAAGGTGGACACTGCTTAAGTGAGACTTGATGTGCATAACTTGGAGACAACTGATCAAACCAAGAATGGAAGCAAGAAGAGCTTCGAGGTACCGAGTGCACGGGAGAAAGTCAAGGAGACCAGGAACCCAAATCCAGGGGTGAAGAAGGAGACTTGCGGAATCAAGGTTGATCGAGTTAAGAAGAGTTATGGTGCATTAAGGAACACTACATAAGGACATGACTTACAACCAATGAGGTAACATCTATAGTTATGTGGTGTAAGTCATAAGGCTCAAGATCAAACTCAAGAAGTGAACAAGGTCACTAGAAGGAGAACCAATGTCAAAACCAGAACTGGAAGCAGCCCAAAAGAGCTAAGTGCACCTTGACCTTTAGTTTGGGTTGTTCCCATGTTTGGAGATATTCTATGTGACCTCTGCAGGATGTTGGAGCTCAGAAATATCAATCTAGATCAAGTCATGATGACTTGAGGATTTATGAGTCCAACATCAATCTCAAGTATGCCAAATGCTAAAGAAGTGAACATCAAAGAGAAGGTATGTTTCTAGACTTAGTACATTGGTTTTTGTGTACTAATATATTTGTCTAAGTGTTAGAAACAGAAAGAAAAAGAAAAGAAATGCAAAAGCCTTGGCTGTGTATAGCCAAGACTCAGCTCAGTCTGGCACACCAGACTGTCCGGTGCGCCAGGCTAAACTCCGGTGAACAGGCCACTCTCGGGATAGTTTGGCAGCATTCGGCTATAATTCACCGGACTGTCCGGTGGTGCACCGGACTGTACGGTGAGCCAACGGTCGACTGCGCCAACGGTCGGCAGCACGATCAGCGGGCGACGCGTGGCTTAGGCCAACGGATAGTTGGCGCACCGGACTTTCCGGTGTGCACCGGACAGTGTCTGGTGAGCCAAGACGACCGTTGCTCCAACGGTCAGCAGAGCCCGATTTGGAAGGAGATCACGCACCGGATAAGCTACATGACCTGTCCAGTGGTGCACCGCACTGTCCGGTGCGCCACCCGACAGAAAGCAAGTATTGCTATCCAAAATGGATTCCAACGGCTCCTAGGCCCCTTGGTTCTATAAAAGGGACCCCTAGACGCCTCCAACAAATATACAAGTGCAGCCAACAATTGTAGACATCACTCGGATCAATTCTCTCTCTCCCTCTTGTGTATATCTCTCTAGCTTGTGTAGAGGCAAAACTATAAGCCTTGAGAGAGTGGGGAAGTGCTGCTAAGAGCTAGAGCAAGGTCTTGAGCATATCGTTACTCTGCCGGAGTGCTGCCAAGAAGATTGTAAACAGCCGTGGTTTTGTTGTAACTAACTCAACATAGTGGAAGGCTCTATCTGTCATACTAACAGATCTGAGCAAATGGAGGAAGGAGTTGAAATAGACTCCATGCCTAGGTGTGGCTAACTCCAACGAGGACTAGGCAAGCATTTCAGGCTTGGCCGAACCTCGGGATAAATCCCTGTGTCTGTGTGCTTCGCTCTGTATTGTGTGCTGTCTCTCTGCATTATCTACTCTTTATATCTGCACTTCAGTACTTATCTGTTGTACAAGTTATATTTGAAGTGCAGGGCACTTTGAGACAGGATCTTATATTCCGCTGCATCCTACTCGAAGGGTCTTTCATTCCACTGCGATCTGGTCTTCGAGTACAGTAAGAATAAAGTTTTAAAGTGATAATTTTTATTTCCCTATTCACCCCTCCTGTAGGCGACATCCAGATCCTGTTCCCGGGCAAAGGGAACTTTCAATTGGTATCAGAGCTAGGCCTCTCTAGTGTGGGCTTAGCCATCCAGAGATGATGATGTCGTCACAAGAGGTAACTGTAGAACTTCTTAATTCTGATGGCTCTAACTATGCATCCTAGTCTTTTCATTTATATAATACTTTTAGGAGTTTAGGTCCTGAAGTAGAGCAAATATTTGATGCTAGTGTTTTTCCCATTAATATTGATATGAAAAATCCATCTGAGAATGATCTAAGATGTCTGCGTCAAAATTATCAAGTCTATGACATCCTAGTCAATTCCCTTAGCAAGGATGTTTATTTTGCTGTCATAGGTAGTAATAGTGATGTTCTTGTCGATGCTCATGATCTATGGACTAGAATTAAAATAAAATATTCTGAGTCAAATTGCACTACTTCTACTCCCTATGTTGCTTGTGGTACTAACCTTTCAAAGGGAGAAGAAAAACGATGGCAACCAAACGATGAATCCACCTCACCGACAGGTTTGTCTTCCACTAGTTATACATGTCTTGTTGCTAACGATGAAAGTGGAGATGAAAGCGATGAGGAGGAGGAATATGAGGATGAGGAGTCTACATCATCACAAGGTACATTTTCCTATTTTGCTTCCACTGACAATAATGACAGGGAAAATGAGACCGATGATGTGGAAGAAGAGGAGATACGCCGTTTCTACACCCATCTCAACCAAGAAGACAAAGCGCTCTTGGTTAAGCTGTTGAGAAGGAACAAGGAACAAGGCGAAACACTTCTCAGGCTAGAGGAGACTCTCATCAAAACCAACGATAGCCTGGAGAAGATGACCAAAGAACATGAGGAGCTAAAGTACTCTCATGGGAATTTGGTCCAATGGTATGAATCTGTTTTAATTGAGCAAAGAAATAATCATGATGTATTATCTAATGTTGCTCAACTTAAAACTAAAAATTCTATGCTTAGGAGTCAAGTAGAAATGATAAATTTAGAAAAACTTACTCTAGGTGAAAAGTATGATATGTTGTCGTATTCTCATAGTAAACTAGTTGATGACCATATCATGCTTTATGTTGCTCATGAGGTTGTAATTACAAACTTAAATTCATGTGAACCTAATTCTTGCATAAGTGCACATTTAGATAATATATCACCATGTGCTAACCCCTGTTGCTCAAAAGGAAGCGAATGTTTGAATGAGCAACAAGTTGTAGGGTCAAAAAGGAAATTGCTTGGAAACAAGAAACAAAGACAATTAAGGAGAAGACGCCTTGCTCGACTTCCTCAAGATATCTACGAACACGTGGTGAAGAAGCTTGAGGAAGGAGAAACCGCAGCAAGGGTCAAACTCCTTGAGAAAGATGTTCCTAAAAGTGAAGAAATCAACATGAGCTTGAAAAAAAGGTAAAGATTCAATTAGTCATGTTGTTTGCACTGACCATTTCTCTATGTCATCCAAGAACAAAAAGAGAAAAGGGAAAAGGAGGTGCTTTAAGTGCAATAAGTCAGGACACCTCATTGTGTCATGTCCATACAACGACAAGGATGAAGGGATAAGGAGATGCTTCGGATGCAATGACAAGAATCATACGATCACTTCTTGTCCGCTAATGATAAATCAAGCACGTGCACTCTCTGGGATGACCCCCACTAAGAAAGAAGACAAACAGCAAGCGTCATGTCAGGTTAAGCGACGCTTCTGCTACAAGTGTGGTGAGCAGGGTCATCTATCCAAGGTATGTAAAAAGGGTAAGGTTCCTAAGCAAGTAAATCTATCTCAATCTTATTCGCTTAGGAGACCCAAACCATACACTTGTGCTAGATCAGTAATGAGATCACCTAGAACTAGCACAATTGCTATTTGGGTACCAAAAGCTCTTATGGATGATTGTTATGGACCCATCCCGAGATGGGTACCAAACTGTACCAACTAGACCATGCAGGTGCCTCGAGATGGACTGGAGACCATGGGAGAACTTAAGATGGTTAATTCAAACTCTATGCTTAAGTTGTCAATTCTACTGTCTATTTATTGACCCAAGGTTGAATTATTGTGCAATACTAATCCCATGTTCATCTTGAGTAAAATAAGTTGTAGAGGTCTTTGATCATTATTGATGAAACAAGCAAAGGACCTTGATGAGAGTATGCAACGTGCTCTCCAAAGGACGGTACCCGTGTATTTTAAGTACATTATTGCAAATCAGTATTGCTCAGAAGTTTGATTATTGTATCTGTCCTCGGAGTAGTTATGCGTTTGAGATAGCTTGTGTTGAATACTTTTTTATCATTGATTCATGATTTCAAAGATCACATTGATGCCTGCTTAATCATGATTGTGTGTTATATCTCTTGAATCATTCAATAAGTAGCTTATCACTTGATATATTTACCATGATTAACTCTTTATGTGTTCATGGATAAACCTGCATCTTTTTGTAAGTCATGCTATATGGTGTTTAATGAGTAACCTATGTGTGCAAGCATGACATCTTGTTTAGTCCATGTTCAAATAATTACCCTATTATGATACTGTGTGTATACCAAATCCATATTGTGCCACTAATGCACCTTCTTGAGTTATGAGGTACATGAGCAAAAAGGAGCACTCAATTGGTGACAACTGGTGCTCTCATGGCAATTCAGGAAAAGGCAAAGGTATGGAGAATAGAACTGTGTAATTTCATTGAAAATTTTGAAGTTCCGTTAATTCTGATCATAGCTATGTTCTTGCCCTTCAATTGGTAGTATCTTGGCATAGGTGCCTTATGCCTTAAAATGTTGTTTCCCTTGGTGTACCTAAGAAAATTCTTCTTAATCTTGGTGTAGTTAGACATTGCGCTTTATCTTGTCGTTTTCAATTAGTATATGTTGTGCAATGATTATCATGTATGAAGCATGCCTAGGTTGCTTGTAAAATGTTATACTCCTTGAGGCATGCATTGTTGTATTAAGTCAACTATTCATTGGTATCTCTTTGTGATAGAGTATGCCTTGACCAAGATATGTTGTGATCCCCTCTAGTTCTGAGGAAGCTAGAATGTGCAAAGGGCAAGTCATTAAAATACTTGATGCACAACTATAGGGGGAGCACACATAACTTGTGTCTTTTGAGACTAATTGTTTCTTGAGTGATCTTGTATAGTCTTAAGGTGGAAAAGGCAAGATGAGGAAGAAATGGAGCAATCAGGACTTGGGTACCTCCGTAAGTCAAGTATTTGGTATCTTAATTTGTGAGTAATTGCATATTTTTAGATTGCTCATAATATTTGGTGACACTAGATGCTTATCTTTAAATATCATGGAGCTATGACAATAATGATTTTTCAATTGGTAGTCGTGGTAGTTTGCTTCAATTGATATCTTTTGGTAATCACTAGAATAGAAGCTTCATCTTGTGCCACAATACTATAACTTGCTCTAAGCTTGGTGTCTTAGCAACAAGAAAAGGTTAGGATAAAGGATCAGGCACAAGTGTGGAGAAGCTCCCTAGAGATTAAAACTTTCAAGATGGAAAGTACACCACAACATGGTAAAGGTACAAAAGGAAGTATTGATTTTTTGCATATATGTATCTTAACTTTCCTCCAAATGCTTATGTTGCATATGTTCAATGTGTAAGGGGGAGTAATGTTAGTGTGTTAAAATTTACCTGCTCAATACCCTGCTGTCCCTTGACATCATTCTATGTCCTTGCTTGAATATGGTTTTGGTGTTTGATGTCAAAGGGGGAGAAATTGTGCATTAAAGCTTGTCTCAACCTGAGAGGAAAGCTTATCCTAAAAGGGTTTCTTTGAGTTCCGTTGATCTTAAGGAAGGATGTGTTAGTATGTGTTAGTTTGTGCTATTGATAATTCTTATCATATGATTCTATGTGTTGTATTATATGGTGATGATGCAAAACTAGTGCTTCCGTTGACATGAATCAATTGGCATCTATTCTGTAATTGATATTCATGTGGTTCTGGTGCTTTAAAATTGTTTTAATTTGGTATCTTAGTGGTGAATAGTGGTAGGTTGATATTTCTGTATCTATTCAATTGGCGTTTAACTCTGATTCCGTGCATCACGTTTAATTAGTGACACAATGCATCCCACAGGTGCTAAGGAATAGTAATGCTTCGAATTAGCCTAAGTATGTGCAATTTGGCATAAATGGCCAAATTTAAGATATTGATGTAAGCACATAATTAGGGGGAGCATTCTATAAATGGCCAAGTTTAAGATATTGATGTAAGCACACAATTCGTCAAAATTTGTGCTTTAAATCTTATTCTTATGTAAGCTTTAATTGTGTTGCCATCAATCACCAAAAAGGGGGAGATTGAAAGCTCTCTTGTGGGTTTTGGTGTTTGGATGACAATCCAATTAAAGGACTAACAAGTGTGTTAAGTGTTGAACAGGCGCTGAATGCAAAGCTAACAGGGTTCAACACAAGTAAACAGGTGTGATGGTCCAAAGACAGAATTATCTATAGATAATGGACATCATAGGAAAGGTGGACACTGCTTAAGTGAGACTTGATGTGCATAACTTGGAGACAACTGATCAAACCAAGGATGGAAGCAAGAAGAGCTTCGAGGTACCGAGTGCACGGGAGAAAGTCAAGGAGACCAGGAACCCAAATCCAGGGGTGAAGAAGGAGACTTGCAGAATCAAGGTTGATCGAGTTAAGATGTGTTATGGTGCATTAAGGAACACTACATAAGGACATGACTTACAACCAATGAGGTGACATCTACAGTTATGTGGTGTAAGTCATAAGGCTCAAGATCAAGCTCAAGAAGTGAACAAGGTCACTGGAAGGAGAACCAATGTCGAAACCAGAACTAGAAGCAGCCCAAAAGAGCTAAGTGCACCTTGACCTTTAGTTTGGGTTGTTCCCATGTTTGGAGATAATCTATGTGACCTCTGCAGGATGTTGGAGCTCAGAAATATCAATCTAGATCAAGTCATGATGACTTGAGGATTTATGAGTCCAACATCAATCTCAAGTATGCCAAATGCTAAAGAAGTGAACATCAAAGAGAAGGTATGTTTCTAGACTTAGTACATTGGTTTTTGTGTACTAATATATTTGTCTAAGTGTTAGAAATAGAAAGAAAAAGAAAAGAAAAGAAATGCAAAAGCCTTGGCTGTGTACAGCCAAGACTCAGCTCAGTCTGGCACATCAGACTGTCCGGTGGTGCACCAGACAGTGTCCGGTGCGCCAGGCTAAACTCCGGTGAACAGGCCACTCTCGGGATAGTTTGGCGGCATTCGGCTATAATTCACCGGACTGTCCGGTGGTGCACTGGACTGTCCGATGAGCCAACGGTCGACTGCGCCAACGGTCGGCAGCGCGATCAGCGGGCGACGCGTGGCTTAGGCCAACGGATAGTTGGCGCACCGGACTGTCCGGTGTGCAAAAGACTGTCTGGTGAGCCAAGATGACCGTTGCTCCAACGGTCAGCAGAGCCCGATTTGGAAGGAGATCACGCACCGGATAAGCTACAGGACTGTCCGGTGGTGCACCGGACTGTCCGGTGTGCCACCCGACAGAAAGCAAGTATTGCTTTCCAAAATAGATTCCAACGGCTCCTAGGCCCCTTGGGTCTATAAAAGGGACCCCTAGGCGCCTCCAACAAATATACAAGTGCAGCCAACAATTGTAGACATCACTCGGATCAATTCTCTCTCTCCCTCTTGTGTATATCTCTCTAGCTTGTGTAGAGGCAAAACTATAAGCCTTGAGAGAGTGGGGAAGTGCTGCTAAGAGCTAGAGCAAGGTCTTGAGCATATCGTTACTCTACCGGAGTACTGCCAAGAAGATTGTAAATAGCCACGGTTTTGTTGTAACCAACTCAACATAGTGGAAGGTTCTATCTGTCATACTGACAGATCTGAGCAAACGGAGGAAGGAGTTGAAATAGACTCCAAGCCCAGGTGTGGCTAACTCCAACGAGGACTAGGCAAGCATTTCAGGCTTGGCCGAACCTCGGGATAAATCCCTGTGTCTGTGTGCTTCGCTCTGTATTGTGTGCTGTCTCTCTGCATTATCTACCCTTTATATCTGCACTTTAGTACTTACCTGTTGTACAAGTTATATTTGAAGTGCAGGGCACTTTGAGACAGGATCTTATATTCCGCTGCATCCTACTCGAAGGGTCTTTCATTCCACTGCGATCTGGTCTTTGAGTAGAGTAAGAATAAAGTTTTAAAGTGATAATTTTTATTCGCCTATTCACCCCCCCTCTAGGCGACATCCAGATCTTGTTCCCAGGCAAAGGGAACTTTCAACCCATTAATCTCACTGAGCTTGGTAGAGTAAAATGAGATTTGTGCTTATTATTCCTGGTGATTGGCATCACCTAGATGGTTCAATGGAAATCAAGAGTGTGGTGATCACTGATAGATTTTAGGTGACCTAGCTTGGGATGTGTACGTGATTGTGAGCAGTTCACCATGCTAGAGAGACAAAGAACCATCTCATATAGAGCATTTGATCCTGAAAGTCGCCTAGAGGGGGGGGGGTGAATAGGCGGAACCTGAAATTTATAATTTTAAGCACAACTACAAGTCGGGGTTAGCGTTAGAAATAAAATCGATTCTGAAAGAGAGGGCGAAAAACAAATCAACCAATAAATAAAGCGAGTGACATGGTGATTTGTTTTACCGAGGTTCGGTTCTTGCAAACCTAGTCCCCGTTGAGGTGGTCACAAAGACCGGGTCTCTTTCAACCCTTTCCCTCTCTCAAACGGTCACTTAGACCGAGTGAGCTTTTCTCCTTAAACAAACGGGTCACTTAGACCCCTACTAGGACCACCACAACTTGATGTCTCTTGCTTTAATTACAAGTTGCTTGAGAACAAGAATAGAGGAAGAAGAAAAGCGATCCAAGCGACAAGGACTCAAATGAACACAAATGTCTCTCTCTCACAAGTCACTAAGCTATGGAATGAGTTTGGGACTTGGAGAGGATTTGATCTTTTGTTTTGTGTCTTGGAGTGAAGTCTAGAGCTCTTGTATTGAATGCAAATTGCTGGAAACTTGGATCCCTTGAAGTGGTGGTGGTTGGGGGGTATTTATAGCCCCAACCACCAAACCAACCGTTGGGGAGGCTGTCTGTCGATGGGCACACCAGACAGTCCGGTGTGCCAGCCACGTCACCCAACCGTTAGGGTTCTGAAGATTCTGACCGTTGGAGCGCTGACTCCTTGGGGCACCGGATAGTCCGGTGCCGCACCGGGCAGGCTTTGTTCACTGTCCGGTGTGCCTTCTGGCGCTGCTCTGACTCTGCGTGAACTGTTCGCGCACTGTTCATGCTCACTATTCACTTTTGCAGACGACCGTTGGCGCAGTAGCCATTGCTCTGCTTGGCGCACCAGACAGTCCGGTGCTACACTGGACAGTCCGGTGAATTATAGCGGAGCGACCTCCGAGAAAACCGAAGCTGAGGAGTTCAGAGTGTACGGTCCCTGGTGCACTGGACACTGTCCGGTAGCACACCGGACAGTCAGGTGCGCCAGACCAGGGCACACTTCGGTTTTCTTTTGCTCCTTTCTTTTGAACCCTAACTTGTTCTTTTTATTGGTTTGTGTTGAACCTTTGGCACCTGTAGAACATATAATCTAGAGCAAAATAGTTAGTCCAATTATTTGTGTTGGGCAATTCAACCACCAAAATCATTTAGGAAAAGGTTTGACCCTATTTCCCTTTCAATCTCCCCCTTTTTGGTGATTGATGCCAACACAAACCAAAGCAAATGTATAAGTGTTGAATTGAACTAGTTTGCTTAAGGTAAGTGCAAAGGTTGCTTGGAATTAAACCAATTTATATTTTACATGGATTGCTTTCTTTCTTTTAACATTTTGGACCACATTTGCACCACTTGTTTTGTTTTTGCAAACTCTTTTGGAAAATCTTTTCAAAGCCTTTTTGCAAATAGTCAAAGGTAAATGAATAAGATTTCGAGAAGCATTTTCAAGATTCGAAATTTTCTCCCCCTGTTTCAAATGCTTTTCCTTTGACTTAAACAAAACTCCCCCTGGATGAAATTCTCCTCTTAGTGTTCAAGAGGGTTTTACCAATATGAAAAAGATTTAGATACCAATTGAAAAATCCTTCTTTGAATATATCAATATAGATACCAATTAAGATATAATTTCTAGGGGAATACCAATTTTGAAAGATATTAACAAGATACCAATTGAAAACTTTATTTTGAAAATTTTGAAATTGGTGATGATGCGATCCTTTTGCTTTGGGCCAATACTTTCTCCCCCTTTGGCATTAATCGCCAAAAACGGAGACTTTGTGAGCCCTTTTTCTTTCTCCCCATTGGTACAAGTAATAAGAGTGAAGATTATACCAATTGAGAGTGGAGTGATGGCGAAGGGTAAACAATACCGATAGAGTGGAGTGGAAGCCTTGTCTTCGCCGAAGACTCCATTTCACTTTCAATCTATGACTTAGTATAGAAATACACTCGAAAACACATTGGTCATAGACATAAAAGAGATATGATCAAAGTTATATAAATGAGATATGTGTGCAAAGTATCAATCAAAACTCCGAGAATCAAGAATGTTTAGCTCATTCTTAAGTTTGGTAAAGGTTTTCTCATCTAATGGTTTGGTAAAGATATCGGCTAGTTGTTCTTTGGTGCTAACATAAGCAATCTCGATATCCCCCCTTTGTTGGTGATCTCTCAAAAAGTGATACCGAATGGCTATGTGCTTAGTGCGGCTGTGTTCAACGGGATTATCCACCATGCGGATTGCACTCTCATTATCACATAGGAGAGGGACTTTGCTAAATTTGTAGCCATAGTCCCTGAGGGTTTGCCTCATCCAAAGCAATTGCGCGCAACAATGGCCTGCAGCAATATACTCGGCCTCGGTGGTAGAAAGAGCTACTGAGTTTTGTTTCTTTGAAGCCCAAGACACCAGGGATCTCCCTAGAAACTGACAAGTCCCTGATGTGCTCTTCCTATCAATTTTACACCCTGCCCAATCAACATCTGAATATCCTAATAAATCAAAAGAGGATCCCTTGGGGTACCAAAGACCAAACTTAGGAGTATAAACTAAATATCTCAAGATTCTTTTCACGGCCCTAAGGTGAACTTCCTTAGGATCGTCTTGGAACCTTGCACACATGCATACGGAAAGCATAATATCCGGTCAAGATGCACATAAATAGAGTAGAGATCCTATCATTGACCGGTATACCTTTTGATCTACTGATTTACCTCCCATGTCGAGGTCAAGATGCTCATTGGTTCCCATGGGTGTCTTGATGGGTTTGGCATCCTTCATTCCAAACTTGGTAAGTATGTCTTGAATGTACTTTGTTTGGCTGATGAAGGTGCCTTCTTGGAGTTGCTTGACTTGAAATCCTAAGAAATACTTCAACTCCCCCATCATAGACATCTCGAATTTCTGTATCATGATCCTACTAAACTCTTCACAAGTAGATTTGTTAGTAGACCCAAATATGATATCATCAACATAAATTTGGCATACAAACAAATCTTTTGCAATAGTTTTGGTAAAGAGAGTAGGATCGGATTTTTCGACTTTGAAGCCATTAGTGATAAGAAAATCTCTTAGGCATTCATACCATGCTCTTGGGGCTTGCTTGAGCCCATAAAGCGCCTTAGAGAGTTTATACACATGGTTAGGGTACTCACTATCTTCAAAGCCAGGAGGTTGCTCAACATAGACCTCTTCCTTGATTGGTCCATTGAGGAAGGTACTTTTTCACATCCATTTGATAGAGGTTAAAGCCATGGTAAGTAGCATAGGCAAGTAATATACGAATTGACTCAAGCCTAGCTACGGGTGCATAGGTTTCACCGAAATCCAGACCTTCGACTTGTGAATATCCCTTGGCCACAAGTCGGGCTTTGTTCCTTGTCACCATACCATGTTCATCTTGTTAGTTGCAGAAAACCCACTTGGTTCCTATGGTTAGGACGTGGAACTAAATGCCATACCTCATTCCTCGTGAAGTTGTTGAGCTCCTCTGCATTGCTAGCACCCAATCCGAATCTCTTAGTGCATCCTCTACCATGTATGGCTCAATAGAGGAAACAAAAGAGTAATGTAAACAAAAATGAGCGACCTGAGATCGAGTGGTTACCCCCTTATGAATATTGCTGAGGATGGTGTTCACAGGGTGATCTCTTTGAATTGCCTAGTGGACTCTTGGGTGTGGCGGTCTTTGACCCTGTCCTTCTTGGTCATCTTCCTTGTCTTGATTTTCTTCATCTCCCCCTTGATCATTGCCTTCTCCTTGAGGTGGCTCATCTTCTTGATCTTCTTCATCATCTCGAGCCTGTTCCTTATCTTGAGTTGGTGGAGATGCTTGTATGAAAAATGATGGTTGATCTTGTGCTTGTGGAGGCTCTTCGGATTCCTTAGGACACACATCCCCAATGGACATGTTCCTTAGCGCAATGCATGGAGCCTCTTCATCATCTAGCTCATCAAGATCAACTTGCTCCACTTGGGAGCCATTAGTCTCATCAAACACAATGTCACAAGAAACTTCAACTAGTCTAGTGGACTTGTTAAAGACTCTATATGCCCTTGTGTTTGAGTCATAACCAAGTAAAAAGCCTTCTACAGCCTTAGGAGCAAATTTAAATTTTCTACCTCTTTTAACAAGAATAAAACATTTGCTACCAAAGACTCTAAAATATGAAACATTGGGCTTTTTACCGGTTAGGAGTTCATAAGATGTCTTCTTGAGGATTCGGTGAAGGTAGAGTCGGCTGATGGCATAGCAAGCGGTGTTGATTGCTTCCGCCCAAAACCGGTCCGAAGTCTTGTACTCATCAAGCATGGTCCTCGCCATATCAAGTAGAGTTCTATTCTTCCTCTCTACTACACCATTTTGTTGAGGTGTGTAGGGAGAAGAAAACTCATGCTTGATGCCCTCGTCCTCAAGAAAGCCTTCAATTTGAGAGTTCTTGAACTCCGTCCTGTTGTCGCTTCTTATCTTCTTGATCCTTAATCCGAACTCGTTTTGAGCCCGTCTTAAGAATCTCTTTAAGGTCTCTTGGGTTTGTGATTTTCCTGCAAAAAGAACACCCAAGTGAAGCGAGAATAATCATCCACTATTACAAGACAATACTTACTCCCGCCGATGCTTATGTAAGCTATCGGGCTGAATAGATCCATGTGGAGTAGCTCAAGCGGCCTGTCGGTCGTCATGATGTTCTTGTGTGGATGGTGGGCACCAACTTGCTTCCCTGCTTGACATTCGCTACAAACTCTGTCTTTCTCAAAATGAACATTTGTTAGTCCCAAAATGTGTTCTCCCTTTAGAAGTTTGTGAAGATTCTTCATCCCAACATGGGCTAGTCGGTGATGCCAGAGCCAACCCATATTAGTCTTAGCAATTAAGCAAGTATCGAGTTCAGCTCTAATAAAATCAACTAAGTATAGCTGACCCTCTAATACTCCCTTAAATGCTACTGAATCATCACTTCTTCTAAAGACAGTAACACCTATATCCGTAGAAAGACAGTTGTATCCCATTTTGCATAATTGAGAAACTGAAAGCAAGTTATAATCTAAGGAATCTACAAGAAAAATATTGGAAATGGAATGGTCAGGTGATATAGCAATTTGGGGATAGCTCTTTTGGGATCTTCATTTTTCTCGTAGGAGGAGAACATCCTTTGCTCCCCTGTCATGTGGTTTGTGCACCCGCTATCAATTATCCAACTTGAGCCCTCGGATGCATAAACCTACAAAACAAGTTTAGGCCTTGTTCTTAGGTACCCAAACGGTCTTGGGTCCTTTGACATTAGAAACAAGCACCTTGGGTACCCAAACACAAGTCTTGGAGCCCTTGTGTTTACCCCCAACATATTTGGCAACTACTTTGCCTAATTTGTTAGTAAGTACATAAGAAGCATCAAAAGTCTTAAATGAATCATTAGGCTCATTTGATGCAATAGGAGTTTTCTTTTTAGGCAATTTAACATGGGTTGATTGCCTAGAGCTAGATGTCTCATTCTTATACATAAAAGCATGATGAGGTCTAGAGTGAGACTTCCTATAATGAATTCTCCTAATTTTGTGCTTAGGATAACCAGCAGGATATAAAATGTAACCCTCATTATCCTGTGCCATGGGAGCCTTGCCCTTAACAAAATTGGACAATTTCTTAGGGGCATTAAGCTTGACATTGTCTCCCTGTTGGAAGCCAATGCCATCCTTGATGCCATGGTGTCTCCCATTGTAGAGCATGCTCCTAGCAAATTTAAATTTTTCATTTTCCATCTCATGCTCATTAATTTTGCTAGTCAGTTGTGCTATGTGATAATTTTGTTGTTTAATTAAAGCTAGGTGATCATGGATAGCAACAACATTAATATCTCTACATCTCATGCAAATAGACACATGATCAACGGTGGATGTAGAGGGTTTGCAAACATTTAATTCATTAATCTTAGCATGTAAAATAGCATTCTCATTTCTAAGATTGGAAACAACATCATTGCAAACATTTAAATCTTTAGCCTTTGAAATTAAGCTAGCATTTTCAATTTTAAGGCTAGAAATTGATTCATTCAATTTATCAATCTTAGCAATCATACTAGCATTATCATTTTTAAGATTGACAATTGAATCATGACCAACATTTGATTTCTCAACCTTAGCAAGTAAATTAGCATTCTCATTCCTAAGGTTAGAGATAGTGTCATGGCAAATGCTAACCTCACTAGTTAATTTTTCACATTTCTCTAATTCCTGAGCATAAGCATTTTTCACCTTAACATGCTTTTTGTTTTCTTTAATAAGGAAGTCCTCTTGACTAACCAAGAGTTTATCCTTCTCATGAATAGCACCTATCAATTCATTTAGTTTTTCCTTTTGTTGCATGTTTAGGTTGGCAAAAAGAGCAAGCAAATCATCTTCATCATCACTAGAGCTACCCTCATCACTAGATGTTGCATATTTAGTGGAGGCTCTAGATTTTACCTTCTTCTTTTTGCCGTCCTTTGCCATGAGGCACTTATGGCCGACATTGGGGAAGAGGAGGCCTTTGGTGACGGTGATGTTGGCGGCGTCCTCGTCGAAGGAGGAGTCGGTGGAGCTCTCATCGGAGTCCCACTCCCGACACACGTGGGCATCGCCGCCCTTCTTCTTGTAGTATCTCTTCTTCTCCTTCTTCTTTCCCTTCTTGTCGTTGTCCCTGTCACTATCACTAGATAGAGGACATTTAGCAATAAAGTGACCGAGCTTACCACACTTGTAGCACACTTTCTTGGAGCGGGGTTTGTAATCCTTCAACCTCCTTTGCTTGAGGATCTGGCGGAAGCTCTTGATGATGAGCTCCATTTCCTCGTTGTCGAGCTTAGAGGCGTCGATGGGGAGCCTACTTGATGTAGACTCTTCTTTCTTTTCTTCCATCGCTTTGAATACGACGGGTTGCACCTCGGGTGTGGAGGTGGCACCTCGCTCGATGATTTGTTTGGAGCCTTTGATCATCAATTCAAAGCTCACAAACTTTCCTATAACGTCCTCGGGAGACATTAGCTTGTATCTAGGATCACCACGAATTAATTGAACTTGTGTAGGCTTATAAAAACGAGTGATCTTAGAATAACCATGACCATTTCATGGTCATCCCATTTTGTGCTCCCGAGGTTGCACACTTGATTCACCAAGGTCTTGAGCCGGTTGTATATGGCTTGTAGATCCTCTCCTTGGTTGAGGACGAACCGACCGAGCTCCCCCTCGATCGTCTCCCGCTTGGTGATCTTTGTCACCTCATCCCCTTCGTGCGCGGTCTTGAGCACGTCCCAAATCTCTTTGGCACTCTTCAACCCTTGCACCTTATTATACTCCTCTCGACTTAGAGAGGCGAGGAGTATAGTAGTGGCTTGAGAGTTGAAGTGCCGGATTTGGGCAACTTCGTCCGAGTCATATGCTTCATCCCCCACGGATGGTACCTGTGCTCCAAACTAAACAATGTCCCAAATGCTAGCGTGGAGTGAGGTTAGACGATGCCTCATTTTATCACTCCACATACAGTAATCTTCACCATCAAAAACCGGTGGTTTGCCTAATGGGATGGAAAGTAAAGGAGTGCGTTTGGAAATACAGGGATAACGTAAGGGTATCTTACTAAACTTCTTGCACTCATGGCGCTTAGAAGTGACGGACGGTGCGTCGGAGCCGGAGGTGGATGGCGACGAAGAGTCGGTCTCGTAGTAGACCACCTTCTTCATCTTCTTCTTGTCGCCACTCCGGTGCGACTTATCGCGGGGAGGTGATTCCTCCCTTCCTTTGGCGCCGGATTCCTTTGATGGAGCCTTCCCATGGCTTGCGTCGGTTTCCATCTCCCTCTTGGTGGATCCTCCCGACATCACTTCGAGTTGTTAGACTCTAATGAAGTACCAGGCTCTGATACCAATTGAAAGTCGCCTAGAGGGGGGTGAATAGGCGGAACCTGAAATTTATAACTTTAAAGCACAACTACAAGCCAGGGTTAGCGTTAGAAATAAAATTGAGTCTGAAAGAGAGGGCAAAAAACAAATCAACCAATAAATAAAGCGAGTGATACGGTGATTTGTTTTACCGAGGTTCGGTTCTTGCAAACCTAGTCCCCATTGAGGTGGTCACAAAGACCGGGTCTCTTTCAACCCTTTCCCTCTCTCAAACGGTCACTTAGACCGAGTGAGCTTTTCTCCTTAATCAAACGGGTCACTTAGACCCCTACAAAGACCACCACAACTTGGTGTCTCTTGCTTTGATTACAAGTTTCTTGAGAACAAGAATAGAGGAAGAAGAAAAGCGATCCAAGCGACAAGAACTCAAATGAACACAAATGTCTCTCTCTCACAAGTCACTAAGCTTTGGAATGAGTTTGGGACTTGGAGAGGATTTGATCTTTTGTTTTGTGTCTTGGAGTGAAGTCTAGAGCTCTTGTATTGAATGCAAATTGCTGGAAACTTGGATCCCTTGAAGTGGTGGTGGTTGGGGGGTATTTATAGCCCCAACCACCAAACCAACCATTGGGGAGGCTGTCTGTCGATGGGCGCACCGGACAGTCTGGTGCGCCACCGGACATTGTCCGGTGCGCTAGCCACGTCACCCAACCGTTAGGGTTCTGAAGATTCTGACCGTTGGAGCGCTGACTCCTTGGGGCACCGGACAGTCCGGTGCCGCACCGAGCAGACACTGTTCACTGTCTAGTGCGCCTTCTGGTGCTGCTCTAACTCTGCATGAACTGTCCGCGCACTGTTCATGCTCACTGTTCACTTTTGCAGACGACTGTTGGCGCAGTAGCCGTTGCTCCACTTGGCGCACCGGACAGTACGGTGCTACACCGGACAGTCTGGTGAATTATAGCGGAGTGACCTCTAAGAAACCCGAAGATGAGGAGTTTAGAGTGTACGGTCCATGGTGCACTGGACACTGTCCAGTGGTGCACTGGACACTGTCCGGTGGCACATCGGACAGTCCGTTGCGCCAGACCAGGGCACACTTCGGTTTTCTTTTGCTCCTTTCTTTTGAACCCTAACTTGTTCTTTTTATTGGTTTGTGTTGAACCTTTGGCACCTATAGAACATATAATCTAGAGCAAACTAGTTAGTCCAATTATTTGTGTTGGGCAATTCAACCACCAAATTCATTTAGGAAAAGGTTTGACCCTATTTCCCTTTTAGATCCTTGCATAGATCAAGGGGGAGCGGCACTTTTGCATGGATGCTCCAATGAGGATTAGTGTGTGGTATCGACTCTTTGAGTGCTTAGCAAGACATTAAGGCATCTTCTAATCCTTGCTTTACTACACACATTTACATTTGAGAAATTTACTTCAAATATTTACTTTATTAGAAAATGCCACGCTACTATAGGGTTGGACATTAGGATGCAAAACTCTTTGACACACATTAGGCACTGTGGTAAACTTGGGCCTACAATTAGGACTTGATTTCAGCAAGATTTTTAGAGAAGTCCAAATCAACCTTCCACACTTGGGCGTCGTGGTTCTTTCAATTGGTTTCAAAGACTTGTGCTCAGTAGTTTAGCTTAAACTCTTTGAGTTACAATGTTTGACTAGGATGGACCTCATCCTTTCATTTAGGACTCGACAGCTATTGTTAAGGATATATATTAGGGGTACCCAAGACAGTCCAACAATGAATGCATTGACTATTGGGACTGAGTAATTCGGACTTGGTCAAGGGACTTAGACTCGGACTAGAGAACTCAGACTCAGTTGGGGGACTCGAACTCGGACGTCAAGGGACTGGACCCACATGTCAGAACAGGATCAACATGTATGAACAAAAAAGGGAAGATGATGATTTGTGATAAGGACGACATCTTTGTAATATATGTATATCCTGATTTATAAGAGAATCCACATGTAAAGAAAAAGATAGATTTCCTTTATTGTAGGGAGGATCATTTTAGACCAACCTCCATCCTTATCTAGCTGATGTTTAGATAAGCTTCATATAATCTAGCACACCTCCTTGGACTATAAAAGGGGGCGGTAACGCATATCCATGACACATCATAAACAATAGCCACCAACATACAGGATGTAGGGTATTATCTCGCATCAAGGCCCAAACTTGTCTAAATCCTCGTGTCCTTTATGTGCTTACTTTTAGTTTCTCAATATTGTGATCCACCCCATACAAATTCAGTACCAAAATTTCCTCAGCAAAAAGCAACTAGGACCTTTCTGGTTTCAATGATTAATGGAAGCACAAGATTATTATGACAAATGTATGTTTGGTAGAGGTAAATTGAAGTTAGGTCACATTGATGGAGATTGTTTAGGCAATCTATGGTTTGTATGCCCCTGATTATGGATTTTTCGATTTTGAAAGGATTGAAGACAAGGTTAAGGATGAAATAGTTCTAAATTTCATTTGGATTAGAAGACATTGAGAATAGTTTAGGATTTTGTTTCCATTTAACTATTGGTACTCGCCTTCCTCAGCGAGTAGATCCAACGGGTGTGAGGAAAGAATGCTTGCAAGGTTCAACGGGGAGTGGTAATAGCTCTATTAATCTGCCCCCTTAAGGGTGCTGTACGGGGGTATTTATAGGTGCCCGAGTGCCTATCGCCCTGAAACAAGGACGTTTATGCCCTCGAGAACCTAGAGTATCCTCAGAATATTCCCCCACGGGGAGGTTACAGACCGTCATTACAGAAAAGGCTATTACAGATGAGGCCCGTAACACGCTTATCCCTATGGGGCCCGTTACAATGGGCCGAATCCCACTTGGGCTTCCGGACCAGATGAGGACGTGAGGTTAGCAGACATCGTCGGAGTCTTGCCTTCATCTCGCGATGGATAAAAGCGAAGGGCGCCCGCGAAGTCCAGTCGTGAAGTCCCCAACGGAGCTGCGTCCTTGGCGTCGTTGGTGGAGCAAGGCGACGAAGGCGACGAAGGCATCGAGCGAAGGGTGGCGTCTTCGCCTTCGTCCCAACATTAACCATACTATAAAGAGGGTATGGACTAGTAACTTGACCTAGATTAGTGTGGTGCACACTAGTTGTCTTTAGCTCTAGGTGGCTTCAGGGAGATCCAAAAGAAGTTTGGATGAAAACTCATTTACTAAATTTTCAAAGTTGGACAAGTTAGAGGGGTTTTTTGAGGCATCAAACACTGAGTTTCAAATTGTTAAACCAATGGTGACTATTATGACACCTCCATGTATGCAATCCAAGAGAGCATGACCATTGGACCCTATGAACAGTACAACATTGGACCAATAAGTTGAGTCTGATAGTATATGGAAATAGGTGAAAGGGAAATGTGCCCTTGGGCCATTTCTATAAGTGTTTTAGTGATTAGATGTCCAACACATATTGATTGAGTTCTAATGTGTAAGAAGTGTGAATCAAAGAACAAGGTATGTTTCTAGACTTAGTAAATTGTTTTTAAGTACTAACATGTTTATCTAAGTGATAGAAACAGTGACAAAAGAAGAAGAAAAGAATTGGAAAATACTTGGCTGTATACAGAAAACATCTGCTCGGGCCTGGCACACTGGACTATTCGGTGGTGCACCGGACAGTGTCTGGTGCCCCAGGCTAAGTCGACGGTGAACCGACTGCTCTTGGGAAACGACGGAGTAACATGGCTATAAATCATCGGACTGTCCGGTGGTGCACCAGATTGTCCGGTGAGTCGTCAGCAACGAACTCGTCGCTCTCGGGAAAATAAAAAGGCGACGTGGCTATAATTCACTGGACTGTCCGGTGGTGCACCGGACTGTCCGGTGAGCCATGGCGCTCGCAGCCAACGGTCGGCAGCGAGATCTGCGGGCGACACGTGGCCAGGCCAACGGTCGATTAGGCACACCAGACTGTCCGGTGTACACCGGACAGTGTCCGGTGCGCCAATGAGACCGCCGGCTCAACGGTCAGATGCGCCCGATATGGAAGGAGATCGCGCACCAGACAAGCTACAGGACCTGTCCGGTGGCGCACCGGACTATTCGGTGCGCCACTCGGCAGAAGGCTAGAATAGCCTTCCATGTTGATCTCCAACGGCTCCTAGCTACCTTGGGGCTATAAAAGGGACCCCTAGGCGCATGGAGCAGTACACTAAGCTTACATGAAATATCCTAAGACACCTAGACTCTGCATTCACGCAAACGGATCATAGTTCTTGAGATTTGAGCACTTTCGAGTTGTAAACTCCTCGCGCTGTGTTTGTGTGCTCACTTCTTCTCTTGTGTGCGTGGTTGTGCTGCGGATTTGAGTCTTGTGTGCGTTGCTGTTGAGAACACCTAGAGGGGGGTGAATAGGTGATCCTGTAAAATCAAACACTGAATAGCCACAAACTAGAAAGTGCTCAAATCTCAAGAACTATGATCCGTTTGCGTGAATGCAGAGTCTAGGTGTCTTAAGATATTTCATGTAAGCTTAGTGTACTGCTCCATGCGCCTAGGGGTCCCTTTTATAGCCCCAAGGCAGCTAGGAGCTGTTGGAGATCAACATGGAAGGCTATTCTTGCCTTCTGCCGAGTGGCACACCGAACAGTCCGGTGCGCCACCGGACAGGTCCTGTAGCTTGTCCGGTGCGCGATCTCCTTCCATATCGGGCGCATCCGACCGTTGAGCCGGCAGTCTCGTTGGCGCACCGGACACTGTCCGGTGTACACCGGATAGTCCGGTGTGCCCAATCGATCGTTGGCCTAGCCACGTGTCGCCAGCAGATCTCGCTGCCGACCGTTGGCCACGAGCGCCATGGCTCACCAGACAGTCCGGTGCACCACCAGATAATCCAGCGAATTATTGCCACTCGCCTTTTTCTTTTCCCGAGAGCGACGAGTTCATTGCTGACGACTCACCGGACAGTCTGGTGCACACCGGACAGTCCGGTGATTTATAGTCGTGTTACTCCGTCGTTTCCCGAGAGCAGCCGGTTCACCGTCGACTTAACCTGGGGCACGGGACACTGTTCAGTGCACCACCGGACACTGTCCGGTGCAACACCGGACAGTCCGGTGTGCCAGGCCCGAGCAGATGTTGTCTGTATACAGCCAACTCTTTTCCAATTCTTTTCTTCTTCTTTTGTCACTGTTTCTATCACTTAGATAAACATGTTAGTACTTAAAAACAATTTACTAAGTCTAGAAACATACCTTGTTCTTTGATTCACTCTTCTTACACATTAGAACTCAATCAATATGTGTTGGACATCTAATCACCAAAACACTTATAGAAATGGCCCAAGGGCACATTTCCCTTTCAATCTCCCCCTTTTTGGTGATTTATGCCAACACATTAAAAAGCGACACAAGAAGTGCAATATCAATTCAAATTGAAGACCAAATTCTCTTAACTTAGGATTTGGCATATTTGGATCATTCTTTGCCACCACTTAGTTTGTTTTTGCAAATCAAATTCTTTTTCCTATCTCTAAGTCAAACACTCTTGTTTGTGCAAACAGAGAGATACTCCAAGAGTGAAATTTGTCAAGTGTCAAAAACTCCCTCTTTTCCCGAAAAAAACTCCCCATAAGAGACCAAATTTTGCAATAAGAGTATTTTGGACAAATCACAAATTCTAACTCTACTATTTTCAAAATCCACAAGTGGTTGGCTGATCCATTTGCTTTGGCCTTAATTTCTCCCCCTTTGGCATTAAGCACCAAAACGGGATCATTTTTGGCCCCCTTAACCCCACTTTCTCACCAAAAATGGCAATTAAGAGCAAAAGGCAATGAGAGCACAAGTATGAACTTGGAATTAAATACACTAATACCGTAGTGCAGTGGAAGTCTTTGCATCGTCCAAGTTCATTTTCCCTTTCAATGTACATTCGAGACTACATCAAGTGTACTCAAACAAACAAATTAGTCTCAAAGGGATCAAGTTGTAGCACATCTCCCCCTAAACATGTGCACATCTGCATACGGACTTGTGAGGTCCGGAGATGACTTGTACAACTTGAGCACCATAAATAAACAATAACTGATTTAAATGCATAAAGTAACATGATCAAAGGCACAGAACACATGTATGCTATAGATCAATCCAAGTTACGCGAATCTAAGACATTTAGCTCACTACGCAACCTGCAAAACCTTTTCTCATCTAAAGGCTTAGTGAAGATATCGGCTACCTTTTCTCATCTAAAGGCTTAGTGAAGATATCACCTATCGCCATCGTGCGCATTGCGGCCGTCGGAACTTCTTCTTCATCTATATCATCAAGATCAACTTGCTCTCTTGGAGAGCCATTAGCCTCATCAAATACAACGTCGCTAGAGACTTCAACTAATCCTGATGATTTGTTGAAGACCCTATACGCCTTTGTATTTGAGTCATATCCTAGTAAAAACCCTTCTACTGCCTTAGGAGCAAATTTTGAATGTCTACCTTTCTTCACCAGAATGTAGCATTTGCTACCAAATACACGAAAGTAAGAGACATTGGGTTTGTTACCGGTAAGGAGTTCGTAGGAGGTCTTCTTGAGGAGGCGATGTAGATAGAGCCGGTTTATGGCGTGGCAGGCTGTGTTCAAGGTTTCCGACCAAAACCGCTCGGGCGTCTTGAACTCCCCAAGCATCGTTCTCGCCATGTCAATTAGCGCCCTGTTCTTCCTCTCTACCACACCATTTTGCTGTGGTGTGTAGGGAGCGGAGAACTCGTGCTTGATGCCTTCCTCCTCAAGATACTCTTTAACTTGTAGATTTTTGAATTCAGACCCATTGTCGCTTCTTATTTTTTTCACCTTTAGCTCAAATTCATTTTGAGCCCTCCTTAGAAAGTTCTGATTTGTCCTACAAAAAGAACACCCAAGTGAAGCGGGAAAATCATCAACAATTACAAGACCATACTTACTTCCCCCGATGCTGAGGTAGGCAACGGGTCCAAAGAGATCCATGTGAAGAAGCTCCAGTGGTCTTGATGTCGTCATCACGTTCTTGCTGTGATGAGTGCTTCCCACCTATTTCCCTGCCTGACATGCTGCACAAGGTCTGTCTTTCTCAAAACAGACATCGGTTAGTCCTAACACATGATCTCCCTTTAGAAGCTTATGAAGGTTCTTCATCCCAACATGTGCTAGACGGCGATACCAAAGCCAGCCCATATTAGTCTTAGCCATTAAGCATGCATCTAGATCAGCATTCTCTTTCGAAAAATCAACTAAATAGAGCTTGTCGTCTAATACACCCTTAAAAGCTAATGAACCATCACTCCTTCTAAAGACAGATACATCTACATTTGTGAATAAACAATTATAACCCATGTTACATAATTGACTCATAGACAATAAGTTGTACCCGATCGATTCAACTAAAAACACATTGGAGATAGAATGCTCGGATGTGATGGCTACCTTTCCCAATCCTTTAACCTTGCCTTGGTTCCCATCTCCAAAGATGATTGAATCCTAGGAGTCCTTGTTCTTGACGTTGGAGGTGAACATTTTCTTCTCCCCCGTCATGTGGTCCGTGCATCCGCTGTCGATAATCCAGCTTGAGCCCCCGGATGCATAAACCTGCAAGGCAGTTTAAGCTTGGGTTTTAGGTACCCAACTCTTGTTGGGCCCTACAAGGTTAGTCACAATAACTTTTGGAACCCAAATACAAGTCTTGTCTCCCTTGCATTTGGATCCCAATTTTCTAGCTACTACTTTTTGTATTTTTACATGAAAGTACAAAAGAAGTATTGCAAGCGTGATAAACAATAGTAGGACCATTGCAAACTCTCCTAGGCGCATGAGACACAACATGATTATGCCTAGGCCTATTTCTACCATAATCATGAGTGGAGCTAGAAGCAACTATAGCATGAGAAGTATGATAACTAGGTAAAATAGCATGATCATAGCATCTATCATTATAAGCATTCCTAGAAAGTTTCGTATCATAAATATAGGCATGATTCTTTTGGGAACTACTAGCCATAGGGGCCTTCCCTTTCTCCTTGAGAACGAGAGTCCTTTGGCTTGTTAAGTTCTTGGTTTCCTTTTGAAAACCAAGTCCATCCTTAATTGAGGGGTGTCTACCAATAGTGTAGGCATCCCTAGCAAATTTTAATTTATCAAAATCAACTTTGCAAGTCTTAAGTTGAGCATAAAGACTTGCCACCTCATCGTTTAATTTAGCAATAGAAATAAGATGTTCATCACAGACATTAACATCAAAGTCCTTACATCTATTGCAAATAACTACATGTTCTACACATGATCTAGTTGCATTTGCTTCCTCTAGTTTAGCATTTAATTCAACATTTAAATCTTTTAGACTAGAGACAGATTCATGACAAGCCGACAACTCAGATGATAGCATTTCATTTCTTTTAATTTCTAAAGCAAGAGATTTTTGAACACTAACAAATTTATCATGTTCTTCATACAAAATGTCCTCTTGCTTTTCTAGAAGTCTATCCTTTTCATTAAGAGCATCAATTAGTTCATTTATTTTGTCTACTTTAGCTCTATCTAAACCCTTAAATAAATCAGTGTAATCTAATTCATCATCAGATGGTTCCTCATCACTAGAAGAAGAGTACTTGGGGGTATCTCGAATGCGTACCTTCTTCTCTTTAGCCACAAGGCAAGTATGGCGTTCGATCAGATTCTGGGTGACATCAGCAAGGGAGTAACTACTCGCTCACGATTAGCTAATTTTTGTGAGCATTACTCGTTTGTCTCTTCTATTAAGCCTTTCAGGGTAGAAGAGGCCTTGCAGGATCCGAATTGGGTGTTGGCCATGCAGGAAGAGCTCAACAACTTCAAAAGAAATGAAGTCTGGAGCCTGGTGCCACGTCCAAAGCAAAACGTTGTGGGAACCAAGTGGGTGTTCCACAACAAGCAAGACGAGCACGGAGTGGTGACAAGAAACAAGGCTCGACTTGTGGCAAAAGGTTATGCCCAAGTTGCAGGTTTGGACTTTGAGGAGACTTTTGCTCCTGTTGCTAGGCTAGAGTCAATTTGGATATTATTAGCCTATGCTGCTCACCACTCTTTTAGGATGTTCCAAATGGACGTGAAGAGCGCTTTCCTCAATGGGCCAATCAAGGAGGAGGTATACGTGGAACAACCCCCTGGCTTTGAGGATGACAAGTATCCTGACCATGTATATAAGCTCTCTAAGGTGCTCTATGGACCTAAGCAAGCCCTAAGAGCATGGTATGAATGCCTTAGAGATTTCTTAATTGCTAATGCTTTCAAGGTTGGGAAAGCTGATCCTACTCTTTTTACAAAGACTTGTGATGGTGATCTCTTTGTGTGCCAAATTTATGTCGATGACATAATATTTGGTTCTACTAACCAAAAGTCTTGTGAGGAGTTTAGCAGGGTGATGATGCAAAAGTTTGAGATATCGATGATGGGCGAGTTGACCTACTTTCTTGGATTCCAAGTGAAGCAACTCAAGGACGACACTTTCATCTCCCAAACAAAGTACACTCAAGATCTTCTCAAGAGGTTTGGGATGAAGGACGCCAAGCCCGCAAAAACACCAATGGGAACTGACGGGCATCTTGACCTCAATAAAGGAGGTAAGTCCGTTGATCAAAAGGCATACCGGTCAATGATAGGTTCATTACTTTATCTTTGTGCTAGTAGACCAGACATTATGCTTAGTGTATGCATGTGTGCTAGATTTCAATCCGACCCCAAGGAATGTCACCTTGTGGCCGTTAAGCGAATTCTTAGGTATTTAGTTTCTATGCCTTGCTTTGGGATCTGCTATCCAAAGGGGTCTACATTTGACTTGATTGGATACTCAGACTCCGACTATGCCGGGTGCAAGGTTGATAGGAAGAGCACATTAGGGACATGCCAATTTCTAGGAAGGTCTCTGGTGTCCTGGAGTTCCAAGAAACAAACATTCGTTTCCCTATCCACTGCTGAGGCCGAGTACGTTGCCGCAGGACAGTGTTGCGCGCAACTACTTTGGATGAGGCAAACCCTCCGGGACTTTGGCTACAATCTGAGCAAAGTCCCACTCCTATGTGACAATGAGAGTGCAATCCGCTTGGTGGAGAATCCTGTTGAACACAGCCGCACTAAGCACATAGACATCCGGTATCACTTCCTGAGAGACCACCAGCAAAAGGGAGATATCGAGGTGACCATATTAGCACCGAGAACCAGCTAGCCGATATCTTCACTAAGACGTTAGATGAGAAAAGATTTTGCAGGTTGTGTAGTGAGCTAAATGTCTTAGATTCGCGTAACATGGATTGATCTATAGCATACATGTGTTCTATGCCTTTGATCATGTTACTTTAAGCATTTAAATCAATTATCATGTGTTTATGGTGCTCAAGTTGTACAGTCATCCTCGGACCTCACAAGTCCGTATGCAAATGTGCACATGTTTAGGGGGAGATGTGCTACAACTTGATCCCTTTGAGACTAATTTGTTTGTTTGAGTACACTTGATGTAGTCTCGAAGGTACATTGAAAGGGAAAGTGAACTTGGACAATGCAAAGACTTCCACTGCACTTCGGTTGTTGAGGACTTGTTCTCAAATGCTATGAATTAAGAACAAGGCAACACAGAAAAAAGTTAAATGGTTAATGCCCTTCGTCCTTCGAAGCATTATCTCCCTTAGGATATAACGATCTTTGGACGAAAGTCATAAAGGACATACCTTCATCATTATAATTTACATTGATGAAAGAAGGAGCATATGAAACATGAGAAATAACATGAATAATCACATAACATCCTTTATATCTTTATTATATGATCATGGATGAATAAGAACAATAGCGAATTACATTTATACCTTCGGCTTGACAGAAGACAAAAATACAAGTGTGACACACGAGCCGGTACAAGTCAGCGTGAATAGTACGGTGGTACTGTTCATCTATTTATAGGCACAGGGCGCAGCCTGTGTGAAATTACATTCATGTCCTTCATGCTTACTATTGAATTAAGAACAATTTGTTGGGGACTATATAGCCTTTTCCTCCTTAAGTCGGTTCCTTTTTCTGCTACTGAGTCGAAGCTCCCTTGCGCGCAGCTTCGGCGCTGGTTCAGCCTTCGTTCTGACCCTGCTCCCATATTGTGTATAGCTTCATCCTGAGTCCGAAGGTGCCTATATGTGTATTACACTTGGGAAACATTGTTAATCATGTTTTTTAGGACCTTCGGAAGACAAAGGCCCCCAAAAGTAGCCCTCGCAGTATTAATTTGTTATGACAACGAATTCAAACTGCGACATGAATGAAGGCCTTAAGCCGAAGGTCCGAAAAAACACCTTCCCTTTGCTAGAATAGCAACAATCAATGACAGACGGGGCCCTCCAAGCTGCAGCGTGCTAGGTGTATAAATATGAACTCACACCAGCATCATTTGATACGTCGTTTCTGCCATTTGCATTATTTTCTCAAACTTTTGGCTCTTGCTCATTAGCGCTTGCTAGATTTGTAAGCTTTTTGAGCTTCGGCTTAAAGACATTTGCACCATGTTTGAGGAAAAAATGACCAAGGAAAAGAAAGTTGCTGTGGAAACGAAGCTGGCTGAAGAGACGAAGTTATTTGAAGAAAAGAAAGCTGCAGATCCTTTTATCGTCGGGTTTATTGAATCTATGTCAAAAACAAACACTGAGAAGATTACCAAAGAGATACTGGAAGGTTTGTCTGAAGGTACTGATGACAGTGATAGCCATGATGTGGACAGTGGGGATGAAGATTCTGAAGATCGGCCGTGGCGATCAAGCCATACTGTCTTCGGAAAATCGACTATTAAACAGAGTCATCTTGACAACATGAGAGGAAGGTACTTTCGTGACATGTTTATCGTGAGAGTTGGCGGAGACAACGTCGTTCTTGCCTCTGAGGAAGATGAAGTTGTTATCTACCGAAGCTTTTTTAAGGCTGGTCTTCGGTTTCCTTTAAGCAAGTTTGTAGTTGAAGTGCTGAAGATCTACCAGATCTTCCTTCATCAGATCACCCCCGAAGCTATAATGAGGATGGGGGGTTTTGTCTGGGCTGCGAGGAGTCAGGGGCTAGAACCAAGCGCGAAGTGCTTCTGCAGTATGCATGAACTCTTATATGAGACGAAGGCTACTAGCAAAGAATAGTACCACAACAACTTCGGTTGTTATGGATTTATTGCTCGCCCCAACGCAAGCCACCCGGTGCCAACATTTCGAAAGAGATGGCCCGGAGCCTAGATGGAAGAGTGGTTTTATATGAAGAATGATTTAAAGGCAAGGGAAGACATTAAATAAGTCATCATGTGCCCCATCTGCTCCTACTTCGGCCTCCGAAGGCCGAAGGTGGAAATTGATGATACTGTCGAAGCGTGTCAGAGGGCTTTCAGCACTGTTTGCCCCTTCATTGGCACAAGAGATTTAATTCAGGAACATATAGCCTTCAGGGTATGGCCGCTTGTGGAAAGATAGGAAATGCCGAAAGAGACCACCACCGATTCTAGCGAAGGTGGTCTGGTCCGACTAAAGTATACCTTCAGATTCATGGAGAAGTTTGATGAGCCAAACGACGACTGGCTGAAGTGGAAGGGAAATAGGCTTACACCTTTTCCTAAATGGATTTTGGTGGTTGAATTGCCCAACACAAATATTTGGACTAACTAGTTTGCTCTAGTCTATAAGTTTTACAGGTGCCAAAGGTTCACAACAAGCCAATAAAAGGACCAAAGATGGGTTCAAATAAAGAGAGCTAAAGACATCTCAATGGCACCCTGGTCTGGCGCACCGGACTGTCCGGTGTGCCACCGAACAGCGTCTGGTGCACCAGGGAACTCGACGCTGAACTCCTCACCTTCGGGAAAATGGGAGGCTGCTCCGCTATAATTCACCGGACTGTCCGGTGAGGCACCGGACAGTGTCTGGTGACACACCGGACTGTCCGGTGTGCCAGCGGAGCAACCGCTACTTCGCACGCAACGGTCGACTGCAACGCATTTAATGCGCGCCTGCGCGCGTAGAGGACAGAGCACGCGCAGTTGGCGCACCGGATAGTCTACAGGACCTGTCCGGTGCACCACCGGACAGCCCAGAGGCCCCACCAGTCAGAGCTCCAACGGTCGAACCCTAACGGTCGGGTGACGTGGCTGGCGCACCGGACAGTGTCCGGTGGCGCACCGGACAGTCCGGTGCGCCATTCGACAGCAGCCTCCACCAAACGGCTAGTTTAGTGGTTGGGGCTATAAATACCCCAACCACCCCACCATTCATTGCATCCAAGTTTTCCACCTTCCAGCACATTACAAGAGCTATAACATTCAATACAAGACACACCAAAGAGATTAAATCCTCTCCCAAGTCTCTAGTTCAATTCCAATCAATAGTGACTAGTGAGAGAGTGACTTGTGTTCATTTGAGCTCTTGCGCTTGGATTGCTTCTTTTCTTTCTCATTCTTTCTTGTGATCAACTCAATTGTAACCAAGGCAAGAGACACCAATTGTGTGGTGGTCCTTGCGGGGACTTAGTGTCCCGTGTGATTGAGGAGAGAAGCTCACTCGGTCTAAGTGACCGTTTGAGAGAGGGAAAGGGTTGAAAGAGACCCGGTCTTTGTGACCACCTCAACGGGGAGTAGGTTTGCAAGAACCGAACCTCGGTAAAACAAATCCTTGTGTCTCAATCTTTATTTGCTTGTGATTTGTTCTTCAGCCTCTCTCTCGGACTCACTTATATTTCTAACGCTAACCCGGCTTGTAGTTGTGCTTAAGTTTATAAATTTCAGATTCGCCCTATTCACCCCCCTCTAGGCGACTATCAATTGGTATCGGAGCCCGGTGCTTCATTAGAGCTTAACCGCTCGAAGTGATGTCGGGAGATCACGCCAAGGAGATAGTGACCGGCGATAAGCCCGCTACAAGCCACGGGAAGGCTCCATCGGGAGAGTCCCGCAACAAGGAGAAGGAGAAGGAATCTCCTTCACACAAGTCGCATCGGAGTGGCGAAAAGAAGAAGAAGATGAGAAAGGTGGTCTACTACGAGACCGATTCTTCATCGCCATCCACCTCCGGCTCCGACGCACCGTCCGTAACTTCTAAGCGCCATGAGCGCAAGAAGTTTAGTAAGATCCCCCTACACTACCCTCGTATTTCCAAACATACTCCATTGCTTTCCGTTCCATTAGGCAAACCACCAATGTTTAACGGTGAAGATTATTCTAGGTGGAGCAATTTGATGAGATTTCACCTAACCTCTCTCCACAAAAGTATATGGGAAATTGTTGAATTTGGAGTACAGGCACCTTCCGTAGGAGATGAAGATTATGATGCGGATGAAGTCGTCCAAATCCAACACATTAATTCTCAAGCAACTACTATACTCCTTGCCTCTCTAAGCCCGGAGGAGTATAATAAGGTGCAAGGGTTAAAAAGTGCAAAAGAGATTTGGGACGTACTAAAGACCGCACACGAAGGAGACGAGGTGACCAAGATCACCAAAATGGAGACGATCGAGGGGGAGCTTGGTCGATTCATGCTTCACCAAGGGGAGGAGCCACAAGTGATGTACAACCGGCTCAAGACCTTGGTGTACCAAGTGCGCAACCTCGGGAGCACCAAATGGGATGACCATGAGATGGTCAAGGTTATTCTAAGATCACTAGTTTTCTTAATCCTACTCAAGTACAATTAATTCGTGGTGATCCTAGATACAAACTAATGTCTCTCGAGGAAGTGATAGGTAAATTTGTGAGCTTTGAACTAATGATAAAAGGCTCCAAAAAGATCATCGAGCAAGGCGCCTCCTCCACGCCCGAGGCACAACCCGTCGCATTCAAGGCAACGGAGGAGAAAAAGGAAGAGTCTACATCAAGTAGGCTCCCCATCGACGCCTCAAAGCTCGACAATGAGGAGATGGCTTTAATCATCAAAAGCTTTCGACAAATCCTCAAGCAAAGGAGGGGGAAGGACTACAAGCCCCGCTCCAAGAAGGTTTGCTATAAGTGTGGTAAGCCCGGTCACTTTATAGAAAAATGTCCTATTTCTAGTGACAGGGGCAACGACAAGAAGGGGAGAAGAAAGGAGAAGAAGAGATACTACAAGAAGAAGGCGGCGACGCCCATGTTTGCCGGGAATGGGACTCCGACGAGAGCTCCACCGACTCCTCCTCCGACGAGGACGCCGCAAACATCGCCGTCACCAAGGGACTTCTCTTCCCCAACGTCGGCCACAAGTGCCTCATGGCAAAGGACGACAAAAAGAAGAAGGTTAAATCCAAATCCTCCACTAAATATGCAACCTCTAGTGATGAGAATAATTCTAGTGATGATGAGGACAATTTGCTTACTCTTTTTGTCGATCTTAACATGCAACAAAAGAAAAAATTGAATGAATTAATTAGTGCTATTCATGAAAGGGATGAACTCTTGGACACCCAAGAGGACTTCTTAATTAAGGAAAACAAGAAGCATATTAAGGTTAAAAATGCTTATGCTCTAGAGGTAGAAAAATGTGAAAAAATATCTAGTGAGTTAAGCAGTTGCATGATTTGATTGTCAACCTTAGGAATGAGAATGCTAGATTAATTGCTAAGGTTGATTCAAATGTATGTGATGATTCATATGCCAATCTTAGAAATGTTCATGCTATTTCTATTGCTAAGATTGAAAATTAAATGTCTCTCTTGCTAGCCTTAGAAATGAAAATGAAAAATTAATTGCTAAGGCTAACGAATTAAATGTTTGCAATGCTTCCATTTCCAATCTTAGAGATGAAAATGTCATATTACATGCTAAGATTGTTGAATTAAATTCTTTCAAATCCTCTACATCTACCGTTGAGCATGTTTCTGTTTGCACTAGATGTAGAGATGTTGACATTGATGCTATTCATGATCACATGGCTTTAATTAGGCAACAAAATGATCATATAGCTAAATTAGATGCTAAAATAGAGCATGAGCTAGATAATGAAAAATTTAAATTTGCTCGTAGTATGCTTTATAGTGGGAGACGCCCTAGCATCAAGGATGGCATTGGCTTCCAAAAGGGAGACAATGTCAAACTTAATGCCCGTCCTAAAAAATTATCTAACTTTGTCAAGGGCAAGGCTCCCATGCCTCAGGATAACGAGGGTTACATTTTGTACCCTGCCAGTTATCCCGAGCATAAGATTAGGAGAATTCATTCTAGGAAGTCTCACTCTAGCCCTAATCATGCTTTTATGTATAAGAGTGAGACATCTAGTTCTAGGCAAACAACCCATGCTACATTGCCTAAGAAGAAAGCTCCTAGTGCATCAAAAGAACCTAGCATTTCATTTAAAACTTTTGATGCATCATATGTTTTGACTAACAAATCCGGCAAGATAGTTGCCAAGTATGTTGGGGACAAACACAAGGGATCAAAGACTTGTGTTTGGGTACCCAAAGTTCTTGTATCTAATGTCAAAGGACCCAAAACTGTTTGGGTACCTAAAATCAAGAACTAAATCTGTTTTGTAGGTTTATGCATCCGGGGGCTCAAGTTGGATCATCGACAGCGGGTGCACAAACCATATGACTGGGGAGAAAAAGATGTTCTCCTCCTATGAGAAAAACCAAGATCCCCAACGAGCTATCACATTCGGGGATGGAAATCAAGGTTTGGTCAAAGGATTGGGTAAAATAGCTATATCACCTGACCATTCTATTTCCAATGTTTTTCTTGTAGATTCTTTAGATTACAACTTGATTTCCGTATCTCAATTATGTAAAATGGGCTACAACTGTCTTTTTACGGATACAGGTGTTACTGTCTTTAGAAGAAGTGATGATTCAGTAGCTTTTAAGGGAGTATTAGAGGGCCAGCTATACTTAGTTGATTTCAATAGAGCTGAACTCGATACTTGCTTAATCGCTAAGACTAACATGGGTTGGCTCTGGCACCACCGACTAGCCCATGTTGGAATGAAGAATCTTCACAAGCTTCTAAAGGGAGAGCACATTTTGGGACTAACAAATGTGCATTTTGAGAAAGACAGGATCTGTAGCGCATGCCAAGCAGGGAAGCAAGTTGGTGTTCATCATCCACATAAGAACATCTTGACGACTGACAGGCCATTCGAGCTCCTCCACATGGACCTATTCGGCCCGATCGCTTACATAAGCATCGGCGGGAGTAAGTACTGTCTAGTTATTGTGGATGACTATTCTCGCTTCACTTGGGTATTCTTTTTATAGGAAAAATCTCAAACCCAAGAGACCTTAAAGGGATTCTTGAGACGGGCTCAAAATGAGTTCGGCTTAAGGATCAAGAAAATTTGAAGCGATAATGGGACGGAGTTCAAGAACTCTTAAATAGAAGGCTTCCTTGAGGAGGAGGGCATCAAGCATGAGTTCTCTTCTCCCTACACGCCACAACAAAATGGTGTAATGGAGAGGAAGAATAGAACTCTATTGGACATGGCAAGAACCATGCTTGATGAGTACAAGACTTTGGATCGGTTTTTGGTCGAGGCAGTCAACACCGCTTGCTACGCCATCAACCAGTTGTATCTACACCGAATCCTCAAGAAGACATCTTACGAACTCCTCACCGGTAAAAAGCCAAATGTTTCATATTTTAGAGTCTTTGGTAGCAAATGTTTTATACTTGTTAAAAGAGGTAGAAAATCCAAATTTGCTCCTAAGGATGTAGAAGGCTTTTTACTAGGATATGATTCAAACACAAGGGCATATAGAGTCTTTTACAAGTCCACTAGACTAGTTGAAGTTTCTTGTGACATTGTGTTTGATGAGACTAACGGCTCTCAAGTAGAGCAAGTTGATCTTGATGAATTAGATGATGAAGAGGCTCCATGCGTCGCGCTAAGGAACATGTCCATTGGGGATGTGTGTCCTAAGGAATCCGAAGAGCCCATTCAAGCACAAGATCAACCTTCCTCCTCCATGCAAGCATCTCCACCAACTCAAGATGAGGATGAGGCTCAAGATGATGAAGAAGAAGATCAAGAAGATGAGTCACCTCAAGACGACGACAATGATCAAGGGGGAGATGCAAATGATCAAGACAAGGAGGATGAGCAAGTTTCGAGGCCGCCACGCCCAAGAGTCCATCAGGAAATCCAACGAGATCACCCCGTGAACACAATCCTCGGCGACATTCATAAGGTGGTAACCACTAGATCTCGTGTTGCACATTTTTGTGAGCATTACTCTTTTGTTTCCTCTATTGAGCCACACAGGGTAGAGGAAGCACTTCAAGATTCGGATTGGGTAATGGCGATGCAAGAGGAGCTCAACAACTTCATGAGGAATGAGGTATGGCACTTAGTTCCACGTCCTAACCAAAATGTTGTAGGAACCAAGTGGGTCTTCCGCAACAAGCAAGATGAGCATGGTGTGGTGACAACGAACAAAGCCTGACTTGTGGCCAAGGGATATTCACAAGTTGAAGGTTTGGATTTCGGTGAAACCTATGCACCCGTAGCTAGGCTTGAGTCAATTCGCATTTTACTTGCCTATGCTACTTACCATGGCTTCAAGCTTTATCAAATGGACGTGAAAAGTGCCTTCCTCAATGGACCAATCAAGGAAGAGGTCTATGTTGAGCAACCTCCCGGCTTTGAAGACAGTGAGTATCCTAATCATGTTTATAGACTCTCTAAGGCGCTTTATGGGCTCAAGCAAGCCCCAAGAGCATGGTATGAATGCCTAAGAGATTTTCTTATTGCTAATGGCTTCAAAGTCGGAAAAGCCGATCCTACACTCTTTAGTAAAACACTTGCAAATGATTTGTTTGTATGCCAAATTTATGTTGATGATATCATATTTGGGTCTACTAACGAATCTACATGTGAAGGGTTTAGTAGGATCATGACACAAAAATTCGAGATGTCAATGATGGGGGAGTTGAAGTATTTTCTAGGATTCCAAGTCAAGCAACTCCAAGAGGGCACCTTCATTAGCCAAACAAAGTACATTCAAGACATTCTAACCAAGTTTGGGATGAAGGACGCCAAGCCCATCAAGACACCCATGGGAACCAATGGGCATCTCGACCTCGACACAGGAGGTAAATCCATCGATCAAAAGGTATATCGGTCGATGATAAGTTCTTTACTCTATTTATGTGCTTCCCGACCGGATATTATGCTTTCCGTATGCATGTGTGCAAGATTCCAAGCCGATCCTAAGGAAGCTCACCTTAGGGCCGTAAAACGAATCTTGAGATATTTAGTTTATACTCCTAAGTTTGGCCTTTGGTACCCTAGGGGATCCACATTTGATTTAATTGGTTATTCGGATGCCGATTGGGCAGGGTGTAAAATTAATAGAAAGAGCACATCAGGGACTTGCCAGTTCTTGGGAAGATCTCTGGTGTCTTGGGCTTCAAAGAAGCAAAATTCTGTGGCTCTTTCAACCGCCGAAGCCGAGTATATTGCCGCAGGTCATTATTGCGCGCAATTGCTTTGGATGAGGCAAACCCTTAGGGACTATGGTTACAAATTAACCAAAGTTCCTCTTCTATGTGATAATGAGAGTGCAATCCGCATGGCGGATAATCCCGTTGAGCATAGCCGCACTAAACACATAGCCATTCAGTATCATTTCTTAAGGGATCACCAACAAAAGGGGGATATCGAGATTGCATATATTAACACCAAAGAACAATTAGCCGATATCTTTACCAAGCCATTAGATGAACAAACATTTACCAGACTTAGGCATGAGCTAAATATTCTTGATTCTCGGAATTTTTATTGTTGTTTTGCACACATAGCTCATTATTATACCTTTGATCATATCTCTTTCATGTGCTATGACTAATGTGTTTTCAAGTATCATCTTATGCTTAGTCATAGGTATTGAAAGGGAAATGGAGTTGTCGGCAAAGAAGGCGCTTCCACTCAACTCCAATTGTATTTGCCGGCACTCCGCTTCGTTCTCCACTTTGGTATAATCTTCACTCACATTTTTGTTTGCCAAAGGGAGAGAAAGTTTTTTTAGGGCTTATATTTCACTCACAAGTATCCGTTTTTGGCGATTCATGCCAAAGGGGGAGAAAATATTAGCCCAAAGCAAAAGGACCGCACCACCACCAATTTCAAAAAATGTAGTCCTTCAATTTGTATTAAAGAAGTTTTTCAATTGATATCTTATTTTTTTGATATAATTTCAAATTAGTATGACATCTTTCAAATTAATATCTAAAACCCTCTTGAACACTAAGAGGAGAATTTCATTAAAGGGGAGTTTTGTTTTAGTCAAAGGAAAAGCATTTGAAACAGGGGAAGAAAATTTCCAAAACTTGAAAATGCTTCTCAAAATCTTATTCATTTACCTTTGACTATTTGCAAAAGGACTTTGAAAAGGATTTACAAAAGAATTTGCAAAAACAAACATGTGGTGCAAGCGTGGTCCAAAATGTTGAAAATGAAAAAGAAACAATCCATGTATATCTTATGATAATGGTTATTGGTTCAATTCTAAGTAATCTTTGCACTTACTTTCTGCAAACTAGTTCAATTATGCATTTCTATATTTGCTTTGGTTTGTGTTGGCATCAATCACCAAAAAGGGGGAGATTGAAAGGGAAATAGGCTTTGGCATCAATCACCAAAAAGGGGGAGATTGAAAGGGAAATAGGCTTACACCTTTTCCTAAATGGATTTTGGTGGTTGAATTGCCCAACACAAAATATTTGGACTAACTAGTTTGCTCTAGTCTATAAGTTTTACAGGTGCCAAAGGTTCACAACAAGCCAATAAAAAGACCAAAGATGGGTTCAAATAAAGAGAGCTAAAGACATCCCAATGGCACCCTGGTCTGGCGCACCGGACTATCCGGTGCACCAGGGAACTCGACGCTGAACTCCTCACCTTTGGGAAAATGGGAGGCTGCTCCGCTATAATTCATCGGACTGTCCAGTGAGGCACCGGACAGTGTCCGGTGACACACCGGACTGTCCGGTGTGCCAACGGAGCAATCGCTACTTCGCACACAATGATCGACTGCAACGCATTTAATGCGCGCCTGCGCGCGCAGAGGACAGAGCACGCGCAGTTGGCGCACCGGACAGTCTACAGGACCTGTCCGCTGCACCACCGGACAGCCCAGAGGCCCCACCAGTCAGAGCTCCAACGGTCGAACCCTAACGGTCGGGTGACGTGGCTGGCACACCGGATAGTGTCTGGTGGCGCACCGGACTGTCCGGTGCGTCATTCGACAGTAGCCTCTACCAAACGGCTAGTTTGGTGGTTGGGGCTACAAATACCCCAACCACGCCACCATTCATTGCATCCAAGTTTTCCACCTTCCAACACATTACAAGAGCTATAGCATTCAATACAAGACACACCAAAGAGATTAAATCCTCTCCCAAGTCTCTAGTTCAATTCCAATCAATAGTGACTAGTGAGAGAGTGACTTGTGTTCATTTGAGCTCTTGCGCTTGGATTGCTTCTTTTCTTTCTCATTCTTTCTTGTGATCAACTCAATTGTAACCAAGGCAAGAGACACCAATTGTGTGGTGGTCCTTGCGGGGACTTAGTGTCCCGTGTGATTAAGAGAAGCTCACTCGGTCTAAGTGACCGTTTGAGAGAGGGAAAGGGTTGAAAGAGACCCGGTCTTTGTGACCACCTCAACGGGGAGTAGGTTTGCAAGAACCGAACCTCGGTAAAACAAATCCTTGTGTCTCACTCTTTATTTGCTTGCGATTTGTTCTTCACCCTCTCTCTCGGACTCGCTTATATTTCTAACGCTAACCCAGCTTGTAGTTGTGCTTAAGTTTATAAATTTCAGATTCGCCCTATTCACCCCCCTCTAGGCGACTATCATGAAGTGCATCGAAGCTACTAGTGATGAACTGCTTGGAGCATATTCCAAGGTAGAAGATAATGCTCTGTTTGTAGCCTTCGGAGGTCGGGGGAAGAAAAGACTGAACAGAGTTTTTGATGCGATCGGCTTTGTATACCCCGATTACCGTTACCCGCTGCGAGGACAAGAGAAAAAGAGGAAGATTGCTGCTTTTGTCACCCCAACTGAGCCTGTGCAAAAGCGCAAAAAGATGAAGGTTCTGACCCACCGGCCGTGTTATATTGAACCGGTCGTGGTGCCTGAATTCGGTGCAGGGTCCTCCTCAGCAACCGAAGCAACAGAAACTGCTCTGATTGTACAGAGTACTGAAGAGGCGACCGTAATGCCGAAGGTGCCCATAGCCGAGCCAGTCGAGGCTAAGGTTGATAAGGCTGAAAATTCAAAGATTGAAGAAATAATAAAAATGCCAAAAATTCTGAGTCCGACGACAGAGACAAAACTGTCGAAGGGGCAAAAGGCTTCTGCTGTAACTCCCAAGAGGAGGAGAATGGCCAACGTGCTGGATGCTGTGCTAGAAACTATGAAGGTTTTAAGCCCTGCTGCTTCAAAGAAAGTTTCTGAAATTACAAAAACACAGGCCGAAACTAAAACTAGGCAAACAGAAACTGAAGTTGCGCCAGCTCAAACTGAAGCCGAAGCTGGGCCTAAGGAAAAAACGACAGCGCAGATTGCATCTGAAAAGATCGAAACTCCTACTCCTGAAGCTTCGAACAAAAGCATTGACTACATTATTCGTCATGCTTCAGGAAAAGAACTATCTAAAAGGGAAATGTGCCCTTAGGCCATTTCTAAGTATTTTGGTGATTGAGTGCCAACACAAGTGCTTAAGTGTTTATCTATGCCAATTGATGGACAAAGTGCAAATCAAGAGTAAAGGTATGTTTCTAAGACTTAGTACATTGTTTTAGAGACTAATGTATTATGTCTAAGTGCTAGAAATAGGAAAAGACCAATTTGGAAAAGACTTGGCTAAGCAGCCAAGACTCTGCGCAGTCTGGGTGCACCGGACTGTGTCCAGTGCGCCAGGATGGCGACTGTCAACTGGCTGCTCTCGGGAAGCGATCAACGGCGTACGGCTATAAATCACCGAACTGCCCGGTGGTGCACCGGACTGTCCCGTGAGCCATTCACAGGCAAAGTCGTCGCTCTCGGGAAGCGAATAACGGCGTACGGCTATAAATCACCAGACTGTCCGGTGGTGCACCGGACTGTCCGGTGAGCCAACGGTCGGCCGGGCCAATGGTCGGCCGCGTAATCCGCGCGCGACGCGTGGCCGAGCCAACGGTCAGAAGGGGGCACCGGACTGTCCGGTGTGCACCGGACTGTGTCCGGTGCGCCAACGGCTCTGGATCTTCAACGGTCGGTTGCGCCACAGAAGGAAAGAAATGTGCACCGGACTGTCCGGTGCGCCAGGCGACAGAAGGCAAGAATTGCCTTCCTGGAATGCTCTCAACGGCTCCTAGCTGCCTTGGGGCTATAAAAGGGACCCCTAGGCACATGGAGGAGTACACCAAGCATTCTCTAAGCATTCCTAAGCACCAAGACTTCAATTCCGCACATTCGATTCTTTGTGATAGCAATTAGAGCTCCATTTGAGTAGAGAACTCTTTGAGTTGTGTTGAGAGCTCGTGTTGTGACTTGTGTGCGTGTCTTGCTCTGATTTTGTGTCTTGTGTGCGTTGCTCATCCCATCCTTACTTCTGTGCTTCTTTGTGATAATCAAAGTGTAAGGGCGAGAGGCTCCAAGTTGTGGAGATTCCTCGCAAGCGGGATATAGTAAAGTGAAAGCAAAACACCGTGGTATTCAAGTGGGTCTTTGGACCGCTTGAGAGGGGTTGAGTGCAACCCTCGTCCGTTGGGACGCCACAACGTGGAGTAGGCAATTGTTGGACTTGGCCGAACCACGGGATAAACCAATGTGCCTATCTGTGTTGATCTTCTTGTGGTTATTGTGTTTTGCAAGAACTCTTCTCTAGCCACTTGGCTTTATTGGGCTAACATCTAATCAAGTTTTGTGGCATTAAGTTTCAAGTTTTACAGGATCACCTATTCACCCCCCCCCCCCTTCTAGGTGCTGTCAATTGGTATCGGAGCCGTTCTCTTCACGTGAGGGACTAATCGCCCGAAGAGATGGATCCTAAGGGCAAGGGGATGGTGGTCAATGATAAGGAGAAGGAGTCCTTCGTCAATCATCCAAAGGATGACAAGCCTACTGACTCAGGCGTGAGTCACAAAAGAAAAGACAGGAAGAAGAAGAAAACGAGGCGCATCAAGGAGATCGTCTACTACGACGACAGCGACGAGTCCTCTTCTTCCCAAAAGGACGACGACAACGACTACGAGAAAAAGAAGATGGTTAATTCAAATTTTTCCTTTGATTATTCTCGTATTTCGCAAAGTTCCAATACTCATTTGCTTTCCATACCACTCGGTAAACCCCCTCACTTTGATGGAGAGGACTACGGATTTTGGAGTCACAAAATGCGTAGCCACTTGTTCTCTCTCCATCCAAGTATATGGGAGGTAGTAGAAAATGGAATGCACTTTGATAGTTCGGATAGTCCCATGTTCATCAATGAACAAATCCATAAAAATGCACAAGCCACTACTGTCCTTTTAGCATCTTTGTGCAGGGAAGAATACAATAAGGTGAGCGGCTTGGACAATGCCAAGCAGATCTGGGACACCCTCAAGATATCACATGAGGGAAACGACGTCACCATGCTCACCAAGATGGAGTTGGTGGAGGGCGAACTTGGGAGATTCGCAATGATCAGGGGAGAGGAGCCAACCCAAACGTACAACCGGCTCAAGACCCTCATCAACAAAATAAGGAGCTATGGAAGCACACGATGGACGGATCACGACGTCGTCCGCCTAATGCTAAGGTCCTTTACTATCCTTGATCCACATCTTGTAAACAATATTCGTGAGAATCCCAGGTACACCAAGATGTCACCCGAAGAAGTACTTGGGAAGTTTGTAAGCGGGCGGATGATGATCAAGGAGGCAAGATACGTCGACGATGCATTGAATGGCCCAATCCATGAGCCTCAAGCCATTGCTCTCAAGGCAACAAGTAGCAAGGAGGCGCTACCTAGCAAGGTGGCATAAGTTGAGGCGGCGGGGCTAAATGAGGAAGAGATGGCCCTCATCATCAAGCGCTTCAAGACGGCGCTAAAGGGTCGCAAGGAGCACCCCAACAAGAACAAGACGAAGGGGAAGCGCACCTGCTTCAAATGTGGTAAGATTGGTCATTTTATCGCTAATTGTCCCGATAATGAGAATGACCAGGAAAAGAAGAGTGGAAAGTGTGAAAAGAAGAAAAACTACAAGAAGGCAAAGGGCGAGGCACAACTTGGAAAGGAGTGGGATTCGGATTGCTCCTCGTCCGACTCCGACAACGAAGGACTCGCCGCCACCGCCTTCAACAAATCATCCCTCTTCCCCAACGAGCATCACACCTGCCTCATGGCAAGGGAAAAGAAGGTAAGCACTCGTAATACTAGTACTTACGCTTCTTCAAGTGAAGATGAATCTAGTGATGATGAAATTGACTATTCATGCTTATTCAAAGGCTTAGATAGAACTAAGATTGATAAGATTAATGAATTGATTGATGCTTTGAATGATAAGAATAGATTGTTAGAAAAGCAAGAGGATCTTTTGTATGAAGAACATGATAAATTTGTAGAGGCACAAAAATCTCTTGCTTTAGAGGTTAAAAGGAATGAAATGCTTTCTTGTGAACTATCAACTTGCCATGAGACAATTTCTAGTTTAAGAAGTGTTAATGATGATTTAAATGCTAAACTAGAAGTAGCAAATAGATCTAACTCTTGTGTAGAACATGTTGTGATTTGCAATAGGTGCAAAGATTTTAATGTTGATGCTTGTAGTGAACATCTAGTTTCCATTGCAAAACTAAATGGTGAAGTTGCTAGTCTTAATACCCAACTTAAGACTAGCAAGGATGAATTTGACAAACTAAAATTTGCAAGGGATTCCTACACTATTGGTAGACACCCCTCCATAAGGATGGGCTTGGCTTCAAAAGGGAAGCCAAGAACTTAACTAGTCATAAGGCTCCCATTGTGACACCCCAGTGTCACCTAGGGTTTCTCTTAAAATGCCAAACCAAGAACCATCATTTTATGTGAACCAAAGTAAGCATGAGAATCAAACTAACTTAAGAATGAAGAATTCACCAAGCATATACTTAAAAGTATCATGATAAAAACAAAGGGGTCTTTCAAAAGGTAAGAATGTTGTAACCCTAATAAAAACCCTAAGTGAGCCCATGAGCAAAAATTCAAGAAAATAAGGAAAAGGGTATGAAAAATTTAAAATTATGACTTGAGCCAATTATAAAAATTGAAGTATATTTAATAAGCAACAAGAAAGGTTGAGAAAGCTTAGCCAAAATAACTCAATTAAAACCCCAAATCAAGCTTCTCATGTGGGGACTTAATGGGAATTCTGAAATTCAGAATTCTGAAATTCAGACCTTGAGCCAAAGATCAAGGATGTTCACCTTGATCCCTAACTCGAATCATAATGGCCCCATTGACAAAAATGTGCCTAATTAACCCCTCTGTCATGTGCCAGGAGATGGCATTGGGACGCGTTCCTCGGACACGTCAAACCAGAGATTTTCCCCTTGTGTGTGGCAGTGAGACAAACAGGATTTCTCCCCTCTCTATCTCTTAATCCAGTCAGCGAAACTTGCTAGCCTCCACACACAAACGACAAAGGGACCTGAGAGGAAGAGATCTCTCAACGGGATTATGGCCAAAATCTCCAAGATTTGGGCCCAATCCGCGTTTGAACTTGACCTCTCTCTGTGCTGCCTCGTGCTCGACGCTGTGCCAGGCGCCAGAGCGCGCACTGGCGTTCGCCGCGCACGCCCCGAGCGCATGTCAGAGCCTCGCCCTCGGTCGTGCTTGCTCGCGCCTATAAAGCCTCCCTGGGCGCGCCTCACTTCACCCCGCGTTCACCTTCACCGGCCAGCCCCCTCTCCTTAGCTCCGGCGAGCTCAATTCCGCCCGCCATTGCCGCCAGAGCTTCGGCCATCGTGGCCAGCCCACTCCAGCCATCCCCAAGTCGAGCCAGTGCTTCGACTAGCTCTGTCAGTGGCCCGTGAAGCTTCCCAAGCCCTCGGACTAGACCGGACTTCACCGGAGGCCCGAGATCGATCTCACCGGACTTTGGTCTTTCGCCGCCGCGCGTGGACAGAGCTAACCGGTGAGTCTCCGCCCAATTCCTTGCACCCATATCTTCTCTGGCATCCCGAGAACCTCTCTGACTCGTCCAATTGAACTATCTCGCCGTGAGCAGGCCGGACTCCTCGCTGCCGACGAGCATCCCCGCCTGCGCACGTGGACCGGCCAACTCCGGCCATCCCCGACGGCGACCCGCACACCGTTGTGATCCCCGAGACCTCCCCTACGTCCTCGACCACTTCACCGGAGCAATCTCGCCGCCGGTAAGCCCCTCCGCCCTTTCTTCCACCGTGGTTACTGTTTAAGCTAGGAGAAGGACCTCGAGTTAGGATTTGTAGAACCCGAGGGGTTTTCTGTAACATCAGTGACCCATGTGAATAGTAGCCTAGGGACTGATCCGCGAAGAAAACTTAAAATACCCGCCAGGGAACCCAGTGCAAAGTGGTTTTCCATTAAATCAATTCTGTTAATCTTTTTAAATGACCAGAGAATTTAGAAAACCCATAACTTGATGATTTCTTAATAAAAAGTTGTCAAACTAATTTTGCTAGCTTCTGAATATTATGAACTATCATTTAAAAATGATAAACCCTATGCTTTCTGTTCTGAATTTTTGAGTTTAAAATTAAAAACAGAAACTTACTAAACCTTGTTTAATTAAGGAAAATTAGTTTTTCTTCTGTACTGAACCTAAGAAAATTTGTAGGTGTTCAAACCTCACTTAGACACTGTTTAAAAATAGTAGGAACCCCAGTATTGAAGAATATAGTGTAGATTTTCATTTAAAGCTATTTTGCCCTAAACTTAGGAAAAATCAGAAAGGCATTAGAAATTAATGAACGGTGATTAGAATTATTTTTCCTAGTTTGCTTATGTAACAGAGAACCTAGAAAAAATAGAGAGACCATTAGTCCAGATCAGTTTTAAATTAGAATGCTTTATTTAGCCTTATTTGAACTGAAAAACAATTATTAGAATTACAAAAACTATACCCAAAATAGATAATAAAAATCCAGTGGACTTACAACCACCAGAGCCCCACTACAAAAATAAAGAACACCTCAGCCCAACCTTTTAAGTGAGGAAAATAAATATAAAATGATAATGAGGCATTTTCCAAATAAGTCATGAACAACCCCTAATAATGTGATAATGGGCAACCAAAAATTGACTAAGTCCATAATGAGATAAACCACCAGAGAAAAATGCAAACCCATGAAAAAGAAGCAAACTCTTACCTATTGCTAATGATTTAAGAGAGGCCACTTAACTCAAATAATGCATACCACCCCTTCCCTTAAGCAAAAAGATGCCAAACTTCAGAATGATTGCTCTTGCACAAAACAAAAACTAAGAAAAATAAGAACTCTGTTGTTTGATATTTTTCAAATATGGTGGTAGTAGAAAGCACCAATGTGGCTAGAAACTTGAGAAAACCATAGAAAAATAACTAAAAGGTATTAATGGCTAGAAGTTTGCACCAAATCATGTTATGACACCTAAAAGCCACCAAAAATAAGTTTTAGAGAATTACCCACTGTTAAATAATAGTGTAGTTCAAAGCACCCCTTCTGCCCTAAAATTTGATAATTTTGTCCAGAGAAAATCATTCACTTTCTGATCCCCAATTTTTGAGACAGAGAAACATACACCAGTACCAAGCCACTGTAATTTTTGTAGAATTTTTAGAATTTTATAAAAGCAACTTGTAGTTCAAACCCACTCCAAAACATTTAAGAGAATAAAAGAAAAGGAAAAGAAGAAATAAACTCCACCCCAATAAGTCTAACTTAAGTACTTATCAATTCTCACTAAGGTTTAAAAAGAATTCAGTGGAACCCCAAAAATAAACCTACCACTTACCTTAGATGAAGTTTGACCCAATTTACCAAGTATACCACCCAAGGGTCTTACATAAGTAAAGTTAACTTTGTGTAACTCAAGAAGATCATACACCTCCAAAGTTGTAATTTCTAAACGCATATATCATATCATGCATGTATCTTACGCATTGCATTCATTAGATTGTAATCTTGCCGACGGAGAGTACGTGCTCATCCCCGAGCAAGGACCTGTCCAAGAGGAGGACCAGGAGCAGGCTTCAGAGGCTGCTGTTGAGGATCTCCCCGCAGCCCCAGCAATTGAAGGCAAGCCCTGGTTTATATGCATAACCATATTATTATATGCTATTTTACTACACTTAATGCTTGTAGGATTGTAATGTGCACTTAAGTGTAGGAGTTGCTTGAAACCTCTAGTTGCATTAACTTAGGATTCCTTTTTGAGATGAATACTAGTATGCTAGGTCGAGTAGCTGCTTGCTAATCAGGATCTCGGTAGAAGTCGAGTGATTTTTCTAGCACTCGCGCGAGGTCAGGAATTGATTGTATTCATCTTGATAACGGGATATGTGTTAGTCTATGGACTTGGATCCAGGGAGGATGCCTTGTCCATGAGACGGGAAAAAGAATTAAGGATTAATGTGTGGATACCTGAGTCAAGCTTTTGAACGTACTAAGCACATGCCGGGAAAAAATGGTAACCGGTAAACCTAGTACCTGAGTGAAGCCAGGCGCGGACTTTATCCCTCATGCGACCTGAGACTGGGTCTCCCATGCTAGCTATGGTGGGTACAAGTGCGGTCACTGCACGGCGGCAGCCGGGGTCAGTGGAGCATTGTATGCCAAGGCGGTGAGGCCTCGACGCGAACGCGAAATCGATGGGGACGGTTGACATGTGTGGGGACGGAGTGCCCTAACATGTCGTGTGTTTAGGTTTACCTTGCAAGGTTTAAAAACTCGATTCGAATCGTCTGCTTCTCGCAGCTAATGAGACTGCTTGACCCCTTGTATTGCATCGAGTAAGAAGTGAAATGAGGTTACATGAGATAACTTGTTGATTGAACTAAATGCTTGTTACCATGTCTGCTTAGATGGAGCAAATCTAGCTAAGCTGATGATGATAGAATTTGAAAAGCTAAAATTTGATTTTAGAAACAGCTAGGGCTTTTGGCAAACTAAACCCCTCAGCCAAACAGCTGCATAGTCTAGAGGTAGAGGAGTAGACTCCTCACACCGGTTAAGTCTAGCTGAGTATTAGTATACTCAGCCTTGCTTGTGGCATAATTTTTGCAGGTACCATTCAGGAAATGGTTGATGGTGTGACTTGGCCTACCACCCTGCCACCGGGTTGGACGGTCGAGTGGGATGTTGCCCCAGCAGGAGAGGAGCACGAGGAGTAGTGGGCTAGGCCTTGCCCAATTCCTCGAGACCGACGACATCGATTATCCGCTGCACTTTATTTTGTGAACTCTTATTTGCTTCTCAAAAACTCCGATCTATGTAATAATTCTGCACTTAATTTGAGGTTTCCTGTTTTATTGTATTTCTTCTGTGACTCACCTTCGAGTGAGATTGTGGAATTTGATCCTGGTTAAGTGGCTCTATCAGACTAGATCTGAGGGACTGACGGGTTATTCCGATTCAAGTGTGTTACGGCCCCTGAGGCGTGACTTAGGCACTTAAGCTGGAATAATTCGGGTGGTTCTGCCACAGCTGGTATCGGAGCAAATTCCACCATAGAGAAGGACAATAAACCATGAATACTAATTTTCAAAATCTAAAACTTGCCTAGAAACTGTTATGGATCGCCAGGACTAGACCGCTAGACCTAGGACGAAAGGCCTTAGGCATAGAGGGAGAAGTAGGTGGCTAACTAATTAGGCCCCATGGGCCAGTACTTATATTTCTAAGGATGTCCTAAAAAGCACCCTATTTTTGGAGAGGCAACGTTACTTCCAGCATGCATGCATTATAAAACACAAAGAGAAATTAAAAATTGAGCTAACCCACTTTCTTTAAAACCATCCGGGCTCTCTATTTATTTTTCCTTCCACCATAATCTTTACCTTTGATTCCCTTCCGCAGATGAATTCACCCACCCAGCCAGTGGAGGAGACTCTCGTTTCAGTTCTGACTTCCTTTCTCACGATGGTTTTCCTTCCATCTTGTGGGAAGTGCTTAACTCCACCGGTTACCCTACGCCCCCTTTGTACACGGTCCAGTTGTATGAGGAGCATCGGGTACCTCGTTGTCGGGTCTGGCTGACCTTGGAGGCTCATCCCCTTCAGCCGGGTTGGCGTTCTCTTGATTTTGAGACGATTGGACTTAGGACGGACGACACCGTTGAAGCAGCAGCCATGAAGACTCTGACGACTTTCTGTGGCTACCATCCCCTGGAGATGGTAATGCACCCCTTGGGACTCTTCCCCGCTGAGAAGAAGGATGATCCCATGTGGTGTAACCGTGTGAGCCATGTGAAGGATGTGTGGGCGATGTATCCTGACTTGGTTGGGAGGATCACCGTTCAGTGCATGAGTGCGCTGTACCGCCTTCAGGCCCTTTAGAGCGATGCTATGGCACTCCTTGCTAACACCGCTCAAACTGCCAAGCTCACTCTCGACAGTCGAGAAGATTTTGTGGTCGATCTATCCACCGAGTTGGTAGAGAAGGATCTGCAGGTGGAGAGGCTGAGCCAGCGCATTACCACCTTGGAGCAGCAGGTGGAGATCTGGGACAACACTATTGATGTCTTGGAAAACCAGCTTCACGATGTGCAGAGGGAACTCGAAGAGGCGAATGACCACTTGGACATGCACCACCTGGAGATGGAGGCCAATGAAGCCGGAAGCGAGGGAGAAGAGGCTCCCGAGGAGCTAGGACCAGCCCCTGGTGCCAATGGGACTACCTCCACAATGCCTCCTTCACCTGTATCCAGTGTCGCTTCCATCGCTCAGGGTTAAGCAGTCACTTCGACACTTTTAGGCGGATAGAAACCTATGCGAGCTTAGTTAATGTCAGATTTTGGACTAGGCTTATGGGTACTTTCCCCTGATTGTTGTAACCCTGTGAACTTTTGAAATCTGTGGGATATTTGTCACCATGTTATCTTCATTTCGAACCTAATATTATGATTATGGCATTTTTCCTTCCATATGAGATGATATCTTGTCGTTCGGAACTGTGAGTTGGGATAACAATGGCGGCAATCTCTGTTTTCAGATGGCAGCTAGGCAGCGTCGCGGGCATAACGAGCAGGTTCCCCTGTCACCTCCTCCAGCTCCCATAGTGCAGGAGCTGATGGCCCAGCAGAATGAGATTCTGCGACAGCTCTTGCAGCGCCAGCCCCACCCTTAGCAGCATGGTGGAGGCCAGCATCAGCGACCTCCAGCTATGTCAACTTACCAGGAGTTTCTGAGCATGCAGCCGCCCTTGTTCACCAAGGCAGAGGATCCGTTGGACGCCGACGTATGGCTCCGCGTCGTCGAGTCCAAGTTTCCCCTCCTCACAGGAGACTGCCCTGATGAGGCCAAGACCCGCTTCACCGCGCAGCAGCTTCGCGGATCTGCTCGGACTTGGTGGGACCACTTCCGTGCTATGCTCCCCGCGGATCGTGAAGTGTCTTGGGAGGAATTCAAGACTGCCTTCAGAGGACACCACATCCCAGCTGGCATTCTCGATCGGAAGTTGAATGAATTTCTGGCCCTTAATCAAGGAACCCGCACGGTACTGCAGTATGCGCAAGCCTTCAACGACTTATGCCAGTATGCAGAGTATCATGCTGATTCTGATGAAAAGAAGAGAGATCGCTTCCGCAGGGGTCTCAATACCAAGCTGCGGGAATGACTCAACACTGTCCGGGCTGATAGCTTCAATGAGTTGGTCAACATGGCCATCTCCTAGGAGGATTGCATTGTTGCTCACCGGGCAGAGAAGAAGAGAAAGGCACCAATGGCAGCACCATCCGCTCAGGCTCAGAGGTTCCAGATTGTTTCTCACAATCAGAGCAGGGGTTTTCAGCAGCAGGCAGGCAGATGGGTGATCAGGCCACCTCAGCAGCAGCAGCAGCAGCCGGCGCTCAACCGCTTTCCAGCTCCCGCCCCAAGGAACAATCAGCCTCCGCAGCAGCAGCAGTTCCGCCAGGGCAATGGGAACAAGTGTTTCACTTGTGGCAATGTGGGCCACTATGCCAAGAATTGCCCCAGGAACCAGCAGAGGCAGATGCCAGCACCAAATCAAGACAAGGGAAGAAAGCAGAAGGTGCAAGTCAGGCAAGGGAAGCTCAACTTCACTACTCTGGAGGAAGTACCTGAAGGAGCTCCTATCATGACCGGTATCTTTTCAGTTTATAATCAACCTGCTTTAATTCTGTTTGATTCCGGTGCATCTCATAGTTTCATTAGCCAGAAGTTCAGTGCTATATGTAAACTGCCATTCTCTCACTCTAGAGGGTCATTCATGATAGTCACACCTGGGGGTAAAATTGCAACTAATCAATTAAACCAAAGTGTGCCTATTCAACTGGGAAGCCACATCATCAAAACCACTCTTCTTGTGTTGGGATTGGAAAATGTGGACATTATTCTAGGAGCAAATTGGATGACCTTGCACCAAGTTGTGCTTGATGTAGCCAGTCGTACCGTGGAAGTTAATTCTCCGTTCTGCGGGAACTTCGCCTTAATTCTGCCTAGTCAAGGTTCTACTCAGTCATGTGCTTTCTCTATGACGGAGTTACCTCTGAAGAAGATCCCAGTGGTCTGCGAGTATGCAGATGTCTTCCCTGATGAATTGCCAGGAATGCCACCAGACCGGGATATTGAATTCGCCATCGAGTTGCAACCGGGAACGGCCCCAATTTCCAAGAGGCCCTACCGAATGCCACCCGCTGAGTTGGCAGAATTGAAGAAGCAATTGCAAGAGTTGCTGGATAAGGGATTTATTCGCCCAAGTACTTCGCCTTGGGGATGTCCAGCACTGTTTGTGAAGAAGAAGGATGAAAGCTTGAGGCTGTGTATAGATTACCGCCCTCTTAATGCGATAACTATCAAGAACAAGTATCCTTTGCCTCATATTGATGTTCTTTTTGACCAGTTGGTCGGGGCCAAGGTATTTTCCAAGATAGACCTTCGCTCCGGCTACCATCAGATCAAGATACGAGCAAGTGATATTCCGAAGACGGCATTCTCAACCAGATATGGGCTATATGAATTTTTGGTGATGTCATTCGGGCTGACAAATGCACCAGCATATTTCAGGTATCTGATGAATTCTGTTTTCATGCCGGAATTGGACAAGTTCGTAGTGGTTTTCATTGATGACATTTTGGTGTACTCAAAGAACGAAGAAGAACATGCCGGGCATTTGCATGTAGTGCTTCAACGTCAGCGAGAGCACCGCCTTTATGCCAAGTTATCCAAGTGTGATTTTTGGCTAAAGGAAATCAAATTCTTGGGTCACACTATCTCTCAGGCTGGAATAGCTGTTGATCCTGATAAAGTGCAAGAAGTGATGAACTAGAAGCCACCAACAACTGTCCGTCAGATTCGAAGTTTTCTAGGATTAGCTGGTTATTACCGAAGATTTATTCCGGACTTCTCTCGAATTGCGAAGCCTATAACTGAGTTGCTGAAGAAAGAAGCCAAATTTGTTTGGAGTCAGAAGTGCGAAGATGCCTTCCATGCATTAAGGCAGCATCTGACCACAGCACCAGTATTGGCACAACCTGACAACAGCAAGCCTTTTGATGTGTATTGCGATGCCTCTGGCGCCAGGCTAGGTTGTGTCTTGATGCAAGACAATGGAGTCATTGCTTATGCCTTAAGAGCACTCAGGCCTCATGAGCAAAGTTATCCCACTCATGACCTCGAGTTGGCAGCAGTGGTTCATGCATTGAAAATGTGGAGGCACTATCTAATGGGAACCCACTGCAACATCTTCACTGATCATAAGAGCCTTAAGTACATCTTTACTCAGGCTGATCTCAACATGAGGCAGAGAAGATGGCTAGAGCTGATCAAGGATTATGACCTGGAGGTGCATTATCACCCAGGAAAAGCTAATGTGGTAGTAGATGCCTTGAGTCGGAAAATGCAATGCAATTGTATCCTAATGGATTCTCGCATTAACACCTTGTGTGATGAGTTGAGCAAGATGCAAATTGAAGTGATTCCTTCTGGTTCGTTGTCTCACATTTCTGTTGAGCCAGCTTTGCAAGACCAGATTATCAGGGCCCAGCTCCGTGACAAGGGAGTGCAAATTATCAAGAAGAATCTCCATCAGAAGGCTGAGAAATATAATTGTTTCCGCCAGGATGAAAAGGGTGTGTTATGGTTCAAAAGCAGATTGGTGATTCCTAAGGACCAGGACCTCAAGAGGAAAATCTTGGATGAGGCTCATCTCTCCAAATTCTCTATGCATCCGGGAAGCACCAAGATGTACCATGATCTGAAGCCTTTGTACTGGTGGACCAGAATGAAGAGGGAGATAGCCCAGTATGTATCAGGATGTGACACCTGTCAGAGGATAAAGGCAAGCCACTTGAAATCAGCTGGAGCTTTGCAACCCCTGTCTATACCTTCGTGGAAGTGGGATGACATCAGCATGGATTTCATTGTGGGTCTGCCCAACACCTCTCGTCATCATGATTCAATTTGGGTTATTGTGGACCGATTGACGAAAGTGGCACATTTTCTTCCTGTGCACACCACTGATAAGGCTCAGAAGTATGCAGAATTGTATATTGATCGGATCATGTGTTTGCACGGATTACCTCGGACCATTGTTTCTGACCGAGGAGCCCAATTTGTTGCCAGATTTTGGGAGCAATTGCAGGAGTCTTTGGGAACCAAGCTAATCAGGAGTTCAGCTTACCACCCACAGACTGATGGTCAGACGGAAAGGGTAAACCAAATCCTGGAGGATATGCTGAGAGCTTGTGCGATCAATTGTGGCAAGAACTGGGATAAGCACCTCTCCTTGGCAGAGTTTGCTTATAACAATAGTTATCAATCCAGCCTAAAGATGGCACCTTTTGAGGCTCTTTATGGAAGAAGGTGCAGGACACCACTCAATTGGTCTCAACCTGGAGAGAGAGAAGTTTTTGGACCTGACTTAGTAACTGAAGCCGAAAGGAAGGTCAAACTAATCAGGAAGAATCTAGAAGCTGCTCAGGCCAGGCAGAAGAGTTACCATGATAGAAGAAGGAAACCTCTCCAGTTCGAGGTGGGAGATTTTGTATACCTTAAGGTATCACCCACCAAGGGAGTGCAGAGGTTTGGGATCAAAGGCAAGCTAGCCCCTCGTTACATTGGACCTTATGAGATCATAGAAGCATGTGGACCAGTGGCATATAAGCTGAAGTTACCTTCAAAGATGTTTGCCATTCACAGTGTATTCCATGTATCGCAGTTGAGGAAGTGTGTTCGATTGCCGACCGAGATCATAGCAGAGCCAGAATTGGAGATAGAGCCAGATCTATCGTACCAAGAGTACCCCTCCAAGATTCTGGATTGCAAAGAAAGATCAACTTGGGCTAAATTGATCAAGATGTACAAGGTCCAGTGGAGTAATCACTCAGAGGAGGAAGCTACTTGGGAAACCGAGGAATTCTTGAGATCCAACTTCCCCGATTGCCTACCTAAGGAAGCTGGTACGTAATCACCCCCAACCCCTCCTCCTGCCTTTCGAATCTAATTCTCAGAAATATGATCATAAATCAGAATGAAGTAATCATGAAACAAAACTTAAAAAGGACTTCCTTCTGAAGTTGCAAAGAGAATGACATTCGAAGAGCAGTTTTACCCTAATAATAACAATAATCACCCATTTCCTATAAGTCTCACCCTTCGCTTCACCCCGGGAGGACTCTGGCCCGAATCTCGGGACGAGATTCCTTTAAGAGGGGAAGGCTGTGACACCCCAGTGTCACCTAGGGTTTCTCTTAAAATGCCAAACCAAGAACCATCATTTTATGTGAACCAAAGTAAGCATGAGCATCAAACTAACTTAAGAATGAAGAATTCACCAAGCATATACTTAAAAGTATCATGATCAAAACAAAGGGGTCTTTCAAAAGGTAAGAATGTTGTAACCCTAATAAAAACCCTAAGTGAGCCCATGAGCAAAAATTCAAGAAAATAAGAAAAAGGGTATGAAAAATTTAAAATTATGACTTGAGCCAATTATAAAAATTGAAGTATATTTAATAAGCAACAAGAAAGGTTGAGAAAGCTTAGCCAAAATAACTCAATTAAAACCTCAAATCAAGCTTCTCATGTGGGGACTTAATGGGAATTCTGAAATTTAGAATTCTAAAATTCAGACCTTGAGCCAAAGATCAAGGATGTTCACCTTGATCCCTAACTCGAATCCTAATGGCCCCATTGACAAAAATGTGCCTAATTAACCCCTCTGTCATGTGCCAGGAGATGGCATTGGGACGCGTGCCTCGAACACGTCAAACCAGAGATTTTCCCCCTGTGTGTGGCAGTGAGACAAACAGGATTTCTCCCCTCTCTATCTCTTAATCCAGTCAGCGAAACTTGCTAGCCTCCACACACAAACGACAAAGGGACCTGAGAGGAAGAGATCTATCAATGGGATTATGGCCAAAATCTCCAAGATTTGGGCCCAACCCGCGTTTGAACTTGACCTCTCTCTGCGCTGCCTCGTGCTCGACGCTGTGCAAGGCGCCAGAGCGCGCACTGGCGTTCGCCACGCACGCCCCAAGCGCATGTCAGAGCCCCGCCCTCGACCGTGCTCGCCCGCGCCTATAAAGCCTCCCTGGGCGCGCCTCACTTCACCCCGCGTTCACCTTCACCGGCCAGCCCCCTCTCCTTAGCTCTGGCGAGCTCAATTTCGCCCGCCATTGCCGCCAGAGCTTCGGCCGTCGTGGCCAGCCCACTCCAGCCATCCCCAAGTCAAGCCAGTGCTTCGGCTAGCTCCGTCAGTGGCCCGTGAAGCTTCCCAAGCCCTCAAACCAGGCCAGACTTCACCGGAGGCCCGAGATCGACCTCACCGGACTTCGGTCTTTCACCGTCGCACGTGGACAGAGCTAACCGGTGAGTCTCCGCCCAATTCCTTGCACCCATATCTTCTCTGGCATCCCGAGAACCTCTCTGACTCGTCCAATTGAACTATCTCGCCGTGAGCAGGCCGGACTCCTCGCCGCCGACGAGCATCCCCGCCTGCGCACGTGGACCGGCCAAATCCGGCCATCCTCGACGGCGACCCGCACACCGTTGTGATCCCCGAGACCTCCCCTACGTCCTCGACCACTTCACCGGAGCAATCTCGCCGCCGGTAAGCCCCTCCGCCTTTTCTTCCGCCGCGGTTACTGTTTAAGCTAGGAGAAGGACCTCGGGTTAGGATTTGTAGAACCCGAGGGGTTTTCTGTAACGTCAGTGACCCATGTGAATAGTAGCCTAGGGACTGATCCGCGAAGAAAACTTAAAATACCCGCCAGGGACCCCAGTGCAAAGTGGTTTTCCATTAAATCAATTCTGTTAATCTTTTTAAATGACCAGAGAACTTAGAAAACCCATAACTTGATGATTTCTTAATAAAAAGTTGTCAAACTAATTTTGCGAGCTTCTGAATATTATGAACTATCATTTAAAAATGATAAACCCTATGCTTTCTGTTCTGAATTTTTGAGTTTAAAATTAAAAACAGAAACTTACTAAACCTTGTTTAATTAAGGAAAATTAGTTTTTCTTCTGTACTGAACCTAAGAAAATTTGTAGGTGTTCAAACCTCACTTAGACACTGTTTAAAAATAGTAGGAACCCCAGTATTGAAGAATATAGTGTAGATTTTCATTTAAAGCTATTTTGCCCTAAACTTAGGAAAAATCAGAAAGGCATTAGAAATTAATGAACGGTGATTAGAATTATTTTTCCTAGTTTGCTTATGTAACAGAGAACCTAGAAAAAATAGAGAGACCATTAGTCCAGATCAGTTTTAAATTAGAATGCTTTATTTAGCCTTATTTGAACTGAAAAACAATTATTAGAATTACAAAAACTATACCCAAAATAGATAATAAAAATCCAGTGGACTTACAACCACCAGAGCCCCACTACAAAAATAAAGAACACCTCAGCCCAACCTTTTAAGTGAGGAAAATAAATATAAAATGATAATGAGGCATTTTCCAAATAAGTCATGAAGAACCCCTAATAATGTGATAATGGGCAACCAAAAATTGACTAAGTCCATAATGAGATAAACCACCAGAGAAAAATGCAAACCCATGAAAAAGAAGCAAACTCTTACCTATTGCTAATGATTTAAGAGAAAGGCCACTTAACTCAAATAATGCATACCACCCCTTCCCTTAAGCAAAAAGATGCCAACCTTCAGAATGATTGCTCTTGCACAAAACAAAAACTAAGAAAAATAAGAACTCTGTTGTTTGATATTTTTCAAATATGGTGGTAGTAGAAAGCACCAATGTGGCTAGAAACTTGAGAAAACCATAGAAAAATAACTAAAAGGTATTAATGGCTAGAAGTTTGCACCAAATCATGTTATGACACCTAAAAGCCAGCAAAAATAAGTTTTAGAGAATTACCCACTGTTAAATAATAGTGTAGTTCAAAGCACCCCTTCTGCCCTAAAATTTGATAATTTTGTCCAGAGAAAATCATTCACTTTCTGATCCCCAATTTTTGAGACAGAGAAACATACACCAGTACCAAGTCACTAATTTTTGCAGAATTTTTAGAATTTTATAAAAGCAACTTGTAGTTCAAACCCACTCCAAAACATTTAAGAGAATAAAAGAAAAGGAAAAGAAGAAATAAACTCCACCCCAATAAGTCTAACTTAAGTACTTATCACTTCTCACTAAGGTTTAAAAAGAATTCAGTGGAACCCCAAAAATAAACCTACCACTTACCTTAGATGAAGTTTGACCCAATTTACCAAGTATACCACCCAAGGGTCTTACATAAGTAAAGTTAACTTTGTGTAACTCAAGAAGATCATACACCTCCAAAGTTGTAATTTCTAAAGGCACATATCATATCATGCATGTATCTTACGCATTGCATTCATTAGATTGTAATCTTGCCGATGGAGAGTACGTGCTCATCCGCGAGCAAGGACCTGTCCAAGAGGAGGACCAGGAGCAGGCTTCAGAGGCTGCTGTTGAGGATCTCCCCGCAGCCCCAGCAATTGAAGGCAAGCCCTGGTTTATATGCATAACCATATTATTATATGCTATTTTACTACACTTAATGCTTGTAGGATTGTAATGTGCACTTAAGTGTAGGAGTTGCTTGAAACCTCTAGTTGCATTAACTTAGGATTCCTTTTTGAGATGAATACTAGTATGCTAGGTCGAGTAGCTGCTTGCTAATCAGGATCTCGGTAGAAGTCGAGTGATTTTTCTAGCACTCGCGCGAGGTCAGGAATTGATTGTATTCATCTTGATAACGGGATATGTGTTAGTCTATGGACTTGGATCCAGGGAGGATGCCTTGTCCATGAGACGGGAAAAAGAATTAAGGATTAATGTGTGGATACCTGAGTCAAGCTTTTGAACGTACTAAGCACATGCCGGGAAAAAATGGTAACCGGTAAACCTAGTACCTGAGTGAAGCCGGGCGTGGACTTTATCCCTCATGCGACCTGAGACTGGGTCTCCCATGCTAGCTATGGTGGGTACAAGTGTGGTCACTGCACGGCGGCAGCCGAGGTCAGTGGACCATTGTATGCCAAGGCGGTGAGGCCTGGACGCGAACGGGGAATCGATGGGGACGGTTGACATGTGTGGGGACGGAGTGCCCTAACATGTCGTGTGTTTAGGTTTACCTTGCAAGGTTTAAAAACTCGATTCGAATCGTCTACTTCTCGCAGCTAATGAGACTGCTTGACCCCTTGTACTGCATCGAGTAAGAAGTGAAATGAGGTTACATGAGATAACTTTTTGATTGAACTAAATGCTTGTTACCATGTCTGCTTAGAAGGAGCAAATCTAGCTAAGCTAATGATGATAGAATTTGAAAAGCTAAAAATTGATTTTAGAAACAGCTAGGGCTTTTGGCAAACTAAACCCCTCAGCCAAACAGCTGCATAGTCTAGAGGTAGAGGAGTAGACTCCTCACACCGGTTAAGTCTAGCTGAGTATTAGTATACTCAGCCTTGCTTGTGGCATAATTTTTGCAGGTACCATTCAGGAAATGGTTGATGGTGTGACTTGGCCTACCACCCTGCCACCGGGTTGGACGGTCGAGTGGGATGTTGCCCCAGCAGGAGAGGAGCATGAGGAGTAGTGGGCTAGGCCTTGCCCAATTCCTCGAGACCGACGACATCGATTATCCGCTGCACTTTATTTTGTGAACTCTTATTTGCTACTCAAAAACTTTGATCTATGTAATAATTCCACACTTAATTTGAGGTTTCCTGTTTTATTGTATTTCTTCTATGACTCACCTTCGAGTGAGATTGTGGAATTTGATCCTGGTTAAGTGGCTCTATCAGACTAGATCTGAGGGACTGACGGGTTATTCCGATTCAAGTGTGTTACGGCCCCTAAGGCGTGACTTAGGCACTTAAGCTGGAATAATTCGAGTGGTTCTGCCACACCCATTCCCGCCAAGGTGAAAGGGAAGGCCCCTATGACCAATAGTGTTCAAAAGAATCATGCATTTATTTATAATAGAAAATTTTCTAGAAATGTTCATCATGATAGGAGTTGTAATGCTTATGATTCAAATGCAATGTTTGCTTCAAGTTCTTCCTATGTGCATGGTAGGGATATGCCTAGGAGAAATGTCATTCATCATATGCCTAGGAGAAATGTTGCTCATGTTCCTAGGAAAGTAAACAATGGACCATCTACAATTTATCATGCTTGTAATGCTTCCTTTGCAATTTGTAGAAAGGATAGAAAGGTGATTGCTAGGAAATTAGGGGCAAAATGCAAGGGAGATAAAACTTGCATTTGGGTCCATAAGGATATTGTCACTAACCTTGTAGGACCCAACAAGAGTTGGGTACCTAAGACCCAAGCCTAAATTTGCCTTGCAGGTTTATGCATCCGGGGGATCAAGCTGGATTATCGACAGCGGATGCACAAACCACATGACGGGGGAGAAGAAGATGTTCACCTCCTACGTCAAGAACAAAGATTCCCAAGACTCAATCATATTCGGTGACGGGAATCAAGGCAAGGTGAAAGGGTTAGGAAAAATAGCTATTTCATCCGAGCACTCAATTTCCAATGTGTTTTTAGTTGAGTCACTTGGATATAACTTGTTGTCTGTGAGTCAGCTTTGTAATATGGGATATAACTGCTTATTCACAAATGTAGATGTGTCTGTCTTTAGAAGGAGTGATGGTTCATTAGCTTTTAAGGGTGTATTAGACGGCAAACTCTATTTAGTTGATTTTGCAAAAGAGGAGGCCGGTCTAGATGCATGCTTAATTGCTAAGACTAGCATGGGCTGGCTGTGGCATCGCCGCTTAGCACATGTGGGGATGAAGAACCTTCACAAACTTCTTAAGGGAGAACATGTGATAGGTCTAACAAATGTTACTTTCGAAAAAGATAGACCTTGTGCAGCTTGTCAAGCAGGCAAACAGGTGGGAAGCTCTCATCATACCAAAAATGTGATGACCACATCAAGACCTTTGGAGTTGCTTCATATGGACCTCTTCGGACCCATCGCCTATCTAAGCATAGGAGGAAGTAAGTATGGTCTTGTTATAGTTGATGATTTTTCCCGCTTCACTTGGGTATTCTTCTTGCAGGATAAATCTGAAACCCAAGGGACCCTCAAGCGCTTCCTAAGGAGATCTCAAAATGAGTTTGAGCTCAAGGTGAAAAAGATAAGGAGCGACAACGGGTCCGAGTTCAAGAACCTTCAAGTGGAGGAGTACCTTGAGGAGGAAGGAATCAAGCACGAGTTCTCCGCTCCCTACACACCACAGCAAAACGGTGTGGTAGAGAGGAAGAATAGGACACTCATTGACATGGCGAGTACAATGCTTGGAGAATTCAAGACGCCCGAGCGATTTTGGTCGGAAGCCGTGAACACGGCTTATCACGCCATAAACCGGGTGTACCTTCATCGCCTCCGCAAGAAGACTTCGTATGAGCTTCTAACCGGTAACAAACCCAATGTGTCTTACTTTCGTGTATTTGGGAGCAAATGTTACATTCTAGTGAAGAAGTGTAGGAATTCCAAATTTGCTCCCAAAGCGGTAGAAGGGTTTTTATTAGGTTATGACTCAAATACAAAGGCGTATAGAGTCTTCAACAAATCATCGGGTTTGGTTGAAGTCTCTAGCGATGTTGTATTTGATGAGACTAATGGCTCTCCAAGAGAACAAGTTGTTGATCTTGATGATGTAGATGAAGAAGACGTTCCAACAGCCGCAATACGCACCATGGCGATTGGAGAAGTAAGGCCACAGGAACAAAAGGAGCAAGATCAGCCTTCTTTCTCAACAACGGTGCACCCCCCAACCCAAGATGACGAACAGGTACCTCAAGTGGAGGCGTGTGATCAAGGGGGAGCATAGGATGTCCAAGTTGAAGAGGAAGAAGCACAACTGGCACCTCCAACCCAAGTTCGAGCGACGATTCAAAGGAATCATCTCGTCGACCAAATTTTGGGTGACATTAGCAAGGGAGTAACTACTCGTTCTAGATTAGTTAATTTTTGTGAGCATTACTCCTTTGTCTCTTCTATTGAGCCTTTCAGGGTAGAAGGGGCCTTGCTAGATCCGGACTGGGTGTTGGCCATGCAGGAAGAGCTCAACAACTTCAAGCGTAATGAAGTTTGGACACTAGTGCCGCGTCCCAAGCAAAATGTTGTGGGAACCAAGTGGGTGTTCCGCAACAAACAGGACGAGCACGGGCTGGTGACGAGGAACAAGGCTCGACTTGTGGCAAAAGGTTATGCCCAAGTCGCAGGTTTGGACTTTGAGGAGACTATTGGGGACTTGTTCTCAAATGCTATGAATTAAGAACAAGGCAACACAGAAAAGTTAACGATTAATGTCCTTCGTCCTTTGAAGCGTTATTTCCCTTAGGATATAACGATTTCGGACGAAGGTAATGAAGGACGTACCTTCATCATCATAATTTATATTGATAAAAGGAAAAGCATATGAAACATGAAAGAATACATGAATGATCATATAACATTATTAAATGTCATCTTTATATAATTATGGAAGAATAAAAACATTATTGAATTACATTTTTGTACCTTCGATTTGACGGAAGGCAAAATACAATCGTGATGCACGAATGAATACCAATCAGCGTGAACAGTACAGGGGTACTGTTCATCTATTTATAGACACAGGACACAGCCTGTGAAGGATTACAATTATGCCCCTCATAAAAATTTACAACATTGACTCGGACCTTTATGGACTAAAAGGTCATTCTATCTTTAAGTCGGTTTGTAATACCGAAGCTTCATGAAGAGGGACCTTCGGTCATCTTCTGCGAACAGCTTCAGCCGAAGCTGCTTCTTCCTACAAGACCTTCGGCGCGACGAAGCATGGCCCCAACAGTAGCCCCTTTCGCGGTGCTAGATCGTTTTTCGTAACGAGCTTGATCCGTGAAAAAAGCCTCTTAAGCTTCGGGAAGCCGAAGGTCCAAAAAACACCTTCCCTGAGCTCGTTGTCGAGAAACGATCCAATTTCCGAGCGCGTGTCAGGCCCACTTTGCAGAGTTACTGTTTGTCTCTGCGGTCCACCGCGCAGCGAGTGCAAGTGACTGTCCGCCTGGTGTAAAAATCCTGGCGTTTCGCCTTCTTACCTGCGACACTATATAAACAGACAGGTAGGTGTGAAGTTACCACAGCATTCATTGCTATTTGCACTGTTTTGCTGCCAAAATTTTTAACCACAGCCGAAGCTTGACTCTCGGAATCGAACGAAGGTCCAACTCGAAGTCTGCTTCGTGAGAAGGAAAGGCTTCGGGGAAAAAGTATTTAATTTCCGCAAATTCAGAATTAAATGGCCAGAGTGCGATCTACTGCCAGGGTTGAGCGTGAGGGAGACGAAGCTGAAGGTTCGGAGACTGTTCCCATCTCCGAAGCAATGCAACGATCCGGACTGGTAACTTCGGAGGAAATCCCCACTGTTGAAGCAGAACAAGCAACTGCCGAAGCAGAAGATGAGAACATTGAAGAAACTGATCCCGAAGATGATTATCGCATTGCCATGCCAAGTAAGCCCAGCCACCTGGACTTTGGAAAGTCGACCGTTTCGAAGGCTGATCTCTCCAAGATGGTAAAGTCAGGCTATTTCAGTGAAAATCAGAAGAAGCTACTTCGCTTCGGGGGAGAAGAAACTACCCCGAAGCCAGAGAAGGATGAGATAGTCATTTTCAAGAGTTTTCTAAAGGCTGGGTTGAGATTCCCCCTCCATGGGATTATTGCAGATGTATTGAAGAAGTTTGGAATCTACTTTCATCAGTTGACTCCTAACGCTATCGTTAGGCTTAGTGTTTACATCTGGGCCCTCCGAAGCCAGGCGGTGGAGCCGTTTGCCGACAGCTTTTGTCGAGTCCATGAGCTGCATTACCAGACGAAGGCTAGAAAAGATGGGTTACATGATAACTTTGGTTGCTACAATTTTGCCTATCGGAAAACCACAAAGTTTCCTGTTATTAGCTACCGAAGCAAATGGCCGGCAGGCTGGAAGTCAGAGTGGTTTTATGTGAAAGTTGACGAAGACAAAGAGAAGTTGGTACAAAGTCCACTTGAATTGATCTTTGGAGAAACAAGGCCGCGATGCCACATGACATTAGAAGGTCCCACCTGGGCTGCACTGGGTGAGTTTAAAACTATTTCAGAGCATATCAGTACCAGGGACCTGGTTCAAGAATTTTTGGCCTTCAGGGTTTTTCCTACTTTAAAAGAATGGGAAATGCCGAAGCTAGAGGGGGAGAAGAAGGAAGGCGAACTTGTCCGGCTTCCTTACCATTTCAAGTTCAAGAAATACTTTAAAAAACCTTGCCAAGAGTGGCTGGACACAGTTGAAGTAATGTGCAATGAAATTCTTGGGAATTATTCGAAAAAAGAGGATCAATTAATGACCGCGGCCTTCGGTACTCGTCCGAAGCGAAGGCTGAACCGAGTGTTTGATGCCCTGGGTTTTGAGTACCCTGATTATGAACAGCTAAATAAGGGTGCTGAGGGCCAAAAAAGGAAAAGGGTGGCCGAAACTTTGAACAAAGATGAGGAAGAACCATCAAAAAAGAAAAATATTCCAAAGAAGAGAAGAATATCATCTCCGAAGCGAAAATTATCCGATGAAGTGAGGACTCCTGCATCGCCCTCTACCACCGATGTGGAGGAAATCTTAAAGGTAATGACTGAACCCCTGCCCGCGAAGCTAAGTCCATTAGGGCCTCAACTGACGAAGCTTTTTCAAAAGGTGGAGGAGCCGGAAAAAACGAAGAAGATAACCAAAACAAAAAGACAAAGAATTATCGCAGTGACCGAAGTCATTGACAAGACGCCACCGAGGGCTTCAACTCGGAAAGCGCCAGCGGTTGAGGGCACAACAAATGTCGAAGTCGCACCTTCGGAGGTCGCGGCTACCAAAGCCGCTTCGGCCGAAGATTTGAACTTGGAAACTACAATTGAAGACATCGACAAAATACTGCTAGATATGGCCGCAGAAGAAGCCACCACCGCTGCCGAAGAAACCATGGCCACAGTGCCTGGGAAGGAAAAGGAAATAGCCGAAGATACTTCGGAGGACGAAGCCTTCATATTTCAAAATTTAGTTGGACAAGAACTGTCGAAGGCCGAAATAGAAGAGCTTAAAGAATATGCCAAATCTTGCGGATATAAGCCAGGAGCTCTTCTATTCGGAGGTATTGAAGATGAAAAATTAGGCTGCATCCGGGATCAAACTGGAGCTAAAGTCATCGGTACTCTATCAAAGAGTATCGGTTTTCCGAAGCTAGAAACGGATATAAGCCGCTACCGACGACAACATATCGTTGGTAGCTTATTTTATTCCAACTTCAAGGTAAACAACTTTTCTCTGACTTTTATTGTTTTTAATAATGAAAATGTTCCTAACGAAGGTTGTTTATGTGCAGAGCATGCTACTGAGCAAAGCTTTGAAGATGCAGCAAGATCTAGAGGATAAAAAACACGAAGCTATAATTGAAAATTTAGAGAGCAAAATAAAAGAGCAATCAGCTATTATTGAAAAGAAAGACTTCGAACTCCAAACAACTGAAGGCTTATTGGCAGAGACTGAAGCTAAAGTAGCAGAATTGAATTCAAAGCTTCTCTGCCAATCAAAACAATTTGAACAAGAGAAGCAAGAGCTTAATTCAAAATTTGAGGTCGAAGTCCAAGAAAATTCAAATTTGAAAAAATCATTGACCAGCCTTCAAGACAGATGTTTGAAATTTAGTAACAACTGTATTCAACAATTAAAAAAGATCTTTTATTCAGTTGGAGCCAGCAGTGGAAAGTTCACCCCTTCAGCTGAAAATTTGCCAAGAACCTTCGAACATATTGAAGCTGAAATTGAAGAGCTTGACGAAGTCATAGCCGGGCACGGTGACTTCTGTGCCTGGGTAGCTTCTTGGGGCACTGCTGCAGCGTTTCTGATGGCTGGCTGTGATCATGGAAAAATCGTCAACAGGCCCAATTTCACACTATCTCCATCAATTCTAGACGATATTCCTGACCTCGCCCGAAGCATTTCAAACAGATTTATAAAAATGATATGGACGAAAGGCGGGCGAGAAAAGGCTGGAGATGAAGCTCGAAGTCATCTTGGACCAGTAAGAAATCATACTTTGTGCTTACCTACTCCTTCACACTTGATTTTTACTCGCAATACCTTGATTCATGTAGGATGACGAAGCTGAAGGTGATGCTTAAAAAATATGCCGCCGAAGCTGAAGCTCGGTGAAGATCAGTAGGAGTACTCTGTAGAAAAAACTCAAGAGACTTTTGTAATAACTTTTGTAAATACAACTAAACTGTTCTTAATGAACTTTGTTCATACCTTGTAACATATTCTTACCCTTCCATTGAGGCGCTTTGATGTGGACGAAATTAGTATTTTGAGCCGAAGGCGAAAAAACACCTTCCCTTCTTTTCGTACACAACGAAGCATAAAAGACCGCTTCTTCTTTTGACCGAAACCTTTCTTTTTTTTTGTACACGACGAAGCTCTTCTCGTATGCCGAAACAGCCACTTATGCCATGATGATGATTATCCTATATATGCCTAAATGTTTATGAATGCAAATGCTATGATGTAACGTGATGTGCAAATGAATGTCCAAACACATATCCGAAACCATACCCTTAGCCATTATTTTCTTAGAAACAATCACCCATTAGCTCTGCATTCCCTTAGGAACGACTTTGGAGCTTCTTCGCCTTTTACTTTCGGCGGAATCAGCGTTGACTTTTCGCTGTAAGCTCTGCATTCCCTTAGGAACGTCTTTGGAGCTTCTTCGCCTTTTACTTTCGGCGGAATCAGCGTTGACTTTTCGCTGTAAGCTCTGCATTCCCTTAGGAACGTCTTTGGAGCTTCTTCTCCTTTTACTTTCGGCGGAATCAGCGTTGACTTTTCGCTGTAAGCTCTGCATTCCCTTAGGAACGTCTTTGGAGCTTCTTCGCCTTTTACTTTCGGCGGAATCAGCGTTGACTTTTCGCTGTAAGCTCTGCATTCCCTTAGGAACGACTTTGGAGCTTCTTCACTTTTTCAGTTTTCGGCACTCGATGGTGCATTCTCAGCTTTTACATTTACATTCCTTGGGGGATCTTGCTCTTATAAAACTAAAAAGGAGATTACATATGATGGCCCCATTAAAAACCTTTCTCCCCCTTTAGAAAGGAAAAGGGTGCCATGAAAAAGAAAAAACATAGGAAAAGTTACATCATATTACACATAATATCGCCGAAGCTCATCCGCATTCCAAGATCTTGGAATGTCGTTGCCGTCCATGTCCTTCAATCTGTATGAACCAGGTCTTGACGAAGATACTACCAAGAAAGGTCCCTCCCATTTCAACTGTAACTTGCCCACTGTTTCTGGGTTGGCCACTCTCCGAAGCACCAAATGTCCCGGCTCAATATTCTTTAGCCGAACTTTTCTATCTCGCCATTTGACTGTTTCGGTCTGGTATTTATTGATATTTTCCACAGCTTGAAGCCTTATACCTTCTAAAGCATCTTTTTCTATAAAACAAGCATCTTCAGGGCCTGATTCTGCCGAAGCTACTACTCTTATTGATCCAGTTTTAGCTTCTTCCGGAGTTATTGCTTCGTCACCGAATAATAACTTGAATGGAGTAAAGCCTGTAGATCTTGATGTTGTTGTATTGTGGCTCCACACCACTTTGGTTAACTGATCTGGCCACTTTCCCCTGGGTTGGTTGAAGATTAACTTCATTATTCCTGTCATTATAATGCCGTTGGCTCTTTCAACGAGCCCATTTGACTCCGGATGCCTGACTGATGCAAAATGGATCTTCGTACCAATTTGATCACAGAAATTTCTGAAAGCTTCGGAGTCAAATTGTGTTCCATTATCCACAGTGATGGCCCTCGGTACCCCGAAACGACAAACAATATTCTGCCAAAAAAACTTTTGGACAGTGGCCGAAGTTATTGTGGCTAATGGCTTTGCCTCAATCCATTTAGAAAAATACTCCACAGCCACTATGACATATCTTAAATTCCCTTGTGCCGGTGGTAATGGTCCTAACAAGTCAAGGCCCCACCTTTGCAATGGCCAGATGGGTTGAATGAGTTGTGTTAAAGACGAAGGCTGTTTTTGATCTCTTGCACATTTCTGGCAGCCTTCGCACTTTTGAACTAACTCCGCTGCATCCGAAGCTGCCTTCGGCCAATAAAACCCTTGGCGGAAAACTTTTCCAAGTAACAGCCTAGATCCAATGTGGGATCCACACAGGCCTGCATGTATTTCTTTCATCAACTCTATACCTTCGGTTCTAGATAAACACTTGAGTAGGGGAGCACAAACTCCATGCTTGTACAACTCCCCTTCTATCATGACATATGGACGAGCTCTTGCCTCTATTCTCCTGTTATAAGCTTCGTCATCTGAAAGGAACTTACCCTGAAGGTAAGAGATGATCTCAGTTCTCCAATCTTCGCTATAAACAGGAGATATGTTGAGGACTGCTCTTTCAAGGAGCTCCACTGAAGGTGCCTTTATTGTTTCGAAGAACACATCCGAAGGTAACGGCAGCCCCTGTGCTGCTGACTTAGCTAGCAAATCAGCATGCTCATTTTGTCCTCGAGGGATATTTTTGACAGAAAATCCTTCGAAGGAAGCTTCGATTCTTCGGACCGTGTCTAGATATTTCTCAAGCTTCGGGTCTTTAGCCTTGCAACTTTTGTCGATATGACCCGAAACAACCTGGGAATCAGTTTTAAGAATCGCCCTTCTGATTCCCATTGCCTTCAATTTCCGAAGGCCCAGAAGCAGGGCTTTGTACTCAGTAATATTGTTTGTACAGCTGAAATCAAGTCTTGCCGCATAACAAGTTTTAACCTTGGATGGTGAGACCAACACAGCGGCTGCTCCTGCTCCGAAGGTTCCCCAAGAGCCATCACAAAACACTGTCCATACTTCGGCATCTTTATTTGCTTCTTCATCCTGAGCCCCTGGCGTCCAATCGGCAATGAAATCTGCCAACGCTTGAGACTGGATCGAGGATCTATGCACATAATCAATGCAAAATTCATTGAGCTCTGCAGCCCATTTTCCAATCCGTCCAGTAGCTTCTCTATTTCTCATAATATCCTTCAACGGCTGCGAAGAAGGAACGACAATATTGTATGCTTGAAAATAATGCCGAAGCTTCCTGGACGCCATCAAAACGGCATATAATACCTTCTCCAGTTCTGTATAGTTTTTCTTTGATACACTAAGGACTTCAGATACAAAATACACTGGAACCTGCTTCTTGACTTGGCGAACAAGCTTCTCCTGGACAAGTGCTGCACTTACTGCTGAATGCGAAGCTGCCACATATAATAACAAAGGAGCCCCTGGCGTTGGTGGAGTTAATGTTGTTAGATCTATCAAATATTGCTTCAGCTCTTCGAAGGCTTTTTGTTGGCTCGGTCCCCATTGAAAGACTTCAGCTGACTTCAGCACCTCGAAGAATGGTAAATTTCTTTCTGCTGATCTGGATATGAATCTATTGAGAGATGCCAGCCTCCCTGTCAATCTTTGGGCCCCCTTTCTTGTAGTTGGTGGCTCCATTCGAAGTATAGCTTCAATTTTATTTGGATTAGCTTCAATTCCCTTTGTTGAAACCAAGTATCCAAGAAATTTCCCCTTCTTTACTCCGAAGACACATTTTTTCTGGATTCAGCTTCAAACCAGCTTGTCTGAAACTAGCGAAGGTCTCCTGCAAATCAGCAATATGATTTTCCTGCTTCGTGCTTTTTACAATGATGTCATCAACATAAGTTAGCACATTTCTGCCTATCTGAGACTGGAGGACCTTCGCAGTCATTCTGCTGAAACTTCCTCCAGCATTTTTGAGCCCTTCAGGCATCTGAAGATAGCAATATGTGCCACTTGGGGTTATGAAGCTAGTCTTCGGCTCATCTTCCTTCTTCATCCAGATTTGGTGATAGCCTGAGTAACAGTCTAGCAGACTCATGAGCTCCGAAGAAGCTGCTGCGTCAACTAAAGAGTCTATCCTTGGCAATGGAAATTCGTCCTTCGGACAAGCCTTGTTGAGATCTGTAAAATCGATACACATTCTCCACTTGCCGTTGGCCTTCTTTACCATAACAGTGTTAGCTAGCCATTCTGGGTACTTTACTTCTCTGATAACTCCTGCACTGAGGAGTCTTTTTACTTCATTGCGAGCCCCTTCGGCCTTGTCATCAGACATTTTCCGAAGCCTCTGCTTTCGGGGTCTGAAGGATGGGTCAACATTGAGCGAGTGTTCAATAACATCCCTATTTACTCCGCAGAGGTCATTAGCTGACCATGCAAAAACATCTTTGTTGTTGAACAAAAACCTTATCAAGGTTTTCTCCTGCTCTTCGGATAATTGAGAACCCAACAGCACCTTCTGCTCTGCTATGTCCTCACATAAGAGCATGGGCTTCGGCTGATCTGCTGAAGCTGCTTTCTCCCTTCTGAATTTGTACTGTTCACAAGCTTCAGCTCCATCTATGTTATGGATTGCTTTGGAGTCAGTCCAGCTTCCTTTGGCCCTTCTAGCAGCTTCCTGGCTTCCATGAATAGCAATAGGCCCTTGGTCCGAAGGTATCTTCATGCAGAGGTAAGCTGGGTGAAGAATTGCTTCGAAGGCATTGAGAGTACCGCGACCAATGATAGCATTGTAAGGATACTCCATGTCAACAATATCAAACACAATTTGCTCAGTCCTTGTGTTGTTAACAAATCCGAAGGTTACCGGCATGGTAATCTTCCCAAGTGCTACAATCTGCCGCCCTCCGAAGCCACGAAGAGGGTGCGTAGCATCATGGATCTTGTCTTCGGGCTCTTGCATTTGTCTGAAGGCCTTAGCAAATATAATATCAGCTGCACTGCCTGTATCAACTAAGACATTGTGGACCAGAAATCCTTTGATCACACAAGAGATAACCATAGCATCATTGTGTGGGTAATCCTTGAGTTGAAGGTCCTCTTGGGAGAAGGTAATAGGAATGTGAGACCATCTCGACTTGATGAAGGGTCCTTGCACCCCAACATGTTGTACCCTTCTCTGTGCTTCCTTCTTCTGCTTCTTGTTGGCTGGCTCTGAACATGAACCGCCTGTTATCGGGAACAGCAGCTTTGGAACCGAAGCAGCTCCAGCTTGATCATTGGACGAAGCCATCAGCTCAGAAAAGTGGAAGTGAGTTCACCGGAGGTGGGCGCCAATGTTGGGGACTTGTTCTCAGATGCTATGAATTAAGAACAAGGCAACACAGAAAAGTTAACGATTAATGTCCTTCGTCCTTTGAAGCATTATTTCCCTTAGGATATAACGATTTCGGACGAAGGTAATGAAGGACATACCTTCATCATCATAATTTATATTGATAAAAGGAAAAGCATATGAAACATGAAAGAATACATGAATGATCATATAACATTATTAAATGTCATCTTTATATAATTATGGAAGAATAAAAACATTATTGAATTACATTTTTGTACCTTCGATTTGACGGAAGGCAAAAATACAATCGTGATGCACGAATGAATACCAATCAGCGTGAACAGTACGGGGGTACTGTTCATCTATTTATAGACACAGGACACAGCCTGTGAAGGATTACAATTATGCCCCTCATAAAAATTTACAACATTGACTCGGACCTTTATGGACTAAAAGGTCATTCTATCTTTAAGTCGGTTTGTAATACCGAAGCTTCATGAAGAGGGACCTTCGGTCATCTTCTGTGAACAGCTTCAGCCGAAGCTGCTTCTTCCTACAAGACCTTCGGCGCGACGAAGCATGGCCCCAACAGAGACTTTTGCTCCTGTGGCTAGGCTAGAGTCGATTCGTATTTTGCTAGCCTATGCCGCTCACCATTCTTTCAGGTTGTTCCAAATGGATGTGAAGAGCGCTTTCCTCAACGGGCCAATCAAGGAGGAGGTGTACGTGGAGCAACCCCCTGGCTTTGAGGATGAATGGTACCCCGACCATGTGTGTAAGCTCTCTAAGGCGCTCTATGGACTTAAGCAAGCCCCAAGAGCCGAGTATGAATGCCTTAGAGACTTTTTAATTGCTAACGCTTTTAAGGTTGGGAAAGCCGATCCAACTTTATTCACTAAGACTTGTGATGGTGACTTATTTGTGTGCCAAATTTATGTCGATGACATAATATTTGGTTCTACTAACCAAAAGTCTTGTGAAGAGTTTAGCAGGGTGATGACTCAAAAGTTTGAGATGTCGATGAAGGGCGAGTTGAACTACTTCCTTGGGTTCCAAGTGAAGCAACTCAAGGACGGCACCTTCATCTCCCAAATGAAGTACACGCAAGACTTGCTAAAGCGGTTTGGGATGAAGGACGCCAAGCCCGCAAAGACTCCGATGGGAACCGGCGGACACGTCGACCTCAACAAAGGAGGTAAGTCCGTTGATCAAAAAGCATACCGGTCCATGATAGGCTCTTTGCTTTATTTATGCGCTAGTAGACCGGATATTATGCTTAGTGTATGCATGTGTGCTAGATTTCAATCCGATCCAAGGGAGTGTCACTTAGTGGCCGTGAAGCGAATTCTTAGATATTTAGTCGCTACACCTTGCTTCGGGATCTGGTATCCAAAGGGATCTACCTTTGACTTAATTGGATATTCAGACTCCGATTATGTTGGATGTAAGGTCGATAGGAAGAGTACATCAGGGACGTGCCAATTCTTAGGAAGGTCCCTGGTGTCATGGAGTTCTAAGAAACAAACTTCCGTTGCCCTATCCACCGCTGAGGCCGAGTATGTTGCCGCAGGACAGTGTTGCGCGCAACTACTTTGGATGAGGCAAACCCTTAGGGACTTCGGCTACAATCTGAGCAAAGTCCCACTCCTATGTGACAATGAGAGTGCTATCCGCATAGCGGACAATCCTGTTGAGCACAGTCGCACAAAGCACATTGACATCTGGCATCACTTTTTGAGAGACCACGAGCAAAAGGGAGATATCGAAGTGTTTTATATTAGCACCGAGAACCAGCTAGCCGATATCTTTACCAAGCCTTTAGATGAGAAGACCTTTTGCAGGCTGCGTAGTGAGCTAAATGTCTTAGATTCGCGGAACTTGGATTGATTTATAGCATACATGTGTTTATGCCTTTGATCATGTTCCTTACGCATTTTGTTGTTTATTTATGGTGCTCAAGTTGTACAAACACTCCCTGGACCTCAAAAGTCCATGTGTGATTGATGCACATATTTAGGGGGAGATGTGCTACAACTTGACCCTTTGAGACTAACCATGTATTTGAGCTTGCTTGATTTAGTCTCAAAGGTGGATTGAAAGGGAAAAGGTGAACTTGGACCATGCAAGACTTCCACTGCACTCTGATGAGAGGGTAACTCACTCCAAGTTCATCTCCATATTCTTATTGTTTTTGTACTCTTATTTGAAGATTTTGGTGAGGCAATGAGGTTTAAGGGCCAAGATTGATCCTGTTTTGGTGCTTGATGCCAAAGGGGGAGAAAATAAGGCCAAAGCAATAAATGGATCAGCTACCACTTGAGAATTTTGAAAATAGTAGAATAGAGCTTTTGGTTGAATAGAGCTTTTGGTTTGTCAAAACTCTGTTGTTGTCTCTTTTGTCAAAAGTTGGCTTCTTGTGGGGAAAATAGTTGATTATGGGAAAAAGGGGGAGTTTTTGAAATCTTTGATCAATTTCTCTTGGAACAACTCTCTTTGTGTCTCAACAAGTGTGTTTGACTTAGAGATAGGAAATTGAGGTTGATTTGCAAAAACAAAACCAAGTGGTGGCAAAGAATGATCCAAATATGCCAAATTTGAATCAAAACAAATTTGTGTTCTCATTTGCATTGATGTTGCACTTCTTTAGTTGTTTTTTGTTGTGTTGGCATAAATCACCAAAAAGGGGGAGGTTGAAAGGGAAATGTGCCCTTGGGCCATTTCTAAGTATTTTGGTGATTGAGTGCCAACACAAGTGCTTAAGTGTTAATCTATGCCAATTGATGGACAAAGTGCAAATCAAGAGTAAAGGTATGTTTCTAAGACTTAGTACATTGTTTTAGAGACTAATGTATTGTGTCTAAGTGCTAGAAACAGGAAAAGACCAATTTGGAAAAGACTTGGCTAAGCAGCCAAGACTCTGCGCAGTCTGGGTGCACCGGACAGTGTCCGGTGCGCCAGGCTGGCGACTGTCAACTGGCTGCTCTCGGGAAGCGATCAACGGCGTACGGCTATAAATCACCGGACTGTCCGGTGGTGCACCGGATTGTCCGGTGAGCCATTCACAGGCGAAGTCGTCGCTCTCGGGAAGCGATCAACGGCGTACGGCTATAAATCACCGGACTGTCCGGTGGTGCACCGGACTGTCCTGTGAGCCAACGGCCGGCCGCGTAATCCGCGCGCGACGCGTGGCCGAGCCAACGGTCAGAAGGGGGCACCGGACTCCGGTGTGCACCGGACAGTGTCCGGTGCGCCAACGGATCTAGATCTTCAACGGTCGGCTGCGCCACAGAAGGAAAGAAATCCGCACCGGACAGTGTCCGGTGGTGCACCGGACTGTCCGGTGCGCCAGGCGACACAAGGCAAGAATTGCCTTCCTGGAATGCTCTCAACGGCTCCTAGCTGCCTTGGGGCTATAAAAGGGACCCCTAGGCGCATGGAGGAGTACACCAAGCATTCTCTAAGCATTCCTAAGCACCAAGACTTCAATTCCACACATTCGATTCTTTGTGATAGCAATTAGAGCTCCATTTGAGTAGAGAACTCTTTGAGTTGTTGAGAGCTCGTGTTGTGACTTGTGTGCGTGTGTTGCTCTGATTTTGTGTCTTGTGTGCGTTGCTCATCCCATCCTTACTTATGTGCTTCTTTGTGATAATCAAAGTGTAAGGGCGAGAGGCTCCAAGTTGTGGACATTCCTCGCAAGCGGGATATAGTAAAGTGAAAGCAAAACACCGTGGTATTCAAGTGGGTCTTTGGACCGCTTGAGAGGGGTTGAGTGCAACCCTCGTCCGTTGGGACGCCACAACGTGGAGTAGGCAAGTGTTGGACTTGGTCGAACCACGGGATAAACCATTGTGCCTATCTGTGTTGATCTTCTTGTGGTTATTGTGTTTTGCAAGAACTCCTCTCTAGCCACTTGGCTTTATTGGGCTAACATCTAATCAAGTTTTGTGGCAATAAGTTTCAAGTTTTACAGGATCACCTATTCACCCCCCCCCTTCTAGGTGCTCTCACTATCCCAAGAAGAAATGCTAGAAGCACGACACTACGCACAAAAAATGAAATATCTGAAGGGGGCGTTAGTGTTCAATGGTAGTGACGAAGAAGATTTTGTGTACTGTCTCCCGGATAACAAAGAAATATCTGTTTGCCGGAAGATAGGTAAAAGCATCGGATTCCCAAAGCTAGAAGACGGCCTTTCGATTTTATCGAAGGATGAACTTGCTGACAGCCGAGCATACAATAGCATAAAGGTATAAAAGTTAACTTTGAGTTTGAAAATGAGGTATTTCATTTGTCATACTCAATTATTTCCTCCTCTTGTAGGGCTTGAGTCTTAGTAATGCCCTCAGGGCACAGAAAAATATTGAAGACGAAGGCTATATAATGGCTCTGAACAACCTTCGTTCAGAGGTGATTGAATTGAGAAACGAAGGTCTTGAAAAAGACAAAATCTTAATTTCTCTGGTTAACAAAGTGAAAGAAGATGAAGATAGTTTCAAAGCTCAAGCCGAAGCCCAAAAGATTGTAATTGAAGACCTTCGGAGGCAACTGGCCGAAGCTAAGGAAAAATGCGCACTCGTAGAAGATAACTAAGAAATCAGTGAATATTGGAAAAATCATTTAGAGAAAAATGTTGAAGAACTTCGCACATCCAAGGAAAGGTGCTTTGAAAAATCATTGGATTGTGTGAAGAAAATAAAAGCTAGTTTCGCCAAAGTGGGTGCCTATTCTATCGAAGAAAACTTCATACGAGGTGACCCTGAAGGCGTTATTGAATGGATAAGTGGAGAGACCGAGACCTTCGAAGAAATTTTAAGTGATCACAGGGATGTTTGCGCGTTTTCCGGTGCACGGGGAATTTCAGCCATCTTGGAGAAGGCAGGATGCGACCATATTAAAACCATGGCCCAAACCGAAGCTGCGTTCTTCATAGATGATACGAAGGATCCTTCAGCTGAAGCAACCTTGATGGGCGAAAAATTCTATAATGATGTCTGGGTGAATGGTGGCCGAGAGATGGCCCATGAAATTATAAAGAAGAGTGAAAAAGACATCCATGACGCCCGAGTAGAAGCAAGACAAGCTGAAGAAGCTGCAGAGCGTGAAAAGCGTATAGGTAATATCTTTTGATTTTCAGCTTCGGCATTTGTTTTTGTGGCTTCGGACTAATTAATTTTTCCCACTTCAGCTGAATTATCTCCACTGCCAGAACTATTCGATCCCCTGGCTGATCCAAAAACGAAGGAAGCGCTAGAGATCATTAATATGGCTGAATCTATTATTGATGAAGTTGTTAACACATTACTGAACGAATTTGCAAAAAAAGTCCTTAAAGAGGAATAGTTGTTATTGTAAAAACATTTTGAAATGGTCAATGTATGAGAAACTAGAATGGACAATGTACTTTTATTATAACAAGACTGTAATATTTGATGTGTGTAGCTTTGAATCGAATATGTAAATTATTGTAATTCATCTCTTTGTGATGCATGAAACTTTACATACATATCGTTTTTGAGCCTTCGGCGAAAAAACACCTTCCCTTCTTTTCATGCTTCGTAAAGAAAAAGATCCATGCTTCGTAAAAATATCCATGCTTCGCAAAGAGGGATCACTTCTTTTGTGACAAGGCTGATGAAGTTGTATTTCCCGAAGCTTACTTCGTGCCTTAGCATATTTTCATTTTTATGAAGCATTCGCCGAAGCTTACTCTGTATTCGATTCTCGTGTCATTGATGTGATATGATGTATGATGTGACGCTATGCGAAATAATGTGATGATATGATGCAAAATGATACTGATGCCGAAGACACACACCCACACACCTACACTGGAATACACAAACTCTGCATCCCCTTAGGAACGACTTTTGAGCTTCTTCACCGTTTATTTTTCGGTGTTCACCGTTTATTTTTCGGTGTAAGTTCTGCATCTCCTTAGGAACGTCTTTTAAACTTCTTCGCCTTCTATTTCGGCGGTATAAGTTCTGCATCCCCTTAGGAACGACTTTTGAACTTCTTCGCCTTATATTTCGGCGGTATTTGGCTCTGCATTCCCTTTGGAACGACTTTTGAGCAGAAAACTTACGCTGCGCTCCCTTAGGAACAACTTTTTGTAGCTTCAGCAATTTTAGCTCTGCATTCCTTAGGAACGTCTTTTGAGCACAAAACTTACGCTGCGCTCCCTTAGGAACGACTTTTTGTAGCTTCGTAACTTTTGAACTCCATAAATCTGTGAAGAAGATATATTTCATTCTGATAGAAGCAAATCATTACAAGAAATTAAAACTAAATTTACATTGCTTGTTCCTTATTAAAAAGCAAAATGGCATAGAACATAAAAGGATTTCAGAGGCAGGATATCGCTCAGTATATGTGCTTTGATTCTGGCATAGTACTGTTGACTGTACGAGCTTCGGATTCCTCTCTAAATTCACATTGCTGTTGGGAGTGCTGGCGCCCTTCTGGCTGCTGGCTTCGAGAATAAGTAGGTTGCAGTGGTGGTGGCGGTGGGGGTTGAGGCCAAGAAGCCTGTGAATGGCTTACCGAAGCAACAGAAGCTGCAAGATGATTGCCCACATATTCTGGTATGTAGGGAGAGTGGCACGAAGCAGTGTGCAAGACCTGCTTCGGCTGATTCTGCCGAGCTTCGGCTTCAGCGATCTCCTTTTGCTTCAGAATAGTGATTTGGCACATTCTTGTAGTATGGCCCTTGTCCTCACCACAGAATAAGCAATAGATCTTCCTGAGCTGATCCCCATATCTTCCTCCGAAGCCCCTGGCGCGTCTGCCCCTTGGAGCTGGCGGCCTGAAGGAGCTTTGCTGCTGTCCTGAAGACTGTGAGGTGTGCTGCGGCCTCTGAAGCTGGCTTCCTTTGTCATCATTCTGACTGGAGCTATGGATTGATCTGATGTGCCTAGGTTGGACTCTCCCTCCGAAGCCCCTAGTCATCTCAGAAAATATGTAAGCTTCCTCCCTTCTTTGTCGGAAGTCATTGTCAGCCCGGATGTACTCATCCATTTTTTGAAGCAACTTCTACAGAGTTTGGGGAGGTTTCCTGGCGAAGTGTTGGGCCGTAGGTCCCGGCCGAAGACCCTTGATCATGGCCTCAATGACAATTTCATTGGGCACTGTGGGCGCTTGTGCTCTCAGTCGCAAGAGCCTTCGGACATACGCCTAAAGGTATTCCTCATGGTCTTGTGTGCACTGGAACAAGGCTTGAGCTATGACTGGCTTCGCCTAAAAGCCTTGAAAACTGGTAACCAACATGTCCTTGAACTTCTACCACGACGTGATTGTCCCTGGCCGAAGGGAAGAATACCATGTCTAGGCCACATTTCGGACTGCCGTGATGAAGGACTTTGCCATGACAGCTGTGTTGCCTCCGTATGAGGATATTGTTGCCTCATAGCTCATCAAGAATTGCTTTGGGTCCGAGTGCCCATCATACATGGGTAGCTGAGGTGGCTTGTAGGATTGTGGCCATGGAATAGCCTGCAATTCTGCTGCCAGAGGAGAAGCATCATCAAAAGCAAAGGTACCTTGATTAAAATCATCGTACCATTCAACTTCATTGAATGAGCCCTCTTGACAAAGCTCCCGGTGTTGGGGCCTTTAGTCGTGATCATCTTAAGTAAGATGACGCACTTCCTCAGTGGCTTCGTCGATCTTCTTCTGGAGGTCGGCCAGCCGAGCCATCTTCTCCTTTTTCCTTTGCACCTGCTGGTGAATGATTTCTAGGTCCCTGATCTCCTGGTCCAACTCATCTTCCTGAAGTTTTGGACTAGTGGCCTTCCTCTTTTGACTTCTGGCCTCTCGGAGAGAGAGAGTGTCTTGGTTTGTGTCCAGTGGCCAATGCAGCCCCTGGCGCTGTTATCTTCTTCGGCGGCATGACGAAGGTTGATGCTTTGCCGAAGGTTGTGGAAGTGAGTATACCGGAGGTGGGCGCCAATGTTGAGGACTTGTTCTCAAGTGCTATGAATTAAGAACAAGGCAACATAGAAAAAGTTAAATGGTTAATGCCCTTCGTCCTTCGAAGGATTATCTCCCTTAGGATATAACGATCTTCGGACGAAAGTCATGAAGGACATACCTTCATCATCATAATTTACATTGATGAAAGAAGGAGCATATGAAACATGAGAAATAACATGAATAATCACATAACATCCTTTATATCTTTATTATATGATCATGGATGAATAAGAACAATATCGAATTACATTTATACCTTCGGCTTGACAGAAGACAAAAATATAAGTGTGACACACGAGCGGGTACAAGTTAGCGTGAACAGTACGGTGGTACTGTTCATCTATTTATAGGCACAGGACGCAGCCTGTGTGAAATTACATTCATGCCCTTCATGCTTACTATTGACTTAAGAACAATCTGTTGGGGACTAGATAGCCTTTTCCTCCTTAAGTCAGTTCCTTTTTCTGCTACTGAGCCGAAGCTCCCTTGCACGCAGCTTCGGCGCTGGTTCAGCCTTCGTTCCGACCCTGCTCCCATATTGTGTATAGCTTTATCCTGAGTCCGAAGGTGCCTATATGTGTATTACACTTGGGAAACATTGTTAATCATGTTTTTGAGGACCTTCGAAAGACAAAGGCCCCCAACACCGGTATTAGTGTATATTATTCCAAGTTAATACTTATGCTCTCATTGCCTTTTTGCTCTTATTTGACTTTTTGGTGAGGCAATGGGGTTAAGGGGGCCAAAAATGATCCCGCTTTGGTGCTTAATGCCAAAGGGGGAGAAATTAAGGCCAAAGCAAATGGATCAGCCAACCACTTGTGGATTTTGAAAATAGTAGAGTTAGAATTTGTGGTTTGTCCAAAATACTCTTATTGCAAAATTTGGTCTCTTATGGGGAGAGTTTTTTTCGGGAAAAAGAGGGAGTTTTTGACACTTGACAAATTTCACTCTTGGAGTACCTCTCTATTTGCACAAACAAGAGTGTTTGACTTAGAGATAGAAAAAAGAATTTGATTTGCAAAAACAAACCAAGTGGTGGCAAAGAATGATCCAAATATGTCAAATCCTAAGTTAAGAGAATTTGGTCTTCAATTTGAATTGATATTACACTTCTTGTGTCGCTTTTTAATGTGTTGGTATAAATCACCAAAAAGGGAGATATTGAAAGGGAAATGTGCCCTTGGGCCATTTCTATAAGTGTTTTGGTGATTAGATGTCCAACACATATTGATTGAGTTCTAATGTGTAAGAAGTGTGAATCAAAGAACAAGGTATGTTTCTAGACTTAGTAAATTGTTTTTAAGTACTAACATGTTTATCTAAGTGATAGAAACAGTGACAAAAGAAGAAGAAAAGAATTGGAAAAGAGTTGGCTGTATACAAACAACATCTGCTCGGGCCTAGCACACCGGACTGTCCGGTGCCCCAGGCTAAGTCGACGGTGAACCGGCTACTCTCGGGAAACGACGGAGTAATGCGGCTATAAATCACCGGACTGTCCGGTGATGCACCAGACTGTCCGGTGAGTCGTTAGCAACGAACTTGTCGCTCTCGGGAAAAGAAAAAGGCGATGTGGCTATAATTCACTAGACTGTCACTACACGATGGTTGATCTTTAGCGACCCTTATTAGGTACCAACTGTTGGTTGCTAAAGGTTAGAGACCGACGGTCAGTCGCTAAATCCTTTTGTAGCAACGATCGGTTGGTCGCTAAAAGTCTAGAAATTTAACAACTTATGGTTGGTCGCTATAGATATCGTCGGGGTGGGTCGTTATAGAGCAAGGATCACTATCAAATCTTATAGCCTGAACGTACCTGTAGATGTTAGTGACTAAAAATTAATTAAAACAAGTAAACATTGATCGCTAAATTGCATGGTGATTTATATTTTTTTAATATTGCTTGTATGTTTATTTTATGGTTTGTTTATGTATGTACATGACTATATGATATTGCTTGTATGTTTATTTCGTGGTGATTTATTTATATTCGTAATAATTTATTCAAATGTTTATTATTTATTTGGTAAATTTTTATGATTTTTTGAGTAATTTAAAAATACATTTCGAAATAAATAAATAAAAAAACCCTCCCTAACCCTAAGGCCCATTAGGGGTCCATTTACCTAACCCTAGCAGCCGCGTTCTCCCTGGCTTCTCTCCCAGCCGCCGCCGCCTCTATCTCTCCCTTCCCTCTTCTCTCTCCCCTCACCTCTCTCCTCCCTTCCCTCGCCTCGCTCCTCTCTGTCCCGACCGAGCAGCAGCGGCCGAGCCGCCCTCCCCCGACACGCCTGCACCGACCGTGCCTCGCAGCTCGGTGCCCAGACGGACCGACGACGGCCTTGCCGGGTGCGCTGCTCCTGCCGCCGTGCCTCGCTGCCATCCCAAGCGGCGACGGCCAGGAACCGGATGAGGAGACGGCGGCTGCGAACCTCCCCGACCTTGCCGGGTGCGCTGCTCCTGCCGCCGTGCCTCGCTGCCGTCCCAAGCGGCGGCGGCCAGGAACCGGACGAGGAGACGGCGGCTATGGCTATCGCTGGTGGCGTCGTGGGGTACGGTGACAGCGAGGTGTTCAGGTAACCATCACCGTCGTCCATCGCCACGGCTAGCTAGCAGTACTGCTACTTTTCCTCTCTCTCACGCGTCAACGGGTTCCAGTTTTCAGCAATTCACCTTTTTCCAGCAATTCACCTTTTCCACCTGCAGAGATGCGTCGTGTTCCTCAATTCTCCCAGGCAGGGTGGAACAAGAGGCAGTCAGGTAGATAACTCGATTGGAAGTTACCAGATTTCTCTGTTACCAGAATTTGCTGCGCATATGTGCGTAATATGACTGCCAACAGGGTCTGCTAGTTTCTTTTGTGCGGTGCAAAGTTATATGTTTACATATGCAGTTACATGTTCATATATATCTTTGAACTACTTTGCAATGCATATACGTTTGATGTATTATATTGATGTCCAAAGATGCTGTCAGTGTTCACTTTTTGAAGGCGAATTGTCCACTGGTACTCCTAGTCGATCGACTTTTGCCAATGTTATCTGGAAGTGGATGCATCTAGTTACATAATGATACTTGTGATGGTTACACAGGGATCTGCATATCTTTCCAGACAAGCATGTCTGCTCCATATTGCTAGGATCAATGGGAAAAATAATCTAAGCTCGGCTAGGGAGGATCAAGGGACGATGCTTCTATAGTCGATGTTGTAACACCCGGCTTTAAGGAACAAAGCCAGGTGCATCTCATACATGCGCCAAGAAGACAACACATATAATAACAGAGTGTATAGAGATAAATGTCTTTAACATCAGAGTATTTATTACATAGCGGAAGACTTATTACAAAATAAAATAATAAAGATAAAACGAACTAAGGATCGTCGGCGCCAATGTCGACTGGGAAACGCCACCTAGATCAGATCGAACTCCTCAGTGTTAGGCGGCTCCTCCTGAACCACCTGATCTTCTCCTGTGGGGGGGGGTGTGAGACAGCAAGGGTGAGCTCACACATGATCATAGCTCAACAAGTTGTGGGGAACCATTGGACACAAACTCACAAAGGTGTGAGTTCATGTGATGTGTAAGGCTAATCAATGACAGGGGTTAAAGCTGAGCATTGCTTTTAAGTAGTTGGTCAAAATTTTATTAGCAATTACTAAGTGTAAGTAAATACCAAACCATAAGTAAAGTAATAGAACAAAATTAATAACAAACCCATGCATATGCGAATGACAAATTGAATTTAAGTTCCATAATTTAAACATCAGAGAGTCCTGAGCTGCTCATGACCGCGAGCACGGCTAGTATACCAGTTTTACACTCTGCAGAGGTTGTACCCTTTACCCACAAGTCATGTTACCCATCTGCCAAGGGGTCGCGAATCCCATACACCTCTACCTAGGAAGCGCGGCAGGGCAACACTACGAGGCCTTTACAAAGTTCCACTAGCTTCCGAAAACCCGCTACAGTTTATAGGAAGTTCCAATGCAGGGTTCCTGGCTGACCGCCATCGCAGCAAAATCAACCAGGGACCTCCCAACACTGACCACTCCCCTACTGCCCTTGCCCCTTTCGGGTAAGGTAGTCTTCCACTAGCTTTCCTAATTAGTCAGCCAAGGGGTCCCATTCCTCCCTTGTGGTGGCACGTGGTTCTCAAGTTAAGCTCTATGTTCCAATTAACATTAATGATCTCAACATGAACATAAACAGAATAACAAGAATAATTGGAACATAGATATAATAAATGATTATCCCAAAACCATGTAAAGCAATAGCAAACTACCCAAGTGATTCAGGGGTAAACAAGGTAATGCGATAAACAATCTAGGGTGACCTATTGGGTCCCATCAAAATTAACCTATGCATGGATAAGTGATATTAAAGAACATTATTGGGTAAAAAGTGGTCAAGGGCACAACTTGCCTTCAATGAGCTCCTGCTCAGCTACTTCAACCTGCTGCTCACCAGGATCCTCAGCAACGGGCTCTTCTACTCGCCACAATACAAACAAGCACAGTGCATATAGAGAAATTAACATTACACCAAACATATAAACCAAAATACACAGAGATATTCTACATATTAAAATAAAAACCTAGGAACTGGAATCATAATTTTCTGAGTTATAGATTTCAAGTTATGCATTTTCAAAGGTTTTATGTGCTTTAAATAGGATTAAGTGATAAATAAATTTCTTACTGTTTTCATGACATAACAGAGGCTCTAGGTGAAAGAGAACAATATTACAAAATTTTAGCAACTGGAATGAAGTAATTTGGACTAAAAATGGATTTTCTATGAATTTATCAAGTTATAGTAATTGTTTTCATATTAAAAATCTATTTTCTAATTCATTTAATCAATTTCAAACCGCACTGGACTGGGCCCCAAATCCTGGAAAACGCAGGGGGCTCGGGGTAAGATTCCAGAGACACAGTGCATAGTGACTAGGGGACGGCGGGTTGATTCACTGAAACCCGAGGGGCTCTTTAACAAAAAGTACCCGTGAAGGGGTATGGTGAGTCCTGGGCCGTTCGTTCAAATATGGACGCACAGGATTAGATCCCATACGCACCGAACCGGTACGCAGTGAGGACCGCGCGATCGACAATCTACGGCTTAGATTTAATACGGCGAAGGGTTATGGGATAACCTAATCGCGACCGTCTAAAAGCGATCGGACGGCGCAGATCTGATTACCCGAAACGTTTCCTACTTCTAATCTGAGCCATCGATCATCCGATCGACGGGCCGCGATCAGCCCCCAATTCCAGGCTGTCCCGACGGCGGCGCCACATAGGGGCGCGGCGGCGCCATCGCCGGCCATCCGGAACCCTCGGTTCTAGCGCCCTAAACACGATTCTGTTGGGTGCTACGCGATGCGAAGAGTAGGGCGAAAAGCATGAGGGCATTCTCACCAGGGATTATTGCGCGGTTGAGTTTGGCCACGCGGTGGTGTCGCTTGACGAAGTCCGATGAGCAATTGCGCTATAGCTGCGGCACCAATGGAGAAGCAAGCGGCCGCCGAAGCATCTAGGGGTCGTGGCGCAACGCTTGAATGCTCCACGGATTGCCCAGTGTCCGTGGTTCACGTGGTCGACGGCGGCGGGCCGAAATCCTTCACACGGCGCGCGGCGGCGTCCTGATGGCGATGAGAAATCGGGCTAAAGAGGGGAGAAGGGAATAAGGACCTGGTCCCGGTCCTCTTATGGCCGTCCGAAGTCCATTCGCGCACTACCCCAACGGATTCCGCGTTTTCCGCCATGTCGAGCTCGCCCGATTCGCGCGTCCCACGGAGAAGAAGACCCGTCAGCGAGGGGGGGACCCACACGGCAGCGGAAAGGGGAAAGCTGCGGAGGATCAAGCTTTATCCCCCAGCTGGTGCTCGGGTTAGTTGCGAATTCCTAGCACGGAGGAATCGCTCCCGTAGTTCGGGCGTGCGGCATGCAACAAGCGAGCTCCCAGGGAGAGAACACTGGTCAGCCGGGTCCACTCGTCAGGCTGAGCGCTTGTGCGAGGAGCCAACTGGGTCACGCAAGAGGCTGCACAGCGGGGCCCGTTGTCAGCGCGCGCGCGGGATGCAAAAGTGGGCCACGCAGGAGAGGGAAATTACTGGGCCAAAATGAAGAACTTGAGCCCAGGCGCAGCAGTTCCTGTTTTCTTTTTTCTAATCTTATTTTCCTTTCATTTTCCCATTCAAATTAGCTCCAAATTCAAATCCAAATGTTTTGTGGCAAATTTTTATCCACACATTATGTTATGTTAAGACAAGCTCTAGCTTGGGCATAAATATTTATATATATTATTTCACATGATATTTGTTTGTTTCTCTTCCTAAATTTTAGAATCTCTTTTAAGTTTTGAATTCCACTTTGGACTTTTTACTATATTCCTTATCACAAAATGCACACACAAAAACAATATCCAGCATGATGCAATGATTTAGTAGCATATCTTTTTATTAATTGTTTTTGGGCATGATGTTCACATATGATGATGCATAAAGATCAAACTCACATAAAGAGAAATTGTTTCTCTATTGGTATTATTTCTAGCAAATTACAAAGTGGGTGTTACAAATCCTACCCCCCTTAAAAATAATCTCGTCCTCGAGATTTAAGAAGATCTAGGAAAAAGGTGGGGAAAATCTATGCGAAGCTCTTCTTCTCTTTCCCAAGTTGCTTCATCTTCTCCGTGGTGACTCCATTGCACTTTACACATCTTTATCACCTTATTCCTTGTAACTCGAGTCAATGTGTCAAGAATCTTGATCGGGTACTCCGTGTAAGTCAAATCACCTTGAACACTGAGCTCTTCCATGGGTAACTGTTCCTCAGGGACACGGAGACACTTCTTTAGTTGAGACACGTGGAACACATTATGCACATCCGATAGAGTAGCAGGTAACTCGAGTTGGTATGCCATCTCCCCAACTCTTCTAAAGATCAAGAATGGTCCAATGTAGCGAGGGGATAATTTGCCCTTAACTTTAAATCTCCTCATCCCACGCAGTGGTGACACCTTGAGATACACATAATCTCCTTCTTCGAATTCCAGTGGCCTCCTTCTATTATCCGCATAGCTCTTTTGCCTGGTTTGAGCCACCCTCAAATTCTCTCGAATTATACGGACTTGTTCTTCTGCTTCTTGAATCAGTTCAGGCCCAAAGAACTGTCTCTCTCCAGTCTGATCCCAATACAAAGGAGTCCTGCACTTCCTCCCATATAAAGCTTCAAAAGGTGACATCTTCAGACTGGCCTGATAACTATTATTATATGAGAACTCAGCATAAGGTAGACTTTTATCCCAACTTCCTCCATGCTGAAGGGCACATGCTCTCAACATATCTTCCAATACTTGATTAGTCCTTTCAGTCTGTCCATCCGTCTGAGGGTGATAAGCTGTACTGAAATTCAACTTCGTGCTCATGTTCTCATGAAAGCTTCTCCAAAATCTTGAGGTAAACTGCGAACCTCGATCTGACACGATCTTCTTCGGTACTCCATGTAAACACACAATCCGAGCCATATATAACTCTGCTAGTTGAGAACCTTTATAAGTAGTCTTCACAGGAATAAAGTGAGCCACTTTAGTCAATCTATCCACAATCACCCATATAGCATCATATCCTTTCTGGGTGCGAGGCAATCCAGTAATAAAATCCATACCAATCTCTTCCCATTTCCACTCAGGTATCTTCAGTGGATGCAATAATCCAGCTGGCCTCTGGTGTTCAGCCTTAACTCTTTGACATACATCGCACATAGCCACATGTGCAGCCACATCTCTTTTCAATCCATACCACCAATACTTCCGTTTCAAATCCTGATACATCTTGGTACTACCAGGATGAATAGAATAATCCGAGTCATGGGCCTCCTTTAAAATAGTCTCCCGAAGGCTTTTAATATCAGGGACACACATCCTGTCCTTGAACCATACAGTGCCCTGCTCATCTTCTGTGAATTCCGGAACTCGACCTTCAGTAATTAGATCCTTAATCTCTTTTATTTTAGCATCACCAATCTGTCCTTTGCGGATCTCTTGCTCCAAAGTAGGTTCCACATCAATAGTAACTCCTTCAGTATGAGCAACTATCCCCAGGTTAAGTCTCCTGAAATCCTCAACAATCTCATCGGGTAGCTGGGCAACAATAGCTGAATGAACATGCTCCTTGCGACTCAAGGCATCTGCAACCAAGTTTGCCTTGCCCGGGTGATAGTGAATCTCCAAATCATAATCCTTAATAAGCTCCAACCAACGGCGTTGCCTAAGGTTGAGATCCTTCTGAGTGAATATATACTTTAAACTCTTATGATCCGTATATACTTGGCACTTGGTCCCCATGATATAATGTCTCCAAATCTTAAGTGCATGCACAACGGCTGCCAATTCCAAGTCATGAGTAGGGTAGTTCAATTCATGTCTCCGCAACTGACGAGAAGCATAAGCAATCACATGTCCTTCTTGCATGAGCACACATCCTAAGCCTTGGCCACATGCATCACAATAGATATCAAATCCTTTTTGTAAGTCTGGCATAACCAAAACTGGTGGCGACATCAACCTCTTCTTCAATAGATCAAAGCTGTCTTGACACTTCTCGTCCCACTTAAATTCTTTTCCTTTCTCCAGAAGCGAAGTCATAGGCTTAGCAATCTTAGAAAATCCTTCAATAAATCTCCGATAATAGCCTGCTAATCCCAAGAAACTTCGAATCTCAGTAACTGTAGTGGGTACTCTCCACTCCATTATCTCCTTAACTTTAGCAGGATCCACTGCTATTCCTCCATTAGAAATAATATGACCAAGAAATGGCACTTCGCCAATCCAAAACTCGCACTTGCTGAACTTGGCATAGAGTTGATTATCTCGTAGCTTCTGTAGCACCAACCTCAGATGTTCCTCGTGATCACTATCACTCTTGGAATAGATAAGAATATCATCGATGAATACCACGACGAATCTGTCCAAATACTCCATAAACACCTTATTCATCAAGTTCATAAAATAAGCTGGTGCATTGGTTAATCCAAACGACATAACAGTAAACTCATATAATCCATATCTAGTCGAGAAAGCCGTCTTGGGAATATCCGATGGTCTAATCCTCATCTGATGGTAACCGGATCGGAGATCAATCTTCGAGAATACTCTTGCACCTCTCATCTGGTCAAATAAATCCTCAATACGGGGCAACGGATACTTGTTCTTCACCGTAACATCATTAAGAGATCTATAATCCACACACATCCGCTGCGATCCATCCTTCTTCTGTACAAACAAGACCGGCGCTCCCCATGGTGAGGAACTCGGACGAATGTACCCAGCCTCTTGTAACTCAGTTAACTGCTTCTTAAGTTCCTTCAACTCCTCTACGGACATCCTATATGGCCGTTTAGAAATAGGGGCGGTTCCAGGTAAGAGATCAATAACAAACTCAACTTCTCTATCAGGAGGCATTCCTGGTAACTCCTCTGGAAAGACATCCGGAAAATCTCTAACCACCCGGATGTTGTCACCAACAAACTCCTCAGGTATAAAGAACATTGCACGCATGGGTGAGGAGGTTACTGCAATATTAACTTGAAACCTTTCTCCTTTAGTGGTAGTGAGTTCTACGGTACCTCTACCACATGCTATAACGGCCTTTGCCTTTCTTAGCCATGACATACCAAGGATCAAATCTATACCGCTTGACTCCAATATTATAGCAGTAGCTCCAAATTCTCTACCCATAATGGTTAATGTCAATCTACGTGTCATTTGATTCGCCTCAACAGGCCCTTTAGGTGTAATTACTATCATGGGTTTTCTCATATTTAACAGTGGTATTTCATTTGTGTTGGCATATCTAGCAGACATGAATGAATGTGTAGCACCAGAATCAAATAATATGGTTGCAGGAATTGCATTAACATAAAACATACCAATTACGAGGTCCCCTCCATCCAGAGTAGCATCAACGCTGACTTGATTAACCTTGGCAATAGAATATCCCTTGCCAGAACTTGGAGTTTGCTGCCTGTTCTGAACTGGAGTAGTAGCCATCCTCTGTGGGCAGACATTTGCATAATGACCAATCTTCCCACACTTGAAACATTGAGTGCCCGGACTCTGTCCTGAAAACTTTGTCGGGGTGCCAGTAGGGGTAGCCTGTCGAGGAGGTGGAGTCCTCAGTGGTGATTGCTGAACTGGGCGTGGTCCTCCCGGTCGAGTCGGTGTACCCTGTGGTGAACTGTATCGAGGACGAACACTGCTGCTACCCTGTCCTTGTGAGATAGCCTTCCTCTTCAAATCACCCAGTTGAACACGCTTGTGTTCAATAGCAAGAGCCTTATCTAGTAGCCTCTGAAATGATGGAAAAGTGTGTGCCACTAGAGCATACTGCAGCGGTCCATTAAGTCCTTCAATGAAATGCTCTTGCTTCCTCTCGTCTTCAGCAACTTCTTCAGGGGCATATCTGGATAACTGAATAAACTTGTCGCGGTACTCGCTGACTGACATACTTCCTTGCTTTAGCGACAGAAATTCCTTCTTCTTGATCTTTATCATACCAGCGGGAATATGGTAGTTCCTGAATTGTGTACTAAACTCTACCCAGGTAATAGTATCAGCAGCATCGTGGGCAGCAGTATAAGAATCCCACCAGTCAGCAGCAGGACCAGTCAGACGTCCAGAAGCATATAAAACCTTCTCCCGGTCCGTGCACTGTGCAATATTCAGCATCTTCTCAACGGACTTCAGCCAATCATCCGCGTCCAGTGGATCAGGTGAGCTAGCGAATGTAGGTGGCTTATGACTCATGAACTCTCTATGCTTGTCTCGGGGTGGAACTGGTGGTGGTGGTGGAGGCAGTGGCACTTGTTGCTGCTGTTGTTGCTGTTGCATTTGTTGTTGCAGCTGCTGTTGTTGCGCCCTCCTTTCCTGGCGTATCTCATCTCGCTCCTGGCGCAACTCCTGTCGTATATCTTCTCTTTCCTGACGCATCTCCTGGCGTTCTTGTTGCATCTGAGCACGCATATCAGCCATAGTGTCTGCCATTTGCTGCATCACCACCATCTGAGCAGCAACCAGTGGGTCAACTCCGCCTGGTGGAGGATTAGGAGGATTCATCTCTGCAGGCTGTGGCTGAGGTTGTCTATAAATTCTTCGAGTGTGTCGGTTAGGAGGCAAATCAATTCCACCACCCCTCCTGGTATTGACCATCTGAGTTAGATACATATGGTAAGAGAATAGCAGACAAGGCAGGTATTTACAAATCAGGTTACTTTGGGGAATTTTATTAGCTAAGCAGATTAATATTTTACATACCCTAGCTAATTCAATACCTTATGGTGGTACATACTAAGATGTCCATAGTTCAATCAATCAAAGAAGCAAATCAGGCATTTAGCATCAGCACAATCAAACAACATTTTTAAATAGAGAAAATAGTTTTAATTTTGTCTTAGGTTCCCTATCTCTTAGAAAGATCATAGTCATAGGATTCCAAGGTGTGAAATCCATCTTGTCTTAGAGTAGAAAAGATAAGAATGATCAGAGTAGAATAGCAAAAAGGTGAGACAAGATCAAGATGAGATGAGTATAGAAGGAGTCAGAGTAAGGTAAGTAGGAGAGGGTTTATCCATTTCTATCTAGGTTTCGTCCTACAGTCGACATTTCCTCTGATACCACTTCTGTAACACCCGGCTTTAAGGAACAAAGCCAGGTGCATCTCATACATGCGCCAAGAAGACAACACATATAATAACAGAGTGTATAGAGATAAATGTCTTTAACATCAGAGTATTTATTACATAGCGGAAGACTTATTACAAAATAAAATAATAAAGATAAAACGAACTAAGGATCGTCGGCGCCAATGTCGACTGGGAAACGCCACCTAGATCAGATCGAACTCCTCAGTGTTAGGCGGCTCCTCCTGAACCACCTGATCTTCTCCTGTGGGGGGGTGTGAGACAGCAAGGGTGAGCTCACACATGATCATAGCTCAACAAGTTGTGGGGAACCAGTGGACACAAACTCACAAAGGTGTGAGTTCATGTGATGTGTAAGGCTAATCAATGATAGGGGTTAAAGCTGAGCATTGCTTTTAAGTAGTTGGTCAAAATTTTATTAGCAATTACTAAGTGTAAGTAAATACCAAACCATAAGTAAAGTAATAGAACAAAATTAATAACAAACCCATGCATATGCGAATGACAAATTGAATTTAAGTTCCATAATTTAAACATCAGAGAGTCCTGAGCTGCTCATGACCGCGAGCACGGCTAGTATACCAGTTTTACACTCTGCAGAGGTTGTACCCTTTACCCACAAGTCATGTTACCCATCTGCCAAGGGGTCGCGAATCCCATACACCTCTACCTAGGAAGCGCGGCAGGGCAACACTACGAGGCCTTTACAAAGTTCCACTAGCTTCCGAAAACCCGCTACAGTTTATAGGAAGTTCCAATGCAGGGTTCCTGGCTGACCGCCATCGCAGCAAAATCAACCAGGGACCTCCCTACACTGACCACTCCCCTACTGCCCTTGCCCCTTTCGGGTAAGGTAGTCTTCCACTAGCTTTCCTAATTAGTCAGCCAAGGGGTCCCATTCCTCCCTTGTGGTGGCACGTGGTTCTCAAGTTAAGCTCTATGTTCCAATTAACATTAATGATCTCAACATGAACATAAACAGAATAACAAGAATAATTGGAACATAGATATAATAAATGATTATCCCAAAACCATGTAAAGCAATAGCAAACTACCCAAGTGATTCAGGGGTAAACAAGGTAATGAGATAAACAATCTAGGGTGACCTATTGGGTCCCATCAAAATTAACCTATGCATGGATAAGTGATATTAAAGAACATTATTGGGTAAAAAGTGGTCAAGGGCACAACTTGCCTTCAATGAGCTCCTGCTCAGCTACTTCAACCTGCTGCTCACCAGGATCCTCAGCAACGGGCTCTTCTACTCGCCACAATACAAACAAGCACAGTGCATATAGAGAAATTAACATTACACCAAACATATAAACCAAAATACACAGAGATATTCTACATATTAAAATAAAAACCTAGGAACTGGAATCATAATTTTCTGAGTTATAGATTTCAAGTTATGCATTTTCAAAGGTTTTATGTGCTTTAAATAGGATTAAGTGATAAATAAATTTCTTACTGTTTTCATGACATAACAGAGGCTCTAGGTGAAAGAGAACAATATTACAAAATTTTAGCAACTGGAATGAAGTAATTTGGACTAAAAATGGATTTTCTATGAATTTATCAAGTTATAGTAATTGTTTTCATATTAAAAATCTATTTTCTAATTCATTTAATCAATTTCAAACCGCACTGGACTGGGCCCCAAATCCTGGAAAACGCAGGGGGCTCGGGGTAAGATTCCAGAGACACAGTGCATAGTGACTAGGGGACGGCGGGTTGATTCACTGAAACCCGAGGGGCTCTTTAACAAAAAGTACCCGTGAAGGGGTGAAAGGGAATTAGGCTTACACCTAGTTCCTAAATAATTTTGGTGGTTGAATTGCCCAACACAAATATTGGACTAACTAGTTTGCTCTAGTGCACAAGTTATACAGGTGCAAAAGGTTCACATTTAGCCAATAAAAAGACCAAGTGTTGGATTCAACAAAGGAGCAGCAAGGCAACCGAGGGCTCCTCTGGTCTGGAGGCACCGGACTGTCCGGTGTGCACCGGACTGTCCGGTGCGGCCAGAGGACTTCGAGACTCCAAACTCTTCGCCCTCGGGAATTCTCGGAAGCCGGCGCGCTAAAATTCACCGGACTGTCCGGTGTGCACCGGACATGTCCGGTGCTCCAAGGAGACGCGGCCTCCGGAACTCGTCAGCCTCGGGTTCGCTCGGCAGCCACTCCGCTAAAATTCACCGGACTGTCCGGTGTGCACCGGACTGTCCGGTGTACCAGCGGAGCAACGGCTCCCTGCGGCGCCAACGGCTCCCTGCGGTGCATTAAATGCGCGCGCAGCGCGCGCAGTCGTCAGGCACGCCCATACCGGTGCACCGGACATCAAACAGTACATGTCCGGTGTGCACCGGACACCCAGGAGGGCCCACAAGTCAGAAGCTCCAACGGTCAGAATCCAACGGCACTGGTGACGTGGCAGAGGCACCGGACTGTCCGGTGTGCACCGGACTGTCCGGTGCGCCATCGAACAGAGGAGTTCCAGCAACGGTCACTTTTGGTGGTTGGGGCTATAAATACCCCAACCACCCCACATTCATTGCCATCCAAGTTTTCCAACTCTCAACCACTTACAAGAGCTAGGCATTCAATTCTAGACACATACAAAGAGATCAAATCCTCTCCAATTCCACTCAAACCCTTAGTGACTAGTGAGAGAGATTTGCCGTGTTCTTTTGAGCTCTTGCGCTTGGATTGCTTTCTTTCTTTCTCATTTGTTCTTGAGATCATCACTCAATTGTAACCAAGGCAAGAGGCACCAATTGTGTGGTGGCCCTTGCGGGGAAGCTTTGTTCCCGGTTGATTGAGAAGAAGAGAAAGCTCACTCGATCCGTGGGATCGTTTGAGAGAGGGAAGGGTTGAAAGAGACCCGGCCTTTGTGGCCTCCTCAACGGGGAGTAGGTTTGCGAGAACCGAACCTCGGTAAAACAAATCCTTGTGTCACACTCTTATTTGCTTGCGATTTGTTTTGCGCCCTCTCTCGCGGACTCGTTTCTTTATTACTAACGCTAACCCGGCTTGTAGTTGTGATTATTTTTGTAAATTTCAGTTTCGCCCTATTCACCCCCCCTCTAGGCGACTATCAATTGGTATCAGAGCCCGGTACTTCATTAGAGCCTAACCGCTCGAAGTGATGTCGGGAGAACCCGCCAAGAAGGAGATGGAGACCGGCGACAAGCCCACTACAAGCCAAGGGAGCACTTCATCGGAAGAGTCCCGCACCAAGAGAAGGGAGAAGAAGAAGATCTCCTCCAAGCGGAAGGAGAAAAGGTCTTCCTCTTCTCACCACAAGGAGAAGAAGGAAAAGTCTTCTTCTCACAAGCCGCATCGGAGTGGGGACAAGCACAAAAGGATGAGGAAGGTGATCTTCTACGAGACCGACACCTCATCGACATCTACCTCCGGCTCCGACGCGGCATCTGTTACTTCTAAACGCCAAGAGCGTAAGAAGTATAGTAAGATTCCCCTACGCTACCCTCGCATTCCTAAACATACACCTTTACTTTCCGTCCCATTAGGCAAACCACCAACTTTTAATGGTGAGGATTATGCTATGTGGAGTAATTTAATGCGATTTCATCTAACCTCTCTCCACAAAAGTATATGGGATGTTGTTGAGTTTGGTGTACAGGTACCATCCGTAGGGGATGAGGATTATGACACAGACGAAGTAGCCCAAATCGAGCACTTCAACTCCCAAGCCGCAACCATCCTCCTTGCCTCCCTAAGCAAGGAGGAATACAACAAAGTACAAGGGTTGAAGAACGCCAAGGAGATTTGGGATCTACTCAAGACGGCGCACGAGGGTGATGAACTCACCAAAATCACCAAGCGGGAAACGATCGAGGGGGAGCTCGGTCGCTTCCGTCTTCGCCAAGGGGAGGAGCCACAAGACATGTACAACCGGCTCAAGACCTTGGTGAACCAAGTGCGCAACCTCGGGAGCGCAAAATGGGATGACCACGAAGTGGTTAAGGTTATTCTAAGAGCCCTTATTTTCCTTAACCCTACTCAAGTACAATTAATTCGTGGCAATCCTAGATATACACAAATGACCCCCGAGGAAGTCATCGGGAATTTTGTTAGTTTTGAATGCATGATTAAGGGCTCCAAGAAGATCAACGAGCTTGATGAGCCTTCCACATCCGAGGCGCAACCCGTGGCCTTCAAGGCAATAGAGGAGAAGAAGGAGGAGTCTACACCAAGTAGACAACCAATTGACGCCTCCAAGCTCGACAACGAGGAGATGGCCCTAATCATCAAAAGTTTCCGGCAAATCCTCAAGCAACGGAAGGGGAAGGACTACAAATCCCGTTCCAAGAAGGTTTGCTACAAGTGTGGTAAGCCCGGTCACTTTATTGCTAAATGTCCATTATCAAGTGATAGTGACAGGGACAACGACAAGAAGGGCAAGAGGAAGGAGAAGAAGAAGTACTACAAGAAGAAGGGCGGCGATGCCCATGTTTGTCGGGAGTGGGACTCCGACGAAAGCTCAAGCGACTCCTCCGACGACGAGGATGCCGCCAACATCGCCGTCACCAAGGGCCTCCTCTTCCCCAACGTCGGCCACAAGTGCCTCATGGCCAAGGACGGCAAAAAGAAGGTAAAATCAAAGTCCTCCACTAAATATGAAACATCTAGTGATGAGGATGATGATAAAAATGAAGAGGATAATTTGCGTATTCTTTTTGCCAACCTTAACATGGAACAAAAAGAAAAATTAAATGAATTGATTAGTGCCATCCATGAAAAGGATGATCTCTTGGACTCCCAAGAGGACTTCCTAATCAAGGAAAACAAAAAACATGTTAAGGTTAAAAATGCTTATGCTCTAGAAAGAGAAAAATGTGAAAAATTGTCTAGTGAGCTAAGCACTTGTCATGAGACTTTAGACAACCTTAGAAATGAAAATGCAAATTTGTTAGCTAAGGTTGATTCTCATGTTTGCATTGATCCTAGAAATAATAATGTTGATTTGCTTGCTAGGATTGATGAGTTGAATGTTACCATTGCTAGTCTTAGAAATGAGAATGAGAAATTAATTGCTAAGGCTAAGGATTTTGATGTTTGCAATACTACTATTTCCGACCTTAGAACTAAAAATGATTTGTTGCATGCTAAGGTTGTTGAACTAAAATCTTGCAAACCCTCCACATCTAATGTTGAGCATATTTCCATTTGTACTAGATGTAGAGATATTAATGTTGATGCTATCCATGATCACCTAGCTTTAATTAAGAAACAAAATGATCACATAGCACAACTTAATGCTAAGATTAAAGAGCATGACTTAGAAAATGAAAAATTTAAACTTGCTAGAAGCATGCTCTATAATGGGAGACGCCCGGGCATTAAGGACGGCATTGGCTTCCAAAGGGGAGACAATGTCAAAATTAATGCTCCTCCTAAGAACTTGTCTAACTTTGTTAAGGGCAAGGCTCCCATCCCTCAGGATAACGAGGGTTACATTTTGTACCCTGCCGGGTATCCTGAGAGTAAAATTAAGAAAATTCATTCTAGGAAGTCTCACTCTGGCCCTAATTATGCTTTTATGTATAAGGGTGAGACATCTAGATCTAGGCAACCAACCCATGCCAAGTTGCCTAGAAAGAAAATTCCAAATGCATCAAATGATCATGCTATTTCATTTAAGACTTTTGATGCATCTTATGTTTTGACTAGCAAATCCGGCAAGGTAGTTGCCAAAATTGTTGGGGGCAAACACAAGGGCTCCAAGACTTGTGTTTGGGTACCCAAAGTTCTTGTATCTAATGCTAAAGGACCCAAAACCGTTTGGGTACCTAAAACAAAGAACTAAGCTTGTTTTGTAGGTTTATGCATCCGGGGGCACAAGTTGGATACTCGACAGCGGATGCACAAACCACATGACAGGGGAGAAAAGGATGTTCTCCTCATATGAGAAAAACAAAGATCCCCAACGAGCGATCACATTCGGGGATGGAAATCAAGGTTTGGTCAAAGGTTTGGGTAAAATTGCTATATCCCCTGACCATTCCATTTCTAATGTTTTTCTTGTAGATTCTTTAGATTACAATTTGCTTTCCGTATCCCAATTATGTCAAATGGGCTACAACTGTCTTTTTACTAATACTGGTGTTACTGTCTTTAGAAGAAGTGATGATTCAATAGCCTTCAAGGGAGTGTTAGAGGGTCAGCTATACCTGGTAGATTTTGATAGAGCTGAACTCGACACTTGCTTGATTGCTAAGACTAACTTGGGTTGGCTCTGGCACCGCCGACTAGCCCATGTTGGGATGAAGAATCTTCATAAGCTTCTAAAGGGAGAGCACATTTTGGGACTAACCGATGTTCATTTTGAGAAAGACAGGATTTGTAGCGCATGCCAAGCTGGGAAGCAAGTTGGTGCCCAACATCCACACAAAAACATCATGACTACCGACAGGCCACTGGAACTCCTACACATGGACCTATTCGGCCCGATCGCTTACATAAGCATCGGCGGTAGTAAGTATTGCCTTGTAATTGTGGATGATTATTCTCGCTTCACTTGGGTATTCTTTTTGCAGGAAAAATCACAAACCCAAGAGACCTTAAAGGGATTCTTGAGACGGGCTCAAAATGAGTTCGGCTTAAGGATCAAGAAAATTAGAAGCGACAATGGAACGGAGTTCAAGAACGCTCAAATTGAAGGTTTTCTTGAGGAGGAGGGCATCAAGCATGAGTTCTCTTCTCCCTACACTCCACAACAAAATGGTGTAGTGGAGAGGAAGAATCGAACTCTATTGGACATGGCAAGAACCATGCTTGATGAGTACAAGACTCCGGATCGATTTTGGGCCGAGGCAGTCAACACCGCCTGCTACGCCATCAACCGGTTATATCTTCATCGAATCCTCAAGAAGACATCTTATGAACTCCTAACCGGTAAAAAGCCCAATATTTCATATTTTAGAGTTTTTGGTAGCAAATGTTTTATACTTGTTAAAAGAGGTAGAAAATCTAAATTTGCTCCTAAAACTGTAGAAGGCTTTTTACTAGGATATGACTCAAACACAAGGGCATATAGAGTCTTTAACAAGTCCTCAGGACTTGTTGAAGTTTCTTGTGACGTTGTGTTTGATGAGACTAACGGCTCTCAAGTAGAGCAAGTTGATCTTGATGATGTAGGTGAAGAACAGGCTCCATGCATAGCGCTAAGGAACATGTCCATCGGGGATGTGTGTCCTAAGGAATCCGAAGAGCCTCCAAATGCACAAGATCAACCATCCTCCTCCATGCAAGCATCTCCACCAACTCAAGTTGAGGATGAGGCTCAAGATGTTGAACAAGAAAATCAAGAAGATGAGCCACCTCAAAATGACAGCAACGATCAAGGGGGAGATTCAAATGATGAAGACAAGGAGGATGAACAACCAAAGCCGCCTCACCCAAGAGTCCACCAAGCAATACAACGAGATCACCCCGTCGACACTATCCTTGGCGATATTCATAAGGGGGTAACTACTCGATCTCGTGTTGCTCATTTTTGTGAACATTACTCGTTTGTTTCCTCTATTGAGCCAACCAGGGTAGAGGAAGCACTACAAGATTCGGATTGGGTGATGGCGATGCAAGAGGAGCTCAACAATTTCACAAGGAACGAGGTATGGCACTTAGTTCCACGTCCTAATCAAAATGTTGTAGGAACCAAGTGGGTCTTCCGCAACAAGCAAGACGAGCATGGTGTGGTGACAAGGAACAAAGCTCGACTCGTGGCCAAGGGGTATTCACAAGTCGAAGGTTTGGATTTTGGTGAAACCTATGCACCCGTAGCTAGGCTTGAGTCAATTCGCATATTATTAGCCTATGCTACTTACCATGGCTTCAAGCTTTATCAAATGGACGTGAAGAGTGCCTTCCTCAATGGACCAATCAAGGAGGAGGTCTATGTTGAGCAACCTCCCGGCTTTGAAGACAGTGAGTACCCTAACCATGTTTATAGGCTCTCTAAGGCGCTTTATGGGCTCAAGCAAGCCCCAAGAGCATGGTATGAATGCCTTAGAGATTTCCTCATTGCAAATGGCTTCAAAGTCGGCAAAGCCGATCCTACTTTGTTCACTAAAACTCTTGACAATGATTTGTTTGTATGCCAAATTTATGTTGATGATATTATATTTGGGTCTACTAACAAATCTACATGTGAAGAATTTAGTAGGATCATGACACAGAAATTCGAGATGTCGATGATGGGGGAGTTGAAGTATTTCCTAGGATTCCAAGTGAAGCAACTCCAAGAGGGCACCTTCATTAGCCAAACGAAGTATACTCAAGATATCCTAAGCAAGTTTGGAATGAAGGATGCCAAGCCCATCAAGACGCCCATGGGAACCAATGGGCATCTCGACCTCGACACGGGAGGTAAGTCCGTGGATCAAAAGGTATACCGGTCGATGATTGGATCATTGCTTTATTTATGTGCATCTCGACCGGACATTATGCTTTCCGTTTGTATGTGTGCAAGATTCCAAGCCGACCCTAAGGAATCACACCTTACGGCCGTAAAACGAATCTTGAGATATTTGGCTTTTACTCCTAAGTTTGGGCTTTGGTACCCTCGGGGATCCACATTTGATTTGATTGGATATTCGGATGCCGATTGGGCGGGGTGTCGGATTAACAGGAAGAGCACATCGGGGACTTGCCAGTTCTTGGGAAGATCCTTGGTGTCTTGGGCTTCAAAGAAGCAAAATTCGGTCGCTCTTTCCACCGCCGAAGCTGAGTATATTGCCGCAGGCCATTGTTGCGCGCAATTGCTTTGGATGAGGCAAACCCTGCGGGACTACGGTTACAAACTAACCAAAGTCCCCTTGCTATGTGACAATGAGAGTGCAATCAAAATGGCCGACAATCCCGTCGAGCACAGCCGCACTAAGCACATAGCCATTCGGTATCATTTTCTTCGGGATCACCAACAAAAGGGGGATATCGAGATTTCTTATATTAATACTAAAGATCAATTAGCCGATATCTTTACCAAACCACTTGATGAACAATCTTTTACCCGACTTAGGCATGAGCTTAATATTCTTGATTCTAGGAATTTCTTTTGCTAGTCTTGCACACATAGCTCATAAATATACCTTTGATCATGTCTCTTTTATATATGCTATGACTAATGTGTTTTCAAGTGTATTTCAACCAAGTCATAGGTATATTGAAAGGGAATAGGAGTCTTCGGCGAAGACAAGGCTTCCACTCCACTCTACTACTCATCCTTCGCCGTCGCTCCACATCACCTCTCCAACTTTGGTATAATCTTCACTCATTCATTTCATGACCAAAGGGGGAGAAAGTACTTCATTGGGCTCTAATGATTCCGTTTTTGGCGATTCATGCCAAAGGGGGAGAAAATATGAGCCCAAAGCAAAAGGACCGCACCACCACCTAATTTTATAAATTTAATGATTTTATATTGGTAAATTTCAAAATTGGTATCTCTTTGTGTTCTAAAGGGGGAGCAACTAGTATTTTCAAAATTGATGTCTCAAAACCCTCTTGAACACTAAGAGGAGACCTTATTTGAGGGGGAGTTTTGCTTAGTCAAAGGAAAAGCTTTGGAAATAGGGGGAGAAAATTCCATATCTTGAAAATGCTTTGCAAAATCTTTTTCACTTACCTTTGACTATCTTGCAAAAGTACTTTGAAAAGAATTTACAAAAGAATTTGCAAAAACAAAACTCGTGGTGCAAATATGGTCCAATATGTCAAAAACAAAGAAACCATCCATGCGCATCATATAAGTTTATATTGGCTCAATTCCAAGCAACCTTTGCACTTACTTTAAGTAAACTAGTTCAATTATGCACTTCTATATTTGCTTTGGTTTGTGTTGGCATCAATCACCAAAAAGGGGGAGATTGAAAGGGAATTAGGCTTACACCTAGTTCCTAAATAATTTTGGTGGTTGAATTGCCCAACACAAATATTGGACTAACTAGTTTGCTCTAGTGCACAAGTTATACAGGTGCAAAAGGTTCACATTTAGCCAATAAAAAGACCAAGTGTTGGATTCAACAAAGGAGCAGCAAGGCAACCGAGGGCTCCTCTGGTCTGGAGGCACCGGACTGTCCGGTGTGCACCGGACTGTCCGGTGCGGCCAGAGGACTTCGAGACTCCAAACTCTTCGCCCTCGGGAATTCTCGGAAGCCGGCGCGCTAAAATTCACCGGACTGTCCGGTGTGCACCGGACATGTCCGGTGCTCCAAGGAGACGCGGCCTCCGGAACTCGTCAGCCTCGGGTTCGCTCGGCAGCCACTCCGCTAAAATTCACCGGACTGTCCGGTGTGCACCGGACTGTCCGGTGTACCAGCGGAGCAACGGCTCCCTGCGGCGCCAACGGCTCCCTGCGGTGCATTAAATGCGCGCGCAGCGCGCGCAGTCGTCAGGCACGCCCATACCGGTGCACCGGACATCAAACAGTACATGTCCGGTGTGCACCGGACACCCAGGAGGGCCCACAAGTCAGAAGCTCCAACGGTCAGAATCCAACGGCACTGGTGACGTGGCAGAGGCACCGGACTGTCCGGTGTGCACCGGACTGTCCGGTGCGCCATCGAACAGAGGAGTTCCAGCAACGGTCACTTTTGGTGGTTGGGGCTATAAATACCCCAACCACCCCACATTCATTGCCATCCAAGTTTTCCAACTCTCAACCACTTACAAGAGCTAGGCATTCAATTCTAGACACATACAAAGAGATCAAATCCTCTCCAATTCCACTCAAACCCTTAGTGACTAGTGAGAGAGATTTGCCGTGTTCTTTTGAGCTCTTGCGCTTGGATTGCTTTCTTTCTTTCTCATTTGTTCTTGAGATCATCACTCAATTGTAACCAAGGCAAGAGGCACCAATTGTGTGGTGGCCCTTGCGGGGAAGCTTTGTTCCCGGTTGATTGAGAAGAAGAGAAAGCTCACTCGATCCGTGGGATCGTTTGAGAGAGGGAAGGGTTGAAAGAGACCCGGCCTTTGTGGCCTCCTCAACGGGGAGTAGGTTTGCGAGAACCGAACCTCGGTAAAACAAATCCTTGTGTCACACTCTTATTTGCTTGCGATTTGTTTTGCGCCCTCTCTCGCGGACTCGTTTCTTTATTACTAACGCTAACCCGGCTTGTAGTTGTGATTATTTTTGTAAATTTCAGTTTCGCCCTATTCACCCCCCTCTAGGCGACTATCAAGGGGTATGATGAGTCCTGGGCCGTTCGTTCAAATATGGACGCACAGGATTAGATCCCATACGCACCGAACCGGTACGCAGTGAGGACCGCGCGATCGACAATCTACGGCTTAGATTTAATACGGCGAAGGGTTATGGGATAACCTAATCGCGACCGTCTAAAAGCGATCGGACGGCGCAGATCTGCTTACCCGAAACGTTTCCTACTTCTAATCTGAGCCATCGATCATCCGATCGACGGGCCGCGATCAGCCCCCAATTCCAGGCTGTCCCGACGGCGGCACCACATAGGGGCGCGGCGGCGCCATCGCCGGCCATCCGGAACCCTCGGTTCTAGCGCCCTAAACACGATTCTGTTGGGTGCTACGCGATGCGAAGAGTAGGGCGAAAAGCATGAGGGCATTCTCACCAGGGATTATTGCGCGGTTGAGTTTGGCCACTCGGTGGTGTCGCTTGACGAAGTCCGACGAGCAATTGCGCTATAGCTGCGGCACCAATGGAGAAGCAAGCGGCCGCCGAAGCATCTAGGGGTCGTGGCGCAATGCTTGAATGCTCCACGGATTGCCCAGTGTCCGTGGTTCACGTGGTCGACGGCGGCGGGCCGAAATCCTTCACACGGCGCGCGGCGGCGTCCTGATGGCGATGAGAAATCGGGCTAAAGAGGGGAGAAGGGAATAAGGACCTGGTCCCGGTCCTCTTATGGCCGTCCGAAGTCCATTCGCGCACTACCCCAACGGATTCCGCGTTTTCCGCCATGCCGAGCTCGCCCGATTCGCGCGTCCCACGGAGAAGAAGACCCGTCAGCGAGGGGGGGGACCCACACGGCAGCGGAAAGGGGAAAGCTGCGGAGGATCAAGCTTTATCCCCCAGCTGGTGCTCGGGTTAGTTGCGAATTCCTAGCACGGAGGAATCGCTCCCGTAGTTCGGGCGTGCGGCATGCAACAAGCGAGCTCCCAGGGAGAGAACACTGGTCAGCCGGGTCCACTCGTCAGGCTGAGCGCTTGTGCGAGGAGCCAACTGGGTCACGCAAGAGGCTGCACAGCGGGGCCCGTTGTCAGCGCGCGCGCGGGATGCAAAAGTGGGCCACGCAGGAGAGGGAAATTACTGGGCCAAAATGAAGAACTTGAGCCCAGGCGCAGCAGTTCCTGTTTTCTTTTTTCTAATCTTATTTTCCTTTCATTTTCCCATTCAAATTAGCTCCAAATTCAAATCCAAATGTTTTGTGGCAAATTTTTATCCACACATTATGTTATGTTAAGACAAGCTCTAGCTTGGGCATAAATATTTATATATATTATTTCACATGATATTTGTTTGTTTCTCTTCCTAAATTTTAGAATCTCTTTTAAGTTTTGAATTCCACTTTGGACTTTTTACTATATTCCTTATCACAAAATGCACACACAAAAACAATATCCAGCATGATGCAATGATTTAGTAGCATATCTTTTTATTAATTGTTTTTGGGCATGATGTTCACATATGATGATGCATAAAGATCAAACTCACATAAAGAGAAATTGTTTCTCTATTGGTATTATTTCTAGCAAATTACAAAGTGGGTGTTACAGATGTCGCATTTGATGTCGTGATGACACCATTAAAAACTTATCTATCTTTTTTATAGCTCTCGATACTCTAAATTTAGATAGGATTTATATCTAGTATATTGGAGATGCTCTAACTTAGGAATCATTTTGCTTTCATGCCTCCCTCCCATCCCAGCCAAAATGTCTTCGGAGATACAATCTGCGGTTCATGACGTCGTCAGTGCAAGACAAGGCCGGAGCTAGCCCTGACCAAAAGCAGGAGCGTAGCACCAAGAAAGATGAATCTGGCGATCAAGAATCCGAAGCTGTCGGCGATGCGGTGCCACGAAAGGGTGTTTGCAAATATGTGCAAAACATAATAACATGTGTAGTTTTGTGAATGATTTTGTTGTGGTGCTTATTGATGGTTTATGTGATGTGGATCTATCATTGTGCAATACTAATTAAATTTGTATATCTATGTGATTATGTGTATAAAAATTGGTGATTTGTGATGCTTTTGTATATATAACAGTTGTTGAATGTTAATTAATGCTATATTATTATTATTAACGACTATAACTAGGGGCAACTTTTTGTAGGTTGCTAAATGTATAGTATAACGACTCACGATTGGTTGCTAAATCTATAGTACAACAACCCACGGTTGGTCGCTAAATATACAATATTAGCAACGGACGGTCGGTCGCTAAAAAGATGTCGGTCGCTAAAGCCTTTAGCGACGGCACTTACAGCGACCATCCTTATGGGTCGCTAAAAGTTTTTAGCGACCAACCTTAGGTCGCTGAAGGCCGTTTTAGCAACCAACCGTAGGTCGCCGTAAGTGAACCGTCGTGTAGTGTGTCCGGTGGTGCACCGGACTGTCCGGTGAGGCATGGCGCTCGCGGCCAATGGTCAACAGCGAGATCTGCGGGCGACACGTGGCCAGGCCAACGGTCGGTTGGGCACACTGGACTGTCTGGTGTACACCGGACAGTGTCCAGTGCGCCAACGAGACCGCCGGCTCAACGGTCGGCTGCGCCCGATATGGAAGGAGATCGCGTACCGAACAAGCTACAGGACCTGTCCGGTGGCGCACCGGACTGTCCGGTGGGCCACTCGGTAGAAGGCAAGAATATCCTTCCATGTTGATCTCTAACGGCTCCTAGCTGCCTTGGGGCTATAAAAGGGACCCCTAGGCGCATGGAGCAGTATCCCAAGCTTACAAGAAACATCCTAAGACACCTAGACTCTGCATTCACGCAAACGGATCATAGTTCTTGAGATTTGAGCACTTTCGAGTTGTAAACTCCTCGCGCTGTGTTTGTGTGCTCACTTCTTCTCTTGTGTGTGTGGTTGTGCTGCGGATTTGAGTCTTGTGTGCATTGCTCTTCCATTCTTGCTCTTGTGCTTTCTTTGTGATCTATTGTAAGGGCGAGAAGCTCCAACTTGTGGAGATTCCTCGCAAACGGGAAGAGTACTAAAAGATAAATCACCATGGTATTCAAGTTGATCATTGGATCACTTGAAAGGGGTTGAGTGCAACCCTCGTCCATTGGGACGCCATAACGTGGAAGTAGGCAAGTGTTACTTGGCCGAACCACGGGATAAAAATCGCGTGTCTCGTGTGTTGCTTTTTATGATTGTTTTGTTCGCATGAGCGTGTTCCATAAGCCACTTAATTTCACTAACACCTTAACAATCAAGTTTGTGGCTATTCAGTGTTTATTTTATAGGATCACCTATTCACCCCCCCCCCCCTCTAGGTGTTCTCAATAGGCCAGAGTGTTCGAGAGCGCGTTGGACTAGTCCAACAGTAAGCATTGGACCATAAGACAATACTATTCGAGTTAGTGTTCCTTCCATAGGTTTGTCGGGCCCTATGAATAGTGGTAGCGTTGAACTAATAAGTTGGATCTGAATGTCTCTTGTAAGTGACTAGAGAGGGTTTCATGGACATCGGACTAGTCTGATAGTAGAAGTCAGACCATACACTTGCAACAGTAGTTCCAATGGCTAGTTCTAATGTAGAAAGTGTGTGATTACTGTTGTGTCTCGTCGGACCATGCGATTTGGTCTGTCAGTCACAAAAATTGCCCAGAATTACTATATGGCTAGTTGGCCACTTGATGGTTATAAATACCCCATAAACTGGCCAATACTAGTGGTCTTGCCTATTCAATAGCTAAAATAACCCACATAGAGTGTGAGAATGAGCCTTGGTCTAGTGAGGATCTTGAGTTGAAACTCGCTTGGTTAGTAGCCCCATTCATGCTTAAAAGTGCAAATAGTATGCACCCATTGATCCCATTCATCCTAGTAGAGTCATGTGAGAGTTTGTGATTTTGGTGATCGATAGTATGGTGATCACCCGAAGAATTTATGGGTGATCTAGCTCGGAACTTATACATGGTTATGAGCATCTTACCATGTTGAAGTGATGAAGAATCAATTGGTAGAGAGCACTTGGTTCTTGCACAAATCAAGGGAGAGCAACACCCTTCCGCGAGTGCTGCAACGAGAATTAATGGAGAGTGTCGACTCTCAGGCCTCGACAAAATATTGAGGCATCTTCTAACCATTGCTTTACTGTATGCATTTATATTTGGATAATTTACTTGAAGTATTTACTTTCTTAGAAATTGCCATGCTCTTAGAGGGTTGAAAATTATGGTGCAAAACTCTTTACCACTCATTAGAGAATGGGATGAAATGAGCTTATAATTAGAACTTAATTTAATCAAGAATTTTTAGAGAAACTCAATTTAACCTATTTTTCTTGAGCATTGTAATTCTTTTAGCTCCCACACTGGCCTCTTCATCGGTTCTACGTCATAGCTACACCAAACATGTACCCTCACAGAGAGGAACACTTTTAGCTAGCAAAATACAGAGTCAGAGCCATTTTCGCATACAGATACAGATTTGTGAAAGTTAGCTTCGACTCTAGCTGCAGAGTGTGAGTAGAGGAGCCACGCCAAATGAGTGTTTAGGGGGTGTTTGAGATGGCTCTAGAGTAAAACTCCAAGGGGGAGCTGGCCAGAGCCAGTCAAACACCCTAACTCCAGAGTTGCAAATTTCATAGAGCTTTTGAGAGCTACAGTACAAATTTTTGGCGTACCTCTTTTGTTGCTTTGAAATCCTTAAAAAAGCTACATATACATGAAATTTGAATGTACTTATCTGCCACTGCCACCGATTATGAGAAAATAATTTAGATTGCAGAGCCGAGCTACTCGACCTAGATTTTTTGGAGCAGAGTTGTTCCACCCATAGTTTGGAGCAGAGCTGCTCTTGAGTGGAGTGAAGCGATGACAAACATTCCTTTAGTTTTTGGAGGTGCTCAAATAAAAAAAGGGCATATGTGTGGTTGTGAAAATCAGCGAGTCTGTGTAGGGTGCTCAGAAGGGTAAAAGAAATAGGTATAACACAATACCAAACCTAATGTATTCAGTACTTTCGTGTTATATGTTAAGAACTTGTAGCCAATGATTTGTTATCTATGATTACTGACAAACTTTGTATCTGTAAAGATAAAACTTCCTGCTTGTCTCTTTCTTTAGTCTGTATGCTACATTGCCAGAAAAGATATGTGGCACTAGTGTAAACAAACGTGCATGACATAGATGTACCCACTACTGGCGTAAATAAATGTGCATGGCATAGATATATATAGTGCCCACTAGCGTAAATAAATGTGCATGACATAGATATGGTGCCCTGGAAACATCGTATGCAACAACGAAAATGGAGTGGCGAGTGTTGCCTTTTTTTTACATTTGTTTTGTACAACGAAAATGAAGTGGCAACCTCTTATTCTTATGTATATATGCTCATCTCCCCTAATAATCTAAAATAAACGAAGTAAGAACAAAGGGTACGCACTTGCTTTTTTTAAAAAAAAAAGAGTAAGAGGGTACTTGGGCGATCACATGCTGGAGGGGTGGAGCTCGGGCATCCATCCACGGAAACGAATCTCTTTTTTTTCCCGGGCGCCGTCAGGTCGCGATCCAGGGCAGTGTAAGAACAAAACGGAGGTCCCGTCGCAGCCACGGCGGCAGCACGCAGGGCGCGCGGTCGTACCAATCAGTTGGTGCGTGACTCGACTCGCGAGGCCGACTGATCTCGACCCACGCCCGCATCGAATTCAAACCCATCGATTGCCCTCGCCGCTAGCTACGTGCAATGATGCCGAGCCTGCCCCCGGGCTCGGACCCATGATTCCGATTCCAGGCAGGGCCTGCCGCCTGCCTGTGCTGCCCTGACGACAGGATGGACGACGAAACTTTGATCGGAAGCATGCGGTCCAATCCGAGCAGCACGGCGCGGCGGGACCCGGGGGCCGAGGGCGACGACGGACGAGCTAGCAAACGCCCGCTGGTTGGAGTCTGATGAAAACGACGCCGGTTCCACCGCCAAAGCACAATCCGAGCAGCAGCACGAGGTCGCCGGTGCGTGCCCCTCATCTCTTCCGGAGGTCATGTGATGTCTCCCGAAGAGAGGAGGGGCCTGAAGATTTTCGTTCTTTTTTTTTCTTTGTTTACGCAAAAAAAAAACAACTACTAGTAGTACTTGTACCTGGCGTCCCTTTTCCGCTATCGAAACATGCGTGCTTATCTTGTCCACATGGACAAATTGAAGAAGCGGCTGCATGCTTATGCAGAGCCTGCACCTGCGGGGACCCGTTCAACGCATGCATATGGATATGGTGGCAGTCATACTATCTTACGTTTCCCGGTTGGCCACTGCGCTCCGTAGTCGCACTCTCTGGCTATATATACAGACAAAACACATGCCTCTTAGATTACAGCCTTATTATATTAGAGGAGCCATCTCCTGGCGCAGACAACACCCAGACTGAAAGAGACGCCGTGTGTGCACCAGTCGGATGCTGGAGATATATAGCTAGCGTCGTCTATTATCTCTAGCTCGATGTTCTAGTCGTCCATGGACCACACTACATACCATGCATGGCCGGCGAGCAGCACCGTACCTGGTGGCTCAACCACGGCTTCACATCCCATGCAGATACGGGGCCGGCCGCGTCTCGCTCGCCTTTTGCAGATAAGGGTGTCAGCTGCTCATCAGTTGGGAAAAGCTGGGGCGTCTGTTCGTTTACGTGGGCAGGTGCAACACGACGAGCTCCAAATCTATCGGTTCCGCCCATGTTGTGTCGGAAAGCGCTGCTGTTGCTAAGCCCTGTGCGTGCCTACAGTTCAAAACGGCCTCCACGACAGTCGTCCCTCTCTCGCCGTTGGGCCAAACTTTAATTTGTTGTCCTGGGATGTTTGCTAGCTTTTGCCATTTTAAAAAAAAGAAACTCCTATATATGCAAGTGAAAGATATATAGATAGCAAGGTTACGAGGGGATAATACAGCCGTGCTAGCTAGGGGCGGTGGATGTTTCAACGGTTGGTGCACATCCTTTGTTCTTCTTTGCCATGGGCTGCAAAGGCTCAATTCGTGGCTTATTCGGAGTCATTATTTTTTCAGTGTTTATTCATTTAGTGTGACACAGACATAGTCCCTCCTTGTAGGAGCATATTTCTAGGATCATAGACCATACCGTTTCTGCTCATCCCAACAAAGTCACAGCATATGTTTAGGTAAAGTTTCTCATATTTTAGGGTAGATTTACCGCGACAGTTACTCAGGAAAACATTTTGTCAGCGTGAACAGTACAGTACTACTGTTCATCTATTTATAGACACAGGATGCAGCCTGTGTAAATTACATTCATGCCCTTGACATTTACTATTGACTTAAGGATAGTCTATCAAGGACTAGACAACCTTTTCCCTTTTAGGTCGGTTCCATTTTCTTCTGCTAAGCCGAAGCTTCTCCATAGGTAGCTTTGGAACTGGTTCACCCTTCTCTCGATCCGTGCCTTTTGCATCGTGTACAGCTTCATCCCAAGGCCGAAGGTCCCTGTACATGTATTATACTTGGAAAATATGTTAGTCGTGTTTTTGAGGGCCTTCGGAAGACGAAGGCCCCCGACAGTAGCCCCTCACAGTATTAATTCGTTATAATAACGGATTTAAACTGCGACATGGACGAAGGCCTTAAGTCGAAGGTCCGAAAAAACGTCTTCCCTTTGCTAGAATAGCAACAGTGAATGACAAACGGGGCCCGCCAAGTTGCAAAGCACTGGGTGTGTAAATATGGATCTCTAGCGGCGGTATTTGATACGCCATTTCTGCTGCTTGCGTTATTCCCTCAAATTTTTAACTCTTGCTTGCAAGTTTTTTGCTTAATTTTCGAGCTTCGGTTTTAGAGACGTGCTTGCTTCATATCTGAGGAGAAGATGACCAGTGATAAGAAGATAACTGAGGAGAAGATGACTGAGGAGAAGAAGATATTAGAGGAGAAGAAGTTGTATGAAAAGAAGAAAGTTATGAATCCTTTCATCGCTGGATTTTATGAGTCCATGGCAAAAACGAATACAGAGAAAATTACTAAGGAGATCATGGAGGGCCTGTCCAAAGATTCTGATAACAGCGACAGTTATGACATGGAGAGTGGGGATGAAGACTCTGAGGATCGGCCCTAGTGGCCAAGCCATACAATCTTCGGGAAATCAAGCATCAAACAAAGTTAGATTGATGCCATGAGGGGGAGATGTTTCCGCGATATGTCCATTGTGAGGGTTGGAGGAGACAACACTGCCCCTGCTCTTGAGGAAAACGAAGTTGTCATTTACCGAAGCTTCCTGAAGGCAGGTCTCTGGTTCCCACTAAGCAAGTTTGTGGTTGAGGTACTAAAGATTTTTCAGATTTTTCTCCATCAGATTACCCCCGAAGCTATAATTACGATGGGGATGTTGGACTGGGCTGTAAGAAGCCAGGGGCTGGATCCAAGCGCGAAGTGCTTCTGTAGTATACACGAACTTTTATACGAGACGAAGGCTGTTGGTAAATAACAGTACCACAACAACTTCGGCTGCTACGGGTTCATTGCCTGCTCTAATGCAAGCTACCCAGTGCCGACATATCGGGAAAAATGGCCTGGAGCCTAGATGGAGGAGTGGTTTTATGTTAAAAATGATCTAACTAAAAGAGAAGATATTAAGGAGATTATCCAGCGCCCTATCTGATCTCGCTTCAGCCTCCGAAGGCCGAAGGTGAATATTGATAGTGATGTTGAAGCATGTCAGAAGGCCTTTAGTACTGTTTGTGCCTTCATTGGCACGAGGGATTTAATTCAAGAACACATAGCCTTCAGGGTGTGGCCACTTGTGGAGAGTTGGGATATGCCAAAAGAGACTACTGCCGAATCCAGTGAAGGTGGTCTAGTCCGATTGAAGTATACCTTCAGATTTAGGGAGAAGTTTGATGAACCAGATGATGACTGGTTGAAGTGTATTGAATCTACTAGTGATGAGCTGCTTGGAACATATTCCAAGGCCGAAGATGATGCCTTGTCCACAGCCTTCAGGGCCGGGGAAAAAAGATTGAATAGGGTATTCGATCCAATCGGCTTCGTATACCCTGATTACCACTACCTGCTGTGAAGCAAGGGAAAACGAGAAAAGTTGTCGCTTCGGCCACCACTGATGTGTCGAAGGGTAAAAAAGTGAAGGTTCTGACCCACCGGCCACGGTATATTAAACCGGACGTAGTGCCTGAATTTGGCGAAGAGGCCTCTTCAACTGCCAAAGCAAGACAAGCTGCTCCGACTGCACAGAGCGTTGAAGAGCCGACTGTAGTGCCGAAGGTACCTACAGTCGGGCCAGCCGAAGCTAAAAATGATAAGGCCGAACAGCCACAGGTGGAAAAATGAAGCGTCCCGATCCTTTGGGACTCAAATGTGATACAATTACTAGTCCCAGGAGGCTAGTAACCACATTCCTTACTTCAAATAGTATAGAGTTCAAATAAAGGTTATTACAATACCAGAGTACAAGCTCGAGAGAGCCAGAAATACAAAGCGCAGTAGAAGATAAACTAGTCCAAGCCACAGGCAGAACTGGGTGCAGACATAGCCCCCTTAATCAAGCATAGCAGAAAAGAAGTCTTCAGCTGCTGAAAAACAATAAATAAATCTGGGTGAATACACTAGGTATTCCGCAAGCCCATCCCGCTCCCGTAAAGAGAAAGGGACCTATATCGTACATGCTTTATATGGTGGAGCTGAAGTCACTCTTCTTTTTCTTAGAGAAAGGCAGTACTTTTAGGGTTTTTTCCCAAAGAAATAGAAATAACACATTACTCATCCACCACTGAGCTTCCCGCTCCCATGGCATCATTTTCATTTCCAAAAACACACTCACACACACATTTCCCTGTTTAAGGAGGCTGTAAAACACTAATTGTCATACCACACCAGACTCGTCCATTCCAGTGGACACGAACTATTCGAATAGGTTTGAACTCTGCGCACAGGGGTACACTTTACCCACTAGTCCGGCTCTGCGATCTCATGGCCAATGAGATCCGAATCCGAATCTCTTTCTTTCCTCGCACGTCCTAACCTTAACGGTTATACCAGAAGGAGTCAGGCCACTGCCATGCCCAAACCGGACAAAACATTCCCCCTCCTTATCCTCCCGGTGCTCCCCAGCCTTCATAACCCTGGGGTTGGACCGTACGAGTTCAGATTGAGTGACTGCCCATACAGTCTCGAGTGGTTGTACTTATCATGAGTACAGGTAGTGAAGGATGACAAACCGGTCCTTATGAGGGGACAATCCTTCTGCTCACACCTAAACCAGTTGAGCCATCACCTTAGGCCCTCCCCTAAACCAGGGAGTCCCTGATCATCCCACTCACAAGGTGATGAGGGTGAATACCCTTCATCGCACACTTTTTGAAAACATCACTTAGTCAAACCATTGCCCTTTTCCCATCCCACATTTTGTGCTCAAAAGATGTTTGTTAATGCGGGCTATCTCTCTCTCACAATGCAAATATTCCATCCCTTAATCCTGGTTTAGGTAGTGGTAGAAAGAATAGGTAAATTATGCATCAAGGGAAGGATGGACTTGCCTTCGTTGAAGCTTTCTTGGCACAAAAGATTTATTTCAGAGGGGTCCGGTTCCTGCCCTTCTTCCGGAGCTACACATTCCGGAGGATCAGATCTCTCTTCCGCTAACAAACACAGATAAGGAACAATACATCAATCATGGTGACTTGGTGGGGTGTGCCAATTATTATACATTATTATTTTTGTGCCTATATTTTATTTAAACTATTTTTGGTGCATAAAATATCAGTATATAAATATATATATATATATGGAAAAAGAATTAGAGAAAGGAAAAAGAAAAGGAAATCTCAGCTAGCTGGGCCAGGGGGGAATTTTGGCCCAGCGAGCGTGGGCGTGGGCAGGCGGCCTAGCCGGCCCACGGAGGAGCGGTGCGGCGTGGGCGGACGCTATGGGTGCGGGCCCACGCGTTAGCGAGAGGAGGGGGGTAACGGCGTGGAGCGGGCGACGGAGGGGGGGGGCGAACCGGTCGGCTCGACCGTCGGTGAGGTCCGCGGCGGTTCTCCGCCGGGAGCCCGGTTTTGCGACGGAGGAGTGGTGGCGAGGCACGGGCGGGGATAGGGGATCATGGAGGCAGGTCCAATTTGGGCAGAGGGTGCCTGGGGTGGCCGGTCCACGGCACGGTGGCGGGCGCTCGCGGCGGTGAGGTCGCCCGCGAGGCTGTCGAGCGCGAAAGGAGGCGGGGATGGGTGCAATGCTTTTGTGAGGGAACGGCAAAGCTCGAGAACTATATGAATTTGACTGGATCTTAGCAGAGGGAGAAGGGCGAGGCTCACCAGAGCAGGGGAGGGACGTGGCGGCGCTGACTCAATTGGGCACGGGGAAGGAGGAAGAGGGTGGTCGAGGCCGGTGTGAGGGATTGGGGAGCTCGGGGTGGTCCTTTTATAGGCGCCTGGGGCGGGGAAGGGGCGAGAGCTGGCATGCACCGGCGAGCTCGCCACAGCGGGGATGGTGGTGCACAGTGGCGACGACGAGACGGCTCGGGCAGGGGGGTGACGGGATGGCTCGGATGGCGCAAGAGACAGGGCCGCAAGGCGCCAAGTCTCGCTGGGGAGGCGTAATGGCGAGGCGACGGGGCAGTGGCGATCGGCGGCGATCACGTCGCTAGCCCTAGTCAAGGGCGCGAGGAAGGCGCTGACGGGTGGGGCTCGCTTGCCAGGGAGAGATCGCGGAGGGGGGAGCGCGGGCTGACGGGTGGGGCCGAGCCGACAGCGGGAGAGCGACGAGAGAGGGAGGGGGGCAGCTGACGGGTGGGGGCGGGATGTCAGTGGCGGGTGCTCGCGCGCGACGATGGGCCGCTTGGGTCGCGGGAGGGAGGGGAGTGCGGGCGCGCGAGGGAGAAAGGCAGCCTGGGCCGGAAGCGGCCCAGCCGAGGGCGGGTTTCCTTTCTTTTTTTTTCTTTTTCTATTTCTTATTTCTATTTTCTTATTCTTATTTCTTTTATCTCCTTTTCTTTTGAACAATTAAATAGCTAAATAATCTTGGGTGCTAGAAAAATATTAATCTATGTGAGGTGCTTCTAACAATCAAATGTATGCATATGATGAGATGACCTATGGGGGGATTTAGAGTGAGATAAAAAAAGGGGGATTAGGGTTCCAAACCTTGGGTTGAAATTTTGGGATGTTACAAACCTACCCCACTTAAAGGAATCTCGCCCTCGAGATTCAGACGGGGCTCGAGAAAAGGTAAGGGTATTCCCTCCTCAAAGAGTCCTCACTTTCCCAGGTAGTTTCCTCTTCTCCTTCTCTGCTCCACTGAACTTTACAGAGTTTCACTTCTGAGTTGCGGGTCTTTCGGACTGCTGAGTCAAGAATCTTTATTGGCTTTTCTCGGTACTGAAGATCTTTCTGAATCTGGATTGCCTCTTCTTCGATGTGACTTTCTGGTACTTGCAGGCATCTGCGGAGCTGGGACACATGAAACACATTGTGGATATTAGACATGGATTCTGGTAATTCAAGACGGTATGCTGCGAGTCCCACTCTGCCAATGATGGGATAGGGGCCGACGAATCGCGGTGCTAGCTTTCCTTTCACTTGGAACCTCTTGACACCACGCATCGGGGAGACCTTGAGGTAGATGAAGTCTCCTTCCTCAAATATGAGTTCTCTTCGCCTGTTGTCCGCATAACTTTTCTACCAACTCTCAGCTTCAAGTAACCTTTTGCGGATCAGGGCAACTTTCTCTTTGGCCTCTTTAACAAAGGCAGGTCCTTCCAGTGTCTTTTCCCCTACGTTGGACCACATGAGAGGGGTCTGGAACTTTCATCCATACAATGCTTCGAACGGTGACATCTTGATACTGGCCTGATGGCTGTTGTTATAGGAGAACTTTGCATAAGGCAAACTGGACTCCCAGTTTCTGTCGAACGTTAACACACATGCTCTTAATAAATCTTTGAGTACCTTGTTGACCCTTTCTGTCTGACCATCTGACTGGGGGTGATAGGCGGTGCTGAAGTCTAGCTTGGTGCCCATAGCTTGCTGAAGGCTCATCCAAAATTTGGAGGTGAACTGGGTTCCCCTGTCTGACACTATCTTCCTCTGAATGCCATGGAGTCTGACTATCTCTTTAAGATAAATCCGGGCAAGGGTGGCTCCTCCAAAGGTAGTTTTCACTGGGATGAAGTGGGCTATCTTGGTAAGACGGTCTATTATTACCCAGATAGAGTCGTTCCCTTTTTGCGTCCAGGGTAGTCCGGTTACAAAATCCATGCCTATTTCCTCCCACTTCCATTCGGGCACTGGAAGGGGTTGTAATAGGCCGGCAGGTTTCTAGTGCTCGGCTTTTGTTCGCTGGCATGTGTCACACCGGGCCACATACTGTGTTATTTCTTTCTTCATCCCCCTCCACCAGTATCTGGTTTTGAGGTCTAGGTACATCTTGGTGGTTCCGGGGTGGATGGAGTAGGCTGAGTTGTGAGCTTCATCGAGCAGGACTTCTCGTGCCTCTCCTTTTGGTACGCACAGACGATTCTTGAACCAAAGGACTCCTTTTTCATCTGTCCCGAGGTCCGGAAGTTGTTCTTTGCGAGCTTTTCCATAAATCTTGTTGTCTCCGTGTCCAGGCGTTGAGCCTTGCATATAAGGTCTTCTAGCATTGGTTTGACTTCTAGGCTACCGTTGTTTCCTAGACATGCATTCAGCTGAGCTGATTCCTTCTTCCAATCTTCTAAAAAGTTGGTTCCCTTTATCCCAAAAGGTTTTCGGCTGAGGGCGTCTGCTACCACGTTGGCCTTTCCGGGGTGGTAATGGATCTTAAGGTCATAGTCTTTGGTCAGTTCCAGCCATCTTCTTTGATAGAGGTTGAGATCTGGCTGAGTGAAGATATACTTCAGACTCTTGTGATCGGTGAAGATGTGACATTTGTTCCCAATTAGGTAGTGCCTCCATATTTTTAGGGCATGTACTATGGCGGCCAATTCCAAATCGTGGGTGGGATAATTCTGCTCATGCGGCTTGAGTAAGCATGATGCATAAGCAATGACTTTCTCATTTTGCATCAGAACACAACCTAAGCCTTGCCTTGAAGCATCACAGAAGATGACGAAATCCTGATGTATATCTGGTAGTGTCAAAATGGGTGCGGTCGTGAGCTTTTCCCTTATGATCTGGAAACTTTCCTCACACTTCGGGGTCCACACAAACTTATTGTCTTTCTTGAGGAGCTCGGTCATAGGTCTTGCTATGCTGGAGAATCCCTTGATAAAGCGGCGGTAATATCCTGCCATTCCTAGAAAGCTTCGAACCTCACTGACGTTGGATGGCTGCTTCCATTTTGATACTACTTCTACCTTGGACGGGTCTACTTCTATTCCTTCTGCAGTCAAGATATGCCCAAGGAAGGCTATCTTTTCTAACCAGAATTCACATTTGCTGAGCTTAGCATAGAGCTGATGTGCCCTGAGTCTTCCGAGGACAATCCGGAGGTGACGCTCATGATCTTCACGACTCTTGGAGTAGATAAGGATGTCGTCAATGAAGACTACGACAAACTTATTCAATTCTTCCATGAATACCTTATTCATGAGGTTCATGAAAAAGGCGGGTGCGTTCGTTAGTCCGAAGGGCATTACCGTGAACTCATATTGTCCGTACCGGGTGACAAATGCAGTCTTCTGAATATCTGCTTCTTTGATTCTCAGTTGGTGATAACCAGACCTCAGGTCTATCTTGGAGAAATATTTGGCCCCTTGAAGCTGGTCGAAGAGGTCATCGATCCGTGGGAGTGGATACTTGTTTTTGATTGTAACTTCATTTAAAGATCGATAATCAATACACATCCTCATACTTCCATCCTTTTTGGTGACGAAAAGGACTGGTGCTCCCCAAGGGGATGAGCTAGGATGGATGTACCCTTTTTGTTGAAGCTCTACGATTTGGAGTTTTAATTCTGTTAACTCGGTAGGAGCCATGCGGTATGGTCTCTTTGTGATGGGTGCCGTGCCAGGGATCAGATCTATGTAGAACTCCACTTCTCTTTCTGGCGGCATTCCTGGCAACTCTTCTGGGAACATATCCATGAATTCTTTTACCACTGACATGCTTTCTGTTGCTAGATTAAACACCATTGGATCATTGGCGAGTGGATGAGCTTGACAAGAGACTGACTTTCCTTGGTGGTCCGTGAGAAGGACTGTCTTGTTTGCGCAACTTATGATGCCTTTGTGCTTGGTTAACCAATCCATCCCTAAGATCACATCAATTCCTTGGGATGGCAAGACGGTTAAGTATGCCAAGAACACTACCCCACTTAAAAGAATTCTGACTTGGGAGCATTTGAGCTGGCATAGAAGGTCTGACCCTGGGGTTCGGGTGACCAAGGGAATTTCTAGGTGGGTAGAGGGAATGCCACGCTTTTCCACAAAATTGGCTGCTATAAAAGAATGGGATGCTCCTGAATCAAAAAGTACTGTAGCAGGAGTAAATTCAATAAGGAACTCACCGAGCACTACTCCTGGAGCTTGTTGAGCCTCTTGAGCATCAACGTGGTTTACTCGTGCTCTTCCTTGAGTCTCAGAAAATCTCCCATCCTGTCTTGTGGTCTTCCACCATTTGGGCGTTGATTCTCCAGACTTCTAGTGAGGACCTCAATGAGTCGGGTTTGATTGGCTAGAACTTGGGCTAAATCTAATGGCAGCTCCGGAGGTGCGGGGAGGTGGGTCTCACTCCCTTCTCCACTGGCTCCTTCAACTCCTAGGGGAAACCCTGCTCCAATCCTGGAGGCGGTAGGCGTGGTTTTATCCAAAGCCATCTGCCAGGGGGAGAGGGAGAGTTACTACTATGCATATGCCAAATTTTTTTTCAACCAAGTTATTTTATTCAGTACACCAGTTCGTTACAAGCATACAGTTACCACAAGTCGCACTACACGCGAACGCTTTCTAAGGTACTTCCGAACTTCTTTTCTAAGGTGTCCCCAAATTCCTTGAGAAGGTCATCAAGGCTAGCTAGGGACATATCCTCGACGTTGGACAGATTCTCGATCCTGGAGAGAGGTGGAGCTGGAGGGGCTTTCTTCTTCCGCTCAGTCTGGCATCCTTGGCTCTTGGTCTTCTTTTGGATTTTCTTCGTGGGGGCGAGCTTCTTTAGCTTCTTTTTGTAATCCATCTTCAGGGTTCGGTAGGCTTCACGAGTGTTGGCCTCTTCACCTTCTGCTATATCGAGACTCCCTTGGAGGGATGCCTTCTCCTTTTTAAGTTCTTTGACCTGTTGCTCTAAGCTTTCCACCCGGGAGTTTAGGTGGGTGCAGTGGGAGGAAAGGTCATCGTAGTGGTTATCGAGAGTGTGGAGATATCCGGCCATGTAGATGGTGGTGGGGTCATCCTCAATAGGATCTCTTCCTGACAGGGCCTGAAGTCTTTTCCTCTAGGTAGGAGTATTTTTGTTGCTAGGTGGGAAGTAACAAGGGGGGGTTTCAAAAACCTCTTTGCTGTAGTTTTGGCATAGCTATCGGAGGGCTTTTCGGGCAACATTTTGGCAAGTGTCTGGGAAGTGGTGTCCAGTGAAGGTAACTTGGAAAGGAGGGTAGTTTGGGTAACTTCGTTTTCTCCCAGGTAGACTGCCATAGAGCACTTCTCAATTCCGTTTTTGCGGTATTCTTTCCAGACATACTTCGGCTTCTTGCGGATCCCCATGCGAAGCGCGCAACTCCGCAAGAGATGAGGGAATCCTTCCTCCTGTGAGCAGTAGGATGTCCTAATGACCCAAGAGCCTTCCATCTAGTAGAAGAAAAGAAGGGTCTGTTAATATCGAGGGAAAGGAGAGAAGATTTTTCTTAGGGGTAAGAGGTGTTCTCTTGTTAAGGCAAACATTTTAAGGTCGAGGCTGCGTTCTACGGCCAGTCCTATGGCTCTGATACCACCTGAAGCGTCCCGATCCTTTGGGACTCAAATGTGATACAATTACTAGTCCCAAGAGGCTAGTAACCACATTCCTTACTTCAAATAGTACAGAGTTTGAATAAAGGTTATTACAATACCAGAGTACAAGCTCGAGAGAGCCAGAAATACAAAGCGCAGTAAAAGATAAACTAGCCCAAGCCACAGGCAGAACTGGGTGCAGACATAGCCCCCTTAATCAAACATAGCAGAAAAAAAGTCTTCAGCTGTTGAAAAACAATAAATAAATCTGGGTGAATACACTAGGTATTCCGCAAGCCCATACCGCTCCCATAAAGAGAAAGGGACCTATATCATACATTCATACATGCTTTATATGGTGGAGCTGAAGTCACTCTTCTTTTTCTCAAAGAAAGGCAGTACTTTTAGGGTTTTCACAAAGAAATAGAAATAACACATTACTCAATCACCACTGAGCTTCCCGCTCCAGTGGCATCATTTTCATTTCCAAAAACACACTCACACACACATTTCCCTGTTCACGGAGGTTGTAAAACACTAATTGTCATACCACACCAGACTCGTCCATTCTAGTGGACACGGACTATTCGAATAGGTTTGAACTCTGCGTAGAGGGGTACACTTTACCCACTAGTCCGGCTCTGCGATCTCATGGCCAATGAGATCCAAATCCGAATCTCTTTCTTTCCTCGCACGTCCTAACCTTAACGGTTATACCGGAAGGAGTCAGGCCACCGCCATGCCCAAACCGGACAAAACATTCCCCCTCCTTATCCTCCCGGTGCTCCCCAGCCTTCATAACCCTAGGGTTGGACCGTATGAGTTTAGATTGAGTGACTGACCATACAGTCTCGAGTGGTTGTACTTATCATGAGTACAGGTAGTGAAGGATGATAAATTGGACCTTATATGAGGGGACAATCCTTCTGCTCACACCTAAACCAGTTGAGCCATCACCTTAGGCCCTCCCCTAAACCAGGGAGTCCCTGATCATCCCACTCACAAGGTGATAAGGGTGAATACCCTTCATCGCACACTTTTTGAAAACATCGCTTAGTCAAACCACTGCCCTTTTCCCATCCCACATTTAGTGCTCAAAAGATGTTTGTTAATGCGGGCTATCTCTCTCTCACAATGCAAATATTCCATCCCTTAATCCCGGCTTAGGTAGTGGTAGAAAGAATAGGTAAATTATGCATCAAGGGAACGATGGACTTGCCTTCGTCGAAGCTTTCCTGGCACAAAAGATTTATTTCAGAGGGGTCGGGTTCCTGCCCTTCTTCCGGAGCTACACATTCCGGAGGATCGGATCCCTCTTCCGCTAACAAACACAAATAAGGAACAATACATCAATCATGGTGACTTGGTGGGGTGTGCCAATTATTATACATTATTATTTTTGTGCCCTATAATTTATTTAAACTATTTTTGGTGCATAAAATATCAGTATATAAATATATATATATATATAAATGAAAAAAGAATTGGAGAAAGGAAAAAGAAAAGGAAATCTCAACTAGCTGGGCCGGGGGGGGGGAAATTTCGGCCCAACGAGCACGGGCAGGCGGCCCAGCCGGCCCACAGAGGAGTGGCGCGGCGCGGGTGGATGCCGTGGGTGTGGGCCCACGCGTGAGTGAGAGGAGGGTGGGTAACGGCGTGGAGCGGGTGACGGAGGGGGGGCGAACCGGTCGGCTCGACCGCTAGTGAGGTCCGCGGCGGTTCTCCGCCGGGAGCCCAGTTTTGCGACAGAGGAGTGGTGGCAAGGCACAGGTGGGGATAGGGGGTCATGGAGGTAGGTCCAATTTGGCCAGAGGGTGCCTGGGGTGGCCGGTCCACGGCGCGGTGGCGGGCGCTCGCGGCGGTGAGGTCGCCGGCGAGGCTGCCGAGCGCGAAAGGAGGCGGGGATGGGTGCAATGCGTTTGTGAGGGAATGGTGAAGCTCAAGAACTATATGAATTTGACTGGAACTTAGCAGAGGGAGAAGGGCAAGGCTCACCGGAGCAGGGGAGGGACGTGGCGGCGCTGGCTCAATCGGGCACGGGGAAGGAGGAAGAGGGTGGCCGAGGCCGGTGTGAGGGATTGGGGAGCTCGGGGTGGTCCTTTTATAGGCGCCTAGGGCGGGGAAGGGGCGAGAGGTGGCGTGCACCGGCGAGCTCGCCATGGCGGGGATGGTGGCACATAGTGGCAATGACGAGACGGCTCGGGCAGGGGGGTGACGGGATGGCTCGGCTGGCGCAAGAGACAGGGCCGCAAGGCTCCAAGTCTCGCTAGGGAGGCATAATGGCGAGGCGACGGGGCGATGGCGATCGCGTTGCTAGCCCCGGTCACGGGCGCGAGGAAGGCGTTGACGGGCGGGGCCCGCTTGCCAGGGAGAGATCGCGCGGGGGGGAGCGCGGGCTGACGGGTGGGGCCGAGCCGACAGTGGGAGAGCGACGAGAGAGGGAGAGGGGGGCAGCTGACGGGTGGGGGTGGGATGTCAGTGGCGGGTGCTCGCGCGCGGCGATGGGCCGCTTAGGCCGCGGGAGGGAGGGGAGTGCGGGCGCGCGCGCGAGGGAGAAAGGCGGCCTGGGTCGAAAGCGGCCCAGCCGAGGGGGGTTTCCTTTCTTTTTTTTCTTTTTCTATTTCTTATTTCTATTTTCTTATTCTTATTTATTTTATCTCATTTTCTTTTGAACAATTAAATAGCTAAATAATCTTGGGTGCTAGAAAAATATTAATCTATATTAGGTGCTTTTAACAATCAAATGTATGCATATGATGAGATGACCTATGGGAGGGAAATTTAGGGTGAGATAAAAAAAGGGGTGGATTAGGGTTCCAAACCTCGGGTTGAAATTTTGGGATGTTACAAAAAAATAGAGAAAATGTCAGAAATTCTGAGCCCACCAGCTGAGGCAAAATTGCCGAAGGTGCAAAAGGCTTCTGCCGCAACTCCCAAGAGGAGTAGAATGGCCAGCGTGCTGGACGCTGTCTTGGAGATTACGAAGGCCTTGAGCCCTAGACCTATTAAGAAGAATACTGAAGCTGCCAAAGTCCAAGACAAGGCCGAAGCTGGGCCTTCAGCGCCCGCTAGGATAAAGGCTGTCCTGCCTGAAGGTAAAGCTGATCAACCAACTGCAGATACCGGCATGGCAGCAAGGCAAGTCATGGCAGAAAAAGCAAAACCTTCTGTCCCCAAAGCCCTAGTTGAAGATATTGACTATATTTTTCGACATGCTTTGGGTAAAAAGTTATCCGAAGAAGAAATCGTGGAAGCAAGACATTATGCTCAAAGACTGAAATATCCAAAAAGAGCCTTAGTGTTTAATGGCAGTAATGAAGATGATTTCATGTACTGTCTCCCGGATAACAAAGAAATATCTGTTTGCCGGGAGATAGCTAAAAGTATGGGATTTCCGAAACTTGAAGAAGGCCTTTCGGTTATGTTGAAGGATGATCTTGTTGATAGCTTAGCATACAACAGTATAAAGGTATGGGAGTTAACCTTGAAGTTAGGAATGAAGTATTCTATTTGTCGTGCTCAGTTCTTTCTTCTTCTTCGCAGGGTTTAGTTCTTAATAATGCCTTGAGGGCACAGAAAAGCGCCGAAGACGAAGGTTGTACAATAGCCCTTAACAAATTCGCTCAGAGGTGATTGAGCTAAGAAATGAAGGTCTAGAGAAAGTCAAGATTTTGGTTTCATTGGTAAATAAAATAAAAGAAGACGAAGCTCAACATAAAGCTCAAGCCGAAGCCCAGAAAGCTGAGATTGAAGACCTTCGGAGACAACTGGCCGAAGCTAATGAGAGGTGCGCGCTTGCATAGGCTGACCAAGAGATCAGTGAATACTGGAAAAATAAGCTAGAGAAAAATGTTGAAGAACTTCACTAATCCAAGGAAAGGTGCTTTGAGAAATCCTTGGATTGCGTGAAAAAATTAAAAACTAGCTTCACCAAAGTGGGCGCCTACTCTTCTGAAGAAAATTTCATAGGAGGCGACCCCGAGGGCGTTGTTGAATGGATAAGTGGAGAAGCTGAACCTTCGAGAAAATATTAAGTGATCGCGGGGATATGTGTGCCTTCTCCGGTGCTCGGGGAATCACAACTATTTTGGAGAAGGCCGGATGTGATCATGTTAAGGCTATAGCCCATACCGAAGCTACCTTCTCCACATACGATACGAAGGATACTTCAGCCGAAGCGACCTTAATAGGCGGGAAATTTTACTCTGATATCTAGGTGAACGGTGGCCAAGAGCTGGTTAGCAAAGTTATAAAGAAGAATGAAAAACACACTCGTGACGCTCGGGCAGAAGCAAAACGAGCTGAAGAGGCTGCTGAATGCGAGAGACGTATAGGTAATGTTTTTTGTTATTTTTGGCTTCGGTACTTGCTTTGTGGCTTCGAACTAATCAGTTTACCTACTTCAGCTGAACTATCCCCGACACCGAAGCCGTACAATCCTCTAGCTAATCCAGAAATGAAGGAAGCGTTGGATATCGTAGGCGTGGCAAACTCCATTATCGACGAAGTCGTCGATAAACTTTTGAACGAAGTTGCAGAAAAAGTCCTTAGAGAAGAATAGATTCTACTGTAATAGTATTTTGAAATGCTTGATGTATGGAACAAGTGGAAGAAGGTTAAGCTTCTATTGTAACAAAACTATGTAACATTTGATGTGTGTAACATTGAATATAATATGTAAATTGTTGTAATTTATTTCTTTGCGATGCATGAAACATACACACATACCGCTTTTTGAGCCTTCGGCGAAAAAACACCTTCCCTTCTTTTCATGCTTCGTAAAGGACACCCCTTCTAGGGCAAATCTGATAGAATTGACACCCGAAGCTTGCTTCATGTCTTAGCACATTTTTATTCAACCGAAGTATTTCTGAAGGTTTTCTTCGTATTTAATATTTCTGTTGGTGCCATATGATGTATGATGTGATGCTATGCTGAATGATGCGATGGTATGATGCAATATGATGATGCTTTAACACCCACACGTGCGCCCACACTGGTACATGGAAGACTACATCCCCTTAGGAACATCTTTTGAGTCTAAGCTTTGCATTCCCTTAGGAACGTCTTTTGAGCTTCTTCACCTTATATTTCGGTGATATAAGTTCTGCATCCCCTTAGGAATGACTTTTGAACTTCTTCACCTTCTATTTTGGTGGTATAAGTTCTGCATCCCCTTAGGAACGACTTTTGAACTTCTTCGCCTTCTATTTCGGCGGTATTTGGCTCTGCATTCCCTTTGGAACGACTTTTGAGCAGAAAATTTACGCTGCGCTCCCTTAGGAACGACGTTTTGTAGCTTCGTTAATTTTAGCTCTGCATTCCCTTAGGAACGACTTTTGAGCAGAAAACTTACGCTGCGCTCCCTTAGGAACGACTTTTTGTAGCTTCGTCAATTTTAGCTCTGCATTCCCTTAGGAACGATTTTTGAGCTTCGGGAATTATTTCGTTTCTTTAAGAGTCATCTTTCAAGCTTCGTAAATCTATGAAGAAGATATATTTCATTCAGGTGTAGGCATCGTAATTACAAGAAATTGAAACTGAGTTTTTCATTACTTGTTTCTCATACAAAAAGTAAAAATAGCATAAAAGATAAAAGTACTTTAGAAGTAGGATATTCCTTAGTATATATGCTTCGATTCTGGCACAGTGCTGTTGACTGTACGAGCTTTGGACTCCTCCCTGAAATCACGTTGCTGTTGGGAGTGTGGCGCCCTTCTAGCTGCTGGCCTTGAGTATGAGTAGGTGGCAATGGTGGTGGCGGTAGAAGTTGAGGCCAGGAAGCTTGTGAATGGTTTGCCGAAGCAACAGAAGTTGCAGGTTGATTACCCACATATTCTGGTATATAGGGAGAGTAGCATGAAGCAGTATGTAAGACCTGCTTCGGCTGATTCTGCCGAGCTTCTGCTTCGGCAATCTCTTTTTGCTTCTGAATGGTAATCTGGCACGTTCTTATAGTGTGGCCCTTGTCTTCACCATAGAATAAGCAATAAATTTTCCTACGCTGATCCCCATATCTTCCTCCGAAGCCCCTGCCGCCTCTGCCCCTTGGAGCTGGTGGCCTGAAGGAGCTTTGTTGCTGTCCTGAAGACTGTGAACTGTGTTGTGGTCTCTGAAACTGGCTTCCTTTGTCATCATTCTGATTAGAGCTGTGGATTGATCTAACATGCCTAGGGTGGATTCTCCCTCCGAAGCCCCTAGTCATCTCAGAAAACCTATAAGCTTCTTCCCTTCTTTGGCGGAAATCATTATCAGCCCGGATGTACTCATCCATCTACTGAAGCAGCTTCTCCAGAGTCTGGGAAGGTTTTCTAGCGACGTATTGAGCCATGGGTCCTGGCCGAAGAGCCTTGATCATGGCCTCAATGACGATTTCATTGGGCACTGTAGGCGCTTGCGCCCTTAGGCGCAAGAACCTTTGGACATACACCTGAAGGTACTCCTCATGGTCTTGTGTGCACTGGAACAAGGCCTGAGCAGTAACCGGCTTCGTCTGGAACCCTTGAAAATTGGTGACCAGCATGTCCTTAAGCTTCTGCCATGACGTGTGTAACACCCTGAATTTGGGGGTGGAATTTTTTTCTTCTTTTCTCTCACCAAATTCGGGTGTTACTCTCTTTTCTCTTCTTGTTTCGCTCCTTCTTCCCAATTTCAAACCAGTATGGTGACAAGTGTCCGTGTCATGTATAAACCAAAACCTAAGTGCCATGGGTGTTGCATCATGCCAAAGCACATTTCTTTGTCTGATGTTGCGTGTTCGTCTCGTTCCGTCTTGGTTTTTGGTTTGCGATTGGAGTCTGTTTGATGGTCGTGTGTGTCGTGGGTTTCGATCCGCGAAGTGGCCCGGCCTAGCCCGGCCCGATACGGCCCACGCACCCCTGGCGCCCCTGCCCACCCCCATGCACGCCCCCCCTTCCCCAGATCTGTTTGGCTCATTTGATTTCTCCCGCGCAGCAACCTCCCTCTCCCTCTTCCACCTCTCTCTCTCCCCGTGGTGCCCTAGGGTTTGGAGTCGAGATCGCCGGAATTTGGACCCCCCGGAGGTGAGTTTTCCCCTCCCTCTCCCTCTCTCTCTCTCCTTCCCCTCCACTTCTTCTTCCCCTGCGCGCCCTCCCCGTCCCGCGCGCCGGGGAGCCTCCACTGCGCCTTGCACGCCCCGGCGAGCCTCCCTCCCCCACGTCCGGCCGCGCCCCGGCGGTGGCCTGCCCCTGCCCCCTTCCCTGCGCTCGGCCGCGTCCCGACGAGCCCCTGCCCTGGCGGCCGCGCCCTCCCTGCGCGCCCCGGCGGCTGCGCCCGCGCCGGCCGAGCCCCTGCCCCGGCAAGCCCCGCACCCCACGCCTTGGCCGCGCGCGGGCGGCCGCGTCCCGCGCCCCATGTCCCGCACCCTGGCCGCGCCCCTGTCCGCGCCCGTGCCTCAGCGACTTGCATCCCGCGCGCCGGCATGTTCGCGTGCCCCCTGCACGCGCAGCGCGCTCCCGCGAGTGCGACCGTGCTCGCGCTGCATTTAACTCTCTTCTAATTCATTTTAATTTGTTTAGTCGATGTGCTGCGTCGCGCGCTTCGTCGCGCAACGGATTATTCTCATTTCATCTTTATTAATGCGCTGCGTCGCGCGCTTCGTCGCGCGACGGCCCTCCTAAATTTATATTTATTAATGTGTTGTGTCACGCGCTTCGTCGCACGATGATTCGTTTAATTTATATATATTACAAGTGCTGCATCGCGCGCTTCGTCGCACGACGATTCGTTTTAAGTGCAGCTCTGTTGACGTAAGCCGTCGTGCGTTTTGTCGCGCAACGCTTAATGTTGTCTTTAATTAATGCAAGAATCCCGTTGCGCGCTCTGTCGCACAGCGAGTCATTTATTTCTTAATTTAATTTAAATGATGTGTCGCGCGTCTCGCCGTGCGACCACTTCCTTTCATTCCCCTTATTTAATTATAATGATTAAATGTAGAACATGACTTTACTTTATGCTCAACGCAGTGGCCAAATTAATACCCTTCTGTTAAGCGAGTGGTTTAATTTATAGTTACGTAACGTGATCGCTTCTCGACCATAAACTCGACTGTCTTTTCATCTTTCTCTCTCAACCGTAATTGCGAGCCCCGCGTGGAACGTCTATTCATCTATTGCATTCTATTGTATGGTGTACTGTTCTCTTGTATTAAACATGTGGATGTATGTATGTTTGCGCTCGCATAGAGAACGATCCGGTCGGAGAGCCCGAAGAACTCGTAGGAGAAGCCCCTGAGCAGCAGTCGGTTGGTGGAGGCAAGTGTCCCTTGACCTATCTCTGTCCTATACATTCTTTAATTCACCTCCCGCATTTCACAGTTATACCTAAGGATCGACTATCTTTTGTTATCCATGTCCTTGTTTACCTATTTGGGTTGGATTATTATTGCTTAGTCTTATGCTATTGCTCAACTCTAATCAATGAACATGATGAGAATTATCAATGATACGCTATTTTCCCCTCTTTTATTATGATGTTATACTTGTGACCTTCAAGGGGGCTCGAGCGGTTTCTCGAGTGCCTCTCCGTAAGGACCTGTTTGTTGGATGACCGCCCGGGAAAACAGTGCAACCATGAGGGTGGAGTGGGACGCCCTTAGCTGAATAATTAGAGGAACCGGGGTGTAGTTCGCTTAGCCGTCGTGCCGTCAATGGGGCTCGGTGTATGTGGCTCGCTCTGCCAAGGTGGATTTGTCCCTTGGGGAGGAGTGCGGTACATTTAGGAAACCTAACGGGCGGCTACAGCCTCGGGGAATCTTTGTAAAGGCTACGTAGTGATGCCCTGCTGGACCACCTAGGTAGTGGTCAATGGGGAGTAGCTCTCTCTGGGCAGAAAGGGAATCACGGCTTGTGGGTAAAGTGCACAACCTCTGCAGAGTGTTATGAAACTGATATATCAGTCGTGCTCGCGGTTATGAGCGGCCAAGGGAGCTCCAGTGATTAGTGGTACTTGATCAGAGATGTTCGGATTACAGGTGGCAATGAGATTGATGGTTTTTTGTATTGATTCTGGTCATGGTAAGTGGTACTCTTTCCGTTTGGAAAGGAGTACGTTTGGGTTAATAACGTGGGTTAATTGTAAAACTTGGCTTTCTCTACTAGTAATAATAATCTGACCAACTAAAAGCAACTGCTTGACTTACCCCCCACATAAAGCTAGTCCACTACAGCCAAACATGACACTTGCTGAGTATGTTGATGTGTACTCACCCTTGCTCTACACACCAACCCCCCACAGGTTGTCCGCATTGCAACCACTGCTCAGGAGAAGATGAAGCCGTGGAAGGAGACTTCCAGGAGTTCCAAGACTACGACGAGTTCTAGGTGTGGGTTAGCGGCAACCCCCCAGTCGGCTGCCTGTGAAGGCCGCGTTTATCTACGTTTCTTTTTCGCACTTTGATTTATTGTAAAGACTATGTGGATGTCTCAGACATATGATGTAATCGACTATTATTTCCCCTTTTAATACTATTTGAGCACTGTGTGATGATGTCCATGTTATGTAACTGCTGTGTACGTGAATTGCTGGTCCTGGCACGTACATGGTTCGCATTCGGTTTGCCTTCTAAAACCGGGTGTGACAACGTGATTGTCCCTGGCCGGAGAGAAGAGTACCATGTCTGGGCCACACTTCGGACTGCCATGACGAAGGACTTTGCCATGACAGCGGTGTTGCCTCCATATGAGGATATTGTTGCTTCATAGCTCATCAAAAATTGCTTGGGGTCCGAGTGCCCATCATACATGGGAAGCTGGGGTGGCTTGTATGATGAAGGCCATGGTGTAGCCTGCAACTCTGCTGACAGAGGAGAAGCATCATCAAAAGTAAAATTTCTATGGTGGAAATCATCATACCAAACATCATCATCATAGAAACTGTTCTAGTGAAGCTCTGTGCGTTGAGGCCGCCAGTCCTGGTCATCTTGGGTGAGATGACACATTTCCTCGGCGGCTTCGTCGATCTTCCTCTGAAGATCAGCAAGACGAAACATCTTCTCCTTCTTCCTTTGGACCTGCTAGTGAATGGCTTCGAGATCTCTGATCTCTTGGTCCAACTCTTCATCATGAGGCGTCGGACTTGTAGCCTTCCTTTTTTAGCTTCGTGCTTCGCGCAATGTGTCTTGGTTGACATCCAGTGGCTGTAGTGCAGCCCCTAGCCCTGAAGCTTTCTTCGGCGGCATGACGAAGGTCGCAGCTTGCCGAAGGTGGTCAAATGAGTTCACCGGATGTGGGCGCCAATGTTGGGGGCTTGTTCTCAAATGCTATAAATCAAGAACAAGGCAACACAAAATATTAATGATTAAAGTCCTTCGTCCTTCGAAGCATTATCTCCCTTAGGACATAATGATCTTCAGACGAAGGTTGAGAAGGGCGTACCTTCATCATCACAGTGTATCATAATAGAAGAGCATATGAAACATAAGAGGTATCATGAGTAATCATATATCATCATAAATATTTCTTTTATTTATCGTCATGAATGAATATAAACAATATTGAATTACGTTTGTATCTTCGGCTTAACAAAAGGCAAAAGTCCGGATGCGACGCGCAAGTGAATACCAATTAGCGTGAACAGTACTGTACTACTGTTCATCTATTTATAGACACAAGACGCAGCCTGTGTAAATTACATTCATGCCCTTGACATTTACTATTGACTTAAGGATAGTCTATCAAGGACTAGACAGCCTTTTTCCTTTTAGGTCGGTTCCTTTTTTCTGCTAAGCCAAAGCTTCTCCATAGGTAGCTTCGGAACTGGTTCACCCTTCTCCCGATCCGTGCCTTTTACATCGTGTACAGCTTCATCCCAAGGCCGAAGGTCTCTGTACATGTATTATACTTGGAAAACATGTTAGTCGTGTTTTTGGGACCTTCGGAAGACGAAGGCCCCCAACAGATACCGAAGAGGATTTGAAATGGGTGGTAAGAACAAAATGCGCAGAAAAGACTCGTGTTGGTCTGCGGGGATGGTCTACGATTATAGAGGACTGCCGGGAGTAACTATCGTCGGTCCATAAGTAATATATTATCGATATTTTTAATTCATTAATTATATATATTATCTATATTTATATATTAAATTATTGATCAAAATATTTTGTTTTTTATAGTTGTATATATATATATTCCATCATTCATGCTGATTTTACTATACTATAAAAACTATAGATAAACAAATAGATATATGTTGTCTTCAAATCAAATAGATATCCAAATTCGAGATATCTGTTTTGCATTAGTGTCTAATAACACTATTTAGATTTAAATTGGAAAAAAACTAGTAGGGTATGAATCCATGTGTATGCAAATTAATTAAGGGTATGTTCGGTTCCTGAGGATTGGTCACTCTTAGCGTTTCTTAGCCGGGTTGTTTACCTAATTTACGTAAGGTTTGATTAGCTCGAACGGTTTGTAGGTAAATTTCGGCACAAACGAATAGGCCCTAAAAGACATTCCTTGGGGTGGAAAGGCCCTTAACAGCACTTTAAAACTGCATCATGTAGGGGTGATCCCCCGGTCCTTGCATCTCCCTCTTTGCAAGGTTCACATACCGCCGAGCGGTTTGTTGCGCGTGCAGCCAGCTCGCGCAGAGTTTGGCCCATCGGACACGACTGCTTTTGGTGTACGTGTGGATACAATCAATTGGCCTCAAAATGTCTTATTTTATATCTGGCCATATGATCCATGTCTCCTATGTGCAGGTATATAAACAGACGTCCAGACAAAATCAATGTACATGATGATTCAGGATAAGACAATGTGATCAACAACCAATCAGTAGGATAGTGTTTAGTTCTGAAACGGTTAGAATGTCAGGACTCCGTCCCAATCCGTGAGAACGGAGCGGCTCCGAATCCAATTTGTATCCACTCGCAGTCGCATGACGGCAAATCAGATGTGCACTGACATAAATTGAGAGTAGCAATTGGCGAGAGCCTTGCAACCGGATGGACGCACGCATCCCTGGCTGGACCGACCCTGGTCAACAATATACAACTCCTGAGAACTGCTCGTGCTGTAGACTGTGGTGGTCCGTGATGGTCATTTCAATATTTCACGCACGCAAGGGAACTTGGACCCTTTTTTCCATGCGGGTCGGTGCTCCTCTGCACGCGGCAGCCGCGTGCAGGTGTAGAGGAGGCAGGCGCTGCTGCACTGGAGCGTGGTGCATGGTACAGTTGTTTGTTCTGATCGGCTTTGGCTCGGTCTGAGCATGGAAACGCGTTTCCAATGATAAGGTGTTGGAAGTCAACAGCACAGCCAGAGAGTTCCATGCTAAACGAGTTAGTTCTCTTTCCACGGTCACTCGCCCCCCATGACGCGTGCATCCTCTGGTGGTGGTGTAGCTGTAGCACGAGCATGAGCATGAGCACGAGGCCGCCTAACCAACCATTACTGCTCCACGACCTGGCGGGTTGATCCCATCCGCAGATCTAGCTGACGGACAGGCCCGGATGGAACCTAACGAGATGACCGACCGATGGATGGATGGATGGATGAGAAGCTGACACAGGGTGCGGTGCGGTGCGGGCAAAGCAAGTTGCGCGCGAGGTGGCCGCGGAGCACTAGTTAACAAAGTTGCCGCTATGCGTCGGTCGCATGGCTCCCCATATCCGCGTCGCTCTCTCCGGGCCGGGCGCGTCGCCGTCACGCGCGCACGCACTCGGTGACGCACGTGAGCTAGGTGAGACCGGACCGGACCGGACACGCCGGCGCGTCGCATTTCTTTTTCCCTCCCTGTCCCTGCCCAACCGTGCGCGCGAGCCAGATCCTCCCGCGCCGCGCGGGGGGTCCAGGCCAGCAGGACGAGTGCGCGGCGTGCCAGCGAATGAACAGGCGCGGCGACCCCGACGTGTGCGCCGGCGAAAGCGACGCGGCAGCAGCCCCTCCCCTCCGTCTCCACGGAGGGGGTCAGGGAGGGAGGGCGCTTGGCCACGCCACGCCACGCCGGCCGTACGGCTCGGGGCTCACGACGTCCCTGTCCCGGGCCAGATCGAGGGGGTATCAAATCGAGGAGGCTGCAGATCTTGCGGAGGCATGGCAGCGCCTTTAGCCCCGTATGAGCCAGCCGAGAGCTACGTACCGGACCTGCGAATCATTGGGCTCTCTGGGGGGCCTCTCGTGGTGTCCAAGTCCAAGCTCCGTCCACAATTAAGGCCGGGCGCTGTGCATAGCTGTAGCATACGGTGGAGATCACCCAACGACGGCGGACGGGTCGGGTTGGCTGCAACTTAACTGGTAGTACGTACAGTTCCACTGGTACGTTGGGATCTTGGGGAGGAGCGGTCTCTTCGATCTCGTCGAACCTCTCGATCCACCTACAGGCACGGACTGTGCCGGTCCTCGCGCCAGTTTTGTTCCTTGCATTGGCACACTGTCCACTGTTCCATCGGAGGGGCGATCGTGAACCTCCACTAATCATGGTACTTGCACAGAAATTTTGCGGACAAAATGCCAGAAATCTGCTGACATGGACTCAGGCTCGATCGGACGACCTCGGACCCAAATTCTGTACCTTTTAATTCTTCTCCAGCAAGCCAAGGTTTAAGATTAACAATAACGTAGAGAAAACACAGTGGTAATAATACTCGGTTTTCCTTAAATTGTACACCGCAAGGTCCATGCTGATTGCACACTAGCTAGTTCTGTTCCAAGGCTCCAAACAGCTGGTGGAACTTTGTTGTCGCTCTTTTTTTTTTTTGTTCTTGCTTCGGTTATCTAGTCTCGAGTCTCCACGACGGGCTTTTAATTTTCCTCGCCTGCACTGTTCGCCTTTGCTTCTCCGCGTCTCCCTCCCTAGATACATGCATGCATGCATATGCTATACTCCGTGCAGCATGCATGATTACACAGTGCCTGTACTATTGCACTAAAAATTGCGCATGGACATCGAGAAAAAAGCCCGCACAGTGCCATGCGTAGGGAGGACGATGGCCGACGAACGGAAAGCCTTTGACTGGAAAAGGGAGGCATGCATGGATATGGATGACACACAGCTTTATTTGCATCATTTCTTATGACCGGACCCCATGCACGGTCGTACGTCCTTGGCCCTTCGACGATGCTTACCTCCCACCCTACATACATACGATCGTATAGGCTGCACATTTCACAGATAGAGAGAGAGAGAGAGAGAGAGAGAGAGAGAGAGAAAGCGACGACTAGTTTATGAGGCCTGAGAGAGTACGTGTGCATAAACTGTGTTTTCCCTGTCCGATCGAGGCGAAAGCCACTTGCTGTTCACCCCTGCTGACCCGCCTGCTTTCTGCGAGCAATCAAACAGTACTTTGTTAATGTTTGATTTGACGTTGATCTGATCTGATCTCGCTAGACTAGACGACATGTCGGCAACCGTGTGGTGTGGCTGGCGACTATACATAAATAAGCAGGCTAAAAAAGGTGGGAGAGAATAGAACAGCAGCAGAGCCCGGGAAAGATGTCTTACTGATGTCTCTCGCGGCACCATGAACGTGCATGGACACGAAAGATCGATGTTGCCGGGCGACCAAGGAAAAAAGGAGGCTAGCTACCCCTTTTTCTCCTTACCTAAAGACGCAACTACTACATGCGCGAGTGCACGAAGATGTGTCGACTGCTCGACAGACAAATGGCGACTGCGATCAACGGGCAACTCGATGGCGCTCGCATTCCGGCTGGTTAGTTTATTCGCGCAGGGCCGGGGATGTCACCAGCAGGTTAGAGTAGAGTAGAGTAGACGACGGAAAAGTTTTTTTTTTTGCCGGTCGCTGTCGAAAAACGCTCGCCCGACCGAGAGTGCGAGTGCGAGCTGAAGTGCGCGCGCGCGCCATCATTAATTCGCTGCGGTCACCTGTCATTTGGTGGCGAGCAGCCGAGCATCGGGCACTCGTGCGGCACGATTAGATGACCACCCTTACTTTTCGCTAACCCCGCCGCAAGATACCGTAGGGCTCGTGCGCTCGTGCAACATCGCAGAAACGGACGTGGCGTTGCTAGGAGCCAGGCCTTTTTTTTCTTCCTCTTCTTCGGCGTGGAGAAAAGATGAGGAGAGGGGTCCGCACCGCAGGCAAGGCAAGGCAAGGCACGGCACGGCACGGCAGGCTGTGCGGCCCACGCCACGCTGCATTGGGCAGAGCGAGTAGTGGACGCCGGGACGGGAGGAGAGGTCCAAAGCGCAGCCTTATTAGTGGCAGAAAAGCGTGGCGAATGGGCCGCTGCTTAAACTGGAGCCCGGCCGGTGGTGGGTGCGTACACAATGAGTACGCTCACACTCCCATATGATGCGGCATGCATGCCTGGGCGGACCAGGGAGGGCAGTGCGGTAGTGCACGACGAGGGCGCTGCCTGCAGGTCAAATACGCAACCACGGAATGTAGTATGTGTGCACGCACGTGCGGGAATCGAACGGAGACCAGATATTTCGCGCTTGTCTCTCTCCGGTGAGTCTGAGATCTCTGGCAAGAGCTGCACGAAGGACGAACGGCCGTGCTGTGCTGTGCATGCCTCCCTCGGTGGATGACAAAACCTCCCACTTGTGGTAAGAAACGTCGCTGCCTCGCTTGGGAAAAGGGGGAGGAGGCCTCTCTCTCTCCGCAGTCCGCACCCCCAGTCTACAGCGTCTGTGGTCAAAAGGCTGCGCACGAGCAGGAGCGGCGCAAATCGACGTCCACCATAGATTCGTGGTGATGAATGATGATGGCCATGACCACCCCCCCAGTTTGGTGGGACTGGGGCGAGAGCGAGACCAGCCGAACACATCGGTGCGGTGCAGAAGGTCGTCTGATGGATGCGGCGTCGCGACTCGCGACCAAACGAATTCGTGCGCCCAGCCCGGGTTTGCGGTGCTTGGGCTGCCGTTCCGCGGGCGGGATTGACCCCGACTCGCCCCGCGCGGCCCACACACTTCGGCCGTTTGGCTGGTGGCCGGGCCGCCGCCGGCAGTGTGGGAGAACGACTGCCTGCCTGGTCCCAGGTGAACCGTCGGTCGATGAGCCAGCGGGAACAGAGGAACCGCCTCGTAAGACGCCGTGGATCGTCAGCCAGTCATCCTAATGCTTACACTTTACAAGACAGCGGTGCTAGTACAGTTTACGCTGCGTCATATCAATCTGCCCGCGTCCCGGACTGGGACTAGCACAGTTTACAAGACAGTGGTGCTGTCTCAACTGAACTGAACTGTTCGTTGGCCTCAGCCGATAGGTAATGCAAAGTTTTATCCTCCTGCTCCTGGGGCAACCTTTATTACAGGAGCGACCGGCAAACAAGTTAGACCGCAGAAACGATGTCGGCAAGCGATTGAGGCCGCCTAGAGCTAGAGTGAATGTTAGGCCGACATCGCACAAATCAAGCCGAAAGAACGCCATCCCCATTTTTGCATCATCGCCACCGATGATTTTTCCAGGCATTTTTTTGCCCAAGTTTTGGGACTATGCGTCCATGCTTGCAGCCCTGCAAAACAGAACCTACAGCGGTCTGCATTCGGTCGGCATCGCTTTTCGCATAGTGTAGGCTACAACTGGCAAACAGACTCGCCACCGAGCAAGGAGTAATTCCAACTGACGCCACCACATGCATTACCTCTCAACATGATTGCGGACGCCACCAAATAAATGCACTGGACAAACAACCTACTAAGTAGTACGAGATTCGTCCAGGATTTGCCGTCAGAAACTCCAGCAACATGCGTCAACTTTCAACGGACGAAGTTTGATGCAAACACAGGGGCGGGGGCCAAAACAACGCAAAGTGTCGGTCACGTATGTGTGTGTACACATGTGGAGGACAGAAGCACAACAGGTGATGCATACAACATTTTCCAAAGCGTAGGCTGGGGCCGTAAAGTTGAGTTCGTCTGCCGAGGATTTCCCTATCTGTAGCTGGCCAACTCCACTAGAATGTTACAGGGTGTATCAAAAATGTATTCACATGGACAGTGGCAACAACAGTCTCCTTTCTCTTTTCCTCTTCAGCCTTCTATGCCTAGAGATTTTGAGACTCACTGGAAGGAGGATCCCCAAGGTTACAAACATGGCTGAAAGTCTGAACCATTTCAAGTAAAGGGCGGCATAGCAGGACACCATGAGAAAACAAAACAGGACCGCATAGATGACAGCAACCTTGAGATCTCGCCTGTGAAAAAAGAAAAAGAAAGAACTTAAGTAACACTGATTAAAAGCTGGCCAAATGCAAGAGCAATTACACTGCCCCCACAGCACAGGCACAAACAGGATTAAAACAACAAACATAAATCGCTTTTACACTAGCCAAAACATCAGTTAGGACTTACAAATTTGCAAATACTTTAGGTCATTTGTAAAGCTTAAATCAAAAGTACACCCAGTGCGCCAAAGGCTCCTACTGTCCTACATGAGTGGGGATTGGACAAGAGAGAAACCGAGGCAAGCCTTCACTCTGTGGATGCGCTGGTGACTCGGTCCTAGAACTGTCCTTAAGAAGATTAAATCAAGGATTTATGGGAAATACTAAATCTAACTGATGTTAAGTACACTATCATTAACCATCATCTTTCTATTACATTTGTACATTAATGGACTGCTGATCCAAATGGATGTTTAAAAGATGCCACAATTATAAAATACAATGGAGTTAGAGACAACCCGAAAATTAAACATATTCTTCGCTGTGATATAGTGTGATATAAATATAATCACTTAGCATTACATCAGGAAGCAGATCTATTATTTTTTTACATCTAAAAAGTGCCAAGTTCAGACATTGTTTCGGAAGCTACCAAATGCAATAAGGTTCAGGACAGGCAAGCTGATGATACATGTATTCTTTTGTTATAAAAAAAACAGACAAATTCATCATCAATAAAACAGGCTAATTCTGCTGGCTACAAGGATCAATACAGTAATGACTTATGACTTATGAGCATCAATGCAGTAGTGACCAGACTCTTCTACGAAAAATGCTAGCGTGCTGCAAAATTGGTAGAAAGGGATACTTGAGACATTTCTCCAACTAACAGGCTTAGCATGTATGATGTATTGTAGCCAGAAAGGAAATTTTGTTGTGGGACATCGAACATAGTATTGGCCAGTCAAACCGCTAATGCTAAAATACCACTATGAAATCGCGGTGATCGTCGTAAGACACCACAATGATTATTTATCAATTTCTCATATCTAAGGAGCAAAAAGGTAGGGAAAATGCCCTTTTTTGCTCTTGTATTCATCATATTTGTTTTGCAGTTCTAACGCCATCATGGATGGCGTCAACAGCCTTCGCTCCATTTCATTCACCGCCTTGAGCCACATCATGTCCATCAAACTTCCTTGGGTTGGGAATGAGCTGCTGATGTAGTTCATGTTGGCCAAGGCACAGCTCACCGCAGCGTACATGAACCAAACTCGACCACTGTAGTGGCTCCTTGGGGCTCACGTTCATGATGCGGCCGGCCACTAGGCAGTACAGCAACCACGCAAAGCCGTTGCGCATCATGGCTACCATGGCGTCCTGGTCTCAGCTGGCTACAGCAGCCAGGGAGAACACCTAGATTAAGTCCACTGAGACCTGCACCACTGTAGGCTGATTTGAAATACAAAAACAAAAGCAAGTGGGTTGATAACTTTGAAGGAGATTAGTGGAGCTCACAACACCACTTCTTTTCCAAATTCCAAATAATTTCTGAACTTCCAGTTGCAGCTCATAAATGTGACGCTCCTACTCAAGCTATTTGCTAATGTTTGGACCTGGGGCAAGATCAACTCAGCTTGATGCTTGTTTCATCACAAGAATTTGTTGCAGTTGACAGATTAGTCACACAAGCAGCAGCTCACCCACACGCCAAGTGGTGGAGACACTACAGGTCTACAGCGTGAGAAGAGTGACATAAAGGAGATGAAGACAAGGGGGAAAAGGACATTTTTTCCTACTTTTTCTCTCCATAGACCTGAGAAAACAACAAAAATAACCGTTGCAGTGTCCTACAACAAATGACCATGATTTCATAATGGAACCTAGCAAATTTCGATAATAGCAGTGTGAACTGACCAATACAATTTCATGTTTGTTTAACATCCCATAGCGAAATTTCCCTAGCATGTAACTGAAGACTCATCTGTGACGAATGCAACAACAACAACACTGCATAGAGAGAGAATAAAGATGCTTCACTCACTAAATACAGATGTTCCCAGACATAGACAAATAAGTTTCACACTAGTGTTGCCATTTTAACATTGTTCACTGGCTTCCCTATTGCCTGCATGTAACCAGCAGAAATTTGGTATATCTCTGTCACAATGGGCATAATACACAGAGTATACAAACTGATACGCAGTCAAACAATATATTTTACATCTGAAAACCACACAATGACATCATGCAAAAGACGAGGGGATAATTGCACGTGTCAATGTCAATTTTCCAGTATCCAGATTAATGTGCAAATAATGTAGAAATTATTTATGACACAGTAAATAATAATAGTTTACTTTCATTGAGTGATTAACATTGGAAGGTTAGTATTTATTCCCATTCATGCATGCATATGAAGCATCAATGATCTTAGAATTTACTAGCAGTCTAGCACCGAGAACATCAACAGATGCAAATGCAAGAAAATGTGTTAAATGCAGATCATATGGTATTACTCAGGCAGGTTGGCATGAATGGGCTTTTACTACTAGGGTTCTTGTGTTTTCACCCCTGTTTAGAAATCTAGTTGTGAGTTTGCCCTCGTTTATTTAACTTTATGATTTTGCTCCTGTTTTTTTTAATGTAGACAGAGTTTACCCTGTTCCATTTATATGAGCTGTCAGTGTAGTAAAAAAAGACTAGTTGTCCCATGTGAATATGCCCATAGGTTTTTTTAGTACTTTATGATTTTAACCTCTATTTTGGCATGAAACATTTGGACAGCATTTTGAAAGAATTTTTACAGCAAATATTTCAAACCTTAGCAAGCATTAACAAGTTGCACATGCTTAATCAACAATCGACGAAACCTGGAAGGTTAGGATAATGTCAGGGGTTAATATAGTCTTTTAAACATTTTAATATTTATTTTTATTCAATTCATTTGTGCAGCCTTTTAGCTAACAGAGTCTAAACAGGGGCAAATGGTGGCTTCATAAAAAAACAATGGTAAAATAACAGTTGAAAAAATGAGGGTAAATCATAATTTGTCTTCAAAGTAGGGGCAAGAACACCAATCTCCTTCTACTTTAAGTTTAAAAGACATGCAGTACATTTTGCTGCCCTGTATGCTCAGAGTTCAGAAATGAAGGGCAGAACAAGGTAATAGAAAGATACTCCATCCGTCCCAAAATATTAGTCGTTTTAGCTCTTGGTTTTTATGTCTATTGTCAAGGACCTCCGGTCCGAGGGTAACTAGACCGCGGCTACGGAGATCGTAGTCGTGTTCCGTGGTCGCCGGCGGGGTTATTCCCCCACGCTGTCGCCCCTGTTGCCGCCTGGGTTATGCCCCCTAGGCGCCGACTTGAGAGAGAGGAAGGAGATATTAGATTGGTGGTAATTTTCTGCTTACTTTCCTCATCCAACCGATTACAATATATAGGCCCAAATCTGAACTGCAAGGAGCTAATCACTCCTAAATTCTAGGTAACCAACAAGGCAACTAATCTGGAGCTAATCACTCCTAAATTCTAGGTAACCAACAAGGCAACTAATCCCGACTTTCTACTTATCCATTGCCTTGCTGTTCCAGCGCGCGCGCGGCGCGTTCCGTGGCACGGGGAACATCGCGCGCACGCCTGCGGCGCGTATATGTGCGACCGCACATGACATCTATATTCAGATGGATGGTGATGAATCTAGACACATACAAAATACATGCATCAAGAATTGTATGAACCTACTAATTCCCTTAAACGCCTACTATTTTGAGACGGAGGGAGTACATAAGTCTTGTGCTGGGTTCCATTGTCTTTCTGCCAAGATGAAAAATGACGCTCCTTTAGTTCTGATCTTTTTAGTTCCCAGTATTTGACAGTTGAAACAGCAATAAAAACCTTAGTCGTTTGTCTGGACGTCAAGTGAGGAACCCTCCTGCTTTCCATTCCAACCTAAAGGGTGCTCACTAGGAGCTATGTGAGCATGATATGGGTGTTTTTCCATTCAACCTAGGTGGCATCACGGTTGCTTATATCTAGCAAGATAATAGACTTAGCTTACCATAACTTCTTATCCATGCATTGCCAATATTCACAGATTTCCTTGCATGGACAAGGAACGACACAACACACAACAGCAAGGTGTCAACCTGACAAATGCTGTCACATTGCAGGAACAGAGAAGTTTTACCCCTTCCAATAAAATGGGGTACAGCAATGTCTTGAAATGATTCAAGTTTCCAACATGGCATCCTGTGCCATCTTAGATAACCCACTGTTACATTTACTTAAAATGGATATGGATTATTAGTGCTAACCTATACAGGAATAAAAACATACTATATTATTATGGTTCTATGGATCATTGGATCTAAGTGAAGAAGCAGTTCAAGTTAAAAATAAACTCGGCCGGGGAGGGAAAGACAGCCCTCCCGTATAATGCCTGGGGCCGGCACTCAAGGCGCACACAACCCAATGATGGCTAAGAAGAGACCGAAACATGGTCCCGGCCGAGAAAATCCCCGACCCCCCCCCCCCCCCCCATTCACTAGCGGGCTGTGACCGCCCACTTTGCAACGGCCTAGCCAGATGGTGGCGCGTTGGACGTAACCCGGGAGGGGCACAGCGAGGGGATTTTTTAAACCAAGCCAGAAATTCGCCTCCGAGGGAGATTGAACCCAAGACCTAGAGGTGCTAACCCGAAGCGGTTCAAGTTAGACCTAAGGAAATTGAGTGTCCACCCTGTGATCAACTAGCCTTAGCGCAGCTTAAGCCAGGAGCTTTGGTCAGACATGCTAGTTGGCTGGCCTAACTAGCCTTACCTGTCTACTTGAATCAATGTCAGCTGCCTCAATTGGAATCTGACAAAGACAAGCCTGCAAAGAATTCCCAAAATGTGGTGGTGGTGTCTAATTTGTTCCTAATTCTTCTTGGGTTCAAGAATTCCATTTCTTCGGCAACTGAAGAAGCCATCAAACAACGTGCATGATTTAACAGTGTTTTGCACTCAGAGAATAATTCATATGTTGATCCAAATGCCAATCAAGCACAGCAGCTATTGTATTGTTTTAACGAACAGTAACCCTGTCCTTTATCTTATACCCACATAGCATGCTCCAAGCTAGCAATCTAACATAACAAAGGGATTAGTAGTAGTAGTACTTAAGAGAGAAAAATCCATGTGAACACTTCTCAAGTCTCAACAATTCAATCTTCAAAAGAAAGTTTTTAGTAACCCCAAATATAGTTTCCGGTAGTAACATTTTTGCACGATATTAAGCCTGCAAGTGATTGTCTTCTGTTTCTCCAATTAAGCCATGAATTGATTAGTTTTCTACTTTTCTTAAGCGATAATTCTCTAACTACTCATGTCCATCTCGTGCATCCCTGTCTTTTCCTGCTTCCCCGAACCGGAACTAACAAAGCAGAAAAGATGTAATCAAGGTCCATGCGAACCTGTCCAGACCCACGAGATGATATCAAGTTATCAACACAATCTTTACAGCGCGAATCTAAATCGAATCCTACTCCCTACGCATCGAGTCAACAGTGATTCAGTGAAGCGGACCAAATTGGGAATCAGATGTCAGCGGGTTGATGGGAGCCTGACCTGGAGGCGATGTGGGGGTTGGGCGAGAAAACGGCGAGCGCGGCGGAGTAGGACTGGGCCGACCGGATCTGGTGCTCCCGCAGCTGCTCCACCAGCTTCGCTCGCGTGATCATCTCTTCCTCCTCAGGCAACCACCCCTCCCGGTTCACCTGACGGCTGATTTCTAGGCCGCCCCCGGCGAAAACTATTCTCGAATGCCGGAGAGGACGAGGAACGGACGACGAGAGAGCCAGGAGGCGAAGAAAGAGGGATTCGAGGAAGACGAACTCGTATCCTCTCTCCTGCTGTTGAGCGCGTAGCACCGCTGGATAGGCAATCAACGGTGGTATGCACGTGGAACGTGTAATCCCTCGATATTTATATTGGAGATGATGGAATTGATAATTTGATATTGATATTGGAGATGATAGAATTAAATTAGGTTGAATATCAAATCATGTATGATATTGAAAGGTATTGAAAGGAGATGTGATTCTAATTTTATTGTTTAAATGTTATTGAATTAGAGTTTAGAATTGTGCGGTATAAATCCACGTAACACCGAGGGATGAGGCTTTGTATTCAGGGCCGGTTCTGACATTTCGGGGGCCCTAAGCGAAAATCTATATGGAGACCCTATATGAAGATTTAAATCTGTTGTTTTTGAACTTTTAAATAATATCTGAAAAATAAAAGAAGTTGATGATTTACACAATTTTATTCAAAATGATATGATTAGAGACAATGTTACAATATTTTATGAGTCGTAAAATTATACAAATTATGTAATATAACTCTACATTTGTTTTGAATTTTGAGAGCGAGTATTTTTACTTTTAATTTGTCAAACTAAACTAAACCTTAAAATGCACAGTAAACCAAATCTAAATACATTAGAGCAAATTTTCTAAAAACAAAGTTCAACAAACTAAACAATGATTAAGCAACATAGGTTATTAGGGTTGACCCTTCGGTAGGCTAGAATTAAGCAACGCGACAGGCACAAGTGTACAACACCATCTGTCCTTCTCACGTCAATCAATATTTAGTATTCGTCATCAAGCAGACTGTTGCGCGACCTCAAAGAGATGATTGTCAGAAAATCAAAAAGACGCAACAAAAGAACAAGAATAGAGATTTATCTGTAATGTATATGTATTTGGATATAAGCTGAATAAACGGGGGCCCTGAGCGGTCGCATACCCTGCATACCCTCAGGGCCGACCCTGTTTGTATTGGGAGAGATAATTTCTAGTTATAGTCCAATTCCAGAGAATTGGAGACCTTTGATTCCAAATATCAATCCACGTGTAACCAAACAATAGAAATTAGGAAAATTGATTCTAATTTCTAATTCGGTGCTCCAATGTCTACTTCCAAACGATGTGTAAAAGTTTGTTCAGTTATTTGTAATTCATATGAATTGAAGGGGAATAATATAAATTGGCCCAACCCCATCCGATTCCCTCTAATCCATATGGATTAGGATGGAAACGAACACGCCCGAAAGAAATTAATATATTTCGGTGCAAAGTTCTCATGCACTCTAAGACATCTTCGAAATTATGTTACTATAATTTTGCCCAGTAATTTAGTTGATCGTAATTGTTTTAATTTCTTTTATATCTGTCAGATATAATTTTTTATGTTTTTATATTATCGTCATTGGTAGAGGAAAGATTAGGTGATGCAATTTTTACCCTTATATAACACCTACGCTGGTAGATAAAATTTGCATCCGAGTAACATAAAAAGATTAAAACATTTGTGTTAAATAAGATATTGCGTTGCAGTGGCACGTTAAGAATTTTCTCAACTTTATAATAGCACTTACGTGATGATGCATTAGCGGTGATTGTCCAATAATTAAAGGAGGTTGATTTTTTTTTAAAAAAAGACAAATCAGCTTCTCTCTTGCGATTTTATTTCGTATGAAACGAACTGGTCATATATGATCTGATCGTAAATTGTTAGGGAAGTGAAATCCCTACTCACCATGAATGTTGCATCCAAGAAAACGCGAGACCACCGAATCTCGTTGAGGAACGATTAAATGGAAGATTTGTGTGTTTCTTTGATTCGAGCGTGGCTGCGTTAGTTTTTTCTGTTTGGTGTGCCTGCATGTGACGGCACCAGCCTTTTCCATGCTGTGTGTCCGAACTTTGAATAACACCCGGTCAAACAAGGCGGACTCTACCAATCTATCATTGAGCTCACGCAATTGGCGAAGGAAGTTTCCACTAAAGGCTCGTTTTGTTTGTTTAGTGGATTAAAATTTAGCCTCTACCTGTTTAGTTTTAGGAAATAAAAGAATTCAAAATACATTAAATAACTTATAAGAGGATCAAAAATATCCCTTATTATTGTAATAAAGGAGAGGTAAAAAGTAAAATTAATATGGTTTAGTCTATTTTAGTCACCTTTGAGAGACTAGAGACTAAGGATCTATTTGTTACAGCTTATAGATTATATAATCTGGATTATAATCTAAACTATATAATTCAGATTATAATCTAAATGTATTATAATTTACATGTAGTTGTTTGGTAGTTTAGATTATACAATTGTAAATTATTCACAAAGACAACAATGCTCTTGTTTGTTTATTTGAGGTGAGAAAAAAAGATGTCACATATTGTAATTTCTATTTATATAACCATGGGTAGTGAGTCTTTCACCAAAATAATCTTAAAAATAAGCTACTCTTGAGGAGATTATGAGATTATCATAATACAACAATGTCCTTGTTTGTTTATTTAAGGTGAGAAAAGAAGGATGTCACATATTGTAATTTCTATTTACATAACCATGGGTAGTGGGTCTTTTGTCAAAATAATCTCAAATAAGCTACTTTTGAGAAGATTACGAGATTATTATAATCTAGACTTTAGATTATATAATCTGAACCCATAATCTAGTTGTTTGTTTACGTACTGTATTATTTACGCTGGATTATATATTTTGAAGAGATTATAATCTAAAATAAACAGAGCTTAAAACGGTTTAGCTCTGATTTTAGTCATACTATTTGTTAATTTAGAGACTAAATGAAACTAAAATAGAGAAACTATTTAGTATACTAGATGAGTGCCCGTGCGTTGCAACGGAACCGTATAATAACACGATAGCAATGTCGTCCTCCTCCTTGATCTTCTTCCAGCAGAGGCTCCTGGCAACTGCCTCAATGGCTTTCTGCTCTGCATCTAGGTCCTCTTTAGTCCTGTGTCACCCCTTCCAGTGTTTCTTCCAGTTGATTAGCGGTCCAGACAAAATCCAATAACCTCTAGGACGCAGGATACGATCAACCTCTATCAAGTACAACCCATCTGCACATACATAGGAGCAGGAAGCAATGGGTAATCAGCTGGAGACATTGAAGGCTTGTAGTCCTAGGGGATAGTAATCCAACATACCATAAAGCTGCCATAGGATGAGGCAATGAGATCAGTGCGCCATGTCAAAGGAATGTGCCGGATAAGCGAACCGATTAGAGGCAAGGACCCCAATCATCGCCACGCTCTAGTGCAAACTGAACCTGCGCCTTGTGGGAGTCTCGCGGGACGAAGGACATTGCAAGGATGTTGCATGACAGCAATTATGCTCCCAGCTCGCCACCTGCGCAAAGTCAAATTCATCGATTGGCTACTGTAATGTTGCGCAAGCACTACAAGTACATGTGATTATTCAGAACCAAATTTCACAGAAAAAGTGACATTACCCAAGAAATACAACCCTCATAATTATTTGGAAGGTGATCTAGCACAACTCATAGGATTAGAACTCATAGGATTAGATTAATATCGCTACAAGTACATACTTTATTCATTACATTTTGTCGGCGTTTCGAGACCGGGGGGTCCCTAAGCCGACGAGTGAGTGTGCCGCGTGCCCCAGCCCAGATGGGTCGAGCGCGTGGGCGAGCGCGAAGGGGGGAAAGCGAGGTGGCCGGAGACGAGTCGTGAGAGAGGTGGGAATCCCACGCCCAGGTCGTGTTCGTCCCACGCCCAGGTCGGGTGCGCTTGCAGTAGGGGGTTACAAGCGTCCACGCGGGTGAGGGAAGCGAGCGGCCCCAAGAGAGCGCCTGCCCCGTCCTCGTCCCCGCGCGGCCAACCTTCTCTAAGAAGGCCCTGGTCCTTCCTTTTGTAGGCGTAAGGAGAGGATCCAGGTGTACAATGGGGGTGTAGCAAAGTGCTACGTGTCTAGCGGGGGTGAGCTAGCGCCCTAGGTACATGCCAATGTGGCAGCCGGAGAGATCTTGGCACCCAGCTGGTGTGGTGTCGTGGCTGTCGGAGGAGCAACGGAGCCTGGCGGAGGGACAGCTGTCGGAGCGGTTGGGTCCTTGCTGACGTCCCCCTGCTTCCGTAAGGGAGCTGAGAGCCGCCGTCGTCACGGGTCTAGCGGGGCGCCATCATTGCCTATCTGGCGGAGCTAGCCAGATGGGACGCCGGTCTTGTTCTCTGCGGCCCGAGTCGGCTCGGGGTAGGGTGATGATGGCGCTTCCTGTTGACGTGGCGGACTTGTGCCCTAGGTCGGGCAACGTGGAGGCTCCTCCGAAGCCGAGGTCGAGTCTGTCTTCCATGGCCGAGGCCGAGCCCGAGCTCCTGGGTCGGGCGAGGCGGAGGTCGTTCGGCAGAGGCCAGGGCGGAGTCCGACCCCTGGGGTCGGGCGAAGCGGAGTTCGTCGTCTTCTGGGGCCTAGCCCGAGTCCGAGCCCTGAGTCGGGCGGGGCGGAGTTCGCCGTCTTCCAGGGCCTTAGCCAGAGTCCGAGCCCTGGGTCGGGCGGAGCGGAGTTCGCCGTCTTCCGGGGCCTTAGCCCGAGTCCGAGCCCTGGGTCGGGCGGAGCGAAGTTCGCCGTCTTCCGGGGCCTTAGCCCGAGTCCGAGCCCTGGGTCGGGCGGAGCGGAGTTCGCCGTCTTCCGAGGCCTTAGCCCGAGTCCGAGCCCTGGGTCGGGTAGAGCTTCCTATGGCGCCTTTGACAAGGCCTGACTGCCTGTCAGTCTCACTCTGTCAAGTGGCACTGCAGTCGGAATGGCGCAGGCGGCGCTGTCCTTCTGTCAGACCGGTCAGTGGAGCGGCAAAGTGACGGCGGTCACTTCGGCTCTGCCGGGGCGCGCGCGTCAGGATAAAGGTGTTAGGCTACCTTTGCGTTAAATGCCCCTGTGACTCGGTCGGTCGGCGCGGCGATTTAGTCAGGGTTGCTTCTTAGCGAAGGCAAGGCCTCGGGCGAGCCGGAGATGTGTCTGCCGTTAAAAGGGGGCCTTGGGCGAGACGGAAACATCTCGGGGTCGGCTGCACTTGCCCGAGGCTAGGCTCGGGCGAGGCGTGATCGAGTCGCTCGTATGGACTGATCCCTGACTTAATCGCACCCATCAGACCTCTGCAGCTTTATGCTGATGGGGGTTACCAGCTGAGAATTAGGCGTCTTGAGGGTACCCCTAATTATGGTCCCCGACAGTAGCCCCCGAGCCTCGAAGGGAGTGTTAGCGCTCGCTTGGAGGCTTTCGTCGCACTTTTTTGCAAGGGGACCAACCTTTCTCGGTTGCATTTTGTTCCGGTGGGTGCGCGCGAGCGCACCCGCCGGGTGTAGCCCCCGAGGCCTCGGAGGAGTGGTTTCACTCCTTCGAGGTCTTAATGCCTTGCGTAATGCTTCGGCTGGTCTGGTGGTTCCCTCATGCGAACTGGCCATAGCCCGGGTGCACGGTCGGGGCCCAAGTTCTCGGGCTGGTATGTTGACGCTGTCAACGGTTTGGCCGGAGCCGGGTTTGCGAGAGCAGCCCCCGAGCCTCCGCACAGGGCGAGAGGGCGATCAGGGACAGACTCGGCTTTTTTACATACGCCCCTACGTCGCCTTTCCGCAAGGAGGAGGGGGGGAGAGCGCCATGTTACCCTCGATGGGCACCGAACATGGTGTCTCCGGTGAGCTGCAAGCGGGTAATCCGAGTGGACGTCCGTGCCCCGTTCGTTGGGGGTCGGCTAGGGGCCCAGAGGCACGCCCAAAAGTACCTGCGGGTGATCTGCCGGACCCGGTCCCCTGGCGACGGGGTCCGAGGGCTCGATGCCTCCCTCCGATGGGATTCCGTTACAAAATCGCTCCCGCTGGTCTCGGAAATGTCCTAGGGTACCTCGGGAGCGCAGCCCGAGCCTCGGTTATGTATCGAACGTACCCCTGGTCATCCCTCGCTCGGTGTCTGAGGCGACTGTGAACCCTTCGGGGGCCAGCCTTCGAACCCCTGATCAGTAATGGGCGCGGAGCCCGAGTAGCCTGAGGCGGCCGTGGAACCCTTCGGGGGGCCGGCCTTCGAACCTCTGACCAGTAGTGGGTGTAGGGCCCACGCGATCTGAGGCGGCTGTTGAACCCTTCGGGGGGCCAGCCTTCGAACCCCTGATCAGTAAGGAGGCTCGGAGCCTAGTTCCTTCACGGGGAAGGATCCCTTTCGGGGTATCCCCCTTTCCCGGTCCCTGTCGCAAGAGATAGAGAAAGAGGAAAAAAGGAAAAAGGATACGAAACCGAACGACGCGGCGTACCTTTTTTGGCGCGGTTGTTTCGGCGAAGGCGAAGCGTCGCCCGCTGCTCCTGCCAGAAGCGCCGCCTGTCCAGCCGCGGAGTTAATGCGACGGGGCGAGTAGTTGGCGGGGCTGCCGTTGCGCGTGCGCGAGCCGTTCGAGGAACGGATCACGGGCGCGTTGTCTTCACGCCGTGAGAGGGGGTTCTCTTGCTGCCCCCGGATGGGACGTGAGCTTGGCTGACGACGTGTCCACTGCTCCCGCGCGCCTGCCACCGTCATTACTGCCGGCCCACCTTTGGCCGCGTTGGCCGCTGCGTCAGGCTGGCGCTGCTGGGTCGCGCGCTGGGTCGCCTCGAGTCGCGGTATTGGTTCCGCGATCGAGGAGGCGCGGTGGTGGCGCAAGTGGTACAGTTGCTTGCATGCAGCATCCGGCGCGCCGGTCGCGCGACGCGTGGGCCTGGGCCTCCATGCTGGCGTGTCGGGAGTCGGAGAGGTGCGTCCACTTGGCGCGATTGCATGCCGCCTGCATGGCTGCCCGCCCCTTTCGCCTGTTGGTCTGGGCAAAAGTGGAGGGTCACTTGTAACCGCTGGGCGGTTGCGTGCACCACGCGCGGCGGTTTGGCTTCTTCTGCTCGGAGCCGGTCTGCATGACATGCGGGACCCAGCCCTCGCACCGCAGGGGAGGGCTTTGGAGCGTGTTGGAGAAGACTCAGCCCGTGACGGTTGGGGGCGCAAGCAGGGAGAGTCGCCTTTAAAAGGAGGGCGACCCCTTTCGTAAGGCGACCATGAAAGTCGCCTAGAGGGGGGGTGAATAGGGCGAAACTGAAAATCTCAAAAATAATCACAACTACAAGCCGGGTTAGCGTTAGAAATATAATAGAGTCCGCGAGAGAGGGCGCAAAACAAATCGCAAGCGAATAATGAAGTGAGACACGCGGATTTGTTTTACCGAGGTTTGGTTCTCTCAAACCTACTCCCCGTTGAGGAGGCCACAAAGGCCGGGTCTCTTTCAACCCTTCCCTCTCTCAAACGGTCCCTCGGACTGAGTGAGCTTCTCTTTCTCAAATCACTTGGGAATCAAACTTCCCGCAAGGACCACCACACAATTGGTGTCTCTTGCCTCAAATTACAAGTGAGTGTTCGATCCCAAGAAAGAATGCCAAAGAAAAAGAAGCGATCCAAGCGCAAGAGCTCAAATGAACACTACAAATCACTCTCTCTAGTTACTAGGGCTTTGTGTGGAGTTGGGAGAGGATTTGATCTCTTTTGGTGTGCTTTGCAATGAATGCTAGCTCTTGTATTGTGGTTGGAAGTTGGAAAACTTGGATGCAATGAATGGTGGGGTGGTTGGGGGTATTTATAGCCCCAACCACCAAAAGTGGCCGTTGGGAGGCTGTCTGTTCGATGGCGCACCGGACAGTCCGGTGCACACCGGACATGTCCGGTGCCCCCGCCACGTCATCAATGCCGTTGGATTCTGACCGTTGGAGCTTCTGACTTCTGGGCCCGCCTTGATGTCCGGTGCACACCGGACACATCCTGTTCATTGTCCGGTGCGCCAGTATGGGCGCGCCTGACTTCTGCGCGCGCAGAGCGCGCATTGAATGCGCCGCAGGTAGCCGTTGGCGCCGAAATAGCCGTTGCTCCGTGGTTACACCGGACAGTCCGGTGCACACCGGACATGTCCGGTGAATTATAGCGGAGCGACTGCTGCGCGATCCCGAGGCTGGCGAGTTGCGGAGGCCGCGCTTCCTTGGAGCACCGGACACTGTCCGGTGTACACCGGACAGTCCGGTGAATTATAGCGGAGCGCCTTGAGAAATTCCCGAAGGTGGCGAGTTCGAGTTGGAGTCCTCTGGTGCACCGGACACTGTCCGGTGGCGCACCGGACACTGTCCGGTGTACACCGGACAGTCCGGTGCCTCCAGACCAAAGGTGCCTTCGGTTGCCTCTTTGCTCCTTTGTTGAATCCAAAACTTGATCTTTTTATTGGTTGAGTGTGAACCTTTTGCACCTGTATAACTTATACACTAGAGCAAACTAGTTAGTCCAATATTTGTGTTGGGCAATTCAACCACCAAAATTATTTAGGGACTAGGTGTAAGCCTAATTCCCTTTCAATCTCCCCCTTTTTGGTGATTGATGCCAACACAATCCAAAGCAAATCTAGAAGTGCATAATTGAACTAGTTTGCATAATGTAAGTGCAAAGGTTGCTTGGAATTGAGCCAATATAAATGCTTACATGATGCGCATGGATTGTTTTCTTTGTTTTTGACATATTGGACCATATTTGCACCACAAGTTTTGTTTTTGCAAACTCTTTTGTAAATTCTTTTCAAAGTCCTTTTGCAAGATAGTCAAAGGTAAATGAATAAGATTTTGCAAAGCATTTTCAAGTTTTTGAAATTTTCTTCCTTTGTTCCAAATGCTTTTCCTTTGACTAAACAAAACTCCCCCTCAAATAAAGTCTCCTCTTAGTGTTCAAAAGGGTTTTAAGACATCAATTTTGAAAATACTACTTGCTCCCCCTTTAGAGCACAAGGAGATACCAATTTTGAAATTTTTCATCCGATTGACAAACATTAGTGTTAAAATTAGGGTGGTGGTGCGGTCCTTTTGCTTTGGACTCATATTTTCTCCCCCTTTGGCATGAATCGCCAAAAACGGAATTATTAGAGCCCTTAGAAGTACTTTCTCCTCCTTTGGTCATAAAATAAATGAGTGAAGATTATACCAACGTTGAAGAGTGATGCGGAGCGACGGCGAAGGATGAGTAGTAGAGCGGAGTGGAAGCCTTTGTCTTCGCCGAAGACTCCAATTCCCTTTCAATATACCTATGACTTGGTTTGGAATACACTTGAAAACTCATTAGTCATAGCATATAAAAGAGACATGATCAAAGGTATTCTTATGAGCTATGTGTGCAAGTTTAGCAAAAGAAATTCCTAGAATCAAGAATATTAAGCTCATGCCTAAGTCTGGTAAAAGATTGTTCATCAAGTGGCTTGGTAAGGATATCGGCTAATTGATCTTTAGTGTTAATGTATGAAATCTCGATATCCCCCTTTTGTTGGTGATCCCGAAGAAAATGATACCGAATGGCTATGTGTTTAGTGCGGCTATGCTCAACGGGATTATCCGCCATGCGGATTGCACTCTCATTATCACATAGAAGAGGAACTTTGGTTAATTTGTAACCGTAGTCCCGCAGGGTTTGCCTCATCCAAAGCAATTGCGCGCAACAATGGCCTACGGCAATATACTCGGCTTCGGCGGTAGAAAGAGTGACCGAATTTTGCTTCTTTGAAGCCCAAGACACCAAGGATCTTCCCAAGAACTGGCAAGTCCCCGATGTGCTCTTTCTATTAATCTTACACCCCGCCCAATCGGCATCCGAATAACCAATCAAATCAAATGTGGATCCCCGAGGGTACCAAAGCCCAAACTTAGGAGTATAAGCCAAATATCTCAAGATTCGTTTTACGGCCGTAAGGTGTGATTCCTTAGGGTCGGCTTGGAATCTTGCACACATGCATACGGAAAGCATAATGTCCGGTCGAGATGCACATAAATAAAGCAATGAACCAATCATCGACCGGTATACCTTTTGATCCACGGACTTACCTCTCGTGTCGAGGTCGAGATGCCCATTTGTTCCCATGGGAGTCTTGATGGGCTTGGCATTCTTCATTCCAAACTTGCTTAGAATGTCTTGAGTATACTTTGTTTGGCAAATGAACATGCCCTCTTGGAGTTGTTTGACTTGAAATCCTAGAAAATACTTCAACTCCCCCATCATAGACATCTCGAATTTCTGTGTCATGATCCTACTAAATTCTTCACATGTAGATTTGTTAGTAGACCCAAATATAATATCATCAACATAAATTTGGCATACAAACAAATCATTATCAAGTGTTTTGGTGAATAAAGTAGGATCGGCTTTGCCGACTTTGAACCCATTTGCAATAAGGAAATCTCTAAGGCATTCATACCATGCTCTTGGGGCTTGCTTGAGCCCATAAAGCGCCTTAGAGAGCCTATAAACATGGTTAGGGTACTCACTGTCTTCAAAGCCGGGAGGTTGCTCAACATAGACCTCCTCCTTGATTGGTCCATTGAGGAAAGCACTCTTCACGTCCATTTGATAAAGCTTGAAGCCATGGTAAGTAGCATAGGTCAATAATATGCGAATTGACTCAAGCCTAGCTACGGGTGCATAGGTTTCACCAAAATCCAAACCTTCGACTTGTGAATACCCCTTGGCCACGAGTCGAGCTTTGTTCCTTGTCACCACACCATGCTCGTCTTGCTTGTTGCGGAAGACCCACTTGGTTCCTACAACATTTTGATTAGGACGTGGAACTAAATGCCATACCTCATTCCTTGTGAAATTGTTGAGCTCATCTTGCATCGCCATCACCCAATCCGAATCTTGAAGTGCTTCCTCTACCCTGTGTGGCTCAATAGAGGAAACAAAAGAGTAATGTTCACAAAAATGTGCAACACGAGATCGAGTAGTTACCCCCTTATGAATGTCGCCGAGGATGGTGTTGACGGGGTGATCTCGTTGTATTGCTTGGTGGACTCTTGGGTGTGGCGGTCTTGGCTGTTCATCCTCCTTATCTTCATCATTTGCATCTCCCCCTTGATCGTTGCCGTCATTTTGAGGTGGCTCATCTTCTTGATCTTCTTGTTCAACATCTTGAGCCTCATCCTCAATTTGAGTTGGTGGAGATGCTTGCATGGAGGAGGATGGTTGATCTTGTGCATGTGGAGGCTCTTCGGATTCCTTAGGACACACATCCCCAATGGACATGTTCCTTAGCGCCATGCATGGAGCCTGTTCTTCACCTATCTCATCAAGATCAACTTGCTCTATTTGAGAGCCGTTAGTCTCATCAAACACAACGTCACAAGAAACTTCAACAAGTCCTGAGGACTTGTTAAAGACTCTATATGCCCTTATGTTTGAGTCATATCCTAGTAAAAAGCCTTCTACAGTTTTAGGAGCAAATTTAGATTTTCTACCTCTTTTAACAAGTATGAAACATTTGCTACCAAACACTCTAAAATATGAAATATTTGGCTTTTTACCGGTTAGGAGTTCATAGGATGTCTTCTTGAGGATTCGGTGAAGATATAACCGGTTGATGGCGTAGCAAGCGGTGTTGACGGCTTCGGCCCAAAACCGATCCGGTGTCTTGTACTCATCAAGCATGGTTCTTGCCATGTCCAATAGAGTTCGATTCTTCCTCTCCACTACACCATTTTGTTGTGGAGTGTAAGGAGAAGAGAACTCATGCTTGATTCCCTCCTCCTCAAGGAAGCCTTCAATTTGAGAGTTCTTGAACTCCGTCCCATTGTCGCTTCTAATTTTCTTGATCCTTAAGCCGAACTCATTTTGAGCCCGTCTCAAGAATCCCTTTAAGGTCTCTTGGGTATGAGATTTGTCCTGCAAAAAGAACACCCAAGTGAAGCGAGAATAATCATCCACAATAACTAGACAGTACTTACTCCCGCCGATGCTTATATAAGCGATCGGGCCGAATAGGTCCATGTGTAGGAGCTCCAGTGGCCTGTCACTAGTCATGATGTTCTTGTGTGGATGATGAGTGCCAACTTGCTTCCCGGCTTGGCATGCGCTACAAATCCTGTCTTTCTCAAAATGAACATTGGTTAGTCCTAAAATGTGTTCTCCCTTTAGAAGCTTGTGAAGATTCTTCATTCCAACATGGGCTAGTCGGCGGTGCCAGAGCCAACCCAAGTTAGTCTTAGCAACCAAGCAAGTGTCGAGTTCAGCTCTATCAAAATCTACCAAGTATAGCTGACCCTCTAACACTCCCTTAAATGCTATTGAATCATCACTTCTTCTAAAGACAGTAACACCTATATCAGTAAATAGACAGTTGTAGCCCATTTGACATAATTGGGATACGGAAAGCAAATTGTAATCTAAAGAATCTACAAGAAAAACATTGGAAATAGTATGGTCAGGTGATATAGCAATTTTACCCAATCCTTTGACCAAACCTTGATTTCCATCCTCGAATGTGATAGCTCGTTGGGGATCTTGGTTTTTCTCATATGAGGAGAACATCTTTTTCTCCCCTGTCATGTGGTTTGTGCACCCGCTGTCGAGTATCCAACTTGAACCCCCGGATGCATAAACCTACAAAACAATTTTAGTTCTTGACTTTAGGTACCTAAATGGTTTTGGGTCCTTTAGCATTAGAAACAAGAACTTTGGGTACCCAAACACAAGTCTTTGATCCCTTGTGTTTGCCCCCAACAATCTTGGCAACTACCTTGCTGGATTTGTTAGTTAAAACATATGATGCATCAAAAGTTTTGAATGAAATAGCATGATCATTTGATGCATTAGGAATTTTCTTTCTAGGCAACTTAGCACGGGTTGGTTGCCTAGAACTAGATGTCTCACCCTTATACATAAAAGCATGGTTAGGGCCAGAGTGAGACTTCCTAGAATGAATTTTCTTGATTTTGCTCTCGGGATAACCGGCAGGGTACAAAATGTAACCCTCGTTATTCTGAGGCATGGGAGCCTTGCCCTTAACAAAGTTAGACAAGTTCTTAGGAGGGGCATTAAGTTTAACATTGTCTCCCCTTTGGTAGCCAATGCCATCCTTGATGCCAGGGCGTCTCCCATTATAGAGCATACTTCTAGCAAATTTAAACTTTTCATTTTCTAAGTTATGCTCGGCAATTTTTGCATCTAATAATGCTATATGATCATTTTGTTGTTTAATTAAAGCCATGTGATCATGAATAGCATTGATATAAACATCTCTACATCTACTACAAATAGAAACATGCTCAACATTAGATGTAGAGGGTTTGCAAGATTTTAGTTCTACAACCTTAGCATGTAACATATCATTCTTAGTTCTAAGGTCGGAAATAATAGTATTGCAAACATCAAAATTTTTAGCCTTAGCAATCAAATTTTCATTTTCTACTCTAAGGCTAGCAAGAGACTCATTCAATTCCTTAATCTTAGCAAGCAAATCATCATTATCATTTCTAAGATTGGGAATTGAATCAATACAAACATGAGAATCAACCTTAGCAATTAAATTAGCATTTTCATTTCTAAGGTTGGCAATAGTGTCATGGCAAGTGCTTAGCTCACTAGATAATTTGTTACATTTTTCTACCTCTAGAGCATAAGCATTTTTAACCTTAACATGTTTCTTATTTTCCTTGATTAGGAAGTCCTCTTGGGAGTCCAAGAGATCGTCCTTTTCATGGATGGCACTAATTAGCTCATTTAATTTTTCTTTTTGTTCCATGTTAAGGTTGGCAAAAAGGATACGCAAATTATCTTCCTCACCACTAGCATTATCATCACTAGAAGATTCATATTTAGTGGAGGAGTTAGATTTAACCTTCTTCCTTTTGCCGTCCTTTGCCATGAGGCACTTGTGGCTGACGTTGGGGAAGAGGAGTCCCTTGGTGACGGCGATGTTGGCGGCGTCCTCGTCGGAGGAGGACTCGGTGGAGCTCTCGTCGGAGTCCCATTCCCGGCAAACATGGGCATCGCCGCCCTTCTTCTTGTAGTACTTCTTCTTTTCTCTCCTCTTTCCCTTCTTGTCGTCGCCCCTGTCACTGTCACTAGACATAGGACATTTTGCAATAAAATGACCGGGCTTACCACATTTGTAGCACACTTTCTTGGAGCGGGGTTTGTAGTCCTTCCCCCTCCGTTGCTTGAGGATTTGGCGAAAGCTTTTGATGATTAAAGCCATCTCCTCATTGTCGAGCTTGGAGGCGTCAATTGGTTGTCTACTTGGTGTAGACTCCTCCTTCTTCTCTTCCGTTGCCTTGAAGGCCACCGGTTGCGCCTCGGACGTGGAGGGATCATCAAGCTCGTTGATCTTCTTTGAGCCCTTGATCATACATTCAAAGCTCACAAAATTCCCGATAACTTCCTCGGGGGTCATTAGTGGATATCTAGGATTACCACGAATTAATTGAACTTGAGTGGGGTTAAGGAAAATAAGAGCTCTTAAAATAACCTTAACCACCTCGTGGTCATCCCACTTTTTGCTCCCGAGGTTGCGCACTTGGTTCACCAAGGTCTTGAGCCGATTGTACATATCTTGTGGCTCCTCCCCTTGGCAAAGACGGAAGCGACCGAGCTCCCCCTCGATCGTTTCCCGCTTGGTGATCTTGGTGAGTTCATCACCCTCGTGCGCGGTCTTGAGTAGGTCTCAAATCTCCTTTGCATTCTTCAACCCTTGCACTTTGTTGTATTCCTCCTTGCTTAAAGAGGCGAGGAGTATGGTTGTGGCTTGGGAGTTGAAGTGCTCGATTTGGGCCACTTCGTCCGTATCATAATCCTCATCCCCTACAGAAGGTACCTGTGCTCCAAACTCAACAACATTCCATATACTTTTATGGAGTGAGGTTAGATGAAATTTCATTAAATCACTCCACCTAGCATAATCTTCGCCATCAAAAGTTGGCGGTTTGCCTAATGGAACGGAAAGTAATGGAGTATGTCTAGATGTACGGGGATAGTGTAAGGGGATCTTACTAAACTTCTTGCGCTCTTGGCGCTTAGAAGTTACGGACGGTGCATCGGAGTCGGAGGTGGATGTTGATGAAGTGTCGGTCTCGTAGTAGACCACCTTCCTCATCCTCTTGTGCTTGTCGCCTTTCCGATGCGACTTGTGAGAAGAAGATTTTTCCTTCTTCTCTTTGTGGTGAGAAGAGGAAGATCTTTTCTCCTTCCGTTTGGAGGAGTCCTTCTTCTTCTCCCTCCTCTTGGTGCGGGACTCTTCCGATGAAGTGCTCCCTTGGCTTGTAGTGGGCTTGTCGCCGGTCTCCATCTCCCTCTTGGTGTGATCTCCCGACATCACTTCGAGCGGTTAAGCTCTAACGAAGAACCGGGCTCTGATACCAATTGAAAGTCGCCTAGAGGGGGGGGGGTGAATAGGGTGAAACTGAAAATCTCAAAAATAATCACAACTACAAGCCGGGTTAGCGTTAGAAATATAATAGAGTCCGCGAGAGAGGGCGCAAAACAAATGGCAAGCGAATAATGAAGTGAGACACGCGGATTTGTTTTACCGAGGTTCGGTTCTCTCAAACCTACTCCCCGTTGAGGAGGCCACAAAGGCCGGGTCTCTTTCAACCCTTCCCTCTCTCAAACGGTCCCTCGGACCGAGTGAGCTTCTCTTTCTCAAATCACTTGGGAATCAAACTTCCCGCAAGGACCACCACACAATTGGTGTCTCTTGCCTCAAATTACAAGTGAGTGTTCGATCCCAAGAAAGAATGCCAAAGAAAAAGAAGCGATCCAAGCGCAAGAGCTCAAATGAACACTACAAATCACTCTCTCTAGTTACTAGGGCTTTGTGTGGAGTTGGGAGAGGATTTGATCTCTTTTGGTGTGCTTTGCAATGAATGCTAGCTCTTCTATAGTGGTTGGAAGTTGGAAAACTTGGATGCAATGAATGGTGGGGTGGTTGGGGTATTTATAGCCCCAACCACCAAAAGTGGCCGTTGGGAGGCTGTCTGTTCGATGGCGCACCGGACATGTCCGGTGCCCCCGCCACGTCATCAATGCTGTTGGATTCTGACCGTTGGAGCTTCTGACTTCTGGGCCCGCCTTGATGTCCGGTGCACACCGGACACATCCTGTTCATTGTCCGGTGCGCCAGTATGGGCGCGCCTGACTTCTGCGCGCGCAGAGCACGCATTGAATGCGCCGCAGGTAGCCGTTGGCGCCGAAATAGCCGTTGCTCCGTGGTTACACCGGACAGTCCGGTGCACACCGGACATGTCCGGTGAATTATAGCGAAGCGACTGCTGCGCGATCCCGAGGCTGGCGAGTTGCGGAGGCCGCGCTTCCTTGGAGCACCGGACACTGTCCGATGTACACCGGACAGTCCGGTGAATTATAGCGGAGCGCCTTGAGAAATTCCCGAAGGTGGCGAGTTCGAGTTGGAGTCCTCTGGTGCACCGGACACTGTCCGGTGGCGCACCGGACACTGTCCGGTGTACACGGGACACTGTCCGGTGTACACCGGACAGTCCGGTGCCTCCAAACCAGAGGTGCCTTCGGTTGCCTCTTTGCTCCTTTGTTGAATCCAAAACTTGATCTTTTTATTGGCTGAGTGTGAACCTTTTGCACCTGTATAACTTATACACTAGAGCAAACTAGTTAGTCCAATATTTGTGTTGGGCAATTCAACCACCAAAATTATTTAGGGACTAGGTGTAAGCCTAATTCCCTTTCAGACCATGTCTTCTTCCTCCCTGATGCACCGTGTCTTTCCACCTTCCAAGCCCCCGGATGGGGGAAACCGCCGTCTTTTCGCCCCATCGTTGGAGGAACGCAACTCCGTGGGAGTTGGTACCTTTCAGCCATCGTTCGGCTTTAAGGATTTTCATCATGCAGCCCGGCTGCACCCCTCCACCGGCGGTCACCCAAGATGGTGACCTCCGGCTTGATGGTGGGGGAAAGCGAGCCGGGCTGCGGCCTCTGCCCCTCCCTCAGCCTCAAGGATTTTCATCACCAGGGCTGGGGAGGGGAGTGTGCCGAGTTGAGGTCGGCCCCCACGTGGGCGGCGGCCCGCTCCTTTACTCAGTGATCGGAGGGAGGAGCGGTCGTCGTCCGTGGCGCTGGCATCTGCAGCGTGCCTGGCCTTCGGACGCGAGTGGCTTCGAAGCCGCTCGCGGCGCCGGCGTCTGCCACGGCAGCTGGAAGAGGTTCTTCCGCCGGCGTGATAGCCAAGGCTGGCCACGGACCGACCTCCAACTCTACGACCTTCTGCCCGTCCTTGCCTCTCGAGTTCGGGCATGGGCGGGGGCCTCCCAGCAGCAGCATCCGCCCTGAGGTCATCACTGCTGCTGTTCAGCCCCTCGGGACAGAAGTCTTCATCGTCGCCGCTGTCGGGACGGGCGATGACATGCCGTTCGTCGGTCTTCTGTTGCTCCGCAGGCCCACCCCTATCGAGTGGGGTTGTTCGTACCTGCGGAGGGGGAACCGGAGTTCCGTTTGTAATGGCACTTCGAATGCCAGGATTTTTTGTTCATTTCGGCTTTCGGGGCCTGAACATGTATGTAACGTCGGCACAGAGCCGTATTTTTTCCTCATTTTCGAGCGCTAAGACTCGTCTGCTGATTATCTGAACCGCTTCACCAAGCATGAATCGCCCTGTGTCAAGGTGACGAGTGAGGTATCCGTATCCCGGAGGCGTAGGAGTCCCTCGGCTCGGTCGACCCTGCTGTCCGAGGCTCCTCTAGCTTAGTTAAAGAGACCCCTCGGCCACTCTTCGACGAGCCGAGGCCAGGGGTAGCGATATCAGTATGAACAGAGGCGGAGTTGGCTCGAAAATGAAATCTGGTTGGCCGGAGCCTAGCCGGGTTGTCCGTTGGCTGGATCGACGTCGGAGTTGATCAGCCGAGGCTTCGGACCGGGCTGGCACCCTTGGAAGATGGTTGGCCGAGGCCCCAGGGGTGACCGGCTGAGCCGCCTGCTCGGGCCGGATTCCCGGAGAAGTCCCTGGCAGCGATTGCCCGGGCGTGGTGATGACGTCGTCCTTCGGAGCGGAGACCCTCGGACCACGTCGCCGTCCGAGGCTAGGTCGGGCCTCGCCGAAGGTGCCGTCGATGCCGAGGGTGTTGCTGCCCCCTTCCAGCGTCAAGACCCGAGCCTGCAGGATCAGATTGTCTTGTAGCGTGTGCCTTGTGCGGCCGTCGAGGCCAGAACACACACCCTCGCTGCGTTGTAAAGCTGCGTCTCTTTTCCTCTTGTTTCGAGTATCTGGACTTTTTGTCGGTAACAGGGATGTTTGTGCGAGTGAGAGTTGCTTCTCGCGGAAGGTGATGAGTGAGGTATCCGTATCCCGGAGGCGTGGGAGTCCCTCGGCTCGGTCGGCCTTGCCGCTTACGCGTACTTTCACCCGTCCATGAGGCCCTGTCACCGACTTGGTCGAGAAGGCTCGAAGGATCGCTTCGGCAGAAGGGCTTCCGAGCGTAAAGACTTGTTCGATCCGCGGAGTCACTTTATCCGAACGCGAGTTACTTATCGCAGAAGGTGATGAGTGAGGTATCCGTATCCCGGAGGCGTAGGAATCCCTCGGCTCGGTCAGCCTTGGCTGCTTACGTGTACTCCATCGTTTCCAGGACCCACTTTTCGAAGTAGTCAAAAAGCACGAAAGATATTCTGGTAGAAGAGATTTTTTTTTCGAGGAAAATTTTGACGCAGAGGGGGTTTCCCCCCTTTTAGCCCCCGAGGGAGGGTCGGGCTTTGCCGAGGCGAGGCCGACCCTTCCTTGTTGACTAAACTTTGCGTGGGTGCGGGGTATATGAACAACTTGGAAACATCTTAAGGGTAGAAGCGACGTAGCTGTTGGATGTTCCAAGCGTTGCCGTAGACCTCGCCTTGACTGTTGGCCAGCTTGTACGTTCCGGGCTTCAGAACTTTGGCGATGACGAATGGCCCCTCCCAGGGGGCGTGAGCTTGTGCCTCCCTCGGGCGTCTTGCCGCAGCCGAAGCACCAGGTCGCCCACCTGGAGGTCTCGGGGTCGGACCCCTCGGGCGTGGTAGCGTCGCAGGGACTGCTGATACCGCGCCGAGTGTAGTAAGGCCCTGTCCCGAGCCTCTTCCAGCTGGTCCAGCGAGTCTTCTCGGCTAGCTTGGTTGCTTTGATCGTCGTAGGCCCTCGTCCTCGGGGAGCCGTATTCCAGGTCAGTGGGCAAGACGGCCTCGGCCCCGTAGACCAGGAAGAACGGCGTGGAACCCATGGCTCGGCTCGGCGTTGTCCTCAGGCTCCAGACCACCAAGGGGAGTTCCTTCATCCATCGCTTGCTGAACTTGTTGAGGTCGTTGTAAATCCGAGGCTTGAGCCCTTGTAGAATCATGCCGTTGGCACGCTCTACTTGCCCATTCGACATGGGATGAGCTACGGCAGCCCAGTCCACCCGGATGTGGTGATCCTCGCAAAAATCCAAGAATTTTCTGCCGGTGAACTGGGTGCCGTTGTCGGTGATGATGGAGTTTGGGACCCCGAAGCGATGGATGATGTTGGTGAAGAACGCCACCGCCTGCTCGGACCTGATGCTGTTCAGGGGTCGGACCTCGATCCACTTGGAGAATTTGTCGACGGCGACCAGCAGGTGCGTGTAGCCCCCGGGCGCCTTCTGCAGAGGGCCGACGAGGTCCAGACCCCACACAGCAAAGGGCCAGGTGATGGGTATCGTCTGCAGAGCCTGAGCGGGCAGGTGGGTCTGCTTCGCATAGAATTGACACCCCTCGCAGGTGCGGACGATTCGAGTGGCGTCAGCCACCGCCGTCGGCCAGTAGAAGCCTTACCGGAAAGCGTTCCCGACGAGGGCTCGGGGCGCTGCATGACGGCCGCAAGCCCCCGAGTGTATCTCTTGCAGGAGTTCCTGACCTTCGGCGATGGAGATGCATCGCTGGAGGATGCCCGAGGGGCTGCGGTGGTAAAGCTCCTTCTCATCGCCCAGCAAGACGAACGACTTGGCGCGTCGCGCTACCCGCCGAGCCTCGGCTTGGTCGAGGGGTAGCTCTCCTTGGCGGAGATAGTGCAGGTACGGGGTCTGCCAATCTCGATCAGGCGTGACCCCGCTCCGCTCCTCCTCGATGCGCAGCGCCTCGCCCTCGGGGGCCGAGGGTACCTCGGGCTGAACCGAGGACGCCTCGGGATGGGCCGAGGGTACCTCGGACTCGGGCGTGTCGTCGATCTTGACGGAGGGTTGGTGCAGATCCCGGGAGAAGACGTCCGGGGGAACCGTCGTTCGCCCCGAGGCTATCTTTGCCAGCTCGTCCGCAGTCTCGTTGTAGCGCCGGGCGATGTGGTTAAGCTCGAGCCCGTAGAACTTGTCTTCCAGGAGCCGAACCTCATCGCAGTAGGCCTCCATCTTCGGGTCACGGCAGTGGGAGTTCTTCATGACTTGGTCGATGACGAGCTACGAGTCGCCGCGAGCGTCGAGGCGTCGGACCCCTAGCTCGATGGCGATTCGCAATCCGTTGATCAGAGCTTCGTACTCAGCCACATTGTTGGACGCCGGGAAATGGAGACGCAGCACGTAGCGTAGGTGTTTCCTGAGGGGCGAGACGAAGAGCAGGCCCGCGCCGGATCCCGTCTTCATCAGCGACCCGTCGAAAAACATGGTCCAGAGCTCTGGTTGGATCGGAGCCGTCGGCAGCTGGGTGTCGACCCATTCGGCTACGAAGTCCGCCAGTACCTGGGACTTGATGGCCTTCCGAGGGGTGAACGAGATTGTCTCGCCCATGATTTCCACCGCCCACTTTGCTATCCTGCCCGAGGCCTCTCGGCACTGGATGATCTCCCCCAGGGGGAAGGATGACACCACAGTTACCGGATGAGACTCGAAGTAATGTCGCAACTTTCGCCTCGTCAGGATCACTGCATACAGTAGCTTCTGAACTTGTGGGTAGCGGATCTTGGTTTCGGACAGCACCTCGCTGACGAAGTAAACTGGCCTCTGAACGGGCAATGCATGCCCCTCTTCTTGCCTTTCGACCACAATCGCGGCGCTAACCACCTGAGTGGTCGCGGCGACGTAGACCAAGAGGGCTTCTCCATCAGCTGGGGGTACCAAGATAGGCGCCTTGGTGAGGAGCGCCTTCAGGTTCCCGAGAGCTTCCTCGGCCTCGGGGGTCCAAGTGAAGCACTCGGCCTTCCTTAAGAGGCGGTACAGAGGCAGGCCTCTTTCGCCGAGGCGTGAGATGAAACGGCTCAAGGCCGCGAGACATCCCATGACACTCTGTACGCCTTTTAAGTCCTTGATGGGCCCCATGCTGGTGATGGCTGCGATCTTCTCCGGGTTGGCTTCGATGCCCCGCTCGGAGACGATGAACCCCAGGAGCATGCCTCGGGGCACCCTGAAGACACATTTCTCGGGATTGAGCTTGACGTCCTTTGCCTTGAGACACCGGAATGTCACTTCAAGGTCGGAGAGGAGGTCGGAGGCTTTCCTTGTCTTGACTACGATGTCATCGACGTAGGCCTCGACCGTACGACCGATGTGTTCGCCGAACACATGGTTCATGCACCGCTGGTACGTCGCACCCGCGTTCCTCAAACCGAACGGCATGGTGACATAGCAGTACATGCCGAAGGGCGTGATGAAAGAAGTCGCGAGCTGGTCGGACTCTTTCATCTTGATTTGATGATACCCTGAGTAGGCATCGAGGAAAGACAGGGTTTCGCACCCAGCAGTGGAATCCACGATTTGATCGATGCGAGGTAGAGGGTAGGGAACCTTCGGACATGCTTTGTTGAGACCAGTGTAGTCTACACACATCCGCCATTTCCCCCCTTTCTTTCTCACAAGCACAGGGTTGGCAAGCCATTCGGGATGGAATACCTCTTTGATGAACCCTGCTGCCATTAGCTTGTGGATCTCCTCGCCTATCACTCTGCGCTTCTCCTCGTCGAATCGGCGCAGAGGCTGCCTGACCGGTCGGGCTCCGGCCCGAATATCCAGCGAGTGCTCGGCGACATCCCTCGGTATGCCGGGCATGTCCGAGGGACTCCACGCAAAGACGTTGGCGTTTGCGCGGAGAAAGTCGACGAGCACTGCTTCCTGTTTGGGGTCGAGCCCGGAACCGATCCGGATCTGCTTGGAGGTGTCGCCACTTGGGTCGAGAGGGACGGCCTTAACCGTCTCCGCTGGCTCGAAATTGCCGGCGTGTCGCTTCACGTCTGGCACCTCTCTGGAGAGGTTTTCCAGGTCGGCGATGAGGGCCTCGGACTCGGCGAGGGCCTCGGCGTACTCCACGCACTCCACGTCGCATTCGAACGCGTGTTTGTACGTGGGGCCGACGGTGATGACCCCGTTGGGGCCCGGCATCTTGAGCTTCAGGTAGGTGTAGTTGGGGACGGCCATGAACTTCGCGTAGCATGGCCTCCCCAATACCGCGTGGTAGGTTCCTCGAAACCCGACCACCTCAAACGTCAGAATCTCCCTTCGGAAGTTGGAGGGCGTTCCGAAGCAGACAGGAAGGTCGAGCTGTCCGAGGGGCTGGACGCGCTTCCCAGGAATGATCCCGTGGAAGGGCGCAGCGCCTGCTCGGACGGAGGACAGATCGACGCGCAGGAGCCTGAGGGTCTCGGCGTAGATGATGTTGAGGCAGCTGCCCCCATCCATCAGGACCTTGGTGAGCCTGACGTCGCCGATGATGGGATCGACGATGAGCGGGTATTTCCCCGGGCTCGGCACGTGGTCAGGGTGGTCAGCTTGGTCGAAGGTGATGGGCTTGTCGGACCAGTCTAGGTAGACTGGCGCCGCCACCTTCACCGAGCAGACCTCCCGACGCTCTCGCTTGCGATGCCGAGCCGAGGCATTCGCCGCATGCCCTCCGTAGATCATGAAGCAGTCGCGGACCTCGGGGAACTCTCCTGCTTGGTGATCTTCCTTTTTGTCGTCGTCGCGGGCCCTGCCACCCTCTGCGGGTGGCCCAGCCCTGTGGAAGTGGCGCCGAAGCATGACGCACTCCTCGAGGGTGTGCTTGACGGGCCCCTGATGGTAAGGGCACGGCTCCTTGAGCATCTTGTCGAAGAGGTTAGCACCTCCGGGGGGCTTCCGAGGGTTCTTGTGCTCGGCGGCGGCGACAAGGTCTGCGTCGGCGGCGTCGCGTTTCGCTTGCGACTTCTTCTTGCCTTTCTTCTTGGCGCCGCACGGAGTAGACGCCTCGGGAACCTCTTCCGTCGGGCGGCCCTGGGGCTGCTTGTCCTTTCGGAAGATGGCCTCAACCGCCTCCTGGCCAGAGGCGAACTTGGTGGCGATGTCCATCAGCTCGCTCGCCCTGGTGGGGGTCTTGCGACCCAACTTGCTCACCAGGTCGCGACAGGTGGTGCTGGCAAGGAACGCGCCGATGACATCTGAGTCGGTGATGTTGGGCAGCTCGGTGCGCTGCTTCGAGAATCGCCGGATATAGTCCCAAAGAGACTCTCCCGGCTGTTGCCGGCAACTTCGGAGGTCCCAGGAATTCCCGGGGCGCACGTACGTGCCCTGTAAGTTGCCGGCGAAGGCTTGGACCAAATCATCCCAGTTGGAAATCTGCCCCGGAGGCAGGTGCTCCAACCAGGCGCGAGCAGTGTCGGAGAGGAACAGGGGGAGGTTGCGGATGATGAGGTTGTCGTCGTCCGTTCCACCCAGTTGGCAGGCCAGGCGGTAGTCTGCGAGCCACAATTCCGGTCTCGTTTCCCCCGAGTACTTTGTGATAGTAGTCGGGGGTCGGAAACGGGCCGGAAACGGCGCCCGCCGGATGGCCCGGCTGAAGGCCTGCGGACCGGGTGGTTCGGGCGAGGGACTCTGATCCTCCCCACTGTCGTAGCGTCCCCCACGCTTGGGGTGGTAGCCTCGGCGCACCCTTTCGTCGAGGCGGGCCCGACGGTCGCGACGATGGTGCTCGTTGCCGAGGTGGCCCGGGGCCGCAGGCGCGGTGTTGCGCGTGCGCCCGGTGTAGACCGAGGCTTCCCGCATGAATCGGGAAGTCGCGACATGAGGTTTCGAGGGGTACCCCTGCCTTCGGGAGGCAGAGCTCTCGGCCCGCCAGGCCGCGACGCCTTCCTGGAGATTCTTGAGCTCTCCCTGGATTCGCCGACCCTCGGTGGTTGATGGTTCTGGCATCGCGCGGAGGAGCATCGCTGCGGCTGCCAGGTTCTGTCCGACCCCGCTGGATGCGGGTGGCGGCCTGTCCCTGACATCATTGGCGACGCGGTGCTGGAAACCCTAGGGCAGGTGACGTATTTCTCCGGCGGGGGTTGGCCCGCCCATACCTGCCCGACGTCCCGGCGGATCGACTCGAGCGCTCCTGCTCCCTCGTCGAGCCTGGCCTGCGCCCCGCGGACTTGCTCGAGCTGTGGGTCGTGACCCCCCGCCGGAACGGGGACCACAGCTAGCTCCCGCGGGATGTCGGCGCGAGGCACCGGCCTAGGGAGATCGCCATCCTCCGGCATGCCGAGATGGTTGCCTTCGGAGGGATCCCCTAGCTCGACGTGGAAACATTCGCGGCTCGGGCCGCAGTCCTTGTCGTCAAGGCTGCGGCTGCCGTCGGAACAGTCGGAGAGGCAGTAGTCACATGCGGTCATAAAGTCCCGCATGGCACTGGGGTTGCCAAATCCAGAGAAATCCCAGCAGATGCTGGGATCGTCATCTTCCTCGGACCCAGAGGGCCCGTAGGTCGAGACGTCCGTCAATCGGTCCCAAGGCGACCGCACACGAAACCCCAGAGGGGTTGCACTCGCCTCAACGTGAGCGCCCGCCAAAGCGAGGTCGTTAGGCGGGTTGAGGCCGAGTCGAAATGACGTAGGATGGGAATCAGTCGGTACCTTTTGGTCGACGAGGAGCGACATAGTCACGTCGGGGACTGATTGCGCCGTCGTCTTAGGTACGAGGGCGACGTCCTGCAGGCCCTCCACGAGCGTGCTGGCGTCGTCCACTTGTTCGGGATTGGCGTGTCGCGGGGGACGGCGCTCGCCTTCGTCTCAAACGCGAGGTTGACGCCCGACGCGCCCTCCGTTGGGGCGCTGGGGACGTCGGTTCGCTCGACAGCCGACGGAGCGTGGCCTCCCGCTCGGCCCTGGTTGCCCCGCCTCCTCCTCCGATGGCGGGGGAGAGGACGGGGCGAGCTCGAATGTTGTTCTTCCACCACGCGGGGAAGACGTCGTCGATTCCGCCGCCGGTGGGCGGGCTGTCGGCCGCCATTGTCGTCGTCGCGCGGCGGTGGAATGAGTATCATGTCGTAGCTGCCGTCGAGAGACATGAACTCGAGACTCCCGAAACGGAGCACCGTCCCGGGTTGGAGAGGTCGTTGGAGACTGCCCATCTGGAGCTTGACGGGAAACTGCTCGTCAACACGCAGCAGGCCCCTACCTGGCGCGCCAACTGTCGGCGTTTCGAGACCTGGGGGTCCCTAAGCCGACGAGTGAGTGTGCCGCGTGCCCCAGCCCAGATGGGTCGAGCGCGTGGGCGAGCGCGAAGGGGGGAAAGCGAGGTGGCCGGAGACGAGTCGTGAGAGAGGTGGGAATCCCGCGGCCTTCGTGTTCGTCCCGCGCCCAGGTCGGGTGCGCTTGCAGTAGGGGGTTACAAGCGTCCACGCGGGTGAGGGAAGCGAGCGGCCCCAAGAGAGCGCCTGCCCCGTCCTCGTCCCCGCGCGGCCAACCTTCTCTAAGAAGGCCCTGGTCCTTCCTTTTATAGGCGTAAGGAGAGGATCCAGGTGTACAATGGGGGTGTAGCAAAGTGCTACGTGTCTAGCGGGGGTGAGCTAGCGCCCTAGGTACATGCCAATGTGGCAGCCGGAGAGATCTTGGCACCCAGCTGGTGTGGTGTCGTGGCTGTCGGAGGAGCAACGGAGCCTGGCGGAGGGACAGCTGTCGGAGCGGTTGGGTCCTTGCTGACGTCCCCCTGCTTCCGTAAGGGAGCTGAGAGCCGCCGTCATCACGGGTCTAGCGGGGCGCCATCATTGCCTATCTGGCGGAGCTAGCCAGATGGGACGCCGGTCTTGTTCTCTGCGGCCCGAGTCGGCTCGGGGTAGGGTGATGATGGCGCTTCCTGTTGACGTGGCGGACTTGTGCCCTAGGTCGGGCGACGTGGAGGCTCCTCCGAAGCCGAGGTCGAGTCTGTCTTCCATGGCCGAGGCCGAGCCCGAGCTCCTGGGTCGGGCGAGGCGGAGGTCATTCGGCAGAGGCCAAGGCGGAGTCCGACCCCTGGGGTCGGGCGAAGCGGAGTTCGTCGTCTTCTGGGGCCTAGCCCGAGTCCGAGCCCTGAGTCGGGCGGGGCAGAGTTCGCCGTCTTCCGGGGCCTTAGCCCGAGTCCGAGCCCTGGGTCGGGCGGAGCTGAGTTCGTCATCTTCCAGGGCCTTAGCCCGAGTCCGAGCCCTGGGTCGGGCGGAGCGGAGTTCGCCGTCTTCCGGGGCCTTAGCCCGAGTCTGAGCCCTGGGTCGGGCGGAGCGGAGTTCGCCGTCTTCCGGGGCCTTAGCCCGAGTCCGAGCCCTGGGTCGGGCGGAGCTTCCTATGGCGCCTTTGGCAAGGCCTGACTGCCTGTCAGTCTCACTCTGTCAAGTGGCACTGCAGTCGGAATGGCGCAGGCGGCGCTGTCCTTCTGTCAGACCGGTCAGTGGAGCGGCGAAGTAACGGCGGTCACTTCGGCTCTGCCGGGGGGCGCGCGTCAGGATAAAGGTGTCAGGCTACCTTTGCGTTAAATGCCCCTGCGACTCGGTCGGTCGGCGCGGCGATTTAGTCAGGGTTGCTTCTTAGCGAAGGCAAGGCCTCGGGCGAGCCGGAGATGTGTCTGCCGTTAAAAGGGGGCCTCGGGCGAGACGGAAACATCTCGGGGTCGGCTGCCCTTGCCCGAGGCTAGGCTCGGGCGAGGCGTGATCGAGTCGCTCGTATGGACTGATCCCTGACTTAATCGCACCCATCAGGCCTCTGCAGCTTTATGCTGATGGGGGTTACCAGCTGAGAATTAGGCGTCTTGAGGGTACCCCTAATTATGGTCCCCGACACATTTCATCATAAAACAACCAAATAATTAATATAATCTCCGAGAAATAAAATAACAACTTTAGTTGGTTTTACATATATAAAGTTTATACTGCACTATTTATAACCATTGTCAATCATCTCATTTGTTACAAAGTGTCTTGATAGATAAATAATGTGTCCTCGGTTCAGCAAATGATTCTATTGACATAGATAAACTCACCTATATAGATGGACAATGCACAGGAGACAGGATTGAGATGTACCAAAAATTGTAGTGTTAATACCTTATAACCACTAATTTACCAAGCCTGAGAGATCCATTATTAATAATTTGATATCATAATGACCTTTAAAGATATCATATTTGGGAAAGCTTCAACCAAAGAGATAGGACGAGCTCTGTCTATACTGCTGAAATTAAACCATAGGGGACAACAGTAGTACAAATAAAATAAAACACGACAGGGCAATGGAACACCTTGCCTTGGCCTTGCCCAGGACCTCGTCGGGTACTGTCGTCTTTACTTTTGCCTCCACCGAAACCTAGCAGAGAAATGGAAGCAGGATCAGATAAGGCTGCATGGAACAGAGATAAGGCGAGGCGGAACACGGCGAGTGGGAGCAGCATAAATCACCTCAGCGCCAGGGAGGTCCCCGGGAGCGTGTGTTCCTCCGGGTCGCCTCTTGGAGATGAGGAAGCATGCAAGTGGGAGGATTCGTGTGACGGAGAAGCTGGCGGTGGATGCGTAACGGAAGAGGCGGCGACCATTGCGGCGATTGAAATGTCACGGAGGATTTGGGTGAGACAGGTGGTTGTTGTGTCGCGATGGATTTGGGTGAGACATGAGGAAAATGAAGATGGCCACCAGTCAAAGCTGGAAAAAAAGAAATATTCAAGTCAGAAATATTGTATAAGCCTGATTTAAAAATAAACGATCGAGTAATAAACAATTAGTGATGTCTTAGGGATAATAGACTAAACATATTAAAGCTATCTAGTTTCTTACCTGCTGCAGTCCAACAGTTGCCTCTGCTCTTCAACAGCAAAAAATGGTTTTGAGTTCACATTAAAAGAAATGAGTAAACCGTACACTAAACCCACCGCATATTTCATAATGCCATAATTTCTATAATCCACAATTTCAGTAGTTTCTGCAGCACAAGAAAGGAGCAGATATCATCAATATGTACAAATGGTAAGCAAAGGCTTAGAAAATTTAAAGCTAACTGTAAAATAAGACATCAATGATAGCCACCAGTCAAAGCTGGAAAAAAAGAAATATTCAAGTCAGAAATATTGTTGATTCATGGCTAAATAATGAATTTCTAGATGTTCATTTATCAAACCCACACATATTTCATCCAAATTTGGCTACCCAATTTAGGAATTAAATTTACACATGTAACATCAGCCCAAAAGTCGGAGTGACAGCTGAAACATGCTTTCTTCCGTTCTTAGGATATGTGACAAGCACACAAACCATAACTTTTGTTTTTTTCTTCTAAGACTGATGAGTTTCATTTCAAACTTGGAACAGAACACTACATACTAACATTTGAAAATTTTAGCATGGAGTGCTCTGTAAACTTCATGACAGCAGCCCAAACTAACAGCAGGTGATAGCTGAAAATATTTCTTCTGTTCTCATGAAATGTGCAAGCACACAACCCATCTCGTTGGTGCCAATATTACTGCAGATTCAGGTTTTTTCCCCTCTAAAAAGTAAGAGTAAAATGTATCTTTAAGAAAAAAGTTAAATCATTTTAGCGATAATGAGATTAGTTCCATAATTAAAAATGTTAAACAACAGATAAAGTTATAACTGAAACAAACACAAAAACAAATGACCCTACTAATGATTTAAAAAATATTAAAACTATAATTGGCTGTGCATACTCATCAATTCATCCTTATTTAGAAAGGTTAGAATTCTACAACAGAAAATCAACCTTTTCAGTGGATTAATAGGAAAACAAATATGAGAAAATTTCAATTTTATATCAGCAAAGAAAATGACACGCACCGCATTCAATGAGTGTGGAATGCGCAGAAGTGCAAATGGCATTGGAATGAAAGAGGCATTCTCATACGTTGAGTTATACAAAGTAAGGACATTAAAATGATTCTTGTTTGAGTCTTGAAAATCATAGCCTGCAGTAACAGAGTGGTTAGAGCTACTCATGTTTTTAATGCCAAATATCATAAAACAATTGCACTATCAGTACAGCAAGTGGAGGTGACATACCCATCGCAATTTCATTTATCCCTTTAGCAGTTTTCCCTTTTCGGTAGCCCCGAAATGTTTCCTCATTAATTGATACTGAACTGTTCCGCCACAAGGGTAAACCTTGAACACATTTTATCTCTGCTAAAAATAATTTGTTCAAGTATGAAATGCTTTTTCAACAAAATATCCCCCAACACGATAAGAAGCATATAAGTGTGACAATAAGAGGATGAAAAACACTCTGGAATGCAGAAAAAAAATGATAATTATGAGAAGACCATACTGGAAATTGCAGCGTCCAGGACTCAGGATAAGAAATTTTCTTCTCTAAAAAGGACTGTCATACTCTGGACTACAGGTGATTAACACTGGCACAGCTACACATCTCCATTAATCATAAGAGCAAAATCAGAAAATGATGCACCCAGAAAGGCTGTCTAATTAGAATGTAAAATTGGTCAAAATTGGCAAGCTCCTTGTAATGGAGGTAGTAGTAGTAGTAATAAGTGACAGCTTTAGTGAGGACTGAGGAGACAAAAAATTGTGGACTTTCCATAAGACCTGTGTCATGGCTAAAAAATAGGTAATAGGGGTACAAGCTAGTAACTCCAAAGAGGACAGAACACATAAATTTGCATGTCCTCCAAAAAAGAAGACTAATAAGAAGATTGTTTTAGCCCACACAGTTGCTAACTGAAAACATCTAGTTGATCTAAGATCAAAGATATGTCATACAAGTAAAACATGCTTACCTTCACATTTTTCACAGGAAATATAGATATCCTCTTCATTATAGCATTTTTCACACAAGCAGCATATTGGGCTGACTTCAGAAATTTCAGCATCTTCTGATGGAAAAACTACTCTTTCTTTCCTGAAACTTCTTGCTCGTTCATCATGTGGATTTTGTGACCATCGGAGGCCATTCAACCAGTATGAATACTGTGAAAAAGTCCTCTTCCTCTTGCTAGAGCTAGCTGCATTCTCGGATACATTTGAGTTACTTTTCATGTATTTATCATGTAATCGTTTTGATATACGTTTCACTGGTTTATTTTTGGAAACATTTGATGGTTCACTTTCATGGATCTTTGATGGTTCATTCTTTGACAGATCCGTTGGGTTCTTCCTGGGTCGGCCACGCTTACCCTTTTTGCCAATTTTCTTTTTGCATTTCAGAACTATCTGATTCCTCCTGGTCTCAATCTTGCGTGATTGTTTCTTTTGTTTTTTCTGCTTCTTTTTGGGAGACAGCTTCTTTGGTGCAGTCATTTTCTGAGGAGACTCCACCTTTAGGACCTTCTCATCTAAGCACTTATTACAAACATAAATAAAGACCTTAAGATCTGAAGGTAGTAGCTTAGGATCTGAAGGTAGTAGCTTGCTTGCTTTTGGATGATGTTGAGGATGTCCCCTAGCTACACGTTATGCATTCAAAAGAAAAGAATGGATGTTGTAGGAATCGTCACCCCCACCACATCACAGTAGTGGAATCAATGACAGGGACAATACTAAGAAAGACCAAAACAAGAAAAAAACCAGTAGTGGAACTAAACTCTGTTGTTGATGTATTGGAAGTTGGAACTATGGTTGAGCATTGAACCTGTGTTCATTAGTGTGTCAAACTGAAAATGTTTCTAGAAAAAATAGTTGTTTGTGCAACTGATTTCTCTGTGTTTGTGGACAAATTCTTAGTTCTCTATGTTTCTGGACAAATAGTTGTCTGTGCAACTGATTTATCTGTGTTCCTAAACATATTCTTAGTTCTCTGTGTTTCTTGACAAATAGTTGTATGTGCAACTGATTTCTGGATAGTTTTATATCTTCACAGTTTGTGAATTTTAAATCTGAAAACACTAAGAACTCGGTGCACAGAAAACTGTGAATCCAAAAATAGAGAGAACTGTGAAGTTGTGGCATGTGGACTGTTAATATGTTTTTTTGAACTGTGAATCTGACACAGAGAACTGTCTGGTTGTGTCGTGTTGTTTCTTGATAAGTGTTTTTGAACTGTGAAACTGAAAACACACGCATCTAAGAATATGTGAACCAGGGGTTTATCTAGTAGCTACAAATCATAAAAGGAGATGGATTTTTACCTTGGCACAGGTCAGATAGCAGCTAGGATTCAGGACAGACAACACAACACTGTAGGTTCAACCATTTTAGCAGCACATTCATTTACCAAGAGTCCAAGATACTGAATGTGAACCAAAGCCCTTTCAGTTTACACGATAATTTGAAGAACATAGAAAGAGATGCAGACCTCGACATTTAGGATAGATGACACCAAAAAGCAAGGGTAGCAATATCCAACGTTAACATCAACAAGGTACAAAAAGTTTTGGCATACAATTCTACTTAATTTGTCTAACAAGTCATTCAAATTGCATAACAATATCAAATGAAAATGTGACGAGACAGAACAAGAAAAAAACCTGGAAGAAAACAGTCTCTGCATGCCCATAGAGATTGCGGCGGACAGTCTTGGTTCTAGGAAGATTTGGGTCAGAAGCTATAGACCTGTGTTCGCTCCCTAGCAGTGTGGTGCACCTGGTTTGGATAGACACAATTATTGTCAGAGACCTCCTGAATCAAACCAGGAATAGTATTGTTAACTTGTAAGCAAAATAAATGATGTTTGAGACATGATTGCTACTGTAATTGTAATCTAATCTCAATGAACCTAGATAAAAAAAGTCAATACATGCTAGCCTTCACAATTATTATCCAAATGAAATTTAGAAATGCAAATAAGCAAAAAAGCGCAGGTTCCAAACGAAAAGCTGGTGCATCTTTTAATTTTTAAGTGTGTATAGTTACTAACCAGGACGAATCTCATCTTGTGTTGCTGAATTTACTGATACATTTGTTGGATAGCAAAAGATGTCCTTTCCCATGCGGATTTACGTTTTGTGCGTATTAGTATGTGGTGAACTTGTATCTCTGAACAAAGGGTACGTCTCTGTACATATTGGAATGTTCTGCTACAGTGGGATGACACCTGAACAAGTTAACCGTTTAACAAATGAATACCACATTTACATGACCCGCAATGGGAGGATAAGGTATAGCAATTACTGATTTTTATTACATCACGATGATTCATTGAACAGTTTATTAGAATGAATCTAACTTCATCCCTTGCCCAATTTCAGCATGGTTGGTGTAACGACAGGAAATGTTGGTTACCTAGCAAATGCAATTCATGAGGTTACCAAACCAAATTGAGTTAGGGTCCTACCTTCTTTGGTCGATGGAAGCTGATGGAATGAGACTATGAAGCGGCGTTTCCCCCCTCTGTTCCTGACAAAAATAAGTTCAACCTGCTGCTACCATATACATGGACACACACTCAGATGTAGACACTCAAGTTTTGAGAGTTGTGATCCTGTTTCATTTAATCAAAAACAATTTTGTTTTTTTTCATCTTGTCATGGCAAATGTTACACCAGCTGCAAAATAATTACAATAATTGATTTTGATCCAGCGTCACAGTTACTTCGCAGATTAGAGTTTGTACTGAATTGATCGAAGAAAACTGACCATTACGACTCAGGTCTCTCGCCTGTTGGTGGCCACAAAGCGTGTTTCAGTTAGGTTTTCCTTGAATGAAGATAAATGTGAAAATGCATACCATGCTATTGACTGTGACATAATGGCAGATTTGCTTTGAATCAACACAAAGTATAAACATGGCAGATTTGGGTTCCGGCACAGATCTTGTTTGATTTCTCACTCAGCAAGGGGTCATCAAAGAACAAAGCACATTAATCACAACAAGTTAAGGCAATTCTCCAATTGAAGCAATTAATAAATAAAAGAATAGAAAAACCTGTATCATCCCTATTGGTAGTCGCTTGGATCGCCGCTGAACAAAACATGAAAGAGGTAATTTTCTAGATAGTTGTTTTGCTAAAAAACAAATATTAAGTTTGACCATTAGATAATCTGTAGTTTGGGCATTCGGTTATATATTTAGCAGACTTTTATCATTCACCAAGTCGTCATGAAACCAAGAATGATCCAAAAATTGAGACAACTTTCGTTTGACAAATTCTAACAAACTAAAACAATCAACCACTGATATGTGGTTGTCATTATAAAAGCAATCAATTTTCTAAGGCCCCAGTGACCATCAAGAGAGGCCGCTTCATTCAAAACACCATCATTTGGCAACCATCCCCAAGTGTAACATACCTAAGTAAAAGCACCGAGTAACAACACCATATGACCAACATCCCAAATTGTGCATCACAAACGTAACTCTAATTATAATGCAAGTGGCCAGTAATTTACGTGTAATGATCCACGATTTTCATGCCATTCTTGTTGAAACGTGAAGGTACATGTTTCTCAGCAAGTGCTAGTCCAACAACATTTGCAAAACCCTGCCCCAGAGGACCTATATGGCATCAGAAAAATTAGAAATCAATTTAACTTTCAGAAGAAGGCAAAGAAAAATTTAAAATGTTTGAGCTGGCAAACGGTGGTGACTTCAAGACCATGTGTTTCAAAATTTTTAGGGTGGCTAGGAGTCCTGCTACCACCAGCCTTTGCAACTTCCAAGCTACATTTGTCGTCAGCAGCCAGGTTTGCAAGCGCACCAGCAGCACGTTCCTAAAGAAAATAAATAGTAACATATATAGACTAATTGGTCTAGATACTTAGTTAAATTGGAAATATGAGCAATTGAGAATTAAAGGCTTCATACAAGAACTCCATTCTCAAGATGCATATTCTGAAGTGGCTAGTATTGATGAACAGGTGCTACCTTTATTCACTGTGCCTATCTTTCTTTTGAAACTTTTAAGTATACAACAACCTAAGTCGCTATCTGATACAATGTCATGGCTGCCGTATCTCCAATCTCAAGAGTGTTGTATCAGAGGGCACTATTCTGCACTGATGACTTTGTAGATTATACTATCATTCTGGTTTGATGTGCGATTAATAAGTAAAAATATGCCTGGTTCTAATGTGACATGTGCATGTACAGGCCATCTCATACATCCAGACACTGTATGCTTTTACAAATGAAACTCTTGCAAAGTACTCCTATGCTACCTCACTTCAAGCCACACTTAGATATGGAATTTTGATTAGCCTTGTCCAAGGAATTGGTCTTGGCTTTACATACGGACTCGCCATTTGCTCTTGTGCTTTGCAACTTTGTGTTGGAAGACATCTGATCCATCATGGAAAAGCTGATGGTGGTGAAGTTGTGGTAGCTTTATTCTCTGTAATTCTGAGCGGCCTGTAAGCGACTTTATTACACATATGTTTTGCTCTATATAAATTGTTCTGTCATGTGTATCCTTATCTATGTTTTTTTTAAAATTTGTAGTGGTTTGAATCAAGCAGCTACCAACTTCTATTCATTCGACCAAGGGCGCATTGCTGCTTATAGACTATATGAGATGATTAGTCGTTCAACTTCCAGCACCAATCAAGAAGGGACAACCTTACCCCAGGTGCAAGGGAATATTGAATTTCGAAATGTGTACTTTAGCTACCTGTCTCGTCCTGAAATCCCAATATTAAGTGGTTTCTTCCTCACTGTACCGACGAGAAAAACTGTGGCACTTGTTGGTAGAAATGGCTTGGGGAAAAGCAGTGTAATTCCTCTGATGGAGAGATTCTATGACCCAACATTAGGTAAGAGCGTTGAGAAGCATCTTTTGTTTTCCACTTCTATTTCCACTCAAAAGACTACTATAATTTTTCAGGTGAAGTTCTTTTGGATGAGGAAAACATAAAAAATTTGAAAGTAGAATGGTTAAGAAGCCAAATTGGTCTGGTGACACAAGAACCAGCCTTATTGAGTTTGAGCATTCAAGAAAATATTGCTTATGGAAGATCAGCTACCTTTGATCAGATAGAAGAGGCAGCAAAAATAGCCCATGCCCATGGGTTCATCAGTTCACTTGAAAAGGGGTACGAAACCCAGGTAAAGGAGGTTACCATATATCTTATTGTTTATCAAGGCTAGACTGCTTAGGCATTGAATCTCTGGTACTCACCTTTTGAAATTCTGTAGGTTGGTCGAGCTAATCTAGCACTCACTGATGAACATAAAATCAAAATTTCTATTGCTCGTGTTGTGCTTTCGAATCCATCCATTCTTTTGCTTGATGAGGTCACTGGAGGACTTGATTTTGAAGCTGAGAAGGCTGTACAAGAAGCATTAGATGTTCTGATGTTGGGAAGGTCAACCATTATAATTGCTAGACGTCTTTGCCTCATTAAAAATGCTGATTATATAGCTGTAATGGAGGAGGGCCATCTTGTTGAAATGGGGACACATGATGAACTTCTAAACTTGGATGGCCTTTATGCTGAACTTTTAAGGTGTGAGGAAGCAACAAAACTTCCCAAAAGGTAAAGCCTTATTTCCATAGGCATTACCCGACATGTGGCTAAGCATATTTAGCAGTACTTGTTGAAACTAACAAAATATTTGCCATTTAAGGCTTTACCTTTTGGGAAGTTTTGTTGCTTCCTCACACCTTAAAAGTTCAGCATAAATATCTGCCATTCAACCAGTACCAATAGTCCATAGGGTTCATCCGGGCACCCTCATTGTGATGAAAAGGGCATTCATTACCCTAATGGAAGAAATGGAGAGAAATATTAGTTTCAGATTTGGTTGGAAGGTCAAAAAAACAATAGCAGGGAAATCTGCATGATAGTATTACAAATGGACTAACATTATGTAGTCTAATCAAGGCTAAAGTAGGCCAAAGCAGAGTTCATTCCCCACAACATCAAAGGGTCGAAAATAGAAACTCAAAAGATTGGTTAATCACACTAAATATGTAAACATTTCTACTATATCACGAAACAATAAAATGACTAAACTACAGAACCTACTGTTAAACTGGCAGTATAGGATTGAACCATATGCAGCTTAGAAATGAATACTAAACTTATAGGGAACCAGTAAAATAGAATGTATTTCTAAGTATGTTGACTTGCTTGTTAACGCCACACAATTGGTGACACGTTGCAAACTGAGAACTTAACTGTAAAGCGACAAGTGATGACAAAATACCTCAACAACAAGAATTTTTGCCTGTAGCACATCTGCATTATCCGGATCAAGGATGAAATCTGCTGTTGTATCTCCGATGAAAGCAATTTCAGGGGTGGACACCGTATTTGTGATCTGCAAAAATTATGAATTGGTGAGGGGGTTAGAAGCCATACTCCCTTCAACAAGTTACGATTCACAACATACACAGTTCCAAGAAGTGAAGTGAACCAATTCATCTCACCTGGCTGGGTATGGTGTGATAGGTCCTGAAAGCCCTGACCTTGAGGTCCCTCCTGAGCTCGTACTCCTCCCCGACCTCCACGGGGACCAGGTTGTGGTTGAGCTCGGACTGGTCCATGGCGCGGTGCACCTCAAATAGCCGCTCCACGAGGTCCCGGAGGCACGCCGGGACGAAGATGGTGGGCAGACGCAGCCCAAAGAGCCCCCGCGTGGCCACATACATGGGAAGGCCCCCGATGTGGTCGAGGTGCCCATGAGAGATGAAGAGGAACTCCTGCGAGACGGCGCGCTGCGGGCATCGGCCGATGTCGAAGGCGAGGCTCAGCGTCGGGAAGATGACGCAGGTCTCTTGACCATCGATGGAGACGCCATCCACAGGGTACCCCTCGATCTGTATATGGTGTTTCGCCTTCGACCTCGTAGCCGACGCGGAAGCGGGAATAGGAGAGGAGCTGGAGGACGCAACCTCCACAGTGGACTCGCCGCAGCTTTTCGCCATTCCGACGCCGAGGAGAGAGGAGGGGCTTAAGGGTTCCACGATATTGAGACACATGGCTTATCGCGGTGGGCTGTGCGGGCGGTTCTCGCGCGTGTAGGGAGGGAATCGCGGCGGCAAGGGGTCGTGCGCGTGATCCGCGGGCGGGAGGGCAATCGCGGTGGGGGTGGGGGCGTGATCCGCGGCAGGGGCAGGGAGGGGAGCGGGGGCGGTCTACACTCCGCCCTTAATAGCCCATGCCCATGGGTTCATCAGTTCACTTGAAAAGGGGTACGAAACCCAGGTAAAGGAGGTTACCATATATCTTATTGTTTATCAAGGCTAGACTGCTTAGGCATTGAATCTCTGGTACTCACCTTTTGAAATTCTGTAGGTTGGTCGAGCTGGTCTAGCACTCACTGATGAACATAAAATCAAAATTTCTATTGCTCGTGCTGTGCTTTCGAATCCATCCATTCTTTTGCTTGATGAGGTCACTGGAGGACTTGATTTTGAAGCTGAGAAGGCTGTACAAGAAGCATTAGATGTTCTGATGTTGGGAAGGTCAACCATTATAATTGCTAGACGTCTTTGCCTCATTAAAAATGCTGATTATATAGCTGTAATGGAGGAGGGCCATCTTGTTGAAATGGGGACACATGATGAACTTCTAAACTTGGATGGCCTTTATGCTGAACTTTTAAGGTGTGAGGAAGCAACAAAACTTCCCAAAAGGTAAAGCCTTATTTCCATAGGCATTACCCGACATGTGGCTAAGCATATTTAGCAGTACTTGTTGAAACTAACAAAATATTTGCCATTTAAGGCTTTACCTTTTGGGAAGTTTTGTTGCTTCCTCACACCTTAAAAGTTCAGCATAAATATCTGCCATTCAACCAGTACCAATAGTCCATAGGGTTCATCCGGGCACCCTCATTGTGATGAAAAGGGCATTCATTACCCTAATGGAAGAAATGGAGAGAAATATTAGTTTCAGATTTGGTTGGAAGGTCAAAAAAACAATAGCAGGGAAATCTGCATGATAGTATTACAAATGGACTAACATTATGTAGTCTAATCAAGGCTAAAGTAGGCCAAAGCAGAGTTCATTCCCCACAACATCAAAGGGTCGAAAATAGAAACTCAAAAGATTGGTTAATCACACTAAATATGTAAACATTTCTACTATATCACGAAACAATAAAATGACTAAACTACAGAACCTACTGTTAAACTGGCAGTATAGGATTGAACCATATGCAGCTTAGAAATGAATACTAAACTTATAGGGAACCAGTAAAATAGAATGTATTTCTAAGTATGTTGACTTGCTTGTTAACGCCACACAATTGGTGACACGTTGCAAACTGAGAACTTAACTGTAAAGCGACAAGTGATGACAAAATACCTCAACAACAAGAATTTTTGCCTGTAGCACATCTGCATTATCCGGATCAAGAATGAAATCTGCTGTTGTATCTCCGATGAAAGCAATTTCAGGGGTGGACACCGTATTTGTGATCTGCAAAAATTATGAATTGGTGAGGGGGTTAGAAGCCATACTCCCTTCAACAAGTTACGATTCACAACATACACAGTTCCAAGAAGTGAAGTGAACCAATTCATCTCACCTGGCTGGGTATGGTGTGATAGGTCCTGAAAGCCCTGACCTTGAGGTCCCTCCTGAGCTCGTACTCCTCCCCGACCTCCACGGGGACCAGGTTGTGGTTGAGCTCGGACTGGTCCATGGCGTGGTGCACCTCAAATAGCCGCTCCACGAGGTCCCGGAGGCACGCCGGGACGAAGATGGTGGGCAGACGCAGCCCAAAGAGCCCCCGCGTGGCCACATACATGGGAAGGCCCCCGATGTGGTCGAGGTGCCCGTGAGAGATGAAGAGGAACTCCTGCGAGACGGCGCGCTGCGGGCATCGGCCGATGTCGAAGGCGAGGCTCAGCGTCGGGAAGATGACGCAGGTCTCTTGACCATCGATGGAGACGCCATCCACAGGGTACCCCTCGATCTGTATATGGTGTTTCGCCTTCGACCTCGTAGCCGACGCGGAAGCGGGAATAGGAGAGGAGCTGGAGGACGCAACCTCCACAGTGGACTCGCCTCAGCTTTTCGCCATTCCGACGCCGAGGAGAGAGGAGGGGCTTAAGGGTTCCACGATATTGAGACACATGGCTTATCGCGGTGGGCTGTGCGGGCGGTTCTCGCGCGTGTAGGGAGGGAATCGCGGCGGTGAGGGGTCGTGCGCGTGATCCGCGGGCGGGAGGGCAATCGCGGTGGGGGTGGGGGCGTGATCCGCGGCAGGGGCAGGGAGGGGAGCGGGGGCGGTCTACACTCTGCCCTTAATAGCCCATGCCCATGGGTTCATCAGTTCACTTGAAAAGGGGTACGAAACCCAGGTAAAGGAGGTTACCATATATCTTATTGTTTATCAAGGCTAGACTGCTTAGGCATTGAATCTCTGGTACTCACCTTTTGAAATTCTGTAGGTTGGTCGAGCTGGTCTAGCACTCACTGATGAACATAAAATCAAAATTTCTATTGCTCGTGCTGTGCTTTCAAATCCATCCATTCTTTTGCTTGATGAGGTCACTTGAGGACTTGATTTTGAAGCTGAGAAGGCTGTACAAGAAGCATTAGATGTTCTGATGTTGGGAAGGTCAACCATTATAATTGCTAGACGTCTTTGCCTCATTAAAAATGCTGATTATATAGCTGTAATGGAGGAGGGCCATCTTGTTGAAATGGGGACACATGATGAACTTCTAAACTTGGATGGCCTTTATGCTGAACTTTTAAGGTGTGAGGAAGCAACAAAACTTCCCAAAAGGTAAAGCCTTATTTCCATAGGCATTACCCGACATGTGGCTAAGCATATTTAGCAGTACTTGTTGAAACTAACAAAATATTTGCCATTTAAGGCTTTACCTTTTGGGAAGTTTTGTTGCTTCCTCACACCTTAAAAGTTCAGCATAAATATCTGCCATTCAACCAGTACCAATAGTCCATAGGGTTCATCCGGGCACCCTCATTGTGATGAAAAGGGCATTCATTACCCTAATGGAAGAAATGGAGAGAAATATTAGTTTCAGATTTGGTTGGAAGGTCAAAAAAACAATAGCAGGGAAATCTGCATGATAGTATTACAAATGGACTAACATTATGTAGTCTAATCAAGGCTAAAGTAGGCCAAAGCAGAGTTCATTCCCCACAACATCAAAGGGTCGAAAATAGAAACTCAAAAGATTGGTTAATCACACTAAATATGTAAACATTTCTACTATATCACGAAACAATAAAATGACTAAACTACAGAACCTACTGTTAAACTGGCAGTATAGGATTGAACCATATGCAGCTTAGAAATGAATACTAAACTTATAGGGAACCAGTAAAATAGAATGTATTTCTAAGTATGTTGACTTGCTTGTTAACGCCACACAATTGGTGACACGTTGCAAACTGAGAACTTAACTGTAAAGCGACAAGTGATGACAAAATACCTCAACAACAAGAATTTTTGCCTGTAGCACATCTGCATTATCCGGATCAAGAATGAAATCTGCTGTTGTATCTCCGATGAAAGCAATTTCAGGGGTGGACACCGTATTTGTGATCTGCAAAAATTATGAATTGGTGAGGGGGTTAGAAGCCATACTCCCTTCAACAAGTTACTAAACCATGCTTCAATTTTTGAACTCCAAAACCACCAAGCCAGGCAGACCTCCACACCTGATAGCTTGAGCCGCTTGATCTCGCTCCCTGGTAGGCCAATGAACTCCTGCTTAAGCTTCTGCTTCACCGAGTGTCACACCCGGGTTTTAGGGGCACCAATTCCCGGGCACGAACATAAACACCAGGTATGCTGGGACCAAGTCTCACACATATGATGTATAGTGGCACAGGATCGAATGTCACAACTTTATATATAATAGGAATTCTATACAAAATAAACAATTACATTATAAGGAGACAACGGTCCAGCAACCCAAAGTTGACTGGGAGACGACGGCCTAGACCTCTCACGAACACATCACGGCATCCTCCATGCGCCTCATCCGGTGGTACCTGTTCTTGACCTGTGGGAGGGGTGTGAGACAGCAAGAGTGAGCTCACATATGTTCATCGCTCAACAAGTTGTGGGGAATAATGTGCATGAACACGCCAAAGGTGGGAGCTCACGTGAAGTGTAAGGCTTACCAAAGAGGAGGGTTAGAGCTGAGCATTGCTTTTAAAGTTAGTCAAAATTTTATTAGCAGTTACTAAGTATAAGTAAATACCAAACCCAATTAAGTAGTAGAACAAAAGTAACAACTTCACCTGCGATGCAATGCGTATGACAAATTGAATTTAGTTCCATAATTTAATCATGTGAGTGTCCGAGCTGCTCATGACCGTGAGCACGGCTAGTATACCAGTTTTACACTCTGCAGAGGTTGCGCATCTTTACCCACAAGTCGTGTTACCCATCTGCCAAGAGACGGCCAATCCCATACACCTCTACCGAGGAGGCGAGGCAAGGTAACACTACGAGGCCTTTACAAAGTTCCACTAGCTTCAGAAAACCCGCTACAGTTTATAGGAAGTTCCAATGCAGGAATCCCTTGCAGGACCGCTATCGCAGCAAAATCCTCCCGAGGGCCTCCCTAGCAGGAATCCCTTGCAGGACTGCCATCGCAGCAAAATCCTCCCGAGGGCCTCCCTACACTGACCACTCCCCTACTGCCCTTGCCCCTTTCGGGTAAGGTAGTCTTCCACTAGCTTTCCTAATTAATCAGCCAAGGGCGTCCCATTAAACCCTTGTGGTAGCACTGTTTTCCCGGGTGGTTCTCCATGTTCCAATTAACATAATGATCTTAACATGAACAGTAAATAACAACTGACAATAAAAGTATAATCATGAATAGTAATGTGTATCTCTATACCCAAAACCACATAAAGCGATAGCAAGTACTACCCAAAGATTCAGTGGTGAACAAGGTATAAAGATAGTCAAACTAGGGTAACCTATTGGGTCCCATCAAAATTAACCTATGCAGATCATTATGATTAATTAGAACATGAGTGGGTAAAAAGAAGTGATCAAGGGCACAACTTGCCTGGGACTTGAGATTCCAGGTACCAACTTGCTCTTCAGGTTCTCGTGACCTCACGCTAGTCGTAGCAATACAAACAAATAGTGTATAGGCAAAATTAACATCACACCAAACATAATAACGAACTGAATAATAATAATCTACGTGTTGCTACGAGACTAACGCAACTTGAACGGATCAAATCGGAGTTAAAACGGAGGAGTTATGATTTTCCTAAGGTTTTATGTATTTGATATGGGTTTAATTAGGAAATAAATTTTAAAATGGTTTTCATGTCAAAACAGTAACACTACGTGATGTACAACATTATTACAAGATTTTAGGGACTGGAATGAACTAAAAAGGATTTAATATGAATTTTCTAGGCATTAAACAAGTTTCTGGAATTATTTTTGTATTAAAAATCATTTTCTATTTCACTTTACTGGATTTTCTATTCCCTTGGACTGCGCGCATTAAATCAGAGGAGTCCAGGGGGTATTCTATAAGAAATCTGGGTCACTGCATAAATACTTTATACGGCATGTGTACTGCGGGTTGATTATACCCAAGTGTAGGGTCTCTTCTGTAAAACAGTCGCGCTGAAGGGGTATCGGCGATCCACAGCCGTTGGATCCAAATCAAGAGCCAAGATTAGATCTGGCGCCCAACGAACCGGTATGCGCTATTGGCCGCTGGATTCAAAATCGAGGGTCCAGATTCAAAATAACGCCCATAGACCGCCAACCGTTCGTTCTTCGTCTAACGGCCCCGATCTAATTCGAGTGAAAGGGTATCTAATCTGAGCCATTCAGTAGGATCGGACGACCCAGGATGATCTCACCAAAAGGGGGGGGGGGTATGCGCTCCAATCGTGGCCACCCGATAAAGATCGGACGGCCAGGAGCCGTTCTCCTTCCTCGAGCACCCTCAAATCCCGACGACGCACACACCGCGGCGGAGCGCCATTACCAGAGCTCCCCAACTACGCGCCCAGACGTTAACTTCTCGATTCCCTAGCGCTACGCGTAGAGGAGGTCAAGGCGAATCCGCTGGTAGGCTCATTACCCTGGTATGATACGGCGACGGCTCCGCCCGCGTAATGGCGCCGCACCACGGCCAATCCTTGCGACGGTGACAAAATTGTGCGCACCCCGGACGAGTTCTTTGCCCGCCAATGGCTCCTACACCATCAACGGGCGCGGGCGAACCAGATGATGGCCTCCAATTGCAGATGCCGGCAAGGTTCTATGGTGGCGGCGGCGCTCTTCCCTTTTCCTCCCTCTTCGTCGCACCACACGGTTATGACGACCGTCCTACTAGGATGATGAGGAGGGGGGTTGCGGGGCCGAGTAAGTTATAGCTAGCATCAAGTCCGCGATGGGGGTTTGGCCGGAATCGCGCGGAGCCCACGGCGGCGTAGTTGCCGCGATTCTGTTGGGATCCGAAGGGGACGCTGAAGCTGACAGGGTGGGACCCGCAGTCAGCCAGCCCGGGAACAGCGGGGCGCGCGGCGCAAGTGAGAGACCGCCAGGTGGGTCCCATATGATAGTGAATGCAGCGCAGGGAATGGAGTTGGGCTGGTCGCGCGGTGGGAAGAATGGGCCGAGACAGCTGGAATTCGGCCCAAGCGCAGGAAAACCTTTTCTTTTTTTTTGATTTCTTTTTCAAGCTTTCAACTCCTATTTCGAATTCAAACACGATTCAACTTTGAATTTCAAACATCATTCTAATGTGAACCCAAATCCTAACCTTATGTTTATTATTATTTATATTATTATTATTTATCTTCCCCTCACCATTTAATTAAATAATTATCATAATTATCTTTCTCAACTCTTTTCAAATCCATGTTTGATCTTCAAATTTCCAAGTGTTTAAATTCATACTAATGTGAACATAACTTCTTATTGTTTACAATGTTATTTTTTTTCTATTCTTCTCCTTGTTATTTATTCATGGAAGGAATAAATGGTTTTCTTTAAAAAAAATCCCTTCTCATCATTTTTTTATTCCCTAATTTCCAAAGTATTATAATTTGTTTATTTTATTATTATTTTTCTACTAATTTTGGGTCTTACAAATCCTACCCCCCTTAACAGAAATCTCGTCCTCGAGATTTGTAAGAAAAGGGTATATAACCAAGTTATCTCAAAACATATGCACAAACAAAAATCTCATCATGATGCATACTTTATTAGCAACACATGGGGTCGATTAGACCTTATTATTCCTTCAAAAATAATATCATATCATCTACTAACTAAAGTAACATCTAGATCTTACAAATAGTAGTAATTTATATATATGTTTATGTAGCTTGGTGGAGCTGGTGGTGGTGGTGGAGGTTGTTGTTGTTGTTGTCTCTCCAACCGTGCTTGCCTTATTTCTTGGCGGACCGACGTATTTCCTCGCGTTCTTGTCTTATCTGATTTTGCATCTCGGTTACCAGGTCTGTTAATTGTTGTATTACCAGTCTTTGGGCAGCAACCATTTGATCGATTTCAACAGGTGGAGGATTTGGAGGATTTATTTCTGTTTGCTGTTACGTGATAATCTTTCCTTTCCTGGTATTGACCATGAAAGTTAGAAGCATATGGTAATAGTTTTGCAAAGGAAAATATTCAATAAGTGGAATGAATAAGCTAGTAGCTGGTTATAATCTGAAGATTCTTTAGTAGGGCTTAATCTTTGTTTTATGTCCAGAGTGGGGTAACTAGTCGTATAAGGTGAATATCCAAGGGTAAGATAGAATCTGTCAAGATGAGAAGTATATATGGGTGAGATGGACTACAAGATGTGGGTTAAAAGTTTGTTTGTTGTTAGGTGGGAATAGAAAGGTTATACCATTCATCATGGCTCTATGGGTTGGATTAGCTCATGGTTGAGTTGATCCAATGTGCTAAGTTAAGTTAATACATGGCTAGTAGGGTCTAATTTCTTCTACTAGTGTCATTAATCTGTTTAAGTGGACCACATTAGGTTAGATTACGTTAGACCACACTAGATCAGATCACATTAGGTAAGATAAGATCTAGATTAGATTGGATATGACTAGATTAGACTGGTTTGGGTTAGATAAGTCTTACAGGGTAGAATGTGTATTATTAAGATATGTTAGAATCTTTTGAGATTAGTTATGATAAGATAGAATCTCTTCAAGATAAGATGAATTTATTAAAGTAAAAATAATCTTTTAAGATAAGGTGGATCTAGTAAGATAAGAGAGAATCTTATAAGATACGATGAATCTATTAAGATATGGGAGAGTCTTTTAAGATTAGGGGGATCTCTATGAGATAGATACATTTTAATGGAGGATAATCTAAGTTGCTTAGTTTTCTTATGAATTCTATTTATGCCTATACGTATATGCAGATGTAATTGTGGGCATTACTCCACAACCCATCACACTCAATCAAAAATCCAAATCAGACAAATATCCTAAGAACAAACATTCAAGTGCATAGATAAAAAAATATTTTTGTTTTTGTTCCTAAGATTAGGTTTCCTATTCATAAAAGTCAAATTAGGCACAGGATTTCAAAGTGTGAAATCCACATTTGTCTTTAGAAAGAAAAAGGTAAAAATAATCAGAGTAAAGCGGAAATAGATGAGAATAGATTAAGAGAAGTTTAGAAAGAATCAGAGTAGCAAAGGTAAGTGGATAATGGTTGTCCAGTTCTATCTAGGTTTCATCCTACAGTCAACATTCCTCTGATACCACTTCTGTCACACCCGGGTTTTAGGGGCACCAAGACCCGGGCACGAACATAAACACCAGGTATGCTGGGACCAAGTCTCACACATATGATGTATAGTGGCACAGGATCGAATGTCACAACTTTATATATAATAGGAATTCTATACAAAATAAACAATTACATTATAAGGAGACAACGGTCCAGCAACCCAAAGTTGACTGGGAGACGACGACCTAGACCTCTCACGAACACATCACGGCATCCTCCATGCGCCTCATCCGGTGGTACCTGTTCTTGACCTGTGGGAGGGGTGTGAGACAGCAAGAGTGAGCTCACATACGTTCATCGCTCAACAAGTTGTGGGGAATAATGTGCATGAACTCGCCAAAGGTGGGAGCTCACTTGAAGTGTAAGGCTTACCAAAGAGGAGGGTTAGAGCTGAGCATTGCTTTTAAAGTTAGTCAAAATTTTATTAGCAGTTACTAAGTATAAGTAAATACCAAACCCAATTAAGTAGTAGAACAAAAGTAACAACTTCACCTGCGATGCAATGCGTATGACAAATTGAATTTAGTTCCATAATTTAATCATGTGAGTGTCCGAGCTGCTCATGACCGTGAGCACGGCTAGTATACCAGTTTTACACTCTGCAGAGGTTGCGCATCTTTACCCACAAGTCGTGTTACCCATCTGCCAAGAGACGGCCAATCCCATACACCTCTACCGAGGAGGCGAGGCAAGGTAACACTACGAGGCCTTTACAAAGTTCCACTAGCTTCAGAAAACCCACTACAGTTTATAGGAAGTTCCAATGCAGGAATCCCTTGCAGGACCGCTATCGCAGCAAAATCCTCCCGAGGGCCTCCCTAGCAGGAATCCCTTGCAGGACTGCCATCGCAGCAAAATCCTCCCGAGGGCCTCCCTACACTGACCACTCCCCTACTGCCCTTGCCCCTTTCGGGTAAGGTAGTCTTCCACTAGCTTTCCTAATTAATCAGCCAAGGGCGTCCCATTAAACCCTTGTGGTAGCACTGTTTTCCCGGGTGGTTCTCCATGTTCCAATTAACATAATGATCTTAACATGAACAGTAAATAACAACTGACAATAAAAGTATAATCATGAATAGTAATGTGTATCTCTATACCCAAAACCACATAAAGCGATAGCAAGTACTACCCAAAGATTCAGTGGTGAACAAGGTATAAAGATAGTCAAACTAGGGTAACCTATTGGGTCCCATCAAAATTAACCTATGCAGATCATTATGATTAATTAGAACATGAGTGGGTAAAAAGAAGTGATCAAGGGCACAACTTGCCTGGGACTTGAGATTCCAGGTACCAACTTGCTCTTCAGGTTCTCGTGACCTCACGCTAGTCGTAGCAATACAAACAAATAGTGTATAGGCAAAATTAACATCACACCAAACATAATAACGAACTGAATAATAATAATCTACGTGTTGCTACGAGACTAACGCAACTTGAACGGATCAAATCGGAGTTAAAACGGAGGAGTTATGATTTTCCTAAGGTTTTATGTATTTGATATGGGTTTAATTAGGAAATAAATTTTAAAATGGGTTTCATGTCAAAACAGTAACACTACGTGATGTACAACATTATTACAAGATTTTAGGGACTGGAATGAACTAAAAAGGATTTAATATGAATTTTCTAGGCATTAAACAAGTTTCTGGAATTATTTTTGTATTAAAAATCATTTTCTATTTCACTTTACTGGATTTTCTATTCCCTTGGACTGCGCGCATTAAATCAGAGGAGTCCAGGGGGTATTCTATAAGAAATCTGGGTCACTGCATAAATACTTTATACGGCATGTGTACTGCGGGTTGATTATACCCAAGTGTAGGGTCTCTTCTGTAAAACAGTCGCGCTGAAGGGGTATCGGCGATCCACAGCCGTTGGATCCAAATCAAGAGCCAAGATTAGATCTGGCGCCCAACGAACCGGTATGCGCTATTGGCCGCTGGATTCAAAATCGAGGGTCCAGATTCAAAATAACGCCCATAGACCGCCAGCCGTTCGTTCTTCGTCTAACGGCCCCGATCTAATTCGAGTGAAAGGGTATCTAATCTGAGCCGTTCAGTAGGATCGGACGACCCAGGATGATCTCACCAAAAGGGGGGGGGTATGCGCTCCAATCGTGGCCACCCGATAAAGATCGGACGGCCAGGAGCCGTTCTCCTTCCTCGAGCACCCTCAAATCCCGACGGCGCACACACCGCGGCGGAGCGCCATTACCAGAGCTCCCCAACTACGCGCCCAGACATTAACTTCTCGATTCCCTAGCGCTACGCGTAGAGGAGGTCAAGGCGAATCCGCTGGTAGGCTCATTACCCTGGTATGATACGGCGACGGCTCCGCCCGCGTAATGGCGCGGCACCACGGCCAATCCTTGCGACGGCGACAAAATTGTGCGCACCCCGGACGAGTTCTTTGCCCGCCAATGGCTCCTACACCATCAACGGGCGCGGGCGAACCAGATGATGGCCTCCAATTGCAGATGCCGGCAAGGTTCTATGGTGGCGGCGGCGCTCTTCCCTTTTCCTCCCTCTTCGTCGCACCACACGGTTATGACGACCGTCCTACTAGGATGATGAGGAGGGGGGTTGCGGGGCCGAGTAAGTTATAGCTAGCATCAAGTCCGCGATGGGGGTTTGGCCGGAATCGCATGGAGCCCAAGGCGGCGTAGTTGCCGCGATTCTGTTGGGATCCGAAGGGGACGCTGAAGCTGACAGGGTGGGACCCGCAGTCAGCCAGCCCGGGAACAGCGGGGCGCGCGCGGCGCAAGTGAGAGACCGCCAGGTGGGTCCCATATGACAGTGAATGCAGCGCAGGGAATGGAGTTGGGCTGGTCGCGCGGTGGGAAGAATGGGCCGAGACAGCTGGAATTCGGCCCAAGCGCAGGAAAACCTTTTCTTTTTTTTTGATTTCTTTTTCAAGCTTTCAACTCCTATTTCGAATTCAAACACGATTCAACTTTGAATTTCAAACATCATTCTAATGTGAACCCCAAATCCTAACCTTATGTTTATTATTATTTATATTTTTATTATTTATCTTCCCCTCGCCATTTAATTAAATAATTATCATAATTATCTTTCTCAACTCTTTTCAAATCCATGTTTGATCTTCAAATTTCCAAGTGTTTAAATTCATACTAATGTGAACATAACTTCTTATTGTTTACAATGTTATTTTTTTTCTATTCTTCTCCTTGTTATTTATTCATGGAAGGAATAAATGGTTTTCTTTAAAAAAAATTCCCTTCTCATCATTTTTTTTATTCCCTAATTTCCAAAGTATTATAATTTGTTTATTTTATTATTTTTTTTTCTACTAATTTTGGGTCTTACACCGAGTATATCACATACCCCTGCATACACACAATTTAATTGAGACTCCATCCAACCATTGCAGGATTATAACGGATGGATTCACAACATACACAGTTCCAAGAAGTGAAGTGAACCAATTCATCTCACCTGGCTGGGTATGGTGTGATAGGTCCTGAAAGCCCTGACCTTGAGGTCCCTCCTGAGCTCGTACTCCTCCCCGACCTCCACGGGGACCAGGTTGTGGTTGAGCTCGGACTGGTCCATGGCGCGGTGCACCTCAAATAGCCGCTCCACGAGGTCCCGGAGGCACGCCGGGACGAAGATGGTGGGCAGACGCAGCCCAAAGAGCCCCCGCGTGGCCACATACATGGGAAGGCCCCCGATGTGGTCGAGGTGCCCGTGAGAGATGAAGAGGAACTCCTGCGAGACGGCGCGCTGCGGGCATCGGCCGATGTCGAAGGCGAGGCTCAGCGTCGGGAAGATGACGCAGGTCTCTTGACCATCGATGGAGACGCCATCCACAGGGTACCCCTCGATCTGTATATGGTGTTTCGCCTTTGACCTCGTAGCCGACGCGGAAGCGGGAATAGGAGAGGAGCTGGAGGACGCAACCTCCACAGTGGACTCGCCGCAGCTTTTCGCCATTCCGACGCCGAGGAGAGAGGAGGGGCTTAAGGGTTCCACGATATTGAGACACATGGCTTATCGCGGTGGACTGTGTGGGCGGTTCTCGCGCGTGTAGGGAGGGAATCACGGCGGCGAGGGGTCGTGCGCGTGATCCGCGGGCGGGAGGGCAATCGCGGTGGGGGTGGGGGCGTTATCCGCGGCAGCGGCAGGGAGGGGAGCGGGGGCGGTCTACACTCCGCCCTTAATAGTTAGTAGAGATATGGGCCACGTGCTCACAGCCTAAATCCTGCATACGATAACCCAAAATGAGAGGCCCATGTCGTTTTTTACTTGTTTATTCCTAATAATCTGTGCTGGCCTTATTTTTTTGGCCGTCCCATCACGGCATTAGTGCACCACGCTGCTCTCGGCTCTTGCTGCCATTAGGATAGCAACATATAAACTTTCCACGGATAGTCTGGACATTCATATCCGCGACTTATATCTGATATCCGAATTCGTACCTATACCCGTTACCGCTACGAATAAAAAACAGTATCCACATCGCGGATATATCAGTTTGCCCACTATAAGTTTAACTTCACACACTTTAGAAAAGAAAAGACTAGGTGTAACATATTTGGTCCTAGAAAACAACATGGTTAAGTCATAAAATATTCTCAGTTTCTCACAAAAAATAACTACGGGACTTAGGCAGTTGGGCTGGCTGTGGTCCGTGAAGTGGTTCTAAACTCCAGTGACTCCACATGTCAAGTTACTTTAACCGATATTCGGGTATTCGGATATGGATATTGATTTTTCGTACCCATTTTGAAAATACCCACGGATATCAAATGCTACCATATCCATATCCACAGGTACAGGATCGTACCCAAAACCGTGCCCAACGAGTTTTTATCCGTGGGTACACGAATAAATCACATCCATTGTCATCCCTAGCTGCCAGGTGCCAAGCGTCAACCGCCAGCCGCAACCTTCTAGCAGCTTAGAGCAACTCCAATAGCTGTCACATATCAACGCGAATAGTGTTTTTAGCGTCCAAACTCCACCATTCTCGCCTCCAAGAGACTGCTATTCCTTTCCCCATTTTTTCGGCTTCCCCCAAAGGCAACGATGGATCCCGCATATATGCGCGAGCAAAACTCTCCCCAATCCTGCCGAGTGCGCGCAATCAAGTAGCTTCCCGCCAATTTTTTTCCAGCTGCACAGAGTTTTTTTCGACGAAAGGTGGGCGGTGGTGGCAGATACACCATCGTCGTTGGAGGAATACGTTGGTGTTCTTCACTGGCGTGACGTTGGCGACTCAAGGCCAGTTGTTTCGGACGGTCGGGATATGGTGTTCGGCGGCACACGTTTCCCCCAATTGCAGATGGTCGGGGTTGGAGTTCTCGGCGGCGGAGTTGAACCGCGAGGTGGAGGTCCACCATGGCCACCGATGTCAGCTCGTTCCAGGGACGATTCGAATCCACTAGCAGCTTCGACGTTCAGATGCAGTGACCATCTCTCTCCATCCATGGATTTCTAGGTGACTGGTAATGAAATTGTCCCCTTCAATTTTTCTGCAATGGTAGTCAGGGACGACAGACTGAAATATGGTCGGTCCTGTTCGCTACACCTGCAATGCCTCTGCTCGGCGATTTTTTCAATTCCAGACGGAGGGTGTGGGTTAAGCTTGGCCTTCACCATGAGTCGTAGTCCTCCAGCCGTTGGTATACGTCTGGTCCTAGTACAAGGGGATGAAGCTTGGTACTGCGTGTGTCTTGCATATGTATTTTTCAATTGGGAGTGGTTTCTGCAAAGTGGTATTTAATTGCCATGCTATTTAATTGCCTCGTGAACTGGAAGTCTCTTGTGCCTAGTTTCTCAAGTAAAAGTTCTAAGAAATCGACAAGACTTTATATTGAGACTGATGGTTGATAGAAATGACAGCACTAGATATATTATTGCAGACAATGGGTATTTTTTCAGCCTGATGGTTGATGATACTAATCTTGAAGATTTGGATAATAATAACAACGCATATGCTGACCAGCAATCCTAATCAATGCAAGTCAATCGTGCAGTCCCCTCTACAAGACCAAACCATAAAAGATCAAAGAATTTTAGTGACCATGAAGATGAAGTTTTGGTTTTAGCGTGGCTGAATATTAGTTTGGATCCTGTGGTAGGCAAGGATCAAAAAGGTGGAAAGTATTGGTCGCGTATCTGTGATTATTTCCATGAACACAAGACTTGTTCATCAAAGCGTACCATAAATTCTCTTATGCACCGGTGGGAGACCATACAAAAAAGTGTAAACAAGTTTTGTGGATGTCTTACACGTATTGAGTTAAGACGTCAGAGTGGCACTACAATGCAAGACAAGGTACATACTACCTTTGCAAAACCATATCTTTGTTGACTAATTTTTTTCATATCTCACAAGTGAATACATCTTGGATGTGTGTGTGTATTTAGGTTGCAGAGGCATGTGCTTTATACAAGTCCGAGGATGAACATCAGAAATCATTTCAGTTCATGCATTGCTGGAATAAGCTAAGAACACAACCAAAATGGCTATGTAAAAGAGATGAAATGTCTGCTGCTAAAAGCTCGAACAAGAGACATAAGTTAAATTCAAATGGTGATGGTAGTGGGAGGATTCCAAGTGAAATAAGAGAAGGTGAGGTTCAAGGTGTAGAGGATAATCAATTGATAAGGCCTATTGGAAAGAAACAATCTAAAGCAGCACTGCTACAAGAGAAGAAAAGTGTGACAATAACATTGGAAAATATGTGGTCACAAAAGAAAGAAACTGATATGGAGAAAGAGCTCAAAAAAGAGGAGAGGTTCAGTAAAGCATTTGCACTTGAACAAGAGCGAGTTGCTAATGAAAAAGAACTTGTGGAGGTGAGGAAGCAGGAGGTTCAATTGCAGAAACAAAGAGACGAAGAGAGGATTATGACTATGGATCTTAGTGGATTGACAGAAGAGCAACAGACTTACTACATGAAGTTGCAGGCTAAGATTTTGGACCAACTTTCTAATGCTTAGGTAAAAAGGCATTGATTTTCAATTACTTATTACTTATGACTGCAATTATAACTTACACAAATACCTATCTACTTGTAGGTTCCAGGTGCTCGAGTGTCAGTGCTACCAGTTTACTAGTCTCATATAGTTGTGTCCATGTCAGTGTTTTAGTTCATGTTTTGTTCGAACAAGCAAAAGTTTGGTTTTTATCTCAAATAGATGTGTCATTGCTTCCAGGGTATTTACTGTTTTAAGATTGGGTAGGTGTCCATGTTTGTCAAATCATAGGAGTCGTTGATACAAATCATTGTATAAGTGTTCAGCCAGCACTATGATTATATGGCTTGAAAAGCATTTCTGATCTCATAGTAATAGTACTTCAGTGCAAATTATTGTTTTGCATATATATGGTTCAGTTTGCCTTCTTCCTGTTTGAGACCAACAATTTAGCACATTGTTGTTTTGCATATATATGGTTCAGTTCAATTTCTATTTGAATATATGGTTGTTTTACATATGGTTCAGTTCACTTTCTTCCTGTTTGAGACCAACAAAAAAACACTACATATATTTACTTTCAGTTGGAATATGACAGTCTGAGTGTTTCAGTTGGAAAGCACTTCAATTTGTTTAAGTTTGTCTGCACTTTTAGTTGGAGTACCAAGTGTGAGCACTCTCAGTTCTTGTTACTACAAGTCCGAAATACGTCATTTTTCTGTGCGGCGTACTATGTAGCACGGTGTACATGGAGCTGCTTTGGGCCATTGGCTTTTTCTTGACCATGTGACTCGTTTTAAATATTGGGCAATTCAATTTTGAGGGAGCTGCTGTGTGCCAAGGTGACTTTAGCCTATGAAAACGTGTGTGGTGCCCCTAAAAGCTGATTTTAGGGCTGTTTTTTCACAGACTGTTGGAGTTGCTCTTAGCAGCTAGCGTCCACGGTCCACACAAAAAGGTTGGCATACATGAGCCCTTCCGCACTTATATGCTTGTCGCATAGCAAGGCAACAGCGCAACAGACACACACACAACAGAGAGAGGATTGGATAATGCGGTTGTGTTTCTATTGTGCACTGTGCAATACTTTATTTATTTATTTTACTTGATATTGGTTGTGTAATGTCTATATTGGTAGATGGCTAATTTATCCTATTATGTTTTTTATTTTAAAGGACAACCATGGTATTTAAAAGAACAACAATTGACATTTTTTATAAGAAAGATATTGTTGCCGATGTCCTAAGAGAGCAAGAACAAAATAGTTCTAATTCTGAGGAAGATGAAATTGCTAATTGGCTTGCTGCACAACAAGAGGAAGCTCTAGAATAGCCAAGTAAATTTTGAAGATACTAGTGTGTTGGTTGTAGAAAGAGACTTAGGCTTACGTTGCCAGATTTTTTTCTTACCCCCCTAATAAGTAAGAACAAGTTATTAGAGCATACATGAAACATGTCCCATACCAATTTTTTAGAGATCTATACCCACCTTTAGGTCCAAAGAATCATCCACGGAGGTTTCAATCACAAGGTTTCAGTCACAGTGGTTTGAAACTTTTTCTTGGTTAGAATACTCACCAACAAAAAGATGCAGCCTTTTGCTTTCCTTGCTTTTCTATACTAATCTATTAAGAACCTAATGTGGGCACGGGTGATACCACGGCTTCACCCTCGACCACACCGCGCAAAAAATAGTGTAGAACAATCACTTGAACTCATGCCCTCTTGCTTTAGAAATTTGGAGTTAACCACCAAACCACACATACCTTAGTGTTTAGAAATAAACAATAGTTATATTTGAGTATATAACAGTCGTAGCAAAGCACGGGCAACTGGCTAGTTATTTTCTAAGAAGCCAGTAGGAAAAGCAGGATCTGATGTGTTTACTGTCAAAGGATTTAAAAATTCGAAGAAGGTTAAAAGTGGGGATAACTGTGCCTTCAAAATTCATGTGGGAGAGAGTGGGTCAGCCCATCGGTATTTTGTTAAATGCTATGATAATTTGAAGAATCAGTTATGCCATATTGAACCAGTTCTTGAGAAGCAAACAAGTGATGAAGTTAATGCAAATAGATTGCGGCTTAGAACATCAATTGATGTAGTCCGTTGGTTAGCATTTCAAGCTTGTCCCTTTCGTGGACATGATGAGTCTGCTAATTCAAAGAACTAAGGTAATTTTCTTGAGATGGTAAAGCTAATTGCATCATATGATGAGGAGATCAAAGCCGTTGTATTGAGTAATACTCCACAGAATGCTAAATACACGTCACATCAAATTTAGAAGCAGATATTGGACCTTATAGCTTTTAATGTGCAAACAACTATTCGTGATGAAATTGGTGATGCCAAAATTTGCTTGATTGTTGATGAATCAAGAGACGAGTCAAGAAGAAAACAAATGGCACTTGTTGTTCGGTTTGTTGACAAAGGGGGTTTCATTCGAGAGCGTTTTCTTGATCTTATTCATGTTCATGATACATCATCTGCCACTCTTAAAAAGGAATTGGACTTCATTTTATCACATCATAAATGAGATGTTCAAAATATTCATGGACAAGGATATGATGGTGCTAGTAATATGTGTGGAGAGTGGAATGGATTACAAGCGAAGTTTGTAGAAGAGTGCCCTTATGCATATTATGTTCACTGCTTTGCTCATCAATTACAACTAGCTCTTGTAGCTGCATCTAAAGAGGTAACAAAAGTTCATAATTTTTTGAACATCTTGCTCTTATTGTCAACACGGTTGTGTCTTCTACTAAGAAAAATGATGATCTACGTGCTAATCAAGTTGCTGAAATGGAGCACCTCATTGAGCTTAACGAGATTGAAACAGTAAGAGGTGCTAATCAAATTTTGCAATAAGCGCGAAATCATTGTTCCAAACATGACTTAATTATATGCGGACTACATTCGATCTCATGCAGGGAATGAGATCATAGTTGAGCATCACTATAGATATGATATTTTCACTAGTGCAGTTGATCAACAAGCTCAAGAACTAAACCACAGGTTTAGTGAACAAGTTATGAAACTTCTGATATTATGTGCTTCTTTAGATCCTAAGATTTCATTCAGCTCATTGAAAATTAATGATGTGTGCTCTCTTGCTTCAAAGTTTTACCCTGCTGATTTTTTTGAGCAAGAAAGAAGTACCTTAAGGCTTTAGTTGCAACATTATGAATTTGATGTACCTACAAATTCTAAGTTTCAGAATTTGACAATTGTTGCTGATCTTTGTTGCCGGCTAGCAGAAACTAGGAAATCAGATGAATATAGTTGATCGACAGGTTATATACCATTTTATCTTTAATTTAGTTAAGTATTTTTCTATCGGTACAGGAAAAAACTCATACATTTCATCAACAGGTTGATGAGGATTGTTCTAACTCTACCGGTTTCAACAGCAACGATGGAGCGTGCCTTTTTGCGATGAAACTTGTTAAGACAGGGCTTCGAAGTAGGATGAAATATGAGTTCTTAAGAAATTGCTTAATAACTTACATCGAGAAGGAGATAGCAATTTAGTTTTCAACAGATAAACTTATTGATGACTTCGACGCAATTCAAACATGCAGAGTAGCACTCAAATAAAACATGTGAGTTCTTTTAACAATTTGTTTTGCTGAATTTTAAATTATGTGAATGTAAAATTACTAAAATTTTACTTACTATATACATACGATTGATTTGATACTTATAATTATTATCATTTCTTACACTAATATATATTAGGGTCCTGTTGGTCTCTCCTGTATGTTCTTTCTGGCAATGTTAACGTATTGACAACTGCTACTAACCTTGACGAAAGCAATTTCCCTATGCGTGTAACACCGACAGGGAAAAAATGTTACCCTGTCGGTATGTTAATTTTATGTCGGTTTTTGCACCCATGCAGAAACTCAGGATTCCAGTAGTGAGCAGAGACTGAACGATTTATATCAATTAGCGTACGTGCCTAGCGAGGTAAGTAGGAGGCGCTAGCTACCTGCTACCTCAAGTTTGCCCATGAGGTCCTATGCTGGATGATGATGTGGCGAGCGCTGGGTTTGATGAACCCGTGTTCCATGGCCTGGTCGATGAACGCCAGTAGGGGGTTGTAGTAGCCACCAGCGTTCACCAATCCAACCTAAAAGTCAATGAATAGGAGGGGCAGGTGAACCGTCCCGATCTTTTGGGACTCAAATGTGATACAATTACTAGTCCCAGGAGGCTAGTAACCACATTCCTTACTTCAAATAGTACAGAATTACGAATAAGAGTTATTACAATACCGAAGTATAAGCTTTAGCGAGCCTAGAATACAAAGCACAGTGGAAGATCATCTAGCCCAAGCCACAGGCAGATTAGGTGCAGACACAACCCTCTTCTAGTCGAACATAGCAGAAAAGAAGTCTTCAGCTACTAAAAAACATAAATAAATCTGGGTGAATACACTAGGTATTCCACAAGCCCATCCCGCCCATAAAGAGAGAGAAACCTATACGGTACATGCTTGGTATGGTGGAGTTGAAGTCACTCATTTTTTTAGGGAAAGGCAGTACTTTGATGGTTTACCCCAGAGAGAGAAGTAGCACATTTTCACACTCAACCACCACTGAGCTTCCCGCTCCTGTGACATTGCTTTTATTTCCGAAAACACCCACACACACATCCCTGCTTACGGAGGTCAAAAAAACACTAATTGTCATACCACACTGGACTCGTCCATACCAGTGGACATGGACTATTCGAATAGGTTTCAAACTCTGCGTAGAGGGGTACGCTTTACCCACTAGTCCGGCTCTACGGTCTCATGGCCAATGAGACCCGAATCTAAATCTCTTTCCTTCCTTGTACGTACTTACCTTAACGGTTATACCGGAAGGAGTCAGGCCACCGCCATGCCCAAACCGGACAAAACATTCCCCCTCCTTATCCTCCTGGTGCTCCCCAGCCATCATAACCCTGGGGTTTGGACCGTACAAGTTCAGTTTGAGTGACTGCCCATACAGTCTTGAGTGGCTGTACTTAAAGTGAGTACAAGTAGTGAAGGATGACAAACCGGTCCTTATATGAGGGGACAATCCTTCTGCTCACACCTAACACGGCTGAGCCCACACCTGAGGCCCTCCCCTAAAATAGGGAGTCCCTGACTATCCCACTCAAAAGGTGATAAGGGTGAATACCCTTCATCATACACTTTTGAAAACATTTTCCTTTTTAGAAAACCCACCAATTCCTCGACCCATATTTTGTTCCAAAAGATATTCTTTAATGTAGGCCATCTCTCGACTCATAATGCAAAGGAGCCCAACCCTCATTCCCGGCTTAGGCAGTGGTAGAAAGAATAGGTAATTCATGCATCAAGGGAGGAATGGACTTGCCTTCGTCGAAGTTCTCTTGGCACGAAAGGTCTATTTCCAAGAGGTTAGGCTCCTTCCCTTCTTCCGGAGCTAAGATTTCCAGAGGATCGGATCCCTCCTCGCCTAGCAAAAATAGGCAATGAACATTACATCAACCATGTGGCTTAGTGAAGTGTGCCAAGTTTTAGATATTATTGTTTTGTGTCATATAAATACATATATGTGAAAATAGGAAAAGAAAATAGGAAAAGAAAAGGAAAAGGGTTTTTCTGGTTAGCTAGGCCCAACCTGGCCCGCCAGTGGGAGCAGCGTGGGGACGGCGCCATGGGCGCGGGCCCACATGCCGACATGGGGAGGGGGAGTAACGGCGTCAGGGGGGAACGGTGGTTCGCCCGAGGCGGTGAGAACCGGCCGCCGGTGATCCCGACGACGGTTCTTCGTCGGTGGTCTGGTTCTTGGTAGTTGGGATGGTGGCAAAGCACATGCAGAGGTAGGGGGTCACGGAGGTAGGGTCAATTTGGCCGGTGGGGGCTTGGAACAGCCAGTCCACGGTGAGGTGGCGGGCGCCCGCGGCGGTGAGGTAGCCGGTGAAGCCTACGGGCATGATAGGTGAAGGGGAAGGGTGCGTCGTGTTCATGGTGAAGTGGTGAAACTCGTGAGCCAAACCAATTGAACTCTACACCAGAGAAGGGAGGGAGGGCTCACCGGAGCGGAGGGAGAGGGCGGCGCGCTGGCTCGATTGGGCTCGGGGAAGGGCAAGAGGGGTGGCCAAAGCTGGTGTGAAGAAAGGTGGGGCTCGAGTGGTCCTTTTATATGCGGCTGGGGAGTGGGGAGGAGAGGTGGCGAGCATCGGCAAGGCTTGCTGCGGCGGTGATGATGGCGCACAGTGGTGGTGACTGGATGGCTCGGGGCAGACGGTGGTGACGGGATGGCTCGGCACAGGCGCAAGGCACCAATTCAGCTGGTGGGCGAGTAATGGCGAGGGGATGTGGCAGAGCGGTGGCCGGCGGTGATCGCGTCGATAGCCGATCGCGGGCGAGAGAGAGAGAGCTAACGAGTGGGGCCCACCTGCTAGAGAGAGGGTGGTCGCGAGGGAGAAAGAGCGGGCGCAGCTGATAGGTGGGGCTGGCCAGTCAGCGGGAGGAGAGGCGCGGCGCGAGCACGGGCGGGCGTGCGGGAGATGGGCCGCGTGGGCCGGGCGGGGGAACGCGGCGCGTGGGAGGGAGGGAGAGGGGGTTGGGCCAGATTCGGCCCAGCCGAGGGGGGGAGATTTCCTTTTTCTTTTTCTATTTCTATTTCTCTCCTATTTATATTTCCTTGATCCCTTTTTCTTAACAATAATTCCCCTAATTTCCTAGGTGCCAAAAATAAAATACTCTATGTGCAGTGCTACAAGAAGTCATGGTGTATGCATATGATGAATATAATGCTTCATGGGTCTTAGGAGATAATTGAAAAGGGGGGGGGGTTAGGAGTTTAGGGTTTCTAACCTCAGGGTCAAAATTTGGGATGTTACAAACCTACCCCACTTAAAAGAATCTCGCCCTCGAGATTCCGACTGGGTTCAAGAAAAGGTAAGGGATTCCCTCCTCAAAGAGTCCTCACTCTCCCAGGTAGCCTCCTCTTCTCCTTCTCTGCTCCACTGGACCTTACAGAGCCTTACTTCTGAGTTTTGGGTTTTTCGGATGGCTGAATCGAGAATCTTCACTAGCTTTTCTTGTACTGAAGATCCTTCTGAATCTGAATTGTCTCTTCTGCGATGTGACTCTCTGGTACTTTCAAGCATTTGCGGAGTTTAGATACATGAAACACATTGTGGATATCTGATGTGGACTCTGGTAATTGAAAGCGGTAACCTGCGGGCCCTATTCTGCCGATGATAGGATAGGGGCTGACGAATCGCAGAGCTAGCTTCCCTTTTACTTGAAATCTTTTGACTTCGTGCATTGGGGAGACCTTTAGGTAGACAAAATCTCCTTCCTCAAAACTGAGTTCTCTCCTTCTGTTGTCTACGCAACTCTTTTGCCGACTCTGAGCTTCGAGTAGTCTTTTGCGGATTAGGGCAACTTTCTCTTCTGCCTCCTTAATGAAAGCAGGCCCCTCCAGGGTCCTTTCCCCTACGTTGGACCACATTAGAGGGGTCTAGCACTTCCTTCCATACAAGGCTTCAAAAGGTGACATCTTGATACTGGCCTAGTAGCTGTTGTTTATGAAAACTCTGCATACGGCAAACTGGACTCCTAGTTCCTGTCGAAGGTCAACACACAAGCTCTCAACAAATCTTCAAAGGACTTTGTTGATTCTTTCTGTCTGTCCGTTTGATTGGGGGTGGTAGGCGGTGCTAAAGTATAGCTTGGTGCCCATAGCTTGCTGAAGGCTCATCCAGAATTTTGAGGTGAATTGAGTTCCCCTGTCCGACACTATCTTCCGAGGAATGCCATGAAGTCTGACTATTTCTTTGAGATATATCCTGGCAAGGGTGGCTCCTCTGAAGTTAGTTTTTACTGGAATGAAGTGAGCTACCTTGGTAAGACGGTCGATTATAACCCAAATAGAATCGTTCCCTTTTTGGGTCCGAGGCAGTCCGATTACGAAATCCATGCCTATTTCTTCCCACTTCCATTTTGGCACTAGGAGGGTTTGCAGTAGACCTGTAGGCCTCTGATGCTCTGCCTTAGTTCGTTGGCAAGTATCACACCGGGCCACATACTGAGTGAAAGTCGCCTAGAAGGGGGGTGAATAGGCGGAATCTGAAAATTATAAACTTAAGCACAACTACAAGCCGGGGTTAGTGTTAGAACTATAAACGAGTCCGAAAGAGAGGGCGAAAACAAATCACAAGCAAATAAAGAGTGAGACACGGTGATTTGTTTTACCGTGGTTCGGTTCTTGCAAACCTACTCCCCGTTGAGGTGGTCACAAAGACCAGGTCTCTTTCAACCCTTTCCCTCTCTCAAACGGTCACTTAGACCGAGTGAGCTTCCTTCCTTGATTTTCCGGGTCACTTAGACCCCACAAGGACCACCACACAATTGGTGTCTCTTGCTTCGCTTACAAGGTTTTGAAGGTAAGAATGAGAGAAAGAAGAAAGCCAACCAAGCAACAAGAGCAACAAAAGAACACAAGTCGATCTCCTCACAAGTCCTAAGAACTAGAGTTGAATTGGGGACTTTGATTCGATCGGAGGCTTTGATTTGTGTCTTGGAGTGTTGTGTATTGCTCTTGTATTGAATGAGTTGTAGTGAATGCTTGGATGCCTTGAAGTGTGGTGGTTGGGGGTATTTATAGCCCCAACCACCAATATGGTCGTTGGTGAAGGCTTCTGTCGTATGGCGCACCGGACAGTCCGGTGCGCCATCGGACACTGTCCGGTGCGCCAGCCACGTCACCAGGCCGTTGGGTTCCGACCGTTGGAGCTCTGACAAATGGGGCCACCGGACAGTCCGGTGGTGCACCAGACAGGTCCTGTTCACTGTTTGGTGCGCCTTCTGACGCCTGCTCTGACTTCTGCGCGCGCAGGCGCGCACTGTTTACTTTTACTGTTCACTTACAGGCGACCGTTGGCATGAAGTAGCCGTTGCTCCGCTGGCACACCGGATAGTCCGGTGTTACACCGGACAGTCCGATGAATTATAGCGGAGCGGCCTCCCAAATTTCCGAAGCTGGCAAGTTCAGAGTTGATCTCCCTGGTGCACCGGACACTGTCCGGTGGCACACCGGACAGTCCGGTGCGCCATACCAAGGCTGCCTTCGGTATACTTTGCTCCTTAGTTTTGAACCCTTACTTTTGACTTGTATTGGTTTGTTGTGAACCTTTGGCACCTATAGAACTCATAATCTAGAGCAAACTAGTTAGTCTAATAATTTGTGTTGGGCAATTCAACCACCAAAATTCATATTGGAAAAGGTTTGACCCTATTTCCCTTTCAATCTCTCCCTTTTTGGTGATTGATGCCAACACAAACCAAAGCAAATATAAAAGTGCAAAATTGAACTAGTTTGCATAATGTAAGTGCAAAGGTTGCTTGGAATTGAAACCAATATACTTATTTCAATAGATGTGCATGGATGGTTTTCTTCTTATTTAAAATTTTGGACCACATTTGCACCACTAGTTTTGTTTTTGCAAATCCTTTGTAAAATTCTTTTTCAAAAACTTTTGCAAATAGTCAAAGGTACATGAATAATATTGAAAGAAGCATTTTCAAGATTTGAAATTTTCTCCCCCTATTTCAAATGCTTTTCCTTTGACTTAAACAAAACTCCCCCTAAATAAAATTCTCCTCTTAGTGTTCAAGAGGGTTTTTGCAATTTTTGAAGATACTACTTTCTCCCCCTTTTGAACACAATAAGGTATCAATTTGAAAAACTTCATTTTTAAAATTTGGTGGTGGTGCAGTCCTTTTGCTTTAGGCTCATACTTTCTCCCTCTTTGGCATGAATCGCCAAAAACGGATACTTGTGAGTGAAATACAAGCCCTTCAACTTTTCTCCCCAATGGCAAACAAATAGATATGAGTGAAGATTATACCAAAGTGGAGAACGATGCGGGATACCGACAAATATCAATGGAGTTGAGTGGAAGCGCCTTCTTTGCCGAATACTCCATTTCCCTTTCAATTCTATGACTAAGCATGAGAGTACACTTGAAAATACATTAGTCATAGACATAAAAGAGATATGATCAAGGTATAAATGAGCTATGTGTGCAAAGAATCAATCAAAATTCCTAGAATCAAGAATATTTAGCTCATTCCTAAGTTTGGTAAAGGTTTGCTCATCTAAAGGCTTGGTAAAGATATCGGCCAATTGATCTTTGGTGTTAATATAGGCTATCTCGATATCCCCCTTTTGTTGGTGATCTCTCAAAAAGTGATACCGAATGTCTATGTGCTTAGTGCGGCTGTGTTCAACGAGATTATCCGCCATGCGGATTGCACTCTCATTATCACATAGGAGAGGGACTTTGCTAAATTTGTAGCCATAGTCCCTAAGGGTTTGCCTCATCCAAAGCAATTACGCGCAACAATGGCCTACGGCAATGTACTCAGCTTCGGCGGTAGAAAGAGTTACTGAGTTTTGTTTCTTTGAAGCCCAAGACACCAGGGATCTCCCCAGAAACTGACAAGTCCCTAATGTGCTCTTCCTATCAATCTTACACCCTGCCCAATCAGCATCGGAATATCCTAATAAATCAAAAGAGGATCCCTTAGGGTACCAAAGACCAAACTTAGGTGTTTGAACTAAGTATCTCAAGATTCTCTTCATGGCCCTAAGGTGAACTTCCTTAGGATCGGCTTGGAACCTTGCACACATGCATACGAAAAGCATAATGTTCGGTCGAGATGCACATAAATAGAGTAGAGAACCTATCATCGACCGATATACATTTTGATCTATGGATTTACCTCCCGTGTTGAGGTAGAGATGCCCATTGGTTCCCATGGGTGTCTTGATGGGCTTGGCATCCTTCATTCCGAACTTGGTGAGAATATCTTGAATGTACTTCGTTTGGCTAATGAAGGTGCCCTCTTGGAGTTGCTTCACTTGAAATCCTAGAAAATACTTCAACTCCCCCATCATAGACATCTCGAATTTTTGAATCATAATCCTACTAAACTCTTCACAAATAGATTTGTTAGTAGACCCAAATATGATATCATCAACATAAATTTGGCATACAAACAAATCATTCTCAATTGTCTTAGTAAAGAGAGTAGGATCGGCCTTGCCGACTTTGAAGCCATTAGTGATAAGAAAATCTCGAAGGCATTCATACCATGCTCTTGGGGCTTGCTTGAGCCCATAAAGCACCTTTGAGAGTTTATATACATGGTTAGGATACTCACTATTTTCAAATCCGGGAGGTTGCTCAACATAGACCTCTTCCTTGATTGGTCCATTGAGGAAGGCACTCTTCATGTCCATTTGGTAAAGCTTAAAGCCATGGTAAGTAGCATTGGCAAGTAATATACGAATTGACTCAAGCCTAGCTATGGGTGCATAGGTTTCACCAAAATCCAAACCTTCGACTTGTGAATACCCCTTGGCCACAAGTCGTGCCTTGTTTCTAGTCACCACACCATGCTCGTCTTGTTTGTTGCGGAAGACCCACTTGGTTCCTACAACATTTTGGTTAGGATGTGGCACTAAATGCCATACCTCATTCCTTGTGAAGTTGTTGAGCTCCTCTTGCATCGCCAACACCCAATCCGAATCTAGAAGTGCTTCCTCTATCCTGTGTGGCTCAATAGAGGAAACAAAAGAGTAATGTTCACAAAAATGAGCAACACGAGATCGAGTAGTTACCCCCTTATGAATATCGCCGAGGATGGTGTTCACGGGGTGATCTCGTTGGATTGCTTGGTGGACTCTTGGGTGTGGCGGCCTTGGATCTTGCTCATCCTCCTTGTCTTGATCATTGGCATCTCCCCCTTGATCATTGCAGTCCTCTTGAGGTGGCTCATCTTCTTGATCTTCTCCTTCATCATCTTGAGCCTCATCCTCATCTTGAGTTGGTGGAGATGCTTGCATGGAGGAAGATGGTTGATCTTGTGCTTGTGGAGGCTCTTCGGATTCCTTAGGACACACATCCCCAATGGACATGTACCTTAGCGCGACGCACAAAGCCTCTTCATCATCTAGCTCATCAAGATCAACTTGCTCTACTTGAGAGCCGTTAGTCTCATCAAACACAATGTCACAAGAGACTTCAACTAGTCCAGTGGACTTGTTAAAGACTCTATATGCCCTTATGTTTGAGTCATAACCAAGTAAAAAGCCTTCTACAGCCTTAGGAGCAAATTTGGATTTTCTACCTCTTTTAACAAGAATAAAGCATTTGCTACCAAAGACTCTAAAATATGAAACATTGGGCTTTTTACCGGTGAGGAGTTCATAGGATGTCTTCTTGAGGATTCGGTGTAGATACAACCGGTTGATGGCGTAGCAAGTAGTGTTGACCGCCTCGGCCCAAAACCGATCTGAAGTCTTGTACTCATCAAGCATGGTCCTTGCCATGTCCAATAGAGTTCTATTCTTCCTCTCCACTACACCATTTTGTTGTGGCGTGTAGGGAGAAGAGAACTCATGCTTGATGCCCTCCTCCTCAAGAAAGCCTTCAATTTGTGAATTCTTGAACTCCGTTCCATTGTCGCTTCTTATTTTCTTGATCCTCAAGCCGAACTCATTTTGAGCCTGTCTCAAGAATCCTTTCAAGGTCTCTTGGGTTTGAGATTTTTCCTATAAAAAGAATACCCAAGTGAAGCGAGAATAATCATCCACAATAACTAGACAGTACTTACTCCCGCCGATGCTTATATAAGCTATCGGGCCGAATAGGTCCATGTGGAGGAGCTCAAGTGGCCTGTGAGTCGTCATGATGTTCTTGTGTGGATGATGAACACCAACTTGCTTTCCTGCTTGGCATGCGCTACAAATCCTGTCTTTCTCAAAATGAACATTGGTTAGTCCCAAAACGTGCTCTCCCTTTAGAAGTTTGTGAAGATTCTTCATTCCAACGTGGGCTAGTCGGCGATGTCAGAGCCAGCCCATGTTAGTCTTAGCAATTAGGCAAGTATCGAGTTCAGCTCTATTGAAATCAACTAAGTATAGCTGACCCTCTAATACTCCCTTAAAAGCTATTGAATCATCACTTCTTCTAAAGACAGTAACACCTACATCCGTAAAAAGACAGTTGTAACCCATTTTGCATAATTGAGAAACATAAAGCAAGTTGTAATATAATGAATCTACAAGAAAAACATTGGAAATAGAGTGGTCAGGTGATATAGCAATTTTACCCAATCCTCTGACCAAACCTTGATTTCCATCCCCGAATGTGATCACTCTTTGGGGATCTTGGTTTTTCTCATAGGAGGAGAACATCATTTTCTCCCTGGTCATATGGTTTGTGCACCCGCTATCGATGATCCAACTTGAGCCCCCGGATGCATAAACCTACAACACAAATTTAGGCCTTGTTCTTAGGTACCCAAACGGTCTTGGGTCCTTTTACATTAGAAACAAGCACCTTGGGTACCCAAACACAAGTCTTGGAGCCCTTGTGTTTGCCCCCAACATATTTGGCAACTACCTTGCCTGATTTGTTAGTAAGCACATAGGAAGCATCAAAAGTTTTGAATGAAACATTATGATCATTTGATGCAGTAGGAGTTTTCTTCTTAGGCATTTTAACATATGTAGAACGCCTAGAGCTAGAAGCCTCATTCTTGTAAATAAAAGCATGGTGAGAATGAGTCTTCTTTGCATGAATTCTCCTAATCTTATCCTCAGGATAACCAGCAGGGTATAAAATGTAACCTTCGTTATCCTGAGGCATGGGAGCCTTGCCCTTAACAAAATTAGACAATCTTTTAGGAGGGGCATTAAGCTTGACATTGTCTCCCTGTTGGAAGCCAATGCCATCCTTAATTCCAGGGCGTCTCCCACTATAAAGCATACTACGAGCAAATTTAAATTTCTCATTTTCTAGTTCATGCTCGGCAATTTTAGCATCTAACTTAGCTATATGATCATTTTGTTGTTTAATCATAGCAAGGTGATCATGAATAGCATCAATGTTAACATCTCTACATCTAGTGCAAATAGAAATGTGCTCAATGGTAGATATAGAAGGTTTGCAATCATTTAATTCAACAATCTTAGCATGTAAAATAGCATTCTCATCTCTAAGCTTGGAAATAGAAGCATTGCAAACATTTAAGTCTTTAGCCTTAGCAATTAATTTTTCATTCTCATTCCTAAGGCTAGCAAGCGATTCATTCAACATGTCAATCTTAGCAATTAGACTAGCATTATCATTTCTAAGATTAACAATAGAATCATCACAAACATTTGATTTCTCAACCTTAGCAATCAATTTGGCATTTTCATTTCTAAGGCTGGAAATAGTGTCATGGCAAGTGCTTAGCTCACTAGTTAATTTTTCATTTTTCTCTACCTCCTGAGCATAAGCATTTTTAGTCTTAACATGCTTCTTGTTTTCCTTAATAAGGAAGTCTTCTTGGCTATCCAAGAGTTCATCCTTCTCATGAATAGCACTAATCAATTCATTCAATTTTTCCTTTTGTTGCATGTTAAGATTGGCAAAAAGAGTAAGCAAATCATCCTCATCATCACTAGAATTAGCCTCATCACTAGATGTTGTATATTTAGTGGAGGATCTTGATTTTACCTTCTTCTTCTTGCCATCCTTCGCCATAAGACACTTGTGGCCGACGTTGGGGAAGAGAAGACTTTTGTTGACGGCGATGTTGGCGGCGTCCTTGTCGTCGGAGGAGTCGGTGGAGCTCTCATCGGAGTCCCACTCCCGGCAAACATGGGCATCACCGCCCTTCTTCTTGTAATACCTCTTCTTCTCCTTCTTCCTCCCCCTCTTGTCGTTATCCCTGTCACTATCACTAGATAAAGGGCATTTAGCGATAAAATGACCGGGCTTACCACACTTGTAGCATACTTTCTTGGAGCGGGATTTGTAGTCTTTCCCCCTCCTTTGCTTGAGGATTTGGCGGAAGCTCTTGATGATGAGCGCCATCTCCTCATTGTCGAGCTTGGAGGCGTCGATGGGGACCCTACTCGGTGTAGAGTTTTCTTTCTTCTCCTCCGTTGCCTTGAATGCAATGGGTTGTGCCTCGGGTACGGAGGAGGAGGCGCCTTGCTCGATGATCTTCTTGGAGCCTTTGATCATCAACTCAAAGCTCACTAATTTCCCTATCACTTCCTCGGGAGACATTAGTTTATATCTTGGATCACCACGAATTAATTGAACTTGAGTAGGGTTAAGAAATACGAGTGATCTAAGAATAACCTTGACCATCTCATGGTAATCCCATTTGGTGCTCCCGAGGTTGCGCACTTGGTTCACCAAGGTTTTTAGCCGGTTGTACATGGCTTGCGGGTCTTTTCCTTGGTTGAGCATAAAACGACCGAGCTCCCCCTCGATCGTCTCCCTCTTGGTGATCTTGGTCACCTCGTCTCCCTCGTGCGCGGTCTTGAGCACGTCCTAAATTTCATTGGCGCTCTTCAACCCTTGCACCTTGTTATACTCCTCTCGACTTAGAGAGGCGAGGAGTATAGTGGTGGCTTGCGAGTTGAAGTGCCAGATTTAGGCAACCTCGTCCAAGTCATAGTCTTCATCCCCTGGCGATGGTACCTGCACTCCCAACTCAACAACATCCCAAATACTAGTGTGGAGTGAGGTTAGGTGATGCCTCATTTTATCACTCCACATGTTGTAATCTTCACCGTCAAAAACCGGTGGTTTGCCTAATGGGACGAAAAGTAAAGGAGTATGTTTGGAAATGCGGGGATAGCGAAGAGGAATCTTACTAAACTTCTTGCGCTCATGGCGCTTGGAAGTTACGGACGGCGCGTTGGAGCCAGAGGTGGATGGCGACGAAGAATCGGTCTCGTAGTAGACCACCTTCTTCATCTTCTTTTTCTTGTCGCCACTCCGATGCGACTTGTGAGGAGGTGAGTCCTCCTTCTTCTTGTTGCGGGACTCTCCCGATGGAGCCGTCCCGTGGCTTGTGGCGGGCTTCTCGCCGGTCACCATCTCCTTCTTGGCGTGTTCTCCCGACATCACTTCGAGCGGTTAGGCTCTAATGAAGTATCGGGCTCTGATACCAATTGAAAGTCGCCTAGAGGGGGGTGAATAGGCGGAATATGAAAATTATAAACTTAAGCACAACTACAAGCTGGGGTTAGCGTTAGAACTATAAACGAGTCTGAAAGAGAGGGCAAAAACAAATCACAAGCAAATGAAGAGTGAGACACGGTGATTTGTTTTACCGAGGTTCGGTTCTTGCAAACCTACTCCTTGTTGAGGTGGTCACAAAGATCGGATCTCTTTCAACCCTTTCCCTCTCTCAAACGGTCACTTAGACCGAGTGAGCTTCCTTCCTTGATTTCCCGGGTCACTTAGACCCCGCAAAGACCACCACACAATTGGTGTCTCTTGCTTCGCTTACAAGGTTTTGAAAGTAAGAATGAGAGAAAGAAGAAAGCCAACCAAGCAACAAGAGCAACAAAAGAACACAAGTCGATCTCCTCACAAGTCCTAAGCACTAGAGTTGAATTGGGGACTTTGATTCGATCAGCGGCTTTGATTTGTGTCTTGGAGTGTTGTGTATTGCTCTTGTATTGAATGAGTTGTAGTGAATGCTTGGATGCCTTGAAGTGTGGTGGTTGGGAGGTATTTATAGCCCCAACCACCAATATGGTCGTTGGTGAAGGCTTCTATCCTATTGCGCACTAGACAGTCCGGTGCGCCACCAGACACTGTCCGGTGCGCCAGCCACGTCACCAGGCCGTTGGGTTCCGACCGTTGGAGCTCTGACAAATGGGGCCACCGGACAGTCCGGTGGTGCACCGGACAGGTCCTGTTCACTGTCCGGTGCGCCTTCTGGCACCTGCTCTGACTTCTGCACGCGCAGGCGCGCACTATTTACTTTTACTGTTCACTTGTAGGCGACCGTTGGCGCGAAGTAGCCGTTGCTCCGCTGGCACACCGGACAGTTCGGTGAATTATAGCAGAGCGGCCTCCCAAATTCCCGAAGCTGGCAAGTTCAGAGTTGATCTCCCTGGGGCACCGGACACTGTCCGGTGGCACACCGGACAGTCCGGTGCGCCAGACCAGGGATGCCTTCGGTATACTTTGCTCCTTAGTTTTGAACCCTTACTTTTGACTTGTATTGGTTTGTTGTGAACCTTTGGCACCTGTAGAACTCGTAATCTAGAGCAAACTAGTTAGTCCAATAAATTTGTTGGGCAATTCAACCACCAAAATTAATATTGGAAAAGGTTTGACCCTATTTCCCTTTCACTGAGCTATCTCTTTTTTCATTCCTCTCAACCAATATCTGGTCTTGAGGTCTAGGTACATCTTAGTGGTCCCTGGGTGGATAGAGTAGGCTGAGTTGTGGGCCTCGTCGAGCAAGATCCTTCGTGCCTCTCCCTTTGGCACACATAGACGGTCCCTGAACCAAAGGGCCCCTTCTTCATCTGTCCTGAGGTCCGGAAGTTGTTCCTTGCGAGCTTTTTCTGCAAGACCTGTCGCCTCGGTGTTCGAGCGCTGAGCTTTACGTATGAGATCTTCCAGCATCGGTTTAACTTCTATGTTGCCATTGTCTCCTAAACAAGCATTCAGCTGAGCTGATTCTCTCTTCTAGTCTTCCAAAAAGTTGGTTGCTTTCTCCCTAAAAGGTTTCCGGCTGAGGGCGTCTACTACTACATTGGCCTTTCCGGGGTGGTAGTGGATCTCAATGTCATAATCTTTAATCAATTCTAGCCATCTTCGCTGACGGAGATTTAGATCCGGTGGGTGAAAATGTACTTTAGGCTCTTGTGATCTGTGAAAATATGGCATTTGTTTCCAATCAGGTAATGTCTCCATATTTTCAAGGCATGCACTATGGCTGCTAATTCCAAATCATGGGTTGGATAATTCTGTTCATGAGGCTTGAGTAGGCATGATGCATAAGTGAAAGTCGCCTAGAGAGGGGGGGTGAATTGGCGTAATCTGAAATTTACAACTTAAAACAACAAACTACAAGCCAGAGTTAGCGTTAGAATTAAAACCGAGTCCAGGAGAGAGGGGGGAAACAAATCAACCAAGAAATAACACGAGTGAACACGGTGATTTGTTTTACCGAGGTTTGGTTCTAAAGAACCTAGTCCCCATTGAGGTGGTCACAAAGACCGGGTCTCTTTCAACCCTTTCCCTCTCTCAAACGGTCACTTAGACCGAGTGGGCTTTCTCCTTAATTTTCATGAGTCACTTAGACCCCGCAACGACCACCACACAATTTGTGTCTCTTGCCTTGCTTACAAATCACTTAGGAACAAGAATGACGAAGGAAAAAAGCGATCCAAGCAACAAGAGCGCAAAGAACACGAACGAACTCTCTCTCAAGTCACTAGGTGATTGGAATGGATTTGGGACTTGTAGAGGATTTGATTCTATTGAATTGTGTCTAGTAGTGAATGCACTAGCTTTTGTATTGAATGTGGAGTGCTGGAAACTTGGATGCCTGGAGTGGTGGTGGTTGGGGGTATTTATAGCCCTCAACCACCACATAGCCGTTGGGGCAGGCTGCTGTCGATGGGTGCCACCAGACACTGTCCGGTGCGCCAGCCACGTCACCCAACCGTTAGGGTTCTGGAGCATTTGACCATTGGAGCGCTTGTCCTCTTGTGGCACCGGACAGGTCATGTTCACTGTCCGGTGCGTCTCTGACTTCTGCTCTGACTTCTGCCATGCATAGTAGCGCACTGTAGCGTTTGCAAAGTCGACCGTTACGCGAAGGAGTCGTTGCTCCGCTGGTGCACCGGATAGTCCGGTGGCACACCGGACAGTCCGGTGAATTATAGCGGAGCGCGCCCGGAGAAACCCGAGAGTGGCCAGTTCGTTCCTGTATGGCCCTGGTGCACCGGACACTGTCCGGTGCGCCAGGCCAGAGCACACTCGGTTTCTTTGCTCCTTTGTAGTTGAACCCTATCTTGAATATTTATTGGTTTATGTTGAACCTTTATGCACCTGTGGACCATACATTCTAGAGCAAACTAGTTAGTCCAATATTTGTGTTGGGCATTCAACCACCAAAATTAATTGTGGGAAAAGGTTAACCCAATTTTGCTTAAGAGTGTAAGCCAAGTTGTTGTGAAAAATTTGGAGATAATCATACTCAAAGTCAGGCTGTCAGGCTGATTAAGTCTGAAATTCAGACTGACAGATAGATGGCATGAACTTCAAGCTTAATTCTAAGCAGGATCCAGTGGCTTTTTGTAGGAATCCTATGTAGCAAAGTTATAGCTGGATTGTGGCTCTATAACTTTGATGCAGATCTTTGGACAAGATGCCACAGAGATTTGAGAGAAAATTGAGTTCAAATGTTGACTGTCAGGCCAACTGACTGAAGAAATGCCATGTGTTCCCCCTCGGCTTCGCCACAATCAACGGTCCAACATGCGGATCCAGGCCTACACGTCATGCAGCCGGCGCGATCGGCTACTAGGCGCGGAAGAACCGCACCGCCGCTTGCGCCAATGACGCACCCCCTCGGGGTTGTTGTAGAAGACTGAAAAAGATAAGCTTTTAGGGCCGATGCAGCGACTCGAGGCACCCCGCGCATGGCCCATCGGTGACGAAGGTCACGGGCAGGTTAGCCGTGGGAACGGGCGTGACAGTCGGCATGGCCATAGGCGGGCCGGCAGTATTTGCGCCAGTAGGCCCGCAAGAGCAGCAGGCAGATCGCCAATCAGGCTCTGGCCCCACCTGCAGGCTCGCCTCCTCCCCTGAGGTGGGCCCGGGGGCCACTGTCAGTACCCTCAATTAGGGGTACCTTCTGCTACTGCATAAAGGTGCCGCACCCGTGCAACGCCTCAAAACCACGTGGAGAATGGCGCCCAATGGGCAGGTCCAGGAGCGCCGCGTGGCAAGGAAAGAGAGTACATCCCGGTGTTCGTCGCTAGGACTGGACCCCCGCAGGAAGACACCGGACCCCTATACATACTAGTCCGGGACCCCAAGAAGGTATGTCGGATCCCCTGGAAGGCCTCAGCATTGGCAGGGTCCCGGGACGGGGAGGACCCCGGCGAAGGTAGGGGTACGGTGCTGGCACGTGTCTAGACCTTGTCCTGCACTGCCCACTGCTATCGCGTGGCTTGTGGCCCGACAATTAAACCAGCGGGCCAAGCCTGGCATAAAGCCCACCCAGCCGAGCGACCTCTACATTTATTGCTGAAAGGACGCGCCGCCTGCCACCACGCCAGTGGGCGACGCGCCCTCCCAGCATTTAATGTGTCCTGTCCAATCCAATGGCAGGCGGCGTTAGAGTCATCCAGCAGGCAGCGCGTCTGACCGGTCAGCTGGCAAACAGTGCGCCCGTGCCGAGCTGACCGGAGAGATTTTCCCCTCCGACAAAGACCAACTTGCTCCACTTGGGAGCCATTAGTCTCATCAAACACATTGTCACAAGAAACTTCAACTAGTCTAGTGGACTTGTTAAAGACTCTATATGCCCTTGTGTTTGAATCATATCCTAGTAAAAAGCCTTCTACAGCCTCAGGAGCAAATTTGGATTTTCTACCTCTTTTAACAAGAATGAAACATTTGCTACCAAAGACTCTAAAATATGAAACATTGGACTTTTTACCGGTGAGGAGTTCGTATGATGTCTTCTTGAGGATTCGGTGAAGGTAGAGCCGGTTAATGGAGTAGCAAGCAGTGTTGATTGCTTCCGCCCAAAACCGATCCGGAGTCTTGTACTCATCAAGCATGGTCTTTGCCATATCTAGTAGAGTTCTATTATTCCTCTCCACTACACCATTTTGTTGAGGTGTGTAGGGAGAAGAGAACTCATGCTTGATGCCCTCGTCCTCAAGAAAGCCTTCGATTTGTGAATTCTTGAACTCCGTCCCATTATCGCTTCTTATTTTCTTGATCCTTAATCCGAACTCATTTTGAGCGCGTCTCAAAATCCCTTTAAGGCCTCTTGGGTTTGAGATTTTTCCTGCAAAAGAACACCCAAGTGCAGCGAGAATAATCATCCACAATCACTAGACAGTACTTACTCCCGCCGATGCTTAAGTAAGCTATCAGGCTGAATAGATCCATGTGGAGTAGCTCCAGTGGCCTGTCCGTCGTTGTTATGTTCTTGTGTGGATGATGGGCGCCAACTTGCTTTCCTGCTTGACATGCGCTACAAACCCTGTCTTTCTCAAAATGAACATTGGTTAGTCGTAAAATGTGCTCTCCCTTTAGAAGTTTGTGAAGATTCTTCATTCCAACATGGGCTAGTCGGCGATGCCAGAGCCAACCCATATTAGTCTTAGCAATTAAGCAAGTGTCAAGTTCAGATCTATTAAAATCAACTAAGTATAGCTGACCCTCTAACACTCCCTTAAATGCTACTGAATCATCACTCCTTCTAAAGACAGTAACACCTACATCTGTAAATAGACAGTTGTAGCCCATATTGCATAATTGAGAAACAGAAAGCAAGTTGTAATCTAAAGAATCTACAAGAAAAACATTTTAAATAGAATGGTCAGGAGATATAGCAATTTTACCAAGTCCTTTGACCAAACCTTGATTTTCATCCCCAAATGTGATAGCTCTTTGGGGATCCTCGTTTTTCTCGTAGGAGGAGAACATTCTTTTCTCCCCAGTCATGTGGTTTGTGCATCCGCTATCAATTATCCAACTTGAGCCCCCGGATGCATAAACCTGCAAAACAATTTAGACCTTGTTCTTAGGTACCCAAACAGTCTTGGGTCCTTTGACGTTAGAAACAAGCACCTTGGGTACCCAAACACAAGTCTTGGAGCCCTTGTGTTTGCCCCCAACATATTTGGCAACTACTTTGCCTAATTTGTTAGTAAGCACATAAGAAGCATCAGAAGTCTTAAATGAAATATTAGGCTCATTTGATGTAGTAGGAGATTTCTTTTTAGGCAATTTAACATGGGTTGATTGCCTAGAACTAGATGCCTCATTTTTATACATAAAAGCATGATGTGAAACAATATGAAGTTTTCTAGCATGAATCCTCCTAATCTTGTGTTTGGGATAATTTTCAGGATATAGAATATATCCCTCATTATCCTGAACCATGGGAGTCTTGCCCTTAACAAAGTTAGACAATCTTTTAGGGGCATTAATTTTGACATTGCTTCCCTGTTGGAAACCAATGTCATCCTTGATGCCAGGGCGTCTCCCATTATAGAGCATGCTTCTAGCAAATTTAATTTTTTCATTCTCAATTTCATGCTCATTAATTTTAGCAGTTAATGTAGCTATGTGATCATTTTGTTGTTTAATTAAGGCAAGGTGATCATTTATAGCTTCTACATTAACATCTCTACATCTAGTGCAAATAGAAACATGATCAACAGTAGATGTAGATGGTTTGCAAGCATTTAATTCATCAATCTTAGCATGTAAAATGACATTCTCATTTCTAAGACTGGAAATAGCATCATTGCAAACATTTACATCTTTAGGCTTAGAAATTAATCTAGCATTTTTATCTCTAAGGCTAGAAATTGATTCATTCAATTTATCATTCTTTGCAATTAAACAAGCATTTTCATTCTTAAGATTGATAATTGAATCATTGCAAACATTTGATTTTTCAACCTTATCAATCAAATTAGCATTCTTAGTTCTAAGGTTGGAAATAGTGTCATGGCATATGCTAAGCTCATTAGTCAAGTTTTCATTTTTCTTTACTTCCTGAGCATAAGCATTTTTTACCTTAACATGCTTTTTGTTTTCCTTAATAAGGAATTCCTCTTGGCTATCCAAGAGTTCATCCTTCTCATGAATAGCTCCTATCAATTCATTCAATTTTTCTTTTTGTTGCATGTTAAGGTTGGCAAAAAGTGTAAGCAAATCATCTTCATCTTCACTAGAGCTACCCTCATCACTAGATGTTGTATATTTAGTGGAGGCTCTAGATTTTACCTTCTTCTTTTTTCCGTCCTTTGCCATGAAGCACTTGTGGCCGACGTTGGGGAAGAGGAGTCCCTTGTTGACGGCAATGTTGGCGGCATCCTCATCAGAGGAGGAGTCGGTGGAGCTCTCGTCAGAGTCCCATTCCCGACAAACATGGGCATCACCGCCCTTCTTCTTGTAGTACTTCTTCTCCTTCCTCTTTCCCTTCTTATCATCACCCCTATCACTATCACTAGACATAGGACATTTTGCAATAAAATGACCGGGCTTACCACATTTGTAACACACCCTCTTGGAGCGGGGTTTGTAGTCCTTCCCTCTCTTTTCCTTGAGGATTTGGCGAAAGCTCTTGATGATGAGCGCCATCTCCTCGTTGTCGAGCTTGGAGGCATCGATGGGAAGCCTACACGATGTAGACTCCTCTTTCTTCTCTTCCATCGCTTTGAATGCGATGGGTTGCACCTCGGGTGTAGAGGTGACGCCTTGCTCCAAGTTGACGATGTGTTTAGAGCCATTGACCATTAGTTCAAAGCTCACAAACTTTCCTATCACTTTCTCGGGAGACATTAGCTTGTATCTAGGATCACCACGTATTAATTGAACTTGAGTAGGATTACGAAATACGAGTGATCTAAGAATAACCTTGACCATCTCATGGTCATCCCATTTGGTGCTCCCGAGGCTGCGCACTTGATTCACCAAGGTCTTGAGCCGGTTGTACATGGCTTGTGGCTCCTCTCCTTGGTTGAGGACGAATCGACCGAGCTCCCCCTCGATCATCTCCCGCTTGGTGATCTTGGTCACCTCATCTCCTTCGTGCGCCGTCTTTAGGACGTCCCAAATTTCCTTGGGCTTTTTAACCCTTGCACATTATTATACTCCTCTCGACATAGAGAGGCGAGGAGTATAGCTGTGGCTTGGGAGTTAAAATGCCGGATTTGGGCGACCTCGTCCGAGTTGTAGCCCTCGTTCCCCACTGTAGGTACCTGCACTCCAAATTCAATAATGTCCCATATGCTTGCATGGAGTGAGGTTAGGTGATGCCTCATTTTATCACTCCACATGCAATAATCCTCACCATCAAAAAATGGTGGCTTGCCTAATGGAACAGAAAGTAAAGGAGCGTGCTTAGAAATACGGGGATAATGAAGTGCCTTCTTACTATACTTCTTGCGCTCATGGCGCTTAGAAGTGACGGATGCCGCATCGGAGGTGGAGGGCGACGAAGAATCGGTCTCGTAGTAGACCACTTTCTACATCTTTTTCTTCTTGTCGCCACTCCGATATGACTTGATGCGGGGAGGGGATTCCTCCTTGCCTTTGGCGCCAGACTCCCTTGATGGAGCCTTCCTGTGGCTTGTGGACTTGACGCCGATCACGATCTCCCTCTTGGCGTGATCTCCCGACATCACTTCGAGTGGTTAGACTCTAATGAAGTACCGGGCTCTGATACCAATTGAAAGTCGCCTAGAGGGGGGTGAATAGGCAGAATCTGAAATTTATAACTTAAAACACAATCTACAAGCTAGGGTTAGTGTTAGAATAAAATCCGAGTCCGGGAGAGAGGGGGAAAACAAATCAAAAGCAAATGAATCGGATGACACGGTGATTTGTTTTACCGAGGCTCAGTTCTTGAGAACCTAGTCCCCGTTGAGGTGGTCATAAAGACCGGGTCTCTTTCAATCCTTTCCCTCTCTCAAACGGTTACCTAGACCGAGTGAGGCTTCTTCCTTAATCTCATGGGTCACTTAGACCCCGCAAGGACCACCACACAATTGGTGTCACTTGCCTTGCTTACAAAGCACTTGAGAGTAAGAAGTGAGAAAGAAAAGAAAGCCAAGACAAGCAAAACAAGAGCAACAAAGAAACACAAGTGGTCTTCTCACAAGTCCTAAAGCACTAGAATTGAAATTGGGGACTTTGATTGGATCAGAGACTTTGATTTGTGTCTTGGAGTGTTGCACTTTGCTCTTGTATTGAATGAGGAATTTTGAATGCTTGGATGCTTGGAGTGGTGGTGGTTGGGGGGTATTTATAGCCCTCAACCACCAAAACAGCCGTTGGGGATGGCTGCTGTCGATGGGCGCACTGGATAGTCCGGTGTGCCAGCCACGTCACCCAACCGTTAGGGTTTGACCGTTGGAGCTTCGTCTTCTTGTGGCACCAGACAGTCCGGTGCCGCACCGGACAGGTACTGTTCACTGTCCGGTGCGCCTCTGACGGCTGCGCTGCCCTGCCGCGCACTGTTTTGCGCACTGTTCATCTAGAATTTAGCTTTTGCAGGCGACCGTTGCGCGAAGTAGCTGTTGCTCCGCTGGTGCACCGGACAGTTCGGTGAATTATAGCGGAGCGCGGCCTCATAAACCCGAAGTTGAAGAGTTCGGAGTCGTACGGCCCTGGTGCACCGGATACTGTCTGGTGGCACACCGGACAGTCAGGTGCGCCAGACCAGGGTGCTCTTCGGTTTCTTTTGCTCCTTACTTTTTGAACCCTAACTTTAGTCTTTTTATTGGTTTGTGTTGAACCTTTATGCACCTGTGGAATATAAAATCTAGAGCAAACTAGTTAGTCTAATATTTGTGTTGGGCATTCAACCACCAAAATTATTTGTAGGAAAAGGTTAAACCCTATTTCCCTTTCAAATGTCACCAAGGATGGAGTTGACGGGGTGATCTCATTGGATTGCTTGGTGGACTCTTCGGTGTGGAGGTCTTTGACCCTGTACTTCTTGCTCATCTTCCTTGTCTTCATTGTCTTCATCTCCCCCTTGATCATTGACCTCTTCTTGAGGTGGCTCATCCTCTTAATCTTCTTCTTCATTATCTTGAGCCTGATCCTCATCTTGGGTTGGTGGAGATGCTTGGTTGGAAGATAATGGTTGATCTTGTGCTTGTGGAGGCTCTTCAGATTCCTTAGGACACACATCCCCAATGGACATGTTCCTTAGCGCCACGCATGGAGCCTCTTCATCATCAAGCTCATCAAGATCAACTTGCTCCACTTGGGAGCCATTAGTCTCATCAAACACAACGTCACAAGAAACTTCAACTAGTCCAGTGGACTTGTTAAAGACTCTGTATGCCCTTGTGTTTGAATCATAACCAAGTAAAAAGCCTTCTACAGCTTTGGGAGTAAATTTAGATTTTCTACCTCTCTTAACAAGAATAAAACATTTACTCCCAAAGACTCTAAAATATGAAACATTGGGCCTTTTACCGGTGAGGAGTTCATAAGATGTCTTCTTGAGGATTCGGTGAAGATATAACCGGTTGATGGAGTAGCAAGCAGTGTTGATTGCTTCCGCCCAAAACCGGACCGGTGTCTTGTACTCATCAAGCATGGTCCTCGCCATGTCCAATAGAGTTCTGTTCTTCCTCTCCACTACACCATTTTGTTGAGATGTGTAGGGAGTGGAGAACTCATGCTTGATTCCCTCCTCAAGAAAGCCTTCGATTTGAGAGTTTTTGAACTCCATTCCGTTGTCGCTTCTTATCTTTTTGATCCTTAATTCGAACTCATTTTGAGCCCATCTTAAGAATCCCTTTAAGGACTCTTGGGTTTGTGATTTTTCCTGCAAAAAGAACACCCAAGTGAAGCGAGAATAATCATCCACAATAACTAGACAGTACTTACTCCCGTCGATGCTTATGTAAGCGATCAGGCTGAATAAATCCATGTGTAGTAGCTCTAGCGGCCTGTCTGTCGTCATGATGTTATTGTGTGGATGATGAGCACCAACTTGTTTTCTTGCTTGCTATAAACCCTGTCTTTCTCAAAATGAACATTTGTTAGTCCCAAAATGTGTTCTCCCTTTAGAAGCTTGTGAAGATTCTTCATTCCAACATGGGCTAGTCGGCGATGCCAGAGCCAACCCATATTAGTCTTAGCAATTAGACAAGTGTTGAGTTCAGCTGTGTTCTCATTAAAATCAACTAAGTATAGCTGACCCTCTAACACTTCCTTAAATGCTATTGAATCGTCACTTATTCTAAAGACAGTAACACCTATATCTGTAAAAAGATAGTTGTAACCCATTTTGCATAATTGAGAAACTGAAAGCAAATTGTAATCTAAAGAATCTACAAGAAAAACATTGGAAATAGAATGGCCAGGAGATATAGCTATTTTACCCAAACCTTTGACCAATCCTTGATTTCCATCCCCGAATGTGATAGCTCATTGGGGATCTTCGTTTTTCTTCTAGGAGGTGAACATTCTTTTCTCCCCAGTCATATGGTTTGTGCATCCGCTGTCAATTATCCAACTTGAGCCCCTGGATGTATAAACCTCCAAAACAATTTAGGCCTTGTTCTTAGGTACCCAAACCGTCTTGGGTCATTTGACGTTAGAAACAAGAACCTTGGGTACCCAAACACAAGTCTTTGAACCCTTGTGTTTGCCCCCAACATATTTGGCAACTATTTTGTCTAATTTATTAGTTAGCACATAAGATACATCAAAAGTCTTAAATGAAACATTGTGCTCATTTGATGCAACATGAGTTTTATTTTTAGGCAATTTAACACGAGTTGATTGCCTAAAGCTAGAAGCCTCTTTTTTATACATAAAAGCATGATGAGAAACATTATGAGGTTTCCTAGCATGAATTCACCTAATCTTGTGCTCAGGATAATTAGCAGGATACATAATATAGCCCTCATTATCCTGAACCATGGGAGCCTTGCCCTTAACAAAATTAGACAATCTTTTAGGGGCATTAAGCTTGACATTGTTTCCCTGTTGGAAACCAATGCCATCCTTAATGCCAGGGCGTCTCCCATTATAGAGCATGCTTCTAGCAAATTTAAATTTTTCATTTTCTATTTCATGCTCATTAATTTTAGCAGTTAATTGAGCTATATGATTATTTTATTGTTTAATTAAAGCAAGGTGATCATTTATAGCATCAACATTAATATCTCTACATCTAGTACAAATAGAATCATGTTCGATAGTAGATGTAGAGGGTTTGCAAGCATTTAATTCATCTATCTTAGATTTTAGTATGGCATTTTCATCTCTAAGATAGGAAATAGAATCATTGCAAACATTTAAATCTTTAACCTTAGAGATTAAACTAGCATTTTCAGTTCTAAGGCTAGAAATTGATTCATTCAAATTATCAATCTTAGCAATTAAACTAGCATTCTCAGTTCTAATGTTGGAAACAGTGTCATGGCAAATGCTAAGCTCTTTAGTCAAGTTTTCACATTTTTCTACTTCCTGAGCATAAGCATTTTTTACTTTAACATGCTTTTTGTTTTCCTTAATAAGGAATTCCTCTTGGCTATCCAAGAGTTCATCCTTCTCATGAATAGCTCCTATTAATTCATTTAATTTTTCCTTTTATTGCATGCTAAGGTTGGCAAAAAGAGTAAGCAAATCATCTTCATCTTCACTAGAGCTACCTTCATCACTAGATGTTGTATATTTGGTGGCTCTAGATTGTACCTTCTTCTTTTTGCCGTCTTTTGCCATGAAGCACTTATGGCCGACGTTGGGGAAGAGGAGTCCCTTGTTGACGGTGATGATGGCGGCGTCCTCGTCGGAGGAGTCAGTGGAGCTCTCATCGGAGTCCCATTCCTGACACACGTGGGCATTGCCGCCCTTCTTCTTGTAGTATTTATTCTTCTCCTTCTTCTTCCCTTGTCGTCGCCCCTGTCACTGTCACTAGACATAGGAAATTTAGCAATAAAATGACCGGGCTTACCACATTTGTAACACACCCTCTTAGAGCGGGGTTTGTAGCCCTTCCCTCTCCTTTGCTTGAGTATTTGGCGGAAGCACTTGATGATGAGCGCCATTTCCTCGTTGTCGAGTTTGGAGGCATCGATAGGAATCCTACTTGGTGTAGAATCCCTCCTCTTCTTCCGTCACCTTGAATGTGACGGGTTGCCCCTCGGGTGTGGAGGTGGCGCCTTGCTCCAAGTTTACGATGTGTTTGGAGTCTTTGATCATTAGCTCAAAGCTCACAAACTTGCCTATCACTTCCTCGGGAGACATTAATTTGTATCTAGGATCCCCACGAATTAATTGCACTTGTGTAGGATTGCGAAAAACAAGTGATCTAAGAATTACCTTGACCATTTCATGGTCATCCCACTTGGTGCTCCCGAGGTTGCGCACTTGGTTCACCAAGGTCTTGAGCCGGTTGTACATTGTTTGTGGCTCCTGTCCCTTGTTGAGGACGAATCGACCGAGTTCTCCCTCGATCATTTTGCGCTTGGTGATCTTGGTCACCTCATCCCCTTCGTGCGCTGTCTTGAGGACGTCCCAAATTTCTTTGGCACTCTTTAACCCTTGTATCTTATTATACTCCTCTCGACACAAGGAGGCGAGGAGTATAGTTGTAGCTTGGGAGTTGAAGTGCCTAATTTGGGCAACCTCGTCCGAGTCGTAGCCCTCGTCCCCCACCTTAGTTACCTGCGCTCCAAACTCAACAATATCCCAAATGCTTTCGTGGAGTGAGGTTAGGTGATGCCTCATTTTATCACTCCACATACAATAATCTTCACCATCAAAATATGGTGGTTTGCCTAAGGGAACGGAAAGTAGAGGAGCACACTTAGAAATACGGGGATATCAAAGGGGCATCTTACTATACTTCTTGCGCTCATGGCACTTAGAAGCGATGGACGAGTCAGAGCTTGATGTGGAGGGCGACGATGAGTCGGTCTCGTAGTAGACCACTATCTTCATCTTCTTTTTCTTGTCGCCTTTCCGATGGGACTTGATGGAGGAAGAGGATTCCTCCTTGTGCTTGTTGCCAGACTCTCTTGAGAGAGTCCACCCCAAGCTTGCGGGCTAGTCGTCGGTCATGATCTCCCTCTTGGCATGATCTCCCGACATCACTTCGAGTTGTTAGACTCTAATGAAGCACCGGGCTCTCATACCAATTGAAAGTCGCCTAGAGGGGGGTGAATAGGCGTAATCTGAAATTTACAACTTAAAACAACAAACTACAAGCCGGGGTTAGCGTTAGAATTAAAACCGAGTCCGAGAGAGAGGGGGGAAACAAATCAACCAATAAATAACACGAGTGAAAATGGTGATTTGTTTTACCGAGGTTCGGTTCTAAAGAACCTCGTCCCCGTTGAGGTGGTCACAAGGACCGGGTCTCTTTCAACCCTTTCCCTCTCTCAAACGATCACTTAGACCGAGTGAGCTTTCTCCTTAATTTTCACGAGTCACTTAGACCCCGCAAGGACCACCACACAATTGGTGTCTCTTGCCTTGCTTACAAAGCACTTGGGAACAAGAATGAGGAAGGAAAAAAGCAATCCAAGCAACAAGAGCGCAAAGAACACGAACAAACTCTCTCTCAAGTCACTAGGTGATTGGAATGGATTTGGGACTTGGAGAGGCTTTGATTCTATTGAATTGTGTCTAGGAGTGAATGCACTAGCTCTTGTATTGAATGTGGAGTGCTGGAAACTTGGATGCTTGGAGTGGTGGTGGTTGGTGGGTATTTATAGCCCTCAACCACCATATAGCCGTTGGGGTAGGTTGCTGTCGATGGGCGCACCGGACACTGTCCGGTGCGCCAGCCACGTCACCCAACGGTTAGGGTTCTAGAGCAGTTGACCGTTGGAGCGCTTGTCCTCTTGTGGCACCAGACAGGTCCTGTTCACTGTCCGGTGCGTCTCTGACTTCTGATCTGACTTCTGCCATGCATAGTAGCGCACTGTAGCGTTTGCAAAGTCAACCGTTACGCGAAGGAGTCGTTGCTCCGCTGGTGCACCGGATAGTCCGGTGGCACACCGGACAGTCCGGTGAATTATAGCGGAGCACGCCCGGAGAAACCCGAGAGTGGCCAGTTCGTTCCTGTATGGCCCTGGTGCACCGGACACTGTCCGGTGCGCTAGGCCAGAGCACACTCGGTTTCTTTGCTCCTTTGTAGTTGAACCCTATCTTGAATATTTATTGGTTTATGTTGAACCTTTATGCACCTGTGGACCATACATTCTAGAGCAAACTAGTTAGTCCAATATTTGTGTTGGGCATTCAACCACCAAAATTAATTGTGGGAAAAGGTTAACCCTATTTCCCTTTCAATAGGCGATGACTTTCTCATTCTGCATAAGTACACATCCCAAACCTTGTCTTGAAGCATCACAGAAAATGACGAAACTCTGGTGGATGTCTGGTAATGTTAAAACTGATGTGGTTGTGAGTATCTTCTTTATGCTTTGGAAACTTTCTTCACACTTTGGGGTCCACACAAATTTATTGTCTTTCTTGAGGAGCTCGATCATGGGTCTTGCTATGCTGGAGAATCCTTTGATAAAATGGCGGTAATATCCCACCATTCCCAAGAAGCTTCGAACTTCACTGACGTTGGATGGTTGTTTCCACTTGGATACTGCTTCTACCTTAGATGGGTCCACTTCTATCCCTTCAGTTGTTAAGATATTCCTGAGGAAGGCTATCTTTTCTAACCAAAATTTGCATTTGCTAAGCTTAGCATAGAGTTGATGTGCTCTGAGTCTTCCGAGGACAACCCGGAGGTGATGCTCATGATCTTCGTGACTCTTGAAGTAGATAAGGATGTCGTCAATAAAGACTACGACAAACTTATCCAACTCTTCCATAAATACCTTATTCATAAGATTCATGAAGAAGGCAGGTGCGTTGGTTAGTCCAAAGGGCATTACTGTGAACTCATACTGTCCGTACCGGGTGACAAATGTCGTCTTCTGAATGTCTGCTTCCTTGATTCTTAGCTGGTGATATCCTGACCTTAGATCAATCTTGGAGAAATACTTGGCCCCCTCAATCTGGTCGAAGAGGTCGTCAATCCGAGGTAGTGGATACTTGTTTTTTATTGTTACTTCATTTAAGGATCGATAGTCAATGCACATTCTCATGCTTCCATCCTTCTTGGTGATGAACAAGACTGGTGCTCCCCAAGGAGATGAACTGGGACGAATGTACCCTTTCTGTTGAAGTTCTGCGATCTGGAGCTTCAGTTCTGCCAATTCTGTGGGAGCCATGCAGTATGGTCTCTTTGCGATTGGTGCGGTGCCTGGGGTCAGATGAATGTAGAATTCTACCTCTCTTTCCAGAGGCATTCCTGGCAATTCTTCCGGGTACACATCCATAAACTCTTCTACCACAGACATACTTCCTGCTGCTAGGCTAAACACCATTGGATCTTGGGTTGGTGGCTGAGCCTTACATGAAACTAACTTTCCTTGGTGGTCAGTGAGAAGAATGGTCTTATCTGCGCAACTTATGACGCCATTATGCCTAGTTAACCAATCCATCCCTAAGATCACATCAATTCAGCGGGATGGCAGGACAGCTAAGTCTGCCAAGAATACTACCCCACTTAAAAGAATTCTGACTTGGGAGCATTTAAGGTGGCACAGGAGGTCTGACCCTGGGGTTCGGGTGACCAAGAGAATTTCTAGAGATGTAGTGGGAATGCCATGCTTTTCCACAAAACTAGTGGCTATGAATGAATGGGGTGCTCCTGAATCAAAAAGTACAGCAGCGGGGGTTAATTCGACTAGGAACTCACCGAGTACTACTCCCGGGGCTTGCTGAGCTTCTTGAGCGTCGACATGATTTACTCGTGCCCTGCCATGAAACTGGGTCTTGCTTAGCTGGCTGTTGGAGGAGGGTGCCTTGGAGGCAGGTGTTGGAGCATTCTTGGGGCCATTCACCGAGTTGGAGTAGGTAGGTACGGATGTCTTCAGCTGAGGACAATTATTCGTGTAGTGACTGGGGTCTCCACAGTGCCAACAAGCATTGGCTGGAGGTTGGTTGCTTGCAACGGATGGAGCATGGAGGGAACTTTGACCCGGCTGGCTGAAACGTGACAGAGCGGACCCTGCTGGCTTGCTGTAGCTCGGACCTTGGGCAGGAAACCCAAAAGATCGAACTATCTAGTGCCTGTCCTGCTACTGAGCTTAGAGGACTTGAAACTTCCTCTTGAGGTGAACCTTTTCTTCTTCTCTAGCCCTTTCCACCTGTATGGCCTTGTTTGAGAGGTGCGAGAAACTGAGAAAATCTTAGCTGGCGAGGATAGTTTTGAGTTCTGGTCTCAGCCCCTTCAAGAAACGGGCCATCTTCTTGGCTTCCGTGTTGACATCATCTGGCGCATAGCGAGCCATTTCTGTGAATTTGTGAATGTATTCACTGACAGATCTCCCTCCTTGAGTTAACTCCTGAAACTCTTCTTCTTTGAGCTGGACGATCCCTAGGGGTACATGATGTTCTCGGAAAGTGGCTTCAAATTCTGCCCAGGTAGCATCTCTGATGGCAGCGCTAAAGGTATCCCACTAGGATAGGGCCATCCCGGAGAGTTGATGAGCAGTATGATGAACACACTAGTTTTCAGGGCATCCGATGGCCTCTAACTTCTTTTTTACTGTGCGCAGCCAGTCATCAGCGTTGAGCGGGTTGCTGGATCTGGCAAATGTGGGAGGCTTGAGCCTTAGAAACTCTCCCATCATGTCCTAAGTCCTTCCTCCATTCGGGCACTAGTTCTCGAGGCATCTGGTGAGGACCTCAATGAGTCGGGTTTGGTTGGCCAGAACTTGGGCTAGGTCTAATGGCAGCTCCAGACGTGCGGGGAGGTGGGTTTCACTCCCTTCTCTAGCGACTTTTCCTTCAGCACCTAGGGGAGACCTTGCTCCAATCCCTGAGGCGGTAGGCATGGTTTTATCCGAGGCCATCTGCCAGAGGGGAGAAAGGATTACTACTATGCATATGCCATATTTTTTTCTCAAACACGTTATTTTATTCAGCACTCAAGTTCATTACAAGCATACAATCGCCACAGATCACACTACGCGTGAGTGTTTTCTAAGGTGTCCCCAAACTCCCTGAGAAGATTGTCAAGGCTAGCCAGGGACACTTCCTCAACGTCAGAAAAGTTTTCTATCCCTGAGGGAGGCAGTCTTAGCAGGGCTTCCTCTTTTCGGTCAGTCTAGCATCCTTGGCTCTTTGTAACACCCCTGGTGTTACTGTTACTAAAACTTGAGCATGACATCATAAACATTGGCATTGCATATGTTTGACACATCTAGAGTGCATTCACTAGGTAAAAATTTCAAACAAGTTGTATTGTTCTAGTGTTTTGCAAATAGAACCCTAGAATAGGGGACTTAACCCTAAATGGGGTTTAAAGGGGTAAAACATGACCCAAATTGAGAAAACCCTAAGGTTTAAGGAAAACAATCATAAAATGTTACTAAAGATGGATCTACATTACATTCATAGCCCTGAGAAACCAGAAACCCTAATTGAAACCCTGGAAAACCCCAAATTCAAACCCTAGGGGCCTATGTGCAAAAGTAGTGCACATTGGGACTAAAGTGTGAAAACTACTATGTTAAAGCATATAAAGTCATTTGGTTCACAAATGTGTGGATTTGTAAGATAAACCTTGGATTTTGGACTTATTTGCAAAATAGACCTCAATTGAGTTCTATACTAAGTCTGAAATGTAGATCAGAACGCCAGCACAACAGCTCTCACCGCCGACGACTCCCTCCGCCTCGATTCGTGCCGTTGTCGCCGCGATTTGTGCTCGAATGGTTTGGATAGCGCTCAGGGTCACACAAATATCATCGCCATGGATAACTCCGGCCAGTAAACTATTCCGGCCGTCATGTCCACTTGTCGTGCGGTCGGTCGAAGTTATCCTCGCCGGAGTTGGCTGCCCGACGACCGAACACCGAGGGCCTCTGCGCAAACCTCGGCGTTCGGTCGTCTGCGCAAACCTGCCCCGCGGAGGGCCTCTGCACAAACCTGCCCCGCGGAACGCCGAGGAAAACAGTAACAGAGCCCACTTCAAGTTATCCAAAACACCGAGGGCCTCTGCGCAAACCTGCCCCGCGGGCGCGCGCTTCTGCTATTGCTGGGTCGATCTGGGCCAGATGTAGCCCAGTACTATTCACAAGTTTCTCTTTTTCTTTTTATTCCAGAGCTAAAACAATTCTAGAAATTGGTATAAAAATCCTAAAAATGTCAAACCAATTTTGTTAGATTCCTTATTTTCCATGGAATTTAATAAAAATAGTACCATGATTTTTAGGTCAAATAGGGAATTTTGGGGTATTTAAAATAGCCTAAAGCATTGCTTCTAGATTTTTAGAAAATAGATGATAATCCCAAAAATGCCCAAACTTTTTATATGAGCTCTACACATTATTTAGAAGCCTTGGGTAGAGTTTGGTTTGATTTGGACCTTGTTTGATAACTAGAACCCAAAACCCTACCTCTGCCCTTTGAATTCCTTTACTGACTCCGGAAACCCTAAGTTCTCGGAGAACCGTGAAGGAAAATTGTATTCAAGAACCTTAGATAATAAATTCTTATTATCTTTGCACTTTCATGAGCATTACATGGCATTCATTCTTATATACACAAATACATGGTTCTGCTTAGAAAACGAAGAAGTCGAAATAACCGAAGAGAAGACACCACCACCACCTTCAGAATCTCACGCAGGAAACTGTTTCTACCTTGATATCTGCGGGTCTGAGCCTGACTCACATATCAACAAAGGCAAGCCCCGGTGCATTTGCCACCTTCCTTGATGTTTTTAAAATCTTTCTCACTTGCTTGATGCATTAGGTAATAGGAGTTGAATGCTTAAACAATTCCTGCATTTCCTTCCTTGAACTTAATTACTTTCCTTGAAACCCTGTTTTTACAAAAGGTTTTACTATGCTTAGTATTGCTCTAGTAAAACAAAAGGTTTTGGTTTACAAAAGATGATTGGCAAAGTGGGAAGGATGTTTTGAAAATAAAACTTGATGGTGGATCCATCATGGCCGTGATGGGTTCAACATCGGAAAAGATGTACCTCTGCTAGGTACCAAGCTTTGGGTTTTAAATAATTAAGCTGAGACCAGGCGGGTGACTTGCACGAGAAAGAGAGTCTCGATGTAGTGTCTCCGTCTGAGTCGACTAAGGACCGTCTCGATGTAGGCTTGATGACCGGGGACCCTTTTAACTGGTCACATGCCTCGCCATGAGTAAGCCTTGCCTCGGGCAGACTAAGGCCAGAATAAGATAACACGGAATGGGCGTGGAGCGGTGGCGGGAGTAGCGTGTACCCTCCATGGCAAGAGGCTGGACGATGGTGTATCTGTGCTCTCGGTTCGCGTGAACCTGATCTGGTCTTAAGAACCCCGATGGCGGGTTGACATATGCAAGGGTTAAGTGCTACATATGTCGTGTGATCGGAGATCCTCACCTGAGTATAATCGATTCAGATCGCCGTACCTTCGGCGGTCATGAAGACTTGGTCACTGCCCTATACGTAGAACTCCAGTAAAGATGAAGGACTTGTTAAGAAATTGGCTAGTGCAGGTGAAGTGATTGAACTAGGTTAGAAAGAACTCTAGATGCAGGTAATTTTACCTAACCTGAAAATAAAACTGGATTTTTAAGGATCCACTTTTAGTAAGCATTTATGCAAAACAGAGTCTTTGATCTTTGAGAAACCTTACCTTGACTCCCCTATAACCAGCATACCCTTGAGAGTCTTTTCTTTAGTCGGGTAAGACTTGCTGAGTAATTCCATACTCAGGGTTTTATTCCCTATTGTTTTTAGGTGAGGAATCAACAAATTTTTGTTGCTTTTGTACCAAGGTGGTGACAAATGAAGAAAAGCAAGAATGAGGCTGCGGGAGGACCTAGTCCTCCATAAAAACTTTTATGTAAAAACTTATCGGGAGGAGTTTTTACCTCCCTTGGTATTGTAATAATAAGTACTCCGCACTCGTGTTTACTTGCTGGTCTATAATAACTAACTTTATCTTACTTTCAAATAAATGTAAGTTATGTAATCGCTTCCGCATTTCTGTATCTCCGATGTTCTGTAATGTCTGCGTGACGGGTAAAACGCTCTTGGGAAAGATGAGAAAAGCAGATACCGAACTTGTCAAGTGATTCAGGGGCATCTACAGGATTGTCTGAGGTCCGTTGGACAAGGACAACTGTAGGTGGGCCTAATGACTTGGGAGGTTCCGTTGTAACACCCTAGGTGTTACTCAGGGTGTCCACCCCAGGGTTACCCCTGTTTACCCATTATCACATGAAGATTGAATTGGGCAAAGTATACCAAACTTGGAATTCTAGGTCCTAAGCAAGTGTAACCCACCTTGGATGTCCTGCCCTAGCTTATAATGCACATCTAAGTGGGGATCTCCCAAAATCCTAAAGCAAAACCCCCATAGGCAATAAGAACCCTAATTGAAGCCATGACCAAAAGATCATGTAAACCTTATGATCATGGTTTGGGCCAAATATAAAAGTTGTAATATACTTAATAACCTACAATTAATAGTAAGGAAGTACCCCCAAAAAGTTTTCAGAAAGGCCCTAAAAAGATCACCAAAGGTTGAACACAAGGGAGAAATTCAGGATTTGCTTAAGTCGAAAACCAACCCTTGAGCAAAGATCCCACATGTTCACCTTGATCCCCTTTTCAAAACCTGTCGACCCAATTGACAAAATGGCGCCAAATTAACCCTAGAATGCCCTGGAAAAATTTGAACCCAAGCCAAAACCGTTTGACACGAGTTGGCACTGGTTTTGTCTCGGATTGAACAGTGCAGACAGACAAGACTTGGCGCCACCATATCTCCTCAACCAGACCACATCTACTCTTGGAACTCACATGAACTAGGTGGCTCTAGGTGCAGGGAAGAGATCTCCCACAGGCGGTAGGGCAAGATTCGTACGCCTGGCCGCTCAGCAGAGCGAAGAACACGGGCAGAAGCAACACGCCACGTGTTCGACGCGCTCTGAGCTCGCTAGAGCACGCCCGCGCGCGCCCCCTCGTGCCCCGCGTCGCGCCAAACGGTCGAGCCGGCGCCCTGACCGCGCCACGGCTATAAAACCCGCCCCAGTGCTCGGCTGCCTTCCCCATCGCCTCCTCCGTACCTCGCCTGACTTGCCCGAGCCAGCCATTAGCTCCGACGACGTCCCCGTGACCCGCCAGTGCCGCCCGAGAGCAACCACCGTGGCCAACCCCTCTCCTGTCCTCCTCCGTTCAATCCAGGCCCCCAGATAGCTTCCTGGTGAGGCCGTGAGACTTGCTCAAGCTTGACCCGAGGACCCGCGTCACCGGAATAACCAAATCGTGCTCACCGGAGTTCAAGAACCCGCCGGCGCACGTGGACCGGGTAAGCCCCTGCACCGTTTTCCAATTCGATGCGCGCATGGCCTCTGTGTCACCCCGTGAAGCTCCTCGTGCACCCTAATTGAACTATACCGCCGTGGTTTGGCCGGAACAGGCGCCGCCGACGATCCCCGCCGCCTGTGCTCGTGGCCAGGGTAACTCCGACCACCTCCGGCGACGACCCGCACATCGACGTGACCGTCGCAACCTCCCGGACGTCACTGACCACCCCACCGGAGCTCTACCGCCGCCGGTAAGCCCCACCGCCGTAATCTACGCCGCGGGTACTGTTTAAGCCGGTCAGGGAGCGCGGGTTAGATTTCCGATAAGTCCAGGGGGCTTTGCGCAATGTCAGTGACCCAAGCCAATAGTGGACCAAGGGCTGTTCTGTGAGAAAAGAAAAGGAGAAACCCCAGGGGCCTCAGCGTAAACCGGTTTTCTTTTCCTTTTTCAAAATTTATTTTTCTTTTTATATGACAGATAACTTAATAAATGCATAACTTGAAGAATAATCATCCAAAAATTATCAAACCAATTTTGCTAGACTCTGGAAAATATGAACTATCAGATAAAAATAATAAAACCCATAGTTCCTGTATCCTTTTCTGAAGTTTTGAATTAAATAAGAAAACCACTCAAAACTCAATATTAGAAGGAAAAATAGGAATATTATTTGACCAGGGTTAGAAAAATTTGGAGAAGTTTATATCTACCTACTGACCTGTTTAAAAATATTGAACCTCTCTGTCTACTCCATTTAAATTAGTTTTACCCCTTATTCTATAATATGCTTAGGGATAAGGAAAATAGAAAATGTAATTTAATTAATGAACCAGAGAGTACCTCTATTTTTGTTAGGTTACTTATTCAATATAGTTCACTGGAAAAATACATCATACCCTGGTTTAGTATAAAATAAATAGGATACCTTTTATTCTAAGAAAACAAGGAAAACTTAGAAAATCCCTACAAAAATAACCCTAAGGTGAAAATTCCTCAAACCTTAGGACAACTAATGTTTTGATAATAAGAACTTAGGAAAAATCTGAAATCTGTTGTTTGATATTTTTCAAATGACAAGTTAGTTCTAAACACCCTTTTTGCACCAAACTTTAGAAATCCACCATTAAATAACCATCATGTGGCTCTCTGTCATTTTTGGTACAAGAGCTTATTATCACTGTTAGAGGCCAACAAAAATAACCCTTAGGTCAGGACCCACTTTAATAAAGGACTTGTAGTGCAAAGTGGCTTAATTGCCCCACTTTTTGTTATTTTTGTATACAGCCTAGCCTTTTTATTTTGAATCCCATATTCTTAAGACAGGCCATATTGACCAAGGGCAAGCCACTGTAATTTTTGTGGAATTATTGAAAATAGTTAATTCATCTTGGTAGCTCAAACCCCACTAGAATTCATAAATGAACACTAAAGAGAGGAAAATAAACAATGGAAATTAGTATCCTCCTAAGACCCTTGTAAATTGTTCCCTGAAATAGAAATATACAAATGCAATACCAATTCTCCTTGTTTACCCCAAATAAAGACTTAAATATAAAAGTGCTAAACATAAACCACTAGAAGACCCACATAGCCAGGGAACCCTAAGTTAATTCTTAACTTAGTTTCTGTAGCTTCATGTTCTTAAATCTTGCATAATCGTGACATACATGTTCATTGCATTTCGATAGACTGTAATCTTGCTGACGGAGAGTACATCCTCGTGCCGGAGCAAGGAGCTGCCTAGGAGGTTGCCCCAGATCCAGCACCAGAGCCTGCACCAGAGGACCTGCCTGCCACTGCTTTGGAAGGCAAGCCCCGGTTTTATGCATAACCTGTTCTATATGATATTTTACTACACTTAATGTTTGTAGGCTTGTATTGTGCACTTAAGTGTAGGAGTTGATCTAAACCCTAGTTGCATGATCTCAGGAATCCTATTGAGATGAATACTAGTATGCTAGGTCTAGTAGCTGCTTTATTAATTAGGATCTCGGTAAAAGTCGAGTGATTTTTCTAGCACTCGCGCGAGGTCAGGAATTGGCTGTATCCACTTTCTTATCTTATTGATGTTGGTTTGTGGGCAACAATCCATGGGGATTGGTTGTTCACGGGATAAAAATTTGAATAAGGATTAAGGTGTGGTACCGTGAGTCAAGCGTTTGAACGTACTAAGCACATGCCGAGAAATATGGTAAATCGGTAAGCCTAGTACCTGAGTGAACCTGCCCGCAGACATATCCCCTCACGCGACCTGAGACGAGGTCTCCCATTCCGGTTATGGTGGGTACAAGTGCGGTCACTGCACGACGGCCAGTCGGGGTCAGTGAGGCATTGTACGCCAAGGCGGTGAGCCCTGATCTGTTGCCAGGGAATCGATGGGGACGGTTGATGTGTGTGGGGACGGAGTGCCCCTACATATCGTGTGTTTAGGTTTACCTTGCAAGGATAAAAACTCGATTCGAATCGTCTGCTTCTCGCAGCTAATGAGACTGCTTGATCCATGCTGCTGCATTGAGTAACAAGTGGAACTGTGTTGAGATGATACAAGATATTGATTGCTAAAAATGCTTGCTACTATGTATGAGTAGATAGTACACTTTTAGCCTTAAGAGAGTCACACTTAATTTTGACAAAGTTAAAATCTTGATTTAGAAACTCAGCTAGTGCTTTTGGCAACCAAACCCCACAGCCAAACAGCTGCATGTCTAGAGGTAGAGGAGTATAGACTCCTCACACCGGGTAAGTCTAGCTGAGTATTAGTATACTCAGCCTTGCTTGTGGCATAATTTTTACAGGTTCTCTGGAGGAAATGGCTGCTGGAGTGACTTGGCCATCCACCTTGCCACCGGGTTGGACTGTCGAGTGGGACCCTGCCTCGGCTGAGGAGGAGCATGAGGAGTGATGGGATAGGCTTCCCCATCTCTCTATTTATTTAACGTTAGTTTATTTCCGCTGCACTTCAAAACAATGATGGTCACTTTTGCAAAAACTCCGATGATGATGATGATGATGATGTAATAATTTAATACTCTGACATGTATGGTTTTATGCTTTATTGTATTTGCTCTGTGACTCACCATCGAGTGAGATTGTGGTACTTGATCCTGTCAGTGGCCGTGTCGGACTAGATCCGAGGGATTGATGGGTTATTCCCATTTAAGTGTGGTCTAGCCTCTAAGGCAGGGCTTGGGCACTTAAGTTGGAATAATTCGGGCAGTTCCGCCACAGCTGGTATCGAAGCTTGTACCACCACAGAGGAATCAATAAACCATAAATGCCATCCCTTTTCTAAAGTAAAATTTGATAGAAACAATGTTGGATAGATCGTAGGACGAGCAGGATAGACCTAGGACGTGAAGCCTTAGGATAATAGAAGGGTAGCTAGGTGGCTAAGTGACTAGGCCCTACAGGCCACTTTTTAAAGGATGGGAGTTCTTCCCTATTCCTTTTTATCTTCTGGAGAGGTCGTTCAGGACGCGCATGCATGCATTCTTAATTAAGCAAATGGACAACTAAGTAAAAGGACTTAAAAACAAGATAACAGCCAACTAGGTCCCCAATGCCTTTTTCTTTTAACTAGAGACAGGCTGAGTTTTATTTTCCTTGTTCTTTTTGTAATTCCTTTTCTGTTACTTACGCTTAACCGTGCACAGATGACTTCCCACGGATCCTCCGATGACGGAAATGCACTGACCCACACTGACGGACTTGCACGAGAGGGTTTTCCCCGCATCTTGTGGGAGGTACTTCAGGGGGCAGGATACTTGACACCCCCTCAGTACGCGGTGCAGCAGTTCGAGAAGCACCGGGTGCCTCGCTGTAGGGTGAGGATGACTTTGGAGCCTCATCCCCTGCAGCCAGGCTGGCGCTCCTTGGACTCTGAGTCTTTCGGATACCGAGCGGAGGACACGATCGAGGCAATCGCTCTGCATGGACTGACTACTTTCTGCGGATTCCATCCCTTGGAGCTGGCTACCCACCCCATTGGGTTGTTCCCCGCGGAAAAGGAGGACGACCCGATGTGGAAGGATCGGGTGGAGCATGCCAAGGACATCTGGGCTCTCTACCCAGGCCACACCGCTCACTTGTCGGTACGATGCATGAACGCTCTGTATCGTCTGCAAGTAATGCGTGGGGAGGCAATGTCTCATCTGATGGCATTGCTGGAGGCCACCAAGATCACCCTGGATAACAGGGAGGAGCTCGTGGTGGACTTGTCCCAGGAGCTGGTGGAAAAAGATTTGCAAGTGGAGTAGCTGTCTGATGAGATTCATGAGTTGGAGGAGCTAGTGGGCACCAGGGAGAACACCATCGAGGTTCTCGAAGATCAGCTCCTCAACACTCAGCAGCAGCTAGGAGAGGCAAATGAGCACCTAGACATGCATCACCAAGAGATCCATGATGAGGAGGCTGACGAGGACGTTGACATCGAGGGAGGGGAGGAGCCTGCTTCCAGTGTAGACACCGCTGGCTCAGAGAGACCCCCTTCCCCCGAGTCCAGCGTTGCCTCGTTCGCTCACTAGATGCCAGGCTAATCCTAGAGGTTGATGATAGTTGGACTCCTCGCCACTAGCTTAGCTTTTGCACCCTTAGGGTACTAGGCTAGGTAGAGTTGAGTCTTTTGGATCATTGATGTAACCGTGTTAAACTCTTTTGGAGGTTTGGGGATGATTAATGGCAGTTTAAATTTGGACGGAAGGTTTATGCTTTTGTTTTGTTTTATGTGGAATCTATCAAATTGCTTTAACTCTCCTACCGTGTTTGAACCTTAAGCTTGGAGATGTGTTATTAAGCAACCATGTGATTTTTCAGATGGCTGGGAGAGCGCGCCGTGGTCAGAATGAGCACGTTCCTCCACCGCCACCGCCTCCCACTCTGCAGGAGCTCATGGCCCAGCAGAATGAGATCCTAAGACAACTAGCTCAGCGTCAGCCACCACCTCAGCATTATGGTGGAGACCATCAGCGTCACCCCGTTGCTGCTACCTATCAGGAGTTCCTCAGCACCCAGCCTCCATTGTTCACACGGGCAGAGGACCCACTTGATGCAGATGTATGGTTGCGGGTGGTGGAATCCAAATTCCCGCTACTCCATGGAGTTTGCTCAGAGGTCGCCAAGGTCAGGTTCGCCACCCAGCAGCTTCGCGGACCTGCAAGGACTTGGTGGGATCATTTTCTTGCTATGCAGCCAGAAGGTAGAGAGGTGGAATGGAGGGAGTTCAAGGCAGCTTTCAAAGGGCACCATATTCTAGCTGGCATCATGGACCGGAAGCTCAATGAGTTTTTGGCACTCACTCAGGGCAACAGGACAGTGTTGCAGTATGCCCAGGCCTTCAATGATTTGTGCCAGTATGCTGGGTACCATGCAGATACGGATGAGAAGAAGCAAGACAGGTTCAGGAGGGGGCTCAGCACTAAGCTCCGTGATCGTCTCAACACTGTCAGGGCCAACAGCTACAATGAGTTGGTCAACATGGCTATCTCCCAGGAGGACTGCATTTTAGCTCGACAGGCGGAGAAGAAGAGGAAGACCTCTGTGGCAGGACCCTCAGCTCAGCCACAGCGATTCAGGATTGTGTCTGACGCGCAGAACAAGGGACCTCAGCAGCAGCAAGGGAGATGGGTGATCAGACCACCGCAGCAGCAGCAGCAAGTACCCAACCGCACCCAATTTCCCGCTCAAAGGAGCAATCAGCAGCAGCAGCAGTACCGCCAGGCCAATGACAACAGGTGCTTCACCTGTGGCAGCACTGGGCATTATGCTAAGAATTGCCCCAGAAACCAGCAGAGGCAGGGGCAGAATGTTAATCAGAACCAAGGCAAGAGACAGAAGGTGCAAGTGAGGCAGGGCAAGCTGAACTTCACTACCATGGCTGACATTCCAGAGGGAGCACCCGTCATGACTGGTATCTTTACAGTTTTAAATTTCCCTGCTATTGTTCTTTTTGATTCCGGTGCTTCACATAGTTTTATCAGTGCCAAGTTTAGTGCCAAATGCCAGTTGCCCTTTCACCATACCGATGGGGGCATTACAATTTCAACACCCAGAGGCAGAGTTGCCACTTATCAAATCAACAAGAATGTGCCTCTAAAGTTTGGTAGTTTGATAATTAAAACCAACCTTCTTATCTTGGGACTGGATAGTGTGGATATCATACTGGGAACTGATTGGTTGACCAAACATCAGGTAGTGATTGACATTGCAGCTAGGGCCATCGAAGTGCACTCACCAACCTGTGGTGAAATCACACTATATTTACCCAACCAGGGTTGTACCCGATCTTGTGCCTTTGTTATGGTAGAATCCCCAGTGGAAAAGATCCCAGTGGTCTGTGACTATCCGGATGTTTTTCCGGATGAATTGCCAGGGATGCCACCTGACCGAGATATTGAGTTCGCCATCGAATTGCAACTCGGGACTGCTCCTATCTCCAAGAGACCCTATAGGATGCCTCCCGTGGAATTGGCAGAATTGAAGAAACAATTGCAAGAATTGTTGGACAAGGGGTTTATTCGTCCAAGTACTTCACCATGGGGATGTCCCGCCTTATTCGTGAAGAAAAAGGATGAGAGTTTGAGGATGTGTGTTGACTACCGCCCTCTCAATGCGGTGACTATCAAGAACAAATACCCGTTACCCCGCATTGATGTTCTGTTTGATCAGTTGGTGGGAGCCAAGGTATTCTCCAAGATAGACCTTCGCTCAGGCTACCATCAGATTAAGATCCGTGCCAGTGACATTCCCAAGACGGCTTTCTCTACCAGATATGGGCTCTATGAGTTTTTGGTGATGTCTTTTGGGCTGACCAATGCCCCGGCTTACTTTATGTACTTGATGAACTCAGTATTCATGCCAGAGTTAGACAAGTTCGTGGTCGTTTTCATCGATGACATTCTGGTTTATTCCAAGAATGAAGCTGAGCACACTAAACATCTGCATACTGTACTTCAGAGACTCCGTGACCATCAGTTGTATGCTAAGTTGTCTAAGTGTGAGTTCTGGCTGAAGGAGATTAAATTCTTGGGTCACAAAATTTCTCAGAATGGGATATCAGTTGACCCTAAGAAAGTGCAAGAAGTGATGGACTGGAAACCTCCGACTACAGTGAGACAGATTCGGAGTTTTCTGGGATTGGCAGGGTATTACCGACGATTTATTCCGGATTTCTCCAGAATTGCCAAGCCAATGACTGAATTGTTGAAGAAGGGAGTCAGATTTGAGTGGAGCCAAAAGTGTGAAGATGCTTTTCATACCTTGAGGCAACATTTGACAACAGCCCCAGTGCTAGCCCAACCAGACAATACCAAGCCATTTGAAGTTTATTGTGATGCTTCTAGTACCGGATTGGGATGTGTCTTAATGCAAGATAGTCGGGTGATTGCTTATGCTTCTCGAGCTCTCAGACCCCATGAGCAGAACTACCCGACACATGATTTTGAGTTGGCAGCAGTAGTTCATGCCCTCAAGTTATGGAGACACTACTTGATGGGAGCTCACTGTAACATTTACACTGATCACAAGAGTCTCAAATACATCTTCACTCAGGCAGACCTGAACATGAGGCAAAGGAGATGGTTAGAGTTAATCAAGGATTATGATTTGGAAGTACATTACCACCCTGGCAAGGCCAATGTTGTGGCTGATGCTTTGAGTAGAAAGGCCCAGTGCAATTGTATGAACATGGATGCAAAAGTCACCACCCTGTGTGATGAGTTATGCAAGTTGAGCCTGGAAGTTGTTTCTTCGGGTGACCTAAGCTATATCTCGGTGGAGCCCACATTGCAAGAACAGATAGTCAGGGCACAGGTTGGGGATAAGGGTGTTCAGGTTATCAAAGATATGCTCAAGCAAAAGGCAGAAAAATACAAGTGTTTCCGTCAGGACAGCAAGGGAATTTTATGGTTTGGAGATCGATTGGTGGTTCCCAAGGACCCTGAGCTCAGAAAGAAGATACTGGATGAAGCTCACCTTTCCAAATTTTCCATACACCCTGGTAGCAACAAGATGTACCATGATATCAGATCTCTTTATTGGTGGACCAGAATGAAGAGGGAAATTGCCAAGTACATCTCCGAGTGTGACACTTGCCAGAGGGTAAAAGCTAGTCATTTGAAGGCAGCAGGCCCTTTGCAACCCCTTCCCATACCCTCCTGGAAATGGGAGGACATTTGCATGGACTTCATAGTGGGATTGCCCAATACCTCCATGCACCATGATTCTATATGGGTTATTGTGGACAGATTGACCAAGACTGCTCATTTCTTGCCAGTGCACACCACCCACCGGGCGGAGAAGTATGCAGAGATCTACATTGACCAGATAGTTCGTCTGCATGGGATACCAAGGACTATAGTCTCCGACCGAGGAGCACCTTTTGTGGCACGATTTTGGGAGCAATTACAGGAATCACTTGGAACCCAGGTTATACGAAGCTCAGCATACCACCCCCAAACAGATGGTCAGACAGAAAGGGTAAACCAGATTTTGGAAGACATGTTGCGAGCATGTGCACTACACTATGGAAAGGATTGGGACAAGTGTCTTTCCTTGGCAGAGTTTTCTTACAATAACAGCTATCAGTCTAGTCTGAAGATGGCACCTTTTGAGGCATTATATGGGAGAAGGTGTAGGACCCCACTAAATTGGTCTCAAGCAGGAGAGAGGGAAATCTTTGGGCCAGACTTGGTGCTTGAAGCAGAGGCAAAAGTTAGAATTATCAAGAAGAACCTGGAAGCTGCTCAGGCCAGGCAAAAGAGTTATCATGACAAGAGGCGGAAGCCTCTACAGTTTGAGGTGGGAGATCATGTCTATCTTAAGATATCACCAACCAAGGGTGTCCAGAGATTTGGGATCAAGGGCAAATTAGCCCCTCGTTACATTGGACCCTATAAGATCAAAGCAAGTTGTGGACCCGTAGCTTACCAATTGGAATTGCCACCCTGTATGTCAGCAGTTCACAATGTGTTCCATGTATCTCAGTTGCGGAAATGTGTTCGTCTACCCACTGAAGTGCTACCAGAACCAGACATTGAGATAGAACCAGACTTGTCCTACCAAGAGTACCCCGTCAAGGTATTGGATCAAAAGGAGAGAACAACTCGGGCAAGATCAATCAAAATGTTGTGGCTGATGCTTTGAGTAGAAAGGCCCAGTGCAATTGTATGAACATGGATGCAAAAGTCACCACCCTGTGTGATGAGTTATGCAAGTTGAGCCTGGAAGTTGTTTCTTCGGGTGACCTAAGCTATATCTCGGTGGAGCCCACATTGCAAGAACAGATAGTCAGGGCACAGGTTGGGGATAAGGGTGTTCAGGTTATCAAAGATATGCTCAAGCAAAAGGCAGAAAAATACAAGTGTTTCCGTCAGGACAGCAAGGGAATTTTATGGTTTGGAGATCGATTGGTGGTTCCCAAGGACCCTGAGCTCAGAAAGAAGATACTGGATGAAGCTCACCTTTCCAAATTTTCCATACACCCTGGTAGCAACAAGATGTACCATGATATCAGATCTCTTTATTGGTGGACCAGAATGAAGAGGGAAATTGCCAAGTACATCTCCGAGTGTGACACTTGCCAGAGGGTAAAAGCTAGTCATTTGAAGGCAGCAGGCCCTTTGCAACCCCTTCCCATACCCTCCTGGAAATGGGAGGACATTTGCATGGACTTCATAGTGGGATTGCCCAATACCTCCATGCACCATGATTCTATATGGGTTATTGTGGACAGATTGACCAAGACTGCTCATTTCTTGCCAGTGCACACCACCCACCGGGCGGAGAAGTATGCAGAGATCTACATTGACCAGATAGTTCGTCTGCATGGGATACCAAGGACTATAGTCACCGACCGAGGAGCACCTTTTGTGGCACGATTTTGGGAGCAATTACAGGAATCACTTGGAACCCAGGTTATACGAAGCTCGGCATACCACCCCCAAACAGATGGTCAGACAGAAAGGGTAAACCAGATTTTGGAAGACATGTTGCGAGCATGTGCACTACACTATGGAAAGGATTGGGACAAGTGTCTTTCCTTGGCAGAGTTTTCTTACAATAACAGCTATCAGTCTAGTCTGAAGATGGCACCTTTTGAGGCATTATATGGGAGAAGGTGTAGGACCCCACTAAATTGGTCTCAAGCAGGAGAGAGGGAAATCTTTGGGCCAGACTTGGTGCTTGAAGCAGAGGCAAAAGTTAGAATTATCAAGAAGAACCTGGAAGCTGCTCAGGCCAGGCAAAAGAGTTATCATGACAAGAGGCGGAAGCCTCTACAGTTTGAGGTGGGAGATCATGTCTATCTTAAGATATCACCAACCAAGGGTGTCCAGAGATTTGGGATCAAGGGCAAATTAGCCCCTCGTTACATTGGACCCTATAAGATCAAAGCAAGTTGTGGACCCGTAGCTTACCAATTGGAATTGCCACCCTGTATGTCAGCAGTTCACAATGTGTTCCATGTATCTCAGTTGCGGAAATGTGTTCGTCTACCCACTGAAGTGCTACCAGAACCAGACATTGAGATAGAACCAGACTTGTCCTACCAAGAGTACCCCGTCAAGGTATTGGATCAAAAGGAGAGAACAACTCGGGCAAGATCAATCAAAATGTATAAGGTTCAGTGGAGTCATCATTCAGCAGAAGAAGCTACATGGGAGACGGAGGATTTTCTACGCTCTCGCTTCCCCGACTTTCTGCCCAAAGGAGTCGGTATGTAACCCCAAAAACCCCACCCCCACCTGCCCTTTGAAGTCAATTATAAGAAAAACTTAGATAACAAGGATAGTCTAAGTTGTGGATTTAACTTAAGAAGGGCTTCCTTCTGAAGTTGCAAAGAGGATGACATTCGAAGAACAGTTAAAGAAAGGTGAAATTTGAGCATAAAGGGAGAGTAGCACTAACACACCTTCAAGCATCCCTCCAAGGGACTCTACCTAAAATCTCGGGACGAGATTCCTTTAAGGGGGGAGGGCTGTAACACCCTAGGTGTTACTCAGGGTGTCCACCCTAGGGTTACCCCTGTTTACCCATTATCACATGAAGATTGAATTGGGCAAAGTATACCAAACTTGGAATTCTAGGTCCTAAGCAAGTGTAACCCACCTTGGATGTCCTGCCCTAGCTTATAATGCACATCTAAGTGGGGATCTCCCAAAATCCTAAAGCAAAACCCCCATAGGCAATAAGAACCCTAATTGAAGCCATGACCAAAAGATCATATAAACCTTATGATCATGGTTTGGGCCAAATATAAAAGTTGTAATATACTTAATAACCTACAATTAATAGTAAGGAAGTACCCCCAAAAAGTTTTCAGAAAGGCCCTAAAAAGATCACCAAAGGTTGAACACAAGGGAGAAATTCAGGATTTGCTTAAGTCAAAAACCAACCCTTGAGCAAAGATCCCACATGTTCACCTTGATCCCCTTTTCAAAACCTGTCGACCCAATTGACAAAATGGCGCCAAATTAACCCTAGAATGCCCTGGAAAAATTTGAACCCAAGCCAAAACTGTTTGACACGAGTTGGCACTGGTTTTGTCTCGGATTGAACAGTGCAGACAGACAAGACTTGGCGCCACCATATCTCCTCAACCAGACCACATCTACTCTTGGAACTCACATGAACTAGGTAGCTCTAGGTGCAGGGAAGAGATCTCCCACAGGCGGTAGGGCAAGATTCGTACGCCTGGCCGCTCAGCAGAGCGAAGAACACGGGCAGAAGCAACACGCCACGTGTTCGACGCGCTCTGAGCTCGCCAGAGCACGCCCGCGCGCGCCCCCGCGTGCCCCGCGTCGCGCCAAACGGTCGAGCCGGCGCCCTGACCGCGCCACGGCTATAAAACCCGCCCCAGTGCTCGGCTGCCTTCCCCATCGCCTCCTCTGTACCTCGCCTGACTTGCCCGAGCCAGCCATTAGCTCCGGCGACCTCCCCGTGACCCGCCAGTGCCGCCCGAGAGCAACCACCGTGGCCAACCCCTCTCCCGTCCTCCTCCGTTCGATCCAAGCCCCCAGATAGCTTCCTGGTGAGGCCGTGAGACTTGCTCAAGCTTGACCCGAGGACCCGCGTCACCGGAATAACCAAATCATGCTCACCGGAGTTCAAGAACCCGCCGGCGCACGTGGACCGGGTAAGCCCCTGCACCGTTTTCCAATTCGATGCGCGCATGGCCTCTGTGTCACCCCGTGAAGCTCCTCGTGCACCCTAATTGAACTATACTGCCGTGGTTTGGCCGGAACAGGCGCCACCGACGATCCCCGCCGCCTGTGCTCGTGGCCAGGGTAACTCCGACCACCTCCGGCGACGACCCGCACATCGACGTGACCGTCGCAACCTCCCGGACGTCACTGACCACCCCGCCGGAGCTCTACCGCCGCCGGTAAGCCCCACCGCCGTAATCTACGCCGCGGGTACTGTTTAAGCCGGTCAGGGAGCGCGGGTTAGATTTCCGATAAGTCCAGGGGGCTTTGCGCAATGTCAGTGACCCAAGCCAATAGTGGACCAAGGGCTGTTCTGTGAGAAAAGAAAAGGAGAAACCCCAGGGGCCTCAGCGTAAACCGGTTTTCTTTTCCTTTTTCAAAATTTATTTTTCTTTTTATATGACAGATAACTTAATAAATGCATAACTTGAAGAATAATCATCCAAAAATTATCAAACCAATTTTGCTAGACTCTGGAAAATATGAACTATCAGATAAAAATAATAAAACCCATAGTTCCTGTATCCTTTTCTGAAGTTTTGAATTAAATAAGAAAACCACTCAAAACTCAATATTAGAAGGAAAAATAGGAATATTATTTGACCAGGGTTAGAAAAATTTGGAGAAGTTTATATCTACCTACTGACCTGTTTAAAAATATTGAACCTCTCTGTCTACTCCATTTAAATTAGTTTTACCCCTTATTCTATAATATGCTTAGGGATAAGGAAAATAGAAAATGTAATTTAATTAATGAACCAGAGAGTACCTCTATTTTTGTTAGGTTACTTATTCAATATAGTTCTCTGGAAAAATACATTATACCCTGGTTTAGTATAAAATAAATAGGATACCTTTTATTCTAAGAAAACAAGGAAAACTTAGAAAATCCCTACAAAAATAACCCTAAGGTGAAAATTCCTCAAACCTTAGGACAACTAATGTTTTGATAATAAGAACTTAGGAAAAATCTGAAATCTGTTGTTTGATATTTTTCAAATGACAAGTTAGTTCTAAACACCCTTTTTGCACCAAACTTTAGAAATCCACCATTAAATAACCATCATGTGGCTCTCTGTCATTTTTGGTACAAGAGCTTATTATCACTGTTAGAGGCCAACAAAAATAACCCTTAGGTCAGGACCCACTTTAATAAAGGACTTGTAGTGCAAAGTGGCTTAATTGCCCCACTTTTTGTTATTTTTGTATACAGCCTAGCCTTTTTATTTTGAATCCCATATTCTTAAGGCAGGCCATATTGACCAAGGGCAAGCCACTGTAATTTTTGTGGAATTATTGAAAATAGTTAATTCACCTTGGTAGTTCAAACCCCACTAGAATTCATAAATGAACACTAAAGAGAGGAAAATAAACAATGGAAATTAGTATCCTCCTAAGACCCTTGTAAATTGTTCCCTGAAATAGAAATATACAAATGCAATACCAATTCTCCTTGTTTACCCCAAATAAAGACTTAAATATAAAAGTGCTAAACATAAACCACTAGAAGACCCACATAGCCAGGGAACCCTAAGTTAATTCTTAACTTAGTTTCTGTAGCTTCATGTTCTTAAATCTTGCATAATCGTGACATACATGTTCATTGCATTTCGATAGACTGTAATCTTGCTGACGGAGAGTACATCCTCGTGCCGGAGCAAGGACCTGCCCAGGAGGTTGCCCCAGATCCAGCACCAGAGCCTGCACCAGAGGACCTGCCTGCCACTGCTTTGGAAGGCAAGCCCCGGTTTTATGCATAACCTGTTCTATATGATATTTTACTACACTTAATGTTTGTAGGCTTGTATTGTGCACTTAAGTGTAGGAGTTGATCTAAACCCTAGTTGCATGATCTCAGGAATCCTATTGAGATGAATACTAGTATGCTAGGTCGAGTAGCTGCTTTATTAATTAGGATCTCGGTAGAAGTCGAGTGATTTTTCTAGCACTCGCGCGAGGTCAGGAATTGGCTGTATCCACTTTCTTATCTTATTGATGTTGGTTTGTGGGCAACAATCCATGGGGATTGGTTGTTCAAGGGATAAAAATTTGAATAAGGATTAAGGTGTGGTACCGTGAGTCAAGCGTTTGAACGTACTAAGCACATGCCGAGAAATATGGTAAATCGGTAAGCCTAGTACCTGAGTGAACCTGCCCGCAGACATATCCCCTCACGCGACCTGAGATGAGGTCTCCCATTCCGGTTATGGTGGGTACAAGTGCGGTCACTGCACGACGGCCAGTCGGGGTCAGTGAGGCATTGTACGCCAAGGCGGTGAGCCCTGATCTGTTGCCAGGGAATCGATGGGGACGGTTGATGTGTGTGGGGACGGAGTGCCCCTACATATCGTGTGTTTAGGTTTACCTTTCAAGGATAAAAACTCGATTCAATTCGTCTGCTTCTCGCAGCTAATGAGACTGCTTGATCCATGCTGCTGCATTGAGTAACAAGTGGAACTGTGTTGAGATGATACAAGATATTGATTGCTAAAAATGCTTGCTACTATGTATGAGTAGATAGTACACTTTTAGCCTTAAGAGAGTCACACTTAATTTTGACAAAGTTAAAATCTTGATTTAGAAACTCAGCTAGTGCTTTTGGCAACCAAACCCCACAGCCAAACAGCTGCATGTCTAGAGGTAGAGGAGTATAGACTCCTCACACCGGGTAAGTTTAGCTGAGTATTAGTATACTCAGCCTTGCTTGTGGCATAATTTTTACAGGTTCTCTGGAGGAAATGGCTGCTGGAGTGACTTGGCCATCCACCTTGCCACCGGGTTGGACTGTCAAGTGGGACCCTGCCTCGACTGAGGAGGAGCATGAGGAGTGATGGGACAGGCTTCCCCATCTCTCTATTTATTTACCGTTAGTTTATTTCCGCTGCACTTCAAAACAATGATGGTCACTTTTGCAAAAACTCCGATGATGATGATGATGATGATGTAATAATTTAATACTCTGACATGTATGGTTTTATGCTTTATTGTATTTGCTCTGTGACTCACCATCGAGTGAGATTGTGGTACTTGATCCTGTCAGTGGCCGTGTCGGACTAGATCCGAGGGATTGACGGGTTATTCCCATTTAAGTGTGGTCTAGCCTCTAAGGCAGGGCTTGGGCACTTAAGTTAGAATAATTCGGGCAGTTCCGCCACATCCGTCACAGCTGGTATCGGAGCGAAACCCTTCTCTGCAGATATTATGAGGCATCTTCAAAAGGATTTTCTACAGACTTATCTAGAAAAATTTCTTCCATTCTTACCCACTATATCTGAAGAACCTATATGAAAGACCTGATAGGAAGAGTGCAATGTATAGAAGGTATGAATCAACTAAGGTTGGTTCTGTAATTATACATGCATCATGCTAAGAATTATACTAATAAAATTTTCCCCTTAGAGAAATGCCGCCGCGCACGAGGAAAACTGCGCGCAAGTCAACTGGCCCAATTGGTGTACCCCGTCATCAACTCGCTCCCAGACATGAGGATAGTAGTAGTGGGAGTAATGATCCAATCGGGGATCTTGAAGCCCAAGTAAATCAGCTTCAAGCGGAACTTCAACGCAGGACTAACATATGGGTCGCGGATGGCGACAGAATAAATGAATTAAGAAGCCACATCCGCCGCCTGCAGGATCAGCTCGCTGATCGAGATTTAGCGCTTGACTGGGCGGTTCAGTCTCGTTCGCTTGCCTGGGCTAAGGAGGCAAAGGCGTGAGCCCGAGTCGAAAAACTTAGCTTAGCTATTGATAATCTGCAGGCATATTGCAATACCCTACATGAAGAAGTTCATGTACTATATTCGCAATTGCACCCCAGCGTACCTGCAAATCCTGTCGGGACAGAGGTTGGACCTTCTCACGAAGCGGGAGAAGCTTTTGGTGGCGAATTGGACCTTTTTAGGCCCCCTCCCTCCATGAAGTTGGTCGACGAATGGTCTCCTACGCCCGACAGTGAAGCTACTAAGAGTGATAGGAAGTAGGAATAGTATAATTGTAAAATTAGTAGTGTTATTGTATAATGGGTACTGTACTCCTGTTGTATAATTCGAGTCTGTAACATTACTCTTTTCGGTAATGTAAATTGGATGGTTTTTCTTTGGCATATTATATTTGTTTCCAAATGTTTGTTGCCACAGATGTCGTCCAAGACCCGATCACAAAATGCAGCCAGAACCTCCAGTGGGAGGGAGTCCACCCCAAATCTGCCTCCTGTCCCTCCCACACTTGCCGAGGCTATCGCCGCCTTGGTAAATGCAACAGCGGATAATACCCGTTTCCTACGGGAAATGGCGGGTCAGCAATTTCAGCAACAAGGCGGACGGGGTTATCCGCAAAGGCCCCATGAGACATCCTATTTAGACTTCTCCGAAACGCGTCCACGGCTGTTTGTCAAGGCCGAAGACCCTTTAGAGGCAGACGAATGAATTCGTGTCATCGAGCAAAAGTTTGGACTTCTGCGATGTTCTGAAACCCAGAAGCCCTTGTTTGCAGCCCAGCAACTGCGTGGCCCTGCCAGCACTTGGTGGGGAAATTTTATGGCCGTTCAACCGGCCAATCATCAGATAACATGAGAGGAATTTAAGTTGGCCTTCCGCGAACATTACATACCAGAAGGTGTACTTCACATGAAACAAGAAGAATTTATGAAGCTGAAGCAAGGAGGGGATACTGTTAATCAGTATCTCAATAAATTCAATCATTTGTCACAGTATGCAATCGATCAAGTTAACACCGATCTGAAGAAGAAGAATTGTTTCATGCGAGGAATGAATGATAGGATGCAAAGAAAAATGGCTACTTGCATTGACCTTACCTACGGAAGGGCTGTCAACACAGCGTTGGCAGTCGAATCTAAATATGCAAGTTCTGGAAAGATCAAGGGGAGTGGAGGGAACAGGCCTACTCAGGGCCCTGAGAAAAGGCAACGGTTTGTTATCCGGCCTGTTAATCAGGGTCGTTCTTCAGCACGTCCACCCTCCTTCCCATTTAAACAGCCAGTACTCATCCGTCCCAATACTGCCCCTACAACAACAAGTCAGCCGGGTGCCCCTGGCACTCGATTCCCTGCTCTTCCCAGTTCATCGACAGGATGTTTCAATTGTGGAAAATCTGGGCATTTTATCAAGGATTGCCCTTATCTGAAGCAAAATAAGTCAAACAATCCACAAGGATCTGGGAATTCATCTCAAGCCAAGGGAAATACTATGGGCAAAAATATAAAGAAGATGAGACGCATATACTATACGCAAGTGGCCACTACACCGGATGGTGAACCAGTCATGATGGGTACGTTCCTTGTGGCCAATCATCCCGCAATTATTCTCTTTGATTCTGGTGCTTCCCATACGTTCATCAGTAAGAAATTTGTGGAGCAACATTGCATTTCCTACCATGAATCAAAAGAGGGGTTTAAAATTCAGTCACCTGGGGGACAAATGTTTACTAGAGAAGTGGCCTATCAAGTGCCCGTAACATTGGCCGGACGGGACTTTTCTACTAATATGATTGTTCTGAAAGGCCAAGACATAAATGTGATTTTGGGCATGAATTGGTTGGCCCGACATAAAGCAACCCTCAACACTGATTAGAGAACCATCAGGTTGAGTCATAATCAAGAAGAAATTCTCTTGTCTATCCCCATTCCAACCAAAATTACTGGCAGAGTTTATGAAGTCATTATACCGGAGGTCAAGGATATTTCGGTAGTATGTGAGTTTCCAGATGTCTTTCCAGAGGATTTGCCTGGATTGCCACCCGAGAGAGATGTAGAGTTTGTAATTGAATTGAAGCCCGGTACGGCTCCCATTTCTCGAAGATCGTACCGTATGCCTCCAAATGAGCTGGCAGAACTGAAGATTCAGTTACAAGATCTACTAACAAAAGGATTCATCCGGCCAAGCTCGTCACCATGGGGTTGTCCAGCCGTATTCGTCAAGAAGAAGGATCAAACTTTACGGATGTGTGTGGATTATCGACCCCTGAATGAGGTCACTATCAAGAATAAGTACCCTCTTCCACGAATTGACATTCTATTCAATCAATTAATTGGAGCGAGGGTATTCTCCAAGATTGATCTCAGATCGGGCTATCATCAGATGCGTATTCGGCCCGAGGATATACCAAAAACCGCATTCACTACGCGGTACGGATTATTTGAATACCTGGTAATGTCTTTCGGACTGACGAATGCTCCTGCCCACTTCACTTATCTGATGAACTCGGTATTCATGCCTGAGTTGGACAAATTTGTGGTGGTCTTCATAGATGATATTTTGATATATTCAAAGAATGAAGAGGAGCATGCTCAACATTTACGGGTCGTATTAACGCGCTTAAGAGAACATCAATTATATGCCAAGTTCAGTAAGTGCGCATTTTGGCTGGAAGAAATTCAATTTCTGGGACATGTTCTATTTGCCAGGGGGATTGCGGTAGATCCCAGCAAAGTCAAGGACATTTTGGAATGGAAACCCCCAACCACTGTTCACCAAGTCCAAAGTTTCCTTGGACTAGCTGGTTATTACCGCCGATTTATACCAGATTTTTCTAAACTTGTGAAGCCAATCATGAGTCTATTGAAGAATGATACTAGATTCAATTGGTCTTCAAACTGTAATGAAGCTTTTGAGAAATTGAAGACATTATTAACCACTGCTCCAGTATTGGCTCAACCGGATATTAGCAGGCCATTTGATGTGTATTGTGACGCATCTGGCAGTGGTCTCGGCTGTGTATTAATGCAAGAAGGCCGAGTAATTGCATATGCTTCAAGGCAGTTACGCCAGCACGAGGAGCATTATCCTACTCATGATCTGGAGCTAGCTGCAGTGGTTCATGCTCTGAAGATCTGGCGTCGTTATCTATTGGGAAATGTCTGTCATATTTATACAGACCACAAAAGTTTGAAATATATTTTTACCCAGTCTGAACTCAATATGAGACAAAGAAGATGGCTCGAGCTAATCAAGGATTATGAATTGGAGATCCATTATCACCCGGGTAAAGCTAATGTAGTGGCAGATGCACTTAGTCGCAAGGCTTCTTGCCATTGTCTAACAATGAGGACTTGTGACATTACGTTGTGCCAGGAGATGGAGAATCTAAACCTGGGTATGATTCAGCATGGGACTTCAAATCACTTGAAGCTGGACCCAGTCATCTTACAAAGGATAATTGACGCACAAAAAAATGATGAGGGTATGAAACACATACGTGAAAAGATAAAGGCTGGAAAAGCCAATTGCTTCCAAGAAGATAATCAAGGGGTTGTATGATTCAAAAACCGCATAGTTGTGCTGAAGAATGAAGAAGTCCGCCAGCAAATTCTTGATGAGGCACATCTTAGTCGCTATTCTATTCATCCCGGAAGCACTAAGATGTATCAAGATCTGAAACAGCATCATTGGTGGACGAAAATGAAGATCGAGATTGCACGCTATGTGGCTAGATGTGACACCTGCAGACGTGTCAAGGCCATACACCTAAAAGCTGCCGATCCATTACAGTCTCTACCAATACCAACATGGAAATGGGAAGACGTAAGTATGGACTTTATTGTGGGATTGCCCAGGACTGCCAAAGGGTATGATTCTACTTGGGTTATCGTTGATCGACTCACAAAGATCACCCACTTCCTACCCGTCAGGGCAAAATACACAGTGGCCACTTATGCAGCATTATACATTGCCCGTATTCTCAGCTTGCATGGTATTCTGAAGACGATAGTATCAGATCGTGGATCGCAATTCGTGTCCAAGTTTTGGGAGGAACTTCATAAATCCCTAGGTACTAAATTGCTCCACAGCTCAGCCTATCACCCTCAAACCAGTGGGCAGACTGAGAGGGTAAATCAGATACTAGAAGATATGCTGCGGGCATGTGTGTTGGACTTCTCACAAAAATGGGATGAATGTTTACCGTTAGCGGAGTTCTCATATAATAATAGCTATCAAGAGAGTATCAAGATGGCACCCTTTGAAGCTTTATATGGACGACGATGTCGTACTCCGCTAAATTGGTCTGAACCTAGTGAAAGGTCCTTCTTCAGGCCTGATATGGTGAAAGAGACCGAAGAAAAGGTTCAGAAAATAATTCATAATATGAAGAAAGCCCAAGCTCGTAAAAAGAGTTATGCAGACAAACGGCGAATGCCCTTATATTTTCTTGAAGGAGACTATGTCTACCTAAAGGTTTCGCCAATGAAGGGCGTATCGCGTTTCAGGGTCAAAGGGAAACTTGCACCATGATATATTGGTCCTTTTCTCATTCTTGAAAGATATGGGCCAGTGGCGTATCGAATTCAACTACCCAAAACTTTGTCTGCTGTACATAATGTGTTCCACGTGTCTCAACTGAAGAAGTGTCTTTGGGTTCCAGATCGAACCATTGAAGTGACAGATATTGTTCTTGAACCAGACTTAACATATTCTAAACATCCTATTCGAGTCTTGGATCAAAAGGACAGAATCACCCGGAGAAAAATTCTCAAGTTTTACAAGATACAGTGGAACCAACATTCCGAAGATGAGGCTACTTGGGAAACTCAAGACATTTTAGATAAGAATTTCCCAGGCTTTTTGGCCTCTTGTAATTTGTAAAGTACACAACATTGTTGTAATAAAGGAGTGATTCCCAAACCCACCTCTGCCTTGTACCAAAAATAAGGAAATAAAAATGTGAAGCATTTCCTTTTCCATTACTTACCCTAGGACTTTTAATCTCGGGACGAGATTCTTTTATGGGGGGAAGGATGTAACACCCCTGGTGTTACTGTTACTAAAACTTGAGCATGACATCATAAACATTGGCATTGCATATGTTTGACACATCTAGAGTGCATTCACTAGGTAAAAATTTCAAACAAGTTGTATTGTTCTAGTGTTTTGCAAATAGAACCCTGGAATAGGGGACTTAACCCTAAATGGGGTTTAAAGGGGTAAAACATGACCCAAATTGAGAAAACCCTAAGGTTTAAGTAAAACAATCATAAAATGTTACTAAATATGGATCTACATTACATTCATACCCCTGAGAAACCAGAAACCCTAATTGAAACCTTGGAAAACCCCAAATTCAAACCCTAGGGGCCTATGTGCAAAAGTAGTGCACATTGGGACTAAAGTGTGAAAACTACTATGTTAAAGCATATAAATTCATTTGGTTCACAAATGTGTGGATTTGTAAGATAAACCTTGGATTTTGGACTTATTTGCAAAATAGACCTCAATTGAGTTCTATACTAAGTCTGAAATTCAGTGTTGAGGGCTCAACTTTGGAGCTTTGTATCTTTCAAATTCTAGGGTTTTTGCCCTAGGTCACCACATCAAACTTGTAGACCTATCTAAGGAGAGCAATTTTGCTTCAGAGTGTAAGCCAAGTTGTTGTGAAAAATTTGGAGATAATCATACTCAAAGTCAGGCTGTCAGGCTGATTAAGTCTGAAATTCAGACTGACAGATAGATGGCATGAACTTCAAGCTTAATTCTAAGTAGGATCCATTGGCTTTTTGTAGGAATCCTATGTAGCAAAGTTATAGTTGGATTGTGGCTCTATAACTTTGATGCAGATCTTTGGACAAGATGCCACAGAGATTTGAGAGAAAATCAAGTTCAAATGTTGACTGTCAGGGCAACTGACTGAAGAAACGCCATGGTACAGTGTTCTCTGTAGATCAGAACGCCAGCACAGCAGCTCTCATCGCCGATGACTCCCTCCACCGTGATTCGTGCCGTCGTCGCCGCGATTTGTGCTCGGATGGTTTGGATAGCGCTCAGGGTCACACAAATATCATCGTCGTGGATAACTCCGGCCAGTAAACTATTCCGGTCGTCATGTCCACTTGCCGTGCGGTCGGTCGAAGTTATCCTCGTCGGAGTTGGCTGCCCGATGACCAAACGCCATGTGCCTCCGTAGTTACCACGTCGCAACCCCGGTGCCATACTGGTCTGATGATCGCCGGGAGGGCCGTCACGGTAAGGAGGCCACGAATCACCATGCCGGTGACTCACTTCTTCTCTGACCGCCACCGCGCTCAACCCAAATTCCCGGCCACCACTCACTTGGCCTATAAATTGAGCCCGCCGTCAGCTTTGCAACATCATCACGCACCCCCACACCCAGTATTGCTCCCAGCCGATCACCAGCGAGCTCAAAATTTGCATTCCCCCAACCCGGTTCAAATACGCCACGAAGAACACCTCGCCGTGGCCAGCTCAACTCAGGTCCGATCTCGCCCTCTGTGCTATTGTTCCAACACCCTCCCATGTCCTTGATGCTCACCAAATCATCCAATTGAACTAGACTGCCACGGGTCACCGGGAACACGCTGTTCCTTAGATTCTCTGCACTGTCCCCGTGGACAGGGTACGGTAGAGCTCCAATTCGAAAATTGAGTGAGGGGAAATACTCCTCTGGGGTAGAATCAGGGGTGAACCGAAGACTAGCACCAGTCTTGGTCCCCTCCGGCCGGTCTAGCTCACCGGAGTTGGGCTTCCCGTGCAGAGCGCCGTCGGGGATCGGTCGGTGTAAAGGAATAGAAACCGGGGGACTTTTCTGCAAACTGTCAGCGACTTAGGAAAACAGTAACAGAGCCCACTTCAAGTTATCCAAAACGCCGAGGGCCTCTGCGCAAACCTGCCCCGCGGGCGCGGGCGCGGGCGCGCGCGCGCTTCTGCTATTGCTGGGCCGATCTGGGCCAGATGTAGCCCAGTACTATTCACAAGTTTCTCTTTTTTTTAATTCCAGAGCTAAAACAATTCTAGAAAATGGTATAAAAATCCTAAAAATGTCAAACCAATTTTGTTAGATTCCTTATATTCCATGGAATTTAATAAAAATAGTACCATGATTTTTAGGTCAAATAGGGAATTTTGGGGTATTTAAAATAGCCTAAAGCATTGCTTCTGGATTTTTACGATAATCTCAAAAATGCCCAAACTTTTTATATGAGCTCTACACATTATTTAGAAGCCTTGGGTAGAGTTTGGTTTGATTTGGACCTTGTTTGATAACTAGAACCCAAAACCCTACCCCTGCCCTTTGAATTCCTTTACTGACTCCGGAAATCCTAAGTTCTCGGAGAACCGTGAAGGAAAATTGTATTCAAGAACCTTAGATAATAAATTCTTATTATCTTTGCACTTTCATGAGCATTACATGGCATTCATTCTTATATACACAAATACATGGTTCTGCTTAGAAAACGAAGAAGAAGTTGAAATAACCGAAGAGAAGACACCACCACCACCTTCGGAATCTCAGGCAGGAAACTGTTTCTACCTTGATATCTGTGGGTCCGAGCCTAACTCACCTATCAACGAAGGCAAGCCCCGGTGCATTTGCCACCTTCCTTGATGTTTTTAAAATCTTTCTCATTTGCTTGATGCATTAGGTAATAGGAGTTGAATGCTTAAACAATTCCTGCATTTCCTTCCTTGAACTTAATTACTTTCCTTGAAACCCTGTTTTTACAAAAGGTTTTACTATGCTTAGTATTGCTCTAGTAAAACAAAAGGTTTTGGTTTACAAAAGATGATTGGCAAAGTGGGAAGAATGTTTTGAAAATAAAACTTGATGGTGGATCCATCATGGCCGTGATGGGTTCAACATCGGAAAAGATGTACCTCTGCTAGGTACCAAGCTTTGGGTTTTAAATAATTAAGCTGGGACCGGGCGGGTGACTTGCACGAGAAAGAGAGTCTCGGTGTAGTGTCTCCGTCTGAGTCAATTAAGGACCGTCTCGATGTAGGCTTGCTGACCGGGGACCCTTTTCACTGGTCACATGCCTTGTCATGGGTAAGCCTTGCCTCGGGCAGACTAAGGCCAGAATAAGATAACACGGAATGGGCGTGGAGCGGTGGTGAGAGTAGCGTGTACCCTCCGTGGCAAGAGGCTGGACGGTGGTGTATCTGTGCTCTCGGTTCGCGTGAACCTGATCTGGTCTTAAGAACCCCGATGGCGGGTTGACATATGCAAGGGTTAAGTGCTACATATGTCGTGTGATCGGAGATCCTCACCTGAGTATAATCGATTCAGATCGCCGTACCTTCGGCGGTCATGAAGACTTGGTCACTGCCCTATACGTAGAACTCCAGTAAAGATGAAGGACTTGTTAAGAAATTGGCTAGTGCAGGTGAAGTGATTGAACTAGGTTAGAAAGAACTCTAGATGCAGGTAATTTTACCTAACCTGAAAATAAAACTGGATTTTTAAGGATCCACTTTTAGTAAGCATTTATGCAAAACAGAGTCTTTGATCTTTGAGAAACCTTACCTTGACTCCCCTATAACCAGCATACCCTTGAGAGTCTTTTCTTTAGTCGGGTAAGACTTGCTGAGTAATTCCATACTCAGGGTTTTATTCCCTATTGTTTTTAGGTGAGGAATCAACAAATTTTTGTTGCTTTTGTACCAAGGTGGTGACAAATGAAGAAAAGCAAGAATGAGGCTGCGGGAGGACCTAGTCCTCCATAAAAACTTTTATGTAAAAACTTATCGGGAGGAGTTTTTACCTCCCTTGGTATTGTAATAATAAGTACTCCGCACTCGTGTTTACTTGCTGGTCTGTAATAACTAACTTTATCTTACTTTCAAATAAATGTAAGTTATGTAATCGCTTCCGCATTTCTGTATCTCCGATGTTCTGTAATGTCTGCGTGACGGGTAAAACGCACTTGGGAAAGATGAGAAAAGCAGATACCGAACTTGTCAAGTGATTCAGGGGCATCTACAGGACTGTCTGAGGTCTGTTGGACAAGGACAACTGTAGGTGGGCCTAATGACTTGGGAGGTTCCGTCACACTCTTGAACCGCTTTCGAATCTTCTTAGCTGGGGTGAGCTTCTTTAATTTCTTAGCATAGTCCATCTTCAGAGTCCGGTATGCTTCACGAGTGTTGGCTTCTTCGCCTTCCGCCATATCGAGACTGTCTTGAAGGGACGCCTTTTCTTCCTTTAATTCCTTGATTTGTTGCTCTAGGCTTTCTACCCAAGAATTTTAGTGGGTGCAGTGGGAGATAAGATCATCATAGTGGTTGTCAAGGGTATGGAGATATCCGGCCATGTAGACTATGGTAGGGTCATCTTCATTAGGATCTCTCCCTGACAAGGCCTGAAGTCTTTTCCTCCAGGCAGAAGTATTTTGTTGCTGGGTGGAAAGTAGCGAAGGGGTGTCTCAGAGACTTCCCTACTGTAGTTTTGGCATAGCTGGCGGAGGGCTCTTTGGGCAGCATTCTGGCAAGTGTCTGGGAAGCGGTGTCCAGTGGCGGTGATTTGGAAGGGAGGGTGATTTGGGCAGTTTCGACTTTCTCCCAGGTAGACTACCATAGAGCATTTCTCAATCCCGTTCTCACGGTATTCTTTCCAGACGTACTCCGACTTCTTGCGGATCCCCATGCGAAGCGTGCAACTCTGCAGAAGGTGAGGGAATCCTTCCACCTCCGAGCAGTAGGATGTCCTAATGACAAAGGAGCCTTCCATCTGGTAGCAAGAGAAGAAGGGTTATCAATACCGGGGGAAAGAACAGAAGGTTCTTTTAGAGGTTAAGAGGTCTTTTCTTTAAGGAAAGCTTTTTAGGTCCGGGTTGTGGTCTACGACCAGTCCTATGGCTCTGATACCACCTGAAGCGTCCCGATCTTTTGGGACTCAAATGCGATACAATTACTAGTCCTAGCAGGCTAGTAACCACATTCCTTACTTCAAATAGTACAGAGTTATGAATAAGAGTTATTACAATACCAAAGTACAAGCTCTAGCGAGCCTGGAATACAAAGCTCAGTGGAAGATCATCTAGCCCAAGCAACAGGCAGACTGGGTGCAGACACAGCCCTCTTCTAGTCGAACATAGCAGAAAAGAAGTCTTCAGCTGCTGAAAAACATAAATAAATCTGGGTGAATACACTAGGTATTCCGTAAGCCCATACCGCCCGTAAAGAGAGAGAAACCTATACGGTACATGCTTAGTATGGTGGAGTTGAAGTCACTCATTTTTTTCAGGGAAAGCCAATACTTTGATGGTTTACCCTAGAGAGAGAAGTAGCACATTTTCACACTCAACCACCACTGAGCTTCCCGCTCCCGTGGCATTGTTTTTATTTCCGAAAACACCCACACACACACATCGCTGCTTACAGAGGTCAAAAAACACTAATTGTCATACCACACCGGACTCGTCCATACCAGTCGACACAGACTATTTGAATAGGTTTCAAACTCTATGTAGAGGGGTACACTTTACCCACTAGTCCGGCTCTGCGGTCTCATGGCTAATGAGACCCGAATCTGAATCTCTTTCCTTCCTTGTACGTCCTTACCTTAACGGTTATACCGGAAGGAGTTAGGCCACCACCATGCCCAAACCGGACAAAACATTCCCCCTCCTTATCCTCCTGGTGCTCCCCAGCCATCATAACCCTGGGGTTTGGACCGTACAAGTTCTGATTGAGTGACTGCCCATACAGTCTCGAGTGGTTGTACTTAAAGTGAGTACAGGTAGTGAAGGATGACAAACCGGTCCTTATATGAGGGGACAATCCTTCTGCTCACTGAAAGGGAAATGTGCGTTTGGGCCATTTCTATAATTTTTTTGGTGATTAAGTGTCCAACACAAATGTTTTGAACTCTCATGTGCTAAACAAGCAAAAGGTACAAATCAAAGACAAGGTATGTTTCTAGACATAGTTGTGACACCCCAGTGTCACCTAGGGTTTCTCTCAAATGCTAACCCAAGAACCATCAATTTATGTGAACCAAATTGAGCATGAGCACCCAATTGACTTAAGAATAAAGGATACACTAAGCTTATACTTAAAAGTATCATGTTCAAGGCAAATGGGTTTTCAAAAAAAATGTTGCAACCCCAATAAAAACCCTAATTGAGCCCTATAAACAAAATTCAAGAGAAAGGGGAAAAGGGTATGAAAAATATAAAATCATGGCTTGGGCCAATTATAAACATTAAAGTACACTAAATAAGCAACAACAAAGATTATGGAAGCTTGGCCAAAACAATTTAAATAAAACCCTAAACAAGCTTCTCAAGTGGGATTTCATTAGGGAATTCTGAAATTCAGAATTCTGAATTTTAGACCTTGAGCCAAAGATCAAGCGTGTTCACCTTGATCCCTAACTCAAATCCTAATGGCCCCATTAACAAAAACGTGCATAACTAACCTCTCTGTCTTGTGCCAGAAGATGGCATCAGGACGCGTGACTTGGACACGTCAAACCAGAGATCTTCCCCCTGTGTGCGGCAGTGAGACAAACCAGATTTATTCCCTCTCTATCTCTTAATCCAGTCAGCCAAACCTGCTAGCCTCCACACACAAACGACAAAGGAACCTGAGAGGAAGAGATCTCTCAACGCCAGAGCCTCGGCCACCGTGGCCAGCCCACTCCAGTCACCCCAAGTCGCGCCAGCGCTTCGATTAGCTTTGCCATTAGCTTGTAAAGCTTTCCAAGTCCTCGGACCTGGCAAAACTTCACCGGAATCCCGAGATCACCCTCGCCGGACTTCGGTCGCCCGCCCCCACGCGTGGACCGAGCTCTCTGGTGAGCCATTCTTCAATTCCTTGCGCTCACACCTTCCTTGACCCCTGGTGAAGCTCTCTGACCCGTTTGATTGGTCAATTATGCCCTGGATAGGCTGGACTCCTCGTCGCCGACGAGCTCCCCCGCCTGCGCACGCGGACCGGCCAACTCCGACCATCCCCGACGGCGACCCGCACATCACCGTGACCCTCAGGACCTCCCCTACACCCTCGGCCACCTCACTGGAGCAGTCTCGTCGTCGGAAAGCCCCTCCGCCCTTTCTTCCGCCGCGGGTACTTTTTAGGTTGGGGAAAGGACCTCGGTTAGGATTAGAAGAATCCAGGGGGGGTTTCTGAGATGTCAGTGACTCAATTCAATAGTCGCCCAGGGACTAGTCTGTAAAGAAAACTTAAAACACCCGCCAGGGACCCTGTTGCAAAGTAGTTTTCCATTTAATCATTTCTGTTTAATCTTTTTAACGAACAGAGAACTTAGAAAATTCATAACTTGATGAATACTTAACCAAAAATTGTCAAACCAATTTTGCTGGATTCTAAATGTTATGGACTACCAATTAAAAATACTGAACCCTATGCTTTCTGTTCTAATTTTTAGAGTTTAAAATTAAATACAGAAACTGACTAAACCTTGTTTAATTAAAGAAAATTAACTATGCTTTTGTGCTGAACCTAAGAAAATTTGTAGACGTTCAAACCCCACTTAAATACTGTTTAAAAATAGTAAGAACCCCAGTATTGAAAAATTTAGTGGAGGTATCCATTAAAAGCCATTTCTGCCCAAATCTTAGGAAAATCAGAAAGGCCTTAGAAATTAATGACCAGTGGATGAAATTATTTTTTCTAGTTTGCTTAAGTAACAAAGAACCTAGGAAAAATAAAGAAACATTTAGTCTAGATCAGATTCAAAGTGAAATGTTTTATTTAGCATTATTCCAACTAGAAATCAATTATTAGAATTACAAAACCAAACCCAAAATTGATAATAAAAATCCAGTGGACTTGTAACCACCAAAACCCCACTGCAAAAATAATGGACATCCAAGCCCATCATTTTAAGTAAGGTAAATAAATATAATATGATAATGAGTCATATTCCAAATAAGTCATGAGTAACCCAAAATAATGCAATAATGGGCAAATAAAATTTTGCTAGATCAATAATGAGATAGGACACCAGAGAAAAATACAAACCCATTGAAAAGATGCAAAATAATACCTAGTGTCAATATTTTATAAAAAGGCCATTTAATCCAATTAATGCATATCACCCCTTCCCTTAAGCAAAAAGATGCCAAACTTTAGAATGATTGCTCTTGCGCAAAGAAGAAGCTAGGAAAAATCAAAAATCTATTGTTTGATATTTTTCAAATATAGTGGTAGTAGAAAGCACCTCTTTGGCTAGAAACTTTGGAAAATCCCAGTAAAATAACTAATGAGTATTAATGGCTAGAAATTTGTACCAAGTCATGTTATAGCATCTAAATGCCAGCAAAAATAAGTCCTAGGGAATTACCTACTATTGAATGATAGTTGTAGTTCAAATCACCCCTTCTGCCCTAAAATTTGGCAATTTTGTCTAGAGAAAACTATTCACTTCTAAAACCTCAAATTTTGAGACAGAGAATCATACACCAGTAATAAGCCACTGTAATTTTTACAGAATTTTTGAAAACTTATTAAGGTGACTTGTAGTTCAAACCCACCCTAAAACCCTAAAGAAGATCAAGGGAAAAAGAGGAAAGATAAACCTCACTCCACTAAGTCCAACTTGAATTCTTGGCAATTCTTACTAAAGACCTTAAAAAGAATTCAGTGGAACCCCAAAGATAAACCTACCACTTAACTTAGCTAAGTTTGGTCCAATTTACCAAGTATACCACTAAAAATCTCGTATAAGCAAGATGTAGCTCTATCTAACTCCAGTAGATCATACACCATCAGAAGTTTAAATTACTAAAGCACATATCATATCATGCATATATCTTACGCACTGCATTCATTAGATTGTAATCTAGCTGACGGAGAGTACATGCTCATCCCCGAGCAAGGAACTGTCCAAGAGGAGGACCAGGAGCAAGCTCCCGAGGCTGCTATCGAGGATCTCCCCGCAGCCCCAGCTATTGAAGGCAAGCCCCGGTTTTATGCATAACCATTTATATATGCTATTTTACTACACTTAATGATTGTAGGTTTGTACTGTGCACTTAAGTGTAGGAGTTGCTTAAAACCTCTAGTTGCATGAACTTAGGATTCCCTTTTGAGATGAATACTAGTATGCTAGGTCGAGTAGCTGCTTTGCTAATCAGGATCTCGGTAGAAGTCGAGTGATTTTTCTAGCACTCGCGCGAGGTCAGGAATTGATTGTATTCATCTTGACAACGGGATCTATGTTAGTCTATGGACTTGGATCCAGGGAGGATGCCTTGACCATGAGATGGGAAAAAGGATTTAAGGATTAATGTGTGGATACCTGAGTCATACTTTTGAACGTACTAAGCACATGTCGGGAAATATGGTAACCGGTAAACCTAGTACCTGAGTGAAGCCGGGCGTGGACTTTATCCCTCACGCGACCTAAGACTTGGTCTCCCATGCTAGCTATGGTGGGTACAAGTGCGGTCACTGCACGGCGGCAGCCGGGGTCAGTGGAGCATTGTATGCCAAGGCGGTGAGGCCTGGACGCGAACGGGGAATCGATGGGGACAGTTGATATGTGTGGGGACGGAGTGCCCCTACATGTCGTGTGTTTAGGTTTACCTTGCAAGGGTTAAAAACTCGATTCGAATCGTCTGCTTCTCGCAGCTAATGAGACTGCTTGACCCCTTGTACTACATCGAATAAGAAGTGAAATGAGGTTACATAAGACAATTTGTTGATTGAAACAAAATGCTTGTTACCATGTATGCTTAGAAGGAGCAAACGTAGCTAAAATAACAATACTAGAATTTGAAAAGCTAAGAATTGATTTTAGAAACAGCTAGTGCTTTTGGCAAACCAAACCCCTCAGCCAAACAGCTGCATAGTCTAGAGGTAGAGGAGTAGATTCCTCACACCGGGTAAGTCTAGCTGAGTATTAGTATACTCAGCCTTGCTTGTGGCATAATTTTTGCAGGTACGATTCAGGATGTGGTTGATGGTGTGACTTGGCCTACCACCCTACCACCGGGTTGGACTGTCGAGTGGGATGTTGCTCCGGCAGGAGAGGAGCACGAGGAGTAGTGGGCTAGGCCTTGCCCAATTCCTCGATACCGACGACATCGATTATCCGCTGCACTTTATTCCATGAACTCTTATTTGCTACTTGAAAAACTCCGATCTATGTAATAATTCAGTACTTAATTCGAGGTTTCCTGTTTTATTGTATTTCTTCTGTGACTCACCTTCGAGTGAGATTGTGGAATTTGATCCTGGTTAAGTGGCTCTATCAGACTAGATCTGAGGGACTGACGGGTTATTCCGATTTAAGTGTGTTGCTGCCCCTGGGGCGTGACTTAGGCACTTAAGCTGGAATAATTCGGGTGGTTCCGCCACAGCTGGTATCGGAGCAAATTCCACCACAGAAAAGGACAATAAACCATGAATACCATTTTCAAAATCTAAAACTTGCCTAGAAACTGCTACGAATTGTCTGGACTAGACCGCTAGACCTAGGACGAAAGGCCTTAGGCATAGAGGGAGAAATAGGTGGCTAGTTAAGTAGGCCCCGTGGGCCAGTACTTAGACTTTTTAAGGATGCCCTAAGAGCACCCTATTATTTGGAGAGGAGACGTTATTTCCAGCATGCATGCATTATAAAACACAAAAGGGAATTAAAACTTGAGCTAACCCACTTCCTTTAAAAACCATCCGGGCTCTTTTATTTTTCCTTCCACCATAATCTTTACCTTTGATACCCTTCCGCAGATGAATTCACCCACCCCTGCCAGTGGAGGAGACACTCGTTTCAGTTCTGACTTCCTTTCTCACGATGGCTTTCCTTCCATCTTATGGGAAGTGCTTAACTCCGCCGGTTACCCTACGCCCCCTTTGTACACGGTGCAGTTGTATGAGGAGCATCGGGTACCTCGTTGTCGGGTCTGGCTGACTTTGGAGGCTCATCCCCTTCAGCCGGGTTGGCGTTCTCTTGATTCCGAGACGGTTGGATTCAGGACGGATGACACCACTGAAGCGGCAGCCATGAAGACTCTGACGACTTTCTGTGGCTACCATCCCCTGGAGATGGTGATGCACCCCTTGGGACTCTTCCCTGCTGAGAAGAAGGATGACCCCATGTGGTGTAACTGCGTGAGCCATGTGAAGGATGTGTGGGCAATGTATCCTGACTTGGTTGGGAGGGTCACCGTTCAGTGCATGAGTGTGTTGTACCGCCTTCAGGCCCTTCAGAGTGATGCTATGGCACACCTTGCTAACATCGCTCAAACCACCAAGCTCACTCTCGACAGTCGAGAAGATTTTGTGGTCGATTTATCCTCCGAGTTGGTGGAGAAGGATCTGCAGGTGGAAAGGCTGAGTCAGCGCATTACCACCTTGGAGCAGCAGGTGGAGATCCGAGACAACACTATTGATGTCTTGGAGAACCAGCTCCACGATGTGCAGAGGGAACTTGAAGAAGCAAATGACCACCTGGACATGCACCACTTGGAGATGGAGGCCAATGAAGCCGGAAGCGAGGGAGAAGAGGCTCCCGAGGAGCTAGGACCAGCCCCTGGTGCCAATGGGACTACCTCCGTGATGCCTCCCTCACCCGTATCCAGTGTCGCGTCCACCGCTCAGGGTTGATCAGTCACTTCGACGCTTTTAGGCGGATAGAAACCTATGCGAGCTTAGTTACTGTCAGATTTTGGACTAGGCTTGCGGGTACCTTCCCCTGGTTGATGTAACCCTGTGAACCTTCGAAATCTGTGGGATGTTGTAACCATGTTATATTCATTTCGAACCTAATATTATGATTATGGAATTATTCCTTCCATATGAGATGATATCTTGTCGTTCGAAATTGTGAGTTGGGATAACAATGGCGACAATCTCTGTTTTCAGATGGCAGCTAGGCAGCGTCGTGGGCATAACGAGCAGGTTCCCCGCCACCTCCTCCAGCTCCCACAGTGCAGGAGCTGATGGCCCAGCAGAATGAGATTCTGCGACAGCTCTTGCAGCACTAGCCCCACCCTCAGCAGCATGGTGGAGGCCAGCATCAGCGACCTCCGGCAGCGGCGACCTACCAGGAGTTTCTGAGCATGCAGCCACCCTTGTTCACCAAGGCAGAGGATCCGTTGGACGCCGACGTATGGCTCCGCGTCGTTGAGTCCAAGTTTCCCCTCCTCACGGGAGACTGCCCTAATACTACCAAGACTCGCTTTGCCGCGCAGCAGCTTCGTGGATCTGCTCAGACTTGGTGGAACCACTTCCGTGCTATGCTCCCCACTGATCGTGAAGTGTCTTGGGAGGAATTCAAGACTGCTTTCAGAGGGCACCACATCCCAGCTGGCATTCTTGATCGTAAGCTGAATGAGTTTCTGGCACTTAATCAAGGGACCCGCATGGTACTGCAGTATGTGTAGGCCTTCAATGACCTATGCCAGTATGTAGGTTACCATGTTGATTCTGATGAGAAGAAGAGAGACCGCTTCCGCAGGGGTCTTAACACCAAGTTGTGGGAATGACTCAACACTGTCTGGGCTGATAGCTTCAATGAGTTGGTCAACCTGGCCATCTCCTAGGAGGACTGTATTGTAGCCCACCGGGCAGAGAAGAAGAGAAAGGCACCAATGGCAGCACCCTCCGCTCAGGCCTAGAGGTTCAGGATTGTTCCTCACAATCAGAGCAGGGGTTTCCAGCAATAGGCAGGCAGATGGGTGATCAGGCCACCTCAGCAGCAGCAGCCGGCACCCAACCGCTTTCCAGCTCCCGCTCCAAGGAACAATCAGCCTCCGCAGCAGCAGCAGTTCCGCCAGGGCAATGGGAACAAATGTTTCACTTGTGGCAATGTGGGCCACTATGCCAAGAATTGCCCCAAGAACCAGCAAAGGCAGATATCAGCACCAAGTCAAGACAAGGGAAGAAAACAGAAGGTACAAGTCAGGCAAGGGAAGCTCAACTTCACTACTTTGGAGGAAGTACCTGAGGGAGCTCCGATCATGACCAGTATCTTTTTAGTTTATAATCAACCTGCTTTAATTCTGTTTGATTCTGGTGCATCTCATAGTTTCATTAGCCAAAAGTTCAGTGCTAAATGTGAACTGCCATTCTCTCACTCAAAAGGGTCATTTGTGATAGTCACACCTGGGGGTAAAATTTCAACTAATCAATTAAACCAAAGTGTGCCTATTCAACTGGGAAGCCACATTGTCAAAACCACCCTTCTTGTTTTGGGTTTGGAAAATGTGGACATTATTATGGGAGCTAATTGGATGACCCTGCACCAAGTTGTGCTTGATGTAGCCAGCTGTATTGTGGAAATCAATTCTCCGTTCTATGCGAACTTCACCTTGATTCTGCCCAGTCAGGGTTCTACTCAGTCATGTGCTTTCTCTATGACGGAGTTACCTCTGAAGAAGATCCCAGTGGTCTATGAGTATGCAGATGTCTTTCCTGATGAATTGCTAGGAATGCCACCCGACCGGGATATTGAATTTGCCATCGAGTTGCAACTGGGAACGGCACCAATTTCCAAGAGGCCCTACCGAATGCCACCCGCTGAGTTGGCAGAATTGAAAAAGCAATTGCAGGGGTTGCTAGATAAGGGGTTTATACGCCTAAGTACTTCGCCTTGGGGATGTCCAGCACTATTTGTGAAGAAGAAGGATGAAAGCTTGAGGTTGTGTATAGATTACCGCCCTCTTAATGCGGTAACTATCAAAAACAAGTATCCTTTGCCTCGTATTGATGTTCCTTTTGACCAGTTGGTCGGGGCTAAGGTGTTTTCCAAAATAGACCTTCACTCCGGCTACCATCAGATCAAGATACGAGCAAGCGATATTCCGAAGACGGCATTCTCAACCAGATATGGGCTATATGAATTCTTGGTGATGTCTTTCGGGCTGACTAATGCACCAGCATATTTCATGTATCTGATGAATTCTGTTTTCATGCCTGAATTGGACAAATTCGTAGTGGTGTTCATCAATGATATCTTGGTGTACTCTAAGAACGAAGAAGAACATGCCGGGCATTTGCATGTAGTGCTTCAACGTCTGCGAGAGCACCACCTTTATGCCAAGCTGTCCAAGTGTGATTTTTGGCTAAAGGAAATCAAATTCTTGGGTCACACTATCTCTCAGGCTGAAATAGCTGTTGATCCTGATAAGGTGCAAGAGGTGATGAACTGGAAGCCACCAACGACTGTCCGTCAGATTTGGAGTTTTCTGGGATTAGCTGGTTATTACCGAAGATTTATTCCGGATTTCTCTCGAATTGCGAAGTCTATAACTGAGCTGTTGAAGAAAGAAGCCAAGTTTGTTTGGAGTCAGAAGTGCGAAGATGCCTTCCATGCATTAAGGAAGCATCTGACCACAGCACCAGTATTAGCGCAACCCGACAGCAGCAAGCCTTTTGATGTGTATTGTGATGCCTCTGGCACTGGACTAGGTTGTGTCTTAATGCAAGACAACCAAGTCATTGCTTACGCCTCAAGAGCACTCAGGCCTCATGAGCAAAATTACCCCACTCATGACCTCGAGTTGGCAGCAGTGGTTCATGCATTAAAAATGTGGAGGCACTACTTAATGGGAACCCACTGCAACATCTTCACTGATCATAAGAGCCTTAAGTACATCTTTACTTAGGCTGATCTCAACATGAGGCAGAGAAGATGGCTAGAGCTGATCAAGGATTATGACCTAGAGGTGCATTATCACCTAGGGAAAGCCAATATGGTAGCAGATGCCATGAGTCGGAAGTTGCAATGCAATTGTATTCTGATGGATTCTCGCATCAACACCTTATGTGATGAGTTGAGCAAAATGCAAATTGAAGTGATTCCTTCTGGTGCCTTGTCTCACATTTCTGTCGAGCCAGCCTTGCAAGACCAGATCATCATGGCCCAGCTCAGTGACAAGGGAATGCAGATTATCAAGGAGAATCTCCATCAGAAGGTTGAGAAGGATAAGTGTTTCCGCCAAGATGAAAAGGGTGTATTATGGTTCAAAAGCAGATTGGTGATTCCTAAAAACAAGGACCTTAAGAAGAAAATATTGGACGAAGCTCATCTCTCCAAATTCTCTATGCATCCGGGAAGCACCAAAATGTACCATGATCTGAAGCCTTTGTATTGGTGGACCAGAATGAAGAGGGAGATAGCCCAGTATGTATCGGAATGTGACACCTGTCAGAGGATAAAGGCAAGCCACTTGAAATCAGCTGGAGCTTTGCAACCCCTATCTATACCTTCGTGGAAATGGGATGACATCAGCATGGATTTCATCGTGGGTCTGCCCAACACCTCTCGTCATCATGATTCGATTTGGGTTATTGTGGACCGACTGATGAAAGTGGCACATTTTCTCCCTGTGCACACCACTAATAAGGCTCAAAAGTATGCAGAGTTGTACATTGACCGGATCGTGTGTTTGCACGGATTACCTCGGACCATTGTTTCTGACCGAGGAGCCCAAGTTGTTGCCAGATTTTAGGAACAACTGCAGAAGTCTTTGGGAACCAAGCTAATTAGAAGTTCAGCTTACCACCCACAGACTGATGGTCAGACTGAAAGGGTAAACCAAATTCTGGAGGATATGCTGAGAGCTTGTGCAATCGATTGTGGCAAGAACTGGGATAAGCACCTCTCCTTGGCAGAGTTTGCTTATAACAACAATTATCAATCCTGCCTAAAAATGGCACCTTTCGAAGCCCTCTATGGAAGAAGGTGTAGGACACCACTCAATTGGTCTCAGCCTGGAGAAAGAGAAGTTTTCAGACCTGACTTAGTGACTGAAGCCGAAAGGAAGGTCAAACTAATCGGGAAAAATCTAGAAGCTGCTCAGGCCAGGCAGAAGAGTTACCATGATAAAAGAAGGAAACCTCTCCAGTTCAAGGTGGGAGATTTCGTGTACCTCAAGGTATCACCCACCAAGGGAGTGCAGAGGTTTGGAATCAAAGGCAAGCTAGCCCCTCGTTACATTGGACCTTATGAGATCATAGAAACCTATGGACCCGTGGCATATAAACTGAAGTTACCTTCAAAAATGTCTGCCATTCACAGTGTGTTCCATGTATCTCAGCTGAAGAAGTGTGTCCGATTGCCGACTGAGATCATAGCAAAACTAGAATTGGAGATAGAGCCAGATCTATCGTACCAAGAGTACCCTTCCAAGATTCTGGATTGCAAGGAAAGATCAACTCGGGCTAAATCGATCAAAATGTACAAGGTCCAATGGAGTAATCACTCGGAGGAAGAAGCTACTTGGGAGACAGAGGAATTCTTGAGAACCAACTTCCCCGATTGCCTACCTAAGGAAACTGGTACGTAATCACACCCAACCCCTCCTCCTGCCCTTCGAATCTAAAATTCAGAAATATGATCTTAGTCCAGAATGAAGTAACCATGAAACAAGATTTAAAAAGGACTTCCTTCTGAAGTTGCAAAGAGAATGACATTCGAAAATCAAATTGCCCTAATAATAAGAGCAACCACTTCCTTTAAGTCTCACCCTTCGCTTCACCCTGGGAGGACTCTGACCCGAATCTCGGGACGAGATTCCTTTAAGGGGGGAAGGTTGTGACACCCCAGTGTCACCTAGGGTTTCTCTCAAATGCTAACCCAAGAACCATCAATTTATGTGAACCAAATTGAGCATGAGCACCCAATTGACTTAAGAATAAAGGATCCACTAAGCTTATACTTAAAAGTATCATGTTCAAGGCAAATGGGTTTTCAAAAAAAATGTTGCAACCCCAATAAAAACCCTAATTGAGCCCTATAAACAAAATTCAAGAGAAAGGGGAAAAGGGTATGAAAAATATAAAATCATGGCTTGGGCCAATTATAAACATTAAAGTACACTAAATAAACAACAACAAAGATTGTGGAAGCTTGGCCAAAACAATTTAAATAAAACCCTAAACAAGCTTCTCAAGTGGGATTTCATTAGGGAATTCTGAAATTCAGAATTCTAAATTTCAGACCTTGAGCCAAAGATCAAGCGTGTTCACCTTGATCCCTAACTCAAATCCTAATGGCCCCATTAACAAAAACGTGCATAACTAACCTCTCTGTCTTGTGCCAGAAGATGGCATCAGGACGCGTGCCTTGGACACGTCAAACCAGAGATCTTCCCCCTATGTGCGGCAGTGAGACAAACCAGATTTCTTCCCTCTCTATCTCTTAATCCAGTCAGCCAAACCTGCTAGCCTCCACACACAAACGACAAAGGAACCTGAGAGGAAGAGATCTCTCAACGGGATCATGGCCATAATCTCAAAGATTTGGGGCCAATCCGTGCTTGAACTCGACCTCTCTCTGTGCTGCCTCGTGCTCGACGCTGTGCCAGGCGCCAGAGCGAGCACTGGCGTTCGCCGCGCACGCCCCGAGCGCTTGTCAGAACCCCACCCTCGGTCATGCTCGCCCGCACCTATAAAGCCTCCTCGGGCGCGCCTCACTTCACCCCGTGCTCACCATCGTCGGCCAGACGCCCCTCCTTAGCTCCAGTGAGCTCCTTTCCGCCCGCCATTGCCGCCAGAGCCTCGGCCACCGTGGCCAGCCCACTCCAGTCACTCCCAAGTCGTGTCAGCGCTTCGGTTAGCTTTGCCATTAGCTTGTAAAGCTTTCCAAGTCCTCGGACCTAGCAAAACTTCACCGGAATCCCGAGATCACCCTCGCCGGACTTCGGTTGCCCGCCCCCACGCGTGGATCGAGCTCTCCGGTGAGCCATTCTTCAATTCCTTGTGCTCACACCTTCCTTGACCCCTGGTGAAGCTCTCTGACCCGTTTGATTGGTCAATTATGCCCTGGATAGGCTGGACTCCTCGCCGCCGACGAGCTCCCCCGCCTGCGCACGTGGACCGGCCGACTCCGACCATCCCCGACGGCGACCCACACATCGCTGTGATCCTCAGGACCTCCCCTACACCCTCGGCCACCTCACCGGAGCAGTCTCGCCACCGATAAGCCCCTCCGCCCTTTCTTCCGCCGCGGGTACTGTTTAGGTTGGGGAAAGGACCTCGGGTTAGGATTAGAAGAATCTAGGGGGTTTTCTGAGATGTCAGTGACTCAATTGAATAGTCGCCCAGGGACTAGTCTGTAAGGAAAACTTAAAACACCCGCTAGGGACCCCGTTGCAAAGTAGTTTTCCATTTAATCATTTCTGTTTAATCTTTTTAATGAACAGAGTATTTAGAAAATTCATAACTTGATGAATACTTAACCAAAAATTGTCAAACCAATTTTGCTGGATTCTAAATGTTATGGACTACCAATTAAAAATACTGAATCCTATGCTTTCTGTTATAATTTTTAGAGTTTAAAATTAAATATAGAAACTGACCAAACCTTATTTAATTAAAGAAAATTAACTATGCTTCTGTGCTGAACATAAGAAAATTTGTAGATGTTCAAACCCCACTTAAACACTGTTTAAAAATAGTAAGAACCCCAGTATTGAAAAATTTAGTGGAGATATCCATTAAAAGCCATTTCTGCCGAAATCTTAGGAAAATCAGAAAGGCCTTAGAAATTAATGACCAGTGGATGAAATTATTTTTTCTAGTTTGCTTAAGTAACAAAGTGAAAGCACCTAGAGGGGGGGTGAATAGGTGATCCTGTGAAACTTAAACTTATAGCCACAAAAACTTGTTAAGTGTTAGCACAATAATCGCCAAGTGGCTAGAGAGGAGTCTCAACAAAACACAATACCACAAGAGATCAAGCACAGAGATGACACAGTGGTTTATCCCGTGGTTCGGCCAAGACCAACGCTTGCCTACTCCACGTTGTGGCGTCCCAACGGACGAGGGTTGCAATCAACCCCTCTCAAGTGGTCCAAAGACCAACTTGAATACCACGGTGTTTTGCTTTGCTTTTCAATATCCCGTTTGCGAGGATTCTCCACAACTCGGAGCCTCTCGCCCTTACACTTGAGATTCACAAGAAATACGGAGTAAGGGAGGAAAGCAACACACACAAATCCACAGCAAAATGCGCACACACACGGCCAAGAATCGAGCTCAAAAGACTATCTCAAAGTTCTCACTAGAACGGAGCTCGAATCACTGAGAATGACAAACGAATGCGCGAAGACTGAGTGTGGATGATCAAGAATGCTCTAAGGTTGCTTGTTGTACTCCTCCATGCGCCTAGGGGTCCCTTTTATAGCCCCAAGGCAGCTAGGAGCCGTTGAGAGCAAATCTGGAAGGCCAATCTTGCCTTCTGTCGTCGGGTGCACCGGACAGTCCGGTGCACACCGGACACTGTCCGGTGCCTGATTTCCTTCCTAAAATGGCGCTGCCGACCGTTGCAGATCTGGGAGCCGTTGGCGCACCGGACATGTCCGGTGCACACCGGACAGTCCGGTGCCCCCTTCCGACCGTTGGCCCGGCCACGTGTCGCGCGCAGATTCCGCGGCCGACCGTTGGCCCGGCCGATCGTTGGCTCACCGGACAGTCCGGTGCACACCGGACAGTCCGGTGAATTTTAGCCGTACGCCGTCGGCGAATTCCCGAGAGCGGCCACTTCACGCTGAGCCAGCCTGGCGCACCGGACACTGTCCGGTGCACCACCGGACAGTCCGGTGCACCCAGACTGGGCAGACTTTGGCTGCTCGAGCCATCTCTTCTCCAACTCGATTTTTTCTGTTTCCAGCACTTAGACACAATACATTAGTCCATAAAACAATGTACTAAGTCTGAGAAACATACCTTTATCCTTGATTTGTACTTTGTCCACCATTTTACAATTAGGTACCTGTGTTGGGCACTAAATCACCAAAATACTTAGAAATGGCCCAAGGGCACATTTCCCTTTCAATCTCCCCCTTTTTGGTGATTTATGCCAACACAACATAAAGCAAGTAGAACAAGTACAAAAACACTTCAAATAAGAACTCAAATTATTTTGATTCAATTTTGACATATATGGATCACTCTATGCCACCACTTGGTTTGTTTTTGCAAATCAAACTCAAATTCCTATCTCTAAGTCAAAATCACTTGTAGAGACATAAAGAGAGGTTTTCCAAAGAAATTTGATCAAAGATTTCAAAAACTCCCCCTTTTTCCTATAATCAACACTTCTCCCCACAAGAGGCCAACTTTTGACATAAGAGACAATAAAAGAGTTTTGACAAACCAAAAGCTCTAATCTACTATTTTCAAAATTTCTCAAGTGGTAGCTGATCCATTATTGCTTTGGCCTTTATTTTCTCCCCCTTTGGCATCAAGCACCAAAACGGGATCAATCTTGGCCCTATAACCCCATTGCCTCACCAAAAACTTCAATTAAGAGCAAATGGCAATAAGAGTTCATTTGATGAACTTGGAATAGGTTACCCTCTCATCGGAGTGCAGTGGAAGTCTTTCATGGTCCAAGTCCACCTTTCCCTTTCAATTCTCCTTTGAGACTAAAACAAGCAAACTCAAGCATATGGTTAGTCTCAAAGGGTCAAGTTGTAACACATCTCCCCCTAAAACTGTGCATCACTTTGCAACGGACTTGTGAGGTCCAGGGAGTGTTTGTACAACTTGAGCACCATACTTAACAAAATGCAAAAAGGAACATGATCAAAAGCATAAATACAGGTATGCTACAATTCAATCCAAGTTCCGCGAATCTAAGACATTTAGCTCACTACGCAGCCTGCAAAAGGTCTTCTCATCTAAAGGCTTGGTAAAGATATCGGCTAGCTGGTTTTCGGTGCTAACATGAAACACTTCGATATCTCCCTTTTGCTGGTGGTCTCTCAAAAAGTGATGCCAGATGTCAATGTGCTTTGTGCGGCTGTGTTCAACAGGATTTTCCGCCATGCGGATAGCACTCTCATTGTCACATAGGAGTGGGACTTTGCTCAGATTGTAGCCAAAGTCCCGAAGGGTTTGCCTCATCCAAAGTAGTTGCGCAACACTGCCCTGCGGCAACATACTCGGCCTCAGCGGTGGATAGGGCAACGGAGGTTTGTTTCTTAGAGTTCCACGACACCAGGGACCTTCCTAAGAATTGGCACGTCCCTGATGTACTCTTCCTATCGACCTTACATCCAGCATAGTCGGAATCTGAGTATCCAACCAAGTCAAAGGTAGACCCCTTTGGATACCAGAGCCCGAGGCAAGGCGTAGCAACCAAATATCTAAGAATTCGCTTCACTGCCACTAAGTGACACTCCATAGGATCGGATTGAAATCTAGCACACATGCATACGCTAAGCATAATATCCGGTCTACTAGCACATAAATAAAGTAAAGACCCTATCATTGACTGGTATGCTTTTTGATCAACGGACTTACCTCCTTTGTTGAGGTCGGTGTGTCCGTCGGTCCCCATCGGAGTCTTTGCGGGCTTGGCGTCCTTCATCCCAAACCGCTTCAGCAAGTCTTGCGTGTACTTTGTTTGGGAGATGAAAGTGTCGTCCTTGAGTTGCTTCACTTGAAACCCAAGGAAGTAGTTCAACTCACCCATCATCGACATCTCGAATTTCTGCATCATAACCCTGCTAAACTCTTCACAAGATTTTTGGTTAGTAGAACCAAATATTATGTCATCGACATAAATTTGGCACACAAAAAGATCACCGTCGCAAGTCTTAGTAAAAAGAGTTGGATCAGCTTTCCCAACCTTGAAAGCATTAGTAATTAAGAAGTCTCTAAGGCATTCATACCATGCTCTTGGGGCTTGCTTAAGTCCATAGAGCGCCTTAGAGAGCTTACACACGTGGTCGGGGTACCGTTCATCCTCGAAGCCAGGGGGTTGCTCCACGTACACCTCCTCCTTGATTGGCCCATTGAGGAAAGCGCTCTTCACATCCATTTGGTACAACCTGAAAGAATGGTGAGCGGCATATGCTAGCAAGATACGAATTGATTCTAGCCTAGCCACAGGAGCAAACGTCTCCTCAAAGTCCAAACCTGCGACTTGGGCATAACCTTTTGCCACAAGTCGAGCCTTGTTCCTTGTCACCACCCCGTGCTCGTCCTGTTTGTTGCGGAACACCCACTTGGTTCCCACAACATTTTGCTTGGGACGAGGCACCAGTGTCCAAACTTCATTGCGCTTGAAGTTGTTGAGTTCCTCCTGCATGGCCAATACCCAATCCGGATCTAGCAAGGCCTCCTCTACCCTGAAAGGCTCAATAGAAGAGACAAAGGAGTAATGCTCACAAAAATTAACTAATCGAGATCGAGTAGTTACTCCCTTGCTAATGTCACCCAAAATTTGGTCGACGGGATGATCCCTTTGAATCACCGCTCGAACTTGGGTTGGAGGTGCCGGTTGCGCTTCTTCCTCCATCACGTGATCATCTTGTGCTCCCCCTTGATCACACGCCTCCTTTTGATGAACCTGTTCATCGTCTTGAGTTGGGGGATGCACCGTTGTTGAGGAAGAGGGTTGATCTCGTTCATCTTGTTCCTGTGGCCGCACTTCTCCAATCGCCATTGTTCGTATAGCGGCCGTCGGAACATCTTCTTCATCTACATCATCACAATCAACAACTTGCTCTCTTGGAGAGCCATTAGTCTCATCAAATACAACGTCGCTAGAGACTTCAACCAAACCCGATGATTTGTTGAAGACTCTATACGCCTTTGTATTCGAGCCATAACCTAACAAAAACCCTTCTACAGCTTTGGGAGCAAATTTAGAATTTCTACCCTTCTTCACTAGAATGTAGCACCTGCTCCCAAATACACGAAAGTAAGATACATTGGGTTTGTTACCGGTTAGTAGCTCATACGACGTCTTCTTGAGGAGGCGGTGAAGGTAGACCCTGTTGATGGCGTGGCAAGCCGTGTTCACGGCTTCCGACCAAAAGCACTCGGGGGTCTTGAATTCTCCAAGCATAGTCCTCGCCATATCTATGAGCGTCCTGTTCTTCCTCTCTACCACACCATTTTGCTGAGGTGTGTAGGGAGCGGAGAACTCGTGCTTGATCCCTTCCTCCTCAAGAAACTCCTCCACTTGAAGGTTCTTGAACTCGGACCCGTTGTCGCTCCTTATCTTCTTCACCTTGAGCTCAAACTCATTTTGAGCTCTCCTAAGGAAGCGCTTGAGGGTCCCTTGGGTTTCAGACTTATCCTGCAAAAAGAACACCCAAGTGAAGCAAGAAAAGTCATCAACAATAACTAAACCATACTTACTTCCTCCTATGCTTAGATAGGCGATGGGTCCGAAGAGGTCCATATGTAGCAGCTCCAGGGGTCTTGATGTGTTCATCACATTCTTGCTGTGATGCGCTCCTCCCACCTGTTTACCTGCCTGACAAGCTGCACAAGGTCTATCTTTTTCGAATTGTACGTTAGTCAAACCTATCACGTGTTCTCCCTTGAGAAGCTTGTGGAGGTTCTTCATCCCCACATGTGCTAAGCGGCGATGCCACAGCCAGCCCATGCAAGTCTTAGCCATTAAGCATGCATCTAGACCGGCCTCTTCTTTTGCAAAATCAACTAAGTAAAGCTTGCCGTCTAGTACACCCTTAAAAGCTAGTGAACCATCACATCTTCTAAAGACAGACACATCTACATTTGTAAACAAAAAGTTATATCCCATATTGCATAATTGACTAACAGATAGCAAATTATATCCAAGAGACTCTACTAAAAACACATTAGAGATAGAGTGCTCATTTGAGATTGCAATTTTACCTAACCCTTTTACCTTGCCTTGATTCCCATCACCGAATATTATTGAATCTTGGGAATCTTTATTCTTGACGTAGGAGGTGAACATCTTCTTCTCTCCCGTCATATGGTTTGTGCATCCGCTGTCAATAATCTAGCTTGAACCCCCGGATGCATAAACCTGCAAGGCAAATTTAGGCTTGGGTCTTAGGTACCCAACTCATGTTGGGTCCTGCAAGGTTAGCACAAATATCCTTAGGGACCCAAATGCAAGTTTTGTCTCCCTTGCATTTTGCCCCTAACTTCCTAGCAACTATTTTCCTATCCTTTCTACAAATAGCAAAGGAAGCATTTAAAGCATGATAAATTATAGAGGTTTCATTCATTACTTTCCTAGGAGCATTAACAACATTTCTCCTAGGCATATTATGAACAACATTTCTATCATGCACATAATAAGAACTAGAAGCAAACATGGCATGAGAATCAAAGGCATTATATGCATTACAACTCCTATAAGCATTTCTAGTTTGTCTCTTATCATGGTACATAAAAGCATGGTTCTTTTTAGCACTAGTTGCCATAGGGGCCTTCCCTTTCTCCTTGGCAGAGATGGGAGCCTTATGGCTTGTCAAGTCCTTGGCTTCCCTCTTGTAGCCAAGTCCATCCTTAATTGAGGGGTGTCTACCAATTGTGTAGGCATCCCTTGCAAATTTTAACTTGTCAAATTCATTCTTGCTAGTCTTAAGTTGGGCATTGAGACTAGCCAATTCCTCATTTAATTTTGAAATTGAAATTAAGTGATCACTACAAGCATCAATGTCAAAATCTTTACACCTATTACAAGTTTCAACAATTTCTACACAAGAATTAGATTTACTAGCTACTTCTAGTTTAGCACTTAAATCATCATTAACACTTCTTAAAGTAGCAATGGTTTCATGACAAGAAGATAATTCACTAGAGAGCATTTCATTCCTTTTAATTTCAAGAGCAAGAGTTTTTTGTGCACTAACAAATTTATCATGCTCCTCATATAGAAGATCCTCTTGTTTTTCTAGTAATCTATTCTTGTCATTCAAAGCATCAATCAACTCATTAATCTTATCAATTTTAGATCTATCTAACCCCTTGAATAAGCATGAGTAATCTATCTCATCATCATCACTAGACTCATCCTCACTTGAAGAAGTATAAGTACTAGTATCATGAGTGCTTACTTTCTTCTCCCTTGCCATGAGGCAAGTGTGACGCTCGTTGGGGAAGAGGGATGACTTGTTGAAGGCGGTGGCGGCGAGTCCTTCATTGTCGGAGTCGGAGGAGGAGCAATCCGAATCCCACCCTTTCCGATATGTGCCTCGCCCTTGGCCTTCTTGTAATGCTTCTTCTTCTCCCTTTTGTTCCCCTTTTCCTGGTCACTTTCATTATCGGGACAGTTAGCAATGAAATGACCAATCTTACCACATTTGAAGCACGAGCGCTTCTCCTTTGTCTTGGTCTTGCTTGGCTGTCCCTTGCGACCCTTAAGCGCCATCTTGAAGCGCTTAATGATGAGGGCCATCTCCTCATTATTTAGCCCGGCCGCCTCAACTTGCGCCACCTTGCTCGGTAGTGCCTCCTTGCTCCTCGTTGCCTTGAGAGCAACGGGTTGAGGTTCATTGATTGGACCGTTTAGAGCGTCGTCCACATATCTCGCCTCCTTGATCATCATCCGCCCGCTTACGAATTTTCCGAGTACCTCCTCGGGCGTCATCATCGTGTACCTGGGATTCTCACGAATATTGTTTACGAGATGAGGATCAAGAACGGTAAAAGACCTTAGCATTAGGCGGACAACGTCGTGGTCCGTCCATCGCGTGCTTCCGTAGCTCCTTATTTTGTTGATAAGGGTCTTGAGCCGGTTGTAAGTTTGAGTCGGTTCCTCGCCCCTTATCATCGCGAATCGTCCAAGCTCGCCCTCCACCAACTCCATCTTGGTGAGCATGGTGATATCGTTCCCCTCATGAGAGATCTTGAGGGTGTCCCATATCTGCTTGGCATTGTCCAAGCCGCTCACCTTATTGTACTCTTCCCTGCACAAAGATGCTAAGAGAACAGTAGTAGCTTGTGCATTTCTATGAATTTGTTCATTGATAAGCATAGGGCTATCCGAGCTATCAAATTTCATTCCATTCTCTACAATCTCCCATATGCTTGGATGGAGAGAAAATAAGTGACTACGCATTTTGTGACTCCAAAATCCGTAGTCCTCCCCATCGAAGTGTGGAGGTTTTCCAAGAGGAATGGAAAGCAATTGCGAATTCGAACTATGTGGAATACGAGAATAATCAAATGAAAAGTTCGAATTGACCGTCTTCCTGTAGTCGTTGTCGTCGTCCTTTTGGGAAGAGGAAGATTCGTCGCTGTCGTAGTAGACGATCTCCTTGATGCGTCTTGTCTTCTTCTTCTTCCCTTCTTTGCGCCTGTGCCCCGAGCCCGAGTCGGTAGTCTTGTCGTCCTTTGGCTCGTTGACGAAGGACTCCTTCTCCTTGTCGTTGATCACGATTCCCTTCCCTTTAGGATCCATCTCTTCGGGCGGTTAGTCCCTTTGTGAAGAGAACGGCTCTGATACCAATTGAAAGCACCTAGAGGGGGGTGAATAGGTGATCCTGTGAAACTTAAACTTATAGCCACAAAAACTTGTTAAGTGTTAGCACAATAATCGCCAAGTGGCTAGAGAGGAGTCTCAACAAAACACAATACCACAAGAGATCAAGCACAGAGATGACACAGTGGTTTATCCCGTGGTTCGGCCAAGACCAACGCTTGCCTACTCCACGTTGTGGCGTCCCAACGGACGAGGGTTGCAATCAACCCCTCTCAAGTGGTCCAAAGACCAACTTGAATACCACGGTGTTTTGCTTTGCTTTTCAATATCCCGTTTGCGAGGATTCTCCACAACTTGGAGCCTCTCGCCCTTACACTTGAGATTCACAAGAAATACGGAGTAAGGGAGGAAAGCAACACACACAAATCCACAGCAAAATGCGCACACACACGGCCAAGAATCGAGCTCAAAAGACTATCTCAAAGTTCTCACTAGAACGGAGCTCGAATCACTGAGAATGACAAACGAATGCGCGAAGACTGAGTGTGGATGATCAAGAATGCTCTAAGGTTGCTTGTTGTACTCCTCCATGCGCCTAGGGGTCCCTTTTATAGCCCCAAGGCAGCTAGGAGCCGTTGAGAGCAAATCTGGAAGGCCAATCTTGCCTTCTGTCGTCGGGTGCACCGGACTGTCCGGTGCCCGATTTCCTTCCTAAAATGGCGCTGCCGACCGTTGCAGATCTAGGAGCCGTTGGCGCACCAGACATGTCCGGTGCACACCGGACAGTCCGGTGCCCCCTTCCGACCGTTGGCCCGGCCACGTGTCGCGCGCAGATTCCGCGGCCGACCGTTGGCCCGGCCGATCGTTGGCTCACCGGACAGTCCGGTGCACACCGGACAGTCCGGTGAATTTTAGCCGTACGCCGTCGGCGAATTCCCGAGAGCGGCCACTTCACGCTGAGCCAGCCTGGCGCACCGGACACTGTCCGGTGCACCACCGGACAGTCCGGTGCACCCAGACTGGGCAGACTTTGGCTGCTCGAGCCATCTCTTCTCCAACTCGATTTTTTCTGTTTCCAGCACTTAGACACAATACATTAGTCCATAAAACAATGTACTAAGTCTGAGAAACATACCTTTATCCTTGATTTGTACTTTGTCCACCATTTTACAATTAGGTACCTGTGTTGGGCACTAAATCACCAAAATACTTAGAAATGGCCCAAGGGCACATTTCCCTTTCACAAAGAAACTAGGAAAAATAAAGAAACCTTTAGTCTAGATCATATTCAAAGTGAAATGTTTTATTTAGCATTATTCCAACTAGAAATCAATTATTAGAATTACAAAACCAAACCCAAAATTGATAATAAAAATCCAGTGGACTTGTAACCACCAAAACCCCACTGCAAAAATAATGTACATCCAAGCCCATCATTTTAAGTAAGGTAAATAAATATAATATGATAATGAGTCATATTCCAAATAAGTCATGAGTAACCCAAAATAATGCAATAATGGGCCAATAAAATTTTGCTAGATCAATAATGAGATAGGCCACCAGAGAAAAATACAAACCCATTGAAAAGATGCAAAATAATACCTAGTGTCAATATTTTATAAAAAGGTCATTTAATCCAATTAATGCATATCACCCCTTCCCTTAAGCAAAAAGATGCCAAACTTTAGAATGATTGCTCTTGCGCAAAGAAGAAGCTAGGAAAAATCAGAAATCTGTTGTTTGATATTTTTCAAATATAGTGGTAGTAGAAAGCACCCCTTTGGCTAGAAACTTTGGAAAATCCCAGTAAAATAACTAATGGGTATTAATGGCTATAAATTTGTACCAAGTCATGTTATAGCATCTAAATGCCAGCAAAAATAAGTCCTAGGGAATTACCTACTATTGATCGATAGTTGTAGTTCAAATCACCCCTTCTGCCCTAAAATTTGGCAATTTTGTCTAGAGAAAACTATTCACTTCTAAAACCTCAAATTTTGAGACAGAGAATCGTACACCAGTAATAAGCCACTGTAATTTTTACAGAATTTTTGAAAACTTATTAAGGTGACTTGTAGTTCAAACCCACCCTAAAACCCTAAAGAAGATCAAGGGAAAAAGAGGAAAGATAAACCTCACTCCATTAAGTCCAACTTGAATTCTTGGCAATTCTTACTAAAGACCTTAAAAAGAATTCAGTAGAACCCCAAAGATAAACCTACCACTTAACTTAGCTAAGTTTGGTCCAATTTACCAAGTATACCACTAAAAATCTCGTATAAGCAAGATGTAGCTCTATCTAACTCCAGTAGATCATACACCATCAGAAGTTTAAATTACTAAAGCACATATCATATCATGCATATATCTTACACACTGCATTCATTAGATTGTAATCTAGCTGACGGAGAGTACGTGCTCATCCCCGAGCAAGGAACTGTCCAAGAGGAGGACCAGGAGCAAGCTCCCGAGGCTGCTATCGAGGATCTCCCCGCAGCCCCAGCTATTGAAGGCAAGCCCCGGTTTTATGCATAACCATTTATATATGCTATTTTACTACACTTAATGATTGTAGGTTTGTATTGTGCACTTAAGTGTAGGAGTTGCTTGAAACCTCTAGTTGCATGAACTTAGGATTCCCTTTTGAGATGAATACTAGTATGCTAGGTCGAGTAGCTGCTTTGCTAATCAGAATCTCGATAGAAGTCGAGTGATTTTTCTAGCACTCGCGCGAGGTCAGGAATTGATTGTATTCATCTTGACAACGGGATCTATGTTAGTCTATGGACTTGGATCCAAGGAGGATGCCTTGACCATGAGACGGGGAAAAGGAATTAAGGATAAATGTGTGGATACCTGAGCCAAGCTTTTGAACGTACTAAGCACATGTCGGGAAATATGGTAACCGGTAAACCTAGTACCTGAGTGAAGCCAGACGCGGACTTTATCCCTCGCGCGGTCATTGCACGGCGGCAGCCGGGGTCAGTGGAGCATTGTATGCCAAGGCGGTGAGGCCTGGACGTGAACGGGGAATCGATGGGGACGGTTGATATGTGTGGGGACGGAGTGCCCCTACATGTCGTGTGTTTAGGTTTACCTTGCAAGGGTTAAAAACTCGATTTGAATCGTCTGCTTCTCGCAGCTAATGAGACTGCTTGACCCCTTGTACTACATCGAGTAAGAAGTGAAATGAGGTTACATAAGACAATTTGTTGATTGAAACAAAATGCTTGTTACCATGTATGCTTAGAAGGAGCAAACGTAGCTAAAATAATAATACTAGAATTTGAAAAGCTAAGAATTGATTTTAGAAACAGCTAGTGCTTTTGGCAAACCAAACCCCTCAGCCAAACAGCTGCATAGTCTAGAGGTAGAGGAGTAGATTCCTCTCACCGGGTAAGTCTAGCTGAGTATTAGTATACTCAGCCTTGCTTGTGGCATAATTTTTGCAGGTACGATTCAGGATGTGGTTGATGGTGTGACTTGGTCTACCACCCTGCCACCGGGTTGGACGGTCAAGTGGGATGTTGCTCCGGTAGGAGAGGAGCACGAGGAGTAGTGGGCTAGGCCTTGCCCAATTCCTCGATACCTACGACATCGATTATCCGCTGCACTTTATTTCATGAACTCTTATTTGCTACTTGAAAAAACTCCGATCTATGTAATAATTCAGTACTTAATTCGAGGTTTCCTATTTTATTGTATTTCTTCTATGACTCACCTTCGAGTGAGATTGTGGAATTTGATCCTGGTTAAATGGCTCTATCAGACTAGATCTGAGGGACTGACGGGTTATTCCGATTTAAGTGTGTTGCTGCCCCTGGGGCGTGACTTAGGCACTTAAGCTGGAATAATTCGGGTGGTTCTGCCACATTAGTGAATTGTTTTTGTGTACTAACATGGTTATCTAAGTGCTAGAAACAATGCCGAGAAGAGAAGAAATGAATTGGAAAAGAGTTGGCTGTGTACAACTAACTCCAGCTCGGCCTGGCACACCGGACAGTATCCGGTGGTGCACCGGACAGTGTCCGGTGCCCCAAGCAAGCCTCCTGTGAACTACCTACTCTCGGGAATCGACGGAGTCATACGGCTATAATTCACCGGACTGTCCGGTGGTGCACCGGACTATCCGGTGAGTCATCCGCGGCGAACTCGTCGCTCTCGGGAAAAGGAAAAAGGGCGACGTGGCTATTATTCACCAGACTGTCCAGTGAGCCAACGGTCGTCCGCGCGATCAACGCGCGACACGTGGCTGCTCCAACGGTCGGCTGGGTGCACCGGACTGTCCGGTGTGCACCAGACAGTGTCCGGTGCGCCAACCGGCCCCGAGGAGTAACGGTCGGTTGTGCCCGATTTGGAAGGAAATCGTGCACCAGACATGCTACAGTGGCTGTCCGGTGGCGCACCGGACTGTCTGGTGTGCCACTCGACAGAAGGCAAGGATAGCCTTCCATGTTGATCTCCAACGGCTCCTAGCTACCTTGGGGCTATAAAAGGGACCTCGAGGCGTATGGAGCAGGCACCCAAGCACTCTCTAAGCATACTAAGACATCCAGACTCCGCTCCCACGCATTTGCTTCGTCGTGTTAGTGATTTGAGCTCCATTCGAGTTGTGAACTCCCCGTGTCGTCATTTGAGCTCAAGTCTTCACTTGTGTGCGTGTGTGTGCTGCGGATTGAATCTTGTGTGTGTTGCTTTTCCCTCCCTTACTTCTGTGTTTCTTTTGTGAACATCACTATAAGGGCGAGAGGCTCCAAATTGTGGAGATTCCTCGCAAGCGGGAAAATACTCTAAAAGAAAAGACCGTGGTATTCAAGTTGATCATCGGATCACTTGAAAGGGGTTGAGTGTAACCCTCGTCCATTGGGACGCCACAATGTGGAAGTAGGCAAGTGTTACTTGGCCGAACCACGGGATAAAAATCGCGTGTTTCTTGTGTTGCTTTCTCTATGATTGTTTTGTTCACAAGAACTCGCTTCAAAGCTACTTAGTCACACTAACTCTTTAATAACTAAGTTTTGTGGCTATTTAGTGTTTGATTTTATAGGATCACCTATTCACCCCCCCCCCCTCTAGGTGCTCTCAATTGGTATCAGAGTCGTACTCTTCATCTAAGGGACTAACCGCCCGAAGAGATGGATCATAAGGGAAAGGAGATGGTGGTCAACGACAAGGAAAAGGAGTCCATGTTCAAAGAGCCAAGAGACGACAAGCCTGCCGACTCAGGCTCGAGTCACAAGAAGAGAGACGGGAAGAAGAAGGGGCGCATCAAGAAGATCATCTACTACGACAGCGATGCCTCGTCTTCCTCACCACACGACGACAACGATGACTCCTCGTCAAAGAAAAAGACGGTCAATCAAAACTATTCATTTGATTATTCTCGTATTCCTTACAATTCAAATGCTCATTTGCTATCAATTCCTCTTGGGAAACCTCCACACTTTGATGGAGAAGACTACTCTTTCTGGAGTCATAAAATGTGTAGTCATTTATTTTCCCTCCATCCTAGTATCTGGGAGATTGTTGAAAATGGAATGCATTTTGATAGTACTGACAATCCCATTTTCATAAATGAGCAAATTCATAAGAATGCCCAAGCTACTACTGTTTTGCTAGCATCTCTTTGTAGGGATGAGTACAATAAGGTGAGTGGCTTGGACAACGCCAAATAGATCTGGGACACCCTCAAGATATCACATGAGGGAAATGATGCCACCATGATCACCAAGATGGAACTGGTGGAGGGTGAGCTAGGGAGGTTCGCGATGATCAGGGGAGAGAAGCCAACACAAACCTACAACAGACTCAATACCCTGGTCAATGTAATACCCAACTTGTAATTAGTGGAAGATAACCTAAAAGGAGAAAATGATATCCCTTTGTATATATGTGTATTATCTATATTTGTCATTTCATGAGAACATCACATGAAAACAAATAAATAAATAACAAAGGACACCCAAAAATAATACATGCATCATGCTGAGGTTTCCATTTTGTGTACATTTTGTGACAATATAAAAATAATATAAAAAGAAATAGGTTAAAATCCAAATTTGGAGAGTGACCCTAATTTGCAAATTGGAGTTTAGAATAGAGGAAGAAAAAGGTTATACAATATATATATACATAAAATATATATATATATATAATATAGTTAAACCATCCATATTATTGGGTTCAATTTGTACATTCAAAATGAATATGAGTTCACATTTAAAGTTTGATTCAAATTTGAATTTGAAATTCAAAAAGGAGAAAGGAAAAATAAAAAGAATAAATAAGGGGGGTCGTGTGGGCTCAATCTACTGAAATCGGCCCACCTAATTCTGAACTCGCGCAGCCCACCCGGTAACACAGCGCCGACACCACGGCCCCACCCGTCATTCAGCTTAAGCGCGCGCTAACCACTGTGATGCGGGGCCCACGTGTAAGAGACCGTCCTTCCCCCGCTTTTCTCTCGCGTCCTCTTTCTTCGCTCGGTCGCTGGCTCGCGGGGCCCCTGCGTCAGTACGGGTCGTGCCCAAGCCCACGCGGATCACGCCCGTCTCGCGATGGAGCTCGCCGGAGATCTCGGGCTCCGTTGCTGACCAACCCTACGCATAAGAAGAATCGGCCGTCTCCTCCTCAACTACTCCGCGTCGCACCTCCTCCTCTATCCCAACACCCCTTCCCCCATCCACCGAACCTGGCCACCACCGTCGGACATAGGTGAAGTTGAGGTGTTCCGCCGTAGCTACTTCCTCGCCGTGGCTGGAACCTTGGGTCGGGTCAAGGGCTTGCGCGGACCATCGGGAAGTTGGTGGTGGCGCTGGCAGGGGGAATCATCAACCGTGCGCCCGTCAATTGCTCACTGGCGTAGTCGCGCCGCCGCCGAGCCGCCTGAACGCGTGGGCAGGGCCGTCACCGCTTCATACCAAGGTAATGCGCCCACCAACAGATTCGCCTTGACCTCCTCTACGCGTAGATCGGTTCAATTTAGGTTTGGCGCTCGGGGGCGGGCGATTGGCAGCCTCGCCGGCATGCTCCGCCGAGCGTGCGGGGCGGCGCCGCCGTGTTTTATCTGTGAGGTGGGAAGACACGTGAGGACCGTTGGATGTGTCAGGGACGATCCAGATTAGATCGGGCGTACCGGTTCGACACGTTAGATCCAAACCGTAGAGCCATAATCTAATGGGTGAGAATCAACCTCGGCTATTTAGAATCTGGACCGTAGATCTCTGATCCAGTGGCCTGCGCGGCATACCGCTTCGCCCATTTGGCGATCTAATCTGTACCATCCATCGTGGATCGGACGGTGCAGATCCACTGAAACCCGTCAGCCACGTCAGTTTTGCACATGAGTCCTTCAGTTATTTAAGAATCAACCCGCCATCCACAGGAACTATTCACTGTGTCTGGGGAATTCTTACCCGAGACCCCCTACACTTCCCAGAAATCTGCGCCCAGTCTAGATAATTAATAAAACCAGAAAAATCCTTTAGAAAATGGTTTTTAGTACAAATTTAATTGCAGAAACTTGTTTAATTCATAGAAAATGCATATGAACTCCAAATTGGTCCATTCCAGTTTCTAAATTTTCATAATATTATTGTCTATCTACTTGTGCCTCTGTTTTAACATGAAAGATGATTTAAAATTTATCTAGTACTTAATCATGTATTAAATACATAAAACCTTGGAAAATTCATAACTTAAAATGTATAACTCCAAATTTAATGATTCCAGTTCCTGTGATCTTATTTTAATGTCTGGTTTATTACTGTATATTCTATTTGCATGTTTGATGTGATGTTAATTTATGCTATGCTATGTATGTATTGTGTTGATGCGAGTTGACGAGCAAGCCACTGTGGAATCTGAGGTTCAGCAAGTAGAGACTGCTGAGCAGGAGCTCGTGGAAGGCAAGTTGTGCCCTTGATCACTTCTTTTACATATTCATGTTCTTATTAATCATAATGATCTGCATAGGTTAATTTTGATGGGACCCAATAGGTTGCCCTAGATTTTGACTATCTTTATACCTTGTTTCACCACTGGTTTTACTACTAAACTTTTGGGTAACATGCTAATGCTTTATGTGGCTTTGGGTATAGAGATATTCATCACTCATTTTTATACTTGTTATTATCTATTCATTATTTTCTGTTCATGATAAGATCATTATGTTAATGGGAACATGGAGAACCACCCGGGAAAACAGTGCTACCACAAGGGTTTAATGGGACGCCCTTGGCTGATTAACTAGGAAAGCTAGTGGATGGCTACCTTACCCGAAAGGGGCAAGGGCAGTAGGGGAGTGGTCAGTGTAGGGAGGTCCTTGGGTTGATTTTGCTGCGATGGCGGTCAGGCGAGGGATTCCTGCACTGGAGCTTCCTATAAACTGTAGCGGGTAGTCTGAAGCTAGTGGAACTTTATAAAGGCCTCGTAGTGGTACCCTGCCTCGCTTCCTTGGTAGAGGTGTATGGGGTCTGATCAACTCTGTGGCAAATGGGTAACACGACTTGTGGGTAAAGATGCGCAACCTCTGCAGAGTGTAAAACTGGTATACTAGCCGTGCTCACGGTCATGAGCGGCTCGGACACTCACATGATTAATTTATGGAACTTAAACTTAATTTGTCATCTCATTGCATTTGGGATTATTTTATTAATTACTTTTACTTATTATTACTATGGTTTGGTATTCACTTACACTTAGTAACTGCTAATAAAATTTTGACTAACTTATAAAAACTATGCTCCGCTTCAGCCTTTATTTCATTGATCAGCCTTACACTTCATGAACTCCCACCTTTGGTGAGTTCATGTCACATTATTCCCCACGACTTGTTGAGCTATGAACGTATGTGAGCTCACTCTTGCTGTCTCACACCCCCCCACAGGAGAAGAACAGGTGGTCGAAGAGGAGCCGCCTAACACTGAGGCTTTCGACTTGATCTAGGTGGTGTTTCTCAGTTGACATTGGCGCCGACGATCCTTAGTTCGTTCTTTTATTTATTATTTTATTTTGTATTAAGTCTTCTGCTATGTAATAAATACTCTGATGTTTTATGACATTTATCTCTATACACTCTGTTATTATATATGTTGTCTTCTTTGGCGCATGTATGAGATGCACCTGGCTTTGTTCCTTAAAGCCGGGTGTGACAGAAGTGGTATCACAGGAAATGTTGACTGTAGGACGAAACCTAGATAGAAATGGACTACTCTTACCTACTTACCTTATTCTGATTCTTCTAAACTCACCTTACTCTGATTCTCTCTATACTTATCTTGATCCTGTCTCACCTTCTACTGTTCTACTCTGATCATTCTTATCTTTTCTATTCTAAGACAAGATGGATTTCAAACCTTGGAATCCCTACCTCTATGACATTTTAAGAGATAGGAAGCCTAAGACCAAACCAAAACTATTTTCTCTATTCTAAAAAAATGTTGTTTGATTGTTCTGATGATAAATGCCTGATTTGCTTCTTTGAATGATTGAAGTATTGTAAATGGACATCCTAGTATGTACCATTATGAGGTAATGAATTAGCTATGGTAGGTAAAACATTAAACTGCTTAGCTAATAAATCCCCCAAAGTAACATGATTCGTAATTACTGCCTTGTCTACTACTCTCTCTTACCATATGTATCTAACTCAGATGGTCAATACCAGGAGGGGTGGTGGAATTGATTTGCCTCCTAATCGACACACTCGAAGGATATATAGACAACCTCAGCCACAGCCAGCAGGGATGAATCCTCCTAATCCTCCACCAGGCGGAGTTGATCCACTGATTGCAGCTCAGATGGCGGTGATGCAGCAAATGGCGGACACTATGGCTGATATGCGTGCCCAGATGCAGCAAGAATGCCAGGAGATGCGTCAGGAAAGAGAAGATATACGCCAGGAGTTGCACCAGGAGAGAGAGGAGATACGCCAGGAGAGAAGGGCGCAACAACAGCAGCTGCAACAACAACTTCAACAACAGCAGCAACAGCAACAAGTGCCATTGCCTCCACCACCACCACCAGTTCCACCTCGTGATAAGCACCGGGAATTTATGAGTCATAAGCCACCGACCTTCGCCAGCTCGCCAGACCCACTTGATGCAGATGATTGGCTGAAAGCAATTGAGAAGATGCTCAACATTGCCCAATGCTCAGATAGAGAGAAAGTTCTTTATGCCTCAGGTCGTCTGACGGGTCCCGGTGCTGACTGGTGGGATTCATATACTGCTGCCCACGATGCTGCTGATACTATCACTTGGGCAGAGTTCAGTACACAGTTCAGGAACTACCATATTCCAGCTGGTATGATAAAGATCAAGAAGAAGGAGTTTCTGTCATTGAAGCAAGGCAACATGTCAGTCAGCGAGTACAGAGACAAATTTATTCAGCTGTCAAGATATGCTCCGGAGGAAGTTGCTGAAGATGAAAGAAAGCAGGAGCACTTTATTGAAGGACTTAATGGACCCCTACAGTATGCACTGGTGGCACACACATTTCCATTGTTTCAGAGGCTGCTGGATAAGGCTCTTGCTATTGAACACAAGCGTGTTCAACTGGGTGATTTGAAGAGGAAGGCTATCTCACAGGGACAGGGTAGCAGCAGTGTTCGTCCCCGCTACGTTTCGCCACAGGGTACACCGACTCGACCAGGAGGACCACGCCCAGTTCACTATGCTCCATAGGGGTCTCCACGTACACCTCCTACTCGTCAGGCCACTCCCACTGGCACCCCGACGAGGCCTACAGGACAGAAGACCGGCCCTACATGCTTCAAGTGCAGTCAGATTGGGCACTATGCTAATGTTTGTCCTATGGGAAATTCTGGTACACCAGCTAAGAACAAGCAACAGACTCCTGGCAAGGGATATTCTATAGCCAGGGTGAATCAAGTCAACGTTGATGATACTCCTGATGGTGCTGACATCGTACTCGGTATGTTTTACATTAATGCCCTTCCTACAACAATATTATTTGATTCTGGTGCTACACATTCATTCATGTCTGCTCGATATGCCAACACTAATGAGATACCCCTGCTAAATATGAGAAAACCAGTGATAGTAATCACACCTAAAGGGCCTATTGAGGCGAATCAAATGACACGTAGATTGACATTATCAATTATGGGAAGAGAATTTGGAGCTACTGCTATAATATTAGATGCCAGCAGTATAGATCTGATTCTTGGTATGTCATGGTTAAGGAAGGCAAAGGCCATTATAGCATGTGGTAGAGGTACTATAGAGCTCACTAGTCCTAAAGGAGAAACATTTCAAGTTAATATTGCAGTAACCACCTCATCCATGTGTGCAATGTTCTTTATACCTGAGGAGTTTGTTGGTGACAACATCCGGGTGGTTAGAGATTTTCCGGATGTCTTTCCAGAGGAGTTACCAGGGATGCCACCAGATAGGGAAGTTGAGTTTGTGATTGATCTTTTACCTGGAACTGCCCCTATTTCTAAGCGACCATACAGGATGGCTGTAGAAGAACTGAAGGAGCTTAAGAAGCAGTTAACTGAGTTACAAGAAGCGGGGTACATTCGTCCGAGTTCCTCACCTTGGGGGGGCACCGGCGTTATTTGTGCAGAAGAAGGATGGATCGCAACGGATGTGTGTGGACTATAGATCACTTAATGATGTCACGGTGAAGAACAAGTATCCATTACCCCGTATTGAGGATTTGTTTTATCAGATGAGAGGAGCCAGAGTATTCTCAAAGATTGATCTCCGATCAGGATACCATCAGATGAAGATTAGACCCTCGGATATTCCTAAGACGGCTTTCTCAACCCGATATGGATTATATGAGTTCACTGTTATGTCATTTGGATTAACCAATGCACCAGCTTATTTCATGAATTTGATGAATAAGGTGTTTATGGAGTATTTGGACAGATTCGTCGTGGTGTTCATCGACGATATTCTTATCTATTCTAAGAATGAAAGTGATCATGAACAACATCTAAGGCTGGTGCTACAAAAGCTGTGAGATAATCAACTCTACGCTAAGTTCAGCAAGTGCGAGTTTTGGATTGACAAGGTGCCATTCCTTGGACATATTATTTCTAATGGAGGAATAGCAGTGGATCCTGCTAAGGTCAAGGAGATTATGGAGTGGAGAGTGCCCACTACAGTTATGGAGATTCGAAGTTTCTTGGGACTTGCAGGATATTATCGTAGATTTATTGAAGGATTCTCTAAGATTGCCAAGCCTATGACCTCGCTTTTGGAGAAAGGAAGAGAATTCAAGTGGGATGAGAAATGCCAAGAGAGCTTTGATCAATTGAAGGAGAGATTGATGTCACCACCAGTGTTGGTTATGCCAGACTTACAGAAAGGATTTGATATTTATTGTGATGCATGTGGCCAAGGATTGGGATGTGTGCTCATGCAAGAAGGACATGTGATCGCTTATGCGTCTCGTCAGTTGCGGAAACACGAATTGAACTACCCCACTCATGACTTGGAACTGGCAGCAGTTGTGCATGCACTTAAGATCTGGAGACACTACATTATGGGAACTAAGTGCCAAGTATACACGGATCATAAGAGCTTGAAGTACATATTCACTCAGAAGGATCTCAACCTTAGGCAACGTCGTTGGTTGGAACTTATTAAAGATTATGACTTGGAGATTCATTACCACCCAGGCAAGGCAAATTTGGTTGCAGATGCCTTGAGTCGGAAGGAGCATGTTCACTCCGCTTTCGTTGTCCAGCTACCTGATGAATTAGCAAAAGATTTTGAGAGACTCAACTTGGGAATTGTTACACACACTGAAGGAGTCACCATCGAGTTGGAACCTACCTTGGAGCAAGAGATTCGTAAAGGTCAGGTTGGTGATGCTAAGATTCGAGAGATTAAGGATCTGATTACGGAAGGTCGAGTTCCGGAATTCACGGAGGATGAACAAGGTACTATATGGTTCAAAGATCGGATATGTGTTCCGGAGATTGATAGCCTTCGTGAGACTATTTTAAAAGAAGCCCATGATTCTGATTACTCAATCCACCCTGGAAGCACTAAGATGTATCAAAATTTGAAGCAAAAGTATTGGTGGTATGGACTGAAAAGAGATGTTGCTGCTCATGTGGCTAAGTGTGATGTGTGTCAAAGAGTTAAGGACGAACATCAAAGACCCGCTGGACTATTGCACCCGCTTAAGATTCCTGAGTGGAAATGGGAAGAGATTGGTATGGATTTTATTGTTGGACTACCCCGCACTCCAGCAGGATATGACTCTATTTGGGTAATCGTGGACAGATTGACGAAAGTGGCTCATTTCATACCTGTGAGGACTAATTACACGGGAGCCAAGCTAGCAGAATTGTATATGACTCGGATAGTTTGCCTACATGGAGTGCCTAAGAAGATCGTGTCTGATCGAGGATCACAGTTTACTTCTCGATTTTGGAAGAAGTTGCATGAGAGTTTGGATACAAAGTTGAATTTCAGTTCAGCCTACCATCCCCAGACTGATGGACAGACAGAGAGGACTAATCAAGTGCTAGAAGATATGTTAAGAGCTTGTGCCCTTAAGCATGGTGGCAGTTGGGAGAAGAGCTTACCCTATGCTGAGTTTTCTTATAATAATAGCTACCAGGCCAGTTTGAAGATGTCACCATTTGAGGCTCTGTATGGCAGAAAGTGCAGGACTCCTCTGTATTGGGATGAAACTAGAGAAAGACAGTTCTTTGGGCCTGAACTTATACAAGAGGCAGAAGAACAAGTTTGAATGATAAGAGAAAATTTGAGAATTGCACAATCCAGGCAAAAGAGCTATGCTGATAATAGGAGAAGACTACTAGAGTTTAAGGAGGGTGATCATGTCTATTTGAAGGTGTCACCACTCCGGGGTATGAGGAGATTTAAAGTTAAAGGAAAGTTGTCCCCTCGCTTCATTGGACCTTTCTTGATCTTAAAGCGAGTGGGTGAATTTGCATATCAACTGGAGTTACCCGATCATCTGTCAGATGTACATGATGTATTCCATGTGTCCCAGCTAAAGAAGAGCCTCCGGGTACCTGAGGAGCAGCTACCAATGGAGGACCTTAGTGTTCATGATGACCTGACTTATGCGGAGTACCCTATCAAGATTCTGGACACTTTGACTCGAGTTACAAGAAATAAGGTAATAAAGATGTGCAAAGTACAATGGAATCACCATGGGGAAGATGAAGCAACTTGGGAGAGGGAAGAAGAACTTCGCATAGATTTTCCCCATCTTTTCCCTAGATCTTCTTAAATCTCGAGGACGAGATTATTTTTAAGGGGGTAGGATTTGTAATACCCAACTTGTAATTAGTGGAAGATAACCTAAAAGGAGAAAATGATATCCCTTTGTATATATGTGTGTTATCTATATTTGTCATTACATGAGAACATCACATGAAAACAAATAAATAAATAACAAAGGACACCCAAAAATAATACATGCATCATGCTGAGGTTTCCATTTTGTGTACATTTTGTGACAATATAAAAATAATATAAAAAGAAATAGGTTAAAATCCAAATTTGGAGAGTGACCCTAATTTGCAAATTGGAGTTTAGAATAGAGGAAGAAAAAGGTTATACAATATATATATATATACATATAAAATATATATATATAATATAGTTAAACCATCCATATTATTGGGTTCAATTTGTACATTCAAAATGAATATGAGTTCACATTTAAAGTTTGATTCAAATTTGAATTTGAAATTCAAAAAGGAGAAAGGAAAAATAAAAAGAATAAAGAAGGGGGTCGTGTGGGCTCAATCTACTGAAATCGGCCCACCTAATTCTGAACTCGCGCAGCCCACCCGGTAACATGGCGCCGACACCACGGCCCCACCCGTCATTCAGCTTAAGCGCGCGCTAACCACTGTGATGCGGGGCCCGCGTGTAAGAGACCGTCCTTCCCCCGCTTTTCTCTCGCGTCCTCTTTCTTCGCTCGGTCGCTGGCTGGCAGGGCCCCTGCGTCAGTACGGGTCGTGCCCAAGCCCGTGCGGATCACGCCCGTCTCGCGATGGAGCTCGCCGGAGATCTCGGGCTCCGTTGCTGACCAACCCTGCGCATAAGAAGAATCGGCTGTCTCCTCCTCAACTACTCCGCGCCGCACCTCCTCCTCTAACCCAACACCCCTTCCCCCATCCACCGAACCTGGCCACCACCGTCGGACATAGGTGAAGTTGAGGTGTTCCGCCGTAGCTACTTCCTCGCCGTGGCCGGAACCTTGGGTCGGGTCGGACCATCGGGAAGTTGGTGGTGGCGCTGGCAGGGGGAATCATCAACCGTGCGCCCGTCAATTGCTCACTGGCGTAGTCGCGCCGCCGCCGAGCCGCCTGAACGCGTGGGCAGGGCCGTCACCGCTTCATACCAAGGTAATGCGCCCACCAACGGATTCGCCTTGACCTCCTCTAAGCGCAGCTCGGTTCAATTTAGGTTTGGCGCTTGGGGGCGGGCGATTGGCAGCCTCGCCGGCATGCTCCGCCGAGCGTGCGGGGCGGCGCCGCCGTGTTTTATCTGTGAGGTGGGAAGACACGTGAGGACCGTTGGATGTGTCAGGGATGATCCAGATTAGATCGGGCGTACCGGTTCGACACGTTAGATCCAAACCGTAGAGCCATAATCTAATGGGTGAGAATCAACCTCGGCTATTTAGAATCTGGACCGTAGATCTCTGAGCCAGTGGCCTGCGCGGCATACCGCTTCGCCCATTTGGCGATCTAATCTATACCATCCATCGTGGATCGGACGGTGCAGATCCACTGAAACCCGTCAGCCGCGTCAGTTTTGCACATGAGTCCTTCAGTTATTTAAGAATCAACCCGCCATCCACAGGAACTATTCACTGTGTCTGGGGAATTCTTACCCGAGACCCCCTGCACTTCCCAGACATCTGCGCCCAGTCTAGATAATTAATAAGACCAGGAAAATCCTTTAGAAAATGGTTTTTAGTACAAATTTAATTGCAGAAACTTGTTTAATTCATAGAAAATGCATATGAACTCCAAATTGGTCCATTCCAGTTTCTAAATTTTCATAATATTATTGTCTATCTACTTGTGCCTCTGTTTTAACATGAAAGATGATTTAAAATTTATCTAGTACTTAATCATGTATTAAATACATAAAACCTTGGAAAATTCATAACTTAAAATGTATAACTCCAAATTTAATGATTCCAGTTCCTGTGATCTTATTTTAATGTCTAGTTTATTACTGTATATTCTATTTGCATGTTTGATGTGATGTTAATTTATGCTATGCTATGTATGTATTGTGTTGATGCGAGTTGACGAGCAAGCCACTGTGGAATCTGAGGTTCAGCAAGTAGAGACTGCTGAGCAGGAGCTCGTGGAAGGCAAGTTGTGCCCTTGATCACTTCTTTTACCTATTCATGTTCTTATTAATCATAATGATCTGCATAGGTTAATTTTGATGGGACCCAATAGGTTGCCCTAGATTTTGACTATCTTTATACCTTGTTTCACCACTGGTTTTACTACTAAACTTTTGGGTAGTACATGCTAATGCTTTATGTGGCTTTGGGTATAGAGATATTCATCACTCATTTTTATACTTGTTATTATCTATTCATTATTTTTTGTTCATGATAAGATCATTATGTTAATGGGAACATGGAGAACCACCCGGGAAAACAGTGCTACCACAAGGGTTTAATGGGACGCCCTTGGCTGATTAACTAGGAAAGCCAGTGGATGGCTACCTTACCCGAAAGGGGCAAGGGCAGTAGGGGAATGGTCAGTGTAGGGAGGTCCTTGGGTTGATTTTGCTGCGATGGCGGTCAGGCGAGGGATTCCTGCACTGGAGCTTCCTATAAACTGTAGCGGGTAGTCTGAAGCTAGTGGAACTTTGTAAAGGCCTCGTAGTGGTACCCTGCCTCGCTTCCTTGGTAGAGGTGTATGGGGTCTGATCAACTCTATGGCAAATGGGTAACACGACTTGTGGGTAAAGATGTGCAACCTCTGCAGAGTGTAAAACTGGTATACTAGCCGTGCTCACGGTCATGAGCGGCTCGGACACTCACATGATTAATTTATGGAACTTAAACTTAATTTGTCATCTCATTGCATTTGGGATTATTTTATTAATTACTTTTACTTATTATTACTATGGTTTGGTATTCACTTACACTTAGTAACTGCTAATAAAATTTTGACTAACTTATAAAAGCTATGCTCAGCTTCAGCCTTTATTTCATTGATCAGCCTTACACTTCGTGAACTCCCACCTTTGGTGAGTTCATGTCACATTATTCCCCACGACTTGTTGAGCTATGAACGTATGTGAGCTCACTCTTGCTGTCTCACACCCCCCCACAGGAGAAGAACAGGTGGTCGAAGAGGAGCCGCCTAACACTGAGGCTTTCGACTTGATCTAGGTGGCGTTTCTCAGTTGACATTGGCGCCAACGATCCTTAGTTCGTTTTTTATTTATTATTTTATTTTGTATTAAGTCTTCCGCTATGTAATAAATACTCTGATGTTTTATGACATTTATCTCTATACACTCTGTTATTATATATGTTGTCTTCTTTGGCGCATGTATGAGATGCACCTGGCTTTGTTCCTTAAAGCCGGGTGTGACAGTCAACAAGATACGAAGCTACAGAAGCACAAGATGGACGGATCATGATGTCGTCCGACGCATGCTAAGGTATTTTACTGTAATTGACCCCCATCTTGTCAATCTTATTCATGAAAATCCTAGGTACACCAAAATGACGCCCGAGGAGATCCTCGGAAAATTCATGAGTGGGCGCATGATGGTGAAGGAGGCTCGATACATGGATGATGCTCTAAACGGTCCACTACCCGTCTACGAGCCACAGCTCGTTGCTCTCAAAGCAACTAGCAGCAAGGAGACGCTACCAAGCAAGGTAGCACAAGTGGATGCTGCTGGGCAAAATGAAGATGAGATGGCGCTTATCATCAAGCGCTTCAAGACCGCACTCAAATGCAACTGCTTCAAGACGCAAGGAGTACCCCAACAAGAATAAAACAAGGGAAAAATGCTCCTGCTTCAAATGCGACTGCGACGATGAAGGACTTGCTGCCTCGGCCTTCGACAAGTCCTCACTCTTCCCCAACAAACGCCATACATGCCTTATGGCCAAGGAAAAGAAGGTACACATTCGAGACACTCCCAAGTACACTTCATCTAGTGATGAAGAATCTTCTGATGATGAAGTAGACTACACTGACCTATTTAAAGGACTAGATAGAGCTAAGGTAGACAAAATTAATGAATTAATTGATGCTCTAAATGAAAAGGATAGATTGTTAGAAAAAGCAAGAGGATATTTTATATGAGGAACATGACAAGTTTGTTAATGTTCAAAAATCTCTTGCTTTAGAAGTTAAAAGGAATGAAATGTTATCCTCTGAGTTATCTGCTTGCCATGAATCTGTCTCTAGTTTAAGGAGTTTAAATGATGAATTAAATGCTAAGCTAGAGGAAGTCAACAAAACTAGTTCATGTGTAGGGCATGTTGTTATTTGTAATAGATGTAAGTATTTTGATGTTGATGCTTGTGATGAACATCTTGCTTCTATTACTAAATTGAACAATGAGGTGGCAAGTCTTAATGCTCAACTTAAGACTTGCAAAGTTGATTTTGATAAATTGAAATTGCTAGGGATGCCTACACCATTGGTAGACACTCCTCAATTAAGGATGGACTTGGTTTTCAAAAGAAAACCAAGAACTTGACGAGCCAAAGGGTTCCCATTCTCAATAAGGAGAAAGGGAAGGCCCCTATGGCAAATAGTTCCCAAAAGAATCATTCTTACATTTATGATAGAAAATTTATAGAAATGCTCATAATGATAGATACTATGATCATGCCATGATTGCTTCCAGCTCTACTTATGATTGTAGTAGAAATAGGCCTAGGTGCAATCATGCTGTGTCCCATGCGCCTAGGAGAAATTATGCTACTCAAACTTCTAGGAAAATGTGCAATGAACCTATTACTATTTTTCATGATTGCAACACTTCTTTTGTACTTACATGCAAAAATACAAAAGTAGTGGCTAGAAAATTGGGATCCAAATGCAAGGGAGACAAGACTTGTATTTGGGTTCCAAAAGTTATTGTGACTAACCTTGTAGGACCCAACAAGAGTTGGGTACCTAAAACCCAAGCTTAATTACTTGCAGGTTTATGCATCTGGGGGCTCTAGCTGGATAATCGATAGCGGATGCACAAACCACATGACAGGGGTACGTCAAGAACAAGGATTCCTAGGATATAATCATCTTTGGAGATGGGAACCAAGGCAAGGTCAAAGGCTTGGGCAAGATTGCCATTACTAAAGAGCACTCAATATCGAATGTATTTCTAGTAGAGTCGCTTGGGTACAACCTTCTGTCTGTAAGTCAATTGTGTCACATGGATTACAATTGTCTGTTTACAAATATTGATGTGTCTATCTTTAGAAGGAGTGATGGTTCATTAGCCTTTAAGGGTGTATTAGACGGCAAGCTCTATTTAGTTGATTTTTTGAAAGAGAATGTCGATCTAGATGCATGCTTAATGGCTAAGACTAGTATGGGCTGGCTTTGGCATCGCCGTCTAGCACATGTTGGGATGAAGAACCTTCATAAGCTTCTAAAGGGAGATCATGTGTTAGGACTAACTGATGTCTGTTTTGAGAAAGACAGACCTTGAGCAGCATGTCAGGCAGGAAAACAGGTGGGAAGCACTCATCACAGTAAGAACATGATGACAACATCAAGACCGCTGGAGCTTCTTCACATGGATCTCTTTGGACCTGTTGCCTACCTAAGCATCGGGGGAAGTAAGTATGGTCTTGTAATTGTTGATGATTTTTCCCGCTTCACTTGGGTATTTTTTTGCAGGATAAGACAGAAACCCAAGGGACCCTAAAGCGCTTTCTAAGGAGGGCTCAAAACGAATTTGAGCTAAAGGTGAAAAAGATAAGGAGCGACAATGGGTCCGAGTTCAAGAATCTGCAAGTTGAGGAGTATCTTGAGGAGGAAAGCATCAAGCACGAGTTCTCCGCTCCCTATACACCACAGTAAAATGGTGTAGTAGAGAGGAAGAACAGGACGCTAATCGACATGGCGAGAACGATGCTTGGAGAGTTCAAGACGCCCGAGCGGTTTTGGTCGGAAGCTGTGAACACAGCCTACCACGCCATAAACCGGCTCTACCTGCATTGCCTCCTAAAGAAGACCTCCTACGAACTCCTTACCGGTAACAAACCTAATGTTTCTTACTTTTTGTGTATTTGGGAGCAAATGCTACATTCTGGTAAATAAAGGTAGACATTCCAAATTTGCTCCCAAGGCAGTAGAAGGGTTTTTACTAGGGTATGACTCAAATACAAAGGCGTATAGGGTCTTCAACAAATCATCAGGATTGGTTGAAGTCTCTAGCGATGTTGTATTTGATGAGACTAATCGCTCTCCAAGAGAGCAAGTTGATCTTGATGACATAGATGAGATGAAGTTCCGACGGCCGCAATGCGCACGATGGCGATAGGTGATGTGCGACCATAGGAACAACAGGAGCAAGATCAGCCATCTTCCTCCACAATGGTGCATCCCCCAACTCAAGATGATGAACAGGTACCGCAAGAAGAAGGGCATGATCAAGGGGGAGCACAAGAAGATCAAGCAATGGAGGAAGAAGCACCACGGGTCCCTCCAACTCAAGTCCGAGCAACGATCCAAAGACATCACCCTGTCGATCAGATTCTGGGTGATATCAGCAAGGGAGTAACTACTCACTCACGCTTAGCTAATTTTTGTGAGCATTACTCGTTTGTCTCTTCTATTGAGCCTGTCAGGGTAGAAGAGGCCTTACAAGATCCGGACTGGGTGTTGGCCATGCAGGAAGAGCTCAACAACTTCAAGAGAAATGAAGTCTAGAGCCTGGTGCCACATCCAAAGCAAAACATTGTGGGAACCAAGTGGGTGTTCCGCAACAAGCAAGATGAGCACGGGGTGGTGACAAGAAACAAGGCTCGACTTGTGGCAAAAGGTTATGCCCAAGTCGCAGGTTTGGATTTCGAGGAGACTTTTGCTCCTGTGGCTAGGTTAGAGTCTATTCGAATATTATTAGCCTATGCCGCTCACCATTCCTTTATGCTATTCCAAATGGACATGAAGAGCGCTTTCCTCAATGGGCCAATCAAGGAGGAGGTATACGTGGAACAACCCCCTGGCTTTGAGGATGACAGGTATCCCGACCACGTGTATAAGCTCTCTAAGGCGCTCTATGGACTTAAGCAAGCCCCAAGAGCATGGTATGAATGCCTTAGAGATTTCTTAATTGCTAATGCTTTCAAGGTTGGGAAAGCTGATCCCACTCTTTTTACAAAGACTTGTGATGGTGATCTCTTTGTGTGCCAAATTTATGTCTATGACATAATATTTGGTTCTACTAACCAAAAGTCTTATGAGGAGTTTAGCAGGGTGATGATGCAGAAATTCGAGATGTCTATGATGGGTGAGTTGACTTACTTCCTTGGGTTCCAAGTGAAGCAACTCAAGGACGGCACCTTCATCTCCTAAACGAAGTATACTCAGGATCTTCTCAAAAGGTTTGGAATGAAGGACGCCAAGCCCGCGGAGATACCGATGCGAACTGACGGGCATGTTGACCTCAACAAAGGAGGTAAGTCCGTTGATCAAAAGGCATACCGGTCCATGATAGGTTCATTACTTTATTTATGTGCTAGTAGACCGGACATTATGCTTAGTGTTTGCATGTGTGCTAGATTTCAATCCGACCCCAAGGAATGTCACCTTGTGGCCGTTAAGCGAATTCTTAGGTATTTAGTTGCTACGCCTTGCTTCGAGATCTAGTATCCAAAGGGGTCTACCTTTGACTTGATTGGATACTCAGACTCCAATTATGCCGGGTGCAAGGTTGATAGGAAGAGCACATCAGGGATGTGCCAATTTCTAGGAAGGTCCCTAGTGTCCTGGAGTTCCAAGAAACAAACATCTGTTGCCCTATCCACCGCTGAGGCTGAGTACGTTGCCACAGGACAGTGTTGCGTGCAACTACTTTGGATGAGGCAAACCCTCCGAGACTTTGGCTACATTCTGAGCAAAGTCCCACTCCTATGTGACAATGAGAGTGCAATCCGCTTGGCGGATAATCCTATTGAACACAGCCGCACTAAGCACATAGACATCCGGCATCACTTCCTGAGAGACCACCAGCAAAAGGGAGATATCAATGTGTACCACATTAGCACCGAGAACCAGCTAGCCGATATCTTCACTAAGCCTTCAGATGAGAAAAGGTTTTGCAGGTTGCGTAGTGAGCTAAATGTCCTAGATTCGCGTAACTTGGATTGATCTAAAGCATACATGTGTTCTATGCCTTTGATCATGTTAATTTGAGCATTTATTGTTGTTTATTTATGGTGCTCAAGTTGTACAAGTCACCCCCGAACCTCACAAGTCCGTATGCAAATGATGCACGTGCTTAAGGGGAGTGTGCTACAACTTGATCCCTTTGAGACTAATTTGTTGGTTGAGTACACTTGTTGTAGTCTCGAAGGTACATTGAAAGGGAAAATGGACTTGGACGATACAAAGACTTCCACTGCACTCCGTATTACTGTATTTAATTCCAAGTTCACTCTTATGTCTCATTGCCTTTTTGCTCTTAATTGACATTTTTGGTGAGGCAATGGGGTTAAAGGGCCAAAAATAATCCCGTTTTGGTGCTTAATGCCAAAGGGGGAGAAATTAAGGCCAAAGCAAATGGATCAGCTACCACTTGTGAATTTCAAAAATAGTAGAGCTAGAATTTGCATTTTGCCCAAAATGCTCTTATTGCAAAATTCGGTCTTTTATGGGGGAGAATTTTGATTATGGGAAAAAGGGGGAGTTTTTGGCACTTGATCAATTTCACTCTTGGAATATCTCTCTTTGTGCCAAACAAGCGTGTTTGACTTAGAGATAGGAAAACGAATTTGATTTACAAAAACAAACCAAGTGGTGGCAAAGAGTGATCCAAATATGCCAAATCATAAGCAAAAAAAAATTTGGTCTTCAATTGCATTGATGTTGCACTCTTTTTGTTGCTTTTTGATGTGTTGGCATAAATCACCAAAAAGGGGGAGATTGAAAGGGAAATGTGCCTTTGGGCCATTTCTATAATTGTTTTAGTGATTAAGTGTCCAACACAAATGTTTTGAACTCTCATGTGCTAAACAAGCAAAAGGTGCAAATCAAAGACAAGGTATGTTTCTAGACTTAGTGAAATGTTTTTGTGTACTAACATGGTTATCTAAGTGCTAGAAACAGTGTCGAGGAGAGAAGAAATGAATTGGAAAAGAGTTGACTGTGTACAGCTAACTCCAGCTCGGCCTGGCACACTGGACTGTCCGGTGGTGCACCGGACATTGTCAGGTGCCCCAGGCAAGCCTCCGGTGAACTACCTACTCTCGGGAATCGATGGAGTCGTACGGCTATAATTCACCGAACTGTCCGGTGGTGCACCGGACTGTCCGGTGAGTCATCCGCGGCGAACTCGTCGCTCTCGAGAAAAGGAAAAAGGGCGATGTGGCTATTATTCACCGGACTGTCCGGTGGTGCACCGAACTATCCGGTGAGCCAACGACGCTCGAGCCAACGGTCGTCCGCGCGATCAACGCGCGACACGTGGCTACTCCAACGGTCGGCTGGGTGCATCGGACAGTGTCCAGTGCGCTAACCGGCCCTGAGGAGCAACGGTTGGCTGTGCCGATTTGGAAGGAATCGCGCACCGAACAAGCTACAGTGGTTGTCCGGTGGCGCACCGGACTGTCCGGTGCGCCACTCGACAGAAGGCAAGGATAGCCTTCCATGTTGATCTCCAACGGCTCCTAGCTGCCTTGGGGCTATAAAAGGGACCTCTAGGCGCATGGAGCAGGCACCCAAGCACTCTCTAAGCATACTAAGACATCCAGACTCCGCTCCCACGCATTTGCTTCGTCGTGTTAGTGATTTGAGCTTCATTCGAGTTGTGAACTCCCCGTATTGTCATTTGAGCTCAAGTCTTCACTTGTGTGCGTGTGTGTGTTGCGGATTGAATCTTGTGTGTGTTGCTTTTCCCTCCCTTACTTCTGTGTTTCTTTTGTGATCATCACTATAAGGGCGAGAGGCTCCAAATTGTGGAGATTCCTCGCAAGCGGGAAAATACTCTAAAAGAAAAGACTGTGGTATTCAAGTTGATCATCGGATCACTTGAAAGGGGTTGAGTGCAACCCTCGTCCATTGGGACGCCACAACGTGGAAGTAGGCAAGTGTTACTTGGTCGAACCATGGGATAAAAATCGCGTGTTTCTTGTGTTGCTTTCTCTGTGATTGTTTTGTTCACAAGAACTCGCTTCAAAGCTACTTAGTCGCACTAACACTTTAATAACTAAGTTTTATGGCTATTTAGTGTTTGATTTTACAGGATCACCTATTCACCCCCCCCCCCCCTCTAGGTGCTCTCACTCACACCTAACCCGGCTGAGCCCACACCTAAGGCCCTCCCCTAAACCAGGGAGTCCCTGACTATCCCACTCAAAAGGTGATAAGGGTGAATACCCTTCATCATACACTTTTGAAAACATTTTCCTTTTTAGAAAACACACTGATTCCTCGACCCATATTTTGTTCCAAAAGATATTCTTTAATGCATGCCATCTCTCGACTCACAATGCAAAGGAGCCCAACCCTCATTCCCGGCTTAGGCAGTGGTAGAAAGAATAGGTAATTCATGCATCAAGGGAGGAATGGACTTGCCTTCATCGAAGTTCTCTTGGCACGAAAGGTCTATTTCCGAGAGGTTAGGCTCCTGCCCTTCTTCCAGAGCTAAGATTTCTGGAGGATCGGATCCCTCCTCCCCTAGCAAAAACAGGCAATGAACATTACATCAACCATGTGGCTTAGTGAAGTGTGCCAAGTTTTAGATATTATTGTTTTCTGTCATATAAAATATTTGGACTATTTTTAGTGCATAAAATATCAATATATACATATATGTGAAAATAGGAAAAGAAAATAGGAAAAAGAAAAGGAAAAGGGTTTTTCTGGTTAGCTGGGCCCCGGGGGGTGAATTCGGCCCAGCCGAAGGCGAGCGCGCGCCTGCGCAGGCAAGAAGCCCAACCTGGCGCGCCAGCAGGAGCGGCGTGGGGATGGCGCCGTGGGCACGGGCCCACACGCCAGCGAGGGGAGGGGGGTAACGGCGTCAGGGGGGAATGGTGGTTCGCCCGCGGCGGTGAGAACCGGCCGCCGGTGATCCCGACGGCGGTTCTTTGCCGGTGGTCCGGTTTTGGGTAGTTGGGATGGTGGCAAAGCACGGGTGGGGGTAGGGGTCACGGAGGTGGGGTCAATTTGGCTGATGGGGGCTTGGAATCGCTGGTTCGCGGTGAGGTGGCGGGCGCCCGCGGCGGTGAGGTAGCCGGTGAAGCCTACGGGCTTGATAGGTGAAGGGGAAGGGTGCGCCGTGTTCGTGGTGAAGTGGTGAAACTCGTGAGCCAAACCAATTGAACTCTAGGCTACCAGAGAAGGGAGGGAGGGCTCACCGGAGCGGAGGGAGAGGGCGGCGCGCTGGCTCGATTGGGCTCGGGGAAGGGGAAGAGGGGTGGCCGAAGCTGGTGTGAAGAAAGATGGGGCTTGGGTGGTCCTTTTATAGGCGGCCGGGGTGGGGGAGGAGAGGTGGCGAGCACCGGTGAGGCTTGTCGCGGCGGTGATGATGGCGCACAGTGGTGGCGACGGGATGGCTCGGGGCAGACGGTGGTGACGGGATGGCTCGGCACAGGCGCAAGGTGCCAATTGGGCTGGTGGGAGAGTAATGGCAAGGGGATGTGGCGGAGCGGTGGCCGGCGGTGATCGCGTTGATAGCCGATCGCGGGCGAGAGAGAGAGCTGATGAATGGGGCCCGCCTGCCAGAGAGAGGGTGGTCGCGAGGGAGAAAGGGCGGGCACGGCTAACGGGTGGGGTCGGCCGATCGGCGGGAGGAGAGGCGCGGGCGGGCACGCGGGAGATGGGTCGCGTGGGCCGGGCGGGGAACGCGGCGCGCGGGAAGGAGGGAGAGGGGGTTGGGCCGGATTCGGCCCAGCCGAGGGGGGATTTCCTTTTTCTTTTTCTTTTTCTATTTCTCTCCTATTTCTATTTCCTCGATCCCTTTTTCTTTTAAACAATAATTCTCCTAATTTCCTAGGTGCCAAAAATAAAATACTCTATGTGCAGTGCTAAAAGAAGTCATGGTGTATGCATATGATGAATATAATGCTTCATGGGGTCTTAGGAGATAATTGAAAAAGGGGGTTAGGAGTTTAGGGTTTCTAACCTTGGGGTCAAAATTTGGGATGTTACAGCAGGGGGCAGCACCGTCGCAGGTGTAGCAGAGCAGGCTCAGCCTAGGCCGCACGCGCCATGGCCCACAGGCACTACAGAGCTCAAATCAGACTGTGGATTACACTTCAAATGGGTACCCGACCGGTCAATACCCGTATCCTATCCGAGATTTACGGGTATTTGCCAGGCAGTAGTGTTTTCGTATCCTACCCGTATCCATGAGTTTAATATTTGAGTAGTACACGTATCCATACCGACACAAAAAATACTCGTATCCGTATCTGAAAATCCGTCCCATTTTAATACCCGTATCTGGTACCCGTTTCAGATATTCGTCCTATTTTCATCCTTAGTTGTGTTAGGCTATGCCGAGTAGGTGCGAATCTAGTTGCTGATATGTATTTTGTGTGACCTCATTCAACTATTCACGCTTCCATCAAATCGTAAATATCGTCGTGCAAAATAAGCACTCAACCACCCGACACATGTTCTCTCTCCTTTGCGGGAGAGGATCCGCAATCACGGCTCAACCGAGGTTGGCCCTGGGTAGGAGGCACAATCATGGCTCGGCCGAGGCCAACCGCTGGCGAGAGACGCAGTCATGGCTCGTTCGAGATTGACCCCGGGAGGGAGACGTAGTCAAGACTTGCCCGAGGCCAACCTCAGGCAGGAGACGCAGTCACGGCTCACCCGAGGACAACCCCGGGCGGGGGACGCAGTCACGCCTCGCCCGAGGCCAACCTCGGATGGGAGACGCAGTCACGCCTCGTCTGAGGCCAACCTCGGGCGGGAGACACATTCACTCCTCACCCGAGGCCAACCTCGGGCTGGAGACGCAGTCACGACTCGTTCGAGGCCAACCTCGGGCAGGAGACGCAGTCACGGCTCGCCTGAGGCCAACCCTGGGCGGGGGACGCAGTCACGCCTCACCCGAGGCCAACCTCTGATGAGAGACGCGGTCACGCCTCGTCCGAGGCCAACCTCGGATGGGAGATGCAGTCACTCCTCGCCCGAGGCCAACCCCGGGCTGGAGACGTAGTCACGCCTCGTCCGAGGCCAACCTCCGGCGGGAGACGCAGTCACGGGTCACATTGCCAACTTCAGGCGGGAGACGAAGACACGACTTTCCCGAGGTCAACCTCTAGAGGTAACTGTTACAACATACACGATTGGTTTGCCGTGTAATTACCAGAAGGCCGTTTGTGTTCTGTTGCAACACATAGACACCATACCAGATAGATCTTCTTTACGTCGTCTAGATATACGTAGGTAATAAGCATTTAACAAATACTTGTTTAAATAAGGTAACCAGTCTACCACGTTGTAATCTTTAGTGGGCACCATACTAGATAGTTGGTGTTGCAGAGATTAATAAGTCTATTCCCAACAGTTACCTCGTATAGATAGATCTTATTTAAATAAGGTAACTAGACTATCATGTCGCTTTAAGAACATAGATACACGCGGGTAATAAGTATTTAACGAATAGTTTGTATTCCGTTGCGGCACAGAGATACCGTACTAGCAGTAGTAGACTAGTCAATAAGACCATAGACCATTGGAGTGATCAGCGGGCGAGACGCACTTTTCAGTTGCCATCTCACCCTGCCTGGCACATGGCGCATGAATCTTCCTCTTCACCTCTCCTCATCTCGCGGTTGTATGGTTGATTAGCGCTCCTGTCATTACCTCGACTTAATTAGCGCCGATAACTACACGTGTGGCTGCCCAGACGCCGAACCATGTTTATGACACCCCATGCCTAATTGCCTATGGCTGTATGTCACGCACGTAACTGCACAGCTTGGAAGAGGTTGACTGCTGAGGCTCGGAGAGCAAAACAACTGCCCATCAAATCATCACGACTCGACTGTTCCCGGCCCTGCCGGGCAAATAATTCCCGGAACCCCACCCCACCGTGGATTCTGCAAAGACGAAAGCGCGACGCTTACTGCCGCCATGATTTCCGACGCAAGCGATCCCTGTCCTTGGGTTCCATTTTCGCCGGTCGAGCTGGGGAGCATTACATGTCTACATCTGAAGCAACCCGGCGACCAGTATGGCAGTACCTACCTATAAAAGAGAATCAAACAGGCGTGGCTGCACGGAACACACAGCTCGTGCAGGCAGATTCCAGATATACGCGCGCGCGAAAGACAGACGGTGACCAGGGGGTCGACTGCGCGTACAACGCCTTGGCGTCGTTGCCACGCCCACGGCCGGGCCACCGCCACGGTGTCGCCGCGCGCTTTTCCCTCTTCTCTATTCCACGCAGTAGGCGGAAAGACTCTGCCTGCACCCTCACCCTGCACTGCAGCCAGCGACGGCGCGAGTCCTTGCGTGCGTCTCCCGCCCTCCCACCCTCTCGCCTTGCTTTCCTCAGCGCCTTCGATCTCTCTCTCTCTCCCCTCGCCACTGGTAGCCATATTTGGTGGCAGCGAGCAGCGAGCACCGCGTTGGCATGGGGATCAGGAGGCGGCAGGACGCTGCTGCCATCTTGGGGCTCCTGAAGCTCTTCCTCTTCCGCTTGGCGGGTAAGTCAAGTCCATCTTGGGGGCTACCATTTCTTTCCCTGCTAGTAAATTTGCAGACCTCGTGCTCCAGGGTTCAGAGTTCTTGGTAGCTCAGGAACTGGACGTCGTCGAATACGCATATGTTACTGTCTCTTAGAATTGTGAAAATTGGCATATATACTACAACATTACAGCCTAATAACATCGAACCCTATCATACCAGATCAGATTATCAGGTGATAACCCCCCTTCCTCTTCTTTTTTTCAGAGTAAGATCGTTGTCTGAAACCCGTAGTGGTCTGTCTGGTTGCGTATAGTCCGCTTTGAGAGTGGTTTCACTTTCTGCATACGCCTCGGTTTCTCGATTGAGCGTTCTGCACATTGCTTTTTAATAATTTCTGGTACTTACGTCATGCATACGTAGCTCAATCGTTCGTGGGGGCCAGTTACTAGTTACCGAACTTGGCTGCTAGTTTTTTTTTTTTTCAAATGGCGTGTAAAGCTTGATGGGGGATTGATGGCACAGTTTTGGCTATTCTAAGAGGGCGGGACGGATTTGCTGGGATCTCTGCTTTTGCTAACCACGAAAACGAAATTTCTCCAGCAATATGTCGCAGTCGTATTCTTAACGTCGGGATTACGGTAGAAATTGCGCTCGAAGCAGGCGACGCTGAGCTGAACGCCTGGACCACCACACAACAAGACCAAGCCAGCTTAAATCGGTGTCGATACACAGTAAGAATTGAGTAGACGTTCGATCAATGTTCCGTTGTGAGACCATCATACTGTGCGTCAGTACTATGTTACGGAGGATCGGAGTGGTTCCTAAGCAACTTCCTGAGTTCAAACGGAACTAGGAGTAGCTGACTTTGACCCATGCCCATGGGTCATCCACCAAACCGGTTGGTCAGGGAATCTAGCAGGGGCATGCGGCTTGCCAATTGCCCGATCTTTTTTTTTCTGAAGCAATTGCCCAATCATTAATGCGTGGAAATCAACGACTTCTGCCCGGTGGACAAAACTCTGCAGTATTTGGTAGCTGCAGCCTGCAACTACTCCAGACATACAGCCAGCCAGCTACCAATGATCTGTGGAGTACCTGCACGGTGCACGCACGCATGACAGACGATGGTGCCGAAAGAGGCGCCATAGCTGCCTAACTGTGCGTATTGTTCGTTGCTATCTAACCACTGCATGCTTGTTCCCACGTAGGGTACATACATTTGCATGTGATCAAACGCGCGTTATGCGCCGGCCCCCCACAAATCATGCGCTCTCTCCATTTGGCCACATGCTCTCTGAATTTTAAAATCAGATACGTATCATCATCGCTATTCCTATTTGTGTGTTCGCGTGCGTGTTAGCTTATATACTACTACTACACAAAAAAAAATGAAAATAGGCGAAATGCAATTCACGTGCACTGTAATCTTTGGCTCTGATATGCGACTTTGGTATTTACAGCGTCGCAGTCGTTCATCGGGGTCAACTACGGGACGATCGCGGACAACCTGCCGCCGCCGGCGTCGACGGCCAGCCTCCTCATGTCGACGTCCATCGCCAAGCTCCGCCTGTACGAGCCACAGCCGGACCTGGTCGCGGCGCTCGCGGGCTCCAACATCTCCATCCTCCTGGGCATACCCAACGGCGCCGTCCCGAACCTCGCGTCCTCCCCGGCCGCCGCCGCGTCCTGGGCCGCCGCCAACATCCCCACCACGCTTCCCGTCTCCTCCATCTCCGTCGGAAACGAGCTGCTCAACTCCGGCGACCCCACGCTCGCGCCCCAGCTCCTCCCCGCCATGCAGAACCTGCTCGCCGCGCTCCCGGCTGGCTCGACCACCAAGGCATGTATCGGTATCCTCTCCTCGATCACACACGTGCGTGCGATCACTGATCAAATGCGTAACTAGCTAGAGGCGCATGGTTGGCCGGACGTACGGTTCTTGAGCAAGTCGTTCAAGTTGGCAACTACTACTGTGCGTACAGATCTCCACCGTGCACTCCATGGCCGTGCTGTCGGCGTCGGACCCGCCGTCGTCCGGCGCGTTCCACCCGGACCTCGCCGGCAGCCTGGACCCGGTGCTGGACTTCCTGCACCAGAACGGCGCGCCGTTCATGATCAACCCGTACCCCTACTTCGCGTACGCCTCCGACACGCGCCCGGAGACGCTGGCCTTCTGCCTGTTCCAGCCCAACGCGGGCCGCGTCGACGCCGTGTCAGGGCTCACCTACACCAACATGTTCGACGCGCAGCTGGACGCTATCCGCGCGGCGCTGGACGCCAAGGGGTACAGCGACGTGGAGATCGTCATCGCCGAGACCGGGTGGCCGTACAAGGGTGACGCCGACGAGGCCGGCGCCACGGTGGACAACGCCAAGGCCTACAACAGCAACCTCGTGGCGCACCTCAAGTCCCAGGTCGGCACGCCGCGGACGCCAGGCAAGTCGGTGGACACGTACATCTTCGCGCTCTACGACGAGGACCTCAAGGGGGGCCCGGAGTCCGAGCGCTCCTTCGGGCTGTACAAGACTGACCTGACGGCGAACTACGACGTCGGGCTCGCAAAAGACAACGGCACGGCGGCCCCGACCAGCTTGACTCCGGTTCCGGCACAGGTGCTTCCAGTTCCAGATCAGTGCTCGCCACCTCTGCTGCTGCCCTTGATTGAGGGAACGCGGCGTTACTGATGCCATATGAATTTGCAGGGCACGCCGCAGCCGAGCAAAGGGACGATGCCGACGGGGTACTGCGAGACCACGTCCGCCGTGCCCGGCACCACGCAAGGCCAACAGTTGCCGCAGAGCAGCTCGTGCTACATTCCCGGCAGAGCGGAGTCGCGGCACGCCACATGGCAGCTTGTTTTATTGAGTGTTTTGCTGTGCTTGGTCAAGGTAGCCGGCAACTAGTTACAACATCTGTGTGCGACGGAACGAGTACAGGGTTCGCTCTCCACAGTTGTGCGTATGGATTCACCACTGTAATAGAATTCACGAAAGCTGCTAGGCACGATCGAATGTTGAGCCACACGGTTGCACTGCTTTGGCCTCCACAGCTCCACTTGCAACTCCTTTTGTGAATGACAGCACAAATAAAATTTTCGACGCCAAAAGACGTCCGACATAATCACTAAGCCGTCGAACATAAGCTATTTTCCACGTCGAACATAATCACTAAGCCGTCGAACCCCACGGCCGGTCGTAACGGGTCGAAAATAAGGTATCTATAAGCTATTTCCCACGGCCGGTCGTAACGGGTCGAAAATAAGGTATCGTAACAGGTCAGAAATAAGGTAGATAGATTCCGCGAGTTTTCCTCTCAAGAAAGGTGGGATACAGTTCAGCACGAATCAAAAGGAAACCACGGAGGCTACAGTACATTCCAATTCCCAATATTCCATGAAATCAGTACTTGAATAAACATCAGATAATACCTGATGTTATTTGTACAGCAAAAAAAATTATAGAATATGCTATCTGATAATCTGAGATGTCCACGAAGAGACAAGGCTGTAAGCATCGAAGTATAAAGGCTATCTACCCGCTCTACACTTTTGGCAGAAGATTTGTATGTCTTGCACTTTATCCGCTGGCGACAATCTCATGAATCTTATCACTGACTTCAGGGTCATCTGATCTCACAGCTAATTTCATTGCCACTTCGTTGGGCCCGCTCAGTCCAAATGACAACCTAACTAGGACCTTCATGTTGCCAATAAATACACCAGATAGAAGGCAGGTGTGCGATCTTGCATTTTTCAGTACAACCTCAGTGCCCTGAAAAGTAAAAAAACAAAGTAACTGAAGCATTTAGCAACCATCCAAGTACCATTATCTAAAGACAAACAAAGATATGAATATGTGCTCTAGTTGTCACCATGCCAACATAACTGTCCTGATATTCCAAATTATGTTCACGGATCACTCCAATGTTATAGCCCAGAAATACCTAATGATGCGTGGTGGGGAATTGACGATTTCTGAAATTGAGAATTGGAAACTGACCTCACACGGCTGCATTCCAAGGATATTAATGACAGCATTGACAGCCTCAGCCAAACTTTCTCTAACCCCGAGTCCATACTCATCGACACGCTCACTATCTGGGTCCATATTTTCCCAGGCGTTCCTGAAGTTGGAGACAACAACCCTCAGCATATAATCAGCTGAAACAATTTCAAAGTCCTCTAACTGGTATTCATCCTCCACACCATCCTCATCAGCTTCCCCCGTAGTTGTGTCAACCTGACAAAATGGGAAGGTATTTAGTTATAGGATAGGGCAGACCTAGTGCAGGACACACCCACATAAGTGGAGTCTGAAAACAGATAAACCGAGGCAAGTCTTCCATCCACAATTATGGAGAAGCTGCTTCAAACCCGCAACCTAGTGACTCAGTGCGATAGTTCTCACCATTATACCAGGACTGCCCTTCGTTTAGTTATAGAACACTACAAATTCAATTTAATTGAAGCCCATGTCTTACCATCTCAATCTAAATTAAAAAGACAGAGTCATGTCAAACTTTGAATATTTTCCAAAACTTCTTCAGAACCAAAGAAGGTAATACTAGATTTCACACAATTCAGAGAGTTTCCAGACAAGCTGAATCATATGTCATGGACGGTATGTTCCAAATCAAATCCATAATTCCATATGATACAGAACTTAACAAACTACAGTTTTTGAAAAACAAACTATATTACTATTACTGTCTGATACAGGGAGAAGATTATAGATTATACACATGAAACACCATTATGTTTACCTCTTTAACTGTAAACTTCAACAAATTTAAAAACTTCCCAACAACAGGTACACGCTCTGGCTTTTCAAAAGCAACAAAAACTTGCCCAGGTGAATTATACGGCAAGCTTGCAAGAGGCTTTGAACAAATCTCTGAAAACTCCTCAGCATCTGAGGCATCAACGCAAACAGTGACCTGAAAGAAGCAAATACATTTACCAAACCTTCAGTGTGAGTAAACATTTAGTCCTTGAAGAAAATACTTGAAATGTAGATGCTTACATCTTCTAGCAGTTGTTCTTCTATAGTGTTTGCACAATTGTACTGCAATACAATGTAGCCGTCATAAATGTGTTTAACCACACTAACAGCATATTCAGTTTCTGCCTCTGTCAGCTCCATGGGTTCAGAGGACTGCAGAGATTGAGGGAATTAGCAAATGTACTTATCAAATTTCAAAAGATAGAACAGTATACAAACCTTGAAGAGCCTTCCAAACCCAGAGAACTCGGGAATGAACGAAAGCATTTTCTGATAAGCATCAACAGTTGAAACAGGGGCAGCAGCCGCGGCAGCACCAGCAGGTGGCCTCTTGCCAGGGGCTGCCTTCTCTTTAGGTGGTAGCGACCTGACTTCTCTTGACACCAAAGATATGTCAAATGGCTCCTCTGAAGGTTCCTGTTACGTTCTTAAAGACATAAGCAAAAAAACATGCATTCATTTGAAGTATGCAGGATGTAATGTTCATTCTAAACATACATAAGTTCTTAGGCTTGCTTCCAGGTTGGCTAATGGCACATCAAAAGATCCAAATAGGAAGTCTTTCACATCCTTCTCATCATTACCAATGGCAACTTCACCGCTAAGGGTTTGGAGATAGAGTGTAGCACGATCACGAACCTATGACAGCAAACACACAATGACACTCTTGTTAACACAGGAATTCTGGGGTTCTATGCCGTAATGTCCATCTTATCAGGTACTCTGCTGAATAAGACTACCAAACCTGATCAAGGATTGTTTAAAATTTCTTATGTGCTCAGAAGCATATTAAAACATGTACTCAGTTCCAAATTATATGATGTTTTAGCTTTTCTAAATGCATTCCTTTTACTATGTATCTAGACGCAATGTATACTAAGTACATAGTAAAAGTTATGTATCTAGAAATGACAAAACGTCTTATAATTTGGAATGAAGGGGGTAGAATTCTAAGCTTACCTCATCTTCAGTATCAAACAGGCATCGTTGCAAGAGAACAAAGATCTGAGGCTGAAACACAAATGCAGAAATCCTAAATGAACTGGAAATGCACATGAAAAGTGATAATATGAAAATACACTTACTAATCTAAGAAGTCACCATACCTTGAGCGTATCAACCAGGGCACCAAACTTTGCCAGCGTGCTGACAGCACTAGCACGAACAGTGGCATTTTCCAATATCACACGGTTGTATATGTAGCGAATGTACCTGCTTGGATCTGATGTCCTTGGTCCTTCATTTCCCAAAAAGTGCAAAATCTACGAAAGAAAAAAAAACATCCCAATTCTTACAATCACAGTGGTTCAACAAACACTATTGAGATAATACAAGCACTTGAAGTTGCTCCATGTTTTAGATCCACATATTGTTTGTATTGCTAACGGCCATATGTGAATATATTCGGTAGAATATATTAATTTCACAAAATCTAATATGGGATACATGGGATTTTCTCAAATCTAACCAAGATGAGCAATAAATGGACTCCTTGGATCAACAACTTTTAAACCTTGGGAAAGGATCTGGAAATGTTGGGCACCTGGAAAATGCAAGTTTTCATGTGGCTTGTGACTCACCATCGCTGCTGGACAGCTGACCTTCTGGTGAAAAAAGGGTTACCTCACCCTCAAAATTCTTTGCTATGTGATCAGGAGGATGAGACCTTGAACCATCTGTTAGTCTCGTTTTCTCTCGGGAAGTTTGGTTTCAGATTATGAGATCTGTTGGGCTGCAACACCTTGCTCCTGGCCATGAGAATTCTTCTTTTGAGGATTGGTGAGAAGGAATTTCCTCTTCTACTGTTGGACCAGCATACAAGGGGCTGCGCATGGGTCTGAATTCCCTGATCATTCTTGGAGCTTGGGCCATCTAGAATCACCGCAACCGCTGTGTTTTCAACAGTGTCCAGCCTTGTACTAACTTGGTAATCAATTGGGTCAAAGAGGAGTCTCATCTTTGGTGTAGGGCTGGAGCCCGTGGATTTATCTAACATCCTAGCGCTCCAGCACACCATTCGGTGACATCTGGTTTGGGGCCTTCAAGGTCACGGGTCTAGCTGCCTATTTTTGTAAATCTGCATCTATTATAGAGTGTGTGGGTTTTACGTAGAGTTGCATGAGGTTCTCTTTTTACCTCACCTTTTCTGTGTTTTTCGAAAAAAAGAAATGAATACAATAAATGAATTGTTTTCTCTGACGTCTCTGTTGCACCATGAACAGCCAAGTGAAAACAATAGAAAAACACCCAAAGCAATCATTTGGTGCAAACACATATTATGCCATCAAGACGTGCACTTTCAGATATACCTCACTGCTGGTGCAAAACCATGAGTTCAAACCACGGAAGTGTTTTCTATGCATAAGCATTTTACTATTTTAGCGGACATCAAATAACTACAACAAATGGATATTACTTAATTCATACATAGCTGGAAAACTGGAAGCTAAAGAATAAATTCTTTATCAATAACAATAACAGGCTGATATGGTTAGGTACTTAGGTGGTCTGAGTAGCACTGCTCAAGTCCAGACTTCGACTCCCTGTGGGAGCGAATTTTAGGCTGGGTTAAAAAAATCCCCTCATCTGTCACATACCAAAGCACAAGTTTAAAGCATGTCCCTGGTCACGGTTGTTCTCACGTGGGATGCGGTGCCACTGTGTATGGGTGGGTCAGGGGTTCGGGGGTTTACTTGACCTATGTGAGAAGGTTTTCTTCTTAATACAATACCCGAGGACTGTCTTACCCCCCACAGCTCGAGTTATTAGCAATAACATAATAATTGTAGTTACCTGACTAGAAAGATATGTGAATTCACAGTCTTCGATGAATTCACAAAGATGAAGCAGGCCAATTTCTTTGGCATCTGGTATTTCACTGACCAAAGTAACTATGGAATCCACTATGGCTTTTTTATACTCAAAGCCCCCTTCTTCCCTCAAGCTGTTGCTCAAAAAATTCAACCTGAAAGACAGAAGACATAGTCAAAGCAGTAGATTGAAGGCAAAGAATCAACACTCTTTCAGTTGTTCACATACATTGAGCGATATTTTAGTGGGAACTTCAGGCACAAAGACCGTATAGCTTCAACAACAACTATCTTGAATTCATCTGCTATGTCAGACATGAAAAGGGTAATTTGTTTAATGAGACGATCCACACTTGATTCATTGCCAGTTTTAAGAAGAGTAGTGATTGCCAGGGTCGCTATACTCCTGTTCTGGTCTGACAACAAACTCTCCAAGTCCACATTGCAGTTTGTCACCGCCAGAGGTCGTGTCCTAGCAACCTGCGATATAATGGAAAATCAAGAAACAAATATTGCAGGAATAATTTTGAACAGCTAAGCTTGACGGCCATGTAAGGATAACCTTATTGAGAGTCCGGACAGCAGCAAATCGAAGCACAGGCTTGGATGAATTCAAGTATAACTGTAACAAAGTAATTGCTGGTGCCAATTCACGGCTTGTAACATCCATCTCTGTTATCTTCCGTGCAGCTTCCAAAGCCACCATTTCTGCTTTATGTCTGAGGGATGATTCCAGAAAATCAAAAAATGGACGGTCACCATTTTGAGTGTTCATGCTTGACTCACACATAACCTGCAATTGTCCATTATATTTTAGGAATTCCCATATTTACCTAGTTTTATATGGAGCAAGATACGGGTTATTGGGTTACCTGGCTTGTGTAACGAATCAGAAGACATTGTGCAAGAGGAGAACGGACAGATCCCCTTGTCAAACTTGAAACTAGTTTGCTTACAGCTAAACGATCATTCTGTCTAATCTGCAAGTTGGGGAGAAATCAAATGAAGATTAAGTGTAAAAAGCGAAGAGAAACTAGAGCATAGTACACATTATCCAAATGCACACTATAAAACCTGACCGTTTACTGAAACTATCATATAATTTTACATATACAGTAGAACGGAACCAAAGGAACTTAGGGTTTTTCCATCTTTTGGCCTAGGAAAGGAAAAGCCCACGACGAGTAGAACGTTCTAAACGCAAGTAAAACGCCTTAAAACGCTCAGAGGACATTTAAGCGACGTTTAAATGCGTGAAACAGACGTTCTACTCCATTTTGGTAAAACGTTCGGACGTTTCAACTCTTAATCACATTTTTTCGTTAACGACGTTTAAGCGACGTTTTAATAACAATGATTGTCAGTGTTTCGAACCAGCACCAATGAGTAAATTTGTGTATGCGCATTTTGGCTCCGGATGATGTGCTCAATGGACGCAAGATTTATACTGGTTTGGACAGAACGTCCCTACTTTCCGTCTTCGATGGCTCGCGCTACCGACACCTTGTTGCTCACAGTAGGGGTTACAAGTGGGCTAGAGAGGAAGGGGTGCCAAGTCTCTATGTGTGTGTGCTGAAGGGTCTATGTCTCAAGTGTGCTTCTCGGATTCGGTCTCTCTTCTTCGTCGGGCCGACCTTCCTTTTATAGATCAAGAAGGGGGCCGCCGGGCCAGATATCTTCAATCGGAAGGAACTGCTACGCTAGTAAAATGGAATGGTTTTCTCTTGGTAAAATCCTCATTGATATTTGTCCTCATATGACTCGTGCTCATCTTAAATCTGCCGGGGAAGCGTGCTTGCGACGGGAGTCTGAACGCCATCATTACTCCCCCTGTTCGCCTCTTCTCGCGCCGACCCTTTAGTCTGTCCTTCTAGCTTTCTTCCGTCGTCTTGCGTGCTCTGTAGGGAGTCGGGGGCTCAGGCCTAGGGCCCATAGGTTATGAGTGGGGCTCAGGCCTCGGACTCGTAGGTCATGAGTAGTAGGCGGATCGGCTCAACGCCGCGGCTCAGTGCCAGGCACAATTAATGTGGCGTGTGGAGCATTGATGGCGAGAGCAGTCTTATGACCGGACGCGGAATCCACTTGAGTGGTTCCCTGTCGATTCGATCTGGCCCTCCGACCGTGCTTCACCTCGCCCGACCCCTGGGCTCGGGGCGCGGGGGTCTTCCGAAGGCGGTCCTGCCCAGGCAGGTCCCTCCCTACTCCTCTTCTGACTTGTGGCCCCCTGGGGCCCGGGTATCTGATCCCCGACACTAATGTAATGTTATTACGTAATAACAGCTTATCATTTAACTATGCGAGAACCAAGAACTGCAAGTCTACTATCTATGTCATTATGTCTGTCTAATTGTCTATGATATATTGTGCAACTGTGTGCATGTCTCGAGTAACATTCAAAAATTTAGTATGTAACTATAGTGTTTGTATGCATATTTACTGCTACAGTGCAAACTGTTTAAACCATATAATTTATTGTCCACACCAACTAAACGCTAATCAAAAGATACAGTCTGGTGGGTTTAGCATCTAGGAAACCAATGGCTGGCTCAATGGAACAAGTATACCTGGTGAAGAAGAGCAAGGCCATGAAACTGGACAAGTGGAGCTCTTGATTGCACAGCTTCCTGAACTTCGTTGCTCCATCTTTTCACAATTTCTGGGTTTGCCTGTAGAGTGTAGACAAACTCACAAAAGATACAGTTAACCAACCTTAAACAAGAGATCAGTATATATGCATAGAATTATGCTAGTACCTGGGCCAGGTGGATGCCACTAACAAGAGAAGCACTAGCAACCACTGGGTTCTTGTCAACAATAGCTTGCTTCAAATATCTCTCAATTTGAGTTAGTAGGGTGCCATCAATTATTCTACAAAGAACTCTAATAGCATTGGCACGGTACATATCTGTCTTGCTGTTCATGTCTTTCATCAATGAGCTTGTGACTATGATGACCTATTACAATCATAAAGCTCAACCATCTTTTAATTAGATTAGAAGGCATCAAAAACATTGTATTCATCTGAAAATATCATTTATTTAACCTCATCTGACGACGGAGAAAGTTCTTTGATCATTAAGTACACTAGCCTCCTAAGACCAGCATCACTAGACTGAAATAACTTTGTTACTGCAAAGAAGACTTCCGTGGCCTCAACCTGTAACAGAAACATGCACAATTGAATTTTCTCCCCAATCAAACAGTTTTGCTTCTCTGTACAAATGTGTGCACACAGAAACTACAAAACTTTTACTACTATGCAGTTTTTTTTACTACGGTACCTTGGTGAATGTCTCTCCTTGATTAAGTAAATATAATAGCTTGGTGATGACCTGCAACAAAGTTCCAAACAGGGCAGGAAGCAGAGAAGAAAGCAAAGAAAATAAGAGGGTCAAATTATGTCTCAAAAACTCAGGTTACAAAGAATGACAAAATGGGAGAAAGTGCAAGGAATTCTTACTTGCGAACATCGTCTCACGTCAAGCTGTGGATCATGGAAAGCTCGTGCCTCCTGCAGAACAGACCCCTTCTCGATCCCAAAGAATGGTGAATACTCGACTGATTAAAACATCCACCAATCAATAAAGATGAGACAACTTGGAAACATTTTACAAGCTTAATTGAATTGAATCTATAAAAAGACCAGATGACAGATTAATTTCAAACAAAGTGGGGTATGCTTAGGAACATGGCTATAGTAGTGTTACAGGAAGGAGGCAAATAGGCTAGGGAAGGGATCTAAACGAGAATATTGTTCGTGAGTCATGAAGCTCCAATGATGGAAAACCCAGATTCCATTGACTGGGTTAGATAGGTCGCACGACGCCGTAAACAAACGCAGTCCAGATCCACATAACTGCGAGCTCCCACCCCAATTCCCAAATAAACCCCGACGATCTGTCCAACAGCGAAGTCTCGGAAATAAATCCGCAGCACCACTACCGCCGCGGATAACAACAACGAATTACGGAGATACGACGAGATCGCGCTAGATCCGGCACACTAGAACGGGCAGAGGCACTCAGATCCTAGCCGCGGGAAAGCAGCAGGAGGCACGTAGGTTGGGTTTAGAGGGGGAGAGTGGAGGAGGGGTGGATAACCATCTTCGTCGTCGTCGTCCTTCTTCATGTACGGATGCGCCATCTCCGGTACGGCGAGGTCGCCGCCGACGAGTGAGCGAGGCATGCGACACAGCCGACGGATACACTGGGGTGCTGGTGGGTGGCGATGTGCAGTGTACCGCAGTGTGCTTGGCTGGGAAAGGGTAGAGCGATGGTCCGATGGACGACCAGGACGAGTACGAGACCGTTTCGCCCGGGGTCCGGGGCCAACCGGCCAAGGGTGGTTGCGCTGCCGGTGCGGTGCGGTGGTGGGTTGATCGGTCGTCGACAGGTACTGGGCCTCGGGGCCTCGCCGCGATGCAACGCTCAGTGTTTGGTTCTATAGTTTTGGTAGAACAGAACCGTTCCGTTTTAGTAACATGGATGTTTGGTTTGAATCCAAATACGTCCTTTTCGCGCATGGGTCCCTCCTTCCTCCAGACTAATGCTGGTAATTGGGCTGGGCTAAGCCAGCCTGATCTAAGTCTATATATCGGGCTTCGGATCAAACGGTGTCAGGCTAAAAAGATTTAAAAATTTTGGACCGTCTCGTGTCAGTCTAAAAAGTAGAAATAGTGGTCCAATATGGTCCCAAAGCAAGTCGTGTCTTTGTTAGACCGTGTCGATCCAAACCTGGCCCATATATCTGAACCACATAAGATCTAAATAGTACAATAACATAATGTCCATAGGATACTAAACAATACTAGCATCATTTGACCATATAAAGTCTAAATATTACAGCCACATAAAGTCTATAGCTTACTAAACTAAAAAATTTAAACAGGTTGGGTTTCGTTGGGCCATGCTAGCCCAAGCCCGACCCATGTGTGCGAGCCATGCTGGGCCTCACGGGTCGAAATTTGAGGCCTGGTCTAGGCCCGCCTTCAGGTCGTGCTAGCCCGACCCATATTATTCCATGTCGGGTCGTGCTTTGGACTCTTGTTTTTTTGGTTGTTCTCGTGCTAGCTTAAAAAACTTGGCCCATATTTCGCGCACTGCTCGAGACTACAACAGATGGACACATTTTAATATAAAACAAGAGAGTGTTTGGTTTCTATGGATTAATTTTTAGTCACTTTATTTTATTCCATTTTAGTTTCTAAATTATTAAATATAAAAACTAAACCTCCATTTTAGTGTCTGTATTTAGCAATTTAGAGACTAAAATGAAATAAAATAGAGAAAGTAAAAAATAGTCCCTAGAAATCAAACACTCCAATTACATGAAAACGAACAACATATATTATCATTAATCTCAATATCTTAAAAAATATTTTTCAATAACCAATCTTTATTACTATAAAGCATCCGTTTACCAAAACCTGCAGAAAATAATTAGATTACATATCTGACGCTTGCATAATTGTAACAAAGTCTCGAACATGGGTATGCCTTTAATAGAAAAAAAATATATGGTTTTTCCATTTGTTCCGAAGAGAACCTAAGCATTAGAAGTTTAGCACAACAATCTGTGCACCGCTAGTTCTGATAAGCACTTGATCAAGACACAATCTGCACCCTGAATTGCCATAGCTTCTTGGCCAGCTCATCTGAATCTTGTGAACTCGGGCTCGCTATATCATAATTGGTGGAGTACTTTCCACTAATCCCCCTCACTTGAGGATGCATTGCAATATAGCATGTCATTGCAACACCCTTAAAAAGATAAAACAAAGTTGATTATGATTAGTGCATGTTCTGCCAACACGCCAGTAGTAAAATAAGAGGTGAAAGCCTACCTGCTCCACTCTACATATGATTCTTCCAATGGAGTTCAATAAAGCTGTAAGGCAGGGGCAGATACCTATGATACTTTTTCAGAAGATAGAAACCCTTTTCCATTCTATTATTAATGTGACAAATACAAATGATTGCGTGACTTGAGAAAATACCAGAGACAATAGTCATGTTCCCAAAAAGGTTAGGCGTGATGACACTAGGGTGAACTGCATTGACTGAAATATTCGCTCCATCCCCCGTTCAAGAATTCCATTATTGTGTAGTTCATATATTCATATGTACCAACAGCTATTCAGTAACAAAGTTCTGAGATAACATGAGTATTCTAGACAGTACATTAGAATGAAGTATATTGACAAGCTTGGATTAACTGTAAGCAACAAAGTCATTCAAACAGTGTAAGGTCAAAAAACAACAAACTTGTTGGTATCATTTATGAGAAAATACCCATTTTTTAACAGAGTTTAGATTAGTCTCAGAATGGATTACCCTAATGGATCATGAATTTTGTGTCTAGACTGCTACAAAAGATGGACCCAAGCCTCCATATAAGGAGGACATCCCATCTTCTCTCGGCATGTTAAGAGAGACCTGCAAACTCATTAGGCTACGCTAGTTTCTAGAAAAAAAAGTATACAATTTTGCGCTTACAAACTGGTTGTCTGAGATGAAGTGTTGTGCCTAGATTGAATTGCTAGCCTAAGCCGGAAAACAACCAATGGGTAAGTTACATATAAGCAAGTGCAAGTAGAAAGTTCTGAATGTGCTAAGCAGTAGAGCACATTCCTCAATCCAAAACAGTAGAGCACATTCAAAACCTCGTGTGCACTTGCCTCCTCATTGTCTTTATCGTTGAAATTAGGTGAAACAAATTGTCAGCCGATACTGAGCCATGTGACAAACATTCCTATGTGAAAAGCATCTATAAAGCAACATCTCAATATACTAAAATGTTGTTTTTAGTAGATTGCTCACTGGCGTCACCCTCAGAAGCACTTATGTTCTTACTTTTCTTTTTCTTTTATTTCATACAGGGTCAGCTATAGAATCATGTTACTAAATCTTTTTTCTTGGTTGTTTACTTTTTGGGTGTCCATAGTCGTGCTTTTGTCATTGCCCTTTTTCTTTTTGTTTGATGCATTATCACTCTTAGCCTTTACCTCCTTATAACCACAAGCAAATTTACAAAATAATAGAACATGTTACTATGCCATGAAATAAGAAAAATCCAGGAGCAAAATTGTACCCTGAAGAGTCATTGAGATCGCTAATGGTGCCACTTTTTATTTTTCGGTCTTCATTGCTAATCTCCTTGTTTTTCTTCCCTTTCTTGTATGAAACAGACTCGGAACTCTTCTTTGATTCAGAAAATGACACAGGAAAAACATTGTCATCTTCACTTTCCAAGGATTTAGTAGGTGGATTTCTTACAGCAAGCTGAAGTTGAGATTCATCGCCATTTTCACGATATTGCTTCTTTTCTGATCCCTTATGCACTTCAACGACAATAGTCTTTTCATCCTCTTCAATTTCCTCGATAATGACTACAAGACTTATTAAGGGCATGGAAACTGAAAGGGAAATAGGGTCAAACATTTTCCTATATGATTTTGGTGGTTGAATTGCCCAACACAAACAATGGAACTAAATAGTTTGCTCTAGAATATATGTTCTATAGATGCCAAAGGTTCACAACAAACCAATACAAAGTCAAAAGAAAGGGTTCAAAACAAAGGAGCAATAAAAACCAAAGGATGCCCTGGTCTGGTGCACCGGACTGTCCGGTGTGCCACCGGACAGTGTCCGGTGCACCAGGGAGATCAACTCCAAACTTGTCACCTTCGGGTTTCTGGAAAATGCTCTCCGCTATAATTCACCGGACTGTCCGGTGTGCCAGCGAGAGCAACGGCTACTACGCCAACGGTTGACTGCAAAAGTGAACAGTGAACAGTGCGAACTACGCGCGCAGAGTCAGAGCAGGCGCCAGAAGGCGCACCGGACAATGAACAGGACCTGTGCGGTGCACCACCGGACTGTCCGGTGGCCCAGCTGTCAGAAGCTCCAACAGTCGAACCCTAACGGTTGGGTGACGTGGCTGGCGCACCGGACAGTGTCCGGTGGCGCACCGGACTGTCCGGTGCACCCGTCGATAGCCTCCTTAATGGCCATTTTGGTGGGTGTGGCTATAAATACCCCCAACCACCACACATTCAAGGCATCCAAGTTTTCAGCCAACACATTCAATACAAGAGCTAGTGCATTCAATACAAGACACAATTAGAGTGAATCAAAATCTCTCCAAGTCCCAATCCACTCAAAGAAATAGTAACTAGAAGAGAGAGTTTTGTCGTGTTCTTTTGAGATCTTGCGCTTGGATCGCTTTTCTTCTTCCCCATTTCTTGTTCCCAAGTTAATTGTAATCAAGGCAGGAGACACCAATTGTGTGGTGGTCCTTGTGGGGACTAAGTGTCCCGATTGATTGAGAAGAGAAGCTCACTCGGTCTAGGTGACCGTTTGAGAGAGGAAAAGGGTTGAAAGAGACCCGGTCTTTGTGACCACCTCAACGGGGACTAGGCCTTCGAGGGCCAAACCTCGGTAAAACAAATCACTGTGTCACTCTTGCTATTTGCTTGTGATTTGTTTTCGCCCTCTCTTTTGGACTCGGTTTTATTTCTAACGCTAACCCCGGCTTGTAGTGTGTGCTTAAGTTTATAATTTTCAGATTCCGCCTATTCACCCCCCCTCTAGGCGACTTTCAATTGGTATCAGAGCCCGGTACTTCATTAGAGCCTAACCGCTCGAAGTGATGTTAGGAGATCACGCCAAGAAGGAGGTGGTGACCTACGAGAAGCCCGCCACAAGCCACGGGAAGACTCCATCGGGAGAGTCCGGCAACAAGGGGAAAGGATCCCCTTCACACACCAAGTCGCATCGGAGCTACGACAAGAAAAAGAAGATGAAGAAGGTGGTCTACTACGAGACCGATTCTTCGTCGCCATCTACCTCCGGCTCCGACGCGCCGTCTGTCACTTCTAAGCACCATGAGCGCAAGAAGTTTAGTAAGATCCGCCTTCGCTATCCTCGCATTTCAAAACACACTCCTTTACTTTCTGTCCCACTAGGCAAACCACCCGTTTTTGAGGGTGAAGATTATAACATGTGGAGTGATAAAATGAGGCATCACCTAACCTCACTCCACGCTAGTATTTGGGACATGAAAGTCGCCTAGAGGGGGGGGGGTGAATAGGGCGAATCTGAAATTTAACAACTTAAACACAACTACAAGCCGGGTTAGTGTTTGAAATAGAAACGAGTCCGAGAGAGAGGGCGCAAAACAAATCGTGAGCAAATAAGGAGTGAGACACGATGATTTGTTTTACCGAGGTTCGGTTCTCTCAAACCTATTCCCCATTGAGGAGGCCACAAAGGCCGGGTCTTTTTCAACCCTTTCCCTCTCTCAAACGGTCCCTCGGACCGAGTGAGCTTCTCTTCTCAAATCAAACCGGGAACAAAACTTCCCCGCAAGGACCACCACACAATTGGTGTCTCTTGCCTCGATTACAATTGAGATTTGATCACAAAAGCTAGTGAGAAAGAAAAGAAGCAATCCAAGCGCAAGAGCTCAAAAGAACACGACAAATCTCTCTCACTAGTCACTAAAGCTTTGTGTGGAATTGGAGAGGATTTGATCACTTGAGTGTGTCTAGAATTGAATGCCTAGCTCTTGTAAGTGGTTGGAAGGTGGAAAACTTGGATGACTTGAATGTGGGGTGGTTGGGGGTATTTATAGCCCCAACCACCAAACTAGCCGTTTGGTGGAGGCTGTCTGTCGCATTGGGCACCGGACAGTCCGGTGCGCCAGCCACGTCACCCGCCCGTTAGGGTTCGACCGTTGGAGCTCTGACTGCTGGGCCCACCTGGATGTCCGGTGGCGCACCGGACATGTACTGTAGAGTGTCCAGTGCGCCACGTCGCGCGTGCCTGACTTCTGCGCGCTCTGGCGTGCATTTAATGCCGCTGCAGGTGACCGTTGGCGCCGAAGTAGCCGTTGCTCCGCCGTTACACCGGACAGTCCGGTGTACACCGGACATGTCCGGTGAATTATAGCGGACTAGCCGTTGGTGCATTCCCGAAGCTGGCGAGTTCAGAGTCGCTTCTCCTTGGAGCACCGGACACTGTCCGGTGTACACCGGATAGTCCGGTGAATTATAGCGCGGCGGCTCTGAGTTTTCCCGAAGGTGCGAAGTTTGGGTTGGAGTCCCCTGGTGCACCGGACACTGTCCGGTGGCACACCTGACAGTCCGGTGCGCCCGACCAGGGTGCCTTCGGTTGTCCCTTTGCTCCTTTGTTTGAACCCTTTCTCTCAATCTTTTTATTGGCTTATTGTGAACCTTTGGTACCTGTAGAACTTATAAACTTGGGCAAACTAGTTAGTCCAATTATTTGTGTTGGGCAATTCAACCACCAAAATCAATTTAGGAAATAGGTGTAAGCCTAATTCCCTTTCAATCTCCCCCTTTTTGGTGATTGATGCCAACACAAACCAAAGCAAATATAGAAGTGCATAATTGAACTAGTTTGCAATATGTAAGTGCAAAGGTTACTTAGAATTTGAGCCAATAAATATTACTTACTAGATATGCATGGATTGTTTCTTTATTTTTAACATTTTGGACCACGCTTGCACCATAAGTTTTGTTTTTGCAAATTCTTTTTGTAAATCCTTTTCAAAGTCTTTTTGCAAAATAGTCAAAGGTAAATGAGTAAGATTTTGCGAAGCATTTTCAAGTTTTGAAATTTTCTCCCCTTGTTTCAAATGCTTTTCCTTTGACTAAACAAAACTCCCCCTCAAATAAATTCTCCTCTTAGTGTTCAAGAGGGTTTTAAGATATCAATTTTGAAAGGTGCTACTTTATCCCCCTTTAGAACATAAAGAGATACCAATTTGAAATTTTTCAATTGAAGATCATTTTAAAATTAGGGTGGTGGTGCGGTCCTTTTGCTTTGGGCCAATACTTTCTCCCCCTTTGGCATGAATCGCCAAAAAATGATACTTAGAATGAAATATAGGCCCTTTTAAACTACTTTCTCCCCCTTTGGCAAGCAAATAATATTAGTGAAGATTATACCAAAGTTGGAGAGATGCTCGGAGCGACGGCGAAGGATGAGTTGTAGAGTGGAGTGGAAGCCTTTGTCTTCGCCGAAGACTCCAATTCCCTTTCAATACACCTATGACTTGGTTTGAAATTCACTTGAAAATACATTAGTCATAGCATATATAAAAGAGACATGATCAAAGGTATACTTATGAGCTATGTGTGCAAATTAGCAAAAGAAATTCCTGGAATCAAGAATATTGAGCTCATGCCTAAGTTTGGTAAAAGTTTGTTCATCTAGTGGCTTGGTAAAGATATCGGCTAATTGATCTTTAGTATTAATGTATGCAATCTCGATATCCCCCTTTTGTTGGTGATCCCTAAGAAAATGATACCGAATGGCTATGTGTTTAGTGCGGCTATGTGAAAGCTCTCTTGTGAGTTTTGGTGTTTGGATGACAACTCAATTAAAGGACTAACAAGTGTACTAAGTGTTGAACAGGTGCTTAAGGTAAAGCTAACAAGGTTCAACAAGTGAACAAGTGTGATGGTCCAAGGACTAGATGATGATACATAATGGACATCACAAGTAAGATGGTCATTGCAAAAAGTGATACTCGGGTGCGTAGCTCAGAGACAACTGATCAAGCCAAGGACGGAGGCAAGAAGAGCTTCGAGGTACCAAGTGCACGGGAGAAGGTCAAGGTGGCTGAGGAACCCAAAGCCAAGGGTGAAGAAGAAGGCTTGCAAAGTCAAGGGTGATTGAGTTGAGAACAGCTACGGCACATCAAGGATCACTACATAAGGACGTGACTTACAGCCAATGAGGTAACAGCTACAGTTATGTGGTGTAAGTCATAAGGCTCAAGATCAAGCTCTAGGAAGGAGATCAAGGTCACTAGAAGGAGAACAAGTGTCAAATCCAGAACTGGAAGCAGCCCAAAAGAGCTAAGTTCACCTTAATCTTTAGTTTGGGTTATTCCTATGTTTGGAGATGTTCTATGTGACCTTTGAAGGATGTTGGAGCTAAGAAATGTCAATCTAGATCAAGTCAAGCTAACTTGATGATTTATGAGTCCAACATCAAAGCTCAAGCATGTCAAATGCTATAGATGTAATAATTAAGAGAAGGTATGTTTCTAGACTTAGTACATTGGTTTTGTGGACTAATATACTTGTCTAAGTGTTAGAAACAGAAAGAAGAAGAAAAGGAAAGAGGTGCAAAAGGCTTGGCTGTGTACAGCCAAGACTCAGCTCAGTCTGGCACACCGGACTGTCCGGTGGTGCACCAGACAGTGTCCGGGGGTGCACCGGACAGTGTCCGGTGCGCCAGGTTGAACCCCGTTGAACAGGCCGCTCTCGGGAGGAGTCTAGCGACGTACGACTATAATTCACCGGACTGTCCAGTGGTGCACCGGACTGTCCGGTGAGCCAACGGTCGGCTGGGCCAACGGTCGGCCGCGCAATCCGCGCGTGACGCGTGGACGAGCCAACGGTCAGATGGGGCACCGGACTGTCCGGTGTGCACCGGACAATGTCCGGTGCGCCAACGGCTCCAGGACTCCAACGGTCGACTGCTCCATTTATGGAAGGAGATCAGGCACCGGACAGTGTCCGGTGGTGCACCGGACTGTCCGGTGCGCCACCCGACAGAAGGCAAGATTTGCCTTCCTGGATTGCTTCCAACGGCTCCTAGGCCCCTTGTGCCTATAAAAGGGACCCCTAGGCGCCTCAAGCAATGTACAAGCGCAGCCAACAAGTGTAGACTTCACTCGAATCAATTCTCACTCTCCCTCTTGTGTGTAACCCTATAGTTTGTGTAGAAGGCACAGCTGTAAGCCTTTAGAGAGAGGAGAAGTGCTGCTAAGAGCTAGAGCAAGGTCTTGAGCGTATCGTTACTCTGCCGAGGTGCTGCCAAGAAGTGTGTAAGCAGCCACGGTGTTGTTGTAACCCAACTCAATAGTGAAAGGCTCTATCTGTCATACTGACAGATCTGAGCAAACGGAGGAAGGAGTTGAAATAGACTCCAAGCCCAGGTGTGGCTAACTCCAACGAGGACTAGGCAAGCATTTCAGGCTTGGCCGAACCTCAGGATAAATCCTTGCGTCTGTGTGCTCTGTTCTGTATTGTATCCTGACTCTCTGCCTTACTCGTCTTTATATCTGCACTTCAATACTTATCTGTGGTATAAGCTTTATTTGAAGTGCAGGACATTTTGAGACAGGATCTTCTATTCCGCTGCAACCTACTCGAAGAGTCTTCTCACTCCACTGCGTACTAAGTCTTCGAGTAGAGTAAGAATTTAAGTTTTAAAGTAATAAGTTTTATTCGCCTATTCACCCCCCCTCTAGGCGACATCCAGATCCTGTTCCCGGGTCAAAGGGAACTTTCAATTGGTATCAGAGCTAGGCCTCTCCAGTGTGGGCTTAGCCGTCCGGAGATAACGATGTCGTCACAAGAGGTAACTGTAGAACTTCTTTTAGGCGATGGTTCTAATTACAAATCTTGGTCTGTCTCTATTTACAAAGCTTTCATGAATATTGATTCTGATTTGAGACAGATCTTTAGTAGAAGTATTTTTCCCTCTGATTTTAGTAAACACCCTTCTAATGAAGAACTAAGATGTTTATCTCTCAATCACCATGCTTGCAACATCTTAGTTGACTCTCTTTCTAGAAGTGCTTATTTTGCCATCATGAGCAGTGATAGTGATCTATTTGTTGATGCTCATGATTTATGGAATAGAATTAAAGAAAAATATTCTGTGGCAAACTGTGATGCTCCTACTCCCTATATTACTTGTGGTACTAACCATTCAGAGGGAGAAGAACAAAAATGATGGCACCCAAACGATGAATCCACCTCGTCGACAGGTTTGTTCTCCACTAGTGATAAATGTTTTATTGCTAACAATGACGGTGGAGACGAAAGCCATGATGAGGAGGAATATGAGGATGATAGTGAGGATGAATCTTCATCATCACAAGGTACATTTTCCTATATTGCTTCCACTGACATTAATGACAGGGAAAATGAGACCGATGATGTGGAAGAAGAGGAGATTCGCCGCTTCTACAACCATCTCAACAAAGCGGACAAAGCTCTCTTGGTTAAGTTGTTGAGAAGGAACAAGGAACAAGGCGAGACGCTTCTCAGGCTAGAGGAGACTCTCATCAAAACAAACAACAGCCTGGAGAAGATGACCAAAGAACATGAGGAGCTAAGGTGCTCTCATGATGTCTTGGTCCAACGATATGATTCAATGTTAATTGAGCAAAGTAACAATGATGACGCTCTATCTAATGTTGCTCAACTTAAAACTGAAAATTCTATGCTTAGAAGTCAAGTAGAAACAATGAATTTAGAAAAGCTTGCTCTTAGTGAAAAGTATGATACGTTGTCATACTCTCATAGTAAACTAGTTGATGATCATATCATGCTTGATATTGCTCATGAGGTAGTAATTACTAGTTTAAACTCATATGAACCTCATTCTTGCACTAGTAATCAATTGGTCAAAATATTATCATGTGTTGACCTCCACCGCCCCAAGAAAGGCCAATCTTTGTTTGAGAAACAAGTTGCAGGATCAAAAAGGAAATTGCTTGGGAACAAGAAACAAAGACAATTAAGGAGAAGATGCCTTGCTCGACTTCCGCAAGATATCTATGAACACGTGGTGAAGAAGCTTGAGGAAGGAGAAACCGCAGCAAGGGTCAAACTCCATGAGAAGGATGTTCCCAAAGCAATAAATAAAGAAATCAACATGAACAAGGAAAAAGGTAAAAATTCAATTAATCATGTTGTTTGCACTGATCATCTCTCCATGTCATTTAAGTACAAAAAGGGAAAAGAAAAAAGGAGGTGCTTCAAGTGCAAGAAGTTAGGCCACCTCATCGCGTCTTGTCCGTACCAAGACAAGAATGAAGGGACAAGGAGTTGTTTTGGATGCAACAATCAGGACCACACGATCACTTCATGTCCGGTCATGAAGAATCAAGGATGTGCATCCTCCAAGGTGACCCTCACCAAGGAAAATGACAAACAGCAAGCGTCATGTCAGGTTGAGCGACGCTTCTGCTACAAGTGTGGTGAGCAGGGTCATCTATCCAAGGTATGTTATAAAGGTAAGATTCCTAAGCAAGTGAATTTGTCTCAATTTTATTCGCGTAGGAGACCCAAATCATACACTTGTGCTAGATCTATAACGAGATCACCTAGAACTAGCACAAAGGCAATTTGGGTACCAAAGGCACATTTAGATGATCATTATGGACCCATCCCGAGATGGGTACCAAACTGTGCTAACTAGACCATGCAGGTGCCTTGAGATGGACTGGAGACCATGGGAGAGCTTAAGACGGTTATCTAAAACTCTATGCTTAAGCTGTTAATTGTTTTGGTGTTTATTGACCCAAGGTTGAATTATTGTGAGACACTAATCCCATGTTCATCTCAAGTGAAATAAGGTGTATAGGTCCTTAATCATTATTGGTGAATCAAACAAAGGACCTTGATGAGATTCTTCAACTTGCTCTCCATAGGATGGTACCCTTGTATCTTGGTTTGTGGTAATAACTGGTGCTCTCATGGCCATACTGGTAAAAGGCAAAGGTATGGAAAATGGAACTGTGCAATTTTATTGAATATCTTGAAGTTCCATTGATTGTGATCATAGCTGTGTTCTTGCATTTCACTAGTAGTACCATGGCTTAGGAGACTTATGCCTTAAAATGTTTTTTCTTCCGGTGCACCATTGATTGTGATCATAGCTGTGTTCTGGTGTACCTAAAGAACCTTCTTAACTATGCTTAAGACATGATCGTGTTGTTTTTCAATTGGTTTATGTAATGCAATGATAGTTAAGTATGAAGCATGTCTAAGTTGCGTGTAAAAGTTAGACTTCCTGTGAGTATTCAATTGGCTTAGGTGCTCCTGAGGCATGCATTGTTGTATTTAGTCAACCTTTCATTTAGCCTTCAATTTGTATTAAGTGGCTTTTGGTATTTAATTGATATCTCTTTGGGATGAAAGTGATAGAGTATGCCTTGACCAAGGTATGTTGTGATCCCCTCTAGTTCTGAGGAAGCTAGAATGTGCAAAGTGCAAGTCATTCAAATACTTGATGCACAACTTGAGGGGGAGCATGCATAACTTGTGTCTTTTGAGACTAACTGTTTCTTGAGCAATCTTATACAATCTCAAGGTGGAAAAGAGAAGATGAGCATGAAATGGAGCAATCAGGACTTGGGTACCTCTGTAAGTCAAGTAATTAGTATCTTAAGTCATGAGTAATTGTATATCCTTAGATTGCTCATGCTCTATAATATTTGGTGATACTCTATGCCTATCCTTAAATATCATGAGGCTATGATAATTAATGATCTTGCAAATTGGTATCTTTCAATTGGTAGCCGTGATAGTTTGCTTCAATTGACATCTTTTGATAATCATTAGAATAGAAGTTTCTTCTTGTGTCCAATACTATAACTTGTTCTAAGTTTGGTGTCTTAGCAACAAGAAAAGGTTAGGATAAAGAATCAGGCACAAGGGTGGAGAAGCTCTCGAGAGATTAAATACTTTCAAGATGGGAAGTGCACTACAACATGGTAAAGGTTCAAAGGAAGTATTAATCTTTTTGCGTATACGTATCTTACTTAAATGTTGGTGGTACATATGTTCAATAAGTAAGGGGGAGTGTTGATAGTGTGTTTTTTCCTCCTAAAACACCCCGCTGTCCCTTGACATCATCCTATGTTCTTGCTTGAGTATGGTTTTTGGTATTTGATGTCAAAGGGGGAGAAGTTGTGCACTAAAGCTTATCTCAACTTGAGAGGAAAGCTTATCCTAAGGGGTGATGTGTTAGTTTGAGCCTTGCCAGTGTGATATTCATATGCTTCTTCTTGCAGTATTATATGTGTTGCATCATATGGACTAGTGCTTGCGCTGCTATGAATTAATTGGCATCTATTGTGTTCTTTCTGAAATAGATAGTCATGTGGTTAATGGTGCTTTAAGATTGTTTTAAATTAGTATCTTAGTTTAAATTGGTATTAGTTTGAATTGGTATCTTAATGGTGAATAGTGGTAGGTTGATATTCCTGTGATATATCCACTAAATTGAATGATGTTTAACTCTGATTACATGCATTTGTGTGTTATAGCATCATGGTTTGATTCTTGACACAAAGCATCCCGAAAAGTGCTAAGGTGTAGAAATGTTTCGAATTGCCTAAGTATGTGCAAATTGGCGTCTGAGGCCAAAATTATGTTTTTGAAGTAAGCACATATTTAGGGGAGCATTCTATAAACTTAGAATTCAAAATTTGTGCTTCAAATCTTATTCTTATGTAAGCTTTAATTGTGTTGCCATCAATCACCAAAAAGGGGGAGATTGAAAGCTCTCTTGTGAGTTTTGGTGTTTGGATGACAACTCAATTAAAGGACTAACAAGTGTACTAAGTGTTGAATAGGTGCTTAAGGTAAAGCTAACAAGGTTCAACAAGTGAACAAGTGTGATGGTCCAAGGACTAGATGATGATACATAATGGACATCACAAGTAAGATGGTCATTGCAAAAAGTGATACTCGGGTGCGTAGCTCGTAGACAACTGATGAAGCCAAGGACGGAGGCAAGAAGAGCTTCGAGGTACCAAGTGCACGGGAGAAGGTCAAGGTGGCTGAGGAACCCAAAGCCAAGGGTGAAGAAGAAGGCTTGCAAAGTCAAGGGTGATTGAGTTGAGAACAGCTACGACACATCAAGGATCACTACATAAGGACTTGACTTACAGCCAATGAGGTAACAACTACAGTTATGTGGTGTAAGTCATAAGGCTCAAGATCAAGCTCTAGGAAGGAGATCAAGGTCACTAGAAGGAGAACAAGTGTCAAAACCAGAACTAGAAGCAGCCCAAAAGAGCTAAGTTCACCTTAATCTTTAGTTTGGGTTATTCCTATGTTTGGAGATGTTCTATGTGACCTTTGCAGGATGTTGGAGCTAAGAAATGTCAATCTAGATCAAGTCAAGCTAACTTGATGATTTATGAGTCCAACATCAAAGCTCAAGCATGTCAAATGCTATAGATGTAATAATTAAGAGAAGGTATGTGTAATACCCTGAATTTGGGGGTATAAAATTTCTTTGCTCATATTCACAAATTCAGGTGTTACTTCCCTTTTCTCATCCTTCCCCAATCTTCTCTTTCTCATTTCTATAGGAGAAAAGTGGTTATTTTATTTATAATTATAGTCTATTAGCTCAAACTTCAAGGGAGTATGAATTGTTGCATCATGTTGAACCCTAGATTTCACTTTTGTTTGATGCATAACTCTTGGAAAGTCTAATTTGAATTTGTGGCTCATTTGAATTTGAATCAAATAGAGAAAATAAAAAGAAAAGAGAAAACAAAAACCAAAATAAAAGAAAAGGGAAAAGAGCCCAGACCCTCGCCCCCCTCGGCCTTTCGGCCCACCAGGCCCATCCCGCGCGCGCGCCCTCCCCCCCTCCTCTCTCTCTGCGCCGCGGGCCTGGCCTGTCAGCGCAACCGCCCCGCGCCCGCTTTCTCCTCTCTCTCTCTCTGCTCGCCCGGCCCTACCCGTCGGCGCGGCCGCCTTCCGCGCGTCCGCTTCCCCCGCTCTCTCTGCCCTGGCGGGCCCGCCTGTCGGCGCTGCCGCTTCCCCGCGCGTGCGCCCGCTCCCTCGCTCTCTCTTTGCCCGTGGGCCCCCTCAGTCAGCCCCGTCGTCTCCGCGTAACCGCCGCCGCCGCGCGTGCCGCGGACTCCGCGCCCACGTCGCGCGTGGAGCTCGCAACTACCTCGCCCTCGGCCACTTGAGCCCCGAACCTCGCTCGCCATCTCCCCCTCCCTCATTTGCGCACCCGCAGACCCCTCTTCCACCTCTCCCTCGCTGCGTGCACGCCAGAGCGCCACCGCCGCCGTAAACCCCGCCGTTTCGAGCTCGTTTCCCGGCCGCCGTTGGAGCCCCGCCGTGCCCTCTGCCACGGTGAGCTCCGCCCCGACGTCCGCAACCCGGAACGCGCTCCAATTTCCCCTTCCCCTCCCTATTTCTCTCTGCCCGCGCTCACCCGCCGTCCTCCGTGCAGCCGCCACCGTCGACCCGGGCCGTCGTCGCGCCGTTGCCGCCACCGAGGAGTCTCCGGAGTCCGCTTTGAGGTAAGGAACCTCTCCCGCCCCTATTGACCTTTGTTTTGCTCTCTATCGCGCTTAATTCCTCGCCGGAGTCCCTTAGCGCCGCCGCCAAGCCGCTCCGCCGTGAACCGCCCCCCTCCGGTGCCCCTGCCCCGACCTAGTCCCCACCAAAAGGTTCCCCGCGCCCTCCCCAACCTCCCCGGCCATTCAGATCGCCCCAAGGACCCGCAGGGCCCCCGCGCCCCTCGTCTCCGGCGAGCTCCTCCGCCGCGGGGACGGGCGCCGCCGCCTCAGCTGGCTGGGGAAGGAGACAGCAGCCAGCCACCCCATCCCCGTCGTCCATCTCAGATCGGACGACCCCGTTTTAAATAGCCCGAATCCAATCCTAGCCGTCCGCCCAAGATCCAACGGCCCAGAGCCGTTTCCCCCGCGCCCCGTCTCCCTGCCATCTGGGTCACGCCTGTCAGCCCGCCCGTGCCCCGCTCTGCCGCCCGGCCCCGCCTGTCAGCCCGCCTGCGCCCCGCGCTGCTCGCCCGGCCCCGCCTGTCAGCCCGCCTGCGCCCCGCGCTGCTCGCCCGACCCCGCCTGTCAGCCCGCCCGCGCCCCGCTCTGCCGCCCGGCCCCGCCTGTCAGCCACCCAGGCCGCCGCGCGCTCGCGCGCCCGGCCGCAGGATCTAATCCTGGCCGTCGATCCGAGATCCAACGGCTGTAGGAGCCCGATACCCCTTCGCCCGCGCGTTTTCTTAAAGAGCCCCCCGGTTTTCTGGAATTTGAACCCGCCGTCCCTGGTTTCTTACAGTTAGGTCCTCGGACCTTTTATTTAATTCAAAATAAGTATTTAGGGTATATTTTTAATCCCTAAACTTGTAAAATTCATAACTTTGCCATATGAACTCCAAATTAGGTGCTTCAAATTGCAAAATGTTCATAATATTATTATCTATCTGTTTATGCAATGTTTCCCTGCTGTTTCTATGTCCCAATTAATAGTTGATCATTAGGGTAAAATTGATGTTATGGGAACCCTATTTGAGATAAATAAAAGGTAGTAGACTTTAATAAAAGTTGGAGCACTTAAGTTTATGGACTTAAACACCTAAGTTTAGGAACTTAAAACCAGATAATGATTTAATCCCACCACTGACTTAAACCTGATTAGTGGATAATGAATCACTTTGTATAGTCCTCTACCCCAGACCTAGAGAGTACCAGAGTGCCTATCCCTTTTCTATTATGAACTTGTGATCTCTCTGCTGCATATGTTTGGTATATTATTTTTGTTTGTTATTTCCCAAGTGCATAGTGTGAATGATTACTTTACGTAGACAACGAGCAGTCTGTGTTTCCCGAGGAAGTTGCAGAGGAAGTCCCTGATCAGCAGTTTGGTGAAGGCAAGTGTCCTCTGACCCATTGCGTCCTATTCATTTATAACTTACTACCCCGCATTACCTACTTGAAACCTAAGGATTGACTAGCTTTACACTTTACTTTATCCTTGATGACCTTATGGGCTATTATGGTTAGCATTCTGCTACTGCCTTAACTTAATCAATGAACATGATGTGAATATTTATGATACTGTTATCCTGATTATGTTGATGATCTTGTGATACTCTAGGGGGCTCAGGCTGTTTCCTGAGTACCTCTCCGTAAGGACCTGTTCGTTGAGAGACCACCCGGGATAACAGTGCAACCATGAGGGTGAAATGGGGCACCCTTAGCTAATTAATTAGAGGAACTAGAGGTGTAGTTGCTTCGCCGTCGTGCCGTCAATGGGGTCCAGGCACAGTGCTTGCTCTGCCGAGGCTGAGTGCCGAGGTTCTTTCGTTTTGCTTTTTGTTAGTCACTCTCCTGCGGGGAGGAGTACTGTGTTTATCAAACTGGAGAAACCTAACGGGCAGCTATGATCTCTAGGGAATCTTTGTAAAAGCTACGTAGTGATACCCTGCCGGACCACCTAGGTAGTGGTCAATGGGGATTAGCTCTCCCCGGGCAGAAAGGGCATCATGACTCATGGGTAAAGTGTGCGACCTCTACAGAGGGTAGTGAAACTGATATATCAGCCGTGCTCACGGTTAAGAGCAGCCTTGGGATCCTCTTTGATTAGGGATACAGATGGTTCGAGATACAAGGATTATGTTGTGGTTTTGGTTCGAATATGATGATGTTGTTCCTCGATGAGGAAATGGTTCATGGGTTGGTTAATGCTAAAATCTGGCTTCTACTAATGATAAATACCTGACCAACTAAAAGCAACTGCTGGAGCCTAACCCCACATAAAGCTAGTCCACTTCAGCCAAACGGGACATTTGCTGAGTACGTTGATGTGTACTCATCCTTGCTTTACCACAAAACACTAGGTTGTCCGCATTGTAACCACTGCTCCGGAGAAGGCGAAGTCGTGGAAGGAGACTTCCAGGAGTTCCAAGACTACGACGAATTCTAGGTGTGGGTTGGCGGCAACCCCCAGTCAGCTGCCTGTGAAGGCCTTATCTTTACTGTGTTTCGCTAGCACTTTGATTTACCTGTTAAGTTAATGACTATGTGGATGTCTATGACTCTGTGATGTAATTAAGTTAATACTCTTTTATGTTATTACTCGAGCATTGTGCGATGATGTTCATTTATGTAATCGCTGTGTACGTGAGTTCTGATCCTGGCACGTACATAGTTCGCATTCGGTTTGCCTTCCAAAACCGGGTGTGACATAAGTGGTATCAGAGCCGTGCTGACTGTAGGACTGCTGACCTAGAGTAGCACTGGTCGTACTAAGGACTATTGACCTTCCCTCTCACCTTGACCTCTGATGTTACTTCAAAAGTCGGTCACCTCGACCAACCCTATGTTTTACTACCTATATATATATACTATATTATACCTTGTTAAAATTTTTATCTTATTCTGTCTATGGTTTATTCACTTGTCATATTAGTTCTGCTCTTACTCTTATGCTTACAGTGTCTTTTGTAGATGGCTCGTCTTAGACACACTGCACGTAAGTCGGTGATTCCTTTCCTGCCATCTCGACTTGCGGAGCGTCCTCTGCACCGCACCGTGTCCGGTCAGTCGAGTCACCTGGAGAGACTGCACCACCGCCTGCGTGAGGAGCAGGAACGCCGGCGCCAGCACAGAGAGCAGCAGGGCTCTTCCTCTTCATCCCAGCAAGAGGTGGAGTCCGTGAGGCCCCGTTCCTCTGTTGCCCAGCTGGAGGCGCCCCCTGCACCACCGCGGGACGTCCCGGCTGTTGGAGGAGCTACTGGAGGAGGTCTTGGAGGAGACCCCGACGACGACGACTCAGACCACAGCACGGAGTCTTCTGAGCCGCAGGAGGCGGAAGGATGGGTCGCCCGACCCATCACCCGTGACACCGCTCGCGGTTGTCACTTCCACGACGCGCTCGACACCTTGCTGCGCCAGGCTTTTGACCGGCACACCTGGTCGATCGAGTATCGTTGTGTGGTCTACCAGCATAGTCGCGGGAGGTACCCGGACCGCTGGGAGGCTACCTGCCTAGTTCGCCGTCCGGAGGATGACCTCCGGGGTGCGGAGGCCGTTTCGGAGCACTATTCCATCTCCGAGAGGGACACTGCAGAGGCGGCTATGCAGGATGCAGCACGACGTGCACTCTCCCAGTACTGTTCTTTGTTCGGTGGGGTGGCCGACGGTCTTAACCTTCGGTACTACCCCCGCCGCCCTACTGGCAGCACAGAGAGTGTGGTTGTCTCACCTGTTGGTGAGGCTAACCCTAGGTTGAGCAGCACAGTCAACCTAGTCGCAGTGCTTAACACTGAGCTGGATCACTCTCTGGACGAGCTGAGTAGGGCTCGAACGGAGATTGCGGAGTTGCGTGCTGAGCTGGCAGAGCGCCATCACCAGGAGGGTGGTTCTCCCGCTCCTGTTGGGACTCAGCACCCATACCGCTCGCCGCCACGTGGTCACCACACTTATGGTTCCCCTGCCTGTAAGACCAGGATAGATCTGGATCCTTAGATCGTTAGCGTCGAAGTTTGTAATAATTCTTAAGTCAGATGTCTCAGTCTTAGATAGTTAGTTTAGTTTGCTTATCAGTTGTTTCCAATTAGCTTAGTTTGCTTATCAGTCGCTTGCATGCTTGTTATGATGAACTTGTGCTGGATTTGAATCTTTGTAATGACTGTTGCCAACCTGTGGGTTTCCCCTACAGTTTGGCCTAGCTATAATGTTAGTAAAGTCAGTTATTTAGTTGGGAAGCCATTTACTTCTACTTTCCTTCTTATCTGAGAGGTTGTGTTGAATCATAATGAGGATCAGTGAAGCTCTTTGTTCACTCAGTGTCATGAAGAATTCTGTATTCTCTTTTCTTATGCTGGAGGGTTGTAAGATCAATGCTGATGTATGAATGTCTTCCACAGATGTCTGACAACAGGCGCCGATGCAACAGGCGTGCTCAGCAAGAGCAGCATGACCAGCAGGAGGAACAACAGAGGCAGCCTCCCCCGCCACCCCCGATGACGGTGGAGCAGATGTTCTTGATGCAGACTCAGGCAGTGCAGGCCATTGGGCAGACTCTGGCAGCCATGCAGCAGGCTCAACAGCAACCCCAACCTCAGTTGCAAGTGCAGATGCCCCAGATGCCATGGGATAAGCGTGGTGAGTTCATGAGAGGGCACCCTCCTACCTTCGCCCATTCTGCCGACCCCATGGATGCAGAAGACTGGCTGCGCGCAGTGGAGAGAGAGCTGCGCACCGCCCAATGCAACGACAGGGAGAAGGTTCTGTATGGTCCCCGTCAGCTAAGGGGAGCAGCCCAGTCCTGGTGGGAGTCCTACCTCGCCACACATGCTGACCCCGAAGCCATCACCTGGGAAGAATTCAGCGAGAGTTTCCGCAGGTACCATGTGCCGGAGGGACTGATGATCGTGAAGAAGGAGGAGTTTCTGGCTCTGAAGCAGGGACCCCTGTCTGTTAGTGAATACAGAGACAAGTTTCTACAGCTATCTCGTTATGCACCTGAGGATGTCAACACTGATGCTAAAAGGCAGTATAGGTTCATGAGAGGTTTGGTGGATCCCCTACATTACCAGCTGATGAATCACACCTTCCCCACCTTCCAGCACCTGATCGATAGGGCAGTTATGACTGAGAAGAAGCGTAAGGATATGGAAGATCGGAAGCGCAAGATGAGTGGACCCCAGACCGGAGGCGTCAGCCGTCCACGTTTCTCAGGCAGTTCATCTCAGCAAGGCAGGCCTGGTCACCCACAAGGATATCAGAATCAGAACCAGCGTCCGCATCAGCAGCAGTTTCAGAGGCAGTATCAACAGCAGCGGCAGCAGTATCGTCAGAACAGCCAGCAGGGAGGTAATCAGTATCAGAAGCAGAACAACCAGGCACCTCGCCTTCCTGCCCCAGCAGCAAACCAGAGCAACCAAGCAGCCCCAGCACAAGGAGGAGGCAGAGGATGTTTCCACTGTGGAGAACAAGGCCACTGGGCGATGCAGTGCCCGAAGAAGGCGGCGCAGCAGCAGACCAACCCCAATGCTCCAACAAGGCAAGGTGTGCTGCAGCCGGCAGCAGGCAATCGTAACCAAGCGTACAACCGTGGAAAGGTGAACCACTTGGAGGCCGAAGCGATCCAGGATGCACCAGATGTGGCAGTAGGTATGTTCTCAGTCGAATCTCATCCCACGAAAGTGCTATTTGATACTGGTGCAACTCATTCATTTGTCACTGCAACCTGGGTAGAATTGCATAACATCTCAGTAGAGGCAATGATGCCGCCCATGAGGATTAATTCGGTTGGTGGCAAGGTGCAAACAGATAAAATATGCTCAAATATAAGGGTGGAAATAAGGGGATAGGGTTCCCCAGTGACTTAATAGTAATAGACACCCCTGGGATAGATGTTATTCTAGGGATGAATTGGTTAATGAAGTATGAAGCGAATGTTAGCTGTGACAAGAGGACCGTAACATTGAAGTCCCCGTCAGGAGAAGAGGTAGTGGCCGAGCTAAGGATGCCTAAATCAGCGGAGGGTGTCTGTCACCAGATTTCAGTTGATAGTAAGGAGCCCAATCCGCTCGAGGCTATCAAGGTTGTGTCGGACTTTCCGGACGTATTTCCCGAGGAGCTAACGGGCATGCCACCCGAGAGGAAAGTCGAATTTGCCATAGAGCTTATCCCTGGTACCGCCCCCATTTCCAAAAGAGCCTACCGAGTGTCTGGACCAGAATTGGTGGAACTCAAGAAGCAGATAGATGAGATGTTAGAGAAGGGTTACATCAGACCAAGTACCTCGCCTTGGGCCGCTCCGGTGTTGTTTGTAGAGAAGAAAGATGGTACCAAAAGGATGTGCATAGATTACAGAGCCTTGAATGAAGTCACTGCTAAGAACAATTACCCCCTGCCAAGGATAGAAGATTTGTTTGACCAGCTCAGAGGTGCCAGCGTATTCTCGAAGATAGATCTGAGGTCAGGCTACCATCAACTCAGAATCCGACCCTCGGACATACCAAAGACGGCATTCATCACCAAGTACGGGTTATATGAATTCACAGTTATGTCCTTTGGTTTGACAAATGCGCCAGCCTTCTTTATGTACCTGATGAACAGTGTGTTCATGGATTATCTGGACAAGTTTGTGGTAGTGTTTATCGATGATATTCTCATATACTCTCAAAGTGAGGAAGATCATGTAGAGCATTTGAAGATGGTATTGCAAAGGCTACGGGAGCATCAGTTGTATGCCAAGCTGGGCAAATGCGAGTTCTGGATTCATGAAGTCCTGTTTCTGGGTCACATCATAAATCAAGATGGGTTGGCAGTGGATCCAAAGAAAGTGGCAGATATTCTGAACTGGAAAGCACCAAAGGATGTTCGTGGGATCAAGAGCTTCATTGGAATGGTCGGATACTATAGGCGTTTCATTGAAGGCTTTTCAAAGATTGCAAGGCCAATGACAGCATTACTAGCGAAGAAAGTTGAGTTTAAGTGGACCCAAAAGTGTCAGGAAGCATTTGAAGAACTGAAAAATAGATTGACTACAGCTCCGGTGTTAGTCCTGCCTGATGTTCACAAGCCATTCTCAGTGTATTGTGATGCTTCTTACACCGGATTGGGATGTGTGCTAATGCAAGAAGGAAGAGTTGTAGCATATTCATCTCGACAGCTGAAGATCCATGAGAAAAATTATCCCACACATGACCTAGAGTTGGCAGCAGTAGTTCATGCTTTGAAGACCTGGAGACATTACCTGTATGGGCAGAAGTGCGACATCTACACAGATCATAAAAGTCTGAAGTACATATTCACCCAGTCAGAGTTAAACATGAGACAGCGAAGATGGTTGGAATTGATCAAGGACTATGAGTTGGAGATACATTACCATCCAGGCAAAGCCAATGTGGTTGCAGATGCTCTGAGCAGGAAGAGTCAAGTCAATATGATGGCTACATACCCAATGCCATATGAGTTAGCCAAGGAGTTCGACAGACTGAGTCTCGGTTTCCTGAACAGTACGCAAGGAGTAACAGTGGAATTAGAACCCACTCTAGAGCGGGAGATCAAAGAAGGGCAGAAGGATGATGAAAGCATCAACAAGATCCGGCAGCTAATCTTAGAAGGAAGAGGCAAAGACTTTCAGGAAGATGAAGATGGGGTAATATGGTTCAAGGACCGATTGTGTGTCCCTGACCTCAAACCTATTCGGAAGCTGATCCTAAAGGAAGCCCATGAGACAGCCTACTCCATACACCCGGGAAGTGAAAAGATATACCAGGATTTAAAAAGGAGGTTTTGGTGGTATGGCATGAAAAGATAAATCGCAGAATATGTCGCCATCTGTGATAGCTGTCAAAGAACCAAACCAGAGCATCAAAGGCCCGCCGGATTGTTGCAGCCATTGCGGATTCCTCAGTGGAAGTGGGATGAGATCGGGATGGATTTTATAGTTGGCCTACCCCGTACCCGGGCCGGTTATGATTCCATCTGGGTGGTTGTGGACTGCTTAACAAAGGTGGCCCATTTCATACCTGTGAAGACCACATACACCGGAGCAACGTTAGCTGAGTTATACATGTCACGGATAGTTTGCCTTCATGGTGTGCCGAAGAAGATAGTGTCAGATCGAGGAACACAGTTCACCTCTCATTTTTGGCAGCAGCTACAAGAAGCTTTGGGCACCCATTTGAACTTCAGCTCGGCTTATCATCCGCAGACAGACGGTCAGACTGAAAGAACTAACCAGATCCTAGAAGATATGCTGAGAGCCTGTGCGTTGCAAGACAAGTCAAGATGGGACAAAAGGTTACCTTATGCAGAATTCTCCTATAACAATAGTTACCAGGCCAGCTTGAAGATGTCACCGTTTCAGGCACTCTATGGACGGAGTTGTAGGACTCCGCTGCATTGGGACCAGTCTGGAGAGAGACAGGTGTTTGGCCCCGACATTCTGCTTGAAGCCGAAGAGAATATCAAAATGGTCCGGGAGAATCTGAAGATAGCACAATCAAGGCAGCGAAGCTATGCGGACCGAAGGAGAAGAGAACTGAGTTTTGAAGTGGGAGATTACGTTTATCTGAAGGTGTCACCTATCAGGGGAGTCAGAAGGTTCGGAGTTAAAGGCAAGTTAGCACCCCGGTACGTTGGACCATATCAGATTCAAGCAAAGCGTGGAGAAGTGGCTTACCAACTCAACCTACCAGAAAGTTTGTTGGCAGTGCACAATGTGTTCCACGTGTCGCAATTGAAGAAGTGTCTGCGAGTACCAGAAGAACAGTTGCCAGTGGAGGGTTTGGAAGTCCAGGAGGATCTGACCTACATAGAGAAGCCAACGCAGATTCTGGAGTTTGCAGACAGAGTCACCCGGAGGAATACCATCAGAATGTGCAAAGTCAGATGGGGTCACCACTCCGAGGAAGAAGCAACCTGGGAACGAGAAGATGATCTGAAAGCCAAATACCCTGAACTCTTTGCTGACCAACCCTGAATCTCGGGGCGAGATTCTTTTAAGGGGGATAGGTTTGTAACACCCTGAATTTGGGGGTATAAAATTTCTTTGCTCATATTCACAAATTCAGGTGTTACTTCCCTTTTCTCATCCTTCCCCAATCTTCTCTTTCTCATTTCTATAGGAGAAAAGTGGTTATTTTATTTATAATTATAGTCTATTAGCTCAAACTTCAAGGGAGTATGAATTGTTGCATCATGTTGAACCCTAGATTTCACTTTTGTTTGATGCATAACTCTTGGAAAGTCTAATTTGAATTTGTGGCTCATTTGAATTTGAATCAAATAGAGAAAATAAAAAGAAAAGAGAAAACAAAAACCAAAATAAAAGAAAAGGGAAAAGAGCCCAGACCCTCGCCCCCCTCGGCCTTTCGGCCCACCAGGCCCATCCCGCGCGCGCCCTCCCCCCTCCTCTCTCTCTGCACCACGGGCCCGGCCTGTCAGCGCAACCGCCCCGCGCCCGCTTTCTCCTCTCTCTCTGCTCGCCCGGCCCTACCCGTCGGCGCGGCCGCCTTCCGCGCGTCCGCCTCCCCCGCTCTCTCTGCCCTGGTGGGCCCGCCTGTCGGCGCTACCGCTTCCCCGTGCGTGCGCCCGCTCCCTCGCTCTCTCTCTGCCCGTGGGCCCCCTCAGTCAGCCCCGTCGTCTCCGCGTAACCGCCGCCGCCGCGCGTGCCGCGGACTCCGCGCCCACGTCGCGCGTGGAGCTCGCAACTACCTCGCCCTCGGCCACTTGAGCCCCGAACCTCGCTCGCCATCTCCCCCTCCCTCATTTGCGCACCCGCAGACCCCTCTTCCACCTCTCCCTCGCTGCGTGCACGCCAGAGCGCCACCGCCGCCGTAAACCCCGCCGTTCCGAGCTCGTTTCCCGGCCGCCGTTGGAGCCCCGCCGTGCCCTCTGCCACGGTGAGCTCCGCCCCGACGTCCGCAACCCGGAACGCGCTCCAATTTCCCCTTCCCCTCCCTATTTCTCTCTGCCCGCGCTCACCCGCCGTCCTCCGTGCAGCCGCCACCGTCGACCCGGGCCGTCGTCGCGCCGTTGCCGCCACCGAGGAGTCTCCGGAGTCCGCTTTGAGGTAAGGAACCTCTCCCGCCCCTATTGACCTTTGTTTTGCTCTCTATCGCGCTTAATTCCTCGCCGGAGTCCCTTAGCGCCGCCGCCAAGCCGCTCCGCCGTGAACCGCCCCCCTCTGGTGCCCCTGCCCCGACCTAGTCCCCACCAAAAGGTTCCCCGCGCCCTCCCCAACCTCCCCGGCCATTCAGATCGCCCCAAGGACCCGCAGGGCCCCCGCGCCCCTCGTCTCCGGCGAGCTCCTCCGCCGCGGGGACGGGCGCCGCCGCCTCAGCTGGCTGGGGAAGGAGACAGCAGCCAGCCACCCCATCCCCGCCGTCCATCTCAGATCGGACGACCCCGTTTTAAATAGCCCGAATCCAATCCTAGTCGTCCGCCCAAGATCCAACGGCCCAGAGCCGTTTCCCCCGCGCCCCGTCTCCCTGCCATCTGGGTCCCGCCTGTCAGCCCGCCCGTGCCCCGCTCTGCCGCCCGGCCCCGCCTGTCAGCCCGCCTGCGCCCCGCGCTGCTCGCCCGGCCCCGCCTGTCAGCCCGCCTGCGCCCCGCGCTGCTCGCCCGACCCCGCCTGTCAGCCCGCCCGCGCCCCGCTCTGCCGCCCGGCCCCGCCTGTCAGCCACCCAGGCCGCCGCGCGCTCGCGCGCCCGCCCGCAGGATCTAATCCTGGCCGTCGATCCGAGATCCAACGGCTGTAGGAGCCCGATACCCCTTCGCCCGCGCGTTTTCTTAAAGAGCCCCCCGGTTTTCTGGAATTTGAACCCGCCGTCCCTGGTTTCTTACAGTTAGGTCCTCGGACCTTTTATTTAATTCAAAATAAGTATTTAGGGTATATTTTTAATCCCTAAACTTGTAAAATTCATAACTTTGCCATATGAACTCCAAATTAGGTGCTTCAAATTGCAAAATGTTCATAATATTATTATCTATCTGTTTATGCAATGTTTCCCTGCTGTTTCTATGTCCCAATTAATAGTTGATCATTAGGGTAAAATTGATGTTATGGGAACCCTATTTGAGATAAATAAAAGGTAGTAGACTTTAATAAAAGTTGGAGCACTTAAGTTTATGGACTTAAACACCTAAGTTTAGGAACTTAAAACCAGATAATGATTTAATCCCACCACTGACTTAAACCTGATTAGTGGATAATGAATCACTTTGTATAGTCCTCTACCCCAGACCTAGAGAGTACCAGAGTGCCTATCCCTTTTCTATTATGAACTTGTGATCTCTCTGCTGCATATGTTTGGTATATTGTTTTTGTTTGTTATTTCCCAAGTGCATAGTGTGAATGATTACTTTACGTAGACAACGAGCAGTCTGTGTTTCCCGAGGAAGTTGCAGAGGAAGTCCCTGATCAGCAGTTTGGTGAAGGCAAGTGTCCTCTGACCCATTGCGTCCTATTCATTTATAACTTACTACCCCGCATTACCTACTTGAAACCTAAGGATTGACTAGCTTTACACTTTACTTTATCCTTGATGACCTTATGGGCTATTATGGTTAGCATTCTGCTACTGCCTTAACTTAATCAATGAACATGATGTGAATATTTATGATACTGTTATCCTGATTATGTTGATGATCTTGTGATACTCTAGGGGGCTCAGGCTGTTTCCTGAGTACCTCTCCGTAAGGACCTGTTCGTTGAGAGACCACCCGGGATAACAGTGCAACCATGAGGGTGAAATGGGGCACCCTTAGCTAATTAATTAGAGGAACTAGAGGTGTAGTTGCTTCGCCGTCGTGCCGTCAATGGGGTCCAGGCACAGTGCTTGCTCTGCCGAGGCTGAGTGCCGAGGTTCTTTCGTTTTGCTTTTTGTTAGTCACTCTCCTGGGGGGAGGAGTACTGTGTTTATCAAACTGGAGAAACCTAACGGGCAGCTATGATCTCTAGGGAATCTTTGTAAAAGCTACGTAGTGATACCCTGCCGGACCACCTAGGTAGTGGTCAATGGGGATTAGCTCTCCCCGGGCAGAAAGGGCATCATGACTCATGGGTAAAGTGTGCGACCTCTACAGAGGGTAGTGAAACTGATATATCAGCCGTGCTCACGGTTAAGAGCAGCCTTGGGATCCTCTTTGATTAGGGATACAGATGGTTCGAGATACAAGGATTATGTTGTGGTTTTGGTTCGAATATGATGATGTTGTTCCTCGATGAGGAAATGGTTCATGGGTTGGTTAATGCTAAAATCTGGCTTCTACTAATGATAAATACCTGACCAACTAAAAGCAACTGCTGGAGCCTAACCCCACATAAAGCTAGTCCACTTCAGCCAAACGGGACATTTGCTGAGTACGTTGATGTGTACTCATCCTTGCTTTACCACAAAACACTAGGTTGTCCGCATTGTAACCACTGCTCCGGAGAAGGCGAAGTCGTGGAAGGAGACTTCCAGGAGTTCCAAGACTACGACGAATTCTAGGTGTGGGTTGGCGGCAACCCCCAGTCAGCTGCCTGTGAAGGCCTTATCTTTACTGCGTTTCGCTAGCACTTTGATTTACCTGTTAAGTTAATGACTATGTGGATGTCTATGACTCTGTGATGTAATTAAGTTAATACTCTTTTATGTTATTACTCGAGCATTGTGCGATGATGTTCATTTATGTAATCGCTGTGTACGTGAGTTCTGATCCTGGCACGTACATAGTTCGCATTCGGTTTGCCTTCCAAAACCGGGTGTGACATAAGTGGTATCAGAGCCGTGCTGACTGTAGGACTGCTGACCTAGAGTAGCACTGGTCGTACTAAGGACTATTGACCTTCCCTCTCACCTTGACCTCTGATGTTACTTCAAAAGTCGGTCACCTCGACCAACCCTATGTTTTACTACCTATATATATATACTATATTATACCTTGTTAAAATTTTTATCTTATTCTGTCTATGGTTTATTCACTTGTCATATTAGTTCTGCTCTTACTCTTATGCTTACAGTGTCTTTTGTAGATGGCTCGTCTTAGACACACTGCACGTAAGTCGGTGATTCCTTTCCTGCCATCTCGACTTGCGGAGCGTCCTCTGCACCGCACCGTGTCCGGTCAGTCGAGTCACCTGGAGAGACTACACCACCGCCTGCGTGAGGAGCAGGAACGCCGGCGCCAGCACAGAGAGCAGCAGGGCTCTTCCTCCTCATCCCAGCAAGAGGTGGAGTCCGTGAGGCCCCGTTCCTCTGTTGCCCAGCTGGAGGCGCCCCCTGCACCACCGCGGGACGTCCCGGCTGTTGGAGGAGCTACTGGAGGAGGTCTTGGAGGAGACCCCGACAACGACGACTCAGACCACAGCACGGAGTCTTCTGAGCCGCAGGAGGCGGAAGGATGGGTCGCCCGACCCATCACCCGTGACACCGCTCGCGGTTGTCACTTCCACGACGCGCTCGACACCTTGCTGCGCCAGGCTTTTGACCGGCACACCTGGTCGATCGAGTATCGTTGTGTGGTCTACCAGCATAGTCGCGGGAGGTACCCGGACCGCTGGGAGGCTACCTGCCTAGTTCGCCGTCCGGAGGATGACCTCCGGGGTGCGGAGGCCGTTTCGGAGCACTATTCCATCTCCGAGAGGGACACTGCAGAGGCGGCTATGCAGGATGCAGCACGACGTGCACTCTCCCAGTACTGTTCTTTGTTCGGTGGGGTGGCCGACGGTCTTAACCTTCGGTACTACCCCCGCCGCCCTACTGGCAGCACAGAGAGTGTGGTTGTCTCACCTGTTGGTGAGGCTAACCCTAGGTTGAGCAGCACAGTCAACCTAGTCGCAGTGCTTAACACTGAGCTGGATCACTCTCTGGACGAGCTGAGTAGGGCTCAAACGGAGATTGCGGAGTTGCGTGCTGAGCTGGCAGAGCGCCATCACCAGGAGGGTGGTTCTCCCGCTCCTGTTGGGACTCAGCACCCATACCGCTCGCCTCCACGTGGTCACCACACTTATGGTTCCCCTGCCTGTAAGACCAGGATAGATCTGGATCCTTAGATCGTTAGCATCGAAGTTTGTAATAATTCTTAAGTCAGATGTCTCAGTCTTAGATAGTTAGTTTAGTTTGCTTATCAGTTGTTTCCAATTAGCTTAGTTTGCTTATCAGTCGCTTGCATGCTTGTTATGATGAACTTGTGCTGGATTTGAATCTTTGTAATGACTGTTGCCAACCTGTGGGTTTCCCCTGCAGTTTGGCCTAGCTATAATGTTAGTAAAGTCAGTTATTTAGTTGGGAAGCCATTTACTTCTACTTTCCTTCTTATCTGAGAGGTTGTGTTGAATCATAATGAGGATCAGTGAAGCTCTTTGTTCACTCAGTGTCATGAAGAATTCTGTATTCTCTTTTCTTATGCTGGAGGGTTGTAAGATCAATGCTGATGTATGAATGTCTTCCACAGATGTCTGACAACAGGCGCCGATGCAACAGGCGTGCTCAGCAAGAGCAGCATGACCAGCAGGAGGAACAACAGAGGCAGCCTCCCCCGCCACCCCCGATGACGGTGGAGCAGATGTTCTTGATGCAGACTCAGGCAGTGCAGGCCATTGGGCAGACTCTGGCAGCCATGCAGCAGGCTCAACAGCAACCCCAACCTCAGTTGCAAGTGCAGATGCCCCAGATGCCATGGGATAAGCGTGATGAGTTCATGAGAGGGCACCCTCCTACCTTCGCCCATTCTGCCGACCCCATGGATGCAGAAGACTGGCTGCGCGCAGTGGAGAGAGAGCTGCGCACCACCCAATGCAACGACAGGGAGAAGGTTCTGTATGGTCCCCGTCAGCTAAGGGGAGCAGCCCAGTCCTGGTGGGAGTCCTACCTCGCCACACATGCTGACCCCGAAGCCATCACCTGGGAAGAATTCAGCGAGAGTTTCCGCAGGTACCATGTGCCGGAGGGACTGATGATCGTGAAGAAGGAGGAGTTTCTGGCTCTGAAGTAGGGACCCCTGTCTGTTAGTGAATACAGAGACAAGTTTCTACAGCTATCTCGTTATGCACCTGAGGATGTCAACACTGATGCTAAAAGGCAGTATAGGTTCATGAGAGGTTTGGTGGATCCCCTACATTACCAGCTGATGAATCACACCTTCCCCACCTTCCAGCACCTGATCGATAGGGCAGTTATGACTGAGAAGAAGCGTAAGGATATGGAAGATCGGAAGCGCAAGATGAGTGGACCCCAGACCGGAGGCGTCAGCCGTCCACGTTTCTCAGGCAGTTCATCTCAGCAAGGCAGGCCTGGTCACCCACAAGGATATCAGAATCAGAACCAGCGTCCGCATCAGCAGCAGTTTCAGAGGCAGTATCAACAGCAGCGGCAGCAGTATCGTCAGAACAGCCAGCAGGGAGGTAATCAGTATCAGAAGCAGAACAACCAGGCACCTCGCCTTCCTGCCCCAGCAGCAAACCAGAGCAACCAAGCAGCCCCAGCACAAGGAGGAGGCAGAGGATGTTTCCACTGTGGAGAACAAGGCCACTGGGCGATGCAGTGCCCGAAGAAGGCGGCGCAGCAGCAGACCAACCCCAATGCTCCAACAAGGCAAGGTGTGCTGCAGCCGACAGCAGGCAATCGTAACCAAGCGTACAACCGTGGAAAGGTGAACCACTTGGAGGCCGAAGCGATCCAGGATGCACCAGATGTGGCAGTAGGTATGTTCTCAGTCGAATCTCATCCCACGAAAGTGCTATTTGATACTGGTGCAACTCATTCATTTGTCACTGCAACCTGGGTAGAATTGCATAACATCTCAGTAGAGGCAATGATGCCGCCCATGAGGATTAATTCGGTTGGTGGCAAGGTGCAAACAGATAAAATATGCTCAAATATAAGGGTGGAAATAAGGGGATAGGGTTCCCCAGTGACTTAATAGTAATAGACACCCCTGGGATAGATGTTATTCTAGGGATGAATTGGTTAATGAAGTATGAAGCGAATGTTAGCTGTGACAAGAGGACCGTAACATTGAAGTCCCCGTCAGGAGAAGAGGTAGTGGCCGAGCTAAGGATGCCTAAATCAGCGGAGGGTGTCTGTCACCAGATTTCAGTTGATAGTAAGGAGCCCAATCCGCTCGAGGCTATCAAGGTTGTGTCGGACTTTCCGGACGTATTTCCCGAGGAGCTAACGGGCATGCCACCCGAGAGGAAAGTCGAATTTGCCATAGAGCTTATCCCTGGTATCGCCCCCATTTCCAAAAGAGCCTACCGAGTGTCTGGACCAGAATTGGTGGAACTCAAGAAGCAGATAGATGAGATGTTAGAGAAGGGTTACATCAGACCAAGTACCTCGCCTTGGGCCGCTCCGGTGTTGTTTGTAGAGAAGAAAGATGGTACCAAAAGGATGTGCATAGATTACAGAGCCTTGAATGAAGTCACTGTTAAGAACAAGTACCCCCTGCCAAGGATAGAAGATTTGTTTGACCAGCTCAGAGGTGCCAGCGTATTCTCGAAGATAGATCTGAGGTCAGGCTACCATCAACTCAGAATCCGACCCTCGGACATACCGAAGACGGCATTCATCACCAAGTACGGGTTATATGAATTCACAGTTATGTCCTTTGGTTTGACAAATGCGCCAGCCTTCTTTATGTACCTGATGAACAGTGTGTTCATGGATTATCTGGACAAGTTTGTGGTAGTGTTTATCGATGATATTCTCATATACTCTCAAAGTGAGGAAGATCATGTAGAGCATTTGAAGATGGTATTGCAAAGGCTACGGGAGCATCAGTTGTATGCCAAGCTGGGCAAATGCGAGTTCTGGATTCATGAAGTCCTGTTTCTGGGTCACATCATAAATCAAGATGGGTTGGCAGTGGATCCAAAGAAAGTGGCAGATATTCTGAACTAGAAAGCACCAAAGGATGTTCGTGGGATCAAGAGCTTCATTGGAATGGTCGGATACTATAGGCGTTTCATTGAAGGCTTTTCAAAGATTGCAAGGCCAATGACAGCATTACTATCGAAGAAAGTTGAGTTTAAGTGGACCCAAAAGTGTCAGGAAGCATTTGAAGAACTGAAAAATAGATTGACTACAGCTCCGGTGTTAGTCCTGCCTGATGTTCACAAGCCATTCTCAGTGTATTGCGATGCTTCTTACACCGGATTGGGATGTGTGCTAATGCAAGAAGGAAGAGTTGTAGCATATTCATCTCGACAGCTGAAGATCCATGAGAAAAATTATCCCACACATGACCTAGAGTTGGCAGCAGTAGTTCATGCTTTGAAGACCTGGAGACATTACCTGTATGGGCAGAAGTGCGACATCTACACAGATCATAAAAGTCTGAAGTACATATTCACCCAGTCAGAGTTAAACATGAGACAGCGAAGATGGTTGGAATTGATCAAGGACTATGAGTTGGAGATACATTACCATCCAGGCAAAGCCAATGTGGTTGCAGATGCTCTGAGCAGGAAGAGTCAAGTCAATATGATGGCTACGTACCCAATGCCATATGAGTTAGCCAAGGAGTTCGACAGACTGAGTCTCGGTTTCCTGAACAGTACGCAAGGAGTAACAGTGGAATTAGAACCCACTCTAGAGCGGGAGATCAAAGAAGGGCAGAAGGATGATGAAAGCATCAACAAGATCCGGCAGCTAATCTTAGAAGGAAGAGGCAAAGACTTTCGGGAAGATGAAGATGGGGTAATATGGTTCAAGGACCGATTGTGTGTCCCTGACCTCAAACCTATTCGGGAGCTGATCCTAAAGGAAGCCCATGAGACAGCCTACTCCATACACCCGGGAAGTGAAAAGATATACCAGGATTTAAAAAGGAGGTTTTGGTGGTATGGCATGAAAAGATAAATCGCAGAATATGTCGCCATCTGTGATAGCTGTCAAAGAACCAAACCAGAGCATCAAAGGCCCGCCGGATTGTTGCAGCCATTGCGGATTCCTCAGTGGAAGTGGGATGAGATCGGGATGGATTTTATAGTTGGCCTACCCCGTACCCGGGCCGGTTATGATTCCATCTGGGTGGTTGTGGACCGCTTAACAAAGGTGGCCCATTTCATACCTGTGAAGACCACATACACCGGAGCAACGTTAGCTGAGTTATACATGTCACGGATAGTTTGCCTTCATGGTGTGCCGAAGAAGATAGTGTCAGATCGAGGAACGCAGTTCACCTCTCGTTTTTGGCAGCAGCTACAAGAAGCTTTGGGCACCCATTTGAACTTCAGCTCGGCTTATCATCCGCAGACAGACGGTCAGACTGAAAGAACTAACCAGATCCTAGAAGATATGCTGAGAGCCTGTGCGTTGCAAGACAAGTCAAGATGGGACAAAAGGTTACCTTATGCAGAATTCTCCTATAACAATAGTTACCAGGCCAGCTTGAAGATGTCACCGTTTCAGGCACTCTATGGACGGAGTTGTAGGACTCCGCTGCATTGGGACCAGTCTGGAGAGAGACAGGTGTTTGGCCCCGACATTCTGCTTGAAGCCGAAGAGAATATCAAAATGGTCCGGGAGAATCTGAAGATAGCACAATCAAGGCAGCGAAGCTATGCGGACCGAAGGAGAAGAGAACTGAGTTTTGAAGTGGGAGATTACGTTTATCTGAAGGTGTCACCTATCAGGGGAGTCAGAAGGTTCGGAGTTAAAGGCAAGTTAGCACCCCGGTATGTTGGACCATATCAGATTCAAGCAAAGCGTGGAGAAGTGGCTTACCAACTCAACCTACCAGAAAGTTTGTTGGCAGTGCACAATGTGTTCCACGTGTCGCAATTGAAGAAGTGTCTGCGAGTACCAGAAGAACAGTTGCCAGTGGAGGGTTTGGAAGTCCAGGAGGATCTGACCTACATAGAGAAGCCAACGCAGATTCTGGAGTTTGCAGACAGAGTCACCCGGAGGAATACCATCAGAATGTGCAAAGTCAGATGGGGTCACCACTCCGAGGAAGAAGCAACCTGGGAACGAGAAGATGATCTGAAAGCCAAATACCCTGAACTCTTTGCTGACCAACCCTGAATCTCGGGGCGAGATTCTTTTAAGGGGGATAGGTTTGTAACACCCTGAATTTGGGGGTATAAAATTTCTTTGCTCATATTCACAAATTCAGGTGTTACTTCCCTTTTCTCATCCTTCCCCAATCTTCTCTTTCTCATTTCTATAGGAGAAAAGTGGTTATTTTATTTATAATTATAGTCTATTAGCTCAAACTTCAAGGGAGTATGAATTGTTGCATCATGTTGAACCCTAGATTTCACTTTTGTTTGATGCATAACTCTTGGAAAGTCTAATTTGAATTTGTGGCTCATTTGAATTTGAATCAAATAGAGAAAATAAAAAGAAAAGAGAAAACAAAAACCAAAATAAAAGAAAAGGGAAAAGAGCCCAGACCCTCGCCCCCCTCGGCCTTTCGGCCCACCAGGCCCATCCCGCGCGCGCCCTCCCCCCTCCTCTCTCTCTGCACCGCGGGCCCGGCCTGTCAGCGCAACCGCCCCGCGCCCGCTTTCTCCTCTCTCTCTGCTCGCCCGGCCCTACCCGTCGGCGCGGCCGCCTTCCGCGCGTCCGCCTCCCCCGCTCTCTCTGCCCTGGCGGGCCCGCCTGTCGGCGCTACCGCTTCCCCGTGCGTGCGCCCGCTCCCTCGCTCTCTCTCTGCCCGTGGGCCCCCTCAGTCAGCCCCGTCGTCTCCGCGTAACCGCCGCCGCCGCGCGTGCCGCGGACTCCGCGCCCACGTCGCGCGTGGAGCTCGCAACTACCTCGCCCTCGGCCACTTGAGCCCCGAACCTCGCTCGCCATCTCCCCCTCCCTCATTTGCGCACCCGCAGACCCCTCTTCCACCTCTCCCTCGCTGCGTGCACGCCAGAGCGCCACCGCCGCCGTAAACCCCGCCGTTCCGAGCTCGTTTCCCGGCCGCCGTTGGAGCCCCGCCGTGCCCTCTGCCACGGTGAGCTCCGCCCCGACGTCCGCAACCCGGAACGCGCTCCAATTTCCCCTTCCCCTCCCTATTTCTCTCTGCCCGCGCTCACCCGCCGTCCTCCGTGCAGCCGCCACCGTCGACCCGGGCCGTCGTCGCGCCGTTGCCGCCACCGAGGAGTCTCCGGAGTCCGCTTTGAGGTAAGGAACCTCTCCCGCCCCTATTGACCTTTGTTTTGCTCTCTATCGCGCTTAATTCCTCGCCGGAGTCCCTTAGCGCCGCCGCCAAGCCGCTCCGCCGTGAACCGCCCCCCTCTGGTGCCCCTGCCCCGACCTAGTCCCCACCAAAAGGTTCCCCGCGCCCTCCCCAACCTCCCCGGCCATTCAGATCGCCCCAAGGACCCGCAGGGCCCCCGCGCCCCTCGTCTCCGGCGAGCTCCTCCGCCGCGGGGACGGGCGCCGCCGCCTCAGCTGGCTGGGGAAGGAGACAGCAGCCAGCCACCCCATCCCCGCCGTCCATCTCAGATCGGACGACCCCGTTTTAAATAGCCCGAATCCAATCCTAGTCGTCCGCCCAAGATCCAACGGCCCAGAGCCGTTTCCCCCGCGCCCCGTCTCCCTGCCATCTGGGTCCCGCCTGTCAGCCCGCCCGTGCCCCGCTCTGCCGCCCGGCCCCGCCTGTCAGCCCGCCTGCGCCCCGCGCTGCTCGCCCGGCCCTGCCTGTCAGCCCGCCTGCGCCCCGCGCTGCTCGCCCGACCCCGCCTGTCAGCCCGCCCGCGCCCCGCTCTGCCGCCCGGCCCCGCCTGTCAGCCACCCAGGCCGCCGCGCGCTCGCGCGCCCGCCCGCAGGATCTAATCCTGGCCGTCGATCCGAGATCCAACGGCTGTAGGAGCCCGATACCCCTTCGCCCGCGCGTTTTCTTAAAGAGCCCCCCGGTTTTCTGGAATTTGAACCCGCCGTCCCTGGTTTCTTACAGTTAGGTCCTCGGACCTTTTATTTAATTCAAAATAAGTATTTAGGGTATATTTTTAATCCCTAAACTTGTAAAATTCATAACTTTGCCATATGAACTCCAAATTAGGTGCTTCAAATTGCAAAATGTTCATAATATTATTATCTATCTGTTTATGCAATGTTTCCCTGCTGTTTCTATGTCCCAATTAATAGTTGATCATTAGGGTAAAATTGATGTTATGGGAACCCTATTTGAGATAAATAAAAGGTAGTAGACTTTAATAAAAGTTGGAGCACTTAAGTTTATGGACTTAAACACCTAAGTTTAGGAACTTAAAACCAGATAATGATTTAATCCCACCACTGACTTAAACCTGATTAGTGGATAATGAATCACTTTGTATAGTCCTCTACCCCAGACCTAGAGAGTACCAGAGTGCCTATCCCTTTTCTATTATGAACTTGTGATCTCTCTGCTGCATATGTTTGGTATATTGTTTTTGTTTGTTATTTCCCAAGTGCATAGTGTGAATGATTACTTTACGTAGACAACGAGCAGTCTGTGTTTCCCGAGGAAGTTGCAGAGGAAGTCCCTGATCAGCAGTTTGGTGAAGGCAAGTGTCCTCTGACCCATTGCGTCCTATTCATTTATAACTTACTACCCCGCATTACCTACTTGAAACCTAAGGATTGACTAGCTTTACACTTTACTTTATCCTTGATGACCTTATGGGCTATTATGGTTAGCATTCTGCTACTGCCTTAACTTAATCAATGAACATGATGTGAATATTTATGATACTGTTATCCTGATTATGTTGATGATCTTGTGATACTCTAGGGGGCTCAGGCTGTTTCCTGAGTACCTCTCCGTAAGGACCTGTTCGTTGAGAGACCACCCAGGATAACAGTGCAACCATGAGGGTGAAATGGGGCACCCTTAGCTAATTAATTAGAGGAACTAGAGGTGTAGTTGCTTCGCCGTCGTGCCGTCAATGGGGTCCAGGCACAGTGCTTGCTCTGCCGAGGCTGAGTGCCGAGGTTCTTTCGTTTTGCTTTTTGTTAGTCACTCTCCTGGGGGGAGGAGTACTGTGTTTATCAAACTGGAGAAACCTAACGGGCAGCTATGATCTCTAGGGAATCTTTGTAAAAGCTACGTAGTGATACCCTGCCGGACCACCTAGGTAGTGGTCAATGGGGATTAGCTCTCCCCGGGCAGAAAGGGCATCATGACTCATGGGTAAAGTGTGCGACCTCTACAGAGGGTAGTGAAACTGATATATCAGCCGTGCTCACGGTTAAGAGCAGCCTTGGGATCCTCTTTGATTAGGGATACAGATGGTTCGAGATACAAGGATTATGTTGTGGTTTTGGTTCGAATATGATGATGTTGTTCCTCGATGAGGAAATGGTTCATGGGTTGGTTAATGCTAAAATCTGGCTTCTACTAATGATAAATACCTGACCAACTAAAAGCAACTGCTGGAGCCTAACCCCACATAAAGCTAGTCCACTTCAGCCAAACGGGACATTTGCTGAGTACGTTGATGTGTACTCATCCTTGCTTTACCACAAAACACCAGGTTGTCCGCATTGTAACCACTGCTCCGGAGAAGGCGAAGTCGTGGAAGGAGACTTCCAGGAGTTCCAAGACTACGACGAATTCTAGGTGTGGGTTGGCGGCAACCCCCAGTCAGCTGCCTGTGAAGGCCTTATCTTTACTGCGTTTCGCTAGCACTTTGATTTAGCTGTTAAGTTAATGACTATGTGGATGTCTATGACTCTGTGATGTAATTAAGTTAATACTCTTTTATGTTATTACTCGAGCATTGTGCGATGATGTTCATTTATGTAATCGCTGTGTACGTGAGTTCTGATCCTGGCACGTACATAGTTCGCATTCGGTTTGCCTTCCAAAACCGGGTGTGACAGTATGTTTCTAGACTTAGTACATTGGTTTTGTGGACTAATATACTTGTCTAAGTGTTAGAAACAGAAAGAAGAAGAAAAGGAAAGAGGTGCAAAAGGCTTGGCTGTGTACAGCCAAGACTCAGCTCAGTCTGGCACACCGGACTGTCCGGTGGTGCACCGGACAGTGTCCGGGGGTGCACCGGACAGTGTCCGGTGTGCCAGGTTGAACCCCGGTGAACAGGCCGCTCTCGGGAGGAGTCTGGCGACGTACGACTATAATTCACCGGACTGTCCGGTGGTGCACCGGACTGTCCTGTGAGCCAACGGTTGGCTGGGCCAACGGTCGGCCGCGCAATCCACGCGTGACGTGTGGACGAGCCAACGGTCAGATGGGGCACCGGACTGTCCGGTGTGCACCGGACAGTGTCCGGTGCGCCAACGGCTCCAGGACTCCAACGGTCGACTGCTCCATTTATGGAAGGAGATCAGGCACCGGACAGTGTCCGGTGGTGCACCGGACTGTCCGGTGCGCCACCCGACAGAAGGCAAGATTTGCCTTCCTGGATTGCTTCCAACGGCTCCTAGGCCCCTTGTGCCTATAAAAGGGACCCCTAGGCGCCTCAAGCAATGTACAAGCGCAGCCAACAAGTGTAGACTTCACTCGAATCAATTCTCACTCTCCCTCTTGTGTGTAACCCTATAGTTTGTGTAGAAGGCACAACTGTAAGCCTTTAGAGAGAGGAGAAGTGCTGCTAAGAGCTAGAGCAAGGTCTTGAGCGTATCGTTACTCTGCCGAGGTGCTGCCAAGAAGTGTGTAAGCAGCCACGGTGTTGTTGTAACCCAACTCAATAGTGAAAGGCTCTATCTGTCATACTGACAGATCTGAGCAAACGGAGGAAGGAGTTGAAATAGACTCCAAGCCCAGGTGTGGCTAACTCCAACGAGGACTAGGCAAGCATTTCAGGCTTGGCCGAACCTCGGGATAAATCCTTGCGTCTGTGTGCTCTGTTCTGTATTGTATCCTGACTCTCTGCCTTACTCGTCTTTATATCTGCACTTCAATACTTATCTGTGGTATAAGCTTTATTTGAAGTGCATGACATTTTGAGACAGGATCTTCTATTTCGCTGCAACCTACTCGAAGAGTCTTCTCACTCCACTGCGTACTAAGTCTTCGAGTAGAGTAAGAATTTAAGTTTTAAAGTAATAAGTTTTATTCGCCTATTCACCCCCCCTCTAGGCGACATCCAGATCCTGTTCCCGGGTCAAAGGGAACTTTCACTATGCTCAACGGGATTATCCGCCATGCGGATTGCACTCTCATTATCACATAGAAGAGGAACTTTGGTTAATTTGTAACCATAGTCCCGCAGGGTTTGCCTCATCCAAAGCAATTGCGCGCAACAGTGGCCTGCGGCAATGTACTCGGCTTCGGCGGTAGAAAGAGCGACCGAATTTTGCTTCTTTGAAGCCCAAAACACCAAGGATCTTCCCAAGAACTGGCAAGTCCCCGATGTGCTCTTTCTATTAATCTTACACCCCGCCCAATCGGCATCCGAATAACCAATTAAATCAAATGTGGATCCCCGAGGGTACCAAAGCCCAAACTTAGGAGTATAAGCCAAATATCTCAAGATTCGTTTTACGGTCGTAAGGTGAGATTCCTTAGGGCCGGCTTGGAATCTTGCACACATGCATACGGAAAGCATAATGTCCGGTCGAGATGCACATAAATAGAGTAATGAACCTATCATCGACCGGTATACCTTTTGATCGACAGATTTACCTCCCGTGTCGAGGTCGAGATGCCCATTGGTTCCCATGGGAGTCTTGATGGGCTTGGCATCCTTCATTCCAAACTTGTTTAGAATGTCTTGAGTATACTTTGTTTGGCAAATGAAGGTGCCCTCTTGGAGTTGCTTTACTTGAAATCCCAAGAAATACTTTAACTCCCCCATCATCGACATCTCGAATTTCTGTGTCATGATCATACTAAATTCTTCACATGTAGATTCATTAGTAGACCCAAATATAATATCATCAACATAAATTTGGCATACAAACAAATCATTGTCAAGAGTTTTAGTGAATAAAGTAGGATCGGCCTTGCCGACTTTGAAGCCATTAGCAATAAGGAAATCTCTTAGGCATTCATACCATGCTCTTGGGGCTTGCTTGAGCCCATAGAGCGCCTTAGAGAGCCTATAGACATGGTTAGGGTACTCACTGTCTTCAAAGCCGGGAGGTTGCTCAACATAGACCTCTTCCTTAATTGGTCCATTGAGGAAGGCACTCTTCACATCCATTTGGTAAAGCTTGAAGCCATGGTAAGTAGCATAGGCTAATAATATACGAATTGACTCAAGCCTAGCTACGGGTGCATAGGTTTCACCAAAGTCCAAACCTTCGACTTGGGAGTATCCCTTGGCCACAAGTCGAGCTTTGTTCCTTGTCACCACACCATGCTCGTCTTGCTTGTTGCGGAAGACCCACTTGGTTCCTACAACATTTTGGTTAGGACGTGGAACTAAATGCCATACCTCGTTCCTAGTGAAATTGTTGAGCTCCTCTTGCATCGCCATCACCCAATCCGAATCTTGGAGTGCTTCCTCTACCCTGTGTGGCTCAATAGAGGAAACAAAAGAGTAATGCTCACAAAAATGTGCAACACGAGATCTAGTGGTTACCCCCTTATGAATGTCGCTGAGGATGGTGTCGACGGGGTGATCTCGTTGGATTGCTTGGTGGACTCTTGGGTGTGGCGGCCTTGGTTCTTCATCCTCCTTGTCTTGATCATTTGCATCTCCCCCTTGATCATTGCTGTCATCTTGAGGTGGCTCAACTCTTTGATCTTTTCCTTCATCAACTTGAGTCTCGTCCTCATTTTGAGTTGGTGGAGATGCTTGCGTGGAGGAGGATGGTTGATCTTGTGCATTTGGAGGCTCTTCGGATTCCTTAGGACACACATCCTCAATGGACATGTTCCTTAGCGCGATGTACGGAGCCTCTTCATTACCTATCTCATCAAGATCAACTTGCTCTACTTGAGAGCCGTTAGTTTCATCAAACACAACGTCACAAGAAACTTCAACAAGTCCTGAGGACTTGTTAAAGACTCTATATGCCCTTGTGTTTGAGTTATATCCTAGTAAAAAGCCTTCTACAGTCTTAGGAGCAAATTTAGATTTTCTACCTCTCTTAATAAGAATGAAGCATTTGCTACCAAAGACTCTAAAATATGAAATGTTGGGCTTTTTACCGGTTAGGAGTTCGTATGATGTCTTCTTGAGGATTCGGTGTAGATATAACCGGTTGATGGCGTAGCAATTAGCGGTGTTAACCGCCTCGGCCCAAAACCGATCCGACGTCTTTTACTCATCAAGCATGGTTCTTGCCATGTCCAATAGAGTTCTATTCTTCCTCTCCACTACACCATTTTGTTGTGGGGTGTAGGGAGAAGAGAACTCATGCTTGATGCCCTCCTCCTCAAGGAAGCCTTCAATTTGTGAATTCTTGAACACCGTTCCGTTGTCGCTTCTTATTTTCTTGATCCTTAAGCCGAACTCATTTTGAGCTCGTCTCAAGAATCCCTTTAAGGTCTCTTGGGTTTGAGATTTTTCCTGCAAAAAGAACACCCAAGTGAAGCGAGAATAATCATCCACAATAACTAGACAGTACTTACTCCCGCCGATGCTTATGTAAGCTATCGGGCCGAATAGGTCCATGTGTAGTAGCTCCAGTGGCCTGTCAGTCGTCATGATGTTCTTGTGTGGATGATGAACACCAACCTGCTTCCCGGCTTGGCATGCGCTACAAATCCTGTCTTTCTCAAAATGAACATTTGTTAATCCTAAAATGTGTTCTCCGTTTAGAAGCTTTGAAGATTCTTCATTCCAACATGGGCTAGTCGGCGGTGCCAGAGCCAACCCATGTTAGTCTTAGCAATTAAGCAAGTGTCGAGTTCAGCTCTATCAAAATCTACCAAGTATAGCTGACCCTCTAACACTCCCTTAAATGCTATTGAATCATCACTTCTTCTAAAGACAGTGACACCTACATCAGTAAATAGACAGTTGTAGCCCATTTGACATAATTGAGATACGGAAAGCAAATTGTAATCTAATGAATCAACAAGAAAAACATTGGAAATGGAATGGTCAGGAGATCTAGCTATTTTACCCAAACCTTTGACCAAACCTTGATTTCCATCCCCGAATGTGATAGCTCGTTGGGGATCTTGGTTTTTCTCGTAGGAGGAGAACATCTTCTTCTCCCCTGTCATGTGGTTTGTGCACCTGCTATCGATGATCCAACTTGTGCCCCCGGATGCATAAACCTACAAAACAATTTTAGTTCTTGACTTTAGGTACCCAAACGGTTTTGGGTCCTTTGGCATTAGACACAAGAACTTTGGGTACCCAAACACAAGTCTTTGACCCCTTGTGTTTGCCCCCAACAAACTTGGCAACTATCTTGCCGGATTTGTTAGTTAAAACATATGATGCATCAAAAGTTTTGAATGAAATACTATGGTCATTTGATGCACTAGGAGTTTTCTTCTTAGGCAACTTAGCACGGGTTGGTTGCCTAGAGCTAGATGTCTCACCCTTATACATAAAAGCATAATTAGGGCCAGAGTGAGACTTCCTAGAATGAATTCTCCTAATTTTGTGCTCGGGATAACCGGTAGGGTACAAAATGTAACCCTCGTTATCCCGAGGCATGAGAGCCTTGCCCTTAACAAAGTTAGACAATTTCTTAGGAGGGGCATTAAGTTTGACATTGTCTCCCCTTTGGAAGCCAATGCCATCCTTGATGCCAGGGCGTCTCCCATTATAGAGCATACTTCTAGCAAATTTAAACTTTTCATTTTCTAAGTTATGCTCGGCAATTTTAGCATCTAATATTGCTATATGATCATTTTGTTGTTTAATTAAAGCCATGTGATCATGAATAACATCAACATCAATATCTCTACATCTAGTGCAAATAGTGACATGCTCAATGGTAGATGTAGAGGGTTTGCAAGAATTAAGTTCAACAATCTTAGCACGTAATATATCATTTTTATCTCTAAGATCGGAAATTGTAACATTGCAAACATCAAAATCTTTAGCCTTAGCAATTAATTTCTCATTCTCATTTCTAAGGCTAGCAAGAGAAACATTCAACTCATCAATCTTAGCAAGTAAACCAACATTATCATCTCTAGGATTGGGAGTTGAAACATCACAAACATGTGAATCAACCTTAGCTAACAAATTAGCATTCTCATTTCTAAGGTTGTCAATGGTCTCATGGCAAGTGCTTAGCTCACTAGACAATTTTTCACATTTTTCAACTTCTAGAGCGTAAGCATTTTTAACCTTAACATGCTTTTTATTTTCCTTGATTAGGAAGTCTTCTTGGGAGTCCAAGAGTTCATCCTTCTCATGGATGGCACTAATTAGTTCATTTAATTTTTCCTTTTGTTGCATGTTTAGGTTGGCAAAAAGGGTACGCAAATTATCTTCCTCATCACTAGCATTATCATCACTGGAGGACTCATATTTAGTGGAGGATTTGGATTTAAACTTCTTCTTTTTGCCGTCCTTGGCCATGAGGCATTTGTGGCCGACGTTGGGGAAGAGAAGGCCCTTGGTGACGGCGATGTTGGCGGCGTCCTCGTCGGAGGAGGAGTCGGAGGAGCTCTCCTCGGAATCCCACTCGCGGCACACATGGGCATCGCCGCCCCTCTTCTTGTGGTACCTCTTCTTTTCTCTTCTCTTGCCCTTCTTGTTGTCGCCCCTGTCACTGTCACTAGATAGTGGACATTTTGCTATAAAATGACCGGGCTTACCACATTTGTAGCACACTTTCTTGGAGCGAGGCTTGTAGTCTTTTCCCCTCCTTTGCTTGAGGATTTGGCGGAAGCTTTTGATGATAAGCGCCATTTCCTCATTGTCGAGCTTGGAGGCGTCGATTGGTTGTCTACTTGATGTAGACTCCTCCTTCTTCTCCTCCGTCGCCTTGAATGCCACCGGTTGCGCTTCGGGCGTGGAGGAGGTGCCTTGCTCGATGATTTTCTTTGAGCCTTTAATCATTAGCTCAAAGCTCACAAATTTTCCTATAACCTCCTCGGGAGACATTAGCTTATATCTAGGATCACCTCGAATTAATTGAACTTGCGTAGGGTTAATAAATACGAGGGATCTAAGAATAACCTTGACCATCTCATGGTCATCCCATTTTTCGCTCCCGAGGTTGCGCACTTGGTTCACCAATGTCTTCAAGCGGTTGTACATAGCTTGTGGATCCTCTCCTTGGTGAAGCATGAAGCGACCGAGCTCCCCCTCGATCATCTCCCGCTTGGTGATCTTTGTCACCTCGTCTCCTTCATGCGCGGTCTTGAGTGCGTCCCAAATTTCCTTTGCACTCTTTAACCCTTGCACCTTGTTATACTCCTCTCGACTTAGAGAGGCGAGGAGTATAGTGGTTGCTTGGGAGTTAAAGTGGTGGATTTGGGCCACTTCGTCCGAGTCGTAGTCTTCATCCCCTACGGATGGTACCTGTACACCAAACTCAACAACATTCCATATGCTTGTGTGGAGTGAGGTTAGATGATGCCTCATTTTGTCACTCCACATATTATAATCTTCACCATAAAAAACCGGTGGTTTGCCTAATGGAACGGAGAGAAAAGGAGTACGCTTTGAAATATGGGGATAGCGTAGGGGGATCTTACTATACTTCTTGCGCTCATGGCGCTTAGAAGTAACGGACGGCGCATCGGAGTCGGAGGTCGATGGTGATGAAGAGTCGGTCTCGTAGTAGACCACTTTCCTCATCCTCTTGTGTTTGTCGCCTCTCCGATGCAACTTGTGGGAAGAGGATTTCTTCTCCTTCCCTTTCCCTTTGTTGGAGGAGTTTTTCTTCTCCTTCCTCTTGTTGCGAGACTCTTCCGATGAAGTCGACCCGTGGTTTGTAGTGGGCTTGTCGCCGATCTCCATCTCCTTCTTGGCGTGATCTCCCGACATCACTTCGAGCGGTTAGGCTCCAATGAAGCACCGGGCTCTGATACCAATTGAAAGTCGCCTAGAGGGGGGTGAATAGGGCGAATCTGAAATTTAACAACTTAAACACAACTACAAGCCGGGTTAGTGTTAGAAATAGAAACGAGTCCGAGAGAGAGGGCGCAAAACAAATCGTGAGCAAATAAGGAGTGAGACACGATGATTTGTTTTACCGAGGTTCGGTTCTCTCAAACCTACTCCCTGTTGAGGAGGCCACAAAGGCCGGGTCTTTTTCAACCCTTTCCCTCTCTCAAACGGTCCCTCGGACCGAGTGAGCTTCTCTTCTCAAATCAAACCGGGAACAAAACTTCCCCGCAAGGACCACCACACAATTGGTGTCTCTTGCCTCGATTACAATTGAGATTTGCTCACAAAAGCAAGTGAGAAAGAAAAGAAGCAATCCAAGCGCAAGAGCTCAAAAGAACACGACAAATCTCTCTCACTAGTCACTAAAGCTTTGTGTGGAATTGGAGAGGATTTGATCACTTGAGTGTGTCTAGAATTGAATGCCTAGCTCTTGTAAGTGGTTGGAAGGTGGAAAACTTGGATGACTTGAATGTGGGGTGGTTGGGGGTATTTATAGCCCCAACCACCAAACTAGCCGTTTGGTGGAGGCTGTCTGTCGCATGGTGCACCGGACAGTCCGGTGCACACCGGACACTGTCCAGTGCGCCAGCCACGTCACCCGGCCGTTAGGGTTCGACCGTTGGAGCTCTGACTGCTGGGCCCGCCTGGATGTCCGGTGGCGCACCGGACATGTACTGTAGAGTGTCCGGTGCGCCACGTCGCGCGTGCCTGACTTCTGCGCGCTCTGGCGCGCATTTAATGCCGTTGTAGGTGACCGTTGGCACCGAAGTAGCCGTTGCTCCGCCGTTACACCGGACAGTCCGGTGTACACCGGACATGTCCGGTGAATTATAGCAGACTAGCCATTGGTGCATTCCCGAAGCTGGCGAGTTCAGAGTCGCTTCTCCTTGGAGCACCGGACAGTCCGGTGAATTATAGCGCGACGGCTCTGAGTTTTCCCGAAGGTGCGAAGTTTGGGTTGGAGTCCCCTGGTGCACCGGACACTGTCCGGTGGTGCACCGGACACTATCCGGTGTGCCCGACTAGGGTGCCTTCGGTTGTCCCTTTGCTCCTTTGTTTGAACCCTTTCTCTCGATCTTTTTATTGGCTTATTGTGAACCTTTGGTACCTGTAGAACTTATAAACTTGGGCAAACTAGTTAGTCCAATTATTTGTGTTGGGCAATTCAACCACCAAAATCAATTTAGAAAATAGGTGTAAGCCTAATTCCCTTTCAGGACGTTGTTGAGTTTGGAGTGCAGGTACCATCGCAGGGGGATGAAGATTATGATTCGGACGAGGTTGCCCAAATTCGACACTTCAACTCTCAAGCCACTACTATACTCCTCGCCTCTCTAAGTCGAGAGGAGTATAATAAGGTGCAAGGGTTGAAGAGCGCCAAAGAGATTTGGGACGTGCTCAAGACCGCACACGAGGGAGATGAGGTGACCAAGATCACCAAGAGGGAGACGATCAAGGGGAAGCTCGGTCGTTTTATGCTCAACCAAGGAGAGGAGCCACAAGCTATGTACAACCGGCTCAAGACCTTGGTGAACCAAGTGTGCAACCTCGGGAGCACCAAATGGGATGACCATGAAATGATCAAGGTTATTCTTAGGTCACTAGTCTTTCTTAATCCTACTCAAGTTCAATTAATTCGTGGTGATCCTAGATATAAGCTAATGTCTCCCGGTGATAGGAAAATTTGTGAGCTTTGAATTGATGATCAAAGGCTCCAAGAAAATCATCGAGCAAGGCGCCACCTCCACACCCGAGGTGCAACCCGTTGCCTTCAAAGCAACAGAGGAGAAGAAAGAAGAGTCTACATCAAGTAGGCTCCCCATTGACACCTCCAAGCTCGATAATGAGGAGATGGCTTTAATCATCAAAAGCTTTCGCCAAATCCTCAAGCAAAGGAGGGGAAGGATTACAAGCCCCGCTCCAAGAAAGTTTGCTACAAGTGTGGTAAGCCCGATCATTTCATTGCTAAATGTCCATTATCTAGTGATAGTGACAGGGACGACGACAAGAAGGGAAGGAGGAAGGAAAAGAAGAAGTACTACAAGAAGAAGGGCGGTGATGCCCACGTGTGTCGGGAGTGGGACTCCGATGAGAGCTCCACTGACTCCTCCGACGACGAGGACGCCGCTAACATCGCCATCAACAAAGGCCTCCTCTTCCCTAACGTCGGCCACAAGTGCCTCATGGCAAGGGATGGCAAAAAGAAGGTAAAATCTAGAGCCTCCACTAAATATGCAACATCTAGTGATGAGGATAACTCTAGTGATAATGAAGAAAATTTGTTTGCTCTTTTTGCCAACCTAAACATGTAATAAAAGAAAAAATTGAATGAATTAATTAGTGCCATTCATTAGAAGGATGAACTCTTGGATAGCCAAGAGGACTTCCTTATTAAGGAAAACAAAAAGCATGTTAAGGTTAAAAATGCTTATACTCAGGAAGTAGAGAAATGTGAAAAATTAACTAGTGAGCTAAGCACTTGCCATGACACTATTTCTAACCTTAGAATTGAAAATGCCCAATTAATTGCTAAGGTTTAGAAGTTAGATGTTTGTGATGATTCTCTTATCAAACTTAAGAATGATAATGCTAGTTTGATTGCTAAAATTGACAAGTTGAATGAATCACTTTCTTGCCTTAGGAATGAGAATGAAAAATTAATTGCTAAGGCTAAGGATTTAAATGTTTGCAATATTTCTATTTCCAATCTCAGAAATGAAAATACTATGCTACATGCTAAGATTGATGAATTAAATGTTTGCAAACCCTCTACATCTACCGTTGAGCATGTTACTATTTGCACTAGATGTAGAGACATTAATGTTGATGCTATTCATGATCACCTAGCTTTAATTAAACAACAAAATGATCACATAGCTCAACTTAGTGCTAAAATTAATGAGCATGAGATAGAAAATGAAAAATTTAAATTTGCTAGAAGCATGCTCTATAGTGGAAGACGCCCTGACATTAAGGATGGCATTGGCTTCCAACAGGGAGGCAATGTCAAGCTTAATGCCCCTAAGAAATTGTCTAACTTTGTTAAGGGCAAAGCTCCCATGGTTCAGGATAACGAGGGTTACATTTTATATCATGCTGGTTATCCCGAACACAAAATTAGGAGAATTCACTATAGGAAGTCTCACTCTGGCTCTCATCATGCTTTTATGTATAAGAGTGAGGCATCTAGTTCTAGGCAATCCACTCATGCTAAATTACCTAAGAAGAAAAGTCCTATTGCATCAAATGAGCCAATTATTTCATTTAAGACTTTTTGTGCTTCATATGTACTCACTAACAAAATAGGCAAAGTAGTTGCTAAATATGTTGGGGGGCAAACACAAGGGTTCCAAGACTTGTGTTTGGGTACCCAAGGTGCTTGTTTCTAATGTGAAAGGACCCAAGATCGTTTGGGTACCTAAGAACAAGGCATAAACTTGTTTTGTAGGTTTATGCATCCAGGGCTCAAGTTGGACCATTGATAGCGGGTGCACAAACCACATGACTGGGGAGAAAAGGATGTTCTCCTCCTATGAGAAAAACCAAGATACCCAAAGAGCTATCACATTCGGGGATGGAAATCAAGGTTTGGTCAAAGGACTTGGTAAAATTGTTATATCACCTGACCATTCTATTTCCAATGTTTTTCTTGTAGATTCATTAGATTACAATTTGCTTTCAGTTTCTCAATTATGCAAAATGGGTTACAACTGTCCTTTTACGGATATAGGTGTTACTATCTTTAGAAGAAGTGATGATTCAGTAGCATTTAAGGGAGTGTTAGAGGGTCAGCTATACTTAGTTGATTTTAATAGAGATGAACTCGACACTTGCTTAATTTCTAAGACTAACATGGGTTGGCTCTGGCATCTCCGACTAGCCCATGTTGGGATGAAGAATCTTCATAAGCTTCTAAAGGGAGAGCACATTTTAGGGCTAACCAATGTTCATTTTGAGAAAGACAGGATTTGTAGCACATGTCAAGCAGGGAAGCAAATTGGTGCTCATCATCCACACAAGCACATCATGACGACCGACAGACCGCTTGAGCTACTCCACATGGATTTATTCGGCCCGATAGCTTACATAAGCATCGGCGGGTGTAAGTATTGTCTTGTAATTGTGGATGACTATTCTCACGTCACTTGGGTATTCTTTTTGCAGGATAAATCTCAAACCTAAGAGACCTTAAAAGGATTCTTGAGACGAGCTCAAAATGAGTTTGGCTTAAGGATCAAAAAGATTAGAAGCGACAATGGAACGAAGTTCAAGAACTCTCAAATTGAAGGCTTCCTTGAGGAGGAGGGCATCAAGCATGAGTTCTCTTCTCCCTACACGCCACAACAAAATGGTGTAGTGGAGAGGAAGAATAGAACTCTACTTGACATGGCAAGGACCATGCTTGATGAGTACAAGACACCGGATCGGTTTTGGGCCAAGGCGATTAACACCGCCTGCTACTCCATCAACCGGTTATATCTTCACCGAATCCTCAAGAAGACATCATATGAACTCCTCACCGGTAAAAAGCCCAATGTTTCATATTTTAGAGTATTTGGTAGCAAATGTTTTATTCTTGTTAAAAGAGGTAGAAAATCTAAATTTGCTCCTAAGGCTGTAGAAGGCTTTTTACTTGGTTATGATTCAAACACAAGGGCATATAGAGTCTTTAACAAGTCCACTGGACTAGTTGAAGTTTCTTGTGACATTGTGTTTGATGAGACTAACGGCTCTCAAGTAGAGCAAGTTGATCTTGATGAGCTAGATGATGAAGAGGCTCCATGCGTCGCGCTAAGGAACATATCCATTGGGGATGTGTGTCCTAAGGAATCTGAAGAGCCTCCACAAGCACAAGATCAACCATCTTCCTCCATGCAAGCATCTCCACCAACCCAAGATGAGGATCAAGCTCAAGATGATGAAAATAAAGATCAATAGGATGCGCCACCTCAAGAGGAGGACAATGATCAAGGGGGAGATGCCAATGATCAAGACAAGGAAGATGATCAGGGTCCAAGACCGCCACACCTAAGAGTCCACCAGGCGATTCAAAGAGATCACCCCGTGAACACCATCCTCGGCGATATTCATAAGGGGGTAACTACTCGATCTCGAGTCACTCACTTTTGTGAACATTACTCGTTTGTTTCCTCTATTGAGCCACACAGGGTAGAGGATGCACTTAAAGATTCGGATTGGGTGCTGGCGATGCAAGAGGAGCTCAACAACTTCACGAGGAATAAGGTATGACATTTAGTTCCACGTTCTAACCAAAATGTTGTAGGAACCAAGTGGGTATTCTGCAACAAGCAAGATGAGCATGGTGTGGTGACAAGGAACAAAGCCCGACTTGTGGCCAAGGGTTATTCACAAGTCGAAGGTTTGGATTTTGGTGAAACTTATGCACCCATAGCTAGGCTTGAGTCAATTCGCATTTTACTTGCCTATGCTACTTACCATGACTTTAAGCTATATCAAATGGACGTGAAGAGTGCCTTCCTTAATGGACCAACCAAGGAAGAGGTCTATATTGAGCAACCTCCAGGCTTTGAAGATAGTGAGTACCCTAACCATGTTTATAAACTCTCTAAGGCACTTTATGGGCTCAAGCAAGCCCCAAGAGCATGGTATGAATGCCTTCGAGATTTTCTTATCACTAATGGCTTCAAAGTCGGCAAGGCCGATTCTACTCTCTTACTAAAACTATTGCAAAAGATTTGTTTGTATGCCAAATTTATGTTGATGATATTATATTTGGGTCTACTAACAAATCTACTTGTGAGGAGTTTAGTAGGATCATGGTACAAAAATTCGAGATGTCTATGATGGGGGAGTTGAAGTATTTTCTAGGATTTCAAGTCAAGCAACTCCAAGAGGGTACCTTCATCAGCCAAACGAAGTACATTCAAGACATACTCACCAAGTTTGGAATGAAGGATGCCAAGCCCATCAAGACACCCATGGGAACCAATGGGCATCTCGACCTCGACACGGGAGGTAAATCCGTAGATCAAAAGGTATACCGGTCGATGATAGGTTCTCTACTCTATTTATGTGCATCTCGACCGGATATTATGCTTTACGTATGCATGTGTGCAAGATTCCAAGCCGATCCTAAGGAAGTTCACCTTAGGGTCGTGAAACGAATCTTGAGATATTTAGTTCATACTCCTAAGTTTGGTCTTTGGTACCCTAAGGGATCCTCTTTTGATTTATTAGGATATTCAGATGCTAATTGGGCAGGGTGTAAAATTGATAGGAAGAGCACATTAGGGACTTGTCAGTTTCTAGGGAGATCCCTGGTGTCTTTGGCTTCAAAGAAACAAAACTCAGTAGCTCTTTCTACCGCCGAAGCTGAGTATATTGCCGCAGGCCATTGTTGCGCGCAATTGCTTTGGATGAGGCAAACCCTCAGGGACTATGGCTACAAATTTAGCAAAGTCCCTCTCCTATGTGATAATGAGAGTGCAATCCGCATGGCGGATAATCCCGTTGAACACAGCCGCACTAAGCACATAGCCATTTGGTATCACTTTTTGAGAGATCACCAACAAAGGGGGGATATCGAGATAGCCTATATTAACACCAAAGAGCAATTAGTCGATATCTTTACCAAGCCACTAGATGATAAAACCTTTACCAAACTTAGGAATGAGCTAAATATTCTTGATTCTAGGAATTTTGATTGAAACATTGTACACATAGCTTATTTATATACCTTTGATCATATCTCTTTTATGTCTATGACTAATGTGTTTTCAAGTGTATTCTCATGCTTAGTCATAGAATTGAAAGGGAAATGGAGTATTCGGCAAAGACGACGCTTCCACTCAACTCCATTGGTATTATCTACTCTTTGCCGGTATTCCGCCATCGCTCCTTTGGTATAATCTTCACTCATATTTATTTGTTTGCCAAAGTGGGAGAAAATGTCATAAGGGCTTATATTTCACTCAAAGTATCCGTTTTTGGCGATTCATGCCAAAGGGGGAGAAAGTATTAGCCCAAAGCAAAAGGACCGCACCACCACCTACGGATTTTAAAAATAAAGTTTTCAAATTGGTATCTTAATGAGTTTTCAAAAGGGGGAGAATATCTTCAAAAATTTGTAAAACCCTCTTGAACACTAAGAGGAGAATTTCATTGAGGGGGAGTTTTGTTTGAGTCAAAGGAAAAGCATTTGAAACAGGGGAAGAAATTTTCAAATTTTGAAAATGCTTCTTTCAATCTTATTCATATACCTTTGACTATTTGCAAAAAGGATTTTGAAAAGAATTTACCAAAAATTTGCAAAATAAAACTCGTGGTGCAAATGTGGTCCAAAATTTTAAAATAGAAGAAAACAATCCATGCATATCTATTGAAATAATTATATTGGTTTCATTCCAAGCAACCTTTGTACTTACTTTATGTAAACTAGTTCAATTCTGCACTTATACATTTGCTTTGGTTTGTGTTGGCATCAATCACCAAAAAGGGGAGATTAAAAGGGAAATAGGGTCAAACCTTTTCCTATATGATTTTGGTGGTTGAATTGCCCAACACAAACAATTGAACTAACTAGTTTGCTCTAGAATATATGTTCTATAGGTGCCAAAGGTTCACAACAAACCAATACAAAGTCAAAAGAAAGGGTTCAAAACAAAGGAGCAATGAAAACCGAAGGCTGCCCTGGTCTAGTGCACCGGACTGTCTGGTGTGCCACCAGACAGTGTCCGGTGCACCAGGGAGATCAACTCCAAACTTGCCACCTTCGGGTTTCTGGAAAATGCTCTCCGCTATAATTCACCGGACTGTCCGGTGTGCCAGCGGGAGCAACAACTACTACTGCGTCAACGGTCAACTGCAAAAGTGAACAGTGAACAGTGAACAGTGCGAACTGCGCGCACAGAGTCAGAGCAGGCGCCAGAAGGCGCACCGGACAATGAACAGGACTTGTCCAGTGCACCACCGGACTGTCCGGTGGCCCAGCTGTCAGAAGCTCCAACGGTCAAACCCTAACGGTTGGGTGACGTGGCTAGCGCACCGAACAGTGTCCGGTGGTGCACCGGACTGTCCGGTGCGCCCATCGACAGCCTCCTCAACGGCCATTTTGGTGGGTGGGGCTATAAATACCCCCAACCACCACACATTCAAGGCATCCAAGTTTTCAGCCAACACATTCAATACAAGAGCTAGTGCATTCAATACAAGACACAATTAGAGTGAATCAAAATCTCTCTAAGTCCCAATTCCACTCAAAGCAATAGTGACTAGAAGAGAGAGTTTTGTCGTGTTCTTTTGAGCTCTTGCGCTTGGATCGCTTTTCTTCTTCCCCATTTCTTGTTCCCAAGTTAATTGTAATCAAGGCAAGAGACACCAATTGTGTGGTGGTCCTTGTGGGGACTAAGTGTCCCGATTGATTGAGAAGAGAAGCTCACTCGGTCTAGGTGACCGTTTGAGAGAGAGAAAGGGTTGAAAGAGACCCGATCTTTGTGACCACCTCAACGGGGACTAGGCCTTCGAGGGCCGAACCTCGGTAAAACAAATCACCGTGTCACTCTTGCTATTTGCTTGTGATTTGTTTTCGCCCTCTCTTTTGGACTCGGTTTTATTTCTAACGCTAACCCCGGCTTGTAGTGTGTGCTTAAGTTTATAATTTTCAGATTACGCCTATTCACCCCCCTCTAGGCGACTTTCAAAAACCCATTGAAATAAGTTGGCCAACACTTAACGTGTATGACTTTATAGGGTAATTTTGATGCCAATGAGAAGTGCAATTCAATCTAAATGAATGTTGGTAATGCATTATTTCTTTAATGTGAACGACATAATTTCAATGTCAAATGTTCGATACAACTGAACTTAAACTGAAAAGGTCAAGAATAACTAACACATACAACAACTAATAACATGTATAAGTGTTGCAGCGCTCTAGACTCTAGGGTGTATTAAAAGAAGGTTCATGACACATGAAATGTCTTAGAAAAGTTTCACAAGTTCTACACTGACAATTAATAATTCATAACAACCATCTGTCATTGGTTACAAACTTCAAATCAATAATAGTTATATTTTTATCATTTATTCATAAAGCTATTTTCCACCCACCCCTAACCTTTTCTAGCACCCGCCTAGACCTGGGTGACAACGTGGGCACGAAGCACCACAGCGACACTCAGTGTTGATGGAGGATGGCGCTACCCCGGTCATGGTTCCACACACTGCCTCGGTCATGGTTCCGCACACTGCCCCGGTCATGGCTTCGCACGCTACCCTGGTCATGGTTCTGCATGCTGCCACGGCGACACTCACTTCCTCTCGTCGCTGCCTTGGTCATGGTTCTACATGCTGCTGCCTTCGATGTTGATGGAGGATGGCATAGGGTGTTGCGAGCCTAGACTTATATAGTCTGGAGCCACAGGACCGCCCACAGGATTGGGTTGTTAGGCAGTTACAGTCGGATCCACGCGCAACAACCCACAACAGACGGAGCAAGGAGACGACATTGGCGATATGACCCCACCTGGTTGTGACGAACATGATCACGACAAGATATTCCAAGCAGGTCCCATATGGCAGAGTAACGAGTCCGGCCGACGCGTGAGGGGCTGAGCAGCTGGTGCATGGGCCCCACCTATCGGTCTGGGGGCATGGGATGGCCAAGCGGCTGGTTAGAAAATGGTCCACACATGTGGGATGAAAGAGGAGAAGATGGGCTACACAGGTGAAGGGACGGAATGGGCCAGCGCGGTTTCTCGGTCTAAGAAGCTAGTTCTTCTCTTCTTTTTTTCTTTTCATTTAATTATTGTTTTTCTATTTTACTATTCTTTTAACATTCAACTTCAAATCCAAGTCTCTAATTCTAAATTGAGTTCATGTTTTCAAGATGTGAGAAGCTTTTACTTCAATCTTTTTATTGAAGGTTTCTAAATACCTAATTTATAAAAGACTAGTACCATTAATTTAAATAATTGTTTTATTTCTATTTTATTTTCCTTTTCTATTTAAATTTCAATCTCAATTTGAGCTTGCTATTTCAAATATAAGCGCTCAAACAAAGATCCAACATGTGTGCATAACTACATTATTTATTTAAAAGAACATCTCTATAATTAAAAAAGTACACATACTAAAATAAATTCCCAAATTATTCTTTCTTATCTTAAAAAAAACTACATAGTCTCTAAACACCTTTTTGGGGTTTACATCTGATGACCCACCGACCGGTACAGAGCTCCAGCCGCTGGAGACTAGTTGCAGAGCCCTCTATGCACTCGGTCTGATGCTCCACCGAACCATTTCGGTGCACCAGAGCACATACCAGTTTTGACAATTTTAAACATATCTTCGTATGACTTAGGCAAACATATCTAGCGGCTTTCCAACTAGTCTAACTCATGAAAGGGGGTTGTTTCAAAAATCCTTCAACTCATATTCCTTCTTTAGCTCAATAATGGCTCCAATTGAGTGATTCGTTGAAATTTAACTATCTGACCTCTTTAGCTTAGTCAAATATGTTCCTAGGTGATGAGGACATCACTCATATACATACAATGTATGGACCGATAACACGATCACGTGCACGATAACTAAATCTCCATGTTCATTCTAGCCTAGTCAATTATGTTTTAAAGCTTACACTTAGGGCCATAGATGTTTTGATGATTAGAAACCTTTGAGAGGACTAGCAAGGACTTGGGAAAGGCCAAGGTATCAAGTAGGATAAGCAAGGGTGTCCACAATAGGAAGGAGATCAGGTCCGATTGAGTTGTGATTCCATCTCAGATTCTATGACCAGTCTGCACTAAAACAGACGCCCTGGACACATCTAAACTTCGATTGGGTCGGACTTTATATGGATGGAAAGCTAAGGAGATAAGCTTTCCATCCCAATTGGAGCCTACTTAAAATTCATCTAGAGTCAACAAGAATCGTCGAAACAAGTCGGCATTCAGATTTTGTTTTGGTGTTGCGACACCATGAGTTGGGATGTTGGCCCGTGTGTCGCGTTGGAGCCCATTAGGGGTGCGTCCATGGGTCTTGCACATCATAATACTCTATTTAATCATTAGCCGACGCCACCATTAAGGTTGGGTTTTTGCTTAGATTCATTATGTCATAGAATAGTGTCGTCGTTCATCGGTTTGTGAGACCCCACCTCATAATCAACATAGTTTTGGTTGTGTTCTTCCTGTTTTTGCTTGTGTTCTTGATTGCGCTTGCAGGGATAAGCCTTTTTGGCGAGTCACTCGTGTGTCACACATGATAACCAACAAAGCGGTGGTGTAGTGATTACGAGGATTTGTTCGCTCGGAGCCTTGGATCATCAACGCCGAAGTCTCCACCCAATCAAGTTATCCTACCTCATGGAAGATCGGACCTTGCCCTCTATCACTAGGTATATTTAGAACTTATCCAAACTATAGAACTATTGCTAGTTCATCTATTCCAAATTTTACTCCTTTTGGTTGGAATCGAGCTGATTTTGACTTAGAACTGAATTTTTGAACTTATGAACCTGTGAATCAAAGACTAGGCAAACTAGTTAATTCGAATGATTGTGGTGGTCATCAAGCACCAAAATCAATATAGAAAATGGTTTGTGGTCATTTCCCTTTCATTGTCCCCTTTTTGGTGATTGATGACACAACATATAACCAAAGCGAATTTGAAGTATGAAAATGTAACTAGTTTGCACTTTAGACAAGAGTTCATAAGCTACTTAAGTGAAATATGTTATAAGCGAATATGAGTGTTTTCAATATGATTAACATTTTGGACCACATTTGCACCACTTCCATTTGATTTTGCAAACTTTTGATAAGATCTTTTTCAAAGTCATTTGCTTTTGGCCGAAAGTATAAGAATGGAAATTTCACAAGTTTCTAAGTTTTTAAGAATTCTCCCCCTTCTTCAAATGCTTTTGTTTTGGCCAAATAAATTCTCCCCCTGAATAAATTCTCCCCTTTTGGTATGAAAACATGTTTTCGTCCTCTTAGCTATCAAGATGGTTTTCTCAAATGAAAGGGTACCAATCTGGAAGGCTAAAAAGTTTCGAAAAAACTGGTGGTGGTGCGGTCCTTTTGCTTTGACCTAGTAATTTCTTCCCATTTGGCATTGAGAACCGCAAACAAAGAAATCGAGAGGAAAAAAAGAAGTTAAACACACGAGTTGGGGCAAATAGCGTTGATACCGAACGAATATGCAGTAGCAGGATTAGGGAGGCAAACAACGAATATACTATCATGAGTTGTAGTCCTTGTAGGGTGATTAGGGAAGTAACGAACCACAAACAACGAATACATAAGAAGGTGATTTGGGAAGCAAACAAGATTTGTTAAAGGAGGGATATACTATCATGAGTTGTAGTCCTTGTAGGGTGATGCATGAGTTGATGAGGACAAAAGACAAGGGTCTAATTTCTAAATTAGATTTTGAGAAGGCATATGACAAGATCTGATGGAATATGAATGGGCAAAGGGGTTCCTAACTTCTGTAGGGTTACTAAGGCAAGGAGATCCTCTTTGTGCATTCCTTACTTGCTCTTTAATTTGGTGGCTGATGTATTTAGTTGTTTGTTAGATAAGGCGGTTGCCAAATGACATATCATTAGGATTCTTCTTGTTCTGATACGTGGCAGGATTTCTTATGTTTAGTATGTTGATTATACTATCATCATGGTGGATGACAGTGAACAGTCCATCTTAAAATTTTAAAATCATCTTGTACTAATTGAATCTCTGAATTAATTATCATAAGTGTGAAACCTATGTTTATCAGTTTATGGCGTGTTTCCCAGGGGGGAGAGAATGATAAGCATGTTTACAAGTTGAAAACTTTACCTGTTAAGTACCTAAACAATATTCTAACACCTAATTACAAATTATGTATCACTGCTTCTACTAGGATTCAGAGCAAGACGATCACGAGACTTGATCCTTCGAAGGGCAACGGCACGACATCAGAGGGTAAACTGATTCTTACCAATTCTTGTTTAAACAGCATGCCTATTTTCCATTTGGATTTCCATCACCCGCCAATCGGAGATCACACCAAGACTTATAGTATAGCACGAGGACAACGTTTTTAAGGAAGGTAGAAAAAACAAGTTTAGGGTAATAAATAGGAGTATGTGAGGAAGCCAAATGATAGAGATACAGGCATTACCAGTACTATAACGGCAAATGAACGTTTACTACTTCCAAATTTTCAAATTATAACTGGTTATAGGCTTATAGCTCTTCTAGCTAGAACGGCTTATAATTTGGGACAAAGAGAACAGTAAAGGCTTGTTCGGTTAGCTCTCAATCTATGTGGATTGAGTGGGATTGGATGAGTTTGAATCCCAAATAAGTCAAACTTCCTCTTAATTTTTTCCAATCCTATCTAATCCACGTGCATTGAGAATAACCGAACAAGGTCTAAAATGGAGTTGAAAAGTTCCTAATCCCTCGGCGCATTTGGACACCCGCCAGCAAAATTTGCACAACTAAGCAGCGAAATTCGCCAGTCAAGCAAGCAGCAACATGTCACACACAAATACGTACGTTACACGACATTTTATGACCATCATTACATGTACTAAAGCAGTCACGATCGAGGGTTGGGTATCTCCGATGGTATCCGACAGTCGACATCGACCCCTTTGTATAACATTGTACACCACACACGCATCTCGGACGAGGAGGTCAGCGATGTTGCTGCCGCTGGGTCGCCGCATCCCCGGAGTCGGCGCCGTACTCGCTTGTCCCGCTGTAGTCGTTGCTGAACTCGCTGCTCTCGAAGGCCACCTTCCTGAACTTGCTGATGTTGGCCGCGTAGTTGGCCCCGGAGTCGTACTCCGATCCGGAGCTGAACATCATGCTCTGCCCTGGCTTCACCCCCTCGTTCAGGTCGTCCAGCGACGCGTCCCCTTCCAGAGCACGGACGATCTGCACAAAGCACGGCCGCACGGGGCGAAAGCAGTCCAGGGTAAAATCTCGAACGCGTCACGTCGTTTTGCAGGCTATAGTAGGGGCCTCGAAGGAAGCAGAGGCTACGACTCACCTGTTTCATCTTGGGCCGCCGCTTGGCTGAGTGGCGGACGGCCGCCGCGGCAGAGGAGCACATCCGCTCCAGCTCCAGCCGGTCGACCCTGTTCTCCAGCCGCGGGTCGAGCAGCTCGTCAAAGTTGCCTTCTTCGGACAGCGCGCGCGCCAAGAGGGGCCTGGCCTGCATGCACACCACCGCCGCGAACGTGTGAGAACTGAGCATTCGCGGACGGAGGCAGCTGCAATGCAAGGCAAGGCAGCGCGGAGAGGGGCGGCCGTGGCTAGCCTACCCAGTCGACCAGGCTGTCCTCCATGTAGTTTGTGGGGTCAACCGGTCTCCTGCCGGTGATGAGCTCCAGGAGCATGACGCCGAAGGAGAACACGTCCGACTTGTCGGTGAGCTTGCCGCTCGACGCGTACTCCGGGGCCAAATACCTGCGCGCATAAACGTGCAAATGGCTGATCGGCACCTTTCTTTTGCTGCACGCTCGCCGTTGCCCGTGGCATGCATGGTGCTTACCCGAAAGTTCCCATGACACGCGTGGAGACGTGCGTGTTGGTGTCTGTGGTCAGCTTGGCAAGTCCGAAATCCGCGACCTTAGCCTCGAAATTCTCGTCCAGAAGGATGTTGGCTGCCTTGATGTCACGGTGGATGATCCTGGGGTGGCCTTAATTTGTCACCATGCACATTAGCAAGAAAACCGGCAAAGATGAACATGGGGTATACATATACTTTGACAAAAGAAAAACGTCAAATAAAAAACACAAGGAACTAATTAAGGGGTCAATTTGGAGCTTACAATCTTCGTGCAGGTAAGCCAAGCCCTTGGCGGAGCCGAGGGCGATGGCAAGCCTCGCCGGCCAGGCCATCACCGGCACACCCTTCCCTGCACCCACCACGCATGCATGAATCATGATACATCATAACGAGTACTCAGATTGTCCAGCGCGGAAACTCCGCATACTGGTACTGACCGTGGAGGTGGTGCTCGAGGGTGTTGTTGGGCACGAACTCGTAGACAAGCAGGCGCTGGGAGGAGCCGGCGATACAGTAGCCTACGAGGGAGACGAGGTGGCGGTGGTGGACTCGGCTGATGATCTCCACCTCGGCCTGGAACTCGCGCTCGCCCTGCCCGCTCCCGGCCTTGAGCTGCTTCACGGCCACCTCCTTGCCGCTGCCCGCGAGCACGCCCTTGTACACGTACCCGAACCCGCCCTGCCCCAGAAGGTTCGACGACGAGAAGCCGCCCGTCGCCGCCGCCAGCTCTTCGTACGAGAACGAGCTCTTGGAGAAGCCCAGCGACGGCATGCCCGGCGAGGGCGGCATCTGGCCCGGCCCCGGCCCGTGCGACCCGCTCATGTCCCCGCTCGCCGGCGAGTACGGCGCGTGCCAGCCGTGGTCCATCGCGCTGCTCTGCCACTTGGGCATGCTGTTCGCGTAGAAGACGTTCCCTGCACGCACGCACGCCGCGGCGCGCCATGTCAGTTAGTCCACACTCTCGCCATTCGCATGTCGTCAGCGTGTAGTACCGTGCTCGTCGGTGTAGTACGGCATGTTCATGTGCGGGGGCTTCTTCCTCCTCTTCTTCTTGGCGCAGCACACGCACGCGGCGATGCACATCAGCAGGCTAAAGGCCAGGACCCCAATCACCACGCCGGCCAGGATGACATCCACCTGCGTCGACCCGCTGCTTCTGCTTCTGCTTCCGCTTCCGCTCTTGCTGCTGCCACTCTTATCGGAGTCACTGTCGCTGCGCTTTGGAGCCGGTGGTGACGGGGAGTCCCTCGACGGCGCGGCCGGCGAGCCTCTGGCCGCTGGCGCCGTGCTATCCTGCGGCGACGCCGGTGGTGGCGGCGATAACGACGGTGCGGGTGGCGATGGCGACGGCGAGCCCGAGCCAGAGGACTTGGGTGGCGGCGTCGACGAGTTGGAAGGAGGCGGCGTCGACGAGTTGGAAGAAGGCGGCGGCGACGTGTCATCAGGTCCAGCGGGCGCCCCGTCTGGCGGCGTGGCCATGATTAATGTTTAACACCTTAACGGGGATGGAGCTCTCTCTTGGTGAGGATGATGATCCACCCCGGCCTCTAGATTGTGCGCCGGGGTTCGATTGGAACGACGCACCTCCTCCTCCTCGTCGTGACGAACCCCTGCAATGCAAATGCCGCCAGAGCAGAGATCAGAGGCGCGAGGAACCAAGTCGATGTAAAAAGGCGTTAAAACGCGAAGATCCTTGGTTCGTTCATGCGTTCATGGCGTACCTCCCTTTTCTCCTTGTTCTTCTGCGGAAGAAGCGAAGGGGTTGAAACCAAACCACAGAGACGGAGGAAAGGGAAGTAGGCTTCAAAGCGTCACATTGCCCAACCTCCAGGGCTCCACCTCCACCGCACCGCTATGCCACATTTCCAGGACGAGAGCCGTTGCCCTCCCCCTCCTTGGCATTTGTTTTCCATTTTTAGCCTCAGCACCTAATGGGACGCTGTCGGCCATTGGAGCTAGGCTGGTTGACAGATTTTCTGTCACAGACATGTCCCAAAATGTGTTCATCTACCATCTTCTCTTGGGTTCTGTTTTCCCCTTTGAGACAACGACAACACTTTATGAACTGATTTCCGTACTATCATCAGTGCCATCTAGCATGCTGACAAATGTGTGTACAGTGCAGAAGATCCACAAATACAGAGCACATGAGTCAGCTTCGCAAGCAGAATTTGCATCTTAGGCCATGTTTGATTTCAATTAGTCCTAGGACTAAACTTTAGTTCTAGGACTAAACTTTAGTCTCTATATGTTTGGTTCTAAGGACTAAATAGATTTTAATGTCATTAAATGCACTGTCCAAAAGACTTAAATGCCCTTAAAATACCATGTCGCAACAGTAGTTGTCCGTCCAAATACTGAAATGTCTAGCATACACTTCCAAGCGGTCAGGTTTTTCAAATGCAAAAGTCCATCCAAACTGCAACAGTAGCTTTCGGGCCAAGGAACGTGCAGGGAAGATGACACGGCTCAAGCGGCGACGCTGGAAGGTTGGCAGCGGAATAGAGAGCGGACGTGAGGTAGGGAGCATAAGGCCAATGGAGGAAAAAATTTTGTTTAGTCCCTTTTAGCCACCTATTGAGGGACTAGAGACTAAATTGGTTTAGTCCCTCATTTAGTCCTTGTGTTTGATAAATTAGAGACTAAAAGAGACTAAATTGAAAGGACTATTAGCCCATGTAACCAAACGGGGCCTTAAAATTGCTAGAAACCGTCAATAATTCTCATAAATAATACACTTAAATTGCTACAAACTATTAATAATTCTTACACATAATAAACAACAGCAGAGTTAGGGGGCGTTCAGTTCTAGGACTTTATTTTAATCCCTAAATTGTCAAGCATATTGACTAAAATAGAGATAATCTATTTTTTAGTCTTTGTGTTTGATAATTTAGGACTAAATTAGATAGACTAAAAATCAGTACCTAAAAACCAAACGCACTCTGAAATAAGTGGAGAAGATTTCTGGTGGAATCAGTGGTACGTACCTTTGCAGACACGAAATAAAGCAGGAAAATTTCACATTCAACATTTCTAGTGGAATCCTTTTGATTTTAATGATGTTAAAAAATAATGTGGGTTCACTAACTAATGTGAGCTTTGAAAAATGCAGAGCTAACATCGATGTACTTAAGTTATCTGCAGAAATCAAATTTTCAATGAAGCACCTGAGTTCCATCTTTGCGGCTTCCGCTCTAGAAAACACTAGAGAAGTTCTCATAAAAGTTCTGAGGCAGTTTGAACAGTGGTCCGTCTTTCTCCATTCAATCTACGTCTACCCACGTAGGCCATGAGGAGAGAATAGCCTAGAGCTCGAGCAACCGGAACAACAATAGCATTGCCAACTTGCATATATCTACACCCAAAACGTAAAACACAATAAGACCAGCTTCAGCTTCATAGCATAAACAACGAACAACTCGTTCTATTCAATTGAACTGATGTGAAAATGGTACCGCTTCTGTTCCGTAGATATATTGTGACGGAACCTCCCAAGTAATTAGGCCCACCTACAGTTGTCCTTGTCCAACGGACTTCAGACAACCCTGTAGGTGCCCCTGAATTACTTGACAAGTTCGGTATCTTTCCTTACCTTACCAGGAACGATTCACCCGTCTTGCAGACATTACAGAACATCGGAGATAAAGAAATGCGGAAGCGATTTACATAACTTACATTTATTTTAAAAGCAAGCTCAAGTTGTTTTATTACAGACCAGAACTAAAAACGAGTGCAGAGTAATAATATTATACAAACCAAGGGAGGCAAAAACTCCTCCAGATAAGTTTTAAGCAAAAGATCTATACGGAGGACCAAGTCCTCCCGCACTTCAGTCTTGTTTTTCTTCATTGGGAACCACCTTGGCACAGAAGCAGCATAAATCTGCTACTTCCTCACCTAAAAACAACGAAGGGATAAACCCTGAGTATGCAATTACTCAGCAAGACTTACCCGTCTAAAGAAAAGACTCTCAAGGGTATGCTGGTTATATGGGAGTCAAGGTAAGGCTTTTCAATAATCAAAGACTCTGTTTTGTAGAAATGCTTACTAAAATGGATCCTTAAAAATCCAATTTTATTTGTCAAGTTAAGTATAATTACCTGCAACTAGAGTTCTTCCTACCCTAGTTCAATCACTGGTCCTGCACTAGCCAATTTTCTTAACAAAAACCCATCATCTTTAGTGGAATGCTACGTGTAGGTCAGTGACCAAGTCTTCATAACCGCGAAGGTACGGCGATCCGAATCGATTATACTCAGCTGAGGATCTCCAATCACACGACATATGTAGCACTTAACCCTTGCATATGTCAACCCGCCACCAGGGTCCTTAAGACCGGATCAGGTTCACGCAAACCGAGAGCACAGATACACCACCGTCCAGCCTCTTGCCACGGAGGGTACACGCTACTCTCGCCACCGCTCCACGCCCATTTCGTGTTATCTTATTCCGGCCTTAGTCTGCCCGAGACAAGGCTTACCCATGACGAGGCATGTGACCAGTTAAAGGGTCCTCGATCATCAAGCCTACATCGACAAGGTCCTTAAGCGACTCAGACGGAGACACTACACCGAGACTCCTTTCTCGTGCAAGTCACCCGCCCGGTCTCATCTTAATTATTTCAAACCCAAAGTTTGGTACCTGGCAGAGGTACATCTTTTCCAGATGTTGAATCCATCAAGGCCCTGATGGATCCACCATCAAATTTTATTTCAAAAACATCCCACCCACTTTTGCCACATCATCTTTTGTAAAAACAAAACATTTTGTTTTTCTAAAGCAAGGCTAAGCATCAAAATCTTTTGTAAAACGGGTGATCAAGGAAGGTAATCGAATTCAAGGAAGGTAATGCAGGAATTGTTTTAGCAATCAACTCCTATCACCTAATGCATCAAGCAAGTGAAAAAGATTTTTAAAACACAAGGAGGTGGCAAATGCACCGGGGCTTGCCTTTGTTAACAGGTGAGTCCTGCTCGGATCCATAAATATCGAAGTAAAAGCAGTTGCCTGCTTGAGGATCTGAGGGTGGTGGTGTCCTGTCTTCAGTGACTTCTTCTTCTTCTTCGTGTTCTAACATAACCATATATATGCATAAGAATGGATGTCATGGGATGCTCATGAGGATGCGAAGATAATATAAACTTATTATCTAAGTCTTGAGTACAACTTTCCTTCACGGTACTCCGAGAACCTAGGGTTTTCGGAGTCAGTAAAGGAGTTCATAGAGCAGGGGGGTGGTTTGGGGTTTGGTGATCAAACAAGGTCCAAATCAATTCAAACCCTACCCAAGGCTTCTAAATATTGTTTTAAGTTCCCATAAAAAGTTTGGGAATTTTTGGACTTACTAATTATTTTCTAAAAATCCATAACTAATTCTTTAAGCTACTTTAAATGCCCTAAAATTTTCTGTTTAAACTAAAAATCATGAAATTATTTTTATTAAATACTAGAGAAAATAACAAGCCTAGGAAAATTGGTTTTACAATTTTACCATTTTTCTACTGTTTTCTATAATTGTTTTGGCTCTGGAGATAAAAGAAAAAGAAAACAGATGAATAGTACTGGGCTGATTTCAGCCCAGTAGCCCAGCTCGGAGGGGGAAAGCGCTTGCGCGCGCCCGCGCCCTGGCGGTTTTGCAGAACGGCCCCCGCGTTTCTGTCAAACTGCGAATGGGTTCAGACACTATTTGAATTAGTCACTGACAACTTGCAGATAAGCCCCCGACTTTCTATTCCTTCACACAGCTAAGTCCCCGACGGCGCTCGCACGCGGCAGAGCTCCGACGAGCTTCTGGACCGGCCGACTGGGGCTACGACTGGGTTCTCCGAGCGGCGGACATGAAATCGGATCTACCCTGACCATTTTCCCCAGCTTAATTGCACAATTGGTCAAGTATTTTGCTCTGGCCATGGTGACCGTGAGCAGTGCGGCAAGACCGATGTGTTCCCGGCGATTGGCGGGCTCCTAGCTTAATTCAATGGCTCGACAGGCATCGTAAAGGCATCAGGGTACTTAAACGAGGGAGAGGGAGGATTGGACTGACCAGAAAGGGAGCTGACGACGGTGAAGCTTGTTTCACGGTGGCGGAAAGAGATTTGGGGGAAAACGCGAATTCGAGCTCACTGGTGGATGATTGTGGGTGAGTAGCGATGGCTAGTTAGCTGACGACCTCACGGAGCTAGACATGGGCTCAATTTATAGGAGAGTAAGACGGTGGCCGCGAATTTTGAGGAGGACGCGCGGCGGCCGGAGATGAGGAAGAAAGCGGCGCGGTGAATACGTGTCTAGAGGCGTGGCGGTTACTCCGGTGAGCCACGGAGAGCGAGGGGAAGACACGGTGGTGCGGTGGAAAGCGAGAGCCACGCGGCGCATGGCCGGAAGACGGTGGTCGCCGGCGTGTTAATCCGCTCAGCCGCAAAGAGGGAGAGAGAGCCACGGTGATGTCACCGGAGTGACCTCCAGCTCACCGTCGGCGAGGGGCTTCTACCGCACAGCGTTATCCACTCACCCAGAGCACGAATCCAACAGCGGTGGCGTGAATCACGGCGAAGGGTCACCGGCGTCGAGCTGTCCGCGCTGGCGTCCAATCTGTGCACTGTACCATCGAGGAACTTGTTCAGAGTGTGTGACAGACAATGTTTAAGCTTCTTTTTCTCTGATTTTCAAATGGCAACACACCCAGTGACCTATAGCAAAGTTGTAGTGCTATAATCCATCTACACTTCGACTATAGGGACTGAGCACATTTGATCACTAGATCATGGTTGGATTCATACTCCAAGTTGGCTCCATTACACTGAATCTCTGAATTTCAGACTGAACCAGTCTGACAGTCCATCTTTGCTTGGGTTTTTCTCCAAATTTCTCATAAGATCATGGCTTGAACCCTTAAACAAAGTTGCTCTCCTATGTTTGGTCTTCAACTTTGATGTGGTCACCTAACATGAATTCTCATTATTTTGAAAGCTACACAGCCCCAAAGTTGGGCCTATAACCCTGTTTTCAGACTTAGCATAGGAATCAAAATCAAGGTCCTTTGTGCAAATGAATCCAAAACTTAGGGTTTAGCTTTCAAGTCCACATATTTGTGAATCAAATGACTTAGGATACTTATTTGCCTTGGTTTTTGCATTTTAGCCCAAAAGTGGACTAATTTTGCACATAGGTCCCTAGGGTTTAGTTTTAGGATTTTTTTTTTCAGGGTTCAAATTAGGTTTTTTTATATCCCAGGGGTATAAATGGGATTCCACCTTGTTTTTGGGGATATTTTATGACTCTACCCTAAAGCCTTTAGGTTTTCTCATCTTGGGTTAAGTTTTACCCCTTTAATCCCTATTTAGGGTTAGGTTTCCTATCCAGGGTGCTATTTGCAAAAACACTTAAAACAATACAACTTGTTTGAAATTTTTGCCTAGTGAATGCACTCTAAGTGTATCAAACATATGCAATGCCAATGCTATGATGTCATGCTCAAGTTTTAGTTATAGTAACACCAGGAGTGTTACATCTACCAGCTGTGGCAGAACCTCCAAGTTATCGGGCCCACATGCACCTGTCCTTGTCTCGAAGACCTCAGACGGCCATGCATGTGCACCAGATAACTTAACAGGATCCGTCCGATTGCCCCAAGGACACCGGATAAACCACTTACAACCAGAACCGCGAGATTAAGTAACACAAATCACACACACCAATATTTTTGCAGCGGAAATCTTATTACCAAATTTTACAAGTTACAAAAATTTTATATTATTTTATCGGAGTGATTACAAAAGTATAAGTTTGAAATATATGCTAGCTCAAATGACCATCCTCAGTAAGAAGATAAAGATGGGTTATACTTATATAAGAAGGCCGAGCCCACCGGCACTTAACACCATCAAAAGCAGCACAAAGTTAGAACCTGAAAAACAACAGGGAATAAAACCCTGAGTATGGAATTACTCAGCAAGACTTATCCGACTAAAAAAAAGACTCTCAAGGGTATGCTGGATTTGGGAATCAAGGAGAGGCTTTAGCAAGAATCAACTTAGATACTTTTGCAGAAATAGCTTACTAAAGTGAGTCCTTACTTTCAATATTTTAACGCCAGATTAAATATTAATAGACTCTATTTGCATCTGGTCTAATTTCACCATCTCATCAATACAACATCATTTTTATTCATGAGGTTCACATCCTGACTTAGGTTGCAGGTCAGTGATCAAGTCTCCACTCTCCGGGGATATAACGGCGATCCGAATCGATTTACTCAGCTGAGGATCTCTAACCACACGACATATGTAGCACTTAACCCTTGCATATGTCAACCGTTCCCACAGATCCTCCACAACATGAACCGGTCCGCGCTACCCGGGAGCACAGTACTCCTCCATCCAGCCTCTAGCCAGGAGGGCACACGCTACTCCCACCATCTCCCACGCCCAGTGCGCGATTGTCTTTTCACGTATGGAATAGCCGGGTTCAAGCTTACCCTGTCCCATTTCCAGGGCATGTGGCCAGTTAAGATAGTCCTTGATCTATCAGGCCTACATACGCATCCAATCCTTAATTGACCCGGGCGGAGCATCACCTGTTCCTAGCCCAAGTCCCGATTTAAGTACTTCCACCCTTAGGATTGTTTGTATTCCTTAGGATGAAAAGAGCATCAAAGGGAACTTTGCAGTAAGATCCCACCATTGCTCCCAATGAAAATATTCTTGCAGGCAGAAGCCATCCTTTCTCAGGATAACCCCTGAGCTAGGCATTAACGCAAAGGACAACCTCTATCCACAAGATTTACCTCTAAGCAAGGCTAAGCAAATTTTGTAAATCATATTTTGATACTTCATCAGAAGTATCTATAAAGGTATGGATATCAAGGAAGGCAATGCATCAAAGGGTTCCAAGCAACTCCTATAAACTTAATGCACATTTCACTAGACTTAAAGTGTGTAAAAATTATTTAAAAATACAAGGAAGGGGTTGCATGCACCGGGGCTTGCCTGGGTAACACTAGGTTAGTGTTGTTAGGTGACGTCCACTTGACGATCATCCTTGTCCTAGCACTTGATCAGGCAGGTTCGTTCATCAGCATCTCCATGCGGAGTAGCCCGCGCTTGGGGTCGACTTGGCTCGTCTTCCGCATCACGCGATCAATTATCGTACCTAATTGAGATGCACGATGCACATGAATGCATATAAACAGGAATATTACAAACCTAAATAGTGCTATGCGATAGAGAATTAAACACCTAGCGGCGAGGCGTTGTACTATTCTATACGAAAACACTAGTTACCGATATATGACTACGCATAATAATTACGCTTCTCGAGATTCAACGAACCTAACGCAAACATCACAAGCAACAAATTATACACATGAAACACAATTAGCCTACTCAACTCATCAGCTAATTAATTAAATTCTAAACTTGTCCCTCGTTTTTTTAAATGATGTTACAGCATTCACAAAGAACTATTTTAATTTTATTTCACCCCTCACATAATTTACATGTCCACAATTAATCAAACATTTCTTTATCACATAGGCCTACTAATATTCTACTCGGTACATTAATTCAGCTAATTAACCGGAATAGCGAAATAACTCGCCATACTGAATTTGGCTCGATAATCGCAAGAACTGCGAAGTCGACGAGAGTTTCGTGACTTACACAATTTATCGAGCACACTAATGAGCCTCCCACTGGTTTGAGGATGATAGGCCGAACTGTGGAGTAACTTAGTACCCAGGGATTTATGAAGTTCTTCCCAAAATTTGGATACAAATTGTGGTCCACGATCCGACACTATAGTCTTTGGAACACCATGCAAACTGAGAATACGAGCAATATATAATTTCGGCATAGGTAAGTACCGGGTAATATGTCTTGACCGGCAGAAAATGAGCAACCTTTGTAAGTCGATCAACAATCACCCAGATAGAGTCATACCCTTTCGCGGTCCTGGGCAATCCCACAATGAAGTCCATGCTTATGTCTTCCCATTTCCATGTTGGTATTGGTAATGACTGCAATGGACCGGCAGTTTTCATGTGTATGGCCTTGACACGTCTGCAAGTGTCACACTTAGCCACATAGCGTGCAATTTCAATTTTCATCTTCGTCCACCAGTAGTGCTGTTTTAGATCATGATACATCTTAGTGCTTCCCGGATGAATAGAATAGCGACTAAGATGCGCTTCATCTAAGATTTGCTGGTGGAGTTCTTCATTCTTTGGCACTACTATGCGGTTTTTAAACCATATCACACCTTGATCGTCTTCCTTGAAACATTTGGCTGTTCCAGCCCTTATCTTCTCTCGTATGTGCTTCATACCCAGATTATCCTTTTGAGCATCAATTATCCTTTGCAAAATGGTTGACTCAAGCTTTAGCTGATTCAGAGTCCCTTGTTGGATTATTCCCAGGTTTAGCTTCTCCATTTCTTGACATAAAGTGTTCTCGGAGGTCTTTGCCATAAGACAGTGGCAGGAAGTCTTATGACTCAATGCATCTGCCACCACATTGGCCTTGCCTGGGTGATAATGGATCTCCAGTTCATAGTCTTTAATGAGCTCAAGCCATCGTCTTTGCCTCATATTTAACTCTGACTGGGTGAAGATGTACTTCAAACTTTTATGATCTGTATATATGTGACAGATATTTCCCAGCAGATAGTGACGCCATATTTTCAGGGCATGAACCACAGCAGCTAGCTCCAGATCATGAGTTGGATAATGCTCCTCATGTCGGCGCAACTGCCTTGAAGCATACGCAATTACTCGGCCTTCTTGCATCAGTACACAGCCGAGCCCACTGCCAGATGCATCACAATATACATCAAAAGGCTTAGTGATGTCCGGTTGAGCCAATACCGGAGCAGTGGTTAATAATGTCTTCAATTGCTCAAAGGCTTCATTACACTTAGAAGACCAATTGAACTTAATATCATTCTTCAATAAACTTGTGATTGGCTTCACAAGCTTAGAAAAATCGGGTATGAATCTGCGATAATATCCAGCTAGTCCAAGAAAACTCCGGACTTGGTGAACAGTGGTTGGGGGTTTCCACTCCAGAATATCTTTGACCTTGCTAGGATCTACCTCAATTCCTTTAGCTGATAACACGTGCCCCAAAAATTGAATTTTCTCCAGCCAGAACGCGCACTTGCTGAACTTGGCATACAGCTGATGTTCCCTCAGGCGCGTCAATACAATCCGTAGATGCTGAGCATGCTCCTCTTCATTTTTAGAGTATATCAAAATATCGTCGATGAAGACCACCACGAACTTGTCCAACTCGGGCATGAACACCGAGTTCATCAAATAGGTGAAGTGGGCAGGAGCATTTGTGAGCCCGAAAGACATTACCAAGTATTCAAACAATCCATACCGCGTAGTAAATGCGGTCTTCGGTATATCCTCGGGCCAAATACGGATTTGATGATAGCCCGACCTGAGATCAATTTTAGAAAATACCCTTGCCCCAGTCAGTTGATCAAATAAGATGTCGATTCTTGGAAGAGGGTACTTATTCTTGATGGTGACCTCATTCAGGGGTCGATAATCCACGCACATGCGCAAGGTTTGATCCTTCTTAACAAAAATGGCGGGACAACCCCATGGGGATGAGCTTGGCCGGATGAATCCCTTATTCAGTAGATCTTGTAATTGAATCTTCAATTCCGCCAACTCATTAGGGGGCATACGGTACGATCTTCGGGAGATAGGAGCCGTACCGGGCTTTAGCTCAATTACGAATTCTACATCTCTTTCAGGGGGTAGTCCAGGCAAATCTTCCGGAAATACATCTGGAAACTCACATACTACCGGAATGTTCTTGATCTCCGGTACAATGGCTTCAAATATTCTACCAGAAGCTTTGGCTGGATTGGTTACGGGGAGAGACAAAAGAATTTCTTCTTGATTATAGCTCAACCTGACGGTTCTGAGTTCAGTGTTGAGGATTGCCTTGTGTTGGGTTAACCAATTCATACCCAAAATTACATCTATATCCTGGCCTTTCAGAACAATCATGTTAGCAGGAAAGTTCCGTCCGGCCATTGTTACTGACACTTCATAGGCCACTTCTCTAGTAAAAATGTGTCCCCCAGGTGAATGAATTTTAAATCCCTCTTTTGATTCATGGCATGCAATGTGATGTTGCTCCACAAATTTCTTGCTAATGAAGGTATGCGAAGCACCAGAATCAAAAAGAATAATTGCAGGGTGACTGGCCACGGGAAACGTACCCATCATCACCGGCTCTCCTTCCGGTGTAGTGGCCACCTGGGTGTAGTATACACGCCCCGTTTTCTTGGTATTTCTCCCCACAGCATTTCCCTTGGGTTGAGTGGACTTCCCAGTTCCTTGCTGAGTATTGGATTGATTTTGCTTGGGGTATGGGCAGTCTTTGATAAAATGTCCTGATTTGCCGCAGTTGAAACACCCAGTTGAAGAGCTGGGCAAGGCAGGGAATCGAGTGCCTGGGGCACCCGGCTGATTTGGGGAAGTGGAGGTATTGTTGGGGCGGATAATAATGGGCTGTTTGAAAGGGAATGCTGGTGGATGGGAAAAAGTGCGGTTTTGGCTAGAAGTCCGGATGACGAACCGTTGCCTCTTTGCCTGGCCCTGATTAGGCCTCTCACCACCGAATCCCTTATTCTTCCCAGAACTTGCATATTTTGCTTCCACAGATAAGGCTGTACTGACAGCCTTTCCATATGTGAGATCAATATATGTGGCCATCTTTCGCTGCAACCGGTCATTTAGACCTCTCATAAAACAGTTCTTTTTCTTCAAATCAGTATTCACCTGGTCGATGGCATACTGCGACAGGTGATTAAACTTGTTAAGATACTGATTGATGGTGTCTCCTCCTTGTTTCAGCTTCATGAATTCCTCTTGTTTCATATGCAGCACCCCTTCAGGTATGTAGTGTTCACCGAAGGCTGCTTTAAATTCTTCCCAAGTGATTTGATGGTTGTCAGGTTGGATAGCCACAAAATTTCCCCACCAAGTACTGGCAGGGCCACGTAGTTGCTGTGCTGCGAACAATGGCTTCTGCGTTTCAGAACAACGAAGAAGACCAAACTTCTGTTCAATGACTCGTATCCACTCGTCGGCTTCTAGCGGGTCTTCTGCCTTGGTGAATAGAGGTGGACGAGTTTCGGAGAAGTCCAGATAGGTGGTTTCACGGGGACCTTGCTGAAAACCTCTTCCTGCCTGCTGCTGGAACTGCTGCTGACCCGCCATTTCCCTAAGGAAGCGGGTATTGTCTGCGGTGGCATTCACCAAGGCGGCAATCGCCTCGGCTAGCGTGGGTGGAACCGGAGGTGGATTTGGGGTGACATCCCGACCCCCAGAAGTCCCGGCTGCGTCCTGTCCGCGAGTCCTGGTCGGCATCTGAGGCAAAAACATTTGAAATAAACATAATATGCCAAAGAGACCTTCCATTTTACATTACTATAAAAAGTAATGATACAGACTCGATATTACATAACAGGATACATTACCCATTATACCAAAGTTCAACCTATTATACAACAGTGCATTCTACAATACACTACTCTACTTCTATTACACCATTAGTCCTGCTTTCCGTTACTTTTGGCGGCCTCATCGTCAGGTGTGGGAGTCCAGACGTCAACCAACCTCAAAGGAGGGGGTTCAAAAAGGTCTAACTCCCCACCCAACACGCGTCCCGCAACGTGAGAGGGTCCGGCTTCCGCCTCAGCAGAGTGTGCAGGCACACTAGGGTGTAATTGTGAGTATAGTATATGGACTTCCTCATGCAACGTATTGCAGTAGACCTGCAGGTCGTCGACAGTTGAGCTAAGTTCTTTAATTCGGGCCTGAGCCCTTGCTTCCTTAGCACATGCCAGCAAATGAGACTGTACTGCCCAGTCAAGTGCTAAGTCTCGATCAGCAAGCTGATCCTGCAGGTGACGGATGTCCCTTCTTAGTTCATTGATCCTATCTCCGTCTGCGACCCAAGCATCGGTCCTATGTTGCAGCTCTGCTTGAAGTCAACTCACTCGGGCTTCAAGGTCTCCTATGGGGTCATTACTTCCGCTGCTGCTGCTTTCGTGTCGAGGGGCTAGTTGATGCTGGGGTACTCCAATTGGTCCCGTTGACTTACGTGCCGTTAGCCTTGTGCGTGGCGGCATCTTTCTAAGGGGGAAATTTATTAGCATAATTCTTAGCATGATGCATGAATAAGTACAAAATCAACCTTAGTTGATTCAACCTTCTATACATTGCACTCTTCCTATCTGGTCTTTAAGATAGACTCTTCAGAATACTTAGGTAAGAAGAGAAAAGAATTTTTTTTAGGTAAGACTTTCAAAAATCCTTTTGAAGATGCCTCATAATGTCTGCAAAGAAGGGCTACGCTCCGATACCAGCTGTGACGGAACCTCCCAAGTAATTAGGCCCACCTACAGTTGTCCTTGTCCAACGGACTTCAGACAACCCTGTAGGTGCCCCTGAATTACTTGACAAGTTCGGTATCTTTCCTTACCTTACCAGGAATGATTCACCCGTCTTGCAGACATTACAGAACATCGGAGATAAAGAAATGCGGAAGCGATTTACATAACTTACATTTATTTTAAAAGCAAGCTCAAGTTGTTTTATTACAGACCAGAACTAAAAACGAGTGCAGAGTAATAATATTATACAAACCAAGGGAGGCAAAAACTCCTCCAGATAAGTTTTAAGCAAAAGATCTATACGGAGGACCAAGTCCTCCCGCACTTCAGTCTTGTTTTTCTTCATTGGGAACCACCTTGGCACAGAAGCAGCAGAAATCTGCTACTTCCTCACCTAAAAACAACGAAGGGATAAACCCTGAGTATGCAATTACTCAGCAAGACTTACCCGTCTAAAGAAAAGACTCTCAAGGGTATGCTGGTTATATGGGAGTCAAGGTAAGGCTTTTCAATAATCAAAGACTTTGTTTTGCAGAAATGCTTACTAAAATGGATCATTAAAAATCCAATTTTATTTGTCAAGTTAAGTATAATTACCTGCAACTAGAGTTCTTCCTACCCTAGTTCAATCACTGGTCCTGCACTAGCCAATTTTCTTAACAAAAACCCATCATCTTTAGTGGAATGCTACGTGTAGGTCAGTGACCAAGTCTTCATAACCGCGAAGGTACGGCGATCCGAATCGATTATACTCAGCTGAGGATCTCCAATCACACGACATATGTAGCACTTAACCCTTGCATATGTCAACCCGCCACCAGGGTCCTTAAGACCGGATCAGGTTCACGCAAACCAAGAGCACAAATACACCACCGTCCAGCCTCTTGCCACGGAGGGTATACGCTACTCTCGCCACCGCTCCACGCCCATTTCGTGTTATCGTATTCCGGCCTTAGTCTGCCCGAGACAAGGCTTACCCATGACGAGGCATGTGACCAGTTAAAGGGTCCTCGATCATCAAGCCTACATCGACAAGGTCCTTAAGCGACTCAGACGGAGACACTACACCGAGACTCCTTTCTCGTGCAAGTCACCCGCCCGGTCTCATCTTAATTATTTCAAACCCAAAGTTTGGTACCTGGCAGAGGTACATCTTTTCCAGATGTTGAATCCATCAAGGCCCTGATGGATCCACCATCAAATTTTATTTCAAAAACATCCCACCCACTTTTGCCACATCATCTTTTGTAAAAACAAAACATTTTGTTTTTCTAAAGCAAGGCTAAGCATCAAAATCTTTTGTAAAACGGGTGATCAAGGAAGGTAATCGAATTCAAGGAAGGTAATGCAGGAATTGTTTTAGCAATCAACTCCTATCACCTAATGCATCAAGCAAGTGAAAAAGATTTTTAAAACACAAGGAGGTGGCAAATGCACCGGGGCTTGCCTTTGTTAACAGGTGAGTCCTGCTCGGATCCACAAATATCGAAGTAAAAGCAGTTGCCTGCTTGAGGATCTGAGGGTGGTGGTGTCCTGTCTTCAGTGACTTCTTCTTCTTCTTCGTGTTCTAACATAACCATATATATGCATAAGAATGGATGCCATGGGATGCTCATGAGGATGCGAAGATAATATAAACTTATTATCTAAGTCTTGAGTACAACTTTCCTTCACGGTACTCCGAGAACCTAGGGTTTCCGGAGTCAGTAAAGGAGTTCATAGAGCAGGGGGGTGGTTTGGGGTTTGGTGATCAAACAAGGTCCAAATCAATTCAAACCCTACCCAAGGCTTCTAAATATTGTTTTAAGTTCCCATAAAAAGTTTGGGCATTTTTGGACTTACTAATTATTTTCTAAAAATCCATAACTAATTCTTTAAGCTACTTTAAATGCCCTAAAATTTTCTGTTTAAACTAAAAATCATGAAATTATTTTTATTAAATACTAGAGAAAATAACAAGCCTAGGAAAATTGGTTTTACAATTTTGCCATTTTTCTACTGTTTTCTATAATTGTTTTGGCTCTGGAGATAAAAGAAAAAGAAAAACAGATGAATAGTACTGGGCTAATTTCAGCCCAGTAGCCCAGCTCAGAGGGGGAAAGCGCTTGCGCGCGCCCGCGCCCTGGCGGTTTTGCAGAACGGCCCCCGCGTTTCTGTCAAACTGCGAATGGGTTCAGACACTATTTGAATTAGTCACTGACAACTTGCAGATAAGCCCCCGACTTTCTATTCCTTCACACAGCTAAGTCCCCGACGGCGCTCGCACGCGGCAGAGTTCCGACGAGCTTCTGGACTGGCCGACTGGGGCTACGGCTGGGTTCTCCGAGCGGCGGACATGAAATCGGATCTACCCTGACCATTTTCCCCAGCTTAATTGCACAATTGGTCAAGTATTTTGCTCTGGCCATGGTGACCGTGAGCAGTGCGGCAAGACCGATGTGTTCCCAGCGATTGGCGGGCTCCTAGCTTAATTCAATGGCTCGACAGGCATCGTAAAGGCATCAGGGTACTTAAACGAGGGAGAGGGAGGATTGGATCCCTCGTTTAAGTACCCTGATGCCTTTACGATGCCTGTGGAGCCATTGAATTAAGCTAGGAGCCCGCCAATCGCCGGGAACACATCGGTCTTGCCACACTGCTCACGGTCACCATGGCCAGAGCAAAATACTTGACCAATTGTGCAATTAAGCTGGGGAAAATGGTCAGGGTAGATCCGATTTCATGTCCGCCGCTCGGAGAACCCAGCCATAGCCCCAGTCGGCCGGTCCAGAAGCTCGTCGGAGCTCTGCCGCGTGCGAGCGCCGTCGGGGACTTAGCTGTGTGAAGGAATAGAAAGTTGGGGGCTTATCTGCAAGTTGTCAGTGACTAATTCAAATAGTGTTTGAACCCATTCGCAGTTTGACAGAAACGCGGGGGCCGTTCTGCAAAACCGCCAGGGCGCGGGCGCGCGCAAGCGCTTTCCCCCTCCGAGCTGGGCTACTGGGCTGAAATCAGCCCAGTACTATTCATCTGTTTTTCTTTTTCTTTTATCTCCAGAGCCAAAACAATTATAGAAAACAGTAGAAAAATGGCAAAATTGTAAAACCAATTTTCCTAGGCTTGTTATTTTCTCTAGTATTTAATAAAAATAATTTCATGATTTTTAGTTTAAACAGAAAATTTTAGGGCATTTAAAGTAGCTTAAAGAATTAGTTATGGATTTTTAGAAAATAATTAGTAAGTCCAAAAATGCCCAAACTTTTTATGGGAACTTAAAACAATATTTAGAAGCCTTGGGTAGGGTTTGAATTGATTTGGACCTTGTTTGATCACCAAACCCCAAACCACCCCCCCTGCTCTATGAACTCCTTTACTGACTCCGGAAACCCTAGGTTCTCGGAGTACCGTGAAGGAAAGTTGTACTCAAGACTTAGATAATAAGTTTATATTATCTTCGCATCCTCATGAGCATCCCATGGCATCCATTCTTATGCATATATATGGTTATGTTAGAACACGAAGAAGAAGAAGTCACTGAAGACAGGACACCACCACCCTCAGATCCTCAAGCAGGCAACTGCTTTTACTTCGATATTTGTGGATCCGAGCAGGACTCACCTGTTAACAAAGGCAAGCCCCGGTGCATTTGCCACCTCCTTGTGTTTTAAAAATCTTTTTCACTTGCTTGATGCATTAGGTGATATGAGTTGATTGCTAAAACAATTCCTGCATTACCTTCCTTGAATTCGATTACCTTCCTTGATCACCCGTTTTACAAAAGATTTTGATGCTTAGCCTTGCTTTAGAAGAACAAAATGTTTTGTTTTTACAAAATATGATGTGGCAAAAGTGGGTGGGATGTTTTTGAAATAAAATTTGATGGTGGATCCATCAGGGCCTTGATGGATTCAACATCTGGAAAAGATGTACCTCTGCCAGGTACCAAACTTTGGGTTTGAAATAATTAAGATGAGACCGGGCGGGTGACTTGCACGAGAAAGGAGTCTCGGTGTAGTGTCTCCGTCTGAGTCGCTTAAGGACCTTGTCGATGTAGGCTTGATGATCGAGGACCCTTTAACTGGTCACATGCCTCGTCATGGGTAAGCCTTGTCTCGGGCAGACTAAGGCCGGAATAAGATAACACGAAATGGGCGTGGAGCGGTGGCGAGAGTAGCGTGTACCCTCCGTGGCAAGAGGCTGGACGGTGGTGTATCTGTGCTCTCGGTTTGCGTGAACCTGATCTGGTCTTAAGAACCCCGGTGGCGGGTTGACATATGCAAGGGTTAAGTGCTACATATGTCGTGTGATTGGAGATCCTTAGCTGAGTATAATCGATTCGGATCGCCGTACCTTCGCGGTTATGAAGACTTGGTCACTGACCTACACATAGCATTCCACTAAAGATGATGGGTTTTTGTTAAGAAAATTGGCTAGTGCAGGACCAGTGATTGAACTAGGGTAGGAAGAACTCTAGTTGCAGGTAATTATACTTAACTTGACAAATAAAATTGGATTTTTAAGGATCCATTTTAGTAAGCATTTCTGCAAAACAGAGTCTTTGATTATTGAAAAGCCTTACCTTGACTCCCATATAACCAGCATACCCTTGAGAGTCTTTTCTTTAGACGGGTAAGTCTTGCTGAGTAATTCCATACTCAGAGTTTATCCCTTCGTTGTTTTTAGGTGAGGAAGTAGCAGATTTCTGCTGCTTCTGTGCCAAGGTGGTTCCCAATGAAGAAAAACAAGACTGAAGTGCGGGAGGACTTGGTCCTCCGTATAGATCTTTTGCTTAAAACTTATCTGGAGGAGTTTTTGCCTCCCTTGGTTTGTATAATATTATTACTCTGCACTCGTTTTTAGTTCTGGTCTGTAATAAAACAACTTGAGTTTGCTTTTAAAATAAATGTAAGTTATGTAAATCGCTTCCGCATTTCTTTATCTCCGATGTTCTGTAATGTCTGCAAGACGGGTGAATCGTTCCTGGTAAGGTAAGGAAAGATACCGAACTTGTCAAGTAATTCAGGGGCACCTACAGGGTTGTCTGAAGTCCGTTGGACAAGGACAACTGTAGGTGGGCCTAATTACTTGGGAGGTTCCGTCACATATATCCCCTGTTTGGAACCGCTTCTGAGCGGCTTCTGGCCGCCAGAAGCCGCACCACAGCGCCAAACGCCCGGTACCTGAATCTTCGTATGTAGTTCTGGAAATTAATAGGAGCAGACTTTTAGTTAGGGTGCAGGTTTCATCTGTTCCATGTGGTAATGTGTACATGGTCGGGTGGATTGATATCAAGGATGCTAAGTCTATGTAATAAGTGGTACCTGAATCTTCATATGCAGTTTTGGTAGAACCCTATGCTATTATGGTTCCTCATACTTCCTTTAGCATGTTAATTTCTTTCGCAATTCAAGTACGTTTTGCTGTCCTCTAGTACACATCCTTGTGTCGTTCCTTTTGTCATACATCAATCCTTGTTCTTTAACTATATACTTGTTTTGCATTAGATGTACAAATCCGGGAAAGTGATAGCAAAGTGGGACATAAGAGAATCTAAGATTTACACAGAAATTTGTGTAGAAAAGGTCAATGCACGCAACAGGCCGCAACACTTTCTAAATGGAGAAGGGTATGCTAACCTCATAAGGAAGTTTAAGGAACGCATTGGCCGCATGTACACCAGGGATCAGATGAAGAATAGGTGGGACACTTTAAAGAGAATGTACACATAATAGAAAACGCTGAATGAAAGGGCTACAGGTCTTGGTTGAGATCCTCATACTGGATCTATTAGTGCTCCTGATGAGTGGTGAACAAAGCAAAATGAAGTAAGTAGTCTTGTATGTTTGATATCGTCTTAGAGATTAGGATTACTGCTCACCATCTGAAAATAGGCACTCCAACTGTACTGCAGTCAATGCCAGGGTGTATTATGTTCAAATCTTTGCCTCTTGAAAATGAGGATGACCTGAAGGTCATGTTTGGCCCTATAGTGTGCACCAATGAGACTACTCTAGTTCTAGGAGTTGAGGATGCAAATTCTTCCTCTAATGGTCATGAGGAAGATGTGGTCGCTGGTGGTGAAAATAGTACTCCGGACCCAAGTACTGGAATCAAAGGAAAGCAAGTTGTACCATGACTCTGCGAAGCCTAGGAAGAATACATAAAAAGGATTGTGGATGCATTTGAAGCAAGAACTTTAAGTTCCACCAAGAGCATTTCTAATTATGAGGACGACCTGGTGCGTAAGGAAGTTGCAGCTCAATTGAACCAAGTGCTCGAAGACGGTGCTATCGAAGGAAGCGATCTGCATTTCTTCGCTACACAACTGTTAATAGACAAACGACATCGCGATGTCTTCACAACTCTTCAGACCAAGGAAGGAAGGACAACCTGGCTTTGCCACACGTATGAGAAGCATGAAGAGTCGAGTTAACTGAATTGATCGTGCCTGTGCACGTGAGTGTTTGTCGTAATGTTCTTGGTTTAGGGTACCGAGTGCGTTCATGTCGGAGTACTGCTATAAGTTTTTGGAACTATTGTACTTCATGTTTTTTGTCGTATTTGTTATGGTTCCAGTAATTTGTTAAATAAATAATCTTGTGTTCGAGACAGTTTTATGGTGTCGTTAAATAAATTGTATTGCTTAGTATTAACATTTTATCTATAATGTGCATGAAGTGTGAATATCTAGTACATGTGTTGCTTGTATGCAGACCATGGATACAACTGATAATCAAAACGATGATGGCTTTCATGATGAAGTTATGGTTGCTATTCTCGCATTGGATATTTGGGGAAGCTCTTCAAGTGGGGTTCCATGTGAACCAATGGGAGAGACATGTATCCAATGGGTTGAGAGAACTGAGAGCACCTAGGGGGGGGGGGGGGGTAAATAGGTGATCCTGTAAAAACCAACACTAAATAGCCTAAACTTGCTTATGAAATGTTAGTAAAATTAAAACCAAGTTGCTATAGCGAGAACTCTTCACTTGATTGTTCCTTTAGAATGAGTATTGAACTTTAGAACAATAGCACAAGTGATTTAGCAAGAGCTCTAGAGAAGAAACCAATCACAAGAAAAAGCGCCACAAGAGACATAGTGATTTTATCCCGTGGTTCGGCCAAGTAAAACACTTGCCTACTTCCACGTTGTGGCGTCCCAATGGATGAGAGTTGCACTCCACCCCTTTCAAGTGATCCAATGATCCACTTGAATACCACGGTTTTCTTCCTTATAGTTGTTTTCCCGTTTGTGAGGAATCTCCACAAGTTGGAGCCTCTCACCCGTACAAAGTTGATCACAACAAAAGCCGGTTTATGGCATGGCAGGTTGTATTCATAGCTTCCGACCAAAATCGCTCAGGCGTCTTGTATTCTCCAAACATAGTCCTCGCCATATCAATTAGCGTCCTATTCTTCCTCTCTACTACACCATTTTGTTGTGGTGTGTAGGGAGCGGAGAACTCATGCTTGATGCCTTCCTCCTTAAGATAATCTTAGACTTGAAGGTTCTTGAATTCTGGATCCATTATTGCTTCTTATCTTTTTCACCTTTAGCTCAAATTTGTTTTGAGCTCTCCTTAAGAAGCGCTTTAGGGTTCCTTGGGTCTCAGATTTTTATCCTGCAAAAAGAACACCCAAGTGAAGCGGGAAAAATCATCAACTATAACAAGACCATACTTACTTCCCCCGATGCTGAGATAGGCAACGGGCCCGAAGAGATCCATGTGTAGGAGTTCCAGTGGTCTTGATGTTGTCATTACATTCTTGCTTTGATGAGTACTTCCCACCTACTTCCCTGCTTGGCACGCTGCACAAGGTCTGTCTTTCTCAAAACAGACATCGGTTAGTCCTAACACATGTTCTCCCTTTAGAAACTTATGAAGGTTCTTCATTCCAACATGTGCTAGACGGCGGTGTCATAGCCAGCCCATGTTAGTCTTAGCAATTAAGCATGCATCTAGATTGGCATTCTCTTTTGAGAAATCAACTAAATAGAGCTTGCCATCTAATACACCCTTAAAAGCTAATGAACCATCACTCCTTCTAAAGACAGATACATCAATATTTGTGAATAAACAATTATAGCCCCCATGACATAATTGACTTACAGACAATAAATTATACCCAAGCGATTCTACTAGAAACACATTAGAGATCGAATGCTCGGTTGTGATGGCTATCCTGCCTAAGCCTTTAACCTTGCCTTGGTTCCTATCTCCAAAGATGATGGTGTCTTGGGAATCCCTGTTCTTGACGTAGGAGGTAAACATTTTCTCCTCCCCCGTCATGTGGTTTGTGCATCTGCTATCAATAATCCAGCTTGAGCCCCCGGATGCATAAACCTGCAAGGTAATTAAGCTTGGGTTTTAGGTACCCAACTCTTGTTGGGTCCTACAAGGTTAGTTACAACATATTTTGGAACCCAAATGCAAGTTTTGTCTCTCTTGCATTTAGATCCCAATTTTCTAGCAACTACTTTAGCATTTTTACATGACAGAACAAATGAAGCATCATATGTTTGATAAATAGTAGTTGGGCCAATGCATACTTTTCTAGGCACATGAGAAACAACACGATTACGCCTAGGCCTATTTCTGCCATGAGTATGAGAGGAGCTAGTTGCAAACATGGCATGAGAATCATGATAAGCAGGTAAAGTAGCATAATTATAACACTTATCATGATGAGTAACATTAGCAACTTTCTTATAAAGATAGGCATGGTTCTTTTGAGAACTACTAGCCATAGGGGCCTTCCCTTTCTCCTTGTTGAGATTGGAAGTCCTATGGCTTGTCAAGTTCTTGGTCCCCTTTTGGAAACCAAGTCCATCCTTAATTGAGGGGTGTCTATCAATGTTGTAGGCATCCCTAGCAAATTTTAATTTCTCATAGTTATCCTTGCAAGTCTTAAGTTGAGCATTAAGACTTGCAACATCATTGTTTAATTTAATAATAGTAGAGGCATGTTCATTACAAGCATCAATATTAAAAATTTTATACCTATTGTAGATAACAACAAGCTCTACACATGAACTAGCTACATTAACTTTTTCTAGCTTAGTATTTAGATCAGCATTCAAAATTTTTAGGCTAGAAATAGAATCCTGACAGGTAGACAATTCAGAAGTCAAAAGTTCATTCCTCTTAATTTGTAGAGCAAGATATTTTTGAACATTAATAAATTTATCATGTTCCTCATAGAGTATATCTTCTTGCTTTTCTAGGAGTCTATCTTTTTCATTAAGAGCATCAATTAATTCATTTATTTTATCTACCTTAGATCTATCTAATCCTTTAAAAAGATCACTATAATATATCTCATCATCATCAGAAAATTCCTCATCACTAGAAGAAGTGTACTTGGGTGTATCTCGTGTACATACCTTCTTCTCCTTAGCCATGAGGCATGTGTGGCATTCGTTGGGGAAGAGAGAAGACTTGTCGAAGGCTGAGGCAGCTAGTCCTTCATCATCGGAGTCGGATGAAGAATAGTCGGAGTCCCATTCCTTTCCAATGTGCGCCTCTCCTTGCGTTCCTGTAGTTCTTCTTCTTTCTTTCTTCCCTTTCTTCTCTTGTGCCTGGTCATTGTCGTTATCGGGGCATTGTGCAATAAAATGACCAGACTTACCGCACTTGAAGCAGGAGCGCTTTCCCCTTGATTTGTTCTTGTTGGGAAACTCCTTGCGTCCCTTCAAGGCAGTCTTGAAGCACTTGATGATGAGCGTCATTTCATCCTCGTTGAGCCTAGCAGCCTCCACTTGTGCTACCTTGCTAGGTAGCGCCTCTTTGCTGCTAGTTGCCTTGAGAGCAACGGGTTGCGGCTCGTAGATAGGAAGCGGTCCGTTTAACGCATCGTCCACGTACCTTGCTTCCTCCACCATCATGCGCCCGCTCACGAATTTTCCGATGATTTCTTCGGGCATCATCTTGGTGTACCTGGGGTTTTCACGAATAAGGTTTACAAGATGAGGATCAATAACAGTAAATGTGAAAGGGAAATTGGGCTAACCATTTCCTATAATTAATTTTGGTGGTTGATGACCAACGTAAACCTATGGACTAACTAGTTTGTCTAGAATTCATGTATTACAGTTGCATAAGGTTCAACACAAACCAATAAAAGCATCAAGTTAGGGACACAATTTAATTGGAGCAAAAAGACTTGAGTGTGCTGAAGAATGGTGTGTGCCACCGGACATTGTCCGGTGCCCTAGGACCGTACACCATCAAACCAGCCACTCTCGAGAATTCAAGGGAGCCTGAGAGCACCTAGAGGGGGGGGTGAATAGGTGATCCTGTAAAAATCAAAAACTAATAGCCACAAAACTTGGTTATAAGTGTTAGTGCGGCTAAGTGGCTTGAAGCGATCTCTTGCGAACACAATTAATCACAGAGAGGAGTAATACAAGAGACACACGATTTTTATCCTGTGGTTCGGCCAAGTGAAACTTGCCTACTTCCACGTTGTGGCATCCCAATGGACGAGGGTTGCACTCAACCCCTTTCAAGTGATCCAATGATCAACTTGAATACCACGGCTTTCTTCCTTAGTCTTTTCCCCCCGTTTGCGAGGAATCTCCACAACTTGGAGCCTCTCGCCCTTACAATGATGATCACAAAAGAAGCACAGAAGTAAGGGAGGGGAGAGCAATGCACACAAGACTCAAATCATAGCACAATCACGCACACAAGTCACAACTCGAGCTCAAAACACAACGCACGGAGTTCTCAACTCAAATGGAGTTCAAGTCACTATCTCAAAGAAGCAAATGCACGAAGTTGGAGTCTTGGAGTCTTAGAATGTTTCTTGTAAGCTTGGGTAACTCCTCCATGCGCCTAGGGGTCCCTTTTATAGCCCCAAGGCAGCTAGGAGTCGTTGGAGACCAACAAGGAAGGCCAAAGTTGCCTTCTGTCAGGTGACGCACCGGACAGTCTGGTGCGCCACCGGACAGTCACTGTAGACGGTCTGGTGCCGATCTCTTTCCTATTATAGCGAAGACGACCGTTGCAGATTCGTGGCAGTTGGCGCACCGGACACTGTCCGGTGCCCCCTGCCGACCGTTGGCGCGGGCCACACGTCGCCCGTGGATTGCGCGGCCGACCGTTGCGCTAGCGGCCGTTGGCTCACCGGACAGTCCGGTGCACCATCAGATAGTCCGGTGAATTATAGTCATACGTCGCTGATTTTTTCCGAGAGTGGACTGTTCACCGGAGGCTGGCCTAGCGCACCGGACACTGTCCGGTGCACCACCGGACAGTCCGGTGTGCCAAGCCGAGCTGGACTTTGGCTGTACCAAGCCAAGCCTTTTGCAATTCTTTCTTTTCCTGTTTCTAGCACTTAGACAACATATGTTAGTACTCAAAACAATGTACTAAGTCTAGAAACATACCTTGTTACATGATTTGCACTTCTTGCTTGTTTGGCACATAATCAACTCACTTAATATGTGTTGGACACTTAATCACCAAAACATTATAGAAATGGCCCAAAGGCACATTTCCCTTTCAATCTCCCCCTTTTTGGTGATTTATGCCAACACATCAAAAAGCAACACAAATAAGTGCAACATCGATGCAAATAAGGACCAAATTGTTTTTGACTCTAATTTGGCATATTTGGATCATTCTTTGCCACCACTTGGTTTGTTTTTGCAAATTAAATTCATTTCCTATCTCTAAGTCAAACTCACTTGTTTGGGCACAAAGAGAGATATTCCAATGGAAAAATTTATCAAGAGCCAAAAACTCCCCCCTTTTCCCATAATCATAAATTCTCCCCCACAAGAGACCAAATTTTGCAATAAGAGTATTTTGGACAAATCAAAAATTCTAACTCTACTATTTTCAAAATTCTCAAGTGGTAGCTGATCCATTTGCTTTGGCCTTAATTTCTCTCCCTTTGGCATTAAGCACCAAAACGGGATCATTTTTGGCCCTTTAACCCCATTGCCTCACAAAAATTGTCAATTAAGAGCAAAAGGCAATAAGAGCATAGGAATGAACTTGGAGGTGAGTACACTAATACTGGAGTGCAGTGGAAGTCTTTGCATGGTCCAAGTTCATGTTTCCCTTTCAATCCACCTTTGAGACTACATCAAGTATACTCAAACAAATGGATTAGTCTCAAAGGGTCAAGTTGTAGCACATCTCCCCCTAAATATGTGCATCACTCACACATGGACTTGTGAGGTCCGGGGATCCCTTGCACAACTTGAGCACCATAAATAAGCAACAAATTACATAAATGCATAAAGTAACATGATCAAAGGCATAGAACACATGTATGCTATAGATCAATCCAAGTTACGCGAATCTAAGACATTTAGCTCACTACTCAACCTGCAAAACCTTTTCTCATCTAAAGGCTTGGTGAAGATATCGGCTAGTTGGTTCTCGGTGTTAATATGGTACACCTCTATATCTCCCTTTTGCTGGTGGTCTCTCAGGAAGTGATGCCAAATGTCTATGTGCTTAGTGGTGCACCGGACTGTCCGGTGAGTCGTCCACGGCGAAGTTGTCGCTCTCGGGAAGTGGATCAGCGGTGTACGGCTGTGTTCAATAGGATTATCCGTCATGCGGATTGCACTCTCATTGTCACATAGGAGTGGGACTTTGCTCAGATTGTAGCCAAAGTCCCGGAGGGTTTGTCTCATCCAAAGTAGTTGCGCGCAACACTGTCCTATGGCAACATACTCGGCCTCAGCGGTGGATAGGGCAACAAATGTTTGTTTCTTTGAGCTCCATGACACCAGGGACCTTCCTAGAAATTGGCACGTCCCTGATGTGCTCTTCCTATCAACCTTGCACCCGGCATAATCGGAGTCTGAATATCCAATCAAGTCAAAGGTAGACCCCTTTGGATACCAGATCCCGAAGCAAGGCGTAGCAACTAAATACCTAAGAATTCGCTTAACGGCCATAAGGTGACATTCCTTAGGGTCGGATTGAAATCTAGCACACATGCATACACTAAGCATAATGTCCGGTCTACTAGCACACAAATAAAGCAAGGAACCTATCATAGACCGGTATGTCTTTTGATCAACGGACTTACCTCCTTTGTTGAGGTCAACATGCCCGTTGGTTCCCATCGGTGTCTTCGCGGGCTTGGCGTCCTTCATCCCAAACCTTTTGAGAAGATCTTGAGTGTACTTCGTTTGGGAGAGGAAGGTGCCGTCCTTGAGTTGTCTCACTTGGGACCCAAGGAAGTAGTTCAACTCGCCCATCATTGACATCTCAAACTTTTGAGTCATCATCCTGCTAAACTCCTCACAAGACTTTTGGTTAGTAGAAACAAATATTATGTCATCGACATAAATTTGGCACACAAAAAGATCACTGTCACAAGTCTTAGTGAAAAGAGTGGGATCGGCTTTCCTAACCTTGAAAGCATTAGCAATTAATAAATCTCTAAGGCATTCATACCATGCTCTTTGGGCTTGCTTAAGTCCATAGAGCGCCTTAGAGAGCTTAAAAACGTGGTCGGGATACCTGTCATCCTCAAAGCCAGGGGTTGTTCCACGTATACCTCCTCCTTGATCGGCCCGTTGAGGAAAGCGCTCTTCACATCCATTTGAAACAACCTGAAAGAGTGGTGAGCGGCATAGGCTAACAATATTCGAATAGACTCTAGCCTAGCCACAGGAGCAAAAGTCTTCTCAAAATCCAAACCTGCGACTTGGGCATAACCTTTTGCCACAAGTCGAGCCTTGTTTCGTGTCACCACCCCGTGCTCGTCTTGCTTATTGCGGAACACCCACTTGGTTCCCACAACATTTTTGCTTGGGACGTGGCACCAGGCTCCAAACTTCATTCCTCTTGAAGTTGTTGAGCTCTTCCTGCATAGCCAACACCTAGTCCGGATCTTGTAAGGCCTATTCTACCCTGAAAGGCTCAATAGAAGAGACAAACGAGTAATGCTCACAAAAGTTAGCTAATCTTGAGCGAGTAGTTACTCCCTTGCTTATGTCACCCAGAATCTGATCGACGGGGTGATTTCTTTGGATCGTCGCTCGGACTTGAGTTGGAGGGGCCAGTGGTGCTTCTTCCTCCATAACTTGTTCTTCTTATGCTCCCCCTTGATCACACGCTTCTTCTTGAGGAAACTGTCCATCATCTTGAGTTGGGGGATGCACCATTGTTGAGGAAGACGGCTGATCTTGCTCTTGTTGTTCCTGTGGTCGCCCATCACCTATCGCCATTGTGCATTGCGGCCGTTGGAACATCATCTTCATCTACATCATCAAGATTAACTTGCTCTCTTGGAGAGCCATTAGTTTCATCAAATACAACGTTGCTAGAGACTTCAACCAAACCCGATGATTTGTTGAAGACCCTATACGCCTTTGTATTTTAGTCATATCCTAGTAAAACCCTTCTACAGCTTTGGGAGCAAATTTAGAATGTCTACCTTTCTTCACCAAAATGTAGCATTTGCTCCCAAATACACAAAAGTAAGAAACATTGAGTTTGTTACCGGTAAGTAGTTCATACGAGGTCTTCTTGAGAAGGCGATGTTGGTAGAGCCAGTTTATGGCGTGGCAAGCTGTATTCACAGCCTCCGACCAAAACCGCTCGGGCGTCTTGAACTCTCCAAGCATCGTCCTCGCCATGTCGATGAGCGTCCTGTTCTTCCTCTCTACTACACCGTTTTGCTGTGGTGTGTAGGGAGCGGAGAACTCGTGCTTGACGCCTTCTTCTTCAAGATACTCCTCAACTTGCAGATTCTTGAACTCGGACCCATTGTCACTTCTTATCTTTTTCACCTTAAGCTCAAATTCATTTTGAGCCCTCCTTAGAAAGCGCTTTAGGGTCCCTTGGGTTTCTAATTTATCCTGCAAAAAAACAACCCAAGTGAAGCGGGAAAAATCATCAACAATTACTAAACCATACTTACTTCCCTCGATGCTGAGGTAGGCGACGGGTCAAAAAATATCCATGTGAAGAAGCTCCAGTGGTCTTGATGTTGTCATCACATTATTGTTGTGATGAGTGCTTCCCACCTGTTTCCCTGCCTGACAAGCTGCACAGTCTATCTTTTTTGAAGCAGACATTGGTTAGTCCTAACACATGTTCTCCCTTTAAAGTTTATGAAGGTTCTTCATCCCAACATGTGCTAGACGGCGATGCCACAGCCAGCCCATGCTAGTCTTAGCTATTAAGCATGCATTTAGATCGGCCTCCTCTTTCAAAAAATCTACTAAGTAGAGTTTGCCGTCTAATACACCCTTAAATGCTAATGAACCATCACTCCTTCTAAAGACAGAAACATCAACATTTGTAAACAAACAATTGTAGCCCATGTGGCACAATTGACTTACAGACAAGAGATTATACCCTAATGACTCTACTAAGAATACATTTGAAATAGAGTGCTCACTTGTGATGGCTATCTTTCCCAAACCTTTAACCTTGCCTTGGTTCCCATCTCCAAAAATAATCGTATCCTGGGAATCCTTGTTCTTGACGTAGGAGGTGAACATGTTCTTCTCCCCCGTCATGTGGTTTATGCATCCGCTGTCGATAATCCAGCTTGAGCCCCTGGATGCATAAACCTGCAAGGCAATTTACACTTGGGTTTTAGGTACCCAACTCTTGTTGGGTCCTACAAGGTTAGTCACAATAGCCTTTGGAACCCAAATACAAGTCTTGTCTCCCTTGCATTTGGATCCCAACTTTCTAGCAACTACTTTATCATTTTTACATAAGAGCGCGAATGAAGTATTGCAAGCATGGTAAATGGTAGAAGGCTCATTACATACTCTCCTAGGCACATGATGCACAACATGATTTCTCCTAGGCTTACTTCTACCATGCACAAAAGTAGAGCTAGAAGCAAACATAGCATGTGAATTAAACGCATCATAACTCCTATTATAATGAGCATTTCTAGAAAATTTTCTATCATTATAAATGAAAGTATGATTCCTTTGAGTACTATTAGCCATAGGGTCCTTTCCTCTCTCCTTGTTGGGAATGGGAGCCCTTTGGCTTGTTAAGTTCTTGGCTTCCTTTCGAAAGCCAAGTCCATCCTTAATTGAGGGGTGTCTACCAACGGTGTAGGCATCCCTAGTAAATTTTAACTTATCAAAATCAACCTTGCAAGTCTTAAGTTGAGCATTAAGACTTGCCACCTCATCATTTAATTTGGTAATAGATGCAAGATGTTTATCACAAGCATCAATATCAAAATCCTTGCATCTATTGCAAATTACAACATGTTCTACACATGAACTAGATTTATTAGCTACCTCTAGCTTAGCATTTAAATCATCATTCAAAAATTTTTAAACTCGAGATAGATTCATGGCAAGCAGATAACTCAGAAGATAGCATTTCATTTCTCTTAGTTTCTAAAGTAAGAGATTTTTGCACACTAACAAACTTATCATGCTCCTCATATAAAATATCCTCTTGCTTCTCTAGCAATCTATCTTTTTCATTTAAAGCATCAATTAACTCATTGATTTTATCTACTTTAGTTCTATCTAAACCCTTAAATAAATCAGTATAATCTACTTCATCATCACTAGAATCATCATCGCTAGAAGTAGTGTACTTCGGGGTATCTCGAACACTTACCTTCTTTTCCTTGGCCATGAGGCAAGTGTGTTGTTCATTGGGGAAGAGAGAGGACTTGTTGAAGGCAGAGGCTACCAGTCCTTCATCATCGGAGTCGGATGAAGAGCAGTCCGAATCCCATTCTTTGCCAAGGTGAGCCTCGCCTTTTGCCTTCCTATAGCTTTTCTTCTTCTCCTTCTTCCCATGTCTTTCTTCCCCCTGGTCATTTTCATTATCGGGACATTGAGCAATAAAATGACTAGTCTTACCGCATTTGAAGCAGGAGCGCTTTCCCTTTGTCTTATTCTTGTTGGGATACTCCTTGCGTCCTTTTAGAGCGGTCTTGAAGCGTTTAATGATTAGGGCCATCTCTTCTTCGTTTAGCCCGGCAGCTTCAACTTATGCCACCTTGCTTGGTAGTGCCTCCCTGCTGTTTGTTGCTTTGAGGGCAACAATTTAAGGCTCGTGGACGGGTAGCGGACCGTTTAGAGCATCGTCCAAATATCGGGCCTCCTTCACCATCATGCGCCCGCTCACAAACTTCCCAAGAATCTCCTCGGGCGTCATCTTGGTGTACCTGGGATTCTCACGAATAAGGTTAAAAAGATGGGGGTCAATTACCATAAATGACCTTAGCATTAGTCGGACGACGCCGTGGTCCGTCCATCTTGTGCTTCCAAAGCTCCTAATTTTGTTGACCAGGGTCTTGAGCCTGTTGTATGTTTGTGTTGGCTCCTCTCCCCTGATCATCGCGAATCTTCCCAGTTCGCCTTCCACCAACTCCATTTTGGTGATCATGGTGGCGTCGTTTCCCTCATGTGATATCTTGAGGGTATCCCAAATTTGCTTGGCGTTGTCCAAGCCGCTCACCTTGTTGTATTCATCCTTGCATAAAGATGCTAGCAAAACAGTGGTAGCTTGTGCATTCTTATGAATTTGCTCATTAATAAACACAGGGTTATCGGTACTGTCAAAATGCATTCCATTTTCAACTATCTCCCAAATACTAGGATGGAGAGAAAATAAGTGACTACACATTTTGTGACTCCAAAAAGAGTAGTCCTCTCCATCAAAGTGTGGAGGTTTACCAAGAGGAATTGAAAGCAAATGAGCATTGGAATTGAAAGGAATACGAGAATAATCAAATGAATAATTTTGATTAACCGTTTTCTTCTTTGAAGAGGAGTCGTCGTCGTCATGTGGTGAAGAAGACGAGGCATCACTGTCGTAGTAGATGATCTTCTTGATGCGCCTCTTCTTCTTTCCATCTCTTTTCTTATGACTCGAGCCTAAGTCGGTTGGCTTGTCGTCTCTAGGCTCGTTGAGGAAGGACTCCTTTTCCTTGTTGTTGACCACCATCCCCTTTCCCTTAGGGTCCATCTCTTCGGCCGATTAGTCCCTTACGTGAAGAGAATGGCTCCAATACCAATTGATAGCACCTAGAGGGGGGTGAATAGGTGATCCTGTAAAAATCAAAAACTAATAGCCACAAAACTTGGTTATAAGTGTTAGTGCGGCTAAGTGGCTTGAAGCGATCTCTTGCGAACACAATTAATCACAGAGAGGAGTAACACAAGAGACACGTGATTTTTATCCCGTGGTTTGGCCAAGTGAAACTTGCCTACTTCCATGTTGTGGTGACCCAATGGATGAGGGTTGCACTCAACCCCTTTCAAGTGATCCAATGATCAACTTGAATACCACGACTTTCTTCCTTAGTCTTTTCCCCCGTTTGCGAGGAATCTCCACAACTTGGAGCCTCTTGCCCTTACAATGATGATCACAAAAGAAGCACAAAAGTAATGGAGGGGAGAGCAACGCACACAAGACTCAAATCACAGCACAATCACGCACACAAGTCACAACTCAAGCTCAAAACACAATGCACGGAGTTCTCAACTCAAATAGAGCTCAAGTCACTATCTCAAAGAATCAAATGTACGAAGTTGGAGTCTTGGAGTCTTAGAATGTTTCTTGTAAGCTTGGGTAACTCCTCCATGCGCCTAGGGGTCCCTTTTATAGCCCCAAGGCAGCTAGGAGTCGTTGGAGACCAACAAGGAAGGCCAAAGTTGCCTTCTGTCAGGTGACGCACCGGATAGTCTGGTGCGCCACCGGACAGTCACTGTAGACGGTCTGGTGCCGATCTCTTCCTATTATAGCGAAGACGACCGTTGCAGATTCGTTGCAGTTGGCGCACCAGACACTGTCCGGTGCACACTGGACAGTCCGGTGCCCCCCGCCGACCATTGGCACGGGCCACGCGTCGCCCGCGGATTGCGCGGCCGATCGTTGCGCTGGCGGCCGTTGGCTCACCGGACAGTCCGGTGCACCACCGGACAGTCCGGTGCACCACCGGACAGTCCGGTGAATTATAGCCGTACGCCGCCGATTTTTCCCGAGAGTGGCCTGTTCACCAGAGGCTGGCTTGGCGCACTGGACACTGTCCGGTGGACCACCGGACAGTCCGGTGGACCACCGGATAGTCCGGTGTGCCAAGCCGAGCTGGACTTTGGCTATACCAAGCCAAGGCTTTTGCAATTCTTTCTTTTCCTGTTTCTAGCACTTAGACAAAATATGTTAGTACTCAAAACAATGTACTAAGTCTAGAAACATACCTTGTTACATGATTTGCACTTCTTGCTTGTTTGGCACATGATCAACTCACTTAATATGTGTTGGACACTTAATCACCAAAACATTATAGAAATGGCCCAAAGGCACATTTCCCTTTCAGAGCCCTCCGCTATAATTCACTGGACTGTCCGGTGTGCCACCGGACTGTCCGGTGAGCCAGCAGAGCAACGACTATCCAGCACCAATGATCGACTCTGCCAAGTGAACAGTGCAGTACAGTGTCGCGCAGAAGTCAGAGCAGCAAAGGCAGAGGGGCACCGGAATGTCCGGTGTAGCACCGGACTGTCCGGTGCCGCAAGAGGACAAAGCCTCCAATGGTCGACCAGCTCTAGACCGTAATGGTTGGCTGACGTGGCTGCGCACCGGACACTGAACAGTATGTGTCCGGTGGCGCACCGGACTATCCGGTATGCTATTGCCAACAGCTTCACCAACAGCTATGGAAGTGGTTGGGGGCTATAAATACCCCCAACCACCTCATTCATATTCATCCAAGAATTCCAAACATTGCATTCAATACAAGAGCAAAAGACTCCACTCCAAGACACAATCAAAGCGATCGATCCACTCAAAGTCCCCGAATCAACTGTAGTGCGTTAGGACTTGTGAGAGGATCTCTTGTGTTCTTTTGTTGCTCTTGTTGCTTGGTTGGCCTTTTTCTTTTTCATTCTTATTCTCAAGTGCTTTGTAAGCAAAACAAGAGACACCAAGTGTGTGGTGGTCCTTGCAGGGTCTAAGTGACCCGTGAGATTAAGGAAGAAGGCTCACTCGGTCTAAGTGACCGTTTGAGAGAGGGAAAGGGTTGAAATAGACCCGGTCTTTGTGACCTCCTCAACGGGGACTAGGTTCTTTGGAACCGAACCTCGGTAAAACAAATCATCGTGTTCACTTGCCTTATTTCTTGTTGATTTGTTTTCCCCTCTCTTTCAGACTTAAATTTAATTCTAACGCTAACCCTGGCTTGTAGTGTGTGTTTAAAGTTATAAATTTCAGGTTTCGCCTATTCACCCCCCTCTAGGCGACTTTCAATTGGTATCAGAGCCAATGCTTCATTAAGAGTCTAACAATCTCGAAGTGATGTCTGGAGAACACGCCAAGAGGGAGATCGTGATCGGCGACAAGCCCGCGAGCTCGGGGAAGACTCTCTCAAGAGAGTCCGGCAACAAGCAAAAGGAGGAATCTTCTTCCTCCATCAAGTCCTGTGGGGGACAGATATCCCCCGGGTCGACCAGAAGGATAAAAGACCTCACGAAAGGCCCAAGGGCCCCATAATTCGTAAGGTCATCCCCCTCGTGGGCCTAGGGAGGAACGACCAATGAAGTGAATCAACACAAGGCTGTATCCGCACAAGCCCAAGACGGCCCAACGAATTCGAACAGTAATCACAACAGAGGCCCGACCTTCCCGTGCAGGAGCCCCATACAACAGAACCAAGCGAGAATGGGTCGGCAGGATTATAGGAGGATAAACTCAGTTGGTTCACTATTTCTTAGGTACACGTTGTTATCATATCTACATGTACCGCTCCACGGTCGAGTATATAAGGCCTAGGGGGCACCCCTTCAGATCAGATGCTCGCTACTTAGCTTCCCACCCAACTCTCTACGTTTTCAGCGCTAGAGAATCCTCTTGTAACCCACCACATCAAGCACTCTCGACAAGACGTAGGGTGTTACGCATCCCAAAGCGGCTCGAACTTGTAAACCGATGTCCACTGTTTCTCGTGCATCCAGCACGAACCATCGAGCTACAGTCGATAACACCGTCCTACTCCTGAAAGCACCTCGAGGGGTAACCCCAGGTGCGCAGTCGGACCCAAGACACTAACAGCTGGCACGCCAGGTAGGGTGTGTGTCATCGATCCAAGCTAGCTCAATGACCGTCACCTTCCAGCATAAGATCATCCTCCGTCCCGGGTCCACTTTCTGCTTCGGAACTATCTCATCTGTAGCAGATGAGGAAGGAACTCTACATTGCATCGCGGATCCACCGGAGAGAAAATCTTCCTCCGAAATCCCCGGGAAAATCGGGGCAAAGCAGGAAAAGGCGCAACCTCCAGCGCCCCGAAAAAAGATCACCTTCAGTAAACTAGGAGCCCAGGGCTCATCAACCCGAAGAACTCCGTTGTCCACCTCTCCGATGGAAGAATGGACACGGATCACGAGGAAGAAAGAAACGAATGAGATCGAAAGGCGGCAAGCTGTCCTTTCTGTACCTTCGTCCTCAAAGGAGTGCAGAAAGAAGATCGCCACGACAACTGTTCCACTCTACCCTGACGTCCTCTTCATTGGAAGGGCAGAGTCGCCCCCCATCTCCGACGACGAACCGACCGTACCTGGAGAGGAACTTTCTCAGCGGGAGTCCCGCCGACAAAGGAACCGACGCCGAAATATCCGACGACATCACAAGGCCGGAGAACTGGACCCGGCGCAACCTGTATCGCGAGACGAGGTCTCGAAGATAGGAGAAACTCTGGAAGAACGTGTCTTCAGGGAAAGAAGGAATTCCTGACGACGCGATCGTTGACGGGCTCAAGAACAGGCCGAGCAGGAAACAAGGCAACGCCGGGAAAATCCACTCTTCGGACGCAACCTGAACCCCGATTTCGCCCGAGCCATGAACACGCCCAGTGAAGTCGGCGGAGTATTGGCTCGGATAGCAGATGGCCTCCCGCGGACTCCCGATGCTGAGGGCTATCGGCGGCTGTTCACTCAAGGAGCCAATCATCTCCTACCCCTCGCTCACCCGCCGAACGATCTACGACACGCCATCAACAGTCGGCAGGACGCACGGAGCTCCATCAACGCTTTGCGCGAATGATGACACGAGAACGAAATTCGTCACCGGGAAGAGTACGACCGGGATCACGGCATCCTAGCGCGAAGTCAGGCTACCAGGACCGAGTCGGCCACGGCTTCAACTGGTGGCACCACCCGGGGACGGTCGAGGCACCATGACAACCACTCTCCTCCCCGGGACTGGCATCATCATCAACAACAGGAGGACAAGTGCGGAATATCGGCATTCACTCCATGCCTCAGGGCCATTCAATGGCCCCCTAACTTCAAGGTCTCCAACGTCGACAAGTACGAACCTAAGCAGGATCCGGGAGGCTGGCTGGCCATCTACACCACCGCTGCCCGAGCAGCAGGGGCAACCGAGGATGTGATGACCGCGTACTTGCCTATCGTCCTCGGGCAAGACGCGCTGCGATGGCTGCGACACCTACCCCGACACTGCATCGACGATTGGAGCGATTTCAATTGGCGCTTCACCGCCAACTTTCAGTCTCTCTCTGACAAACCGGCGCAACCATGGGACCTCAAATCCATCAAGCGCCGAGGGGACGAAACTCTTCGGTCGTACCTAAAAAGATTCCAGACCATGAGAAATCGTATCCCCGAGGTCACGGAAGCAGCAGTGATCGAGGACTTCTACAGGGGATCCAATGACTCGGCATTCGTCCGAGCCATATTATAGAAGGCACCGACTACCTCCGAGCAACTGTTCCGGGAGGCCGACCTCTACATCACCGCGGACGAACGAGCTCAGGACCTCATCGGAGGAGCGAAGCCTGCACCAGCGGCGCCACGTCACGACACGAACCAGCAACCCGATAAGCGCTAGGAGAAGAGGCCTCGTGAGGAGGTCCACGCTGCCGGACCGCCCGCCTCTCGCGCCCGAGGAGGACCTCGCAGAGGCAAACGCACGCTGGACGACATCCTCGACGCTCAGTGCCCATACCACAAGGACATGCGCCACACCCTCCGGAACTGCAGGGACTTCAAACACTCCGTCAGGCACGGTCGACCTTTTCAACCTCTACCTCCTCCCCCACCGCGAGGAGGACCGGGAGAACCGCAACAACCCCGGCAACAGGAGGAGGGAAGAGGAGGAGCCTTCCCGCGTGTCGACAGAGAAGTCAACGTCATCTTCGGCGGACACGGGTCACAAGAAAGCAAGAGACAACAAAAGCTCAACGATCGTCAGATACTGGTGGCGGCCACCGGTCCTCCTGCCCCATACCGATGGTCTGAGCACCCGATCACCTTCATCCGGGCAGATCAATGGCTTAACTTCGATCACCCAGGCAAATACCCGCTTCTCGTCGATCCGGTAACCCGAGAGAGCAGGGTAAAGAAGGTACTAGTGGACGGGGGAAGCAGCATCAACGTCACCTTCCCCTGGACGCTCCAAGGCTTGGGAGTTCCCCTCAAAGAGCTCCATGAGTCGAACACACCCTTCTTCGGCATCGTGCCGACTGAAGGAGAGTACCCGCTGGGCCACATCTACATGCCAATCACCTTCGAAACTCCGAAAAACTACAGAACCGAGTTCCTGAGGTTCGAGGTGGCAAATTTCGACTGCAGATATAACGCCATCATTGGGAGGCCTGGATTAGCGAAGTTCATGGCTATTCCACATTATACGTACATGATATTGAAGATGTCAGGACCACAAGGGATCATAACTGTGCGTGCCGACTTCCAAGGCGTCACAGAATGTTTCCGAGTGGCCATTCAGGCGACCCTCACCACCAAACCATCGGCGATTTCCTCTGCACGGGCAAACTCAAAGCCTGAGGAAGACCTCGCGGTCCCCGCGAACGAAGCTCAAGCCATGACCTCTATGCGGCCGACTGAAGAAACCAAAAGGATCAACCTCAGGTTCGCTGACGAACGCAAAACCGCCATCATCAGCCCCAGCCTGGATGACAAATAGGAAAGCGCGCTTGTCCAGTTTCTATAAGATATCCGAGACGTATTCGCATGGCAACCTGCGGATATGCCGGGAGTCCCAAGAGAGCTGACCGAGCACAAATTGAAGGTCTACCCCCAGGCGAGGCCAATACGACAAAAATTACGTCGCTTTACGCCCGACAAGAGAGAAGCCATCCGTGCTGAGCTGGCTCGCTTGGTCGCGGCCGGATTCATTAGATAAGTGTTACATCCTGAATGGTTAGCCAACCCTGTTCTTGTACTCAAAAAGAATAAAGTGGATTGGCGCATGTGCGTTGACTATACGGATCTCAACAAACACTGTTCGAAGGATCCCTTCAGGCTTCCTAGAATCGACCAGGTGGTGGACTCAACCGCTGGATGCTCTATGTTGTCTTTCTTGGATTGCTACTCTGGGTATCATCAGATTAGTTTGGCAAAAGAATACGAGGAAAAAACGGCATTTATCACCCCGTTTGGAGCCTTCTGCTATACCTCCATGTCGTTCGGCCTCAAAAATGCTAGAGCAACTTATCAGAGGGCTATTCAGACATGCTTAGCCGATCACTGGGGCAAGCGTGTGGAAGCCTACATGGATGACGTGGTGATCAAGACAGAGGATTCAGAAAATTTCATCGAAGATTTATAGCTGGTCTTCAATAGTTTACGACGATACAGATGGAAGCTTAACCCCGAAAAGTGTGTTTTCGGAGTGCCGGCTGGAAAGTTGCTAGGGTTTATTGTTAGCCACCGGGGAATTGAAGCCAATCTAGAAAAGATCGAAGCTATCATGAGGATGGAAGCACCACGATCACAAAAGAAAGTTCAAAGACTCACCGGGTGTATGGCAGCCCTAAGCAGGTTCATATCAAGGCTGGGAGAAAAAGGCTTACCATTCTATAAGTTACTCAAGAAGGTGGACAAATTTCAGTGGACTTCAAAAGCACAAGAAGCTCTAGATGCGCTGAAAAATTCTTGACAACACCACCAGTGCTGAAACCGCCACACCGACTCAACCAGCAGAAGATCTGCTGTTATACATCTCTTGCACGACTCACATGGTGAGCACCGCGTTAGTAGTCGAGCGAGCGGAAGAAGGACATGCATATCCAGTACAACACCCTGTCTATTTCATCAGTGAAGTTCTGAGCTCTTCAAAGAAGGAATATCCTCAGGTTCAAAAGCTATTGTATGCAGTACTTCTAACTGCGCGCAAACTTCGGCACTACTTCGACGACCACAAAGTCATAGTAGTCACTGGATTTCCAATAGCGGATATTCTCCACAACAAAGAAGCCATCAGAAGAGTAGCTAAGTGGGCCTGTGAATTGGGATCTCATGACATCGAATTTCGACCTCGCACTGCTATCAAAACTCAAGCACTGGTTAACTTCGTATCAAAATGGATCGAGCAACAGGTACCGGATAACCCAGAAACCGCAGAAGTATGGCGAATGTATTTTGACGGCTCATTGAAGCTGCAGGGAGCAGGTGCAGGGATCCTCTTTATTGCACCCGGAGGCAAACAACTCAAGTACGCTCTTCAATTGTTATTCCTGGCATCTAACAATGCAACCGAGTACGAAGCTCTGATTCACGGGCTGAACATTGCCATATCACTGGGCATCAAGAGACTGATGGTATATGGAGACTCTCTGGTGGTCATAAGTCAGATAAACAAAGAATGGGATTGCTCGAATGATTCCATGGGAAAATATTGCACTGCTGTCCGGAAACTAGAAGATAAATTTGAAGGTTTAGAATTTCATCATGTGGAGAGAGACCGCAACGCGGCGGCTGACGCATTATCTAAGCTGGGGTCCAGTCGGACTCAGGTCCCGCCCGGAATTTTTGTCCAAGAAGTGCCACGCCCGAGCATTTCAGTGGATCGGGTAGAAGAATGCAATACTCTGAGCCAACCAGAGTCAAATCTTGATGACTAGAGGGAGCCGATCATCAGATATATAAGGAATGAAGAGGAACCAGATGACAAAAATACCACCGAGCGCATTGCAAGGCAGTTAGCTCACTATACACTCATTGGGGAAACGCTATACAGAAGGGGCGCGTCAGGAGTCCTCATGAAATATATTCTCTCAGCTACTGGAAAGCAACTTCTGGATGAGGTCCATGCAGGTCGGGTTTCTACTGGCCAACAGCAAAAAATGATGCAGCCAAGTTAGTTCAGAGGTGCGAAGCCTGCCAGTACTTGTCAAAACAGCAGCATCTACCAGCACAGCAACTACAAACCATACCCGTAACCTGGCCGTTCGCATGCTGGGGATTGGATATGATTGGACCTTTCAAAAAAGCTCAAGGAGGATACACTCATGTACTGGTTGCTATCGACAAATTCACCAAGTGGATAGAATTCAAACCCATTGCTTCCCTAACTTCAGCTAAGGCAGTGGAATTCATACAAGATATAATATTCAGGTTTGGAATACCAAATAACATCATAACCGACCTAGGATCCAACTTCATAAGCTCAGAGTTCTTCGATTTCTGCGAGCAAAAGAGCATTCAGATCAAATATGCCTCGATGGCACACCCAAGAGCCAACGGCCAGGTAGAAAGAGCCAACGGGATGATATTGGAGGCGCTCAGAAAGAAAGTTTTTGACAAAAATGAAAAGTTCGCAGGAAAGTGGATCAGAGAACTGACGTACGTCGTTTGGAGCCTGAGAACTCAACCTAGTCGAGCCCTGCATGGAAACACTCCTTTCTTCATGGTCTATGGTTCGGAGGCAGTGCTACCTGCTGATCTCAAGTTTGTGGCACCAAGGTTGATCTTTGAAAACATAGCAGAAGCTGAGGCTACTAGGCTGGAGGATGTTGATGTGCTCGAAGAAGAACGACTGAACACGGTGATTCAATCAGCATGGTATCAGCAAACTCTGAGGCGCTATCACGATAAGGCCATACGACCTCGATCCTTCGCAGTGGGAGATCTCATCCTCCGCTGAATTCTAACGAGGGAGGGACGGCACAAATTGTCACCTCTATGGGAAGGACCATTCGTAGTAGCTGAAGTCATTCGACCGGGATCATACTGCCTCACTCAGATGGACGACACGGAAATTGGGAACTCATGGAACATAGAACACCTCAAGAAGTTTTATCCTTAGCTATATTTCAAAAGCTATTGTTGCAACAATGTATTCTGTAAACTGGGAAATGCATCATCAATAAAAAGACTTCAAGAATTGTTCATTGTTAACCTGCATTCTTGCTCAACTCGGGGTGACCACTATACCCTACTAACGGAGCAATCAGCTTAAGTCGGCGATGACTTAAGACGGTGCGACATGCTCACGCTTACTTAACTCGGGGTGACCACTATACCCTACTAACGGAGCAATCGGCTTAAGTCGGCGATGACCTAAGACGGTGCGACATGCTCGCGCTTACTTAACTCAGGGTGACCACTATACCATACTAACGGAGAAATCGGCTTAAGTCGGCGATGACTTAAGACGGTGCGACATGCTCACGCTTACTTAACTCAGGGTGACCACTATACCCTACTAACGGAGCAATCAGCTTAAGTCGGCAATGACTTAAGACGGTGCGACATGCTCACGCTTACTTAACTTAGGGTGACCACTATACCCTGCTAACGGAGCAATCGGTTTAAATCGACGATCACTATACCCCCGATAGCGGAACGATCGATTTAAGTTGGCAACGACTTAAATTGGCACGACACATTCGGCACGTTCGTGACTATTCATCCCAGGGCGATCTCTATGCCCCATGAAAAAAATTCAAAACCATCATAATGCACTTACTTTTACGACTGTAGATACCGTTGGATTCTAACAACGGGAAAACAATAACAGTATTCGGTACCGAAAAGTGTTTTCTAACGAAACATCCAAGCACACTAACCATATACTCAAGGCATTCAGTGTTTTCTATTTGGAAATGTTTTTCTCAGGAGCAACCGACGAGGAAGGACGACTCGAAGAATCGGGAGCGGCATTCACATCTGCCACTATGTCGTCGGGAACAACCACATCAGAATCCGCCCCGCGCGAACGGCTTTGTCCATGGCTTTGTCGCGCTGGGCCTTCAGAGTAGCAGAAGTATCTTCAGCGGCCTTGACAGCCAACCGAGCGGCTTCTAGCTCCTAGACTACCGACTTTTTGGAAGCACGCAGATCCTTGATGACAGTATCCTTGTTCGACACCAATTGCCTGAGGCGAATCATATCATCTAGAGACTCTTGCAGCTTGTAGCGATGGTTATCCAAGTCCTCCATGGTAAAACGATGACTCCTCTCCAAGATAGTCAACGAGTTGCTGGCATCGCGGTATAACTTTTCCAGATTGTCACGAGAAGTAGCAAGAGCACGTTTCTCCTCCTGCAGACAAGAGCCAGTTTCTCCAACGTCAAGCAAGCACTAAAAGCATAACAGACAAGGGCAAGTGAAAGTTCAATTCAGTGGCCACCTTTTCAGAATCAAGTTGAGCACGGAGAGTGGAGTTAGCATCATTCAGAGAGGCAGAAACCTGGGCCAATGCAGCCTGACTTTGAGAATACCTTTCTTCAAGGTCAGAATATCGCCGGGCCATGTCTGTCAGGAAACAGTCAAGCAAGGGTGTTCAGCTATAAAGCAGATTACTCAAATAGCCAATGAAGGAACAAAGGGCACTAACCAACATTTGCCATCTCCAAGTTAGATACTCGCCGCTGAAGTAACACCGGATTCCAATGCTTTGGGGACAAAGCCCCTTCTGGGACAGAGGTCCCCTGTGATTTCAACCGGCCAGCCATTTCATCCACCAATGCCTGACATTAAGAACAGATGAGCATAATAACAGCAGTCTACCTGAAGTAAAAGTCAGGGCAGAAGAAACCAAGTTACCTAGAGGTTGGAGAAGAATGAGGGAACCCCCAAGTCGTGGGAAATGAACTGACGGCTTGCTAAAGGGTCACCAACTGGAACAACCCACAATGCATCATTGGGAACCAAGTCAGTGTCACCAGTAGAAGTCAGAACTCTGTCATCAGGAACGCTGACCTCTAAAGCGACCTCTCGACATGAAACCCGTGCTGCTGCCACACAATCAGAGTGCGGAGGAGAAGATCCCACGTGAACATCCATGGAAGTGTTAGAGGGAGAACCAACTCGGACACCCTCGGGGGCTGGGTCATCGCTTGCGCTACCCATCCGAGCCGGATCATCCCCGGCAACACCCTCGGGGACTGGGTAAGCACCAGCGCTTTCTTTGAGGACCGAGCCCTCCGAGGCAGCCACCTCTAAGGCTGAAGGACCTTCAACCACTTCCATAGGAACAGTGCAAGCCGGGCCAACCTCCTGACCCTTAAGACTGCGCTCCAAGGTCAATGAGGTGCGGGACGCCGCCCGGGACAACTCCAGCCCAGCATCAGGCACATCAGCGCAAACGTCCATCATGCCACCATCTGCTGGCTCGGACAACAGGTCTTCTGGGACCATATCCTCAAGAGTCTGATCAAAGTTGGCCAGAGACAATTCTTGTAGACCAACAAGAGCGGACAGGGCTGGAGAAGGAACACCACTACTTTCGCCACTGGCAATATAGCGTCGGCTGTTCTTCCGAGTTAGAGGGATTTCATCCTCCTCCTCACCCTCATCAACAACGCGGACAGTACACCCATTGGGGTCAGCGTCATCTAGGTCACACCCATTGGGGCCAGCGTCATCTAGGTCACTCCTATTGGGGTTAATAGCAGGCAGGTTACACCCATTGGGATCAGTTTCAGCAAATGCAGGCACTAGCACTTCTTCAGCAGCAGGAACGGAAGGACCAGCATCCTGATCCAAACTAGACACTCGATGAAGACGTCTCTTCTTCTGTTTTTCCCGTCAGCAGGAGAAGCAGGCTGATTGGCTCGGCGAGAACGCTTCGGACGAACATTGTCAGACTTCTGAATATCTAAAGCTTCGCTAGCCTCTGGGATGGGCGCTATCGCCAGTGTTTCAGTAGGGACTGCATCAGAAGAATCTTTAGCTAGCATATCCAGCATGGCACTTATTTCTGCATCACTTGGATTTAAAGGCACCTCAAAATGAACCTGCCTCTCGTCGTCAGGAATTTCTTCAAGTGAGGCAACCAATGCACTAACCTCTTCGGGAGAGGGTCGCACTCTAAGGCCCAAACTGCTATCACCAGCAGGAGGATTTGACACAAAACTGGTAAAGGCCTTGGAAGGAGGCAGATTCCAAACCGAGTATGCAACAGGAGCGCCGACGTTCGACACCTTGCCTCTGAGTATCATCTCGAGCCGGCCCACCAAGTCCACGACAGGAATTCTTCTGTTGGTTACCCGAGTCGAATCAGCAAAGCCTCGATACAGATTGGCTAGATATGCTCTGTCTTTCAGCGGTTGAATGTTCTTGAAAACAAAGTCAGCGACCACAGCTTCTGCAGTCAGACCCCTTTCTTTCAGCAATCCAACTTCAGCTAGCAAAGCCCCTGCTTCAGTTACTTCCTGGTCTGTGAGGGATTCGGTCCAGCTTGGAGTGCGAACATCCGACTGTCTTCCTGACCGTGGGGGGAGAGAATTCCTATGATTCTCCACGATGAACCATTCCATACGCCATCCCTTGATGCTATCCTTGAGCAGGATGTCGAGGTAATCAGCCTTCCTCCCATGGCGCATCTCCAAGCTCGCGCCCCCCACCAGCTAGTGCTGCCCTCCGGCCATCCCAGGGCGACAGTGGTACAAATACTTCCACAGGCCAAAGTGTGGCAGAACTCCGAGAAAAGCTTCCCATAAATGAACAAAGATAGAGACTTGCAGAATGGAATTAGGATTCAGATGGGTCAGATTCAAGCGATAGAAATCAAGGAGACCGCGGAAAAAAGGAGAAATGGGAAGAGCAAGGCCGCGGAGGAGAAAAGGAACGTATATGACGGATTCGTGAGTGTCCTCTGTTGGAACAGTGACCCCACGGCAGATCCGCCAGGAACAGAGCTCCTTCGGAGGAAGAACCCCGATAGATACAAGATGGAGAAGGTCGGATTCAGAGACAACAGACATATGGTTACCTGCGAAAGGCAACTGACTGTTGGGGTCGATGGGGGGGGGGATGACCGCGACGGACGAACTCGAAGCTTTCCGCTTGGGCGCCATTTCAACCTTGCCGGCGAATGGAGCGGAAGCAGCGTTGAAAGAGAGTGGAGAAGGCCTGGGTGCAGAAAAGCAAGAACTAGGGCACAGAATGTGGAGGCGCACGACAGTACAGTGCTTATGGGGTTTTCCGAAGCCAGATGCTGAATCTAAAAAGCGCCCAGTCATCACCCAGCTGTTATCTCTAAAACGCTGGCATGCAACGTCATCACCCGGCCGTTATTTCTAAAGCGCGTGCATGCCACATCATCACTCGGCCGTTATTTCCAAAACAGCCGACGCGGTCCATTCTAACTCAGCGGTTATTTCTAAGAACGTTGACGTTACTAGACTCCACTTGACCACTATCTCCAAAGCGGCCGGCGTGGCCCGTTATCACTCGGCTGTTACCTCTAAAACGCCGACGTTGCCATCGATCACTCGACTGTTACCTCCAAAACACCAACGTCGTCATCAGCCGCCCGGTTGTTGTTCCTAAAGCAGTGACGCAGTTCCAAGGGATTCGGGTGTTACCTCTAAAACACCGACATCACCAATAACCGCTCGGTCGTTACCTCTAAAACACTGACGTGGCCACTATCGCTTAGCCATTACTTCAAAAAGTGCCAACATCGCCAGTAATAACTCGGCCGTCACTCCTAAAGCAACAACGTGATTTCAGATGACTCGGCCGCTATCACCAAAGTGTTGACATCGCGAAGAAAATAGTCAGAAGCGTGATTTGTTGATTCCAAACATCCCTCAGGCATTAATGAGATCGGCGAATGACGGGAAAGCAAAATAAAGCGCACAAGAAGTGAGGCGAAATCACTCTTCATTATAAGGGAAGCATTACCGAACTTACAAACCAACTCATTATGAGTTGATGACCTCCCTACTACTACACTATACTTCACTACTCTATACTACTAACTACTACTACATTATTTCATTATACTACTACTAATCTATACTAATAATTAAAACCAGTGGCATCTAGCCACTGGCCTTGTTGCTGCCCTTGCTGCTGCCCCTGCTGCCGGCCTTGCTGCCGTCGCCGCTGCCACCCTTGCCGCCACCGTCGCCATCGCCTTCGCCGCTGTCACCGCTGTCGTCGCCTTCGTCGCCGTCGCCGCCATCGCCATCGCCATCGCCACCGCCCTCCTCGGACGAGTCCGAGGAGTTCTCCTCGTCCGAGGAGTACTCCGACTCATCCGAGCCTGTGAGCCCGGCGCGCTCGATGGACCGGATGTAAGTCTAGACCTCCGTGGCAATCCCCTGGGAGTCGTCTGAATCTTCAGACGACGCCAGGGGAGAGGCAGGAGCCGGAGAGCCCTTGGACTCGGAGGAGAACTCTTCCTCCGAGTACTCCGAGTCGTCGAAGTCCTCCGAGGGAGGGGTCGGCTCACGCTTGCGTTTGTCACCAGAGCGATGCGAAGAACTACCACCTTTCTTACTCTTGCCCATGTTGGAAATGGAAGGAAGAAGAGAAGGGTAAACAGCAAGCAGCAGTAAGAGATGTGAAAATGCCAGAAAAGCAAGAGCACTATTTATAGAAGAAGAAGGCAACCGCTCACCTCCTACCATGGCCACTAAACAGTCGCAAAAATTCAATATGCAATTCAAACCGTCTGAAGACACGTCAGGCGGCTGACGTCGTTTCATGTAACACGACACCCATTGGGACTCCAGTCAACTGCGCGGGCGATATGATTACGCCTGCGGTCACATCAAGTTACTACTCAGAAGCAGTTTGCTAAACGCTTAGCGTACCAAGCCGTCCCTTGCCTACACCCATTGGGGGGGGATGCCCAGGAATTATCAGTATATTTTCAACACTATCATATCCGAACAGTATATGCAATGAATACTTCAAGACAGAAGAAAGATATCAGAAGGGACCAAAGGAAAGCCAAATATAGCCGATGAGGTACATGTCTAATCGACAGAAGCATCAAAGCACGAAGTGACATGAAGACTTGCCAAGGGCCATCCATCGAACGTCCATTCAGTCGCAGATCAAATAAATGGCAAGACCTAGTAAGATATGGGTAGATCACGTACTCGGCCTCAAAGACAAAAATGTACGCTGACTTCTAAAGCGTAGTATCAATAATATAATGCTGATCTCCAAGGCATTCGGCAAAGGGGAAGGATGATTCCCGGGAAAAAGGCACGAAATGAAGACCTAAGAGCAGATTATTTTCAAAAATCCACTCGAAGCTCGGGGGATACACCCATTGGGTGCACCTCCGGTGCATGCAATGGATCATCATCCCCGAAGAAGTAAAGTGCTAACTTCTAAAGCATAAGGCAAGATCAAGATAAGGCTGACCTCTGAAAAAGCGCAAGTGGAAGATAAAAGTGATCTCTGATAATACTTGAAGTAAAGACCTTCGAGTGGATTATCTGCAAAAATCCACTCGAAGCTTGGGGGCTACACCCATTGGGTGCACCTTCAGTGCACCAATGAAATTTGAAGTCCTACGGTACAAAAATGCTGACTTCCGAAGCATGAGTCTGAGACAGAACACCAAATTTAGAGTAATAAAGGTAGAAAGAGACAGTGAAAAATTGTTTCCACCGGATCACTCAGAACTCAGAAGCAGTGGCCCGGCAGGTTTATCTCCAAGGCATCCTTTGTAAAAGTCAAAGACTGCAAGCTAGATCTTGAGCCGTTTATTTTAGAACTGACTGCAAGCTGGACCTAGGATCCATGGGCCGTTTATTTCAGAATCGACCCAAAGATCGGGGGCTTGTGTGGGACAGATATCCCCCAGGTCCACCAGAAGGATAAAAGACCTCACGAAAGGCCCAAGGGCCCCATAATTCGTAAGGTCATCCCCCTTGTGGGCCTAGGGAGGAATGACCAATGAAGCGAATCGACATAAGGCTGTATCGGCACAAGCCCAAGACGGCCCAACGAATTCGAACAGTAATCACAACAGAGGCCCGACCTTCCCGTGCAGGAGCCCCGTACAACGGAACCAAGCGAGAATGGGTCGGTAGGATTATAGGAGGATAAACTCAGTTGGTTCACTATTTCTTAGGCACACGTTGTTATCATATCTACATGTACCGCCCCACGGTCGAGTATATAAGGCCTAGGGGGCACCCCTTCAGATCAGATGCTCGCTACTTAGCTTCCCACCCAACTCTCTATGTTTTCAGCGCTAGAGAATCCTCTTGTAACCCACCACATAAAGCACTCTCGACAGGACGTAGGGTGTTACGCATCCCAAAGCGGCCCAAACCTGTAAACCGTTGTCCACTGTTTCTCGTGCATCCAGCATGAACCATCGAGCTACAGTCGATAACACCGTCCTACTCCTGAAAGCACCTCGAGGGGTAACCCCAGGTGCGCAATCAGACCCAAAACACCGACAAGTTCCATCTGAGAGGTGACAAGAAGAAGAAGATGAAGAAGGTGGTCTACTACGAGACCGACTCTTCGTCAACCTCCACATCCGGCTCCGAGCCGTTGACTACTTCTAAGCGCCATTAGCGCAAGTAGTATAGTAAGATGCCCCTACGCTATCCTCGTATTTCTAAGCGCGCTCCTCTACTTTCTGTTCCCTTAGGCAAACCACCATATTTTGATGGTGAAGATTATTCTATGTGGAGTGATAAAATGAGGCACCATCTAACCTCACTCCATGAAAGTATTTGGGAAATTATTGAGTTTGGAGCGCAGGTACCTAAGGTGGGGGACAAAGATTACGACTCGGATGAGGCGGCCCAAATCAGGCACTTCAACTCCCAAGCCACGTCTATACTCCTCGCCTCCTTGTGTCGAGAGGAGTATAAAAAGGTGCAAGGGTTGAAGAACGCCAAAGAGATTTGGGACGTCCTCAAAACAGCGCATGAAGGAGATGAGGTGACCAAAGCGCGAAACAATCGAGGGCGAACTTGGTCGATTCGTCCTCAACAAAGGAGAAGAATCGCAAGCAATGTACAATCGGCTAAAGACCATGGAGAACCAAGTGCGCAACCTCGGGAGCACCAAATGGGATGACCATGTAATGGTCAAGGTTATTATTAGATCTCTTGTTTTTCGTAATCCCACTCAAGTGCAACTAATCCGTGGAGATCCTAGATACAAGCTAATGTCTCCTGAGGAAGTGATTGGCAAGTTTGTGAGCTTTGAGCTAATGATCAAAAACTCTAAACACATTGTCAACTTGGAGCAAGGGTCACCTCCACACCCAAGGTGCAACCCGTCGCATTCAATGCGACAGAAGAAGGGAAGAGGGAGTCTACACCAAGTAGGCTTCCAATCGACGCCTCCAAGCTCAACAACGAGGAGATGACACTCATCATCAAGAGTTTTCGTCAAATCCTCAAGCGAAGGAGGGGGAAGGACTACAAACCCCGCTCCAAAAGGGTGTGGTACAAATGTGGTAAGCCCGGTCATTTTATTGCTAAATGTCCAATGTCAAGTGAAAGTGACAGGGACGACGACAAGAAGGGGAAGAAGAAGGAGAAGAAGAGGTACTACAAGAAGAAGGGTAGTGATGCCCACATATGTCGGGAATGGGACTCCGACAAGAGCTCCACCGACTTCTGCTCCGATGAGGACGCCGCCAACATCGCTGTCAACAAAGGTCTTCTCTTCCCCAATGTCGGCCACAAGTGTTGCATGGCCAAGGACGGCAAGAAGAAGAAGGTACATTCTAGAAGTACCCCAAATATACTACATCTAGTGATGAGGGTAGTTCTAGTGATAGTGAAGATAATTTAATGTCTCTTTTTGTCAACCTCAGCATGGACCAAAAGAAAAAATTAAATGAACTAATAGAGGCCATTAATGGGAAGGATGAACTCTTGGAAAGCCAAGAGGACTTCCTTATTAAAGAAAACAAAAAAAATTGTTAAGTTAAAAAATGCTTATGCTTTATAAGTAGAGAAAAATGAAAGCCTGTCTAAAGAGCTTAGCATTTGTAATGATTCAATTATCTCTCTTAGAGATGAAAATGCTAGTCTAAATGCTAAGATTGATGAATTGAATGTTTGCAATGATACAGTTTCTAGTTTTAGAATTGAGAATGATAGTTTAAATGCTAAGATTGAGAAATTAAGTGCTTGTTGAAAGTTTCCTAGAGGGGGGTGAATAGGCAAAACCTGAAATTTATAAACTTAAGCACACACTACAAGCGGGGGTTAGCGTTAGAATTAAAGTCAAGTCTGGGAGAGAGGGGAAAAACAAATCAAATGGAAATAAAGCAAATGAACACAGTGGCTTGTTTTACCGAGGTTCGGTTCTAAAGAACCTAGTCGCCGTTGATGTGGTCACAAAGACCAGGTCTCTTTTAACCCTTTCCCTCTCTCAAATGGTCACCTAGACCGAGTGAGCCTTCTTCCTTAATCTCACAGGTCACTTAGACCCCGCAAGGATCACCATACAATTGGTGTCTCTTTCCTTGCTTATAAAGCACTTGAGAGTAAGAATTGAAAAGAAAAAGAAGGCCAAGCCAAGCAAACAAGAGAAACAAAAGAACACAAGAGATCCTCTCACAAGTCCTAATGCACTAGAGTTGATTTGGGGACTTTGAGTGGATCGATCGCTTTGTTTGTGTCTTAGAGTGAAGTCTATTGCTTTTGTATTCAATGCAATATTCAGAATGCTTGGATGCTTGGTGTGGTGGTGGTTGGGGGATATTTATAGCCCTCAACCACCAAATGGCCGTAGGGGAAGGCTGATGTTGATGGTCGCACCAGACAGTCCGGTGTGCCACCGGACAGGCACTGTAGGCTGTCCGGTGTGCCACCACATCACCCAACCATTAGAGTTCGGGAGCAGTCGACCGTTGGCGTTGTTGACTTCTTGTGGCACCGGACAGCTCCGGTTCATTGTCCAGTGCGCCTCTGACTCTGCGCTCTAACTCTGTCGTGCACTGTTCTTCACTGTAGTGTTGTCCACGTTCTTTTGCAGTCGACCATTGTGCAAGTTAGCCGTTGCTCCGCTGGTGCACCAGACAGTCCGGTGGCACACCGGACAGTCCGATGAATTATAGCGGAGGGCGCCCGAAGAAACCCGAGAGTGGCTAGTTGGACTCAGTACGGTCCTGGTGCACCGGACATTGTCCGGTGGCACACCGAACAGTCCGGTGCGCCAGACCACAACACACTTGGTTTCTTTTGCTCCTTTGTATTTGATCCCTAACTGAAAGGGAAATATGCCATTGGGCAATTTCTATAAGTATTTTGGTGATTAGATGCCCAACACATCTTAATTGAATCCTTGTGTGCTAAATGTGGGAAAAGTTCAAATCAAGGCACGAGGTATGTTTCTAGACGTAATACATTGTTTTTGTATACTAATATGTTTTGTCTAAGTGCTAGAAACTGTTACAAAAGAAAGGGAAAAGAAATGAAAAAGACTTGGCTGTGTGCAGCCAAACTCCAGCTCGGCCTGGCACACCAGACTGTCCGGTGGTGCACCGGACAGTGTCCGGTGCGCCAGGCTAGTCAATGGTGAAGTGGCCGCTCTCGAGAATCGATGGAGTTGGACGTCCATAATTCACCGGACTGTCCGGTGGTGCACTGGACTGTCCGGTGGTGCACTGGACTGTCCGGTGAGACATCCGCGGCGAACTCGTCGCTCTCGGGAAAAGGAACAGGGCGACGTGGCTATAATTCATCGAACTGTCCGGTGGTGCACCAGACTGTCCGGTGAGCCAACGGTCGTCCGCGCCAACGGTCGTCCACGCGATCAACACGCGACACGTGGCTGCTCCAACGGTCGGCTGGGTGCACCGGACTGTCCGGTGTGCACCGGACAGTGTTCGGTGCGCCAACCGGTCCGAGGAGCAACGGTCGACTGTGCCCGATTTGGAAGGAAATCGCGCACCGGACATGCTACAGTGGCTGTCCGGTGGCGCACCGGACAGTCCGGTGCGCCACTCGATAGAAGGCAAGGATAGCCTTCCATGTTGATCTCCAACGGCTCCTAGCTGCCTTGGGGCTATAAAAGGGACCCCTAGGCACATGGAGCAGACACCCAAGCATTCTCTAAGCATACTAAGACATCCAGACTCCGCTCCCACGCATTTGATTCGTCGTGTTAGTGATTTGAGCTTCATTCGAGTAGTGAACTCCCCGTGTTGTCATTTGAGCTCAAGTCCTCACTTGTGTGCGTGCAGCGGGTTGAATCTTGTGTGTGTTGCTTGTCCCTCCCTTACTTCTGTGTTTCTTTTGTGATCATCACTGTAAGGGTGAGAGGCTCCAAGTTGTGGAGATTTTTCATAAACGGGAAAATACTCTAAAAGAAAAGACCGTGGTATTCAAGTTGATCATCGGATCACTTGAAAGGGGTTGAGTGCAACCCTCGTCCATTGGGACGCCACAACGTGGAAGTAAGCAAGTGTTACTTGGCCGAACCACGGGATAAAAATCGCGTGTCTCTTATGTTGCTTTCTCTGTGCTTGTTTTATTCACAAGAACTCGCCTCAAAGCTACTTAGTAGCACTAAGACTTTAATAACTAAGTTTTGTGGCTATTTAGTGTTTAACTTTACAGGATCACCTATTCACCCCCCTTTAGGTGCACTAAGTTTTGTGGCTATTTAGTGTTTAACTTTACAGGATCACCTATTCACCCCCCTCTAGGTGCTCTCAATTGGTATCAGAGCCGTACTCTTCATCTAAGGGACTAACCGCCCGAAGAGATGGATCCTAAGGGAAAGGGGATGGTGGTCAACGACAAGGAAAAGGAATCTGTCTTCAACGAGCCAAGAGACGACAAGCCTACCGACTCAGGCTCAAGTCACAAGAAGAGAGACGGGAAGAAGAAGAGGTGCATCAAAAAGATTATCTACTATGACAGCGATGCCTCGTCTTCTTCACCACACGATGACGACAACGACTCCTCGTCAAAGAAAAAGACGGTTAATCAAAACTATTCATTTGATTATTCCCATATTCCGTACAATTCAAATGCTCATTTGCTATTGGGAAACCTCAACACTTTGATGGAGAAGACTACTCTTTTTGGAGTCATAAAATGCGTAGTCATTTATTTTTCCTCCATCCTAGTATCTGGGAGATTGTTGAAAACGGAATGCATTTTGATAGTACTGACAATCCCGTTTTCATAAATGTGCAAATTCACAAAAATGCCCAAGCTACTACTGTCTTGCTAGCTTCACTTTGCACGGATGAATATAATATGGTGAGTGGCTTGGACAACGCCAAGCAAATCTAGGACACCCTTAAAATATCTCATGAGGGAAACGACGCCACTATGATCACAAAGATGGAGCTAGTGGAAGGCGAGCTGGGGAGGTTCACGATGATAAGGGGAGAGGAGCCAACTCAGACCTACAATAGGCTCAAGACCCTAATCAATAAGATTCGAAGCTATGGAAGCACAAGGTGGGCGGATCATGATGTCATCCGACTCATGCTAAGGTCATTTAGTGTAATTGACCCCCATCTTGTGAATCTTATTCGTGAAAACCGCAGGTACACCAAAATGACGCCCGAGGAAATCCTCAAAAAATTCATAAGCGGGAGGCAAGATATGTAGATGACGCCTTGAACGGTCCACTACCCGTCTACGAGCCACAGCCCGTTGCTCTCAAAGCAACTAGCAGCAAAGAGACGCTACCAAGCAAGGTAGCACAAGTGGAGGCTGCTGGGCTAAATGAAGATGAGATGGCGCTTATCATCAAGCGCTTCAAGACCACACTCAAGGGACGCAAGGAGTGTCCCAACAAGAATAGAACAAGGGGAAAACACTCCTGCTTCAAATGCGGTAAGACTGGTCACTTTATTGCTCAATGTCCCGATAATGAGAATGACCAGGCACAAGAAAGACATGGGAAGAAGGAGAAGAAGAAGAATTACACGAAGGCGAAGGGTGAGGCGCATCTAGGAAAGGAATGTGATTCTGACTGCTCTTCATCAGACTCCGACGATGAAGGACTTGCTACCTCGGCCTTCGACAAGTCCTCACTCTTCCCCAACAAACGCCATACATGCCTTATGGCCAAGGAAAAGAAGGTACACATTCAAGACACTCCCAAATACACTTCATCTAGTGATGAAGAATCTTCTGATAATGAAGTAGACTACACTGACATGTTTAAAGGACTAGATAGAGCTAAGGTAGACAAAATTAATGAATTAATTGATGCTCTAAATGAAAAGGATAGATTGTTAGAAAAGCAAGAGAATATTTTATATGAGGAACATGACAAGTTTGTTAATGTTCAAAAATCTCTTGCTTTAGAAGTTAAATGGAATGAAATGCTATCCTCTGAGTTATCTACTTGCCATGAATCTGTCTCTAGTTTAAGGAGTTTAAATGATGAATTAAATGCTAAGCTAGAGGAAGTCAACAAAACTAGTTCATGTGTAGAACATGTTGTTATTTGTAATAGATGTAAGGATTTTGATGTTGATGCTTGTGATGAACATCTTGCTTCTATTACTAAATTGAACAATGAGGTGGCAAGTCTTAATGCTCAACTTAAGACTTGCAAAGTTGATTTTGATAAATTGAAATTTGCTAGGGATGCCTACACCGTTGGTAGACACCCCTCAGTTAAGGATGGACTTGGTTTTCAAAAGAAAACCAAGAACTTGACGAGCTAAAGGACTCCCGTTCTCAACAAGGAGAAAGGGAAGGCCCCTATGGCTAATAGTCCCCAAAAGAATCAAGCTTACATTTATGATAGAAAATTTACTAGGAATGCTCATAATGATAGATACTATGATCATGCCATGATTGCTTCTAGCTCTACTTATGATTATAGTAGAAATAGGCCTAGACGCAATCATGCTGTGTCTCATGCGCCTAGGAGAAATTATGCTACTCATGCTTCTAGGAAAATGTGCAATGAACCTATTACTGTTTTTCATGTTGCAACACTTCTTTTGTACTTACATGCAAAAATACAAAAGTAGTGGCTAGAAAATTGGGATCCAAATGCAAGGGAGACAAGACTTGTATTTGGGTTCCAAAAGCTATTGTGACTAACCTTGTAGGACCCAACAAGAGTTGGGTACCTAAAACCCAAGCTTAATTACTTGTAGGTTTATGCATCCGGAGGCTCTAGCTGGATAATCGACAGTGGATGCACAAACCACATGACAGGGGAGAAGAAGATGTTCACCTCCTACGTCAAGAACAAGGATTCCCATGATACAATCATCTCTGGAGATGGGAACCAAGGCAAGGTAAAAGGCTTGGGCAAGATTGCCATTACTAACGAGCACTCAATATCGAATGTATTTCTAGTAGAGTCACTTGGGTACAACCTTTTGTCTGTAAGTCAATTGTGTCACATGGGTTACAATTGTCTGTTTACAAATATTGATGTGTCTATCTTTAGAAGGAGTGATGGTTCATTAGCCTTTAAGGGTGTATTAGACGGCAAGCTCTATTTAGTTGATTTTTCGAAAGAGAATGCCGATCTAGATGCATGCTTAATGGCTAAGACCAGTATGGGCTGGCTTTGGCATCGCCGTCTGTTGGGGCGAAGGCAAAGGCGCCACCCTTCGCTCGAAGCCTTCGCTGCAGCAGCTGAACTAACAGAAACAAAACAGGCGGGGACACCCTTCGCTTCTTCCGCTCTAGGCGAAGACTGGCGACGAAGGCCATCCCACGGTGCGGCCTCGTCCAGCTCGGAGGCCCACGTGCAATCCGGCCCGTCGTAACGGGCCCCGCTTGGCCGCCGCGCGTTACGAGCCTATTTTGTAAAAGCATTCCTGTAATTACGGTCTGTAACCCCGCTTTATGGGAATATTCTTGGGATAACCTAGGTACCTGAGGGCACATGCGTCCTTAGCTCGAGGTGCTGCGTGCTCAGGTACCTATAAATACCCCTGCACAGTGCCTGTGAGAGGCCAGATTAACAGAGCTTTTGCCATCTAGCGCGAGTGCCCTGTTGTCATCACTGTTTACCCCTGTTGGATCCCCTTGCAACTGAGAGCAAGTTCCAACATTTGGCGCCCACCGTTTGTGCTACGAGAAAACCACCCACGATGGCACCCAAGAGAGCTAACCCGAAGGCTGACGAGGCTGCGAAGGCAGCACTGCTCGCCGCAAGAAAGGGCAAGGCCCTCGCCCTCACCCAATCCACCCACCAAGAGGCCATTGAAGACGATGTCCCTCGCGCATGCGAAGACGACACCCTCCGCACCTGCGACCCTGAGGGACAACCGCAGCCACCCTCAGGCTTCGCACCACCGGAAGGCGTGGACCTCGCCGAGGACGGTGAAATCCTCGGCGTCTCAGCAGAAGAACAGCTACAGCTGCGCGCCCTGCGCCTCAAGAACCGCAATCTCCAGAGGCAGAAGGAGATACTGGAGGCCAAGCGCCAGCGTGTGTCCGCACTAGCCAAAGTGCGGCAAATGATACGCGACGAAGAGCACAAGGCCCAGGAACTCGAGTGGGAGATTGCGCTGATGCAGCGCGAAGGCCACCTCGGCCTGCAGCACGAGTCACCCCTCCAGCAGCGCGCACAACTCGAAGACACGCGCGAAGGCCACCCCGGCCTACACCATGGGCCACCCCTGCAACACAGCGCGCAACCGGAGGACCCGCGTTTCCCCCAACGCGACCACACCTTCCCGCACGCTGCGCCATTCAAAGGGGTCAACTATCTCGATGAGCGAAGTCCCCTGGCGCCACACCTGCAAGTGACGCCGTGGCCGGCTAACTTCCGGGCAGGGACCTATCCCAAGTACAACGGCAGCACCGACCCGGCTCAATACATAATGAGTTATCAGGTCGCCGTTGCATCGTCCGGGGGGGACGATGCCACAATGGCGAAGTCTTTCATCATCGCCCTCGAGGGCCCCGCACTCACCTGGTTCACCAGGTTGCCTCCGCTGTCCATTGATTCCTGGAGAAGTCTCTGGGACAAGTTCCTGCTCAACTTCCAAGGGTACCGCCCAGATACCGACGCCCTGGCCGAACTTTCGCTCTGCAAGCAGCTAGAAAAGGAGACCCTGAGGGAGTATTACCGCAAATTTCTAACACTCAAGTCACAGCTGCCCTCAGTCGATGACCTGATTGCCATCCACTATGCTATCAGTGGTCTTCGCGCCGGCGTCCTTTACAGCCACTGCATCAGAGATCCGCCAAAGAACCTCCAAGAGTTATATCAGCTGTTTGAAAAGTACGCCAGATCCGAAGAGCTCCACCAGCGCAAGATTGAGTCCCATAGGAAGCCAAAAGATGCTCCACAGTCCAGCCGCACGTGGACAAGGACTCCGCAGCCAGACTCCGGTCGAGACGGCCGCAATCAGCAGCAGGTGCACAACATCGCCAACCAGCATCCCGCTGCCGACCCCCTCGTCGCCAGGAATATCCCCCCCAGGGCCGCGGAAACGGCACTCGTGGCAGGGGCCGAGGGCGTGCGCAGCCGCCGCGCCGATTCTACTGCCTCTTCCATGGCGAAGACTGCGCCCACCAAACCAAAGACTGCCCCAAAACGAAGGCTACCAGAGACAGAATGGCACGGGCGCAGCCAGCCGACAACCCCAGAATTGTCGCGCACAATTACCAACAACCCCCTCCGCCATATATCCACGCTCCCGCCCCGCATCCACCGCACCACGCTTACCAACACCATCAGGAAGTACAAATCGTACCTCCTCCACCCCCACCACCACACCAGCAACATCAAAACATCCCCCATGCCCCAAAGCAGGAAGACTTCGCCGATCAACCATATCGCGGAGTCATCCACATGATAACTGGGGGGTCCAGCACCGACTTCGACACCAAGCGGCAGAAGCGAGACCACTACTGCAGCATCAACCATGTCACCGTCACGGGCCCAGTCGTGCAGACAAAGTGGTCCCACATACCGCTAACCTTCGACGCACGGGACGTCGACTTGCGCAACGCCCCCCACTGCGATGCCATGGTTATCAATTGCAGCGTGGCAGGCTGGGACCTGCACAAGGTCCTCGTTGACAACGGCAGCCAGGCGGACATCATCTTCCTCCACGCCTTCGATCGCATGGGCATAAGCCACAGCCTGCTTAAGCCTTCGGACAACCCGTTGTATGGCTTCGGCGGCAAAGGCACCTTCCCCGTCGGCAAAATAGAGCTGCCTCTCTCCTTCGGTGTAGCACCCAATGCCCGAAGCGAGCAAATAACCTTTGACATTGTGGACATGGTATATCCTTACAATGCCATCATGGGCCGGGGCTCCATCAATAAGTTCGAAGCAGCCATTCACGGACTGTACCTATGTATGAAGATACCAGGTCCGTTAGGCGTTATCACAGTCTTCGGCAATCAACAGACTGCGCGTAACATAGAGCGGGACTTCGTGCCCGGTCAAAGAAACGTGCACTGCCTCACGGCCCAACGCGAAGTCCCCGCGCCTGCCAGCCCAACCAATAAGCAACACGACAAGGCGCAGCTGCAGAGCCACGACGGGACCAAGACTGTCCCCCTCGACCAGGCCACGCCCAGGCAGACAGTCATTATCAGCGAAGACCTTACTTCGCATGAAGAAGAAAAGCTCCTCTGCTGCCTGTCCAAGAACAAAGATGTCTTCGCCTGGTCGGCCCTCGATCTGGTCGGGGTCAGCCGTTCAATAATTGAGCACAGTCTGGGAATCGACCCTTCGGTACGGCCGAGAAAGCAGCGGCTTCGCAAGATGTCCGACGAAAAGACGGAGGCCGCCAAGGCAGAGGTGCACCGCCTCCTGGAGGCCAAATTCATCGAGCCGGTGGCTTACCCCACATGGCTCTCCAATGTCGTAATGGTGCAGAAAAAGAGCGGGAAGTGGCGAATGTGCATCGACTTCACCAGTCTCAATAAAGCCTGCCCAAAGGACAATTTCCCGTTGCCGCGGATCGACAAAATAGTCGATAGCGCGGCCGGATGCGAGGTCATGTCCCTCCTCGATTGCTTCTCCGGTTACCACCAGATATACATGAAGGAAGAAGACAAGGCTAGCACCAGCTTTATAACACTCTTCGGCACATATTGCTTCATCAGAATGCCGGAGGGACTCAAGAACGCCGGGTCCACCTTCTCCAGGCTTACCAAAACAGTGCTCGAGGGGCAGGTTGGCAGAAACATATTCACATATGTAGACGACATTGTCGTCACCAGCAAGAGCAAGGAGGACCACCTTGCCGACCTCGCCGAAACATTCGCGAACATGCGGGACGCACAACTCCGCCTAAACCCGGAAAAGTGCGTCTTCGGCGTTCGCCAAGGCAAAATATTGGGCTACCTGGTATCACACCGCGGCATCGAGGCCAACCCAACCAAGATTCAGGCTATCTTGGACATGACGCCTCCGCAGTCCGTCAGGGACGTCCAGCGCCTGACAGGCAGATTGGCCGCTCTCAACAGATTCATCTCCAGGTCCGCTGAGCGAAGTCTCCCCTTCCTCAAGACACTCCGTGGTGCAAAAGACTTCGCCTGGGGACCAGAGCAGGCGGCGGCCTTCGCCTCATTAAAATAGTACCTAACAGAGTTGGCCGTCCTTACCAGCCCCGACCCCTCGCTCCCCCTGCTGCTCTACGTTGCGGCTTCGCCACATGTGGTCAGCGCGGCACTAGTGCAGGAGCAGACTGTCGAGGGCGTGGTCCGGCAGTGCCCCGTGTATTATGTCTCCAAAGTGCTGACACCGTCCAAGTGCAACATGACAGAGCTGGAGAAGATTGCCTACGCAGTCATCATGTCGTCGCACAAACTGCGCCATTACTTCGAAGCATTCAAGGTCCGAGTAACCTCAAACAGGGGGCTCGGCGAATTATTCAGAAACCCGGAGGCGTCGGTGAGGATTGCCAAGTGGGCGGCCGAACTCTCCGGCTACCACATCTGCTTCGAGCCCAGGACAGCTATCAAGTCTCAAGTCCTGGCAGACTTCGTCGTCGACTGGACTGGGCCAACAACACAGCCAGATCCATCCGCAGAGAAGACTTGGACGATCCATTGCGACGGCGCATGGTGCCATGCGGGGGCAGGCGTCGCTGCAGTCATCACCTCACCAGTCGGGGTCAAGCACAGATATGCAGCACGACTCAGCTTCAATCTGGAATCCGACAGATGCACAAATAATATAGCAGAATACGAAGCAGTCATCCTCGGCCTCCGCAAGCTAAAGGCCCTCGGAGTCACCACCTGCATCATCAAAACAGACTCCAAGGTAGTTGCCGGCCAAGTCGAGAAAGACTATGCAGCCAAGGACCCCGCGCTCATGCAGTACCTCGCGGCCATCCGAAGTCTCGAGAGGCAGTTCAAGGGGTTCACCTTGCAGCATGTGGATCGGGCCAAGAATGAGGAGGCCGACGCATTGGCCAAGGCCGCGGCCAGGGGCGAAACTCTGCCCTCCGACGTGTTCTTTCATGTCATCGGCACGCCAGCAGTCCGGAGCCCCGAAGGGCTCCAAATAACCAATGACAGAGAGGGCCACCGCATAGTCAACCTTATCATGACCGAAGACTGGCGGGCACCCATAACCCTGTTCCTACAGGGGTATTATCATCCAGCCGACATCAGTGAGGCCAAGCGTCTCAGACATCGAAGCCGAGACTTCGCTCTGATTGAAGGCCAACTCTACAAAAAAGGGGTCAGTCAGCCAATGCTTAAGTGCGTCACCGAGGCCGAAGGCATGCAGATTCTACGTGAAGTCCACAGTGGCACGTGCGGCTCACACGCAGGGCCGAGGGCCCTAGCTGCTAAGGTGATCCGCCAGGGCTTTTACTGGCCCGCAATGATCTGCGCCGCAAATCGGGTCACATGGTCCTGCGAAGCCTGCCAGAAGTTTTCTCCTCGGTCAGGCGGCCCTTCGCAGTATACAAAGCTGATCGCCCATACATGGCCTCTCCAGCGCTGGGGTCTCGACATTGTCGGACCCCTGCCCACCGCTCAGGGGAACCTTAAGTTCGCCTTCGTCGCGGTCGAGTACTTCACCAAATGGATCGAGGCACGGGCTGTTTCTACAATAACATCAAAGACTGCCCAAAAATTCTTCTGGCAGAACATCGTTTGCCGCTTCGGAGTACCGTCCGAACTAACAGTCGACAACGGCATGCAGTTTGACAACCAAGACTTCAAGGATTTTTGTTTCTCCATTGGCACCAAGCTTGCCTTCGCCTCAGTCTATCATCCGCAGTCCAACGGGGTCGTGGAGCGCGCCAACGGGAAAATCTTCACAGCTATCAAGAAAATGCTCCTTGATGAAAAAAGGGCAGATGGACCGATTTCTTACCTGAGGTAGTCTGGGCACTAAACACGACTGAGTGCAGGGCGACCGGGTTTACTCCCTTCCGTCTTCTATACGGATCGGAGGCCATGACCCCGCAAGAAATAAAGCACGGGTCCCCGCGAACAGTTCCGTCAGCCGTCCCTGATGTGGACGAGCCAACCTCAAAGGATCTCATCGACGGAGACCGTGTCTTCGCCCTACAGGACCTGAACAAATACCAAGCCCAGACCAAAGCATGGCGCGACCACTCAGTCATCCCGAGGGAGTTCAGCGAGGGGGACCTCGTACTCGTTCGAACAGCTCGGACGGAGTCCAAGGGCAAACTGGAGCCCAGGTGGGAGGGCCCCTTCATCGTCAAGACAAAAGCTTCCCCCAACGCTTACAGGCTCACAACGCCAAACGGTGAGGACCTGGAGCACTCCTGGAACATCGACAACCTTCGCAAATTTTTTGTTTGATTCCTCAGGGCTGTCTTCGCCCTTGTAATTCGCAAAAACAATCTTGTACCGGCCCGCACTCTTTTCCTCCCGGGGGGTGAGGTTTTTAACGAGGCGGAGCCATGTAATATATGTGTGAAAAATCCCCCGCAAAGACATGCGTCGAAAAAGACCGCGACGACGGTCTTCGACATTCGACCAACACGAGGTCACCGCGAGGCTAAGCGCTAGCTACCCTCGCGTGCGACAAATCCACGCAGAAGTCGCCCAAGGGTGCAGCCGGATTAGCACAACAAGTGCGGAAAAAAATCTAAGTCTATCGCGAAGACTATCCGCGCAGAAGTCGCCTAAGGGTGCAGCCCGATTAGAACAACAAGTGCGAAAAAAATCTAAGTCTATCGCGAAGACTATCCGCGCAGAAGTCGCCTAAGGGTGCAGCCGGATTAGCACAACAAGTGCGAAAAAATCTAAGTCTATCGCGAAGACTATCCGCGCAGAAGTCGCCTAAGGGTGCAGCCGGATTAGCACAACAAGTGCGAAAAAATCTAAGTCTATCGCGAAGACTATCCGCGCAGAAGTCGCCTAAGGGTGCAGCCGGATTAGCACAACAAGTGCGAAAAAATCGAAGACTATTCGTGCAGAAGACACCTAAGGGTGCAACCGGACTAGCACAACAAAGGCAGAAACAACAACATCAAACCGTCCACGCCAAGACCAACTTTAATCACACCAACACAGCACAACAAAACAAACCAGACAAAGTACACAATGCCTTCGCACACACATATGCAAGCGAGGGCACACAATTTCATCATACAAGCCTCTACATATACAAGCGAGGGCACCACACTCTACATCGGCTCAACCTTAGGAATAATTCCCATCTCCCTATAATTAAATAACATTATCCTGAGCTCCTCACCCGCAAAAAGACTTCGCAGTTCCCCTTCACCTATATTCTCGGCGGCCGGCAAAGACAACAGTTCCTGCCGGCCAGCCCCACTCACACGAAGCCGAGCCCCCTCCGCCCCACTAACTCTACGTTTCGCAACTGCCCTTCACCGCCGTCGCCCGGTGCTAGGACCTGGCACATCTCCTGCATCCGCGGCGTGCGGCGAGGCCTCCGTCGCAGCCACATCCAAGGCCGCGAAGTAGTCCAAGTCCTCCGACGACTCCTCAGTCCACTCAATCGAGCTCCCAGAGTCAGCACAATCAAAAAACTCATATGCAGAACCACCACATTCATTACCATCTTCCGCGGTCGTAGCCGCCAAAAATTTAGTAGTAGCGGTTGTGTGCGCAGGCCCAAAATCTTGAACCTGCGCAGCAACCAAAATTCAGTAACATGTACAAATTTCCCCAACCCTCTACACCTACTACGCCACCTGCGACGGCCCTGACGTTGCGGGAGCCTTCGCCGTTGGCTCCGCCGTTGCTTCCGCTGTTATCTCCGCCGCTACCGCTGCGGGATCCTCAGCACTCGGCGCGGCAGCTGCAGAAGCATCAGGCGTGCCTTCGGCGACCTCTGGGGGCAGGCCTTCGCCGGCCGCAGCGGATGCGGCCGGGGTCGGCGCCAGGGCGACCCCGGACACAGCCTCCGCCGGGGTCGACTCCGGGTCAGTCAGCATGCTGTTCAGCGCCCCGAAGTCGTCGACCCTCTCGCCACGCCGCCTAAGCCAAGACACACAAAATTCATTAAACACACACACAGCCCACGTCCAACAAATACCAAACAAGCGAAAACGTTACCTGAGCCCTCGCCGTCTCGGCGCGCTCCCTGACCACCTCGCGCCCGTGTGGACCCCACAGCCGGTCGAAGATAGCTCCGGCGGAATCCTTCACTACGGGGTCCTCAACCTTGAAGATATCTTGCTCAAAGTCTTCTTCGACTTGGTCAAAGACCTCGAAGTGCCGGCACCCTTCGCGGGAGAGCGCGTTCATCGCCCCCTCGCAGGTGACCAGGGAGGCATACGCCATAAACCCCTCCACGACAGTGGGGAGCGCCTGCAACTCCTCCTGCACCCACTCCAGGCACCGAAGTCCGGGCTCTCGGTCCGGCACTTCGAATTCACCGGTCCCCGCGTCGAGGCCACGGTATGTATCTACAAGCAGTTGGCGCGTCCGCTCTGCCTCCGCTCGTGCCGCGGCCTCGGCCCCCTTCACGTGGCTCTCCAGGGCGGTGAGCCGCTCCTGCAACTGCTCGGCGCGCTCCCTGACAAGATTGCCCTCCGCCCGTGCCAGGTTGGCCTCCGCCTGCGTAGCCTGCGCCTTGACAAGGGCCTCGTTGGTCTCCCTCCTTTCCCCCGCCAGCTGGCGACGGAGGGCGGCCTTCTCGTCCTCCAGTGTGGCCACCTTGTCCGCCAGCTTGCGACACTTGCTGTCGGCGGCCGATTTTTTGTGGACGGCGTCAGCGTGTTGTGTCCGAAGTCTTTCGACTTCGGCAGCCACAGCTGCCGTGAGGGCCCCCGACGCAGTGCGGCTAGCGAAGTCAGCCACCTGCAGAGCAATCGTAAGACTGCGGCCCCAGCAAGCCAAAAAAAAGGGACGAAGTCCAACTCAGCGGACCTGACGTAGCGCCTCCGTCACCTCCGTCAGCCGGCGGGACGCTGCGCCCGCCTCATCCATGACAACCGCGAGGGCCGACGCCTCGCCTCCGGCGCTAAGAGCCCCGCCCTTCGCCTTCGGCGCTGCGGCAGCCGTCGTGGTCGCCGCGCCAGGCGCAACCACAGCAAGTTGGCCTTCGCCCAGCCCTGCAATGTACCAATGAACCGATTAAAAAAAGAAAGAAAAGCCAACGACTTACCATCGAGATAGTCGTCCACACTAATATCGGTGACGAAGTCGGCGACACGTTTGCCCGCCAACGGCAACGCTCGGGCCGCCTTCGCGACCTCCGCCACTCCGCTGGACGGCGGCACCGCCTTCGCCGACTTCGAGCCTTCGGCGCCTGCCGTTGCCTCCGGCGCCTTGCTAGATGCAGGGACGCCCGACTTCGCCGCCAGCGGCGGCCGGCCTCCACCGGAGACCGCAGCCTTCGCAGTCCCCCGCTGCCTCTTCGGCCTGGCTTCAACGAGCCTGACAGCCGCCTGGCGCTTTTGTGCAGCTCCCTGGCGATCCTTGTCCATCACTGCTGACACAACAGCAGCAATATTCCGCCCGTAAGGAAATACCCTCCATTCACGAACCATGCGAGATGTAAAAAAGTCCTCGCCAGCCGCGCGGGGGACAGGAACATTCCTAGGCCAACAACCCCCGGTAACCCTCAGCATCCGAGCCGAAGACTCCCGGAGCTCGGGCGAAGACATCCTTTCCCCCGGGGCCTCGCACGTCTTCATCAACTCTCTAGCAAAACGATCAGAAACCCCAAGTCCTCCCATAGCAGTACCTAATTTTCTCTTTTTAGAGGACGGGGCGGCCGCCGGCGCAGGGTCGTCTCCGGTCTCCACCGCCGGTTTCTTCCCACGGCGGTCCACATCGTCTTGACCAGGGTAGCCGTCATATGGCAATTGATTTAATTCAAAAACCCTGTTCAAGCGGTCATTCGACCCGCGGATATCCCAGCTGCGCTGGCCCTCTGTCCTCGGCACGTAGCGTCCAACAAGCCGCATCGCCCCATCCTCCGCCTCACGCACAACGGCGGCCGGATCGAGATTTTGCAGATTCAGGGTCAAGGCGGGACTCCGCACCACCCTTCCACCATGAAAAGGCATCTGGCGAGGGCATACTTCGCCCAACGCCCAGCCATGCGCCAATGGCCACACCCCGTACGCCACAAATTCTTCAACCAAGTCGCGCCCACTGCTCAGGCCGGCGGCGCACCGAAGAGCCCCTTCGTCCTCATCCTCCTCCGCCACTTCAAAGGGCGGAAACGCTGAGTAAAAATGAGAACACATCGCGGACACGGGGAGTCCCTCATGGCCTTCGACGGTACCCTCAGCGACGTAAAACCAAAATTCATTCCAGTTGCCCCACTTGTTGCGGGCGCAAGGAACCAACTCGACTACCTGCATCGTGGTTTTGTCGGTCTTCGGCGTGAATGTGCAGGATCCAAACTGAGCGACTTCGCCTCCAATCATCCTCTTCTGCCAATGCAAACAATAATACTTCGCAAAAACTTCCACCGATGGCTGTCCGCCGTACGAAGTCGTCGCCCAGACATACTTCGACAGAGCCACTATGGCATTCAGTGTCAGCTGGTGTATTTGAATGTTGAACCTGCGCAGGACTTCGCCAACAAATCGGTGCGCAGGCAAGCGGAGTCCGGCGGCGAAGAACGCCTCGAAAACGACCAACTCGCCCTCTGGCTCGGGGACTTCTTCCGTCCCCGGGACTCGACCAACTCCGCCGCCGAAGTAACCCAACCGCTGCATATCTTGCACACGGGCCGACGACATCCGCGATACGCCGAAATCAACAGAATCGCCGGCGTGCAACTCCTCCGCCATTAAACTACTCAGCGTCTCCTCAGACGAGGCGGCGGCCGGCGGCGAGGGAACGGCCGGCGGCGTAGCGGCAGCGGAAGAAGACGAGGACGGCATCGCAACGTACCGTCGGCGGCGGCGGGCGGTCTGCTTCACTCGAGCCAGATCTCCGGCGAACAAGAGCGCGGCGGGCAGACGAGCAGCAAGACGGCGGAAAGGGCGGCTAGGGTTTTCGCGGAGCGCGGAAGGTGAAGTTCAAAAAGCACCGACCCCCGCCCCCTTTTATAGACAGGGCGCAGCTCTTCGGGAAACCCGCAATCCAACAGGGCGCGGCGCTTCGGGAAACCCGCAATCCAACAGTACGCCGTCAATCAACGGTCACATCAAAAACCCCCACGGAACCACCTCGAGCGAGGGCAGCGTCTCCGCCATCTAACGACGTCTTCGGCACCAGGTGACTTTGTCGAACTGGTCCCTCGGAGGGCAAATGTTGGGGCGAAGGCAAAGGCGCCACCCTTCGCTCGAAGCCTTCGCTGCAGCAGCTGAACTAACAGAAACAAAACAGGCGGGGACACCCTTCGCTTCTTCCGCTCTAGGCGAAGACTGGCGACGAAGGGCATCCCACAGTGCGGCCTCGTCCAGCTCGGAGGCCCACGTGCAATCCGGCCCGTCGTAACGGGCCCCGCTTGGCCGCCGCGCGTTACGGGCCTATTTTGTAAAAGCATTCCTGTAATTACGGTCTGTAACCCCGCTTTATGGGAATATTCTTGGGATAACCTAGGTACCTGAGGGCACATGCGTCCTTAGCTCGAGGTGCTGCGCGCTCAGGTACCTATAAATACCCCTGCACAGTGCCCGTGAGAGGCCAGATTAACAGAGCTTTTGCCATCTAGCGCGAGTGCCCTGTTGTCATCACTGTTTACCCCTGTTAGATCCCCTTGCAACTGAGAGCAAGTTCCAACACCGTCTAGCACATGTTGGGATGAAGAACCTTCATAAGCTTCTAAAGAGAGATCATGTGTTAGGACTAACCGATATCTGTTTTGAGAAAGACAGACCTTGTGCAGCATGTCAGGCAAGGAAATAGGTGGGAAGCACTCATCACAGCAAGAACGTGATGACAACATCAAGACCACTAGAGCTTCTTCACATGGACCTCTTTGGACCCGTTGCCTACCTCAGCATCGAGGGAAGTAAGTATGGTCTTGTAATTGTTGATGAATTTTCCCGCTTCACTTGGGTATTCTTTTTGCAGGACAAATCAGAAACCCAAAGGACCCTAAAGCGCTTTCTAAGGAGGGCTCAAAACGAATTTTGGCTAAAGGTGAAAAAGATGAGAAGCGACAATGGGTCCAAGTTCAAGAATCTGCAAGTTGAGGAGGAAGGCATCAAGCACGAGTTCTCCGCTCCCTACATACCACAGCAAAACGGTGTAGTAGAGAGGAAGAACAGGACGCTAATCAACATGGCGAGAACGATGCTTGGAGAGTTCAAGACGCCCGAGCGGTTTTGGTCAGAAGCTATGAACACAGCCTGCCACACCATAAACCGGATCTATCTGCATCGCCTTCTCAAGAAGACCTCCTACGAACTTACCGGTAACAAACCCAATATCTCTTACTTTCGTGTATTTGGGAGCAAATGCTACATTCTCGTGAAGAAAGGTAGACATTCTAAATTTGCTCCCAAGGCAGTAGAAGGGTTTTTACTAGGGTATGACTCAAATACAAAGGCGTATAGAGTCTTCAACAAATCATCAGGTTTAGTTGAAGTCTCTAGCGACGTTGTATTTGATGAGACTAATGGCTCTCCAAGAGAGCAAGTTGATCTTGATGACATAGATGAAGAAGAAGTTCCGACAGCCGCAATGCGAACGATGGCGCTAGGCAATGTGCGACCACAAGAACCACATGAAGAAGATCAACCATCTTCCTCTACGATGGTGCATCCCCCAACTCAAGATGATGAACAGGTACCTCAAGAAGAAGGGCATGATCAAGGGGGAGCACAAGAAGATCAAGTGATGGAGGAAGAAGCACCACGGGTTCCTCCAACTCAAGTCCGAGCAACGATCCAAAGACATCACCCCGCCGATCAGATTCTAGGTGACATCAGCAAGGGAGTAACTACTCGCTCACGATTAGCTAATTTTTGTGAGAATTACTCGTTTGTCTCTTCTATTGATCCTTTCAGGGTAGAAGAGGCCTTGTAGGATCCGGACTGGGTGTTGGCCATGCAGGAAGAGCTCAACAACTTCAAGAGAAATGAAGTTTGGAGCCTGGTGCCACGTCCAAAGCAAAATGTTGTGGGAACCAAGTGGGTGTTCTGCAACAAGCAAGACGAGCACGGGGTGGTGACAAGAAACAAGGCTCGACTTGTGGCAAAAGGTTATGCCCAAGTCGCAGGTTTGGATTTCGAGGAGACTTTTGCTCCTGTGGCTTGGTTAGAGTCTATTCGAATATTATTAGACTATGCCGCTCACCACTCTTCTAGGCTGTTCCAAATGGATGTGAAGAGCGCTTTCCTCAATGGGCCAATCAAGGAGGATAACAGGTATCCCGACCACATGTATAAGCTCTCTAAGGCGCTTTATGGACTTAAGCAAGCTCCAAGAGCATGGTATGAATGCCTTAGAGATTTCTTAATTACTAATGCTTTCAAGGTTGGGAAAGCTGATCCCACTCTTTTTACCAAGACTTGTGATGGTGATCTCTTTGTGTGCCAAATTTATGTCGATGACATAATATTTGGTTCTACTAACTAAAAGTCTTGTGAGGAGTTTAGCAGGGTGATGATGCAAAAGTTCGAGATGTCAATGATGGGTGAGTTGACCTACTTCCTTGGGTTCCAAGTGAAGCAACTCAAAGACGGCACCTTCATTTCCCAAACGAAGTACACTTAGGATCTTCTTAAGAGGTTTGGGATGAAGGACGCCAAGCCCGCGAAGACACCGATGGGAACTGATGGGCATGTTGACCTCAACAAAGGAGGTAAGTCCATTGATCAAAAGGCATACCGGTCCATGATAGGTTCATTGCTTTATTTATGTGCTAGTAGACCGGACATTATGTTTAGTGTATGCATGTGTGCTAGATATCAATCCGACCCCAAGGAATGTCACCTTGTGGCCGTTAAGCGAATTCTTAGGTATTTAGTTTCTACGCCTTGCTTTGGGATCTGGTATCCAAAGGGGTCTACCTTTGACTTGCTTGGATACTCAGACTCCGATTATGCCGGGTGCAAGGTTGATAGGAAGAGTATATCAGGGATGTGCCAATTTCTAGGAAGGTCCCTGGTGTCCTGGAGTTCCAAGAAACAAACCTCCGTTACCCTATCCACCATTGAGGCCGAGTACGTTGCCGCAGGACAGTGTTGCGCACAACTACTTTGGATGAGGCAATGAAGCGCCCCAATCCTCTGGGATTCAAATGTGATACAATTACTAGTCCTAGGAGGCTAGTAAACACATTTATACATCAGATGATTCCAGATCTGCTTAAACGAGACAAACCTATAAAGGTGGCGATCAACTTTAATAGTTGGTCCACAACTCGGGACATATCATCAGAGTGGGGCTGAAGCAGCCCGATATACGCCGCTAAGCAAATCAGCGGTCCAACAGACATAGGCAAGATTGGGAACAGTCGTAACTCTTACCCGATCTCCTTTTTCTAAAAAACAACAAATAAGCAAGGGTGAGTACAAACGTACTCAGCAGCCCACCTTCACCCACGGAATGGGGAAATCAGATATAATGCATGGAATATGTGGACCTCAGGATATTTTGCAGAAACAACAATATTTGATGCAGGGTTGTTTTATAAAACATTTTGCATTTTTCAAAGTGCATCCTCTCCCAAAGGAGCAGGACGTTTTTCAATATTAGAACAAAATCCCCTGGACTAAACCATCCAGGTATCTCAGTAGTTTCCCACTGGTTTTCTTTTTTTCAAAAACAGCTACTGGACTTCCCATCCACCATAGCTCACGGCTCAACCGCCGGACCTTTTAAAAACCACTTTTCTCAAAAGCACCTTTTTTTTGGAAAACAAAACACTAATTGTCATACCACACCAAACTCGTCCATTCCTGTGGACATAGACTATTCGAATAGGTTTGAACTCTGCGCAGAGGGGTACACTTTACCCACTAGTCCGGCTCTACAATCTCATGGCCAATGAGACCCGAATCCGAATCTCTTTCTTTCCTCGCACGTCCTTACCTTAACGGTTATACCGGAAGGAGTCAGGCCACCACCATGCCCAAACCAGACAAAACATTCCCCCTCCTTATCCTCCCGGTGCTCCCCAGCCTTCATAACCCTGGGGTTTGAACCGTACGAGTTCAGATTGAGTGACTGCCCACACAGTCTCGAGTGGTTGTACTTATCATGAGTACAGGTAGTGAAGGATGACAAACCGATCCTTATGTGAGGGGACAATCCTTCTGCTCACGCCTAAACCAGCTGAGCCATCACCTTAGGCCCTCCCCAAAACTAGGGAGTCCCTGATCATCCCTACTCAAAGGTGATAAGGATGAAAACCCTTCATCATACACATTTTAAAAAGCATTTTCTTTTGAAAACTCACACCTTTCCTCAAATCATTTGTAACAAATATATTAGGGATTGATTGCGGCAAGCGACTGGTTGGCCATAATAACTTGTCTCAAAATCATATCATGCATAAAATAACAGGCTGAGGGTTGTGGTTGAAAAATCATAGGTAATTTATGCATCAAAGGGATCCAGTGAGCTTGCCGTGCTTATCCGGCGAAGGGGGGAGCTCGCGGAACTAGCTTCTAGCTCCACAGTCTAGCGTAGACATGCAGATTTGGCCTCCACGAGACGGCACGAACGCTCTGATAACTATGCAACATGAACAATTGTAGCATCCCAAAAATTCAAATCCTAAAATTTTCTCAAACTCGCCCTAAATTCAAAATGAATTTCAAGTTTCATTTCAAAATGTTTGTTTGCGAGTTGATATCAACAAATAAAATATAGTGGTCTATATTATCTCCAAAATCCTCCTCAAAATATCCTACAAATATTTCCCGAGTGATCCCCCTCAAATTCTTTCCAGAAATACTGCCCAGATATTTCCCTAGTGATCCCCTTCAAGTTCTTTCCAGAAATACTACCCAGATATTCCACCGATATATCTTCGGATATTTTCCTCTTGAGAAATACCTTTAGAATCATTTTTCAAGACCCTACAAATATTTTCTTCATAACTTTCCTCATGCCCATACGTATACGTATGCCTCCAGTGTCATACGGTGAGCTCTACAAGCTAATTACACTTATACAAGACAAATACATGCTAATCTCCCACTAATCCTCTCATCCTCCCACTAATCCTCTCATCCCTCCCCCTAATCCCCCCACCATGGCTATAAATAGAGGGGCAAGGGCCTCCTCTCATCCCACCCCAAGCCATTTCATGGCAACTCTTCAGCCCCCCCCCCCCACACACACCCACTCCATGTTCCACACAAGCACACACTAGCACAAGGATCGTTCGGTCGTTCTTCGATCGTTCGTCCCCCTGTTCTTAGTTTGTTCGTTCGTTCGTCCGATCGTTCGTCCGATCGTTCATGGTTCGTTCGTTCGTTCGTCCGATCGTTCGTTCGTTCGTTCGTCCAAATAATCTTTTTCATGCCGTTATGCTGCCGAAATTCCGATCGTTCGTTATTTCGATCATTCGATCGTTCATCGTTCGTTCATAGTTCCTATTCATCGTTCATCGTTCGTTCATAGTCCCTATTCATTGTTCTTTCAGATAATCTTTGTCCTTCCATTATGCTGCCGAAATTCCGATCGTTTGTTCGTTCGATCATTCGATCGTTCATCGTTTGTTCATAGTTCCTATTCATCGTTCATCGTTCGTTCATCGTCACTATTCATCGTTCGTCGTTCGTTCATACGAAATATTCACCGTCACTATTCATCGTTACTATTCATCGATGATATCTATGGTAACCTTTTCGTCGTCACTATTCATCGTTACTATTCATCATTGCTATTCATCGATCATCCGATCACCCCAAATTTCAACTACTCATTCATCATGCTGTCCAGTCCACCTAAGACCATATTCCAGTCATACGAACTCCGATGACTGTGATTTTTCGTCCAGTAGGGAACTTCCCATCTGGTCACCCATCCCAGGTTTCTCCAAGTTGAGCATGCTTAACTTTGAGATTCCTTTGAACTAGGCTTCCAAACTCAGATTCCAATAAATCTTGTTTCTAAATTCTTATCGAATTATTCCCTATCCAACCATGTCATCCCTTAAGCATGGTTCATATTCTAGAAAACTCCTAAAATACTCTTGTCCCATATTCTGCCTATAACTCTCCTGTTCATACTAAGTCAGACGATTCATTCGTCACTATTCTCACCAACAGTGAACTTCACTGTGCTACACCACATACACCCAGCTATAAATACACCCAGCTACCCTCTCCCTCTCCACACACACTCAACACCCTCAGCTAAGGCAAACACCCCACCCACTCAGTTACTCCACTGTGCCGGCTACACGTATAGTGTCGCTTCGCCTCCAGTCCACCCTCCTCGTAAGCACCTCCGCTCCACCACTAGTAGTATCTCAACACCACATGACATAGATTCTACTCAAGACTCTACCCATCCATATATCGCTATTATGACCACTATACTAAATATTTGTTGGTATACTTGCTGGTTTGTATGTTTGCTTGTTCATGTTGCATAGTTATCAGAGCGTTCGTGCCGCCTCGTGGAGGCCAGGTCTGTAAGTCTATGCCAGGCAGTGGAGCTAGAAGCCAGTTTCGCGAGCTCCCCTTCCCCCTTCGCCGGATAAGCACGGCAAGCTCACTGGATCCCTTTGATGCATAAATTACCTATGATTTTTCAACCACAACCCTCAGCCTGTTATTTTATGCATGATATGATTTTGAGACAAGTTATTATGGCCACCCAGCCGCTTGCCGCAATCAATCCTTGATATATTTGTTCCAAAATGATTTGAGAAAAGGTGTGAGTTTTCAAAAGAAAATGCTTTTCAAAATGTGTATGATGAAGGGTTTTCACCCTTATCACCTTTGAGTAGGGATGATCAGGGACTCCCTGGTTTAGGGGAGGGCCTAAGGTGATGGCTCAGCTGGTTTAGGCGTCAACAGAAGGATTGTCCCCTCTTATAAGGACCGGTTTGTCATCTTTCACTACTTGTACTCATGATAAGTACAACAACTCGAGACTGTGTGGGCAGTCACTCAATCTGAACTCGAACGGTCCAACCCTAGGGTTATGAAGGCTGGGGAGAACCGGGAGGATAAGGAGGGGGAATGTTTTGTTCGGTTTGGACATGGCGGTGGCCTGACTCCTTCCGGTATAACCGTTAAGGTTAGGACGTGCGAGGAAAGAAAGAGATTCAGATTCGGACCTCATTGATCATGAGATCGTAGAGCCGGACTAGTGGGTAAAGTGTACACCTCTGCGCAGAGTTTGAAAACCTATTCGAATAATCTGTGTCCACAGGAATGGATGAGTCTGGTGTGGTATGACAATTAGTGTTTTGTTTCAAAAAAAAGAGGTGCTTTTGAGAAAAGTGGTTTTTAAAAGGTCCGGCGGTTGAGCCGTGAGCTATGGTGGACGGGAAGTCCAGTAGCTATTTTTGAAAATGAAAACCAGTGGGAAACTGCTGAGATACCTAGATGGTTTAGTCCAGGGGATTTTGTTCTAATATTGAAAAACTTCCTGCTCCTTTTGGAGAGGATGCGCTTTGCAAAAATACAAAATGTTTTTCAAAACAACCCTGCATAAAATATTGCTGTTTATGCAAAATATCCTGAGCTCCACATAATCCAAGCATTATATCTGATTTCCCCATTCCGCGGGTGAAGGTGGTCTGCTGAGTACGTTTGTACTCACCCTTGCTTATTTGTTGTTTTTCAGAAAAAGGAGATCGGGTAAGAGTTACGACTGTTCCCAACCTTGCCTTTGGCTGTTGGACCGCTGATTTGCTTCGCTGCGTATATCGGGCTGCTTCAGACCCACTCTGATGATATGTCTCGAGTTGTGGACTAACTCTTAAAGTTGTTCGCCACCTTTGTAGGTTTTTCTTGTTTAAGCAGATTTGGTATCATCTGATGTATAAATGTGTTTACTAGCCTCCTGGGACTAGTAATTGTATCACATTTGAGTCCCAGAGGATTGGGGACGCTTCAGGTGGTACCAGAGCTGTTAGGTTGGCCGCAGGACGTAACCCTTAGCCTTGATCCAAAAGTTTTTGAGTCAAAACTATTTTCTTAAAAAATTTCTTGCTCTCATGCCTTCATTTCAAAAATGCTTTCCTCCTTTCCTTCTCTCAGAAGTCAGATGGAGGTTCGTTGCCAAACCAGCTTTTGCCAGAATGAAGATGGTTTCCCCAAGTTGCTGAGAGCATGCACAGTTCGCCTCGGAATCAGGAGCCAGCCAGAGTATGATGGTCGTGAATTCGTCGAGCATGGCACAGAGAAGTGTGTCGTGACTGTATACATTGGATCCAGTTCGCACCATGTGGAATGGAGTGTCACTGCTGCTGGGCACAGATTCAAAGACACCTACCAAGTCGTCGCCCGCAAGGCATTGAGAGCCCTATGTCAGCTCTATGAAGAAGAAGTGGCCGACACCCCGCTCAGATTCTTTCCGCCCTTTCAGAGAGACCGTCCCGTTTGGATGGCCAGAATGCGTGCATTGAAAGGGCAGCAACTGCTTGAGGATGACCCCACAGTCATGTACCTCACTGCATACCTGCTCACCCTGGATGCCCAGTATGATTTCTTGGCTCGGCACCACCGTCAGATGATTGCCCAAGCAGAAGATGCAGAGAAGCTCAACCGTCAGCTCCATGTGGATCTCACCACAGCTCAAGCCCATGCAACTGCATTGGAAAGTCGTGAAGTCATTGCGGTTGAAGCCCTGAAGCAAGCCAAGGATGAGCACGTCCAGAAGCTGATAGAGGCCTACTTGGTAACCCATAACCAACGTAGAGCCCTACGGATCCAAGATCCCGCTTCATCCAACACAGTTCAATCCGTGAGAGTTGAAGATCCCCAGATTCTTGAAGGTCACCCGGTCTCTATCAGAGGAGAGAAGAATGCTTGGGAACTCCTAGAAGGAGCCATAGTCTTGGAAGGAATTCCAGTCTTCCCTCAGGCTATGGATAAGCAAGAGCACCCTGAATCCTCCCAAGATCCCCCACCGGAGTTGTTTGAGCCCCTCACCATGAAGAAGATTCCAGCACCATCCCTTGAAGTCAAGGAAGAAGCTGCAAGCACCCCACCAGCACCGCTGCCCTCTAAGGAGCTACAAGAGCCAGTCCCGCTTGAAGAAGAGTTCGACCCCGTCTTGCCATCTCAGTCTTCGCCAAAATAAGTCATCAACATCAGCTCCCTGTTGACCCATCCAGGAAATGTCTCAGATTGAAGTTGTGTGCAAGCCTTGCCAGAAGAGAAGTTGCCTGGTCTAAAGTTAGTATGCCCAGTCCTCTGCATGCATTTGGTAGTGAAGTTTTTCTTCACTTTGGCTAGAGCCCTGCATGTATGAGAGGTAATCGTGTAGTCCCGTGCTTTGAAAAACTCTATTTGTGTGGCCCCTAGGGCATTTCAAAATGAATTTCGCTTGATGTTTTCTCCCCTTTCGTGTGCATATGTGATGCCTTAACGTTAGTGCTTATAAGTCGCATTTAGCATAGTTCTCAGTTCAGGAGCCGAGCAATAGTAGTTATGCTTAGCCCCCGAATCTGAGTAGTCCGTGCTTTGGAAAAACTCTATTCTTCCCCTATTCAAAATATTTGATTTGTTTGTGCTTATCATTGATGAACTTATGTGTTTTCTTTCTTTTTAAGAAAGGTTTTCTATAAAAACATAGATCACAAATTAGATCCAATCCTCATCTTATGCTTCCATTCTTATCTTAACCCATCTCAAGAGAAAAGCACCTGACCCAAGAAGATACCGAGAAGCTTACCCTTGAAGCCTGGAATAATCTACAGAAGGAACCTGTCCAGCTGCTCAGTCAAAAGGACCGACCGTGAGAATCAAAGCACTGCCCCTGAGTCAAAGTAAACAGGAAAAGAGGACAGAAGGAGTTATTACCATACAGAGAGGCAAAGATTCTTGGAACCAGAGACCACAAACATCAGGGTCATTGACCCCACCACTCACCCGTGCCCCTCGCACGCGTGCCCACCTCCATGCGCACAACCATCGCTCCACGCCCCCTTTGCAGCGCACTACCGCCACCCACGCCCCCTTTTGCAGCGCACCCACCGCCATCGTCGCCGGCAACAGGCCTCCCCCTTCCCCTTGTCGCACCTGCTGCCTCGTATCACCTGCTCCATCACTACCACTCCACACCCCCCCCCCCCCGAGCACCCCCGCTTGCCTATAAAACCCCCCACCAGCTCCCTCAACTCCCATCTCGCTCAAAGCAAAGCACACTCAAGATAAATCCCCTCTGCCAAATCGCAAGCAACTCCATTTTCCACTCCCTCGCCCCTAAGATCACAATGCTTGGTGATTCTTGGGTTGAAGTTTGTTGTACATGGTTCAACATCTTCGGTTTCCTCCTCTGTGTGATGGTAATACTCTTTGATAGAATCCTCCAGTGGGAAGAGCAAAGAGAAAGAAAGAGGCAGTGAAAAGTGAGAGGAGAAAAGAAGATAGTGAAGAGAAGATAAGAAGGTTCTCCCAGAATCAACCCTGTGTTAGTCATTTCTCCGCAGCCTGCTCAAGCAGCAACAACAGAAGAAGGCCCCGTAACACCCTTGTTATGAGGTACTTCAAGGAGTTCAAATCCCCAAGATTCAAGAGTTCTACCTCATTCTTTTTAAGTGGGGTAGTGTTCCAGCAAGGTTCCTGCTATGGAAAAAGAAGAAGGCCTGCAACAAGCTAGTGGAGTACCAAAATTATCCAAGCATATAGGTTTCTGGATGAGAAGTGGTCACCCAAGTTTTGTTGATCAAGCACCAGAAGACCAATCGAGGAAGGAATCCATGTGGGAGTTCGCAAGAGAAAGGTTTGTGTGTTGGCATCGATGCTTCTTCAATAAGCTAGCTGCCAAGCGAAACCTAGAAGCCTGAAGATGATCTTTGAGTAGCCAGAATCAGTGTTTGCAATCGGCAACCAGATGCTCCTCAAAGGCCGGATTTTGTTGAAGTTCCATCTCCTCGAAGAGTCTGCAAAGTGAAGATATGTAGCTGAAGTAAAGCTATACCCATAACCCTTCTAAGCCGAATCTCGAGGACGAGATTCCTTTTAAGTGGGGTAGATTTGTAGCATCCCAAAAATTCAAATCCTGAAATTTTCTCAAACTCGCCCTAAATTCAAAATGAATTTCAAGTTTCATTTCAAAATGTTTGTTTGTGAGTTGATATCAACAAATAAAATATAGTGGTCTATATTATCTCCAAAATCCTCAAAATATCCTACAAATATTTCCCGAGTGATCCCCCTCAAATTCTTTCTAGAAATACTGCCCAGATATTTCCCTAGTGATCCCCTTCAAGTTCTTTCCAGAAATACTGCCCAAATATTCCACCGATATATCTCCAGATATTTTCCTCTTGAGAAATACCTTCAGAATCATTTTTCAAGACCCTACAAATATTTTCTTCATAACTTTCCTCATGCCCATATGTATACGTATGCCTCCAGTGTCATACGGTGAGCTCTACAAGCTAATTACACTTATACAAGACAAATACATGCAAATCTCCCACTAATCCTCTCATCCTCCCACTAATCCTCTCATCCCTCCCCCTAATCCCCCCACCATGGCTATAAATAGAAGGGCAAGGGCCTCCTCTCATCCCACCCCAAACCATTTCATGGCAACTCTTCCCCCCCACACACTCACTCCATGTTCCACACAAGCACACACTAGCACAAGGATCGTTCGGTCGTTCTTCGATCGTTCGTCCCCCTGTTCTTAGTTTGTTCGTTCGTTCGTCCGATCGTTCGATCGTTCATCCGATCGTTCATGGTTCGTTCGTCCATTCGTCTGATCGTTCGATCGTTCGTCTGTTCGTTCGTCCAAATAATCTTTTTTCTGCCGTTATGCTGCCGAAATTCCGATCGTTCGTTCGTTCGATCATTCAATCGTTCATCGTTCGTTCATAGTTCCTATTCATCGTTCATCGTTCATTCGTAGTCCCTATTCATCGTTCTTCCAGATAATCTTTGTCCTGCCGTTATGCTGCCGAAATTCCGATCGTTCGTTCGTTCGATCATTCGATCGTTCATCGTTCGTTCATAGTTCCTATTCATCATTCATCGTTCGTTCATCGTCACTATTCATTGTTCATCGTTCGTTCATACGAACTATTCACCATCACTATTCATCGTTACTATTCATCATCGTTACTATTCATCGATGATATCTATGGCAACCTTTTATCATTGTTACTATTCATCTATGATATCTATGACAACCTTTTCGTCGTCACTATTCGTCGTCACTATTCATCGTTACTATTCATCGATCATCCGATCACCCCAAATTTCAACTACTCATCCATCATGCTGTCCAGTCCACCTAAGACCATATTCCAGTCATACGAACTCCGATGACTGTGATTTTTCGTCCAGTAGGGAACTTCCCATCTGGTCACCCATCCTAGGTTTCTCCAAGTTGAGCATGCTTAACTTTGAGATTCCTTTGAACCAGGCTTCCAAACTCAGATTCCAATAAATCTTGTTTCTAAATTCTTATCGAATTATTCCCTATCCAACCATGTCATCCCTTAAGCATGGTTCATATTCTAGAAAACTCCCAAAATACTCTTGTCCCATATTCTGCCTATAACTCTCCTGTTCATACTAAGTCAGACGATTCATTCGTTACTATATTCTCACCAACAGTGAACTTCACTGTGCTACACCACATACACCCAGCTATAAATACACCCAGCTACCCTCTCCCTCTCCACACACACTCAACACCCTCAGCTAAGGCAAACACCCCACCCACTTAGTTACTCCACTCTGCCAGCTACACGCATAGTGTCGCTTCGCCTCCAGTCCACCCTCCTGGTAAGCACCTCCGCTCCACCACTAGTAGTATCTCAACACCACATGACACAAATTCTACTCAAGACTCTACCCATCCATATATCGCTATTCTGACCACTATACTAAATATTTGTTGGTATACTTGCTGGTTTGTATGTTTGCTTGTTCATGTTGCATAGTTATCGGAGTGTTCGTGCCGTCTCGTGGAGGCCAGGTCTGCAAGTCTACGCCAGGCAGTGGAGCTAGAAGCCAGTTCCGCGAGCTCCCCTTCCCCCTTCGTCGGATAAGCACAGCAAGCTCATTGGATCCCTTTGATGCATAAATTACCTATGATTTTTCAACCGCAACCCTCAGCCTGTTATTTTATGCATGATATGATTTTGAGACAAGTTATTATGGCCACCCAGCCGGTTGCCGCAATCAATCCTTGATATATTTGTTCCAAATGATTTGAGAAAAGGTGTGAGTTTTCAAAAGAAAATGCTTTTCAAAATGTTTATGATGAAGGGTTTTCACCCTTATCACCTTTGAGTAGGGATGATCAGGGACTCCCTAGTTTAGGGGAGGGCCTAAGGTGATGGCTTAGCTGGTTTAGGCGTGAGCAGAAGGATTGTCCCCTCTTATAAGGACCGGTTTGTCATCTTTCACTACCTGTACTCATGATAAGTACAACCACTCGAGACTGTGTGGGCAGTCACTCAATCTGATCTCGTACGGTCCAACCCCAGGGTTATGAAGGCTGGGGAGCACCGGGAGGATAAGGAGGGGGAATGTTTTGTCCGGTTTGGACATGGCGGTGGCCTGACTCCTTCCGGTATAACCGTTAAGGTTAGGACGTGCGAGGAAAGAAAGAGATTCGGATTCGGATCTCATTGATCATGAGATCGCAGAGCCAGACTAGTGGGTAAAGTGTACACCTCTGCGCAGAGTTTGAAAACCTATTCGAATAGTCTGTGTCCACAAGAATGGACGAGTCTGGTGTGGTATGACAATTAGTGTTTTGTTTCAAAAAAAAGAGGTGCTTTTGAGAAAAGTGGTTTTTAAAAGGTCCAGCGGTTGAGCCGTGAGCTATGGTGGACGGGAAGTCTAGTAGCTGTTTTTGATAATGAAAACCAGTGGGAAACTACTGAGATACCTGGATGGTTTAGTCCAGGGGATTTTGTTCTAATATTGAAAAACTTCCTGCTCCTTTTGGAGAGGATGCGCTTTGCAAAAATACAAAATGTTTTTCAAAACAACCCTGCATAAAATATTGTTGTTTCTGCAAAATATCCTGAGCTCCACATATTCCAAGCATTATATCTGATTTCCCCATTCCGCGGGTGAAGGTGGGCTGCTGAGTACGTTTGTACTCACCCTTGCTTATTTGTTGTTTTTCAGAAAAAGGAGATCGGGTAAGAGTTACAAGTATTCCCAACCTTGCATGTGGTTGTTGGACCGCTGATTTGCTTCGCTGCGTATATCGGGCTGCTTCAGCCCCACTCTGATGATATGTCCCGAGTGGTGGACCAACTCTTAAAGTTGTTCGCCACCTTTGTAGGTTTGTCTCGTTTAAGCAGATTTGGTATCATCTGATGTATAAATGTGTTTACTAGCCTCCTGGGACTAGTAATTGTATCACATTTGAGTCCTAGAGGATTGGGGACGCTTCAACAAGCAAACATACAAACCAGCAAGTATACCACCAAATATTTAGTATAATGGTCAGAATAGCGATATATGGATGGGTAGAGTCTTGAGCAGAATCTGTGTTATGTGGTGTTGAGATACTATTGGTGGTGGAGCGGAGGTGCTTACCAGGAGGGTGGACTGGAGGTGAAGCGACACTATGCATGTAGTCGGCGGAGCGGGGTAACTGAGTGGGTGGGGTGCTTGCCTTGGCTGAGGGTGTTGAGTGTGTGTGGAGAGGGAGAGGGTAGCTGGGTGTATTTATAGCTGGGTGTATGTGGTGTAGCACATTGAAGTTCACTGTTGGTGAGAATAGTGACGAATGAATCGTCTGACTTAGTATGAACAGGAGAGCTATAAGCAGAATATGGGACAAGAGTATTTTGGGAGTTTTCTGGAACATGAACCATGCTTAAGGGATGACATGGTTGGACAGGGAATAGTTCGATAAGAATTTAGAAACAAGAATTATTGGAATCTGAGTTTGGAAGCCTGGTTCGAAGGAATCTCAAAGTTAAGCATGCTCAACTTGGAGAAACCTGGGATGGGTGACCACATGGGAAATTCCCACTGAAAGGAAAATCACAGTCACCGGAGTTTGTATGACTGGAACATGGGTCTGGCTGGTCTTAGGTGGACTGGACAGCATGATGGATGAGTAGTTGAAATTTGGGGTGATCAGATGATCGATAAATAGTAACAATGAATAGTGACGACGAAAAGCTATTATAGATATCATTGATGAATAGTAAAGATGAATAGTAACGATGATGAATAGTGTCGGTGAATAGTAACGATGAATAGTAACAGTGAATGGTGATGGTGAATAGTTCGTATGAACGAACGATGAACGATGAATAGCGACGATGAACGAACGATGAACGATGAATAGGAACTATGAACTATGAACGAACGATGAATAGGAACTATGAACGAACGATGAACGATTGAATGATCGAACGAACGATCGGAATTTCGGCAGCATAACGACAAGACAAAGATTATCTAGAAGAACGATGAATAGTGCGACGGAACCTCCCAAGTCATTAGGCCCACCTACAGTTGTCCTTGTCCAACGGACCTCAGACAACCCTGTAGATGCCCCTGAATCACTTGACAAGTTCGGTATCTGCTTTTCTTACCTTTCCCAAGAGCGTTTCACCCGTCACGCAGACATTACAGATCATCGGAGATACGAAAATGCGGAAGCGATTACATAAACTTACCTTTATTTAAAAAGTAAGACAAAGTTATATATTATAGACCAGGATAACTTATGAGTGCAGAGTAATATTATTACACACCAAGGGAGGCAAAACCCCTCCCATTAAGCTTTTAAACAAAAGTTCTTATGGAGGAACCCTTCCTCCCGCAGCTTTACTCTTGGTTTTCTTCTTTTGTGACCACCTTGGAACAGAAACAACAAAAGTTTGTCGCTTCTTCACCTAAAAACAATAGGAAATAAAACCCTAAGTATGGAATTACTCAGCAAGACTTACCTGACTAAAGAAAAGACTCTCAAGGGCATGCTGGTCATCACGGAGTCAAGGTAAGGTTTCTCAATAGTCAAAGACTCTGTTTGCAGAAATGCTTACTAAAGTGGATCCTTAGAAATCCAAATTTTATTTGTCAGGTTAGGTAAGATTACCTGTCTCTAGAGTTCTTTCTACCCTAATTCAATCACTTGACCTGCACTAGCCAATTTCTTAGCACCCTTAATCTTTACTGGAGTTCTACGTGTAAGTCAGTGACCAAGTCTTCATAACCGCGAAGGTACGGCGATCCGAATCGATTATACTCAGCTGAGGATCTCCGATCACACGACATATGTAGCACTTAACCCTTGCATATGTCAACCCGCCATCGGGGTTCTTAAGACCAGATCAGGTTCACTCCAACCGAGAGCACAGATACACCACCGTCCAGCCTCTTGCCACGAGGGGTACATGCTACTCTCGCCATGTCTCCACTCCCATTGCGTGGTATGTTATTCTGGCCTTAGTCTGCTCGAGGCAAAGCTTACCCATGACGAGGCATGTGACCAGTTAAAGGGTCCTCGGTCATCAAGCCTACATCGACACGGTCCTTAATCGACTCAGACGGAGACACTACACCGAGACTCTCTTCTCGTGCAAGTCACCCGCCCGGTCTCAGCTTAATCATTTCAACCCAAAGTTTGGTACCTGGCAGAGGTACATCTTTTCCGATGTTGAATCCATCATGGCCATGATGGATCCACCATCAAGTTTTGTTTTCAAAAACATCCCTTCCACTTTGCCATATCATCTTTTGTAAAAACAAAATCTTTTTCTTTGCTAAAGCAAGACCAAGCATAGTAAAAACCTTTGATAAAACAGGGATTCAAGGAAGGTAATCAAATTCAAAGAAGGTAATGCAGGAATTGTTTTATTAATCAACTCCTATCACCTAATGCATCAAGCAAGTGAGAAAGATTTTAAAAGAATCAAGAAGGTGGCAAATGCACTGGGGCTTGCCATCGTTTATAGGTGAGTCAGGCTCGGATCCACAGATGTCAAAGTAAAAACAATTTCCTGCCTGATGTTCCGCAGGTGGTGGTGGTGAAGTCTTCTCTTCTTCTACCTCAACTTCTTCCTCGTTTTCTAAATATGACCATTTATATGTATAAGAATGAATGCCATGTAATGCTCATGAGAGTGCAAAGATAATAAGATTTTATTATCTAAGGCCTTGAATACAATTTTCCTTCACATTTCCTCGAGAAACTAGGGTTTCCGGAGTCAACAGTGAAGTTCAAATAGCAGGGGGGTGGGGGTTTTGGGTTCTAATTATCAGACAAGGTCAAAACCATACCAAAATCTACCCAAGGCTTCTAAATATTATTTTGAGTTCATATAAAAAGTTTGGGCATTTTTGGAATTATTATTGATTTTCTAAAAATCCAGAAGCAATACTTTAGGCTATTTTAAATGACCCAAAATTCCCTATTTGTCCTGAAAATCATAGAACTATTTTTATTAAATACTATGGAAAATAAGAAATCTAGGAAAATTGGTTTGACATTTTTAGGATTTTTCTACAATTTCTTACAGATTTCCAAAGCTTGCTAGAAAAAGAAAAAGAAAATTAATGAACAGTCTCAGGCCGAAATCATCCCGAGCCGGCCCAGCTAGGGCAGAAACGCGCCCACACGCGCGCGCCCGCGGTGACTTTGCAAAAACGCCCCTAGCTAACGGAATAACTAGAAGCGGGACCGAAACACTGTTTAGATGAGTCACTGACGATTGCAGAAAACCCCTCTGGTTCTATTTCTTTACACGATGAGGTCCCCGACGGCGCACCGAGCAGGGGGCAAAGCTCCGGCGAGCTAGACTGGCCGGAGGGAGCCAAGACTGGTGACCTCGAGCGGCTGACACCGAATTGGACCTTCCCTGACCAATTCCCCCAACTTAATTTCATGGTTGATAATCTATTAAGCTCTATCCATGCGGACCACGGACGATGAGGACAATTGCACATGTTCCCGGTGACAGTGGTTTCCCAGTTCAATTGGGTGGGTTCGCGAGTATCACAGACGTATGAGAGTGCTTAAACAAGGGAGCAGAGGGGAGGAGCTGACCTGAATTGGGCTGACCACGATGGGGTGTGTTTTACGGTGGCGGAAACCGAATTGGGGAAATCAGAAATTCATGAGCTCTAGTGATCGATTAAGGGTGGGAGCGGGTGCTTCGGCTTCATAATTACATGGCGCAACAGACCCGGCCATCAATTTATAGGGTTGTTAAGCGGTGGCTGATGAATTTGGGGCGAGACACGCGACGGTCGGAGGAGGGGAGTTTACTGGCGCGCGTGATTGGTGGCAAACCCCGTGTCATCCACTTCGGTGATCATCGGACATGCAACACACGGTTAATTGCGACGTGGTAAAGCGTCAGGACACACGGCAGACGACGGTGGTGGCTCAACGGCGGTGAGAATCTGATCCAAGGGATCGGTGAACAAGGGGAGAGGCACGGCGGCTAGCCGGAGTGGCGTCCAGCTCACCGACGGCGATACCTTTCACCCCGCGACGTTATCTATCCACTCCGGGCACGAATCGGGACGTCGATGGCACGAATCACGGCGGAGGGATCGTCAATGGTGAGAGTTCTGCGCTGGCAGCCTGATCCAATTCAGGTTACTGTACCATCGCGCTCCCATCAGTGCACCTCACAGTCAATGTTTGGGCTTGATTTTCTCTCAAATTTCCATGGCAACATGACCGATGCTCTGCAGCAAAGTTGTAGCCCTACAAACCATCTTTATCTTTGTTATAGCATCCCTCGATAGATTCTTAATGGATCATGGTCGAAATGGCTCTGAAACTTGGTTCTAGGTTACTGTCAGTCTGAAATTCAGACTTTAACAGCCTCACAGCCTGACTTTGAGTGTGATTATCTCCAAATTCTTCATAACAACTGTGCTTACCTTCTTAAGCAAAATTGTTCTCCTTTGATAGGTCTACAAATTTGATGTGGTGACCTAGGGTAAATTCTCACTAATTTGGAAGATACATGGGCTCAAAGTTGGATCAATCACACTGAAATTCAGACTTCATCACAAGGGTCAATTGTGGCTCTTTTACACTTAAGTCCAAATCTCAAGTTTTGGATTGCAAATCTTAATGATTGTGAACCCTATAACTTAAGACACTTTATTATCATGGTTTTTGCACTTTAGTCCAAAAGTGGACTAATTTTGCACTTAACCCCCTAGAGTTTAGGTTTAGGGTTTTCCAGGGGTTCTATTAGGTTTTTTTGTATCTCAGGGGTATAAATGCAATGTAGGTCCATCTTTGATAAAATTTTATGATTATTTCACTTAATCTTAAGGGTTTTCTTTATTTGGGTCCTGTTTTACCCCTCAGATCCCTACTTGAGGTTAAGTACCCTACACTAGGGTCTTATTTGAAAAATGCCATATCAATACAACTTGTTTGAAATTTTTGCCTAGTGAATGCACTCTAAGTGTGTCAAACATATGCAATACCAATGCTTATGATGTTATGCTCACGTTTTAGTGACAGTAACACCAGGGGTGTTACATCCTTCCCCCCCATAAAAGAATCTCGTCCTGAGATTAAAAGTCCTAGGGTAAGTAGTGGAAAAGGAAATGCTATATATTTTTATTTCCTGAGTTTTGGTAGAGGGCAGGGGTGGTTTGGGGCTCACTCCTTTATTACAACAATGTTTTGCACTTTACAATTTACAAGAGGCTAAAAAGCCTGGGAAATTCTTATCTAAGAAATCTTGAGTTTCCCAAGTAGCCTCCTCTTCGGAATGCTGGTTCCACTGTATCTTGTAAAACTTGAGAGTTTTTCTTCGGGTAACCCTGTCCTTTTGATCCAAGACTCGAATAGGGTGCTCAGAATATGTCAAGTCTGGCTCTAGGACAACATCTGTTACTTCAATGGTTCGATCTGGAACCCGAAGACATTTCTTCAACTGAGACACGTGGAACACATTATGCACCGCAGACAAGATTTCGGGTAACTGAAGTCGGTATGCTACTGGTCCACACTATTCAAGTATAGGGAATGGACCAATGTACCGAGGTGCAAGCTTCCCTTTAACCCCGAAACGCGATATGCCCTTCATTGGTGAAACTTTTAAGTAAACATAATCTCCCACGAGAAAGTACAAGGGTTGTCGTCGCTTGTCTGCATAACTTTTCTGACGAGCTTGAGCTTTCTTCAAATTATGAATTATTCTTTGAACTTTTTCTTCGGTTTCTTTCACCATATCAGGCCTGAAGAAGTACCTTTCACTAGGTTCAGACCAATTTAGCGGAGTACGACATCGTCGTCCATATAAAGCTTCGAAGGGTGCCATCTTAATGCTTTCTTGATAGCTATTATTATATGATAACTCCGCTAATGGTAAACATTCATCCCATTTCTGTGAGAAGTCCAACACACATGCTCGCAGCATATCTTCAAGTATTTGATTGACCCTCTCAGTCTGCCCACTGGTTTGAGGATGATAGGCCGAGCTGTGGAGCAATTTGGTACCCAGGGATTTATGAAGTTCTTCCTAGAATTTGGATACGAATTGAGGTCCACGATCCGACACTATAGTCTTTGGAACACCGTGCAAACTGAGAATGCGAGCGATGTATAATTCCGCATAGGTAAGAATTGGGTAATATGTCTTGACTGGCAGAAAGTGAGCAATTTTCGTGAGCCGATCAACAATAACCCAAATAGAATCATACCCTTTCGCGGTTCTGCGCAATCCCACAATAAAGTCCATACTAATGTCTTCCCATTTCCATGTTGGTACTGGTAGAGATTGTAATGGACCAGCAGCCTTCATGTGTATGGCCTTGACATGTTTACAGGTGTCACATCTAGCCACATAGCGTGCAATTTCAATTTTCATCTTCGTCCACCAATAATGTTGTTTTAAATCTTGATACATCTTAGTGCTTCCGGGATGAATAGAATAGCGACTAAGATGTGCTTCATCTAGAATTTGCTGGCGGACTACTTCATTCTTTGGCACAACTATGCGGTTGTTGAACCATACAACACCTTGGTCGTCTTCTCTGATACAATTGGCCTTTCCAGCCCTTATCTTCTCATGTATATGTTTCATACCCTCATCATTCTTTTATGCGTCAATTATGTGACACCCCAGTGTCACCTAGGGTTTCTCTCAAAGTGCTAACCCATGAACCATCATCTTATGTGAACCAAAGTTAAGTATGAACATCAAATTAACTTAAGAATAAAGAATCCACCAAGCTTATACTTAAAAGTATCATGTGCAAAACAAATGGGTTTTCAAAACAAGCAACATGAGCAACCCCAATAAAAACCCTAATTGAGCCCTATGAGCAAAATTCAAGAGAATGGGAAAAAGGGCATGAAAAATTTAAAATCATGGCTTGGGCCAATTATAAACATTGAAATACATTTAATAAGCAACAATAAAGATTGAGGAAGCTTGGCCAAAATAATTCAAATAAAACCCCAAACAAGCTTCTCATGAGGGGACTCAATAGGAAATTCTGAATTTCAGAATTCTGAATTTCAGACCTTGAGCCAAAGATCAAGCGTGTTCACCTTGATCCCTAACTCAAATCCTAATGGCCCCATTAACAAAAACGTGCCTAACTAACCCCTCTGTCGTATGCCTGAAGATGGCATTGGGACACGAGCCCTAGACACGACAAAACCTTGGATTTGCCTCGGATTTGAGCAGGGAGACAAACCGGATTTCCGGGCTCCATATCTCTGCAACCAGTAGGCAAAATCCTATGACCCCCACACAAGATCAGTAGCTTGTAGGGAGGAGAAGAGGTTTTGTGCACTGACCAAGGCGAGAGCAGGCTCAGATGAGTGACCACACGCGCCAGAACTTGGGCAGAACGCATGGGCACACGTGTTCGACCCTGGTCGACATGCCGGCGCTCGCCCAACCCCCGCGCGCGCTCGCCCCGGCGTTCGGTGAAGTCCGCCGCGCGCCCTTGCCCTCGGCCGTGCCCGCCCGCACCTATAAAGCCTCCCCGGGCGCGCCTCACTTCACCCCGCGCTCACCATCACCGGCCAGCCACCCCTCCTTAGCTCCGGCGAGCACTTTTCCGCCCGCCATTGCCGCTAGAGCTTCGACCTCCGTGGCCAGCCCACTCCAGTCGCCCTCAAGTCGCGCCAGTGCTTCGGTTAGCTCCACCATAGGCCCATGAAGCTCTCCAAGCCCTCGGACAAGGCAGAACTTCACCGGAAGCCCGAGATCACCCTCGCCGTACTTCGGTCGCCCACCCCCACGCGTTGACCGAGCTCTCTGGTGAGCCATTCTTCAATTCCTCGCGCGCACCCCTTCATTGATCCCTGGTGAATCTCTCTGACCCGTTTGATTGGTCAATTTCGCCCTGGATAGGCCGGACTCCTCGCCGCTGACGAGCTCCCCCGCCTACGCACGCGGACCGGCCAACTCCGACCACCCCCGACGGCGACCCGCACATCGTTGTGATCCCCGAGACCTCCCCTACGTCCTCGACCACCTCACCGGGGCAATCCCGCCGCCGGTAAGCCCCTCCGCCCTTTCTTCCGCCGCGGGCACTGTTTAAGTTAGGAGAAGGACCTCGGGTTAGGATTAGAAGAACCCGAGGGGTTTTCTGCAATGTCAGTGTCTCATGTGAATAGTATCCCAGGGACTGATTCGTGAGGAAAAACATGAAATACCCGCCAGGGACCCCAGTGCAAAGTAGTTTTCCATTTAATCAATTCTGTTAATCTTTTTAAATAACCAGAGAACTTAGAAAATCCATAACTTGATGAATTCTTAATCAAAAGTTATCAAACTAATTTTGCTAGATCCTAAATATTATGAACTATCATTTAAAAATAATAAACCCTATGCTTTCTGTTCTAATTTTTAGAGTTTAAAATTAAAAACAGAAACTGACCAAACCTTGTTTAAATCAGGAAAATTAGTTTTGCTTCTGTGCTGAACCTAAGAAAAATTGTAGATGTTCAACCCTCATTTAAGCACTGTTTAAAAATAGTAAGAACCCAAGTATTGAAGAATATAGTGTAGATATCCATTAAAAACCATTTTTGCCCAAAACTTAGGAAAATCAGAAAGGCATTAGAAATTAATGAACAGTGTGTGAAATTATTTTTCCTAATCTACTTAAGTAACAGAGAACCTAAGAAAAATAAAGGGACCTTTAGTCCAGATCAGTTTTAAAATAAAATGTTTTATTTAACATTGTGCCAACTGGAAATCAATTATTAAAATTACAAAACCAGACCCAAAATTGATAATAAAAATCCAGTGGACTTATAACCACTAGGACCCCACTGCAAAAATAATGAACACCTTAGCCCATCATTTTAAGTAGGGTAAATAAGTGTAATATGATAATGAGGCATTTTCTAAATAAATCATGAATAACCCATAATAAGGCAATAATGGGCAAATAAAATTTTGCTAGGTCAATAATGAGATAGGCCACCAGAGAAAAATGCAAACCCATTAAAAGGATGCAAAATAATACCCATTGCTAATATTGTATAAGAAAGGCCATTTAATCCAATTAATGCATACCACCCCTTCCCTTAAGCAAAAAGATGCCAAACTTCAGAATGATTGCTCTTGCACAAAATAGAAACTAAGAAAAATCAGAAATCTGTTGTTTGATATTTTTCAAATATAGTAGTAGTAGAAAGCACCTCTTTGGCTAGAAACTTGAGAAAACCCTAATAAAATAACTAATAGGTATTAATGGCTAAAATTTTGTGCCAAGTCATGTTATAGCACCTAAAAGCCAGCAAAAATAAGTCTTAGAGAATTACCTACTGTTAAGTAATAGTTGTAGTTCAAATCACCCCTTCCGCCCTAAAATTTGGTAATTTTGTCCAGAGAAAACTATTCACTCTTTGAACCCCAAATTTTGAGACAGACAAGTTTACACCAGTAATAAGCCACTGTAAATTTTGCAGAATTTTTGGAATTTTATTAAAACAACTTGTAGTTCAAACCTACTCCAAAAACTTAAGGAGAATAAAGAAAAAAGAAAGAAGGAATAAACCTTACTCCAATGAGTCCAACTTGAATTCTTGTCAAAACTCACTAAGGCTTTAGAAAGAATTCAGTGGAACCCCAAAAATAAACCTACCACTTACCTTAGCTAAGTTTGATCCAATTTACCAAGTATACCACCCAAAAGTCTTACATAAGTAAGGTTTAACCTTGTCCAACTCAAGTAGATCATACACCGTCAAAGTTGTAATTTCTAAAGCACATATCATATCATGCATATATCTTACACATTGCATTCATTAGATTGTAATCTAGCTGACGGAGAGTACGTGCTCATCCCCGAGCAAGGATCTGTCCAAGAGGAGGACCAGGAGCAGGCTTCCGAGGCTGCTATCGAGGATCTCCCCGCAGCCCCAGCAATTGAAGGCAAGCCCCGGTTTATATGCATAATCGTATTATTATATGCTACTTTACTACACTTAATGCTTGTAGGATTGTAATGTGCACTTAAGTGTAGGAGTTGCTTGAAACCTCTAGTTGCATGAACTTAGGATTCCTTTTTGAGATGAATACTAGTATGCTAGGTCGAGTAGCTGCTTTGCTAATCAGGATCTCGGTAGAAGTCGAGTGATTTTTCTAGCACTCGCATGAGGTCAGGAATTGATTGTATTCATCTTGATAACGGGATCTATGTTAGTCTATGGACTTGGATCTAGGGAGGATGCCTTGACCATGAGACGAGAAAAAGAATTAAGGATTAATGTGTGGATACCTGAGTCAAGCTTTTGAACGTACTAAGCACATGCCGAGAAAAATGGTAACCGGTAAACCTAGTACCTGAGTGAAGCCGGGCGTGGACTTTATCCCTCATGCGACCTGAGACTGGGTCTCCCATGCTAGCTATGGTGGGTACAAGTGCGGTCACTGCACGGCGGCAGCCGGGGTCAGTGGAGCATTGTATGCCAAGGCGGTGAGGCCTAGACGCGAACAGGGAATCGATGGGGACGGTTGTCATGTGTGGGGTCGGAGTACCCTGACATGCCGTGTGTTTAGGTTTACCTTGCAAGGTTGAAACTCGATTCGAATCGTCTGCTTCTCGCAGCTAATGAGACTGCTTGACCCCTTGTACTGCATCGAGTAAGAAGTGAAATGAGGATTTCATGAGATAATTTGTTGATTGAACTAAAATGTTTATTACCATGTATGCTTAGAAGGAGCAAACCTAGCTAAGTTAATGATGATAGAAGTTGAAAAGCTAAAAAAGGATTTTAGAAACGGCTAGTGCTTTTGGCAAACCAAACCCCTCAGCCAAACAGCTGCATAGTCTAGAGGTAGAGGAGTAGACTCCTCACACCGGGTAAGTCTAGCTGAGTATTAGTATACTCAGCCTTGCTTGTGGCATAATTTTTGTAGGTACCATTCAGGAAATGGTCAATGGTGTGACTTGGCCTACCACCCTGCCACCAGGTTGGACGGTCGAGTGGGATGCTGCTCCGGCAGGAGAGGGGCACGAGGAGTAGTGGGCTAGGCCTTGCCCATTTCCTCGATACCGACGACATCGATTATCCGCTGCATTTTATTTCGTGAACTCTTATTTGCTACTCAAAACTCCGATTTATGTAATAATTCAGCACTTAATTTGAGGTTTCCTGTTTTATTGTATTTCTACTGTGACTCACCTTTGAGTGAGATTGTGGAATTTGATCCTGGTTAAGTGGCTCCATCAGACTAGATCCGAGGGACTGACGGGTTATTCCGATTTAAGTGTGTTACGGCCCCTGAGGCGTGACTTAGGCACTTAAGCTGGAATAATTCGGGTGGTTCCGCCACAAATTATCCGCGGTAGGATGACTGACTCCAGTTTCAAGTGATTGGAAGTCCCTGGCTGAATCATTTCCAGGTTTAGATTTTCCATCTCTTGACACAATGTAATGTCAGAAGTCCTCATGGTTAAACAATGGCAAGAGGCCTTGCGACTGAGTGCATCTGCCACTACATTTGCTTTGCCTGGGTGATAATGGATTTCCAGTTCATAATCCTTGATTAGCTCGAGCCATCTCCTTTATCTCATATTGAGCTCGGACTGGGTAAAAATGTATTTCAAACTTTTGTGGTCTGTATAAATATGACAGACATTTCCCAGTAGATAATGACGCCAGATCTTCAGGGCATGAACCACTGCAGCTAGCTCCAGATCATGAGTGGGATAATGCTCCTCATGCCGGCGCAACTGCCGTGAAGCATACGCGATTACTCGGCCTTCTTGCATTAATACACAACCGAGACCACTGCCTGATCCGTCACAATACACATCAAATGGCTTATTAATGTCCGGTTGGGCCAATACCGGAGCAGTGATTAATAATATCTTCAATTTCTCAAAGGCTTCATTACATTCCAAAGACCAATTGAATTTAGTCTCATTCTTCAATAAACTTGTGATTGGCTTCACAAGCTTAGAAAAATCCGGTATAAATCAGCGGTAATAGCCAGCTAGTCCAAGGAAGCTTCGGACTTGATGAATAGTGGTTGGGGGTTTCCACTCTAAAATATCCTTGACCTTGCTGGGATCTACCGCAATCCCCCTGGCAGATAACACATGTCCCAGAAATTGAATTTCTTCCAGCCAAAACGCGCATTTACTGAACTTAGCATATAATTGATGTTCCCTTAGGCGCGTCAATACAATCCGTAAATGTTGAGCATGCTCCTCTTCATTCTTGGAATATATTAAGATATAATCTATGAAGACCACCACAAATTTGTCCAACTCAGGCATGAATACCGAGTTCATCAAATAAGTGAATTGGGCAGGAGCATTCGTCAGTCCGAAAGACATTACCAAGTATTCAAATAATCCATACCGCGTGGTGAATGCGGTCTTTGGTATATCCTCGGGCCGAATACGGATCTGATGATAGCCTGACCTAAGATCAATTTTGGAGAATACCCTTGCTCCAGTCAGTTGATCAAACAAAATATCAATCCGTGGAAGAGGGTACTTGTTCTTAATAGTGACCTCATTCAGGGGTCGATAATCCACGCACATTCGCAGTGTTTGGTCCTTCTTCTTGACGAATATGGCTGGACAACCCCATGGTGACGAGCTTGGCCGGATGAATCCTTTTTCTAGTAGATCTTGTAATTGAATCTTCAGTTCTGCCAGCTCATTTGGAGGCATCCGGTACGATCTTCTAGAAATGGGAGCCGTACCGGGCTTCAACTCAATTACAAACTCTACATCTCTTTTAGGTGGCAATCCTGGCAAATCTTCTGGAAAGACATCTGGGAACTCACATACTACCGAAATATCTTTGATCTCCGGTATAATGGCTTCATAAATTCTACCAGTAGTTTTGGTCGGAATGGGGATAGACAAAAGAATTTCCTCTTGGTTATGACTCAACCCGATAGTTCTCTGATCAGTGTTGAGGGTTGCTTTATGTTGGGCCAACCAATTCATGCCCAAGATGACATCTATGTCTTGGCCTTTTAGAACAATCATATTAGTAAGAAAGTCACGTCCGGCCAATGTTACGGGCACCTGGAAAGCCACTTCCTTAGTAAATATTTGTCCCCCAGGTGAATGAATTTTAAACCCTTCCCTTGATTCATGGTATGGAATGCAATGTTGCTCCACAAATTTCTTGCTGATGAATGTATGCGAAGCACCAGAATCAAAGAGAATAATTGCGGGATGATTGGCCACAAGGAACATACCCATCATTACCGGTTCACCATCCGGTGTGGTGGCCACATGAGTTTAATAAATTCGTCCCGTCTTCTTTATGTTCTTGCCCACATTTCCCTTAGCTTGAGAAGAATTCCCAGTACCTTGTTGATTGTTTGGACGATTCTGTTTCGGGTAGGGGCAATCCTTGATAAAGTGCCCAGATTTTTCGCAATTGAAGCAGCCTGTTGACGAACTGGGAAGGGCAGGGAAACGAGTGCCAGGGGCACCCGGCTGATTTGTTGTAGTGGGAGCAGCATTGGGACGGATGAACACTGGTTGTTTGAATGGGACGGAGGGTGGGCGTGATGAAGAACGATCCTGATTAAAAGGCCGGAGAACTAACCGTTGCCTTTTCTCAGGGCCTTGATTAGGCCGATTGCCTCCATTCCCCTTGGACTTTCCAGAATTTGCATGTTTAGATTCAACTGCCAGCACTGTGCTGACAGCCTTCCCGTAGGTGAGGTCGATGCAGGTAGCCATTTTCCTTTGCATCCGATCATTTAAACCCCTCATGAAACAGTTCTTCTTCTTTATGTCGGTGTTGACTTGGTCAATCGCATACTGAGATAAGTGATTAAATTTTTTGAGATACTGGGTGACCGTATCTCCTCCTTGCTTCAACTTCATGAATTCCTCCTGTTTCATGTGGAGTACTCCTTCAGGTATGTAATGTTCTTGGAAGGCCAGCTTGAATTCATCCCAGGTTACTTGATGACCAGCCAGTTGTACGGCAACAAAGTTCCCCCACTAGGTGCTGGCAGGGCCACACAATTGCTGAGCTGCGAACAGGGGCTTCTGAGTTTCGGAGCATCGAAGAAGTCTAAATTTCTGCTCAATGACGCGGATCCATTCATCCGCCTCTAAAGGGTCTTTCGCTTTGACGAACAATGGAGGGCGCGTCTCGGAGAAGTCTAGATAAGATGTCTCCCGGGGGCCTTGCGGATAGGCCCGTCCGCCTTGTTGTTGAAGTGGTTGGCCTGCCATCTCCCACAGAAAGCAGATGTTCTCTGTTGTAGCGTTTACCAAGGCAGCGATGACCTCGGCAAGTGTCGGGGGTATTGGAGGTGGATTCGGGGTCGCCTCCCTCCCACGAGAGGTACCAGCCCCATCCTGAGCGCGAGTCCTGGAAGGCATCTAAGGCAAAGAACAATGGGAGCAATATGATATGCTATACAAACCATCCATTTCACATTACTTTAAAAGGTAATGTTACAGACTCGTACTTTACAATAGGATTACACCCCCTATTACACAATAGTACTACTTCTATCCTATACTATTCCTGCTTCCTGTCACTCTTGGTAGCCTCACTGTCGGGCGTAGGAGACCACTCATCGACCAACTTCATAGAGGGAGGGGGCCTGAAAAGGTCCAATTCGCCACCAAAAGCTTCTCCCGCTACTTGAGAAGGTCCGGCTTCTATCCCGACAGGATCCGCAGGTACACTGGGGTGTAGTTGTGAGTACAATACATGAACTTCTTCATGTAGAGTATTACAATAAGCCTGCAAGGTATCGATAGCTGAGCTAAGTTCTTCTACTCGGGCTCGAGCTTTTGCCTCCTTAGCCCAGGCAAGCGAACAAGAATGAACTGCCCAGTCGAGCGCCAAATCTCGATCTGCGAGCTGATCTTGGAGGCGGCGGATGTCGCTTCTCAATTCGTTGATTCTGTCGCCATCCGCGACCCATATGTCTGTCCTGCGTTGGAGTTCTGTTTGAAGCCGATTAACTTTCGCTTCAAGATCCCTGATCGGATCATTACTCCCACTACTGCTATCCTCATGTCTTGGGGCAAGTTGATGACGTGGCACACCAATTGGGCCAGTATGCTTTCGCGCAGTTTTCCTTGTGCGCGGCGGCATTTTTCTAAGGGAGAAAATCTTATTAAGATAGTTCTTAGCATGATGCATGTGTAATTACAGAACCAACCTTAGTTGATTCAACCTTCTATACATTGCACTCTTCCTATCTGGTCTTTCATATAAACTCTTCAAAAATAATAGGTAAGAAGGGAAGAAATTTTCTAGATAAGTCCTTAGAAAATTCTTTTGAAGATGACTCATAATATCTGCAGAGAAGAGCTTTGCTCCGATACCAGCTGCGACGGAACCTCCCAAGTCATTAGGCCCACCTACAGTTGTCCTTGTCCAACGGACCTCAGACAACCCTGTAGATGCCCCTGAATCACTTGACAAGTTTGGTATCTGCTTTTCTTACCTTTCCCAAGAGCGTTTCACCCGTCACGCAGACATTACAGATCATCGGAGATACGAAAATGCGGAAGCGATTACATAAACTTACCTTTATTTAAAAAGTAAGACAAAATTATATATTAGAGACCAAGATAACTTATGAGTGCAGAGTAATATTATTACAGACCAAGGGAGGCAAAAACCCCTCCCATTAAGCTTTTAAACAAAAGTTCTTATGGAGGAACCCTTCCTCCCGCAGCTTTAGTCTTGGTTTTCTTCTTTTGTGACCACCTTGGAACAGAAACAACAAAAGTTTGTCGCTTCTTCACCTAAAAACAATAGGGAATAAAACCCTGAGTATGGAATTAGTCAGCAAGACTTACCCGACTAAAGAAAAGACTCTCAAGGGCATGCTGGTCATCAGGGAGTCAAGGTAAGGTTTCTCAATAGTCAAAGACTCTGTTTGCAAAAATGCTTACTAAAGTGGATCCTTAAAAATCCAAATTTTATTTGTCAGGTTAGGTAAGATTACCTGTCTCTAGAGTTCTTTCTACCTTAGTTCAATCACTTGACCTGCACTAGCCAATTTCTTAGCACCCTTAATCTTTACTGGAGTTCTACGTGTAAACAGTGACCAAGTCTTCATAACCGCGAAGGTACGGCGATCCGAATTGATTATAATCAGCTGAGGATCTCCGATCACACGACATATGTAGCACTTAACCCTTGCATATGTCAACCCGCCACCAGGGTTCTTAAGACCAGATCAGGTTCACGCCAACCGAGAGCACAGATACACCATCGTCTAGCCTCTTGCCACGGAGGGTACACGCTACTCTCGCCATCTCTCCACTCCCATTGCGTGGTATCTTATTCTGTCCTTAGTCTGCCCAAGGCAAAGCTTACCCATGACGAGGCATGTGACTAGTTAAAGGGTCCTCGGTCATCAAGCCTACATCGACACAGTCCTTAATCGACTCAGACGGAGACACTACACTAAGACTCTCTTCTCGTGCAAGTCACCCGCCCGGTCTCAGCTTAATCATTTCAACCCAAAGTTTGGTACCTGGCAGAGGTACATCTTTTCCGATGTTGAATCCATCATGGCCATGATGGATCCACCATCAAGTTTTGTTTTCAAAAACATCCCTTCCACTTTGCCATATCATCTTTTGTAAAAACAAAATCTTTTTCTTTGCTAAAGCAAGACTAAGCATAGTAAAAACCTTTGATAAAACAGGGATTCAAGGAAGGTAATCAAATTCAAGGAAGGTAATGCAGGAATTGTTTTATTAATCAACTCCTATCACCTAATGCATCAAGCAAGTGAGAAAGATTTTAAAAGAATCAAGAAGGTGGCAAATGCACCGGGGCTTGCCTTCGTTTATAGGTGAGTCAGGCTCGGATCCGTAGATGTCAAAGTAAAAACAATTTCCTGCCTGATGTTCCGCAGGTGGTGGTGGTGAAGTCTTCTCTTCTTCTACCTCAACTTCTTCCTCGTTTTCTAAATATGACCATTCATATGTATAAGAATGAATGCCATGTAATGCTCATGAGAGTGCAAAGATAATAAGAGTTCATTATCTAAGGCCTTGAATACAATTTTCCTTCACGGTTCCCCAAGAAACTAGGGTTTCCGGAGTCAACAGTGAAGTTCAAAGAGCAGGGGGTGGGCGTTTTGGGTTCTAATTATCAGACAAGGTCCAAACCATACCAAAATCTACCCAAGGCTTCTAAATATTATTTTAAGTTCATATAAAAAGTTTGGGCTTTTTTGGAATTATTATTGATTTTCTAAAAATCTAGAAGCAATACTTTAGGCTATTTTAAATGACCCAAAATTCCCTATTTGTCCTGAAAATCGTAGAACTATTTTTATTAAATACTATGGAAAATAAGGAATCTAGGAAAATTGGTTTGACATTTTTAGGATTTTTCTACAATTTCTTACAGATTTCCAAAGCTTGCTAGAAAAAGAAAAAGAAAATTAATGAACAGTCTCGGGCCAAAATCAGCCCGAGCCGGGCCAGCTAGGGCAAAAACGCGCCCACACGCGCGCGCCCGCGGCGACTTTGCAAAAACACCCCTGGCTAACGGAATAACTAGAAGCGGGACCGAAACATTGTTTAGATGAGTCACTGACGATTGCAGAAAAACCCCTCTGGTTCTATTTCTTTACACGATGAGGTCCCCGACAGCGCATCGAGCAGGGGGCAAAGCTCCGGCGAGCTAGACTGGCCGGAGGGAGCCAAGACTGGTGACCCCGAGCGGCTGACACCGAATTGGACCTTCCCCGATCAATTTCCCCAACTTAATTTCATGGTTGGTAATATATCAAGCTCTGTCCATGCGGACCATGGATGATGAGGACAATTGTGCATGTTCCCGGTGACCAGTGGTTTCCCAGTTCAATTGGGTGGGTTGGCGAGTATCACAGACGTATGATAGTGCTTAAACAACGGAGCAGAGGGGAGGAGCTGACCTGAATTGGGCTGACCACGACGGGGTGTGTTTTACGGTGGCGGAAACCGAATTGGGGGAAATCAGAAATTCGTGAGCTCTGGTGATCGATTAAGGGTGGGAGCGGGTGCTTCGGCTTCGTAATTACATGGCGCAACAGACCCGGCCATCAATTTATAGGGTTGTTAAGCGGTGGCTGATGAATTTGGGGCGAGACGCGCGGCGGTCGGAGGAGGGGAGTTTACTAGCGCGCGTGATTGGTGGCAAACCCCGTGTCATCCACTTCGGTGATCATCGGACATGCAACGCACGGTTAACTGCGACGTGGTAAAGCGTCAGGACACGCGGCGGACGACGGTGGTGGCTCAACAGCGGTGAGAATCTCATCCAAGGGATCGGTGAACAAGGGGAGAGGCACGGCGGCTAGCCGGAGTGGCGTCCAGCTCACCGACGGTGATACCTTTCACCCCGTGACGTTATCTATCCACTCCGGGCACGAATCAGGACGTTGACGGCACGAATCGCGGCGGAGGGATCATTGACGGTGAGAGTTCTGCGCTGGCAGCCTGATCCAATTTAGGTTACTGTATCATCGCGCTCCCATCAGTGCACCTGATAGTCAATGTTTGGGCTTGATTTTCTCTCAAATTTCCATGGCAACATGACCGATGCTCTGCAGCAAAGTTGTAGCCCTACAAACCATCTTTATCTTTGTTATAGCATCCCTCGATAGATTCTTACTGGATCATGGTCGAAATAGCTCTCAAACTTGGTTCTAGGTTACTGTCAGTCTGAAATTCAGACTTTAACAGCCTGACAGCCTGACTTTGAGTGTGATTATCTCCAAATTCTTCATAACAATTGAGCTTACCTTCTTAAGCAAAATTGTTCTCCTTTGATAGGTCTACAAATTTGATGTGTTGACCTAGGGTAAATTCTCACTAATTTGGAAGTTACATGGGCTCAAAGTTGGATCAATCACACTGAAATTCAGACTTCATCACAAGGGTCAATTGTGGCTCTTTTACACTTAAGTCCAAATCTCAAGTTTTGGATTGCAAATCTTCATGATTGTGAACCCTATAACTTAAGACACTTTATTATCATGGTTTTTGCACTTTAGTCCAAAAGTGGACTAATTTTGCACTTAACCCCCTAGAGTTTAGGTTTAGGGTTTTCTAGGTGTTCTATTAGGGGTTTTTTGTATCTCAGGGGTATAAATGCAATGTAGGTCCATCTTTGATAACATTTTATGATTATTTCACTTAATCTTAAGGGTTTTCTTTATTTGGGTCCTGTTTTACCCTTCAGATCCCAACTTGAGGTTAAGTACCCTACACTAGGGTCTTATTTGAAAAATGCCATATCAATACAACTTGTTTGAAATTTTTGCCTAGTGAATGCACTCTAAGTGTGTCAAACATATGCAATGCCAATGCTTATGATGTTATACTCAAGTTTTAGTGACAGTAACACCTGGGGTGTTACAAATAGGGGCTATGAACGAACGATGAATAGAAACTATGAACGAACGAACGATCGGAATTTCGACAGCATAATGGCAGGACAAAGATTATTTGGACGAACAAACGGACGAACGATCGAATGATCAGACGAATGGACGAACGAACCATGAACGATCGGATGAACGATCGAACAATCGGACGAACGAACGAACAAACTAAGAACAGTGGGACGAACGATCGAAGAACGATCGAACGATCCTTGTGCTAGTGTGTGCTTGTGTGGGAGATGGAGTGGGCGTGTGTGGGGGGGAGAGTTGCCATGAAATGGCTTGGGGTGGGATGAGAGGAGGCCCTTGCCCCTCTATTTATAGCCATGGTGGGGGATTAGGGGGAGGGATGAGAGTATTAGTGGGAGGATGAGAGGATTAGTGGGAGATTAGCATGTATTTGTCTTGTATAAGTGAGATTAGCTTGTAGAGCTTACCGTATGGCACCGGAGGCATACGTATACGTATGAGCATGAGGAAAGTTATGAAGAAAATATTTGTGGGGACTTCAAAAATGATTCGGAAGGTATTTCTCAGGAGGAAAATACTTGGAGATATATTGGTAGAATATTTGGGCAATATTTCTGGAAAGAACTTGAGGGGGATTACTGGGGAAATATCTGGACAATATTCCTGGAAAGAATTTGAGGGTGGATCACTGGGGAAATATTTGTAGGATATTTTGAGGAGGATTTTGGAGGAAATATAGACCACTATATTCTATTTGTTGACATCAACTCGCAAACAAATATTTTGAAATGAAATTTGAAATTCATTTTGAATTTAGAGTGAGTTTGAGAAATTTTCAAGATTTGACACGATAACATATGTGACTTTTTGTGACGAATACATCGTGACAATGAAGATTTTTGTCATTGACAATTTTATTTTATGACATATTTTTTTCTGGCAAGACAACCTAATGACGAATTTAAGCAAACCTCACTAATAATATTCAGAAAACATCATAGCACTAGCCAATCATCGTATCGCGACAAACATCTTGTTGTCATAAGGTACTAGCAATAAACGTCATAAATATATTGTCATAAATATATGACAACCCTATATCGTTATATGATATTACAAATAACTAACTATTTAAAATGTCAATTCTAGTTATTAATCGAAAACAATATACATATATAAAAATGGCCATAATATTTAAATGTCAACTACAACATGAGAAAAATTGTCCACAAGTAAAATAAAATAAAATAAAATGTGTTCATAAGAAGAAAGGGAAAATTATTCCTAAAAGATTTGAACTCAAGACATTTTATTATAGAAAATTTCATTGTCACAACTGACAACTACAATAGCCAAGTGCTTATGAAAAATATGCACTTTGAACAATATTAACGTTTATTTTGATTACCAATTCCTTTCTCACATACTGCCTCCGTAACTCTAAACCTAGGTGATTCATTTCTAGCAATAACCGCCCCATCCATCGTCCTCGCCGCCCCCATCTAGCGAGCGCTGCCCAGTAGCAACGCCCCCATAGCCGGCGCCCTCGCATAGCGGCCAACCGCAGCTGGCCAGGCAGTCAGCGCCCTCACCTGACAGCCTCGCTCTAGCCTTCAGCCCACGCTCGTCGTGCCCCCACAGCCAGCGCCCTTGCCCCGGCCATCTTGGTCTAGCCTCCAGCCCACGCCCACGCCCGCCGCTCGTCGCCTGCGCCATGGTGCCAGCTAGCCGCTGCCCAGCCCAGCCCCAGTAGGCACCAGTCGCACCGCCCTAGGCCCCACACATCTGCCCTGTGAGCGCAGGAGGTTTCTGTGCGTTTTTTTGGGAGAGGACTGAATCAATAATTGGTTCTTTATCTCTTGTACTTCGTTGGGATTCTTTACTCTTGTAGAATTTATAATTATGTCTCATATAGATTATATATTTGCTGGAATCAAAGTTAACTTGATGTTTTATTGAGGCAGGGCCAACATGATCCGAAGATGATGATACAAGTTCCACACTGACAGTGGAAACATTTAGCTTCTAAGAGCTCTCTGCTACAACTAATAATTTCAGTAAGACTCTCAGGATAGGCTCTCGGGGCCAAGGCACAGTCTATGAAGGCCACTTACCCCGCATTGTATAGGTCAATTTCTGCTATGTGTCATAGTAATACATACATCTTAAAACTTGTCGTTGTGTCACCATTGAGCTAATTGTGGATATTTGATTCTGTACTTAGAATATGCTACATGTCTTTTATGGTTACTATTATAATTTTCGTATTATAATAGTTCACTATTTGTTCAGCCAAGTTTATGTCAAGCTGTTACTACTATAACATCTTTTATTAGGAAGCTCCAGTCGAGTGGCCTCTTCCATTGTGTAGCTTTGTTTATGGAAAACAAACAGTTCATTTTTTGGTCTGCTATGTTTTTCAACTGAACTAGTGGGCAACATATAGGGGTAATTCCACAATTATAAACCACTTGAACTTTCATCGTCGGTACTACTTTATTTATTATTTTGCAGAGTGCACTTGTATGGCCAATTTGGATCTTTTAGATATCGTGGCTAAATGTAGTTCAGGCTCATTAAAATTGAACTTTATTTGTTTGCTTAGGAAAAATGCAGGTCTAGGAATAAAACTGCAACCCCGTTAGGGTTATGTGTTAGGGTTATGTTTGTTTGTGAACATGTGTATGTAGTATATCCAAAAAAAGAAAGTAATTTAGCATCTTTGGCGTAAGATTGTGTTGCTGATTGTGTGTGTGAAAGCAATCTTTTATCATTTTAATCATGGTTGCTTTTGAAAGTTTTGAGTATATGCCACATGCATATGTTCTAATTTTGTTATTTACTATTGTTTACATTCCAAATTATAAGTGGTTTTGGCTATTCTAGGTTCATAGTTTTTCTATGCACCTAAATATAAACTATGTCTAGATACGTAGCAGTCTTGAAAGTCAAAACAACTTATAATTAGGAACAAATGGAGTAAGTTCTAATGCTCAAGTGGTTAGATATCTGCATCACTGGAAATTCAATGAAAATATCCTCGTCATGCTACTAAGGGTGTTATGTGACGATGAAGTCTGGAGTATCTCACTCGTTCTTACTAATTGAGATTTGATATTTGAAGGTTTTCTAGTTCTCTGTCTTGTTAGATTAAAACTATGTCAATTTTAGCTTAGATCTAATGCCATGTTTTTTTTATTTTTACCCTCTGACAGGCAGGTTGTTGCATGTCATTCACATTGATTAAAGAATAGCTCAAGAACAAAGACCTAAACTAAAATGCCAAGATCTTTAGTTGTTGGGTTTATATGTTTTTTGCGATGAAAGTGATTATTATGTTGTTTCTTTTGATATTACAGTTGGGATCCACTGTGATTAGGTTGAAGACAAAGGATGGTGTTGTCCTCGCTATTGAGAAACTTGTGACCTCACCACTACTGGTACTTCATGCATTCTAAATGTGATTTGATGGTTACCTATTTATTTTATATCATTTTTCTTTTCTATAGAGAAAACAGAACCTTATAGATCATTTTAGTACTCCCATAATGAATATTCTACGATATTATGGCTGTTTTTGTTCCTTACTTTTTGAAAGGCAGTGGATATCAACTACACCTATTCACATTGCTAACTCAATTGAAAAATAGAATTATGTTGCAAGGTGCACAAGGTCTTGACATCCAAAATGTGAAGTGTGTTTGTACAATAGAGATGGATTTATGCATTCTGATATGCTACCATTTGTTTTGGTTTCATTTCATTTTATCCATATCTCTTATCTTATTTTCATACCTTTTTGTTGATATGATACAATGGAAGCATTTGTGGCTGAGGCTAGAATAGAAGGGAAGAATCTAAGACCTCTATTGAAGCAGATTGTATAGAAGGGAAGAGTCTTCAAGATATTGGTCTTGTAGTTGCAACAAAGAGAAGAGACAATGGTGGTGATGCTATATCTATAGAAGTAGCAACGTTGGTATTGTAGCTCCAAGATTTGGTTGTTGATGAATGATATATATGATAATACATTGTTAAGTATATGTGATAATCATTGATTGTTATTTAATTATATTGGGCTGTGATTCTTGTGCCATTAACAATGGTGATAGTTAAAAATTAAAATGGCATTGGTTAGACCAAATGTTTTGTGACAAACAAAATAATCATAGTTTCAATACCACGTAAGGTCAATGTCATGTCATGTGAGTGTTTAATTTTGTGACGTTTTCTATCATATGTGGAGGCATGTTGTGGTGTTTTTTGTAGATTGTTAATGACGAAAAAGTGTGTCATAAAACTATGACGATGAATGATATGTCACTAAATTTATGACGAAAAACCATCAAACGTTATAGAACATGTAATGCCACGCATGATAGGTGACGAAGTGATTTTTGTCATGGAGATGTCATAAAATTTAAAATGTGACATAAATTCAAGGTTTTATGACATAAAGGGGATGTCACAAAAGGTCACAAGTGTTGTAGTGTGAAATTTTGGGATAGTACAGATCTACCCCACTTAAAATGAATCTCGTCCTTGAGATTCGGCTTAGAAGGGTTATGGGTATAGCTTTACTTCAGCTACATATCTTCACTTTGCAGACTCTTCGAGGAGATGGAACTTCAACAAAATCCGGCCTTTGAGGAGCATCCGGTTGCCGATTGCAAACGCTGATTCTGGCTACTCAAAGATCATCTTTAGGCTTTTTAGGTTTTGCTTGGCAGCTAGCTTATTGAGGAAGCATCGATGCCAACACACAAACCTTTCTCTTGCGAACTCCCACATGGATTCCTTCCTTGAGTAGTCTTCTAGTGCTTCATCAACAAAACTTGGGTGACCACTTCTCATCCAGAAACTTATATGCTTTGATGATCTGGTCCTCCACAAGCTGGCTGCAGGCCTTCTTCTTTTTTTCCACAGCAGGAACCTTACTGGAATACTACCCCACTTAAAAAGAATGAGGGTAGAACTCTTGAATCTTGGGGATTTGAACTCCTTGAAGTACCTCATAACAAGGGTATTACGGGGCCTTCTTCTGCTGTTGCTGCTTGAGTAGGCTGCGGAGAAATGACTGACACAGGGTTGATTCTGGGAGAACCTTCTTCTTATCTTCTCTTCACTATCTTCTTTTCACTGACACTTTCTTTCTCTTTGCTCTTCCCACTAGAGGATTCTATCAAAGAGTATTACCATCATACAGAGGAGGAAACCAAAGACTATGAACCATGTACAACAGTCTTCAACCCAAGAATCACCAAGCATTGTGATCTTAGGGGCGAGGGAGTGGAAAACGAAGTTGCTTGCGATTTGGCAGAGGGGATTTTATCGGGAGTGTTTTGCTTTGAGATGGGAACTGAGGGAGCTCGTGTGGGGGTTTTATAGGCAAGTGGGGGTGTTCGATTGCGGAGTGGTGGTGATGGAGCAGGTGCCACGCGGCAGCAAACACGACAAGGGGAGGGGGGACGGTGTTGCTGGCGGTGATGGCGGTGGTGGGTGCGCTGCAAAGGGGGTGTGGGGTGGCGGTAGTGCGCTGCAAGGGGGAATGGGGCGGTGGTTGGAGGCAGGGCACACGTGCAGGGGGCATGGGTGGGTGGTGGGGTCGATGACCCTAATGTTTGTGGACTTTGGTTCCAAGAATCTTTGCCTCTCTATATGGTAATAACTCCTTCTGTCCTCTTTTTCTGTTTATTTTGACTCAGGGGCAGTGTTTTGATTCTCACGATCGGTCCTTTTGACTGAGCGACTAGACATGTTTCTCCTGTAGCTTATTCTAGGCTTCAAGGGTAAGCTTCTCAGTATCTTCTTAGGTAAAGTGCTTTTCTCTTGAGATGGGTTAAGATGAGAATGGAAGCATAAGGTGAGGATTAGCTCTAATTTGTGATCTACATTTTTAGAGAAAAACCTTTCTTAAAAAGAAAGAGAACACACATGCTCAGCAATGATAAGCACAAACAAATCAAATGTTTTGAATAAGGGAAGAATAGAGTTTTTCCAAAGCACGGACTACTCAGATTCGGGGGCTAAGCATAACTACTATTGCTTGGCTCCTGAATTGAGAACTATGCTAAATGCAACTTATGAGCACTAACGTTAAAGCATCACATATGCACTCAAAAGGGAAGAAAACATCAAGCGAAATTCATTTTGAAGTGCCCTAGGGGGCCACACAATTAGAGTTTTGCAAAACACGAGTCTACACGATTACCTCTCATACATGCAGGGCTCTAGCCAAAGTGAAGAAAAACTTCACTACCCAATGCATGCAGAGGACTGGGCATAACTAACTTCAGTCCAGGCAACTTCTCTTCTGGCGAGGCTTGCACACAACTTCAATCTGAGACATCTCCTGGATGGGTCAAGAGGGAGCTGATGTTGATGACTTCTTCTAGCGGCGACTGAGATGGCAGCACGGGGTCAAACTCTTCTTCAAGCTGGACTGGTTCTTGTAGTTCCTTAGAGGGCGGTGGTGCTAGCGGGGTGCTTGTAGCTTCTTCCTTGACTTCAAGGGATGGTGCTAGAATCTTCTTCATGGTGAGGGGCTCAAACAACTCTGGTGGGGGATCTTGGGAGGATTCAATGTGCTCTTGCTGATCCATAGCCTGAGGGAAGACTAGAATTCCTTCTAAGACTATGGCTCCTTCCGGGAGTTCCCAGGCCTTCTTCTCTCCTCTGATAGAGACCGGGTGACCTTCAAGAATCTAGGGGTCTTTAGCTCTGATGGGTTGAACAGGGTTAGATGAAGCGGGCTCTTGGATCCGCAGGGCTCTACGTTGGTTATGGGTTACCAAGTAGGCCTCCATCAGCTTCTGTACGTGCTCATCCTTGGCTTGCTTCAGGGCTTCAACAGCAATGGCTTCACGACTTTCCAAGGCAGCTACACGGGCTTGAGCTGAGGTGAGATCCACATGGAGCTTACGGTTGAGCTTCTCTGCATCTTCTACTTGGGCAATCATCTGACGATGGTGCCGAGCCAAGAAATCATACTGTGCATCCAGGGTGAGCAGGTATGCAGTGAGGTACGCGACTGTGGGGTCATCCTCAAGCAGCTGCTACTCTTCCAATGCACGCATCCTGGCCATCCAAACGGGACAGTCTCTCTGAAAGGGCGAAAAGAATCTGAGCGATGTGTCAGCCACTTCTTCTTCATAAATCTGACACAGGGCCCTCAATGCCTTGCGAGTGACGACTTAGCAGGTGTCTTTGAATCTATGCCCAGCAGCAGTGACACTCCATTCCACATGGTGCGGACTGGATCCAATATATACAGTCACGACACACTTTTCTGTGCCATGCTCGACGAATCCACGACCATCATACTCTGACTGGCTCCTGATTCCGAGGCGAACTGTGCATGCTCTCAGCAACTTGGGGAAACCATCTTCATTCTGGCAAAAGCTGGTTTGGCAACGAACCTCCATCTGACTTCTGAGAGAAGGAAAGGGGTGAAGCATTTTTGAAACGAAGGGATGAGAGCAAGAAATTTTTTTAAGAAAATAGTTTTGACTCAAAAACTTTTGGATCAGGCTAATGGTTACGTCCTACGGCCAACCTAACAGCTCTGATACCACTTGAAGCGCCCCAATCCTCTGGGACTCAAATGTGATACAATTACTAGTCCCAGGAGGCTAGTAAACACATTTATACATCAGATGATTCCAGATCTGCTTAAACGAGACAAACCTATAAAGGTGGCGATCAACTTTAAGAGTTGGTCCACAACTCGGGACATATCATCAGAGTGGGGCTGAAGCAGCCCGATATACGCAGTGAAGCAAATCAGCGGTCCAACAGCCACAGGCAAGGTTGGGAACAGTCGTAACTCTTACCTGATCTCCTTTTTCTGAAAAACAACAAATAAGCAAGGGTGAGTACAAACATACTCAGCAGCCCAACTTCACCCACGGAATGGGGAAATCAGATATAATGCATGGAATATTTGGAGCTCAGGATATTTTGCAGAAACAACAATATTTGATGCAGGGTTGTTTTGTAAAACATTTTGCATTTTTCAAAGTGCATCCTCTCCCAAAGGAGCAGGAAGTTTTTCAATATTAGAACAAAATGCCCTGGACTAAACCATCCAGGTATCTCAGCAGTTTCCCACTGGTTTTCTTTTTTTTAAAAAACAACTACTGGACTTTCCGTCCACCATAGCTCACGGCTCAACCGTCGGACCTTTTAAAAACCACTTTTCTCAAAAGCACCCTTTTTTGGAAAACAAAACACTATTGTCATACCACACCAGACTCGTCCATTCCTGTGGACACAGACTATTCGAATAGGTTTGAACTCTGTGCAGAGGGGTACACTTTACCCCCTAGTCCAGCTCTACGATCTCATGGCCAATGAGACCCGAATCCGAATCTCTTTCTTTCCTCGCACGTCCTTACCTTAACGGTTATACCGGAAGGAGTCAGGCCACCGCCATGCCCAAATCGGACAAAACATTCTCCCTCCTTATCCTCCTGGTGCTCCCCAGCCTTCATAACCCTAGGGTTTGAACCGTACGAGTTCAGATTGAGTGACTGCCCACACAGTCTCGAGTGGTTGTACTTATCATGAATACATGTAGTGAAGGATGACAAACCGTCCTTATATGAGGGGACAATCCTTCTGCTCACGCCTAAACCAGCTGAGCCATCACCTTAGGCCCTCCCCTAAACCAGGGAGTCCCTGATCATCCCTACTCAAAGGTGATAAGGGTGAAAACCCTTCATCATACACATTTTGAAAAGCATTTTCTTTTGAAAACTCACACCTTTCATCAAATCATTTGTAACAAATATATCAGGGATTGATTGCGGCAAGCGGCTGGGTGGCCATAATAACTTGTCTCAAAATCATATCATGCATAAAATAACAGGCTGAGGGTTGTGGTTGAAAAATCATAGGTAATTTATGCATCAAAGGGATCCAGTGAGCTTGTCGTGCTTATCAGACGAAAGGGGGGGAGCTCGCAGAACTGGCTTCTAGTTCCACTGTCTAGCGTAGACTTGCAGATCTAGCCTCCATGAGATGGCACGAACGCTCCGATAACTATGCAACATGAACAAGCAAACATACAAACCAGCAAGTATACCAACAAATATTTAGTATAATGGTCAAAATAGCGATATATGGATGGGTAGAGTCTTGAGCAGAATCTGTGTTATGTGGTGTTGAGATACTACTGGTGGTGGAGCGGAGGTGCTTACCAGGAGGGTGGACTGGAGGCGAAGCAACACTATGCGTGTAGCCGGCGGAGCGGGGTAACTGAGTGGGTGGGGTGTTTGCCTTGGCTGAGGGTGTTGATTGTGTGTGGAGAGGGAGAGGGTAGCTGGGTGTATTTATAGCTGGGTGTATGTGGTTTAGCACAGTGAAGTTCACTGTTGGTGAGAATAGTGACGAATGAATCATCTGACTTAGTATGAACAGGAGAGTTATAGGCAGAATATGGGACAAGAGTATTATGGAAGTTTTCTAGAACATGAACCATGCTTAAGGGATGACATGGTTGGATAGGGAATAATTTGATAAGAATTTAGAAACAAGAATTATTGGAATCTGAGTTTGGAAGCCTGGTTCGAAGGAATCTCAAAGTTAAGCATGCTCAACTTGGAGAAACCTGGGATGGGTGACCAGATGGGAAATTCCCACTAAAAGGAAAATCACAGTCACCGGAGTTCGTATGACTGGAACATGGGTCTGGCTGGTCTTAGGTGGACTGGACAGCATGATGGATGAGTAGTTGAAATTTGGGGTGATCGGATGATCGATAAATAGTAATGATGAATAGTGACGACGAAAAAGTTATTATAGATATCATTGATTAATAGTAACGATGATGAAAAGTAACGATGAATAGTAATGATGATGAATAGTGTCGGTGAATAGTAACGATGAATAGTAAGGGTGAATAGTGATGGTGAATAGTTCGTATGAACGAACGATGAACGATGAATAGTGACGATGAACGAACGATGAACGATGAATAGGAACTATGAACGAACGATGAACGATGAATAGAAACTATGAACAAACGAACGAACGATCGGAATTTCGGCAGCATAACGGCAGGACAAAGATTATCTGGAAGAACGATGAATAGGGGCTATGAACGAACGATGAATAGGAACTATGAACGAACGATCGAATGATCGAACGAACGAACGATCAGAATTTCGACAACATAACGGCAGGACAAAGATTATTTGGACGAACGATCGAATGATCGGACAAACGGACGAACAAACCATGAACGATCGGACGAACGAACAAACAAACTAAGAACAGGGGGACGAACGATCGAAGAACGACCGAACGATCCTTGTGCTAGTGTGTGCTTGTGTGGGAGATGGAGTGGGCGTGTGTGTGGGGGGACAGTTGCCATGAAATGGCTTGGGGTGGGATGAGAGGAGGCCCTTGCCCCTCTATTTATAGCCATGGTGGGGGATTAGGGGGAGGGATGAGAGGATTAGTAGGAGGATGAGAGGATTAGTGGGAGATTAGCATGTATTTGTCTTGTATAAGTGAGATTAGCTTGTAGAGCTTACTGTATGACAACGGAGGCATACATATACGTATGAGCATGAGGAAAGTTATGAAGAAAATATTTGTGGGGACTTCAAAAATGATTCGGAAGGTATTTCTCAGGAGGAAAATACTTGGAGATATATTGGTGGAATATTTGGGCAATATTTCTGGAAAGAACTTGAGGGGGATTACTGGGGAAATATCTGGACAATATTTCTGGAAAGAATTTGAGGGTGGATCACTGGGGAAATATTTATAGGATATTTTGAGGAGGATTTTGAAGGAAATATAAACCACTATATTTTATTTGTTGATATCAACTCGCAAACAAACATTTTGAAATGAAATTTGAAATTCATTTTGAATTTAGAGTGAGTTTGAGAAATTTTCAAGATTTGAATTTTTGGGATGCTACAGGCAAACCCTCTGGGACTTTGGCTACAATCTGAGCAAAGTCCCACTCCTATGTGACAATGAGAGTGCAATCCGCTTGGCGGATAATTGTAACACCCCTGGTGTTACTGCCACTAAAACTTGAGCATGACATCATAAGCATTGGCATATCATGTGTTTGTCACACCTAGAATGCATTCACTAGGCAAAAATTTCAAACAAAGTTGTATTGATGGGACATGTTTTAAGTGAAACCCTAGGGTACAATGCTTAACCCTAGATTGGGCTTAATAGAGCAAACAAGGCCTAATAAGAGAAAATTTCAAAACTTAGTTGAAATGATCATAAAATATCACCATGGATGGACTTAAATAGCATTCAATCCTTAAAAATACCAAAACCCTAAAATGACCCCTGAAAAACCCTAGATTGAAACCCTAAGGGGTTATATGCAAAATGTGCACATTTTTGGACCTAAGTGCAAAAACCATGGAAATAAGGTACCTTAGGTCACATGGTTCACATATTTAAAGATTTGCAAATGAAACCCTAAGTTTTGGGCCTATTTGCAAAAAGCCACATTTGGGCTCCATATGTTAAGTCTGAATTTCAGAAGATTGGCTCAACTTTGAAGCCCTATATCTTCCAAATTATGAAGATTTTGCCCTAAGTCACCACATCAAGTTTGTAGAGCTATAAAAGGGGAACAATTTTGCTATAGAGATCAAGCCCTGGTACTATGAAGTGTTTTGAGAAAATTGGACCCAAAGATGGGTTGTCAGACTGTCTTAAGTCTAAATTCAGGCTGACAGTGTGATTGAGCCATCTTTGAGCTGGAATTCAAGCATGATTTAGTAAGAATTTGGGAGTAACTGCTATAGTAAGATTAAAGCTAGATAGTAGAGCAACAACTTTCTTAAAGATGGATTAGGGAGTCGCTGCATGAAAAATTAAGATCTAGGCCTTGCAAGTTGGGCTGTCAGGCTGACTGAAGAATCGTCCCATGAATGTCACCGCCGGCGATCTCCGTGGTTGGATTCACGCCGACGTTATGATTCGTGCTCGCCAGTAACGGATAACGCTCCCAGGTGAAAGATCCTGGCAACGGATAAATTCGGACCCGATCGACGGGGAGTTCACCGCACCCGCTCGGATTGGAGTCGGTCGGATTGGTCCTCGCCGGCGTTAGCCGTTTACCGACCATGCGCCACGTGCCCGAGCATCTTACCACGTCATAGTTAGTCGTGTTAAGCGTATCCGGTGATCGCCGGAGAGCATGCCACGGTAATAGACACCGATCACGCACGCTAGTGACCTTCTATTTCTCCGACCGCCGCGCGTCTTCGTCCAATTCCCCGGCCACCGCTCATGCCTACTATAAATTGAGAACGTCGTGAGCTCCGTAGGGTAATCACCCATCCATAGCACCAACGCTTGTCTTCAATCGTCTACTAGAGACCGCGAATCACTCATTTCCCCCAATCTGTGTTTCCGCCACTACGAAAGAACCCTTGTCGTGGCCAGCGCATATCAGGTCCGTTCATGTCCTTTGAGTCCTTGTTTTAGTGTTCTTGTGTGCCCCTGATACTCCCCGACCAACTCAATTGAGCTAAGCTACCCTAGATCGTCGGGAACGCGGTTGACTGTTCGTCTTGCCCGCTGTCGCCGTGGACAGACCGTGTTAGAGCCCCATTGATGAAATTAGTTGAGGGGAAATACTCAGTAGGGCTGGAATTAGGTTTAAACCAAAGTAGAACACCAGTCATCAAGTATTCTAGCCGGTACAAGCTCGCCGGAGCTCGGCCCTGTGCCGTTCGCCGTCGTGGGCCTCAGACTGTGAAGAAATAGAAGTGCAGGGACCTTTTCGCAAGTGTCAGTGACTCAGTTAAATAGTGCGCAGGATCCTTCTATAGATATTCAAACCCCGGAGGGCTCCAGTGTAAAACTACCCCGCGGGCGCGGGCGCGCGTGGGTTTCTCCCCTGTTGTAGGCTGGTTGGGCTGAATTCAGCCCAACACTATTCATTGCTTTTCCTTTTTTTTCTTCCTGGATTAAAGAATTCCTAGAATATTGTAGAAAAATGATAAAAATACCAGACCAATTTTGCTAGACTTTTAATTTCCTATAGTATTTAATAAAAATAGTTTCATGATTTTTAGTTCCAATAGGGAATTTTGGGACTTTTAAAACAGCCAAAAACCATACTTCTAGAATTTTAGAGAGTAATTTATAATCCCAAAATTCACCTAACTTTTTAGGTAAACTTTAAATGTTATTTAGAAGCCTTGGGTAAAACTTGGTATGTTTTGGACCATGTTTAATACTTAGAACCAAAAACCCTAGCCTCTGCCCTATGAACTTCATTATAGACTCCAAAAACCCTAGTTTCTTAGAGATCCGTGAAGGAAAGTTGTATTCAAGGTATTAGATAATAAACTTTTATTATCTTTGCATCCTCATGAGCATTCATTATTATATATGTCTATATTTAGAGAACGAGGAGGAAGTAGAAGTCGAAGAAGCGAGGACTTCACCACCACCACCTAAAGAACATCAGGCAGGAAACTGTTTTTATTTTGATATCTGCGGGACAGAGCCTGATTTACCAGTAACACAAGGCAAGCCCCGGTGCATTTGCCACCTCCTTGTTATTTTGAAATCCTTCTCGCTTACTTGATGCATTAGGTGATAAGGAGTTGTGTGCTAAACCAGTTGCTGCATTTCCTTCCTTGGATTTGGTTACTTCTCCTTAATCCCTGATTTACAAAAAGGTTTTTCTTGTGCTTAGCTTTGCTCTAGAAAAACAAAATGTTTTGTTTTCACAAAAGATGATGCTTCAAAGTGGGTGGGATGTTTTCAAAAATAAAACTTGATGGTGGATCCATCATGGCCATGATGGGTTCATGTCACACCCGGTTTTGAAGGTAAACCGAATGCGAACCATGTACGTGCCAGGATCAGAACTCACGTACATAGCGATTACATAAATGACTCATCATAGCACAATGCCTCGAATAACAATAAAGAGTAAGTCATCATAGCGACGAGCACGACAAGAGACAAGAGTGCCGTCGCCATGGCGTGCTGGCCGGGCGAGCCCACCAGGGCGTGTGCCCCTACCCCCACGGCGACCCTTGCTGACCGGAGCCGCCCACGGCCCCCAGCCTGGCCCCACCGTGCCCAGCTCGCCCAACGCCGTCGAGCCTCGCCGCCCACCCGAGTAAGCTACGCCCGCGATTCTTCCTCGTCGAGTTCGTCGCATGGTGTGAAGTCCGGAGCTCGCCTGAAGTTTCCCCGAACCCGCCCTTCGTTCGCTCATGGTGAGCCTCTTCCTCTCTCCATCCCTACCCTCCTTGCCTCTTGTCGTGCTCGTCGCTGCACTCGCTCGCCGTGGCCGAAGTCCGGTTGAACCAGCCCAGGCCGCTGCGCAGACACGCCGCCGAAGTTTGCACTCCCTCCGTGGTTCATCACTGTGAGGAGAAGCCCATCGTCTACCCCTGTCTACCCCCGTCTACCCCCTTTGTTTTTCTCTTGCGTGTACATAGCCTCGTCGTAGTGTTGTCGCGTGTCGCCGCACAACGCCAATCCGCTTCACCTAGAACCGGTAGTGTTAATTAGACCATTGTTCATGAAACAGAATCGTCAGAATTAAATAATTAATCTGTGGTTTAGTTGTCGTTTATTAAAATAGGAGTTCAATCGAATCTAATCTATAATTTTACATACGTGTGTGTAAATATTTATTATTGTGTTTATGCCGACTTTAAGGATTACATTTAATATTTGTTTAATATAAGAGAAACGACGCAATTAAGTAGTATTTGTATGTCGCGACGTGTTTAGCCATGAATGGTTAGTCAACCTATATATGTAACTTGTGTCGTAAACCCGTTACAACTCGTTTTAGTCGTGTCAACCTCATGATAGCGTCGATTTCGTATTAATAATGTTATCTTATCACGTTACAAGTTTTACTTATTTAATTAAGTGGGTTATTTAATACTTATGGCCATCTAATTAAAATTTGATTATAGTTCATCTCGCACGTCATTTGTACCGATTCCGCGTCACGTATTTTGCGCGCATTATTATTTCCGGCGTAAAGTCGACTAGGTTGATTAATTAATTACACATTAACTGGGTAGCAATCTTGTGCACACGTTAAATATATGTTGCCACCATAGTTGTTTTAGCTAAGTAATTAAATGATTGGTCGGTTGATGGTTAATAACATAACAATTTAATAGAACGAGTCTGTAGTTTCAACTCATGTTTTGTTAAGATAAACGTCAATTAACGTGATTAATGCCAACTAAAATACTTGTCATTAATTATTTATCGTTGTTCGCGCGTGACATCGTGTGCGCGTCATCACGCTGTTCGCGCGCATAGTCTCGTTGACTCGTGCGAGTTGTTTCGCGTGTGTCACGTGTTACTCGCACGCGTTGACACACGACGTGTACGTGTGTCGCGCGACGTCTGCGCGTGATAATAATTTGTTTTCGCTTGTAAAGACTCATGTTAGTGACGTTAATTCGTCAAGTCATATATGTTGGATAATTAGCTTAAGGTTCGCTCGACTAATATTTATTAGATTAATATTTTAATTAGATTAAATGTGTAGTGTTTATCTCGCTCTTTTATAATAAACATTAACCTGGCTAATTTTAGCTTAACTTATTTTTATATATTTAGTAAGTGTTTAGTATAAATGTGTCACCTGTTTAGTTTTCTCATTTGTCGCGCGTGCTATTTCGCACGTGGTGGCGTTCTCGTTCGCACTGGTCGAGCGTGCTGTTTCGTGTGTCGTCGCGTGCTATTTCGCGTGTGTCAGCGCGTTGTTTGCACGCTGCTGTGTTGGGTTCGCCATCGTCACGTTGTCTGCATGTATCGCGCGTGGTGCGCGCGCTAGATCGCGAGCGGTTATGCTGTTTCATGCGTTACGAGTTTCGTCTCGCTTCGCTAATTCGTCCCACTTAGAGTTGCTGATGTTATTTAAATTACTTACTTAACTAAGAATTGTTAGTGTGGTCAGCTAATTTAAATGGTTAGATAGCTCTAATTTCATTTTAAATAAATATCGATTAATATAATCAGGTCGAATTAAACGTTATAGTTAATATTTGTTTAGCGTAAATGCGATATCTTCTCGACCGTAGCTTCGAGTTCGATGTTTCATTTTCCTCGCGTGACCGTAGTAACGTTCTCTATTTCATTTTGCGTGCTTTATTATGTTTTTATCTAAATGGTGTAATGTTCTCATGTATATGTATATGTGTTTGTTTGTTTGTGCCTGTTTGTATTCACTGTGCGTTGCGAATAGATCGCGATCCATTTCCGAGCTTCGAGGAATCGGCCGTCAAGCTTCAGCGACCAAGTGATCAAGCTCTTCGAGTTCTACAAAGTTGAAGACCCTGAGCATCTGTTTGGTGAAGGCAAGTGTCCTCTGACCCATTATGTCCCATTCACTTATAATGCACTGTCCCGCATTACTTAATTGAAACCTAAGGATTGACTAGCTTTCCATTTACCTTATCCTTGTTTACCTTTTGGGTTATCATGGTTAGCATTATGCTATTGCTTTACTTGAATCAATGAACATGATGTGAATACTTATGATACTATGATGTTATCCCGATGATGTTCCTGTGATACTTTAGGGGGCTCAGGCTGTTTCCTGAGTACCTCTCCGTAAGGACCTGTTCGTTGAGAGACCACCCGGGATAACAGTGCAACCATGAGGGTGAAATGGGGCGCCCTTAGCTAATTAATTAGAGGAACTAGAGGTGTAGTTGCTTCGCCGTCGTGCCGTCAATGGGGTCCAGGCACAGTGCTTGCTCTGCCGAGGTTGGGTGCCGAGGTTATTTCATTTTGCTTTTGTTAGTCACCCTCCTGCGGGGAGGGGTACTGTGTTTATCAAACTGGAGAAACCTAACGGGCGGCTATGACCTCTAGGGAATCTTTGTAAAAGCTACGTAGTGATACCCTGCCGGACCACCTAGGAAGTGATCAATGGGGAGTCATGATCCCCGGGCAAAACGGGAATCACGGCTCATGGGTAAAGTGTGCGACCTCTGCAGAGGGTTAGAAACTGATATATCAGCCGTGCTCACGGTTATGAGCGGCCTTGGGATCCTCTTTGATTAGAGATACAGCTGGTTCGAGACTCAATGGTTCTATTAATGTTTTTGGTTCGATGATGATCATGATGTTCCTCGAGGAGGAAGCTGTTCACGGGTTGGCTATTACTAAAACTTGGCTTCCACTAATAATAAATACCTGACCAACTAAAAGCAACTGCTTGAGCTTAACTCCACATAAAGCTAGTCCACCTCAGCCAAACGGGACATTTGCTGAGTACGTTGATGTGTACTCACCCTTGCTTTCACAAAACACCAGGTTGCCTTTGGTGCAATCTATGCTCAGGTAAAGAAGAAGGCGTCGAGGCGGATCTCTAGGAGTTCTAGGACTTCGACGAGTTCGAGGATTAGGCTAGCGACCTCCCCCAGTCAGCTGCTTGTGGTGGGTTTGTTTACGTTGGCTACGTTTCGGTTCTGTGCACTTTGATTTATATTATGTAAATGACTCTAGTCTTTAATATTATTACTTACTCTTTATTGTTATTCGAGGCATTGTGCTATGATGAGTCATTTATGTAATCGCTATGTACGTGAGTTCTGATCCTGGCACGTACATGGTTCGCATTCGGTTTACCTTCAAAACCGGGTGTGACAGTTCAACATCAAAAAAGATGTACCTCTGTCAGGTACCAACCTCTGGGTTTGAAATGATAAAGCTAAGACCGGGCGGGTGACTTGCACGAGAAGAAAGTCTCGGTGCAGTGTCTTCGTCTGAGTCGATTAAGGACCTTGTCGATGTAGGCTTGATGATCGAGGACCCTTTAACTGGTCACATGCCTCATCATGGGTAAGCTTTGCCTTAGGCAACACGCAATGGGAGTGGAGAGATGGCGAGAGTAGCGTGTACCCTCCGTGGCAAGAGGCTGGACGGTGGTGTATCTGTGCCCTCGGTTAGCGTGAACCTGATCTGATCTTAAGAACCCCGGTGGCAAGTTGACATATGCAAGGGTTAAGTGCTACATATGTCGTGTGATTGGAGATCCTCAGCTGAGTATAATCGATTCAGATCGCCGTAACTTTGCAAACATGAAGACTGGTCACTGACCTACACGTAGCATTCCAGTGAATAAGAAGGGTTGTTAAGAAATTGGCTAGTATAGGTCAAGTGATTGAACTAGGGTAGAAAGACTCTAGATGCAGGTAACTTTACTAAACTGACAAATAAAACTGGATTTTTAAGGATCCACTATTAGTAAGCATTTCTGCAAACAGAGTCTTTGATTATCGATAAGCCTTACCTTGACTCCCTTAGGCCAGCATATTCCTTGAGAGTCTTTTATTTTGACGGGTAAGACTTGCGAAAGTACACTTCATACTCAGGGCTTTGTCCCATGTTGTTTTAGGTGAGGAAGCAGCAAACTTTTGCTGCTTTTGTTCAAAGGTGGTGCCTAAAGAAGAAAACCAGGAGTGAAGCTTCGGGAGGAAAGGATCCTCCGTTAACACTTTTGTTTGATGTTTATCGGGAGGGGTTTTTGCCTCTCAGTGATGTAATAATAATACTTCAGCACTCTTATGTTTTAACTCTGGTCTGTAATAAATACTACTCTTTCTTACTGTTCAATAAAGTAAATTAATATAACGGCTTCCGCATTTTCGTACCTCCGATGTATTGTAATGTCTGCGTGACAGTTGAAACGCTCTTGGGAAAAGGTAAGGAATACAGATACCGAACTTGTCAAGTGATTCAGGGGCACCTGCAGGGTTGTCTGAGGTCCGTAGGACAAGGACAACTGTAGGTGGGCCTAATGACTTGGGAGGTTCCATCACAGCTGGTATCGGAGCGAAGCCCATCTCTGCAGATGTTATGAGGCATTTTCAAAAAGAATTTTCAAAGACTTATCTAGAAAATTTCTTTCTTTCTTATCTAACTACCTTCTCTACTTAAAGACCAGATAATAGAGTGTGATGTATAGATGGTTGTGAATCAACTTAGGTTGATTCTGTAATTATGCATGCATCATACTACAAACTATTTTAATAAGATTTTCCCCCTTAGAGAAATGCCGCTGCGCACAAGAAAAACTGCGCGCAAGTCTACCGGACCAATTGGCGTACCTCGCCATCAACTAGCTCCAAGGCATGAGGATAGTAGTAGTGGTAGCAACGATCCTATTAGAGATCTGGAAGCTCAAGTAGAGCAACTTCGATCGGAGCTCCGTCACAGGAACGAAGTATGGGTTGAGGATGGTCAGCGAATAAACGAGTTAAGAACTGACATCCGACACTTGCAAGACCAACTTGCTGAACGAGATTTAGCGCTCGATTGGGCTGTTAACTCCCGTTCACTTGCGTGGGCCAAGGAAGCCAAAGCTCGAGCCCGTGTGGAGGAGCTTAGCACAACCGTGGACCACTTGCAAGTGTATTGTAATACACTACATGAGGAAGTACATGTGTTGTATTCACAACTGCACCCTAACGTACCTGCGGATCCTGTCAGAATGGGAGCCGGACCTTCTGGAGTAGCGGGAGAAGCACTTGGTGGTGAACTGGACCTTTTCAGGCCTCCTCCCTCTATGAAGCTGGTTGATGAATGGTCTCCTACGCCCGACAGTGAAGCTACCAAAAGTGATAAGAAGCTAGAATAATGTAGTATATAAAGAGTGATAATGTGTAATAGGTAATGTAATCCTGTTGTAAATTCGAGTATGTATCATTACCCTTTTTAGTAATGTAAAATGGATGGTTTGCTTTGGCATATTATATTTTTCCAAATGTTCTTTGCCTCAGATGTCGTCCAAGACTCATGCACAGGATAGTGCAGGAACCTCCCGTGGGAGGGAAGCAACTCCTAATCCGCCCCTAGTACCTCCAACATTAGCTGAGGCCATCGCTGCCTTAGTTAATGCTACGACCGACAACACCCGCTTTCTGCGGGAAATTGCGGGACAATAAATGCAACAGCAAGACGGGCGAGCGTATCCGCAAGGACCCCACGAAACTTCCTATTTGGATTTCTCCGAGACACGTCCTCCGTTATTTGTCAAGGCTGAAGATCCTCTTGAGACAGATGAGTGGATCCGGGTTATCAAACAAAAGTTCGAGCTTCTCCGATGTACGAAGACTCAAAAGCCCTTATTTGCAGCACAGCAGTTGCGAGGCCCTGCCAGTACCTGGTGGGGAAGTTATGTGGCTATTCAACCGGCTGGTCATCAAATAACTTGGGACGAATTCAAGATGGCTTTCCGGGAGCACTATATTCCTGAAGGGGTGCTCCATATGAAACAGGAGGAGTTTATGAAGCTCAAACAAGGTGGGGATACTGTCACTCAGTATCTCAACAAATTCAACCACTTGTCCCAGTATGCCATCGATCAGGTCAATACTGACCTGAAGAAGAAAAATTATTTTATGAGGGGTCTCAGTGACCGGTTGCAGCGGAAAATGGCCACTTGTCTCAACCTCACTTATAGCCGGGCTGTCAGCATGGCACTGTCAGTCGAAGCCAAATATGCAGGCCCAGGAAAATCAAAGGGCTATGGAAGCGATAGGCCCAATCAGGGACCTGAGAAAAGACAAAGGTTGGTGATCCGAACATTTAATCCAAATCGCTCTTCACCATGTCCACCCTCCTACCCTTTCAAGCAACCGGTTTTCATCCGTCCTGCCACTGCCCCCACCTCAACAAGTAAGCCGAGTGCCCCTAGTACTCGTTTTCCCACCCTCCCAAGCTCTTCAACAGGATGCTTTAATTGTGGAAAGTCCGGACATTTTATCAAGGACTTCCCATATCCAAAGCAGAACCGATCAAATAATCACTAGAGTTCCGGGAGTTCTGCTCAAGGCAAGGGAAATGCGGTGAACAATACCGCGGGCAAAAATATGAAGAAAATTGGGCGGATTTACTATACGCAAGTGGTCACAACACCGGAAGGAGAATCGGTTATGATGGGTACGTTTCTCGTGGCCAATCACCCTGCAGTTATTCTTTTTGATTCTGGCGCTTCACATACATTCATAAGCAAGAAATTTGTGAAGCAACATTGCATTCCATACCATGAATCAAGGGAAGGGTTTACTATTCATTCGCCCGGGGACAAATATTCACTAAAGAAGTGGCTTTCCAAGTGCCCGTAACCTTGGCTAAACGGGACTTTCCTACAAATATGATTGTTCTCAAAGGCCAAGATATAGATGTAATTCTGGGCATGAATTGGTTAGCCCAACATAAAGCTATCCTCAACACTGATCTGAGAACCATCAGGTTGAGTTATGGCCAAGAAGAGGTTCTCTTGACCATCCCCGTAGCTATTCCAGCTAAACCATTTGGTAGAGTATATGAAGCCATCATACCAGAGATCCAAGATATTCCGGTAGTATGTGAGTTCCCAGACGTCTTTCCAGAAGATTTGCCCGGATTGCCTCCAGAAAGAGATGTAGAATTTGTAATTGAGTTGAAGCCCGCTACGGCTCCTATTTCTAGAAGGTCGTACCGAATGCCTCCGAATGAATTGGCAGAGCTCAAGACCCAATTACAAGATCTACTAGAAAAGGGATTCATCCGGCCAAGCTCATCGCCATGGGGGTGTCCAGCCATCTTTGTTAAGAAGAAGGATCAAACACTTCGAATGTGCGTGGATTATAGACCCCTTAATGAGGTTACCATCAAAAATAAGTACCCTCTTCCATGGATTGATATTCTATTTGATCAACTAACTGGAGCGAGGGTCTTCTCTAAGACTGACCTCAGATCGGGCTATCATCAGATCCGTATCCGGCCCGAAGATATACCAAAGACCGCATTTACTACGCAGTATGGATTATTTGAATATCTGGTTATGTCTTTCGGACTAACAAATGCTCCTGCCCACTTCACATATCTTATGAACTCGGTATTTATGCCCGAGTTGAATAAATTCGTGGTGGTATTCATTGATGATATCTTAATATATTCCAAGAATGAAGAGGAGCATGCTCAACATTTGCGGATCGTGTTGACGCGCTTAAGAGAGCACCAATTATATGCTAAGTTCAGTAAGTGCGCGTTCTGGCTGGAGGAGATCCAATTTCTGGGACATGTATTATCTGCCAAGGGGATTGCGGTGGATCCCAACAAAGTCAAGGATATTTTGGAGTGGAAACCACCGACAACGGTGCATCAAGTCCGAAGTTTTCTTGGACTGGCTGGTTATTACCGCCAATTTATTCTAGATTTTTCCAAGCTTGTGAAGCCAATCACAAGTTTATTGAAGAATGATACCAAATTTAATTGGTCTTCAAAATGTAATGAAGCCTTTGAGCAGCTGAAAGTATTATTGACCACTGCTCCGGTGTTAGCTCAACCGGACATTGAAAAGCCCTTTGATGTGTATTATGACGCATCAGGAAGTGGTCTTGGTTGTGTTCTAATGCAAGAAGGTCAAGTAATAGCCTACGCTTCAAGGCAGTTGCATCAGCATGAAGAGCATTATCCAACTCATGACCTGGAATTAGCCGCTGTGGTTCATGCCCTAAAAATATGGCGTCATTATCTGCTGGGGAATATCTGTCACATCTATACAGACCATAAAAGCTTGAAGTATATCTTCACCCAATTAGAGCTGAATATGAGACAGAGAAGATGGCTTGAGCTTATTAAGGATTATGAACTAGAAATTCATTATCACCCAGGTAAGGCTAATGTAGTGGCAGATGCGTTAAGTCGCAAGGCTTCCTGCCATTGTCTGACGATGAAGACTTCTGACATTACGTTATGCCAAAAAATGGAGAAGTTGAACTTGGGAATGATTCAACAGGGGACTTCAAATCATTTAAAGCTTGAGTCAGTCCTCCTGCAAAGAATAATTGACGCACAAAGAAATGATGTGGGTATGAAACACATTTATGAGAAAATGGAGGCCAGAAAAACCAAATGCTTCAGAAAAGATGATCAAGGTGTTGTATGGTTTAATAACCGCATAGTTGTGCCCAAGAATGATGAAATTCGCTAGCAAATATTAGATGAAGCACATCTTAGTCGCTATTCTATTCATCCCGGAAGCACTAAGATGTATCATGATCTAAAACAGCATTATTGGTGGACAAATATGAAGATTGAAATTGCACGCTATGTGGCAAGATGTGACACTTGCAGACGTGTCAAAGCCATACATATGAAGACTGCTGGTCCATTGCAATCTTTGCCTATCCCACCATGGAAATGGGAAGATATAAGCATGGACTTTATTGTGGGATTGCCCAGGACCACAAAAGGGTATGATTCTATTTGGGTTATAATTGATCGGCTTACGAAAATTGCTCATTTTCTGCCAGTCAAAACATATTACCCGGTCCTCACATATGCGGAACTGTACATTGCTCGCATTCTCAGTTTGCACGGTATTCCGAAGACCATAGTGTCGGATCGTGGACCTCAATTTGTATCCAAATTCTGGGAAGAACTTCACAAATTCTTCGGTACTAAATTGCTCCATAGTTTGGCCTATCATCCTCAAACTAGTGGGCAAACTGAAAGAGTAAATCAGATACTTGAAGATATGTTGCGAGCATGTGTTCTGGAATTCCCACAGAAATGGGATGATTGTTTACCATTAGCGGAGTTCTCGTACAATAATAGCTATAAAGAGAGCATTAAAATGGCACCCTTTGAAGCTTTGTACGGACGACGGTGTCGTACTCCGTTAAACTGGTCTGAACCAGGTGAAAGAAGTTTCTTCAGGCCTGATGTGGTAAAGGAGACAAAAAAGAAAGTTCAATGAATAATTCATAATTTGAAAGAAGCTCAAGCTCGTCAGAAGAGTTATGCAGACAAGCGACAAAAACCCTTGTACTTTCTAGTTGGAGATTATGTCTACCTCAAAGTCTCACCGGTGAAGGATGTATCACGTTTCGAGGTAAAAGGGAAGCTTGCGCCCCAGTACATTGGTCCTTTCCCTGTTCTCGAACAATGTGGACCAGTGGCATACCGACTCCAGTTACCCGAAACATTGTCTGCTATACATAATGTGTTCCACGTATCTCAATTGAAGAAGTGTCTTCAGGTTCCCGATCGAACCATTGAAGTAATAGATGTTACCTTAGAACTAGACTTGACATATTCAGAGCATCCTATTCGAATCTTGGATCAAAAGGACAGGACTACCCGAAGGAAAACTCTCAAATTTTACAAGATACAGTGGAACCAACATTCGGAAGATGAAGCTACTTGGGAACACAAGACTTTTTAGATAAGAATTTCCTAGCCTTTTTAGCTTCGTGTAAATTGTAAGGTGTGTGCACTTGTTGAATAAGGAATGAACCCCATACCACCCCTGCCTTGTACCAAAAATAAATAAATAAAAATATGACGTGTTTCCTTTTCCATTTCTTGCCCTAGGACCTTTAATCTCAGGACGAGATTCTTTTATGGGGGGAAGGATGTAACACCCCTGGTGTTACTGCCACTAATACTTGAGCACGACATCATAAGCATTGGCATATCATGTGTTTGTCATACCTAGAATGCATTCACTAGGCAAAAATTTCAAACAAAGTTGTATTGATGGGACATGTTTTAAGTGAAACCCTAGGGTACAGTGCTTAACCCTAGATTGGGCTTAATAGAGCAACAAGACCTAATAAGAGAAAACTTCAAAACTTAGTTGAAATGATCATAAAATATCACCATGGATGGACTTAAGTAGCATCCAAACCTTAAAAATACCAAAAACCCTAAAAGGACCCCTGGAAAACCCTAGATTGAAACCCTAAGGGGTTATATGCAAAATGTGCATATTTTTGGATCTAAGTGCAAAAACCATGGAAATAAGGTACCTTAGGTCATATGGTTCACATATTTAAAGATTTGCAAATGAAACCCTAAGTTTTGGGCCTATTTGCAAAAAGCCACATTTGGGCTCCATATGTTAAGTCTGAATTTCAGAAGATTGGTTCAACTTTGAAGCCCTATATCTTCCAAATTATGAAGATTTTGCCCTAAGTCACCACATCAAGTCTGTAGAGCTATAAAAGGGGAACAATTTTGCTATAGAGATCAAGCCCTAGTACTATGAAAAGTTTTGAGAAAATTGGACCCAAAGATGGGCTGTCAGACTATCTTAAGTCTGAATTCAGACTGACAGTGTGATTGAGCCATCTTTGAGCTAGAATTCAAGCATGATTCATTAAGAATTTGGGAGTAACTGCTATAGTAAGATTAAAGCTAGATAGTAGAGCAACAACTTTCTTAAAGATGGATTAGGGAGTCGCTGCATGAAAAATTAAGATCTAGGCCTTGCAAGTTAGGCTGTCAGGCTGACTGAAGAATCGTCCCATAGTACAGTACCCTGAAAATATCCCCTGTGCACTGAATGTCGCATCCGGCGATCTCCACGGTTGGATTCACGCCGCCGTTATGATTCATGCTCGCCAGTACCGGATAACGCTCCCAGGTGAAAGATCCTGGCAACGGATAAACTCGGACCCGATCGCAGGGAGTTCACCGCACCCGCTCGGATTGCAATCGGCCGGATTGGTCCTCGCCGACGTTAGCCGTTTACCGACCATGTGCCACGTGCTCGAGCATCTTACCATGTCGCAGTTAGTCGTGTTAAGCGTATCCGGTGATCGCCGGAGAGCTTGCCACAGTAATAGACACCAATCACGCGCGCCAGTGACCTTCTATTTCTCCGACCGCCACGCGTCTTCGTCCAATTCCCCGGCCACCGATCATGCCTACTATAAATTGAGCACGTCGTGAGCTCCGTAGGGTAATCACCGATCCATAGCACCAACGCTTGTCTTCAATCGTCCACCAGAGACCGCGAATCACTCATTTCCCCCAATCTGTGTTTCAGCCACTACGAAAGAACCCTCGCCGTGGCCAGCACATCTCAGGTCAGTTCATGTCCTTTGAGTCCTTGTTTTAGTGTTCTTGTGTGCCCCTGATACTCCCCGACCAGCTCAATTGAGCTAAGCTACCCTAGATCACCAGGAACGCGGTTGACTGTCCGTCTTGCCCGCTGTTGCCGTGGACAGACCATGTTAGAGCCCCATTGATGAAATTAGTTGAGGGGAAATACTCAGTAGGGCTGGAATTAGGTTTAAACCAAAGTAGAACACCAGTCATCAAGTATTCTAGCCGGTACAAGCTCGCCGGAGCTCGGCCCTGTGCCGTTCGCCGTCGTGGGCCTCAGACTGTGAAGAAATAGAAGTGCAGGGACCTTTCCGCAAGTGTCAGTGACTCAGTTAAATAGTGTGCAGGATCCTTCTATAGATATTCAAACCCTGGAGGGCTCCAGTGTAAAACTACCCCGCGGGCGCAAGCGCGCGTGGGTTTCTCCCCTGCTGTAGGCTGGTTGGGCTGAATTCAGCCCAACACTATTCATTGCTTTTCCTTTTCTTTTTCTTCCTGGATTAAAGAATTCCTAGAAAATTGTAGAAAAAGATAAAAATACCAGACCAATTTTGCTAGACTTCTAATTTCCTATAGTATTTAACAAAAATAGTTTCATGATTTTTAGTTCCAATAGGAAATTTTGGGACATTTAAAACAGCCAAAAACCATACTTCTAGAATTTTAGAGAGTAATTTACAATCCCAAAATTCACCAAACTTTTTAGGTAAACTTTAAATGTTATTTAGAAGCCTTGGGTAAAATTTGGTATGTTTTGGACCATGTTTGATATTTAGAACCCAAAACCCTAGCCCCTGCCCTATGAACTTCACTACAGACTCCGAAAACCCTAGTTTCTCGGAGATCCGTGAAGAAGTTGTATTCAAGGTATTAGATAATAAACTTTTATTGTCTTTGCATCCTCATGAGCATTACATGAGCATTCATTATTATATATGGCTATATTTAGAGAACGAGGAGGAAGTAGAAGTCGAAGAAGCAAGGACTTCACCACCACCACCTGAAGAACATCAGGTAGGAAACTGTTTTTATTTTGATATCTGTGGAACAGAGCCTGATTTACCAGTAACACAAGGCAAGCCCCGGTGCATTTGCCACCTCCTTGTTATTTTGAAATCCTTCTCACTTACTTGATGCATTAGGTGATAAGGAGTTGTGTGCTAAACCAGTTGCTACATTTCCTTCCTTGGATTTGGTTACTTCTCCTTAATCCCTGATTTACAAAAAGGTTTTTCTTGTGCTTAGCTTTGCTCTAGAAAAACAAAATGTTTTGTTTTCACAAAAGATGATGCTTCAAAGTGGGTGGGATGTTTTCAAAAATAAAACTTGATGGTGGATCCATCATGGCCATGATGGGTTCAACATCAGAAAAGATGTACCTCTGTCAGGTACCAACCTTTGGGTTTGAAATGATATAGCTGAGACCAGGCGGGTGACTTGCACGAGAAGAAAGTCTCGGTGCAGTGTCTACGTCTGAGTCGATTAAGGACCTTGTCGATGTAGGCTTGATGATCGAGGACCCTTTAACTGGCCACATGCCTCATCATGGGTAAGCTTTGCCTCGGGCAGACTAATACCAGAATAAGATAACACGCAATGGGAGTGGAGAGATGGCGAGAGTAGCGTGTACCCTCTGTGGCAAGAGGCTGGACGGTGGTGTATCTGTGCTCTCAATTGGTGTCAAACTGAACTGGTCTTAAGAACCCCGGTGGCGAGTTGACATATGCAAGGGTTAAGTGCTACATATGTCGTGTGATTGGAGATCCTCAGCTGAGTATAATCGATTCAGATCACCGTAACTTCATGGACATGAAGACTTGGTCACTGACCTACACGTAGCATTCCAGTGAATAAGAAGGGTTGTTAAGAAATTGGCTAGTATAGGTCAAGTGATTGAACTAGGGTAGAAAGACTCTAGATGCAGGTAACTTTACTAAATCTGACAAATAAAACTGGATTTTTAAGGATCCACTATTAGTAAGCATTTCTGCAACAGAGTCTTTGATTATCGATAAGCCTTACCTTGACTCCCTTAAGCCAGCATATTCCTTGAGAGTCTTTTATTTTGACGGGTAAGACTTGCGAAAGTACACTTCGTACTCAGGGCTTTGTCCCATGTTGTTTTAGGTGAGGAAGCAGCAAACTTTTGCTGCTTTTGTTCAAAGGTGGTGCCCAAAGAAGAAAACCAGGAGTGAAGCTTCGGGAGGAAAGGATCCTCCGTTAACACTTTTGTTTGATGTTTATCGGGAGGGGTTTTTGCCTCCCAGTGATGTAATAATAATACTTCAGCACTGTTATGTTTTAACTCTAGTCTGTAACAAATACTACTCTTTCTTACTATTCAATAAAGTAAATTAATGTAACTGCTTCCACATTTTTGTACCTCCGATGTATTGTAATGTCTGTGTGACGGGTGAAACGCTCTTGGGAAAAGGTAAGGAATACAGATACCGAACTTGTCAAGTGATTCAGGGGCACCTGCAGGGTTGTCTGTGGTCCGTAGGACAAGGACAACTATAGGTGGGCCTAATGACTTGGGAGGTTCCGTCACAATAATCCTGTTGAACACAGCCGCACTAAGCACATAGACATCCGGCATCACTTCCTGAGAGACCACCAGCAAAAGGGAGATATCGAGGTGTACAATATTAGCACCGAGAACCAGCTAGCCGATATCTTCACTAAGCCTTTAGATGAAAAAAGGTTTTGCAAGTTGCGTAGTGAGCTAAATGTCTTAGATTCGCGTAACTTGGATTGATCTATAGCATACATGTGTTCTATGCCTTTGATCATGTTACCTTATGCATGTAAATCATTTGTTGTTTATTTATGGTGCTCAAGTTGTACAAGTCACCCCCGAACCTCACAAGTCCGTACGCAAATGATGCACGTGTTGAGGGGGAGCTGTGCTACAACTTGATCCCTTTTGAGACTAATTTGTTTGTTTGAGTACATTTGATGTAGTCTCAAAGGTACATTGAAAGGGAAAATGAACTTGGACGACGCAAAGACTTCCACTGCACTCCGGTATTAGTGTATTTATGTCCAAGTTCATACTTATGCTCTCATTGCCTTTTTACTCTTAATTGACATTTTTGGTGAGGCAATAGGGTTGAAGGGCCAAAAATGATCCCATTTTGGTGCTTAATGCCAAAGGGGGAGAAATTAAGGCCAAAGCAAATGGATCAGCCAACCACTTGTGAATTTTGAAAACCATAGAGTTAGAATTTGTGTTTTGTCCAAAATACTCTAATTGCAAAATTTGGGCTCTTATGTGGGAGAATTTTGATTATGGGAAAAGGGGGAGTTTTTTGGCACTTGTTCAATTTTACTCTTGGAAAATCTCTCTATTTGCCCAAACAAATGTGTTTGACTTAGAGATATGAAAAAGAATTTGATTTGCAAAAACAAACCAAGTGGTGGCAAAGAGTGATCCAAATATGCCAAATCATAAGCAAAATTGGTCTTCAACTGCATTGATGTTGCACCTCTCTTTTGTTGCTTTTTAATGTGTTGGCATAAATCACCAAAAAGGGGGAGATTGAAAGGGAAATATGCCCTTGGGCAATTTATATAAGTATTTTGGTGATTAGATGCCCAACACATCTTAATTGAATCCTTGTGTGCTAAATGTGGGAAAAGTTCAAATCAAGGCATGAGGTATGTTTCTAGACGTAATACATTGTTTTTGTATACTAATGTGTTTTGTCTAAGTGCTAGAAACAGTGACAAAAGAGAGGGAAAAGAAATGAAAAGGACTTGGCTATGTGCAGCCAAACTCCAGCTTGGCCTGGCACATCAGACTATCCGGTGGTGCACCGGACAGTGTACGGTGCGCCAGGCTGGTCAACGGTGAAGTGGCCGCTCTCGGGAATCGACGAAGTTGGACGGCTATAATTCACTGGACTGTCTGATGGTGCACCGGACTGTCCGGTGGTGCACCGGACTGTCCGGTGAGACATCCGCGGCGAACTCGTCGCTCTCGGGAAAAGGAACAGGGAGACGTGGCTATAATTCACCGGACTGTCCGGTGAGCCAACGGTCATCCGCGCCAACGGTCGTCCGTGTGATCAACGCGCGACATGTGGCTGCTCCAACGGTTGGCTGGGTGCACCGGACTGTTCGGTGTGCACCGGACAGTGTCCGGTGCGCCAACCGGTTCTGAGGAGCAACGGTCGACTGTGCCCGATTTGGAAGGAAATCGCGCACCGGACATGCTACATTGGTTGTCCGGTGGCGCACAAGACTGTCCGGTGCGCCACTCGACAGAAGGCAAGGATAGCCTTCCATGTTGATCTCCAACGGCTCCTAGCTGCCTTGGGGCTATAAAAGGGACCCCTAGGCGCATGGAGCAGACACCCAAGCATTCTCTAAGCATACTAAGACATCCAAACTCCGCTCCCGCGCATTTGATTTGTTGTGTTAGTGATTTGAGCTCCATTCGAGTTGTGAACTCCCCGTGTTGTCATTTGAGCTCAAATCCTCACTTGTGTGCGTGTGTGTGTGATGTGGGTTGAATCTTATGTGTGTTGCTTGTCCCTCCCTTACTTCTGTGTTTCATTTGTGATCATCACTGTAAGGGCGAGAGGCTCCAAGTTGTGGAGATTCCTCGCAAATGGGAAAATACTCTAAAAGAAAAGACCGTGGTATTCAAGTTGATCATCGGATCACTTGAAAGGGGTTGAGTGCAACCCTCGTCCATTGGGACGCCACAACATGGAAGTAGGCAAGTGTTACTTGGCCGAACCATGGGATAAAATCGTGTGTCTCTTATGTTGCTTTCTCTGTGCTTGTTTTATTCACAAGAACTCGCCTTAAAGCTACTTAGTTGCACTAACACTTTAATAACTAAGTTTTGTGGCTATTTAGTGTTTAACTTTACAGGATCACCTATTCACCCCCCCTCTAGGTGCTCTCACTAACTTGAATATTTATTGGTTTGTGTTGAACCTTTTTGCACCTGTAGAACATGTATTCTAGAGCAAACTAGTTAGTCCATATATTTGTGTTGGGCATTCAATCACCAAAATTAATTGTGGGAAAAGGTTAGCCCTATTTCCCTTTCAATCTCCCCCTTTTTGGTGATTGATGCCAACACAAACCAAAGCAAATATATAAAGTGCAGAAATGAACTAGTTTGCATAAGGTAAGTGCATAGGTTACTTGGAATTAAACCAATGTGAAAGTCTTACTAGATATGAATGGATTGCTTTCTTTTATTTGATATTTTGGACCACTTTTGCACCACTTGTTTTGTTTTTGCTAATCTTTTCAAAGTCTTTTCAAACTTCTTTTGTAGATAGTCAAAGGTATATAAATAAGATTGTGAGAAGCATTTTCAAGATTTGAAATTTCTCCCCCTGTTTCAAATGCTTTTCCTTTGACTAAACAAAAGCTCCCCCTGAATGAAATTCTCCTCTTAGCTTTCAAGAGGGTTTTGAATAGATACCAATTTTAAAATCTTATTTTCATGAGCATAGATATCAATTTGAAATTGCCTTGAATACTAATTGAAAAACAAACATTTGTGACTACCAAATAAATCTTTCATTTTGAAAATTTTGAAATGGTGGTGGTGGTGCGGTCCTTTTGCTTTAGGCTTAATATTTTCTCCCCCTTTGGCATTAATCGCCAAAAACGGAGAACTTTGGAGCCCTTTTAAATTTTCTCCCCCATTGATAAAATAAATATAAGTGAAGGATTATACCAATCGGAGAGATGGCGGAATACCGGCAAAGGGTAAGTAATACCATTGGAGTAGAGTGGAAGCGTTGTCTTTGCCGAATGCTCCATTTCCCTTTCAATCTAAGACTAACACAAGAAATACTCATGGAAACACATTAGTCTTAGCCTTGGCATAAGAAGGATAAGAAATATGTATATGTACCAAATGAAAGAGATATGATCAAAGGTATATAAAAGAGCTATATGTGCAATGTTTCAATCAAAATTCCGAGAATCAAGAATATTTAGCTCATTCCTAAGTTTGCTAAAGGTTCCCTCATCTAATGGCTTGGTAAAGATATCGGCTAATTGTTCTTTGGTGTTGACATAAGCTATTTCGATATCCCCCTTTGTTGGTGATCCCTCAGAAAGTGATACCGAATATCTATGTGCTTAGTGCGGCTGTGTTCAACGGGATTATCCGCCATGCAGATTGCACTCTCGTTGTCTTATAAGAGAGGGACTTTGCTTAATTTGTAGCCATAGTCCCTCAGGGTTTGCCTCATCCAAAGTAATTGTGCACAACAATGGCCTACGGCAATGTACTCGGCTTCGGCGGTGGAAAGAGCTACGGAGTTTTGTTTCTTTGAAGCCCAAGACACCAGGGATCTCCCCAGAAACTGACAAGTCCCTGATGTGCTCTTTCTATCAATTTTACACCCTGTCCAATCGGCATCAGAATATCCTATTAAATCAAAGGTGGATCCCCTAGGGTACCAAAGCCCAAACTTAGGAGTGTAGACTAAGTATCTCATGATTCTCTTCACGGCCCTAAGGTGAACTTCTTTAGGATCGGCCCGAAATCTTGCACACATGCATACAGAAAGCATAATATCTGGTCGAGATGCACATAAATAGAGTAAGATCCTATCATCGACCGGTATACCTTTTGATCTACGGATTTACCTCCCGTGTCGAGGTCGAGATGCCCATTGGTTCCCATGGGTGTCTTGATGGGTTTGCCATCCTTCATTCCAAACTTCTTAAGAATGTCTTGAATGTACTTAGTTTGGCTGATGAAGGTGCCATCCTGGAGTTGCTTGATTTGAAATCCTAAGAAATATCTCAACTCCCCCATCATAGACATCTCAAATTTTTGAACTATAATCCTACTAAACTCTTCACAGGTAGACTTGTTAGTAGACCCAAATATGATATCATCAACATAAATTTGGCATATGAACAAGTCTTTTTCAACAGTTTTAGTAAAGAGTGTAGGATCTGCTTTTCCGACTTTGAAGCCATTAGTGATAAGAAAATCTCGCAGGCATTCATACCATGCTCTTGGGGCTTGCTTGAGCCCATAAAGCGCCTTTGTGAGTTTGTAAACATGGTTAGGGTATTCGCTATCTTCAAAGCCGGGAGGTTGCTCAACATAGACCTCTTCCTTGATGGGTCCATTAAGGAAGGCACTCTTCACATCCATTTGATAAAGCTTGAAGCCATTGTAAGTAGCATAGGCAAGTAATATACGAATTGACTCAAGCCTAGCTATGGGTGCATAAGTTTCATCAAAATCCAAACCTTCGACTTGTGAATAACCCTTGGCCACAAGTCAGGCTTTGTTTCTTGTCACCACACCATGCTCGTCTTGCTTGTTGCGGAATACCCATTTGGTACCTACAACATTTCGGTTAGGACGTGGAACTAAATGCCATACCTCATTCCTTGTGAAATTGTTGAGCTCCTCTTGCATTGTCAGCACCCAATCCAGATCTCTTAGTGCATCCTCCACCCTGTATGGCTCAATAGAGGACACAAAAGAGTAGTGTTCACAAAAATGTGCAACCCGAGATCTAGTAGTTACCCCCTTATGAATGTCACCAAGAATGGAGTTGACGGGGTGATCTCATTGAATTGCTTGGTGGACTCTTGGGTGTGGCGGTCTTTGACCCTGTATATCTTGCTCATCTTCCTTGTCTTTATCATCATCATCTCCCCCTTGATCATTGTCCTCCTCTTGAGGTGGCTCATCTTCTTGATCTTCTTCTTCATTATCTTGAGCCTGATCCTCACCTTGGGTTAGTGGAGATGCTTGGTTGGAAGATGACAGTTGATCTTGTGCTTGTGTAGGCTCTTCGGATTCCTTAGGACACACATCACCAATGGTCATGTTTCTTAGCGCGTCGCATAGAGCCTCTTCATCATCTAGCTCATCAAGATCAACTTGCTCCACTTGGGAGCCATTAGTCTCATCAAACACAATGTCACAAGAAACCTCAACTAGTCCAGTGGATTTGTTGAAGACTCTATATGTCCCTGTGTTTGAGTCATAACCAAGTAAAAAGCCTTCTACAGCTTTAGGAGCAAATTTAGATTTTCTACCTCTCTTAACAAGAATAAAACATTTACTCCCAAAGACTCTAAAATATGAAACATTGGGCTTTTTACCGGTGAGGAGTTCATAAGATGTCTTCTTGAGGATTCAGTGAAGGTATAACCGGTTGATGGAGTAACAGGCGGTGTTAATCGCCTCGGCCCAAAACCAGTCCGGTGTCTTGTACTCATCAAGCATGGTCCTTGCCATGTCCAGTAGAGTTCTATTTTTCCTCTCCACTACACCAATTTGTTGAGGTGTCTAGGGAGAAGAGAACTCATGCTTGATGCCCTCGTCCTCAATAAAGCCTTCGATTTGAGAGTTCTTGAACTCCGTTCCATTGTCGCTTCTTATCTTTTTGATTCTCAATCTGAACTCATTTTGAGCCCATCTCAAGAATCCCTTTAAGGTCTCTTGGGTTTGTGATTTTTCCTGTAAAATGAATACCCAAGTGAAGCGAGAATAATCATCCACCATAACTAGACGGTACTTACTCCCGCCGATGCTTATGTAAGCAATCGGGCCAAATAGATCCATATGGAGTAGCTCTACTGGCCTGTCCGTTGTCATTATGTTCTTGTGTGGATGATGGGTGCCAACTTGCTTTCCTGCTTGGCATGCGCTACAAACCCTGTCTTTCTCAAAATGAACATTTGTTAGTCCTAAAATGTGCTATCCCTTTAGAAGCTTGTGAAGATTCTTCATTCCAACATGGGCTAGTCGGCGATGCCAGAGCCAACCCATATTAGTCTTAGCAATTAAACAAGTGTTGAGTTCAGCTGTGTTCTCATTAAAATCAACTAAGTATAGCTGACCCTCTAACACTCCCTTAAATGTTATTGAATCGTCACTTCTTCTAAAGACAGTAACACCTATATTAGTAAAAAGACAGTTATAGCCCATTTTGCATAATTGAGAAACAGAAAGCAAATTGTAATATAAAGAATCTATAAGAAAAACATTGAAAATAGAACGGTCAGGTGATATAGCAATTTTACCAAGTCCTTTGACCAAACCTTGATTTCCATCCCCGAATGTGATAGCTCTTTGGGGATCTTCATTTTTCTCGTAGGAGGAGAACATTCTCTTCTCCCCTGTCATGTGGTTTGTGCATCCGCTATCGATTATCCAACTTGAACCACCAGATGCATAAACCTGCAAAACAATTTAGGCCTTGTTCTTAGGTACCCAAACAATCTTGGGTCCTTTGACATTAGAAACAAGCACCTTGGGTACCTAAACACAAGCCTTAGCACTCTTGTGTTTGCCCCCAACATATTTGGCAACTACTTTGCCTGATTTGTTAGTAAGCACATAAGATGCATCAAAAGTCTTAAATGAAATGTTATGTTCATTTGATGCAGCATGAATTTTCTTTCTAGGTAATTTAATATGAGTGGTATGCCTAGAGCTAGATGCCTCATTCTTATACATAAAAGCATGGTGAGAAACAGAATGAGATTTTCTAGCATGAATTTTCCTAATTTTATGCTTAGGATAATTAGCAGGATATAAAATATAGCCCTCATTATCTTGAACCATGGGAGCCTTACCCTTAACAAAATTAGACAATTTCTTAGGGGCATTAAGCTTGACATTGCTTCCCTGTTGGAAACCAATGTCATCCTTGATGCCAGGGTGTCTCCTATTATAGAGCATGCTTCTAGCAAATTTAAACTTTTCATTTTCAATTTCATGCTCATTAATTTTAGCAGTTAATTGAGCTATATGATCATTTTGTTGTTTATTTAGAGCAAGTTGATCATTTATAGCATCAACATTAACATCTCTACATCTAGTGCAAAAAGAAATATTTTCAACAGTAGATGTAGAAGGTTTGCAAACATTTAATTCTTCTATCTTAGCATGTAATATGACATTCTCATCTCTAAGACAGGAAATAGAATCATTGCAAACATTCAATTCTTTAGTCTTAGAAACTAAATTATCATTTTCAGTTTTAAGACTAGAAATTGCATCATTCAATTTTTCAATCCTAGCATTTAGACTAGTATTATCATTTGATAATTGAATCATGGCAAATGCTAAGCTCCTTAGTCAAGTTTTCATTTTTCTCTACTTCCTGAGCATAAGCATTTTTTACTTTAACATGTTTTTTGTTTTCTTTAATAAGGAATTCCTCTTGGCTATCCAAGAGTTCATCCTTCTCATGAATGGCCTCTATTAATTCATTTAATTTCTTCTTTTGTTCCATGCTAAGGTTGGCAAAAAGAACAAGTAAATCATCTTCATTTTCACTAGAGCTACCCTCATCACTAGATGTTGTATATTTGGGGGTGGCTCTAGAGTGTACCTTCTTTTTCTTGCCGTCCTTTGCCATGAAACATTTGTGGCTGACGTTGGGGAAGAGGAGGCCCTTGTTGATGGCGATGTTGGCGACGTCCTCGCCGAAGGAGGAGTCTGTGGAGCTCTCGTCGGAGTCCCATTCCCGACATATGTGGGCATCGCCGCCCTTCTTCTTGTAATATCTCTTCTTCTCCTTCTTCTTCCCCTTCTTGTCATCGCCCCTATCACTATCACTTGAATTTGGACATTTAGCAATAAAATGACCGGGCTTACCACACTTGTAGCACACCCTTTTGGAGTGGGGCTTGTAGTCCTTCCCTCTCCTTTGCTTGAGGATTTGGCGGAAACTCTTGATGATGAGCGCCATTTCCTCATTATCGAGCTTGGAGGCGTTGATTGGAAGCCTACTTGGTGTAGACTCCCTCTTTTCTTCTTCCGTCACCTTAAATGCAACGGGTTGCACCTCGGGTGTGGAGGTGGCACCTTGCTCCAAGTTGACAATGTGTTTGGAGTCTTTGATCATTAGCTCAAAGCTCACAAACTTTCCAATCACTTCCTTAGGAGACATTAATTTGTATCTAGGATCCCCATGAATTAATTGCACTTGAGTAGGATTGCGAAAAGCAAGGGATCTTAGAATAACCTTGACCATCTCATGGTCATCCCACTTGGTGCTCCCGAGGTTGCGCACTTGGTTCACCAAGGTCTTGAGCCGGTTGTACATTGCTTGTGGCTCCTCTCCCTTATTGAAGACGAATCGACCAAGTTCTCCCTCGATCGTTTCGCGCTTGGTGATCTTGGTCACCTCATCCCCTTCGTGTGTCGTCTTGAGGACGTCCCAAATTTCTTTGGCACTTTTTAACCCATGCACCTTATTATACTCCTCTCAACACAAGGAGGCGAGGAGTATAGTTGTGGCTTGGGAGTTAAAGTGCCTAATTTGCACGACCTCGTCCGAGTCATATTCGTCGTCCCTCACCTTTGGTACCTGCGCTCCAAACTCAACAATGTTCCATATGCTTTCGTGGAGTGAGGTTAGATGATGCCTCATTTTATCACTCCACATAGAATAATCTTCACCATCAAAATATGGTGGCTTGCCTAATGGAATGGAAAGTAGAGGAGCACGCTTTGAAATACGGGGATAGCGTAGGGGCATCTTACTATACTTCTTGCGCTCATGGCGCTTAGAAGTAGTGGACGACGAGTCGGAGCCGGATGTGGAGGGCGACGATGAGTCGGTCTTGTAGTAGACCACTTTCTTCATTTTCTTCTTCTTGTCGCCTCTCCGATGGGACTTGATGGAGGAAGAGGATTCCTCCTTGTGCTTGTTGCCGGACTCCCTTGAGAGAGTCTTCCCCGAGCTTGCGGGCTTGTCGACGGTCACGATCTCCCTCTTGGTGTAATCTCCTGACATCACTTCGAGTTGTTAGACTCTAATGAAGCACCAGGCTCTGATACCAATTGAAAGTTGCCTAGAGGGGGGTGAATAGGCGAAACCTAAAATTTATAAACTTAAGCACACACTACAAGCGGGGGTTAGCGTTAAAATTAAAGTCAAGTCCGGGAGAGAGGGGAAACAAATCAAATGGAAATCAAGCGAATGAACATGGTGATTTGTTTTACCGAGGTTCGGTTCTAAAGAACCTAGTCCCCGTTGAGGTGGTCACAAAGACCGGGTCTCTTTCAACTCTTTCCCTCTCTCAAACAGTCACTTAGACCGAGTGAGCCTTCTTCCTTAATCTCATGGGTCACTTAGACCCCGCAAGGACCACCAACAATTGGTGTCTCTTGCCTTGCTTACAAAGCACTTGAGAGTAAGAATTGAAAAGAAAAAGAAGGCCAAGCCAAGCAAACAAGAGCAACAAAAGAACACAAGAGATCCTCTCACAAATCCTAATGCACTAGAGTTGATTTGGGGACTTTGAGTGGATCGGTCGCTTTGATTGTGTCTTGGAGTGAAGTCTATTGCTCTTGTATTAAATGCTTGGTGTGGTGGTGGTTGGGGGTATTTATAGCCCTCAACCACCAAATGGCCGTTGGGGAAGGCTGCTGTCGACGGGTGCACCGGACAGTCCGGTGCGCCACCGGACAGGCACTGTAGGCTGTCCGGTGTGCCGCCACGTCACCCAACCGTTAGGGTTTAGGAGCATTCGACCGTTGGTGTTGTTGACTTCTTGTGTCACCGGACAGTCTGGTGCCACACCGGACAACTCCTGTTCATTGTCCGGTGCGCCTCTGACTTTGCGCTCTAACTCTGACGCGCACTGTTCTTCACTGTAGCGCTGTTAGCGTTCTTTTGCAGTCGACCATTGCGCGAGTTAGCCGTTGCTCCGCTGGTGCACCGGACAGTCCGGTGAATTATAGCGGAGGGCGCCCAAAGAAACCTGAGAGTGGCTAGTTAGACTCAGTACGATCCTAGTGCACCGGACACTATCCGGTGGCACACCGGACAGTCCGGTGCGCCAGACCACAGCACACTTGGTTTCTTTTTCTCCTTTGTATTTGATCCCTAACTTGAATATTTATTGGTTTGTGTTGAACCTTTTTGCACCTGTAGAACATGTATTCTAGAGCAAACTAGTTAATCCATATATTTGTGTTGGGCATTCAACCACCAAAATTAATTATGGGAAAAGGTTAACCCTATTTCCCTTTCACTTGCAAACCCTCTACATTTGTTGTTGATCATGTTACTATTTGTACTAGATGTAAAGATATTAATGTTGAAACTATGGATGACCACCTTGCTATGATTAAACAACAAAATGATCACATAGCATAATTAACTGCTAAAATTAATGAGCATGAACTTGAAAATGAAAAGTTTAAATTTGCTAGAAGCATGCTTTATAATGGGAGACGCCCTGGCATTAAGGATGGCATTAGTTTCCAATAGGGGAGCAATGTCAAGCTTAATGCCCCTAAAAAATTATCTAATTTTGTTAAGGGTAAGGCTCCCATGGTTCAGGATAGGGAAGGCTACATTTTATATCCTTCTAATTATCCTAAGCACAAAATTAGGAGAATTCATGCTAGGAAACCTCACACTATTTCTCATCATGCGTTTATGTATAAGAATGAGGCTTCTAGCTCTAGGCATTCTACTCATGTTAAAATGCCTAAAAAGAAAACTCCTACTGCATCAAATGAGCATAATGTTTCATTTAAGACTTTTGATGCATTATATGTTTTAACTAACAAATCAGGCAAAGTAGTTGCCAAACATGTTGGGGGCAAACACAAGAGCTCCAAGACTTGTGTTTGGGTACCCAAGGTGCTTGTTTCTAACATGAAAGGACCCAAGACTGTTTGGGTACCTAAGAACAAGGCCTAAATTGTTTTGCAGGTTTATGCATCTGGGGGTTCAAGTTGGATAATCGATAGCGGATGCACAAACCACATGACAGGGGAGAAGAGAATGTTCTCCTCCTACGAGAAAAATGAAGATCTCCAACGAGCTATCACATTCGGGGATGGAAATCAAGGTTTGGTCAAAGGTTTGGGTAAAATTATGAGGAGAAGACAAGTTGGGGACCTAAATCCCAAGCCTAAATTCCTTGTAGGTTTATGCATTTAGGGGCTCAAGCTAGATCATTGATAGCGGATGCATAAACCACATGACAGAGGAGAAGAAAATGTTCATCTCCTACGTCAAGAATAAGGATTCCCATGACACGATCATCTTTGGTGATGGGAACCAAGGCAAGATAAAGAGGATAGGTAAAATAGCAATTACTACCGAGCACTCTATCTCTGTTGTCTTTTTAGTAGAATCACTTGGTTATAATTTGCTTTCTGTCAGCTAGTTATGTCATATGGGATATAATTGTTTATTTACAAATGTTGATGTAACTGTCTTTAGAAGAAGTGATGATTCATTAGCATTTAAAGGTGTATCTGACGACAAGATTTATTTAGTATATTTTACTAAAGAGAATGTCAATCTAGATGCATGTTTACTTGCTAAGACTAACATGGGCTAGCTCTAGCATCGCCATCTAGCACATGTTGGGATGAAGAACCTTCATAAGTGAAAGTAGCCTAGAGGGGGGGTGAATAGGCTACACCTGAAAATTTTCACTAAAAACTTCGAGATATGTTAAATTAAAGTTGCACTGGTGCAAACCGGTTCAGTCGATTTTAATTACAACTGAACAAGTTTGAACCTGCTCAACTTAAATTAGATAATCTATTGAACAAATACGAAGTAGTGAAGAATATAGCTAAAGACTTTCCCTACACAAAATCTACTAGAATGAATAATATGAACCAACCACCGAATATAAAGCGCTTAACAAGAACACACAAGAACACGTAATATAACCCGAGGTTCGGCAACCACCACAAAGGTGTCCTACTCCTCGTTGAGGAACCCACAAAGCGCCGGGTCTTTTCCAACCCTAATCCTCCACAAGCCAACCACAAAGGTCAAGGCAATCTCTTCTCAAATCAGCTCAAAGAGCGGGTGATACAAACTTCTTAGGGTCGTCCACAAATTTGGAGACTCCCAAGCAACCTCTAACCGTCAAGGGACACGAGGTTCCAAGAGTAACAAATCCGCACAAGGTTAAGTTTGCAACGAGCTCAAGAACAAAGAGAAAAGGGAGAACCAAGATGAAATTGACAGCGAGTTCGATCGAGTTCACCTCACACCAAGGGTCCTTCAAATGATTGAAGGAGATGTGATTGCGGGTGTGAAAGGTGAAATGAATGCGCTTGTTTGAAGGTTGGTCAGTCAAGAATTCATGGGAGAGGCAGAAGTAATTGAGAGAGAGAGAGAGTGAGGGGGTATATAAAGGATCCCCCAAAAGCTGGCAGCCGTTGGGAGAAAAAGAGTAAAAATCGGTTGAACCGGTTTTCAGACCGGTTGAACCGGTTTCTACCAGGGGGATCCCGGTCCACTGACTTACTCAGCCGGAGACTCAACCGGTTTCAAAACCGGCTGAGTAAGGAAAAAATTCGGCTCAACCGGTTTCAAAAAAATATCTGCTGCGACTTTTCTGACAGCTCTGACTGTCAGACAGGTCAGAGCAGAGGTGGCAGGTGAACAGTACCAAAACCGGTTGAACCGGTTTCAGGACCGGTTGAACCGGTTTTGGGGGCTAAAACCAAATTTTGAGTATTTTGAAGAGAACAAAAGTGGAGTCTTTGTGGGAAGTAAAATTTGTTTTTCTCAAGGGCATTCATGATCTGGAAAAATGTTCTCCAAGATGTTTTCAAAAGATTTTGAACTTGGCTCATTGCACAACTTACTTTACCGTCGCGGATCCCTCTTAATTGCACGGTGATTCCTATGACTCAAGAATTATAAATTTAGCACCGCCGTTGTTTCTAAGCACTTGGAGCACGCCATTTGATGTGGAATTTTAAATCCGCTGTGCTTTATACTTTTATGCTCGTAAGATCTGTGCTTCTCCTGTCTGTAGAATTTCTGTGTACATACTAGGAGCAAACTTGTTAGAATCTTAGTTTCTTTTGTCATTAATCACCAAAACCCTCAATTAGGGTTGATTGCACTTACAATCTCCCCCTTTTTGGTGATTGATGCCAAAACAAACTGGAATAGAAATAAGAATTAAAAGTTACAAGTACTTGCGACATAAAATCTTTTGTGTATGTGTAGCTCCCCCTAAATATGTGCATGAGTTTTGCGAAATTAACATTGACTTGACATGTCAATTTGCAACATATTTAGAGAGAGAACAATCAACGCCATACACAAAACAATGAGGTATGAAACATAATTAGATAGAGAGAGTAAAAATTACACATTCAGGCTCATTAATGCATAGCATATGATATGAAAAATTCTACTGCTATTACAATAATGAGAACTCATCTCATCACATCATAAAAGTGTTTATGGCTTAGAGCCATGCATGCATCATAAATAGTTATTACAGACCGATTGTTCATTACAAAAATAAAGGGTACTGCATAAAGGGTACTGCCAGGGTAAACCTTCTCCCCCTTTTTGGCAACAAGAACCAAAAAGAGAGAGAGACGCCAGTCCAATGATCACCAGTTGGGAGGAGGATGATGAGGAGCAAAGAGGTGGTGCGCCAGGTCAGAGGCAAAGTGTTCCTCCCCAGACTGAGGAGCACTGCCAGAAGGATCCTGGGGCGGAGGATAAGAGGACGATTGGCCCGGATCCCCGTGATACGGAGGCGGGACAAACTGCTCACGATCATCAAAATAAGCTTCTTCTTCTTCGTCGACGTCATCTGCTGTCGAAAAAGGCACCCCGTATGCCTGCTGGTACCACTCGTTGATCTCCGGAGGAGGAGGATGGAGAGGTACATCAGGAGAGCGGGGGGCGAAGGGAGTACCCAAAGAGGAAGCTTGACAACGTAGGTTGTCGTCAGTCTCCCGCTGACGTCGAGCCACCTCATGGACATCCGCAGCAATGTTCCGGCACATGGAGAAGAATGCCGCAAACCCGTGGGCCAAGCAGGCACCCATCCCTCGGCCACGACCTCGACCACGACCACGACCACGTGGCGTGGGAGATCCGTGGCCAGGGGAGGGACGCGAAGCACCGGTAGCAGCAGCAGGAGGACCAGCAAACGGACCCGCAGATGTATGAGCACGAGAGCTGGAGGGGGCTTTCCTGAGGCGCCCTGCTGGATTGTTGGGATCAATCTAGAAAGGGGTATATGACTAATGTCTTGTACCTTTGTCAAATCTGAACTGGGTCACAACCTCAATCATCTTCATGATAAACGGAGCATGAAGACACCCCTTCAATGGAAAGCAGGCTGCATGAATGATTTCCTGCCAAATCATATCAAAGACATTTATACTTTCTGAGCTGCTGGGTTTCATGAAAGAGAGCAAGACCTTGCTCTCTCCAAGAATGTTCATCTGATTACCCCCTTTTGGAATGAGGGTCATCCTGCAGAGGGAGTTGATGTATCGATAATACTTATGCATGTTTGTAGACTCCCAATACTTCCCAGACTCAGAAAGATGAAGATCTTTGGCTTCATCTCTAGTAGGCTGCCGGAAATCATGTATCTTGATCTTGTCGCCAGAGATATCATTGTCAGAAAAACCAAGAATGTGAGCAAACCTGCGGTAGCTTACCTTATACCAACTACCTTCAATAAAGAAGTTCAGATAAGGGTAGTTGTATGGGCTCTCCTCGTCAGCTAGCTTGATCCACAAAGTTGAGTAGAATTGGGCAATCACTTCATCATTCCAATCATATTGGAATGTCATGATACTCTTCATCTTTTTCCTTTCACAGGCCCTCAATGCATGTGTCATCTCTGGATCCCCAATGGCCTCACAACCTTCCCAGTTGATATAGCGTTGTAGCAGGATAGGTTGATGCTTCTTGGGGAGGATCACGGAATTATAAAAATCCACGTGATGAAGCATCCAAAAGCGGTTTCCATCAATCCTGGCATCGCGAATGCGCAATGCAGGATTCTAGAAACGGAGATCCTGAAGGAGAGCAGAACCTCCACTGGCAGTGAAATCAGTTACTGGCTCATTGCCAGCACGCCGAGCCTCTGCCCGGTGGAGGACCAACCCACGAATCACAGGGGCGTGGGCCGGGGGAAGATCAACTTCATCATCCTTCCCGCCTTCATCATCACTCGTAGCCTCCCACGCCTGCGGATTCGCCGCGGGTCGGGACCGACCGGAAGGATTCCGGGTTGTCCGACCGCGAGCACTTTGAGACCCGGAGGCCTCAGCACCTTGCATGACACTTCCGCTTCCTCGCCCACGCTTGGATCGAGAGCGTGGGGGAGTATCTCCATGTATTTCTTGGTCATCCGAGGAGTCGGATTCAACCACGGACGGGTTCCTCCGACGCACCATTCTAAGAAACAAAAATAGAACCTATGATGAGCAAGGATCAAACACGTTTGAGTAGAAACGCATAAGATATTGAGCATGCACTTCAACCGTTCATATGAGCGGTTCAACTACAACGAACAATATCAAATTGCTAAACTCTAATAATGTTTGTGACAAATGAAGATAATCTAAGTGTTGCAATCACTTAAACTAAAATGTACCCAACGAATGATACATTAGATAATCAAGAACGCATAGGATCGAGTACAAGGAAATGAAATAGGGCAATACCTCGATCCGGAGATTTAGTCAAGAAATCCCAATGAGATTGAGGAAGATGATGGAGAACGCCGGGATGAACGGATCTCCAACAACTCTTCCAAAGATGAGAGGGCACAAGTGAGTTTTTGGAGTGGAGTGTGAAGGAGAGAGAGAGAGAGAAGAGTGGGCGGCGGCGGCTGGAAAATGAAACTGAGAAGAAGAGAAGAGGAGAGAGGGAGAGAAATAAAAGGGGGGAGTCGGCCGGTCAGAATACAGAAAACCGGTTCAACCGGTTTCTGGTCAAACTGCGCAGTAAAAGCGCGTAGAAAAAGGTGTTGACTGCGCGAAAATTCTGGCAGTCTGACAGCACAGACTGCAAAAACTGACAGCGCAGACTGCGCAGCTGACAGCGCAGACTGCGCGCAGACTGACGGCGCGAAGGCCAAAACCGGTTCAACCGGTTTTTATACCGGTTCAACCGGTTTCCACCAGGGGAAAACCGGTTGAGTGGCCTACTCAGCCGGTTTACTCAACCAGTTTCCAGATATTGCCCAGAAGGGCTATAATAGCACTTAGCAAATATGACATGAGTGATTTTAATGATAAAAATGTTATTTCTCATTTCATATTGCTCAAACAATCAATTTACATCCATCAAATTTGATCAAAATTTTAGTTATTAAGACACGTTTCGAGATTCCAAGATATTTAGCTCACTCCTAAGAAAACAAAACCTAGTCTCATCGAGGGGTTTTGTGAAGATATCGGCTAGTTGATTTTCGGTGCTCACATGAAACAATTCGATATCTCCTTTGGCTTCGTGGTCTCTCAAGAAATGGTGTCTGATGTCAATATGTTTAGTTCTAGAGTGTTGCACTGGATTGTTTGCAAGTTTTATGGCACTCTCATTGTCACACAAAAGCGGAATTTTATTAAACTCACAACCAAAATCTCTAAGGGTTTGCTTCATCCATAACAACTGTGCACAACATGCCCCAGCTGCTATGTACTCAGCTTCTGCAGTGGAAAGTGCAACACAATTTTGTTTCTTGGAACTCCATGATACTAAGGACCGCCCAAGGAATTGGCAAGTCCCAGTAGTGCTTTTTCGATCTACTTTGCAACCGGCATAATCTGAGTCAGAGTAGCCAAGCAGATCGAAAAGGGAGCCTTTGGGATACCATAATCCTAGGTTTTGGGTGTGGACTAAGTATCTTAGAATTCTCTTAACGGCTACAAGATGGCAATCTTTAGGGTTTGCTTGAAAACGTGCACACATGCAAACACTCAACATTATATCAGGTCTAGATGCACATAAGTAAAGCAGTGATCCTATCATTGATCTATATAATCTTTGATCTACAGGTTTACCTTCCTCATTTAGGTCGAGATGTCCATTTGATGACATTGGAGTCTTGGCGTGTTTTGCTTTTTCCATGCCAAACTTCTTGAGCATATCTTGTGTATATTTGGTTTGGCATAGAAAAGTACCTTCCTTGAGCTGTTTGACTTGAAATCCCAGGAAGTATTTAAGCTCGCCCATCATAGACATCTCAAACCTGTTCGTCATTACTTTGCTAAACTCTTCACAAAATTTTTCATTAGTACTACCAAATATAATGTCATCAACATATATTTGGCACACAAATAATTCATTGTCAAATTTTCGAGTAAATAAAGTAGAGTCAGCTTTTCCTATTGTAAACCCATTCTTAATTAAAAAATCTTTAAGACAGTCATACCAAGCTCTAGGGGCTTGTTTAAGCCCGTAGAGTGCCTTGTGAAGTAGATAAACATGACTTGGCTTCCTTGGGTCTTCAAAGCCCGGTGGTTGCTCCACATAGACCCTCTCTTGTAGTGGACCATTTAGAAACGCGCTCTTGACGTCCATTTGATATAACTTGAAATCATGGTTAGTAGCATAGGCAATTAATATTCTTATTGACTCTAACCTTGCTACAGGCGCATATGTTTCACCAAAATCAAGTCCTTCCACTTGAGTGTAGCCTTGAGCAACCAACCGTGCTTTATTCCTTGTAACCACGCCATGTTCATCTTGTTTGTTCCTAAAGACCCATTTTGTCCCAATCACATTTTGCTTGGGTCTTGGAACCAAGGACCAGACTTCATTCCGGGTGAAGTTGTTCAACTCCTCTTGCATAGCGATTATCCAATCCGGATCACCCAATGCTTCTTCAACCTTAAGTGGCTCAAGAGAGGAAACAAACGAGTAAAATTCACAAAAAATTGCTAAACGAGATCGAGTTGTTACCCCTCTCCTGATGCTACCCAGGATGTTGTCCACCGGATGATCTCTTTGAATAGTGTGATGAACTCGAGGATGAGGCACTGATGATTGTCTTTGAATTTGTTCCTCCTCATCATCTACTTGATCAATAGCCACTTCACCATCAATGCTTTCATGTTCATCTTCTACCACCGTTGACATCCTTTGGGGTTGATGATTTTCTTCAAGATTTGGATGACTTGAGGTTGATGGGTTTGCTTGGGTGGAGGATTTGTCACCCACCACCTTTGCACCCACATCAAAGACCTCATTGGTCATCCATAAAGTTCCTTCATCATCATCCTTCTCTTGAGGTCTCACCTCACCTATTGCAAGTCTCTTTATAGCCTCACAAGGTGGTTCTTCATTTCCTGCAGTGCCATTAGAAACGTGCCCTTGCGAGCCATTAGACTCATCAAATGTCATGTCTATCGCTATTTCAACAAGACCGGTGGTATTGTTGACGCATTTGATGCATAACCAAGCAAGAAACCCTCATCCACTCTAGGAGCAAACTTTGAGCTCTTGACTTTCTTGTTAAGAATAAAACATTTACAACCAAATACTCTAAAATAATCAACTTTAGGTTTGTTACCAGTGAGAAGTTCATAAGCTGTCTTCTTATAGATCTTATGAAGATAGAGACGGTTGATTGCATGACAGGCAGTGTTGACCGCCTCTGCCCAAAAGTTGTCAGGTGTCTTGTACTCATCTAGCATAGTTCTAGCAGCTTCAATTAGAGTTCGATTCTTTCTTTCCACAACACCATTTTGTTGTGGAGTGTAAGGAACCGAAAACTCATGTTTGATTCCTTCTTCACCTAAGAATTCTTCAACACCTGTGTTCTTGAATTCCGTCCCATTATCACTCCTCACTTTCTTGATTTTGAGCTCAAACTCATTTTGAGACCTTCTCATGAATTTCTTCAAGGTTTCTTGAGTTTCACCTTTATCACTTAAAAAGAAAACCCAGGTGAAACGAGAATAATCATCAACAATGACTAAACCATACTTACTACCACCAATGCTGATGTACGCCACAGGTCCGAAGAGGTCCATGTGAAGAAGCTCCAGTGGCCTTTTTGTTGTAACCACATTCTTTGATTGATGTGGGACTCCATGTTGCTTTCCTGCTTGGCATGCGCTTGAGAGTCCTAATGCACTAGAGTTGATTTGGGGACTTTGAGTGGATCGGTCGCTTTGATTGTGTCTTGGAGTGAAGTCTATTGCTCTTGTATTAAATGCTTGGTGTGGTGGTGGTTGGGGGTATTTATAGCCCTCAACCACCAAATGGCCGTTGGGGAAGGCTGCTGTCGACGGGTGCACCGGACAGTCCGGTGCGCCACCGGACAGGCACTGTAGGCTGTCCGGTGTGCCGCCACGTCACCCAACCGTTAGGGTTTAGGAGCATTCGACCGTTGGTGTTGTTGACTTCTTGTGTCACCGGACAGTCTGGTGCCACACCGGACAACTCCTGTTCATTGTCCGGTGCGCCTCTGACTTTGCGCTCTAACTCTGACGCGCACTGTTCTTCACTGTAGCGCTGTTAGCGTTCTTTTGCAGTCGACCATTGCGCGAGTTAGCCGTTGCTCCGCTGGTGCACCGGACAGTCCGGTGAATTATAGCGGAGGGCGCCCAAAGAAACCTGAGAGTGGCTAGTTAGACTCAGTACGATCCTAGTGCACCGGACACTATCCGGTGGCACACCGGACAGTCCGGTGCGCCAGACCACAGCACACTTGGTTTCTTTTTCTCCTTTGTATTTGATCCCTAACTTGAATATTTATTGGTTTGTGTTGAACCTTTTTGCACCTGTAGAACATGTATTCTAGAGCAAACTAGTTAATCCATATATTTGTGTTGGGCATTCAACCACCAAAATTAATTATGGGAAAAGGTTAACCCTATTTCCCTTTCACTTGCAAACCCTCTACATTTGTTGTTGATCATGTTACTATTTGTACTAGATGTAAAGATATTAATGTTGAAACTATGGATGACCACCTTGCTATGATTAAACAACAAAATGATCACATAGCATAATTAACTGCTAAAATTAATGAGCATGAACTTGAAAATGAAAAGTTTAAATTTGCTAGAAGCATGCTTTATAATGGGAGACGCCCTGGCATTAAGGATGGCATTAGTTTCCAATAGGGGAGCAATGTCAAGCTTAATGCCCCTAAAAAATTATCTAATTTTGTTAAGGGTAAGGCTCCCATGGTTCAGGATAGGGAAGGCTACATTTTATATCCTTCTAATTATCCTAAGCACAAAATTAGGAGAATTCATGCTAGGAAACCTCACACTATTTCTCATCATGCGTTTATGTATAAGAATGAGGCTTCTAGCTCTAGGCATTCTACTCATGTTAAAATGCCTAAAAAGAAAACTCCTACTGCATCAAATGAGCATAATGTTTCATTTAAGACTTTTGATGCATTATATGTTTTAACTAACAAATCAGGCAAAGTAGTTGCCAAACATGTTGGGGGCAAACACAAGAGCTCCAAGACTTGTGTTTGGGTACCCAAGGTGCTTGTTTCTAACATGAAAGGACCCAAGACTGTTTGGGTACCTAAGAACAAGGCCTAAATTGTTTTGCAGGTTTATGCATCTGGGGGTTCAAGTTGGATAATCGATAGCGGATGCACAAACCACATGACAGGGGAGAAGAGAATGTTCTCCTCCTACGAGAAAAATGAAGATCTCCAACGAGCTATCACATTCGGGGATGGAAATCAAGGTTTGGTCAAAGGTTTGGGTAAAATTATGAGGAGAAGACAAGTTGGGGACCTAAATCCCAAGCCTAAATTCCTTGTAGGTTTATGCATTTAGGGGCTCAAGCTAGATCATTGATAGCGGATGCATAAACCACATGACAGAGGAGAAGAAAATGTTCATCTCCTACGTCAAGAATAAGGATTCCCATGACACGATCATCTTTGGTGATGGGAACCAAGGCAAGATAAAGAGGATAGGTAAAATAGCAATTACTACCGAGCACTCTATCTCTGTTGTCTTTTTAGTAGAATCACTTGGTTATAATTTGCTTTCTGTCAGCTAGTTATGTCATATGGGATATAATTGTTTATTTACAAATGTTGATGTAACTGTCTTTAGAAGAAGTGATGATTCATTAGCATTTAAAGGTGTATCTGACGACAAGATTTATTTAGTATATTTTACTAAAGAGAATGTCAATCTAGATGCATGTTTACTTGCTAAGACTAACATGGGCTAGCTCTAGCATCGCCATCTAGCACATGTTGGGATGAAGAACCTTCATAAGTGAAAGTAGCCTAGAGGGGGGGTGAATAGGCTACACCTGAAAATTTTCACTAAAAACTTCGAGATATGTTAAATTAAAGTTGCACTGGTGCAAACCGGTTCAGTCGATTTTAATTACAACTGAACAAGTTTGAACCTGCTCAACTTAAATTAGATAATCTATTGAACAAATACGAAGTAGTGAAGAATATAGCTAAAGACTTTCCCTACACAAAATCTACTAGAATGAATAATATGAACCAACCACCGAATATAAAGCGCTTAACAAGAACACACAAGAACACGTAATATAACCCGAGGTTCGGCAACCACCACAAAGGTGTCCTACTCCTCGTTGAGGAACCCACAAAGCGCCGGGTCTTTTCCAACCCTAATCCTCCACAAGCCGACCACAAAGGTCAAGGCAATCTCTTCTCAAATCAGCTCAAAGAGCGGGTGATACAAACTTCTTAGGGTCGTCCACAAATTTGGAGACTCCCAAGCAACCTCTAACCGTCAAGGGACACGAGGTTCCAAGAGTAACAAATCCGCACAAGGTTAAGTTTGCAACGAGCTCAAGAACAAAGAGAAAAGGGAGAACCAAGATGAAATTGACAGCGAGTTCGATCGAGTTCACCTCACACCAAGGGTCCTTCAAATGATTGAAGGAGATGTGATTGCGGGTGTGAAAGGTGAAATGAATGCGCTTGTTTGAAGGTTGGTCAGTCAAGAATTCATGGGAGAGGCAGAAGTAAATGAGAGAGAGAGAGAGAGTGAGGGGGTATATAAAGGATCCCCCAAAAGCTGGCAGCCGTTGGGAGAAAAAGAGTAAAAATCGGTTGAACCGGTTTTCAGACCGGTTGAACCGGTTTCTACCAGGGGGATCCCGGTCCACTGACTTACTCAGCCGGAGACTCAACCGGTTTCAAAACCGGCTGAGTAAGGAAAAAATTCGGCTCAACCGGTTTCAAAAAAATATCTGCTGCGACTTTTCTGACAGCTCTGACTATCAGACAGGTCAGAGCAGAGGTGGCAGGTGAACAATACCAAAACCGGTTGAACCGGTTTCAGGACCGGTTGAACCGGTTTTGGGGGCTAAAACCAAATTTTGAGTATTTTGAAGAGAACAAAAGTGGAGTCTTTGTGGGAAGTAAAATTTGTTTTTCTCAAGGGCATTCATGATCTGGAAAAATGTTCTCCAAGATGTTTTCAAAAGATTTTGAACTTGGCTCATTGCACAACTTACTTAACCGTCGCGGATCCCTCTTAATTGCACGGTGATTCCTATGACTCAAGAATTATAAATTTAGCACCGCCGTTGTTTCTAAGCACTTGGAGCACGCCATTTGATGTGGAATTTTAAATCCGCTGTGCTTTATACTTTTATGCTCGTAAGATCTGTGCTTCTCCTGTCTGTAGAATTTCTGTGTACATACTAGGAGCAAACTTGTTAGAATCTTAGTTTCTTTTGTCATTAATCACCAAAACCCTCAATTAGGGTTGATTGCACTTACAATCTCCCCCTTTTTGGTGATTGATGCCAAAACAAACTGGAATAGAAATAAGAATTAAAAGTTACAAGTACTTGCGACATAAAATCTTTTGTGTATGTGTAGCTCCCCCTAAATATGTGCATGAGTTTTGCGAAATTAACATTGACTTGACATGTCAATTTGCAACATATTTAGAGAGAGAACAATCAACGCCATACACAAAACAATGAGGTATGAAACATAATTAGATAGAGAGAGTAAAAATTACACATTCAGGCTCATTAATGCATAGCATATGATATGAAAAATTCTACTGCTATTACAATAATGAGAACTCATCTCATCACATCATAAAAGTGTTTATGGCTTAGAGCCATGCATGCATCATAAATAGTTATTACAGACCGATTGTTCATTACAAAAATAAAGGGTACTGCATAAAGGGTACTGCCAGGGTAAACCTTCTCCCCCTTTTTGGCAACAAGAACCAAAAAGAGAGAGAGACGCCAGTCCAATGATCACCAGTTGGGAGGAGGATGATGAGGAGCAAAGAGGTGGTGCGCCAGGTCAGAGGCAAAGTGTTCCTCCCCAGACTGAGGAGCACTGCCAGAAGGATCCTGGGGCGGAGGATAAGAGGACGATTGGCCCGGATCCCCGTGATACGGAGGCGGGACAAACTGCTCACGATCATCAAAATAAGCTTCTTCTTCTTCGTCGACGTCATCTGCTGTCGAAAAAGGCACCCCGTATGCCTGCTGGTACCACTCGTTGATCTCCGGAGGAGGAGGATGGAGAGGTACATCAGGAGAGCGGGGGGCGAAGGGAGTACCCAAAGAGGAAGCTTGACAACGTAGGTTGTCGTCAGTCTCCCGCTGACGTCGAGCCACCTCATGGACATCCGCAGCAATGTTCCGGCACATGGAGAAGAATGCCGCAAACCCGTGGGCCAAGCAGGCACCCATCCCTCGGCCACGACCTCGACCACGACCACGACCACGTGGCGTGGGAGATCCGTGGCCAGGGGAGGGACGCGAAGCACCGGTAGCAGCAGCAGGAGGACCAGCAAACGGACCCGCAGATGTATGAGCACGAGAGCTGGAGGGGGCTTTCCTGAGGCGCCCTGCTGGATTGTTGGGATCAATCTAGAAAGGGGTATATGACTAATGTCTTGTACCTTTGTCAAATTTGAACTGGGTCACAACCTCAATCATCTTCATGATAAACGGAGCATGAAGACACCCCTTCAATGGAAAGCAGGCTGCATGAATGATTTCCTGCCAAATCATATCAAAGACATTTATACTTTCTGAGCTGCTGGGTTTCATGAAAGAGAGCAAGACCTTGCTCTCTCCAAGAATGTTCATCTGATTACCCCCTTTTGGAATGAGGGTCATCCTGCAGAGGGAGTTGATGTATCGATAATACTTATGCATGTTTGTAGACTCCCAATACTTCCCAGACTCAGAAAGATGAAGATCTTTGGCTTCATCTCTAGTAGGCTGCCGGAAATCATGTATCTTGATCTTGTCGCCAGAGATATCATTGTCAGAAAAACCAAGAATGTGAGCAAACCTGCGGTAGCTTACCTTATACCAACTACCTTCAATAAAGAAGTTCAGATAAGGGTAGTTGTATGGGCTCTCCTCGTCAGCTGGCTTGATCCACAAAGTTGAGTAGAATTGGGCAATCACTTCATCATTCCAATCATATTGGAATGTCATGATACTCTTCATCTTTTTCCTTTCACAGGCCCTCAATGCATGTGTCATCTCTGGATCCCCAATGGCCTCACAACCTTCCCAGTTGATATAGCGTTGTAGCAGGATAGGTTGATGCTTCTTGGGGAGGATCACGGAATTATAAAAATCCACGTGATGAAGCATCCAAAAGCGGTTTCCATCAATCCTGGCATCGCGAATGCGCAATGCAGGATTCTGGAAACGGAGATCCTGAAGGAGAGCAGAACCTCCACTGGCAGTGAAATCAGTTACTGGCTCATTGCCAGCACGCCGAGCCTCTGCCCGGTGGAGGACCAACCCACGAATCACAGGGGCGTGGGCCGGGGGAAGATCAACTTCATCATCCTTCCCGCCTTCATCATCACTCGTAGCCTCCCACGCCTGCGGATTCGCCGCGGGTCGGGACCGACCGGAAGGATTCCGGGTTGTCCGACCGCGAGCACTTTGAGACCCGGAGGCCTCAGCACCTTGCATGACACTTCCGCTTCCTCGCCCACGCTTGGATCGAGAGCGTGGGGGAGTATCTCCATGTATTTCTTGGTCATCCGAGGAGTCGGATTCAACCACGGACGGGTTCCTCCGACGCACCATTCTAAGAAACAAAAATAGAACCTATGATGAGCAAGGATCAAACACGTTTGAGTAGAAACGCATAAGATATTGAGCATGCACTTCAACCGTTCATATGAGCGGTTCAACTACAACGAACAATATCAAATCGCTAAACTCTAACAATGTTTGTGACAAATGAAGATAATCTAAGTGTTGCAATCACTTAAACTAAAATGTACCCAACGAATGATACATTAGATAATCAAGAACGCATAGGATCGAGTACAAGGAAATGAAATAGGGCAATACCTCGATCCGGAGATTTAGTCAAGAAATCCCAATGAGATTGAGGAAGATGATGGAGAACGCCGGGATGAACGGATCTCCAACAACTCTTCCAAAGATGAGAGGGCACAAGTGAGTTTTTGGAGTGGAGTGTGAAGGAGAGAGAGAGAGAGAAGAGTGGGCGGCGGCGGCTGGAAAATGAAACTGAGAAGAAGAGAAGAGGAGAGAGGGAGAGAAATAAAAGGGGGGAGTCGGCCGGTCAGAATACAGAAAACCGGTTCAACCGGTTTCTGGTCAAACTGCGCAGTAAAAGCGCGTAGAAAAAGGTGTTGACTGCGCGAAAATTCTGGCAGTCTGACAGCACAGACTGCAAAAACTGACAGCGCAGACTGCGCAGACTGCGCGCAGACTGACGGCGCGAAGGCCAAAACCGGTTCAACCGGTTTTTATACCGGTTCAACCGGTTTCCACCAGGGGAAAACCGGTTGAGTGGCCTACTCAGCCGGTTTACTCAACCAGTTTCCAGATATTGCCCAGAAGGGCTATAATAGCACTTAGCAAATATGACATGAGTGATTTTAATGATAAAAATGTTATTTCTCATTTCATATTGCTCAAACAATCAATTTACATCCATCAAATTTGATCAAAATTTTAGTTATTAAGACACGTTTCGAGATTCCAAGATATTTAGCTCACTCCTAAGAAAACAAAACCTAGTCTCATCGAGGGGTTTTGTGAAGATATCGGCTAGTTGATTTTCGGTGCTCACATGAAACAATTCGATATCTCCTTTGGCTTCGTGGTCTCTCAAGAAATGGTGTCTGATGTCAATATGTTTAGTTCTAGAGTGTTGCACTGGATTGTTTGCAAGTTTTATGGCACTCTCATTGTCACACAAAAGCGGAATTTTATTAAACTCACAACCAAAATCTCTAAGGGTTTGCTTCATCCATAACAACTGTGCACAACATGCCCCAGCTACTATGTACTCAGCTTCTGCAGTGGAAAGTGCAACACAATTTTGTTTCTTGGAACTCCATGATACTAAGGACCGCCCAAGGAATTGGCAAGTCCCAGTAGTGCTTTTTCGATCTACTTTGCAACCGGCATAATCTGAGTCAGAGTAGCCAAGCAGATCGAAAAGGGAGCCTTTGGGATACCATAATCCTAGGTTTTGGGTGTGGACTAAGTATCTTAGAATTCTCTTAACGGCTACAAGATGGCAATCTTTAGGGTTTGCTTGAAAACGTGCACACATGCAAACACTCAACATTATATCAGGTCTAGATGCACATAAGTAAAGCAGTGATCCTATCATTGATCTATATAATCTTTGATCTACAGGTTTACCTTCCTCATTTAGGTCGAGATGTCCATTTGATGACATTGGAGTCTTGGCGTGTTTTGCTTTTTCCATGCCAAACTTCTTGAGCATATCTTGTGTATATTTGGTTTGGCATAGAAAAGTACCTTCCTTGAGCTGTTTGACTTGAAATCCCAGGAAGTATTTAAGCTCGCCCATCATAGACATCTCAAACCTGTTCGTCATTACTTTGCTAAACTCTTCACAAAATTTTTCATTAGTACTACCAAATATAATGTCATCAACATATATTTGGCACACAAATAATTCATTGTCAAATTTTCGAGTAAATAAAGTAGAGTCAGCTTTTCCTATTGTAAACCCATTCTTAATTAAAAAATCTTTAAGACAGTCATACCAAGCTCTAGGGGCTTGTTTAAGCCCGTAGAGTGCCTTGTGAAGTAGATAAACATGACTTGGCTTCCTTGGGTCTTCAAAGCCCGGTGGTTGCTCCACATAGACCCTCTCTTGTAGTGGACCATTTAGAAACGCGCTCTTGACGTCCATTTGATATAACTTGAAATCATGGTTAGTAGCATAGGCAATTAATATTCTTATTGACTCTAACCTTGCTACAGGCGCATATGTTTCACCAAAATCAAGTCCTTCCACTTGAGTGTAGCCTTGAGCAACCAACCGTGCTTTATTCCTTGTAACCACGCCATGTTCATCTTGTTTGTTCCTAAAGACCCATTTTGTCCCAATCACATTTTGCTTGGGTCTTGGAACCAAGGACCAGACTTCATTCCGGGTGAAGTTGTTCAACTCCTCTTGCATAGCGATTATCCAATCCGGATCACCCAATGCTTCTTCAACCTTAAGTGGCTCAAGAGAGGAAACAAACGAGTAAAATTCACAAAAAATTGCTAAACGAGATCGAGTTGTTACCCCTCTCCTGATGCTACCCAGGATGTTGTCCACCGGATGATCTCTTTGAATAGTGTGATGAACTCGAGGATGAGGCACTGATGATTGTCTTTGAATTTGTTCCTCCTCATCATCTACTTGATCAATAGCCACTTCACCATCAATGCTTTCATGTTCATCTTCTACCACCGTTGACATCCTTTGGGGTTGATGATTTTCTTCAAGATTTGGATGACTTGAGGTTGATGGGTTTGCTTGGGTGGAGGATTTGTCACCCACCACCTTTGCACCCACATCAAAGACCTCATTGGTCATCCATAAAGTTCCTTCATCATCATCCTTCTCTTGAGGTCTCACCTCACCTATTGCAAGTCTCTTTATAGCCTCACAAGGTGGTTCTTCATTTCCTGCAGTGCCATTAGAAACGTGCCCTTGCGAGCCATTAGACTCATCAAATGTCATGTCTATCGCTATTTCAACAAGACCGGTGGTATTGTTGACGCATTTGATGCATAACCAAGCAAGAAACCCTCATCCACTCTAGGAGCAAACTTTGAGCTCTTGACTTTCTTGTTAAGAATAAAACATTTACAACCAAATACTCTAAAATAATCAACTTTAGGTTTGTTACCAGTGAGAAGTTCATAAGCTGTCTTCTTATAGATCTTATGAAGATAGAGACGGTTGATTGCATGACAGGCAGTGTTGACCGCCTCTGCCCAAAAGTTGTCAGGTGTCTTGTACTCATCTAGCATAGTTCTAGCAGCTTCAATTAGAGTTCGATTCTTTCTTTCCACAACACCATTTTGTTGTGGAGTGTAAGGAACCGAAAACTCATGTTTGATTCCTTCTTCACCTAAGAATTCTTCAACACCTGTGTTCTTGAATTCCGTCCCATTATCACTCCTCACTTTCTTGATTTTGAGCTCAAACTCATTTTGAGACCTTCTCATGAATTTCTTCAAGGTTTCTTGAGTTTCACCTTTATCACTTAAAAAGAAAACCCAGGTGAAACGAGAATAATCATCAACAATGACTAAACCATACTTACTACCACCAATGCTGATGTACGCCACAGGTCCGAAGAGGTCCATGTGAAGAAGCTCCAGTGGCCTTTTTGTTGTAACCACATTCTTTGATTGATGTGGGACTCCATGTTGCTTTCCTGCTTGGCATGCGCCACAAACCCTATCTTTCTCAAACACAACATTTGTTAGTCCAATGATGTGACCATCCTTTTGAAGTTTGGCCAAGTTCCTCATGCCAACATGAGCTAGCCGGCGATGCCAAAGCCAACCCCTGTCAGATTTTGCCACTAAACAAGTCTCAGGCGTCACTCTACTTGTTGTGAAATCAACAAGATAGAGTTTGCCCTTCAAGCGACCTATAAAGGCAACAGAGGAATCCTCCCTTCTAAGGATCTTACTCTTGCCACTATCTCCAAACACAATTTCTTGTGCTTCTTGAGTTAGTTGCAATGAATGAAACATGTCTTCCTCCCCGGTCATGTGATTTGTACATCCACTGTCAAGCACCCAACTTGACCCACCAGAGGAGTAGACCTGCAAAACAAGTTTAGGCTATGCTTTTAGGTACCCAAATTGAATTGGGTCCTACAGTGTTAGTTATAGCCTTGGGTACCCACACACTTCTTTTCATGACTTTTCTTTTAGTGTAGGCACCCACATATTTCACAACCAATTTCCCTAAATCCCAAGTCAACATATAATCACAAAGATAAGAGTGGGAAATGGGAGCATTAAATTTTTGTCCACTTGAGGATTCTACTTCCTTTATCCTACTCTTTGTGGAACTCAAGTTTACCTTTACCTGAGGTGACTTGTCATTTGAGGAGTGAATCCTTCCCAAGGCATCATATAGGGTGGTTCCCTCTATGAACTTGGGGGATCTCCACCCCTTATGCACTGTGCTAGGGTTCTCCTTGGATGAGTTGAACCCAAGCCCCCTTCTTCCATTGTTGGGCTTAAGGGACTTGTACTTGGGTTCAACTTTCTTTAACCCATCATTGCTAGAGCATCTTTTCAAAATTCCTTTGACCTTCACCTGTGGGCTATTCTTCCTTGCATGGTTAGTTAGACAACAAGAAGCATGATATTTGGCACAATGTTTGCAAGAATTATCATTTGAGGAGCTAGACTTAGATTCAATTACTAAAGATGAGGCATTGATGTTCTTGCAATTTTCAAGTTGCACTTGAAGTTCTTGATTTTGAACATTCAAGCTTGATATGCTTGTTTCAAGTGCATTCTTTTCATTTGCAAGATTAGCTATAGAGGTTTTCATATTAATTACTTCTTTATCTTTATTCTCTATAGTTATCTTGACTAAAGAGACTTCCTTAGTCAAGACATCTAGCATTTCATCTTTATTGTGAATCAACTCTTGAAGCTCTAGGTTTCTTTCCTTTTCAAGGATAAGCAAGTCTTCTTGAGCATCAAGAGTTGCTTTTCTTTTATCTAGCTTCTCCATTAACTTGGTGATAACATTGTATCCATTCAAGCCAAATTCTTTAATCATTTTATTTTTCATGGCAATTTGATCATCATCATCATCATTTGGAAAATCATTACTAAATAAGGTTACCTTATCTCCCTTTGCCATGAGGCAAGTTGGAGTGTAGGAGTCGTCTTGTAGGTTGGTGAAGAGTTGCGCGCTTGATGTAGATTGGATGGCCACATTAGCCACCACTTCCTCTTCCTCGGAGCTAGAACTCTCTTCATCGGAGTTCCGTTCTTCACCAATATGGGCTTGACCATATTTCTTCTTCTTGAAGTATCCCTTGGTCTTGCCTCCCTTTTTAAACTTGTCCTTCTTGTATTCCTTCTTGACTTCTTGTTCCTTCTTGTTAGGACAATCCGCTATGAAATGACCGGTTTGGCCACATTCATAGCATGCCCTCTTCTTTCCTTTCCTTTGGAACTTGTCATTCTTCCTTACAAATTTCTTGAATGTTTTGATGAACATAGTTGTGTCTTCATCACTTGAGCTATCTTCATCACTTGAGGTCTCGACCACTTTCTTTGCTTTGTGGTCTTTGTTCTTCTTGGGGTTGTCTTGATCATTTGTGATCAAGGCATGAGAGTCTCTTGTCTTGATGGGGGCTTCTTCGGACTCGTGTTGTTGAATTTTTGCAAACAATTGATGAGGCGTCATATCCTCATAGTCATCACGATCCCTTATCATCCTTGCAAGACTCTTATCCTTTTCTTTATAAGCTCTCATGAATAATCTTGTGACCTTGGAGTCACTCCAATCTTCACTCCCAAGTACTCTTATTTTGTTGACCAACACCATCAACCGATCAAAGAGTGATTGAAGCGACTCACCCTTTGTCCAATCATATCTTGCAAGCTCACTTTCCAAAGCTTCAACTCTATGTCTCTTAGCTTTGGGATCTCCTTCATGTGACATTTTAAGAATATTCCAAATGTCACGGGCATCTTCTCTTCCTTGAACTTTCCGGTATTCTTCCGGACAAAGACTTCCTTTAATTATGCTCACTGCTTGAGCATTGCGATGAATCTCTTGCATCATTTCTGGAGTCATCTCTTCTCCTTGGGCAGGCTTATACATACCTACATTAACAATCTCCCAAAGACTAGGATGTACACCGATTAAATGCGACTTCATCTTATCGGCCCACTCGTCATAGTTCAACTCACTAAGAGTTGGTAACTTTCCAAGTGGGGCGGAAGAGAAGTTGGGAATAAAATTTCTAGAGTAATCGAATTGAACTTTACTAAACTCGTTACCTTTGCTTTTGGTAGATGATTCTTCGATGTTGAGACTTACCTTGCTCAACACCTTCGACACCAAAAGATCCACTAGGTCGTCATTGTAATCAAATTTTCCTTTACCTTTGTCTTCTTCGGCCTTTCTTCTTGATTCTTCTTCTTCGGCCTTTTTCTTAGCATCTTCCTCTTTCATCTTGAGGAACATCCTCTCGGCGATCTTCATGGCGAGGTCAAGGACCTTGGGGTCCACTTCCTCACCAGAGGATGTGACGGGAATATCCTCGAGGATAGGATCCACATGGTCCCGTTGAGTAGACATAATCGCTTCCTCACGCGGTTAAGCATAAAATGAGGTACGAGGCTTTGATACCAATTGAAAGTAGCCTAGAGGGGGGTGAATAGGCTACACCTGAAAATTTTCACTAAAAACTTCGAGATAGGTTAAATTAAAGTTGCACTGGTGCAAACTGGTTCAGTCGATTTTAATTACAACTGAACAAGTTTGAACCTGCTCAACTTAAATTAGATAATCTATTGAACAAATACGAAGTAGTGAAGAATATAGCTAAAGACTTGCCCTACACAAAATCTACTAGAATGAATAATATGATCCAACCACCGAATATAAAGCGCTTAACAAGAACACACAAGAACACGCAATATAACCCGAGGTTCGGCAACCACCACAAAGGTGTCCTACTCCTCGTTGAGGAACCCACAAAGGGCCGGGTCTTTTCCAACCCTAATCCTCCACAAGCCGACCACAAAGGTCAAGGCAATCTCTTCTCAAATCAGCTCAAAGAGCGGGTGATACAAACTTCTTGGGGTCGTCCACAAATTTGGAGACTCCCAAGCAACCTCTAACCGTCAAGGAACACGAGGTTCCAAGAGTAACAAATCCGCACAAGGTTAAGTTTGCAACGAGCTCAAGAACAAAGAGAAAAGGGAGAACCAAGATGAAATTGATAGCGAGTTCGATCGAGTTCACCTCACACCAAGGGTCCTTCAAATGATTGAAGGAGATGTGATTGCGGGTGTGAAAGGTGAAATGAATGCGCTTGTTTGAAGGTTGGTCAGTCAAGAATTCGTGGGCGAGGCAGAAGTAAATGAGAGAGAGTGTGAGGGGGTATATAAAGGATCCCCCAAAAGCTAGCAGCCGTTGGGAGAAAAAGAGTAAAAACCGGTTGAACCGGTTTTCAGACCGGTTGAACCGGTTTCTACTAGGGGGATCCCGGTCCACTGACTTACTCAGCCGGAGACTCAACCGGTTTCAAAACCGGCTGAGTAAGGAAAAAATTCTGCTCAACCGGTTTCAAAAAAATATCTGCTGCGACTTTTCTGACAGCTCTGACTGTCAGACAGGTCAGAGCAGAGGTGGCAGGTGAACAGTACCAAAACCGGTTGAACCAGTTTCAGGACCGGTTGAACCGGTTTTGGGGGCTAAAACCAAATTTTGAGTATTTTGAAGAGAACAAAAGTGGAGTCTTTGTGGGAAGTAAAATTTGTTTTTCTCAAGGGCATTCATGATCTGGAAAAATGTTCTCCAAGATGTTTTCAAAAGATTTTGAACTTGGCTCATTGCACAACTTACTTAACCGTCGCGGATCCCTCTTAATTGCACGGTGATTCCTATGACTCAAGAATTATAAATTTAGCATCACCGTTGTTTCTAAGCACTTGGAGCACGCCATTTGATGTGGAATTTTAAATCCGCTGTGCTTTATACTTTTATGCTCGTAAGATCTGTGCTTCTCCTGTCTGTAGAATTTCTGTGTACATACTAGGAGCAAACTTGTTAGAATCTTAGTTTCTTTTGTCATTAATTACCAAAACCCTCAATTAGGGTTGATTGCACTTACAATAAGCTTCTAAATGGAGAACATGTGTTAGGACTAACCGATGTCTGTTTTGAGAAAGACATACCTTGTGCAGCGTGTTAAGCAGGAAAACAGGTGGGAACAACTCATCCAACCAATAACTTGATGACAATGTCAAGACCATTGGAGCTTCTTTGTATAGATATCTTCGAGCCTGTTGCTTATCTTAGCATCGGGGGAAGTAAGTATGGTCTCGTAATTGTTGATGACCATTCCCGCTTCACTTGAATATTCTTTTTGCAGGATAAATCTGAAATCCAAGAATACCTCAAGCGCTTCCTAAGGCGAGCTCAAAATGAGTTTGAGCTAAAGGTGAAGAAGATAAGGAGCGAAATGGATCTGAATTTAACAACTTCAAGTGGAGGAATATCTTTAGGAGTAAGGCATCAAGCATGAGTTCTCCGCTCCCTACACTTCACAACAAAATGGTGTAGTGGAGAGGAAGAACGAGACACTCATTGATATGGCAAGGACGATGTTGGGAGAATACAAGACACCAGAGCGGTTTTGGTCGGAAGCCGTAAATACGATCTACTATGCCATAAGTCGTCTCTATCTTCATCGCCTCCTCAAGAAGACGACATATGAGCTCCTAACGAGTAACAAACCCAATGTTTGTTATTTTTGTGTATTTAGGAGCAAATGCTATATCTTTGTCAAGAAAGGTAGACATTCAAAGTTTGCTAAATCATTGTGGCACCTTGGCTAAAAATCATCGGACTGTCCGGTGTGGATCTGACAGTGTCCGGTGTGCCAGGCCACCAATGACTACTCTCCATGCAGCGGTCGTCCACACGATCAGTGCCGGCCATGTCAGCTTGGCAATGGTTGCTGGCTGCACCGGACTGTCTGGTGCGCCAGGCGACTAAAGGCATGCGACGGTCGGCTCAACCGTGGAAGGAAACAAATCGCTGACTGTTCAGTGTCCGGTGCACCCACGGACAGAAGACAATCCAGAGTTGAATGAAGAACCAATAGCTCCTAGGCTCCTTGGGGCTATAAAAGGGACCCTTAGACGCCTGGAACAGGTATCCAAGCACACTCTGAGCACAATAAAACTCAGAGACTCCGCGACCACGCCTCCAAAGTGGTCTAGAGAGATTTGAGCATATTTCTTGAGTCGTTACTCTGTCGTTTTGTTGTTGCGCTCTCTTCCTCACATTTGTGTGTGTTGCTGCTGCATGGTGCTCTTGTGTGCGCATTCTATTCCCTCCCTTACTCTTGTTTTGATTGCGATCAATTGTGTAAGACATGAGATACTCCAATTTTTGGAGATTCCTCACAACTGAGATATTGATATAAGGAAGACAACTGTGACACTAAAGTTTGATCTTTGGATCACTTGAGAGGGGTTTAGTGGAACCCTTGACCAAAAGAGGTCACCACAATGTGGAGTAGGCATTGGCCGAACCACGGTAAAAATCGTTGTGTCTCTTGTCCATTTAACTTATTGCGATTATTGTCTTCTTGAGACACAGTCACAGCTCACCCGAGGCCACCTCACGAGGGAGACGCAGTCACGCCCTGCCCGAGGCCACCCTCAGCGGGAGACGCAGTCACGCCTCGCCCAAGGCCAACCTCACACAGTCACGCCTCGTCCAAGACCAACCTCAGGCGGGAGATGGAGTCACGCCTCGCACAAGGCCATCCTTGGGCAGGAGACAGTCACGCCTCGCCCGAGGCCAACCTCGGGCGAGAGACGCAGTCACGGCTCGCCCGAGGCCACCATTGGGCGGGAGACATAGGTTCTTATGACTGATATTTATAAATGGCACTTCTTTGCAATGCTAATGACTGATATTTTGCAGGTTCTTATGCCATGAAAATTCAACGATTTAAATGAGGTAATCACAATACCATGTCGCTTCAAGAACATAGATATGTGCAAGTAATAAGCATTTAACGAATAGTTTGTGTTCTGTTGCAACACACAGACATCATAAGGAAATTCTAAGATCGCTAATGATTTGAAGGGGAAGGAGGGGCGAGAAAGAGGCAAAGCAAATAGAGGTAAAAACTAAGGCCATTTTCAACGAGAGATTTTATGGCATTAATTAGTATGCTACACAGAATTTTTAATTACATAACATTATATTCGTTATAAAATAGGTGAAACTGGTTTTATCATCGTGAAACGGTGAACCCATTTACAAGATATTAGAAAGTGCGTGAAATCACCATTGAAAACAATTTATTTTATCTCTATCTATTTTATCTATTTATATTGGTTATTTAGATGCAACATTTAAGTCAGATATTGTCTTATGAAATTGTGTGATGAAATTCTTTATTAAAGGCTAGTTTGGGAACTCTATTTTTCTAGGAATTTTTATTTTCCTAAGAAAAATTATTTTATTTTTATTGAAAAATAAGAATCTTTTGGTAAAATAAAGTTTCCAAACTAGTCCTAATAATGAATATTTCATATTATTCTTATTGAGGTAACAATATTATAAATAGTGATGAAACTATCCCTCACAATAGACAATAGGCTAAACGCCCCCGAAATCTCCGGCCCATGAATTTCGGCCCCGTTTGGTTACAGGGACCAGTCCTTAGTTTTTAGTCTTGTTTAGTCTCTATTTTATCAAACGGAAGGACTAGAGTGGAAACTAATTGGATTTTAGTCTCTCTTCTCTTATATTGGTGCTAAAAGAGACTAAAGAGCAACATTTACTCTAATTACCCTTGCTAGAAAACTGATGCCAAACAAAAAAGGTATTTTAGTCTTTATGTGTTGTATTTAATGTGTTTAGAATCTATTTAGTCTCTATAACTAAATAGGGTATAGTCCCTGCACTCAACTTTAGTGCTAGCACTAACGGGCCTTCATCACGCGATACTCTAGGTCCCCGCACGGGTGACAGACTGACAGGCCCGTCAGCAAATCTGCAACGTTGCCTCGTCACCTCTATCCCCCGGTCTCTCACCGCTAACACGGCCGCCATGGCCGCCGCCTCCACCTCCACCTCCCTTCCCCTTGGCTTCTCCTCTCACCACCGCCCAACAACCAGAATCCGGCCGCAGCCCCAGTCCCAGTCGCAACCACTGAAGGCAAAACCCCCTAACCCCCTTCGCCTCAGCCTAATCCTCACCCCGGCCACCGCGAAGCCCCGCCTCGCTGCGATGCCCGACGACGTCGCCGTCGCCAACTTCGTGGAGAAGGACTGGTCGTTCCTCGAGTCCGTGGGCGCAAACCTCCAGCGCGCTCTCGCCTCGGGGGCGCTCTCGCCGGCGTCGCGGGTGTTGGCATTGACGCCCACGGCGTCCTTCGTGAGGTCGCTCCTTGCGTCCTCGCCCTGCGAGCTACTGGTGGCCGCGCATGAGTCGATGTACGTGCTGGCAGGGGTCAAGGAGGCGCACGACGAGGTGAGGTGCTTCCACCTCGAGGGTGGGGGCGGCGGCAGAGGCGGCGGCGTGGTGGAGGCCGTGCCAGAGAGGTTCGACGACTTCGATGTTGTGTTCGTGTGCTACTTCCCTGGAATGGGAGTCTCCGCGGGGGCGCTCCTCAAATCGCTGGCCAAGAGGTGCTCAAAAGGTGAGACCTGTTGAAACGGCACCTTATCCTTTCTTAGCTTTGTCGTTTCTTGTTTCAGACTTCCAGTGGACTGAGCCTAAGGTGGTTAGAAGGATGCGGCTTATTACGCTGTGCATTGCGTTTGCTAAACCACAACTAAATCATTTGAGATGGCAAATTGGTGGGGTTCAGAGTTGAGGTATTTATTGATTGATCAGATTGGTTATTATGAGGCTGTTGTTGCCAGATATCATATTGCATCAAGCCCTTAACATATACTTGAACTACTTGGATACTTCCAATGTTGGTATACATCATACATTTTATGCACAAATGATTTGGATGGTTAATTTGACTTTGTTATTTTAGTTTAATTGGAGCAGCAGTGATTATGGTTCTGATTAGGCATACAAGGGTGTTCTTGATATGGTCGGTTCCTTTGGGTTGTTACTAGTTAGGCTAGTTTTGAAGACTTAGAGCATCTCCGACAACGTGACCTATAAAAATGCCCTATAATTTGAAAATAAGTATATTTTATAGAATTTAGGGCACCAACAAAACACCTCGCTCCAACAGTAAAGCCCCAAATCTAGATTATAGGGCAGTCCACTACGGTGTAGTATATTTGAGTCACTTGAGAGGGTGCCTTATAGTTTTTTTGACAAAATTTTATGAAATAGGGCACTGTTGGAGTAGTTTTTCTTGTGTAGAGTCTCATATTTCAATTTGAGGCACTAGTTTGAGGCATTGTTGGAGATGCTCTTATAGGGTGTTTGGTTTGAGGAATGAACTAATCCATCATCTTCTCACTACTCACTTTTTTATTTGGTTTGTGGAATGGAATGAATTGATTCATCATCATTTCATTCCTCATAGTTAGTTAGTTAGTACTAATATGAGGAATGAGATCATCCCACTAAATTCGAGGAATAGAATCATGATGCACCACCTTATTTTGAATGAAGTGATTTCTCAAACCAAATACCCCATTAAAGCAGGCTGCAAGTATAATATTAGCATGCATTACCCTTTATAAGTTCATTCGAGATTGTGCTGAGTGATCAATACTTCTATATGTCAAATCAGGATTAAAACTATGCCAATACCAGGAGCATATCCATTAGAAGTGAATCGTGGCATGCTATGGTGAATCGGTCACAAATACAGCTGGTAACAGTTTGGGTTAAAACCGCCTTTAGTGGTTTGGTTTTCTATTTGGTTCTACATAATTTGGTTGAAAATAGGTTGAAAATTCTAATGGACTATAAATCTATAATTGATGAGTAGCTACAATGGGCTGGTTTGGTCTGGAATCGATTCTTGATGGTTCGGCTAAGGGGATTCAGATCCAGTGTGTTCTTTACCATACACCTGCTGCACTGTGCTCATAGAGTTCATGCTGGACAGCTGGAGTTTGCCGCCGAGCACAACGCCTTGCCCACTCAGCCCTTGTTTCACGCATAGCTGTAAAGTGGCGTGTCGAGGAATGCCCAGGCCGTCAGCAATAACGTGGTGCACGAACAGGTCAAGCACGATGTAGCTGGGGATCCTCATGACCTGCATGGACATCATGGGCACTGACCACCGAGAGCACCTTGATGGGGAACCCCGACACCAGATCAGGAACATTGGGATGTCGCGAGCCGGCGAATGGGCGGCAGCATGACTCATGTTGTGTCGAAGGACAGCTTGACGATGGGGTTGGCAGCGGTGCGCTGCTGGTGCGAAGCACAGACACAGCCAGCACGCACACCGCCACAGCCAGTGGCGCGCCAATGGCATTGAACTCATCGCCGAATAGAACAGGTACTAGCTAGGTAGCAGCTGTAGGATACTGAGAAACATTTGATTAGTACTTTGGTGCTCAATGATAGCTAGAGGACAGTCAGCCGGTGTTCCCATGAAGAACCTAGGAAGGATTTGGCGTAGAAGGAAGGGGAAAGTTTCATGTGGTAGGCTAGCCTACCATGGTAACAACAAATAGATCGGTGATTGTTTCATTTGTGAACCGAGCTGAGATAAATGGCATAACTGCAGTTTGGAATCATTTTTTAAGAAATAATCTGGACTGATTCTGTCCCAGTAATGCTGGAGGTTAGGTTCAACTTGGTTTTGGAGAATGAAAATATAGAAGAATGGGGCGGACAGGGCGTTGATCTAATCACAGCAGAGTTTGGTCTGGGTGGGGCGGGGTTTTCAAACCATTAGCACGTTTAGTCACAAAGTGGTAAATAGGGCACACAAAATAGCCGAGGCAGTGTAGAGTTGGCATACAAACCCAACAATCCAGCCGACACAGAATCCAGGTCCCTTAACAGCAACCAGCTTTTGGATCTTTAGCTTTTCACAACCCAATTTTCCACATTCTACAATCCACAAGCTGTTTTCCAAATTTTCTAGCCGAAACAAATTGAGCCTAAGCCTTGCCCAACAAGATATCAAGCCTGCCAGCTCTCATTAGCCTTGCTGCGCCTATAGAATGAAAGACATGCTTAATTTTGAAACTTGAGATTTTCTCGTGTGATATTATTGTTTGTGGTTACACATGCAAAAAAAAATTTTGCTTCAATTTTAGAACTTGATCGAATGATTTTCCCCCCAGGTGCAAGAGTTGTCATGTTCTTAGATCAAGGCAGACAGAATTTTGAGCAACAACGGAGAGAGCACCCTGATGTTGTAACTTCGGATTTGCCCAGTATAGCCTTCCTGGAGAAGGCTGCATCTGGGAACAAGTATGAAATAACAGAGTTCGTTGACGAGCCTAGCTTTTACCTTGCTGTTTTGCAGTTTCAAGGATGATTTGTTTCTTTTTTGCAATATTTGTGAAGCAAATTGTGACTGTCTGTAAATTCTGACGGACATAGTTTGTGGGTGGCTTATGTGTACTGCGCTATTTGGTTTGCTGCCTAATTTGTCACACTTTATCTAACATTTTATGTCTAAGGTTATTTTTTAATCCGAACGACTAACTTTGTGAGTTAGCCGTACGTGATTGATTGGCTGGGATCTCGCGCCCAGGCCCGTACATATGTTGACCGTGGCTGGGCCTGGCTGGTTCTGTGCTTGTTGGCTGTGCGTGCAGTGCAGGCCGGACCTTTTTACCTCATTAGACTGCGTGCGCGTGGAAGTAAGAAACGTGCATATCAATATCAATCGGTGAGCGAGCTAGATGCCAATCAGGCTGTATATGTCTTTGGCAGGAGTTTGTGGGTGGCTTATGTCGTACTATATTATGTCTTTGACGGGCTTGTGTAAACATTTGGTGCGACGTTCAATTTGTTTGATGAATCGACTAAGCATGCCTTCAGCATATAATAGTCTCTCTGTTCATAAATATATGTAAATATATGACACCGTTGATTTTTAAAAAAAACTTTGTCCACTTATCTTATTCAAAAAATAATGAGTTATTATTTATTTTGCTATGATTTATTTTATCACTTAAAGTATTTTCTGCTTGACTTAAAATTTTACATTTTTAAATAAATATGTTGAATAAAATGAATGGTCAAAGTTTCTAAAAAAGTCAACAGTGTTATGTATTTGTGATTGGTGGTAGTACTTTGGATTCTATGAACTAAAACCAATATTTAAAATGTCCTTTCCTTCTCATCTTATCATTAGATTATTTTTATGATCTCCCTCAGTTCTAGAGAACTAAACAAAACTTAGAGCATCTACGACAAGATGCTTTGAAATAGTATCCTAAGCTTTAAAATACTACATCATTTAAAGTGATTAGGGATTAAGATACTAAAAATAAAATGAATTTTAATAGTTATGCCCCAAATAATGTATTTTAGAAAATAAATTATACTATTTAAAAAGAAAACGTTGATGATGATATTGAAAATAAGGATATTTAGGGATGGTAATGGATCAAGATCTAAATGTTTCGACACACACTTTCGAGCTTGAAGCATTGAGCCACTCAGGCTTCGAAGATACCTTTGAGCTCTCACTTGTGTGAAGCCGAAGGTACACTTGTAACCATATGATATTTTACAAAGGAATAAAATGAGCATGAGTGTGCATATCGCGTGCATATCTAGATGAGTGATCTTACTCTTCTTGATTTACATATCGTTTTCATTATCTTATAATCATACCTTTTGTCTTCTCTCTTGAATTAACCTTCAAAGAAGAGTTAATTCAAGGGTGAAGCTTTTGATATAATAACTTTTGTTGCCTTATTTTTATATCCTTTAGAAATTAAAAATGAGTGACTAACAACATGCCTTTTTCATAACTCCAATGGTATGGTGAATATGGACACTTGTGTACCTATGATATGGTGAATATGGACATGTGAGAGCTTCCTGCACTAGATCCTCGGTTATACGAGAGCCTCCAGCACTAGATACTCGGTCCCTTCCACGGACTCCATTTATGTGAGGTGAATATGGATTTACAAAATTAGAATCTAAAATCTACATGGCGCCTCCGGCACTAGATCCTCGGTTATCCCTTTCACAGGCCACATAACCTATAATATGTGTGGGTCTTCAAAATATGGATATTTATGTGAGAGCTTTCAGCACTAGGTCCTCGATTATCTCTTCCATGAAGCCCACTTATGGGAGGTGAATATGGATATACAAAATTAAATATAAAATTTCCATGGTGTGTCTGTCACTAGGTCCTCGGTTATCTCTTCCACATACCCACTTATGTGATGAATATGGATTTACAAAATTAAAATCTACATAGCACCTATGATATGATGAATGTGGACACTTTAGATGAGAGCCTCCGGTATTAGGTACTTGGTTATCCGTTCAATAGACCATCTCTTTCACAGACTCCACTTATGTGAGATGAATACGGATTTATAAAATTAAAATCTCTATGGCACCTAAGATATGGTGAATATGGATTTATAAAACTATGATATAGTGAATATGGATTTACAAAATTAAAATCTCCATGGCACCTATGATATGGTGTGGTTATCTCTTCCACATACCTCACTTATAAGAGAGCCTCTGACACTAGGTCTATCTTTTCTATGGCACCTATGATATGTTGAATATGGATACAAAATTAAAATCTAAAACCTCCGTAGCACCTATTATATGACTTTTAATATGGATTTATAGAATTAAAATTTCCATGGCACCAATGATACGGTGAATATGGATTTAGAAAACTAATATCTCCATGGCACTTATAATATGGTGTGGTTAATTGGTTATCTGTCACACCCGGATTTAAGGGATAAAGCCGGGTGCGTCTCATATGTGCGCTAAAGAAGAACATCACATATAATGATAAAGTGTATAGAGATAAATGACACATATATCATAAATATCATTGTTACATAGCGGAAGTCTTGCAAAATAAATAAGAACAATAAAGCGAACTAAATATTATTCCTTGACGCCATCAAGCTGACTGGGAGACGCCACCTAAATAAGCTCGTACTCCTCGTTGTAAGGCTCCTCCTGGACCACTGTTCTTCTCCTGTGGAGGGTTTATATATCGTAAGGGTGGGCTTACAAAAGATCATAGCTCAAAAAGTTGTGAGGAATAATATGCATGAACTCACCAAAGGTGGGAGTTTATGTGAAGTGTAAGACTGATCAACAAATAAGGGTTAAAGCTAAGCAATGCTTTTAATAAGTTGGTCAAGTTTATTAGCAGTTACTAAATATAAGTACATACCAAACCAGAATAATAATAGATCAAAATTAATAATAAACCAAATGTGATGTAAATGAAAAATTAAATTTAATTCCAAAAATTAATCATGCGAGAGTCCTGAGCTACTCATAACCGCGAGCACGGCTAGTATACTAGTTTTACACTCTGTTGAGGTTGTACCCTTTACCCACAAATCATGTTACCCATTTGCCACGGAGTTGTACGGGTCCCATACACCTCTACCAAGGAAGCGAGGCAAGGTAACACTACAAGGCCTTTACAAAGTTCCACTAGCTTTAGAAAAACCCGCTATAGTTTCTAGGGCGCAATACAGGAATCCCCCGTCTGACCGCCATCGCAGCAAAATCAACCCGAGAACCTCCCTACACGCCAAGTCCCCTTCTGCCCTTGCCCCTTTCGGGTAAGGTAGTCCTCCACTATCTTTCCTAATTAGTCAGTCAAGTGCGTCACATTCCACCTTTTGTGGTGACACGTGTTTCTCAAGTTGAGTTTCATGTTCCAATTAACATAATAGTCTTATCATGAACAGAAATAGAACAATAATAATAAAGAATGACCATGTGTAATAATTATGTCAACACCCAAAACCATATATAGCAATATCAAAGACTACCTAAAAAGTTCAGGGGTAAACAAGGTGTAAAGATGACCAAACTAGGTGACCTATTGGGTCCCATCAAAATTAAGCCTATACATCCAAAATGATTATAGAGAACACTATTGAGTAAATAAAAGTGGTCAAGGGCACAACTTGCCTTCAATCGGCTCCTGCTCAGCAACTTCTACCCGCTGAACACCTGGGTCCTCAATCACTTGCTCGTCTACTCGCCACAATACAAACAAACATGGTAAAAGGGAAATTAATCATCACACCAAACAGAGGAATGTATTGCATGATAATATGCTACGCATCGCAATGAGATCGTAGGAACAAGAATCAATAAATTTGGAGTTACGGACAATAAGTTATGATTTTCCGAAGTTATTATGTGTTTGATATAGAATATACTAAGGGATTAATTTTAATCTATGTGTCATGATAAAACAGAGTTACTAAGTGATAAACAAAATTAATACAAAATTATAGCAACTGGAATGGGTTAAAAAGGAGTTAAAAATGAATTTTCTAAGACTTAACCAAGTTTTTGGAATTGTTTTAACACAAGAAAATCATTTTCTAAATTAATTCTCTGATTTTCTCAGTTCTCTGTACCGCGCGCGTGAATAACAGAAAGCTCAGGGGTTAGACTACAATATTCCAGGGTCTGCCTGCAATTAGTTTGTATAGAAAGTGGACTGTGGGTTAATACCTATAAATTATAAGGGCTTCTTTGTAAAGCGACGCAGTTAAAGCGGTATTGGCCAGCCTGGGCCGTTGGATCAGTTTGCACTGCCGCGGTTAGATTTGTTAATTTGTGGAATCGATATCCTATGTAGACCGCACGATTTAAGATCCACGGTCGACGATAGCGCACCACACAACCATCCCCGCACTGCTTAATCATGAACCGACGACATGGATTTAATATGACGAAGGGGTATCCCTCGATTATCACTGTCGTATACTGAAAGTTCCCTTCGACCTGGGAACAGGATCTAGATGTCGCCTAGAGGGGGGTGAATAGGCGAATAAAAACTTATCACTTTAAAACTTAAATCCTTACTCTACTCGAAGACTAGAACGCAGTGGAGTGAAGAACCCTTCGAGTAGGTTGCAGCGGAATAGAAGATCCTGTCTCAAAATGTCCTGCACTTCAAATAAAGCTTATACCAGAGATAAGTGTTGAAGTGCAGATATAAAAGCGAATAAGACAGAGAGTCAGAATACAATACGGAACAGAGCACACAGACGCAAGTATTTATCCCGAGGTTTGGCCAAGCCTGAATTGCTTGCCTAGTCCTCGTTGGAGTTAGCCACACCTGGGCTTGGAGTCTATTTCAACTCCTTCCTCCGTTTGCTCAGATCTGTCAGTATGACAGATAGAGCCTTTCACTATTGAGTTGGGTTACAACAAAACCGCGGTTGCTTACAAACTTCTTGACAGCACCTCGGCAGAGTAACGATACGCTCAAGACCTTGCTCTAGCTCTTAGCAGCTCTTCTCCACTCTCTAAAGGCTTATAGCTGTGCCTTCTACACAAGCTAGAGAGATACACACAAGAGGGAGAGTGAGAATTGATCAGAGTGATGTCTACACTTGTTGGCTGCACTTGTACATTGCTTGAGGCGCCTAGGGGTCCCTTTTATAGGCACAAGGGGCCTAGGAGCCGTTGGAAGCAATCTAGGAAGGCAAATCTTGCCTTCTGTCGAGTGGCGCACCGGACAGTCCGGTGCACCACCGGACACTGTCCGGTGCCCGATTTCCTTCAAAAAATGGCGCAGTCGACCGTTGCAGTCTTGGAGCCGTTGGCGCACCGGACACTGTCCGGTGCACATTGGACAGTCCGGTGCCCCCATTTGACCGTTGGCTCGGCCACGCGTCACGCGCGGATCGCGCGGCCGACTGTTGCCCAAGCCGACCGTTGGCTCATCGGACAGTCCGGTGTACCACCGGACAGTCCGGTGAATTATAGCCGTACGTCGCCAGACTTCTCCCGAGAGCGGCCTGTTCACCGGAGTTCAACCTGGCGCACCGGACACTGTCCGGTGCACCACCGGACAGTCCGGTGTGCCAGACTGAGCTGAGTCTTGGCTGTACACGGCCAAGCCTTTTGCACCTCTTTCCTTTTCTTCTTCCTTCTGTTTCTAACACTTAGACAATTATATTAGTACACAAAACCAATGTACTAAGTCTAGAAACATACCTTCTCTTAATTATTACATCTATAGCATTTGACATGCTTGAGCTTTGATGTTGGACTCATAAATCATCAAGTCAGCTTGACTTGATCTAGATTGACATTTCTTAGCTCCAACATCCTGCAAAGGTCACATAGAACATCTCCAAACATAGGAACAACCCAAACTAAAGATCAAGGTGAACTTAGCTCTTTTGGGCTGCTTCCAGTTCTGTTTTTGACACTTGTTCTCCTTCTAGTTACCTTGATCTCCTTCTTAGAGCTTGATCTTGAGCCTTATGACTTACACCACATAACTGTAGCTGTTACCTCATTGGTTGTAAGTCACGTCCTTATGTAGTGATCCTTGATGTGCCTTAGCTGTTCTCAACTCGATCACCCTTGACTTTGCAAGCCTTCTTCTTCACCCTTGGCTTTGGGTTCCTCAGCCTCCTTGACCTTCTCCCGTGCACTTGGTACCTCGAAGCTCTTCTTGCCTCCATCCTTGGCTTGATCAGTTGTCTCCGAGCTACGCACCCGAGTATCACTTTTGCAATGTCCATCTTACTTGTGATGCCCATTATCTATCATCATCTAGTCCTTGGACCATCACACTTGTTCACTTGTGTTGAACCCTGTTAGCTTTACATTAAGCACCTGTTCAACACTTAGCACACTTGTTAGTCCTTTAATTGAGTTGTCATCCAAACACCAAAACCCACAAGAGAGCTTTCAATCTCCCCCTTTTTGGTGATTGATGGCAACACAATTAAAGCTTACATAAGAGTGAAATTTAAAGCACAAATTGAGTTCTAAGATTGTAGAATGCTCCCCCTAAACATGTGCTTGCATTAAAAACTTAGCTTTGGCCTTAATTGCCAAAATGCACATACTTCGGCTAAATCGAAACATTGCTACACCTTAGCACCTGTGGGATGCATTGTGCCAAGGACCAAACCATGATGCGTATAACACACAAACGCACAGAATCAGAGTTAAATACCATTCACTTAAGTGGATATATCACAGGAATATCAACCTACCACTATTCACCCTTAAGATACCAATTTAAAGCAATCTTAAAGCACCTTTAATCTTAAAGCACCATTAATCTTAAAGCACCATTAACCACATGACTATCTATTATACTATAGAAGCCAATTAATTCTCTTAAAGCACTATTAACCATATGACTATCTATTACACTATAGAAGCCAATTAATTCATAGCAGCGGAAACACTAGTCCATATGATGCAACACATATAATACTGCAAGAAGCATATGATAAGACTTATTAATAACACACTAACAATGCTCAAACTAACACATCACCCCTTAGGATAAGCTTTCCTCTCAGGTTGAGATAAGCTTTAATGCACATATTCTCCCCCTTTGACATCAAACACCAAAACCATATTCAAGCAAGAACATAGGATGATGTCAAGGGACAACAGGGTGTTAAGGAGGAGAGACACATTATCAAAACTCCCCCTTACTTATTGAGAATATGCACTACCAACATTTAAGTAAGATACATATACGCAAAAAGATTAATACTTCCTTTTGTACCTTTACCATGTTGTAGTGTACTTCCCATCTTGAAAGTATTTAATCTCTCGAGAGCTTCTCCACACTTGTGCCTGATTCTTTATCCTAACCTTTTCTTGTTGCTAAGACACCAAACTTAGAACAAGTTATAGTATTGGGCACAAGAATAAACTTCTATTCTAATGATTATCAAAAGATGTCAATTGAAGCAAACTATCACGGCTACCAATTAAAAGATACCAATTGCAAGATCATGTATTATCATAGCTCCATGATATTTAAGGATAGGCATAGAGTATCACCAAATATTATAGAGCATGAGCAATCTAAAAATATGCAATTACTCATGACTTAAGATACCAATTACTTGACTTACAGAGGTACCAAGTCCTGATTGCTCCATTTCTTGCTCATCTTCTCTTTTCCACCTAGAGACTATACAAGATCGCTCAAGAAACAGTTAGTCTCAAAAGACACAAGTTATGTGTGCTCCCCCTCAAGTTGTGCATCAAGTATTTGAATGACTTGCACTTTGCACATTCTAGCTTCCTCAGAACTAGAGGGGATCACAACATACCTTGGTCAAGGCATACTCTATCACTTTCATCACACAAAGATACCAATTTGAATATCAAATGAAAGATTGACTTAATCCAACAATGCATGCCTCAAGAAGTATAACATTTTACGAGCAACCTAGACATGCTTCATACTTGACAATCATTGCACCACATATACCAATTGAAAAACAACACGATCATGCATATAAAGCGCGATGTCTAAGCACATCATAATTAAGAAGGTTCCTTAGATACACCAAAAGAATCAACATTATAAAGAAGGAGCACCTAAGCCAAGATACTACCAATTCAGAGGCAAAACCATAGCTGTGATCACAATTAATGGAACTTCAAGATATTCAATGAAATTGCATAGTTCCATTCTCCATACCTTTGCCTTTTCCTGAATTGCTATGAGAGCACCAGTTGTCACTAATTGAGGGCTCCTTTTGTTCATGCACTTTAGCTCAAAAGGGTGCATTAGAGGCACAACATGGAGTTTATATTCACACAATACCAGACTAGAGTAATCATGTGAACATAAACTAAACAATATGTCATATTTGCACACAGGTTAATCATCAAAACCATATAGCATAACTCACAACGGAATACGAACACAACAAGAGTTAATCATGGTGGATATATCTAATGAAAAACTACCCATTAAATGATTCAAGAGACATAACCTCTAAAGCACACAATCATGATTAAGCACACATGGTTACGATCTTGGAAATCTTTAATCATTGATTGAAAGGTACTCAACACAGGCAATCAAAAGCATAACTACTCCAAGGATAGGTAAACACAATAGTCCACCTTAAAAGCAATACTTATTTGCAAGAATGTACTCAAGATACTAGGGTACCATCCTTTGGAGAGCAAGTTGAAGGATCTCATCAAGGTCCTTTGTTTGATTCACCACGATTAAGGACCTATTCACCTTTTTTTCACTTGAGATGAACATGGGATTAGTGTCTCACAATAATTCAACCTTGGGTCAATAAACGCCAAAACAAATAACAGCTTAAGCATAGAGTTCTAGATAACCGTCTTAAGCTCTCCCATGGTCTCCAGTCCATCTCAAGGCACCTGCATGGTCTAGTTAGCACAATTTGGTACCCACCTCGAGATGGGTCCATGACGTTCAACCAAAAGTGCCTTTGGTACCCAAATAGTCTTTGTGCTAGTTCTAGGTGATCTCATTATAGATCTAGCACAAGTGTATGATTTGGGTCTCCTAAGCGAATAAGATTGAGACAAATTTACTTGCTTAGGAACCTCACCTTTATTACATACCTTGGATAGATGACCCTGCTCACCACACTTGTAGCAGAAGCGTCGCTCAACCTGACATGACGCTTGCTGTTTGTCATTTTCCTTGGTGAGAGTCATCTTGGAGACTGCACATGCTTGATCCATCAATAGAGGACAAGAAGTGATCGTGTGGTTCTTGTCATTGCATCCGAAGCATCTCCTTATCCCTTCACCCTTGTTGGTGTATGGACACGACGCAATGAGGTGTCCTGACTTGTTGCACTTAAAACACCTCCTTTTCCCTTTTCTCTTTTTGTTCTTGGATGACATAGAGAAAAGGTCAGTGCAAACAACATGATTAATTGAATCTTTACCTTTTTCCAAGCTCATGTTGATTTCTTCATCTTTAGGAACATTCTTCTTATTGAGCTTAACACTTGCTGTAGTTTTTCCTTTCTCAAGCTTCTTCACCACGCGCCCGTGGATATCTTGAGAAAGTCGAGCAATGCGTCTTCTCCTTAGCTGTCTTTGCTTCTTGTTCCCACACAATTTCTTTTGTGACCCTGCAACTTTTTGCTCATTTAAGCACTCGCTACCTTTTGAGTGACAGGGGTTAGCACATGGTGATAGATTATCCAAATGTGCACATTTACAAGAATGAGGTTCACTTGAGTTAAAACTAGTAATTACTATTTCATGAGCAATATCAAGCATGATATGGTCATCAATTAATTTATTATGAGAAAATGATAAAATATCATATTCTTCACCTAGAGCAAGTTTTTCTAAGTTTATCATTTCGACTTGACTCCTAAGCATGGCATTTTCCATTTTAAGTTGAGCAACACAAGATAAAGCATCATCATTATTTCTTTGCTCAAATAAAATTGAATCATACTGTTGGACCAAATCATCATGAGAGCACTTTAGCTCCTCATGTTCTTTGGTCATATTCTCTAGGCTCTTGTTTGTTTTGATGAGTGTCTCCTTTAGCCTGAGAAGTGTCTCGCCTTGTTCCTTGTTCCTTCTCAACAGTTTAACCAAGAGCGCTTTGTCCTCTTTGTTGAGATGGATGTAGAAACGGCGAATCTCCTCTTCTTCCACATCGTCGGTCTCATTTTCCCTGTCATCAATGTTAGTGGAAGCAATACAGGAAAATGCACCTTGTGGTGATGAAGATTCATCCTCATATTCCTCCTCATCATGGCTTTCGTCTCCACCATCATTGTTAGCAATGAAACATTTATTACTAGTGGAGAACAAACCTGTTGACGAGGTGGATTCATCGTTTGGTGCCCATCGTTCTTGTTCTTCTCCCTTTGAAAGGTTAGCATCACAAGCAATATAGGGAGTAGGAGCAGTACAATTTGCCACAAAATATTTTACTTTAATTCTATTCCATAAATCATGAGCATCAACAAATAAATCATTATCACTACTCATGATGGCAAAATATGCATCTCTAGAAAGGGAATCAACTAAGATGTTGCAAGCATGGTGATTTAGAGATAGACATCTTAGTTCATCATTAGAAGGATTTTTACTAACATTAGAGGGAAAAATACTTCTACTAGACCTGTCTCAAATTAGGATCAACACTCATGAAAGCATTATAAATAGAGACAGACCAAGACTTGTAATTAGAGCCATCGCCTAAAAGAAGTTCTACAGTTACCTCTTGTGACGACATCGTCATCTCCGGACGGCTAAGCCCACACTGGAGAGGCCTAGCTCTGATACCAATTGAAAGTTCCCTTCGACCCGAGAACAGGATCTGGATGTCGCCTAGAGGGGGGGGATGAATAGGCGAATAAAAACTTATCACTTTAAAACTTAAATCCTTACTCTACTCGAAGACTAGAACGCAGTGGAGTGAAGAACCCTTCGAGTAGGTTGCAGCGGAATAGAAGATCCTGTCTCAAAATGTCCTGCACTTCAAATAAAGCTTATACCAGAGATAAGTGTTGAAGTGCAGATATAAAAGCGAATAAGACAGAGAGTCAGAATACAATACGGAACAGAGCACATAGACGCAATCTAGGAAGGCAAATCTTGCCTTCTGTCGGGTGGCGCACCGGACAGTCCGGTGCACCACCGGACATTGTCCGGTGCCCGATTTCCTTCCAAAAATGGCGCAGTCGACCGTTGCAGTCTTGGAGCCGTTGGCGCACCGGACAGTCTGGTGCCCCCATTTGACCGTTGGCTCGGCCACATGTCACGCGTGGATCACGCGGCCGACCATTGCCCAAGCCGACCGTTGGCTCACCGGACAGTCCGGTGTATCACCGGACAGTCCGGTGAATTATAGCCGTACGTCGCCAGACTTCTCCCGAGAGCGGCCTGTTCACCGGAGTTCAACCTGGCGCACCGGACACTGTCCGGTGCACCACCGGACAGTCTGGTGTGCCAGACTGAGCTGAGTCTTGGCTATACACGGCCAAGCCTTTTGCACCTCTTTCCTTTTCTTCTTCCTTCTGTTTCTAACACTTAGACAAGTATATTAGTACACAAAACCAATGTACTAAGTCTAGAAACATACCTTCTCTTAATTATTACATCTATAGCATTTGACATGCTTGAGCTTTGATGTTGGACTCATAAATCATCAAGTCAGCTTGACTTGATCTAGATTGACATTTCTTAGCTCCAACATCCTGCAAAGGTCACATAGAACATCTCCAAACATAGGAACAACCCAAACTAAAGATCAAGGTGAACTTAGCTCTTTTGGGCCGCTTCCAGTTCTGGTTTTGACACTTGTTCTCCTTCTAGTGACCTTGATCTCCTTCTTAGAGCTTGATCTTGAGCCTTATGACTTACACCACGTAACTGTAGCTGTTACCTCATTGGTTGTAAGTCACGTCCTTATGTAGTGATCCTTGATGTGCCATAGCTGTTCTCAACTCGATCACCCTTGACTTTGCAAGCCTTCTTCTTCACCCTTGGCTTTGGGTTCCTCAGCCTCCTTGACCTTCTCCCGTGCACTTGGTACCTCGAAGCTCTTCTTGCCTCCGTCCTTGGCTTGATCAGTTGTCTCCGAGCTACGCACCCGAGTATCACTTTTGCAATGTACATCTTACTTGTGATGCCCATTATCTATCATCATCTAGTCCTTGGACCATCACACTTGTTCACTTGTGTTGAACCCTGTTAGCTTTACATTAAGCACCTGTTCAACACTTAGCACACTTTTAGTCCTTTAATTGAGTTGTCATCCAAACACCAAAACCTACAAGAGAGCTTTCATATACTGGCGAATCTATGGCACGTAACCATCGTCTTTCCCCAACCGCTCCAGCACGACGACGCCGATCGCTTGCGGCGGCTCGTCACTGAAAGGGAAATATGCCCTTGGGCAATTTCTATAAGTATTTTGGTGATTAGATGCCCAACACATCTTAATTGAATTCTCATGTGCTAAATATGTGAAAAATGCAAATCAAGATACAAGGTATGTTTCTAGACTTAGTACATTGTTTTTGAATACTAATGTGTTTTGTCTAAGTGCTAGAAACAGGGACAAAAGAAAGGGAAAAGAAATGGAAAAGACTTGGCTGTGTGCAGCCAAATTCCAGCTCGGCCTGGCACACCGGACTGTCTGGTGGTGCACCGGACAGTGTCCGGTGCGCCAGGCTGGTCAACGGTGAAGTGGCCGCTCTCGGGAATCGACGGAGTTGTACGACTATAATTCACCGGACTGTCCGGTGGTGCACCGGACTGTCCGGTGAGTCATCCGCGGCGAACTCGTCGCTCTCGGGAAAAGGAATAAGGCGATGTGGCTATAATTCACCGGACTGTCCGGTGGTGCACCGGACTGTCCAGTGAGCCAACTGCGCCAGCGCCAACAGTTGGCCGCGCGATCAACACGTGGCACGTGGCTAGCTCCAACGGTCGGCTGGGTGCACCGGACAGTGTCCGGTGCGCCATCTGGCCTAGAGGAACAACGGTCGGTTGTGCCCGATTTAGAAGGAAATCATGCACTGGACATGCTACAGTGGCTGTCCGGTGGCGCACCGGACTGTCCGATGCGCCACTCGATAGAAGGCAATGATAGCCTTCCATGTTGATCTCCAACGGCTCCTAGCTGCCTTGGGGCTATAAAAGGGACCCCTAGGCGCATGGAGCAGGACACCAAGTATTCTCCAAGCATACTAAGACATCCAGACTCCGCTCCCATGCATTTGATTCATTGTGATAGTGATTTGAGCCTCATTTCGAGTTGTGAACTCCCTATGTTGTCCTTTGAGCTCAAGTCTTGACTTGTGTGCGTGTGTGTGCTGCGGATTGAATCTTGTGTGTGTTGCTTCTCCCAACCTTACTCTGTGCTTTCTTTGTGATCTCTATTGTAAGGGCGAGAGACTCCAAATTGTGGAGATTCCTCGCAAACGGGAAGATACTCTAAACGAAAAAACCATGGTATTCAAGTTGACCATTGGATCACTTGAAAGGGGTTAAGTGCAACCCTCGTCCATTGGGATGCCACAACGTGGAAGTAGGCAAGTGTTACTTGGCCGAACCACGGGATAAAAATCATGTGTCTCTTGTGTTGAATTTTCTATGATTGTTGTGTTCACAAGAACTCGCTTCAAAGCTACTTAGTCACGCTAACACTTTAATATCTAAGTTTTGTGGCTATTTAGCTCTTGATTTTACAGGATCACCTATTCACCCCCCTCTAGGTGCTCTCAGTCATGCCGGAGATCCGCCTCCCTCACTCCTGACGACTATTCACTTGTCTAGCTAGCGCAAAATGAAGCGGTTACGATTGGGAGTCACGTGAAGGGCCTCGCTCACCACGGTTCGCTGCGGAGGTCCCCGACCACGAAAAGGGGTGAAGCCGTGGCGGAACACCACATCGACAAGTAATTAACGACGATCCTATGGTCTAACACCCGATCCGACCAATCGTACTCACTGTGGCGACCAAAATGGATAAACAGACAAGGGCTCCATATCGGTGGTGAGGTCGCGCAGTACCACCCACGGAGGCACGTCTTCCGCGGATAACAGGTACGACGATGAGGAATTTCGCCCGCCTTGCTCGGTTTCACCACTCGCCCACGATTCTCACTCGTTTGACAAGACAGGGCGACCCCAGCCAGACTCCAAACGGCGCCGGCGACGAGCCAGAAGCGCGGCGGCGCACCCGATCGCACTCTCACTCTCTATTCTATCTATGCTGCGCAAGTTCATGCGATGAAGGCACTGGTGGTGAAGAGGACGCACCTAGGCGCAGGTATGGCTTTAAATCGTGGCGAGGTCGACGACTAGGTTAATCGCGGGGGCCGCGAATCATGGCACGCCTCTGCCATGCGCGACAGGTCTGTTGCGGAGAAGCAACTGACCACCCGGTCCCGCAGGTCAGCCAGTGATGAACGAGATTTGTTAATGCGGAGAGCTGACAACCGGGCCCGACCACCCAGTGGCACACAACGAGTAGAGAGGGAGCGACAGGCAGGTGGAGCCATAATGTCAGCGAGCACGAGCACAAGTGAGTAGCCGCTGACGGCGTGTCCCCACGTGTCGGCACGCAGACGCGAAGAGAGACAAGCCGAGCGGGAGTTCGTTGGTGGGCTGGTTGGGATGAAACCGGCTCAAGCGCAGTTTCCCTTTTTTTCTTTTTCCTTTTATGTTTTCTTTTCCTTTTTATTTTTAGATTTCAAATTTAAATTCAAATTCAAATTTAATTGTGAACTTGTACTCATTTTAAATGTACAAATTGAGCACACCAGTATGGGAGGGTTTTATGTATTTATATATTTATTTCTCTATTTTGTATAGTATTTTCCTTCTCTTTCTCCAAATTCTAGAATTCCAATTAGGTCTTTAAATCCAAATTGAGCTACTAATGTATTTCTATTAATATTATTTTTATTGTTACCAAATGCACACACAAATAAACTCCAACATTATGCATAGATTATTTAAATGTGGTTGTTCACATGTGCTAATAAATAGAGGTAAAACATATAAGGGAGATCAATTCTCTTCTTATTATTTACAACTTGGGTATTACATTATCCTTTTCACAAGCCTCAGTTATGTGAGAGCCTCTAGCATAAGGTCTACCTTTTTAATATAAATTTAGAAAATTAAAATCTCTATGACACCTATGATATGGTGTTAAGGGAAAGTAAGAATAGCGGTTAGGAAGGTGATGTCAGTAATTGTTCTTATTGTCTAGCTGAAAGGATAAAAGATATGCTCCCTTTATTTTAAATTGTAGTCTTATTTTAAGTCAAATATCTAATTTTAATCAAATTTACAAAAAAAATGTTGACATCTACAATAACAAATAAAAGCACTATCAAAATATACTTAAAGATATATTAAAAAACTAGTTTGATGCTATCAATGTCTATGCATTTTTCTATAAACTTGATTGAAAATAAAAAATATTGACTTATAACTATTAAGACCGTCTCCAATAGTCTACTATGTAAAATAGGGGACACAGAACTGTAGATGACACTGTTTGCAGAGAAGTTTGAAATCTCTACTATACTTAAAGCACCAGTTTGAATGGTCGTCTTGCGTCATCGTCCAAATCAACTCAGAGTAAAATGTTTAAAAGCGGTGCAAGAGATGGGTTATGTGAAAAAACGATGCAGGAGACGGGGTTTGAACCCACACCCTGATGGAAGAAAGGTGGATTCCATCAGGGTTGGAGGCACTGGACAAAACTGTCTAACCAGTAGAACATCATGCTCAAGTATTTATAATATTAAATATAAATTGTACATATGTATATATGATTTTTGGTAAAATAAAAAAATAATCGTGTCGGACCGGGCCAGTACTACGGGCCGAGGCTATGGCCCAAGCACAACATGACGCTCGTGCCGGGTTGGCCCAGGCACTGTTAAATGGGTCGTGCCTTGGGCCGGCTCGCCAGACACGACCTAGCGACTCCTCCCCGTATTCGTCCGACACCAGCCCTGACAGCGACTCGCGCAGTGGCTATTACACGTCCACGAGGACGTTTCACATCATGCGTGCACCATCGTTTTCGCCATCGTTGGACGTCCCGTTCGTCTTCCCGGCCTTCGCCCTGTTCTTCCTCCCCAACCTGCTGCCCCACCAACGGTCGTAGCCGCGAGCCGACCGACGCTCGTCAACGCGGGTACAGGGCGAGTCGGTCATGCTTCTGGCCTTTCTCCGTGCGTGGCATCGAGGAGGACATGGTGGCGCCTGTCACGTTAGGTTATCTTGGCGATGAGGAGTCCAGGTCTGAGATATTAGACAAGCAAGGCTCGTAGCGTGGCAGCAGTCGACATATTCTATGGAGTTGGTGGTGGTGTTGTGTCGTTTCGGCGGGTCAAGGGCTGGGAAGACACTCGCATTCTCTCGCCCTTCTCGGATTGACGCTTGGTGCGGGTGTCTCTCGGTTTGGAGCTGCTCCGGCTGGGCTTCTTTCTCCGCTTGCGTGCTCTCTCCCTATATATCTAGCGGTATACTACCTATGTCGCCTCCAGATGTCCAGGTCTTCGTCGTGTCCTTCTATGGCAACGAACAGGTATGTCCGTCTCTTCCCTTTCCCTCCTACTCTACAAAACCTTGGAAGTGGGGGAGGCGAGGGATGTGAGTCTCTGATTTACTGCCTATGGTACCCGTACGTTAATAAAAAATATTATGCGAAGAGCAGAGACAAGCAATAAAAAAACTTGAGATCTTTTTGGTGGATAATTTACGTGGGTATTGTTGTGAGCCGTCACCACGCACAGGTAACTGACTAGTATGGGATAAGATAAAGGATCTGCTGGAGATAGCCTAGAGATCTCTTCCAATTCTCTTATCACCGAACCAGCCGGTATTTTCATTTTCCGGGTCCATGTTCTCAGAATCTCAGTTGTCAGGAGTGAATCATGAAGCAATCAATACAGATCTATGTATTCTATGTGAAAAAAATTCAACTCAGCAGCATTGCAGATTACTAGCTTTTAGCACACACGGTAACAGACACAACAAATGTAAAACGAAGATACAGACAGCATGAAGAAAATGGCAACATCCTTTATTTTGCTCCGGAGAACACAAAGCATTCACGAAGTGCAGCAAGAGACATCAGAAACGAAGGGTAGCAGGTTTGTCACAGTTTTTCTTTTATCTACATAAACGAAAATATGCCATTATCTTTCGAGGAGAACAGGCTATACTCCTTCACATCTGCTTGTTCCCTCGAGCAAAGCTGAGCCTGCACCTGAGCCAGTGGCGTCCTTGCGGCCAGCTCTCCGCTCTTATCTTTTGATGATGGTGTTACAGGCGAAGCTATTGGCAAGTTGAATTGGAACAACGAGAAGGATGCATCCGAATCCCATGATTTGCTCTTGTCTTCTGGGAGATCCTTTAGGCCCGACTTGTTCTTGTTTTCTGGGGGATCCTTGCCTGTCGGCTTAGTCAACTTTGCAGGGTGCCTTTCTAGATTCATGTCTCTCTGAGTATGACTAGCAGCCTGCCGATGTCCGTTTTGAAAAGGCAGTGACAGAGGCATGGCTCTAAAGCTGGATGCGGCCTTGTGAATAGGCTCTGGAGGTATATGGCTGAAGGCGGGAGCCATGTAAGGATAATCAATAAAATGATTCCCAGGTAATCCGAATACGAGTGGACTAGAATATAAGTGGGATGGTCGAGCATACTGAAAATTTCCATTCGTTGGTGCAGCCCAAAAACCGTCATGAAACCCCATTGTTATTGGCCGATATTGAGGTGGATGCATGCTTTGGTAATGCAGCAGCTGGTCCTGGACAGGGGATACATTGTACCCAAACATGTCATTGTGAGCTAGGCCGGTTGCCTTGGGTTGGTATTCTCTGAAACCATTACCTGCACATGCTTCAAGCAAAGACCGTGAAGCAGCTCTTGATGATTGTGTACCTACTGTGCTGTTTATTCTCTCGGGTGATTCCTCAGACTCAGAAGATGATCCCGGATTTTGAGCGCTTGAAGAGGTTGTACTGCTGGAGCTGCTTTCCCTATCTCCCTCGCTCATGCATGACGAGGAGCTATCAGAACCAGCAGAGTTCATCATCAGCTCTTCATCATGCCTGGAGCCTTCATCGTTTTCTGCGCAACAGTTTTGTTGATTCACCATAAGAGTACTAGCACATGAAATAGTTTGATTTTTCCCACCATTTGCACATGGTTGATCTGAATTACAAACATCACTGGAACTTTCAGAAGCCTGAGGCTGTGATTCACATCCTACACCAAAAGTTTGAGATCCACTGTTATCAAAAACCACATGTTTCAATGAATCAACATCGTTAACTGAACCTGAATCATGAACTGTATTGTGTAATTTAGTCTTCCTTCGAGCATCCATAGGCTCCCATATTTGCTTTGGGATAGCATTTTTCTGTGTAGAACCAGCACGGTTTCCTTTTGGCACTATAAAGCTATCCAATGTATAGCATCTGTGGTACTGCACCCTAGGTTTCTCAACTCCTGATTTTCTTGCTATCTTCGTCTCTTTGCCAGATCTAGCTGTTGGCAAGAAACAGCTGTCCATGACTCCATAGTCTTCCAGATGGCCGCAGCTGCAAGAATTGTATGAATGCCTCTCTCTTGTCCTGTTGTTTGAGGTGGATGCTGCGTTGCGACTTCTATTAATACTTCTTGTCCTTTCCCTTGACTTCCATTGTAATTCACCAATTCTTCCAGACTCATCTCCGCAGTCATCATACCAACAGGACTGATCTTGAGGAAAATCCTCCCTTGACCTTGGACCCCGTCTAGAAGACTTGGATTGATCTGATGTACAAAGGTCACTACTGTCCATTGGAGAAAATTCTGTTACTGCATCGAAGTGGACACTGTTCTCTCCATTAATTTTTGTACATGAAGATTGATTCATACAGCTGTCAGGAGAGCACAGATTCACAACTTCAGCACTATCTTCATCTTCCTTAACTGAATCTCTTGAGTCCAGAGTATTTGTCGAATAATCATTGATAGATGTTGTGGAGTTGCTTGGAGCTGAAGATGGAATATCATTTGGTGACTTTAATTCAACTAGTTTTTTCCCTTTATTATTTTCCTTTTCTTTCAGCCTTTCTTTTCTTCTGTTCTTCTTTTCTCTCTCTCTTGTTCTCCTCTTCATCCTGCGCTCTTGTTCTTCACGCTTTTCTTTCTCCTCTTCCTCAAGAAGTTTGTTCTGCAATAAATTCAGCCACGGTTGATGCTGACAAATATGATCAAGTCAACCTTATCTTAATTTTATCTAGAGGTATAATAAGCACCTGTTTTTCCAACGTAATAATTTCTTTGCATGCTACATGAACTCGCTGTTCCAAAAGTTTTAAAGCAAGGGACACAAAAATACTATGTGCATTTTGCTGTGCCGTACCTTCCCTGAAGGCCTTCTCAACCTGCAAAGAGATCCGCATTTATACTTAATGTTTGGAGTATAAATGCTTGAATTCCAGAGAAATCTAAATAGGTAATGGTCAGGCGCTGTTAACTACAGTACATACTCAATAAACAACCACATCTAAAAGCCACACAATGCAGAAACTAGAAACTATATTAGCTATGAATCTTTTATAGGTACTAAAGTGGCAATCAACCTTGCAGTAAGATAGCAGACGAAGAATCCAAAAAATATTCAAGGTGCCAATTCCAAATAAATTCTTCGATTGGTAAATAAGGAATGGTGCCAGAAAAAATATGCCAAGAGAAACAACTAATAATTATTATAATATTACTGGAACACTTGTAGAAGTCTTCACACAGGAACCACAGAAATTGATAATTTGATATACTTTCTACATTCAGAAGATAATATATCTTAGTGAACTGGTCCAACTAGAGTATTTGAGCTTGAATATACAGCTAGTTAAGCCATCTTAATTGTGAGCTGAGGTTCACAAAAATGGGAAAAAAATCAAGTTGCTTTCCTTCGTTTGAGTTGAAAGTTAAAACCATTATATCAAGTACTGATTTTCAAATATTGCAGTACTTTTTTGTTAGTACCTGTTCTTTGAATATCACAGCAGCAGCATCCAAAAGAAATTCTCTTGCCAGTTCAGGGCTCTTGGCATGCTTCTGTGGATGGGCACCATCACCATCAAAATCATTTCCATCCCTGTCCATGTCATCATCTTCCTGCACATATTTTCATCGATCAGAATAATATCTTTTGACACCAACAAAAGAATGCTCTATTTATGTCTATCTCAGTTAAAGATGTAGCCATAAATGGCAGGTGACAAGTGACATACATCCTCTTCCTCGGCCTCTTCAGCATGCTCAAAGAAACTTCTAATACTTTCACCCTTTGTCATAGTCACAAAGCCATCACCAACCACTAGCCTGTGGTGGACACATGATTGACCCTTCAATGCATGTGCCTTTACACACAGCTCTGTGAACTGGCCATCAAGCCTCCAAGCTCGCAGCGTTATGAAGTAGTCCTCAAACTGATCAAGATCAATTCCATTTCTGTGGACTTGTGCATTCATTCCAACATTTTCAAAGCCAAAAATATCGGATTCTCCTTCATCTGTTCCAATAGCCCATTCAAAGTGGTCATAAGATTCATCTGGCTCTGATAAACACTGGCGCCAATCAACTATGACAGCATCCTCAAACACCTGAAAATCAGAGCAGACAGATTTGACTCACATAGGAAGTGTACATAAGGTACCAAGCAATCAAATGGAAATTTTGTTGGTGAGGTGGGTTTTAGGAAGGCATCCTCACCTCACACTGAAACGCAGTATCTGCAACACAAAACCAACTGGTGCAGTGAGGTTCCCTTCGCATGCGCTTTAGTTCCTTCAGCTCCTTGAATTCGCGGATAACGTTCCTTCGACACTCTCGGCAAAATCTCTTGCTATCAAACCTGTTCACAAATTTCCACTGATGTTCGAAATTTAACCTGGTCTATAGGCTGTTGCTAGAGAAATCCCAGCAGATAGCAGACTAGGACTAGTAGGGAAAAAAGTTACTTGAACGTCCACCAGTAAAAGACAGAACTAATCAGTAATATCACAAAAATCATCAGATTCTTACCCTATGTGTAATGACATATATGACTATTCAAGCATTCTTTGCTCTGATTAGTTGAGATTGCTGCTGCAGCACTGCTGGCTGCAGCTGCAAAAACACCAACCAGCCAGCACCAATAGCAAGAAAATCTGGAAGCGGCAAAGAAGCGGAAGGAAGTAGCAGTTCCGATCACAGCACATGAACACATATTTAACACATATTTAAAATTCCAATCAGTCCTCAGAGAGGCTCAGAGCAGCTTACGAGTACTTGCACGGTTCCTTCTAAGGAAGGATTCCATTGCATTTTCTTGGACACAAAACTTCAGCTTGTTATTAACTCACTAGTTAACTTGGTTACTTTTTGTTGGTAATCCAAATGCCTATGCTCACCTGTACATAAGTTTTTCAATGAAATCCTCCTCCTTCATCCGCAGAAGAGATGACCTAGTTTCTTCACCAAGCGCTGACCAGAAATCCACCAGTGTATCACATGAAAGGTGGGCAGTGTGTAGAGCACACATTTCTCTTGTTCCATGACCCCTATAGTTAGCCATCCCTTGGCTGATCCATCCTCTGCCACCTGCACCACAGGCATCAGGATAAAGCATTTCCCGTTCCCTTTCTCTTGCCCGTGCATTGTCAAATACCTGATTAAATTTCCAAGGCCGAAGTGCATTAGGCTACTGGAGGGGGTTTAATGACCAGCCTAGAACTAAAACTTCAGAATAAACACCATGATCATATTTACTGATTTCTTCACAAAGTAACACAAAAGACCAATATACAAAATAGAAAATTATTTATTAATCATATAGTCACCAACAAAGCACAGACAGAAAGTAAGAAGCCCAAGTTACTGCACACTTACATTCTGAAGCACACATAATGATTCTGCTTTTATAAAGCAGTCAAGAAGTGTAAGGAAGCCATCTTTTGTGGTTGAAAGGCCTCCCCAGGGATGAATTGATGGGTCCTGAGCCCCATCTTGCTCTCCTTGCGTAACTCTTGATTCAATAGCTGTCCTCAGGCGACAAATATCTGAAGCTTCTTGCTGCAATGACTTCCCATATATAACAATTTTTGCAAAACTTTCCAGAAGCAACCCATTGCACTTTGAGCAGTAGAAATTCTTGCGTGCTTGTTCAATGAGAGTTTGCTTATCCAATTTGAGGAGTTCCTGCCGTGCTTGAGGAGGCAAGTCATTCCAGAACTGAAAAAAATCAATTCACAACCATAAAGTAGTCAGTTCCTCAATTGAGAACTTAGTTGCTGAACAATAATATCCAGTATAATGAACTTGATGACAGAAACAGTTTAACAAGAACATTACTTACAGAATAACGATCAATCACATCCTATTCAAGAGTGATGCAATGTTACATTTACAAACTCAAATAAAGGTGATGGTGAGGCAAGCTGTTGTAATTCAAACGAAAGGTCATCATAAAGGACATGGCACAATCCTTGAAGAAGATTACAAAACATGTGACAGTGCCAAAATGGAATGGGCTAAAACTTGTTTTAATTATTTGAGTGCAATCACCAGTTTTATCTAGTATGATTCTACTTGCAACTATACCTGCTACGGTGAAAGAAATAATATGAAGTGCTAAGATTTAGAGTGAAGTATTCACGGTTTCGTTGAAATTAACTAAGACCCATCAGGCCATCACAGCCTGGAATTTTCATTTCATAGCAACTTGATAAAAGTTTTTGAATTATGCATTCCTCTTTGAGGCTGCAGTTTACATTCCTACCTTTCCATGGCATTTTTTTTCATAACAAGTATTCCTACCAGACATCATTGACATTTGACAGGCATTATTGCCAGATGCCAGAGCAGAACTTTTACAGGCCCCTCAAATTAAACATCAGGACAGAACACTCAATTCTCAAATCTAGTGCCTGAATTGTTTGAAACGAACACTACTACAAAACGAAAACAGCACAAGCCAGTCAAATTTCATACTACAGAGCAGAATGAGAACCTCAACCTAGCAGGCTAGCACTCCCCCCAACCCCACCACCACATTCAGGTACGAACCAAAAGTGCAGCTATACCGTCACGGGCTCACCATATCTTCAGAGCAATGCACTGGAATTAACGCAAAGACAGTACAGATGAACTGCTACAAAAGGTCAAAGTTAGCACGTATGTTTATCAGAAGCAGAAACACGCGTAACCTGATTGAACTCCACCAACAGAATTTGCCGCACTAATGAATCCTAGACTCATCAATAAATAAACAAATCCCGAACCCAGCAAATGATTTCCTTAAATCCAGTGCCCAACCAACATGCCATGCAGCCTTTCGCGACTCAGGAGCTGAGAGCAACCAAACAATCCAGGCGGAGGGGCAGGGCACCAGCTTCGTCCCAGAAACAACGCCGAGTCAGCAGGACCGACCTAGCCCCAATCCACATCACCCAGATCGAGCACAGGCTACGAACGAAGCACAGGGCACGCGACGGTACCTTCTGAAGGCGATCGAACGTGATCTCGTCCCGCCGGCGCGACCAGATCCCCGATCCCGCTGCTGACGCCACCCCCGGCATCACGTCCTCCCGTCGCTGCCGTATTCAACTCAACTAGGCCCCCTCGCCCGCTCCGTGGCGCATCCAATTCCCGCCGCCGAACACGACGACAACGACTCCCCCGCCAACGGCCCTCGTAGGATGCTGCGGCTACTGCCGGGTCGGATCGACCACGGCGGTGACCAAGAGGGTTTCAGCGAGACGGGCAGGAGGCAGCGAGGCGATGCGGGGTAAAAGGCGAGGAGAGGGGGGACAGGGACAGAGATGGGGGACTGGGAGGAGGGAACGCGACGATGCCGTACGCGTTTTTAACCGTCGCGGTTAGCGGGCTCGGAACAACGCGGTGGCGGTCTCTGGCCTGTGGCCTGGCGGCGGCGGGTGGGTTATATAGGGAGTTGCCGGGATTTTGACAGGGGTGCCGAGGTAAATGCCGCGCACGGCCGGTCATCCGTGGCGTGGCGTCGAAAAAAGTTTACTGCACGGGGGGTGTTTTATGTTTAGATCCTTCTTCAAGGATAAAATTGTTACTCTCGTAGTTTTAGGACCTTGTGGCTCACTGCTCCGTAGCATCGTCTATTCGTCTGACAGCCCAACTTTAGCAGGAAAGATTTTTTTAGGCCCCGTTTCAATCTCACGGGATAAACTTTAGCTTTCTGTTAAACTTTTAGTTATATGAATTGAAGTGCTAAAGTTTAGTTTCAATTACCACCATTAGCTCTGTTGTTTAGATTACACATGACTAAAAGTAGCTAAAAAAAGCTGCTAAAGTTTATCTCGCGAGATTGGAACAGGTTCTTACACGCAACAGTTAGTAAAGCGCGACTTGCAGCTTTACTAACTGCTGCCTTTTTCCCATGTTGTCTCCGTCGTTGAAGAAATGGTATGATTAGCATAGGAGTGTGTGTCAGACCAGTAAACCAGGTAAAATTAGAAACAAAAATAATGTTGTTTGTAAAGTGAAATTTAAGATAGAAAATAAGATAGAGAATAAAATAGAGAATATGCTGACACATGTAGCTATCGGAATATAGCCCAACGAAGTTTCCTGAAAATTTTACGTGCCTTCAAAACCAGTTTACTTTCTTTTTGGGTTGTGGGATTTCAAGCGGAAAGGCAATGTTTTATGTTTAATCTTTGAGAAAACCTGTTGTTCGATAAAAGGATGAGGAAAATGGAAAGGCTAGCTAAACTGGTGCGCAAAGCAAAATATCTTAAAGAATAAAATCTCCATCCCGAATGCGTGTGAAAATAACGTACATGAGCATAATACGGTTGCGAACTTTACAACATTAATAGTGGAGGACCAAAAAAGAAGAGAGATTTATGCAAAGTTGTGATGGCGCCTCTAGATCAATTTATGTAGCAGTAGCACACTTTTAAACAAGGGACCAATATTAAAATTAGTCGACTTTATGCAATTTATGATAATAAGGTTGTCTCCAGCAACTTTTCTATTTCACCCCGATTTCATTTTCTATTTCAAATTCTACTCTATAAATAGTGTACTCTATAATACGAAGCAGTGTTTTACATGACCATATGCACGGTCTGCTGGAGTCGAACTAACAACCAAGTAGGTCTTATAATCATAGAGGCAATTGAAGTGTTGACCTAGCGAAACATGTCGGCGTGACCTCAAATGTTGACACATATACATATATGAAAGGCATCATATCTAGTGTTGGGGGCCTTCGGCTTCCGAAGGTCCTCAAAAACATGATTTAACAATGTTTTTCAAGTGGAATATGTGAACAGGTATCTTCGGAATCGGGTCATGAGTGTATAAGAGTATGGTCAGTACGAAGCCTGAGCGAGACGGAAAGCGATTATGACGAAGGATAAGATGATCACGAAGCTGTGCGCAGAAAAGCTTCGGCATGATAGCAGAGAAGGGGAACCGACTTAAAGATGAAAAGACAAATTAGACCCCGAAAAATTACTATAGAGTTATTGATATATGTAAAGGGCACAAATGTAATTCTACACGGGCTGCGTCCCTTGCCTATAAATAGATGGACAGTACTCCCGTACTGTTCAGGCTGACTCAGCATTCGCCTTTTGCATCACACTTGTACCTTTACTTTCCGTCAATCCGAAGGTACATTTATAATTTGTTATTTTGAATATGATAATGAAAATAAACATAAGTTGATAATAATATTTAAATTATTCTTCGTATTTGATATATGAATTCTTCTTTATTGTCTATCGAACTTACAAAGGTTCTTTCTCTCATAACCTTCGTCCGGAATTCATTATGTCCGAAGGGATATAATGTCTTGAAGGACGAAGGATTTTAATATTTGACACTTTTTATGTTGCCTTGTTCTTAATTCTTAGCATTTGAGAACAAGTCCCCAACATTGGCGCCCACCTCCGGTGAACTCACTTCCATTTTTTGAGTTTTGAGCACCTTCGGCAAGCATCACCTTCGTCATGCCGCCAAAGAAAGCTTCAGCAACAGGGGCTGCCGCTCTGCAGCCGCTGGATCCCAATCAGGATGTCCTCTCTCTCAGGGAGGCCCGAAGCCAGAAGAGGAAGGCCACCAGTCCGACGCCTCCGGAGGACGACTTGGATCAAGAAATCCAAAACTTGGAGATGATCCATCAACAGGTCCAACAGAAGAAGGAAAAGATGGCTCATCTAGCTGACCTACAAAGGCAGATAGACGAAGCCTCTGAAGAAGTTCGTCATCTTGCTCAAGATGACCAGAACCGAAGGCCTCCGCGTAGAGAGCTTCATCAGGAGGGATTCTACAATGAGGACGATTGGTATGAGGATTTCCATCATGGAAATTTCGCTTTTGATGAGACTTCTCCTCTATCAACAGAACTGTAGGCTACACCTTGGCCCCAGTCCTACAAGCCACCCCAACTCCCCATGTACGACGGTCATTCAGACCCGAAGCAATTCTTGATGAGTTATGAAGCAACCATATCTTCGTATGGTGGCAATACTGCAGTCATGGCAAAGTCTTTCGTCATGGCTGTCAAGAGTGTTGCACAAACCTGGTACTCCTCTCTTTGGCCAGGAACAATCACCTCATGGCAAAAGCTGAAGGATATGCTGATAACCAGCTTCCAAGGGTTTCAAACGAAGCCGGTCACTGCTCAAGCCTTATTCCAGTGCACCCAGGACCACGAAGAATACCTTCAGGCGTATGTCCGAAGGTTCCTGCGTCTGAGGGCACAAGCACCAATAGTGGCCAATGAAATTGTCATTGAGGCCATGATTAAGGGGCTTCGGCCAGGACCTTCAGCTCAATACTTTGCCAGGAAGCCTCCTCAAACTTTGGAGAAGCTGCTCCAGAAGATGGATGAGTATATTCGAGCTGACAATGACTTCCGCCAAAAAAGGGAGGAAGCATACAGGTTCTCCGAAATGACCAGGGGCTTCAGAGGAAGACTTCATCCAAGGCACGTCAGGTCAATTCACAACTCTGCTCAGAGTGATGATAGGGGGAGTCAACAGCAAAGACCGCAGTACTCCTCGCAAGCTTCGGGGCAGCAGCAAAGCTCTTTCCGGCCGCCAGCTCCAAGGGGCAGAGGCGCCAGGGGCTTCGGAGGAAGATTTGGGGATCAGCCAAGGAAATTTTATTGTCTATTCTGTGGTGAGGACAAGGGCCATACCACCAGGATGTGCCATGTTACCATCCAGAAGCAAAAGGAGATAGCAGAAGCTGCAGCACAACAGAGTCAGCCGAAGCAAGTCATGCATACTGCTTCGTACCATTCGCCTTACATTCCAGAATATGTAGGCAACCACACTGCAGCTTCTGTTGCTTTGGCAAGCCAACCCCAAGCATCTTGGCAACAGCCTCCACCTCCACCACCAACGCAACACGGCCAACAGCCAGAAGGGAGCCAGCATGCTCACCTTCAGCGTGACTTCAGAGAAGGGTCCGAAACTCGCACAGTCAATAGCACTGTGCCAGAGTCGAAGCATATTTACTGACATATATCCTACCCCGACAGCAGTTTTTCGCATTTAGTATTATTTTCTTTTTTAAGAAACACTTATGGGAGGTTTAAGTGCTTTTTTGTCGTTTTTAATCTCTTGTAATAGTTTCGCTTTTTACCATAATGAAAATATATATTCTCCACAGGCTCAAGTTGCCGAAGCATAAGAATTTATGGTGACAAGGAGGATCTTCGAATTGTCAAAAATTTTGTTCTAAGGAACGCATCGTAATTTAGTCAAAGCAGCAAAAAGTCATTCCTAAGGGAACGCAGAGTAAGTTTCTTGCTCAAAAGTCGTTCCGAAGGGAATGCAGAGCTTACAGCGAAAAATAAACGCTGATTCCGCTGAAAGTAAAAGGCGAAGAAGCTCCTAAGGGAGGCTTACAGCGAAAAATAAACGCCGATTCCGCTGAAAGTAAAAGGCGTAGAAGCTCCTAAGGGAGGCTTACAACGAAAAATAAACGCTGATTCCGCTGAAAGTAAAAGGCGAAGAAGCTCCTAAGGGAGGCTTACAGCGAAAAATAAACGCTGATTCCGCTGAAAGTAAAACACCGACCTTCGGCAAATATCACTTTGCATAACATCACATCATTACATCATTCGCATAGCATAACATCATACATCATATTGCATCAACAATGCAAAGAAGGGGATCCCAGTATCGATATTCGAAAATTGTTTCGAAGGAAAAGTGGCAAGGCACAAAAAATAGCTATTGAAGATTTATACTTTCGTCAAATGGAAACATCTATTGGTTATTAATTTTATAAGGATTGGTTGCTGATCATATGAGAACACGGATATTATTTACGAAGCATGAAAAGAAGGGAAGGTGTTTTTTCGCCGAAGGCTCAAAAACGGTATGTATATGAAGTTTCATGCATCGTAAAGAATAGAACTATAAATAGTTAATATATTACATTTAAAGTTACAAAATATTACACAAGTTTCTCAACAAACATTATATTCTAAATGTTTTTACAACAGCGTCTAATCTTCCCTTAGAACTACTTCTGCAGCTTCGTTTAGTAGCTGATCAACAATTTTATCCATGATGGCTTCGGCCATTTTCCTAATTTCGTCATCCCATTTTGCGTGGGGATCCGCAGATGGTTCAGCAGGTTCTGAGGGAGGAGAAGATACGGCTATATTACTATTACAAACCGTGAACAAGTTCGAAATCAAAAATTACAACAAAGAGTCAAAAACCACTAGTCAATACCTATTTGCCCTTCAGGCTCTGCACTTCTCTCAGCGACCCCTGATACTTTTCTAGCGTCATGAATGCCTTTTTCGCTTTTTCGTATAATCTCTTGGGCCATTTCCCGGCCACCATTGTCCCAGATGTCGGTGAAAAAATTTCCACCGACCAGGCTTGCTTCGGCCGAGGGGTCTTTTATATCTTCGGAGGATAAAGTGGCTTCGGATTGTGCCAAAAACTTCACATGCTCACAGCCTTTCCTCCCCAAAATGGTAGCAATCTCCCTGGCACCCGAAAAGGCACATATGTCTCCGCGGCTATTCAAAATTTCTTCAAAGGCCTTAGCTTCGTGACTGATCCATTCGATTGGGCCTTCGGGGTCACCCTTTATGAAATTCTCTTCACTTGAAAAAGCGCCAACGTTGGCGAAGCTGGTCTTTACTTTTTTAACGCATTCTATAGATTTCTCATAACATCTTTTCTTAGATGCACGAAGCTCTTCAACGCTTTTTTCCAAATGGTTTGCCCATTGTTCACTGAGTTCTCGTTTCGTTTCTTCAAGTGTGCGTTCCTCTTTAGCTCTGGCCAGTTGTTTTCGAAGGTCTTCAATTTCACGCCTCTGGGCCTTGGCTTGAACTTTAAAAATAGCTTCGTCTTCTTTTATTCTATCTATCAATGAATGCAATATTTTATCTTTTTCGAGACCTTCATTCCTTAGTTCAATTACTTCGGAATGAAGGTTGCTCAGGGCCATAACACACCCTTCGTCTTCGGCATCTTTTTGGGCCCTGAGGGCATTGCTAAGTATAAGGCCCTGCAAAAAGAAAAGTGTGTGCGTCAATAAATTTAAGCAAACGAAAAATTTCGGTTTCAAGAAAAAATACGAAAACCTCATTCTCTGTACCTTTAAGCTATTATATGCTAGGCTGTCGGCTAGCTCGTTTTTCGACAGCACCGAAAGCCCGTCTTCCAGTGTTGGGAATCCGAAGCTCTTGCTCATCTCCCGACAGACAGAAATCTCTTTGCTGTCAGCGAGACAATACAAAAAGTCTTCTTCTCCACTGCCATTGAATATCAATGCCCCCTTTGGATATTTCAATTTTTGGGCGTAAAACTGGGCCTCTTGCTGTTCTTTTTCAGTCAGTTTCTTCCCCGAAGCATGACGAAGAATATAATTGAAGGTTTCGGAAGATGCTTCAGGGGCGGCAGTACCAGTTTCTTCAGCTGAAATTTGTTCTGCTGTTTCTGTTTCTTCGACTTCCAAGGATTTCACCTTGGTGGGCTCCGAAGGCCCAGCTTCAGTCTCAGGCTGATGTTTTGAGGTTTCGGCATCAAATGCTTCAGTATGTACTTCGGAAGATTCAATAGTTTTCTTCGGAGTTGTGCTTGAAGACTTAATTGTCTCCAAAACATCCAGCACATTAACCATCCTTTTTCTTTTGGGGGTCACTGCTGGACCCTTTTGGCTTTTTGCTGCCTCAATTTTTGCTGAAGGACTTAGAACTTCTGATGTTTTTGTTTCTTCAGCCCTCGGTTCTTTTATTTTTTTCGTCGCCGACACTTCGGCCAGCCTTTCAATATTTGGCAGGGGAGTTGGTTCTTTAGCTTCGGTGGCCGAAGAGGTCTCACCGGCAAACTCAGGCACTATGGCCGGTTCAATATAACGTGGCCGGTGCGTGAGAACCTTCACCCTTTTTCTCTTCGGCACCAGCTCGCTAGGAGCGGCTGAAGCAGCTTCCTTCGCAGAAGATGTATTCTTTCTTTTTTGACCCCGCGTTGGATAACGGTAGTCAGGGTAGACAAACCCAATTGCATCAAATACTCGGTTGAGTCTCTTTTTCTTTTGGCCTCCGAAGGCCGCTGATAGTGCAGTGTCTTCGGCCTTCGAGTATAATCCAAGCAATTCATCACTTACGGTCTCAATACTTTTTAGCCAGTCATCATCTGGCTCGACAAATTTATCACCATATTTGAAAGTGTATTTTAGCCTAACTAATCCACCTTCATCAGTTTCTCTAACGATCTCCTTCGGCATTTCCCACTTTTCTACAAGTGGCCATATTCTGAAAGCAATGTGTTCTTGGACCAAATCCCTTGTCCCAATAAAAGAGCAAACCATGCCGAAGGCTCTCTGGCATTCTTCAGCTGCTTCATTCATTTCCACCTTCGGCCTCCGAAGGCCGAAGCGTTGCCAGATAGGGCGCATAATGATACCTTTAATATCTTCCCGTGCTTTCAAGTCATTCTTCACATAAAACCATTCCGTCATCCAGTCGCCGGGCCACCTCTTTCGAAAGGTTGGCACGGGACAGCTTGACCCAGACCGGGCGCCGAAGCTGTAGCAGCCAAAATTGTTGTGATACTGCTCTTTGCCCTAGGGTTTTGTCTCATACAATAGCTCATGAGTGTTGCAAAAACTTTTTGCATTTGGTTCTAAACCTTGGCTCCTCACGGCCCAGACAAAGATGCCCATTCTTATGATTGCTTCGGGAGTAAGTTGATGAAGGTAGATTTCAAATATCTTCAGTACTTCTACGACAAAACTGCTCAAGGGAAACCGCAGTCTAGCCTTTAAGAAGCTTCAGAAGATTACGACTTCATTCTCTTCGGGAGTAGGCACAGTCTTCTCCCCGTCATCTGCCCTCATAGTAGACATGTCTCGAAAGTATCTTCCCCTCATGTTGTCAAGATGACTCTGTTTAATACCCGATTTTCCGAAGACTGTGTGACTTGGTCGCCACGGTCGATCTTCGGAGTCTTCACCCCCACTTTCTACATCATAGCTGTCGCTGTCACCAGTGTCTTCAGATAAACCCTCCAAAATCTCCCTAGTGATCTTCTCTGTGTTGGTCTTTGCTATTGATTGAAGAAACCCGAGATGCATCTCTTCAGAAAGGCTTAGCTTTGATTCAGCAACGGCTTTCTTATCTTCAGACATCTTCGTGAACGCTAAGAAAGTGCTCTCAAATCCGAAGCTTAAAAATTTAAAAAAGCCAAGCAAGCGTTGTTGCGCACAGGCAAAAAGTCGAGTGAGCAAGAGCAGATGGCAAGAAAGCATGCCAAGTAACTCGTGGCAAGCTCTTATTTATACACCTAGTGCGTTGAAAACTGGAGGGTCCCGCTTGTCAATGACTGTTGCTATTCTAGCAAAGGGAAGGTGTTTTTTCGGACCTTCGGCTTAAGGCCTTCGTCCATGTCGCAATATGAATTTATCATTCTAGCAAATTAATATTGCGAGGGGCTATCGTTGGGGGCCTTCGGCTTCCGAAGGTCCTCAAAAACATGATTTAACAATGTTTTCCAAGTGGAATATGTGAACAAGTATCTTCGGAATCGGGTCATGAGTGTACAAGAGTATGGTCAGTACGAAGCCTGAGCGAGACGGAAAGCGATTATGACGAAGGATAAGATGATCACGAAGCTGTGCGCAGAAAAGCTTCGACATGATAGCAGAGAAGGGGAACCGACTTAAAGATGAAAAGGCAAATTAGACCCCGAATAATTACTATAGAGTTATTGATACATGTAAAGGGCACAAATGTAATTCTACATGGGCTGCGTCCCTTGCCTATAAATAGATGGACAGTACTCCCGTACTGTTCAGGCTGATTCAGCATTCGCCTTTTGCATCACGCTTGTACCTTTACTTTCCGTCAATCCGAAGGTACATTTATAATTTGTTATTTTGGATATGATAATGAAAATAAACATAAGTTGATAATAATATTTAAATTATTCTTCGTATTTGATATATGAATTCTTCTTTATTGTCTATCAAACTTACAAAGGTTCTTTCTCTCATAACCTTCGTCTGGAATTCATTATGTCCGAAGGGATATAATGTCTTGAAGGACGAAGGATTTTAATATTTGACACTTTTTATGTTGCCTTGTTCTTAATTCTTAGCATTTGAGAACAAGTCCCCAACATCTAGTATAAAAATGATTAAGGTACTAATATGCTAACATCAAATCTGAATCCACCATCTACATCCGAGTACATTCTCTACTCCTCTCTTGGACTATTTTATATAGAACCCCTATGCCCCTACATGCACGAGCTCCATCGCCGGCCACCAGAGCACCCTGTCTCGACACCAGGAGAGACCACCATGCCTGAGAACCCACCTCCCGGTGACCACCCGTAGCTCTATGATGACAACACGGATGTCACCACCAAGGTACTCCTTCAGTAACGACTCCACGACGAGCTTGGACATGCGTGTGATGTGTTTGGGCCTAGGTGTTGTGGTGGCTAGTGATGGAGCACGCGCAAGTAGTGGTAGTCATAAGAGATAAAACATTTTGGTCGATAGGAGACGAACACGAGGAAGAATATAGGGGTGGGATCCTATTCTAAAAATATAGGGGTTCTTCAGAAAATAATCCAATAGAGGACGAGGGACTACACTGAATCCTAAATGGTGGATTTGATGTTAGCATGCTAGCATCTAATCATTCTTACACTAGATTAATTGCATTTAATTAATGCTACCACAAGTTCGTCGTTTAGCCAGTTATCTTTGTAAGTGCAATCAATGCCGATTGAGGGTTTTAGTGATTAGATGACAAAACAAATAGAGTTTCTAACAAGTTTGCTCCTAGTATATGTTTAGTTGATGGAAGGATGAGAAGGAAAAAAAAGAAGGGGCGGAGCCCTGCTCCTTCCATGTTGCGCTCCTGTTCATCGTCGGCCCGTAGCGGCTCGCGCGTGGATCTTGGGATGCCCCCTTCGCATCCTTGCTTTGGGCGGTCTCCTACGGTGTCGTCTTCGCTCGGCCCAAAGCAGCAGGAAGTTGAGGCGGCCCGCGATGGGCGATTACCTTCAGGTACGCTGCTAGGGTTTCCATCCGATTTCATGGGTTCGCATTCTTTCCGTCATCTCGCGTCGCGTCTCTGGTCTCTCACGTGTTCGTCGCGTGCTAGTTTCTGCGGTGGTTGGTTTTCCTATCCGTTTCGTCCGCCAGTGTTTGTCGAGGAGTGGCCCCTCCCGGGTCTCTCGGCGGTTTCGCTCCAGATGGATCCGAAGAATCGTAACCCTAACTGGGACCGTTGGGGGCCAAAAGATGCCCCGCAGGGTTCCCAATCTTGGGGAAAAAACCGGAGCCTCAGCTGGCGTTTGAAGCTGGGGTCTGGAAAACCTGAGAGCAAAGATGACATCCCTATCTCTTCTTCCGGCGATGGCGGCCAGTCAAGTATTCTTAAAACCCCTCCCCTACCATTCTGAAGGTAGAGAATGAAATGGTGCATAGGGTTTTTGTCAAAAATGCGGTATGGATGGCCATCATGCTAGGGAGTGCTTCAAATCTTTGTGGTCTGAGATCTGTCGCAAGGAAACGCATAATACCGCTCGGTGCGTTCTCCCCAAACAGAACAAACCTAGCATGCCTATTGTTGGGATGGCTGCAGATGGATTAGGGTTTTACTCTTCTCATTTCTCCAAGCCGTTGTCAAACAAACTGAAGCGCAGTTTTATTGGTCTGGTTAAAATTGTTGAGGGTTTGATCTCGGCTGAGGATCTTGAGAAGGATTTTGGGTTTCATTTCCCCTGGGGTCGCACTTGGAAAGCTACCAAGTGTCACTCTGGTTTTCTAATGCAATTTCCTTCTCAAGAGAGGCTAGATGAGATGATTAATTTTCATGAACTGAAAATGAAATTGTCGGGTGCAAAAATCTCTGTATCTTCTTGGAGCTCTCAGGCTAAGCCTAAATCCAAACTGCACTCAGTATGGATTATGGCTGAGAATGTGCCTGAAGAACTTCAGAATTACCAGGCTATCTGTGAATTGGGATCTACTATTGGTGCTGTGGAAGAAGTGGATATTACCTCTTTAAACTCTAAAGAAATTGTTAGATTTAAAGTTCATGCTAAGAGTGTGGCTATGATTCCCCCTATCATTGAAGTTGGTGTCAAACCTTTTCTGTATGACATCTTCTTTAAAATTGATAATATTACTGATGAAGGGTGGAATGATGAGTCTATCAACCTGGGCAAGAGAGCTTTTGTTGATAGACAAGGATTTGGTGACCTCTCTTTTGAAAAATCTGTTAAAAAAGCCAAAAGTGGTGATGAAGGATCTGGCAGGGATGTTAAGGGAAAATCTCCCTTAAAGGTGTCTTCTAGTCATGTCAATGTTGCTGGGTCCTTGTCTGAACAGTCTGAGAGTATGAAGTTAGGGAAATGTTCTGAAGGAACCAAAGGATATCTTGACAGTCAGGGTAATGATGATGATGATTACAATGAAAGTGAGGATGATTTGTTGGATTCTCAAGAGTTGGAGGAATTCATCAAGGATGATGAACTTATTCCTTCTCCTACTCAAGAGAAAAAGAAAATGAATACAAATGTTTCTGATGAGGTTGGTAAGAATGTTGAGAGTTAAGAAAGGAGGATCCATGGAAGGAGATCTGGCAGAAGGAGTGAGGAGGAGCAGCAGGTTGGAATCTACAGATGAAATGAAGATTGCAGATAAAGTGGCAGCAAGAGCAATGGCTAAAGATGCATTCATCAACAAAGGTACATCATACAATCCTTTCTCTGTTCTTAATACTGATAATGCTGTTCTTATGGATGTTGCTCATAAAATTGGAGTTGAATTAGGTTCTTCTTTTAATGATGCTGTAGAAAACTTAAACCTGATTAAATCCTTAGAGCTTTCCAAAAAAAATTTAGTTGTTCAATCTGTTAAGCTTAATGTTGACAACTCCAAAGTAGACTTTATTGCTTCTGATGTGGATAATAATAGTCATAATGATAGTGTGGATGATGCTTTGACTGATCTTGATGATGTTATGGTTCTCAGAAAAGGCCACAAAATTCGTCACAGAAAAAAAACTGTGAGAAAGAAAAAAAGGTTAGAAAATCTCCCAATAATAGGAACATTCCTATTAAGTGGAGAGGTCAGACTGAAGGACATACCCAGAATTGTTCAAAATGATTGGTATGATTTGGAATTGTCAGGGTCTGGGTAAAGAAGTGAAAAGTAAGTTCCTTCGGGATATTATCAGGAAGGAGAAAATTGATTTTATTGGTTTACAAGAAACCAACAAGAAAAACTTTGATGACTCTTGGTTGAACTTCATTAGTGGTAACAGGAATTTTGTTTGGGTCTGGTCTCCTCCTAATGGTAGGTCGGGAGGTTTGTTGGTTGGGTTTGATTCGGACATGTTTGACGTTAGAGAAAAAGAATTGGGTGAATTTATGATTCGGACTCTGGTGATTCAAAAAGAATCAGGATTTATTTGGAATTTTATCAATGTTTACGGGGCTGCTCAAAATGATCAAAAACAGAAATTCCTGAGTGAATTGTCCTCTTTTTGTTCCAATTGCTCTCATCCAATGTTGATTGGTGGCGACTTTAACATTCTTAGAAAAGATTCAAATAAGAACAAGCCTGGTGGTACCAATAAGTAGGGCTGGAAAAAAAGCTCGGGCTCGGCAAGCCGGCTCGAGCTCGTTGAGGCTCAGGCAGGCTCGAGCTGGCTCGCGAGCTGCCAGCGAGCCGAGCCGAGCCAGTTTCACAAGCTCGTAAAAATCCTGAGCCGAGCCGAGCCAGCTCGCACGAGCTCGCGAGCCGGCTCGCGAGCCAAGGCCATAGCCCAATACGGGCGCGCACGAGCAGCGGACTAGCAGAGGCGGAGCAACCCAATACGGTCCACAAGCAAAGCAACCGGCCAAGCCAAGTAACCAACCGCCTAAACCCCAACCTGCCCAGCCGCCCCAATTCCCCAAACCTAACCCTAGTCGGCTAGTCCCGTACTCCCGTGCTCGGCGGACGGCGCCATGGCGGTGCCCACTGCCCGGTGCTCGTCCCGACGCCTGAGTCCCGGTGCTCGGCGAACGGCTGGCGGCTGGCGAACGGCGAGTCGGCGACCGGCGAGTCGGCGTCCGGCGACCGTGAGTCCGCGTCCACCGCTGGCCCGCTGCGGCTGCGGAGTGCTGATGGCCCGCCAGCCCCGCCTGACGCCGTGACGCGCACGGGCGCACCGCACACGGCGCATGCGCCAAACCACTCGCCCCGCCACGCGCGGCGCGGACGCGCCCGCGGCACGCCGCCTGCCACCACAACACGCCGCCTGAGCCCTGAGTCCTGACGGCTGAGGCCTCCCTCTGCCTGGCCGAGACGCTGACGCCTCCCTCTGCCTGGCCGAGACGCCGACGCCGACCGCTTGGCTGCTCATCCACCGCTCGGCTGCACGCCTGCACGACCGGTGGCCGCCGATCCTGCCCTCCTCGGTCCTCGCTCGTCGGGCTCGGTTCCTCATCCACCGGTGAGCACTGAGCATCCTCAATTCCTCATCCACCGCTTGACAGCAGACTTGCAGTTGCAGTTAACACATTATGTATTGTTGAATGTTGATCATGAATTGCTAGGTTATGGAATCTGGTGTGCAAGGGAAGGGGGTGAATCAAAGTAATGAGATAGATTCAGAAAGCAATTCATTTGACAAGAACGACGACATGTCCGAGGATGAAATGACCGTCCTAGGTGGGAGAGAGATTGATGTTGTGGAATCAAATAATGATGACAAAAGAAAAGCTAAGAAAAGGCGTAAGGGGGTGAAAGTAAAGAATAACAACTCTAAATCCAAAGTGTGGGAAGTTTTTGATAAAGTGACTGTTGGAGATGCATCCGAGGATGGAAAGAAGACATTAAAGGCAAAGTGCAAGTATTGTAAGAAAATGTATGCCTACATGCAAGGGTCAACGACATCAACATTATCGAGGCATATGAAGAGTTGTGGGGCATATTCAAAGCATTTGGAAAAGAAACTAGATCAATCTCTTCTCAACTTTGCTCCTTCAAATGCAGGTGAATCAGGTTCTGGTCTCCCTACTATCACATCCCCTAGAGATTATAATCATGAGCAAGTTAGAAAATTAATTGCCAAGATGATTATAGTTCATGAGTACCCATTTAGAATGGTTGAGCATACATGGTTTAACATTGTCATGAAGTATTTGAATCCACAATATGAGTTCATTGGTAGGAAAACCATTAGAGCAGAATGCTTGAAAGTGTATGAGTCTGAAAAAGAAAAACTATCAAAGGCCCTTAAAGGAGTGGATTATATTTCATTGACTACTGATCTATGGACTTCTAATCAAACATTGTCCTACATGTGTTTGGTTGCACACTACATAGATAGTGATTGGAAAATGCAATGTCGTGTGCTGAATTTCTTTGAATTAGATCCTCCACACAAAGGACCTGTGATAGGGCAAGCAGCCTATGAGTGTGTTACAACATGGAAAATAGAGGATAAGATTATTTCTATCACTTTAGATAATGCTGCAAACAATGATGGTGCTATCCGTGGTTTGAGGGCTAGATTTGCAGCTAGACAAGGTAATACATTCAGTTCAAAATATTTTCATGTGCGTTGTTGTGCGCACATTATTAATTTGGTTGTCAATGATGGAACTACTGCTTTGGCTTCTTTGATAGACAACCTAAGGTCAACTGTGAAATACATTAAGAAATCCCCATCTCGTATGCATAAGTTTGTAGAGATTTGTAGATCTCTTGCATTGCAAATTGGAGAGGGCTTGAGTCTTGATGTGTCAACTAGATGGAGTTCAACATACAAGATGTTGCGTACTAGTATAGCTTACAAAGAAGCAATTCAAACTTATGCCGATGCTGATTTGAATTATAAATGGGAACCTACAGATGAGGAATGGGATTTATTTGTTGCAATTGAGCCTATTCTTGCCTCATTAGCTAAAGTGACCACTTCATTGTCAGCTTCTACATATCCTACTGCAAATCTTTTCTATCCTCACATTGTGGATGTCAAGATTGCATTGAGGGCAGCAATGAGTTCTAGTAATTTGCATTTGAGAAAAATGGGTACTGCGATGATGGAGAAGTTCAATAAGTATTGGGAAGAAAAAAATAATGTTATGGTGATTGCTACGATTCTAGATCCTAGGTATAAGATGAGGTATATCGAGTGGTGCTTTGGTAAAATCTTTGATGGTGACCAAGTTAGATTTGAGATAGATGAAGTTCAAGGTGAGTTAGAAAAATTGTTTGAGGACTGTGAGCTGCAACATAGAGAGAGAAAAGCTGCTCAAAACAAAAATAGTGCTAGATCATCTTTGTCTAATGATAGAACTTTAAGCTTGCCTTCTGCATCATGTGAATTTCAGTCATTTTTATCATCCACTGAAGCAAACCCATCAAAGAGTGAGTTGCTTATCTATTTAGATGAGATGAATGTCATTCTAGCAGACAAGGAGTTTGATTTGTTGAGCTGGTGGAAGGTTAATTCACATAGGTTTCCGGTTGTCTCAAGGATGACAAAGAAATTCTTAACTGTACCAGCAACATCCGTCTCTTTAGAGTCTACTTTTAGCACAGGGGTAGAACTTTAGATGATTATCGGAGTTCTCTCAGCCCTTCTATGGTGGAGGCTTTGGTATGCTCCTCTAGCTGGATTCGAGGGTCGCATGATGGAAGCATGACATATGTGGTTAGTTGCTCTTTTATTATTTATCAGAGTGCATTTCTTAGGTTCTTTTCAGATTTTGAGTGAAATTTGTATTTTTTTCAACAGGTACATGATGATGAGGACGACATGGAGACTATCTCATTTCCAAAAAGCTTTGTGCAAAGCAACTAGTAATAGTACTTGTGTTGTGTATATTTGTACTTGTACCATTATGGCTTCTAGCCTTCTAAGATGCTTATGTATATTTGTTTCCTTGTCCAGGTGTGTAATGATAATGAAAGTGCTATCTTGCTGTCTTGCTGACTTGTCCAGGTGTGTAATGATACTTGTACCATCATGATTTATGTCTTGCTGCCTTGCTGGTTGCTGTCTTGCTGTCTTGCTGACTTGCTGGATGCTTATGTAATAGTGCTGGATGCTTTTGGAGTTTTGGTGGAGACATGGAGTGCTGGATGGTTGAAGCTACTGGAGACTGGAGTGCTGGATGGTTGAAGTTGAAGCTGCTGGAGTGCTGGATGCTTTTGGCCTTTTGAAATATGCAAGTTGATGAGTGCTTTTCACTTTTGATTGATATATGCTGCTGGTTGATAGCATATGCTTGTGGAATACTTGAATGTCATGAAATTTGCTGTATACTTGAATCTCATGTAATATACTTTTGGTTGATATATGCTGCTGGTTGATAGCATATGTTTTTTATATTGCTTGGCTGCTTGTATTTTAATCAAAAGAATTTCCTTTTATAATGCAGTCACACCAATTTTGCAGATTTGGTATACTTATTAATTGTTTTGTATTTTTATTCATTCATGTAAGCTGATGTGTGTGATGGCGGGACAGGCTCGCGAGCCAGCTCGCGAGCCGTACCCGAGCCAAGCCGAGCCTATTTTGGCAGCTCGTTGTATCAGCGAGCCGAGCCAGGCTCGAGCCTATTCACCTCCGAGCCACACCGAGCCGAGCCGAGCCTGGCTCGGCTCGGCTCGTTTCCAGCCCTACCAATAGGTGGAGTTCCTTATTTAACTCTATTATTGATGTTCATGATCTGATTGAATTGGATCTAAGTGGTAGGCTTTTTACCTGGTCTAATAATAGAAATCCCCCCACTTATGAGAAGTTGGACAGATTTCTTGTTAGCCCAGAGTGGGATCTGCATTATAATAATGTGAATGTTGTTGGTCTTTGTAGATCCTTTTCTGATCATGTGCCTTTATGTCTTAAAACTGATTTTTCTCCTCCTGCTAGGAGAGAGTTTAGATATCAATTATGTTGGAGGCTGAGACCTGAGTTTAGGGCTTTGGTGGAAAATAATTGGGCTATGCCTACTAGAGGTAAAAAGAGTATTGATATTTGGAAAGAAAAAACAAAACGGCTAAAGAAGATGTTGAAAGGGTGGAATATTAACGTTGAAGGTAGATATTTGAGATTAAAAAAAGAATTAATGGGAAAAATTGACATTTTAGATAAAAAGTGTGAAGTTATGGGTATCTCGAATGTTGAAAGAATCGAAAAGCTCGATATGGAGTGGAATTTGAAAAAAAATCATGGAAGAAGAAATTTGCAAAAAAAAAAAACAAAACAAACAGCGAGAGAAAAATTCATGAATGAGGGTGATGAGAATACTAAATTCTTCCACCTTTTAGCGAAAGGTCAGAAGCGACGGGTAAAAATCCCCTTTTTGCATCATGAAGGTGTTTCTGTGAATGATTCTGAAGGTATCAATAAAATTGCTTCTTCTTATTATAAAGATCTCTTTGGTCCTTCTGTGCTATCTAGTATTAATATTTCTAATCTCAATGAATCAGTTGTTGGACTATGACAGGTCATTCCTGACGGCTCCATTTTCTATTAATGAGATTAAAAAAGTGATCTTCGAGATGAAACATAATTGTGCTCCTGGTCCGGATGGTTTTCCTGCGGAATTCTTTCAAAACTTTTGGGATTTGATTCAAATGGATATTTTGAATTTACTCAAAGATTTTTATGATGGAAATCTTAAGATTGAAAGACTGAATTATGGGATGGTTACTTTATTACCAAAGGTTGATAATGCGGTTGACATGAAGAATTTCAGACCTATCTGTCTTTTGAATGTTTGTTACAAAATTATATCCAAAGTTTTGAATAACAGGCTTGCGAGTTGTATCACAAAAGTGATAAGTGATTCTCAATATGGATTCATTAAAAACAGATTTATTATGGATGGGGTCATCTCCCTCAATGAAATTCTTCATGAGGTTAAGAGAAAAAAATCAAAGCGGAGTGGTTCTAAAAATTGATTTTGAAAAAGCCTATGACAAAGTTAATTGGCATTTCCTCTATACCATGATGGAAAAGAAAGGTTTTGGGAGCATTTGGTGTGATTGGGTAATGAGAATTGTGCATGGTGGCAAAGTTGCCATTAAAACTAATGATACTTTGGGGCCTTACTTCACTACTCATAAAGGGGTTAGGCAAGGGGATCCTTTTTCTCCTCTTCTGTTCAATTTGGTTGCTGATGGATTAGCGTGCATGATTCATAAAGCTCAAGTAGAGGGTCTGATTGTGGGTCTGATTCCTCATATTATTCACAATGGGTGTTGTTGCTTACAATATGCTGATGATACCATTTTTCTTATTCAAGATTGCCTAGAAGGTGCCATAAATCTTAAATTCATATTGTGTTTGTTTGAAAGCATGTCGGGCTTGAAAATTAACTTTCACAAAAGTGAAATTTTGTGTTTTGGAAATGCTAAAGAGATTGACTATTTGTATGCTGATATCTTCACTTGTCCTATTGGTAGTCTTCCTATGAAATATCTTGGGGTGCCAATTGACAATAAGAAGATAAATAAAAGTCTTTGGGTGCCCATGATTGAAAAATTGGAAAAAAAGCTCGCTGGGTGGCAGGGAAGATTTCTGAGTCTAGGTGGTAGACTAACTCTTTTAAATAACTGCTTATCCAATGTTCCTTTATATATGCTCTCGATTTATCCTGCCCCTAAGTCGGTTATTAAAAAAATTGATATTCTTAGGAGGCGTCTTCTTTGGCAAGGGGGTCGTCAGTCCAAAAAATTTCATTTAGTGGATTGGTTGTCGGTGTGTTCTCTCAAAAGTCAGGGAGGTCTGGGTGTTTTGAATCTTGATTTTATGAATGATTCTTTATTGTCTAAATGGCTTTGGAATATCGAAACTTCGAATGGCTTATGGCAAAAAATTATTGCCAGAAAATATATTAAGGGAAAACCCCTTATTTTGATCAAGCAAAAACAAGGTGATTCTCATTTCTGGAAAAAAATTCTGAGTCTGTGTGATAATTTTTACAAATTTTGTAAAACTATTGTGGGTAATGGGCTGAAGACTAGTTTTTGGAAAAGTATATGGATTGGTAATCTGTCTTTGTCTATTCAGTTTCCTGTTCTTTTTGACTTGGCTTATGACAAAGATATAACGGTTAATGATGCATTAACTTCTAATTTTGAGGCTCTTACTTTTAGAAGAAGGATTGTTGGTAATCTGAGGGTCTTATTGGATGAGCTGGTGAGTTGCTGTAATTAGGTGATTTTGTCTAATCAGGAGGACAAAATTGTGTGGATTCTGGGGAGAAAAGGCTTCTTTGTTAATTCTATTTACAAAAAGAAAATGGACGATCAAGTCTTGATTCCATATAAGTTCTTGTGGAAATCCAAATTGCCTCAGAAAATCAAGATTTTCATTTGGTTGGTTGTGAGAAATAAAATTCTTACTAAGGACAATCTGAAGAAAAGAAACTGGAATGGTTCTTTGGAATGTTGTTTCTGTGGAGTCGATGAATCTACTGATCATTTGTTCTTTCATTGCCCCATTGCAAAATATATGTGGAGAGTGATTCAAGTGGCCTTGAATTTGAAATTGATTCCGAGTAGCATTAGCAACCTTTATGACAACTGGTTATGTAAACCAAAAGACAAGATTGCTAATCTGGTTTTGTTTGGCTGTGGAGCTTTATTCTGGGCTATTTGGCGCACTAGAAATGATTGGTGCTTTGGAAGTAAAATCTGCTTGATCCTTCTAACAACATTTTTCTTTGCTGCTTCTGGCTGGATTCCTGGGCGACTCATCAGAAAAAGGAGCAAAAAATGGTGGTCCTAGGAAGCAAGCTAATCCGAAAGACGGCAAGTGAGGCGTTCGGTCGGGCCTTTGGGTGGTGCCCTATAGACAGGCGTATTTCTGGTTGATCTTGAAGCTGGAACTTGAAGGATGGTGCTGATGCTTGCCTTACTTTTGGTGCTTGGCTTAGTTCAGTTCATTTTGTTGCTTTTGCCTGTCTTGTAATGGTCTATAAATAAGAAAGTCTTATGGGGTTACTCGTAGGTCAAACTTCATCTGCTATCCTAGGCTCTCCACTATTCTAGTTTGATAGTGTTTAGAGTCTAGATAGGGATCTGACCGTGTGCGGTCCTTTTGGTTGGTGCGTCGCGTGGTTGCGGTTGTTTCAAACTTTCCTATTTCCTAATGAAATAGGGGGCTTCGCCCCTTCATAAAAAGTATATGTTTAGTTGTTTCAAAGACAGGAGGAGCATAAATTCTATGTTTAGACAAAGAAGAATAAGTTGTGGATTAATTATATACATCATATGGCGCACTTCATGTGTTTCCATTCGACGACCTCTTAAAATTTTATAATTCTTAAGTCGTAGGATTCACCATTCAATTAAGAGGGATCCGCACAAGTAAGTTTTGTGATGAGCTCAAGCTTCTCTCTTCAAAATCCTGTAAAAATCTTGAGTTTTGGCCACGCTTGCTCTCTGTTGAAAATCGGTCAAGTCCCCTACTCAGTCGGGTTGTCGACCAGGATACTCTCTGCAAGAAGCAGGTCAACCACCTACTCAGCCGGCATATGGACCAGGATCCTCTCTGCTAGATCCCGGCTCAGACGCTCCCTGACCTAGCTCAGCAAGTTTTTCTCCTGGTCTAGCTCCTTGCTCAACCAAGCAGTCGACCGACTTCTTCCTTGTTCGATACCGGCTCAGTTGATCCTTGACCTGGTTAGCCAGTTTATCTCCTAGTCCACCTTGTTGCTCAGCTGGTGTTGGGGGCCTTCGTCCTCCGAAGGTCCTCAAAAACAAGATTTGACAATATTTTCCAAGTGAATTATATGAACAGGTATTTTCGGACTCAGATTATGAACATGGAGTACGGACAGGACGAAGCTTAAGCCAGACGAAAGGAGGTTGAGATGAAGGACGGGCTGGTTACCATGCTGTACGAAGGATGGTGCGCAGCCGAAGCTATGCGCAGGAAAGCTTCGTCGCGATAGCAGAACGGGGAACCGACCTAAAGATGAAAAGACTACTTAGGCCTTGACAGACTCCCATAGGTCATTAGCAAATGTATTGGACATGAATGTAATTTTACATGGGCTGCGTCTCACGCCTATAAATAGATGAACAGTACTCCTGTACTGTTCACGCTGACTTGGCATTTGCTTTTGCGTCATCCTTGTACTTTTGTCTTCCTGCAATCCGAAGGTACACTTGTAATCTAAAGTCATTTCTATTGTTATGCGATAATAAAATAGAAATGATATTATGAGATTTAAATGTTTATATTATTTTTTATGTCGCGTGTAAGTCCTTCGTCATAGCTTATTGTGCTTACGAAGATATATTATTTGTAACCTTCGTCCGGAACACATTATATCCCGAAGGGAAATAATGTTTCAAAGGACGAAGGACCTTATCATTTAACACTTTTTATGTTGCCTTGTTCTTAATCCGAAGCATTTGAGAACAAGTCACCAACATTGGCGCCCACCTCCGGTGAACTCACTTCCACTTTGAGTTTTTTTTGAACACCTTCAGAAGTCAAAGACCCTCGCTATGGCGCCGAAGAAAGCTTCAGCGACTGGGGCTGCAGCCCTGCAACCGCTGGACCCCAACCAGGAGACAGTCTCTCTTCGGGAGGCCCGAAGCCAGAAGAGGAAGGCCGTCAGGCCGACGCTTCAGGAGGATGAGCTAGACCAAGAGATCAGGGATATGGAGATGCTTCATCAACAGGTGCAGAGGAAGAAGGAAAAGATGGCCAGGCTAGCTGAGCTGCAAAGGCAGATAGACGAAGCTTCTGAAGAAGTTCGCCATCTTACTCACGATGAGCAGAACAGAAGGCCTCAACAAAAAGACCTTCATCAGGAGGGCTTCTTCAACGAAGATGACTGGTATGACAATTTCCATCATGGAAATTTTGTTTTCGATGATGCTTCTCCCCTGTCCGCTGAGCTGCAGGCTACACCTTGGCCTCCGTCCTACAAGCCGCCCCAGCTTCCCATGTTCGATGGCCATTCAGACCCGAAGCAGTTTTTGATGAGCTACGAAGCAACAGTATCTTCGTATGGTGGCAATGCTGCAGTCATGGCAAAGTCTTTTGTTATGGCTGCCAGGAGTGTTGCTCAGACCTGGTATTCCTCCCTTCGACCAGGAACGATCACTTCATGGCAGAAGCTGAAGGACATGTTGTTAACCAGCTTTCAAGGGTTTCAGACGAAGCCGGTCACTGCTCAAGCCTTGTTCCAGCGCACTCAGGATCATGAAGAATACCTTCAGGCGTATGTCAGAAGGTTCTTGCGTTTGAGGGCGCAGGCACCAACGGTGCCCAATGAAATTGTCATCGAAGCCATGATCAAGGGGCTTCGTCCTGGACCTTCAGCTCAATACTTTGCTAGGAAGCCTCCTCAGACTTTGGAGAAACTGCTCCAGAAGATGGACGAGTACATTCGTGCCGACAATGATTTTCGCCAAAGAAGGGAGGAGGCTTTCAGATTTTCTGAAATGACCAGGGGCTTCGGAGGAAGATTCTATCCGAGGCATGTCAGGTCCATCCACAACTCTACTCAAAATGATGATAAGGGGAGTCAGCAGAACAGGCCGCAGTGCTCCTCACAGGCTTCGGGGCAACAGCAAAATTTCTTCCGGCCACCAGCTCCAAGAGGCAGAGGCGCCAGGGGCTTCGGCGGAAGATTTGGAGATCAACCAAGGAGAGTATTTTGCTTATTCTGTGGTGAAAACAAGGGCCATACCACCAGGATGTGTCATGTTACCATCCAGAAGCAAAAGGAGATAGCCGAAGCTGCAGCGCAACAAGTTCAGCCGAAGCAGGTCATGCATACTGCTTCGTACCATCAGCCTTACATCCCAGAATACGTGGGCAACCACCCTGCAGTTTCTATAGCTTCGGTGAGTCAACCTCAAGCTTCATGGCAGCAGCCCCCGCCTCCACCACCGCTGCAACAAGGCCAACAGCCGAAAGGGAGCCAATATGTTCCACACCAAAGGGATCTCAGAGAACAATCTGAAGCTCGCACAGTCAATAGCACTGTGCCAGAGTCGAAGCACATTTATTGACAAATATCCTACCTTGATAGCAGTCTTTTCCATTTAGTTCTATTTTCTGTGTAATAAAGAACATTTCAGTTTTCATGTAATAGTTTCATTGCTGGTCACAAGGAAAACTTATTTTCTCCACAGGCTTAAGTTGCTGAAGTTTAAAAATTTGTGATAACAAGGAGGACCTTCAAATTATTAAAAATCCTTCGAAGCAACAAAAAGTCGTTCTAAGGAACGCAGAGTAAGTTGCTGAAGTCACAAAAAGCCGTTCCAAAGGGAGCGCAGTGTAAGTTTTCTGCTCCAAAGTCGTTCCTAAGGGAATGCAGAGCATACAGCGAAAAGTCAACGCTGATACCGCCTAAGTAAAAGGCGAAGAAGCTCCAAAGACGTTCCTAAGGGAATGCAGAGCTTACAGCAAAAAGTCAACGCTGATACCGCCTAAGTAAAAGGCGAAGAAGCTCCAAAGACGTTCCTAAGGGAATGCAGAGCTTACAGCGAAAAGTCAGCGCTGATACAGAGATATTTTGTGTTTTACGGGGATATGTGTATATCTTCGGAACAAATGTCATCTACATAACATAGCATCATCACATCATTTTGCATAGCATAAGCATCATACATCATGTTGCACATAGCAAAAGAAGGGGACACAATATCAACCTTCGAAAGGACGCTTTGAGAAAGTGAAAATCGTGCAAAGTCACGAGGGAATACAATGCTGATCTTCGGAATACAGCTTCGGAGAATGTCTTCACGAAGCATGGACGTGCTTCATCAGAGTAATATTGAAATTGTACAGCTTCGGAGAATGTCTTCACGAAGCATGGACGTGCTTCATCAGAGTAATATTGAAATTGTACAGCTTCGGAGAATGTCTTCATGAAGCATGGACGTGCTTCATCAGAGTAATATTGAAATTGTACAGCTTCGGAGAATATTTTCACGAAGCGTGGACGTGCTTCATCAGAATAGAATTAAAGGAGAATGTTTTCTTCACGAAGCATGAAAAGAAGGGAAGGTGTTTTTTCGCCGAAGGCTCAAAAACGGTACGTACGTAAAGTTTCATGCATCGTAAAGAGTTGAATAATGAAAAGAAACTTATATATTACATTCAAATGCACAAAATATTACATAGATCACATTTCAAATGTTTTTTCTAATAACATCTAGTCTTCTCTTAGTACTACCTCGGCAGCCTCATTTAGAAGTTGTTCAACAACTTTATCCATGATAGCTTCGGCCATTTGTTTAATTTCGTCATCCCCTTTCGTGTGAGGGTCTGCAGACGATCCAGCAGGTTCTGAGGGAAGAGAATATGTCTACATTACTATCACAGACCGCGAACAAAGTTTGAAATTAAAAATTACAACATAATAAGAACGACTAATTAATACCTATTTGCCCTTCGGGCTCTATACTTTTTTCGGCAACTTCTGTCACTTTCCTAGCATCATGGATGCCTTTTTCACTCTTTTGAATAATTTCTTGCGCCATTTCTCGGCTGCCGTTGTCCCAGATATCAGTAAAGAATTTTCCGCCAACCATGCTTGCTTCGGCCGAGGGGTCTTTGATGTCTTCAGAAGACAAGGCAGCTTCGGACTGAGCTAAGGATTTTACATGCTCGCAACCTTTCCTCTCCAAAACAGTAGCAACTCCTCTAGCGCCCGAAAAAGCGCAGATGTCACTGCGGCTACTCAGGATTTCCTCGAAGGCCTCTGCTTCGTGGCTGATCCATTCCATTGGACCTTCGGGATTGCCTCTTGAGAAATTCTCTTCACTAGAAAATGCGCCAACGCTGGCGAAGCTGGATTTTATCTTTTTGACGCATTCTATAGATTTAACATAGCATTTCCTCTGGGATGCACGAAGCTCCTTAACACTTAACTCTAAATGATTGACCAACTGATCACTAAGCTCTCGTTTTGTTTCTTCAAGCACACGTTCCTCTTTAGCTCTAGCTAGCTGTTTCTGAAGATCTTTAATCTCACGTTTTTGGGCTTCGGCCTGGACCTTTGAGGCAGCTTCGTCCTTTTTTACCTTGTCTACCAATGTAAGCAGAATTTTATCCTTTTCCAGAGCTTCGTTTCTCAGTTTAATAACTTCTGACCGTAGGTTGTTGAACGCAATTTCATAGCTCTCATCTTCGGCACTCTTTTGTGCTCTTAATGCGTTGCTTAGGATTAAACCCTATATGTAAAAAAGTTGCTATAAGAATAAAAGAATGAGTTACGAATTAAAAAATTTTCAAGCGCCCAATTCCCATACCTTTAGGCTATTGTACGCAAGACTGTCCGCGAGATCCTCCTTCGTCATAGCACATAATCCAGCTTCGAGCTTCGGGAACCCCATACTTCTAGCCATCTCCCGGCAGACAGTTAATTCTTTGTTATCAGGGAGGCAGTATAGGAAGTCATCTTCATTTGTCCCATTGAACACTACTGCTCCCTTCGGATATTTTAACTCTCTGGCATAGTGATTGGCTTCATAAGTCTCTTCTTCAGATAATTTCTTCCCCGAAGCATGTCGCACGATGTAATCGCATATGTTGGAAGGAGCTTCGGGGGCGGCAGTGTCAATTTCTTCAACCAAAACTGGTTCTGATATTTTTATTTTTTCGATTTCCAAAGATTGTTCCTTGGTGGGCTCTGAAGGCCCAGCTTCAGCTTCAAGTTGTTGCTTCGAAGCTTCAGTAGATGCTTCAGCAAGTTCAACAGTCTTCTTTGGAGTTGTGCCTGAAGACTTAATTGTCTCCAAGACATCTAGCACGTTCACCATTCTTTTTCTTTTTGGGGTCACCGATGGGCCCTTTTGATTTTTTATTGTTTCAACATTTGCTGAAGGACTTAAGATTTCCAATATTTTTTGTTCTTCAATCCTCGGTTTTTCTGCCTTCTCTGCTGAAGGCGCTTCAGTTTTTTCTTCTATCTTCGGCACTGGAGCTGGTTCTGTAGTTTCAGTGGCCAAAGAGACTTCACCAATAAATTCAGGCACTGTGGCTGGCTCAATAAAACGTGCCCGGTGGGTGAGCACCTTCATCTTTTTTCTTTGCGGCGCTGGCTCACTAGAAGCACTTGTGGCAACTTCTGTTGCAGGAGAAGTATTTTTTCTTTTGCGACCCGGCACCGGATAATGGTAGTCAGGGTAGACAAACCCGATTGCATCAAATACCCGGTTGAGCCTTTTCTTCTTTCGGCCTCCGAAGGCTGCCGATAATGCAGTGTTCTCGGCCTTCGAATACACCCCAAGCAGTTCGTCACTTAATGTTTCAATGCTTTTTAACCAGTCGTCATCAGGTTCAACAAACTTATCCCCGTATTTGAATGTGTATTTCAGTCTGACCAGTCCACCTTCGTCAGACTCTTTGATGGTCTCCTTCGGCATTTCCCACTTTCCTGCAAGTGGCCACACCCTGAAGGCAATATGCTCTTGGACCAAGTCCCTTGTCCCAATAAAAGAGCAGATTACGCCGAAGGCTCTTTGGCATTCTTCGGCTGCTTCATCCATTTCAACCTTCGGCTTTCGGAGTCCGAAGCGTTGCCAGATGGGGCGCATAATGATACTCTTAACATCTTCCCACGCTGTCAAGTCATTCTTTACATAGAACCACTCTGTCATCCAGGCTCCGGGCCACCTCTTCCGAAAGGTTGGCACAGGGCGGCTTGACCCGGAGCGGGCACCAAAGCTGTAACACCCAAAGTTGTTGTGATATTGTTCTTTCCCCCAGGGCTTCGTCTCATATAACAACTCATGAATGTTGCAAAAGCTTTTAGCATTTGGTTCTAAACCTTGGCTTTTCACAGCCCAGACAAACATCCCCATTCTTATGATAGCTTCGGGAGTAATTTGATGAAGGTAGACTTGAAATGTCTTCAGGACTTCGACAACAAAGCTGCTTAGGGGGAATCGAAGCCCAGCCTTGAGAAAGCTTCGGAAGATTACGACTTCATCTTCTTCGGGGGTGGGAGAGGTTTTTTCTCCAGCATCAGCCCTCACAATAGATATATCTCGAAAATATCTCCCTCTCATATTGTCAATATGACTCTGCTTAATAGTGCTTTTCCCGAAAACTGAGTGACTTGGCCGCCATGGTCGATCTTCGGACTCTCCTCCACCGCTTTCTACATCATAACTGTCGCTGTCACCAGTATCTTCAGACAAATCTTCCAGAATCTCCTTGGTGATTTTTTCCGTATTGGTCTCCGCCATCGCTATAAGGAACCCCAAGTTCTTCTCTTCGTCGAGACTCAGCTTCATCTCAGCAGGGACCTTCTTATCTTCAGACATCTTCGGAAACACTAAAAAACTGTTTTCAAGGCCGAAGCTTCAAAACCAAAAGATCAGCAAATCTTAGTGCGCAAGAGCTAAAAATTTAGTGAGCGGAAGCAGATGGCAAGTGAGCGTACCAAATGAGTTTGCGGTATGATCTTATTTATACGCCCAGTGCGTTGAAAATTGAAAGACCCCGCTTGTCAGTGAATGTTGCTATTCTAGCAAGGGGAAGGTGTTTTTTCGGACCTTCGGCTTAAGGCCTTCGTCCATATCGCAATCTGAATTTATCACTAACAAATTAATATTGCGAGGGGCTACTGTTGGGGGCCTTCGTCCTCCGAAGGTCCTCAAAAACAAGATTTGACAATATTTTCCAAGTGAATTATATGAACAGGTATTTTCGGACTCAGATTATGAACATGGAGTACGGACAGGACGAAGCTTAAGCCAGACGAAAGGAGGTTGAGATGAAGGACGGGCTGGTTACCATGCTGTACGAAGGATGGTGCGCAGCCGAAGCTATGCGCAGGAAAGCTTCGTCGCGATAGCAGAACGGGGAACCGACCTAAAGATGAAAAGACTACTTAGGCCTTGACAGACTCCCATAGGTCATTAGCAAATGTATTGGACATGAATGTAATTTTACATGGGCTGCGTCTCACGCCTATAAATAGATGAACAGTACTCCCGTACTGTTCACGCTGACTTGGCATTTGCTTTTGCGTCATCCTTGTACTTTTGTCTTCCTGCAATCCGAAGGTACACTTGTAATCTAAAGTCATTTCTATTGTTATGCGATAATAAAATAGAAATGATATTATAAGATTTAAATGTTTATATTATTTTTTATGTCGCGTGTAAGTCCTTCGTCATAGCTTATTGTGCTTACGAAGATATATTATTTGTAACCTTCGTCCGGAACACATTATATCCCGAAGGGAAATAATGTTTCAAAAGACGAAGGACCTTATCATTTAACACTTTTTATGTTGCCTTGTTCTTAATCCGAAGCATTTGAGAACAAGTCACCAACAGCTGGTGGCTGGATCGAATTCTTCTCTACTAGATACTGGCTCAGCAGGTTTCAATACTGGCTCAACCGATATTTGAGCAGAAAGGTCAAACGGTCAGCTACCTTTTGGGGGTTCCTTTATATACCCTTAGCCTCTCTCCTCATTCACTCTTGCCCTATCCATGAATTCTTGGCTGACCAACTCTCAAACAAGATCATTTACTTCCTCTCTCACCCAAATCGCATTCCCTTCATTCAATTGAAGGATCCTTGGTGTGAGGTGAAGTTTGGTGAACTTGTTGGTGATTTCATTGCTATATTCTCCCTCTATTTCTCTTGAGCTCATTGCAAACTTAATTCTTGTGTGGATTTGTTACTCTTAGAACCTTGTGTTCCTTGACGGATAGAGGTTGCTTGGGAGTCTCCAAATTTGTGGACGACCTCAAGAAGTTTGTATCATCGCTCTTTGAGCTAAGTTGAGAAGAGATTGCCTTGACCTTGGTGGTCGGCTTGAGGAGGATTAGGTTTGAAAGAGACCCGACCCTTTGTGTGTGCCTCAACAAGGAGGACACCTTTGTATGCTATCACAGGACTAACATGTTTTCCAGAATAGTATGCTATCACAGGAGGCTTCGTTTTGAGATGAAGGTGTACATGGTATGAAAGACGCGATCTGGAAGAAGGATAAGCCAGTTCTGAAGCTGTGGGTGGAGAAGCTTCGACTTAGCACAAGGACGGTGATGGAGAATGGAACCGACCTAAAGGGGAAAGACTGCTTAGTCCTCTACAGCTTACCTTTTGGCTAATAGTAAATGTCAGGGACATGAATGTAATTTTGCCCAGGCTGTGTCCTGTGCCTATAAATAGATGAACAGTAACACCGTACTGTTCACGTTGACTTGTAATCATTCACACGTCACTCTCGGACTTCTACCTTCTGTCAAGCCGAAGGTACAAATGCAATTTACTATCATTAATGTTTGTTCATGATTATATAATGACAATATGAATAATCTAAAGATTTAAGATAATTATTCATGCTCTTTCTATGTTCCATATGTCCCTGTTTAAATTCTTACATATTGAAATGACGAAGGTATGTCCTTCATGACCTTCGTCCGGAGTTCTATTCTAAAGGAGATAATGTCACAAAGGACAAAGGTCTTTAACCATTAACATTTGTGTTGCCTTGTTCTTGATTCATAGCTTTTGAGAACAAGTGACCAACAGTCGGGATTTATACCAGCTAAACCGGGTTGCACGAGTGTAACTTGGAATTTGACTCTTTCTCGAAGATTTTGGTGTGAAATTTCAGGTGTAGCCTATTCACCCCCATATAGGCTACTTTCAATCTTTTACTCCTTTAAAGCACAAGTTTCGTGTGACGTGCGTCGGGTGCAACACATAGAGTAGATATGTTTTTATCCCCCATGTCTCGCTTAACAATTAGACCATTACCTCTTAGATGGGTCATGTCTCGCCTAACAACTAGACCATTGCCTCTAAGATGGGTCGTGAGAAAATAACCAAGTTACGAACACAACGTTGACTTGTCCCTTATGGTTCGAGTTATGATCAGTGATTGTCAACAGGTAGTGCCTTAGGTCGAGTCATGTGAACTAACCAGGGCGTGAGATATGTGTTGTGCAAACATGTCTCTCGACTTGTGGTGTGCAGGTGTGGAGCACATGAACGGTGGTCAACGACGAAGGTGAAGGTGATGCGGGTTCGTGTCGATGGATCGGGAGTGGTGAAGGACAAGCGTTGGGACTTGACCGACGGGCCAGAGAAGTCGAGTGACTAGTCGTGGTGGCTAACACCAAGGACACGCATTGGCGCGGGGACGTGCCAGAGTGGATCATGTACAGGAATGGTGGGACACAAATCTAGGATGTGGGGGAGGTGCATGTAGTGCGCTAATTACGACGGTTTCGGTGGTTGAACCTCAAAACCACCCATCTGTTGGTTTTGCTGAGTTTGGGCTTTAAAAATCGATAGTCACGGTTCAAGTGAGAGTTGGAGGTGGCATGTGGCGTCATCGCGAAGGGTGCGTTGAGGCGAAGCAACTTCATGTGGAGCGTGTAGCCATTAGATGAAAATACCAGGAGTTGGTCCATTTCACCCCTGGTTAAGTGGACAAGCTCTATGTATCTAGGGTAGTGAAATAACCCTCTATAAATAGGAGGTGGCTGGTTGTGCAGCCATCTCTTTTGGCTATCTCTTTTGGGATTAGAGCTCTTGCACTCTTTGTTTCTATTTCTCTAGTATTTGCTCTAGGTTGAGATTCGTAGGTGTTTTGTACTCTGCATCTGTGTACTTGTGATTAAGAGAGGAAGGGTGGTTGTAACCATTCGTGGTCCAACGTTGTTCAAATCAAGTACTCAATTTTGATTTGCTACAGTTTTTATTTGTTTTGCCTCCTCTCTCAAACCCCTCTTCTCTTTTGATTCTAGTGAGAAGTGTTGATTTCTTGAGTTGTGGCTTGTCTTGGGGTTGCCTTGGGGTGAAGATCACTCTCTAGACCATTGCTAACATCAGGTTTGAGCAGTTTGTGGTCGTGATCTAACATCACCTCGATTTGAGTTCGTTTGAGAAAACCCCAATAAAACCCCAATCAAATGGGGGGTTTTAAATCTATTTGCACAGTTGTAATTTGCTCTAGATCGAACTACACAAAACATCATATTCACTCTATGCTTACTGTTTGTGAAGTTTGCCAAACTTCTGTGCAGATTTTGAGGCGTGACACTATTGCCCGCTGTGTGGCACTGTCGTGGTCCGGTGCTGCCGGCCATCAGAGCGGCACTGTTGCTCGGCTAGAGATGGTAATGGTACCCGCGACCCGATACCCGATGGGTATTTACTCTATTAGGGTATGTATGTGGGCTGAATATTCTACCCGTGGGTATATTATTGGGCAAAAATCTTCACCCAATGGGTAAACGGGTATTAGAACGTTCCGCCTTCACCCATACCCGTTAACCTGTGGGTATAAAATACCCAATATAAACTTAGCCCAATCATGAATTTGGACTTTAGTCATCCATCTTTTTTACTATTTAACAACCTTTTAGGCCATAATGTCATAGAAGGCTTAACGACAATTTAATGACCATGTAATGGAACACGTAATGTGTTATGTAGTACTATCCTAGTGTTACTACTTTATCCAATTATCTTTAGTGTGTTGAATGGATGGTTAAATGTTGCTAGAAATTTTGTAATGGTAATTAGATGGATATACTTGACATTTGTATAATATAAAATTTTGATAGATGTTTAATTTTTGTGGGTATGAGTGACCCGATGGGTGACCCATACCCACATGGGTATGTGTATGGGGGTAAATCCATACCCACCAGTGTATATGGGTGACCCGATGGGGTTATTTTTGTGTCGTGGGTATGGGTATGGGGTAGTAATACTTGGTGGGTATTTACCCATTGCCATCTCTTTGCTCGGCCTCCTCTGTAATTTTGGTTCTGGTTTTCTCCTTGCTTGCAGTTTGGTATAGTCGATGTTGGATTGATTATTACTATCGTATGCAGTTTTGTGAGTCCCGTGGGGTTCGTGTTGAAATTGGGATCAATTCATAGTGCTGTCGAGTAGAAGAAATTATAGTGGTTCCCATTCATCCCTCCCTCTGATCACCTCACCAGTCCTTCAATTGGTATCAAAGCTGGTTAAGGATCTCTCCACCTTAATCAATTTAGATCCTCATAGGCGACATGGAACGAGGTGTTAGCAAACCTCCGTTCTTCGATGGGATGAACTACCCATATTGGAAGATTTGCATGTCTACATATTTTTAGAGTATCGGGTATCAAGTTTGGGAGATATGCCTCGATGCTGCATTCAATGCCTAGGGTGCTCGAATCACTGCTCTTCAGATGGAGTACCATGATTCGGACAACAAGGCTCGAAACACCTTGTTCTCGGGTCTTTCACTTATTGAGTTTGAGCGAGTTGGACATTTGGGTACGGCTCACAAGATCTGGTCCACCCCTGAGAAATTTCTTGAGGGAAATGATCATATAAAGACCAAAGTCATTGAGACGTACTAGCAAGAGCATGAGATCTTTGTCCAGTTGGCTAAAGAGACGATCGACACCATGTTCTCTCGATTCTAGTCAATTGTGAACAAGATGCAAACCAACAAGGCACAACTTCCCTATGATGATAATGAGAGAGCGCTCAAGTTACTACATGCTCTAGATCAAAGGGTTTGGGGGTGGTGGTCTCATCGATCATTGAGTTGTCCAACTATGAGACTCTCACCGTGGATGAGCTTTTCGGCAAGCTCAAGTACACAGAGATCGACCACCAGAATAAGCCCGCGTACCCTACAATTAAACAACATAATCTCAAGTTCCCTGCCTTCGCCAAACAGCCCAAGGTGCCACCTAAAACGGATCTAGCCAACTTAAAATGTTTCTGACATCAATCGCCACCTCGTCCACATGTCAAGGTCCCGGCTTCGTCGGCACCAGCATGTGAAGTCCCCTTCCATTTTCGGTTGCCAACCCAAGCTGGTTGGCGCCTACCCTAAGTCGTCTCACTCACTCTAGAACACCCCCCGACTACTACAGAGGCAGCTGAAGCAACAACATCCATCATGACAAAAAAGTGCAAGTCCTCCTCTGAGGACTTCTCGTCCATCTCCGCAAAGAATCCTAAGTCATCTTCATCGCCTGATGACTTCGAATCAAAAATACTACCTACACTAACGGAGCCTGATGGATTCCGCAAGGCCAAATGTGTAACACATACATTTGAAAGGGAAATGTGCCCTTGGGCCATTTCTATAAATGTTTTGGTGATTAGATGTCCAACACATATTGTTTTGAGGTGATATGTGTCAAATTATAAAGAAGTGCAAATCAAGAATCAAGGTATGTTTCTAGCCTTAATGAGTTGTTTTTGATACTAACATATTTCCCTAAGTGCTAGGAATAGTGTCAAAGCAAATAAGAATCGAGTGGAGAAGTTTGGTTGAGTCCAGCCAAACCTGCACCAGCCTTCGGTGCACCAGACTGTCCGGTGCGCACCGGACAGTGTTCGGTGCCCAGGCTGGTTCAGCAGCGAAGTCGCTGCTCTCGGGAATCGGCGAGAGCGACATGGCTAAAAATCACCGGACTGTCCGGTGAGCCATCAGCGCCTGCGCTCAATGCTCAGCGATGAACTCGTCGCTCTCGGGAATTCACCGAGGGCGCCGGGCTAAAATTCACCGGACTATCCGGTGTGCACCGGACTATCCGGTGAGCCAACGGCGCCCGCGGCCAATGGTCAGCAGCGTGATCAACGGGCGACAAGTGGCCTAAGCCAACGGTCGCTTGGCGCACCGGACTGTCCGGTGCGCCAAGGGGACCGAAAGTCCAACGGTTTGGTTTGCTAGAAAAGTAAGGAGATCGGGCACCAGACAAGGACTGTTCATGTCCGGTGGTGCACCGGACTGTCCGGTGCGCCACCCAACAGAAGGCAAGAGTTGCCTTCCAAATGGAACTCCAATGGCTCCTAGCTGCCTTGGGGCTATAAAAGGGACACCTAGGCGCATGGAGAACTACACCAAGCCTCCATTGAACATTCTAAGATGCCTAGACTCCGCAACCACGCAATCGGATCATCGTGTTTGAGATTTGAGCACCTCTTGAGTTGTAAACTCCCTGCGCTGTGTTTGTGTGTTCACGTCTTGACTTGTGTGCGTGTGTTTGCTATGATTCTTGTGTGTGTTTCTTTCCCTTCCTTACTCTTGTGCTTTTGTGTGATCAACTTTGTAAGGGTGAGAGGCTCCAACTTGTGGAGATTCCTCACAAACGGGAAAACAACGATAAGGAAGAAAACTGTGGTATTCAAGTTGATCATTGGATCACTTGAAAGGGGTTGAGTGCGACCCTCGTCCATGGGATGCAACAATGTGGAAGTAGGCAAGTGTTATACTTGGCCGAACCATGGGATAAAAACATCGTGTCTCTTGCGGTGCTTTTCTCTGTGATTGATTTCTTCTCAAGAGCTCTCGCTATAGCAACTTGGTTTAATCTAACTAACATTTTATAAACCAATTTTGTGCTATTTAGTATTTGGTTTTGTAGGATCACTTATTCACCCCCCTCTAGGTGCTCTCAATTGGTATCAGAGTCGTACCCTTCATTTAAGGGACTAACCGCCTGAAGAGATGGATCCTAAGGGCAAGGGAGATGGTGATCAATGAAAAGAAGGAGTCCCTCTTCAACGAGCCAAGAGATGACAAGCCCTCTAACTCAGGCTCGAGTCACAAGAATAGGGATGGATGGATGGGAAGAAGAAGAGGCGCATTAAGAAGATCATCTACTACAACAGCGACGCCTCCTCTTCTTCACTAAGGGATGACGATGATGAAGTCTCTTCATTGAAAAAGAAAACGGTTAATCAAAACTATTCTTTTGATTATTCCTACATCCCTTACAATTCGAACGCTCATTTACTATTGATTCCACTTGGAAAACCCCCACACTTTGATAGAGAGGATTATTCTTTTTGGAGTCATAAAATGCGTAGTCATTTATTTTCCCTCCATCCTAGTATCTGGGAGATTGTTGAAAATGGACTGCATTTTGATAGTACTGACAACCCCGTATTCATAAATGAGCAAATACATAAAAATGCCCAAGCTACTACTGTTTTGCTAGCATCTCTATGCAGTGATGAATACAACAAAGTGAGTGGTTTGGACAATGCCAAGCAAATCTGGGATACCCTCAAGATCTCTCATGAGGGGAATGATGCCACCATGATCACCAAAATGGAACTGGTGGAAGGTGAGCTGGGGAGATTCGCTGTGATAAGGGGAGAAGAGCCAACACAAACGTACAACAGGCTCAAGACCCTTGTCAACAAAATCCGAAGCTATAGGAGTACAAGATGGACGGACCATGACGTCGTCCGACTCATGCTCAGGTCATTTACAGTTATTGATCCTCATCTTGTGAACCTTATTCGTGATAACCCTAGGTACACCAAGATGACGCCCGAGGAAATCCTCGAAAAACTCGTAAGCAAGCGTATGATGGTGAAGGAAGCAAGGTATGTGGACGACGCGTTAAACGGACCGCTTCCTCTCTATGAGCCGCAGCCCATTGCTCTCAAGGCAACTAGTAGCAAAGAGGCGCTACCTAGCATGGTAGCACAAGTGGAGGCTGTCGGGCTCAACGAGGATGAAATGGCGCTCATCATCAAGCGCTTCAAGACTACCTTGAAGGGACGCAAGGAGTTTCCCAACAAAAATAAATCAAGGGGAAAGCGCTCCCGCTTCAAGTGTGGTAAGTCTGGTCATTTTATTGCACAATGCCCCGATAATAACAATGACCAGGCACAAGAGAAGAAAGGGAGGAAAGAAAGAAAGAAGAACTACAAGAAGGCGAAGGGCGAGGCGCACATTGGAAAGGAATGGTGTTGGGACTTGTTCTCAAATGCTATGAGATAAGAACAAGGCAACACAAAGTATTAATGGTTAAAGACCTTCGTCCTTTGAAGCATTATCTCCCTTAGGATATAATGATCTTCAGACGAAGGTCATGAAGGACGTACCTTCATCTCAGTATTATAACAATGAAAGTAGAAGCATATGAAACATGGAAAATAACATGAATAATTACATGACATCATTGAGATATTTTTATTATATCATCATGAACAAATATGAACAATATCGAATTACATTTGTACCTTCGGCTTGAGAGAAGGAGAAAATCCAGATGACGTGCGAGTGAATACCAATCAACGTGAATAGTACAAGGGTACTGTTCATCTATTTATAAGCACGGGGCGCAGCCCGGACAAAATTACATTTGTGCCCTTGATAACTAATCATAACCATGACACAAGTTATCATGGACTAAACGGTCTTTTACTCTTTAAGTCGATGCTGCCCTTCGTCTCAAGGCACGTCGTCATGCCGAAGCACCCTGGATTGTAGCTTCGGCACCGCTTCTGTTTTGATCTTCCGCAGGTGTTTCTTCTCACAGGACCTTCGGCGATGAAGCAGACCCCCAACAGTAGCCCCTTCACGGTGCCAAATCATTTTTCGTAACGAGCTTGACCCGTGAAAAATTCTCTTAGGCTTCAGAATGCCGAAGGTCTGAAAAACACCTTCCCTGAGCTCGTTGTCGAGAAACGATTAAATATTCCGAGTACGAGATGGTCCCACCATACGACGGGTACGTGCGATTTGGTGATTCACCTTCTCACGCACTATGGTCCACTGTTCAATGGTTGCGGGCGACTGTTCAGCGTGTGCGAGCGGCTTGGCGATTTACCTTCCCACCTGCAACACTATATAAACAGACGGGTAGGTGTGAATTACCACAACATTTATTACTATTGCAATATTGTGCTGCTGAAAATTTTGACCATAGCCAAAGCTTATTCATCGTGTTCTCAATCAAAGCATCGTCTTGTTTTAGCTTCATCATAAGAGGGAGCTTCGACAAGATTGCAAAAAGTCATCAACTTCATCAAAATCGTGAGAAATTCAGTATCAAATGGCCAGAGTGCGCTCAACAACTAGAATTACGTGCGACGGAGAGGAGGCCGAAGCTGCTGAAACTGCCCCAATCTCCGAAGTAATGAGACAATCGGGACTGGTTGTAACAGAGGGTGCCTCTGACGAAGGTGCACTTGCTTCCGAAGCTGAACAGGCTGACATTGAAGAGGGTAATGCTGATGAAGAAGAGATAGATTATAACACTATCATGCCATCCAAACCCAGCCACTTGGACTTCAGAAAGTCTACTGTCTCTGCGGCTGATATGCCCATGATGTTAAAGCTAGGCTACTTTGGGGAAGCTGAGAAGAAGCTAATTCATTTTGGCAGGGAAGAAACCACTCCGAAGCCAGAAAATGATGAGGTAGTAGTTTTCAGAAGTTTCTTCAAAGTAGGATTGAGGTTTCCTTTGCATGAAATGATTGGGGATGTTTTGGAAGATTTCGAAATTTATCTTTATCAGCTGACTCCTAACGCCATCGTTAGGCTCAGCATCTTTATTTGGGCTCTTCGAAGCCAAGGAGTGGAGCCGCTTGCCGAAGCTTTCTGCTGGGTGCACGAGCTTCATTATCAGACGAAGGCTAGAGAAGATGGGCTTTACGAGAATTTCGGTTGTTACAACTTTGCTTATCGCAAAGATATAAAGACTCTGGTGGTCAGCTATCGCACCAAATGGCCAACCGGTTGGAAGAATGAGTGGTTTTATGTTAAGGTTGATGAGAAGAAGGAGAAGATAGTTCAGAGCCCACTGGTCCTAACCTTCAGGTTAACTAGGCCCCTGTGCGACATGCTGCAAGGGTCACCATGCCGAGAAGTTGTGGGCGAATTCCGAGTTGTGTCTGAGCATATCGGTACTAGAGATTTGGTGCAGGAATACTTAGCCAATAGAGTATTTCCGACGTTAAAGGAATGGAATATGCCGAAGCTTAAAGGAGAAAAGAAAAAAGAATGAACTTGTTCGACTGCCCTATCACTTCAAGTTCAAGAAACATTTCAAAGAGCCTTGCCAAGAACGGTTGGAAATGATTGAAGCTATGTGCAATGAAATTTTGGGCAACTACACTAAGAAAGAAGATCAATTGATGACCGCGGCCTTCGGCACCCGACCAAAACAAAGGCTGAACCAAGTAATGGATTCCCTGAAATTTGAATACCCTGACTATGAACGATTAAGCAAGGGTGTCGAAGGGCCAAAGCAAAAAAGAGTTGTCAATGTTATGAAGAGACAAGCTGCTAGAATGATAGAAGAAGATGAGAAAGCTTTAAAGAAGAAAAAATCTAGCCCTGAGCCGAAGGTGGCTGTTCCGAAGAAAATAAAAGCTGCGGCTGCGAAGCCAAGAACAACTGATATAGAGGAAGAAGTTCCTTCAACTCCTCCTGGTGCTGACATGGAGGAAATTTTAAAGGTAATGACCGAATCTTTACCTCTCGAGCTAAGTCCACTAGGGCCACAACTTATGAAGCTTTTATAGAAGAAGGAGGAGCCTGCGGTAATCAAGAAGCCTGCTAAAAAAAGGCGAAGGATCATTACTGTTATTGATGCTTTTGAAGAAACGCCACCATCGGCTTCGGCATCAAAACACCAGTTGCCGAAGACACTGCAGCTACCGAGGCTGCCCCTGCCGAAGCTGAGACGGCCGAAGATACAAATCTGGAGAGCACTTTTTCTGATATTGATAAGATGCTTTTGAACATGGCTGCGGAAGAAGCTGCTGCAGCTGCTGAAGAGACTCTGGCCCCAGCGCCCGGGAAAGAGAAGGGGAACGAGAAGAAGATTGCCGAAGATACTTTGAAGGAAAAGGATTTTAATTTTCAAAACATACTTGGGCAAAAGCTGTCTAAAGCTGAAAAGGAAGAGCTGAGGGATTATGCAATATCATGCGGCTATCAACCAGAAGCATTGCTCTTCGGTGGCGTTGACGAAGAGAGCTTAGGATGTCTCCAGGACCGGACTAGAGCGAAGGTTGTCAGCACTCTATCAAAGAGTGTTGGCTTTCCGAAGCTTGAGGCCGACCTCAGCAGATACCGGCACCAACATATCGCCGGTAGCTTATTTTATTCTAATTTTAAGGTAAAATTCCTACCTTAACTTTTTTATTATTTTCGAGATGAAGGTTGCTTCTGATGAAGGTTATTTTTTCAGAGTCTACTACTAAGTAAAACCTTGAGGATGCAACAAGACCTCGAGGACAATCAAAATAAGATTATAATTGATGACTTAGAGGCCAAAATTAAAGATTTTGAAGTTGCTCTAGAGAAGAAAGATTTCGTGATTCAAACAATGGAGGTTTCGCTGGCAGAAGCCCAAGCCGAGATTGCTAAATTAAACAGTGAACTCTCCACGAAATCAAAAAGCTTCGAACAAGAGAAGAAGGATTTTGATGCAAAGCTTGAAGCTGAAGTTGCAAAGAGTTCGAACTTGCAAAAGTCATTGAAGGAACTTCAAGATAAATGTCTGAACTTCGGCAACCGTTGCGTGCAATGACTGAAGCAGGTCTTCAACTCAGTTGGAGCCAGTTCTGAAAAGTTTAAACCTTTAGCTGAAGACCTGCCAGGCATCTTCGATCATATTGAAGGCAAAGTTGATGCTCTTGATGAAGTCATAGTTGGGCATGGTGACTTCTGCGCTCTGCTAGCTTCTCGTGGCACAGCTGTTGCTTTTATAAAGGCTAGTTGCACACACGAGAATATTGTAAACAGGCCAAACTTCAGCCTATCACCAGCGGACTTGAATGCCATCCCCGGCCTGGCCCGAAGCATTGGGAATAGATTCATAACTCAAATTTGGGCGAAGGGTGGACGAAGCTTGGATGGTGACAAAGCTCGACATCACCTCAAACCAGTAATAAACTCATACCTTGTGCTTACCTTTTCTTTGAAACTTGAATTTACCTTATAACGCTTTGTTATGTGCAGGATGACGAAGCCGAAGAGCAATGATCCGAAGCTTGGTGGATGATCCGAAGCTTAGCGGATGGTGTTGAAGCCGAAGACATTGCTATGAAAAACTTTAGAGAAACTTTTGAATTATTCTTGTGAAAATATTGTAATTTAAGAATCAGATACTACTCTGTAAATTTGTCCATACCTTGTGAAAGGGAAATGTGCCCTTGGGCCATTTCTAAGTATTTTGGTGATTTAGTGTCCAACACAAGTGCCTAAGTGTAAAAAGGTGGACAAGGTACAAATCAAGAATTAAGGTATGTTTCTCAGACTTAGTACATTGTTTTATGGACTAATGTATTGTGTCTAAGTGCTGGAAACAGGAAAAATCCAATTGATAAATGTCTTGGCTCGAGCAGCCAAGAATCTGCTGAGTCTGCAAGCACCGGACTGTCCGGTGGTGCACCGGACAGTGTCCGGTGCGCCAGGCTGGCTCGAGCGAAGTGGCCGCTCTCGGGAATTCACCGGCGACGTACGACTAAAATTCACCGGACTGTCCGGTTTGCACCGGACTGTCCGGTGAGCCAACCGTCGACCGGGCCAACGGTCGGCCGCGCAATCTGCGCGGGACACGTGGCCGAGCCAACGGCTAGAAGACGGCACCGGACTGTCCGGTGCACCAACGGCTCTCAGGCTGCCAACGGTCGGCTTCGCCATTTAAGGAAGGAAATCGGGCACCGGACAGTGTCCGGTGTGCACCGGACTGTCCGGTGCCCCCGATGACAGAAGGCAAGAATGGCTTTCCAAACTTGTGCTCAACGGCTCCTAGCTGCCTTGGGGCTATAAAAGGGTCCCCTAGGCGCATGGAGGAGATCACCAAGCATCCTTTGAGCATCATTGATCACTCACACTTCATTCTCGCGCACTTGTTTGACATTCTAGTGATTTGAGCTCCGTTCTAGTGTGCTAGTCTCTTGAGCTCAAGTCTTGGTTTTGCGTGTGCGTATTCGCTGTGATCTTTGTGTCGTGTGTGAGTTGCTAATCCCTCCCTTGCTCTGTGATTCTTCGTGAACATCTTGTGTAAGGGCGAGAGGCTCCAAGCTGTGGAGATTCCTCGCAAACGGGATCAAGAGAAGCAAAGCAACACCGTGGTATTCAAATTGGTCTTTGGACCACTTGAGAGGGGTTGATTGCAACCCTCGTCCGTTGGGACGCCACAACGTGGAGTAGGCAAGCGTTGGTCTTGGCCGAACCACGGGATAACCACTGTGCCATCTCTGTGATTGATATCTCTTGGTTATTGTGTTGTGTTGAGATCCTTCTCTAGCCACTTGGCATATTACTGTGCTAACAAGTAACCAAGTTTTGTGGCTTAAGTTTTTGAAGTGCTACAGGATCACCTATTCACCCCCCCTCTAGGTGCTCTCAATTGGTATCGGAGCCGTTCTCTTCACAAAGGGACTAACCGCCCGAAGAGATGGATCCTAAGGGGAAGGGAATCGTGATCAACGACAAAGAGAAGGAATCCTTCGTCAACGAGCCGAAGGACGACAAGCCTACCGACTCCGGCTCGGGCCATAGACGGAAGGAAGGGAAGAAGAAGAAGACAAGGCGCATCAAGGAGATCATCTACTACGACGATAGTGATGAGTCTACTTCTTCCCAAAAGGACGACGACAACGACTACAAAAAGACGGTCAATTCGAACTTTTCATTTGATTATTCTCGTATTCAACATAGTTCGAATTCGCATTTGCTTTCCATTCCTCTTGGCAAACCTCCACACTTCGATGGGGAGGACTACGGATTTTGGAGTCACAAAATGCGTAGTCACTTATTCTCTCTTCATCCAAGCATATGGGAGATTGTAGAGAATGGAATGAAGTTTGATAGCTCGGATAATTCCATGCATATAAATGAACAAATTCATAGAAATGCACAAGCTACTACTGTTCTCTTAGCGTCTTTGTGCAGGGAAGAGTATAACAAGGTGAGCGGCTTGGACAATGCCAAGCAAATATGGGACACCCTCAAGATCTCACACGAGGGGAATGACATCACCATGCTCACCAAAATGGAGTTGGTGGAGGGCGAGCTTGGACGATTCGCCATGATAAGGGGAGAGGAGCCAACTCAAACGTACAACCGGCTCAAGACCCTTATCAACAAAATAAGGAGCTACGGAAGCACGCGATGGACGGACCACGACGTCGTCCGCCTAATGCTAAGGTCCTTTACCGTTCTTGATCCTCATCTCGTGAACAATATTCGTGAGAATCCCAGGTACACGATGATGACGCCCGAGGAAGTACTTGGAAAATTCGTAAGCGGGCGGATGATGATCAAGGAGGCAAGATACGTCGACGACGCGTTGAACGGTCCAATCCACGAGCCTCAACCCATTGCTCTCAAGGCAACAAGGAGCAAGGAGTCGCTACCTAGCAAGGTGGCGCAAGTTGAGGCGGCCGGGCTCAATGATGAAGAGATGGCTCTCATCATCAAGAGATTCAAGACGGCGCTAAATGGTCGCAAGGGGCAGCCAAGCAAGACCAAGACAAAGGGGAAGCGCTCATGCTTCAAATGTGGTAAGGTTGGTCATTTTATTGCTAACTGTCCCGAAAATAATAGTGAACAGGACCAAGGGAGCAAGAGGGAGAAGAAGAAGGCATACAAGAAGGCAAAGGGCGAGGCACATCTAGGAAAGGAGTGGGATTCGGATTGCTCCTCCTCCGACTCCGACAAGGAAGGACTCGCTGCCACCGCCTTCAACAAGTCATCCCTCTTCCCCAACGAGCGTCTCACATGCCTTATGGCAAGGGAGAAGAAGGTATGTACTCGAGACTCTACGTATGCTTCTTCAAGTGAGGATGATTCTAGCGATGAGGAAATAGATTACTCTAGCTTGTTCAAGGGATTGGATAGAAATAAAATTGATAAAATCAATGAATTGATTGATGCCTTGAATGAAAAGGATAGGCTTTTAGAAAAGCAAGAGGATTTGTTGTATGATGAACATGATAAATTTGTAGAGGCACAAAAATCCTATGCTTTAGAAGTTAAAAGAAATGAAATGCTTTCTTATGAACTATCCACTTGTCATGAAACCATTTCTACTTTACAAGGTGTTAACAATGATTTAAATGCTAAATTAGAAGTAGCAAATAAATCTAATTCTTGTGTAGAACATGTTATGATTTGCACTAGGTGTAAGGATTTTGATATTGATGCCTATTGTTGGTGGCTTGTTCTCAAATGCTAAGAGTTAAGAACAAGGCAACATAAAAAGTGTTAAATGCTAAAGTCCTTCGCCCTTCGAAACATTATGCTCCTTTGGGAGGTAATGATTTTAGGACGAAGGTCATAAAAGACGTACCTTCGTAGATACAATAAGAAATGACGAAGGATTCAAATAAAGCGCGAAATATAAACACCAACATAGAATCATTTCTATTTTATTAACATGAAGAAATAGAAATGATTTCAAATCACAAATGTACCTTCGGTCTTGAGAGAAGGTAAAAAGTACAAGCGTGACGCAAAAGCCAATGCCAAGTCAGCGTGAACAGTACGGGAGTACTGTTCATCTATTTATAGACGCGGGACGCAGCCCACGTAAAATTACATCCATGTCCATTACATTTGTTAATGACTTATGGAAATCTGTCGAGGCCCACGTAGTCTTTTCATCTTTAAGTCGGTTCCCCTTTCCGCTATCGTGACGAAGCTTCCATGCACACAGCTTCGGCTGCGCACCTTCGTAGAGCTTGGTAATCAGCTCGCCCTTCGTCTGGTTCAAGCTTCGTCCTGACCGTGCTTTATAATTCTGAGACCGAAGATACCTGTTCACATAATCCACTTGGAAGACATTGTCAAATCATGTTTTTGAGGACCTTCGGAGGATGAAGGCCCCCAACAGTAGCCCCTCGCAATATTAATTTGTCAATAATAAATTCAGATTGCGATATGGACGAAGGCCTTGAGCCGAAGGTCCGAAAAAACACCTTCCCTTTGCTAGAATAGCAACATTCACTGACAAGCGGGGCCTTTTAATTGTCGACGCCCTGGGCGTATAAATAAGATCGCACCGCAAACTCATTTGGTACGCACACTTGCCATCTGCTTCGGCCCACTAAAATTTTTAGCTCTTGTGCGCTAAGATTTGCTGGTCTTTTTGATTTTGAAGCTTCGGCCTCGGGAACAATTTTTTAGCGTTTCCGAAGATGTCTGAAGGCAAGAAGATCCCTGCTGAGACGAAGCTGAGTCTCGAGGAGGAGAAGAATCTGGGGTTCCTGATAGCGATGGCAGAGACCAATACAGAGAAAATCACCAAGGAGATTCTCGAAGGTTTGTCCGAAGATACTGGTGACATCGACAGCTATGATGTAGAGAGTGGTGGGGAAGAGGCCGAAGATCGTCCATGGCGGCCAAGTCACACGGTTTTCGGGAAAACCACTATCAAGCAGAGCCATATTGATAATATGAGGGGGAGGTATTTTCGAGATGTATCTATTGTGAGAGCTGACGCTGGAGAAAAGACTTCTCCCACTCCCGAAGAAGATGAAGTTGTAATCTTCCGAAGCTTTCTCAAGGCTGGGCTTCGATTCCCCCTGAGCAACTTTGTTGTTGAGGTACTGAAAACATTCCAAGTCTACCTTCATCAACTTACTCCCGAAGCTATCATAAGAATGGGGATTTTTGTCTGGGCTGTGAGAAGCCAAGGTTTGGAACCAAACGCTAAAAGCTTCTGCAATATTCACGAATTGTTATATGAAACGAATCCCTGGGGAAAAGAACAATATCACAACAATTTTGGGTGCTATAGCTTCGGTGCCCGCTCCGGGTCGAGCTGCCCTGTGCCGACCTTTCGGAAGAGATGGCCCGGAGCCTGGATGACAGAGTGGTTTTATGTGAAGAATAACTTATCAGCGCAAGAAAATGTTAAGAGTATTATTATGTGCCCCATCTGGCAACGCTTCGGACTTCGAAGGCCGAAGGTTGAAATGGACGAAACAGCCGAGGAATGCCAAAGAGCCTTCGGCATAGCCTGCTCTTTCATTGGGACAAGGGACTTGGTCCAAGAGCACATTGCCTTCAGAGTATGGCCACTTACAGAAAAGTGGGAAATGCCGAAGGAAACCATTAAAGAGTCCGACGAAGGCGGACTAGTTAGACTGAAATACACATTCAAATATGCAGATAAATTTGTTGAACCTGATGATGACTGGCTAAAGAGCATTGAAACTTTAAGTGATGAACTACTTGGGGCATATTCGAAGGCCGAAAATACTGCGCTATCAGCAGCCTTCGGAGGCCGAAAGAAGAAAAGACTCAACCGTGTGTTTGACGCAGTCGGGTTTATGTACCCCGACTATCACTATCCGGTATTGGGTCGCAAAAGGAAAAATACTTCTCCTGCGACAGAAGCTACCACAAGTGCCCCTAGTGAGCCAGCGCCTCAAAGAAAAAAGATGAAGGTGCTCACCCATCGGACACGCTTTATTGAGCCGGCCACAGTGCCAGAATTCATTGGTGAAGCTTCTTTGGCCTCTGAAGCTACAGAACCAGCTCCAGTGCCGAAGATGGAAGAGAAGACTGAAGCGCCTTCAGCAGTAGAAAAGCCGAAGATTGACGAGCCAAAAATGTCTGAAATCTTAAGTCCTTCGGTAAATGTCGAAGCAATAAAAAACCAAAAAGGGCCATCGGTGACCCCAAAAAGGAAAAGAATGGTAAACATACTAGATGTCTTGGAGACAATTAAGTCTTCAAGCACAACTCCAAAAAAGAGTGTTGAAGTTGCTGAAGCTTCTACTGAAGCTTCAACGCAACAAGCTGAAGCTGAAGCTGGGCCTTCAGAGCCCTACAAGGAGCAACCTTTAGAAGCCGAAGCAATAAAAATATCAGAACCAGTTGCAGTTGGAGAAATTGACACTGCCATCCCCGAAGCTCCTGCCAGCGTATGCGATTACATTATACGACACGCTTCGGGGAAGAAACTATCTGCAGAAGAAACTTATGAAGCCAACCATTATGCGAAAGAGCTAAAATATCCGAAGGGGGCAGTAATATTCAATGGGACAAATGAAGATGACTTCCTATACTGCCTACCTGATAATAAAGAACTATCTGTCTGCCGAGAGATGGCCAGGAGTATAGGCTTCCCGAAGCTCGAAGCTGGGTTATGCGCTATGACGAAGGAAGATCTTGCGGATAGTCTTGCATATAATAGCCTGGAGGTTTGGGAATTAGACTTTTTGAAAAATTTTTACAATACGTAATTCATTCCTTTATTCTTATATAGACTCTCTTTTTTTTATAGGGTTTAATCCTGAGCAACGCATTGAGAGCACAAAAGAGTGCCGAAGATGAGAGTTATGAGATTGCGTTCAACAATTTGCGCTCCGAAGTTATCAAACTGAGAAACGAGGCTCTGGAAAAGGATAAAATTCTGCTTACGCTGGTAGACAAAGTAAAGAAGGACGAAGCTGCTTCAAAAACCCAGGCCGAAGCCCAAAAGCGCGAAATTAAAGATCTTCAGAAACAGCTGGCTAGAGCTAGAGAGGAGCGCGTGCTTGAGGAAACAAAACGGGAACTCAGTGATCATATGGTCAACAAATTGGAGTCAAGAGTTAAAGAACTTCGTGCATCTCAGAGGAAATGTTATATTAAATCTATAGAATGCGTGAATAAAATTAAAACCAGCTTCGCCAGCGTGGGCGCCTTTTCCAGCGAAGAGAATTTCTCTCGAGGCAATCCCGAAGGTCCACTGGAATGGATTAGTCACGAAGCAGAGGCCTTCGAGGAGATCCTGAGCAGTCGTGGCGATATCTGCGCTTTTTCGGGCGCCAGAGGAATTGCTTCTGTCTTAGAGAAAAAAGGTTGCGAGCATGTGAAATTTTTAGCTCAGTCCGAAGCTACCTTATCTTCCGAAGACATCAAGGACCCCTCGGCCGAAGCAAGCGTGGTGGGTGGCAAATTTTTTACTGATATCTGGAACGACGGCGGCCGAGGAATGGCACAAGAAATCATCCAAAGGAGCGAAAAAGGCATTCATGATGCTAGGAAAGTGGCAGAAGCTGCCGAAAGGAGTACAGAGCCCGAAAGGCAATTAGGTACCAATTAGTCGCTCTTGTTGTGTTGTAATTTTTATTTCAAACTTTGCTCACGGTTTGTAATAGTAATGAAGAAATATTCTTTTGCCTCAGAAGCTGCTGAATCAACTGCCGACCCGCACACAAAAGGTGATGATGAAATTAAACAAATGGCCGAAGCTATCATGGACAAAGTTGTTGATCAGCTTCTAAATGAAGCCGCCGAAGCGGTATTAAGAGAAGACTAGATGCTATTTAGAAAAAACATTTAAAGTGTGATCTATGTAACATTTTGTACATTTGAATGTAATATACAAGTTTCTTTTCATTATTCAATTCTTTACGATGCATGAAACTCTACATACATACCATTTTTGAGCCTTCGGCGAAAAAACACCTTCCCTTCTTTTCATGCTTCGTGAAGAAAATATTCTCCGTTAAAACTGTTCTGATAAGTCACATCCATGCTTCGTGAAAGCATTCTCCGAAGCTATACAATTTCGATATTGCTCTGACGAAGCTTGTCCATGCTTCGTAAAAATATTCTCCGAAGCTGTATTCCGAATTTATACAATTTCGATATTGCTTTCTCAAAGCATTCTTCCGAAGGTCGATACTGTGTACCCTTCTCTTGCAAAATGCAATATGATGTATGATGCTTTATGCTATGCAAGATGATGTGATGATGTTATGTTATGCAAATGACCTTTGTTCCGAAGATACACACAAAATTTATTCGTAAGCTCTACATTCCCTTAGGAACGTCTTTGGAGCTTCTTCGTCTTTTACTTAGACGGTATCAGCGTTGACTTTTCGCTGTAAGCCTCCCTTAGGAGCTTCTTCGTCTTTTACTTAGACGGTATCAGCGTTGACTTTTCGCTGTAAGCTCTGCATTCCTTTAGGAACGACTTTTGAGCAGAAAACTTACACTGCGCTCCCTTTGGAACGGCTTTTTATGACTTCATGAACCTACTCTGCGTTCCTTAGAACGACTTTCTGTTAATCCGAAGGATTTTTAATATTTCGAAGGTCCTCCTTGTTAACACAAAAACTTCACCAACTTAATCCTGTGGAGAAAATAGATTTTCCTCGTGGGAGACAGCGAAATTATTACATGGAAACAATCAATGTTTTTTGCTACGGAGAATAGAACTGAATGGAAAAGAGTGCTATCAAAGGTAGGATATGTGTCAATAAATGTGCTTCGACTCTGGCACAGTGCTGTTGACTGTGCGAGCTTCGGATTGTTCTCTGAAGTCCCTTTGATGTGGAGCATATTGACTCCCTTCTGGCTGTTGACCCTGTTGCAATGGAGGTGGAGGCGGGGGCTGTTGCCAGGAAGCTTGAGGTTGACTTGCCGAAGCTACAGAAGCTGCAGGGTGGTTGTCTATGTATTGTGGGATGTAAGGCGGATGATACGAAGCAGTATGCATGACCTGCTTCGGCTGAACTTGTTGAGATGTAGCTTCGGCTATCTCCTTTTGCTTCTGGATTGTAATATGGCACGTCCTGGTGGTATGGCCCTTGCCTTCTCCACAGAACAAGCAAAACAATTTCCTTGGCTGATCTCCGAATCTTCCGCCGAAGCCCCTGGCGCCTCTGCCTCTCGGAGCTGGTGGCCGGAAGAAAGCTTGTTGTTGCCCCGAAGCCTGCGAGGAGCACTGCGGTCTGCTCTGCTGACTCCCCTTATCATCATTCTGAGTGGAGCTGTGGATGGACCGGACATGCCTCGGGTAGTATCTTCCTCCGAAGCCCCTGGTCATTTCAGAAAATCTGAAGGCCTCCTCCCTTCTTTGGCGAAAGTCATTGTCAGCACGAATGTACTCATCCATCTTTTGGAGCAGTTTCTCCAGGGTCTGAGGCGGCTTTCTAGCAAAGTATTGAGCTGCAGGCCCAGGACGAAGCCCCTTGATCATGGCTTCGATAACAATTTCATTGGGCACCGTTGGTGCCTGCGCCCTCAAACGTAAGAACCTTCGGACATAAGCCTGAAGGTATTCTTCATGATCCTGAATGCACTGGAACAAGGCTTGAGCTGTGACTGGCTTCGTCTGAAATCCTTGAAAGCTGGTCAGTAACATATCCTTCAGCTTTTGCCATGAAGTGATCGTTCCTGGCCGAAGGGAGGAATACCAGGTCTGAGCAACACTCCTGACGGCCATAACGAAAGACTTCGCCATGACTGCAGCATTGCCCCCATACAAAGACACTGTTGCTTCGTAGCTCATCAGGAACTGCTTCGGGTCTGAGTGGCCGTCGAACATGGGAAGCTGAGGTGGCTTATAGGATGGAGGCCAAGGTGTAGCCTGCAGCTCAGCGGACAAAGGAGAAGCATCATCGAAAACAAAATTTCCCTGATGGAAATTGTCATACCAGTCATCTTCGTTGACGAAGCCCTCCTGACGAAGGTCTTTCTGCTGAGGCCTTCTGTTTTGCTCATCATGGGTGAGGTGGCGGACTTCCTCAGAGGCTTCGTCTATCTGCCGTTGCAACTCAGCTAGCCGGGCCATCTTCTCCTTCTTCCTTTGCACTTGTTGATGTAGGATCTCCATATCCCTGATTTCTTGGTCTAGCTCTTCCTCCTGAAGCGTCGGGCTTACGGCCTTTCTCTTCTGGCTTCGGGCCTCCCGAAGAGAGACGGTGTCCTGGTTGTGGTCCAGCGGTTGCAGTGCTGAAGCCCCAATCGCTGAAGCTTTCTTCGGCGCCATAGCGAAGGTCTATAGCTTCCGAAGGTGTTCAAAAAAAACTCAAAGTGGAAGTGAGTTCACCGGCGGTGGGCGCCAATGTTGGTGGCTTGTTCTCAAATGCTAAGAGTTAAGAACAAGGCAACATAAAAAGTGTTAAATGCTAAAGTCCTTCGCCCTTCGAAACATTATGCTCCTTTGGGAGGTAATGATTTTAGGACGAAGGTCATAAAAGACGTACCTTCGTAGATACAATAAGAAATGACGAAGGATTCAAATAAAGCGCGAAATATAAACACCAACATAGAATCATTTCTATTTTATTAACATGAAGAAATAGAAATGATTTCAAATCACAAATGTACCTTCGGTCTTGAGAGAAGGTAAAAAGTACAAGCGTGACGCAAAAGCCAATGCCAAGTCAGCGTGAACAGTACGGGAGTACTGTTCATCTATTTATAGACGCGGGACGCAGCCCACGTAAAATTACATCCATGTCCATTACATTTGTTAATGACTTATGGAAATCTGTCGAGGCCCACGTAGTCTTTTCATCTTTAAGTCGGTTCCCCTTTCCGCTATCGTGACGAAGCTTCCATGCACACAGCTTCGGCTGCGCACCTTCGTAGAGCTTGGTAATCAGCTCGCCCTTCGTCTGGTTCAAGCTTCGTCCTGACCGTGCTTTATAATTCTGAGACCGAAGATACCTGTTCACATAATCCACTTGGAAGACATTGTCAAATCATGTTTTTGAGGACCTTCGGAGGACGAAGGCCCCCAACACCTGTAGTGAACACCTAGTTTCAATTTCGAGATTAAATGATGAAGTAGCTAGTCTTAATGCCCAACTTAAGACTAGCAAAAGTGATTTCGATAAGCTAAAATTTGCAAGGGATGCCTACACGATTGGTAGACACCCCTCAATTAAGGATGGACTTGGCTACAAGAGGGAAGCCAAGGACTTGACAAGCCATAAGGCTCCTATCTCCGCCAAGGAGAAAGGGAAGGCTCCTATGGCTAGTAGTACTAAAAGGAACCATGCTTTTATGTATCATGATAAGAAACAAACTAGAAATGCGTATAGGAGTTATAATGCTTATGATGATTTTGACTCTCATGCCATGTTTGCTTCTAGTCCTTCCTATATGCATGGTAGAAATATGTCTAGGAGAAATGCTATTCATCATGTGCCTAGAAAGAATATTATTCATGCTCCTAGGAAAGTAGTGAATGAACCTTCTACAATTTTGTCGGCGTTTCGAGACCGGGGGGGGTCCCTGAGCCGACGAGTAAGTGTGCCGCGTGCCCCAGCCCAGATGGGTCGAGCGCGTGGGCGAGCGCGAAGGGGGGAAGAGCGAGGTGGCCGGAGCCGGGTCGTGAGGGAGGCGGAGATCCCGCGGCCTTCGTGTTCGTCCCGCGCCCAGGTCGGGTGCGCTTGCAGTAGGGGGTTACAAGCGTCCGCGCGGGTGAGGGGAGCGAGCGGCCCCAAGAGAGCGCCTGCCCCTGCCCTCGTTCCCGCGAGGCCAACCTTCTCTAAGAAGGCCCTGGTCCTTCCTTTTATAGGCGCAAGGAGAGGATCCAGGTGTACAATGGGGGTGTAGCAGAGTGCTACGTGTCTAGCGGGGGAGAGCTAGCGCCCTAGGTACATGCCAAGGTGGCAGCTGGAGAGATCTTGGCACCCAGCTGGTGTGGTGTCGTGGCTGTTGGTGGAGCAACGGAGCCTGGCGGAGGGACAGCTGTCGGAGCTGTTGGGTCCTTGCTGACGTCCCCCTGCTTCCGTAAGGGAGCTGAGAGCCGCCGTCGTCATAGGGCTAGCGGGGCGCCATCATTGCCTATCTGGCGGAGCTAGCCAGATGGGACGTCGGTCTTGTTCTCTGTGGCCCGAGTCGGCTCGGGGTAGGGTGATGATGGCGCTTCCTGTTGACGTGGCGGACTTGTGCCCTAGGTCGGGCAACGTGGAGGCTCCTCCGAAGCCGAAGTCGAGTCTGTCCTGCATGGCCGAGGCCGAGCCCGAGCTCCTGGGTCGGGCGAGGCGGAGGTCGTTCGACAGAGGCCAGGCCGGAGTCCGAGCCCTGGGTCGGGTGGAGCGGAGTTCGCCGTCTTCCGGGGCCTTAGCCCGAGTCCGAGCCTTGGGTCGGGCGGAGCGGAGTTCGCCGTCTTCCGGGGCCTTAGCCCGAGTCCGAGCCCTGGGTCGGGCGGAGCGGAGTTCGCCGTCTTCCGGGGCCTTAGCCCGAGTCCGAGCCCTGGGTCGGGCGGAGCGGAGTTCGCCGTCTTCCGGGGCCTTAGCCCGAGTCCGAGCCCTGGGTCGGGCGGAGCGGAGTTCGCCGTCTTCCGGGGCCTTGGCCCGAGTCCAAGCCCTGGGTCGGGCGGAGCTTCCTATGGCGCCCTCGGCAAGGCCTGGCTGCCCGTCAGTCTCACTCTTTGCGTTAAATGCCCCTGTGACTTGGTCGGTCGGTGCGGCGATTCAGTCAGGGTTGCTTCTTATCGAAGACAAGGCCTTGGGCGAGCCGGAGATGCGTCTGCCGTGAAAAGGGGGCCTCGGGCGAGACGGAAACACCTCAGGGTCGGCTGCCCTTGTCCGAGGCTAGGCTCGGGCGAGGCGTGATCGAGTCGCTCGTATGGACTGATCCCTGACTTAATCGCACCCATCAGGCCTCTGCAGCTTTATGCTGATGGGGGTTACCAGCTGAGAATTAGGCGTCTTGAGGGTACCCCTAATTATGGTCCCCGACAGTAGCCCCCGAGCCTCGAAGGGAGTGTTAGCACTGGCTTGGAGGCTTTCGTCGCACTTTTTTGCAAGGGGACCAGCCTTTCTCGGTTGCACTTTGTTCTGGTGGGTGTAGCCCCCGAGGCCTCGGAGGAGTGGTTTCACTCCTTCGAGGTCTTAATGCCTCGCGTAATGCTTCGGCTGGTCTGGTGGTTCCCTCATGCGAACTGGCCGTAGCCCGGGTGCACTGTCGGGGCCCAAGTTCTCGGGCTGGTATGTTGACGCTGTCAATGGTTTGGCCGGAGCCGGGTTTGCGAGAGCAGCCCCCGAGCCTCCGCACAGGGCGAGAGGGCGATCAGGGACAGACTCGACTTTTTTACATACGCCCCTACGTCGCCTTTCCGCAAGGAGGAGGGGGGAGAGCGCCATGTTACCCTCGATGGGCACCGAACATGGTGTCTCCGGTGAGCTGCAATCGGGTAATCCGAGTGGACGTCCGTGCCCCGTTCGTTGGGGGTCGGCTAGGGGCCCGGAGGCACGCCCAAAAGTACCTGCGGGTGATCTGCCGGACCCGGTCCCCTGGCGACGGGGTCCGAGGGCTCGTTGCCTCCCTCCGATGGGATTCCGTTACAGGATCGTTCCCGCTGGTCTCGGAAATGTCCTAGGGTACCTCGGGAGCGCAGCCCGAGCCTTGGTTATGTATCGAACGTACCCCTGGTCATCCCTCGCTCGGTGTCTGAGGCGACTGTGAACCCTTCGGGGGGCCAGCCTTCGAACCCCTGATCAGTAATGGGCGCGGAGCCCGAGTAGCCTGAGGCGGCCGTGGAACCTTTTGGGAGGCCGACCTTCGAACCTCTGACCAGTAGTGGGTGTCGGGCCCACGCGATCTGAGGCAGCTGTTGAACCCTTCGGGGGGCCAGCCTTCGAACCCCTGATTAGTAAGGAGGCTCGGAGCCTAGTTCCTTCACGGGGAAGGATCCCTTTGGGGGTATCCCCTTTCCCGGTCCCTGTTGCAAGAGATAGAGAAAGAGAAAAAAGGGAAAAAAGGATACGAAATTGAACGACGTGGCGTACCTTTTTTGGTGTGGTCGTTTTGGCGAAGGCGAAGCGTCGCCAGCTGCTTCTGCCAGAAGCGCCGCCTGTCCAGCCGCGGAGTTAATGCGCCGGGGCAAGTAGTTGGCGAGGCTGCCGTTGCGCGTGCGCGAGCCGTTCGAGGAACGGGTCACGGGCGCGTCGTCTTCACACCGTGAGAGGGGGTTCTCTCGCTGCCTCCGGATGGGACGCGAGCTTGGCTGACGGCGTGACCGCTGCTCCCGTGCGCCTGCCACCGTCATTACTGTCGGCCCACTTTTGACCGCGTTTGACCGCTACGTCAGGCTGGCGCTGCTGGGTCGCGCGCTGGGTCGCCTCGGGTCGCGGTATCGGTTCCACAATCGAGGAGGTGCGGTGGTGGCGCAAGTGGTACAGTGGCTTGCATGCAGCATCCTGCGCGCCGGTCGCGCGACGCGTGGGCTTGGGCCTCCGTGCTGGCATGTCAGGAGTCGGAGAGGCGCGTCCACTTGGCGTGGTTGCATGCCGCCCGCATGGCTGCCCGCCCCTTTCGCCCATTGGTCTGGGCAAAAGTGGAGGGTCACTTGTAACCGCTGGGTGGTTGCGTGCGCCGTGCGCAGCGGTTTGGCTTCTTCTGCTCGGAGCCGGTCTGCATGACACCTGGGACCCAGCCCCCGCGCCACAGGGGAGGGCTTTGGAGGCGTGTTGGAGAAGACTCGGCCCGTGACGGTTGGGGGCGCAAGCAGGGAGAGTTGCCTTTAAAAGGAGGGCGACCCCTTTCGTAAGGCGACCATGTCTTCTTCCTCCCTTATGCATCGTGTCTTTCCACCTTTCAAGCCCCCGGATGGGGGAAACCGCCGTCTTTTCGCCCCATCGTTGGAGGAACGCAACTCCGTGGGAGTTGGTACCTTTCAGCCATCGTTCGGCTTCAAGGATTTTCATCATGCAGCCCAGCTGCACCCCTCCACCGGCGGTCACCCAAGATGGTGACCTCCGGCTTGATGGTGGGGGAAAGCGAGCCGGGCTGCGGCCTCTGCCCCTCCCTCAGTCTCAAGGATTTTCGTCATCCAAGCCAAGATGGAGGACGAGGCGAGTCAGGGGGCTACCTCCGTGTGGGTCGGTTGCCCTCTTCTTTCCCGGGCGTCTGGGGGAGAACGACATCCTCCAGCCTCACGGAGACTTCCTCCGGCCATGCCGGAAGAGGCGGGTTGTCGTCACACAGTCGGGGCGCAACGCCGCGTCCTCCGTCCGGACGACGATTGCGCCGCGCACCACGAGGGCGGTGCCCACGCCCTGGATGGCCCCAGCAAGGGCGAAGACCTGCCGGCGCGCTCCGAGGCGTCGGAGGACGGGGGTGGCTTCTCTACCGACGAGATTGCCAACTCCGTCAGTAGCCCTGGGTCTCCGTCCCCTGGCCTGAATGGCTGCCTCTCGTCCTCGGGGGGTGAAAGTCCTTCCGCCGCCCCGCAGGCCCGCCCCTATCGGGGGGAACCGGAGTTCCGTTTGTAATGGCACTTCGAGTGCCGGGTTTTTTGTTCATTGTGGCTGTCGAGGCCTGAACATGTATGTAGCGTCGGCACAGAGCCGTGTTTTTTCCTCATTTTTCGAGCGCTAAGACTCGTCTGCTGATTATCTGAACCGCTTCACCAAGCATGAGTCGCCCCGTGTCCGTATCCCGGAGGCGTAGGAGTCCCTCGGCTCGATCGGCCCTGCTGTCCGAGGCTCCTCTAGCTTAGTTAAAGAGACCCCTCGGCCGCTCTTCGACGAGCCGAGGCCAGGGGTAGCGATATCAGTATGAACAGAGGCGGAGTTGGCTCGAAAGTGAAACCTGGTTGGCCGGAGCCTAGCCGGGTTGTCCGTTGGCAGGATCGACGTCGGAGTTGATCAGCCGAGGCTTCGGACCGGGCCGGCGCCCTTGGAAGATGGTTGGCCGAGGCCCCGGAGGTGGCCGGCCGAGCCGCCTGCTCGGGCCGGATTCCCGGAGAAGTCCCTGACAGCGATTGCCCGGGCGCGGTGACGACGTCGTCCTTCGGAGCGGAGACCCTCGGACCGCGTCGCCGTCCGAGGCTAGGTCGGGCCTCGCCGAAGGTGCCGTTGATGCCGAGGGCGTTGCTGCCTCCTTCCAGCGTCAAGACCCGAGCCTGCAGGATCAGATTGTCTTGTAGTGTGTGCCTTGTACGGCCGCCAAGGCCAGAACACACACCCTTGCTGCGTTGTAAAGTTGCGTCTCTTTTCCTCTTGTTTCGAGTATCTGGACTTTTTGTCGGTAACAGGGATGTTGGTGCGAGCGAGAGTTGCTTCTCGCGGAAGGTGATGAGTGAGGTATCCGTATCCCGGAGGCGTGGGAGTCCCTCGGCTCGGTCAACCTTGCCGCTTACGCGTACTTTCACCCGTCCATGAGGCCCCATCACCGACTTGGTCGAGAAGGCTCGAAGGATCGCTTCGACAGAAGGGCTTCCGAACGTAAAGACTTGTTCGATCCGTGGAGCCACTTTATCCGGACGTGAGTTACTTATCGCAGAAGGTGATGAGTGAGGTATCCGTATCCCGGAGGCGTAGGAGTCCCTTGGCTCGGTCAGCCTTGGCTGCTTACGTGTACTCCGTCGTTTCCAGGACCCACTTTTCGAAGTAGTCAAAAAGCACGAAAGATATTCTGGTAAAAGAGATTTTTTTTTCGAGGAAAATTTTGACGCAGAGGGGGTTTCCCCCCTTTTAGCCCCCGAGGGAGGGTCGGGCTTTGCCGAGGCGAGGTCGACCCTTCCTTGTTGACTAAACTTTGCGTGGGTGCAAGGTATATGAACAACTTGGAAACATCTTAAGGGTAGAAGCGACGTAGCTGTTGAATGTTCCAGGCGTTGCCGTAGACTTCGCCTTGACTGTTGGCCAGCTTGTATGTTCCGGGCTTCAGAACTTTGGCGATGACGAATGGCCCCTCCCAGGGGGGCGTGAGCTTGTGCCTCCCTCGGGCGTCTTGCCGCAGCCGAAGCACCAGGTCGCCCACCTGGAGGTCTCGGGGTCGGACCCCTCGGGCGTGGTAGCGTCGCAGGGACTGCTGATACCGCGCCGAGTGTAGTAAGGCCCTGTCCCGAGCCTCTTCCAGCTGGTCTAGCGAGTCTTCTCGGCATGCTTGGTTGCTTTGATCGTCGTAGGCCCTCGTCCTCGGGGAGCCGTATTCTAGGTCAGTGGGCAAGACGGCCTCGGCCCCGTAGACCAGGAAGAACGGCGTGAAACCCGTGGCTCGGCTCGGCGTCGTCCTCAGGCTCCAGACCACCGAGGGGAGTTCCTTCATCCATCGCTTGCCGAACTTGTTGAGGTCATTGTAAATCCGAGGCTTGAGCCCTTGTAGAATCATGCCGTTGGCACGCTCTACCTGCCCATTCGTCATGGGATGAGCTACGGCAGCCCAGTCCACCCGGATATTGTGATCCTCGCAAAAATCCAAGAATTTTTTGCCGGTGAACTGGGTGCCGTTGTCGGTGATGATGGAGTTTGGGACCCCGAAGCGATGGATGATGTTGGTGAAGAACGCCACCGCCTGCTCGGACCTGATGCTGTTCAGGGGTCGGACCTCGATCCACTTGGAGAATTTGTCGACGGCGACCAGCAGGTGCGTGTAGCCCCCGGGCGCCTTCTGCAGAGGGCCGACGAGGTCCAGACCCCACACAGCGAAGGGCCAGGTGATGGGTATCGTCTGCAGAGCCTGAGCGGGCAGGTGGGTCTGCTTCGCATAGAATTGACACCCTTCGCAGGTGCGGACAATTCTAGTGGCGTCAGCCACCGCCGTCGGCCAGTAAAAGCCTTGCCGGAAAGCGTTCCCGACAAGGGCTCGAGGCGCTGCGTGATGGCCGCAAGCCCCCGAGTGTATCTCTTGCAGGAGTTCCTGGCCTTCGGCGATGGAGATGCACCGCTGGAGGATGCCCGAGGGGCTGCGGTGGTAAAGCTCCTTCTCATCGCCCAGCAAGACGAACGACTTGGCGCGTCGCGCTACCCGCCGAGCCTCGGCTTGGTCGAGGGGTAGCTCTCCCTGGCGGAGATATTGCAGGTACGGGGTCTGCCAATCTTGATCAGGCGGGACCCCGCCCCGCTCCTCCTCGATGCACAGCGCCTCGCCCTCAGGGGCCGAGGGTTCCTCGGGCTGAACCGAGGATGGCTCGGGCTGGGCCGAGGGTGCCTCGGACGAGGCCGAGGGCGCCTCGGGCTCGGGCGTGTCGCTGACCTTGACAGAGGGTTGGTGCAGATCTCGGGAGAAGACGTCCGGGGGAACCGTCGTTCGCCCCGAGGCTATCTTTGCCAGCTCGTCCGCAGTCTCATTGTAGCGCCGGGCGATGTGGTTAAGCTCGAGCCCGTAGAATTTATCTTCCAGGCGTCGAACCTCATCACAGTAGGCCTCCATCTTTGGGTCGCGGCAGTGGGAGTTTTTCATGACCTGGTCGATGACGAGCTGCGAGTCGCCGCGAGCGTCGAGGCGTCGGACCCCTAGCTCGATGGCGATTCGCAATCCGTTGATCAGAGCTTCGTACTCTGCCACATTGTTGGACGCCGGGAAATGGAGGCGTAGCACGTAGCGCAGGTGTTTCCCGAGGGGCGAGACGAAGAGCAGGCCCGCGCCGGCTCCCGTCTTCATCAGCGACCCGTCGAAAAACATGGTCCAGAGCTCCGGTTGGATCGGAGCCGTCGGCAACTGGGTGTCGACCCATTCGGCTACGAAGTCCGCCAGTACCTGGGACTTGATGGCCTTCCGAGGGGCGAACGAGATCGTCTCGCCCATGATTTCCACCGCCCACTTTGCGATTCGTCCCGAGGCCTCTCGGCACTGGATGATCTCCCCCAGGGGGAAGGATGACACCACAGTTACCGAATGAGACTCGAAGTAATGTCGCAACTTTCGCCTTGTCAGGATCACTGCATACAGCAGCTTCTGAACTTGTGGGTAGCGGGTCTTGGTTTCGGACAGCACCTCGCTGATGAAGTAAACTGGCCTCTGAATGGGCAATGCATGCCCCCCTTCTTGCCTTTCGACCACGATCGCGGCGCTGACCACCTGAGTGGTAGCGGCGACGTAGACCAAGAGGGCTTCTCCATCAGCTGGGGGCACCAAGACAGGCGCCTGGGTGAGGAGCGCCTTCAGGTTCCCGAGGGCTTCCTCGGCCTCGGGGGTCCAAGCGAAGGATTCGGCCTTCCTTAAGAGACGGTACAGGGGCAAGCCTCTTTCGCCGAGACGCGAGATGAAACGGCTCAAGGCCGCGAGACATCCCATGACCCTCTGTACGCCTTTTAAGTCCTTGATAGGCCCCATGCTGGTGATGGCTGCGATCTTCTCCGGGTTGGCTTCGATGCCCCGCTCGGAGACGATGAATCCCAGGAGCATGCCCCGGGGCACCCCGAAGACACACTTCTCGGGATTGAGCTTGACGCCCTTTGCCTTGAGACACCGGAATGTCACGTCAAGGTCGGAGAGAAGGTCGGAGGCTTTCCTTGTCTTGACTACGATGTCATCGACGTAGGCCTCGACCGTGCGACCGATGTGTTCGCCGAACACATGGTTCATGCACCGCTGGTACGTGGCACCCGCGTTCCTCAAACCGAACGGCATGGTGACATAGCAATACATGCCGAAGGGCGTGATGAAAGAAGTCGCGAGCTGGTCGGTCTCTTTCATCTTGATTTGATGATACCCTGAGTAGGCATCGAGGAAGGACAGGGTTTCGCACCCAGCGGTGGAATCCACGATTTGATCGATGCGAGGTAGAGGGTAGGGAACCTTCGGACATGCTTTGTTGAGACCAGTGTAGTCTACACACATTCGCCATTTCCCCCCTTTCTTCCTTACAAGCACAGGGTTGGCAAGCCATTCGGGATGGAATACCTCTTTGATGAACCCTGCTGCCACCAGCTTGTGGATCTCCTCGCCTATCACCCTGCGCCTTTCCTCGTCGAATCGGCGTAGTGGCTGTCTGACCGGTCGGGCTCCGGCCCGAATATCCAGCGAGTGCTCGGCGACATCCCTCGGTATGCCGGGCATGTCCGAGGGACTCCACGCAAAGACGTCGGCGTTCGCGCGGAGAAAGTCGACGAGCACTGCTTCCTATTTGGGGTCGAGCCCGGAACCGATCCGGATCTGCTTGGAGGTGTCGCCACTGGGGTCGAGAGGGACGACCTTAACCGTCTCCGCTGGCTCGAAGTTGCCGGCGTGTCGCTTCACGTCCGGCACCTCTCGGGAGAGGTTTTCCAGGTCGGCGATGAGGGCCTCGGACTCGGCGAGGGCCTCAGCGTACTCCACGCACTCCACATCGCATTCGAACGCGTGCTTGTACGTGGGGCCGACGGTGATGACCCCGTTGGGGCCCGGCATCTTGAGCTTCAGGTAGGTGTAGTTGGGGATGGCCATGAACTTCGCGTAGCATGGCCTCCCTAACACTGCGTGGTAGGTTCCTCGGAACCCGACCACCTCGAACGTCAAAGTCTCCCTTCGGAAGTTGGAGGGTGTTCCGAAGCAGACAGGAAGGTCGAGCTGTCCGAGGGGCTGGACGCGCTTCCCAGGAATGATCCCGTGGAAAGGCGCAGCGCCTGCTCGGACGGAGGACAGATCGACGCGCAGGAGCCTGAGGGTCTCGGCGTAGATGACATTGAGGCAGCTTCCCCCATCCATCAGGACCTTGGTGAGCCTGACGTCGCCGATGATGGGATCGACGACGAGCGGGTACTTTCCCGGGCTCGACACGTGGTCGGGGTGGTCATCTTGGTCGAAGGTGATGGGCTTGTCGAACCAGTCTAGGTAGACTGGTGCCGCCACCTTCACCGAGCAGACCTCCCGACGCTCTCGCTTGCGATGCCGAGCCGAGGCATTCGCCGCATGCCCTCCGCAGATCATGAAGCAGTCGCGGACCTCGGGGAACCCTCCTGCTTGGTGATCTTCCTTTTTGTCATCGTCGCAGGCCCTGCCACCCTCTGCGGGTGGCCCGGCCTTGTGGAAGTGGCGCCGAAGCATGACGCACTCCTCGAGGGTGTGCTTGACGGGCCCCTGATGGTAAGGGCACGTCTCCTTGAGCATCTTGTCGAAGAGGTTGGCACCTCCGGGGGGCTTCCGAGGGTTCTTGTACTCGGCGGCGGCGACAAGGTCTGCGTCGGCGGCGTCGCGTTTCGCTTGCGACTTCCGCCTGCCTTTCTTCTTGGCGTCGCGCGGAGTAGACGCCTCGGGAAACACCTGCTTGTCCTTTCGGAAGATGGCCTCGACCGCCTCCTGGCCAGAGGCGAACTTGGTGGCGATGTCCATCAGCTCGCTCGCCCTGGTGGGGGTCTTGCGACCCAACTTGCTCACCAGGTCACGGCAAGTGGTGCCGGCAAGGAACGCGCCGATGACATCGGAGTCGGTGATGTTGGGCAGCTCGGTGCGCTGCTTCGAGAACCGCCGGATGTAGTCCCGAAGAGACTCTCCCGGCTGTTGCCGGCAGCTCCGGAGGTCCCAGGAATTCCCGGGGCGCACGTACGTGCCCTGGAAGTTGCCGGCGAAAGCTTGGACCAAATCCTCCCAGTTGCAAATCTGCCCCGGAGGCAGGTGCTCCAACCAAGCGCGAGCAGTGTCGGAGAGGAACAGGGGGAGGTTGCGGATGATGAGATTGTCGTCGTCCGTTCCACCCAGTTGACAGGCCAGGCGGTAGTCTGCGAGCCACAATTCCGGTCTTGTTTCCCCCGAGTACTTTGCGATAGTAGTCGGGGGTCGAAATCGGGTCGGAAACGGCGCCCGCCGAATGGCTCGGCTGAAGACCTGCGGACCGGGTGGTTCGGGCGAGGGACTCCGGTCCTCCCCGCTGTCGTAGCGTCCCCCACGCCTGGGGTGATAGCCTCGGCGCACACTTTCGTCGAGGCAGGCCCGACGGTCGCGATGAGGGTGCTCGTCGCCGAGGTGGCCCGGGGCCACAGGCGCGGTGTTGCGCGTGTGTCCGGTATAGACCGAGGCTTCCCGCGTGAGTCGGGAAGTCGCGGCACGAGGTTCCGAGGGGTACCCCTGCCTTCGTGTAACACCCGGATTTTAGGGATCCAAAACCCGGGGTTAACATAAACACCAGGTATGCTGGGACCAAGTCTCATACATATGATGTATAGTGGCACAGGATCGAATGTCACATCTTTATATATAACAGGAGTTCTATACAAAATAAATAATTACATTATAAGGAGACAACGGTCCAGCAACCCAAAGTTGACTGGGAGACGACGGCCTAGACCTCTCACGAACTCATCGCAGCATCCTCCATGAGCATCATCCTGCAGTACCTGATCTTGACCTGTGGTGTATGTGAGACAGCAAGAGTGAGCTCACATACGTTCATCGCTCAACAAGTTGTGGGGAATAATGTGCATGAACTCGCCAAAGGTGGGAGCTCACGTGAAGTGTAAGGCTTACCAAAGAAGATGGTTAGAGCTGAGCATTGCTTTTAAAGTTGGTCAAAATTTTATTAGCAATTACTAAGTATAAGTAAATACCAAACCCAATTAAGTAATAGAACAAAAGTAACAACTTCACCTGCAATGCGATGCATATGACAAATTGAGTTTAAGTTCCATAATTTAATCATGTGAGGGTCCGAGCTGCTCATGACCGTGAGCACGGCTAGTATACCAGTTTTACACTCTGCAGAGGTTGCGCATCTTTACCCACAAGTCGTGTTACCCATCTGCCAAGGGGTCATGAATCCCATACACCTCTACCAAGGAAGTGAGGCAGGGTAGCACTACGAGGCCTTTACAAAGTTCCACTAGCTTCCGAAAACCCGCTACAGTTTATAGGAAGATCCAGTACAGGAATCCCTTGCAGGACCGCCATCGCAGCAAAATCCTCCCGAGGGCACTTCCCGCACTGACCTCTCCCTTACTGCCCTTGCCCCTTTCGGGTAAGGTAGTCTTCCACTAGCTTTCCTAATTAATCAGCCAAGGGCATCCCATACTACCCTTGTGGTAGCACTGTTTTCCCGGGTGGTCGCTCCATGTTCCAATTAACATAATGATCTCAACATGAACCATAAATAACAACTGATAACAAAAGTATAATCATGAATAGTAAGGTGTATCTCCATACCCAAAACCACATATAGCACTAGCAAGTACTACCCAGGAAGATCAGTGGTAAACAAGGTATAAAGATAGACAAACTAGGGTATCCTATTGGGTCCCATCAAAATTAACCTATGCAGATCATTATGATTAGTTAGAACATGAGTAGGTGAAAAGAAGTGATCAAGGGCACAACTTGCCTGGGCCTTGAGAATCCAGGTACCAGGATGATTCTTCAGATCCTCGTGACCACACTGCTAGTCGTAGCAATACAAACATACATAGTATAGGCAAATTTAACATTACACCAAACATAAGAACAAAATATACAGTAATAATCTACACATTAAAATAAAACCACAGGAACTGGAATCACTAAATTTGGAGTTGTAGATTTTAAGTTATGGTTTTCCTAAGGTTTAATGTGATTAAAATATGATTAAATGATAAATAAATTTTCTGACAGAGTTCATGTCAAAACAGTGATTCTAAATGGTAGAGAATATTATTACAAAATTTTAGGAATTGGAATGACTCAATTTGGAGCTAAAATGAATTAGTTATGAATTATCTAAGTTCTAGCAATTATTTTTATATTAAAAATTCATTTTCTATTTATTTTCTCTGGTTTTATAAAATCCTGGACCGGGCGTCAATTTCCAGAAAACACAGGGGTCTCGGTGTAATATTTCTAAGGCACAGGGAATAGTGACTAAAGGACGGCGGGTTGATTTCACAAAACCCCGAGGACTCTTTAGAAAAATACCCAGCCGAAGGGGTACGGGCCGATCTCAGCCGTCCGATCAAATATCGAAGGCCAGGATTAGATCTGTATTAATCCGAACGGGTATGCAACACGGACCGTCCGATCTAGCGCCAACGCTCCAGATCACATCATAACACATAACCGACCACGACCACCGGATCACGGATCTACGGCCGAAGCTTATTTGAACGAAAGGGTATCCTCGATCTAATCTCGACCGTCGGCTGGGATCCAACGGTCGGGCGCCCTTCCCCCAATTCCTATCATCCCGAGCGGCGGCGGTGGCGCACCCACGGCGGAGCTTCGCCGGCGTACGCACAATCCGATGCCAAACCACCCCGAACTAGAAATTAATCGGTGCAAAACCAAGAGGGGAAGATAGTGAATCTACAGAGAGGGGTCTTACCGGCGATTGAAGGGGGTTGCAGTCCCGCCCACGGAGGAGAGCGGATTCACGGCGGAGTAGCTACGGCGGCGAGCAATTACTTGAGCTCTGGTGGAGTTCAATTCGAACTGGAGGCGCGGACAGCTTTCCCAGGCGAAGTCGATGCTCCCCGACCCGACTCCGAGAGCGGAGACCCCCCAGCGGCGGCTATCCCCGGCGGCGGCGGCTCTTCTCTCCTTCGGTTCTTCACACGCGCCGGTCAATGGAGCTTCCGTTTCGGATGGGACGAGGAGGAGGGGTCGCGGAGCTCCGGCTTTATACCCAAGGAACGACCTGCGACAGTTGCACGGAAGCCGAGATTCACGGCGAGCTCCGCGGAGTTCGCGCGGTCCGTTCGCCGCGAGGAAGAGAGCACTGACGAGGGTGGCCCGCAGATCAGTGAGGGAAGCGCAGCAAGCGATGGGGGTGGGTGGATGACGTGCGGGCCCCACGACGTCAGCGAGGAGCGCGCGCACGTGGGAGGCTGACGGGGTGGAGCCCACCTGTCGGCGCCGTGATTTGGAGTGGGCTGCGCGCGGGTGAGTGGAGATGGGCCGAAAACGGGATCCGAGGCCCAGTTAGGTATAGTATCCTTTTTCTTTTTCTTTTCTATTTTCTTTTCCCCATTTTTCAAATCCAATTCAAATCCAATTTGAATTCAAGTTTGAGTTCAACTTTGTGAATAACTTGTCCTCAGTTTGAAAGGTATAATTTATTAATATAAGTGTGAAGGATATTTATTTTATTTTATGTAATGTTTTTCTTAGTTCTTCCCTTCTCTTTTATTTTCTATTTTCTATTTTTCCTTTCCATTTGAATTTCAAATCAACACAAGTTTAAAGTTCAAACACTTAATTTGGATACACATATAGAACTTTTAGCATAATGTGCAAAAACATATTTTATATATTTCTTTATTTATTTTAGTTCTTTTAGACAAGCTTTTAATCATATAGTAGAATAATCCCTACCTTATTACTTCTAGGGAAATCAAATTTATATTGTAGACTTATATATGTTAAGAAATAGTTTAACCATAATTCTTTTATATATCCTAACCCAAAGGCAATTTAGATTATCTAAGTATCTTTAATTATGTATTTTTAACATATTCATGAGTGGAAACTTCTAAATTATGATTATCTTTTAAGGAAAGGTGTTTTGATTTAAAATCTTTGAGAATTTTTCTTTGTTTTCACAAGATTGAACTTTAGGGTGTTACAAATCCTACCCCCCTTAAAAATAATCTCGTCCTCGAGATTTGTAAGGAAAAAGGATGCATACTCATATGCACAAACAAAGAGATCTCAGCATGAGGTGTAATTCTTTAACAAAACATTGGGTCAATAGACCTTTATTATTTCTTCTAAAATATTATCATATTACTAAAGTAACACCTAGATCTTACAAATCATCATAATTTATATCTATGTAGCTTGGTGAAGCTGGTGGTGGTGGGGGTTGTTGTTGTTGTTGTCTCTTCAGCCGTGCTTGCCTTATTTCTTGGCGGGCTTGACGTATTTCCTCGCGTTGTTGTCTTATCTGATTCTGCATCTCGGTCACCATGTCTGTTAACTGTTGTATTACCAGTCTTTGGGTAGCAACCACTTGATTGAGGTCAACAGGTGGAGGATTTGGAGGATTCATTTTCTGTTTGTTGTTACGTGATAATCTTTCCTTTCCTGGTATTGACCATGAAAGTTAGAAGCATGTGATAATAGTTTTGCAAAGGAAGTTACTAAGCGGAATGGATAAGCTAGTAGTTGGTTATAATCTATAGATTCTTTGGTAGGGCTTAATTTATGTCCAGTTTGGGGTAACCAATCATATAAGGTGAATATGCAAGGGTAAGATAGAATCTGTCAAGATGAGAGATATACATGGGTGAGATAGGCTACAAGATGTAGGTTAAAAGTTTGTTTGTTATTAGGTGGGAATAGAAAGGTTATATCATTTATCATGGGTTGGGTTAGCTCATAGTTGAGTTGATCCAATGTGCTAAGATAAGTTAATACATAGCTAGTGAGGTCTAATCTCTTTTATCACTAATCTGATTTTAGTAGACCACATTAGATTAGATCATAATAGGGTAGATGGGAATCTAGATTAGATTGGTATGACTAGTTTAACTAGATATGATCTAATTAATTTGCACTGGATCATGGTTGTTAATCTAGGGTGGTTAAGTATGCTTATTAGGATAACATCAATCCATAATGATAAGATAGAATCCTTTAAGGCCAGTTAGATTTATTAGGGTGACATAAAATCTCTTCAAGATAAGATAAGTATCTTTTTAGGATAAGATGGATTATATACATTAGGATAAGTTAAGACCTTTTGAGATAAGATAGATCTATGTGTGTAGGATAGAATCTCTTGAGATGAGATGAAACTATTAAGATAAGGGAGAATCTTTTAAGATAAGATGAATTGGTTAGAATGAGATCTTTTAGGATAAGATAAATCTCTTATGCTAGATATGTTCCAATGGGGATAATCTAGGTTGTCTAGTTATCTTACAAATGCTATCTTTTATGCCTAGATGTATATGCAGATGTAATTACTCCACAACTCATCACACTCAATCAAAGATCCAAATCAGACAGATAACATAAGAACAAACATTCAAATACATAGACACTCATAAAAATAGTTTTGTTGTTTTTTTTTTGTTCCTAGGATTAGGTCTCCTATTCCTAAAGTCACTTTAGGCACTGGATTTCAAAGTGTGAAATCCACATTTGTCTTTAGAAGGAAAAGGTAAGAATAATCAGAGTAAAGCGGAAATAGATGAGAAAAGATTAAGAAATGTTTAGAAAAGAATCAGAGTAGCAAAGGTAAGTAGACAAGGGTTGTCCAGTTCTATCTAGGTTTCGTCCTACAGTCAACATTCCTCTGATACCACTTCTGTAACACCCGGATTTTAGGGATCCAAAACCCGGGGTTAACATAAACACCAGGTATGCTGGGACCAAGTCTCATACATATGATGTATAGTGGCACAGGATCGAATGTCACATCTTTATATATAACAGGAGTTCTATACAAAATAAATAATTACATTATAAGGAGACAACGGTCCAGCAACCCAAAGTTGACTGGGAGACGACGGCCTAGACCTCTCACGAACTCATCGCAGCATCCTCCATGAGCATCATCCTGCAGTACCTGATCTTGACCTGTGGTGTATGTGAGACAGCAAGAGTGAGCTCACATACGTTCATCGCTCAACAAGTTGTGGGGAATAATGTGCATGAACTCGCCAAAGGTGGGAGCTCACGTGAAGTGTAAGGCTTACCAAAGAAGATGGTTAGAGCTGAGCATTGCTTTTAAAGTTGGTCAAAATTTTATTAGCAATTACTAAGTATAAGTAAATACCAAACCCAATTAAGTAATAGAACAAAAGTAACAACTTCACCTGCAATGCGATGCATATGACAAATTGAGTTTAAGTTCCATAATTTAATCATGTGAGGGTCCGAGCTGCTCATGACCGTGAGCACGGCTAGTATACCAGTTTTACACTCTGCAGAGGTTGCGCATCTTTACCCACAAGTCGTGTTACCCATCTGCCAAGGGGTCATGAATCCCATACACCTCTACCAAGGAAGTGAGGCAGGGTAGCACTACGAGGCCTTTACAAAGTTCCACTAGCTTCCGAAAACCCGCTACAGTTTATAGGAAGATCCAGTACAGGAATCCCTTGCAGGACCGCCATCGCAGCAAAATCCTCCCGAGGGCACTTCCCGCACTGACCTCTCCCTTACTGCCCTTGCCCCTTTCGGGTAAGGTAGTCTTCCACTAGCTTTCCTAATTAATCAGCCAAGGGCATCCCATACTACCCTTGTGGTAGCACTGTTTTCCCGGGTGGTCGCTCCATGTTCCAATTAACATAATGATCTCAACATGAACCATAAATAACAACTGATAACAAAAGTATAATCATGAATAGTAAGGTGTATCTCCATACCCAAAACCACATATAGCACTAGCAAGTACTACCCAGGAAGATCAGTGGTAAACAAGGTATAAAGATAGACAAACTAGGGTATCCTATTGGGTCCCATCAAAATTAACCTATGCAGATCATTATGATTAGTTAGAACATGAGTAGGTGAAAAGAAGTGATCAAGGGCACAACTTGCCTGGGCCTTGAGAATCCAGGTACCAGGATGATTCTTCAGATCCTCGTGACCACACTGCTAGTCGTAGCAATACAAACATACATAGTATAGGCAAATTTAACATTACACCAAACATAAGAACAAAATATACAGTAATAATCTACACATTAAAATAAAACCACAGGAACTGGAATCACTAAATTTGGAGTTGTAGATTTTAAGTTATGGTTTTCCTAAGGTTTAATGTGATTAAAATATGATTAAATGATAAATAAATTTTCTGACAGAGTTCATGTCAAAACAGTGATTCTAAATGGTAGAGAATATTATTACAAAATTTTAGGAATTGGAATGACTCAATTTGGAGCTAAAATGAATTAGTTATGAATTATCTAAGTTCTAGCAATTATTTTTATATTAAAAATTCATTTTCTATTTATTTTCTCTGGTTTTATAAAATCCTGGACCGGGCGTCAATTTCCAGAAAACACAGGGGTCTCGGTGTAATATTTCTAAGGCACATGGAATAGTGACTAAAGGACGGCGGGTTGATTTCACAAAACCCCGAGGACTCTTTAGAAAAATACCCAGCCGAAGGGGTACGGGCCGATCTCAGCCGTCCGATCAAATATCGAAGGCCAGGATTAGATCTGTATTAATCCGAACGGGTATGCAACACGGACCGTCCGATCTAGCGCCAACGCTCCAGATCACATCATAACACATAACCGACCACGACCACCGGATCACGGATCTACGGCCGAAGCTTATTTGAACGAAAGGGTATCCTCGATCTAATCTCGACCGTCGGCTGGGATCCAACGGTCGGGCGCCCTTCCCCCAATTCCTATCATCCCGAGCGGCGGCGGTGGCGCACCCACGGCGGAGCTTCGCCGGCGTACGCACAATCCGATGCCAAACCACCCCGAACTAGAAATTAATCGGTGCAAAACCAAGAGGGGAAGATAGTGAATCTACAGAGAGGGGTCTTACCGGCGATTGAAGGGGGTTGCAGTCCCGCCCACGGAGGAGAGCGGATTCACGGCGGAGTAGCTACGGCGGCGAGCAATTACTTGAGCTCTGGTGGAGTTCAATTCGAACTGGAGGCGCGGACAGCTTTCCCAGGCGAAGTCGATGCTCCCCGACCCGACTCCGAGAGCGGAGACCCCCCAGCGGCGGCTATCCCCGGCGGCGGCGGCTCTTCTCTCCTTCGGTTCTTCACACGCGCCGGTCAATGGAGCTTCCGTTTCGGATGGGACGAGGAGGAGGGGTCGCGGAGCTCCGGCTTTATACCCAAGGAACGACCTGCGACAGTTGCACGGAAGCCGAGATTCACGGCGAGCTCCGCGGAGTTCGCGCGGTCCGTTCGCCGCGAGGAAGAGAGCACTGACGAGGGTGGCCCGCAGATCAGTGAGGGAAGCGCAGCAAGCGATGGGGGTGGGTGGATGACGTGCGGGCCCCACGACGTCAGCGAGGAGCGCGCGCACGTGGGAGGCTGACGGGGTGGAGCCCACCTGTCGGCGCCGTGATTTGGAGTGGGCTGCGCGCGGGTGAGTGGAGATGGGCCGAAAACGGGATCCGAGGCCCAGTTAGGTATAGTATCCTTTTTCTTTTTCTTTTCTATTTTCTTTTCCCCATTTTTCAAATCCAATTCAAATCCAATTTGAATTCAAGTTTGAGTTCAACTTTGTGAATAACTTGTCCTCAGTTTGAAAGGTATAATTTATTAATATAAGTGTGAAGGATATTTATTTTATTTTATGTAATGTTTTTCTTAGTTCTTCCCTTCTCTTTTATTTTCTATTTTCTATTTTTCCTTTCCATTTGAATTTCAAATCAACACAAGTTTAAAGTTCAAACACTTAATTTGGATACACATATAGAACTTTTAGCATAATGTGCAAAAACATATTTTATATATTTCTTTATTTATTTTAGTTCTTTTAGACAAGCTTTTAATCATATAGTAGAATAATCCCTACCTTATTACTTCTAGGGAAATCAAATTTATATTGTAGACTTATATATGTTAAGAAATAGTTTAACCATAATTCTTTTATATATCCTAACCCAAAGGCAATTTAGATTATCTAAGTATCTTTAATTATGTATTTTTAACATATTCATGAGTGGAAACTTCTAAATTATGATTATCTTTTAAGGAAAGGTGTTTTGATTTAAAATCTTTGAGAATTTTTCTTTGTTTTCACAAGATTGAACTTTAGGGTGTTACACTTCGGGAGGCAGAGCTCTCGGCCCGCCGGGCCGCAGCGCCTTCCAGGAGATGCTTGAGCTCTCCCTGGATTCGCCGGCCCTCGGTGGTTGATGACTCCGGCATCGCGCGGAGGAGCATCGCTGCGGCTGCCAGGTCCTGACCGGTCCCGCCGGATGCGGGTGGCGGCCTGTCCGTGGCATCGTTGGCGATGCGGTGCTGGAGACCCTGGGGCAGGTGACGTATTTCTCCGGCCGGGGGCTGGCCCGCCCATACCTGCCCGACGTCCCGGCGGATCGACTCGAGCGCTCCTGCCCCCTCGTCGAGCCCGGCCTGCGCCCCGCGGACTTGCTCGAGCTGTGGGTCGTAACCCCCCGCCGGAACGGGGACCACAGCTAGCTCCCGCGGGATGTCGGCGCGGGGCACTGGCCTAGGGAGATCACCATCCTCCGGCATGCCGAGACGGCTGCCTCCGGAGGGGTCCCCTAGCTCGACGTGGAAACATTCGCGGCTCGGGCCGCAGTCCTTGTCGTCAAGGCTGCGGCTGCCGTCGGAACAGTCGGAGAGGCAGTAGTTGCATGCGGTCATGAAGTCCCGCATGGCACTGGGGTTGCCAGATCCAGAGAAATCCCAGCAGATGCTGGGGTCGTCATCTTCCTCGGACCCAGAGGGCCCGTAGGTCGAGACGCCCGTCAATCGGTCCCAAGGCGACCGCACACGAAACCCAAAAGAGGTTGCACTCGCCTCAACGTGAGCGGCCGCCAGAGCGAGGTCGCTAGGCGGGTTGAGGTCGAGTCGAAATGACGAAAGATGGGAATCAGTTGGTACCTTTTGGTCGATGAGGAGCGACGAAGTCACCTCGAGGGCTGATCGCGCCGTCGTCCTGGGTACGAGGGCGACGTCCTGCAGGCCCTCCGTGAGCGTGCTGGCGTCGTCCACTTGCTTGACAGCCGACGGAGCGCAGCCTCCAACTCGACCCTGGTTGCCCCGTCTCCTCCTCCGATGGCGAGGGAGAGGATGGGGCGAGCTCGAAAGTTGTCCTTCCCCCACGCGGGAAAGACGTCGCCGATTCCGCCGCCGGCGGGCGGGCTGTCGGCCACCATTGTCGCCGCCGCGCGGCGGTGGAAGGAGTATCATGTCGTAGCCACCGTCGAAAGACATGAACTCGAGGCTCCCGAAATGGAGCACCGTCCCGGGTTGGAGAGGTCGTTGGAGACTGCCCATCTGGAGCTTGACGGGAAACTGCTCGTCAACACGCAGCAGGCCCCTACCTGGCGCGCCAACTGTCGGCGTTTCGAGACCGGGGGGGGGTCCCTGAGCCGACGAGTGAGTGTGCTGCGTGCCCCAGCCCAGATGGGTCGAGCGCGTGGGCGAGTGCGAAGGGGGGAAGAGCGAGGTGGCCGGAGCCGGGTCGTGAGGGAGGCGGAGATCCCGCGGCCTTCGTGTTCGTCCCGCGCCCAGGTCGGGTGCGCTTGCAGTAGGGGGTTACAAGCGTCCGCGCGGGTGAGGGGAGCGAGCGGCCCCAAGAGAGCGCCTGCCCCTGCCCTCGTTCCCGCGAGGCCAACCTTCTCTAAGAAGGCCCTGGTCCTTCCTTTTATAGGCGCAAGGAGAGGATCCAGGTGTACAATGGGGGTGTAGCAGAGTGCTACGTGTCTAGCGGGGGAGAGCTAGCGCCCTAGGTACATGCCAAGGTGGCAGCCGGAGAGATCTTGGCACCCAGCTGGTGTGGTGTCGTGGCTGTTGGTGGAGCAACGGAGCCTGGCGGAGGGACAGCTGTCGGAGCTGTTGGGTCCTTGCTGACGTCCCCCTGCTTCCGTAAGGGAGCTGAGAGCCGCCGTCGTCATAGGGCTAGCGGGGCGCCATCATTGCCTATCTGGCAGAGCTAGCCAGATGGGACGTCGGTCTTGTTCTCTGCGGCCCGAGTCGGCTCGGGGTAGGGTGATGATGGCGCTTCCTGTTGACATGGCGGACTTGTGCCCTAGGTCGGGCAACGTGGAGGCTCCTCCGAAGCCGAAGTCGAGTCTGTCCTGCATGGCCGAGGCCGAGCCCGAGCTCCTGGGTCGGGCGAGGCGGAGGTCGTTCGGCAGAGGCCAGGGCGGAGTCCGAGCCCTGGGTCGGGTGGAGCGGAGTTCGCCGTCTTCCGGGGCCTTAGCCCGAGTCCGAGCCCTGGGTCGGGCGGAGCGGAGTTCGCCGTCTTCCGGGGCCTTAGCCCGAGTCCGAGCCCTGGGTCGGGCGGAGCGGAGTTCGCCGTCTTCCGGGGCCTTAGCCCGAGTCCGAGCCCTAGGTCGGGCGGAGCGGAGTTCGCCGTCTTCCGGGGCCTTAGCCCGAGTCCGAGCCCTGGGTCGGGCGGAGCGGAGTTCGCCGTCTTCCGGGGCCTTGGCCCGAGTCCGAGCCCTGGGTCGGGCGGAGCTTCCTATGGCGCCCTCGGCAAGGCCTGGCTGCCCGTCAGTCTCACTCTTTGCGTTAAATGCCCCTGTGACTTGGTCGGTCGGCGCGGCGATTCAGTCAGGGTTGCTTCTTATCAAAGACAAGGCCTCGGGCGAGCCGGAGATGCGTCTGCCGTGAAAAGGGGGCCTCGGGCGAGACGGAAACACCTCAGGGTCGGCTGCCCTTGTCCGAGGCTAGGCTCGGGCGAGGCGTGATCGAGTCGCTCGTATGGACTGATCCCTGACTTAATCGCACCCATCAGGCCTCTGCAGCTTTATGCTGATGGGGGTTACCAGCTGAGAATTAGGCGTCTTGAGGGTACCCCTAATTATGGTCCCCGACAAATTTATTATGCTTTAAATGCTTCCTTTGCTATTTGTAGAAAGGATAGGAAGATAGTTGCTAGAAAATTAGGGGCAAGATGCAAGGGAGACAAAACTTGCATTTGGGTCCCTAAGGATATTTGTGCTAACCTTGTAGGACCCAACATGAGTTGGGTACCTAAGACCCAAGCCTAAATTTGCCTTGCAGGTTTATGCATCCGGGGGTTCAAGCTGGATAATCGACAGCGGATGCACAAACCATATGACGGGGGAGAAGAAAATGTTCACCTCCTACGTCAAAAACAAGGATTCCCAAGATTCAATTATATTCGGTGATGGGAATCAAGGCAAGGTAAAAGGGTTAGGTAAAATTGCAATATCAAATGAGCACTCTATCTCTAATGTATTTTTAGTAGAGTCTCTTGGATATAATTTGCTATCTGTTAGTCAATTATGCAATATGGGATATAACTGCTTATTTACAAATGTAGATGTATCTGTCTTTAGAAGATGTGATGGTTCACTAGCTTTTAAGGGTGTACTAGACGGCAAACTTTACTTAGTTGATTTTGCAAAAGAAGAGGCCGGTCTAGATGCATGCTTAATGGCTAAGACTTGCATGGGCTGGTTGTGGCATCGCCGCTTAGCACATGTGGGGATGAAGAACCTCCACAAGCTTCTAAAGGGAGAACACGTGATAGGTCTAACCAATGTTCATTTCGAAAAAGATAGACCTTGTGCAGCTTGTCAAGCAGGGAAACAGGTGGGAGGCTCTCATCACACCAAAAATGTGATGACAACATCAAGACCCCTGGAGCTGCTACATATGGACCTCTTCGGACCCGTCGCCTATCTGAGCATAGGAGGAAGTAAGTATGGTCTAGTTATCGTTGATGACTTTTCCCGCTTCACTTGGGTGTTCTTTTTGCAGGATAAGTCTGAAACCCAAGGGACCCTCAAGCGCTTCCTAAGGAGAGCTCAAAATGAGTTTGAGCTCAAGGTGAAGAAGATAAGGAGCGACAACGGGTCCGAATTCAAGAACCTTCAAGTGGAGGAGTTTCTTGAGGAGGAAGGGATCAAGCACGAGTTCTCCGCTCCCTACACACCACAGCAAAATGGTGTGGTAGAGAGGAAGAACAGGACGCTCATAGATATGGCGAGGACTATGCTTGGAGAATTCAAGACCCCCGAGTGCTTTTGGTCGGAAGCCGTGAACACGGCTTGCCACGCCATCAACAGGGTCTACCTTCACCGCCTCCTCAAGAAGACATCGTATGAGCTGCTAACCGGTAACAAACCCAATGTATCGTACTTTCGTGTATTTGGGAGTAAATGCTACATTCTAGTGAAGAAGGGTAGGAATTCCAAATTTGCTCCCAAAGCTGTAGAAGGGTTTTTATTAGGGTATGATTCAAATACAAAGGCGTATAGGGTCTTCAACAAATCATCGGGTTTGGTTGAAGTCTCTAGCGACGTTGTATTTGATGAGACTAATGGCTCTCCAAGAGAGCAAGTTGTTGATCTTGATGATGTAGATGAAGAAGACGTTCCAACGGCCGCGATACGCACCATGGCGATTGGAGATGTACGACCTCAGGAACATTTGGAGCAAGATCAACCGTCTTCCTCAACTATGGTGCATCCCCCAACCCAAGATGACGAACAGGTACCTCAAGTGGAGGCACATGATCAAGGGGGAGCACAGGATGATCAAGTTGAAGAGGAAGAAGCACCTCAGGCACCTCCAACCCAAGTTCGAGCGACGATTCAAAGGGATCATCCCGTCGACCAGATATTGGGTGATATTAGCAAGGGAGTAACTACTCGCTCAAGATTAGTTAATTTTTGTGAGCATTACTCTTTTGTCTCTTCTATTGAGCCTTTCAGGGTAGAAGAGGCCTTGCTAGATCCGGACTGGGTGTTGGCCATGCAGGAGGAACTCAACAACTTCAAGCGCAACGAAGTTTGGACACTGGTGCCTCGTCCCAAGCAAAATGTTGTGGGAACCAAGTGGGTGTTCCGCAACAAACAGGACGAGCACGGGGTGGTGACGAGGAACAAGGCTCGACTTGTGGCAAAGGGTTATGCCCAAGTCGCAGGTTTGGACTTTGAGGAGACTTTTGCTCCTGTGGCTAGGCTAGAATCAATTCGTATCTTGCTAGCATATGCCGCTCACCATTCTTTCAGGTTGTACCAAATGGATGTGAAGAGCGCTTTCCTCAACGGGCCGATCAAGGAGGAGGTGTACGTGGAGCAGCCCCCTGGCTTCGAGGATGAACGGTACCCCGACCACGTGTGTAAGCTCTCTAAGGTGCTCTATGGACTTAAGCAAGCCCCAAGAGCATGGTATGAATGCCTTAGAGACTTTTTAATTGCTAATGCTTTCAAGGTTGGGAAAGCTGATCCAACTCTTTTTACTAAGACTTGCGATGGTGATCTTTTTGTGTGTCAAATTTATGTCGACGACATAATATTTGGTTCTACTAACCAAAAGTCTTGTGAAGAGTTTAGCAGGGTGATGACGCAGAAATTCGAGATGTCGATGATGGGCGAGTTGACCTACTTCCTTGGGTTCCAAGTGAAGCAACTCAAGGACGGCACCTTCATCTCCCAAACGAAGTACACACAAGATTTGCTAAAGAGGTTTGGGATGAAGGATGCCAAGCCCGCAAAGACGCCGATGGGAACCGACGGACACACCGACCTCAACAAAGGAGGTAAGTCCGTTGATCAAAAAGCATACCGGTCCATGATAGGTTCTTTGCTTTATTTATGTGCTAGTAGACCGGATATTATGCTTAGCGTATGCATGTGTGCTAGATTTCAATCCGATCCGAAGGAGTGTCACTTAGTGGCTTTGAAGCGAATTCTTCGATATTTAGTCGCTACGCCTTGCTTCGGGATCTGGTATCCAAAGGGGTCTAACTTTGACTTGATTGGGTACTCAGATTCCGACTATGCTGGATGTAAGGTCGATAGGAAGAGTACATCGGGGACGTGCCAATTCTTAGGAAGGTCCCTGGTGTCATGGAACTCTAAGAAACAAACCTCCGTTGCCCTATCCACCGCTGAGGCCGAGTACGTTGCCGCAGGACAGTGTTGTGCGCAACTACTTTGGATGAGGCAAACCCTCAGGGACTTTGGCTACAATCTGAGCAAAGTCCCACTCCTATGTGACAATGAGAGTGCTATCCGAATAGCGGAAAATCCTGTTGAGCACAGCCGCACAAAGCACATTGACATCCGGCATCACTTTTTGAGAGACCACCAGCAAATGGGGGATATCGAAGTGTTTCATGTTAGCACCGAGAACCAGCTAGCCGATATCTTTACCAAGCCTCTAGATGAGAAGACCTTTTGTAGGCTGCGTAGTGAGCTCAATATCTTAGATTCGCGGAACTTGGATTGAAATGTAGCATACATGTGTTTATGCTTTTAATTATGTTCATTCTGCATATTGTTGCTTATTGTGGTGCTCAAGTTGTACAAACACTCCCTGGACCTCACAAGTCCTGTTTGCAAGTGATGCACATATTTAGGGGGAGCTGTGCTACAACTTGACCCTTTGAGATTAACCATGTACTTGAGTTTGGTTGTTTTAGTCTCCAAGGAAAATTGAAAGGGAAAAGGTGGACTTGGACCATGCAAGACTTCCACTGCACTCCGATGAAAAGAGTAACTTTTCCAAGTTCATCTTCATACTCTTATTGCCTTTGTGTTCTTATTTGAAGATTTTGGTGAGGCAACGGGATTAAAGGGCCAAGATTGATCCCGTTTTGGTGCTTGATGCCAAAGGGGGAGAAAATAAAGGCCAAAGCGATAAATGGATCAGCTACCACTTGAGAGATTTTGAAAATAGTAGAATAGAGCTTTTTGGTTTGTCAAAACTCTTTTGTTGTCTCTCTTGTCAAAAGTTGGCTTCTTGTGGGGAGAAGTATTGATTATGGGAAAAAGGGGGAGTGTTGGGGGCCTTCGTCCTCCGAAGGTCCTCAAAAACATGATTTGACAATGTTTTCCAAGTGGATTATGTGAACAGGTATCTTCGGACTCAGAATTATGAACATAAAGCACGGTCAGGACGAAGCCTGAACCAGACGAAGGACGAGCTGATTACTAAGCTCTACGAAGGATGGTGCACAGCCGAAGCTGTGTGCAAGGAAGCTTCGTCGCGATAGCGGAAAGGGGAACCGACTTAAAGATGAAAAGACTACGTGGGCCTTGACAGATTTCCATAAGTCATCAACAAATGTAATGGATATGGATGTAATTTTACGTGGGCTGCGTCCCGCGTCTATAAATAGATGAACAGTACTCCCGTACTGTTCACACGGACTTGGCATCTACTTTTGCGTCACGCTTGTACCTTTTACCTTCTCTCAGGACCGAAGGTACATTTGTAATTTGAAATCATTTCTATTTTTCCATGTTAATAAAATAGGAATGATTCTATGATGGTGTTTATATTATATTTCATGCTCTATATGAATCCTTCGTCATTACTTGTTATGTTTACGAAGGTATGTCTCTCGTGACCTTCGTCCGAAATACATTATCTCCCGAAGGGACATAATGTTCCGAAGGACGAAGGACTTTAACATTTAACATTTTTATGTTGCCTTGTTCTTAACTCTTAGCATTTGAGAACAAGTCCCCAACAGGGAGTTTTTGAAATCTTAAATCAATTTCTCTTAGAATGACTCTCTTTATGTCTTAAAATGTGTGTTTGACTTAGAGATAGAAATTTGAGTTTGATTTGCAAAAACAAACCAAGTGGTGGCATAGAGTGATCCATATATGTCAAAATTGAATCAAAACAATATTGAGTTCTTATTTGATTTGTCTTTGTACTTGTTCTACTTGCTTTATGTTGTGTTGGCATAAATCACCAAAAAGGGGGAGATTGAAAGGGAAATGTGCCCTTGGGCCATTTCTAAGTATTTTGGTGATTTAGTGTCCAACACGAGTGCCTAAGTGTAAAAAGGTGGACAAGGTACAAATCAAGAATTAAGGTATGTTTCTCAGACTTAGTACATTGTTTTATGGACTAATGTATTGTGTCTAAGTGCTGGAAACAGGAAAAATCCAATTGAGAAATGTCTTGGCTCGAGCAGCCAAGAATCTGCTGAGTCTGCAAGCACCGGACTGTCCGGTGGTGCACCGGACAGTGTCTGGTGCGCCAGGCTGGCTCGAGCGAAGTGGCCGCTCTCGGGAATTCACCGGCGACGTACGGCTAAAATTCACCGGACTGTCCGGTGTGCACCGGACTGTCCGGTGAGCCAACCGTCGACCGGGCCAACGGTCGGCCGTGCAATCTGCGCGGGACACGTGGCCGAGCCAACGGCTAGAAGACGGCACCGGACTGTCCGGTGTGCACCGGACATGTCCGGTGCGCCAACGGCTCTCAGGCTGCCAACGGTCGGCTTCGCCATTTAAGGAAGGAAATCGGGCACCGGACAGTGTCCGGTGTGCACCAGACTGTCCGGTGCCCCCGATGACAGAAGGCAAGAATGGCTTTCCAAACTTGTGCTCAACGGCTCCTAGCTGCCTTGGGGCTATCAAAGGGTCCCCTAGGCGCATGGAGGAGATCACCAAGCATCCTTTGAGCATCATTGATCACTCACACTTCATTCTCGCGCACTTGTTTGACATTCTAGTGATTTGAGCTCCGTTCTAGTGTGCTAGTCTCTTGAGCTCAAGTCTTGGTTTTGCGTGTGCGTATTCGCTGTGATCTTTGTGTCGTGTGTGAGTTGCTAATCCCTCCCTTGCTCTGTGATTCTTCGTGAACATCTTGTGTAAGGGCGAGAGGCTCCAAGCTGTGGAGATTCCTCGCAAACGGGATTAAGAGAAGCAAAGCAACACCGTGGTATTCAAGTTGGTCTTTGGACCACTTGAGAGGGGTTGATTGCAACCCTCGTCCGTTGGGACGCCACAACGTGGAGTAGGCAAGCGTTGGTCTTGGCCGAACCACGGGATAACCACTGTGCCATCTCTGTGATTGATATCTCTTGGTTATTGTGTTGTGTTGAGATCCTTCTCTAGCCACTTGGCATATTACTGTGCTAACAAGTAACCAAGTTTTGTGGCTTAAGTTTTTGAAGTGCTACAGGATCACCTATTCACCCCCCTCTAGGTGCTCTCACCTTGTAATATACTTTTACCTTTCCGTCCATATATGAACTGCTTTGATGTGGACGAAACTTATATTTTTTGAGCCGAAGGCGAAAAACACCTTCCCTTCTTTTCGTACACAACGAAGCATAAATCTGCTTCTTTTCCTTTCGCCGAAGCCTTATCATTAAAGCCGAAGCAACTATCTGTATTTGTATGATATGATGATGATGATCCTATGTATGTCTAAATGAATGTATATGAATGCAATGAATGATGTGATGTATTGTGCAAATGAATGTCCAGACACATGCTTATGAAGCCACATCAAAACTCTTCATTCCCTTAGGAATAGCTGAAATCTCTTTGCCGTTTATTTTTTGGCTGCACCGCTTATTTTTTGGTGTAAGTTCTGCATCCCGTTAGGAACGTCTTTTGAACTTCTTCGCCTTCTATTTCGGCTGTATCACCGTTGACTTTTCGATGTAAGTTCTGCATTCCCTTAGGAACGTCTTTTGAACTTCTTCGCCTTATATTTCAGCGGTATTTGGCTCTGTATTCCCTTAGGAATGACTTTTGAGCAGAAAACTTACGCTGCGCTCCCTTAGGAACGACTTTTTGTAGCTTCGTTGTGCTCTCATCCCCTTAGGGACGACTTTCGAGCTTCTTCCTGTTTTTTTTCTACACTCAATGGTGCATGCTCAGATTTTACATTTTACATATTTTTGGGGGATTTTGCTCTCGTAGAGCTGGATAAGAAAGGAAAAATTACAAACTATGGCCCCATTAAAAACCTTTCTCCCCCGTTGGAAAAGAAAAGGGTGCCATAGGAAAAATGAAAAAAGATTACATCAAGTTACACATAATATCGTCGAAGCTCATCCGCATTCCAAGATCTAGGAATGTTGTTGCCGTCCTTATCCTTCAATCTGTAAGAACCGGGTCTTGACGAAGATACCACCATAAAGGGTCCTTCCCACTTTAGCCGTAGCTTGCCTACTGTGTCTGGATTGGCCACTCTCCGAAGTACCAAATGCCCTGGCTTAATGTTTTTCAGTCAAACTTTTCTGTCATGCCATTTTATTGTTTCGGCTTGATATTTATTGATATTCTCCACAACCTGAAGTCTGGTCCCTTCTATAGCATCTTTTGCCACAGAATAATCAGCTTCGTCTTCTACCAAAGCTACTGTTCTAATTGACCCTGCCTTGGCTTCTTCTGGGGTTATAGCTTCGTCACCAAACAATAACTTGAACGGTGTAAAACCTGTTGACCTTGATATAGTTGTATTGTGGCTCCACACCACTTTAATCAACTCATCTGGCCACTTTCCTCTGGGTTGATTGAAGATTAACTTCATTATTCCCGTTATTATAATACCATTTGCTCTTTTGACCAGCCCGTTTGACTCTGGGTGCCTGACTAATGAAAAATGAATCTTCATGCCAATCTGGTTGCAGAGATCTTTGAAAGTTTCGGCATCAAACTGTGTTCCATTGTCCACAGTTATAGCATTCGGCATGCCGAAGCAACAAACGATATTCTGCCAGAAGAATTTCTAGACTGTAACCGAAGTTATTGTAGCCAAAGGCTTTGCTTCAATCCACTTAGAAAAATATTTTACAGCCACCACGATATATTTCAAATTACCTTGCGCTGGTGGAAGTGGTCCTAACAAGTCCAAGCCCCATCTTTGCAATGGCCATGTTGGTTGTATTAACTGAGTTAATGACGAAGGTTGTTTTTGGTCTCTTGCACATTTTTGACAATTTTCGCAATTTTGGACTAGATCTGCTGCATCCGAAGCTGCCTTCGGCCAATAAAATCCCTGTCTAAAAACCTTTCCCAGCAAAGGCCTAGACCCAATATGAGATCCACACAATCCTACATGTATCTCCTTCATTAGTTCTATACCTTCGGTTCTGGATAAACACTTGAGAAGGGGGGAGCAAACTCCATGTTTGTATAATTCCCCTTCTATTATGATATAGGGTCTTGTTCTTGCTTCCATTCTTTTATTATAAACTTCGTCGTCCGAGAGGCAGTTACCCTGGAGGAAAGATATGATTTCAGTCCTCCAATCTTCACTATATACTGGAGAAATGGCGAGCACTGCTCTCTCCTTGAGTTCAACCGAAGGTGCCTTTATTGTTTCAAAAAATACTTCCGAAGGTAGAGGGAGCCCCTGAGCCGCTGATTTGGCTAACAGATCTGCATGCCCATTTTCGCCTCTTGGAATGTTCTTGACACAGAAACCTTCGAAGGAAGCCTCCAACCTTCGGACTGTATCCAGATATTTTCAAGTTTTGGATCTCTTGCCTTGCTACTTTTATCTAAATGGCCAGAAATGACTTGAGAATCAGTTTTTAGAATAGCCCTTCTTATTCCCATTGCCCTTAACTTTCAAAGCCCCAACAGGAGTGCTTCGTATTCGGCAATGTTATTTGTACAACTTAAGTCTAGCTTGGCTGCATAACATGTTCTGACTTTCGAAGGTGCTACTAGAACAACAGCTGCTACTGTGCCGAAGGCTCCCCAAGAACCATCGCAGAACACTGTCCAAGCTTCGGCATCTTTATTTATCTCTTCTTCCTGAGCCCCTGGCGTCCAGTCAGCGATGAAGTCTGCTAACGTCTTGGACTGAATTGAAGATCTATGCACATAATCAATGGTGAATTCATTAAGCTCTACAGCCCATTTTCTAATCCTTCCAGTAGCCTCTCTGTTCCTCATGATGTCCTTTAGAGGTTGTGACGAAGGAACAATTATGTGGTATGCTTAAAAATAATGCCGAAGCTTTCTGGAAGCCATTAACACAACATATAATACCTTCTCCAATTCTGTGTAATTTTTCTTTGATGGACTTAGAACTTCAGAGACGAAGTATATTGGAGCTTGCTTTTTAGCTTGACCATCTAGCTTCTCCTGTACCAGTGCCGCACTCACTGCAGAATGCGAAGCTGCCACATATAAGAGCAACGGAGCCCCTGGCGTGGGTGGAGTTAATGTTGTTAAATCAATCAAATATTGTTTTAACTCTTCAAAAGCTTTTTGTTGTGCTGGGCCCATTGAAAGACTTCGACTGACTTCAGTATTTCAAAAAATGGTAGATTTCTTTCCGTTGATCTAGATATGAATCTATTTAATGATGCTAATCTTCCTGCCAGCCGTTGAGCCCCTTTCTTCGTGCTTGGTGGCTCCATCCGAAGGATAGCTTCGATCTTGCTTGGGTTAGCTTCAATTCCTTTTGTTGATACCAGACAGCCAAGGAACTTTCCTTTCTTCACTCCAAAAACACATTTTTCTGATTTAATTTCAGGCCAGCTTGACTAAAATTGGCAAATGTTTCTTGCAAATCAGCAATATGATTTTCTTGCTTCATGCTTTTCACTATAATATCATCAACATAGGTCAACACATTTCTGCCTATCTGAGAATGAAGGACCTTGGCTGTCATTCTGCTGAAGCTTCCTCCAGCATTCTTGAGCCCCTCAGGCATCCGAGGATAGCAATATGTGCCACTAGGGGTTATGAAGCTAGTTTTTGGCTCATCTTCCTTTTTCATGCAGATTTGGTGGTAGCCATAGTAACAATCTAGTAGACTCATGAGCTCTAAAGAAGCTGCTGCGTCTACTAGAGAATCTATTCTTGGCAATGGGAATTCATCCTTCGGACAAGCCTTGTTAAGATCTGTAAAATCAATACACATTCTCCATTTGCCATTGGCCTTCTTCACCATAACAGTATTGGCTAACCATTCTGGGTATTTTACCTCTCTGATGACACCAGCACTGAGAAGTCTTTTCACTTCATTCCGAGCACCTTCGACTTTATCATCAGACATTTTCCGAAGCCTTTGCTTTCTTGGCCTGAAGAATGGATTCACATTGAGTGAATGTTTAATGACATCTCTATTGACACCACAGAGATCATTGGCTGACCAAGCAAAGACATCTTTGTTGTTGAATAAAAATCTTATCAAAGTTTTCTCTTGTTCTTGAGATAGCTGAGACCTCAGCAATACCTTTTGCTCTGCTATGTCTTCACATAGAAGCATAGGCTTCAGCTGATCCGCCGAAGCAGCCTTCTCTCTTTTGTATTTGTACTGTTCACATACTTCGGTTCCATCTATATTGTGAATTGCTTTTGAGTCTGTCCAATTTCCTTCGGCCTTTCTAGCAGCTTCTTGACTTCCATGAACAGCAATGGGCCCTTGTTCCGAAGGTATCTTCATGCATAGATATGCTGGATGAAGTATTGCTTCAAAGGCATTAAGTGTTCCACGACCAATGATTGCATTATAGGGGTACTCCATATCAACAATATCAAAGACAACCTATTCGGTCCTTGTGTTATGAACAAAGCCGAAGGTAACCGACATTGTGATTTTGCCGAGTGCTACAATTTGCCTTCCTCCGAAGCCACAAAGAGGGTGAGTAGCATCATGAATCTTATCTTCTGGCTCTTGCATCTGACTGAAGGCCTTAGCAAATATGATATCCGCTGCACTGCCTGTATCAACCAGAACATTATGGACCAAAAATCCCTTGATGACACAAGATATGACCATAGCATCATTATGAGGGTAATCTTTAAGCTGAAGATCCTCCTGGGAGAAGGTGATTGGGATGTGGGACCATTTCGATTTGATGAAGGGTCCCTGCACCCCAACATGCTGCACCCTTCTCTGCGCTTCCTTCTTCTGCTTCTTGTTAGCCGGTTCCAAACTTGAACCACCTGTTATCGGGAGGACCAGCTTCATAGCCAAAGATACTTCAGCTTGGTTATTGAACGAAGCCATCAGCTCAATAGTGGAAGTGAGTTCACCGGAGGTGGGCGCCAATGTTGGGGACTAGTTCTCAAATGCTATGAGATAAGAACAAGGCAACACAAAGTATTAATGGTTAAAGAACTTCGTCCTTCGAAGCATTATCTCCCTTAGGATATAATGATCTTCAGACGAAGGTCATGAAGGACGTACCTTCATCTCAGTATTATAACAATGAAAGTAGAAGCATATGAAACATGGAAAATAACATGAATAATTACATGACATCATTGAGATATTTTTATTATATCATCATGAACAAATATGAACAATATCGAATTACATTTGTACCTTCGACTTGAGAGAAGGAGAAAATCCAGATGACGTGCGAGTGAATACCAGTCAGCGTGAACAGTACAAGGGTACTGTTCATCTATTTATAGGCACGGGGCATAGCCCAGACAAAATTACATTTGTGCCCTTGATAACTAATCATAACCATGACACAAGTTATCATGGACTAAACGGTCTTTTACTCTTTAAGTCGGTGCTGCCCTTCGTCTCAAGGCACGTCCTCATGCCGAAGCACCCTGGATTGCAGCTTCGGCACCGCTTCTATTTTGATCTTCCGAAGGTGTTTCTTCTCACAGGACCTTCGGCGACGAAGCAGACCCCCAACAAATGGGACTCCGACTGTTCTTCATCCGACTCCAATGATGAAGGACTAGCTGCCTCGGCCTTCGACAAGTCTTCTCTCTTCCCCAACGAATGCCACACGTGCCTTATGGCTAAAGTGAAGAAGGTACGTATTCGAGATACTCCTAAATATTCTTCTTCTAGCGATGAGGAATCTTCCGATGATGAGATAGATTATAGTGATTTATTTAAAGGATTAGATAGATCTAAGTTAGATAACATCAATGAATTAATTGATGCTCTTAATGAAAAAAGATAGACTTCTAGAAAAGCAAGAAGACATACTCTATGAGGAACATGATAAGTTTATTAGTGTTAAAAAATCTCTTGCTCTAGAAATTAAGAAGAATGAACTGCTATCTTCTGAATTGTCTACCTGTCATGAATCTATTTCTAGCCTAAAGAATTTAAATGATGATTTAAATGCTAAGCTAGAGAAAGTTAATGTAACTAGTTCATGTGTAGAGCATGTAGTAATCTGCAATAGGTGTAATGATTTTAACATTGATGCTTGTAACGAACATGCATCTATGATGTTGCAAGTCTTAATACTCAACTTAAGACTTGCAAGGATAATTATGAGAAACTCAAATTTGCTAGGGATGCCTACACCACTGGTAGACACCCCTCAATTAAGGATGGACTTGGTTTCCGAAAAGAAACCAAGAACTTAACGAGCCAAAGGACTTCCAGTCTCAACAAAGAGAAAGGGAAGGCTCCTATGGCTAGTAGCTTGTATTCTTCACATGATCAAAAGAACCATGCTTATCTTTATGCTCATGTTAAGAAAATTTCAAATGTTGCTCATCATGATAAGTGTTATAATCATGCTGCTTTACCTACTTATCATGATTCACATGCTATGTTTGCATCTAGCATCCACATATGTTCATGATAGAAGTAGCCCTAGGCGTAATCATACTATTTCTCATGTTCCTAGGAAAGTATACACTGGTCCAACTACTATGTATCAAACATGTAATGCTTCTTTTGTATTGTCATGTAAAAATGCTAAAGTAGTTGCTAGAAAATTGGGATCTAAATGCAAGGGAGACAAAACTTGCATTTGGGTTCCAAAATCTGTTGTAACTAACCTTTTAGGACCCAACAAGAGTTGGGTACCTAAAACCCAAGCTTAATTACCTTGCAGGTGTTGGGGGCCTTCATCTTTCGAAGGTCCTCAAAAACATAATTTAACAATGTCTTCCAAGTATGGTTTATAAACAGGTATCTTCGGATTTATGATAAAAGCATACACGATGGGGAGCTTGATCATGATGAAGGTGGCCGTCGCTCCGAAGCTGTGCGGAAGGGAGCTTCGGCTAAATCGCAGGAAAGGAAACCGACTTAAAAGGGAAAAGGCTGTTCAGTCCTCATAGATTTTTCTATAAGCCAATAGTAAATGTAAAGGGCATAATTGTAATTTCTCGTAGGATGTGTCCTGTGCCTATAAATAGATGAACAGTACCCCAGTACTGTTCATGTTGACTTGTACTTGCCCGTGCATCACGCTTGGACTTTTGCCTTCTGTCTAGCCAAAGGTATAAATGTAGTTCAATATTGTTCACATTCATTCATAATGATATGATGAAAGAATATTAATGATGCCATATGATCATTTATGTTATTCTTCATGTTTCATATGTTTCTTCTTTCATTAATATATACTGTGATAATGAAGGTACGTCCTTCATGACCTTCGTCTGAAGATCATTATATCCTGAGGGAAATAATGCTTCGAAGGACGAAGGGCACTAATCATTAACCTTTTCTGTGTTGCCTTGTTCTTAATTCATAGCATTTGAGAACAAGTCCCCAACATTGGCGCCCACCTCCGGTGAACCCTCTTTCGACCACCTTCGGCAAGCATTGACCCTCGTCATGCCACCGAAGAAAGTTTCAGCGACAGGGGCTGCTGCACTACAGCCACTGGACCCAAATCAGGAGAACCTTTCTCTCCGAGAGGCCCGAAGCCAGAAGAGGAAGGCCACTAGTCCAACACTCCAGGAGGAAGAGTTGGATCAAGAAATCAGAAACATGGAGATAATTCATCAGCAAGTACAAAGGAAGAAGGAGAAGATGACCAGACTGGCTGATCTTCAAAGGCAAATCGACGAAGCCACTGAAGAAGTACGCCATCTTGTTCAAGACGAACAAGATCGAAGGCCCCAACACAGGGAGCGTCACCAAGAAGGTTTATTCAACGAGGATGGATGGTATGATGATTTTAATCATGATACCTTTACCTTCGATGCTGCTTCTCCCTTGGCACTAGAACTGCAAGCCATCCCATGGCCTCCATCATACAAGCCACCTCAGCTCCCTATGTATGATGGGCATTCGGATCCGAAGCAGTTTTTGATGAGTTATGAGGCAACCATATCTTCATATGGAGGCAATGCAGCTATCATGGCCAAATCCTTCGTCATGGCAGTTCGGAATGTGGCCCAAACATGGTATTCTTCTCTTCGGCCAGGAACTATTACTTCGTGGCAAAAGCTCAAGGATATGCTACTGACAAGCTTTCAAGGCTTTCAGACGAAGCCGGTCACAGCTCAGGCTCTGTTTCAATGTACGCAAGACCATGAGGAGTATCTTCAAGCATACGTCCGAAGGTTTTTGCGTCTCAGAGCACAGGTGCCTACAGTGCCCAATGAGATTGTCATTGAGGCCATGATCAAGGGGCTTCGTCCAGGACCTACTTCCTAGTACTTCGCTAGAAAACCTCCATAGACACTGGAGAAGTTGCTTCAAAAGATGGATGAATACATCAGGGCTGACAATGACTTCCGCCGAAGAAGGGAGGAAGCTTACAGGTTCTCCGAGATGACCAGGGGCTTCGAAGGAAGAATACACCCGAGGCATGTCAGGTCAATTTACAACACTCAGAATGATGACAGAGGAAGTCAGCTGCAGAGGCCCCAGTGTTCTTCACAATCTTTGGGGCAGCAACAAAGTTCTTTTTGACCGCCAGCTCCAAGAGGCAGAGGCGCTAGGGGCTTCAGAGGAAGATATGAGGACCAACCCAGGAAGATTTACTATCTATTTTGTGGTGAAGACAAGGGCCATACTACAAGAATGTGCCAAATCACCATCCAAAAGCAGAAGGAGATCGCAGAACCCGAAGCCCGGCAAAATCAACCGAAGCAGATTTTACATACTACTTCGTGTCACTCACCCTACATACCAGAGTATGTGGGTAATCATCCTGTAGCTTCTGTTGCTTCGGCCAATCAGCCACATGCTTCTTGGCCGCAGCTTCCACCTCCGCCACCACTACAACCTGCCTATTCATGAGGTCAGCAGCCAGAAGGGAGCCATCAAACTCATCAGCAGCGAGAGCTCAGGGAGGAATCTGAAGCTCGCACAGTCAACAGTACTGTGCCAGAGTCAAAACACATCTATTGAGATATATCCTACCTCTGAAGCATTTTACATTCATTGTCATTTTCTTTTTAATAAGGAACAATTGGTGTAAATCTAGTCTTCTTGTCACTTTTAATTTCTTGTAATAGCTTCGTTCTTATCATAATGAAATATATCTTTCCTACAGACTTATAAAGCTCAAAAACTGCGGAAGCTAAAAGTCCTTCTTAAGGGAATGCAGATCTAAAAAATTACATTGCAAGTTTTGCCAAAGCTACAAAAAGTCGTTCCTAGAGAGCGCAGCGTAAGTTTGCCGAAGCTACAAAAAGTCATTCCTAGAGAGCGCAGCGTAAGTGAAAGGGAAATGTGCCTTTGGGCAATTTCCATTATGTTTTGGTGATTAAGTGCCCAACACATTTAAATAAGCCCTCTTGTGCTAAATCAAGAGAAAAGTGATAATCAAAGCAAAGGTATTATTCTAGACTTAGTACATTGGTTTTTGTGTACTAACATATTTGTCTAAGTGCTGGAATTAGAGAAAAGAGAAGAAGAAAAGAACTTGGCTCGAAGCAGCCAAGACTCAGCGCAGTCTGGCAGACCGGACTGTCCGGTGGTGCACCGGATAGTGTCCGGTGCACTAGGCCAGCCTCCGGTGAACAGGCCACTCTCGGGAACTGACGGCGGTGTACGGTTATAATTCACCGGACTGTCCGGTGGTGCACCGGACTGTCCGGTGAGCCGTCTGCGGTGAAGTCATCGCTCTCGGGAATCGTTCAACGGCGTACGGCTAAAATTCACCGGACAGTCCGGTGAGGCACCGGACTGTCCGGTGAGCCAACGGTCGACTGCGCCAACGGTCGGCCGCGCAATCCGCGCGCGACGCGTGGACGCGTCAACGGTCGGCAGGGGGCACCAGACTGTCCGGTGTGCACTGGACAGTGTCCGGTGCACCAACAGCTACAATTCTGCAACGGTCGACTGTGCCGTTTTAGGAAGGCGATCTGCACCGGACCATGAACAGTGCCTGTCCGGTGGTGCACCGGACTGTCCGGTGCGCCACCCGACAGAAGGCAAGAATCGCCTTCCCAGATTGCCTCCAACGGCTCCTAGCTGCCTTGGGGCTATAAAAGGGACCCCTAGGCGCATGGAGGAGATACACAAGCATTCTTTGATCATCTCTAAGCACCAAGACTCCATTCTCGCGCATTTGATTCTTTGTGATAGTGACTTGAGCTCTAGTTGAGTAGTGAACTCCCCGCATTGTGTTGTGAGCTCAAGTTTGTGCGTGTTTGTGCTCGTGCTTTGAGTCTTGTGTGTGTTGCTCTCCCCTCCCTTACTTCCGTGCTTCTTTGTGATAATCATTTGTAAGGGCGAGAGGCTCCAAATTGTGGAGATTCCTCGCGAACGGGAGATAGTAAAAGAAGGAAAAACACCATGGTATTCAAGTTGATCATTGGATCACTTGAAAGGGGTTGAGTGCGACCCTCGTCCAGTGGGACACCACAACGTGGAGTATACAAGTGTTATACTTGGCCGAACCACATGATAAATCATCGTGTCTCTTGTGCTTGCGTTCTTCGTGATCTTTGTGTTTCACAAGAGCTTGGTCCGTAGCCACTTGATTCTATTGAGCTAACACTTAACCAAGTTTTGTGGCTACAAGTATTTGATTTTTACAGGATCACCTATTCACCCCCCTCTAGGTGCTCTCAATTGGTATCAGAGTCATTCTCTTCACGCAAGGGACTAATCGCCCGAAGAGATGGATCCTAAGGGAAAGGGGATGGTGGTCAACGACAAGACAAAGGAGTCCATCGTCAACGAGCCAAGAGATGATAAGCCCTCGAACTCTGGCTCGAGTTATAAGAAGAAGGACGGGAAGAAGAAGACGCGCATCAAGAAGATCGTCTACTACGACAGCGACGAGTCTTCATCCCCAAGAGATGACGAATACGAAGAGAAAAAAAACGGTTAATTCAAATTTTTCTTTTGATTATTCTTGTATTCCGTTCAATTCTAATGCTCATTTACTTTCAATTCCACTCGGGAAACCTCCGCACTTTGATGGAGAAGACTACCCATTTTGGAGTCACAAAATGCGTAGTCACCTATTCTCTCTCCATCCAAGCATTTGGGAGATTGTTGAAAATGGAATGCTTTTTGATAGTACTGACAACCCCGTTTTCATTAATGAGCAAATCCATAAAAATGCATAAGCTACCACTGTTTTATTAGCATCCTTGTGCAGGGACGAGTACAAAAGGTGAGCAGCTTGGACAACGCCAAGCAAATCTAGGACACCCTCAAGATCTCTCATGAGGGGAACGACGCCACCATGATCACCAAGATGGAGTTAGTGGAAGGCGAACTAGGGAGGTTCGCAATGATCAGGGGAGAGGAGCCAACGCAAACGTACAACCGGCTCAAGACCCTGGTCAACAAAATCAGGAGCTATGGAAGCACGAGATGGACCGATCACGACGTCGTCCTACTTATGCTCAGGTCCTTCACTATTCTTGATCCTCATCTTGTGAATTCAATCCGTGAGAATCCTAGGTACACAAAGATGACGCCCGAGGAAATACTTGGAAAGTTTGTAAGCGGGCTTATGATGATCAAGAAGACAAGATAGGTTGATGAGGCATTGAATGGCCCAATGCCTATCAACGAGCCTCAAACCGTTGCTCTCAAAGCAACAAGCAGCAGGGAGGCGCTACCTAGCAAGGTGGCGCAAGTTGAGGCGGCCGGGCTAAACGAGGATGAAATGGCCCTCATCATCAAGCGCTTCAAGACGGCGCTAAAAGGACGCAAGGGGCATCCCAACAAAAGCAATACAAAGGGAAAGCGCTCCTGCTTCAAGTGTGGTAAGACTGGGCACTTTATTGCTAACTGTCCCAATAATGATAGTGACCAGGGACAAGAAAAGAGCGGGAAGAGGGAGAAAAATAAGTCCTACAAGAAGGCGAAGGGCGAGGCACACCTTGGCAAGGAGTGGGATTCGGATTGCTCTTCGTCCGACTCCAACGACGAAGGATTCACCGCCTCGGCCTTCAACAAGTCGTCTCTCTTCCCCAACGAGCGCCATACTTGCCTAATGGCAAAAGAGAAAAATGTAAATGCTCGAGATACCCCTACATATGCTTCTTCATGTGATGATGAATCTAGTGATGATGAAGTAGACTACACAAGTTTATTCAAAGGTTTAGATAGAACTAAAATTGATAAGATCAATGAATTGATTGATGCTTTAAATGAGAAGAATAGATTGTTAGAGAAGCAAGAAGATATTTTATATGAAGAGCATGACAAATTCATTAGTGTGCAAAAATCTCTTGCTTTAGAAGTAAAAAGGAATGAGATGCTTTCCTCCGAATTATCTACTTGTCATGAAACTGTGTCTAGCTTAAGAAGTATTAATGATGATTTAAATGCTAAGCTAGAAGTTGTTAATAAATTTAGTTCTTGTGTAGAGCATGTTGTTATCTGTAATAGATGTAAGGATTTTGATGTTGATGCATGTGTTGAGCACCTTACTTCTATTACAAAATTAAATGGTGAAGTGGCTAGTCTTAATGCCCAACTTAAGACTAGCAAAAATGACTTTGATAAACTAAAATTTGCAAGGGATGCCTACACTGTTGGTAGACATCCCTCTATTAAGGATGGGCTTGGCTTTCAAAAGGAAGCCAAGAACTTAACAAGTCAAAGGGCTTCCATTTTGCCAAGGAGAAAGGGAAGGCTCCTATGGCTAATAGTGCTCAAAGAAATCATGCTTTCATCTATAGTGATAGAAAGTTTTCTAGAAATGCTCATAGGAGTTATACTTATGATTCACATGCTATGATTGCATCAAGTTCTTCTTTTGTGCATGGTAGAAATATGCCTAGGAAAAATGTTGCTCATGTACCTAGGAAAGTTTGTAATGAACCTTCTACAATTTACCATGCTTGCAATACTTCTTTTGCAATTTGTTGTAAGAACAAGAAAGTGATTGCTAGGAAGTTGGGGGCCAAATGCAAGGGAGACAAGACTTGCATTTAGGTCCCAAAGACGATTATAACTAACCTTATAGGACCCAACAAGAGTTGGGTACCTAAAACCCAAGCCTAATTTGCCTTGCAGGTTTATGCATCCGGGGGCTCAAGCTGGATCATCGACAGCGGATGCACAAACCACATGACAGGGGAGAAGAAGATGTTCACCTCCTACATCAAGAACAAGGATTCCCAAGATACAATCATATTTGGAGATGGGAATCAAGGCAAGGTCAAAGGCTTAGGCAAGATAGCCATCACTAATGAGCACTCTATCTCTAATGTATTTCTAGTAGAGTCGCTAGGCTATAATCTGCTGTCTGTTAGTCAATTGTGCCACATGGGTTATAATTGTCTATTTACAAATGTAGATGTGTCTATCTTTAGAAGGAGTGATGGTTCACTAGCTTTTAAGGGTGTACTAGATGGCAAACTCTATTTAGTAGATTTTTCGAAAGAGGAGGCCGATCTAGATGCATGCTTAATTGCTAAGACTAGCATGGGCTGGCTGTGGCATCGCTGTCTAGCACATGTTGAGATGAAGAAGCTTCACAAACTTCTAAAGGGAGAACATGTGTTAGGTCTAACAAATGTGTTTTTCGAAAAAGATAGACCTTGTGCAGCTTGTCAAGCAGGCAAACAAGTGGGAAGCGCTCATCACAGCAAGAATGTGATGACCACATCAAGACCTTTGGAGCTACTTCACATGGACCTCTTCGGACCGGTCGCCTACTGTGGGGGACAGATATCCCCCAGGTCCACTGGAAGGATAAAAGACCTCACAAAAGGCCTAAGGGCCCAATAAATCATAAGGTCATCCCTTCGTGGGCCTGGGGAGGAACGACCAGTGAAGCAGATCGACATAAGGCTGGACCGGAGCAAGCCCAGACGACCCAATGACTTCGAGCGAGTAATCACAACAGAGTCCCGACCTTCCCGCGCTGGAGGCCCGTACGACGGAACCGAGCGAGGATGGGTCGACGGAACTATAGGAAGATGGACTCAATCGGTTCACTATTTCTTAGGTGCACGTGATTATCATATCTGCATGTATTGCCCCACGGTCGAATATATAAGGCCTAGGGGGCACCCCTTCAGAAGAGATCGAACTCACTACTCAACCATCCACCCCAACTCTCTACATTCCTTGCACCAGAGAACTACCTTGTAACCCACCACATAAAGCACTCTCGCCAGGACGTAGGATGTTACGCATTTCAAAGCGGCCCAAACCTGTAAACCATTGTCTACTATTTCTTGTGCAACCGGCACGAACCATTGAGCTACAGTCGATAACACCGTCCTTCTTCTAAAAGCACCTTGAGGGGTAACCCCGGGTGTGCGGTCGGACCCAAAACACTGACTGCTAGCGCGCCAGGTAGGGGGTGTGTCGTCGATCCAAGCTAGCTCAATGGCCGTCACCTTCCTGCACAAGATCGTCTTCTGCCCTGGGTCCACATTCTGCTTCGGAACTATCTCATCTATAGCGGATGAGGAGGGAACTCTGCATCGCATTGCGGATCCGACGGAGAGAAGATCTTCCTCAAAAATCTCCGGGAAAATCGGGGAAAAGCAGGAAAAGGCGCAACCTCCAATGCTCCGAAAAAAGATCGCCTCCGGCAGGACAGAGGCCCGAGGCCCGTCAACCCAGAAAACTCCACTGTCTACCTCTCCGACGAAAGAATGGACACAAATAACAAGAAAGAAAGAAACAAATAAAATCAGGAGGAAGCAAGTTGTTCTTTCTGCGCCTCTGCCCTCAAAGGAGAATAGAAAGAAGATCATCACGACAGCTGCACCATTCTACCCCGACGTCCTCTTCATCGGGAGAGTGGAGTCGCCCCCCATCTCCGATGACGAGCCAACCGCACCCGGAGAAGAACCTCCTCAGTGGGAATCCCGCCGGTGAAGGAACCGATGCCGAAATATCCGGCGACATCACGAAGCCGGAGAGCGGGACCCGGCACAGCCTGTGTCGCGAGACGAGGCCTCGGAGATGGGAGAAACCCCGGAAGAGCGTGTCTTCTAGGAAAGAAGGAATTCCCGACGACGTGATCGCCGGCGAGCTCAAGAACAGGCCGAACAGGAAACAAAGCAACGTCCGAAAAATCCCCTCTTCGGGCGCAACCTGAACCCCGACTTCGCCCGAGCCTTGAACACGCCGAGTGAAGTCGGCGGAGTACTGGCTCGGATAGCCGACGGTCTCCCTCGGACTCCCGATGCCGAGGGCTACCGACAACTGTTCACTCGAGCAGCCAACCATCTTCTGCCTCCCGCACATCCGCCGAATGATCTACGACATGTCATCAACAGTCGGCGGGACGCACGGAGCTCCATCAACGCTTCACGCGAACGACGACATGAGAGCGAGATCCGTCGCCGGGAAGAATACGATAGGGACCACGGCATCCCATCCCGGAGTCAGGCCACAAGGACCGAGTCGGCAACGGCTTTGACTAGCGGCACCACCCGGGGACGGTCGAGGCACCACAACAACCACTCCCCTCCCCGGGACAGACATCATCCCCGACGATAGGAGGACACGTGTGGAGTGTCGGCACTTACTCTGCGCCTCAGAGCCATTCAATGGCCCCTAACTTCAAGGTATCCAACGTTGACAAATATGAACCTAAGCAGAATCCGGGAGGCTGGCTGGCCGTCTACACAACCGCTGCCCGAGCCGTCGGGGCAACTGAGGACGTGATGACCGCGTACTTGCCCATCGTCCTCGGGCAAGATGCACTGCAATGGCTGTGACACCTACCACGACATTGCATCGATGACTGGAGCGATTTCAGTCGACGTTTCATCGCCAACTTCTAGTCCCTCTCCGACAAGCCGGCGCAACCATGGGACCTCAAATCCATCAAGCGTCGGGGGGACGAAACTCTCCGGTCGTACCTTAAGAGATTCCAAACCATGAGAAATCGTATCCCCGAGGTCGCGGAAGCGGCGGTGATTGAAGACTTCTACCGGGGATCCGATGACTCAGCCTTCGTCCGAACCATACTGCAGAAGGCGCCGACTACCTCCAAACAGCTGTTCCGGGAAGCCAACCTCTATATCACCGCCGATGAGCGAGCTCGGGACCTCATCGGAGGAACGAAGCCGGCATCGGCAGTACCGCGACGCGACATGAACCAACAGCCCGACAAGCGTTGGGAGAAGAGGCCTCGCGAAGAGGTCCATGCCGCCGGACCACCCGCCTCTCGCGCCCGAGGAGGACCTCGGGGAGGCGAACGCACGCTGGACGACATCCTCGACGCCTAGTGCCCGTACCACAAGGACATGCGCCACACCCTTCGGAACTGCAGAGACTTCAAGCACTCCGTCGGGCACGGCCGACCCTTCCAACCTCTACCCCTCCTCTGCCACGAGGAGGACCAGGAGAACCGCGACAACCCCAGCCACAGGAGGAGAGAGAAGGAGAAGCCTTCCCACGTGTCAACAGAAAGGTCAACGTCATCTTCGGCGGACACGGATTGCAGGAGAACAAGAGACAATAAAAGCTCAACGATCGCCAAATACTGGTGGCGACCACCGGTCCTCCCGCTCCGTACCGATGGTCGGAGCATTCGATCACCTTCACTCGGGCAGATCAGTGGCTTAACTTCGATCACCCAGGCAAATACCCGCTCCTCGTCGATCCGGTGATCCGAGAGAGCAGGGTAAAGAAGGTATTAGTGGACGGGGGGAGCAGCATCAACGTCACCTTCCCCAGACGCTCCAAGGACTGGGAGTTCACCTCAAAGAGCTCCATGAGTCGGACACACCCTTCTTCAGCATCATGCCGACTGAAGGAGAATATCCGCTGGGCCACATCTACATGCCGGTCACCTTCGAGACTCCGGAAAACTACAGAACCGAGTACCTGAGGTTCGAGGTGGCGAACTTCGACTGCGGATACAATGCCATCATCGGGAGGCCTGGACTGGCGAAATTCATGGCCATTCCACATTACACATACATGATACTGAAGATGTCTGGACCACAAGGGATCATAACTGTGCGTGCTGACTTCCAAGGCGCCGCAAAATGTTTCTGAGTGGCCATCCAGGCGGCCCTCACCACCAAACCGTCGGCGACTTCTTCTGTGTAGGCAAACTCTAAGCCTGAAGAAGACCTCGCGGTACCCGCGAACGAGGCTCAAGCTACGACCTCTATGTGGCCGATTGAAGAAACCAAAAGGATCAACCTCGGGTTCGCTGATGAACGCAAGACTGCCATCATCAGCTCCAGCCTGGATGACAAATAGGAAAGCGCGCTCGTCCGGTTCCTGCAAGATAACCGAGATGTATTCGCATGGCAACCTGCATATATGCCGGGAGTCCCGAGAGAACTGGCCGAGCACAAACTGAAGGTCTACCACCCCCAGGCGAGGCTGATTCGGCAAAAATTACGTCGTTTCACGCCCGACAAGAGAGAGGCCATTCGCGCTGAGTTGGCTCGCTTGGTCGTGGCTGGATTTATTAGAGAGGTGTTACATCCCGAGTGGCTAGCTAACCCTGTTCTTGTACTCAAAAAGAATAAGGTGGATTGGCGCATGTGTGTCGACTATACGGATCTCAACAAACACTGTCCGAAGGATCCCTTCGGGCTCCCTAGGATAGATCAGGTGGTGGATTCCACCACTGGATGTTCTATGCTGTCCTTCTTGGATTGCTACTCTGGATATCATCAGATTAGCCTGGCGAAAGAAGATAAGGAAAAAACAGCGTTCATTACTCCATTCGGTGCTTTCTGCTATACCTCCATGCCGTTCGGCCTCAAAAACGCTGGAGCGACTTATTAGAGAGCTATTCAAACATGCTTAGCCGATCACTGGGGCAAGAGTGTGGAAGCTTATGTGGACGACGTGGTAATGAAAACAGAAAATTCGGAAAATTTCATTGAAGGTTTACAGCTGGTTTTCAATAGTCTACGGCGATATAGATGGAAGCTTAATCCTGAAAAATGTGTTTTCGGGGTACCAGCAGGAAAATTACTCGGGTTTATTGTCAGCCACCGGGGAATCAAAGCTAATCCAGAAAAGATCGAAGCTATCATGAGGATGGAGGCACCACGATCACAGAAGAAAGTTCAAAGACTTACCGGATGTATGGCTGCCCTGAGCAGATTCATATCCAGGCTGGGAGAAAAAGGCCTACCATTTTATAAGTTACTCAAGAAGGTGGACAAGTTTCAGTGGACTTTAGAAGCACTGGAAGCCCTAGACGCATTGAAAAAGTTCTTGACGACACCACCGGTGCTGAAACCGCCACGATGGTCCACGTCGACTCAACCAGCCAAAGATTTGCTACTATATATCTCTTGCATGACTCACGTGGTGAGCACCGCGTTGGTAGTCGCCTAGCAGAAGAAGGACATGCCTATCCAGTGCAACATCCTGTTTATTTCATCAGCAAAGTTCTGGGTCCCTCGAAGAAAAAATACCCTCAAGTTCAGAAGCTATTATATGCAGTACTTCTAACTGCACGCAAGCTCCGTCACTACTTCGACGACCACAAAGTCGTAGTAGTCACTGGTTATCCAATAGGGGATATTCTTCACAACAAAGAAGCCATTGGAAGAATAGCCAAATGGGCCTACGAGCTGAGATCTCACGACATTGAATTTCGACCTCGTACTGCCATTAAAACTCAAGCACTGGTTGACTTTGTATCGGAGTGGACTGAACAACAAGTACCAGATAACCCAGAAACTGCAGAAGTATGGCGAATGTATTTTGATGGCTCGTTAAAGCTGCAGGGAGCAGGTGCAGGAATCCTCTTTAATGCACCTGGGGGCGAACACCTCAGATATGCCTTACAGTTGTTATTTCCAGCCTCTAACAATGCAGCAGAATATGAAGCTCTGATTCACAGACGGAACATTGTCATATCACTGGGCATCAAGAGACTGATGGTATATGGAGATTCTATGGTAGTCATAAGTCAGATAAATAAAGAATGGGATTGTTCAAGCGATCCCATGGGAAAATACTGCACTGCCGTCCGGAAATTAGAAGATAAATTCGAAGGTCTGGAATTTCACCATGTGGAGAGAGATCGAAACACGGCGGCTGATGTGTTGTCCAAGCTAGGATCCAGTCGAACTCAGGTCCCACCTGGAATCTTCGTTCAAGAAATATCACATCCAAGCATCTCACTGGATCAAGCAGAAGAATGTAATACCTTGAGCCGACCAGAGTTAGATTCTGATGACTGGAGGAGGCCGATCATCAAATATATAAAAAATGAGGAGGAGCCAGATGACAAGAATACAGCCGAGCGCATCGCAAGACAATCAGCTCACTATACACTCATTGGGGAAACACTATACAGAAGGGGTGCATCAGGAGTCTTCATGAAATGCATTCCCGCAGCTACTGGAAAGCAACTTCTGGATGAGGTCCATGCTGGACAATGTGGGATACACGCAGCATCCAGGACCCTGGTTGGGAAGGTCTTCAGGTCAGGTTTCTATTGGCCAACAGCGAAGAGTGACACAGCCGAGTTAGTCCAGAGGTGCGAAGCCTGCCAGTACCTGTCAAAACAGCATCATCTACCAGCACAGCAGTTGTAGACTATACCCATAACTTGGCCGTTCGCGTGCTGGGGATTGGATATGATCAGGCCTTTCAAAAAAGCTCAAGGAGGATACACTCATGTACTGGTGGCTATCGACAAATTCACTAAATGGATAGAGTTCAAACCCATTGCTTCCCTAACTTCAGCTAAGGCAGTGGAGTTCATACAAGACATAATATTCAGATTCGGAATACCGAATAGCATCATAACTGACCTGGGATCCAACTTCACAAGTTTAGAGTTCTTTGATTTCTGTGAGCAGAAGAGCATTCAGATCAAATATGCTCGCAAAGACTCCAGTGGGAACCGACGGACATGTCGACCTCAACAAAGGAGGTAAGTCCGTTGATCAAAAGGCATACCGGTCTATGATAGGGTCTTTACTTTATTTATGTGCTAGTAGACTGGATATTATGCTTAGCGTATGCATGTGTGCTAGATTTCAATCTGACCCAAGGGAGTGTCACCTTGTGGCCGTTAAGCGAATTCTTAGATATTTAGTTGCTACGCCATTCTTCGGGATCTGGTATCCAAAGGGGTCTACCTTTGACTTAATTGGATATTTAGACTCCGATTGTGCTGGGTGCAAGGTTGATAGGAAGAGTACATCAGGGACATGCCAATTCCTAGGAAGGTCCCTGGTGTCTTGGAGTTCTAAGAAACAAACCTCGGTTGTCCTATCTACCGCTGAGGCCGAGTATGTTGCCGCAGGACAGTGTTGTGCGCAACTACTTTGGATGAGGCAAACCCTCTAGGACTTTGGCTACAATCTGAGCAAAGTCCCACTCCTATGTGATAATGAGAGTGCAATCCGCATGGCGGACAATCCTGTTGAACACAGCCACACAAAGCACATAGACATCCGGCATCACTTTTTGAGAGACCACCAGCAAAAGGGAGATATCAAAGTGTTTTATGTTAGCACCGAGAACCAGCTAGCCGATATCTTTACCAAGCCTTTAGATGAGAAGACCTTTTGTATGCTACATAGTGAGCTAAATGTCTTAGATTCGCGTAACTTGGATTGATCTATATCATACATGTGTTTTATGCCTTTGATCATGTTCCTTTTTGCTTATTATTGCTTAATTATGGTGCTCAAGTTGTGCAAGGGATCCCCGGACCTCACAAGTCCATGTGTGAATGATGCACATATTTAGGGTGAGAAAAGCTACAACTTGACCCTTTGAGACTAACCGTGTGCTTGAGTTTACTTAATTTAGTCTCAAAGATGGGTTGAAAGGGAAAGGTGAACTTGGACCATGCAAGCTTCCACTGCACTCCGATGTGAGGGTAATTTATTCCAAGTTCATCTCCATGCTCTTATTGCCATTTTACTCTTATTTGACGATTTTGGTGAGGCAATGGGGTTTAAGGGCCAATAATGATCCCGTTTTGGTGCTTAATGCCAAAGAGGAGAAATTAAAGGCCAAAGCAAAATGGATCAGCTACCACTTGATTTGTCAAAAGTGCTAACTCTACTATTTTCAAATTTCTCAAGTGGTAGCTAATCCATTTTGCTTTGGCCTTTAATTTCTCCCCCTTTGGCATTAAGCACCAAAACGGGATCATTATTGGCCCTTAAACCCCATTGCCTTATGTGCAAAATTTGGCCTCTTGTGGGGAGAATGTAGGATTATGTGAAAAAGGGGGAGTTTGTGGCTCTTGATCAATTTTTCTCATGGAATACCTCTCTTTATGCCTAAACAAGTGTGTTTGACTTAGAGATAGGAAAATGAGTTTGATTTCAAAAACAAACCAAGTGGTGGCAAAGAATGATCCAAATATGCCAAATTAGAGTTTAAAACAATTTGGTCTTCAATTTGAATCGATGTTGCATGTTTTGCATTGCTTTTGGATGTGTTGGCATAAATCACCAAAAAGGGGGAGACTGAAAGGGAAATGTGCCTTTGGGCAATTTCCATTATGTTTTGGTGATTAAGTACCCAACACATTTAAATAAGCCCTCTTGTGCTAAATCAAGAGAAAAGTGATAATCAAAGCAAAGGTATGATTCTAGACTTAGTACATTGGTTTTTGTGTACTAACATATTTGTGGTGGAAGGAGGGATCTATTCTTTACGAAGCATTGATGATTTTACAAAGGGTGGATGATTCTTACGAGGCATAAAAACTCTTCTTTATGAAGCATGAAAAGAAGGGAAGGTGTTTTTTCGCCGAGGGCTCAAAAATGGTATGTACATAAAGTTTCATGCATCGCAAAGAACTGAATTACAAGCAATTCATATATTACATTCAAGCACCAAATATTACAAACATAATTCAGCAAATGTTACATTAATATTCTAGAAAATGTTTTTACAATAGCTACTCTTCTTCCTTCAAAACTTTTTCTGCAGCTTCGGTTAGCAGTTTGGTAACAACTTCATCTACAATAGCTTCGGCCACATTAATTATTTCTATTGCCTTCTTTGTTTCTGGGTCGGCCAGTGGGTCGAATGGCTCTGGTGGAGGAGGTAGTTCAGCTGCGGTAGAAAACATCAGTTAAGCTCAAAGTCAAAAATGACAAAGCTAAAAGCCATTAGGTAATACCTATTCGTCTTTTGAGTTCCGCTGCTCTTTCAGCTTCTTTTGCTGCTTCTCGAGCGTCATGAATATCTTTTTTGCTCTTCATCATTATTTCATGAGCCATCCCTCGGCCGCCATTTTCCTAGATATCACTGAAAAATTTTCCACCTATTAAACTCGCTTCGACCGAGGGGTCCTTCGTATCATTGACGGAGAAGGCAGCTTCGATCTGGGCCAAGGTTTTAACATGTTCACAACCTACCTTCTCCAAAATGGCTGCAACCCCCCTCGCACCAGAGAATGCACAGACGTCCCCACGGTCACTCAAAATCTCCTCAAAAGCTTCGGCTTCATTACTGATCCACTCGATGACGCCCTCAGGGTCGCCTCGTATGAAATTGTTTTCGCTTGAACACGCGCCCACGTTGGCGAAGCTAGTCTCTATCTTTTTTACACATTCCACAGATTTTTGAAAACATCTTTCTTTTGATGCGCGAAGCTCTGTAACTGTTTTTTCAAAATAATTTTTCTAGTACTCACTGGCATCTCGGTCAACTTCGGCAACAACGCATTTTAATTTGGCCTCAGCCAGTTGTTTTCGAAGGTCTTCAATTTCATTCTTTTGAATTTCATCTTGAGCCTTGAAGTTAGCTTCATCCTCCTTTACTTTGTCCACCAATGTAAGTAGAATTTTGTCTTTCTCCGTGGCTTCGTTTCTCAGCTTGATAACCTCTCTTCGAAGGTTGTTGAGAGCAATGGTGCAGCTCTCGTCTTCAGCATTCTTTTGCGCTCTTAAGGCATTGCTAAGTATTAAACCGTACAAGAAAGAATAAATGGATTAACATAAGAATAAAAGACTCCATTACAGAATCCATAAGCTTTAGAATTTACAACTTTTTGTACCTTCAGACTGTTGTATGCAAGACTATCTGCAAGATCATCCTTCGTCATAGCGCAAAGCCCAACCTCGAGCTTCGGGAAACCCATGCTTCTGGCCATCTCTCGGCAGACGGATAATTCTTTGTTGTCCGGGAGACAATACAAGAAATCATCTTCATCCGTACCGTTAAACACTATGGCCCCCTTCGGATATTTCAGTTCCCGGGCATAGTGTTTGGCTTCAAAAATTTCTTCTTTGGATAATTTCTTTCCCGTAGCATGTCGAATGATATAATCAAGATCTTTGGAGGATGCTTCGGGGGTAAGGGATTCGGTTTCTTTGGCCACACTTTTTTCAAAAGCTATATTAATATCTGGAGGTAATACTTCGGCCTCCTGCTCGGCTGTGACAAGCTTTGTCTCAACAGGCACTTTGGGCCCTGTTTCGGCTTCATCCTGGGTTTTTGTAGCTTCAACTTCTATTTGCTCAGAATCAGCTTTGCGTTGCTTTCTGTAAGCTTCGGAAACCTTCTTTGTGGAAGAGGGGCGTTTCGAACCCGGTGTTTCCAAAATATCTAGTATATTTACCATCCTTTTTCTTCTAGCGGTTATGGCAGAACTTTTTTCTGCCTTCAGCACTGTCGCTTCTGTTGAAGGGCTTAGAATCCCGGGCATTTTTGCTGTTTCTTCAGTTTTTGACCTTTCGGCCTTATCCTCGTCAACCTTCGATTTAACCAGCTCAGCCGAAGGTGCCTGCGGCACTGCAGCCGGCTTTTCAATCTTCTGCGTGGGAGGAGCAGGTTCCTTCGGCTCAGTAGTTGAAGGCGTCTCCCCGCCAAACTCAGGCACTATGGCCGGTTCAATGTAGCATGGTCGGTGAGTAAGGACTTTCAATTTTTTACTCTTCGGCGCAGGCTCGCTTGGAGCAGCCGAAGCAGCAACCTTTCCAGAAGTCGCACCCTTTCTTTTCTGCCCCCGTGGCAGGTAGCGATAGTCAGGATACACAAATCCAATAGCATCAAAAACCCTATTTAACCTTTTCTTTTTTCGGCTCCTGAAGGCCGCAGATAGTGCATTATCTTTGGACTTGGAATATGTTCCAAGTAACTCATCACTAGTATTTTCAACACACTTCAGCCAGTCATCATCTGGTTCAACAAACTGGTCCCCAAACCTGAAGGTGTATTTCAATCGAACCAGGCCGCCTTCGCTAGGGTTAGTGATGCTTTCTTTCGGCATTTTCCAGCTGTCTATCAATGGCCATATCCTATAGGCTATATGTTCTTGAAGTAAGTCTCTTGTCCCAATAAAAGAGCAAATTGTGCTGAAGGCCCTTCGGCATGCTTCGGCTGCCTCATCAATTTCTACCTTCGGCTTTCGGAGGCTGAAGCAGGACCAGATGGGGCACATGATGATCTCTTTAATGTTTTCTCTCGTCTTCAAATCATTTTTCACATAGAACCACTCTTCCATCCAGGCCCCGGGCCATCTCTTCCGAAACGTTGGCACTGGGTAGCTTACGCCGGAGCGAGCAACGAAGCTATAGCAACCGAAATTGTTATGATATTGTTCTTTACCCTAGGCCTTCATCTCATACGAAAGTTCATGCATACTGCAAAAACACCTTGCGCTTGGCTCCAGACCTTGACTTCTCACAGCCCAGACGAAAATCCCCATTCTAATAACCGCTTCGGGGGTGATTTGGTGAAGGTAAATCTCGTATGTCTTTAAAACTTCAACCACAAATCTACTCAACGGGAATCGGAGTCCAGCTTTGAAGAAGCTCCGGAATATCACAACTTCATTTTCTTCAGGAGCAGGAACGACTCTGTCTACGTTGGCCCTCACAATAGACATATCTCGAAAATACCTTCCTCTCATATTATCAAGATGACTCTGTTTAATAGTCGATTTCCTGAAGACTGTATGACTTGGTCGCCAAGGCTGATCTTCAGAGTCTTCGCCTCCACTCTCCACATCATAGCTGTCGCTATCATTAGTATCTTCAGACAAGCCTTCTAGTATATCTTTAGTAATCTTCTCTGTATTTGTTTTTGCTATTGACTCAACAAATCCAGCAGTCTTCTCCTCAAGGAGCTTCTCCTCCTCGGTTAGCTTCGTCTCAGCGGCAACATTTTTGTCCTCAGACAACTTTTCTTCGGAAATGATGAAAATGCATCCCTAAAACCGAAGCTTAGGAAGTCTGAGAAACTAAGAAAGCATTGGTAAGCAAGAGCTAAAAAATTGAGCAAACAAAGCAAGCGGCAAGCAGCGTACCAGATGTGGTCAGGGTGAGTTCTTATTTATATGATCGACGCGCTCCAAATTGGAGGGTCCCGTCTGTCATTGACTGTTGCTATTCTAGCAAAGGGAAGGTGTTTTTTTTGACCTTCGGCTTAAGGCCTTCGTCTTTTGAAGGTCCTCAAAAACATAATTTAACAATGTCTTCCAAGTATGGTTTATAACAGGTATCTTCGGATTTATGATAAAAGCATACACGATGGGAAGCTTGATCATGACGAAGGTGGTCGTCGCTCCGAAGCTGTGCGGAAGGGAGCTTCGGCTAAATCGTAGGAAAGGGAACCGACTCAAAAGGGAAAAGGTTGTTCAGTCCTCATAGATTTTTCTATAAGCCAATAGTAAATGTAAAGGACATAATTGTAATTTCTCATAGGATGTGTCCTGTGCCTATAAATAGATGAACAGTACCCCTGTACTGTTCACTTTGACTTGTACTCGCTCATGCGTCACGCTTGGACTTTTGCCTTCTGTCTAGCCAAAGGTATAAATGTAGTTCAATATTGTTCACATTCATTCATAATGATATGATGAAAGAATATTAATGATGCCATATGATCATTTATGTTATTCTTCATGTTTCATATGTTTCTTCTTTCATTAATATATACTGTGATAATGAAGGTATGTCCTTCATGACCTTCATTTGAAGATCATTATATCCTGAGGGAAATAATGCTTCGAAGGACGAAGGACATTAATTATTAACCTTTTCTGTGTTGCCTTGTTCTTAATTCATAGCATTTGAGAACACGTCCCCAACAGCAGGTTTATGCATCCAGGGGCTCAAGCTGGATTATTGATAGTGGATGCACAAACCACATGATGGGGGAGAAGAAAATGTTTACCTCCTACGTCAAAAATAGGGATTCCCAAGACACTATCATTTTTGGTGATGGGAATCAAGGCAAGGTTAAAGGCTTAGGCAAGATAGCCATCACAAACGAGCATTCGATCTCTAATGTGTTTCTAGTAGGATCGCTCGGGTATAATTTATTGACTGATGCCAAGCAGGGAAACAGGTGGGAAGCACTCATCAAAGCAAGAACGTGATGACAACATTAAGACCACTGGAACTCCTTCACATGGATCCCTTCAGCCCCGTTGCCTATCTTAGCATCGGGAGAAGTAAGTATGGTCTTGTTATAGTTGATGATTTTTCCTACTTCACTTGGGTGTTCTTCTTGCAGGATAAATCCAAAACCCAAGGAATCCTAAAGCGCTTCTTAAGGAGAGCTCAAAATGAATTTGAGCTAAAGGTGAAGAAGATAAGAAGTGATAATGGGTCTGAGTTCCAGAATCTACAAGTTGAAGAATATCTTGAGGAGGAAGGCATCAAGCACGAGTTCTCCGCTCCCTACACACTAGAGCAAACAACATGGTAGAGAGGAAGAATAGGACATTAATTGATATGGCAAGGATGATGCTTGGAGAATACAAGACGCCTGAGCGGTTTTGGTCGGAAGCTATGAATACAGCCTACCATGCCATAAACCGGCTCTATCTGTACCGCCTCCTCAAGAAGACGTCATATGAACTCTTAACTAGTACCAAACCTAATGTTTCCTACTTTCGTGTATTTGGGAGAAAATGCTACATTTTGGTAAAGAAAGGTAGGCATTCAAAGTTTGCTCCCAAAGCGGTAGAAGGTTTTTTACTAGCATATGACTCAAATACAAAGGCGTATAGGGTCTTCAACATATCATTAGGATTAGTTGAAGTCTCTAGCAATGTTGTATTTGATGATACTAATGGCTCTCCAAGAGAGCAAGTTGATCTTGATGATGTAGATGAAGATGAGGTTCCAACGGCTGCATTGCGAACAATGGCGATAGGTGATGTGCAACCACAGGAACTACAAGAACAAGATCAACCCTCTTCCTCTACGGTGGTGCATCCCCCGACTCAAGATGATGAACAGGTACCTCAAGAAGAAGGACAGGATCAAGGGGGAGCACATGAAGAACAGGATAAGGAGGAAGAAGCATCACGAGCCCCTCCAACTCAAGTCCAAATGACAATCCAATGAAATCATCCAGTGGATCAGATTATGGGTGACATCAGCAAGGGAGTAACAACTCGCTCACGATTAGCTAATTTTTGTGAGCATTACTCGTTTGTTTCTTCTATTGAGCCTTTTAGGGTAGAAGAAGCCTGGCAGGATCCGAAGTGGGTGTTGGCCATGCAGGAAGAGCTCAACAACTTCAAAAGAAATGAAGTTTGGAGCCTGGTGCCACGTCCAAAGCAAAACGTTGTGGGAACCAAATGGGTGTTCCGTAACAAGCAAGACGAGCACGGTGTGGTGACAAGATACAAGGCTCGACTTATGGCAAAAGGTTATGCTCAAGTCGCAGGTTTGGATTTTGAGGAGACTTTTGCTCCTGTGGCTAGGTTAGAATCAATTCGGATTTTATTGGCCTATGCTGCTCACCATTCCTTTAAGCTATTCCAAATACGTGAAGAGCGCTTTCCTCAATGGACCAATCAAGGAGGAGGTATACATGGAACAACCCCCTGGCTTTGAGGATGACAGGTATCCCGACCATGTATACGAGCTCTCTAAGGCGCTCTATGGACTTAAGCAAGCCCCAAGAGCATGGTATGAATGCCTTAGTGATTTTCTCATTTCTAATGCTTTCAAGGTTGGGAAAGCCGATCCTACGCTCTTTACTAAGACTTGCAATGGTGATCTTTTTGTATGCCAAATATATGTCGATGACATTATATTTGGTTCTACTAATCAAAAGTCTTGTGAGGAGTTTAGCAGGATGATGATGCAAAAGTTCGAGATGTCGATGATGGGCGAGTTGAACTACTTCCTTGGGTTTCAAGTGAAGCAACTCAAGGAAGGCACCTTCATCTCCCAAACAAAGTACACTCAAGATCTTCTCAAGAGGTTTGGGATGAAGGATGCAAAGCTCGCGAAGACACCGATTATCTGGACCTCAATAAAGGAGGTAAGTCTATTGATCAAAAGGCATACAGGTCAATGATAGGATCGTTACTTCATTGTTGTGCTAGTAGACCAGATATTATTCTAAGCGTATGCATGTGTGCTAGATTTAAATCCGACCCCAAGGAGTGTCACCTTATGGCCGTTAAGCGAATTCTTAGATATTTAGTTTCTACGCCTTGCTTCGGGATCTAGTATCCAAAGGGGTCTACCTTTGACTTAATCGGATACTCAGACTCCATCTATGCTGGGTGCAAGGTTGATAGTAAGAGCACATCAAGGACTTTTCAGTTTCTAGGAAGGTCCCTGGTGTCTTGGAGCTCTAAAAAACAAACATATGTTGCCCTATCCACCGCTGAGGCCGAGTATGTTGCCGTAGGAGAGTGTTGCGCACAACTACTTTGGATGAGGCAAACCCTCCAGGACTTTGGCTACAATCTGAGCAAAGTCCCACTCCTATGTGATAACGAGAGTGCAATCCTCCTAGCGGATAATCCTATTGAACACAGCCGCACTAATCACATAGACAGCCGGCATCACTTCCTGAGAGACCACCAGCAAAGGGGAGATATCGATATTTATCACATTAGCACCGCGAACCAGCTAGCCGATATCTTCACCAAGACTTTAGATGAGAAAAGGTTTTGCAGGTTGCGTAGTGAGCTAAATGTCTTAGATTCACGTAACTTGGATTGATCTATAGCATACATGTGTTCTATGCCTTTGATCATGTTACTCTAAGCTTTATTGTCTTTCATTGCTAATATTTGGTGCTCAAGTTGTACATGTCATCCCCGGACCTCACAAGTCCCTATGCAAATGATGCACATGTTTAGGGGGAGATGTGCTACAACTTGACTCCCTTGAGACTAACTTGTTTATTAAGTGCTCTTGAAACAGTCTCAAAGGGATATTGAAAGGGAAAAGCAAACTTGGACATAAAAGGAGCTTCCACTGCATTCCGGTAAAATGTATCTTGTCCTAAGTTCCTTGTTGTGTCCTCATTGCTCTTTTTGCTCTTATTTGACATTTTGGTTAAGCAATGAGGTTAAGGGTCCAAAAGTTATCCCGTTTTGGTGCTTAATGCCAAAGGGGGAGAAATTAAGGCCAAAGCAAATGGATCAGCCAACCACTTGTGAATTTCAAAAATGTAGAGTTAGAATCTTTTGTTTTGTCCAAAATCCTCTTATTGCAAAAATTGGTCTCTTATGGGGGAGAATTTTTGCTATGGGAAAAGGGGGGGTTGGCATTTGATCAAATTTACTCTCGAAAGATCTCTTGATTTGCCAAAACAAGTGTTTTGATATAGAGATAGGAAAAAGAATTTGTTTTGTGAAAATAAACCAAGTGGTGACAAAAGTGATCCAAATATGCCAAATTCTAAGTGAGAAAATTTGGTCTTCAATTGCACTTTTTGAGAATAATATTGCACTTCAAGTTGCTTTTAAGTTTGTTGGCATAAATCACCAAAAAGGGGGATTGAAAGGGAAATGTGCCCTTGGGCCATTTCTATAAATGTTTTGGCGATTAGATGTCCAACACATATTTTTTGAGGTGGTATGTGTCAAATGATAAAGAAGTGCAAATCAAGAATCAAGGTATGATTCTAGGCATAGTAAATTGTTTTTGATACTAACATATTTCCCTAAGTGCTAGGAACAGTATCAAAGCAAATAAGAATGGATCGGAGAAGTTTGGCTGAGTCCGGCCAAACCTGCACCAGCCTTCGGTGCACCAGACTGTCCAGTACGCACCAGACAGTGTCCATGTCATACCCGGTTTTAGAAGGCAAACCGGATGCGAACCATGTACGTGCCAGGATCAGCAATTCACGTACATAGCAGTTACATAACTGGACATCATCACACAGTGCTCAAATAATAGCATAAAAGAAGGTAATAGTTGATTACATCATGATGTCCGAAACATCCACATAGTCTTTAACAATTATCAAAGTGCGGAAAAGAAACATAGATACACACGACCTTCACAGGCAGCCGACTGGGGGTTTGTCGCTAACCCACGCCTAGAACTCATCGTACTCTTGGAACTCCTAGAAGTCTTCCTCCATGACTTCATCTTCTCCTGAGCAGTGGTTGCAACGTGGACAACCTGGGGGGGGTTGGTGTGTAAAGCAAGGGTGAGTACACATCAAAATACTCAGCAATTGTCCCGTTTGGCTGTAGTGGACTAGCTTTATGTGGAGTTAAGTCAAGCAGTTGCTTTTAGTTGGTCAGGTTATTATTACTAGTAAAAAGCCAGGTTTTAGCATTAACCCAAGTTGTTAACCTAAAGTACCCTTTCCAAACAGAAAGAATACCACTTACCATTACCATAAGCATAATCATAACCATCATCCTCGTCACCACCTGTAAACCAACCATCTCTGATCAAAGTATCTCTAATCAATGGAGCTCCCTTGGTCGCTCATAACCGCGAGCACAGCTGATATATTAGTTTCATAACACTCTGCAGAGGTTGCACACTTTACCCACAAGCCGTGATTCCCTTTTGCCTTGGGCTGATCAAACCCTTAAACACTACCAAGGTGAACAGGCAGGGTTTCACTACGTAGCCTTTACAAAGATTCCCTAAGGCTGTAGCCGCCCGTTAGGTTTCCTAAATGTACCGCACTCCTCCCCAAGGGGCAAACCACCCTTGGCAGAGCAAGCCGTATACACCGAGCCCCATTGACGGCATGACAGCGAAACGAACTACACCAGTTCCTCTAATTATTCAGCTAAGGGCGTCTCATTCCACCCTCATGGTTGCACTGTTTTCCCTGGCGGTCATCCAACGAACCAGTCCTTACAGAGAGGCACTCGAGAAACAGCTCGAGTCCCCTTAAATGTCACAGTACCATCATCATAATCAAAAGGGAAAACAACATATCATAGATAATCTCATCATGTTCATTGATTAATGTGAAGCACTAGCATATAGCTAAACCAAAATAACCCAACCAGAATAGGTAAACAAGGACAAGATGAACAAAAGCTAGTCAATCCTTAGGTATAAATTGTGTAAATGCGGGGGAGTGAATTATAAAATGTATAGGACATAGATGGGTCAAGGGACACTTGCCTTCACCAACCGACTGCTGCTCAGGGTCTTCACCTGCAACTCCTTCGGACTCCACCAACTGACTGTTATCTATACGAGTTCAAACATACATTCCACAAATTTAATACAAAATAACAGTACAACAGACAATAAAATATAATAAATAGACAGATGCTCGGCGCAGGGCTCACACCTACGACTAAGCGAGAAAGAGAGAGTAACGGTCAAGGCTACGGTCGAAGGGCGATCACGTTAAGCGGTTATAAATCAAAGTACTCGTCTAAACAGAATAGTATTAATTTGGTCATCGCGCTATGCATAGGACAAAGTCATGTTCCATGTTAAATCATTATAAATAGACCAAAGTAAATTTAAAAAAGGATTGTCACGCGGCGAAACGCGCGACACAACACTTAGATTGAATTAAGAATAAAACAATTCGTCGCGCGACGGAGCGTGCCATGAGACACTTGAACTAATTATAAAAATAACGTCAAGCGTCGTGCGATGAAGCGCACGACAGCATACGTCATCTAAACAGAATTTAAAACGAAATGTCGCGCGACTGGACGCGCGACGCCACAAATTAAATAATCTAAAATTAAAATGGATCGTCGCGCGATGAAGCGCGCACCGCAGCACATTAATAGAATCTGAAATCAAACTAATTCGCCGCGCGATGAAGCGTGCGATGCAACACGTTAATTAAACAAAGTTTAAAATTAATTAAAACCGAAAATCAATCACCATGCGTGTGGGGCTGCACGTGCGGGAACGCGTTGCGCGTGCCGGGGGCATGCAAGGCCGCGCCGGGGATGCGTGAGGCCGCGCAAGGCCGCGCTGAGGGCGCTCAGCCGCGCCGGGGGCCACGCAGGGCGCGCGCGCGATGGGCTACGCGGGGAGCCGCCAGGGGCTGCGCAAGGGAAGAAGGAAGGGGAGGGGAAGGGAGAGAGAGAGAGGGAGAGGGGAGGAGGCTCACCTCGGGGATCCAAATTCGGTGATAACCGTCACCAAATCCTATGGCACAATGGGGAAGAGAGAGAGAGGTGGAAGAGAGGGAGTTGTGCGTGGGAAAAATTGAATGGGGGAGAGAGGGAGACACGGGGGGGCGCTTGGGGAGGGGCAGGGGCGCCAGGGGCGCGTGGGCCAGGGCCGGGCCGAGCTGGGCCAGGCCAGGCTGGGCCGGGCTAGGTCGCGTCATGGGATAAAATCCCACGACACGCACAACCACTGATCAGAATCAAATCGCGAGACGAAATCCGAAACAAGACTAGGCAAACACGCGATTAAGCACGGCATCAGACAAAAGAAATATGCTTTGGCATGATGCAACACCCATGACAACTTAAATTTTTGTTTACACACGATACAGACACCAGTCGCTATACTGCTTTGAAATTGGGAAGAAGGAGCGAAACGAGAAGAGAAAAGAGAGTAACGCCTGAATTTGGTGAGTATAAAGAAGAAAAAATTCTAACCCCAAATTCAGGGCGTTAAAGTCCAGTCCAGTGCACAGGCTGGTTCAGCAGCGAAGTCGCTGCTCTCGGGAATCAGCGAGGGCGATGTGGCTAAAAATCACTAGACTGTCCGGTGGTGCACCAGACTATCCGGTGAGCCATCAGCGCCCGCGCTCAATGCTCGGCGACGAACTCGTCGCTCTCGGGAATTCACTGAGGGCGCCACAGCTAAAAATCACCGGACTATCCGGTGTGCACCGGACTGTCCGGTGAGCCAACGGCGCCCATGACCAACAGTCGGCAGCGCGATCAATGGGCGACAAGTTGCCCGAGCAATGGTCACTTGGTCGCACCGGACTGTCCGATGCGCCAATGGGACCGAAGGTCCAATGGTTGGCTTCACCAGAAAAGGAAGGAGACCGGGCACCGGACAAGGACTGTTCATATCCGGTGGTGCACCGGACTGTCCGGTGCGCCACCCGACAAAAGGCAAGAATTGCCTTCCAAATGGAACTCCAACGGCTCCTAGCTGCCTTGGGGCTATAAAAGGGACCCCTAGGCGCATGGAGCACTACACCAAACCTCCATTGAACATTCTAAGACGTCTAGACTCCACAACCACACAATCGGATCATCATGTTTGAGATTTGAACACCTCTTGAGTTGTAAACTCTCTGCGCCGTGTTTGTGTGCTCACGTCTTGACTTGTGTGCGTGTGTTTGTTGCGATTCTTGCATGTGTTTCTTTCCCTCCCTTACTCTTGTGCTTTTATGTGATCAACTTTGTAAGGGTGAGAGGCTCCAACTTGTGGAGATTCCTCACAAACGAGAAAACAACGATAAGGAAGAAAACTGTGGTATTCAAGTTGATCATTGGATCACTTGAAAGGGGTTGAGTGCAACCCTCGTCCATTGGGATACCACAACGTGGAAGTAGGCAAGTGTTATACTTGGCCAAACCACAGGATAAAAACACCATGTCTCTTATGTCGCTTTTCTCTGGGATTGATTTCTTCTTAAGAGCTCTCGCTATAGCAACTTGGTTTAATCTAACTAACATTTTATAAACCAAGTTTGTGCTATTTAGTATTTGATTTTGTTGGATCACCTATTCACCCCCCACATGGTGCTCTCAACATTGTTGTCCAAGGGATCCTCCTCCTTTATTAGAGGAAAGACAAAATCGCCCTACGCTGGCCCCCAAAAAGGAACATGCATAGAAGCGTTGTTTGAAAACAGTATCAACAAGTCCACCCTAAACAACCAAAAGAGCCTTCTTCACTAAAACCAAAAAATCTACACCTCAGCTTGATCGGTAGCAGCATCAGTAGCCAAAGCCACAACACCAACCCTTACTTTGGCACGGGATCCACCCACTAGAGTAGCAGCCTCCACGGGAACAACCTATAGTGGCTTCAGTGTCTCCACATCGGGGACTCCTCCTAGCCTCCGCAACCATATTCCTCGCCTATTCAAAAACAAAATCAAGAAACAACCTCGATAATGAAAAAATATAAAGAAAATGCTTACCCACTCTAGCTCAGCCACAGAGCGCCTATGGGCGACGTCTGTAAGGAAAATGGACCCCGGGCCATTTGGCTCAATAGGTTTTGGTGTTTGATGATCAACACAACATGTGGACTAATGTGTTTGCTAGTGTTTATGTTTGTAGTTCACGGGATGCGAAGAGTATTGGACTAAGGCAATGAGGATACAACACCTTAAAAGAAGACATAAAAAGAAGCATAGAAGTCCAAGACTCAAGAACAAAAGAAGCCCAAAAGAATAAGTGAAGAAATCCAAGAAAAGGGCAGTCAGCCAGCGCCTGGTGGTGCACCGGTCTGTCTGTTGGGACAACTGGACAGTCTACACAGAGAGGCCTACGGACAGGCGCCCTCGGGCTATAGCACTAGATTGTCCGGTGTGCACCAGACTGTCTGGGTAACGGTCGGATCCAATGGTCGACTACTACAGAACACAACGGTCGGCTGACGTGGCAGACACCGGACAGTGAACAGTACCCAAACCGGTGCGCATCGGACTGTCCGGTGTGCCCATCGACAAAAAGCTACTGCTTTCTATCCAATGGCTAGAAATGGGGCTAGGGCCTATAAATACCATCCCAACCAGCCATTTCAAGGTGTGGGAGCCCAAGAAACATATCAAAGCGTATTGTAGACATTTCCAAGTGATCATACACCCAAGTGCTTAATAGAATCACTCGGTGATTAGAGTAGGTGCTTTGCGAAGTGCTTAGGTTAGTTAGACCGCTCTAGCGCTTGGGATTCAATATGCTTTGGTATTTAACGACCGGATCCAACGGTCGACGACTACAGAACACAATGGTTGGCTGATGTGGTAGGTACCAGATAGTGAGCAGCATCCTGACCGATGCGCACCGGACTGTCCGGTGTGCTCGTCGATAAAAAGCTGCTACTTTTTGTCCAACGACTAGAAATGGGGCTAGGGCCTATAAATACCACCCCAACCAGTCATTTCAAGGTGTGGGAGCCCATCAAACATACCAAAGCGTATTGTAGACATTTCCAAGTGATCATACACACAAGTGCTTAATAGAATCACTCGTTGATTAGCGTAGGTGCTTTGTGAAGTGCTTAGGTTAGTTAGACCGCTCTAGCGCTTGCTCTAGTTGAATCCTAGTTAGTTGAGTGAGTTTAGAAAAACCACACAACCCCTCGGCTCTTGCATGAGCCGTTGTAACTGTACCGAGTGGGGCAAGAGTCTTGCGAGACCGTGACAACCGAGTTTGTGTCACGGCCAACACCGTGTACCGGAGGGAACGAGGCCCGCGGCGTTTCGGCCAGAAGCTCGATAGTGGAGACGCCGAGGAGCGTCCGAGAGGAGCTGGAAGCGGAGCACCACTTGCACGTGCAGAAGGCCCGCGACTCTCTACAGAGTTACTCGACCGTGGTGCTTGGCCCTAGAGTGGGCTTCCCTTTGCATAGGGGCACCAACGAGGATTAGTTGGAACCTTGCGTGGTTCCGGATACCTCAGTAAAAATACCGACGTCATCCACGGGAGTTTGCATCTCTACTTTGCTCTTTAGCTTCTGCATTTATATTAAGCATTTAAGTTTCAATCTTGTCTTTATACTTAGATTGTTTAGGATTGAAACGTAGACATTGCGGTAGAGATAGCAACACTTAGACAAAACCTAGTTTGCACATTCTAGCTTGATTAATTGCATAGGTTTTGCTTCAGGGATTTATTTGTGGCCTAGTTTAGAGAAAGTTTTAGAAGTCCTAATTCACCCCCCTTAGGAGTCACCTGTTTCCTTCAATTGGTATCAGAGGCTGGTTTGGCTCATTTGAAATGCTTTAGCTTCACCGCTAAAAGAGCTGACACTTTTTAGAGAAAGGGGATGGATACCCATAGGCCACCACACTTCGACGACACTAACTGTAACACCCCTGGTGTTACTGTTACTAAAACTTGAGCATAACATCATAAGCATCAGCATTTCATATGTTTGACACACCTAGAATGCATTCACTAGGCAAAATTTTCAAACAAGTTGTATTGTTTTGGTATTTTGCAAATAAAACCCTAGAGTAGGGTACTTAACCCTAAAAATGGTTCTGAGGGGTAAAACAATACCCAAATAGGGAAAACCCTAAAGCTTAAGTGAAATAGTCATAAAATGTTACTAAAAAGGGACTTACATTACATTCACACCCTTGAAATACCAAAAACCCTAATAAGGACCCTGGAAAATCCTAAATCCAGACCCTAGGGGGTTAAGTGCAAAATTAGTCCACTTTTGGACTAAAGTACAAAAACCATAACAAAAAGGTATCCTAAGTCTTATGGTTCACAGATATATGGATTTGCAAGTTAAATCCTAAGCTTTTGGGTCTATTTGCAAAAAGGACCACTTGAACCCTATATAGACTAAGTCTGAAAATCAGTATTTGGCTCAACTTTGGAGCTTTATAACTTTCAAATTAGTGAGAATTCACCTTAGGGCACCACATCAACTTTGTAGCTCTATGAAAGGAGAACAACTTTGCTTAAGAGTGTAAGCATACTTATTGAGAAGAGATTGGAGAAAATTACAACCAAAGATGGGCTGTCAGGCTGTTGAAGTCTGAATTTCAGACTGACAGTGTAGTTACAGAGACTTTGGGCACAAATTCAAACTTGATTTGATAGGAATTTGGCTATAGCTGCTATGAAAAAATTATAGCCACATCCTTGGTCTACAATTTTCCCGCAAAGCTTTAGGTAGGTTGCCATGGAAATTTGAGAGAAAATTGAGCCCAAACATTGACTGTCAGGTGCACTGATGGGAGCTCGCGATGGTACAGTAACCTGAATTGGATCAAGCTGCCAGCGTAGAGCTCTCACCACCAATGATACCTCCGCCGTGATTCGTGTCGCTGACGTCTAGATTCGTGCTCGTGGCAAGTAAATAACATCGCGGGGTGAAAAAGCATCGCCGTCGATGAGCTGGATGCCACTCCGGCTAGCCGCCGTGCCTCTCCCCTTGCTCACCGATCCCTTGGATAAGGTTCTCACCGCCGTCTGCCGCGTATATCTACCTATCCACCACATAGCCGTGAACCCTTGGGACTCTCCGTGGCTCGTCGGAATGACTGCCACGGTAATAGGACACTAATCGCGCGCCAGTGAACTCTTACTTCTCCGACCACCGCGCGTCGTCACTCAAATCCCCGGCCACCGCTTTCACTTGGTATAAATTGACCCTGCCGTGAGCTCTGTTGGATCATCACAAACCCAGCCGCCAAGAATCGTCCTCAGTCGATCGCCAGTGAGCCTCAATTTTGGATTTCCCCCAATTCGGTTTCCACCACCGTAAAACACACCCCGTCGTGGTCAGCCCAATTCAGGTCAGCTCCTCCCCTCTGCTCCCTTGTTTAAGCATTCTCATACGTCTGTGATACTCGCCAACCCACCCAATTGCACTGGGAAACCACTGGTCACCGGGAACGCGTGCAATTGTCCTCATCGTTCGTGGTCCGCATGGACAGAGCTTGATAGATTACCAACCATAAAATTAAGTTGGGGGAATTGATCGGGGAAGGTCCAATTCGGTGTCAGCCGCTCAGGGGCACCAGTCTTGGCTCCCTCCGGCCAGTCTAGCTCGCCGGAGCTTTGCCCCCTGTTCGGTGCGCCGTCGGGGACCTCATCGTGTAAAGAAATAGAACCAGAGGGGTTGTTCTGCAATCGTCAGTGACTCATCTAAATAGTGTTTCGGTCCCGCTTCCAGTTATTCCGTTAGCCAGGGCCATTTTTGCAAAGTCGTCGCGGGCGCGCGCGCGTGGGCGCGTTTCTGCCCTAGCTGGGCCGGCTCGGGCTGGTTTCGGCCCGAGACTGTTCATTAATTTTATTTTTCTTTTTCTAGCAAGCTTTGGAAATCTATAAGAAATTGTAGAAAAATCCTAAAAATGTTAAACCAATTTTCCTAGATTCCTTATTTTCCATAGTATTTAATAAAAATCGTTTTATGATTTTTAGGACAAATAGGGAATTTTGGGTCATTTAAAATAGCCTAAAGTATTGCTTCTAGATTTTTAGAAAATCAATAATAATTCCAAAAATGCCCAAACTTTTTATATGAACTCAAAATAATATTTAGAAGCCTTGGGTAGATTTTGGTATGATTTGGACCTTGTTTGATAATTAGAACCCAAAACCCCCACCCCCTGCTCTTTGAACTTCACTGTTGACTTCGGAAACCCTAAGTTCTCGGAGTTCCGTGAAGGAAAATTGTATTCAAGACCTTAGATAATAAACTCTTATTATCTTTGCATTCTCATGAGCATTACATGGACATTCATTATTATGTATGGTTATCTTCAGAACACGAAGAAGAAGTTAAAGTAGAAGAAGAGAAGACTTCACCACCACCTCAGGAACCTCAGGCAGACAGCTGTTTTTACTTTGACATCTATGGAACTGAGCCTGAATCACCTGTAAACCAAGGCAAGCCCCGGTGCATTTGCCACCTCCTTGACTTTTTTAAAATCTTTCTCACTTGATTGATGCATTAGGTGATAGGAGTTGATTGATAAACCAATTCCTATATTACCTTCCTTGAATTTGATTACCTTCCTTTGGATCCCTGTTTTATAAAAAGTTTTTGTTATGCTTAGTCCTGCTCTAGCAAAGAAAAGATTTTGTTTTTACAAAAGATGATGTGGCAAAGTGGGAGGGATGTTTTCAAAAATAAAATTTGATGGTGGATCCATCATGGCCATGATGGGTTCAACATCGGAAAAGATGTACCTCTGTCAGGTACCAAACTTTGGGATTGAAATTGATTAAGCTGAGACCGGGCGGGTGACTTGCACGAGAAGTGAGTCTCGGTGTAGTGTCTCCATCTGAGTCGATTAAGGACCGTGTCGATATAGGCTTGCTGACCGAGGACCCTTTAACTGGTCACATGCCTCGTCATGGGTAAGCCTTGCCTCGGGCAGACTAAGGCCAGAATAAGATACCACGCAATGGGAGTGGAGAGATGGCGAGAGTAGCATGTACCCTCCGTGGCAAGAGGCTGGACGGTGGTGTATCTGTGCTCTCGGTTGGCGTGAACCTGATCTGGTCTTAAGAACCCCGGTGGCGGGTTGGCATATGCAAGGGTTAAGTGCTACATATGTCGTGTGATTGGAGATCCTCAGCTGAGTATAATCGATTCGGATCGCCGTACCTTCGCGGTTATGAAGACTTGGTCACTGCCCTATATGTAGAACTCCAGTAAAGATGAAGGGTTGTTAAGAAATTGGCTAGTGCAGGTCAAGTGATTGAACTAGGGTAGAAAGAACTCTAGAGACAGGTAATCTTACTTAACCTGACAAGTAAAATTGGATTTTTAAGGATCCACTTCAGTAAGCATTTCTGCAAACAGAGTCTTTGACTATTTAGAAACCTTACCTTGACTCCCTGATAACCAGCATGCCCTTGAAAGTCTTTTCTTTAGTCAGGTAAGTCTTGCTGAGTAATTCCATACTCAGGGTTTTATTCCCTATTGTTTTTAGGTGAAGAAGCGACAAACTTTTGTTGTTTCTGTTCCAAGGTGGTCTCAAAAGAGGAAAACCAAGAATAGAGCTGCAGGAGGAAGGGGTTCCTCCATGAAAACTTTTGTTTGATACTTACCGGGAGGGGTTTTTGCCTCCCTTGGTTCTGTAATAATAATACTCTGCACTCAGTTTAATATATCCTGGTCTGTAATATATAACTTTGTCTTACTTTTAAATAAAGGTAAGATTATGTAATCACTTCCGCATTTTCGTATCTCCGATGATCTGTAATGTCTGCATGACGGGTGAAACGCTCTTGGGAAAGGTAAGAAAAGCAGATACCGAACTTGTCAAGTGATTCAGGGGCACCTACAGGGTTGTCTGAGGTCCGTTGGACAAGGACAACTGTAGGTGGACCTAATGACTTGGGAGGTTCCGTCACAGCTGGTATCGGAGCAAAGCCCATCTCTGCAGATATTATGAGTCATTTTCAAAAGAATTTTCTAAGACTTATCTAGAAAATTTCTTCCCTTCTTATCTACTATTTCTGAAGAGTTTATCTTAAAGACCAGATAGTAAGAGTGCAACATATAGAAGGTGTGAATCAACTAAGGTTGATTCTGTAATTATACATGCATCATGCTAAGAACTATGATAATAAAATTTTCCCCCTTAGAAAAATGCCGCCGCGCACAAGGAAAACTGCGCGCAAGCATACTGGCCCAATTGGTGTGCCACGTCATCAACTTGCCCCAAGACACGAGGATAGCAGTAGTGGGAGTAATGATCTGATCGGGGATCTTGAAGCGAAAGTTAATCAGCTTCAAACAGAACTCCAATGCAGGATTGACATATGGGTCGCGGATGGCGACAGAATCAATGAATTGAGAAGCGACGTCCGCCGCCTGCAAGATCAGCTCGCGGATCGAGATTTAGCGCTCGACTGGGCGGTTCACTCTCGTTCACTTGCCTGGGCTAAGGAGGCAAAAGCTCGAGCCCGAGTTGAAGAGCTTAGCTCAGCCATTGATAACTTGCAGGCTTATTGCAATACTCTACATGAAGAAGTTCATGTACTGTATTCACAATTGCACCCCAGTGTACCTGTGGATCCTGTCGGGACAGAAGCTGGACCTTCTCATGTAGCGGGAGAAGCTTTTGGTGGCGAATTGGACCTTTTCAGGCCCCCTCCCTCTATGAAGTTGGTCGATGAGTGGTCTCCTACGCCCGACAGTGAGGCAACCAGGAGCAACAGGAAACAGGAGTAGTATAGTTTAATAGTAGAAATAGTAGTGATGTATAATAGGTAGTGTAATCCTATTGTAAAATTCGAGTCTGTAACATTACTCTTTTTAGTAATGTAAAATGGATGGTTTTCTTTGGCATATTATATTGTTTTCAAATGTTTGTTGCCACAGATGCCTTACCGGACTCGTGCTCAGGATGGGGCTAGTACCCCCCGTGGGAGGGAGGCAACACCAAACACACCTCCAGTACCCTCGACACTTGCCGAGGCTATCGCCGCCTTGGTGAATGCTACAACAGATAATACCCGTTTCCTACAGGAGATGGTAGGTCAGCAACTCCAACAACAAGACGGGCATGGCTATCCGCAGGGCCCCCGTGAAACCTCTTATTTGGATTTCTCCGAAACACGCCCCCCGTTGTTCATCAAGGCAGAAGACCCTTTAGAGGCGGATGAATGGATCCGCGTCATTGAGCAGAAATTTGGACTTCTTCGGTGCTCCGAAACTCAGAAGCCCATGTTCGCAGCTCAGCAATTGCGTGGCCCTGCCAGCACCTGGTGGGGGAACTTTGTTGCCGTACAACCGGCTGGTCATCAAGTAACCTGGGATGAATTCAAGTTGGCCTTCAGGGAACATTACATACCTGAAGGAGTCCTCCACATGAAACAGGAGGAATTCATGAAGTTGAAGCAAGGTGGAGATACGGTCACCAAGTATCTCAATAAATTTAATCACTTATCTCAGTATGCGATTGACCAAGTCAACACCGACATAAAGAAGAAGAATTGTTTCATGAGGGGTTTAAATGATCGGATGCAAAGGAAAATGGCTACCTGCATCGACCTTACCTATGGGAAGGCTGTCAGCACAGCGCTGGCAGTTGAATCTAAATATGCAAGTTCTGGAAAGTCCAAGGGGAATGGGGGCAACAGGCCTATTCAGGGCCCCGAGAAAAGGCAACGGTTAGTTCTCCGGCCTTTTAATCAGGGTCGTTCTTCATCACGCCCACCCTCCTTCCCATTCAAACAACCAGTGTTTATTCGTCCTACTCCTGCCCCAACTACAACAAGTCAGCCGGGTGCCCCTGGCACTCGTTTCCCTGCCCTTCCCAGTTTGTCAACAGGCTGCTTCAATTGCAGAAAATCTGGGCACTTTATTAAGGATTGCCCCTACCCGAAGCAGAATCGCTCAAACAATCAACAAGGTACTAGGAATTCTTCTCAAGCTAAGGGAAATGTAGGCAAGAACATAAAGAAGACGAGACGAATTTATTACACTCAAGTGGCCACCACACCGGACGGTGAACCGGTAATGATGGGTATGTTCCTTGTGGCCAATCATCCCGCAATTATTCTCTTTGATTCTGGTGCTTCGCATACATTCATCAGCAAGAAATTTGTGGAGCAACATTGCATTCCATACCATGAACCAAGGGAAGGGTTTAAAATTCATTCACCTGGGGGACAAATATTTACTAAGGAAGTGGCTTTCCAAGTGCCTGTAACATTGGCCGGACAGGACTTTCTTACTAATATGATTGTTCTGAAAGACCAAGACATAGATGTCATCTTGGGCATGAATTAGTTGGCCCAACATAAAGCAACCCTCAACACTGATCAGAGAACCATTAGGTTGAGTCATAACCAAGAGGAAATTCTTTTGTCTATCCCCATTCCAGCTAAAACTACTGGTAGAATATATGAAGCCATTATACCGGAGATCAAAGATATTCTAGTAGTATGTGAGTTCCCAGATGTCTTTCCAGAAGATTTGCCTGGACTGCCACCTGAAAGAGATGTAGAGTTTGTAATTTAGTTGAAGCCCGGTACGGCTCCCATTTCTAGAAGATCGTACCGGATGCCTCCAAATGAGCTGGCAGAACTGAAGATACAATTACAAGATCTACTAGAGAAGGGATTCATCTAGCTAAGCTCGTCACCATGGGGTTGCCTAGCCATATTCGTCAAGAAGAAGGATCAAACATTACGGATGTGCGTGGATTATCGACCCCTGAATGAGGTCACTATCAAGAACAAGTATCCTCTTCCACGGATTGACATTCTATTTTATCAACTGACTGGAGCAAGGGTATTCTCCAAAATTGATCTCAGGTCGGGCTATCATCAGATCTGTATTCGGCCCGAGGATATACCAAAGACCGCATTCACTACGCGGTATGGATTATTTGAGTACTTGGTAATGTCTTTCGGACTGACGAATGCTCCTGCCCACTTCACTTATTTGATGAACTCGGTATTCATGCCCGAGTTGGACAAATTTGTGGTGGTCTTCATAGATGACATTTTAATATATTCCAAGAATGAAGAGGAGCATGCTCAACATTTACGGATCGTATTGACGCGCCTAAGGGAACATCAATTATATGCTAAGTTCAGTAAGTGCGCGTTTTGGCTGGAAGAAATTCAATTTCTGGGACATGTGTTATCTGCCAGGGGGATTGCGGTGGATCCCAGCAAGGTCAAGGATATTTTGGAGTGGAAACCCCCAACCACTGTTCATCATGTCCGAAGTTTCCTTGGACTAGCTGGCTATTACCGCCTGTTGGAGGCTTGTTCTCAAATGCTAAGAGTTAAGAACAAGGCAACACAGAAAATATTAAATATTAAGGTCCTTCGTCCTTCATCACATTATATCCTTTCGGAATATAAAGGATTTCGGACGAAGATTACGAAGGACGTACCTTCGTAAACATAATAATGAAGGATGAAACATTCGTATAAATCATGATGTATAAAATAAACATTTAAATGTTAACATAGAATCATTTCTTAACATGAACAAATATAAATGATTTCAAATTACAAATGTACCTTCGGTCCTGAGGAAAGCGAGAGTACAAGTGTGATGTGAAGGCCAATAACAGGTTCGCGTGAACAGTACAGAGGTACTGTTCATCTATTTATAGGCACAGGTCGCAGCCTGTGACAAATTACAATTATGCCCCTTACAAATGTTTACAACATTGACTCAGACCTATATGTATAAAAAGGTCATTCTATCTCTATGTCGGTTTGAAACGCCGAAGGTCCATGAAAAGGAACCTTCGGCCATCTCTTGGAGACAACTTCAGCCGAAGCTGCTTCTTCGTGTGAGACCTTCGGCGCGCCGAAGCACGACCCCAACAGTAGCCCCTTTCGCGGTGCTAGATCGTTTTTCGTAACGAGCTTGACCCGTGAAAAAAGCCTCTTCAGCTTCGGGAAGCCGAAGGTCCAAAAAACACCTTCCCGGGGCTCGTTGCGGAGAAACGATCCGGCTTCCGAGCGCGTGCCAGGCCCACCTTGCAGAGTTACTGTTTGATCCTTGCGGTCCACTGCACAGCGAGTACAAGTGACCGCCCGTCTGGTGTAAAAATCCTGCCGCTTCGCCTTCTTACCTGCTGCACTATATAAACAAACGGGTAGGTGTGAAGTTACCACAGCATTCATTGCTATTTGCACTGTTTTGCTGCCAAAATTTTCCACCGTAGCCGAAGCTTGACTCTCAGAATCGAACGAAGGTCCGTCCCGACGTCTGCTTCGTCAGAAAGAAAAGCTTCGGAGAAAAGAAAAGAAAAAAGAAAAAAGTTTCTGACTTCCCCAAACTCAGAATCAAATGGTGAGAGTGCGATCTACTGCCAAAGTTGTACGTGAGGGAGACGAAGCTGAAGGTTCAGACACTGTGCCTATCTCCGAAGCGATGCAGCGTTCCGGTCTAGTGACTGCGGGAGAAACGCCTGCTGCTGAAGCAAACCCGACAACAGCCGAAGGAGAAGAGGAGAACATTGAAGGGACTGACCCCGAAGATGACTACCACATTGCTATGCCCAGCAAGCCCAGTCACCTGGATTTTGGGAAATCAACCGTTTCAAAGGCTGACCTTTCGAAGATGGTAAAAGCAGGTTATTTCAATGAAGATCAGAAGAAGCTACTCCGCTTCGGGGGAGAAGAAACCACCCCGAAGCCAGGGAAGGATGAGATTGTTATCTTCAAGAGCTTTCTAAAGGCTGGGCTTAGATTCCCTCTTCACAATATTATTGCGGAGATACTGAGGAGGTTTGGTATCTACTTTCATCAATTGACTCCTAACGCCATCGTTAGGCTCAATGTTTATATCTGGGCCCTCCGAAGCCAAGCTGTGGAACCGTTTGCCGACAGCTTCTGCCGAGTTCACGAATTACATTACCAAACAAAGGCCAGAAAAGATGGACTACATGATAATTTCGGCTGCTATAATTTTGCCTACCGGAAGACAACAAAGTATCCTGTCATCAGCTACCGAAGCAAATGGCCAGCAGGCTGGAAGTCTGAGTGGTTCTACGTAAAAGTTGACGAAGACAGAGAAAAATTGGTACAAAGCCCTCTGGAGTTAATCTTCGGAGAGACGAGGCCACGCTGCCGCATCGGCGATTTAAAGGGTCCTACCTGGGCTGCTCTGGGTGAATTCGAAATTATTTCAGAACATATTAGCACCAGGGATCTAGTTCAGGAGTTCTTGGCATTCAGAGTTTTCCCTACTCTAAAAGAGTGGGAAATGCCGAAGCTGAAGGGAGAAAAGAAGAAGGGGGAGCTGGTCCGTCTGCCCTATCACTTTAAATTCAAGAAGTACTTTAAGAAACCCTGCAAAGAGTGGTTAGACACAGTTGAGACAATGTGCAATGAAATCTTGGGGAATTACTCCAAAAAAGAGGATCAATTAATGACAGCGGCCTTCGGCACCCGACCGAAGCGAAGGCTGAACCGAGTATTCGATGCCCTGGGCTTCGAGTACCCAGACTATGAGCAGTTGAACAAGGGTGCCGAGGGCCACAAAAGAAAAAGAGTGGCCGAAATTCTGACCAAGGATGAAGAGCAACCAGCAGCAGAGAAGAAAATGCCGAAGAAAAGGAAAATATCAACTCCGAAACGGAAAATATCCGAAGAAGAGAGGACCCCCACACCGCCTTCTACCAGCGACGTGGAAGAAATTTTAAAGGTAATGACTGAACCCATGCCCACGAAGCTAAGTCCATTAGGGCTCCAACTGACGAAGCTTTTTCAAAAGGTGGACGAGCCGGATCAGACGAAGATAAGCAAACCCAAACGGCAAAGAATCATTGCGGTAACTGAAGTTATCGATAAGACACCGCCAAGAGCGTCAGTTCAGAAAACAGCAGCTGCCGAAAGCACCATAAACGTCGAAGTCGCACCTTCGGAGGTCGCGGCTACCGAAGCCGCTACAGCCGAAGATGTTAATTTAGAAACAACCATTAAGGATGTTAACAAAATTTTGGAAGACATGGCTGCAGAAGAAGCTGGTGTTGCTACTGAAAAAACCATGGCCACAGTGCCTGAAAAAGGAAAAGAAATAGCCGAAGACATTTCGGACGACGAAGCCTACTCCTTTCAGAATTTAATTGGGCAAAAACTTACGAAGGACGAAATAGAAGAACTTAAAGACTATGCCAAATCTTGCGGCTACAAGCCAGGTGCTCTCCTATTTGGAGGTGTAGACGATGAAAAGCTAGGCTGCATTCGAGACCAGACTAGAGCTAGGGTAATCGGTACTCTATCAAAGAGTATCGGTTTTCCGAAGCTAGAGACAGACATCAGCCGCTACCGACGACAACATATCGTCGGCATCTTATTTTATTCTAACTTCAAGGTAAACAACCTTTTCTCTGGTTTTTATTGCTGTTAACAATGAAAATATTACTAACATAAGTTGTTTCTGTACAGAGCATGCTACTGAGCAAAGCTCTGAAGATGCAACAAGACTTGGAGGACAAAAAGCACGAAGCTATAATTGAAAACTTAGAAAGCAAAATAAAAGAGCAATCTGCCATCATTGAAAAGAAAGACTTCGAGCTCCAATCGACCGAAGGCTTACTGGCTGAGACTGAGGCTAAATTATCAGAGTTGAATTCGAAGCTTATCAATCAATCAAAACAATTCGATCAGGAGAAGCTAGAACTGAATTCGAAGCTTAAAGCCGAAGTCCAGACCAGCTCAGAGTTGAAGAAAACATTAACAAGCCTTCAAGACAAATGCTTGAACTTTGGCAATAATTGCATTGGACGATTAAGGAAGATATTTTACTCTGTTGGAGCCAGCAGCGGGAAATTTAACCCTTCAGCGGAAAATTTACCCCAGGCCTTCGATCATATTGAAGCTGAAATCGAAGAGCTTGACGAAGTTATAGCCGGGCACGGCGACTTCTGTGCCTGGGTAGCTTCTCGGGGTACCGCTGCTGCATTTCTGAAGGCCGGCTGCGAACATGGAAAAATTGTCAACAGGCCCAACTTCACCTTATCTCCATCAATCCTGGATGATATGCCTGATCTCGCCCGAAGTATCTCCAATAGATTTATAAAAATGATATGGACAAAAGGCGGGCGGGAGAAGGCTGGAGACGAAGCCCGAAGTCATCTTGAACCAGTAAGAAATGATATTTCGTACTTACCTTTTCCTTTGGGCTTGATTTTTACTCACGATTCCTTGATTCATGTAGGATGACGAAGGTGAAGATGATGCCTAAGATATGTCGCCGAAGCTGTCGCCGAAGCTGAAGCTTAATGAAGATTAGTAGAAGTGTGCTATAGAAAAACTCAGGATATTTTTGTAACAACTCTTGTAAATAGAATTAAACTGTTCTTCAAGGAACTTTGTACATAGCTTGTAATATATTCTTACCCTTCGATTGAGGCGCTTTGATGTGGACGAAATCAGTATTTTGAGCCGAAGGCGAAAAAACACCTTCCCTTCTTTTCGTACACAACGAAGCATAAAAACAATTCTTCTTTTTGCCGAGCAACGAAACTTTTCTCTTTTGTACACAACATAGCATAACAAATCATAAAAACGCACTTCTCCGAAGCTTTTCTTTTACATAACGAATCATAAAAAACCACTTCTCCGAAGCTTTTTGCCGAAGCAGCCACTTGGGAACACAAATGCTATGAATGAATGCTTATGCATGCAAATGTTATGATGTAATGTAATGCGCGAATGAATGTCCGAAGCATATGTCCGAAGCCACATTGTCAGCCATTACTTAGAAACAACCACACATTAGCTCTGCATTCCCTTAGGAACGACTTTGGAGCCTCTTCGCCTTTTACTTAGGCAGTATCAGCGTTGACTTTTCGCTGTAAGCTCTGCATCCCCTTAGGGACGTCTTTGGAGCTTCTTCGCCTTTTACTTAGGCGGTATAAGCTCTGCATTCCCTTAGGAACGTCTTTGGAGCTTCTTCGCCTTTTACTTTCGGCGGAACCAGCGTTGACTTTTCGCTGCGAGCTCTGCATCCCCTTAGGGACGTCTTTGGAGCTTTTTCTCTTTTTCAGTTTCGGCACTCGATGGTGCACTCTCAGCTTTTACATTTACATTCTTTGGGGGATTTTGCTCTTATAAAACTAAAAAGGGAAATTACATATGATGGCCCCATTAAAAACCTTTCTCCCCCTTTAGAAAGGAAAAGGGTGCCATGAAAAAGAAAAGAAAAGACAAAATTACATCGAGTTATACATAAAACCGCCGAAGCTCATCCGCATTCCAAGATCTTGGAATTTCATTGCCATCCATGTCCTTCAGTCTGTACGAACCAGGCCTTGACGAAGATGCTACTAAGAAAGGCCCTTCCCATTTCAATTGTAGCTTGCCCACTGTATCCGGGTTGGCCACTCTCCGAAGCACCAAGTGTCCCGGCTCAATATTTTTTAGCCGGACCTTTCTATCTCGCCATTTAACTGTTTCAGCCTGGTATTTATTGATATTCTCCACGGCTTGAAGCCTGATCCCTTCTAAGGCATCTTTTTCCACGAGACAAGTATCTTCGGAACCTGATTCTGCCGAAGCTACCACTCTTATTGATCCGGCTTTGGCTTCTTCCGGGGTTATTGCTTCGTCACCAAATAGCAACTTAAATGGGGTAAAGCCTGTAGACCTTGATGTTGTTGTATTGTGGCTCCACACCACTTTGGTCAACTGATCTGGCCACTTTCCCCTTGGTTGATTAAAGATTAGCTTCATTATTCCTGTCATTATGATGGCGTTGGCCCTTTCAACAAGCCCATTCGACTCCGGATGCCTGACTGATGCAAAATGGATCTTCGTTCCAATTTGATCACAGAAATTTCTGAAATCTTCGGAGTCGAACTGTGTTCCATTATCTACAGTGATGGCCTTCGGCACTCCGAAGCGACAGACAATATTCTGCCAGAAAAATTTTTGGACAGTGGCCGAAGTTATTGTAGCTAATGGCTTCGCCTCAATCCACTTGGAAAAATACTCCACAGCCACTATAACATATTTCAGATTGCCTTGAGCCGGTGGTAATGGACCCAGTAAATCGAGGCCCCACCTTTGTAATGGCCAGATGGGTTGTATCAGCTGTGTCAAAGACGAAGGTTGTTTTTGATCTCTTGCACATCTTTGACAACCTTCGCACTTTTGAACTAACTCCGCTGCATCCGAAGCTGCCTTCGGCCAATAAAATCCTTGGCGGAACACTTTTCCAAGTAACGGCCTGGATCCGATGTGGGATCCGCACAGGCCTGCATGTATCTCCTTCATCAACTCTATACCTTCGGCCCTAGACAAGCACTTGAGCAGCGGGGCACAAACTCCATGCTTGTATAACTCCCCTTCTATCATGACATAGGGACGAGCTCTTGCCTCTATCCTTTTATTATAAGCTTCGTCATCTGATAAGAAGTTACCCTGAAGGTAAGAGATTATTTCAGTTCTCCAATCTTCACTGTACACAGGAGAAATGTTAAGGACTGCTCTTTCAAGTAGCTCCACTGAAGGTGCCTTTATTGTTTCGAAGAATACATCCGAAGGTAGCGGCAGCCCCTGTGCTGCAGACTTGGCTAACAAATCAGCATGCTCATTTTGTCCTCGAGGGATATTCTTAACAGAAAATCCTTCGAAGGAAGCTTCGATCCTTCGGACCGTGTCTAGGTATTTTTCAAGCTTCGGGTCCTTAGCTTTGCAACTTTTATCAATATGACCTGAAACAACCTGGGAATCAGTTTTAAGAATCGCCCTTCTGATCCCCATTGCCTTTAGTTTCCGAAGACCCAGGAGCAAAGCTTCGTACTCAGCGATATTATTTGTGCAGCTGAAGTCAAGTCTTGCTGCATAGCAAGTTTTAACCTTGGATGGTGAGACCAAAACAGCAGCTGCACCTGCTCCGAAGGTTCCCCAAGAGCCATCGCAAAACACTGTCCATGCTTCGGCATCTTTATTCGCTTCTTCGTCCTGAGCCCCTGGCGTCCAGTCGGCAATGAAATCTGCCAATGCTTGAGACTGGATTGAGGATCTATGCACATAATCAATGTAAAATTCATTGAGCTCCACAGCCCACTTTCCAATTCGGCCAGTAGCTTCTCTATTTCTCATGATATCCTTCAACGGCTGCGAAGAAGGAACAATAATATTGTATGCCTGAAAATAATGCCGAAGCTTCCTGGATGCCATTAAAACGGCATACAACACCTTCTCCAGCTCTGTATAATTTTTCTTTGAAACACTAAGGACCTCAGATACAAAATATACTGGGACCTGCTTCTTGACTTGTCCATCAAACTTCTCCTGGACAAGTGCCGCACTTACTGCTGAGTGCGAAGCTGCCACATACAACAACAGAGGAGCCCCTGGCATTGGTGGAGTTAATGTTGTGAGATCTATTAAGTATTGCTTCAGCTCTTCGAAGGCTTTTTGTTGACTTGGGCCCCATTGAAAGACTTCAGCTGACTTCAGCACCTCGAAGAATGGTAAGTTTCTTTCTGCTGATCTGGATATAAATCTGTTGAGAGATGCCAGCCTTCCTGTCAATCTTTGGGCCCCCTTTCTTGTGGTTGGTGGCTCCATTCGAAGTATAGCTTCGATTTTATTTGGATTAGCTTCGATTCCCTTTGTTGAAACCAAGCATCCAAGAAATTTGCCCTTCTTCACTCCGAAGACACATTTTTCTGGATTCAGCTTCAGACCAGCCTGTCTGAAGCTGGCGAGGGTCTCCTGCAGATCAGCAATATGATTTTCTTGCTTCGTGCTTTTTACAATGATGTCATCGACATAAGTCAGCACATTTCTGCCTATCTGAGATTGGAGAACCTTCGCAGTCATTCTGCTGAAACTCCCTCCAGCATTCTTGAGCCCCTCAGGCATCCGAAGATAGCAATATGTACCACTTGGGGTGATGAAACTAGTCTTCGGCTCATCTTCCTTCTTCATCCAGATTTGATGATAGCCTGAGTAGCAGTCCAGGAGACTCATGAGCTCCGAAGAAGCTGCTGCATCAACTAAAGAGTCTATCCTTGGTAGCGGGAATTCATCCTTCGGACAAGCCTTGTTGAGATCTGTGAAATCAATACACATTCTCCACTTGCCATTGGCCTTCTTCACCATAACGGTGTTAGCTAACCACTCTGGATACTTCACTTCTCTGATAACTCCTGCACTGAGGAGTCTTTTTACTTCATTGCGAGCCCCTTCGGCCTTGTCATCAGACATTTTCCGAAGCCTCTGCTTTCGGGGTCTGAAGGATGGGTCAACATTGAGCGAATGTTCAATAACATCCCGATTCACTCCACAAAGATCATTGGCTGACCATGCAAAAACATCTTTGTTGTTGAATAAAAACCTTATCAAGGTTTTCTCCTGGTCTTCAGATAGTTGCGAGCCCAACAGCACCTTCTGCTCTGCTATGTCTTCACACAATAACATGGGCTTCGGCTGGTCTGCTGAAGCTGCCTTCTCCCTCCTGAATTTGTACTGTTCACAAGCTTCAGCTCCATCTATGTTATGGATTGCCTTAGAGTCAGTCCAGCTTCCTTCGGCCCTTCTAGCAGCTTCCTGGCTTCCATGAATAGCAATAGGTCCTTGGTCCGAAGGTATCTTCATGCAGAGATAAGCTGGGTGAAGAATTGCTTCGAAAGCATTAAGAGTTCCGCGACCAATGATAGCATTGTAAGGATATTCCATGTCAACAATATCAAACACAATTTGCTCAGTCCTTGTGTTGTTAACAAATCCGAAGGTTACCGGCATGGTAATCTTCCCAAGTGCCACAATCTGCCGCCCTCCGAAGCCACAAAGAGGGTGCGTAGCATCGTGAATCTTGTCTTCGGGCTCTTGCATTTGTCTGAAGGCTTTAGCAAATATAATGTCAGCTGCACTGCCTGTATCAACTAGGACATTGTGGACCAGAAATCCTTTGATCACGCAAGAAATAACCATAGCATCATTGTGAGGATAATCCTTAAGCTGAAGGTCTTCCTGAGAGAAGGTAATTGGAATATGAGACCATTTTGACTTGATGAAAGGTCCCTGCACTCCAACATGCTGCACCCTTCTCTGAGCCTCCTTCTTCTGCTTCTTGTTAGCCGGCTCTGAGCAAGAACCTCCTGTTATCGGGAGCACCAGCTTCGAAGCCGAAGCAGCTCCAGCTTGATTGTTGAACGAAGCCATCAGCTCAGAAAAGTGGAAGTGAGTTCACCGGAGGTGGGCGCCAATGTTGGAGGCTTGTTCTCAAATGCTAAGAGTTAAGAACAAGGCAACACAGAAAATATTAAATATTAAGGTCCTTCGTCCTTCATCACATTATATCCTTTCGGAATATAAAGGATTTCGGACGAAGATTACGAAGGACGTACCTTCGTAAACATAATAATGAAGGATGAAACATTCGTATAAATCATGATGTATAAAATAAACATTTAAATGTTAACATAGAATCATTTCTTAACATGAACAAATATAAATGATTTCAAATTACAAATGTACCTTCGGTCCTGAGGAAAGCGAGAGTACAAGTGTGATGTGAAGGCCAATAACAGGTTCGCGTGAACAGTACAGAGGTACTGTTCATCTATTTATAGGCATAGGTCGCAGCCTGTGACAAATTACAATTATGCCCCTTACAAATGTTTACAACATTGACTCAGACCTATATGTATAAAAAGGTCATTCTATCTCTATGTCGGTTTGAAACGCCGAAGGTCCATGAAAAGGAACCTTCGGCCATCTCTTGGAGACAACTTCAGCCGAAGCTGCTTCTTCGTGTGAGACCTTCGGCGCGCCGAAGCACGACCCCAACACCGCCGATTTATACCAGATTTTTCTAAGCTTGTGAAGCCAATCACAAGTCTATTAAAGAATGAGACTAAATTCAATTGGTCTTCAGAATGTAATGAAGCCTTTGAGCAACTGAAGATATTATTAACCACTGCTCCGGTATTGGCTCAACCGGACATTAATAAGCCCTTTGATGTGTATTGTGACGCATCAGGCAGTGGTCTCGGCTGCGTATTAATGCAAGAGGGCTGAGTAATTGCGTATGCTTCAAGGCAGTTGCGCCGGCATGAGGAGCATTATCCCACTCATGATCTGGAGCTAGCTGCAGTGGTTCATGCCCTGAAGATCTGGCGTCATTATCTACTAGGAAATGTCTGTCATATTTATACAGACCACAAAAGTCTAAAATACATCTTTACCCAGTCTGAGCTCAATATGAGACAAAGGAGATGGCTCGAGCATATTAAAGATTATGAATTGGAGATCCATTATCACCCAGGCAAAGCAAATGTAGTGGTAGATGCACTCAGTCGCAAGGCCTCCTGCCATTGTTTAACTATAAAGACTTCTGACATTACCTTGTGCCAGGAGATGGAAAATCTGAACCTGGGAATGATTCAGCAAGGGACTTCAAATCACTTGAAGCTGGAGTCAGTCATTCTACAGAGGATAATTGACGCACAAAAGAATGATGAGGGTATGAAACATATACGTGAGAAGATAAGGGCTAGAAAGGCCAATTGTTTCAGAGAAGACGACCAAGGTGTTGTATGGTTCAACAACCGCATAGTTGTGCCAAAGAATGAAGAGGTCCGCCAGCAAATTCTAGATGAAGCACATCTGAGTAGCTATTCTATTCATCTCAGAAGCACTAAGATGTATCAAGATCTAAAACAGCATTATTGGTGGACGAAAATGAAGATTGAAATCGCACGCTATGTGGCTAGATGTGACACTTGTAAACGTGTCAAGGCCATACACATGAAGGTTGCTTGTCCATTACAATCTCTACCAATACCAACATGGAAATGGGAAGATATTAGTATGGACTTTATTGTGGGATTGCCCAGAACCGCGAAAGGGTATGATTCTATCTGGGTTATTATTGATCGACTCACCAAGATTACCCACTTCCTACCCGTCAGGGTAAAATATACAGTGGCCACTTATGCAGCATTATACATTGCCCGTATTCTCAGTTTGCATGGTGTTCCGAAAACGATAGTGTCAGATCGTGGATCGCAATTCATGTCCAAATTCTGGGAAGAACTTCACAAGGCCTTGGATACTAACTTGCTCCATAGTTCGGCCTATCATCCTCAAACCAGTGGGCAGACTGAAAGGGTGAATCAAATACTTGAAGACATGTTACGGGCGTGTGCTTTGGAATTCCCACAAAAATGGGATGAATGCTTACCATTAGCGGAGTTCTCATATAATAATAGCTATCAAGAAAGCATCAAGATGGCACCCTTTGAAGCTTTATATGGACGACGATGTCGTACTCCGTTAAATTGGTCCGAACCTGGTGAAAGATCTTTCTTCAGGCCTGATATGGTGAAAGAGACCGAAGAAAAGGTTCAGAGAATCATTCATAATCTAAAGAAAGCTCAAGCTCGTCAGAAAAGTTATGCAGACAAGCAACGACAACCCTTATACTTTCTCATGGGAGATTATGTTTACTTGAAAGTTTCACCAATGAAGGGCGTATCACGATTCGGGGTTAAAGGAAAGCTTGCACCTCGGTACATTGGTCCATTCCCTATACTTGAACAGTGTGGACCAGTGGCATATCGACTTCAACTACCTGAAACCTTGTGTGTTGTACATAATGTGTTCCACGTGTCTCAGTTAAAGAAATGTCTTCGGGTTCCAGATCGAACCATTGAAGTAATAGATGTTGTCCTAGAGCCAGACTTGACGTATTCTGAGCACCCTATTCGAGTCTTGGATCAAAAGGACAGGGTTACCCGAAGAAAAACTCTCAAGTTTTACAAGATACAGTGGAACCAGCATCCGAAGATGAGGCTACTTGGGAAACTCAAGATTTCTTAGACAAGAATTTCCCAGGCTTTTTAGCCTCTTGTAATTTGTAAAGTGTACAACATTGTTGTAATAAAGAAGTGAGCCCCAAACCACCCCTGCCCTGTACCAAAACTCAGGAAATAAAAACGTGAAGCATTTCCTTTTCCACTACTTACCCTAGGACTTTTAATCTCGGGACGAGATTCTTTTATGGGGGGAAGGATGTAACACCCCTGGTGTTACTGTTACTAAAACTTGAGCATAACATCATAAGCATCAGCATTTCATATGTTTGACACACCTAGAATGCATTCACTAGGCAAAATTTTCAAACAAGTTGTATTGTTATGGTATTTTGCAAATAAAACCCTAGAGTAGGGTACTTAACCCTAAAAATGGTTCTGAGGGGTAAAACAATACCCAAATAGGGAAAACCCTAAAGCTTAAGTGAAATAGTCATAAAATGTTACTAAAAAGGGACTTACATTACATTCACACCCTTGAAATACCAAAAACCCTAATAAGGACCCTGGAAAATCCTAAATCCAGACCCTAGGGGGTTAAGTGCAAAATTAGTCCACTTTTGGACTAAATTACAAAAACCATAACAAAAAGGTATCCTAAGTCTTATGGTTCACAGATATATGGATTTGCAAGTTAAATCCTAAGCTTTTGGGTCTATTTGCAAAAAGGACCACTTGAACCCTATATAGACTAAGTCTGAAAATCAGTATTTGGCTCAACTTTGGAGCTTTATAACTTTCAAATTAGTGAGAATTCACCTTAGGGCACCACATCAACTTTGTAGCTCTATGAAAGGAGAACAACTTTGCTTAAGAGTGTAAGCATACTTATTGAGAAGAGATTGGAGAAAATTACAACCAAAGATGGGCTGTCAGGCTGTTGAAGTCTGAATTTCAGACTGACAGTGTAGTTACAGAGACTTTGGGCACAAATTCAAACTTGATTTGATAGGAATTTGGCTATAGCTGCTATGACAAAATTATAGCCACATCCTTGGTCTACAATTTTGCTGCAAAGCTTTAGGTAGGTTGCCATGGAAATTTGAGAGAAAATTGAGCCCAAACATTGACTGTCATGTGCACTGATGGGAGCTCGCGATGGTACAGTAACCTGAATTGGATCAGGCTGCCGGCGTAGAGCTCTCACCACCGACGATACCTCCACCGTGATTCGTGTCGCCGGCGTCTGGATTCGTGCTCGTGGCAAGTAAATAACATCACGGGGTGAAAAAGCATCGCCGTCGATGAGCTGGAGGCCACTCCTGCTAGCCGCCGTGCCTCTCCCCTTGCTCACCGATCCCTTGGATAAGGTTCTCACCGCCGTTAAGCCATCACCGCCGTCCACCACATCACCGTGAACCCTTGTGACTCTCCGTGGCTCGTCGGAATGACTGCCACGGTAATAGGACACTAATCGCGCGCTAGTGAACTCTTACTTCTCCGACCGTCGCGCGTCAACGCTCAAATCCCCGGCCACCACTTTCACTTGGTATAAATTGACCCTGCCGTGAGCTCTGTTGGATCATCACGAACCTAGCCGCCAAGAATCGTCCTCAGTCGATCGCCAGTGAGCCTCAATTTTGGATTTCCCCCAATTCGGTTTCCTCCACCGTAAAACACACCCTGTCGTGGTCAGCCCAATTCAGGTCAGCTCCTCCCCTCTGCTCCCTTGTTTAAGCATTCTCATACGTCTATGATACTCACCAACCCACCCAATTGCACTGGGAAACCACTGCTCACCAGGAACGCGTGCAATTGTCCTCATCGTCTGTGGTCCGCATGGACAGAGCTTGATAGATTACCAACCATAAAATTAAGTTGGGGGAATTGATCGAGGAAGGTCCAATTCGGTGTCAGCCGCTCGGGGGCACCAGTCTTGGCTCCCTCCGGCAAGTCTAGCTCGCCGGAGCTTTGCCCACTGTTCGGTGCGCCGTCAGGGACCTCATCGTGTAAAGAAATAGAACCAGAGGGGTTTTCTGCAATCGTCAGTGACTCATCTAAACAGTGTTTCGGTCCCGCTTCCAGTTATTCCATTAGCCAGGGGCATTTTTGCAAAGTCACCGCGGGCGCGCGCGCGTGGGTGCGTTTCTTCCCTAGCTGGGCCGGCTCGGGCTAGTTTCGACCCGAGACTGTTCATTAATTTTCTTTTTCTTTTTCTAGCAAGCTTTGGAAATCTGTAAGAAATTGTAGAAAAATCCTGAAAATATCAAACCAGTTTTCCTAGATTTCTTATTTTCCATAGTATTTAATAAAAATAGTTTTATGATTTTTAGGACAAATAGGGAATTTTGGGTCATTTAAAATAGCCTAAAGTATTGCTTCTTGATTTTGAGAAAATCAATAATAATTCCAAAAATGCCCAAACTTTTTATATGAACTCAAAATAATATTTAGAAGCCTTGGGTAGATTTTGGTATGATTTGGACCTTGTTTGATAATTAGAACCCAAAACCCCCACCCCCTGCTCTTTGAACTTCACTGTTGACTCCGGAAACCCTAATTTCTTGGAGTTCCGTGAAGGAAAATTGTATTCAAGACATTAGATAATAAACTCTTATTATCTTTGCATTCTCATGAGAATTACATGGGCATTCATTATTATGTATGGTTATCTTCAGAACACGAAGAAGAAGTTGAAGTAGAAGAAGAGAAGATTTCACCACCACCTCAGGAACCTCAGGCAGACAGCTGTTTTTACTTTGACATCTGTGAAATTGAGCCTGAATCACTTGTAAACCAAGGCAAGCCCCGGTGCATTTGCCACCTCCTTGACTTTTTTAAAATCTTTCTCACTTGATTGATGCATTAGGTGATAGGAGTTGATTGATAAAATAATTCATGCATTACCTTCCTTGAATTTGATTACCTTCCTTTGGATCCCTGTTTTATAAAAAGTTTTTGTTATGCTTAGTCCTGCTCTAGCAAAGAAAAGATTTTGTTTTTACAAAAGATGATGTGGAAAAGTGGGAGGGATGTTTTCGAAAATAAAATTTGATGGTGGATCCATTATGGCCATGATGGGTTCAACATCGGAAAAGATGTACCTCTGCCAGGTACCAAACTTTGGGATTGAAATTGATTAAGCTAAGACCAGGTTGGTGACTTACACGAGAAGTGAGTCTCGGTGTAGTGTCTCCGTCTGAGTCGATTAAGGACCGTGTCGATATAGGCTTGCTGACCGAGGACCCTTTAACTGGTCACATGCCTCATCATGGGTAAGCCTTGCCTCGGGCAGACTAAGGCCAGAATAAGATACCATGCAATGGGAGTGGAGAGATGGCGAGAGTAGCGTGTACCCTCCGTGGCAAGAGGCTGGACGGTGGTGTATCTGTGCTCTCGGTTGGCGTGAACCTGATCTGGTCTTAAGAACCCCGGTGGCGGGTTGACATATGCAAGGGTTAAGTGCTACATATGTCGTGTGATTGGAGATCCTCAGCTGAGTATAATCGATTCGGATCGCCGTACCTTCGCGGTTATGAAGACTTGGTCACTGCCCTATACGTAGAACTCTAGTAAAGATGAAGGGTTGTTAAGAAATTGGCTAGTGCAGGTCAAGTGATTGAACTAGGGTAGCAAGAACTCTAGAGACAGGTAATCTTACTTTAGTAAGCATTTCTGCAAACAGAGTCTTTGACTATTGAGAAACCTTACCTTGATTCCCTGATAACCAGCATGCCCTTGAGAGTCTTTTCTTTAGTTGGTAAGTCTTGCTGGGTAATTACATACTTAGGGTTTTATTCCCTATTATTTTTAGGTGAAGAAGCAACAAACTTTTGTTGTTTCTGTTCTAAGGTGGTCTCAAAAGAGGAAAACCTAGAATAGAGCTGCGGGAGGATGGGGTACCTCCATGAAAACTTTTGTTTGATACTTATCAGGAGGGGTTTTTGCCTCCCTTGGTTCTGTAATAATAATACTCTGCACTCAGTTTAATATATCCTGGTCTGTAATATATAACTTTGTCTTACTTTTACATAAAGGTAAGATTATGTAATCACTTCTGCATTTTCATATCTCCGATGATCTGTAATGTCTGCGTGACGGGTGAAACGCTCTTGGGAAAGGTAAGAAAAGCAGATACCGAACTTGTCAAGTGATTCAGGGGCACCTACAGAGTTGTCTGAGGTCCGTTGGACAAGGACAACTATAGGTGGACCTAATGACTTGGGAGGTTCCGTCACACTAACTTCCCATATTATAGTACTAGAATGGCTTGCTATCTAGAGGCTGTTGAGCTAGGTGTTTGGAGAGTCACTCGTGACGGGATGAAACCTCCCAAGAATCCCGAGAAACCCACCATGAGTGAGGAAAAAGAAATTCACTTAAATGCTACAGGCAAAAATTGCTTATATGAATCTCTTAGCATGGATATTTTTAATCAAGTTTTTACACTGAAAACTGCTGATGATATTTGGCTAAAATTGCATGAGCTCCATGACGGCACATCCAATGTCTGTGAGCAAAAATATTGCCTAGTCTTAAATGAGTATAATTCTTTTGCTATAAAGGATAGTGAGCTTGTTAGAGATATGTATTCTTGTTTGAATCTAATCATCAATGAGCTCAATTCTATTGACATTAATAAGCTAGGTGATGCGGACATTGTGAGGAAGATTATCTCCCTGCTACCACAACAATGATATGAGAGCATCATCACTATTCTTCACAACATGGAGGACTTGAGTATAATGACCGCGACAATTGTGATTGGGAAAATCGCGGCTCTTGAGATGTCGCAAAAAATGTGTCGGGGGAGGAGCCCACTTCTTCAAGACCATATGCTTTTGCATGTGATGAAAGAAAAGGGGAAAAGAAGGCTCCCACTCTGAGTTCCTCAAGTGAAGAAGAAGAAAGTGATGATGATGAAGATAATCAACCATCAACATCATCCTCCGAGGATGAAGAAACAATCCTACGCTTTAGAAAGATAATGGGGATGATCCACAAGATTAATCTAATGGTTATGCCCCTGCAGGTAGAGGATCTTATCTTTAACATTGACAGGAAAAAGCAAATAAAGAGAGGAAGCTTCACATGCGGGAAGAAGGGCCACTTCAGGGACAGCTGTCTAACTGTGGCCGAACCCTCAAAAGGGAGGAGCAAAGGCAAGGCGCTTACAAGTGTCAAAATTTGGGATGATCCTTCAAGCAAAGATGAACCTCCATGGACGCGCGGCCACCGGTCCTCATCACGGTTATCACGCAAGTGCCTTATGGCAAGAGGTAAAATGAGTATTCCATCCTCTAGTGATGATAGCAGTAGTGATGATGAAGGTGAGGGCAAGCCCTCCGTAAATGAGCTTGCGGAAGCCCTTAAATTTTTCTAGGATGTATGCACTAAACAAAAGGCTCAACTTAAAACTTTGAAAAATAAGTTGATTAGCTCTCAAAATGATTGTAAAGGTTTGTTGAAAAACTTGAAACATTTGCAAAGTTGAATTGTGAGCTATTAACTAAAATTAAGCAATTAGAATCTAGTGCTCCATCCACAGCTACCGATCATGTGAAAGGGAAATGTGCCCTTGGGCCATTTCTATAATTGTTTTGGTGATTATATGCCCAATACACTGTTTTGAACTCTTATGTGCTAAATGAGCAAGAAGTGCAAATCAAAGAACAAGGTATGTTTCTAGACTTAGTGAATTGTTTTTGAGTACTAACATGCTTGTCTAAGTACTAGAAACAGTGCCAAGTAAAGAAGAAAGACGTTGGAAAAGAGTTGGCTGTGTACAGCCAACACCAGCTAAGGCCTGGCCCACTGGACTGTCCGGTGGTGCACCGGACAGTGTCCGGTGGTACAGGTTCCTCGACGGTGACCTGGCTGCTCTCGAGAATCGGCCAGGCGCTTCGCTAAAAATCACCAGACTGTCCGGTGAGTCTTCAGCGCCTGCGCCAAGGACTTCGGCGACGAACTCGTCGCTCTCAGGAAAAGAAAAAAGCGACGTGGCTATAATTCACCGGACTGTCCGGTGGTGCACCGGACTGTCCGGTGAGCCGACAGCGCTCACGACCAACGGTCGACAGCGAAATCTACGGGCGACACGTGGCCGAGCCAACATTCAGTTGGGCACACCGGACTGTCCAGTGTGCACCGGACAGTGTCCGGTGCGCCAACGGGACCGCCGGCTCACCGGTTGGATGCGCCCGATATGGAAGGAGATCGCGCACCGGACAGCTACAGGACATGTCTGGTGGTGCACCGGACTGTCCGGTGCGCCACTCGGCAGAAGGCAAGAATAGTCTTCCATGTTGATCTCCAACGGCTCCTAGCTGCCTTGGGGCTATTAAAGGGACCCCTAAGCGCATGGAGCAAGACACCAAGCTTACAAGAAACATCCTAAGACACCTAGACTCTGCATTCATGCAATCGGATCATCGTTCTTGAGATTTGAGCACTATCCGAGTTGTAAACTCCTTGCTCTGTGTTTCTGTGCTCACTTCCTTACTTGTGTGCGTGGTTGTGCTGCGGATTTAAGTCTTGCATGTGTTGCTCTCCCATCCTTACTCTTGTGCTTTCTTTGTGATCTATATTGTAAGGGCGAGAGGCTCCAACTTGTGGAGATTCCTCGCAAACGGGAAGAATACTCAAAAGAGAAAGTGGTATTCAAGTTGATCATTGTATCACTTGAAAGGGGTTGAGTGCAACCCTCGTCCATTAGGACGCCACAACGTGGAAGTAGGCAAGTGTTACTTGGCCAAACAACGTGATAAAAATCATGTGTCTTGTGTTGCTCTTCTGTGATTGTTTTGTTCGCAAGAGATCGCTTCATAGCAACTTGATTAACTCGCGCTAACATTTACATAATCAAGTTTGTGGCTATTTAGTGTTTAATTTTACAGGATCACCTATTCACCCCCCCCCCCCTCTAGGTGCTCTCAATTGGTATCAGAGTCGTACTCTTCATCTAAGGGACTAACCGCTCGAAGAGATGGATCCTAAGGGAAAGGGGATGGTGATCAACGACAAGGAAAAGGAGTTCCTCTTCAACGAGCCAAGAGACGACAAGCCCACTGACTCAGGCTTGAGTCACAAAAAGAGGGACGGGAAGAAGAAGAGGCGCATCAAGAATATTATCAACTATGACAGCGACGCCTCCTCTTCTTCACCAAGGGACAACGACGACGACGACTCCTCGTCCAAGAAAAAGATGGTTAATCAAAATTATTCTTTTGATTATTCTGGCATTCCCTATAATTCAAATGCGCATTTACTATCAATTTCCCTTAGAAAACCTCCACACTTTGATGGAGAGGACTATTCGTTTTGGAGTCATAAAATGCGTAGTCATTTATTCTCTCTCCATCCTAGTATATGGGAAATTGTAGAAAATGTGATGCATTTTGATAGTACCGATAATCCTGTGTTTATTAATGAGCAAATCTATAAAAATGCCCATGTCACTACTGTTTTGCTAGCATCTCTGTGCAGGGATGAATACAACAAGGTTAGCGGCTTGGACAACGCCAAACAAATCTAGGACACCCTCAAGATATCACATGAGGGAAATGATGCCACCATGATCACCAAGATGGAACTGGTAGAGGGTGAGCTAGGGATATTCGCGATAATCAGGGGAGAGGAGCCAACACAAACCTACAACATGCTCAAGACCTTGGTCAACAAAATCCGAAGCTATGGAAGCACAAGATGGACGGATCATGACGTCGTCCGACTCATGCTCAGGTCATTTATTGTTAGTGACCCCCAACTTGTCAACCTTATTCGTGAAAATCCCAGGTACACCAAAATGACACCCGAGGAGATCCTCGGAAAATTCGTGAGCGGGCGCATGATGGTGAAGGAGGCGTGATACATGGACGATGCGCTAAATGGTCCACTAGCCATGTACGAGCCGCAGCCTGTTGCTCTCAAAGCAACTAGCAGCAAGGAGACGCTACCAAGCAAGGTAGCACAAGTAGAGGCTGTCGGGCTCAATGAGGACGAGATGGCGCTTATCATCAAGCGCTTCAAGACCGCACTAAAAGGACGCAAGGAGTACCCCAACAAGAATAAAACAAGGGGAAAGCGCTCCTGCTTCAAATACGGTAAGACTGGTCATTTTATAGCTCAATGCTTGATGATGATAATGACCAGGGACAAGAAAAGCACAGGAAGAGGGAAAAGAAGAACTATAGGAAGGCGAAGGGCGAAGCGCACCTTGGAAAGGAATGGGATTCTGACTGCTCTTCATCCGACTTCGATGATAAAGGACTGGCTGCCTCGGCCTTTGACAAATCTTCGCTCTTCCCCAACGAACGCCATACTTGTCTTATGGTTAAGGAGAAGAAGGTACGTATTCGAGACACTCCCAAGTATACTTCCTCTAGTGATGAAGAATCATCTGATGATGAAGTAGACTATACTGACTTGTTTAAAGGATTAGATAGAAATAAAGTAGACAAAATTAATGAACTAATCGATGCTCTTAATGAAAAAGATAGACTGCTAGAAAAGCAAGAAGATATCTTGTATGAGGAACATGATAAATTTGTTAGTGTTAAAAAATATCTTGCTCTAGAAATTAAAAGAAATGAAATGCTATCCTCTGAGTTGTCTGCTTGTCATGAATCAGTCTCTAGTCTAAAGGAGTTAAATGATGAATTAAATGCTAAACTAGAAATAGCAAATGCAACTAGTTCATGTGTAGAACATGTAGTTATTTGCAATAGGTGTAAAGATGTTAATTTTGATGAACATGCTGCCACTATTGCTAAATTAAACAATGAGGTTGCAAGTCTTAATGCTCAACTTAAGACTTGCAAAGATGATTTTGATAAATTAAAATTTGCTAGGGATGCCTACATTGTTGGTAGACACCCCTCAATTAAGGATGGACTTGGTTTTCGAAAGGAAACCAAGAACTTAAAAAGTCAAAGGATTCCCGTTCTCAACAAGGAGAAAGGGAAGGCTCCTATGGCTAGTAGTCCTCAAAGGAACCATGCCTATACTTATGATAGGAAATTTACTAGTTGTGCTCATAATAATAGATGTTATGATCATGCTGCTTATAATGATTCACATGCTATGTTTGCATCTAGTTCCACTTTTGTTCATGGTAGAAGTAGGCCTAGGAGAAATCAAGTTGTGTCTCATGCGCCTAGGAGAGTGTGCAATGGTCCTACTACTGTTTATCATACTTGCAATACTTCCTTTGTACTTTTATGTAAGAATGCAAAAGTAGTTGCTAGGAAGTTAGGATCCAAATGCAAGGGAGACAAAACTTGCATATGGGTTCCAAAAACTGTTGACTAACCTTGCAGGACCCAACAAGAGTTGGGTACCTAAAACCCAAGCTTAAATTGTCTTGCAGGTTTATGCATCCGGGGGCTCAAGCTAGATTATCGACAGCGGATGCACAAACCACATGACGGAGGAGAAGAAGATGTTCACCTCCTACATCAAGAACAAGGATTCCCACGATACGATCATCTTTGGAGATGGGAACCAAGGCAAGGTCAAAGGTTTGGGAAAGATAGCCATCACAAACGAGCACTCCATATCAAATGTATTTTTAGTAGAGTCTCTCGGGTACAACCTTCTGTCTGTAAGTCAATTGTGTCACATGGGTTACAATTGTCTATTTACAAATGTTGATGTATCTGTCTTTAGAAGGAGTGATGGTTCATTAGCTTTTAAGGGTGTATTAGACGACAAACTCTACTTAGTTGATTTTTCGAAAGAGAATGCCGATCTAGATGCATGCTTAATAGCTAAGACTAATATGGGCTGGTTGTGGCATCACCGTCTAGCACATGTTGGGATGAAGAACCTTCATAAGCTTCTAAAGGGAGATCATCTGTTAGGACTAACCGATGTCTGTTTTGAGAAAGACAGACCTTGTGCAGCATATCAGGCAGGGAAACAGGTGGGAAGCACTCATCACAACAAGAATGTGATGACAACATCAAGACCACTGGAGCTTCTACACATGGATCTCTTCGGACCCATTGCGTGCCTCAGCATCGGGGGAAGTAAGTATGGTCTTGTAATTGTTGATGATTTTCCCGCTTCACTTGGGTATTCTTTTTACAGGATAAGTCAGAAACCCAAGGGACCCTAAAGCGCTTCTTAAAGAGAGCTCAAAATGAATTTGAGCTAAAGGTGAAGAAGATAAGAAGCGACAATGGGTCCAAGTTAAAAAATCTACAAGTTGAAGAGTTTCTTGAGGAGGAAGGCATCAAGCACGAGTTCTCCGCTCCCTACACACCACAGCAAAATGGTGTGGTAGAGACGAAGAACAGGACGCTAATCGACATGGCGAGAACGATGCTTGGAGAGTACAAGACACCTGAGCGGTTTTGGTCAGAAGCTGTGAACACAGCTTGCCATGCCATAAATCGGCTCTACCTGCATCATCTTCTCAAGAAGACCTCCTACAAACTCCTTACTGGTAACAAACCCAATGTCTCTTACTTTCGTGTATTTGGGAGCAAATGCTACATTCTGGTGAAGAAAGGTAGACATTCTAAATTTGCTCCCAAGGCAGTAGAAGGGTTTTTACTAGGATATGACTCAAATACAAAGGCGTATAGGGTCTTCAACAAATCATCAGGATTAGTTGAAGTCTCTAGCGACGTTGTATTTGATGAGACTAATGGCTCTCCAAGAGAGCAAGTTGATCTTGATGATGTAGATGAAGAAGAAGTTCCAACGGCAGCAATGCGCACGATGGCGATAGGTGATGTGCGACCATAGGAACTAAAGGAACAAGATCAACCATCCTCCTCGACATTGGTGCATCCCCCAACTGAAGACAATATACAGGTATCTCAAGAAGAGGAACAGGATCAAGGAGGGAGCACAAGAGGAACACGTTATGGAGGAAGAAGCACCACGGGCCCCTCCAACTCAAGTCCGTGCAACAATCCAAAGACATCACCCCGTCGATCAGATTCTGGGTGACATCAGCAAGGGAGTAACTACTCGCTCACGATTAGCTAATTTTTGTGAGCATTACTCGTTTGTATCTTCTATTGAGCCGGACTGGGTGTTGGCCATGTAGGAAGAGCTCAACAACTTCAAACGGAATGAAGTCTGGAGCCTAGTGCCACGTCCAAAGCAAAACATTGTGGGAACCAAGTGGGTGTTCCGCAACAAACAAGACAAGCACGGAGTGGTGACTAGAAACAAGGCTCGACTTGTGGCAAAAGGTTATTCCCAAGTCGTAGGTTTGGATTTTGAGGAGACTTTTGCTCCTATTGCTAGGCTAGAGTCAATTCGGATACTATTAGCCTATGCTGCTCACCATTCTTTTAGGCTGTTTCAAATGGATGTAAAGAGCGCTTTCCTCAATGGGCCAATCAAGGAGGAGGTATACGTGGAACAACCCCTGGCTTTAAGGATGACAGGTATCCCGACCATGTGTATAAGCTCTCTAAGGCGCTCTATGGACTTAAGCAAGCCCTAAGAGCATGGTATGAATGCCTTAGAGATTTCTTAATTGCTAATGCTTTCAAGGTTGGGAACGCTGATCCCACTCATTTTACAAAGACTTGTGATGGTGATCTTTTTGTGTGCCAAATTTATGTCGATGACATAATATTTGGCTCTACTAACCAAAAGTCTTGTGAGGAGTTTAGCAGGGTGATGATGCAAAAGTTCGAGATGTCGATGATGGGTGAGTTGACCTACTTCCTTGGATTCCAAGTGAAGCAACTCAAGGACAGCACCTTCATCTCCCAAACGAAGTACACTCAAGATCTTCTCAAGAGGTTTGCGATGAAGGACGCCAAGCCTGCGAAGACACCGATGGGAACTGACGAGCATCTTGACCTCAACAAAGGAGGTAAGTCCGTTGATCAAAAGGCATACCGGTCAATGATAGGTTCATTACTTTACCTTTGTGCTAGTAGACCGGACATTATGCTTAGTGTATGCATGTGTGCTAGATTTCAATCCGACCCCAAGGAACGTCACCTTGTGGCCGTTAAGCGAATTCTTAGATATTTAATTTCTACACCTTGCTTCGGGATCTGGTATCCAAAGGGGTCTACCTTTGACTTGATTGGATACTCAGACTCCGATTATGCCGGGTGCAAGGTTGATAGGAAGAGCACATCAGGGACGTGCCAATTTCTAGGAAGGTCCCTGGTGTCCTGGAGTTCTAAGAAACAAACATCTGTTGCCCTATCCACCGCTGAGGCTGAGTACGTTGCCGCAAGACAGTGTTGCGAGCAACTACTTTGGATGAGGCAAACCCTCTGGGACTTTGGCTACAATCTGAGCAAAGTCCCACTCCTATGTGACAATGAGAGTGCAATCCGCTTGGCGGATAATCCTATTGAACACAGCCGCACTAAGCACATAGACATCCAGCATTACTTCCTGAGAGACCACCAGCAAAAGGGAGATATCGATGTGTACTACATTAGCACCAAGAACCAGGTAGCTGATATCTTCACTAAGCCTTTAGATGAGAAAAGGTTTTGCAGGTTGCATAGTGAGCTAAATGTCTTAGATTCGCGTAACTTGGATTGATCTAGAGCATACATGTGTTCTATGCCTTTGATCATGTTACTTTGAGCATTTAAATCTGTTATTGTTTATTTGTGGTTCTCAAGTTGTACAAGTCATCCCCGGACCTCACAAGTCCATATGCAAATGATGCACATGTTAAGGGGGAGATAAACTACAACTTGACCTCTCGAGACTAACTTAGTTGTTTGAGTATACTTGAAGTAGTCTTGAAGAAACATTTAAAGGGAATATGAACTTGGACGACGACAAGACTTCCATTGCACTCCGGTATTAGTATATTTAATTCCAAGTTCATACTAATGCTCTAGTTGCCTTTTTGCTCTGAGTTGACATTTTGGTGAGGCAATGGGGTTAAGAGGGCCAAAATTGATCTCGTTTTGGTGCTTAATGCCAAAGGGGGAGAAATTAAGGCCAAAGCAAATGGATCAGCCAACCACTTGGAGAATTTAAAAATAATAGAGTTAGAATGTGTGATTTGTCCAAAATACTCTTATTGCAAAATTTGGTCTCTTATGAGGGAAATTTTGATTACGAGAAAAAGGGGGAGTTTTTGGCACTTGATCAATTTCACTCTTGGAATATCTCTCTATTTGCACAAACAAGCGTGTTTGACTTAGAGATAGGAAAAAGAATTTGATTTGCAAAAACAAACCATGTGGTGGCAAAGAGTGATCCAAATATACCAAATCCTAAGTAAAAGAATTTGGTCTTCATTTGCATTGATGTTGCACTTCTTTTGTTGCTTTTTGATATGTTGGCATAAATCACCAAAAAGGGGGAGATTGAAAGGGAAATGCGCCCTTGGGCCATCTCTATAATTGTTTTGGTGATTAGATGCCCAATACACTGTTTTGAACTCTTATGTGCTAAATGAGCAAGAAGTGCAAATCAAAGAACGAGGTATGTTTCTAGACTTAGTGAATTGTTTTTGAGTACTAACATGCTTATCTAAGTACTAGAAATAGTGCCAAGTAAAGAAGGAAGACGTTGGAAAAGAGTTGGCTGTATACAACCAACACCAGCTCGGGCCTGGCACACCAGACTGTCCAGTGGTGCACCGGACCAGGCTCCTCAACGGTGACCTGGCTGCTCTCGGGAATCTGCCAGGCGCTTCGCTAAAAATCACCAGACTGTCCATTGGTGCACCAGACTGTCCGGTGAGTTTTCAGCGCCTGCGCCAAGGACTTCGGCGATGAACTCGTCGCTCTCGGGAAAAGAAAAAGGCGACGTGGCTATAATTCACCGGACTGTCCGGTGGTGCACCGGACTGTCCGGTGAGCCAACGATGCTCACGGCCAATGGTCGGCAGTGAAATCTGTGGGCGACATGTGGCCGAGCCAACGGTCGGTTGGGCACACCAGACTGTCCGGTGCGCCAATGGGGCCGCTGGCTCAACGGTCGAATGCGCCCAATATGGAAGGAGATCGCGCACCGGACAGCTACAGGACCTGTCCGGTGGCGCACCGGACTGTCCGGTGCGCCACTCGGTAGAAGGCAAGAATAGACTTCCATGTTGATCCCCAATGGCTCCTAGCTGCCTTGGGGCTATAAAAGGGATCCCTAGGCGCATGGAGCAAGACACCAACCTTACAAGAAACATCCTAAGACACCTAGACTCTGCATTCACACAATCGAATCATCGTTCTTGAGATTTGAGCACTATTCGAGTTGTAAACTCCTTGCACTGTGTTTCTGTGCTCACTTCCTCACTTGTGTGCGTGGTTGTGCTGCGGATTTAAGTCTTGCGTGTGTTGCTCTCCCATCCTTACTTTTGTGCTTTCTTTGTGATCTATATTGTAAGGGCGAGAGGCTCCAACTTGTGGAGATTCCTCGCAAATGGGAAGAATACTCAAAAGAGAAAATACCATGGTATTCAAGTTGATCATTGGATCACTTGAAAGGGGTTGAGTGCAACCCTCGTCCATTGGGACGCCACAACGTGGAAGTAGGCAAGTGTTACTTGGCCGAACCACGGGATAAAAATCACGTGTCTCTTGTGTTGCTCTTCTGTGATTATTTTGTTCGCAAGAGATCGCTTCATAGCAACTTGATTAACTCGCGCTAACATTTACATAATCAAGTTTGTGGCTATTTAGTGTTTAATTTTACAGGATCACCTATTCACCCCCCATCTAGGTGCTCTCATGATGGGCTTATTAAAAAGAATGAAAAAACTTAAGGCTAAGTTAGCTAGCTTCTAAGAAGCCATTGAAAATTTGCTAGGGAAAATGGAAATTCTTAGCATACACAATGATGAGCTAACTAATAAGCTAGAAAATATTGGTAGCACCCTAGAAGTATCTTTGGTTGAAATACCTAAAATTATTAAGAAAGATGCTTCTACTTCTTGCTTTGATTTAATTAATGATTTTAACCCCTACAATCAAGTTCTTGTTAAGAATGTTGTTATAGAAACATGTTTGGATGAGATTGCAATGGAGAATGAGCAATTAAAGCAAGAGGTGGCTTGCCTTGGCAAGGCTTTGTATGACAAGAAAGGCAAAGCCAAACAAATCCAACCTCCATAGGATAACACCACTGTCGGAGTGAATAGGCCTGTGGAGGGTGAAACTGTGATTTGTAGGCTATGTCACAAAGAAGACCATAAGTCTTTCCAATGCAAGGCGAAGACCGAGGATAAGCAAAAGCCAACAAGCAAAATCTCCAACACCTACAACAACAAGGTGGATAAAAAGGCTGCTACACCATACTTGATCAAAAAGAAAAAGAATGGAAAGGCGATAGCAATCAAGGCCAACAAGCAAGCCAACAAAGGAAAGGGGGCCAAATGCATCTAGGTGCTAAAGGAAATTAGTTCAACCATGAAAAGCACCAAGAAGGTTTGGATCCCAAGAGGGAAGTGAGGAGTCCGATGGACTTCGGGGAATTTAAAGACTTGGTAAAATTGGGATGTATATCATGGGATGCATCATAATGGATCAAGTCTATTGCCAAGTGGGTTAGTGAATACTTTGGACCCAAATTCCCCCCATGACTAAGGTAACTAGATTTATTGTATTTCTTGTTTTTAGATATGCGTATCTACTCTCATGTATCTAGTTTGACCTTTCATACCTAGTGCTACAATTAGTATTTTCTTTTGTTTAAAAAATGCATGCATACTAGGTAAATCATATGGTAGGATTGCTCTCTTTTAATTCATATTCTTGAGCAAGCCTACATGGTTTAAAATGTTTAATTAAGCATATCACATAGCTTATTCAATATTCCTAAGAAAATGATACATCAATTGATATTTTGAAATACTACAAGTGGTATAATACTTCAATTATGCTTCAATTGGTATCATTTAACCTATATGTGCCAAAGCTCGGATTATAGATAATGTGTCCGGCCCCTCTTGATATCAAATCAAAGTGCATGTCTCCTACAAGTATTCAAAACTTGTATGCACACTTTTAGACTAATACCGCTTTTCAAGTTTCTTTCATGTAGTAGTCTCATTGAAAGGAAAAAATGGAGTCCCTGGAGATAGACAACAAGCTTCAACTGCAAATCTACAAGAACTCTTATGTTTCTCAGAGCCTACCATTGGTCTTCAACTGGTCCGCAATTGACCTTCAATTGGTATCTTTGAGACTACATTTGGTATCATTTACATGTCTTCTCCAACATTTGGTTAGACTATATTTCATATCTTATACTTCTCATGTTGCTATACATGCATAAGTTGTTAACTCATATCTGTTACCTATGCATAAGGGAAGTTAGTCTAATCAAATCATGTCTTGCACCTATATTTCTCACATGCTTTTTCCTAAGTATAAGATCTCTGTCAGGGGGAGGATTTCTTCGTCTCTACAGGGGAGAAATTTCTTTCTAAAGGAGAACATTCATTTAGGGAGAGTAATAATGTTTACTACTTCAATCGGTATCATTGATAAATCTTTTATGAGGCCAAGTCTTATTTGCTTCCTATATGCTTTTAATGTCTTCCTTTTTGGTGGTTAATACTAAAGGGGGAGAAGTTTAGGGACCAAAGCAATGAAAATTGTATCAAACACCAAACACCACCAAATTAAATTTTATCAACCACCAAACACCACCAAATTAAAATTTTCTTCCTTCAAGTGGTTTTGGCTCTTTGGTCTAAAATAGGAAGTAAGTGAATTATGGAGTGAGGGGGAGGCTTAAGTCCATAATATCACATTGTGGGACACTCATTGAAAGTCACCTAGAGGGGGTGAATAGGCGGAATCTGAAAATTATAAACTTAAGCACAACTACAAGCCGGGTTAGCGTTAGAAATATAAACGAGTCCGAAAGAGAGGGCAAAAACAAATCACAAGCAAATAAGAATGGATGGCACAATGATTTGTTTTATCGAGGTTCGGTTCTTGCAAACCTACTCCCCGTTGAGGTGGTCACAAAGACCGGGTCTCTTTTAACCCTTTCCCTCTCTCAAACAGTCACTTAGACCGAGTGAGCTTCTCTTCTCAATCAAATGGGACACTAAGTCCACTACAAGCACCACCACACAATTGGTGTCCCTTGTTTTGATTACAATGGTTATGGAAACAAGAATGAGGAAGAAGAAAAGCAATCCAAGCGCAAAAGCTCAAAAGAACACAAAAGTCTCTCTCTCTAGTCACTAATTTGTTTGGAGTGATTCCGGACTTGGGAGAGGATTTGATCTCTTTGTTTGTGTCTTGTATCGAATGCTATAGCTCTTGTATGAGGTTTGAAGGCTGAAAACTTGGATGCATTGAAGTGTGGTGGTTGGGGGTATTTATAGCCCCAACCACCAAAAGAACCATTGGTGAGGGCTTCTGTCGTATGATGCACCGGACAGTCCGGTGCGCCACCGGACACTGTCCGGTGCGCCAGCCACGTCACCAGGCCGTTGGGTTCCGACCGTTGGAGCTCTGACAGTTGGGGCCACCGGACAGTTCAGTGGTGCACCGAACAGGTCCTGTAGACTGTCCGGTGCGCCTTCTGACGCCTGCTCTGACTTCTGCGCGCGCAGGCGTGCACTGTAGCGCATTAAATGTCTTCTGCAGATGATCGTTGGCGCGAAGTAGTCGTTGCTTCGCTGGCACACCGGATAGTCCGGTGCTACACCGGATAGTCCGGTGCTACACCGGATAGTCCGGTGAATTATAGCGGAGCGGCCTCCCATATTCCCGAAGCTGGCAAGTTCAGCATCGATCTCCCTGGTGCACCGGACACTGTCCGGTGGTGCACCGGACAGTCCGGTGCGCCAGACCAGGGCTGCCTTCGGTATAATTTGCTCCTTAGTTTTGAACCCTTTCTTTTGACTTGTATTGGTTTGTTGTGAACCTTTGGCACCTGTAGAACTCATAATCTAGAGCAAACTAGTTAGTCCAATAATTTGTGTTGGGCAATTCAACCACCAAAATTCATATTGGAAAAGGTTTGACCCTATTTCCTTTTCAATCTCCCCCTTTTTGGTGATTGATGCCAACACAAACCAAAGCAAATAAAAGTGCAGAATTGAACTAGCTTGCATAATGTAAGTGCAAAGGTTGCTTGGATTTGAAACCAATATATTTATTTCAATAGATGTGCATGGATGGTTTTCTTCTTATTTAAAATTTTGGACCACATTTGCACCACGGGTTTTGTTTTTGCAAATCCTTTGTAAAATTCTTTTCAAAACATTTTGCAAATAGTCAAAGGTATATGAATAAGATTTAAGAAAGCATTTTCAAGATTTGAAATTTTCTCCCCCTGTCTCAAATGCTTTTCCTTTGACTAAAAACAAAACTCCCCCTAAATGAAATTCTCCTCTTAGTGTTCAAGAGGGTTTTGCAAGTTTTGAAGATACTACTTTCTCCCCCTTTTGAACACAATAAGATATCAATTTGAAAAAACTTCATTTTTAAAATTCGGTGGTGGTGCGGTCCTTTTGCTTTGGGCTCATACTTTCTCCCCCATTGGCATGAATCGCCAAAAATTGATACTTGAGTGAGATATAAGCCCTTTGTCAAACTTTCTCCCCCTTTGGCAAACACAAAAATATGAGTGAAGATTATACCAAAGTGGAGAACGATGCGGAGTACCGGCAAATACAATTGGAGTTGAGTGGAAGCGCCTTCTTTGACGAATACTCCATTTCCCTTTCAATATCTATGACTAAGCATAATATTACACTTGAAAACACATTAGTCATAGACATAAAACAGATATGATCAAAGGTATATAAATGAGCTATATGTGCAAAGAATCAATCTAAATTCCTAGAATCAAGAATATTTAGCTCATTCCTAAGTTTGGTAAAGGATTGTTCATCTAAAGGCTTGGTAAAGATATCGGCCAATTGATCTTTGGTGTTTATATAGGCTATCTCGATATCCCCCTTTTGTTGGTGATCTCTCAGAAAGTGATACTGAATGACTATGTGCTTAGTGCGGCTGTGTTCAACGGGATTATCCGCCACGCGGATTGCACTCTCATTGTCACATAGGAGAGGGACTTTGCTAAACTTGTAGCCATAGTCCCTAAGGGTTTGCCTCATCCAAAGCAATTGCGCACAACAATGGCCTACGACAATGTACTCAGCTTCGGTGGTAGAAAGAGCTACTGAGTTTTGTTTCTTTGAAGCCCAAGACACCAGGGATCTCCCCAGAAACTGACAAGTCCCTGATGTGATCTTCCTATCAATCTTACACCCTGCCCAATCAGCATTGGAATATCCTAATAAATCAAATGAGGATCCCTTGGGGTACCAAAGACCAAACTTAGGTGTTTGAACTAAATATCTCAAGATTCGCTTCACGGCCCTAAGGTGAACTTCCTTAGGGTCGGCTTGGAACCTTGCACACATGCATACAGAAAGCATAATGTTTGGTCGAGATGCACATAAATAGAGTAAAGATCCTATCATCGACCGGTATACCTTTTGATCTATGGATTTACCTCCCGTGTCGAGGTCGAGATGCCCATTGGTTCCCATGGGTGTCTTGATGGGTTTGGCATCCTTCATTCCAAACTTGGTGAGAATATCTTGAATATACTTCGTTTGGCTGATGAAGGTGCCCTCTTGGAGTTGCTTGACTTGGAATCCTAGAAAATACTTCAACTCCCCCATCATAGACATCTCGAATTTTTGAATCATGATCCTACTAAACTCTTCACAAATAGATTTGTTAGTAGACCCAAATATGATATCGTCAACATAAATTTGGCATACAAACAAATCATTTGCAATAGTTTTAGTGAATAAAGTAGGATCAGCTTTACCGACTTTGAATCCATTAGTGATAAGAAAATCTCTTAGGCATTCATATCATGCTCTTGGGGCTTGCTTGAGCCCATAAAGCGCCTTAGAGAGTTTATACACGTGGTTAGGATACTCACTATCTTCAAAGCCGGGAGGTTGCTCAACATAGACCTCTTCCTTGATAGGTCCGTTGAGGAAGGCACTCTTTACGTCCATTTGGTAAAGCTTAAAGCCATGGTGAGTAGCATAGGCAAGTAATATTCGAATTGACTCCAGCCTAGCTACGGGTGCATAGGTTTCTCTAAAATCCAAACCTTTGACTTGTGAATACCCTTTGGCCACAAGTCGTGCCTTGTTCCTTGTCACCACACCATGCTCATCTTGTTTGTTGCGGAAGACCCACTTGGTTCCTACAACATTTTGGTTAGGACGTGGAACCAAATGCCATACCTCATTCCTTGTAAAATTGTTGAGCTCCTCTTGCATCGCCAGCACCCAATCCGAACCTTGAAGTGCTTCCTCCACCCTGTGTGGCTCAATAGAGGAAACAAAAGAGTAGTGTTCACAAAAAATGAGCAACACGAGATCAAGTGGTTACCCCCTTATGAATATCTCCTAGGATGGTGTTCACGGGGTGATCTCGTTGGATTGCTTGGTGGACTCTTGGGTGTGGCGGTCTTGGATCTTGTTCATCCTCCTTGTCTTGATCATTTTCATCTCCCCTTGATCATTGTCGTCTTCTTGAGGTGGCTCATCTTCTTGATCTTCTCCTTCATCATCTTGAGCCTCATCCTCATCTTGAGTTGGTGGAGATTCTTGCATGGAGGAAGATGGTTGATCTTGTGCTTGTGGAGGCTCTTCAAATTCCTTAGGACACACATCCCCAATGGACATGTTCCTTAGCGCGACGCACGGAGCCTCTTCATCATCTAATTCATCAAGATCAACTTGCTCTACTTGAGAGCTGTTAGTCTCATCAAACACAATGTCACAAGAAACTTCAACTAGTCTAGTGGACTTGTTAAAGACTCTATATGCCCTTGTGTTTGAATCATATCCTAGTAAAAAGCCTTCTACAGCCTTAGGAGCAAATTTAGATTTTCTACCTCTCTTAACAAGAATAAAGCATTTGCTACCAAAGACTCTAAAATATGAAACATTGGGCTTTTTACCGGTGAGGAGTTCATATGATGTGTTCTTGAGGATTCGGTGTAGATATAACCGGTTGATGGCGTAGCAAGCGGTGTTAATCGCCTCGGCCAAAAACCGATCCGAAGTCTTGTATTCATCAAGCATGGTTCTTGCCATGTCCAATAGAGTTCTATTCTTCCTCTCCACTACACCATTTTGTTGTGGCGTGTAGGGAGAAGAGAACTCATGCTTGATGCCCTCCTCCTCAAGAAAACCTTCTATTTGTGAGTTTTTGAACTCCGTCCCGTTGTCGCTTCTTATCTTCTTAATCCTCAAGCCGAACTCATTTTGAGCCCGTCTCAAGAATCCTTTCAAAGTCTCTTGGGTTTGAGATTTATCCTGTAAAAAGAATACCCAAGTGAAGCGAGAATAATCATCCACAATAACTAGACAGTACTTACTCCCGCCGATGCTTATATAAGTGATCGGGCCGAATAGGTCCATGTGGAGGAGCTCGAGTGGCCTGTCAGTTGTCATGATGTTCTTGTGTGGATGATGAGCACCAACTTGCTTCCCTGCTTGGCATGCGCTACAAATCCTGTCTTTCTCAAAATGAACATTTGTTAGTCCCAAAATGTGTTCTCCCTTTAGAAGCTTGTGAAGATTCTTCATCCCAACATGGGCTAGTCGGCGATGCCAGAGCCAACCCATGTTAGTCTTAGCAATTAAGCAAGTATCGAGTTCAGCTCTATTGAAATCAACTAAGTATAGTTGACCCTCTAATACTCCCTTAAAAGCTACTGAATCATCACTTCTTCTAAAGACAGTAACACATGTATCCGTAAAAAGACAGTTGTAACCCATTTTGCATAATTGAGAAACAAAAAGCAAGTTGTAATCTAAAGAATCTACAAGAAAAATATTGGAAATAGAGTGGTCAGGTGATATAGCAGTTTTACCCAATCCTTTGACCAAACCTTGATTTACATCCCCGAATGTGATAACTCGTTGGGGATCTTGGTTTTTCTCGTAGGAGGAGAACATTCTTTTCTCCCCAGTCATATGGTTTGTGCACCCGCTGTCGATGATCCAACTTGAGCCCCCAGATGCATAAACCTACAAAACAGCTTTAGTTCTTGATTTTAGGTACCCAAATAGTTTTGGGTCCTTTGACATTAGATACAAGAACTTTGGGTACCCAAACACAAGTCTTTGATCTCTTGTGTTTGCCCCCAACATACTTGGCAACTATCTTGCCTGATTTGTTAGTTAGCACATAGGAAGCATCAAAAGTCTTGAATGAAATGTTATGGTCATTTGATGCAATAGGAGTTTTCTTCCTAGGCAATTTAGCATGAGTGGATTGCCTAGAACTAGATGTCTCACTCTTATACATAAAAGCATGATGAGATCCAGAGTGAGACTTCCTAGAATGAATTCTCCTAATTTTGTGTTCGAGATAGCTAGCAGGGTACAAAATGTAACCCTCGTTATCCTGAACCATGGGATCTTTGCCCTTAACAAAGTTAGACAATCTTTTTGGAGGGGCATTAAGCTTGACATTGTCTCCCTGTTGGAAGCCAATGCCATCCTTAATACCAGGGCGTCTTCCACTATAGAGCATGCTTCTAGCAAATTTAAATTTCTCATTTTCTAAGTCATGCTCATTAATTTTAGTAGTTAATGTAGCTATGTGATCATTTTGTTGTTTAATTAAAGTAAGGTGATCATGAATAGCATCTACATTAACATCTCTACATCTAGTGCAAATAGAAACATGCTCGACAGTAGATGTAGAGGGTTTGCAATCATTTAATTCAACAATCTTAGCATGTAAAATGTCATTCTCATCTCTAAGATTGGAAATGGAAATGTTGCAAACATCTAGTTCCTTAGCCTTAGCAATCAATTTTTCATTCTCATTTCTAAGGCTAGCAAGAGAGGCATTCAATTGATCAATCTTAGCAATTAAATTGGCATTATCATTTTTAAGATTGACAATTGAATCATCACAGATATTTGACTTCTCAACCTTAGTAATCAAATTAGCATTCTCAATTCTAAGGTTGGAAATAGTGTCATGGCAAATACTTAGCTCACTAGTTAATTTTTCATTTTTCTCTAACTCCTGAGCATAAGCATTTTTAGTCTTAACATGCTTTTTGTTTTCTTTGATAAGGAAGTCCTCTTGGCTATCCAAGAGATCATCCTTCTCATGAATGGCACTAATCAATTCATTTAATTTCTCTTTTTGTTGCATGTTAAGATTGGCAAAAAGAGTAAGCAAGTTATCCTCCTCATCACTAGAGGTTGCATATTTAGTGGAGGATTTTGATTTTACCTTCTTCTTCTTGCCGTCCTTCGCCATAAGACATTTGTGGCCGATGTTGGGGAAGAGGAGCCCTTTGTTGACGGCGATGTTGGCGGCATCCTCGTCGGAGGAGTCGGTGGAGCTCTCGTCGGAGTCCCACTCCTGGCAAACATGGGCATCGCCACCCTTCTTCTTGTAGTACCTCTTCTTTTCTCTCCTCTTTCCCTTCTTGTTGTCGCCCCTGTCACTATCACTAGATAATGGACATTTAGCAATGAAATGACCGGGCTTACCACATTTGTAGCAAACCTTCTTGGAACGGGGCTTGTAATCTTTCCCCTTCCTTTGCTTGAGGATTTGGTGGAAGCTCTTGATGATGAGCGCCATCTCCTCATTGTCGAGCTTGGAGGCGCCGATGGGGACCCTAGTCGGTGTAGAGTCTTCTTTCTTCTTCTCCGTTGCCTTGAATGCAACGGGTTGTGCTTCGGGTACGGAGGAGGATGCGCCTTGCTCGATGATCTTCTTGGAGCCTTTGATCATCAATTCAAAGCTCACAAATTTGCCTATCACTTCCTCGGGAGACATTAGTTTATATCTTGGATCACCACGAATTAATTGAACTTGAGTGGGGTTAAGAAATACGAGTGATCTAAGAATAACCTTGACCATTTCATGGTCATCACACTTGGTGCTCCCGAGGTTGCGCACTTGGTTCACCAAGGTTTTTAGCCGGTTGTACATGGCTTGCGGGTCTTCTCCTTGGTTGAGCATGAAGCGACCGAGCTCCCCCTCGATCGTTTCCCTCTTGGTGATCTTCGTCACCTCGTCTCCTTCGTGCGCCGTTTTGAGTACGTCCCAAATCTCCTTGGTGCTCTTCAATCCTTGCACCTTGTTATACTCCTCTCGACTTAGAGAGGCAAGGAGTATTGTGGTGTCTTGTGAGTTGAAGTGCCGGATTTGGGCAACTTCATCCGAATCATGGTCCTCATCCCCTACGGATGGTACCTGTACACCAAACTCAACAACGTCCCAAATACTAGTGTGGAGTGAGGTTAGGTGATGTCTCATTTTATCACTCCACATGTTATAATCTTCACCGTCAAAAACCGATGGTTTGCCTAATGGAACGGAAAGCAATGTAGTACGTTTAGAAATGCGAGGGTAGCGTAGGGGAATCTTACTAAACTTCTTGCGCTCATGGCGCTTATAAGTTACGGAAGGCGCGTCGGAGCCAGAGGTGGATGGCGATGAAGAATCGGTCTCATAGTAGACCACCTTCTTCATCTTCTTCTTTTTGTCGCCACTCCGATGTGACTTGTTGTGGGAGTGTGATTCTCCCTTTCCTTTGGAGCTAGATTCCCTTGACGGAGCCTTCCCGAGGCTTGTAGCGGGCTTCTCGCCGGTCACCATCTCCTTCTTGGCGTGATCTCCCGACATCACTTCGAGCGGTTAGGCTCTAATGAAGCACTAGGCTCTGATACCAATTGAAAGTCGCCTAGAGGGGGGTGAATAGGCGAAATCTGAAAATTATAAACTTAAGCACAACTACAAGCCGGGGTTAGCGTTAGAAATATAAACGAGTCCGAAAGAGAGGGCAAAAACAAATTACAAGCAAATAAGAATGGATGGCACAGTGATTTGTTTTACCGAGGTTCGGTTCTTGCAAACCTACTCCCCGTTGAGGTCGTCACAAAGACCGGGTCTCTTTCAACCCTTTCCCTCTCTCAAACGGTCACTTAGACTGAGTGAGCTTCTCTTCTCAATCAAATGGGACACTAAGTCCACTACAAGGACCACCACACAATTGGTGTCTCTTGTTTTGATTACAAGTGTTATGGAAACAAGAATGAGGAAGAAGAAAAGCAATCCAAGCGCAAGAGCTCAAAAGAACACAAAAGTTCTCTCTCTAGTCACTAATTTGTTTGGAGTGATTATGGACTTGGGACAGGATTTGATCTCTTTGTTTGTGTCTTGTATTGAATGCTATAGCTCTTGTATGAGGTTTGAAGGCTGAAAACTTGGATGCATTGAAGTGTGGTGGTTGGGGGTATTTATAGCCCCAACCACCAAAAGAACCGTTGGTGAGGGCTTCTGTCGTATGATGCACCGGACAGTCCGGTGCGCCACCGGACAGTCCGTTGCGCCACTGGACACTGTCCGGTGCGCCAGCCACGTCACCAGGCCGTTGGGTTCCGACCGTTGGAGCTCTGACAGTTGGGGCCACCGGACAGTCCGGTGGTGCACCGGACAGGTCCTGTAGACTGTCGGTGCGCCTTCTGACGCCTGCTCTGACTTCTGCGCGCGCAGGCGCGCACTGTAGCGCATTAAATGTCTTCTGCAGACGACCGTTGGTGTGAAGTAGCCGTTGCTCCGCTGGCACACCGGACAGTCCGGTGCTACACCGGACAGTCCGATGAATTATAGCGGAGCGGCCTCCTAAATTCTCGAAGCTGGCAAGTTCAGCGTCGATCTCCCTGGTGCACCGGACAGTCCGGTGCGCCAGACCAGGGCTGCCTTCGGTATAATTTGCTCCTTAGTTTTGAACCCTTTCTTTTGACTTGTATTGGTTTGTTGTGAACCTTTGGCACCTTTAGAACTCATAATCTAGAGCAAACTAGTTAGTCCAATAATTTGTGTTGGGCAATTCAACCACCAAAATTCATATTGGAAAAGGTTTGACCCTATTTCCCTTTCGCTCATGCATCCTAGCAAGTAGTTGCATATTTTCACTCAAATGTTTGGTTATATTTGCTTGCTTTGGTTGTGTTGTCTTCAATCACCAAAAAGGGAGAGATTGTAAGGAAAATGGACCCCGGGCCATTTGACTCCATAGGTTTTGATGTTTGATGATCAACACAACATGTGGACTAATGTGTTTGCTAGTGTTTATGTTTGTAGTTCACAGGATGTGAAGAGTATTGGACTAAGGCAATGAGGATGCAACACCTCAGAAGAAGACATAAAAAGAAGCATAGAAGTCGAAGGCTCAAGAACAAAAGAAGCCCAAAAGAATTAGCGAAGAAATCGTAGAAAAGGGCAGTCAGCCAGCGCCTGGTGACGCACCGAACAGTGAACAGTAGCTATCTGGTGTGCACCGGATTGTCCGGTGGGACAACCGGACAGTCTGCACAGATGGGCCCACAGACAGGCGCCCTTGGGTTGTAACACCGATCAGTCTGGGTAACGGTCGGATCCAATGGTCGACTGCTACAGATCACAACGGTCGGCTGACGTGGCAGGCACCGGACAGTGAACAGTGCCCTATCCGGTCCCGCACCGGACTGTCTGGTGTGCCCGTCAACAGAAAGCTGCCGCTTTCTGTCCAATGGCTAGAAATGGGGTTGAGGCCTATAAATACCAACCCAACCAGCCATTTCAAGGTGTGGGAGCCCAAGAAACATACCAAAGCATATTGTAGACATTTCCAAGTGCTCATACATCCAAGTGCTTAATAGAATCACTCGGTGATTAGGGTAGGTGTTTTGCGAAGTGCTTAGGTTAATTAGACCGCTCTAACGCTTGCTCTAGGTGAATTCTAGTTAATTGAGTGAGTTTAGAAAAACCACACAACCCCTTGGCTCTTGCGTAAGCCGTTGTAATTGTACCGAGTGGAGCGAGAGTCTTGCGAGACCGTGACAACCGAGTTTGTGTCCTGGCCGCCACAGTGTACTGGAGGAAACGAGGCTCGCGGTGTCTCGGTCGGAAGCTCGATAGTGGAGACGGCGGTGAGCGTTTGAGAGGTGCTGGAAGCTGAGCACCACTTGCACGTGAAGAAGGCCAATGACTCTCTGTGGAGTTACTTGACCGTGATGCTTGGCCCTCGTATGGGCTTCCCTTTGCGTAGGGGCACCAACGAGGATTAGTCAGAACCTTGCGTGGTTTCGGATACCTCGGTAAAAATACTGGCGTCATCCACGAGATTTTGCATCTCTACTTTGCTCTTTAACTTCCACATTTATATTAAGCATTTAAGTTTCAATCTTGTCTTTATACTTAGATTGTTTAGGATTGAAACTTAGACATTGCGGTAGAGATAGAAACACTTAGATAAAACCTAGTTTGCATATTCTAGCTTGATTAATTGCATATGTTTTGCTCTAGGGATTTATTTGTGGCCTAGTTTAGAGAAATTTTTAGATGTCCTAATTTACCCCCTCTTAGGCGTCACATGTTTTCTTCAACGTCGATGCCAAAGGAACTTCATATGCGGTCTAACATCTAGTCTGCAACCTCACTTGCAAATGTGTTGGCCTCGCTGTAAAAATTCTCATTCACGTCGATGTCCACCGAGGCTAGACGTGACACATGGTCGCACCCTTCGTAAATCAATGCCTCAAACCCACCCTCGTAAGTTATAAGGGCAGAGAATGTCATTAACCCGCGGATGACGTTAGGTAGCCCTGTCTCTCTAGCCACAGCTAGGCCACCCAACGATCGAAGAGGCCTTCGCTAGTGAAGTCTAGCGGGTGGACGACCGCCCCCAACTCCTCGTACACCCCGACTGAAATCGTTAAAAACCACATGGGCATGGACCTACACACTTTGCATGAAGCCCTTCGAACGCAAGCGTTGAACGGATAACTCGTTCACCGCCACTTCATGTTGCGCCCTTCTGTTGGCTAGCTCCTTCCTCAAAAAAGAATCAGTGGCACGGGCTTTCCGCTTCTTAGACCACCCTTCCATGTTTTACCAATCCATAGATCAGAGCAGGTGCTTCCCCTTTCAGGTACGTTACTACAACAATGACATCTGGGACGTTATGCGAGTATGGGAATATAAGCAACTCCCTCGCTACTCGGGCTAACATGGTGTCTTCGTAGCTGCATGCCGCAGGAATATCCCTCACAACCCATCGTTTCGTGCTCCCCGAGCCAACCCTCATTGGAATCAATTATTTTCCCAACTTATCCCCAGTAACTTGCTCAACGAAGTCTTCCACGGGTCTACCCCCGCGTTGTGAGTTGATCCAGTCGACTCACACATTCTCGCCAGCTCCGGTGTGAAGGCCTCGGAGGAGGCCCTCTGAAAGTCGCCTAGAGGGGATGAATAGACGAAACCTAAAAATTATGACTTTTAAACCCTGACTTGATCTCTCGATTAGCGGTTAGAATAAGATGAATAATTATCGGAGTATAAAACTAAATCCTTTGTTTGCAAAGTGTATTGCTTTCAAAGAATGCGGAATTAACAAAAAGCAACACAACTAAAATATCTATGAAGAATAAAGCAAGTGGGCTTAGATAAGAAGAGAAAAGACACAAGTTCTTTCTTACAAAGTGTTGCTTCTAAATACGAGAATTTAACTTGAAGCAACACAAAGTAATATCAACGAAGAATAGTGCAAGAGAACTTAGAGAGGAAGAAGACAAACAAATCAAAAGCAATAAATACAAGTGACACGGGTGATTTGTTTTTACCGAGTTTCGGTTCACCAAGAACCTAATCCCCGTTGAGGAGTCCACTAAGGATAGGTCTTTTTCAACTCTTTCCCTCTCTCCAACAGTCACCAAGACCGGCGAGTGTACCTTCTTCTTTGTCAATGAAAGATCAAAGTCTCCGCAAGGCCAACTACAAAGATAAGGGGCTCTTGCTAGCTTTACAATGAATGGGAGTCAAAACTCCACGCTTAAATGATCACAAGAGGTAGCACACACTTTCTCTCAATGATTCTCACAAGGCGCTATCGCTAAACACACATGAGTAGCTCTTTCTTGCTTGATCTCTCTTTGTGGCACTTGTGAGGCTTTGATGTGTATAGAAGTGTTGCTCTAGTAGATAGGAGTGAATACCCAACTCTTTTGTATGATATTGATCATTGAATATTGGTGAATGGGCTAGTTGGGGTGGCTTTTATAGCCCTCAACCACCCATATAGCCGTTGGGGCGCATCTGCCAGAAATTGCACTAGCGGACGGTCTGTGACCCTCCAACGGTCGATTCTGACATCTCCAACGGATACGCCTGATAGATCAACAGTTAGATCAACGGCTATCTGCCTCAGTGACAACACGCGGACGGTCCGCGCCAGCTCTATAATTCCTTTTGCTCAACTTGTCACCTTCGGGCTGAACCAGGTCTTCACAGGCGGACGGTTCGTGAATTATAGACGGAGGGTCCGCACTGTATAATCGGACGGTCCGTGGTTTAGTCGGACTATCCACGATTTGTAGTTCCTGGCCGAAGTCATAGCGGTGTCGCTGAAAGGGAAATGTGCCCTTCGGCCATTTCAATAAATGTTTTGGTGATTAGATGCCCAACACAAAATACGTTGGTTCATAAGTGCTAAGATGAAAATCAAAGAACAAGGTATGTCTCTGGCCTTAGTAAATTGTTTTTGAGTACTAACATATCTATCTAATTGCCAGGAATATAGCCAAGAAAACTGGAATCGAATGGGAGAAGTTTTGGCTAAGTTCAGCCAAAACAGCATCAGCCTGTGGTGCACTGGACTATCCGGTGGTGCACCGGGCAGTGTCCGGTGCCCAGGCTGGCCCGGCGGCGAACTCATCGCTCTCGGGAAAAAGCGAAGGCGCCGCAACTAAAAATCACCAGACTATCCGGTGCGCCAACGGCGTGCGTGGCCAACGGTCCGATAAGGAAGGAGATCGGGCACCGGACAGCTACTGTTCATGTCTGGTGGTGCACCGGACTGTCCGGTGCGCCACCCGACAGAAGGCAAGAATTGCCTTCCAATTGGAACTTCAATGGCTCCTCGCTGCCTTGGGGCTATAAAAGGGACCCCTAGGCATTTGGAGCAGTACACCAAGCATTCACTAAACATCCTAAGATGCCTAGACTCCGCAATCACACAATTGGTTCATCGTGTTAGACATTTGAGCACCGTTTGAGTTGTAAACTCCCTGGACTGTGTTTTGTGCTCACGTCTTGGCTTGTGTGCGTGTGTTTGCTGCGAATTGAGTCCTGCGTGTGTTGCTTTCCCTCTCTTACTCTTGTGCTTCTCTTGTGATCAACATTGTAAGGGCGAGAGGCTCCAACTTGTGGAGATTCCTCGCAAATGGGAAAAGAACTCCAAAGAAAAAGACTGTAGTATTCAAGTTGATCATTGGATCACTTGAAAGGAGTTGAGTGCAACCCTCGTACATTGGGACGCCACAACGTGGAAGTAGGCAAGTGTTACTTGGCCGAACCACGGGATAAAACACTGTGTCTCTTAGTTGCTTTTCTCTTTGATTGATTTCTTCTCAAGAGATCGTTCAATAGCAACTTGGTTTAATCTAAATAACATTTTATAAACCAAGTTTGTGCTATTAGTGTTGAATTTTTCAGGATCACCTATTCACCTCCCCCCCTCTAGGTGCTCTCAGTCGCGGACGGTCCGCCAGAAGGGACCGGACGGTCCGCACTTGGCGATTTCAGAACTTGAGTTTCTGACTTCCCGTTGATCTTTGAACAATCTTCTCCAAGTTGTTTTGGCTAAACTTGAGAGAGATCCTATGACTTAGACAAACATTTCAAGTGGCTTTCCATCTAGTCTATGTCATGGGTCATGAACATATTGATTCTTGCACTCATATTTCTTCTTTTGCTCAAACTAGCTCCAAAATAGTGATATGTTGATTTCGAGCTTTCCAACCTTTCTATAAGCGTTGAATACGTTCCTCTGGGTATATAGAACTTATCCAAAGAGTAGCACTATTGGTAGTTCATCTATTCCATGTTTTACCCCTATTTGGTTGGATCTGAGCTGATTGCGACTTAGAAACTAAACTGCTGAATCTTATGAACCTGTGAATCAAAGACTAGGCAAACTAGTTAGTCTGAATGTTTATAATGGTCATCAAGCACCAAAATATAAGAAATTGTTTAAGGCCATTTCCCTTTCACCCCACATCCACCTCACTTGAGCAGGTTGATGGAGTCCTCATCACCGTTTGACACTATGCGGGGACCCCTGTAGGTGCCCTCCTTTTCCTCTTCGGGTGCACCTTTTGCTCTTCATAAATGAGTCCCATCTTGCTAAACACATGATTCAATTGGACTTCACCCCCTCGCAACTCGATACCCTTCTCAATTTCATGCTCTGTAATACGACCAACCAAGTCCTCCGCCTCCTTCTCCGTGTCCGCCATAAAAACATCTTGGTAGCAGTCACCCAGATCCACAAAAAAAGCAGGACTCAAAATATGCCTTAGAAAACAAGTGAAGTCCCGCCGTGCAACTAGTCCAATAGAGCACTTTCGACTCCGCGACCAGATCCCACAAGCCAGGTATTTCTCGACCAAATCTGTAACACTCCTGGTGTTACTATAACTAAAACTTGAGCATGGCATCATAAGCATTTGCATTGCATATGTTTGACACACCTAGAGTGCATTCACTAGGCAAAAATTTCAAACAAGTTGTATTGTTTTAATGTTTTTGCAAATAGAACCCTGGTTAAAGGACTTAACCCTAAATAGTGGTTAAAGGGGTAAAACTTGACCCAAGTTAAGAAAACCTAAAGACTTTAGGGTAAAAGTCATAAAATGACTCTAAGAATAAACTGGAATCCCTTTTATACCCCTGGGATACCAGAAACCCTAATGGGAACCCTGGAAAACCCTAAAACCAAACCCTAGGGGCTTATGTGCAAAATTAGCCCACTTTTGGGCTAAAGTGCAAAAACCAAGTCAAATAAGTATTTTAAGTCAATTGGTTCACAAATATGTGGATTTGAAAGCCAAACCCAAAGTTTTGGACTTAAATGCAAAATGGACCTCATTTGAGTTTTATTCTAAGTCTGAAAATCAGAGAATGGGCTCAACTTTGGGGCTTTGTAACTTACAAAGTATAGGGTTTTTGCCCTAGGTCACCACATCAAAGTTGAAGACCAATTATAGGAGAACAACTTTGCTAAAGAGTGTGAGCTTAGTTATTATGAGAAATTTGGAGAAAAACCCAATCAAAGTTTGACTGTCAGGCTTGTTCATTCTGAAATTCAGCCTTTCAGTGTAACAGGGTCGACTTAGTGGGTGAATTAAACCTTGATCCAGTGACTTTTTGTGAATGCACATTATAGAAAAGACATAGATGGATTATAGCACTACAACTTTGCTATAGATCACTGGGTGTGTTGCCATTTGAAAATCAGAGAAATAATGGCCCAAACATTGACTGTCAGGCGCCATAAACTGAATGTCCCATGGTACAGTAAAGGATAACTGAAGAAGATCCCGTTCCCTGCTCACCGCCGGTGGTCCATCACCGTTGATCACCGCTCGCCGTGATTCGTGCATCGTGGTCATCGGTTAAGCATAGCTCGGTAAAGATCCTTACCGCCGGTGAGCTGGCCACCACTCCGACGACCCCCCTGTCTTCCTTTCTGCTTTGCGGCTGGCACGATAAGTTCACCATCGACCGCCGCTTCCCGACCATGCGCCGCGTGGCCTAGCCGTTTCACAGCACCGCCGTGACGCCCTATGACTGTCCCATCATCGCCGGGGAGGTTGCCACGGCGGTGGACACGTATTCACCACGCCCAGTATTCTTCCTCACCTCCAGCCACCGCGTTGCTCGTCCAAAATTCGCGGCCACCGCTCGCTCCGCCTATAAATTGAGCCCTCCTCTAGCTGCATAACATCATCACCCCCTCGGCCACCAACAATCGCTAGCAATCGTGCCTCCAAGAGTCTGAATTTTGGTTTTGCCCCAAATCCACCTTCCGCCACCGTGAAACCGAGCTCACCGTCGCCAGCCCAACTCCGGTCAGTTCCCGCCCTCTGCTCCCTTGTTTGAGCATTCTCATGCCTCTGTGAAACTCCTCGACCCCTTTAATTGGACTAGACCGACACCCATCGCCGGGAACACGGATGTTTCGCCGTAATGCTCTCGGTCACCGTGGCCGGAGCTCAATAGTTAGTCGTTCGTGCAATTAGGTTAGGGGAAATGCTCAGGCTAGCTCCGATTTGGTGTCCACCGCTCGGGAGCGCCGGTCATGGCCCCGTTCGGCCGGTCTGCTGGCTCGCCGGAGCGCGGCCGTGCGTGAACGGCGTCGTGGACTTCTAGTTGTGAATAGATAGAAACGGAGGGGCCTTTTTGTAATGGTCAGTGACTTGGTTAAACAGTGAAATGACCTATTCTTAGTTAGCCAGAAGCGCGAGGGTCATTCTGCAAAACCGCCAGGACGCGGGCGCGCGCGGGCGCGTTTTTGCCGTGGACCTGGGCTATTTGGGCCAGAATCGGCCCAGTCCTATTTCATCTTTTTGCTTTTTCTTTTTCCAGCAGAGCCAAAATAATTATAGGAAAATGTAAAAAAATGCTAAAATTGTGAAACTAATTTTCCTAGGCTTGTTATTTTCTCTAGTATTTAGTAAAAATAGTTTTGTGATTTTTAATGGAAATAAGAAATTTTAGGGTATTTAAAGTAATTAAAAATATTAGTTATGGATTTTTAGAAAATAAATGGTAAGTCCAAAAATGTCCAAACTTTTTATGGGCACTTAAACCAATATTTAGGAGCCTTGGGTAGAGTTTGAATTGATTTGGACCTTGTTTAATCACTAAACCCAAAACCAACCCCCCCTGCCCTATGAACTCCTTTACTGACTCCGGAAACCCTAGGTTCTCGGAGTACCGTGAAGGAAAGTTGTACTCAAGACTTAGATAATAAGTTTATATTATCTTTGCATCCTCATGAGCACCCCATGGCATCCATTCTTATGCATATATATGGTTATGTTAGAACACGAAGAAGAAGAAGAAGAAGTCACTGAAGAGGGAACTCCACCAACCTCAGATCCTCAAGCAGGCAACTGCTTTTATTTCGATATTTGTGGATCCGAGCAAGACTCACCTGATAACAAAGGCAAGCCCCGGTGCATTTGCCACCCTCCTTGTCGTTTTTAAAATCTTTCTCACTTGCTTGATGCATTAGGAGATAGGAGTTGATTGATAAAACAATTCTTGCATTACCTTCCTTGAATTTGATTACCTTCCTTGATCACCTGTTTTACAAAAGATTTTGATGCTTAGCATTGCTTTAGAAAAACAAAACGTTTTGTTTTTACAAAAGTTGATGTGGCAAAGGTGGGTGGGTTGTTTTCAAAAATAAAACTTGATGGTGAATCCATCACGGCCGTGATGGATTCAACATTGGAAAAGATGTACCTCTGTCAGGTACCAAGTTTTTGGGTTAAAAAGATTAAGCTGAGACCGGGCGGGTGACTTGCACGAGAAGAGAGTCTCGGTGTAGTGTCTCCGTCTGAGTCGATTAAGGACCGTCTCGATGTAGGCTTGATGATCGAGGACCCTTTAACTGGTCACATGCCTCGTCATGGGTAAGCCTTGCCTCGGGCAGACTAAGGCCGGAATAAGATAACACGAAATGGGCGTGGAGCGGTGGCGAGAGTAGCGTGTACCCTCCGTGGCAAGAGGCCGGACGGTGGTGTATCTGTGCTCTCGGTTTGCGTGAACCTGATCCGGTCTTAAGAACCCCGGTGGCGGGTTGACATATGCAAGGGTTAAGTGCTACATATGTCGTGTGATTGGAGATCCTCAGCTGAGTATAATCGATTCGGATCGCCGTACCTTCGCGGTTATGAAGACTTGGTCACTGACCTACACGTAGCATTCCACTAAAGATGATGGGTTTTTGTTAAGAAACTGGCTAGTGCAGGACCAGTGATTGAACTAGGGTAGAAAGAACTCTAGTTGCAGGTAATTGAACTTAACTTGACAAATAAAATTTGATTTTTAAGGATCCACTTTAGTAAGCATTTCTGCAAAACAGAGTCATTGATTATTGAGAAACCTTACCTTGACTCCCTAAAAGCCAGCATACCCTTGAGAGTCTTTTCTTTAGTCGGGTAAGACTTGCTGAGTAATTCCATACTCAGGGTTTATCCCTTCGTTGTTTTTAGGTGAGGAAGTAGCAGACTTTTGCTGCTTCTGTGCCAAGGTGGTTCCCAAAGAAGAAAATCAAGACTGAAGTGCGGGAGGACTCGGTCCTCCACATAGGATCTTTTGCTTATAACTTATCGGGAGAAGTTTGTGCCTCCCTTGGTTTGTATAATATTACTACTCTGCACTCACTTTTAGTCTGGTCTGTAATAAAATAACTCGAGCTTGCTTTTGAAATAAATGTAAGTTTATGTAATTCGCTTCCGCATTTCTTTATCTCCGATGTTCTGTAATGTCTGCAAGACGGGTGAAACGTTCCTGGTTTGGTCGGGAAAGATACCGAGCTTGTCAAGTGACTTAGGAACACCTACAGGGTGTCTGATGTCTGTTAGACAAGGACAACTGTAGGTGGGCCTAATTACTTGGGAGGTTCCATCACAGCTGGTATCGGAGCGTAGCCCTTCTTTGCAGATATTATGTGACATTTTTCAAAAGGATTTCCGAAAGTCTTACCTAAAAATTCTTTTCTCTTCTTACCTAAGTACTCTGAAGAGTTTATCTTAAAGACCAGATAGGAAGAGTGCAATGTATAGAAGGTTGAATCAACTAAGGTTGATTCTGTACTTATTCATGCATCATGCTAAGAATTATGCTAATAAATTTTCCCCCTTAGAAAGATGCCGCCACGCACAAGGCTAACGGCACGTAAGTCAACGGGACCAATTGGAGTACCCCGGCATCAACTAGCCCCTCGACACGAAAGCAGTAGCAGCGGAAGTAATGACCCCATAGGAGACCTTGAAGCCCAAGTGAGTCGACTTCAAGCAACGCTGCAACACAGGACCAATGCTTGGATCGCAGACGGAGATAGAATCAATGAACTAAGAAGGGATATCCGTCACCTGCAGGATCAGCTGGCTAATCGGGACTTAGCACTTGACTGGGCAGTACAGTCTCATATGTTGGCATGTGCTAAGGAAGCAAGGGCTCAGGCCCGAATTAAAGAACTTAGTTCAGCCGTCGACAACCTGCAGGTCTACTACAATACGTTGCATGAGGAAGTCCATGTACTATACTCACAATTACACCCTAGTGAGCCTGCACACTCTGCTGAGGCGGAAGCCGGACCCTCTCACGTTGCGGGACGCGCACTGGGTGGGGAGTTAGACCTTTTTGGTCCCCCTCCTTCTTTGAGGTTGGTTGACGTCTGGACTCCCACACCTGACAATGAGGCCGCCAAAAGTAACGGAAAGCAGGACTAATGGTGTAATAAAAGTAGAGTAGTGTATTGTAGGGTGTACTGTTGTATACTAGGTTGAACTTTTGTAAAATGGGTAATGTATCCTGTTATGTAGTGTCGAGTCTGTATCATTACTCTTTATAGTAATGTAAAATGGAAGGTTTTCTTTGGCACATTATGTTTATTCAAATGTTTTTGCCTCAGATGCCGACCAGGACTCGCGGACAGGACGCAGCCGGAACTTCTGGGGGTCGGGATGTCACCCCAAATCCACCTCCGGTTCCACCCACGCTTGCCGAGGCGATTGCCGCCTTGGTGAATGCCACCGCTGACAATACCCGCTTCCTTAGGGAAATGGCGGGTCAGCAGCAGTTCTAGCAGCAGGTAGGAAGAGGTTTTCAGCAAGGTCCCCGTGAAACTACTTATCTGGACTTCTCCGAAACTCGTCCACCTCTATTCACCAAAGCAGAAGACCCGCTAGAAGCCGACGAGTGGATACGAGTTATTGAACAAAAGTTTGGCCTTCTTCGTTGTTCGGAAACACAGAAGCCATTGTTCGCGGCACAGCAACTACGTGGCCCTGCCAGTACTTGGTGGGGAAACTTTGTGGCTATTCAACCTGACAACCATCAAATCACTTGGGACGAATTTAAAGCAGCCTTCCGCGAGCACTACATACCTGAAGGAGTGCTGCATATGAAACAAGAGGAATTTATGAAGCTGAAACAAGGAGGAGACACCATCAATCAGTATCTTAACAAGTTTAATCACCTGTCGCAGTATGCCATTGATTAGGTGAATACTGATTTGAAGAAAAAGAACTGTTTTATGAGAGGTCTAAATGACCGGTTGCAGCGAAAAATGGCCACATGTATTGATCTCACATATGGAAAGGCTGTCAGTACAGCCTTATCTGTGGAAGCAAAATACGCAAGTTCTGGGAAGAATAAGGGATTCAGTGGTGAGAGGCCTAATCAGGGCCAAGCGAAGAGGCAACGGTTCGTCATCCGACCTTCTAGCCAAAACCATACTTTTTCTCGTCCACCAGCATTCCCTATCAAACAACCCATTATTATCCGCCCCAACAATACCTCCACTTCCCCAAATCAGCCGGGTGCCCCAGGCACTCGATTCCCTGCCTTGCCCAGCTCTTCAACTGGGTGTTTCAACTGCGGCAAGTCGGGACATTTTATCAAAGACTGCCCGTACCCCAAGCAAAATCAATCCAATGCTCAACAAGGAACTGGGAAGTCCACTCAGCCCAAGGGAAATGTTGTGGGGAGGAATACCAAGAAGACGGGGCGTGTATATTACACCCAAGTGGCCACTACACCGGAGGGAGAGCCGGTGATGATGGGTACGTTTCCCGTGGCCAGTCACCCTGCAATTATTCTTTTTGATTCTGGTGCTTCGCATACCTTCATTAGCAAGAAATTTGTGGAGCAACATCACATTGCATGTCATGAATCAAAAGAGGGATTTAAAATTCATTCACCTGGGGGACACATTTTTACTAGAGAAGTGGCCTATGAAGTGCCAGTAACAATGGCTGGACGGAACTTTCCTGCTAACATGATTGTTCTTAAAGGCCAGGATATAGATGTAATTTTGGGTATGAATTGGTTAACTCAACACAAGGCAATTCTCAACACTGAACTCAGAACCGTTAGGTTGAGCTATAATCAAGAAGAAATTCTTTTGTCTCTCCCCAAAACCAATCCAGCCAAAGCTTCTGGTAGAATATTTGAAGCCATTGTACCGGAGATCTAGAACATTCCGGTAGTATGTGAGTTTCCAGATGTATTTCCGGAAGATTTGCCTGGACTACCCCCTGAAAGAGATGTAGAATTCGTAATTGAGCTAAAGCCCGGTACGGCTCCCATCTCCCGAAGATCGTACCGTATGCCCCCTAATGAGTTGGCGGAATTGAAGATTCAATTACAAGATCTACTGAATAAGGGATTCATCCGGCCAAGCTCGTCCCCATGGGGTTGTCCCGCCATTTTTGTTAAGAAGAAGGATCAAACCTTACGCATGTGCGTGGATTATCGGCCCCTGAATGAGGTCACTATTAAGAATAAGTACCCTCTTCCAAGGATCGATATCTTATTTGATCAACTGACTGGGGCGAGGGTATTTTCTAAAATTGATCTCAGGTCGGGCTATCATCAAATCCGTATTCGGCCCGAGGATATACCGAAGACCGCATTTACTACGCGGTATGGATTGTTCGAATACCTGGTAATGTCTTTCGGGCTCACAAATGCTCCTGCCCACTTCACCTATTTGATGAACTCGGTATTCATGCCTGAGTTGGACAAGTTCGTGGTGGTCTTCATCGACGAGATTTTGATATACTCTAAAAATGAAGAGGAGCATGCTCAGCATCTACGGATTGTATTGACGCGCCTGAGGGAACATCAGCTGTATGCCAAGTTCAGCAAGTGCGCGTTCTGGCTGGAGGAAATTCAATTTTTGGGGCACGTGTTATCAGCTAAAGGAATTGCGGTAGATCCTAGCAAGGTCAAAGATATTCTGGAGTGGAAACCCCCAACCACTGTTCACCAAGTCCGGAGTTTTCTTGGACTAGCTGGGTATTATCGCAGATTCATACCCGATTTTTCTAAGCTTGTGAAGCCAATCACAAGTTTGTTGAGGAATGACATTAAGTTCAATTGGTCTTCTAAGTGTAATGAAGCCTTTGAGCAATTGAAGACATTATTAACCACTGCTCCGGTATTGGCTCAACCGGACATCACTAAGCCTTTTGATGTATATTGTGATGCATCTGGCAGTGGGCTCGGCTGTGTACTGATGCAAGAAGGCCGAGTAATTGCGTATGCTTCAAGGCAGTTACGCCGACATGAGGAACATTATCCAACTCATGATCTGGAGTTAGCTGCGGTGGTTCATGTCCTGAAAATATGGCGTCACTATCTGCTGGGAAATATCTGTCACATATATACAGATCATAAAAGTTTGAAGTACATCTTCACCCAGTCAGAGTTAAATATGAGGCAAAGACGATGGCTTGAGCTCATTAAAGACTATGATCTGGAGATCCATTATCACCCAGGCAAGGCCAATGTGGTGGCAGATGCGCTGAGTCGTAAGACTTCCTGCCACTGTCTTATGGCGAAGGCCTCCGAGAACACTTTATGTCAAGAAATGGAGAAGCTAAACCTGGGGATAATCTAGCATGGGACTCTAAATCAGCTAAGGCTTGAGTCAATCATTCTGCAGAAGATAATTGATGCTCAAAGGGATAATCTGGGTATGAAGCACATACGAGAGAAGATAAGGGCTGGAACAGCCAAATGTTTTAAGGAAGACGATCAAGGTGTGTTATGGTTTAACAACCGCATAGTAGTGCCAAAGAATGAAGAACTCCGCCAGCAAATCTTAGATGAAGCGCATCTTAGTCGCTATTCTATTCATCCGGGAAGCACTAAGATGTATCATGATCTAAAACAGCACTACTGGTGGACGAAGATGAAAATTGAAATTGCACGCTATGTGGCTAAGTGTGACACTTGCAGACGTGTCAAAGCCATACACATGAAAACTGCCGGTCCATTGCAGTCATTATCAATACCCACATGGAAATGGGAAGACATAAGCATGGACTTCATTGTGGGATTGCCCAGGACCGCAAAAGGGTATGACTCTATCTGGGTGATTGTTGATCGACTTACAAAGGTTGCTCATTTTCTGCCGGTCAAGACATATTACCCGGTACTTACCTATGCGGAATTATATATTGCTCGTATTCTCAGTTTGCATGGTGTTCCAAAGACTATAGTGTCGGATCGTGGGCCACAATTTGTATCTAAATTTTGGGAAGAACTTCATAAATCCCTGGGTACTAAGTTACTCCACAGTTCGGCCTATCATCCTCAAACCAGTGGACAAACTGAGAGAGTGAATCAGATACTTGAAGATATGTTGCGGGCATGTGTCCTGGATTTCTCACAGAAATGGGATGAATGTTTACCTTTGGCGGAGTTTTCATATAATAACAGTTATCAAGAAAGTATCAAGATGGCACCTTTTGAAGCTTTATATGGACGACGGTGTCGAACTCCGCTAAATTGGTCTGAACCCGGTGAAAGGTATTTCTTTAGGCCTGATATGGTAAAAGAAACCGAGGATAAGGTTCAGAAAGTTATTCATAATCTAAAGAAAGCACAAGCTCGTCAGAAGAGTTATGCAGACAAACGGCGAATGCCCTTATACTTCTTAGAAGGAGACTATGTCTACCTAAAGGTTTCACCAATGAAGGGAGTATCACGTTTCGGGGTAAAGGGAAAACTTGCACCCAGGTACATTGGTCCATTTCCTATTCTTCAAAGATATGGGCCAGTGGCGTATCAACTTCAACTTCCCGAAACATTGTCTGCCGTGCATAATGTGTTCCATGTATCGCAATTGAAGAAGTGTCTACGGGTTCCCGATCGAACCATTGAAGTGATAGATGTTGTCCTGGAACCAGACTTAACGTACTCAGAACATCCTATTCGAGTTCTGGATCAAAAGGACAGGGTTACCCGAAGAAAGACTCTCAAGTTCTACAAGATACAATGGAACCAGCATTCTGAAGAAGAAGCTACGTGGGAAACTCAAGACTTCTTGGATAAGAATTTCCCAGGCTTTCTAGCCTCATGTAACTTGTAAAGTGTATATAGTTGTGGCAATAAAGGAATGAACCCCACACCACCCTGCCTTGTACCAGAAATAAGGAAATAAAAATGTGACACATTTCCTTTTCCATTACTCACCCTAGGACTTTAAATCTCGGGACGAGATTCTTTTATGGGGGGAAGGATGTAACACTCCTGGTGTTACTATAACTAAAACTTGAGCATGGCATCATAAGCATTGGCATTGCATATGTTTGACACACCTAGAGTGCATTCACTAGGCAAAAATTTCAAACAAGTTGTATTGTTTTAATGTTTTTGCAAATAGAACCCTGGTTAAAGGACTTAACCCTAAATAGTGGTTAAAGGGGTAAAACTTGACCCAAGTTAAGAAAACCTAAAGACTTTAGGGTAAAAGTCATAAAATGACTCTAAGAATAAACTGGAATCCCTTTTATACCCCTGGGATACCAGAAACCCTAATGGGAACCCTGGAAAACCCTAAAACCAAACCCTAGGGGCTTATGTGCAAAATTAGCCCACTTTTGGGCTAAAGTGCAAAAACCAAGTCAAATAAGTATTTTAAGTCAATTGGTTCACAAATATGTGGATTTGAAAGCCAAACCCAAAGTTTTGGACTTAAATGCAAAATGGACCTCATTTGAGTTTTATTCTAAGTCTGAAAATCAGAGAATGGGCTCAACTTTGGGGCTTTGTAACTTACAAAGTATAGGGTTTTTGCCCTAGGTCACCACATCAAAGTTGAAGACCAATTATAGGAGAACAACTTTGCTAAAGAGTGTGAGCTTAGTTATTATGAGAAATTTGGAGAAAAACCCAATCAAAGTTTGACTGTCAGGCTTGTTCATTCTGAAATTCAGCCTTTCAGTGTAACAGGGTCGACTTAGTGGGTGAATTAAACCTTGATCCAGTGACTTTTTGTGAATGCACATTATAGAAAAGACATAGATGGATTATAGCACTACAACTTTGCTATAGATCACTGGGTGTGTTGCCATTTGAAAATCAGAGAAATAATGGCCCAAACATTGACTGTCAGGCGCCATAAACTGAATGTCCCATGGTACAGTAAAGGATAACTGAAGAAGATCCCGTTCCCTGCTCACCGCCGGTGGTCCATCACCGTTGATCATCGCTCGCCGTGATTCGTGCATCGTGGTCATCGGTTAAGCATAGCTCGGTAAATATCCTTACCGCCGGTGAGCTGGCCACCACTCCGACGACCCCCCTGTCTTCCTTTCTGCTTTGCGGCTGGCACGATAAGTTCACCATCGACCGCCGCTTCCCGACCGTGCGCCGCGTGGCCTAGCCGTTTCACAGCACCGCCGTGACGCCCTATGACTGTCCCATCATCGCCGGGGAGGTTGCCACGGCGGTGGACACGTATTCACCACGCCCAGTATTCTTCCTCACCTCCGGCCACCGCGTTGCTCGTCCAAAATTCGCGGCCACCGCTCGCTCCGCCTATAAATTGAGCCCTCCTCTAGCTGCATAACATCATCACCCCCTCGGCCACCAACAATCGCTAGCAATCGTGCCTCCAAGAGTCTGAATTTTGGTTTTGCCCCAAATCCACCTTCCGCCACCGTGAAACCGAGCTCACCGTCGCCAGCCCAACTCCAGTCAGTTCCCGCCCTCTGCTCCCTTGTTTGAGCATTCTCATGCCTCTGTGAAACTCCTCGACCCCTTTAATTGGACTAGACCGACACCCATCGCCGGGAACACGGATGTTTCGCCGTAATGCTCTCGGTCACCGTGGCCGGAGCTCAATAGTTAGTCGTTCGTGCAATTAGGTTAGGGGAAATGCTCAGGCTAGCTCCGATTTGGTGTCCACCGCTCGGGAGCGCCGGTCATGGCCCCGTTCGGCCGGTCTGCTGGCTCGCCGGAGCGCGACCGTGCGTGAACGGCGTCGTGGACTTCTAGTTGTGAATAGATAGAAACGCAGGGGCCTTTTTGTAATGGTCAGTGACTTGGTTAAACAGTGAAATGACCTGTTCTTAGTTAGCCAGAAGCGCGAGGGTCATTCTGCAAAACCGCCAGGACGCGGGCGCGCGCGGGCGCGTTTTTGCCGTGGACCTGGGCTATTTGGGCCAGAATCGGCCCAGTCCTATTTCATCTTTTTGCTTTTTCTTTTTCCAGCAGAGCCAAAATAATTATAGGAAAATGTAGAAAAATGCTAAAATTGTGAAACTAATTTTCCTAGGCTTGTTATTTTCTCTAGTATTTAGTAAAAATAGTTTTGTGATTTTTAATGGAAATAAGAAATTTTAGGGTATTTAAAGTAATTAAAAATATTAGTTATGGATTTTTAGAAAATAAATGGTAAGTCCAAAAATGTCCAAACTTTTTATGGGCACTTAAACCAATATTTAGGAGCCTTGGGTAGAGTTTGAATTGATTTGGACCTTGTTTATTCACTAAACCCAAAACCAACCCCCCTGCTCTATGAACTCCTTTACTGACTCCGGAAACCCTAGGTTCTCGGAGTACCGTGAAGGAAAGTTGTACTCAAGACTTAGATAATAAGTTTATATTATCTTTGCATCCTCATGAGCACCCCATGGCATCCATTCTTATGCATATATATGGTTATGTTAGAACACGAAGAAGAAGAAGAAGTCACTGAAGAGGGAACTCCACCAACCTCAGATCCTCAAGCAGGCAACTGCTTTTATTTCGATATTTGTGGATCCGAGCAAGACTCACCTGATAACAAAGGCAAGCCCCGGTGCATTTGCCACCCTCCTTGTCGTTTTTAAAATCTTTCTCACTTGCTTGATGCATTAGGTGATAGGAGTTGATTGATAAAACAATTCCTGCATTACCTTCCTTGAATTTGATTACCTTCCTTGATCACCTGTTTTACAAAAGATTTTGATGCTTAGCATTGCTTTAGAAAAACAAAATGTTTTGTTTTTACAAAAGTTGATGTGGCAAAGGTGGGTGGGTTGTTTTCAAAAATAAAACTTGATGGTGAATCCATCACGGCCGTGATGGATTCAACATTGGAAAAGATGTACCTCTGTCAGGTACCAAGTTTTTGGGTTAAAAAGATTAAGCTGAGACCGGGCGGGTGACTTGCACAAGAAGAGAGTCTCAGTGTAGTGTCTCCGTCTGAGTCGATTAAGGACCATCTCGATGTAGGCTTGATGATCGAGGACCCTTTAACTGGTCACATGCCTCGTCATGGGTAAGCCTTGCCTCGGGCAGACTAAGGCCGGAATAAGATAACACGAAATGGGCGTGGAGCGGTGGCGAGAGTAGCGTGTACCCTCCGTGGCAAGAGGCCGGACGATGGTGTATCTGTGCTCTCGGTTTGCGTGAACCTGATCCGGTCTTAAGAACCCCGGTGGCGGGTTGACATATGCAAGGGTTAAGTGCTACATATGTCGTGTGATTGGAGATCCTCAGCTGAGTATAATCGATTCGGATCGCCGTACCTTCGCGGTTATGAAGACTTGGTCACTGACCTACACGTAGCATTCCACTAAAGATGATGGGTTTTTGTTAAGGAACTGGCTAGTGCAGGACCAGTGATTGAACTAGGGTAGAAAGAACTCTAGTTGCAGGTAATTGAACTTAACTTGACAAATAAAATTTGATTATTAAGGATCCACTTTAGTAAGCATTTCTGCAAAACAGAGTCATTGATTATTGAGAAACCTTACCTTGACTCCCTAAAAGCCAGCATACCCTTGAGAGTCTTTTCTTTAGTCGGGTAAGACTTGCTGAGTAATTCCATACTCAGGGTTTATCCCTTCGTTGTTTTTAGGTGAGGAAGTAGCAGACTTTTGCTGCTTCTGTGCCAAGGTGGTTCCCAAAGAAGAAAAACAAGACTGAAGTGCGGGAGGACTCGGTCCTCCACATAGGATCTTTTGCTTATAACTTATCGGGAGAAGTTTGTGCCTCCCTTGGTTTGTATAATATTACTACTCTGCACTCACTTTTAGTCTGGTCTGTAATAAAATAACTCGAGCTTGCTTTTGAAATAAATGTAAGTTTATGTAATTCGCTTCCGCATTTCTTTATCTCCGATGTTCTGTAATGTCTGCAAGACGGGTGAAACGTTCCTGGTGAGGTCGGGAAAGATACCGAGCTTGTCAAGTGACTTAGGAACATCTACAGGGTGTCTGATGTCTGTTAGACAAGGACAACTGTAGGTGGGCCTAATTACTTGGGAGGTTCCGTCACAGCATCCCTACCACTACAACTGACTGCAGCAAAACCGAAGGCCTAGTCATTGTGGTCCCTCTCAGCAACAGTATAGCGCGTAAAAGGCACAAACTAAAACATGAGACATGACGCTTGGTTGATGCCAGCCCTCACCCTCCGGATAGCGCACATACAACCAATTCTTCGTCCACCTCCACTTGTTATTTGCGCAGAGGGCTAACTCTACTACCTTCTCCTTGGTATTCTCCATCTTCAGGGTAAATGTGTAGCCCTCGGAACGATCAACCACCCCACCTATAAACCTCTTTTGTCAGTGCAAATAGTAATGCTTAGCGAAGACCTCAACACACACAACCCCATAGAAAGTGGTCGTCTCCCAAACATACTTAGGGCCACCATAGCATTCGGGTCAACTAATGAGTTTGAGCCTTGTATTTCTTGAGCACACCAAGCAGAAACTCATGGCACGATAGGCGAAGTCTAGCAACAAATAAACTTTGGAAGACTATGACTTCGCCTTGTGGGCATGGGGTGGTCTTCGCTCTCGTAGCCCAGCCATAACCGGTAGGAAAGTACCCCAATTTGTCCATATCCTTGACGCTGCATGAAGAAGTCTTTGACCGGCCTAGTAAATAATTCTCATGCCCGGGCGCCTGGCCCACCGAATTTTCCAACCCTAGCAAAAGACGCGCCAGCGCCGGACTCGACCGTCGGATTAGTGGCGGTGACCCTGCTGCTCGACGATGTCTTCGTCGTGTTACCACCACTCAGAAGAGGACGCATGGTAGCGTATCACGGCACTGGCGACTGGCGGTCTTCAGGCGAGCCATCATGGTGGAGCTCGACATCGTCCTTATCACCGGTAGTGTGGCGCATGGAGATGGAAAAGGCAGGAGCAGCGGACGCGGCGATAAGTAATAGTATCATCAAAAAACGACGAGTTAGTAAGCGAGCCCTGAGGAAGCAGAAGCGCTAATTTATAGCCGAATATTCACGGGCAACAGTACCACCACAAGTTCCCAAGTGACCCCTTGAGACGGTTCACTAGATGATCGAGGGCAACGTTCGTCGCCTTTCAAATTGGCCCATTAGGATAAACAACTCCCTTAGGGGCTATTATTGGGGCGGAGTCCGAACGTGACCTTGATAAACGACGTGAAGGCTCGACCTCTCATTTTAACTAACCACACTTGCACAGGATCATGAGCGAATCGGAGCCTTCGCTATGCAGCAACTTCAGTGGAGCCTCCGACTCAGTAGCTAGCAACCAACTAGGGCGAAGGCAAGCATCCGAGCGAAGGCCCACGCACAGGACAAGCATCAAAAGGTAGGACTTAACTAGCCACGACTCAAGGCCCTCGACACAAACAATCCTAACGAGGGGAGCGAAGGCTCCATAGGCGATAGCAAGGGTTGTGTGAAGCGTGACCCGTTGGGGTCGTCGATCCACCAAGGCGCTTCCCAAGGGCCCTGCCTGTCAGTCCAATTAGTGGGTGTAACTATAGGTGTGCACAAGGGAAGGCTGTGGTGCTGTAATTACCTTGTTATATGGAATATTCCAAGGATATAGTTGGTAACCGGGAGTATGAACGTACCTGGACCACCTACCTTGGACAACCCTATAAATACCCTCGTCCTGTACCTAGATGGGACACACATAATGAAACGCTATAGTTCCCTACCAAACATTTTGTTGTGCATTGTCTCTGATTGTTTGGGTCCACCTATTGGAACCCAACAAGAGCCAGACCGAAAGGGACATCATACCATTAGTGTAAGACCATTCACTATCATATTTTCAGCACATAACATTTTCATATTTTGGACATAACTTTTAGCTTCAGACTTTGATTTTGATGGTCTTGGACTTTTTGGAAAGATAATAAAAATCTCCACATATTAGATCTAAAGTCATGTTAATTTGAGTATTTCCAAAATCATGATATACTTTTAATTTACCCATCTCTTTGTCTCTACTTTGATGACTTTAATTTTGCTTGCATCTTTGTGTCTAGACTTATATTTTTTTGTGTCTTAGACTTATTAGAGTGTTCTGCAAATACTATACTTGGATTCTAATGTCTTGCTTGATGTGTTGCTCATTCGGACCAACACTTTATATAAATCATAGTCCACCTTGTATCCATTAGAACTATACCTTGTATACTAGCAAATATCAAATTAGAAACTTAATAGCCCATAGGTGTGGGGGACAGATACCCCCCGAGTCCACTAGAAGGTAAGAAGGCCTCACGGAAGATCCCAGGCCCATTACTCCGTGAGGCCGTCCCTTCGTGGGCCAGGGGAGGAACTTTCAACAGAACAGGTCAACACGAGGACGGATCAACTTGAGCCCATGCGGTTCGCCAAACTTAAACGCTATCTGCAGCATTGATCCGACTTTCCCGCGCAGCGCCCTCAGATGTAGGAGCCGAAGAATTATAAGTCGGCGAGATTATAGGAAGATAAACTCAGTCGGTTCACTATTACTTAGGAACACGTGGTTATCATATCCGCATGTAACGCCCCATGATCGAATATATAAGGCCTAGGGGGCACCCCTTCAAGATCATCTATCTCCCTACTTAGCCATCCACCCAGTTCTCTAGCATCCTCGATACTAAAGAACCTCCTTGTAACCCACCACGCAAAGTACTCACATCAGGACGTAGGGTATTACGCATCTCAAAGCGGCCTGAACCTATACAAAATTGTCCACTGTCTCTCGTGCATCTAGCGCGAACCATCAAGCTACAGTCGGTAACACCGTCCTACTCTAAAAAGCACCTCGAGGGACAACCCCAGGTGCGCGGTCGGACCCAAAACATCGACAGCTGGCGCACCAGGTAGGGGGTGTGTCACTGATCCAAGCTAGCTCAATGGCCATCACTTTCCAGCACAAGATCGTCCTCCGCCCAGGGTCCATGTTCTGCTTCGGAACCATTTCATCCATAGCAGACGAGGAAGGAACTCTGCATCGCATCGCGGATCTACCGGAGAGAAAGTCTTCCTCAACGATCTCCGGGAAAGTCGGAGCGAAGCAGGAAAAGTGCAACCTCTAGCGCTCCGAGCAAAGACCACCTTCAGCAAGCTAGGAGCTGAGGGTCCGTCTACCTAGAGAACTCCGCTGTCCACCTCTCCGACGGAAAAATGGACACGGATCACAAGGAAAGAGGAAGTGAACAAGGTGAAGGATTGTCAAACTGCTCTTCTGGAACCTCCGCCTTCAAAGGAGAATAGGAAGAAGCTCATCACAACGATGGTTCCATTCTACCCCGACGTCCTCTTCATCGGGAGAGCAGAGTCATCTCCTGTCTCCGACGATGAGCCAACTGCGCCCAGGGAAGAACCTCCTCAACGAGAAGCCCGCCGACGCAGGAATTGGCGCCGGAATATCCGACGACATCATGTGGCCGGAGAGCGTGATCCAGCACAGCCCGTATCGTGAGATGAAATCTCGGAGGTAGGAGAAACTCCGGATGAACGGGTCTTTAGGGAAAGGAGGAATTCCCGACGACGCGATATGCAAGCTCAAGAACAAGCTGAGCAGGAAGCAAGACAACATCGGGAGAACCCTCTTCTCAGACAGAACCTGAACCCCAACTTCGCCCGAGCCATGAACACGCTGAGTGAAGTCGGTGGAGTGTTGGCTCGGATAGCCGACGGTCTCCCTCGAACTCCGGACGCCGAGGGCTATCGGCGGCTGCTCACTCGGGCGGCTAATCATCTTCTGCCTCTCGCTCATCCACCGAGTGACCTACGACATGACATCAACAATCGGCGAGACGCGCGGAGCTCCATCAATGCCTCGCGCGAACAACGGCACGAGAACGAGATCCGGCGGCGAGAAGAATATGATCGGGATCACGGTGTCCTCGCGCGGAGTCAGGCTACCAAAGTTGAGTCGGCAACAGCTTCAACCGGCGGCACAACCCAGGGACGGTCGAGGCACCACGACAACAACTCCCCTCCCTGGGACAGACACCATCATCGCCGACAGGAGGACACGTGTGGGGTATCGGTGCTCACCCCACGTCTTAGGGCCATTCAGTGGCCCCAAACTTCAAGGTCTCCAACGTCGACAAGTATGAGCCTAAGCAGGATCCGCGAGGCTGGCTGGCCGTCTACACCACCGCTGCCCGGGCCGCTGGGGAGACTGAAGACGTGATGACTACATACCTGCCCATCGTCCTCGGGCAAGATGCACTGCAGTGGCTACAGCACCTACCCCGACACTGCATCGACAACTAGAGCGACTTCAGCCAGCGCTTCATTGCCAACTTCCAATCCCTCTCCGACAAGCCGGCGCAGCCATGGGACCTCAAGACCATCAAGCGCCGAGGGGATGAGACTCTTCGATCATACCTCAAAAGGTTTCAGACCATGAGGAACCGGATCCCTGAGGTTGCGGAAGCAGCAATGTTCGAGGACTTCTACTGGGGATCCAATGACTCGGCCTTCGTCCGAGCCATACTATAGAAGGCGCCGACTACCTCCGAGCAGCTATTCCGGGAAGCCGACCTCTACATCACCACCAACGAACGAGCTCAGGACCTCATCGGAGGAGCAAAGCCTGCACCGGCGGCACCACGACGCGACACGAACCAACAACCTGACAAACGTTGGGAGAAGAGGCCTCGTGAGGAAGTCCATGCCACCAGACCGCCCGCCTTTTGCGCCCGAGGAGGACCTCATGGAGGCGAATGAACACTGGACGACATCCTCGACGCCCAGTGCCCGTACCACAAGGACATGCGCCACACCCTCTGGAACTGCAGGGACTTCAAGCACTCCGTTGGGAACGGCCGACCCTTCCAACCTCTACCACCTCCCCCACCTCGAGGAGCACCCGGAGAACCTCGACAGCCCCAATAACAGGAAGGGGAGGAGGCGGAGCATTCCCGCGCGTCGACGGGGAAGTCAACGTCATCTTCGGCGGACACGGGTCACAGGAAAGCAAGAGGCAACAGAAGCTCAACGACCGACAGATACTGGTGGCAACCACTGGTCCTCCCGCTCCGTATCGATGGTCCGAGCACCCGATCACCTTCACTCGGGCGGATCAGTGGCTCAACTTCGATCACCCGGGCAAGTACCCGTTCCTCCTCGATCCGGTGATCCGAGAGAGCCGGGTGAAGAAGGTTTTGGTGGACGGGGGAAGCAGCATCAACGTCACTTTCCCCCGGACGCTTCAAGGCTTGGGAGTCACCCTCAAAGAGCACCATGAGTCAGACACTCCTTTCTTCGGCATTGTGTCGATCGAAGGAGAATATCCACTGGGACACATCTACATGCCAGTCACCTTCGGAACTCCGGAAAACTACAGAACCGAGTTCCTGAGGTTTGAGGTGGCGAACTTTGACTGTGGATACAACGCCATCATCGGCAGGCCTGGATTGGCGAAGTTCATGGCCATTCCACACTACACATACATGATATTAAAGATGCCAGGACCACAAGGAATCATAACTGTGCACGCTGACTTCCAAGGCGCCGCAGAGTGTTTCCGAGTGGCCATTCAGGCGGCCCTCACCTCCAAACCATCGGCGATTTCTTCTGCACAGGTGAACTCAAAGCCTGAGGAAGACCTCGCGGTACCCACGAATGAAGCTCAAGCCGTGACCTCTATGCGGTCGACTGAAGAAACCAAAAGAATCAACCTCGGGTTCACCGATGAACGCAAAACTGCCATCATCAGTTCCAGCTTGGATGACAAATAGGAAGGCGCGCTCGTCCAGTTTCTGCAAGATAACCGAGACGTATTCGCATGGCGACCTGTGGATATGCCGGGAGTCCTGGGAGAACTGTCTGAGCACAAACTGAAGGTCTACCCTCAGGCGAGGCCGATCCGACAAAAATTACGTCGTTTCACGCCCGATAAGAGAGAAGCCATCCATGCAGAGTTGGCTCGCTTGGTCGCGGCCGGATTCATTAGAGAAGTGTTACATCCCGAGTGGTTGGCAAATCCTGTTCTTGTACTCAAAAAGAATAAAGTGGATTGGCGCATGTGCGTCGACTATACAGATCTCAACAAGCACTGCCCGAAGGATCCCTTCGGACTTCCTAGAATAGACCAGGTGGTGGATTCAACCGACTGGTGCTCTATGTTGTCTTTCTTGGATTGCTACTCTGGGTATCATCAGATCAGTTTGGCAAAGGAAGATGAAGAAAAAACTGCATTCATCACCCCGTTTGGAGCTTTCTGCTATACCTCCATGCCATTTGGCCTCAAAAATGCTGGAGCGACTTACCAGAGGGCTATTCAGACATGCTTAGCCGACCACTGGGGCAAGCGTGTGAAAGCTTATGTGGATGACGTGGTGATCAAGACAGACAACTCATAAAATTTCATTGAAGATTTACAGCTGGTCTTCAACAGTCTGTGGTGATATCAATGGAAGCTTAATCCTGAAAAGTGTGTCTTTGGAGTACCAGCAGGGAAATTGCTCGGGTTTATCGTCAGCCACCGAGGAATTGAAGCTAATTCGGAAAAGATCGAGGCTATAATGAGAATGGAGGCACCACGATCATAGAGAAAAGTACAAAGACTTACTAGATGCATGGTAGCCCTGAGTAGATTCATATCAAGGTTGGGAGAAAAGGGCCTACCGTTCTACAAGTTGCTCAAGAAGGTAGACAAGTTCTAGTGGACTTTAGAAGCTCAAGAAGCTCTAGACACACTGAAGAAATTCCTGACAACACCACTAGTGCTAAAACCGTCGCATCGAGCTAACCCAAGTCAACCGTCTGAAGATCTGCTGTTGTACATCTCTTGCACGACTCACGTGGTAAGAACCGCGTTAGTAGTCGAGCGAGCAGAAGAAGGACACGCGTACCCGGTGCAACATCCCGTCTATTTCATTAGTGAAGTCCTGGGTCCCTCGAAGAAGAAATATCCTCAAGTCCAGAAACTATTGTATGTAGTACTTCTAACTGCACGCAAGCTCCATCACTACTTTGACGATCACAAAGTCATAGTAGTCACCGGATTTCCAATAGGGGATATTCTCCACAACAAAGAAGTCGTCGGAAGAATAGCCAAGTGGGCCTGCGAGTTGGGGGCTCACGACATTGAGTTTCGACCTCGTACTACAATCAAGACCCAAGCCCTAGTTGACTTCGTATCAGAATGGACCGAGCAACAAGTGCCAGATAACCCAGAGACTGCAGAAGTATGGAAGATGTATTTCGATGGCTCGTTGAAATTGCGGGGGGCAGGCGCAGGAATCCTTTTCATTGCACCTGGAGGTGAACAGCTCAAATATGCTCTTCAGTTACTGTTTTCAGCATCCAATAACGTGGCAGAATATGAAGCTTTGATTCATGGACTGAACATTGCCATATCACTGGGCGTCAAGAGGCTGATGGTATATGGGGATTCACTGGTGGTCATAAGTCAGATAAACAAAGAGTGGGATTGCTCAAATGACTCCATTGGGAAATACTGCACCGCCGTTCGAAAGCTAGAAGACAAGTTTGAAGGGCTGGAATTTCATCATGTGGAGAGGGATCGCAACGCAGCACCTGATGCATTGTCAAAGCTAGAATCCAGTCGGGCTCAGGTCCCACCTGGAGTTTTCGTCCAAGAAGTGCTGCGCCCGAGCATCCCATCAGATCAGGTAGAAGAGTGCAATATTCTGAGCCAACCAGAGTCAGATTCTGATGACTAGAGGGAGCCAATCATCAGATACATAAAGAACGAGGAGGAGTTGGATGACAAAAATACAGCAGAGTGCATTGCAAGGCAGTCAGCTCACTACACCCTCATTGGGGAAACACTATACAGAAGGGGCGCGACAGGAATCCTCATGAAATGCATTCTTTCGGCTACTGGGAAGCAACTGCTAGAAGAAGTCCACGCTGGACAATGTGGGATACACGCAGCATCTAGGACTCTGGTTGGGGAAGTCTTCAGGTCTAGTTTTTACTGGCCAACAGCGAAGAATGATGCAGCCGGGTTAGTCCAGAGGTGTGAAGCTTGTCAATACTTATCAAAATAGCAACATCTACCAGCACTGTAACTGCAAACCATACCTGTAACATGGCTGTTCGTGTGCTGGGGACGGGATATGATTGGACCCTTCAAGAAAGCTCAAGGAGGATACACTCATGTACTGGTTGCTATTGACAAATTCACTAAGTGGATAGAGTACAAGCCTGTTGTTTCTCTATCCTCAGCTAAGGCAGTGGAATTCATACAAGATATAATATTCAGGTTCGGAATACCGAACTGCATCATAACCGACTTGGGATCCAATTTCACTAGTTTAGAATTCTTTGATTTCTGCGAACAAAAGAGCATCCAGATCAAATATGTGTCGGGAGCACACCTGAGAGCCAACGGGCAAGTGGAAAGAGCCAATGGAATGATATTAGAAGCACTCAGGAAGAAAGTCTTCAACAAGAATGAAAAGTTCATAGGAAAGTGGATCAGAGAATTGCCGTATGTGGTCTGGAGCTTAAGAACTCAACCCAGCCGAGCCTTGCATGGAAACACTCCCTTCTTCATGGTTTATGGCTCGGAGGCAGTGCTACTTGCTGATCTCAAGTTTGGGGCACCAAGATTGATCTTCGAAAACATAGCTGAAGCCGAAGCTACCAGACTGGAGGATGTTGATATACTAGAAGAAGAACGATTGAATACAGTAATTCAGTCAGCCAGGTACCAACAGACTCTGAGGCGCTATCATGATAAGGCCATACGGCATCGATCCTTCGCAGTGGGAGATCTTGTCCTCCGCCGAATTCTAACGGGGGAGGGGCGACACAAATTGTCACCGCTATGGGAAGGACCATTCATAATAGCATAGGTCACTCGGCCTGGGTCATATCGTCTTACTCAAATGGATGACACGGAAATTGGGAACTCATGGAATATAGAACATCTCAGGAAATTCTATCCCTAGCTAGATTTTAAGAGCTATTGGGACGGCATTATATTCTGTAAATTGGGAAACACATCATCAATAAAAAGACTTCATTCTCAAAGGCACTCAAGTTGTTTATTGTTAATCTACATACTTACTCGACTTAGGGTGACCACTATACCCTACTAACGGAGCAATCGGCTTAAGTCGGCAATGATTTAAGACGGTGTGACATGCTCACGCTTACTTAATCCAGGGTGACCACTATACCTGTCGGCGTCTCGGACCCGGGGGTCCCTTGGACCGACCAGTGAAATCGCTGCGTGCCCCTGCCCAGATGGGTTGGCGCGGGATGGAACACAAGAGGTGGGACAAGCCTTGTATTATCCTGCACCAGGGGTGCCGCTCGTAGTAGGGGTTACAAGCGCGTTGTGTGAGGGAGAGAGAGACATAGAGTTCGCTCGCCACTTCCCTCGCACGAACCCCCCTCAGGGTGGCCCTAGACCTCCCTTTTATAGAGGCAAGGAGAGGGTCCAGACATACAACGGGGGGCGTAGCTATGCGCTAACGTGTCTGGCAGTGGAGTTCCTAAGCCCTGTGTACATGCCAACGTGGCCGTTGGGGGAGAGCTTGGGCCCTATACATGTGATGGCGTGGCCGTCGGAGGAGCGCCTGAGTCCTGTAGGAGCACAGCTGGCAGCGCAGCGAGGATCTTGCTGACGTCTCCTTGCTGTCGTAAAGGGCTGAGAGCCACCGGCGTCATGGTGCACGCGGGGCACCATCAGTACCCGTCGCCGGGGTAAGCCAGATGGGACGTCGGTCTTGTTCCTTGTAGCCTGAGCAGGCTAGGAATAGGGAAATGATGTATCCCTTGTTAGCGCGGTCGGTCCGAGCCCAGGGTCGGTCGAGGCGGAGACTTCTCTTGAGGCCGAGGCCGGGGTCGGGCGAGGACGCGATTCCTCCCGAGACCGGGGCCGAGGCCGAGTCCGGGGGTCGGGTGAGGCGGAGACCTCCTCCCGAGGCTGGAGCCTTAGGTCGGGCGAGGCAGAAACCTCCTCCCGAGGCTGGAGCATGAGGTCGGGCGAGGCAGAGCTTCCTGTTGCGCCCGAGGCTGAACTCGGTGGTTGATCGTGACTTGTTGTCAGTCATCGCCGGGGTGGCTGACACGGCAGTCGGAGCGGAGCGAGCGGCGCTGTTTTCCTGTCATATCAGACAGTAAAGAAGAGGGGCGAAGTGACTATGGTCACTTCGGCCTGCCCGTCTGAGGCGCGTGTGTTAGGATACGGCATCAGGCATCCCCTGCATTTAATGCGCCTGCGAAGCGGTCAGTTGGTGATGCGGTCTGGCCAAGGTTGCTTCACAACGAAGCCTACCCGAGCCGGGCCTTAGGAGAGCCGAGGGGGCGCCCGCTGCCTGAGGAGGCCCTCGGGCGAGGCGTGAACTTGTCTGGGACTACTGTTCCAACCCGAGGCTGGGCTCGGGTGAGATCGCGTCCCTCGGGTAGACGAAGTCTTGGCTTGAACTGCACCCGTCAGTTGGTCTGAGGGTGTTTACCAGCCATGATTAGGAGCGTTGGGGGTACCCCTAATTATGGTACCCGACAGTAGCCCCTGAGCCTCGAAGGGAGTGTTGGTACTCGCTTGGAGGCTTTTGCCGCGTTTTCGATCAGGGGACCAGCCTTTCTCGGTTTTTGCCTTGTTCTGGTGGGTGCGCGCGAGCGCACCCGCTGGGTGTAGCCCCTGAGGTCTCAGAGGAGTGGTTTGACTCCTCTGAGGTCTGAATGCTTTTCGTGGTGCTTCGGCCGGTCTGATCGTTCCCTCATGCGGCCCGGCCGTAGCCCGGGTGCGTGGTCGGGTTCCAAGTTATCAAGCTGGTTTGTTGACGCTGTCAACAGTTTTGGCCGTAGCCGGGTGCAAGAGCAGCCCCCGAGCCTCTGCACAGAGCGAGAGGACGATCAAGGACTTTCTCGACTTTTATTAGACGCCCCTTGCATCGCCTTTCCGCAAGGAGGAGGGGGGAAGCGCCATGTTGCCCTCGGAGGGCGCCGAACATGGTGTTTCCAGTGAGCTGCTAACGGGTGATCCGAGTGGACGCCCGTGCCCCGTTCGTTAGGGGTCGGCTGGTGGCCCAGAGGCGCGCTCCATAAGTACCTGCGGGTGATTTGCCGGACCCAGACCCCTTCGACAGGGTCCGAGGGCTCGATGCCTCCCTCCGGTGGGATTCCGTTACATATCGTTCCGGCCGGTCTCGGAAATGTCCTAGGGTACCTCGGGAGCGTAGCCTAAGCCTCGGCTATGTATCGAACGTACCCAGAGTCATCCCTCACTCTGCGTGCTCTGGGGCGACTGTCGAACCCTTCTGAGGGGCCAACCTACGAACCCCTGATCAGTAGTGGGCACGGAGCCCGGGCGCTTTGGGGCGGCTGTCGAACCCTTCCGAGGGGCCAGCCTTCGAACCCCTGATCAGTAATGGGCTTGAGGTCTGAGTGCTCTGGGGCGGCTGTCGAAACCCTCCCGAGGGGCCAGCCTTCGAACCCCTGATCAGTAGGAGGGCTCGGGGCCCGCTTCCTTCGCCGAGAAGGATCCTTTCCACAACATCCCCTTTCCCGATCCCTGTAGCAAGAGAGAGAGAGGAGGAGGGGAAGGATATGAATTTAAATAAGGTGGCGCACCTTTTTTTGACGCGGTCATTATGGCGAAGGCGAAGCGATGCTCGCCTCGCCTGCCAGAGGTGTCGCTTGCTCCGTCGGGAAGTTAATGCGACGGTACGGGTGATTCGTGTGGCGCCCGTTGCGCGTGCGAGCCATTCGAGGAACGGGAAGATCGCTTTTTCTTCGAGTTTTGAATTTTGCGGCGAGTTCGGGCGAAGTTTTTGAACGGTTCTCGCCCGGGCCTTTATATACTCGGAAGGGGGGCCGACAGTGGTTCGTCACTCTGCTATTTGCGCCTGCCTTTTGCTCTGATTTTCGCAACCTAAGAGAGTAGCCAGGGAAAAGGAAACCGCACACCTCATCTTCTCCGCCTCCACCACCTCTGCTTGGTGATGGCTGACAGGGTGACCGTTGTCCCGCCGCGCGACCCATGGCCCTCCTCCACCATCGTCACGAAGGATCTGGAGGCCCTCGTCGCTGATGGTCTGCTCCGTCCCCTCTCTAGTGGGGCGTAGCCTGAGTGGATGGCCCCGAGCGAGGTCGTCCCTTTCCCGCCGCCGGGGTACGTGGTTAGCTTCATCGCTTTCCATGAGCGGGGGTTTGGAGTGCCAGTGAGCCGCTTTATGCGGGCGCTCCTGCACCACTACGGGGTGGAGCTGCACAACCTCAACCCCAACTCCATTGCACAAGCGGCCATCTTCGCGGTGGTTTGTGAGGGTTTTCTGGGGATCGAGGTTCACTGGGATCTGTGGACCCACCTCTTCTCTGCGGAGCTCTTCGCCCTAACGACGGACACGAAGAAGGTCCGTATGGCGGTGCGGGCCGGTGGCTGCACCCTCCAGCTGAGGCAGGGGCGCGCGCAGTAGTACATCCGTGACATCCTTGTGTCTTCGAACAAGGGGTGGCAGCACCGATGGTTTTATCTCTGGAACGACGACGGGAGGCTCCCGTCGTTTTCTCAACGAGTGATGACCGCCACCGGCAGCAACTGGTGCTGGGTGCCAAACGCAAGAAACAGGAGAAGCTCCAGCCTATTATGCAAGCCTTGCAGAAGTTACAGGATGGGGGCCTTACCGCTGAGGGGGTTGTTGCCGCCATCCATCGCCGGAGGGTGCTCCCTTTGGCAGAGCGGCGGTTGCAGCTCTCGGAGATGAGACCGGGGTCGATCTGGAGGGCTCGCAGATGTCCTCGGCCTCCCTTCCTGATGACGACCTCCGCAGGCGGGTAGCGGGTACGGTAGGGAGGCTGGAGGCCGGCGCCCTTACCCAGTCTGCGATGCGTCCCGACCATGGGTATGTTTCCCTGGTAAGTATCCGATCCTTCTCCCGTACTGCGCCGAGTTGCCTCCGATTCCCATTGTTGGGGTCTTTGCTCTTCCAGGTGTTAAGTTTTTACAAACCCGCCCCGCCGCGGGTCCCGGAGGACGCGTTGGACCGAGCCATGCGGAGGGTCACCGTGGAGGAGAAGAATAAGAAGGACGCGGAGAAGGCTCGGGCTCACGAGCGGATGCGAGCTCGGGACACCTTGGAGAAGCGTCGTCGGAGACAAGAGAGGGACGGGCTCCCGAGGGAGCCGTCGCCAGAGACGCCCGACGATGATGATGACGATGATGATGACGAGGATGACAACATGATGGCCCATCTTGGCCTCAGCCTGGACCCGGGGCCGGGCCAGGGGTTGCCGTGCCTGCCTCCAAGTGGGCTGGTACCAGCAGTGCCCGAGGCCGGGACATCGGGGTCCCAGTCCGAGGAGCGGAGGCAGGCCGAGGGGGCACCTAGCCCCTCGGCCGGGGTGGCTGCGTTGACTCCAGGGAGTCAGGCCGACCCCTCTGTCTTCCAGGGGCAAGTGCCCGTGCCGGTCGCGCAGGAGGTCAACCCTCCGGCCGCTGCGGTGACGCCTGGGCAGGCTGCTCCTTCGGCGCCTCGGGCGCCCGAAGTGGGCGCGGTGCCGAAGTCGGTAGCAGGGCAACCATTGGCAGCACCCGCGGGGATCGAGGCCCGAGGGACCTCCCCACAGGCTCGATTGGCCTTGGTCCGGAGCGGGTAAGTGTCTGAGAATGCCTCTGTTTTAGCTTCTTTTGTCGTGTGCCTTGAACTTGCTTTCTCTCTTCCTTTCAGCAAGCGGAGGCAGGGTCTGACCGGCCTGACCCCCACGAAGGCCCTTAAGATGGTGCCGACGTCTGCAGCCGGTGCCGCGGCGCGCCATGCCGGTTGGGTGGCCTCCGCACAGGATGCTCTCGTGCGGGGGGCCCAGGCGGCCTGAGCTGCCATGGGGCAAGCTTCCCAAGCCGACCCCTTCGTCGAGGTGGTCGTCGTGCCGGGGGGCTGCTAAGCGGCCGTGGCTCCGAGCTCGCCTGACGTGTTACCGGTGTCGGCGTCGACTTCTGCCGTGGTCGTTGCTGATTCGCCCGCGGAGCCGTCCATCGTCCCCGATGTCCCCGTTCCTGGCCCAGAGGAGGGGGCCAACGCTGTTGTCGAGGTCGGCAACCGGAATCTCGCCACCTTAGCCGAGGGGGAACCCAGCGCGTCGGTGGCGAGGGTGCCCGACGTGTTGACTGCAGGGGAACCCAACGCCTTGGCGGAGGAGCACTCAACGCCGCGTCCCTTCTCGGGGGGTGGCGCCCTCATCCCCGCGCAGCGCAACCCCAATGAGTGGCGTGGGCAGGCGTTCTGGTTCTGGAGCCGCGGCGCCTCGAAACCCCTCCTCGTCCTCAACGATGAGCAGGAGGAGCAGTCTCGGGATGAGCTCCGTGAGTATGCCGAGGCGGCGATGGGGTCGCTTCGGTCGACCATGGAGATCCTTTCCAGGGACGTTCCCAGGGTCCTCCAGGTAAGGATTTCAGTCGCGTACCTTGCGTGGCCAAGGCATTCTTTGTAATATCTTGTCTTCCTTGCTCAAGAACTGGCAGATGTAAGCACCGCCAAGTCGCTGTTCATCCACCGCGAGAGCGGCGTCTGGGGTTCGCTGCGGTCCCAGAGGGCCGCGCTTGCCTAGGCTAACGAGCGCCTTGCCCGACAGGGCACCGAGCTGGCGGACCTTCGGCTGCTTCGTGATGATCTGAAGGCGGAGGCAGCGGCGGCGCAGGCGGAGGCACAACAGTGGCAGCTGGAGCTCGGCCAGGCCATCGACGAGCGGGACCAATCTCGGAACCAAGCTGCCCAGGCCGCGGGCCGGGCGGAGGCCCTTGAGGGTCAGCTGGCAGAGGCGTCTACTCGGGCCGGGGCCCTTGCGGTGGACCTGGCCGTGGCCATCGGATCAGCCCAGTCAGCCCAAGTCGTGGCCTCGCAGGAGCGTGCCTGGGCTGAAGGTACGTGTCGCCTGCTTCGTGACTTCGATTCCGCTTCACTCTTCAACTCGTGTCTAAAGAATTTTGATCGGTTATGTGCAGAGCTTGAAAGGGCTCTTAATGAGTCCGCCAAGGCGCACGCCCGGGCGGCTGAGCAGAATGAGGCCGACCGTGTGACTATGTCCGAGGCTACCTCGGGCTTTTGCCGAGCCTTTGACCTCGACGACGTCCCCTCGGGTAGCTCCCCCAGAGTCATCTGTGGGCCTTGGGCGGCCATGTGCGCAGCAGACTCCATGGGGCGCTGCATCACGGCGTTAGGCGGGCCTTCGCCGTGCTCGCTTCCCACTATGATGTGGACTTGGAGCGGGTCAGCGAGGGGTACTGTCTACCCAATGATGACGAGGCCGCCCTAGCCGAGGTCCAGAGGCTTGACGCAGCCACTGAGGGCCCGAGCGCGGTGCTGGCCTCCTCCTTCAAGGTGGAGATCCTTCCACCCGCGTTGTCACCCGAGGCTGGGCCAGACCTCACCGAAGGCGGGAACGGCGCCGAGGGCGCAGCTGCTTCCCCTGTCGACGCTTGATCCTGCTGGAGCAGTTTATTCGTAGTATGCGTGTGTTCTTTGTGGCCGCCGAGGCCTAAACACTTTCATCGTCGTACCATGAAGTTACGCTTTCTTTTCCTCTTGTTTCGTGCGCCATGACTTGTTCGTTGGTAGCAGAACCACTTGTCCGAGCGAGAGTTACTTTTCATGGAAGGTGGCGAGTGGGGTATCCGTATCCCAGAGGCGTAGGAGTCCCTCAGCTCGGTCGGCCTTGCCGCTTACGTGTACTCTCGTCGTTTTTAGGATCCCGCTATCGATACAGAAGTCGAAGGCACAAAAGGTTGTTTTGGTAGAAAATTTTTCCGAGGAAAATTTTGACGCGGAGGGGGTTCCCCCCTTCTAGCCCCCGAGGGAGGGTTGGGCTTTGCTGAGGCAAGGCCAACCCTTCCTTGATGGTTAGACTTTGTGTATGTAAACGAGGTACATGAACGACTTAAAACATCTTAAGCATAGAAGCGACATAGCTGTTGGATGTTCCAAGCGTTGCTGTAGACCTCGCCTTGGTCATTGGCCAGCTTGTATGTTCCGGGCTTCAAGATCTTGGCGATGATGAAGGGCCCTTCCCAGGGAGAAGCGAGCTTGTGGCGCCCTCGGGCGTCCTGTCGCAGGCGAAGCACCAAGTCTCCCACTTGGAAGCCTCGGGACCAACGCTTTGGGCGTGGTAGCGCCGCAGCGACTGCTGGTACCATGCCGAATGTAGTAAGGCGACGTCCCGAGCCTCCTCGAGTTGGTCCAGCGAGTCTTCTCGGCTGGTCTAGTTGCTTCAATCGTCGTACGCCTTGGTCCTTGGGGAGCCATATTCTAAGTTCGTGGTGAGGACGGCCTCGGCCCCATAGACTAGAAAGAATGGCGAAAAACCCGTGGCGTGGCTCAGCGTCGTCCTCAGACTCCAGACTACCGAGGGTAGTTCTTTCATCCACCACTTGCCGAACTTATTGAGGTCGTTGTAGATCCTCGGTTTGAGCCCCTGCAAAATCATACCGTTGGCATGCTCCACCTGCCCATTCGTCATGGGATGAGCTACGGCGGCCCAGTCCACACGGATGTGGTGGTCGTCGCAGAAGTCCAGGAACTTTTTTCCGGTGAACTGCGTGCCATTGTCGGTGATGATTGAGTTTGGGACCCTGAATCGATGGATGATGTTGGTAAAAAACGCCACCGCCTGCTTGGATCTGATGCTGGTCAAGGGTTGGACCTCGATCCACTTGGAGAATTTGTCGATGGCGACCAGAAGGTGCGAGAAGCCCCCGGGTGCCTTCTGCCAAGGACCGACGAGGTCTAGACCCCACACAGCAAATGGCCAGGTGATGGGTATCGTCTGCAAGGCCTGAGCGGGCAGATGCGTCTGCTTTGCATAGAATTGACACCCTCGGCAGGAGCGCACAATCCTAGTGGTGTCGGCCACCTCGGTTGGCCAGTAGAAACCTTATCGGAAGGCATTCCCCACGAGGGCTCGAGGTGCTGCATGGTGGCCGCAAGCCCCCGAGTGTATTTCTTGCAACAGTTCTTGTCCTTGGGCGATAGATATGCATCATTGGAGGATGCCCGAGGGGCTGCGGTGATAGAGCTCTTTTTCATCACCCAGCAAGACGAATGACTTGGCACGCTGAGCCAGCCGCCGAGCTTTGGTCTTGCTGATGGGAAGCTCTCCTCGGAGGAGATATTCCAGGTACGGGGTCTGCCAGTTCGGATCTGGTGTGACCCCATTCTGTTCCTCCTCGACGGGCAAGGCCTCTTCCTTGATGGCCGAGGGTGCCTCGGATTCGGCCGAGGGTACCTCGGGCTCGGCTGAGGGTACCTCGGGCTGGGCTGAGGCTTCCTCAGGCTCGGGCGTGTCATCGATCTTGACGGATGGTTGATGTAGGTCTCTGAAGAAGACGTCAGGGGGAACCGTCATTCGCCCCGAGGCTATTTTCGCCAGCTCGTCCGCAGTCTCGTTGTACCGTCGGGCGATGTGGTTGAGCTCTAGCCCGTAGAACTTGTTTTCCAGGCGCCGGACTTCGTCGCAGTAGGCTTCCATCCTCCGGTCACGACAGTGGGAGTTCTTCATGACTTGGTTGATGACAAGCTGTGAGTCGCCTCGAGCGTCGAGGCACCGGACCCCTAGCTCGATGGCGATGCGTAGCCTGTTAACCAGTGCCTCGTACTCGACCACGTTGTTTGATGCCGGAAAATGGAGGCGAATGACGTAGCAGAGATGCTTTCCGAGGGGTGAAACGAAGAACAAGCCAGCGCCTGCTCCTGTTTCCATGAGTGACCCATCGAAGTACATGGTCCAGAGCTCGGGCTGGATTGGAGTTGTCGGTAACTGGGTGTCAGTCCACTCAGCCAGGAAGTCTGCCAAGACCTATGATTTTATGGCCTTCCGAGGAGCGAATGATAGTGTTTCGCCCATAAGCTCCACCGCCCACTTTGCTATCCTACCCGAGGCCTTGCGGCACTGGATGATCTCCCCCAGGGGGAAGGATGATACCACAGTCACCGGATGAGACTCGAAGTAGTGTCGCAACTTTCGTCGTGTCAGAATCACTGCGTAGAGTAGCTTCTAGATCTGTGGGTAGCGGACTTTGGTCTCGGAAAGCACTTCGCTGATGAAGTAGACTGGCCTCTAGACGGGCAGTGCATGCCCTTCTTCTCGTCTCTCGACTATGATCGTGGTGCTGACCACCTGAGTAGTCGCGGATACATAGATCAAGAGGGCTTCTCCTGCGGCGGGGGGCACCAGGATGGGTGTGTTCGTAAAGAGCGCCTTAAGGTTTCCGAGGGCTTCCTCAGCCTCGGGGGTCCAAGTGAAGTACTCAGCCTTCCTTAAGAGGCGATACAGAGGCTAGCCTTTCTCGCCAAGGCGTGAGATGAAGCGGCTCAGAGCCGCAAGGCATCCAATGACCCTCTGTACTCCTTTCAAATCTTTGATCGGTCCCATGTTGGTGATGGCCGCGATTTTCTCCGGATTGGCCTCGATGCCCCGCTCGGAGACAATGAATCCAAGGAGCATGCCTTGGGGGACTTCGAAGACACACTTCTCGGGATTGAGTTTCACGCCTTTCGCTCTCAGACACTTGAATGTCGTTTCAAGGTCAGAGAGGAGGTCGGAGGCTCTCTTCGTCTTGACAACGATGTCGTCAATGTAAGCCTCGACCGTTCTGCCGATGTGTTCTCCGAACACGTGGTTCATGCACCTCTGGTAAGTGGCGCCTGCATTCCTCAACCCAAATGGCATTGTAGTGTAACAGTACATGCCAAAAGGTGTGATGAAAGAAGTCACGAGCTGGTCAGACTCTTTCATCTTGATTTGGTGATAGCCTGAGTAGGCATCGAGCAATGACAGGGTTTCGCACCCAGCAGTGGAGTCCACGATTTGATCGATGCGAGGTAGAGGGTAGGGAACTTTCGGACATGCTTTGTTTAGACCAGTGTAGTCTACACACATCCTCCATTTCCCATCCTTCTTCCTTACAAGAACAGGGTTAGCTAACCATTCGGGATGGAATGCCTCTTTGATAAACCCTGCCGCGAGTAGCTTGTGGATCTCCTCGCCTATGGCCCTGCGCTTTTCTTCGTCAAAATGGTGTAGGGTTTGCTTCACGGGTCGGGCTCCAACTCTGATGTCCAGTGAGTGCTCAGCGACATCCCTCGGTATGTCGGGCATGTCCGAGGGACTCCATGCAAAGACTTTGGCGTTTGCGCGAAGAAAGTCGACGAGCACTGCTTCCTATTTGGGGTCGAGCTCGGAGCCGATCCGAACTTTCTTGCTGGCATCATTGCTGGGTCGAGAGAGATGGACTTGACCGCCTCAACTGGTTCGAAGTTGCCGGCGTGCCGCTTCGCGTCGGGCGCCTTCTTGGAGAGCCGTTCCAGGTCAGCAATGAGGGCCTCGGACTCAGCGAGAGCCTCGGCGTACTCCACGCACTCCACGTCGCATTCGTACGTGTGGCGGTACGTGGATCCGACGGTGATGATCCCATTCGGGCCCGACATCTTGAGCTTGAGGTAGGTGTAGTTGGGGACGACCATGAACTTGGCGTAGCATGGTCTTCCCAATACCGCATGGTAGGTTCCTCGGAACCCGATGACCTCAAAGGTGAGAGCTTCCTTTTGGAAGTTAGAGGGAGTTCCGAAGCAGACGGGTAAGTCGATCCGTCTGAGGGGTAGGATTCGCTTCCCGGGCGCGATCCCGTGGAAGGGTGCCGCACCGGCCTGGACTTCGGACCGATCAACCCCTAAGAGTTCCAGGGTCTCGGCGTAGATGATGTTAAGGCTGTTGCCTCCGTCCATGAGGACCTTGGAGAGCCTAACGTTGCCGATGATCGGATCGACGACGAGCGGGTACCTTCCTGGGCTTGGCACAAAGTCGGGGTGGTCGCCTTGGTTGAAGGTGATAGGCTTGTTGGACCAGTCTAGGTAGACTGGCGCTGCCACCTTTACCAAGCAGGCTTCCCGGCGCTCCTGCTTGCGGTGCCGAGCCGAGGCGTTCGCCGCCTGCCCGCCGTAGATCATGAAGCAGTTATGGACTTTCGGGAATCCCTCTTCCTTGCCGCCCTCCTTCTTGTCGTTATCATGGCCCTTGCCATCCTCCGTCGGGGGCCCGGTCTTATGAAAGTAGCGCCGGAGCATGACACATTCTTAGAGGGTGTGCTTGACGGGCCCCTGGTGATAGGGGCACGGCTCTTTGAGCATTTTGTAGAACGCGTCGGCCCCTCCAGGAGGTTTTCGAGGGTTCCTGTGCTCGGCCGCAGCGACGAGATTCGCGTCTGCGGCATCGCACTTCGCTTACGACTTGTTTTTAGCCTTCTTCTTTGTGCCCCGCTGGGCAAGCGCCTCAGGGGCATCTGTCTTTGGCTCTCCCTGAGGCTGCTTGTCCTTTCGAAAGATGGCTTCGACCGCCTCTTGACCCGAGGCGAACTTGGTGGCGACGTCCATCAGTTCGCTCGCACGGGTGGGAGTCTTGCGCCCTAGTTTGCTCACCAGGTCTCGGCAAGTGGTGCCGGCAAGGAAAGCCCCGATGACATCTGAGTCGATAACGTTGGCCAGCTCGGTGCGCTGCTTTGAAAACCGCCGGATGTACTCTCGGAGGGACTCCCCTGGCTGCTGGCGGCAGCTTTGGAGGTCCCACGGGTTCCCAGGGCACACGTACGTGCCTTGGAAGTTTCCCGCGAAAGCTTTGACCAGATCGTCCCAGTCAGAGATCTGCGCAGGAGGCAGATGCTCTAGCCAGGCTCGGGCGGCGTCGGAGAGGAAAAGGGGTAGATTACGGATGATGAGGTTGTCATCATCCGCCCCTCCCAACTGGCATGCCAGTCGGTAGTCTGCGAGCCACAGCTCCGGCCTCGTCTCCCCCCGAGTACTTGGTGATGGTAGTCGGGGCTCAGAAACGGGCAGGGAACGGCGCTCGTCGTATGGCCTGGCTGAAGACTCGCGGACCGGGTGGTTCGGGCGAAGGACTGTGATCCTCCTCACTGTTGCAGCGTCCCCCACGCCTAGGATGGTAGCCTCGGCGCACCTTCTCGTCGAGGCGGGCTCGATGGTCGAGATGGTGGTGCTCATTGCCGAGGCGTTCCTGGGTGGCGGGCGCCTCGTCCCGCGTGCGCTCGGGATGGACCGAGGCTTCCCGAATGCGCCGGGAGGACACCGCGTGATGCTCCGAGGGGTCAGCTCGCCTGCGGGAGGCGGAGCTCTCGGCTCATCGAACCGCGGCGCCTTCTAGGAGATTCTTGAGTTCGCCCTAGATACCCCGTCCCTCGGTGGTGGATGGCTCCGGCATGGCTCAAAGCAGCATCGTCGCTGCAGCTAGGTCCTGGCCAGACCCACTGACGGCCGGGGGCAGCGCTGCCCTGGCATTGTCGACAATGCGGCGCCGGATGTCTTGGGCCCGATGACAGGCTTCTCCGGCGAGCGTTCGGCCTGCCCACTCCTGTTCGATGTTCTGTCGGAGCTGTACAAGCCGGCCTGCTTCCCCGTCGACCCAGGCCTGCATCTCACGGATTTGCTCGAGCTGTATGCCCTGACCCCCCGTAGGGACTGGGACCATAGCTAGCTCCCGCGGGATGTCAACGCGAGATGCGGGCCTAGGGGGATCGTCAACCTCTGGCATACCGAGGTGGTTGCCTTCATTATGATCTCCCAGATCGATGTGGAAACATTCGCAACTTGGGCCGTAACCCTCGTCGTCAAGGTCATGGCCATCGTCAGCACAATCGGAGAGGCAGTGGTCACATGCGGACATGAAGCCCCGCATGGCACTGGGGTCATTGAGGGCAGAGAAATCCCAACCGGAGTCGGGGTTGTCCTCTTCCTCAGAACCCGCCGGTCCGAAGCTTGAGACGACTGTCAGCCGGTCCCAGGCCGACCACATGTGGTACCCCGGAAGGTTTGGATACGCCTTTATGAAGGTGCTCACCATAGTGGGGTCGCTAGGTGGATCGAAGCTGAACCGAAAAGGTACGAGATGGAAAACAGACGGTACCTCTTGGTCGTTGGACGGTGGTGAAGTCGTGTCGGGGGCAAAGCACACCGTCATCTCAGGTACTGTGACGGAACCTTCCAAGTCATTAGGCCCACCTACAGTTGTCCTTGTCTAACAGACATCAGACAACCCTGTAGATGTTCCTGAACCACTTGACAAGTTCGGTATCTTTTCTTACCTTTCCAGGAACGTTTCACCCGTCTTGCAGACATTACAGAACATCGGAGATATCGAAATACGGAAGTGATTACATAAACTTACATTTATTAAAAAGTAAGGTTAAGTTGCTTATTACAGACCAGAAATATAAACGAGTGTTGCGTAGTATTATTACATAACCAAGGGAGGCTAAAACTCCTCCCGATAAGTTTTTACATAAAAGTTTTCTTATGGAGGACCAGGTCCTCCCGCATCTTCACTCTTGCTTTTCCTCCTGAGGAACCACCTTGGTACAGAAGCAACAGAAATCTGCTACTTCCTCACCTAAAAACAATGAGGGAATAAACCCTGAGTATGGAATTACTTAGCAAGTCTTACCCGACTAAAGAAAAGACTCTCAAGGGTATGCTGGTTATAAGGGGGGTCAAGGTAAGGTATCTCAAGATCAATGACTCTGTTGTTGCATAAATGCTTACTAAAAGTGGATCCTTAAAAATCCAATTTTATTGTCAAGTTAGGTAATCTTACCTACATCTAGAGTTCTTGCTAGCCTAGTTCAAACACTCATCCTGAACTAGCCAAGTTCTTAATCCATCCTTCATCTTTACTGGAGTTCTACGTATAGGGCAGTGACCAAGTCTTCATAACCGCGAAGGTACGGCGATCCGAATCGATTATACTCAGCTGAGGATCTCCGATCACACGACATATGTAGCACTTAACCCTTGCATATGTCAACCCGCCACCGGGTTTCTTAAGACCAGATCAGGTTCACGCAAACCGAGAGCACAGATACACCACCGTCCAGCCTCTTGCTACGGAGGGTACACACTACTCTCACCACCGCTCCATGCCCATTTCGTGTTATCTTATTCTGGCCTTAGTCTGCCCGAGGCAAGGCTTACCCATGACGAGGTATGTGACCAGTTAAAGGGTCCTCGGTCATCAAGCCTACATCGACACGGTCCTTAATCGACGCAGACGGAGACACTACACCGAGACTCTCTTCTCGTGCAAGTCACCCGCCCGGTCTTAGCTTAATCATTTCAAAACCCAAAGCTTGGTACCTGACAGAGGTACATCTTTTCCGATGTTGAACCCATTACGGCCATAATGGATTCACCATCAAGTTTTATTTTCAAAAACATCCCTCCCACTTTGCTAATCATCTTTTGTAAAACAAAACCTTTTGTTTTGCTAGAGCAATACTAAGCATAGTAAAAACCTTTTGTAAAAGCAGGGTTTCAAGGAAGGTAATCAAATTCATGGAAGGTAATGCAGGAATTGTTTAAGCATTCAACTCCTATCACCTAATGCATCAATCAAGTGTGAAGGATTTTAAAAACATCAAGGAGGGTGGCAAATGCACCGAGGCTTGCCTTCGTTAGTAGGTGAGTCAGGCTCAGGCCTGCAGATGTCAAAGCAAAGACAAGATCCTGCCTGAGAGTCCGAAGGTGGTGGTGCCTTTTCTTCACTCACTTCAACTTCTTCTTCGTTTTCTAAACATAACCACATATATGTATATATAAGAATGAATGCCATGTAATGCTCATGAGAGTGCAAAGATAATAAAAACTTATTATCTAAGGTCTTGAATACAACTTTCCTTCACGGAACTCCGAGAACTTAGGGTTTCCGGAGTCAGTAAAGGAGTTCATAGAGCAGGGGTGGGGGTTTTGGGTTCTAGTTATTAAACAAGGTCCAAATCAACCCAAATTTTACCCAAGGCTTCTAAATACTGTATAGAGCTTATGTAAAAAGTTTGAGCAATTTTGGGATTATTATCTATTTTCTAAAAATCCAGAACCAATACTTTAAACTACTTTAAATGCCTTAAAATTCCTTATTTCCTCTAAAAATTATAAAACTATTTTTATTAAATTCTAGGGAAAATAAGAAGTCTAGGAAAATTGGTTTCACAATTTTAGAATTTTTCTACAATTTTTAACAAATTTCCAAAGCTCTATTGAAAAAGAAAAAGGAAAAGGTTGCAACAGTGATGGGCTGGTTTCAGCCCATCGGCCCAGTCCAGAGGGGAAAGCGCACGCGTGCGCCTGCACCCTGGCGACTTTGCACAGAGGTCCTCGGGGTTTGGCTAATCAGAACTGGCTTCTATCACTATTACACGGTGTCGCTGACAGATTGCAGAGAAGCCCCTGCAGTTCTAACTCTTCGCAGAGGGAGGTCCTCGACGGCGTTTACGCACAGCCGAGCTCCGGCGAGCACCTGTACCGGCCGACTGGGGTAATGACTAAGGTCTCTGAGCGGCTGACATGTAATTGGATCCATCCCGACCAGTTCCCCCAACCCAATTTCATTAATGGTCACAAGGATTGCTCTGGCCACGGTGACCGTGAACATCGCGGCAAGACAGTCTCGTTCCCGGCGATCTAAGGCTACTTCGTGTAAATTGGTGGTTCGGCTAGCATCATGGAGTTATGAGAAGACTCAAACGAGGAAGAGAGGAGAATGAGCTGACCGGAAAGGGGCTGGCCGCGGTGAGGTACTCCTCGCGGTGGCGGAAACCGAATTGGGGGAAGTGAGCGATTCTCCGGCTATGGGGGCTAATCGGAGACGAGGGTGGTGGCTATGGCTTCGCAATTCGGAGACGAAGGTCGGAGCTCGGTTGATTTGAGCGAAGAGAGCGAGGATGGGGTGAATTTATAGGCGCGGTGAAGCACAGCCGTGGCCACGGTGATAACCATTGCCGGCCACAGCTGGCGATTAACGGCGACGTCAAGCGCTACCCTTTCCTTACGGCTTGCCATGTCCCAGCTGCAACAGTAACACGGCCAAGTCGATGCGGCGTGGAGGAACGAAGGTGAGCGGCGCCGATGATCGAACACGGCCGGGAGGAGGGATGGCCGCGTGGCAGCCGGAGTTAGTGCCCTCCACCGCGGCGGTCTTACCCGAAGCAAAAGGATCTTCGCTCGAAGATGCTCGCCGCCCGATCATCTCGACCCCGACGCAAATCGCGGCGCGGATAGGTCATCGGCGGTGAGATTTTTCTGCCGCGGTGATCTGATCCACCATAAGGCACTGTACCATGGCAAGTGCTTCATCAGTACGCCTGACAGCCATAGTTTAGGGCTGGATTTCTTCCAAATTTCTATGGCAGCATCCCTGAGTCTCTGCATCAAAGTTGTAGTGCTACATACCAGCTACAAATCGACTATAGGAATTAAACTCGGTTGAGCACTGGATCATGCTCAGAATTGAGCTTGAAGTTGATGTCAGTCCACTGTTAGTCTGAAAACTCAGACCTTAACAGCCTGACAACCAGATATTGAGCATGATTATCTCCAGATTTCTCTTAACAACTATGCTCATCCCCTTAAGCAAAGTTGTTCTCCTTAGTTTGGTCTACAACTTTGATGTGGTGACCTAGGGCAAAAACCCTATGATTAAAAAGTTACAAAGCTCAAAAGTTGAGCCCATAACACTGTTTTTCAGACTTAGGATAGAACTCAATTGAGGTCTATTTTGCAATTAGGTCCAAAACTTAGGGTTCAGCTTGTAAATTCACATATGAGTGACCCAAATGGCTTAAGATACTTATTTAACTTGGTTTTTGCACTTTAGTCCAAAAGTGGACTAATTTTGCACATAGGTCCCTAGGGTTTGATTTTAGGGTTTTTCAGGGTTCCAATTAGGGTTTTTGGTATCCCAGGGGTATAAATGTGATTCAACTTTATTCTTGGGAATATTTCATGACTATTTCCCTAAAACTTTTTGGTTTTCTCAATTTGGGTTATGTCTTACCCCTTTAATCCCCACTTAGGGTTAAGTTCCCTATCCAGGGTTCTATTTGCAAAACACTAAAACAAAACAACTTGTTAGAAATTTTTACCTAGTGAATGCACTCTAGGTGTGTCAAACATATGCAATGCCAATGTTTATGATGCTATGCTCAAGTTTTAGTTAAGTAACACCAGGGGCGTTACATCCTTCCCCCCATAAAAGAATCTCGTCCCGAGATTAAAAGTCCTAGGGTGAGTAATGGAAAAGGAAATGTGTCACATTCTTATTTCCTTATTTCTGGTACAAGGCAGGGGGTGGTGTGGGGTTCACTCCTTTATTACAATAACTATACACACTTTACAAATTACATGAGGCTAAAAAGCCTGGGAAATTCTTATCTAAAAAGTCTTGAGTTTCCCATGTAGCCTCTTCTTCAGAATGTTGGTTCCATTGTATCTTGTAGAACTTAAGAGTTTTTCTCTGGGTAACCCTGTCCTTTTGATCCAAGACACGAATAGGGTGCTCAGAATATGTCAGGTCTGGTTCAAGGACAACATCTGTCACTTCCACGGTTCGATCTGGTACCCAAAGACATTTCTTCAATTGTGACACATACAACACATTATGTACAGTAGACAAGGTTTCGGGGAGCTGCAGTCGATACGCCACTGGTCCACATTGCTCAAGTACAGGGAATGGACCAATGTACCTGGGTGCAAGCTTCCCTTTTATCCCGAAACGCGATACACCCTTTGTTGGGACCACGCTTCGTCGCCGAAGGTCCTGCAGAAAGAAACAGCTTCGGCTGAAGCTGCTTGTACGTGACGCCGAAGGCATCATTCATGAAGTTTCGGTATTATAACATATCCGAAGATGAAGGGTCGAACCGACCTAAAGATGGAATGACCTTTTAGCTCATAGGGGTCTGAGTCATTGTTGTAAACTTTTATGAGGGGCATGATTGTAATTCTTCACAGGCTGTGTCCTGTGCCTATAAATAGTGAACAGTATTCCTTTACTGTTCACGGATTCCTGTAATTGCAATCAGATCACTCGGAAATTGTCATTTGTCAAGGCAGAGGTATAAATGTATTTAAATGTTATGTTAAAACATCTAAGATTTACAAAATATATAAATGATGTCATTTATTTTCAATTTACTTATCTTTAATACTTTATATCCTGCGTCATCTCATATTACTTTTAAGAGTTTAATTACGAAGGTAATACCTTCGTAATTCCATCATTGTAACCTTCGTCCGAAGTTCATTAAATCCTTGGGGAAATAATGCTTCAGCGGACGAAGGACATCGATATTTAACATTTTATGTTGCCTTGTTCTTAATTCATAGCATTTGAGAACAAGTCCCCAACATTGGCGCCCACCTCCGGTCAACACACTTCCACTTTTTTGAGCTGATGGCTTCGCTCAACAATCAAGCTGGAGCTGCTTCGGCCCCGAAGCTGGTACTCCCGATAACAGGCGGTTCATGCTCAGAGCCAGCCAACAAGAAGCAGAAGAAGGAAGCACAGAGAAGGGTACAACACGTCGGGGTGCAAGGACCCTTCATCAAGTCAAGATGGTCTCACATTCCAATTACCTTCTCCCAAGAGGATCTTCAACTCAAGGATTACCCACACAATGATGCTATGGTTATCTCTTGTGTGATCAAAGGATTTCTGGTCCATAATGTTTTGGTTGATACAGGCAGCGTAGCTGATATCATATTTGCTAAAGCTTTCAGACAAATGCAAGAGCCCGAAGACAAGATCCATGATGCTACGCACCCTCTTTGTGGCTTCGGAGGATGGCAAATTGTAGCACTTGGGAAGATCACCATGCCAGTAACCTTCGGATTTGTTAACAATACAAGGACTGAACAAATTGTGTTTGACATTGTTGACATGGAGTATCCTTACAATGCTATCATTGGTCGTGGTACTCTCAATGCCTTCGAAGCAATTCTTCATCCAGCTTACCTTTGCATGAAGATACCTTCGGACCAAGGGCCCATCGCTATTCATGGAAGTCAGGAAGCTGCCAGAAGGGCCGAAGGAAATTGGACAGATTCAAAAGCGATCCATAACATAGATGGAGCTGAAGCTTGTGAGCAGTACAAGTTCAGAAGGGAAAAAAGCTGCTTCGGCTGATCAGCCGAAACCCATGCTCTTATGTGAGGACATAGCAGAGCAGAAGGTGCTATTGGGATCTCAATTGTCCGAAGAACAGGAGAAAACCTTGATACGGTTTTTGTTCAACAATAAAGATGTTTTTGCTTGGTCAGCTAATGATCTTTGCGGAGTTAACAGGGATGTTATTGAGCACTCACTCAATGTTGACCCATCTTTCAGACCCAGAAAGCAGAGACTTCGGAAGATGTCTGATGACAAGGCCGAAGGTGCTCGGAATGAAGTGAAAAGACTCCTCAGTGCTGGAGTTATTAGAGAGGTAAAATACCCAGAATGGTTGGCTAACATTGTTATGGTGAAGAAGGCCAATGGTAAATGGAGAATGTGTATCGATTTTACTGATCTCAATAAGGCCTGTCCAAAGGACGAGTTTCCATTGCCAAGGATAGATTCCTTGGTTGACGCAGCAGCTTCTTCAGAGCTTATGAGTCTGCTGGATTGTTATTCAGGCTATCATCAAATCTGGATGAAGAAGGAGGATGAACCGAAGACCAGCTTCATAACCCCTAGTGGAACATATTGTTACCTTCAGATGCCTGAGGGGCTTAAGAATGCTGGAGGAAGCTTCAGCAGAATGACAGCGAAGGTTCTCCATTCTCAGATAGGCAGGAATGTGCTAACTTATGTTGATGATATCATTGTAAAAAGCACGAAGCAAGATAATCACATTGCTGATCTGCAGGAGACCTTCGCTAATTTTAGACAGGCTGGTTTAAAGCTAAACCCAGAAAAATGTGTCTTCGGAGTGAAGAAGGGGAAATTTCTTGGTTGCCTAGTTTCAACAAAAGGAATTGAGGCTAATCCAAACAAAATCGAAGCTATCCTTCGAATGGAACCACCAAGTACAAAGAAAGGGGCTCAAAGATTGACAGGAAGACTGGCATCTCTCAACAGATTCATATCCAGATCAGCAGAGAGAAATTTGCCATTTTTTGAAGTGCTGAAGTCAGCCGAAGTTTTTCAGTGGGGACCAGTCTAGCAGAAAGCCTTCGAAGAGCTGAAGCAATATTTAATAGATCTAACAACACTAACTCCACCAACGCCAGGGGCTCCTTTGTTATTATATGTGGCAGCTTCGCACTCAGCGGTAAGTGCAGCACTTGTTCAGGAGAAGCTTGAAGGCCAAGTCAAAAAGCAGGCCCCAATATACTTTGTGTCCGAAGTTCTTAGTTTATCAAAGAAAAATTATACAGAATTGGAGAAGGTACTGTATGCTGTTTTTATGGCTTCCAGGAAGCTTCGGTATTATTTTCAAGCTTACAACATAATTGTTCCTTCTTCACAACCTTTGAAGGATATTATAAGAAACCGAGAAGCTACTGGAAGGATTGGAAAATGGGCTGCAGAGCTCAATGAATTTTGTATTGATTATGTCCATAGATCTTCGATTCAGTCCCAAGCGTTAGCAGACTTCATTGCTGACTGGACGCCAGGGGCTCAGGAAGAAGAAATGAATAAAGATGCCGAAGCATGGACAGTGTTCTGCGATGGGTCTTGGGGAACCTTCGGAGCAGGAGCAGCTACTGTGTTGGTTTCACCTTCCAAAGTTAGAACTTGTTATGCGGCAAGACTTGATTTCAGTTGCACAAATAATATTGTTGAGTACGAAGCTCTGCTCTTGGGTCTTCGGAAATTAAAGGCAATGGGAATCAGAAGGGCAATTCTTAAAACTGACTCCCAAGTTATTTCTGGTCATATTGACAAGAGCTATAAAGCAAGAGATCCGAAGCTTGAAAAATATCTAGATACAGTCCGAAGGATTGAGGCTTCCTTTGAAGGATTCTCTGTCAAAAATATTCCTCGCGGAGAAAATGAATATGCTGATCTATTAGCCAAGTCAGCGGCACAGGGGCTGCCTTTACCTTCGGATGTATTTTTTGAAACAATAAAAGCACCTTCAGTTGAGCTTCTTGAAAGAGCGGTCCTCAACATATCCCCTGTCTATAGTGAAGATTGGAGAACTGAAATCATCTCTTTCCTTCAGGGTAATTTTCTTTCAGATGACGAAGCTTACAACAGAAGGATAGAAGCAAGAGCTCGACCATATGTTATTATAAAAGGGCAATTATACAAGCGTGGGGTCTGTTCCCCGTTGCTCAAGTGTTTGTCCAGAACTGAGGGTATAGAATTGATGAAGGAAATACATGCATGCCTGTGTGGATCTCATATCGGATCTAGGCCTTTGTTGGGAAAAGTTTTTCGCCAAGGATTTTATTGGCCAAAAGCAGCTTCGGATGCAGCGGAACTAGTGCAAAAGTGCGAAGGTTGTCAGAAATGTGCAAGAGATCAAAAACAACCTTCGTCTCTAACTCAGTTAATACAACCCACTTGGCCGTTACAAAGGTGGGGCCTTGATTTGTTAGGTCCGCTACCACCAGCACAAGGAAATTTAAGATATGTTGTAGTGGCAGTGGAATATTTTTCTAAGTGGATTGAGGCAAAGCCTTTAGCCACAATAACTTCGGTCACCGTCCAAAAGTTTTTCTGGCAAAACATTGTTTGTCGCTTCGGAGTGCCGAAGGCCATTACTGTGCACAATGGAACGCAGTTTGACTCCGAAGTTTTCAAAGAGTTTTGTGACCCAATTGGCACGAAGATCCATTTTGCGTCAGTTCGGCATCCAGAATCAAATGGACTAGTTGAAAGAGCCAATGGGATCATAATGACAGGAATAATGAAGTCAGTTTTCAATCAGCCTAGGGGAAAGTGGCCAGAAGAATTAATCAAAGTGGTGTGGAGCCATAACACAACAGCGTCAAGATCAACAGGCTTTATGCCATTTAAACTATTGTTCGGTGACGAAGCAATAACACCGGAAGAAGCCAAAGCAGGATCTATAAGAACAATAGCTTCGGCAGAAGGCGAAGATGAAGCTGATTGCTCTGTGGAAAAGGATGCTATAGAGGGGATCAGGCTTCAGGCTGTGGAAAACATTAATAAATACCAAGCCGAAACAATAAAATGGCGTGACAGAAAGGTTCGGTTGAAGAACATTAAGCCAGTACATTTGGTGCTTCGGAGAGTGGCCAACCCGGACACAGTAGGCAAACTACAGCTGAAGTGGGAAGGCCCTTTCTTGGTAGTATCTTCGTCAAGACCTGGTTCCTACAGATTAAAGGATATGGACGGCAACGACATCCCTAGATCGTGGAACGCGGATGAGCTTCGGCGATATTATGTTTAGCTTGATGTAATTTTCTCTATTCCTTTTTTCTGGCACCCTTTTCCTTTCCAAAGGGGGAGAAAGGTTTTTAATGGGGCCGCAACATGTAATTTTCCTTATTTCAAGTCTATAAGAATGATATCCCCCAAAAATGTAAATGTAAATGCAAAGGAAAAAGAAAAGAAAACAGGGAAAAACTCAAAAGTCGTTCCTAAGGGAATACAGAGCTTGCAGCGAAAAGTCAACGCTGATTCCGCCGAAAGTAAAAGGCGAAGAAGCTCCTAAGGGAGGCTTACAGCGAAAAATAAACGCTGATTCCGCTGAAAGTAAAAGGCGAAGAAGCTCCCAAGGGAGGCTTACAGCGAAAAGTCAACGCTGATACGCCGAAAAGTAAACGACAAAAAGATTCGAATCGTTCCTAGCGGGATGAAAGGGCTGTGATCATGATTTTTGAACATGTGTCTCAATATTCATTTGCACAATACATTCCATCATGTCATTTGCATTCATAAACATTCATTTAGACATCTATAGAATCATCATCATACCACACGAAAAAGACAGGTGCTTCGGCAATGAGAAAAGACTTCGAAGGAAAAAAAAAATTTTATGCTTCGTTGTGTACGAAAAGAAGGGAAGGTGTTTTTCGCCTTCGGCTCAAAAGAGGAGTTTCGTCCACAGCAAAGCAGATTGGATGAAGATAATGAAAACAAAATATATTACAAGGTATGTCCACAGGATACAACATATTTTTTAAGCTCTTCTTTTTCAGCATCTGTTAATTCTTGTCCAAGTAAATCTTGAAATTTAAAATCTCCTTCTTCAAAAACGTCTTCAACTTGCTTTTTCTTCTTTTCAGTAGCTGCGCTTGCCGCGACCGCAGCAGCTTCTTCTTCAGCCATTTTCAGGAGTATATTATCAATAACTTCAAGTGTGTCTTCCAGGTTCGGATCTTCTGTGGCCCCGGCAGTTTCGGCTCCGCCGGTTTCAGCTTTGGGGGTTTCCATTCTGGTGGCTTCGGCTGCGGTACCTTTGGCGGTTTCGGCGGTCTTGGCAACAACAATTTTTGATACCGATGTCGGTGACGGTGTCCCATGGATCACATCTGTCACTTGAATGATTCTTCGTTTTTTCGGCTTCGCAGGACTTTCTACTGCCGAAGTCTCTTTGTCCTTCTGAAAAAACTTTGTCAGTTCCGGTGCCAGCGGACTTAGCTTGACAGGCAAAGATTCAGTCATTACCTTCAAAATTTCTTCCACTTCGACAGCAGAAGGTGCCACAGACACTTCTTCATCTCGGGCCAATGTCTCCGGTCCTGGAGATGCTGGCTTCGGAGATGCAGGCTTCAGAGACGCAGCTTTTCTCTTTCTTGGAGCAATTACTTTCGGCTCAAGTTTTTCTTTCTTCTTTTCTGGTTGATCTTCGTCGTCTTTAGTTAAAACGCTGGCCACTCATTTTCTTTTTTGCCCTTCGGCACCCTTGTCTAGCCGCTCGTAGTCAGGGTATTCAAAACCTATAGCATCAAGCACTCTATTTAGCCTTCGTTTCGGCCGGGTGCCGAAGGCTGCTGTCATCAATTGATCTTCTTTTTTAGAATAATTTCCAAGAATTTCAGTACTCATTACTTCAATTGTTTCGAACCACTTTTGGCAGGGTTCTTTAAAATATTTCTTGAACTTGTAATGGTAGGGCAGGCGGACAAGTTCTCCTTCTTTCTTCTCTTTTTTGAGCCTCGGCATAGCCCATTCCTTCATAGTTGGAAATATTTTGAACGACAGAAATTCCTGCACAAGATCTCTAGTGCCAATGTGCTCGGCAATAACCCTGAATTCAGCCAACGAGATTTGAGTTGGACCTTCTGGTGTCATATTGCAGTGGGGTCTGGTCTCTCCGAATATCAATTCAAGCGGGCTCTGTACTAGCTTCTCCTTGTCATCGTCAACTTTGATGTAGAACCATTCTGACTTCCAGCCCGCCGGCCACTTGCTTCGATAGCTGATTACAGGAAACTTCATAGTCTTCCGATAGGCAAAATTATAACAACCAAAATTTTCATGTAACCCATCTTTTCTGGCCTTAGTTTGATAATGTAGCTCGTGTACCCGGCAGAAACCTTCGGCAAATGGCTCCACCCCCTGGCTTCGGAGAGCCCAAATATAAACACTAAGCCTAACAATAGCATTAGGAGTTAATTGATGAAAATAGATACCAAACTTTTTTAGCACATCGGCAATCATCCTATTCAAAGGAAATCTCAAACCAGCTTTGAGGAAACTCTTGTAAATCACTATTTCATCCTTCTCTGGCTTCGGGGTAGTTTCCTCTCCTCCGAAGCGAATCAGCTTCTTCTCATCTTCGCTAAAGTAGCCCGATTTTACCATCTTCGGGAAATCAGCCTTGGAGATTGTTGACTTTCCGAAGTCCAGGTGGCTAGGCTTGCTTGGTATTGCGATAGTGTGATCATCTTCAGAATCAGTCTCTTCAATATCTGCTTGTTCTGCTTCAGCAGCAGGGGCGATCTCCGATGTCACCAATCCACTTCGCCTCATCGCTTCCGAGATAGGGATAGTTTCCGCAGCTTCGGCTTCGTCTCCTTCGCGCTCAGCCCTAGCAGTAGAGCGCACTCTGGCCATTTGATTTTGAGTATCTTGAAAATTGCTCAGAAATTAATAACCTCTTTCCCAAAGCCCTTCTTCTGACGAAGCAGACGCCAAACTAGAGCTTCGTTCGAATGCAAAAGTCAAGCTTCGGCTATGGTTAAAAATTTTGGCAGCAAAACAGTGCAGTAGCAATGAATGTTGTGGTAACTTCACACCTACCCGTCTGTTTATATAGTCTTGCAGGAAGGAAGGTGAATCGTTAGGATTTTTACACCAAGCAAACGATTGCTCGCACCCGCTGAACGGTGGACCGCAAAAACCAGAATAGTGAACCTGCATGGTGGAATCACTACACGCTCGAAAATTGTATCGTTTCTCGACAACGAGCTCAGGGAAGGTGTTTTTCGGACCTTCGGCTTCCTGAAGCCTAAGAGACTTTTTTCACGGATCAAGCTCGTTACGAAAAACGATCTAGCACCGTGAAGGGGCTACTATTGGGACCACGCTTCATCACCGAAGGTCCTGCAGAAAGAAACAGCTTCGGCTGAAGCTGCTTGTACGTGACGCCGAAGGCATCATTCATGAAGTTTCGGTATTATAACATATCCGAAGATGAAGGGTCGAACCGACCTAAAGATGGAATGACCTTTTAGCTCATAGGGGTCTGAGTCATTGTTGTAAACTTTTATGAGGGGCATGATTGTAATTCCTCACAGACTGTGTCCTGTGCCTATAAATAGTGAATAGTATTCCTTAACTGTTCACGGATTCCTGTAATTGCAATCAGATCACTCGGAAATTGTCATTTGTCAAGGCAGAGGTATAAATGTATTTAAATGTTATGTTAAAACATCTAAGATTTACAAAATATATAAATGATGTCATTTATTTTCAATTTACTTATCTTTAATACTTTATATCCTGCGTCATCTCATATTACTTTTAAGAGTTTAATTACGAAGGTAATACCTTCGTAATTCCATCATTGTAACCTTCGTCCGAAGTTCATTAAATCCTTGGGGAAATAATGCTTCAGCGGACGAAGGACATCGATATTTAACATTTTATGTTGCCTTGTTCTTAATTCATAGCATTTGAGAACAAGTCCCCAACACCCTTCATTGGTGCAACCTTCAGGTAGACATAGTCCCCTTCAAGAAAATATAAAGGCATTCGCCATTTGTCTGCATAATTCTTCTGACGAGCTTGCGCTTTCTTCATATTATGAATTATTTTCTGAACCTTTTCTTCGACCTCCTTCACCATATCAGGCCTAAAGAAGTACCTTTCTCCTGGTTCAGACCAATTTAGCGGAGTACGACATCGTCGTCCATATAAAGCTTCGAAGGGTGCCATCTTGATACTTTCTTGATAGCTATTATTATATGAAAACTCCGCTAAAGGCAAACATTCATCCCATTTTTGTGAGAAGTCCAGAACACATGCTCGTAACATATCTTCGAGTATTTGATTAACCCTCTCAGTCTGTCCACTTGTTTGAGGATGATAGGCCGAACTGTGGAGTACCTTAGTACCCAGGGACTTATGAAGCTCTTCCCAGAATTTGGATACAAATTGTGGTCCACGATCCGACACTATAGTCTTTGGAACACCGTGCAAACTAAGAATGCGAGCAATGTATAATTCCGCATAGGTGATGACAGGATATTTTACTTTAACCGGGAGGAAGTGGGCGATCTTGGTAAGTCGATCAATGATAACCCAAATAGAGTCATACCCTTTTGCGGTCTTGGGCAATCCCACAATGAAGTCCATACTTATGTCTTCCCATTTCCATGTCGGTATTGGTAGAGACTGTAATGGACCGGCAGCTTTTAAGTGTATGGCCTTGACACGTCTGCAGGTGTCACATCTAGCCACATAGCGTGCAATCTCGATCTTCATTTTCGTCCACCAATAATGTTGCTTCAAGTCTTGGTACATCTTAGTGCTTCCGGGATGAATAGAATAACGACTAAGATGCGCTTCATCAAGAATTTGCTGGCGGATCTCTTCATTCTTTGGCACCACTATGCGGTAATTAAACCATACAATGCCTTGATCATCTTCTTTAAAACATTTGGCTTTTCCAGCCCTTATCTTCTCACGAATGTGTTTCATACCCGCATTATCCCTTTGAGCATCAATTATCCTTTGCAAGAGAACTGACTCAAGCTTTAGCTGATTCAGAGTTCCATGTTGGACCATTCCCAGGTTTAGCTTCTCCATCTCCTGACATAAGGTATTGTCAAAGGTCTTCATCGTAAGACAATGACAGGAAACCTTACGGCTCAGTGCATCTGCCACAACATTGGCTTTGCCTGGGTGATAATGAATTTCCAGTTCATAGTCCTTAATAAGCTCAAGCCATCGCCTTTGTCTCATATTCAATTCTGACTGGGTGAAGATATACTTCAAGCTTTTATGATCTGTATAAATGTGACAGATATTTCCGAGCAGATAGTGACGCCAAATTTTTAGGGCATGAACCACAGCAGCTAGCTCCAGATCATGAGTCGGATAATGTTCCTCATGACGGCGTAACTGCCTCGAAGCATATGCAATTACTCGGCCTTCTTGCATTAATACACAGCCGAGTCCACTGCCTGATGCATCACAATATACATCAAAGGGCTTGGTGATGTCCGGTTGAGCCAATACCGGAGCAGTGGTTAATAATGTCTTCAATTGTTCAAAAGCTTCATTACACTTGGAAGACCAGTTGAATTTAATATCATTCTTCAATAAACTTGTGATTGGTTTCACAAGCTTAGAAAAATCTGGTATGAATCTGCGGTAATATCCTGCTAGTCCAAGGAAACTTCGGACCTGATGAACAGTGGTTGGGGGTTTCCACTCCAAAATGTCCTTGACCTTGCTGGGGTCTACCGCAATCCCTCTGGCAGATAGAACATGTCCCAGAAATTGAATTTCTTCCAGCCAAAACGCGCATTTGCTGAACTTGGCATATAACTGATGTTCCCTCAGGCGCATTAACACGATTCGTAAATGTTGAGCATGCTCCTCTTCATTCTTGGAATATATTAGAATATCGTCAATGAAGACCACCACAAACTTGTCTAGCTCGGGCATGAACACCGAGTTCATCAAATATGTGAAGTGGGTCGGAGCATTTGTTAACCCGAAAGACATTACCAGATATTCAAACAACCCATACCGCGTAGTGAATGCGGTTTTTGGTATATCCTCGGGCCGAATACGGATCTGATGATAGCCCAACCTAAGATCAATTTTAGAGAATACCCTCGCCCCGGTTAGTTGATCAAATAAGATGTCAATCCTCGGAAGAGGGTACTTGTTCTTGATAGTGACCTCATTCAGGGGTCGATAATCCACGCACATCCGTAAGGTTTGATCCTTCTTCTTGACGAATATGGCTGGATAACCCCAAGGCGATGAGCTTGGCCGGATGAATCCTTTCTCTAGGAGATCTTGTAATTGAATCTTCAATTCTGCCAACTCATTCGGAGGCATACGGTACGATCTTCGAGAAATGGGAGCCGTACCGGGCTTTAACTCAATTACAAACTCTACATCCCTTTTAGGTGGCAATCCCGGCAAATCCTCGAGAAAGACATCGGGAAACTCGCACACTACCGGAATATCCTTGATTTCCGGTACCATGACTTCATAAACTCTGCCAGTAGTTTTGTTTGGAATGGGAATGGGCAAGAAAATTTCTTCTTGATTATGACTCAACCTGATGGTTCTTTGATCAGTATTGAGTGTTGCTTTATGCTTGGCCAACCAATTCATACCCAAAATGACATCTATGTCTTGGCCTTTCAGAACGATCATATTGGTAGGAAAGTCCCGTCCGGCCAATGATACGGGCACTTGATAGGCCACTTCTCTAGTAAAGATTTGTCCCCTAGGTGAGTGAATTTTAAACCCCTCTTTTGATTCATGGCATGAAATGCGATGTTGCTCCACAAATTTCTTGCTAATGAACGTATGCGAAGCACCAGAATCAAAAAGAATGACTGCAGGATGATTGGCCACGAGGAAGATACCCATCATTACCGGCTCTCCGTCCGGTGTAGTGGCCACTTGTGTATAATATACGCGTCCCGTCTTCTTGATATTTTTGCCCTTAGTATTTCCCTTGACTTGAGATGAATTCCCCGACCCTTGCTGATTAGTTGACTGGTTCTGCTTGGGATAGGGGCAATCTTTGATGAAATGCCCAGACTTGCCACAATTGAAACATCCGGTTGAAGAGCTGGGCAAAGCAGGGAATTGAGTGCCTGGGGCACCCGGCTGACTTGGGGCAGTGGGGGCATTATTGGGACGAATAATTATTGGCTGCTTGAAAGGGAAGGATGGTGCACGTGAACGATTCTGGTTAGAAGGCCGGAGAACAAACCATTGCCTTTTACCGGGCCCTGACTAGGCCTATCACCTCCAAATCCCTTAGATTTTCCGACACCTGCATACTTCGCTTCCACAGCCAATGCTGTTCTGCCAGCTCTTCCATATGTAAGATCTATGCAGGTTGCCATTTTTCTCTGCAGTCGATCATTTAGACCTCTCATAAAACAATTCTTCTTTTTCAAATCAGTGTTCACTTGATCGATTGCATATTGTGACAGATGATTGAACTTATTGAGATACTGATTAACAGTATCCCCTCCTTGCTTTAGCTTCATGAATTCTTCTTGCTTCATGTGTAGAACACCTTCGGGTATATAATGCTCGCGGAAGGCCACCTTGAATTCTTCCCAGGTTATTTGATGATTGGCCGGTTGAACAGCCACAAAATTTCCCCACCAAGTACTGGCAGGGCCGCTTAGTTGCTGGGCTGCAAATAAAGGCTTCTGGGTCTCCGAACAACGCAGAAGTCCGAATTTTTGTTCAATAACCCGAAGCCATTCATCGGCTTCTAACGGGTCTTCAGCTTTAACAAACAGGGGTGGACGTGTCTCTGAGAAGTCCAGGTAAGAAGTTTCGCGGGGGCCCTGTTGATAACCCCGCCCACCTTGCTGCTGGAACTGTTGGCCCGCCATTTCTCTTAGAAAGCGGGTATTATCAGCGGTCGCGTTCACTAAGGCGGCAATCGCCTCAGCCAGTGTGGGTGGAACAGGAGGTGGATTTGGAGTAGATTCCCTTCCACTAGAGGGTCCAGCTGCATCCTGGGATCGGGTCTTGGACGGCATCTGTGGCAACAAACATTTGAACACAAATATAATATGCCAAAGACAAAACCATCCAATTTACATTACCAAAAAGAGTAATGTACAGACTCGATTTTACAACAGGATACATTATCCAGTATACAATAGCATTACCTATTATACAATAGTGCAACCTACAATACACTATTTCTATTTCTACCACTACACCCCTATTCCTTCTTTTGGTTTTTCCTGGTAGCCTCGTCGTCGGGTGTGGGAGACCATTCATCGACCAGCCTCATAGAAGGAGGGGGCTTAAAAAGGTCTAGCTCACCACCAAGCACTTCTCCCGCAACGTGCGAGGGTCCAGCTTCTGACCCGACAGGATCCATATGGGCACTGGGATGTAGTTACGAATACAGTACTACGCCTGCAGGTTGTCAATGGCAGAACTAAGTTCCTCGACTCGGGCTCGAGCCTTTGCTGCCTTAGCCCAAGCCACTGAACGAGACTGTACCGCCCAGTCGAGCGCTAAATCTCGATCAGCAAGCTGATCCTGCAGACGGCGGATGTAACTACTTAATTCGTTTATCCTGTCGCCATCCGCGACCCACATACTGGTCCTGCGTTGCAGTTCCGTTTGAAGCTGATTCACGCGGGCTTCGAGATCCCCAATTGGATCGTTGCTTTCGCTACTACTATCCTCATCCCGCGGGGCAAGTTGATGTCGAGGTACTCCAATTGGGCCTGTTGACTTACGTGTGGTCTTCCTCGTGCGCGGCGGCATTTCTCTAGGGGAAAATTTTATTAGTATAATTCTTAGCATGATGCATGTGTAATTACAGAATAAACCTTAGTTGATTCATACCTTCTATACATTGCACTCCTCCTATCTGGTCTTTCCTATAGTTTCTTCAGATATGGGGGATAAGAATAGAAGAAATCTTTCTAGATGAGTTTTTAGAAAATCCTTTTGAAGATGCTTAATAATATCTGCAAAGAAGGGCTTCGCTCCGATACCAGCTGTGACGGAACCTTCCAAGTCATAAGGCCCACCTACAGTTGTCCTTGTCTAACAGACATCAGACAACCCTGTAGATGTTCCTGAACCACATGACAAGTTCGGTATCTTTTCTTACCTTTCCAGGAACGTTTCACCCGTCTTGCAGACATTACAGAACATCGAAGATATCGAAATGCGGAAGTGATTACATAAACTTACATTTATTAAAAAGTAAGGTTAAGTTGCTTATTACAGACCAGAAATATAAACGAGTGCTGCGTAGTATTATTACATAACCAAGGGAGGCAAAAACTCCTCCCGATAAGTTTTTACATAAAAGTTTTCTTATGGAGGACCAGGTCCTCCCGCATCTTCACTCTTGCTTTTCCTCCTGAGGAACCACCTTGGTACAGAAGCAACAGAAATATGCTACTTCCTCACCTAAAAACAACGAGGGAATAAACCCTGAGTATGGAATTACTCAGCAAGTCTTACCCGACTAAGGAAAAGACTCTCAAGGGTATGCTGGTTATAAGGGGGGGTCAAGCTAAGGTATCCCAAGATCAATGACTCTGTTGTTGCATAAATGCTTACTAAAAGTGGATCCTTAAAAATCCAATTTTTTTTGTCAAGTTAGGTAATCTTACCTACATCTAGAGTTCTTGCTAGCCTAGTTCAAACACTCATCCTGAACTAGCCAAGTTCTTAATCCATCCTTCATCTTTACTGGAGTTCTACGTATAGGGCAGTGACCAAGTCTTCATAACCGCGAAGGTACGGCGATCCGAATCGATTATACTCAGCTGAGGATCTCCGATCACACGACATATGTAGCACTTAACCCTTGCATATGTCAACCCGCCACCGGGTTTCTTAAGACCAGATCAGGTTCACGCAAACCGAGAGCACAGATACACCACCGTCCAGCCTCTTGCTACGGAGGGTACACGCTACTCTCGCCACCGCTCCACGCCCATTTCGTGTTATCTTATTCTGGCCTTAGTCTGCCCGAGGCAAGGCTTACCCATGACGAGGTATGTGACCAGTTAAAGGGTCCTCGGTCATCAAGCCTACATCGACACGGTCCTTAATCGACGCAGACGGAGACACTACACCGAGACTCTCTTCTCGTGCAAGTTACCCGCCCGGTCTCAGCTTAATCATTTCAAAACCCAAAGCTTGGTACCTGACAGAGGTACATCTTTTCCGATGTTGAACCCATTACGGCCATAATGGATTCACCATCAAGTTTTATTTTCAAAAACATCCCTCCCACTTTGCCAATCATCTTTTGTAAAACAAAACCTTTTGTTTTGCTAGAGCAATACTAAGCATAGTAAAAACCTTTTGTAAAAGCAGGGTTTCAAGGAAGGTAATCAAATTCAAGGAAGGTAATGCAGGAATTGTTTAAGCATTCAACTCCTATCACCTAATGCATCAATCAAGTGAGAAGGATTTTAAAAACATCAAGGAGGGTGGCAAATGCATCGGGGCTTGCCTTCGTTAGTAGGTGAGTCAGGCTCAGGCCCGCAGATGTCAAAGCAAAGACAAGATCCTGCCTGAGAGTCCGAAGGTGGTGGTGCCTTTTCTTCACTCACTTCAACTTCTTCTTCGTTTTCTAAACATAACTACATATATGTATATATAAGAATGAATGCCATGTAATGCTCATGAGAGTGCAAAGATAATAAAAACTTATTATCTAAGGTCTTGAATACAACTTTCCTTCACGGAACTCCGAGAACTTAGGGTTTCCAGAGTCAGTAAAGGAGTTCATAGAGCAGGGGTGGGGGTTTTGGGTTCTAGTTATTAAACAAGGTCCAAATCAACCCAAATTCTACCCAAGGCTTCTAAATAATGTATAGAGCTTATGCAAAAAGTTTGAGCAATTTTGGGATTATTATCTATTTTCTAAAAATCCAGAACCAATACTTTAAACTACTTTAAATGCCTTAAAATTCCTTATTTCCTCTAAAAATTATAAAACTATTTTTATTAAATTCTAGGGAAAATAAGAAGTCTAGGAAAATTGGTTTCACAATTTTAGGATTTTTATACAATTTTTAACAAATTTCCAAAGCTCTACTGAAAAAGAAAAAGGAAAAGGTTGCAACAGTGATGGGCTGGTTTCAGCCCATCGGCCCAGTCCAGAGGGGAAAAGCGCGCGCGTGCGCCCGCGCCCTGGCGACTTTGCACAGAGTTCCTCGGGGTTTGGCTAATCAGAACTGGCTTCTATCACTATTACACGGTGTCGCTGACAGATTGCAGAGAAGCCCCTGCGGTTCTAACTCTTCGCAGTGGGAGGTCCTCGACGGTGTTCACGCACAGCCGAGCTCCGGCGAGCACCTGTACCGGCCGACTGGGGTAATGACTAAGGTCTTTGAGCGGCTGACATACAATTGGATCCATCCCGACCAGTTCCCCCAACCCAATTTCATTAATGGTCACAAGGATTGCTCTGGCCACGGTGACCGTGAACATCGCGGCAAGACAGTCGCGTTCCCGGCGATCTAAGGCTACTTCGTGTAAATTGGTGGTTCGGCTAGCATCGTGGAGTTATGAGAAGACTCAAACGAGGAAGAGAGGAGAATGAGATGACCGGAAAGGGGCCGGCCGCTGTGAGGTACTCCTCGCGGTGGCGGAAACCAAATTGGGGGAAGTGAGCGATTCTCCGGCTATGGGGGCTAATCGGAGACAAGGGTGGTGGCTATGGCTTCGCAGTTCGGAGACGAAGGTTGGATCTCGGTTGATTTGAGCGAAGAGAGCGAGGACGGGGTGAATTTATAGGCGCGGTGAAGCACAACCGTGGCCACGATGATAACCATTGCCGGCCATAGCTGGCGATTAACGGCGACGTCAAGCGCTACCCTTTCCTTATGGCTTGCCACGTCCCAGCTGCGACAGTAACACGGCCGAATCGATGCGGCATGGAGGAACGAAGGTGAGCGGCGCCGATGATCGGACACGGGCGGGAGGAGGGATGACCACGTGGCAGCCGGAGTTAGTGCCCTCCACCGCGGCGGTCTTACCCGGAGCAAAAGGATCTTCGCTCGGAGATGCTCGCCGCCCGATCATCTTGACCCCGGCGCAAATCGCGGCACGGATAGGTCGTCGGCGTTGAGATTTTTCTACCGCAGCGATCTGATCCACCATAAGGCACTGTACCATGGCAAGTGCTTCATCAGTACGCCTGACAGCCATAGTTTAGGGCTGGATTTCTTCCAAATTTCTATGGCAGCATCCCTAAGTCTCTGCATCAAAGTTGTAGTGCTACATACCAGCTACAAATCGACTATAGGAATTAAACTCGGTTGAGCACTGGATCATGCTCAGAATTGAGCTTGAAGTTGATGTCACTCCACTGTTAGTCTGAAAATTCAGACCTTAACAGCCTGACAGCTAGATTTTGAGCATGATTATCTCCAGATTTCTCTTAACAACTATGCTCATCCCCTTAAGCAAAGTTGTTCTCCTTAGTTTGGTCTACAACTTTGATGTGGTGACCTAGGGCAAAAACCCTATGATTAAAAAGTTACAAAGCTCAAAAGTTGAGCCCATAACACTGTTTTCAGACTTAGGATAGAACTCAATTGAGGTCTATTTTGCAATTAGGTCCAAAACGTAGGGTTTAGCTTGTAAATTCACATATGAGTGACCCAAATGGCTTAATATACTTATTTAACTTGGTTTTTGCACTTTAGTCCAAAAGTGGACTAATTTTGCACATAGGTCCCTAGGGTTTGGTTTTAGGGTTTTTCAGGGTTCCAATTAGGGTTTTTGGTATCCCAGGGGTATAAATGTGATTCAACTTTATTCTTGGGAATATTTCATGACTATTTCCCTATAACTTTTTGGTTTTCTCAATTTGGGTTGTCTTACCCCTTTAATCCCCACTTAGGGTTAAGTTCCCTATCTAGGGTTCTATTTGCAAAACACTAAAACAAAACAACTTGTTTGAAATTTTTACCTAGTGAATGCACTCTAGGTGTGTCAAACATATGCAATGCCAATGTTTATGATGCCATGCTCAAGTTTTAGTTAAGTAACACCAGGCGTGTTACAGGTACGAGGGTAACGCACAGCAGGTCCTTTGCGAGGGTGCTGGCATCATCAGTTCGCTTGGGGCTGACACGTCGCTGGGAAGTGACACCCGCCGTCGCCTCAGGTGCGAGGACAATGCCCGACATGTCCCCCGGGGGAGTGCCAGCGTCGTCGACTCGCTCTGGTGCGACAGCCGATAAGGTGCCGCCTCCTGCGTGGCCATGGTTGCCTCGCCTCCGCCTCCTCCAACGAGGAGGGTGGCGGGGACGACCGGAGTGCTCCTCTTCTGCCGCGAGGAGATGCTGTCGTAGAGCTCGCCGCCGCCGGGCGAGTCGGAGACCGTCGTTGTCGTCACGCCGCGGGGGGAGGAGTACCATGTCGTAGCTGCCGTCGAGGGACATGAACTCGAGACTCCCGGAGCGGAGCACCGTCCCAGGCTGGAGAGGTTGCTGAAGACTCCCCATCTGGATCTCAACGGGAAGGTGTTCGTTAACACGCAGCAGGCCCCTACCTGGCGTGCCAATTGTCGGCGTCTTGGACCCGGGGGGGTCCCTTGGACCGACCAGTGAAATCGCTGCGTGCCCCTGCCCAGATGGGTTGGCGCGGGATGGAACACAAGAGGTGGGACAAGCCTTGTATTATCCTGCACCAGGGGTGCCGCTCGTAGTAGGGGTTACAAGCGCATCGCGTGAGGGAGAGAGAGACACAGAGTTCGCTCGCCGTTTCCCTCGCGCGAACCCCCCTCAGGGTGGCCCTGGACCTCCCTTTTATAGAGGCAAGGAGAGGGTCCAGACATACAACAAGGGGCGTAGCTATGCGCTAACGTGTCCGGCAGTGGAGTGCCTAAGCCCTGTGTACATGCCAATGTGGCCGTTGGGGGACAGCTTGGGCCCTGTACATGTGATGGCGTGGCCGTCGGAGGAGCGCCTGAGTCCTGTAGGAGCACAGCTGGTAGCGCGGCGAGGATCCTGCTGACGTCTCCTTGCTGTCGTAAGGGGCTGAGAGCCACCGGCGTCATGGTGCACGCGGGGCACCATCATTACCCGTCGCCAGAGTAAGCCAGATGGGACGCCGGTCTTGTTCCTTATAGCCTGAGCAGGCTAGGAATAGGGAAATGATGTATCCCCTGTTAGCGCGGTCGGTTCGAGCCCAGGGTCGGTCGAGGCGGAGACTTCTCTTGAGGCCGAGGCCGGGGTCGGGCGAGGACGCGATTCCTCCCGAGACCGGGGTTGAGGCCGAGTCCGGGGGTCGGGTGAGGCGGAGACCTCCTCCCGAGGCTGGAGCCTTAGGTCGGGCGAGGCGGAAACCTCCTCCCGAGGCCGGAGCATGAGGTCCGGTGAGGTGGAGCTTCCTATTGCGCCTGAGGCTGAACTCGGTGGTTTATCGTGACTTGTTGTCAGTCGTTGCCGGGGTGGCTGACACGGCAGTTGGAGCGGAGCGAGCGACGCTGTTTTCCTATCATATCAGACAGTAAAGAAGAGGGGCGAAGTGACTGCGGTCACTTCGGCCTGCCCGTCTGAGGCGCGTGTGTCAGGATACGGCGTCAGGCATCCCCTACATTTAATGCACCTGCGAAGTGGTCGGTTGGTGAGGCAGTCTGGCCAAGGTTGCTTCACAACGATGCCTGCCCGAGCCGGACCTCGGGAGAGCCGAGGGGGCACCCGCTGCCTGAGGAGGCCCTCAGGCGAGGCGTGAACTCGTCTGGGACTACTGTTCCAACCCGAGGCTAGGCTCGGGTGAGATCGTGTCCCTCGGGTAGACAAAGTCTTGGCTTGAACCGCACCCATCAGTTGGTCTGAGGGTGTTTACCAGCCATGATTAGGAGCATTGGGGGTACCCCTAATTATGGTACCTGACAATACCCTACTAACGGAGCAATCGACTTAAGTCGGCAATGACTTAAGACGGTGTGACATGCTCACGCCTACTCGACTCAGGGTGACCACTATGCCCTACTAACAGAGCAATCGGCTTAAGTCGGCAATGACTTAAGACGGTGTGACATGCTCACGCTTACTTAATCCAGGGTGACCACTATACCCTACTAACGGAGCAATCGGCTTAAATCGGCAATGACTTAAGGCGGTGTAACATGCTTACACTTAACTCAGGGTGACCACTATACCCTACTAACAGAGCAGTCGGTTTAAGTCGATAGTAACTTAAATTGGCGTGGCATGCTCACGTCTACTCGATCCGGCACAAGCTCGCTTGTGATTACTCATCTTGGGGCGATCTCTATGCCTCGAGGAATGAAAAGAAGTTTCAAAACCATCACACTGCACTTATTTCTACAATCGTAACTACTGTTGAATTCAAACAACAGAAAAACAATAATGGCATTCAATACTGAAAAACTTTCTGATAGAATATTCGAGCACACTAACCACACACTCAATACATTCAGTATTTTCTACTTGGTAATGTTTTTCTCAGGAGCGACCGATGAAGAAGGGCGACTCAAAGAATCAGGAGCAGCATTGACATCCGCAACTATGTCATCAGGGACAATTACACCGAGCCTTCTCATCAATATCCGCCCTGCACAAATGGCTTTATCCATAGCCTTGTCGCGCTGAGCCTTCAAGGTGGCAGAAGTGTCTTCAGCAGCCTTAACAGCCAACCGAGCAGCTTCTAGCTCCTGGACGACTGATCTTTTGGAAGCACGCAGATCCTTGATGATAGAGTCTTTGCTTGACACTAACTGCCTAACACGAATGAGTTCATCCAGGGACTCTTGCAGCTTGTAACGATGATTATCCAAGTCGGCCATGGTAAAGCGATGGCTCCTTTCCAAGATGGTCAAAGAATTATTGGCGTCGCGATACAACCTATCAAGGTTATCGCGAGAAGCTGTAAGGGCACGTTTTTCTTCCAGCAAACAAGAATCAACTCTCAAACATCAAACAGGCAGTAAAAGCACAGTAGAGAAAGTCAAGTAAGCTTACTTCATTGGCCGCCCTTTCAGAGTCAAGCTGAGTACTGAGAGAGGAATTCAACATATTAGCATCATTCAGAGAAGCAGAAACCCGAGCCAAGTCCATCTGACTTTGGGAATACTTCTCCTCGAGATCAGAATACCGCCGAGACAAGTCCGTCTGACCTTGAGAATATTTCTTCTCAAGATCAGAGTACCGCTGGGCCATATCTAGCAAGAAATGGTTAAACAAGGATTTTCAGTCAGAAAGCAGATTAATCAAGTAGCCTAGGAGGAAACAAAAGGCGCTAACCAGCATTTGTCATTTCCAACTCAGATACTCGCCTCTGAAGCAGCATCGGATTCCAATGCGATAGAGACAAAGCTCTTTCCGGGACAGAAGCACCCTGCGATCTCAGCTGACCAGCCATCTCGTCAACCAAAGCCTGACATTGAAAATGAATGAGTGCAAAGATAGTATCTCACACAGAGCATAGCCAGGTCGGGAAATAGCCGAATTACCAGGAGATTGGAGAAGAATGAAGGAAGCCCCAAATCAGGAGAAGTCGGTTGGTGACTTGACGAAGGATTATCATCCGACGCAATCTGAAGAGCATCATTGGGGATCAACTCAACGTCACCATCAGGAATCAAAACTCTAGCATCAAGTGCGCCGGCCTCTAAGGCGATTTCCTGATTTAAAACACGTGCCGCCGCCATATAATCAGAATGTGAGGGAGAAGACCCCACGTGGACATCCATGGAGGTATGAGAAGAGGAGCCCACTCGGACACCCTCGGGGGCTGGGTCGCAGCCTGCACTGCCCAATGGAGCCGGATCACCACCGGCAACACCCTCGAGGGCTGGGTTGCAGCTCACGCTACCCACCTAAGCTGGATCATTACAGGCAACACCCTTGGGGGCTAGGTAACAGCTTGCACCATCCTTGGAAGCTAGGGTCTCTGCAGCAGCCACCTCTAAGGCTGAAGGATTTCAGCCACCTCCATGGGAAGGGAGAAATCTAGATCAGCTTCTTGGCTCTGAAGACCGCGCTCCAAGGTCGATGAGGCACGAAACGCTGCTCGGGATAACTCTAACCCCACGTCAGGCATGTCAGTGCAAACAACCAGCATACCACCATCTGTCGGCTCGGACAGCAGATCTTTAGGGATCACATCCTCGAGAGCTTGATATAAATTTTCTAGAGACAATTCTTGCAGACCAACGAGAGCAGACAAAGCTGGAGAAGGAATATCACTACTCTCCCCACTGACTATATAACGCCGACTGTTTTTCCGAATTAAGGGGATTTCCTCCTCCTCTTCCTCATTCTTGTCAATAATACGAGCAGCACACCCATTGGGATCAGCTCTGGCCGGATTACACCCATTGGGTTCAGCATCATCAAGGTCACACCCATTGGGGTCAGCGTCAGCCGGGTCACACCCATTGGGCTCAGCTCCAGTAAAAAGCTCCACTGGCACTTCCTTGGCAGCAGGAGCAGAAGGGCCGGCATCCTGATTCAAACATGACACTCGCCGAAGCCATCTCTTTTTCTTTTCCTTCCCTTCAGCAAGAGAAGTGGGATGACTGGCTTGGCGAGGATGTTTTGGGCGAGTGCTATCAGATCTTTGAGTGTCCATGGTCTTTTCAGGCTCTGGGATAGTTGCCACAGCTAGTGTTTCAGCAGGGACTGAGTCAGAGGAATCCTCAGCCAACATATCCAGCATAGCACTTATTTCTGCATCGCTCGGGTTTATAGGCATCTCAAAATGAACCTGCCTCTCATCATTAGGGATATCACCAAGCAAAGCAACCAAAGCCTCAACCTCTTCGGGAGAGGGTACTCTAAGACCCAAACCACTGTCACCAGCAGGAGGATTTGACACAAAATTGTCGAAAGACTTGGAAGGTGGCAGATTCTAGGCAGAATATGCAACAGGAGCACCGACATTCGACACCTTGCCTCTAAGAATCATCTCTAGCCGGCTTACCAGATCCACATTAGGGATCCTCCTGTTGGTAACCCGGGTTGAGTTAGTGACACCACGATACAAATAGGCCAGGTGCGCTCTGTCCTTCAGCGGCTGAATGTTCTTGAAAACAAAGTCTGCAACTACCACTTTAGCAGTCAGACCTCCCTCCTTCAACAAGCCAATTTCAGCAAGCAGAACCCTGGCTTCAGTTATCTCCAAATCTGTGGGGTATTCAGTCCAACTTGGAGTACGAACATCAGGCTGTCTCCCTGACCGCGGGGAGGGATTTTCCATGATTCTCAACAATAAACCATTCTAGGCGCCATCCTTTGATGCTGTCTTTGAGTGGGATATCGAGGTACTTTGTCTTCCTCCCACGGCGCATCTCCAAACTTGCACCACCCATGAGCTGGTGCTGCCCCCCGGCCATTCTAGGCCAACAGTGATACAAGTACTTCCACAAGCCGAAGTGTGGCAGAATACCAAGGTAGGCTTCACACAAATGAACAAAAACAGAAACTTGCAGAATGGAATTGGGATTCAGATGAGTTAGATTCAGATGGTAGAAATCAAGGAGACCGCGGAAAAAAGGATAAATAGGAAGAGCAAGGCCCCGGATGAGAAAAGGAATATAAATAACGGACTCGTGGGTGTCCTCCGTCGGGATAGTAACCCCACGACAGATCCGCCAAGAACAAAGCTCTTTCGGAGGAAGAACCCCGACAGAAACAAGGCGGAGAAGGTCAGACTCAGAAACAACAGACATGTGATTACCTGCAAAAGGCAACTGACTGTTGGGATCGATGGGAGGAATAATCGCGCGGTGGAATTCTGGCTCTTTCGCTTGGGTGCCATCTCGGTCTCGCCGGCGAACTGAGCGGGAGCGAGATCACAGGGAAACAGAGAAGGTTTGGAGGCAAAAAGCAGAGCTAGGGCTCAGAATGAAGAGGCATGCGACGGCGTGGTACAAATGGGGTTTTCCCGGGCCAGACACCATTTCTAAAAAAGTGCCCAGTCATCACTCGACCGTTATTTCCAAAACGCCGACGTGGCCCAATATAACTCAGTGGTTATTTCTAAAACGCTGACGTTGACAGTCTTCACTCGGTAGTTATTTCTAAAACACCGATGTGGCCCGTTATCACTCGGCTGTTATTTCTAAAATGCCAACGTCACAAGTAATCACTCGGTCGTTATTTCCAAAACGCCGACGTGGCCCAATATAACTCAGCGGTTATTTCTAAAACCCTGATGTTGCTAGTCTTCACTCGGTCATTATTTCTAAAACACCGATGTGGCTCAAAGGGACTTGGCTGTTACACCAACGTCGCAAGAAAAAACCACTCGGTTACTACCTTTGAATATGCTAACAGTAAATCAGTCGTTTTTTTCCTACGAATATACAGGCAGATCTAAGAAGCAACTCGACGATTCCAAGTCGTTACTCAAGCATTACTTCCGAGAACAACGGCCACGTTGAGCATAAAAACGATCCATCGACCGACTGGAAAAGGAACGATGAGAAAGCAAAGAAACGCACACAGAATGGGATGAAGTCTTCTTCATTATAAAAGGATGGGAAGTATTACCAAACTTAAAAACCAACTCATTATGAGTCGGTTTTCTTCACATTGTTCAGTTCACTACACTAATACATTACATTTCACTACACTATACTACTAACTACAACTACATTATTCTACTAATACTACTTCTACTACTATACTAATATCTAGACCAGTGGCGCCTAGCCACTGGCCCTGCCGCTGCTGCCGCCCTTGCCGCCGTCGCCCTTGCTGCTGCCCTTGCCGATGTCGCCCTTGGCGTCACCTTCGCCGCCGTCACCGTCGCCATCGCCTCCGCCATCGTCATCACCCCCGCCATCACCGCCACCACCGCCCTCCTCAGACGAGTCCGAGGAGTTCTCCTCGTCTGAGGAGACCTCCGACTCATCCGAGCCCTCAAGCCCGGCGCGCTCGATGGCCCGGATGTAAGTCCACACCGTTGCGGCGATCCCCTGGGAGTCGTCTGAGTCATCAGACGACGCCGGGGGAGAGGCAGGGACCGGCGATCCCTCGGACTCGGAGGAGAACTCCTCCTCCGAGTACTCGGAATCGTCGAAGTCCTCTGAGGGAGGAGTCAGCTCGTGTTTCCGCTTATCGCCGGATTGGTGCGAGGAGCTCCTGCTTTTCTTGCTCTTACCCATGGTGGAGTAGAAGAGAAAAGAAGAGAGTAAGCAACAAGCGGCAGTAAGATGTGTGAAGATGACAGAGAAGCAAGCACACTATTTATAGAAGAAGAAGAAGAAGGCAACCGCTCACCTCCTACCATGGCCACTGAACAGTCGCAAAAATTCAATATGCAATTCAAATCGTCTGGAAACACGTCAGGCGGCTGGCCCCGTTTCACGTAACACGACACCCATTGGGACTCAAGTCAAACTGCTTGGACGATATGATTACACCAGCGGTCACATCAAGTTACTACTCAGGAGCAGTTTGCTAAATGCTTAGTGCACCAAGCCGTCCCTTGCCCACACCCATTAGGGGGGACGTCCAGGAATTTTCAATAGATTTTCCCAAGCAGTCACATCCATACAGTATACGCAATGAATACGTCAAGATATAAGGAAGATATCGACGGAGATCAAAGGAAATCCAAAAATAGCCGATGAAGTACAAGTCTAATCAACAGGAGCATTGAAGCACAAAGTGAAATAATGACCAGCCAAGGGCCATCTACCGGATGTCCAATCCATCGCCAATCAAATAAATTTCAAGCCGGTGCATGGGCAGGCCGTATTGATGATCACAAAAAGGCAAAACTATATGCTGATCTCTATAACATAAACTGAGGAGACAATGCTGATCTCTAAGGCATGAGTCTAAGTCAAAGACAGTGGTTTCTGAAAAAGCGTGGAATGAAGACCTTTGAGTGGATTATTTTCAGTAATCCACTCAAAGCTCGGGGGCTACACCCATTGGGTGCACCTCTAGTGCACCCAATGAATCATTAAACCCTAAGAGCAGAATGTCGACCTCTAAGGCATAAACACAGTATCGATTACTAAAGATTAAAAGCAAAAGACTAAAGAATGAAGCCAGAAAAATATGATAGAAGATCATTTTTACCAAGTTACTCGGAGCTGGAGGTAACGACTTAGCAGACATGTTTCAAAATTGTAAGCTGGACCTGGAATCTTTGGGCCGATTATTTCAAAATCAACACAAAGATTGAGGGCTTGTGGGGGACAGATACCCCCCGGGTCCACTAGAAGGTAAGAAGGCCTCACGGAAGACCCTAGGCCCATTACTCCGCGAGGCTGTCCCTTCGTGGGCCAGGGGAGGAACTTTCAACAAAACGAGTCAACATGAGGATGGATCAACTTGAGCCCATGCGGTTTGCCAAACTTAAACGCTATCTGCAGCATTGATCCGACTTTCCCGCGCAGCGCCCTCAGACGTCGGAGCCGAAGGATTATGAGTCGGCGAGATTATAGGAAGATAAACTCAGTCGGTTCACTATTACTTAGGAACACGTGGTTATCATATCCGCATGTAACGCCCCACGGTCGAATATATAAGGCCTAGGGGGCACCCCCTCAAGATCATCTATCTCCCTACTTAGCCATCTACCCAGTTCTCTAGCATCCTCGATACTAAAGAACCTCCTTGTAACCCACCACGCAAAGTACTCACATCAGGACGTAGGGTATTACGCATCTCAAAGCAGCCCGAACCTGTACAAAATTGTCCACTGTCTCTTGTGCATCTAGCGCGAACCATCGAGCTACAGTCGGTAACACCGTCCTACTCCAAAAAGCACCTCGAGGGGCAACCCCAGGTGCGCGGTCGGACCCAAAACACCGACAATAGGGTCCATTTTTAGCAGGGATTATTGTAGTGTTGTGAGAACACATCAACTTATTTATGGTGTGGCTACCACCATGTAAGGGTGAAGAGCGGTCCAAGCGAGGCTATTCTGAAGACCCACTTGCGTGTGGGAAGGCCTGGATCTATCCACAAAGCTACCAGATTGAGAGCTTGTCCCTATTATGGGCATCCTTGCGAGAGGCTATAATAAGAACTAGAAAGAAACTTGCACACTCTTGATACCCCCGTAAAAATACTGGTGATGTTGAACGAGAGTTTATATCTCTATTGTCTTTTAGCTTTCGTATTTATAATTGTTGTAACATCCCAAAATCCTATTTTTGTGATTAGAAAAGTTCTAAAAAGTATTTGGATAAAAAAGATTTGTCGATAAGTATTTTTTTATCTTTGGAACTATTTTCCTAAAACTAAATAGGAAAAAGTGAAATGGTGGATTAGATTACTTGAATTACTCCTTTCATGAATTATAGGGAAGTTTAGGTAGTTTCCAGGATAGAAAGCTTTTATGCATTTGAAATTAAGCTCTTAAAAAAACAAATAAAATGAACTTTGAATTGCATGATGATATTTCCTTGGGTTGTTGCATACTGACTTGTATTTATATTAAAACTTGAATTTTAAATTGAATTAAAAAGGAAATAAAAATAAAAAAGAAAGATTCAGAAGCCGACCCAAAGCACTCTCACTAACTGAGCCTGCCCGCACCAACACGCTGGCGCTGACTGTTGGGGCCCACTACCCAGTCTCAACTCTAGACGCCACACAACGCCTCACCCGTTTCTTCCCCGTATCGCTGTCACATGGGGCCCGCTAGACAGAACTGCCTTCCTCACTGCGTTCTTCGAAGCCGTGCGCGCTATAACGAACGTCGACGATCTCGTCAAGCCGTTACGCCAACAAAGCAACCTCCACCATGCCTGGCATGCATAAATAGGAACCCTCCCCTCGGCTGCAATCACCATCATCGTTATCCATGTGCCACCAACATTGATTCGAGAGCACCCTCGCCGCAACGAATAGGGGGGCACCGCCGCCATGGGGATCGGACGAGGTTGCGCCTCGGTCCTCGGGAAGAAGCCCAGAGCATCATATGGCCATAGCGAGCTCGCTCATGGAGTTATTAGAAGCCGAGGGCGTCAGGATCTCTCGTCGATGTTCGACCATTGTCGCCAAGCCGTTGGTCATGTGGGCAGAGCATCCCGACACCATAACTCCAGGTAAGGAAGCACTAGACCAATTCGCCTTGATCTTAGAGACGTGTAGCAACATTCAGTCCACGAAATGGAGCACTAGAACGCCAAGTTGGTGCCTCGCCGGCGGGGCAGCGCCGCCCTGGGCATGCGCCGACGTGGCGAGTGGTTGGGTGTGGAAGGAGGCGCGCTAACCATCGATTCGTCCTTGAATTGTAGCGATTAGACTATGGAAGTGTAAGTTGCCTAGAGGGGGGTGAATAGGCGAAACTTAAAATTTATAACTTAAACACACACTACAAGCCGGGGTTAGCGTTAGAATTAAATTCAAGTTCGGGAGAGAGAGGGAAACCAAATCAAATGGAAATCAAGCGAATGAACACAGTAATTTGTTTTACCGAGGTTCGGTTCTAAAGAACCTAGTCCCCGTTGAGGTGGTCATAAAGACTGGGTCTCTTTCAACCCTTTCCCTCTCTCAAACGGTCACTTAGACCGAGTGAGCCTTCTCCTTAATCAAATGGGTCACTTAGACCCCACAAGGACCACCACACACTTAGGTGTCTCTTGCTTTGATTACAAGTCACTTGGGAACAAGAATGAGGAAGGAAGAAAGCGATCCAAGCAACAAGAGCACAAATGAACACGAACACACACTCTCTCAAGTCACTAGGTGGTTGGAATGAATTCTAGACTTGGAGAGGATTTGATCTTTGGAAATGTGTCTTGGAGTGAATGCACTAGCTCTTGTATTGAATGAGAACTTCAGAAAACTTGGATGCTTGGAGTTGTGGTGGTTGGGGGGTATTTATAAACCTCAACCACCAAAGAAGTCGTTGGGGAGGCTGCTGTCGATGGGCGCACTGGACAGTCCGGTGCGCCACCGAACAGGTCCTGTTCACTGTCCGGTGAGCCGCCACGTCACCCAACCGTTAGGGTTCAGAGCCGAGTCGACCGTTGGGGCTTTGTCCTCTTGCGGCACCGGACAGTCCAGTGCCCCTCTGACTTTGCTGCTCTGACTTCTGCGCAGCACTGTTGCTCACTGTAGCTCCTGTCAGAGTCGACCGTTGCGCGAGTTAGCCATTGCTCTGCTGGCACACCGGACAGTCCGGTGAATTATAGTGGAGCGCGGCTCAGTTTTTCCGATAGTGGCTGGTTCATCTTCATACGGACATGGTGCACCAGACAGTCCGGTGCGCCAGTCCACAGCACACTCAAGTCTTTGCTCCTTTTAATTTTAGTCCCTAACTTTAATCTTTTATTGGTTTGTGTTGAACCTTATGCACCTGTAATACATGAGTTCTAGAGCAAACTAGTTAGTCCATATGTTTGTGTTGGACATTCAACCACCAAAATTAATTATAGGAAAAGGTTAACCCTATTTCCCTTTCAGGAAGTACCCCTTTTTTGGGTTGATTTGGGTCATTAGATCCAGAGCGGACCGCTCAGATTTTAGTAGCTATACCCTTCGATTCATTAAACAGGGGTAATTGATCCTCGATCCGAGGGCGATCGTCACGTACCGACTTGATTTAATCTAAGATCCAATAGTGGAAACCGATGGAGAATCCTACGGTTAGGACTCCATGGTACCCTTTCACCAAGTGAACTTTGCATATGAGACCCTGAGTCTTTATAAATAAACCCGCACTCCATAACAGTAGAAAGATCGTTACCTTCAGGTCCTGAAATTTATGAAATCAGCCCTAAGCTTTATAAGAATAGTGTCCACATTATAAATGCTTATAGAATTAGGATAATGAAATCAGAAATTGAGTTTTTAGTATAAAAATAATTCTATAATCTTATAGAATCAATAACTATCACGTTAACTTCGATTTGGTCCATTCAAGTTGTGTTAGCTTCGTATAAATATTTACTACGCATCAACATACATTAATTAGACATATCACATACTTTTATAATTAGATATTTAATTAACCTATGCTTAGTAGATTAATCTTGTCAATCAAAGTTAATTTGTCTATAATTATAATTTGACAAAATATGATCTCTAATCAATTTATAATTTAGATTAAAGTTGAATTAATTGTTCTTTATATTATCTTTCTCACGTGATTTATAATATCAACATATACCTAGTTTTAATTTTTAAATGCATATATCTTCCAAAAAATCATATTTTTAACCATAACTGTAATTTTAGTGATCCTCGAACCTATTTGTGGTTTGTTTGCATCTTTGGTGTAATGTTACCATATCCATATCTACTTGTTTGTATGTATTGCTACACATAGAAGGTGACGAGGAACCTGAAGCCCAACTTTTGTGGCAACATCTGGACTACAAGATTATCGTAAGTATAAAGCAAGTTGTGTCCTTGATCACTTTCTTTGACCTAATAATGTTCATGATTCTTAATCACCATGGCACTGTTAGGTTAAGCTGATGGGACCTAATAGGTTACCTAATTTGTTTACCCCATACCTTGCAAACAAAGGAATTATTGGGTAGTCTTGCGATTATTCTACCAGGTTTTGGGATTAAAGATACTTATGATTCATGACCATGTTCCATTATGATTTATTATTGTTGGTTATCTATTATTGTTCATGATAAGATCATTTTGTTAATTGGAACATGTAGAACCACCCGAGAAAGCAACGGTACCACAAGGGTTGTATGAGATGTCCTTGGCTGACTAATTAGGAAAGCTAGTGGAGGACTAACTTACCCGAAAGGGGCAATCGTGGTGTGAGGAGTTGCCGGTATAGTGAGGTTCTCGGGTCAATCATGATGTAATGGCTTCTCAGACGAGGGATTCCTGTATTGCCCCCTTCTCGCAGAAACCGTAGCAGGTTTTCTGAAGCTAGTGGAACTTTGTGAAGGCCTCATAGTGGGACCCTTCCTTGTCTCCTCGGTAGAGATGAATGAGAAGTCACGATCCCTTGGCAAATGGGTAACACGACTTATGGTTAAAGATGTGCAACCTCTATAGAGTGTAAAACTGATATATCAGGCGTGCTCACGGTCAAGAGCGATTCAGACCCTCACATGAGTAATTTATGGAATTAAACTTAATATGTCATTTGCATTACATTGTGGGATTTATTCTTCATTGTGATCAATTATTTAATTGGGTTGGTATACACTTATATCTAGTAATTGCTAATAAAATTTTGACCAACTTATTAAAAGTAATGCTCAACTTTAACCATTTTCCTTGGTAAGACTTACATTATAGTTTTTCCCACACTTGCTGAGCGATGACAGTATGGGAGCTCACCCTTGCTATAATCACACACGGTCAATAACAGGTACCGCAAGATGAGGACCTTGATGGATGCTACGATGAGTTCAGAGAGGTCTAGGTTGTTGAAAGGGAAATGGTCTTTACCATTTTCTCTAAATTGATTTTGATGATGATGACCATCACAACCTAATGGACTAATTGGTTTGCCAAGTTGATTAATTCTCAATTGCTTCAGTCCAACCATCTCAATTCTAAGTCGATTGTCCGAAATACCGTAGATGATTCTAGACAATAGAAGTTTTTTTGGAGAATTCACATATGTGCGGACCGTCCGCGACACCTCGGTGAGCCTCGGACAGGAACTATGCAAAACTCACATTTCTACTACAGATTGTTCGAAGGAGAAAAGAACACCGTCCGAAACCAAGCTCGGACTATTTGGCCTTAGGCGCAGATAGTCCGCCCATTGGAAATTAGAAAAACCCGAAGGTGCCAAGTTCGATAAAAAGGAACCATAGCATCCTCGTGGATGGACCATCCGCGACTACTTTATCTAACATCTGACGACGCATTTAATGCACTTATAGTCGTTGATATAGCCGTTACTGCTGACTGTTGCGATTTTAACCATTCATGTGCAGGGGCGGACCGTCTAGACTAGGAGCACAGACCGTTCGCAGTTGGCAGAAAGTGGGCACCCCAACTACCTTCATTCATTTCATCCAAGCTAGGAAGTGGTTGGTGGCTATAAATACAACCCCAACCACTTCCATTCATTTCATCCAAGCATCCCATTCATTCTCATTCAATACAATAGAAAGCACTTCATCCCAAGACACATTCAAAGCTTCTAAACTCCTCCAAGTGCTATAATTGTGACTAGTGATCAGTAGTGATTGGTGCCTTGGAAAGTCTAGAGAGAGTGTGATCTTGTGATTTTCTTTTTGCTTGGCTTTCTTGATCGTGCTTTCTTCATCTCCTTCTAAACTCTCAAGTGACCTGTAAAGCTAGCAAGAGACATCTAATTGCGTGGTGATCCTTGCGGGGTCTAAGTGACCCTCGATATTAAGAAGAAGCACTCAACCGGTCTAAATGACTGTTTGAGAGAGAGAGAGAAAGGGTTGAAAGAGACCCGACCTACGTGGCCTCCTCAATTGGGAGTAGGTTCTTTAGAATCGAACCTCGAGAAACAAATCGCTCGTGTCATTGTGCTAAACTTGTATTGCGATTTGATTCTTCCTCTCCTCTATCTCTAAAGTTCTCTTACTTGCAATCTCTTTGAGTTAACTCTCAAAGTTATCTGCATTGATTGAGCAACTCATAGCAAGAAGAACTCTCTTCCGCACTCCAATTTTATTCAAACTCTAACCCAGGGCAAGGTTCATGTTCAAAGTTCATAATTTTTAGGTTTTGCCTATCCACCCCCTCTAAGAGGCTTTCAATTGCTATCGGAGCCCAACGCTTCATTAAAGTCTAACAACTCGAAGTGATGTCGGGTGAACACACCAAAAAGGAGTTGGTCACCGGGGAAAAGCCTAAATCTTTGGGAAAGAAGCATGAAGACAAGACTCCGCCAAAGGAGGCCAAGATATTGTAACACCCTGAATTTGGGGGTATAAAATTTCTTTTCTAATATTCACGAAATTTAGGTGTTACTCTCTCATTTCTTTGCTTTCCTTCTCTTTTTCCCAAATAGTGGGGAATTATTTTGTTTTATATCCATGTAAGCCTAGTAAAATAAAACCCTAGAGGTGCTTTGATTGTTGCATCATACCGAAACATTTTTTATTTTGTTTGACGAGTGATCTTATGGAGCATGCATTTAATAAGGAATTCGATTTGAATTGGTAAAGAGAATAGAAAAGAAGAGAAGACAAAGAAAATATGAGAGAAAAGGAAAAGGGCCCATCCCTCCCTTCCCCTTTCGGCTGGCCCAGCTCACTCGCCTGCGGCCCATGCCCCTCTCCCCCCTAGCCAGCGCACCCCCGCGGCCTAGCTTCCGGCTGGCCCAACTAGCTCCCGCGCTCCCCGTGGCCTAGCGCTCCCCGCAGCCGCTCCCGCCCTAGCCGCGCGCGCTCGCTCAGCGCCGTTAGCTGGCTAGTGGGCCTCGTGCGCGCTCGGCGCCATCCGAAGCGCGGGGAGCGGTTCCAGCCGTCGCTGGCCTGGCCCGCGGCCCAGGCGCCAGGCCGCATGGTGTCCCACGCACGCGCTCGTCGTGTGGCCCAACTAGCTCGGCTCTTGTTTCTCTTCCTAGGAAACCGCCTTGCATGCCCACGATCTCCCACGTCGCTGATCCTCTCGGCAATTGCGTTTAGCACATGACATCGACCTCCCTTGTTCCTCTCCATCCAGCAGCACGCAAGGCCTTCCCTCCCTGCTCTCCATGACTGACGCCTCCTCCCATGGCCACGTCCTGGCCGTGCTCGACACCAGCCACCTTACCCTGACGGCCAAGCTTGCCTTAGTGAGAAGACCCCTCCGGTGAGTCTTCTTCTATATTCCTTTCGTACCCCATCGTGCAATCGTTGTCAGCCATGAAATCTCGCACCACCATCCGCAACCTTGTCTCGCTGCGTGTCGCCCGCAGCCACAGTGTCATCCTTCGGCAAGCAGCCTCAGCCATGGCGGTCGGACTCCCTTTTGCGTGCCCCTATAGCCCCTGCAACAACCCATCTTCTCCCTCAGTAGACTTTGGTCGTCCCTATGTCGCCACCGCGTAGCAGCGACCCATGCTCGAGCGCTGGGCTCGCCGTGCGGGATGAAAGTGGTAATCCGAACTGTTAGAACAAATTTAATATTTTAAAATAGATATATATATATAATTTGATGTTGATCTTTTCTTATGTTATCAAGCACATTAGTACAAATATGAATAAAATATTATATAAGTTGTTTTATGTATTATTTGCTCCCTACAACACAAAAGGTTAAAAAAATTACCGAATTTGTTTCCGAATCCATACCGAAGTTTATATTTATTATTTGAGAAAATATAGGATGAATTTGAGGTTTACTTTTTATGAATCTTAACAAGCTAGATGTTAAAAACAAGAATACAAATTTGTATTGTATATTCTATATCATATTTATTCGCAATCAAAGAAAAGACTAATTACCGAATAAATACTGTTTCCGACCGTTTTCATCCCGTGCCGACGTCGCGTCGTCACTCGTTCCTCTTTTGCACGGCGCGAGCAGGAGCCACGTCTGTGCACCCTTGCCCTCGGGGCTCGCCATCGCGGTCGTTTGGCTCAGCACAGTCGGACGCATCGCATGCCCTAGCATGCCTTGCTCCCGTGTGTGAGGTAGACAGAGAGGAAGGGGGAATGTTTTGTGAAAAAGGCCCCGAAGAAATCACGTAAATAACTTAGTTTTTCAGAGTCTTGGCAATCTCATCTGCTGGCCCTTAGGGTCTACGGTTAATTATTGATAGGCCCTGGTCCGCTAAATTGAACATGTATTTCATGTTATTAATCTGTTTCAATCTGTTCCAGTCACGATAGTTCCGTAATAATACCAGTTGTATGTTAATAATATTAGCTTGTCACAACATATGCTTTCGCTAATTATTTAATTACTAGTTGATCTAATAATTATTAAAATAGCGTTCTAGCAAAGACTAGTTTATAATTTGGAGTTACACTTTGTAAACATATGTGAGTGTAACTAGGCCACCTCGAATGTTTTATATTCATTAGATATAAATGTTCCATCAAGCTAGTAGTTCTTGCGAGTCGCACATGCGGTTTTGCGCGTCGTCGTGTGCCATTTCGCTGACGCTAGTTATTCAATATATATGTTGTGTTGCGAGTCCGTCTATGGTGAAAACATCATATGAACTCCTCACCAATAAAAAGCCCAATGTTTCTTATTTTCGAGTTTTTGGGAGCACATGCTTTATTCTTGTTTAAAAAGTAGAAATTCAAAATTTTCTCCTAAAGCAGTAGAAGGTTTTTTACTTGGTTATGACTCAAACACAAGGGCATATAGAGTCTTCAACAAGTCCACTGGATTAGTTGAAGTTTCTTGTGACATTGTGTTTGATGAGACTAATGTCTCTCAAGTGGAGCAAGTTGATCTTGATAAGTTAGATGATGAAGAGGCTCCATGCATCACGCTAAGGAACATGTCCATTGGAGATGTGTGTCCACAAGAACCCGAAGAGCCTCCACAAGCATAAGATCAACCATCATCTTCCACACAAGCATCTCCACCAACTCAATATGAGGAACCAGCTCAAGAAGAAGAAGATTAAGTTCAAGACAATGACCCACGTCAAGAAGAAGGCATCGATAAAGGGGAGATGAAGTTGATCAAGAAAAGGAGGATGAACAAGAGATTCAAGATTAAAGACTACCTCACCCAAGAGTCCACCAAGCAACAACGAGATCACCTTGTCAACTCCATCCTTGGTGACATTCAAAAGGGGGTAACCAATCGCTCTCGAGTTGCTCATTTTTGTGAACATTACTCTTTTGTGTCTTCTATTGAGCCATACAGGATAGAGGATGCACCTAGAAATCTAGTCTGGGTGGTGGCAATGCAAGAGGAGCTCAACAACTTCGGAAGGAATAAGGTCTGACATTTAGTTTCACGTCCTAACCAAAATGTTGTAGGTACCAAGTGGGTATTCCGCAACAAACAGGACGAGCATGGTGTGGTGACCAGAAACAAAGCCCGACTTGTTGCCAAGGGGTATTCACAAGTCAAAGGTTTGGATTTCAATGAAACCTATGCACCCGTAGCTAGGCTTGAGTAAATTTTAATTTTACTTGCCTATGCTACTTACCATGGATTTAAGTTGTATCAAATAAATGTGAAAAGTGCCTTCCTCAATGGCCCTATCAAGGAAGAGGTGTATGTTGAGCAACCTCCTTGCTTTAAAGATAGTGAGTATCTTTCATATGTTTATAAGCTCTCAAAGGCGCTTTATGGGCTCAAACAAGCCCCAAGAGCATGGTATAAATGCTTGAGAGACTTTCTTATTGCTAATGGTTTCAAAATTGGAAAAGCTAACCCTACTCTCTTCACTAAAACAATTGTCAAAGACTTGTTTATATGCCAAATTAATGTTGATGGTATTATCTTGGGTTCTACTAACAAGTCATCTTGTGAAGAGTTTAGTAGAATTATGATACATAAATTTGAGATATCCATGATTGTCACACCCGGTTTTAGAAGGCAAATCGAATGCGAACCATGTACGTGCCAGGATCAGCAATTCACGTACACAGCGGTTACATAACTGGACATCATCACATAGTGCTCTAACATAAAAGGGGAATAATAGTCGATTACATCATATGTCTGAGACATCCACATAGTCTTTACAATAATCGAAGTGCGGAAATGAAACGTAGATACACGTGGCCTTCACAGGCAGCCGACTGGGGGTTGCCGCTAACCCACGCCTAGAACTCGTCGTAATCTTGGAACTCCTGGAAGTCTCCTTCCATGGCTTCATCTTCTCCTGAGCAGTGGTTGCAATGCGGACAACCTGGAGAAGGGGGGGTTTGGTGTGTAGAGCAAGGGTGAGTACACATCAACATACTCAGCAAGTATCCTGTTTGGCTGTAGTGGACTAGCTTTATGTGGGGGGTAAGTCAAGCATTGCTTTTAGTTGGTCAGATTATTATTACTAGTAGAGAGAGCCAGGTTTTAGAATTAACCCACATTATTAACCCAAACGTACCCTTTCCAAATGGAAAGAGTACCACTTACCATCACCAGAGTCAATACCAAAACCATCATTCACATCACCACATGTAATCCGAACATCTCTGATCAAGTGTCACTAATCAATGGAGCTCCCTTGGCCGCTCATAACCGCGAGCACGGCTGATATATCAGTTTTCAAACACTCTACAGAGGTTGCGCACTTTACCCATAAGCCGTGATTCCCTTTCTGCCCGGAGATCATGACTCTCCATTGATCACTACCAAGGTGACCCAGCAGGGTATCACTACATAGCCTTTACAAAGATTCCCCGGGGCTGTAGCCACCCGTTAGGTTTCCTAAATGTACCGCACTCCTCCCCAAGGGGTAAATCAACCTTGCAGAGCGAGCCGCATACACCGAGCCCCATTAACGGCACTATGGCAAAGCGAACTACATCCCGGTTCCTCTAATTATTCAGCTAAGGGCGTCCCATTCCACCCTCATGGTTGCACTGTTTTCTCGGGCGGTCATCCAACGAACAGGTCCTTACGGAGAGGCACTCGAGAAACCGCTCGAGTCCCCTTAAATGCCACAAGTATATAATCATAAATAAGAGGGAAAACAGCGTATCATAGATAAATCTCATCATGTTCATTGATCGATGTTAACCACTAGCATGAAGCTAAACCAGAATAATCTGACCCAAATAGGTAAACAAGGACATGGATAACAAAAGCTAGTCAATCCTTAGGTATAACTATGTAAATGCGGGAAGTGAATTAAGGAATGCTTAGGACATAAGTGGGTCAAGGAACACTTGCCTCCACCAACCAGCTGCTGCTCAGGGGCTTCTCCTGCGAGTTCTTTGGGCTCCTCAACCAGATTGTTCTCTATACGAGTTCAAACATACATTCCACACATTTAATACAAAAGAACAGTACACCATACAATGGAATGCAATAATCAAACAGACGTTCAATGCGGGGCTCGCAATTACGGTTAAGCGAGAAAGAGGAACTGACGGTCGAGTCTACAGTCGAGAAGCGATCACGTTACACAATTATAGATAAAACTACTCGTTTAAACAGAAGGATATTACTTTGGCCATTGCGTTTAGCATAAAGTAAGGTCATGTTCCACATTTAATCATTATAATTAGATAAAGATGAATGAAAGAGTGGTCGCATGGCGAGACGCGCGACACGGTATTTAATTTGAATTAAGAAATAAACGACTCGCCGCGCGACAGAGCGTGCAACGAGATTCTTGCATTAATTATGGATAAACGTTAAGCGTCGCGTGACGAAACGCACGATGGCATTACGTCAACAGAACTGAATTTAAAATGAATCGTTGCGCGATGAAGCGCGTGACACAGCACCTTAATAAATACAAATTTAAAATGAATCGTCACGCGACGAAGCGCGCAATGCAGCACATTAATAAAGAAGAATTTAGAATGAACCATCGTGCGACGCAGCACATCGACTAAACTAAAATTAAAATGGATTAAGACGAGAGTTGAACGCTGCGCGACTACGATCGCACGCGCGAGAGTACGCTACGCGTGCCGAAGGCTCGCGAACCGTGCAGGCGCGCGGGGCGCGAGGCCGCTGGGGCACGGGCTCGGGCAGGGCTGGGGCGCACGAGGGCACGGCCGGGCGCGGCTAGGGCACGGCAGGGCGCGGCTAGGGCACGTGGCCAGGGCGCGGGCGCGAGGCCGGGGCGCGGGGCGCGGCCGGGGAGGGGCTCGCCGGGGAGGGGGCTCGCCAGAGAGGGGCGCGACGGGGCGGGGGCGCGATGGGGCGGGGCCTGCTGGGGGCGTGTAGTGCCCCAATCCTCTGGGACTCAAATGTGATACAATTACTAGTCCCAGGAGGCTAGTAAACACATTTATATAACAGATGATTCCAGATCTGCTTAAACGAGACAAACCTATAAAGGTGGCGATCAACTTTAAGAGTTGGTCCACAACTCGGGACATATCATCAGAGTGGGGCTGAAGCAGCCCGATATACGCAGCGAAGTAAATCATCGGTCCAACAGCCACAGGCAAGGTTGGGAACAGTCGTAACTCTTACCTGATCTCCTTTTCTGAAAACAATAAATAAGCAAGGGTGAGTACAAACATACTTAGCAGCCCACCTTCACCCGTGGAATGGGGAAATCAGATATAATGCATGGAATATGTGGAGCTCAGGATATTTTATAGAAACAACAATATTTTATGCAGGGTTGCTTTGAAAATATTTTGTATTTTGCAAAGCGCATCCTCTCCAAAAGGAGCAGGAAGTTTTTTCATATAGAATAAAATCCCCTAGACTAAACCATCCAGGTATCTTAGCAGTTTCCCACTGGTTCTCATTTTCAAAAACAGCTACTGGACTTCCCGTCCACCATAGCTCACGGCTCAACCGTCGGACCTTCTAAAAACTACTTTTCTCAAATGCACCCATTTTTTGAAAACAAACACTAATTGCCATACCACACCAGACTCGTCCATTCCTATGGACACAGACTATTCGAATAGGTTTTCAAACTCTGTGCAGAGGTGTACACTTTACCCACTAGTCCGGCTCTGCGATCTCATAGCTAATTAGCTAGTGAGACCCGAATCCGAATCTCTTTCTTTCCTCGCACGTCCTAACCTTAACGGTTATACCGGAAGGAGTCAGGCCACCGCCATGTCCAAACCGGACAAAACATTCCCCCTCCTTATCCTCCCGGTGCTCCCCAGCCATCATAACCCTGGGGTTGGACCGTACGAGTTCAGATTGAGTGGCTGCCCACACAGTCTCGAGTGGTTGTACTTGTCATGAGTACAGGTAGTGAAGGATGACAAACCGGTCCTTATATGAGGGGACAATCCTTCTGCTCAAGCCTAAACCAGCTGAGCCATCACCTTAGGCCCTCCCCTAAACCAGGGAGTCCCTGATCATCCCTACTCAAAGGTGATAAGGGTGAAAACCCTTCATCATACTCATTTTGAAAAGCATTTTCTTTTGAAAACTCACACCTTTTCTCAAATCATTTGTAACAAATATATCAGGGATTGATTGCGGCAAGCGGCTTGGGTGGCCATAATAACTTGTCTCAAATTCATATCATGCATAAAATAACAGGCTGAGGGTTGTGGTTGTAAAGCATAGGTAATTTATGCATCAAAGGGATCCAGTGAGCTTGCCGTGCTTATCCGGCGAAGGGGGAAGGGGAGCTCGCAGGACTGGCTTCTGGCTCCATCGCCTGGCGTAGACTTGCAGATCTGGCCTCCACGAGACGGCACAAACGCTCCGATAACTATGCAACATGAACAAGCAAACATACAAACCAGTAAGTATACCAACAAATATTTAGTATAGTGGTCAGAATAGCGATATATGGATGGGTAGAGTCTTGAGTAGAATCTGTGTCATGTGGTGTTGAGATACTACTAGTGGTGGAGCGGAGGTGCTTACCAGGAGGGTGGACTGGAGGCGAAGCGACACTATGTGTGTAGTCGGTAGAGCGGAGTAACTGAGTGGGTGGGGTGTTTGCCTTGGCTGAGGGTGTTGAGTGTGTGTGGAGAGGGAGAGGGTAGTTGGGTGTATTTATAGCTGGGTGTATGTGGTGTAGCACAGTGAAGTTCACTGTTGGTGAGAATAGTGACGAATGAATCGTCTGACTTAGTATGAACAGGAGAGTTATAAGCAGAATATGAGACAAGAGTATTTTGGGAGTTTTCTGGAATACGAACCATGCTTAAGGGATGACATGGTTGGATAGGGAATAGTTTGATAAGAATTTAGAAACAAGAATTATTGGAATCTGAGTTTGGAAGCCTGGTTCAAAGGAATCTCAAAGTTAAGCACACTCAACTTGGAGAAACATGGGATGGGTGACCAGATGGGAAATTTCCTACTGGAGGAAAAATCACTGTCACCGGAGTTCGTATGACTGGAATATTGGTCTAGCAGGTCTTAGGTGGACTGGACAGCATGATGGATGAGTAGTTGAAATTTGGGAGGGATCGGATGAACGATGAATAGTAACGATAAATAGTAAAGATGATGAATAGTAACAGTGAATAGTAATGATAAATAGTGATGGTGAATAGTAATGGTAAATAGTGATGTGAATAGTTCATATGAACGAACGATGAATGATGAATAGTGGCTATGAACGAACGATGAACGATGAATAGGAACTATGAACGAACGGACGAACGATCGAATGATTGGACGAACGAACGATCGAAATTTCGGCAGCATAATGGTAGAATAAAGATTATCTGGAAGAACGATGAAATAGGGACTATGAACGAATGATGAACGATGAATAGGAACTATGAACAAATGGACGAACAATCGAATGATCGAACGAACGAACGATCGAATGGGAACTATGAACGAACGATGAATGATCGGATGATCGAACGAACGAATGATCGGAATTTCGGCAGCATAACGGCAGGACAAAAATTATCTGGAAGAACGATGAATAGGGACTATGAACGAACGATGAACGATGAATAGGAACTATGAACGAACGGACGAACGATCGAATGATCGAACGAACGAACGATCAGAATTTCGGCAGCATAACGGCAGGACAAAGATTATTTGGACAAACGAACGGACGAACGAACCATGAACGATCGGACGAACGATCGAACGATCGGACGAACGAACAAACTAAGAACAGGGGGATGAACGATCGAAGAACGACCGAACGATCCTTGTGCTAGTGTGTGCTTGTGTGGAACATGGAGTGGGTGTCTGGGGGGGGAAGAGAGTTGCCATGAAATGGCTTGGGGTGGGATGAGAGGAGGCCCTTGCCCCTCTATTTATAGCCATGGTGGGGGATTAGGGGGAGAGATGAGAGGATTAATGGGAGATTAGCATGTATTTGTCTTGTATAAGTTAGATTAGCTTGTAGAGCTCACCGTATGACATCGGAGGCATACGTATACGTATGAGCATGAGGAAAGTTATGAAGAAAATATTTATAGGGACTTGGAAATGATTCTGAAGGTATTTCTCAAGAGGAAAATACTTGGAGATATATCGGTGGAATATTTGAGCAGTATTTCTCGAAAGAACTTGAAGGGGATTACTGGGGAAATATCTGGGCAGTATTTCTAGAAAGAATTTGAGGGTGATCACTGGGGAAATATTTGTAGGATATTTTGAGGAGGATTTTGGAGAGAATATAGACCACTATAATTTATTTGTTGATATCAACTTACAAACAAACATTTTGAAACAAAATTTGAAATTCATTTTGAATTTAGAGCGAGTTTGAGAAAATTTCAAGATTTGAATTTTTGGGATGCTACAGGGCGTGCGGGGGGGAGGGGCTCGCCGGGGAGGGGGGCGCGCGGGGGAGGGCTCGCCAGGGAGGGGCGCGCGCGGGGGAGGGGCTCGCCGGGGAGGGGAGGGCGCGCGGCGGGGTAGGGAGGGCGCGCGGCGGGCAGGGGAGGGCGCGCGGGCAGGGCCACGCAGGGAGGAAGAAAGGGTGGGGGAGGGAGAGAGAGAGGGAGAGGGAGAGGGGAGGGGAAACTCACCTCGGGGATCCAAACTACGGCGATCACCGTCTCCAAACCCTAGGGCACCACAGGGAGAGAGAGAGGTGGAAAGGGAGAGGGAGGTTACTGCGCAAGAGAAATCAAACGAGAGGAAGAGACCAGGGGGAGGGGGGCGCGCGCATGGGGGCAAGGGTGCCATGGGCGCACGGGCTGGACTAGGCCGGACCGGGTCGGGCTGGGTCACACCGCGGGTCAAAACCCACAACACGCACGACCACTAATTGGAATCCGATCGCGAACCGAAATCCGAAACAGGACGAGACGAACACGCGACTAACCACGACATCAGACAAAGAAAAAAGCTTCAGCATGATGCAACACCCATGACACTTAGGTTTTGTTTACACATGACACGGACACCCGTCACTATATTGCTTTGAAATTGGGAAGAAGGAGCGAAACGAGAAAAGGAAAGAGAGTAATGCCTGAATTTGGTGAGTAAAAAGAAGAAAAAAATCTACCCCCCAAATTCAGGGTGTTACAAACCTATCCCCCTTAAAAGAATCTCGCCCTCGAGATTCAAGGTTGGCCAGCAAAGAGTTCAGGGTACTTGGCCATCAGATCATCTTCACGCTCCCAGGTTGCTTCTTCTTCAGAGTGGTGACTCCATCTGACTTTGCACATTCTCATAGTCTTCCTCCGGGTGACTTTGTCTGTAGTCTCAAGAATCTGCGCTGGCCTGTTTGTTTCGGCTTCTGGCAGCTTCTGGCCACAAAAAGCTGTTGCGGACTGCCAAACGCTCAGCTTTTCAGCCAGCTTCTATAAATTTCGTTGGGGCAAAAACCATCCAAAATCAACATAAACACATAATCGGTTGAGTCGTTGTAATAGTAGGAATCCGTCACTTTCTAGATCCTAAGCCCTATGAAGAACTTTATCTTCCTCCACACATAATCGTAATGATACTCAGATTCTCCCCACAGCCAGATTCTCCCCACAGCCAGATTTTCAGAAAAGCTGGTCAGAAAAAAGCTGAACCAAACAGGTCAACCTAGACCTCTAGACCTTCCACTGGCAACTGCTCTTCTGGCACACGCAGACACTTCTTCAATTGAGACACATGAAAGACATCATGCACTGTGGACAAGCCTTCTAGCAAACTGAGTTGATAGGCCACTTCTCCACGCCTTGCAATAATCTGATACGGACCAATGTAGCGGGGTGCTAGCTTGCCTTTGACTCCAAATCTTCTAACTCCTCTGATAGGCGACACTTTCAGATAGACAAAATCTCCAACTTCGAAACTCAGCTATCTTCTTCTTGTGTCTGCATAACTTCGCTGCCTTGATTGCGCTATCTTCAGGTTCTCCCGAACCATCTTGATGTTCTCTTCAGCTTCAAGCAAAACGTCTGGCCCAAACACTTGTTTTTCTCCAGGCTGATCCCATTGCAAGGGAGTTCTACAACTCCCATAAAGCGCCTGAAATGGTGACATCTTCAAGCTGTCCTGGTAACTGTTGTTATAGGAGAACTCTGCATAAGGAAACCTCTTGTCCCATCCGGACTGATCTTGCAACGCACAGGCTCTCAACATGTCTTCAAGGATTTGATTGGTTCTTTTGGTCTGACCATTTGTCTGCGGATGATAAGCTGAACTGAAATTTAGATGCGTGCCCAAGGCTTCATGCAACTGCTGCCAGAAATGAGAGGTGAACTGTGTTCCTCTGTCTGACACTATCTTCGTTGGCACACCATGAAGACAAACGATCTGAGACATGTACAACTCTGCCAATACTGCACTGCTGTAGTTGGTCTTGACTGGTATGAAGTGGGCTGACTTGGTTAAGCGGTCCACCACTACCCAAATGGAATCGTAGCCGGCTCGAGTGCGAGGCAATCCGACTATGAAGTCCATACCGATTTCATCCCATTTCCACTTAGGAATTTGCAATGGTTGCAACAATCCAGCTGGTCTCTAGTGCTCTGCCTTGATCCGTCGATAGCTATCACACATAGCCACATGCTCTACGATTTCCCCCTTCATTCCGTACCACCAGAATTTCTTCTTCAGATCTTGATACATCTTCTCACTTCCAGGGTGTATCGAGTAAGCTGTATCATGAGCTTCCTTGAGGATCAATTCCCGAATAGACTAGACATTGGGAACGCACAAGCGGTCTTTGAACCATATCACACCTTCTGCATCTTCCCGAAAATCTTTACCTCTGCCTTCTAGAATCAGTCGCCGGATTTCATTGATCTTCTCATCGTCCTTCTGTGCTTCTTTGATTTCTCGCTCCAGGGTGGGTTCTAGCTCAACTGTTACTCCTCGCGTATTGTTCAAAAACCCGAGACTCAGTCTGTCAAACTCTTTGGCCAACTCATAAGGCATCGGATGAGCGACCATCAGATTGACCTGACTCTTCCTGCTCAAAGCATCTGCCACTACATTCGCTTTGCCTGGATGGTAATGAATCTCCAATTCATAGTCTTTGATCAACTCTAACCATCTTCGTTGCCTCATATTCAGTTCTGACTGAGTGAATATGTACTTCAGACTCTTATGGTCTGTGTAAACATCACATTTCTACCCATACAGATAGTGCCTCCACGTCTTTAGTGTGTGAACCACTGCTGCCAACTCTAGGTCATGGATTGGGTAATTCTGCTCATGAACCTTCAGCTGTTGGGACAAGTAGGCCACAACTCTTCCCTCCTGCATCAACACGCATCCCAAACCAGTGTAACAAGCATCACAATACACCGATAAGGGCTTGTGCACATCGGGCAAGACTAAGACAGGTGCTATAATCAACTTCTCTTTCAGCGCTTCAAAGGCTTCTTGGTATTTCTGGGTCCACTTGAACTCAACCTTGTTGCCTAGCAAAGCTGTCATTGGTTTCACAATCTTTGAAAACCCTTCAATGAATCGCCGATAATATCCGGCCATTCCAATGAAGCTCTTGATTCCTCGAGCATCTGTTGGCGCTTTCCAGTTTAGAATGTCTGCCATTTTCTTTGGATCCACAGCCAATCCTTCTTTGTTGATTATGTGACCCAAGAACAGGACTTCGTCAATCTAGAACTCACGCTTGCTCAACTTTGCATACAGCTGGTGCTCTCGCAATCTCTGCAAAACCATCCTCAAATGATGCGCATGCTCTACTTTGTTTTGAGAATATATTAGAATATCATCAATAAATACCACTACAAACTTGTCAAGATAATCATGAATACACTGTTCATCAGATTCATGAAGAAGGCTGGTGCATTTGTTAGGCCAAAAGACATCACAGTGAACTCATACAACCCATACTTGGTAATGAATGCCGTCTTCGGAATGTCTGAAGGTCGAATCCTGAGCTAGTGGTAACCTGACCTCAGATCTATCTTTGAGAACATGCTGGCTCCTCTCAACTGGTCGAACATATCTTCTATTCTAGGCAAGGGGTACTTGTTCTTGATTGTGACCTTGTTCAGAGCTCGATAGTCAGTACACATCCTTCTGGTGCCATCTTTCTTCTCCACAAATAGGACAGGGGCAGCCCAAGGCGAGGTGCTTGGCCGGATGTATCCTTTCTCCGACAGCTCATCGATCTGCTTCTTAAGCTCGACCAACTCTGGTCCAGATACTCTGTAAGCTCTCTTAAAGATGGGGGCGGTGCCAGGAAGAAGCTCTATAGCAAACTCAACTTTCCGCTCTGGTGGCATGCCTGGTAGGTCCTTTGGTAACACATCTGGGAACTCGGACACAACCTTGATAATCTCAAGTGGATCTGCTTCACTGCTATCAACAGCCATCTGATAACAACTTCCTTTCTTTGGCTTAGGCGGGACTAACTCGGTCACCACATCCTCTCCTAGTGGGGACATCAACTTGATTGTCCTCTTATCATAACTGATAACTGCCTGATACTTATCTAGCCAATTCATCCCTAGGATGACATCTATTCCCTGAGTACCCATTACTATGAGGTTAGCAGGAAACGCTATCCCCCTTATTTCCACACTTACATTCAAGCAAATGCTATCAGCTCGAATTCTACCACCGGCTGAGTCAATTTGAATGGGGGTTGACATGGTAGTTATTTGAAGATTATGTGCTTCTACCCATGATGTAGTAATGAATGAATGTGTTGCTCCAGTATCAAATAACACTTCTGCAATATAGGAGTCGACTGGAAACATACCTACTATCATGTCAGGGGTCTCCTGAACTGCTTCAGCCTCCAAGTGGTCCAGTCTCCCATGGTTATAGCGTGGCTGAGAGCGATTGCCTGCTCCAGGCTGAGACACATTCTGCTTTGCTGGGGCACTGGGGCCTGACTGCTGCTGGGCTGCCTTCTTCGGACATTGCATCACCCAATGGCCTTGCTCTCCACAGTGGAAACATGCTCTATTTCCACCCTGAACTGGTGCTGCTTGACTGCTGGTTCGCTGGGGCAGAAGACGAGGTGCCTGCTGATTCTGCCTCTGGAACTGACCTCCTCCTGACTGATTGTTCTGGCGATTCTGCTGCTGGTGCTGAGGATACTGCCTTTGAAACTGCTGCTACTGAGGTGGACGCTGGTTCTACCTGAACTGCTGAGGTGGATTGCCCGAGAAACGGGGGTGATTGCTGCTTCTAGGCTGAGGTCCACTGATCTTACGCTCGCGATCTTCCATCTCTTTGCGCTTCCTCTCTGTCATGATTGCTCCGTCAATCAGGTGCTGGAATGTGGGGAAGGTATGATTCATCAGCTGATACTGCAGAGGGTCGACCAAGCCTCTCAAGAAATGATACGGTCGCTTGGCGTCGGTGTTGACATCTTCAGGAGCATAGCGAGACAGTTGCAGAAACCTGTCTCGATACTCACTGACAGACATTGACCCTTGCTTAAGTGCCAGGAACTCCTCCTTCTTCACTGTCATCAGACCTGCAGGAACATGGTACTGACGGAAGCTATCTCTAAATTCTTCCCAGGTGATGGCGTCAGGGTTGGCATGGGTGGCGAGATAGGACTCCCACCAAGACTGGGCTGCTCCTCTCAACAGACAGGGACCATACAGAACTTTCTCCCTGTCATCACACTGAGCGGTATGCAGCTCCCGCTCCACTATGCGTAGCCAGTCTTCAACATCCATGGGGTCAGAAGATTGAGCGAACACTGGGGGATGACCTCTCATGATTTTAGCACGCTTGTTGAAAGGGAAATAGGGTCAAACCTTTTCCTATATGAATTTTGGTGGTTGAATTGCCCAACACAAATTAATGGACTAACTAGTTTGTTCTAGATTATGAGTTCTATAGGTGCCAAAGGTTCACAACAAACCAATACAAAGTCAAAAGAAAGGGTTCAAAACTAAGGAGCGAAGTATACCGAAGGCAGCCCTGGTCTGGCGCACCGGACTGTCCGGTGTGCCACCAGACAGTGTCCGCTGCACCAGGGAGGATCAACTCAAACTTGCCAGCTTCGGGATTTGGGAGGCCGCTCCGCTATAATTCACACACCGGACTGTCCAGTGTAACACCGGACTATCCGGTGTGCCAGCAATGCAACGACTACTTTGCGCCAACGATCGTCTGCAAGTGAACAGTAAAAGCAAACAGTGCGCGCCTGCGCGCGCAGAAGTCAGAGCAGGCGCCAGAAGGCGCACCGGACAGTCTACAGGACCTGTCCGGTGCACCACCGGACTGTCTGGTGGCCCCACAAGTCAGAGCACCAACGGTCGGAACCCAACGGCCTAGTGACGTGGCTGGCACACCGGACAGTGTCCGATGGCGCACCGGACTGTCCGGTGCGCCATACGACAGAAGCCTTCACCAACGGCCATTTTGGTGGTTGGGGCTATAAATACCCCCAACCACCCCACATTCAAGGCATCCAAGTTTCAGCCATTTGCATTCAATACAAGAGCTCTAGACTTCATTCCAAGACACAAACAAGAGATCAAATCCTCTCCCAAGTCCAAAGTTCATTCCAATCAAATAGTGACTAGAGAGAGCGACATTTGTGTTCATTTGAGTTCTTGCGCTTGGATCGCTTTTCTTCTTCTTTCTTTCTTGTTCCAAACTCAATTGTAAGCAAGGCAAGAGACACCAATTGTGTGGTGGTCCTTGTGGGGACTTAGTGTCCCAAGTGATTGAGAAGAGAAGCTCACTCGGTCTAGGTGACCGTTTGAAAGAGGGAAAGGGTTGAAAGAGACCCAGTCTTTGTGACCACCTCAACGGGGAGTAGGTTCGCAAGAACTGAACCTCGGTAAAACAAATCACCGCGTCTCACTCTTCATTTGCTTGTGATTTGTTTTCGCCCTCTCTTTCGGACTCGTTTATATTTCTAACGCTAACCCCGGCTTGTAGTTGTGCTTAAGTTTATAATTTTCAGATTCCACCTATTCACCCCCCTCTAGGCGACTTTCACTTGTCCCTGGGCATCTAAGGCATCTGAGGCTGAGGTGGTGGCTGCTGCTGCTGCTGAATGGCGGCCAAAGTCTGATCGATGGCTTGAACTGCCTGAGTCTGCATCATGAACATCTGCTCGATGGACATCGGGGGCGGGGGTGGCAGCTGTTGTTGTTGGGGTGCCTCATTCTGCGGTGTTGCATGCTCCTGCTGAGCACGCCTTCCTCCTCTGTGCCTCTTTTTGACATCTGCAGAATGCAATCACACATCAGAACTGATCTTGCAACTTGCAGCATAAGAAAAGAGTATAGAATCCTCCACAATACTGAACAGTTGAACATCTTCACTGATTTCCAACACAGACCAACACAGCTTCTCAGATAAAGAGGAAGTGGAATGAAAGGCTTCCCAACTAGATAACTAACTTCATTAACATATAACAGGTGTTGGGGACTTGTTCTCAAATGCTAAGAGTTAAGAACAAGGCAACATAAAAAGTGTTAAGTGTTAAAGTCCTTCGTCCTTCGAAGCATTATGCCCCTTCGGGAAATAATGAGTTTCGGACGAAGGTCACAAGAGACATACCTTCGTAAATATAACAAGTAATGACGAAGGATTCATATAAAGCACGAAATATAATATAGACATCATCATAGAATCATTTCTATTTTATTAACATGGAAAAATAGAAATGATTTCAAATTACAAATGTACCTTCGGTCTTGAGAGAAGGTAAAAAGTACAAGCGTGACGCAAAAGCAAATGCCAAGTCAGCGTGAACAGTACGGGAGTACTGTTCATCTATTTATAGACGCGGGACGCAGCCCTCGTAAAATTACATTCATGTCCATTACATTTGCCAATGACTTATGGAAATCTGTCAAGGCCCAAGTAGTCTTTTCATCTTTAAGTCGGTTCCCCTCTCTGCTATCGCGACGAAGCTTCCCTGCACACAGCTTCGGCTGTGCACCATTCTTCGTGGAGCTTGGTAATCAGCCCGTCCTCCATTTTAATCCTCCTTCGTCTGGTTCAGGCTTCGTCCTGACCGTACTTCATGTTCATAATTCTGAGTCCGAAGATACCTGTTCACATAATCCACTTGGAAAACATTGTCAAATCATGTTTTTGAGGACCTTCGGAGGACGAAGGCCCCCAACAGTAGCCCCTCGCAATATTAATTTGTTAATGATAAATTCAGATTGCGATATGGACGAAGGCCTTGAGCCGAAGGTCCGAAAAAACACCTTCTCTTTGCTAGAATAGCAACATTCACTGACAAGCAGGGTCTTTCAATTTTCAACGCCCCGGGGGTATAAATAAGATCATACCGCAAACTTATTTGGTACGCACACTTGCCATCTGCTTCGGCCCACTAAATTTTTAACTCTTGTGCACTGAGATTTGCTGATCTTTTTGATTTTGAAGCTTCGGCCTTGAAAACAGTTTTTTTAGCGTTTCCGAAGATGTCTGAAGGTAAGAAGATCCCTGCTGAGACGAAGCTGAGTCTCGACGAAGAGAAGAACTTGGGGTTCCTTATAGCGATGGCGGAGACCAATACGGAGAAAATCACCAAGGAGATTCTTGAAGGTTTGTCCAAAGATACTGGTGACAGCGACAGTTACGATGTAGAAAGTGGTGGGGAAGAGTCCAAAGATCGACCATGGCGGCCAAGTCACACGGTTTTCGGGAAAACCACTATTAAGCAGAGTCATATTGATAATATGAGGGGGCGGTATTTTCGAGATATATCTATTGTGAGGGCTGATGCTGGAGAAAAGACTTCTCCCACCCCCGAAGAAGATGAAGTCGTAATCTTCCGAAGCTTTCTCAAGGCTGGGCTTCGATTCCCCCTAAGCAACTTTGTTGTTGAAGTACTGAAAACATTTCAAGTCTACCTTCATCAAATTACTCCCGAAGCTATCATAAGAATGGGGATGTTTGTTTGGGCTGCGAAAAGCCAAGGTTTAGAACCAAATGCTAAAAGCTTTTGCAACATTCATGAGTTGTTATATGAGACGAAGCCCTAGGGGAAAGAACAATATCACAACAACTTTGGGTGTTACAGCTTTGGTGCCCGCTCCGGGTCAAGCCGCCCTGTGCCAACCTTTCGGAAGAGGTGGCCCGGAGCCTGGATGACAGAGTGGTTCTATGTAAAGAATGACTTAACAGCGCAGGAAGATGTTAAGAGTATTATTATGCGCCCCATCTGGCAACGCTTCGGACTTCGAAGGCCGAAGGTTGAAATGGATGAAGCAGCCGAGGAATGCCAAAGAGCCTTCGGCGTAATCTGCTCTTTCATTGGGACAAGGGACTTGGTCCAAGAGCATATTGCCTTCAGGGTATGGCCACTTGCAGGAAAGTGGGAAATGCCGAAGGAGACCATCAAAGAGTCCGACGAAGGCAGACTAGTCAGACTGAAATACACATTCAAATACGGGGATAAGTTTGTTGAACCTGATGACGACTGGTTGAAAAGCATTGAAACATTAAGTGACGAGCTGCTTGGGGCATATTCGAAGGCCGAGAACACTGCGTTATCAGCAGCCTTCGGAGGCCGAAAGAAGAAAAGGCTCAACCGGGTATTTGACGCAGTCGGGTTTGTCTACCCTGACTATCACTATCCGGTATTGGGTCGCAAAAGAAAAAATACTTCTCCTTCGACAGAAGCTACCACTAGTGCCACTAGCGAGCCAGCGCCGCAAAGGAAAAAGATGAAGGTGCTCACCCACCGAGCGCGTTTTATTGAGCCGGCCACAGTGCCAAAATTTATTGGTGAAGTCTCTTTGGCCTCTGAAGCTACAAAACCAGCTCCAGTGCCGAAGATAGAAGAGAAAACTGAAGCGCCTTCAGCCGAAAAAGCAGAAAAACCAAAGATTGAAGAGCCAAAAGTATCGGAAATCTTAAGTCCTTCAACAAATGTCGAAATAAAAAATCAAAAGGGCCCGTCGGTGACCCCGAAAAGAAAAAGAATGGTGAACGTGTTAGATGTTTTGGAGACAATTAAGTCTTCAAGCACAACTCCAAAGAAGACTATTGAAGTTGCTGAAGCGTCTACCGAAGCTGTAGTTGCTGAAGCTTCGAAGCAACAACCTGAAGCTGAAGCTGGGCCTTCAGAGCCCATCAAGGAACAATCTTTGGAGACAAAAATATCAGAACCAAATTTGGTTGAAGAAACTGACACTGCCGCCCCCGAAGCTCCTTCCAACATATGTGATTACATCGTGCGACATGCTTCGGGGAAGAAATTATCTGAAGAAGAGATTTATGAAGCCAATCACTATGCCAGAGAGTTAAAATATCCGAAGGGGGCAGTAGTGTTCAATGGGACAAATGAAGATGACTTCCTATACTGCCTCCCTGATAACAAAGAATTATCTGTCTGCCGGGAGATGGCTAGAAGTATGGGTTTCCCGAAGCTCGAAGCTGGATTATGTGCTATGACGAAGGAGGATCTCGCGGACAGTCTTGCGTACAATAGCCTGAAGGTATGGGAATTAGACACTTAAAAAAATTTCTTTAATATGTAATTCATTCTTTTATTCTTATATGGATTCTTTTTCGTATAGGGTTTGATCCTAAGCAACGCATTAAGAGCACAAAAGAGTGCTGAGGATGAAAGCTACGAAATTGCATTCAACAATTTACGTTCAGAAGTTATTAAACTGAGAAACGAAGCTCTAGAAAAAGATAAACTTCTGCTTACATTAGTAGACAAGATAAAAAAGGACGAAGCTGCTGCAAAAGTTCAGGCCGAAGCTCACAGACGCGAAATTAAAGATCTTCAGAAGCAACTGGCCCGGGCGAAGGAAGAACGCATACTTGAAGAAACAAGACGGGAATGTAGCGACCAATGGGCTGATCATTTGGAAGCAACCGTGGAAGAGCTTCGGTCTTCTAAGAAAAAATGCTACGAAAAATCCATGGAATGCGTAAAAAGAATAAAAACTAGCTTCGCCAGCGTGGGCGCATTTTCCAGCGAAGAGAATTTCTCAAGAGGCAATCCCGAAGGCCCAATGGAATGGATCAGCCACGAAGCAGAGGCCTTCGAGGAAATCCTGAGTAGCCGTGGCGACATCTACGCTTTTTCGGGTGCCAGAGGAATTGCTACTGTCTTGGAGAAGAAAGGTTGTGAACATGTAAAATCTTTAGCTCAGTCCGAAGCTGCCTTATCCTCCGAAGACATCAAAGACCCCTCGGCCGAAGCAAGCATGGTTGGTGGCAAATTCTTTACTAATGTCTGGGACAACGGCGGCCGAGAAATGGCGCAAGAAATTATTCAAAGGAGTGAAAAAGGCATCCATGATGCTAGGAAAGTGACAGAAGTTGCCGAAGGGCAAATAGGTATTAATTAGTCGCTCTTATTGTGTTGTAATTTTTATTTCAAACTTTTGCTCGCGGATTGTAATAGTAATGCAGAAATATTCTGTTTCCTCAGAACCTACTGGATCTTCTATTGACCCTCACACAAAAGAGGATGACGAAATCAAACAAATGGCCGAAGCTATCATGGATAAAGTTGTTGAACAACTTCTAAATGAGGCTGCCGAAGTAGTATTAAGAGAAGACTAAGTGTTATCAGAAAAAACATTTGAAGTGTGATCTATGTAATATTTTGTACATTTGAATGTAATATACAAGTCTCTTTTCATTATTCAATTCTTTACGATGCATGAAATTCTACATACATACCATTTTTGAGCCTTCGGCGAAAAAACACCTTCCCTTCTTTTCATGCTTCGTGAAGAAAACATTCTTCATTAAAACTATTCTGATGAATCACGTCCACGCTTCGTGAAAACATTCTCCGAAGCTGTGCAATTTCGATATTACTCTGATGAAGCACGTCCATGCTTCGTGAAAACATTCTCCGAAGCTGTATTCCGAAGATTATCATTGTATTCCCTCGTGACTTTACACAATTTTCACTTTCTCAAAGCGTCCTTTCGAAGGTTGATACTGTGTCCCCTTCTTTTGCCATATGCAACATGATGTATGATGCTTATGCTATGCAAAATGATGTGATGATGTTATGTTATGCAAATGACGTTTGTTCCAAAGATACACACAAAATATCTTTGTAAGCTCTGCATTCCCTTAGGAACGTCTTTGGAGCTTCTTCGCCTTTTACTTAGGCGGTATCAGCGTTGACTTTTCGCTGTAAGCTCTGCATTCCCTTAGGAACGTCTTTGGAGCTTCTTCGCCTTTTACTTTAGGCGGTATCAGCGTTGACTTTTCGCTGTATGCTCTGCATTCCCTTAGGAACGTCTTTGGAGCAAAAAACTTACACTGCGCTCCCTTTGGAACGGCTTTTGTAACTTCAGCAACTTACTCTGCGTTCCTTAGAACGACTTTTTGTTGCTTCGAAGGATTTTTAATAATTCGAAGGTCCTCCTTGTTACCGCAAATTTTTAAGCTTCAGCAACTTAAACCTGTGGAGAAGATAGGTTTTCCTCATAATCAACCATGAAACTATTACATGAAAACTGAAATGTTCTTTATTACACAGAAAATAGAACTAAACGGAAAAGACTGCTATCAAAGTAGGATACTTGTCAATAAATGTGCTTCGACTCTGGCACAGTACTATTGACTGTGCGAGCTTCAGATTGCTCTCTGAGATCCCTTTGGTGCGGAGCATATTGGCTCCCTTCTGGCTGTTGGCCTTGTTGCAGCGGAGGTGGAGGCGGGGGCTGTTGCCATGAAGCTTGAGGTTGACTTGCCGAAGCTACGGAAACTGCAAGGTGGTTGCCCACGTATTCCGGGATGTAAGGCTGATGATACGAAGCAGTATGCATGACCTGCTTCGGCTGACCCTGTTGCGCTGCAGCTTCTGCTAGCTCCTTTTGTTTCTGGATAGTAACATGGCACATCCTGGTGGTATGGCCCTTGTTTTCACCACAGAATAAGCAAAATACCCTCCTTGGTTGATCTCCGAATCTTCCGCCGAAGCCCCTGGCGCCTCTGCCTCTTGGAGCTGGTGGCCGGAAGAAAGTTTGCTATTGCCCCGAAGCCTGTGAGGAGCACTGCGGTCTGTTTTGCTGACTCCCCTTATCATCATTTTGAGTGGAGTTGTGGATGGACCTGACATGCCTCGGATAGAACCTTCCTCCGAAGCCCCTGGCCATTTCAGAAAATCTGAAAGCCTCCTCCCTTCTTTAGCGAAAGTCATTATCGGCACGAATGTACTCGTCCATCTTTTGGAGCAGCTTCTCCAGAGTCTGAGGAGGCTTCCTAGCAAAGTATTGAGCTGCAGGTCCAGGACGAAGCCCCTTGATCATGGCTTCGATGACAATTTCATTGGGCACCGTTGGTGCCTGCGCCCTCAAACGCAAGAACCTTCTGACATACGCCTGAAGGTATTCTTCATGATCCTGAATGCACTGGAACAAGGCTTGAGCAGTGACCGGCTTCGTCTGAAATCCTTGAAAGCTGGTTAACAACATATCCTTCAGCTTCTGCCATGAAGTGATCGTTCCTGGCCGAAGGGAGGAATACCAGGTCTGAGCAACATTCCTGACAGCCATAACGAAAGACTTTGCCATGACTGCAGCATTGCCACCGTACGAAGACACTGTTGCTTCGTAGCTCATCAAGAACTGCTTCGGGTCTGAATGGCCGTCGAACATGGGAAGCTGGGGTGGCTTATAGGACGGAGGCCAAGGTGTAGCCTGCAGCTCAGCGGACAGAGGAGAAGCATCATCGAAAACAAAATTTCCATGATGGAAATTGTCATACCAGTCATCTTCGTTGAAGAAGCCCTCCTGATGAAGGTCTTTTTGTTGAGGCCTTCGGTTCTGCTCATCGTGGGTAAGATGACGAACTTCTTCAGAAGCTTCGTCTATCTGCCTTTGCAACTCAGCTAGCCTGGCCATCTTTTCCTTTTTCCTCTGCACCTGTTGATGAAGCATCTCCATATCCCTGATCTCTTGGTCTAGTTCATCCTCCTGAGGCGTCGGGCTGACGGCCTTCCTCTTCTGCCTTCGGGCCTCCCGAAGAGAGACGGTCTCCTGGTTGGGGTCCAGCGGTTGCAGTGCTGCAGCCCCAGTCGCTGAAGCTTTCTTCGGCGCCATAGTGAAGGTCTATAGCTTCCGAAGGTGTTCAAAAAAACTCGAAGTGGAAGTGAGTTCACCGGAGGTGGGCGCCAATGTTGGGGACTTGTTCTCAAATGCTAAGAGTTAAGAACAAGGCAACATAAAAAGTGTTAAGTGTTAAAGTCCTTCGTCCTTCGAAGCATTATGCCCCTTCGGGAAATAATGAGTTTCGGACGAAGGTCACAAGAGACATACCTTCGTAAATATAACAAGTAATGACGAAGGATTCATATAAAGCACGAAATATAATATAGACATCATCATAGAATCATTTCTATTTTATTAACATGGAAAAATAGAAATGATTTCAAATTACAAATGTACCTTCGGTCTTGAGAGAAGGTAAAAAGTACAAGCGTGACGCAAAAGCAAATGCCAAGTCAGCGTGAACAGTACGGGAGTACTGTTCATCTATTTATAGACGCGGGACGCAGCCCTCGTAAAATTACATTCATGTCCATTACATTTGCCAATGACTTATGGAAATCTGTCAAGGCCCAAGTAGTCTTTTCATCTTTAAGTCGGTTCCCCTCTCTGCTATCGCGACGAAGCTTCCCTGCGCACAGCTTCGGCTGTGCACCATTCTTCGTGGAGCTTGGTAATCAGCCCGTCCTCCATTTTAATCCTCCTTCGTCTGGTTCAGGCTTCGTCCTGACCGTACTTCATGTTCATAATTCTGAGTCCGAAGATACCTATTCACATAATCCACTTGGAAAACATTGTCAAATCATGTTTTTGAGGACCTTCGGAGGACGAAGGCCCCCAACAACAGGTAAACCAAAATGCAAGGGATACCCACACTCTGGCGACAGTCATTACAAAGATCCAAATCCAACATAGTTCATCATGACAAACATAAATGCACAGGATAAGCAAACTACCCTGTCTAACTAAGACTAACTAAAAGCAAGACTAACGCTAAGACTATAGCTTCTATGTATATATTTTCGTATTAATCACAAGATCCGACGCTAACGATCTATGGTTCTAAATTTATCTTGGTCTTGCAGTCGGGGTTGCCATAAGACTAGTGTCCACGCCGAGGTGAGCGATACAGGTGCTGAGTCCCGACGGGAGAGGGGGAGCCATCCTCCAGGTGACGATGCTCTGCGCGCTCAGCCTGTAGCTGGGCGATCTCAGCACGAGCCCTACTCAACTCGCCTAGTGCATGGTCTAGCTTCGTGTTTAGCACGACGACTAGGTTGACTGTGCTGCTCAACCTAGGATTGTCCTCACCAACAGGTGAGACAATCACGCCTCCTGTCCTGCCAGATGGACGACGGGGGTAGTACTTCAGGTTGAGACCATCAGCTACCCCGCCGAGCACTGAGCAGTAGTGCGAAAGCGCACACCGTGCGGCATCTTGCATGGCCACCTCAGCTGAGTCCCACTCAGAGATGGAATAGTGCTTTGAGCAGATCTCTGCACCCCAAAGACTGTTCTCCGGAAGGCGCACCAAGCAGGTCGCCTCCCAGCGATCCGGGTAAACCCCGTGACTGCACTGGAAGACCACACAGCGATACTCGATGGACCAAGTACGCCGGTCGAGTGCCTGGCGTAGCAAGGTGTCGAGCGTGTCGTGAAAGTGACACCCGCGAGCAGTGTTGCGAGTGATGGGTCGAGCAACCCATCCTTCTAGCTCCTGGTCGGCGGAAGGGTCGGTGCTGAAGCTCGAGCTATCGTCGCCATCCGTCATCTAGGTCTCCTCCAGCAGCTACTCCAGCGACTGGAGCGCTCAGTGGTGGTGCAGGGGCACCTCCAGTGGGAGCACAGGGGAGCAGCTCCTCACAGACTCTATCTCTTACTGGAGCGAGAAAGAAGAGCCCTGCTGCTCCTGCTCCTATCGTCGACGCTCCTGCTCCTCGTGCAGGCAGTGGTGCAGTCTCTCCAAGTGGCTAGACTGACCGGTCACTAGACGGTGAAGCGGACGCTCCGCGAGACGGGAGGGTAAGAAGGGGATGACGGACTTCCGTATGGTGTGTCTAAGATGATCCATCTACAAAAGACACCGTAAGCATAAGAATGAGAACAGAACTAATATGACCAGCAAATAATAAACCATAAATAAATGAGGAATTAGAATAAACAAAAAGATTTTTAGCAAGGTATAATATATAGTAGAACATAGGTTTGGTCGATATGACTAACTTTTGAAGGGATACCAAAGTCAAGGTGAGAATGGGGGTCTATAATCCTTAGAACGACCATTCTACTCTAGGTTAGCGGTCCTACAGTCAGCACGGCTTTGATACCACCTATGTCACACCCGGTTTTAGAAGGCAAACCGAATGTGAACCATGTACGTGATAGGATCAGCAATTCACGTACACAGCGGTTACATAACTGGACATCATCACACAGTGCTCAAATAATAACATAAAAGGGGAATAATAGTCGATTACATCATATGTCTGAGACATCCACATAGTCTTTACAATAATCAAAGTGCAGAAAAGAAACGTAGATACACGCGGCCTTCACAGGCAGCCGACTGGGGGTTGCCGCTAACCCACGCCTAGAACTCGTTGTAATCTTGGAACTCCTGGAAGTCTCCTTCCACGGCTTCATCTTCTCCTGAGCAGTGGTTGCAATGCGGACAACCTGGAGAAGGGGGGGTTTGGTGTGTAGAGCAAGGGTGAGTACACATCAACATACTCAGCAAGTATCCTGTTTGGCTGTAGTGGACTAGCTTTATGTGGGGGGTAAGTCAAGCAGTTGCTTTTAGTTGGTCAGATTATTATTACTAGTAGAGAGAGCCATGTTTTAGAATTAACCCATGTTATTAACCCAAACGTACCCTTTCCAAACGGAAAGAGTACCACTTACCATCACCAGAGTCAATACCAAAACCATCATTCTCATCACCACCTATAATTCGAACATCTCTAATCAAGTGTCACTAATCAATGGAGCTCCCTTGGCTGCTCATAACCGCGAGCACGGCTGATATATCAGTTTTCAAACACTCTGCAAAGGTTACGCACTTTACCCATAAGCTGTGATTCCCTTTCTGCCAGGAGATCATGACTCTCCATTGATCACTACCAAGGTGACCCAGCAGGGTATCACTACGTAGCCTTTACAAAGATTCCCCGGGGCTGTAGCCGCCCGTTAAGTTTCCTAAATGTATCGCACTCCTCCCCAAGGGGTAAATCAACCTTGGCAGAGCGAGCCGCATACACCGAGCCCTATTAACGGCACGACGGCGAAGCAAACTACATCTTGGTTCCTCTAATTATTCAGCTAAGGGCGTCCCATTCCACCCTCATGGTTGCACTGTTTTCCCGGGCAGTCATCCAACGAACAGGTCCTTACGGAGAGGCACTCGAGAAACCGCTCGAGTCCCCTTAAATGCCACAAGTATATAATCATAAATAAGAGGGAAAACAGCGTATCATAGATAAATCTCATCATACTCATTGATTGATGTTAAGCACTAGCATGAAGCTAAACCAGAATAATCCGACCCAAATAGGTAAACAAGGACATGGATAACAAAAGCTAGCCAATCCTTAGGTATAACTATGTAAATGCGGGAAGTGAATTAAGGAATGCTTAGGACATAAGTGGGTCAAGGGACACTTGCCTCCACCAACCAGCTACTGCTCAGGGGCTTCTCCTGCGAGTTCTTCGGGCTCCTCAACCAGATCGTTCTCTATACGAGTTCAAACATACATTCCACACATTTAATACAAAAGAACAGTACACCATACAATGGAATGCAATAATCAAACAGACGTTCAACACGGGGCTCGCAATTACGGTTAAGCGAGAAAGAGGAACTGACGGTCGAGTCTACGGTCGAGAAGCGATCACGTTACACAATTATAGATAAAACTACTCGTTTAAACAGAAGGATATTACTTTGGCCATTGCGTTTAGCATAAATTAAGGTCATGTTCCATATTTAATCATTATAATTAGATAAAGATGAATGAAAGAGAGTGGTCGCACGGCGAGACACCCGACATGGCATTTAATTTGAATTAAAAAATAAATGACTCGCCGCACGATAGAGCGCGCAACGAGATTCTTGCATTAATTATGGATAAACGTTAAGCGTCACACGACAAAATGCAAGATGGCATTACGTCAACAGAACTGAATTTAAAACGAATCATCGCGCGACGAAGCGCGCGACACAACACCTTAATAAATATAAATTTAAAATGAATCGTTGCGCGACGAAGCACGCAACGCAGCACATTAATAAAGACGAATTTAGAATGAACCGTCGCGCGATGAAGCGCGCGACGCAGCATATCGACTAAACTAAAATTAAAATGGATTAAGACGAGAGTTGAACGCTGCGCGACTACGGTCGCACGCGCGAGAGCATGCTGCGCGTGCCGAGGGCACGCGAACCGTGCAGGCGTGCGGGGTGCGAGGCCGCCGGGGCACGGGCTCGGGCAGGGCTAGGGCGCGCGAGGACGCGACCGGGGGCACGGCCGGGGGTGCGGCCGAGGGCGCGAGCGTGGGGCCGGGGCGCGGTTGCCGGGGCGCGGGGCGCGGGGCGGGGCGCGTTCGGGGATGGGCTCGCCGGGGAGGGGGCGCGACGGGGCGGGGCCCGCCGGGGGGCGCGCGCGGGGGGAGGGCCTCGCCGGGGAGGGGCGCGCGCGAGGGAGGGCTCACCGGGGAGGGGCTCACCAGGGAGGGGAGGGCGCGCGGCGTGGGCAGGGGAGGGCGCGCTGGCAGGGCCACACAGGGAGGAAGAAAGGGAGGGGGAGGGAGAGAGAGAGGGAGAGGGAGAGAGGAGGGGAAACTAACCTCGGGGATCCAAACTCCGGCGATCACCGTCTCCAAACCCTAGGGCACCATGGGGAGAGAGAGAGGTGGGAGAGGGAGAGGGAGGTTCCTGCGTGGGAGAAATCAAGCGAGAGGAAGAGACCAGGGGGAGGGGGGGCGCGCATGGGGGCAGGGGCACCAGGGGCGCGCGGGCCGAACTGGGCCGGACCGGGCTGGGCTAGGTCACACCGCGGGTCAAAACCCACGACACGCACGACCACTAATCGGAATCCAATCGTGAACCGAAATCCGAAACGGGACGAGACGAACACGCGACTAACCACGACATCAGATAAAGAAAAATGCTTCAGCATGATGCAACACCCATGACACTTAGGTTTTGTTTACACATGACACGGACACCCTCACTATATTGCTTTGAAATTGAGAAGAAGGAGCGAAACGAGGAAAGGAAAGAGAGTAACGCCTGAATTTGGTGAGTAAAAAGAAGAAAAAAAATCTACCCCCCAAATTCAAGGCGTTACAATGATGGGGGAGTTGAAATATTTTTTGGATTCCAAATCAAGCAACTCCAAGAGGGCACCTTCATTAGCCAAATAAAGTACACTCAAGACATTCTCAAGAAGTTTGGAATGAAGAATGCTAAGCCCATCAAGACTTCTATGGGAACAAATAGACATCTCGACCTCGACACAAGAGATAAATTTGTAGATCAAAAGGTATATTGGTCGATGATAGGATCTTTACTCTATTTATGTGCTTCACGGTCGAATATTATGCTTTGAGTATGCATGTGTGCATGATTATATGTCGACCGAAAGGAAATCCACTTAAGGGTCGTGAAAAGAATCATGAGATATTTAGCTTATAGTCTTAGATTTGGGCTATGCTACCCTAGGGGATCTAACTTGGACCTAATCAGGTATTCTAACGCCGGTTATGCCGGATGTAAGATTGACAGAAAGAGTACATCAGAGACTTGTCAGTTTCTGGAGAGATCCTTGGTGTCTTGGCTTTAAAGAAAGAAAACTCAGTAGCTCTATCCACGCAGGACATTGTTGTGCACAATTACTCTGGATTAGGCAAACTCTTAGGGCCAATGGCTACAAATTGAGCAAAGTCTCTCTCCTATGTGACAATGAGAATGCTATCCGCATGTCGGATAATCCTGTTGAACACAGCCGCACAAAACACATAGACATCCGGTATCACTTCCAGAGATCACCAACAAAGAGAAGATATCACAATTGAACATGTTAGCACCCACAACCAGTTAGCCGATATCTTCACTAAGCCCGTAGATGAAAAAACTTTTAGTAAGCTTAGAAATGAACTAAATGACTTAGATTATCGGAACTTTAATTAAAATATTGCACACATTGGTCATTTTATACATGTGATCACGACATATCGCTTTTAATTGATACAAATGCATATTTCTTATTCTTCATATGTCAAAGCTAAGACTAATGTGCTTCCAAGTGTATTTGTATACTTAGTCTTATATTGAAACGAAAATGAAGTTGTAGGCAAAGGCAAGGCTTCCACTGCATATTCATCGGTAACATATACCCTTTGCCCTACTCATGTACTTACATTCATATCCTTCTTGTTATAAATCTCTAGATTTCTTTGTTTTTGGCGGTTAGTTCATTTTTTTCTTGAGAAAATAAAAATTCCTTAGAAAAATAGAGTTCCCAAACTAGACCTAAACAACTCATAATTTCTATTTTCTCAACGAAAATTAGTTCATTTTCTCCTAAAAAATAAAAATCCTTAGAAAATAAAGTTATCAAACTAGCTCTAAAAAAAGGCAGATTTGCTTAAAGAAATCAAGGATCTACTCTCTTTCTCGAAACCATGTCTAAACATCACCATAGTCGACAGCACACAGCTAGATCGCCGCCAATCACATGCCATGATGCCAAAAGCAAAATGCATAATTTCGCTCAGAACGAAGACCATACCAACGGAACCACAAAGGGTTCCACACCCAAGAAACCTCTGCATTCGGCACCTTCATCTCTCGTAGTCTTAGATGCGCCTGATCTTAAACTCACCGCCACAAAACTAATTGAACTCTTAGTTTTGTCATACAGCACAAGACGCCAATGCAAGAACTGCAGCAGATTCTGCACGACAATCTACCACACAGGATTCGTTCGGATCAAGGCTGGCTGCTGGGAAGCTTGTTGAGAATTGAATGCTCCGGCTTGTGGTCACATTCGAAATCTAGGTGAACGAATGCTCGCTCGACTTCAGGTAGCTCCTCAATCTTGATTTGGAGAGATTCTCCAATGGCGTGTGCCTCCTTAAGTGGCAAGTCCTCTGGAAGCTCAATGTCAACCTGCGAGAGTGCATAGATCATATGAGATAAGCATGGGTATGATTCTTGCCCGATTGCTAGATTCCAGCACTACTCTGTTTCTGAAACAACTACCCAATCATCTGCAAAACCCATGCTAATTACTACAATCATAACAGAACAATGACACATTACTCCTACTGTACCGTTCTAGATTAAGCACTGCAGGATCACTGCAGTCTGAAGGAACAGAAAAGGTTAAGATACTTTAGCGTGTATTTGGTTAGCGGGTTGGTGTGGGTTTGAACGGGTTCAACCCACAACAACGTACCCGTGTTTGTTTCACAAAGGCTCGCGGGTTAGGTTGGTTCTGGATCGAAATACTTATTGAAAATGTGGGTTCTAGTGATTCCTAAAAAACAAGCGAACCATTTCGACACACTTTCTCTTCACCCTTCCGTCACTCATGCCTTATCCACTCGAGACCAGCATAGGGGCGTGTCGCCACTGTCGGCCTGCTAGGACGAGGGACCCCCGTCGGCCTACCCTCCAACATTAATCTCCCGCCTGCCTCCCGTCGTCAGTCCCCCACTGGTCTGCCCTCCAGCGTGCTGGCCTCCGTCAGCGCCGTCAGAAGCTGCACCTCCCACCGTCAATCCTCCTGCTGGCCTGCCCTCCGATGCCAGCGTGTTCTTCAGTAGGCACAACCCACGAGCCTTGCTAGTGTTGTCGTCGAACAGATAAAAGTCAGTGCTCGTCATCGCCTAGACAAGCCTACTAGCCATGAAAAATGTTACATCACTGAAATGCATTTTGATGTTGTTGGGATGTTCCTTTAATTATGACTGAAATGTAATAGTGAGACCTCATCATTAAAAATTTATGACTTGGTTAATAATGGCTTTAATTTATGTATATCATGTGCTTATGGATTTCTCAAATATTAAAATAGTGTCGTTTCATTTATTTTAAATGGTGTTATCTTATTGAATTAAAGATATCATCCTGAGTGTGGTAATATGATCAGGAAGGTGATCATATTCAGTTCATTCCTTATCACGAAACAAACAAGAGATGGTGCAGCTCCAACCCACTTTAACCCTGTAATCAAATAAGAAACTAGGTTCAACCTGTCACTGAAACCAAACAAGGAACAGGTCCGACCCAACCCAAAAAATGGGTCGGCTCCAACCCGACCCACGTCGTTCCAAAACCAAACACATGCACAAACAATAATGGTTTCGCTTCAAGTAGTGTCAGAAGGAGACAGCTGTAACCTGCTAGTTCCAAACAATGACATTATCCTTTCGAAACAACAAACTGAGTTGTTGAGACAACAACGTTATCCAGTTCTAGCATATATGTATTTGAACAGATTAAGATAACACTATCGCTTCATTAGCCCCCAGCAAAGGACACATGAAGGAAAATAAGATAATACTCCCATCCCAAATTGTTGGTCGTTTTAGTTTAGTCCCAAGCCAAACTTTTTAGATTTTGGTTAAGTTTGTATAAAAATATATTAACACCTAATATTTTATGTGAATTTAAGGAAATCCAATTGATATTGTAGATGTTACTGCATTTATTGTAACCTTTGACAAAGTAAGAAATTCTTTTTCATTTAAAACAACCTATAGTTTGGAATGGAGAGAGTAAAATTAATAAACACTAACCTCAACAAAGTAAAGCACCCCAAAGGTGTATGCTCGAACGGTGTCAACACGCTTAATCTGAGGATGGTGTCTGATAGCCAGATATGTCAACTTCTGAAGCATTTCTGGAGGAGCTGATTCACCTACCAGCGATACTACATGGAGGATAGCAATAACAAGGTTGTCTGTCAGTCCTAACCAATTTGTAACGTGCAAGTAATCTTGGTGCTGCAAGTGGCAACTGCTCTAGGTGATAGTCCGAAGTGATTCCAGCGCAAGCATTTGGCTCAAGTAACTTTTATTTGTAAGAGAAAATCCCTTCAATACCATCGAAACTTATACCAATCCTTTCAATACCATCAGATTTTATAGCTTCCCTTCAATGCCATCAAATTTAAATTTTAAACCCTTGAATGTCATTACCATTAGTTTGGAGTTAACGCCGTTAGTTCAATTTAAAGTCAATCTCTCTAATGTCACTAAAATCTATACTGATCCCTTCAATGCCACTAGAAATTGGTTCGATCTATTTGGGGTTTAAAAATTCCAGAATCAAAAATTATGGATCAGATTTTAAAAATTCCACGATTTTTAAAAATTTCAGTCCATACTTAAGTTAAAAACGAATTGATATAGCGAAGTAATTTTGGGGTTTACAAAAAAGTATGTACTTAAGTTTTTAAAAATTGTGGAATTTTAAAAATCTGATCCATATTTTTTGATTTTGGAATTTTTAAACCCCAAATATATTAAACCAATTTTTAGTGGCATTGAAGGGATCAATATAGATTTTAATGGTATTGGAGAGATTGACTTTAAATTAAACTAACGGCGTTAACTTCAAACTAACGGTAATGGCATTCAAGGGATTAAAATTTAAATTTGATGGCATTAAAGGGAAGCTATAAATTCTGATGGTATTGAAGATATTGATATAAGTTTGGATGGCATTAAAGAGATTTTCTCTATTTGTAACGGTAGCACCACTTCAAGGTTAAAAATAATCCATTTATAGTAAGCTAAGATAAAGTAGGCGGTTTGTCATTATCAACAAAGAGAAAATAGAGAAAGTAGGCACCTAAATTCAAGTTGGAGAAGACTTGAACCTGGTTGGTTGGGCGTGTACGACCACACCTCCAACCTAACCAGTTGAGCTAGGCTCACTTCCTTCTCGTGAGTATGGTTGGACGGATGTAAATGAGTGCAGATATAAGCAGTTAAAACTGAATAAGAGGGTGTTTGAATTCACTAAAGATAATAGTTAGTGACTAAAATTAGCTAGAGACATCTACACACCCTAGCTAATAGTTCAGCTATTAGCTATTTTTAGTAAATTAGCTACTAGTTAGCTAACTATTTATTAGCTAGCTAATTCTAATAGTATATTTTTAGCTAACTAACTATTAGCTCTTGTGCATTCAAACACCCCCTAAGTAACACAAACCTGCATTTTCCCACACTGTTCCAGACCAGTTTGAAATTGTGTACACTGCAAGAACAATTGCACCAATTGGGTCAATCCACCAGTAGAATCTATCACCAAGGACAGCAGCAGCCAAACCCACAACATTTGTGACAACATCGAAATAGTGATCCTGTGGAAACCAAACCATCACAAATATTTGATAATACTATATTCAAATTAAGTAAAAAAAACATTTATGCCAAGTTGAGAAATGGAACAAGTTATTAACCTTAGCATAAGCACGGACAATCTTGTTACCAGACGTTCGGCAGTAGAGCCACAGACCTAATTTCACTACTGTTGCAAAGATCATGATTGAATATAGCCACAATAATTGCACTTGGTTCAGTTTATCTGGAGCCTCATTCACTACCAGCTTTTCAACAGCCTGAATAAATACTTGGAAGCCTGGAGACATGACACAGCGACAACAATTAATGTATAGGACTTTGACAGGAAGATAACACCCAATTGAGTAAAGTTTAACATGGCAGTACACATGTGGCAAACAAGTAATGAGGAAAGAATGTGACTAGATTGTTTAACCACTTCCCATTGGGAGAAAAAACAAGAATACCTAAAGTGGCCATGACAGCAGCGAAGATGATAATGCCTACAGGCTGTACCCTCAGTTTGCCAATGGGGTACTTGTAGACATTGATGCTCTTCATTGACAGATGTGTGAACCAAAGAATACCACCAGCCATGAGATCAAGCAGTGAATCCAGTGTTGAGGCAGCTATAGCAATTGATCCACTTTTTATTGTAGCGTATACCTGTGGGGGGAAATAGTCTAATCATCCTACAGGAGTTCATGCATAGAAATTGAAAAGCAGGGGAGGAACCAACCTTCAACGCTAAGAGAACAATGTTTGCATAATTTGATATCTTCATAGCAAATTCACTCTGGATTTGCTCCGCAAGCTCCTCATCCTCGTTGATTTCATTGGATTCTTCTAGTGAGTCAACTTCCTCAAAGGACCTCAATGTGGCAAATTGTTTCTCGTAGTACTCTCTCTCCCCTAAATAATAGGCACAAAAAGCACAACACTTTGTTAGATTGTCGATCATATAGAATTAAAGATATATAAGAAGCTTTTAAAGGAAAGGCATAAGCTCTACTGCTAATACATTCAAAATAGTCTATCTCAATCTCAACAAATAATATGACATGAAAGAGTATTATTAATAATATAAGGCTAGAAAATTATGATAGAAATACAATATACATCAAACGTTATAACATATTTCAAATATTTTCTCCGTCCCCAAAAAGTTGGCATTGTCTAGATTCATAGCTAATGTGTCAACTATTTTAGGACAGATGAAGTAAATAACAAGAACGGTATTGAGGCAATTAAGTTGGTATATACTAGCAGGGCTAAGACAAAAGAAATCTCAGTTATTTAAACAAATATCGAGTAAGGAAAACCTAAGGATCAAAAAATAAGACCAACAAAATTGCAAAAAAATGTCTTGTGTATGATTGAAACATGTTTTCTCTATGAGCGCAGAATTCTATTTCATTCAGGAGAAGTAAAAAAAATCTGCTATCCTTCAAGATATTCAGGAAAAGGGTGGTGAATAATAGGCACTAGCCACTAGGCAGATCCAGAACGTCGTGCTCCATATAGATACTGCAATTAGAAACAGGCTGGTACTGTACAATATCCATGTTCCAATCCTACATAATACTAAGTATTCCAACTTCAGTCAAAGATCCAAAAGATAATACAGAGATCAAAGCTGTGGAGTGAGTGCAGACTGCAGAGCTGCAGGCCCCAAAAAAAAGAGGAAAATAATGAACCATATGCAATCACGGACGCACAGTTAAAAAAATTACTTTAGTTTCAGGGAGAGAAAGGTGCCCCAGGAGGGCAGGAGGCCAGGCCGGCCAGGGCACTGCCTGCTACGTGGTATCTGTAAAACACGTTTGCATGCCCGCTGTAGAACATAAGAAAGTAACAACGTTATCTTTAGGGATTTCGACAAAAACAAACACCATGTTCCATAGCTTCACGGTTGGATGTACAGAGAATCCAACAACCCACCTAGAAGGCCAGGGCCATGACAAGAGAACAAAGTCACAAACACGCCGAAAAGGTAATTCCTCCACCAAATATGTAGAGAATATAAGCTATCTATTTTACAAAGAAACAGGCACACAAGAAGCACCAAGTGATAGTGAAGTCACGAGCTGTTCAATCATAAAAAGTAAGGGAAATCCTAGGAACCCAGAAAAATCTGCGGAGGATCAAGAATAAGTGTCCGGGTCATCCACAGAAGCATCGAATAATCTACGACAACTCCAGAATCTAGGTTCAAAAGCACATCAATCATATCACCAGGATAGTCTGTAGATAAAGTGCCCGATAGTAACGCCAGCTTTGATGCACAATTACCAGATTAAGAAAACGAAACGCCTATAAAGATTGTAGGGACAGAGTGAACCAACCAACGGCAAAGGAAAACAACCCAAGAATGCGGCGAGTGGCTGGGATCACGGGTTGAACCTTCGAGGAGGCCCTTGGAGCGGGAGAAGTCGACGTGCGACGGGCGCTCGGGGTCGACGGCGTCGAGCACCTTCTTGGGCAGCCGCGACACGAACTCCCCGCGCATGGACGCGACAGAGTTGCGCCGCCGCCCAGGCCCGGCCAGGAGCGGCGCCCGCGCGTCGTCATTCTCCCCGCACCCGTTCGCGTCCATCCCTCGCGCCCCCTACGCTCTGCTCGACTGCTCCTCCCTCGGTCGCCGCCTCGCCTCGCCTACCCCTCGCGATTCCGTCGTGGTCGTGCGTTCTCCTCCCCCGCCCGTCCGCGTCCGTCCTGCCGCCTAGCTCAAGGAGGGTGGGAAATGGCAAGGACGCCCCGTACCCGCGCGTTCTGCGCCGCGCGGTCGCGCTCGCGCCTGCCTATAAAACGTGGGCTGTGCCGGGACTGGGAGGCGTAACGAAAAACGGGCGCGGGCGGGGTCGGCGCACGGCTCCTGCACCGCGAGATCGCGCGGCCGACGGCTCAGATCGTACTGCCAGAACCGTTGGCGCAACCGGTGTCTTCAGATTTGTTTACGCATATCTATACATCGACATAAAATAAATTTAGTAACATTATCGTTTATTTCTAGTGATATCTGCTCCCGCGTTCACGACTCGACGTCCGGAATCATTCTTCTATTAGATTTTGTTCGATTAGATTTTGTTCGTTTGTGCCGGATTGGTGGGTCAGAACAATTTCTAACCAGATGGGTTCTCTAATTTATATAAATTTTGATTGGCTGGAACGATTCCGGGTACAATCTAACAAGACCTTAAGCTCGCGTCCACCGGATTTCTTTTGATACGAATGTCTGGTCTAACCGACGAGACCACACGTACGCGTCCGATTGATGAGATTTCATCTAAAAACCATGGCTACAAAAAGAAATTATATCAAAGACAAATTGCAAAGTTCAATTGTGTGGACATCTTTCTCCTTTAGCCTAATAGTTTTAGTTTCGTGCATGTGCGTTTCTCTATTCGACACGATAATAGTTTTAAACCTTTCGTTTCGTTAAAGATGGCTTGAACTTTCGCCAGGCATTGTCTTTTTGTACACTAGATTTAGTACAATGAGTTTGCGTTTCAATCTCAAAATAAAAAAAAAGTTAGCACGCAACTAACAGGATGGCACAACGCTAAGGACCGAGGTCCAAGGTACATGTAGATCAATACGGTTCTTGGCTAAGAACCGAAACGGACGGCAAAACGGTACCCCGTACCCCTGAATATGTACAGACGAAATGATAAGCAGACTGGTCCACTCTTTCCATGTCCTGTTTCTCAAGAAGCCCCTGTTGCCATGTCCTGGTTCTTGGCTAAGGAGCCCCTGTTGCCAGCTCTACAGACTGCAGACAGAGACAGCAAACATGTGCCCTGCTCTCACCTATGATTTTTTTTTTCAGGATGCGCACACTCCACGATCACACAGCCACATCCAAAAATTCGTCAAGCTATTAATCGTGCTCACTTGCTCGGGATCGTTTCTCCTACGATGCATGCTTGATGTGCATACGTATTTCTCTGGAAAAATACAGAGTACGCTTTCAAGATCAGACTAGATCAACATAGTTAGCCCATCCAGTCCGTTCTACTGTAATAAATATAAGCAGGCAGTCCACACATGATGTTTTCAGCTTATGACCGGACGGTGTCAGTGTCACCTAGGGGAGGGAGGAAGATGCCGACAACAGCAAGCGTCATTGCCGTCTGCTACACGACTTGTCCGATCGACCCGGACCGGGAGTTTCCCGGACATTTCCACCGTCCTTGTCTGAAATTTATCGATATTGTTCGGCGCAGTTAAATTGAAAACGTCTAAGATTTGTCGAAAGCAAAGTTAAGTTGAAAACGTAACATCCCCCACAAAACGGTAGTTAAGTAGACAAACATATATATATATATATATGGGGATGGCAATCCGCCCGAACTTGTCATCCTCTACAAGTTGACCTCAGTCAATCCAGGCCATGGCCGCCGGTCTCGTGACGCATCTCTGAAAGAGGTGCGGCGCTTGTCTTCTTCAGAACCGAGCCAGCGAGACTGCAAGAGCTCCATCTAAACCGTTGAGAACCGTGCTAGAATAGAATGGCATTATTTTTAAAAAAAAATATTATGAAGGGAGCTAGTATTTGACTATTTGCCTCTTGTTCATCACACGATCCGTGCGTCTAGATAGTTTTCTCGCTTCCTTTTTATTATAATGCGTTGGTTAAGGTCATTCTAGGCAAGGTTTCATCGTCGAGCAGCATTATCCAAATGGCATCGTCGTCTGGACTAGCACTAGCAGGCTGGCAATCTTTTTTTTTCTGACGAAATCAAAGCATTGCCAACCAGCCGTGCATTTGATATTGTGTAAGGAAACAATTCAGTAGGCTTCGCATACAACCTGTTGAGGCCTTGATTGCCGTCGTGCTCCCTGTTATTGCAGTTGGCTGGTCTAATCCCTGTTGCTGTAGTTGACCTAATTCGGTAAACCCCGAGCTATCTAATGGCCACCTGCTGTTGTCATAAACCTACTCTAGGCTGGCGTTTAAGGTCAACTCCAGTAGTTCATTCAAAGTTTACTTATAATCACTGTTTTATATTATTCTGTACTGTAGACTGTACTTTTCGCAGAGCATAATTTGAATATGGGTATAGATATGGGTAAGCTATTAAAGATAGTCTAATAGAATGTAAAGTTATCGGTGGGGAAAAAACTTAACAAACTAATCAGATATTGTTTGCGGGCAGAGGTGATAATGGACTCTAAATTATATACTATAAAATTGAAGGGTCGAATCGAATTAGAATCGGACTTTATTTCTATTCATTTTTGAACTAATATACTTTTAGGGTCCTAATGAATTCTGAAGAAACATTTGTATCGCGATCTATTACTACCCCGATTTTGCATGTTGGTATAGATCATTTTTTTTTAACCCTGCTATAGCCTAAACTAGAAAAGATCGTTTGTGATTTTGCTAGCTATGTGGCATCAAAGAAAAAGTTCAGGGATACTGAGATAGTTTATTCAGGGCCTGCATTTGGTCACCATTTGAGATTCAGAGTACTCAGCAAACCACAAATCAATTCGTGAGTAGAATAAATAACTGGGTAGAATCGTCAAAAGTCAGACCATCTTTGCAACCGCTCGCATAGTCCGACTCAGAAAAGGCCATTTGAGTTTTTGCTAGCAGCAAGGATAGCTTGTGAGGAATAAGACGATAAGCATTTCACAAATCAAATAAAAAAAGTGAGAAATAAGTAGATGATATATCGACTCATTTCTTAAACCAAACACATCAGTCACAGAAAATGTAGTTTCAAAGAGAAGTTGAGTTATCTTACTACTACATAGAATAAATATTCAGGACTTGCGCAACCAGTGATCTGGGCATTTTTCTTGAGATTCAATGTTCTCATATGCAACTCGCGTATGGACTTTCTACTGAACCGAAGTTGAAGTTACTGAACTTGAAAGTAGTGGACGACTCGATCGGTGGTGGGTAAACATGCCTTAAATCAGTATTCAGTAATATGTCCATCCACGCCCTGTGCCCCTGTCATGTCACTGATGCTCCCATCGAAGTCATAGTTTCGTGAGAAATCGATCCAAAGGTGAGGTTGCTTAGATTCTTTTTTTTTTTTGTCAATAAGCGAGTAGCCGCTGACTGCTTGCAAGGAAGTTCTCACGCCACTGGGTGGGGGAAACGACGAGGAGCAGGTCGTCGTCGGCGCGGCTCTGCAAGAACCGAATGGAGCGCCGGGGGTTCGCAACGCCGACCGCGGTCCGATCCGCGGCAATGCTCGTCGGCTAGCGCTCTCGTCGCGACCTCTCCGACGCAGCGAGCTAGCTTGCATTGCTCGGGCCACTGGGGCGGCTGCAGATTCCCTTCGTCCTCGCGTTGGAAGTTAGAGGAGGCCGATGATATGCATCGCGCAGTGGACGGGCCCTTCCGTCAGATCTCGCGCGCCCGCGATCCCCCCACCCAACGCGATGTGCGTCAGCCACAAGCGTACGTACGCGGCCCTGTCGCTAGCGAAAGCTTCGCTGGCCGGCTGGCGATTACGGCAACAGAAATGGACGCTGGCCTGAGACGAGTGCAGTGCAGCGTAGCGAGGAGGTACGTACATAGGTGGGTACCCAACAGACGCATCTACTGCCGGCTCGTAGCTGTGCATCAGCTAGCTATTGCTGTTGCTGGATGCTAAAAGTAAGTTCTGAAAGCGACGCATGACGCTGACGCACGCGACACGTCGGCGCCCGGGACTTGGGAACGCGAGGCGTTTCCAGCTCGGCGGCCTGGCCTCGCCTGCCTTTGTATTCTGAAAGAGGGCAGTAGAGCTACCCCACCAGGAAGAAAGAAAGCAAAAGGTTTCACTCTTAGTCTCAGGAGCCTTGTGTTTTCACCTGCTCCTCAGTGGTTTCCCTCATCCCTTTTTTTCTTTTACCGTTGCATGAAATCGTCACCGTGCTCGTCGAGTCGATCAGCTCGAGATTGGAGTGAAGCGTTCCTGTGGACAGGAACAGGAGAGTTCAGATTCGTTTTTGATCGAGTAGACGGGTGGGTCCGTGTCTGCCATCATGTCCAGGATGGTTCCACCAAGGCATCCGGTGAAAGACAGAACCGATGATCACGGATGGCAACTGCACGGGGTCCATCCTCTCCTCTCGCTTATCGTGATCCGATTCTACTGTGGAATCTTTTATCAGTCTGATTGCTGGCCCAACTCATTCTGACTCAGAATTTCTGAGATACAGCCGCGATGAGCCGTCAGCGCCGGTAGCAGTAGCAGTGGGGTCCGTTCGGTGTCATGTCAAGAACAGGATAACTTAGGACGAGCAATGCCGCAGTACTCTGCCTGTGATCCAAAGTCTGAACTATATTTACACTGATGAAGAGTCCCTTTAGGTCTTATTCCGTTGTATCTAGATCGAAAGAGATTAAAGGATTAAATTCTTCCCATATAATTTTGAATAGGAGGCCATCTCTAATCGAAGAAGTTTTTAAGGCTTATTTGGTAGCAAGAATACTAGAGATGATTGAAGGGGCTAAATTCTCTTTGTTATTTAAATTGAATAACAAGAGGATTTTTAGCCCTCCAATCATTTCTTATATCCTTGCTCCCAAAAAAAACTCTTAAGTGGCAAAGAACCCCAAAAGAAATAGGTGATGCACACTTGAATCCTTTGAAGATAGATCAGTCAGTAGACGTTGTTGCATTACAACCACTGAAGATGAGATGTATACAAGCGACAGTTAACAAAGCACAGATTTTTTTTTCAGGACATGTGCTGGAGATATGCATGGCTGTGTATCGTTCTCATCCTCATCAATCATGTACTACTAGGCCCCGCCGCCGGCTGTGGCTGTGGCCGCGGCCGCAGCCGCCCTGTTGACAAGAGGCTGCAGCGCCTTCACCACGATGGTCATGTTCGGCCGGAAATCGGACTCGTACTGCACGCACAGCGCCGCCACCGCCGCCTTCTGGAGCACAGAAACTCTCTCGGGTTGGTTTTTTCGGACTGTCAGGATGTGAAGATCTCAAGGAGGGAGCGTGATCTTGTTTGTTACCTTTGCTACGGCTTTCGGAGGATAGTCGTCGCCGCCTAGCTTGGAGTCCACGCATTGGCTGACCTTGTCCTCGCTCAACCTCGGCGTGGCCTTGGTTTCGTCAGGGAAATTCAGGTATCAGTAATCTCTGCTTTGTGGAGTTTACTGGAACATTATTGAGCGTGCATAGCATAGCATAGTTCAACGATACCACATGTACCAAACTGGCATTGAATTTCACCTGCGTTGTGTTGCCAAGTACTCCTAGGTGCTGCTGCGTTACGGCTTGAAGGCGCGGGGTACGCATCCTCCTCCGCTCCACCGCAGCAGATCATCTTGTTTGGCCGGCTTCCCTTGCACCGCCGTGGATATATGCAGTTTGACCGGCCGGCGGGGTACGGTGCCTTCTGATGAAGAGTTGCCGTAAAATCGGAAAGTTATACGACCAATGGAAGTCCATTGATCATGCACATAACAAATAGTATATGCGATCTGGTCACTCGGTCAGGCAATTCTTATCACTGTACTACATCTACCATTTTTACATCGATCGTACACGTGCACAAGAAAATTTCAATCTATGAGAATTCGACGGGAGGCGACATGTGAGAGAGGTGGGAGGACGAAGAGGGGCCAGACGAAGGCGAGGGGCACACGTACGATTCAAGAGAGCGGTGGCGCCGCTCCCCCCTCGCCGGCGAGGTGGAAGGCGTGTGGCGACCGGACGGACGTCACGTCGCGGCAGGGGAGGAGGGCGAGGCAGATAGCAGGAGGCTAATTAGAGCATATCTAAGAGACTTTTTATTTTTAACTCTCTATTTGACTTTTTATTTGCCTCTCTATAAATATTAAACTATATATATAACATCTCGTTCTAACAGATTCTCCAACATGCAAGTTAGCTTAGATAGTGAAAGTCGCTAGCCAAATTTGGCTAGTGAGGGAATTAATTTAGAGAGTTGGATAACTTAGCAAGTTAGAGCATCTCCAAAAGACTATTTATTTTTTACTCTCTATTTAACTCTTTATTTGTCACTCTATAAAGATTAAACTCTAAATATAACATCTCATTACAACAGACTCTCCAACATGCAAGTTAGCTTGGCTAGCGAGATTTGCTAGTCAAATTTAGCTAGTGAGGGAGTCAATTTAGAGAGCTGGATAGCTTGTCAAGTTAAATGACTAGCCTGTTGGAGAGTTATTTTGCTATTAAGTAGCTAAAATTTAGCTTTACAAGCTATTTAGCTAGTCAAGAGATACTCTTAAATGGCTAGTCTTTTGGAGAGTTATTATGCTATTAAGTAGCTAAAATTTAGCTTGACAAGCTATTTAGCTAGTCTCTTGGAGATGCTCTAAGAGCGAGCAAGTTGGGCTCAGAGGCTAACAAGTTGACCCATTCTTCATGGTGTGGAGGTGCGACCGTTGGTTGCGGTGGGAGTGGGATCGTGGCTCTTGGTGCGAATGGCCATGGCTGTCTTCTCCCGAACGCATGGGTGGCGGTCTAGTCTTTGGATTGATTGCCGCTAGATTAGGGAGGCTGATGTGTTCTTGATATTTATCTTTTCTTTAGTTAGGCCATGTGTTAGGCAAAGGCCGGGAGCTTGTACCAAGACTAGGGCTAGAAAAATAGCTCGAGGCTCGTGAGCCGGCTCGGGCTCGAGCAGGCTCGGCTCGGTGAGGCTCGCGAGCCTAAACGAGCCCGAGCTGAGCCCAATTCCGTGGCTCGCTACACTATCGAGCCAGCTCGGTGAGGCTCGTGAGCCGGCTCGAGGCTCGTGTGGGGGACAGATATCCCCCGAGTCCACTGGAAGGGTAAAAGACCTCACGAAAGGCCCAAGGGCCCAATAAATCGTAAGGTCATTCCTTCATGGGCCTGGGGAGGGACAATCAGTAAAGCAGATCGACGTAAGGCCGGATCGGTGTAAGACCGGACGGCCCCACAGCGTTGAGCAAGAAACAACAACAGAAGATCCGACTTTCCCGCGCTGGAGCCCCATGCAACGGAACCAGGCGGGGATAGGTCGGCAGAATCATAGGAAGATAGACTCAAACAGTTCACTATCTTTTAGGTGCACGTTGTTATCCTATCCACATGTATTGCCCCACGGTCGAATATATAAGGCCCGGGGAGCACCCCCTCAGAACAATCAATCCCAACTCTACTACTACTTAGCCATCCACCTCAACTCTCTACCTTATAACCCATTACACAAAGCATAGTCGCCAGGACGTAGGGTATTACGCATCTCAAAGCGGCCCGAACCTGTAAACAATGTCCATTGTCTCTCGTGCATCCGACACGAACCATTCAGCTACAGTCGGCGACACCGTCCTACTCCTAAAACACCTCGAGGGGCAACCCTAGGTGTGCGGTCGGACCTAAAACACCGACAGCTGGCGCGCCAGGTAGGGGGTGTGTCGACGATCTAAGCTAGCTCAATGGTCGTCACCTTCCACATCAAGATCACCTTCCGTCCCGGATCCATGTTCTGCTTTGGAACGATCTCGTCCATAGCAGACGAAGAGGGAACTCTACACCGCATTGCAGATCCGCCAAGAAAGAAGTCTCCTCCAACAAACTCCGAAGATACCGGAGAAGCGCAACCTCCAGCTCTCCGAAGGAAGATCGCCACGACAGCCGCGCCATTCTACCCCGACGTTCTTTTCATCGGGAGAGTGGAGTCGCCTCCCGTCTCCGACGACGAGCCAACCGCGCCTGGGGAAGAACCACCTCAGCGGGAGTCCCGTCGACGAAGAAACCAGCGCCGAAACATCCGGCGACATCACCAAGCCGGAGAACGGGATCCGGAGCAGACTATCTCGCGAGACGAGGTCTCGGAGATGGGAGAAACTCCGGAAGAACGCGTCTTCAGGGAACGAAGGAACTCCCGATGGCGTGATCGTCGACGAGCTTAGGAACAAGCTGAGCAAGACGCAAGGCAGCGTCGGGAAAATCCACTCTTCGGTCGCAACCTGAACCCCGATTTCGCCCGAGCCATGAATACGCCGAGTGAAGTCGGAGGAGTACTAGCTCGGATAGCCGATGGACTCCCTCAGACTCCCGACGCCGAGGGCTATCGACGCCTGTTCACCCAAGCAGCCAACCATCTTCTACCTCTCGCTCACCCGCCGAACGATTTGCGACACGCCATCAACAGTCGCCGAGACGCGCGGAGCTCCATCAACGCTTCACGTGAACGACGGCATGAGAACGAGATCCGTCGCCGGGAAGAGTACGACAGGGATCATGGCATCCCAACTCGGAGTCAAGCCACCAGAGCCGAATCAACGACGGCCTCGACTGGCGGAACTACCCCGGGACGGTCGAGGAACCACGACAACTACTCCCCTCCCCGGGACAGACATCATCCCCGACGACAGGAGGACATATGTGGAGTGTCCGCCCTTACTCCACGCCTTAGGGCCATTCAGTGGCCCCCTAACTTCAAGGTATCCAATGTCGACAAGTATGAACCTAAGCAAGATCCAGGAGGCTGGCTGGCCGTCTACACCACCGCCGCTCGAGCCGCCGGAGCATCCGAAGATGTGATGACTGCGTACTTACCCATTGTCCTCGGGCAAGACGCACGGCAATGGCTGCGACATCTACCTCGACACTGCATCGACGACTGGAGCGACTTCAGTCGATGCTTCACCGCCAATTTTCAGTCCCTCTCCGACAAACCGGCGCAACCATGGGACCTCAAATCCATCAAGCGCCGGGGGGACGAAACTCTTCGGTCATACCTCAAAAGGTTCCAGACCATGAGAAATCGTATCCTCGAGGTCACGGAGGCGGCTGTGATCGAGGACTTCTACAGAGGATCCAATGACTCGGCCTTCGTCCGAGCCATATTGCATAAGGCGCCAACTACCTCCGAGGAGCTGTTCTGGGAAGCCGACCTCCACATCACTGCCGACGAGCGAGCCCAGGACCTCATTGGGGGAGCGAAGCCCGCACCGGCAGCACCACGACGCGACGCGAACCAGCAACCTGACAAACGCTAGGAGAAGAGACCGCGCGAAGAGGTGCATGCCGCCGGACCACCTGCCTCTCGCGCTCAGGGAGGACCCCGCGGAGGCGAGCGTACGCTGGACGACATCCTCGACGCCCAGTGCCCATACCACAAGGACATGCGCCACACTCTTCGGAACTACAGGGACTTCAAACACTCCATCAGGCATGGCCGACCCTTCCAACTTCTACCTCCTCCGCCGAGGGGAGGACCAGAAGAACCACGACAACCCCAGCAGCAGGAGGAGGGAGGAGGAGGAGCTTTCCCGCGCGTTGACATGGAAGTCAACGTCATCTTTGGCGGACACGGATCACAGGAGAACAGAAGACAACAAAAGCTCAACGATCGCCAGATATTGGTGGCGACCACCGGTCCTCCCGCCCCATACCGGTGGTCGGAGCACCCGATCACCTTCACTCGGACGGATCAATGGCTCAACTTCGACCACCCAGGCAAATACCCGCTCCTCGTCGATCCGGTGATCCGAGAGAGCAGGGTGAAGAAGGTGTTAGTGGACGGGGGGAGCAGCATCAACGTCACTTTCCCCCGGACACTCCGAGGCTTGGGAGTTCACCTCAAAGAACTCCACGAGTCAGACACTCCTTTCTTCGGCATCGTGCCGACTAAAGGGGAATATCTGCTGGGCCACATCTACATGCCCGTCACCTTCGGAACTCCGAAGAACTACAGAACCGAGTTCCTGAGGTTCGAAGTGGCGAATTTCGACTGCGGGTACAACGCCATCATCGGGAGGCCGGGATTGGCGAAATTCATGGCCATTCCGCATTACACGTACATGATATTAAAGATGTCGGGACCACAAGGAATCATAACAGTGCATGCTGACCTCCAAGGCGCCGCAGAATGTTTCCGAGTGGCCATCCAAGCAGCCCTCACCATCAAACCGTCGGCGACTTCTTCAGCGCAGGCGAACTCTAAGCCTGAGGAAGACCTTATGGCACCGGCGAACGAAGCTCAAGCCGCGACCTCTATGCGGCCGACTGAGGAAACCAAAAGAATCAACCTTGGATTCGCTGATGAGCGCAAAACTGCCATCATCAGCTCCAGCCTGGACGATAAATAGGAAGGCGCGCTCGTCCGGTTCCTGCAAGACAACCGAGACGTATTCGCATGACAACCTGCGGATATGCCGGGAGTCCCGAGAGAACTGGCCGAGCACAAACTGAAGGTCTATCCCCAGGCAAGGCCGATCCGGCAAAAACTATGTCGTTTCACGCCCGACAAGAGAGAGGCCATTCGCGCCAAGCTGGCCCGCTTGGTCGTGGCTGGGTTTATCAGAGAGGTGTTACATCCCGAGTGGTTAGCCAACCCTGTTCTTGTACTCAAAAAGAATAAAGTGGATTGGCGCATGTGCGTCAACTATACTGATCTCAACAAACATTGTCCAAAGGATCCCTTCAGGCTCTGAAAGCTCTCTTGTGAGTTTTGGTGTTTGGATGACAACTCAAATAAAGGACTAACAAGTGTGCTAAGTGTTGAACAGGTGCTTAATGTAAAGCTAATAGGATTCAACACAAGTGAACAAATGTGATGGTCCAAGAACTGGATTATGGATACATGATAGACATCACAAGTAAGATGGACATTGCAAAAGTGATACTCGGGTGCGTAGCTCGGAGACAACTGATCAAGCCGAGGACGGAGGCAAGAAGAGCTTCGAGGTACCAAGTGCACGGGAGAAGGTCAAGAAGGCTGAGGAACCCAAAGCCAAGGGTGAAGAAGAAGGCTTGCAAAGTCAAGGGTGATCGAGTTGAGAACAGCTACGGCACATCAAGGATCACTACATAAGGACGTGACTTACAACCAATGAGGTAACAGCTACAGTTATGTGGTGTAAGTCATAAGGCTCAAGACCAAGCTCTAAGAAGGAGATCAATGTCACTAGAAGGAGAACAAGTGTCAAAACCAGAACTGGAAGCAGCCCAAAAGAGCTAAGTTCACCTTGATCCTTAGTTTGGGTTGTTCCTATGTTTGGAGATGTTCTATGTGACCTTTGCAGGATGTTGGAGCCAAGAAATGTCAATCTAGATTAAGTCAAGCCAACTTGATGATTTATGAGTCCAACATCAAAGCTTAAGCATGTGAAATGCTATAGATGTAATAATTAAGAGAAGGTATGTTTCTAGACTTAGTACATTGGTTTTAGTGTACTAATATACTTGTCTAAGTGTTAGAAACAGAAAGAAGAAAAGGAAAGAGGTGTAAAGGGCTTGGCTGTGTACAGCCAAGACTCAGCTCAGTCTGGCACACCGGACTGTCCGGTGGTGCACCGGACAGTGTCCGGTGTGCCAGGCTGAACTCTGGCGAACTGGCCGCTCTCGGGAATTCATCGGCGACGTACGGCTATAATTCACCGGACTGTCCGGTGTGCACCGGACTGTCCGGTGAGCCAACGGTCGGCCGGGCCAACGGTCGGCCGCGCGATCTGCGCGGGACACGTGGCCAAGCCAACGGCTAGATGGACGCACCGGACTGTCCGGTGTGCACCGGACATCTCCGGTGCGCCATGTAATACCCAATTTGCAATAATATAAATGGAGAAACAATTTCTCTTTGTGTGAGTTTGACCTTTATGTACCATCACATGTGAACACCATATTTAAAAACAAATAACTATTAAGATATATGTGTAACACCCGGCTTTAAGGAACAAAGCCAGGTTCATCTCATACATGCGCCAAGAAGACAACATATATAATAACAGAGTGTATTGAGATAAATGTCATAAAACATCAGAGTACTTATTACATAGCGGAAGACTTATTACAAAATAAAAGTATAACCATAAAATGAACTAAGGATCGTCGGCGCAAATGTCGACTGAGAAACGCCATCTAGATCAGATCGAACTCCTCAGTGTTAGGCGGCTCCTCTTCGACCACCTGTTCTTCTCCTGTGGGGGGGTGTGAGACAGCAAGAGTGAGCTCACATACGTTCATAGCTCAACAAGTCGTGGGGAATAATGTGGCACGAACTCACCAAAGGTGGGAGTTCATGAAGTGTAAGGCTGATCAATGAAATAAAGGCTGAAGCTGAGCGTTGCTTTTATAAGTTGGTCAAAATTTTATTAGCAATTACTAAGTGTAAGTAAATACCAAACCTTAATAATAATAAAGAACATTAACAGTAAAATAATCCCAAATGCGATGCAAATGTCAAATTGAATTTAAGTTCCATAATTAACCATGTGAGGGTCCGAGCCGCTCTTGACCGTGAGCACGGCTAGTATACTAGTTTTACACTCTGCAGAGGTTGCGCATCTTTACCCACAAGCCGTGTTACCCATCTGCCAAGGGGTCATGAATCCCATACACCTCTACCAAGGAAGCGAGGCAGGGTAACACTACGAGGCCTTTACAAAGTTCCACTAGCTTCAGACTACCCGCTACAGTTTATAGGAAGTTCCAGTGCAGGGTTCTTGCCGACCGCCATCGCAGCAAAATCAAACAAGGACCTCCCTACACTGACCACTCCCCTACTGCCCTTGCCCCTTTCGGGTAAGGTAGCCCTCCCCTAGCTTTCCTAGTTAATCAGCCAAGGGCGTCCCATTAAACCCTTGTGGTAGCACTGTTTTCCCGAGTGGTCGCTCCATGTTCCCATTAATTTAATGATCTTAACATGAACAGCAATAATAACAAGATAATAACAGAATAATCATGAATAGTGTATCACCATACCCAATCCACATAAAGCAATAGCAAGTACTACCCAAAAATATTTCAGGGGTGAACAAGGTATAGAGGTAATCAAAACTAGGGTAACATAAAGGCTCCCATCAAAATTAACCTATGCAGATCATTAAAATTAATAAGAACATGGCTGGGAAAAGTAAGTGATCAAGGGCACAACTTGCCTTCAATGAGCTCCTGCTCAGCTACTTCTACTTGTTGAACCTCAGTTTCCACAGTGGCTTGCTCGTCTATTCGCATCAACACAATACATACATTGTATAGCCAAAATCAACATCACACCAAACATGTAAATAAAATATACAGTAAAAATCTACACATTAAAATGGGATCATAGGAGCTGGAATCACTAAATTTGGAGTTATAGGTTTCAAGTTATGAATTTCCTAAGGTTTTATGCATTTAATACAAGATTAAGTGAAAGAATAATTTTAATGTGTTTGTCATGTCAGAACAGAGGCACTAATGGGTAGACAATATTTTTACAAAAATTTAGGAACTGGAACGGACCAATTTGGAGTTCCTATGCATTTTCTATGAATTATACAAATTTCTAGAATTGTTTTTGTATTAAAAACGAATTTCTAATATAAATTCTCTGTTTTTAATATTCCCTGGACTGGGCCTCGAATACTAAAAACTGCAGGGGCTAGCGGGTAATTTAAACCAGACTCAGTGAATAATACCCACAGGATGGCGGGTTGATTACTACTTTCCTCGTGGTCTCTTTAGAAAAGTTGACCCGCGAAGGGGTACGGGCGAGACTCGGCCGCCCGATCGACGATCTACGGCTACGATTAGATTCGCGCTTTATGAAATCCCGCTCAGATCTGGGCCACACGATCCCAAACCGACCGCCCGGATTTTATGAAGGCCACGATGAATCACAAGCGCTCGCTCAGAGATGGACAGACCAGATCAACCCACGAGTAGATGAAATCTTACCCACACGCTACAGATCTAACGGCCCAAACCTATCCACATGAACCGTTATCTATCCATCTAATCAGAGCCGTCTATTAAAATCTGACGGCCTAGAGGTCATCTCCCTCACCTCGACCCGAGACACGACGGCGCTCTCCCGCACGGCGGCGAGCCCGCCGGGGCTTCAAATTCGGCCGGCCCGAGCACCAATCAACAATTAACTCGCGCCACGCAAAGTTGATGCATCCCTAAACTCGATCCCCCAATCAATTTTGGCCGACCCCGAGCGCCCGACTCGGTACACGGCACACTGCGGTGGCGCCATGGCCGGATAGCGGACCCAAGGGTATAGCTACACCATTTTACAATTCGATAGCGCATAGCCTAAAGGAAGGGAGGACGGATACGATGGCGACTCACCGACGGACGGCCGAGGCTAGACGACGCTCGCCCACGGGGAGGGGCGGAACTCGCCTGCAGTGATCACGGCGGCGAGCAATTCACACACTACACCAACGCCAAACTCCAATTGAGCGCGCGACCGACTTCCTTGGACGATTGCGATCCCACTCGGCCCCACGCCGACGCGAAATCGCCCGCACCGAAGAAGTTCACCGGCGACGCCGTGCTTCTCTCTACTCTCTCGGTTCTTATGGTGGACAGGGCAAGCATTAATCGACCGATTCAAGGGAGCACTTGAACTATATGGACGCGGGATGGGGCGCCACGCAGTCCGCAGAGCATGCCGGGTCTTCAGGGCACGCCGCCATCGTCGGGCGGACGGTCTTACGCGCCCGCGTGGAGCTTGGGAAGTCGTTGGGGGCGATCCTGACGTATGGGGCCACGGTCCAGCGTGTGTGGGAGCGCGTAGAGCACATGAGACCGACTGGTGGGCCCGATCAGCAGATGTGAGCGCGCGGCGAAGAAAACACTTGGGCTGGCGCGCGCGGTAAGATAGGGAGATGGGCCGCACGGAAGGAAGTGGGAATTGGGCCAGAATGGTGTTGAAGCGGCCCAGGAGGCTTTTATTCTTTTTCTTTTTATCTTTTCCTTCTATTTTCTTCATTTTCTAAGGATTTTAGTTTGAATTCAAATTTAGCTTCAAACCTTGTACAAATTTGTTATCAAATCATATTATGAAATGAAAAGTACAAATTCTAGAAATAGATTTATATTATTTTTATTTTCATAACATTTCTCTTCTTCCTTTTAAACCCTAGTTTCCAATGTAGGGCTTAATCCAATTTCTAGTCATTTTATATTATTGTTATTTTTATTTAATGCACAAACATAAAAACTCCAACAGGTGCACTTTTTCTTTATTTTAGAATAATTGTTTTATTTAGTCACTCTCAATTACATAGGTGCTCTTTTTATGATGCAAATAAGACACACAAAATGAGGAGCTCTCTCTATTACTCTTGGTATACAACTTTGAGTATTACAAATCCTACCCCCCCTTAAAAATAATCTCGTCCTCGAGATTTAAGAAGATCTAGGGAAAAGGTGGGGAAAATCTATGCGAAGCTCTTCTTCTCTTTCCCAAGTTGCTTCATCTTCACCGTGGTGGCTCCATTGAACTTTGCACATCTTTATAACCTTATTCCTCGTAACTCGAGTCAAAGTATCAAGAATCTTGATGGGGTACTCAGCATAAGTCAAATCCTCTTGAACACTAAGGTCTTCCATTGGTAACTGTTCTTCAGGCACCCTGAGACATTTCTTCAGCTGAGATACATGAAATACATCATGAACATCCGCGAGATGATCCGGTAACTCCAATTGGTATGCAACCTCTCCCACTCGCTTTAAGATTAAGAAGGGTCCAATAAAGCGAGGGGATAACTTTCCTTTGACTTTGAATCTCCTCATACCCCGGAGCGGTGACACCTTCAAATAGACATAATCTCCCTCCTTAAACTCAAGCAATCTTCTCCGGGTATCAGCATAGCTCTTCTGCCTGGACTGTGCAGTTCTTAAATTCTCCCTTATTTGTTGAACTTGTTCCTCTGCTTCTTGTATAATCTCAGGCCCAAACAACTGCCTTTCACCAGTTTGATCCCAATACAGTGGAGTCCTGCACTTTCTGCCATACAAAGCCTCAAACGGTGACATCTTCAAACTGGCCTGATAGCTATTATTATAAGAGAACTCCGCATAAGAACTCTTATCCCAACTTCCACCATGTTTAAGAGCACATGCTCTCAACATATCTTCCAGTACTTGGTTAGTCCTCTCAGTCTGCCCATCAGTCTGTGGATGGTAAGCCGAACTAAAATTCAATCTTGTATCCAATGATTCGTGCAACTTCTTCCAATATCGAGAGGTAAACTGTGATCCTCGACCAGAAACGATTTTCTTTGGCACACCATGCAGGCAGACAATCCGTGCCATGTATAACTCTGCCAACTTGGCTCCTGAATATGTGGTCTTCACTGGAATAAAGTGGGCTACTTTAGTTAGCCTGTCCACAATCACCCATATAGAATCATATCCAGCAGACGTGCGGGGTAATCCAACAATGAAGTCCATGCCAATCTCTTCCCATTTCCACTCAGGTATCTTCAGTGGATGCAGTAGTCCGGCTGGCCTCTGGTGTTCAGCTTTAACTCTTTGGCATACATCGCACATAGCCACATGTGCAGCCACATCTCTCTTTAGTCCATACCACCAATACTTTTGCTTCAAATCCTGATACATCTTAGTACTTCCAGGATGAATAGAATAAATTGAGTCATGTGCTTCCTTCAATATGGTTTCCCGAAGACTATCAATATCGGGAACACAGATCCGATTCTTGAACCATATCGTGCCTTGTTCATCCTCCGTGAACTCCGGGCCTCTCCCTTCAGTAATAAGATCCTTGATCTCTTGAATCTTAGCATCACCAATCTGACCTTTACGAATCTCTTGCTCCAAGGTAGGTTCCAATTCAATGGTGACTCCTTCAGTGTGAGTAACAATTCCCAAATTGAGTCTCTCAAAGTCTTTTGCTAATTCATCGGGTAGCTGGACAACGAAAACGGAGTGAACATGCTCCTTCCGGCTCAAGGCATCTGCAACCAAATTTGCCTTGCCTGGGTGATAGTGAATCTCCAAGTCATAATCCTTAATGAGCTCCAACCAACGGCGTTGCCTAAGATTGAGATCCTTCTGAGTGAATATATACTTCAAACTCTTATGATCCGTGTATACTTGGCACTTAGTTCCCATGATGTAGTGTCTCCAAATCTTAAGTGCATGCACAACGGCAGCTAGTTCCAAATCATGAGTGGGGTAGTTCAGTTCATGCTTCCGCAACTGACGAGATGCATAGGCAATCACATGTCCTTCTTGCATGAGCACACATCCAAGTCCTTGGCCACATGCATCACAATAAATGTCAAATCCCTTCTACAGATCTGGCATAATCAATACTGGAGGTGACATCAATCTCTCCTTCAATTGATCAAAACTCTCTTGGCATTTCTCATCCCACTTGAATTCTCTTCCTTTCTCCAAAAGCGATGTCATAGGCTTAGCAATTTTAGAGAACCCTTCAATAAATCTTCGATAATATCCTGCGAGTCCCAAGAAACTCCGAATCTCCATAACTGTAGTGGGCACTCTCCACTCCATTATCTCCTTTACTTTAGCAGGATCCACAGCTATTCCTCCATTAGAAATAATATGACCAAGGAATGGTACCTTGTCAATCCAAAACTCGCACTTGCTGAACTTAGCGTAGAGTTGATTATCTCGTAACTTCTGTAGCACCAACCTTAGATGTTGTTCATGATCACTTTCATTCTTAGAATAGATAAGAATATCGTCGATAAACACCACGACGAATCGGTCCAAGTACTCCATAAACACCTTATTCATCAAATTCATGAAGTAAGCTGGTGCATTGGTTAGTCCAAATGACATAACAGTAAACTCATATAATCCATATCGAGTCGAGAAAGCCGTCTTGGGAATATCCGATGGTCTAATCCTCATCTGATGGTATCCCGATCGGAGATCAATCTTCGAGAATACCCTGGCTCCTCTCATCTGATCAAATAAATCCTCAATACGGGGTAATGGATACTTGTTCTTCACCGTAACATCATTAAGAGATCTATAATCCACACACATCCGTTGCGATCCATCCTTCTTCTGCACAAATAACACCGGTGCTCCCCAAGGTGAGGAACTTGGACGAATGTAACCAGCCTCTTGTAACTCCGTCAACTGCTTCTTAAGTTCCTTCAACTCTTCTACGGACATTCTATATGGCCGTTTAGAAATAGGGGCGGTTCCAGGTAAGAGATCAATAACAAACTCAACTTCTCTATCAGGCGGCATCCCTGGTAACTCCTCTAGAAAGACGTCCGGAAAATCTCTAACCACCCGGATGTTGTCACCAACAAACTCCTCAGGCATAAAGAACATTGCACGCATGGATGAGGAGGTTACTGCAATATTAACTTGAAATCTTTCTCCTTTAGTGGTAGTGAGCTCTACGGTACCTCTACCACATGCTATAACGGCCTTTGCTTTTCTTAGCCATGACATACCAAGGATCAGATCTATACTGCTTGACTCTAATATTATAGCAGTAGCTCCAAATTCTCTACCCATAATGGTCAATGTCAATCTACGTGTCATTTGATTCGCCTCAACAGGCCCTTTAGGTGTAATTACTATCATGGGTTTTCTCATATTTAGCAGTGGTATTTCATTTGTGTTGGCATATCTAGCAGACATGAATGAATGTGTAGCACCAGAATCAAATAATATGGTTGCAGGAATTGCATTAACATAAAACATACCAATTACGAGGTCCCCACCATCAGGAGTATCATCAACGCTGACTTGATTCACCCTGGCTATAGAATATCCCTTGCCAGGGGTCTGTTGCTTGTTCTGAGCTGGAGTAGTAGCAATCCTCTGTGGGCAGACATTTGCATAATGACCAGTCTTCCCACACTTGAAGCACGTAGTGCCTGGACTCTGTCCTGCAAACTTCGTCGGGGTGCCAGTGGGAGTAGCCTGTCGAGGAGGTGGAGTCCTCAGTGGTGATTGCTGAACTGGGCGTGGTCCTCCTGGTCGAGTCGGTGTACCCTGTGGTGAACCGTAGCGAGGACGAACACTGCTGCTTCCTTGTCCTTGAGATATTGCCTTTCTCTTCAAATCACCCAGCTGAACATGCTTGTGTTCAATAGCAAGAGCCTTATCCAACAGTCTCTGAAATGATGGAAATGTGTGTGCCACTAGAGCATACTGCAGTGGCCCATTAAGTCCTTCAATGAAATGCTCCTGCTTCCTCTCGTCTTCAGCAACTTCTTCAGGGGCATATCTGGATAACTGAATAAACTTGTCGCGGTACTCGCTGACTGACATACTTCCTTGCTTCAGCGACAGAAATTCCTTCTTCTTGATCTTTATCATACCAGCTGGAATATGGTAGTTCCTGAACTGTGTACTAAACTCCGCCCAAGTAATAGTATCCGCAGCATCATGGGCAGCAGTATATGAATCCCACCAGTCAGCAGCAGGACCTGTCAGACGTCCAGAAGCATATAAAACCTTCTCCCGATCAGTGCATTGTGCAATATTCAACATCTTCTCAACGGACTTCAGCCAATCATCTGCGTCCAGTGGATCCGGTGAGCTAGCGAATGTAGGTGGCTTATGACTCATAAACTCCCGGTGCTTATCACGAGGTGGAACTGGTGGTGGTGGTGGAGGCAGTGGCACTTGTTGCTGCTGTTGCTGTTGTTGTTGCGCCCTCCTTTCTTGGCGTATCTCATCTCTCTCCTGGCGCAACTCCTGGCGTATGTCTTCTCTTTCCTGACGCATTTCCTGGCGTTCTTGCTGCATCTGGGCACGCATATCAGCCATAGTGTCCGCCATTTGCTGCATCACCGCCATCTGAGCAGCAACCAGTGGGTCAACTCCGCCCGGTGGAGGATTAGGAGGATTCATCACTGCTGGCTGTGGCTGAGGTTGTCTATATATCCTTCGAGTGTGTCGGTTAGGAGGCAGATCAATTCCACCACCCCTCCTGGTATTGACCATCTGAGTTAGATACATATGGTAAGAAAGAGCAGTAGTCAAGGCAGTAATTACAATCATGTTACTTTGGGGGATTTATTAGCTAAGCAGTTTAATGTTTTACCTACCATAGCTAATTTATTACCTTATGCTGGCACATGCTAAGATGTCCATGTAATATTTCAATCAATCAAAGAAGCAAATCAGGCATTGATCATCAGAACAATCAACCAATATTTTTAATAGAGAAAATAGTTTTAAATTTTGTCTTAGGCTTCCTATCTCTTAAAAATGTCATAGGGGTAGGGACTCCAAGGTTTGAAATCCATCTTGTCTAAGAGTAGAAAAGATAAGAGTAATCAGGGTAGAACAGTAGAAGGTGAGACAGGATCAAGATAAGTATAGAAAGAATCAGAGTGAGGTAAGTAGGTAATGGTTTTGTCCATTTCTATCTAGGTTTCGTCCTACAGTCAACATTTCCTCTGATACCACTTCTGTAACACCCGGCTTTAAGGAACAAAGCCAGGTGCATCTCATACATGCGCCAAGAAGACAACATATATAATAACAGAGTGTATTGAGATAAATGTCATAAAACATCAGAGTACTTATTACATAGCGGAAGACTTATTACAAAATAAAAGTATAACCATAAAACGAACTAAGGATCGTCGGCGCAAATGTCGACTGAGAAACGCCATCTAGATCAGATCGAACTCCTCAGTGTTAGGCGGCTCCTCTTCGACCACCTGTTCTTCTCCTGTGGGGGGGGGGGTGTGAGACAGCAAGAGTGAGCTCACATACGTTCATAGCTCAACAAGTCGTGGGGAATAATGTGGCACGAACTCACCAAAGGTGGGAGTTCATGAAGTGTAAGGCTGATCAATGAAATAAAGGCTGAAGCTGAGCGTTGCTTTTATAAGTTGGTCAAAATTTTATTAGCAATTACTAAGTGTAAGTAAATACCAAACCTTAATAATAATAAAGAACATTAACAGTAAAATAATCCCAAATGCGATGCAAATGTCAAATTGAATTTAAGTTCCATAATTAACCATGTGAGGGTCCGAGCCGCTCTTGACCGTGAGCACGGCTAGTATACTAGTTTTACACTCTGCAGAGGTTGCGCATCTTCACCCACAAGCCGTGTTACCCATCTGCCAAGGGGTCATGAATCCCATACACCTCTACCAAGGAAGCGAGGCAGGGTAACACTACGAGGCCTTTACAAAGTTCCACTAGCTTCAGACTACCCGCTACAGTTTATAGGAAGTTCTAGTGCAGGGTTCTTGCCGACCGCCATCGCAGCAAAATCAAACAAGGACCTCCCTACACTGACCACTCCCCTACTGCCCTTGCCCCTTTCGGGTAAGGTAGCCCTCCCCTAGCTTTCCTAGTTAATCAGCCAAGGGCGTCCCATTAAACCCTTGTGGTAGCACTGTTTTCCCGGGTGGTCGCTCCATGTTCCCATTAATTTAATGATCTTAACATGAACAGCAATAATAACAAGATAATAACAGAATAATCATGAATAGTGTATCACCATACCCAATCCACATAAAGCAATAGCAAGTACTACCCAAAAATATTTCAGGGGTGAACAAGGTATAGAGGTAATCAAAACTGGGGTAACATAAAGGCTCCCATCAAAATTAACCTATGCAGATCATTAAAATTAATAAGAACATGGCTGGGAAAAGTAAGTGATCAAGGGCACAACTTGCCTTCAATGAGCTCCTGCTCAGCTACTTCTACTTGTTGAACCTCAGTTTCCACAGTGGCTTGCTCGTCTATTCGCATCAACACAATACATACATTGTATAGCCAAAATCAACATCACACCAAACATGTAAATAAAATATACAGTAAAAATCTACACATTAAAATGGGATCATAGGAGCTGGAATCACTAAATTTGGAGTTATAGGTTTCAAGTTATGAATTTCCTAAGGTTTTATGCATTTAATACAAGATTAAGTGAAAGAATAATTTTAATGTGTTTGTCATGTCAGAACAGAGGCACTAATGGGTAGACAATATTTTTACAAAAATTTAGGAACTGGAATGGACCAATTTGGAGTTCCTATGCATTTTCTATGAATTATACAAATTTCTAGAATTGTTTTTGTATTAAAAACGAATTTCTAATATAAATTCTCTGTTTTTAATATTCCCTGGACTGGGCCTCGAATACTAAAAACTGCAGGGGCTAGCGGGTAATTTAAACCAGACTCAGTGAATAATACCCACAGGATGGCGGGTTGATTACTACTTTCCTCGGGGTCTCTTTAGAAAAGTTGACCCGCGAAGGGGTACGGGCGAGACTCGGCCGCCCGATCGACGATCTACGGCTACGATTAGATTCGCGCTTTATGAAATCCCGCTCAGATCTGGGCCACACGATCCCAAACCGACCGCCCGGATTTTATGAAGGCCACGATGAATCACAAGCGCTCGCTCAGAGATGGACAGACCAGATCAACCCACGAGTAGATGAAATCTTACCCACACGCTACAGATCTAACGGCCCAAACCTATCCACATGAACCGTTATCTATCCATCTAATCAGAGCCGTCTATTAAAATCTGACGGCCCAGAGGTCATCTCCCTCACCTCGACCCGAGACACGACGACGCTCTCCCGCACGGCGGCGAGCCCGCCGGGGCTTCGAATTCGGCCGGCCCGAGCACCAATCAACAATTAACTCGCGCCACGCAAAGTTGATGCATCCCTAAACTCGATCCCCCAATCAATTTTGGCCGACCCCGAGCGCCCGACTCGGTACACGGCACACTGCGGCGGCGCCATGGCCGGATAGCGGACCCAGGGGTATAGCTACACCATTTTACAATTCGATAGCGCATAGCCTAAAGGAAGGGAGGACGGATACGATGGCGACTCACCGACGGACGGCCGAGGCTAGACGACGCTCGCCCACGGGGAGGGGCGGAACTCGCCTGCAGTGATCACGGCGGCGAGCAATTCGCACACTACACCAACGCCAAACTCCAATTGAGCGCGCGACCGACTTCCTTGGACGATTGCGATCCCACTCGGCCCCACGCCGACGCGAAATCGCCCGCACCGAAGAAGTTCACCGGCGACGCCGTGCTTCTCTCTACTCTCTCGGTTCTTATGGTGGACAGGGCAAGCATTAATCGACCGATTCAAGGGAGCACTTGAACTATATGGACGCGGGATGGGGTGCCACGCAGTCCGCAGAGCATGCCGGGTCTTCAGGGCACGCCGCCATCGTCGGGCGGACGGTCTTACGTGCCCGCGTGGAGCTCGGGAAGTCGTTGGGGGCGATCCTGACGTATGGGGCCACGGTCCAGCGTGTGTGGGAGCGCGTAGAGCACATGAGACCGACTGGTGGGCCCGATCAGCAGATGTGAGCGCGCGGCGAAGAAAACACTTGGGCTGGCGCGCGCGGTAAGATAGGGAGATGGGCCGCACGGAAGGAAGTGGGAATTGGGCCAGAATGGTGTTGAAGCGGCCCAGGAGGCTTTTATTCTTTTTCTTTTTATCTTTTCCTTCTATTTTCTTCATTTTCTAAGGATTTTAGTTTGAATTCAAATTTAGCTTCAAACCTTGTACAAATTTGTTATCAAATCATATTATGAAATGAAAAGTACAAATTCTAGAAATAGATTTATATTATTTTTATTTTCATAACATTTCTCTTCTTCCTTTTAAACCCTAGTTTCCAATGTAGGGCTTAATCCAATTTCTAGTCATTTTATATTATTGTTATTTTTATTTAATGCACAAACATAAAAACTCCAACAGATGCACTTTTTCTTTATTTTAGAATAATTGTTTTATTTAGTCACTCTCAATTACATAGGTGCTCTTTTTATGATGCAAATAAGACACACAAAATGAGGAGCTCTCTCTATTACTCTTGGTATACAACTTTGAGTATTACAATATGCTATCAAAATATGCATCATGCTGGGTTTTCATGCTATGTGCATTTTGTGGCAATATAAAAATAATGTGAAAATAGTAAAGTCCAAAGGGGAATCTAAGATCTAATGAAATTCAAGAATTTAGAAAAAGAGAATAAGGAAACAATATTATGTGAGTGAAATGAGTATAAAAATATATATAATAAAATAAACTATTTCTGTAATGGATTTGAAGGTGTACATTGGACTCAAATGTGCAACTCCTAAAAGGATTCAAATTCAAATTTGGAATTTAAACTAGAAAGAAGACAAAATAAGAGAAAGAGTATAAATACAATAGAAATATATATATATATATATATCATTTCAGTATAGTACTTTTATTTGAGCATTTGAACCCTGTGTGAAACCCATAAACAAATTTGAATTCAAATTATAGATTGGAGTGGGAGAATCAAAACAGGAATTAAAAAAAATGAGAAAAAGGAATTCCTGGCGCCTTGGGCCGAATCCTTAGTCCCGCGGCCCATCTTCCTCCACCCAGCACAGCCCAGCTCCTACTCTCCTTGCGTCACACTGACATGTGGGCCCGCTGGTCATCACTGGCGCGCGCGCTGCGTATCTCGCTGGCTAGTGGGCCGACCAGTCAGTGGCTATGCCGTCTGGCTCTCTCTCACTGTGCCACTTCCACGAGGGTCCCACCTGTCATCCCGGATCTCCGCCAACAAAATCGCATCGCCGCAACGATGCTCCGCTCCAGCCACGCTCGTTCCTGGATATTCACCCATGGATCTTGCTGATCGCCCCGGCTCGGACTACGAGCGCCGCCTGGGTATAAAACACAACCAGACCGCCCCCTGGTACCAAGGCCATAACCGCACCTCGGATTAGCTCGAGCTTGCGGATTCACCTGTGCCTAGAATTTTGCGTGGAGGAAAGGACGCGGGCACAACCGCGGGCGTGTAGCTACTCGACGTCGTTCGACTCTGGGAGCACAACCTTGAAACCTTCGGTCTATCTTGAGGCTATTCATGGCTGTCGACATCATTTTGGTGCACTGCGGTGCCGTGGATTGTTCTCCGGGGTTGGGCGAATGCGGCGGACCTCCTCCTGAACATGGTCGGGCACCTCCTCAAATCCTAACACCGGTAATGCTTTCATATCGTGCTCACCTCGTCCTCACCAGTGTGTGTACCGAACTTGGGTTGGAGTAGGTTACCGGGGCCCCTGATGGCCATGCTTGGTTGGAGCACCGCCGTGGGGAGATTACTCCGCCACGCTAGTTATGCGGGAGGAGGGAGACGATCTTCTGGCCCATCAATCTGTGATGAACGGTCCAGATTGGATCACACCATCCCTTCGCGCTATCAAATCTAGACCGTCGATCTAGAATGGACGGATATGATAATGCACCTCATAACGATTCGGCCGGGTATTCAGGACCGTGGATCTGTGATCATGTGGCTCTGGGCGTGTACTGGTTCGATAAAGTGATGTTTTAATCTGGGCCACGTATTTCGGATCTAACGGCTCATATTTGTGCGTACCCCTTCACCGTGGTGCTTTTGTTATGAAGCCCCTGATCTCCACAATAATCAACCCACCGTCCTTGACTGGAGCACCTCTGTGTCTTAGGCATTTTTGCGCTCTAAACCCCAGTTTTCCAGGAAATTGAGGCCCAGTCCAGTGTCGGCTGTAAACTGAATAATGAATTAGAAATAGATTTTTAATATGAAAATAAACCCTAGAACTTGTATAATCCATAGAAAATTCATATGAAGTCCAAATTTGCCCATTCCAGTTCCTATAATTTTATAATATTATTGTTCATCAAATAGTGCCACTGTTTTGACATGAAAGCCACATTAAAATTGATATCCTAATTAATCTTGTACAAAGCACATAAAATCTTTAGAAATCCATAACTTAAAATCTATAACTCCAAAATTAATAATTTCTGTTCCTGTGATCTTATTTCAATATGTAGACTATTAATATGTATTTTGCATATATGTTTGGTGTAATGTTAATTTTGCCTATACCATGTATGTCTGTGTTGCTACGTTTAGCAGTGAGGACACGTGTCATCTGAAAAGCAAGTTGGTACCTGGAATCTCAAGTCCCAGGCAAGTTGTGCCCTTGATCACTTCTTTTTACCCACTCATGTTCTAATTAATCATAATGATCTGCATAGGTTAATTTTGATGGGACCCAATAGGTTACCCCAGTTTGACTATCTTTATACCTTGATTACCACCACACTTTTTGGGTAGTACCTGCTATTGCTTTATGTGGTTATGGGTATGGAGATACACTTTATTCATGATTATACTTTTATTATCAGTTGTTATTTACTGTTCATGATAAGATCATTATGTTAATTGGAACATGGAGCGACCACCCGGGAAAACAGTGCTACCACAAGGGTTTAATGGGACGCCCTTGGCCGATTAATTAGGAAAGCTAGTGGAAGACTACCATACCCGAAAGGGGCAAGGGCAGTAGGGGAGTGGTCAGTGTAGGGAGGCCCTCGGGAGGATTTTGCTGCGATGGCAGTCCTGCAAGGGATTCCTGCTAGGGAGGCCCTCGGGAGGATTTTGCCGCGACGGCGGTCCTGCAAGGGATTCCTGCATTGGAACTTCCTATAAACTGTAGCGGGTTTTCTGAAGCTAGTGGAACTTTGTAAAGGCCTCGTAGTGTTACCCTGCCTCACCTCCTCGGTAGAGGTGTATAGGATTGGCCGTCTCTTGGCAGATGGGTAACACGACTTGTGGGTAAAGATGCGCAACCTCTGCAGAGTGTAAAACTGGTATACTAGCCGTGCTCACGGTCATGAGCAGCTCGGACCCTCACATGATTAAATTATGGAACTAAATTCAATTCGTCATATGCATTGCATCGTAGGTGAGGTTGTTACTTTTGTTCTACTACTTAATTGGGCTGGTATTTACTTATACTTAGTAATTGCTAATAAAATTTTGACCAACTTTAAAAGCAATGCTCAGCTCTAACCATCCTCTTTGGTAAGCCTTACACTTCACGTGAGCTCCCACCTTTGGCGAGTTCATGCACATTATTCCCCACAACTTGTTGAGCGATGAACGTATGTGAGCTCACTCTTGCTGTCTCACACCCCCACAGGTCAAGATCAGGTACCGCAGGATGAGGCGCATGGAGGATGCCGTGGTGTGTTCGTGAGAGGTCTAGGCCGTCGTCTCCCAGTCAACTTTGGGTTGCTGGACCGTTGTCTCCTTATAATGTAATTATTTATTTTGTACAGAACTCCTATTATGTAGTAAAGATGTGACATTCGATCCTGTGCCATGATTCATCATATGTGTGAGACTTGGTCCCAGCACACCTGGTGATTATGTTCGTGCCCGGGTTTTGGTGCCCCGAAATCCGGGTGTGACACGCCAACGGCTCCAAGACTGCCAACGGTCGGCTTCGCCATAGAAGGAAAGAAATCGGGCACCGGACAGTGTCCGGTGTGCACCGAACTGTCCGGTGCGCCACCCGACAGAAGGCAAGATTTGCCTTCCTGGATTGCTTCCAACGGCTCCTAGGCCCCTTGTGCCTATAAAAGGGACCCCTAGGCGCCTCAAGCAGGATACAAGCGCAGCCAACAAGTGTAGACTTGACTCGACTCAATTCTCACTCTCCCTCTTGTGTGTAACTCTATAGTTTGTGGAGAAGGCACAGCTATAAGCCTTTAGAGAGAGGAGAAGTGCTGCTAAGAGCTAGAGCAAGGTCTTGAGCGTATCGTTACTTTGCCGAGGTGCTGCCAAGAAGTTTGTAAGCAGCCACGGTGTGTTTGTAACCCAACTCAATAGTGAAAGGCTCTATTTGTCATACTGACAGATCTGAGCAAACGGAGGAAGGAGTTGAAATAGACTCCAAGCCTAGGTCTGGCTAACTCCAATGAGGACTAGGCAAGCATTTCAGGCTTGGCCGAACCTCGGGATAAATCCTTGTGTCTGTGTGCTCCGTTCTGTATTGTATCCTGACTCTCTGTCTTACTCGTCTTTATATCTGCACTTCAATACTTATCTGTGGTATAAGCTTTATTTGAAGTGCAGGACATTTTGAGACAGGATCTTCTATTCCGCTGCAACCTACTCGAAGGGTCTTCTCATTCCACTGCGTGCTAAGTCTTCGAGTAGAGTAAGATTTTAAGTTTTAAAGTGATAAGTTTTATTCGCCTATTCACCCCCCCCTCTAGGCGACATCCAGATCCTGTTCCCGGGTCAAAGGGAACTTTCAATTGGTATCAGAACTAGGCCTCTCCAGTGTGGGCTTAGCCGTCCGGAGATGACGATGTCGTCACAAGAGGTAACTGTAGAACTTCTTTTAGGCGATGGCTCTAATTACAAGTCTTGGTCTGTCTCTATTTATAGTGCATTCATGAGTGTTGATCCTGATTTGAGACAGGTCTTTAGTAGTAGTATTTTTCCCTCTAATATTAGTAAAAATCCTTCAAATGAAGAACTAAGATGTCTAACTCTAAATCACCATGCATGCAACATCTTAGTTGATTCTCTATCTAGAGGTGCCTATTTTGCCATCATGAGTAGTGATAGTGATCTATTTGTTGATGCTCATGATTTATGGAATAGGATTAAAGAAAAATATTTTGTGGCAAACTGTGATGCTCCTACTCCCTATATTACTTGTGATACTAACCATTCAAAGGGAGGAGAACAAGAACGATGGCACCCAAACGATGAATCCACCTCGTCGACAGGTTTGTTCTCCACTAGTGATAAATGTTTTATTGCTAACAATGACGGTGGAGATGAAAGCCACAATGAGGAGGAATATGAGGATGATAGCGAGGATGAATCTTCAAAAGGTACATTTTCCTATATTGCTTCCACTGACATTAATGACAGGAAAAATGAGACCGATGATGTGGAAGAAGAGGAGATTCGCCGTTTCTACAACCATCTCAACAAAGCGGACAAAGCTCTCTTGGTTAAGTTGTTGAGAAGAAACAAGAAACAAGGCGAGACGCTTCTCAGGCTAGAGGAGACTCTCATCAAAACCAACGACAGCCTGGTGAAGATGACCAAAGAACATGAGGAGCTAAAATACTCTCATGGGAATTTGGTCCAACGGTATGAATCGATTTTAATTGAGCAAAGAAATACTCATGATGTATTATCTAATGCTGCTCAACTTAAAATTGAAGATTTTATGCTTAGGAATCAAGTAGAATTGTTAAGTCATGATAACCTTGCTCTTACTGAAAAATATGACTTATTGTCTTGTTATCATGATAATCTCTTGGATAGACATATCATGCTTGAAGTTTCTCATGAGGTCGTAATTACGAACTTAAATTCATGTGAACTTCATTCTTGCACAAGTACACATTTAGATAATTCATCACCGTGTGCTAACCCCTGTTGTTCAAAAGAAAGCCAATGTTTGAATAAGCATCAAGCTGCAGGGTCACAAAAGAAATTGTGTGGGAACAAGAAGCAAAGACAACTGAGGAGAAGACACATTGCTCAACTCTCTCAAGATATCCACGGGCGCGTGGTGAAGAAGCTTGAGAAAGGAAAAACTGCAGCAAGTGTCAAGCTTAATAAGAAAAATGTTCCTAAAGATGAAGAAATCAACATGAGCTTGGAAAAAGGTAAAATTAATCATGTTGTTTGCACTAACCTTCTCTCCATGTCATTCAAGTACAAAAAGGGAAAAGGAAAAAGGAAGTGTGTCAAGTGCAAGAAGTTAGGCCACCTCATCGCGTCTTGTCCGTACAAAGACAAAAATGAAGGGACAAGGAGTTGTTTTGGATGCAACAATACGGACCACACGATCACTTCATGTCCGGTCATGAAGAATCAAGGATGTGCATCCTCCAAGGTGACCCTCACCAAGGAAAATGACACACAACAAGTGTCATGTCAGGTTGAGCGACGCTTCTGCTACAAGTGTGGTGAGCAGGGTCATCTATCCATGGTATGTTATAAAGGTAAGATTCCTAAGCAAGTGAATTTGTGTCAATCTTATTCGCGTAGGAGACCCAAATCATACACTTGTGCTAGATCTATAACGAGATCACCTAGAACTAGCACAAAGGCAATTTGGGTACCAAAGGCACATTTAGATGATCATTATGGACCCATCCTGAGATGGGTACCAAACTGTGCTAACTAGACCATGCAGGTGCCTTGAGATGGACTGGAGACCATGGGAGAGCTTAAGACGGTTATCTAAAACTCTATGCTTAAGCTGTTAATTGTTTTGGTGTTTATTGACCCAAGGTTGAATTATTGTGAAACACTAATCCCATGTTCATCTCAAGTGAAATAAGGTGTATAGGTCCTTAATCATTATTGGTTAATCAAGTAAAGGACTTTGATGAGAATCTACAACTTGCTCTCCAAAGGACGGTACCCCGTGTATTTTAAGTACATAATTGCAATTTAGTATTGCTCTTAAGTTGGCTTGTTGTGCTACCTGTCTTTGGAGTAGTTATGCTTTATGATTGCCTGTGTTAAATGAATCATAATGATGTTTGCTTAATCATGACTGGTGCTATATAGGATATATCTTTTGAATCATTCATGGGTAGCTCTTTCATTTGTTATATCCACAATGATTAACTCTCTTGGTGTATATGGATAAACCTGTAACTTTTTGTAAGTCATGCTATGTGCAAATATGACAATTTGTTTAGTCCATATTCACATGATTACCCTAGTTTGGTATTGTGTGAATTTCAAATCCATGTCATGCCCTTTTGAGCTATGAGGTGCATGAGCAAAAGGAGCCCTGAACTGGTGATAACAAGTGCTCTCATAAAGACAAAGGTATGGAAAATGGAACTGTGCAATTTTATTGAATATCTTGAAGTTCCATTGATTGTGATCATAGCTGTATTCTTGCATTTCATTAGTAGTATCGTGGCTTAGGAGACTTATGCCTTAAAATGTTGTTTCTTTTGGTGTACCTAAAGAACCTTCTTAACTATGATGTGCTTAGACATGATCATGTTGTTTTTCAATTAGTATATGTGATGCAATGATAGTTAAGTATGAAGCATGTCTAAGTTGCGTGTAAATGTTATTCTTCCTGTGAGTATTCAATTGGCTTAGGTGCCACTGAGGCATGCATTGTTGTATTTAGTCAACCTTTCATTTAGCCTTCAATTGGTATTAAGTGGCTCTTCATTTGATATTTAAATTGGTATTTTTGTGTGATGAAAGAGATAGAGTATGCCTTGACCAAGGTATGTTGTGATTCCCTCTAGTTCTAAGGAAGCTAGAATGTGCAAAGTGCAAGTCATTCAAATACTTGATGCACAACTTGAGGGGGAGCACACATAACTTGTGTCTTTTGAGACTAACTGTTTCTTGAGCAATCTTGTATAGTCTCTAGGTGGAAAAGAGAAGATAAGCAAGAAATGGAGCAATCAGGACTTGGGTACCTCTGTAAGTCAAGAAATTGGTATCTCAAGTCGTGAGTAAGTGCATATTTTTAGATTGCTCATGCTCTATAATATCTGGTGATAATAGATGCTTATTCTTAAATATCATGGAGTTATGATAATAAATGAACTTTGCAATTGGTATCTTTCAATAGGTAGCCATGATAGTTTGCTTCAATTGACATCTTTTGATAATCATTAGAATAGAAGTTTCTTCTTGTGCCCAATACTATAACTTGTTCTAAGTTTGGTGTCTTAGCAACAAGGAAAAGTTAGGATAAAGAATCAGGCACAAGTGTGGAGAAGCTCTCGAGAGATTAAATACTTTCAAGATGGGAAGTACACTACAACATGGTAAAGGTACAAAAGGAAGTATTAATCTCTTTGCATATATGTATCTTACCTAAATGTTGATAGTGCATATGTTCAATAAGTAAGGGGGAGTTTTGATAGTCGTTTTTCCTCCTTAACACCCTGCTGTCCCTTGACATCATCCTATGTTCTTGCTTGAGTATTGTTTTTGGTGTTTGATGTCAAAGGGGGAGAATTTGTGTATTAAAGCTTATCTCAACCTGAGAGGAAAGCTTATCCTAAGGGGTGATGTGTTAGTTTAAGCTTTGCTAGTGTGTTATTCATATGCTTCTTGCAGTATTATATGTGTTGCATCATATGGACTAGTGTTTCTGCTTACGATGAATTAACTGGCTTCCATAGTGTAATAGATAGTCATGTGGTTAATGGTGCGATGAATTAACTGGCTTCCATAGTGTAATAGATAGTCAAGTGGTTAATGGTGCTTCCATAGTGTAATAGATAGTCATGTGGTTAATGGTGCTTTAAGATTGCTTTAAATTGGAAATTGGAAGATTGCTTTAAATTGGAAATTGGTATCTTAGTTTAAATTAGTATATTAAAAGTGAATAGTGGTAGGTTGATATTCCTGTGATATATCCACTAATTTGAATGGTGCTTAACTCTGATTATGTGCATTTGTGTGTTATAGCATCATGGTTGCATCATGGTTTGATTCTTGACACAATGCATCCTAAAAAGTGCTAAGGTGTAGAAATGCTTTGAAGTGCCTAAGTATGTGCAAATTGGCGTCTGAGGCCAAAATTATGTTTTTGAAGTAACCGCATATTTAGGGGGAGCATTCTATAAACTTAGAATTCAAAATCTGTGCTTCAAATCTTATTCTTATGTAAGCTTTAATTGTGTTGCCATCAATCACCAAAAAGGGGGAGATTGAAAGCTCTCTTGTGAGTTTTGGTGTTTGGATGACAACTCAATTAAAGGACTAACAAGTGTGCTAAGTGTTGAACAGGTGCTTAATGTAAAGCTAATAGGATTCAACACAAGTGAACAAATGTGATGGTCCAAGAACTGGATTATGGATACATGATAGACATCACAAGTAAGATGGACATTGCAAAAGTGATACTCGGGTGCGTAGCTCGAAAACAACTGATCAAGCCGAGGACGGAGGCAAGAAGAGCTTCGAGGTACCAAGTGCATGGGAGAAGGTCAAGAAGGCTGAGGAACCCAAAGCCAAGGGTGAAGAAGAAGGCTTGCAAAGTCAAGGGTGATCGAGTTGAGAACAGCTACGGCACATCAAGGATCACTACATAAGGACGTGACTTACAACCAATGAGGTAACAGCTACAGTTATGTGGTGTAAGTCATAAGGCTCAAGACCAAGCTCTAAGAAGGAGATCAAGGTCACTAGAAGGAGAACAAGTGTCAAAACCAGAACTGGAAGCAGCCCAAAAGAGCTAAGTTCACCTTGATCCTTAGTTTGGGTTGTTCCTATGTTTGGAGATGTTCTATGTGACCTTTGCAGGATGTTGGAGCCAAGAAATGTCAATCTAGATCAAGTCAAGCCAACTTGAAGATTTATGAGTCCAACATCAAAGCTTAAGCATGTGAAATGCTATAGATGTAATAATTAAGAGAAGGTATGTTTCTAGACTTAGTACATTGGTTTTAGTGTACTAATATACTTGTCTAAGTGTTAGAAACAGAAAGAAGAAGAAAAGGAAAGAGGTGCAAAGGGCTTGGCTGTGTACAGCCAAGACTCAGCTCAGTCTGGCACACCGGACTGTCCGGTGGTGCACCGGACAGTGTCCGGTGTGCCAGGCTGAACTCTGGCGAACTGGCCGCTCTCGGGAATTAACCGGCGACGTACGGCTATAATTCACCGGACTGTCCGGTGTGCACCGGACTGTCCGGTGAGCCAACGGTCGGCCGGGCCAACGGTCGGCCGCGCGATCTGCGCGGGACACGTGGCCAAGCCAACGGCTAGATGGAGGCACCGGACATGTCCGGTGCGCCAACGGCTCCAAGACTGCCAACGGTCGGCTTCACCATAGAAGGAAAGAAATCGGGCACCGGACAGTGTCCGGTGTGCACCGGACTGTCCGGTGCGCCACCCGACAGAAGGCAAGATTTGCCTTCCCGGATTGCTTCCAACGGCTCCTAGGCCCCTTGTGCCTATAAAAGGGACCCCTAGGCGCCTCAAGCAGGATACAAGCGCAGCCAACAAGTGTAGACTTCACTCGACTCAATTCTCACTCTCCCTCTTGTGTTAACTCTATAGTTTGTGGAGAAGGCACAGCTATAAGCCTTTAGAGAGAGGAGAAGTGCTGCTAAGAGCTAGAGCAAGGTCTTGAGCGTATCGTTACTTTGCCGAAGTGCTGCCAAGAAGTTTGTAAGCTGCCACGGTGTGTTTGTAACCCAACTCAATAGTGAAAGGCTCTATCTGTCATACTGACAGATCTGAGCAAACGGAGGAAGGAGTTGAAATAGACTCCAAGCCTAGGTGTGGCTAACTCCAACGAGGACTAGGCAAGCATTTCAGGCTTGGCCGAACCTCGGGATAAATCCTTGCGTCTGTGTGCTCTGTTCTGTATTGTATCCTGACTCTCTGTCTTACTCGTCTTTATATCTGCATGTCACACCCGGCTTTAAGGAACAAAGCCAGGTGCATCTCATACATGCGCCAAGAAGACAACATATATAATAACAGAGTGTATAGAGATAAATGTCATAAAACATCAGAGTATTTATTACATAGTGGAAGACTTATTACAAAATAAAATAATAAATATAAAACGAACTAAGGATCGTCGGCGCCAATGTCAACTGAGAAACGCCACCTAGATCAGATCATACTCCTCGCCTTGTGGCTCCTCCTGAACCACCTGCTCTTCTCCTGTGGGGGGTGTGAGACAGCAAGGGTGAGCTCACACATGATCATAGCTCAACAAGTTGTGGGGAACCAGTGGACATAAACTCACAAAGGTGTGAGTTCATGTGATGTGTAAGGCTAATCAATGATAGGGGTTAAAGCTGAGCATTGCTTTTAAGTAGTTGGTCAAAATTTTATTAGCAATTACTAAGTGTAAGTAAATACCAAACCATAAGTAAAGTAATAGAACAAAATTAATAATAAACCCATGCAATGCAAATGACAAAATTGAATTTAAGTTCCATAATTTAAACATCAGAGAGTCCTGAGCTGCTCATGACCGTGAGCTCGGCTAGTATACCAGTTTTACACTCTGCAGAGGTTGTACCCTTTACCCACAAGTCATGCTACCCATCTGCCAAGGGGTCGCGAATCCCATACACCTCTACCTAGGAAGCGCGGCAGGGCAACACTACGAGGCCTTTACAAAGTTCCACTAGCTTCCGAAAACCCGCTACAGTTTATAGGAAGTCCCAATGCAGGGTTCTTGGCTGACCACCATCGCAGCAAAATCAACCAAGGACCTCCCTACACTGACCACTCCCCTACTGCCCTTGCCCCTTTCGGGTAAGGTAGTCTTCCACTAGCTTTCCTAATTAGTCAGCCAAGGGCGTCCCATTAAACCCTTGTGGTGGCACGTGTTACTCAAGTTAAGCTCTATGTTCCAATTATCATTAATGAACTTGACATGAACATAAATAGAATAACAAGAATAATTGGAACATAGATATAATAAATGATTATCCCAAAACCATGTAAAGCAATAGCAAACTACCCAAGTGATTCAGGGGTAAACAAGGTAATGAGATAAACAAATCTAGGGTGACCTATTGGGTTCCATCAAAATTAACCTATGCATGGATAAGTGATATTAAAGAACATTATTGGGTAAAAAGTGGTCAAGGGCACAACTTGCCTTCAATGAGCTCCTGCTCAGCTACTTCAACCTGCTGCTCACCAGGATCCTCGGTCACGGGCTCTTCTACTCGCCACAATACAAACAAGCACAGTGCATATAGAGAAATTAACATTACACCAAACATATAAATAAAATACACAGTAATAATCTACACATTAAAATAAAATTCTAGGAACAGGAATCATAATTTTTTGGAGTTATAGAATTTAAGTTATGCATTTTCAAAGGTTTTATGTGCTTTAAATAGGATTAAGTGGGAAATTAATTTTATTACTGTTTTCATGATAAAACAGAGACACTAAGTGATAGAGAATTAAATTATAAAAATCTAGAAAGTGGAATGGATTATTTTGGAGCCCATATGAATATTCTATGAATTATACAAGTTCTAGGGTTTATTTTTATATTAAAAATCTAATTTCTAATTCATTTAATCACTTTAAAACATCACTGGACTGGGCCTCAATATCCGTGAAGCACAGGGGGCTCGGCGCTAAAAATACCGAGACACAGAATCCTTGGGACCTGGACCGCGGGTTGGTTAGTAATTTTCTCGGGGACTCTTTTACAAAATGTGCAACCGAAGGGGTATCGAGTTACTGCAACCGTCCGATTGAAAACGGACCGTCCAGATTAGATACAATTTTAAACGAATCGGTCTGAAGTTGTGGCCATCAGATTGCCAATCTACGGCCCGGATTAGACTAATCAGAAACCGAAACGGTACGCAGCTACCGAACGTCGGATCAAGATCTCACGGTACGGATTTTAAATCCCCGAGATCCATTTTACACCGTTGATGCATGATCCGATGGCAACCGCGCCCCCCAGCAAACCGGTATGGCTCAGGTTAATCTGAATCGTCCACTCCCATATCGACCGTCACAAACACATCTCCTACCTCCCATACGCGGCAACGGCGGCGCCGCCCACGCACCCGGTGGTGGGCTCACCGGAGCTAGCCAATCCGGTGCCCCAAGGCCTAATCCCTGACCCTAGTAGTGACGGTATGGGGGGTAAGATCATGCCGAACCCGACCTGGGGGACGGCATACCGACGGCGAGCACGAAGATGACGGATTACACACAGGCGTACCCACGGCGCCACAAACCTCCGACGAGGAATTCACGGCCACACGACGCGCGGCGGTCAACAGTGCTTACTACTACGCGTAGACGACTTCAAGACGAACGGAGTAGGTGAGGCCTTACCGGCATTGGAGGTGCTGACCAGGCCTGCCACGGTTGCGTGCGGTCGACAGTGGTCGTAGGTTTCGGGTGAGAAATTCCTGGGTGACATGCGCTTCTCCACCAGCGCTGGTGCCGCGAAGGTGTTCGCCTGGTCGCAGCGACCCAGTTCGCACCCGACGGCGGCGACTGACTTCTCCCTCGCTCTCCCTGTATGAGCAACGGTGGCGCAAGGAGATGAGAGGAGAGAGAAGTACGGTGCCCAGGCTTTGCACCCCGAATTCGCGAGTCCAAAGGGGATGGGATCGGGGAAATCGCGCGGAGCTCGCGTAGTTCGTTGTGGTGGGCACCAAGTCGGTGGCGATAAGGTCGCCCGAGCTCGCGTGAGGTTTCTGTTACGGCGAAGAAAGCGGATTGCTGAGGCTGACGGAGAGTAGATTGGGCTGACGAGGCGGGGAGTCTGACGGGGTGGGCTTACCTGTCAGCGGCGAGCGCGCAGGGTGAGTGCGCGGTGAGCGGGGCGACGTGGGCCGTGCGGTAGAGATCACCAGATGGGCCGAATGGGAGATAGCCGGCCCAGCTAGGGGTTCTTAACCTTTTTCTTTTTTTATTTTCTGTTTCATTTCATTTTTAAATATCCATTTTGAATTCAAACTTGTTGGTGAGCTTCATAAATGAGTTAAATACCTAAATTAAAATATTAGTAGGAACAAAATGTATTCTTTCATATATTTATTTTCCTTTATTTTGTATAATCTCTTCCTTCTCTCTTTTCTTAATTCTAGGAATATTTTAGGATTTAAATCCCCATATTTCTTTTTGTATTATTATAATATTGTCACAAAAATGCACACACAAATAAAATATTCAGCATGATGCAATAATTCAGTAGCATATCTTTTTATTAATTGTTTTTGGACATGGTGTTCACATACGATGATGCATAAAGATCAAACTCACATAAAGAGAAATTGTTTCTCTATTGGTATTATTTCTAGCAAATTACCAAGTGGGTGTTACAAATCCTACCCCCCTTAAAAATAATCTCGTCCTCGATATTTAAGAAGAACTAGAGAAAAGGTGGGGAAAATCTATGCGAAGCTCTTCTTCTCTTTCCCAGGTTGCTTCATCTTCACCATGGTGACTCCATTGTACTTTGCACATCTTTATCACCTTATTTCTTGTAACTCGAGTCAAGGTATCCAAAATCTTGATCGGGTACTCCGTGTAAGTCAAATCACCTTGAACACTGAGCTCTTCCATTGGTAACTGTTCCTCGGGAACACGGAGACACTTCTTAAGTTGAGACACATGGAACACATTATGCACATCCGATAGACTATCCGGTAACTCGAGTTGGTATGCCATCTCCCCAACTCTTCTAAAGATCAAGAATGGTCCAATATAGCGAGGGGACAATTTGCCCTTAACTTTAAATCTCCTCATTCCACGAAGGGGTGATACCTTGAGATACACATAATCTCCTTCTTCGAATTCCAGTGGCCTCCTTCTATTATCAGCATAGCTCTTTTGCCTGGTTTGAGCCACTCTCAAATTCTCTCGAATTATACGAACTTGTTCTTCTGCTTCTTGAATCAGTTCAGGCCCAAAGAACTGTCTCTCTCCAGTCTGATCCCAATATAGAGGAGTCCTGCACTTCCTCCCATATAAAGCTTCAAAAGGTGACATCTTCAGACTAGCCTGGTAACTATTATTATACGAGAACTCAGCATATGGTAGACTTTTATCCCAACTTCCTCCATGCTGAAGGGCACATGCTCTCAACATATCTTCCAATACTTGATTAGTCCTTTCAGTCTGTCCATCAGTCTGAGGGTGATAAGCCGTACTAAAATTCAACTTCGTGCTCATGTTCTCATGAAAGCTTCTCCAAATTCTTGAGGTAAACTGCGAACCTCGATCAGACACGATCTTCTTTGGTACTCCATGCAAACACACAATCTGAGCCATATATAACTCTGCTAGCTGAGAACCTTTATATGTAGTCTTTACAGGAATAAAGTGAGCCACTTTAGTCAATCTATCCACAATCACCCATATAGCATCATATCCTTTCTGGGTGCGAGGCAATCCAGTAATGAAATCCATACCAATCTCTTCCCATTTCCACTCGGGTATCTTCAGTGGGTGCAATAGTCCAGCTGGCCTCTGATGTTCAGCCTTAACTCTTTGACATACATCGCACATAGCCACATGTGCAGCTACATCTCTTTTCAATCCATACCACCAATACTTCCGCTTCAAATCCTGATACATCTTAGTACTACCAGGATGAATAGAATAATCCGAATCATGGGCCTCTTTTAAAATAGTCTCTCGAAGGCTTTTAATATCAGGAACACACATCCTGTCCTTGAACCATATAGTGCCTTGCTCATCTTCCGTAAATTCCGGAACTCGACCTTCAGTAATCAGATCCTTAATCTCTTTTATTTTAGCATCACCAATTTGTCCTTTGCGGATCTCTTGCTCCAAGGTAGGTTCCACATCAATAGTAACTCCTTCAGTATGAGCAACTATCCCCAGGTTAAGTCTCCTGAAATCCTCGACAATCTCATCGGGTAGCCGGGCAACAATAGCTGAATGAACATGCTCCTTTCGACTCAAGGCATCTGCAACCAAATTTGCCTTGCCCGGGTGATAGTGAATCTCCAAATCATAATCCTTAATAAGCTCCAACCAACGGCGTTGCCTAAGGTTGAGATCCTTTTGAGTGAATATATACTTCAAACTCTTATGATCCGTGTACACTTGGCACTTGGTCCCCATGATATAATGTCTCCAAATCTTAAGTGCATGCACAACGGCTGCCAATTCCAAGTCATGAGTGGGGTAGTTCAATTCATGTTTCCATAACTGACGAGAAGCATAAGCAATCACATGTCCTTCTTGCATGAGCACACATCCTAAGCCTTGACCACATGCATCACAATAGATATCAAATCCTTTCTGTAGGTCTGGCATAACCAATACTGGTGGCGACATCAATCTTTTCTTCAATTGATCAAAGCTGTCTTGGCACTTCTCGTCCCATTTAAATTCTCTTCCTTTCTCCAAAAGCGAAGTCATAGGCTTAGCAATCTTAGAAAATCCTTCAATAAATCTCCGATAATATCCAGCAAGTCCCAAGAAACTCCGAATCTCAGTAACTGTAGTGGGTACTCTCCATTCCATTATCTCCTTAACTTTAGCAGGATCCACTGAAATTCCTCCATTAGAAATGATATGACCAAGGAATGATACCTTGTCAATCCAAAACTCGCACTTGCTGAACTTGGCATATAGCTGGTTATCTCGTAGCTTCTGTAGCACCAACCTCAGATGTTCCTCATGATCGTTATCACTCTGAGAATAAATGAGAATATCATCGATGAATACCACGACGAATCTGTCCAAATACTCCATAAACACCTTGTTCATCAAGTTCATAAAATAAGCTGGTGCATTGGTTAATCCAAACGACATAACAGTAAACTCATATAATCCATATCGAGTCGAGAAAGCCGTCTTGGGAATATCCGATGGTCTAATCCTCATCTGATGGTATCCCGATCGGAGATCAATCTTCGAAAATACTCTTGCACCTCTCATCTGATCAAATAAATCTTCAATACGGGGCAACGGATACTTGTTCTTTACCGTAACATCATTAAGAGATCTATAATCCACACACATCCGCTGCGATCCATCCTTCTTCTGTACAAACAAGACCGGTGCTCCCCAAGGTGAGGAACTCGGACGAATGTACCCGGCTTCTTGTAACTCAGTTAACTGCTTCTTAAGTTCCTTCAACTCCTCTACGGACATCCTATATGGCCGTTTAGAAATAGGGGCGGTTCCAGGTAGGAGATCAATAACAAACTCAACTTCTCTATCAGGTGGCATCCCTGGTAACTCCTCTGGAAAGACATCCGGAAAATCTCTAACCACCCGGATATTGTCACCAACAAACTCCTCAGGCATAAAGAACATTGCACGCATGGATGAGGAGGTTACCGCAATATTAACTTGAAATCTTTCTCCTTTAGTGGTAGTGAGTTCTACGGTACCTCTACCACATGCTATAACGGCCTTTGCCTTTCTTAGCCATGACATACCCAGGATCAGATCTATACTGCTTGACTCTAATATTATGGCAGTAGCTCCAAATTCTCTACCCATAATGGTCAATGTCAATCTACGTGTCATTTGATTCGCCTCAACAGGCCCTTTACGTGTAATTACTATCATTGGTTTTCTCATATTTAGCAGTGGTATTTCATTTGTGTTGGCATATCTAGCAGACATGAATGAATGTGTAGCACCAGAATCAAATAATATGGTTGCAGGAATTGCATTAACATAAAACATACCAATTACGAGGTCCCCTCCATCCGGAGTAGCATCAACGCTGACTTGATTAACCTTGGCAATAGAATATCCCTTGCCAGAACTTGGAGTTTGCTGCCTGTTCTGAACTGGAGTAGTAGCCATCCTCTGTGGGCAGACATTTGCATAATGACCAGTCTTCCCACACTTGAAACATGTGGTGCCTGGACTCTGTCCTGAAAACTTCGTCGGGGTGCCAATAGGGGTAGCCTGTCGAGGAGGTGGAGTCCTCAGTGGTGATTGATGAACTGGGCGTGGTCCTCCTGGTCGAGTCGGTGTACCCTGTGGTGAACTGTAGCGAGGACGAACACTGCTGCTTCCTTGTCCTTGAGATATTGCCTTTCTCTTCAAATCTCCCAGCTGAACACGCTTGTGTTCAATAGCCAGGGCCTTATCAAGCAGCCTCTGAAATGACGGAAATGTGTGTGCCACTAGAGCATACTGCAGTGGTCCATTAAGTCCTTCAATGAAATGCTCCTGCTTCCTCTCGTCTTCAGCAACTTCTTCAGGGGCATATCTGGATAACTGAATAAACTTGTCGCGGTACTCGCTGACTGACATACTTCCTTGTTTCAGCGACAGAAATTCCTTCTTCTTGATCTTTATCATACCAGCGGGAATATGGTAGTTCCTGAATTGTGTACTGAATTCTGCCCAAGTAATAGTATCCGCAGCATCATGGGCAGCAGTATAAGAATCCCACCAGTCAGCAGCAGGACCTGTCAGACGTCCAGAAGCATAAAGAACTTTCTCCCGGTCCGTGCACTATGCAATATTCAGCATCTTCTCAACGGACTTCAGCCAATCATCCGCGTCCAGTGGATCAGGTGAGCTAGCGAATGTAGGTGGCTTATGACTCATGAACTCCCGGTGCTTATCACGAGGTGGAACTGGTGGTGGTGGTGGAGGCAGTGGCACTTGTTGCTGCTGTTGCTGCTGTTGTTGCTGTTGCATTTGTTGTTGCAGCTGCTGTTGTTGTGCCCTCCTTTCCTGGCGTATCTCATCTCGCTCCTGGCGCAACTCCTGGCATATATCTTCTCTTTCCTGACGCATCTCCTGGCGTTCTTGCTGCATCTGGGCACGCATATCAGCCATAGTGTCTGCCATTTGCTGCATCACCGCCATCTGAGCAGCAACCAGTGGGTCAACTCCGCCTGGTGGAGGATTAGGAGGATTCATCTCTGCAGGTTGTGGCTGGGGTTGTCTATGTATCCACCGAGTGTGTCGATTAGGAGGCAAATCAATTCCACCACCCCGCCTGGTATTGGCCATCTGAGTTAGATACATATGGTAAGAGAATAGCAGACAAGGCAGGTATTTACAAATCAGGTTACTTTGGGGAATTTTATTAGCTAAGCAGATTAATATTTTACCTACCATAGCTAATTTATTACCTTATGGTGGTACATATTAAGATGTCCATCTATAATAATTCAATCAATCAAAGAAGCAAATCAAGCATTTAGCATCAGCACAATCAACCAACATTTTTAATAGAAAAAATAATTTTAATTTCGTCTTAGGTTCCCTATCTCTGAAAAAGTTCATAGTTGTAGGATTCCAAAGTGTGAAATCCATCTTGTCTTGAAGTAGAAAAGATAAGAATAATAAGAGTAAAACAGTAGAAGGTGAGACAGGATCAAGATAAGTATAGAGAGAACCAGAGTAAGGTAAGTATAGAATGAATCAGAAGAAGGTAAGTAGGGAGGGGTTTTGTCCATTTCTATCTAGGTCTCGTCCTACAGTCAACATTCCTCTGATACCACTTCTGTCACACCCGGCTTTAAGGAACAAAGCCAGGTGCATCTCATACATGCGCCAAGAAGACAACATATATAATAACAGAGTGTATAGAGATAAATGTCATAAAACATCAGAGTATTTATTACATAGCGGAAGACTTATTACAAAATAAAATAATAAATATAAAACGAACTAAGGATCGTCGGCGCCAATGTCAACTGAGAAACGCCACCTAGATCAGATCATACTTCTCGCCTTGTGGCTCCTCCTGAACCACCTGCTCTTCTCCTGTGGGGGGTGTGAGACAGCAAGGGTGAGCTCACACATGATCATAGCTCAACAAGTTGTGGGGAACCAGTGGACATAAACTCACAAAGGTGTGAGTTCATGTGATGTGTAAGGCTAATCAATGATAGGGGTTAAAGCTGAGCATTGCTTTTAAGTAGTTGGTCAAAATTTTATTAGCAATTACTAAGTGTAAGTAAATACCAAACCATAAGTAAAGTAATAGAACAAAATTAATAATAAACCCATGCAATGCAAATGACAAAATTGAATTTAAGTTCCATAATTTAAACATCAGAGAGTCCTGAGCTGCTCATGACCGTGAGCTCGGCTAGTATACCAGTTTTACACTCTGCAGAGGTTGTACCCTTTACCCACAAGTCATGCTACCCATCTGCCAAGGGGTCGCGAATCCCATACACCTCTACCTAGGAAGCGCGGCAGGGCAACACTACGAGGCCTTTACAAAGTTCCACTAGCTTCCGAAAACCCGCTACAGTTTATAGGAAGTCCCAATGCAGGGTTCTTGGCTGACCACCATCGCAGCAAAATCAACCAAGGACCTCCCTACACTGACCACTCCCCTACTGCCCTTGCCCCTTTCGGGTAAGGTAGTCTTCCACTAGCTTTCCTAATTAGTCAGCCAAGGGCGTCCCATTAAACCCTTGTGGTGGCACGTGTTACTCAAGTTAAGCTCTATGTTCCAATTATCATTAATGAACTTGACATGAACATAAATAGAATAACAAGAATAATTGGAACATAGATATAATAAATGATTATCCCAAAACCATGTAAAGCAATAGCAAACTACCCAAGTGATTCAGGGGTAAACAAGGTAATGAGATAAACAAATCTAGGGTGACCTATTGGGTTCCATCAAAATTAACCTATGCATGGATAAGTGATATTAAAGAACATTATTGGGTAAAAAGTGGTCAAGGGCACAACTTGCCTTCAATGAGCTCTTGCTCAGCTACTTCAACCTGCTGCTCACCAGGATCCTCGGTCACGGGCTCTTCTACTCGCCACAATACAAACAAGCACAGTGCATATAGAGAAATTAACATTACACCAAACATATAAATAAAATACACAGTAATAATCTACACATTAAAATAAAATTCTAGGAACAGGAATCATAATTTTTTGGAGTTATAGAATTTAAGTTATGCATTTTCAAAGGTTTTATGTGCTTTAAATAGGATTAAGTGGGAAATTAATTTTATTACTGTTTTCATGATAAAACAGAGACACTAAGTGATAGAGAATTAAATTATAAAAATCTAGAAAGTGGAATGGATTATTTTGGAGCCCATATGAATATTCTATGAATTATACAAGTTCTAGGGTTTATTTTTATATTAAAAATCTAATTTCTAATTCATTTAATCACTTTAAAACATCACTGGACTGGGCCTCAATATCCGTGAAGCACAAGGGGCTCGGCGCTAAAAATACCGAGACACAGAATCCTTGGGACCTGGACCGCGGGTTGGTTAGTAATTTTCTCGGGGACTCTTTTACAAAATGTGCAACCGAAGGGGTATCGAGTTACTGCAACCGTCCGATTGAAAACGGACCGTCTAGATTAGATACAATTTTAAACGAATCAGTCTGAAGTTGTGGCCATCAGATCACCAATCTACGGCCCGGATTAGACTAATCAAAAACCGAAACGGTACGCAGCTACCGAACGTCGGATCAAGATCTCACGGTACGGATTTTAAATCCACGAGATCCATTTTATACCGTTGATGCATGATCCGATGGCAACCGTGCCCCCCAGCAAACCGGTATGGCTCAGGTTAATCTGAATCGTCCACTCCCATATCGACCGTCACAAACACATCTCCTACCTCCCGTACGCGGCAACGGCGGCGCCGCCCACGCACCCGGTGGTGGGCTCACCGGAGCTAGCCAATCCGGTGCCCCAAGGCCTAATCCCTGACCCTAGTAGTGACGGTATGGGGGGTAAGATCATGCCGAACCCGACCTGGGGGACGGCATACCGACGGCGAGCACGAAGATGACGGATTACACACAGGCGTACCCACGGCGCCACAAACCTCCGACGAGGAATTCACGGCCACACGACGCGCGGCGGTCAACAGTGCTTACTACTACGCGTAGACGACTTCAAGACGAACGGAGTAGGTGAGGCCTTACCGGCATTGGAGGTGCTGACCAGGCCTGCCACGGTTGCGTGCGGTCGACAGTGGTCGTAGGTTTCGGGTGAGAAATTCCTGGGTGACAGGCGCTTCTCCACCAGCGCTGGTGCCGCGAAGGTGTTCGCCTGGTCGCAGCGACCCAGTTCGCACCCGACGGCGGCGACTGACTTCTCCCTCGCTCTCCATGTATGAGCAACGGTGGCGCAAGGAGATGAGAGGAGAGAGAAGTACGGTGCCTAGGCTTTGTACCCCGAAGTCGCGAGTCCAAAGGGGATGGGATCGGGGAAATCGCGCGGAGCTCGCGCAGTTCGTTGTGGTGGGCACCGAGTCGGTGGCGATAAGGTCGCCCGAGCTCGCGTGAGGTTTCTGTTACGGCGAAGAAAGCGGATTGCTGAGGCTGACGGAGAGTAGATTGGGCTGACGAGGCGGGGAGTCTGACGGGGTGGGCTTACCTGTCAGCGGCGAGCGCGCAGGGTGAGTGCGCGGTGAGCGGGGCGACGTGGGCCGTGCGGTAGAGATCACCAGATGGGCCGAATGGGAGATAGCCGGCCCAGCTAGGGGTTCTTAACCTTTTTCTTTTTTTATTTTCTGTTTCATTTCATTTTTAAATATCCATTTTGAATTCAAACTTGTTGGTGAGCTTCATAAATGAGTTAAATACCTAAATTAAAATATTAGTAGGAACAAAATGTATTCTTTCATATATTTATTTTCCTTTATTTTGTATAATCTCTTCCTTCTCTCTTTTCTTAATTCTAGGAATATTTTAGGATTTAAATCCCCATATTTCTTTTTGTATTATTATAATATTGTCACAAAAATGCACACACAAATAAAATATTCAGCATGATGCAATAATTCAGTAGCATATCTTTTTATTAATTGTTTTTGGACATGGTGTTCACATACGATGATGCATAAAGATCAAACTCACATAAAGAGAAATTGTTTCTCTATTGGTATTATTTCTAGCAAATTACCAAGTGGGTGTTACAAATCCTACCCCCCTTAAAAATAATCTCGTCCTCGATATTTAAGAAGAACTAGAGAAAAGGTGGGGAAAATCTATGCGAAGCTCTTCTTCTCTTTCCCAGGTTGCTTCATCTTCACCATGGTGACTCCATTGTACTTTGCACATCTTTATCACCTTATTTCTTGTAACTCGAGTCAAGGTATCCAAAATCTTGATCGGGTACTCCGTGTAAGTCAAATCACCTTGAACACTGAGCTCTTCCATTGGTAACTGTTCCTCGGGAACACGGAGACACTTCTTAAGTTGAGACACATGGAACACATTATGCACATCCGATAGACTATCCGGTAACTCGAGTTGGTATGCCATCTCCCCAACTCTTCTAAAGATCAAGAATGGTCCAATATAGCGAGGGGACAATTTGCCCTTAACTTTAAATCTCCTCATTCCACGAAGGGGTGATACCTTGAGATACACATAATCTCCTTCTTCGAATTCCAGTGGCCTCCTTCTATTATCAGCATAGCTCTTTTGCCTGGTTTGAGCCACTCTCAAATTCTCTCGAATTATACGAACTTGTTCTTCTGCTTCTTGAATCAGTTCAGGCCCAAAGAACTGTCTCTCTCCAGTCTGATCCCAATATAGAGGAGTCCTGCACTTCCTCCCATATAAAGCTTCAAAAGGTGACATCTTCAGACTAGCCTGGTAACTATTATTATACGAGAACTCAGCATATGGTAGACTTTTATCCCAACTTCCTCCATGCTGAAGGGCACATGCTCTCAACATATCTTCCAATACTTGATTAGTCCTTTCAGTCTGTCCATCAGTCTGAGGGTGATAAGCCGTACTAAAATTCAACTTCGTGCTCATGTTCTCATGAAAGCTTCTCCAAATTCTTGAGGTAAACTGCGAACCTCGATCAGACACGATCTTCTTTGGTACTCCATGCAAACACACAATCTGAGCCATATATAACTCTGCTAGCTGAGAACCTTTATATGTAGTCTTTACAGGAATAAAGTGAGCCACTTTAGTCAATCTATCCACAATCACCCATATAGCATCATATCCTTTCTGGGTGCGAGGCAATCCAGTAATGAAATCCATACCAATCTCTTCCCATTTCCACTCGGGTATCTTCAGTGGGTGCAATAGTCCAGCTGGCCTCTGATGTTCAGCCTTAACTCTTTGACATACATCGCACATAGCCACATGTGCAGCTACATCTCTTTTCAATCCATACCACCAATACTTCCGCTTCAAATCCTGATACGTCTTAGTACTACCAGGATGAATAGAATAATCCGAATCATGGGCCTCTTTTAAAATAGTCTCTCGAAGGCTTTTAATATCAGGAACACACATCCTGTCCTTGAACCATATAGTGCCTTGCTCATCTTCCGTAAATTCCGGAACTCGACCTTCAGTAATCAGATCCTTAATCTCTTTTATTTTAGCATCACCAATTTGTCCTTTGCGGATCTCTTGCTCCAAGGTAGGTTCCACATCAATAGTAACTCCTTCAGTATGAGCAACTATCCCCAGGTTAAGTCTCCTGAAATCCTCGACAATCTCATCGGGTAGCCGGGCAACAATAGCTGAATGAACATGCTCCTTTCGACTCAAGGCATCTGCAACCAAATTTGCCTTGCCCGGGTGATAGTGAATCTCCAAATCATAATCCTTAATAAGCTCCAACCAACGGCGTTGCCTAAGGTTGAGATCCTTTTGATTGAATATATACTTCAAACTCTTATGATCCGTGTACACTTGGCACTTGGTCCCCATGATATAATGTCTCCAAATCTTAAGTGCATGCACAACGGCTGCCAATTCCAAGTCATGAGTGGGGTAGTTCAATTCATGTTTCCGTAACTGACGAGAAGCATAAGCAATCACATGTCCTTCTTGCATGAGCACACATCCTAAGCCTTGACCACATGCATCACAATAGATATCAAATCCTTTCTGTAGGTCTGGCATAACCAATACTGGTGGCGACATCAATCTTTTCTTCAATTGATCAAAGCTGTCTTGGCACTTCTCGTCCCATTTAAATTCTCTTCCTTTCTCCAAAAGTGAAGTCATAGGCTTAGCAATCTTAGAAAATCCTTCAATAAATCTCCGATAATATCCAGCAAGTCCCAAGAAACTCCGAATCTCAGTAACTGTAGTGGGTACTCTCCATTCCATTATCTCCTTAACTTTAGCAGGATCCACTAAAATTCCTCCATTAGAAATGATATGACCAAGGAATGATACCTTGTCAATCCAAAACTCGCACTTGCTGAACTTGGCATATAGCTGGTTATCTCGTAGCTTCTGTAGCACCAACCTCAGATGTTCCTCATGATCGTTATCACTCTGAGAATAAATGAGAATATCATCGATGAATACCACGACGAATCTGTCCAAATACTCCATAAACACCTTGTTCATCAAGTTCATAAAATAAGCTGGTGCATTGGTTAATCCAAACGACATAACAGTAAACTCATATAATCCATATCGAGTCGAGAAAGCCGTCTTGGGAATATCCGATGGTCTAATCCTCATCTGATGGTATCCCGATCGGAGATCAATCTTCGAAAATACTCTTGCACCTCTCATCTGATCAAATAAATCTTCAATACGGGGCAACGGATACTTGTTCTTTACCGTAACATCATTAAGAGATCTATAATCCACACACATCCGCTGCGATCCATCCTTCTTCTGTACAAACAAGACCGGTGCTCCCCAAGGTGAGGAACTCGGACGAATGTACCCGGCTTCTTGTAACTCAGTTAACTGCTTCTTAAGTTCCTTCAACTCCTCTACGGACATCCTATATGGCCGTTTAGAAATAGGGGCGGTTCCAGGTAGGAGATCAATAACAAACTCAACTTCTCTATCAGGTGGCATCCCTGGTAACTCCTCTGGAAAGACATCCGGAAAATCTCTAACCACCCGGATATTGTCACCAACAAACTCCTCAGGCATAAAGAACATTGCACGCATGGATGAGGAGGTTACCGCAATATTAACTTGAAATCTTTCTCCTTTAGTGGTAGTGAGTTCTACGGTACCTCTACCACATGCTATAACGGCCTTTGCCTTTCTTAGCCATGACATACCCAGGATCAGATCTATACTGCTTGACTCTAATATTATGGCAGTAGCTCCAAATTCTCTACCCATAATGGTCAATGTCAATCTACGTGTCATTTGATTCGCCTCAACAGGCCCTTTAGGTGTAATTACTATCATTGGTTTTCTCATATTTAGCAGTGGTATTTCATTTGTGTTGGCATATCTAGCAGACATGAATGAATGTGTAGCACCAGAATCAAATAATATGGTTGCAGGAATTGCATTAACATAAAACATACCAATTACGAGGTCCCCTCCATCCGGAGTAGCATCAACACTGACTTGATTAACCTTGGCAATAGAATATCCCTTGCCAGAACTTGGAGTTTGCTGCCTGTTCTGAACTGGAGTAGTAGCCATCCTCTGTGGGCAGACATTTGCATAATGACCAGTCTTCCCACACTTGAAACATGTGGTGCTTGGACTCTGTCCTGAAAACTTCGTCGGGGTGCCAGTAGGGGTAGCCTGTCGAGGAGGTGGAGTCCTCAGTGGTGATTGATGAACTGGGCGTGGTCCTCCTGGTCGAGTCGGTGTACCCTGTGGTGAACTGTAGCGAGGACGAACACTGCTGCTTCCTTGTCCTTGAGATATTGCCTTTCTCTTCAAATCTCCCAGCTGAACACGCTTGTGTTCAATAGCCAGGGCCTTATCAAGCAGCCTCTGAAATGACGGAAATGTGTGTGCCACTAGAGCATACTGCAGTGGTCCATTAAGTCCTTCAATGAAATGCTCCTGCTTCCTCTCGTCTTCAGCAACTTCTTCAGGGGCATATCTGGATAACTGAATAAACTTGTCGCGGTACTCGCTGACTGACATACTTCCTTGCTTCAGCGACAGAAATTCCTTCTTCTTGATCTTTATCATACCAGCGGGAATATGGTAGTTCCTGAATTGTGTACTGAATTCTGCCCAAGTAATAGTATCCGCAGCATCATGGGCAGCAGTATAAGAATCCCACCAGTCAGCAGCAGGACCTGTCAGACGTCCAGAAGCATAAAGAACTTTCTCCCGGTCCGTGCACTGTGCAATATTCAGCATCTTCTCAACGGACTTCAGCCAATCATCCGCGTCCAGTGGATCAGGTGAGCTAGCGAATGTAGGTGGCTTATGACTCATGAACTCCCGGTGCTTATCACGAGGTGGAACTGGTGGTGGTGGTGGAGGCAGTGGCACTTGTTGCTGCTGTTGCTGCTGTTGTTGCTGTTGCATTTGTTGTTGCAGCTGCTGTTGTTGTGCCCTCCTTTCCTGGCGTATCTCATCTCGCTCCTGGCGCAACTCCTGGCGTATATCTTCTCTTTCCTGACGCATCTCCTGGCGTTCTTGCTGCATCTGGGCACGCATATCAGCCATAGTGTCTGCCATTTGCTGCATCACCGCCATCTGAGCAGCAACCAGTGGGTCAACTCCGCCTGGTGGAGGATTAGGAGGATTCATCTCTGCAGGTTGTGGCTGGGGTTGTCTATGTCTCCACCGAGTGTGTCGATTAGGAGGCAAATCAATTCCACCACCCCGCCTGGTATTGACCATCTGAGTTAGATACATATGGTAAGAGAATAGCAGACAAGGCAGGTATTTACAAATCAGGTTACTTTTGGGAATTTTATTAGCTAAGCAGATTAATATTTTACGTACCATAGCTAATTTATTACCTTATGGTGGTACATATTAAGATGTCCATCTATAATAATTCAATCAATCAAAGAAGCAAATCAAGCATTTAGCATCAGCACAATCAACCAACATTTTTAATAGAAAAAATAATTTTAATTTCGTCTTAGGTTCCCTATCTCTGAAAAAGTTCATAGTTGTAGGATTCCAAAGTGTGAAATCCATCTTGTCTTGAAGTAGAAAAGATAAGAATAATAAGAGTAAAACAGTAGAAGGTGAGACAGGATCAAGATAAGTATAGAGAGAACCAGAGTAAGGTAAGTATAGAATGAATCAGAAGAAGGTAAGTAGGGAGGGGTTTTGTCCATTTCTATCTAGGTCTCGTCCTACAGTCAACATTCCTCTGATACCACTTCTGTCACACCCGGCTTTAAGGAACAAAGCCAGGTGCATCTCATACATGCGCCAAGAAGACAACATATATAATAACAGAGTGTATAGAGATAAATGTCATAAAACATCAGAGTATTTATTACATAGCGGAAGACTTATTACAAAATAAAATAATAAATATAAAACGAACTAAGGATCGTCGGCGCCAATGTCAACTGAGAAACGCCACCTAGATCAGATCATACTTCTCGCCTTGTGGCTCCTCCTGAACCACCTGCTCTTCTCCTGTGGGGGGTGTGAGACAGCAAGGGTGAGCTCACACATGATCATAGCTCAACAAGTTGTGGGGAACCAGTGGACATAAACTCACAAAGGTGTGAGTTCATGTGATGTGTAAGGCTAATCAATGATAGGGGTTAAAGCTGAGCATTGCTTTTAAGTAGTTGGTCAAAATTTTATTAGCAATTACTAAGTGTAAGTAAATACCAAACCATAAGTAAAGTAATAGAACAAAATTAATAATAAACCCATGCAATGCAAATGACAAAATTGAATTTAAGTTCCATAATTTAAACATCAGAGAGTCCTGAGCTGCTCATGACCGTGAGCTCGGCTAGTATACCAGTTTTACACTCTGCAGAGGTTGTACCCTTTACCCACAAGTCATGCTACCCATCTGCCAAGGGGTCGCGAATCCCATACACCTCTACCTAGGAAGCGCGGCAGGGCAACACTACGAGGCCTTTACAAAGTTCCACTAGCTTCCGAAAACCCGCTACAGTTTATAGGAAGTCCCAATGCAGGGTTCTTGGCTGACCACCATCGCAGCAAAATCAACCAAGGACCTCCCTACACTGACCACTCCCCTACTGCCCTTGCCCCTTTCGGGTAAGGTAGTCTTCCACTAGCTTTCCTAATTAGTCAGCCAAGGGCGTCCCATTAAACCCTTGTGGTGGCACGTGTTACTCAAGTTAAGCTCTATGTTCCAATTATCATTAATGAACTTGACATGAACATAAATAGAATAACAAGAATAATTGGAACATAGATATAATAAATGATTATCCCAAAACCATGTAAAGCAATAGCAAACTACCCAAGTGATTCAGGGGTAAACAAGGTAATGAGATAAACAAATCTAGGGTGACCTATTGGGTTCCATCAAAATTAACCTATGCATGGATAAGTGATATTAAAGAACATTATTGGGTAAAAAGTGGTCAAGGGCACAACTTGCCTTCAATGAGCTCCTGCTCAGCTACTTCAACCTGCTGCTCACCAGGATCCTCGGTCACGGGCTCTTCTACTCGCCACAATACAAACAAGCACAGTGCATATAGAGAAATTAACATTACACCAAACATATAAATAAAATACACAGTAATAATCTACACATTAAAATAAAATTCTAGGAACAGGAATCATAATTTTTTGGAGTTATAGAATTTAAGTTATGCATTTTCAAAGGTTTTATGTGCTTTAAATAGGATTAAGTGGGAAATTAATTTTATTACTGTTTTCATGATAAAACAGAGACACTAAGTGATAGAGAATTAAATTATAAAAATCTAGAAAGTGGAATGGATTATTTTGGAGCCCATATGAATATTCTATGAATTATACAAGTTCTAGGGTTTATTTTTATATTAAAAATCTAATTTCTAATTCATTTAATCACTTTAAAACATCACTGGACTGGGCCTCAATATCCGTGAAGCACAGGGGGCTCGGCGCTAAAAATACCGAGACACAGAATCCTTGGGACCTGGACCGCGGGTTGGTTAGTAATTTTCTCGGGGACTCTTTTACAAAATGTGCAACCGAAGGGTTATCGAGTTACTGCAACCGTCCGATTGAAAACGGACCGTCCAGATTAGATACAATTTTAAACGAATCGGTCTGAAGTTGTGGCCATCAGATCGCCAATCTACGGCCCGGATTAGACTAATCAGAAACCGAAACGGTACGCAGCTACCGAACGTCGGATCAAGATCTCACGGTACGGATTTTAAATCCCCGAGATCCATTTTACACCGTTGATGCATGATCCGATGGCAACCGTGCCCCCCAGCAAACCGGTATGGCTCAGGTTAATCTGAATCGTCCACTCCCATATCGACCGTCACAAACACATCTCCTACCTCCCGTACGCGGCAACGGCGGCGCCGCCCACGCACCCGGTGGTGGGCTCACCGGAGCTAGCCAATCCGGTGCCCCAAGGCCTAATCCCTGACCCTAGTAGTGACGGTATGGGGGGTAAGATCATGCCGAACCCGACCTGGGGGACGGCATACCGACGGCGAGCACGAAGATGACGGATTACACACAGGCGTACCCACGGCGCCACAAACCTCCGACGAGGAATTCACGGCCACACGACGCGCGGCGGTCAACAGTGCTTACTACTACGCGTAGACGACTTCAAGACGAACGGAGTAGGTGAGGCCTTACCGGCATTGGAGGTGCTGACCAGGCCTGCCACGGTTGCGTGCGGTCGACAGTGGTCGTAGGTTTCGGGTGAGAAATTCCTGGGTGACAGGCGCTTCTCCACCAGCGCTGGTGCCGCGAAGGTGTTCGCCTGGTCGCAGCGACCCAGTTTGCACCCGACGGCGGCGACTGACTTCTCCCTCGCTCTCCCTGTATGAGCAACAGTGGCGCAAGGAGATGAGAGGAGAGAGAAGTACGGTGCCCAGGCTTTGTACCCCGAAGTCGCGAGTCCAAAGGGGATGGGATCGGGGAAATCGCGCGGAGCTCGCGCAGTTCGTTGTGGTGGGCACCGAGTCGGTGGCGATAAGGTCGCCCGAGCTCGCGTGAGGTTTCTGTTACGGCAAAGAAAGCGGATTGCTGAGGCTGACGGAGAGTAGATTGGGCTGACGAGGCGGGGAGTCTGACGGGGTGGGCTTACCTGTCAGCGGCGAGCGCGCAGGGTGAGTGCGCGGTGAGCGGGGCGACGTGGGCCGTGCGGTAGAGATCACCAGATGGGCCGAATGGGAGATAGCCGGCCCAGCTAGGGGTTCTTAACCTTTTTCTTTTTTTATTTTCTGTTTCATTTCATTTTTAAATATCCATTTTGAATTCAAACTTGTTGGTGAGCTTCATAAATGAGTTAAATACCTAAATTAAAATATTAGTAGGAACAAAATGTATTCTTTCATATATTTATTTTCCTTTATTTTGTATAATCTCTTCCTTCTCTCTTTTCTTAATTCTAGGAATATTTTAGGATTTAAATCCCCATATTTCTTTTTGTATTATTATAATATTGTCACAAAAATGCACACACAAATAAAATATTCAGCATGATGCAATAATTCAGTAGCATATCTTTTTATTAATTGTTTTTGGACATGGTGTTCACATACGATGATGCATAAAGATCAAACTCACATAAAGAGAAATTGTTTCTCTATTGGTATTATTTCTAGCAAATTACCAAGTGGGTGTTACACTGCACTTCAATACTTATCTGTGGTATAAGCTTTATTTGAAGTGCAGGACATTTTGAGACAGGATCTTCTATTCCGCTGCAACCTACTCGAAGGGTCTTCTCATTCCACTGCGTGCTAAGTCTTCGAGTAGAGTAAGATTTTAAGTTTTAAAGTGATAAGTTTTATTCGCCTATTCACCCCCCCCCTCTAGGCGACATCCAGATCATGTTCTGAGGTCAAAGGGAACTTTCAGGCTCCCAAGGATAGATCAGGTGGTAGACTCCACCGCTGGATGTTCTGTGTTGTCTTTCCTGGATTGCTATTCCGGATACCATCAGATCAGTCTGGCAAAGGAAGACGAGGAAAAGACAACGTTCATCACTCCCTTCGGAGCTTTCTGCTATACCTCCATGTCGTTTGGCCTCAAAAACGCTGGAGCGACTTATCAGAGAGCCATTCAAACATGCTTAGCCCATCACTGGGGCAAGCGTGTGGAAGCCTATGTAGATGATGTGGTAATCAAAATGGAGAACTCGGAAAACTTCATCGAAGACTTGCAGCTGGTTTTCAACAGTTTACGGCGATATCGATGGAAGCTTAATCCCGAAAAATGTGTCTTTGGGGTACCGGCAGGGAAGCTACTCGGATTTATTGTCAGCCACCGGGGAATTGAGGCTAATCCGAAAAAGATTAAAGCTATCATGAAAATGGAAGCTCCACGATCACAAAAGAAGGTTCAGCGACTTACCGGATGTATGGCAGCCCTGAGCAGATTTATATCCAGGCTAGGAGAAAAAGGTTTACCATTTTACAAGCTACTCAAGAAGGTGGACAAGTTTTAGTGGACTTCAGAAGCGCAGGAAGCCCTAGACGCACTGAAGATATTCTTAACAACCCCGCCAGTACTGAAACCGCCACGGCGAGCCACATCGACTCAACCGGCTGAAGATCTGCTGCTGTATATCTCTTGCACGACTCACGTGGTAAGCACTGCGTTGGTAGTCGAGCGAGCAGAAGAAGGACATGCCTACCCAGTGCAACATCCTGTTTATTTCATCAGTGAAGTTCTGGGTCCCTCGAAGAAAAAGTATCCTCAAGTGCACAAGCTATTATACGCAGTACTTCTAACTGCCCGCAAGCTACGTCACTACTTTGATGACCACAAAATCATAGTAGTTACCGGTTTTCCGATAGGGGATATTCTTCACAACAAGGAAGCCATTGGCCGAATAGCCAAGTGGGCCTGTGAACTGGGATCTCATGACATCGAATTTCGACCTCGTACTTGAGAGCACCTAGAGGGGGGGGGTGAATAGGTGATCCTGTAACACTTCAAAAACTTAAGCCACAAAACTTGGTTACTTGTTAGCACAGTAATTTGCCAAGTGGCTAGAGAAGGATCTCAACACAACACAATAACCAAGAGATATCAATCACAGAGATGGCACAGTGGTTATCCCGTGGTTCGGCCAAGACCAACGCTTGCCTACTCCACGTTGTGGCGTCCCAACGGACGAGGGTTGCAATCAACCCCTCTCAAGCGGTCCAAAGACCAACTTGAATACCACGGTGTTGCTTTGCTTCTCTTAATCCCGTTTGCGAGGAATCTCCACAGCTTGGAGCCTCTCGCCCTTACACAAGATGTTCACGAAGAATCACAGAGCAAGGGAGGGATTAGCAACTCACACACGACACAAAGATCACAGCGAATACGCACACGCAAAACCCAGACTTGAGCTCAAGAGACTAGCACACTAGAACGGAGCTCAAATCACTAAAATGTCGAACAAGTGCGCAAGAATGAAGTGTGAGTGATCAATGATGCTCAAAGGATGCTTGGTGTTCTCCTCCATGCGCCTAGGGGTCCCTTTTATAGCCCTAAGGCAGCTAGGAGCCGTTGAGCACAAACTTGGAAAGCCATTCTTGCCTTCTGTCATCGGGGGCACCGGACAGTCCGGTGCACACCGGACACTGTCCGGTGCCCGATTTCCTTCCTTAAATAGCGAAGCCGACCGTTGGCAGCCTGAGAGCCGTTGGCGCACCGGACATGTCCGGTGCACACCGGACAGTCCGGTGCCGTCTTCTAGCCGTTGGCTCGGCCACGTGTCCCGCGCAGATTGCGCGGCCGACCGTTGGCCCAGCCGACCGTTGGCTCACCGGACAGTCCGGTGCACACCGGACAGTCCGGTGAATTTTAGCCGTACGTCGCCGGTGAATTCCCGAGAGCAGCCACTTCGCTCGAGCCAGCCTGGCGCACCGGACACTGTCCGGTGCACCACCGGATAGTCCGGTGCTTGCAGACTCAGCAGATTCTTGGTTGCTCGAGCCAAGACATTTCCAATTGGACACAATACATTAGTCCATAAAACAATGTACTAAGTCTGAGAAACATACCTTAATTCTTGATTTGTACTTTGTCCACCTTTTTACACTTAGGCACTTGTGTTGGACACTAAATCACCAAAATACTTAGAAATGGCCCAAGGGCACATTTCCCTTTCAATCTCCCCCTTTTTGGTGATTTATGCCAACACAACATAAAGCAAGTAGAACAAGTACAAAATCAAATCAAATAAGAACTCAAAATTGTTTTGATTCAATTTTGACATATATGGATCACTCTATGCCACCACTTGGTTTGTTTTTGCAAATCAAACTCAAATTTCTATCTCTAAGTCAAACACACATGTTAAGACATAAAGAGAGTCATTCTAAGAGAAATTGATTTAAGATTTCAAAAACTCCCCCTTTTTCCCATAATCAATACTTCTCCCCACAAGAAGCCAACTTTTGACAAGAGAGACAACAAAAGAGTTTTGACAAACCAAAAGCTCTATTCTACTATTTTCAAAATCTCTCAAGTGGTAGCTGATCCATTTATCGCTTTGGCCTTTATTTTCTCCCCCTTTGGCATCAAGCACCAAAACGGGATCAATCTTGGCCCTTTAACCCCATTGCCTCACCAAAATCTTCAACTAAGAGCAAATAGGCAATAAGAGTATAACGACGAACTTGGAAGAGTTACTCTTTTCATCGGAGTGCAGTTGAAGTCTCGCATGGTCCAAGTCCACCTTTTCCCTTTCAATTTTCCTTGGAGACTAAAACAACCAAACTCAAGTACATGGTTAGCCACAAAGGGTCAAGTTGTAGCACAGCTCCCCCTAAATATGTGCATCACTTGCAAACAGGACTTGTGAGGTCCAAGGAGTGTTTGTACAACTTGAGCACCACAATAAGCAACAATATGCAGAATGAACATAATCAAAAGCATAAACACATGTATGCTACATTTCAATCCAAGTTCCGCGAATCTAAGATATTGAGCTCACTATGCAGCCTGCAAAAGGTCTTCTCATCTAAAGGCTTGGTAAAGATATCGGCTAGCTGGTTCTCGGTGCTAACATGAAACACTTCGATATCTCCCTTTTGCTGGTGGTCTCTCAAAAAGTGATGCCGGATGTCAATGTGCTTTGTGCGGCTGTGCTCAACAGGATTTTCCGCTATTCGGATAGCACTCTCATTATCACATAGGAGTGGGACTTTGCTCAGATTGTAGCCAAAGTCCCTGAGGGTTTGCCTCATCCAAAGTAGTTGCGCACAACACTGTCCTGCGGCAACGTACTCGGCCTCAGCGGTGGATAGGGCAACGGAGGTTTGTTTCTTAGAGTTCCATGACACCAGGGACCTTCCTAAGAATTGGCACGTCCCCAATGTACTCTTCCTATCGACCTTACATCCAGCATAGTCGGAATCTGAGTACCCAATCACGTCAAAGTTAGACCCCTTTGGATACCAGATCCCGAAGCAAGGCGTAGCGACTAAATATCGAAGAATTCGCTTCACAGCCACTAAGTGACACTCCTTCGGATCGGATTGAAATCTAGCACACATGCATACGCTAAGCATAATATCCGGTCTACTAGCACATAAATAAAGCAAAGAACCTATCATGGACCGGTATGCTTTTTGATCAACGGACTTACCTCCTTTGTTGAGGTCGGTGTGTCCGTCGGTTCCCATCGGCGTCTTTGCGGGCTTGGCGTCCTTCATCCCAAACCTCTTTAGCAAATCTTGTGTGTACTTCGTTTGGGAGATGAAGGTGCCGTCCTTGAGTTGCTTCACTTAGAACCCAAGGAAGTAGGTCAACTCGCCCATCATCGACATCTTGAATTTCTGCGTCATTACCCTGCTAAACTCTTCACAAGACTTTTGGTTAGTAGAACCAAATATTATGTCGTCGACATAAATTTGGCACACAAAAAGATCACCATCGCAAGTCTTAGTAAAAAGAGATGGATCGGCTTTCCCAACCTTGAAAGCATTAGCAATTAAAAAGTCTCTAAGGCATTCATACCATGCTCTTGAGGCTTGCTTAAGTCCATAGAGCGCCTTAGAGAGCTTACACACGTGGTCGGGGTACCGTTCATCCTCGAAGCCAGGGGGCTGCTCCACGTACACCTCCTCCTTGATCGGCCCGTTGAGGAAAGCGCTCTTCACATCCATTTGGTACAACCTGCGACTTGGGCATAACCTTTTGCCACAAGTCGAGCCTTGTTCCTCGTCACCACCCCGTGCTCGTCCTGTTTGTTGCGGAACACCCACTTGGTTCCCACAACATTTTGCTTGGGACGAGGCACCAGTGTCCAAACTTCGTTGCGCTTGAAGTTGTTGAGTTCCTCCTGCATGGCCAACACCCAGTCCGGATCTAGCAAGGCCTCTTCTACCCTGAAAGGCTCAATAGAAGAGACAAAAGAGTAATGCTCACAAAAATTAACTAATCTTGAGCGAGTAGTTACTCCCTTGCTAATATCACCCAATATCTGGTCGACGGGATGATCCCTTTGAATTGTCGCTCGAACTTGGGTTGGAGGTGCCTGAGGTGCTTCTTCCTCTTGAACATCCTGTGCTCCCCCTTGATCATGTGCCTCCACTTGAGGTACCTGTTCGTCATCTTGGGTTGGGGGATGCACCATAGTTGAGGAAGACGGTTGGTCTTGCTCCAAATGTTCCTGAGGCCGTACATCTCCAATCGCCATGGTGCGTATCGCGGCCGTTGGAACGTCTTCTTCATCTGCATCATCAAGATCAACAACTTGCTCTCTTGGAGAGCCATTAGTCTCATCAAATACAACGTCGCTAGAGACTTCAACCAAACCCGATGATTTGTTGAAGACCCTATACGCCTTTGTGTTTGAATCATAACCTAATAAAAACCCTTCTACGGCTTTGGGAGCAAATTTGGAATTCCTACCTTTCTTCACTAGAATGTAGCATTTACTCCCAAAAACACGAAAATACGATACATTAGGTTTGTTACCGGTTAGCAGCTCATACGACGTCTTCTTGAGGAGGCGGTGAAGGTAGACCCTGTTGATGGCGTGGCAAGCCGTGTTCATGGCTTCCAACCAAAAGCACTTGGGGGTCTTGAATTCTCCAAGCATAGTCCTCGCCATATCTATGAGTGTTCTGTTCTTCCTCTCTACCACACCATTTTGCTGAGGTGTGTAGGGAGCGGAGAACTCGTGCTTGATCCCCTCCTCCTCAAGAAACTCCTCCACTTGAAGGTTCTTGAATTCGGACCCGTTGTCGCTCCTTATCTTCTTCACCTTGAGCTCAAACTCATTTTGAGCTCTCCTTAGGAATCGCTTGAGGGTCCCTTGGGTTTCAGACTTATCCTGCAAAAAGAACACCCAAGTGAAGCGGGAAAAGTCATCAACGATAACTAGACCATACTTACTTCCTCCTATGCTCAGATAGGCGACGGGTCCGAAGAGGTCCATATGTAGCAGCTCCAGGGGTCTTGATGTTGTCATCACATTTTTGGTGTGATGAGAGCCTCCCACCTGTTTCCCTGCTTGACAAGCTGCACAAGGTCTATCTTTTTCGAAATGAACATTGGTTAGACCTATCACGTGTTCTCCATTTAGAAGCTTGTGGAGGTTCTTCATCCCCACATGTGCTAAGCGGCGATGCCACAGCCAGCCCATGCAAGTCTTAGCCATTAAGCATACATCTAGACCGGCCTCTTCTTTTGCAAAATCAACTAAGTAAAGCTTGCCGTCTAGTACACCCTTAAAAGCTAGTGAACCATCACATCTTCTAAAGACAGACACATCTAACCCTTTTACCTTGCCTTGATTCCCATCACCGAATATTATTGAATCTTGGGAATCTTTATTCTTGATGTAGGAGGTGAACATCTTCTTCTCCCCCGTCATATGGTTTGTGCATCCGCTGTCAATAATCCAGCTTGAACCCCCGGATGCATAAACCTGCAAGGCAAATTTAGGCTTGGGTCTTAGGTACCCAACTCATGTAGGGTCCTGCAAGGTTAGCACAAATATCCTTAGGGACCCAAATGCAAGTTTTGTCTCCCTTGCATCTTACCCCTAATTTTCTAGCAACTATCTTCCTATCCTTTCTACAAATAGCAAAAGAAGCATTTAAAGCATGATATATTGTAGAAGGTTCATTAACTTTCATAGGAACATTTACGACATTTCTCCTAGGCATATTATGAATAACATTTCTCCTACCAACATTTCTATCATGCACATAAGAAGAACTAGAAGCAACCATGGCATGAGAATCAAAGGCATTATATACATTACAACTCCTATAAGCATTTCTAGGTTGTCTTCTATCATAGTACATAAAGGCATGGTTCTTTTGCACACTACTAGCCATAGGGGCCTTCCCTTTCTCCTTGGCGGAGATGGGAGCCTTATGGCTTGTCAAGTTCTTGGCTTCCCTCTTGTAGCCAAGTCCATCCTTAATTGAGGGGTGTCTACCAATCGTGTAGGCATCCCTTGCAAATTTTAGCTTGTCAAATTCATTCTTGCTAGTCTTAAGTTGGGCATTAAGACTAGCTAATTCATCATTTAATTTGGAAATTGAAACTAAATGATCACTACAAGCATCAATGTCAAAATCTTTACACCTATTACAAGTTTCAACAATTTCTACACAAGAATTAGATTTACTAGCTACTTCTAGTTTAGCATTTAAATCATCATTAAAACTTTTTAACTTAGCAATAGTTTCATGACAAGAAGATAATTCACTAGAGAACATTTCATTCCTCTTAATTTCTAGAGCAAGAGATTTCTGTGCTTCTACAAATTTATCATGTTCTTCATACAACAAATCCTCTTGTTTTTCTAAAAGCATATTCTTGTAATTCAAGGCATCAATTAATTCATTAATTTTGTCTACCTTGGTTCTATCTAATCCCTTGAATAAGCATGAGTAATCTATCTCATCATCATCACTAGACTCATCTTCACTCGAAGAAGCATAAGTACTAGTATGAGTGCTTACTTTCTTCTCTCTTGCCATGAGGCAAGTGTGACGCTCGTTGGGGAAGAGGGATGACTTGTTGAAGACGGTGGCGGCGAGTCCTTCATTGTCAGAGTCGGAGGAGGAACAATCCGAATCCCACTCCTTTCCGATATGTGCCTTGCCCTTGGCCTTCTTGTAATGCTTCTTTTTCTCCCTCTTGTTCCCTTGGTCCTGATCACTATCATTATCGGGACAGTTAGCAATAAAATGACCAAGCTTACCGCATTTGAAGCATGAGCGCTTCCCCTTGGCTTTGGTCTTGCTTGGCTGCCCCTTGCGACCTTTAAGCGCCGTCTTGAAGCGCTTAATGATGAGGGCCATCTCCTCATCATTGAGTCCGGCCGCCTCAACTTGCGCCACCTTGCTTGGTAGCGCCTCCTTGCTCCTTGTTGCCTTGAGAGCAATGGGTTGAGGCTCATGACTAGGACCGTTCAACGCGTCGTCCACGTATCTTGCCTCCTTGATCATCATTCGCCCGCTTACGAACTTCCCAAGAACTTCTTCGGGCGACATCTTGGTGTACCTGGGATTTTCACGTATATTGTTCACCAAATGAGGATCAAGAACGGTAAATGACCTTAGCATTAGGCGGACGACATCGTGGTCCGTCCATCGCGTGCTCCCGTAGCTCCTTATTTTGTTGATAAGGGTCTTGAGCCGGTTGTATGTTTGTGTCGGCTCCTCGCCCCTTATCATCGCGAACCGTCCAAGCTCGCCCTCCACCATCTCCATTTTGGTGAGCAAGGTGACGTCGTTTCCCTCATGAGAGATCTTGAGGGTGTCCCAGATCTGCTTGGCATTGTCCAAGCCGCTCACCTTGTGATACTCGTCCCTGCACAAAGAGGCTAGCAACATAGTAGTAGCTTGTGCATTTTTATGAATCTGTTCATTAATAAACACAGGGCTATCCGAGCTATCAAATTTCATTCCACTTTCCATAATCTCCCAAATGCTTGGATGGAGAGAAAACAGGTGAGTACGCATTTTGTGGCTCCAAAATCCGTAATCCTCTCCATCAAAGTGAGGGGGCTTGCCAAGTGGAATGGGGAGCAATTGAGCATTTGAACTATGCGGGATGCGCGAATAATCGAAAGAAAAGTTTGAGTTAACCGTCTTTCGTCTATCGTAGTCGTTGTCGTCCTTTTGGGAGGAGGATGATTCGTCGCTGTCGTAGTAGACAATTTCCTTGATGCGCCTTGTCTTCTTCTTCCTCCCATCTTTTCTTTTGTGGCCCGAGCCTGAGTCGGTGGGCCTGTCATCATTGGGCTCGTTGACGAAGGACTCCTTCTCCTTGTCGTTGATCACCATCCCCTTGCCTTTAGGATCCATCTCTTCAGACGGTTAGTCCCTTTCTTGAAGAGAACGGCTCTGATACCAATTGAGAGCACCTAGAGGGGGGTGAATAGGTGATCCTGTAACACTTCAAAAACTTAAGCCACAAAACTTGGTTACTTGTTAGCACAGTAATTTGCCAAGTGGCTAGAGAAGGATCTCAACACAACACAATAACCAAGAGATATCAATCACAGAGATGGCACAGTGGTTATCCCGTGGTTCGGCCAAGACCAACGCTTGCCTACTCCACGTTGTGGCGTCCCAATGGACGAGGGTTGCAATCAACCCCTCTCAAGCGGTCCAAAGACCAACTTGAATACCACGGTGTTGCTTTGCTTCTCTTAATCCCGTTTGCGAGGAATCTCCACAGTTTGGAGCCTCTCGCCCTTACACAAGATGTTCACGAAGAATCACAGAGCAAGGGAGGGATTAGCAACTCACACACGACACAAAGATCACAGCGAATACGCACACGCAAAACCCAGACTTGAGCTCAAGAGACTAGCACACTAGAACGGAGCTCAAATCACTAAAATGTCGAACAAGTGCGCAAGAATGAAGTGTGAGTGATCAATGATGCTCAAAGGATGCTTGGTGTTCTCCTCCATGCGCCTAGGGGTCCCTTTTATAGCCCTAAGGCAGCTAGGAGCCGTTGAGCACAAACTTGGAAAGCCATTCTTGCCTTCTGTCATCGGGGGCACCGGACAGTCCGGTGCACACCGGACACTGTCCGGTGCCCGATTTCCTTCCTTAAATAGCGAAGCCGACCGTTGGCAGCCTGAGAGCCGTTGGCGCACCGGACATGTCCGGTGCACACCGGATAGTCCGGTGCCGTCTTCTAGCCGTTGGCTCGGCCACGTGTCCCGCGCAGATTGCGCGGCCGACCGTTGGCTCACCGGACAGTCCGGTGCACACCGGACAGTCCGGTGAATTTTAGCCGTAAGTCGCAGGTGAATTCCCGAGAGCAGCCACTTCGCTCGAGCCAGCCTGGCGCACCAGACACTGTTCGGTGCACCACCGGACAGTCCGGTGCACCACCGGACAGTCCGGTGCTTGCAGACTCAGCAGATTCTTGGTTGCTCGAGCCAAGACATTTCCAATTGGATTTTTCCTGTTTCCAGCACTTAGACACAATACATTAGTCCATAAAACAATGTACTAAGTCTGAGAAAGATACCTTAATTCTTGATTTGTACTTTGTCCACCTTTTTACACTTAGGCACTTGTGTTGGACACTAAATCACCAAAATACTTAGAAATGGCCCAAGGGCACATTTCCCTTTCAGTACTGCCATTAAAACCCAAGCATTGGTTGACTTCGTATCAGAATGGACTGAACAACAAGTACCAGAGAACCCAGAAACTGCAGAAGTATGGAGGATTTATTTTGATGGCTCGCTGAAGCTGTAGGGAGCAGGCGCGGGAATTCTCTTCATCGCACCTAGAGGCGAACACCTCAAATACGCCCTCCAGTTGTTATTCCCAGCCTCTAACAATGCAGCCGAGTATGAAGCTCTAATCCATGGACTAAACATCGCCATATCATTAGGCATCAAGAGATTAATGGTATACGGAGATTCTCTGGTAGTCATAAGCTAGATAAACAAAGAATGGGACTGTTCGAATGATTCAATGGGAAAGTACTGCACTGCCGTCCGGAAACTAGAAGATAAATTTGAAGGCCTAGAATTTCATCATGTAGAAAGAGATCGAAACACGGCAGCCGATGTATTGTCCAAGCTAGGATCCAGTCGAACTCAGGTCCCACCCAGAGTCTTTGTGTAAGAAATACTACAGCCGAGCATCTCGATGGATCAAGCAGAAGAATGTAATATCGTGGATCAACCCGAGTTAGACTCTGATGACTGGAGAAGGCCGATCATCAGATATATAAAGAATGAAGAGGAACCAGATGACAAAAATGTAGCCGAGCGCATCGCCAGACAGTCAGCTCACTACACACTCATTGGGGAAACATTATACAGAAGGGGTGCATCAGGCGTCCTCATGAAGTGCATTCTCTCATCTACTGGGAAGCGACTTCTGGATGAGGTCCATGCTGGGCAATGCGGAATACACGCAGCATCCAAGACACTAGTCGGGAAGGTCTTCAGGTCAGGATTCTATTGGCCAACAGCGAAAAGCGATGCAGCCGAGTTAGTTCAGAGGTGCGAAGCTTGCCAGTACTTGTCAAAGCAACAACATCTACCAGCACAGCAATTGCAGACCATACCAATAACTTGGCCCTTCGCATGCTAGGGACTGGATATGATTGGACCTTTCAAGAAAGCTCAAGGAGGATACACTCATGTACTGGTAGCAATCGACAAATTCACTAAATGGATAGAGTTCAAACCCATTGCTTCTTTAACCTCGGCTAAGGCCGTGGAATTCATACAAGACATAATATTCAGATTCGGAATACCAAACAATATCATAACTGACTTAGGATCCAACTTCACAAGTTCAGAATTCTTTGATTTCTACGAGCAAAAGAGCATTCAGATCAAGTATGCTTCGGTAGCACACCCGAGGGCTAACGGGCAGGTTGAGCGAGCTAACGGGATGATACTGGAGGCACTCAGGAAAAGGGTCTTCAAAAAGAATGAAAAGTTCGCAGGAAAGTGGATAAGGGAATTGCCCTACGTCGTTTGGAGCCTAAGAACCCAACCTAGCCGAGCTCTACATGGAAACACTCCTTTCTTCATGGTCTATGGGTCAGAGGCTGTATTACCCGCCGATCTCAAGTTCGGGGCGCCGAGGTTGGTCTTCGAAAGCATAGCAGAAGCTGAAGCTACTAGGCTGGAGGACATTGATGTACTTGAAGAAGAACGGCTGAATGCAGTAATTCAATCAGCACGATACCAGCAGACTCTGAGACGCTATCACGACAAGGCCGTGCGACAACGATCCTTCTCAGTGGGAGATCTCGTCCTCCGCCGAATTCTAACGGGGGAGGGACGGCACAAGTTGTCGCCCTTATGGGAGGGACCATTCATAGTAGCATAAGTCACTCGGCCGGGATCATATCGTCTCACTCAAATGGACGGCACAGAAATTGGGAATTCCTGGAATATAGAACACCTCAGGAAGTTTTATCCTTAGCTACATTTCAAAAGCTATCAGGACAACGATGTACTCTGTAAAACAGGAGATATGTCATCAATAAAGAAGGCTTCAAAGATACTCAATTTGTTCATGATTGACTAGCGCGCTTACTTAACTCGGGGTGACCACTATGCCCTGCCAACGGAGCAATCAGCTTAAGTCAGCAAAGACTTAAGACGGTGCAACATGCTCACGCTTACTTAACTCGGGGTGACCACTATGCCCTGCCAACAGAGCAATCAGCTTAAGTCAGCAAAGACTTAAGACGGTGCAACATGCTCACACTTACTTAACTCGGGGTGACCACTATGCCCTGCCAACGGAGCAATCGGCTTAAGTCAGCAAAGACTTAAGATGGTGCAACATGCTCACGCTTACTTAACTCGGGGTGACCACTATGCCCTGCTAACGGAGCAATCGGCTTAAGTCGGCAAAGACTTAAGACGGTGCAACATGCTCACACTTACTTAACTCGGGGTGACCACTATGCCCTGCCAACGGAGCAATCGGCTTAAGTCAGCAAAGACTTAAGACAGTGCAACATGCTCACGCTTACTTAACTCGGGGTGACCACTATGCCCTACCAACGGAGCAATCGGCTTAAGTCAGCAAAGACTTAAGACGGTGCAACATGCTCACGCTTACTTAACTCGGGGTGACCACTATGCCCTGCTAACGGAGCAATTGGCTTAAGTCGGCAACGACTTAGGGCGGTGCAACATGCTCGCGCTTACTTAACTCAGGGTGACTACTATGCCCTACTAACGGAGCAATCGGCTTAAGTCGGCAACGACTTAAGGCGGTACAACATGCTCACGCTTACGTAACTCGAGGTGACCACTATGCCCTATTAACAGAAGCAATCGACTTAAGTCAGCAGCGACTTAAGGCGATCTGACGTGCTTACGACTACTCATATAGGGATGACTTCTATATCCCGTAAACAAGTTTCAAAACCACCACACAGCCTTTTACTACTGCAAATTTACGTACTGTTGAATTCTGAAACAATAGGAGAATAACAATATCATTCAAGGGCTAAACTGGTGTCCTCTAACAAATGTCTGACCATGCTAACCGCACGCTCAAAGCACGCAAAATATTTCTCTATTTCGCGATATCTTTCTCAGGAGCAACCGACGAGGAAGGGCGACTTGAGGAATCAGGAGCAGCATTCACGTCAGCCCTTATATCTTCAAGAACAACCACACCGGGTCTCCTCATCAAGATTCGTCCCGCCCGAATGGCCTTATCCATGGCTCTGTCGCGCTGGGCTCTCAGAGTAATGGAAGTTTCTTCAGCAACCTTGGCAGCCAATTGAGCGGTTTCTAGCTCCTGGGCGATGGATTTCTTGGAAGCACGGAGTTCTTTGATAGTAGCATCCTTAGCCGATATCAACTGCCTGAGACGGATCACGTCATCCGTGGATTCCTGCAGCCTACAGCGAAGATTATCTAACTCCTCCATGGTGAAGCGATGACTCCTGTCTAGGATGGTCAACGAGTTGCTAGAGTCGCGATACAGTCTGTCAAGATTGTCGCGAGACACAGCAAGGACACGTTTTTCTTCCTGCAAACAAGAATCAACTCCTTCAAACATCAAACAAGCAATAGGAACACAGCAATGCAAAGCACAGTTTCATAAGTGACCTTTTCAGAATCAAGCTGAGCGCGAAGGGAAGAGCTCAGTGCATTGGCGTCATCTAGGGCAGCAGAGACCTGAGCTAGTTCAGTCTGGCTTTGAGAATACTTTTCTTCAAAATCAGAGCACCGCTGGACCAGCTCAGCCTGATCTCGAGAATGTTTTTCTTCAAGAGTGGAAATTTGCCGAGTCATATCTAGCAGGAGACAATCAAACAAAAAGTGTCAGAGTGTAAGGCAATTCAATAATGAAGACAAAGAGAAGCAAAAAAAGCACTAACCAACATTGGTCGCCTCCAAGTCAGAGACACGATGTTGAAGTAACACCGAATTCCAACGTGCAAGAGACAAAGCTCCTTCTGGAACAGAAGCACCCTACAACCTCAGCTGACTAGCCATCCCGTCCACCAAAGCCTGATAAGGAGAACAGATGAGTGTAATGACAGCAGTTCATACGGTGCAAAAGTCAGGACAGAATATATCACAGTACCTGGAGATTGGAGAAGAATGAAGGGACTCCCAAATCGTGAGAGATCAATTGATGACCGGGCGTAAGGTCGCCACCCAAAGCAGCTTGCAACAAACCAGCGGGAACCAACTCAGTGCCATCAACAGAGCTCAAAACTTGGCCAGCGGGGACGCTGCCCTCTAAAGCGACTCCCTGGTCCAAAGCTTGGGCTACCACCATGCAGCCGGAGTGTGGAGGCGATCCCGCATGAACGTCCATGGAAGTACAAGAGGGAGACCCCGCTCGGACACCCTCGGGGGATGGGTCATAGTTTGCGCTACCCATGTGAGCCGGATCATCTCCGGCAGTACCCTCGGGGGCTAGGCAGTGGCTTGCACTTCCCACCCGAGCCGAGTCACCCTCGGCAACACCCTCGGGGGCTAGGTAAACGTCAACACCATCCTTGAGGGCCAGGTTCTCTGCAGTAGCCACCTCTAAGGCTGAAGGCCCCTCAGTTACTTCCATGGGACCAGGATGATCCAAGTCAGTCTCCTGACCCTCAAGACCGCGCTCTAAGGTCGATGAGGCTCGGGATGACCTCAACCCAGCATCGAGCACATCAGCACAAACCTCCATCACACCATCATCCGCTGACTCTGATAATAGGTCCTCTGGAACCATATCCTCTAGAGTCTGATCAAAGTTTGCCAGGGACAACTCCTGCAAACCGACGAGGGCTGACAGAGTAGGAGAAGGAACTCCACTACTCTCCCCACTAACAATATACTGCCGACTGTTCTTCCGAGTCAGAGGGACCTCATTTTCTTCCTCCCTATCATTTTCATCAACAACATAAGCAACACACCCATTGGGATCAGCATCGGATGGAGCGCCCCCATTGGGATCAGCAGCAGATGGAGCACCCCCATTGGGGTCGGCGTCAGTAAAATCAGGCATGGGAACCTCCTCAGCAGCAGGAACCAAAGGACCAGCGCCCCGATCCAAACTAGATACTTGTCGAAGACGTCTCTTTTTCTTTTTCTGCTCATCAGCAGAAGGATCAAGTTGATTGGCTCGGCAAGGGCGTCTCGGACGAGCACTGGCAGGCTTCTGAATATCCAAAGTCGTACTAGCTTCTGGGAGAGGCGCCACCACCAATGTCCCGGCAGGAGCAGCATCAGAAGAGTCCTCAGCCAGCAAATCAAGCATAGCACTTATTTCTGCGTCACTAGGATCCAAAGGCACCTCAAAGTGGACTTGTCGTTCGTCATCAGGAATTTCCCCGAGCGAGGCAACCAAAGTGTTAACTTCTTCGGCAGAGGGTCGCACTCTAAGGCCCAAACCGCCATCAGCGACAGGTGGATTCGACACAAAGAGAGTGAAGGCCTTGGGAGGAGGCAGGTTCCATGCTGAGTATGCCACTGGGGCACCAATATTTGATACCTTGCCTCCAAGAATCATCTCAAGCGGTTCACCAAGTCTACAGAGGGAATTTTCCTGTTGGTAACCCGAGTTGAGTCAGCTAGACCTCGGTACAGATAAGCCGGGTATGCCCTGTCCTTCAGCGGCTGAATATTCTTGAAAACAAAATCAGCAACCACAGCCTCAGCAGTCAGACCCCTTTCTTTCAGCAGTCCAACTTCAGCTAGCAAAGCCCTCGCCTCAGCTACCTCCTGATCCGTGGGAGACTCGGTCCAACTCGGAGTGCGAACATCCGGCTGTCTTCCCGACCGTGGGGGGAGAGAATTTCCATGGTTCTCAACAATAAACCATTCCAAGCGCCATCCCTTGATACTGTCTTTGAGAGGGATTTCAAGATACTCAGTCTTCCTCCCACGGCGCATCTCCAAACTAGCACCCCCAACCAGCTGATGCTGACCCCCGGCCATTCCAGGGCGACAGTGATACAAGTACTTCCACAACCCAAAATGTGGCAGCACACCAAGAAAAGCTTCACACAAATGAACGTAAATAGAAATTTGCAGAATAGAATTGGGATTCAGGTGGGTCAAGTTAAGGCAATAAAAATCAAGGAGGTCGCGGAAAAAGGGAGAAATGGGAAGAGCGAGACCACGGAGAAGAAAAGGAACGTAAATCACGGATTCATGGGTATCCTCTGTCGGGACAGTGACCCCATGACAAATCCGCCAAGAACAAAGCTCCCTCGAGGGAAGGACCCCGATGGACATGAGGTGGAGAAGGTTAGGCTCGGAGACAACAAACATATGGTTACCTGCGAAAGGCAACTGGCTGTTGGGGTCGATGGGAGGAATCACCGTAGCAGATGAACTCGAGGCCTTTCTCTTGGGCGCCATCTCAACTCTACCGGCGAACAGAGCGAGAGCCGAATTGCAGAGAGGATCTGGAGGCAGGAAAGCAAGAACTAGGGCACGGAAAGGAGAGGCGGCTGAAAGCGCAGTATATGCGGGATATTCCTGAGTCAGATACCGTCTCCAAAAGCGCCCAGTCAGCACCCGGTGGTTACTTCTAAAACACCGGTGTGCCACGTCGTCACCCGGCGGCTACTTCTAAAACCCCGGTGTGCCACATCGTCACTCGGCTATTATCCTCAAAGTGGCCGACATGGCCCGTTTTAACTCGGCTGTCGTTTTTAAGACGCTGACGTTATCACCAGTCGCTCGGCAGCTATCTCTAAAACGCCGACGATGTCCTCAGTCGCTCGGTGGTTACCTCTAAAGCGCCGACGTTGTCTTCAGTCGCTCGGCAGCTATCTCTAAAGCGCCGACGATGTCTTCAGTCGCTCGGCAGCTATCTCTAAAGCGCCGACGATGTCCTCAGTCGCTCAGCGGTTACCTCTAAAGCGCCGACGATGTCTTCAGTCGCTCGGCAGCTATCTCTAAAGCGTCGACGATGTCCTTAGTCACTCGACGGTTATCTCTAAAAAACGCTGGCGTTGTCACAAGTCACTCGGCTGTCACATCTAAGAGCGCCGACGCGGTCATCAGTCATTCCGTCGCTGACACGGCTTCATCATCACTCGGACGCTATTTCATAAGCGCAAATGTTGACAATAATGGCTTGGCCATCACCCCTAAAAGTGTCGGTGTGATGCCCAAGTTATTTAATTACTATCCCAAAGGAGTCAACTTCATAAATAAGGCGGGCAGAGGAATGATTCAAAAACTCTAAGTTATGCCACAAACACGACAGCAAGATAATCTGCACAGAGGAGACGAAACTATTCTTCATTAAGGGAAGTTGTCATACTTACAAATCAACTCATTATGAGTTGATACTTCCCTACTACTACTACTACTACTACTACTACTACTACTACTACTACTACTACTACTACTACTACTACGCTACACTATACTACTCTACATTACTAATACTACTACATTATTTCACTATACTACTTCTAATCTATACTAATATTTAAAAACCAGTAGCATTTAGCCACTGGCCTTGTTGCTGCCCCTGCTGCTGCCGCCGTTGCCGCCCCTGCTGCCGCCCCTGCTGCCGTCGTCGCCGCCGTCACCGTCGTCGTCGCCGCCATCGCCTCCGTCGTCGTCGTCTTCGTCGCCTTCGCCACCGCCGCCACCGTCCTCCTCAGACGAGTCCTCCTCGTCCGAGGAGTACTCCGACTCATCCGAGCCCACGAGTCCGGAGCGCTCGACGGCCCGGATGTAAGTCCAGACCTCCACGGTGATCCCCTGAGAGTCATCCAAGTCATCGGACGACGCTGGGGGAGGGACGGAAGATGGAGACCCCTCGGACTCAGAGGAGAACTCCTCCTCTGAGTATTCCGAGTCGCCAAAGTCCTCAGACGGAGGAGTCGGCTCGCGCTTGCGTTTCTTGCCCATGGCGGAAATGCAAGGAGAGGAAGAAAGCAAGCAGTGGAGAACAGCAAGAGATGTGAAAAAACCAGAGAGGCAAAGGCACTATTTATAGAAGAAGAAGGCAACCGCTCACCTCCAACCGCGGTCACTGAACAGTCGCGAAGCATTCAATACACACTTCAACCCGTCTAAAGACGCGCGGCTGACGCCGTTTCACGCAACGCAACACCCATTGGGACTCCAGTCAACAGTGCGGATGATATGATTACGCCCGCTGTCACATCACATTACTACTCAGAAGCAGCCGGCTAAAACACTCAGCGTACCAAGTCGTCCCTTGCCCACACCCATTGGGGGGGACGCCTAGGAATTACCAGTATATTTTTCAAAACTGTCACATCCGTGCAGGGCATGCAATGAATACCTCAAGACAAAATGAGATATCAGTAAGGATCAAAGGAAAACCAAATATAGCCGGTGAAGTACAAAATATGACCAACAGAAGCGACGTGAAGACTAGCCAGGGAACGTCCATCAAATGTCCAATCAGTCGCAGAGCAAATAAATTGCACCACCTAGCGAGATATGGGCGGATCACGAACTTAGCTGCAAAAGACAAAATACATGCTGACCTCTAAAGCATAATATTGATGACATAATGCTGACCTCTAAGGCATTCGGAAAAAATAAAGGATTATTCTCAGCAGAAGGACACGAAATGAAGACCTTCAAGAGGATTATTTTCAAAAATCCACTCAAAGCTCGGGGGATACACCCATTGGGTGCACCTTCGGTGCACCCCATGAATCACCATTTCAAGCCAAGATAGTGCCGACTTCTAAGGCATAAGACAAGATTAAAGACAAGGCTGGCCCTCAATCAAAGTACAAGAGGAAAATAAAATAATTTCTGATGAAGACCTTCGAGTAGATTATCTTCCAAAATCTACTCGAAGCTCGGGGGCTACACCCATTGGGTGCACCTCCGGTGCACCCAATGAAGTTCAGGGTCCTACAATATAAAATGCCGACCTCTAAGGCACAAGCATGAAACAAAGCTCCAGTTTACGAGTGATCAGTAGCAGAAGGAGATAGTAAGAAATCGTCTTTCTCCAAATTACCTGCAAACTGGGCCTAGGATCTTTGGGCTGATTACCTCAAAATCAACCCAAAGATCGGGGGCTTGTGGGGGACAGATATCCCTCGGGTCCACTGGAAGGGTAAAAGACCTCACGAAAGGCCCAAGGGCCCAATAAATCGTAAGGTCATTCCTTCATGGGCCTGGGGAGGGACAATCAGTAAAGTAGATCGACGTAAGGCCGGATCGGTGTAAGACCGGACAGCCCCACAGCATTGAGCAAGAAACCACAACAGAAGATCCGACTTTCCTGCGCTGGAGCCCCATGCAACGGAACCAGGCGGGGATAGGTCGGCAGAATCATAGGAAGATAGACTCAAACAGTTCACTATCTTTTAGGTGCACATTGTTATTCTATCCACATGTATTGCCCCACGGTCGAATATATAAGGCCCGAGGAGCACCCCCTCAGAACAATCAATCCCAACTCTACTACTACTTAGCCATCCACCTCAACTCTCTACCTTGTAACCCATTACACAAAGCATATTCGCCAGGACGTAGGGTATTACGCATCTCAAAGCGGCCCGATCCTGTAAACACTGTCCATTGTCTCTCGTGCATCCGGCACGAACCATTCAGCTACAGTCGGCGACACCGTCCTACTCCTAAAACACCTCGAGGGGCAACCCTAGGTGTGCGGTCGGACCCAAAACACCGACAGCTCGGCCCAACCAACTTACTAGAGGCCCATGAAGAGCAAACCCTAGACGTCCCGAGTCCAGGAGGAAGCCACTTGGCTGAGTCGCTGCGCTACTCGCTCGGTCGACGCCTGGTCTCCTGCTCCTGCACGCCGCCACAGCGGCGCCATTGGCCTTGGCCACCAGCGCCCAGTTGTCTAGGCGTCCAGCAGTGCCCAGCCGCCCACCGCGTCCAGCAGCGTCACCAGCAGCAGCGCGCCAGCAGCGTCCGGTCCTCCCTTCTCCTGTCCAGGTCCAGCAGCGTCCAGCAGCGTGCCAGCGCCCACCGCGGCACGTCTCCCGTCCAGTAGCGCGCCAGCGCGCCAGCGCCCACCGCGGCACCAGGAGGAGGAAGGAGCGGAGGAGCCCTGCCCAGGAGTCTAGGTCGCGCGACCAGGAGGCAGGAAGTCAGGGACAGGTCTGCAGACTACAGCCTACAGCAGTACAGCCTATAGGTTTGCTCTATTATGATTTATGCCTGGTAGAAAGAGACAGCAAAATTGATATTCTACAGGTTTTCATCCATAGGCAGTGTTACACTGTTTGTAAATGCTTATACTACATCTTGATATTCTGCTTATCAGTCAAAATTCAAACTCAAGCATCTTGACTCATAAGGGATTTATTTTTACTGACTGTAGCCTGCAGATTTGTAAGTGATGGAGTCAGCTGTAGAAGGGAAGGGGACTGATTCAGAAAGTAATACATTTGATAAGAGGGATGACATGTCTGAAGATGAACTGACAGTGCTTGGTGGAAAAATTGGTGATGAGGACAATGTCACAATTGATGAATCTGATGATAGCAAAAGTAAAAAGGGGGTCAAAAGAAGGCGCAAGAAGGTGAAGACTGCTGAAATGGGCAAAAGGGGAAAATCTAAAGTTTGGGATGTCTTTACTAAGGTGAATGTGTTAGATCCATCTGAGAAGGGGAAGATGATATCAAAGGCAAAATGCAACTATTGTAAGAAGCTATATTCTTACATACAAGGATCAACAACATCTCATTTGTCAAGGCACATGAAAATTTATGATGGGTATTTGAAGCATGTGGCACAGAAGTTGGATCAATCTCTTCTAAACTTTGCTCCATCAACGGCAGGTGAATCTAGATCTAGCCTCCCTCCTATCACTTCTCCTAAAGATTATAATCATGAGCAAGTTAAAAAATTAATTGCTAAGATGATAATAGTTCATGAGTATCCATTTAGGATGGTCGAGCATACTTGGTTTAACATTGTCATGAGATATTTGAATCCTTCATATGAGTTCATTGGTAGGAAGACCATAAGAGCTGAATGTTTAAAGGTGTATGAGTCTGAAAAATATTCTCTGGCAAAGGTCCTTAAAGGTGTGGAGTACATTTCCCTAACCACTGATTTATGGACATCAAATCAAACTTTATCATATATGTGTTTGGTTGCACACTACAAAGATAGTGATTGGAAAATGCAGTGTCGAGTGCTAAATTTTTTGAGTTAGACCCCCCTCACAAAGGCCCTGTCATAGGACAAGCAGTATATGAATGTGTTGCTGCATGGAAAATAGAGGATAAAATTATTTCTATCACTCTAGATAATGCCGCAAACAATGATGGTGTTATTTGAGGTTTGAGGGCCAGATTTTCAGCTAGACAAGGAACTGCTTTTATTGCAAAATATTTTCATGTCAGATGTTGTGCACACATAATTAATTTGGTTGTTAAGGACAAAACTGCAGTATTGGAATCTTTGATAAGCAATCTACGATCTACTGTGAAGTACATTAAGAAATCTCCTTCTCGCCTGCATAAGTTTGTTGAGATTTGTAGATCTCTAGCTTTGAAAATAGGAGAAGGGTTGAGTCTTGATGTTTCAACTAGATGGAGTTCAACATACAAGATGTTGCATACTAGTGTAGCTTATAAATAAGCCATTGAAACATATGCTGATGCAGATTTGAACTATAAATGGGAACCTACAACCGAAGAGTGGGATTTGTTTGTTGCAATTGAACCAATTCTTGCATCTTTAGCTAAAGTTACCACTGCATTGTCTGCTTCTTCATATCCCACTACGAATTTATTCTATCCTCACATTGTTGACATCAAAATCGCATTGAGGGCAGCAATGGTTTCCAATAATTTGAATTTGAGGAAAATGGGTAATGCAATGATAGAGAAGTTTAACAAGTATTGGGAAGAAAAGAATAATGTTATGGTGATTGCTACTATTCTTGATCCAAGGTATAAGATGAGATTTATTGAGTGGTGCTTCGAGAAGCTATTTGATGGAGACCTAGTTGTGTTTGAGTTAGATGATGTTCGCTGCGAGTTAGAAAAGTTATATGAGGATTTTGTGGTGCAGTATAGAGAGACAAAAGATGCTCAAAACAGATCTAATGCTTCCTCATCTTTGAGTATTGAAAGATCATGTAGTTTGCCATCTGCTTCATGTGAATTTCAGTCATTCTTGTCTTCAACTCAATCTAACCCATCAAAGAGCGAGTTGCTAATCTATTTAGAGGAGACTAATGTGAGTCTTAGTAACAAGGAGTTTGATTTGTTGAATTGGTGGAAGGTTAATTCACATAGATTTCCGGTGGTGTCCAGAATGTTAAAAAAATTCCTAACTATACCGGCAACATCCGTGTCTTCGGAGTCTACTTTTAGCACAGGGGGTAGAACTCTAGATGATTACCATAGTTCTCTAAGCCCTTCTATGGTGGAGGCATTGATATGCTCCTCTAGCTGGATTCGAGGTGCACATGATGGAAGCATGACTTATGTGGTAAGGTCTTTTATTATTTCTTATACTTGTCCTTTTCATGTAACACTTTAATTGAACTTTGTATTTTATCAGGAACAAGATGGTGAGGATGATGTCGAGAATGTTTGGTTTCCAAAAAGTTTGGTGGAAAGCAACTAGTAAGAGATCATGCGCTATGAATAAATAGTTTAAGCATGTGATATTTTATCTATGATTGGACCTGCAAATATGAAACTGAAATAAGCCCTGAATGTTTGCAGATGAAAACAAATCTGAATATGCAAACTGAAACAAATCTGAATCTGAAATTCTGAAACAAGACCTCAATGTGTTGTGTTTAAAGCTTAGCATTTTCCTTGTGTTGTGTTTGGTTGTTTGCCGCAGGTACTGTCGTCTGTCGACATGATAGTCACTCGCTGCTTGGAGCCTTGGATGGCTGTCGGCCTGTCGCATGGTGCTCTAGAGTCTGGAGTCTGGACGTCTGGTTAGGAGAGGACTCAGGACAGTGGAGTAGTGGACTACTCACTACTGGACTTAGTCTCTTAGTTGCTGGCTGAGTGGTTGTGTCTTGTGTGGTCTGTGGTCTTTTGAATCAATGACAGTGACACCATTTGTATTTTGCATAATACTTTTTTTGCATAAATGGTAGTATGGCACTGCTGTAGACTGTAGCTGTAGTGCTGTTCTATGTGGTGTGGTTGTGGACGTGTGGATTTTTACTCTTTTGAATGTGAGACAATGATACATATTGTGCTTCAAATTTTAGCTAATGACTGTAAATTGTTCTTTTACTCTTTTAGCTAATGACTGTACAGGCTCGCGAGCCGAGCCGAGCCTTATCACCGAGCTCGCGAAGTGACCGAGCCGAGCCGAGCCTGGCTCGGCTCGGCTCGTTTCTAGCCCTAACCAAGACGTTGTATCCGTTTGATGTAATGTTCTTGGTAACTTTTATCTATAAAGCTTATTTTATCCAAAAATAAGAGTGAGCATGGTGCTCTCAACACCAGCCAACCGACGCGTTTCTCGGGAAAACAGAAGGTGCGCCATGCGCCCATGCCACCCACCTGCTGCTTAACCCAAATTCGGACTCCATTACGAAAGAGAAAACACAAAGCATAGATGCGACGAGGCAGGCGTACTGCAGTGTCGCTGGAGTCGTTCGCGCCATTTCAGCAATGCTCGACAATAATGTGCATGTCTACCTGGGAGCTCAGCTCTCTATTACCATCAATCCTAGATCCGTCCACTCGAGCCAAGCTAAAGCGATACTGTTACCATATGTTTGGTTGATTTCCCCGTAGGTATAACTGTATCTGCATATATAAAATGTAGTGTTTGTTTGGTTCAGTGTATTCTGTATTGTAAGAGACAGACTAGCACGAACCTTAAAGCGACGCGAGCCAGGCCCGACGGGAACGCCCGGCGCGGTCGCACGCGCGCGGCCAGGCTTGGGTGAGCCGGATGTTTACTGAGGCACACAAATCGAGATGTTGATTTTGTTGGTTTTTTTGTTATATCTTGTAATTAAAGATTTAATTACCGAACCAATTTCATATCTGTGTTTCTGATATTTTTACTAACAAAACTAGACCACACATGCTATGTATATTTTAAATAAAAAAATTTACGTGATTAAGATTAGTATATAATTAGTGTTTATTAACATGTAGTTAGCGTCTATTAAATAATTTTAACATATAATTACTGTCTACTAATACAATTTTCATTTATTTAATAACATTTTAACTCATACAACAAATATTCATACCGGCAACCAAACAACATCTCTCATAAACTAGACTGATCGCATGCAGACAACTAAACATAAGAAGTTGCATGTGTCTAGTCAGAGCCAGGCTCACTAGATACGAGACAGGCTCAGCCATGCAGGCAACCAAACAGGACCTTAGTGAGAAACTGATTTGTTAGAATGAGATGCCATACTTTTGCATTGGTTCGAATTTGTTTGGTTCAGCTACAAATTAAAGTAACATCAATCCGTATGGTTAAGCTACATTTGATGTTTTAATACAATTTCAATTGTACCCAGCTAAAACATAGGACCTGTTTAGTTCAGCTTTTTTTAGCAGCTTTTCTGAGAATCTGGCTGCAGAGAGAATCTAGATATCGTGGGGATTACGCACGGAGAAAGATGAAGTGGTCCAAATAGTTGATAATCTAGAAAGCGACATATTCCTACTATCGTGCCGACTCGACCGATCTGTGTTTATGTTGATTTTGGACGGTTTTTACCAAAACGATTCTTATAAAAGCTGGCTAAAAAACTAAGATGTTTGACGGTCCGCAACAGCTTTTAGTGGCCAGAAGCTGGAAAACAGTCATAGGCGGTATATATTTTCCTTTAAAAAAGCGGTTCAAAATATATATTGCACTCAAATTGAAACATATAGCCATTCAGAAATGAAGAGCCATATTTGGAGAAGTCACTGCACAAGATAAGAGTCAAACTGGATAGGAAGGCTTGTGTGGCTGTCTGCACTTGAGGACTCGATCTGCTACGCTACTTGAGATCAGTGGCCTGCCTTATCAACGATGCTATTTTTTTAGTAGGAGTGCTCGAACGAAAGATGTAGTGTCCTACGGCACAAATATTATCCATGACTTGGCAACGTCGTACGGCACAAAGATGGTTCGATAAAATATATGACAATTGGTATTGAGTTCGAGATATAAAGTAGTATGAGTGCAGGAAATTGCACTGTATAAGATAGAATCTTGTTGAATAGGGTGAAATATTCTTTTTAAAGTATAGATATAGAACAAGATAAGTATGGACAACCTTATTCAAAGTAGTTACATGGAATATCAATACCAATGTTTCACTCGAGACGCTCTGACCTCAGCAGCTAGGCTTGAACAAAATAGTTGTAGCTTGTGGTCAGCATGACTCGGCTCGTTTCAATTTTATCATGAACTAAGCTACCACCTTAGCTCGGTTTGTTAATGAATGCGTTCGAGGCAGCTCGTTAGCTCAAATGAGCAACTATTTGCTAGCCAAACAAAGTCTGCACTTGTGTTGGATAAACTAATAAGTGATGAACTATGTTAATTTAGTGTTTGATTGACGTAGTATGTGAAAATGTTAGTGTTATTATTTTTTTCTAGTGTTAAATTAGTCTAAAATTGATAAACAAATGATTATATTATTGTGTATATATATATATATATATTAATTTTTGTTATGGCTTGCGAGTTAAACGAGTCAGTTTGAGGTCGCAAATAAGCCGAGCCGGACTAATTCTCTGTCTCGATTTCGAGCCAAGCAGAACTGGCTCGATATCTAACCCTACGACCTGCTCTCCCATCCTAGTATCCCACGTCTTATTTTGAATTTCACTCTTTAAACATGTCTAAGCTTCTAAGCCGCCCAAAGCCAGCCCACAGGCCTCACCCACGCGAGTCCGATGCCGTCTCTTTTAAGAAAACCAATCTATTAGAATATGTTATTTTGTAATATTCTAGTGTATTGTTTTGTACATAACATGTTCCCTTCTTCCAGTAGAACTCGTGAGAAGTGGGGAGTAGATTGGAGTGGAGCTCTAAAAGGTGAGAGCCTGTTGGGAGCAAACATTTCAATTAGGACCGGCAAAAAACCTGTTATCCATTATCCAAATCTTATTTACTCGAACCCGGACACGATATACCGTACCCAAATTACCCGATCACTATTTCGGATAGCAAGTCGCAGAACCCGTTTTTAGTTTGGGTAATTCGGGTTACCCATCCTGGTACCTGATTTTCTCTATTTTACCCAAAATTATAGCATTCACTCGCAGATTTGGTCCAACCCAATAGGCAAAAGGCCTAATGCAGTAACTCCCTAACCCACTCAGGCCAGGCCGAGGCACCCCGCGGGCCGTGGTCAGGCACTCAGACGGGCCACTCCCTGACTCCCTAGCCGATAGGCCAGTGTACCACTCCCTGACTCTGGTCGGCTGGCCCTACACAGGACACCCTCATAGTCACTAGGTCAGCTAGTCAGCCCTCACCCTCACGGACCGCCGCCGCCTGGCTCACCCACACGGACTGTCGCCACCCCACGCCCCCACCCACGCAGCCACGTTCCCAAGTCCAACCCACGCCGCGCAGCGCAGGGGCCAGCGGGCAGCTGCCTAGCCGAGTAGCCGCCGGCCGCCGCCTGAGGCCGTAGCGGTAGCGCAACCCCGACCCGCCAGTAAGCTCGAAGCTCCTCAGTGCAGGAACCAGGAGGCAGCAGCCAGCAGCGCCCGTGCCTGGTGGCTGGTGTGTAACTGTGTGGTGCGGCCGTGCAGGGAGCAAGTGAGCAACCGAGCAAGCAGGAAGCAACAACAACAGCCAGCAGTCGTGCTGCCGTTAGTGCTCAGCCCGTGCCTGGTGTTTGAAACTTTGAACTTTGAACATGCGGAGCAAGCAGAAGCAGTAGCCTCATCCCATCAGTGGCTACGAACTACAGTTTACTGTTGCATGCAGTTATGCACATACATGAGTACCTTTTTTCATTTTTGGTTTTACTGCTATCTACCATGCGACATTGGTTATTTGGTATATTGTTGCATGCGTTTTTCTGCAATTCGGTTATTTTGGGAAACCTGAACCGGTACCTGAAGTTTTGGGTACCCGCTTATTTTAGGTATACTTCGAGTAACGGTTCTTAAAACACGAATTTTTAAAAACCCGAATTAACCGACCCGAATTTATCAGGTAACCCGAATGTCCAGGCCTAATTTCAACGAGTGAGTCGAATGGAATGGTGCTGAAGATGAGTTGGTAGATGGAAGGATACATACTCTTCCCTTTCAAATTGCTAAGAGTTTATCCTAAATTAAACTTCTCTAACTTTAATCAAACTTTTAGAAAATTAAATATACAACTTTTAAATAAATGCATAACCGAGACAATATTATGACAAAAGTCATTAAACTAATTTAATGATGTAATTGATTTTTAAAAAATTTATTGAGGACAACAAAATTACACCTCAACAAATTGCTAAATAAAAGTTCAATAATTTAAAATGTAATGAATAGAAAGGACACAGTTCCGGATGCCCACTAACGAAACTGTACCGAAATATGGCAATATCAGGTGAAAAATGACCAAAACTACAATAGCATAGTAGCTATTGTCATATAGTATTGTGTCATCGACAACATGGTAAAACATAACATAAGGTCCAAATGTTGGGTAAACAAACACAGTTCAACAACCAAACAAAAATACAGCACAATTATATGAATTCAAATGTCACAATTTACCATATTTTAGTCTAGATTTAGATACGAATTCAAATATCTTCGGATACGAATACAAAACGGATAGTCGAATTCGAATTCTTATTCGGATATTTACTCAATTCAACTCAAACAGCGTACCCTAAAATTTAACATATGCATATGTGGATTTTTATTTAAGTACAAGTTTATAGATAGGCAATAGATAGTCAAACAAACTTAAATTAAAATAGATTTCTCGTGATCTTCGATATCTAAGTCAATAAAACTATATAAATAATATTTCTAAACTATCGAATCATATAACAAAAGGTAAACAATAACACGTGATATTTAATAAGTGACATTTGTACAAATACAAAACAAAAATTGATATAAAATAGTAAATGTACCAAGAAAAACAAATTTTCGTTCTAAAATAAAAGAATGTCCTATATAAATGTGCGTACCAAAAATTAAATAAAAATATGAAGAAATCTCTACTCCTGTTAAGAACGTAAGGAGGGCGTCCATAGCCCCTCGCGCCCTCGCCCCTGCCTGCCCATGCCTTGCGTTGCATCCTTTCTTCTGCCTTGCCTTCCCCGTCACGTAGCACACCCCATGCCGTGTGTTTCCCGCTCGCCCCACACGTGCTCCCCGTCCCACAGCTCCCACCCCGGTCGTGCGTTCCCTGCGACCCCTGCCTCTGCCCCCGCCTGCCCCTTCCACCCCTTCACTTCTATCACGAGTCTCATCCTTCCCCGTTCAACCCCTCCTCCCAAAACCCTAACCCCTCGACCTCCCAAGATGGCATCGCCCCCACCCCCGCAGTCGTAGCTACCGCTGCATCCGGATCGCAGCCGCCATGGATCCAGTGGCCCGACGTGGAAGGCAGAACTCCTTGACCTTTTCTCTCCACCCTAAGCTTCTACACGCACACACCGCCCCTCACCGTCGGCCTCTTCTCTTTGTCTGCCACAGGATCTCGCCTCGTCGGGGCCATGTACCGTGCCGCCGGGGGCCACATCCGCTCCCTCAAGGTTTCACCCTCTGGATTTCACTATGTTGGAGATCCGTTCATCACAACTTGACTCAATTTATGTCTATTTACTTTTGTTGCTCGTGTAGGTGAATAGACAAAAATTTAGGTGAGAGAAATTTTCCTGGTGCTGTACGAGGAGAGGGGAGCCAGCGGCCTCCAAGAGTTTGGGTCCTAGGAGCCACCGACTTCAACCGCCTGCTCAAGGACGGCAAGGGTGGTGCCTACCTGACAAGCCCGCGCGGCGGCATGGTAGTTGCCATCAATAAACTCAATCCGAATGACATAAGGTATGGTCGTATGGATCGGTGGTTTCTTGGCTCAGTTGTGTTAGTACCATCTTGACATTGTTGATCACGGATTCATCAGGATTTTTACAGTATATTGCCTGTTATGTATGTTATATCTCTGTGATCTCTATATCTTGTACAACTACACTGAGATTCTGTTTTTGGATCATGAAATGGACCGTACCTTGCATAACTTTGTATAATTCGCTAATGGCTTTGTGAAGGCGAATGGTACCATGTGATTTGCTAACGCCACACACACCAACATGTCACCTGTGTGATAACCATGGTGATGCTAGCACTATTCGCCCCTTTTTTGCCAAAAAAAACTTGGACAAAATATTCAATGGTATTGTTAGCATATTACCACGTCGACTTGGTAATTTAGTAGTATTTACTAATTTGTGAGGGTTCTGTTCTTTTATAACAAAAAACTAAGATCGACATTCTCATTACAAGTGAAAAGAGAAGCACATGAAAACTGAGTAGTGCCACAGACAATTCGGTTGCCAGGTATTACTAATGTTCAGTTTACCATGCTATTTTTTAGAGTTCATAATACAGATATTAGCTAATGAAGAGTTGATGCAAATAGTACCTACATGTTCTCTTGATTTTTTGGATAAGGGAAATTTTATTGCTTCAAGATAATCATAAGTCACAACTCCCTTGAAAACAAAAACCCGACTACATGTTCTCTTGATACAATTGTCTTTTAATGTACACCGAACGAAAACCTGGAAACGTGCTGCTGTAGTTTTTTAGAGCAGAGCACGCAGCAGAAATGCAATTTCCCAAGTTCTTGTCGGTAGCTTCAAAACTACATACGGATCAGATTACTATGCATTGGCTTTCCCAAGTTAATTCCAAGTATGTGGATGACACAAAGGATGGGCTCGGAGACGCAGTTCCTCGTCATCAAAGGGTCGCGGCTCACCGGTGAGTAGCCCGTCATGTACACCGTCTTCCTCCCCATAATGGAGGGCTCATTCTGTGACATTCTTCAGTGAAACATCGACGATGAGCTGGAGATCTGCTTGGAGAGTGGTAAGTAGCTGGCAACAACAGATAGACATACACCACTGCACCATCATCTATTCTATGTCCTAGCACAGTTCTAAAAATGTGTATTATAACAGTTCGTGGTTATGTTGAGGCTGTTTTGAATAGTCTGGCAGCAAATGTTCCAAAGGTTCATATTGTTCTGTCAATCAGTTTAAATGGCCTTTTATTTATGTCAATTTATCACCATTCATGTGTACTTGTTAGGCTACTGTGCTTTGCCAAGTGGAGAAAGCAAATGAATACATGCTTAACCAGCTATACAGCTCGATAAGGTTGATGTTTTGTACATTGTAGGAAACGGGTGACGCCTAAGAGGAGGGTGAATTAGGACTTCTAAAACTTTTACTAAACTAGGCTACAATTAAATCCCTAGAGCAAAACCTATGCAAGTAATCAAACTAGAAGGTGCAAACTAGGTTTTGTCTAAGTGTTGCTATCTCTACCGCAAAGGCTAAGTTTCAATCTACACTAAATAAGTATGAATACAAGATTGAAACTTAAATGCTTAATATAGATGCGGAAACTTAAAGAGCAAAGTAGAGAAGCAAACTCTCGTGGATGACGCCGGTATTTTTACCGAGGTATCCGGAACCACGCAAGGTCCTGATTAATCCTCGTTGGTGCCCCTACGCAAAGGGAAGCCCACGCGAGGGCCAAGCACCACGGTCGAGTAACTACGTAGAGAGCCACGGGCCTTCTCCACGCGCAAGTGGTGCTCCGCTTCCGGCTCCTCTCGGACGCTCCCCGCCGTCTCCACTATCGAGCTTCCGGCCGAAACGCAGCGGGCCTCGTTCCCTCCAGTACACGGTGGCAGCCGTGACACAAACGCGGTTGTCACGGTCTCGCAAGACTCTCGCCCCACTCGGTACAATTACAACGACTCACACAAGAGCCGAGGGGTTGTGTGGTTTTACAAAACTCACTCAACTAACTAGGGTTCACCTAGAGCAAGCGCTAAAGCGGTCTAACTAACCTAAGCACTTCGCAAAGCACCTACGCTAATCACCGAGTGATTCTATTAAGCACTTGGGTGTTTGAGCTCTTGGAAATGTGCACTATATGCCTTGGTATGTTGCTTGGGCTCCCACACCTTCAAATGGTCGGTTGGGTGAAGTATATATAGGCCCTAACTCTAAAATAGCCGTTGGAGAAAAGCTGCAGTTCTCTGCGGCACACCGGACAGTCCGGTGGTGTACCGGACAGCGCACTATAGCTTGTCCGGTGCGCCTAGCCGTTGCTCTGTCAGAGCAGGTGACCGTTGGCGTCGCAGGCTTTTCCACACCGGACAGTCTGGTGCTCACACCGGACAGTCCAGTGGTCTTCTCTTCGGGTGCCACCTGGAACTAGCCGTTGGGCTGGAGTTCCTTGGTGCACCGGACAGTCTGGCGTGTGGGCACCGGACAGTCTGGTGCGCCTTCGCACAGACAGTCCGCAGCAGCACACTTGGACTTTTCTTGAATCTTCTTAATGTCTTCTTTTGAGGTGTTGCTTTCCTCAATTCCTTAGTCCAAGTAAATCTTGCATCCTGTGAACTACAAACACAAACACTAGAAAACTTATTAGTTCACGGATTGTGTTGTTCATCAAACACCGAAACTCAATTAGCCAAATGGCCCAGGGTCCATTTTCCTTACAATCTCCCCCTTTTTGGTGATTGATGACAACACAACCAAAGCAAGCAAATAATACAAGTATTTGAATGAAAATATGCAATCTACTTGCTAGGATGCATGATTGTCCCCACAAAGTGAAATTATGGACTTAAGCCTCCCCCTAACTCCATAAATCACTTACTTCCTATTTTAGGACCAAATAACCAAAACCACTTGAAAAACCATTTGTAGATATAAAATTTTAAATTGGTGGTGTTTGGTGTTTGATATAGTTTTCATTGCTTTGGTCCCTAAACTTCTCCCCCTTTGGCATCAACCACCGAAAAGGAAGACATTAAAAGCATGTAGGAAGTAAATAAAAGCTTGCCCTCATCAAGAATTTTATCAGATGATACCACTTGAAGGATACTAAATTAAACCACATGAATGGTACCAGTTGAAAGGATTACTCCCCCTAAACGAGTGTTCTCTTTAGAAGAATTTTCTCCCCCTTTTTAGAGATGAAGAAATACTCCCCCTGACAGAGATCCTCAACTTAGGAAAAAGCATGTGAAAATTAGAGGTGCAAGACATGATTTGAAAAGACTAACTTCCCTTATGCATAGGTAACAGAATATGAGTTAACTACTTATGCATTTTTAGCAACATGGAAGCATATGATATGAAATTTAGTCTAATCAAATATTGGAGAAGACATGTAAATGGTACTAGATGTAGTCTCAAAAGATACCAATTGAAAGTCAATGGCGAGCTTGAGAGACATGAGATTTCTTGGAGATTTTGCAGTGGAAGATTGTTGTCTTTCTCCGGGGACCTCATTTTCCTTACAATGAGACTATCACATGAAATAGACTTGAAAAGGTGTTAGTCTCAAAGTATTAGATTATAGAGTAACCTCCCCCTAAAGGTGTGCATACAAGTTTTGAATACTTGTAGGAGACATGCACTTTGATTTGATATCAAGAGGGGCAAATTATCTATAATCCGAACTTTGGCACATATAAGTTAAATGATACAACTTGTAGAGATAAAAAATTTTCAATTTATGCATCATTTACTATGGAGTGATATAGAAGCTATGTGCCGTGCTTTTAACTAAACATTTTAAACCATGTAGGTTTGCTTAAGTATATGAATTGAAAGCAAGCAATCCTACCATGTGATTTACCTAGTATGCATGATTTTAAACAAAAGTAAATGACAAATGTAATACTAGGCAAGAAAGGTAAACTAGATGAAAAGGTAAATAAATACGCATATCTAAAAACAAGAAATACAATAAAACTAGTTACCTTAGTCATGGGTGGGAAATTTGGGTCCAAAATTTTCACTAACCCACTTGGCAAGTAAACTTAATCCAATATGATGTATCCCATGATATACATCTCAATTTTGCCAAGTCTCCAAATTTCCCGAAGACCTTCGGTCCACTCACTTCCCTTTCGGAATCCAAACCTTCTTGGTGCTTTTCATGGTTGAAATTATTTCCTTTGGCACCCAGATGCGTTTGGCCCCTTTTCCTTTGTTGGCTTGCTTGTTGGCCTTGATTGCTATCACCTTTCCATTCTTTTTCTTCTTGATTAAATATGGTGTAGCAGTCTTTTTGTCCACCTTTTTGATGTAGGTGTTGGAGATTTTGCTTGATGGCTTTTGCTTGAGCTTTTGCCTTTGTTTATCCCCGGTCATCGCCTTGCATTGGAAAGACTTGTGGCCTTCCATGTGGTATAGCCTATAAATCACGGTTTCTCCCTCCATAGGCTTGTTCACTCCCACAGTGGTGTTATCCTGTGGAGGTCGGATTTGTTTGGCTTTGCCTTTCTTGTCATACAAAGCCTTGCCAAGGCAAGCCACTTCTTGCTTTAATTGTTCATTTTCCTTTACAACCTCATCCGAACATGTTTCTACAACAATATTCTTAACAAGAACTTGGTTGCAAGGGTTAGAATCATCAATTAAATCAAAGCAGGAAGTAGAAGCATCTTTCTTAATAATTTCAGGTATTTCAACTAAAGATGCTGCTGGGGTGCTACCAATGTTTTCTAGCTTAGTAGTTAGCTCATTGTTGTGTATGCTAAGAATTTCCATTTTCTCTAGCAAATTTTCAATAGCTTCTTGGGAGCTAGCTAACTTAGCCTTAAGTTTTTCATTCTTTTTAATAAGGCTATCATCGGTAGCAGTGGATGGAGCACTAGATTCTAATAGCTCAATTTTAGTTGATAGCTCACTATTTAAGTTTGCAAAGTTTCAAATTTTTCTAGCAAACCTTTGTAATCATTTTGAGAGCTAACCAACTTATTTTTCAAAGTTTTAAGTTGAGCTTTTTGCTTAGTGCAAACATCATGGAAAAATTCTACGGCTTCCGCAAGCTCATCTAGAGAGGGCTTTCCCTCACCTTCATCATCACTACTACTTTCATCACTAGAGAATGGAATGCTTTTGTTACCTCTTGCCATAAGGCATTTGTGTGATGACCGTGATGAGCGTGACGAGGACCGGTGGCTGCGCGTCCTTGGAGGTTCATCTTCACTTGAAGAATCATCCCAAGTTCTAACACTTGTTAGCGCCTTGCCTTTGCTCCTCTCCTTTTTGGGTTTGGCCATATTTGGACAGTTGTCCCTGAAGTGGCCCTTCTCCCCACATGCAAAGCATCCTCTCTTCCTTTGCTTTTGCTGTCAATGTTAAAGAGAAGATCCTCGACCTGCAGGGGCACACCCATTAGATTAATCTTGTGGATCATCCTCATTACCTTTCCGACGCGTCGGATTGTTTCTTCGTCCTCGGAGGATGATGTGCACGGTTGATTATCTTCATCATCATCACTTTCTTCTTCTTCCTCTTCTTCACTTGAGGAACTTGGAGTGGGAGCCTTCTTTTTGCCCTTCCTTTCATCACATGCAAAAGCATATGGTCTTGAGGAAGTTGGCTCCTCTCCCCGACACATTTTTTGTGACATCTCAAAAGCCGCGATTTTCCCAATCACAATGGTCGGGGTCATGTTGCTCAAGTCCTCCATGTTGTGAAGGATGGTGATGATGCTCCCATATCTTTGTTGTGGTAGCAGGGAGATAATCTTCCTCACAATGTCTGCATCACCTAGCTTATTAATGGCAATAGAATTGAGCTCATTGATAATTAGATTCAAACGAGAATACATGTCTCTAACAAGCTCATCATCTTTCATAGCAAAAGAATTATACTCATTTAAGACTAGGCAATGTTTTTGCTCACGAACATTGGATGTGCCGTCATGGAGCTCATGCAATTTTAGCCAAATCTCATTAGCAGTTTTCAAGGTAAATACTTGATTGAAAATATCCATGCTAAGAGATTCATACAAGCATCTTTTGGCTCTAGCATTTAAATGAATTTCTTTTTCCTCACTCGTGGTGGGTTTCTCGGGATTCTTGAGGGGTTTCATCCTGTCACGAGTGACTCTCCAAACACCTAGATCAACGGCCTCTAGGTAACAAGCCATTCTAGCACTATAATATGGGAAGTTAGTGTCGTCGAAGTGTGGTGGCCTATGAGTATCCATCCCTTCCTCTAAAAAGTGTCGGCTCTTTTAGCGGTGAAGATAAAGCGTTTCAAATGAGCCAAACCGGGCTTTGATACCACTTGTAGGAAATGGGTGACGCCTAAGAAGGGGGGGGGTGAATTAGGACTTCTAAAACTTTTACTAAACTAGGCCACAATTAAATCCCTAGAGCAAAACCTATGCAAGTAATCAAACTAGAAGGTGCAAACTAGGTTTTGTCAAAGTGTTGTTATCTCTACCGCAAAGGCTAAGTTTCAATCTACACTAAATAAGTATGAATACAAGATTGAAACTTAAATGCTTAATATAGATGCGGAAACTTAAAGAGCAAAGTAGAGAAGCAAACTCTCGTGGATGACGCCGGTATTTTTACCGAGGTATCCGGAACCACGCAAGGTCCCGACTAATCCTCGTTGGTGCCCCTACGCAAAGGGAAGCCCACGTGAGGGCCAAGCACCACGGTCGAGTAACTACGTAGAGAGCCGCGGGCCTTCTCCACGCGCAAGTGGTGCTCCGCTTCCGGCTACTCTCGGACGCTCCCCGCCGTCTCCACTATCGAGCTTTCGGCCGAAACGCCGTGGGCCTCGTTCCCTCCGGTACACGGTGGCAGACGTGACACAAACGCGGTTGTCACGGTCTCGCAAGACTCTCGCCCCACTCGGTACAATTACAACAACTCACGCAAAAGCCGAGGGGTTGTGTGGTTTTACAAAACTCACTCAACTAACTAGGGTTCACCTAGAGCAAGCGCTAAAGCGGTCTAACTAACCTAAGCACTTCGCAAAGCACCTACGCTAATCACCGAGTGATTCTATTAAGCACTTGGGTGTTTGAGCTCTTAGAAATGTGCACTATATGCCTTGGTATGTTGCTTGGGCTCCCACACCTTCAAATGGCCGGTTGGGTGAAGTATATATAGGCCCCAACTCCAAAATAGCCGTTGGTGAAAAGCTACAGTTCTCTGCGGTACACCAGACAGTCCGGTGGTGCACCGGACAGCGCACTGTAGCCTGTCCGGTGCGCCTAGCCGTTGCTCTGTCAGAGCAGGTGACCGTTGGCGCCGTAGGCTTTTCCACACCGGACAGTCTGGTGCTCACACCGGACAGTCCGGTGGTCTTCTCTCCGGGTGCCACCTGGAACTAGCCGTTGGGCTGGAGTTCCCTGGTGCACCGGACAGTCCGGTGCGCCTTCGCACAGACAGTCTGTAGCAGCACACTTGGACTTTTCTTGAATCTTCTTAATTTCTTCTTTTGAGGTGTTGCTTTCCTCAATTCCTTAGTCCAAGTAAATCTTGCATCCTGTGAACTACAAACACAAACACTAGAAAACTTATTAGTTCACGGATTGTGTTGTTCATCAAACACCAAAACTCAATTAGCCAAATGGCCTAGGGTGCATTTTCCTTACATACATTAATAGTCCCTCTGTTCTCAAACACTAGACATTCTGAACAAGATGCAGTTGAACTTTTGAAACTCCACCTATCAGTTTATAAGATATTGTTTAGTTTGTAAATAGAAGAGGCATGTGGAGTTGAAAAGTAAGTTCATAATCCCATAAATATTATCTTTATAATTAAATATGACGTGAAAGTGGTCAAAGTTGTATCTCTAATGTCTAATGAGAATATAATGGATGGAGTATGTGTTTTCTCTAATTACAAGTGTGATTTTTCTTGATTTCTGTTTTTCACCTGTTCGTGTTTGATGTCAATATCTTTTTGCTGTTTCGCAGATCTGAGATTGAGCAAAGCCAAGCTTTTCATCGAGATCGCGCTTGCAAGTGTTTATTCAATTAGTAGTTGTTTAAGTAGCCTCTGGCTTTTACATTTTATCCTAGAGGCACGTTTAAGTTGGTACTGCATACAAGTGTTCTCCTTCCCGAATCAAGAGTCCTTGGCACTAGCTTGGATTACGATGTGTGGTTGCAAGCTTTGCCCTCAACAATCACCCTAGATGCCATGGTAGTGGGCTGCTTTACTAGGTTCATCGTTCATGCTTCTCAGCCTTTAAACTTTGAATATTATGCGTTGAATAGCCAGTTCCTTCAAACCATTGGAGGGCGTCCAAAGGACACCAGATGTTTCAATGTTAACGATGTTGTTGTTATACACTGATGTTTTGTTCTTGTTTGCTTGCAACTTTTTGCAGCTGTCCATGCTATTGGTTTGGAAAGAACATGCAGAAAGCCAATCTTGGATCTTGCTTCCTTCAGGTACAACCAACCCATTCAATAGGGAATGAGTGTATTTCGTGCTTTTTCTGTTGTTACTTTAGTATCCGAAAATTGTAGTCATATTGTTGTATAGGTATGTTGTGTATGCTTCAAGTACTATGTTTCTTGTTTTCTTCTTAATAAGGTGTGAAATGCAAGCCACCACCATGCATGTTATTTGGACAGCCTAGGAAAAGCCTAGGAAAGCTAATATTTTCTCAGCCTTATACCATATAGTGCTTGATGTGCAGATTTTTAATTGACTTGGCAATATGAACATCATTTTGGATAATCCCTTATTCTTGTGGTTTGTTTTAGACCTGATCTAGCTTAATGACCTGTCTTTTTATTTGACGATGCATAGAGTGTACGCTCCAATAAAATGTGCGCCTATCTTTCTAAATATTTTGTTGGAGGGGATCAGACTGCAAGTTGGACTTGCTGGACAGACTGGTGCAAGCATATTTTACTTATAACCACTTTGTTAGCCTTGAAAGACTAACTTGATTTTAGCTTTAGCTCAGTTAGTGCTTCTTTCACATAAGTGTTGTGAAGTTTCTCCTCTCATATGATTCAGCATCAATTATGTGCAATACTATTTGCATTATATGGTCAGTCTATTATCCTTAACAAAGTGATAAAAGGATATTATGATATGTTCCAACATGTCCCCTTTCATATATATTAAGGGTGTTGATGATTCTCACATAAAGTGGATGTCTCTAACCACTCTGTCTGCTACATACATCTATAGTCGTGGTGTTGTGACAATCTTGTTCCCATTGATTTTAAGTTTCCTGTGTTTATTACATGTTTATTTAAGTGTGCCTCCCTAATATGTTGTTAATTTTAATGTCTTACTTATATTCACCCTGCTGATGCTAGATGAAATTCCTTTCAGGAAATGATTTGCTGCATTTTGTTGGATGCTGTCCTAATCAACCCAATTGCATTTTCTGTAATGAGGCATCATATATCTTTATATATATAGGGATTGCCTCTGTCCTCTTGATAGCGATCTATACTGGTTATTTTCGAAAAAGAATCAAGAAGAAATTCAACATTCAGGCAAGTGTGGTACCAGTTTGAGACGTGAGTTAGTTTGTGACAATATAAACTCGTTAGTTATGTGTCAGAGAAAACATAGTAACAATGTTTTTACTCTATTTCTACCAGTCATTGTGTCCGATCTCAATGGTGATCTCTTTATACACAACTGTGTGGTCTCTCTATGTCCTAATAAATGCATGCATCATCAATGAACTCAGTGGATATTGTCAATACATTGTTCTACAATTGTCGCTGATCTTATATGTTAATAGATTGGCTAATAACCACATCCTGATTCATATGCTGATGGCTAATAAACAAATCACAGTATTTATGCACCATTTTTTCCAAAACATGTGTACAAGGTAAATTTGGGGTTGTTCCACATACAGAACCAAATGTGATCACAGCCAACACATGGTCAGCCAACTGATATTACAGAGCTTTGCCTTGTCATGTTCTTTTGACTTTCTAAGTTCTTCCCTAGCGGTATCATTGGTCATTTCCTTAAAAGCTAAATCTTCTTCAGCATCTTCTAGTTCTTTCATCTTTGCATCTTGTTTCTTTTATTTTGCCTTTTCTTCTTTCTCCTTATTTTCTCTTCCTCTTGAAAGTTTTTGTATGCAGAACATGAACAACACATATTTGCAACATCATAAAAACCATTATATAATGATAAACAAATTTGGATTTGTTTACTAGATTTCTAAAGAAAACTGCATTAGCAGACACCCCTAACACACACATTCCTCCCACACTGCTCCAATACATGTGATGTGAAATAGATTTTACATATCTATGTTATTGCATATCAATGAGTTTTATTATATTGATAGGTATATGCCCGTGCGTTGCTACAGAATCAGTATATTGACATACAAAAACAATAATTGTTATTCTATATTTTATTAGCATTACTAAAAGTAGATGTTTACATACCTTAAAAGATATATAAGATAGTTAGGTACCCGTACGTTGCAACGTCATACAAAAATATTCGAAAAAATGTAAATGCACAATGATTACATAAAACGAACACCATATATTATCGACCTCACGTGTATATACCTATCATATGTAGAAGTATACACGGTATTGATGATTACAATTGTCGGGGACCATAATTAGGGGTACCCTCAAGGCTCCTAATTCTCAGCTGGTAACCCCCATCAGCATAAAGCTGCAAAGGCCTGATGGGTGCGATCAAGTCAGGGATCAGTCCATTCAAGGGACTCGATCACGCCTCGCCCGAGCCTAGCCTCGGACAAGGGCAGCCGACCCCGGAGGATCTCCGCCTCGCCCGAGGCCCCCCTCCAGCGGCGAACACGTTCCCGGCTCACCCGAGGCCCTGTCTTCGCCGAGAAGCAACCCCGACCAAATCGCAGGAGCATTTAATGCAAAGGTGGCCTGACACCTTTATCCTGACGTGCGCCCCTCAGCTGACAGAGCCGAAGTGACCACCGTCACTTTGCCGCTCCACTGACCGGTCTGACAGAAAGACAGCGCCGCCTGCGCCGCTCCGACTGCGGTGCCACTTGATAGAGTGAGGCTGACAGGCAGTCAGGCCCGGCCGCACACCATAGGAAACTCCGCTCCGCCCGACCCAGGGCTCGGACTCGGGCTAAGCCCCGGAAGACGGCGAACTCCGCTCCGCCCGACCCAGGGCTCGGACTCGGGCTAAGCCCTGGAAGACGGCGAACTCCGCTCCGCCCGACCTAGGGCTCGGACTCGGGCTAAGCCCTGGAAGACGGCGAACTCCGCTCTGCCCGACCCAGGGCTCGGACTCGGGCAAAGCCCAAGAAGACGGCGAACTCCGCTCCGCCCAACCTAGGGCTCGGACTTGGGCTCAGCCCCAGAAGACGACGAACTCCGCTTCGCCCGACTCCAGGACTCAAATTCTGCCCTGGCCTCAGCCAACGGCCTCCGCCTCGCCCGACCTAGGGGCTCGGACTCGGCCTCGGCCACGGAGGACGGACTCGACCTCGACCTCGGAGGAGCTTCCACATTGCCCAACCTAGGGCGCGGACCAGCCACGTCAACAGGAGGCGCCATCATTACCCTACTCCAAGCTGATTCAGGCTACGGGGAACAAGACCGGCGTCCCATCTGGCTCGCTCCGCCAGATAGGCGATGATGGCGCCCCGCACGCTCCCTGACGATGGCGGCTCTCGGCCCCCTTACGGAAGCAAGAGGACGTCAGCAAGGACTCGACGGCCCCGACAGCTGTCCCTCCGCCAGGCTCCAGCGCTCCTCCGACGACCACGACATCACACAAACCGGGCGCCAAAATCTCTCCGGCCGCCACGATGGCGTGTACTTAGGGCGCTAGCTCTCCTCCGCTAGACACGTAGCACTCTGCTACACCCCCCATTGTACACCTGGATCCTCTCCTTACGCCTATAAAAGGAAGGACCAGGGCCCTCTTAGAGAGGGTTGGCCGCGCGGGGACGAGGACGAGACGGGCGCTCGCGTGAGGCCACTCGCTCCTCCCCCCGTGTGGACGCTTGTAACCCCCTACTGCAAGCGCACCCGACCTGGGCGCGGGACGAATACGAAGGCCGCGGGATTTCCACCTCTCTCATGCCCATCTCCGGCCACCTCACTTCCCCCCTTCGCGCTCAGCCTCGCGTCGACCCATCTGGGCTGGGGCACGTAGCGACACTTCACTCGTCGGCTCAGGGACCCCCCGGTCTCGAAAGGCCGACAGTTGGCGCGCCAGGTAGGGGCCTGCTGCGTGTTGACGAACAGCTTCCCGTCAAGCTCCAGATGGGTAGTCTCCAGCAACCTCTCCGGCCCGGGACGGTGCTCCATTTTGGGAGCCTTGAGTTCATGTCCCTCGACGGCAGCTACGACATAATACTCTTTCCACCGCCGGGCGACAGCGACGAAGGCGGCCGACAGTCCGCCCGCCGGCGGCGGGATCGACGACATCTTCCCCGCGTGGTGGAAGAACAACCTTCGAGCTCGCCCCGTCTTCTTCCCCATCGATGGAGGAGGAGGAGGCGGGGCAACCAAGGCCAAGCAGGAGGCGGCGCCTCGTCGGCCATCGAGCGAGTCGATAACGCCAGCACTCCAACGGGGGGCGCGCCGGGCATCGGCCTCGTGCTTGAGACAAAGACGAGCGCTGTCTCCCCGCGACACGTCAATCCCGAGCAAACGGACGACGCCAGCACGCTCGCGAAAGGCTTGCTGGGTGTCGCCCTCGTACCTGAGACGACGGTGCAGTCAGCCCCCGACGTGACCTCATCACCGCCCGTCGACCAAGAGGTACCGACCGATTTCCATCCCACGCCTCTCGAATTTAGCCTCGACCCGCCTAGCGGCTCCGCTTTGGCGGACGCTCTCGTAGAGGCGAAACCGAACCCTCTGGGGTTTCGTATGCGGTCACCTTGGGACCGGCTGACGGACGTCTCGACCTACGGGCCCTCTAGGTCCGAGGAAGACGACGAGCCCAGCGTCTGTTGGGATTTCTCCGGACTTGGCAACCCCAGTGCCAGGCGGGGCTTCATGGCCGCATGCGACTGCTGCCTTTCCGACTGTTCCGACGGTAGCCGTAGCCTCGGCGATGAGGACTGCGGCCCGAGCCGTGAATGTTTCCATGTCGATCTAGGGGGTCCCTCCGAAGACAACCATCTCGGCATGCCGGAGGACGGCGATCTCCCTAGGCCGGTGCCTCGTGTTGACATCCCGCGGGAGCTAGCTGTGGTCCCGTTCCGGCGGGGGGTCATGACCCACAACTCGAGCAAATCCGCAGGGTGCAGGCCAGGCTTGACGAGGGAGCAGGAGCGCTCGAGCCAATCCGCCGGGACGTCAGGCAGGCATGGGTGGGCCAACCTCCGGCCGGAGAAATGCGTCATCTACCCCAGGGTTTCCAGCACCGCATCACCGGCGATGTCAGGGTCAGGCCGCCACCCGCATCCAGTGGGGTCGGCTAGAACCTGGCTGCAGCAGCAATGCTCCTCCACGCGATGCCGGAGCCATCAACCACCGAGGGGCGGCGAATCCAGGGAGAGCTCAAGGATCTCCTGGAAGGCGCCGCGGTCCGGTGGGCCGAGAGCTCCGCCTCCCGAAGGCAGGGGTACCCCTCGAAACATCATGCCGCGACTTCCCGATTCATGCGGGAAGCCTCGGTCTACACCGGGCGCACGCGCAACACAGCGCCTGCGGCCCCGGGTCGCCTCGGCAACGAGCACCATCACCGCGATCGTCGGGCCCACCTCGACGAGAGGGTGCGCTGAGGCTACCACCCCAGGCGTGGGGGACGCTACGACAGCAGGGAGGATCGGAGTCCCTCGCCCGAACCACCCGGTCCACAGGCCTTCAGCCGGGCCATACGACGGGCGCCGTTCCCGACCCTGTTCCGACCCCGACTACTATCACAAAGTACTTGGGGGAGACGAGACCGGAACTGTGGCTCGCGGACTACCGTCTGGCCTGCCAACTGGGTGGAACGGACGATGACAACCTCATCATCCGCAACCTCCCCCTGTTCTCTCCGACACCGCTCGCGCCTGGTTGGAGCACCTGCCTCCGGGGCAGATCTCCAACTGGGACGACCTAGTCCAAGCTTTCGCCGGCAATTTCCAGGGCACGTACGTGCGCCCCGGGAATTCCTGGGACCTCCGAAGCTGCCGACAGCAGCCGGGAGAGTCTCTCCGGGACTACATCCGGCGATTCTCGAAGCAGCGCACCGAGCTGCCCAACATCACCGACTCGGATGTCATCGGCGCGTTCCTCGCTGGCACCACCTGCCGCGACCTGGTGAGCAAGCTGGGTCGCAAGACCCCCACCAGGGCGAGCGAGCTGATGGACATCGCCACCAAGTTCGCCTCCGGCCAGGAGGCGGTCAAGGCTATCTTCCGGAAGGACAAGAATCCCAGGGCCGCCCATCGGAAGATGCCCCCGAGGCGTCAACTCAGCGCGGCGCCAGGAAGAAGGGCAAGAAGAAGTCGCAAGCGAAACGCGACGCCGCCGACGCGGACCTTGTCGCCGCCGCCGAGCACAAGAACCCTCGGAAGCCCCCCGGAGGTCCCAACCTCTTCGACAAGATGCTCAAGGAGCCGTGCCCCTATCACCAGGGGCCCGTCAAGCACACCCTTGAGGAGTGCGTCATGCTTCGGCGCCACTTCCACAGGGCCGGGCCACCCGCGGAGGGTGGCAGGGCCCGCGACGACGACAAGAAGGAAGATCACCAGGCAGGAGAGTTCCCCGAGGTCCGCGACTGCTTCATGATCTACGGCGGGCAAGCGGCGAACGCCTCGGCTCGGCACCGCAAGCAAGAGCGCCGGGAGGTCTGTTCGGTGAAGGTGGCGGCGCTAGTCTACCTAGACTGGTCCGATAAGCCCATCACCTTCGACCAGGCCGAACACCCCGACCATGTGCTGAGCCCGGGGAAATACCCGCTCGTCGTCAACCCCGTCATCGGCGACGTCAGGCTCACCAAGGTCCTCATGGACGGAGGCAGCAGCCTCAACATCATCTACGCCGAGACCCTCGGGCTTCTGCGTATCGATCTGTCCTCGGTCCAGGCGGGCGCTGCGCCTTTCCATGGGATCATCCCCGGGAAGCGCGTCCAGCCCCTCGGACAACTCGATCTTCCCGTCTGCTTCGGAACACCCTCCAACTTCCGAAGGGAGACCCTGACGTTCGAGGTGGTCGGGTTCCGAGGAACCTACCACGCGGTATTGGGGAGGCCCTGCTACGCGAAGTTCATGGTCGTCCCCAACTACACCTACCTTAAGCTCAAGATGCCGGGCCCCAACGGGGTCATCACCGTCGGCCCCACGTACAAACACGCGTTCGAATGCGACATGGAGTGCGTGGAGTACGCCGCGGCCCTCGCCGAGTCCGAGGCCCTCATCGCCGACCTAGAGAGGCTCTCCAAGGAGGTGCCAGACGTGAAGCGTCATGCCGGCAACTTCAAGCCAGCAGAGACGGTTAAGTCCGTCCCCCTTGACCCCAGCAGCGACGCCTCCAAGCAAGTCCGGATCGGCTCCGGGCTCGATCCCAAATAGGAAGCAGTGCTCGTCGACTTTCTCCGCGCGAACGCCGACGTCTTCGCGTGGAGTCCCTCGGACATGCCCGACATACCGAGGGATGTCGCCGAGCACTCGCTGGGCATCCGAGCTGGAGCCCGACCCGTCAAGCAGCCTCTGCGCCGATTCGACGAGGAGAAGCGCAGAGCCATAAGCGAGGAGGGCCACGAGCCAATGGCGGCAGGGTTCATCAAAGAAGCGAAAGGCGTTGAGCCCAATCCCAAAAAGTATGTCTTCGGGGTGCCCCGAGGCATGCTCTTGGGGTTCGAAGCCAACCCGGAGAAGATCGCAGCCATCACCAGCATAGGGCCCATCAAGGACTTGAAAGACGTACAGAGAGTCATGGGATGTCTTGCAGCCCTCAGCTTTTTCATCCCGCACCTCGGCAAAAGGGGCCTGCCTCTGTACCGCCTCGGGGCGAATAACGTTTCCCCCGGAGGCCTGCTCCCGAGACCTGCATCAACCCTCCGTCAAGATCGATGACACGCCTGAGCCCGAAGCACCCTCGGTACCCGAGGGCGAGGCCCTGCGCGTCGAGGAGGAGCGAGGCGGGGTCGCGCCTAATCAAAGATGGCAGACCCCGTACCTGCGATGTCTCCGCCGAGGAGAGCTACCCCTCGATAGAGCCAAGGCTCGGCGGTTGGCGCGGCGCGCCAAATCGTTCGTCTTGTTGGACGATGGGAAGGAGCTCCACCACCGCACCCCGAGCCCTCGTTGGAGACACCCGGGGGCTACACGCACCACTGGGAAGGGCCGCTTGTCATCGCCAAAGTTCTGAAGCCCGGAACAAACGAACTGGCCAACAGTCAAGGCGAGATCTGCACCAACACTTCGGACGTCTAGCAGCTACGACGCAAGTTTTAGTCATTAAGGAAGGGTCAGCCTTGCCTCGGCAGAGCCCGACCCTCCCTCGGGGGCTAAAAAGGGGGAAACCCCTCTGCGTCCACTTTTTCAATCGAAAAGGCTTTGACGTTCCCCGGGCTATGTCGGAAGCGGGACCCCAAGGAGCGAACGCGGGTGCATGTAAGTGGCAAGGTTGACTGAGCCGAGGGACTCCTGCGCCTCCAGGTTATGGACACCTCACTCGTCACCCACCACGAAAAGTGACCCCTACTTGGGGAAGCCACCCTGCTACTGACAGGCAGGGCCGGACACGCAAAATGAAAGGGAAAGGAGCGCGACTTCATGCAACAGTGATAAAGTGTTCAGGCCTCAGCGGCCGCAGAAAGACACACGTGCATCCAACAGAAACTGTTCCAACAGAGTTAGGCGTCGCCACGGGAAGGAGTCGCGCCTTCGGCTTCGTCCCCACCCTCGGCAAAGTCCATCCCGGCTTCGGACGACGGCGCAGGCGGGAGGATCTCTGCTTCGAAGGTGGTCGCGAGCACTGCGCTCGGACCCGCGGCGGCCGCATCGAGCCTCCGGACTTCTGCTAGGGCGGCTTCATCTTCGTCAGGAAGGCAATACCCCTCGCTGACCCGCTCCAGGTCCACGATGTAGTGGGAAGTGAGCACGACGAAGGCCCGCCTGACGCCGTGGTGTAGCGCCTCGCGGAGTCTGCCGCGCACATGATCGCCCAAGGCCTGCAGGCGGCTTTGAGGGGAGCTTCCTGAGGGAACGTCGCCGGAGCCAAGGACCCGGCAGAAGTCTGAGACGGCCTCAGACATGGCCACGTGGTCGGCCTCCCTCTGCTTGGCCGCCCCGGCAAGCGCCTCGGCAAGCGCCTTGGCGGACTCATCAAGGGCGGACTCGAGTTCTGCGAACAGCCAGAACGAAAGATCTCAAACACAAGCGGAGGAAACAAGCTGAAACGAAAACCAAAAATGGCCAAGGCGTACCTCCGGCTCGGGCACGCTGCTCCGAGGCTGCGACCTGGGCTACGGCTAGGTCGGCTGCAAGGGCTCTAGCCCGGCTTTCAGCCTCGGCAGCCCGGCCCCGAGATTGGTCCCGCTCATCGACGATCCGGTCGAACTCCGACTGCTGTCGTTGCACTTCTGTGCGCGCCGCTGCCGTCTCCGCGCGTGCCGCTGCCGCCTTGGCTCTCAGATCGGTGCAGAGCAACCGAAGGTCCACCGCCTCGGCGCCCTGCTGAGAGAGGCGTGCAGTAGCCCCGGCAAGCGAGGTCCTCAGGGATTGCAGTGAGCCCCAGACGTCGTCCTCGTGGCGAATGAACGACGACTTGGCAGCGCTCAGATCCGTCAGATCCTGAGGGAAGGAAGCGGGGCGTCACGAAAGACGCCTTGGCCACAAAAAAGAAAAGGTATGCCTAAAACCGTTACCTGGAGGATTTTGGGGTCGTCCCTGCAGAAAACCTCCAGTGACGACCGGAGCGACCCCACCGTTGCTTCGGCACACTCGCGGAGCTCGTCCCAGGACTGCTCCTCCCGCTCATCGTCGAGAACGAAGAAGGGATCTGAGGCCTCGCGGGTCCGGAACCGGAGCAACTAGCGCCGACCCTCGGAGCCCCGCCGCACAGCGACGAGGCTGCCGCTCGGCGGGACGGATCGCGTCTCCACGCCCCCCCTCCTCCGAGGCACCAAGCACCGACGCCTCGGCCGTCTCAGCGTCGGCAGCGACAGCTCGCTCCCTGACTGTGATGGCAGCGGCTTCAGTAGCAGCATGTGCCGGCACCGCCGGCACGTCCGGTGGGGCCTGGGCCACATCCGCGTCAGCCACCTCCCCTAGCACGATGGCCGCCTCGGCAGAAGAGCCGGCCTCGGGAACTCGCTCCACGGCGACTGGTGCCGCCTGAGCCCCCTGCTGTGGAACGCCTTGCGAGAAGGTTAGCTGAATGGCAAGGCCTGGAGTTGCGCCGGCTGCGGAAGCCGACGCCGTCTTAAGGGCCTTTCAGGGAGCCAGATCGGTCAGGCCATGGCTTCGCTTGCTGAGGAGGAAAGAAAAGTCATGGTCGGGACATACAAATGAAAAGCCAGGACGAAGACGTTCCAAGATACTTACCCGCTCCGGGCCATGATCAATCGTGCCTGAGGGGAGGTCTCTCGGATCTCGACCCCCGAAGCCGCCGCCAAGGTCCGCTTCGCCGGCAGCTTCGGCACCACCATCGCTTCGGGCGCTTTGGACGCCCGGGAGGCGGGCTGCCCAGGCACCGCCACGGCGACCTGAGGGTTGCTCTCCTGCGTTGCCGGCGTGGGCGATGGCTCTCGGGAAACAGACGCCTCGGCCTGTCTCCCCGGGGGCGCCTCAACTCCCCCAGCCGAGGGGTCAGGTACCCTCTCGGTCTGCCCCCGCTCTTCGGGCCGGGACCTCGGCGTCCCGACTCCAGGGACTAACTGCATCAGCCCACTCGGGGGCTGGCTTGACGACTCCTGGCCTAACCTCAAGCCAGGGCTGAAGCCGAGACGGGCAGCCATGTCGTCTTCCTCGTCATCATCTTCATCATCGTCGTCGTCATCAGGCGTTTCCGGCGACGGCTCTCTCGGGAGCCCCTCCCTCTCCTGCCGACGATGGAGCTTTTCCAAGGCGTCCCGAGCCCACATCCGCTCGCGGGCCTGGGTCTTCTCCGCGTCCTTCTTTTTCTTCTTCTCCTCCGCGGCAACCCGCCGCGCTGCTCTGTCCACTGCATCCTGCGGGACCCGTGGCAGGGAAGGCTTGTGCCGCCCCACCTCCTAAGGACGGATGGAAATTCTGACCGTAAGAACCAGGGGTAACCCGATGCAAGAGGGAGGAAGGAGCGGACACTCACCAGAGTCACGCACCCTTGGTCAGGGCGCATCAAAGGCTGGGAGAAGGCGCTGGGGTCCGGTTTCCCCAATGCGACGGCCACCCCCCCGTGGAGAACATCGAAGGGAAGAGGATCCGAGGACATCCGCGAGCCCTCCAAGTCAGCCTCCGGTGTCATCTCCCAGAGCGGCAACCGTTGCTCCACCAAGGGAAGCACCCTCCGGCGGTGGATGGCGGTAATCACTCCCGCGGCGGTGAGTCCCCCTTTCCGCAACGCCTCGAAAGCCTTGAGAAGGGGTTCGAGGTTCTTCTATCTTTCGTGCGGGGTCCCGTGGCGCCAAGCATCGGCGGCGACGGTGACTACTCGTTGGAAAAACGGCGGGAGCAACTCGCCGTCATTCCGGAGGTAGAACCACCGGCGCTGCCACCCTTTGTTCGAGGACGCAAGGGAGGCAGGAATGTACAGCGAGGCCCACGACTGCCTCAGCTAAAGGATGCAGCCGCCAGCCCGCACAGCCGTGCGGACCTTTCTCTCCCCCGTCGGCGAAGCGAAAAGCTCCATGAAAAAGAGATGAGTCCACAAGTCCCAGTGGGGGGCGATCCCCAAGTACCCCTCGCACACCGCTACGAAGATGGCGGCTTGCGAGATGGAGTTGGGTCTGAGGTTGTGCAACTCCACCCCGTAGTGGTGCAGGATCGCCCGCATAAAGCGGCTCGCCGGCACACCAAATCCCCGCTCGTGGAAGGAGACGAAGCTCATGATGTACCCCAGCGGTGGGGACGGAGCGGCTCCGCTCACGGGGGGAATCCATTCCGGCCACCTCTCATCAGAGAGAGGGCGAAGTAAACCCTCAGCAACAAGATCCTCCAGATCACCCGCCGTCACTGTGGAGAAAGGCCATGGGTCGCGCGGCGAGATGATGGTCACCCGGTCGGCCATCACCGAGCAGAAGGGGTGGCGGCGCAAAGGACAGGGTGGGCGGTTTCCTTTTCTCTGGCTAAGTCTCTCGGGTTGCGAAAACCTAAGAGGGAAGCAGGAAGCAGAGCAAAGAACCATCGCCAGACCCTCCCCCGAGTATATAAAGGCCAAGGCGAGACCGGCTCAACGTTCCGCTCGGACCGGCCGCGGGATTCAAAAACACGAAGCGAAACGACCGTTCCTCGAACGGCTCGCGCACGCGCAACGGCTGCCCCGCGAACCACTCGCCCCGTCGCATTAACTCCACGGCAGGACAGGCGGCGCCTCTGGCAGGAGAAGCGAGCGATGCTTCGCCTTCGCCATAATGACCGCGTCAAAAAAGGTACGCCGCGTCGTTCGATTTCGTATCCTTTTCCTCTCTCTTGCAACAGGGACCGGGAAAGGGGGATACCCCGAAAAGGATCCTTCCCTGTGAAGGAACCAGGCTCCGAGCCTCCCTACTGATCAGAGGTTCGAAGGCTGGCCCCTCGGAAGGGTTCAACAGCCGCCTCAGAGCACGTGGGCTCCACACCCACTACTGGTCAGAGGTTCGAAGGCCGGCCCCTTAGAAGGGTTCAACGGCCGCCTCAGGCTACCCGGGCTCCGCGCCCACTACTGATCAGGGGTTCGAAGGCTGGCCCCCGAAGGGTTCACAGCCGCCTCAGACATAGAGCGAGGGATGACATGGGTACGTTCGATACATAACCAAGGCTCGGGCTGCGCTCCCGAGGTACCCTAGGACATTTCCGAGACCAGCGGGAACGATCTTGTAACGGAATCCCATCAGAGGGAGGCATCGAGCCCTCGGACCCCGTCGCCAGGGGACCGGGTCCGGCAGATCACCTGCAGGTACTTTTGGACGCGCCTCTGGGCCTCATGCCGACCCCTAACGAATGGGGCACGGACGTCCGCTCGGATCACCCGCCTGCAGCTCACCGGAGACGCCATGTTCAGCGCCCACCAAGGGCAACATGGCGCTCTCCCCCCTCCTCCTTGCGGAAAGGCGACGCAGGGGCATATGTAAAAAAGTCGAGTCTGTCCCTGATCGCCCTCTCGCCCTGTGTAGAGGCTCGGGGGCTGCTCCCGCAAACCCGGCTCCGGCCAAACCGTTGACAGCGTCAACATACCAGCCCGAGAACTTGGGACCCGACCGTACACCCGGGCTACGGCCAGCTCGCATGAGGGAACGACCAGACCAGCCGAAGCATTGCGCGAGGCGTTAAGACCTCGGAGGAGTCAAACCACTCCTCCGAGGCCTCGGGGGCTACACCCGGCGGGTGCGCTCGCGTGCACCCACCGGAACAAAACGCAACCGAGAAAGGCTGGTCCCCTTGCGAAAAAGTGCGACGAAAGCCTCCAAGCGAGTGCTAACACTCCCTTCGAGGCTCGGGGGCTACTGTCGGGGACCATAATTAGGGGTACCCTCAAGGCTCCTAATTCTCAGCTGGTAACCCCCATCAGCATAAAGCTGCAAAGGCCTGATGGGTGCGATCAAGTCAGGGATCAGTCCATTCAAGGGACTCGATCATGCCTCGCCTGAGCCTAGCCTCGGACAAGGGCAGCCGACCCCGGAGGATCTCCGCCTCGCCCGAGGCCCCCCTCCAGCGGCGAACACGTTCCCGGCTCACCCGAGGCCCTGTCTTCGCCGAGAAGCAACCCCGACCAAATCGCAGGAGCATTTAATGCAAAGGTGGCCTGACACCTTTATCCTGACGCGCGCCCCTCAGCTGATAGAGCCGAAGTGACCGGCGTCACTTCGCCGCCCCATTGACCGGTCTGATAGAAAGACAGCGCCGCCTGCGCCGCTCCGACTGCGGTGCCACTTGACAGAGTGAGGCTGACAGGCAGTCAGGCCCGGTCGCACACCATAGGAAACTCCGCTCCGCCCGACCCAGGGCTCGGACTCGGGCTAAGCCCCGGAAGACGGCGAACTCCGCTCCGCCCGACCCAGAGCTCGGACTCGGGCTAAGCCCCGGAAGACGGTGAACTCCGCTCCGCCCGACCCAGGGCTCGGACTCGGGCAAAGCCCCGGAAGACGGCGAACTCCGCTCCACCCGACCCAGGGCTCGGACTTGGGCTCAGCCCCAGAAGACGACGAACTCCGCTTCGCCCGACTCCAGGACTCAAATTCCGCCCTGGCCTCAGCCAACGGCCTCCGCCTCGCCCGACCTAGGGGCTCGGACTCGGCCTCGGCCACGGAGGATGGACTCGACCTCGACCTCGGAGGAGCTTCCACATCGCCCAACCTAGGGCGCGGACCAGCCACGTCAACAGGAGGCGCCATCATTACCCTACTCCAAGCTGATTCAGGCTACGGGGAACAAGACCGGCGTCCCATCTGGCTCGCTCCGCCAGATAGGCGATGATGGCGCCCCGCACGCTCCCTGACGATGGCGGCTCTCGGCCCCCTTACGGAAGCAAGAGGACGTCAGCAAGGACTCGACGGCCCCGACAGCTGTCCCTCCACCAGGCTCCAGCGCTCCTCCGACGGCCACGACATCACACAAACCGGGCGCCAAAATCTCTCCGGCCGCCACGATGGCGTCTACTTAGGGCGCTAGCTCTCCTCCGCTAGACACGTAGCACTCTGCTACACCCCCCATTGTACACCTGGATCCTCTCCTTACGCCTATAAAAGGAAGGACCAGGGCCCTCTTAGAGAGGGTTGGCCGCGTGGGGACGAGGACGAGACGGGCGCTCGCGTGAGGCCACTCGCTCCTTCCCCCGTGTGGACGCTTGTAACCCCCTACTGCAAGCGCACCCGACCTGGGCGCGGGACGAACACGAAGGCCGCGGGATTTCCACCTCTCTCATGCCCATCTACGACCACCTCACTTCCCCCCTTCGCGCTCGGCCTCGCGTCGACCCATCTGGGCTGGGGCACGCAGCGACACTTCACTCGTTGGCTCAGGGACCCCCCGGTCTCGAAACGCCGACAATTGGCGCGCCAGGTAGGGGCCTGCTGCGTGTTGACGAACAGCTTCCCGTCAAGCTCCAGATGGGTAGTCTCCAGCAACCTCTCCGGCCCGGGACGGTGCTCCGTTTCGGGAGCCTTGAGTTCATGTCCCTCGATGGCAGCTACGACATGATACTCTTTCCACCGCCGGGCGACAGCGACGATGGCGGCCGACAGTCCGCCCGCCGGCGGTGGGATCGACGACATCTTCCCCGCGTGGTGGAAGAACAACCTTCGAGCTCGCCCCGTCTTCTTCCCCGTCGATGGAGGAGGAGGAGGCGAGGCAACCAAGGCCAAGCAGGAGGCGGCGCCTCGTCGGCCATCGAGCGAGTCGACAATGCCAGCACTCCAACGGGGGGCGCGCCGGGCATCAGCCTCGTGCTTGAGACGAAGACGAGCGTTGTCTCCCCGCGACACGTCAATCCTGAGCAAATGGACGACGCCAGCAGGCTCGCGAAAGGCTTGCTGGGTGTCGCCCTCGTACCTGAGACGACGGTGCAGTCAGCCCCCGACGTGACCTCATCACCGCCCGTCGACCAAGAGGTACCGACCGATTCCCATCCCACGCCTCTCGAATTTAGCCTCGACCCGCCTAGCGGCTCCGCTTTGGCGGACGCTCTCGTAGAGGCGAAACCGAACCCTCTGGGGTTTCGTATGCGGTCACCTTGGGACTGGCTGACGGACGTCTCGACCTACGGGCCCTCTAGGTCCGAGGAAGACGACGAGCCCAGCGTCTGTTGGGATTTCTCCGGACTTGGCAACCCTAGTGCCATGCGGGGCTTCATGGCCGCATGCGACTGCTGCCTTTCCGACTGTTCCGACGGTAGCCGTAGCCTCGGCGATGAGGACTGCGGCCCGAGCCGTGAATGTTTCCATGTCGATCTAGGGGGTCCCTCCGAAGACAACCATCTCGGCATGCCGGAGGACGGTGATCTCCCTAGGCCGGTGCCTCGCGTTGACATCCCGCGGGAGCTAGCTGTGGTCCCCGTTCTGACGGGGGGTCACGACCCACAACTCGAGCAAATCCGCGGGGTGCAGGCCAGGCTCGACGAGGGAGCAGGAGCGCTCGAGCCAATCCGCCGGGACATCGGGCAGGCATGGGCGGGCCAACCTCCGGCCGGAGAAATGCGTCATCTACCCCAGGGTTTCCAGCACCGCATCACCGGCGATGTCAGGGTCAGGCCGCCACCCGCATCCAGTGGGGTCGGTCAGAACCTGGCTGCAGCAGCAATGCTCCTCCACGCGATGCCGGAGCCATCAACCACCGAGGGGCGGCGAATCCAGGGAGAGCTCAAGGATCTCCTGGAAGGCGCCGCGGTCCGGCGGGCCGAGAGCTCCGCCTCCCGAAGGCAGGGGTACCCCTCGGAACATCATGCCGCGACTTCCCGATTCATGCGGGAAGCCTCGGTCTACACCGGGCGCACGCGCAACACAGCGCCTGCGGCCCCGGGTCGCCTCGGCAACGAGCACCATCACCGCGATCGCCGGGCCCACCTCGACGAGAGGGTGCGCCGAGGCTACCACCCCAGGCGTGGGGGACGCTACGACAGCAGGGAGGATCGGAGTCCCTCGCCCGAACCACCCGGTCCGCAGGCCTTCAGCCGGGCCATACGACGGGCGCCGTTCCCGACCCGGTTCTGACCCCTGACTACTATCACAAAGTACTTGGGGGAGACGAGACCGGAACTGTGGCTCGCGGACTACCGTCTGGCCTGCCAACTGGGTGGAACGGACGATGACAACCTCATCATCCGCAACCTCCCCCTGTTCCTCTCCGACACCGCTCGTGCCTGGTTGGAGCACCTGCCTCCGGGGCAGATCTCCAACTGGGACGACCCATTGTACACCTGGATCCTCTCCTTACGCCTATAAAAGGAAGGACCAGGGCCCTCTTAGAGAGGGTTGGCCGCGCGGGGACGAGGACGAGACGGGCGCTCGCGTGAGGCCACTCGCTCCTTCCCCCGTGTGGACGCTTGTAACCCCCTACTGCAAGCGCACCCGACCTGGGCGCGGGACGAACACGAAGGCCGCGGGATTTCCACCTCTCTCACGCCCATCTCCGGCCACCTCACTTCCCCCCTTCGCGCTCGGCCTCGCGTCGACCCATCTGGGCTGGGGCACGCAGCGACACTTCACTCGTCGGCTTAGGGACCCCCCGGTCTCGAAACGCCGACAACAATATAGTGGTAAAATAGATAGATTAAAATAATAAAATTTATATATGGTTAGAAACACAAATGAATTATAAAACCTTTTCTTATAACAATATAACACACATTTGTATATAAGTTATCGTAGTATTATATGTTTCCATTGCAAATAAGCACCTACCTAGTTTATCTATATAATGTAAATTAGAGAATTATAGTTGAATGTTTATGAAACTTTGTTGAGATGCGAACACTATATAACTAAAGTGGAGAGTTATAATTGAATGTTTGTGAAACCTATTGAATTTTATTATTGAAAATCACTAGAAATATAAGGTTGATATATTTATTTATCATATAAATAAGTTTTAATATTTTAAATGATATATATAATTTTTGTAGTATATAATTGTAATACCCAAAAATATATTCAAAGAAAGTAGAGTTGATCTCCTTAAATGTTTTGCCATCTACTCATTACAACATGGAACATCCTAATTGAGTGAACAAATAACTAATAAAAATACTCCATGCATCATATTGGAGTTTTGTTTGTGCATTGAATAAAGATGTTAGTAATTTGAGAAATTTTGAATTTAACCCAAAGAAATAATTTAGGAAGTTAGAAATAATATATAGAAGAGAAAGAAGAAATACTATGGAGCACAAAATAAATCCATAACTAAATAAATTCATCCCACTGATATGTCCAAGCTGAATATTTAAATTGAGTACAAATTCTTTTGCTAAATTTGAATTCAAATTTTAGATTTGAATAAAGTTTGAACTTGTAGTTGGCAATAAAACAGAAAATAGAAGCAGGAAAATAATTATGTGGAGCAACATGTCCAAAAGTAATTACTTGTGTAGGGTAATAAACAAATAAATAAATAAAGTAAAATGAATACTACATCACTTGTTGGTTTTTGATTTTGAATATTAAATATGAAACCGGAGTCAAAATTTAAATTTGGAAATGGTTCAAAATGTGACGGAACCTCCCAAGTAATTAGGCCCACCTACAGTTGTCCTTGTCCAACGGACTTCAGACAACCCTGTAGGTGCCCCTGAGTTACTTGACAAGTTCGGTATCTTTCCTTACCTTACCAGGAACGATTCACCCGTCTTGCAGACATTACAGAACATCGGAGATAAAGAAATGCGGAAGCGATTTACATAACTTACATTTATTTTAAAAGCAAGCTCAAGTTGTTTTATTACAGACCAGAACTAAAAACGAGTGCAGAGTAATAATATTATACAAACCAAGGGAGGCAAAAACCCCTCCCGATAAGTTTTAAGTAAAAAGGTCTATACGGAGGACCAAGTCCTCCCGCACTTCAGTCTTGTCTTTCTTCCTTGGGAACCACCCTGGCACAGAAGCAGCAGAAATCTGCTACTTCCTCACCTAAAAACAACGAAGGGATAAACCCTGAGTATGGAATTACTCAGCAAGACTTACCCGACTAAAGAAAAGACTCTCAAGGGTATGCTGGCTTTAGGGAGTCAAGGTAAGGCTTCTCAATACTCAAAGACTCTGTTTTGCAGAAATGCTTACTAAAGTGGATCCTTAAAAATCCAATTTTATTTGTCAAGTTAAGTTCAATTACCTGCAACTAGAGTTCTTTCTACCCTAGTTCAATCGCTGGTCCTGCACTAGCCAATTTCTTAACAAATACCCATCATCTTTAGTGGAATGCTACGTGTAGGGTAGTGACCAAGTCTTCATAACCGCGAAGGTACGGCGATCCGAATCGATTATACTCAGCTGAGGATCTCCAATCACACGACATATGTAGCACTTAACCCTTGCATATGTCAACCCGCCACCGAGGTTCTTAAGACCGGATCAGGTTCACGCAAACCGAGAGCACAGATACACCACCGTCCAGCCTCTTGCCACGGAGGGTACACGCTACTCTCGCCACCGCTCCACGCCCATTTCGTGTTATCTTATTCCGGCCTTAGTCTGCCCGAGGCAAGGCTTACCCATGACGAGGCATGTGACCAGCTAAAGGGTCCTCGATCAACAAGCCTACATCGAGACGGTCCTTAATCGACTCAGACGGAGACACTACACCGAGACTCCTTTCTCGTGCAAGTCACCCGCCCGGTCTCAGCTTAATCTTTTCAAACCCAAAGTTTGGTACCTGGCAGAGGTACATCTTTTCCAGATGTTGAATCCATCAAGGCCCTGATGGATCCACCATCAAATTTTATTTTCAAAAACATCCCACCCACTTTTGCCACATCATCTTTTGTAAAAACAAAACATTTTGTTTTTCTAAAGCAAGGCTAAGCATCAAAATCTTTTGTAAAACGGGTGATCAAGGAAGGTAATCAAATTCAAGGAAGGTAATGCAGGAATTGTTTTAGCAATCAACTCCTATCACCTAATGCATCAATCAAGTGAGAAAGATTTTTAAAAACATCAAGGAAGGTGGCAAATGCACCGGGGCTTGCCTTTGTTAACAGGTGAGTCCTGCTCGGATCCACAAATATCGAAATAAAAGCAGTTGCCTGCTTGAGGATCTGAGGTTGGTGGTGTCCCCTCTTCAGTGACTTCTTCTTCTTCTTCGTGTTCTAACATAACCATATATATGCATAAGAATGGATGCCATGGGATGCTCATGAGGATGCAAAGATAATATAGACTTATTATCTAAGTCTTGAGTACAACTTTCCTTCACGGTACTCCGAGAACCTAGGGTTTCCGGAGTCGGTAAAGGAGTTCACAGGGCAGGGGTGGTTTTGGGTTCTAGTTATCAAACATGGTCCAAATCAACTCAAATTCTACCCAAGGCTTCTAAATATTTCATTAAGTTCCCATAAAAAGTTTGGGCATTTTTGGACTTACCAATTATTTTCTAAAAATCTATAACTATTACCTTTAACCCCTTTAAATACCCTAAAATTTCTTATTTCCACTAAAAATCACAAAACTATTTTTATTAAATTCTAGAGAAAATAAGGAGCCTAGGAAAATTGGTTTCACAATTTTAGGATTTTTCTACCATTTTTAACAGATTTCTAAAGCTGGCTAAAAATAGAAAAAGGAAAATAATGAACAGACTTGGGCTGAAATCAGTCCAAGTCGGCCCAACAACAGCAGAAACATGCCCACGCGCGCGAGCCTGAGGTAGTTTTGCACAGAGGCCCTTGGTTTAATAGCTAACTCGAATCAGGTTTGTTTACTGTTTCACTGGGCCACTGACGGTTTACAGAAAACCCCTCCGACTCCTATTTCTTCGCATGGCTAGGTCCCCGACGCCGTTCACGCGCGGCCGTGCTCCGGCGAGCACCTGTACCGGCCGAATGGGGCAACGGCTAGGTTCTCTGAACGGCAGACATGAAATTGGGGCTACCCTGACCATTTCCCCCAACCTAATTGCAACTAAGACCAACTACGTAGCTCTGGCCACGGTGGCCGTGATCATGGCGGCTATACGGTTGTGTTCCCGGCGATTGGTGGCGATATAATTCAATTAAGTGGGGCAGTGAGCATTGTGGACATACAAGAATGTACGAACAACACAAACAACGACAGGATTGGACCTGATTTGCGTTGGCCGCGGCGGGTTGTTCTTCGCGGTGGCGGAGAACGAAATTGGGGGAAATTGGAAATTCAAGCTCGCTGGTAGATGATTGTGGCTAATTAGCGGTGGCTAGTTAGCTGACGACCTCACGGAGCTAGTCACGGGCTCAATTTATAGGGGGAGTGAGCGGTGGCCGCGAATTTTGGACGAGCACGCGGCGGCCGGAGGTGAGGAAGAATACTGGGCGCGGTGAATACGTGTCCAGAGGCGTGGCGGGTGTTCCGGTGATCGACAGGGAGTTAGAATAAGTCGTGGCGGTGCGGTGGAAAGTGAGAGCCACACGGCGCACGGCCGGGAGGCGGCGGTTCACCGGCGAGCCTATCGCTCCGCCGCAAAGCAGAGGGGGAGGCACGGGAGGGGTCACCGGAGTGGAGCCCAGCTCACGGCGGTGAAGATTTTTACTGGGTGATGCTTATCTGATGTCCACGGCGCACGAATCACGGCGAGCGGTAATCGACGGCGACGGTCACCGGCGATGGGCAGGAGGGGTGAATCGTGATCTTCTTCAGTTGAGCTCTACTGTACCATGGCGAGTTTGGTTCAGACAGTCTGACAGAGCGATTTGCAGGGGGTTTTCCTTCCAATTTCATGTGGCAACAAGTCTAAGTCTCTGCATCAAAGTTGTAGTGCTATGTACCAGCTACAAATCGACTATAGAGATTGAACTCATTAGGGCACTGGATCATGTCTGGAATTGGGTTTGAAGTTGGTGATAATTCACTGCTAGTCTGAAAATTCAGACCAAATCAGTCTGACAGCCTGACTTCAGGCTTAAATATCTCTGGATTTTTCTCAACAAGTGAGCTTGCAACCTTAAGCGAAGTTGTTCTCTTTTGATAGATCTTCAAATTTGGTGTGGTGACCTAGGGCAAAACCTCCTTTGTTTAGAAGTTACAAGGTCACAAAGATGAGTACAATACACTGGAATTAGACTTAGTCAAAAGAGTTCAAATGTGACTTTTTTGCAAATAAGTCCAAAATCAAATATTTGGCTTTCAAGTCCACACATTTGGGAACCAAGGGACTTAAGAACCTTATTTGACTTGGTTTTTGCACTTTAGTCCAAAAGTGGACCAATTTTGCACATAGACCCCTAGGGTTTAGTTTTAGGGTTTTCCAGGGTTTCATTTAGGGTTTCTAATATCCTAGGGGTATAAATGAGATTCAACTTTGTTTTTGGGGATATTTTATAGCTATTTCACTAAAGCCTTTAGGTTTTCTCAATTTGGGTTAAGTTTTAGCCCCTTTAATCCTTGGTTAGGGTAAAGCTTCCTATCCAGGGTCCTATTTGCAAAACCTTAAAACAATACAACTTGTTTGAAATTTTTGCCTAGTGAATGCACTCTAGGTGTATCAAACATATGCAATGTCAATGCTTATGATGCCATGCTCAAGTTTTAGTCATAGTAACACCAGGAGTGTTACATCCTTCCCCCCATAAAAGAATCTCGTCCCGAGATTTAAAGTCCTAGGGTGAGTAATGGAAAAGGAAATGTGTCACATTTTTATTTCCTTATTTCTGGTACAAGGCAGGGTGGTGTGGGGTTCATTCCTTTATTGCCATAACTATATACATTTTACAAATTACATGAGGCTAGAAAGCCTGGGAAATTCTTATTCAAGAAGTCTTGAGTTTCCCACGTAGCCTCTTCCTCAGAATGATGGTTCCATTGTACCTTGTAGAACTTGAGAGTCTTTCTCCGGGTAACCCTGTCCTTTTGATCCAGAACTCGAATAGGATGTTCTGAGTACGTTAAGTCTGGTTCCAGGACAACATCTGTCACTTCAATGGTTCGATCGGGAACCCGAAGACACTTCTTCAATTGCGATACATGGAACACATTATGTATCGCAGACAATGTTTCGGGAAGTTGAAGTTGATACGCCACTGGCCCATATCTTTGAAGAATAGGAAAGGGACCAATGTACCTGGGGGCAAGTTTTCCCTTTACCCCGAAACGCGATACTCCCTTCATTGGTGAAACCTTTAAGTAGACGTAGTCTCCTTCCTGGAAGTATAAGGGCATTCGCCGTTTGTCTACATAACTCTTCTGACGAGCTTGTGCTTGCTTCAGATTACGAATAATTTTCTGAACTTTATCCTCGGCTTCTTTCACCAGATCAGGTCTAAAGAAGCACCTCTCACCAGGTTCAGACCAATTTAGCGGAGTCCGACACCGTCGTCCATATAAAGCTTCAAAAGGTGCCATCCTAATACTTTCTTGATAACTATTATTGTATGAAAACTCCGCCAAAGGTAAACATTCATCCCATTTTGGTGAGAAATCCAGGACACATGCCCGCAGCATATCTTCAAGTATTTGGTTCACTCTCTCAGTTTGTCCACTGGTTTGAGGATGATAGGCCGAACTGTGGAGTAACTTAGTACCCAGGGATTTATGAAGTTCTTCCCAAAATTTGGATACAAATTGTGGTCCACGATCCGACACTATAGTCTTTGGAACCCCATGCAAACTGAGAATACGGGCGACGTACAACTCCGCATAGGTAATGACGTGATATTTTACCTTGACAGGGAGGAAGTGGGCGATCTTGGTAAATCGATCAATGATAACCCAAATAGAGTCATACCCTTTTGTGGTCCTGGGCAATCCCACAATGAAGTCCATGCTTATGTCTTCCCATTTCCATGTTGGTATTGGTAATGACTGCAATGGACCGGCAGTCCTCATGTGTATGGCTTTGACACGTCTGCAAGTGTCACACTTAGCCACATAGCGTGCAATTTCAATTTTCATCTTCGTCCACCAGTAGTGCTGTTTTAGATCGTGATACATCTTAGTGCTTCCCGGATGAATAGAATAGCGACTAAGATGCGCTTCATCTAAGATTTGCTGGCGGAGTTCTTTATTCTTTGGCACTACTATGCGGTTGTTAAACCATAACACACCTTGATCGTCTTCCTTGAAACATTTGGCTGTTCCAGCCCTTATCTTCTCTCGTATGTGCTTCATACCCAGATTATCCTTTTGAGCATCAATTATCTTTTGCAGAATGATTGACTCAAGCTTTAGCTGATTTAGAGTCCCTTGTTGGATTATTCCCAGGTTTAACTTTTCCATCTCTTGACATAAAGTATTGTCAGAGGTTTTTACCATAAGGCAGTGGCAGGAAGCCTTACGGCTTAATGCGTCTGCCACCACATTGGCCTTGCCTGGGTGATAATGGATCTCCAGCTCATAGTCCTTAATAAGCTCAAGCCATCGTCTTTGCCTCATATTTAACTCTGACTGGGTGAAGATGTACTTCAAACTTTTATGATCTGTATATATGTGACAGATATTTCCCAGCAGATAGTGACGCCATATTTTCAGGGCATGAACCACAGCAGCTAGCTCCAGATCATGAGTTGGCTAATGCTCCTCATGTCGGCGCAACTGCCTTGAAGCATACGCAATTACTCGGCCTTCTTGCATCAGTACACAGCCGAGCCCACTGCCAGATGCATCACAATATACATCAAAAGGCTTAGTGATGTCCGGTTGAGCCAATACCGGAGCAGTGGTTAATAATGTCTTCAATTGCTCAAAGGCTTCATTACACTTAGAAGACCAATTGAACTTAATATCATTCTTCAATAAACTTGTGATTGGCTTCACAAGCTTAGAAAAATCGGGTATGAATCTGTGATAATATCCAGCTAGTCCAAGAAAACTCCGGACTTGGTGAACAGTGGTTGGGGGTTTCCACTCCAGAATATCTTTGACCTTGCTAGGATCTACCGCAATTCCTTTAGCTGATAACACGTGCCCCAAAAATTGAATTTCCTCCAGCCAGAACGCGCACTTGCTGAACTTGGCATACAGCTGATGTTCCCTCAGGCGCGTTAATACAATCCGTAGATGCTGAGCATGCTCCTCTTCATTTTTAGAGTATATCAAAATATCGTCGATGAAGACCACCACGAACTTGTCCAACTCGGGCATGAACACCGAGTTCATCAAATAGGTGAAGTGGGCAGGAGCATTTGTGAGCCCGAAAGACATTACCAAGTATTCAAACAATCCATACCGCGTAGTAAATGCGGTCTTCGGTATATCCTCGGGCCGAATACGGATTTGGTGATAGCCCGACCTGAGATCAATTTTGGAAAATACCCTCGCCCCAGTCAGTTGATCAAATAAGATGTCGATCCTTGGAAGAGGGTACTTATTCTTGATGGTGACCTCATTCAGGGGTCGATAATCCACGCACATCCGCAAGGTTTGATCCTTCTTCTTAACAAAAATGGCGGGGCAACCCCATGGGGACGAGCTTGGCCGGATGAATCCCTTATTCAGTAGATCTTGTAATTGAATCTTCAATTCCGCCAACTCATTAGGGGGCATACGGTACGATCTTCGGGAGATAGGAGCCGTACCGGGCTTTAGCTCAATTACGAATTCTACATCTCTTTTAGGGGGCAGTCCAGGCAAATCTTCCGGAAATACATCTGGAAACTCACATACTACCGGAATGTTCTTGATCTCCGGTACAATGGCTTCAAATATTCCACCAGAAGCTTTGGCTGGATTGGTTACGGGGAGAGACAAAAGAATTTCTTCTTGATTATAGCTCAACCTGACGGTTCTGAGTTCAGTGTTGAGGATTGCCTTGTGTTGGGTTAACCAATTCATACCCAAAATTACATCTATATCCTGGCCTTTCAGAACAATCATGTTAGCAGGAAAGTTCTGTCCGGCCATTGTTACTGGCACTTCATAGGCCACTTCTCTAGTAAAAATGTGTCCCCCAGGTGAATGAATTTTAAATCCCTCTTTTGATTCATGGCATGCAATGTGATGTTGCTCCACAAATTTCTTGCTAATGAAGGTATGCGAAGCACCAGAATCAAAAATAATAATTGCAGGGTGACTGGCCACGGGAAACGTACCCATCATCACCGGCTCTCCTTCCGGTGTAGTGGCCACTTGAGTGTAGTATACACGCCCCGTTTTCTTGGTATTTCTCCCCACAGCATTACCCTTGGGCTGAGTAGACTTCCCAGTTCCTTGCTGAGCATTGGATTGATTTTGCTTGGGGTATGGGCAGTCTTTGATAAAATGTCCTGATTTGCCACAGTTGAAACACCCGGTTGAAGAGCTGGGCAAGGCAGGGAATCGAGTGCCTGGGGCACCCGGCTGATTTGGGGAAGTGGAGGTATTGTTGGGGCGGATAATAATGGGCTGTTTGAAAGGAAATGCTGGTGGACGAGAAAAAGTACGGTTTTGGCTAGAAGGCCGGATGACGAACCGTTGCCTCTTCGCCTGGCCCTGATTAGGCCTCTCACCACTGAATCCCTTATTCTTCCCAGAACTTGCGTATTTTGCTTCCACAGATAAGGCTGTACTGACAGCCTTTCCATATGTGAGATCAATACATGTGGCCATCTTTCGCTGCAACAGGTCATTTAGACCTCTTATAAAACAATTCTTTTTCTTCAAATCAGTATTCACCTGGTCGATGGCATACTGCGACAGGTGATTAAACTTGTTAAGATACTGATTGATGGTGTCTCCTCCTTGTTTCAGCTTCATGAATTCCTCTTGTTTCATATGCAGCACCCCTTCCGGTATGTAGTGCTCACGGAAGGCTGTTTTAAATTCTTCCCAAGTGATTTGATGGTTGTCAGGTTGGATAGCCACAAAATTTCCCCACCAAGTACTGGCAGGGCCACGTAGTTGCTGTGCCGCGAACAATGGCTTCTGCGTTTCAGAACAACGAAGAAGACCAAACTTTTGTTCAATAACTCGTATCCACTCGTCGGCTTCTAGCGGGTCTTCTACTTTGGTGAATAGAGGTGGACGAGTTTCGGAGAAGTCCAGATAGGTGGTTTCACGGGGACCTTGCTAAAAACCTCTTCCTGCCTGCTGCTGGAACTGCTGTTGACCCGCCATTTCCCTAAGGAAGCGGGTATTGTCTGCGGTGGCATTCACCAAGGCGGCAATCGCCTCGGCTAGCGTGGGTGGAACCGGAGGTGGATTTGGGGTGACATCCCGACCCCCAGAAGTTCCGGCTGCGTCCTATCCGCGAGTCCTGGTCGGCATCTGAGGCAAAAACATTTGAAATAAACATAATATGCCAAAGAGACCTTCCATTTTACATTACTATAAAAAGTAATAATACAGACTCGATATTACATAACAGGATACATTACCCATTATACAAAAGTTCAACCTATTATACAACAGTGCATTCAACAATACACTACTCTACTTCTATTACACCATTAGTCCTGCTTTCCGTTACTTTTGGGCGGCCTCATTGTCAGGTGTGGGAGTCCAGACGTCAACCAACCTCAAAGAAGGAGGGGGTTCAAAAAGGTCTAACTCCCCACCCAACGCGCGTCCCGCAACGTGAGAGGGTCCGGCTTCCGCCTCAGCAGAGTGTGCAGGCACACTAGGGTGTAATTGTGAGTATAGTATATGGACTTCCTCATGCAACGTATTGCAGTAGACCTGCAGGTCGTCGACAGTTGAGCTAAGTTCTTTAATTCGGGCCTGAGCCCTTGCTTCCTTAGCACATGCCAGCAAATGAGACTGTACTGCCCAGTCAAGTGCTAAGTCTCGATCAGCAAGCTGATCCTGCAGGTGACGGATGTCCCTTCTTAGTTCATTGATTCTATCTCCGTCTGCGACCCAAGCATCGGTCCGGTGTTGCAGCTCTGCTTGAAGTCGACTCACTCAGGCTTCAAGGTCTCCTATGGGGTCATTACTTCTGCTGCTGCTGCTTTCGTGTTGAGGGGCTAGTTGATGCCGGGGTACTCCAATTGGTCCCGTTGACTTACGTGTCGTTAGCCTTGTGCGTGGCGGCATCTTTCTAAGGGGGAAAATTTATTAGCATAATTCTTAGCATGATGCATGAATAAGTACAGAATCAACCTTAGTTGATTCAACCTTCTATACATTGCACTCTTCCTATCTGGTCTTTAAGATAGATTCTTCAGAATACTTAGGTAAAAAGAGAAAAGAATTTTTTTTAGGTAAGACTTTCGAAAATCCTTTTGAAGATGCCTCATAATGTCTGCAAAGAAGGGCTACGCTCCGATACCAGCTGTGACGGAACCTCCCAAGTAATTAGGCCCACCTACAGTTGTCCTTGTCCAACGGACTTCAGACAACCCTGTAGGTGCCCCTGAGTTACTTGACAAGTTCGGTATCTTTCCTTACCTTACCAGGAACGATTCACCCGTCTTGCAGACATTACAGAACATCGGAGATAAAGAAATGCGGAAGCGATTTACATAACTTACATTTATTTTAAAAGCAAGCTCAAGTTGTTTTATTACAGACCAGAACTAAAAACGAGTGCAGAGTAATAATATTATACAAACCAAGGGAGGCAAAAACCCCTCCCGATAAGTTTTAAGTAAAAAGGTCTATACGGAGGACCAAGTCCTCCCGCACTTCAGTCTTGTCTTTCTTCCTTGGGAACCACCCTGGCACAGAAGCAGCAGAAATCTGCTACTTCCTCACCTAAAAACAACGAAGGGATAAACCCTGAGTATGGAATTACTCAGCAAGACTTACCCGACTAAAGAAAAGACTCTCAAGGGTATGCTGGCTTTAGGGAGTCAAGGTAAGGCTTCTCAATACTCAAAGACTCTGTTTTGCAGAAATGCTTACTAAAGTGGATCCTTAAAAATCCAATTTTATTTGTCAAGTTAAGTTCAATTACCTGCAACTAGAGTTCTTTCTACCCTAGTTCAATCGCTGGTCCTGCACTAGCCAATTTCTTAACAAATACCCATCATCTTTAGTGGAATGCTACGTGTAGGGTAGTGACCAAGTCTTCATAACCGCGAAGGTACGGCGATCCGAATCGATTATACTCAGCTGAGGATCTCCAATCACACGACATATGTAGCACTTAACCCTTGCATATGTCAACCCGCCACCGAGGTTCTTAAGACCGGATCAGGTTCACGCAAATCGAGAGCACAGATACACCACCGTCCAGCCTCTTGCCACGGAGGGTACACGCTACTCTCGCCACCGCTCCACGCCCATTTCGTGTTATCTTATTCCGGCCTTAGTCTGCCCGAGGCAAGGCTTACCCATGACGAGGCATGTGACCAGCTAAAGGGTCCTCGATCAACAAGCCTACATCGAGACGGTCCTTAATCGACTCAGACGGAGACACTACACCGAGACTCCTTTCTCGTGCAAGTCACCCGCCCGGTCTCAGCTTAATCTTTTCAAACCCAAAGTTTGGTACCTGGCAGAGGTACATCTTTTCCAGATGTTGAATCCATCAAGGCCCTGATGGATCCACCATCAAATTTTATTTTCAAAAACATCCCACCCACTTTTGCCACATCATCTTTTGTAAAAACAAAACATTTTGTTTTTCTAAAGCAAGGCTAAGCATCAAAATCTTTTGTAAAACGGGTGATCAAGGAAGGTAATCAAATTCAAGGAAGGTAATGCAGGAATTGTTTTAGCAATCAACTCCTATCACCTAATGCATCAATCAAGTGAGAAAGATTTTTAAAAACATCAAGGAAGGTGGCAAATGCACCGGGGCTTGCCTTTGTTAACAGGTGAGTCCTGCTCGGATCCACAAATATCGAAATAAAAGCAGTTGCCTGCTTGAGGATCTGAGGTTGGTGGTGTCCCCTCTTCAGTGACTTCTTCTTCTTCTTCGTGTTCTAACATAACCATATATATGCATAAGAATGGATGCCATGGGATGCTCATGAGGATGCAAAGATAATATAGACTTATTATCTAAGTCTTGAGTACAACTTTCCTTCACGGTACTCCGAGAACCTAGGGTTTCCGGAGTCGGTAAAGGAGTTCACAGGGCAGGGGTGGTTTTGGGTTCTAGTTATCAAACATGGTCCAAATCAACTCAAATTCTACCCAAGGCTTCTAAATATTTCATTAAGTTCCCATAAAAAGTTTGGGCATTTTTGGACTTACCAATTATTTTCTAAAAATCTATAACTATTACCTTTAACCCCTTTAAATACCCTAAAATTTCTTATTTCCACTAAAAATCACAAAACTATTTTTATTAAATTCTAGAGAAAATAAGGAGCCTAGGAAAATTGGTTTCACAATTTTAGGATTTTTCTACCATTTTTAACAGATTTCTAAAGCTGGCTAAAAATAGAAAAAGGAAAATAATGAACAGACTTGGGCTGAAATCAGTCCAAGTCGGCCCAACAACAGCAGAAACATGCCCACGCGCGCGAGCCTGAGGTAGTTTTGCACAGAGGCCCTTGGTTTAATAGCTAACTCGAATCAGGTTTGTTTACTGTTTCACTGGGCCACTGACGGTTTACAGAAAACCCCTCCGACTCCTATTTCTTCGCATGGCTAGGTCCCCGACGCCGTTCACGCGCGGCCGTGCTCCGGCGAGCACCTGTACCGGCCGAACGGGGCAACGGCTGGGTTCTCTGAACGGCAGACATGAAATTGGGGCTACCCTGACCATTTCCCCCAACCTAATTGCAACTAAGACCAACTACGTAGCTCTGGCCACGGTGGCCGTGATCATGGTGGCTATACGGTTGTGTTCCCGGCGATTGGTGGCGATATAATTCAATTAAGTGGGGCAGTGAGCATTGTGGACATACAAGAATGTACGAACAACACAAACAACGACAGGATTGGACCTGATTTGCGTTGGCCGCGGCGGGTTGTTCTTCGCGGTGGCGGAGAACGAAATTGGGGGAAATTGGAAATTCAAGCTCGCTGGTAGATGATTGTGGCTGATTAGCGGTGGCTAGTTAGCTGACGACCTCACGGAGCTAGTCACGGGCTCAATTTATAGGGGGAGTGAGCGGTGGCCGCGAATTTTGGACGAGCACGCGGCGGCCGGAGGTGAGGAAGAATACTGGGCGCGGTGAATACGTGTCCAGAGGCGTGGCGGGTGTTCCGGTGATCGACAGGGAGTTAGAATAAGTCGTGGCGGTGCGGTGGAAAGTGAGAGCCACACGGCGCACGGCCGGGAGGCGGCGGTTCACCGGCGAGCCTATCGCTCCGCCGCAAAGCAGAGGGGGAGGCACGGGAGGGGTCACCGGAGTGGAGCCCAGCTCACGGCGGTGAAGATTTTTACTGGGTGATGCTTATCTGATGTCCACGGCGCACGAATCACGGCGAGCGGTAATCGACGGCGACGGTCACCGGCGATGGGCAGGATGGGTGAATCGTGATCTTCTTCAGTTGAGCTCTACTCTACCATGGCGAGTTTGGTTCAGACAGTCTGACAGAGCGATTTGCAGGGGGTTTTCCTTCCAATTTCATGTGGCAACAAGTCTAAGTCTCTGCATCAAAGTTGTAGTGCTATGTACCAGCTACAAATCGACTATAGAGATTGAACTCATTAGGGCACTGGATCATGTCTGGAATTGGGTTTGAAGTTGGTGATAATTCACTGCTAGTCTGAAAATTCAGACCAAATCAGTCTGACAGCCTGACTTCAGGCTTAAATATCTCTGGATTTTTCTCAACAAGTGAGCTTGCAACCTTAAGCAAAGTTGTTCTCTTTTGATAGATCTTCAAATTTGGTATGGTGACCTAGGGCAAAACCTCCTTTGTTTAGAAGTTACAAGGTCACAAAGATGAGTACAATACACTGGAATTAGACTTAGTCAAAAGAGTTCGAATGTGACTTTTTTGCAAATAAGTCCAAAATCAAATATTTGGCTTTCAAGTCCACACATTTGGGAACCAAGGGACTTAAGAACCTTATTTGACTTGGTTTTTGCACTTTAGTCCAAAAGTGGACCAATTTTGCACATAGACCCCTAGGGTTTAGTTTTAGGGTTTTCCAGGGTTTCATTTAGGGTTTCTAATATCCCAGGGGTATAAATGAGATTCAACTTTGTTTTTGGGGATATTTTATAGCTATTTCACTAAAGCCTTTAGGTTTTCTCAATTTGGGTTAAGTTTTAGCCCCTTTAATCCTTGGTTAGGGTAAAGCTTCCTATCCAGGGTCCTATTTGCAAAACCTTAAAACAATACAACTTGTTTGAAATTTTTGCCTAGTGAATGCACTCTAGGTGTATCAAACATATGCAATGTCAATGCTTATGATGCCATGCTCAGGTTTTAGTCATAGTAACACCAGGAGTGTTACACAAAATAAATAGAAATGGAAATAAAACAAAAAATATATATAAAAAAGGGATCACCCACCTACACACTGGGCCGAAATCATCTCTGTCCGGCCCACTCCTTCCCTTCTCCACCCCATAGCCCACCCGCTTCTCTGCCCTTGCGTGTGCTGGCTGCCAGCCGGACCCCACATGCCAGTCTCACCCTCCCTTTGGCGTGCGTCTTCAGCTCGCTGACGGGTGGATCCCTATGGTCAGCTTCATCCCCTCAATAGAACTCACGCGCACCTCGGGTTGTTACGATAGCTACGCCGCTTTGACCGGGGCAACAAGCTCGGAACCATCTCGGTGTTGGGATATGTACCTCTTGGGAGCCCGCGGACCTCTCCTGCTGCCTCACGCCAGACCCCGACTGAAGCAATCGAGAACTGAGTGAAGTGAGGGTGCGGTGCGGACGGGCTCGGTCCGCTGCGGGTGATCTCCACCTCGCCGTCGATAGGATCTGCGTCGTGGTTCTCTTGCGCTTCTCTAGGCTTGGGGGATGGTGGATGTGGCCGGGACGTTGGGAAATCGTCAACCGAGCTGACTTAATTCCTCGCCGTCGACCGACCTTCCGTCGCGGAGTTGCTCACGCCGTGGCCGTCCTCGTTTCCGCCCCCTCTCGCGGTAAGAAATCCATCATCCGGTTCACCAATGTCTCCTCTACGTGTACCATGTCTCGGATCCATGTTTAGGGCTAAGGTTCGTGGGATGGTGTTGCCTGGCCATGGCCTCCGCCGCAGTGCAGACGCCGATGTCCTGGCGCCGCCGCCGTCGTGGGGGTGAATCGTGGGCCATCGGATGGTGGCTGATCGGATAGGATTAGATGTTGGGAACGGTTTAGTCTAGACGAATGGTGACCGTAGGATATCTATTTGGCGGTCGGGATTGGATTCGGGTGCTGAGTGGATGGATGCAATCGGGACCGTTCGATCCGGATCGTGCGCGCAGGAATCAATCTGAGTATTTTAAATCCCGGTCGTTGATTGTTTGGTCGACGGCTCTGGGCGCGTACCGTTTCGATGATAGGGTAATGTAATCTGGGCCATAGGATCTAATCTGAACGGCTAGAATTTGATCATACCCCTTCGCGGCAGCAACTTTTCAGAAGAGCCCCTAGATTTATTCAGAATAAACCCGCAGTCCACTCAGGTGCACCACTGAGTCTTGGATCCTTTTGTGCTCTAGCCCCTGGAGTTTCTGATAATAATGCGCCAAGTCCAGAGAACAATAAAAATAGAAAATTAAGTATATAAAATGATTTTTAATACAAAAACAATACTAGAAACTTGTATAATTCATATATAATCCATTTTAGCTCCAAATTGAGTCATTCCAGTTGCAATAATTTTGTATTAATATTGTCTACCAACTAGTAACACTGTTTAGCCATGAAACTTGAATTAAAATTATTCATTTGGATTAATCTATTCTAAGCACTAAATAATTTCCGAAATTCATAACTTGGTAACCGCAACTCCGAATTTAGTGGTTCTTGTTTCTACGATCTCGTAACGTCGCGTAGATCATTATTATTCAGTTTGTTCTTATGTTTGGTGTGATGTCAATTCTGTCTATACCATGTTTGTTTGTATTGCTACGACTAGCGCGAGGACATGTGTCATCTGAAAAGCAAGTGGGTACCTGGAATCTCAAGTGCCAGGCAAGTTGTGCCCTTGATTCACTTTTGTTACCCAATAATGTTCTTTATAATCATTTACCATGCATAGGTTTAATTTTGATGGGACCCGATAGGTCACCCTAGATTGTTTATCTCATTACCTTGTTTACCCCTGAATCACTTGGGTAGTTTGCTATTGCTTTATATGGTTTTGGGATAATCATTTATTATATCCATGTTCCAGTTATTTTGTTATTCTATTTATGTTCATATCAAGATCATTATATTATTGTTAATTGGAACATGGAGCTTAACTTGAGAAACACGTGCCACCACAAGGGAGGAATGAGACCCCTTGGCTAACTAATTAGGAAAGCTAGTGGAAGACTACCTTACCCGAAAGGGGCAAGGGCAGTAGGGGAGTTGCATGCAAGGAGGTTCTCGGGTTGATTTGCTACGATGGCGGTCAGACGGGGGATTCTTGCAAGTGCTCTTCCCATAAACTGTAGCGGGTTTTTGAAAGCTAGTGGAACTTTGTAAAGGCCTCGTAGTGGATCCCTAGCCATTCACCTTGGTAGTGTCTAAGGGCCTAGCTAACCCTGGCGACATGGGAAACACGACTTGTGGGTAAAGGTTACAACCTCTGCAGAGTGTAAAACTGGTATACTAGCCAAGCTCACGATCATGAGCGGCTCAGGACTCTCCGATGATTAATCTATGGAACTTAAATTCAATTTGTCATTTGCATTGCATGGGATCATTTGTTAATTTTGTTCTATTATTATTTATTATGGTTTGGTATTTACTTACACTTAGTAATTGCTAATAAAATTTTGAGCAACTTATAAAAGCAATGCTCAGCTTTAACCATTCTCTTTGATAAGCCTTACACTTCATGAGCTCCCACCTTTGGTGAGTTCATGTCACATTATTCCCCACAACTTGTTGAGCGATGAACATGTGTGAGCTCACCCTTGCTGTCTCACACCCCCCACATGAGAAGATCAGGTACCACTGGATGAGGCGCATGGTGGTTGTTGCGTTGTGTTCGTGAGAGGTCTAGGTCGTCGTCTCCCAGTTGACTTTCTCACGCCAAGGATGTATTTTTAGATCCTGTTATATTTATCTTTTATTTTGTAAGTCTTCCGCTATGTAATAGATACTCTGATTATATTGTGACATTTATCTCTATACACTCTGTTATTATATATGTTGTCTTCTTTTGGCGTATGTATGAGATGCACCCAGCTTTGTCCCTTAAAGCCGGGTGTGACAGAAGTGGTATCAGAGGAAATGTTGACTGTAGGACGAAACCTAGATAGAAATGGACAACCCTTACCTACTTACCTTACTCTGATTCATTCTATACTTATCTTACCTTGATCCTATCTCACCTTTTGTTGTCATACTCTGATTACTCTTATCTTTTCTACTCTAAGACAAGATGGATTTCACACCTTGGAATCCTACATTTATGAACTTTTTAAGAGATATGAGACCTAAGACAAAACTAAAACTATTTTCTCTATTAAAAAATGTTGATTGATTGTTCTGATGATGAATGCTTGATTTGCTTCTTTGATTGATTGAAACATTCTAGTTGGGCATCTTAGCATGTACCACTATAAGGTAATGTATTAGCTTTAGTGGGTGACACACTAATCTACTTAGCCAATAAATCCACCGCAGTAACATTCCCTGTAATTACTCGCCTTGTCTATAATTCTTCCTTTCTTACCCTGTGTTTCTAACCCAGATGGGCTACCACTATAGTGTTAGAAGAGAGCACTATAGACGTGATCCTTGGTATGTCATGGTTAAGGAAGGCAAAGGCAGTATATACATTGTGCTAAGGGAACCGTAGAACTCACCAGTTCCAAAGGACAAAGATTTGAAGTTGAGATTGCAGTAACTACCACCATCAAACTAGTGGCATTCTTAGTAGATGAGAAGTTTGTGGGTGGCAACATCCGTGCAGTTAGGGATTTTCCGGATGTCTTTACAGAGGAATTATTAGGGATGCCACCAGATAGGGAAGTTGAGTTGGTCATTGATCTCTTACCTGGGACTGCTCCTATTTCTAAACGACCATATAGGATGTCCATAGAAGAACTAAAGGAACTTAAGAAGCAATTAACAGAGTTACAAGAGGCTGGGTACATTCGTTCGAATTCTTCACCTTGTGGAGCGCCAGTTCTGTTTGTACAGAAGAAAGATGGATCACAAAGGATGTGCATGGATTATAGGTCCCTTAACGATGTCACTATGAAGGACTAGTGTCCATTACCCCGCATTGAGGATTTATTCAGATGAGAGATGCAAGGGTATTCTCAAAGATTGATCTCCGACCGGGTTATCACCAAATGAAGATTAGGCCATCGGATATTCCCAAGACAATTTTATCGACCCGATATGGTTTATATGAGTTCACCGTTATGTCATTTGGACTAACTAATGCACCAGCCTATTTTATGGATCCAAAGAATAAGGTGTTCATGATCTGGACAGGTTCGTCGTGGTTTCATTGACGATATTTTTTTCAAGAGTGATAGTGATCATGAGGAACATCTGAGATTGGTGCTACAGAAGCTATGAGATAGTCAACTCTACGTCAAGTACAGTAAATGCGAGTTCTGGATTGACGAGGTGCCATTCCTTGGATATATCATTTCTAATGGAGGGATACCAGTGGATCCTGCTAAAGTCAAGGAGATAGTGGCATGGAGCATACCCACTACAGTTATAGAGATTCGGAGTTTCTTGGAACTTGCAGGATATTATCGGAGATTTATTGAAGGATTTTCTAAGATTGTTAAACCTATGACCTCGCTTCTAGAGAAGGGTAGAGAATTTAAGTGGGACGAGAAGTGCCAAGATAGCTTTGATCAATTAAAGAAGAGATTGATGTCACCACCAGTGTTGGTTATGCTAGATCTACAGAAGGGATTTGATATCTATTATGATGCATGTGGCCAAGGCTTAGGATGTGTGCTAATGCAAGAAGGACGTGTGATCGCCTACGCGACTCGTCAGTTGCGGAAACACGAATTGAACTACCCCGCTCAAGATTTAGAACTAGCAACCGTCGTGCATGCGCTTAAGATTTGGAGACATTATATTATAGGAACCAAGTGTCAAGTATACATGGATCATAAGAGTTTGAAGTACATATTCACATAGAAGGATCTCAACCTTAGGCAACGCCGTTGGTTGGAGCTTATTAAGGATTATGATTTGGAGACTCACTATCACCCGGGCAAGGCAAAATTTGGTTGCAGATGCCTTGAGTCGAAAGGAGCATGTTCATTCAGCTGTTGTTGCCCAGCTACCCGATGAGATTGTTGAGGATTTCAGGAGACTTAATCTGGGGATTGTTGCTCACACTGAAGGAGTTATTATTGATGTGGAATCTACTTTGGAGCAAGAAATCCGCAACGGACAAATTGGTGATGCTAAAATACAAGAGATTAAGGATCTGATTACTGAAGGACGAGGTCTGGAATTCACGGAGGGTGAGCGAGGCACCGTATGGTTCAAGGATCGAATATGAGTTCCTGAGATTGATAGCCTTCGTGAGACTATTTTAAAGGAGGCCCATGACTCGGATTATTCTATTCATCCTGGTAGTACCAAGATGTATCAGGATTTGAAGCGGAAGTATTGGTGGTATGGATTGAAGAGAGATGTGGCTGCACATGTGGCTATGTGTGATGTGTGTCAAAGAGTTAAGGCTGAACACCAAAGGCCAGTTGGACTACTGCATCCACTGAATATACCCAAGTGGAAGTGGGAAGAGATTGGTTTGGATTTCATTATTGGATTGCCTCGCATCTCGAAAGGATATGATTCTATATGGGTTATTATGGATAGACTGACCAAAGTGGCTCATTTCATTCCGGTCAAGACTACTTATAAGGGATCTCAATTGGTAGAGTTATATATGGCTCGGATTGTGTCTCTACACGGTGTACCGAAGAAGATCGTTTTGGATAGAGGATCACAGTTTACCTCCAGATTTTGGAAAAGTTTTCAAGAGAATGTGGATACAAAGTTGAATTTTAGTTCGGCCTACCTCAGACTGATGGACTGACCGAAAGGACTAACCAAGTATTGGAAAATATGTTGAGAGCTTGTGCCCTTCAGCATGGTAGTAGTGGGATAAGAGTCTACCTTATGCTGAGTTCTCATATAATAATAGTTACCAGGCCAGTCTAAAGATGTCACTGTTCGAGACTCTATATGGCAAGAAATGCAGGACTCCTCTATATTGGGATAAGACTAGAGGAAGACAATTCCTTGGACCTGAACTTATTCAAGAGGCAGAAGATCAAGTCCGTATAATTCGAGAGAATTTGAGGGTAGCTCAAACCAGGCAAAAGAGCTACACAGATAATAGAAGAAGACCACTGTAATTTAAGGAAGGTGATCATGTGTACCTCAAGGTGTCACCACTTCGTGGAATGAGGAGATTCAAAATTAAGGGCAAATTGTCCCCTCGCTATATTGGACCATTCTTGATTTTTAGGCAAGTTGGAGAGATGGCCTATCAACTCAAGCTACCTGATAATCTATATGATGTGCATAATGTATTTCATGTATCTCAACTTAAGAAGTGCCTTGGTGTCCTTGAGGAATAGTTACCAATGGAAGAGCTCAATGTTCAGAATGATTTGACTTACACGGAGTATCCGATCGAGATTCTTGATACCTTGACACGAGTTATAAGAAATAAGGTTATAAAAATGTGCAAAGTACAATGGAACCATCATGGAGAAGATGAAGCTATATGGGAAAGAGAAGAAGAGCTTCGTATAGATTCTCCCCATCTTTTCCCTAGTCCTCCCTAAATCTCGAGGACGAGATTCTTTTTAAGGGGGTAGGATTTGTAATACCCAAAAATGTATTCAAAGAAAGTAGAGTTGATCTCCTTAAATGTTTTGCCATCTACTCATTACAACATGGAACATCCTAATTGAGTGAACAAATAACTAATAAAAATACTCCATGCATCATATTGGAGTTTTGTTTGTGCATTGAATAAAGATGATAGTAATTTGAGAAATTTTGAATTTAACCCAAAGAAATAATTTAGGAAGTTAGAAATAATATATAGAAGAGAAATAAGAAATACTATGGAGCACAAAATAAATCCATAACTAAATAAATTCATCCCACTGATATGTCCAAGCTGAATATTTAAATTGAGTACAAATTCTTTTGCTAAATTTGAATTCAAATTTTAGATTTGAATAAAGTTTGAACTTGTAGTTGGCAATAAAACAGAAAATAGAAGCAGGAAAATAATTATGTGGAGCAACATGTCCAAAAGTAATTACTTGTGTAGGGTAATAAACAAATAAATAAATAAAGTAAAATGAATACTACATCACTTGTTGGTTTTTGATTTTGAATATTAAATATGAAACCGGAGTCAAAATTTGAATTTGGAAATGGTTCAAAATAAATAGAAATGGAAATAAAACAAAAAATATAAAAAAGGGATCACCCACCTGCACACTGGGTCGAAATCATCTCTGTCCGGCCCACTCCTTCCCTTCTCCACCCCACAGCCCACCCGCTTCTCTGCCCTTGTGTGTGCTGGCTGCCAGCCGGACCCCACATGCCAGTCTCACCCTCCCTTTGGCGTGCGTCTTCAGCTCGCTGACGGGTGGATCCCTATGGTCAGCTTCATCCCCTCAACAGAACTCACGCGCACCTCGGGTTGTTACGATAGCTACGCCGCTTTGACCAGGGCAACAAGCTCGGAACCATCTCGGTGTGGGGATATGTACCTCTTGGGAGCCCGCGGACCTCTCCTGCTGCCTCACGCCAGACCCCGACTGAAGCAATCGAGAACTGAGTGAAGTGAGGGTGCGGCGCGGACGGGCTCGGTCCGCCGCGGGTGATCTCCACCTCGCCGTCGATAGGATCTGCGCTGTGGTTCTCTTGCGCTTCTCTAGGCTTGGGGGATGGTGGACGTGGCCGGGACGTTGGGGAATCGTCAACCGAGCTGACTTAATTCGACCCATCGACCTACCTTCTGCCACGGAGTTGCTCACGCCGTGGCCGTCCTCGTTTCCGCCCCCTCTCACGGTAAGAAATCCATCATCCGGTTCACCAATGTCTCCTCTACGTGTACCATGCCTCGGATCCATGTTTAGGGCTAAGGTTCGTGGGATGGTGTGGCCTGGCCATGGCCTCCGCCGCGGTGCAGACGTCGATGTCCTAGCGTCGCCGCCGTCGTGGGGGTGAATCGTGGGCCATCAGATGGCGGCTGATCGGATAGGATTAGATGTTGGGAACGGTTTAGTCTGGACAAATGGTGACCGTAGGATATCTATTTGGCGGTCGGGATCGGATCCGGGTGCTGAGTGGATGGATGCAATCGGGATCGTTCGATCCGGATCGTGCGCGCAGGAATCAATCTGAGTATTTTAAATCCCGGTCGTTGATTGTTTGATCGACGGCTCTGGGCGCGTACCGTTTCGATGATAGGGTAATGTAATCTGGGCCATAGGATCTAATCTGAACGGCTAGAATTCGGTCATACCCCTTCGCGGCAGCAACTTTTCAGAAGAGCCCCTAGATTTATTCAGAATAAACCCGCAGTCCACTCAGGTGCACCACTGAGTCTTGGATCCTTTTGTGCTCTAGCCCCTGGAGTTTCTGATAATAATGCGCCAAGTCCAGAGAACAATAAAAATAGAAAATTAAGTATAGAAAATGATTTTTAATACAAAAACAATACTAGAAACTTGTATAATTCATATATAATCCATTTTAGCTCTAAATTGAGTCATTCCAGTTGCAATAATTTTGTATTAATATTGTCTACCAACTAGTAACACTGTTTAGCCATGAAACTTGAATTAAAATTATTCATTTGGATTAATCTATTCTAAGCACTAAATAATTTCCGAAATTCATAACTTGGTAACCGCAACTCCGAATTTAGTGGTTCTTGTTTCTACGATCTCGTAACGTCGCGTAGATCATTATTATTCAGTTTGTTCTTATGTTTGGTGTGATGTTAATTCTGTTCATACCATGTTTGTTTGTATTGCTACGACTAGCGCGAGGACACGTGTCATCTGAAAAGCAAGTGGGTACCTGGAATCTCAAGTGCCAGGCAAGTTGTGCCCTTGATTCACTTTTGTTACCCAATAATGTTCTTTATAATCATTTACCATGCATAGGTTTAATTTTGATGGAACCCGATAGGTCACCCCAGATTGTTTATCTCATTACCTTGTTTACCCCTGAATCACTTGGGTAGTTTGCTATTGCTTTATATGGTTTTGGGATAATCATTTATTATATCCATGTTCTAGTTATTTTGTTATTCTATTTATGTTCATATCAAGATCATTATATTATTGTTATTGGGAACATGGAGCTTAACTTGAGAAACACGTGCCACCACACGGGAGATTCTTGCAAGTGCTCTTCCCATAAACTGTAGCGGGTTTTCGGAAGCTAGTGAAACTTTGTAAAGGCCTTGTAGTGGATCCCTAGCCATTCACCTTGGTAGTGTCTAAGGGCTAGCTAACCCTGGCGACATGGGAAACACGACTTGTGGGTAAAGAGTACAACCTCTGCAGAGTGTAAAACTGGTATACTAGCCGAGCTCACGGTCATGAGCGACTCAGGACTCCCCGATGGTTAATCTATGGAACTTAAATTCAATTTGTCATTTGCATTGCATGGGACCATTTGTTAATTTTGTTCTATTATTATTTATTATGGTTTGGTATTTACTTACACTTAGTAATTGCTAATAAAATTTTGACCAACTTATAAAAACAATGCTCAGCTTTAACCATTCTCTTTGGTAAGCCTTACACTTCATAAGCTCCCACCTTTGGTGAGTTCATGTCACATTATTCCCCAAAACTTGTTGAGCGATGAACATGTGTGAGCTCATTCTTGCTGTCTCACACCTCCCACAGGCGAAGATCAGGTACCACTGGATGAGACGCATGGTGGTTGTTGCGCTGTGTTCGTGAGAGGTCTAAGTCCTCATCTCCCAATTGACTTTCTCGCGCCAAGGATGTATTTTTAAATCCTGTTATATTTATCTTTTATTTTGTAAGTCTTCCGCTATGTAATAGATACTCTGATTATATTATGACATCTATCTCTATACAATCTGTTATTATATATGTTGTTTTCTTTGACGCATGTATGAGATGCACCCAGCTTTTTCCTTAAAACCGGGTGTGACAATAATTAAACTTAAAACTATTTGTAATTAGTAATTAGTGATAAAATTAAGTTTTAAATGGTCTTACGGAGCTTTTTTTTGGATAATATCAGATGTTTCATGGTTTTTTCGAATACAAATATGGAATCAAATAGAAAAAAAGTAGATAAATAAAATTCGAATACATCCATTTGACATCCAGATTGAAACCGAATACGAATACAGATATCTATATTAGCAGTTTTAGCGAATATGAATAATTCAGATTTCCAGACATCCATTTTCACTCCTAAGCACAAGATTGTCCATGAAACTCACTAGCAGGAGCAACTCAGTTCTTGATCTTCTTCTTGGCCCTCAGCTGCAAGGAGAAAAGCAAGAGACAGTTCGTTAACTTTGTTGGGCTTCAATGCTTTACAAATGGCAAGACAAAGAAAGATGCTAGCCTACATACATACAGGCGCGATACTTTCCAATGCAATAACACTAACCTGGTTGCTGTGACCACACTTCTTCTTGCGGCAGTTGACAGCCCTAGGGTGCAGGCGTGCATAGCATCTGTAGAGAAAGGGTACAACATGAGGACAATGACCTAAAAGAGCTTCCTGATACCATAACTTGGAGCCAAAGGGACTCTAACCGAGTTGGTTATGTGCTATGATTAGCGCTCCTTATGTCTAAATTCGACTGAGCAAATTTTAATTGAGGATTAAAAAAATCCCCTCATTAATCCCACGACAAAGCACAGGTCTAAAAACTGGCCCCAATCGTTCTCACACGGCCTACTTTATGGGTGAATGGAGATTGGGATGAAAAATCCTAGCAGATGTTGCAAATGTGCCAATGGGAGGGTGATGATGAGATAGCATGGAGGTTTGGCTGTTAGGGACACTTCAGTGTCAAATCTGTTTACAATGTTCTGAATTCAAATGAAACAAGTCCATTTCATAAGAAAATATCGAAAGGAAAATTCCAGCTAAAAGAAAAATCTTTCTCTACCTTACACTGAATAATGCAATTTTGACAATGCTAATATGATTAGAAGAAAGTGGCTTGGTGATCCTACCTGGTACATTTGCATTTGTAATGAATCTGTTTCTCATCTTTTGTTCCATTGTAGTGTAGCTGGGCAATTAATGCAAAGTGCAATGGTGCTACAAATGTACCTAGATCTTTTGAACAATGTTGGTTATGGGTTCAAAAATGGCTCCCATCTGGAAAAAAAAAGTTCCATGCTGTAGCCTGTAGGGATTGCTGCTATTTGCTGGACAATATGAAAAACTCAAAACAAACTAAGCTTTGAAGACAAATATGTACAACAGTACAAGACCCAGCTAATAAAAAGTGTACATGCGCCGCCTTTGGTGCACATGGTACATATATCAAATTGCGACAATTGATTCTAGATCCACCCTCCCACAGCCCTCTCGCTGCCCTGTATTTTTTGCAAAAAACACCCTCCACCACTTCTACACTGATCTGTGCACAAAGGGAGGGTGTGAGAGGACGTTGGATCTAAAATGGATGCTCATGATCATGATTTAATATATGCACCAAAGTTCTATGTGCACCTAATATGTTCCCTTTTTATATGCATGTGTGTCCATGGGAAAAGATCCCAAGGCACTAATGCGTAATGAGAGATGCATGAGAAGGCTAAAAGGAAAGGATGGAATATACCCAAAAAAATTAGTCTTGAATACGAGTATATAGAAAACAGCTATCCATGTGGCTAAACCTTGACAGATGGTTTCTGTTGGGTTTCAACTCTAGCCTACCCCAACTTGTTGTGACAAGATGGCTATGGTTGAAGGCGTCACCACAATGCTAAAGATTGTGGTGAGGCTCCTTAGAAAGAAACGGACAACAGTTGCCCTCAGTTGGTTTAAAATCCACATGGGTTGGAGTGGTTAGTTTAAAATCGACACCAAACCAATCCAACCCACATGGATCGAAGTGGATACATGCACATTTAAAAGCCCTCGGTTGTTTTGCGATCTGGTGGTTGTCTCGCAAGTTCTAGCAGTTGTACGGTTTTTGGAAAGACTTATGATGGTTTAGACCTTCTGTTACGTTGCTACTATCTCTTGTGATTCTTAGGATTCAGGTGTCTTGTGGTGGTAAGGCTAGCTAGCTGGTCTCTGACGTTAATTTCGTTATGCAATTGTGGAATCCTCTCAGTTCGAAAAAATTTATCTTTCCTACATTGGTTCCTGCAGAAGTAAATGCACGTGTGGTTATCAATTCCCCATTCGATGCAAAGTTACTACAAATAGCACTCGTCGCTATAATTCGAGATAACGTTTTCGAACAATAATATTAGCAAACCTTCCATTCGGGTTCACAGAAATGTTAAAAAGGCGAAGGCGTAAGTGGTGACTTACTTGCGGCAGATCATCTTGTCCTGGTTGTACTTGCGAGCGAGCGCCTGCAGCGAGGGCTCAATGATGCCACCGCGGAGCCTGAGCACGAGGTGGAGCGTAGACTCCTTTTGGATGTTATAGTCCGCAAGGGTGCGGCCATCCTCCAGCTGCTTCCCGGCAAAGATCAGCCGCTGCTGGTCCGGCGGGATCCCTATGGAATGGAACAAACACAGCCTCTTAGCTCCTGCGCTACATGCATAATACTATTGCTACCAAAAGGTGGGCTGGCGCGCTCGCGTACCTTCCTTGTCCTGGATCTTGGCCTTGACATTGTCGATGGTGTCGCTGCTCTCGACCTCGAGGGTGATGGTCTTCCCTGTCAGCGTCTTCACGAAGATCTGCATCTTGTCGGACCTGGCCGTTCTCCGGGCTGCTGTGATTGCTGCGACGGCGGCTTCTCCTCTCCGAGGAATAGGACGGCGGCGGCGTCGCGTGCGGTGTTTTTATACGTGGTTGCGGAGGTGGTTTTAGGGTTTGGTGGAGTGATATGGGCCGTTGAAATCGGGCAGTGCGTTTTGCTTTGTGCTCTTCGCCCATTGGATATGGTGGACAGCCATTGATTTGTTTTTTAGATTTCTACTAGTATAATGCCCGTGCGTTGCGACGACAAAAAATATATTTTAAAAAATATTAGAGTGCTGGTCAAAAAAAAATTAGATTACATGATAGTGCTGGTCAAAAAAATTAAACGAATTATAAATTGAAACAAAGTATAATCTAACTTATTTTAAACTAAATGCTTATTTGTTTAGGGTTATATTCTGCTTAGATTATATAATCTAACTTAGGTACCGTCTGATAGTCCTCCTTGTAAGTGATTCTCCACGAGAATCACTCCTAAGCCAAACAACTAAATCTCACATAGATTTAAGCGGGGAGCAGACAAGTGCTACATTTACACTCAAATTCAATGCCTCGGGTGCCCGACAGATACCATTATTGGAGGTTCAATAATTATAATGACAGTACAAACCAGAAGCAAAACTATTCTGAATTATGATCATATTCCATCAAGATGATGAATGAACAACAAAGATAACAAGTAGGGCACGGACAGCTGAACTAATAGGTGGCTAGCCTTCAGAACAATATTTGCATACCAGCACGGTAATTGAGAAAGCAAATAGAGTCCTAACTACAGGAATGGCTTCTTCTGAATCGATTAAGTCAAGGGTTCCTCCGAATCTTCCAGTCACGATAAGTAGAGGTATGCATCAGTTCCTACGAGAAAACATAAAAAAATAATAGCGATCAACTGAATGACAAGAGTGTTAGCTTTGTTGTACTTCTGCAAGATGGAAACTGATGCAGCAATATAGTATTTGTGATCCGAATATCCGATGCTAATGGAACATCTCAGGAGTATAGTAGCAAATTCGGAAAGCTAAAAATAATGTGGAAGAATTGGCATATATGCTTAACTTCCCAGGGTTTGTGTGTCAATATTTTAACCTTTACTTGCGCCTCACAAAATAGGAGTAATCATCATTCATAAAGTCCAAACCTCTTACTGATTTATGAAAATCAAAGAGAGATGAATACAACCATATTCTTCAGTGTGCTTAATATCTGAATATAAAACGTTAAGTATGTACACACCATATCCTTCCATAGAGATGATCTGCAAGTCCCCGCCGAAATATCGAGCATAAAGACGACTAATAAGAATCCCATAACCATATCCAGTCATAGTTACTCCTTCATTATGTACATCAAGATCAGGAGGGTTTTCTGCTGTATTAATGAGATACGTAGAAATTTTTGAGAGACCACTCCTTGGTATTCCACCACCTTCATCAGTAATCTGCAAAAGTATGGTTTAGTCGAACAGTTCATACTTCATACCAGATCATGAATAATCGAAGCTATTGATTTTTGCTAACATAGGTGCAGAAGATACAATTTTGTCGGTTGAATATCACAATTAATGAGAAAATTCTAACAAAAGGCGCTAGCCAATTAGTTGGATTGGCTATCTGTTAGCATCATAAGGGTGTTTATTTACATTTCTGTTAGTTGCATTTGGCTATAACCAGAAGAAAAAAAGTCAGCTGACATTGCTGGATGATTATTAATACGGGTCTTGTCTCCTCGGGCCAGCAAGAAATAAATAGAGTGAACTTCCCTTAAATCTCTTTTACTCATTAGGCTACCATGGAACCATGCAAATACAAGAAAAGTCCAGCATCAGGATCAAGGTCGGCTGTAAAAATGAAACTACTTCGCACGACATCAATGTCTATTTGTCTTCTAGGCACATATAAGACTGGGTCAACATCACTCAGATTTAAAGACATCTCACAACTTTAGTTCTATAGAATTACTTTTGTTTTGTTTGCCTAGCACAAGTACCACGAAGAATAAATTAACATACACATAAAAATTAATGGAACTGTAAGCTTGATTTTTTTAAAAAAAAATCAGCACCATGTTTGAGACTACAAACTTCCAATATGAAAAGGTAATGAGGTAATGTGAATCTTAGGTAGAGTTACACCTTAATAGTCACGTCCTCTGCTCCATCAGCAACTATGATTCGAACCGGAGGTGCAAGTTTATCAGAATCCATATATCGTTCCTGTACTGCGCGAAGGGAGTTCTTCACCAGCTCAAAAATCATGAGATGTAGATGTGGTGTAACATATCTGCGATCAAGAGTTCAAGAATAGATCAGAATATCATTTAGAAAGACTCCACGGTTTACTTTTCTGTTGGACAAAAGATCTTTTAGAGTTTTAGGGCCAACAAGAAAGACAAAAAATGTAGCATGGAATGATTTGAAAAAGGTTAGTATCAGTACACCTTACTTGTGAACTACAGTATGTTTAAGAAGGTCCATGTCCACCATGTCAAGGTCCACATCCGGGGAGTGGCGCTGCAGCAGGTCGAGCTCATCGAGGAGCCGGCCCAAGAGGTTCATGTCTTCAGTGGCACCCTCGAGCGCCACCTGCACCTGCTCGAGTTGCCGCTTGACCTCCATCTCCTCCTTGAAGGCGCTAAAGAACTCCTCCTAATTCAAGATGGCTGTGAGAATTCCTACCCATAAATGCAGTTGTGAATAAATACAACATCTAGAGGAACAATCTACCTGAAAGAAAGGGTGTCAAAGTGGATCAATAATGTCAGCACGAGAAATAGCAAGTGCTTAAAAAAAATCAAGTAAACTAATTATGTTTTAGCTAATAAATATCATCTTTACTCAAGTCAGAAATCGAATAATAATAACATGTCACCTACTGCACTGTCTGTGCAAACAACAAGTCCATAGCGACCATCCCGTGACTTGCTTTCAACCCAGTTAACACAATTAAACAATGCAGCTGTTCCACCATAACATGCATTCGAGGAGTCAACTCCTTCAATATCAGTATTGCCAGATTCCTGAATTCAAATGAAGCTATTAAACTGTGGCTGAAGCAAGCTCAATTTGAAATTTTCAAGACAACCATTGAAAATAAAATGAATTATTAAGTTTTTTAGCTTTATCAACAAGCATCACTTGTCATGCCTGAAAGCTTCAACCATCTAAGTTTTTTTAAGTATTGAAAAGATTTTTCGTAATGAAAGAAACAAACCTCAAATATATGCATCAGCCATGTCTTTATAGACTTGCTCTTGTGTATTACTGTTTCACTGCCAACTTCCAAACGTCCAATGCACTTTGGGTCAATGTTATAATTTTTCAGGAGGGACTTCACCACTGTCAAGCTGAGCCAATATCTTAATAAGTAAGATTTATAACAAAAACATTAAATGAGAAATAAATATTGTCTGCTATTCAAAATGAAATAATATTGTATTAAATTGCATTGATTTAAACAGGTCATTACCATTTGCATTTTACAAATGACAGGATAAAGGTAAGGGATCAAGGAGGACAATTGTTTTCACAAATATGGGAACTTATATTCTGGTGTTGAAGGCACAATCAAATAGCTTAAAATCAAGCATTGCAAAGAGCTATATTTTGGCTTAGCAATGGCCCTCCCTTACTTAATTTTGTGCATGACCATACATATAACTTCAAAATAAAAAGACGATCAAAATAATAGAAAATAAGAAAAGAAATATAGAAGAAGAAAAAGACAGAAAACAATGACAATTGGAGCATTAACCAGTAAGTAATCAGAAAAAAATACCTCATCGAAATAACATCCTCAACTTCAGTGCAAAATGCCATACTTTCCTGCCCAAGCCCAATGGTATACTTCCCTTTGCTCACGCCATCATGTGTTTCCAACTCTTCCTATAACAAATATCATGTAAATTTTTAGTGCAGCACAACAACTACCAAACAGAATGACACAGATACTAATAAGATGACGACAAACTTGTTTGAGCGAACGCAATAACCAGTTCAACCTAAACGTTTAAGCTATTAGGAGAAGATAGACGATCTACTTATACACTTCAACACCCCAGTAACGTGCAAATCAAGGAGTTGGCCCATGAGGTTCATGTCTTCAGTGGCGCCCTCGAGCGCCACCTGCACCTGCTCGAGTTGCCGCTTGACCTCCATCTCCTCCTTGAAGGCGCTGAAGAACTCCTCCTAATTCAAGATGGCTGTGAGAATTCCTACCCATAAATGCAGTTGTGAATAAATACAACATCTAGAGGAACAATCTACCTGAATGTCGCCAAAGTAACGACCATTGTGGTTTCCACCAAAGACATACATCTTCTACTGAATCACCATAGCTCCATGCTGCAATCATCACAGACAATAGGTCACTAAATGAGAAATTGCTATAGTTTTATGACTATTGCATATGTGAAAAGGACAGAAATGTTACCTGACAGACCCCCACCTTTTTTGATTTTTCACCCTGCCATTACCGAATGAATAAAAAGGTCGATCTCTTGATCACTCGTAGACTTCAATAATGGTGTTTTCCCTTGGACATAGTGGATACAAATTATACAATGGTGAATGGTGTACATTACTTCAACAAGCCAATGCATATAAAATTATTGTTTGTTTAGTTACTGTGTTGATTAATTTAGGTGCCAACCATTAATCAAGAGGACGGAGTATCTGGCATTGAACCAACTAAAAATAAATGACATGTATTTGCCTTATGCAGCCTGTCTTCCTCATATTACCAACTTGGTTTGCTAAGAAATTATCTGTGGCCTTGCAAGTTGGTATGGTCGTTAGGATCATTGACAATGACAATAGAACACTTTAATAAATTTTTTAGGTGTACTTTGGATAGAATTTAGTCTGCAAGGAATCTCTATCAGGAAAGGGCGAAGGAAAGATCATCAAGGTTGGTGACCCAGTTTATGTTATGGAGGTGTTCGCTTATTCTAATGAAGCCCCAGCCTGTATATTATTGGCTTCAATATCTCACAAATTCATTACAATCGAATACAAGAAAAAAGTGAGCCTATGTACTCTACCTTAACCTATAAAAACAAACCATGAAGTTGTTGGGCTCCTACAGCCTCTTTAAAGTCAAGTGTCAATGATGTACTATATTGGACAATCACTGATTAAGTAACATGCTCCTACCCAAAAAAAAGGAATTAAAAACGCCCCAAACACATATTATAGACATTCAGCTTATTAAGGGCATTTTCAATTGTTACATACAGTAATTGTAATCAATAATTCTTCTTACGACAGATAGAGTGACAACACTTGCTCATGCAAATTGAGGAATTAACTGCTTCAGGACAGAGTCTAAAGCTGCAGCTTAGTGAGTTAAAGTCTAAATTAGCATCTGAAGAAAATAAAAGTGCACCAGAGCAAGTGTTCCTCTACTTGAATGGCCTTGCTCCTCCAACAGATGGATTTCAGAGCCTATGTGATCTTGTCTCCACCAGCTTCCACACCAAATACGCGTACTTAAATGGCCTACACACACTCAAGAAATATATGAATCAGAATTCACAATCACTTGCCATTTAGCCAAAACAAAAAGGTAATAGCAGTTTTCTTAAAACAGATAGACATGTGTTTGGGTTTAAAAAATGCACAGTTTGCACAATCCCAAAATACATGTGTTCCTCTACTTGAACGGTTGGGGAAATTTTAAAGAAGATGATAGGATAAAAAAAAGCAATTGCATTGACAAAGCATACTTTGTCCGAGTTGTAGTGTATTGTAGAGCACTGAAGTTTTCAGAACCATATACTAATACATTAATGAGTGAATCATTATTCTTGTTGTAAAATAAATGTGTGCGACATACGAAGATTTCTCTGCCTGATTGAGATTGTGCAGCAGCGTAGTGTTGTTGGACTTGAGAAACGACGACTTGCCACCCCTGGCACCGCAACCACCACCTTCATTGGCACTCACCTAAGCCTGCAGATTAAGATACTCCTGCAACAACACCGCACCAGGTTCCCTAGTCCCGTCAGAACAATTGAGGATAGCAATCCATTCCAGTCGACATTACAATCAGAGAAACACCGAGATGTGTGTACCTGGAGGAAGGATTCGAATTCAATCTCATGATCGCTATCAGGGTACGACTCCGACAGGAAGGCCGCGATCTCCTCCTCGGAGACCACCTCATTGAGCCCCCTCAGCTTCTTCATCAGCCCTGGCACGTTCTTAGTGGTGACATGGCCGGAATCTCTCTTCAGAGACACGAACGCTGCCCGCACGGTGCAGAGCTTGGACGCGGCGTATTCGGCGAGCGGCCTGAGCGCGCGGCAGGTGGCCTCGAGCCTGGCGAGGTCGGCGGCCGCGAGCCCGCCCGAGGTCAGGACCTCCCCGATGAGGTGGCCTAGAAGCTCCTCGATGGGGAACGCGCGCGACGCTTTCTCCCCGGCCATGGATCGACCGCCACCGGGGGCCGGGTGAGGTGATGAAGCCTTGGGTCTCTTGGTCCCGATTGATCGGAACCATCCAAGGATCCGGCCGCGCGGGTCGAAATGGCGCCGGGGTCAGCGGGGAGCGGCGGCGGCAGAGGGGGCTGGTGTTGGAGACCGAATCAGATCTGGCGAACATAACGGAAACAAACAACTGCATTTTCCGGCGCAGAGGTAGGGGAACGAAGAACCAGCCCACGGATGCGAACATCACCTTGGCCTTGAGCGATCGGAGCTCGACCTGCGTGAATTGCCGGGGCGATTCCACGTGCGCCTTAAGCGGCTGCAAGATGAATCCAGATCAGAGCGGTCACGCGACCTGGATGTAATGGAGCCCCTGAAAAAAATGAGGAGATGGCGCGTCCCGCCGAAGAGACGGTGCGGCGCGGCGAGGAGATACCTTCCGAATTGATCACGGCAATCCCTCACCCTCTCTGGCGCGCGGTTTCCTTGCGCTGGACGGAAAAGGTGAGCAATGGCGTCCTGGTCTCCAGATTTCATGGGGGCCAAGGCGCAAAGGGAAAGTGGTGGAGACGAGAAGAGGAGGTAAGGGCAGGGTGGGTTCGGTTTCTCGAACTCGGGGATGGTGGAGGCGGGGGCATGGAGCACAGTGGGAATGGAAGGAGCGCGGGAGGCGGCGCAACGCACAGGCACCTTCCATTGATGCGATGCAAGATTTGGGGGGCGGTGCGGAGTGGACGCGCGGCAGAACGCACCACTGTGGACGCCTACAATAGGCTCTTAAGAAGTAGTAGAGATTGATCCTCTCTCTCTCTCACAAATGAAATTTTTGATTTTCACTCTCTCGCGGTAATTAAAATTATGTGCGTTTGTTTCGTTGGAATTGAATTCTATTTTAATAACTATAATTTAGACAAAACTAATTAAGTTTATATATTTATATATGTAATATATTTGTATATTATTCTAAATCATACAAGAAAGATGGTTATATACTATATTTATATTATAGCAAAGCAAGTAAAATAGTGTGCTATAAATTGTACATCGGAAACATAGTATGTAAATCTATGAAATTAATTTCCATCTCTCACCCTATGAATTTGAGATAGGCTTATATAATAACTTTGAAAAGTGGTGGAGTGTCACATTCTAAAAATTTAGCCTATTCTATTAGTAAGATTTCAATTCTTCAAAATGAAAGGAAACAAACGGGACCTTACTGATAATAAGACCATGTTTTCCGATAGCTTTTTTTACTATAACTAGTCGGTTGCCCGTGCTTTGCGACGGCTCACAATAATACCCATGTAAATTATCCACCAAAAAGATCACAAAATTTTTTATTGATTGTCTCCGCTCTCCGCATAATATTTTTTATTTGACTAACTGATATTGTTGTTTACTCCATCCAATATGTTTTGGTACAACACGGCCAATAAAGGGAGCGATTAGAAAATAGTTCACAACGATTGACTGAACGAATAGAGATTATAAAATGACATAATTCCACCATACAGAGACCAAATAAAAGGAAGTTTGTGAGCTCAAGTTTCTAAAATAAGTCACGTGATTGTTGGGAACTTGCTACGAACAAACCACCCGCGATGGCAGCGTACATTTGGCGCCCACCGTTCGTGCTACGAACAAACCACCCGTGATGGCACCCAAGAGAGCTAGCTCGAAGGCTGCCCCATCCATTGACGAAGCAGCGAAGGCGGCGCTGCTAACCGAGAAAAGGGCAAGGCCCCTGCAGACACTACCCATCAAGAAGCCTGTGAAGACGACGCTGCCAGCCAGAGACAGCGCAACGACCAACCAACTCCCGAGGGCAGCCTCCGCACGTGCAGCTCCGGAGGACAGCCACAGGAACCACCCCCAGGCTTCGCTCCGCTAGAGGGCGAGGACGCCACAGAGGACGGCAAAGTCATCGGCGTTTCAGCGGAAGAACAGCTATAGCTGCGGGCCCTTCGCATCAAGAACCACAACCTCCAGAAGCAGAAAGAAATCCTCGAGGCCAAGCGCCAATGTGTTTCCGCGCAGGCTAAGGTGCGCCAGATGATACGAGACGAGGAGCAGAGGGCTTAGGAACTCGAGCAAGAGATTGCGCTCATGCAGCGCGAAGGCCAACATGACCTGCAGCATGGCCCGCCCCTCCAACAACGCACGCCAGTCGAAGACCTATTCCTTCCTCAGCGCGGACCCTTCATCCCGCACGCCACAGCATTCCAAGGCGTCAACTACCTTGATGAGCGGAGTCCCCTGGCGTTGCAACTGCAAGTGTCACCATGGCCCGCAAACTTTAGGGCAGGGACCTACCCCAAGTACAACGGCAGCACCGACCCAACACAGTACATCATGACCTATCAAGTCGCTGTCGCATCATCCGGAGGGGACGACGCCACGATGGTCAAGTCCTTCATCATCGCCCTCGAGGGTCCGGCCCTAACCTGGTACACCAGGTTGCCCCCGTTGTCCATCGACTCCTGGAGAAGTCTCCGGGACAAATTTCTACTCAACTTCCAGGGGTACCGCCCAGTCACCGATGCCCTGGCCGAACTGTCACTCTGTAGGCAGCTGGAGAAAGAAACCCTGCGGGAGTACTATCCGCAAGTTCCTGACTCTTAAGTCACAACTGCCTTCGGTCGACGACCAAATTGCCATTCACTACGCCATCAGTGGCCTTTGGGCCGGCGTCCTTTACAGTCACTACATCAGGGACCCACCCAAGAACCTATAAGAGCTCTATCAGCTGTTTGAGAAATATGCCAGATCCGAAGAGCTCCACCAGCGCAAGGTTGAGTCTCAGAGAAACCCAAGGACCCTCCGCAGTCCAGCCGAACTTGGACAAGACCTTCGCAGTCAGACTCCGGTCGGGACAGCCGCAGTCAGCAGCAGGTGCATAACATTGCCAACCAGCACCCTGCCGGTGAGGCCCATCGCCGTCAAGATTATCCTCCCCAGGGACACGACAATGGCACCTGTGGTCGGGGCCGAGGACGGGCGCAGCAGCCGTGCAGATTTTACTGCCTGTTTTGCGGCGAAGACTGCGCGCACCCAACGAGGGACTGCCCGGAAACGAAGGCCACCAGGGACAGGATGTCTCAGGCGCAACCAGCCGACAACCCAAGAGTTGTCGCGCACACATATCAACACCATCTCCCACAACCATACAACCACGGCCCCGCTCAGCATCCACCTAACCATGCATACCAACACCACCAGGAGGTACAAGTCGTACCACCTCCACTACCGCCCCCGCACCCGCATCAGCCAAACATCCACAACCCAAATCACCCTCAACCACCAAAACAAGAAGACTTCGCTGATCAGCCGTATCGCGGAGTCATTCACATGATCACTGGGGGGTCCAGCGTCGACATCGACACGAAGCGACAGAAGAGGGACCACTACCGAAGTATCAACCACGTCGCCATCATCGGCCCAGTCGTGCAAACGAAGTGGTCCCACGTGCCGTTGACCTTCGACGCTAGAGATGTCGACCTGCGCAGCGCACCCAACATTGACACCATGGTAATCAACTGCAGCGTGGCAGGCTAGGACCTACACAAAGTCTTAGTTGACAATGTTAGCCAGGCGGACATCATTTTCCTCCACGCCTTCGACCGCATGGGCATCAGCCACAGTTTGCTTAAGCCTTCGGACAACCCCCTATATGGCTTCGGCGGCAAGGGCACATTTCCCGTGGGCAAAATAGAGCTACCTTTGTCCTTCGGTGTAGCACCCAATGCACGAAGTGAGCAGATCACCTTCGACATCGTCGACATGGTATACCCGTACAACGCCATAATGGGTCGGGGCTCCATCAACAAGTTTGAAGCGGCCATTCACGGACTTTACTTGTGCATGAAAAACCCGGGTCCGCAAGGCGTGATCACAGTCTATGGCAACCAGCAGACCGCGTGCAACATTGAAAGAGACTTCATTCCAGGCCAACGGAACGTACACTGTCTTACGATGCAGCGCGAAGCCCCCGAGGCTATCCGCCCAACCGCCAACGAGCATGAAAAGACACAGCTACAGAGCAACGATGGAACGAAGACAGTTCCCCTTGACCAGGCAACGCCCAAGCAAACGGTCATCATAAGCGAAGACCTGACTTCGCAGGACGAGGAGAGATTCATCTCCTGTCTTTCCAGAAATAAGGACGTCTTCGCTTGGTCTGCGCTCGACCTGGTCGGAGTCAGTCGCACTATCATCGAGCATAGCCTGGGCATCGACCCTTCGGTGCGGCCGAAGAAGCAGAGGCTGCACAAAATGTATGATGAAAAAACAGAAGCTGCCAAAGCCGAGGTACACCGCCTGCTTGAGGCCAATTTCATCGAACCAGACGCCTACCCTACGTGGCTCGCTAACGTAGTCATGGTGCAAAAGAAGAGTGGCAAATGGCGGATGTGCATCGACTTCACCAGCCTCAACAAGGCCTGCCCCAAGGATAATTTCCCGCTACCTCGGATCGATAAGATCGTCGATAGTGCGGCCGAATGCGAAGTCATGTCACTCCTCGATTGCTTCTCTGGCTATCACCAAATATATATGAAGGAGGAAGACAAGGCCAGTATCAGTTTCATCACGCCCTTCGGCACGTATTGCTTCGTCAGAATGCTGGAGGGACTAAAGAACGCTGGGTCCACCTTCTCTCGCCTCACCAAGACGGTGCTCGAGAGCCAAGTAGGTCAGAACATTTTCACGTATGTGGACGACATCGTCGTTGCCAGCAAAAACAAAGAGGATCATCTAGCCGACCTCGCAGAAACATTCGCAAACATGCGGGAAGCACGACTTCGCCTAAACCCTGAAAAGTGTGTCTTCGAAGTTCGCCAGGGGAAGATACTGGGCTACCTGGTGTCGCACCGCGGGATTGAGGCCAACCCAACCAAGATCTAGGCTATCATCAACATGATGCCTCCGCAGTCAACCAGAGACGTCCAACGCCTGACAGGCAGATTGGCAGCCCTCAACAGATTCATTTCCAAGTCCGCAGAGCGAAGCCTACCCTTCCTCAAGACACTACGCGGCGCAAAAGACTTTGCATGGGGACCAAAGCAAGCGACAGCCTTCGCATCACTCAAACAGCACCTGTTAGAATTGGCAACCCTTACAAGCCCCGACCCCTCGCTACCTCTGTTGCTCTACGTCGCAGCTTCGCCACATGCAGTCAGCGCAGCGTTGGTCCAAGAGCAGGACAGAGAGGGCACAATTTGGTAGTGTCTAGTTTATTACGTCTCTGAAGTCCTCACGACTTCCAAATGCAACATGATGGAGTTGGAAAAAATTGCTTACGCAGTCGTCATGGCATCGCGCAAGTTGCGCCACTACTTCGAAGCGTTCAAGGTGCGGGTCACCACGGACAGGGGACTCGGCGAATTATTCAGAAATCCGGAGGCGTCCGTCCGTATCGCCAAATGGGCAGCCGAACTCTCTGAGTACCACATCACCTTCGAGCCCAGGACAGCAATCAAGTCACAAGTCCTCGCAGATTTCATCGTCGACTGGATAGGGCCAGCACGACAGCAAGAAGAGCACTTAGAGAAGGTGTGGACCATCCACTGTGATAGAGCATGGTGCCATGCGAGGGCAGGCGCGGATGCAATTATCACATCACCCACCGGCGTCAAGCACAGATACGCAGCACGCCTCAGCTTCGCTCTGGAATCCGATAGGTGCACCAATAACATAGCAGAATACGAAACTGTTATCCTGGGTCTTCGCAAGCTGAAAGCGTCGGCGTGGCCACCTGCATAATCAAGACAGACTCTAAAGTCGTTGCTGGCCAGATCGAAAAATACTATTCAGCAAAAGACCCTGCACTTCTGCAGTATCTTACGGCCGTTTGCAGTCTTGAGAAACAATTCAAGGGTTTCACCCTGTAGCACGTGGACCGCGCTAAGAACGAAGAAGCCGACGTGTTGGCCAAAGCAGCAGCTAGAGGTGAAGCCCTGCCCTCCAACGTGTTCTATCACGTCATTGGCACACCAGCCGTCCGCAACCCAGAGGGTCTACAAATAACCACCAACGCCGAGGGCCATCGCATTGTCAACCTCATCATGGCCAAAGACTGGCGGGCCCCAATTACCCTGTTCTTGCAAGGATATTACCATCCAGGCAATGTCAACGAGGCCAAGCGCCTCAAACACCAAAGCCGGAACTTCACACTCATTGAGGGCCAGCTGTACAAGAAAGGGATCAATCAACCCATGCTCAAATGTGTCATAGAGACTGAAGGCCTCCAGATCCTGCGCGAAGTCCACAGCGGCACTTGCGGCTCTCACTCGGGGCCCAGGGCCCTCGCTGCCAAGGTGATCCGTCAAGGTTTCTACTGGCCCGCTATAATCTGCGCCGCAAATCGAGTCACGAGGTCGTGCGAAGCCTACCAGAAGTTCTCTCCCCATTCGGGCAACCCCTCGCAATTCACAAAGCTGATCGCCCACACATGGCCACTTCAACGCTGGGGGTTAGACATTGTCGGGCCACTACCCATGGCCCAAGGGAACCTCAAGTTCACCTTCGTCACTGTCGAGTATTTTACCAAGTGGATCGAGGCAAGGGCAGTATCCACAATAACATCAAAGACTGCCCAGAAATTTTTCTGGCAAAACATTATCTGCCGATTTGGAGTCCCGTCTGAGCTCATAGTCAATAATGGCAAACAGTTTGACAGCCAGGACTTCAGGGATTTTTGTTTCTCCATTGGCACCAAGCTTGCCTTCGCCTCAGTATATCACCCATAATCTAACGGCGTTGTGGAGCGCGCCAACGGCAAGATTTTCACTGCCATCAAGAAAATGCTTCTCGACGTCAAGAAGGGTAAATGGGCCAACCTGCTACCTGAAGCAGTCTAGGCGCTGAACACGACCGAATGCCGGGCGACTGGATTCACTCCCTTTCGCCTGCTATACGGATCGGAAGCCATGACCCCGCAGGAAATCAAACATGGATCACCACGGACAAGCGCTTCAGCCGTCCCTGATGTAGACGAACCAACTTCCAAGGACCTCATCGACGGAGACCGTGTCTTCGCCCTGCAGGCTCTCAACAAATACCAAGCTCAAACAAAGGCCTGGTGCGACCACGCAGTCGTCCCAAGAGAATTCGACGAAGGGGACCTCGTACTCGTCTGGACAGCTCGGACAGAGTCATGAGGCAAGCTGGAGCCAAAGTGGGAGGGTCATTTCATCGTCAAGACGAAGGCGTCCCCCAGCGTGTACAGGCTAACAACGCCATCCGGCAAGGACCTAGAGCATTCCTGGAATATCGATAATCTCCACAAATTTTTTGTTTGAATCCTCAGGGCCAACACACCCTTGTAATTCACCAAACAGTATCATTCCGGCCCGCACTCTTTTCCTCCCGGGGGTGAGGTTTTTAATGAGGCGGAGCCATGTTATATATCCGCAAAAATCCCCCGCAAAAACTAAGACAACATGTCGAAAAATACCGCATCGACGGTCTTCGGCATTCGACCACACCAAAGTCACCGCGAGGGGCAGCGCTGACTACCCTCGCGTGTGACACTCCGCGCAAAAGTCGCCTAAGGGTGCAGCCGGACTAGCACAATAAGTGTGCAAAATCGAAGTCTTTTCCAAAAGACTTTCCGTGCAAAAGTTGCCTAAGGGTGCAGCCGGACTAGCACAATAAGTGCGCAAAATCGAAGTCTTTTCCAAAAGACTCTCCATGCAAAAGTTGCCTAAGGGTGCAGCCGGACTCTCCATGCAAAAGTCGCCTAAGGGTGCAGCCGGAATAGCACAACAAGTGCGCAAAATCAAAGTCTTTTCCAAAAGACTCTCCATGCAAAAGTCGCCTAAGGGTGCAGCCGGACTCTCCGTGCAAAAGTCGCCTAAGGGTGCAGCCGGAATAGCACAACAAGTGCGCAAAATCAATGTCTTTACCAGAAGACTCTCCGTGCAAAAGTCGCCTAAGGGTACAACCAGAATAATAGGCACGCAAAATTGAAGTCCTTCCCAAAAGACTCCGTGCAAAAGTCGCTTACGGGCGCAGCCTAAACAACACAACAAGCAAGTGAAGATCGAGGTCGTTCCCAAAAGACTCCGTGCAGAAGTCGACTATGGGCGCGGCCGGAACAACGAAGTCGCACAACCTTATCACATAAATTACGGTTACATACACACAGCGAGGGCATCATACATCACATTGGCTCAACCTTCGGGATGATACCCATCTCCCTATAGTTGAACAACATTATCCTCAATTCCTTACCCTCGAAAAGATTTCGCAGCTCCCCCTCACCTACACTCACCCCAATCGGCAAGGACAACAAATCTCGCTTACCAGTCCCATCCACACGAAGACAACCACTCTCCATCTCACTATGATGACGCCTACCACTTCGCAACAATCCACTCACTCTCTGCTTCGCCACTGCCCTTCGCCGCCTATGCCCAGTACTCGTGGCCGGGAGCTCCTCGGAACCCTCCGCGCACAGCAAAGGCTCCGCTGCAGCCACATCTAACGCTGCAAAATAATCCAAGTCCTCGTCTAAAGACTCCTCCGTCCATGCAATCGAACTCCCAGAAACATCAGACTCAAAACACTTAGACACAGAGCCAAATGAATCGTCATCAGCAGCCACGGTCGAAGCCACCACAAAAATAACATTGTCAGTAGTGGTTGCGTGCGTAGGCCCAAACCTCAGAACCTACGCAGCAACCAAGGTTCAGTATCACACAGACAAAATTTACAAACTCCTCAACACCTATTCAGCTACCTGCGAAGACCTGGCCACGGCTGTGGGGTCTTTGGCCGCTGGCTCGGCAGCCGGCTCGGCTACCACCTTCAAGGCGTCTTCACTCGTCGGCGCAGGGGCTGGTGCGGGGTCTTCGCCGGCCGCAGTCGGCACGAGGGTCCCCGAGGGGCCTTCACCGGCAACAGATGGCGGCACTGGATCGACCTCCGCGGCCTCGGGCAGCATGCAGTCCAGACCACCAAGGTCCTCGACGTCTTAGGCATGCGCCATCTGTAGCAATAGCACACTCATTCAGCAAAACCACACATACCTGCACATATAACCACACAAAAAACAGCCTTTACCTGCTCTATTGCACGATCGGACTGCTCCCTGACCGCCTCTCGGCCATGCGGACCCCACATCCTATCGAAGAGCGCCCCCGCCGACTGCTTCAGCACAGGGTCTTCGACCTTGAAGATTTCACGTTCAAAGTTTTCGTCCGCTTGGTCGAAGACCTCGTAATGCCTACACCCCTCGTGGGACAAAGCATTAACGGCCCCCTCGCAGGTGACGAGGGAGGCGAAGGACATGAAACCTGTCACAATGGTCGGGAGCACCAGTAGCTCCTCCTGCAACCATTCAAGGAAGCGAAGGCCCGCTTCTTGGCCGGGCACTTCAAAGTCAGCGGTCCGCACACCCAGCTCCCGGTACGCGTCCATGAACTACGCGTGCGTCCGCTCGACCTCCGCGCGCGTCGAGGCCTCGGCCTTGTCCACGCGGCTGCGCAGGGCGTTGAACTTCGCCTCCAGCTCTTCGGCGCGTTGGCGGGCGAGACTGCCCTCCGCCCGCGCCACTTTGGCCTCGGCCTGCGCAGCCTGCGCATTAGCAATGGCCTTGTTCGCCTCCCGCCTCTCCTCCGCCAGCTGGCGCTGGAGATCCGTCTTTTCGGCCTCCAAGGCGGCCACCTTCTCCGACAGCCTGTAGTTTTTGCTCTCCGCAGCCGACTTCTCCCGCACAACATCCGCATGTTGTGCCCGGAGACTCTCGACCTCGACAGCAACGTCTGCAGTCTAGGCACCCGACGCGACGTGGTCAGCAAAGTCAGCCGCCTGACATAAACCCATGAGACCTGAATCCTCATCAAAACAACAAACATCAAAGTCTAACACAACTTACTCGCTTCAGCTGCTGTGACAGCTGCTGCGACGCTTCCCTCAGTCGCTGAGACATGGAGCCCGCCACGTCCTTAGCGGCAGTGGCCGACAGAATCTCGCCGCTCGTGCAGAAAGTGGCCCACAGGTCCCGCGCGGCACCCTTTGCCCCAACCACCGCCGTCGGCGAAGTGGTTGCCACCGGAGGCGGGACAACAGCCAGTTGCCCCTCACCCGACCTGCACCATGATACTGGTTAAAGGCCTAGTCGAGTAAAAAAACTTCACTTACCAATAAAATAATCATCGACACTGATGTCCGTGCCAAAGTCGGCAACATGTCGCGCCGGCGAAGGCGGCCTTCGTTCTTTCACGGGCCCGCACGGGGGCGTCTTACTCCTACCAGAGGCGGCAGCCTTCGCACTCGCCGGTGCCTTGCTGTGCCCGGCGGTGCTGTGCTTGGCCGCGGACGGTTTCGCAGCCGGCACCGGTTTGGTACTGCCAGAGGCAGCAGCCTTCGTGCTCCCCCGCGCCTTCTTCGCCTCGCGCATAGGGTCCGCGATCCTGACGACCGCCCGACATTTCTGCGCAGCATCTTGACGGTCCCTCTCCATCACTGCCGATACAACAACAGCAATATTCCGTCCGTAAGGAAAAACCTTCAAGTCACGAACCATGAGAGACGTAAAGAAGTCTTCGCCAGCCGCGCGGGGGATCAAAACATTCTTGGGCCATCGACCCCCGGTAATCTCCAGCATTCACGCCGAAGACTCCCGGAGCTCGGGTGAATACATCCTTCCCCCGGGGGCTGCGCACGTCCCCATCAACTCCATAGCAAAACTATCGGAGACCCCCAGTCCCCCCGCTGCAGTACCTAGTTTTCTCTTCTTAGTGGCTGGGGTGGCCTCCTGCGAAGGGCCTTCCTCAGTCACGGCCGCTGGCCTCTTCCCGCGGCGGTCGACAGCGTCATCCCCGGGATAGCCGCCGTAGGGCAAGCGATTGAGCTCGAAGACCCTATTCAGGCGAACGTTGGACCCATGGATATCCCAACTCCGCAGGGCCTCCATCCTAGGCACATAACGCCCCACAATACGCGCAGCCCCATCTTCCGCTTCACGCACGAACGCGGCGGGATCCCAGCCATGCAGATCCAATGCGAAGTCTGGACTTTGCACTCGCTGCCCACCCAGGGAGGGCATCTCGCGAGGGCATACTTCACCCAACGCCCAGCCATGTGCCAAGGGCCATACCCCATACCCGATGAATTTCTCAACTAAATCGCGCCCGCTACTCATGCAGGCAGCGCACCGAAGGGCTCCTTCATTTTCATCATCTTCCGACACCTCAAATTGCGGGAACGCCACATAATAATGGGAGCACATCACGGCCACGGGGAGCCCTAGGTGGTCTTCGACTTCGCCCTTGGAAACATAAAACCAGAAATCCCACCAGTTGCCCCACTTATTGCGGGCACAGGGAACTAACTCCACGACTTCCATCGAAGTCTTTCCGGTCCTCGGCGTAAACGTGCACGATCCAAACTGTGCAATCTTGTGTCCAATTTTTCTTTTTTGCCAATGCAGACAGTAATGTTTGGCGAAGACCTCCACAGAAGGCTGACTGCCATACGAAGTCACCGCCCAGACATACTTCGCCAGGGCCACCACAGCGTTAGGTGTCAGCTGGTGGACCTGGACCTCAAATCTCTACAGGACCTCCGCCACAAAGCGATGTGCAGGCAGACGAAGCCCAGCGATGAAAATGCCTCAAATACGATCAACTCGCCCTCAGGCTCGGGAACCTCCTCTGCCCCCGGGACACGCCCAACTCCGCTGCCAAAATACCCCAGCTACTGCATATCCTGCACGCGAACCGAGGAAATTCGCGAAACGCTAAACTCCATCGTATCACCCGGATGTAGTTCCATCGCCGCCATGTTGCTCAAGGTATCCTCGGATGATGCGTTGGCCGGTGGCGTGTTTGCAACAGACGAGGAAGAAGACGGCATGGCTACGTACCGTCGGCGGCGGCGAGCAGTCTGCTTCACGCGGGCCAGATCTCCGATGAACAGGAACAAGGAGGGCAGGCGAGCGGGCGAACGGTTTCAAAAGGAGGCTAGGGTTTTGTGGCGCACAGAAAGGTAAGAGAACCTGACCCGCACTGCCCCCCTTTTTATACATAGGACGCGACGCTTCGGGAAACCCGCAGTCCAACAGTACTGCATCCGTCAACGGTCATATCAAAAACCCCCGCGGAACCACTTCGAGCGAGGGCAGCGTCTCCACCATCTAGCGATGTCTTCAGCACCAGATGACTTAGTCGAACTGGTCCCTCGGAGGGCAAATGTTGGGGCGAAGGCGAAGACGCTACCCATCGCTCCAAGCCTTTCAACCTCGCTGTACCAACGAAAGCAAAACGACCGGCGAGGTCCACCCTTCGTTCTCTACACTGCAAGACGAAGGCCTACGACGGAGTCGCCCCTTCCCTCGCCCTCACCCAACCTGGAGGCCCACGTAGGATTCGGCCCATTTTAACAGGCCCCGCACGGAGAAGTGTGTTATGGGCCCAATTTGTAATGGCTTTTCTGTAATGATGGTCTGTAACCCTCCCTCATGGGAATATTCCGGGGATAGTCCAGGTGCCTGAGGGCACATGCATCCTTACATCAAGACGTTGGGCGCTCAGGCACCTATAAATACCCCCGTACAGTGCCCTTGAGAGGCTGGATTAACAGAGCAAATGCCATCTCGAGTTAAAACCTTGTTTGCATTCCTTTCACTCCCCCGTTGGATCATCTTGCCCAGGAGAGCAAGTTCCCAACAATGAACTCAAACTTATAAAAAACATAGTTCAAAATATGTAGTGGTTGCTAAAGTTAGTCATCAATAAAAACTGGATGCACTCCATACAAATTATGGTACTTCATGTCAATTACTAATGTTTGAAATCAACAAATAACTTTTCCTTTTACTGTTAGCATGACAAATCATGGCTGCTGCATCTAATTCAGCAACCTCAATTACCATGGAGTCCATTGTGCCAATGTGGTCTCAGAAACGACTTAATGCATAAAGAGCCAAGAACACAAGGGACAAGGACCATGTGGTAGTGCCCGCATGGATCTCTAAATCCTAACACAAATTTTGCAGGATCCATGAGCCATCATCAGAAGAACACAAACCACGTGTAGACAATAAATAAAATATTAACACGCACAAATTATGTTCGGTCCTTAGCACAACAAAATACTAACACCCAAAACAATAGAGGAGCGACACAATCATTTTTGCAATGACAAAAGGATGGGTGACAGGTAAATGGAAGTGGTAGAAGCATACCGAGTCGACACCATGGTAAGGGGAAGGCCAAGTAGACAAGTGATACCGAGCCATCGAACAGGTACCATAGGTAGCAAATTAGGGACCTCCATCCCTCGCCTCCCCCTCTTCCAAGGTTTCGTATAGCAGAAAGGGAAGGGGAGAGGCGGGCATACCTGTTCATTGCCGGAGAAGGACACGATGAAGGCTTGGGCATCTGGAGGCGACATAGGTAGTATACCGCTAGATACATATAGGGAGAGAGCACACAAGCGGAGAAAGAAGTCCAGTCGGAGCAACTCCAAACAGAGAGGCACCCGCACCAGGCGTCAGTCCGAGAAGGGCGACAGAATGAGGATGGATCCACCACGGTCGCAAGAAAGGTATAGAGGCTCACGAGATGCATGGAAGCACAAAGTCGTTTCATCTCAAGGCTCGGCGAAAGGGGATACCATTCTATAAACTGTTCAAGAAAGTGGACAGGTTCCAGTGGACTCTGAAAGGGAAATAGGGTTAACCTTTTTCTATAAATAATTTTGGTGGTTGAATGCCCAACACAAATAATGGACTAACTAGTTTGCTCTAGAATACATGTTCTGCAGGTGCATAAAGGTTCAACACAAACCAATAAAAGATTGAAGAAAAGGTTCAAATTCAAAGGAGCAAGAAACTTGAGTGTGCCCTAGTCTAGCGCACCAGACTGTCCGGTGTGCCACCGGACAGTGTCCGGTGCACCAGGGGCCGTACAAAAATGAACTCGCTACTCTCGGGTTTCAACCAGCGCGCTCCGCTATAATTCACCGGACTATCGGGTGTGCCACCGGACTGTCCGGTGTGACAGCGAAGCAACGGCTACTCGGCTCAACGGTCGACTGCAAAAGCCGCTGACTCCGTGAACAGCGAAGTACAGTGCGCGCAGAGTCAGAGCGCAGAAGTCAGAGGCGCACCGGACACTGAACAGTAGCTGTCTGGTGCGGCACCGGACTGTCCGGTGCCACTAGAAGACAAGCCTCCAATGGTCAACTGCTCCAGAACCCTAACGGTTGGGTGACGTGGCTGGCACACTGGACTATCCTGTGTGCCCATCGACAGCAGCCATCCCCAACGGCTATGTGGTGGTTGAGGGCTATAAAAACCCCCCAACCACCACCACTCCAAGAATCCAAGTTTTCTGAGTTCCGCATTCAATACAAGAGCTAGTGCATTCACTCCAAGACACAAATCAAAAGATCAAAGCCTCTCCAAGTGCCAAAATTCACTCCAACCTCCTAGTGACTTGAGAGAGTGTTTATTCGTGTTCTTTGTGCTCTTGTTTCTTGGATCGCTTTCCTCCTTCCTCTTTCTTGTTCCAAAGTGACTTGTAAAGCAAGGCAAGAGACACCAAGTGTGTGGTGATCCTTGCGGGTGTCAGTGTTTTGGGTCCGACCACGCACCCAGGGTTGCCCCTCGAGGTGCTTTTTGGAGTAGGATGGTGCACCGACTGTAGCTCGATGGTTCTTGCCAGATAGCACGAGAGACAGTAGACAATCTTGTTCAGGTTCGGGCCGCTTTGAGATGCGTAACACCCTACGTCCTGGTGTGGATCTTTTATGTGGTGGGTTACAGGGGAATTCTCTAGTACGAGAGATGCTAGAGAGCTGAGTAGATGGCTAATGAGTGAGTTCGATGTTTTTGATGGGGCGCTCCCTAGGCCTTATATACTAGACCATGGGGCGTTACATGCGGATATGATAACAACGTGCGCCTAAGTAATAGTGAACCGACTGAGCTTATCTTCCTATTATTCTGCCGATTTGTCATCATTCAGCTCCGACGTCTGAGGCCGCAGCGCGGGAGAATCGGATCACTGCTATGGATAATGCTTGAATTCATTGGGACGTCTGGGCTCGAGTTGATCTAATCTTGCGCCGATCCATTCTGCCAGACATTCCTCTCCACACCCACGAAGGGATGGCCTTGTGAAACAATGGGCCCAAGGCCTTTCGCGAGGTCTTCTAGCCTTCTAGTGGACCCACAGGATATCTGTCCCCCACAAGCCCCCTATCTTTGAGTTGATTTTGAAATAATCGGCCCAAAGATTCTAGGTCCAGCTTGTAGTTTTTGATATTGGTAAGGAATGCTTTTGAGAATAGGCCTTGTTGGAGGGGAAATCTCTCCGACCGGGTGGCGGATTGCACCCGCCCTAAATCCTAAGAATAGGAGGGGCCTAAGCGTTTTGCTTGTTACGGAACTCGTGGATGAACACACAAGAGCACGTGAGGGTTTAGAGTGGTTCGGGCCGCCGGAGCGTAATACCCTACTCCACTGTGTGATGTATTGCTTGAGAGCTTGTATGAGCTTGTGAGTCTAAGATTGGATCTATCTTGTAACGCCGCATGCCTCCCCTTTTATAGCTGAAGGGGGCATGCACAAGGGTACTGAGCCCCGACATGCGGGCCCAGGGATATAACGAATACAGGACTTGGAGCCACAAATGTTTGCTGCTGGGGCGATCTTCTAGTGCCCTGACACCCGAGATCTGCGTATCCTCAGCGTGCAGGGGAGGCTTCTTGTAGAAGGGATGATGAGTACAGTGCACCGCTCGGCACGGGCGCACTGTTTGCCAACAGACCGGTCAGGCGCACCGCCTGCTGGATGACCCTGATGCCACCTACCATCGGATTAGATAGGACACATTAAATGCTGAGAGGGCATGTCGCCTGCTAGCGTGGTGGCAGGCGGCACGTCCTTTCCATAATTAATGCAGAGGCTGCTCGGCTTGGTGGGCTTTACGCCAGGCTCGGCCCATTGGCTTATGTCACGGGCCACAAGCCACACGGCAGCAGCGGGGAGCGCAGGACAAGGCCTGGACACATGCCAGCACTGGACCCCTACTTATGCCGGGGTCCTTCTTATCCCAGGACCTTGCTAACGCTCGAACCTTAATCGGAGGGGGACTAGGGCCTCCCAAGGAATCCGGCGTGCCTTTTTGGGGGCCCTGGATTTGTACGTATAGGGGTCTGGACCCAACGATGAATACTGGGATGTACTACCTTTCCTTGCCACGCGGCGCCCTTGGACCTGCCCATTGGGTGCCATTCTCCATGCGGTCTTGAGGTGTTGCACGGGTGCGGCGTCTTCATGAAGTAGCAGAGGGTACCCCTGATTGTGGGTACTGACAGTGGCCCCCGGGCCCGCCTCATGGGAGGAAGCGAGCCTGCAGGTGGGGCCAGAGTCTGATTGGCGATCTTCCTGCTGCTCTTGTGGGCCTGTTAGTGCAATTACTGCTGGCTCGCCTATGGCTATGCCGATTGTCACGCTCGTTCCCACGGCCGACTGGCTCGTGACCTTCGTCACTGTTGGGCCATGCGCGGGGTGCCTCGAGTCGCTGCATCAGTCCTGAAAGCTTATCTTTTCAGTCTTCTATGATGGCCCCGAGGGGACACGTCATTGACGCAAGCGGTGGTGCGATTCTTCCACACCCAGTAACCGATCGCGCCGGTTGCATGACATGTGGGCCTAGGTCCGCATGTTGGACCGTTGATTGTAGCGAAGCTGAGGGAGCGCACACCCGTGGGGCGGTTGTTCGCTTCCTGTGTGGCAGTTCACCTTCTTGACCGCCGGTTTTGGCAAAAAATGAAGAGGCGCCTAACCACGGGGTGGTTGCCCGCTCCTTGTGCGGCGGTTTGCCTTCCCGACCGCTGGTTGCTCCGAAAGTGAAGTGGCGCCTAACCACGGGGCGGTTGCGCGCTCCTTGCGTGGTGATTTGCCTTCTTCGTGCTTCGGGCCAGCCTATATGACGTGTGGGGGCCTGGCCCCCGCGTCATAGGGCGGAATCCTTGGTGCACACCGGGGGTGACTTTGCCTGTGGCGCTCCGAGGCGCAAGAGGGGGGAAATCTCCCTTTAAAAAGGGATCGACCTCTCGGGTAGAAGTCATGCCCTGCTCCTCTTGCATCCTTCGCGTCCTCCCGCCTTTTGGGCCTTTGGATGGGGCGCGCCGATGTTCGCTGGAGGGAAACGCATCAGAGCCATCCCCTCCGGTGGTCCCATCATCAGAGAGCTTGCGCTCACAGAGGGGTTGTCGATCTTGTCTTCTTCTTGCTGCTGTTAGAGGAGCGCAACCCCGTGGGGGTTGGTGCTCTTCCGCCATTGCTCGACTTCAAAGATTTTCATCATGTAGCCCGGCTGCAGTCCCCCGCCAGTGGCCATCCAGAAGGATGACCACCAGCCTCGTGGTGGGGAGAAGCAAGCCGGGCTACGGCTTCCCCCCCACCCTCAGCTTCAAGGATGTTCATCATCCTCGTTGGGGTGGAGGGTGAGCCAAGTCGGGGCCCTGCCCTCCGCATGGGCTGGTGACCCGCTTCTTCCTCCAGCATTCAGGGGAGAAGGATGTTCACCAGCCTTGCGGAGGAGGCGAACCTTGGCTACGCGGGGCCGGTTGACTGCAGGGCGTCAGCTGTAGCGTGTCTAGACCTTTTGGTTGGATGGCTTCGGCGCCGCCTCTGACGCTGCCTCCTGCCGCTCTGGCCAGGGCGTGGCTGTCCGTCCACCACATGGGCGACGGTCGCGCCGTGCGCGGGTCCGCCATATCCACGGCTTCTCCTACCCGTCGCCCGCACTAGGGGGTCATACAAGACACCGTACGCTGCGAGAGTGGCGGTTGCGTTCTTGAATGGTCTTGTCCTCACTCCTGTGAGGGAACGGGAGCGAGGACCCCTTCGTGCGTGCTGAGGCAGCCGCCACCGACTGATACAGAGGTGGTCGCTGTCGTTGGTGCTGAGGTGGTCGCCACTGCTGGTGAGGCTACCCGCTGCAGAGGTGGTTGCCTCCGCTAGCGGGACCATCAAAGCCTCCTGCCGCCGAGTCCCTGACTCTTTGGCTTTAATGGCCTCGTTGTCACCCCCCGTGGGAGGACGGGGGTGAGGATCTCCTTGCAATGGCGCACACCCTGGGGTGATCGCCACCGCTGGTAAGCCACTCAGAGCGGGGGTCGTTGTCGCTGCTGGTGCAGAGGTGGTTGCTTCCGCCAGCGATCCACTGATGTAGAGGTGGCCACCGCCGCTGGTGAGGTTGCTCGAAGCTAGCTTCCAGCGCGACTCTTGCTGGTGCAGTGTAGTTCATCCCTGAAAAAATGAAGCTAGGGCCCCGCTTGTAAGGGAATGTAATAACATGTGTTTGCCTCGGAAGCAAAATGTAATAGCATATGCATGCAGGATCTTAGTCTAGGAAGCCAAGTTGTGTGTCCGGACCCCCTGGATGGTGGTTCTAGGTACTAGGACACCTGCCGCAGGGTGGTGGAGTGTGCAGGCCCACGGTACGGGACTAGGCTGAGCAGCTACACGGCTCTGGACCACCCCAGAAGACAAGCATCACTTCTCTAGTTCCGGACCTCAGGTTGTCGAACGCACAGGACTTATAGTTCAAAGTACTTGGGCATCCATCACGGAGCGGTGGAGTGTGCAGGATTTTGGGTACGGAACCAGGCTAACCGGCCACACAGGCTCTGGACCACCCCATGGAACGGGCACCTGTTCTTTAGAACCGCCCCCAGGCTTTTTCCTGTTTTTGTAAGGTACTTCTGAGTGTTATTTATAAAGCAATGTTTAACACTTATCTGTGCATAGCTTATTCCTGCTGTGTGAGGTGTTACGCTGTTGACTCCCCTTGGTATCTAGCCCCCCGCCTGGGATGTAGGCTTGATGTGTCGAGATTGGATTCCAGCGCGTCTGAAAGAGTTGTCAACAATTCTCGGGAGGCAGCTTCGCCGAGACCTGAATCTGCACACAGCTTTAGCTAAGGAGCGTTAGCAGTACACCCGCAGGACCCGCAATCTGACACTAGCCATCCTTTGATACATGCTCGGGACTTGTAGGGTCTAGCCTGGGGGAGCCAAGTTGTGCGTCCGGACCCCCTAGATGGTGGTTCTAGGTACTAGGACACCTGCCGTAGGGTGGTGGAGTGTGCAGGCCCACGGTACGGGACCAGGCTGAGCGGCTACACGGCTTCGGACCACCCCTGGAGACAAGTATCTCTTCTCTAGTTCCGGACCCTAGGTTGCCGGACCCACAGGACTTATAGCTCCAAGTACTAGGGTATCCGTCACGGAGTGGTGGAGTGTGCAGGATTTCGGGTGCGGAACCAGGCTAACCGGCCACACAGGCTCCGGACCACCCCATGGAACGGGCTCCCATTCTCCAGAGCCAGCCCCCAGGTTTTCGGGCCCTCCTGCTTTCGCATAGAGGTCCTAAACCGCAAGCCTGGCTGTTCAATTCAGATGTCATCATGCCTGATAGGATGGGAATTGGTCGGGTGGGTTAGCTAAAATACAATCCAAAAACTGCAGGAGAAGACCTTGGCGCAGTAGGATAATACTATCATAGAGGTACATCTGAGAGGGTAGTTCTCATTTATAACTTATCATGCATGGGTGCAGACCAACAGGCCGGGTTTATGGGGACAGGCCCCACCGGGTTGGCGTACACGTATGCGTTACCTAGTTACAAAAGGGAAACACTTCGACCCCTCAGACTTGCTCTATAGATAAAACTTAAAGAGGTGTTCCAGCACCGGGGGGCACTCCTTCAGTCATAGCTAGACAGTCGCCCTCGGGTCAGAGTATTCCCGTTACCTTGAAGGGTCCTTCCCAGCTGGGGGAGTGTTGCGGAGCCCTAATTTGGTTTGGTACTTCCATAAGATTAGGTCCTGACCCCAGGTTTCCATCTGCGCTTGACGAAAGGAGCCCCCGTCTCTGGCTGCGGTCATTCCTAGAAGAACATGTCAGAAGTCTGGACCCGTGGGGAATCCAGAAGGGTTTCCGGAGGAAGGCAGGCTTCAGCTCCGTAGGCCGGGGGACATGGGGTCCCGCCGGCGGTCTGTCTAGTCGCCGCCATCGGAGTGGGAGTCCCTAGTGAAGATATCCTTTAGGCTCCTTCGGGTGACTGATACCCGAGGTCTCGCTCAGCCGTGGCTACCTCGTCGTCGTCGACCTTTTCCTTCCCAGGGCGGCGACGAGGTGGGGAGCCATCCTTGGAAAACTGCTCAGGCCGCTCGCTGACGCGCTCGCTGACGTGTTTTGCGAGATCAATGATCTCGCGACACTCCACAACGCTGTGGCGACCATTGGGGTGTACAGGGCACAAGCCGCGGTTACCCCTTTGTGGCCGTGGGCATTTGTTGCGGTCGCCCTGGCCCCCGGTCGTAGCTGCAACGACCAGAGCGGTAGACTGTGGCCTTTCGTAGCTGTGGCCCTTCTTTTTCTTTTTGCCATCTCGGGGGGCAGCACCCGAGCCACCCATCTGGGTAGTCCTGGCTTGTGGGGACCGAGTGCCATGCACGGCCCTCGGCGGCTCTGGCGCACTTGTCAGCTAGAGCGAAGAGCGTGGGGACAGTCTCTACATCATGTGTGGCCAGCTTCTCCAACATTTTCTTATCACGTACCCCTTGTCAGAAGGCCGTGATGATGGAGACATCGGAAATACGAGGTATAGTACCTCGTACCTTGGTGAAGCGGGAGATAAACGTCCGGAGGGTCTCTCCGGGTTCCTGCCTCACTGCGTGTAGGTGGGCCTCCACGCCATGTTGCTGGTAGGCGCTGGCGAAGTTTGCAACGAACCGTGCGTAGAGCTCTTCCCAGGTGTAGATTGACCCTGGGGCGAGGTTCATGAGCCAAGTCCGGGCAGGTCCAGACAAGGCGACATGAAAATACGTCGCCTTCATAGCAGTGTTTCCACCTGCTGCCGTGATAGCGGTGACGTACACCTGCAGGAACTCCAACGGGTTCGATGTTCCATCGTATTTTTCCGGTAGGTGCGGCCGGAACTTGGGCGGCCATGACGCCGCGTGAAGATGGTCCGTGAGGGCGGCGCAGCCCACGCCGGCCAAGGGGACACCCGTTTGGGACCGAGTGCCCATTGGTGTCTGCGGTGCTGCCGCAGCGAAGTCTTGATCGAGGCTGCGACCTTCGATGTTCTGGCGGCGTTCGCGTGCCCTTTCCAAAGAGATCTGGGCGTGCTCTCCCGTACACATGCGGTCGAGTTCTGCCCGGAGGTCGTCGGTCTATGCACCCCTTACGGAGGGCGAGCGCACAGACGCCGTCACCTCACGTTGGCGTCGAGATGACCGAGGCCTAGACTTGGTCAAAGTGGAATGCGCCATGCCGAATAGCCAGTCGGTGTCATCACGCCACTGCTTCATGGCTCCTGGTGAGGCCATGGAGCTAGGGGGGGTGGCGCAGCAACTCCCTGGCTGCAGACAACGCCGTAGGCGCTGCCCTTGACGGAGTCCGAGAAGCTTGTGCAGGCGTGCGCTGCTGTACGACGTGTACAGCAGTAGTCCCAGACTCAGGGCGGTCGGGTACTCGTGGCACGGAGGATGCAACTTCTTGCTCCACCACCAAATCTTCTGAAGTTTTGGCGCGGTGCTCGATGATCTGCACCATCATTCTGAGCGAGAAAACAAGCAAAAATCTAAAAGCCTAGCACCCCTACCTGGCGCGCCAAATGTCGAAGGGGAAATCTCTCCGGTCGGGTGGTAGATTGCACCCGCCCTAAATCCTAAGAAGAGGAGGGGCCTAAGCATTTTGCTTGTTACGGAACTGGTGGACAAACACACAAGAGCACACGAGGGTTTAGAGTGGTTCGGGCCGCCGGAGCGTAATACCCTACTCCACTATGTGATGTATTGCTTGAGAGCTCGTAGGAGCTTATGAGTCTAAGATTGGATCTGTCTTGTAACGTCGCATGCCTCCCCTTTTATAGTTGAAGGGGGCATGCACAAGGGTACTGAGCCCCGACATGCGGGCCCAGGGATATAACGAATACAGGACTTGGAGCCACAAATGTTTGCTGCTGGGGCGATCTTCTAGTGCCCTGAAGCGAGGTCATAGGCTTAGCACTTCTCGTCCCACTTAAACTCTCTTCCTTTCTCCAGAAGTGAGGTCATAGGCTTAGCACTCTTAGAAAATCCTTCAATAAATCTCCAATAATATCCTACAAGTCCTAAGAAACTCCGAATCTCAGTAACTATAGTGGGTATGCTCCACACCACTATCTCCTTGACTTTAGCAGGATCCACTGATATCCATCCATTGGAAATGATATGTCCAAGGAATGGCACCTCGTCAATCCAAAACTCGCATTTACTGTACTTGGCATAGAGTTGATTATCCCGTAGCTTTTGTAGCACCAATCTCAGATGTTCCTCATGATCACTATCACTCTTGGAATAAAAATATCGTCGATGAAAACCACGACGAATCTGTCCAGATCATGAACACCTTATTCTTCAGATCCATAAAATAGGCTAGTGCATTAGTTAGTATAAATGACATAACAGTGAACTCATATAAACCATATCAGGTCGAGAAATCCGTCTTGGGAATATTCGATGGCCTAATCTTCATTTGATGGTAACCCGATCGAAGATCAATCTTCGAGAATACCCTTGCACCTCTCATCCGATTAAATAAATCGTCAATGCGGGGTAATGTACACTTGTTCTTCATAGTGACATCGTTAAGGGACCTATAATCCACGCACATCCCTTGCGATCCTTCTTTCTTCTGTACAAATAGAACCGACGCTCCACAAGGTGAAGAATTCGAACGAATGTACCTAGCCTCTTGTAACTCTGTTAATTGCTTCTTAAGTTCCTTTAGTCCTTCTACGGACATCCTATATGGCCGTTTAGAAATAGGAGCCATCCTAGGTAAGAGATCAATGACCAACTCAACATCCATATCTGGTGGCATCCCTAATAACTCCTCTGGAAAGGCATCCGGAAAATCCCTAACTGCACGAATGTTGTCACCCACCAACTTCTTTTCTACTAAGAATGTCGCTAGTCTGATGGTGGTAGTTACTGCAACTTCAACTTCAAATCTTTGTCCTTTGGAACTGGTGAGTTCTATGGTTCCCTTAGCACGGTGTATATATTGTCTTTGCCTTTCTTAACCATGACATATCAAGGATCACGTCTATAGTGCTCTCTTCTAACACTATAGGGGTAGTCCATCTAGGTTGGAAATACAGGGTAAGAAAGGAAGAATTGTAGACAAGGCAAGTAATTACGAGAAATGTAACTGCGGGGGATTTATTATCTAAGTAGATTAGTGTGTCACTTACTAAAGTTAATTCATTACCTTATGTTGGTACATGCTAAGATGCCCGTCTATACCATTTCAATCAATCAAAGAAGCAAATCAGGCATTGATCATCAGAACAATCAACCAACATTTTTTAATAGAGAAAATAGTTTTAATTTTGTCTTGGGTTTCCTATCTCAAAAAAGTTCATAAATGTAGGATTCCAAGGTGTGAAATCCATCTTGTCTTAGAGCAGAAAAGATAAGAGTAATCAGAGTATGATAGCAAAAGGTGAGACAGGATCAAGACAAGATGAGTATAGAAAGAATTAGAGTAAGATAAGTAGGTAAGGGTTTATCCATTTCTATCTAGGTTTCATCCTACAGTTAACATTTCCTCTGATGCCACTTATGTCACACCCGGTTTTAAGGGATAAAGCCGGGTGCATCTCATATATGCGCCAAGAAGACAACATATATAATAACAGAGTGTATAGATATAAATGTCACAATAATCAGAGTACTTATTACATAGCGGAATTCTTACAAAAATAAAAGATAAATATAACAGGATCTAAAATCCATCCTTGGCGCCAGAAAGTCAACTGGGAGATGACGACCTAGACCTCTCACGAACACAGCGCAACATCCACCATGCGCTTCATCCGGTGATACCTGTTCTTGACCTGTGGGGGGGGGGGGGTGTGAGACAACAAGGGTGAGCTCACACATGTTCATCGCTCAACAAGTTGTGGGGAATAATGTGGCATGAACTCTCCAAAGGTGGGAGTTCATGAAGTGTAAGGCTGATCAACAATAGAGGTTAAAGCTGAGCATTGCTTTTATAAGTTGGTCAAAATTTTATTAGCAGTTACTAAGTGTAAGTGAATACCAAACCATAATAAAATAATAGAATAAAAATAATAACAAATCCCATGCAAATGCAAATGACAAATTGAGTTTAAGTTCCATAAATTAAACATCAGAGAGTCCTGAGCTGTCCATGACCGTGAGCTCGGCTAGTATACCAGTTTTACACTCTGCAGAGGTTGTACCCTTTACCCACAAGTCATGTTTCCCATGTCACGAGGGTTAGCTAGGGATCCACTACGAGGCCTTTACAAAGTTCCACTAGCTTCTGAAAACCCGCTACAGTTTATGGGAAGAGCACTTGCAAGAATCCCTCGTCTGACCACCATCGCAGCAAAATTAACCCGAGAACCTCCTTGCATGCAACTCCCCTACTGCCCTTGCCCCTTTCGGGTAAGGTAGTCTTCCACTAGCTTTCCTAATTAGTTAGCCAAGGGGTCCCATTCCTCCCTTGTGGTGGCACGTGTTTCTCAAGTTAAGCTCCATGTTCCAATTAACAATAATATAATGATCTTGACATGAACATAAATAAAATAACAAAATAACTGGAACATGGATAATAATGAAATATTAACCCAAAACCATGTAAAGTAATAGCATAACTACCCAAATGATTCAGGGGTAAACAAGGTAAACAGGATAAACAGACTAGGGTGACCTATTGGGTCCCATCAAAATTAAACCTATGCATTAAATAGTGATAATAAAGAATATTATTGGGTAACAAAAGTGATCAAGGGAACAACTTGCCTGGCACTTGAGATTCCAGGTACCACTTGCTTTTCAGATGACACGTGTCCTCGCGCTAGTCGTAGCAATACAAACAAACATGGTATAGATAAAATTAACATCACATTTAACATAAGAACAAACAGAATAATAATGATCTACACATTACTACGAGATCGCGGGAACGAGAACCTCTAAAATCGGAGTTACAGTTAAGGAGTTATGATTTTATAGAAGATCTGTGTGATTAAAATATTAAACTATATTATAAATTGGTTAATATAACTCATATGAGAGGTTATTCCATAAATAATTATCTCAACTTTAATTTAAGCCATTATTTGATTAAAGATTATCTAGTTAAATTATAACCATAAAATTAGAATACTATATTAATATTAAAGAAGTTAATCCAATAGGCATAGATTAACCCAATTAAAAAGTATGGGATATCATATAATAAATGTGGATATTGTGTAATAGATATTTATACGAAGCTAACGCAACTAGAACGAGTCAAATCGGATTAAAAACGGAGGAGGTACGAATTTCCTAAGGTTTTATGTATTTGATATAAGATTAATTAGGAAATAAATTTTAAAGTGGCTTTCATGTCAAATCAGTGGCACTATTTGATAAACAATAATATTTTAAAATTATAGGAACTGGAATGGACTCATTTGGACTTAATATGAATTTTCTATGGATTTAACAAGATTCTGGAATTGTTTTTATATAAGAAATTCATTTTATAAATCATTTTCTCTAATTTTCTATCTCCTAGACTATGCCTACTATTAGCCGAGAACACAGGGGCTTAAGCGAAAAGTTACTCAGACTCAGTAAACTCCCCTAGGGGACGGCGGGTTTATTCTAGTAAGTAATAAGGTCTCTTTAGCAAATTGTGTGTTGTGAAGAGGCATCGTGGTTTCTAGGCCGATGGATTCGATCTGAACAGCACAGGCTAAATCTGGCGCCCGCCAACCCTGCTAGTAACTGAGAGCACCTAGAGGGGGGGGGGGGTGAATAGGTGATCCTGTAAAAACTTGAAACTTAATGCCACAAAACTTGATTAGAAGTGGCTAGAGAGGAGTTCTTGCAAAACACAATAACCACAAGGAGATCAACACAGAGAGGCACAGTGGTTTATCCCGTGGTTCGGCCAAGTCCAACACTTGCCTACTCCACGTTGTGGCGTCCCAACGGATGAGGGTTGCACTCAACCCCTCTCAAGCGGTCCAAAGACCCACTTGAATACCACGGTGTTTTGCTTTGTTTCACTATATCCCGCTTGCGAGGAATCTCCACAACTTGGAGCCTCTCGGCCTTACAATTTGGTTATCACAAAAAAGCACAGAAGTAAGGTTGGGATGAGCAACACACACAAGACACAAAACCAGAGCAACAATACGCACGCAAGTCACAACACGAGCTCTCAACACAACTCGAAGAGTTCTCTACTCAAATGGAGCTCTAGTTGCTATCACAAAGAATCGAATGCGCGGAAATGAGGTCTTGGTGCTTAGGAATGCTCAAAGGATGCTTGGTGTACTCCTTCATGCGCCTAGGGGTCCCTTTTATAGCCCCAAGGCAGCTAGGAGCCGTTGAGAGCAATCCTGGAAGACAATTCTTGCCTTCTGTCGACTGGCGCACCGGACAGTCCGGTGCACCACCGGACACTGTCCGGTGCGGATTTCTTTCCTATTCTGGCGCAGCCGACCGTTGGAGACTTGGAGCCGTTGGCGCACCGGACACTGTCCGGTGCACACCGGACAGTCCGGTGCCCCCATCCGATCGTTGGCTCGGCCACGCGTCACGCGTGGATTGCGCGGCCGACCGTTGGCGCGCCCGACCGTTGGCTCACCGGACAGTCCGGTGCCTCACCGGACAGTCCGGTGAATTATAGCCGTATGCTATTGACTTGGTTCTCGAGAGCGGCGACTTCGCCGCAGCCGACTCACCGGACACTGTCCGGTGCACCACCGGACAATCCAGTGATTTATAGTCGTACGCCGCCGTCGAGACCCGAGAGCAGCCTTTTCACCAGAGCCAGCCTAGCGCACCGGACAGTCCGGTGCACCCAGACCGAGCAGAGTCTTGGCTGCTCGAGCCAAGACTTATCCAATTGTATTTTCTCTGATTCTAGCACTTAGACAAATATGTTAGTACACAAAAACCAATGTACTAAGTCTAGAATCATACCTTTGTATTGATTTGCACTTTATCCACCATTTGGCATAGTTTAACACTTAAGCACTTGTGTTGGACACTAAATCACCAAAATACTTAGAAATGGCCCAAGGGCACATTTCCCTTTCAATCTCCCCCTTTTTGGTGATTTATGCCAACACAACATAAAGCAACTAAAAGAAGTGCAATATCAATGCAATTTCAAACAAGAAATGATTTTGATTCAAATTTGGCATATTTGGATCATTCTTTGCCACCACTTGGTTTGTTTTTTCAAATCAAACTCAATTTCCTATCTCTAAGTCAAATTCACTTGTAGAGACATAAAGAGAGGTATTTCGAGAGAAATTGATCAAAGATTGAAAAACTCCCCCTTTTCCCCATAATCAAACATTCTCCCCACAAGAGATAGACTTTTAGCACTAAGAGACAATAAGAGTATTTTGACAAAACAAAACTATACTCTACTATTTTCAAAATTCTCAAGTGGTAGCTGATCCATTTCTTGCTTTGGCCTTATTTTCTCTCCCTTTGGCATCAAGCACCAAAACAGGATCAATCTTGGCCCTTAAACCCCATTGCCTCACCAAAATCTTCAACTAAGAGTAAAAAGGCAATAAGAATATGAAGACGAACTTGGAGTGAGTTACCCTCTCATCGGAGTGCAGTGGAAGTCTTGCATGGTCCAAGTTCACCTTTCCCTTTCAATCTACCTTTGAGACTAAATCAAGTAAACTCAAGCACACGGTTAGTCTCAAAGGGTCAAGTTGTAGCATGCCTCCCCCTAATAAGTGCATCACTTGCAGTTGGACTTGTGAGGTCCGGGGATCATGAGTACAACTTGAGCACCATAAACAACAAAATGCATAAGGAACATGATCAAAGGCATAAACACATGTATGCTATAAATCAATCCAAGTTCCACGAATCTAAGACATTTAGCTCACTACGCAGCCTGCAAAAGGTCTTTTCATCTAAAGGCTTGGTGAAGATATCGGCTAGCTGGTTCTCGGTGCTAATATAAAACACTTTGATATCTCCCTTTTGCTGGTGGTCTCTCAAAAAGTGATGCCGGATGTCAATGTGCTTTGTGTGGCTGTGCTCAACAGGATTGTCCGCCATGCGGATAGCACTCTCATTGTCACATAGTAGTGGGACTTTGCTCAGATTGTAGACAAAGTCCCGGAGGGTTTGCCTCATCCAAAGTAGTTGGCGCAACACTGTCCTGCGGCAACGTACTCGGCCTTAGTGGTGGATAGGGCAACGGAGGTTTGTTTCTTAGAACTCCACGACACCAGGGACCTTCCTAGAAATTGGCACGTCCCTGATGTACTCTTCCTATCGACCTTACATCCAGCATAATCGGAGTCTGAATATCCAATTAAGTCAAAGGTAGACCCCTTTGGATACCAGATCCCGAAGCAAGGCGTAGCGACAAAATATCTAAGAATTCGCTTCACAGCCACTAAGTGACACTCCCTTGGATCGGATTGAAATCTAGAACACATGCATACACTAAGCATAATATCCAGTCTACTAGCACATAAATAAAGCAAGGAACCTATCATGGACCGGTATGCTTTTTGATCAACGGACTTACCTCCTTTGTTGAGGTCGACGTGTCCGTCAGTTCCCATTGGAGTCTTTGCGGGCTTGGCGTCCTTCATCCCAAATCGATTGAGCAAGTCTTGCGTATACTTTGTTTGGGAGATGAAAGTGCCGTCCTTGAGTTGCTTCACTTGGAACCCAAGGAAGTAGTTCAACTCGCCCATCATCGACATCTCAAACTTTTGAGTCATCACCCTGCTAAACTCTTCACAAGACTGTTGGTTAGTAGAGCCAAATATTATGTCATCGACATAAATTTAGCACACAAATAAGTCACCATCACATGTCTTAGTGAAAAGAGTTGGATCGGCTTTCCCAACCTTGAAAGCATTAGCAATTAAAAAGTCTCTAAGGCATTCATACCATGCTCTTGGGGCTTGCTTAAGTCCATAGAGCGCCTTAGAGAGCTTACACACGTGGTCGGGGTACCGTTCATCCTCAAAGCCAGGGGGTTGCTCCACGTATACCTCCTCCTTGATTGGCCCGTTGACGAAAGCGCTCTTCACGTCCATTTGGAACAACCTGAAAGAATGGTGAGCGGCATAGGCTAACAAAATACGAATCGACTCTAGCCTAGCCACAGGAGCGAAAGTCTCCTCAAAGTCCAAACCTGCGACTTGGGCATAACCTTTTGCCACAAGTCGAGCCTTGTTCCTCGTCACCACCCTGTGCTCGTCCTGTTTGTTGCGAAACACCCACTTGGTTTCCACAACATTTTGCTTGGGACGCGGCACCAGTGTCCAAACTTCATTACGCTTGAAGTTGTTGAGCTCTTCCTGCATGGCCAACACCCAGTCCGGATCTAGCAAGGCCTCTTCTACCCTGAAAGGCTCAATAGAAGAGACAAAAGAGTAATGCTTACAGAAATTAGCTAATCTAGAGCGAGTGGTTACTCCCTTGCTAATGTCACCCAAAATCTGGTCGACGGGATGGTTCCTTTGAATCATCGCTCGAACTTGAGTTGGAGGGGCCTATGGTGCTTCTTCCTCTTCAACTTGGACATCCTGTGCTCCCCTTGATCACACGCCTCTACTTGAGGAACCTGTTCATCATCTTGAGTTGGGGGGTGCACCATCGTTGAGGAAGAAGGTTGATCTTGCTCCTTGAGTTCCTGCGGTCGCACGTCTCCAATTGCCATGGTACGAATCGCGTCCGTTGGAACATCATCCTCATCTACATCATCAAGCTCAACTTGCTCTCTTGGAGAGCCATTAGTCTCATCAAATACAACGTCGCTAGAGACCTCAACCAAACCCGATGATTTGTTGAAGACTCTATACGCCTTTGTATTTGAGTCATAACCTAACAAAAACCCTTCTACAGTTTTGGGAGCAAATTTTGAATTTCTACCTTTCTTCACCAGAATGTAGCATTTACTCCCAAAAACTCGAAAATACAAAACGTTGGGTTTGTTACCGGTTAGAAGCTCGTATGATGTCTTCTTGAGGAGGCGATGGAGATAGACTCGGTTTATGGCGTGACAAGCCGTGTTCACAGCTTCCGACCAAAACCGCTCGGGCGTCTTGAATTCTCCAAGCATCATCCTCGCCATGTCAATGAGCGTCCGGTTCTTCCTCTCTACCACACCATTTTGCTGTGGTGTGTAAGGAGCGGAGAACTCGTGCTTGATTCCTTCCTCCTCAAGATACTCCTCCACTTGAAGGTTCTTGAACTCGGACCCGTTGTCGCTCCTTATCTTCTTCACCTTGAGCTCAAACTCATTTTGAGCTCTCCTTAGGAAGCGCTTGAGGGTCCCTTGGGTTTCAGATTTGTCCTGCAAAAAGAATACCCAAGTGAAGCGGGAAAAATCATCAACAATTACTAAACCATACTTACTTCCCCTGATGCTGAGGTAGGCGATGGGTCCGAAGAGGTCCATATGCAGCAGCTCCAGGGGTCTTGATGTAGTCATCACGTTCTTGATGTGATGAGCACCTCCCACTTGTTTACCTGCTTGACAAGCTGCACAAGGTCTATCTTTTTCGAAATGCACATTTGTTAGACCTAACACATGTTCTCCCTTTAGAAGTTTGTGAAGGTTCTTCATCCCCACATGTGCTAGACGGCGATGCCACAGCCAGCCCATGCTAGTCTTAGCGATTAAGCATGCATCTAGACCGGCCTCCTCCTTTGCAAAATCAACTAAATAGAGTTTGCCGTCTAGTACACCCTTAAAAGCTAATGAACCATCACTCCTTCTAAAGACAGACACATCTACATTTGTGAATAAGCAATTATATCCCATATTACACAATTGACTAACCGACAAAAGATTGTAACCTAGCGACTCTACTAAAAATACATTGGAGATAGAGTGCTCATTTGAGATGGCAATCTTGCCTAATCCTTTAACCTTGCCTTGATTCCCGTCATCGAATATGATTGAATCTTGGGAATCTTTATTCTTGACGTAGGAGGTGAACATCTTCTTCTCCCCCGTCATGTGGTTTGTGCATCCGCTGTCGATAATCCAGCTTGATCCCCCGGATGCATAAACCTGCAAGGCAAATTAGGCTTGGGTCTTAGGTACCCAACTCTTGTTGGGTCCTACAAGGTTAGTGACAATAGTCTTAGGAACCCAAATGCAAGTTTTGTCTGCCTTGCATTTTGCCCCTAATTTCCTAGCAACCACTTTCTTATTCTTTCTACAAATAGCAAAGGAAGCATTGCAAGCATGGTAAATTGTAGAATGTTCATTACTTACTTTCCTAGGTACATGAACAACATTTCTTCTAGGCATATGATGAACAACATTTTTCCTAGCCAAATTTCTATCATGCATAATAGAAGAACTTGAAGCAATCATGGAATGAGAACCAAAAGCATCATAGCTTCTATGAACATTCCTAGAATATCTCCTATCATGGTACATGAAAGCATGGTTCTTTTGAGCACTATTAGCCATAGGGTCCTTCCCTTTCTCCTTGGCAGAGATGGGAGCCTTATGACTTGTTAAGTTCTTGGCTTCCCTCTTAAAGCCAAGTCCATCCTTAATTGAGGGGTGTCTACCAATCGTGTAGGCATCCCTTGCAAATTTTAGTTTATCAAATTCACTTTTGCTAGTCTTAAGTTGAGCATTAAGACTAGCCACTTCATCCTTTAGTTTAGAAATGGAGACTAGGTGTTCACTACAAGCATCAACATTAAAATCTTTACACCTATTGCAAATCACAACGTGTTCTACACAAGAGGTTGATTTACTAGCTATTTCTAGTTTAGCATTCAAGTCATCATTGATACTCTTTAAGCTAGAAATAGATTCATGGCATGTAGACAATTCACATGAAAGCATTTCATTTCTTTTAACTTCTAACGCAAGAGAATTTTGTGCACTTACAAATTTATCATGCTCTTCATATAAAAGATCTTCTTGCTTTTCTAGAAGTCTATTTTTCTCATTCAAAGCATCAATTAATTCATTGATCTTATCAATTTTAGTTCTATCTAATCCTTTGAATAAACTAGCATAGTCTACTTCATCATCGCTAGATTCGTCATCACTTGAAGAGGCATATGTAGTAGCATTTCGAGTACTTACCTTCTTCTCCTTTGCCATGAGGCAGGTGTGATGCTCGTTGGGGAAGAGAGACGATTTGTTGAAGGCGGTGGCGGCGAGTCCTTCGTCGTCGGAGTCGGACGAAGAGCAATCCGAATCCCACTCCTTTCCAAGGTGTGCCTCGCCTTTAGCCTTCTTGTAAACCTTCTTGTTCTCTCTTTTCCCATTCTTTCCTTGTTCCTGGTCACTATCATTATCGGGACAGTTAGCAATAAAGTGACCAATCTTACCACACTTGAAGCAGGAGCGCTTTCCCTTCGTCTTGCTCTTTTTGGGATGCTCCTTGCGACCCTTTAGCGCCATCTTGAAGCGCTTGATGATGAGGGCCATTTCTTCCTCATTGAGCCCCGCCGCCTCAACTTGTGCCACCTTGCTAGGTAGCGCCTCCTTGCTACTTGTTGCCTTGAGAGCAATGGCTTGAGGCTCATGAATTGGACCATTCAACGCCTCATCGACGTATCTTGCCTCCTTGATCATCATCCGCCCGCTTACGAACTTTCCAAGTATTTCTTTGGGCGACATCTTAGTGTACCTAGGATTTTCACGAATATTGTTTACAAGATGTGGATCAAGGACAGTGAAAGACCTTAGCATTAGGCGGACGGCGTCGTGGTCCGTCCATCGCATGCTTCCATAGCTCCTTATTTTGTTGACGAGGGTCTTGAGCCTGTTGTATGTTTGGGTTGGCTCCTCCCCCTGATCATTGCGAACCTTCCTAGTTCGCCTTCCACCAACTCCATCTTGGTGAGCATGGTGACATCGTTCCCCTCATGTGAGATCTTGAGGGTGTCCCAAATCTGCTTGGCGTTGTCCAAGCCGCTCACCTTATGGTACTCATCCCTGCACAATGAGGCTAACAACATAGTAGTAGCTTGTGCATTTTTATGAATTTGTTCATTGATGAACATGGGACTATCCGTACTATCAAAGTGCATTCCATTTTCTACTATCTCCCATATACTTGGATGGAGAGAGAACAAGTGGCTACGCATTTTGTGACTCCAAAATCCGTAGTCCTCTCCATCAAAGTGAGGGGGTTTACCAAGGGGAATGGAAAGCAAATGAGCATTGGAATTTTGGGGAATACGAGAATAATCAAAGGAAAAGTTTGAATTAACCGTCTTCCTTTTCTCGTAGTCGTTGTCGTCGTCGTCCTTTTGGGAAGAAGAAGACTCGTCGCTGTCGTCGTAGTAGACGATCTTCCTGATACGCCTCTTCTTCTTCTTGTCCTTCTTCTTTTGACTTGAGCCCGAGTCAGTGGGCTTGTCGTCTTTCGGCTCATTGATGAAGGACTCCTTCTCCTTGTCGTTGATCACTATTCCCTTTCCCTTAGGATCCATCCCTTTGGGCGATTAGTCCCTTCTTTGAAGAGAACGTCTTTGATACCAATTGAGAGCACCTAGAGGGGGGGTGAATAGGTGATCCTGTAAAAACTTGAAACTTAATGCCACAAAACTTGATTAGGAGTTAGCACAATAAAGCCAAGTGGCTAGAGAGGAGTTCTTGCAAAACACAATAACCACAAGGAGATCAACACAGAGAGGCACAGTGGTTTATCCCGTGGTTCGGCCAAGTCCAACACTTGCCTATTCCATGTTGTGGCGTCCCAACGGACGAGGGTTGCACTCAACCCCTCTCAAGCGGTCCAAAGACCCACTTGAATACCACGGTGCTTTGCTTTGTTTCACTATATCCTGCTTGCGAGGAATCTCCACAACTTGGAGCCTCTCGCCCTTACAATTTGGTTATCACAAAGAAGCACAGAAGTAAGGTTGGGATGAGCAACACACACAAGACACAAAATCAGAGCAACAATACGCACACAAGTCACAACACGAGCTCTCAACACAACTCGAAGAGTTCTCTACTCAAATGGAGCTCTAGTTGCTATCACAAAGAATCGAATGCGCGGAAATGAGGTCTTGGTGCTTAGGAATGCTCAAAGGATGCTTGGTGTACTCCTTCATGCGCCTAGGGGTCCCTTTTATAGCCCCAAGGCAGCTCGGAGCCGTTGAGAGCAATCCAGGAAGGCAATTCTTGCCTTCTGTCGACTGGCGCACCGGATAGTCCGGTGCACCACCGGACACTGTTCGGTGCAGATTTCTTTCCTATTCTGGCGCAGCCGACCGTTGGAGACTTGGAGCCGTTGGCGCACCGGACACTGTCCGGTGCACATCGGACAGTCCGGTGCCCCCGTCCGACCGTTGGCTCGGCCACGCGTCACGCGCGGATTGCACGGCCGACCGTTGGCGCGCCCGACCGTTGGCGCGCCCGACAGTCCGGTGAATTATAGCCGTACGGTGTTGACTTGGTTCTCGAGAGAGGCGACTTTGCCGCAGCTGACTCACCGGACACTGTCCGATGCACCACCGGACAGTCCGGTGATTTATAGCCATACGCCGCCGTCGAGACCCGAGAGCAACCTTTTCACTAGAGCCAGCCTGGCGCACCGGACACTGTCCAGTGCACCACCAGACAGTCCGGTGCACCCAGACCGAGCAGAGTCTTGGCTGCTCAAGCCAAGACTTATCCAATTGTATTTTCTCTGATTCTAGCACTTAGACAAATATGTTAGTACACAAAAACCAATGTACTAAGTCTAGAATCATACCTTTGTATTGATTTGCACTTTGTCCACCATTTGGCATAGTTTAACACTTAAGCACTTGTGTTGGACACTAAATCACCAAAATACTTAGAAATGGCCCAAGGGCACATTTCCCTTTCAGTAACCCCGGCCGCCCGATCTCCATCTAATGGACTGGATTCACACACGCAGAGGGATACATGTATTCTATTCACAGCCGCATGATACCAGATCAATGGCCCAGGGATCTTCTTCTCTCCCTGACCCAGCACTATGGTGGAGGCACCCTGCCCACGGCGGCAAGGCTCGCCGGAGCGCACCAAAGCCCCGCCAGGCGCCCCAAATCTCGATTCGTTAAGGTAATAGGCGAAGAAGGACAACGCGAACTCGGGGGAGGCTTCCTCACCGTGATTAGTGCGATGCACCACTCTGCCCACAAGCCGTGGCGGGCCCCGACGTTCGGTGAAGAACTCCGATCGGCACCGTGGTTGATCTCTTCGCTCCCAGCCACGAGGACTTCCAAGCAACACCGTGAATCACTCAGATCCATCGTGGAGCCCTGAATGCCGGTTGGGGACAAGTTCCGCATTGGCAACACTCCCTATCCACGGCGAACCATTTGCCGAGAGCCAGTTCATCTCAGAGCCCACAATCGTCGCGCACACGATTACCCGGCCGAAGCGACCACTGGTAAAACCATTAAGGCCGGAGCACCGACGGCGCAAGTAGATGGTGCCGATGGCCCGCCTCACTGCGCCCGGAATGACGGCGACTAGCGACATGGCCTCGCAGCGCGAGCGCAAGCGGATTAGGTGAGGGAGAAGGAGAAGGCGGTCACGGGGCTCGGGATTTAAGGTGAAGTGCCCCGGGGTCTTATCCCTAGGTCGAGGGGAGCCTCAACCCCACTCCCCGGTCCAAGCGACGCGAGGTTCGCAACGGCCATGCCCACTATACGCGATTTCTGTTACGCCACCCGAAAACGCAGGGAAGAGGATGGAGCTGCCCGCGCGGACCCGCCAGTTGGCGAGCCAGAGAATGCGTGAGCGCGGCGCGTGCAGTTGAGTGACCGACTGTGTGGTCCCACCATGCAGTCGCAATGCTCCAGAGCGCATATAGCAGAAAGGACTGGCCAGTGGGGCCCGTGTGGCAGTGTCCATCAGTCAGCGGCGCGGCGAGATGGGCCAGCACATGATGCAAAGTGAAATGAAGTGGGCCGTGCGGAATCGAGGGGGATGGGTCGCGAGGGATGAAGCGGCCCAAGTAGCACAGGGCGAGTCCCTCTTTTTTTCTTTTATTTTTTTCTTTTCTTCTCTCTTCTTTCTTTCAACTTTAAATTCAAATTTAATTTCAAACCTTATGCCAAATTTATCCTCAGATTCAAAATAAAATTTGAACATGTTCAAAATGTGTTAAATTTATTTATTTATAAATTTATTTTGTGTTGCATAATGTTAATCCCCTATTTTTTAATATTGTTCTCAATTCCATAAAGTGCACCTTTGGTTTGAATTCAAATTTTTTTCCTTCTCATTATTATATTTCTATTGTTATTATTTTATTATCAAGTGCACAAACAAGCAAAACTCCATCATGATGCAAAACTTTTGGTGGCATGTACTTTATTAATTATTTATTTTTACATGAGGTGTTCACATGTGATGATCACTAGAGATATCACATATATATAAAGGAAAATAATTTCTCCTTTTGTATTTTCTTATAATTTGGGTATTACAGTAACTCAGTAAAAACGATCTTCTATTATCCTCTCATGTCATTATTCATCGGTCTTCACTTTATTCTTCAGAAATCGGTGCACTGTCTTGGGCTTGTGCTTTAGAGATCAGCATTCTGCTCTCTGGGGTTCAGGATTCATTGGGTGCACCGGAGGTGCACCCAATGGGTGTAGCCCCCGAGCTTTGAGTGGATTACTGAAAATAATCCACTCAAAGGTCTTCACCTCATGCTTTTTTAGGAATCATCTTTATCTTCATCTCATGCTTTAGAAATCAACATTTTTTATCTTCATCTCATGCTTTGGAAATCAGCATTTTTATCGTTAGTTCATGCTTTAGAGATCAACATTCTGTCTTTTGGGGTTAATGATTCATTGGGTGCACCGGAGGTGCACCCAATGGGTGTAGCCCTCGAGCTTTGAGTGGATTACTGAAAATAATCCACTCAAAGGTCTTCATCTCATGCTTTTAGAAATAATCCTTTTATCTTCGTCGAATGCCTTAGAATTCAGCATTATATCATCAGCTTTATGCTTTAGAGATTAACATACGGTTTTGCCTTTGAGATCAACAACGCGGTCTACCCATGTCCTGTTAGGTTTGAAATTTATTTGATCTACGACAGATTGGACGTCCGGTAGATGGCTCTTGGCTGGTCTTCATTTCGCTTCGTGCTTTAATGCTTCTGCTGATTAGACTTGTACTTCAGCAGCTATTTTTGGATTTCCTCCAATCTCTATCGATATCTTCCTTCTGTCTTGATACATTCATTGCGTATACTATATGGATGCGATTGCTTGGGAAAATCTATTGAAAATTCCTGGACGTCCCCCCCAATGGGTGTAGCCAAGGGACGTCTTTGTGCACTGAGCATTTAGCGGACTGCCTCTGAGTAGTGACTTGATGTGACCGCGAGGTGTAATCATATCGTCCAAGCGGTTGACTTCAGACCCAATGGTGTCATATTACATGAAGCGGCGTCTGCTGCCTGACTTGTTTCCAGACGATTTGAATTGCATATTGAATATTTGCGACTGTTCAGTGACCGTGGTAGGAGACGAGCGGTTGCCTCCCGCCCCTATAAATAGAGTGCTTGCTTCACTGGTGTCTTCACACATCTCTCGGCCATTTGCTTCTTATTCTTCTCTTTTCTCTTCTGTTCCACCATGAGCAAGAGCAAGAAAGGCGGAAGTTCCTCGCACCACTCCGGCGACAAGAGGAAACGCGAGCCGAGTCCTCCCTCCGAGGACTTTGGTGACTCCGAGTACTCAGAGGAGGAGTTCTCCTCCGAGTCTGAGCGGACACCGACCTACGCCTCTCCCCCGGCGTCGTCCGATGATTCGGACGATTCCCAGGGGATCGTTGCCGAGGTGTGGACGTACATCCGGGCCGTCGAGCGCTCCGAGCTTGAGGGCTCGAATGAGTCGGAGATCTCCTCAAACGAGGAGGACTCCTCCGACTCGTCCGAGGAAGGGAGCGGTGGTGACAGCGATGACGAGGGCGATGGCGGCGACAAGGGCGACGGCGACGTCGGCAAGGGCGACGGTAGCAGTAGCAAGGGCGACGGCGACGGCGGCAGCGGCGAGGGTGGTAGCAGTAGCGGCAGGGCCAGTGGCAAAGCGTCACTGGCTTAAATATTAGTATATATAAGTAGTAGTAGAAGTAGTATTAGTATTAGTAGTAGTGAAATAATGTAGTAGTAGTTAGTAGTATAGTGTAGTGTAAGTAATGTAGTGATGTAGTAATGTAATGTAGCAAAAAAATGGGGAGAAGACCGGCTCATAATGGGTTGGTTTTTTAAGTTTGTGGAAGGACTTCCCCTTTTTATATAATGAAGAAAACTTCGGCTTGTTCTGTGCATATCTTTTGCCTTTCCATCGTTCCTTTACAGTCGATCGCCAGCTTGTATTTGTGCCCAATGCAGCTGTTGTTCTCAGAGATAACGCTCGAGTAATGACTTGTAATTGATCTGTCGTATTTAATTCTGCCTGCATTTACATTGAGAAAAAACGACTGAGTTACTGGTGGTGTCCTCAGAGGTAACAGCCGAATTATGCTAGATTGCATTGGTGTTTTGGAGGCAACAACCGAGCTATGGTTGGCGACGTTGGCGTTTTAGAGGTAACGGCCGAGTCATGTTGAGCCACGTCGGTGTTTTAGAAATAACAGCCGAGTGGTGCTTGGCGACGTTGGCGTTTTAAAGGTAACGTCCGAGTGGTGACCTAAAGCTTTTTAGAAACGGTGTCTGACCCGGGAAAACCCCATTTATATCACGTCGCTGCATGCCTCTGCGTTCTGAGCCCTAGCCTCGCTTCTTTGCCTCCGAACATCCTCTGTTTCCTTTTGATTTTGCTTCCACTCAGTCCACCGACGAGATTGCGATAGCACCCAAGCAGAAGAACCAGAATTCTGCTGCTGTGGTCATTCCTCCTATCGATTTCAATAGTCAGTTGCCTTTCGCAGGTAATCATATGTCTGTTGTTTCCGAGTCGGATCTTCTCCTCCTTGTTGATGTCAGAGTTCTTCCTCCAAAGGAGCTTTGCTCTTGGCGGATTTGTCATGGGGTTACTATCTCGATACAAGATACTCACGAGTCCGTTGTTTACATCCCTTTTCTTATCCGCGACCTTGCTCTTCCCATTTCTCCCTTCTTTCACGGTCTCCTTGACTTTTACAATCTGAATCTGACTCACCTAAATCCCAACTCTATTCTACAAATTTCTGTCTTTGTTCATCTATGCGAGGCCTACCTTGGAATTCTTCCTCACTTCGGTTTGTGGAAGTATTTGTATCACTGTCGTCCTGGGATGGCTGGGGGGCAACACCAGCTCGTGGGCGGTGCGAGTCTAGAGATGCGTCGTGGGAGGAAAACAGAATACCTTGACATCCCACTTAAGGATAGCATTAAAGGATGGCGCTTAGAGTGGTTCATTATGGAAAACCATGGCAAGTCCCTCCCCCCTCGGTCAGGGAGACAGCCGGATGTTCGCACTCCAAGTTGGATTGAGTCTCCTACAGCCTTGGAAATAACAGAAGCCAAGATTCTGCTTGCTGAAATTTGTTTGTTGAAGGAGAAAGGTCTGACCGCTGAAGCTGTGGTTGTAGACTTTATTTTTAAGAATATTCAGCCACTGAAGGACAGAGCATATTCAGCTTATTTGTACAGTGGTGTTACCGACTCAACCTGGGTTACCAACAAGAGGATTCCTGCTGTGGATTTGGTGAGCCGACTGGAGATGATCTTGAGGGGCAAAGTATCAAATATTGGTGCTCCTATTGCATATTTTGCTTGGAATCTGCCACCTTCTAAGTTCTTTTTTGATTTTGTGTCCAATCCTCCTGCCGGTGATAGTGATTTGGGTCTTAGAGTGCGACCCTCTCTTGAAGATATTTAGGTCCTGGTTGCTTCACTTGCTGATCTTCCCAATGATGAGAGGCAAGTTCACTTTGAAATGCCTACGAGTCCAGGTGATGCAGAGATGAGTGTTATGCTAGACATGTTGGCTGGGGATTCTTCTGACTCGGTCCCTGCTGAAACAATGGCTGTTGCAACTATCCTAGAGTTTGAAGAAACCGTGGACACCCAAAAGCCTAAGGGTACTCGCCCGAAACGTCTCCGCCAGGTTAGTCATCCAACTACACCTGCCGAGGGGAAGAAGAAGAAGAAGAGACAGCTTCGGCGAGTATCATATCTGGACCAGGGTGCTGGCCCTTCTGCTCCTGCTGCTGAAGAAGTACCGGTGGGAATCTTTACTGGAGCTGAACCCAATGGGTGTGACCCTGCTGATGATGATCCCAATGGGTGTGACCCTGCTAGAGCTGAACCCAATGGGTGTGATCCTGCCAGAGCTGATCCCAATGGGTGTGACCCTGCCAGAGCCAATCCCAATGGGTGTGACCCTGCCAGAGCCAATCCCAATGGGTGTGACTCTGCGCCGTTTATTGTCCATATTGTTGACGAGAACGATGAAGAAGAAGATTGTAACACCCTTGGTGTTACTGTCACTAAAACTTAAGCATAACATCATAAGCATCAGCATTTCATGTGATTGACACACCTAGAATGCATTCACTAGGTAAAAGTTTCAAACAAGTTGTATTGATATGGCATTTTGCAAATAAAACCCTAGAGTAGGGTACTTAACCCTAAATGGGGTTCAGAAGGGTAAAACAAAATCCAAAAAGAGAAAACCCTAAAGCTTAAGTGAAATAGTCATAAAATGTTACTAAGAATGGACTTAAATTACATTCACACCTCTGAAATACCAAAAACCCTAAAAAGGACCCTGGGAAAACCCTAAACCTAAACCCTAGGGGGCTAAGTGCAAAATCAGTGCACTTTTGGACTAAATTGCAAAAACCAAGGTATTAAAGTACCTCAAGGCATATGGATCACATAATTGAGGATTCCCAAGTCAAAAGTTGTGAGTTGGACTTAATTGCAAAAAGCACCACTTAAACCCTATGAACCTAAGTATGAAATTTAGTGACATTGACTCAACTTTGGAGCTCTATATCTTCCAAATTATTGAGAATTTACCCTAGGTCACCACATCAATATTGTAGACCTATCAAAGGAGAATAACTTTGCTTAAGAGAGTAAGCATGGCGGTGATGAAGAAATTGGAGAAAAATACACCCAAAGATGGGCTGTCAGGCTGTCTAGGGACTGAATTATGGTGTGACAGTGTGATGAAGCCATCTTTGAGCTTAAATTTGATCATGATTCAATCATTATCTGGTTATGATTGCTATAGCAAGATTGTTGTTGGATCATCAGACAACAACTTTGTTACTGGTCGATCAACTGGTTGCCATAGAAAATTGAGAGAGATTTGACCCTAAACCTTGGCTGTGAGGCGCACTGAAGAAGAATTCGATGGTACAGTGAAGGGATCAAGTCGCCAGCTCAGCCCCTCGCCGCTGGCGATCGTGCGCTCGGATTCACGCCGGCGCCGCGATTCCTGCCCAGCTAAACAGGGATAACAATCCTCTGGAGAAAAGATCTCACCGTGGATGATCTTGGAGCACAGTAGCCTCTCTGTCGCTCATCCACTTACCGGTGACGTGGCCGCATGTCCATCACCGGCGTACCACCATTCTTCGCAGTTATGCCACACCGTCAGCCGTCTTACCATGTCGCAGTCGATCACAACACATCGTCCTTCTATTACCTAAGGCCTTGCCACGGGGTTTGCCACCAATCACACGCGCCAGTGAACTTTCCCTCCTCCAACCGCCGCGCGTCATCGCTCCAATTCTCGGCCACCACTCTCGCTTAGTATAAATTGAGCCCTCCGTAAGCTCTGCAAGATCATCACGCACCACACCACCCAGTATTGCCTCCAATCTTGCAACCGAGAGCTTGAATTTCGAATTTCCCCCAAATCTGCTCTAACCCACCGCAAGAACACCCTCGCCATGGCCAGTGCAATTCAGGTCAGTTCAAACCTTCTGCTCCCTCGTTTAAGTGTTCTCATGTGCCTATGATGCTCATCGACCCGCCCAATTAAACTAGAAAGCCAATGATCGCCGGGAACGCGTTCAACTGTCCGCGACGCCCACGGTCGTCGTGGCCAGAGCCAACCGGGTAACTATTCTTGGAATTAGGTTGGGGGAAACGTTCACTAGATCCCGAATTTGGTTTAGGCCAAAGAAGGGCGTCGGTCCTTGAGCGAATCAGCCAGTACACGAGCTCGCCAGAGCTCTACAACGCCGCTCACCGTCGAGGATCTCGGCGTGTAAAGAACAGAAAGGCGGAGGGTTTAAGTGAAAACGTCAGCGACACAAGGAATAGTAGCTAGGACTCTTAATAAAATAGTTGAATCGTGTGGGCATTTTTGCAAAGTCTATAGCGCGCGGGCACGGGCGCGCGTTTTCCACCTGGGTTTGGGCCGTCTGGGCTGGATTCGGCCCAGGACTGTTCACCGTTTTTCTTTTTCTGCCAGAACTAAAACAATTTTAGAAAATTGTAGAAAAATGGCAAAAATGTAAAACCAATTTTGCTAGATTCCTAATTTTCCATAGAATTTAATAAAAATAAGTTCATGATTTTTAGCTCAAATAGGGAATTTTGGAGCATTTCAAATAGCCTAAAACATTGTTTCTGGATTTTTAGAAAATCAATAATAATTCCAAAAATACCCAAACTTTTTATATGAACTCTAAACATTATTTAGAAGCTTTGGGTAGAATTTGGTATGATTTGGACCTTATTTGATACTTAGAGCCCAAAACCCTACCCCCTGCCCTTTGAATTCCTTTACTAACTCCGGAAACCCTAAGTTCTCGGAGAACCGTGAAGGAAAATTATATTCAAGACTCTAGAAAATAAAATTTTACTATCTTTGCATCTTCATAAGCATTACATGGGCATTCATTCTTATGTATATGGTTATATTTAGAAAACGAGGTTGAAGTTGAAGTAGAAGAAGAGAAGACTTCGCCACCACCACCTGCGGAACATCAGGCAGGCAGTTGTTTCTATTTTGACATCTGCGGATCCGAGCCTAATTCACCTGTAAACCAAGGCAAGCCCCGGTGCATTTGCCACCTCCTTGATTCTTTTAAACTCTTTCTCACTTGCTTGATGCATTAGGTGATAGGAGATGATTGCTAAAACAATTCCTGCATTTCCTTCCTTGAATTTGATTACCTTCCTTTGAATCCCTGTTTTACAAAAAGTTTTTCCTATGCTTAGTCTTGCTTTAGCAAAACAAAATGTTTTGTTTTTACAAAAGATGATGTTGCAAAGTGGGTGGGATGTTTCTAAAAATAAAACTTGATGGTGGATCCGTCATGGCCATGATGGGTTCAACATCGAAAAAGATGTACCTTGCCAGGTACCAAACTTTGGGGTTTGAAATAATTAAGCTGAGACCGGGCAAGTGACTTGCACGAGAAGAGAGTCTCAGTGTAGTGTCTCTGTCTGAGTCGATTAACGACCGTGTCGATGTAGGCTTGCTGACCGAGGACCCTTTAACTGGTCACATGCCTCGTCATGGGTAAGCTTTGCCTCGGGCAGACTAAGGCCAGAATAAGATACCACGCAATGGGAGTGGAGAGATGGCGAGAGTAGCGTGTACCCTCCGTGGCAAGAGGCAGGACGGTGGTGTATCTGTGCTCTTGGTTGGCGTGAACCTGATCTGGTCTTAAGAACCCCGGTGGCGGGTTGACATGTGCAAGGGTTAAGTGCTACATACGTCGTGTGATTGGAGATCCTCAGCTGAGTATAATCGATTCGGATCGCCGTACCTTCGCAGTTATGAAGACTTGGTCACTGCCCTATACGTAGAACTCCAGTAAAGATGAAGGGTTGTTAAGAAATTGGCTAGTGCAGGTCAAGTGATTGAACTAGGGTAGAAAGAACTCTAGTTGCAGATAATCTTACTTAACTTGACAAATAAAACTAGATTTTTTTAAGGATCCACTTTTAGTAAGCATTTCTGCAAACATAGTCATTGATCATTGATAAGCCTTACCTTGACACCTTTAAAGCCAGCATCCCCTTGAGAGTCCTTTCTTTAGTTGGGTAAGACTTGCTGAGTAATTCCATACTCAGGGTTTTATTCCCTATTGTTTTTAGGTGAAGAAGCGACAAACTTTTGTTGCTTCTGTTCCAAGTTGGTACCAAAGGAAGAGCACCAGGAGTGAAGTTGCGGGAGGAAAGGATCCTCCATAAAAACTTTTGTTTGATACTTATCGGGAGGGGTTTTTGCCTCCCATGGTTTGTAATAATAATACTCTACACTCATATATTATATCCTGGTCTGTAAATATTTAACTTTGTCTTACTTTTAAATAAAGGTAAGTTTATGTAACCGCTTCCGCATTTCTGTATCTCCGATGATTTGTAATGTCTGCGTGACGGGTAAAACGCTCTTGGGAAAGGTAAGAAAAGCAGATACCAAACTTGTCAAGTGATTCAGAGGCACCTACAGGGTTGTCTGAGGTCTGTTGGACAAGGACAACTGTATGTGGGCCTAATAACTTGGGAGGTTCCGTCACGGCTGGTATCAGAGCAAAGCCCATCTCTGCAGATATTATGAGGCATCTTCAAAAAGAATTTTCTAAAGACTTATCTAGAAAATTTCTTCCCTTCTTACCTAAGTATCTCTGAAGAGTTTATTGCAAAGACCAGATAGGAAGAGTGCAATGTATAGAAGGTTGAATCAACTAAGGTTGATTATGTAATTACGCATGCATCATGCTAAAAACTATGCTAATAAGATTTCCCCCTTAGAAAAATGCCACCACGTACAAGAAAGACTGCACGCAAGTCAACCGGGCCGATTGGTGTACCTCGTCACCAACTTGCCCCGAGACATGACGATAGCAGTAGCGGTAGTAACGATCCAATCGGAGATCTAGAAGCTCAAGTTAATCAGCTTCGATCAGAACTCCGACATAGGAATGACATATGGGTCGTGGATGGCGAAAGAATCAATGAATTGAGAAGAGACATCCGCCAACTGCAAGACTAGCTAGCGGATCGGGATCTAGCGCTCGACTGGGCTGTGAACTCTCGTTCACTAGCTTGGGCAAAGGAAGCTAGAGCTCGAGCCCGAGTGGAAGAGCTTAGCTCAACTGTGGATAACTTGCAAGTTTATTGCAACACACTACATGAAGAAGTTCATGTACTGTACTCGCAACTGCACCCGAACGTCCCTACGGATCCTGTCAGGATGGAAGCTGGACCTTCTAGAGTAGCGGGAGAAGCACTGGGTGGTGAGCTGGACCTTTTTAGGCCCCCTCCCTCTATGAAGCTGGTCGATGAATGGTCTCCTACGCCTGACAGCGAGGCTACCTAGAGTGACAAAAAGCAGGAATAGTATAGTATAGAAGTAGTACTATTGTGTAATAGGTGGTGTAATCCTATTGTAAGTACGAGTCTGTAACATTACATTTTTAAGTAATGTGAAATGGATGGTTTGTATGGCATATCATATTGCTCCAAATGTTCTTTGCCTTAGATGCCTTCTAGGATTTGCGCTCAGGATGGGGCTGGTACCTCCCATGGGAGGGAAGCGACCCCAAATCCACCTCTAGTACCCAAGACACTTGCCGAGGCCATCGCTGCCTTGGTAAACGCTACAGCAGACAATACCTGCTTCCTGCGGGAGATGGCAGGTCAACAACTACAACAACAAGGCGGGCGGGCATATCCACAAGGCCCCGGTGAGACATCTTATCTGGACTTCTCCGAGACGCACCCTCCATTGTTCATCAAAGCAGAAGATCCTTTAGAGGCGGATGAATGGATCCGCGTCATTGAACAAAAATTCGGGCTTCTTCGGTGTTTAGAAACTCAAAAGCCCCTGTTTGCAGCACAACAACTGCGAGGCCCTGCCAGTACGTGGTGGGGAAATTTGTTGCCGTTCAGCCGGTCGGTCATCAGATCACTTGGGATGAGTTTAAGTTGGCGTTCAGAGAGCATTATATACCTGAAGGAGTCCTCCATATGAAGCAGGAGGAGTTCATGAAGCTTAAGCAAGGTGGGGATACTGTTACCCAGTATCTCAATAAATTCAATCAGTTATCCCAATACGCAATCGATCAAGTCAACACCGACATAAAGAACAAGAATTGTTTCATGAGAGGTTTGAATGATCGAATGCAAAGAAAGATGGCCACCTGCATCAACCTTACTTATGGAAGGGCTATCAGCACAGCGCTGGCAGTTGAGGCTAAATATGTAGGATCCGGAAAATCCAAGGGGAATGGAGGCAATAGGCCCAATCAAGGCCCCGAGAAAAGGCAAAGGTTGGTCATCCGACCTTTCAATCCGAATCGTTCTTCGTCGTGCCCACCCTCCTTCCCATTCAAGCAACCAGTGTTTATCCGTCCAACCACTGCCCCCACCACTACAAATCAGCCTGGTGCCCCTGGCACTCAATTCCCTGCTCTTCCAAGCTCATCAACCGGCTGCTTCAACTGTGGAAAGTCCGGGCATTTCATTAAGGACTGTCCATACCCGAGGCAGAATCAAGCAAATAATCAACAGAGTTCCGGGAGCTCCAAGGGAAATGCGGCAATCAATACCGCGGGCAAGAATACAAGGAAAACTGGACGGGTTTATTACACTAAAGTGGCCACAACATCGGAAGGCGAACCGGTGATGATGGGTACGTTCCTCGTGGCCAATTACCCTGCAATTATTCTTTTTGATTCTGGTGCTTCGCATACATTCATAAGCAAGAGATTTATGGAGCAACATTGCATTCCATACCATGAATCAAGGGAAGGGTTTAAAATCCATTCGCCTAAGGGACAAATATTTACTAAAGAAGTGGCTTTCCAAGTGCTCGTAACATTGGCTGAATGGGACTTTCCTACTAATATGATTGTTCTAAAAGGCCAAGACATAGATGTAATCTTGGGCATGAATTGGTTAGCCCAACATAAAGCAATCCTCAACACTAATCTGAGAACTATCAGGTTGAGTTATGACCAAGAAGAAATTCTTTTGTCTATCCCCATAGCCATTCCAGCTAAACCAATTGGCAGAATTAATGAAGCCATTATACCGGAGATCAAAGATATTTCGGTAGTATGTGAGTTCCCAGATGTCTTTCCAGAAGATTTGCCTGGATTGCCACTCAAAAGAGATGTAGAATTTGTAATTGAGTTGAAGCCTGATACGGCTCCCATTTCTAGAAGATCGTACCGAATGCCTCCAAATGAGCTGGCAGAACTCAAGACCCAATTGCAAGATCTACTTGAGAAGGGATTCATCCGGCCAAGCTCGTCACCATGGGGTTGTCTAGCCATCTTCATCAAGAAGAAGGACCAAACACTTCGAATGTGTGTGGATTATCGACCCCTTAATGAGGTTACTATCAAAAATAAGTATCCTCTTCCTCGGATTGATATTTTGTTTGATCAACTGGCTGGAGCGAGGGTATTTTCCAAGATTGACCTCAGATCGGGCTATCATCAGATCCGTATCAGACCCGAGGATATACCAAAGACTGCATTCACTACGCGGTATGGATTGTTTGAATATCTGGTTATGTCTTTCGGACTGACGAATGCTCCTGCCCACTTTACATATCTGATGAACTCGGTATTTATGCCCGAGTTGGACAAGTTTGTGGTGGTCTTCATTGACGATATCTTGATATACTCCAAGAATGAAGAGGAGCATGCTCAACACTTACAGATCGTATTGACGCGCTTAAGGGAACACCAATTGTACGCTAAGTTCAGTAAGTGCGCATTTTGGCTGGAGGAGATCCAATTTCTAGGACATGTATTATCTACCAAGGGGATTGTGGTGGATCCCAGCAAAGTCAAGGATATTTTGGAGTGGAAACCCCCAACCACTGTACATCAAGTCTGAAGTTTCCTTGGACTGGCTGGCTATTACTGCTGATTTATACCAGATTTTTCCAAACTTGTGAAACCAATCACGAGTTTATTGAAGAATGATATTAAATTCAATTGGTCTTCAAAATGTAATGAAGCCTTTGAGAAATTGAAGGTATTATTAACCATTGCTTCGGTATTGGCTCAACCAGATATTGAAAAGCCTTTTGGTGTGTATTGTGACGCATCAGGCAGTGGTCTCGGCTGTGTATTAATGCAAGAAGGCCGAGTAATAGCTTATGCTTCAAGGCAGTTGCGCCGACATGAGGAACATTATCCAACTCATGACCTAGAGTTAGCTGCTGTGGTTCATGCCCTGAAGATATGGCGTCATTATCTGCTGGGTAATATCTGTCACATTTATATAGATCATAAAAGCTTGAAGTATATTTTCACCTAGTCAGAATTGAACATGAGACAAAGGCGATGGCTCGAGCTTATTAAAGACTATGAACTGGAGATTCATTATCACCCAGGAAAAGCTAATGTAGTGGCAGATGCCTTGAGTCGCAAGACTTTTTGTCATTATCTTACAATGGAAACTTCTGACATTACGTTGCCAAGAAATGGAGAATCTGAACCTGGGAATGATTCAGCATGGAGCCTCAAGTCACTTGAAGCTTTAGTCAGTCCTTTTACAAAGGATAATTGACGCATAAAGGAATGATGAGGGTATAAAACACATCCATGAAAAGATAAAGGCTGGAAAAGCCAATTGCTTCAGAGAAGATGATCAAGGTGTTGTATGGTTCAACAACCTCATAGTGGTGCCTAAAAATGACGAAGTCCGCCAACAAATTCTAGATGAAGCTCATCTTAGTCGCTATTCTATTCATCCCGGAAGCACTAAGATGTATCATGATCTAAAACAACATTATTGGTGGACAAAGATGAAGATTGAAATTGCACGCTATGTGGCAAAATGTGACACTTGCAGACGCGTCAAAGCCATACATATGAAGACTACCGGTCCATTATAATCTTTACCTGTCCCTACATGGAAATGGGAGGATATTAGTATGGACTTTATTGTGGGATTGCCTAGGACTACCAGAGGATATGATTCTATCTGGGTTATTGTTGATCGACTTACCAAGATTGCGCACTTTCTTCCTGTCAGGATAAAGTATATAGTGGCCACATATGCAAAATTATACATTGCCCGTGTTCTCAGTTTGCATGGTGTTCCAAAGACGATAGTGGTAGATCGTGGACCGCAATTCGTGTCCAAATTTTAGGAAGAACTTCACAAAGCACTGGATACTAAGTTGTTCCATAGTTCGGCCTACCATCCTCAAACCAGTGGACAGACTAAGAGGGTAAATCAAATACTTGAAGACATGCTACGGGCTTGTGCTTTGGAATTTCCACAAAAATGGGATGATTGTTTACCATTAGCAGAGTTCTCATATAATAATAGCTATCAAGAAAGCATTAAGATGGCACCCTTTGAAGCTTTATATGGACGACGATGTCGTACTCCGTTAAATTGGTCTGAACCAGGTGAACGGTACTTCTTCAGGCCTGATATGGTAAAAGAGACAGAAGAAAAAGTTCAAAGAATAGTTCATAATCTAAAGAAAGCTCAAGCTCGTCAGAAGAGTTATGTAGACAAGCGACGACAACCCTTATACTTTCTAGTGGGAGATTATGTCTACCTGAAAGTTTCACCAATGAAGGGTATATCACGTTTCGGAATTAAAGGAAAGCTTGCACCTTGGTACATTGGTCCTTTCCCTATACTTGAGCAATTTGGACCAGTGGCATACCGACTTCAACTACACGAAACCTTGTCTGCTGTACAAAATGTGTTCCATGTGTCTCAGTTGAAGAAGTGTCTTCGGGTTCCAGATCGAACTATCGAAGTAACAGATGTTGTCCTAGAGCCAGACTTGACATATTCAGAACACCCTATTCGAGTCTTGGATCAAAAGGACAGAGTTACCCGAAGAAAAACTCTCAAGTTTTATAAGATACAGTGGAACCAGCATTCAGAGGATGAAGCTACATGGGAAACTCAAGACTTTTTAGACAAGAATTTCCCAGGCTTTTTAGCCTCCTGTAATTTGTAAAGTGTCTAAAATTGTTGTAATAAAGGAGTGAGCCCCAAACCACCCCTGCCTTGTACCAAAAATCAGGAAATAAAAATGTGAAGCATTTCCTTTTCCACTACTTGCCCTAGGACTTTTAATCTCGGGACGAGATTCTCTTATGGGGGGAAGGATGTAACACCCCTGGTGTTACTGTCACTAAAACTTGAGCATAACATCATAAGCATCAGCATTTATGTGATTGACACACCTAGAATGCATTCACTAGGTAAAAGTTTCAAACAAGTTGTATTGATATGGCATTTTGCAAATAAAACCCTAGAGTAGCGTACTTAACCCTAAATGGGGTTCAAAAGGGTAAAACAAAATCCAAAAAGAGAAAACCCTAATGCTTAAGTGAAATAGTCATAAAATGTTACTAAGAATGGACTTAAATTACATTCACACCTCTGAAATACCAAAAACCCTAAAAAGGACCCTAGGAAAACCCTAAACCTAAACCCTAGGGGGCTAAGTGCAAAATCAGTGCACTTTTGGACTAAAGTGCAAAAACCAAGGTATTAAAGTACCTCAAGGCATATGGATCACATAATTGAGGATTCCCAAGTCAAAAGTTGTGAGTTGGACTTATTTGCAAAAAGCACCACTTAAACCCTATGAACCTAAGTCTGAAATTTAGTGACATTGACTCAACTTTGGAGCTCTATATCTTCCAAATTATTGAGAATTTACCCTAGGTCACCACATCAATATTGTAGACCTATCCAAGGAGAATAACTTTGTTTAAGAGAGTAAGCATGGTAGTGATGAAGAAATTGGAGAAAAATACACCCCAAGATGGGCTGTCAGGCTGTCTAGGGACTGAATTCTGGTGTGACAGTGTGATGAAGCCATCTTTGAGCTTAAATTTGATCATGATCCAATCATTATCTGGTTATGATTGCTATAGCAAGATTGTTGTTGGATCATCAGCCAACAACTTTGTTACTGGTCGATCAACTGGTTGCCATAGAAAATTGAGAGAGATTTGGCCCAAAACCTTGGCTGTCAGGCGCACTGAAGAAGAATTCGATGGTACAGTGAAGGTATCAGGTTGCCAGCTCAGCCCCTCGCCGTTGGCGATCGTGCGCTCGGATTCACGCCGGCACAGCTATTCCCGCCCAGCTAAACACGGATAACGATCCTCTGGAGAAAAGATCTCACCGTGGATGATCTTGGAGCACAGTAGCCAATCTGTCGCTCATGCACTTACCGACGACGTGGCTGCATGTCCATCACCGGCGTGCTGCTGTTCTTCGCAGTTATGCCATGCCATTAGCCGTCTTACCACGTCGCAGTCGATCGCAACACACCGTCCTTCTATTACCTAAGGCCTTGCCACGGGATTTGCCACCAATCACACACGCTAGTGAACTTTCCCTCCTCCGACCGCCACGCATCATCGCTCCAATTCCCGGCCACCGCTCTCGCTTAGTATAAATTGAGCCCTCCGTAAGCTCCGCAAGATCATCACGCACCACACCACCCAGTATTGCCTCCAATCTTGCAACCGAGAGCTTGAATTTCGAATTTCCCCCAAATATGCTCTAACCCACCGCAAGAACACCCTCGCCGTGGCTAGTGCAATTCAGGTCAGTTCAAACCTTATGCTCCCTCATTTAAGTGTTCTCATGTGCCTGTGATGCTCATCGACCCGCCCAATTGAACTAGAAAGCCAATGATCGTCGGGAACGCGTTCAACTGTCCGCGACGCCCACGATCGTCATGGCTAGAGCCAACCGGGTAACTATTCTTGGAATTAGGTTGGGGGAAATGTTCACTAGATCCCGAATTTGGTTTAGGCCAAAGAAGGGCGCCGGTCCTTGCGCGAATCAGCCGATACGCGAGCTCGCCGGAGCTCTGCAACACCGCTCACCATCGAGGATCTCGGCGTGTAAAGAACAAAAAGGCGGAGGGTTTAAGTGAAAACGTCAGCGACACAGGGAATAGTAGCTAGGACTCTTAATAAAATAGTTGAATCGTGTGGGCATTTTTGCAAAGTCTGCAGCACGTGGGCACGGGCGCGTGTTTTCCATCTAGGTTTGGGCCGTCTGGGCTGGATTCGGCCGAGGACTGTTCACCGTTTTTCTTTTTCTTTTTCTACCAGAACTAAAACAATTTTATAAAATTGTAGAAAATGGTAAAAATATCAAACCAATTTTGCTAGATTCCCAATTTTCCATAGAATTTAATAAAAATAAGTTAATGATTTTTAGGTCAAATAGGGAATTTCGGAGTATTTAAAATAGCCTAAAACATTGTTTCTGGATTTTTAGAAAATCAATAATAATTCCAAAAATCCCCAAACTTTTTATATGAACTCTAAACATTATTTAGAAGCTTTGGGTAGAATTTGGTATGATTTGGACCTAGTTTGATACTTAGAGCCCAAAACCCTACCCCCTGCCCTTTGAATTCCTTTACTAACTCCAGAAACCCTAAGTTCTCGGAGAACCGTGAAGGAAAATTATATTCAAGACTCTAGAAAATAAACTTTTACTATCTTTGCATCTTCATAAGCATTACATGGGCATTCATTCTTATATATATGGTTATATTTAGAAAACAAGGAAGAAGTTGAAGTAGAAGAAGAGAAGACTTCGCCACCACCACCTGCGGAACATCAGGCAGGCAGTTGTTTCTATTTTGACATCTACGGATCCGAGCCTGATTCACCTGTAAACCAAGGCAAGCCCCGGTGCATTTGCCACCTCCTTGATTCTTTTAAACTCTTTCTCACTTACTTGATGCATTAGGTGATAGGAGATGATCGCTAAAACAATTCCTGCATTTCCTTCCTTGAATTTGATTACCTTCCTTTGAATCCCTATTTTACAAAAAGTTTTTCCTATGCTTAGTCTTGCTTTAGCAAAACAAAATGTTTTGTTTTTACAAAAGATGATGTTGCAAAGTGGGAGGGATGTTTCTAAAAATAAAACTTGATGGTGGATCTGTCATGGCCATGATGGGTTCAACATCGGAAAAGATGTACCTCTGCCAGGTACCAAACTTTGGGGTTTGAAATAATTAAGCTGAGACCGGGCAGGTGACTTGCACGAGAAGAGAGTCTCAGTGTAGTGTCTCCGTCTGAGTCGATTAAGGACCGTGTCGATGTAGGCTTGCTGACCGAGGACCCTTTAACTGGTCACATGCCTCGTCATGGGTAAGCTTTGCCTCGGGCAGACTAAGGCCAGAATAAGATACCATGCAATGGGAGTGGAGAGATGGCGAGAGTAGCGTGTACCCTCCGTGGCAAGAGGCTGGACGGTGGTGTATCTGTGCTCTCAGTTGGCGTGAACCTGATCTGGTCTTAAGAACCTCGGTGGCGGGTTGACATATGCAAGGGTTAAGTGCTACATATGTCGTGTGATTGGAGATCCTCAGCTGAGTATAATCGATTTGGATCACCATACCTTCGTGGTTATGAAGACTTGGTCACTGCCCTATACGTAGAACTCCAGTAAAGATGAGGGGTTGTTAAGAAATTGGCTAGTGCATGTCAAGTGATTGAACTAGGGTAGAAAGAACTCTAGTTGCAGGTAATCTTACTTAACTTGACAAATAAAACTGGATTTTTTTTAAGGATCCACTTTTAGTAAGCATTTCTGCAAATAGAGTCATTGATCATTGATAAGCCTTACCTTGACACCTTTAAAGCTAGCATCCCCTTGAGAGTCCTTTCTTTAGTCGGGTAAGACTTGCTGAGTAATTCCATACTCAGGGTTTTATTCCCTATTGTTTTTAGGTGAAGAAGCGACAAACTTTTGTTGCTTCTGTTCTAATGTGGTACCAAAGGAAGAGCACCAGGAGTGAAGTTGTGGGAGGAAAGGATCCTCCATAAAAACTTTTGTTTGATACTTATCGGGAGGGGTTTTTGCCTCCCATGGTTTGTAATAATAAAACTCTACACTCGTATATTATATCCTGGTCAGTAAATATTTAACTTTGTCTTACTTTTAAATAAAGGTAAGTTTATGTAACCGCTTCTGCATTTCTGTATCTCCGATGATTTGTAATGTCTGCGTGACGGGTAAAACGCTCTTGGGAAAGGTAAGAAAAGCAGATATCGAACTTGTCAAGTGATTTAGGGGCACCTACAGGGTTGTCTGAGGTCTGTTGGACAAGGACAACTGTAGGTGGGCCTAATAACTTGGGAGGTTCCGTCACAAAGAGGAAGTCCCATTGATTCGGAAGAACAGTCGGCGTTACAGAGTCAGTGGGGGGAATAGCGATATTCCTTCTCCAACTTTGTATGCCCTCGTTAGCCTGCAAGAATTATCCATAGCAAATTTTGATCAGGCTCTTGAGGATGTTGTTCCTAAAGATATGATGTCAGAGCCAACTGATGGTGATATGATGGACGTCTACTCTGACACTCCAGATGTGGGATTAGAGGTATCCCGGGCAGCATCTCGTGCATCGTCGACCTTGGAAGGCGGTCTTCGGAGCCAAGAGGCTGGTCAAGGTCACTTAATTCCCATGGAGGTGACTGAGAATCCTTCAGCCTTAGAGGTGGCTGTTGTAGAGAACCCAGTCCTTAAGGGCGGTGCTGGCAGTTGCCCAGCCCCCGAGGGTGTTACCGGTAGTGATCCGACTCGGGTGGGTAGCGCAAGCTGCAACCCAGCCCCCGAGGGTATTGTCGGTGGTGATCTGGCTCCGATGGGTAGTGCGAGCTGTGACCCAGCCCCCGAGGGTTTCTGAGCGAGTTCCCCTTCTCATACCTCCATGGATGTCCACGTCGGGTCGTCTCCACCACATTCTGGTGGAGTGATAGCAGTGCATGTTTCTTTAGCTTCAAGTGAGGGAGTTGCCTTAGAGGTCGGTGCACCGGATGTTGAAATTACGATATCTGCTAGTGGAGCTGAATCAATCCCTAACGATGCTCTTCAGATTGTCCTAGTTGATATTCCTTCATCGAGCTAGAACCCAGCTTCTCATGACTTGGGATTTTCTTTGCTCTTTTCCAATCTTCAGGTAGCCTGGCTTTTTCTGTTCTGTCAGTACTTCTGGCAAATCACTTTCTTTGTACTCATTTGTTTAATACCAGGCTTTGGTTGATGGGATGGTTGGTCAATTGAGATCACATGGTGTCTCTATCCCAGAAGGAGTTCTAACGCAGTGGAATTTGTTGCTACTTCAGAAGCAGAGATCTGATTTAAAAATATCGAATGTTGGTTAGTGTTTTTGTTTTTTCTCTGGCTGACTAATTAGTCTGTTTTTAACCGTGTATCCTTCTTCGGCTGCTTTTTGTTAGATATGACCCGACGGTACTCCGAACTTGAGGAGAAATATCTCCGGTATCAAGCCGATTCAAACTGGCGGTACTCTGAGCTTTAGGGGAAGTATTCTCAAGGTCAGATTGACTTGGCCCATGTTTCTGCTTCTTTAGACGATGCAAATTCCTTGAATTCCTCTCTTAGTGTTCAGCTTGACTCTGAAAGGGTAGCTAACGAGGTAAGCTTACTTGACTGGATCTGCTGTGACTTTACTGCTTACTAGGTATTTGAGAGCTGATTCTTGTCTGTAGGAGGAGAAACGGGCACTTGCGGCTTCTCGCAATAATCTTGATAGATTGTATCGTGACGCCAGCAATTCTCTAGCCATCATGGAGAGGAGCCACTGCTTTACCATGGGAGATCTGGATTATCATCGTCACGAGTTGCAAGTATCCTAGGATGAGATCCTGTGTCTTAGGCAGTTGGTGTCGAGCAAAGACTCCATCATCAAGGATCTATGTACCTCCAAGAGATCAGTCGCCCAGGAGCTAGAGGCCGCTCGACTAGCTACCAAAGTTGCAGAAGACAATTCCACCATCCTGAAGGCTCACGCGACAAGGCTATGGACAAGGCCATTCGTGCAGGGCGGATCTTGATGAGAAGGCCGGGTGTAGTTGTTCCTGATGATATAGTGGCCGATGTCAAAGCTGCTCCTGACTCCTCAAGTCGCCCTTCTTCATCAGTTGCTCCTGAGAAAGACATTGCCAAGTAGAGATACTGAATACATTTGTGAACTGTATGCGTGTGTGTCCAACGTGCTCGAATATCCAGTCAGAGCGTGTTTTTGATGTTGAATGCTATGTTTGTTGTCTGTCGTTAGAATTCAACAGTTGTTATGGATGATTGCAGAGGTAGGTGTAGTGTGCTAGTTTTGAATTTTTCCCTATTTCGTGCTAATCGATTAGTTGATGAGGCATAGAGGTCGCCTTAAGGTGAGTAAACATAAGCATGTCACACTAAGTCAAGTAAGTGTGAGCCTGTTGTACCGTCTTAAGTCATTGCTGACTTAAGTCGATTGCTCTGCTAGTAGGGTATAGTGGTCACCCTAAGTCGAGTAAGCGCGAGCATGTTGCACCGTCTTAAGTCACTCCTGACTTAAGCCGATTGCTCTGTTAGTAGGGTATAGTGGTCACTGAGAGCACCTAGAGGGGGGGTGAATAGGTGATCCTGCAATATTCAACACTAAATTGCAACAAGTTTGATCAAAGAGATGTTAGCACGAGTTAATCAAGTTAATGAGGCGAGCTCTTGCGAACACAGACAATCAAAGAGAGAAGCAACACAAGAGACACGCGATTTTATCCCGTGGTTCGGCCAAGTAACACTTGCCTACTTCCATGTTGTGGCGTCCCAATGGACGAGGGTTGCACTCAACCCCTTTAAGTGATCCAATGATCAACTTGAATACTACGGTGTTCTTCCTTATAGTTTTCTTCCCGTTTGCGAAGAATTTCCACAAGTTGGAGCCTCTCGCCCTTACAAGATTGATCACAAAGAACGCACAAGAGTAAGGGTGGGAAGAGCAACACACACAAGACTCAAATCGCAGCACAATCACGCACACAAGTGACAACTCGAGCTCAAAACACAATGCACGGAGTTCTCAACTCAATTGGAGCTCAAGTCACTATCTCAAAGAATCAAATTCGTGAAGTTGGAGTCTTAGAATGTTTCTTGTAAGCTTGGGTGACTCCTCCATGCGCCTAGGGGTCCCTTTTATAGCCCCAAGGCAGCTAGGAGCCGTTGGAGGCCAAGGAAGGCTATCCTTGCCTTCTGTCGAGTGGCGCACCGGACAGTCCGGTGCGCCACCAGACAGTCACTGTAGACGGTCTGGTGCCGATCTCCTTCCTATTCTGGTGCAGACGACCGTTGCAGATTCGTGGCAGTTAGCGCACCGGACACTGTCCGGTGCACACTGGACAGTCCGATGCCCCCTGCCGACCATTGGCGCGGGCCACGCGTCGCCTGCGGATTGCGTGGCCGACAGTTGCGCTGGCGACCGTTGGCTCACCGGACAGTCCGGTGCACCACCGGACAGTCCGATGAATTATAGTCGTACGCCGCCGATTTTTCCCGAGAGTGGCCTGTTCACCGGAGGCTGGCCTGGCGCACCAGACACTGTCCGGTGCACCACCGGACTGTCCGGTGTGCCAAGCCGAGCTGGACTTTGGCTGTACCAAGCCAAGTCTATTGCATTTCTTTTCTTCTCTTCTTTTTTTCTGTTTCTAGCACTTAGACAATATATGTTAGTACTCAAAACAATGTACTAAGTCTAGAAACATACCTTGTTACATGATTTGCACTTCTTGCTTGTTTGGCACATAATCAACTCACTTAATATGTGTTGGACACTTAATCACCAAAACATTATAGAAATGGCCCAAAGGCACATTTCCCTTTCAGTCACCCTAAGTCGAGTAAGCGCGAGCATGTTGCACTGTCTTAAGTCATTCCCGACTTAAGCCGATTGCTCTGTTAGTAGGGTATAGTGGTCACCCTAAGTCGAGTAAGCGCGAGCATGTTGCACTGTCTTAAGTCACTCCCGACTTAAGCCGATTGCTCCGTTAGTAGGGTATAGTGGTCACCCTAAGTCGAGTAAGCGCAAGCATGTTGCACCGTCGTAAGTCACTCCCGACTTAAGCCGATTGCTCTGTTAGTAGGGTATAGTGGTCACCCTAAGTCGAGTAAGCGCGAGCATGTTGCACCGTCTTAAGTCACTCCTGACTTAAGCCGATTGCTCCGTTAGTAGGGTATAGTGGTCACCCTAAGTTGAGTAAGCGCGAGCATGTTGCACTGTCTTAAGTCACTCCTTACTTAAGCCGATTGCTCCGTTAGTAGGGTATAGTGGTCACCCTAAGTCGAGTAAGCGTGCTTGATAATAAACAGTTTAAGTGCCCTTGGGAATGAAGTCTTTTTATTGATGATGTATTTTCCAATTACAGAGTACAATGCTGCCCTAATAGCTTTTGAAATCTTGCTAAGGGTAAAACTTCCTAAGATGCTCTATATTCCATGAATTCCCTACTTTCGTGCCATCCATTTGAGTAAGCCGATATGATCCTGGCCGAGTGACTTCCACTACCACAAATGGCCCCTCCCATGGTGGTGACAATTTGTGCCGACCTTCCCCCATTAGAATTCAGCGAAGGACCAAGTCTCCCACTGTGAAAGATCGATGTCGTATAGCTTTATCATGATAGCGCCTCAGGGTTTACTGGTATCTAGCTGACTAAATTACTGTATTCAATCGCTCTTCTTCCAATACATCGATATCTTCTAGTCTGGTAGCTTCTGCTTCAGCTATGTTTTCGAAGACCAACCTTGGTGCCCCAAACCTGAGATCAGCAGGTAACACTGCCTTCGAGCCATAGACCATGAAGAAAGGAGTATTTCCATGAAGAGCTCGACTAGGTTGAGTTCTTAAGCTCCAAACCACATATGGCAACTCTCTGATCCATTTTCCCGCGAACTTTTCATTCTTGTCGAAGACCTTCTTCCTGAGTGCCTCCAGTATCATTCCATTAGCCCTTTCTACCTGATCGTTGGCTCTTGAGTGTGCTACTGACACATATTTGATCTGGATGCTCCGTTGTTCACAGAAGTCAAAGAATTTAGAGCTAGTGAAATTGGACCCCAAGTCAGTTATAATGCTATTCGGTATTCCGAACCTAAATATTATATCTTGTATGAATTCCACTGCCTTAGCTGAAGTCAGAGAAGCAATGGGTTTGTACTCTATCCATTTAGTGAATTTGTCAATGGCGACCAGCACGTGAGTGTATCCTCTCTGAGCTTTCTTGAAGGGTCCAATCATGTCCAGTCCCCAACACGCAAATGGCCATGTTACGGGTATGGTCTGCAGTTGTTGTGCTGGTAAATGTTGCTGCTTTGATAAGAATTGGCAAGCTTCACACCTCTGGACTAACACGGCTGCATCACTTTTTGCGGTCGGCCAGTAGAAACCAGATCGGAAGACCTTTCCAACTAGAGTCCTGGACGCTGTGTGTATCCCGCACTGTCCGGCGTGGATCTCATCTAGCAATTGCTTCGCGGTAGCCGAAAGAATGCACTTCATGAGGACTCCTTTTGCGCCCCTTCTGTACAGTGCCTCCCCAATGAGGGTGTAGTGAGCTGATTGCCTTGCGACGCGTTATGCTGCAGCTTTGTCATCCGGTTCCTCTTCAATCTTTATGTATCTAATGATGGGCTCCCTCCAGTCATTAGAGTCTGACTTTGGCTGGCTCAGAACATTGCACTCTTCTGCCCGATCTAAGGAAATACTCGGGCATGGTACTTCTTGGACGAAAACTCCAGGTGGGGCCTGGGTCTGACTGGATCCTAGTTTCGACAATGCTTCTGCTGCCGCGTTGCGATCTCTTTCCACATGATGAAATTCCAGCCCTTCAAATTTGTCTTCCAGCTTTCGAACGGCTGTGCAGTACTCGCCCATAGAGTCATTCGAGCAATCCCATTCTTTATTTATTTGACTTATGACCACCAGTGAATCTCCGTACACAATCAATCTCTTAATGCCCAGTGATATGACAATGTTCAGTCAGTGGATCAAAGCTTCATATTCTGCTGCATTATTGGATGCTGAGAATAACAACTGAAGAGCATATTTGAGTTGTTCACCTCCAGGTGCAATGAAGAGGATCCCTGCGCCTGCCCCCTGCAGCTTCAGCGAGCCATCAAAATACATCCGCCATACTTCTACAGTCTCTGGGTTATCTGGTACTTGTTGCTCGGTCCACTCTGATACGAAGTCAACTAGTGCTTAAGTCTATATTGCAGTGCAGGCCAAAACTCAATATCATGAGCTCCCAGCTCGCAGGCCCACTTGGCTATTCTTTCGATGGCTTCTTTGTTGTGGAGAATATCCCCTATTGGAAATCCGATGACTACTATGACTTTGTGGTCATCAAAGTAGTGATGGAGCTTGCGTGCAGTTAGAAGTACTGCATACAATAGTTTTTGAACTTGAGGATATTTCTTCTTTGAGGGCCCCAGAACTTCACTGATGAAATAGACGGGATGCTGTACTAGGTATGCATGTCCTTCCTCTGCTCGCTCGACTACCAACACGGTGCTCACCACATGAGTCGTGCAAGAGATGTACAACAACATATCTTCGCCCGGCTGATTTGGCGTGGCGACTTTAATACTGGCGGTGTTGTCAGGAACTTCTTCAGTGCATCAAGGGCTTCCTGAGCTTCTGAGGTCCACTGGAACTTGTCTACCTTCTTGAGCAATTTGTAGAACGGTAGGCCTTTTTCTCCTAGCCTCGATATGAACCTGCTCAAAGCTGCCATGCATCCGGTAAGCCTCTGTACTTTCTTCTGCGATCGTGGTGCTTCCATTCTCATGATAGCTTCGATTTCCTCCGGGTTGGCTTCAATTCCTTGGTGGCTAACAATGAATCCGAGCAATTTTCCTGCTGGTACTCCAAAGACACATTTTTCTGGATTAAGCTTGCACCGATATCGCCGCAGACTGTTGAAGACTAGCTGCAAATCCTCAATGAAGTTTTCTGAGTTTTGTCTTAATCACCACGTCATCCACATAAGCTTCTACACGCTTGTCCCAGTGATCGGCTAAGCATGTCTGAATGGCTCTTTGGTAAGTCGCTCCAGCGTTTTTGAGGCCAAACGGTATGGAGGTATAGCAGAAAGCTCCAAACAGGGTGATGAATGCAGTTTTCTCCTCATCTTCTTTTGCCAGGCTGATCTAATGGCATCCGGAGTAGCAATCCAAGAAGGACAACATAGAACTCCGAGCGGTCGAGTCTACCACCTGGTCTATTCTAGGAAGTCCGAAGGGATCCTTCGGATAGTGTTTGTTGAGATCTGTATAGTCGACACACATACGCCAATCCACTTTATTCTTTTTGAGTACAAGAACAGGATTTGCTAACCACTCCGGATGTAGTACTTCTCTAATGAACCCTGCCACGACCAAACGAGCTAGCTCGGCACGGATGGCTTCTCTCTTGTCGGGCGTGAAACGACGCAACTTTTGTCGGATTGGCCTCGCCTGGGGATAGACCTTCAATTTGTGCTTGGCTAGCTCTCTCGGGACTCCTAGCATATCCGTAGGTTGCCATGCGAATATGACTAGGTTATCTTGCAGAAACTGGACGAGCGCACTTTCCTATTTGTCATCTAGGCTGGAGCTGATGACAGTAGTCTTGCATTCATCAGCAAACCCGTGGTTGATTCTCTTTGTTTCCTCAGTCGGCCGCATAGAGGTCACGGTTTGAGCTTCATTTGCAGGTACTGTGAGGTCCTCCTCAGGCTTTGAGTTCGCCTGCGCAGAAGAAGTCGTTGATGGTTTGGTGGTGAGGGCTGCTGGAATGGCCACTCGGAAGCACTCTACGGCGCCTTGGAAGTCAGCACGCACAGTGATGATTCCTTGTGGTCCAGGCATCTTTAATATCATGTATGTATAATGCAGGATGGCCATGAACTTCGCCAATCCAGGCCTGCCAATGATGGCGTTGTATCCGCAGTCGAAGCTTGCTACCTCGAACCTCAGGAACTCGGTTCTGTAGTTTTCCAGAGTTCCAAAGGTGACCGACATGTAGATATGTCCGAGTGGATATTCTCCTTCAGTCGGCACAATGCTGAAGAAAGGAGTGTCTGACTCATGGAGCTCTTTGAGTGCGACTCCCAAGCCTAGGAGTGTCCGGGGGAAGGTAACATTGATGCTGCTTCCCCCGTCCACTAACACCTTCTTTACCCTACTTTCTCGAATCACCGGATCAACGAGGAGCGGGTACTTCTCCGGATGATCGAAGTTGAGCCACTGATCTGCCCAAGTTAAGGTGATCGGATGTTTGGACCATCGATATGGGGCGGGAGGACCAGTGGCCACCACCAGTATCTGACGGTCGTTGAGCTTTTGTTGCCTCTTGCTCTCTTGAGACCCGTGTCCGCCGAAGATGACGTTAACTTCTCCATCGACGTGGGGGAATGCTCCGCCTCCTCCCCCTTCCTGCTGCTGAGGTTGTCGTGGTTCTTCGGGTCCTCCTTGTGGTGGGGGAGGTGGCAGAGGTTGGAAGGGTCGGCCATTCCCGACGGAGTGCTTGAAGTCTCTGCAGTTCTGAAGGGTGTGGCGCATGTCCTTATGGTACGAACATTGGGCATCGAAGATGTCGTCCAATGTTCGTTCGCCTCCACAGGGTGCCCCTCGGGCACGAGAGGTGGGTGGTCCGGCGGCGTGAACCTCGTCGCGAGGCCTCTTCTCCCAACGCTTGTCGGGTTGTTGGTTCGCGTCGCGTCGTGGTGCCGGTGGTGCAAGCTTTATTTCTCCGATGAGGTCCTGAGCTCGTTCATCGGCGGTGATGTAGAGGTCTGCCTCCCTGAACAGCTGCTCGGATGTAGTCGGCGCCTTTTGAAGTATGGCTCGGACGAAGGCCGAGTCATTGGATCCCCGATAGAAGTCCTCGATCACTGCTGCTTCTGCAACCTCGAGGATATGATTTCTCATGGTCTGAAACCTCTTGAGGTACGACTAGAGAGTCTCATCCCCTCGGTGCCTGATGGATTTGAGGTCCCATGGCTGCGTCGGCTTGTCGAAGAGAGATTGGAAGTTGGCGATGAAACGCCGACTGAAGTCGCTCCAGTCGTCGATGCAGTGTCGGGGTAGGTGTCGTAGCCATTGTAGCGCATCTTGCCCGAGGACGATGGGCAAGTACGCAGTCATCACATCTTCAGTTGCCCCAGCGGCTCGAGCAGCAGTGGTATAGACGACCAACCAGCCTCCCGGGTCCTGCTTAGGTTCGTACTTGTCGATGTTGGAGACTTTGAAGTTAGGGGCCACTGAATGGCCCTAAGACGTGGAGTGAGCACCGATACTCCACATGTGTCCTCCTATCGACGATGATGATGTCGGTCCCGGGGAGGGGAGTTGTCGATGTGGTGCCTCGACCGTCCCCGGGTCGTGCCGCCGGTTGAAGCTGTTGCCGACTCAACTCTGGTGGCCTGACTTCGCGCAGGGATACCATGATCCCGATCATACTCTTCCCAGCGCCGAATCTTGTTCTCGTGTCGTCGTTCATGCGAAACATTGATGGAGCTCCATGCGACCCGCCGACTGTTGATGGCGTGTCGTAGATCGCTTGGAGGATGAGCGAGAGGCAGAAGATGATTAGCTACCCAAGTGAGCAGCCACCAATAGCCCTCGGCGTCCAGAGTCCGGGGGAGGCCATCGGCTATCCGAGCCAACACTCCACCGACTTCGCTCGGTGTGTTCATGGCTCGGGCGAAGTCGGGGTTCAGGTTTCGTCCGAGAAGAGGGTTCTCTCTATGTTGTCTCGCCTCCTGTTCGGCCTGCTCTTCAGCTTGCTGACGATCACGTCGTCGGGAATTCCTTCTTTCCCTGAAGACCCATTCTTCTGGAGTTTCTCCCACCTCTGAGATCTCATCTCGTGGCATAGGCTGCGCCAGGTCCCGCTCTCCGGCTTCATCATGTCGCTGGATATTTTGGCGTCGGTTCCTTTGTCGACGAGATTCCCGCTGAAGAGGTTCCTCCCCCAGCGCGGTTGGTTCATCGTCGGAGACGGGGGTCGATTCCACTCTTCCCCCGATGAAGAGGACGTCAGGGTAGAATGGAACCATCATAGTGACAAGCTTCTTTCTGTTCCCCTTTGAGGGCAGAGGTACCAGAAGAGCAGCTTGATGAGCCTTCACCTCATTTGCTTCCTTTTTCCTTGTGATCCGTGTCCATTTTTCTGTAGAGGAGGTGGACAACAGGGTTCTCCGGGTAGATGGATCTTCTGCTCCTGGCTTGCAGGAGGTAGTCTTCGCTCGGAGCGCTAGAGGCTGTGCTTTTTCTTGCTTCGCTCCGGCTTTCCTGGAGATTGTTGAGGAAGGTTTTCTCTCCGACGGATCCGCGATTCGATGTAGAGTTCCCTCTTCATCTGCCACGAATGAGATGGTTCCGAAGCAAAACATGGATCTAGGGCGGAGGATGATCTTGTGCTAGAAAGTGATGCCATTGAGCTAGCTTGGATCAGCGACACACCCCCTACCTGGCGCGCCAGCTGTCGGTGTTTTGGGTCCAACCGCGCACCCAGGGTTGCCCCTCGAGGTGCTTTTTGGAGTAGGACGGTGTATCGACTGTAGCTCGATGGTTCATGCCAGATAGCTCGAGAGACAGTAGATAATCTTGTTCAGGTTTGGGCCGCTTTGAGATGCGTAACACCCTACGTCCTAGTGTGGATCTTTTATGTGGTGGGTTACAGGGGAATTCTCTAGTACGAGAGATGCTAGAGAGCTGAGTAGATGGCTAATGAGTGAGTTCGATGTTTTTGATGGGGCGCCCCCTAGGCCTTATATACTCGACCGTGGGGTGTTACATGCGGATAAGATAACAACGTGTGCCTAAGTAATAGTGAACCGACTGAGTTTATCTTCCTATTATTCTGCCTATTTATCAACATTCAGCTCCGATGCCTGAGGCCGCAGCGCGGGAGAATCGGATCACTGCTGTGGATAATGCTTGAATTCATTGGGCCGTCTGGGCTCCAGTTGATCCAATCTTGCGCCGATCCATTCTGCTAGACATTCCTCCCCAGGCCCACGAAGAGATGGCCTTGCGAAACAATGGGCCTAAGGCCTTTCTGAAAGGGAAATGTGCCTTTGGGCCATTTCTATAATGTTTTGGTGATTAAGTGCCCAACACATATTATTTAAGTTCTAATGTGCCAAACAAGCAAGAAGTGCAAATCATGCAACAAGGTACGTTTCTAGACTTAGTACATTGTTTTGTGTACTAACATATTTTGTCTAAGTGCTAGAAATAGAGAGAAAAGAATTACTAAAGGTCTTGGCTCGGTGCAGCCAAAACTCAGCTCAGTTTGGCACACCGGACTGTCCGGTGGTGCACCAAACAGCGTCCAGTGCGCCAGGCAGGTCTCTGGTGAAAAGGCCGCTCTTGGGAAAAGTTTGGCGGCGTACGACTATAATTCACCAGACTGTCTGGTGAGCCAACGGTCGTCAGAGCAACGGTCGGTCGTGCAATCCGTGGGCAACGCGTGGCTCGCACCAACGGTCGGCTGGGGGCACCGGACTGTCCAGTGTGCACCGGACAATGTCTGGTGCGCCAACTGACCCGGAGCTGCAACAGTCGTATGTGCCAGAAAAGGAAGGAGATCGGCACCGGACTGTCTACAGTGACTGTCCGGTGGCGCACCGGACTGTCCGGTGCGCCACTCGACAGAAGGCAAGGATAGCCTTCCATGTTGATCTTCAACGGCTCCTAGCTGCCTTAGGGTTATAAAAGGGACCCCTAGGCGCATGGAGGAGTCACCCAAGCTTACAAGAAACATTCTAAGACTCCAAGACTCCAACATCACGCATTCAATTCTTTGTGATAGTGACTTGAGCTCCATTTGAGTTGTGAACTCCGTGCGTTGTGTTTTGAGCTCAAGTTGTGACTTGTGTGCGTGGTTGTGCTGTGGATTTGGGTCTTGTGTGTGTTGCTCTCCCCTCCCTTACTTCTGTGCTTCTTTTGTGATCATCATTGTAAGGGCAAGAGGCTCCAAGTTGTGGAGATTCCTCACAAACGGGAGAAAGACTAAGAAAGGAAAAACCGTGGTATTCAAGTTGATCATCGGATCACTTATAAGGGATTGAGTGCAACCCTCATCCATTGGGACGCCACAACATGGAAGTAGGCAAGTATTACTTGGCCGAACCATGGGATAAAAATCGTGTGTCTCTTGTGTGCTTTCTCTTTGATTGTCTGTGTTCACAAGAGCTCGCTTCAAGCTACTTAGCCATTCTAACTTTCATAACTAAGTTTTGTGGCAATTAGTGTTGATTTTTATAGGATCACCTATTCACCCCCCTCTAGGTGCTCTCAATTGGTATCAGAGCCGTTCTCTTCACGTAAGGGACTAATCACCCGAAGAGATGGATCCTAAGGGAAAGGGGATGGTGGTCAACGACAAGGAGAAGGAGTCCCTCTTCAACGAGCCAAGGGATGACAAGCCCACTCACTCAGGATCGAGTCACAAGAAGAGGGACAGAAAGAAGAAGAGGCTCATCAAGAAGATCATCTACTACGATAGTGATGCCTCGTCTTCTTCACCAAGAGACGATGACGACGATGACTCGTCGAAAAAGAAACCGGTTAATCAAAACTATTCATTTGATTATTCTCGTATTCCATTCAATTCTAATGCTCATTTGCTATCAATTCCACTTGGTAAACCTCCACACTTTGATGGAGAAGACTACTCTTTTTGGAGTCACAAAATGCGTAGTCACTTATTTTCTCTCCATCCTAGTATTTGAGAGATAGTTGAAAATGGAATGCATTTCGATAGTACGGATAACCTTGTGTTTATTAATGAGCAAATTCATAAGAATGCACAAGCTACCACTGTTTTGCTAGCATCTTTGTGCAGTGATGAATACAACAAGGTGAGCGGCTTGGACAACGCCAAGCAAATCTGGGACACCCTCAAGATATCTCATGAGGGAAACGACGCCACCATGATCACCAAAATGGAGTTGGTGGAAGGCGAGCTGCGGAGATTTGCAATGATCAGGGGAGAGGAGCCAATGCAGACCTACAATAGGCTCAAGACCCTGGTCAACAAGATTAGAAGTTATGGAAGCACAAGATGGACGGACCACGACGTCGTCCAACTTATGCTAAGGTCATTCTCGGTAATTGACCCCCATCTTGTAAACCTTATTCGTGAAAACCCCAGGTACACCAAAATGACGCCCGAGGAGATACTCGGAAAATTCATGAGCGAGCGCATGATGGTAAAGGAAGCACGATACATGGATGATGCTCTTAATGGCCCTCTACCCGTCTACGAGCCTCAACCCGTTTCTCTCAAAGCAACAAGCAGTAAGGAGGCGTTACCAAGCAAGGTAGCTCAAGTGGAGGCTGCCGGGCTAAACGAAGATGAGATGGCCCTAATCATCAAACGCTTCAAGACCGCACTAAAAGGACGCAAGGAGTACCCCAACAAGAACAAAGCAAAGGGGAAGCGCTCTTGTTTCAAATGCGGTAAGACTAGTCATTTTATAGCACAATGCCCCAATAATGATAATGACCAGGAACAAGAAAAGCATGGGAAGAGGGAGAAGAATAAGGTTTACAAGAAGGCGAAGGGCGGGGCGCACCTTGGCAAAGAATGGGATTCAGACTGCTCTTCATCTGACTCCGACGATGAAGGACTGGCAGCCTCAGCCTTCAACAAGTCTTCGCTCTTCCCCAACGAATGCCACACTTGCCTCATGGCCAAGGAGAAGAAGGTGAGTGTTCGAGATTCCCCTAAGTACTCTACTTCTAGTGATGAGGATTCCTCCGATGATGAAGTAGATTACTCTAGTCTATTTAAAGGATAGATAGAGCTAAAGTAGAATAGATTAATGAATTAATTGATGCTTTAAATGAAAAGGATAGACTTTTAGAAAAGCAAGAGGATATATTATATGAAGAGCATGATAAATTTGTTAGTGTTCAAAAATCCCTTGCTCTAGAAATTAAAAGAAATGAAATGTTATCCTCTAAATTGTCTGTCTGTCATGAATCTATCTCTAGTTTAAAGATTTTGAATGATGATTTAAATGCTAAGCTAGAGGAAGCTAATACTACTAGATCTTGTGTAGAACATGTAGTTATTTGCAATAGATGCAAGGACCTTGATGTTAATTCTTGTGATGAACACCTTACTTCTATTGCTAAACTAAATGATGAGGTGGCAAGTCTTAATGCTCAACTTAAGACTTGCAAAATTAATTTTGATAAATTAAAATTTGTTAGGGATGCCTACACTATTGGTAGACACCCCTCTATTAAGGATGGACTTGGTTTTCGAAAGGAAACCAAGAACATAACAAGCCAAAAGGCTCCCGTTCTCAACAAGGAGAAAGGGAAGGCTCCTATGGCTAGTAGTTCTCAAAAGTGTCATGCCTACATTTATGATAGAAAATTTTCTAGGAATGCTCATTATAACGGGAGTTATGATGCCTTTAATTCACATGCTATGTTTGCCTCTAGCTCTACGTTTGTGCATGGTAGAAGTAGGCCTAGGAGAAGTAATATTGTACCTCATGTGCCTAGGAGAATGTGCAATGAACCCTCTACCATTTACCATGCTTGCAATACTTCATTTGCGCTTGTATGTAAGAATGAAAAAGTAGTTGCTAGAAAGTTGGGATCCAAATGCAAGGGAGACAAGACTTGTATTTGGGTTCCAAAGGCTATTGTAACAAACCTTATAGGACCCAACAAGAGTTGGGTACCTAAAGCCCAAGCGTAAATTGTCTTGCAGGTTTATGCATCCGGGGGCTCAAGCTGGATTATCGACAGCGGATGCACAAACCACATGACGGGGGAGAAGAAGATGTTCACCTTCTACGTCAAGAACAAGGATTCCTAGGATACGATTATATTTGGAGATGGGAACCAAGGCAAGGTCAAAGGTTTGGGAAAGATAGTCATAACAAGCGAGCACTCTATTTCAAATGTATTTTTAGTAGAGTCATTAGGGTATAATCTCCTGTCTGCAAGTCAATTGTGCCACATGGGCTATAATTGTTTGTTTACAAATGTTGATGTTTCTGTCTTTAGAAGGAGTGATGGTTCATTAGCATTTAAGGGTGTATTAGACGGCAAACTCTACTTAGTTGATTTTTCGAAAGAGGAGGCCGATCTAGATGCATGCTTAATAGCTAAGACTAGTATGGGCTGGCTGTGGCATCGCCGTCTAGCACATGTTGGGATGAAGAACCTTCACAAACTTCTAAAGGGAGAACATGTGTTAGGTCTAACCAATGTTTGTTTCGAGAAAGATAGACCTTGTGCAGCTTGTCAGGCAGGAAAACAGGTGGGGAGCACTCATCACAGCAAGAATGTGATGACAACATCAAGACCACTAGAGCTACTACATATGGACCTCTTCGGACCTGTTGCCTACCTTAGCATCGGGGGAAGTAAGTATGGCCTTGTTATTGTTGATGATTTTTCCCGCTTCACTTGGGTGTTCTTCTTGCAGGATAAATCAGAAACCCAAGGGACCCTAAAGCGCTTTCTTAGGAGGGCTCAAAACGAATTTGAGCTCAAGGTGAAAAAGATAAGAAGAGACAATGGGTCCGAGTTCAAGAATCTGCAGGTGGAGGAGTATCTTGAGGAGGAAGGCGTCAAGCATGAATTCTCCGCTCCCTACACACCATAGCAAAACGGTGTGGTAGAGAGGAAGAATAGGACGCTCATCGACATGGCGAGAACGATGCTTGGAGAGTTCAAGACGCCCGAGCGGTTTTGGTCGGAAGCTGTGAACACAGCTTGCCACGCCATAAACCGGCTCTATCTGCATTGCCTCCTCAAGAAGACATCGTATGAACTTCTTACTGGTAACAAACCCAACGTCTCTTACTTTCATGTATTTGGGAGTAAATGTTACATTCTAGTGAAGAAGGGTAGACATTCCAAATTTGCTCCCAAAGTAGTAGAAGGGTTTTTACTAGGGTATGACTCAAATACAAAGGCGTATAGAGTCTTCAACAAATCATCAGGTTTGGTTGAAGTCTCTAGCGACGTTGTATTTGATGAGACTAATGGCTCTCCAAGAGAGCAAGTTGATCTTGATGACATAGATGAAGATGATGTTCCAACGGCCGCAATGCGCACGATGGCGATAGGTGATGTGTGACCACAGGAACAACAAGAGCAAGATCAGCCATCTTCCTCAACAATGGTGCATCCCCCAACTCAAGATGATGGACAGGTTCCTCAAGAAGAGGCGCGTGATCAAGGGGGAGCACAGGAAGAACAAGTTATGGAGAAAGAAGCACCATGGGACCCTCCAACTCAAGTCCGAACGATGATCCGAAGAAATCACCCCGTCGATCAGATACTGGGTGACATAAGCAAGGGAGTAACTACTCGCTCAAGATTAACCAATTTTTGTGAGCATTACTTGTTTGTCTCTTCTATTGAGCCTTTCAGGGTAGAAGAGGCCTTGCAGGATCCGGACTGGGTGTTGGCCATGCAGGAAGAGCTCAACAACTTCAAGAGGAATGAAGTTTGGAGCCTGGTGCCACGTCCAAAGCAAAATGTTGTGGGAACCAAGTAGGTGTTCCGCAACAAGCAAGACGAGCACGGGGTGGCGACAAGAAATAAGGCTCGACTTGTGCCAAAAGGTTATGCCCAAGTCGCAGGTTTGGATTTCAAGGAGACTTTTGCTCCTATGGCTAGGCTAGAGTCTATTTGAATATTATTAGTCTATGCCGCTCACCATTCTTTCAGGTTGTTTCAAATGGATGTGAACAGCGCTTTCCTCAATGGGCCAATCAAGGAGGAAGTATACGTGGAACAACCCCCTGGCTTTGAGGATGACAGGTATCCCGACCACATTTTTAAGCTCTCTAAGGCGCTCTATGGACTTAAGCAAGCCCCAAGAGCATGGTATGAATGCCTTAGAGATTTCTTAATTGCTAATGCTTTCAAGGTTGGGAAAGCCGATCCCACTCTTTTCACTAAGACTTGTGACGGTGATCTTTTTGTGTGCCAAATTTATGTCGATGACATAATCTTTGGTTCTACTAATCAAAAGTCTTGTGAGGAGTTTAGCAGGGTGATGACTTAAAAGTTCGAGATGTCGATGATGGGCGAGTTGAACTACTTCCTTGGGTTCCAAGTGAAGCAACTCAAGGACGACACTTTCATCTCTCAAACGAAGTACACACAAGATCTTCTTAAGCGGTTTGGGATGAAGGACGCCAAGCCCGCAAAGACACCTATGGGAACCGACGAGCACGTCGACCTCAACAAAGGAGGTAAGTCTGTTGATCAAAAGGCATACCGGTCTATGATAGGTTCCTTGCTTTATTTATGTGCTAGTAGACCGGACATTATGCTAAGTGTATGCATGTGTGCTAGATATCAATCCGACCCCAAGAAATGTCACCTTGTGGCCGTTAAGCGAATTCTTAGATATTTAGTTGCTACGCCTTGCTTCGGGATCTGGTATCCAAAGGGTCTACCTTTGACTTAATTGGATACGCAGACTCCGATTATGTCGGGTGCAAGGTAGATAGGAAGAGTACATCAGGGACGTGCCAATTCCTAGGAAGGTCCCTGCTATCCTGGAGTTCTAAGAAACAAACATCCATTGCCCTATCCACCGCTGAGGCCGAGTATGTTGTCGTAGGACAGTGTTGCGCGCAACTACTTTGGATGAGGCAAACCCTCCAGGACTTTGGCTACAATCTGAGCAAAGTCCCACTCCTATGTGACAATGAGAGTGCAATCTGCATGGCGGATAATCCTATTGAACACAGCCGCACTAAGCACATAGACATCCGACATCACTTCCTGAGGGATCACCAGCAAAAGGGAGATATCGAGGTTTTCATATTAGCACCGAGAACCAGCTAGCCGATATCTTTACCAAGCCGTTGGATGAGAAAACCTTTTGCAGGTTGCGTAGTGAGCTAAATGTCTTAGATTCGTGTAACTTGGATTGATCTATAGCATACATGTGTTCTATGCCTTTGATCATGTTACTTCATGTATTTATGTGAATTGTTGCTTGTTTATAGTGCTCAAGTTGTGCAAGGGATCCCCAGACCTCACAAGTCCATGTGTGAATGATGCACATATTTAGGGGGAGAAGTGCTACAACTTGGCCCTTTGAGACTAACCTTTGTGGTTGAGTTTACTTGATGTAGTCTAAAAGGTGCATTGAAAGGGAAAGGTGAACTTGGATCATGCAAAGACTTCCACTGCACTCTGGTATTAGTGTACTCACCTCCAAGTTCATAACTATTTTCTCATTGCCTTTTTGCTCTTAATTGACATTTCTGGTAAGGCAATGGAGTTAAAGGGCCAGAAATGATCCCGTTTTGGTGCTTAATGCCAAAGGGGGAGAAATTAAGGCCAAAGCAAATGGATCAGCTACCACTTGTGAATTTTTAAAACAATAGAGTTAGAAATTTTTTATTTGTCCAAAATACTCTTATTACAAAAATTGGCCTCTTGTGATGGAGAATTTTGATTATGGGAAAAAGGGGGAGTTTTTGGCTCTTAATCAATTTCACTCTTGGATTATCTCTCTTTGTGCCAAACAAGTGAGTTTGAATTAGAGATAGGAAAATGAATTTGATTTGCAAAAACAAACCAAGTGGTGGTAAAGAAAGATCCAAATATGCCAAATTAGAGTCAAATACAATTTGGTCCTCATTTGCATTGATGTTGCACTTCTTTTGGTTGCTTTTGGATGTGTTGGCATAAATCACCAAAAAGGGGGAGATTGAAAGGGAAATGTGCCTTTGGGCCATTTCTATAATGTTTTGGTGATTAAGTGCCCAACGCATATTATTTAAGTTCTAATATGCCAAACAAGCAAGAAGTGCAAATCATGCAACAAGGTACATTTCTAGACTTAGTATATTGTTTTCTGTACTAACATATTTTGTCTAAGTGCTAGAAACAGGGAGAAAAGAATTACAAAAGGTCTTGGCTTGGTGCAGCCAAAACTCAGCTCAGTCTGGCACACCGGACTGTCCAGTGGTGCACCAGACAGTGTTCGGTGGTGCACCGGACAGTGTCCGGTGCGCCAGGCAGGTCTCCGGTGAAAAGGCCGCTCTCGGGAAAAGTTTGGCAGCGTGCGACTATAATTCACCGGACTATCCGGTGGTGCACTGGACTGTCCGGTGAGCCAACGGTCACCAGAGCAACGGTCGGCCGCGCAATCCGCGGGCGACGCGTGGCTCGCACCAATGGTCGGCTGGGGGCACCGGACAGTGTCCGGTGCGCCAACTGATCCAGAGCTGCAACGGTCGTCTGTGCCAGAAAAGGAAGGAGATCGGTACCGGACCGTCTACAGTGACTGTCCAGTGGCGCACCGGACTGTCCGGTGCGCCACTCGACAGAAGGCAAGGATAGCCTTCCATGTTGATCTTCAATGGCTCCTAGCTGCCTTGGGGCTATAAAAGGGACCCCTAGGCGCATGGAGGAGTCACCCAAGCTTACAAGAAACATTCTAAGACTCCAAGACTCCAACTTCACGCATTTGATTCTTTGTGATAGTGACTTGAGCTCCATTTGAGTTGTGAACTCCGTGCGTTGTGTTTTGAGCTCAAGTTGTGACTTGTGTGCGTGGTTGTGTTGTGGATTTGAGTCTTGTGTGTGTTGCTCTCCCCTCCCTTACTTATGTGCTTCTTTTGTGATCATCATTGTAAGGGCGAGAGGCTCCAAGTTGTGGAGATTCCTCGCAAACGGGAGAAAGACTAAGAAAGGAAAAACCATGGTTCAAGTTGATCATCAGATCACTTGAAAGGTGTTGAGTGCAACCCTCGTCCATTGGGACGCCACAACGTGGAAGTAGGCAAGTATTACTTGGCCGAACCACAGGATAAAAATTGCGTGTCTATTGTGTGCTTTCTCTTTGATTGTCTGTGTTCACAAGAGCTCGCTTCAAGCTACTTAGTCGTTCTAACTTTCATAACTAAGTTTTGTGGCAATTAGTGTTGATTTTTATAGGATCACCTATTCACCCCCTCTAGGTGCTCTCACTTTCACGAGGTATTCTAGCCTTCTAGTGGACCCGGGGGATATCTGTCCCCCACAGCGGGGTCTAAGTGACCCATGGAATTAAGGAGAAAGCTCACTTGGTCTAAGTGACCGTTTGAGAGAGGGAAAGGGTTGAAAGAGACTCGGTCTTTGTGACCACCTCAACGAGGACTAGGTTCTTTAGAACCGAACCTTGGTAAAACAAATCACTGTGTCATCCGCTTTATTTCTTGGTTGATTTGTGTAGCATCCCAAAAATTCAAATCTTGGAATTTTCTCAAACTCGCTCTAAATTCAAAATGAATTTCAAATTTCATTTCAAAATGTTTGTTTGCAAGTTGATATCAACAAATAAAATATAGTGGTATATATTTTCTCCAAAATCCTCGTCAAGTATCCTACAAATGTTTCTCCAGTGATCCCCCTCAAATTCTTTCCAGAAATACAGCCCAGATATTTCCCGAGTAATCCCCTTCAAGTTCTTTCCAGAAATATTGCCCAAATATTCCACCAATATATCTCCAAGTATTTTCCTCTTGAGAAATACCTTTAGAATCATTTTTCAAGTCCCTATAAATATTTTCTTCATAACTTTCCTCATGCTCATACATATATGTATGCCTCCAGTGTCATACGGTGAGCTCTACAAGCTAATTACACTCATACAAGACAAATCCATGCTAATCTCCCACTAATCATCTCATCCTCCCACTAATCCTCTCATCCCTCCCCCTAATCCCCCCACCATGGCTATAAATAGAGGGGCAAGGGCCTCCTCTCATCCCACCCCAAGCCATTTCATGGCAACTCTTCTCCCCCCCACACACCCACTCCATGTTCCACACAAGCACACACTAGCACAAGGATCGTTCGATCGTTCTTCGATCGTTCGTCCCCCTGTTCTTAGTTTGTTCGTTCGTTCGTCCGATCGTTCATGGTTCGTTCGTCCGTTCGTCCGATTGTTCGATCGTTCGTCCGTTCGTTCGTCCAAATAATCTTTTTCCTGCCGTTATGCTGCCAAAATTCCGATCATTCGTTCGTTCGATCATTCGATCGTTCATCGTTCGTTCATAGTCCCTATTCATCGTTCATCGTTCGTTCATAGTCCCTATTCATCGTTCTTCCAGATAATCTTTGTCCTACTGTTATGCTGCCGAAATTTCGATCGTTCGTTTGTTAGATCATTTGATCGTTCATCGTTCGTTCATAGTCCCTATTCATCGTTCATCGTTCGTTCATAGTCCCTATTCATCGTTCATCGTTTGTTCATAGTCCCTATTCATCGTTCTTCCAGATAATCTTTGTCCTGCCGTTATGCTGCCGAAATTCCGATCGTTCGTTCGTCCGTTCGTTCATCCAAGTAATCTTTTTCCTGCGTTATGCTGCCGAAATTCCGATCGTTCGTTCGACCGATCATTCGATCGTTCGTTCGACCGATCATTCGATCGTTCGTCCGTTCGTTCATAGTTCCTATTCATCATTCGTTCATACGACTATTCACTATCACTATTCACCATTACTATTCACCATTACTATTCATCGTTCGTTCATATGACTATTCACTATTCACCATTACTATTCACATACACTATTCATTATCGTTACTATTTATCATTACTATTCATCATCGTTACTATTCATCGATGATATCTATAATTACTTTTCCATTGCCACTATTCATCGTTACTATTCATCGGTCATCTAGTCATCCCAAATTTCAACTACTCATCCATCATGCTGTCCAGTCCACCTAAGACCAGCCAGACCCATGTTCCAGTCATACGAACTCCAGTGACTGCGATTTTCCTTCCAGTAGGGAACTTCCCATCTGGTCACCTATCCTAGGTTTCTCCAAGTTGAGCATGCTTAACTTTGAGATTCCTTTGAACCAGGCATCCAAACTCAAATTCCAATAATTCTTATTTCTAAATTCTTATCAAACTATTCCCTATCCACCCATGTCATCCCTTAAGCATGGTTCATGTTCCAGAAAACTCCCAAAATACTCTTGTCCCATATTCTGCCTATAACTCTCCTGTTCATATTAAGTCAGACGATTCATTCGTCACTATTCTCACCTACAGTGAACTTCACTGTGCTACACCGCATACACCCAGCTATAAATACACCCAGCTACCCTCTCCCTCTCCACACACTCAACACCCTCAACCAAGGCAAACACCCCACCCACTCAGTTACTCTGGTCTACTAGTTACACGCATAGTGTCGCTTCGCCTCCAGTCCACCCTCTTGGTAAGCACCTCCGCTCCACCACAAGTAATATCACAACACCACATGACACAGATTCTACTCAAGACTCTACCCATCCATATATCACTATTCTGACCACTATACTAAATTTTCGTTGGTATACTTGCTGGTTTGTATGTTTGCCTGTTCATGTTGCATAGTTATCAGAGCGTTCGTGCCGTCTCGTGGAGGCTAGATCTGCAAGTCTACGTCAGGCAGTGGAGCTAGAAGCCAATTCCGCGAGCTCCCCTTCCCCCTTCGCTGGATAAGCACGACAAGCTCACTGGATCCCTTTGATGCATAAATTACCTATGTTTTTCAACCACAACCCTCAACCTGTTATTTTATGCATGATATGATTTTGAGACAAGTTATTATGGCCACCCAAGCCGCTTGCCGCAATCAATCCTTGACATATTTGTTACAAATGATTTGAGAAAAGGTGTGAGTTTTCAAAAGAAAATGCTTTTCAAAACGTGTATGATGAAGGGTTTTCACCCTTATCACCTTTGAGTAGGGATGATCAGGGACTCCCTGGTTTAGGGGAGGGCCTAAGGTGATGGCTCAGCTGGTTTAGGCGTGAGCAGAAGGATTGTCCCCTCTTATAAGGACCGGTTTGTCATCTTTCACTACCTGTACTCATGATAAGTACAACCACTCGAGACTGTGTGGGCAGTCACTCAATCTGAACTCGTACGGTCCAACCCTAGGGTTATGAAGGTTGGGAAGCACCGGGAGGGTAAGGAGGGGGAATGTTTTGTCCAGTTTGGACATGGCGGTGGCCTGACTCCTTCCGGTATAACCGTTAAGATTAGGATGTGCGAGGAAGGAAAGGGATTCGGATTCGGATCTCATTGATCATGAGATCGCAGAGCCGGACTAGTGGGTAAAGTGTACACCTCTGCGCAGAGTTTGAAAACCTATTCGAATAGTCTGTGTCCATAAGAATGGACGAGTCTGGTGTGGTATGGCAATTAGTGTTTTGTTTTCAAAAAAAGAGGTGCGTTTGAGAAAAGTGGTTTTTAAAAAGGTCCGGTGGTTGAGCCGTGAGCTATGGTGGACGGGAAGTCCAGTGGCTGTTGTTGAAAATGAAAACCAGTGGGAAACTGCTGAGATACCTGGATGGTTTAGTCCAGGGGATTTTGCTCTATATTGAAAAACTACCTGCTCCTTTTGGAGAGGATGCGCTTTGCAAAATACAAAATGTTTTACAAAATAACCCTGCATCAAATATTGTTGTTTCTGCAAAATATCCTGAGCTCCACATATTCCATGCATTATATCTGATTTCCCCATTCCACGGGTGAAGGTGGGCTGCTGAGTACGTTTGTACTCACCCTTGCTTATTTGTTGTTTTTCAGAAAAAGGAGATCAGGTAAGAGTTATGACTATTCCCAACCTTGCATGTGGCTGTTGGACCGCTGATTTGCTTCGCTGCGTATATCAGGCTGCTTCAGCCCCACTCTGATGATATGTACCGAGTTGTGGACCAACTCTTAAAGTTGATAGCCACCTTTATAGGTTTGTCTCATTTAAGCAGATCTATAATCATCTGATGTATAAATGTGTTTACTAGCCTCCTGGGACTAGTAATTGTATCACATTTGAGTCCCAGAGGATTGGGGCGCTTCAGGTGGTATCAGAGCTATTAGGTTGGCCGCAGGACGTAACCCTTAGCCTGATCCAAAAGTTTTTGAGTAAAAACTATTTTCTTAAAAAATTCTTGCTCTCATCCCTTCATTTCAAAAATGTTTTCCCCCTTTCCTTCTCTCAGAAGTCAGATGGAGGTCCGCTGCCAAACCAGCTTTTGCCAGAATGAAGATGGTTTCCCCAAGTTGCTGAGAGCATGCACAGTTCGCCTCGGAATCATGAGTCAGCCAGAGTATGATGGTCGTGAATTCGTCGAGCATGGCACAGAGAAGTGTGTCGTGACTGTATACATTGGATCCAGTCCGCACCATGTGGAATGGAGTGTCACTGCTGCTGGGCACAGATTCAAAGACACCTGCCAAGTCATCGCCCGCAAGGCATTGAGGGCCCTATGTCAGATCTATGAAGAAGAAGTGGCCGACACACCGCTCAGATTCTTTCCGCCCTTTTAGAGAAACCGTCCTATTTGGATGGCCTGGATGCGTGCATTAGAAGGTCAGCAGCTGCTTGAGGACGACCCCACAGTCGTGTACCTCACTGCATACCTGCTCACCCTGGATGCACAGTATGATTTCTTGGCTCGGCACCACCGTCAGATGATTGCCCGAGCAGAAGATGCAGAGAAGCGCAACCGTCAGCTCCATGTGGATCTCACCACAGCTCAAGCCCGTGCAACTACCTTGGAAAGTCGTGAAGTCATTGCTGTTGAAGCCCTAAAGCAAGCCAAGGATGAGCATGTCCAAAAGTTGATGGATGCCTACTTGGTAACCCATAACCAATGTAGAGCCCTGCGAATCCAAGAGCCTGCTTCATCCAACCCAGTTCAATCCATGAGAGTTGAAGACCCCCAGATTCTTGAAGGTCACCCGGTCTCTACCAGAGGAGAAAAGAAGGCTTGGGAACTCCCGGAAGGAGCCATAGTCTTGGAAGGAATTCCAGTCTTCCCTCAGGCTATGGATAAGCAAGAGCGCCCTGAATCCTCCCAAGATCCCCCACCGGAGTTGTTTGAGCCCCTCACCATGAAGAAGATTCTAGCACCATCCCTTGAAGTCAAGGAAGAAGCTGCAAGCACCCCGTCAGCACCGCCGCCCTCTAAGGAACTACAAGAGCCAGTCCCGCTTGAAGAAGAGTTCAACCCTATCCTGCCATCTCAGTCGCCGCCAGAAGAAGTCATCAACATCAGCTCCCTGTTGACCCATCCAGGAGATGTCTCAGATTGAAATTGTGCGCCAGCCTTGCCAGAAGAGAAGCTACCTGGTATGAAGTTAGTTGTGCCCAGTCCTCTGCATGCATTGGGTAGTGAAGTTTTTCTTCACTTTGGCTAGAGCCCTGCATGTGTGAGAGGTAATCGTGTAGACTCGTGTTTTGCAAAACTCTAATTGTGTGGCCCTCTAGGGCATTTCAAAATGAATTTCGCTTGATGTTTTCTCCCCTTCCGTGTGCATATTTGATGCCTTAACGTTAGTGCTTATAAGTCGCATTTAGCATAATTCTCAGTTCAGGAGCCGAGCAATAGTAGTTATGCTTAGCCCCTGAATCTGAGTAGTCCGTGCTTTGGAAAAACTCTATTCTTCCCCTATTCAAAATATTTGATTTGTTTGTGCTTATCATTGCTGAACTTATGTGTTTTCTTTCTTTTTAAGAAAGGTTCTTTCTAAAAACATAGATCACAAATTAGATCCAATCCTCACCTTATGCTTCCATTCTTATCTTAACTCATCTCAAGAGAAAAGTGCCTTACCTAAGAAGATTCCGGGAAGCTTACCCTTGAAGTCTGGAATAAGCTACAGAAGAAACCAGTCCAGCCGCTTAGTCAAAAGGACCGACCGTGAGAATCAAAGCACTGCCCCTGAGTCAAAGTAAACAGGAAAAGAGGACAGAAGGAGTTATTACCATACAGAGAGGCAAAGATTCTTGGAACCAGAGACCACAAACATTAGGGTCATCGACCCCACCACTCACCCGTGCCCCCTCGCACGCGTGCCGCCCCCTTTGCAGCGCACTACCTCCGCCCACGCCCCCTTTGCAGCGCACCCACCGCCGCCATCATCGCCGACACCAGGCCCCCTTCCCCTTGTCGCACCTGCTGCCTCGTGTCACCTACTCCATCACCGCCACTCTGCACCCGAGCACCCACACTCCCTATAAACCCCCCCCCCCACCAGCTCCCTCAACTCCCATCTCCCTCAAAGCAAAGCACACTCTAGATAAATCCCCTCTGCCAAATCACAAGCAACTCCATTTTCCACTCCCTCGCCCCTAAGATCACAATGCTTGGTGATTCTTGGGTTGAAGACTGTTGCACATGGTTCATAGTCTTTGGTTTCCTCCAGTGTATGATAGTAATACCCTTTGATAGAATCCTCCAGTGGGAAGAGCAAAGAGAAAGAAAGGGTCAGTGAAAAGAAAATAGTGAAGAGAAGATGAGAAGAAGGTTGTCCCAAGATCAACTCTGTGTCAGTCATCTCTTCGCAACCTGGTCAAGCAACAACAGCAGAAGAAGGCCCCGTAACACCCTTGTTATGAGGTACTTCAAGGAGTTCAAATCCCCAAGATTCAAGAGTTCTACCCTCATTCTTTTTAAGTGGGGTAGTGTTCCAGTAAGGTTCCTGCTATGGAGAAAAAGAAGAAGGCCTGTGAATGTAGCAAGCTTGTGGAGGACCAGATCATCGAAGCATATGAGTTTCTGGATGAGAAGTGGTCACCCAAGTTCTGTTGATGAAGCACCAGAAGACCAATCAAGGAAGGAATCCATGTGGGAGTTCGCAAGAGAAAGGTTTGCGTGTTGGCATCGATGCTTCTTCAATAAGCTAGTTGCCAAGCGAAAGCTAGAAGCCTGAAGACGACCTTGAGTAGCCAAAATCAGCGTTTGCAATTAGCAGCCGGATGCTCCGCAAGGGCTAGATTTTGTTGAAGTTCCATCTCCTCGAAGAGTTGCAAAGTGAAGATATGTAGCTGAAGTAAAGCTATACCCATAACCCTTCTAAGCCGAATCTCGAGGACGAGATTCCTTTTAAGTGGGGTAGATTTGTAGCATCCCAAAAATTCAAATCTTGGAATTTTCGCAAACTCGCTCTAAATTCAAAATGAATTTCAAATTTCATTTCAAAATGTTTGTTTGCAAGTTGATATCAACAAATAAAATATAGTGGTATATATTTTCTCCAAAATCCTCGTCAAGTATCCTACAAATGTTTCTCCAGTGATCCCCCTCAAATTCTTTCCAGAAATATTGCCCAGATATTTCCCGAGTAATCCCCTTCAAGTTCTTTCTAGAAATATTGCCCAAATATTCCACCAATATATCTCCAAGTATTTTCCTCTTGAGAAATACCTTTAGAATCATTTTTCAAGTCCCTATAAATATTTTCTTCATAACTTTCCTCATGCTCATACGTATACGTATGCCTCCAGTGTCATACGGTGAGCTCTACAAGCTAATAACACTCATACAAGACAAATCCATGCTAATCTCCCACTAATCATCTCATCCTCCCACTAATCCTCTCATCCCTCCTCCTAATCCCCCCACCATGGCTATAAATAGAGGGGCAAGGGCCTCCTCTCATCCCACCCCAAGCCATTTCATGGTAACTCTTCTCCCCCCACACACACCCACTCCATGTTCCACACAAGCACACACTAGCACAAGGATCATTCGATCGTTCTTCAATCGTTCGTCCCCCTGTTCTTAGTTTGTTCGTTCGTTCGTCCGATCGTTCATGGTTCGTTCGTCCATTCGTCCGATCGTTCGATCGTTCGTTCGTTCGTTCGTCCAAATAATCTTTTTCCTGCCGTTATGCTGCCAAAATTCCGATCGTTCGTTCGTTCGATCATTCGATCGTTCATCGTTCGTTCATAGTCCCTATTCATCGTTCATCGTTCGTTCATAGTCCCTATTCATCGTTCTTCCAGATAATATTTGTCCTGCCATTATGCTGCCGAAATTCCGATCGTTCATTTGTTCGATCATTTGATCGTTCATCGTTCGTTCATAGTCCCTATTCATCGTTCATCGTTCGTTCATAGTCCCTATTCATCGTTCATCGTTCGTTCATAGTCCCTATTCATCGTTCTTCCAGATAATCTTTGTCCTGCCGTTATGCTGCCGAAATTCCGATCGTTCGTTCGCCCGATCATTCGATCGTTCGTCCGTTCGTTCGTCCAAGTAATCTTTTTCCTGCCATTATGCTGCCGAAATTCCGATCGTTCGTTCGTCCGATCATTCGATCGTTCGTCCGTTCGTTCATAGTTCCTATTCATCGTTCATCGTTCGTTCATACGAACTATTCACTATCACTATTCACCATTACTATTCACCATTACTATTCATCGTTACTATTAACATACACTATTCATCATAATTACTATTTATCATTACTATTCATCATCGTTACTATTCATCGATGATATCTATAATTACTTTTCCATTGTCACTATTCATCGTTACTATTCATCGATCATCTAGTCATCCCAAATTTCAACTACTCATACATCATGTTGTCCAGTCCACCTAAGACCAGCCAGACCCATGTTCCAGTCATACGAACTCCGGTGACTGCGATTTTCCTTCCAGTAGGGAACTTCCCATCTGGTCACCTATCCTAGGTTTCTCCAAGTTGAGCATGCTTAACTTTGAGATTCCTTTGAACCAGGCTTCCAAACTCAGATTCCAATAATTCCTATTTCTAAATTCTTATCAAACTATTCCCTATCCAACCATGTCATCCCTTAAGCATGGTTCATGTTCCAGAAAACTCCCAAAATACTCTTGTCCCATATTCTGCATATAACTCTCCTGTTCATATTAAGTCAGACGATTCATTCGTCACTATTCTCACCTACAGTGAACTTCACTGTGCTACACCACATACACCCAGCTACCCTCTCCCTCTCCACACACTCAACACCCTCAACCAAGGCAAACACCCCACCCACTCAGTTACTCTGGTCTACCGGTTACACGCATAGTGTCGCTTCGCCTCCAGTCCACCCTCTTGGTAAGCGCCTCCGCTCCACCACAAGTAATATCACAACACCACATGACACAGATTCTACTCAAGACTCTACCCATCCATATATCACTATTCTGACCACTATACTAAATATTCGTTGGTATACTTGCTGGTTTGTATGTTTGCTTGTTCATGTTGCATAGTTATCGGAGCGTTCGTGCCGTCTCGTGGAGGCTAGATCTGCAAGTCTACGCCAGGCAGTGGAGCTAGAAGCCAATTCCGCGAGCTCCCCTTCCCCCTTCGCTGGATAAGCACGGCAAGCTCACTAGATCCCTTTGATGCATAAATTACCTATGTTTTTCAACCACAACCCTCAGCCTGTTATTTTATGCATGATATGATTTTGAGACAAGTTATTATGGCCACCCAAGCCGCTTGCCGCAATCAATCCGTGACATATTTGTTACAAATGATTTGAGAAAAGGTGTGAGTTTTCAAAAGAAAATGCTTTTCAAAATGTGTATGATGAAGGGTTTTCACCCTTATCACCTTTGAGTAGGGATGATCAGGGACTCCCTGGTTTAGGGGAGGGCCTAAGGTGATGGCTCAGCTGGTTTAGGCGTGAGCAGAAGGATTGTCCCCTCTTATAAGGACCGGTTTGTCATCTTTCACTACCTGTACTCATGATAAGTACAACCACTCGAGACTGTGTGGGCAGTCACTCAATCTGAACTCGTACGGTCCAACCCTAGGGTTATGAAGGCTGGGAAGCACCGGGAGGATAAGGAGGGGGAATGTTTTGTCCGGTTTGGACATGGCGGTGGCCTGACTCCTTCCGGTATAACCGTTAAGGTTAGGACGTGCGAGGAAGGAAAGGGATTCGGATTCGGATCTCATTGATCATGAGATCGCAGAGCCGGACTAGTGGGTAAAGTGTACACCTCTGCGCAGAGTTTGAAAACCTATTTGAATAGTCTGTGTCCACAAGAATGGACGAGTCTGGTGTGGTATGGCAATTAGTGTTTTGTTTTCAAAAAAAGAGGTGCGTTTGAGAAAAGTGGTTTTTAAAAAGGTCCGGCGGTTGAGCTGTGACCTATGGTGGACGGGAAGTCCAATGCCTGTTGTTGAAAATGAAAACCAGTGGGAAACTGCTGAGATACCTGGATGGTTTAGTCCAGGGGATTTTGCTCTATATTGAAAAACTTCCTGCTCCTTTTGGAGAGGATGCGCTTTGCAAAATACAAAATGTTTTACAAAATAACCGTGCATCAAATATTGTTGTTTCTGCAAAATATCCTGAGCTCCACATATTCCATGCATTATATCTGATTTCCCCATTCCGCGGGTGAAGGTGGGCTACTGAGTACGTTTGTACTCACCCTTTCTTATTTGTTGTTTTTTAGAAAAAGGAGATCAGGTAAGAGTTACGACTGTTCCCAACCTTGCCTATGGCTATTGGACCACTGATTTGCTTCGCTGCGTATATCAGGCTGCTTCAGCCCCACTCTGATGATATGTCCCGAGTTGTGGACCAACTCTTAAAGTTGATCGCCACCTTTATAGGTTTGTCTCGTTTAAGCAGATCCGTAATCATCTGATGTATAAATGTGTTTACTAGCCTCCTGGGACTAGTAATTGTAGCACATTTGAGTCCCAGAGGATTGGGGCGCTTCAATTTGTTTTCCCCTTATCTCTCGGACTCGGATTTCATTCTAACGCTAACCCCGGCTTGTAGTTGCTGTTATAAGTTGTAAATTTCAGATTACGCCTATTCACCCCCCCCCCTCTAGGCGACTTTCAATTGGTATCGGAGCCCGGTACTTCATTAGAGTCTAACCACTCAAAGTGATGTCGGGAGATCACGCCAAGAGGGAGATCGTGACTGGTGACAAGCCCGCAAGCCTGGGGAGAACCCACTCGAGGGAGTCCGGCCACAAGCACAAGGAGGAATCCTCTTCCTCCATCAAGTCTCATCGGAGAGGCGACAAGAAGAAGAAGAAGATGAAGAAAGTGGTCTACTACAAGACCGACTCATCGTCGCCCTCCACTTCTGGCTCCGACTTGTCGTTCACTACTTCTAAGCGCCATGAACGCAAGAAGTATAATAAGATGCCCCTTCGCTATCCTCGCATTTCTAAGCGCACTCCATTACTTTCTGTTCCATTAGGCAAGCCACCATGTTTTGATGGCGAAGATTATTTTATGTGGAGTGATAAAATGAGGCATCATCTAACCTCACTCCACAAAAGTATTTGGGACATTGTTGAGTATGGAGTGCAGGTACCGAAGGTAGGGGACAAGGACTACGACTCGGACGAGGCCGACCAAATTCGGCACTTTAACTCCCAAGCCACAACTATACTCATCGTCTCCTTGTGTCGAGAAGAGTATAATAAGGTGCAAGGGTTAAAGACGGCTAAAGAAATTTGGGACGTCCTCAAGACGGCGCACGAAGGGGACGAGGTGACCAAGATCACCAAAAGAGAGACGATCGAGGGGGAGCTCGGTCGATTCGTGCTCAACCAAGGAGAGGAGCCACAAGCCATGTACAACTGGCTCAAGACCTTGGTAAATCAAGTGCGCAACCTCGGGAGCACCAAATGGGATGACCATGAGATGGTCAAGGTTATTCTTAGATCACTCGTTTTTCGTAATCCTACTCAAGTTCAATTAATATGTGGTGATCCTAGATATAAGCTAATGTCTCCCGAGGAGGTAATTGGGAAGTTTGTGAGCTTTGAACTAATGGTCAAAGGCTCCAAACACATCGTCAACATGGAGCAAGACGCCACCTCCACACCTGAGGTGCAACCCGTCACATTCAAGGTGACAAAAGAAGAAAAGAAGGAGTCTACACCAAGTAGGATTCCCATCGACACCTCCAAGCTCGACAACGAGAAAATGGCGCTCATCATCAAGAGTTTCTGCCAAATCCTCAAGCAAAGGAGGGGGAAAGACTACAAACCCCGCTCCAAGAGGGTGTGCTACAAGTGTGGTAAGTCCGGTGATTTTATCGCTAAATGTCCTATGTCTAGTGATAGTGACAAGGGCGACGACAAGAAGAGGAAGAAGGAGAAGAAGAGGTACAACTAGAAGAAGGGCGGCGATGCCCACGTGTGTCGGGAATGGGACTCCGACGAGAGCTCCACTGACTCCTCCTCCGACAAGGATGCCGCCAACATCGCCATCAATAAGGGTCTCCTCTTCCCCAACGTCGGCCACAAGTGCTTCATGGCAAAGGACGGCAAAAAGAAGAAGGTAAAATCTAGAACCACCACTAAATATACAACATCTAGTGATTAGGATAGCTCTAGTGAAGATGAGGATGATTTGCTCACTCTTTTTGCCAACCTTAACATGCAACAAAAGGAAAAATTAAATGAATTGATAGGAGCCATTTATGAGAAGGATGAACTCTTGGACAGGCAAGAGGAATTCTTTATTAAAGAAAATAAGAAGCATGTTAAAGAAAAAATGCATATGCTCAGGAAGTAGAGAAAAATGAAAACTTGACTAAGGAGCTTAGCATTTGTCATGACACTGTTTCCAACCTTAGAACTGAGAATGCTAGTTTAATTGCTAAGGTTGAAAAACTAAATGTTTGTAATGATTCAACTGTCAATCTTAGAAATGAAAATGCTAGTTGCTAAGATTGATAAATTGAATGTTACAATTTCTAGCCTTAGAGACGAAAATGCTAGATTAATTTTTGAGGCTAAAGATTTGAATGTTTGCAATGATGCCATTTCCAATCTTAGAAATGAGAATGCTATTTTATATGCTAAGATTGATGAATTAAATGTTTGCAAACCCACTACATCTACTATTAATCATGTTTCTATTTGCACTAGATGTAGAGATGTTAATGTTGATGCTATAAATGATCACCTTGCTTTAATTAAACAACAAAATGATCACATAGCTCAACTAACTGCTAAAATTAATGAGCATGAAATTGAGAATGAAAAGTTTAAATTTGCTAGAAGCATGCTCTATAATGGGAGATGCCCTGGCATCAAGGATGGCATTGGTTTCCAATAGGGAACCAATGTCAAGCTTAATGCCCCTAAGAGATTGTCCAACTTTGTTAAGGGCAAGGCTCCCATGGTTCAGGATAATGAGGGCTATATTTTATATCCTGAAAATTATTCCAAACACAAGATTAGGAGAATTCAAGCTAGGAAATCTCATTCTGTTTCTCACCATGCTTTTATGTATAAGAATGAGGTTTCTAGCTCTAGGCATTTACTCATGTTAAAATGCCTAAAAGGAAAACTCCTGCTGCATCAAATGAGCCTAATATTTCATTCAAGAATTTTGATGCTTCTTATGTGCTAACTAACAAATCAGGCAAAATAGTTGCCAAATATGTTGGGGGCAAACACAAGGGATCAAAGACTTGTGTTTGGTACCCAAGGTGCTTGTTTCTAACGTCAAAGGACCCAAGACTGTTTGGGTACCTAAGAACAAGGCCTAAATTGTTTTGCAGGTTTATGCATATGGGGGCTCAAGTTGGATAATTGATAGCGGATGCACAAACCACATGACTGGGGAGAAAAGAATGTTCTCCTCCTACGAGAAAAACGAGGATCCCCAAAGAGCTATCACATTCGGGGATGGAAATCAAGGTTTGGTCAAAGGACTTGGTAAAATTGCTATATCACCTGATCATTCTATTTCCAATGTTTTTCTTGTAGATTCTTTAGATTACAATTTGCTTTCTGTATCTCAATTATGCAAAATGGGTTACAACTGTCTTTTTAGTCATGTAGGTGTTACTGTCTTTAGAAGGAGTGATGATTCAGTAGCATTTAAGGGAGTGTTAGAGGGTCAGCTATACTTAGTTGATTTTAATAGAGCTGAACTTGACACTTGCTTAATTGCTAAGACTAATATGGGTTGGCTCTGGCATCACCGACTTGCCCATGTTGGGATGAAGAATCTTCACAAACTTCTAAACGAAGAACACATTTTGGGACTAACAAATGTTCATTTTGAGAAAGACAGGGTTTGTAGCGCATGCCAAGCAGGAAAGCAAGTTGATACTCATCATCCACACAAGAACATCATGACAACGGATAGGCCACTAGAACTACTCCACATGGATCTATTCGACCCGATAGCTTACATAAGCATCGGCGGAAGTAAGTAATGTCTAGTAATTGTGGATGATTATTCTCGCTTCACTTGGGTATTCTTTTTGCAGGAAAAATCACAAACCCAAGAGACCTTAAAGGGATTCTTGAGACGGGCTCAAAATGAGTTTGGCTTAAGGATCAAAAAGATAAGAAGCGACAACGGGACAGAGTTCAAGAATTCTCAAATTGAAGGATTTCTTGAGGATGGGGGCATCAAGCATGAGTTCTCTTTTCCCTACACACCTCAACAAAATGGTGTAGTGGAGAGAAAGAATAGAACTCTACTGGACATGGCGAGGACCATGCTTGATGAGTACAAGACATCGGACCGGTTTTGGGCCGAGGCGATTAACACCGCCTGCTACTCCATCAACCGGCTCTACCTTCACCGAATCCTCAAGAAGACATCTTATGAACTCCTAACCGGTAAAAAGCCAATGTTTCATATTTTATAGTCTTTGGTAGCAAATGTTTTATTCTTGTTAAAAGAGGTAGAAAATCTAAATTTGCTCCTAAGGTTGTAGAAGGCTTTTTACTAGGATATGATTCAAACAGAATGGCATATAGAGTCTTTAACAAGTCCAGTGGACTAGTTGAAGTTTCTTGTGACATTGTGTTTGATGAGACTAATGGCTCCCAAGTGGAGCAAGTTGATCTTGATGAATTAGATGATGAAGAGGCTCCATGCGTCACGCTAAGGAACATGTCCATTGGGGATGTGTGTCCTAAGGAATCCGAAGAGCCTACACATGCACAAGATCAACCATAATCTTCCATGCAAGCATCCCCACCAACTCAAGATGAGGAACAGGCTCAAGGTGATGAAGAAGAAGATCAAGAAGATGAGCCACCTCAAGAGGAGGACAAGGAACAAGGGGGAGATGAAATTGATCAAGACAAGGAAGATGATCAAGAAATTCAGGGTCAAAGACCACCACACCCAAGAGTCCACCAAGCAATTCAACGACATTCATAAGGGGGTAACTGAAAGGGAAATAGGGTCAAACCTTTTCCTAAATAATTTTGGTGGTTGAAATTGCCCAACACAAACAATTGGACTAACTAGTTTGCTCCAGATTATATGTTCTACAGGTGCCAAAGGTTCAACATAAACCAATAAAAAGTTAAAGTTAGGGTTCAAATAGAAGGAGCAAAATGAAACCGTAGGCTGCCCTGGTCTGGCGCACCGGACTGTCCGGTGTGCCACCGGACAGTGTCCGGTGCACCAAGGACCGTACACTCCAAACTTCTCAGCTTCGGGTTTCTGGAGAGCCACTCCGCTATAATTCACAGGACTGTCCGGTGTAGCACCGGACTGTCTGGTGTGCCAAGCGGAGCAACGGCTACTGCGCCAACGGTCGTCTGCAAAAGGTGAAAAGTGCATGAACAGTGCGCGGATAGTTCGTATAGAGTCAGAGCAGCGTCAGAAGGCGCATTGGACAGTGAACAGTGTCTGTCCGGTGCGGCACCGGACTGTCCGGTGCCCTATGAAGACAGAGCTCCAACGGTCAAAACCGTTAGAACCCTAACAGTTGGGTGACATGGCTGGCGCACCGGACAGTGTCCGGTGGCGCACCAGACTGTCTGGTGCACCCATCGACAGCAGCCCTCCCCAACGGCTGTTTTGGTGGTTGGGGCTATAAATACCTCCAACCACCACCATTCAAGACATCCAAGTTTCCAGCAATTTGCATTCAATACAAGAGCTCTAGACTTCACTCCAAGACACAAAACAAAAGATCAAATCCTCTTCAAGTCCCAAACTCATTCCAAAGACTTAGTGGCTTGTGAGAGAGAGAGACATTTGTGTTCATTTGAGTTCTTGTTGCTTGGATCGCTTTTCTTCATCCTCTTTCTTGTTCTCAACACACTTGTAATCAAAGCAAGAGACACCAAGTTGTGGTGGTCCTTGTAGGGGTCTAAATGACCCGGTTTGATTAAGGAGGAAAGCTCACTTGGTCTAGGTGACCATTTGAGAGAGGGAAAGGGTTGAAAGAGACCCGGTCTTTATGACCACCTCAACGGGGAGTAGGTTTGCAAGAACCAAACCTCGGTAAAACAAATCACCATGTCATCTGCTTTATTTCCTTGTGATTTGTTTTTGCCCTCTCTTTTAGACTTGATTTTAATCCTAACGCTAACCCCGGCTTGTAGTATGTGCTTAAGTTTATAATTTTTAGATTCCGCCTATTCACCCCCCCCCCTCTAGGCGACTTTCAATTGGTATCGGAGCCCGGTACTTCATTAGAGCCTAACCGCTCGAAGTGATGTCAGGAGATCACGCCAAGAAGGAGATCGTGACCGGCGGTCACAAGTCTACAAGCCACGGGAAGGCTCCATCGCGGGAGTCCGGCAACAAGGTGAAGGGATCCCCTTCACATGCCAAGTCACATCAGAGCGGCGACAAGAAAAAGAAGATGAAGAAGGTGGTCTACTATGAGACCGATTCTTCGTCGCCATCCACCTCCGGCTCCGATGCGCCGTCCATCACTTCTAAGTGCCATGAGCGCAAGAAGTTTAGTAAGATCCCCCTACGTACCCTCGCATTTCCAAACGCACTCCTTTACTTTCCGTCCCATTAGGCAAACCACCCGTTTTTTGTGGTGAAGATTATTGTATGTGGAGTGATAAAATGAGGCATTTGGGACATTGTTGAATTTGGAGCGCAGGTACCATCCGTAAGGGATGAAGGCTATGATTTGGACAAGGTCGCCCAAATCAAGCACTTTGATTCCCAAGCAACTACTATACTCCTCGCCTCTCTATGTTGAGAGGAGTATAATAAGGTGCAAGGGTTGAAAAGTGCCAAGGAGATTTGGGACGTACTAAAGACCGCGCATAAAGGAGATGAGGTGACCAAGATCACCAAGCGGGAGATGATCGAGGGGGAGCTTGGTCGGTTCGTCCTCAACCAAGGAGAGGAGCCACAAGCAATGTACAACCGGCTCAAGACCTTGGTGAACCAAGTGCACAACCTCGGGAGCACCAAATGGGATGACCATGAAATGGTCAAGGTTATTCTAAGATCACTTGTTTTTCGTAATCCTACGCAAGTTCAATTAATTCATGGTGATCCTAGATATAAGCTAATGTCTCCCGAGGAAGTGATAGGAAAGTTTGTGAGCTTTGAATTGATGATCAAAGGCTCCAAACAAATCATCGAGCAAGGCAGCACCTCCACACCCGAGATGCAAACCATCGCATTCAAGGCAACGGAGGAGAAGAAAGAAGAGCCTACATCAAGTAGGCTCCCCATTGACGCCTCCAAGCTCGACAATGAGGAGATGGCGCTCATCATCAAGAGCTTCCGCCAAATCCTCAAGCAAAGGAAGGGGAAGGATTACAAACCCCACTCCAAGAAAGTGTGCTACAAATGTGGTAAGCCTGGTCATTTTATCGCTAAATGCCCTATGTCTAGTGATAGTGACAGGGACAACGACAAGAAGGGAAAGAGGAAGAAAAAAAGATACTACAAGAAGAAGGGCGGTGATGCCCAAGTGTTTCGGGAATGGGACTCCGATGAGAGCTCCACCGACTCCTCCTCCGACGAGGACGCCGCCACCATCACCGTCAACAAGGGCCTCCTCTTCCCCAATGTCAGCCACAAGTGCCTCATGGCAAAGGACGACAAGAAAAAAAAGGTAAAATCTAGATCCTCCACTAAATATACAACATCTAGTGATGAGGGTAGCTCTAGTGAAGATGAGGATGATTTGCTTAGTCTTTTTGCCAACTTAAATATGCAACAAAAAGAGAAATTGAATGAATTGATAGGGGCCATTCATGAGAAGGATGAACTCTTGGATAGCCAAGAGGAATTCCTTATTAAGGAAAACAAAAAGCATGTTAAAGTGAAAAACGCTTATGCTCAGGAGATAGAAAAGTGTGAAAAATTAACTAGTGAGCTTACCATTTGCCATGAATCAATCTCCAACCTTAGAACCGAGAATGTCAACTTAATTGCTAAGGTTGAAAAATTAGATGCATGTAATAATTCAATTGTTAGTCTTAGAAATGAAAATGATGATTTAATTGCTAAGACTGACAAGTTGAATGTTGCAATTTCTAGCCTTAAGATTGAGAATGATAAATTAATTGCAAAGGCTAACGATTTAAATGTTTGCAATGATTCTATTTCCTATCTTAGAGATAAGAATGCCATGCTAAAATCTAATATAGATGAATTAAATGTTTGCAAACCCTCTACATCTAGTGTTGATCATGTTACTATTTGTTCTAGATGTAGAGACATTAATGTTGATGCTATTCATGATCACATTGTTGTGATTAAACAACAAAATGATCATATAGCTAAACTAGATGCTAAAATTGCCGAGCATGAACTAGAGAATGAAAAAATTAAATTTGCTCGTAGCATTCTTTATAATGGGAGATGCCCTGACATTAAGGATGGCATTGGCTTCCACTAGGGGGACAATGTCAAGCTTAATGCTCCCAAGAAATTGTCTAATTTTGTTAAGGGTAAGGCTCCCATGGTTCAGAATAACGAGGGTTACATTTTATATCCTGCTGGTTATCCCGAACATAAGATTAGGAGAATTCATGCTAGGAAACCTCATAATGTTTCACACCATGCTTTTATGTATAAGAATGAGGCATCTAGCTCTAGGCAATCAACCCATGTTAAATTGCCTAAAAAGAAATCTCCTACTGCATCAAATGAGCAAATTATTTCATTTAAGACTTTTGATGCTTCTTATGTGCTTACTAACAAATCAGGCAAAATAGTTGCCAAATATGTCAACGTTGGGGGCAAACACAAGGGCTCCAAGACTTGTGTTTGGGTACCCGAGGTGCTTGTTTCTAACGTCAAAGGACCCAAGACTGTTTGGGTACCTAAGAACAAGGCCTAAATTGTTTTGCAGGTTTATGCATCCGGGGGCTCGAGCTGGATTATTGATAGCGGGTACACAAACCATATGACTGGGGAGAAAAGGATGTTCTCCTCCTACGAGAAAAAACCAAGATCCCCAAAGAGCTATCACATTCGGGGATGGAAATCAAGGTTTGGTCAAAGGACTTGGTAAAATTGCAATATCACCTGACCATTCCATTTCCAATGTTTTTCTTATAGATTCTTTATATTACAATTTGCTTTCTGTATCTCAATTATGCAAAATGGGCTACAACTGTCTATTTACTGATGTAGGTGTTACTGTCTTTAGAAAAAGTGATGATTCAGTAGCATTTAAGGGAGTGTTAGAGGGTCAGCTATACTTAGTTGATTTCAATAGAGCTGAACTCGACACTTGCTTAATCGCTAAGACTAATATGGGTTGGCTCTGGCATCGCCGACTAGCCCATGTTGGGATGAAGAATCTTCACAAGCTTCTAAAGGGAGAGCACATTTTAGGACTAACCAATGTTCATTTTGAGAAAGACAGGGTTTATAACGCATGTCAGGCAGGAAAGCAAGTTGGTGCCCATCATCCACACAAGAACATCATGACGACCGACAGGCCGCTCGAGCTACTCCACATAGATCTATTCGGCCTGATCGCTTACATAAGCATCAGCGGGAGTAAGTACTGTCTAGTTATTGTGGATGATTATTCTCGCTTCACTTGGGTATTCTTTTTGCAGGAAAAATCTCAAACCCAAGAGACCTTAAATAGATTCTTGAGATGGGCTCAAAATGAGTTCAGATTGAGGATCAAGAAAATAAGAAGCGATAATGGAACGGAGTTCAAGAACTCTCAAATTGAAGGTTTCCTTGAGGAGGAGGGCATCAAGCATGAGTTCTCTTCTCCCTACACACCTCAACAAAATGGTGTAGTGGAGAGGAACATAGAACTCTACTTGACATGGCGAGGACCATGCTTGATGAATACAAGACATCGGATCGGTTTTGGGCCGAGGCGATTAACACTGCCTGCTACTCCATCAACCGGCTCTACCTTCACCGAATCCTCAAGAAGACATCCTATGAACTCCTCACCGGTAAAAAGCCCAATGTTTCATATTTTAGAGTCTTCGGTAGCAAATGTTTTATTCTTGTTAAAAGAGGTAGAAAATCTAAATTTGCTCCCAAGGCTGTAGAAGGCTTTTTACTAGGATATGACTCAAACACAAGGGCATATAGAGTCTTTAACAAGTCCACTGGACTAGTTGAAGTTTCTTGTGACATTGTGTTCGATGAGACTAACAGCTCCCAAGTGGCGCAAGTTGATCTTGATGAGCTAGATGATGAAGAGGCTTCGTGCGTAGCGCTAAGGAACATGTCCATTGGGGATGTGTGTCCTAAGAAATCCGAAGAGCCTTCACAAGCACAAGATCAACCATCATCTTCCATACAAGCATCTCCACCAACTCAAGATGAGGAACAGGCTCAAGGTGATGAAGAAGATGATCAAGAAGATGAGCCACCTCAAGGAGAAGGCAATGATCAAGGGGGAGATGAAGAAAATCAAGACAAGGAAGATGATCAAGAAATACAGGTCAAAAACCGCCACACCCAAGGGTCCACCAAGCGATTCAAAGAGATCACCTCGTGATCACAATCATCGGCGATATTCATAAGGGGGTATCCACTCGATCTCGAGTCGCACATTTTTGTGAGCATTACTCTTTTGTCTCCTCTATTGAGCCATACAGGGTAGAGGATGCACTTAGAGATTCGGATTGGGTGCTGGCAATGCAAGAGGAGCTCAACAACTTCATGAGGAATGAGGTATGGCATTTAGTTCCACGTTCTAATCAAAATGTTGTAGGTACCAAGTGGGTGTTCCGCAACAAGCAAGATGAGCATGGTGTGGTGACAAGGAACAAAGCCCGACTTGTGGCCAAGGGATATTCACAAGTCGAAGGTTTGGATTTCGGTGAAACCTATGCACCCGTAGCTAGGCTTGAATCAATTCGTATATTACTTGCCTATGCTACCTACCATGGCTTTAAGCTCTATCAAATGGACGTGAAAAGTGCCTTCCTCAATGGACCAATCAAGGAAGAGGTCTATGTTGAGCAACCTCTCGGCTTTGAAGATAGTGAGTACCCTAACCATGTGTATAAACTCTTAAAGGCGCTTTATGGGCTCAAGCAAGCCCCAAGAGCATGGTATGAATGCCTAAGAGATTTTCTTATCACTAATGGCTTCAAAGTCGGCAAAGCTGATCCTACTCTCTTTACTAAGACAATTGCAAAAGACTTGTTCGTATGCCAAATTTATGTTGATGATATTATATTTGGGTCTACTAACAAATCTACTTGTGAAGAGTTTAGTAGGATCATGGTACAAAAATTCAAGATGTCTATGATGGGGGAGTTGAAGTATTTTCTAGGATTTCAAGTTAAGCAACTCCAAGAGGGCACCTTCATCAGCCAAACAAAGTACATTCAAGACATTCTCACCAAATTTGGAATGAAGGATGCCAAGCCCATCAAGACACCCATGGGAACTAATGGGCATCTCAACCTCGACACGGGAGTAAATCTGTAGATCAAAAGGTATACCGGTTGATGATAGGATCTTTAATCTATTTATGTGTATCTCGACCGGATATTATGCTTTCTGTATGCATGTGTGCAAGGTTCCAAGCCGATCCTAAGGAAGTTCACCTTAGGGCCATGAAAAGAATCTTGAGATATTTAGTTTATACTCCTAAGTTTGGTCTTTGGTACCCCCAAGGGATCCACTTTTGATTTAATAGGATATTCAGATGCTGATTGGGCAGGGTGTAAAATTGATAGGAAGAGCACATCAGGGACTTGTTAGTTTCTGGGAAGATCCCTGGTGTCTTGGGCTTCGAAGAAACAAAACTCAGTAGCTCTTTCTACCGCCGAAAGCCGAGTATATTGCTGCAGGCCATTGTTGCGCGCAATTACTTTGGATGAGGCAAACCCTCAGGGACTATGGCTACAAATTTAGCAAAGTCCCTCTCCTATGTGATAATGAGAGTGCAATCTGCATGGCGGATAATCCCGTTGAACACAGCCACACTAAGCACACAACCATTCGGTATCACTTTTTGAGAGATCACCAACAAAGGGGGGATATCGAGATTGCTTATGTTAGCACCAAAGAACAATTAGCCGATATCTTTACCAAACCATTAGATGAGAAAACCTTTACCAAACTTAGGAATGAGCTAAACATTCTTGATTCTTGGAATTTTGATTGATATTTTGCACACATAGCTCATTTATATACCTTTGATCATATATCTTTTATGTCTATGACTAATGTGTTTTCAAGTGTATTCTTATGCTTAGTCATGGAATTGAAAGGGAAATGGAGTATTCGGCAAAGACGACGCTTCCACTCAACTCCATCGGTATTATTTCCTCTTTGTCGGTATTCCGCCATCTCTCCACATAGGTATAATCTTTCACTCATATATTGTTTGACAAAGGGAGAGAAAATTTACCAAGGGCTCACAAAGTCTCCATTTTTGGCGATTCATGCCAAAGGGGGAGAGAGTATTAGCCCAAAGCAAAAGGACCGCACCACCACCTAATTTTTTATTGTGTTTTGAAAGTTTTTATTGGTATTAGTATCCTTCAAATTTGTATTCCTCTAATGAAAGTATCTCAATTGGTATATCCCAAAACCCTCTTGAAAGCTAAGAGGAGAATTTCATTTAGGGGGAGTTTTGTTTGAGTCAAAGGAAAAGCATTTGAAACAGGGGGAGAAAATTTCAAATCTTGAAAATGCTTCTTTCAATCTTATTCATATACCTTTGACTATTTGTAAAAAAGGATTTTGAAAATAATTTTACAAGAATTTGCAAAAACAAAACTAGTGGTGCAAGCATGGTCCAAAATGTTAAAATAGAAGAAAGCAATCCATGCCTATCTAGTAGAAATAATATATTGGTTTAATTCCAAGCAACCTTTGCACTTACTTTATGCAAACTAGTTCAGTTCTGCACTTATATATTTGCTTTGGTTTGTGTTGGCATCAATCACCAAAAAGGGGGAGATTGAAAGGGAAATAGGGTCAAACCTTTTCCTAAATAATTTTGGTGGTTGAAATTGCCCAACACAAACAATTGGACTAACTAGTTTGCTCCAGATTATATGTTCTACAGGTGCCAAAGGTTCAACATAAACGAATAAAAAGTTAAAGTTATGGTTCAAATAAAAGGAGCAAAATGAAACCGTAGGCTACCCTGGTCTGGCGCACCGAACTGTCCGGTGTGCCACCGGATAGTGTCCGGTGCACCAGGGACCGTACACTCCAAAGTCCTCAGCTTCGGGTTTCTGGAGAGCCACTCCGCTATAATTCACCAGACTGTCTGGTGTGCCAAGCGGAGCAACGGCTACTGCGCCAACGGTCGTCAGCAAAAGGTGAATAGTGCATGAACAGTGCGCGGACAGTTTGCGTAGAGTCAGAGCAGCGCCAGAAGCGCACCGGACAGTGAACAGTGCCTGTCCAGTGCGACACCGAACTGTCCGGTGCCCCATGAAGACAGAGCTCCAACGGTCGAAACCGTCAGAACCCTAATGATTGGGTGACGTGGCTGGCGCACCAGACAGTGTCCGGTGGCGCACCGGACTGTCCGGTGTGCCCATCGACAGCAGCCCTCCCCAACGGCTGTTTTGGTGGTTGGGGCTATAAATACCCCCAACCACCACCATTCAAGGCATCCAAGTTTCCAACAATTTGCATTCAATACAAGAGCTCTAGACTTCACTCCAAGACACAAAACAAAAGATCAAATCCTCTTCAAGTCCCAAACTCATTCCAAAGACTTAGTGGCTTGTGAGAGAGAGACATTTGTGTTCATTTGAGTTCTTGTTGCTTGCATCGCTTTTCTTCTTCCTCTTTCTTGTTCTCAACACACTTGTAATCAAAGCAAGAGACACCAAGTTGTGGTGGTCCTTGTAGGGGTCTAAGTGATCCGGTTTGATTAAGGAGGAAAGCTCACTTGGTCTAGTTGACCGCTTGAGAGAGGGAAAGGGTTGAAAGAGACCCGGTCTTTGTGACCACCTCAACGGGGAGTAGGTTTGCAAGAACCGAACCTCGGTAAAACAGATCACCGTGTCATCCACTTTATTTCCTTGTGATTTGTTTTCGCCCTCTCTTTCGGACTCGATTTTAATCCTAAAGCTAACCCCGGCTTGTAGTGTGTGCTTAAGTTTATAATTTTCAGATTCCGCCTATTCACCCCCCCCCTCTCTAGGCGACTTTCAGTAACCACTAGATCTCGTGTTGCCCATTTTTGTGAACATTACTCTTTTGTTTCCTCTATTGAGCCATACAGGGTAGAGGATGCACTAAAAGATTCGGAGTGGGTGATGGCAATGCAAGAGGAGCTCAACAACTTCACGAGGAATGAGGTATGGCATTTGGTTCCATGTCCTAATCAAAATATTGTTGGTACCAAATGGGTATTCCGCAACAAGCAAGATGAGCATGGTGTGGTGATAAGGAACAAAGCCCGACTTGTGTCCAAAGGTTATTCACAAGTTGAAGGTTTGGATTTTGATGAAACTTATGCACCCGTAGCTAGGCTTGAGTCAATTCATATATTACTTGCCTATGCTACTTACCATGGCTTTAAGCTTTACCAAATGGACGTGAAAAGTGCCTTCCTCAATGGACCAATCAAGGAAGAGGTCTATGTTGAGCAACCTCCCGGCTTTGAAGATAGTGAGTACCCTAACCATGTCTATAAACTCTCAAAGGCGCTTTATGGGCTCAAGCAAGCCCCAAGAGCATGGTATGAATGCCTGTGAGATTTTCTTATCACTAATGGCTTCAAAATCAGCAAAGCCGATTCTACTCTCTTTACTAAAACTATTACAAATGATTTGTTTGTATGCCAAATTTATGTTGATGATATCATATTTGGGTCTACTAACAAATCTACTTGTGAAGAGTTTAGTAGGATCATGGTTCAAAAATTCGAGATGTCTATGATGGGGGAGTTGAGATATTTCTTAGGATTTCAAATCAAGCAACTCCAAGAGGGTACCTTCATCAGCCAAACCAAATACATTCAAGACATTCTTAAGAAGTTTGGGATGAAGGATACCAAACCTATCAAGACACCCATGGGAACAAATGGGCATCTCGACCTCGACACGGGAGGTAAATCCATAGATCAAAAGGTATACCAATCGATGATAGGATCTTTACTCTATTTATGTGCATCTCGACCGGATATTATGCTTTCTGTGTGCATGTGTGCAAGGTTCCAAGCCGACCCTAAGGAAGTTCACCTTAGGGTTGTGAAGCGAATCATGAGATATTTAGTTTACACTCCTAAGTTTGGGCTTTGGTATCCTAGGGGATCCACCTTTGATTTAATAGGTTATTCCGATGCCGATTGGGCAGGGTGTAAAATTGATAGGAAGAGCACATCATGGACTTGTCAATTTATGGGGAGATCCCTGGTGTCTTGGGCTTCAAAGAAACAAAACTCAGTAGCTCTTTCTACCGCCGAAGCCGAGTATATTGTCGCAGGTCATTGTTGTGCGCAATTACTTTGGATGAGGCAAACCCTTAGGGACTATGGCTACAAATTGAGCAAAGTCCCTCTCCTATGTGACAATGAGAGTGCTATTCGCATGGCGGAGAATCCCGTTGAACACAGCTGCACTAAGCACATCGACATTCGGTATCACTTTTTGAGGGATCACCAACAAAGGGGGGATATCGAGATAGCTTATATTAACACCAAAGATCAATTAGCTGATATCTTCACCAAGCCACTAGATGAGAAAACCTTTAGCAAACTTAGGATGAGCTAAATATACTTGATTCTCAGAATTTTGATTGAAACATTGCACACATCGCTCATTTATATACCATTGATCATATCTCTTTCATTTGGTACATATTCATATTTCTTATTCTTCTTGTGCCAAGGCTAAGACTAATGTGTTTCCATGAGTATTTCTTGTATTAGTCTTAGATTGAAAGGGAAATGGAATATTCGGCAACGACAACGCTTCCACTCAACTCCATCGGTATTATTTACCCTTTGCCGGTATTCCACAACACTCTCCAATTTGGTATAATCTTTCACTCATATATTGTTTACCAAAGGGGGGAGAAAATGTACAGGGCTCTCGAAGTCTCCGTTTTTGGCGATTAATGCCAAAGGGGGAGAAAGTATTTAGCCCAAAGCAAAAGGACCGCACCACCACCAATTTCAAAATTTTCAAGAATTTTTCAAATTGGTATCTAAATGTATTTTGTTCAATTGATAATTACAAAAATTGATAAAACCCTCTTGAACCCTAAGAGGAGAATTTCATTCAGGGGGAGTTTTTGTTTAGTCAAAGGAAAAGCATTTGAAACAGGGGAGAAAATTTCAAATATTGAAAATGCTTCTTGCAATCTTACTCATATGACTTTGACTATTTGCAAAAAGACTTTGAAAAGATTTTCCAAAAAGAATTTGCAAAAACAAAACAAGTGGTGCAAACGTGGTCCAAAATATTAAATAAAAGAAAGCAATCTATGCATATCTAGTGAAATTATAAATTGGTTTAATTCTAAGTAACCTATGTACTTACATTATGCAAACTAGTTCATTTCTGCACTTCATATATTTGCTTTGGTTTGTGTTGGCATCAATCACCAAAAAGGGGGAGATTAAAAGGGAAATAGGGTTAACCTTTTCCTATAAATAAATTTGGTGGTTGAATGCCCAACACAAATAATGGACTAACTAGTTTGCTCTAGAATACATGTTCTACAGGTGCATAAAGGTTCAACACAAACCAATAAAAGATTGAAGAAAGGGTTCAAATTCAAAGGAGCAAGAAACTTGAGTGTGCCCTAGTCTGGCGCACCGGACAGTGTCTAGGGGCCATACAAATCGCCACTCTCGGGTTTCAACCAGCACGCTCCGCTATAATTCACCGGACTGTCCGGTGTGCCACTGGACTATCCGGTGTGACAGTGGAGCAACGGCTACTCGGCTCAATGGTCGAGTGCAAAAGTCGCTGACTCCATGAACAGTGAAGAACAGTGCGTGCAGAGTCAGAGCGCAGAAGTCAGAGGCGCACTGGACACTGAATAGTAGCTGTCCGGTGCGGCACCGGACTGTCCGGTGCCACTAGAAGACAAGCCTCCAACGGTCAACTGCTCCAGAACCCTAACGGTTGGGTGATGTGGCTGGCGCACCGGACTGTCCGGTGTGCCCATCAATAGCAGCCATCCCCAACGGCTATGTGGTGGTTGAGGGCTATAAATACCCCCAACCACCACCACTCCAAGCATCCAAGTTTTCTGAGTTCCACATTCAATACAAGAGTTAGTGCATTCACTCCAAGACACAAATCAAAAGATCAAAGCCTCTCCAAGTGCCAAAATTCACTCCAACCTCCTAGTGACTTGAGAGAGTGTTTGTTCGTGTTCTTTGCGCTCTTGTTTCTTGGATCGCTTTCCTCCTTCCTCTTTCTTGTTCCAAAGTGACTTGTAAAGTAAGGCAAGAGACACCAAGTGTGTGGTGATCCTTGCGGGGTCTAAGTGACCCGTGGAATTAAGGAGAAAGCTCACTCAGTCTAAGTGACCGTTTGAGAGAGGGAAAGGGTTGAAAGAGACCTGGTCTTTGTGACCACCTCAACGGGGACTAGGTTCTTTAGAACCGAACCTTGGTAAAACAAATCACCGTGTCATCCGCTTTATTTCTTGGTTGATTTGTTTCTCCCTCTCTCCCGGACTTGGATTTCATTCTAACACTAACCTCGGCTTGTAGTTGTTGTTTTAAGTTGTAAATTTCAGATTACGCCTATTCACCCCCCCCTCTAGGTGACTTTCACACTGTCCGGTGCACACCGGACAGTCCGGTGCCCCCTTGTGACCGTTGGCTCGACCACGCGTCACGCGCGGAAACCTCGGCCGACCGTTGCCCCGGCTGACCGTTGGCTCACCGGACAGTCCGGTGCCTCACCGGACAGTCCGGTGAATTATAGCCGTACGCCGTTGATGGCTTCCTGAGACCGACGACTTTGCCTGTGAACGGCTCACCGGACAGTCCGGTGCACCACCGGACAGTCCGGTGATTTATACCGTACACCGCCGTCGAAGTCCCGAGAGCAGCAAGTTCGCCAGAGCCAGCCTGGCGCACCGGACACTGTCCGGTGCACCGAGACTGCGCAGACTTTGGCTGAACAAAGCCATCTCTTTTTCAATTCGATTTCTCCTGTTTCCAGCACTTAGACACAATACATTAGTCCATAAAACAATGTACTAAGTCTAGAAACATACCTTTTGACTTGATTTGCACTTTGTCCACCACTTTGCATAGATTAACACAAAAGCACTTGTGTTGGCACTCAATCACCAAAATACTTAGAAATGGCCCAAGGGAACATTTCCCTTTCAATCTCCCCCTTTTTGGTGATTTATGCCAACACACCATAAAGCAACTAGAACAAGTGCAATATCAATGCAAATGAAAACTCAAAATTGTTTTGATTCAAATTTGGCATATATGGATCACTCTTTGCCACCACTTGGTTTGTTTTTGCAAATCAAACTCAATTTCCAATTGATCAAAGATTTCACTTGTAGAGACATAAAGAGAGGTATTCCAAGAGAAATTGATCAAAGATTTTAAAAACTCCCCCTTTTTCCCATAATCAACATTTCTCCCCACAAGAGGCCAACTTTTGACAAGGGAGACAATAAAAGAGTTTTGACAAACCAAAAGCTCTATTCTACTATTTTCAAAATTTCTCAAGTGGTAGCTGATCCATTTATTGCTTTGGCCTTATTTTCTCCCCCTTTGGCATCAAGCACCAAAACGGGATCAACTTTGGCCATTGAACCCCATTGCCTCACCAAAATCTTCAAATAAGAATACAAGGGCAGTAGGAGTACATGAGGTGAACTTGGAATAAGTTACCCTCTCATCGGAGTGCAGTGGAAGTCTTTCATGGTCCAAGTCCACCTTTTCCCTTTCTAACTTCCTTTGAGACTAAATCAAGCAAACTCAAGCACACGGTTAGTCTCAAAGGGTCAAGTTGTAGCACAACTCCCCCTAAATATGTGCATCACTTGCAAGCGGACTTGTGAGGTCCGGGGAGTGTTTGTACAACTTGAGCACCACAAGTAAACAACAAAATGCATAAGGAACATGATCAAAAACACATGTATGCTATAAATCAATCCAAGTTCCGCGAATCTAAGACATTTAGCTCACTACGCAGCTGCAAAAGGTCTTCTCATCTAAAGGCTTAGTGAAGATATCGGCTACCTGGTTCTTGGTGCTAACATAAAACACTTCGATATCTCCCTTTTGCTGGTGGTCTCTCAAAAAGTGATGTCGGATGTCAATGTGCTTTGTGCGGCTATGCTCAACAGGATTTTCCGCTATGCGGATAGCACTCTCATTGTCACATAGGAGTGGGACTTTGCTCAGATTGTAGCCAAAGTCCCGGAGGGTTTGCCTCATCCAAAGTAGTTGCGCGCAACACTGTCCTGCGGCAACATACTCGGCCTCAGCGGTGGATAGGGCAACGGAAGTTTGTTTCTTAGAATTCCATGACACCAAGGACCTTCCTAAGAATTGGCACGTCCCCGATGTACTCTTCCTATAGACCTTACATCCAGCATAGTCGGAGTCTAAATATCCAATCAAGTCAAAATTAGACCCCTTTGGATACTAGATCCCGAAGCAAGGCGTAGCGACTAAATATCTAAGAATTCACTTCACGGCCACTAAGTGACACTCCCTTGGATCAGATTGAAATCTAGCACACATGCATACGCTTAGCATAATATCCGGTCTACTAGCACATAAATAAAGTAAAGACCCTATCATGGACCGGTATGCCTTTTGATCAACGGACTTACCTCCTTTGTTGAGGTCGGTGTGTCCGTCGGTTCCCATCGGAGTCTTTGCGGGCTTGGCGTCCTTCATCCCAAACCGCTTTAGCAAGTCTTGCGTGTACTTCGTTTGGGAGATGAAGGTGCCGTCCTTGAGTTGCTTCACTTGGAACCCAAGGAAATAGTTCAACTCGCCCATCATCGACATCTCTAACTTCTGAGTCATCACCCTGCTAAACTCTTCACAAGACTTTTGGTTAGTAGAACCAAATATTATGTCATCGACATAAATTTGGCACACAAAAAGATCACCATCGCAAGTCTTAGTGAAAAGAGTTGGATCGGCTTTCCCAACCTTGAAAGCATTAGCAATTAAAAAGTCTCTAAGGCATTTATACCATGCTCTTGGGGCTTGCTTAAGTCTATAGAGCGCCTTAGAGAGCTTACATACGTGGTCGGGGTACCGTTCATCCTCGAAGCCAGGGGGTTGCTCCACGTACACCTCCTCCTTGAGTGGCCCATTGAGGAAAGCGCTCTTCACATCCATTTGGTACAACCTGAAAGAATGGTGAGCGACATATGCTAGCAAGATACGAATGGACTCTAGCCTAGCCACAGGAGCAAAAGTCTCCTTAAAGTCCAAACCTGCGACTTGGGCATAACCTTTTGCCATAAGTCGAGCCTTGTTCCTTGTCACCACCCCGTGCTCGTCCTGTTTGTTGCGGAACACCCACTTGGTTCCCACAACATTTTGCTTGGGACGAGGCACCAGTGTCCACACTTCATTACGCTTGAAGTTGTTGAGCTCCTCCTGCATGGCCAACACCCAGTCCGGATCTAGCAAGGCCTTTTCTACCCTGAAAGGCTCAATAGAAGAGACAAAGGAGTAATGCTCACAAAAATTAACTAATCTAGAACGAGTAGTTACTCCCTTGCTAATGTCACCCAAAATTTGGTCGACGGGATGATTCCTTTGAATCGTCGCTCGAACTTGGGTTGGAGGTGCCGGTTGTGCTTCTTCCTCCATCACATGATCATCTTGTGCTCCCTCTTGATCACACGCCTCTTCTTGATGAACCTGTTCATCGTCTTGAGTTGGGGGATTCACCATTGTTGAGGAAGAAGGTTGATCTTGCTCAAATTGTTCATGTGGTCGCACATCGCCAATCGCCATGGTGCGCATTGCGGCCGTTGGAACGTCTTCTTCATCTACATCATCAAGATCAACAACTTGCTCTCTTGGAGAGTGTTGGGGACTTGTTCTCAAATGCTTTGGATTAAGAACAAGGCAACATACAAAGTGTTAAATGATAAAGTCCTTCGTCCTTTGAAACATTATTTCCCTTCGGGATATAATGTATTCCGGACGAAGGTCACAAACAACATATCTTCGTAAGCACAATAAACGATGATGAAGAACTTATATGTAACATAAGAAATAACATAAATGTTTAAATATTATCACAACGTCATTTCTATTTTATTATCATAGAAAAATGGAAATGATTTCAGATTACAAATGTACCTTCGGATTGCAGGAAGGCAAAAGTATAAGGATGACGCAAAAGCAAATGCCAAGTCAGCGTGAACAGTACGGGAGTACTGTTCATCTATTTATAGACGTGGGACACAGCCCATGTAAAATTACATTCATGCCCATTACATTTGCTAATGACTTATGGGAATCTATTAAGGCCCAAGTAGTCTTTTCATCTTTAAGTCGGTTCCCCTTTCTGCTATCGCGACGAAGCTTTCCTGCGCATAGCTTCGGCTGTGCACCATCCTTCGTACAGCTTGGTAATCAGCCCGTCCTTCATCTCAATTCCCCTTCGTCTAGCTTAGGCTTCGCCCTGACCGTACTCCATGTTCATAATCTGAGTCCGAAGATACCTGTTCATATATTTCACTCGGAAAACATTGTCAAATCATGTTTTTGAGGACCTTCGGAGGACGAAGGCCCCCAACAGTAGCCCCTCGCAATATTAATTTGTTAGTGATAAATTCAGATTGCGATATGGACGAAGGCCTTAAGCCGAAGGTCCGAAAAAACACCTTCCCTTTGCTAGAATAGCAACATACACTGACAAGCGGGGTCTTTCAATTTTCAACGCACTGGGCGTATAAATAAGATCATACCGCAAACTCATTTGGTACGCTCTCTTGCCATCTGCTCCCGCTCACTCAATTTTTAGCTCTTGCGCACTAAGATTTGCTGAGCTTTTAGCTTTGAAGCTTCGGCCTTGAAAACAGTTTTTAGTGTTTCCGAAGATGTCTGAAGATAAGAAGGCTGGTCCCGAGATGAAGCTGAGTCTTTCTGAAGAGAAGAACCTGGGGTTTCTTATAGCAATGTCGAAGACCAACACAGAAAAAATCACCAAAGAGATTTTAGAAGGTTTGCCTGAAGATACTGATGACAGCGACAGTTATGATGTGGATAGTGGTGGTGAAGACTCCGAAGATCGCCCCTGGCGACCAAGCCATTCAGTTTTTGGCAAGTCAGGTATCAAAGAAAATCATCTTGTCAACATGAGGGGAAGATACTTCCGGGATTTATCCATTGTGAGGGTCGACGAAGGAGAGAAAACTTGCCCGACCCCCGAGGAAAATGAAGTCGTAGTGTTCCGAAGCTTTTTGAAAGCTGGACTACGATTTCCCCTGAGCAGCTTTGTCGTAGAAGTGCTGAAAATGTTTGAAATCTATCTTCATCAACTTACCCCCGAAGCAATTATAAGGCTGAATATCTTCGTGTGGGCCGTGAGAAGCCAAGGTCTGGAACCTGATGCGAAAAGTTTCTGCAACATACACGAGTTATCATACGAGACAAAACCCTGGGGTAAGGAACAGTATCACAATAATTTTGGCTGCTACAGTTTCGTTTCTCGGTCTGGGTCAAGCTGTCCCGTGCCAACATTTCGGAAGAGATGGCCCGGCGACTGGATGACAGAATGGTTCTATGTGAAAAATGACCTGAAAGCACGGGAAGATATTAAATGTATAATTATGCGCCCTATTTGGCAAAGTTTCGGCCTGCGAAAGCCGAAGGTTGAGATGAATGAAGCTGCCGAAGAATGCCAGAGAGCCTTCGGAGTTATTTGTTCTTTTATTGGAACGAGAGATTTGGTCCAAGAGCATATTGCCTTCAGAGTGTGGCCGCTTGCGGAAAAATGGGAAATGCCGCAAGAGACCATAAAGGAGGCTGACGAAGGTGGACTTATCAGATTGAAGTATACTTTCAAATTCGGAGATAAATTCGTTGAGCCAGATGATGACTGGCTGAAAAGCATTGAAAATTTGAGTGATGAACTACTTGGGGCTTACTCGAAGGCCGAAGATACTGCATTGTCAGCAGCCTTCGGAGGCCGAAAAAAGAAAAGACTGAACCGAGTGTTTGACGCAATCGGGTTCGTCTACCCTGACTACCGTTATCCCATTCAAGGGCAGAAAAGAAAAGGCGCAACCTCTGCGAAAGAAGAAGCTGCAGCTGCTCCTAGTGAGCCAGCACCGAAAAGAAAAAGGATAAAGGTCCTCACACATCGGCCACGCTATATTGAACCAGCCTCGGTGCCTGAATTCACCGGAGAGACTTCTTCGGCCACCGAGGCTGAACAGCCAACCTTGCTGCCAGCAATCGCAGAAATAGCCGAAGCGCCAACAAGAACAGAATTGGAAGAACCAAAGATTTTGTTATCAGAAACCAAAGAGATGGTCGAAGCGCCATCAACAGAAAAAATGGAAGAAACAAAAGGATCAGCTGAGGGATCAAAAATATTAGAAGTTTTAAGTCCTTCAGCAAATGTTGACACAACAAAAATCCAAAAGGGGCCCGCAGTAACTCCGAAAATAAAAAGAATGGTCAATGTGCTAGACGTTCTAGAAACAATTAAGTCCTCAAGCACAACTCCGAGGAGGACTGTTGAAACCTCCGAAGCGAAAACTGAGATTTTTGATACTAAAGCTCCAGAGCAAGAAACTGAAGCTGAAGCCGGTCCTTCGGAGCCCACGAAGGTAAAATCCCTGGAAACCGAGGAAGGAAAAGTGACAGAGCCAATTCTTGTTGAAGAAATCAGTGCTGCTGCCCCCGAAGCTTCCCCCAAAGTCCCTGATTATATTGTTTGACATGCTTCGGGGAAGAAGTTAACAGAAGAAGAAATTTTTGAAGCTAATCACTATGCAAAAGAATTGAAATATCCAAATGGGGCCTTAGTATTCAATGGGACAAATGAAGAAGATTTCCTATACTGCCTCCCAGACGACAAGGAATTATCCGTCTGCCGGGAAATGGCCCGAAGCATGGGGTTTCCGAAGCTGGAGGCTGGCCTCTGCGCGATGACAAAGGACGATCTTGCAGATAGCCTTGCATACAATAGCCTGAAGGTACGAGAACTGCGCGTTTGGAGACTTTATGATTTGAAATCTATTCTTTTATTCTTATACCAACTCTTTTACATATAGGGTTTAATACTAAGCAACGCGCTGAGAGCGCAAAAGAATGCCGAAGACGAGAGCTATGAAATTGCCTTCAACAACCTTCGAACAGAAGTTATCAAACTGAGAAACGAGGCCTTAGAAAAGGACAAAATTCTAGTTACATTGGTGGATAAAATAAAGGAGGACGAAGCTGCCTCTAAAGCACAAGCTGCAGCTCAAAAACACGAGATTGCCGACCTTCGGAAGCAATTAGCCCGAGCTAAAGAAGAACGCATACTTGAAGAAACGAGGCGGGAATGTAGCGACCAATGGGCCAATCATTTGGAAGGAACTGTTGAAGAGCTTCGGTCTTCTAAGAAAAGGTGCTACGAAAAATCCATGGAATGTGTAAAGAAGATAAAAACCAGCTTCGCTAGTGTTGGCGCATTTTCGAGTGAAGAAGATTTTGTGAGAGGTAACCCAGAAGGACCGATCGAATGGATCAGCCACGAAGCTGAAGCCTTCGAAGAAATTCTAAACAGTCGTGGAGACATTTGCGCCTTCTCGGGTGCCAGGGGGATTGTTACTATACTGGAGAAAAAAGGTTGCGATCATGTTAAGGTTCTTGCACAATCCGAAGCCAGCTTATCTCCTGAAGATATTAAAGACCCCTCGGCCGAAGCAAGCCAGGCTGGTGGAAAATTTTTCACCGACGTCTGGGACAATGGTGGCCGAGAAATGGCCCGAGAAATTATTCAGAAAAGTGAGAAGGGCATTCACGACGCTAGAGAAGTAGCTAAGGCCGCTGACAAAAACTCAGAGCCCGAAGGGCAAATAGGTATTAGCTAATGGTTTTTATTGTGTTGTAATTTTTGGTTTTAAACTTCATTCGCAATTTGTAATAGCAATGTGGTCGTATCCTGTCCTCCTTCAGATCCTACTAAAGCGTCTCCGGGCCCTCACCCGAAAGGAGACGAGGAAATTAAAAAGATGGCTGAAGCTATCATGGATGAAGTTGTTAACCGACTCCTGAACGAAGCTGCAGAAGTTGTTTTGAGAGAAGATTAGGCACTATTGTAAAAACTTCTGAAATGAAATATGTGTAACATTTTGTAACCCTGAATGTAATATATTTGCTTTTAATGATTCGATTCTTTACGATGCATGAAACTTTACATCTGTACCGTTTTTGAGCCTTCGGCGAAAAAACACCTTCCCTTCTTTTCATGCTTCGTGAAGATAGAAAAACTTTTATGCATCACAACAATGTCCATAGTGCTCTGATGAAGAATATCCAAGCTTCATAAAAACATTCTCCGAAGCTATATTCCGAAGATCAATATTGTATCCCCTTGTGACTTAGCACGATTTTCACTTTCTCAAAGCATTCTTCCGATGGTCGATACTGTGTCCCCTTCTTTTGCCATATGCAACATGATGTATGATGCTTATGCTATGCAAAATGATGTGATGATGTTATGTTATGTAGATGACATTTGTTCCGAAGATACACACATATCCCTGTAAAACACACAATCTTTTTGTATCAGCGCTGACTTTTCGCTGTAAGCCTCCCTTAGGAGCTTCTTCGCCTTTTACTTAGGCGGTATCAGCGTTGACTTTTCGCTGTAAGCTCTGCATTCCCTTAGGAACGACTTTGGAGCTTCTTCGCCTTTTACTTAGGCGGTATCAGCGTTGACTTTTCGCTGTAAGCTCTGCATTCCCTTAGGAACGACTTTGGAGATTCTTCGCCTTTTACTTTCGGCGGAATCAGCATTGACTTTTCGCTGTATGCTCTGCATTCCCTTAGGAACGACTTTGGAGCAGAAAACTTACACTGCGCTCCCTTTGGAACGGCTTTTTGTGACTTCAGCAAACTTACTCTGCGTTCCTTAGAACGACTTTTTGTTGCTTCGAAGGATTTTTGATAATTCGAAGGTCCTCCTTGTTATCGCAAATCTTTAAGCTTCAGCAACTTAAGCCTGTGGAGAAAATACATTTTCCTTGTGGCAAACAACGAAACTATTACATGAAAACTAAAAAATGTCCTTTATTACACAGAAAATAGAACTGAATGGAAAAGACTGCTATCAAGGTAGGATATTTGTCAATAGATGTGCTTCGACTCTGGCACAGTGCTATTGACTGTGCGAGCTTCGGATTGTTCTCTGAAGTCCCTTTGGTGTGGAGCATATTGGCTCCCTTCTGGCTGTTGGCCTTGTTGCAGCGGTGGTGGAGGCGGAGGCTGTTGCCAGGAAGCTTGAGGTTGACTCGCCGAAGCAACAGAAACTGCAGGGTGGTTGCCTACGTATTCTGGGATGTAAGGCGGATGGTACGAAGCAGTATGCATGACCTGCTTCGGCTGAGCTTGTTGTGCTGCAGCTTCGGCTATCTCCTTTTGCTTCTGGATGGTAACATGGCACATCCTGGTGGTATGGCCCTTGTTTTCACCACAGAACAAGCAAAATATTCTCCTTGGTTGATCTCCAAATCTTCCGCCGAAGCCCCTGGCGCCTCTGCCTCTTGGAGCTGGTGGCCGGAAGAAGCTTTGCTGTTGCCCCGAAGCCTGTGAGGAGCACTGCGGCCTGTGCTGCTGACTCCCCTTATCATCATTTTGAGTAGAGTTATGGATTGACCTGACATGCCTCGGATAGAATCTTCCTCCGAAGCCCCTGGTCATTTCAGAAAACCTGAAAGCCTCCTCCCTTCTTTGGCGAAAATCATTGTCGGCACGAATATACTCGTCCATCTTCTGAAGCAGCTTCTCCAAAGTTTGAGGAGGCTTCCTAGCAAAGTACTGAGCTGAAGGTCCAGGCCGAAGTCCCTTGATCATGGCCTCAATGACAATTTTGTTGGGCACCGTTGGTGCCTGCGCCCTCAGACGCAAGAACCTTCTGACATACGCCTGAAGGTATTCTTCGTGATCCTGAGTGCACTGGAACAGGGCCTGAGCAGTGACCGGCTTCGTCTGAAACCCTTGGAAGCTGGTTAACAACATGTCCTTCAGTTTTTGCCATGAAGTGATCGTTCCTGGTCGAAGGGAGGAATACCAGGTTTGAGCAACACTCCTAACAGCCATAACAAAAGACTTTGCCATGACTGCAGCATTGCCACCATACGAAGATACTGTTGCTTCGTAGCTCATCAAAAACTGTTTCGGGTCTGAATGGCCATCGAATATGGGAAGCTGGGGCGGCTTGTAGGACGGAGGCCAAGGTGTAGCCTGCAGCTCAGCGGACAGAGGAGAAGCATCATCAAAAACAAAATTTCCATGATGGAAATTGTCATACCAGTCATCTTCGTTGAAGAAACCCTCCTGATGAAGGTCTTTTTGTTGAGGCCTTCGGTTCTGCTCATCGTGAGTAAGATGGCGAACTTCTTCAGAAGCTTCGTCTATCTGCCTTTGCAATTCAGCTAGCCTGGCCATCTTTTCCTTCTTCCTCTGCACCTGTTGATGAAGCATCTCCATATCTCTGATCTCTTGGTCTAGCTCATCCTCTTGAGGCGTCGGGCTGACAGCCTTCCTCTTCTGGCTTCGGGCCTCCCGAAGAGAGAGAGTCTCCTGATTGGGGTCCAGCGGTTGCAGAGCTGCAGCCCCAGTTGCTGAAGCTTTCTTCGGCGCCATAGCGAAGGTTTATGGCTTCCGAAGGTGTTCAAAAACTCAAAGAGTGGAAGTGAATTCACCGGAGGTGGGCGCCAATGTTGGGGACTTGTTCTCAAATGCTTCGGATTAAGAACAAGGCAACATAAAAAGTGTTAAATGATAAAGTCCTTCGTCCTTTGAAACATTATTTCCCTTCGGGATATAATGTATTCCGGACGAAGGTCACAAACAACATATCTTCGTAAGCACAATAAACGATGATGAAGAACTTATATGTAACATAAGAAATAACATAAATGTTTAAATATTATCACAACGTCATTTCTATTTTATTATCATAGAAAAATGGAAATGATTTCAGATTACAAATGTACCTTCGGATTGCAGGAAGGCAAAAGTATAAGGATGACGCAAAAGCAAATGCCAAGTCAGCGTGAACAGTACGGGAGTACTGTTCATCTATTTATAGACGTGGGACACAGCCCATGTAAAATTACATTCATGCCCATTACATTTGCTAATGACTTATGGGAATCTATTAAGGCCCAAGTAGTCTTTTCATCTTTAAGTCGGTTCCCCTTTCTGCTATCGCGACGAAGCTTTCCTGCGCATAGCTTCGGCTGTGCACCATCCTTCGTACAGCTTGGTAATCAGCCCGTCCTTCATCTCAATTCCCCTTCGTCTAGCTTAGGCTTCGCCCTGACCGTACTCCATGTTCATAATCTGAGTCCGAAGATACCTGTTCATATATTTCACTCGGAAAACATTGTCAAATCATGTTTTTGAGGACCTTCGGAGGACGAAGGCCCCCAACAGAGAGCCATTAGTCTCATCAAATACAACGTCGCTAGAGACTTCAACCAAACCCGATGATTTGTTGAAGACCCTATACGCCTTTGTATTTGAGTCATAACCTAATAAAAACTCTTCTACAGCTTTGGGAGCAAATTTAGAAGTTCTACCTTTCTTCACAAGAATATAACACTTGCTCCCAAATACACGAAAGTAAGACACATTGGGTTTGTTACTGGTTAGAAGCTCATACGAAGTCTTCTTGAGGAGGCGGTGAAGGTAGACCTGGTTGATGGCGTGGCAAGCCGTGTTCACGGCTTCCGACCAAAACCGCTTGGGGGTCTTGAACTCTCCAAGCATCGTCCTCGCCATGTCGATGAGTGTCCTGTTCTTCCTCTCTACCACACCATTTTGCTGTGGTGTGTAGGGAGCGGAGAATTTGTGCTTGATCCCTTCCTCCTCAAGGAACTCCTCCACTTGAAGGTTCTTGAACTCGGACCCGTTGTCGCTCCTTATCTTCTTCACCTTGAGCTCAAACTCATTTTGAGCTCTCCTGAGGAAGCGCTTGAGGGTCCCTTGGGTTTCAGATTTATCCTGCAAAAAGAATACCCAAGTGAAGCGGGAAAAATCATCAACTATAACAAGACCATACTTACTTCCTCCTATGCTTAGATAGGCGACGGGTCCGAAGAGGTCCATATGCAGCAGCTCCAGGGGTCTTGACGTAGTCATCACGTTCTTGATGTGATGAGCACTTCTCACTTGTTTACCTGCTTGACAAGCTGCACAAGGTCTATCTTTTTCGAAATGCACATTAGTTAGACCTATCACGTGTTCTCCCTTTAGAAGCTTGTGAAGGTTCTTCATCCCCACATGTGCTAAGAGGCGATGCCACAGCCAGCCCATGCAAGTCTTAGCAATTAAGCATGCATCTAGACCGGCCTCTTTTTTTGCAAAATCTACCAAATAAAGTTTGTCGTCTAGTACACCCTTAAAAGCTAGTGAACCATCACACCTTCTAAAGACAGACACATCTACATTTGTGAATAGACAATTATATCCCATATTACAAAGTTGACTTACAGATAACAAATTATATCCAAGTGACTCAACTAAAAACACATTAGAAATAGAGTGCTCGGACGAAATAGCAATTTTACCTAACCCTTTTACCTTGCCTTGGTTCCCATCACCGAATATGATTGAATCTTGGGAATCCTTGTCCTTGATGTAGGAGGTAAACATCTTCTTCTCCCCCGTCATATGGTTTGTGCATCCGCTGTCGATAATCCAGCTTGAACCCCCGGATGCATAAACCTGCAAGGAAAATTTAGGCTTGGGTCTTAGGTACCCAACTCTTGTTGGGTCCTACGAGGTTAGTCACAATGGTCTTAGGGACCCAAATGCAAGTTTTATCTCCCATGCATCTTGCCCCTAATTTCCTAGCAATTACCTTCTTATCCTTTCTACAAATGGCAAATGAAGCATTGCAAGCATGATATATTGTCGAAGGTTCATTAACTTTCCTAGGAACATTAATAACATTTCTCCTAGGCATATGATGAACAACATTTCTCCTAGACATATCTCTACCATGCATATAGGAAGAACTAGAAGCAAACATGGCATGAGAATCATAACTTCTATAGGCATTCCTAGAATGTCTCTTATCATGATACATGAAAGCATGGTTCTTTTTAGCACTACTAGCCATAGGGGCCTTCCCTTTCTCCTTGGCGGAGATGGGAGCCTTATGGCTTGTTAAGTTCTTGGCTTCCCTCTTGAAGCCAAGTCCATCCTTAATTGAGGGGTGTCTACCAAACGTGTAGGCATCCCTTGCAAATTTTATTTTATCAATTTCACTCTTGCTAGTCTTAAGTTGGGCATTAAGACTAGCCAATTCATCATTCAATTTAGAAATTGAAGCAAGGTGTTCGCTACAAGCATCAATATTAAAATCTTTACACCTATTGCAAATTACAACATTTTCTACACAAGATGTTGATTTACTAGCTATTTCTAACTTAGCATTCAAATCATCATTTATTCTCTTTAAGCTAGAAATAGAGTCATGACATGTAGACAATTCACTAGAAAGCATTTCATTTCTTTTAACTTCTAAAGCAAGGGATTTTTGAGCCTCTACAAACTTATCATGTTCTTCGTACAAAAGATCCTCTTGCTTTTCTAATAATCTATTCTTATCATTTAAAGCATCAATCAATTCATTGATTTTATCAATTTTATTTCTATCTAAACCTTTAAATAAACTAGAATAGTCTATTTCATCGTCATCACTAGACTCCTCATCACTTGAAGAAGTATAAGTGGTATTCCGAGTGCATACCTTCTTCTCCTTCGCCATGAGGCATGTGTGATGCTCGTTTGGGAAGAGGGATGACTTGTTGAAGGTGGTGGCGGCGAGTCCTTCATTGTCGGAGTCGGAAGAGGAGCAATCTGAATCCCACTCCTTTCCAAGATGTGCCTCGCCCTTGGCCTTCTTGTAATTCTTTTTCTTTTCCCTTTTGTTCCCTTTTTCCTGGTCACTATCATTATCGGGACAGTTAGCAATAAAATGACCAATCTTACCACATTTGAAGCATGAGCGCTTCCCCTTTGTCTTGGTCTTGCTTGGCTGTCCCTTGCGACCCTTTAGCGTCGTCTTGAAGCGCTTGATGATGAGGGCCATCTCTTCATCATTGAGCCCTGCTGCCTCAACTTGCGCCACCTTGCTAGGTAGCGCCTCCTAGCTCCTCGTTGCCTTGAGAGCAACGGGTTGAGGCTCATTGATTGGACCATTCAACGCGTCGTCCACGTATCTCGCCTCCTTGATCATCATTCGCCCGCTTACGAACTTTCCAAGAATTTCTTCGGGCGACATCTTGGTGTACCTAGGATTTTCACGAATATTGTTCATCAGATGTGGATCAAGTACAGTAAAGGACCTTAGCATTAGGCGAACGACGTCGTGGTCCGTCCAACACGTGCTTCCGTAGCTCCTTATTTTATTGATGAGGGTCTTGAGCCGGTTGTACGTTTGGGTTGGCTCCTCGCCCCTTATCATCGCGAATCTCCCAAGTTCGCCTTCCACCAACTCCATTTTGGTGAGCAAGGTGACGTCGTTCCCCTCATGAGAGATCTTGAGGGTGTCCCAGATCTGCTTGGCATTGTCCAAGCCGCTCACTTTATGGTATTCGTCCCTGCACAATGAAGCTAGAAGAACAGTAGTTGCTTGTGCATTTTTGTGGATTTGCTCGTTAATGAACATGGGACTATCAGTACTATCAAATTTCATTCCACTCTCTACTATCTCCCATATGCTCGGATGGAGAGAGAACAAGTGACTACACATTTTGTGACTCCAAAATCTGTAGTCCTCTCCATCAAAGTGAGGAGGTTTACCAAGTGGAATGGAGAGCAAATGAGCATTTGTACTTTGCGGAATACGAGAGTAATCGAAAGAAAAGTTCGAATTGACTGTTTTCCGTTTCTCGTAGTCGTAGTCGTCCTTTTGGGAAGAAGTGGACTCATCGCTGTCGTCGTAGTAGACGATCTCCTTGATGCGCCTTGTCTTCTTCTTCTTCCCATCTTTACGTTTGTGGCCCGAGCCCGAGTCGGTAGGCTTGTCATCCTTTGGCTCATTGACGAAGGACTCCTTCTCCTTATCGTTGATCACAATTCCCTTCCCCTTAGGATCCATCTCTTCGGGCGATTAGTCCCTTCGTGAAGAGAACGGCTCTGATACCATTTGACAGCACCTAGAGGGGGGGTGAATAGGTGATCCTGTGAAACTTGAAAACTTAATGCCACAAAACTTGGTTAGGCGTTAGCACAATAATGCCAAGTGGCTAGAGAGGAGTCTCAACAAAACACAATAACCACAAAGATATCAACACAGAGATGGCACAGTGGTTTATCCCGTGGTTCGGCCAAGACCAACGCTTGCCTACTCCATGTTGTGGCGTCCCAACGGACGAGGGTTGCAATCAACCCCTCTCAAGCGGTCCGAAGACCCACTTGAATACCATGGTGTTTTGCTTTGCTTTTCTTTATCCCGCTTGCGAGGAATCTCCACAACTTGGAGTCTCTCGCCCTTACAAAGATGTTCACAAAGAAGCGCGGAGTAAAGGAGGGATTAGCAACTCACACAAGACACAAAGATCACAACAAATACACACACACAAGACCCAGACTTGAGCTCAAGAGACTATCACGAGTTTCTCACTAGAACGGAGCTCAAATCACTAAGAATGTCAAACAAGTGCGCAAGAACGAAGTGTGAGTGATCAACTATGCTCAAAGAATGCTTGGATTTCTTCTCCATGCGCCAAGGGGTCCCTTTTATAGCCCCAAGGCAGCTAGGAGCCGTTGAGAGCATTGTAGGAAGGCAATTCTTGCCTTCTGTCGACTGGCAAACCGGACAGTCCGGTGCACCACCGGACACTGTCCGGTGCGGATTTCTTTCCTTATTTGGCGAAGCCGACAGTTGCAGATCCAGAGCCGTTGGCGCATCGGACACTGTCCGGTGCACACCGGACAGTCCGGTGCCCCCTTGTGACCGTTGGCTCGGCCATGCGTCACGCGCGGAAACCTTGGCCGACCGTTGCCCCGGCTGACCGTTGGCTCACCGGACAGTCCGGTGCCTCACCGGACAGTCCGGTGAATTATAGTCGTACGCCGTTGATGGCTTCCCGAGACCGACGACTTCGCCTGTGAACGGCTCACCGGACAGTCCGGTGATTTATACCGTACACCGCCGTCGAAGTCCCGAGAGCAGCAAGTTCGCCAGAGCCAGCCTGGCGCACCAGACACTGTCCGGTGCACCCAGACTGCGCAGACTTTGGCTGAACAAAGCCATCTCTTTTCCAATTCGATTTCTCCTGTTTCCAGCACTTAGACACAATACATTAGTCCATAAAACAATGTACTAAGTCTAGAAACATACCTTTTGACTTGATTTGCACTTTGTCCACCACTTTGCATAGATTAACACAAAAGCACTTGTGTTGGCACTCAATCACCAAAATACTTAGAAATGGCCCAAGGGCACATTTCCCTTTCAACTACTGTATGCGGTACTCCTCACTGCGCGAAAGCTACGTCACTACTTCGACGATCACAAAGTCATAGTAGTCACGGGTTTCCCAATAGGAGACATACTCCGGAACAAAGAAGCAGTGGGAAGGACAACCAAGTGGGTATGCGAACTCGGAGCTCACGACATAGAGTTTTGACCTCGCACTGCAATCAAGACCAGGCCTTAGTGGACTTCGTATCAGAATGGACCGAGCACCAGGTTCTCGAGACCCCAAGTTAGCCAAGGTCTAGAGAATGTACTTCGACGGATCCCTGAAATTGCAAGGAGCATGGGCTGGTATCCTTTTAATTTCCCCTAGAGGGGACCAACTCAAGTACACACTTCAACTCTTGTTCCTAGCCTCCAACAACGCAGCAGAGTATGAGACCTTGATACATGGACTCAACATTGTTGTATCGCTCGGCATCAAGAGACTAATGGTATACGGTGACTCCCTAGTCGTCATCAGCTTGGTTAACAAAAACTGTGATTGCTCCAATGATTCAATGGCCAGCTACTGCGCCGCGGTTAGGAAAATTGAAGATAAATTCGAAGGCCTAGAATTCCACCACATAGAGAGGGATCACAATGTAGCAGTAGATATAATGTCAAAGCTGGGGTCGAGCCGGGTGCAAGTTTCACCCGACATCTTTTTCCAGGAGATACAACAGCCAAGCACCACACCAGGACCAGCGGAGGAATGCAAGACAGTGGATCAGGCAAAGCCAGACCCAAAGGACCGGAGGAAACCAATTATCAAATACATCAAAAATGAGGAGGAACCAGACGACAAGGCCGCTGTCGAGCGCATTGCAAGGCAGTCGACCCATTATGCCATCATATGAGGATTGCTATATAGGAGAGGGGCATCCGGAGTCCTTAGGAAATGCATTCATTCTGATATGGGAAAGCGTCTGTTGGAAGAAATCCATGCAGGACAATGTGGAATACATGCAACATCAAGAACTTTAGTGGGGAAGGCTTTCAGAGTAGGCTTCTATTGGCCAACAACACAGAAAGATGCAGCTGATCTAGTCCAAAGATGCGAAACATGCTAGTTCTTATCTAAGCAGCAACACCTACCAGCTCGGCAGTTGCAAACTATTTTGATAACCTGACCCTTTTGTGCGCTGGGGGTTGGACATGATTAGACCTTTCAAGAAGGGTACACCCACGTACTGGTCACCATCGACAAATTTACAAAGTGGATATAGTACAAGCCAATTGCAAGTCTAACCTCAGCCAAGACAATAGAATTCATCTAGGAAATCATATTCAGGTTCGAATACCCAACAGTATCATCACAGACCTATGATTTAACTTCACCAGCGCAGAGTTCTTCGATTTTTGTGAGCAGAGATGCATTCAAGTCAAATATACGTCGGTAGCACATCCAGAGCTAATGGACAAGTCTTATTGTATACATGTGTATATTGCTTCTTTGTTATGGCCTGCGAGTTAAACGAGTCAGTTTAAGGTTGCAAATGAGACAAGCTAGGCTAATTCTCTTGCTCGATTCCGAGCCAAGCAGAACTGACTCGATATCTAGCCCTATAAGCTTCTCTCTCATCCTAGTATCACACATCTTATTTGAATTTCACTCTTTAAATATTGTTGTATTATATTGTCTAGTGCAAAATAGTATTTTTTACATGGCTATACACGCTTTTAAGCTAGCCCACAGGCCTCACCGAGGTGAGGTCCGCTGTCGTCTCTTTTAGGCCTTGTTCGTTTGTGTCGGATTGCACCCGAAATCGTTCCAGCTAATCAAAGTTTATATAAATTAGAGAAGTAATCCGGTTAGAAATCGTTCCGACCCACCAATCCGGCACAAACGAACAAGGCCTTAAGAAAACCAATCTATTAGTATAAACCGTGCAAGCAAGATGGATATTCTTGTGTTGTTTTGTACATATTCTAGTGTATTGTTTTGTACATAACATGTTCCCTTCTTCCAGTAGAACTCGTGAGAGGTAGGGAGTAGATTGGAGTGGAGCTGGAAAAGGTGAGAGCCTGTTGGGAGCAAACATTTCAACGGGGGAGTCGAATGGTATGGAGCTAAAGATGAGTTGGCAGATGCATGAATACATACACTTCCCTTCCAGATTGGTAAGAGTTTATCCTAAATTGAACTTCTCTAACTTTAATCAAACTTTTAGAAAATTAAATATAGAATTTTTAACTAAACGCATAACCGAGACAATTTTATAACAAAAGTTATTAAACTAATTTAATGATGTAATTGGTTTTTCAAAATTTTATTGAAGACAGCAAAATTACACCTCAAGAAATTGCTAAATAAAAGTTCAATAATTTAAAATGGAATAAGTAGAAAGGACACAGTTCCGGTTGCCCACTAACGATACTTTACCGAAATATGGCACATATCAGGTGAACAGTGACCAAAACTACAATAACAGAGTTACTATTGTCATATAGCATTGTGCCATTGTGTCATCGACAACAAGGTAAAACATAACAGAAGGCCCAAATGTTGGGTAAACAAACACGGTTCAACAACCAGACAGCAATACAGCACAACATTGTCCATGAAACTGACTAGCAGCAGCACCTCAGTTCTTGATCTTCTTCTTGGCCCTCAGCTGCAAGGAGATAAGCAAGAGACAGTTCGTTAACTTTGTTGGGCTTCAATGCTTTACAAATGGCAGGACAAAGAAAGATGCTAGCCTACATGCATACAGGTGCGATACTTTCCAATGCAATAACACTAACCTGGTTGCTGTGACCACACTTCTTCTTGCGGCAGTTGACAGCCCTAGGGTGCAGGCGTGCATAGCATCTGTAGAGAAAGGGTAGAACATGAGGACAATGACCTAAAAGAGCTTCCTGATACCATAACATGGAGCGAGAGGGCCTCTATATGAGTGGGTTCTGTGGTATGAGTGGCGCTCCGTATGTCTAAATTCAACTGAGCAAATTTTAATTTAGGATTAAAAAAATTCCTCGTCTATCCCACAACAAAGCACAAGTCTAAGACCTGGCCCCAATCGTTCTCGCATAGCCTACAGTCTGTGTATGGGTGTAGCAGGGATTCTATGGCTTTCTCAAAGGGAAATTAGCTCATTTTCCTTCCCTTAGAAAAATGGAGTTGCCAAACTAGCCCAAACATGGAAAATGGCAAGTAAATTGGCAAATCAGACATGATTAGGCCTGAAGACTCAGCACATAAGTTCACTTCAGGCGTCTAACTGATTATCACTCGAGTCATCATTTTCCTCAGAAAAAAGAACACTTCCACATAAAGAACAATAACCAAAACAGGCCCAAGTAATAAAATGTACTAATACACCTAACAGGCCCCCAAGTAATAAAATGTACCCATAAAACACAATGCTGGGCCGGTGAGAAAATGCTTGAATATACTAGAAACAAATCGTGTTTCTTTGAGAGAAAAAAAACAAGTGGAGTTTCTGCATGTTTGCTTGAAGGATCTCTGGCGGTCTCATATTAACAAGGCGTAAAGGGTGGAAACCTAAAAATGGAAAACTACAATATACCTCAGCTAGTGAAATCGCAGAATTACATATCAAAGCTTCTGCTAATGCTGAAGTTAAATTCTGTTTGCAAAATTATCCACTTCCTACTAGCATTAGTTACCAAAAACAATTGTGAATACCGTTGATAAAATTAGAACTTTCTTTTGGCAAGGTGGTGTTAGTAAAAAAATAAGTATTGTCTGATCAGATGGACCAAAATCTGTAAGAGCTAGAAAAAGGGGATCTTGGTATCCAAGACATCAAGGATGGGCTGGTTTGCACTGTGAAACATAGGCAAACTGACTCGCCCATTTGGCCAGATGACTCAGATCTACTGGAGGTCAAAGATATATACTTGCAAAGGAGGAAACTTTCCATTAAAATGGACAAAAGCTCTCTTCTGGAACGATATCTTTCTTTATGACAAACCTCTTTATCAGTTACATCTTGAACTGCTTAAAGCGTGTGAACAAGACATACCTGTATAAGGGTGTGTTTGTTTGGGATTATAATCTGCCCAGATTATATAACACAACAAATATTGAACCAACACTTAATTCAAATTTTGTTGGATTATATAATCTGGGCAGATTATAATCCCAAACAAACACCCGCAAAGTGTATATAATATGAAATCTAACCCTCAGATGATTAAGATTCACAAGATGGCTGGTGCATGAATGGAGATTGGGATGAAAAATCCTAGCAGATGTTGCAAATGTGCCAATGAGGGTGACAATGAGATAGCATGGAGGTTTGACTGTTAGGGACACTTCAGTGTCAAATCAGTTTACGATGTTCTGAATTCAAATGAAACAAGTCCATTTCATAAGAAAATATTGAAAGGAAAATTCCAGCTAGAAGAAAAATCTTTCTCTAGCTAACACTGAATAATGCAATTTTGACAATGCTAATATGATTAGAAGAAAGTGGCTTGGTGATCCTACCTACTACTTTTGCATTTGTAATGAATCTGTTTCTCATCTTTTGTTCCAGTATAGTGTAGCTGGGCAATTAATGCAAAGTGCAATGGTGCTACAAATGTACCTAGATCTTTTGAACAATGTTGGTTATGGGTTCAAAAATGGCTCCCATCTGGAAATAAAAAGTTCCATGCTATAGGGATTGCTGCTATTTGCTGGACAATATGAAAAACACATAACAAACTAAGCTTTGAAGACAAATATGTGACCCTGCTACTATTTTTTACAGGGAACATAAAAAGTGTACCTGCGCCACCTTTGGTGCACATGGTACATATATTAAATTGCGACAATTCATTCTGGATCAAACACCCTCCCACAGTCCTCTCGCTACCCTGTATTTTTTTGCAAAAACACTCTACAGCCACTTCTACCCTGATCTGTGAACAAAGGGAGGGTGTGAGAGGACGTTGGATCTAAAATGGATGGTCATGATCTTGATTTAATATATGCACCAAAGTTCTATGAGCACCTAATATGTTCCTTTTTTATATGCATGCGCGTTCATGGGAAAAGATCCCAAGGCACTAATGCGTAATGAGTGATGCATGGGAAGGATAAAAGGAAAGGGTGGAATATACCCAAATATTTAGGGCCTGTTTAGTTCGTGTCTAACTGTACCACACTTTAACTAAGGTTAGTCGTTCGAATTGAATAACTAACCTTAGGCAAAAAAAAGTTAGTCAAAGTGTGGCAAGTTAGCCGGTGAACCAAACAGGCACTTAGTCTTGAATAAGAGTATATGGAAAACAGCTATCCATGTGGCTGAACCTTGACAGATGGTTTCTGTTGAGTTTCGGTATCTGTTGGGTTTAAACTCTAGCCTACCCCGACTTGTTGTGACAAGATGGCTCAGGTTGAAGGCGTCAACAAAATGCTAAATATTGTGGTGAGGCTCCTTAGCAAGAAGCGAACAACAGTTGCCACAGCCCGCAGGACAAGGATGGATATAATCAGAAGAACTGACAAAGTTCTGGGCTGATGCTGATTGATGTTCTTTTAGGTAGCGTTTGGTTGAGGAGCCAAGTAGAACGGAGTCGTTCCATCCCTGATTCTAGGAACGGAGCCGCTCTGTTCTGTGTTTGGTAATCTGAAACGGAGCGGCTCTGTTTTTTGTTTGGTTGCAGAGTAAACGGAACGGAGCGTGACTGTGAGAGCGGGATGGGAACGGAGCGGCTCCGTCCGGTTGATTTTTTGGAGCGGAATGGTTCCGGATCTGAGGAGAATATTCCCTAATTGGAGTCATTCCGTTCTAGTTCCTTTGTAACCAAACAACAACAAAACTGGGACAGAACGGTTCCGTTCTACTTGGCTCTTCAACCAAACACTATCTTAGGCCTTGTTTTGGTGCACACATATTCACCTCAATCCACATGGGTTGGAGTGGTTAGTCTAAAATCCACACCAAACCAATCCAACCCACATGGTTGGATGTGGATACATGCACATTCAAAAGCCCTCAGTTGTTTTGCGATCTGGTGGTTGTCTTGCAAGTTCTAGCAGTTGTACTGTTTTTGGAAAGACTTATGATGGTTTAGGCCTTCTGTTACGTTGCTACTCTCTCTTGTGATTCTTAGGATTCAGGCGTCTTGTGGTGGTAAGGATAGCTAGCTGGTCTGTGACGTTAATTTCGTAATTCAAATGTGGAATCCTCTCAGTTCGAAAAAAATATCTTTCCTACATTAGTTCCTGCAGAAGTAAATGACCGTGTGGTTATCAATTCCACATTCGATGCAAAGTTACCACAAATAATCCTCGTCGCTATAATTCGAGATGACGTTTTCGAACAATAATATTAGCAAACTTTCCATTCGGGGTCACAGAAGTGTTAAAAAGGTGAAGGCGTAGGTGGTAACTTACTTGCGGCAGATCATCTTGTCCTGGTTGTACTTGCGAGCGAGCGCCTGCAGCGAGGGCTCAATGATGCCACCGCGGAGCCTGAGCACGAGGTGGAGCGTAGACTCCTTTTGGATGTTATAGTCCGCAAGGGTGCGGCCATCCTCCAGCTGCTTCCCGGCAAAAATCAGCCGCTGCTGGTCCGGCGGGATCCCTAGGGAATGGAACAAACACGGCCTCTTAGCGCCTGCGCTACATGCTAGTAATACTCTTGCTACCAAAAGATGGGCTGGCGCGCTCGCGTACCTTCCTTGTCCTGGATCTTGGCCTTGACATTGTCGATGGTGTCGCTGCTCTCGACCTCGAGGGTGATGGTCTTCCCTGTCAGCGTCTTCACGAAGATCTGCATCTTGTCGGACCAGGGCGTTCTCCGGGCTGCTGTGATTGCTGCTGCGGCGGCTTCTCCTCTCCGAGGAATAGGACGGCGGCGGCGTCGCGTGCGGTGTTTTTATACGTGGTTGCGGCAGCGGTTTTAGGGTTTCGTTGAGTGATATGGGCCGTTCAAATCGGGCAGTGCGTTTTGCTTTGTGCTCTTCGGCCCATTGGATATGGTGGACAGGGACAGGCGGACAGCCATTGATTTGTTTTTTAGATTTCTATTGATCCTATCTCTCTCTCGCTCTCAAATGAAAATTTGATTTTCACTCTCTCGCGGTAATAAAAAGTACTGATAATAAGACCATGATTTCCTACAGTTTTTTTACTATAATTTTATACAGTTGGATGCATAGAACTCGCTAGCGTCAGCAGCACGACTGTGCGGGGGAAACCAAATCCTTAACGACACTTGGAGCGCGCCGTCTTGTAATTCTTGAAGCTTAAACAGAGACGAAGTCTTGGTTTTAGCATTAACCTACTCCTCCACCTGAAGTCTTCGCGGATCATTGAAGCGAGTGAAAAGGGCACGGAAGTATCAACATCGCCAACGCATATTCATACGTACTTTTGAATTATCTTATGCGATTAGTTGTGCAATGGGTGCAATTTAATCGTCTATAACGACAATCCACCGCACACTGCAGGATGAACAGGACCGTTTCCTCGTCGCCTCTGCAAAACAGAGACCCTTTCTGATGAATAACCAGCACGCGTTGCCCGGAGTGAGTCCCCGCGCACGGCTGCATCAATGTCCGTGTCGGGAACATGTCAAAACCTCGCTTGCTTGCACTGCGTTACTATAAAGTAGAACCGTCGCCATGCCCCGATCCACCCACGACACACAGAGGTCAGGTCACCACTACTGGCTAGCTAGGCAGAGCCAGCAATAAACCTCGCTGCGCACTCGACAGAAGTTTGGAAGAGAGTCTCTGCGCAAATAGCGGTCCCGGCAGCGATGGCAGCAGTGGCCGTAGCCCTGTGCGCGGCGGCGTTCGCGCTCGCGGCGTTCGGCGGCGCCGAGGCGCAGCAGCTCAGCCCGGCGTACTACGACGACTCGTGTCCGCACGTCTACGACACGGTGCGGCGCGTGATCCAGGAGGCGCGCGCCTCAGACCCGCGCATCCTGGCCAGCCTCCTTCGTCTCCACTTCCACGACTGCTTCGCAAATGTACGTGCCCATGCATGGCGCTACGCTAACTTATTCCTCAGTTAGTCTGGTCGACGCGTGCTAATGGATCTGGCTCTGAACGACGCTCATGCAGGGCTGTGACGCGTCGCTGCTGCTCGACGAGACCCCGACGATGCGCAGCGAGAAGGAAGCCAACCCCAACAAGGGCTCTGCGCGAGGGTTCCCCGTGGTGGACGACATCAAGGCCGCCCTGGAGAACGCCTGCCCAGGCGTCGTTTCCTGCGCTGACGTCCTCGCCCTGGCAGCCGAGGTCTCCGTTGAGCTGGTCAGTCTCCTGACACGACATGCATGTACAGACGGTGTGCAACAACGCACATGAAGCTGTCGTCGATGGAGAGCAACTGCGACACTGCGGTTAGGGATTGCTGCTAATACCGTACGTCTTTTCTGACCGGATATGGTTTAAACAGGCAGGAGGTCCGTACTGGAGGGTGATGCTGGGCCGGATGGACGGCATGGCGGCCAACTTCGACGGTGCCCAGAACCTCCCAAACCCGACGGAACCGCTGAACGATCTGAAGCAGAAGTTCGCCGACCTCGGCCTCGACGACACCGATTTTGTGGCCCTCCAAGGTATTCCACTTCAGCCAGCACACATGGAAACGACACGCCAACAGCTAGCCGATCTTCTTGTGGCGGCGCGCGCGTGATGAACTCAGAATGATGTGCCTCGTTGCGCATGCAGGGGCACACACGATCGGCCGCGCCCAGTGCAGGTTCTTCCAGGACAGGCTCTATAACTTCAGCGACACGGAACGGCCGGACCCGACGCTGGACAGGTCCTACCTCGCCGCGCTCCGGGAGAGCTGCCCGGCGGCGGTGAGCGACAACACGTGCCTAAACAACCTTGACCCGGCCACGCCGGACACGTTCGACAACCGCTACTACGCCAACATCCTCAGCAACCGCGGCCTACTCAGGTCCGACCAGGCCATGCTCTCCGCGCCGGAGGAGGGAGCGATGTCCACCGCGCCGATCGTCGGGCGGTTCGCCAACAGCCAGGCCGAGTTCTTCCAAAGCTTCGCCACGGCCATGGTCAAGATGGGGAACATCGCGCCACTGACCGGGGGGCTCCGGGAGGTCAGGAGAAACTGCAGGGTGGTGAACTGAACCTGCTGGTTCTGTTCCCTTTGTAGTTTGTTCATCGATGCTCACCCAACATGTAAATTCATGATTTTTTTCCCTACAGAATTGTTTTGAGCTGGGAATATGTAATGAAGCAACGTTTTCTTGAGAGAGAATTGTCTCGGTCTTTTTGTGAAGCACGCACAAAGTTTTTCTAGAAAAAAGAACTGTTCCAAAGTATTCACTCCATTTCAAAAATAGTAGTCGTTTTACCTTTAAATTTTTATATTAATATGAATGATTATAAAGCTATATATATAACATACATTAATTATGGTATGAATCTAATAAAAAATTAAAACGAATTTTAATTTGTAATAGAGGGAGTAGTAATTAAATCTGAGGTTGAGAAGGACATGTGACACTTGGGCATTCATGTAAGACTAGGTGAGTGCCCGTGCGTTGCAACGGAACTGTATAATAACACAATAACTTATGTACATATGTGTGTTATATTGTTATGAGAAAATGTTTCGGAATCCATTTGTGATCCTATCCATATATAAATTTTGTTATTTCAATCTAATAACATACATCCATGCCATGCCACATATTGATTTTTCTTCTTCGTTCATCTGACCATGGTGCGCTTCCTGCCCCGTTGCCTCACTGTTTTGCAAAGAGTAGACAAAAAGTCACTACTCACATCAGTGCAGCTAGCAATGAAGGCCATACGCTGCCACAGGGGACGACAAGACCATGCCATACCTTGAGCCAGCTTGTTCTGGGTGGAGCACCATTGCTTCGAAGCCTTTCTGTACGCCGCAAGGATTTTCTCCATCTAGTTCATCATCAAGATCAAAGAACAATAGTAACCACCATGGAACTGAAAACGGATGGAGAGTGCAAACATCACTATAATATACAAAATCCGGACAAGTACATAACTTCTGTTCATAGCAAGAGCCATATAAAGCTGATGAACAGATTAGCTCAAAGAAATATGATACCAGCAGGAACAATATTGCTAGGAAACTCGATTACATTTACTTCAACAAAGGTTTCTCAGAATACTCTGTTCTTGCAGCTGGTTCTGTCATAAAGGTCATTTTACATCTTACAGGTTCACTATAAATCAATCACTGAAACATGACGCATCAGATGAAATAGCACCAAGATCTACAAAAAAAACTTGAGTTACATGTAGCAAGCTAGAATAGTAAGGCACTTACGACAGGCACATAGAGATCCTAGTAGCTCCAAAGAGCAAGCATAACATGTACTTATCCAAGAAGATAGGTCTATATCCAATTAATTCAGTTTACAGTGCGAAATTACAAGTCATGCAAAATACAGAGAAACAAACAAATAAAAAATGATGCCCCACCGCATAGCTGTAGCACGGTGAAATCAACAAGGAGACAGATGAGATCTAAGATTTTTTTACCAAAATTTCAAAATCGTGCTGAAACAGCTGACGAATTCAGGGTATTAAGAACACCACACAAACAAATCGATCCACAGAAGTTAAGAAATGAGCACAGCCTCATAATCCTTTTCTCCTCTTTCTCTTGTACAGTACACTTTGCCCTGAGGCGTGGAAACAAGTGAGGCATGGATCATGCAGTCTAAATACAATCATAGCATAAACAATCCCCCCTAATCCTTCAAACAGGCCGCAAGCGAAGAATACAAAGCAATGGAACATCAGGACAAGCAGAAGAGCTGTCAACAAACAACCAGAAAAATCTACACATGGTTTCCATCTGTAATTCACAACTTGCCTATGTGGTGTTATCGGGCTACCGTGTAATCGTCATCTGCAGTGATCCATCCTTTTGCAGCTTAAGGCTCAGGCTTGTGAACCGCTCTCTCGAGTACTGTCTGGATGCTTTCCTCCAGTCTGTTCCGGCCTTCATCCTCGTCGCAAACTCATCGTAGCTTATCTTGCCATCCTGAGGAACACGACAACGAGAACAGTTTGAGATACTCTGAACCACAAAGTTCAGACTTTTGATCATTACACCGAATGAGCTAAACAAGAAATGAGAAAGAAGCTGGCATCCATTTACAACTAATCGATCAACAAGTACCAACCTTATTGGTGTCTACATCACGGACGATGGCATTGATAATCTCTTCACGGTTTTGTCCAAGGTCATCAGCTAATGACTCACGGAGTTCATCAATTTCAATATAACCGCTCTGGTTCCGATCGAAGTATGCAAATGCCTTATGCAGATGCTCATCATTTCCGATCTTTCTTAGATGAACATATAATGTAACAAATTCTCCATAATTCAAGGACCCATTTCCATCAACATCCGCCTGGTACAACATGCACAACAGTAACTATAAAGCGCCCAACACATCACCTTCGTGACATAATGCTCGATTAAAATGAAAAGGAAAAAACATTAAACCGGGTTGATAAAACACTATCCAAAGGTATTTGACATAAACAAAAAAAACTCCAGTACAATATTAAAGGGGTGCAAATTAAGTTTCTGTTGTGGGAGAAAAGAATGTAAACTCACCGCTTCCATTAGTGTTTGAACATCTGCATCAGGCATTTGGTGACCAAACTTTTGCAGACCAAGCTTCAGCTCCTCGAAACTAAGCATTTGATCCTTGTTAAGATCCATCTTCTCAAACATATCCTTTATGTCAGCAGCCTCTTATACCCAAAGATGCTCAGCTATAACCTGTTTTCAAATATGTGAGGAATTCCAGAGTAAGTATGACAACTAAAGGGGTACCATTTGTGGTCAAGTCAGATTGAAAAGTACCCTAAGTGCATGCTTCTTGAACTTGTTCATCACAGAGAATTGTTGGAGTCTGGCCTTAACGGTTTCACCCAAATTAACATTTGGAGCCTTCTTAATGTTCTGCAACCATGGGTGACCTGGAGAGAGATACAAGGTTATTAGACAAATATATAGGGAAGAACAATAATGAAATATTATAACATTATCTTCCATCAATGCTAACGCAAGGTTCAGCAATCTAATATAATAATTTTGCACCTGTTTAAGATTGAAAAAACTAAGCAAAACACAATACAACCATCTAGTGTGAAAATAGTTATTACCAAGCACTTGGTGAGTTGTCAATCGTCGTTTTTGGTCCAGATCCAGCATTCCTTTGACAAGGTCTTTGGCGTTATCAGACACCCTTGGCCATGGATCTCTTTTGAAATCAATGACAAATCGAATGATTGCCTGAGCAACACCCTATTCTGTTTCTGCATTGCAACATTGAAACACACAAAAAGTCAAAAACATTTAACAACAAAAAAATTAAGATGCATTTTTATCTTCTACAGCCCCATCTCCCAATCACCACACCCAAATTCAATGTCAAGAAAATGAGTATCAGTCCACAGCATACCATATTGAGCATTTGAATTACAAGTGATTAGAATGTATTTCTTTTCTGTTATTCTCAACATTCTAAACAGTTAATGTATACAGATGTATCAAAATTGTCCATCATTCTAGATACAAAACTAACCTGCCCAAAATGGGGGGACACCACAAAGAAGAATGTACAGAATCACTCCTGCACTCCAAACATCAACCTTTGGGCCATAGTTTCTCTTTAGCACCTCTGGAGCCATGTAATAAGGACTTCCAAAAATCTCAGAAAACCGTTCGCCTACACAAATTCAAATTTGGTTCTTCAACATATGCCATGAAACCAAGCAGCAAAAGGGATAAGACAGACCACCACAGTCGAGTGATCATATTGTCAACAAGATGACATTATTGACAATGACTGATGAAGAAAAATGACAAATAGATAAAGGAAAACAAATTGCACCTGGAATGAAAAATACAGACAGGCCAAAATCAATGGCCTTAAGTGCCGCTGATTCTTTCTTGTTTGCAAACAAGAAATTTTTCTGGTTTGAGATCCCTGTGCATCACTCCATGTTTATGGCACATCTGACAACAGGGGAATCGATGGCATGAGAGTGGAGGAACTGCTTTCTCGCTAACAACAGGGGAAATACAATGAATAAGGACAGTCCGGGCATGAGAGTGGAGGATCATCTTACTCTACGAACGCTGCGGCGAAGGCGGAACCGCTAGCGGGCGGCGACAGAGGCAGGTGAACGCACGAGACGGTGGCTGCTTCAATGATGGTGGAGAAGCCCTGGCGCTGCTTGTGCTTGGCGTTGGCCGTGCATTTGACGAAGACGATTCCCCGGCGCTTCACCACCTTGCAGAACCAGCACAGGCGCTTCACCGCCGCACGGACCTTCATCTTCTTCTTTGTTCCCCCGCTCGCTAGCGGTTCAGTTGAATTAACTATTGCTAGCTGAGATCAAGAAGGTGGAAATTTTTAGTTCAGTTGAATTAACTATTGCTAGCTGAGATCAAGAAGGTGAAAGTCTATGGATGACTTGAAATAAGTTATATCCAAAGAATGGTATAGCAGACTATTGATTGTTAAAATATTCCACAAATTTTTATCGATAGGAACACACCCAGCACATATATATTCTAGTAACAGTTTCAATATGCTATTAGAATTTTTCTAGTGAATGCCCATGACACTGATTAATCAAAAGAACACTGAAATAAGACCAAAGCAAATGATATATAAAAGAAAGCGACTAACATAACACAAACAAAAACCAACCTTGTTATTTGCAAAATAGCACCAGCACGGAAACATTTTTATGAGCATTAATAGCAGCAATAAGCCTTGGAAATTAAAGGTGCATCACTGCCAATAAAAGCGATGGGAACAAGATTTAGAACTATGCATATACTAATTTCCTTCTTGGTTTGAAGTGCAAACACAATATCTCTCTTATCCCACCACCTTCATCAGTAATCTACAAAGTTTAGTCGAACAGTTCATTCATCATATTGAATCATGAATAATCAAAGTCTATTGATTTTGCTAACATAGGACTTTGACATTCAGTCATTTACTTAGGTAAAAATGTGAATAGATAGGATAAGTGTTAGGGCGAAGGTGAAGACGCCACCCTTCGCTCGATGCCTTCGCCGTAATCGTTGGACCAACGGAGACAAGACAATGGGCAGGCTCACCCTTCGTCCCATACGTCACCGGATGAAGACCTGTGACGAGGTCGTCCCACCTTGCGACCTCGTCCAGCATGCAGGCCCACGACCACACGGCCCATTGTAACAGGCCCTGCGTGGCCGCTGCGCATTACGAGCCTAATTTGTAAAGGCATCCCTGTAATTACGGTCTGTAACCCCGCTTTATGGGAATATTCCGGGGACAACCTAGGTGTCTGAGGGCACATGCGTCCTTAACACAGGACGCTGGGCACTCATATACCTATAAATACCCCCGCACAGTGCCCTTGAGAGGGGAGATAAACAGAGCTATTGCCGTCACGTGCAGAAACCCTATTAGCATCACCACATCTCCCCGTTGGATCATCTTGCACCTGTGAGCAAGTTCCAACATTTGGCGCCCACCGTTCGTGCTACGAAAAAACCACCCACGATGGCACCCAAGAAAGCTAGCTCGAAGGCTGACGAGGCTGCGAAGGTAGCACTGCTGGCCGCAAAAAAGGGCAAGGCCCTCGCACTCACCCACTCCACCCACCAAGAGGCTACTGAAGACGACGTTCTCCGCACCTGCGAAGACGACGCTCTCCGCACCTATGGCCTTGAAGGACAACCGCAACCTCCCCCAGGCTTCGCCCCACCGGAGGGCGCGGACCTCACCGAGGACGGTGAAGTCCTCGGCGTTTCAGCGGAAGAACAGCTACAGCTGCGCGCCCTGCGCCTCAAGAACCTCAATCTCCAGAGGCAAAAAGAGATATTGGAGGCCAAGCGCCAGCGCGTGTCCACACTAGCCAAGGTGCGGCAAATGATACGCGACGAAGAGCAGAAGGCCCAGGACCTCGAGCGGGAGATCGCGCTGATGCAGCGCGAAGGCCACCTCGGCCTGCAGCACGGGCCACCCCTGCAACAGCGCGCACAACCGGAAGACATACGCGAAGGCCACCTCGGCCTACATCACGGGCCACCCCTGCAACAGCGCGTGCAAATGGAAGACCCGCACTTCGCCTTCCCACACGCCGCGCCATTTTAAGGGGTCAACTACCTCGACGAGCGAAGTCCCCTGGCGCCACATCTGCAAGTGACACCCTGGCCTGCCAACTTCCGGGCAGGGACCTATCCCAAGTACAACGGCAGCACGGACCCAGCACAGTACATCATGAGTTATCAGGTCACCGTTGCATCTTCCGGAGGGGACGACGCCACAATGGCCAAGTCTTTCATCATCGCCCTCGAAGGCCCAGCTCTCACCTGGTTCACCAGGTTGCCCCCGCTGTCCATTGACTCCAGGAGAAGCCTCCGAGACAAATTCCTGCTCAACTTCCAAGGGTACCGCCTAGACACCGACGCCTTGGCCGAACTCTCACTCTGCAAGCAGCTGGAAAAAGAGACTCTGCGGGAGTATTACCGCAAGTTTCTAACACTCAAGTCACAGCTGCCCTCAGTTGATGACCAGATCGCCATCCACTACGCCATCAGTGGCCTTCGCGCCGGTGTCCTTTACAGCCACTGCATCAGAGACCCGCCCAAGAACCTCCAGGAATTATATCAGCTATTTGAAAAATATGCCAAATCCGAAGAGCTCCACCAGCGCAAGGTCGAGTCTCAGAGGAAACCCAAAGATGCTCCACAGTCCAGCCGCACGTGGACGAGGACTCCGCAGCCAGACTCCGGTCGAGACAGCCGCAATCAGCAGCAAGTGCACAACATCGCCAACCAGCACCCCACAGCTGACGCCCCTCACCGCCAGGAGTATCCCCCAGGGCCACGGAAACGGAACTCGCGGTAGGGGTCGGGGGCGTGCGCAGCCGCCGCGCCGATTCTACTGTCTTTTTCATGGCGAAGACTGCGCCCACCAAACCAAAGACTGCCCAGAAACGAAGGCCACCAAAGACAGGATGGCACGGGCGCAGCCAGCCGACAACCCCAGAGTTGTCGCGCACACTTATCAGCAACCCCCTCCACCATACATCCACGCCCCCGCCCAGCATCCACCGCACCACGCATACCAACACCACCAGGAAGTACAAATCGTACCTCCCCCACCCCCACCTCCACACCAGCAACATCAGAAAATCCCCCACCCCCACGCCCCAAAACAAGAAGACTTCGCCGATCAGCCGTATCGCGGAGTCATTCATATGATCACTGGGGGTCCAGCACCGACTTCAACACAAAGCGGCAGAAGCGGGACCACTACCGCAGCATCAACCACGTCGCCGTCACCGGCCCAGTCGTGCAGACAAAGTGGTCCCACGTACCGCTAACCTTCGATGCATGAGACATCGACCTGCGCAGCGCCCCCCACATCGACGCCATGGTTATCAACTGCAGCGTGGCGGGCTGGGACCTGCACAAAGTCCTAGTCGACAATGGCAGTCAAGCAGACATCATTTTCCTCCATGCCTTCGACCGCATGGGCATAAGCCACAGCCTGCTCAAGCCTTCGGACAACCCATTGTATGGTTTCGGCGGCAAGGGCACTTTTCCTGTCGGCAAAATAGAACTGCCTCTCTCCTTCGGTGTAGCACCCAATGCCCGAAGTGAGCAAATAACCTTTGATATCGTCGATATGGTGTATCCGTACAATGCCATCATGGGCCGGGGCTCTATCAACAAGTTTGAGGCAGTCATTCACGGACTATACCTGTGCATGAAGATACCAGGTCCGTTAGGCGCCATTGCGGTCTACGACAATCAACAGACTACGCGCAACATAGAGCGGGACTTCGTCCCCGGACAAAGAAATGTGCACTGCCTCACGGCCCAGCGCGAAATCCCTGCGTCCGTCAGCCCAACCGACAAAGAGCACAAGGCACAGCTGCAGAGCAACGATGGGACCAAGACTGTTCCCCTCGACCAGGCCATGCCCAAGCAGACAGTCACCATCAGCGAAGACCTCACTTCACAGGAAGAGGAGAAACTCCTCTGCTGCTTGTCCAAGAACAAAGACGTCTTCGCTTGGTCAGCCCTCGACCTGGTCGGGGTCAGCCGATCCATAATTGAGCACAGCTTGGGAATCGACCCTTCGGTGAGACCGAAAAAACAGCAGCTTCGCAAAATGTCCGACGAGAAGACAGAGGCCGCCAAGGCAGAGGTACACCGCCTCCAGGAAGCCAAATTTATCGAGCCAGTGGCTTACCCCACGTGGCTCTCCAACGTTGTGATGGTGCAGAAAAAGAGCGACAAGTGGCGAATGTGCATCGACTTCACCAGTCTCAACAAGACCTGCCCAAAGGACAACTTCCCTTTGCCGCGGATCGACAAAATAGTCGATAGCGCGGCCGGATGCGAAGTCATGTCACTCCTCGACTGCTTCTCCGGTTACCACCAAATATACATGAAGGAGGAAGACAAGGCTAGCACCAGTTTTATAACACCCTTCGGCACATATTGTTTCATCAGAATGCCGGAGGGACTCAAGAACGCCGGGTCCACCTTCTCCTGGCTTACCAAAACTGTGCTCGAGGGGCAAGTTGGCAGAAATATATTCACATATGTGGACGACATCATCGTCGCCAGCAGGAGCAAGGAGGACCATCTCGCTGACCTCGCCGAGACATTCGCGAACATGCGAGACGCACGACTTCGCCTGAACCCGGAAAAGTGCGTCTTCGGCGTTCGCCAAGGGAAAATATTGGGCTACCTGGTATCACACCGCGGCATCGAGGCCAACCCAACCAAAATTCAGGCCATCATCAACATGACACCCCCGCAGTCGACAAGAGAGGTTCAGCGTCTGACGGCAGATTGGCCACCCTCAACAGATTCATCTCCAAATCCGCTGAGCGAAGTCTTCCCTTCCTCAAAACACTCCGCGGCGCAAAAGACTTCGCTTGGGGACCAGAGCAGGCGGCGGCCTTCGCCTCACTAAACAGTACCTGTTGGAGTTGGCGGTTCTTACAAGCCCCGACTCTTCGCTACCCCTGTTGCTTTACGTGGCGGCCTCGCCGCACGTGGTCAGCGCGGCACTAGTTCAGGAGCAGACAGTAGAGGGCGTGATCAGACAGTGCCCAGTCTATTACGTCTCCGAAGTGCTCACACCGTCAAAGTGTAACATGACGGAACTCGAAAAGATTGCATATGTTGTTGTCATGTCTTCGCGCAAACTGCGCCACTACTTTGAAGCATTCAAGGTCCGCGTCACCTCAGATAGGGGACTCGGCGAATTATTCAGAAACCCGGAGGCATCGGTACGGATCGCCAAATGGGCGGCCGAACTCTCTGGCTACCACATTACTTTTGAGCCCAGGATGGCGATCAAGTCACAAGTTCTAGCAGACTTCGTCGTCGACTGGACCGGGCCAATAACACAGCCGGACCCATCTGTAGAGAAAGTTTGGACAATCCACTGCGATGGCGCTTGGTGCCATGCGGGGGCAGGCGCTGCTGCAGTCATCACCTCACCCGCTGGGGTCAAGCACAGATACACGGCACGCTTAAGCTTCGCTCTGGAATCTGACAGATGCACAAACAACATAGCAGAATACGAAGCTGTCATCCTCGGCCTCCGCAAACTAAGAGCCCTCGGTGTCACCACCTGCATAGTCCGAACAGACTCCAAAGTAGTCGCCGCCCAGGTCGAGAAAGATTATGCAGCAAAGGACCCCGCTCTTATGCAATACCTCGCGGCCATCCGAAGTCTCGAGAGACAATTCAAGGGATTCACATTGCAGCATATGGACCGGGCCAAGAATGAAGAAGCCGACGCATTGGCCAAGGCAGCCGCCAGGGGTGAAGCCCTACCCTCCGACGTGTTCTACCACGTCATCGGCACGCCAGCCGTCCGCAGCCCTGAAGGGCTCCAAATAACCAACGACAGCGAAGGCCACCGCATAATCAACCTCATAATGACCGAAGACTGGCGGGCGCCAATAACCCTATACCTGCAGGGGTACTATCACCCAATCGACAGCAATGAGGCCAAGCGCCTCCACCACCGAAGTCGGGACTTCGCACTGATCGAGGGCTAACTTTACAAGAAGGGGGTCAGTCAACCGATGCTTAAGTGCGTCACCGAGACCGAAGGCGTCCAAATCCTGCGCGAAGTCCACAAGGGGACCTGCGGCTCCCACGCGGGGCCTAGGGCCCTAGCGGCAAAGGTGATTCGCCAAGGTTTCTACTGGCCCGCCATTATTTGCGCCGCAAATCGGGTCGTCAGATCCTGCGAAGCCTGTCAGAAATTTTCCCCACGCTCGGGGCGCCCCTCACAGTTCACGAAGCTGATCGCCCACACGTGGCCCCTTCAGCGCTGGGGCCTAGACATTGTCGGGCCCCTGCCCACGGCTCAGGGGAATCTCAAGTTCACCTTCGTCACCGTTGAATACTTCACCAAATGGATTGAAGCGAGGGCAGTATCCACCATCACATCGAAGACAGCCCAGAAATTCTTCTGGCAAAATATTGTTTGCCGCTTCGGAGTACCGTCCGAACTCACGGTCGACAACGGCAAGCAGTTCGACAACCAAGATTTCAAAGACTTCTGCTTCTCCATCGGCACCAAGCTTGCCTTCGCCTCCGTGTACCACCCCTAGTCCAACGGAGTCGTGGAGCGCGCCAACGGCAAAGTTTTCACAGCCGTCAAGAAAATGCTCCTCGATGACAAAAAAGGCAAGTGGCCCGACCTGTTACCCGAAGTGGTCTGGGCACTGAATACAACTGAGTGCAGGGCGACTGGGTTCACCCCCTTCCGCCTATTATACGGATCAGGGGCCATGACTCCGCAAGAAATAAAGCATGGGTCGCCTCGGACAGCCGCGTCGGCCGTCCCAGACGTAGACGAGCTGACTCCGAAGGACCTCATCGACGGAGACCGCGTCTTCGCCCTACAAGCTCTGGACAAATACCAAGCCCAGACAAAGGCATGGCGCGATCAGGCTGTCATCCCAAGGGAATTCAGCGAAGGGGACCTCGTACTCGTCCGTACAGCTCGAACAGAGTCCAGGGGCAAGCTGGAGCCCAAGTGGGAGGGCCCTTTCATTGTCAAGACGAAGGCCTCCCCCAGCGCATACAGGCTCGCAACGCCAAACGGCGAAGACCTGGAGCATTCCTGGAACATCGATAATCTCCGCAAATTTTTTGTTTGACTCATCAGGGCCAGCTCGCCCTTGTAATTCGCAAAGACAATTTTTATTCTGGCCCGCACTCTTTTCCTCCCGGGGGGTGAGGTTTTTAACGAGGCGGAGTCATGTAATATACAAGTGCAAAATCCCCCGCAAAATCTACGTCGAAAAAAGACCGCGCCGACGGTCTTCGACATTCGACCAATACATAGTCACCGCGAGGCCCAGCATCAGCCACCCTCGCGTGCGACAACTCCGCGCAGAAGTCGCCTAAGGGTGCAGCCGGACTAGCACAACAAGTACGAAAAATCGAAGTCTTCCGCGAAAACTATCCGCGTAGAAGTCGCCTAAGGGTGCAGCCGGACTAGCACAACAAGTGCGAAAAATCGAAGTCTTCCGCGAAAACTATCCGTGCAGAACTCGCCTAAGGGTGCAGCCAGACTAGCACAACAAGTGCAAAAAATCGAAGTCTTCCGCGAAGACTATCCATGCAGAAGTCGCCTAAGGGTGCAGCCGGACTAGCACAACAAGTGCGAAAAATCGAAGTCTTCCGCGAAGACTATCCGTGCAGAAGTCGCCTAAGGGTGCAGCCGGACTAGCACAAGTGCGAAAAATCGTAGTCTTCCGCGAAGACTATCCGTGCAGAAGTCGCCTAAGGGTGCAGCCGGGCTAGCACAGCAAGTGCGAAAAATCGAAGTCTTCCGCAAAGACTATCTGTGCAACAGTCGCCTAAGGATGCAGCCGGACGAAGCCTAACAAGTGCGAAAACGACTACACCAAACCGTCCGCGCAAAGAACGACTACATGCGCACCAGCGCAACATAACAAACACACCAGACCAAGTACGTAACGCCTTCGTGAGCATAGCCGAAGGCACATAACTTCATCATACAAGCTATTACATATGTACAAGTGAGGGCATCACACTTTACATCGGCTCAACCTTCGGAATAATTCCCATTTCCCTATAGTTAAAAAGCATTATCCTCAGCTCCTCACCCGCAAAAAGACTTCGCAGCTCCCCCTCACCTGCACTCACGGCGGCCGGCAAGGACAGCAGTTCCTGCCTGCCAGCCCTACTCACACGAAGCCGACCACCGTCCACCTCACTCACTCTACGCTTCGCGACCGCCCTTCGCCGCCTACGCCCAGCACTCGAGCCAGGCACAACTTTAGCATCTACAGCATGCGGTGAAGCCTCCACCGCTGCCACATCCAAGGCCGCAAAATAGTCCAAGTCCTCATCCGACGACTCTTCGGTCCACTCAACCGAGCCCCCAGAGTCACCAAAATCAGAAAACTTAGATGCAGACTCATCCGATTTATTCCCATCATCCACGGTCGAAGCCGCCAAAAAATTAGTAGTAGCGGCTGCGTGCGCAGGCCCAAAATCTTGAACCTACGCAGCAACTAAGGTTCAGCAACATATCCAAAATTCCCTAACTACCCACACCCACTAAGCCACCTGCGAAGACCCAGCCGTCGCGGGATCCTCCGCTGTCAGCTCCGCCGCCATCTCCACAGGATCCTCAGCCCTCGGCGCGGTAGTTGGCGACGGGCCTCCGCCGGCCACAGCGGTTGCGGGAGCATCGGGAACGCCTTCGACGGTTTCCGGGGGCAGCTCCGGGGCGGTCTCGGACGCAGCCACCATCGGGTTCGCCTCCGAGTCAGGCTGCGCGCTGTTCAAAGCCCCGAAGTCATCCACCCTCTCGCCACGCGCCACCTGAGACACAGCACACAGATTCAGCAAACCCACATTTAACCCACATTCAACAAACACCAACCAAAAGCCAAACATTACCTGACCCCTCGCCGTCTTAGCTCGCTCCCTAACCACCTCCCGACCGTGGGGGCCCCACATCCGGTCATAGAGGGCTCCCGCGGATTCCTTCACCACAGGGTCCTCAACCTTGTAAATATCGTGCTCGAAATCCTCATCAGCTTGGTCGAAGACCTCATAGTGCCGGCACCCTTCGTGAGATAGCACGTTCATCGCCCCCTCGCAAGTGACCAGGGAGGCATAGGACATAAACCCCTCCACAATGGTGGGGAGCGCCAGCAACTCCTCTTGTATCCACTCGAAGCAGCGAAGTCTGGGCTCTCGGTCCGGCACTTCGAAGTCAGCGGTCCGCGCGCCCAGCTCATGGTATGAATCCACAAGCTGTTTGCGTGTCCGCTCAGCCTTCGAGCGCGTCGAAGCCTCGGCCCTCTCCACGCGGGCCTGCAGAGCGTTGAGCCGCCCCTCCAACTCCTTGGCGCGCTGCCTGGAAAGACTGCCCTCCGCCCGTGCCAAATTGGCTTCCGCCTGCACAGACTGCGCCTTGGCGAGGGCCTCATTAGCCTCCTTCCTTTCCTCTGCCAGTTGGCACCGGAGGTCAGTCCTCTCACCCTCCAGCGCGGCCACCTTATCCGCCAGCTTGCGACATTTGCTGTCGGCAGCCGACTTTTCCCGGACGGCGTCAGCATGTTGCGTCCGAAGTCTCTCGACTTCGACAGACACAACTGCCGTCAAGGCCCCCGACGCCGTGCGGTCAGCGAAGTCAGCCGCCTACAAGACACACATAAGACCACAGCCCCAGCAAAGCCGGTAAAAAACCGAAGTCTAGCTCAACGTACCTGACTTAGTGCCTCCTTCAGCTCCTTCAGCCGGCGGGACACGGCACCCGCCTCGTCCCTGATGGCAGCGAGTGCCGGAATCTCACCACCGACACTAAGAGCACTGCCCTTCGCCCTGGGCACCACGGCAGCCACCGCGGTCGCCACGGCAGGCGGAACAACAACAAGTTGGCCTTCGTCCGACCCTGCGACATATGAACATATTTAAAAAAAAAAGAAAAAAAAAACTCGAGCCAGCGACTTACCAACAAGATAATCTTCCACACTAATGTCGGTGGCGAAGTCGGCGACGCGCTTGCCTGGCGGCGGCAACTCGCGGGCCGCCTTCGCAGCCTCCGGCACCCCGCTGGGCACAGGGGCGGCCTTCACAGACTTGGAACCACCGGCGGCAGCCGCCTTCGCAGCCTCCGGCGCCCTGCTGGATGCAGGGACGGCCGACTTTGCCGCCAGCGGCGGCTGGCTTCCGCCGGGGGCAGCAGCTTTCGCAGTTCCCCGCGGCCTCTTCGGCCTGGCCTCATGAAGCCTGACGACCGCCTGGCGCTTCTGTGCAGCTCCCTGACGATCCTTGTCCATCACTGCCAACACAACAGCAGCAATATTCCGCCCGTAAGGAAACACTTTCCAGTCACGAACCATGCGAGATGTAAAAAAGTCTTCGCCGGCCGCGCGGGGGATAGGAACATTCTTAGGCCACCAGCCCCTGGTAACCCTCAGCATCCGCGCCGAAGACTTCCGGAGCTCGGGCGAAGACATCCTTCCCCTCGGGCCACGCATGTCCTCATCAATTCCCTAGCAAAACCATCAGACACACCCAGTCCTCCCACAGCAATACCTAGTTTCCTCTTCTTAGAGGATGGGGCGGCCGCCGGCGCGAGGTCGTCTCCAGTCTCTACCACCGGCTTCTTCCCGCGACGATCCACATCGTCTTGGCCAGGATAACCGCCATACGGCAGACGGTTCAACTCAAAAACCCTGTTCAAGCGGTCATTAGACCCGCGAATATCCCAGCTACGCTGGCCCTCTGTCCTCGGCACGTACCGACCGATGATCCGAACCGCCCCATCCTCCGCCTCACACACAAAGGCGGCTGGATCGCGGCTATGCAGATCCAGCACGAAGGCGGGACTTCGCACTAGCTTCCCACCATGGGAAGGCATCTGGCGAGGGCATACTTCGCCCAACGCCCAGCCATGCGCCAAAGGCCACACCCCGTACGCCACAAACTCCTCAACCAAATCGCGCCCGCTGCTCAGGCCGGCGGCGCACCGAAGGGCCCCTTTGTCTGCATCCTCCTCCGCCACTTCAAACGGCGGGTATGCTGAGTAATAATGCGAGCACATCTCGGCCACGGGGAGCCTCGGATGGTCTTCGACTGTGCCCTCCGCAACGTAGAACCAAAACTCATGACAGTTGCCCCACTTATTGCGGGCGCAAGGAACCAACTCAACTACCTCCATCATGGTCTTGCCGGTCTTCGGCGTAAATGTACAGGACCCAAACGGGGCAACCTCATTTCCGATCATCCTTTTCTGCCAATGCAGGCAATAGTACTTCACGAAGACTTCGACCGATGGCTGTCCACCGTACGAAGTCGTCGCCCAGACATACTTCGACAGAGCCACCACGGCATTCGGAGTCAGCTGATGAATCTAGACGTTAAATCTGCGCAGGACTTCTCCCACAAATTTGTGCGCAGGCAGGCGAAGACCAGCGGCAAAGAACGCCTCGAACACAACCAACTCGCCTTCCAGCTCGGGGACCTCCTCCGTCCCCGGGACACGAGCGACTCCGCCGCCAAAGTAACCAAGCCGCTGCATATCTTGCACGCGGACCGAGGACATCCGCGACACACCGAAATCCACCGTATCGCCGGCGCGCAACTCTTCCGCCACCACAGTGCTCAACGTCTCCTCAGACGACGCGTCAGCCGGCGGCGTAGCGGCAGCAGAAGAAGAAGAGGTCGGCATCGCTACGTACCGTCGGCGGCGGCGGGCGGTCTGCTTCACTCGGGCCAGATCTCCGGCGAACAAGAGCAAGGAGAGCAGACGAGCAGCAAGAAGGTGGAAAAGGTGGCTAGGGTTTTCACGGAGCGCGGAAAGATAAAGTTCAAAACGCGCCGCCTCCACCCCCTTTTATACACAGGGCGCGGCGCTTCGGGAAACCCGCAGTCCAACAGTACGGTGTCAATCAACGGTCATGTCAAAAACCCCTGTGGACCCACTTCGAGCGAGGGCAGCGTCTCCGCCATCTAGCGACGTCTTCGGCACCAAATGACTTAGTCGAACTGGTCCCTCGGAGGGCAAATGTTGGGGCGAAGGCGAAGACGCCACCCTTCGCTCGATGCCTTCGCCGTAATCGTTGGACCAACGGAGACAAGACAACGGGCAGGCTCACCCTTCGTCCCATACGTCACCGGACGAAGACCTTTGACGAGGTCGTCCCACCTTGCGACCTCGTCCAGCATGCAGGCCCACGACCACACGACCCATTGTAACAGGCCCTGAGTGGCCGCTGCGCATTACGGGCCTAATTTGTAAAGGCATCCCTGTAATTACGGTCTGTAACCCCGCTTTATGGGAATATTTCGGGGACAACCTAGGTGTCTGAGGGCACATGCGTCCTTAACACAGGACGCTGGGCACTCAGATACCTATAAATACCCCCGCACAGTGCCCTTGAGAGGGAAGATAAACAGAGCTATTGCCGTCACGTGCAGAAACCCTGTTAGCATCACCACATCTCCCCGTTGGATCATCTTGCACCTGTGAGCAAGTTCCAACAATAAGTACCTCAGTATCATTCATACTAAATCGAATTCTAAAGGTCACGGTGCCACACATCTAAAAGATGGGCTTTTAGACTAAATAAATTCACATGACGCATTGATAGGATAAGTATCTACTCTATATCATTCAGGTATTCAATACTGGATTCACACACATAGGTTTTTGAATTCTAAAGGTCACACATCTAAAAGATGGAATTTTAGACTAAATAGAATTCACATGACGCATAAACAGGACAACTATATCCTCTTTATCATTTAGTTATTCAATAATGGATTTGTACACAGGGGATTTTTTCAAAGAACTTGTGATGTGACAATGGAAATAACAGGATTTTGCATTCTATATAGAACCTTCACATCCAATCCAAGTATGCCTAATTAGAAATAGGCATGGAACCCTTACTGCCCCATCTATCCCATTCTCGCGCACCAGCAACTTGGTCTACTGTTGTCAGTAATAAATCACAGATCAAATCCACAAAAGCATCTTAAAGAAACATAACCAACCAGAAAACACGACTATTCTTTGAATAATATACTACCTCAGGCCTAATTCATTTCCCGTCTACTACAATATAGTAAACCAAAAGCATCTTTGGCACAGCTTTATTGAAAGCAATTTTCTAGAGGTAGCAGTTTACAAGATAACTGGTACACATTGCATAGAAAAACATTTAGTGTGCATCATATCTTCTGCAATTTTGCTTAGAAACATCTAGTAGCAATTTAATCATCCCAAACATGTCCCTCGGATCATAGTAAGTCAAATAGTCTTTAATATGTGGCACATGGGAAGCTTCAGTTCGAACCTAAAGTTATTACAGTGGCCTCAACGAACAAATGCGAACATCTAATGGAAAATGCATAATTTGGGAGGAATTTCTAATCATATCACCTGGTTTGTTCAAATATGGAGCTTCACAAAACAAATTCATTATTTAGTGAGCATGATCTTTTATTGACAAGGAGCAACATTCATGAGCACATTTATTTATATATGACTAATACTTTCCAATAGAATGCATTTTCTGAAAGAACATTTCAAATGGGCACAAATCACAATAATGAGTGATTTATCTATTAGTTGGAATGCATTGAGGTCTCTAAAAAACTTAACATAATAACATAGTATCTCTATGCGGTGCAATAAATAGAATATTGTAATTATAGTTGGGGAGTATTAGCTTGGGTAGATCAATTATACTGCTTTTTAAATAAGACTCCAAAGACACACAATCGTGAAAATAGAGACATAACTAACGAGGTGCAAAGACCACTGCCAAGCTGAGAAGTCAGCCGTAAACATTTTGCAATTAAAATGTGCACTTGCTGATAGGATGATAAGTCATACCTCTATCAAATTATCAGAGGATAGCTTGAGGGTGTCCATTGGTGGATAGTCATTGACATTGCTGCCATTTATTATATAAATATGCAGCCAGACTGAATATAAAAGATATTGTGTTTTGAAAAGTACAAATTCCAAATAACTCGAGGTAGGTGGTAGCATACCTGAAACCCATATGCTCTTTGCTGGAGAAGAGTCTTATTGTTTTGGGACCTGTGATGACAAAAGAGGCGCTATTATTGTTTGAAAAGGAAGATGAGCCATAAAGTTACATTTGCAGCATATCATGCAGTTCTCAACGAAGAAATCGATAGGATATCAGTGTTGCAGTGACAAACATCATTTCAAAGAAACAACCTTATAATTGTTTCAAACTTTGAGGCAAAAAATAAGAACTTGACATTGAGTTGGTAACACATTATGTTTTCAGTGAGGTCAAAGTGCAAGGCGGCAGTAAAATAAGAGAATTCCCTATTTAACGCTAGTATATGAGTGCTTCCTTCTATGACCATGAAAATTACATACTCATTTGATGCTGGATCTAACTTTTATTCTTAATAACACAAATGTCAACTATTCCATCTAGACTCTGATGAGTGCCATGTGAAAAAGATGGGGTTGCATAGAACTAAAATATATGCTTTGTTGTTTAGTTTTGGTCAGGGGGCCTAAGATGCTGTGCTTTTGGCTAGTACAATAAAACATGCATATATCTATTAATCCTCCACGAGAAACATCTGTATCGGCTACTTAATCCTCATTTAAGCATTTCCAATGCCTTCCTAGGGAATCCTAATGACAAGTTAAATGATATGCTTCTCCCTATCTAGTTGTTGGGATTTGGTTATCTATGGTACAAGATCTCCTATATTCTAGGATTAGAGCAAAGCAAAACTATCTCCAAGGCTGTTCTGTAGTTGTATGGTGTCCATAGCAAAAAGGCTGCAAACTTGGTTCTTTTGTCTACAATTTAATCTAGTTGTTTCTAGCCACTGGTGTGTGAATTTGAGACAAATAAATCTCATAAAGTTGATCTACAAACTTGATATCCAACAAATGAGCAAAACAAATAGTGATTTTTCAGTTCATGAAAAATGAGCAGCATGAATAGGATAACTATGCATCAGGGCCCATGTTGAAATATTCCATACCTCAGATCGATGAATTGGCAAGGAGCAACGATCACAATAAGAATTGTTGCAACGACAATTTTAGTTTACCTACAAATGAAAGATTTTAATAAGTAATAAACAAGTGAAAAAGAACAAAAGTATGCAATCGAGATTTTGTCAAAGAGCCCAACTAAGTTTCTCAAGATTAATGAGATGGTCATGACACTCATCTAAACCAATTGACTCAAACTGATTCTGCTCATCACCCAACTAAGAATATAATCAATGAGCCCACACCACAATTAAGAATAGTACGAAAGAACATAGAGAAATAATAAAAAAATAGACAGCTTACTAAATAGCTTCGATCTCGCTGTGCAAGATTATTGGATGATATCCAACAGCTCCCAATTAGAGACACCAGATATCCATATCCACAACATAAAACTAATGTAGCAGCATCGGGAGATCAGACGAAGATGTACACTCATCAGGAGATCAAATGAAAGAGAACACACCATTAATGAATTGAAGGTAAAGGTGGTTGTGCTTAAAGATTATCCCAGTTTATACTGTTTAAAAATATGCAGGCATGGCACAAAAGTGTAAATAAATCATTTGTTACAGAAGAAATTATTAGATGCAGTTACTATGGCACACTATTAGACAATAAAAAGAAGCAACATAATTGAAACATGACTATATAAGTACTGAGATTTGCTCAAACAAAATTGCGATTTTGTCAAAGAGCTCAACTAAGTTTCTCAAGATTAATGAGATGGTCAGGGCACTCATCTAAACCAACTGACTCATACTGATTGTGCTCATCACCCAACTAAAAATATAATCAATGAGTCCACACCACAGTTCCCGACATGCGTATATTATTGACCTCCAAGCAAGGCGCTACTGGACCAAACAGATTTTGGGTCAGATCGCATGACATAAATCAAGAATCTCAGAAGCACCAGCAACACATTCCATCTATGGTCCAAAGGTTAGCTCGTCAAAAGGATAAGTGGTTGAGCTCTAGTTCGGATGCAATAAAAAGTCATGATAGACCTTTGTCAAAGAGCTCAACTAAGTTTCTCAAGATTAATGAGATGGTTGTGGCACTCATCTAAAACAACCGAATAAGAATGCAAGTTTGGTTTCAGGGTAATGCATCACTATATCTGCCTACTCTAGAACATAGTTATTAGTAATAGCAGAACTGCTATCGTATGAACACTTAAAAAAATAACTGACCAACCGCACCAACCTCGGTGCCAACTTTGAAGAGGAACAACGGGTCGGCGAGCATCCAGCTGCAGAGCAGATCATAGAGCTAGTGGCCTCGACGCAGATCAACATCAAAGAAATGAGAAAAAAGACCACACTTGAATCTTACAGACAATTCCCTTTAAGGACCTACAGACCGAAGTAGCGGAGGCTAGACCAAACAGATTTTCTTAACTGTGAAAGGAACGACTCCTATCTTTGGATCCATGGTTGTGCATTGCAACCATGGAAGTAGAGGGAATCTTGCATCCTGCAACACAATAGTTTCAGAAAAAAGAATGTGGTTCTTTTAATCGAAAAATAACTTAAACTTATGAGCTAGTACCTACATTGCTGCAAACATCCAGTTTGCAGAACACTATATCTAGCAATAATTCCATGCAAGTCCATAGCTTATTATGTGAAGCAACACTGAAGGAAAATTCATCAATAAGCTAACTAACCTTCATAGCCAGATCCATGAGTTCATTGGGTATATCCTGGCCAGCAGAAATCAAATTCCGAACCAGTCACCAGCAAAGTGTGCCTCATTCTTTGAAACCAGAGTGTATGCTGGTCGGGCACCGCCTCCACCTCTAAACACCACGACAGACCCTTGTCCTTGAAGATCTGCAATGGGCAATAGGCGAACTACTGTAACAAGTAAAAAACCAATATTTCAGATCAATGATCACATTTCCCCCAATCAATACATCAACCTTTTACACCACATTCAGTTATTCGGAACTGGATGAGATGAGTTGAACAATTGGAAAGCAAATAATGTAATTTTCATAGAAATCGTAGGCCATCGATCTGCATCGCATGTGGCCGGAACACATTTACAAAGAGACAAATCAGGAGCCCAAACCTCGAGAGTATGGTGGGAAAGCAAAATTGTAATTTTCGCACATACCATAGGCCATCGACATGCATCCTAACGTATGAGAGATCCACACGCATTGGATCTAACAAGGACAAAGAACGCTTGGAAACACACAGTCTACGACAATTGTGCTAGACCTGACATGGGGCGAGGGAGATTCAACCTGGGACACTAAGAGAGGGATGCTGAGGATCTCATGGCCATCGACGCCGGGGAGCTGTCCAGCTATTGGGGAGTGCTGCCACGACCGAGGAGCTGCGCCATGGCCGGGGATGTGAGCTGCCGCTGGATCGTCTAGAAGGAGGGCGTTAGGGAGGGGAGCGGGAGGCCGTGGAGGTGCGGTGCCGTCATAGAGAGACGGTGGGCGGGGGAGGGAATCACAGTGTTCTGTCTTTGATCCTAGCGTCGACCTCGCTCATGCAGAGGAACCCGCGGGAGGTGCGCATGGCAACGACGTCATGCGCCGGCGCCCGCGGCGTGGCCCGTGACAGTCGTGACCGTTGGCACGGGGAGCGCGAGTAGGTCGGCGACGAGGCCGCAGAACGCGGCGCGCATCGCGAAGAGGCGGAGCCCCGGCACCGGGGCCGGCCCGCGTGTGCCCACGCGAGGTCGTAGCCGTTGCTGAAGAACTTGCCCTCGGCGACCAGGACGAGTGCACCCGGGGAGGTGCGACGGGCGGAAGCGGAGGGCGAAGAGCAGAGAGCAGGGCCGGGCTGAGGCGGTGCTTGAAAGGGAAATGTGCCCTTGGGCCATTTCTAAGTATTTTAGTGATTGAGTGCCAACACATGTGCTTAATTGTGAATTTATGTACATGGGTGAACAAGGTGCAAATCATGAGATAAAGGTATGTTTCTAAGCCTTAGTACATTGGTTTTATGTACTAATATATTTGTCTAAGTGTTAGAAACAGAAAGAAGAAGAAAAGAAAAGAGGAGAAAAGACTTGGCTGTGTGCTGCCAAGACCCAGCTCGGTCTGGAGCACCGGACTGTCCGGTGTGCACCGGACAGTGTCCGGTGCGCCAGGCCGACTCGGCGCGAACTGGCCGCTCTCGGGAAATTGGCCGACGGCGTACGGCTAAAATTCACCGGACTGTCCGGTGTGCACCGGACTGTCCGGTGAGCCAACGGTCGGCCGGGCCAACGGTCGACCGCACAATCTGCGCGGGACACGTGGCGGAGCCAACGGTCGGAAGATGTCACCGGACTGTCCGGTGTGCACCGGACATGTCCGGTGCGCCAACTGCGCCAGATCTTCCAACGGTCGGCAACGGTCAGAAGCGCCCGTTATGGAAACAAATCGGGCACCGGACAGTGTCCGGTGTGCACCGGACTGTCCGGTGCCCCCGACGACAGAAGGCAAGGATGGCCTTCCGGATTTGCTCTCAACGGCTCCTAGCTGCCTTGGGGCTATAAAAGGAGCCCCTAGGCGCATGAAGGAGACACACAAGCAACCTTTGAGCATTCTTGATCATCCACACTAAGTCTCTGCGCATTCGTTTGTGTTTCTAAGTGATTCGAGCTCTGTTCTAAGTGAGAACTCTAAGATAGTCTTGTGAGCTCGATTCTTGGCCGTGTGTGTGCGCTTTTGCTGTGGATTTGTGTGTGTTGCTTCCCTCCCTTACTCTGTGCTTTCTTTGTGATCATATACTTGTAAGGGCAAGAGACTCCAATTTGTGGAGATTCCTTGCAAACGGGATAGTGAAAGGAACAACAAAACACCGTGGTATTCAAGTGGGTCTTTGGACCGCTTGAGAGGGGTTGATTGCAACCCTCGTCCGTTGGGACGCCACAACGTGGAGTAGGCAAGCGTTGGTCTTGGCCGAACCACGGGATAAAACCACTGTGTCACCTCTGTGCTTGATTTTCTTGTGGTACTGTGTTTTGTTGAGACTTCACCTTAGCCACTTGGCAATAATTGTGCTAACACTTAACAAGTTTTTGTGGCTTAAGTTTGAAGTTTTTACAGGATCACCTATTCACCCCCCCTCTAGGTGCTCTCAATTGGTATCGGAGCCGTTCTCTTCACAAAGGGACTAACCGCCCGAAGAGATGGATCCTAAGGGGAAGGGTATTGTGATCAATGACAAAGAGAAGGAATCCTTCGTCAACGAGCCGAAGGACGATAAGCCTACCGACTCCGGCTCGGGCCAAAGACGGAAGGAAGGGAAGAAGAAGAAGACAAGGCGCATCAAGGAGATCGTCTACTACGACAGCGACGAGTCTACTTCTTCCCAAAAGGACGAGGACCACAACGACTACGAGAGAAGGAAACCGGTTAATTCGAACTTTTCCTTTGATTACTCTCGTATTCCGCAAAGTTCACATTCTCATTTGCTCTCCATTCCACTCGGCAAGCCCCCACACTTTGATGGAGAGGACTACGGATTTTGGAGCCACAAAATGCGTAGTCACCTATTCTCTCTCCATCCTAGTATATGGGAGATTGTAGAGAGTGGAATGCACTTTGATAGTTCGGATAGTCCCATGTTCATTAATGAACAAATTCATAAGAATGCACAAGCTACTACTGTTCTTCTAGCTTCTTTGTGCAGGGATGAATATCATAAAGTGAGCGGCTTGGATAACGCCAAGCAAATCTGGGACACCCTCAAGATTTCTCATGAGGGGAACGACGTCACCTTGCTCACCAAGATGGAGTTGGTGGAGGGTGAGCTTGGAAGGTTCGCAATGATAAGGGGCGAGGAGCCGACACAAACATACAACCGGCTCAAGACCCTTATCAACAAGATAAGGAGCTACGGAAGCACACGATGGACGGACCACGACGTCGTCCGCCTAATGCTCAGGTCATTTACCGTTCTTGATCCTCATTTGGTGAACAATATACGTGAAAATCCCAGGTACACCAAGATGTCGCCCGAAGAAGTTCTTGGGAAATTCGTTAGCGGGCGAATGATGATCAAGGAGGCGAGGTATGTGGACGACGCCTTGAATGGTCCGATCAACGAGCCGCAACCTCTCGCTCTCAAGGCAACACGAAGCAAGGAGGCGCTACCTAGCAAGGTGGCACAGATTGAGGCGGCCGGACTCAATGATGAAGAGATGGCTCTCATCATCAAGAGATTCAAGACGGCGCTAAATGGTCGCAAGGGGCAGCCAAGAAAGACCAAGACAAAGGGGAAGCGCTCATGCTTCAAATGCGGTAAGCTTGGTCATTTTATCGCTAACTGTCCCGATAATGAAAGTGACCAGGAAAAGGGGAACAAAAGAGAGAAGAAGAAGCAATATAAGAAGGCAAAGGGCGAGGCGCATCTAGGAAAGGAGTGGGACTCGGATTGCTCCTCCTCCGACTCCGACAATGAAGGACTCGCTGCTACTGCCTTCAACAAGTCTTCCCTCTTCCTCAACGAGCGTCTCACATGCCTTATGGCAAGGGAGAAGAAGGTGAGTACTCAAGACTCCACTTATGCTTCTTCTAGTGATAGTGTGTCACACCCGGTTTTGGAAGGCAAACCGAATGCGGACTATGTACGTGCCAGGATCAGAACTCACGTACACAGTGATTACATAAATGAACATCATCGCACAATGCTCGAATAATAACATAAAAGAGTAATAACCGGTTACATCACAGAGTCTTAGACATCCACATAGTCATCAACTTAACAGTTAAATCAAAGTGCTAACGAAACGCAGTAAAGATAAGGCCTTCACAGGCAGCTGACTGGGGGTTGCCGCCAACCCACACCTAGAATTCGTCGTAGTCTTGGAACTCCTGGAAGTCTCCTTCCACGACTTCGTCTTCTCCGGAGCAGTGGTTACAATGCGGACAACCTGGTGTTTTGTGGTAAAGCAAGGATGAGTACACATCAACGTACTCAGCAAATGTCCCGTTTGGCTGAAGTGGACTAGCTTTATGTGGGGTTAGGCTCCAGCAGTTGCTTTTAGTTAGTCAGGTATTTACCATTAGTAGAAGCCAGATTTTTATCATTAACCAACCCATGAACCATTTCCTCATCGAGGAACAACATCATCATATTCGAACCAAAATCATAACATAATCCTTGTATCTCGAACCATTTGTATCTCTAATCAAAGAGGATCCCAAGGCTGCTCTTAACCGTGAGCACGGCTGATATATCAGTTTCACTACCCTCTGCAGAGGTCGCACACTTTACCCATGAGCCGTGATTCCCGTTCTGCCCGGGGAGAGCTAATCCCCATTGACCACTACCTAGGTGGTCCGGCAGGGTCTCACTACGTAGCTGTTACAAAGATTCCCTAGAGATCATAGCTGCCCGTTAGGTTTCTCCAGTTTGATAAACACAGTACTCCTCCCCGCAGGAGAGTGACTAACAAAAGCAAAACGAAAGAACCTCGGCACTCAGCCTCGGCAGAGCAAGCACTGTGCCTGGACCCCATTGACGGCACGATGGCGAAGCAACTACACCTCTAGTTCCTCTGATTATTTAGCTAGGGGTGCCCCATTTCACCCTCATGGTTGCACTGTTATCCCGGGTGGTCTCTCAACGAATAGGTCCTTACGGAGAGGTACTCAGGAGACAGCCTGAGCCCCCTAGAGTATCACAAGATCATCAACACCATCAGGATAACAGTATCATAAATATTCACATCATGTTCATTGATTAAGTTAAGGCAGTAGCAGGATGCTAACCATATAACCCAAAAGGTAATCAAGGATAAAGTAAAGTGTAAAGCTAGTCAATCCTTAGGTTTCAAGTAAGTAATGCGGGACAGTGTATTATAAAGTAAATGGGACATAATGGGACTGAGGACACTTGCCTTCACCAAACTGTTGCTCAGGGACTTCCTCTGCAACTTCCTCGGGAAACACAGACTGCTCGTTGTCTACGTAAAGTAATCATTCACACTATGCACTTGGGGAAATAACAAATAAAAACAATATACCAAACATATGCAGCAGAGGGTGGTCACAAATTCATTACAGAAAAGGAATAGGCACTCTGGTGTTTCCTAGGTCTGGGGTAGAGGACTATACAAAATGAGTCATTATCCACTACTCAGGTTTAAGTCAGTGGTGGAATTAAATAATTATCTGGTTTAAGTTCCTAAACTTAAGGGTTTGAGTCCATAAACTTAAGTGCTCCAACTTTTATTAAAGTCTACTACCTTTTATTTATCCCAAAATAGAGTTCCAATAACCTTAATCCTATCCTAAAGATTAACCATTAATTGGAACATGGAAACAGCAGGAAAACAGTGCATAATCAGATAGATAATAATTTTATGAACATTTTGCAATTTGAAGCACCTAATTTGGAGTTCATATGGCAAAGTTATGAATTTTACAAGTTTAGGGGTTAAAAATATGCCCTAGGGACCTATTTTGAATTAAGTAAAAGGGCTGAGGACTTAACTGCGAGAAACCAGGGACGGCGGGCGCAAAATCCAGAAAACCGGGGGGTTCTTTAAGAAAAAGCGCGGGCGAAGGGGTATCGGGCGCTTACAGCCGTTAGATCTCAGATCAACGGCCAGGATTAGATCCTGCGGCGGGCGCGCGGGCGCGCGGCGGCTCGGGGTGGCTGACAGGCGGGGCCGGGCGGACAGCGCGAGTGCGGGCGACTGGCAAGCGGGACCGGGCGGGCAGAGCGCGCGGGCGAGCTGACAGGCGGGGCCGGGCGGACAGCGCGAGCGCGGGCGACTGGCAAGTGGGGCCTAACGGGCAGAGAGACGGGGTGAGGGGGCAGTGGACCTGGGCCGCTGGATCTCTGGCGGACGGCCATGATTAGGTCCGGGCGGGTTGAATCAGGGTCGCCCGATCTGGGTTGAACGGCGGAGATCGGATGGGCGGCCTGGGTCTTCCCTACGGCTAGCTGGGGCGGCAGCGCTCGTCCCCGCGGCGGAGGGCTCGCCGGAGACGAGGGGCGCGGGCGATTGGCGGGACTCTGGGGTGACCTGGGTGGTCGGGGAGGTCGGGGAGGGCGCGGGGAGTTCTCCGGTAGGGTCTGGGTCGGGGCAGAGGCACCGGAGGGGGGCGATTCACGGCGGGGCGGCTCGGCGGCGGGATTACTCTACTCCGGCGAGGAATTACACACGGCAGAGAGCAAAACAAGGGGCGATAGGGGCGGGAGAGGTCCCTTACCTCAAGGCGGGCTCCAGGGACTCCTCGGCGACGACGGAGACGCGACGGTGGCCCGGGTCGACGGCGGCGGCTGCACGGCGGACGACGGGTGAGCGCGGGCAGAGAGAAATAGGGAGGGGGAGAGGGAATTGGGGCGCGTTCCGGGTTGCGGACGTCGGGGTGGAGCTCACCGGGGCTAAGGGCGCGGCGGAGCACCAATGGCGACGGGGAACCGAGCTCGGGACGGCGGGGTTATGGCGGCGCTCTGCGTGCGCGCAGCGAGAGGGAAAGAGGGTCTACTGGAGCGCAAATGGGGGAGAGGGTGAGGGCGAGTGGGGCTCGGGGCTCAAGTGGCCGAGGGCGAGGTGGGGCGAGCTCCCCACGCGCGACGTGGGCGCGAGGAAAGCGGGCGCGCGCGGCTCGGCGGCGGTTACGCGAGAACGGCGAAGCTGACAGCCGGGACCCGCGACGCAGAGAGAGAGAAGAAGTCAGGCGCGGGCGCGAGGAAAGCGGGGCTGACCGGGAGGGCCCACGGGCAGAGAGAGCGAGGGAGATGGCGCACGCGCGGGCGGGGGCGCCGACAGGTGGGACCGGGCAACCAGAGAGAGCGAGGGAGCGAGCGCGGAGACGGCGGCCGCGCCGACAGGTGGGCCCGCTCGCGCAGAGAGAGAAGGGGCGGGAGGGAGAGCGCGCGCGCGGGCGCGCGGGTTGGGCCTGGTGGGCCGAAAGGCCGAGCAGGCTGAGGTAACGGGCTTCTTCCCTTTTTCTTTTTATTTTGTAATTTCCTTTCTCTTTTCTTTTTATTTTCTCCATTTGATTCAAATTCAAATGTGCCACAAATTCAAATTAGACCTTTTGAGAATTATGCACCAAACAAAAGTGAAATCTAGGGTTCAACATGATGCAACAATTCATAGTCCCTTAGGGTTTAACCTATCACACTGCTATTACAAATAAAATAAGCATTTCTCTCCTATAGAAATGAGAAAGAAAAGATTGGGGAAGGGTGAGAAAAGAAAAGTAACACCTGAATTTGTGAATATGAGCAAAGAAATTTTATACCCCCAAATTCAGGGTGTTACAAACCTATCCCCCTTAAAAGAATCTCGCCCTCGAGATTCAGGGTTGGTCAGCAAAGAGTTCAGGGTATTTGGCTTTCAGATCATCTTCTCGTTCCCAAGTTGCTTCTTCCTCCGAGTGGTGACCCCATCTGACTTTGCACATTCTGATGGTATTCCTCCGGGTGACTCTGTCTGCAAACTCCAGAATCTGCGTTGGCTTCTCTATGTATGTCAGATCCTCCTGGACTTCCAAACCCTCCACCGGCAATTGTTCTTCTGGTACTCGCAGACACTTCTTCAATTGCGACACGTGGAACACGTTGTGCACTGCCGACAAACTTTCTGGTAGGTTGAGTTGGTAAGCCACTTCTCCACGCTTTGCTTGAATCTGATATGGTCCAACGTACCGGGGTGCTAACTTGCCTTTAACTCCGAACCTTCTAACTCCCCTGATAGGTGACACCTTCAGATAGACGAAATCCCCCACTTCGAAACTCAGTTCTCTTCTCCTTCGGTCCGCATAGCTTCGCTGCCTTGATTGTGCTATCTTCAGATTCTCCCGAACCATTTTGATATTCTCTTCGGCTTCAAGCAAAATGTCGGGGCCAAACACCTGTCTCTCTCCAGGCTGGTCCCAATGCAGCGGAGTCCTACAACTCCATCCATAGAGTGCCTGAAACGACGACATCTTCAAGCTGGCTTGGTAACTATTGTTGTAGGAGAATTCTGCATAAGGTAACCTTTTGTCCCATCCTGACTTGTCTTGCAACGCACAGGCTCTCAGCATATCTTCTAGGATCTGATTAGTTCTTTCAGTCTGACCGTCTGTCTGCGGATGATAAGCCGAGCTGAAGTTCAAATGGGTGCCCAAGGCTTCTTGTAGCTGCTGCCAAAAATGAGAGGTGAACTGCGTTCCTCGATCTGACACTATCTTCTTCGGCACACCATGGAGGCAAACTATCCGTGACATGTATAACTCAGCTAACGTTGCTCCGGTATATGTGGTCTTCACAGGTATGAAATGGGCCACCTTTGTTAAGCGGTCCACAACCACCCAGATGGAATCATAACCGGCCCGGGTACGAGGTAGGCCAACTATAAAATCCATCCCGATCTCATCCCACTTCCACTGAGGAATCCGCAATGGCTGCAACAATCCGGCGGGCCTTTGATGCTCTGCTTTGGTTCTCTGACAGCTATCACAGATGGCAACATATTCTGTGATCCCTCTTTTCATGCCATACCACCAAAACCTCCTTTTTAAATCCTGATACATCTTTTCACTTCCCGGGTGTATGGAGTAGGCTGTCTCATGAGCTTCCTTTAGGATCAGCTCCCGAATAGGTTTGAGGTCGGGGACACACAATCGGTCCTTGAACCATATTACCCCCTCTTCATCCTCTCGAAAGTCTTTGCCTCTTCCTTCCAAGATTAGCTGCCGGATTTTGTTGATGCTTTCATCATCCTTCTGCCCTTCTTTGATCTCCCGCTCTAGGGTGGGCTCTAATTCCACTGTTACTCCTTGCGTACTGTTCAAAAAACCAAGGCTCAATCTATCGAACTCCTTGGCTAACTCATATGGCATTGGGTACATGGCCAACATATTGACTTGACTCTTCCTGCTCAAAGCATCTGCAACTACATTGGCTTTGCCTGGATGGTAATGTATCTCCAACTCATAGTCTTTGATCAATTCCAACCATCTTCGCTGCCTCATGTTTAACTCTGACTGGGTGAATATGTACTTCAGACTTTTATGATCTGTGTAGATGTCGCACTTCTGTCCATACAAGTAATGTCTCCAGGTCTTCAAAGCATGAACTACTGCTGCCAACTCCAGATCATGTGTGGGATAATTTTTCTCATGGATCTTCAGCTGCCGAGATGAATATGCTACAACTCTTCCTTCTTGCATTAGCACACATCCCAATCCAGTGTAAGAAGCATCGCAATACACTGAGAATGGCTTGTGAACATCAGGCAGAACTAACACAGGTGCTATGGTCAATCTATTTTTCAGTTCTTCAAATGCTTCCTGACACTTTTGGGTCCACTTGAACTCAACTTTCTTCGCTAGTAACGCTGTCATTGGTCTTGCAATCTTTGAGAAGCCTTCGATGAAACGCCTGTAATACCCAGCCATTCCAATGAAACTCTTGATCCCACGAACATCCTTTGGTGCTTTCCAGTTTAGGATATCTGCTACTTTCTTTGGATCCACTGCCAACCCATCTTGATTTATGATGTGACCCAGAAACAAGACCTCATGAATCCAGAACTCGCATTTGCTCAGCTTGGCATACAACTGATGCTCTCGAAGTCTTTGCAATGCCATCTTCAAATGCTCTACATGATCTTCCTCACTTTGAGAGTATATGAGAATATCATCGATAAACACTACCACAAACTTGTCCAGATAATCCATGAACACACTGTTCATCAGGTACATAAAGAAAGCTGGCGCATTTGTCAAACCAAAGGACATAACTGTGAATTCATATAACCCGTACTTGGTGATGAATGCCGTCTTCGGTATGTCCGAGGGTCGGATTCTGAGTTGATGGTAACCTGATCTCAGATCTATCTTCGAGAATACGCTGGCACCTCTGAGCTGGTCAAACAAATCTTCTATCCTTGGCAGGGGGTACTTGTTCTTGACAGTGACTTCATTCAAGGCTCTGTAGTCTATGCACATCCTTTTGGTACCATCTTTCTTCTCTACAAACAACACCGGAGCGGCCCAAGGCGAGGTACTTGGTCTGATGTAACCCTTCTCTAACATCTCGTCTATCTGCTTCTTGAGTTCTACCAATTCTGGTCCAGACACTCGGTAGGCTCTTTTGGAAATGGGGGCGGTACCAGGGATAAGCTCTATGGCAAACTCAACTTTTCTCTCGGGTGGCATGCCCGTTAGCTCCTCGGGGAACACGTCCGGAAAGTCCGACACAACCTTGATAGTCTCGAGCGGGTTGGGTTCCTTACTATCAACTGAGATCTGGTGACAGACACCCTCCGCTGATTTAGGCATCCTTAGCTCGGCCACTACCTCTTCTCCTGACGGGGACTTTAATGTTACGGTCCTCTTGTCACAACTAATATTCGCTTCATACCTCATTAACCAATTCATCCCTAGAATGACATCTATCCCAGGGGTGTCTATTACTATTAAGTCGCTGGGGAACCCTATCCCCCTTATTTCCACCCTTATATTTGAGCATATTTTATCTGTTTGCACCTTGCCACCAACCGAATTAATCCTCATGGGCGGCATCATTGCCTCTACTGAGATGTTATGCAATTCTACCCAGGTTGCAGTGACAAATGAATGAGTTGCACCAGTATCAAATAGCACTTTCGTGGGATGAGATTCGACTGAGAACATACCTACTGCCACATCTGGTGCATCCTGGATCGCTTCGGCCTCCAAGTGGTTCACCTTTCCACGGTTGTATGCTTGGTTACGATTGCCTGTCGTTGGCTGCAGTACACCTTGCCTTGTTGGAGCATTGGGGTTGGTCTGCTGCTGCGCCATCTTCTTTGGGCACTGCATCGCCCAGTGGCCTTGCTCTCCGCAGTGGAAACATCCTCTGCCTCCTCCTTGTGCTGGGGCTGCCTGGTTGCTCTGGTTTGCTGCTGAGGCAGGAAGGCGAGGTGCCTGGTTGTTCTGCTTCTGATACTGATTACCTCCCTGCTGGCTGTTCTGACGATACTGCTGCTGCTGTTGGGGGTACTGCCTCTGGAACTGCTGCTGATGCGGACGCTGATTCTGATTTTGATATCCCTGTGGGTGACCCGGCCTGCCTTGCTGAGATGAACTGCCTGAGAAACGTGGACGACTGATGCCTCCGGACTGGGGCCCACTCATCTTACGCTTCCGATCTTCCATGTCCTTACGCTTCTTCTCAGTCATAATTGCCCTATCAATCAGGTGCTGGAAGGTGGGGAAGGTGTGATTCATCAGCTGGTAATGCAGGGGATCCACCAAACCCCTCATGAACCTGTACTGCCTTTTAGCATCAGTGTTGACATCCTCGGGTGCATAACGAGATAGCTGCAGAAACTTGTCTCTATATTCACTAACAGACAGGGGTCCCTGCTTCAGAGCCAGAAACTCCTCCTTCTTCACGATCATCAGTCCCTCCGGCACATGGTACCTGCGGAAACTCTCGCTGAATTCTTCCCAGGTGATGGCTTCGGGGTCAGCATGTGTGGCGAGGTAGGACTCCCACCAGGACTGGGCTGCTCCCCTTAGCTGACGGGGACCATACAGAACCTTCTCCCTGTCGCTACATTGGGCGGTGCGCAGTTCCCTTTCCACTGCGCGTAGCCAGTCTTCTGCATCCATGGGGTCAGCAGAATGGGCGAAGGTAGGAGGGTGCCCTCTCATGAACTCACCACGCTTATCTCGTGGCATCTGGGGCATCTGCACTTGCAATTGGGGTTGAGGTTGCTGTTGAGCCTGCTGCATGGCTGCCAGAGTCTGCCCAATGGCCTGCACTGCCTGAGTCTGCATCAAGAACATCTGCTCCACTGTCATCGGGGGTGGCGGGGGAGGCTGCCTCGGTTGTTCCTCCTGTTGGTCATGCTGCTCTTGCTGAGCACGCCTGTTGCATCGGCGCCTGTTGTCAGACATCTGTGGAAGACATTCATACATCAGCATTGATCTTACAATCCTTCAGCATAAGAAAAGGGAATACAGAATTCTTCAGGACACTGAGTGAACAAGGAGCTTCACTGATCCTCATAATGATTCAACACAGCTTCCCAGATAAGAAGGAAAGTAGAAGTAAATGGCTTCCCAACTAAATAACTGACTTTATTAACATTACTAGCTAGGCCAAACTGCAGGGGAAACCCACAGGTTGGCAACAGTCATTACAAAGATTCAAATCCAGCACAAGTTCATCATAACAAGCATGCAAGCAACTGATAAGCAAACTAAGCTAATTGGAAGCAACTGATAAGCAAACTAAGCTAATTGGAAGCAACTGATAAGCAAACTAAACTAACTAGCTAAGACTGAGACATCTGACTTAAGAATTATTACAAAATTCGACGCTAACGATCTAAGGATCCAAATCTATCCTGGTCTTACAGACAGGGGAACCATAAGTGTGATGACCACGCGGCGGCGAGCGATATGGGTGCTGAGTCCCAACAGGAGCGGGAGAACCACCCTCCTGGTGATGGCGCTCTGCCAGCTCAGCACGCAACTCCGCAATCTCCGTTCGAGCCCTGCTCAGCTCGTCCAGAGAGTGGTCTAGCTCAGTGTTAAGCACTGCGACTAGGTTGACTGTGCTGCTCAACCTAGGGTTAGCCTCACCAACAGGGGAGACAACCACACTCTCTGTGCTGCCAGTAGGGCGGCGGGGGTAGTACCGAAGGTTAAGACCGTCGGCCACGCCACCGAACAAAGAACAGTACTGGGAGAGTGCACGTCGTGCTGCATCCTGCATAGCCGCCTCTGCAGTGTCCCTCTCGGAGATGGAATAGTGCTCCGAAACGGCCTCCGCACCCCGGAGGTCGTCCTTCGGACGGCGAACTAGGCAGGTAGCCTCCCAGCGGTCCGGGTACCTCCCGCGACTGTGCTGGTAGACTACACAACGATACTCGATCGACCAGGTGTGCCGGTCGAAAGCCTGGCGCAGCAAGGTGTCGAGTGCGTCGTGGAAGTGACAACCGCGAGCGGCGTCACGGGTGATGGGTCGGGCGACCCATCCTTCCGCCTCCTGCGGCTCAGAAGACTCCGTGCTGTGGTCTGAGTCGTCGTCGTCGGGGTCTCCTCCAGGTCCTCCTCCAGTAGCTCCTCCAACAGCCGGGACGTCCCGCGGTGGTGCAAGGGGCGCCTCCAGCTGGGCAACAGAGGAACGGGGCCTCACGGACTCCACCTCATGCTGGGATGAGGAGGAAGAGCCCTGCTGCTCTCTGTGCTGGCGTCGGCGTTCCTGCTCCTCACGCAGGCGGTGGTGCAGCCTCTCCAGGTGACTCGACTGACCGGACACGGTGCGGTGCAGGGGACGCTCCGCAAGTCGAGACGGCAGGAAAGGAATCACCGACTTACGTGCAGTGTGTCTAAGACGAGCCATCTACAAAAGACACCGTAAGCATAAGAGTAAGAGCAGAACTAATATGACAAGTAAATAAACCATAGACAGAATGAGATAAAAATTTTAACAAGGTATAATATAGTATATATATATGTAGTAAAACATAGGGTTGGTCGGGGTGACCGACTTTTGAAGTAACATCAGAGGTCAAGGTGAGAGAGAAGGTCAATAGTCCTTAGTACGACCAGTGCTACTCTAGGTCAGCGGTCCTACAGTCAACCTGGCTTTGATACCACTTATGTCACACCCGGTTTTGGAAGGCAAACCGAATGCGGACTATGTACGTGCCAGGATCAGAACTCACGTACACAGTGATTACATAAATGAACATCATCGCACAATGCTCGAATAATAACATAAAAGAGTAATAACCGGTTACATCACAGAGTCTTAGACATCCACATAGTCATCAACTTAACAGTTAAATCAAAGTGCTAACGAAACGCAGTAAAGATAAGGCCTTCACAGGCAGCTGACTGGGGGTTGCCGCCAACCCACACCTAGAATTCGTCGTAGTCTTGGAACTCCTGGAAGTCTCCTTCCACGACTTCGTCTTCTCCGGAGCAGTGGTTACAATGCGGACAACCTGGTGTTTTGTGGTAAAGCAAGGATGAGTACACATCAACGTACTCAGCAAATGTCCCGTTTGGCTGAAGTGGACTAGCTTTATGTGGGGTTAGGCTCCAGCAGTTGCTTTTAGTTAGTCAGGTATTTACCATTAGTAGAAGCCAGATTTTTATCATTAACCAACCCATGAACCATTTCCTCATCGAGGAACAACATCATCATATTCGAACCAAAATCATAACATAATCCTTGTATCTCGAACCATTTGTATCTCTCATCAAAGAGGATCCCAAGGCTGCTCTTAACCGTGAGCACGGCTGATATATCAGTTTCACTACCCTCTGCAGAGGTCGCACACTTTACCCATGAGCCGTGATTCCCGTTCTGCCCAGGGAGAGCTAATCCCCATTGACCACTACCTAGGTGGTCCGGCAGGGTCTCACTACGTAGCTGTTACAAAGATTCCCTAGAGATCATAGCTGCCCGTTAGGTTTCTCCAGTTTGATAAACACAGTACTCCTCCCCGCAGGAGAGTGACTAACAAAAGCAAAACGAAAGAACCTCGGCACTCAGCCTCGGCAGAGCAAGCACTGTGCCTGGACCCCATTGACGGCACGACGGCGAAGCAACTACACCTCTAGTTCCTCTGATTATTTAGCTAGGGGTGCCCCATTTCACCCTCATGGTTGCACTGTTATCCCGGGTGGTCTCTCAACGAACAGGTCCTTACGGAGAGGTACTCAGGAGACAGCCTGAGCCCCCTAGAGTATCACAAGATCATCAACACCATCAGGATAACAGTATCATAAATATTCACATCATGTTCATTGATTAAGTTAAGGCAGTAGCAGGATGCTAACCATATAACCCAAAAGGTAATCAAGGATAAAGTAAAGTGTAAAGCTAGTCAATCCTTAGGTTTTAAGTAAGTAATGCGGGACAGTGTATTATAAAGTAAATGGGACATAATGGGACTGAGGACACTTGCCTTCACCAAACTGTTGCTCAGGGACTTCCTCTGCAACTTCCTCGGGAAACACAGACTGCTCGTTGTCTACGTAAAGTAATCATTCACACTATGCACTTGGGGAAATAACAAATAAAAACAATATACCAAACATATGCAGCAGAGGGTGGTCACAAATTCATTACAGAAAAGGAATAGGCACTCTGGTGTTTCCTAGGTCTGGGGTAGAGGACTATACAAAATGAGTCATTATCCACTACTCAGGTTTAAGTCAGTGGTGGAATTAAATAATTATCTGGTTTAAGTTCCTAAACTTAAGGGTTTGAGTCCATAAACTTAAGTGCTCCAACTTTTATTAAAGTCTACTACCTTTTATTTATCCCAAAATAGAGTTCCAATAACCTTAATCCTATCCTAAAGATTAACCATTAATTGGAACATGGAAACAGCAGGAAAACAGTGCATAATCAGATAGATAATAATTTTATGAACATTTTGCAATTTGAAGCACCTAATTTGGAGTTCATATGGCAAAGTTATGAATTTTACAAGTTTAGGGGTTAAAAATATGCCCTAGGGACCTATTTTGAATTAAGTAAAAGGGCTGAGGACTTAACTGCGAGAAACCAGGGACGGCGGGCGCAAAATCCAGAAAACCGGGGGGTTCTTTAAGAAAAAGCGCGGGCGAAGGGGTATCGGGCGCTTACAGCCGTTAGATCTCAGATCAACGGCCAGGATTAGATCCTGCGGCGGGCGCGCGGGCGCGCGGCGGCTCGGGGTGGCTGACAGGCGGGGTCGGGCGGACAGCGCGAGTGCGGGCGACTGGCAAGCGGGACCGGGCGGGCAGAGCGCGCGGGCGAGCTGACAGGCGGGGCCGGGCGGACAGCGCGAGCGCGGGCGACTGGCAAGTGGGGCCTAACGGGCAGAGAGACGGGGTGAGGGGGCAGTGGACCTGGGCCGCTGGATCTCTGGCGGACGGCCATGATTAGGTCCGGGCGGGTTGAATCAGGGTCGCCCGATCTGGGTTGAACGGCGGAGATCGGATGGGCGGCCTGGGTCTTCCCTACGGCTAGCTGGGGCGGCAGCGCTCGTCCCCGCGGCGGAGGGCTCGCCGGAGACGAGGGGCGCGGGCGATTGGCGGGACTCTGGGGTGACCTGGGTGGTCGGGGAGGTCGGGGAGGGCGCGGGGAGTTCTCCGGTAGGGTCTGGGTCGGGGCAGAGGCACCGGAGGGGGGCGATTCACGGCGGGGCGGCTCGGCGGCGGGATTACTCTACTCCGGCGAGGAATTACACACGGCAGAGAGCAAAACAAGGGGCGATAGGGGCGGGAGAGGTCCCTTACCTCAAGGCGGGCTCCAGGGACTCCTCGGCGACGACGGAGACGCGACGGTGGCCCGGGTCGACGGCGGCGGCTGCACGGCGGACGACGGGTGAGCGCGGGCAGAGAGAAATAGGGAGGGGGAGAGGGAATTGGGGCGCGTTCCGGGTTGCGGACGTCGGGGTGGAGCTCACCGGGGCTAAGGGCGCGGCGGAGCACCAATGGCGACGGGGAACCGAGCTCGGGACGGCGGGGTTATGGCGGCGCTCTGCGTGCGCGCAGCGAGAGGGAAAGAGGGTCTACTGGAGCGCAAATGGGGGAGAGGGTGAGGGCGAGTGGGGCTCGGGGCTCAAGTGGCCGAGGGCGAGGTGGGGCGAGCTCCCCACGCGCGACGTGGGCGCGAGGAAAGCGGGCGCGCGCGGCTCGGCGGCGGTTACGCGAGAACGGCGAAGCTGACAGCCGGGACCCGCGACGCAGAGAGAGAGAAGAAGTCAGGCGCGGGCGCGAGGAAAGCGGGGCTGACCGGGAGGGCCCACGGGCAGAGAGAGCGAGGGAGATGGCGCACGCGCGGGCAGGGGCGCCGACAGGTGGGACCGGGCAACCAGAGAGAGCGAGGGAGCGAGCGCGGAGACGGCGGCCGCGCCGACAGGTGGGCCCGCTCGCGCAGAGAGAGAAGGGGCGGGAGGGAGAGCGCGCGCGCGGGCGCGCGGGTTGGGCCTGGTGGGCCGAAAGGCCGAGCAGGCTGAGGTAACGGGCTTCTTCCCTTTTTCTTTTTATTTTGTAATTTCCTTTCTCTTTTCTTTTTATTTTCTCCATTTGATTCAAATTCAAATGTGCCACAAATTCAAATTAGACCTTTTGAGAATTATGCACCAAACAAAAGTGAAATCTAGGGTTCAACATGATGCAACAATTCATAGTCCCTTAGGGTTTAACCTATCACACTGCTATTACAAATAAAATAAGCATTTCTCTCCTATAGAAATGAGAAAGAAAAGATTGGGGAAGGGTGAGAAAAGAAAAGTAACACCTGAATTTGTGAATATGAGCAAAGAAATTTTATACCCCCAAATTCAGGGTGTTACATAGTGAGTCTAGTGATGATGATGACATAGATTATTCATGCTTGTTCAAGGGCTTAGATAGATCTAAGATAGATAAAATCAATGAATTGATTGATGCATTGAATGAAAAGGATAGGCTTTTAGAAAAGCAGGAGGATTTATTGTATGAAGAACATGATAAATTTGTAGAGGCACAAAAATCATATGCTTTAGAAGTAAAAAGAAATGAGGTGCTTTCTAGTGAATTATCTTCCTGTCATGAAACTATTGCTACCTTAAGAAGTGTTAATAATGATTTAAGTGCTAAACTAGAAGTAGCTAGTAAATCAAATTCCTGTGTTGAACATGTTGAAATTTGTACTAGGTGTAAGGATTTTGATGTTAATGCTTGTAGTGAACACTTAGTGTCAATTTCAAAACTAAATGATGAAGTGGCTAGTCTTAATGCCCAACTTAAGACTAGCAAGAGTGAAGTTGATAAAATAAAATTTGCAAGGGATGCCTACACGATTGGTAGACACCCTCAATTAAGGATGGTCTTGGCTTCAAGAGAGAGGCCAAGAACTTAACAAGCCATAAGGCTCCCGTCTTCGTCAAGGAGAAAGGGAAGGCCCCTATGGCTATTAATGCTAAAAAGAACCATGCTTTTATGTATTATGATAGGAGAAATGCTAGAAATGCTTATAATGATTTTGATTCACATGTTTATGATTCTCATGCCATGTTTGCTTCTAGTTCTTCTTATAAGCATGATAGGGATATGTGTAGAAGAAATGTTGTACATATGTCTAGGAGAAATATTGCTCATGTACCTAGAAAGAATGTTATTCATGCTCCTAGGAAAGTAGTGAATGAACCTTCTGTAATTTATTATGCTTTAAACACTTCCTTTGCTATTTGTAGAAAGGATAGGAAAATAGTTGCTAGGAAGTTAGGGGCAAAATGCAAGGGAGACAGGACTTGCATTTGGGTCCCTAAGGACATTTGTGCTAACCTTGCAGGACCCAACATGAGTTGGGTACCTAAGACCCAAGCCTAAATTTGCCTTGCAGGTTTATGCATCCGGGGGTTCAAGCTGGATTATCGACAGCGGATGCACAAACCATATGACGGGGGAGAAGAAGATGTTCACCTCCTACGTCAAAAATAAGGATTCCCAAGATTCAATTATATTCGGTGATGGGAATCAAGGCAAGGTAAAAGGATTAGGTAAAATTGCAATTTCTAATGAGCATTCTATCTCAAATGTATTCTTAGTGGAGAGTCTTGGATATAATTTGCTATCTGTTAGTCAATTATGTCAAATGGGATATAATTGTTTATTTACAAATGTAGATGTGACTGTCTTTAGAAGATGTGATGGTTCACTAGCTTTTAAGGGTGTACTAGACGGCAAGCTTTATTTAGTTGATTTTGCAAAAGAAGAGGCCGGTCTAGATGCATGCTTAATGGCTAAGACTTGCATGGGCTGGCTGTGGCATCGCCGCTTAGCACATGTGGGGATGAAGAACCTCCACAAGCTTCTAAAGGGAGAACACGTGATAGGTCTAACAAATGTGCATTTCGAAAAAGATAGACCTTGTGCAGCTTGTCAGGCAGGTAAACAGGTGGGAGGAGTGCATCACAGCAAGAATGTGATGACCACGTCAAGACCTCTGGAGCTGCTGCATATGGACCTCTTCGGACCCGTCGCCTATCTAAGCATAGGAGGAAGTAAGTATGGTTTAGTTATTGTTGATGACTTTTCCCGCTTCACTTGGGTGTTCTTTTTGCAGGATAAGTCTGAAACCCAAGGGACCCTCAAGCGCTTCCTCAGGAGAGCTCAAAATGAGTTTGAGCTCAAGGTGAAGAAGATAAGGAGCGACAACGGGTCCGAGTTCAAGAACCTTCAAGTGGAGGAATTTCTTGAGGAAGAAGGGATCAAGCACGAGTTCTCCGCTCCCTACACACCACAGCAAAATGGTGTGGTAGAAAGGAAGAACAGGACGCTAATCGATATGGCGAGGACGATGCTTGGAGAGTTCAAGACCCCCGAGTGCTTTTGGTCGGAAGCTGTGAACACGGCTTGCCACGCCATCAACAGGGTCTACCTTCATCGACTCCTCAAGAAGACTTCGTATGAGCTACTAACCGGTAACAAACCCAATGTATCGTACTTTCGTGTATTTGGGAGCAAGTGCTACATTCTAGTGAAGAAGGGTAGAAATTCTAAGTTTGCTCCCAAAGCTGTAGAAGGGTTTTTATTAGGTTATGATTCAAATACAAAGGCTTATAGAGTCTTCAACAAATCATCGGGTTTGGTTGAAGTCTCTAGCGATGTTGTATTTGATGAGACTAATGGCTCTCCAAGAGAGCAAGTTATTGATTGCGATGATGTAGATGAAGAAGATGTTCCAACGGCCGCTATACGAACCATGGCGATTGGAGACGTTCGGCCACAGGAACAAGATGAACGAGATCAACCTTCTTCCTCAACGACGGTACATCCCCCAACTCAAGACGATGAACAGGTTCATCAAAAGGAGGCGTGTGATCAAGGGGGAGCACAAGATGATCATGTGATGGAGGAAGAAGCGCAACCGGCACCTCCAACCCAAGTTCGAGCGATGATTCAAAGGGATCATCCCGTCGACCAAATTCTGGGTGACATTAGCAAGGGAGTAACTACTCGGTCTCGACTAGTTAATTTTTGTGAACATTACTCTTTTGTCTCCTCTATTGAGCCTTTCAGGGTAGAGGAGGCCTTGCTAGATCCGGATTGGGCGTTGGCCATGCAGGAGGAACTTAACAACTTCAAGCGCAATGAAGTTTGGACGCTGGTGCCTCGTCCCAAGCAAAATGTTGTGGGAACCAAGTGGGTGTTCCGCAACAAACAAGACGAGCACGGAGTGGTGACAAGGAACAAGGCTCGACTTGTGGCAAAAGGTTATGCCCAAGTCGCAGGTTTGGACTTTGAGGAGACTTTTGCTCCTGTGGCTAGGCTAGAGTCCATTCGTATCTTGCTAGCATATGCCGCTCACCATTCTTTCAGGTTGTACCAAATGGATGTGAAGAGCGCTTTCCTCAACGGGCCAATAAAAGAGGAGGTGTACGTGGAGCAACCCCCTGGCTTCGAGGATGAGCGGTACCCCGACCACGTGTGTAAGCTCTCTAAGGCGCTCTATGGACTTAAACAAGCCCCAAGAGCATGGTATGAATGCCTTAGAGATTTCTTAATTGCTAATGCTTTCAAGGTTGGGAAAGCCGATCCAACTCTTTTCACTAAGACTTGTGATGGTGATTTGTTTGTGTGCCAAATTTATGTCGATGACATAATATTTGGTTCTACTAATCAAAAGTCTTGTGAAGAGTTCAGCAGGGTGATGACGCAGAAATTCGAGATGTCGATGATGGGCGAGTTGAACTACTTCCTTGGGTTCCAAGTGAAGCAACTCAAGGACGGCACCTTCATCTCCCAAACGAAGTACACGCAAGATCTGCTAAAGAGGTTTGGGATGAAGGACGCCAAGCCCGCAAAGACGCCGATGGGAACCGACGGACACACCGACCTCAACAAAGGAGGTAAGTCCGTTGATCAAAAAGCATACCGGTCAATGATAGGGTCTTTACTTTATTTATGTGCTAGTAGACCGGATATTATGCTTAGCGTATGCATGTGTGCTAGATTTCAATCCGATCCTAAGGAGTGTCACTTGGTGGCGGTGAAGCGAATTCTTAGATATTTAGTCGCTACGCCTTGCTTCGGGATCTGGTATCCAAAGGGGTCTAACTTTGACTTGATTGGGTACTCAGATTCCGACTATGCTGGATGTAAGGTCGATAGGAAGAGTACATCAGGGACGTGCCAATTCTTAGGAAGGTCCCTGGTGTCATGGAACTCTAAGAAACAAACCTCCGTTGCCCTATCCACCGCTGAGGCCGAGTACGTTGCCGCAGGTCAGTGTTGCGCGCAACTACTTTGGATGAGGCAAACCCTCAGGGACTTTGGCTACAATCTGAGCAAAGTCCCACTCCTATGTGATAATGAGAGTGCTATCCGAATAGCGGAAAATCCTGTTGAGCACAGCCGCACAAAGCACATTGACATCCGGCATCACTTTTTGAGAGACCACCAGCAAAAGGGAGATATCGAAGTGTTTTATGTTAGCACCGAGAACCAGCTAGCCGATATCTTTACCAAGCCTTTAGATGAGAAGACCTTTTGCAGGCTGCGTAGTGAGCTAAATGTCTTAGATTCGCGGAACTTGGATTGAATTATAGCATACATGTGCTTACGCCTTTGATCATGTTCCTTCTGCATTTTGATGCTTACTATGGTGCTCAAGTTGTACAAACACTCCCTGGACCTCACAAGTCCGTTGCAAAGTGATGCACATGTTTAGGGGGAGATGTGTTACAACTTGATCCCTTGAGACTAACCATATGCTTGAGTTTGTTTGTTTTAGTCTCAAAAGAGCATTGAAAGGGAAAAGGTGGACTTGGACCATGAAAGACTTCCACTGCACTCCGATGAGGGGTAACTTATTCCAAGTTCATCTCATGAACTCTTATTGCCATTTGCTCTTAATTGAAGATTTTTGTGAGGCAATGGGGTTAAAGGGCCAAGATTTATCCCGTTTTGGTGCTTGATGCCAAAGGGGGAGAAAATAAAGGCCAAAGCAATAAATGGATCAGCTACCACTTGTGAAATTTGAAAATAGTAGAGTAGAGTTTTTGGTTTGTCAAAACCTTTTTATTGTCTCTTTTTGCTTCTTGTGGGGAGAAGTAGCAATTATGGGAAAAAGGGGGAGTTTTTGAAATCTTTGATCAATCTCTTTTGGAATGACTCTCTTTTTGCTTCAACATGTGTGTCTAACTTAGAGATAGAGATTTGAGTTTGATTTGCAAAAACAAACCAAGTGGTGGCAAAGGATGATCCATATATGCCAAAATTGATTCAAAATAAATTTAAGTTTTATTTGAAGTGAGTTTGCACTTGTTCTAGTGGCTTTATGTAGTGTTGGCATAAATCACCAAAAAGGGGGAGATTGAAAGGGAAATGTGCCCTTGGGCCATTTCTAAGTATTTTGGTGATTGAGTGCCAACACATGTGCTTAATTGTGAATTTATGTACATGGGTGAACAAGGTGCAAATCATGAGATAAAGGTATGTTTCTAAGCCTTAGTACATTGGTTTTATGTACTAATATATTTGTCTAAGTGTTAGAAACAGAAAGAAGAAGAAAAGAAAAGAGGAGAAAAGACTTGGCTGTGTGCTGCCAAGACCCAGCTCGGTCTGGAGCACCGGACTGTCCGGTGTGCACCGGACAGTGTCCGGTGCGCCAGGCCGACTCGGCGCGAACTGACCGCTCTCGGGAAATTGGCCGACGGCGTACGGCTAAAATTCACCGGACTGTCCGGTGTGCACCGGACTGTCCGGTGAGCCAACGGTCGGCCGGGCCAACGGTCGACCGCGCAATCTGCGCGGGACACGTGGCGGAGCCAACGGTCGGAAGATGTCACCGGACTGTCCGGTGTGCACCGGACATGTCCGGTGCGCCAACTGCGCCAGATCTTCCAACGGTCGGCAACGGTCAGAAGCGCCCGTTATGGAAACAAATCGGGCACCGGACAGTGTCCGGTGTGCACCAGACTGTCCGGTGCCCCCGACGACAGAAGGCAAGGATGGCCTTCCGGATTTGCTCTCAACGGCTCCTAGCTGCCTTGGGGCTATAAAAGGAGCCCCTAGGCGCATGGAGGAGACACACAAGCAACCTTTGAGCATTCTTGATCATCCACACTAAGTCTCTGCGCATTCGTTTGTTTTTCTAAGTGATTCGAGCTCTGTTCTAAGTGAGAACTCTAAGATAGTCTTGTGAGCTCGATTCTTGGCCGTGTGTGTGCGCTTTTGCTGTGGATTTGTGTGTGTTGCTTCCCTCCCTTACTCTGTGCTTTCTTTGTGATCATATACTTGTAAGGGCAAGAGACTCCAATTTGTGGAGATTCCTTGCAAACGGGATAGTGAAAGGAACAACAAAACACCGTGGTATTCAAGTGGGTCTTTGGACCGCTTGAGAGGGGTTGATTGCAACCCTCGTCCGTTGGGACGCCACAACGTGGAGTAGGCAAGCGTTGGTCTTGGCCGAACCACGGGATAAAACCACTGTGTCACCTCTGTGCTTGATTTTCTTGTGGTACTGTGTTTTGTTGAGACTTCACCTTAGCCACTTGGCAATAATTGTGCTAACACTTAACAAGTTTTTGTGGCTTAAGTTTGAAGTTTTTACAGGATCACCTATTCACCCCCCTCTAGGTGCTCTCAGTGCTCCCCCACGCCGGTGAGGGGAGGGCGTGGAGGAAGAAGGGGCTTGTCGCCTGCGGAGCTCGGACCTCTGGTTCTCGAGACGGAGGGAGGTCGTAGAGGAAGACGGGGCCTGCCACCTACGGAGCCTCGTCGGGTCTCGTCACCCTTCCGCTTGACCGCCGACTATGACGGTGGAGCCGTCCCGGTCTCCGAACTGCGGTGCAAGGGGAGGCGGCTCTGCAGAGACCACAGTGGCGGCGTTGGACTCAGTCAGGGGTGGAGCGCATCACGGGCGGTGGCGGTTGCAATGCCAAGTCGAGATCGAGAGTAAATCGAGGGTGATGTCGAGGCGGGATGGAGAGAAAATCGACGGACGGAGGAGGTTCGAGGGGAAGCGTGGGCAACAGAACGATCGGTCCAGATTGATGGGAGGCAGAACGGTGGGGAGGCAGAACCAGAGGAGGCAGACTACTCTTAGGTTCTTAATAAGTAATATAGATTGTATAGGTTTAGCCCCCACTGTGTTTAGGTGTTGTTTGGTTTGGCCTTTTTGCCAAATATTAGTTCACGCGGCTATGAGATGTCACTCCTTTGTTCGGCGTAGCTGGGCTACTAGAATTAGTTCACACGATGTCCGATTGGTACCTTCGTCGCTCGTACGACTCGTGATAGACCCAGTTATAACGAAGATCAACCATTGACTCATTGATTTATTAGTTCAGAACAATAGGTGACAGCAATAGTAATTAACATTGGTGTCCTATAAAAATGTTCAATAATTTAAAAATAAGTATATTTTATAAAATCTAGGACACCAATAAAATATTTTGCTAAAGCTTTAATTCTAGATTATAGGGCAACCCACTAGGGGTAGTACATTTGAGGCACTTGAGAGGGTGTCCTATATGATTTTGATAAAATTTTATAAAAAATCACTGTTAGAATAATTTTTTCTTTGTAGAACTCTATATCTTTACTACTCTATATGAACCTATTGTAGGCGTCCACAGTAGTGCACCACCGTTCTGCCCGCCGTGCTCGTCCTCCCCCACCCGCCCCGCCATCAGCGCCCCATTTTGCTCCGTCGACAACACGCCGCCACCAATCAACGCCCGCGCATCCTCGTCAATCAACGCCCGTGGATCCGCCACCCTCCTCCCCACCGCCACCGCAATCAACGCGGTCCTCCCCACGCGGATCCGCGGGCGTTCCTCCCCACCGCCGCCGCAATGGAAGGTCGACTGTACCGCGCCGTGGATCTGCCACCCAGTATCGTGCCGTGGATGGCGGACCTCCCAGTACCGCACCCGTGCTGTCCGCGGATCACTAGCAGCAGCAGCCACAGACCCAGACACCATCACCACCATCTCGAATTTGATGTCTCAAGGTCGCCGTGCCAGAGAGCTTGGGGGCTAGACGGACGACGCAGATGGCGGGGAGGTCTACGATAGGCTTAGGCCCTAGCGCAGGAAGTTGCTTGCGTCCATGGCTAGCTCTCGTGGTCCTTGGTTGTCTCGTGCCCTTCACGTTCCCCGTCGAGAAGGTTCGACCTTCTCTGATCTCCATCCTTCCCCTGGCAAGCTCGTCACTGCCATTCCGGCCGTGGGCGCTGGGGCTCGGCTCCTGCGTCGTCCTCATCTTCCTCAACACCTTCTTCACGTACGCACCCAACCGCACACCATCTCGGGGATCCTGGCGCAGATCCACAGTGCTCCCCACAGGGCGCTTCATGGCCGCCGTGCTGCCCCCCCCCCCCCCCCCCCGCGCAACCCCACTCCATGCCTTGAGTGGCCCGTCCTCAGCGTCATCCTTAGCGTCTTCTCCTGGCACAACGAGATCATCAACGTCTGGATGTACGGATCCACTGCCGGCTCGCCTCGGCTCATCTCCTGAACCGACATTTCTTCGTTCCTGTGGTTTCCTATGTCTCACTGCCGAAGCCTAAAACCGATGCTCTTGTGGGTGCAGGCACCTGCTCGAGTTCATACTGTTCTTCGACCTCAACTTGATGCACCTCGACCAGTATTTCACCCAGGTGGCTGGTCTGATTGGGCACCTCTCCTGGTGAGACACAACTACTCTTCAGATTTCTCTACTTAATCATCTTATGCCATTGCGAATTAGTCGACATCGTTTGAGGCTTCTCGCCATTCAGTGACAATTGAGCACCATGAGTTAAAAACCTAGAGGCAATGAGGTACACGGTTCTTGTAGGTTGAATTTCTATCCTACTGTCAGGTCAAATTACCTATCGAGAAATTGCTCCATGCCTTGAAAATTTTGTGCTAGAATGTGAAAGAAAATTTAGTTCTTCCATTATGGATGTATGAAGATGCGGCAATGATCAGAATGTTTTGACGAGTCACGTTGAGGCTAGAATAGGACACTCTACATTGCAAAGCACAAATCATCCATTCATATTAGTCTGTGTTTGTTTTCAACGGCAACAAAGTGAGCACAAAAAACAAGGCTAATAAAAATTAGCTACAGGCGTTAGATTATATACCAAGGTTGATGGACCAAAGCCTGTTTCACTGCTATCAGTCTCACCAAAATCTACACTAAATATGATATTGCTTTGGAAAATCTGAAATAACTGCATACTCATGTCAATTAAAAGAGTACAGGCACATGTTATTCCAATAATTTTTGGTAGATAACTATGAATTGTGTCGGACATCATGTTTGGTAGGAGTGTCAGGTTCACTTATGTTGTTTCTATGCGTTGAAACATCAAAAACCAAGAAGCGGTGAAAAAAATCAAGATTTCTCTGTTTTACTGACAAATTTTGATATTACATTTTCTCTGATCAATTCCAATAATTTTTACTTCTATATATAATTTTGCTCCTTCAGTCTATTCACCATTTGATGCAGCCAGGTAATCTGTAATTGTGTATGTACAATAGTGTCGGCGTTTCGACCCCGGGGGGGTCCCTGGACCGACGAGTAAATTATCGTTGCGTGTCCCAGCCCAGATGGGTCGGCGCGAGACGGAGACACAAGGGGAGAAAAACAGTGAGGGGAAACCCGCGGCCTCGTGTTGTCCTGCGCCCAGGGCGGATGCGCTTGCAGTAGGGGGTTACAAGCGTTCGCGAGGGAGAGAGAGAGACAGGGGGCGTGAGGCTGCCCGTTCTCCCGCGCGGCCACCTCCTTCGTATGAGAGCCCTGGACCTTCCTTTTATAGGCGTAAGGAGAGGGTCTAGGTGTACAACGGGGGGGGGGTGTAGCAGTGTGCTAACGTGTCTAGCAGAGAGGAGCTAGAGCCCTATGTACGTGCCGACGTAGTTGTCGGAGAGGTGTTGGAGCCCTGTTCATGTGGCGTCGTGGCTGTCGGAGGAGCGCTTGAGCCCTGTAGAATCACAGCTGTCGGAGCTGTCAGATCCTTGCTGACGTATCCTTGCTTCCGTAGGGGGCTGAGAACCACCGTTGTCATGGAGCACGCGGGGTGCCATCATTACTTGTTTTACCGGGGCGAGCCAGATGGGACGCAGGTCTTGTTCCCCGTAGCCTGGGCTAGCTAGGGGTAGGGTAATGATGGCCTCCCCTTGTGGCGTGGTTGGCCCGAGCGAGGTGGTGACTCCTCCGAGGTCGAGGTCGAGTCCGAGCCCTGGGGTCGGGCGAGGCGGAGACCTTCTTCCGGAGTCGAGGTCGAGTCCAAGCCCTAGGGTCGGGCGAGGCGGAGACCGTCTTCCGGAGTCGAGGTCGAGTCCGAGCCCTGGGGTCGGGCGAGGCGGAGACCGTCTTCCGGAGTTGAGGTTGAGTCCGAGCCCTGGGGTTGGGCGAGGCGGAGACCGTCTTCCGGAGTTGAGGCTGAGTCTGAGCCCGGGGGTCGGGCGAGGCAGAGATCGTCGTTCGAGGCGAGGTCGAGTTCGAGCCCTGGGGTTGGGCGAGGCGGAGATTCCTATGGCTCTCGAGGCTGGACTTGGTTGTTGTCAGCCTCACCCTGGCGGGTGGCACAGCAGTCAGAGCAGCGCAGGCGACGCTATTTTCCTGTCAGGTCAGTCAGTGGAGGGGCAAAGTGACTGCGGTCACTTTGGCCTTGTCGACTGAAAAGCGCGTGTCAGGATAAGGTGTCAGGCGATCCTTGCATTGAATGCTCCTGCGATCCGGTCGGCTGGTGAGGCGATCTGGCCAAGGTTGCTTCTCCGTGAAGCCTGCCCGAGCTGGGCCTCGGGCGAGCCGAAGGTGCGCCCGTTGCTTGAGGAGACCCTCGGGCGAGGCGCAAATCTGCCTTGGTCTGCCGTTCCTGCCCGAGGCTGGGCTTGGGCGAGGCGAGATTGTGTCCCTTGAGTGGACGGAGCCTTAACTGGAATTGCGCCCATCAGGCCTTTGCAGCTTTGTGCTGATGGGGGTTACCAGCTGAGATTAGGAGCCTTGGGGGTACCCCTAATTACGGTCCCCGACAAATAGCACAATATGAACATACTTAGTAAGTATGTAGAGAGAATTAGTTTTTTTGGCTTGTGGTACAAGAACAATGGAGATCTGTACTTCCCTTAGTTTCTTCCTCATAGACATTTTTTCTTCTCTTTCTTACATGATACGTAGTATAAACAGAAGATATATGAAATTGGATATGCCAGATTTACAAACTTATTAAAATATGTCGAATTATGTTCATGGTTAGTATTATTATAAAAGTTTGGATACGTTTGAACAACTATCCCATATAAAAATGTTTACCTATGTCATATAAAGAAAATCGTATCAATGCACGGACACCTAACTATATGAAACATACTTCAGCTTGCATGTATTATTGGAGTTTCCAACTGTGATCAATGGTCTATATGCATATGCTTATTGAGTACGATGTCCACACCTGCAAGTGACTCTGCGTCTCCGCCAGTTCCAGAGCACCAACAATACCTACAGTGTCGTCAAGTCTGGCACCGAGAAGGTACTTGTTCCCTTCGCATGCAACTGCTTGTATTGCTTCTTGATTTGTAATCTGTAATGGCTTATATGAGAGTAGGGTATATTCATACTTCAAATTTCTTGATCTATCTCCTAGGCCTATTTGATTTAACAGCTTGCATGCTAGGATGTATGGTCTGCATTAGGCCTATAACACCATAGCTAACACATACACTGATACATAGAGCAGTCATAATGCAATTAAAGTCTAACACTCCGTTGCAGAGCACTTAGGGTTAAACTGATTTAACTTGATAAGACTCTTAAAACAGGTCTGTTCCATGTTTATCGCCTTAGCCTTTGGGCATATTTGGATATGGAAGGTATATACTCTTTAGATTTTCTACATTTTGGATAATAACTGGTAAAGCCCCATGTGAATTGACTATGAGAGTTAGTCACCCAGTCGGTATCAACTATATGTTTATAAGGATTTTAAAGATCTGTTTGCTTGAACAAATAAGTTTTGGTTTCACTGATCCGATGAGTGTACATATATTCATAGAACAAACAACTTTTGGCACAGTCGCACAGATCCACTTCTTTCCTCAGCCCTCACAATCGAACTCCATGCACAAATGAACAACAAAATAACGTAAAACAAACTACAAGAGTGATTTTGTCTTCTGTTATCCATTGCAAACCAACTATTATCCAATTGTACAGCTGGGACTGGACCATTGGAAACTCCACCATTGGGACTTGGGAACTCTTAAAAGAACCATAATTGTAATTATTTTCTAATTTTCATTATCACTCTTTTGAGATCAACATTAAAAGTTACCACGCGTTGTAATCTTTTGAGCAAGGTATTTGACTTTTTATTTAATTTTATAAAACTTGATTTTGTAAGAAGTCAAACTGGTTTACATGTTTTAGCTTGAAATTCACAAGCCGCTCAAGGTCATCAGCCATCGCTTCCGTAAGTTCATCGTTGTTGCGCCGCTCAACGGCCATCGCTCTTCTCCGGTGCCGAGGAAGCACTACATGGAGATTTTGGCTGAATATTTATTCAGCTGCCATGCATTTTTGTCCCTTATTTTAATACGGGATGTTGGAAAATCAACAAGCTTCATTGTTCTCAAGCAATCAGCGCTCTCCTTTGGAATCTCAATAGTGGCGTTAGAGCTCAAGTGGCGATACATGCGAAATGTACTTGTACAGGACCTCATCGATCATATGAACTGAAAGGAACCAAACATGTAGGAGATTTTGTCATTAGGGTCATTATAGAGGTGCCGCCGAGGCATTTCTGTGTTCTCTCGTTTTCAGGCTAAAAGGCATGACCTATAATGTTACGCCCTTCGCCGAGATTTTATCTTATTGCTTTCAGATTGGAATCCAGGTGCTTCCAATTTGTTTGGTACTCGTACTCTTTGTTTTGTCCTCTTGTGTGACCTGGAATGCGTATATCATGCTCTTGCTCTCATGACTTCATCTTTCCTGTCAAAAGAAGCTATGTGATTTGTTTGTGAATTAACTGCTCTGCCATTCATTCTATCACTTTTTCAGCTTTAAGATCGGAAGCTGATATCAAGTGTTTGTGTACACAATTTTTCTAGGAATCAGATCCTGTTTAATATATAAGTTACTGGCCAATGATTATGGATCTTGCTAGTAGAACGATCTGATCCGCGCGTCTGTATTCTGTAAAGTTCTTACGATTATTTTTATTTTGTGTATCTGATGCCACATTGTGGGTAAATCCAGAGACCTATTTTGTAAAAAGTAGTAATATGGTCTAGTGCTGCTGGGTAAATCTAGAGATCTATTTTGTAAAAAGTAGTAATTTGAACACCTTTTTGGACTGTCTTATAAGTGGCTTCTATATTTCACTGCACATTTCAGCAAATGGAACCAGCGAAACAGATAAAGGTCATGAAAGGATTCTAGAAACGATCAACACAGTTGGACATGACGGTAATAACATTGACACTGCTGATTTTTGTTTATGTTACTTGAAAGTGTAAAGATCTCTTGTGTCATATAATTTATGCTATAGACATGAATCAACTAGACAATGTAAAACATTAAAGGCACTGTAAAACATAATGAGCATTATGTATCAGGTTTTGATCCGAAGTCCTGACCAATATGTCGCACATGTTTGAATTGAAGCTTGTATCCCTGATGTAGAACAGTGAACAGTTACCATTCACAAGCTATCACAACCTCTTAGCATCCTCAAAACATTGCCTTTTCGTTTCATTTACAATATTTGCAGCTTGCTACCGTGCAAAACTATAATATGCAATAGCATGTTGTTGATTTTTTCTGAGGGATCAGAGTGCAATACCAAATCTAGGACTGTATGCCAAAAGAATGTGTTGTATGCTTATAGTTGTCTCACATTGAAATGTGTTCGTTTCTATTCAGCTTGAGATGATGTCTAATGCTATTGATGAAACACTTGACAAAGATGAGGCGGAGGAGGAAACAGAAGAGCTTACAAACTAGGTTAGCTAGCTCATGATCCTATAACTCAGTACCTCATGTGTTAGCTAGCTCATCAGGATATAGGTTGACGGGTCCTGGTCTAGGCAGAGTTGTTTGCATGTTTTTGTGCATTACGCCCTTGCATCTCCTATTTGTTTCTTTAATGGGAAGTGGACTGAAGTTATGTCTGATGATGCTCAGTGAAGTAAATTCAGTTCTTCTGCTATTTTGATTTGCTTTTACATGTGTTTCAGTTACAGTCCGCTACTACATTTGTCTGATGATGCTCAGACCATATTGGGAGTAATTTTGCTTGATCATGTGCATAATGCATGATTGGAGTTGGTGCAAATGTATATCTTCAGTCAGCTTGTACTGCTTGCTCACAAACTTCCTTCTTGTCCTTATTCACAGTTGTCAAAGTGTCATAATTCCTAAATATGCTATTTCTTAATATATTGATTGTTCTATCTCTATCTTTTATTTTCTCTTTCAAGGACTGAAGTAATACGTTAAGTGGATCTGTTCCACATGCTCCTGATAACCTATCCAATCTTACATCATTACAAGTGTTATTATTTGGGAAAATCCATCGAATTGTTCAATCACCATCTCGTGTGTTCAATCATCTGAAGGAAATAGGATTATCAATTTTGAGTTGTGCAAGTTGATATGTTAGGCATATTTCATTCCCGATGTGATGCCAATCATCTGTACTCTTTAGTTTTTATCGGTTGCCGCTTATGTTTTAGTGACCTTGCTTGTTTGGAAAAAATATTATCATTCGAGAATGCTACCAGCGTGTAGGATCTGATGTTCCTATTGCGACACATATTTTCTGGGTTCTCTAGGCGTGCTGTTTTTGTGTACAAAATTTGGAATGCTAAACTTATATTTTGTTAGTAGAATGATGATCGGTTGTTGATATAGGGAACCACATTATGGTTTTGTAGAAAAAGATACTTTGTAATTTCCTCCATTGATAGTTCTTAAATATTAGAGCTAAAATTCAAATTTAATGTATACAGTTTGAAGAACCAGAGATGTTTTGACAGTGCCCAAAAGTTTGGCTATGGAGGATGTCTAGAAGAATCTGATATGAGATTCACATCAAAAAGTTGATGAGCAAGTCTACAATTTTTCCTGATGGTAACTACCTGAAGGCTTACATTGAGATAGAAAAGACAACACCTATTCTGGTTTTATGTTCAATCTAGAGTTCTACACAAGTGCGGTTCATTTTGATACTCATTTCCATTTGCTTTCAGAGCTCGTGCACATTACATTTCTATTATATTATATTTCTGGATCTATAATTGGATATTGATATTATGCTCCTGCCATGAAGTGCAATGCATCGTGCTAACTGTACACTAATATGTAACAGATGGTCGAAGATAGAATTGGCCTTATCAACCGACTCAAGAGTTTTAGTGTGTTCTGTGGATGATCTAAGACCAGTACTTGACAACGCACGGGCTGTGACGCACGAGCTGATTTGTGCGTGAAAGCGAAAGAATGCGTTGCCAAAACCAGAGATTATAGACAGTTGTTAGCTCTCAAATCTATCAATGAAAAACCAGAAGTATATATTTAAAATTAGGTGGAGCGAGCCGTGATGACTGAAGTTATGTGTTTAACGTAGATGGCGACGGTTTTTCTCCCACTTTCGTGTAGAAACAAGTATATTTTAAGTCCGGATAAAATCGGCGCAACAATTGCAAGTGGATTTCATTGCTTTTCTTCTTAAAACAACACATGTGCTTACAAATATGCACGCGAGCACATGTTTAGCTAACTTCTTTCCATGCATGCACAATTTTAAATTACAGCGTACCTGTACCATGCCACTTTGTACCGCTAGCTTGCCTTAATCTCTACTACTCTATATGATGATACCGAGGGCGTCCACCGGCATCACCACGGTTCTGCCCTCGCCCTCCCCCGCCAATCTCGCAGCGGCGCCCGCCCCCGACATCCTCGCCTCCGCGCTCGCTCTCCCTGAATGGAAGGCACCATTTAGCATTTAGGGATCCTTCGCTTCCGCCATCCTCGGGCTCGCCCCGCTCAAACTCGATGGGCCTCGCCCCTGTCTCTACACGCGCGTCTTCCTTCCCCCGCTGCAAGGCCACGCCCCACCGCCCCTCGACCGCCTCCACCGCACACCCCCGCCCTGCCATCCTCGCCCTCAATCGCTCGGTCCAGGCATAGATGGAAGTCCCAGGCGCATCCGCCCCCTCGCATCCCCCACGCCTGCGCCCCCTCCCATCCCCCTCGAGATAGCCGCCTCGGCCCTCCTCGCAGACACTGTCGTACCGGGTCTGTACTAGCCGCCTCCCCCGCTCGCGAGGCCACCGCTCATGAGGTCGCCCCCTCCCCCCTAGCCGACCCCCGAAATATTGCTTTCGGAGGACCCCGCCGAGACCAAGGTCCTGACCCACGAGGAGATGCTGATGCTGCCCATGGGGCCCTAGGTGCGCTCGGTCGCGGGAGCGGTCCCACGGCGGTTTCGACGACCCTAGAGAGGCGCCGGAAGAGAGCACCCATATATTTAGCAGTCACCACTGCCACACGCGAGGAGACGAAGCAAGAAGGCGCGCAGGTGCGGCGACGGTGCTCAGGTGCGTGGAAGGATACAATTTGGGGCTGGTTGGATCTCCGCGCCTACTCTGGTCTTATGGTGGAACGATGGTTCCTCTTTTTCCTTGTGATAGTTTGACGGTGCTCTTGGTTAAGCTATTATGTGGTTGTTGTTGCAGGCTCCGGGCTGGTGGCGTCGCCGGCAAGCACAAGAAGGCCGCCACGAGCGGCAAGGCCAAGCGTCCGCCCTCCGCCTTCTTCGTCTTCATGTGAGTTCACGCTGCCTCAGTGAGTCATTTACTCAAATCTCTAGATCTATTCTCTATTTTTGTTAAGAGTCTATGGATTCCCGATTATTGAACGTGTTGTGGCGTTTGTTTGCTTTTCAGGTCTGAATTCAGGCAGGAGTATCAGGTTCAACACCCTAGCAACAAGAGTGTTGTGGATGTTAGTCACCTTGCACTCTGCTCTCCCTTTATTTTTTGGTGCGTTTGCAGATGTCTTCTTTGTTCATGTTGGTGGATCAGGTGAGCAAGGTAGCAGGGGGAAAGTGGCATGCTATGTCAGATTAAGTAAGTAGATCTCTCGAATACCCAGATCGACTTTGTGTTTTGGATTTAGATTTATCTATTGTGTGTCTCCTTTGTCGTTATTTTTTAGCTCAAAATGGGTGTTTATGCACAATGTTCAGGTTTATTTGGCTGGTTAGGGCACCTAACCAAATTGAAGGATATAGTTTGGGGTTCGAGCAATGACTTTGTTCCTAAAATTCAGCCATGCTAATTTTGAATTTTGTTGTTCTACACGCACTGATAGTAACTTCTTTTGAAATTTGGGGATCAATCTGTGAAGAGGGCTTTAGGTTATGTTATTGTGGTTTTCTATGTAAACTTACCACACCTTTTGAAAATCACTCTCAACCTAAAATGGGGTTTGAAAATGGAAAACTAAGTCATTTTTAGGCTTTAGAATTTACAAGTAAACTTGGGATTTGGGCTGCCACCCATTTTTCTTATGTGTTCAATGGTTGCTTTCTATGGTGTTCAAAATTATTGTTTGTATTGGTAGCCTACTATGAAGACTGCTTAAATCTGTCACCGTGAATCCCTACTTATGAAGATTGTCAACTTATGAAGACTGCAGCTTGGTCTGTGTTATTTTCACCGTTTTGACATATGAAGCAACCATTGAACAAACTTTAGCTTTGCGACGTATTGAGGCTGACAAACAACATATATAACTTACCATAACCTCTCTATTCACGTGAAAAACTAGATTGGAATTCAGAAGATCACATCGTAGTTGCTCTTGCTTCTATAATTTTTATGATACTACAAATACATAGGATTGGTAGTTCAGCAATTGCACCAACTGGTAGTTCATTTACATATATTCAGTCATGCATGATCATGGCTTTGCCAACGATGTTGTTAAAAGAATCTCATTTTGAACATGAGGACGTGGAGTTGTTTTTGCATGAAGAGGATTTCTCGGATAATTTATAAATGTAGTTCAGATTTAAAAGAATTCATCCATATTACCATGTTCTAATAAGAAACCACTGAAATATGATTTCCTAACCAAACCTGGTAGTTTCTTTCTTTTCTATTATTTTTGCATAGAATAAATCTAATGAAATGATCATTAGCAGCACTGTACTTATTGCTGGGACATAAATCATCCTGAGGTCATCTTCACAAGTGAGCAATCTAGAGCTTGAAAAATGTCAGCTCTAGAATTCAGGAATTCCTACCAGCAAGTAAGGAGAGGGCATGTTTTCACTAACATTCTTGATTCGCCTATATTTTCCATGTCCTGATCCTGTTAGTGATTTTTTGTGTATTTTTTATTGGACTTGACCATGTAACTTCACTCAGTTGATTTTGAGTCTCACTTAGAAGATGACCATCTAAACGAGGTCATCTTCACTCAGTTGATTCTTGATTCGCCTACAAACTTGTCTAGCATACCTTGAGTGACCTCGTTTGAGGCCTTGACAGCCACCTCAGTCTTGTCAGGTAAAGCCCCTTTGTAAACCTCACCAAATCCTCCCTTGCCAAGGGACAATGAATTGTTCATGGTTATTTTGCCGAATTCGTCTTTTGTGAATATTTTTAGAGTTTTCATGTTTTAAGCCTCTCACTTCCATTGCTTCTCTCGACCGCTTCCAGATCTATCTGCTTCAGCATATAGCATACCCCAATTCCAAGTATGATAAAAAAATACGGAAGCACCAACAATGATTCCTGTAAAAAATATGGCAGCAGCATATACAAATCAAATAAGTTTGGTGGAATAACTTCAACGCCTAAATAAGAAGTTCAAATCAAGATTCATGTGTGTGAATAACTGGTGGCCTAAGCTTTTAACATAATCTAAGGATTACAAAAACAAATCAATGGTTTGGACCATGGTATTGATTAGTATTTGATAATTACCAACTTTTGACAACAACCTCTTATTTGATCCATTGGTTGCACATATCCTCTATAATAGTAGAGATATAAGCTGAGTTTTTTTATCTTACCTGTTTCGGCAATACTAGATTATGCCCTCTCTCATGTCTATAAAGAGCCCCGAACCATCTGCTAAAAAGGGCTTAATATTAGGTGTATTTTGACAGATAGGAAATATAAGACCATACAAGAGAACCACAAGTTGTTACTAGACAATTAGGTTATAGCTACAAGTAGTCATATGTTCTAACAATTTAGTTGCTTGGTAGTTATACAGTGTGTTGTCGTTGGGCTTTATTTTCTTTGTGGTGAATAAAAGCAGCCCTCACCACTCACGCACAACCACAAGACGTTTCTTGCTAGATTTGACAATGTCTCTGCGTCCAAAATCCTAAATCTCTATGGTGTAGTGCAGCACAGAAGGTGCTTCGTTCGTTGCAGGTTTGGCGTGGAGGCAAGGGGCAAAGGGAGAGATTACTGTATTTTCCTGTTGATTCTGAAAACTAAGAAGAAGAAGAAGAAAATGATTCAAAATCTCTCCTAAACCTTATGAGCAGAGCGAGGGCGTCCACAAAGCCTCACCGTGCCCCCGCCCGTGCACGTCTTCCTCCCTGCATCCCGCCCCCGCCCGCGCGCGTCTTCCTTCCTTGCATCCCGCCCGCGAGCACGCGCCCCCACCAACCCCGCCCCTGCCCGGGCGTGTCTTCCTCCCTACATCCCGCCCTCGCCCACGCGCGTCTTCCTTCCTTGCATCTCACCCGCGACTCGATGGCAGATGGCGGGATCCGCGAAAGCGCCCCCACCAACCTCTTATTTGCTATGGAATAGGGATTATATTTGGGTGTATGCTAACGGGTAACAGTTCACCCAGATCCTCCTCCACTTGACTCTGTCTCTGATGAACCAAACAATTAGATAGTCTCTGCGTGCTGACCTCTAAATGTTTCAATGCAGCATGACCATCAACTCGAATGAGCGATTCTAAGTCTAGGCAGTGATCGCAGTTGACCATTTACTCTACTAGCTAGTCCATACATGTGTTCATCAACGACCAGTCCTATGGTACTGTATGTCTAAACCTCAATGCTACCCATAAAAAATTTGCATCTCGTGGTTTACTGATGGAACATTTCTTTAGAGTTCTTCAAAAACAGGCACCGTATATGGTGGCTACGACAGTCCCAAGCTAACATACAGTTGGCATGTGAAGATGTGGCAAGGCAGCAACAAGAAATTCAGAACCAGGCGGCCTCCATGTAAGCTCATAGCACCGGAAATTCATAACACTTCTTTATTAGTAATATCCCCCTTTGCCCTGAAGATGAGCAAGGTTTATTATTTTTCTACTTGATTTCACTATTGTTCTTCCTTTTGTAAGCACATTTAACGTTTGATACAAGAATTAGCTAATAAAGATGTCATTTGCAGTGGCTCGCTCTTTACAAATTCCAATTGGTTTAATTTGCATTTGACGAGGACAAAGCACTAAATGATGGTTTGGTGCAGGCTCAAGCATGAAGCATCACTTAAGCGGGATGATAAGGTATATTCAGATTTATCCTTTACAATATGTAAAGGCATTTAGTAGAGCCTTTTTTAACTGTGCTGCACTCTTGCCCTTTATGAGCCTTTTTTCAAAAGAACCTTATGTTTTCAAGTAAATTTATCATGTATGACTAAATTTACTGCTGTGGATACCTCTTTAGTTGAGATTTCAATTTTTTAACAATGAAGCTAGCTTAATAAGTTGGACCAAAGGGCTCCTAAATATGGTCTACGAAGAGAAATGGCACTATTGTTGGCTAACTAGAATGACCTAATTAGTCTTAATATACTATAATTGTGTTAATTTTGGTTGAATGACAGACTACTCTTTTGGTAGTAGGTTCATAGGCTGAAGTAAGCTATTATACAGATGGCTCCACTTAGATATCCACATGATGCAATTATCGGTTGTATACACATGTTTTTTACCTGCAGGCACAAGTCTTCTTTCCTGATATGATATTCTTTTATTATGTATTGGTGGTATAGGTTCAATATCAATTGCATGTCGCGGAGATGGAGGCAGTTAGCGTTGCAATGCCTCCTATTTATGTAAATCACGGTAATGGTGGTGGGCCAGCTGTTAAGGATATACATATGGAGAAATTTAGTGTCACTATTGATCTAATTCAAGAAGCCACTTTAACAATCGTATTTGGAAGGCACTATGGTGAGTATTTTGTGTTGTTTGATAGATTTCAGTACGTAAGATTGTGTCCGAGGCCTAGAAAGCATGCATGTACGGTTGTACCTTTATAAGTTTTCAATGAAATGATACTATACAAGTTTCAGAATTTCTTACTTAGCAGATTAGTGAGCACCTTCCAAGATGATGCCTGCAACTTTGATGTTTTTTCCTGTATCGACTAATATATTGCATGTGGTCTGTGTTGGTTACATGCGCTTGTCTGCAATAGATTACATATATATTATTCTATTTTTCTTAACAGATTCTAAATGTTAGTGGTTGTCCAAGTTTCCACATGTGTGTCGCGTAATCTCACACATCTTCCAGGTTTGTGGACTCAAGTGGTCTTATGACAATCGCCAGCTTGCATCCAAAGGCAATGAGAAAGGAGTAAGATGTCTGTTGATATGTTTCTGTTAGTTTAGAATGCACTATTATTAGGACTCTACACTGTTGTTTTCCCATACTAATGGTTCCCCTTGTCTAGCTTTTTGATTGGAATCCACATTCAGTACAACCAGTACTGAAGTATATAAGCACACAACAGATGTCAAAGCTATTGCCATTTGTAAAAAAAATGTTGGGCATTTTTCTGTATCTTACATAATGACCTTTTTTCCTTCACAGGTCTAGCAAAGATGATTTTTAGTTAGGAAACAGAGGATGCTCTGCTTTTGTCTGTTCATGCAGTGGATGCTTATTTGTCTGCTCCTAAGCTTAGTCCCGCATGAAGGATCTCCGTGCTTTTGTATTCATAGTGACATTGCAAGGGATATATGTTGTTTGATTTACGGTGTCGTGTCATGTGTATAAATTTTATGCTTTGTTTGATTTGTGGTACCACATAGATAACGATTCCATATGTTTCCTCGTAGCATCGCACGGGCATAAACCTATTTGTACATAATTATCGTGGTATTATAGGTTCCCGTTGCAACGCACGGGCACTCACCTAGTCCTTTACTAGGTGAATTCCCGTGCATTGCAATGGAAACATATAATATCATGATAACTTATTACTAATGTGTGTTATACTATTACGAGAAAAGGTTACATAATCCATTCGGATGGAATTAATGAATTCGAATCTGGATCAAACAATTTCTACATTTCTAAAGGATAGTCTCTTTCAGCTATCGTACACACAGACTTCAAAACGTTTGCGACCTCTAGCAATTAAGAGCATCTCCAACAAATCTATTTAGATCCCAATATCTCAGATTAGTATCTCCCTAACCATATTTGAGATCTAAACAAATACCATTCTCTAACAACTCCCTAGCGATCTCCCCAAAAAGAATTAAACTTCCATGCATGGCACGCAGTAGCTCGGACTTCTTTGAACTGAACTGATTAAGTCAGCAACATATCCAATATTAATGTGTGTGTTCATTCATCTGATAGGAAGGTACACAGAAGGGTCAAAGGAGCAAGCTCGGTATTGAAGACCATGTTCTCTGAGTTGAGTATGGCAAAAGTTATTCTAAATAAAACTATTATCTATATCATGATGAGGACACAAATACTTCAGCAAATATTTCTAGATATCTCCACGCGAACAGGTAGTTGTTGCACGCCATATCAGGTTGTTGTTAAATCCAATACTGTCAGAGCTACTGCGCGCCATGCATGGGCAATGACGCCCACAAGCCAACGTTTGGGTCGTGCAACACGGTGCAAAAGGAGAAGCCGACACCGGAGGCGGTGTACCTGCTGGTCGGGGCAGAGCCGACAAGCGGAGTCCGTGTGTGCGTGAGCGCGAGGAGCGTGACGTAGTCATGACTCGCCAAAGGCCAACATCGGGTGCCAAATGCAGTCACAACTAGACCAAGGGCAACCCCGGGCAAGAGAGGCAGTCACGACTCGCCCGTGGCCAATCCTGGGCGGGAGACACAGTCACGGCTCGCCCGACCCCGGGCGAGTCACGACTGCATCTCCCCCCCCCCCCCGCCCGGGGTTGGCCTCAGGCGAGTCTAGACTGTGTCTCCTGCCCGAGGTTGGCCTTAGGAGAGTCGTGACTGCGTCTACTTCCCGAGGTTGGCCTCGGGCGAGTCCTGACTGTGTCTCCCACCCACCGTTGGCCTCGAGTGAGTCGTGATTGCGTCTCCCACCCACCGTTGGCCTCGGGCAAGCCGTGACATCGTCTCCCGCCCGTGGTTGGCCTCGGGCAAGTCGTGAGTGCGTCTCCTATCCGAGGTTGGCCTCGGGTGAGTCATGACTGCATCTCCCGTTCAGGGTTGGTCTCGGGCGAGTCATGACTATGTCTCCAACCGCCACTCGGGGTTGGTCTCGGACGAGTCGTGACTGCGTCTCCCGCGCGGTCGCCCGGGGTTGGTCGCGGGCGAGTCGTGACTATGTCTCTCACCCACCGCCCGAGGTTGCCCTCCGACGAGTCGTGACTGCCTCTCCCGCCCGGGGTTGGCCTTAGACGAGTCGTGACTGTGTCTTCTACCTGTCGTTGGCTCCGGACGAGTCGTGACTGGATCTCCCGCCTGAGGTTGGCCTCGGGTGAGACGTGACTGTGTCTCCCGTTCGCCGTTGATCTCGAGCGAGTCGTGACTACGTCTCTTGCCCGAGGTTGGCTTTGGGCGAGTCGTGACTGGCCTCGGGCGCGACTGCGCCTCCCGCCCCCGTTAGCCTCGGACGAAAATTCTGAAATTCTGAAACTAGCCCGTTTTTTTGTTACATGGGCTAAATTTTAACCACTGGCATATCATATGTTTGAATGCTGGTAATATTAATATAGTCTAATTATAACACTAGTTATAGAGAAGAAACCATAAATAATAGTTTCACCGGCTCTAACACTTTAATGCAGAGAAATAACTCTCTGGCTCTAAGGTAAAAGAAATAACTCTAAGCCAGAGCCTTGCCAACAGGACCTTTAGTACATGGCTCTGTCAAACTGACCTTTAGTAGATGTACATATTTGTTGAACAAAAATGCAAAAAAAAAAACAATTTATTGGATCTCCTTGACAAATAAATCGATCGGTGCACCGTTATCCCATCAACATGTTTGAGGCATCGTACATACAGCAGAACTGCTTTCAGTTCACCAGTAACTTGTGCCGTCGACGGGTCTAGCTTCCATTGACCATCCTACAGTTCTTTCTGATCTCACCCTGGCTCCCCGTCAGCACTTGGATGTTCCCCATGTTGACCATGGACCTGGCGAAGCTCCTGAAGAACTCCTTCTGGCTGGCGGCGAACCGTCCGACGATCGGCGCCGTGGGCGCGCCGGGCGTCGACAGCAGCTCCTGGTCGGACTGCAGCGTCCCACGGCGCGCCTCGATGTTGGTGTAGTAATTGTTGTCGAAGGTGTCCGGCGTGGTCGGGTCGAGGTCGTTGAGCGCCGACGCGTTGCCGCCCCTCGGGCACCGCAGGGAGAGGAACGCCCGGTACCCCCTGTCCAGCGTCGGGTCCGGCCGGTTCGTCCCGCTGAAGTTGTAGAGCCGCGCCGTCACGAACTGGCACTGCACGCGCCCGAACGTGTGCGCCCCTGCAATGCATCCGCCGTCGTTGTGACGCCATGTTCGTGCTGTGCAGGTGCAAGAATCACGAGGCATGCATCGCCGGTTTTCTCTCCCCTTTTTTTTACCTGAGAGCGCGACGAGGTCGGTGTCGTCGAGGCCGACGGCGCCGAACTTCTGCTGGAGCGTGGTGAGGTTGTCGAAGGGGCTCGGGAGGTTGTTGGCGGCGGTGATGTTGGCCGTGGTGCCGTCGCGCCGGCCGAGAGGCACGCGCCACCTTGGCCCGCCGGACTGCGCGCACGGTGAAACGGGAGGGACCACGCGTCATGTGGCCGTGTTGGATTAAAGCGTGGCACGGAGAGGACACTGACGGGCGCCTATGACCCTCGAACGTCCTGCTGATGGCAGCCGACGTGACGTGACGTGTGTGAATATCCACGCCATACTGTACTAGGATATCTATCTGTTTCTGCATGCTTTTAATTTTAATCTTTAAAAAAGGGCGTGCAGTTTTGTCATCTTCTCGTTCTCGTAGATCTCTCTAATGGCCATACTAGCTACTAGTTCAATTATTTTGCACCGACGGGAGTTTTGTTCGGACTATTGCTCCAGGTCTCCAGGCCTAGAGCTACTGCGTACTGCCTCCCGGTCAAGGCAAGGTAGAAGGTACAATGCCAGTCCGACAGTTTGTTTGCTGCTGTTGTACAATGGCGTTCCGTCGAGATCAACTCATTAACGGTGATACCGAGCTTACTGTACTGAGGTAGAATTATATATTCTTCTGCGGATGGAGACAGTAGACTGGAGACCAACGGTGGATCGATAGGTAGAAAAACTCACCAGTTCGACCGAGATCTTGGCGGCGATGGCCAGTATGTCAGCGCAGGAGACAACGCCTGGGCAAGCCTCCTCCAGCGCCGCCTTGACGGCGTCGACCACGGGGTACCCGCGCGCCGAGTTGTTGTTGGGCGTGGCGAACTTCTCCGACACGATGCTCGAGCTGTTGTCCAGCAGGATGGAGCCGTCGCAGCCCTGAAGAAACAAACACACGCGGACGCAGGCTCAGAACGCACGCACGGCCGGCGTGGGAAGGGCAAGCGCGCGCGCAAGCGCGCGGCGTCGTGGCCAGCCGTCTGCGGAACACGGGCACGGGGCACGGGGCCGGCTGCTTCTTACTTGCACGAAGCAGTCGTGGAAGTGTAGGCGGGTGAGGCTGGCGTAGATGCGGACGTCGGCCTCGTGCGCCTTCTTCAGCACCCGCCGCGCGATCCGGTGCACGTCGGGGCACGTCTGGCCGTAGTACTCGCTGGACAGCTGCGCCTCGCCGGCCCGGACGCCGAACCCGAGCGCGATGGCGGCGGAAACGAGGACGGCGAGCTGAAGACTACAGGTCATGCTGCCACGGGACGCCATTGATCTCTCCTCTCCCAGAGCGCGCGAGCGAGAGCTGGCTTAGCTGCGGGCGCTCGCGGTGGGTCGCGCAGGTGGTAGCCGTTGCACACGCACACGCACGCTAGCATGTGACTCGATCAGTTCAGTGTTATGGCCCGGCGAGTCTTATAGCCACGGAGTTCGTGAGGTGGTTGAGCACAGCGAGCCCGCGCCTTTTCTTGGATCTGAAGGATGGGCAATCATATCATTCTCATTCATTCGGGTCGACGAGCGAGCGTTTCCTGGCAACGTTTCCGTCGCCGCGTCGTTTTCAGAGATGGCAGGCGGCATGCATGCAGATGCATGTGCGCCGATCAAAAGACACTCCGCAACTGCAATTCTGCTTGGCAGCGTATGCATGGCTGTGCTAGGTTCGGTGCGTGCGGTCGATCGAGCACGAGCACCTGCCCAGGTCACAGTCAACGGGAGCTTTAATCTGCAACAGACGTGTTCCAGTACTGTACGTGCTTTGCAGACTCGCAGTAGTTGTGCGATGTACTACGTAGCTAAAAGTAGCTGGGTTTGTTCCGATACAGAGGCTGTTTTGCACTTCTGCAGTTGCAGATTCTCTCATGATCTCATCTCTGTCGGCAGACAGGTCAAAGGATAACGGCAGGTGCAGCCATATGGATCGGCAGGTAGTTTGGACTCTGGAAACTGGCAACGATTCCAAGAACGTACGTTAGTTGCTGATTTTAGGATCTGTGCACATCGCAAGCAAGGGAATATTTGGTGAGCTTTATCGCTCAATGAATTTAGATCTAGAATTTATCTTAGAACAGTTTGTGTTGGAGACCGAATGTGTCTCGCGGTCCGCGGTCCGGACTGTCCGCGGTGGTGGCGTGGACGGTCCGCGCGTGCACAGAATCAGTTAGGGTTCCTAGTTTGTCGCGGGATTGGTTACCTAAAACCATGGGATTAACTCGGAAATCAGTTCGAAGCGGATCCAGACCTCCCCTTTATATAGATGAAGGGCTACGACCGATTGAACCCCCCAACAATCGATCAAATCAAGTCTATTATTCGTTTTTACCTTATGCATTAGGAGTAGTTCTAGTCTAGCCCTAGTTTAGCCTTCCAATCCCCAAATTCTCCGCCTCTCTTCGACTCTACGTCGATTAGAGGAGTCTAGATCGGTCTACCCGAGCCTAGACATCACCTAGGATCTCTCCTCCCCGACGAGGTCCCTCCCGGGAGCGAGATCCAGGCGCCGCCGGCGATCCTCCGCCGCCCCTGCGCACGCGCGGACCGTCCGGCCCTAGGGCGCAGACCGTCCGGCCGTCAGGCAGGGAACCTTTGCCCCTGCGTCAGGTCGCGGACCGTCCGGCCCTGTGCCGCGGACCGTCCGCGCCTGACCAGAGAGCACCGCCGCCGGTTCTTGTTGAGTGTTTGGCGCCCGAAAAAGGCGTCAACATACTTTTTGGCGACTCCGCTGGGACAAGTGTTTAGATCTACTAAAAATCAGGCCCTCAAATGGCCGGTTCTAAAGATCACACCGATATCTCCCCAGATAATATCCTGAAGACGGTTGTCGAAAATCTAACAGCCGATGAGCAACAGCAATACGAGGACTACATGCGCCAAGCGAAGGAGAAATTCTTGTCGCAATACACGGTGGATCGCCACCAGAAGGTTATCAAACATGGAGAGACCGACGTTGCATCTCTTCTATCTTCACTTCAAGTCCCCAACGTAAGTAAACCCGACGATATCCAATCTATTAAATATTATGTAGATCAGCAGCAGGATCAAATGAAACAACAGATTGTAGGGTTAGAAGAATCAATTAGAAAATTAACGCGTACGTTAGAGAAGTCTGTTGCTCCTAGTTTTCCATCATATGAGACTAGTACAGGATATCTATGTCTAATACATCGGCAACAAATGGGGATTTGTAGCCCCAACCATTATATGGTATGCCGATGAACTCATATCCAGGGCAAGTATCACCACTGCCATCCCTGCTTGGCAGATCGGCGCCCCTGAACACGGTCGGACCGTTCGAGCTTCTGCCCGGACCGTCCGGCCCATATGCGGACCGTCCGGCTTGCTCTACCGGACAGTCTGGGGCCGCCCTAGGACCACCGCCGTCCCTGCTTTGCAGATCGGCGACCCTGGACGCGGTCGGACCGTCCGAGCTTCTACCCGGACCGTCCGACCCTTACGTGGACCGTCCGGCTTTCTATGCCGGACAGTCCGGGGCCGTACCAGGACTGCCGCGTGGCGCCCCAATAATGGCGAACATGACCGGCCAGTTCGGATGTACCGCTGTACAAACCGGATACACATATACAGAACCTGCTGTTGCACACCATGCGCCAAATTATTACACACCACAGCAGCAGTATGTTTGCCCTCTGCATATTTAAACTATAACGCACCATATAATCACAGACCGATCAACACTATCGATCGGTCACGGCAAGAAGGTCGGTATACTAATGCCCGACCAAATGAGCCCCACAGCCCAGGATCCGATGGTCTGCCACCGGGTGCAATGGAAAAAAATAGGGAAGAGATGACTGAACTATTTCGAGATAAGTTTGGAGTTAGTGTAGCCAGAGTAGGGCAATCATACCAAAAGCCGTATAATCACCGGTTTGACACTGTCCCATATCCACAAGGGGCAAGGATACCGGAGTTTTCTAAGTTTTCTAGTGAGAATGGGAGAAGCACACACGAACACATAGGCCAGTTCCTAGCACACCTAGGCGAATTGGCCGATGGAGAAGCATTTCGTGTTCGGTTATTTTCTTTATCCCTTACTGGTACCGCTTTTGCATGGTACGCCGCCCTGCCTCCTAATTCCATTAATTCCTGGAATGAGTTAGAAAGTAAATTTCATGAACATTTCTTTACCGAGGAATATGAATTAGGGCTAGCTGACTTAGCTTCAGTCCGCCAAGGACGCGAAGAATCGGTTAATGACTATATCCGGAGGTTCCGGGACACTAGAAACCGATGCTTTCGGATCCATGTCGCAGACAAAGAGCTAGCAGGGTTAGCTTTTAATGGGTTGCTATCCTACTTAAGAGACAAATTAGATGGGACCCAGTTCTTTTCGATAGCCCAGCTACATCAGCGGGCTTTAGCCTGTGAAAGCCGATTTAAAGAGACATCAAAATCGGCCGCCCGTACTATACATCTGATAGAGCGTGATAATTCAGATGATGAATCCGCAGATGTATATACCGCTGAGTTTATTTGGCCAACAAAGGCCAAATCTTCAGCATGTTCTTCCTTACAACCGGTTCAAAAGAATCGGCAAGAAGAGATTAAATTTACCTTTAATGTTGCCAAATGTGATAAGATATTTGATGAACTACTTAAAAATGGCAACATTTAATTAACTCATATTATTCCTCCTATAGATGAATTAAAGAGACGTGCTTATTGTAAGTGGCATAATTCTTTTTCTCATGCCACCAATGACTGTAATGTTTTTGGTCGACAGGTACAATCGACCATAAATGAAGGCCGGTTGGCTTTTCAGGAGATGCAAATGGACACACAACCATTTCCTGATAATACAATAGATATCGCATGCAAAAAGATCTTAGTTCGGCCCGAAATGGCCGATAAAGGCAAAAGCAAAGACATCATCATTGGTAGTCCTCGCACGTCGAATATATCACAAAAGGAGATTGCTCAAAAGGCTCCGGACGATAAGGCTAAAAAGTCCGGAGGCACCGGGGGGCAGGCACAATTAATGAGCCAAGCACGACAGCCTGGCCTGAACACCACAGACGGTATGGCACCTACGTGCGGACGGTCCGGTGCTCAGATAGACGGTTCGGCTAACTCTGCCGGACAATCCGCTTATGCCCAAAGGCGTCAGCCTCCACACAAAACCTTAAAAGGGAAGGAGACACAACGGCAAAGCACAAATAGTCAGCTGATCAAAGCTGACTCTAATGTTGCTCAGTTGCTCTCCAAGAATACTAGCGAGAAGACCGTTCTACGTGATCGGTCAACGAAGAAACCTCGGTCACCTGCTAAAACAAAACGGGTAAACAAAACGGCCCGAAAGGCGACACAACAAGCATCGCCTATTCATCCTATGAGACCAGGGTACTTTCCACCTGTTTACTCATCGTCAGTATATTATCCTGTTCAAACATGGAATGGTACGATGATGAATCCATGGTACATGTATAGTCCCTTTGTCTATCCATACTGGGGGGCACCTCCATTCTATTCCTTTTGATTCAGTGATCAAATGGTTATGGCCGAGAAAGATAAAATCTGAAACGGCCTTTATACATTGGTGCTTTATTAAATGATCTCAATATTGAAAAGCCGGTGACTTACATCAGGTTTAGTTCATATGCTTTTGGCTCGTCAACCTTCACCAAAAGGCAGGGGGCATATGTTGGAGACCGAATGTGTCTCGCGGACGGTCCGGCCCTGAGGCCGGATGGTCCGCGGTCCGGACTGTCCGCAGTGGTGGCGCGGACGGTCCGCGCGTGCACAGAATCAGTTAGGGTTCCTAGTTTCTCGCGGGATTGGTTACCTAAAACCACGGCATTAACTCGGAAATCAGTTCGAAGCGGATCCAGACCTCCCCCTTTATATAGATGAAGGGCTACAGCCGATTGAACCCCCCAACAATCGATCAAATCAAGTCTATTACTCGTTTTTACCTTATGCATTAGGAGTAGTTCTAGTCTAGCCCTAGTTTAGCCTTCCAATCCCCAAATTCTCCGCCTCTCTTCGACTCTACGTCGATTAGAGGAGTCTAGGTCGGTCTACCCGAGCCTAGACACCACCTAGGATCTCTCCTCCCCGATGGTGTCGGCGTTCCGAGACCGGGGGGTCCCCGAGCCGACGAGTGAGTGTGCCGCGTGCCCCAGCCCAGATGGGTCGAGCGCGTGGGCGAGCGCGAAGGGGGGAGAGAGCGAGAGCGAGGTGGCCGGAGCCGGGTCGTGAGGGAGTCGGAGATTCTCGCGGCCTTCGTGTTCGTCCCGCGCCCAGGTCGGGTGCGCTTGCAGTACGGGGTTACAAGCGTCCGCGCGGGTGAGGGGAGCGAGCGGCCCCGAGAGAGCGCCTGCCCCTGCCCTCGTTCCCGCGAGGCCAACCTTCTCTAAGAAGGCCCTGGTCCTTCCTTTTATAGGCGTAAGGAGAGGATCCAGGTGTACAAACGGGGGTGTAGCAAGGTGCTACGTGTCTAGCGGGGGAGAGCTAGTGCCCTAAGTACATGCCAAGGTGGCAGCCGGAGAGATCTTGGCACCCGGCTAGTGTGGCGTCGTGGCTGTCGGAGAAGCAATGGAGCCGGGCGGAGGGACAGCTGTCGGAGTGGTTGGGCCCTTGCTGACGTCCCCCTGCTTTCGTAAGAGAGCTGAGAGCCGCCGTCGTCATGGGTCTAGCGGGGTGCCATCATTGCCTATCTGGCGGAGCTAGCCAGATGGGACGTCGGTCCTGTTCCCTGCGGCCCGAGTCGGCTCGGGGTAGGGTGATGATGGCGCTTCCTGTTGACGTGGCGGACTCGTGCCCTAGGTCGGGCGACGTGGAGGCTCCTCCAAAGCTGAGGTCGAGTCTGCCCTGCATGGCCGAGGCCGAGCCCGAGCTCCTGGGTCGGGCGAGGCGGAGGTCGTTCGGTAGAGGTCGGGGTGGAGTCCGAGCCCTGGGTCGGGCGAAGCGGAGTTCATCGTCTTCCGGGGCCTTAGCCCGAGTCCGAGCCCTGGGTCGGGCGGAGCGGAGTTCGCCGTCTTCCGGGGCCTTAGCCCAAGTCCGAGTCCTGGGTCGGGCGGAGCGGAGTTCGCCGTCTTCCGGGGCCTTAGCCCGAGTCCGAGCCCTGGGTCGGGCGGAGCGGAGTTCGCCGTCTTCCGGGGCCTTAGCCCGAGTCCGAGCCCTGGGTCGGGCGGAGCGGAGTTCGCCGTCTTCCGGGGCCTTAGCCCGAGTCCGAGCCCTGGGTCGGGCGGAGCGGAGTTCGCCGTCTTCCGGGGCCTTAGCCCGAGTCCGAGCCCTGGGTCGGGCGGAGCTTCCTCTGGCGCTTTTGGCCAAGCCTGGCCGCCCGTCAGTCTTACTCTTTGCGTTAAAGGCCTCAGTGACTTGGTCGGCCGGCGCGGTGATTTAGTCAGGGTTGCTTCTTAACGAAGGCGTGGCCTCGGGCGAGCCGGAGATGCGTCTGCCGTGAAAGAGGAGGCCTCGGGCGAGACGGAAACATCTCAGGGTCGGCTGCCCTTGCCTGAGGCTAGGCTCGGGCGTGGCGTGGTCGAGTCGCTCGTATGGACTGATCCCTGACTTAATCAAACCCATCAGGCCTCAGGAGCTTTATGCTGATGGGGGTTACCAGCTGAGAATTAGGCGTCTTGAGGGTACCCCTAATTATGGTCCCCGACAGTAGCCCCCGAGCCTCGAAGGGAGTGTTAACACTCGCTTGGAGGCTTTTGTCGCACTTTTTTGCAAGGGGACCAGCCTTTCTCGGTTGTACTTTGTTCCGGTGGGTGCGCGCGAGCGCACCCGCCGGGTGTAGCCCCCGAGGCCTCGGAGGAGTGGTTTCACTCCTTCGAGGTCTTAATGCCTTGCGTAATGCTTCGGCTGGTCTGGCGGTTCCCTCATGCGAACAGGCCGTAGCCCAGGTGCACTGTCGGGGCCCAAGTTCTCGGGCTGGTATGTTGACGCTGTCAACGGTTCGGCCGGAGCCGGGTTCGCGAGAGCAGCCCCCGAGCCTCCGCACGGAGCGAGAGGATGATCAGGGACAGACTCGGCTTTTTTACATACGCCCCTACGTCGCCTTTCCGCAAGGAGGAGGGGGGGAGAGCGCCATGTTACCCTCGATGGGCACCGAACATGGTGTCTCCGGTGAGCTGCGATCGGGTAATCCGAGTGGACGTCCGTGCCCCGTTCGTTGGGGGTCGGCTAGGGGCCCGGAGGCACGCCCAAAAGTACCTGCGGGTGATCTGCCGGACCCGGTCCCCTGGCAACGGGGTCCGAGGGCTCGTTGCCTCCCTCCGATGGGATTCCGTTACAGAGTCGTTCCCGCTGGTCTCGGAAATGTCCTAGGGTACCTCGGGAGCGCAGCCGAGCCTTGGTTATGTATCGAACGTACCCCTGGTCATCCCTCGCTCGGTGTCTGAGGCGACTGTGAACCCTTCGGGGGGCCAGCCTTCGAACCCCTGATTAGTAAGGGGCACGGAGCCCGAGTAGCCTGAGGCGGTCGTGGGACCTTTCGGGGGCCGACCTTCGAACCCCTGACCAGTAGTGGGTGTCGGGCCCACGCGATCTGGGGCGGCTGTTGAACCCTTCGGGGGGCCAGCCTTCGAACCCCTGATCAGTAATGAGGCTCGGAGCCTAGTTCCTTCACGGGGAAGGATCCCTTTGGGGGTATCCCCCTTCCCGGTCCCTGTTGCAAGAGATAGAGAAAGAGGAAAAAGGGAAAAAGGATACGAAATTGAACGATGTGGCGTACCTTTTTTGGTGTGGTCGTTTTGGTGAAGGCGAAACGTCGCCAGCTGCTCCCGCCAGTAGCGCTGCCCGTCGAGCCGCGGAGTTAATGCACCGGGGCGAGTAGTTGGCGAGGCTGCCGTTGCGCGTGCGCGAGCCGTTCGAGGAACGGGTCACGGGCGTGTCGTCTTCACACCGTGAGAGAGGGGGTTCTCTTGCTGCCTCCGGATGGGACGTGAGCCTGGCTGATGGCGTGATCGCTGCTCTTGCGCGCCTGCCACTGTCATTACTGCCGGCCCGCTTTTGACCGTGTTTGACCGCTGCGTCAGGCTGGCGTAGCTGGGCCGCGCGCTGGGCCGCCTCGGGTCGTGGTATTGGTTCCGCAACCGAGGAGGTGCGGTGGTGGCGCAAGTGGCATAGTGGCTTACATGCAGCATCTGGCGCGCCGGTTGCGCGACGCGTGGGCTTGAGCCTCCGCGCTGGCCTGTCAGGAGTCGGAGAGGCGCGTCCACTTGGCGCGGCTGCATGCCGCCCGCATGGCTGCCCACCCCCTTCGCCCGTTGGTCTGGGCAAAAGTGGAGGGTCGCTTGTAACTGCTGGGTGGTTGCGCGCGCGCCGCGCGCGGCGGTTCGGCTTCTTCTGCTCGGAGCCGGTCTGCATGACAGGTGGGCCCCAGCCCCCGCGCCGCAGGCCCGCAGGGGAGGGCTTTGGAGGCGTGTTGGAGAAGACTCAGCCCGTGACGGTTGGGGGCGCAAGCACGGAGAGTTGCCTTTAAAAGGAGGGCGACCCCTTTCGTAAGGCGACCATGTCTTCTTCCTCCCTTATGCATCGTGTCTTTCCGCCTTTCAAGCCCCCGGATGGGGGAAACCGCCGTCTCCGTGCCTCATCGTCGGGGGACACCACTCCGTGGGAGCGGGTACCTTTCAGCCATCGTTCGGCTTCAAGGATTTTCATCACACAGCCCAGCGGCTCCCCTCCACTGGTGATCACCCAAGACGGTGGCCTCCAGCTCCCGAATGGGGAGGGGCAAACCGGGCTGTGGTCCCGGCCCCGCCCTCAGTGTTGAGGGTGTTCGTCATCCTCGCCGGGGCGGGGAGCGAGGCGAGCCGGGGCCCCACCTCCTACGCGGGTCGGCGGGCCACCTCATTTTCCAGCTTCTGGTGGTGGCAATCGCCTTTTAGCCCCACGGCGGAGACATCCTCCAGCCATGCCGGGGAAGGAGAACTGTTGCTGCCCAGCTAGGATGCAACATTCCGTCTTCCTCCTCGCATTCGCGGCGAGGACGGCTGCGAGGATCTGCCGGGGTGCTTAGGGGCGTCCCGCGTTTGCTGGTGATTCACCCAGAGCTTGTCGCTCCTCGGGCTTCCCTGGCGGGGAGGTTGTCCGTACCCGCGGGGGCGGAACCGGAGTTCCGTTTGTAATGGCACCTCGAGTGCCGGGTTTTTTGTTCATTTTGGCTTTCGGGGCCTGAACATGTATGTAATTACGGCACGGAGCCGTGTTTTTTCCTCATTTCCGAGCACTAAGACTCGTCTGCTGATTGTCTGAACCGCTTCACTAAGCATGAGTCGCCCCGTGTCAAGGTGACGAGTGAGGTATCCGTATCCCGGAGGCGTAGGAGTCCCTCGGCTCGGTCGGCCCTGTTGTCCGAGGCTCCTCTAGCTTAGTTAAAGAGACCCCTCGGCCGCTCTTCGACGAGCCGAGGCCGGGGGTAGCGATATCAGCATGAGCAGAGGCAGAGTTGGCTCGGAAATGAAACCTGGTTGGCCGGAGCCTAGCCGGGTTGTCCGTTGGCAGGGTCGACACCGGAGTCGGTCAGCCGAGGCTTCGGACCGGGCTCGTGCCCTCGGAATGTGGTTGGCCGAGGCCCCGGAGGTGGCTGGCCGAGCCGCCTGCTCGGGCCGGATTCCCGGAGAAGTCCCTGACAACGATCGCCCGGGCGTGGTGATGACGCCGTCCTTTGGAGCGGAGGCCCTCGGACCGCGTCGCCGTCCGAGGCTAGTTCGGGCCTTGCCGAAGGTGCTGTCGATGCCGAGGGTGTCGCCGCCCCCTTCCAGCGCCAAGACCTGAGCCTGCAGGATCAGCTTGTCTTGTAGCGTGTGCCTTGTGCGGCCGTCGAGGCCAGAACACACACCCTTGCTGTGTTGTAAAGCTGCGTCCTTTTTCCTCTTGTTCCAAGCATCTGGACTTTTTGTCGGTAACAGGGACGTTTGTGCGAGCGAAAGTTGCTTCTCGCGAAAGGTGAGGAGTGAGGTATCCGTATCCCGGAGGCGTGGGAGTCCCTCGGCTCGGTCGGCCTTGCCGCTTACGCGTACTTTTACTCGTCCATGAGGCCCTATCACCGACTTAGTCGAGAAAACTCGAAGAATCGCTTCGACAGAAGAGCTTCCGAACGTAGAGACTTGTTCGATCCGTGGAGTCACCTTATCCGAACGCGAGTTACTTATCGCAGAAGGTGATGAGTGAGGTATTCGTATCCCGGAGGCGTAGGAGTCCCTCGGCTCGGTCAGCCTTGACTGCTTACGTGTACCCTGTCGTTTCCATGACCCACTTTTCGAAGTAGTCAAAAAGCACGAAAGATATTCTGGTAAAAGAGATTTTCTGTTCGAGGAAAGTTTTGACGCAGAGGGGGTTTCCCCCCTTTTAGCCCCCGAGGGAGGGTCGGGCTTTGCCGAGGCGAGGCCGACCCTTCCTTGTTGACTAAACTTTGCGTGGGTGCGAGGTATATGAACAATTTGAAAACATCTCAAGGGTAGAAGCGACGTAGCTGTTGGATGTTCCAAGCGTTGCCGTAGACCTCGCCTTGACTGTTGGCTAGCTTGTACGTTCCGGGCTTCAGAACTTTGGCGATGACGAACGGCCCCTCCCAGGGGGGCGTGAGCTTGTGCCTCCCTCGGGTGTCTTGCCGCATCCGAAGCACCAGATCGCCCACCTGAAGGTCTCGGGGTCGGACCCCTCGGGCGTGGTAGCGTCGCAGGGACTGCTGATACCGCGCCGAGTGTAGTAAGGCCCTGTCCCGAGCCTCATCCAGCTGGTCCAGCGAGTCTTCTCGGCTAGCTTGGTTGCTTTCTTCGTTGTAGGCCCTCATCCTCGGGGAGCCGTATTCCAGGTCAGTGGGCAGGGCGGCCTCGGCCCCGTAGACCAGGAAGAACGGCGTGAAACCTGTGGCTCGGCTTGGCGTCGTCCTCAGGCTCCAGACCACCGAGGGGAGTTCCTTCATCCATCGCTTGCCGAACTTGTTGAGATCACTGTAAATCCGGGGCTTGATCCCTTGTAGAATCATGCCGTTGGCACGTTCCACTTGCCCATTCGACATGGGATGAGCTACGGCGGCCCAGTCTACCCGGATGTTGTGATCCTCGCAAAAATCCAAGAATTTTTTGCCGGTGAACTGGGTGCCGTTGTCGGTGATGACGGAGTTCGGGACCCCGAAACGATGGATGATGTTGGTGAAGAACGCCACCGCCTGCTCGGATCTGATGCTGTTCAGGGGTCGGACCTCGATCCACTTGGAGAATTTGTCGACGGCGACCAGCAGGTGCGTGTAGCCCCCGGGCGCCTTCTGTAGAGGGCCGACGAGGTCCAGACCCCACACAGCGAAGGGCCAGGTGATGGGTATCGTCTGCAGAGCCCGAGCGGGCAGGTGGGTCTGCTTCGCATAGAATTGACACCCTTCGCAGGCGCGGACAATTCTAGTGGCGTCAGCCACCGCCGTCGGCCAGTAGAAGCCTTGGCGGAAAGCGTTCCCGACGAGGGTTCGAGGTGCTGCATGATGGCCGCAAGCCCCCGAGTGTATTTCCTGCAGGAGTTCCTGACCCTCGGCGATGGAGATGCATCGCTGGAGGATGCCCGAGGGGCTACGGTGGTAGAGCTCCTTCTTATCGCCCAGCAAGACGAACGACTTGGCGCGTCGCGCTACCCGCCGAGCCTCGGCTCGGCCGAGGGGCAGCTCTCCTTGGCGGAGATATTGCAGGTACGGGGTCTGCCAATCTTGATCTGGCATGACCCCGCTCTGCTCCTCCTCGATGTGCAGTGCTTCGCCCTCGGGGGCCGAGGGCTCCTCGGGTTGAACTGAGGATGGCTCGGGCTGGGCCGAGGTCACCTCGGACGGGGCCGAGGGCACCTCGGGCTCGGGCGTGTCGCCTATCTTGACGGAGGGTTGGTGCAGATCCCGGGAGAAGACGTCCGGGGGAACCGTCGTTCGCCCCGAGGCTATCTTCGCCAGCTCGTCCGCAGTCTCGTTGTAGCGCCGGGCGATGTGGTTAAGCTCGAGCCCGTAGAACTTGTCTTCCAGGCGTCGAACCTCGTCACAGTAGGCCTCCATCTTCGGGTCGCGGCAGTGGGAGTTCTTCATGACTTGGTCGATGACGAGCTGCGAGTCGCCGCGTGCATCGAGGCGTCGGACCCCTAGCTCGATGGCGATTCGCAATCCGTTGATCAGAGCCTCGTACTCAGCCACATTGTTGGACGCCGGGAAATGGAGGCGGAGCACGTAGCGCAGGTGTTTCCCGAGGGGCGATACGAAGAGCAAGCCCGCGCCGGCTCCCGTCTTCATCAGCGACCCGTCGAAAAACATGGTCCAGAGCTCCGGTTGGATCGGAGCCGTCGGCAACTGGGTGTCGACCCATTCGGCTACGAAGTCCGCTAGTACCTGGGACTTGATGGCCTTCCGAGGGGCGAACGAGATTGTCTCGCCCATGATTTCCACCGCCCACTTTGTGATCCGTCCCGAGGCTTCTCGGCACTGGATGATCTCCCCCAGGGGGAAGGATGACACTACAGTCACCGGATGAGACTCGAAGTAATGTCGCAGCTTTCGCCTCGTTAGGATCACTGCATACAGCAGCTTCTGGACTTGTGGGTAGCGGATCTTGGTCTCGGACAGCACCTCGCTGACGAAGTAAACTGGCCTCTGAATGGGCAAGGCATGCCCCTCTTCCTGCCTTTCGACCACGATCGCGGCGCTGACCACCTGAGTGGTAGCGGCGACGTAGACCAAGAGGGCTTCTCCATCAGCTGGGGGTACCAAGACGGGCGCCTGGGTGAGGAGCGCCTTCAGGTTCCCGAGGGCTTCCTCGGCCTCGGGAGTCCAAGTGAAGCACTCGGCCTTCCTTAAGAGACGGTACAGGGGCAGGCCTCTTTCGCCGAGGCGCGAGATGAAACGGCTCAAGGCCGCGAGGCATCCCATGACCCTCTGTACGCCTTTTAAGTCCTTGATGGGCCCCATGTTTGTGATGGCTGCGATCTTCTCCGGGTTGGCTTCGATGCCCCGCTCGGAGACGATGAATCCCAAGAGCATGCCTCGGGGCACCCCGAAGACGCACTTCTCGGGATTGAGCTTGACGCCCTTCGCCTTGAGACACCGGAATGTCAGCTCAAGGTCGGAGAGAAGGTCGGAGGCTTTCCTCGTCTTGACTACGATGTCATCGACGTAGGCCTCGACCGTGCGACCGATATGTTCGCCGAACACATGGTTCATGCACCGCTGGTACGTCGCACCCGCGTTCCTCAGACCAAAAGGCATTGTGACATAACAGTACATGCCGAAGGGCGTGATGAAAGAAGTCGCGAGCTGGTCGGACTCTTTCATCTTGATTTGATGATACCCTGAGTAGGCATCGAGGAAAGACAGGGTTTCGCACCCTGCAGTGGAGTCCACGATTTGATCGATGCGAGGTAGAGGGTAGGGGACCTTCGGACATGCTTTGTTGAGACCGGTGTAGTCTACACACATCCGCCATTTCCCCCCTTTCTTCCTCACAAGTACAGGGTTGGCAAGCCATTCGGGATGGAATACCTCTTTGATGAACCCTGCCGCCATCAGCTTGTGGATCTCCTCGCCTATCACCCTGCGCCTTTCCTCGTCGAATCGGCGCAGAGGCTGTTTGACCGGTCGGGCTCCGGCCCGAATATCCAGTGAGTGCTCGGCGACATCCCTTGGTATGCCGGGCATGTCCGAGGGACTCCACGCAAAGACGTCGGCGTTTGCGCGGAGAAAGTCGACGAGCACTGCTTCCTATTTGGGGTCGAGCCCGGAACCGATCCGGACCTGCTTGGAGGTGTCGCCACTGGGATCGAGAGGGACGGCCTTAACCGTCTCCGCTGGCTCGAAGTTGCCGGCATGTCGCTTCACGTCCGGCACCTCTCGGGAGAGGCTTTCCAGGTCGGCAATGAGGGCCTCGGACTCGGCGAGGGCCTCGGCGTACTCCACGCACTCTACATCGCATTCGAATGCGTGTTTGTACGTGGGGCCGACGGTGATGACCCCGTTGGGGCCTGGCATCTTGAGCTTCAGGTAGGTGTAGTTGGGGATGGCCATGAACTTCGCGTAGCATGGCCTTCCCAACACTGCGTGGTAGGTCCCTCGGAACCCGACCACCTCGAACGTCAAAGTCTCTCTTCGGAAGTTGGAGGGTGTTCCGAAGCAGACAGGAAGGTCGAGCTGTCCGAGGGGCTGGACGCGCTTCCCGGGAATGATCCCGTGGAAGGGCGCAGCGCCTGCTCGGACGGATGACAGATCGACGCGCAGGAGCCTGAGGGTCTCAGCGTAGATGATGTTGAGGCAGCTGCCCCCATCCATCAGGACCTTGGTGAGCCTGACGTCGCCGATGACGGGATCGACGACGAGCGGGTACTTCCCTGGGCTCGGCACGTGGTCGGGGTGGTCATCCTGGTCGAAGGTGATGGGCTTGTCGGACCAGTCTAGGTAGACTGGCGCCGCCACCTTCATCGAGCAGACCTCCCGACGCTCCTGCTTACGATGCCGAGCCGAGGCATTCGCCGCATGCCCTCCGTAGATCATGAAGCAGTCGCGGACCTCGGGGAACTCTCCTGCTTGGTGATCTTCCTTTTTGCCGTCGTCGCGGGCCCTGTCACCCTCTGCGGGTGGCCCGGCCCGGTGGAAGTGGCGCCGAAGCATGACGCACTCCTCGAGGGTGTGCTTGACGGGCCCCTGATGGTAGGGGCACGTTTCCTTGAGTGCCTTGTCGAAGAGGTTGGCGCCTCCGGGGGGCTTCCGAGGGTTCTTGTACTCGGCGGCGGCGACAAGGTCCGTGCTGGCGGCGTCGCGTTTCGCTTGCGACTTCCTCCTGCCTTTCTTCTTGGCGCCAAGCGGAGTAGACGCCTCGGGAGCATCTTCCGACGGGCGGCCCTAGGGCTGCTTGTCCTTTCGGAAGATGGCCTCGACCGCCTCCTGACCAGAGGCGAACTTGGTGGCGATGTCCATCAGCTCGCTCGCCCTGGTGGGGGTCTTGCGACCCAACTTGCTCACCAGGTCACGGCAGGTGGTGCCGGCAAGGAACGCGCCGATGACATCGGAGTCGGTGATGTTGGGCAGCTCGGTGCGCTGCTTCGAGAATCGCCAGATGTAGTCCCGAAGGGACTCTCCCGGCTGTTGCCGGCAGCTTCGGAGGTCCCAGGAATTCCCGGGGCGCACATACGTGCCCTGGAAGTTGCCGGCGAAAGCCTGGACCAGATCCTCCCAGTTGGAAATCTGCCCCGGAGGCAGGTGCTCCAACCAAGCGCGAGCGGTGTCGGAGAGGAACAGGGGGAGGTTGCGGATGATGAGGTTGTCGTCGTCCGTCCCACCCAGTTGACAGGCCAGGCGGTAGTCCGCAAGCCACAATTCCGGTCTCGTTTCCCCCGAGTACTTTGTGATAGTAGTCGGGGGTCGGAATCGGGGCGGAAACGACGCCCGCCGAATGGCTCGGCTGAAGACCTGCGGACCGGGTGGTTCGGGCGAGGGACTCCGATCCTCCTCGCTGTCGTAGCGTCCTCCACGCCTGGGGTGATAACCTCGGCGCACCCTTTCGTCGAGGCGGGCCCGACGGTCGTGATGAGGGTGCTCGTCACCGAGGTGGCCCGGGGCCGCAGGCGCGGTATTGCGCGTGCGCCCGGTGTAGACCGAGGCTTCCCGCGTGAGTCGGGAAGTCGCGACACGAGGTTCCGAGGGGTACCCCTGCCTTCGGGAGGCAGAGCTCTCGGCCCGCCGGGCCGCAGCGCCTTCCAGGAGATGCTTGAGCTCTCCCTGGATTCGCCGACCCTCGGTGGTTGATGACTCCGGCATCGCGCGGAGGAGCATTGCTGCGGTGGCCAGGTCCTGACCGGTTCCGCCGGATGCGGGTGGCGGTCTGTCCCTGGCATCGTTGGCGATGCGGTGCTGGAGACCTTGGGGCAGGTGACGTATTCCTCCGGCCGGGGGCTGGCTCGCCCATACCTGCCCGACGTTCCGGCGGATTGCCTCGAGCGCTCCTGCTCCCTCATCGAGCCCGGCCTGCGCCCCGCGGACTTGCTCGAGCTGTGGGTCGTGACCCCCCGCCGGAACGGGGACCACAGCTAGCTCCCGCGGGATGTCGGCGCGAGGCGCTGGCCTAGGGGGGTCACCATCCTCCGGCATGCCGAGACAGCTGCCTCCGGAGGGATCCCCTAGCTCGACGTGGAAACATTCGCGGCTCGGGCCGCAGTCCTTGTCGTCAAGGCTACGGCTGCCGTCGGAACAGTCGGAGAGGCAGTAGTTGCATGCGGTCATGAAGTCCCGCATGGCACTGGGGTTGCCAGATCCAGAGAAATCCCAGCAGATGCTGGGGTCGTCATCTTCCTCGGACCCAGAGGGTCCGTAGGTCGAGACACCCGTCAATCGGTCCCAAGGCGACCGCACACGAAACCCCAGAGAGGTTGCACTCGCCTCAACGTGAGCGCCCGCCAAAGCGAGGCCGCCAGGCGGGTTGAGGCCGAGTCGAAATGACAAAGGATGGGAATCAGCCCGTACCTTTTGGTCGACGAGGATCGACGAAGTCGCATCGGGGGCTGATCGTGCTGTCGTCCTGGGTGCGAGGGCGACGTCCTGCAGGCCCTCCGTGAGCGTGCTGGCGTCGTCCACTTGCTCGGGATCGGCGTGTCGCAGGGGGACGGCGCTCGCCTTCGCCTCAAACACGTGGGTGATGCCCGACGCGTCCTCCGTTGGGGCGCTGGGGATGTCGATTTGCTCGACAGTCGACTGAGCGCAGCCTCCCGCTCGGCCTTGGTTGCCCCGCCTCCTCCTCCGATGGCGAGGGAGAGGATGGGGTGAGCTCGAAAGTTGTCCTTCCCCCACGCGGGAAAGACGTCGTCGATTCCGCCGCCGGCGGGCGGGCTGTCCGCCACCGTTGTCGCTGTCGCGCGGCGGTGGAAGGAGTATCATGTCGTAGCTGCCGTCGAAAGACATGAACTCGAGACTCCCGAAACGGAGCACCGTCCCGGGTTGAAGAGGTCGTTGGAGACTGCCCATCTGGAGCTTGACGGGAAACTACTCGTCAACACGCAGCAGGCCCCTACCTGGCGCGCCAACTGTCGGCATTCCGAGACCGGGGGGTCCCCGAGCCGACGAGTGAGTGTGCCGCGTGCCCCAGCCCAGATGGGTCGAGCGCGTGGGCAAGCGCGAAGGGGGGAGAGAGCGAGAGCGAGGTGGCCGGAGCCGGGTCGTGAGGGAGTCGGAGATTCCCGCGGCCTTCGTGTTCGTCCCGCGCCCAGGTCGGGTGCGCTTGCAGTAGGGGGTTACAAGCGTCCGCGCGGGTGAGGGGAGCGAGCGGCCCCGAGAGAGCGCCTGCCCCTGCCCTCGTTCCCGCGAGGCCAACCTTCTCTAAGAAGGCCCTGGTCCTTCCTTTTATAGGCGTAAGGAGAGGATCCAGGTGTACAAACGGGGGTGTAGCAAGGTGCTACGTGTCTAGCGGGGGAGAGCTAGTGCCCTAAGTACATGCCAAGGTGGCAGCCGGAGAGATCTTGGCACCCGGCTAGTGTGGCGTCGTGGCTGTCGGAGAAGCAATGGAGCCGGGCGGAGGGACAGCTGTCGGAGTGGTTGGGCCCTTGCTGACGTCCCCCTGCTTTCGTAAGAGAGCTGAGAGCCGCCGTCGTCATGGGTCCAGCGGGGTGCCATCATTGCCTATCTGGCGGAGCTAGCCAGATGGGACGTCGGTCCTGTTCCCTGCGGCCCGAGTCGACTCGGGGTAGGGTGATGATGGCGCTTCCTGTTGACGTGGCGGACTCGTGCCCTAGGTCGGGCGACGTGGAGGCTCCTCCGAAGCCGAGGTCGAGTCTGCCCTGCATGGCCGAGGCCGAGCCCGAGCTCCTGGGTCGGGCGAGGCGGAGGTCGTTCGGCAGAGGTCGGGGTGGAGTCCGAGCCCTGGATCGGGCGAAGCGGAGTTCATCGTCTTCCGGGGCCTTAGCCCGAGTCCGAGCCCTGGGTCGGGCGGAGCGGAGTTCGCCGTCTTCCGGGGCCTTAGCCCAAGTCCGAGCCCTGGGTCGGGCGGAGCGGAGTTCGCCGTCTTCCGGGGCCTTAGCCCGAGTCCGAGCCCTGGGTCGGGCGAAGCGGAGTTCGCCGTCTTCCGGGGCCTTAGCCCGAGTCCGAGCCCTGGGTCAGGCGGAGCGGAGTTCGCCGTGTTCTGGGGCCTTAGCCCGAGTCCGAGCCCTGGGTCGGGCGGAGCGGAGTTCACCGTCTTCCGGGGCCTTAGCCCGAGTCCGAGCCCTGGGTCGGGCGGAGCTTCCTCTGGCGCTTTTGGCCAAGCCTGGCCGCCCGTCAGTCTTACTCTTTGCGTTAAAGGCCTCAGTGACTTGGTCGGCCGGCGCGGTGATTTAGTCAGGGTTGCTTCTTAACGAAGGCGTGGCCTCGGGCGAGCCGGAGATGCGTCTGCCGTGAAAGAGGAGGCCTCGGGCGAGACGGAAACATCTCAGGGTCGGCTGCCCTTGCCCGAGGCTAGGCTCGGGCGTGGCGTGATCGAGTCGCTCGTATGGACTGATCCCTGACTTAATCAAACCCATCAGGCCTCTGCAGCTTTATGCTGATGGGGGTTACCAGCTGAGAATTAGGCGTCTTGAGGGTACCCCTAATTATGGTCCCCGACAGATGGGGTCCCTCCCGGGAGCGAGATCCAGGCGCCGCCGGTGATCCTCCGCCGCCCCTGCGCACGCGCGGACCGTCCGGCCCTAGGGCGCAGACCGTCCGGCCGTCAAGCAGGGAACCTTTGCCCCTGCGTCAGGTCGTGGACCGTCCGGCCCTGTGCCGCGGACCGTCCGCGCCTGACCAGAGAGCACCGCCGCCGGTTCTTGTTGAGTGTTTGGCGCCCGAAAAAGGCGTCAACAGTTTGGATACATTCATTTTAGAGAAATTAGAATCTACTTTATAGAGAGGCTTGTCGAAGATATGATCCGGATCCCTAGGACTCACCGGTTAGCAAGCTCACCGGTGAAAGAGCATCTGGCGATGGAGGAGATATATAACGTCTACCTGAAAGAATCCATCCCCACCAGGCCTGGGCGGAACCGGACAGGAGGGTCGGACATGGCGAATGGAAACCACTCGAGTGGATCTCGTGCCTGGCTCAAGACCAACCTGTCATAAAATGATCGGTCACATTAACTGCGTCTGGCGTCGAGCCATGTCAGAGGCGCTGGTCTGTCTCACACTCATGACCTACGGACCTCTTGGGCCACAAAGCACTCATGACCTACGAACCTCTCGGACCATAGAGCACTCATGACCTATGAGCCCCTCAGATTGTGGCGTATTTATGAAGTGTGTTACACCTCCAAGCGATAGTTAGCAACAATCTATACCGATGGGCGCAATATTTGGAGTACTTATGAAGTGGTTTTTATATCTGGTTACTATTGGCCAACAATGGATGTCAACGTAGAAGACTCAGTGTGTCAATGCAAAAGCTATCAATTTTTATCAAAGCGAGACACATACATGCACATAATCTTATATGTATCCCTCCATGATGGCCCTTCTAATGTTTGGGGCTCGACATGGTTGGACCACTTGCAAAAGCACCAAGAGGCTTCGAGTAAATCTTTGTCTCTATTAACAAGCTCACAAAATAGATAGAGTACAAGCCACTAATCATTTTTAGTTCAACTAAGTCAATTGAGTTCCTATAAGAGATTATGCATCGGTTCAATATGCACAATCGGATTATCATCGACTTGAGCTCACCCTTCACTAACACCAAGTTCAATTAGTGGAGTGAATACTACAGGATCGATATATACTACACATGAGTAGCCCACCTGTTGACGCCTTTTCGGAGCGCCAAACACTCAACAAGAACCGTGGCGGTGCCCTCTGCACAGGGGCGGACGGTCCGCGCGCAGGGGCCGGACGGTCCGCGGCCTGGTGCGAAACGCGGTGGTGCTCTCTACGCAAGGGCGGACTGTCCGCGGCCTGGGGCCGGACGATCCGCGACCTGGTGCGCGGCTAGGGCTCCTGCCTGACGGCCGGACGGTCCGCGCCCTGGGGCCGGACTGTCCGCGCGTACGCAGGGATGGCGGAAGATCGCCGACGGCGCCTGGATCTCGCTCTCGGGAGGGACCCCGTCGGGGAGTAGAGATCCTAGGTGGTGTCTAGGCTCGGGCCGGCCGACCTAGACTCCTCTAATCGACGTAGAGCCGAAGAGAGACGAAGAATTTGGGGATTGGATAGCTAAACCTAAACTAGACTAGAACTACTCCTAGGATAAAATGCGAAATAGAAGTTGTATTGATTCGATTGATGATTACAAATCGGCCGTATACCTCTCTATTTATAGAGGAGGGGGGCTGGACCCTTTACAAACTAATTCCCGAGCTTATCCCGCGATTTTAGCTAACAACCGTAGCACAAAACTCAGAACCCTAATCTGCTCTGCGCACGCGCGGACCGTCCGCCCCACAGGCGCGGACCGTCCGGACCGCGGACCGTCCGGCCTCAGGGCCGGACAGTCCGCCGGCTCATTTCTGGTTCGAACATATGCCCCCCTGCCTTTTGGTGGAGCTAGGCGAACCAAAAGCAACTAACTCGATGTGAACACATCGGTTTTCTTAGGCATCTTGCCACATACTAGGATGATACTGTTTGAGGAAACGCCCATTCAAAGCCTTAGGTAAATCCTTGCCTTGTAATGTTTGTAGTAAATATGCGTTACCAGACATCACCTGTTTCACTTTATAAGGACCCTCCCAGCTTGGCGACCATTTCCCGAACTTTCGGTCTTTATTCCTTAGAGGCAGAATGGTCTTCCACACCAAGTCTCCTACTTGAAATGATTTTGCTTTGACCTTCTTGTTGTAGGCCCTGGCTACCATGATCTTGTCCTTTTCTATTGCTCCCAAAGCTATCATCCTCTTGTCAGTCACCTCATCAATATTATCCATCATTGAATTATAATATTCAGTAGCAGTTAGATCATTTTGTCTGGCAAACCTGACAGCATTCAAACTTATTTCCACAGGTAACACTGCTTCCTGCCCATAGACAAGCTCAAAAGGAGATACTTTAGTAGCACTATGTTTAGATATTCTATGAGCCCATAAAGCTTCAGACAAAATCTTATGCCAATGTTTAGGATTATCAGATACCTTCTTCTTTATCAAATTAATCAACGTCCTATTACTAGACTCGGCCTGTCCATTGGCCTGAGCATAATATGGAGACGAATTAAGCAGCTTAATTCTGTATAATTCAGCAAATTCACGTACCTCCTTTGACATAAAAGAAGTACCTTGATCTGTAGTCAAGGTCTGGGGAATGCCGAATCTATGAATAATATGCTCAGTTATGAAATCAATTACCTCCTTGTGCGTCATGTTCTTTAGAGCAACGGCTTCAGTCCATTTGGTGAAATAGTCAGTGGCAACTAACACAAACCGATGCCCCTTTGATGATGAAGGATGAATTTCTCCAATAAAGTCTAATCCCCATCCTCTGAACGGCCAAGGCTTGATGATAGGATGTAATTCGGCTGCAGGGACCAACTGTAGGTCGCCGAATTTTTGACACACTTGGCAACCCTTGTAGTACTTGAAACAATCAGCTATCATACTAGGCCAATAAAAACCAGACCTTCGCAACAACCACTTCATCTTTGGAGCTGATTGATGGGTACCACAAATTCCTTCATGTACTTCGGCCATGGCTAATATAGCATCATCTGGGCCCAAGCACTTAAGCAGGACATCATTAACCGTTCGGCGGTAAAGTTCATCACTCATCAAAACATACTTGAAAGCTATTCGCCGAATGTTCTTATCTGTCCTGATATTGGGATTTTGCAAATAATTAAGTATAGGTGTCCTCCAATCACTTGCATCGGCTTCATTGTCAGACGAATCGATTAAGAGAACATTTCTGGTAACCTCGGACGGTCCGGCGTCATCACACGGACAGTCCGCGACCTGGGAATTTGGCTCTGCACTGGTTATCAGATTTTCAGTTTTGTGAAATTTCTCTCTCTTTATCCGATAACCTGATGCATCTTGTGCCAAATCGTTAGCTCTATGATTCTCAACTCTAGAGATATGCCGAATACTGAATTCGTCAAAAGAATGGATTATGCTCCAACATTTCTCAAGATAACTATTTAGAGTACCATCAAGACATTGATATTCTTCTAACACTTGTTGGACAACCAGCTGAGAATCACCAAATACCTTCACATGTTTTACTCCCATACTATTTAAAAGTTCTAAACCGAATAGGAGGGCCTCATATTCAGCTTGATTATTAGTGCAATAAGTTTTCAATCGGCTAGAGAAGTCAAAGGAGACATTACTTGGTGAAACAAGCACAATGCCAATTCCTTGCCCTTCATTGCAAACCGATCCATCAAAATATAAAGTCCAAGGAGTAATAGTGAGGTATGACATGTCTAGTTCATGAATATCATTAACCCGATGTTCTACAATAAAATCCGCTATGACTTGGCCTTTCATAGATTTCAATGGTTCATAGGCCAAGTCATATTCTATGAGTGCATAAGCCCACTTACCAATTCTACCACTCATAATTGGGTTATGCAACATGTATTTGATTACATCGGCTTGACCAGAAACAGTGCAATGACTAGACAATAAATAACACCTACATTTGGTGCATGCATAAAACAAGCATAAGCATAACTTTTCAATAAAAGTGTACCTTGTTTCAGCATCCACCAACCTTCGGCTTAGATATGTCACCACATGCTCCTTTCCCTCAGTTTCTTGTGTCAGAACAACCCCAATAACCTTGTCTTCAGCTGCAATGTATAATCTGAATGGTGCTCCTACTTGTGGTGCTTTTAACACGGGAGCCGAAGACAAGTATTTTTTAATGAGATCAAATGCTTCCTGCTGCTCTGCCCCCCAAGTGAATTCAGCATCATTCTTAAGCCGAAGGATAGGGGTGAAGGCATCAATCTTCCCGGCTAGGTTAGAAATAAACCTTCGTAAATAATTCACCTTGCCGAGAAACCTCTGCACTTCGACCTTACAAGTCGGAGGCCCCACATTCCGAATAGACTTGATTTGGTCAGGGTCTATTTCTATACCATGTTCATGGATGACAAATCCTAAAAACTTACCAGCCGACACTCCAAAAGCACATTTACGTGGGTTCATTTTTAAACCATACCGACGCATTTTATCAAAGGCTTTGCGCAAATCAGCTATATGAGAACTAAACTTAGTCGATTTGACTACAATATCATCAATGTATACTTCCACAGTGTTTTCTAACAACTCATGGAAGATCAGATTCATAGCCCTCTGATAAGTAGCACCAGCATTTTTAAGACCGAATGTCATGACAACCCATTCAAATAAACCAATGAAGCCTGGACATATAAAGGCCGTTTTAGACGCATCTTCTTCGGCCATGAAAATCTGATTATATCTGGCATTACCATCAAGGAAGCTAATAATTCTATTTCCTGATGCATTATTGATTAATGTGTCGGCTATGGGCATGTGAAAGGGAATTAGGCTTACACCTAGTCCCTAAATAATTTTGGTGGTTGAATTGACCAACACAAATATTGAACTAACTAGTTTGCTCTAGTGTATAAGTCATACAGGTGCAAAAGGTCCACACTCAGCCAATAAAAAGATCAAGTTTTGGAGTCAACAAAGGAGCAAAGAGGCAACCGAAGGCACCTCTGATCTGAAAGCACCGGACTGTCCGGTGTACACCGGACAGTGTCCGGTGCACCAGAGGAATCCAACTCAAACTCGCCACCTTCGGGAATTTCGCAGGCTGCTTCGCTATAATTCACCGGACTGTCCGGTGCTCCATGGAAGCGCGGCCTCCGCAACTCGCCAGCCTCGGGTTCGCACGGTAGCCGCTCCGCTATAATTCACCGGACATGTCCGGTGTGCACCGGACTGTCCGGTGTACTAGCGGAGCAACGGCTATTTCGGCGCCAACGGCTACCTGCGCTGCATTTAATGCGCGCGCAGCGCGCGCAGATGTCAGGCGCGCCCATGCTGGCGCACCGGACAATGAACAGTGGTTGTCCGGTGTGCACCGGACACCCAGGCGGTCCCAGAAGTCAGAAGCTCCAACGGTCAGAATCCAACGGCATTGATGACGTGGCGGGGCACCGGACATGTCCGGTGTGCACCGGACTGTCCGGTGCACCATACGACAGACAGCTCCACCAACGGTCAAGTTTGGTGGTTGGGGCTATAAATACCCCAACCACCCCACCATTCATTGCATCCAAGTTTTCCAACTTCCAACCACTTACAAGAGCTAGCATTCATTGCAAAGCACACCAAAAGAGATCAAATCCTCTCCCAACTCCACACAAAGCACTAGTGACTAGAGAGAGTGATTTGTTGTGTTCATTTGAGCTCTTGCGCTTGGATCGCTTCTTTTTCTTTGGCATTCTTTCTTGTGATCAAACACTCACTTGTAATTGAGGCAAGAGACACCAATTGTGTGGTGGTCCTTGCGGGAAGTTTGATTCCCAAGTGATTTGAGAAAGAGAAGCTCACTCGGTCCGAGGGACCGTTTGAGAGAGGGAAGGGTTGAAAGAGACCCGGCCTTTGTGGCCTCCTCAACGGGGAGTAGGTTTGAGAGAACCGAACCTCGGTAAAACAAATCCGCGTGTCTCACTTCATTATTCGCTTGCGATTTGTTTTGCGCCCTCTCTCGCGGACTCTATTATATTTCTAACGCTAACCCGGCTTGTAGTTGTGATTATTTTTGAGATTTTCAGCTTCGCCCTATTCACCCCCCCTCTAGGCGACTTTCAATTGGTATCAGAGCCCGGTGCTTCATTAGAGCCTAACCGCTCGAAGTGATGTCGGGAGATCACACCAAGAGGGAGATGGAGACCGGCGACAAGCCCACTACAAGCCAAGGGAGCACTTCATCGGAAGAGTCCCGCACAAAGAGAAGGGAGAAGAAGAAGGACTCCTCCAAGCGGAAGGAGAAAAGATCCTCCTCTTCTCACCACAACGAGAAGAAGGAAAAATCTTCTTCTCACAAGTCGCATCGGAAAGGAGACAAGCACAAGAGGATGAGGAAGGTGGTCTACTACGAGACCGACACTTCATCAACATCCACCTCCGACTCCGATGCACCGTCCGTAACTTCTAAGCGCCAAGAGCGCAAGAAGTTTAGTAAGATCCCCTTAAACTATCCCCGTACATCTAGACATACTCCATTACTTTCCGTTCCATTAGGCAAACCGCCAACTTTTGACGGCGAAGATTATTCTAGGTGGAGTGATTTAATGAAATTTCATCTAACCTCACTCCACAAAAGTATATGGAATGTTGTTGAGTTTGGAGCACAGGTACCATCAATAGGGGATGAGGATTATGACACGGACGAAGTGGCCCAAATCGAGCACTTCAACTCCCAAGCCGCAACCATTCTCCTCGCCTCTCTAAGCAAGGAGGAATACAACAAAGTGCAAGGGTTGAAGAATGCAAAGGAGATTTGGGACCTACTCAAGACGGCGCACGAGGGTGATGAACTCACCAAGATCACCAAGCGGGAAACGATCGAGGGGGAGCTCGGTCGCTTCCGTCTTCGCCAAGGGGAGGAGCCACAAGATATGTACAATCGGCTCAAGACCTTGGTGAACCAAGTGCGCAACCTCGGGAGCAAAAAATGGGATGACCACGAGGTGGTTAAGGTTATTTTAAGAGCTCTTATTTTCCTTAACCCTACTCAAGTTCAATTAATTCATGGTAATCCTAGATATCCACTAATGACCCCCGAGGAAGTTATCGGGAATTTTGTAAGCTTTGAATGCATGATTAAGGGCTCCAAGAAGATCAACGAGCTTGACGAACCTTCCACATCCGAGGCGCAACCGGTAGCCTTCAAGGCAACGGAGGAGAAGAAGGAGGAGTCTACACCATGTAGACAACCAATTGACGCCTCCAAGCTCGACAATGAGGAGATGGCCTTAATCATCAAAAGCTTTCGGCAAATCCTCAAGCAACGGAAGGGGAAGGACTACAAATCCCGTTCCAAGAAGGTTTGCTACAAGTGTGGTAAGCCCGGTCATTTTATTGCAAAATGTCCTATGTCTAGTGACAGTGACAGGGGCGACGACAAGAAGGGAAAGAGGAGAGAAAAGAAGAAGTACTATAAGAAGAAGGGCGGCGATGCCCATGTTTGCCGGGAGTGGGACTCCGACGAGAGCTCCACCGACTCATCCTCCGACGAGGACGCCGCCAACATCGCCGTCACCAAGGGCCTCCTCTTCCCCAACGTCGGCCACAAGTGTCTCATGGCCAAGGACGGCAAAAAGAAGGTAAAATCAAGGTCCTCCACTAAATATGAAACATCTAGTGATGAGGATGATGATAAAAATGAGGAGGATAACTTGCGCATTCTTTTTGCTAACCTCAACATGCAACAAAAGGAAAAATTAAATGAATTGATTAGTGCTATACATGAGAAGGATGATCTCTTGGATTCTCAAGAAGAATTCCTTATTAAAGAAAATAAGAAGCATGTTAAGGTCAAGAATGCTTATGCTCTAGAAATGGAAAAACGTGAGAAATTAACTAGTGAGCTAAACACATGCCATGACACTATTGCCAACCTTAGAAATGAAAATGCTAGATTAATTGCTAAGGTTGATTCTCATGTTTGCAATGTTTCAACTTCCAATTCTAAAGATGACAATATTGATTTACTTGCTAGAATTGATGAGTTGAATGTTTCTCTTGCTAGCCTTAGAGATGAAAAAGAAAAATTGCTTGCTAAGGCTAGAGATTGTGATGTTTGCATTTCTAACCTTAGAAATGAGAATGATATACTACATGCTAAGGTTATAGAATTAAAAACTTGCAAACCCTCTACATCTACTGAGCATATTTCCATTTGTACTAGGTGTAGAGATATTAATGTTGATGCTATCCATGATCACCTAGCCTTAATTAAAAAACAAAATGATCACATAGCACAACTTAATGCTAAGATTAGTGAGCATGACTTAGAAAATGAAAAATTTAAATTTGCTAGAAGCATGCTCTATAATGGGAGACGCCCTGGCATCAAGGATGGCATTGGCTTCCAAAGGGGAGACAATGTCAAACTTAATGCCCCTCCAAAGAATTTGTCTAACTTTGTTAAGGGCAAGGCTCCCTTGCCTCAGGATAACGAGGGTTACATTTTGTACCCTGCCGGTTATCCTGAGAGCAAAATTAGGAGAACTCATTCTAGGAAGTCTCACTCTGGCCCTAATCATGCTTTTATGTATAAGGGTGAGACATCTAGTTCTAGGCAACCAACCCGTGCCAAGTTGCCTAGAAAGAAAATTCCTAATGCATCAAATGATTATGCTATTTCATTTAAAACTTTTGATGCTTCTTATGTGCTCACTAGTAAATCCGGCAAAGTAGTTGCCAAGATTGTTGGGGGCAAACACAAGGGATCCAAGACTTGTGTTTGGGTACCCAAAGTTCTTGTTTCTAATGCCAAAGGACCCAAAACCGTTTGGGTACCTAAAGTCAAGAACTAAATTTGTTTTGTAGGTTTATGCATCCGGGGGCTCAAGTTGGATACTCGACAGCGGGTGCACAAACCACATGACAGGGGAGAAAAAGATGTTCTCCTCATATGAGAAAAACCAAGATCCCCAACGAGCTATCACATTCGGGGATGGAAATCAAGGTTTGGTCAAAGGATTGGGTAAAATTGCTATATCACCTGACCATACTATTTCCAATGTTTTTCTTGTAGATTCTCTAGATTACAATTTGCTTTCCGTATCGCAATTATGTAAAATGGGCTACAACTGTCTATTCACTGATACAGGTGTTACTGTCTTTAGAAGAAGTGATGATTCAATAGCATTCAAGGGAGTGTTAGAGGGTCAGCTATACTTGGTAGATTTTGATAGAGCTGAACTCGACACTTGCTTAGTTGCTAAGACTAACTTGGGTTGGCTCTGGCACCGCCGACTAGCCCATGTTGGAATGAAGAATCTTCACAAGCTTCTAAAGGGAGAACACATTTTAGGACTAACCAATGTTCATTTTGAGAAAGACAGGATTTGTAGCGCATGCCAAGCCGGGAAGCAAGTTGGCACTCATCATCCACACAAGAACATCATGACTAGTGACAGGCCACTGGAGCTCCTACACATGGATCTATTCGGCCCAATCGCTTACATAAGCATCGGCGGGAGTAAGTACTGTCTAGTTATTGTGGATGATTATTCTCGCTTCACTTGGGTGTTCTTTTTGCAGGACAAATCTTATACCCAAGAGACCTTAAAGGGATTCTTGAGACGGGCTCAAAATGAGTTCAGCCTAAGGATCAAGAAAATTAGAAGCGACAATGGGACGGAGTTCAAGAACTCTCAAATTGAAGGCTTCCTTGAGGAGGAGGGCATCAAGCATGAGTTCTCTTCTCCCTACACTCCACAACAAAATGGTGTAGTGGAGAGGAAGAATCGAACTCTATTGGACATGGCAAGAACCATGCTTGATGAGTACAAGACACCGGATCGGTTTTGGGCCGAAGCGGTCAACACCGCTTGCTACGCCATCAACCGGTTATATCTTCACCGAATCCTCAAGAAGACATCCTATGAACTCCTAACCGGTAAAAAGCCCAATATTTCATATTTTAGAGTTTTTGGTAGCAAATGTTTTATTCTTGTCAAAAGAGGTAGAAAATCTAAATTTGCTCCTAAAACTGTAGAAGGCTTTTTACTAGGATATGACTCAAACACAAGGGCATATAGAGTCTTTAACAAGTCCTCAGGACTTGTTGAAGTTTCTTGTGACGTTGTGTTTGATGAGACTAACGGCTCTCAAGTAGAGCAAGTTGATCTTGATGAGATAGGTGAAGAACAGGCTCCATGCATAGCGCTAAGGAACATGTCCATTGGGGATGTGTGTCCTAAGGAATCCGGAGAGCCTCCACATGCACAAGATCAACCATCCTCCTCCAAGCAAGCATCTCCACCAACTCAAATTGAGGATGAGGCTCAAGAGGTTGAACAAGAAGATCAAGAAGATGAGCCACCTCAAAATGACGGCAACGATCAAGGGGGAGATGCAAATGATGAAGACAAGGAGGATGAACAACCAAGGCCGCCACACCCAAGAGTCCACCAAGCAATACAACGAGATCACCCCGTCGACACCATCCTCGGCGACATTCATAAGGGGGTAACTACTCGATCTCGTGTTGCACATTTTTGTGAACATTACTCTTTTGTTTCCTCTATTGAGCCACACAGGGTAGAGGAAGCACTTCAAGATTCGGATTGGGTGATGGCGATGCAAGAGGAGCTCAACAATTTCACAAGGAATGAGGTATGGCATTTAGTTCCACGTCCTAATCAAAATGTTGTAGGAACCAAGTGGGTCTTCCGCAACAAGCAAGACGAGCATGGTGTGGTGACAAGGAACAAAGCTCGACTCGTGGCCAAGGGGTATTCACAAGTCGAAGGTTTGGATTTTGGTGAAACCTATGCACCCGTAGCTAGGCTTGAGTCAATTCGCATATTATTGGCCTATGCTACTTACCATGGCTTCAAGCGTTATCAAATGGACGTGAAGAGTGCCTTCCTCAATGGACCAATCAAGGAGGAGGTCTATGTTGAGCAACCTCCCGGCTTTGAAGACAGTGAGTACCCTAACCATGTTTATAGGCTCTCTAAGGCGCTTTATGGGCTCAAGCAAGCCCCAAGAGCATGGTATGAATGCCTTAGAGATTTCCTTATTGCAAATGGCTTCAAAGTCGGCAAAGCCGATCCTACTCTATTCACCAAAACACTTGATAATGATTTGTTTGTATGCCAAATTTATGTTGATGATATTATATTTGGGTCTACTAACAAATCTACATGTGAAGAATTTAGTAGGATCGTGACACAGAAATTCGAGATGTCTATGATGGGGGAGTTGAAGTATTTTCTAGGATTTCAAGTCAAACAACTCCAAGAGGGCACATTCATTTGCCAAACAAAGTATACTCAAGACATTCTAAGCAAGTTTGGAATGAAGGATGCCAAGCCCATCAAGACTCCCATGGGAACAAATGGGCATCTCGACCTCGACACGGGAGGTAAGTCCGTGGATCAAAAGGTATACCGGTCGATGATTGGTTCATTGCTCTATTTATGTGCATCTCGACCGGACATTATGCTTTCCGTATGCATGTGTGCAAGATTCCAAGCCGACCCTAAGGAATCACACCTTACGGCCGTAAAACGAATCTTGAGATATTTGGCTTATACTCCTAAGTTTGGGCTTTGGTACCCTCGGGGATCCACTTTTGATTTGATTGGTTATTCGGATGCCGATTGGGCAGGGTGTAAGATTAATAGGAAGAGCACATCGGGGACTTGCCAGTTCTTGGGAAGATCCTTGGTGTCATGGGCTTCAAAGAAGCAAAATTCGGTCGCTCTTTCTACCGCCGAAGCCGAGTATATTGCCGCAGGCCACTGTTGCGCGCAATTGCTTTGGATGAGGCAAACCCTGCGGGACTACGGTTACAAATTAACCAAAGTTCCTCTTCTATGTGATAATGAGAGTGCTATCCGCATGGCGGATAATCCCGTTGAGCATAGCCGCACTAAACACATAGCCATTCGGTATCATTTTCTTCGGGATCACCAACAAAAAGGGGATATCGAGATTTCATACATTAACACTAAAGATCAATTAGCCGATATCTTTACCAAGCCACTTGATGAACAATCTTTTACCAGACTTAGGCATGAGCTTAATATTCTAGATTCTAGGAATTTCTTTTGCTAAACTTGCACACATAGCTCACATGTATACCTTTGATCATATCTCTTTTATATATGCTATGACTAATGTGTTTTCAAGTGTATTCCAAACCAAGTCATAGGTATATTGAAAGGGAATTGGAGTCTTCGGCGAAGACAAGGCTTCCACTCCACTCTACTACTCATCCTTCGCCGTCGCTCCGCATCACTCTCCATCTTGGGTATAATCTTCACTCATTTATTTTATGACCAAAGGAGGAGAAAATACTTCTATAGGCTCTAATATTTCCGTTTTTGGCGATTCATGCCAAAGGGGGAGAAAATATGAGCCCAAAGCAAAAGGACCGCACCACCAAACTAATTTTAAAATTAATGATTTTCAATTGGTAAATTTCAAAATTGGTATCTCTTTGTTCTAAAGGGGGAGTATTTTTCAAATTTGATATCTTAAAACCCTCTTGATCACTAAGAGGAGACTTTATTTGAGGGGGAGTTTTGTTTAGTCAAAGGAAAAGCATTTTGAACAAAGGAAGAAAATTTCAAAACTTGAAAATGCTTCGCAAAATCTTATTCATTTACCTTTGACTATCTCGCAAAAGGACTTTGAAAAGGATTTACAAAAGAATTTACAAAAACAAAACCTTTGGTGCAAATGTGGTCCAATATGTCAAAAACAAAGAAAACAATCCATGCGCATCATGTAAGCAATTATATTGGCTTAATTCCAAGCAACCTTTGCACTTACATTATGCAAACTAGTTCAACTATGCACTTCTATATTTGCTTTGGTTTGTGTTGGCATCAATCACCAAAAATGGGGAGATTGAAAGGGAATTAGGCTTACACCTAGTCCCTAAATAATTTTGGTGGTTGAATTGACCAACACAAATATTGAACTAACTAGTTTGCTCTAGTGTATAAGTCATACAGGTGCAAAAGGTCCACACTCAGCCAATAAAAAGATCAAGTTTTGGAGTCAACAAAGGAGCAAAGAGGCAACCGAAGGCACCTCTGATCTGAAAGCACCGGACTGTCCGGTGTACACCGGACAGTGTCCGGTGCACCAGAGGAATCCAACTCAAACTCGCCACCTTCGGGAATTTCGCAGGCCGCTTCGCTATAATTCACCGGACTGTCCGGTGCTCCATGGAAGCGCGGCCTCCGCAACTCGCCAGCCTCGGGTTCGCACGGTAGCCGCTCCGCTATAATTCACCGGACATGTCCGGTGTGCACCGGACTGTCCGGTGTACTAGCGGAGCAACGGCTATTTCGGCGCCAACGGCTACCTGCGCTGCATTTAATGCGCGCGCAGCGCGCGCAGATGTCAGGCGCGCCCATGCTGGCGCACCGGACAATGAACAGTGGTTGTCCGGTGTGCACCGGACACCCAGGCGGTCCCAGAAGTCAGAAGCTCCAACGGTCAGAATCCAACGGCATTGATGACGTGGCGGGGCACCGGACATGTCCGGTGTGCACCGGACTGTCCGGTGCACCATACGACAGACAGCTCCACCAACGGTCAAGTTTGGTGGTTGGGGCTATAAATACCCCAACCACCCCACCATTCATTGCATCCAAGTTTTCCAACTTCCAACCCCTTACAAGAGCTAGCATTCATTGCAAAGCACACCAAAAGAGATCAAATCCTCTCCCAACTCCACACAAAGCACTAGTGACTAGAGAGAGTGATTTATTGTGTTCATTTGAGCTCTTGCGCTTGGATCGCTTCTTTTTCTTTGGCATTCTTTCTTGTGATCAAACACTCACTTGTAATTGAGGCAAGAGACACCAATTGTGTGGTGGTCCTTGCGGGAAGTTTGATTCCCAAGTGATTTGAGAAAGAGAAGCTCACTCGGTCCGAGGGACCGTTTGAGAGAGGGAAGGGTTGAAAGAGACCCGGCCTTTGTGGCCTCCTCAACGGGGAGTAGGTTTGAGAGAACCGAACCTCGGTAAAACAAATCCGCGTGTCTCACTTCATTATTCGCTTGCGATTTGTTTTGCGCCCTCTCTCTCGGACTCTATTATATTTCTAACGCTAACCCGGCTTGTAGTTGTGATTATTTTTGAGATTTTCAGCTTCGCCCTATTCACCCCCCCTCTAGGCGACTTTCAGCATGGGATATTCATCTTTAGGAGTTGCTTTATTTAAATTACGAAAATCAATGCATACTCTAAGTTTACCTGACTCCTTCTTCTCCACCGGCACAATATTGGAGACCCACTCTGCGTATCTGCAAGGTCTAATAAAATTAGCTTCTAGCAGCCGGTGGATTTCGTCCTTGATTCGTGGGAGAAGATCTGGACGAAACGTTCTAGCTTTCTGCTTGAAAGGTCTGAAACCAGACTTAATGGGCAGCCGATGTTCGACAATCTCTCGGCTTAGTCCAGGCATTTCAGTGTAATTCCAAGCAAAACAATCTGAATATTCCTTCAATAGACCGATCATCTCATTTCTAGAATCGGTCTCCAGGGTCTTGTTTACAAAAGTCGGCCTTGGAGTTTTACCATTTCCTATGTCAATCTCCTCCAAAGGATCAGCCGATGTAAACCCCTGTCCTAGTTTATCAAGATCTCTGAATTCCTCTATCATGTCCCCCACAGAGGAATCAGATGATCTTTGTGTGATGGCGGACTTTCCGGTCTCGGGGACCGGATCATCCGTAATACTATCTTTTCGCTGTGGTAGATGTTCGGTCTTAAAGTCCGAACTGTTCTGTGATAGACCAGACCATCCAGCTTTGAGGGCCGAATTGTCCGTGATCAAAGACTCATGAACTTTGTGTGTATTCATCGTTTAAACTCTATTTAGGATTCAGCCGATTCTCCATCGGCTCTAGCATTACAGGAACGAAACCTTTCTTATCTATACTTATGAACTGATAATCAGAAAAATCTACCCCTGTGAGACATGTAGCAGTCTCATAAGTCCAGAGTACAGGGGCATCGGCCACAGCGATGCAGGCCGATACATCAGCATGTACTTGTTCTACCTCATCGCCTACTCATTGTATTAGCATTTGATGTAATGTAGAAGGTATACATTGATTGGCATGAATCCAATCTCTGCCTAGAATTAAACTGTAATTCCCTTCTACATCAGCGACGAAGAATGCAGCAGCAAGGGTCTTAGTCCCGATGGTTAATTCAACGGACGTGACTCCCCTGGCTTTAATCGAACTATCCCCAACACCGCTGAGGGTCATGTTGGTTTTGACAAGTTCGTCATCTTGTTTACCTAATTTTCTGTATAATGAATAAGGCATTAGATTTACAGCCGCCCCTCCATCCACCAACATCTTAGCAATCGGTATTCCATCAATGTGACCGCGCACGAAGAGCGGCTTTAAATGATTTACCGATTCCTTTGGTTTAGTAAAGGCGGCTTCTTTAGGACCGAAATCGAATTGGGCAACAACAGGTTCATTGTCGCCGATAATAGTACAATCGGCAGAAAATGTAATAACATTTACATCCATACCTGGGCGTTCTGGAGAAGCCTCGTAGTCGACCAGGTCTTCTCCTAGCAGGTCGTCCTCTTCCATTGATGTTGTCGTGTTGTTGGAGGCTTCCTGATGAACGGCGGACGGTCCGCACGCGGGGGCCGGACGGTCCGCGCCTGGTGCAGGTCGTCCAGAGCCTTCCTGGTGAACGGCGGACGGTCCGCACGCGGGGGCCGGACGGTCCGCGCCTGGTGCAGGTTGACTTTCTATTTCTGTGGCCGTTTGTTTTTTCTCAACGGCCTTCGGTCTCCATTTCTTTTGCGGTGGCGGGTATAATGGATGTGTGTCATTAAATGTCTTTTCCGCCTCCTTCTCCTGGCTCTCCTTTGCTCTTAGGCGCTGTAATTTTCTCTTTTGGGATCGTGTCAATCCCGCTGGGCACCATCGAGGCATGGAGTATTTTGGATCGGCTATTTTGATGGTAGCCGTATCCTTTTCGGTTGTGTTGGCCGATTCGCCGAAAATCATCGGCCCTTTATTGTCTCCCTGTATGACAACATCTGTAGTACCTATTTTGATGATGTCCTTTTTTGTTGTTCTTTGAGTTGCTACAGGCATATGCCCCCCTGCCGGATTGGTCGGCCTTGAAGGCCGAGTAGTCCGGCAATCCTGTTGGGTTTGTGCCTGGTGACCGGATTGAGAAGTGCTCAATCGGTCTTGTATTGGTGGCGTCAACCTGTCAAAAACAGATGTTTGGGGTGCCCCCCAGGCGGGGTACTGCGGCATCCCAAATGGATATGGTGGCATGCCCCACATTTGATTTGGGACATATGGCAGAGGTAAATATGTGTATGGATATGGCATAGGTGGATATGGAGGTGGAGGTGTCCATGCAGGTAAGTTAGGTCTCACTTGTATAGTATGACCTTTCATTTCTTCCGATTGATGGGGTGGTCCAATCAGCCTGACCTGGCGCTGCTCATGAATGGGTGAGTGGGGTCGCTTCGGTGGCCGGTCACTGGGGCCGGCCTTCTTTTTCACATATTTAGACAACAATTGATCGAAAGTCGGGCCAGGCCTGATCAGCCGACCAGCTGCTTTAAATGTATTTGTTTTCCACGTACCTATCTCTGGTCGTCGTGGTTTGAAGGTACGTGGCCGCTGCGAGTCCTGAGCATGGTCGGACCGTCCGCCGGAGCTCTCCGGACCGTCCGGTGGGGTCCCGGACCGTCCGCGCCTACGTGCCGGACCGTCCGGGATACGCAGCACGGGTTCCTATATCTGTCTCCCTGTCTGTGCTTGCCCCCCAGTACTGGAGGTTGTGATGGTCACCTTTAGGGTCTCCCCTCCATCGGGAGTCTTCTCGGCTACCACTTTCCTGCAAGAAACTTTATGATCCTCATCGACCCTTTTAGAATTGCCGATGATTGCCTCTTTGCCTTTGCCTTTATCGGTCGTGTTTGGCCGAACCAGGACTTTCTTGCCCTCGAAGTCGATCACGTTCATTGGAAATGGCTCTGTATCCACCTGCATTTCCTGAAATTTCAATCGTCCCTCATTAATGGCCGATTGAATCTGTCGTCGGAATACATTACAATCATTAGTGGCATGAGAAAATGAGTTATGCCACTTGCAGTATGCACGACGTTTTAGCTCGTCGGCGGATGGAACAGTGTGATTTATTTTAATATTGCCATTTTTGAGTAGTTCGTCAAATATTTTATCACATTTACCAACATTAAACGTAAACTTAACCTCCTCTTGCCGTTTCTTTTGAACCGGCTGCAAGGAGGAACAAGCCGAAGATTTGGCCTGTTTTGGCCAAACCATTTCAGCAGCATACACTTCTGCTGATTCGTCATCTGAGCTACTTTGGTCGCATTCTACTATATGTACGTTGTGACGCATTGTTTTAGCAGTTTCTTTGCTCCGGCTTTCGCAAGCCAAAGCCCTCTGGTGTAACTGTGCTAGTTTAAAAAATTGGATGCCTTCTAATCTCTCTTTTAAATAATATCGTAGACCGTTAAAGGCTAATCCTACTAGCTGTTTTTCTGCTAAATGAATTTGAAAGCATCGGTTTCTTGTATCGCAGAATCTCCGGATGTAATCATTAACCGATTCGTCTTTTGTCTGTCGCAATGACACTAAATCTACCAAATCCAATTCATAATCACCGGAGAAAAAATGATCATGAAATTTTTGTTCTAGATCCCCCCATGATGAAATGGAATTAGGAGGTAAAGTGGCATACCATGCAAACGCGGTTCCTGTTAGCGATAATGAAAATAAACGCACGCGAAATGCCTCTGTGTCTGCCAATTCTCCCAATTGTGCTAAGAACTGGCCTATATGTTCGCGCGTGTTTTTCCCTTGATCACCCGAAAATTTCGCGAATTCGGGTATTCTAGTTCCCTGTGGGTACGGGTGGTGATCAAATCGGCTGTCATAAGGTTTCCGATATGATTGCCCCCCAGGGACCATGCTTACTCCGAGCTTATCTCGGAACGTCCCGGCTATTTCTTCCCTCACTATATCAATGGCAGCCGGTGCAAGACCACCGGCTCTCTGGTCAAACATAGGTGGAGTTGGTTGCATATTAGTATGTTGTCGTTCCCCCCCATTGGTTTGAGCTACGTGGTGCATTCCCATTTGCCCTATATGGCTCATAGGTTTGATCGTTTCTTTCCGGCCTTTTAGGTGGGGTCGGAAAGCTTTCCTGGGCTCTGGATCCTGAATTAATGGGCTGGTGCATTGCATAATGTGATGGGAAGTGTTGCTGGGACGGGCGAGGATTCAGGTAATAATCCTCCTCAAAAGACTCATGCGCGGACTGTCCGGATATGTACCCGGACCGTCCGTGGTCATATGCGGACCGTCCGTCATTGTATGCGGACCGTCCGACTGGGTAATTTGGGTTCTGTGTCATATGTGGTGGCTCGGGCGCATATCTAGGTAACTCATTAAAAATAGGCCCAACTGCTGTTGGCCCGGACGGTCCGCGCTCACGTGCGGACGGTCCGGGCATGTGAAGATCGGCTGGTTTGCTGCCGATTTGCGGTTACTTAGGGTATGTGTCCATCGGCATCCCATAAAGGGGTTGTGACTGGTCGTGACAACCTGTAGCCGATGTGTTACGCGCGTTATCTCCTAACTCAACCTCGTGCGAAGGAAAATTTGCGGTACTAGATTTATCGAATGCACGTACTAGTCTCTTAAGATCGCTTTGCATACCCCCTATGATGTTCTGCATTTGTTCACGCTGATCTTCTACATAATTTCTAAGAGATTGCAGATCGTTGGTATTACTTACATTGGGGATATCTGGCGTGGGTTGGAGCGAAGCCGGATCCGTCGCCCGATGTCGGACGACCTTGTTGTTCCTGTCCACTTTGAAGTTGGCCAAGAACTTTGCTTTCGCCTCCTGGATCATCCGCTCCTTATGCTCCTCAAACTGGAGCTGCTCGTCAGCCGGCAAGGTTTCCCAAGTCGGCTCTATGATGTTGCTTAGAGAAATATCAGAGCTATCCTTTGAACCGGCCATTGAGGGCCGATCTGATGAGCTTAGATGTGTTATCCCCAGCGGAGTCGCCAAAAAGTATGTTGACGCCTTTTCGGAGCGCCAAACACTCAACAAGAACCGTGGCGGTGCCCTCTGCACAGGGGCGGACGGTCCGCGCGCAGGGGCCGGACGGTCCGCGGCCTGGTGCGAGGCGCGGTGGTGCTCTCTGCGCAAGGGCGGACTGTCCGCGGCCTGGGGCCGGACGGTCCGCGACCTGGTGCGCGGCTAGGGCTCCTGCCTGACGGCCGGACGGTCCGCGCCCTGGGGCCGGACTGTCCGCGCGTACGCAGGGACGGCGGAAGATCGCGGACGGCGCCTGGATCTCGCTCCCGGGAGGGACCCCGTCGGGGAGTAGAGATCCTAGGTGGTGTCTAGGCTCGGGCCGGCCGACCTAGACTCCTCTAATCGACGTAGAGCCGAAGAGAGACGAAGAATTTGGGGATTGGATAGCTAAACCTAAACTAGACTAGAACTACTCCTAGGATAAAATGCGAAATAGAAGTTGTATTGATTCGATTGATGATTACAAATCGGTCGTATACCTCTCTATTTATAGAGAAGGGGGGCTGGACCCTTTACAAACTAATTCCCGAGCTTATCCCGCGATTTTAGCTAACAGCCGTAGCACAAAACTCGGAACCCTAATCTGCTCTGCGCACGCGCGGACCGTCCGGCCCACAGGCGCGGACCGTCCGGCCCACAGGCGCGGACCGTCCGGACCGGGGACCGTCCGGCCCACAGGCACGGACCGTCCGGACCGCGGAGTCCGTCGGCTCATTTCTGGTTCGAACACCACCCGTAAGCCAATGGACAGATGGAGTGTGCCAATGGCCTGTTACTCCAAGGACTCAAGCTTAGGTTATACAACAACCTCACATAACTCTTTAGCTGCATAGAAGTTCCAGATCCACAAAATGAAGTTTTGGTCAAAATACCCTATTTTGTCCAGGGAATAGGACCCACATGCCATTGTAAAAAAAAAAACTCACCCTGGGTTCTTCTTCCTCCAACGACGAGATGGTGCTCTCTAGCTAGCAAGGTAGTCTTTACCGACGACCAGGGGGGTTGATTCATAAATATCCAAGCAGTCAAACCGACGATGGAGGGCGTCCCCAAGTAGCTAGGCAACTGCGCTGGCGGCCAGAGCCACGTTCCCAAACAGCTAGGCAGCTACGTTTCTTTCCTCGGTTGATCGGATGGAGGGGAAATAGACCTCACTCCATGAGGAGATACACAGTAGTATAATATTTCACGGAGCACTTCTTGAAAAGCTTAAAGAAAACGTTGAATCTAAACTTCAGATCCACTACTTTAGTGAATCTGGAATTTGATGGGTCTTTTGACGAAGTGGAACTGATTTTTTTTTAATCTGGAGCTGGTGTAGCTCTACCAACCAGCAACTAATCGGATCGTTTCCTTTAAATAGAAACTTACATAGTCACGTGCCCCCAAAACCAGTGAAAACTGCATTTGTATCCACCTCAATCCATGGAAACTGGAATTAGTTAGGATAGAATCATACGTAAAAGCCCTAACGAAATCACTGTATGCTGTCGATGTTGCTGGTTGCTACACTGTATCTGGCTATTTGCAAAACAGTTTAGGCCCCGTTCGTTTTTCGCGGAATGATATGATTGGATGTAACCATTTTAATCCGGATTGCTTCTCTAATTTATATAGAGTATAACCTTTGATCAACTAGAACGATTTCCGGTGTATTACTGGAGTACTGGACAAACGAACAACGCGCCTTAACTGAAAGCTGCAGTCACCCGGACCGGTCTGAATTTCTATTCGCTCGTCTAATCGCGGAAGCCAGCTGGAATTTCTTGTTTGGCGGTCGCGATCCCGTCTCCTGCACCACAGTACGTAAACGGTTCACGTTGGCCACTTTATACGCCAAAGGATAGGTGCAATGATGTAGTAGCAGGGCAGACAATTATGGAGAGAAGGCGAGGCATCATTCTCATAACTGAACAGAAAGGGGAGCACGATGCGATTAGGTGACAGGGAAATGCACGCACGGCATATGCCCGATCCCAAGTTTATCACAGAGTAACGGGGGATGATGCTTTTATTTATTCCGTCTTCTTGCTTGTTCACGAGAACAACATCGATCGGGGAACGCATGCAACTACAGATAATTCGTTGGGCACTGTAGCGGCAGTTACAGATCCTATCTCGTTCGTTTGAAGAGAGTCGAATACCTACCAGGCTACCACTCATCCGTCCGAATAGCTAGTGATATTGACCATGCATGAACGAAACCCTGGCTTAAGCCACACGAAACACGCTCCACAACGTACACAATGACGACGCGTCACGATCCCGTTTTTTTTCTCTCTCTGAGGTTCTAGTGCATGCATGGCAGTTCGACGACCTGCACGCGGTCTGTTCCATGCTCAGCTCAGTTGACGGCACGGCAGTTGCTGCGGATCTGGCCGGCGGAGCCGGTAAGCGGGCTGATGTTGCCCATCTTGAGCATGGACCTGCCGAAGTCGCAGAAGAAGCGCTCGCTGCTGGCGCTGTAGGCCTGGACGAGCGCCCTGGTGGTGGCCGCGCTGCCGTCGGCGCTGGAGAAGAGGCCCTGGTCAGAGGACAGGAGGCCCCTCTGGCCCAGCAGGTTCTGGTAGTAGTGGTTGTCGAACGCATCGGCGGAGCCGTCGTCCAGCGCCGCCGTCTGGTTGCCGTCCCCGCCCCGGCACAGCGCCTGCAGGCTGGACGCCAGGGACGCGTTCAGCGTCGGGTCCACGGAGCTCGTCGCCGAGAAGTTGGACAGCCGGCCGCTGAACAGCACGCACCGCGCTCGCCCGATCGTGTGGCCTCCTGCGTTCGTGTCCGGTGGCCATCGTCAGTCGGTCTCGGCCGGGTCGTCAGTTAGTTATGCAGTCACCATCATCGCTCTTACTGACGCCAGGTCAGTTCAGCTAGTAGGGAGAGGGACGAAGACGAAGTAGTGTTGTGCAGTGAAATTAAGATGCGTACTACCTGATAAAACGACCACGTCGGTTGTGTTGAGACCCACATCGCTGAACTTCTTTGTGATGGTGCTGATGGGATCGAACGGGCTAGGCAGGTTGCTGTTGGCGCCGGACTGGTTTGCCACCAGGCCGTCCCTCCTTCCCAGCAGCACGTCGTAGTCCGGCCCTCCGCTCTGCATCAGTACAGTACAGGTTTTTCTTTTTCAGCGCGACGGATCTATGGCTGCGTGGCCGCCCAAGCACCAAGTATCGTAGTACTGAAATCATGAGGGAAGGGACGCACCAGCAGCACTCCGTACTTAGCCGCGATGGCGAGGATGTCGGCGCAGGAGACGACCCCGGGACACGCCTTCTCGAGGTCGGCCTTGATGGCGTCGACGACATCGAAGCCGCGCGCCGAGTTCAGGTTCGGGACCGCCAGCTTCTCGGTGTTGTTCCCGTCCAGCAGGATCGACCCGTCGCACCCCTGCGTACGTGCGTGCAGCGAGCAAGTTTTCAGCGATCCTATTCGGTACGTAACTACGTATAATACTTAGCTGAGACTGAGAGCTAGCTATAGCCTCAAGACTGGAGGCAATCGACTCGGACTCGCGCTGTGTGCGGCTCGCATGACTCTCAACAGAACAGAACTGAGCGTGTCGTGCGTGTACGTGGCGATCGACTTGACCATATCGTGCGTACGTTGACGAAGCAGTCGTGGAAGTGGAGCCTGAGCAGGGAGGCGCCCATGCGGGGCTCGGCCTTCATCGCGGCGGACACGCGCGCCCTCACGATGTTCTCCGCCTGGGGGCAGCAGTCGTCGTAGAAGTCGTCCGTCAGCTGGCCGCGCGCCACCGCGGCGGCGCCGAGGCACAGCGCGACGGCGAGCAGGGCGAGGCAGCTCGCTGTGTCTCTGCAGGAGGATGATTTGCGCTCCATGTCTGTCTACCTCTGCACTGCAGTCCCGCACAGCTAGTCAGCTACGTACGTACTACTGTTGTGTTGATATACGAGCGCTGGCTCCACTGTTATATAAGAGGCGGTTTAGATCAAGCGAGTGTTGAGAGTGAGTCAGTGTGCCAGTGACAATAGTAGTTAGTGCTGTCGTTGGATAAGAGGTAGACTCGATGACGGGTAAGCGGGCGGGCGGCTGGCTGGCTGGCTGAGTGATGCATGTGTCTGCGCGCGTGCGCGCGTTTTTCCTCCCTGAATGGATCACAGCCGGACGCACTGATCCGTCGCCTCCAGTTTTTCTGCATGGCTTCAACTCGGGCACTGTGAATATCGTGCCTAGTGGAGCGGCCGGCGCCAGAAGCGGTAGTGGAGCTTCAACCAAGAGCAAGTGCCCGTACACTAGTATTTGCTAACGCACGTTTCGCCGTGGACGACCTTAGTGAGCGGTGACGGCGCGGCGGCGGTTGCGACGACGCAGTACACCATGCACGAAGCAATCAGCCAAGTGTGCACTCTGCAGTAGACGCGAGTGCCTTTTGCATCTTTTACAGTGTTCGGCCGTAGCCCATCACCGCAGCATGCATGGTTTTAAATTCTGGGCCTTTGAGGCCTGCGTGTCTTTTCATTGCTGTGCTTCCTGAGTTAGTCGTGACGTCTTAGAAACATCCTTGATCGTCGTCTCCGCTCTCCACCAGTGACCAGATCGGACGACTATCGATTAGTGCACTGCGCACCATAAAACCTGCATGCATGTACCTCATACTTCTATCCATCGAGGCAGTTGCAGCATGTCCCCATCCAAGAGACGGGCGAGTCGGCGACGTGGAGCGAAGAACAAAGCACCACTGCACAATGAAGGAGCCCTACTTTACACATCTCAGCTTCACTATAGGAACTGTTGACACCTTTTTCGGACGCCAATCACTCAACACAAACTAGCGGTGATGCTCTCTGCACAGGAGCGGACGGTCCGCGACCAGGGGCCGGACGGTCCGTGACCTGACGCAAGGCTAGGGTGTCCTGCCTGACGGCCAGACGGTCCGTGCCCTGGTGTCGGACGGTCCGCGCGTGTGCAGGGGGCAGCGAAGGTTGCCGGCGGCGCTTGGATCTCGCTCCCGGAAGGGACCCCGTCAGAGAAGGAGAGATCCTAAGAGTTGTCTAGGCTCGGGCAGACCGACCTAGACTCCTCTAATCGACGTAGAGTCGAAGAGAAGCGGAGAACTTGGGGATTGAGAGACTAAACTAGAACTATTCCTAATTATACATGAAATAAATACGAGATAAAAGTGTTATTGATTCGATTGATTCTAATCGGCCGTAATCCTCTATATTTATAGAGGAGGGGGGCCGGACCCGTTACAAACTGATCTCCCGAGTTAATCCCGCAAATTTCGCCAACAAACATAGCAAGAAACTCAGAACCCTAATCTGTTCTGCGCGCGCGGACCGTCTGGCCTAAGGGCCAGACCGTTTGCCACTCATTTTGGTGCTCAACATATGCCCCCTGCCTTTTGGTGGAGCTGAGCGAACCAAAAACAACTAACTTGATGTGATCATATCGGTTTTCTTAGGCATCTTGCCACTTACTAGGATGGTACGCAGTGGCCTTGGTCCCGATGGTTGACTCAACGGACGTGACCTCTTTATCTTTGATTGAACTGTCAGTTCCAACACCGTCGAGCATCATACTGGTCCAGACCAATTCGTCACCTTGCTTTCCTAATTTTTTAAGTGTTCTGACGTAGCTTCGTAGTCGACCAGGTCTTCTCCTTGCAGGTCGTCTTCCTCCATGGGTGTTGGTACGTCGTTGGAGGTGTCATGGTGTAGTGCGGATGGTTTGGCCTCAGGGGTCGGACGATCCGCGCCCTGTACGGTTGGTCCGGTCTTTATAGCTGGGCTGTCTACCATACCTGCAAAGAACTGCACAATTGTTGTTTTATTTTCTATCTTTGTGGTCGTTTGATTTTCCTCAACGGCCTTTGGTCTCCATCTCTTTTGTGGTGGCGGATACTGCGGATGCGTGTCATTGAATATTTTTTCCGCCTCCTTCTCCTGATTCTCCTTTGCTCTGAGGCGCTGTAATTTTCGCTTTTGCGATCGTGTCAATTCCGATGGGCACATCGGGGCATGGAGTATTTTGGATCGGCTGTTTTGTTGACAGTCGTACCTTCTTTTTTGTTTGTGTTGGCCGATTCACCAAAAATCATCGGCCCTTCGTTATTTTGTTGTACGACGACATCTGTCGTTCCTATTTTAATGACGTCTCCTTTTATCGTACTGTTGGAGGTTGTAGCTGTATGCCCCCCAGCCGAATTAGTCAGCCTTTGGGGCCGAGTTGTTCGGCAATCTTGCTGGGCCTGTGCTCGTGGACCAGATTGAGGGGCTCTCAATCGGTCTTGTACTAGAGGTGTCAACCTATTGAATACAGATGTTTGGGGTGCCCCCCAAGCGGGGTACTGTGGCATCCCAAATGGGTATGGTGGCATGCCCCACATTTGATTTGGGACATATGGTGGAGGTATGTATGTGTATGGATATGGCATAGGTGGATATGGGGGTGGAGGTGTCCATGCAGGTACGTTAGGTCTTAATTGAACATTATGACCTCCCGTCTTTTCCGATTGGTGAGGTGGTCCAATTGGCCTAACCTGCTGTCGCTCCTGGGTGGGTAAGCGAGGTCATTTTGGTGGCCGGTCGCTGGTGTCGTCCTTCTTTTTCACATATTCAGATAATAATTGATCAAAGGTTGGGCTGGATTTTACCAATCGACCAGTTGCCTTGAACGTGTTAGTTTTCCACGTACCTATTTCTGGTCGTCGTGGTTTGAAGGTACGTGGTTGCCGTGGTTCCTTGGCGTTGTCGGACCGTCTGGCGATGTTACGAACCGTCCACGCCTGGGAACCAGACCATCCGCGATGCGCAGTATGGGTTCTCGCACATGCCCCCTTGTCTGCACTTGCCCTCCAGTGCCGGAGGTTGTGATGGTCACTTTCAGTGTCTCCCCTCCATCAGGAGTCTTCTCGGCCACCACTTTCCTGCAAAAGATTTTGTTGTTTCCATCGACCTCCTGTGCGTTGCCGATGATGACTTCTTTGTCTTTGCCCTTATCGGCTGTACTGGGCCGAATTAGGACCCTTTTGCCCTTGAAGTCGATCATATTCACTGGGAAGGGCTCTGTGTCCTCCTGAAATTTTAATCGTCCCTCGTTAATGGCCGATTGGATTTGTCGTCGGAACACACTACAATCATTAGTGGCATGGAAAAATGAGTTGTGTCACTTGCAATATGCGCGACGCTTTAGTTCGTCGGTGGGTGGAACAGTATAATCGATCTTAATGTTACCATTTTTTAGTAATTCATCGAATATCTTATCACATTTGCCGACATTAAATGTAAACTTAACCTCCTCCTGTCGTTTCTTTTGAACTGACTGCAAGGAGGAGCAAGCCAAAGATTTGGCCTGCTCGGGCCAAACTATTTCGGTAGTGTAAACTTCCTTTGGTTCATCGTCCGAACTACTTTGATTGTGTTCTACTATATGTCTATATGGACATTATGATGAACCGTTTTGACTAGTTCTTTGCTTCGGCTTTCACAAGCCAAAGCTCTCTGATGTAACTGTGCTAGCGTAAAGAACTAGATGCCTTCTAATTTCTCTTTTAAATAATAGCGCAATCCATCAAAGGCTATTCCCGCCAGTTGTTTATCTGTTAAATGAATTTGAAAGCATCGATTTCTCGTATCCCAGAATCTCCGGATATAATCACTAACCGATTCATCCTTTTCTTGTTGTAGGGTCACTAAGTCTACTAAATCTAGCTCGTAATCGCCAGAGAAGAAATGTTCATGAAATTTTTGTTCTAAGTCTCCCCATGACAAAATGGAATTAGGAGGGAGCGTGGCATAGCATGTGAATGCAGTCCCTATTAAAGATAATGAAAATAAACGTACACGTAATGCTTCTGTGTCGATCAATTCTCCTAACTGTGCTAAGAACTGGTCTATGTGCTCACGCGTGCTCTTTCCTTGGTCACCCAAAAACTTTGTGAATTCGAGTATTCTGGTCCCCTGTGGGTATGGGAGACGGTCAAACTGGCTATCATAAGGTCTCCAATATGACTGCCCCCCGGGGACTATACTAACTCCGAGCTTATCTCGGAACGCCCCAGCTATTTCCTCTCTTACTATATCGATGGCAGCCGGTGGGAGACCACCGACACTTTGGTCCAATATGGGTGAATTTGTTTGGATGTTGGTATGCTATTTTCCTCCCCATTGGTTTGGGTTTTGCGGCGCGTTAATACATGCCCTATGAGGCTCATAGGACTGACCATTCCTTTCTGGCCTTCTGGGGGCCAGAAAGTACTCACTCTCACGGGTTTGGTAGATTATATTATGGTGCTGGTGTGTCGTATGGTGAGATGGGGAGTCTAGCTGGGACGGATACGGAGTTGGATATCCATCCTCCTCAAAAAACTTTATGCCGGACCGTCCGGTTAAATACGCGGACCGTCCGACTCCATGCGCGGACTGTCCAGCCATGTGGCCGGACCGTCCGACATTATATTCGGACTGTCTGGTGTCACACGCGGACGGTCCGAATGGGTTATCTAGGGTTTACACGGTATGTGGCGGCTTGAGTGTAGGCCTCGGTAATTCGCTTCTAAAAATGGGATCGGCCGTCGTTGGCTCGGACGGTCCGCACTCACGTGCGGACGGTCCGGACATGCGCAGATCGACAAACTTATCGCCGATGTGCGTGGGAGGCTGTTGTTGCCCAAGGTACATATCTATCGGCATTCCATAAAGGGGTTGTGACTGGTCGTAATAACATGTAGCCGATGAATTACGTGTGTATTCCCTCAGTTCAACCTCGTGCGAAGGAAGATTTGCAATAGTAGACTTGTCAAGCACACGCATTAGCCTTTTATGATCATTTTGTATATCCCCTACGATACGTTGCATCTGCTCTCGCTGTTCGTCTATGTAAGCTTTAAGTGATTGGAGTTTATTGGTGCTACTTACATTGGGGGTAATCGTAGTAGGTCAGAGCGAAGCCAGATCTGTCGCCCATTGCTGAACGACTTTGTTATTCCTGTAAACCTTGAAGTCGGCTAGAAATTTCGCCTTTGCTTCTCAGATCAGCAGCTCCTAGTGCTCCTTGAACAGGAGCTGTTCTTCAGCCGGCAAGGTTTCCCATGTCGGCGTGATGATATTGCTGGTGGAAACTTCAGAGCTATCTTTTGAACCGGCCATTGAGGGCCGATCTCGATAGGTCTACGTAACACCCTAATTCGTCAATTGAAAATAACTTAGTTTATATTATTAATTTCTAGTAGAAAGAAAAAAATTATGTTTTGAAGTACTGAAATGGTGATTTCCTAATTGGATAAATTTTTGTCAATTGTTTGATGCATACATGCCGAAGCATAAATTTTGTTTGACTTGATTTGCAAAATCCAATTTTTAGATTTAGTTTTCTGAGAAGAACCACATTTGTTAAAATAATAATATATTAAAATAATAAATTTGGTAAGTATGTATTTTGATTTGTTAATAATAAATATGAGATTATTATGATTTTGAAAATATATATACTTATATATTTTTTGATTTTATTTTTGTGTGAATTTTATAAAACAATAAATTTCTTAATATTTTTTTTGAAGTTGTTAATAATAGCATTAACGTTAACTTAATTTTTGGAGTGTATATATGTAGATTCTGAATTAATTGTTAAGAAGATTTGGAAATTTGAAAGTAAACAAAAAGGAATCTAACTCTAAGCGGTCAGCCACCTGAAAATAGAAAAAAAAACTGAAAAAGAAAAGAAATAATAAAATTGGAAAAAAAGAAGAAAGCCGCTCGGCTCCTCACGTCTGCTTGTCGGGACAGCACCCGTCGCCAGCCGTTGCCGCTCTTCCGCGCCCCCTCGCTTTCCCGAGTGGAGCTCTAGCGCCGCGCGCTCGCGTCTCCTCATCTCCACAGCACGAATTGCCGCGACCGTTTCTTCCTCCCAAACTTTCTCCCCATTAATGGTGTCGACGCCTTCTCCTCTCCCCGTGCCCCCTGCTCAGCTTATAAATCTGAGGTCGTGCCCCTTGCTTAGTCCTGCGCGTGCCATTTTCCTCTCCCTGTGCCGCTCTCTCGCTTTCGTTCATGCGCGTCCCGGCTACTGCTTTGCCGTCGTCGTGTGTCGCGTGCCAGTCGTCATCCTCGCCGGAGCTCTAACCCGAGTGGCTGAGTCTGCACACGGAGCATCGACGAGAGCCCCTGCTGCTCCTTCCCTAGCGACTCCCTCCTCCCCCGCAACCGCCGATGTCGGGCCTAGCTATCTGCGTCGCACCGGTCTCCATTCACTCGCCGATTCTACCTCCTTGAAATCGTCGTTCGTCGTCGCCATTCGTCGACATCCCCCGCCATGCTAAAGTCGTAACGCCGTGCAGTTGCCTCGGATCCTGAGTTCCTTCCTCACGCAGACGATGCGAAGATCTATTTTCTATCCATGATCCGAAGGTAGAAGAAAGGTCCAATTTATTTACTCGTTACCACATATTGTCTATAGCTAATCGTATTTTAGCCGTATGATATTTTTTAAGTTTGTAAAAAAAAGATTAATTAGAGTTCAAATAATTGGGTTCTTGTGTTGCTAACTTCATAAGTAGTGCTTGCAACAAATTACATGTTTTCGTAATTTTAATTATGTTGGTTATAATTGAGCTACGTATAGTTTTCTAAATAAGAAATTAAAAATAATTATAGTCTTTATGTTTTTTTAACCAAAATAAAAGATAGATATATATAATGAAATCTATATACAAACGCTCCTAGTCTATCTTTATTTATGCGTAGGTCCCTGTTATAGTTTATTATTAAATGTATATAAGGGATCCGAATAATAGAAATAGCTTTGTTAGTTTCATAATTATGTGATAAGCATTTTAATTAGTGTTTCCAATAGTTCACGTATTTTCATAGCTTAATTTGAATTTCAGTTGTTATAAAAAATAATATTTAGCACGTTAATCATTGTTTTGATAAGCTTTGTAATTACGTGATAAACCTATTCAATTATGTGTTTTTAATAGTTTGCGTGCTCCCGCGAATCAATTTAAATTATGTTTGTTATAGTCAATTTATGCGTAGTTTTCTAATTATGAAGTTAAAAACAAATTTAGTTCACCTTTTCTTAATAATAATTATATAATTACCTTTTATGATTTAGATTTATATTCAAGTATTTTATATTTAAATATGTATATGATAGTTAGGGATTTCTAATAATATTAATATAGCTTAATTCACCCACATAACTAAAATGATAGATTAAATATTGATAAACATAAGTTTCCTTTTTAATGAATTAGATCATTTGTTGCTACAATAGAATTAAAGATAATTAATAGATTAATTATCCTTTATCATAATTTATTGATCAAACCTATAGTTAATTTGTTCTTAACTAAATTTATGGCATGATTAATGATTTCATAGAATTTAGTCTACATTATATACGAATCACTTAGTTTTTTTTCTAAAGGATAAAATAAAGTAATAAGAGTTTATGTTCTTTTATAACTTAAAATGTTACCTTATATATGGACTTCGAATATAATAATATAGGCTATATGTTTTCAAATGAAATTAAAAGATAGTTGTTTGTTCATTGTCTTTTACATAAAAGTTCATTGAAGGCATATACCATAACTTTCTATAAATAGGTGTTTAATAATAATAATAATGACATTTTCACATAAAACCTATTTAGACTTGTATCTTAATTTATCATAAGAGATAGGTTTAACAATGAATTATATATATGTTCCATAATGCTTCATAAATTAACAATGTATTTCATAATGCATTAATCCTAGATATATAACTTATATCTTTTCTAAAAAGGTTAAAAAGGTTTAATATCGTTATAACATGTTTATCGTGTTATAAACCCTTAATCTAGACGCATCGCGTATGACGTTTTATAAAAGATTAAATTAGTGAACCTAATATTTGTATAGTTTAATTAAGACATTTTAAGCTCATGTCTTGTTTTATAAAGCATAGATCACACATTTTTGAAAAGAATACCTTTTTATTATAACCCTTGCTTGTAATGTTTCTGAAAAGCGAGCGCTCTTTTCGTTAGGCTTTCTTTTAGCTTTATGTATGGTGAATGTTGTATGTTATTGAGTGGTGTTTGTTTCTTCTTGTTTGTTTGTGTGATATTCAGTGGTTGATCTAATAGTTGAGAATCAAGTGCTATTCCGTGGAAGAACCTCAAATCAGTAAGCAAGGCAAGTGGACTTCTCCCTCTGCATACTCTGTTTGATCCCAAACAATACATTTAATAAAGTTTATTCTTTTGGATATATATGCATAATTTGACGGGTTACCTATTTAGATAACCTTTCCAACCTTATTCCTTGATTAAACCTGGGAATTATACTCTACCTTCGTAGCTATGCTATTGCTACAACTTAACTTTATGCAGTCACTCCCGCTTATGATATTAATGTTCCAAAATGGTAAGTTACATTATTGTTGTTAACCCGATGGTTAAACAAGATTATTGCATATTAATTGGAACATGGAGTGACCACCCAGGATAAAAGTGCAACCACGAGTGCTATCATGGCTCTGGCTTTGGTAATTAGCTTTATATGCTTAGTGCCTGGCAACCTTACCTGAAATATGGGCAAGAGGGGGAGCGGTAGGTGGTGGCAGCCCACATTAACATGGGGACGTATTCTTGGCTAAGGTACCTCACCCAGGGGGCCTCCACCATCGTCTTTAGAAACCTTAGCGGGTTGCTTCGTATTAAGTGTATTTTGTGAAAGCCTCATAGTGGATCCCTAGCCACTCACCTCGGAAGTGTTTACGGGTTTTGGCCGACCCAGGCTAGAGGGGATACATGGCTTGTGGGTAAAGTTGTACCACCTCTGCAGAGTGTAAAACTGATATATCAGCCGTGCTCACGGTTATGAGCAGCCTAGACTCCTCACATGATAATTGAACTTGAAGATGGAAATAAATCGAGATCTGATGATCTGCCAATGGTTTGCTTAAGTGGTTTCACTTAAGTGTTTTTAAAATACTCTTGTACCTTTGCTTAATGGGAATACTTGGGATTCACACTTATTAGTAAGACAGGTGTTGTTAATAAAATGTTGACCAACTAAAATGCTTACTGCTCAGCCTTAGCCTCACCTTGTTAAACTTGCATTAGTTTTTTCCCCCACTTATCAGAAGTTTGCAGATGAAGTTATGATGCTGAGCTCCATGGATGCTAGTCTAGTGATACCCCCGGCCATCTTCCTGTGGATGGATGTCCTTGTTTCCCTGTACTTTGATGAATAAAGGTTAAGACATTGTGTCTGTCCTGTGACACCCCAGTGTCACCTAGGGTTTCTCTCAAAAGTGTCAAACCAAGAACCATCATTTTATGTGAACCAAAGCAAGCATGAGCATCAAATTATCTTAGGAATAAAGAATTCTCCAAGCATATGCTTAAAAGTATCATGATCAAAACAATTGAGTCTTTTAAAAAGGTAAGAATGTGTAACCCTAATAAAAACCCTAAATAAGCCCCATGAGCAAATTTAAGAAAATAAGGAGAAGGGTATGAAAAATTTCAAAATGATGACTTGAGCCAATTATAAAATTAAAGTATATTTAATAAGCAACAAGAAAGGTTGAGAAAGCTTAGCCAAAATAACTCAAATAAATCCCCAAATCAGCCCTTGAACTATGAACTCTTGAAGAAATTCAGATTTCTGAATTTCTGAAATTCAGACCCCTTTCCAAAGATCAACTGCGTTCTCTGTTTTTCGAAACTCAAAGCCAGGAGATCCAAATATCAAAGTTGTGCCAAATTCCCTTGAACACGTCCTGGAAAAGTTTGAACTCAAACCAAATTCATTTGACACGGTTTTGGCGCGGTTTGACCTCGGGACCAGACATTCTGACACTGGCACCTTGGTGACGCTACAACTCCCTGTCCCTAGCCTAAAACCACGTGACGTCCATACATAAAAGACAAATCTTGGTCAGGTGAACAAATCCTTTACAGCGATCTTGCCCAAATTCACGAAGATTTGCTCCCAATCAGCGCTTGAACTCGGGCAGAAGCATCGGGCACACGTGTTCGACCGTGGCTGATACCTCCGGTTCACGCCCGTTCGCGCACCCGCGCCTTCCAGTGCACGCCCGCGCGCGCTCGCCGGTCCACGACCGCCCATGCACCGCGCCGTGCCTATAAAGCCTCCCCGGGCGCGCCCCACTTCACCCCGCACTCACCAACGCTAGCCGACCACCTTCCCTTAGCTCCGGCGAGCTCAATTCCGCCCGCCATTGCCGCCAGAGCTTCGGCCACCGTGGCCAGCCCACTCCAGCCACCCCCGAGTCGAGCTCGTGCTTCGGCTAGCTCCGCTAGTAGCCCGTGAAGCTCGCCAAGCCCTCGGACCAGGCCGGACTTCACCGGAGGCCCGAGATCGACCTCACCGGACTTAGGTCTTCCGCCGCCGCGCGTGGACCGAGCTGACCAGTGAGTCTCCATCCAATTCCTTGCTCCCATATCTTCTCTGGCACCCCGTGAACCTCTCTGACCCATCCAATTGATCTATTCCACCGTGACCAGGCCGGACTCCCCGCCGCCGACGAGCATCCCCACCTGCGCGCGTGGACCGACCGACTCCGACCATCCCCGACGGCGACCCGCACCTCGTTGTGATCCCCGAGACCTCCCCTATGTCCTCGACCACTTCACCGGAGCCATCTCGCCGCCGGTAAACCCCTCTGCCCTTTCTTCCGCCGTGGTTACTGTTTAACTTAGAATAAGGACCTCGGGTTAGGAGGTGAAGAACCCGAGGGGTTTTCTGTAACGTCAGTGACCCATGTGAATAGTAGCCTAAGGACTAATCCGCGAAGAAAACTTAGAATATCCGCCAGGGACCCCAGTGCAAAGTGGATTTTCATTAAACCAATTCTGTTAATCTTTTTAAAATGACCAGAGAACTTGTAAAATCCATAACTTGATGAATTCTTCATAAAAAGTTGTCAAACTAATTTTGTTAGCTCCTGAATATTATGAACTATCATTTAAAAACGATAAACCCTATACTTTCTGTTCTAAATTTTAGAGTTTAAAATTTAAAACAGAAACTGACCAAACCTAGTTTAATTAAGGAAAATTAGTTTTACTTCTGTACTGAACTTAAAAAAATTTGTGGGTATTCCAACCTCATTTAGACACTGTTTAAAAATAATAGGAGCAAACTCCTACCTATTGCTAAGGATTTATGAGAAATGCCACTTAATTCAAATAATGCATACCACCCCTTCCCTTAAGCAAAAAGATGCCAAACTTCAGAATGATTGCTCTTGCACAAAACAAAAACTAAGAAAAATAAGAACTCTGTTGTTTGATATTTTTCAAATATAGTGGTAGTAGAAAGCACCAATATGGCTAGAAACTTGAGAAAACCATAGAAAAATAACTAAAAGGTATTAATGGCTAGAAGTTTGCACCAAATCATGTTATGACACCTAAAAGCCAGCAAAAATAAGTTTTAGAGAATTACCCACTGTTAAATAATAGTTGTAGTTCAAAGCACACTTTCTGCCCTAGAAATTAATAATTTTGTCCAGAGAAAACTATTCACTTTCTGATCCCCAATTTTTGAGGCAGAAAAACATACACCAGTACCAAGCCACTGTAATTTTTGCAGAATTTTTAGAATTTTATAAAAGCAACTTGTAGTTCAAACCCACTCCAAAACATTTAAGAGAATAAAAGAAAAGGAAAGAAGAAATAAACCCCACTCCAATAAGTCTAACTTAAATACTTATTAACTCTCATAAGGTTTAAAAAGAATTTAGTGGAACCCCCCTACCACTTGCCTTAGCTAAGTTTAACATAATTTACCAAGTATACCATCCAAGGGCATTACATAAGTAATGTTGACCTTGTTTAAACTCAAGAAGATCATACACCTTCAAGTTGTAACTTCTAAAAGCACATATCATATCATGCATATATCTTACGCATTGCATTCATTAGATTGTAATCTTGCCGACGGAGAGTACGTGCTCATCCCCGAGCAAGGACCTGTCCAAGAGGAGGACCAGGAGCAGGCTTTAGAGGCTGCTATTGAGGATCTCCCCGCAGCCCCAGCAATTGAAGGCAAGCCCCGGTTATATGCATAACCGTTTATATATGCTATTTTACTACACTTAATGTTTGTAGGTTTGTAATGTGCACTTAAGTGTAGGAGTTGCTTGAAACCTCTAGCTGCATGAACTTAGGATTCCTTTTTGAGATGAATACTAGTATGCTAGGTCGAGTAGCTGCTTTGCTAATCAGGATCTCGGTAGAAGTCGAGTGATTTTTTTTAGCACTCGTGCGAGGTCAGGAATTGATTGTATTCATCTTGATAACGGGATATGTGTTAGTCTATGGACTTGGATCCAGGGAGGATGCCTTGTCCATGAGACGGGAAAAAGAATAAGGATTAATGTGTGGATACCTGAGTCAAGCTTTTGAACGTACTAAGCACATGCCGGGAAATATGGTAACCGGTAAACCTAGTACCTGAGTGAAGCCGGGCGCGGACTTTATCCCTCATGCGACCTGAGACTGGGTCTCCCATGCTAGCTATGGTGGGTACAAGTGCGGTCACTGCACGGCGGCAGCCGGGGTCAGTGGAGCATTGTATGCCAAGGCGGTGAGGCCTGGACGCGAACGGGGAATCGATGGGGACAGTTGTCATGTGTGGGGTCGGAGTACCCTGACATGCCGTGTGTTTAGGTTTCCCTTGCAAGGTTAAAAACTCGATTCGAATCGTCTGCTTCTCGCAGCTAATGAGACTGCTTGACCCCTTGTACTGCATCGAGTAAGAAGTGAAATGAGGTTACATGAGATAACTTGTTGATTGAACTAAATGCTTGTTACCATGTATGCTTAGAAGAAGTAAACCTAGCTAAGTTAATGATGATAGAATTTGAAAAGCTAAAAGTTGATTTTAGAAACAGCTAGTGTTTTTGGCAAACCAAACCCCCTCAGCCAAACAACTGCATAGTCTAGAGGTAGAGGAGTAGATTCCTCACACCGGGTAAGTCTAGCTGAGTATTAGTATACTCAGCCTTGCTTGTGGCATAATTTTTGCAGGTACCATTCAGGAAATGGTTGATGGTGTGACTTGGCCTACCACCCTGCCACCGGGTTGGACGGTCGAGTGGGATGTTGCTCCGGCAGGAGAGGAGCACGAGGAGTAGTGGGCTAGGCCCTGCCCAATTCCTCGATACCGACGACATCGTTTATCCGCTGCACTTTATTTTGTGGACTCTTATTTGCTACTCAAAAACTCCGATTTATGTAATAATTCAGCACTTAATTTGAGGTTTCCTGTTTTATTGTATTTCTTCTATAACTCACCTTCGAGTGAGATTGTGGAATTTGATCCTGGTTAAGTGGCTCCATCAGATTAGATCTAAGGGACTGACGGGTTATTCCGATTTAAGTGTGTTACGGCCCCTGAGGCATGACTTAGGCACTTAAGCTGGAATAATTCGGGTGGTTCCGCCACAGCTGGTATCGGAGCAAATTCCACCACAGAGAAGGACAATAAACCATGAATACCAATTTTCAAAATCTAAAACTTGCCTAGAAACTGCTAAGGATCGTCAGGACTAGACTAATTAGACCTAGGACGAAAGGCCTTAGGCATAGAGGGAAAATGGGTGGCTAATTACTTAGGCCCCGTGGGCCAGTATTTATATTTTCAGGGATGCCCTAAAAAGCACCCTATTTTCTTTCGAGAGGCAACGTTTCTCCCAGCATGCATGCATCATAAAACACAAAGAGGAATTAAAATTTGAGCTAACCCACTTTCTTTAAAACCATCTGGGCTCTCTTTTTCTTTTTCCTTCCACCATAATCTTTGCCTTTGATTCCCTTCCGCAGATGAATTCACCCACCCCCGCCAGTGGAGGAGACTCTAGTTTCAGTTCTGACTTCCTTTCTCGCGATGGTTTTCCTTCCATCTTGTGGGAAGTGCTTAACTCCGCCGGTTATCCTACGCCCCCTTTGTACACGGTGCAGTTGTATGAGGAGCATCGGGTACCTCGTTGTTGGGTCTGGCTGACTTTGGAGGCTCATCCCCTTCAGCCGGGGTGGCGTTCTCTTGATTCTGAGACGATTGGTCTCAGGACGGACGACACCGTTGAAGCAGCAGCCATGAAGGCTCTAACGACTTTCTGTGGCTACCATCCCCTGGAGATGGTGATGCACCCCTTGGGACTCTTCCCTGCTGAGAGGAAGGATGATCCCATGTGGTGTAACCGCGTGAGCCATGTGAAGGATGTGTGGGCAATGTATCCTGACTTGGTTGGGAGGGTCACTGTTCAGTGCATGAGTGCGCTGTACCGCCTTCAGGCCCTTCAGAGCGACGCTATGGCACACCTTGCTAACATCGCTCAGACCGCCAAGCTCACTCTCGACAGTCGAGAAGATTTTGTGGTTGATCTATCCACCGAGTTGGTAGAGAAGGATCTGCAGGTGGAGAGGCTGAGCCAGCGCATCAGCACCCTGGAGCAGCAGGTGGAAATCCGAGACAACACTATTGATGTCTTGGAGAACCAGCTTCACGATGTGCAGAGGGAACTCGAGGAAGCAAATGACCACCTGGACATGCACCACTTGGAGATGGAGGCCAATGAAGCCGGAAGCGAGGGAGAAGAGTGTGACGGAACCTCCCAAGTAATTAGGCCCACCTACAGTTGTCCTTGTCCAACGGACTTCAGACAACCCTGTAGGTGCCCCTGAACTACTTGACAAGTTCGGTATCTTTCCTTACCTTACCAGGAACGATTCACCCGTCTTGCAGACATTATAGAACATCGGAGATAAAGAATTGCGGAAGCGATTACATAATTCACATTTATTTAAAAGCAAGCTCAAGTTGTTTTATTACAGACCAGAACTAAGAGCGAGTGCTGAGTAGTAATATTATACAAACCAAGGGAGGCAAAAACTCCTCCCGATAAGTTTTAAGTAAAAGATCTAGATGGAGGACCAAGTCCTTCCGCACTTCAGTCTTGTGTTTCTTCTTTAGGAACCACCTTGGCACAGAAGCAGCAGAAATCTGCTACTTCCTCACCTAAAAACAACGAAGGGATAAACCCTGAGTACGGAATTACTCAGCAAGTCTTACCCGACTAAGGAAAAGACTCTCAAGGGTATGCTGGATATATGGGAGTCAAGGTAAGGCTTTTCAATAATCAAAGACTCTGTTTTGCTGAAATGCTTACTAAAGTGGATCCTTAAAAATCCAAATTTTATTTGTCAAGTTAAGTACATTTACCTGCAACTAGATTTCTTTCTACCCTAGTTCAATCACTGGTCCTGTACTAGCCAATTTCTTCAACAAAAACCCATCATCTTTAGTGGAATGCTACGTGTAGGTCAGTGACCAAGTCTTCATAACCGTGAAGGTACGGCGATCCGAATCGATTATACTCAGCTGAGGATCTCCAATCACACGACTTATGTAGCACTTAACCCTTGCATATGTCAACCCGCCACCGGGGTTCTTAAGACCGGATCAGGTTCACGCAAACTGAGAGCACAGATACACCACAGTACAGCCTCTTGCCACGGAGGGTACACGCTACTCTCGCCACCGCTCCACGCCCATTTCGTGTTATCTTATTCCGGCCTTAGTCTGCCCGAGGCAAGGCTTACCCATGACGAGGCATGTGACCAGCTAAAGGGTCCTCGATCATCAAGCCTACATCGAGACGGTCCTTAATCGACTCAGACGGAGACACTACACCGAGACTCTCTTCTCGTGCAAGTCACCCGCCCGGTCTCAGCTTAAGCATTTTATCCCAAAACTTGGTACCTGGCAGAGGTACATCTTTTCCGATGTTGAATCCATCAAGGCCTTTGACAGATTCACCATCAAGTTTTATTTTTGAAAACATCCCACCCACTTTTGCCACATCATATTTTGTAAAAACAAAACATTTTGTTTTTCTAAAGCAAGACTAAGCATCAAAAATCTTTTATAAAACGGGTGATCAAGGAAGGTAATCAAGTTCAAGGAAGGTAATGCAGGAATTGTTTTAGCAATCAACTCCTATCACCTAATGCAGCAATCAAGTGAGAAAGATTTTAAAAACATCAAGGAAGGTGGCAAATGCATCGGGGCTTGCCTTTGTTAACAGGTGAGTCCGGCTCGGATCCGCAAATATCAAAGTAAAAGCAGTTGCCTGCTTGAGAATCCGAGGGTGGTGGTGTCCTTTCTTCGGTGACTTCTTCTTCTTCTTCGTGTTCTAACATAACCATATATATGCATAAGAATGGATGCCATGGGATGCTCATGAGGATGCAAAGATAATATAAACTTATTATCTAAGTCTTGAGTACAACTTTCCTTCACTGTACTCCGAGAACCTAGGGTTTCCGGAGTCAGTAAAGGAGTTCATAGGGCAGGGGGTGTTTTGGGGTTTGATGATCAACCAAGGTCCAAATCAACCCAAATTATACCCAAGGCTTCTAAATATTGTTTTAAGTTCCCATAAAAAGTTTCGGCATTTTTGGACTTACCAATTATTTTCTAAAAATCCATAACTAATACTTTTAACTACTTTAAATATCCTAAAATTTCTTATTTCCACTAAAAATCACAAAACTATTTTTATTAAATTCTAGAGAAAATAACAAGATTAGGAAAATTGGTTTCACAATTTTATCATTTTTCTACAATTTTGAACAAATTTCTAAAGCTCTATTGTAAAAGAAAAAAGGAAAAGCTTCAATAGTGCTGGGCCAATTCTAGCCCAAGCGGCCCAACACCAGAGAGAAAAAACGCGCCCACGCCCGCGCGCTCTGGCATTTTTGCGGAAGGACCCTCGACTTAACGGTTAACCTGAAATGGGTTCCTTTACTGTTTCCCCAGGTCGCTGACAACTCGCAAAAAGACCCTCGAGTTTCTAATTCTTCGCAGAACGGGATCCCCGACGGCAAGTAGGGCGGACGCCATGCTCCGACGAGCTGGACTGGGCGGAGCACGCAAGGACTGGTGCTCACCGACGACTGACTCCAAATTCCGACCTAACCCGAGGTTTCCCCTAAGTTAATTTTGCAAATGGGTGACTGGTTATCTCTGGCCACGGTAACTGTGAGCGTTGCGGATAGATCAACGCGTTCCCGGCGCCTAGTAGGCTCCTAGTTCAATTGAATGGGTTGGCGAGTATCACAGACGGATGCAAATGCTTAAACAAGGGAGCAGAGGGGAGGAGCAGACCCGAATTGGGCTGACCACGGCGAGCTTGATCTTGCGGTGTCTTTCAATCGGTTTGGGGAAAATCCCAAATTGGGAAGCTGTGGGGAACGATTGGGGCTGCGAGTTGGTTCACTGGACACACGATTACCTAGCGGAACACGTTGAGGCTTCAATTTATAGGATACTTAAGCGGTGGTGATCAATTCGATCGAGCAGCGCTGGCGGTCGGAGGAGAAAAAGGGCTCTGGCGCTTGACCCATGTGGCCTTTCACCGTGGCAGGTTCTCCGGTGATCACCGGACATGCACCGCATGATTCACCGCGACGAGAGCCAGCGCTAAGGCACGTGGTGCGCGACGGTGATAGCACGACGGCGGTGAGAACCCTATCCGAAAGATCAGTGCGCAGGGGAGGGGCACGGCGGCTAGCCGGAGTGGAGCCCAGCTCACCGACGGCGATGCACTTTCACTTCGCGACGTTATCTACTTGCCACCCGCACGAATCCAAACACCAGCGACACAAATCGTGGCGGAGGTATCGTCGGCGGTGAGAGTTCCGCGCGGGCAGCCTGATCCAATCCAGGCTACTGTACCATTGCGAGTTTCAGTCAGATGAACCTGACAGTCAATGTTGATCTCGAATTTCCTCCAAATTTACTGTGGTGACTGATTTAAGTCTCTATACTAAAGTTATAGACCTATAGTTCATCTTCAACTTTGCCACAGAGCTCATCATAAAATAGTTACCGAATCCAACTCAAAATCAGGTTCAAAGCCTGCCTAAGTCCACTGTTATTGGAAATTCAGTCCTAGGGTTGTCTGACAGCCTGACTTTGGGTGTGTTTTTCTCTAATTTTTGTATAACAACAACAGGAGATGTCTGCATCAAAGTTGCTCTCCTATAACTGGGCTACAATTTTGATGTGGTGACCTAGGGCAGAATCTCCTTTGTTTAGAGGTTACAAGGTCACAAAGATGAGCATAATACACTGAAATTCAGACTTAGAATAGAACCTATTTGAGGTTCATTTTGCATTTAAGTCCAAAATCCAATGTTTGGCTTTCAAGTCCACATTTTTGTGAACCAAAGAACTTAAGATACTTATTTGACTTGGTTTTTGCACTTTAGCCCAAAAGTGGACTAATTTTGCACATAGGCCCCTAGGGTTTAGTTTTAGGGTTTTCTAGGGTTCCAATTAGGGTTTTTAGTATCCCAAGGGTATAATTGTGGTTCAACTTTGTTTTTTGGGGATATTTTATAACTATTACCCTAAAGTATTTAGATTTTCTCATGTTGGGTTAAGTCTTACCCCTTTAATCCCTATTTAGGGTTAAGTTCCCTATCCAGGGTTCTATTTGCAAAACACTAAAACAATACAACTTGTTTGAAATTTTTGCCTAGTGAATGCACTCTAGGTGTATCAAACATATGCAATGCCAATGCTTATGATGCCATGCTCAGGTTTTAGTTACAGTAACACCAGGGGTGTTACATCCTTCCCCCCATAAAAGAATCTCGTCCCGAGATTTAAAGTCCTAGGGTGAGTAATGGAAAAGGAAATGCTTCATATTTGTATTCCCTTATTTCTGGTACAAGGCAGGGGTGGTGTGGGGGTTCACTCCTTTATTGCAATAACTATATACACTTTACAAATTACATGAGGCTAGAAAGCCTAGGAAATTCTGATTCAAGAAGTCTTGAGTTTCCCACGTAGCCTCTTCCTCAGAATGCTGGTTCCATTGTACCTTGTAGAACTTGAGAGTCTTTCTCCGGGTAACCCTGTCCTTTTGATCCAGAACTCGAATAGGATGTTCCGAGTACGTTAAGTCTGGTTCCAGGACAACGTCTGTCACTTCAATGGTGCGATCGGGAACCCGAAGACACTTCTTCAATTGCGATACATGGAACACATTATGTACAACAGATAATGTTTCGGGAAGTTGAAGTCGATACGCCACTGGCCCATATCTTTGAAGAATAGGAAAAGGACCAATGTACCTGGGTGCAAGTTTCCCTTTTATCCCGAAACGCGATACCCACTTCATTGGTGAAACCTTTAAGTAAACATAGTCCCCTTCAAGGAAATACAGGGGCATTCGCCGTTTGTCTGCATAACTCTTCTGACGAGCTTGTGCTTTCTTCATATTATGAATAATTTTCTGAACCTTATCCTCGGCTTCTTTTACCAGATCAGGTCTAAAGAAGCACCTTTCACCAGGTTCAGACCAATTTAGCGGAGTCCGACACCGTCGTCCATATAAAGCTTCAAAGGGTGCCATCTTGATACTTTATTGATAGCTATTATTATATGAAAACTCTGCCAAAGGTAAACATTCATCCCATTTCTGTGAGAAGTCCAGAACACATGCCCGCAGCATATCTTCAAGTATTTGGTTCAATCTCTCAGTCTGTCCACTGGTTTGAGGATGATAGGCCAAACTGTGGAGTAACTTAGTACCCAGGGATTTATGAAGTTCTTCCCAAAATTTGGATACAAATTGTGGTCCACGATCCGACATTATAGTCTTTGGGACACCATGCAAACTGAGAATACGGGCAATGTGCAACTCCGCATAGGTAAGTACCGGATAATATGTCTTGACCGGTAGAAAGTGAGCAATCTTTGTAAGTCGATCAACAATCACCCAAATAGAGTCATATCCTTTTGCGGTCCTGGGCAATCCCACAATGAAGTCCATGCTTATGTCTTCCCATTTCCATGTTGGTATTGGTAATGACTGCAATGGACCGGCAGTTTTCATGTGTATGGCTTTGACACGTCTGCAAGTGTCACACTTAGCCACATAGCGTGCAATTTCAATTTTCATCTTCGTCCACCAGTAGTGCTGTTTTAGATCATGATACATCTTAGTGCTTCCCGGATGAATAGAATAGCGACTAAGATGCGCTTCATCTAAGATTTGCTGGCGGAGTTCTTCATTCTTTGGCACTACTATGCGGTTGTTAAACCATAACACACCTTGATCGTCTTCCTTGAAACATTTGGCTGTTCCAGCCCTTATCTTCTCTCGTATGTGCTTCATACCCAGATTATCCTTTTGAGCATCAATTATCCTTTGCAAAATGATTGACTCAAGCTTTAGCTGATTTAGAGTCCCTTGTTGGATTATCCCCAGGTTTAACTTTTCCATCTCTTGACATAAAGTGTTGTCAGAGGTTTTCACCATAAGGCAGTGGCAGGAAGCCTTACGACTTAGTGCATCTGCCACCACATTGGCCTTGCCTGGGTGATAATGGATTTCCAGTTCATAGTCCTTAATAAGCTCAAGCCATCGCCTTTGCCTCATATCTAATTCTGACTGGGTGAAGATGTACTTCAAGCTTTTATGATCTGTATATATATGACAGATATTTCCCAGCAGATAGTGACGCCAAATTTTCAGGGCATGAATCACAGCAGCTAGCTCTAGATCATGAGTTGGATAATGCTCCTCATGTCGGCGCAACTGCCTTGAAGCATACGCAATTACTCAGCCCTCTTGCATTAATACACAGCCGAGTCCACTGCCAGATGCATCACAATATACATCAAAAGGCTTAGTGATGTCCGGTTGAGCCAATACCGGAGCAGTAGTTAATAATGTCTTCAATTGCTCAAAGGCTTCATTACACTTAGAAGACCAATTGAACTTAATGTCATTCTTCAATAAACTTGTGATTGGCTTCACAAGCTTAGAAAAATCGGGTATGAATCTGCGATAATATCCAGCTAGTCCAAGAAAACTCCGGACTCGGTGGACAGTGGTTGGGGGTTTCCACTCCAGAATATCTTTGACCTTGCTAGGATCTACCGCAATTCCTTTAGCCGATAACACGTGCCCCAAAAATTGAATTTCCTCCAGCCAAAACGCGCACTTACTGAACTTGGCATACAACTGATGTTCCCTCAGGCGCGTCAATACAATCCGTAGATGCTGAGCATGCTCCTCTTCATTTTTAGAGTATATCAAAATATCGTCAATGAAGACCACCACGAACTTGTCCAACTCGGGCATGAACACCGAGTTCATCAAATAGGTGAAGTGGGCAGGAGCATTAGTGAGCCCGAAAGACATTACCAAGTATTCAAACAATCCATACCGCGTAGTAAATGCGGTCTTCGGTATATCCTCGGGCCGAATACGAATTTGATGATAGCCCGACCTGAGATCAATTTTGGAAAATACCCTCGCCCCAGTCAGTTGATCAAATAAGATGTCGATCCTTGGAAGAGGGTACTTATTCTTGATGGTGACCTCATTCAGGGGTCGATAATCCACGCACATTCGCAAGGTTTGATCCTTCTTTTTAACAAAAATGGCGGGGCAACCCCATGGAGACGAGCTTGGCCGGATGAATCCCTTATTCAGTAGATCTTGTAATTGAATCTTCAATTCCGCCAACTCATTAGGGGGCATACGGTACGATCTTCGGGAGATGGGAGCCGTACCGGGCTTTAGCTCAATTACAAATTCTACATCTCTTTCTGGGGGCAGTCCAGGCAAATCTTCCGGAAATACATCTGGAAACTCACATACTACCGGAATATCCTTGATTTCCGGTACAATGGCTTCGTATACTCTACCAGAAGCTTTGGCCGGATTGGTCACGGGGAGAGACAAAAGAATTTCTTCTTGATTATAGCTCAACCTGACGGTTCTGAGTTCAGTGTTGAGTATTGCCTTGTATTGGGTTAACCAATTCATACCCAAAATTACATCTATATCCTGGCCTTTCAGAACAATCATGTTAGCATGAAAGTTCCGTCCGGCCATTATTACTGGCACTTCATAGGCCACTTCTCGAGTAAAAATATATCCCCCAGGTGAATGAATTTTAAATCCCTCTTTTGATTCATGGCATGCAATGTGATGTTGCTCCACAAATTTCTTGCTAATGAAGGTATGCGAAGCACCAGAATCAAAAAGAATAATTGCAGGGTGACTGGCCACGGGAAACGTACCCATCATCACCGGCTCTCCTTCCGGTGTAGTGGCCACTTGAGTGTAGTATACACGCCCCGTTTTCTTGGTATTTCTCCCCACAGCATTTCCCTTGGGCTGAGTAAACTTCCCAGTTCCTTGCTGAGCATTGGATTGATTTTGCTTGGGGTATGGGCAGTCTTTAATAAAATGTCCCGACTTGCCGCAGTTGAAACACCCAGTTGAAGAGCTGGGCAAGGCAGAAAATCGAGTGCCTGGGGCACCCGGCTGATTTGGGGGAGTGGGGGTATTGTTGGGGCGAATAATAATGGGCTGTTTGAAAGGGAATGCTGGTGGACGAGAAAAAGTACGGTTTTGGCTAGAAGGCCGGATGACGAACCGTTGCCTCTTCGCCTGGCCCTGATTAGGCCTCTCACCACCGAATCCCTTATTCTTCCCAGAACTTGCGTATTTTGCTTCCACAGATAAGGCTGTACTGACAGCCTTTCCATACGTGAGATCAATACATGTGGCCATCTTTCGCTGTAACCGGTCATTTAGACCCCTCATGAAGCAGTTCTTTTTCTTCAAATCAGTATTCACCTGGTCGATGGCATACTGTGACAGGTGATTAAACTTGTTGAGATACTGATTGATGGTATCTCCTCCTTGTTTCATTTTCATGAATTCCTCTTGTTTCATATGCAGCACCCCTTCAGGTATGTAGTGCTCACGGAAGGCTGCTTTAAATTCTTCCCAAGTGACTTGATGGTCGGCAGGTTGGATAGCCACAAAATTTCCCCACCAAGTACTGGCAGGGCCACGTAGTTGCTGTGCCGCAAATAATGGCTTCTGTGTTTCAGAACAACGAAGAAGACCAAACTTTTGTTCAATGACCCGTATCCACTCATCGGCTTCTAGCGGGTCTTCTGCCTTGATGAATAGGGGTGGACGAGTTTCGGAGAAGTCCAGATAGGTGGTTTCACGGGGGCCTTGCTGGAAACCCCTTCCTGCCTGCTGCTGGAACTGCTGTTGACCCGCCATTTCCCTAAGGAAGCGGGTATTGTCGGCGGTGGCATTTACCAAGGCGGCAATCGCCTCGGCTAGCGTGGGTGGAACCGGAGGTGGATTTGGGGTGACATCCCGACCCCCAGAAGTTCCGGCTGCGTCCTGTCCGCGAGTCCTGGTCGGCATCTGAGGCAAAAACATTTGAAATAAACATAATATGCCAAAGAGACCTTCCATTTTACATTACTATAAAAAGTAATGGTACAGACTCGATATTACATAACAGGACACATTACCCATTGTACAAAAGTTCTACCTATTATACAACTTACTATTTCTACTTTTACAAGCTACACTATTATTCCTGCTTATTCTTGGTAGCTTCATCGTCAGGGGTGGGAGTCCATACGTCGACCAACCTCAAAGAAGGAGGGGGCCTAAAAAGGTCTAGCTCACCACCAAGTGCTTCGCCCGCAGTGTGCGAGGGTCCGGCTTCAGACCTGACGAGATCCGTAGGGACATTTGGGTGTAGTTGCGAATACAGTACATGAACTTCTTCATGCAAAGTATTGCAATATACCTGCAAGTTATCAACAGCAACGCTAAGTTCGTTGACTCGTGCTCGAGCCTTTGCTTCCTTAGCTAAAGCCACCGAACGAGACTGCACTGCCCAATCAAGTGCCAAATCTCGGTCAGCTAGTTGATCTTGCAGGGTGTGGATGTAACTTCTTAAATCATTGATTCGGTCACCGTCCGCAACCCATAGATTAGTCCTGCGCTGTAACTCCTCTTGGAGATGATTCACGCGAGCTTCGAGATCACCAATGGGATCGTTGCTCCCGCTACTGCTGTTTTGCTCTTGCTCTCGTGGGGCAAGTTGATGCCGAGGCACACCAATGGGTCCAGTATGCTTACGTGCCGTTTTCCTTGTACGTGGCGGCATTTGCTAAGGGGGAAAATTTATTAGTATAGTTCTTAGCATGATGCATGAATAAGTACAGAATCAACCTTAGTCGATTCAACCTTCTATACATTGCACTCTTCCTATCTGGTCCTTGGAATAAACTCTTCAGAAATACTTAGGTAAGAAGAGAAGCAATTTTCTAGATAAGTCTTAGAAAATCCTTTTGAAGATGCCACATAATATCTGTCAAGAAGGGCTACGCTCCGATACCAGCTGTGACGGAACCTCCCAAGTAATTAGGCCCACCTACAGTTGTCCTTGTCCAACGGACTTCAAACAACCCTGTAGGTGCCCCTGAACTACTTGACAAGTTCGGTATCTTTCCTTACCTTACCAGGAACGATTCACCCGTCTTGCAGACATTACAGAACATCGGAGATAAAGAATTGCGGAAGCGATTACATAATTCACATTTATTTAAAAGCAAGCTCAAGTTGTTTTATTACAGACCAGAACTAAGAGCGAGTGCTGAGTAGTAATATTATACAAACCAAGGGAGGCAAAAACTCCTCCCGATAAGTTTTAAGTAAAAGATCTAGATGGAGGACCAAGTCCTTCCGCACTTCAGTCTTGTGTTTCTTCTTTAGGAACCACCTTGGCACAGAAGCAGCAGAAATCTGCTACTTCCTCACCTAAAAACAACGAAGGGATAAACCCTGAGTATGGAATTACTCAGCAAGTCTTACCCGACTAAGGAAAAGACTCTCAAGGGTATGCTGGATATATGGGAGTCAAGGTAAGGCTTTTCAATAATCAAAGACTCTGTTTTGCTGAAATGCTTACTAAAGTGGATCCTTAAAAATCCAAATTTTATTTGTCAAGTTAAGTACATTTACCTGCAACTAGATTTCTTTCTACCCTAGTTCAATCACTGGTCCTGTACTAGCCAATTTCTTCAACAAAAACCCATCATCTTTAGTGGAATGCTACGTGTAGGTCAGTGACCAAGTCTTCATAACCGCGAAGGTACGGCGATCCGAATCGATTATACTCAGCTGAGGATCTCCAATCACACGACATATGTAGCACTTAACCCTTGCATATGTCAACCCGCCACCGGGGTTCTTAAGACCGAATCAGGTTCACACAAACCGAGAGCACAGATACACCACCGTCTAGCCTCTTGCCACGGAGGGTACACGCTACTCTCGCCACCGCTCCACGCCCATTTCGTGTTATCTTATTCCAGCCTTAGTCTGCCCGAGGCAAGGCTTACCCATGACGAGGCATGTGACTAGCTAAAGGGTCCTCGATCATCAAGCCTACATCGAGACGGTCCTTAATCGACTCAGACGGAGACACTACACCGAGACTCTCTTCTCGTGCAAGTCACCCGCCCGGTCTCAGCTTAAGCATTTTATCCCAAAAACTTGGTACCTGGCAGAGGTACATTTTTTCCGATGTTGAATCCATCAAGGCCTTTGACAGATTCACCATCAAGTTTTATTTTTGAAAACATCCCACCCACTTTTGCCACATCATATTTTGTAAAAACAAAACATTTTGTTTTTCTAAAGCAAGACTAAGCATAAAAAATCTTTTATAAAACGGGTGATCAAGGAAGGTAATCAAGTTCAAGGAAGGTAATGCAGGAATTGTTTTAGCAATCAACTCCTATCACCTAATGCAGCAATCAAGTGAGAAAGATTTTAAAAACATCAAGGAAGGTGGCAAATGCACCGGGGCTTGCCTTTGTTAACAGGTGAGTCCGGCTCGGATCCGCAAATATCAAAGTAAAAGCAGTTGCCTGCTTGAGAATCCGAGGGTGGTGGTGTCCTTTCTTCGGTGACTTCTTCTTCTTCTTCGTGTTCTAACATAACCATATATATGCATAAGAATGGATGCCATGGGATGCTCATGAGGATGCAAAGATAATATAAACTTATTATCTAAGTCTTGAGTACAACTTTCCTTCACGGTACTCCGAGAACCTAGGCTTTCCGGAGTCAGTAAAGGAGTTCATAGGGCAGGGGGGGTGTTTTGGGGTTTGATGATCAAACAAGGTCCAAATCAACCCAGATTATACCCAAGGCTTCTAAATATTGTTTTAAGTTCCCATAAAAAGTTTGGGCATTTTTGGACTTACCAATTATTTTCTAAAAATCCATAACTAATACTTTTAACTACTTTAAATATCCTAAAATTTCTTATTTCCACTAAAAATCACAAAACTATTTTTTATTAAATTCTAGAGAAAATAACAAGCTTAGGAAAATTGGTTTCACAATTTTATCATTTTCTACAATTTTGAACAAATTTCTAAAGCTCTATTGTAAAAGAAAAAAGGAAAAGCTTCAATAGTGCTGGGCCAATTCTAGCCCAAGCGGCCCAACACCAGAGAGAAAAAACGCGCCCACGCCCGCGCGCTCTGGCATTTTTGCAGAAGGACCCTCGACTTAACGGTTAACCTGAAATGGGTTCCTTTACTGTTTCCCCAGGTCGCTGACAACTCGCAAAAAGACCCTCGAGTTTCTAATTCTTCGCAGAACGGGATCCCCGACGGCAAGCAGGGCGGACGCCATGCTCCGACGAGCTGGACTGGGCGGAGCACGCAAGGACTGGTGCTCACCGACGACTGACTCCAAATTCCGACCTAACCCGAGGTTTCCCCTAAGTTAATTTTGCAAATGGGTGACTGGTTATCTCTGGCCACGGTAACTGTGAACGTTGCGGATAGATCAACGCGTTCCCGGCGCCTAGTAGGCTCCTAGTTCAATTGAATGGGTTGGCGAGTATCACAGACGGATGCAAATGCTTAAACAAGGGAGCAGAGGGGAGGAGCTGACCCGAATTGGGCTGACCACGGCGAGCTTGATCTTGCGGTGTCTTTCAACCGGTTTGGGGAAAATCCCAAATTGGGAAGCTGTGGGGAACAATCGGGGCTGTGAGTTGGTTCACTGGACACACGATTACCTAGCGGAACACGTTGAGGCTTCAATTTATAGGATACTTAAGCGGTGGTGATCAATTCGATCGAGCAGCGCTGGCGGTCGGAGGAGAAAAAGGGCTCTGGCGCTTGACCCATGTGGCCTTTCACTGTGGCAGGTTCTCCGGTGATCACCGGACATGCACCGCATGATTCACCGCGATGAGAGCCAGCGCTAAGGCACATGGTGCGCGACGGTGATAGCACGACGGCGGTGAGAACCCTATCCGAAAGATCAGTGCGCAGGGGAGGGGCACGGCGGCTAGCCGGAGTGGAGCCCAGCTCACCGACGGCGATGCACTTTCACTTCGCGACGTTATCTACTTGCCACCCGCACAAATTCAAACACCAGTGACACGAATCGCGGCGGAGGTATCGTCGGCGGTGAGAGTTCCGCGCGGGCAGCCTGATCCAATCCGGGCTACTGTACCATTGCGAGTTTCAGTCAGATGAACCTGACAGTCAATGTTGATCTCGAATTTCCTCCAAATTTACTATGGTGACTGATTTAAGTCTCTATACTAAAGTTATAGACCTATAGTTCATCTTCAACTTTGCCACAGAGCTCATCATAAAATAGTTACCGAATCCAACTCAAAATCAGGTTCAAAGCCTGCCTAAGTCCACTGTTATTGGAAATTCAGTCCTAGGGTTGTCTGACAGCCTGACTTTGGGTGTGTTTTTCTCTAATTTTTGTATAACAACAACAGGAGATGTCTACATCAAAGTTGCTCTCCTATAACTGGGCTACAATTTTGATGTGGTGACCTAGGGCAGAATCTCCTTTGTTTAGAGGTTACAAGGTCACAAAGATGAGCATAATACACTGAAATTCAGACTTAGAATAGAACCTATTTGAGGTTCATTTTGCATTTAAGTCCAAAATCCAATGTTTGGCTTTCAAGTCCACATTTTTGTGAACCAAAGAACTTAAGATACTTATTTGACTTGGTTTTTGCACTTTAGCCCAAAAGTGGACTAATTTTGCACATAGGCCCCTAGGGTTTAGTTTTAGGGTTTTCTAGGGTTCCAATTAGGGTTTTTAGTATCCCAAGGGTATAATTGTGGTTCAACTTTGTTTTTTGGGGATATTTTATAACTATTACCCTAAAGTATTTAGATTTTCTCAAGTTGGGTTAAGTCTTACCCCTTTAATCCCTATTTAGGGTTAAGTTCCCTATCCAGGGTTCTATTTGCAAAACACTAAAACAATACAACTTGTTTGAATTTTTTGCCTAGTGAATGCACTCTAGGTGTGTCAAACATATGCAATGCCAATGCTTATGATGCCATGCTCAGGTTTTAGTTACATTAACACCAGGGGTGTTACAAAGAGGATCCCGAGGAGCTAGGACCAGCCCCTGGTGCCAACAGGACCACCTCCGCGATGCCTCCTTCACCCGTATCCAGTGTCGCTTCCACCGCTCAGGGTTGAGCAGTCACTTCGACGCTCTTAGGCGAATAGAAACCTATGTGAGTTTAGTTAATATCAGATTTTGGACTAGGCTTATGGGTACTTTCCCCTGATTGATGTAACCCTGTGAACTTTTGAATTCTGTGGGATATTTGTCACCATGTTATCTTAAATTCGAACCTAATATTATGATGGTGGCATTTTCCTTCCATATGGGATAATATTCTGACGTTCGAAACTGTGAGTTGGGATAACAATGGCAGCAGTCTCTGTTTTCAGATGGTAGCTAGGCAGCGTCGCGGGCATAACGAGCCAGTTCCCCCGCCACCTCCTCCAGCTCCCACAGTGCAGGAGCTGATGGCTCAGCAGAATGAGATTCTGTGACAGCTCTTGCAGCGCCAGCCCCACCCTCAGCAGCATGGTGGAGGCCAGCATCAGCGACCTCCGGCTATGGCAACATACCAGGAGTTTCTGAGCACGCAGCCACCCTTGTTCACCAAGGCAGAGGATCTGTTGGACATCGACGTATGGCTTCGCGTCGTCGAGTCCAAGTTTCCCCTCCTCACGGGAGACTGCCCTGATACTACCAAGACCCGCTTCGCCGCGCAGCAGCTTCGCGGATCTGCTCGGACTTGGTGGGATCACTTCCGTGCTATGCTCCCCGCTGATCGTGAAGTGTCTTGGGAGGAATTCAAGACTGCCTTCAGGGGACACCACATCCCAGTTGGCATTCTTGATCGGAAGCTGAATGAATTTCTGGCCCTTAATCAAGGAACCCGCACGGTACTGCAGTATGCGCAAGCCTTCAACGACCTATGCCAGTATGCAGGGTACCATGCTGATTCTGATGAGAAGAAGAGAGACCGCTTCCGCAGGGGTCTTAATACCAAGCTGCGGGAACGACTCAACACTGTCCGTGCTGATAGCTTCAACGAGTTGGTCAATATGGCCATCTCCCAGGAGGATTGCATTGTTGCTCACCAGGCAGAGAAGAAGAGGAAGGCACCAATGGCAGCACCATCCGCTCAGGCTCAGAGGTTCCGGATTGTTTCTCACAACCAGAGCAGGGGTTTTCAGCAGCAGGTAGGCAGATGGGTGATTAGGCCACCTCAGCAGCAGCAGCCGGCACCCAACCGCTTTCCAGCTCCCGCCCTAAGGAACAGTCAGCCTCCGCAGCAGCAGCAGTTCCGCCAGGGCAATGGGAACAAGTGTTTCACTTGTGGCAATGTGGGCCACTATGCCAAAAATTGTCCCAGGATCCAGCAGAGGCAGATGCCAGCACCAAATCAAGACAAGGGAAGAAAGCAGAAGGTGCAAGTCAGGCAAGGGAAGCTCAACTTCACTACTCTGGAGGAAGTACCTGAAGGAGCTCCTATCATGACCGGTATCTTTTCAGTTTATAATCAACCTGCTTTAATTCTGTTTGATTCTGGTGCATCTCATAGTTTCATTAGCCAAAAGTTCAGTGCTAAATGCAAACTGCCATTCTCTCACTCAAAAGGGTCATTCATGATAGTCACACCTGGGGGTAAAATTGCAACTAATCAATTAAACCAAAGTGTGCCTATTCAACTGGGAAGCCACATTGTCAAAACCACTCTTCTTGTGTTGGGATTGGAAAATGTGGACATCATTCTAGGAGCTAATTGGATGACCTTACACCAAGTTGTGCTTGATATAGCCAGTCGTACCGTGGACGTTAATTCTCCGATCTGTGGGAACTTCACTTTAATTCTGCCCAGTCAAGGTTCTACTCAGTCATGTGCTTTCTCTATGACGGAGTTACCTTTGAAGAAGATCCCAGTGGTCTGTGAATATGCAGATGTCTTCCCTGATGAACTGCTAGGAATGCCAACGGACTGGGATATTGAATTCGCCATCGAGTTGCAACCGGGAACGGCCCCAATTTCCAAGAGGCCCTACCGAATGCCACCCGCTGAGTTGGCAGAGTTGAAGAAGCAATTGCAAGAGTTGCTGGACAAGGGATTTATTCGCCCAAGCACTTTGCCTTGGGGATGTCCAGCACTATTTATGAAGAAGAAGGATGAAAGCTTGAGGCTGTGTATAGATTACTGTCGGCGTTTCGAGACCGGGGGATCCCCGAGCCGACGAGTGAGTGTGCCGCGTGCCCCAGCCTAGATGGGTCGAGCGCGTGGGCGAGCGCGAAGGGGGGAAAAGAGCGAGGTGGCCGGAGCCGGGTCGTGAGGGAGTTGGAGATCCCGCGGCCTTCGTGTTCGTCCCGCGCCCAGGTCGGGTGCGCTTGCAGTAGGGGGTTACAAGCGTCCGCGCGGGTGAGGGGAGCGAGCGGCCCCAAGAGAGCGCCTGCCCCTGCCCTCGTTCCCGCGAGGCCAACCTTCTCTAAGAAGGCCCTGGTCCTTCCTTTTATAGGCGTGAGGAGAGGATCCAGGTGTTCAAATGGGGGTGTAGCAAGGTGCTACGTGTCTAGCGGGGGAGAGCTAGTGCCCTAAGTACATGCCAAGGTGGCAGCCGGAGAGATCTTGGCACCCTGCTGGTGTGGCGTCGTGGCCGTCGGAGAAGCAATGGAGCCTGGCGGGGGGGACAGCTGTCGGAGTGGTTGGGCCCTTGCTGACGTCCCCCTGCTTTCGTAAGGGAGCTGAGAACCGCCGTCGTCATGGATCCAGCGGGGCGCCATCATTGCCTATCTGGCGAAGCTAGCCAGATGGGATGTCGGTCCTGTTTTCTGCGGCCCGAGTCGGCTCGGGGTAGGGTGATGATGGCGCTTCCTATCGACGTGGCGGACTCGTGCCCTAGGTCGGGCGACGTGGAGGCTCCTCCGAAGCCGAGGTCGGGTCTGTCCTACATGGCCGAGGCCGAGTCCGAGCTCCTGGGTCGGGCGAGGCGGAGGTCGTTCGGCAAAGGCCAGGGCGGAGTCCGAGCCCTGGGTCGGGCGAAGCGGAGTTCGTCGTCTTCCGGGGCCTTAGCCCGAGTCCGAGCCCTGGGTCGGGCGGAGCGGAGTTCGCCGTCTTCCGGGGCCTTAGCCCGAGTCCGAGCCCTGGGTCGGGCGGAGCGGAGTTCGCCGTCTTTCGGGGCCTTAGCCCGAGTCTGAGCCCTGGGTCGGGTGGAGCGGAGTTCGCCGTCTTCCGGGGCCTTAGCCCGAGTCCGAGCCCTGGGTCGGGCGGAGCGGAGTTCGCCGTCTTCTGGGGCCTTAGCCCGAGTCCGAGCCCTGGGTCGGGCGGAGCTTCCTATGGCGCTTTTGGCCAAGCCTGGCTGCCCGTCAGTCTCACTCTTTGCGTTAAATGCCCCAGTGACTCGGTCGGTCGGTGCGGTGATTTAGTCAGGGTTGCTTCTCAACGAAGGCAAGGCCTCGGGCGAGCCGGAGATGCGTCTGCCGTAAAAAAGGGGGCCTCGGGCGAGACGGGAACACCTCAGGGTCGGCTGCCCTCGCCCGAGGCTAGGCTCGGGCGTGCGTGATCGAGTCGCTCGTATGGACTGATCCCTGACTTAATCAAACCCATCAGGCCTCTGCAGCTTTATGCTGATGGGGGTTACCAGCTGAGAATTAGGCGTCTTGAGGGTACCCCTAATTATGGTCCCCGACAGTAGCCCCCGAGCCTCGAAGGGAGTGTTAACACTCGCTTGGAGGCTTTCGTCGCACTTTTTTGCAAGGGGACCAGCCTTTCTCGGTTGCACTTTGTTCCGGCGAGCGCACCCGCCGGGTGTAGCCCCCGAGGCCTCGGAGGAGTGGTTTCACTCATTCGAGGTCTTAATGCCTTGCGTAATGCTTTGGCTGGCCTGGCGGTTCCCTCATGCGAACAGGCCGTAGCCCGGGTGCACTGTCGGGGCCCAAGTTCTCGGGCTGGTATGTTGACGCTGTCAACGGTTCGGCCGGAGCCGGGTTTGCGAGAGCAGCCCCCGAGCCTCCGCACAGGGCGAGAGGACGATCAGGGATAGACTCGGCTTTTTTACATACGCCCCTACGTCGCCTTTCCGCAAGGAGGAGGGGGGGAGAGCGCCATGTTACCCTCGATGGGCACCGAACATGGTGTCTCCGGTGAGCTGCAATCGGGTAATCCGAGTGGACGTCCGTGCCCCGTTCGTTGGGGGTCGGCTAGGGGCCCGGAGGCACGCCCAAAAGTACCTGCGGGTGATCTGCCGGACCCGGTCCCCTGGCGACGGGGTCCGAGGGCTCGTTGCCTCCCTCCGATGGGATTCCGTTACAGGGTCGTTCCCGCTGGTCTCGGAAATGTCCTAGGGTACCTCGGGAGCGCAGCCCGAGCCTTGGTTATGTATCGAACGTACCCCTGGTCATCCCTCGCTCGGTGTCTGAGGCGACTGTGAACCCTTCGGAGGGCCAGCCTTCGAACCCCTGATCAGTAATGGGCGCGGAGCCCGAGTAGCCTGAGGCGGTCGTGGAACCTTTCGGGGGGCCGACCTTCGAACCTCTGACCAGTAGTGGGTGTCGGGCCCACGCGATCTGAGGCGGCTGTTGAACCCTTCGGGGGGGCCAGCCTTCGAACCCCTGATCAGTAAGGAGGCTCGGAGCCTAGTTCCTTCACGGGGAAGGATCCCTTTGGGGGTATCCCCTTTCCCGGTCCCTGTTGCAAGAGATAGAGAAAGAAGGAAAAGGGAAAAAGGATACGAAATTGAACGACGTGGCGTACCTTTTTTGGTGTGGTCGTTTTGGCGAAGGCGAAACGTCGCCAGCTGCTTCCGCCAGAAGCGCTACCCGTCGAGCCGCGGAGTTAATGCGCCGGGGCGAGCGGTCGGCGAGGCTGCCGTTGCGTGCGCGAGTCGTTCGAGGAACGGCTGTTTTGCTTTGCGTTTTTTGAACCCCGCGTCCGGTTCGGGCGGTACGTTGGAACCGTCTTCACCTTGGTCTTTATATACCCCGGAGAGGGTCCGGTGACGGTTCTCGACTCCGCTTCTTGTCTCCCTCTTAGGTTTTTTTCGCAGTCTGAGAGATCTAGCCAGGAAAAAGGAAACCGCCCTCCCTTGTCCACCGCGCCGCCACCCTTTCTGCTTTGGCGATGGCTGACCGGGTGACCATCATCCCGCCGCGCGACCCGTGGCCCTTCTCCACGGTGACGGCAGGTGATCTGGAGGACCTCGTCGGCGAGGGTTTGCTCCGCCCTCTCACCGATGAGCAGCGGCCGGAATGGATTCCTCCCGCGGGCGGAGTCACTCCATCCCCTCCGCCGGGGTACGTCGTGAGCTTCATCTCTTTCCATGAGCGGGGATTTGGTGTGCCGACGAGCCGCTTTATGCGGGCCATCCTGCTCCATTACGGGGTGGAGTTGCACAACCTCACCCCCAACTCCATTTCGCAGGCCGCTATCTTCGTAGCGGTGTGCGAGGGGTATTTGGGGATCGCCCCCCATTGGGATTTGTGGACCCATCTCTTCTTCGCCGAGCTTTTTGCCTCGCCGACGGGGGAGAGGAAAGTCCGCGCAGCGGTGCGGGCCGGCGGCTGCACCCTTTTGTTGAGGCAGTCGCGGTCGTCGCAGTATATCCCTGCCGTCCTCGCATCCTCAAACAAGGGTTGGCAGCGCCGGTGGTTCTACCTCCGGAATGACGAAGAGTTGCTCCCGCCGTTCTCTCAGCGGGTTGTCACCGCCGCTCCCGATGCCTGGCGCCACGGGACTCCGCACGAGAGGCAGAAGAACCTCGAACCTCTTCTCCAGGCCCTGAAGGCGTTGCGGGAGGGAGGACTCACCGCCGCGGGAGTGGTTGCCGCCATCCACCGTCGGAGGGTGCTCCCCCTGGCGGAACGGCGGCTGTCGCTTTGGGAGATGACCCTGGAGGCCGACTGGGAGGGGTCACGGATGTCCCCTGATCCTCTTCCCCATGACGCCCTCCAATGGCGGGTGTCGGCCGCGATGGGGAAGCCGGACCCCCACGCCTTCTCCCAGCCTCGAATGCGCCCCGACCAGGGGTGCGTCGCTCTGGTGAGTGTTCGCTCCTTCCTTCCTCATATACCGGGTTGCTCCTGGTTCTCACGATTGGGTTTCTTTCCCCCTCCCCCCTTTTTAGGAGGTGGGGCGGCACAAACCCTCCTTGCCGCGGGTCCCGGAGGACGCGGTGGGTCGGGCAGCGCGGCGGGTCGCCGCGGAGGAGGAGAAGAAGAAAAAGGATGCGGAGAAGGCCCGGGCCCGCAAGCGGAGGCGGGCTCGGGACGCCCTGGAGAAACGCCGTCGCCAGCAGGAGAGGGAAGGACTCCCCAGGGAGCTGTCGCCGGAGACATCCGACGACGACGACGACGATGATGAAGAGGAGGAGGACGACATGGCCGCCCGTCTCGGCCTCAGCCCCAGCTTGGGGTGTGGCCGGGAGCTGTCGAGTCAGCCCCCGAGCGGGCCGATGTCGTCGGTTCCTAGGGCCGAGACGCCGGATCCCCGACCTGAGGGGCGGGGGCAACCCGAGAGGGTACTTGGCCCCTCGGCTGGAGGAGCTGACGCGACTCCAGGGAGCCGGGCCGAGGGGTCCGTCCCTCGAGAGCCGTCCCCCGCGCCGGCAGCGCGGGGGAGCGGTCCTCAAGTTGCCATGGCGGCGCCTGGGCAGTCCGCCTCCCGGGCGTCAGGGGCGCCCATGGCGAGGGCGGTACCGGGGCTATCGGCGAGGCGGACCTCGGCGGTGGTTCCAGGGAGCGGGAGCCAAGAGACCTCCCCCCAGGCACAGTGGATCATGGCCCGGAGCGGGTAAGTACCTTGGAATGTCTCCGTCCCGGCGCTTCATTCATACGTCTTGGCCGTGATTTTCCCTTTCTTCTTTTTTCCAGCAAGCGGAGCCATGGCCCTACCGACCTGGTGCCCCGGAAGGCCCTTAAGACGGCGTCGGTCCAGGCGGCTGGCGCCATCCCGGGCCCCGCCGCTCAGCCGACCCTTTCGCAGGGCGCTTCGCCGCATGGGGCTCAGGCGTCGCATGTCCCGGGGGAGCAGGTCCCCGAGGCGGGCTCCTCTGCCGAGGCGGCCATCGTGATCGGGGAGGCGGCCGGCGCCGACGCGGTCCCGAGCCCGCCTGCCGTGTCGGCCATGCCGGCGCCTGCCGCCACCGCAGTTGGCACCGTCCCAGTCGGAGAGCATATGGTTGCTGCCGACGTTGAGACGGCCACAGCGTCGGCGCCCAGGGCCTCGGAAGAGGTGGGCGTGGACGTGCAGCTCATCCAGGCGGGCGGCAGCCTTGTCGCAGTGCGGCGGAGCCCCGAGGCCCGGGGCCAGTTGCTCCGATTCCGGACCCGCGAGGCTTCGGACCCTATCTTCGTTCTTGACGACGAACAGGAGGACCAGTCCTGGGACGAGCTCCGCAAGCGTGCGGAAGCAACGGTGGGGTCGCTCCGATCGTCGCTGGAGGTTCTCTGCGGGGACGTCCCCAAAATCCTCCAGGTAACGGTTTCAGGCATACCTTCTCCCTTCTGCGAGCGAGGCGTCCGTCGTGATGCCTTGTTTTCCTTTCCAGGATCTGACGGACCAGAGCGCCGCCAAGTCGTCGTTCATCCGCCGCGAGGCCGACGTCTGGGGCTCGCTGCGGTCCCTGAGGACTTCGCTCACCGGGACTACCGCGCGCCTTTCTCAGCAGGACGCTAAGATAGCGGACCTCCAGTTGCTCTGCGCTGACCTGAGGGCCGAGGCGGCGGCGGCGCGCACGGAGGCGCTACGGCAGCGGTCGGAGCTCGTCCAGGTTGCCGAGGAGCGGGACCAATCTCGGGGCCAGGCTGCTGAGGCCAAAAGCCGGGCCAAGACCCTCGCGGCCGACCTGGCCGCAGCCCAAGTCGCGGCCTCGGAGCAGCGCGTCTGAGCCAGAGGTATGCTTCGACCGTCCTTGGTTCTCGTTCTTGTCCGTTTCTTCCGCTTGTGTTTGAGGTCTTTCTTCTGGTTGTTCGCAGAGCTCGAGTCTGCCCTCGACGAGTCTGCCAAAGCGCTCGCCGAGGCGCTCACTAGGGCTGCTGAGCAGAGGGAGGCCGATCTCGCGGCCATGTCCAAGGCCGTCTCGGATGTCTATCGGACCCTTGGTCCCGGCGACGTCCCTTCAGGAAGCTCCCCCCAAAGCCGTCTTCAAGCCCTGGGTGGTTACGCGCGCGGTAAAGTCCGCGGGGCGCTACACCACGGCGTCAGGCGGGCCTTCGCCGTGCTCGCTTCCCATTACGTCGTGGACCTGGAGCGGGTCAGTGAGGGGTATTGCCTTCCTGACGAAGACGAGGCCGCCCTGGCAGAAGTTCAGCGGCTCGACGCGGTCGCTGCGGGTCCGAGCGCGGCGCTGGCGACCATCTTCGAGGCGGAGATTCTTCCTCCTGTGCCGCCGCCGGAAGCGGAGGTGGACCTTACCGACGGTGGGAGTGGAGCTGAGGGCGCGGCGCCTTCCCAAGGCGACGCCTGACTTTTGTTGGGACAATTTCTGTTGGATGTGCGATTTGCCGCGGCCGCCGAGGCCTGGACACTTTACTTCTCTTGCGTGAAGTCATACTCTTTTCTGTTTCAATTTGCGCGCCTGGCCCGACTTGTCAACAACAGGGTGATTTCCCGAGCTGGGTCCTTTTTCGTGGCAGGCGATGAGTGAGGTGTCCCTAGCCCAGAGGCATAGGTGTTCCTCGGCTCAGTCGGTCTCGCCACTTATTTGTACCCAAGTTCGCTCCTCGGGACCCTGCTTCTGACGCATCCGGGAGAACGCAAAAACCCCTTCTTGATCGAAAAAAGAATTTTTTTGACGCGGAGAGGCGCATCCAAACTCGACGAGAGGGGTTCCCCCTTTTTAGCCCCCGAGGGAGGGTCGGGCTCCGCCGGGGCGAGGCCGACCCTTCCTTGATGACTGATTCTCGTGTGTGAGTGGGGGAAGGGCGTAGCCCCCGAGCGTCGTCCGTGCAGAGGCCGTTTGACGAGTCGGGCTCCTGCCCGAATATCCGGCGAGTGCTCGGTGACATCCCTCGGTATGCCAGGCATGTCCGAGGGACCCCACGCAAAAATGTCGGCGTTTGCGCGGGGAAAGTCGACGAGTACTGCTTCCTATTTGGGGTCGAGCCCGGAACTGATCCGGATCTGCTTGGAGGTGTCGCCGCTGGGGTCGAGAGGGACGGCCTTAACCGTCTCCGCTGGCTCGAAGTTGCCGGCATGTCGCTTCACGTCCGGCACCTCCCGGGAGAGGTTTTCCAGGTCGGCGATGAGGGCCTCGGACTTGGCGAGGGCCTCGGCGTACTCCACGCACTCCACATCACATTCGAATGCGTGTTTGTACGTGGGGCCGACGGTGATGACCCCGTTGGGGCCCGGCATCTTGAGCTTCAGGTAGGTGTAGTTGGGGATGGCCATGAACTTCGCGTAGCATGGCCTTCCCAACACTGCGTGGTAGGTTCCTCGGAACCCGACCACCTCGAACGTCAAAGTCCCCCTTCGGAAGTTGGAGGGTGTTCCGAAGCAGACAGGAAGGTCGAGCTGTCCGAGGGGCTGGACGCGCTTCCCAGGAATGATCCCGTGGAAGGGCGCAGCGCCTGCTCGGACGGATGACAGATCGACGCGCAGGAGCCCGAGGGTCTCGGCGTAGATGATATTGAGGCAGCTGCCCCCATCCATCAGGACCTTGGTGAGCCTGACGTCACCGATGACGGGATCGACGACGAGCGGGTACTTCCCCGGGCTCGGCACGTGGTCGGGGTGGTCATCCTAGTCGAAGGTGATGGGCTTGTCGGACCAGTCTAGGTAGACTGACGCCGCCACCTTCACCGAGCAGACCTCTCGACGCTCTTGCTTACGATGCCGAGCCGAGGCATTCGCCGCATGCCCTCCGTAGATCATGAAGCAGTCGCGGACCTCGGGGAACTCTCCTGCTTGGTGATCTTCCTTTTTGTCGTCGTCGCGGGCCCTGCCACCCTCTGCGGGTGGCCCGGCCCGGTGGAAGTGGCGCCGAAGCATGACGCACTCCTCGAGGGTGTGCTTGACGGGCCCCTGATGGTAGGGGCACGTCTCCTTGAGTGCCTTGTCGAAAAGGTTGGCGCCTCCGGGAGGCTTCCGAGGGTTCTTGTATTCGGCGGCGGCGACAAGGTCCGTGCTGGCGGCGTCGCATTTCGCTTGCGACTTCCTCCTGCCTTTCTTCTTGGCGCCGAGCGGAGTAGACGCCTCGGGGGCATCTTCCGACGGGCGGCCCTGGGGCTGCTTGTCCTTTCGGAAGATGGCCTCGACTACCTCCTGACCAGAGGCGAACTTGGTGGCGATGTCCATCAGCTCGCTCGCCCTGGTGGGGGTCTTGCGACCCAACTTGCTCACCAGGTCACGACAGGTGGTGCCGGCAAGGAACGCGCCGATGACATCGGAGTCGGTGATGTTGGGCAGCTCGGTGCGCTGCTTCGAGAATCGCCGGATGTAGTCCCGAAGAGACTCTCCCGGCTGTTGCCGGCAGCTTCGGAGGTCCCAGGAATTCCCGGGGCGCACGTATGTGCCCTGGAAGTTGCCGGCGAAAGCTTGGACCAGATCCTCCCAGTTGGAAATCTGCCCCGGAGGCAGGTGCTCCAACCAAGCGCGAGCAGTGTCGGAGAGGAACAGGGGGAGGTTGCGGATGATGAGGTTGTCGTCGTCCGTCCCACCCAGTTGACAGGCCAGGCGGTAGTCCGCGAGCCACAATTCCGGTCTCGTTTCCCCCGAGTACTTTGTGATAGTAGTCGGGGGTCGGAATCGGGGCGGAAACGGCGCCCGCCGAATGGCCCGGCTGAAGACCTGCGGACCGGGTGGTTCGGGCGAGGGACTCCGATCCTCCCCGCTGTCGTAGCGTCCCCTACGCCTGGGGTGATAACCTCGGCGCACCCTTTCGTCAAGGCGGGCCCGACGGTCGCGATGAGGGTGCTCGTCGCCGAGGTGGCCCGAGGCCGCTGGCGCGGTGTTGCGCGTGCGCCCGGTGTAGACCGAGGCTTCCCGCATGAGTCGGGAAGTCGCGGCACGAGGTTCCGAGGGGTACCCCTGCCTTCGGGAGGTAGAGCTCTCGGCCCGCCGGGCCACAGCGCCTTCCAGGAGATGCTTGAGCTCTCCCTGGATTCGCCGACCCTCGGTGGTTGATGACTCCGGCATCGCGCGGAGGAGCATCGCTGCGGCGGCCAGGTCCTGACCGGTTCCGCCGGATGCGGGCGGCGGTCTGTCCCTGGCATCGTTGGCGATGCGGTGCTAGAGACCTTGGGGCAGGTGACGTATTTCTCCGGCCGGGGGCTGGCCCGCCCATACCTGCCCGACGTCCCGGCGGATTGCCTTGAGCGCTCCTGCTCCCTCATCGAGCCCGGCCCGCGCCCCGCGGACTTGCTCGAGCTGTGGGTCGTGACCCCCCGCCGGAACGGGGACCACAGCTAGCTCCCGCGGGATGTCGGCGCGAGGCGCTGGCCTAGGGGGATCACCATCCTCCGGCATGCCGAGACAGCTGCCTCCGGAGGGATCCCCTAGCTCGACGTGGAAACATTCGCGGCTCGGGCCGCAGTCCTTGTCGTCAAGGCTGCGGTTGCCGTCGGAACAGTCGGAGAGGCAGTAGTTGCATGCGGTCATGAAGTCCCGCATGGCACTGGGGTTGCCAGATCCAGAGAAATCCCAGCAGATGTTGGGGTCGTCATCTTCCTCGGACCCAGAGGGTCCGTAGGTCGAGACGCCCGTCAGTCGGTCCCAAGGCGACCGCACACGAAACCCCAGAGGGGTTGCACTCGCCTCAACGTGAGCGCCCGCCAAAGCGAGGTCGCTAGGCGGGTTGAGGCCGAGTCGAAATGACAAAGGATGGGAATCATCCGGTACCTTTTGGTCGACGAGGAGCGACGAAGTCACATCGGGGGCTGATCGCGCCGTTGTCCTGGGTGCGAGGGCGACGTCCTGCAGGCCCTCCGTGAGCGCGCTGGCGTCGTCCACTTGCTCGGGGTCGGCGTGTCGCGGGGGGACGGCGCTCGCCTTCGCCTCAAACGCGAGGGTGATGCCTGACGCGTCCTCCGTTGGGGCGCTGGGGATGTCGATTTGCTCGACAGCCGACTGAGCGCAGCCTCCCGCTCGGCCCTGGTTGCCCCGCCTCCTCCTCCGATGGCGAGGGAGAGGATGGGGCGAGCTTGAAAGTTGTCCTTCCCCTACGCGGGAAAGACGTCGTCGATTCCGCCGCCGGCGGGCGGGCTGTCCGCCACCATTGTCGCTATCGCGCGGCGGTGGAAGGAGTATCATGTCGTAGCTGCCGTCGAAAGACATCAACTCGAGGCTCCCGAAACGGAGCACCGTCCCGGGTTGAAGAGGTCGTTGGAGACTGCCCATCTAGAGCTTGACGGAAAACTGCTCGTCAACACGCAGCGTGCCCCTACCTGGCGCGCCAACTGTCGGCGTTTCGAGACCGGGGGGTCCCTAGGCCGACGAGTGAGTGTGCCGCGTGCCCCAGCCCAGATGGGTCGAGCGCGTGGGCGAGCGCGAAGGGGGGAAAAGAGCGAGGTGGCCGGAGCCGGGTCGTGAGGGAGTTGGAGATCCCGCGGCCTTCGTGTTCGTCCCGCGCCCAGGTCGGGTGCGCTTGCAGTAGGGGGTTACAAGCGTCCGCGCGGGTGAGGGGAGCGAGCGGCCCCAAGAGAGCGCCTGCCCCTGCCCTCGTTCCCGCGAGGCCAACCTTCTCTAAGAAGGCCCTGGTCCTTCCTTTTATAGGCGTGAGGAGAGGATCCAGGTGTTCAAATGGGGGTGTAGCAAGGTGCTACGTGTCTAGCGGGGGAGAGCTAGTGCCCTAAGTACATGCCAAGGTGGCAGCCGGAGAGATCTTGGCACCCTGCTGGTGTGGCGTCGTGGCCGTCGGAGAAGCAATGGAGCCTGGCGGGGGGGACAGCTGTCGAAGTGGTTGGGCCCTTGCTGACGTCCCCCTGCTTTCGTAAGGGAGCTGAGAACCGCCGTCGTCATGGATCCAGCGGGGCGCCATCATTGCCTATCTGGCGGAGCTAGCCAGATGGGACGTCGGTCCTGTTTTCTGCGGCCCGAGTCGGCTCGGGGTAGGGTGATGATGGCGCTTCCTGTCGACGTGGCGGACTCGTGCCCTAGGTCGGGCGACGTGGAGGCTCCTCCGAAGCCGAGGTCAGGTCTGTCCTGCATGGCCGAGGCCGAGTCCGAGCTCCTGGGTCGGGCGAGGCGGAGGTCGTTCGGCAGAGGCCAGGGCAGAGTCCGAGCCCTGGGTCGGGCGAAGCGGAGTTCATCGTCTTCCGGGGCCTTAGCCCGAGTCCGAGCCCTTGGTCGGGCGGAGCGGAGTTCGCCGTCTTCCGGGGCCTTAGCCCGAGTCCGAGCCCTGGGTCGGGCGGAGCGGAGTTCGCCGTCTTCCGGGGCCTTAGCCCGAGTCCGAGCCCTGGGTCGGGTGGAGCGGAGTTCGCCGTCTTCCGGGGCCTTAGCCCGAGTCCGAGCCCTGGGTCGGGCGGAGCGGAGTTCGCCGTCTTCCGGGGCCTTAGCCCGAGTCCGAGCCCTGGGTCGGGCGGAGCTTCCTATGGCGCTTTTGGCCAAGCCTGGCTGCCCGTCAGTCTCACTCTTTGCGTTAAATGCCCCAGTGACTCGGTCGGTCGGTGCGGTGATTTAGTCAGGGTTGCTTCTCAACGAAGGCAAGGCCTCGCGCGAGCCGGAGATGCGTCTGCCGTAAAAAAGGGGGCCTCGGGCGAGACGGGAACACCTCAGGGTCGGCTGCCCTCGCCCAAGGCTAGGCTCGAGCGTGGCATGATCGAGTCGCTCGTATGGACTGATCCCTGACTTAATCAAACCCATCAGGCCTCTGCAGCTTTATGCTGATGGGGGTTACCAGCTGAGAATTAGGCGTCTTGAGGGTACCCCTAATTATGGTCCCCGACAATTACCGCCCTCTTAATGCGGTAACTATCAAGAACAAGTATCCTTTGCCTCGTATTGATGTTCTCTTTGACCAGTTGGTCGGGGCCAAGGTATTCTCCAAGATAGACCTTCGCTCTGGCTACCATCAGATCAAGATACGAGCGAGTGATATTCTGAAGACGACATTCTCAACCAGATATGGGCTATATGAATTCTTGGTGATGTCATTCGGGCTGACAAATGCACCAGCATATTTCATGTATCTGATGAATTCTGTTTTCATGCCTGAATTGGACAAGTTCGTGGTGGTTTTCATCGATGACATTTTGGTGTACTCAAATAACGAAGAAGAACATGCCGGGCATTTGCATGTAGTGCTTCAACGTCTGCGAGAGCACCACCTTTATGCCAAGTTATCCAAGTGTGGTTTTTGGCTAAAGGAAATCAAATTCTTGGGTCACACTATCTCTCAGGATGGAATAGCTGTTGACCCTGATAAAGTGCAAGAGGTGATGAATTGGAAGCCACCAACAACTGTTCGTCAGATTCGGAGTTTTCTGGGATTAGTTGGTTATTACCGAAGATTTATTCCGGACTTCTCTCAAATTGTGAAGCCTATAACTGAGTTGCTGAAGAAAGAATTCAAATTTGTTTGGAGTCAGAAGTGCGAAGATGCCTTCCATGCATTAAGGCAGCATCTGACCACAGCACCAGTATTGGCGCAGCCTGACAACAACAAGCCTTTTGATGTATATTGCGATGCCTCTGGCACAGGGCTAGGTTGTGTCTTGATGCAAGACAACCGAGTCATTGCTTATGCCTCAAGAGCACTCAGGCCTCATGAGCAAAACTATCCCACTCATGACCTCGAGTTAGCAGCAGTGGTTCATGCATTGAAGATGTGGAGGCACTATCTAATGGGAACCCACTGCAACATCTTCACTGATCATAAGAGCCTTAAGTACATTTTTACTCAGGCTGATCTCAACATGAGGCAGAGAAGATGGCTAGAGCTGATCAAGGATTATGACCTGGAGGTACATTATCACACAGGAAAAGCTAATGTGGTAGCAGATGCCTTGAGCCGGAAGATGCAATGCAATTGTATTCTGATGGATTCTCGCATTAACACCTTGTGTGATGAGTTGAGCAAGATGCAAATTGAAGTGATTCCTTCTGGTTCTTTGTCTCACACTTCTGTTGAGCCAGCTTTGCAAGACCAGATCATCATGGCCCAGCTCAGTGACAAGGGAGTGCAGATTATCAAGAAGAATCTCCATCAGAAGGTTGAAAAGTATAGTTGTTTCCGCCAGGACGAAAAGGGTGTGTTATGGTTCAAAAGCAGATTGGTGATTCCTAAGGACCAGGATCTCAAGAGGAAAATTTTGGATGAGGCTCATCTCTCCAAATTCTCTATGCATCCAGGAAGCACCAAAATGTACCATGATCTGAAGCCTTTGTACTGGTGGACCAGAATGAAGAGGGAGATAGCCCAGTATGTATCAGAATGTGACACCTGTCAGAGGGTAAAGGCTAGCCACTTGAAATCAGCTGGAGCTTTGCAACCCCTGTCCATACCTTCGTGGAAGTGGGATGACATCAGCATGGATTTCATTGTGGGACTGCCCAACACCTCTCGTCATCATGACTCAATTTGGGTTATTGTGGACCGATTGACAAAAGTGGCACATTTTATTCCTGTGCACACCACTGAAAAGGCTCAGAAGTATGCAGAATTGTATATTGACCGGATCGTGTGTTTGCACGGATTACCTCGGACCATTGTTTCTGACCGAGGAGCCCAATTTGTTGCCAGATTTTGGGAACAATTGCAAGAGTCTTTGGGAACCAAGCTAATCAGGAGTTCAGCTTACCACCCACAGACTGATGGTCAGATGGAAAGGGTAAACCAAATCCTAGAGGATATGCTGAGAGCTTGTGTGATCGATTGTGGCAAGAACTGGGATAAGCACCTCTCCTTGGCAGAGTTTGCTTATAACAATAGTTATCAATCCAGCCTAAAGATGGCACCTTTTGAAGCTCTCTATGGAAGAAGGTGTAGGACACCACTCAATTGGTCTCAACCTGGAGAAAGAGAAGTTTTTGGACCTGACTTAGTGACTGAATCCGAAAGGAAGGTCAAACTAATCAGGAAGAATCTAGAAGCTGCTCAGGCGAGGCAGAAGAGTTATCATGATAAAAGAAGGAAACCTCTCCAGTTCGAGGTGGGAAGTTTTGTATACCTCAAGGTATCACCCACCAAGGGAGTGCAGAGGTTTGGGATCAAAGGCAAGCTAGCCCCTCATTACATTGGACCTTATGAGATCATAGAAGCATGTGGACCCGTGGCATACAAGCTGAAGTTACCTTCAAAAATGTCTGCCATTCACGATGTATTCCATGTATCTCAGCTGAAGAAGTGTGTTTGATTGCCGACTGAAATCTTAGCAGAGCCAGAAATGGAGATAGAGCCAGATCTATCGTACCAAGAGTACCCCTCCAAGATTCTGGATTGCAAGGAGAGATCAACTCGGGCTAAATCGATCAAAATGTACAAGGTCCAGTGGAGTAATCACTCAGAGGAGGAAGCTACTTGGGAAACCGAGGAATTCATGAAGTCCAACTTCCCCAATTGCCTACCTAAGGAAGCTGGTATGTAATCACACCCAACCCCTCCTCCTGCCCTTCGAATCTAATTTTCAAAAATATAATCCAAATTCAGAATGAAGTAACTATGAAGCAAAACTTAAAAAGGACTTCCTTCTGAAGTTGCAAAGAGAATGACATTCGAAGAGCAGTGTTATCCAAATAATAACAACAATCGCCCATTTCCTTTAAGTCTCACCCTTCGCTTCACCCCGGGAGGACTCTAGCCCGAATCTCGGGACGAGATTCCTTTAAGGGGGGAAGGCTGTGACACCCCAGTGTCACCTAGGGTTTCTCTCAAAAGTGTCAAACCAAGAACCATCATTTTATGTGAACCAAAGCAAGCATGAGCATCAAATTATCTTAGGAATAAAGAATTCTCCAAGCATATGCTTAAAAGTACCATGATCAAAACAATTGAGTCTTTTAAAAAGGTAAGAATGTGTAACCCTAATAAAAACCCTAAATAAGCCCCATGAGCAAATTTAAGAAAATAAGGAGAAGGGTATGAAAATTTCAAAATGATGACTTGAGCCAATTATAAAATTAAAGTATATTTAATAAGCAACAAGAAAGGTTGAGAAAGCTTAGCCAAAATAACTCAAATAAATCCCCAAATCAGCCCTTGAACTATGAACTCTTGAAGAAATTCAGATTTCTGAATTTCTGAAATTCAGACCCCTTTCCAAAGATCAACTGCGTTCTCTGTTTTTCGAAACTCAAAGCCAGGAGATCCAAATATCAAAGTTGTGTCAAATTCCCTTGAACACGTCCTGGAAAAGTTTGAACTCAAACCAAATTCATTTGACACGGTTTTGGCGCAGTTTGACCTCGGGACCAGACATTCTGACACTGGCACCTTGGTGACGCTACAACTCCCTGTCCCTAGCCTAAAACCGCGCGACGTCCACACATAAAAGACAAAGCTTGGTCAGGTGAACAAATCCTTCACAGTGATCTTGCCCAAATTCGCGAAGATTTGCTCCCAATCAGCGCTTGAACTCGGGCAGAAGCATCGGGCACACGTGTTCGACCGTGGCTGACACCTCCGATTCACGCCCGTTCGCGCACCCGCGCCTTCCAGTGCACGCCCGCGCGCGCTCGCCGGTCCACGACCGCCCGTGCACCGCGCCGTGCCTATAAAGCCTCCCTGGGCGCGCCCCACTTCACCCCGCACTCACCAGCGCTAGCCGGCCACCTTCCCTTAGCTCCGGCGAGCTCAATTCCGCCCGCCATTGCCGCCAGAGCTTCGGCCACCGTGGCCAGCCCACTCCAGCCACCCCCGAGTCGAGCTCGTGCTTCGGCTAGCTCCGCTAGTAGCCCGTGAAGCTCGCCAAGCCCTCGGACCAGGCCGGACTTCACCGGAGGCCCGAGATCGACCTCACCGGACTTCGGTCTTCCGCCACCGCGCGTGGACCGAGCTGACCAGTGAGTCTCCGTCCAATTCCTTGCTCCCATATCTTCTCTGGCACCCCATGAACCTCTCTGACCCATCCAATTGATCTATTCCGCCGTGACCAGGCCGGACTCCCCGCCGCCGACGAGCATCCCCGCCTGCGCGCGTGGACCGACCGACTCCGGCCATCCCCGACGGCGACCCGCACCTCGTTGTGATCCCCGAGACCTCCCCTACGTCCTCGACCACTTCACCGGAGCCATCTCGCCGCCGGTAAACCCCTCCGCCCTTTCTTCCGCCGCGGTTACTGTTTAACTTAGAAGAAGGACCTCGGGTTAGGAGGTGAAGAACCCGAGGGGTTTTCTGTAACGTCAGTGACCCATGTGAATAGTAGCCTAAGGACTAATCCGCGAAGAAAACTTAGAATATCCGCCAGGGACCCCAGTGCAAAGTGGATTTTAAACCAATTCTGTTAATCTTTTTAAAATGACCAGAGAACTTGTAAAATCCATAACTTGATGAATTCTTCATAAAAAGTTGTCAAACTAATTTTGTTAGCTCCTGAATATTATGAACTATCATTTAAAAATGATAAACCTTATACTTTCTGTTCTAAATTTTAGAGTTTAAAATTAAAAACAGAAACTGACCAAACCTAGTTTAATTAAGGAAAATTAGTTTTACTTCTGTACTGAACTTAAAAAAATTTGTGGGTATTCCAACCTCATTTAGACACTGTTTAAAAATAATAGGAACCCCAGCATTTGAAAATATGATGTATGTTGGGGGCTTGTTCTCAAATGCTAAGAATTAAGAACAAGGCAACATAGAAAATGTTAGGTGTTAAAGTCCTTCGTCCTCCAAAACATTATATCCCTTCAAGATATAAAGAATTTCGGACGAAGGTTGTGAAGGACGTACCTTCGTAAGCATAATGGCAGGGAACGAAGTATTCATATCATATAAATCATGAAGTATGAAATAAACATTTAAATATGATCATGGAATCATTTCCATTTTTATTATCATGAATGAACGAATATAAATGACTTCAAGTTACCAATGTACCTTCGGTCCTGAGAAGAACAAAGGTTCAGGTGTGATGCGAAAGCAAATGGCAGGTTCGCGTGAACAGTACAGAGGTACTGTTCATCTATTTATAGGTACAGGTCACGGCCTGTGACAAATTACAATTATGCCCCTTACAAAAGTTTACAACATTGACTCAGACCTCTATGGATAAAAAGGTCATTCTATCTCTATGTCGGTTTGTAACGCCGAAGCTCCATGAAAAGGAACCTTCGGCCATCTCCTGGGGACAACTTCAGCCGAAGCTGCTCCTTCGTGCAAGACCTTCGGCGCAACGAAGCATGACCCCAACAGTAGCCCCTTTCGCGGTGCTAGATCGTTTTTCGTAACGAGCTTGACCCGTGAAAAAAGCCTCTTCAGCTTCGGGAAGCCGAAGGTCCAAAAAACACCTTCCCTGAGCTCGTTGCTGAGAAACGATCCGGCTTCCGAGCGCGTGCCAGGCCCACCTTGCAGAGTTACTGTTTGATCTTTGCGGTCCACTGCACAGCGAGTACAAGTGACTGCCCGCCTGGTGTAAAAATCCTGCCGCTTCGCCTTCTTACCTGCAGCACTATATAAACGGACGAGTAGGTGTGAAGTTACCACAGCATTCATTGCTATTTGCCCTGTTTTGCTGCCAAAATTTTTAACTATAGCCGAAGCTTGATTCTCAGAATCGAACGAAGGTCCATCTCGACGTCTGCTTCGTCAGAAAGAAAGGCTTCGGGAGAAAAGGAAAAAGAAAAAGTATCTAACTTCCCCAAATTCAGAATCAAATGGCCAGAGTACGATCTACTGCCAGAGTTGCACGTGAAGGAGACGAAGCCGAAGGTTCGAATACTGTGCCCATCTCCGAAGCGATGCAGCGTTCCGGACTGGTGACTGCGGAAGAAATGCCTGCTGCTGAAGCAAACCCGACAACTGCCGAAGGAGAAGAAGAAAACATTGAAGGGACTGATCCCGAAGATGACTACCGTATTGCCATGCCCAGCAAGCCCAGTCACCTAGATTTCGGAAAGTCGACTGTTTCAAAGGCTGATCTTTCCAAGATGGTGAAAGCAGGTTATTTCAATGAAAATCAGAAGAAGCTACTTCGCTTCGGGGGAGAAGAAACCACCCCGAAGCCAGAGAAAGACGAGATTGTCATCTTCAAGAGCTTTTTAAAGGCTGGGCTGAGATTCCCTCTTCACGAGATTATTGCGGAGATACTGAAGAGGTTTGGTATCTACCTTCACCAGTTAACTCCTAACGCTATCGTTAGGCTTAGCGTTTATATTTGGGCCCTCCGAAGCCAAGCAGTGGAGCCATTTGCCGACAGTTTCTGTCGAGTTCATGAGTTACATTATCAAACAAAGGCCAGAAAAGATGGGCTACATGATAACTTCGGTTGCTACAATTTTGCCTACCGGAAAACCGCAAAGTTTCCTGTGATCAGCTACCGAAGCAAATGGCCGGCAGGCTGGAAATCAGAATGGTTCTATGTCAAGGTTGATGACGACAAGGAGAAGCTTGTGCAAAGTCCACTCGAGCTGATCTTCGGAGAAACCCGACCCCGCTGCAACATGACACCAGAGGGGCAAACACAACAGGCAATGGATGAATTCAGAATTATTGCAGAGCATATTGGTACCAGGGATCTGGTTCAAGAATTCTTGGCATTCAGAGTCTTCCCTACTCTGAAAGAATGGGAAATGCCAAAGTTAAAGGGGGAGAATTCTTGGCATTCAGAATTATTGCTGATTTTATGTTGTTTATATTATATTTCGTGCTTTATATGAATCCTTCGTCATTACCTGTTATATTTACGAAGGTATGTCCCTTATGACCTTCGTCCGAAACTCATTATTTCCCGAAGGGGCATAATGTTTCGAAGGACGAAGGACTTTAACATTTAACACTTTTTATGTTGCCTTGTTCTTAACTCGAAGCATTTGAGAACAAGTCCCCAACATTGACGCCCACCTCCGGTGAACTCACTTCCACTTCGAGTTTTTTGAACACCTTCGGAAGCTGTAGACCTTCGCTATGGCACCGAAGAAAGCTTCAGCGGCTGGGGCTGCAGCACTGCAACCGCTGGACCACAACCAGGAGACCGTCTCTCTTCGGGAGGCCCGAAGCCAGAAGAGAAAGGCCGTCAGCCCGACGCTTCAGGAGGAAGAGCTAGACCAAGAAATCAGGGATATGGAGATGCTACATCAACAGGTGCAGAGGAAGAAGGAGAAGATGGCCCGGCTAGCTGAGTTGCAAAGGCAGATAGACGAAGCCTCTGAGGAAGTTCGCCATCTTACTCACGATGAGCAAAACAGAAGGCCTCAGCAGAAAGACCTTCACCAAGAGGGCTTCGTCAACGAAGATGACTGGTATGACAATTTCCATCAGGGAAATTTTGTTTTCGATGATGCTTCTCCTTTGTCCACTGAGCTGCAGGCTATACCTTGGCCTCCGTCCTATAAGCCACCCCAGCTTCCCATGTTCGACGACCACTCAGACCCGAAGCAGTTCTTGATGAGCTACGAAGCAACAGTGTCTTCGTATGGGGGCAATGCTGCAGTCATGGCGAAGTCTTTCGTTATGGCTGTCAGGAGTGTTGCTCAGACCTGGTATTCCTCCCTTCGACCAGGAACTATCACCTCATGGCAGAAGCTGAAGGATATGTTGTTAACCAGCTTTCAAGGATTTCAGACGAAGCCGGTCACTGCCCAAGCCTTGTTCCAGTGCACTCAGGAACATGAAGAATACCTTCAGGCGTATGTCAGAAGGTTCTTGCGTTTGAGGGCGCAGGCACCAACGGTGCCCAATGAAATTGTCATCGAAGCCATGATCAAGGGGCTTCGTCCTGGACCTGCAGCCCAATACTTTGCTAGGAAGCCTCCTCAGACTCTGGAGAAGCTGCTCCAAAAGATGGATGAGTACATTCGTGCTGATAATGACTTTCGCCAAAGAAGGGAGGAGGCCTTCAGATTTTCTGAGATGACCAGGGGCTTCGGGGGAAGATTCTATCCGAGGCATGTCAGGTCCATCCACAACTCCACTCAAAATGATGACAAGGGGAGTCAGCAGAACAGGCCGCAGTGCTCCTCACAGGCTTCGGGGCAACAGCAAACTTTCTTTCGGCCACCAGCTCCAAGAGGCAGAGGCGCCAGGGGCTTCGGCGGGAGATTTGGAGATCAACCAAGGAGGACATTTTGCTTATTCTGCGGTGAGAACAAGGGCCATACCACCAGGATGTGCCATGTCACCATCCAGAAACAAAAGGAGCTAGCAGAAGCTACAGCGCAACAGGGACAGCCGAAGCAGGTCATGCATACTGCTTCGTACCATCAGCCTTACATCCCGGAATATGTGGGCAACCACCCTGCAGTTTCCGTAGCTTCGGCGAGTCAACCTCAAGCTTCATGGCAACAGCCCCCGCCCCCACCTCCGCTGCAACAAGGCCAACAGCCAGAAGGGAGCCAATATGTTCCGCACCAAAGGGATCTCAGAGAGCAATCTGAAGCTCGCACAGTCAATAGTACTGTGCCAGAGTCGAAGCACATTTATTGACATATATCCTACTTTGATAGCAGTCTTTTCCGTTTAAGTTCTATTTTCTGTGTAATAAAGAACATTTCAGTTTTCATATAGTAATTTCGTGGTTGGTTATGAGGAAAACCTATCTTCTCCACAGGCTTAAGTTGCTGAAGCTTAAAAATTTGCGGTAATAAGGAGGGCCTTCGAATTATTAAAAATCCTTCGAAGCAACAAAAAGTCGTTCTAAGGAACGCATAGTAAGTTGCTGAAGTTACAAAAAAGCCGTTCCAAAGGGAGCGCAGTGTAAGTTTTTTGCTCCAAAGACGTTCCTAAGGGAATGCAGAGCATACAGCGAAAAGTCAACGCTGATTCCGCCTAAGTAAAAGGCGAAGAAGCTCCAAAGACGTCCCTAAGGGGATGCAGAGCTTATACCGCCTAAGTAAAAGGCGAAGAAGCTCCAAAGACGTTCCTAAGGGAATGCAGAGCTTACAAATATATTTTGTGTGTATCTTCGGAACAAATGTCATTTGCATAACATAACATCATCACATCATTTTGCATAGCATAAGCATCATACATCATGTTGCATATGGCAAAAGAAGGGGACACAGTATCAACCTTCGAAAGGATGCTTTGAGAAAGAGCAAATTGTGTAAAGTCACGAGGGAATACAATGATAATCTTCGGAAAATAGCTTCGGAGAATGTTTTTACGAAGCATGGATGAGCTTCATCAGAGTAATATCAAAATTGTATAGCTTCGGAGAATGTTTACACGAAGCATGGATGTGATTTATCAGAACAGTTTTAACGGAGAATGTTTTCTTCACGAAGCATGAAAAGAAGGGAAGGTGTTTTTTCGCCGAAGGCTCAAAAATGGTATGTATGTAGAATTTCATGCATCGTAAAGAATTGAATAATGAAAAGAGACTTGTATATTACATTCAAATGTACAAAATATTACAAAGATCACACTTCCAATGTTTTTTCTAATAACATTTAGTCTTCTCTTAATACTGCTTCGGCGGCCTCATTTAGAAGTTGATCAACAACTTTATCCATGATAGCTTCGGCCATTCGTTTAATCTCGTCATCTCCTTTTGTGTGAGGGTCGGCAGTCGATTCAGCAGGTTCTGAGGGAAGAGAACATTTCTTCGTTACTATTACAAATCGCGAACAAAGTTTGAAATAAAAATTACAACACAATAAGAACGACTAATTAATACCTAATTGCCTTTCGGGCTCTGTACTTCTTTCGGCAGCTTCTGCCACTTTCCTGGCATCATGGATGCCTTTTTCACTTCTTTGAATTATTTCTTGCGCCATTTCTCGGCCGCCATTGTCCCAGATATCAGTGAAGAATTTACCGCCAACCATGCTTGCTTCGGTCGAGGGATCTTTGATGTCTTCAGAGGACAGGGCAGCTTCGGACTGAGCTAAGGATTTTATATGTTCACAACCTTTTTTCTCCAAAACAGCAGCAATCCCTCTGGCGCCTGAAAAAGCGCAGATGTCACCGCGGCTGCTCAGGATTTCCTCGAAGGCTTCTGCTTCGTGACTAATCCAGTCCAGTGGACCTTCGGGATTGCCTCTTGGAAAATTCTCTTCACTAGAAAAGGCGCCAACACTGGCGAAACTGGATTTTATCTTTTTGACGCATTCTACAGATTTAACATAGCATTTCCTCTGAGATGCACGAAGCTCTTTAACACTTAACTCTAAATTATTGACCAAATGATCACTAAGTTCTCGTTTTGTTTCCTCAAGCACACGTTCTTCTTTCGCCCGGGCCAATTGTTTCTGAAGATCTTTAATTTCGCGTTTCTGAGCTTCGGCCTGAATCTTTGCAGTAGCTTCGTCCTTTTTTATCTTGTCTACTAGTGTAACCAGAATTTTGTCTTTTTCTAGAGCTTCGTTTCTCAGTTTTATAACTTCTGATCGTAGATTGTTGAATGCAATTTCATAACTCTCATCTTCGGCACTCTTTTGTGCTCTCAATGCGTTGCTCAGGATTAAACCCTATAAAAAAAGAATCCATATAAGAATAAAGGAATGAATTACGTATTGTAAAATTTTTCAAAAGTCTAATTCCCAAACCTTCAGGCTATTATATGCAAGACTATCCGCGAGATCTTCCTTCGTCATAGCGCATAATCCAGCTTCGAGCTTCGGGAAACCCATACTTCTGGCCATCTCCCGACAGACAGATAATTCTTTGTTATCGGGGAGGCAGTACAGGAAGTCATCTTCATTAGTCCCGTTAAACACTACTGCCCCCTTCGGATATTTTAGCTCTCTAGCATAGTAGTTAGCTTCGTAAGTTTCCTCTTCGGATAATTTCTTCCCCGAAGCATGTCGCACGATGTAATCGCGTGCGCTGGAAGGAGCTTCGGGGGCAGCAATGTCAATTTCTTTAACCAAAGCTGGTTCTGATATTTTCTCGGTCTCCAAAGATTGTTCTTTGGTGGGCTCTGAAGGCCCAGCTTCAGCTTCAGGTTGTTGCTTCGAAGCTTCAGCAACTTCAGCTTCGGTAGACACTTCAGCAACTTCAATAGTCCCTTTTGGAGTTGTGCTTGAAGACTTAATTGTCTCCAAAACATCTAACACGTTCACCATTCTTCTTCTTCTCGGGGTCACCGACGGGCCCTTTTGATTTTTTGTTGCTTCAACAGTTGCTGAAGGACTTAAGATTTCCGATATTTTTCGCCCTTCAATCTTCGGTTTTTCTGCTTTTTCGGCTGAAGGTGCTTCAGTTTTCTCTTCTATCTTCGACACTGGAGCTGGTTCTGTAGCTTCAGAGGCCAAAGAGACTTCACCAATAAATTTTGGCACTGTGGCCGGCTCAATAAAGCGCGCTCGGTGGGTGAGCACCTTCATCTTTTTCCTTTGCGGCGCTGGCTCACTAGTGGCACTTGTGGTAGCTTCTGTCGCAGGAGAACTAATTTTTCTTTTGCGACCCAGTACCGGATAATGATAGTCAGGGTAGACAAACCCGACTGCGTCAAATACCCGGTTGAGCCTTTTCTTCTTTCGGCCTCCGAAGGCTGCTGATAACGCAGTATTTTCGGCCTTCGAATATGCCCCAAGCAGTTCGTCACTTAATGTTTCAATGCTTTTCAACCAGTCATCATCAGGTTCAACAAATTTATCTGCATATTTGAATGTGTATTTCAGTCTGACCAGTCCGCCTTCGTCGGAATCTTTGATGGTCTCCTTCGGCATTTCCCACTTTCCTGCAAGTGGCCACACCCTGAAGGCAATATGCTCTTGGACCAAGTCCCTTGTCCCAATGAAAGAGCAGATTACGCCGAAGGCCCTTTGGCATTCCTCGGCCGCTTCATCCATTTCAACCTTCGGCCTTCGAAGTCCGAAGCGTTGCCAGATGGGACGCATAATGATACTCTTGACATTTTCCTGCGCTGATAAGTCATTCTTTACATAGAACCATTCAGTCATCCAGGCTCCGGGCCACCTCTTCCGAAAAGTTGGCACAAGGCGGCTTGACCCGGAGCGGGCACCGAAGCTGTAACACCCAAAATTGTTGTGATATTGTTCTTTTCCCCAGGGCTTCGTCTCATATAACAACTCATGAATGTTGCAAAAACTTTTAGCATTTGGTTCTAAACCTTGGCTTCTTGCAGCCCAGACAAACAACCCCATTCTTATGATAGCTTCGGGAGTAAGTTGATGAAGGTAGACTTGAAATGTTTTCAGTACCTCAACAACAAAGTTGCTCAGGGGGAATCGAAGCCCAGCCTTGAGAAAGCTTCGGAAGATTACAACTTCATCTTCTTCGGGGGTGGGAGAAGTTTTTTCTCCAGCGTCAGCTCTCACAATAGATATATCTCGAAAATACCGCCCCTCATATTATCAATATGGCTCTGCTTGATAGTGGTTTTCCTGAAAACCGTGTGACTTGGTCGCCATGGTCGATCTTCGGATTCTTCCCCACCACTTTCTACATCAAAACTGTCGCTGTCATCAGTATCTTCGGACAAACCTTCAAGAATTTCCTTGGTGATTTTCTCTGTGTTGGTTTCCGCCATCGCTATAAGGAACCCCAAGTTCTTCTCTTCGTCGAGGCTCAGCTTCGTCTCGGTAGCGATCTTCTTACTTTCAGACATCTTCGGAAACGCTAAAAAACTGTTTTTAAGGCCGAAGCTTCAAACTCAAAAAGACCAGCAAATCTTAGTGCACAAGAGCTAAAAATTTAGTGGGCCGAAGCAGATGGCAAGTGTGCGTACCAAATAAGTGTAAGACCCAAAATTAGTAGAAAAAAAAAATAATATAAACAAAGTATCATAATACTTTGGAAAATTAGGAAATGAGAAAAAGATGAGAAAAAGGATTTTCTTTTAAAGGAAACCATTTATACATCCCATGAAATAAATAACAAGGAGAATAAAAACTTAAATTAGTAATATTAAAATAGTATGGTTTATATTCACCCTTGGGATTCAATTGATACATTTGAAAAATCTGAAAACTAAAATAGAAGTATAAATTTGAATTTGGAATAGAAAATAGAGAAAAATAAAGGAGAAGGGAAGAACTAAGAAAAATACTACATAAAATAAAATAAAAATCAGAATAAACATCCTTCACACTTATAATATTAAATTATACTATTCAAACTGAGGACAAGTTATTCACAAAAGTTTGAATTTAAACTTGAATTCAAATTGGATTTGAAAATGAAGAAAAGAAATAGAAAATAAAATGGAAAAAGAGAAAAAAAAACCTTAACTGGGCTGCAACCACACATTCGGCCCATTTCCACTTATCTCTCGCGCGGCCCAACCTCACCCCCGCCGCGCCGCTGACGTGTGGGGCCCCCTGCCCAGCCTCTCACTCACGCCGTTTACACCGCGCGGACGACACTGCCGTGTGGGCCCCGCCCGTAAGCCTCTCACGCGCGCGCTCGCCTACCTTTCCTCAGCCGCTGTACCGCGGGACCCAGTAGTCAGCCCTGTCTTCAACCAACGGATCGCGCGAGCTCGCCGCCGAGGATCGCGCTCCTACCGCCGTCACCCCTCGGACTTACCACCTGGCTATAAAACACGGGCCGCGACCCCTCCTTCTCATCCCACCCAAGACGAAAACACCATCGCCGGCGCAAGTTGAAGAACCGAGAAAGAGTGAGAGATAGGAGGGTGCCGCCGCCGTTGAATCGCGCCGCCGTTGCCCCTCCGCTTCGATTGCCTCGTCCTGGGCGTCCGCCAAGAACCCGTGAAGTCAACCGTGCCTTCAATTTGTGCTGCGAGGTCTCGGGGCGGCGGGAATCGCTCGTCGTCGCCAGGAAACCGCCGCGGGTCCGCCGCTCGCCGTGGGCAGAACTGTCTACAACCGCATCGTCGGTAAGAACTACTCCAGTGTGATCGCCATTTCCTAAGCATCGTGTAGTAGCCTTTGATTGCACTTTAGGGCACCGGAGCGTCGGATTGGGTTTTCTCCGGCGATGGGTCGCCGTGAGTCTTGGGCGGCGCCGCCGTTCCGAGCTGGGTTTGGGGAGAGACGTAGAGACCGTTGGATCTCAAGCGTGCGGCTCGGATTAGATCTGGGCGTACCCCTTTCGCGTGATCGATCGGGACCGTTAGATCGGATCGGACGGTTCTGGGTGGCCCGAGCTACATAAAATCTGGACCGTAGATCTCCAATCCAACGTTGGGCGCTGCGTACCGCTTCGGGGTGGGTTAGATTTAATCTGCGCCCTGGAATTCTAATCGGACGGCCCAGATCGCTCCATACCCCTTCGCCGTGTAAATTTAGTAAAGAGCCCCTCGGTTTCGCAGAAATAAAACCCGCCGTCCTATTTCCACTGTGTGCTGTGTCTCGGGATTCTTGCGTCGAGCCCCCTGTGCTTTTGTGTAATTGAGGCCCAGTCCAGTGCAGTAATAAAATGATTAAATGAATTAGAAATTAGTTTTTTAATACAAAAATAATTGCTAGAACTTAGATAATTCATAGAAAATTCATTTTAGCTCCAAATTGAACCATTCCAGTTTCTAAAATTTTGTAATAATATTCTTCATCATTTAGTGTCTCTATTTTGACATGAACTCTGTCAGGAAATTTATTTATCATTTAATCATATTTTAATCACATTAAACCTTAGGAAAATCATAACTTGAATTCTACAACTCCAAAATTAATAATTCTTTTTCCTGTGATCTTATTTTAATATGTAGATTATTAATATGTATTTTGGCATATATGTTTGGTGTAATGTTAATTTTGCCTATACACTGTTTGTTTGTATTGCTACGACTAGTGCGAGGTCACGAGTCACCTGAAGAATCATCCTGGTACCTGGATTCTCAAGGCCCAGGCAAGTTGTGCCCTTGATCACTTCTTTTTACCCAGCCATGTTCTGATTAATCATAATGATCTGCATAGGTTAATTTGATGGGACCCAACAGGTTACCTAGTTTGATTATCTTTATACCTTGTTTACCACTGATCTTTCTGGGTAGTACTTGCTAGTGCTATATGTGGTTTTGGGTATGGAGATACACTATTCATGATTACACTTTCTGTTATCAGTTGTTATTTAATGTTCATGTTAAGATCATTATGTTAATTGGAACATGGAGAACCACCCGGGAAAACAGTGCTACCACAAGGGTGGAATGGGACGCCCTTGGCTGATTAATTAGGGAAGCTAGTGGAAGACTACCTTACCCGAAAGGGGCAAGGGCAGTAGGGGAGAGGTCAGTGTAGGGAGGCCCTCGGGAGGATTTTGCTGCGATGGCGGTCCTGCAAGGGATTCCTGCACTGGATCTTCCTATAAACTGTAGCGGGTTTTCGGAAGCTAGTGGAACTTTGTAAAGGCCTCGTAGTGTTACCCTGCCTCGCTTCCTTGGTAGAGGTGTATGGGATTCATGACCCCTTGGCAGATGGGTAACACGACTTGTGGGTAAAGATGCGCAACCTCTGCAGAGTGTAAAACTGGTATACTAGCCGTGCTCACGGTCATGAGCAGCTCGGACACTCACATGATTAATTTATGGAACTAAATTCAATTTGTCATAAGCATTGCATTGCAGGTGATGTTGTTATTACATTTGTTCTACTACTTAATTGGGTTGGTATTTACTTATACTTAGTAACTGCTAATAAAATTTTGACCAACTTTAAAAGCAATGCTCAGCTCTAACCATCTTCTTTGGTAAGCCTTACACTTCACGTGAGCTCCCACCTTTGGCGAGTTCATGCACATTATTCCCCACAACTTGTTGAGCGATGAACGTATGTGAGCTCACTCTTGCTGTCTCACACACACCACAGGTCAAGAACAGGTACCGCAGGATGATGCTCATGGAGGATGCTGCAATGAGTTCGTGAGTGGTCTAGGTCGTCGTCTCCCAGTCAACTTTGGGTTGCTGGACCGTTGTCTCCTTATAATGTAATTATTTATTTTGTATGGAACTCCTGTTATGTATAAAGATGTGACATTCGATCCTGTGCCACTATACATCATATGTATGAGACTTGGTCCCAGCATACCTGGTGTTTATGTTAACCCCGGGTTTTGGACCCCTAAAATCCGGGTGTGACAGAAGTGGTATCAGAGGAATGTTGACTGTAGGACGAAACCTAGATAGAACTGGACAACCTATACTTTCTTACCTCTGCTACTCTGATTCTTTCTAAACTTCTCTTAAATCTCTTCTCATCTATTTCCGCTTTACTCTGATTATTCTTATCTTTTCTTTTCTAAAGACAAAAATGGATTTCACACTTTGAAATCCTGTGACTGAAGTGACCTTTAGGAATAGGAGACCTAATATTAGGGACAAAAACAAAACTATTTTTATATATATATCTATACACTCGAATGCTTGTTCTTATGATACTTGTTTGATTTGGATATTTGAGTGAGTGTGATGAGTTGTGGAGTAATGTCCACAATTACATCTGCATATGCACATAGGTATAAAAATATATTTATAAAATAACTAGACAACCTAGATTATCCCCATTGGAACATATCTAGCTTAAGAGAATTATCTTATCCTAAAAGATCTCATTCTAACCAATTCATCTTATCTTAAAAGATTCTTCCTTATCTTAATAGATCCATCTCATCTTAAAAGATACTCATCTTATCTTAAAAAGATTTTATCTCATCCTAATAGATCTAACTGACCTCAAAAGATTTTATCTTATCTTTATGGATCCATCTTATCCTAATAAGCATACTTATCCACCCTAGTTTATCAACCATGATCTAATGCAAATTAATTAGACCTTATCTAGTTAAACTAGTCATACCAATCTAATCTAGATCCCATCTAACCTATTATGATCTAATCTAATGTGGTCCACTAAATCAGATTAGTGATATTGGTAGAAGAGATTAGACCCCACTAGCCATGTATTAACCTAACTTAGCACATTGGATCAACTCAACCATGAGCTAACCCAACCCATGATGAATGGTATAACCTTTCTATTCCCACCTAACAACAAACAAACTTTTAACCGACATCTTGTAGTCTATCTCACCCATATATATCTCTCATCTTGTCAGATTCCATCTTACCCTTGGATATTCACCTTATACAACTGGTTACCCCAATCTGGACGTAAAACAAAGATTAAGCCCTACTAAAGAATCTTCAGATTATGACCAGCTACTAGCTTATTCATTCCGCTTATTGAATAATTTCCTTTGCAAAACTATTACCATGTGCCTCTAACTTTCATGGTCAATACCAGGAAAGGAAAGATTATCACGCAACAACAAACAGAAAATGAATCCTCCAAATCCTCCACCTGTTGAAATCGATCAAGTGGTTGCTACCCAAAGACTGGTAATACAACAGTTAACAGACCTGGTGACCGAGATGCAGAATCAGATAAGACAACAACGCGAGGAAATACGTCAGGCCCGCCAAGAAATAAGACAAGCACGGTTGGAGAGACAACAACAACAACAACCTCCACCACCACCCCCAGCTCCACCAAGCTACATAGATATAAATTATGATGATTTGTAAGGTCTAGATGTTACTTTAGTTAGTAGATGATATGATATTATTCTAGAAGGAATAATAAGGTCTATTAAACCTATGTTTTGTTAAAGGATTATGCATCATGCCGAGATTTCTTTGTTTGTGCATATGTTCCGAGAACAATATGAGTATACATCCCTTTTCTTACAAATCTCGAGGACGAAATTATTTTTAAGGGGGGTAGGATTTGTAAGACCCAAAATTAGTAGAAAAAAAAATAATATAAACAAAGTATCATAATACTTTGGAAAATTAGGAAATGAGAAAAAGATGAGAAAAAGGATTTTCTTTTAAAGGAAACCATTTATACATCCCATGAAATAAATAACAAGGAGAATAAAAACTTAAATTAGTAATATTAAAATAGTATGGTTTATATTCACCCTTGGGATTCAATTGATACATTTGAAAAATCTGAAAACTAAAATAGAAGTATAAATTTGAATTTGGAATAGAAAATAGAGAAAAATAAAGGAGAAGGGAAGAACTAAGAAAAATACTACATAAAATAAAATAAAAATCAGAATAAACATCCTTCACACTTATAATATTAAATTATACTATTCAAACTGAGGACAAGTTATTCACAAAAGTTTGAATTTAAACTTGAATTCAAATTGGATTTGAAAATGAAGAAAAGAAATAGAAAATAAAATGGAAAAAGAGAAAAAAAACCTTAACTGGGCTGCAACCACACATTCGGCCCATTTCCACTTATCTCTCGCGCGGCCCAACCTCACCCCCGCCGCGCCGCTGACGTGTGGGGCCCCCTGCCCAGCCTCTCACTCACGCCGTTTACACCGCGCGGACGACACTGCCGTGTGGGCCCCGCCCGTAAGCCTCTCACGCGCGCGCTCGCCTACCTTTCCTCAGCCACTGTACCGCGGGACCCAGTAGTCAGCCCTGTCTTCAACCAACGGATCACGCGAGCTCGCCGCCGAGGATCGCGCTCCTACCGCCGTCACCCCTCGGACTTACCACCTGGCTATAAAACACGGGCCGCGACCCCTCCTTCTCATCCCACCCGAGACGAAAACACCATCGCCGGCGCAAGTTGAAGAACCGAGAAAGAGTGAGAGATAGGAGGGTGCCGCCGCCGTTGAATCGCGCCGCCGTTGCCCCTCCGCTTCGATTGCCTCGTCCTGGGCGTCCGCCAAGAACCCGTGAAGTCAACCGTGCCTTCAATTTGTGCTGCGAGGTCTCGGGGCGGCGGGAATCGCTCGTCGTCGCCAGGAAACCGCCGCGGGTCCGCCGCTCGCCGTGGGCAGAACTGTCTACAACCGCATCGTCGGTAAGAACTACTCCAGTGTGATCGCCATTTCCTAAGCATCGTGTAGTAGCCTTTGATTGCACTTTAGGGCACCGGAGCGTCGGATTGGGTTTTCTCCGGCGATGGGTCGCCGTGAGTCTTGGGCGGCGCCGCCGTTCCGAGCTGGGTTTGGGGAGAGACGTAGAGACCGTTGGATCTCAAGCGTGCGGCTCGGATTAGATCTGGGCGTACCCCTTTCGCGTGATCGATCGGGACCGTTAGATCGGATCGGACGGTTCTGGGTGGCCCGAGCTACATAAAATCTGGACCGTAGATCTCCAATCCAACGTTGGGCGCTGCGTACCGCTTCGGGGTGGGTTAGATTTAATCTGCGCCCTGGAATTCTAATCGGACGGCCCAGATCGCTCCATACCCCTTCGCCGTGTAAATTTAGTAAAGAGCCCCTCGGTTTCGCAGAAATAAAACCCGCCGTCCTATTTCCACTGTGCGCTGTGTCTCGGGATTCTTGCGCCGAGCCCCCTGTGCTTTTGTGTAATTGAGGCCCAGTCCAGTGCAGTAATAAAATGATTAAATGAATTAGAAATTAGTTTTTTAATACAAAAATAATTGCTAGAACTTAGATAATTCATAGAAAATTCATTTTAGCTCCAAATTGAACCATTCCAGTTTCTAAAATTTTGTAATAATATTCTTCATCATTTAGTGTCTCTATTTTGACATGAACTCTGTCAGGAAATTTATTTATCATTTAATCATATTTTAATCACATTAAACCTTAGGAAAATCATAACTTGAATTCTACAACTCCAAAATTAATAATTCTTTTTCCTGTGATCTTATTTTAATATGTAGATTATTAATATGTATTTTGGCATATATGTTTGGTGTAATGTTAATTTTGCCTATACACTGTTTGTTTGTATTGCTACGACTAGTGCGAGGTCACGAGTCACCTGAAGAATCATCCTGGTACCTGGATTCTCAAGGCCCAGGCAAGTTGTGCCCTTGATCACTTCTTTTTACCCAGCCATGTTCTGATTAATCATAATGATCTGCATAGGTTAATTTGATGGGACCCAACAGGTTACCTAGTTTGATTATCTTTATACCTTGTTTACCACTGATCTTTCTGGGTAGTACTTGCTAGTGCTATATGTGGTTTTGGGTATGGAGATACACTATTCATGATTACACTTTCTGTTATCAGTTGTTATTTAATGTTCATGTTAAGATCATTATGTTAATTGGAACATGGAGAACCACCCGGGAAAACAGTGCTACCACAAGGGTGGAATGGGACGCCCTTGGCTGATTAATTAGGGAAGCTAGTGGAAGACTACCTTACCCGAAAGGGGCAAGGGCAGTAGGGGAGAGGTCAGTGTAGGGAGGCCCTCGGGAGGATTTTGCTGCGATGGCGGTCCTGCAAGGGATTCCTGCACTGGATCTTCCTATAAACTGTAGCGGGTTTTCGGAAGCTAGTGGAACTTTGTAAAGGCCTCGTAGTGTTACCCTGCCTCGCTTCCTTGGTAGAGGTGTATGGGATTCATGACCCCTTGGCAGATGGGTAACACGACTTGTGGGTAAAGATGCGCAACCTCTGCAGAGTGTAAAACTGGTATACTAGCCGTGCTCACGGTCATGAGCAGCTCGGACACTCACATGATTAATTTATGGAACTAAATTCAATTTGTCATAAGCATTGCATTGCAGGTGATGTTGTTATTACATTTGTTCTACTACTTAATTGGGTTGGTATTTACTTATACTTAGTAACTGCTAATAAAATTTTGACCAACTTTAAAAGCAATGCTCAGCTCTAACCATCTTCTTTGGTAAGCCTTACACTTCACGTGAGCTCCCACCTTTGGCGAGTTCATGCACATTATTCCCCACAACTTGTTGAGCGATGAACGTATGTGAGCTCACTCTTGCTGTCTTACACACACCACAGGTCAAGAACAGGTACCGCAGGATGATGCTCATGGAGGATGCTGCAATGAGTTCGTGAGTGGTCTAGGTCGTCGTCTCCCAGTCAACTTTGGGTTGCTAGACCGTTGTCTCCTTATAATGTAATTATTTATTTTGTATGGAACTCCTGTTATGTATAAAGATGTGACATTCGATCCTGTGCCACTATACATCATATGTATGAGACTTGGTCCCAGCATACCTGGTGTTTATGTTAACCCCGGGTTTTGGACCCCTAAAATCCGGGTGTGACAATAAGTTTGCGGTATGATCTTATTTATACCCCCAGGGCGTTGAAAATTGAAAGACCCCACTTGTCAGTGAATGTTGCTATTCTAGCAAAGGGAAGGTGTTTTTTCGGACCTTCGGCTCAAGGCCTTCGTCCATATCGCAATCTGAATTTATTATTAACAAATTAATATTGCGAGGGGCTACTGTTGGGGGCCTTCGTCCTCCGAAGGTCCTCAAAACATGATTTGACAATGTTTTCCAAGTGGATTATGTGAACAGGTATCTTCGGACTCAGAATTATGAACATGAAGCACGGTCAGGACGAAGCCTGAACCAGACAAAGGACGAGCTGATTACCAAGCTCTACGAAGGATGGTGCACAGCCGAAGCTGTGTGCAGGGAAGCTTCGTCGCGATAGCAGAAAGGGGGACCGACTTAAAGATGAAAAGACTACATGGGCCTTGACAGATTTCCATAAGTCATTAACAAATGTAATGGACATGGATGTAATTTTACGTGGGCTGCGTTCCGCGTCTATAAATAGATGAACAGTACTCCCGTACTGTTCACGCTGACTTGGCATTCGCTTTTGCGTCACGCTTGTACTTTTTACCTACTCTCAGGACCGAAGGTACATTTGTAATTTGAAATCATTTCTATTTTTCCATGTTAATAAAATAGAAATGATTTTATGTTGTTTATATTATATTTCGTGCTTTATATGAATCCTTCGTCATTACCTGTTATATTTACGAAGGTATGTCCCTTATGACCTTCGTCCGAAACTCATTATTTCCCGAAGGGGCATAATGTTTCGAAGGACGAAGGACTTTAACATTTAACACTTTTTATGTTGCCTTGTTCTTAACTCGAAGCATTTGAGAACAAGTCCCCAACATTGCCTGGGAAGGGGAAAGAAATAGTCGAAGACACTTCGGACGACGAAGCCTACACATTTCAAAATTTAATTGGGCAAAAACTGTTGAAGGTCGAAATGGAAGAGCTTAAGGACTATGCCAAATCTTGCGGCTACAAGCCAGGAGCTCTTCTATTTGGAGGCATTGATGACGAAAACTTGGGCTGCATTCGAGACCAAACTGGAGCTAAGGTCATCGGTACTTTATCAAAAAGTATCGGTTTTCCGAAGCTAGAAACAGATATCAGCCGCTACCGACGACAACATATCGTCGGCAGCTTATTTTATTCCAATTTCAAGGTAAACAACTTTTCTCTGACTTCTATTGTTTTTAATAATGGAAAAATTCCTAACAAAGGTTGTTTATTTGCAGAGCATGCTTCTGAGCAAAGCTCTGAAGATGCAGCAAGACTTGGAGGACAAAAAACACGAAGCTATAATTGAAAATTTAGAGAGCAAGATAAAAGAACAATCAGCTATCATTGAAAAGAAAGACTTCGAGCTCCAATCAACCGAAGGCTTGCTGGCAGAGACTGAAGCTAAAGTATCAGAATTGAGTTCGAAGCTTATCGGCCAATCAAAACAATTTGAACAGGAGAAGCTAGAGCTTAATTCGAAACTTGAAGCCGAAGTCCAGGCCAACTCAGACTTGAAGAAATCATTAACAAGCCTTCAAGACAAATGCTTGAAATTTAGCAATAATTGTATTGAACGATTAAAAAAGATATTTTACTCTGTTGGAGCCAGCAGCGGGAAGTTTAACCCTTCAGCAGAAAATTTACCACAAGCCTTCGATCATATTGAAGCTGAAATCGAAGAACTTGACGAAGTTATAGCCGGGCACGGTGACTTCTGTGCCTGGGTAGCTTCTCGGGGTACCGCTGCAGCGTTCCTGAAGGCCGGCTGCGAGCATGGAAAAATCGTCAACAGGCCCAACTTCACCTTGTCTCCATCAATCCTGGACGATATTCCTGACCTCGCCCGAAGCATCTCAAATAGATTTATAAAAATGATATGGACAAAAGGCGGGCGAGAGAAGGCTGGAGACGAAGCTCGAAGTCATCTTGATCCAGTAAGAAATCATACTTTGTACTTACCTTCTCCTTCACGCTTGATTTTTACTCGCGATACCTTGATTCATGTAGGATGACGAAGGTGAAGATGATGCTTAAAATATGTCGCCGAAGCCGTCGCCGAAGCTGAAGCTTAGTGAAGATCAGTATACTATAGAAAAAAAACTCAGGATACTTTTGTAACAACTTTTGTAAATACAATCAAAATGTTCTCAAGGAACTTTGTACATACCTTGTAATATATTCTTACCCTTCTACTGAGGCGCTTTGATGTGGACGAAATCAGTATTTTGAGCCGAAGGCGAAAAAACACCTTCCCTTCTTTTCGTACACAACGAAGCATAGAAGACCACTTCTTCTTTTTGCCGAAGCTTTTCTTTTTTGTACATAACAAACCATAAAAGACCACTTCTTCTTTTTGCCGAAGCTTTTCTTTTTTGTACATAACAAACCATAAAAGACCACTTCTTCTGTTTGCCGAAGCAACCACTTAGGTACACAAATGCTATGAATGAATGCTTACGCATGCAAATGCTATGATGTAATGTAATGTGCGAATGAATGTCCAAAACATATGTCCGAAGCCACACTCTCAGCCATTATTTCCTTAGAAACAACCACACATCAGCTCTGCATTCCCTTAGGAACGACTTTGGAGCTTCTTCGCCTTTTACTTAGGCGGTATCAGCATTGACTTTTCGCTGTAAGCTCTGCATCCCCTTAGGGACGTCTTTGGAGCTTCTTCGCCTTTTACTTTCGACGGAATCAGAGCTCTGCATCCCCTTAGGGACGTCTTTGGAGCTTCTTCGCCTTTTACTTTCGGCGGAATCAGAGCTCTGCATCCCCTTAGGGACGTCTTTGGAGCTTCTTCTCTTTTTTTTTCAGTTTCGGCACTCGATGGTGCGTTCTCAGCTTTTACATTTACATTCTTTGGGGGATTTTGCTCTTATAAAACTAAAAAGGAAATTACAGATGATGGCCCCATTAAAAACCTTTCTCCCCCTTTAGAAAGGAAAAGGGTGCCATGAAAAAGAAAAGAAAAAAAAACATAAAAAGTTACATCAAGTTATACATAATATCGCCGAAGCTCATCCGCATTCCAAGATCTTGGAATTTCGTTGCCATCCATGTCCTTCAATCTGTAGGAACCAGGCCTTGACGAAGATGCTACTAAGAAAGGCCCTTCCCATTTCAATTGTAACTTGCCCACTGTATCTGGGTTGGCCACTCTCCGAAGCACCAAGTGTCCCGGCTCAATATTTTTTAGCCGGACCTTTCTATCTCGCCATTTAACTGTTTCGGCCTGGTATTTATTGATGTTTTCCACGGCTTGAAGTCTGATTCCTTCTAAAGCATCTTTTTCCACAAGGCAATCATCTTCAGGACTTGATTCTGCCGAAGCTACTACTCTTATTGATCCAGCTTTGGCTTCTTCCGGAGTTATTGCTTCGTCACCGAATAATAACTTGAATGGGGTAAAGCCTGTAGACCTTGATGCTGTTGTATTGTGGCTCTACACCACTTTGGTTAACTGATCTGGCCACTTTCCCCTGGGTTGATTGAAGATTAACTTCATTATTCCTGTCATTATAATGTCGTTGGCCCTTTCAACGAGCCCATTCGACTCCGGATGCCTGACTGATGCAAAATGGATCTTCGTTCCAATTTGATCACAGAAATTTCTGAAAGCTTCGGAGTCGAACTGTGTTCCATTATCTACAGTGATGGCCTTCGGTACTCCGAAGCGACAGACAATGTTCTGCCAGAAAAACTTTTGGACAGTGGCCGAAGTTATTGTGGCTAATGGCTTCGCCTCAATCCATTTAGAAAAATACTCCACAGCCACTATAACATATTTTAGATTCCCCTGAGCCAGTGGTAATGGACCTAACAAATCAAGGCCCCACCTTTGCAATGGCCAGATGGGTTGTATCAGCTGGGTCAAAGACGAAGGTTGCTTTTGATCTCTTGCACATTTCTGGCAACCTTCGCACTTTTGAACTAATTCCGCTGCATCCGAAGCTGCCTTCGGCCAATAAAACCCTTGGCGGAAAACTTTTCCAAGTAACGGCCTAGATCCGATGTGGGATCCACACAGGCCTGCATGTATCTCTTTCATTAACTCTATACCTTCGGTTCTAGACAAGCACTTGAGCAGCGGGGCACAAACTCCATGTTTGTATAGTTCCCCTTCTATCATGACATACGGACGAGCTCTTGCCTCTATTCTTTTATTGTAAGCTTCGTCATCTGATAGGAAGTTACCCTGAAGGTAAGAGATTATTTCAGTTCTCCAATCTTCGCTGTAAACAGGAGAAATGTTGAGGACTGCTCTTTCAAGGAGCTCTACTGAAGGTGCCTTTATTGTTTCGAAGAACACATCCGAAGGTAACGGCAGCCCCTGTGCTGCAGACTTGGCTAGCAAATCAGCATGCTCATTTTGCCCTCGAGGGATATTCTTGACAGAAAATCCTTCGAAGGACGCTTCGATCCTTCGGACCGTGTCTAGGTATTTTTCAAGCTTCGGGTCTTTAGCCTTGCAACTTTTGTCAATATGACCCGAAACAACCTGGGAATCAGTTTTAAGAATCGCCCTTCTGATTCCCATTGCCTTTAGTTTCCGAAGACCCAGGAGCAGGGCTTCGTACTCAGTAATATTATTTGTGCAGCTGAAGTCAAGTCTTGCTGCATAGCAAGTTTTAACCTTGGATGGTGAGACCAACACAGCAGCTGCACCTGCTCCGAAGGTTCCCCAAGAGCCATCACAAAACACTGTCCACACTTCGGCATCTTTATTTGCTTCTTCATCCTGAGCCCCTGGCGTCCAGTCGGCAATGAAATTTGCCAATGCTTGAGACTGGATCGAGGATCTATGCACATAATCAATGTAAAATTCATTGAGCTCCGCAGCCCATTTTCCAATCCGTCCAGTAGCTTCTCTATTTCTCATGATATCCTTCAACGGCTGCGAAGAAGGAACAATAATGTTGTATGCCTGAAAATAATGCCGAAGCTTCCTGGATGCCATTAAAACGGCATACAATACCTTCTCCAGCTCTGTATAATTTTTCTTTGAGACACTAAGGACCTCAGATACAAAATACACTGGAACTTGCTTCTTGACTTGGCCATCACACTTCTCCTGGACAAGTGCCGCACTTACTGCTGAGTGCGAAGCTGCCACATATAACAACAGAGGAGCCCCTGGCGTTGGTGGAGTTAATGTTGTGAGATCTATCAAGTATTGCTTCAGCTCTTCGAAGGCTTTTTGTTGACTTGGGCCCCATTGAAAGACTTCAGCTGACTTCAGCACCTCGAAAAATGGTAAGTTTCTTTCTGCTGATCTGGATATAAATCTGTTGAGAGATGCCAGCCTTCCTGTCAATCTTTGGGCTCCCTTTCTTGTGGTTGGTGGCTCCATTTGAAGTATAGCTTCGATTTTATTTGGATTAGCTTCGATTCCCTTTGTTGAAACCAAGCATCCAAGAAATTTACCCTTCTTTACTCCGAAGACACATTTTTCTGGATTCAGCTTCAGACCAGCTTGTCTGAAGCTGGCGAAGGTCTCCTGCAGATCAGCAATATGATTTTCCTGCTTCGTGCTTTTTACAATAATGTCATCAACATAGGTCAACACATTTCTGCCTATCTGAGTCTGGAGAACCTTCGCAGTCATTCTGCTGAAACTCCCTCCAGCATTCTTGAGCCCCTCAGGCATCCGAAGATAGCAATATGTACCACTTGGGGTTATGAAGCTAGTTTTCGGCTCATCTTCCTTCTTCATCCAAATTTGATGATAGCCTGAGTAGCAGTCTAGGAGACTCATGAGCTCTGAAGAAGCTGCTGCATCGACTAAAGAGTCTATCCTTGGCAGCGGGAATTCGTCCTTCGGACAAGCCTTGTTGAGATCTGTGAAATCGATACACATTCTCCACTTGCCATTGGCCTTCTTCACCATAACAGTGTTAGCTAGCCACTCTGGATACTTCACTTCTCTGATAACTCCTGCACTGAGGAGTCTTTTTACTTCATTGCGAGCCCCTTCGGCCTTGTCATCAGACATTTTCCGAAGCCTCTGCTTTCGGGGTCTGAAGGATGGGTCAACATTGAGCGAATGTTCAATAACATCCCGATTTACTCCACAGAGATCATTGGCTGACCATGCAAAAACATCTTTGTTGTTGAATAAAAACCTTATCAAGGTTTTCTCCTGGTCTTCAGATAGTTGCGAGCCCAACAGCACCTTCTGCTCTGCTATGTCTTCACACAATAGCATGGGCTTCGGCTGATCTGCTGAAGCTGCTTTCTCCCTTCTGAATTTATACTGTTCACAAGCTTCAGCTCCATCTATGTTATGGATTGCCTTGGAGTCAGTCCAGCTTCCTTCGGCCCTTCTAGCAGCTTCCTGACTTCCATGAACAGCAATAGGCCCTTGGTCCGAAGGTATCTTCATGCAGAGATAAGCTGGGTGAAGAATTGCTTCGAAGGCATTAAGAGTACCACGACCAATGATAGCATTGTAAGGATACTCCATGTCAACAATATCAAACACAATTTGCTTAGTCCTTGTGTTGTTAACAAATCCGAAGGTTACCGGCATGGTAATCTTCCCAAGTGCTACAATCTGCCGCCCTCCGAAGCCACAAAGAGGGTGCGTAGCATCATGAATCTTGTCTTCAGGCTCCTGCATTTGTCTGAAGGCCTTAGCAAATATAATATCAGCTGCACTGCCTGTATCAACTAGGACATTGTGGACCAGAAATCCTTTGATCACGCAAGAGATGACCATAGCATCATTGTGAGGATAATCCTTAAGCTGAAGGTCTTCCTGAGAGAAAGTAATTGGAATGTGGGACCATTTTGACTTGATGAAGGGTCCCTGCACTCCAACATGCTGCACCCTTCTCTGAGCCTCCTTCTTCTGCTTCTTGTTAGCCGGCTCCGAGCAAGAACCGCCTGTTATCGGGAGCACCAGCTTCGAAGCCGAAGCAGCTCCAGCTTGATTGTTGAACGAAGCCATCAGCTCAGAAAAGTGGAAGTGAGTTCACCGGAGGTGGGCGCCAATGTTGGGGGCTTGTTCTCAAATGCTAAGAATTAAGAACAAGGCAACATAGAAAATGTTAGGTGTTAAAGTCCTTCGTCCTCCAAAACATTATATCCCTTCAAGATATAAAGAATTTCGGACGAAGGTTGTGAAGGACGTACCTTCGTAAGCATAATGGCAGGGAACGAAGTATTCATATCATATAAATCATGAAGTATGAAATAAACATTTAAATATGATCATGGAATCATTTCCATTTTTATTATCATGAATGAACGAATATAAATGACTTCAAGTTACCAATGTACCTTCGGTCCTGAGAAGAACAAAGGTTCAGGTGTGATGCGAAAGCAAATGGCAGGTTCGCGTGAACAGTACAGAGGTACTGTTCATCTATTTATAGGTACAGGTCACGGCCTGTGACAAATTACAATTATGCCCCTTACAAAAGTTTACAACATTGACTCAGACCTCTATGGATAAAAAGGTCATTCTATCTCTATGTCGGTTTGTAACGCCGAAGCTCCATGAAAAGGAACCTTCGGCCATCTCCTGGGGACAACTTCAGCCGAAGCTGCTCCTTCGTGCAAGACCTTCGGCGCAACGAAGCATGACCCCAACAATGTAGATATTCAATTAAAGCTATTTTGCCCAAAACTTAGGAAAAATCAGAAAGGCCTTAGGAATTCATGAATAGTGATTAAAATTATTTTTCCTAGTTTGCTTAAGTAACAGAGAACCTAGGAAAAATAAAGAGACCATTAGTCCAGATCAGTTTTAAATTAGAATGCTTTATCTAGCCTTATTTGAACTGAAAATCAATTATTAGAATTACAAAACTATACCCAAGATGGATAATAAAAATCCAGTGGACTTAAAACCACCAGAGCCCCACTACAAAAATAAAGAACACCTCAGCCCAACTTTTTAAGTAAGGAAAATAAATATAAAGTGATAATAAAGCATTTTCCAAATAAATCATAAACAACCCCTAATAATGTGATAATGGGCAACCAAAAATTGACTAAGTCCATAATAAGATAAACCACCAGATAAAAATGCAAACCCATGAAAAAGGAGCAAACTCCTACCTATTGCTAAGGATTTATGAGAAAGGCCACTTAATTCAAATAATGCATACCACCCCTTCCCTTAAGCAAAAAGATGCCAAACTTCAGAATGATTGCTCTTGCACAAAACAAAAACTAAGAAAAATAAGAACTTTGTTGTTTGATATTTTTCAAATATAGTGGTAGTAGAAAGCACCAATATGGCTAGAAACTTGAGAAAACCATAAAAAATAACTAAAAGGTATTAATGGCTAGAAGTTTGCACCAAATCATGTTATGACACCTAAAAGCCAGCAAAAATAAGTTTTAGAGAATTACCCACTGTTAAATAATAGTTGTAGTTCAAAGCACCCTTTCTGCCCTAGAAATTAATAATTTTGTCCAGAGAAAACTATTCACTTTATGATCCCCAATTTTTGAGGTAGAAAAACATACACCAGTACCAAGCCACTGTAATTTTTGCAGAATTTTTAGAATTTTATAAAAGCAACTTGTAGTTCAAACCCACTCCAAAACATTTAAGAGAATAAAAGAAAAGGAAAGAAGAAATAAACCCCACTCCAATAAGTCTAACTTAAATATTTATTAACTCTCACTAAGGTTTAAAAAGAATTTAGTGGAACCCCCCTACCACTTGCCTTAGCTAAGTTTAACATAATTTACCAAGTATACCACCCAAGGGCATTACATAAGTAAAGTTGACCTTGTTTAAACTCAAGAAGATCATACACCTTCAAGTTGTAACTTCTAAAAGCACATATCATATCATGCATATATCTTACGCATTGCATTCATTAGATTGTAATCTTGCCGATGGAGAGTACGTGCTCATCCCCGAGCAAGGACCTGTCCAAGAGGAGGACCAGGAGCAGGCTTCAGAGGCTGCTATTGAGGATCTCCCCACAGCCCCAGCAATTGAAGGCAAGCCCCGGTATATGCATAACCGTTTATATATGCTATTTTACTACACTTAATGTCTGTAGGTTTGTAATGTGCACTTAAGTGTAGGAGTTGCTTGAAACCTCTAGCTGCATGAACTTAGGATTCCTTTTTGAGATGAATACTAGTATGCTAGGTCGAGTAGCTGCTTTGCTAATCAGGATCTCGGTAGAAGTCGAGTGATTTTTTTAGCACTCGCGCGAGGTCAGGAATTGATTGTATTCATCTTGATAACGGGATATGTGTTAGTCTATGGACTTGGATCCAGGGAGGATGCCTTGTCCATGAGACGGGAAAAAGAATAAGGATTAATGTGTGGATACCTGAGTCAAGCTTTTGAACGTACTAAGCACATGCCGGGAAATATGGTAACCGGTAAACCTAGTACCTGAGTGAAGCCGGGCGCGGACTTTATCCCTCATGCGACCTGAGACTGGGTCTCCCATGCTAGCTATGGTGGGTACAAGTGCGGTCACTGCACGGCGGCAACCGAGGTCAGTGGAGCATTGTATGCCAAGGCGGTGAGGCCTGGACGCGAACGGGGAATCGATGGGGACGATTGTCATGTGTGGGGTCGGAGTACCCTGACATGCCGTGTGTTTAGGTTTCCCTTGCAAGGTTAAAAACTCGATTCGAATCATCTGCTTCTCGCAGCTAATGAGACTGCTTGACCCCTTGTACTGCATCGAGTAAGAAGTGAAATGAGGTTACATGAGATAACTTGTTGATTGAACTAAATGCTTGTTACCATGTATGCTTAGAAGAAGTAAACCTAGCTAAGTTAATGATGATAGAATTTGAAAAGCTAAAAGTTGATTTTAGAAACAGCTAGTGCTTTTGGCAAACCAAACCCCTCAGCCAAACAGCTGCATAGTCTAGAGGTAGAGGAGTAGATTCCTCACACCGGGTAAGTCTAGCTGAGTATTAGTATACTCAGCCTTGCTTGTGGCATAATTTTTGCAGGTACCATTCAGGAAATGGTTGATGGTGTGACTTGGCCTACCACCCTGCCACCGGGTTGGACGGTCGAGTGGGATGTTGCTCCGGCAGGAGAGGAGCACGAGGAGTAGTGGGCTAGGCCCTGCCCAATTCCTCGATACCGATGACATCGTTTATCCGCTGCACTTTATTTTGTGGACTCTTATTTGCTACTCAAAAACTCTGATTTATGTAATAATTCAGCACTTAATTTGAGGTTTCCTGTTTTATTGTATTTCTTCTGTGACTCACCTTCGAGTGAGATTGTGGAATTTGATCCTAGTTAAGTGGCTCCATCAGACTAGATCTGAGGGACTGACGGGTTATTCCGATTTAAGTGTGTTATGGCCCCTGAGGCGTGACTTAGGCACTTAAGCTGGAATAATTCGGGTGGTTCCGCCACATGTCCGAAGTGTAATATGTTAATATAATCATTATTTATGCTTTTATGCATTGTTCTTTTGATATATTACACTTGTGACGTCAACATATGTGTGGAAATAGATCCTGACACACATATGCTATGCACCCGGCTCTGCCCTTTGGAAACGGGTGTGACAGAAGTGGTATCAAAGCATTGTGACCATAGGTCGCTAGATTAGTTAGAAATGGAAAGCCCAGTGAGTCATTCAAAACTTGACTTAATTGTCTCCATAAAAACTTACTTTATATCAAAACTCGTCTCCTTTATCTTCAACCCTTCTTGTCTGATTCTTCGTCTATCAGAAGGTTCTAATGAGAAACATTGCAAGATGATCAAGCTATGATTGCGGAACTTGAAGCGAAGTTTGCCCAAAGAAACCTTTTTGAAGCTCTCGACGATGCCCTATTCTCTGTCTTATCCCCACTCCGTAATAAGTTTTGTTATGGATCTCCTAGATCTATTATTTGACTTCTTGGTAAGGTTGATAGGATTGTTCTTTAGTATTAAGATTTTCGACTAGATCGGTAAGAGCGATATTATATTATATCATATTATAGTGGTTTTGTAGTCCCTAATATTGCTATATAACCCTTGACTTCTTATACTTTTGTTTTCTTGCCATGGTATTGCCACCCTTGCGCAATATCTACCTTGATATATTAAACTTTTGCCTCTCTACTTTTCTCCTTGATAATGCTTTCTCCCTGTTGAATTCTTATACTTTTGCTTTCGTGCCATTGTATTGCCACTCTTGCGCAATATCTACCTTGATATATTAAACCTATGCCTCTCTATTTTGTCTCCTTGATAAAGCTTTCTCCCTAACTCACCTCATATCCTTGTTTGTATCATTTATCCTCACTTTAATAGTTCATGGTTATCTTATTTTTCTCTTGGCCACCAACAAATATGTCTTGTCTAACTCCTTGATAATTCTTACCCAACTCCTTGATGTTATAATATCTTTCTTATTCCAAACCTTGTCTCACCTTTTGTTTTGGTTGAATGAGTAGAATTGGATTGTGTTGTGATGGTATGCTTGAGTTTATTGTCCTTTGTGTTCATGTTTGATTTGTTTCTTTGAAATGATTGTTGGTGTATTGTGTGACTTTTGTCCACAATGGCATCAGTTAGCTAGATAAAACCTTAGATAGATGGGTTTTCTCTGCTCTCTATAATCTGTCTTTGCTCAACCCTTTTGTCCCTTCCATTCTTCCATACCCATACAGATGTTAGACCTTGGAATATCAACTACAAGTGATGTCACTAAGTGCAAAGAATGCGGTGTGTTGACAAGTCAAAACAACACTATAAATAAAACAGCTGATAAACAGACATTGAAGACACAAAAGGATGCACAACCAAACCAACAAACAAGTGACCTTGGAACATGTTGTTGTTGTGAGTACTATGGAATTCCTTGTCGCCAGATCAATACAAATGAAAGTGAAAGTACAAAACAGAAGAACCGAATTTTATTTTCTGGCATAAACAGACAAATGTCTCCCCAAGAACATCTAATAGCAGATTCTCTCATACCTAATGCACTGTCAGATGATGAATTGCAAAGTATTCCAAAAAGGAAACATCACAAGGATGCCCAGCCCCAAGAAGAAGCACATGAATGTTACATTGATGGATGGACTATCACCTGCACATAGTTTCAGCCCCATCGTCGCATCAGGTTTAAGAAACAAAAATGGAAACATGGAAAAAGTCAACAAATAACTTCGAGAAAAGCTTGCTATCTATGTGGACGTGAAGATCATTACCTTCGTAACTGTCCTGAGAAGAGTTTATCTCCGGACACCTCCAAAATGAAGCTATCTCAGTCTCCAGACATGGAATATGAACAAAAATGTATAGAAACTTCTATCAACATCGTGAAGAACAACAAAAGGAATAGGAAAATGTTTGGATATATGAGTAGTCCACCTCAACCACAAGCAAAAGCCCCAAAACACATGAGTACCCAAACAGAAGAACCAATCCAGACTAAGCTATATGGGATACAGACACCCAGTCATCCCTCATCACCCGTTGGTCAAGCAAAGTTGACTCGCAAAGAACTCAAAGCAAGAGGTGCTTGCTTCTACTGCAAGAATGAAGAACATATTATTTGCGAATGCCCCAAGAAGCGCCTAGACCGACTAGAGAAGAAAGCTGCCAAGCAAGACCCAAACAATAACCCAGAAGACCAACCAGTTATAAGTACGATGATGAAGATCGCTTAATTTGTAGTCATTGCGTAGCAAAGGAAACAATAAGTTCCTTAATTTTAAAGGATTTCAATGTGAACCAAGAACCTACGAATAACCTTGAATCACCTTTGTTTTCCTTTAACCTTTCTTAATCTCGAGGACGAGAACCTTTTTAGGGGTAGATTTTGTAACACCCTAATTCGTCAATTGAAAATAACTTAGTTTATATTATTAATTTCTAGTAGAAAGAAAAAAAATTATGTTTTGAAGTACTGAAATGGTGATTTCCTAATTGGACAAAATTTTGTCAATTATTTGATGCATACATGCCGAAGCACAAATTTTGTTTGACTTGATTTGCAAAATCCAATTTTTAGATTTAGTTTTCTGAGAAGAACCACATTTGTTAAAATAATAATATATTAAAATAATAAATTTGGTAAGTATGTATTTTGATTTGTTAATAATAAATATGAGATTATTATGATTTTGAAAAAATATATACTTATATATTTTTTTGATTTTATTCTTGTGTGAATTTTATAAAACAATAAGTTTCTTAATATTTTTTTGAAGTTGTTAATAATAGCATTAACGTTAACTTAATTTTTGGAGTGTATATATGTAGACTCCGAATTAATTGTTAAGAGGATTTGGAAATTTGAAAGTAAACAAAAAGGGAATCTAACTCTAAGCGATCAGCCACCTGAAAATAGAAAAAAACTGAAAAAGAAAAGAAATAATAAAATTGGAAAAAAGAAGAAAGTCGCTCGGCTCCTCACGTCTGCTTGTCGGGACAGCACCCGTCGCGGCTGCCGCACCCCCTCGCTTTCCCGAGTGGAGCTCTAGCGCCGCGCGCTCGCGCCTCCTCATCTCCACAGCACGAATTGCCGCGACCGTTTCTTCCTCCCAAACTTTCTCCCCATCAATGGTGTCGACGCCTTCTCCTCTCCCCGTGCCCCCTGCTCGACTTGTAAATCTGAGGTCGTGCCCCTTGCTTAGTCCTGCGCGTGCCATTTTCCTCTCCCTGTGCCGCTCTCTCGCTTTCGTTCATGCGCGTCCCGGCTGCTGCTTTGCCATCGTCGTGTGTCGCGTGCTAGTCGTCATCCTCACCGGAGCTCTAACCCGAGTGGCTGAGTCTGCACACGGAGCATCGACGAGAGCCCCTGCTGCTCCTTCCCTAGCGACTCCCTCCTCCCCCGCGATCGCTGATGTCGGGCCTAGCTATCTGCGTCGCACCGGTCTCCATTCACTCGCCGATTCTACCTCCTTGAAATCGTCGTTCATCGTCACCATTCGTCGACATCCCCCGCCATGCTGAAGTCGCGACGCCGTGCAGTTGCCTCGGATCCTGAGTTCCTTCCTCACGCAGACGATGCGAAGATCTATTTTCTATCCATGATCCGAAGGTAGAAGAAAGGTCCAATTTATTTACTCGTTACCACATATTGTCTATAGCTAATCGTATTTTAGCCGTATGATATTTTTTAAGTTTGTAAAAAAAGATTAATTAGAGTTCAAATAATTGGGTTCTTGTGTTGCTAACTTCATAAGTAGTGCTTGCAACAAATTACATGTTTTCGTAATTTTAATTATGTTGGTTATAATTGAGCTACGTATAGTTTTCTAAATAAGAAATTAAAAATAATTATAGTCTTTATGTTTTTTAACCAAAATAAAAGATAGATATATATAATGAAATCTATATACAAACGCTCCTAGTCTATCTTTATTTATGCGTAGGTCCCTGTTATAGTTTATTATTAAATGTATATAAGGGATCCGAATAATAGAAATAGCTTTGTTAGTTTCATAATTATGTGATAAGCATTTTAATTAGTGTTTCCAATAGTTCACGTATTTTCATAGCTTAATTTGAATTTCAGTTGTTATAAAAAATAATATTTAGCACGTTAATCATTGTTTTGATAAGCTTTGTAATTACGTGATAAACCTATTCAATTATGTGTTTTTAATAGTTTGCGTGCTCCCGCGAATCAATTTAAATTATGTTTGTTATAGTCAATTTATGCGTAGTTTTCTAATTATGAAGTTAAAAACAAATTTAGTTCACCTTTTCTTAATAATAATTATATAATTACCAATATAGCTTAATTCACCCACATAACTAAAATGATAGATTAAATATTGATAAACATAAGTTTCCTTTTTAATGAATTAGATCATTTGTTGCTACAATAGAATTAAAGATAATTAATAGATTAATTATCCTTTATCATAATTTATTGATCAAACCTATAGTTAATTTGTTCTTAACTAAATTTATGGCATGATTAATGATTTCATAGAATTTAGTCTACATTATATACGAATCACTTAGTTTTTTTCTAAAGTTTTTTTCTAAAGGATAAAATAAAGTAATAAGAGTTTACGTTCTTTTATAACTTAAAATGTTATCTTATATATGGACTTCGAATATAATAATATAGGCTATGTGTTTTCAAATGAAATTAAAAGATAGTTGTTTGTTCATTGTCTTTTACATAAAAGTTCATTGAAGGCATATACCATAACTTTCTATAAATAGGTGTTTAATAATAATAATAATGACATTTTCACATAAAACCTATTTAGACTTATATCTTAATTTATCATAAGAGATAGGTTTAACAATGAATTATATATATGTTCCATAATGCTTCATAAATTAACAATGTATTTCATAATGCATTAATCCTAGATATATAACTTATATCTTTTCTAAAAAGGTTAAAAAGGTTTAATATCGTTATAACGTGTTTATCGTGTTATAAACCCTTAATCTAGACGTATCGCGTATGACGTTTTATAAAAGATTAAATTAGTGAACCTAATATTTGTATAGTTTAATTAAGACATTTTAAGCTCATGTCTTGTTTTATAAAGCATAGATCACACATTTTTGAAAAGAATACCTTTTTATTATAACCCTTGCGTGTAATGTTTCTGAAAAGCGAGCGCTCTTTTCGTTAGGCTTTCTTTTAGCTTTATGTATGGTGAATGTTGTATGTTATTGAGTGGTGTTTGTTTCTTCTTGTTTGTTTGTGTGATATTCAGTGGTTGATCTAATAGTTGAGAATCAAGTGCTATTCCGTGGAAGAACCTCAAATCAGTAAGCAAGGCAAGGCAAGTGGACTTCTCCCTCTGCATACTCTATTTGATCCCAAACAATACATTTAATAAAGTTTATTCTTTTGAATATATATGCATAATTTGACGGGTTACCTATTTAGATAACCTTTCCAACCTTATTCCTTGATTAAACCTGGGAATTATACTCTACCTTCGTAGCTATGCTATTGCTACAACTTAACTTTATGCAGTCACTCCCGCTTATGATATTAATGTTCCAAAATGGTAAGTTACATTATTGTTGTTAACCCGATGGTTAAACAATATTATTGCATATTAATTGGAACATGGAGTGACCACCCAGGATAACAGTGCAACCACGAGTGCTATCATGGCTCTGGCTTTGGTAATTAGCTTTATATGCTTAGTGCCTGGCAACCTTACCTGAAATATGGGCAAGAGGGGGAGCGGTAGGTGGTGGCAGCCCACATTAACATGGGGACGTATTCTTGGCTAAGGTACCTCACCCAGGGGGCCTCCACCATCGTCTTTAGAAACCTTAGCAGGTTGCTTCATATTAAGTGTATTTTGTGAAAGCCTCATAGTGGATCCCTAGCCACTCACCTCGGAAGTGTTTACGGGTTTTGGCCGACCCAGGCTAGAGGGGATACACGGCTTGTGGGTAAAATTGTACCACCTCTACAGAGTGTAAAACTGATATATCAGTCGTGCTCACGATTATGAGCAGCCTGGACTCCTCACATGATAATTGAACTTGAAGATGGAAATAAATCGAGATCTGATGATCTGCCAATGGTTTGCTTAAGTGGTTTCACTTAAGTGTTTTTAAAATACTCTTGTACCTTTGCTTAATGGGAATACTTGGGATTCACACTTATTAGTAAGACAAGTGTTGTTAATAAAATGTTGACCAACTAAAATGCTTACTGCTCAGCCTTAGCCTCACCTTGTTAAACTTGCATTAGTTTTTCCCCCACTTGCTGAGCCCAGACCATAAGTGAGCTCACCCTTGCTTAATTTTGATCAGAAGTTTGCAGATGAAGTTATGATGCTGAGCTCCATGGATGCTAGTCTAGTGATACCCCTGGTCATCTTCCTGTGGATGGATGTCCTTGTTTCCCTGTACTTTGATGAATAAAGGTTAAGACATTGTGTCTGTCCGAAGTGTAATATGTTAATATAATCGTTATTTACGCTTTTATGCATTGTTCTTTTGATATATTACACTTGTGACGTCAACATATATGTGGAAATAGATCCTGGCACACATATGCTATGCACCCGGCTCTGCCCTTTGGAAATGGGTGTGACAGTCTATATGAAATCATCCCTAGCGGAGTCGCCAAAAAGTATGTTGACACCTTTTTCGGGTGCCAATCACTCAACACGAACCAGCGGCAGTGCTCTCTATATAGGGGCGGATGGTCCGCGGCCAGGGGCCGGACCGTCCGTAACCTGGCGTAGGGCTAGGGTTTGCTGCCTAACGGCCGGACGGTCCGCGCCCTAGGGCCGGACGGTTCGCGCGTGCGTAGTGGGCGGCGAAGGTCGCCGGCGGCGCCTGGATCTCGCTCCTGGGAGGGACCCCGTCGGGGAGGAGAGATCCTAGGAGTTGTCTAGGCTCGGGCAGACCGACCTAGACTCCTCTAATCGACGTAGAGTCGAAGAGAAGCGGAGAATTTGGGGATTGAGAGGCTAAACTAGAACTAGACTAGAACTACTCCCAATTGTACAGGAAATAAATGCGAGATAAAAGTGTTATTGATTCGATTGATTCTAATCGGTCGTAATCCTCTATATTTATAGAGAAGGGGGGCTGGACCCGTTACAAACTGATCTCTCGAGTTAATCCCGCGAATTTCGCTAACAAACATAGCAAGAAACTCGGAACCCTAATCTGTTATACGCGCGCGGACCGTTTGAGGTCGTACCGTCCGCCACTCATTTTGGTGCTCAACAGGAGCGGTTTTTTCCTTTGAGAGTAGCAAAACAGCTATATTATCATCTTCATGTAAGAAAATTTGCAGAGCGCAAAAGTCACGAGTCACACAATAATTTCGAGAAAAAACACGAGACACGGGTGCGTGTGGTATATTCATAGCAGCCTATATAGGCTTTTGTTTTATCTCATGTGAAGGGTTATGTACACCCTCACATATGGAGTGATTGCAATGGTAGGCTGCACCGCTGCATCAACCTGGGACCAGGTCCAGTAGATGTGCAACACATGTTCGCTTGTCTGGACGGGGTCCGTGGTTAGGCTGAACCGATTCTCAAAGCACCTGTGAGCAAGGCCTAACAGGCACTCGGATCTCTCCTCCCGAGCTAGGCTGGTAGTGGTGTAATCGGATCTGATATGAACAAATATTATTGAAAATATATTTGTTTTCATATTTTTTATTCAGATTAGAATTCTAATACGGATAACTTCGAATATGAATACAAATACGAATGTTCTCAGAAATAAATACAGATAATCATTTGTCAAATCCGGAACTAGTGGAACACGGATAGCGTCGGTAACGAATATTTTTGTCGGATATCGAATACGACACCATTCAACACATATCATAGTTCTTGTAATCATTTAGCTCCTCCTTGAGTCCAAATATTTTTTAGGATTATATGTGGACATATGCTACACCTTCATAAAATTCCATGAACATTGTTAAAATGCAATTAAATTCACAAAGCATTGGATACTTACGGTGATTTCATAGGTAACTCACACAATAAGTAAAAGCAAAATAAAATAAATGTTGTCGTCTTGTAAATTTTAAGCTTCAAACATTTTATAGGATGCTATGTGGACATATGTTGCCCCAAAGTCAAATTTCATGAATTTCTGAGACCATTTGTGTATTATTATTATTATTCTATAGAAAATCATCAAAATTCAAATAAATCCATAAAATATTCTAGTGTCGAATGAAAATTGTAAATAAGTTACCAGGACCAATAAACATTCATTGAGATAATAACCTCAAGTCCCTACGTGAAAATGATAAAGTGAAGTATTGATAATGTTGAAACTTAGATACTTATGGTGATTCACATGTAACCCACATAATAAGTGGAAGTAAAATGAAAGAATCACTAACACCTTATACATGGAATTTATGGTCCAAACATTTTTTAGAATTCTATGTGGACATATGTTACCACTTTGTCAAATTCATGAATTTTTAGGCTATTTGTGTATAATTAATTTCTTCCTCCAGAAAATCATTAAAATGTAATTAAATCCATAAAATATTCTAATGTCGACCTAAAATTTTAAATAAGTTACCAAAATTAATAAACGTCCTATAGAAAGATAACTGAAAGGGAAATGTACCTTTGGGCAATTTCAATAATGTTTTGGTGATTAAGTGCCCAACACGTTTAATTAAGTTCTCATGTGCCAAGTAAAGAGAAAAGTGAAAATCAAAGAGAAAGGTACGTTTCTAGACTTAGTACATTGTTTTGAGTACTAATGTGTTTTGTCTAAGTGCTAGAAATAGTGAGAAAAGAAATGGAAAAAGAGGTGGCTGTGTGTAGCCAACTTCAGCTCGGCTTGGCACCACCGGACTATCCGGTGGTGCACCGGACAGTGTCCGGTGCGCCAGGCTGGTCCACGTGAAAAGGCCGCTCTCGGGTGTCCGGTGGTGCACCAGACTGTCCGGTGAGTCATCCGCGGCGAACTCGTCGCTCTCGGGAAAAAGGATAAGCGAAGTGCGACTATAATTCACCGGACTGTCCGGTGGTGCACCGGACTGTCCGGTGAGCAAACGGTCGCCTGCGCTAACGGTCGACCGCGCAATCTTCGCGTGACACGTGGTCGTGCCAACGGTCGGTTGGGCACACCGCACTGTCCGGTGTGCACCGGACATTGTCCGATGCGCCAACCGACACCGAGGACCAACGGTCGGATGCGCCAGAAATAGAAGGAGATCGCGCACCGGACAGCTACAGGGACTGTCCGGTGGTGCACCGGACTGTCCGGTGCACCACCCGACAGAAGGCAAGTTTGACCTTCCAAGTTGGCCTCCAATGGCTCCTAGCTGCCTTGGGGCTATAAAAGGGACCCCTAGGCGCATGGAGGAGACACACAAGCATTCACTAAGTATTCTAAGGCATCCAGACTCTGCTCCCGCTCATTCGCTTTGTTGTGTTAGAGATTTGAGCTCTATTCGAGTCAAGGACTCCCTGTGTTGTCATTTGAGCTCGAGTCTTCACTTGTGTGCGTGGGTGTGCTGCGTATTCAAGTCTTGTGTGTGTTGCTTCTCCCAATCTTACTCTGTGCCTTCATTGTGATCTTTGTTGTAAGGGCGAGAGACTCCAATTTGTGGAGATTCCTCGCAAACGGGAATAATCATCTAAAGGAAAAACCGTGGTATTCAAGTTGATCATCGGATCACTTGAAAGGGGTTGAGTGCAACCCTCGTCCATTGGGACGCCACAATGTGGAAGTAGGCAAGTGTTATTTGGCCGAACCACGGGATAAAAATCGTGTGTCTTGTGTTGCTTTCTTTGTGATTGTTTGTGTTCACAAGAACTCGCTTCAAGCTACTTAGTCGTTCTAACACTTATAACTAAATTTTGTGGCTATAGTGTTTGATTTTTACAGGATCACCTATTCACCCCCCCTCTAGGTGCTCTCAATTGGTATCAGAGCCGTACTCTTCATGTAAGGGACTAATCGCCTGAAGAGATGGATCCTAAGGGAAAGGGGATGGTGGTCAACGACAAAGAGAAGAAGTCCATCTTCAACGAGCCAAGAGATGACAAGCCCACTGACTCAGGCTCGAGTCACAAGAAGAAGGATGGGAAGAAAAGAGGCGCATCAAGAAGATCATCTACTACGTCAGCGATGCCTCCTCTTCTTCACCAAGAGATGACGACGACAATGACTCATCGCAGAAAAAGAAAACGGTTAATCAAAACTATCCTTGTGATTACTCTCGCATTCCCTACAACTCAAATGCTCATTTGCTTTCTATTCCTCTTGGAAAACCCCCACACTTTGATGGAGAGGATTAGTCATTTTGGAGTCATAAAATGCGTAGTCATCTGTTTTCTCTCCATCCTAGTATCTAGGAAATTGTGGAAAATGGGATGCATTTTGATAGTACGGACAATCCTATATTCATTAATGAACAAACTCATAAGAATGCCCAAGCTACTACTGTCTTGTTAGCTTCGCTTTGCAGGGATGAATACAATAAAGTAAGTGGCTTGGACAACGCCAAGCAAATCTGGGACACCCTCAAGATCTCACATGAGGGAAATGATGCTACAATGATCACCAAAATGGAACTGGTGGAAGGCGAGCTAGGGAGATTCGCCATGATCAGGGGAGAGGAGCCAACACAAACCTACAACAGGCTCAAGACCCTGGTCAACAAGATTAGAAGCTATAGAAGCACAAGATGGACGGACCATAACGTCGTCCGACTCATGCTCAGATCCTTTACAATTATTGACCCCCCATCTTGCAAATCTTATCTGTGAAAACCCCAGGTACACAAAGATGATGCCCGAGGAGATACTCGGAAAATTTGTAAGCGGACGCATGATGGTTAAGGAGGCAAGGTATGTAGGCCTTAAATGGCCCACTGCCCATCTACGAGCCGCAGCCCGTTGCGCTCAAGGCAACAAGCAGCAAGGAGGCGCTACCAAGCAAGGTAGCACAAGTGGAGGCTACCAGGCTCAACGAGAATGAAATGGCGCTTATCATCAAGCGCTTCAAGACCGCACTTAAAGGCTTTCTTATGAGTACTAACATATATTGTCTAAGTGCTAGAAATAGAGAAAAGAAGAGAAGAAAAGAAATGCAAAAGACTTGGCTTGGTACAGCCAAAGTCTAGCTAGGCTTGGCACACTGGACTGTCCGGTGGTGCACCGGACAGTGTCCGGTGCGCCAGGCCAGCCTCCGGTGAACAGGCCACTCTCGGGAAAAATCAGCGGCATACGACTATAATTCACCGGACTATCCGGTGGTGCACCGGACTGTCCGGTGAGCCAACGGCCACCAGCGCAACGGTTGGCCGCGCAATCCGTGGGCGACGCGTGGCCCGCGCCAACGGTCGGCAGGGGGCACCGAACTGTCCGGTCGCCAACTTCCACGAATCTGCAATGGTCGTCTGCACCAGAATAGGAAAGAGATCGGCACCAGACCGTCTACAGTGACTGTTTGGTGGCGCACCGGACTGTCCGGTGCGCCACCCGACAGAAGGCAACTTTGGCCTTCCTTGTTGGTCTCCAACGGCTCCTAGCTGCCTTGGGGCTATAAAAAGGGACCCCTAGGCGCATGGTGGAGTAACCCAAGCTTACAAGAAACATTCTAAGACTCCAAGACTCCAACTTCGCGCATTTGATTCTTTGAGATAGTGACTTGAGCTCCATTTGAGTTGAGAACTCCGTGCATTGTGTTTTGAGCTCGAGTTGTGACTTGTGTGCGTGATTGTGCTGTGATTTGAGTCTTGTGTGCATTGCTCTCCCCTCCCTTACTTCTGTGCTTCTTTTGTGATCATCATTATAAGGGCGAGAGGCTCCAAGTTGTGGAGATTCCTCGCAAACGGGGGAAAAGACTAAGTAAGAAAGCCGTGGTATTCAAGTTGATCATTAGATCACTTGAAAGGGGTTGAGTGCAACCCTCGTCCATTGGGACGCCACAACGTGGAAGTAGGCAAGTTTCACTTGGCTGAATCACAGGATAAAAATCGCGTGTCTCTTGTGTTACTCCTCTCTGTGATTAATTATGTTCGCAAGAGATCGCTTCAAGCCACTTAGCCGCACTAACACTTAATAACCAAGTTTTGTGGCTATTAGTTTTTGATTTCTACAGGATCACCTATTCACCCCCTCTAGGTGCTCTCAATTGGTATCAAAGCCGTTCTCTTCACGTAAGGGACTAATCGCCCGAAGAGATGGATCCTAAAGGAAAGGGGATGGTGGTCAACGACAAGGAAAAGGAGTCCTTCCTCAACGAGCCTAGAGACGACAAGACAATCGACTCAGGCTCGAGTCATAAGAAAAGAGATGGAAAGAAGAAGAAGCGTATAAAGAAGATCATCTACTACGACAGTGATGCCTCGTCTTCTTCACCACACGACGACGACTCCTCTTCAAAGAAGAAAACGGTTAATCAAAATTATTCATTTGATTATTCTCGTATTCCTTTCAATTCCAATGCTCATTTGCTTTCAATTCCTCTTGGTAAACCTCCACACTTTGATAGAGAGGACTACTCTTTTTGGAGTCACAAAATGCGTAGTCACTTATTTTCTCTCCATCCTAGTATTTGGGAGATAGTTGAAAATGGAATGCATTTCGACAGTACCGATAACCCTTTGTTTATCAATGAGCAAATTCATAAGAATGCACAAGCTACCACTGTTTTGCTAGCATCTTTATGCAGGGATGAATACAACAAGGTGAGCGGCTTGGACAATGCCAAGCAAATTTGGGATACCCTCAAGATATCACATGAGGGAAACGACGCCACCATGATCACCAAAATGGAGTTGGTGGAAGGCGAACTGGGAAGATTCGCGATGATCAGGGGAGAGGAGCCAACACAAACATACAACAGGCTCAAGACCCTGGTCAACAAAATTAGGAGCTATGGAAGCACAAGATGGATGGACCACGACGTCGTCCGACTAATGCTAAGGTCATTTACGGTAATTGATCCCCATCTTGTCAACCTTATTCGTGAGAATCCCAGGTACACCAAGATGACGCCCGAGGAGATACTTGGGAAGTTTGTGAGCGGGCGCATGATGGTGAAGGAGGCTCGATATGTGGACGATGCTCTAAACGGTCCACTACCCATCCACGAGCCTCAAACCGTTGCCCTCAAAGCAACCAGCAGCAGGGAGACACTACCAAGTAAGGTGGCACAAGTGGAGGCCGCTGGCCTCAACGAAGATGAAATAACGCTTATCATCAAGCGCTTCAAGACCGCATTAAATGGACGCAAGGAGTATCCCAACAAGAATAAGACAAGGGGAAAGCGCTGCTGCTTCAAATGCAGTAAGACTGGTCATTTTATTGCTTAATGTCCCGATAATGAAAATGACTAGGGGGAAGAAAGACATGGGAAGAAGGAGAAGAAGAAAAGCTATAGGAAGGCAAAAGGCGAGGCTCACCTTGGCAAAGAATGGGATTCAGACTGCTCTTCATCCAACTCCGACGATGAAGGACTGGTAGCCTTAGCCTTCAACAAGTCCTCTCTCTTCTCCAACGAACGACACACTTGCCTCATGGCTAAGGAAAAGAAGGTAAGTGTTCGAGATACCCGAAGTACACTGCTTTTAGCGATGATGATTCTAGTGATGACGAAGTAGATTATATTGATTTATTTAAGGGTTTAGATAGAACTAAAGTAGATAAAATCAATGAGTTAATTGATGCTTTAAATGAAAAAGATAGATTGCTAGAGAAACAAGAGGATATTTTATATGAGGAGCATGATAAGTTTGTTAGTGTGTAAAAATCTCTTGCTTTAGAAACTAAGAGAAATGAAATGCTATCTTCTGAGTTATCTGCTTGCCATGAATCTATCTCTAGTTTAAAAATTTTGAATGATGATTTAAATGCTAAGCTAGAGGTAGCTAATAAATCTAGTTCATATGTAGAACATGTTGTAATTTGCAATAGATGCAAGGATTTTGATATTGATGCTTGTGATAAACATCTTGCGTCTATTACCAAATTAAATGATGAGGTGGCAAGTCTTAATGCTCAACTTAAGACTTGCAAGGTTGATTTTGATAAGTTAAAATTTGCTAGGGATGCCTACACCGTTGGTAGACACCCCTCAATTAAGGATGGACTTAGCTTTCGAAAGGAAGCCAAGAACTTAACATGCCAAAGGGCTCCCATTCCAAACAAGGAGAAAGGAAAGACCCCTATGGCTAATAGTACTCAAAGGAATCATGCTTTCATTTATAACGATAGAAAATTTTCTAGAAATGCTCATTATAATAGGAGTTATGATGCGTTTAATTCACATGCTATGTTTGCTTCTAGCTCTACTTTTGTGCATGGTAGAAGTAAGCCTAGGAGAAATCATGTTGTGCATCATGTGCCTAAAAGAGTATGTAATGAGCCTTCTACCATTTACCATGCTTGCAATACTTCATTCACGCTCTTATGTAAAAATGATAAAGTAGTTGCTAGAAAGTTGGGATCCAAATGCAAGGGAGACAAGACTTGTATTTGGGTTCCAAAGGCTATTGTGACTAACCTTGTAGGACCCAACAAGAGTTGGGTACCTAAAACCCAAGTGTAAATTGCCTTGCAGGTTTATGCATCCGGGGGCTCAAGCTAGATTATCGACAGCGGATGCACAAACCACATGATGGGGGAGAAGAAGATGTTCACCTCCTACATCAAGAACAAGGATTCCCAGGATACGATTATTTTTGGAGATGGGAACCAAGACAAGGTTAAAGGTTTGGGAAAGATAGCCATCACAAGCGAGCACTCTATTTCAAATGTATTCTTAGTAGAGCCATTAGGGTATAATCTCCTGTCTGTAAGTCAATTGTGCCACATGGGCTACAATTGTTTGTTTACAAATGTTGATGTTTCTGTCTTTAGAAGGAGTGATGGTTCATTAGCATTTAAGGGTGTATTAGACGACAAACTCTACTTAGTTGATTTTTCGAAAGAGGAGGCCAATCTAGATGCATGCTTAATAGCTAAGACTAGTATGGGTTGGCTGTGGCATCGCCGTCTAGCACATGTTGGGATGAAGAACCTTCATAAACTTCTAAAGGGAGAACATGTGTTAGGACTACTAAATGTTTGTTTCAAGAAAGATAGACCTTGTGCAGCTTGCCAGGCAGGAAAACAAGTGGGGAACACTCATCACAACAAGAATGTGATGACAACATCAAGACCACTAGAGCTACTACATATGGACCTCTTCGGACCCATTGCCTACCTTAGCATCGGGGGAAGTAAGTATGGTCTTGTTATTGTTGATGATTTTTCCCGCTTCACTTGGGTGTTCTTTTTGCAGGATAAATAAAAAACCCAAGGAACCCTTAAGCGCTTTCTAAGGCGGGCTCAAAACGAATTTGAGCTCAAGGTGAAAAAGATAAGAAGCGACAACGGGTCCGAGTTCAAGAATTTGCAAGTGAAGGAGTACCTTGAGGAAGAAGGTGTCAAGCACGAGTTCTCCGCTCCCTACACACCACAGCAAAATGGTGTGGTAGAGAGGAAGAACAGGACGCTTATCGACATGGCAAGAACGATGCTTGGAGAATTCAAGACGCCCGAGCGGTTTTGGTCGGAAGCTGTGAACATAGCTTGCCACGCCATAAACCGGCTCTACCTACATCGCCTCCTCAAGAAGACCTCGTACGAACTTCTTACCGGTAACAAACCCAATGTCTCATACTTTCGTGTATTTGGGAGAAAATGTTACATTCTAGTGAAGAAAGGCAGAAATTCTAAATTTGCTCCCAAGACAGTAGAAGGGTTTTTACTAGGGTATGACTCAAATACAAGGGCGTATAGAGTCTTCAACAAATCATCGGGTTTGGTTGAAGTCTCTAGTGATGTTGTATTTGATGAGACTAATGGCTCTCCAAGAGAGCAAGTTGATCTTGATGACATAGATGAAGATGATGTTCCAACAGCCGCAATACGAACCATGGCGATTGGAGATGTGCGACCACAGGAACAACAAGAGCAAGATCAACCTTCTTCCTCAACAATGGTGCATCCCCCAACTCAAGATGATGAATAGGTCCATCAAGAAGAGGAGTGTGATCAAGGGGGAGCACAAGAAGAACAAGTTATGGAGGAAGAAGCACCACTGGCCCCTCCAACACAAGTCCGAGCGACGATTCAAAGGAATCACCCCGTTGACCAGATTCTGGGTGACATAAGCAAGGGAGTAACTACTCGCTCAAGATTAGCTAACTTTTGTGAGCATTACTCGTTTGTCTCTTCTATTGAGCCTTTCAGGGTAGAAGAGGCCTTGCAAGATCCGGACTGGGTGTTGGCCATGCAGGAAGAGCTCAACAACTTCAAAAGAAATGAAGTTTGGAGCCTGGTGCCACGTCCAAAGCAAAATGTTGTGGGAACCAAGTGGGTGGTCCGCAACAAACAAGACGAGCACGGGGTGGTGACAAGGAACAAGGCTCGACTTGTGGCAAAATGTTATGCCCAAGTCGCAGGTTTGGATTTCGAGGAGACTTTTGCTCCTGTGGCTAGGCTAGAGTCTATTCGAATATCGTTAGCCTATGCCGCTCACCGCTCTTTCAGGTTGTTTCAAATGGATGTGAAGAGCGCTTTCCTCAACGGGCCAATCAAGGAGGAGGTATACGTGGAACAACCCCCTGGCTTTGAGGATGACAGGTATCCCGACCACGTTTTTAAGCTCTCTAAGGCGCTCTATGTACTTAACAAAGCCCCAAGAGCATGGTATGAATGCCTTAGAGATTTCTTAATTGCTAATGCTTTCAAGGTTGGGAAAGCCGATCCTACTCTTTTCACTAAGACTTGTGATGGTGATCTTTTTGTGTGCCAAATTTATGTCGATGACATAATATTTGGTTCTACTAACCAAAAGTCTTGTGAGGAGTTTAGCAGGGTGATGACTCAAAAGTTTGAGATGTCGATGATGGGCGAGTTGAACTACTTCCTTGGGTTCCAAGTGAAGCAACTCAAGGATAGCACCTTCATCTCCCAAACGAAGTACGCTTAAGATCTTCTCAAGTGGTTTGGGATGAAGGACGCAAAGCCCGCGAAGACACCAATGGGAACCGACGGACATGTCGACCTCAACAAAAGAGGTAAGTCCGTTGATCAAAAGGCATACCAGTCTATGATAGGGTCATTACTTTATTTATGTGCTAGTAGACCGGATATTATGCTTAGCATATGCATGTGTGCTAGATTTCAATCCGACCCAAGGGAATGTCACCTTGTGGCCGTTAAGCGGATTCTTAGATATTTAGTTGCTACGCCTTGCTTCGGGATCTAGTATCCAAAGGGGTCTACCTTTGACTTAATTGGATATTTAGACTCTGATTATGCTGGATGCAAGGTTGATAGGAAGAGTACATCAAGGACGTGCCAATTCCTAGGAAGGTCCCTGGTGTCTTGGAGTTCAAAGAAACAATCCTCTGTTGCCCTATCCACCGCTGAGGCCGAGTATGTTGCTGCAGGACAGTGTTGCGCGTAACTACTTTGGATGAGACAAACCCTCCGGGACTTTGGCTACAATCTGAGCAAAGTCCCACTCCTATGTGACAATGAGAGTGCAATCCGCATGGCGGATAATCCTGTTGAACACAGCCACACTAAGCACATAGACATCCGGCATCACTTTCTGAGAGACCACCAGCAAAAGGGAGATATCGAGGTGTTCCATATTAGCACCGAGAACCAGCTAGTCGATATCTTTACTAAGCCATTAGATGAGAAAACCTTTTGCAGGTTACGTAGTGAGCTAAATGTCTTAGATTCGCGTAACTTGGATTGATCTATAACATACATGTGTTTTATGCCTTTGATCATGTTACTTATACATTTATGCAATTTGTTGCTTATTTATGGTGCTCAAGTTATGCAAGGGATCCCCGGACCTCACAAGTCCATGTGTGAATGGTGCACATATTTAGGGGGAAAAGTGCTACAACTTGACCCTTTGAGACTAATCCTTGTGTTTGAGTTACTTGATGTAGTCTCAAAGGTGCATTGAAAGGGAAAGGTGAACTTGGACCATGCAAAGACTTCCACTGCACTCCGGTATTAGTGTACTCACCTCCAAGTTCATTCTTATGCTCTTATTGCCTTTTGCTCTTAATTGACAATTTTTGTTGAGGCAATGGGGTTAAAGGGCAAAAATGATCCCGTTTTGGTGCTTAATGCCAAAGGGGGAGAAATTAAGGCCAAAGCAAATGGATCAGCTACCACTTGAGAATTTTGAAAATAGTAGAGTTAGAATTTTTGATTTGTCCAAAAATACTCTTATTGCAAAATTTGGTCTCTTGTGGGGGAGAATTTATGATTATGGGAAAAGGGGGAGTTTTTAGCTCTTGATAAATTTTTCCATTGGAATATCTCTCTTTGTGCCCAAACAAGTGAGTGAGACTTAGAGATAGAAAAATGAATTTGATTTGCAAAAACAAACCAAGTGGTGGCAAAGAATGATCCAAATATGCCAAATTAGAGTCAAAAACAATTTGGTCCTTACTTGCATCGATGTTGCACTTATTCGTGTTGCTTTTTGATGTGTTGGCATAAATCACCAAAAAGGGGGAGATTGAAAGGGAAATGTGCCTTTGGACCATTTCTAGAATGTTTTGATGATTAAGTGTCCAACACATATTGAGTGAGTTGATTATGTGCCAAACAAGCAAGAAGTGAAAATTATGTAACAAGGTATGTTTCTAGACTTAGTACATTGTTTTGAGTACTAACATATATTGTCTAAGTGCTAGAAATAGAGAAAAGAAGAGAAGAAAAGAAATGCAAAAGACTTGGCTTGGTACAGCTAAAGTCTAGCTCGGCTTGGCACGCTGGACTGTCCGGTGGTGCACCGGATAGTGTCTGGTGCGCCAGGCCAACCTCCGGTGAACAGGCCACTCTCGGGAAAAATCGGCGGCGCACGGCTATAATTCACCGGACTGTCCGGTGGTGCACCGGACTGTCCGGTGAGCCAACGGCCGCCAGCGCAACGGTCGACCGCGCAATCCACAGGCAACGCGTGGCCCGTGCCAACAGTCGGCAGGGGGCACCGGACTGTCCGGTGTGCACCGGACAGTGTCTGGTGCGCGAACTGCCACGAATCTGCAATGGTCGTCTGCGCCAGAATAGGAAATAGATCGGCACCGAACCGTCTACAGTGACTGTCCGGTGGCGCACCGGACTGTCCGGTGCGCCATCCGACAGAAGGCAACTTTGGCCTTCCTTGTTGGTCTCCAACGGCTCCTAGCTGCCTTGGGGCTATAAAAGGGACCCGTAGGCGCATGGAGGAGTAACCCAAGCTTACAACAAACATTCTAAGACTCCAAGACTCCAACTTCGTGCATTTGATTCTTTGAGATAGTGACTTGAGCTCCATTTGAGTTGAGAACTCTGTGCGTTGTGTTTTGAGCTTGAGTTGCGACTTATGTGTGTGATTGTGCTGTGATTTGAGTCTTGTGTGCGTTGCTCTCCCCTCCCTTACTTCTGTGCTTCTTTTGTGATCATCATTGTAAGGGCGAGAGGCTCCAAGTTTTGGAGATTCCTCGCAAATGGGGGAAAAGACTAAGTAAGAAAGTTGTGGTATTCAAGTTGATCATTCGATCACTTGAAAGGGGTTGAGTGCAACCCTCGTCCATTGGGACGCCACAACGTGGAAGTAGGCAAGTTTCACTTGGCCGAACCACGGGATAAAAATCGCGTCTCTTGTGTTACTCCTCTCTATGATTAATTGTGTTCGCAAGAGATCGCTTCAAGCCACTTAGCCGCACTAACACTTATAACCAAGTTTTGTGGCTATTAGTTTCTTATTTTTACAGGATCACCTATTCACCCCCTCTAGGTGCTCTCACTTCCCCAACGAACGCCATACATGTCTTATGGCCAAGGAAAAGAAGGTACATGTTCGAGATACCCCTAAGTACACTACTTCTAGCGATGATGAAGTAGATTACTCTAGCTTATTTAAAGGTTTAGATAGAGCTAAAGTAGAGAAAATTAATGAACTAATTGATGCTCTAAATGAAAAAGATAGATTGCTGGAAAAGCAAGAAGATATTTTGTATGAAGAGCATGACAAATTTATTAGTGTTCAAAAATCTCTTGCTTTAGAAACTAAGAGGAATGAAATGCTATCTTCTGAGTTATCTGCTTGCCATGAAACTATATCTAGTTTAAAGAGTTTAAATGATGAATTAACTACTAAGCTAGAGGGAGTTAATAAATCTAGTTCATGTGTAGAGCATGTTGTTATTTGTAATAGATGCAAGGATTTTGATGTTGATGCTTGTGATGAACACCTTATTTCTATTACCAAATTAAATGATGAAGTGGCAAGTCTTAATGCTCAACTTAAGATTTGCAAAATTAATTTTGATAAATTAAAATTTGCTAGGGATGCCTACACCGTTGGTAGACACCCCTCAATTAAGGATGGGCTTGGTTTTCGAAAGGAAGCCAAGAACTTAACAAGCCAAAGGGCTCCCATTCCCAACAAGGAAAAGGGAACGCACCTATGGTTAGTAATCCTCAAAGGAAACATGCCTTCATTTATGATAGGAAAATTGCTAATCATGCTCATTATAATAGGAGTTATGATCATGATTGTAACACCTCTGGTGTTACAGTTACTAAAACTTGAGCATAACATCATAAGCATTGGCATTGCATATGTTTGACACACCTAGAATGCATTCACTAGGCAAAAAGTTCAAGCAAGTTGTAATGTTATGGCATTTTGCAAATAAGACCCTAGTGTAGGGTGCTTAACCTTAAATCGGGTTCTGAAGGGTAAATAAGAGCCAAATAGAGAAAACCCCAAAGGTTAAATGAAATAATCATAAAAAGTTATCAAGGATGGACCTACATTGCATTTACACCCCTGAGATACAAAAAACCCTAATTGAAACCCTGGAAAACCCTAAATCCAAACCCTAGGGGCCTATGTGCAAAATTAGTCCAGTTTTGGACTAAAGTGCAAAAACCATGATAAATGAGTATCCTAAGTCATTTGGTTCACAAATGTGTGGATTTGTAAACTAAATCTTGGATTTTGGACTTATTTGCAAAATGGACCTCATTTGAGTTCTATGCTAAGTCTGAAATCAGTGTTATAAGCTCAACTTTGGAGCTTATTAACTTTCAAATCAGTAAGAATTTGCCCTAGGTCACCACATAAATTTTGTAAACCTATTATAGGAGAGCAACTTTGATGCAGACATCTCCTGTTGTTGTTATGCAAAAATTGGAGAAAAACCAACTCAAAGTCGCTCTGTCAGAACTGGGTTAGAAAACTGAAACTTAACCCAAGGTTAGAAATGGTCCCAGTGAGGTGAGGCCAAGTTTGATGCGCCATATCTTTGAATCCACTCGGTTTTAGCCCAAGAATTCTATAGTTAGTTTGTAGACTGATACATGGTGAGCAAATCTTGTTAAGGGAGATTGCCCTGTTCCTAACAAGAATTCGGAGATCAAGAAGGGAGAAGATGGTCGGTTTAGGCGACTGAAGAACAATTGCCATGGTACAGTGCTCTAAGTGGATCAGAACGCCAGCTCAGCTCACCGTCGATGATCGCTGTCCCGATTCATGCGCGGTATAGGATAGATAATGCCGGGGAAAGGGTAACTCGTACGTGGCGCCATCTCCCGAGCTCAGCCGGAGTTATTCACCGGTGGCCACCGAATCAGTCATTTCCGCTGCGGTGTCCTCTGCATCGTGATCCTACCTCACTGTGCATCTCCTCTACGTGGTAGGCATGCGCTTGCCATGCTATCTGCGGCCGCAGATCATTAGCCGGCTTGCTGTGGCTATAAAAGGCACCACGGACCACGGCGAGGTGCTTACCTCTTCACCAGTGAGCTCAGTCGAAGTCCAAATTCACGGAATTCTCTCCACCTTTCCCAAAATTGGTAGTGCACGGTGAAAATCTAGTCCTTTACGGCTGTGTAGCCTCAATCTCCACCCCCAATTTCGCCCAGAGCCGCCGCGACACCAGTTTTCCCCTTCCTCTGTCACCGGCAAGCTAAAGTTCACCGCGCTCCGTGTCTAGACCACTCTAGTAAGGTTCTATCCATCTCGAGTATTGCTTCAGTAGTTCTGCATACCCAGGAAGCCTATCGTGACACCTAATTAACCAATTCGGATATGTGTGATTGGGAACGCGGTGTCGACGTCGCGGGTTCCGCCATGCGCGTGGGTAGAACACCCTCTGCGTGTACACATCAAAGCGAAACTCGTTCCTAGGTCATCTGGAAGCGGTAGTGCTCACCCCATAGCTGGTTAGGGCAGCCGTCGCCGGGTTGGGCCAGTCCACGCCGCGTCGGTGATCGACGGCGAGCGCGCCGTGGCCAGGGGTTTATCTGGTGATGAAATAGAAGTAGGAGGACCCCTATGTAAACTGTCAGCGACTCATAGCAATAGTGCGACGAACCCAGTTCGGGTTAGTCAAAACACCAGGGACTTTTCTACAAAGTCGACTGCGCGGGCGTGTGCAGGTGCGTTTTCACCCATAGTTGGGCCGACCTGGGCCGGTTTTGGTCCAGAACTATTCATTTCTTTTCTTTTTCCTTTTCTACTAGAGCTAAAGAAATTCCAAAAAATAGTAGAAAAACCCTAAAAATGTCAAACCAATTTTCCTAGATTCCTAATTTTCCATAGTATTTAATAAAAATAGTTTTATGATTTTTAGGATAAATAGGGAATTTTGGGTCATTTAAAATAGCCTAAAGTATTGCTTTTGGATTTGTAGAAAATCAATAATAATTCCAAAAATGCCCAAATTTTTTATATGAAATCAAAACATTATTTAGAAGTCTTGGGTAGAATTTGGTTTAATTTGGACCTTGTTTGATAATTAGAACCCAAAACCCCCACCCCCTGCTCTTTGAACTTCATTGTTGACTCCGGAAACCCTAGGTTCTCGGAGTTCCGTGAAGAAAAATTGTATTCAAGAACTTTAGATAATAAATTCTTATTATCTTTGCACTCTCATGAGCATTACATGGCATTCATTCTTATATACATATATATGGTTATATCTAGAAATCGAAGAAGAGGTTGAGGTAGAAGAGGAGAAGACTTCACCACCACCACCTGCGGAACCTTAGGCAGGGAATTATTTTTACTTTGACATCTGCAGATTCGCGCCTAACTCACCTATAAACTAAGGCAAGCCCCGGTGCATTTGCCACCTTCTTGATTCTTTTAAAATCTTTCTCACTTGCTTGATGCATTAAGTGATAGGAGTTGATTGATAAAACAATTCCTGCATTACCTTCCTTGAACTTGATTACCTTCCTTGAATCCCTGTTTTATCAAAGGTTTCTACTAATGCTTAGACTTGCTTTAGCAAAGAAAAAGAATTTGTTTTTACAAAAGATGATATGGCAAAGTGGAAGGGATGTTTTTGAAAAATAAAATTTGATGGTGGATCCATCATGGCCATGATGGGTTCAACATCTGGAAAAGATGTACCTCTGCCAGGTACCAAAATTTGGGTTTTAAATGATAAAGCTGAGACCGGGTGGGTGACTTGCACGAGAAGAGAGTCTCGGTGTAGTGTCTCCATCTGAGTCGATTAAGGACCGTGTCGATGTAGGCCTGCTGACCGAGGACCCTTTAACTGGTCACATGCCTCGTCATGGGTAAGCCTTGCCTCGGGCAGACTAAGGCCAGAATAAGATAACACACAATGGGCGTGGAGCGGTGGCGAGAGTAGCGTGTACCCTCCATGGCAAGAGGCTGGACGGTGGTGCATCTGTGCTCTCGGTTGACGTGAACCTGATCTGGTCTTAAGAACCCCGGTGGCGGGTTGACATATGCAAGGGTTAAGTGCTACATATGTGGTGTGATCGGAGATCCTCAGCTGAGTATAATCGATTCGGATCGCCGTACCTCCGCGGTTATGGAGACTTGGTCACTGACTTATACGTAGAACTCCAGTAAAGATTAAGGGTATTAAGAAATTGGCTAGTGCAGGTCAAGTGATTGAACTAGGGTAGAAAGAACTCTAGAGATAGGTAATCTTACTTAACCTGACAAAATAAAATTTGGATTTTAAGGATCCACTTTAGTAAGCATTTCTACAAACAGAGTCCTTGATTATTGGACAACCTTACCTTGACTCCCTGATAACCAGCATACCCTTGAGAGTCTTTTCTTTAGTCGGGTAAGTCTTGCTGAGTAATTCCATACTCAGGGTTTTATTCCCTATTGTTTTTTGGTGAGGAAGCAACAAACTTTTGTTGTTTCTGTTCCAAGGTGGTCCCAAAGAAAGAAAACCAAGAATAGAACTGTGGGAGGAAGGGTTCCTCCATAAAAACTTTTGTTTGATACTTTATGGGAGGGGTTTTTGCCTCCCTTGGTGTGTAATAATATTACTCTGCACTTATAAGTTATATCCTGGTCTATAATATATAACTTTGTCTTACTTTTAAAATAAAGGTAAGTTTATGTAACCGCTTCTGCATTTCCATATCTCCAATGATCTGTAATGTCTGTGTGATGGGTGAAACGCTCTTGGGAAAAGTAAGAAAAGTAGATACCAAACTTGTCAAGTGATTCAGGGGCATCTACAGGGTTGTCTGATGTTCGTTGGACAAGGACGACTGTAGGTGGGCCTAATGACTTGGGAGGTTCCGTCACAGCTGGTATTGGAGCGAAGCCCTTCTCTGCAGATATTATGAGACATCTTCAAAAGAATTTTCTAAAGACTTATCTAGAAAATTTCTTCCCTTCTTACCTATTTTTTCTGAAGAATTTATATGAAAGACCAGATAGGAGGAGTGCAATGTATAGAAGGTTGAATCAACTATGTTAATAAAATTTCCCCCTTAGAAAAATGCCACCGCGCATGAGGAAAACCGCGCGCAAGCATACTGGCCCAATTGGTGTGCCACATCATCAACTTGCCCCAAGACACGTAGCAGTAGTGGGAGTAATGATCCGATCGGGGATCTTGAAGCGCAAGTGAATCAGCTTCAAACAGAACTCCGACGCAGGACTGACATCTGGGTTGCGGATGGCGACAGAATCAATGAATTAAGAAGAGACATTCATCGCCTACAAGATTAGCTCGCAGATCGAGATCTAGCGCTCGACTGGGCGGTTCATTCTCGTTCGCTTGCCTGGGCTAAGGAGGCGAAAGCTCAGGCCCCGAGAAAAGGCAACAGTTAGTTATCCGGCCTTTTAATCAGGGTCATTCTTCATCACGTCCACCCTCCTTCCCATTCAAACAACCAGTGTTCATCCGTCCCAATGCTGCCCCTACTGCAACAAGTCAGCCGGGTGCCCCTGGCACTCGTTTCCCGGCCCTTCCCAGTTCGTCAACAGGTTGTTTCAATTGCGGAAAATCTGGGCATTTTATTAAGGATTGCCCTTATCCGAAGCAAAATCGCACAAACAATCAACAAGGTACTGGGAATTCTTCTCAAGCTAAGGGAAATGCGGGCAAGAATACAAAGAAGACGGGACGAATTTATTACACTCAAGTGGCCACCACACCGGATGGTGAACCGGTAATGATGGGTACGTTCCTTGTGGCCAATCATCCCGCAATTATTCTCTTTGATTCTGGTGCTTCACATACATTCATCAGCAAGAAATTTGTGGAGCAACATTGCATTTCATACCATGAATCAAAAGAAGGGTTTAAAATTCAGTCACCTGGGGGACAAATCTTTACTAGGGAAGTGGCTTTCCAAGTGCTCATAACATTGGTCGGACGAGACTTTCCTACTAATATGATTGTTCTGAAAGGCCAAGATATAGATGTGATTTTGGGCATGAATTGGTTGGCCCGACATAAAGCAACCCTCAACACTGATCAGAGAACCATCAGGTTGAGTCATAACCAAGAGGAAATTCTTTTGTCTATCCCCATTCCAACCAAAACTAATGGCAGAGTTTATGAAGCCATTATACCGGAGATCAAGGATATTCCGGTAGTACGTGAGTTCCCAGATGTCTTTCCAGAGGATTTGCCTGGATTGCCACCCGAAAGAGATGTAGAGTTTGTAATTGAGTTAAAGCCCGGTACGGCTCCCATTTCTAGAAGATCGTACCGGATGTCTCCAAATGAGCTGGCAGAACTGAAGATTCAAACTTTACGAATGTGAAAGGGAAATGTGCCCTTGGGCCATTTCTATAAGATTTTGGTGATTATGTGCCCAACACACATTAAGGGAATGAGTATATGCCAAATGGTGGATAAAGTGAAAATCAACACTAAGGTATGATTCTAGACTTAGTACATTGGTTTTTGTGTACTAACTTATTTTTCTAAGTGCTAGAATCAGAGAAAATGCAATTGGAAAAGACTTGGCTCGAGTAGCCAAGATGTTGCTCAGTCTGGGTGCACCGGACTGTCCGGTGGTGCACCGGACAGTGTCCGGTGGTGCACCGGACAGTGTCCGGTGCGCCAGGCTGGCGTCTGGTCAACTGGCTGCTCTCGGGTCTCGACGGCGGCGTACGGTTATAAATCACCGGACTGTCCGGTGGTGCACCAGACTGTCCGGTGAGTCGTCTGCGGCAAAGTCGCTGCTTTCGGGAACCAAGTCAACAGCATACGTCTATAATTCATCGGACTGTCCGGTGAGGCACCGGACTGTCCGGTGAGCCAACGGTCGGGCGCGCCAACGGTCGGCCGCGCAATCCGCGCGTGACGCGTGGCCGAGCCAATGGTCGGATGGGGGCACCGTACTGTCCGGTGTGCACCGGACAGTGTCCGATGCGCCAACGGCTCCAAATCTTCAACGGTCGGCTGCGCCAGAATAGGAAAGAAATCAGCACCGGACAGTGTCCGGTGCACCAACCGACAGAAGGAAAGAATTGCCTTCCTGGATTGCTCTCAACGGCTCCTAGCTGCCTTGGGGCTATAAAAGGGACCCCTAGGCGCATGGAGGAGTACACCAAGCATACTTTGAGAATTCTTGATCATTCACACTTCGTCTTTGTGCACTCGTTTGACATTCTTAGTGATTTGAGCTCCGTTCTAGTGAGAACCTTGTGATATTCATTTGAGCTCAAGTCTTGGCCGTGTGTGTGTGTGCGTATTGCTGTGGATTTGTGTGTGTTGCTTCCCTCCCTTACTCTAGTGCTTTCACTTTGATCCTTATTGTAAAGGCGAGAGACTCCAAGTTGTGGAGATTCCTCGCAAACGGGAAAGAGTAAAGAAAAGAAGAACACCGTGGTATTCAAGTCATAAGAACACCTAAGGGAAAGGGGATGGTGATCAACGACAAGGAGAAGGAGTCCTTCATCAATGAGCCAAAAGACCACAAGCCCACTGACTCGGGCTCAAGTCATAAGAAGAAGGACGGGAAGAAGAAGAGGCGTATCAAGAAGATCGTCTACTACGACGACAGCGACGAGTCTTCCTCTTCCCAAAAGGACGACGACGACAACGACTATGAGAAAAAGAAGACGGTTAACTCGAACTTTTCTTTTGATTACTCTCGTATTCCGCATAATTCAAATGCACATTTGCTTTCCATTCCTCTTGGTAAACCTCCACACTTTGATGGAGAGGACTACGGATTTTGGAGTCACAAAATGCGTAGTCACTTGTTCTCTCTTCATCCAAGTATATGGGAGATAGTAGAAAATGGAATGCATTTTGATAGTTCTGATAATCCCATGTTTATTAATGAACAAATTCACAAAAATGCACAAGCTACCACTGTTCTTTTAGCATCATTGTGCAGGGAAGAGTACCATAAGGTGAGAGGCTTGGATAACGCCAAGCAGATTTCGGACACCCTCAGGATCTCGCATGAGGGAAATGACGTCACCATGCTCACCAAGATGGAGTTGGTGGAGGGCGAACTAGGAAGGTTCGCAATGATCAGGGGAGAGGAGCCAACCCAAACATATAACAAGCTCAAGACCCTGGTCAACAAAATAAGGAGCTATGGAAGCACGAGATGGACGGACCACGACGTCGTCCGCCTAATGCTAAGGTCTTTCACTGTCCTTGATCCACATCTTGTAAATTCTATTCATGAAAATCCTAGGTACACCAAGATGTCGCCCGAGGAAATACTTGGAAAGTTCGTAAGCGGGCGAAAGATGATCAAGGAGGCGAGATACGTTGATGAGGCATTGAATGGCCCAATCCACGAGCCTCAAACCGTTGCTCTCAAAGCAACAAGTAGCAGGGAGGCGCTACCTAGCAAGGTGGCGCAAGTTGAGGCGGCGCGGCTCAACGAAGAAGAAATGGCCCTCATCATTAAGCGCTTCAAGACGACGCTAAAGGGTCGCAAGGAGCATCCCAACAAAAGCAAGACGAAGGGAAAGCGCTCCTGCTTCAAGTGTGGTAAGATTGGTCACCTTATTGCTAACTGTCCTGATAATGATAGTGACCAGGATCAAGAAAAGAAGAGGGAAAAGAAGAAGACTTACAAGAAGGCTAAAGGCGAGGCACACCTTGGCAAAGAGTGGGACTCGGATTGTTCTTCGTCCGACTCCGACGATGAAGGACTCGCCTCCACCGCCTTCAACAAATCATCCCTCTTCCCCAACGAGCATCACACCTGTCTCATGGCAAAAGAGAAGAAGGTAAGCACTCGCAATACTAGTACTTACGCTCCTTCAAGTGATGATGAATCTAGTGATGATGAAATAGACTATGCATGTTTATTCAAAGGATTAGATAGAACCAAAATTGATAAGATCAATGAATTGATTGATGCCTTGAATGAGAAGAATAGACTTTTAGAAAAGCAAGAAGATCTTTTGTATGAAGAGCATGATAAATTTGTAAATGCGCTAAATTCTCTTGCTTTAGAAGTTAAAAGAAATGAAATGCTTTCATGTGAATTATCTACGTGCCATGAATCTATTTCTAGCTTAAGGAGTATCAATGATGACTTGAAGGCTAAGTTAGAAATAGCTAATAAATCAACCTCTTGTATAGAACATGTTGTAATTTGCAATAGGTGTAAAGATTTTAATGTTGATGCTTGTAGTGAACACCTAGTTTCCATTTCTAAATTAAATGATGAAGTGGCTAGTCTTAATGCTCAACTTAAGACTAGCAAAAATGAATTTGATAAACTAAAATTTGCAAGGGATGCCTACACTATTGGTAGACACCCCTCAATTAAGGATGGGGTTGGCTTTAAGAGGGAAGCCAAGAACTTAACAAGTCATAAGGCTCCCATCCCCGCTAAGGAGAAAGGGAAGGCTCCTATGACTAGTAGCAATCAAAAGAATCATGCCTTCATTTATAGCGATAGGAAATTCTCTAGAAATGCTTATAGGAATTATTCTTATGATTCACATGCTATGACCGCTTCTAGTTCTTCTATGCATGGTAGAAATATGGCTATGAAATATACTAGAAATGTTCATTATGGTAGGAGTTATAATGCTTTTGACTCACATGCCATGACCACTTCAAGTTCTAATAGTAGGCCTAGGAGAAATTTTATGTCTCATGCTCCTAAGAATGTGTGTAATGAATCTACTGCTATATTTCTTGCATGCAATACTAAATTTATTCTTTCATGTAAAAATAAAAAGGTGATTGCTAAAAAAGTGGGAGCTAAATGCAAGGGAGACAAGACTTGCATTTGGGTCCCTAAGGCTATTGTAACTAACCTTGTAGGACCCAACAAGAGTTGGGTACCTAAAACCCAAGCCTAATTTGCCTTGCAGGTTTATGCATCCGGGGGCTCAAGCTGGATTATCGACAGCGGATGCACAAACCACATGACGGGGGAGAAGAAGATGTTCACCTCCTATGTCAAGAACAAAGATTCCCAAGACTCAATCATATTCGGTGACGGGAATCAAGGCAAGGTTAAAGGACTAGGAAAATAGCTATTTCTTCCAAGCATTCTATTTCTAATGTGTTTTTAGTAGAATCACTCGGATATAACTTGTTGTCCGTTAGTCAATTATGTAATATGGGTTACAACTGCTTATTTACAAACGTAGATGTGTCTGTCTTTAGAAGAAGTGATGGTTCATTAGCGTTTAAGGGTGTACTAGACGACAAACTCTATTTAGTTGATTTTTCGAAAGAGGAGGCCGATCTAGATGCATGCTTAATCGCTAAGACTAGCATGGGCTGGCTGTGGCATCGCCGTCTAGCACATGTAGGGATGAAGAACCTTCACAAGCTTCTAAAGGGAGAACATGTGGTAGGTCTAACAAATGTAACTTTCGAAAAAGATAGACCTTGTGCAGCTTGTCAAGCAGGTAAACAAGTGGGAAGTGCTCATCACATCAAGAATGTGATGACTACATCAAGACCTCTGGAGCTATTGCATATGGACCTCTTCGGACCCATCGCCTACCTCAGCATCGGGGGAAGTAAGTATGGTCTTGTTATTGTTGATTATTTTTCCCACTTCACTTGGGTATTCTTTTTGCAGGATAAATCTAAAACCCAAGGGACCCTAAAGCGCTTCCTAAGGAGAGCTCAAAATGAATTTGAGCTCAAGGTGAAGAAGATAAGGAGAGACAACGGGTCCGAGTTCAAGAACCTGCAAGTGGAGGAGTTTCTTGAGGAGGAAGGAATCAAGCACGAGTTCTCCGCTCCCTACACACCACAGCAAAATGGTGTGGTAGAGAGGAAGAACAGGACACTTATAGACATGGTGAGGACGATGCTTGGAGAATTCAAGACGCCCGAGCGGTTTTGGTTGGAAGCTGTGAACACGGCTTGCCATGCCATAAACCAAGTCTACCTTCATCGACTCCTCAAGAAGACGTCTTACGAGCTTCTAACCGGTAACAAACCCTATGTTTCGTATTTTCGAGTTTTTGGGAGTAAATGCTACATTCTGGTGAAGAAAGGTAGAAATTCAAAATTTGCTCCCAAAGTTGTAGAAGGGTTTTTGTTAGGTTATGACTCAAATACAAAGGCGTATAGAGTCTTCAACAAATCATCGGGTTTGGTTGAAGTCTCTAGCGACGTTGTATTTGATGAGACTAATGGCTCTCCAAGAGAGCAAGTTGATCTTGATGATATAGATGAGGATGATGTTCCAACAGACGCAATTCGTACCATGATGATTGGAGACGTGCGACCACAGGAACACAAGGAGCAAGATCAACCTTCTTCCTCAACGATGGTGCAACCCCCAACTCAAGATGATGAACAGGTCCCTCAAGAAGAGGCGTGTGATCAAGGGGGAGCACAAGATGTTCGAGTTGAAGAGGAAGAAGCACCACAGGCCCCTCCAACTCAAGTTCGAGCGATGATTCAAAGGAACCATCCCGTCGACCAGATTTTGGGTGACATTAGCAAGGGAGTAACCACTCGCTCTAGATTAGCTAATTTTTGTGAGCATTACTCTTTTGTCTCTTCTATTGAGCCTTTCAGGGTAGAAGAGGCCTTGCTAGATCCGGACTGGGTGTTGGCCATGCAGGAAGAGCTCAACAACTTCAAGCGAAAACCAAGTGGGTGTTCCACAACAAACAGGACGAGCACGGGGTGGTAACAAGGAACAAGGCTCGACTTGTGGCAAAAGGTTATGCCCAAGTCGCAGGTTTGGACTTTGAGGAGACTTTTGCTCCTGTGGCTAGGCTAGAGTCAATTCGTATTTTGTTAACCTATGCCGCTCACCATTCTTTCAGGTTGTTCCAAATGGATGTGAAGAGCGCTTTCCTCAACAGGCCAATCAAGGAGGAGGTGTACGTGGAGCAACCCCCTGGCTTTGAAGATGAACGGTACCCCGACCACGTGTGTAAGCTCTCTAAGGCGCTCTATGGACTTAAGCAAGCCCCAAGAGCATGGTATGAATGCCTTAGAGACTTTTTAATTGCTAATGCTTTCAAGGTTGGGAAAGCCGATCCAACTCTTTTCACTAAGACTTGTGACGGTGATCTATTTGTGTGTCAAATTTATGTCGATGACATAATATTTGGTTCTACTAACCAAAAGCCTTGTGAAGAGTTTAGCAGGGTGATGACTCAGAAATTCGAGATGTCGATGATGGGCGAGTTGAACTACTTCCTTGGATTCCAAGTGAAGCAACTCAAGGTCGGCACCTTTATCTCTCAAACGAAGTTGTCGGGGACCATAATTAGGGATACCCTCAAGGCTCCTAATTCTCAGCTGGTAACCCCCATCAGCATAAAGCTACAAAGGCCTGATGGGTGCGATTAAGTCAGGGATCAGTCCGTTCGAGGGACTCGATCACGCCTCGCCCGAGCCTAGCCTCGGACAAGGGCAGCCGACCCCGGAGGATCTCCGCCTCGCCCGAGGCCCCCCTCCAGCGGCGAACATATTTCCGGCTCGCCCAAGGCCCTGTCTTCGCCAAGAAGCAACCCTGACCAAATCGCCGCACCGACCGACCAAATCGCAGGAGCATTTAATGCAAAGGTGGCCTGACACCTTTATCCTGACGCGCGTCCCTCAGCCGACAGAGCCGAAGTGACCGCCGTCACTTCGCCGCTCCACTAGCCGGTCTGACAGAAAGACAGCGCCGCCTGCGCCGCTCCGACTGCGGTGCCACTTGACAGAGTGAGGCTGACAGGCAGTCAGGCCCGGCCGCACGCACCATAGGAAGCTCCGCTCCGCCCGACCCAGGGCTCGGACTCGGGCTAAGCCCCGGAAGACGGCGAACTCCGCTCCGCCCGACCCAGGGCTCGGACTCGGGCTAAGCCCCGGAAGACGGCAAACTCCGCTCCGCCCGACCCAGGGCTCGGACTCGGGCTAAGCCTCAGAAGACGGCGAACTCCGCTCCACCCGACCCAGGGCTCGGACTCGGGCTAAGCCCCGGAAGACGGCGAACTCCGCTCCGCCCGACCCAGGGCTCAGACTCGGGCTAAGCCCCAGAAGACGGCGAACTCCACTCCGCCCGACCCAGGGCTCGGACTCGGGCTAAGTCCCGGAAGACGGCGAACTCCGCTCCGCCCGACCCAGGGCTCGGACTCGGGCTAAGCCCCGGAAGACGGCGAACTCCGCTCCACCCGACCCAGGGCTCGGACTCGGGCTAAGCCCCGGAAGACGGCAAACTCCGCTCCGCCCGACCCAGGGCTCGTACTCGGGCTAAGCCCCGGAAGACGGTGAACTCCGCTCCGCCCAACCCAGGGCTCGGACTCGAGCTAAGCCCCGGAAGACGGCGAACTCCGCTCCGCCCGACCCAGGGCTCGGACTCGGGCTAAGCCCCGGAAGACGGCGAACTCCGCTCCGCCCGACCCAGGGCTCGGACTCGGGCTAAGCCCCAGAAGACGGCGAACACCGCTCCGCCCAACCCAGGGCTCGGACTTGGGCTCAGCCCCAGAAGACGACGAACTCCGCTTTGCCCGACCCCAGGACTCAAATTCCGCCCTGGCCTCAGCCAACGGCCTCCGCCTCGCCCGACCTGGGGGCTCGGACTCGACCTCGGCCACGGAAGATAGACTCGACCCCGACCTCGGAGGAGCCTCCACATCGCCCCAACCTAGGGCGCAGGCCGGCCACGTCAACAGGAGGCACCATCATTATCCTACTCCAAGCCGACTCAGGCTACGGGGAACAAGACCGGCGTCCCATCTGGCTCGCTCCGCCAGATAGGCAATGATGGCGCCCCGCATGCACCCTGACGATGGCGGCTCTCGGCCCCCTTACGGAAGCAAGAGGACGTCAGCAAGGACTCGACGGCCCCGACAGCTGTCCCTCCGCCAGGCTCCAGCGCTCCTCCGACGGCCACGACATCACACAAACCAGGCGCCAAAATCTCTCTGGCCGCCACGACGGCGTGTACTTAGGGCGCTAGCTCTCCTCCGCTAGACACGTAGCACTCTGCTACACCCCCCATTGTACACCTGGATCCTCTCCTTACGCCTATAAAAGGAAGGACCAGGGCCCTCTTAGAGGGGGTTGGCCGCGCGGGGACGAGGACGAGACAGGCGCTCGCGTGAGGCCGCTCGCTCCCTCCCCCGTGTGGACGCTTGTAACCCCCTACTGCAAGCGCACCCGACCTGGGCGCGGGACGAACACGAAGGCCGCGGGATTCCCACCTCTCTCACGCACGTCTTCGGCCACCTCACTTCCCCCCTTCACGCTCGGCCTCGCGCCGACCCATCTGGGCTGGGGCACGCGGCGACACTTCACTCGTCGGCTTAGGGACTGTCGGGGACCATAATTAGGGGTACCCTGAAGGCTCCTAATTCTCAGCTGGTAACCCCCATCAGCATAAAGCTGCAAAGGCCTGATGGGTGCGATTAAGTCAGGGATCAGTCCATTCGAGGGACTCGATCACGCCTCGCCCGAGCCTAGCCTCGGACAAGGGCAGCCGACCCCGGAGGTTCTCCGCCTCGCCCGAGGCCCCCCCTCCAACGGCGAACATATTTCTGGCTCGCCCGAGGCCCTGTCTTCGCCAAGAAGCAACCCTGACCAAATCGCCGCACCGACCGACCAAATCGCAGGAGCATTTAATGCAAAGGTGGCCTAACACCTTTATCCTGACGCGCGCCCCTCAGCCGATAGAGCCGAAGTGACCGCCGTCACTTCGCCGCTCCACTGACCGGTCTGACAGAAAGACAGCGATGCCTACGCCGCTCCGACTACGGTGCCACTTGATAGAGTGAGGCTGACAGGCAGTCAGGCCCGGCCGCACGCACCATAGGAAGCACCGCTCCGCCAGACCCAAGGCTCAGACTCGGGCTAAGCCCCGGAAGACGGCGAACTCCGCTCCGCCCAACCCAGGGCTCGGACTCGGGCTAAGCCCCGGAAGACGGCGAACTCCGCTCCGCCTGACCCAGGGCTCGGACTCGGGCTAAGCCCCGGAAGATGGCGAACTCCGCTCCGCCCGACCCAGGGCTCGGACTCGGGCTAAGCCCCAGAAGACGGCGAACTCCGCTCCGCCCGACCCAGGGCTCGGACTCGGGCTAAGCCCCGGAAGACGGCGAACTCCGCTCCGCCCGACCTAGGGCTTGGACTTGGGCTCAGCCCCAGAAGACGACGAGCTCCGCTTCGCCCGACCCCAGGACTCAAATTCCGCCCTGGCCTCAGCCAACGGCCTCCGCCTCGCCCGACCTAGGGGCTCAGGCTCGACCTCGGCCACGGAAGATGGATTCGACCCCGACCTCGGAGGAGCCTCCACATCGCCCCAACCTAGGGCGCAGGCCGGCCACGTCAACAGGAGGCGCCATCATTACCCTACTCCAAGCTGACTCAGGCTACGGGGAACAAGACCGGCGTCCCATCTGGCTCGCTCCGCCAGATAGGCAATGATGGCGCCCCGCACGCACCCTGACGATGGCGGCTCTCGGCCCCCTTACGGAAGCAAGAGGACGTCAGCAAGGACTCGACGGCCCCGACAACTGTCCCTCCGCCAGGCTCCAGCGCTCCTCCGACAGCCACGATATCACACAAACCAGGCGCCAAAATCTCTCCGGCCGCCACGATGGCGTGTACTTAGGGCGCTAGCTCTCCTCCGCTAGACACGTAGCACTCTGCTACACCCCCCATTGTACACCTGGATCCTCTCCTTACGCCTATAAAAGGAAGGACCAGGGCCCTCTTAGAGGGGGTTGGCCGCGCGGGAACGAGGACGAGACAGGCGCTCGCGTGAGGCCGCTCGCTCCCTCCCCCGTGTGGACGCTTGTAACCCCCTACTGCAAGCGCACCCGACCTGGGCGCGGGACGAACACGAAGGCCGCGGGATTTCCACCTCTCTCACGCACGTCTCCGGCCACCTCACTTCCCCCCTTCGCGCTCGGCCTCGCGCCGACCCATCTGGGCTGGGGCACGCGGCGACACTTCACTCGTCGGCTTAGGGACCCCCCGGTCTCGAAACGCCGACAGTTGGCACGCCAGGTAGGGGCCTGCTGCGTGTTGATGAACAGCTTCCTGTCAAGCTCCAGATGGGTAGTCTCCAGCAACCTCTCCGGCCCGGGACGGTGCTCCGTTTCGGGAGCCTTGAGTTCATGTCCCTCGACGGCAGCTACGACATGATACTCTTTCCACCGCCGGGCGACAGCGACAATGGCGGCCGACAGTCCGCCTGCCGGCGGCGGGATCGACGACGTCTTCCCCGCGTGGTGGAAGAACAACCTTCGAGCTCGCCCCGTCCTCTTCCCCGCCGACGGAGGAGGAGGCGGGGCAACCAAGGCCAAGCAGGAGGCGGCGCCTCATCGGCAGTCGAGCGAGTCGACAACGCCAGCACTCCAACGGGGGGCGCGCCGGGCATCGACCTCGCGCTTGAGACGAAGACGAGCGTTGTCTCCCCGTGACACGCCAATCCCGAGCAAACGGACGACGCCAGCACGCTCGCGAAAGGCTTGCTGGGTGTCACCCTCGTACCCGAGACGACGGTGCAGTCAGTCCCCGACGTGACTTCATCACCGCCCGTCGACCAAGAGGTACCGACCGATTCCCATCCCACGCCTTTCGGATTCAGCCTCGACCCGCCTAGCGGCTCCGTTTTGGCGGACGCTCTCGTAGAGGCGAATCCGAACCCTCTGGGGTTTCGTATGCGGTCACCTTGGGACCGGCTGACGGACGTCTCGACCTACGGGCCCTCTGGGTCCGAGGAAGACGACGAGCCCAGCTTCTGTTGGGATTTCTCCGGACTTGGCAACCCCAGTGCCATGCGGGACTTCATGACCGCATGCGACTACTGCCTTTCCGACTGTTCCGACGGTAGCCGTAGCCTCGGCGACGAGGACTGCGGCCCGAGCTGCGAATGTTTCCACGTCGATCTAGGGGGTCCCTCCGAAGGCAACCATCTCGGCATGCCGGAGGACGGTGATCTCCCTAGGCTGGTGCCTCGCATTGACATCCCACGGGAGCTAGCTGTGGTCCCCGCTCCGGCGGGGGGTCACGACCCACAGCTTGAGCAAATCCGCGGGGTGCAGGTCAGGCTCGACGAGGGAGCAGGAGCGCTTGAGCCAATCCGCCGGGACGTCGGGCAGGCATGGGCGGGCCAACCTCTGGCCGGAGAAATGCGTCATCTACCCCAGGGCTTCCTGCACCGCATCGCCGACGATGTCAGGGTCAGGCCGCCACCCGCATCCAGTGGGGTCGGCCAGAACCTGGCTGCAGCAGCAATGCTCCTCCGCGTGATGCCAGAGCCATCAACCACCGAGGGGCGGTGAATTCAGGGAGAGCTCAAGGATCTCCTGGAAGGCGCCGCGGTCCGGCGGGCCGAGAGCTCCGCCTCCCGAAGGCAGGGGTACCCCTCGGAACATCATGCCGCGACTTCCCAATTCATGCAGGAAGCCTCGGTCTACACCGGGCGCACGCGCAACACAGCGCCTGCGGCCCCGGGTCGCCTCGGCAACGAGCACCATCACCGCGACCGTCGGGCCCACCACGACGAGAGGGTGCGCCGAGGCTACCACCCCAGGCGTGGGGGACGCTACGACAGCGGGGAGGATCGGAGTCCCTCGCCCGAACCACCCGGTCCGCAGGCCTTCAGCCGGGCCATACGACGGGCGCCGTTCCCGACCCGGTTCCGACCCCCGACTACTATCACGAAGTACTCGGGGGAGATGAGACCGGAACTGTGGCTCGCGGACTACCGTCTGGCCTGCCAACTGGGTGGAACGGACGATGACAACCTCATCATCCGCAACCTCCCCCTGTTCCTCTCCGACATCGCTCGCGCCTGGTTGAAGCACCTGCCTCCGGGGCAGATCTCCAACTGGGACGACCTAGTCCAAGCTTTCGCCGGCAATTTCTAGGGCACATACGTGCGCCCCGGGAATTCCTGGGACCTCTGAAGCTGCCGACAGTAGCCGGGAGAGTCTCTCCGGGACTACATCCGGCGATTCTCGAAGCAGCGCACCGAGCTGCCCAACATCACCGACTCGGATGTCATCGGCGCGTTCCTCGCCGGCACCACCTGCCGTGACCTGGTGAGCAAGCTGGGTCACAAGACCCCCACCAGGGCGAGCGAGCTGATGGACATCGCCACCAAGTTCGCCTCCGGCCAGGAGGCGGTCGAGGCTATCTTCCGGAAGGACAAGCAGCCCCAGGGCCACCCATCGGAAGATGCCCCCGAGGCGTCAACTCAGCGCGGCGCCAGGAAGAAGGGCAAGAAGAAGTCGCAAGCGAAACGCGACGCCGCCGATGCGGACCTTGTCGCCGCCGCCGAGTAAAAGAACCCTCGGAAACCCCCCGGAGGTGCCAACCTCTTCGACAAGATGCTCAAGGAGCCGTGCCCCTACCACTAGGGGCCCGTCAAGCACACCCTTGAGGAGTGCGTCATGCTTCGGCGCCACTTCCACAGGGTCGGGCCACCCGCGGAGGGTGGCAGGGCCCGTGACGACGACAAGAAGGAAGATCACCAGGCAGGAGAGTTCCCCGAGGTCCGCGACTGCTTCATGATATACGACAGGCAAGCGGCAAACGCCTCGGCTCGGTACCGCAAGCAAGAGCGCCGGGAGGTCTGTTCGGTGAAGGTGGCGGCGCCAGTCTACCTAGACTGGTCCGACAAGCCCATCACCTTCGACCAAGCCGACCACCCCGACCATGTGCCGAGCCCGGGGAAATACCCGCTCGTCGTCGACCTCGTCATCGGCGACGTCAGGCTCACCAAGGTCCTCATGGACGAAGGCAGCAGCCTCAACATCATCTACGCCGAGACCCTCGGGCTTCTGCGTATCGATCTGTCCTCGGTCCGGGCGAGCGTTGCGCCTTTCCATGGGATCATCCCCGGGAAGCGCGTCCAGCCCCTCGGACAACTCGATCTTCCCGTCTGCTTCGGAACACCCTCCAACTTCCGAAGGGAGACCCTGACGTTCGAGGTGGTCGGGTTCCGAGGAACCTACCACGCGGTATTGGGGAGGCCATGCTACGCGAAGTTCATGGTCGTCCCCAACTACACCTACCTCAAGCTCAAGATGTCGGGCCCCAACGGGGTCATCACCGTCGGCCCCACGTACAAACACGCGTTCGAATGCGACGTGGAGTGCGTGGAGTACGCCGAGGCCCTCGCCGAGTCCAAGGCCCTCATCACCGACCTGGAGAGCCTCTCTAAGGAGGCGCCAGACGTGAAGCGTCATGCCGGCGACTTCGAGCCAGCAGAGACGGTTAAGTCCGTCCCCCTCGACCCCAGCAGCGACGCCTCCAAGCAAGTCCGGATCGGCTCCGGGCTTGATCCCAAATAGGAAGCAGTGCTCGTCGAATTTCTCCACGTGAACGCCGACGTCTTCGCGTGGAGTCCCTCGGACATGCCCGACATACCGAGGGATGTCGCCTAGCACTCGCTGGACATCCGAGCCGGAGCCCGACCTGTCAAGCAGCCTCTGCGCCGATTCGACGAGGAGAAGCGCAGAGCCATAGGCGAGGAGGTCCACAAGCTAATGGCGGCAGGGTTCATCAAAGAGGCGAAATGCGTCAAGCTCAATCCCGAAAAGTATGTCTTCGGGGTGCCCCGAGGCATGCTCTTGGGGTTCATCGTCTCCAAGCGGGGCATCGAAGCCAACCCGGAGAAGATCGCAGCCATCACCAGCATGGGGCCCATCAAGAACTTGAAAGGTGTACAGAGAGTCATGGGATGTCTTGCGGCCCTCAGCCTTTTCATCCCGCACCTCGGCAAAAGGGGCCTGCCTCTGTACCGCCTCGGGGCGAATAACGTTTCCCCCGGAAGCCTGCTCCCGAGACCTGCATCAACCCTCCGTCAAAATCGATGGCACGCCCGAGCCTGAGGCACCCTCGGCCCAGCCCGAGGCACCCTCGGCTCAGTCCGAGGCATCATCGGCACGGCCAGAGGCACCCTCAGCTCGGCCCGAGGCACCCTCGGCACCCGAGGGCGAGGCACTGCGCGTCGAGGAGGAGCGAGGCGGGGTCACGCCTAATCGAAGCTGGCAGACCCCGTACCTACAATATCTCCACCGAGGAGAGCTACCCCTCGACAGAGCCAAAGCTCAGCGGTTGGCGCGGCGCGCCAAGTCGTTCGTCTTGCTGGGGGATGGGAAGGAGCTCCACCACCGCACCCCGAGCCCTTGTTGGAGACACCCGGGGGCTACACGCACCCCTGGGAAGGGCCACTTGTCATCGCCAAAGTTCTGAAGCCCGGAACAAACGAACTGGCCGACGGTCAAGGCGAGGTCTGCACCAACACTTCGGACGTCTAACAGCTACGTCGCTTCTACCCTTAAGATGTTTTCAAGTTGTTCATATACCTCGCTCCCATGCAAAGTTTAGTCATCAAGGAAGGGTCAGCCTTGCCTCGGCAAAGCCCGACCCTCCCTCGGGGGCTAAAAGGGGGGAACCCCCTCTGCGTCGAAATTTTCCTCGAAAAAAGATCTTTTCTGCCAGAATGTCTTTCGTGCTTTTCGACTACTTCGAAAGTGGATCCTGAAAACGACGGAGTACACGAAAGCAGCCAAGGCTGACCGAGCTGAGGGACTCCTACGCCTCCGGGATACGGATACCTCACTCATCACCTTCTGCCATAAGTAACTCACGTTCGGATAAGTGATTCCGTGGACCGAACAAGTCTTCACGTTCGGAAGCTCTTCTGCCGGAGCGATTCTTCGAGCCTTCTCGACTACGTCGGTGACAGAACCCCATGGACGGGTAAGAGTGCGCGTAAGCGGCAAGGCCGACCGAGCCGAGGGACTCCTACGCCTCCGGGATACGGATACCTCACTCATCACCTTCCGTGAGAAGCAACTCTCGCTCGCACAAACAGTTCTGTTACCGACAAAAAAGTCCAGATACTCGAAACAAGAGGAAAGGAGACGCGGCTTTACAATACGGCGAGGGTGTGTTTCGGCCTCGGCGGCCGCAGAAAACACACGCTACAAGATAATCCGATCCTGCAGGCTTGGATCTTGACGGCTAAAGGGAGCAGCAGCGCCCTCGGCGTCGACAGCACCTTCGGCGAGGTCCGACCTAGCCTCGGACGGCGACGCGGTCCAAGGGTCTCCGCTCTGAAGGACAACGTCATCACCAAGCCCAGGCCATCGCCGCCAGGGTCTTCTCCGAGAATCTGGCCCGAGCAGGCGGCTCGGCCGGTCACCCCAGGGCCTCGGCCAGCTGTCCCCCAAGGACATCAGCCCGGCCCGAGGCCTCGGCAGACCAATTCCGGCGTCGGTCCCGCTAACGGATGACTCGGCCAGGCTCCGGCCGACCAGGTCTTCTTTTCGAGCCAACTCTGCCTCTGTTCGCGCTGGCACCGCTACCCCTGGCCTCGGCTCATCGAAGAGCGGCCGAGGGTTTCCTCTAACTAAGCAAGGGAAGCCTCGGACAACAAGGCTGACTGAGCCGAGGGACTCCTACGCCTCCAGGATACGGATACCTCACTCGTCACCTTTACACGGGGCGACTCACGCTTGGTGAAGCAGTTTAGACAACCAACAGGCGAGTCTTAGTGCTCGAAAATGAGGAAAAAACACAGCTCCGTGCCGAAATTACATACATGTTCAGGCCTCGACAGCCACAATGAACAAAAACACTGGCATTCGAAGTGCCATTGCAAATGGAACTCCGGTTCCACCTCCGTAGGTACGAACAACCCCACTCGATGGGGGAGGGGCCTGCGGAGCAACAGAAGACCGACGGGCGGCTCGCCGTCGCCCGCTCCGGCAGCGGCGACGACGATGACTTCTGCTCCGGGGGGCCAAACAGCGGCAGCGATGACCTCAGGGCGGATGCTGCTGCCAGGAGGCCCCCGCCCATGCCCAAACTCGTGAGGCAAGGACGGGCAGAAGGCCGTAGAGTTGGAGGTCGGTCCGTGGGCGGCCCTGGCTATCTCGTCGGCAGAGGAACCTCTTCCAGCTGCCGTGGCGGAAGCCGACGCCAAGAACGGCTCCGAAGCCACTCGGGTCCGAGAGCCAGGCACGCGGCAGCTGCCAGCGCCATGGACGACTACCGCCCTTCCCCCCGATCACTGAGGGAAGGAGCGGGCCACCGCCCACGCAGGGGCCGACCCCAACTCGGCACACTCCCCTCCCCAGCCCTGGTGATGAAAATCCTTGAGGCTGAGGGAGGGGCAGAGGCCGCGGCCCGGTTCGCTCTCCCCCGCCATCGAACTGGAGGTCACCATCTTGGGTGACCGCCGACGGAGGGGTGCGACCGGGCTACATGATGAAAATCCTTGAAGCCGAACGATGGCTGAAAGGTACCAACTCCCGCGAAGTTGCGTTCCTCCAACGATGAGGCGGAAAGACGGTGGGTATCCCCCATCCGGGGGCTTGGAAGGTGGAAAGACACGATGCATAAGGGAGCGCGAAGACATGGTCGCCTTCCAAGAGGGTCACCCTCCTTTTAAAGGCGACTCTCCCTACTTGCATTCCCAGCCGTCGTGGGCTGAGTCTTCTCCAACATGCTCCAAGGTCCTCCCCTACGGCGCGGGGGCTGGGTCCCACACGTCATGCAAGCCGGCCCAGAGCAGAAGAAGCCAAAACGCCGTGCGCGGTGCGTGCAACCGCCCAGCGGCTACAAGCGGCTCTCCACTTTTGCCTAGACCAGCGGGCGAAAGGCCGGGCAGCCATGCAGGCGGCATGCAACCGCGCCAAGTGGGCGCACCTCTCCGACTTCCAATGCGCCCAGCATGGAGGTCCAGGCCCACGCGTCATGCAACCGGTGCGCCGGTTGCTACGTGTGAGCAACTGCACCGCCACTCATGCCACTACCGCGCCTCCTCGACTGAGGAGTCAATACCGCGATTCGAGGCAACCCCGCAATGCCAGCCAAGCGCGACGGTCAAATACGGTCAAAAATGGGCCGACAGTAATGGTGGTGGCAGGCGGGCAGGAGCAGCGGTCACGTCGTCAGCCAAGCTTACGTCCCATCCGGGGGCAGCGAGAGAACCCTCTCCCACGGCGTGAAGACAACGCGCCCGTGTTCCGTTCCTCGAACAGCTCGCGCACGCGCAACGGCTGCCCCGCGAACCACTCGCCCCGTCGCATTAACTCCACGGCAGGACAGGCGGCAACTCTGGCAGAAGAAGCGAGCGACGCTTCGCCTTCGCCATGATGACCGCGTCAAAAAAGGTACGCCGCGTCATTCGATTTCGTATCCTTTTCCTTTTTCCTCTTTCTCTCTCTTGCAACAGGGACCGGGAAAGGGGGATACCCCGAAAAGGATCCTTCCCCATGAAGGAACCAGGCTCCGAGCCTCCCTACTGATCAGAGGTTCGAAGGCTGGCCCCTCGGAAGGGTTCAACAGCCGCCTCAAAGCACGTGGGCTCCACACCCACTACTGGTCAGAGGTTCAAAGGCCGGCCCCTCGGAAGGGCTCAACGGCCGCCTCAGGATACTCGGGCTCCGCGCCCACTACTGATCAGGGGTTCGAAGGCTGGCCCCCGAAGGGTTCACAGCCGCCTCAGACACTGAGCGAGGGATGACCATGGGTATGTTCGATACATAACCAAGGCTCGGGCTGCGCTCCCAAGGTACCCTAGGACATTTCCGAGACCAGCGGGAACGATCTTGTAACGGAATCCCATCAGAGGGAGGCATCGAGCCCTCGGACCCCGTCGCCAGGGGACCGGGTCCGGCAGATCACCCGCAGGTACTTTTGGGCGCGCCTCTGGGCCTCTAGCCGACCCCTAACGAATGGGGCACGGACGTCCGCTCGGATCACCCGCCTGCAGCTCACCGGAGACACCATGTTTGGCGCCCACCAAGGGCAACATGGCGCTCTCCCCCCCCCCACCTCCTTGCGGAAAGGCGACGCAGGGGCGTATGTAAAAAAGTCGAGTCTGTCCCTGATCATCCTCTCACCCTGTGCAGAGGCTCGGGGGCTGCTCTCGCAAACCCGGCTCTGGCCAAACTGTTGATAGCGTCAACATACCAGCCCAAGAACTTGGGACCCGACCGTACACCCGGGCTACAGCCAGCTCGCATGAGGGAACGACCAGACCAGCTGAAGCATTGCGCGAGGCGTTAAGACCTTGGAGGAGTCAAACCACTCCTCCGAGGCCTCGGGGGCTACACCCGGCGGGTGCACTCGCGCGCACCCACCGGAACAAAACACAACCGAGAAAGGTTGGTCCCCTTGCAAAAAAGTGCGACGAAAGCCTCCAAGCGAGTGCTAACACTCCCTTCGAGGCTCGGGGGCTACTGTCGGGGACCATAATTAGGGGTACCCTCAAGGCTCCTAATTCTCAGCTGGTAACCCCCATCAGCATAAAGCTGCAAAGGCCTGATGGGTGCGATTAAGTCAGGGATCAGTTCGTTCGAGGGACTCGATCACGCCTCGCCCGAGCCTAGCCTCGGACAAGGGCAGCCAACCTCGGAGGATCTCTGCCTCGCCCGAGGCCCCCCTCCAGCGGCGAACATATTTCCGGCTCGCCCGAGGCCCTGTCTTCGCCAAGAAGCAACCCTGACCAAATCGCCGCACCGACCGACCAAATCGCAGGAGCATTTAATGCAAAAGTGGCCTGACACCTTTATCCTAACGCGCGCCCCTCAACCGACAGAGCCGAAGTGACTGCCGTCACTTCGCCGCTCCACTGGCCGGTCTGACAGAAAGACAGCGCCGCCTGCGCCGCTCCGACTGCGGTGCCACTTGACAGAGTGAGGCTGACAGGCAGTCAGGCCCGGCCGCACGCACCATAGGAAGCTCCGCTCCGCCCGACCCAGGGCTCGGACTCGGGCTAAGCCCCGGAAGACGGTGAACTCCGCTCCGCCCGACCCAGGGCTCGGACTCGGGCTAAGCCCCGGAAGACGGCGAACTCCGCTCCGCCTGACCCAGGGCTCGGACTCGGGCTAAGCCCCGGAAGACGGCGAACTCCGCTCCGCCCGACCCAGGGCTCGGACTCGGGCTAAGCCCCGGAAGACGGCGAACTCCGCTCCGCCCGACCCAGGGCTCGGACTCGGGCTAAGTCCCGGAAGACGGCGAACTCCGCTCCGCCCGACCCAGGGCTCGGACTCGGGCTAAGCCCCGGAAGACGGCGAACTCCGCTCTGCCTGACCCAAGGCTTGGACTCGGGCTAAGCCCCGGAAGACGGCGAACTCCGCTCCGCCCGACCCAGGGCTCGGACTCGGGCTAAGCCCCGGAAGACGGCGAACTCCGCTCCACCCGACCCAGGGCTCGGACTCGGGCTAAGACCCGGAAGACGGTGAACTCCGCTCCGCCCGACCCAGGGCTCGGACTTGGGCTCAGCCCCAAAAGACAACGAACTCCGCTTCGCCCGACCCCAGGACTCAAATTCCGCCCTGGCCTCAGCCAACAGCCTCCGCCTCGCCCGACGTAGGGGCTCGGACTCGACCTCGGCCACGGAAGACGGACTCGACCCCGACCTCGGAGGAGCCTCCACATCGCCCCAACCTAGGGCGCAGGCTGGCCACGTCAACAGGAGGCACCATCATTACCCTACTCCAAGCTGACTCAGGCTACGGGGAACAAGACCGGCGTCCCATCTGGCTCGCTCCGCCAGATAGGCAATGATGGCGCCCCGCACGCACCCTGACGATGGCGGCTCTCGGCCCCCTTACGGAAGCAAGAGGACGTCAGCAAGGACTCGACGGCCCCGACAGCTGTCCCTCCGCCAGGCTCCAGCGCTCCTCCGACGGCCACGACATCACACAAACCGGGCGCCAAAATCTCTCCGGCCGCCACGATGGCGTGTACTTAGGGCGCTAGCTCTCCTCCGCTAGACACGTAGCACTCTGCTACACCCCCCATTGTACACCTGGAACCTCTCCTTACGCCTATAAAAGGAAGGACCAGGGCCCTCTTAGAGAAGGTTGGCCGCGCGGGAACGAGGACGAGACAGGCGCTCGCGTGAGGCCGCTCGCTCCCTCCCCCGTGTGGATGCTTGTAACCCCCTACTGCAAGCGCACCCGACCTGGGCGCGGGACGAACACGAAGGCCGCGGGATTTCCACCTCTCTCACGCACGTCTCTGGCCACCTCACTTCCCCCCTTCGCGCTCGGCCTCGCGCCGACCCATCTGGGCTGGGGCACGCGGCGACACTTCACTCGTCGGCTTAGGGACCCCCCGGTCTCGAAACGCCGATAGAAGTATACGCAAGACTTGCTCAAGCGGTTTGGGATGAAGGACACCAAGCCCGCAAAGACACCAATGGGAACCAACGGACATGTCGACCTCAACAAAGGAGGTAAGTCCGTTGATCAAAAGGCATACCGATCTATGATAGGGTCTTTACTTTATTTATGTGCTAGTAGACCAGATATTATGCTTAGCGTATGCATGTGTGCTAGATTTCAATCCGACCCAAGGGAGTGTCACCTTGTGGCCGTTAAGCGAATTCTTAGATTTCAATCCAAAGGGGTCTACCTTTGACTTAATTGGATATTCAGACTCCGACTATGCTGGATGTAAGGTCGATAGGAAGAGTACATCAGGGACGTGCCAATTTCTAGGAAGGTCCCTGGTGTCGTGGAGTTCTAAGAAACAAACTTCCGTTTCCCTATCCACCGCTGAGGCCGAGTACGTTGCCGCAGGACAGTGTTGCACGCAACTACTTTGGATGAGGCAAACTGTCAGGGACTTTGGCTACAATCTGAGCAAAGTCCCACTCCTATGTGACAATGAGAGTGCAATCCACATGGCGGACAATCCTATTGAACACAGCCGCACAAAGCATATAGACATCCGGCATCACTTTTTGAGAGACCACCAGCAAAAGGGAGATATCGAAGTGTTTTATGTTAGCACCGAGAACCAGCTAGCCGATATCTTTACCAAGCCTTTAGATGAGAAGACCTTTTGCAGGCTGCATAGTGAGCTAAATGTCTTAGATTCACGTAACTTGGATTGATATAGAGCATACATGTGTTTTATGCCTTTGATCATGTTCCTTTATGCATATTATTGTTTATTTGTGGTGCTCAAGTTGTACTCATGATCCCCGGACCTCACAAGTCCATGTGTGAATGATGCACATATCTAGGGGGAGAAATGCTACAACTTGACCCTTTGAGACAAACCATGTGCTTGAGTTGTCTTAATTTAGTCTCAAAGGAGGATTGAAAGAGAAATTGTGAACTTGGACCATGCAATACTTCCACTGCACTCCGATAAGAGGGTAACTTACTCCAAGTTCATCCCCGTGCTCTTATTGCCTTTTTACTCTTAGTTGAAGATTTTGGTGAGGCAATGGGATTTAAGGGCCAATAATAATCCCGTTTTGGTGCTTAATGCCAAAGGGGGAGAAATTAAGGCCAAAGCAAGAAATGGATCAGCTACCACTTGAGAATTTTGAAAATAGTAGAGTTAGAGTTTTTGTTTTGGCAAAATTCTCTTATTGTCTCTAATTATCAAAAGTTGGTCACTTGTGGGGAGAATGTTTGATTATGGGAAAAGGGGAAGTTTTTGAATCTTTGATCAATTTCTCTTGGAATACCTCTCTCTATGCCTCAACAAGTGACTTTGACTAAGAGATAGGAAATTGAGTTTGATTTGCAAAAACAAACCAAGTGGTGGCAAAGAATGATCCAAATATGTCAAATTTGAATCAAATACAAATTTTTGTTCTCATTTGCATTGATGTTGCACTTCTTTAGTTGCTTTTTGTTGTGTTGGCATAAATCACCAAAAAGGGGGAGATTGAAAGGGAAATGTGCCCTTGGGCCATTTCTATAAGATTTTGGTGATTATGTGCCCAACACACATTAAGGGAATGAGTATATGCCAAATGGTGGATAAAGTGCAAATCAACACTAAGGTATGATTCTAGACTTAGTACATTGGTTTTTGTGTACTAACTTATTTGTCTAAGTGCTAGAATCAGAGAAAATGCAATTGGAAAAGACTTGGCTCGAGCAGCCAAGATGTTGCTCAGTCTGGGTGCACCGGACAGTGTCCGGTGCGCCAGGCTGGCATCTAGTCAACTGGCTGCTCTCGGGTCTCGACGGCGGCGTACGGTTATAAATCACCAGACTGTCCGGTGGTGCACCGGACTGTCGGGTGAGTCGTCTGCGGCGAAGTCGCCGCTCTCGGGAACCAAGTAAACAGCGTACGGCTATAATTCACCGGACTGTCCGGTGAGCCAACGGTCGAGCGCGCCAACGGTCGGCCGCGCAATCCACGCGTGACGCGTGGCCGAGCCAACGGTCGGATGGGGGCACCAGACTGTCCGGTGTGCATCGGACAGTGTCCGGTGCGCCAACGGCTCCAAATCTTCAATGGTCGGCTACGCCAGAATAGGAAAGAAATCAGCACCGGACAGTGTCCAGTGCACCAACCGACAGAAGGAAAGAATTGCCTTCCTGGATTGCTCTCAACGGCTCCTAGCTGCCTTGGGGCTATAAAAGGGACCCTAGGCGCATGGAGGAGTACACCAAGCATACTTTGAGAATTCTTGATCATTCACACTTCGTCTTTGCGCACTCGTTTGACATTCTTAGTGATTTGAGCTCCGTTCTAGTGAGAACCTTGTGATATTCATTTGAGCTCAAGTCTTGGCCGTGTGTATGTGTGCGTATTGTGACGGAACCTCCCAAGTAATCAGGCCCACCTACAGTTGTCCTTGTCTAACAGACATCAGACACCCTGTAGATGTTCCTAAGTTACTTGACAAGCTCGGTATCTTTCCTTACCTCACCAGGAACGTTTCACCCGTCTTGCAGACATTACAGACCATCGGAGATGAAGATATGCGGAAGCGACTTACATTTATTTCAAAAAGCAAGCTTAAGGTATTTATTTACAGACTAGGCTAAAGTGAGTGCATAAAAGTAATAATTATACAAACCGGGGAGACACAAACTTCTCCCGAAGGACTAAAAACAAAAGATCTAAAGTGGAGGACCGAGTCCTCCCGCACTTCAATCCTGTTTCTCTTCGTTGGGAACCACCTTAGCACAGAAGCAGCAAAAGTCTGCTACTTCCCCACCTAAAAACAACAAAGGGATAAACCCTGAGTATGGAATTACTCAGCAAGTCTTACCCGACTAAGGAAAAGACTCTCAAGGGTATGCTGGATAATTAGGAGTCAAGGAGAGGCTTCACCAAAGATCAACTTATACTTTTGCAGAAGTAGCTTACTAAAGTAAGTCCTTACTTTCAATCTTTTAACGCCATATTAAGTATTAATAGACTCCATTAGCATCTAGTCTAATTTCACATCACATCAAGACAACATCATTTTTGCCCATAGTTTTCACATCCTGACTCTAGGTTGTAGAAAAGTGACCAAGTCTTCATAACCGCGAAGGTACGGCGATCCGAATCGATTATACTCAGCTGAGGATCTCCAATCACACGACATATGTAGCACTTAACCCTTGCATATGTCAACCCGCCACCGGGGTTCTTAAGACCGGATCAGGTTCACGCAAACCGAGAGCACAGATACACCACCGTCCAGCCTCTTGCCACGGAGGGTACACGCTACTCTCGCCACCGCTCCACTCCCATTTCGTGTTATCTTATTCCGGCCTTAGTCTGCCCGAGGCAAGGCTTACCCATGACGAGGCATGTGACCAGTTAAAGGGTCCTCGGTCAGCACGCCTACATACGCGTTAATCCTTAACCAACCTGGGTAGAACATCACCTGTTCCTACCCCCAAGTCTCAATTTAAGTATTTCCATCCTTAGGATTGTGTCTGTTCCTTAGGAGGAAAGAGCATCTCAGGGAACTTTGCAGTAAGATCCCACTATTGCTCCAAATGAAAATATTCTTGCGGGTAGAAGCCATCCTCTCCATGGTTAAATTGAGGACAACCTCTATCCACAAGATCTAAGCAAGGCTAAGCATTTTTGTAAATCATACTTTTGATACTTCACAGAAGTATCTAAACAGGTATGGATATCAAGGAAAGCAATGCATCAAAGGGTTTCAGGTAACTCCTATAAACCTAATGCACATTTCACTAGACTTAAAGTGTGCGAAAATTATTTAAAAACATCAAGGGAGGTGGCAAATGCACCGGGGCTTGCCTTTGTTATCAGAGGTGTCTTGCTCGGATCCACAGATATCAAAATAAAAACAGTTATCCGCTTGAGGATCAGAGGTGGGTGGTATCCCCTCTTCAAAAACTTCTTCTTCTTCTTCTTGCTCTAATATAATCATATACATGCATAAGAATGGATGTCATGGAATGCTCATGAGGATGCAAAGATAACATAAACTTATTATTTATGTCTTGAGTACAACTTTCCTTCACGGTACTCCGAGAACCTAGGGTTTCCGGAGTCAGTAAAGGAGTTCATGGAGCAGGGGGGGTGGTTTTGGGTTTAGTGATCAAACAAGGTTCAAATCAAACCAAACTCTACCCATGGCTTCTAAATAATGTGATAAGCTCACATAAAAAATTTGGGAAATTTTGGGCTTATTATTTATTTTCTAAAAAATCCAGAACCATTGGTTTAGGTTATTTTAAATATCCTAAAATTCCCTATTCAAACTAAAAATCATAAAACTATTTTTATTAAATACTATGGAAAATAACAAGCCTAGGAAAATTGGTCTCATATTTTTAGGATTTTCCTACCATTTTCTACAGTTTTTCAAAGTCCTGCTGAAAAAGAAAAAAGAAAAACTAGGAACAGCACTGGGCCGATTTCAAATCCAGCGGCCCAGGCCCGCGCGAAATCGCGCGCGCGCCCACGCCCGCGAGGCGACTTTGCGCAGAGGCCCTCGGCTTAACGGCTAAACAGAAATAGATCCGTTTACTATTGTTTTAAGTCACTGACAGTTCACGAAAAGGTCCCCGGGTTTCTGTCAATTCACAACTCGCAGTCCCCGACGGCGTTCAAGCACGGCCGCGCTCCGGCGAGCCAGCAGACCGGCCGAACGGGACAACGGCTGAGCTCTCCGAGCGGTGGACACGAAATTGGGGTTAGCCAGACCATTTCCCCTAACTTAATCGCACTAATGGTGGACTAGGGAGCTCCGGCCACGGGGGCCGTAAGCATCACGGCGAGACAGCCGTGTTCCCGGCGATGGGCGCCGGTCTAGTTCGATTCATTGGTTCGGTAAGCATCACGGAGGTATGAGCATGCTCAAACGAGGAAGCAAAGGGCAGGTACTGACCGGAGTTGGGCTGGCGACGGTGAACTCAACTCTACGGCGGCGGAAAACCGATTTGGGGGCAACGCGAAATTCGAGCGCTCGAGTGGATGATTGTGGCCGATTAGCGGTGGCTGGATGCGTAAGGATATGGTGAAGCCCACGGCGGGGTCAATTTATAGAACTCCGAAGCGGTGGCGCTTAATTTGATCACGATGTGTCGACGGCCGGAGAGGAGGAAGAAACACTGGCTTCGCGAGTACGTGGCCAACGACGTGGCGGTAACTCCGGTGAGCTACGGAGGGTTCAGAGAAGGTCATGGCGACACGGTGAAAGTGTAGAGCCACGCGGCACCCGGCCGAGAGGCGGCGGTCGACGACGAGTTCTTACCGCGGGCGGCGAGCTAGGGGGGGGAAACGTGCCGTGGCCGAGCGGGGTGACTTCCAGCTCACCGGCGTTGAGGACACGTATCGGCAGTGCTTATCCAAAGACCACCGAGCACGAATCATGACGAGTCGCGATCAACGGCGGCGGCTACCGGCGGTGAGGACGAAGGGATTCTTCTTCAGTTTAATCGGTCACTGTACCATGGCCATGCGTTCATCAGAGCTTCTGACCGAGCGAATTTAGAGTCCTTTTTCTCCAGATTTCCTGTGACAACAGGTCCCAGTCTCTGTACCAAAGTTGTAGTGCTACATACCAGCTACAACTCCATTATAGGACTTGATCACATTTGAGCACAGGATCATGCTCAAAACCTAGCTTGAAGTCGAGGTCAGTTCACTGCTTGTCTGAAAATTCAGACATAACAGCCTGACAGCCCAACTTTAGGCTGGGTTTTCTCTAAATTCTTCTTAACAACTAAGCTCACAACCTTAAGCAAAGTTGTTCTCCTATAATGGGTCTTCAACTTTGATGTGATGACCTAGGGTAAAAACCCTATACTTTGTAAGTTACAAAGCCCCAAAGTTGAGCCCATTCACTGATTTTCAGACTTAGAATAAACTCATATGAGGCCTATTTTGCATTTAGGTCCAAAACTTAGGGTTTTGCTTTCAAATCCACATATTTGTGATCCAATTGACTTAAAACACTTATTTGACTTGGTTTTTGCACTTTAGCCCAAAAGTGGACTACTTTTGCACTTAAGTCCCTAGGGTTTGGTTTTAGGGTTTTCCAGAGTGCTGATTAGGGTTTTTAATATCCCAGGGGTATAAATGTGATTCAATTTAGTGTTTGGGGATATTTCATGACTTTTCTCAAAAGTCCTAAGGTTTTTCTCAACTTGGGTTAAGTTTTACCCCTTTAACCACTATTTAGAGTTAAGTTCTTTAACTAGGGTCCTATTTGTAAAACTTTGAAACAATACAACTTGTTTGAAATTTTTGCCTAGTGAATGCACTCTAGGTGTGTCAAACATATGCACTGCCAATGCTTATGATGTCATGCTCAAGTTTTAGTTGTGGTAACACCAGGGGTGTTACATCCTTCCCCCCATAAAAGAATCTCGTCCCGAGATTTAAAGTCCTAGGGTGAGTAATGGAAAAGGAAATGTGTCACATTTTTATTTCCTTATTTCTGGTACAAGGCAGGGGTGGTGTGGGGGTTCACTCCTTTATTACACAGCTATACAAACTTTACAACTTACAAGAGGCTAGAAAGCCTGGGAAATTCTTATCTAAGAAGTCTTGGGTTTCCCATGTAGCCTCATCTTCTGAATGCTGGTTCCACTGTATCTTATAAAACTTGAGAGTCTTTCTCCGGGTAACCCTGTCCTTTTGATCCAGAACTCGAATGGGATGTTCCGAGTACGTTAAATCTGGTTCCAGGACAACATCAGTCACTTCAACGGTTCGATCGGGAACCCGTAGACATTTCTTCAATTGCGATACATGGAACACATTATGCACAGCAGACAATGTTTCGGGTAGCTGAAGTCGGTATGCCACTGGTCCACATTGCTCAAGTACCAGGAATGGACCAATGTATCTGGGTGCAAGTTTTCCTTTAACCCCAAAACGCGATACACCCTTCATTGGTGAAACTTTCAAGTAGACATAATCGCCTACCAGAAAACATAAGGGTTGTCGTCGTCGGTCTGCATAACTCTTTTGTCGAGTCTGAGCTTTCTTCATATTATGAATAATTTTCTGAACTTTTTCTTCGATTTCTTTTACCATATCAGGCCTAAAGAAGTATCTTTCTCCAGGTTCAGACCAATTTAGCGGAGTTCGACACCGTCGCCCATATAAAGCTTCAAAAGGTGCCATCATGATACTTTCCTGATAACTGTTATTGTATGAGAACTCTGCTAGGGGCAAACATTCATCCCATTTTTGCGGGAAGTCCAGAACACATGCCCGCAGCATATCCTCGAGGATTTGATTTACTCTCTCAGTCTGTCCACTGGTTTGAGGATGATAGGCCGAACTGTGGAGCAACTTAGTACCCAGGGATTTATGAAGTTCTTCCCAGAATTTGGATACGAATGGAGGTCCACGATCCGACACTATAGTTTTCGGAATACCATGTAGACTGAGAATACGGGTAATGTATAATGCTGCATAAGTGGCTACTGTATATGTGACCTTGACAGGTAAGAAGTGGGCAATCTTGGTGAGTCGATCAACGATAACCCAAATAGAATCATACCCTTTGGCCGTCCTGGGCAATCCCACGATGAAGTCCATGCTTATGTCTTCCCATTTCCATGTTGGTATTGATAATGACTGCAATGGACCGGCAGTTTTCATGTGTATGGCCTTGACACGTCTGCAAGTGTCACACTTAGCCACATAGCGTGCAATTTCAATCTTCATCTTCGTCCACCAGTAATGTTGCTTTAAATCTTGGTACATTTTAGTGCTTCCCGGATGAATGGAATAGCGACTAAGATGCGCTTCATCTAAGATTTGCTGGCGGAGTTCTTCATTCTTCGGCACTACTATGCGGTTGTTGAACCATAACACACCTTGATCATCTTCCTTGAAACATTGGGCTGTTCCAGCCCTGATCTTCTCTCGTATGTGCTTCATGCCCAGATTATCCTTTTGAGCATCAATTATCCTTTGCAAAATGGTTGACTCAAGCTTTAGTTGATTCAGAGTCCCATGCTGGATTATCCCCAGGTTTAACTTCTCCATTTCTTGACACAAAGTGTTTTCGGAGGTCTTTACCATCAGACAGTGGCAGGAAGTCTTGCGACTCAATGCATCTGCCACCACATTGGCCTTACCTGGGTGATAATGGATTTCCAGTTCATAATCTTTAATGAGCTCAAGCCATCGTCTTTGCCTCATGTTTAACTCTGACTGGGTAAATATATACTTCAAACTCTTATGATCTGTATATATGTGACAAATATTTCCCAGCAGATAGTGACGCCATATTTTTAGGGCATGAACCACAGCAGCTAGCTCTAAATCATGTGTTGGATAATGCTCTTCGTGTCGGCGTAACTGCCTTGAAGCATACGCAATTACTCGGCCTTCTTGCATTAGCACACAGCCGAGTCCACTGCCTGACGCATCACAATATACATCAAAAGGTTTAGTGATGTCCGGTTGAGCCAATACCGGAGCAGTGGTCAATAGTGTCTTCAGTTGCTCAAAGGCTTCATTACATTTAGAAGACCAATTGAACTTAGTATCATTCTTCAATAAACTTGTGATTGGCTTCACAAGCTTAGAAAAATCAGGTATGAATCTGCGATAGTATCCTGCTAGTCCAAGAAAACTCCGGACTTGGTGAACAGTTGTTGGAGGTTTCCACTCCAGAATATCCTTGACCTTGCTAGGATCTACCGCAATTCCTTTGGCTGACAACACGTGCCCCAGAAATTGAATTTCCTCCAGCCAGAACGCGCACTTGCTGAACTTGGCATATAGCTGATGTTCCCTCAGGCGCGTTAACACAATCCGTAAGTGCTGAGCATGCTCCTCTTCATTTTTAGAATATATCAAAATATCGTCGATGAAGACCACCACGAACTTGTCTAACTCGGGCATGAACACCGAGTTCATCAAATAGGTGAAGTGGGCAGGAGCATTTGTGAGCCCGAAAGACATTACTAGATATTCGAACAATCCATACCGCGTAGTGAATGCGGTCTTCGGTATATCCTCGGGCCGAATACGGATTTGATGATAGCCCGACCTGAGATCAATTTTGGAAAACACCCTCGCCCCAGTCAGTTGATCAAATAAGATGTCGATCCTTGGAAGAGGGTACTTATTCTTGATGGTGACCTCATTCAGGGGCCGATAGTCCACGCACATGCGCAAGGTTTGATCCTTCTTCTTCACAAAGATGGCGGGACAACCCCATGGGGACGAGCTTGGCCAGATAAATCCCTTATTCAGCAGATCTTGTAATTGAATCTTCAATTCTGCTAACTCATTAGGGGGCATACGGTACGATCTTCGAGAGATAGGAGCCGTACCGGGCTTTAGCTCAATTACGAACTCTACATCTCTTTCAGGGGGTAGTCCAGGCAAATCTTCCGGAAATACATCTGGAAACTCACATACTACCGGAATGTTCTTGATCTCCGGTACAATGGCTTCAAATATTCTACCAGAAGCTTTGACTGGATTGGTTTTGGGGAGAGACAAGAGAATTTCTTCTTGATTATAACTCAACCTGACGGTTCTGAGTTCAGTGTTGAGAATGGCCTTGTGTTGAGTTAACCAATTCATCCCCAAAATTACATCTATATCCTGGCCTTTTAGAACAATCATGTTAGCAAGAAAGTTCCGTCCGGCCATAGTTACTGGCACTCCATAGGCCACTTCTTTAGTAAAAATATGTCCCCCAGGTGAATGAATTTTAAATCCCTCTTTTGATTCATGACATGCAATGTGATGTTGCTCCACAAATGTCTTACTAATGAAGGTATGCGAAGCACCAGAATCAAAAAGAATGATTGCAGGGTAACTGGCCACAGGGAACGTACCCATCATCACCGGCTCTCCCTCCGGTGTGGCAGCCACTTGCGTATAATATACTCGCCCCGTTTTCTTAGTATTCTTGCCCGAAGTACTTCCCTTGCCTGGAGCAGAATTTCCCGACCCTTGCTGGTTATTAGCCTGATTTTGCCGAGGATAGGGGCAATCTTTGATAAAATGCCCAGATTTGCCACAGTTAAAACATCCAGTTGAAGAACTTGGCAGAGCAGGGAATCGAGTGCCTGGGGCACCCGGCTGACTTTGGACAGTAGGGGCTTTGTTGGGACGAATAATTATGGGCTGCTTGAAAGGGAAAGATGGTGCACTTGGACGGTTCTGGTTAGAGGGCCGGAGAATGAACCGTTGCCTCTTTACCGGGCCCTGACTAGGCCGATCACCACTGAATCCCTTACTTTTCCCAGAATTTGCATATTTGGCCTCCACAGATAAGGCTGTGCTGATAGCCTTTCCATAAGTAAGATCAATACATGCAGCCATTTTTCGCTGCATCCGGTCGTTCAGACCTCTCATAAAACAATTCCTTTTCTTCAAGTCTGTGTTCACCTGATCAATTGCGTATTGTGACAGGTGATTGAATTTGTTGAGATACTGGTTAACAGTATCTCCCCCTTGCTTCAATTTCATGAACTCTTCTTGCTTCATGTGCAGCACTCCCTCAGGAATATAATGCTCGCGGAATGCTGCTTTGAACTCGTTCCATGTAATTTGATGGTTGTCCGGTTGGATAGCCACAAAGTTCCCCCACCAAGTACTGGCAGGGCCTCGGAGTTGCTGTGCCGCAAACAAAGGCTTCTGGGTTTCCGAACAACGGAGAAGGCCAAATTTCTGTTCTATGACCCGTATCCATTCGTCGGCTTCGAGCGGGTCTTCTGCTTTGATAAAGAGAGGTGGACGAGTCTCGGAGAAATCCAGATACGTAGTCTCACGGGGACCTTGTGGAAAACCTCTTCCTGCTTGTTGCTGGAGCTGTTGCTGACCCGCCATCTCCCTCAGGAAGCGGGTATTGTCGGCTGTAGCATTTACCAAGGCAGCGATTGCCTCGGCAAGCGTGGGTGGAACGGGAGGTGGATTCGGGGTAGCATCCCGACCCCCGGATGTTCCGGCTGCATCCTGTCCGCGAGTCCGGGTCGGCATCTGAGGCAAAAACATTTGAATAAACATAATGTGCCAAAGAAAACCTTCCGTTTTACATTACTGTAAAGAGTAATGGTACAGACTCGACATTACACAACAGGATACATTACCCATTTTACAAAAGTTTAACCTATTATACAACCGTACACCCTACAATACACTACTCTAATATAACAGTACACCCTACAATACACTACTCTACTCTTATTACACCACTAGTCCTGTTTTCCGTTGCTTTTGGCGGCTTCATCATCAGGTGTGGGAGTCCAGACGTCAACCAACCTCAAAGAAGGAGGGGGTTCATACAGGTCTAATTCCCCACCCAACGCGCGTCCCGCAACGTGAGAAGGTCCGGCTTCCGCCTCAGCAGAGGGTGTAGGCTCACTAGGGTGTAGTTGCGAGTAGAGCACATGGACTTCCTCATGCAATGTATTGCAGTAAACCTGCAGGTTGTCGACAGCTGAGCTGAGTTCTTTAACTCGGGCCTGAGCCCTTGCCTCCTTGGCCCATGCCAATGAACGAGATTGAACAACCCAATCGAGTGCCAAATCCCGATCTGCCAGCTGGTCTTGTAGATGGCGAACGTCTCTTCGTAACTCATTTATACGGTCACCATCTCCAATCCATATAGCTGTCCTGCGGCGGAGTTCCAATTGGAGCCTGCTTACTTCTGCTTCCAGATCCCCTATAGGATCATTGCTCCCGCTACTACTATCTACATCTCGCGGAGCAAGTTGATGTCGAGGTACTCCAATTGGTCCAGTCGACTTACGCGCGGTCTTTCTTGTGCGCGGCAGCATTTTCTAAGGGGGAAATTTATTAGTATAATTCTTAGCATGATGCATGAGTAAGTACAGAATCAACCTTGGTTGATTCAACCTTCTATACATTGCACTCTTCCTATCTGGTCTTTAAGATAAACTCTTCAGAATACTTAGGTAAGAAGAGAAAAGAGTCTTTAGGTAAGACTTTTGAAAATCTTTTTGAAGATGCCTTAATATCTGCAAAGAAGGGCTACGCTCCGATACCAGCTGTGACGGAACCTCCCAAGTAATCAGGCCCACCTACAGTTGTCCTTGTCTAACAGACATCAGACACCCTGTAGATGTTCCTAAGTTACTTGACAAGCTTGGTATCTTTCCTTACCTCACCAGGAACGTTTCACCCGTCTTGCAGACATTACAGACCATCGGAGATGAAGATATGCGGAAGCGACTTACATTTATTTCAAAAAGCAAGCTTAAGGTATTTATTTACAGACCAGGCTAAAGTGAGTGCATAAAAGTAATAATTATACAAACCGGGGAGACACAAACTTCTCCCGAAGGACTAAAAACAAAAGATCTAAAGTGGAGGACCGAGTCCTCCCGCACTTCAATCCTGTTTCTCTTCGTTGGGAACCACCTTAGCACAGAAGCAGCAAAAGTCTGCTACTTCCCCACCTAAAAACAACAAAGGGATAAACCCTGAGTATGGAATTACTCAGCAAGTCTTACCCGACTAAGGAAAAGACTCTCAAGGGTATGCTGGATAATTAGGAGTTAAGGAGAGGCTTCACCAAAGATCAACTTATACTTTTGCAGAAGTAGCTTACTAAAGTAAGTCCTTACTTTCAATCTTTTAACGCCATATTAAGTATTAATAGACTCCATTAGCATCTAGTCTAATTTCACATCACATCAAGACAACATCATTTTTGCCCATAGTTTTCACATCCTGACTCTAGGTTGTAGAAAAGTGACCAAGTCTTCATAACCGCGAAGGTACGGCGATCCGAATCGATTATACTCAGCTGAGGATCTCCAATCACACGACATATGTAGCACTTAACCCTTGCATATGTCAACCCGCCACCGGGGTTCTTAAGACCGGATCAGGTTCACGCAAACCGAGAGCACAGATACACCACCGTCCAGCCTCTTGCCACGGAGGGTACACGCTACTCTCGCCACCGCTCCACTCCCATTTCGTGTTATCTTATTCCGGCCTTAGTCTGCCCGAGGCAAGGCTTACCCATGACGAGGCATGTGACCAGTTAAAGGGTCCTCGGTCAGCACGCCTACATACGCGTTAATCCTTAACCAACCTGGGTAGAACATCACCTGTTCCTACCCCCAAGTCTCAATTTAAGTATTTCCATCCTTAGGATTGTGTCTGTTCCTTAGGAGGAAAGAGCATCTCAGGGAACTTTGCAGTAAGATCCCACTATTGCTCCAAATGAAAATATTCTTGCGGGTAGAAGCCATCCTCTCCATGGTTAAATTGAGGACAACCTCTATCCACAAGATCTAAGCAAGGCTAAGCATTTTTGTAAATCATACTTTTGATACTTCACAGAAGTATCTAAACAGGTATGGATATCAAGGAAAGCAATGCATCAAAGGGTTTCAGGTAACTCCTATAAACCTAATGCACATTTCACTAGACTTAAAGTGTGCGAAAAGTATTTAAAAACATCAAGGGAGGTGGCAAATGCACCGGGGCTTGCCTTTGTTATCAGAGGTGTCTTGCTCGGATCCACAGATATCAAAATAAAAACAGTTATCCGCTTGAGGATCAGAGGTGGGTGGTATCCCCTCTTCAAAAACTTCTTCTTCTTCTTCTTGCTCTAATATAATCATATACATGCATAAGAATGGATGTCATGGAATGCTCATGAGGATGCAAAGATAACATAAACTTATTATTTATGTCTTGAGTATAACTTTCCTTCACGGTACTCCGAGAACCTAGGGTTTCCGGAGTCAGTAAAGGAGTTCATGGAGCAGGGGGGGTGGTTTTGGGTTTAGTGATCAAACAAGGTTCAAATCAAACCAAACTCTACCCATGGCTTCTAAATAATGTGATAAGCTCACATAAAAAATTTGGGAAATTTTGGGCTTATTATTTATTTTCTAAAAAATCCAGAACCATTGGTTTAGGTTATTTTAAATATCCTAAAATTCCCTATTCAAACTAAAAATCATAAAACTATTTTTATTAAATACTATGGAAAATAACAAGCCTAGGAAAATTGGTCTCATATTTTTAGGATTTTCCTACCATTTTCTATAGTTTTTCAAAGTCCTGCTGAAAAAGAAAAAAGAAAAACTAGGAACAGTACTGGGCCGATTTCAAATCCAGCGGCCCAGGCCCGCGCGAAATCGCGCGCGCGCCCGCGCCCGCGAGGCGACTTTGCGCAGAGGCCCTCGGCTTAACGGCTAAACAGAAATAGATCCGTTTACTATTGTTTTAAGTCACTGACAGTTCACGAAAAGGTCCCCAGGTTTCTGTCAATTCACAACTCGCAGTCCCCGACGGCGTTCAAGCACGGCCGCGCTCCGGCGAGCCAGCAGACCGGCCGAACGGGACAACGGCTGAGCTCTCCGAGCGGTGGACACGAAATTGGGGTTAGCCAGACCATTTCCCCTGACTTAATCGCACTAATGGTGGACTAGGGAGCTCCGGCCACGGGGGCCGTAAGCATCACGGCGAGACAGCCGTGTTCCCGGCGATGGGCGCCGGTCTAGTTCGATTCATTGGTTCGGTAAGCATCACGGAGGTATGAGCATGCTCAAACGAGGAAGCAAAGGGCGGGTACTGACCGGAGTTGGGCTGGCGACGGTGAACTCAACTCTACGGCGGCGGAAAACCGATTTGGGGGCAACGCGAAATTCGAGCGCTCGAGTGGATGATTGTGGCCGATTAGCGGTGGCTGGATGCGTAAGGATATGGTGGAGCCCACGGCGGGGTCAATTTATAGAACTCCGAAGCGGTGGCGCTTAATTTGATCACGATGTGTCGACGGCCGGAGAGGAGGAAGAAACACTGGCTTCGCGAGTACGTGGCCAACGACGTGGCGGTAACTCCGGTGAGCTACGGAGGGTTCAGAGAAGGTCATGGCGACACGGTGAAAGTGTAGAGCCACGCGGCACCCGGCCGAGAGGCGGCGGTCGACGACGAGTTCTTACCGCGGGCGGCGAGCCAGGGGGGGAAACGTGCCGTGGCCGAGCGGGGTGACTTCCAGCTCACCGGCGTTGAGGACACGTATCGGCAGTGCTTATCCAAAGACCACCGAGCACGAATCATGACGAGTCGCGATCAACGGCGGCGGCTACCGGCGGTGAGGACGAAGGGATTCTTCTTCAGTTTAATCGGTCACTGTACCATGGCCATGCGTTCATCAGAGCTTCTGACCGAGCGAATTTAGAGTCCTTTTTCTCCAGATTTCCTGTGACAACAGGTCCCAGTCTCTGTACCAAAGTTGTAGTGCTACATACCAGCTACAACTCCATTATAGGACTTGATCACATTTGAGCACAGGATCATGCTCAAAACCTAGCTTGAAGTCGAGGTCAGTTCACTGCTTGTCTGAAAATTCAGACATAACAGCCTGACAGCCCAACTTTAGGCTGGGTTTTCCCTAAATTCTTCTTAACAACTAAGCTCACAACCTTAAGCAAAGTTGTTCTCCTATAATGGGTCTTCAACTTTGATGTGATGACCTAGGGTAAAAACCCTATACTTTGTAAGTTACAAAGCCCCAAAGTTGAGCCCATTCACTGATTTTCAGACTTAGAATAAACTCATATGAGGCCTATTTTGCATTTAGGTCCAAAACTTAGGGTTTTGCTTTCAAATCCACATATTTGTGATCCAATTGACTTAAAACACTTATTTGACTTGGTTTTTGCACTTTAGCCCAAAAGTGGACTACTTTTGCACTTAAGTCCCTAGGGTTTGGTTTTAGGGTTTTCCAGAGTGCTGATTAGGGTTTTTAATATCCCAGGGGTATAAATGTGATTCAATTTAGTGTTTGGGGATATTTCATGACTTTTCTCAAAAGTCCTAAGGTTTTTCTCAACTTGGGTTAAGTTTTACCCCTTTAACCACTATTTAGAGTTAAGTTCTTTAACCAGGGTCCTATTTGTAAAACTTTGAAACAATACAACTTGTTTGAAATTTTTGCCTAGTGAATGCACTCTAGGTGTGTCAAACATATGCACTGCCAATGCTTATGATGTCATGCTCAAGTTTTAGTTGTGGTAACACCAGGGGTGTTACACGTATTGCTGTGGATTTGTGTGTGTTGCTTCCCTCCCTTACTCTAGTGCTTTCACTTTGATCCTTATTGTAAAGGCGAGAGACTCCAAGTTGTGGAGATTCCTCGCAAACGGGAAAGAGTAAAGAAAAGAAGAACACCGTGGTATTCAAGTTGATCATTGGATCACTTGAGAGGAGTTGAGTGCAACTCTCGTCCATTGGGACGCCACAACGTGGAGTAGGCAAGTGTTGTACTTGGTCGAACCACGGGATAAATCCTCGTGTCTCTTGTGCTTGTTCTCACTGTGTCTATTGTGCTTCACAAGAGCTCTCCTTAGCCACTTGATTTCATTGTGCTAACTCCTAATCAAGTTTTGTGGCTTTAAGTTTCAAGTTTTTACAGGATCACTTATTCACCCCCCTCTAGGTGCTCTCAATTGGTATTGGAGCCGTTCTCTTCAAGAAAGGGACTAATCGCCCGAAGGGATGGATCCTAAGGGAAAGGGGATGGTGATCAACGACAAGGAGAAGGAGTCCTTCATCAATGAGCCAAAAGACGACAAGCCCACTGACTCGGGCTCAAGTCATAAGAAGAAGCACGGGAAGAAGAAGAGGTGTATCAAGAAGATCGTCTACTACGACGACAGCGACGAGTCTTCCTCTTCCCAAAACGACGACGACGACAACGACTATGAGAAAAAGAAGACGGTTAACTCGAACTTTTCTTTTGATTACTCTCGTATTCCGCATAATTCAAATGCACATTTGCTTTCCATTCCTCTTGGTAAACCTCCACACTTTGATGGAGAGGACTACGGATTTTGGAGTCACAAAATGCGTAGTCACTTGTTCTCTCTTCATCCAAGTATAAGGGAGATAGTAGAAAATGGAATGCATTTTGATAGTTCTGATAATCCCATGTTTATTAATGAACAAATTCACAAAAATGCACAAGCTACCACTGTTCTTTTAGCATCATTGTGTAGGGAAGAGTACCATAAGGTGAGCGGCTTGGATAACGCCAAGCAGATTTCGGACACCCTCAGGATCTCGCATGAGGGAAATGACGTCACCATGCTCACCAAGATGGAGTTAGTGGAGGGCAAACTAGGAAGGTTCGCAATGATCAGGGGAGAGGAGCCAACCCAAACATATAACAGGCTCAAGACCCTGGTCAACAAAATAAGGAGCTATGGAAGCACGAGATGGACGGGCCACGACGTCGTCCGCCTAATGCTAAGGTCTTTCACTGTCCTTGATCCACATCTTGTAAATTCTATTCGTGAAAATCCTAGGTACACCAAGATGTCGCCCGAGGAAATACTTGGAAAGTTCGTAAGCGGGCGAATGATGATCAAGGAGGCGAGATACGTTGATGAGGCGTTGAATGGCCCAATCCACGAGCCTCAAACCGTTGCTCTCAAAGCAACAAGTAGCAGGGAGGCGCAACCTAGCAAGGTGGCGCAAGTTGAGGCGGCGGGGCTCAACGAAGAAGAAATGGCCCTCATCATCAAGCGCTTCAAGACGGCGCTAAAGGGTCGCAAGGAGCATCCCAACAAAAGCAAGACGAAGGGAAGCGCTCCTACTTCAAGTGTGGTAAGATTGGTCACTTTATTGCTAACTGTCCCGATAATGATAGTGACCAGGATCAAGAAAAGAAGAGGGAAAAGAAGAAGACTTACAAGAAGGCTAAAGGCGAGGCACACCTTGGCAAAGAGTGGGACTCGGATTGTTCTTCGTCTGACTCCGACGATGATGGACTCGCCGCCACCGCCTTCAACAAATCATCCCTCTTCCCCAACGAGCATCACACCTGTCTCATGGCAAAAGAGAAGAAGGTAAGCACTCACAATACTAGTACTTACGCTCCTTCAAGTGATGATGAATCTAGTGATGATGAAATATACTATGCATGTTTATTCAAAGGATTAGATAGAACCAAAATTGATAAGATCAATGAATTGATTGATGCCTTGAATGAGAAGAATAGACTTTTAGAAAAGCAAGAAGATCTTTTGTATGAAGAGCATGATAAATTTGTAAATGCGCAAAATTCTCTTGCTTTAGAAGCTAAAAGAAATGAAATGCTTTCATGTGAATTATCTACGTGCCATGAATCTATTTCTAGCTTAAGGAGTATCAATGATGACTTGAAGGCTAAGTTAGAAATAGCTAATAAATCAACCTCTTGTATAGAACATGTTGTAATTTGCAATAGGTGTAAAGATTTTAATGTTGATGCTTGTAGTGAACACCTAGTTTCCATTTCTAAATTAAATGATGAAGTGGCTAGTCTTAATGCTCAACTTAAGACTAGCAAAAATGAATTTGATAAACTAAAATTTGCAAGGGATGCCTACACTACTAGTAGACACCCCTCAATTAAGGATGGGGTTGGCTTTAAGAGGGAAGCCAAGAACTTAACAAGTCATAAGGCTCCCATCCCTGCTAAGGAGAAAGGGAAGGCTCCTATGACTAGTAGCAATCAAAAGAATCATGCCTTCATTTATAGCGATAGGAAATTCTCTAGAAATGCTTATAGGAATTATTCTTATGATTCACATGCTATGACTGCTTTTAGTTCTTCTATGCATGGTAGAAATATGGCTATGAAATATTCTAGAAATGTTCATTATGATAGGAGTTATAATGCTTTTGACTCACATGCCATGACCACTTCAAGTTCTAATAGTAGGCCTAGGAGAAATTTTATGTCTCATGCTCCTAAGAATGTGTGTAATGAATCTACTGCTATATTTCTTGCATGCAATACTAAATTTATTCTTTCATGTAAAAATAAAAAGGTGATTGCTAAAAAAGTGGGAGCCAAATGCAAGGGAGACAAGACTTGCATTTGGGTCCCTAAGGCTATTGTAACTAACCTTGTAGGACCCAACAAGAGTTATGTACCTAAAACCCAAGCCTAATTTTCCTTGCAGGTTTATGCATCTGGGGGCTCAAGCTGGATTATCGACAGCGGATGCACAAACCACATGACGGGGGAGAAGAAGATGTTCACCTCCTACGTCAAGAACAAAGATTCCCAAGACTCAATAATATTCGGTGACGGGAATCAAGGCAAGGTTAAAGGACTAGGAAAAATAGCTATTTCTTCCGAGCATTCTATTTCTAATGTGTTTTTAGTAGAATCGCTCGGATATAACTTGTTGTCCGTTAGTCAATTATGTAATATGGGTTACAACTGCTTATTTACAAACGTAGATGTGTCTGTCTTTAGAAGAAGTGATGATTCATTAGCGTTTAAGGGTGTACTAGACGACAAACTCTAATTAGTTGATTTTTCGAAAGAGGAGGCCGATCTAGATGCATGCTTAATCGCTAAGACTAGCATGGGCTGGCTGTGGCATCGCCGTCTAGCACATGTAGGGATGAAGAACCTTCACAAGCTTCTAATGGGAGAACATGTGGTAGGTCTAACAAATGTAACTTTCGAAAAAGATAGACCTTGTGCAGCTTGTCAAGCAGGTAAACAAGTGGGAAGTGCTCATCACATCAAGAATGTGATGACTACATCAAGACCTCTAGAGCTATTGCATATGGACCTCTTCGGACCCGTCGCCTACCTCAGCATCGGGGGAAGTAAGTATGGTCTTGTTATTGTTGATGATTTTTCCCGCTTCACTTGGGTATTCTTTTTGCAGGATAAATCTGAAACCCAAGAGACCCTCAAGCACTTCCTAAGGAGAGCTCAAAATGAATTTGAGCTCAAAGTGAAGAAGATAAGGAGCGACAACGGGTCCGAGTTCAAGAACCTGCAAGTGGAGGAGTTTCTTGAGGAGGAAGGAATCAAGCATGAGTTCTCCGCTCCCTACACACCACAGCAAAATGGTGTGGTAGAGAGGAAGAACAGGACGCTTATAGACATGGCGAGGACGATGCTTGGAGAATTCAAGACGCCCGAGCGGTTTTGGTCGGAAGCTGTGAACACGGCTTGCCACGCCATAAACCGAGTCTACCTTCATCGAATCCTCAAGAAGACATCTTACGAGCTTCTAACCGGTAACAAACCCAATGTTTCGTATTTCCGAGTTTTTGGGAGTAAATGCACATTCTGGTGAAGAAAGGTAGAAATTCAAAATTTGCTCCCAAAGTTGTAGAAGGTTTTTTGTTAGGTTATGACTCAAATACAAAGGCGTATAGAGTCTTCAACAAATCATCGGGTTTGGTTGAAGTCTCTAGCGACGTTGTATTTGATGAGACTAATGGATCTCTAAGAGAGCAAGTTGATCTTGATGATATAGATGAGGATGATGTTCCAACGGACGCAATTCGTACCATGGCGATTGGAGACGTACGACCACAGGAACACAAGGAGCAAGATCAACCTTCTTCCTCAACGATGGTGCAACCCCCAACTCAAGATGACGAACAGGTCCCTCAAGAAGAGGCGTGTGATCAAGGGGGAGCACAAGATGTCCGAGTTGAAGAGGAAGAAGCACCACAGGCCCCTCCAACTCAAGTTCGAGCGATGATTTAAAGGAACCATCGCGTCGACCAGATTTTGGGTGACATTAGCAAGGGAGTAACAACTCGCTCTAGATTACCTAATTTTTGTGAGCATTACTCTTTTGTCTCTTCTATTGAGCCTTTCAGGGTAGAAGAGGCCTTGCTAGATCCAGACTAGGTGTTGGCCATGCAGGAAGAGCTCAACAACTTCAAGCGAAATGAAGTTTGGACACTGGTCCGTCGTCCCAAGCAAAACGTTGTGGGAACCAAGTGGGTGTTCCGCAACAAATAGGACGAGCACGGGGTGGAGACAAGGAACAAGGCTCGACTTGTGGCAAAAGGTTATGCCCAAGTCGCAGGTTTGGACTTTGAGGAGACTTTTGTTCCTGTGGCTAGGCTAGAGTCGATTCGTATTTTGTTAGCCTATGCCGCTCACCATTCTTTCAGGTTGTTCCAAATGGATGTGAAGAGCGCTTTCCTCAACGGGCCAATCAAGGAGGAGGTGTACGTGGAGCAACCCCCTGGCTTTGAAGATGAATGGTACCCCGACCACGTGTGTTTCTCTAAGGCGCTCTATGGACTTAAGCAAGCCCCAAGAGCATGGTATGAATGCCTTAGAGACTTTTTAATTGCTAATGCTTTCAAGGTTGGGAAAGCCGATCCAACTCTTTTCACTAAGACTTGTGACGGTGATCTATTTGTGTGCCAAATTTATGTCGATGACATAATATTTGGTTCTACTAACCAAAAGTCTTGTGAAGAGTTTAGCAGGGTGATGACTTAGAAATTCGAGATGTCGATGATGGGCGAGTTGAACTGCTTCCTTGGATTCCAAGTGAAGCAACTCAAGGTCGGCACCTTTATCTCTCAAACGAAATATAAGCAAGACTTGCTCAAGCGGTTTGGGATGAAAGACGCCAAGCTCGCAAAGACACCAATGGGAACTGACGGACATGTCGACCTCAACAAAGGAGGTAAGTCTGTTGATCAAAAGGCATACCGGTCTATGATAGGATCTTTACTTTATTTATGTGCTAGTAGACCGGATATTATGCTTAGCGTATGCATGTGTGCTAGATTTCAATCCGACCCAAGGGAGTGTCACCTTGTGGCCGTTAAGCGAATTCTTAGATATTTAGTTGCTACGCCTTGCTTCGGCATCTGGTATCCAAAGGTGTCTACCTTTGACTTAATTGGATATTCAGACTCCGACTATGCTGGATGTAAGGTCGATAGGAAGAGTACATCAGGGACGTGCCAATTTCTACGAAGGTCCCTGGTGTCGTGGAGTTCTAAGAAACAAACTTCTGTTTCCCTATCCACCGCTGAGGCCGAGTACGTTGCCGTAGGACAGTGTTGCGCGCAACTACTTTAGATGAGGCAAACCCTCAGGGACTTTGGCTACAATCTGAGCAAAGTCCCACTCCTATGTGACAATGAGAGTGCAATCTGCATGGCGAACAATCCTGTTGAACACAGCCGCACAAAGTACATAGACATCCAACATCACTTTTTGAGAGACCACCAGCAAAAGGGAGATATCGAAGTGTTTTATGTTAGCACCGAGAACCAGCTAGCCGATATCTTTACCAAGCCTTTAGATGAGAAGACCTTTTGCAGGCTGCATAGTGAGCTAAATGTCTTAGATTCGCGTAACTTGGATTGATATAGAGCATACATGTGTTTTATGCCTTTGATCATGTTCCTTTATGCATATTATTGTTTATTTGTGGTGCTCAAGTTGTACTCATGATCCCCGGACCTCACAAGTCCATGTGTGAATGATGCACATATCTAGGGGGAGAAATGCTACAACTTGACCCTTTGAGACTAACCATGTGCTTGAGTTGTCTTAATTTAGTCTCAAAGGAGGTTTGAAAGAGAAATGGTGAACTTGGACCATGCAAGACTTCCACTGCACTCCGATAAGATGGTAACTTACTCCAAGTTCATCCCCGTGCTCTTATTGCCTTTTTACTCTTAATTGAAGATTTTGGTGAGGCAATGGGATTTAAGGGCCAATAATAATCCCGTTTTGGTGCTTAATGCCAAAGGGGGAGAAATTAAGGCGAAAGCAAGAAATGGATTAGCTACCACTTGAGAATTTTGAAAATAGTAGAGTTAGAGTTTTTGTTTTGGCAAAATTATCTTGTTGTCTCTAATGGTCAAAAGTTGGTCTCTTGTGGGGAGAATGTTTGACTATGGGAAAAAGGGGAAGTTTTTGAATCTTTGATCAATTTCTCTTGGAATACCTCTCTCTATGCCTCAACAAGTGACTTTGACTAAGAGATAGGAAATTGAGTTTGATTTGCAAAAACAAACCAAGTGGTGGCAAAGAATGATCCAAATATGTCAAATTTGAATCAAATACAAATTTTTGTTCTCATTTGCATTGATGTTGCACTTCTTTAGTTGCTTTTTGTTGTGTTGGCATAAATCACCAAAAAGGGGAGATTGAAAGGGAAATGTGCCCTTGGGCCATTTCTATAAGATTTTGGTGATTATGTGCCCAACACACATTAAGGGAATGAGTATATGCCAAATGGTGGATAAAGTGCAAATCAACACTAAGGTATGATTCTAGACTTAGTACATTAGTTTTTGTGTACTAACTTATTTGTCTAAGTGCTAGAATCAGAGAAAATGCAATTGGAAAAGACTTGGCTTGAGCAACCAAGATGTTGCTCAGTCTTGGTGCACCGGACTGTCCGGTGGTGCACCGGACAGTGTCCGATGCACCAGGCTGGCGTCTGGTCAACTGGCTGCTCTCGGGTCTCGACGGCGGCGTACGGTTGTAAATCACCGGACTGTCCGGTGAGTCGTCTGCGGCGAAGTCGCCGCTCTCGGGAACCAAGTCAACAGCGTACGACTATAATTCACCGGACTGTCCGGTGAGCCAACGGTCGGGCGCGCCAACGGTCGGCCGCGCAATCCGCGCGTGACGCGTGGCCGAGCCAACGGTCGGATGGGGGCACCGGACTGTCCGGTGTGCATCGGATAGTGTCCGGTGCGCCAACGGCTCCAAATCTTTAACGGTCGGCTGCGCCAGAATAGGAAAGAAATCAGCACCGGACAGTGTCCGGTGGTGCACCGGACTATCCGGTGCACCAACCGACAGAAGGAAAGAATTGCCTTCCTGGATTGCTCTCAATGGCTCCTAGCTGCCTTGGGGCTATAAAAGGGACCCCTAGGCGCATGGAGGAGTACACCAAGCATACTTTGAGAATTCTTGATCATTCACACTTCGTCTTTGCGCACTCATTTGACATTCTTAGTGATTTGAGCTCCGTTCTAGTGAGAACCTTGTGATATTCATTTGAGCTCAAGTCTTGGCCGTGTGTGTGTGTGTATTGCTGTTGATTTGTGTGTGTTGCTTTCCTCCCTTACTCTAGTGCTTTCACTTTGATCCTTATTGTAAAGGCGAGAGACTCCAAGTTGTGGAGATTCCTCGCAAACGGGAAAGAGTAAAGAAAAGAAGAACACCGTGGTATTCAAGTTGATCATTGGATCACTTGAGAGGAGTTGAGTGCAACTCTCGTCCATTGGGACGCCACAACGTGGAGTAGGCAAGTGTTGTACTTGGCCGAACCACGGGATAAATCCTCGTGTCTCTTGTGCTTGTTCTCACTGTGTCTATTGTGCTTCACAAGAGCTCTCCTTAGCCACTTGATTTCATTGTGCTAACTCCTAATCAAGTTTTGTGGCTTTAAGTTTCAAGTTTTTATAGGATCACCTATTCACCCCCCCCCCTCTAGGTGCTCTCAGGATGTGTGTGGATTATCGACCCCTGAATGAGGTCACTATCAAGAACAAGTACCCACTTCCACGGATTGGCATTCTATTTGATCAACTGACTGAAGCAAGGGTATTCTCCAAAATTGATCTCAGGTCGGGCTACCATCAGATCCGTATTCGGCCCGAGGATATAACAAAGACCGCATTTACCATGCGGTATGGTTTATTTGAATATTTGGTAATGTCTTTCGGACTAACGAATGCTCCTGCCCACTTCACTTATCTGTGAACTCGGTATTCATGCCCGAGTTGGACAAATTTGTGGTGGTCTTCATAGATGATATTTTGATATATTCAAAGAATGAAGTGGAGCATGCTCAACATTTACGGGTTGTACTAACGCGCTTGAGAGAACATCAATTATATGCCAAGTTCAGTAAATGCGCGTTTTGGCTGGAAGAAATTCAATTTCTGGGACATGTGCTATCTGCCAGGGGGATTGCGGTAGATCCCAGCAAGGTCAAGGACATTTTGGAGTGGAAACCCCCAACCACTGTTCATCAAGTCCAAAGTTTCCTTGGACTGGCTGGTTATTACCGCCGATTTATACCAGATTTTTCTAAGCTTGTGAAACCAATCACAAGTCTATTGAAGAATGAGACTAAATTCAATTGGTCTTCAAAGTGTAATGAAGCTTTTGAGAAATTGAAGACATTATTAACCACTGCTCCGGTATTGGCTCAACCAGACATTAATAAGCCCTTTGATGTGTATTGTGACGCATCGGGCAGTGGTCTCGGCTGCGTATTAATGCAAGAGGGCCGAGTAATAGCGTATGCTTCAAGGCAGTCGCGCTGGCATGAGGAGCATTATCCCACTCATGATCTGGAGCTAGCTACAGTGGTTCATGCCCTGAAGATATGGCGTCATTATTTGCTGGGGAATGTCTGTCATATTTATACAGACCATAAGAGTTTGAAATACATCTTTACCCAGTCTGAGCTCAATATGAGACAAAGGAGATGGCTCGAGCTAATCAAGGATTATGAACTGGAAATCCATTATCACCCGGGCAAAGCAAATGTAGTGGCAGATGCACTCAGTCGCAAGGCCTCTTGCCATCGTTTAACTATGAGGACTTCTGACATTACATTGTGCTAGGAGATGGAAAACCTGAACCTGGGAATGATTCAGCATGGGACTTCAAATCACTTGAAGCTGGAGTTAGTCATCTTACAAAGGATAATTGACGCACAGAAAAATGATGAGGGTATGAAACATATACGTGAGAAGATAAGGGTTGGAAAAGCCAATTGCTTCCGAGAAGACGATCAAGGTGTTGTATGGTTCAATAACCGCATAGTGGTGTCAAAGAATGAAGGGGTCCGCCAGCAAATTTTGGATGAATCACATCTTAGTCGCTATTCTATTCATCCCGGAAGCACTAAGATGTATCAAGATCTGAAACAACATTATTGGTGGACGAAAATGAAAATTGAAGTTGCACGCTATGTGGCTAGATGTGACACTTGTAAACGTGTCAAGGCCATACACCTGAAAGCTGTTGGTCCATTACAGTCTCTACCAATACCAACATGGAAATGGGAAGATATAAGTATGGACTTTATTATGGGATTGCCCAGAACCGCAAAGGGGTATGACTCTATCTGGGTTATAATCGATCGGCTTACGAAAATTGCTCATTTTCTGCCAATCAAGACAAATCACCCAGTTACTGTCTATGCCAAACTGTACATTGCTCGTATTCTTAGTCTGCATGGTGTTCCAAAGACTATAGTGTTGGACCGTGGACCTCAATTTGTAGCCAAGTTTTGGGAGGCACTTCACAACTCCCTGGGTACTAAATTGCTCCACAGTTCGGCCTATCATCCTCAAACAAGTGGGCAGACTGAGAGGGTCAATCAGATACTTGAAGATATGTTGCGAGCATGTGTTCTAGAGTTTCCACAGAAATGGGATGAATGTTTACCATTAGCGGAGTTCTCATATAATAATAGCTATCAAGAAAGCATCAAGATGGCGCCCTTTGAAGCTTTATATGGACGACGATGTCGTACTCCGCTAAATTGGTCTGAACCTGGGGAAAGGTACTTCTTCAGGCCTGATATGGTGAAAGAGACCGAAGAAAAGGTTCAGAGAATCATTCATAATTTGAAGAAAGCTTAAGTTCGTCAGAAAAGTTATGCAGACAAACGGAGAATGCCCTTATATTTTCTGGTGGGGGATTATGTCTACCTGAAAGTTTCACCAATGAAGGGTGTATCGCGTTTCGGGGTTAAAGGGAAACTTGCACCCCTGTACATTGGTCCTTTCCCTATACTTGAGCAATGTGGGCCAGTGGCGTATCGACTACGACTACCCGAAACCTTGTCTGCTGTACATAATGTGTTCCACGTGTCTCAGTTGAAGTAATGTCTTCGGGTTCCAGATCGAACCATTGAAGTGACAGATGTTGTCCTTGAGCCAGACTTGACGTATTCTGAACATCCCATTTGAGTCTTGGATCAAAAGGACAGGATTACCCGAAGAAAAACTCTCAAGTTTTACAAGATACAGTGGAATCAACATTCCGAAGATGAGGCTACTTGGGAAACTCAAGACTTCTTAGATAAGCATTTCCCAGGCTTTTTAGCCTCATGTAAATTGTAAAGTATATAAAATTATTGTAATAAAGGGGTGAGCCCCAAACCCACCCCTGCCTTGTACCAAAACTCAGGAAATAAAAATGTGAAGCATTTCCTTTTCCACTACTTACCCTAGGACTTTTAATCTCGGGACGAGATTCTTTTATGGGGGGAAGGATGTAACACCTCTGGTGTTACAGTTACTAAAACTTGAGCATAACATCATAAGCATTGGCATTGCATATGTTTGACACACCTAGAATGCATTCACTAGGCAAAAAGTTCAAGCAAGTTGTAATGTTATGGCATTTTGCAAATAAGACCCTAGTGTAGGGTGCTTAAACTTAAATAGGGTTCTGAAGGGTAAATAAGAGCCAAATAGAGAAAACCCCAAAGGTTAAATGAAATAATCATAAAAAGTCATCAAGGATGGACCTACATTGCATTTACACCCCTGAGATACCAGAAACCCTAATTGAAACCCTGGAAAACCCTAAATCCAAACCCTAGGGGCCTATGTGCAAAATTAGTCCACTTTTGGACTAAAGTGCAAAAACCATGATAAATGAGTATCCTAAGTCATTTGGTTCACAAATGTGTGGATTTGTAAACTAAATCTTGGATTTTGGACTTATTTGCAAAATGGACCTCATTTGAGTTCTTTGCTAAGTCTGAAATCAGTGTTGTAAGCTCAACTTTGGAGCTTATTAACTTTCAAATCAGTAAGAATTTGCCCTAGGTCACCACATAAATTTTGTAAACCTATTATAGGAGAGCAACTTTGATGCAGACATCTCCTGTTGTTGTTATACAAAAATTGGAGAAAAACCAACTCAAAGTCGCTTTGTCAGAACTGGGTTAGAAAACTGAAACTGAACCCTAGGTTAGAAATGGTCCCAGTGAGGTGAGGCCAAGTTTGATGCGCCATATCTTTGAATCCACTCGGTTTTAGCCCAAGAATTCTATAGTTAGTTTGTAGACTGATACATGGTGAGCAAATCTTGTTAAGGGAGATTGCCCTGTTCCTAACAAGAATTCGGAGATCAAGAAGGGAGAAGATGGTCGGTTCAGGCGACTGACGAACAATTGCCATGGTACAGTGCTCTGAGTGGATCAGAACGCTAGCTCCGCTCACCGTCGATGATCGCCGTCCCGATTCGTGCGCGGTATAGGATGGATAACGCCGGGGAAAGGGTAACTCGTACGTGGCGCCATCTCCCGAGCTCAGCCGGAGTTATTCACCGGCGGCCACCGAATCAGTCATTTCCGTCGCGGTGTCCTCTGCACCGTGATCCTACCTCACTGTGCATCTCCTCTACATGGTAGACATGCGCTTGCCATGCTATATGCGGCCGCAGATCATTAGCCGGCTCGCTGTGGCTATAAAAGGCACCACGGACCACGGCGAGGTGCTTACCTCTTCACCAATGAGCTCAGTCGAAGTCCAAATTCGCGGAATTCTCTCCACCTTTCCCAAAATTGGTAGTGCACGGTGAAAATCTAGTCCTTTACGACCGTGTAGCCTCAATCTCCACCCCCAATTTCGCCCAGAGCCGCCGCGACACCAGTTTTCCCCTTCCTCTGTCACCGGCAAGCCAAAGTTCGCCGCGCTCCGTGGCCAGACCACTCTAGTAAGGTTCTATACCATCTCGAGTATTGTTTCAGTAGTTCTGCATACCCAGGAAGCCTATCATGACACCCAATTAACCAATTTGGGTATGTGTGATTGGGAACGCGGTTTCGACGTCGCGGGTTCCGCCATGCGCGTGGGTAGAACACCCTCTGCGTATACACATCAAAGCGAAACTCGTTCCTAGGTCGTCTGGAAGCGATAGTGCTCACCCCGTAGCTGGTTAGGGCAGCCGACGCCGGGTTGGGCCAGTCCACGCCACGTCGGTGATCGACGGCGAGCGCGCCGTGGCCAGGGGTTTATCTGGTGAAGAAATAGAAGTAGGAGGACCCCTGTGTAAACTGTCAGCGACTCATAGCAATAGTGCAGCGAACCCAGTTCTGGTTAGTCAAAACACTAGGGACTTTTCTGCAAAGTCGACTGCGCGGACGTGCGCAGGTGCGTTTTCACCCGTAGTTGGACCGACCTGGGCCGGTTTCGGTCCAGAACTATTCATTTCTTTTCTTTTTCCTTTTCTGCTAGAGCTAAAGAAATTCCAGAAAATGGTAGAAAAACCCTAAAAATGTCAAACCAATTTTCCTAGATTCCTAATTTTCTATAGTATTTAATAAAAATAGTTTTATGATTTTTAGGATAAATAGGGAATTTTGGGTCATTTAAAATAGCCTAAAGTATTGCTTCTGGATTTTTAGAAAATCAATAATAATTCCAAAAATGCCCAAATTTTTTATATGAACTCAAAACATTATTTAGAAGTCTTGGGTAGAATTTGGTTTAATTTGGACCTTGTTTGATAATTAGAACCCAAAACCCCCACCCCCTGCTCTTTGAACTTCACTGTTGACTCCGGAAACCCTAGGTTCTCAGAGTTCCATGAAGGAAAATTGTATTCAAGAACTTTAGATAATAAATTCTTATTATCTTTGCACCCTCATGAGCATTACATGGCATTCATTCTTATATACATATATATGGTTATATCTAGAAAACGAAGAAGAGGTTGAGGTAGAAGAGGAGAAGACTTCACCACCACCACCTGCGGAACCTCAGGTAGGGAATTGTTTTTACTTTGACATCTGCAGATCTGAGCCTGACTCACCTATAAACGAAGGCAAGCCCCGGTGCATTTGCCACCTTCTTGATTCTTTTAAAATCTTTCTCACTTGCTTGATGCATTAAGTGATAGGAGTTGATTGATAAAACAATTCCTGCATTACCTTCCTTGAACTTGATTACCTTCCTTGAATCCCTGTTTTATCAAAGGTTTCTACTAATGCTTAGACTTGCTTTAGCAAAGAAAAAGAATTTGTTTTACAAAAGATGATATGGCAAAGTGGAAGGGATGTTTTTGAAAAATAAAATTTGATGGTGGATCCATCATGGCCATGATGGGTTCAACATCTGGAAAAGATGTACCTCTGCCAGGTACCAAAATTTGGGTTTTAAATGATAAAGCTGAGACCGGGCGGGTGGCTTGCACGAGAAGAGAGTCTCGGTGTAGTGTCTCCGTCTGAGTCGATTAAGGATCATGTCGATGTAGGCCTGCTGACCGAGGACCCTTTAACTGGTCACATGCCTCATCATGGGTAAGCCTTGCCTCGAGCAGACTAAGGCCAGAATAAGATAACACGCAATGGGCGTGGAGCGATGGCGAGAGTAGCGTGTACCCTCCATGGCAAGAGGCTGGACGGTGGTGTATCTGTGCTCTCGGTTAACGTGAACCTGATCTAGTCTTAAGAACCCCGGTGGCGGGTTGACATATGCAAGGGTTAAGTGCTACATATGTCGTGTGATCGGAGATCCTCAGCTGAGTATAATCGATTCGGATCGCCGTACCTCCGCGGTTATGGAGACTTGGTCACTGACTTATACGTAGAACTCCAGTAAAGATTAAGGGTGTTAAGAAATTGGCTAGTGCAGGTCAAGTGATTGAACTAGGGTAGAAAGAACTCTAGAGATAGGTAATCTTACTTAACCTGACAAAATAAAATTTGGATTTTAAGGATCCACTTTAGTAAGCATTTCTGCAAACAGAGTCCTTGATTATTGGACAACCTTACCTTGACTCCCTGATAACCAACATACCCTTGAGAGTCTTTTCTTTAGTCGGGTAAGTCTTGCAGAGTAATTCCATACTCAGGGTTTTATTCCCTGTTGTTTTTAGGTGAGGAAGCAACAAACTTTTGTTGTTTCTGTTCCAAGGTGGTCCCAAAGGAAGAAAACCAAGAATAGAACTGTGGGAGGAAGGGTTCCTCCATAAAAACTTTTGTTTGATACTTTATGGGAGGGGTTTTTGCCTCCCTTGGTGTGTAATAATATTACTCTGCACTCATAAGTTATATCCTGGTCTGTAATATATAACTTTGTCTTACTTTTAAAATAAAGGTAAGTTTATGTAACCGCTTCCGCATTTCCATATCTCCGATGATCTGTAATGTCTGCGTGACGGGTGAAACGCTCTTGGGAAAAGTAAGAAAAGTAGATACCGAACTTGTCAAGTGATTCAGGGGCATCTACAGGGTTGTCTGATGTTCGTTGGACAAGGATGACTGTAGGTGGGCCTAATGACTTGGGAGGTTCCGTCACAATGATGCTTTTAATTCACATGCTATGTTTGCCTCTAGCTCTACTTTTGTGCATGGTAGAAGTAGGCCTAGGAGAAATCATATTATGCCACATATGCCTAGGAAAATATGCAATGAACCTTCTACCATTTACCATGCTTGCAATACTTCATTTGTTCTTTTATGTAAGAATGCAAAAGTAGTTGCTAGGAAATTGGGATCCAAATGCAAGGGAGACAAAACTTGCATATGGGTTCCAAAAGCTATTGTGACTAACCTTGTAGGACCTAACAAGAGTTGGGTACCTAAAACCCAAGCTTAAATTCCTTGCAGGTTTATGCATCCGGGGGGCTCAAGCTGGATTATCGACAGCGGATGCACAAACCACATGACGGGGGAGATGAAGATGTTCACCTCCTACGTCAAGAACAAGGATTCCCAAGATACGATTATCTTTGGAGATGGGAATCAAGGCAAGGTCAAGGGTTTGGGAAAGATAGCCATCACCAACGAGCACTCCATTTCAAATGTATTTCTAGTAGAGTCGCTTGGTTACAACCTTCTGTTTGTAAGTCAATTGTGTCACATGGGTTACAATTGTCTCTTTACAAATGTTGATGTATCTGTCTTTAGGAGTGATGGTTCATTAGCTTTTAAGGGTGTATTAGACGGCAAACTCTACTTAGTTGATTTTTCGAAAGAGGAGGCCGATCTAGATGCATGCTTAATAGCTAAGACCAGTATGGGCTGGCTGTGGCATCGCCGTCTAGCACATGTTGGGATGAAGAACCTTCATAAACTTCTAAAGGGAGAACATGTGTTAGGACTAACCAATGTTTGTTTCGAGAAAGATAGACCTTGTGCAGCTTGTCAGGCAGAAAAACAGGTGGGAAGCACTCATCACAGCAAAAATGTGATGACAACATCAAGACCACTGGAGCTACTTCACATGGACCTCTTCGGACTCGTTGCCTACCTTAGCATCGGGGGAAGTAAGTATGGTCTTGTAGTTGTTGATGATTTTTCCCGCTTCACTTGGGTGTTCTTTTTGCAGGATAAATCAGAAACCCAAGGGACCCTAAAGCGTTTTCTAAGGAGGGCTCAAAACAAATTTGAGCTCAAGGTGAAAAAGATAAGAAGCGACAACGGGTCCGAATTCAAGAATCTGCAAGTGGAGGAGTATCTTGAGGAGGAAGGCGTCAAGCACGAGTTCTCCACCTCCTACACAACACAGCAAAATGATATAGTAGAGAGGAAGACGCTTATCGACATGGCGAGAACGATGCTTGGAGAGTTCAAGACGCCCGAGCGGTTTTGGTTGGAAGCTGTGAACACAGCGTGCCATGCCATAAACCAGCTCTATCTGCATCGCCTTCTCAAGAAGACCTCCTACGAACTCCTTACCGGTAACAAACCCAACGTTTCTTACTTTCATGTATTTGGGAGCAAATGTTACATTCTAGTGAAGAAAGGTAGACATTCTAAATTTGCTCCCAAGGCAGTAGAAGGGTTTTTACTAGGGTATGACTCAAATACAAAGGCGTATAGAGTCTTCAAGAAATCATCGGATTTGGTTGAAGTCTCTAGCGACGTTGTATTTGATGAGACTAATGGCTCTCCAAGAGAGAAAGTTGATCTTGATGATATAGATGAAGATGATGTTCCGACGGCCGCAATGCGCATGATGGCGATAGGTGATGTGCGACCACAGGAACAACAAGAGCAAGATCAGCCATCTTCCTCCACAATGGTGCATCCTCCAACTCAAGACGGTGAACAGGCACCTCAAGAAGAGGCACAGGATCAAGGGGGAGCACAGGAAGAACAAGTGATAGAGGAAGAAGCACCACGAGCACCTCCAACCCAAATCCGAGCAACGATCCAATGACATCACCTCGTCGACCAGATTCTGGGTGACATCAGCAACGGAGTAATACTCGCTCAAGATTAGCTAACTTTTGTGAGCATTACTCATTTGTCTCTTATATTGAGCCTTTCAGGGTAGAAGAGGCCTTGCAGGATCCGGACTGTGTGTTGGCCATGCAGGAAGAGCTCAACAACTTCAACAGAAATGAAGATTGGAGCCTGGTGCCACGTCCAAAGCAAAATATTGTGGGAACCAAGTGGGTGTTCTGCAACAAGCAAGACGAGCATGGGGTGGTGACATGAAACAAGGCTCAACTTGTGGCAAAAGGTTATGCCCAAGTCGTAGGTTTGGATTTCAAGGAGACTTTTGCTCCTGTGGTTAGGCTAGAGTCTATTCGAATTCTATTAGCCTATGCCGCTCACCACTCTTTCAGGTTGTTTCAAATGGATGTGAAGAGCGCTTTCCTCAATGGGCCAATCAAGGAGGAAGTATACATGGAACAACCCCCTGGCTTTGAGGATGACAGGTATCCCGACCACGTTTTTAAGCTCTCTAAGGCGCTCAATGGACTTAAGCAAGCCCCAAGAGCATGGTATGAATGCCTTAGAGATTTTTTAATTGCTAATGCTTTCAAGGTTGGGAAAGTCGATCCCACTCTTTTTACTAAGACTTGTGATGGTGATCTTTTTGTGTGCCAAATTTATGTCGATGACATAATATTTGGTTCTACTAATCAAAAGTCTTGTGAGGAGTTTAGCAGGGTGATGACTCAAAAGTTCGAGATGTCAATGATGGGCGAGTTGACCTACTTCCTTGGGTTCCAAGTGAAGCAACTCAAGGACGACACTTTCCTCTCCCAAACGAAGTACACACAAGATCTTCTCAAGCGGTTTGGGATGAAGGACGCCAAGCCCGCAAAGACACCGATGGAAACCGATGGGCATGTCAACCTCAACAAAGAAGGTAAGTCCATTGATCAAAAGGCATACCGGTCTATGATAGGGTCATTACTTTATTTATGTGCTAGTAGACCGAACATTATGCTAAGTGTATGCATGTGTGCTAGATATCAATCTGACCCTAGGGAATGTCACCTTGTGGTCGTTAAGTGAATTCTTAGATATTAAGTTGCTACGCCTTGCTTCGGGATCTGGTATCCAAAGGGGTCTACCTTTGACTTAATTGGAAACGCAGACTCCGATTATGCCGGGTGCAAGGTAGATAGGAAGAGTACATCAGGGACATACCAATTCCTAGGAAGGTCCCTGGTGTCCTAGAGTTCTAAGAAACAAACATCTGTTGCCCTATCCACCGCTGAGGCCGAGTATGTCACCGCAGGACAGTGTTGCACGCAACTACTTTGGATGAGGCAAACCCTCTGGGACTTTGGATACAATCTAAGCAAAGTCCCACTCCTATGTGACAATGAGAGTGCAATCCGCATGGCGGATAATTCTGTTGAACACAGTTGCACTAAGCACATAGACTTTCGGCATCACTTCCTGAGGGATCACCAGCAAAAGGGAGATATCGAGATTTTTCATATTAGCACCGAGAACCAGCAAGCTGATATCTTCACCAAGCCGTTGGATGAGAAAACATTTTGCAGGTTACGTAGTGAGCTAAACGTCTTAGATTCACGTAACTTGGATTGATCTATAGCATACATGTGTTCTATGCCTTTGATCATGTTACTTTGAAGCATTTACATTACTTGTTGTATATCTATGGTGCTCAAGTTGTACAAGACCTCCCCGGACCTCACAAGTCCATATGCAAATGGTGCACTTGTTTAGGGGGAGATATGCTACAACTTGACCCTTTGAGACTAACATTTGTGTTTGAGTATTCTTGATGTAGTCTCAAAGGTGCATTGAAAGGGAAAATGGACTTGGACGTTGCGAAGACTTCCACTGCACTCTGGTATTGGTGTACTTAATTCCAAGTTCATTCCTATGCTCTATTTGCCTTTTTGCTCTTAATTGACATTTTTGGTGAGGCAATGGGGTAATAGGGCCAAGAATGATCCCGTTTTGGTGCTTAATGCCAAAGGGGGAGAAATTAAGGCCAAAAGCAAATGGATCAGCTACCACTTGTGAATTTTGAAAACAATAGAGTTAGAACGTTTGATTTGTCCAAAATACTCTTATTGCAAAATTTAGTCTCTTGTGGGGAGAATTTTTTATTATGGAAAAAGGGGGAGTTTTTTGGTACTTGATCAATTTTTTTCCATTGAAATATATCTCTTTGTGCCTAAACAAATGTGTTTGACTTAGAGATAGGAAAATGAATTTGAGTTGCAAAAACAAACCAAGTGGTGGCAAAGAATGATCCAAATATGTCAAATCTTGTGCAAAAATGATTTGGTCATCAATTGCATTGATGTTGCACTTCTCTTGTTGCTTTTTGTTGTGTTGGCATAAATCACCAAAAAGGGGGAGATTGAAAGGGAAATGTGCCTTTGGGCAATTTCAATAATGTTTTGGTGATTAAGTGCCCAACACGTTTAATTAAGTTCTCATGTGCCAAGTAAAGAGAAAAGTGCAAATCAAAGAGAAAGATACGTTTCTAGACTTAGTACATTGTTTTGAGTAATGATGTGTTTTGTCTAAGTGCTAGAAACAGTGAGAAAAGAATTGGAAAAAGAGGTGGCTGTGTGCAGCCAACTTCAGCTCGGCTTGGCACCATCGGACTGTCCGGTGGTGCACCGGACAGTGTCTGGTGCGCCAGGCTGGTCCACGTGAAAAGGCCGCTCTCGGGACTCGACGGCGGCGTACGGCTATAATTCACCGGACTGTCCGGTGGTGCACCGGACTGTCCGGTGAGTCGTCCGCGGCGAACTCGTCGCTCTCGGGAAAAGGATCAGCGAAGTATGACTATAATTCACCGGACTGTCCGGTGGTGCACCGGACTGTCCGGTGAGCCAACGGTCGCCTGCGCCAACGGTCGGCCGCGCAATCTTCGCGTGACATGTGGTCGCGCCAACAGTCGGTTGGGCACACCGGACTGTTCGGTGTGCACCGGACAGTGTCCGGTGCGCCAACCGACACCGAGGACCAACGGTCGGATGCGCCAGAAATGGAAGGAGATCGCGCACCAGACAGCTACAGGGACTGTCCGGTGGTGCACCGGACTGTCCGGTGCACTACCCGATAGAAGGCAAGTTTGGCCTTTCAAGTTGGCCTCCAACGGCTCCTAGCTGCCTTGGGGCTATAAAAGGGGCCCCTAGGCGTATGGAGGAGACACACAAGCATTCACTAAGTATTTTAAGGCATCCAGACTCTGCTCCCGCGCATTCGCTTTGTTGTGTTAGAGATTTGAGCTCTATTCGAGTCAAGGACTCCCTGTGTTGTCATTTGAGCTCGAGCCTTCACTTGTGTGTGTGGGTGTGTTGCGTATTCGAGTCTTGTGTGTGTTGCTTCTCCCAATCTTACTCTGTGCCTTCATTGTGATCTTTGTTGTAAGGGCGAGAGACTCCAATTTGTGGAGATTCCTCACAAACGGGAACAATCATCTAAAGGAAAAAACCGTGATATTCAAGTTGATCATCGGATCACTTGAAAGGGGTTGAGTGCAACCCTCGTCCATTGGGACGCCACAACGTGGAAGTAGGCAAGTGTTACTTGGCCGAACCACGAGATAAAAATCGTGTGTCTTGTGTTGCTTTCTCTGTGATTGTTTGTGTTCACAAGAACTCGCTTCAAGCTACTTAGCCGTTATAACACTTATAACTAAATTTTGTGGCTATTAGTGTTTGATTTTTATAGGATCACCTATTCACCCCCCTCTAGGTGCTCTCAATAACCATAAGTCTCCATGTGAAAATGATAAAGTGAAGTATTGATTATGTTAAAATTTGGATACTTAAGGTGATTTCACATGTAAGTCATGCAACAAGTGGAAGTGAATTGAAAGACATGCTGATATTTAATGGATTTCATGGTCCAAACATTTTTGAGGATGCATATATTGTCCCTCCGTCAAATTTTATTTTCGACCGAAATTTGCAAAATAATTTATGTACTATTATTATTCTATAGAAAATTATCAAAATATGAAATTAAATTCATAATTTTTTTATTTTCGACCGAAATTTGCAAATAATTTACCAGGACCAATAAATATTTTATAAGAATACAACCTCAAGTCCCTAAATTGATAAATTGAAGTATTGATTATGTTGAAACTTGAATACTTAGGGTGATTCTACATGTAACTATCTGAATAAAATCTAGTAAGATATCTGGGAAGATGTCCGGATATCTCAAACCCGGAAGGGAATCCGAAAAGATATTCGGATATTTGAAATCCGGCGAATATCAATCATCTCATATTCATATCCGATATTCAAACTGTATTGTCCGAATTCATATGTGAAATCCAAATTTTCTACGAGTATTTGAAAAAACTATCCATCCGGATAATTGACCTCTTCGGACGATTGGATGCTAGGATAATATACGTACCGTTTACACCCCTATAGGTTAGACAGATATAGACACGATAATCGAGATGTGTTTTTTATTTAGATTTAATCTATATATCTAATTAATAAACCGGTTCCATCATCGTGTTCTTAACATTTTTATCAACAAAACTAGACCACACTTGTTACATAAATTTTATTAGAAGTATTTTTATCTTTATTTTTTATTACATATGCAGCCAACAAACACAATATCTTCCTAGCCTGGTTCAGAAGAGAATAGTGAACCAATCACACTAAGCTGCAATGCCATGTGCATAACTGAGAGCTGTTGGGCTCGAATGGGCTAACAACGTCAGCCCATATGTCTATGTGAATAGTGTGACCCGAGTATAATAGTCTATAGGCACTGCTCCATGTATAAAGAGGGTTTTCAACTACATCATCTCTACTCCTTTAAAAGGAGAGTTTCGCGCATCGTGCTTTCGTCACCCGCCACATGTAGAGATGGCAATGGGTAAATACCCACTGGGTATTACTACTCTATACCCATACCCACGACACAAAAATAATCTCATCGGGTCACCCATATATACTGGCGGGTATGGATTTACCCCCATACCCATACCCATGTGGGTATGGGTCACCCATCGGGTCACCCGTACCCACAAAAGCTAAACATCTATCAAAATATTATATGATACAAATGTCAAGTATATCCATCTAAATACCATTACAAAATTTCTAGCATTATTTAACCATCCATTCAACACATCAAAGATAATTGGATAAAGTAGTAACACTAGGATAGTACTACATAGCACATTACATGTTCCATTACATGGTCATTAAATTGTTGTTAAGCCTTCTATGACATTATGGCCTAAAAGGTTGTTAAATAGTAAAAAAGATGGATGACTAAAGTCAAAGTTCATGCTTGGGCTAAGTTTATACTGGGTATTTTACACCCGCGGGTTAACGGGTATGGGGTGAAGGTAGAACGTTCTAATACCCGTTTACCCATTGGGTGAAGATTTTTGCCCAATAACAGACCCACGGGTAGAATATTTAGCCCACGTACATACCCTAATGGAGTAAATACCCATCGGGTATCGGGTCGCGGGTACCCATTGCCATCTCTAGCCACATGCCACGCTAACTAAGCAAATCGTTTGCTCGTCGCCCCACAACCTCCCCGCCCGCCGCACCCGCAACTACCAATCAAGCGACCCACGCAAACTGCCCCCCACGCAACATCCGGGCTCTATGACCGCTGCACAACCTTGAGTCCCATGATCGTCGTTGTCGTGCGTCGTCCCCATCCCACTGACGACACTCGCAACCCCCACCCCGTGCATGGCGCTGCTTCTGCATCCTGATGTTGTGTGTCGTCCATGGTCCCCTCGGTGGTCGCAACCCTCGCTCCGGCCCCCTCGCGAAACGCCTGCACCATCTGTCGCAAACAACCCACCCGCTCGCGGTGCGCCCACAGCAACTGCACAGCCCGCGCTCTATGTGATGCTCCCCCGCCCACCTTTTTAACACATCTAGAGCCCTTTTTTATAGCTTTTGAATATCAAGAGAACCTATCACAAGTTTAACACATTTAGAGCTCCCTTTTTCAAGGTACTGAATTTAGTGTTTGGATTCTAAATGTGAGAAAGTATAATAGACTTTATCTATACCAATATATAATCTATCAGTTTAAACTTTGCAAAACCCACCCAACTAAATTATCTCCACACCCATAACCTCAACTAAATCCACCAAATAAATTGCACCGAGACTTAACACACCATCAAAACCAACAGTTCAGATTACTGGATAACTCACTCTCCCTTACTCAAATCCAATAAAAACTATTATTTGGATCATCCCTCATCTCTCCCCTCCCCCGCGACCTTGCCTCCCCCTCCCCCTGACACCCCGTCACCTCTCCATCCCCCTTTCCTCACTCGTGCCCCTGTTGTCGTCGACCCCTTCCCTCCCTCGGATCCCACCGCCCCAGCCTCCCCTCTCCCCCCGCGACATCGCCACCCCTCCACTCACTCGTGCCGCCGTGTGGACCCATCCCCTCTCTAAGATCGTAGCATAACACGAGCTATACACTAGTAACTTTAAATACTTTAAATAATAAATAGAGTATTTATAAAGCTCAATTGATCTTAAAAAGCTTCATATCATATGATTAAACTAAAATAGTTTAAAGTAATATTCATTCTTAACTTTATTCAAAACATTAGAATGGTTAGGTATATGGTTTAATCATCTAAAGTTTCCATAGTCTATCTAAATCTTTTGGGCACTTATGGCCTTTGCGTGAACTTTGATTCGCTACTCTTGGATTTCTCGTAAATCTTAGATGGTTAGGTATTGCTTATAAAGTTCCTAATTTGTATGATATACCTGTGATTTTCTTTGAAAAAAGTCTATAACCCGTTGAGCTTTAGATGGTGGTCTACTTCACTTATTAACCTTCAAAATCGGTTGTTCAACCTCATGGCTTTATAAAACCAGACAAATAACCCCTAGACAGTTATAGTTGGTAGTTTTAATGACGTGATACTGATTTAAGTGGCATCGATTTTGTCTTTTATAATTCTATCTTCTATTGGTGTCCAAAATTTATATAATTTTACACAAAAATCTATAATTTGATATTATATTTGCTCTAATTTGTCTATAAATTTAGAAATAACAACTTAATTACTAAAAATTTAAAAATATATAAAAAGAGTTTAATATTTTTGTCCCTAATTCATCTCTTATCTTCTTATACTAAAAATATTACTGGAGCTGAATAATGGTATTATTAAACTAACTAAAATGTTTGTTACAAGTTGAACGGTCTTTTTTTCTAATTACTAACTAAATTATATATATTTTCCTTTTCTAATTATGTCTCATTTAGCTCACTTTACCGGTGCAACTTTTTTATAACAGATCTGCCGGTAGACTATTACATTGGAAATAAAAAGAATCACCACATTTAACCAGTATGAACCGTGAAAACCCTATTAAAATATCTACAGTTGTAATTAACAACTAAGGCCCTGTTTGGAATTGTAGTATTTTTACAGTTTTGAAACAATACTATGGTATTTGATGATACTATAGTATTAGAGCTCAAAAGGTGTTTGGTTTGTACAGTTAAAACTCAGTTTTAAATACCATGGTTTATCAAAACTGTGGTATTTTTGGAGTTTTTGAAACTCCACTTAGGACCTCAGTTTTCTTCTCTTCTCTCTACATATACTTTGTTTTTCCAATAGAACCAAACAGATCTCGGTTTTGAGCAATACTGCAGTTTTACTGTGGTAAAGCAATACCGTAGTATTTATGTCATATACAATTATAAACTATAGTATCTCAAAACTACAATATTTTAAAACTGCATTCCTAAACAGGCCCTAAGATCCTATTTAGGAGTGAAGTAATTTTGAAGTTTCTGGGCAATATATGGTTTAAAGGAATACTAGAGTATTTTATGGTATGAGGTGTTTGGTTGCTTTTCTAAAAAATAGGTTTTCAAAATCATGATATTCTAGATACTATGATATTTTTTTTATATTAGAAACTCCACTCTAACCCAAAATTTAATAGCATGGCTAGCTTTTGCCTAAATACCATGGTTTACAATGTTGCATCCAAACAATATTTTCCAAAACCATGGTATGTGGTATTGCCATAACAATTGCAAAGTATAGTATAATATAGTATTGTAAAATTATGGTTTTGAAAAAACATTGTTGCCAACAACGTAGTATTTTTTGGAGTTTTTAGGCAATACAAAGATACCATGGTATTTTATACAATGAGGTGTTTGCTTGTGTTATAGAATACTTTGTTTTCAATACCGTAATATTTGTGAATATCATGATATTTTTGGAGTATTTGAAACTCCACTTTAACCCTGAAGTTTTCATTATTTGACTAGTTCCTTGTACATTTATACTAGAATACTACAATTTAGATGGTGTTTCCAAACACGTGTTACAGTACTATAGTTTTGGATGTTGTAAAAAATAATATAGTTTTGTCATGCCATTTGAATACCATAATATTAAAAAACCGGATTAAAATCTTCTGCGGTTATGTGCAATGGATGCCAAGTAGGTCTAAGGACTATAGATGGCTAAATGGGCCGATCGGCACGACAACTAACACTAGCATTATTAGGCACGACACTATTAGACACTATTAGTAATTGTGTCATGCTGGCACTAGTGCCTAACCTGCGGCCCAGGCACTACACTATAGTGCCTAATTATGTCATACCTTTACTATACGACACTAACACCTAATAGTGCTCGTGTCCGTCCAGACACTATTTTATTTTAAAAGCTCAAAAATATAGAAGACCTTTAAGATTATATACATAATTTTAAAACATGAATATTTATACCATTATAAAGTAAATTCATTATGTTTAAAATCATAACAAATAACAATTTACAATTACATGTAAATATCACAATCACATATATATACTATCATTTGGTCTAAGTCATGCCTAATCGTGTCGACCACTTAATCATGTTGTGCTCGTGTTAGCCCATCGTGCCGAGGTGACGGCTCAAGCACGGCACTAGATCCGTATCGTACCAGCATTAACATTATTTGGCTGATTGGTTAAGTGTCTCCGTGGCTGCAGGCCAGCCCGAGCCTGGCTGGTCGGATACCAGCGTTTTAGCGGTACGAGCGAATGCAGACAATTAGCCTCTAAATAGCTTGTTTTACATTGGCTCGTATAGTCTACGCGTTCTACGTGCGGGCAACCAACCAAACACTCAAACAAAGTCAATACACACAGTGGTTCAGAACAAAGCGATGCGGGCAACCAATCGAATATTATATGAATCGTATCCGTGCTGTGCTAAACCAATACGGACTGTGCCGGTTTAGTTCTGATCCATTTATCCCATCTACGGTGCAAAGGCCGGTGACTGTAGAGGACCCGCTTCCAAAACCATGGTTTTAATAAGCCTTACTTTTAGGGATGTAATATGGTTCGGAAAATATCCGTCCGAATCCGGATTCGAAGATGGTGAACGTTGGTTCGGATGGAATTTTCGGACATCCGGACTTTTTTTCGGATAACGGATACGAATACGGATATTCTGTTCGGATATCGGATTCGAATACAATATGTCTGATATCCGTCGGATATCGAATATCCGGACATTTTCTCGAATAAATCTTTTCGGATATCCGGATATCTTATCCGGATAGCTGTGTGTATTTTGTTGATTTTCCTAGGAAAAAATTAATAATACACAAATAGCCTTAGAAATTCATGAAATTTTATAGAGACATAACATATGTCCAAATATAACCCTCTAAAATATTTGGACCATAAAATCCACAATATGCTAGTGTTTCTTTTATTTCAATTTCACTTGTTGTGTGAATTACACGTGAAATCACTCTAAGTATCCAAGTTTCAACATAATCAATACTTCACTTTATCATTTTCATGTGGAGACTTGAGGTTATATTTTTATAGTATGTTTATTAGTCTTGGTAACTTAATTGCATTTTGATGATTTTATACAAAATAAATTAATAATACGCACATAGCCTAAAAATTCATGATTTTTTTAAAAACGCGACATATGTACACATATAATGCTAAAAAATGTTTAGACTCAAGGAGTGGATACATAATTACAATCATAATATGTGTGGAATGATGTCTTACATGGTATCCGACAAAAAATTCGTTACCGACAATATTCGTGTCCGACTAGTTCCGTATTTCACACACATCTATCCGTATTTGTATCCGAAAACATTCGTATTCGTATCCAAAGTTATCCATATTCGAATTCGAATCCGAATATAAATATAAAAACAAATATGGTTTCGATGATATCCGTCCGTATCCGATTACATCCCTACTTACTTTCAAACACAGCCGTCTCCTCCGGACTCTCGGGGTCTCCCGACGTCGATTCGTCCTCGGTTTCCCTCCATGTCCTCAATCTATCCTCGGGCTGTCCGCTGTCCCCTTCCCGCGTCGAAACCCTAGTTCGTCACCTCGCCGCCGTGCTGTCCGCTGTCCTAGTCCGCGGCTCCGCGCCCCATCTCTCTTGGCCGTCGCATCTGATGTTCTTCTCCCGCAACGCATTCCGCGACCTGGACCCCATCGACTCGCCGGCCTCCATGGCGTCCTCGAAGAAGGTTGCGACCCGTGACGAGTGGGAGCGGAAGCTTCGCGACGTCAAGATACGGAAGGAGGACATGAACCGCCTCGTCATGAACTTCCTCGTCACTGAGGGCTTCGTCGATGCCGCCGACAAGTTCCGCATCGAGTCCGGCACCCAGCGTATTACAGGCTTCACTCTTCCGCTGTTGAACTTCTGGGAAATTCGTTTGAATTTTTTATTTTATTTTTGCAGCGGAGATTGACCTAGCGATCATCGCGGATCGAATGGAGGTTAAGAGAGCAGTACAGTCGGGTAATGTTCAGGAAGCGATCGAGAAGATCAACGATCTTAACCCCACGGTTCGATTCTGTTTATGTTCCTAGCAAAATTAGTTCGAATAACGGCCGAGACGTACTTTGTTGTGGAAGATCTCCAAGTAGGTTGTGGTTGCTGGGTTGTACAGATCTGGTTTTCATGCTCCTGTAAGTCTGAAATAGATGTGGTCAAGTAGAGAAGCACTCAGTTCTGCAATGTGGTTAACTTGGATGTACTGTCACCGCGTTTGTCTTTGTCAGCAATTTAGAGCCACAACTAGTTTATAATACAGGAAGGGAAACCTTTCCCAATCTAATTTGATGACCTCACCGTGTTTGGAGAGTATGCATGAGCTTCATTTGTATCGAATGATATGATTCTGATTTGATCATCAGTTCTTATGGTTATTATTCTACTCTTTAGATTAGTTGTCCAAGTTTTGCCACACTTTATTGTTCAAAAAGGAGCTGGAAGTTCCTGTTGAGCAGGTTGCAGTTTTGAACATATTTGTAACCGGTACGCGGTAGAAACAACTCAAATCTTTAATACGTACCATCCACTATACTTGGACCAATCTAGGAGTCAGGGCCAAGTATTTTGAACATGAAAGGAAAACCCAACAGTATAAAGATCGCACCTCATTGATTACTGATTAAGCTCAGTTGATTCTTATGTTTGCTCAACACTAATGAGTGATGAGATGAGGATCCAATGTGACATCCTTTTTGCACAACCGTTTTCTGTTTCAGAATGGTGTTTACCACCTTGCTTGGCAATAGGTAACAAGTTTTGATAAATGTTTCTTTATCAGAGGGTTCTGCTCATTTTTACATACATATCAGATAACATAGATTGTCAGGGAAAAAACCCAGTCATATTGAACATATGGCTAGTGATTTACTACAAGAGATGTGTTGTTTTATTATCCTTTTTAAAGGAGAGGTCCTATCTTTTAAAAAAAACAGTAAAGCAGGGGAAGTCTCCCACTGTGTGATTTTATTAATAAAAAAGAAAAGAAGCTGTACAAGAAACACGAAGTTGTACAAGCAAACAATGAAGCAAAAAAACAACAAGCCTGAGAGCGGCTAGGGAATTTATAGATAATCCCTATTTTCAAGGTCATAAAAGTTTGGTCATCTAATGTTCATTATTTTCTATATACTAACAAACATTCCCTGGATATTGCAATGAGATGTACAACTTATTCCGTAGTCACCTAGAGCTAGCTATCTCTGTTCGACTCAGGGTCTGTTTGGGACTGCTATACAAACTCTACCATGGAGCACCTCTTTAGGTGCTCTCACAACTCCACCTTTTTCCTGGAGTAGAGTTTGTGGAGCTGCACCTGTTTGGCTGAAAAACATGTAGCGGAGCCAAACAGACCCTTAAACTTATTCCATTAAATCCTATTGCCTATAAATGCTAGGTGCAGTAAAGGATTAATACTGCATGAGAAACTATCAATAGATTGATTCAACTTAAATGAGTGGCTATTGTGTGAACTTGTTGTGAGGTTGATAAAGGTGGAAGGCGAGCCACAAGCCTGCATGTGCCAAGCCATGTTGTCATGTTGAGTCGTGACACGTATGAGCTTAGTCTTGGCTAGCCAGGCCATGACATGAACATGCATCGCCAGGGAAAGTTTGTAGCTTCAAACTATGACTGACTGTGTTGGAGAAGGACAGAGTGTGCCTTGGCTCAGCCCAGGGCCTTGGGCTCCTAGGTCTACATTTGGCATATGTGAAAGTGAGAAGGGTGGGAGTAAGGGGACACCCCTGGTCTTGGACTCCTAGGTGTACATTTGCCATCCGTGAAAGCGAGAAGGGTGGGAGTAAGGGGACACCCGGGCCTTGGCTCCTAGGTCTGCATTTGCCATCCGTGAAAGTGAGAAGTGTGGGAGTAAGCGGAACGACTGACTGAGATTTGCGTAAAAGTAAGAAGGGTGGGAGTGATGGATGACAGAGACAGACCGATATACGGAAGGGTGAAGTGAGGGATGACAAATCTAGTGACAGACTAAATAAGGGGTGGGAGTGAGAGACAATGAACCAAAGGAATTACCTACTTTATTTATTAGGTAAGATGTACTGTAGTATTAGGTAATAGCTATAGATTAGAAGCATGTGTATTTGTTTGTGTTCTTCTGGGAGGAGCTATGTAAAGGAAGCATTTGTTGACTTATGTCTTCTTAATCCTTATGCTGACTTGGATGAATGTATGCAGATTCTGGACACGAATCCCCAACTATACTTTCATCTCCAGCAACAGAAACTAATAGAGTTGATTCGCGAGGGAAAAACAAATGAAGCTTTGGAGTTCGCTCAAGAAGAACTTGCACCGAGAGGCGAAGAAAATGTATTTAATTTTCTAGATTTACCTTTATACTTCATTTTGGTTTCAGGATTCAGATATAATTTATTCCAGATGCAACTGAACCTCTTTAAAGACACACTGTGTGCCTCTTTTTTTTTCTTCTTCCGATTTTGCAGCAAACATTTCTCGAGGAGATAGAAAAAACTGTAGCGCTACTGATTTTTAAAGGTGTAAAAAATTGCCCTTACAGAGAACTATTGGATGTTTCTCAACGTTTGAAGACTGCAAGTGAAGTTAATGCTGCTATTCTTGCAAGCCAAAGTCATGGGAAAGGTTAGTAATATCTACTATTAGTCCAAGATTTAATTTACCAGAATTTAAATCAGTCAGTTATGTTTGGATGAAGGAAAGTGAGGCTGGTACCAATATGTATTAATAATTGAGAAGCAAGGAGCTAAAAAAACTGAAACGTGGTCATATGTGTTCTCATTTTATACCTCTTGAAACATTTGATATTGAATTTATCAAATTATTAAGTTTGTATTTGACAATTACAAGGTTGTTGAAAAAACTCCTGTCCTAAATGTAGGTCGTAATTTGTCCTATATCATATGCATGATGTATTAGGCAGACAGTGCCGAAGGGCTCTCACACGAGTGGGGTTTGAAGAAAGGATAAATTGGGGCAATCTTTCCCCTCGTAAATACGGATAGATTCCTTCGAACTAATTGAGATAGCTCTCACCTGCACCAGGCCTGCTCTTGTATATGCATGATGTTTTATATGAAATTAATTGATGTTATAGATGTTATTAGTGCATTTTTCTATAAGTTTGATTAAATTTAGAGAATTTTGCCTTACAAAAGCTAAAACGAAGTACATTTCGAAGTGAAGGGAGTAGATTATAGCAGACTCTATTAGTTGTGTGATTCTGTCACTGCCTCGCTGGAGAAGAAAGGAATGATGAATTTTATAACTATCTCATCCATTGAACAATTTATCATAATATTTTTGTCATCTATGTCTGATCTCATTCTCTTTCACCAAGAGCTACTCTATTTTATCCCTGATGCACTTGACGTCTTGACATAGATGGCATGGTTAGCGCTGTACATATACTAGTGAGAATCTTTTCGACGGTCAAACATTTAAATTTAGTTTTTGGGGCCTAACGTATTCGGGTTACACTATAATTCAGTACTGTATGACGTAATTATGTTTATCTTATTTGTTTGAAATCACAAACTGCTACATCCCTTGTTCGGGTATGTTGTGACTTGCTGGCTTTACTAAATCTCCTTTGTATATTCATCTTTTCACACTGGCAGATTCGAAGCTTCCAAGCTTGTTAAAGATGTTGAAATGGACACAAAATCATCTGGACGAAAGGGCGGCATATCCTGCAATCAATGACTTCACCACTGCTGTAGTGGAAGATCCATCGATATGAATCTGCTGCAAAAAGGTTGATGATAACTGAGGGTACGCACCAAGCCTGCCTGGTGGCTGCATGTGGTTTGCCCCGGATCTGTCAATAGATCATCATCTGCAGCGATTGAGTTCACCCCATTCACCAGTGTTGAAGCAATTAAGCTCAATGCAAGGAGTTGACCTGAAACTTCACCTGTGTTCTGCTACCTGTACATGATGTAGAAAGACATGTTTGAACCCCTTTTCAGCCAGTGAAAATATTGGATTTGATTTTTCATGGACACATTCCTTTTTTTCTCTCGAAAAGAAAAGCGCAGGAGAATTGCGCTTCATTGTATATTAAGAAGAAACAAAGGTCTAAAGAAGACCCAGATACAAGGTCCTCAAGGAGGTCATAAAACAAGAATACAAAAAACCGTCTGTAGAGTCAGGGCCCTTTTGGCAGGGCTCTGGCTTCTCTAAAAACGGCTTTGGCTCTGGCTCACGAGGTGAAGCCACTTCTTTAGATGAGCCAAAGCCATTCTGAAAAATTATTTGGCAAAACGGCTTATAGGTTGTTTTTTAGAAAGACCCTTGTATAGTTTACTTTTTATAGATACCGGTCGATCTCTCCTGTACATGGCTAGGGATTGAGGGCAGGGCCAAAAAAAATAATTTGGACTGGTGGGAGGGCTATTGTGCAAAAATGACGTGAGCTGAAGCCGAGTGAGCCACTTTTTTTGGCTCATGTCCTCTAGTTCATTTTGGAAAAGCACTTCACTGGTGAAGTCATTTGAAAAAGAGGTGTTTGGCACAACTTTTGCATGAGCCAGAGCCGAAGTTGAAAAATAAGCCCTACCAAAGGGGCCCTCAATTAGACTAACCTCCCAACAGCTGCCCTAAGCATTCGGGAGCTGAGCCAATTACATTCAATGCTCTAGCTAGGTCTAGAGAACCTAGATTTTTTGCTTCAGCCATCATCCAACATACACATTCATCTAAAAAGCTTCTCTGTAGATCTGCTAGGGAAAGGGGTTTCCTATTGAAGATCAGGGTTTCCTATTGAAGATCACTTTGTTGCTGTTAGGGAAGGGGGTTCCCCATTAAAGATCACTTTGTTGTGGTGCGGCTAAACACACCATGCCCTCAAAATGATGACACTATTGAACTCCTTTTTCTTGCCATGGACGCTCTAAGAACTAGATGTCTCCACCACTCCGCGAAAGAGGGTTCATCAACAACAGGAGTAAGATGGCCTAAGCCGAAAGGAGATAAAATACTGAACCAAAACTGACGGGTAAAGATGCATGAGGCTAGAAGGTGCTGAATTGTCTCTTGATGTTGATCACATAATGGACAAGCAGTCGGATGAGGTAGCCCTCTCTTTTCTAACATGTCAGCGGTCCAACACCTATTCCTCATAGCCAACCAAAGGAAGAATTTGCATTTAGGAGGAGCCCAGGTCTTCCAAAGCTTTTTCCATGGCTCAAAGGTGGATGAACCTGAGAATAAGTTCTTGTAACAAGATTTGGATGAGAAGATCCCTGAGCTCTCATGCCTCCACCTGTGCTGATCATGAACATGGGATAGTTTAACTCCCCTCACTGAACTGTTTAAGCGAGCATAAGAGATGATCAACATAGTGTCTTTAAGGCCTGACTGATTGATTGAAACAAATCGCACACTGCTGATCATTATGCTTGTGTGATTGATCTTCTCAGCGAGTCAGGCCTGTTTGAGCAAGCATAAGAGATGATCAACACATTGTCTTTAAAGCCTACCAAGTTCCTATGGGCATCCTTGCTTGGTGGCTGCCGGATTCATAAGAATGTTCAACTCCAAGGTGGGCAGCGGAAGCATTGTTTGAAATTGAACCTAAAAATCCAGCAACATATATTACTCTAGCCAATATTTATGCGTCAGTTGGTTTGTTTGATGAAGTTGAGAGCACGGGCCAGAACATGGAGTTTAAGGGCACAAGAGTGCATTGTTAGGGTGTCCTCCATAGTGAGATAAATGGGGAACCTCTAACTCGTCTATGCCTTTGATCGGGGGCGCCTCCTATCCACTGGTTGTGGCCTCCGGTCACCAGGCGCTATAAAAACAGGGGCCTAGGGGTCGATGGTTGTCACGCCAACGCATTACTGCCAGCCTAAACCCTAGCCCAACACACCACGCGATCCGATCTATCGTTGTGCTTGTAGTGACCCGAAAAGCTTCGACTAATGGCGACAGACTCTACTGTCACCCCAACAATCATGGGGTTCGAGCTTCCTCCTTTGCAGGACAATGGAGGCGTCACTGGCGGCGGGGATCCTCCACCGCCACCATGATAGGCGACCGATTACAGGGATCCTCCACCTTGAGAGAACATGAGAGGAGAAGGCCATAGAGGAGGCGGAACACTCTGCAAGATGCGGTCGCCATCGCTGTCACGGTCTTGAACAACCACAACGACGGTATGTACCCACAAACCTCTCAATAGATTAGATCTACTCATCATCAAGGTTATTTCTAGTACGGATTGGTATTCTAGGGGCTTAGGAATCGATCCTAGGCTGTGAACAAGATCACACAAGAACAAATCAAAACTTGCGCTCAAATCTCTCTAAAATCACTAGAAGGCGTGGTCACAAAGTTTTAGAATGTTGGTATGCTCTTGAGGTGCTTTGGTGCTGGTTGAAGGCGTATAGGGGTCTTTTTTATAGCCTCAATGGGCCTAGAAGCCGTTGGCTTCTCCATTTGGAAGCTCCAAAACTTTCCTGTCTGCAGGCGCACTGGACTATCCCGGGAGCCACCAGACACTGCACTGTAACGGTCGGCAAATCAACTGATTAGCACCCTTCCTTTCCTGGGTGGCACCGGACTATCCGGTGACAGCACCAGACCGTCCGGTGACCCAAACTAGACATTAGAGTGCCGGACGACAATCGATGTAGCCATTGGAGGGGGCTGTCCGACGCACATCGGATTGTCCGATGAGTTTTATAAATAAAATTCCCAAGATCGAGGACTTTGTCCGTACAGGCCATCGTTGCACCACCGGACCGTCTGGTGAGTCCTAGACTTACGCAACTTCGGCTTTCTCAAGCTAAACTTTTCCAACTCTCTTTGGCTACGTTTGGTAGCTTCCCTATGACTTAGACAAAGATATTTAGCACATAATCCAATTGACTAAGTGTAGAAAACAAACCTTTTCAACATAGTTTCATCATGGTTTGCAATATGGCCAAAACTAAGTCCAAAAGTCACTTTTCTTGCATAAATGAGATAGTAGCCAAACCAAGGGGCAAGAAACATAGTATAAGGTATGTGCAACTTATTCAAATACTTAAACCTCATGTTTTGTAGTTTTACCCAAAGTTGCACTTTTAGTCTTCATTTCTACTCATTTGGACTTGTTGCCTTCAATTTGCTCTTGCTAGAACCTGTGCTCATGCTCATATCAAAGTAGTTAGTCCAATGTGGTGTGTTGAGCACTTAATATCTGTTGATCAATATGTGATTGATCTTCTCAGTCGGTACTAATGATCATTATGTTTATGTGATTGATCTTAGCGGCCAGACCTGTTTGAGTGAGGCGAAGAGATGATCGACACAATGTATGTAAAGCCTATAAAGTTCCTATGGGCATCCTTGCTTGGTGGCTACTGGATTAATAAGAATGTCCAGGTCGCAAGGTGGGCAACAGAAGCATTGTTTGTGTGATATCCTGGCCCAAGGCTTAATAGAATTAATAGAATACTCATTTTAACAAGGTGCATCTTCTTTTTCGGAAGTCTGTCTCGAAAGAACCTCTAGGTTAAGCGTGCTTGGCCTAGAGCAATCTTGGGATGAGTGACCGACCGCAAAGTCTTCTTGGGTGCGCATGAGTGAGGACAAAGTGCACACAAAAGGCTCGTGTTGGTCTGTGGGTACAATATATAATCCTAGAGAGCTGCTACGAGTAAGTACTGCAGGTCCGGGAGTGGACAAAGTGTTATAAATGGTATCAGAGCCGACCCTCGCGGTTTCACGGGCGTGTGTGGGCTAGGGGTTCGGATATATGGCACATGTGAGCCCAGAGTGGTCACATGGCATGGCATATGACCACACTAGACACACATACGTGGCTGTTAGACAGTGTGTGTACTCTCTATGTGTGTGCCGGCACCACTGTTGGGCTGCTGACCCATTAGAGTTAGGGTTATGAGTCTATATATATGTATCCCATCTCCTATGCAATACATAAAGCACTTCATTCTCCTACATGGTATCAGACTAGGTTAGGGTTAGGATTTTCTCTCCCACCTCATAACTGCCGACCTCTTCCACCCAACATTTGTCGACTGCTACCCGTCACCGTCCTTGGGAGGATCCTCCTCCCTGGGCACCACCCCCATCTTCCCCAAGCGGCCTCCTACTCCCCTTCCACTACCAGTCGCCACTCCTTCTCCATGGCGCTTCCCCCTGCACCCTCCCCTTCCACTACCCTCGGACGCTGCGAAGACATGGCCACTCATCCTCTGCTCCTTGGCACAGGGAGTTCGCTTCCCATGGACGTGCCCCTGCTCCCTTTCCACCAGCCCTAGCCATGGTGGGCGCTAACAGCCCCTTCCTGGTCACTCCTAAGGTCGGCCTCGCATCCTGAAAGGGAAATGGGCTTAACCATTTTCTATAATCGATTTTGGTGTTTGACACCCATCACAAACCATATGTACTAACTAGTTTGCCTAGTTGTCATTTATCTCAGGTGCTTAAAGTTCATCATAAACCAACAAATAAAGTGACTTGGGGAACTCTACAAAGTTTGGAGCAAATACAATAATTGGCGTAGCCTGTGGCGCACCGGACACTGTCTGGTGCCCAGACCAAGGCACCTCATGAACTGGCCGCTCTCGGGTTTTCTCAGAGCCACTCCACTATAATTCACCGGACTGTCTGGTGTGACACCAGACTATCCTGTGAGCCAACAGAGCAATGGTCAACTTCGCCCAATGGTCGACTGCGCTGACGACAGAACAGTGAACAGAGCAGAAGTCATAAGTCAGAACTGCAAAGTCAGAATGCACCGAATTGTCCAGTGTGCCATCGGACTGTCCGGTGCCGCAAGAAGACAGAGGACTTCAATGGTCAACTACTCCAAACCACAATGGTCGACTGACGTGGCATGCACCGGAGAGTGAACAATGCCATGTCCGGTGCGCCATCGGACTGTCTGGTGTGCCCATCGACAGCAAAGTCAGCCAACAACTAGGAAGTGGTTGGAGGCTATAAATACCACCTCAACCACCTCCATTCTAGCCATCCAGGCCTCTCACACTTCTCATTCAATACAAGAGCAAAGAATACACTCCAAAGACACAATCAAAGCATTCAATCCTCTCCAAGTTCCAAAATCAAGTCAAGTGATCAAAAGAGTCTAGTGACTTGAGAGAGGGTGTTTCGTGTTTCTTTTGTTGCTCTTGTTGCTTGGATTGCTTTCTTCTTCTCACTCTAATCTTTTCAAGTGTTTTGTAAAGCTAGCAAGATACACCTATTTGTGTGGTGATCGTTGCGGGGTCTTAGTGACCCGTGTGATTAAGAAAAAGCACTCGACCGGTCTAAGTGACTGTAATACTAAAAAATTGTATACCAGGAATATATAGAGGTCTCCATATTTTGTGTGCCATATATTTATCACAACAAGAGCATATATATAATTGAGAGTGATTAATTAAAACAAATGATACCAAAATAAAAGAATGTGCATCATGTTGGAGTTTATATGTTTGTGCATTAAATAAAAATAATAAGGATAATAATAAAAATATAATAATGATTAAGTTGGATTAAACCCTAAATTGAAATTAGGGTTTGAAAATAAGAAAAAGAGAAGGGATATGAAAATATAAGTAATATATATAAATAAAATCTTTAGACTTAGTAATCCTAAATTCACAAATATGATGTGCAAATGGTGAGCCACAAGATTTGAATTTAAAGTTGAATTTAAAATTTGAATTTAGGAAATAATGGAGAAAGAAGAAAAAGAAATATATAAAAGAAAAAGAAGAAGAAGCCTACCTGGGCCGCGAATCCTAATTTCGGCCCACTAGCAGGATTCCTCCGCGCGGCCCAAACCGGCTGCCCGGCACGCCGACAGGTGGGACCGAGCCTTCCGTCTCACGTGCGTGCGCTGTTACTGCGTTGTGGGGGCGGGTCGTCAGTGGCGGTGTGTGCTCTCTCGCGCGTTTCACCTTTGGTCACAGACTGATGGGCCCCGACGTCAGCTTCGTCTCCGTTGGAACGAACCCCGCGTCCCTCGCCGAATCACTCGGAGCTCGCCAACCACCTCGCCCTGGCCTTATATCCCTCGCCCCGGTATAAAACCCTGGCGTGTCCGCTCTCGTTTGACCACACCCACGCGAGAACCGTCAAGCCGTTGCTCTGGATTGCGGCGTGCGGTGTGGGAGAGAAACGGAAAGCCGCTGCCGTCGTCAAACTGCATCGACGTTGCCACTCTGCTCTGGTGACTTGGTCCCGGGCGTGCGAACGTGTGCGCGGATCCTTACGGAGGCGGGATTGGCGCCTGCGGAGCTATAGGGCGGCGATAATTGTTCACCGGAGCATTTAGGGCGCCACGGATTCGCGTGTCGCCGTGGCCTATGCTCTACACCGCGAACACGCCGGTATGAATCCCCTCCATGTGCTCGCTAGGTTCTCCTACTTGTGTACTATGACACCCCAGTGTCACCTTGGGTTTCTCTCAGTGCTAACCCAAGAATCAACATTTTATGTGAGCCAAATTGAGCATGAGCATCAAATTAACTCAAGAATAAAAGCTCTACTAAGTGTATATCTAAAGAATCATGTTCCAAACAAATAAGATTTTCAAAAAGGAAAAAATGTTGAAACCCTAATACCAACCCTAATTGAGCTAATTAAGTAGAATTGAAGAAAAGGGGTAAAAGACCATGAAAAATATAAAATCATGGCCTAGGCCAAATATAAACATTGAAGTATACTAAATAAGCTACAATAAAGATTATGGAAGCTTGGCCAAAATAGTTTAATAAAAACTCCAAACAAGCTTCTCAAGTGGGGATTCAATAGGGATTTCTGAAATTCAGAATTCTGAATTTCAGCCCTTGAGCCAAAAACCGAGCGTGTTCACCTTGATCCCTAGCTCAAAACCTAATGACCCCATTGACAAAATTGTGCCTAACTAACCCCTCTATCTCATGTCAGAAGATGGCATTGGGACGCGTGCCTTGGACACGTCAAACCCGCGATCTTCTCTCTGTGCGCGGCAGTGAGACAAACCGAATTTCTCCCCTCTCTATCTCTTGATCTAGTCAGCAAAACCTGCAAGCCTCCACACACAAACGACAAAGGAATGTCAGAGGAAGAGATCTCTCAACGGGATCATGGCCATAATCTCAAAGATTTGGAGCCAATCCGCGCTTGAACTCGACCTCTCTCTGCGCTGCCTCATGCTCGACGTCGTGCCAGGCGCCAGAGTGCGCACTGGCGTTCGCCCGCGCATGCCCCGAGCGCTTGTTAGAGCCCCGCCCTCGGCCGTGCTCGCCCGCACCTATAAATTCTCCCCGGGCGCGCCTCACCTCACCCCGTGCTCACCTTCGCCGGCCAGACGCCCCTCCTTAGCTCCGGCGAGCTCTCTTCCGCCCGCCATTGGCACCCGAGCCTCGGCCACCGTGGCCAGCCCATTCCAGTCGCTTCCAAGCCGTGCCAGCCGCTCGGATAGCTTCGCCCAGAGCTTGTGAAGCTTCCTAAGCTCTCGAACCCGGCAGAACTTCACCGGAGAACCAAGATCGTCCTTGCCGGACTTCGGCCGCCCGCCTGCGCGCGTAGACCGAGCAATCCGGTGAGCCGTTCTTCAATTCCTCGCACACACACCTTCCTTGATCCATGGTGAAGCTCTCTGACCCATTTGATTGGTCAATTGTGCCCTAGATAGGCTGGACTCCTCACCGTCGACGAGCTCCCCCGCCTGCGCACATGGACCGGCCGACACTAACCATCCCCGACGACGACCCGCACATCGCCGTGACCCTGAGGACCTCCCCTACACCCTCGGCCACCTCACCGGAGCAGTCTCGCCGCCGGTAAGCCCCTCCGCTCTTTCCTCCGCCGCGGGTACTATTTAATTTGGGGGAAGGACCTTGGGTTAGGTTTAGTGGAACCCCAGGGTTTTTCTGAACTGTTAGCGACACATTTGAATAAGTAATCCGAGGACTAGCCTGTAAGGAAACTTGAAAACACCCGCCAGGACCCCGTTGCAAAGTCATTTCCCATTTAATCTTTTCTGTTTAATCTTTTTAATGAACAGAGAACTTAGGAAATTCATAACTTGAGAATTATTTAACCAAAAATTGTCAAACCAATTTTGCTGGATTCTAAATATTATGGACTACCAATTAAAAATACTAAACCCCATGCTTTCTATTTTAAACTTTAGAGTTTGAAATTAATTACAGAAACTGACCAAACCTTATTTAATTAAAGAAAATTAGTTATGCTTCTGTGCTGAACCAAAGAAAATTTGTAGATGTTTAAACCCCATTTAAACACTGTTTAAAAATAGTGAGAACCCTAGCATTGAAAATTTCAGTAAAGATATCTGTTAAAAGCCATTTTGCCCAAAACTTAGGAAAATCAGAAAGGCATTAGAAATTAATGAACAATGAATATAATTATTTTTCCTAGCCTACTTAAGTAACAAAGAACCTAGGAAAAATAAAAGGACTTCTAGTCCAGAACAGAATTAAAGTGAAATATTTTATTTAGCATTATTCCAACTAGAAAACAATTATTAGAATTGTAAAAACAATTTCAAAACTTGTCATAAAAATCTAGTGGACTTGTGACCATTAAAACCCCACTACAAAAATGATAATCACCCCAGCCCATCATTTTAAGTAGAGTAAACAAATAAAACTTGATATTAGGTCATGTTTCAATTAAATCATGAGCAACCCAAAAATGGTGCAATAATGGGCAAATAAAATTTTGCTAGATCAATAATGAGATAGGCCACCAGAGAAAAATGCAAACCCATTTGAAAGATGCAAAATAATACCTATTGCCAATACTTCATGAAAAAGGCCATTTAATCCAAATAATTCCTACCACCCATCCCTTAAGCAAAAAGATGCCAAACTTCAGAATGATTGCTCTTGCACAAAGAAGAAGCTAGGAAAAATCAGAAATCTGTTGTTTGATATTTTTCAAATATAGTGGTACTAGAAAGCACCCCTTTGGCTAGAAACTTTAGAAAATCATGGCAAAATAACTAATAAGTATTAAATGGCTAGAAATTTGTGCAAAGTCATGTTATAACACCCAAATGCCAGCAAAAATAAGTCTTATAGAATAACCTACTGATAAATGGTAGTTGTAGTTCAAAACACCCCTTCTGCCCTAACATTTGATAATTTTATATAGAGAGAACCACTCAGTTTTTAAACCCCAAATTTTGAGGCAGAGAATTATACACCAGTAAGAAGCCACTATAATTTTTACAGAATTTTTGGAAATTTATTAAGACAACTTGTAGTTCAAACCCACTTTAAAAACATAAAAGAAATAAAGGGAAAGAAATGAAAGATAAACCTTGCCCCAATAAGTTCAACTAGAAATCTTGACAAATTCTCACTAAGGCTTTAAAAAGAATTCAGTGGAACACCAAAATGGACTTACCACTTAGTTTAACTGAGTGTGATCTAAATTACTAAGTATACCACCAAAAATCTTTAATAGCAAGATTAAACTCTATCTGATTTAAGTGGATCATTCACCATCAAAGTTAAATTGCTAAAGCACATATCATATCATGCATGTATCTTACCGATTGCATTCATTAGATTGTAATCTCGCTGACGGAGAGTATGTGCTCATCCCCAAGCAAGGAATTGTCCAAGAGGAAGACCAGGAGCAAGCTCCCGAGGCTACCATCGAGGATCTCCCTGCAGCCCCAGCTATTGAAGGCAAGCCCTGGTTTTATGCATAACCGTATTATTATATGCTACTTTACTACACTTAATGCTTGTAGGATTGTATTGTGCACTTAAGTGTAGGAGTTGCATGAAACCTCTAGTTGCATGAACTTAGGATTCCTTTTTGAGATGGATACTAGTATACTAGGTCGAGTAGCTGCTTTGCTAATCAGGATCTCGGTAGAAGTCGAGTGATTTTTCTAGCACTCGCGCGAGGTCAGGAAATTGATTGTATTCATCTTGATAACGGGATTTATGTTAGTCTATGGACTTGGATCCAGGGAGGATGCCTTGTCCATGAGATGGGAAAAAGGAATTAAGGATTAATGTGTGGATACCTGAGTCAAGCTTTTGAACGTACTAAGCACATGTCGGGAAATATGGTAACCGGTAAACCTAGTACCTGAGTGAAGTCGGGCGTGGACTTTATCCCTCACGCGACCTAAGACTGGGTCTCCCATGCTAGCTATGGTGGGTACAAGTGCGGTCACTGCATGGCGGCAGCCGGGGTCAGTGGAGCATTGTATGCCAAGGCGGTGAGGCCTAGACGCGAATGGGGAATCGATGGGGACAGTTGACATGTGTGGGGTCGGAGTACCTTGACATGTTGTGTGTTTAGGTTTACCTTGCAAGGATAAAACTCGATTCGAATCGTCTGCTTCTCGCAGCTAATGAGATTGCTTGACCCCTTGTACTACATTGAGTAAGAAGTGAAATGAGGTTACATGAGATAATTTGTTGATTGTACTAAATGCTTGTTACCATGTATGCTTAGAAGGAGCAACTTAGCTAAGATAATGATGCTAGAATTTAAAAAGCTAAAAATTGATTTTAGAAATAGCTAGTGCTTTTGGCAAACCAAACCCCTCAGCCAAACAGCTGCATGGTCTAGAGGTAGAGGAGTAGTTTCCTCACACCCTGTAAGTCTAGCTGAGTACTAGTATACTCAGCCTTGCTTGTGGCATAATTTTTGCAGGTACGCTTCAGGATATGGTTGATGGTGTGACTTGGCCTACCACCCTACCACCGGGTTGGACGGTCGAGTGGGATGCTGCTCCGACAGGAGAGGAGCACGAGGAGTAGTGGGCTAGGCCTTGCCCATTTCCTCGCTATCGACGACATCGATTATCCGCTGCATCTTATTTTATGAACTTTTACCAGTTACTTGAAAAACTCTGATCTATGTAATAATTCAGTACTTTAATTTGAGGTTTCCTGTTTTATTGTATTTCTTCTGTGACTCACCTTCGAGTGAGTATGTGGTATTTGATCCTGGTTAAGTGGCTTTATCAGACTAGATCTGAGGAACTGACGGGTTATTCTGATTTAAGTGTGTTATGGCCCCTGAGGCGTGACTTAGGCACTTAAGCTAGAATAATTCGGGTGGTTCTGCCACATGTATGCATCTCGGATTGGGTTATGGGGCACCGGGGAGGGGTGAGCTGTGGGTGCTCCGGTGGGCGCTCTGCCATGTGGATTGTGCGTCGCCGCGCGCGGGCAGAAGGATTAGGGAAGACGTCCACGAACCGTTGGATCTAGCGCGTGCGGATCAGATTAGATCGGGATGCCGATTCGATCGCGTCCACCCATGACCGTCGATTGGCAATCTGATGGTGGGGAATCGGATCTGAACTTCATTAAACCTTGGCCGTTGATCTTGGATCCGGCGAACAGATTAGGTGCGGGTTATTAGCTAGCCCAGATCTAACCTGGTTCGTCCATTTCAGATTGGGCGGCCAGAATCTCACGATACCCCTTCGCCGCACACACCTTCTAAAAAGGACCCTGAAATTATAAGTTATCAACCCGCCGTCCGCGCGGGTTAATGTTGAGCCTTGGGAATTCTTTCACGCTAGCCCCTGCACTTCTCTGTATTTGAGACCCAATCCAGTGAGTATTGAAAATCAGAAATTAATTTTAATGCATAAATAAATGTTAGAAACTTGTTTAATTTGTAGAAAATTCATATGAACTCCAAATTGGTCCATTCCAGTTCCTAAATTTTTGTAATATTATTGTCTATCCATTTGTGCCTCTGTTTTGGCATGAAAGACCCACTAAAATTATTCTTTTACTTAATCTTGTAGTAAATACATAAAACCTTTAGAAATTCATATCTTAAAATATGTAACTCCAAAGTTAATAATTCCAGTTCCTATGATCATATTTTAATGTCTAGATTATTACTGTGTATTTTATTTACATGTGTGGTGTAATGTTTATTTTTGCTATACTATGTATGTATTGTGTTGACGCGAGTAGACGAGCAAGCTACAGAGGATCTTGAGGTTCTGCTGGTAGAGACTGCTGAGCAGGAGCTCGTTGAAGGCAAGTTGTGCCCTTGATCATTTCTTTTACCCATTCATGTTCTTATTAATCATAATGATCTACATTGGTTAATTTTGCTGGGACCCAATAGGTTACCCTAGACGTTGACTATCTTTATACCTTGTTTCACCACTGGTTTTACTACTAAATTTTTGGGTAGTACATGCTATTGCTTTATGTGGCTTTGGGTATAGAGATATTCATCACTCATTGTTATACTTTTTAATATCTGTTCATTATTTACTGTTCATGATAAGATCATTATGTTAATGGGAACATGGAGAACCACCTGGGAAAACAGTGCTACCACAAGGGTTTAATGGGACGCCCTTGGCTGATTAACTAGGAAAGCTAGTGGATGACTACCTTACCCGAAAGGGGCAAGGGCAGTAGGGGAGTGGTCAGTGTAGGGAGGTCCTTAGGTTGATTTTGCTGTGATGGCAGTCAGGCGAGGGATCCCTGCACTGGAGCTTCCTATAAACTGTAGCGGGTTTTCTGTAGCTTGTGGAACTTTGTAAAGGCCTCGTAGTGGTACCCTGCCTCGCTTCCTTGGTAGAGGTGTATGGAGTCTGATCAACTCCGTGGCAAATGGGTAACACGACTTGTGGGTAAAGATGTGCAACCTCTGTAGAGTGTAAAACTGGTATACTAGCCGTGCTCACGGTCATGAGCGGCTCGGACACTCACATGATTAATTTATGGAACTTAAACTTAATTTGTCATATAATTGCATTTGGGATTATTTTATTATTACTTCTACTTATTATTTCTAAGGTTTGGTATTTACTTACACTTAGTAACTGCTAATAAAATTTTGACCAACTTATAAAAGCAATGCTCAGCTTCAGCCTTTATTTCATTGATTAGCCGTACACTTCATGAACTCCCACCTTTGGTGAGTTCATGCCACATTATTCCCCATAACTTGTTGAGCGATGAACATGTGTGAGCTCACTCTTGCTGTCTCACCCCCCACAGGAGAAGATCAGGTGGTTCAAGAGGAGCCACTTAATGAGGAGTTCGATTCGATCTATGTGGCTTCTCATAGTTGACTTTCTAGCGCCAAAGATGGATTTTAGATCCTATTATATTTATCTTTTATTTTTGTAAGTCTTCCGCTATGTAATAAGTACTCTGATTATATTGTGACATTTATCTCTATACACTCTGTTATTATATATGTTGTCTTCTTTAGCGCATATATGAGATGCACCCGGCTTTGTTCCTTAAAGCCCGGATGTGACAGAAGTGGTATCAGAGGAAATGTTGACTGCAGGACGTAACCTAGATAGAAATGGATAAACCCTTACCTACTTATCTTACTCTGATTCATTCTATACTTACCTTACTCTAATTCTTTCTATACTTATCTTGATCCTGTCTCACCTTCTACTGTTTTACTCTGATCATTCTTACCTTTTCTACTCTAAGACAAGATGGATTTCACACCTTGGAATCCTACACTTATGATTTTTTAAGAGATAGGAAACCTAAGACAAAATTTAAAACTATTTTCTATATTTAAAAATGTTGTTTGGTTGTTCTGATGATAAATGTCTGATTTGCTTCTTTGATTGATTGAAATATTATATATGGACATCTTAGCATGTACCACCATAAGGTAATGAATTAGCTATGGTAGGTAAAACATTAATCTGCTTAGCTAATAAATCCCCCAAAGTAACATGATTCGTAATTACCGGCCTTGTCTACTATTCTCTCTTACCATATGTATCTAACTCAGATGGTCAATACCAGGAGGGGTGGTGGAATTGATTTACCTCCCATACGAAATACTCGGAGGATATTTAGACAACCCCAGCCACAACCAGCAGAGATGAATCCTCCTAATCCTCCACCAGGCAGAGTTGACCCACTGGTTGCAGCTCAGATGAGGATGATGCAATAGATGGCAGACACTACGGCAGATATGCGTGCGCAGATGCAACAAGAACGCCAGGAACGAGAAGAAATACGCTAGGAGTTGCGCCAGGAGCGAGAAGAGATACACTAGGAGAGAAGGGCACAACAGCAGCTGCAATAGCAATTTCAACAACAACAGCAACAACAACAACAACAAGCACCATTGCCTCCACCACCACCACCAGTTCCACCTTGTGATAAGCACCGGGAGTTTATGAGTCATAAGCCACTGACTTTCGGCAGTTCGCCAGATCTACTTGATGCAAATGATTGGTTGAAGTCAATTGAGAAGATGCTCAACATCGCCCAATGCTTAGACCGGGAGAAAGTTCTTTATGCCTCTAGTCGTCTGACAAGTCCTGCTGCGGACTGGTGGGATTCTTATACTGCTGCCCATAATGCTGCTGATACTATTACTTGGGCAGAATTCAGTACACAGTTCAGAAACTACCACATTCCAGCTGGATTGATGAAGATCAAGAAGGAGTTTCTGTCATTGAAGTAAGGTAATATGTCTGTCAGCGAGTACCGTGACAAATTTATCCAGCTGTCAAGATATGCTCTGGAGGAGGTTGCTGAGGTTGAGAGGAAGCAGGAGCACTTTATTGAAGGACATAATGGACCCCTACAGTATGCACTGGTGGCACACAGATTTCCATCATTTCAGAGGCTACTGGATAAGGCTCTTGCTATTGAACACAAGCATGTTCAACTGGGAGACTTGAAGAGGAAGGCTATCTCACAGGGACAGGGTAGCAGTAGTGTTCGTCCCCACTATATTTCGCCACAGGGTACACCTACTCGTCCAGAAGGAGGACCACGCCCAGCTCAGTACGCTCCATAGGGGTCTCCACGGACACCTCCTACTCGTCAGGCTACTCCCACTGGCACCCCGACGAGATCTGCAGGACAGAAGACCGACCCTACATGCTTCAAGTGCAGTCAGATTGGGCACTATGCTAATGCTTGTCCAATGGGGAATTCTGGTACACCAGCTAAGAACAAGCAACAGACGCCTGGAAAGGGATATTCTATAGCCAGGGTTAATCAAGTCAGTGTTGATGCTACTCCTGATGGTGCTGACATCATACTTGGTATGTTTTACATTAATGCCATTCCTGCAACCATATTATTTGATTCTGGTGCTACACATTCTTTCATGTCTGCTCGATATGCCAACACAAATGAGATACCACTGCTAAATATGAGAAAACCAATGATAGTAATCACACCTAAAGGGCCTATTGAGGCAAATTAAATGACACGTAGATTGACATTAACAATCATGGGAAGAGAATTTGGAGCTACTGCTATAATATTAGAGGCAAGCAGTATAGATCTGATCCTTGGTATGTCATGGTTAAGAAAGGCAAAGGCCATTATAGCATGTGGTAGGGGTACTATAGAACTCACTAGCCCTAAAGGAGAAACATTTCAAGTCCAAATTGCAGTAACCACCTCTTCCAAATGGGCTATATACTTTATACCTGAGGAGTTTGTTGGTGACAACATCCGTGTGGTTAGAGATTTTTCGGATGTCTTTCCAGAGGAGTTACCAGGGATGCCACCAGATAGGGAAGTTGAGTTTGTGATTGATCTTTTACCTGGAACTGCCCCTACATCTAAGCGACCATACAGGATGTCTGTAGAAGAGTTAAAGGAACTTAAGAAGCAGCTAACAGAGTTACAAGAGGCAGGGTACATTCGTCCGAGTCCCTCACCTTGGGGAGCACCGGTTCTGTTTGTGCAGAAGAAGGATGGTTCACAACGGATGTGTGTGGACTATAGATCACTTAATGATGTTACTGTGAAGAACAAGTATTTGTTACCCCGCATTGAGGATTTATTTGATCAGATGAGAGGTGCTAGGGTATTCTCGAAGATTGATCTCCGATCGGGATACCATCAAATGAAGATTAGGCCATCGGATATCCCCAAGACGGCTTTCTCGACTCGATATGGATTATTTGAGTGCATTGTTATGTCGTTTGGATTAACTAATGCACCAGCTTATTTTATGAATTTGATGAATAAGGTGTTTATGGAGTATTTGGACATATTCGTCGTGGTGTTCATCGACGATATTCTTATCTACTCTAAGAGTGAAAGTGATCATGAAGAACATCTAAGGTTGGTGCTACAGAAGCTACGAGATAATGAACTCTACGCCAAGTTTAGCAAGGGCAAGTTTTGGATTGACAAGGTGCCATTCTTGGGACATATTATTTCTAATGGAGGAATAGCAGTGGATCCTGCTAAAGTGAAGGAGATAATGGAATGGAGCGTGCCCACTACCGTCACTGAGATTTGGAGTTTCTTGGGGCTTGCAGGATATTATCGGAGATTTATTGAAGGATTCTCTAAGATTGCCAAGCCTATGACCTTGCTTCTGGAGAAAGGAAGAGAATTTAAGTGGGATGAGAAGTGCCAAGAAAGCTTTGATCAATTAAAGAAGAGATTGATGTCGCCCCCAGTGTTGGTTATGCCAGATCTACAGAAGGGATTTGACATTTATTGTGATGCATGTGGCCAAGGATTAGGATGTGTGCTCATGCCAGAAGGACATGTGATTGCCTATGCGTCTCGTCAGTTGCGGAAGCATGAATTGAACTACCCCACTCATGACTTGGAACTGGCAGCCGTTGTGCACGCACTTAAGATATGGAGACACTACATTATGGGAACCAAGTGTCAAGTATACACGGATCATAAGAGTTTGAAGTATATATTCACTCAGATGGATCTCAACCTTAGGCAACGCCGTTGGTTGGAGTTCATTAAGGATTATGATTTGGAGATTCACTATCACCCAGGCAAGGCAAATTTGGTTGCAGATGCCTTGAGTTAGAAGGAGCATGTTCACTCCGCTTTTGTTGTCTAGCTACCCGATGAATTAGCAAAAGATTTTGAGAGACTTAACCTGGGAATTGTTACACATACGGAAGGAGTTACCATTGAATTGGAACCTACCTTGGAGCAAGAAATTCGTAAAGGTCAAGTGGGTGATGCAAAAATTCAAGAGATTAAGGATCTGATTACGAAAGGTAGAGGTCCAGAATTCACAGAGGATGAGCAAGGTACTATATGGTTCAAGGATCGGATATGTGTTCCAGAGATTGATAGCCTTCGTGAGACTATATTAAAGGAAGCCCATGATTCTGATTACTCTATCCACCCTGGTAGCACTAAGATGTATCAGGATTTGAAGCAAAAGTACTGGTGGTATGGATTGAAAAGAGATGTTGTTGCTCATGTGGCTAAGTGTGGCATATGTCAAAGAGTCAAGGCCAAACATCAAAGACCAGCTGGACTATTGCACCCGTTGAAGATACTCGAGTGGAAATGAGAAGAAATTGGTATGGACTTCATTGTTGGACTACTCCGCACTCCAGCAGGATATGACTCTATTTGGGTGATTGTGGACAGATTGACAAAAGTGGTTCATTTCATACCTGTGAGGACTAATTACACGGGAGCCAAGCTAGCAGAATTGTATATGACTCGGATAGTTTGTCTACATGGGGTGCCTAAGAAGATCGTGTCTGATCGAGAATCACAGTTTACTTCTCGGTTTTGGAAGAAGTTGCATGAGAGCTTGGATACAAAGTTGAATTTTAGTTCAGCCTACCATCCTCAGACCGATGGGCAGACAGAGAGGACTAACCAAGTACTAGAGGATATGTTAAGAGCTTGTGCTCTTAAACATGGTGGAAGTTGGGATAAGAGCTTACCATATGCAGAGTTCTCTTATAATAATAGTTACCAGGCCAGTTTGAAGATGTCACCGTTTGAGGCTTTATATGGCAGGAAATGCAGGACTCCTCTATATTGGGATCAAACTGGTGAAAGACAGTTCTTTGGGCCTGAACTCATTCAAGAGGCAGAGGAACAAGTGCGAATCATAAGGGAGAATTTGAGAATTGCACAATCAAGATAGAAGAGCTATGCTGATACCCGGAGAAGACTACTGGAGTTTAAGGAGGGTGATCATGTCTATTTGAAGGTATCACCTCTCCGGGGTATGAGGAGATTTAAAGTTAAAGGAAAGTTGTCCCCTCGCTTCATTGTACCTTTCTTGATCTTAAAGCGAGTGGGCGAAGTTGCATATCAACTTGTACTACCCCATCATCTTGCAGACGTACATAATGTCTTTCACGTGTCACAACTGAAGAAGTGCCTCAGGGTACCTGAGGAGCAGCTACCGATGGAGGATCTGAGTGTTCAAGATGATCTGACTTATATGGAATACCCTATCAAGATTCTTGACACTTTGACTCGAGTTACGAGAAATAAGGTGATAAAAATGTGCAAGGTACAATGGAGTCACCATGGAGAAAATGAAGCTACTTAGGAGAGAGAAGAAGAGCTTCGCATAGATTTTCTGTAGCATCCCAAAATTCTAAACCAGGTTTGAAACCCTAATCTACCCCTCCCCTCTTTTTATCTTCTACTCCAAAACTCCCTTAGATCTTTCCCATCATATGCATACACTTTGTTTGATCACAAGCACCTCACTTAGATTTTATTTTCCAACACCTAGAATATCCACTAAATAATTTTGTGCAAAAAGAAAAAGAAACAAAAATGAAATGAGTTTTAGAAAATAAAAAGAAAAAGGAAAGAGCTCTCCCCCTGCTGGGCCAATTCTGGCCCATGTCGCGGCCGCCTCCCCTCCCGCGCGCCCGTGCATTCCCCTCCCTCGGCCCATTAGCCGGCCTGCTCGCGCGCAAAGCTGCCCGCACGCTCCCCTCACCCGCTCTCACTGACACGCCAACCCCACCCGCCAGCCCCTCTCGCTCGCGCACTTTCCCTCCCTGGCAGACCGGCCCCACCGGTCAGCCGCGTCGTCTTCCCCGAGTATGAAGCTCCGCCGTCCCCTCACCACTGTCCCCTCCATCGCCGTCCCCTCGCCGCACAGGAAGAGTTCAGCACCGCCCCGTCCTCCCCCGCTTGACCAACGTCCTTGCCCAGTACCGCCCCACCGTAGTCTCATCGACGCCGCTGTGCGGCATTAATGCCGACGCTGTGCACCTCACCGGCGTCCGCCGAGCTCCGCCGCTCCCCTCCCCTCGGGCGCCTATAAAAAGGTCGCCCCGGGCACCTCCTTCCCCGCACCGGCCTCGACCACTACCTTCCTCCCCTCGCTCGAGCGCAATTCGCAGAGCACCGCCGTCTCCCCCCTCTCCGATGAGTCCCTCCCCCCTTCTCTGTCTCCCTCTCCGTTGGTCCAGCGAGCAATTAAGGGAACCAAGCAGCTCCCTCACAAAGCCGCGAACCCAAAACACCACTCCCCCGCCCCAGTCCCTCACCCAGAGCCCACCGGCGGCGATCCCCGCCGCCGAGCTCTGCCACCTCCCCGCGGGCAGCCCCTTCCCAACCCCCTCTAGTCAAATTAAGCCTACCCCTAGGATCGCCAGCCCCTGCCCATGCTAATCCACCTCCCCGTGGACCAAGAGCCGGGCCACCGGCGGCAAGCCGCCGTCGAGCCCACCGGCGGCCGGTTTTCCCCCGCTCAGCCGGTTCGCCCGCGCCGTCAGACCGCGGCACCGTTCTCCCCCTCCGCTCTCGCTGACGGGTGGGCCCGCCGTGACACCGTCGCCCCCGCGCGCCCGCGCCGTCTCCCTTGCCCGTGGGCTGCATCTGGGCCGCAGGCGCGCCCGTGCGCGCGCTCGCGCCCGGGTGGGCCAAAAACCTCCCCCCCGACCCAGCAGAGTAGAAATCCCTTTCCTTTTTCTTTTCTTCACCTTCTTCTCTTTAAATTAGTTTTCTTCAATATTTTATGCACCCAAAATTATCCAAATAATTTCTAAAAATCCTAGGTGATAATAATGTTGGTAAATAACACACTACAATTAGTAGACTACTGTTGATGTATTGTTTATTGATTGTTTTAATAGAAGAAGCGGGGACCACGGATCCGGAACCCGTAGCCCCAGAAGAAGGGTCAGAGCCCGATCTCCCGGAAGTAGATCTTTTGTGCCAGGAAAGCTTCGACGAAGGCAAGTCCATCCTTCCCTTGATGCATAAATTACCTACTCTTTCTACCACTGCCTAGGCCAGGAGTTCAGGGTGGGATAATTGCATTGTGAATGAGAGATGGCCCGCATTAACATATACCTTTTGAATACGAAATATAAATTGGGAAAATAAGGCAATATGTTTCTTCAAATAAAGTCTCTTTTCATAAAGTTATGCGATGAAGGGTACTCACCCTCGTCATCTTGGGAGTGGGATGATCAAGGACTCCCTGGTTTAGGGGAGGGCCCAAGGTGTTGGCTCAGCTGGTTTAGGCGTGAGCAGAAGGATTGTCCCCTCATATAAGGACCGGCTTGTCATTTTTCCACTACCTGTACTCCTTTATAGTACAACCACTCGAGACTGTGTGAGCAGTCACTCAATCCGAACTCGTGCGGTCCAACCCCAGGGTTAAGAAGGCTGGGGAGCACTGGGAGGATAAGGTGGGGGAAAGTTTTGTCCGGTTTGGACATGGTGGTGGCCTGACTCCTTCCGGATAACCGTTAAGGTTAGGACGTACGAGGAAGGAAAGAGATCCGGCATTTGGGTCTCGCGACGGTGAGATCGCAGAAATCGGGCTAGTGGGTAAAGTGTACCCCTCTGCGCAGAGTTGAAACCTATTCGAATAGTCCGTGTCCACTGGTATGGATGAGTCTGGTGTGGGATGACAATTAGTGTTTTCATACCCATCGTTAACAGGGAAATGAGTGTGTAAGGGGGTGCTGAAAAAGAAAGCAAGGCCACGGGAGCGGGAAGCTCAGTGGTGATTGAGTATTTTGTTACTTTTAAGTCTTTGGGGGAAAAACCTTACAGCAACTGCCTTTCTCTAAGAAAACGAAGAGTGACTTCAACTCCACCATATAAAGCATGTATGATATAGGTCTCTTTCTCTTTACGGGAGCGGGGTGGGCTTGCGGAACACCTAGTGTATTCACCCAGATTTATTCATGTTTTTCAGCAGCCGAAGACTTCTTTTCTGCTATGCTTGATTGAGAGGGCTGCGTCTGCACCCAGTTCTGCCTGTGGCTTGGGCTAGTATATTTCCTACTGCGCTTCTTATTTTGGCTCTCTCGAGCTTGTACCCCGGTATTGTAATAACCTTTATCTAAACTCTATACTATTTGAAGTAAGGAATGTGTTTACTAGCCTCCTGGGACTAGTAATTGTATCACATTTGAGTCCCAAAGGATCGGGACGCTTCAGGTGGTATCAGAGCCATAAGACTGGCTGTAGGTCGCAGCCCTGACCCTAAAACTTGTCTTAAAGGAAAATACCTCTTACCCCAAGAAAGGTCTTCTCTCCTCTTCCCCGATTTTAACAAACCCTTCTTTTCCTATTCCAGATGGAAGACTCTCTGGCCATTAGGACATCCTACTGCTCAGAGGTGGAAGGGTTCCCACATCTTTTGCGAAGTTGTGCGCTTCGCATGGGAATCCGCAAGAAGTCGGAATACGTCTGGAAGGAGTATTTCGAGGGCGGAATGGAGTAATGCTCTATGGCAGTCTACCTGGGAGAAAGCCGAAACTATCCGAACCATCCTTCCTTCCAAGTCACTTTTACCGGATACCGCTTTCCAGATACTTGCCAGAATGTGGCCCGAACAGCCCTCCGACAACTATGCCAGAACTACAACAAGGTGATCTTTGAAACTCCCCTTCGCTACTTTCCACCCAGCAACAAGAATACCCCCACCTGCAGGAAAAGACTTCAGGCCCTGTCAAGAGGAGATCCTATTGAGGATGATCCCAGCATCGTCTACATGGCTGGATACCTTCACACCCTTGATAACCAATATGATGACCTCACCCTCCACTGCACCTACCTAACCTCCCGGGTGGAAAGTCTGGAGCAAAAAGTCAGGGAACTTTCAGGGGAAAAGGCGTCCCTTCAAGAAAGCCTCGCAATAGCAGAAGGCGAGGAAGCCAATACCCGTGAGGCCTACCGCACCCTAAAGATGGACTACGACAAGAAACTAAAGAAGCTCGCCCCCGCAAGAAAAATACGCAAGAAGACCAAAAGCCAAGGATGTTAGACTGAGCAGAAGGAAGAAGCCCCTCCAACCATACCCCCTGCTGGGTTAAGGAACTCGTCCGACACCGAGGAGATGTTCCTAGCCAGCCTTGATGACCTTCTCAAGGAGTTTGGGGACACTTTAGAGAAGGAGTTCGGGAGTACCCTAGAATAGCACTCGCGTGTAATGAACTTATGGTAGCTGTGTGCTGTATTATGTAATGGCTTGATGTAATGAATAAAATAACTAGTTAAAAAAATGGCATGTGCATGGTAGTAACTCTTTTCCCCTGGCAGATGGCTTTGGATAAAACCACGCCTACCGCCTCCGGGATTGGAGCAGGTTTTCCCCTAGGAGCAGCAGGAGAAGCTGGCGAAGAAGGGGATGGGACCCACCTCCCCGCACCTCCAGAACTACCACTAGATCTGGCCCAAGTTCTAGCCAATCAAACCCGACTCATTGAAGTCCTCACTAGAAGTCTAAAAAACCAGCGCCCAGGTGGTGGAAGACCACAGGACAGGATGGGAGAATTTTTGAGACTAAAGCCTCCCACGTTCGCGGGGTCCAGCAATCCCCTCGATGCAGATGACTGGCTTCGCATGATCAAGAGGAAGCTGGAAGCCATCGGATGCCCCGAAAATCAGCGTGTCCAACTGGCAGCTCATCAGCTTTCAGGAATGGCTTTAGCATGGTGGGACACCTTCAGTGGGCCGTCAGAGATGCTACCTGGGCAGAATTCGAAACAGCTTTCCGTGAGCACCATGTACCCCAAGGGATAGTTCAACTCAAGGAGGATGAATTCCGGGAGCTAACTCAAGGCGGGAGAACAGTCAATGAGTATGTGCACAAGTTCACAGAGTTGGCCTATTACGCGCCTGACGATGTCAGCACCGAGTCCAGGAAGATGGCACGTTTCCTGAAAGGACTAAGACCCGAGCTTGAGACCATCCTCGCCAGCCAAGACTTCCTCAACTTTTCTCACCTCTCCAACAAAGCTATCCAAGTGGAAAGGGCGAAAGAGGAAGAAAAAGGGCACCTCAAGAGGAAATTCCAAGTTCTCCGAGCTCAACAGCAAGAACATCACCAGAAAGCTCGACCCTTTGGGCTTCCACCCAGGGGACCAAGCTTCAATAAATCATCTGGACCCACTCCATCGCGCTACAGTCAGCAGAGTCAGAGCTCCCTTCAGGCACCCTCCGTTGCAAGCAATCAACCGCCAGCAAATGCCCGTTGGCACTGCGGAGACCCCAGTCACTTCAAGAATAACTGCCCCCAGTTGAAGGCACCTGGACCTACCTACTCCAACTCGGTGAATGGCCCCAAGATTCCCTTGGCACCTACCTCCAAGGCACCTCCTTCCAACAGCCAGCAGAGCAGGACTCAGTACCAGGGCAGAGCACGAGTCAACCACGTCGACGCTCAAGAAGCCCAGCAAGCCCCGGGAGTAGTGCTCGGTGAGTTCCTTGTTGAATTTACTCCCGCTACTGTGCTTTTTGATTCAGGAGCATCCCATTCCTTTATAGCCACTAAGTTTGTGGAAAAGCATGGCATCCCCTCTACACCCCTAGCTACCCCTTTGGTCACCCGAACCCCGGGATCAGACCTCCTATGCCAACTCAGGTGCTCCCAAGTCAGAATTCTTTTAAGTGGGGTAGTGTTCCTGGCAGACTTAACCGTATTGCCATCCCAAGGGATTGATGTGATCCTAGGAATGGATTGGCTAACTAAGCACAAGGGTATCATCAGCTGCGCAAGTAAGACCGTCCTTCTCACCGATCACCAAGGGAAAGCAGTTTCCTGTCAAGCCCAGCCGCCCGCCAACGATCCAATGATGTTTAATCTGGCAGCAGAAAACATGTCCGTAATCGAAGAGTTTGAGGATGTATTTCCGGAAGAATTGCCTGGAATGCCACCAGAAAGAGGAGTGGAGTTCTATATAGATCTCATTCCAGGCACTGCGCCCATCGCAAGGAGACCATACCGCATGGCCCCCACAGAGTTAGCAGAATTAAAACTCCAGATTGCAGAGCTGCAACAAAAGGGGTACATCCATCCCAGTTCGTCTCCCTGGGGAGCACCCGTCTTGTTCGTTACCAAAAAGGATGGAAGTATGAGAATGTGTATTGATTATCAGTCCTTGAACGAAGTTACAATCAAGAATAAGTACCCTCTCCCTCGGATCGATGACCTCTTCGACCAGCTGCAGGGAGCCAAATACTTCTCCAAGATAGACCTTAGGTCAGGATATCACCAACTGAGGATCAAGGAAGCAGACATTCAGAAGACTGCATTCGTCACCAGATACAGGCAATATGAATTCACAGTGATGCCATTTGGGCTGACAAACGCACCCGCCTTTTTCATGAACCTCATGAATAAGGTATTTATGGAAGAATTGGATAAGTTTGTCGTGGTTTTTATCGACGACATCCTCATCTATTCCAAGAATCGTAAGGACCATGAGTGTCACCTTTGAATCATCCTCGGAAGACTCAGGGCACATCAACTCTATGCTAAGCTCAGCAAGTGTGAGTTCTGGTTAGAAAAGATAGCCTTCCTAGGGCATATCTTGACTGCAGAAGGGATAGAAGTGGACCCATCCAAGGTGGAAGCCGTTTCAAAATGGAAACAGCCATCCAACGTCAGTGAAGTACGAAGCTTTCTGGGAATGGTGGGGTATTACCACCGCTTTATTAAAGGATTCTCCAGCATGGCAAAACGTATGACCGAACTTCTCAAAAAGGACAATATGTTTGTGTGGACTCCGAAGTGTGAAGAAAGTTTCCAGATCATCAAGGAAAAGCTTACAACCGCGCCCGTTTTGACACTACCAGATATACACCAGGATTTCGTCATCTTCTGTGATGCTTCAAGGCAAGGCTTAGGGTGTGTCTTGATGCAAAATGAGAAAGTTATTGCCTATGCATCCCGCTTACTCAAGCCCCACGAGCAGAACTACCCTACCCATGACTTGGAATTGGCAGCCATAGTTCACGCCCTGAAAATATGGAGGCACTATCTGATTGGGAACAAATGCCACATCTTCACCGATCACAAGAGTCTGAAGTACATCTTCACTCAGCCAGACCTCAACCTCCGTCAAAGAAGATGGCTTGAATTGATCAAGGATTATGACCTCAAAATCCACTACCACCCCGGGAAGGCCAACGTGGTAGCAGACGCCCTCAGCCGAAAACCTTTCGGGATTAAAGGGGCCAACTTTTTAGAAGATTGGAAGAAAGAATCAGCTCAGCTAAATGCATGTCTGGGAGACAACGGTAGCCTGGAAGTCAAACCAATGCTAGAGGATCTCATATGCAAGGCTCAACACCTGGACGCAGAGACAGCCAGACTTATGGAAAGAGCTCGCAAGGAGCAACTTCCAGATCTTAGGACAGATGAACAAGGAGTCCTCTGGTTCAAGAACCGCCTGTGTGTACCAATGGGAGAGGCACGGGAAGTCCTGCTCAATGAAGCCCACAACTCAGCTTACTCCATCCACCCAGGAACCACCAAGATGTACCTGGACCTCAAAGCCAGATATTGGTGGAAAAGGATGAAGTAGGAAATATCACAGTATGTGGCCCAGTGTGACACCTGTCAACGAACAAAGGCCGATCATCAGAAGCCTGCAGGCCTGCTGCAGCCCCTCCCAGTACCTGAATGGAAGTGGGAAGAAATAGGCATGGATTTCGTGACCGGACTGCCCCGAACGCAGAAAGGGAATGATTCTATCTAGGTAATAATCGACCGTCTCACCAAGGTGGCCCACTTCGTTCCAGTAAAAACCACTTTTGGAGGAGCCACCCTTGCCCGAATATACCTTAAGGAGATCATCAAGCTCCATGGCATTCCGCGAAAGATAGTGTCAGACAGAGGAACGCAGTTCACCTCCAAATTTTGGAAAGGCCTTCAGCTAGCAATGGGCACCAAGTTAGATTTCAGCACCGCTTATCACCCCCAGTCAGATGGTCAGACAGAAAGAGTCAACAAGATCCTCGAAGATTTACTAAGGGCCTGTGTGTTAACGTTCGACAGGGATTGGGAGTCTAGTTTGCCGTACGCCGAATTCTCATACAACAACAGTCATCAGGCGAGCATCAAAATGTCACCGTTCGAAGCATTGTATGGGAGAGAATGCCAGACTCCCCTAATGTGGTCCAATGTAGGGGAAAGGACCCTTGAAGGACCCGACTTTGTTAAAGAAGCCGAAGAGAAAGTTTCCTTGATCCGCAAGAGGTTACTTGAAGCTCAGAGTCGACAGAAAAGTTACGTAGACAACAGACGAAGAGAACTCAGATTTGAGGAAGGAGATTTCGTTTATCTCAAAGTCTCCCCGATGCGTGGTGTCAAAAGGTTCCAAATGAAAGGAAACCTAGCACCACGTTTCGTCGGTCCCTACCCCGTCATTAGCCGAGTGGGACCCGCAGCATACCGTCTTGAGCTACCAGAATCCATGTCAGATATTCACAATGTGTTCCATGTGTCTCAGCTCCGCAAATGCCTAAAAGTACCAGAAAACCACATCGAGGTAGAGGCAATTCAGATTCAAAAGGATCTCCAGTACCGAGAAAAGCCAGTGAAGATTCTCGACTCAGCAGTTAGAAGGACCCGCAACTCAGAAGTGAGACTCTGTAAGGTTCAGTGGAGCAGAGATGGAGAAGAGGAAGCCACTTGGGAAAGTGAGGACTCTCTAAGGAAGGAATACCCTTACCTTTTCTCGAGCTCCGCCTGAATCTCGAGGGCGAGATTCCTTTAAGTTGGGTAGGTTTGTAGCATCCCAAAATTCTAAACCAGGTTTGAAACCCTAATCTACCCCTCCCCTCTTTTTATCTTCTACTCCAAAACTCCCTTAGATCTTTCCCATCATATGCATACACTTTGTTTGATCACAAGCACCTCACTTAGATTTTATTTTCCAACACCTAGAATATCCACTAAATAATTTTGTGCAAAAAGAAAAAGAAACAAAAATGAAATGAGTTTTAGAAAATAAAAAGAAAAAGGAAAGAGCTCTCCCCCCTGCTAGGCCAATTCTGGCCCATGTCGCGGCCGCCTCCCCTCCCGCGCGCCCGCGCATTCCCCTCCCTCGGCCCATTAGCAGGCCTGCTCGCGCGCAAAGCCACCCCCGCGCTCCCCTCACCCGCTCTCGCTGACACGCCAACCCCACCCGCCAGCCCCTCTCGCTCGCGCACTTTCCCTCCCTGGCAGACCGGCCCCACCGGTCAGCCGCGTCGTCTTCCCCGCGTATGAAGCTCCGCCGTCCCCTCACCGCCGTCCCCTCCATCACCGTCCCCTCGCCGCACAGGAAGAGTTCGGCACCGCCCCGTCCTCCCCCGCTTGACCAACGTCCTTGCCCAGTACCGCCCCGCCGTAGAGTCTCATCGGCGCCGCTATGCGGCATTAATGCTGACGCTGTGCACCTCACCGGCATCTGCCGAGCTCCGCCGCTCCCCTCCCCTCGGGCGCCTATAAAAAGGTCGCCCCGGGCACCTCCTTCCCCGCACCAGCCTCGGCCACTACCTTCCTCCCCTCGCCCGAGCGTAATTCGAAGAGCACCACCGTCTCCCCCCTCTCCGGTGAGTCCCTCCCCCCTTCTCTCTCTCCCTCTCCGTTGGTCCATCGAGCAATTAAGGGAACCAAGCAGCTCCCTCACAAAGCCGCGAACCCAAAACACCACTCCCCCGCCTCAGTCCCTCACCCAGAGCCCACCAGCGGCGATCCCCGCCGCGGAGCTCCGCTACCTCCCCGCGGGCAGCCCCCTCCCAACCCCCTCTAGTCAAATTAAGCCTACCCCTAGGATTGCCAGCCCCTGCCCGTGCTAATCCACCTCCCCGTGGACCAAGAGCTGGGCCACCGGCGGCAAGCCGCCGTCGAGTCCACCGGCGGCCGGTTTTCCCTTGCTCGGCCGGTTCGCCCACGCCGTCAGACCGCGACACCGTTCTCCCCCTCCGCTCTCGCTGACGGGTGGGCCCGCCGCGACGCCGTCGCCCCCGCGCGCCCGCGCCGTCTCCCTCGCCCATGGGCCGCAGCTGGGCCGCAGGCGCGCCCGCGCGCGCGCTCGCGCCCGGGTGGGCCAAAAACCTCCCCCCCCGGCCCAGCAGAGTAGAAATCCCTTTTCTTTTTCTTTTCTTCACCTTCTTCTCTTTAAATTAGTTTTCTTCAATATTTTATGCACCCAAAATTATCCAAATAATTTCTAAAAATCCTAGGTGATAATAATGTTGGTAAATAACACACTACAATTAGTAGACTACTGTTGATGTATTGTTTATTGATTGTTTTAATAGAAGAAGCGGGGACCGTGGATCTGGAACCCGTAGCCCCAGAAGAAGGGCCAGAGCCTGATCTCCCGGAAGTAGATCTTTTGTGCCAGGAAAGCTTCGATGAAGGCAAGTCCATCCTTCCCTTGATGCATAAATTACCTACTCTTTCTACCACTGCCTAGGCCAGGAGTTCAGGGTGGGATAATTGCATTGTGAATGAGAGATGGCCTGCGTTAACATATACCTTTTGGATACGAAATATAAATTGGGAAAATAAGGCAATATGTTTCTTCAAATAAAGTCTCTTTTCGTAAAGTTATGCGATGAAGGGTACTCACCCTCGTCACCTTGGGAGTGGGATGATCAAGGACTCCCTGGTTTAGGGGAGGGCCTAAGGTGTTGGCTCAGCTGGTTTAGGCGTGAGCAGAAGGATTGTCCCCTCATATAAGGACCGGCTTGTCATTTTTCCACTACCTGTACTCCTTTATAGTACAACCACTCGAGACTGTGTGGGCAGTCACTCAATCCGAACTCGTGCGGTCCAACCCCAGGGTTAAGAAGGCTAGGGAGCACCGGGAGGATAAGGAGGGGGAAAGTTTTGTCCGGTTTGGACATGGTGGTGGCCTGACTCCTTCTGGATAACCGTTAAGGTTAGGACGTACGAGGAAGGAAAGAGATCCGGCATTCGGGTCTCGCGACGGTGAGATCGCAGAAACCAGGCTAGTGGGTAAAGTGTACCCCTCTGCGCAGAGTTGAAACCTATTCGAATAGTCCGTGTCCACTGGTATGGATGAGTCTGGTGTGGGATGACAATTAGTGTTTTCATACCCATCGTTAACAGGGAAATGCGTGTGTAAGGGGGGTGCTGAAAAAGAAAACAAGGCCACGGGAGCGGGAAGCTCAGTGGTGATTGAGTATTTTGTTACTTTTAAGTCTTTGGGGAAAAACCTTACAACAACTGCCTTTCTCTAAGAAAACGAAGAGTGACTTCAACTCCACCATATAAAGCATGTATGATATAGGTCTCTTTCTCTTTACGGGAGCGGGGTGGGCTTGCAGAATACCTAGTGTATTCACCCAGATTTATTCATGTTTTTCAGCAGCCGAAGACTTCTTTTCTGCTATGCTTGATTGAGAGGGCTGCGTCTGCACCCAGTTCTGCCTGTGGCTTGGGCTAGTATATTTCCTACTGCGCTTCTTATTTTGGCTCTCTCGAGCTTGTACCCCGGTATTGTAATAACCTTTATCTAAACTCTGTACTATTTGAAGTAAGGAATGTGTTTACTAGCCTCCTGGGACTAGTAATTGTATCACATTTGAGTCCTAAAGGATCGGGACGCTTCATTTTCCCCATCTTTTCCCTAGTCCTTCCTAAATCTCGAGGACGAGATTCTTGTTAAGGGGGGTAGGATTTGTAATACTCAAAAATTGTATACCAGGAATATATAGAGTTCTCCATATTTTGTGTGCCATATATTTATCACAACAAGAGCATACATATAATTGAGAGTGATTAATTAAAATAAATGATACCAAAATAAAAGAATGTGCATCATGTTGGAGTTTATATGTTTGTGCATTAAATAAAAATAATAAGGATAATAATAAAAATATAATAATGATTAAGTTGGATTAAACCCTAAATTGAAATTAGGGTTTGAAAATAAGAAAAAGAGAAGGGATATGAAAATATAAGTAATATATATAAATAAATTCTTCAGACTTAGTAATCCTAAATTCACAAATATGATGTGCAAATGGTGAGCCACAAGATTTGAATTTAAAGTTGAATTTAAAATTTGAATTTGGGAAATAATGGAGAAAGAAGAAAAAGAAATATATAAAAGAAAAAGAAGAAGAAGCCTACCTGGGCCGCGAATCCTAATTTCAGCCCACTAGCAGGATTCCTCCGCGCGGCCCAAACCGGCTGCCTGGTGCGCCGACAGGTGGGACCGAGCCGTCCGTCTCACGCGCGCGCGCTGTTACTGCGTTGTGGGGGCGGGTCGTCAGTGGCGGTGTGTGCTCTCTCGCGCGTTTCACCTTTGGTCACAGACTAATGGGCCCCCGCGTCAGCTTCGTCTCCGTTGGAACAAACCCCGTGTCCCTCGCCGAATCGCTCGGAGCTCGCCAACCACCTCGCCCCGGCCTTATCTCCCTCGCCCCGGTATAAAACCCTGGCATGTCCGCTCTCGTTTGACCACACCCACACGAGAACCGTCAAGCCATGGCTCTGGATTGCGGCGTGCGGTGTGGGAGAGAAACGGAAAGCCGCTGCTGTCGTCAAACTGCATCGACGTCGCCACTCTGCTCTGGTGACTTGGTCCCGGGTGTGCGAACGTGTGTGCGGATCCTTACGGAGGCGGGATTGGCGCCTGCGGAGCTATAGGGCGGCGATAATTGTTCACCGGAGCATTTGGGGCGCCACGGATTCGCCTGTCGCCGTGGCCTGTGCTCTACACCGTGAACGCGCCAGTATGAATCCCCTCCATGTGCTCGCTAGGTTCTCCTACTTGTGTATGCGTCTCAGATTGGGTTATGGGGCACCGGGGAGGGGTGAGCTGTGGGTGCTCCGGCGGGCGCTCCGCCGTGTGGATTGTGCGTCCGCACGGGTTAATGTTGAGTCTTGGGAATTCTTTCACGCTAGCCTCTGCACTTCTCTGTATTTGAGGCCCAATCCAGTGAGTATTGAAAATCAGAAATTAATTTTAATGCATAAATAAATGTTAGAAACTTGTTTAATTTGTAGAAAATTCATATAAACTCCAAATTGGTCCATTCCAGTTCCTAAATTTTTGTAATATTATTGTCTATCCATTTGTGCCTCTGTTTTGGCATGAAAGATTCACTAAAAGTATTCTTTTACTTAATCTTGTAGTAAATACATAAAACCATCAGAAATTCATATCTTAAAATCTGTAACTCTAAAATTAATAATTCTAGTTCCTATGATCTTATTTTAATGTCTAGATTATTACTATGTATTTTATTTATATGTGTGGTGTAATGTTAATTTTTGCTATACTACGTATGTATTGTGTTGATGCGAGTAGACGAGCAAGCTACAGAGGATCCTGAGGTTCTGCTGGTAGAGACTGCTGAGCAGGAGCTCATTGAAGGCAAGTTGTGCCCTTGATCATTTCTTTTACCCATTCATGTTCTTATTAATCATAATGATCTGCATAGGTTAATTTTGCTAGGACCCAATAGGTTACCCTAGACTTTGACTATCTTTATACCTTGTTTCACACTGGTTTTACTACTAATTTTTTGGGTAGTACATGCTATTGCTTTATGTGGCTTTGGGTATAGAGATATTCATCACTCATTGTTATACTTTTTAATATCTGTTCATTATTTACTATTCATGATAAGATCATTATGTTAATGGGAACATGGAGAACCACCCAGGAAAACAGTGCTACCACAAGGGTTTAATGGGACACCCTTGGCTGATTAACTAGGAAAGCTAGTGGATGACTACCTTACCCGAAAGGGGCAAGGGCAGTAGGGGAGTGGTCAGTGTAGGGAGGTCCTTGGGTTGATTTTGCTGCGATGGCGGCCAGGCGAGGGATCCCTGCACTGGAGCTTCCTACAAACTGTAGCGGGTTTTCTGAAGCTAGTGGAACTTTGTAAAGGCCTCATAGTGGTACCCTACCTGGCTTCCTTGGTAGAGGTGTATGGAGTCTGATCAACTCCGTGGCAAATGGGTAACACGACTTGTGGGTAAAGATGCGCAACCTCTGTAGAGTGTAAAACTGGTATACTAGCCGTGCTCACGGTCATGAGCGGCTCGGAGACTCACATGATTAATTTATGGAACTTAAACTTAATTTGTCATATAATTGCATTTGGGATTATTTTATTATTACTTCTACTTATTATTTCTAAGGTTTGGTATTTACTTACACTTAGTAACTGCTAATAAAATTTTGACCAACTTATAAAAGCAATGCTCAGCTTCAGCCTTTATTTCATTGATCAGCCGTACACTTCATGAACTCCCACCTTTGGTGAGTTCATGCCACATTATTCCCCACAACTTGTTGAGCGATGAACATGTGTGAGCTCACTCTTGCTGTCTCACACCCCCACAGGAGAAGAGCAGGTGGTTCAAGAGGAGCCACTTAATGAGGAGTTCGATTCGATCTATGTGGCGTCTCACAGTTGACTTTCTGGCGCCAAGGATGGATTTTAGATCCTATTATATTTATATTTTATTTTTGTAAGTCTTCCGCTATGTAATAAGTACTCTGATTATATTGTGACATTTATCTCTATACACTCTGTTATTATATATGTTGTCTTCTTTGGCGCATATATGAGATGCACCCGACTTTGTTCCTTAAAGCACGGGTGTGACAGTGACCGATTGAGAGAGGGAAAGGGTTGGAATAGACCCGGCCTTTGTGGCCTTCTCAATGGGGACTAGGTTCTTTGGAACCGAACCTCAAGAAACAAATCACCGTGTTCACTTGTGTTGATCTTCACTCGATTTGTTTATTCCCTCTCCTCTCTCTCTAAAGTTCCCTTGCTTATATTGTTTTGAGTTTGCTCCTAAAGTTATCCGTATTGATTGAGCAACTCATAGCAAGAGGAACTATCTTCTGCAATCTGAATTCAAGATTATTTATTTCTAACCCTAACTCCGGGTGTAGTGCGTGTTCAAAGTTTATAATCTTCAGGTTTTGCCTATTCACCCCCCTCTAGGTGACTTTCAATTGGTATCAGAGCCTGATGCTTCATTAGAGTATAACAACTAGAAGTGATATCCGGAGAACACGCTAAGAGGGAGATGGTCACCGGTGAAAAGCCCGAAGCCTCGGGAAAGAAAAACGAAGAACGTACTCTGTTGAAGGAGGCCGACGACAAGAACAAGGAGCACAAGGAGGAATCCACCGGCTCTGTCAATTCACATAAGAAGGGTGACAAAAAGAAAAAGAAAATGAAGAAGGTGGTCCACTATGAGACTGACTCTTCATCACCTTCCACCTCCGGCGTCGAGTCTACCACTTCGAAGTGCCAAGAGTGTAAGAAGTATAGTAAGATGCCTCTTTGCTACCCTTGCATTCCTAAACGCACTCCTCTACTTTCGGTACCCATAGGCAAACCACCATATTTTGATGGTAAATATTATTGTATGTGGAGTGATAAAATGAGACACCATCTAACCTCACTCCACGAAAGCATATGGGATATTATTGAATTTGGAGCACATGCACCACATGTGGGCGACGAGGACTACGACTCCCATGAGGCTGCCCAAATAAGGCATTTTAATTCCCAAGCAACCTCTATACTCCTCACTTCCTTGTGTCGAGAGGAGTACAACAAGGTGCAAGGGTTAAAAAATGCCAAAGAAATTTGGGATGTCCTCAAAACGACACGTGAAGGGGACGGGGTGACCAAAATCACCAAGCGCAAAATGATCGAGGGAGAACTTGGTCGATTTGTCCTCAACAAAGGAGAGGAGTTACAAGCAATGTACAACCAGCTCAAGACGATGGTCAACCAAGTGCTCAACCTCGGGAGCATCAAGTGGGATGACCATGATATGGTCATGGTTATTCTAAGATATCTTGTTTTTCGTAATCCTACTCAAGTTCAATTAATTCGTGGAGATCCTAGATATAAACAGATGTCTCCCAAGGAAGTGATTGGCAAGTTTGTAAGCTTTTAACTTATGATCAAAGACTCCAAACAAAGTGTCAACTTGGAGCAAGGCATCACCTCCACACCCGAGGTGCAACCCGTTGCATTCAAAGCAACAGAAGAAAAGAAGGAAGAGTCTACACCAAGTAGACTCCCAATTGATGCCTCCAAGATCGACAACGAGGAGATGGCTCTTATCATTAAGAGCTTTCAGCAAATCCTCAAACAAAGGAAGGGGAAGGACTACAAACCCCATTCTAAGAGGGTTCGCTACAGGTGTGGTAAGTCCGGTCACTTTATTGCTAAATATCCATATACAAGTCACAGTGACAGGGACAACAACAAGAAAGGGAAGAAGAAGATGGAGAAGAAAAGATAATACAACAAGAAGAAGGGTGGTGAGGCGCACATGGGGCAGGAATGGGACTCCAACGAGAACTCCACCAATTCCTCCTCCGACGAGGACGCCGCCAACATCGCCGTCAACAAAGGCCTTCTCTTCCCCAACGTCGGCCACAAATGCCTCATGGCTAAGAAAAGCAAAAAGAAAAAGGTACATTCTAGAGATACTCCCAAATATACTACATCTGATGATGAGGGTAGCTCTAGTGATGATAATGACGATTTTACTTCTCTTTTTGCAAACCTTGCCAAGGATCAAAAGAAAAAGATAAATGAATTGATAGAAACAATTAACGAGCTTATGCTCTTGAAGTAGAAAAATGTGAAAATTTATCTAAAGAGCTTAATGTTTGCGATGATTCAATTTCCTGCCTTAGAACGGAAAATGCTACTTTAAATGCTAAGATAGAAGAATTGAGTGCTTGCAATATTTCTACATCTAATGTTGAGCATGTCACCATTCACACTAGATGTAGAGATGTTAATATTGATGCTATGAATGATCACCTTGCCATGATTAAAGAACAAAATGATCACATAGCTAAATTAAATGCTAAAATTGCCGAGCATGAGCTAGAAAATGAGAAATTTAAGTTTGCTCGTAGTATGCTTTATAATGGGAGACGACCTGGCATTAAGGATGACATTGGCTTCCAACAAGGGAGCAAAAGCAACATCAAGCTTAATGCGCCCAAGAACAAACTATCTAATTTTGTTAAGGGTAAGGCTCCCATGGTTCAGGATAGGGAAGGTTACATTTTATACCCTGAGAACTATCCTGAGCATAAGATTAGAAAAATTAATGCTAGAAAATCTCATACTATTTCTCATCATGCTTATATGTATAGTAATGAGGATTCTAGCTCCAGGCATTCAACTCATATCAAAATTCCTAAAAGAAGATTGTAAATGCATCAAATGAACATAGCATTTTATTCAAAACTTTTGATGCATCTTGAAAGGGAAATAGGGTTAACATTTTCCTACAATTAATTTTGGTGGTTGAATGTCCAACACAAACATATGGACTAACTAGTTTGCTCTAGAACTCATGTATTACAGGTGCATAAGGTTCAACCCAAACCAATAAAAGATTCAAGTTAGGGACTAAATTGAACCGTAGCAAAGAACTGAGTGTGATGTGGTCTGGCGCACCAGATTGTCCGGTGTGCTACCGGACAGTGTCCGGTGCACCAGGACCGTACAAGGGCCAACCAGCCAATCTCGGGAAAACACAGACACGCTCCGCTATAATTCACGGGACTGTCCGGTGTGCCACCGGACTATCTGGTGAGTCAGCGGGCAACGACTATCTGCGCGCATCGGTCGACTCTGCAAAGTGCTACAGTGAGCTACAGTGCAGCGGCAGAAGTCAGAGCCGCGAAGTCAGAGGGCACCGGACTGTCCGGTGCCGCAAGAAGACAAAGCTCCAACGGTCGACTTCACTCCGAACCCTAACAGTTGGGTGACGTGGCGGGGCACCGGACAGTGCACAGTATCTGTCCAGTGGTGCACTGGACTGTCCGGTGCGCCCATCGACAGCAGCCTCCCAACGGCTACCTTGGTGGTTGAGGGCTATAAATACCCCCCAACCACCACAACTCCAAGCATCCAAGTTTTCTGAAGATCACATTCAATACAAGAGCTAGTGCATTCACTCCAAGACACATTTCCAAAGATCAAATCCTCTCCAAGCCTAGAATTCAACTCAAACATTTAGTGACTTGTGAGGGAGTGTGTTCGTGTTCATTTGCGCTCTTGTTGCTTGGATCACTTTCTTCCTTTCTCATTCTTGTTTCCAAGTGACTTGTAATCAAAGCAAGAGACACCTAAGTGTGTGGTGGTCCTTGCGGGGTCTAAGTGACCCATTTGATTAAGGAGAAGGCTCACTCGGTCTAATTGATCGTTTGAGAGAGGGAAAGGGTTGAAAGAGTCCTAGTCTTTGTGACCACCTTAACGGGGACTATGTTCTTTGGAACCGAACCTCGGTAAAACAAATCACCGTGTTCATCTGCTTGACTTCCATTTGATTTGTTTTCCCCTCTTTACCGGACTTGAATTTAATTCTAACGCTAACCCTGGCTTGTAGTGGTTGTTTAAAGTTATAAATTTCAGGTTACGCCTATTCAGCCCCCTCTAGGTGACTTTCAATTGGTATCAAAGCCCGATGCTTCATTAGAGTCTAACAACTCGAAGTGATGTCGGGAGATCACGCCAAGAGGGAGATCGTGACTGGCGACAAGCCCGCAAGCTCGGGGATGACTCTCTCAAGGGAGTCCGGCAACAGGCACAAGGAGGAATCCTCTTCCTCCATCAAGTCCCATCAGAGAGGCGACAAGAAGAAGAAGATTAAGAAAGTGGTCTACTACGAGACCGACTTATCGTCGCCCTCCACATCGAGCTCTGACTCGTCTATCACTTCTAAGCGCCATGAGTGCAAGAAGTATAGTAAGATGCCCCTTCGCTATCCTCGTATTTCAAAGCGCGTTCCTCTACTTTCCGTTCCCTTAGGAAAACCACCATATTTTGATGGTGAAGATTATTCTATGTGGAGTGATAAAGTGAGGCACCATCTAACCTCACTCCACGAAAACATATGGGATATTGTTGAGTTTGGAGCGCAGGTACCACAGGTGGGGGACAAGGACTACGACTCGAACGAGGTCACCCAAATTAGGCACTTTAACTCCAATGCCACGTCTATACTCCTTGCCTCCTTGTGTCGAGAGGAGTATAACAAGGTGCAAGGATTAAAGAGCGCCAAAGAAATTTGGGACGTTCTTAAAACCGCATACGAAGGAGATGAGGTGACCAAGATCACCAAACATGAAATGATTGAGGGAGAACTCGGTTGATTTGTCCTCAACAAGGGAGAGGAGCCACAAGCAATGTACAACTGGCTCAAGACCTTGGTGAACCAAGTGCACAACCTCGGGAGCACAAAATGGGATGACCATGAAATGGTCAAGGTTATTCTAAGATCTCTCATATTTCGTAATCCCACTCAAGTTCAATTAATACGTGGAGATCCTAGATACAAACAGATGTCTCCCGAGGAAGTGATTGGCAAGTTTGTGAGCTTTGAGCTAATGATCAAAGACTCCAAACATATCGTCAACTTGGAGCATGGCGCCACCTCCACACCCGAGGTGCAACCCATCGCATCCAAAGCGACGGAAGAAGAGAAGAGGGAGTCTACACCAAGTAGGCTTCCAATCGACGCCTCCAAGCTCGAAAACGAGGAGATGGCGCTTATCATCAAGAGCTTTCGTCAAATCCTCAAGCAAAGGAGGGGGAAGGACTACAAACCCAGCTCTAAGAGGGTGTGCTACAAATATGGTAAGCCCGGTCATTTTATTGCTAAATGTCCAATTTCTAGTGATAGTGACAGGGGCGAAGACAAGAAGGGGAAGAAGAAAGAAAAGAAGAGGTACTACAAGAAGAAGGGCGGCGATGCCCACGTGTGTCGGGAATGGGACTTCGACGAGAGCTCCACTGACTCTTCCTCCGACGAGGACGCCGCCAACATCGCCGTCAACAAGGGCCTGCTCTTCCCAAACATCGGCCACAAATGTCTCATGGATAAGGATGGCAAAAAGAAGAAGGTAAAATCTAGAGCCACCCCCAAATATACAACATCTAGTTATGAGGATAGTTCTAGCGATGATGAAGATAATTTAATGTCCCTTTTTGCCATCCTTAACATGGAACAAAAAGAAAAATTGAATGAATTTATAAAGGCTATTAATGAAAAGGATGAACTCTTGGAAAGCCAAGAGGACTTCCTTACTAAAGAAAACAAAAAACATGTTAAGTTAAAAAATGCTTATGCTCTAGAAGTAGAGAAAAATGAAAACCTATCTAAAGAGCTTAGCATTTGTAATGATTCAATTATCCGTCTTAGAAATGAAAATGCTAAACTAAATGCTAAGGTTGATGAATTGAACATTTGCAATGATTCAATTTCTAGCCTTAAAACTGAAAATGCTAGTTTAATTTCTAAGATTAAAGAATTGAATGTTTGCAATGATTCTATTTCCTGTCTTAGAGATGAGAATGCCATATTACATGCTAAGATAGAAGAATTAAATGTTTGCAAACCTTCTACATCTAACATTGATCATATTTGCACTAGATGTAGAGATATTAATGTAGAAGCTATTGATGATCACCTTGCCATGATTAAGAAACAAAATGATCACATGGCTACATTAAATGCTAAAATCAATGAGTATGAACTTGAAAATGAAAAGTTTAAATTTGCTAGAAGCATGCTCTATAATGGGAGACGCCCTGGCAATAAGGATGGTATTGGTTTCGAACAGGGGAGCAATGTCAAGCCTAATGCCCCTAAAAATTGTCTAACTTTGTAAAGGGCAAAGCTCCCATGGTTTAGGATAGTGAGGGTTACATTTTATATCCTGCTAACTATCCTGAGCACAAAATTAGGAAAATTCATGCTAAGAAATCTCATAATGTTTCTCACCATGCATTTATATATAAAAATAAGGCTTCTAGATCTAGGCAAACCACTCATGTTAAATTGCCTAGAAAGAAACTTCCTACTGCATCAAATGAGTATAATGTTTCATTTAAGACTTTTGATGCATCATATGTGATTACTAACAAATCAAGCAAAGTAGTTGCCAAATATGTTGGGGGCAAACACAAGAGTCCAAAGACTTGTGTTTGGGTACCCAAGGTGCTTGTTTCTAATGTGAAAGGACCCAAGACTGTTTGGGTACCTAAGAACCAGGCCTAAAATTGTTTTGTAGGTTTATGCATCCAGGGGTTCAAGTTGGATAATCGATAGCGGATGCACAAACCACATGACAGGGGAGAAAAGAATGTTCTCCTCCTACAAGAAAAATGAAGATCCCCAACGAGCTATCACATTCGGGGATGGAAATCAAGGTTTGGTCAAAGGTTTGGGAAAAAATTGCTCTATCTCCTGACCATTCTATTTCCAATGTTTTTCTTGTAGATTCTTTAGATTATAACTTGCTTTCTGTTTCTCAATTATGTAAAATGGGCTACAACTGTCTATTTACTGATGTAAGTGTTACTGTCTTTAGAAGAAGTGATGATTCAATAGCATTTAAGGGAGTGTTGGAGGGTCAGCTATATTTAGTTGATTTTAATGATAACAAAGCTGAACTTGACACTTGTTTAATTGATAAGACTAATATGGGCTGGCTCTGGCATCGCCGACTTGCCCATGTTGGGATGAAGAATCTTCACAAGCTTCTAAAGGGAGAGCACATTTTAGGACTAACAAATGTTCATTTTGAGAAAGACAGGGTTTGTAGAGCATGCCAAGCAGGAAAGCAAGTTAGCACTCATCATCCACACAAAAACATAATGACGACGGACAGGCCGCTCGAACTACTCCACATGGACCTATTTGGCCCGATCGCTTGCATAAGCATCGGCGGGAGTAAGTACTGTCTAGTTATTGAGGATGATTATTCTCGCTTAACTTGGGTATTCTTCTTGCAGGAAAAATCACAAACCTAAGAGACCTTAAAAGGATTCTTGAGATAGGCTCAAAATGAGTTTGGATTGAGAATCAAAAAGATAAGAAGCGATAATGGGACAGAGTTCAAGAATTCTCAAATTGAAGGATTTCTTTAGGATGAGGGCATCAAGCATGAGTTCTCTTCTCCCTACACACCTCAACAAAATGGTGTAGTGGAGAGGAAGAATATAACTCTACTGGACATGGCAAGAACAATGCTTGATGAGTACAAGACACTAGACCGGTTTTGGGCGGAAGCAATCAACACTACTTGCTACTCCATCAACTGGCTCTACCTTCACCGAATCCTAAAGAAAACATCGTATGAACTCCTCACTGGTAAAAAGCCTAATGTTTCATATTTTAGAGTCTTTGGGAGCAAATGCTTTATTCTTATCAAAAGAGGTAGAAAATCCAAATTTGCTCCTAAAGCTGTAGAAGGCTTTTTACTTGGTTATGATTCAAACACAAGGGCATATAGAGTCTTTAACAAGTCCACTGGACTAGTTGAAGTTTCTTGTGACATTGTGTTTGATGAGACTAATGGCTCCCAAGTGGAGCAAGTTGATCTTGATGAACTAGATGATGAAGAGGCTCCATGCGTCGCGCTAAGGAACATGTCCATTAGGGATGTGTATCCTAAGGAATTCGAAGAGCCTACACAAACACAAGATCAACCGTCATCTTCCATTCAAGCATCTCCACCAACCCAAGATGAGGAACAAGCTCAAGGTGATGAAGAAGAAGATCAAGAAGATGAGCCACCTCAAGAAGAGGGCAATGATCAAGGGGTAGATGATGAAGAGGTTCTATGCTTCGCGCTAAGGAACATGTCCATTGGGGTTATGTGTCCTAAGGAATCCGAAGAGCCTACACAAGCACAATATCAACTGTCATCTTCCAACCAAGCATCTCCACCAACCCAAGATGAGGATCAGGTTCAAGATAATGAAGAAGAAGATCAAGAGGATGAGCCACCTCAAGAGGAGGACAATGATCAAGGGGGAGATGAGGGAAATGAAGACAAGGAAGATGAGCAAGAAATTTAGGGTCAAAGACCGCCACACCCAAGAGTCCACCAAGCAATTCAACAAGATCAACCCGTCAACTCCATCCTTGGTGACATTCATAAGGGGGTAACCACTAGATCTCTAGTTGCTCATTTCTATGAACATTACTCCTTTGTCTCCTCTATTCAGCCATACAGGGTAGAGGATGCATTAAGAGATCCGGATTGGGTGATGGCAATGCAAGAGGAGCTCAACAACTTCACGAGGAATGAGGTATGACATTTAGTTCCACGTCCTAATCAAAATGTTGTAGGTACCAAGTGGGTATTCTGCAACAAGCAAGACGAGCATGGTGTGGTGACAAGAAACAAAGCTCGACTTGTGGCCAAGGGTTATTCACAAGTCAAAGGTTTGGATTTCAATGAAACTTATGCACCCATAGCTAGGCTTGAGTCAATTCGCATATTACTTGCCTATGCTACTTACCATGGCTTTAAACTTTATCAAATGGATGTGAAAAGTGCCTTCCTCAATGGACCAATCAAGGAAGAGGTCTATGTTGAGCAACCTCCCAAGGGCATGGTATGAATGACTAAGAGATTTTCTTATCACTAATGGCTTCAAAGTCGGTAAAGCCGATCCTACTCTCTTTACTAAAACTGTTGCAAAAGACTTGTTTGTATGCCAAATTTATGTTGATGATATTATATTTGGGGCTAACAAGTCAACTTGTGAAGAGTTTAGTAGGATCATGATTCAAAAATTCGAGATGTCTATGATGGGGGAGTTGAAGTATTTCCTAGGATTTCAAATCAAGCAACTCCAAGATGGCACCTTCATCAGCCAAACAAAGTACACTCAAGACATACTTAAGAAGTTTGGAATGAAGGATGGCAAACCCATCAAGACACCCATGGGAACAAATGGGCATCTCGACCTCGACACGGGAGGTAAATCCATAGATTAAAAGGTATACTGGTCGATGATAGGATCTTTACTCTATTTATGTGCATCTCGACCAGACATTATGCTTTCTGTATGCATGTGTGCAAGATTTCAGGCAAATCTTAAGGAAGTTCACCTTAGGGCCGTGAAGAGAATCATGAGATATCTAGTTTACACTCCTAAGTTTGGGCTTTGGTACCCCAGGGGATCCACTTTTGATTTAATAGGATATTCCGATGTCGATTGGGCAGTGTGTAAGATTGATAGAAAGAGCACATCAGGGACTTGTCATTTTCTGGGAGATCCCTGGTGTCGTGGGCTTCAAAGAAACAAAACTCCGTAGCTCTTTCCACCACCGAAGCCAAGTACATTGCCGTAGGTCATTGTTGTGTGCAATTACTTTGGATGAGGCAAACCCTTAGGGACTATGGCTACAAGTTGAGCAAAGTCCCTCTCCTATGTGATAATGAGAGTGCAATCCGCATGGCGGATAATCCCGTTGAACACAGCCGCACTAAGCACATAGACATTCGGTATCACTTTCTGAGAGATCACCAACAAAGGGGAGATATCGAAATAGCTTATGTAAACACCAAGAACCAATTAGCCAATATCTTTACCAAGCCACTAGATGAGAAAACCTTTAGCAAACTTAGGAATGAGCTAAATATACTTGATTCTCAGAATTTTGATTGAAACATTGCATACATAGCTCATTTATATACCTTTGATCATATCTCTTTCATTTGGTACAAATGCATATTTCTTATCATTTTTGTGCCAAGGCTAAGACTAATGTGTTTTCAAGTATACTTCTATCCTTAGTCTTATATTGAAAGGGAATGGAGTCTTCGGCAAAGAACAAGGCTTCCACTCCAACTCTAACGGTATCAACTACCCTTTGTCATTGTTCCTCCACATCTCTCAATTGGTATAATCCTTCACTCTTATTTACTCGTACCAATGGTGAGAAAATTAGAGGGCTCTCAAAAGTCTCCGTTTTTGGCGATTAATGCCAAAGGGGGAGAAAATATTAAGCCCAAAGTAAAAGGACCGCACCACCGCACCACCACCAATTTCAAAATTTTTTGAAATAAAGTTTTAATTGATATTTGGCAAATTCTCAATTAGTATCTTTGCTTCACTTGATTTGTGAAAGTAAAATTTCAATTGGTATCTAATTTACAATTAATCCTTCAATGGTATCATTTCAATTTTCAAATTGATATCTATTCAAAAACCCTCTTGAAAGCTAAGAGGAGAATTTCATTCAGGGGGAGTTTTGTTTAGTCAAAGGAAAAGCATTTGAAACAGGGGGAGAAATTTCAAATCTTGAAAATGTGTTTTGAAATCTTATTCATATAGCTTTGACTATTTGCAAAAAGGACTTTAAAAAGATTTTCCAAAAAGATTTGCAAAAACAAAACAAGTGGTGCAATCGTGGTCCAAAATGTTAAATAAAAGATAAGCAATCCATTCATATCTAGTGAGATTATCAATTGGTTTAATTCCAAGTAACCTATGCACATTCCAAAATGCAAATTAGTTCATTTCTGCACTTTATATATTTGTTTTGGTTTGTGTTGGCATCAATCACCAAAAAAGGGGGAGATTGAAAGGGAAATAGGGTTAACCTTTTCCTACAATTAATTTTAGTGGTTGAATGTCCAACACAAACATATGGACTAACTAGTTTGCTCTAGAACTCATGTATTACAGGTGCATAAAGTTCAACACAAACCAATAAAAGATTCAAGTTAGGAACTAAATTGAACCGGAGCAAAGAACTGAGTGTGCTGTGGGCTGGCGCACCGGACTGTCCGGTGTGCCACCGAACAGTGTCCGGTGCACCAGGACCGTACAAGGGCCAACCAGCCACTCTCGGGAAAACGCAGGCGCGCTCCGCTATATTTCACTGGACTGTCTGGTATGCCACCGGACTGTTCGGTGAGTCAGCGGGCAACGGCTATCTGCGCACAACAGTCGACTCTGCAAAGTGCTACAATGAGCTACAGTGCAGCGGCAGAAGTTAGAGCCGCGAAGTCAGAGGGAACCGGACTGTCCGGTGTGGCATCGGACTGTCCGGTGCTGCAAGAAGACAAAGCTCCAACGGTAGACTTCGCTCCGAACCCTAACAGTTGGGTGACATGGCGGGGCACCGGACAGTGCATAGTATCTGTCCGGTGGTGCACCGGACTGTCTGGTGCGCCCATCGACAGCAACCTCCCAACGGCTACCTCGGTGGTTGAGGGCTATAAATACCCCCCAACCACCACAACTCCAAGCATCCAAGTTTTCTGAAGATCACATTCAATACAAGAGCTAGTGCATTCACTCCAATACACATTTCCAAAGATCAAATCCTCTCCAAGCCTAGAATTCAACTCAAACATTTAGTGACTTGTGAGAGAGTGTGTTCGTGTTCATTTGCGCTCTTGTTGCTTGGATCGCTTTCTTCCTTTCTTATTCTTGTTCCCAAGTGACTTGTAATCAAAGCAAGAGACACGTAACTGTGTGGTGGTCCTTGCGGGGTCTAAGTGACCCGTTTGATTAAGGAGAAGGCTCACTCGGTCTAAGTGACCGTTTGAGTGAGGGAAAGGGTTGAAAGAGACCTAGTCTTTGTGACCACCTCAACGGGACTAGGTTCTCTGGAACCGAACCTCGATAAAACAAATCACCGTGTTCATCCGCTTGACTTCCATTTGATTTGTTTTCCCCTCTCTCCCGGACTTGAATTTAATTCTAACGCTTACCCTGGCTTGTAGTGGTTGTTTAAAGTTATAAATTTCAGGTTACGCCTATTCACCCCCCTAGGTGACTTTCACATCTTTTGTGCTAACTAACAAATCAGACAAAGTAGTTGCCAAATATGTTGGGGCAAACACAAGAGTCCCAAGACTTGTGTTTGGGTACCCAAGGTGCTTGTTTCTAATGTGAAAGGACTCAAGACCTTTTGGGTACCTAAGAACAAGGCCTAAATTTATTTTGTAGGTTTATGCATCCGACGGATCAAGTTGGATAATCGATAGCGGGTGCACAAACCACATGATAGGGGAGAAAAGGATGTTCTCCTCGTATGAGAAAAATGATGATCCCCAAAGGGCAATCACATTTGGGGATGGAAATCAAGGTTTGGTCAAAGGTTTGGGTAAATTGCTATATCTCTTGACCATTCCATTTCCAATGTTTTTCTTGTAGGTTCTTTAGATTACAACTTGCTCTCTGTTTCTCAATTATGTAAAATGGGCTACAATTGTCTATGTACTGATGTTGGTGTTACCGTCTTTAGAAGAAGTGATGATTCAATAGCTTTTAAGGGAGTATTAGATGGTCATCTATATTTAGTTGATTTCAATAATAACAATGCTGAACTAGACACTTGCTTAATTGCTAAGACTAATATGGGCTGGCTAAGGCATCGCTGACTTGCACATGTTGGAATGAAGAACCTTCACAAGCTTCTAAAGGGGAACACATTTTAGGACTAACAAATGTTCATTTTGAGAAAGACAAGATTTGTAGCGCATGTCAAGCAGGGAAGTGTTGGGGGCCTACTTTTTCACCGAAGGTCCTCCAAGTAAAAACACCTTCGGTAGTATGATATGCAAACTGACATAGCATGAAGGCACAAGCGAAAGCTACAACCTAGAAAGCTTCAGTGTAATGACGCGCCTTGAGACGAAGGGCGGCACTGACTTAAAGATGAAAAGACCATTCAGTCCCTAATAGTTTGTGTCACATTTGTAATTTGTTATCAAGGACATAGATGTAATTTCGACCGGGCTACGTCCCACGCCTATAAATAGGTGAACAGTAACCTTGTACTGTTCACGCTGACTTGTATTCACTTACACGTCACACTTGGGTTTTCGTCTTCTGTCAAGCCGAAGGTACAAATGTAACTCGATACAATTCATGTTTATTCATGATGAGATAATAAAAAATGTTGTGGTAATGTTATATGACTAGCCATGTTGTTTTCCATGCTTCTTCTGCTTATACTTTCATTATTGTACATTGAGATGATGAAGGTACGTCCTTCATAACCTTCGTCTGAAGATCATTATATCCTAAGGGAAATAATGCTTCGAAGGACAAAGGTCATTAACCATTAACATTTTGTGTTGCCTTGTTCTTAACTCTTAGCATTTGAGAACAAGTGACCAACATTGGCGCCCACCTCCGGTGAACTCACTTCCACTGTTGAGACGATGGCTTCATTCAACAATCAAGCTGTAGCACCTTCGACCACAAAGCTGGTGCTCCCAATCATGGGCGGTTCAAGCTCAGAGCCGGTTAACAAGAAGCAGAAGAAGGAAGCACAGAGGAGAGTACAACATGTTGGGGTACAGGGACCCTTCATCAAATCCAAGTGGTCTCACATCCCAATCACCTTCTCCCAAGAAGACCTTCAGCTCAAAGATTATCCTCACACAGTGTCAGGGTCATGTGATCTGAATGGTTTGTTTGATCTGTTTCTTGTCCCTATGGGTTCGATTGGCAATCAGGATATCGGTCACTTGGCACTAGTCGAATAGGCGATTCAGTCGTGATAGTGCCATCCCTTGCCCCTTGGAGTGAGTTGAAAGCACTCTTCCAGCTCTTGATTCGTGGAATTCATTACGAAGCAAGATTTCATTTCATTTCCATTTACGTCATTATCAAAAAAAGCAAGATTCACCTTAGGATACAATGAATTCTGGAACACAATGATGCTATGGTTATATCTTGTGTCATCAAGGGGTTTCTGGTCCACAATGTTCTGGTTGACACAGGCAGTGCAGCGGACATCATATTTGCAAAGGCCTTCAGACAGATGTAGGAGCCAGAAGACAAGATTCATGATGCTACACATCCTCTTTGTGGCTTTGGAGGAAGGCAGATTGTTGCACTCGGTAAAATCACAATGTCAGTTACCTTCGGCTATGTCCACAACACAAGGTCTGAGCAGGTTGTCTTTGACATTGTTGACATGGAGTACCCATACAATGCAATCATTGGTCGAGGGACACTTAATGCCTTCGAAGCAATACTTCATCTAGCATACTTATGCATGAAGATACCTTCAGAGCAAGGGCCCATTGCCATTCATGGAAGTCAAGAAGCTGCCAGAAGGGCCGAAGGGAGTTGGACAGATTCAAAGGCAATCCACAACATAGATGGAACCGAAGCATGTCAACAATATAAGCACAAAAGAGAGAAGGCTGCTTCGGCAGATCAGCCGAAGCCTATGCTCCTATGTGAAGATATAGCAGATCAAAGGGTACTGTTGGGATCTCAGCTATGTGATGAGCAAGAAAAAACTCTGATAAGATTTTTGTTCAACAACAAAGATGTCTTTGCTTGGACAGCTAATGATCTTTGTGGTGTCAACAGAGATGTCATCGAACATTCACTTAATGTGGATCCATCTTTCAAACCAAGGAAGCAAAGACTTCGGAAGATGTCTGGTGATAAAGCTTAAGGTGCCCGGAACGAAGTAAAGAGGCTTCTCAGTGCTGGTGTTATCAGAGAAGTAACATATCCAGAATGGCTAGCTAACACTGTTATGGTGAATAAGGCTAATGGAAAATGGAGAATGTGTATTGAATTCACAGATCTCAACAAAGCGTGCCTAAAGTACGAATTCCCATTACCAAGAATAAACTCCCTTGTAGATACAGCAGCTTCTTTGAAGCTCATGAGTCTACTGGACTGCTATTCAGGCTATCATCAAATATGGATGAAGAAGGAAGATGAGCCAAAGACTAGCTTCATAACTTCTAGTGGCACTTATTGTTACCTTCGGATGCCTAAGGGGCTCAAGAATGCTGGAGGAAGCTTCAGCAGAATGACAACCAAGGTCCTTCATTCTCAAATAGGCAGGAATGTGCTGACTTATGTTGATGACATCATAGTGAAGAGCACGAAGGAAGAGAACCACATTACTGACTTGCAAGAGACATTTGCCAATTTCAGGCAAGCTGGTCTGAAATTAAATCCAGAAAAGTGTGTTTTTAGAGTAAAGAAGGGCAAATTCCTTGGTTGTCTAGTATTGACAAAGGGAATCGAAGCTAACCCAAATAAAATCAAAGCTATCCTTCGGATGGAGCCGCCAAATTCAAAAAAGGGGGCTCAACGATTGGCAAGAAGGCTGACATCATTGAATAGATTCATATCAAGATCAACAGAGAGGAACCTGCCATTCTTTGAAATTTTAAAGTCAACCGAAGTTTTTTAGTGGGGTCCGGCTCAGCAAAAGGCTTTTGAAGAGTTAAAGCAGTATTTGATAGATCTAACAACTCTAACTCCACCTTCGCTAGGGGCTCCATTACTTCTGTATGTAGCAACTTCTCATTCTGCAGTCAGTGCAGCGCTTGTACAGCTTCTCATTCTGTATGTAGTAGCTTCTCATTCTGCAGTCAGCTTCTCCATTACTCCTCTAAAGTCAGAACTTGCTATGCAGCAAAACTAGACTTTAGTTGTACAAACAACATTGTTGAATAGGAAGCCCTTCTGTTGGGGCTTCGGAAGCTAAAGGCAATGGGAATAAGAAGGGTGATCCTTAAAACTGACTCCCAAGTCATCTATGGCCATGTAGATAAAAGCAGCAAGGCAAGGGACCCGAAGCTTGAAAAATATTTGGCCACGGTCCGAAGGCTAGAGGCTTCTTTCGAAGGTTTTTCTGTAAAAAATATTCCAAGAAGGAAAAATGAGCATGCAGACCTACTGGCCATGTCAGCAGCACAGGGGCTCCCTCTACCTCCGGAAGTATTCTTTGAGACAATAAAAGCACCTTCGGTTGAACTTATGGAGAGAGCCGTCCTCACAATATCACCTGTACATAGTGAAGATTGGAGGACTAAAATCATATCTTTCCTCCAAGGTAATTGTCTTTCAGATGACGAAGTTTATAATAAAAGAATGGAAGCAAGAACAAGACCATATGTTATGATAGAAGGGGAACTATACAAACATGGAGTTTGCTCCCCACTTCTCAAGTGTTTATCCAGAATCGAAGGTATAGAGTTAATGAAGGAAATACATGCAGGTCTGTGTGGATCTCACATCGGGTCCAGGCCTTTGCTGGGAAAGGTTTTTAGGCAGGGATTTTATTGGCCGAAGGCAGCTTCGGATGCAGCAGATCTAGTTCAAAAGTGCGAAAACTGTCAAAAATGTGCAAAAGACCGAAAGCAACCTTCGTCGCTCACTCAGCTAATATAGCCAACCTGGCCTTTGCAACGATGGGGCTTAGATTTATTGGGTCCACTTCCACCAGCACAAGGCAACTTGAAGTATGTTGTAGTGGCAGTGGAATATTTTTCCAAGTGGATTGAGGCGAAGCCCTTGGCTACAATAACTTCGGTTACCGTCCAAAAATTATTCTGGCAGAATATTGTTTGTCGCTTCGGTGTCTCGAAGGCAATAACCGTGGACAATGGTACATAATTTGAGGCCCAAGCATTCAAAGATTTTTGTGACCAAATTGGTACGAAGATTCACTTTGCATCCGTTAGGCATCCAGAATCAAATGGGCTGGTAGAAAGAGCAAATGGCATTATAATGATAGGAATAATGAAGATAATCTTCAACCAGCCCAGAGGAAAGTGGCTAGACGAGCTGATTAAAGTGATGTGGAGCCACAACACAATTGTGTCAAGGTCAACAGGATTTACACCTTTCAAGCTCCTATTTGGTGACGAAGCAATAACTCCAGAAGAAGCAAAGATAGGGTCAATTAGAACAATAGCTTCGGTAGAGGACGAAGCTGATTATCAAGTAACAAAAGACACTATAGAGGGGACTAGACTTCAGGCAATAGAGCACATCAATAAATATCAGGCCGAAACAGTAAAATGGTGTGACGGAAAAGTTCGATTGAAAAATATCAAGCCAGGGCATCTGGTGCTTCGGGGAGTCGCTAACCTAGACACAGTGGGCAAGTTGCAACTGAAGTGGGAAGGTCCTTTTCTAGTAGTATCTTCGTCGAGGCCCGGTTCTTATAGATTGAAGGATATGGACGGTAACGACATACCCAGATCTTGGAATGCGGATGAGATTCGGCAATACTATGTGTAGTATGTTGTAATTTTTTTTCATTTTCTTCTTATGGCACCCTTTTCCTTTCAAGAGGGGAGAAAGGTTTTTAATGGGGCCATAGTTTGTAATTTTTTCTTATTTAGCCCTACGAGGGCAGAATCCCCCAAAAAAGATGTAATATGTAAAATCTGAGCATGCACCATCGAGTGCAAAAAGAAAAACAAGGAGAAGCTCAAAAGACGTCCCCAAGGGGATGTAGAGCATGACGAAGCTACAAAAGTCGTTCCTAAGGGAGCGCAGCGTAAGTTTTCTGCTCAAAAGTCGTTCCTAAGGGAATGCAGTGCCAAAATTGACGAAGCTACAAAAAGTCGTTCCTAAGGGAGCGCAGTGTAAGTTTTTTGCTCAAAAGTCGTTCCAAAGGGAATGCAGAGCCAAATACCACCGAAATATAAGGCGAAGAAGTTCAAAAGTCGTTCCTGAGGGGATGCAGAACTTATACCACCGAAATAGAAGGTGAAGAAGCTCAATAGTCGTTCCTAAGGGGATGCAGAGTCTAGGTGTGGTTTCGTGTGTGTATTTGGACATTCATCTGCACATTACATTACATCATTCATTGCATTCAAACACATTTATGTAGACATTCGTAGGATCATTGTCATTATAACATAAAGCACAAACATATACTTCAGCTTTGATAACAATGCTTCGATGAGCATGAAGAAGCAAGATATGCTTCGTTGTGTATGAAAAGAAGGGAAGGTGTTTTTCGCCTTTGGCTCAAAAGATATAAGTTTCGTCCACATCAAAGCAATTTACACATGGAAGAAAAGGTAAAAATATATTACAAGGTATGGACAAATATACAGAGTAATGTTCAATTCTTGGTTACAATGTCTTTTACAGAGATAATACAAATGCCTCTAAAAGATATATGAAGGCAAGTCTAAAGATCAGCTTCAGTGGGCTTCGGAATCTGCTTCGGATTACTAATCTTCGGCATCATCATCCTACACACAACAAAATTTTATAAGGTAAAAGGTAATCACAAGAAAAGGTAAGCAACAGGTATAAGTTTCATACCGGCTTAAGTAAGCTTCGGGCCTCATCACCAGCCAAGTCCCGACCACCCTTCGCCCAAATTTGTGTTATAAATCTACTTCCTATGCTTCGGGCTTCGCCAGGAATATCAACCAAATCTGTCGAAGATAGGCTGAAGGTAGGTATATTCACTATCTTCACGTGCATACAACCAGCTTTCAAAAATGCTGCAGCCGTGCCACGAGAAGCTAGCAGGGCGCAGAAGTCACCATGCCCTACTATTACTTCGTCAAGCGCCTCAACTCCGCCTTCAATATGTTCGAAGGTGCTTGAAATGTTTTCGGCCGAAGGAGTAAACTTTTCAGCACTAGCTCCAACTGAGTTGAAAACCTTTTTTAATCGCTGTACGTAGCGGCTGCCGAAATTCAGACATATGTCACGAAGCTCCTTCAAAGATTGCTTTAGCTTCGTATTCTCGGTAACTTCGGCTTCATACTTCGTCTGCAAGTTTTTTCTCTCCTGTTCGAAGCTCTCTGATTTTTGCAAGAGTTCCCTGTTTAATTTAATATTCTCAGCTTGCGCTTCTGCAAGGGAACCTTCCACTACTTGGAGTAGAAAATCTTTCTTTTCAAGAGAAGCTTCGAATTCTTTGATTTTGCTCTCTAGACCCTCGATTATAATTTCGTTCTTTTTATCCTCGAGGTCCTGTTGCATTTGCAGCGCTTTGCTCAATAGCATACTCTGTACAAAATAGACCTTCATCAGCAAACTTTGTCGTAAAAATAAAACAAATAATAAAATTTTGCTTTATCATAAGAATTTTACCTTAAAGTTGGAATAAAACAAACTACCGATGATATGTTGTCGTTGATAGCTGCTAATATCGGCTTCAAGCTTCAGAAAACCGACACTCTTCGATAGAGTGCCGATTACCTTTGCCCCGGTACGGCCATGAACACATCCGAAAGCCTCTTCATCGATTCCACCAAAGAGCATGGCTCCTGGCTGGTAGCCACAGGAAATGCCATATTCCTGTAGCTCCTTCTCGGCCTCAGATAGTTCTTGTCTGACCAGGTTCCAAAGATCGAAACCTTTTTTTTCTGAAGCAGCTTCAGCAATTCCTTTCCCTTTGTCAAGCACTAGGGCCATGACCTATTCTGCATCCGCAGATGTTTCTTCTGTAGGCATACCCAGTATCATTTTATCAATCCCAGATAAGGTAGCCTCCAGGTTGGCAGCTTCGGTGGCAGCTGCAGCTTCGGCCGATGTGTTTGCTTCGGCAGTGGCCTCGACACTTGTAGTAGGCTTTATTTTAGATGCTAAGACCGGTGGTGGTGTCTTTTCAATGGCTTGCATTACACTACCAATTCTTCGCTTCTTTAGCCCATCTACCTTCTTTATAGCCGAAGGTTCTTTCTTCTGAAAAAGCTTCGTCAGTTCCAGTCCCAGAGGGCTTAGCAGCTTGATAGGTAGAGATTCAGTCATTACCTTTAAAATTTCTGCCACTTCGGCAGCTGGAGGTGTTGAGGGAGAATCTTCTTCCTCTTCAGTCACCTTCGGCTCTAGGGATTTACCCTTTCTTTTCTTTAAAGCTGCCACCTTTGGCTCGGGACTAGATTTTCTCTTTTTTAAGATCTTCTCATCTTCTTTCACCATTCTGGCAGCTTGTCTGCTCAAAACACTAACAATCCTTTTTCTTTTTGCCCCTTCGGCACCCTTGTTGAGCCGCTCATAATCAGGGTATTCAAATTTTAGAGCGTCCATAACCCGGTTTAACCTTCATTTTGGCCGGGTGCCGAAGGCTGCTGACATTAATTGATCTTCTTTTTAGTATAGTTTCCCAAAATTTCATTACACATAGTTTCAATCATTTCTAGCCATTCTTGGCAGGGCTCCTTGAACTGTTTCTCAAACTTAAAACGATAAGGTAATCGAACAAGTTCATATTTCTTCTTTTTGCCCTTTAGCTTCGGCATACCCCAATCACTTGACGTTGGAGATGTCCTGTTGGCCAGGTATTCTTGCACCAGGTCTCTTGTGCTGATTTGTTCAGCCACCACCCTAAATTCTACTGTGGCCAGTTGGCATGGTGACCCTAGCTGCATATTGCACAGGGGTCGGGTCATTCCGAAGTTTAGAGTCAGCGGGCACATAACCATCATCATCAGTTTCCCCCTTTTCTTCTCATCAGCCTTGATGTAGAACCATTCACCTTTCCAGCCTGTTGGCCACTTGGTGCGATAGCTGAGAACTGGAGCCTTCGTATCCTTGCGATACGCAAAATTATAACAACCAAAATTCTCATGTAAACCATCTGCCCTGGCCTTCGTCTGGTAGTGTAGCTCATGCACTCGGCAGAATGCTTCGGCATCTGGGTCCATCCCTTGGCTTCGAAGGGTCCAGATGAAGATGCTGAGCCTAACGATAACGTTAGGGGTTAGCTGATGAAGATAAATTTCAAAATTCTTCAAAACTTCTCCTATCATCTCATTCAGAGGAAACTGTAATCCTTCTCTGAAAAAACTTTTGAAAACCACTACTTCATCATCCTTCGGCGTCGGGGTGGTTTCTTCTCCGGCAAAACGAACAAGCTTCATTTCAGCTTCTCCAAAGTAGCCCAGTTTCATCATCATGGGCACGTCGGCTTCAGACACAGTAGATTTCTCAAAATCTAGGTGGCTGGGTTTTGATGGGATCAAAATGATATAATCCTCCTCTTCTTCACCAGCATTTTCTTCTTCAATATCAGCCTATTCAGCTTCAGCAGCAGATGTACCTTCGTCAAAGGTTCCCTCTGTCACAACTAAACCCGACTATCTCATGACTTCAGAAATCGGAGCTATCTCGGTAGCCTCGGCCTCCTCTCCTTCATGAGTCATCCTTGCAGTCGAGCGTACTCTGGCCATTTGATGGATTTTTTGTGGTTTTTATGGAGTTGATGTATTTTGCAGTTTTGACGAAGCTCTCTTTTTTGACGAAGTTAACTCAAAATGACGGTCCGCTCGAGAGTGCAGTGGAAAAGCTTCGGCTGTGGTTAAATTTTTTAACAGCACAACAGTGCAATGGCAATGAATGCTGTGGTAACTCCACACCTACTCGTCTGTTTATATAGTGCTGCAGGTGGGAAGGTAAATCACCAAGTCACCCGCACCCGCTGAACAGTGGACCACTCGGCGCCTGGAAGGTGAATCACCAGATCGCTCGTACCCGCTGAATGGTGGGTCACCTGACGCATGAAATATTTTAATCATTTCTCAGCAACAAGCTCAGGGAAGGTGTTTTTTAGACCTTCGGCATTCCGAAGCCTTTGAGATTTTTTCACGGATCAAGCTCGTTACGAAAAACAATCTAGCACCGTGAAAGGGGCTACTGTTGGGGGCCTGCTTCTTCACCGAAGGTCCTCCAAGTAAAACACCTTCGGCAGTATGATATGCGAACTGACACAGCATGAAGGCACAAGCCGAAGCTACAACCCAGAAAGCTTCGGCGTAATGACACGCCTTGAGACAAAGGGTGGCACCGACTTAAAGAGGAAAAGATCGTTCAGTCCCTACACATTTGTAATTTGTTATCAAGGACATAGATGTAATTTCGACCGGGCTGCGTCCCGCGCCTATAAATAGGTGAACAGTAACCTTGTACTGTTCACGCTGACTTGTATTCACTTACACATCACGCTTGGGTTTTTGTGGCGGAACTGCCCGAATTATTCCAACTTAAGTGCCTAAGCCCTGCCTTAGAGGCTAGACTACACTTAAATGGGAATAACCCGTCAATCCCTCGGATCTAGTCCGACACGGCCACTGACAGGATCAAGTACCACACTCTCACTCGATGGTGAGTCACAGAGCAAATACAATAAAGCATAAAACCATACATGTCAGAGTATTAAATTATTACATCATCATCATCATCATCGGAGTTTTTGCAAAAGTGACCATCATTGTTTCGAAGTGCAGCGGAAATAAACTAACGGTAAATAAATAGAGAGATGGGGAAGCCTGTCCCATCACTCCTCATGCTCCTCCTCAGCCGAGGCAGGGTCCCACTCAACAGTCCAACCCGGTGGTAAGGTGGACGGCCAAGTCACTCCAGCGACCATGTCCTCCAGAGAACCTGTAAAAAATTATGCCACAAGCAAGGCTGAGTATACTAATACTCAGCTAGACTTACCCGGTGTGAGGAGTCTACTCCTCTACCTCTAGACATGCAGCTGTTTGGCTGTGGGGTTTGGTTGCCAAAAGCACTAGCTGAGTTTCTAAATCAAGATTTTAACTTTGTCAAAATTAAGTGTGACTCTCTTAAGGCTAAACGTGTACTATCTACTCATACATAGTAGCAAGCATTTTTAGCAATCAATATCTTGTATCATCTCATCACAGTTCCACTTGTTACTCAATGTAGCAGCATGGATCAAGCAGTCTCATTAGCTGCGAGAAGCAGACGATTCGAATCGAGTTTTTATCCTTGCAAAGTAAACCTAAACACACGACATGCAGGGGCACTCCGTCCCCACACATATCAACCGTCCCCATCGATTCCCTGGCAACAGAAAGGGGCTCACCGCCTTGGCGTACAATGCCTCACTGACCCCGACTGGCCGTCGTGCAGTGACCGCACTTGTACCCACCATAACTGGAATGGGAGACCTCGTCTCAGGTCGCGTGAGGAGGGCAATCTGCGGGCAGGTTCACTCAGGTACTAGGCTTACCGATTTACCATATTTCTCGGTATGTGTTTAGTACGTTCAAACGCTTGACTCACGGTACCACACCTTAATCCTTATTCCAGTTCCCACCTCGTAGACAACCAATCCCCATGGATTGTTGTCCACAGACCAACACCATTATGATATAAAAATGGATACAACCAATTTCCTGATCTCGCGCGAGTGCCAGAAAAATCACTCGACTTCTACCGAGATCCTACTTAATAAAGCAGCTACTCGACTTAGCATACTAGTATTCATCACAATGGGGTTCCTGAGATCAAGCAACTAAGGTTTCAAACAACTCCTACACTTAAGTGCACAAACAATCCTACAATCATTAAGTGTAGTAAAATAGCATAAATAACAGGTTATGCATAAAACCGGGGCTTGCCTTCCAAAGCAGTGGCAGGCAGGTCCTCTGGTGCAGGCTCTGGTGCTGGGTCTGGGGCTACCTCCTGAGCAGCTCCTTGCTCCGGCACGAGGACGTACTCTCCGTCAGCAAGATTACAATCTATCGAATGCAATGAACATGCATGTTATAATTATGCAGGATTAATAACATTATGCAAAAAGAACTAAGTTAAGGAAAAACTTAGGGTTCCCGGGTCATACGGGGCCTTTAGTGGTTTATGCTTATCACCCCTAGGTTTAGGTCTTTGTTGAGGATAATATAGTGGATTTGCATTGTTCTTACACATTTCAATGGGAAATGTTATAAGGGTTTTAGGGTGACACTAATTACCAGCATTTATTTTCCTTTCTTTAATTTCTACTTATGGTTTTTAGTGTAGGTTTGAACTATGACAGTGGGTTAATAATTTCCAAAAATTCTGTAAAAATTGCAGTGGGTTGCCATTGGCTATCCTAGCTGGTTTTAGTAATTTGAGGCTTAAACTATAAGGGCTAAGCTTTAGACAAAAATAACAAGGGTGGTGTAAAATGGGCCACTTTACACTACACCTCACCATTAGAGTTGAGTTTCTTCCTAAGGGTCATTTTTGTGGGGATCTAACAGTAATACTAAATCTCTGTGCCAAAATCCATAGAAAGTTAATTGGTGATTATTTAATTGTGATTTTCTAAAGTTCAATGCCAAAAAGGTGCTTATAACTAACTTGTCATTTGAAAAATATCAAACAACAGATTTTGTATTTTTCCTCTGTTCATAATAACCAAACATTAGTTATCCCAAAGTTTGGGGTGTCTTTGCCTTAGGGTTATTTTTGTAGGGTTTTTCTAAGTTATCCTTATTTTATTAATTTAAAAGGTATCCTTCTTATTTTATACTAAACCAGGGTACGATATATTTTTCCAGTGAACTACATTAAATAAGTATCCTAACAAAAATAGGGGTGCTCTCTGGTTCATGGTTTAAATTACATTTTCTATTTTTCTTATCTTTAAGCATATTATGGAATAAGGGGTAAAAACCAACTTAATAGAGTGAACAGAGAGGTTCAATATTTTTAAACAGGTCAGTAGGTAGATATGAACTTCTCCAAATTTTTCTAACCCTGGTCAAACAATATTCCTATTTTTCCTTCTAATATTGAGTTTTGAGTAGTTTTCTTATTTAATTTAAAACTTCAGAAAGAAATACAGAAACCATGGGTTTTATTATTTTTATCTGATAGTTCATGATTTCCAGAATCTAGCAAAATTGGTTTGAACATTTTTGGATGATTATTCTTCAAGTTATGCATTTATTTAGTTATCTGCCATATTAAAAGAAAAATAAATTTGAAAAAGGAAAAGAAAACCGGTTTGCGCTGAGGCCCCTGGGTTTTATCTCCCTCTTCTCTCACAAAACAGTCCTCGGTCTACTATTGGCATGGGTCACTGACATTGCACAAAACCCCCTGGATCTAACCGAAATCTAACCCGCGCTCCCTGACTGACTTAAACAGTACCCGCGGCATAGATTACGGCGGTGGGGCTTACCGGCGGCGGTAGAGCTCCGGCGGGGTGGTCAGTGACGTCCGGGAGGTCGCGACGGTCACGTCGATGTGCGGGTCAGCGTCGGAGGTGGTCGGAGCTACCCTGGCCACGAGCACAGGCGGCGGGGGTCGTCGGCGGCTCCTGCTCCGGCCAAACCACGGCGGTATAGTTTAATTAAGGTGCACGAGGAGCTCCACGGGGTGATGTAGAGGCCATGCGCGCAATGAATTGGAAATCAGTGCAGAGGCTTACCCGGTCCACGTGCGCCGGCAGGTTCTCGAACTCCGGTGAGCACGATTGAGCTATTCCGGTGACGCGGGCCCCCGGGTCAAGCTTGAGCAAGTCTCACGGCCTCACCAGGAAGCTATCTGAGGGCTTGGATCAAACGGAGGAGGACGGAAAAGGGGTGGCCACGGTGGTTGCTCTCGGGCGGCACTGGCGGGTCGCGGGGAGGTCGCCAGAGCTAATGGCTGGCTCGGGTAAGTCAGGCGAGGTACGGAGGAGGCAACTGGGAAGGCAACCGAGCACTGGGGCGGGCTTTATAGCCGTGGCGCGGGCGTGGTCACAGGCGGCCGCGGGCGCGCGGGGGTTCGCGCACGGGCGTGCTGTGAGCGCGCCCCCGGATGTCAGCTCGCGTCGAACACGTGGAAGCTTGCTTCTTCCATGGTTCAACGGCGGATTAGAGCACCATAGCGTGCGTATCTTGGCAAAGTCACTGTGTACGGTCGCTTCTCTGCTCCATATCCTACCTTTTTGCTGTGAGTTCCAAGCCAAGATACGGTCGGGGTAGGGAGATAGAGGGGGAAGAAGTTTGCTGTGTCAGCTAGGTCCGAACCGAGACAAAAGTGGTGTCAAGTCATGTCTAGCGCCCTAGGGTAGGTGTCATCTCTTTCCAGGGTGTTCTAGGGTTAATTTGGCGCCACTTTGTCAATTGGGTCGAAGGGTTTTGAAATTTGGATTAAGGTGAACATGTGGAGTCTTTGTTCAAGGGTTAGTTTTTATACTTAGGCAAAATCTGAATTCTCCCTTGAGCCGAACCTTAGGTGATCTTTTGAGGACTTTTCTGAAAACTTTTTGGGGGTACTTCCTTACTATTAATTGTAGGTTAGGAAGTATATTACATCTTTTACATTTGGCCCAAGCCATGATCATAAGGTTTACATGATCCTTTGATCATAGCTTCAATTAGGGTTCTTATTGCCCATGGGGGGGTTTGCTTTAGGGTTTTGGGAAATCCTCACTTAGATGTGCATGACAAGCTAGGGCATGATATCCAAGATAGTTTGCACTTGATTAGGACCTTGAATTCCAAGTTTGAGGTACTTTGCCCATATAAATCTTTATGTAATAATGGGTTAAAAGGGGTAACCCTGGGGTGGACACCCTGTGTAACACCTGGGGTGTTACAGTTTTCATCTTCTATCAAGCCGAAGGTACAAATGTAACTCAATACAATTCATGTTTATTCATGATAAGATAATAAAAAATGTTGTGATAATGTTATATGACTAGCCATGTTGTTTTCCATGCTTCTTCTGCTTATACTTTCATTATTGTACATTGAGATGATGAAGGTATGTCCTTCATAACCTTCATCTGAAGATCATTATATCCTAAGGAAAATAATGCTTCGAAGGACGAAGGTCATTAACCATTAACATTTTGTGTTGCCTTGTTCTTAACTCTTACCATTTGAGAACAAGTGACCAATAGAAAGCAAGTTGGAGCTCATCATCTACACAAGAACATCATGATGACCCACAGGCCGCTTGAGCTACTCTACATGGATCTATTCAGCCCGATCGCTTACATAAGCATCAGCGGGAGTATGTACTGTCTTGTTATTATGGATGATTATTCTCGTTTCACTTGGGTATTCTTTCTACAGGAAAAATCTCAAACCCAAGAGACCTTGAAGAGATTCTTAAGATGGGCTCAAAATGAGTTCAGATTTAGAATAAAAAAGATCATAAGCGACAATGGAACAGAGTTCAAGAACTCTCAAATTGAAGGATTTCTTGAGGAGGAGGGCATCAAGCATGAGTTTTCCTCTCCCTACACACCTCAACAAAACGGTGTTGTGGAGAGAAAGAATAGAACTCTATTGGACATGGCAAGGAGCATGCTTGATGAGTACAAGACATTGGATCGGTTTTGGGCGGAGACGATTAAGACCGCCTGCTACTCCATCAACCAACTCTATCTTCGCCAAATCCTCAAGAAAACATTGTATGAACTCCTCACCGGTAAAAAACCCAATGTTTCTTATTTTAGAGTTTTTGGGAGCAAATGCTTTATTCTTATTAAGAGAGGTAGAAATTCTAAATTTGTTCCTAAAGCAGTAGAAGGATTTTACTTGGTTATGGCTCAAACACAAGGGCATATAGAGTCTTCAACAAGTCCACTGGATTAGTTAAAGTTTCTTGTGACATTGTGTTTGATGAGACTAATGGCTCCCAAGTGGAGCAAGTTGATCTTGATGATCTAGATGATGAAGAGGCTCCGTGTGTCACGCTAAGGAACATGTCCATTAGGGATGTGTGTCCAAAAGAATCCAAAGAGCCTTCACAAGTGCAAGATCAGCCATCATCTTACATACAAGCATCTCCACCAACTCAAGATGAGGTAATGGCTCAAGAGGACGAGGATCAAGATCAAGACGATGAGCCACCTCAAGAAGAGGACATTGTTCAAGGGGGAGATGAAGATGACCAAGATAAGGAAGATGATCAAGAAATTCAGGATCAAAGACCACCGCACCCAAGAGTCCACCAAGCAATTCAAAGAGATCATCCTGTCAACTCCATTCTTGGTGACATCCACAATGGGGTAACCACTAGATCTCGAGTTGTTCACTTTTGTGAACATTACTCTTTTGTGTCTTCTATTGAGCCATATAGGATAAAGGATGCACTAAGAGATCCGGACTGGGTAGTGACAATGCAAGAGGAGCTCAACAACATCACAAGGAATGAGGTATGTCATTTAGTTCCACATTTTAACCAAAATGTTGTAGGTATTAAATGGGTATTCTGCAACAAACAAGATGAGCATGGTGTGGTGACTAGGAACAAAGCCCGACTTGTTGCCAAAGGATATTCACAAGTCGAAGGTTTGTACTTCGATGAAACCTATGCACACGTAGCTAGGCTTGAGTCAATTCGTATATTACTTGTCAATGCTACTTACCATGGCTTTAAGTTATATCAAATGGACGTGAAAAGTGCCTTCCTCAATGGTCCTATCAAGGAAGAGGTGTATGTTGAGCAACCTCCCGGCTTTGAAGATAGTGAGTTTCCTACACATGTTTATAAGCTCTCAAAGGCGCTTTATGGGCTCAAGCAAGCTCCAAGAGTATGGTATAAATGCCTGCAAGACTTTCTTATCACTAATGGCTTCAAAGTTAGTAAAGCTAACCCTACACTCTTCACTAAAACAATTGCTAAAGACTTATTTATATGCCAAATTTATGCTGATGATATTATCTTTGGGTCCACTAACAAGTCATCTTGTGAAGAGTTTAGTAGGATTATGATACAGAAATTCGAGATGTCTATGATGGGGAAAGTTGAAATATTTCCTTGGATTTCAAATCAAGCAACTCCAAAAGGGCACCTTCATCTGCCAAACTAAGTACATTCAAGACATACTCAAGAAGTTTGGAATGAAGAATGCCAAACCCATCAAGACACCCATGGGAACAAATGGGCATCTCGACCTCGACACGGGAGGTAAATTCATAGATCAAAAGGTATACCGGTCGATGATAGGTTCTTTACTCTATTTATGTGCTTCACGACCGGATATTATGCTTTCTGTATGCATGTGTGCAAGGTTCCATGCAAATCCTAAGGAAGTTCACCTTAGGGCCATGAAAAGAATCATGAGATATTTAGTTTACACTCCTAAGTTTGGATTATGGTACCCCAAGGGATCTAACTTTGATCTAATTGGGTATTTCGATGCCGATTATGCCGGATGTAAAATTGATAGGAAGAATACATAAGGGACTTGTTAGTTTCTAGGAAGATCCCTGGTGTCTTGGGCTTTAAAGAAACAAAGCTCAGTAGCTCCATCCCCCACCGAAGACGAGTATATTGCTGCAGGACATTGTTGTGTACAATTACTCTGGATGAGGCAAACCCTTAGGGACCATGGCTACAAGTTGAGTAAAGTCCCTCTCCTATGTGATAATGAGAGTGCAATTCACATTGTGGATAATCCCGTTGAACACAGCCGCACTAAGCACATAGACATCCGGTATCATTTTTTGAGAGGTCACCAACAAAAGGGGATATCGAAATTGCTTATGTTAGCACCCACAACCAATTAGCCGATATCTTCACCAAGCCCCTAGATGAAAAGACTTTTAGCAAGCTTAGGAATGAGCTAAACATCTTAGATTCTCAGAATTTTGATTGAAATGTTGGACACATTGCTCAATTATGTACCTTTGATCATGTCTTTTTCATTTGGTACAAATGCATATTTCTTATTCTTCTTGTGCCAAGGCTAAGACTAATGTGCCTCAATGAGTATCTCAATGTTTAGTCTTAGATTGAAAGGGAAATGAAGTATTCGGCAAAGGCAAGGCTTCCACTACGACTCTATCGGTATCATTTATCCTTTGCCCTACTCATGAACTTTCATTCATATCTTTTTGGGAGAGAATACTAGGCCTCTAAGGTTTCTTCGTTTTTGGTGCTTAATGCCAAAGGGGGAGAAATTATTAGGCCCAAAGCAAAAGGACCTCACCACTACCCTGTTTTCTAAAAACTGTTTCAAAAAGGGGAGAAAATATTCAAACTGCAAAAACCCTCTTGATAGCTAAGAGGAGAACTTCAGGGGGAGTTTTTATTTAGCCAAAGGAAAAGCATTTAAAATAGGGGGAGAATTTTTCAAAATCTTGAAAATACTTTTTTGAAATCATATTCTTATACCATTGGCTATTTACAAAATAATTTGAAAAGACTTTTAAAAAGGATTTACAAAAACAACCTAAGTGGTTCAAATGTGGTACAAAATGTTAAACTAGAAGAAAGCAACCATGTATACTTAGAAATATTTTCAATTGGTTTAATTCAAAGTAACTTATGCACAACTGTCAAATTACAAACTAGTTACATTTCTACACTTTATATTTGCTTTAGTTTGTGTTGGCATCAATCACCAAAAAGGGGGAGATTGAAAAGGAAATGGGCTTAACCATTTCCTATAATCGATTTTGGTGTTTGAAGCCCATCACAAACCATATGGACTAACTAGTTTGCCTAGTTGTCATTTATCTCAGGTGCTTAAAGTTCAACATAAACCAACAAAGTAAGTGAGTTGTGGAACTCTACAAAGTTTGGAGCAAATACAATAATTGGTGCAGCCTGTGGAGCACCGGACACTGTCCGGTGTGCACCTACAATAATTGGCGCAGCCAGTGGCGCACCGGACACTGTCCGGTGCCCAGGCCGAGGCACCTCGCGAACTGGCCGCTCTCGGGTTTTCTCAGAGACAGTTTGCTATAATTCACCGAACTGTCTGGTGTGTCACCGTCCGGCGAGCCAACGGAGCAATGGTCAACTTCGCCCAACGGTCGACTGTGCTAATGATAGAACAGTGAACAGAGTAGAAGTCAGAAGTCAGAACTACAAAGTAAGAATGCACCGGATTGTCCGGTGTGCCACTGGAATGTCTGGTGCCGCAAGAAGATAGAAGAATTCAACGGTCAACTGCTCCAAACCCCAACGATCGGCTGACGTGGCACGCACCGGACAGTGAACAGTGCCATGTACGGTGCGCCACCAGACTATTTGGTGTGCCCATCGACAGCAAAGTCAGCCAACGGCTAGGAAGTGGTTGGAGGCTATAAGTACCCCCTCAACCACCTCCATTCAAGCCATTCAGGCCTCTCACACTTCTCATTCAATACAAGAGCAAAGAATACACTCCAAAGACACAATCAAAGCATTCAATCCTCTCCAAGTTCCAAAATTAAGTCAAGTGATCAAAAGAGTCTAGTGACTTGAGAGAGGCTGTTTCATGTTTCTTTTGTTGCTCTTGTTGCTTGGATTGCTTTCTTCTTCTCACTCTAATCTTCTCAAGTGTTTTGTAAAGCTAGCAAGGGACACCTATTTGTGTGGTGATCCTTGCGGGTCTTAGTGACCCGTGTGATTAAGAAGAAGCACTCGACCAGTCTAAGTGACCGATTGAGAGAGGGAAAGGGTTGGAATAGACCCAGCCTTTGTGGCCTCCTCAACGGGGACTAGGTTCTTTGGAACCGAACCTCGGGAAACAAATCACTATGTTCACTTGTGTTGATCTGCACTCGATTTGTTTCTTTCCTCTCCTCTCTCTCTCTAAAGTTCCCTTGCTTATATTGTTTTGAGTTTGCTCCCAAAGTTATCCGTATTGATTTAGCAACTCATAGCAAGAGTAACTATCTTCCACACTACAAATTCAAGATTATTTATTTCTAACCCTAACCCCGGGTGTAGTGCGTGTTCAAAGTTTATAATTTTTAGGTTTTGCCTATTCACCCCCATCTAGGCGACTTTCATGTCCATGGAGTAGCATGCTCGACGGTGCACCCCTCCGCCTGAATCTACGCTCACCAGCAGCTTCGTCGGCCGCCCACCTCCCCTTGCTGGCCATGGGTGACCTCTCCACGGCCCTGCCCCACACCTGCTCACCGTGGCAGCGTGGGTGCGTGCCTGCTTGCCAGATCTGAGGCCACGACACTCGCTCGCCTGCTTGTTGTGGCGGTGGTGGCCTGCGCCCATACGCCCACCCGTCTTCTGCTCCCCATCGACGACGACGCCCATCTACTACCCCCCGGCAAGCCAACATGGCTTGCAGAGCCGCTAGCTGTCGGATCTAGTCCGCGCAGTCGCGCCGCTTGGAGCTCACGCCTCCTTGCTGCACCCCTCCCTATGTCGTTCCCGTCCACGACTCCTCCTTTCTTAGAGCACCTAAAGGGGGGTGAATAGGTGATCTTGTAAAATCAAACACTAAATAGCCACAAATTTGATTATTAAGATGTTAGTGAAATCAAGTGGCTATGAAACACGCTCGTGTGGACAAAACAATCACAAAAAGCAACACACGATACACGCGATTTTTATCCCGTGGTTCGTCCAAGTAACACTTGCCTACTTCCACGTTGTGGCGTCCAAATGGACGAGGGTTGCACTCAACCTGTTTCAAGCGATCCAATGATCAACTTGAATACCACGGTGTTTTTATCTTTGAGTACTCTTCCCGTTTGCGAGGAATCTCCACAAGTTGCAGCCTCTCGCCCTTACAATATAGAGCACAAGAGTAAGGTTGGGAGAGCAACACACACACAAGACTTAAATCCACAGCACAACCATGCACACAAGCCAAGACTTGAGCTTAAAACACAACACAGGGAGTTTGCAACTCAAACGGAGCTCAAATCACTAACACAGCGAATCAAATGCGTGGAGACGGAGTCTGGAGGTCTTAGAATGTTTCTTGAAAGCTTGGTGTAGTGCTCCATGCGCCTAGGGGTCCCTTTTATAGCCCCAAGGCAGCTAGGAGCCGTTGGAGATCAATTTGGAAGGCCATTCTTGCCTTCTGTCGAGTGGTGCACCGAACAGTCTGGTGCACCACCGGACAACCACTGTTCATGTCCGGTGTGCGATCTCCTTCCATATCGGGTGCAACCAACCGTTGCTCCTTGGGGCCGGTTGGCGCACCGGACACAGTCCGGTGCACTCTGGACAGTCCGGTGCACCCAGTCGACCGTTGGAGAGAGCCACGTGTCACACGCTGATCACGTGGACGACCGTTGCCACTGGCACTGTTGGCTCATAGGACAGTCCAGTGCACCACCGAACAGTCCATTGAATTTTAGCCACGTCGCTTTTTTCTTGTCCCGAGAGCGACGAGTTCGTCGCTGACGACTCACCGGACAGTCCGATGCACCACCAGACAGTCCAGTGAATTATAGTCATCGATTCCCGAGAGCAGCTGGTTCACTATCAGCCATCCTGGGGCACCAGACACTGTCCGGTGCACCACCGGACAGTCCGGTGCGCCAGGCCCGAGCTGGTGTTGGCTGTACACAGCCAACTCTTCTTCAATTCAAATCTTCTTCTTTTGGCTCTGTTTCTAGCACTTGGATACACATGTTAGTACTCAAAAACAATTCACTAAGTCCAGAAACATACCTTGTCTTTGATTTGCACTTCTTGCTCGTTTAGCACACATAAGAGTTCAAAACATTTGTGTTGGACTTTTAATCACCAAAATAATTATAGAAATGGCCCAAGGGCACATTTCCCTTTCAATCTCCCCCTTTTTGGTGATTTATGCCAACACATCAAAAAGCAACAAAAAGGAGTGCATCATCAATGCAGTTGAAGACCAAATTGTTTTTGCTAATGATTTGGCATATTTGGATCGCTCTTTGCCACCACTTGGTTTGTTTTTGCAAATCAAATTATTTTTCCTATCTCTAAGTCAAACACACTTGTTTGGGCAAATAGAGAGATATTCCAAGAGTAGAATTGATCAAGTGCCAAAAACTCCCCCTTTTTCCCATAATAAAAGTTCTTCACCATAAGAGACCAAATTTTGCAATAAGAGGATTTTGGGCAAAATGCAAATTCTAACTCTACTATTTTTGAAGTTCTCAAGTGGTTGGTTGATCCATTTGCTTTGGCCTTAATTTCTCCCCCTTTGGCATTAAGCACCAAAACAGGATCATTGTTGGCCCTTCAACCCCATTGCCTCACCAAAAAATGACAATTAAGAGCAAAAAGGCAATGAGAGCACAAATATGAACTTGGAATTAAATACACTAATATTGGAGTGCAGTGGAAGTCTTTGCGTCGTCCAAGTTCACTTTCCCTTTTAATGTACCTTCGAGACTACATCAAGTGTACTCACACAAATAGATTAGTCTCAAAGGGATCAAGTTGTAGCACATCTCCCCCTAAACATGTGCACATCTGCATACGGACTTGTGAGGTTCGGGGGTGGCTTGTACAACTTGAGCACCATAAACAATAACTGATTTAAATGCACAAAGTAACATGATCAAAGGCATGAAACACATGCATGCTTTAGATCAATCCAAGTTACGCGAATCTAAGACATTTAGCTCACTACGCAACCTGCAAAACCTTTTCCCATCTAAAGGCTTAGTGAAGATATCGGCTAGCTGGTTCTCGGTGCTAATGTGGTACATATCGATATCTCCCTTTTGCTGGTGGTCTCTCAAGAAGTGATGCCGGATGTCTATGTGCTTAGTGCGGCTGTGTTCAACAGGATTATCCGCCAAGCGGATTGCACTCTCATTGTCACATAGGAGTGGGACTTTGCTCAGATTGTAGCCAAAGTCCCGGAGGGTTTGCCTCATCCAAAGTAGTTACGCGCAACACAGTCCTGCGGCAACATACTCAGCCTCAGCGGTGGATAGGGCAACAGATGTTTGTTTCTTGGAACTCCAGGACACCAGAGACCTTCCTAGAAATTGGCACGTCCCTGATGTACTCTTCCTATCAACCTTGCACCCGGCATAATCGGAGTCTGAGTATCCAATCAAGTCAAAGGTAGACCCCTTTGGATACCAGATCCCGAAGCAAGGCGTAGAAACAAAATACCTAAGAATTTGCTTAATGGCCACAAGGTGACATTCCTTGGGGTTGGATTGATATCTAGCACACATGCATACACTAAGCATAATGTCCGGTCTACTAGCACACAGGTAAAGTGATGAACCTATCATAGACTGGTATGCCTTTTGATCAACAGACTTACCTCCTTTGTTGAGGTCAATGTGCCCGTCAGTTCCCATCGGTGTCTTCGCGGGCTTGGCGTCCTTCATCCCAAACCTCTTGAGAAGATCCTGAGTGTACTTCATTTGGGAGATGAAGGTGCCGTCCTTGAGTTGCTTCACTTGGAATCCAAGGAAGTAGGTCAACTCGCCCATCATCGACATCTCGAATTTCTGCATCATCACCCTGCTAAACTCCTCACAAGACTTTTGGTTAGTAGAACCAAATATTATATCTAAAAGGGAAATATGCCCTTGGGCAATTTCTATAAGTATTTTGGTGACTAGATGCCCAACATTAATTGAATCCTTGTGTGCTAAATGTGGGAAAGTGCAAATCAAGGCACGAGGTATGTTTCTAGACTTAGTACTTTGTTTTTGAATACTAATGTGTTTATCTAAGTGCTAGAAACAGAGCCAAGAAGAGAAAAGTTGAATTGAAGAAGAGTTGGCCGTGTACAGCCAACTCCAACTCAGCCTGGCACACCGGACTGTCCGGTGGCGCACCGGACAGCGTTCGGTGCCCCAGGCTGGCCTCCGGTGAACTATCTGCTCTCGGGAATCAATGGAGTCGTATGGCTATAATTCACCGGACTGTCCGGTGGTGCACCGGACTATCCGGTGAGACATCAGCGGCGAACTCGTCGCTCTCAGGAAAAGGAACGGGGCGATGTGGCTTTCTTTGTGATCTCTATTGTAAGGGCGAGAGACTCCAAATTGTGGAGATTCCTCGCAAAAGGGAAGATACTCTAAACGAAAAGGTCGTTGTATTCAAGTTGATCACTGGATCACTTGAAAGGGGTTGAGTGCAACCCTCGTCCATTGGGACGCCACAACATGGAAGTAGGCAAGTGTTACTTGGCCGAACCATGGGATAAAAATCGCGTGTCTCTAGTGTTGGATTCTCTGTGATTGTTGTGTTCACAAGAACTCGCTTCAAAGCTACTTAGTCATGCTAACACTTTAATATCTAAGTTTTGTGTGACGGAACCTCCCAAGTCATTAGGCCCACCTACAGTTGTCCTTGTCCAACGGACCTCAGACAACCCTGTAGATGCCCCTGAATCACTTGACAAGTTCGGTATCTGCTTTTCTTACCTTTCCCAAGAGCGTTTCACCCGTCACGCAGACATTACAGATCATCGGAGATATGAAAATGCGGAAGCGATTACATAAACTTACATTTATTAAAAGTAAGACAAAGGTATATATTACAGACCAGGATATACCTAACTTAGTGCAGAGTATAATTATTACAAAACCAAGGGAGGCAAAAACCCCTCCCGATAAGTTTCAAACAAAAAGTTTTAAGGAGGATCCTTTCCTCCCGCAGCTTCACTCTTGGTTTTCTTCTTTTGAGACCACCTTGGAACAGAAACAACAAAAGTTTGTTGCTCCTTCACCTAAAAACAATAGGGAATAAAACCCTAAGTATGGAATTACTCAGCAAGACTTACCCGACTAAAGAAAAGACTCTCAAGGGTATGCTGGTTATCAGGGAGTCAAGGTAAGGTTTCTCAATAATCAAAGACTCTGTTTGCAGAAATGCTTACTAAAGTGGATCCTTAAAAATCCAAATTTTACTTGTCAGGTTAAGTAAGATTACCTGTCTCTAGAGTTTTTTCTACCCTAGTTCAATCACTTGACCTGCACTAGCCAATTTCTTAACAACCCGTTATCTTTACTGGAGTTCTACGTATAGGGCAGTGACCAAGTCTTCATAACCGCGAAGGTACGGCAATCTGAATCGATTATACTCAGCTGAGGATCTCCAATCACATGACATATGTAGCACTTATCCCTTGCATATGTCAACCCTCCACCGGGGTTCTTAAGACTAGATCAGGTTCACGCCAACCGAGAGCACAGATACACCACCGTCCAGCCTCTTGCCATGGAGGGTACACGCTACTCTCGCCATCTCTCCACTCCCATTGCGTGGTATCTTATTCTGGCTTTAGTCTGCCCGAGGCAAAGCTTACCCATGACAAGGCATGTGACCAGTTAAAGGGTCCTCTGTCATCAAGCCTACATCGAGACGGTCCTTAATCGACTCAGACGAGGCATGTGACCAGTTAAAGGGTCCTCGTGCAAGTCACCCGCCCGGTCTTAGCTTAATCAATTTCAATTCCAAAGTTTGGTACCTGGCAGAGGTACATCTTTTCCGATGTTGAACCCATCATGGCCTTGATGGATCCACCATCAAATTTTATTTTCAAAAACATCCCTCCTGTTGGGGGCCTTCGGCTTCCGAAGGTCCTCAAAAACATGATTTAACAATGATTTCCAAAGTGGAATATGTGAACAAGTATCTTCAGAATCGGGTCATGAGTATACAAGAGTATGGTCGGTACGAAGCTTGAGCGAGACGGAAAGCGATTATGACGAAGGATAAGATGATCACGAAGCTGTGCGCAGAAAAGCTTCGGCATGATAGCAGAGAAGGGGAACCCACTTAAAGATGAAAAGGCAAATTAGACCCCGAAGAATTACTATAGAGTTATTGATAAATGTAAAGGGCACAAATGTAATTCTACACGGGCTGCGTCCCTTGTCTATAAATAGATGAACAGTACTCCCGTACTGTTCGGAGGCTGACTTGGCATTCGCTTTCTGCATCACGCCTGTACCTTTACTTTCCATCAAACTGAAGGTACATTTATAATTTGTTATTTTGAATATAATAATGTTAATAAAAATAAGTTGATGATATATAATTCTTCATATTTCACATATGAATTCTTCCTTATTATTTACCGTGCTTACGAAGGTTTTTTTTTGTAACCTTCGTCCGGAATTCATTATATCCGAAGGGTCATAATGTCTTGAAGGACGAAGGACTTTAGTATTTAACACATTTTATGTTGCCTTGTTCTTAACTCTTAGCGTTTGAGAACAAGTCCCCAACATTGGCGCCCACCTTTGGTGAACTCACTTCCATTTTTTGAGTTTTGAACACCTTCGGCAAGCATCACCTTCGTCATGCCGCCAAAGAAAGCTTCAGCAACAGGGGCTGCCGCTCTCCAGCCGCTGGATCCCAATCAGGATGTCCTTTCTCTTAGGGAGGCCCGAAGCCAGAAGAGGAAGGCCACCAGTCCGACGCCTCCGGAGGACGAATTGGATCAGGAAATCCAAAACTTGGAGATGCTCCATCAACAGGTCCAACGGAAGAAGGAAAAGATGGCTCGTCTAGCTGACCTACAAAGGCAGATAGACGAAGCCTCTGAAGAAGTTCGTCATCTTGCTCAAGATGACCAGAACCGAAGGACTCCGCGCAGAGAGCTTCATCAGGAGGGCTTCTACAACGAGGACGATTGGTATGAGGATTTCCATCATGGAAATTTTGCTTTTGATGATACTTCTCCTCTATCAACAGAACTGCAGGCTACACCTTGGCCCCAGTCTTACAAGCCACCCCAACTCACCATGTACGACGGTCATTCAGACCCGAAGCAATTCTTGATGAGTTATGAAGCAACCATATCTTTGTATGGAGGCAATACTGCAGTCATGGCAAAGTCTTTTGTCATGGCTGTCAAAAGTGTGGCACAAACCTGGTATTCCTCTCTCCGGCCAGGAATAATCACCTCATGGCAAAAGCTGAAGGACATGTTGATAACCAGCTTCCAAGGGTTTCAAACGAAGCCGATCACTGCTCAAGCTTTATTCCAGTGCACCCAGGACCACGAAGAATACCTTCAGGCGTATGTCCGAAGGTTCCTGCGTCTAAGGGCACAGGCACCAACAGTGTCCAATGAAATTGTCATTGAGGCCATGATTAAGGGGCTTCGGCCAGGACCTTCAGCTCAATACTTTGCCAGGAAGCCTCCTCAAACTTTGGAGAAGCTACTCCAGAAGATGGACGAGTATATTCGAGCTGACAATGACTTCCGCCAAAGAAGGGAGGAAGCATACAGGTTCTCTGAAATGACCAGGGGCTTCGGAGGAAGATTCCATCCGAGGCACGTCAGGTCAATTCACAACTCCGCTCAGAGTGATGATAGAGGGAGTCAACAGCAAAGACCACAGTACTCCTCGCAAGCTTCGGGGCAGGAGCAAAGCTCTTTCCGGCCGCCAGCTCCAAGGGGCAGAGGCGCCAGGGGCTTCGGAGGAAGATTTGGGGATCAGCCAAGAAAAATTTATAGTCTATTCTGTGGTGAGGACAAGGGCCATACCACCAGGATGTGCCATGTTACCATCCAGAAGCAAAAGGAGATAGCAGAAGCTGCAGCGCAACAGAGTCAGCCGAAGCAAGTCATGCATACTGCTACGTACCATTCACCTTATATTCCAGAATATGTAGGCAACCACCCTGCAGCTTCTGCTGCTTTGGCAAGCCAACCCCAAGCATCTTGGCAATAGCCTCCACCTCCACCACCAATGCAACAAGGTCAGCAGCCAGAAGGGAGTCAGCACACTCACCTTCAGCGGGACTTCAGAGAGGAATCCGAAGCTCACACAGTCAATAACACTGTGCCAGAGTCGAAGCATATTTACTTACAAATATCCTACCCCAACAGCAGTTTTTCGCATTCAGTATTATTTTCTTTTTAATAAGGAACAATTATGGGAGGCTTAATGGCTTTTTGTCGTTTTTAATCTCTTGTAATAGTTTCGCTTTTTACCGTAATGAAAATATATCTTCTCCATAGGCTTAAGCTGCCGAAGCATAAGAATTTATGGCGGCAAGAAGGACCTTCGAATTATCAAAAATTTTGTTCTAAGAAACGCAGCGTAATTTCTTCGAAACAGCAAAAGTCGTTCCTAAGGGAGAGCAGTGTAAGTTTTCTGCTCAAAAGTCGTTCCGAAGGGGATGCAGAGCTTACAGCGAAAAATAAACGCTGATTCCGCTGAAAGTAAAAGGCGAAGAAGCTCCTAAGGGAGGCTTACAGCGAAAAATAAACGCTGATTCCGCTGAAGTAAAAGGCGAAGAAGCTCCTAAGGGAGGCTTACAGCAAAAAATAAACGCTGATTCCGCTGAAGTAAAAGGCGAAGAAGCTCCTAAGGGAGGCTTGCAGTGAAAAAACATCGACCTTCGGCAAATATCATTTTGCATAACATCACATCATTCCATCATTTGCATAGCATAACATCATACATCATGTTGCATCAACCACGCAAGAAGGGGATCTCAGTATTGATATTCGAAAATTGTTTCGAAGAAATAGTGACAAGGCACAAAAAATAGCTATTGAGGAGTTACACCTTCGTCAAACTCTAAAATGGAAAGATCCATTGGTTATTGACGTTACGAGGATTGGTTACTGATCTTATGAGAGCACGAGTATTGTTTACGAAGCATGAAAAGAAGGGAAGGTGTTTTTTCGCCGAAGGCTCAAAAACGGTATGTATAAGAAATTTCATGTATCGTAAAGGATAGAACCATAAACAGCTAATACATTACATTCAAAGTTACAAAATATTACACATGTTTCTCAACAGACATTGCATTCTAAATGTTTTTTGCAGCAGCATCTAATCTTCCCATAGAACTACTTCTGCAGCTTCGTTTAGTAGCTGATCAACAACTTTATCCATGATGGCTTCGGCCATTTTTCTAATTTTGTCATCCCCCTTCGCGTGGGGGCCCGTATATGGCTCAGCAGGTTCTGAGGGAGGAGAAGATACGACTATATTACTATTACAAACCGTAAACAAGTTCGAAATCAAAAAATTACAATAGAGCCAAAAACCACTAGTTAGTACCTATTTGCCCTTCGAGCTCCGCACTTTTCTCAGCGGCCTCTGCTACTTTTCTAGCATCATGGATGCCTTTTTCGCTTCTTCATATAATTTCTTGGGCCATTTCCCGGCCACCATTGTCCCAGATGTCGGTGAAAAATTTTCCACCGACCAGGCTTGCTTCGGCTGAGGGGTCTTTTATATCTTCGGAGGATAAGGCGGCTTTGGATTGTGCCAAAAATTTCACATGCTCATAGCCTTTCCTCTCCAAAATGGTAGCAATCTCCCTGGCACCCGAAAAGGCACATATGTCTCCGCGGCTATTCAAAATTTCTTCAAAGGACTCAGCTTCGTGACTGATCCATGTGATTGGGCCCTCGGGGTCACCCTTTATGAAGTTCTCTTCATTTGAAAAAGCACCAACGCTGGCGAAGCTGTTTTTTACTTTTTTAACACATTCTATAGATTTCTCATAGCATCTTTTCTTAGATGCACGAAGCTCTTCAACGCTTTTTTCCAAATGGTTTGCCCATTGTTCACTGATTTCTCGTTTTGTTTCTTCAAGTGTGCGTTCCTCTTTAGCTCTGGCTAATTGTTTTCGGAGATCTTCAATTTCACGCCTCTAAGCCTCAGCTTGAACTTTAAAAGTAGCTTCGTCTTCTTTTATTCTATCTATCAATGAATGCAATATTTTATCTTTTTCGAGACCTTCGTTCCTTAGTTCAATTACTTCGGAACGAAGGTTGCTCAGGGCCATAACACATCCTTCGTCTTCGACATCTTTTTGGGCCCTGAGGGCATTGCTAAGTATAAGGCCCTGCAAGGAAAAATGTGTGTGCGTCAATAAATTTAAGCAAACAAAAATTTTGATTTCAAGAAAAAATACGAAAACCTCATTCTCTGCACCTTTAAGCTATTATATGCCAGGCTGTAGGCTAGCTCATTTTTCGACAGCACAGAGAGCCCGTCCTCTAGTGTTGGGAATCCGAAGCTCTTGCTCATCTCCCGACAGACAAAAATCTCCTTGCTGTCAGGGAGACAATACAAAAAGTCTTCTTCTCCACTACCGTTGAATATCAACGCCCCCTTTGGATATTTCAATTTTTGGGCGTAAAACTGGGCTTCTTGTTGTTCTTTTTCAGTCAATTTTTCCCCGAAGCATGACGTAGAACATAATCCAAGGCTTCGGAAGATGCTTCGGGGGCGGCAGTACCAGTTCCTTTAGCCGAAATTTGTTCTGTTGTTTCTGTTTCTTCAACTTCCAAGGATTTCACCTTGGTGGGCTCTGAAGGCTCAGCTTCAGTCTCAAACTGATGTTTTGAAGTTTCGGTATCTAATGCTTCAATATGCACTTTGGAGGATTCATCAATTTTCTTCGGAGTCGTGCTTGAAGACTTAATTGTCTCCAAAACATCCAGCACATTAACCATCCTTTTTCTTTTTGGGGTCACTGCTGGACCCTTTTGGCTTTTTGCTACCTCAATTTTTGCTGAAGGACTTAGAACTTTTGATGTCTTTGTTTCTTCAGCCCTCGGTCCTTCTATTTTTTCCATCGCCGGCACTTCGGCCAGCCCTTCAATATTTGGCAGGGGAGTTGGTTCTTTAGCTTCGGTGGCCGAAGAGGTCTCACCGACGAACTCAGGCACTATGGCCGGTTCAATATAACGTGGCCGGTGTGTGAGAACCTTTACCCTTTTCCTCTTCGACGCCGGCTCGCTAGGAGCGGCTGAAGCAGCTTCCTTCGCAGAAGATGTATTCTTTCTTTTTTGACCCCGCGTTGGATAACGGTAGTCGGGGTAGACAAACCCAATTGCATCAAATACTCGGTTGAGTCTCTTCTTCTTTCGGCCTCCGAAGGCCGCTGATAGTGCAGTGTCTTCGGCCTTCGAGTATAATCCAAGCAATTCATCACTTATGGCCTCAATACTTTTTAGCCAGTCATCATCTGGCTCGACGAATTTATCTCCATATTGGAATGTGTATTTCAGCCTAACTAATCCACCTTCGTCAGTTTCTCTAACGGTCTCCTTCGGCATTTCCCACTTTTCTACAAGTGGCCATATTCTGAAGGCAATGTGTTCTTGGACCAAATCCCTTGTCCCAATAAAAGAGCAAACCACGCCGAAGGCTCTCTGGCATTCTTCGGCTGCTTCATTCATTTCCACCTTCGGCCTCCGAAGGCCGAAGCGTTGCCAGACAGGGCGCATAATGATACCTTTAATATCTTCCCGTGCTTTCAAGTCATTCTTCACATAAAACCATTCCGTCATCCAGTCGCTGGGCCACCTCTTTCGAAAGGTTGGCACGGGACAGCTTGACCCAGACCGGGCGTCGAAGCTGTAGCAGCCAAAATTGTTGTGATACTGCTCTTTACCCCAGGGTTTTGTTTCATACAATAGCTCATGTATGTTGTAGAAACTTTTTGCATTTGGTTCTAAACCTTGGCTCCTCACGGCCCAGACGAAGATGCCCATTCTTATGATTGCTTCGGGAGTAAGTTGATGAAGGTAGATTTCAAATATCTTCAGTACTTCCACGACAAAACTGCTCAAGGGAAACCGCAGTCCAGCCTTTAAGAAGCTTCGGAAGATTATGACTTCATTCTCTTCGGGAGTAGGCACAGTCTTCTCCCCGTCATTTGCCCTCACAGTAGACATGTCTCGAAAGTATCTTCCCCTCATGTTATCAAGATGACTCTGTTTAATACTCGATTTTCTGAAGACTGTGTGACTTGGTCGCCACGACCGATCTTCGGAGTCTTCACCCCCACTTTCTACATCATAGCTGTCGCTGTCACCAGTATCTTCAGATAAACCCTCCAAAATCTCCCTAGTGATCTTCTCTGTATTGGTCTTTGCTATTGATTGAATAAACCCGAGATGCATCTCCTCAGAAAGGCTCAGCTTCGATTCAGCAACAGCTTTCTTATCTTCAGACATCTTCGTAAACGCTGAGAAAGTGCTCTCAAATCCGAAGCTTAAAAATTTAAAAAGCCAAGCAAGCGTTGTTGCGCACAGGCAAAAAGTCGAGTGAGCAAGAGCAGGTGGCAAGAAAGCGTGCCAAACAAACTCGTGGTAAGCTCTTATTTATACACCTAGAGCGATGAAAACTGGAGGGTCCCGCTTGTCAATGACTGTTGCTATTCTAGCAAAGGGAAAGTGTTTTTTTCGGACCTTCGGCTTAAGGCCTTCGTCCATGTCGCAATATGAATTTATCATTCTAGCAAATTAATATTGCGAGGGGCTACTGTTGGGGGCCTTCGGCTTCCGAAGGTCCTCAAAAACATGATTTAACAATGTTTTCCAAAGTGGAATATGTGAACAGGTATCTTCGGAATCGGGTCATGAGTATACAAGAGTATGGTCAGTACGAAGCTTGAGCGAGACGGAAAGCGATTATGACGAAGGATAAGATGATCTCGAAGCTGTGCGCAGAAAAGCTTCGGCATGATAGCAGAGAAGGGGAACCGACTTAAAGATGAAAAGGAAAATTAGACCCCGAAGAATTACTATAGAGTTATTGATAAATGTAAAGGGCACAAATGTAATTCTACACGGGCTGTGTCCCTTGTCTATTAATAGATGAACAGTACTCCCGTACTGTTCGGAGGCTGACTTGGCATTCGCTTTCTGCATCACGCGTGTACCTTTACTTTCCGTCAAACTGAAGGTACATTTATAATTTGTTATTCTGAATATGATAATGTTAATAAAAATAAGTTGATGATATATAATTCTTCGTATTTCGCATATGAATTCTTCCTTATTATTTACCGTGCTTACGAAGGTTTTTCCTTCGTAACCTTCGTCCGGAATTCATTATATCCGAAGGGTCATAATATCTTGAAGGACGAAGGACTTTAGTATTTAACACATTTTATGTTGCCTTGTTTTTAACTCTTAGCGTTTGAGAACAAGTCCCAACACCTCCCACTTTGCCACATCATCTTTTGCAAAAACAAAATCTTTTTCTTTGCTAAAGCAAGACTAAGCATAGTAAAAACTTTTTATAAAACAGGGATTGAAAGGAAGGTAATCAAATTCAAGGAAGGTAATGCAGGAATTGTTTTATCAATCACCTCCTATCACCTAATGCATCAAGCAAGTGAGAAAGGTTTTAAAAGAGTCAAGGAGGTGGCAAATGCACCGGGGCTTGCCTTGGTTTACAGGTGATTCAGGCTCAGTTCCACAGATGTCAAAATAAAAACAGCTGTATGCCTGAGGTTCCTGAGGTGGTGGTGAAGTCTTCTCCTCTTCTACCTCAACCTCTTCCTCGTTTTCTAAATATAACCATATATATATAAGAATGAATGCCATGTAATGCTCATGAGAGTGCAAAGATAATAAGAGTTTATTATCTAAGGTCTTGAATACAATTTTCCTTCACGGTTCTTTGAGAAACTAGGGTTTTCCGGAGTCAGTAAAGGAATTCAAAGGGCAGGGGTAGGGTTTTGGATTCTAGTTATCAAACAAGGTCCAAATCAAATCAAACTCTACCCAAGGCTTCTAAATAATGTTTTAAGCTCATATAAAAGGTTTGGGCATTTTTGGAACTATTGTTTATTTTCTAAAAATCCAGAACCAATGTCTTAAGCTATTTTAAATGCTCTAAAATTCCTTATTTGATCTAAAAATCATGAAACTATTTTTATTAAATTCTATGGAAAATTAGGAACCTAGGAAAATTGGTTTGACATTTTTACCATTTTTCTACCATTTTCTAAAATTGTTTTAGTTCTAGCGGGAAAAGAAAAAGAAAATTCGTGAATAGTACTGGGCCGAATCCAGCCCAGGAGGCCCAGCCTGCACAGGAATAGGGACGTGCCCACGCACGCTTGCGCGCGCACGGCGACTTTGCAGAAATACCCCCAATGATCTGAAGAATGCGTTAAGAGCCCTCAGCCACTATTCAACGTCTCGCTAACACTTGCAGAAACACCCTCACACTTCTATATCTTCTCCAAAAACACCCCTGACCGCGGAGCGGTCGCCGTTCGTCTCTGACGCGGCCCGTACCGGCCATCGTCGGTGATGACTGCTGCGGCTGACTAACATGGAAGCATAACCGACCTAGGACGATCTAGGAACACCCATTTATTTGACCTAAACCCTACTGGGAACAGTCTGTCCATGATCACGACGGAAACTGAGTTCGTGATCACGCGTTCCCGCCAAACCATGGCCGAATTGAGTAAACGGGCGCCACAGTGAGCTTCACAAGCGTGCAGAGTCATGAAAACAATGTGTGAATTGGACAGTGCCTTACCAGAGCGGGCTGGCCACGGGCGGGCTGTTCTTGGTGGCGCGACGGACCGATTTGGGGGAAATCGGTGATTCACCGTCTATGGTGGCTAATCGAGGGTGGGAGTGGGTACTACGGCTTCACAATTTAGAGACGAAGGATGGAACTTGGTAGATTTGAGCGAAGGGGGTGGGGACGTGGTGAATTTATAGGTGCACCGAGCCGCTACCATGGCTATGGTGATAACCATCGCCGGTCTTTGCTGGCGAGCAATGGCGGCGTCAAGCGATCTCCATTCTTACGGGCTTGCCACGTCCCCGCCGCGACAGTAACGTGGTCACATCGGTGCGGCGTGGATGAACGGAGGGGTGCGGCGCCGATGACCGGATATGGCCAGAACGAGGAGTAACCGCGTGGCGGCCTGAATTATTGCTCTCCACCGCGGCGATCTTACCCAGATCAAAAAAAATCTTCGCGCGGAGATGCTCGCCGATCGACCATCCCGACCCCGGCGCAAATCGCGGCGCGGATAGGTCGTCGACGGCGAGGCTGAAGCTTATCCACCCGGTACTGTACCATGGCGATGATCTTTAGTTGCCTGAACCGACCCTCTTCTTCCTTCTTGATCCCCGAATTCTTGTTAGGAACAGAGCAATCTCCCTTAATAAAATTTGCTCACCATGTACCAGTCTACAAACTAATTATAGGATTCTTGGGCTAAAACCGAGTGGATTCAAAGATATGGCGCATCAAACTTGGCCTCACCTCACTGGGACCATTTCTAACCTAGGGTTCAGTTTCAATTTTCTAACCCAGTTCTGACAGAGCAACTTTGAGTTGGTTTTTCTCCAATTTTTGCATAACAACAAAAGGAGATGTCTGCATCAAAGTTGCTCTCCTATAATAGGTCTACAAAATTTATGCGGTGACCTAGGGCAAATTCTCACTAATTTGAAAGTTATAAAGCTCCAAAGTTGAGCTCAAACACTGATTTTCAGACTTAATCTATATAGGGTTCAAGTGGTCCTTTTTGCCAATAGACCCAAAACTTAGGGTTTAACTTGCAAATTCACATATTTGTGAACCATTTGACTTAAGATACCTCATTGTCATGGTTTTTGCACTTTAGTCCAAAAGTGCACTGATTTTACACTTAGCCCCCTAGGGTTTAGGTTTAGGGTTTTCTAGGTCCTTATTAGGGTTTTTGGTATTTCAAGGGTGTGAATGCCACTTAGATCCATCCTTAGTAATATTTTATGATTATTTCACTTAATCTTTGGGGTTTTCTCTATTTGGGTCCTATTGTACCCTTTAGATCCCTATTGAAGGTTAAGTACCCTACACTAGGGTCTTATTTGCAAAATAGCATATCAATACAACTTGTTTGAAATTTTTGCCTAGTAAATGCACTCTAGGTGTGTAAAACATATGCAATGCCAATGCTTATGATGTTATGCTCAAGTTTTAGTGACAGTAACACCAAGGGTGTTACATCCTTCCCCACATAAAAGAATCTCGTCCCGAGATTAAAAGTCCTAGGGTAAGTAGTGGAAAAGGAAATGCTTCACGTTTTTATTTCCTGAGTTTTGGTACAAGGCAGAAGTGGTTTGGGGTTCACTCCTTTATTACAACAAGTATATACTTTACAACTTACATGAGGCTAAAAAGCCTGGGAAATTCTTGTCTAAGAAGTCTTGAGTTTCCCAAGTAGCCTCATCTTCAGAATGCCGGTTCCACTGTATCTTGTAAAACTTGAGAGTTTTTCTTCGGGTAACTCTATCCTTTTGATCCAAGACTCGAATAGGGTGCTCAGAATACGTCAAGTCTGGCTCTAGGACAACATCTGTCACTTCAATAGTTCGATCTGGAACCCGAAGACATTTCTTCAACTGAGACACGTGGAACACATTATGTATAGCAGACAAGGTTTCGGGTAACTGAAGTCGATACGCCACTGGCCCATATCTTTCAAGAATAAGGAAAGGACCAATGTATCGAGGTGCGAGCTTCCCTTTTACCCCGAAACGTGTTACACCCTTCATTGGGGAGACCTTCAGATAGACATAATCTCCAACTGGAAAGTATAAAGGTATCCGGTGTGTGTCTGCGTAACTCTTTTGGCGAGCTTGAGCTTTCTTCAAATTATGAATTATCCTTTGAACTTTTTCTTCGGTTTCTTTTACCATATCTGGCCTAAAGAAGTACCTTTCACCTGGTTCAGACCAATTTAGCGGAGTACGACATCGTCGTCCATATAAAGCTTCAAAGGGTGCCATCTTAATGCTTTCTTAATAGCTATTATTATATGAGAACTCCGCTAATGGTAAGCATTCATCCCATTTTTGTGGGAATTCCAAAGCACAAGCCCGTAACATGTCTTCAAGTATTTGATTCACCCTTTCAGTCTGCCCACTGGTTTGAGGATGATAGGCCGAACTATGGAGCAACTTAGTATCCAGGGCCTTGTGAAGTTCTTCCCAAAATTTGGACACGAATTGCGATCCACGATCAGACACTATCGTCTTTGGAACACCGTGCAGACTGAGAATGCGAGCAATATACAATTCCGTGTATGCGATGGCTGGATATTTTACTTTGACTGGAAGAAAATGGGCAATCTTGGTAAGTCGATCAATGATAACCCAAATGGAGTCAAAGCCTTTTGCCATTTTGGGCAATCCCACAATGAAGTCCATACTGATATCCTCCCATTTCCATGTTGGGATTGGTAATGATTGCAATGGCCCAGCGGCCTTCATGTGTATGGCCTTGACACGTTTACAAGTGTCACACCTAGCCACATAGCGTGCAATTTCAATCTTCATTTTTGTCCACCAATAATGTTGTTTTAGATCTTGATACATCTTAGTGCTTCTAGGATGAATAGAATAGCGACTAAGATGCGCTTCATCCAGGATTTGCTGGCGGACTTCTTCATTCTTTGGCACAACTATGCCGTTGTTGAACCATACAACACCTTGGTCGTCTTCTCTGAAACAATTGGCCTTTCCAGCCCTTATCTTCTCACGTACATGTTTCACACCCTCATCATTCTTTTGTGCGTTAATTATCCTTTGTAGGATGACTAACTCTAGCTTCAAGTGATTGGAAGTCCCTTGCTGAATCATTCCCAAGTTCAGATTTTCCATCTCCTGGCACAATGTAATGTCAGAAGTCTTTATAGTTAAACAATGGCAGGAAGCCTTGCGACTGAGTGCATCTGCCACTACATTTGCTTTGCCTGGGTGATAATGGATTTCCAGTTCATAATCCTTGATTAGCTCGAGCCATCTCCTTTGTCTCATATTGACCTCAGACTGAGTAAAGACGTATTTCAAACTTTTGTGGTCTGTATAAATATGACAGACATTTCCTAGTAGATAATGACGCCATATCTTCAGGGCGTGAACCACTGCAGCTAGCTCCAGATCATGAGTGGGATAATGCTCCTCATGCCGGCGCAACTGCCTTGAAGCATACGCGATTACTCGGCCTTCTTGCATTAATACACAGCCGAGACCACTCCTGATGCGTCACAATACACATCAAATGGCTTACTAATGTCCGGTTGAGCCAATACCGGAGCAGTGGTTAATAATATCTTCAATTTCTCAAAGGCTTCATTACACTTTGAAGACCAATTGAATTTAGTCTCATTCTTCAATAGACTTGTGATTGGCTTCACAAGCTTAGAAAAATCTGGTATAAATCGGCGGTAATAGCCAGCTAGTCCAAGGAAACTTCGGACTTGATGAACAGTGGTTGGGGGTTTCCACTCCAAAATATCCTTGACCTTGCTGGGATCTACCGCAATCCCCCTGGCAGATAACACATGTCCCAGAAATTGAATTTCTTCCAGCCAAAACGCGCACTTACTGAACTTAGCATATAATTGATGTTCCCTTAGGCGCGTCAATACGATCCGTAAAAATGTTGAGCATGCTCCTCTTCATTCTTTGAATACATCAAAATATCATCTATGAAGACCACCACAAATTTGTCCAACTCGGGCATGAATACCGAGTTCATCAGATAAGTGAAGTGGGCAGGAGCATTCGTCAGTCCGAAAGACATCACCAAGTACTCAAATAATCCATACCGCGTAGTAAATGCGGTCTTTGGTATATCCTCGGGCCGAATACAGATCTGATGATAGCCTGACCTGAGATCAATTTTGGAGAATACCCTTGCTCCAGTCAGTTGATCAAATAGAATGTCAATCCATGGAAGAGGGTACTTGTTCTTGATAGTGACCTCATTCAGGGGTCGATAATCCACGCACATCTGTGATGTTTGATCCTTCTTCTTGACGAATATGGCTGGACAACCCCATGGTGACGAGCTTGGCCAAATGAATCCTTTCTCTAGTAGATCTTGTAATTGAATCTTCAGTTCTGCCAGCTCATTTGGAGGCATCCGGTACGATCTTCTAGAAATGAGAGCCGTACCGGGCTTCAACTCAATTACAAACTCTACATCTCTTTCAGGTGGCAATCCAGGCAAATCTTCTAGAAAGACATCTAGGAACTCACATACTACCAGAATATCCTTGATCTCTAGTATAATGGCTTCATATATTCTGCCAGTAGTTTTAGCTGGAATGGGGATAGACAAAAGAATTTCCTCTAGGTTATGACTCAACCTGATGGTTCTCTGATCAGTGTTGAGGGTTGCTTTATGTTGGGCCAACCAATTCATGCCCAAAATCACATCTATGTCTTGGCCTTTCAGAACAATCATATTAGTAAGAAAGTCCTGTCCGGCCAATGTTACAGGCACTTGGAAAGCCACTTCCTTAGTAAATATTTGTCCCCCAGGTGAATGAATTTTAAACCCTTCCCTTGATTCATGGTATGGAATGCAATGTTGCTCCACAAATTTCTTGCTAATGAATGTATGCGAAGCACCAGAATCAAAGAGAATAATTGCGGGATGATTGGCCACAAGGAACGTACCCATCATTATCGGTTCACCATCCGGTGTGATGGCCACTTGAGTGTAATAAATTTGTCCCGTCTTCTTTATGTTCTTGTCCGTATTTCCCTTAGCTTGAGAAGAATTCCCAGTACCTTGTTGATTGTTTGAATGATTCTGCTTCGGGTAGGGGCAATCCTTAATAAAGTGTCCAGATTTTCCGCAATTGAAGCAGCCTATTGACGAACTGGGAAGGGCAGGGAAACGAGTGCCAGGGGCACCCGGCTGACTTGTTGTAGTGGGGGCAGGAGTAGGACGAATAAACATTGGTTGTTTGAATGGGAAGGAGGGTGGGCGTGATGAAGAACGACCCTGATTAAAAGGTCGGAGAACTAACCGTTGCCTTTTCTCAGGGCCCTGATTAGGCCTGTTGCCCCCATTCCCCTTGGACTTTCCAGAACTTGCATATTTAGATTCAACTGCCAGCGCTGTGTTGACAGCCCTTCCGTAGGTGAGGTCGATGCAGGTAGCCATTTTCCTTTGCATTCGATCATTTAAACCCCTCATGAAACAGTTCTTCTTCTTTATGTCAGTGTTGACTTGGTCAATTGCATACTGAGATAAGTGATTAAATTTATTGAGATACTGGGTGACAGTATCTTCGCCTTGCTTCAACCTCATGAATTTCTCCTGTTTCATGTGGAGTACTCCTTCAGGTATGTAATGTTCCCTGAAGGCCAGCTTGAATTCATCCCAAGTTACTTGATGACCAGCCGGTTGTACGGCAACAAAGTTCCCCCACCAGGTGCTGGCAGGGCCACGCAATTGCTGAGCTGCGAACAGGGGCTTCTGAGTTTCGGAACATCGAAGAAGTCCAAATTTTTGCTCGATGACGTGGATCCATTCATCCGCCTCTAAAGGATCTTCTGCCTTGACGAACAACGGAGGGCGCGTCTCGGAGAAGTCCAGATAAGATGTCTCCCGGGGGCCTTGCGGATAGGCCCGTCTGCCTTGTTGTTGAAGTGGTTGCCTGCCATCTCCCGCAGAAAGCGGGTATTTTCTGCTGTAGCATTCACCAAGGCGGTGATAGCCTCGGCAAGTGTCGGGGGTACTGGAGGTGGGTTTGGTGTTACCTCCCTCCCACGGGAGGTACCAGCCCCATCCTAAGCGTGAGTCCTGGAAGGCATCTGAGGCAAAGAACATTGGGAGTAATATGATATGCCATACAAACCATCCATTTCACATTACTTTAAAAGGCAATGTTACATACTCATACTTTACAATAGGATTACACCCCCTATTACACAATAGTACTACTTCTATCCTATACTATTCCTGCTTCTTGTCACTCTTGGTAGCCTCACTATCGGGCGTAGGAGACCACTCATCGACCAACTTCATAGAGAGAGGGGGCCTGAAAAGGTCCGATTCACCACCAAAAGCTTCTCCCGCTACTTGAGAAGGTCCGGCTTCTGTCCCGACAGGATCCGCAGGTACACTGGGTGTAGTTGTGAGTACAATACATGAACTTCTTCATGTAGAGTATTACAATAAGCCTGCAAGGTATCAATGGCCGAGCTAAGCTCTTCTACTCGGGCTCGAGCTTTCGCCTCCTTAGCCCAGGTAAGCAAACGAAAGTAAACCGCCCAGTCGAGCGCTAGATCTCGATTAGCGAGCTGATCTTGCAGGCGGCGGATGTCGCTTCTCAATTCATTGATTCTGTCACCATCCGCGACCCATATGTCAGTCCTCCGTCAGAGTTCTGTTTGAAGCTGATTAACTTTTGCTTCAAGATCCCTAATCGGATGATTACTCCCACTACTGCTATCCTCATGTCTTGGGGCAAGTTGATGACATGGCACACCAATTGGGCCAGTATGCTTGCGCGCAGTTTTCCTTGTGCGCGGCGGCATTTTTCTAAGGGGGAAAATCTTATTAACATAGTTCTTAGCATGATGCATGTGTAATTATAGAATCAACCTTAGTTGATTCACACCTTCTATATGTTTCACTCTTACTATCTGGTCTATAAGATAAACTCTTTAGAAATACTTAGGTAAGAAGGGAAGAGATTTTCTAGATAAGTCTTTTAGAAAATTCTTTTGAAGATGCCTCATAATATCCACAGAGAAGGGCATCGCTCCAATACCAGCTGTGACGGAACCTGAAAGGGAAATAGGCTTACACCTCTTCCTAATTGATTTTGGTGGTTGAATTGCCCAACACAAATAATTGGACTAACTAGTTTGCTCTAGATTATAAGTTTTACAGGTGCCAAAGGTTCACAATTGTCGGGGACCATAATTAGGGGTACCCTCAAGACGCCTAATTCTCAGCTGGTAACCCCCATCAGCATAAAGCTGCAGAGGCCTGATGGGTGCGATTAAGTCAGGGATCAGTCCATACGAGCGACTCGATCACGCCTCGCCCGAGCCTAGCCTCGGGCAAGGGCAGCCGACCCTGAGGTGTTTCCGTCTCGCCCGAGGCCCCCTTTTTTACGGCAGACGCATCTCCGGCTCGCCCGAGGCCTTGCCTTCGTTAAGAAGCAACCCTGACTAAATCGCCGCGCCGACCGACCAAGTCACAGGGGCATTTAACGCAAAGGTAGCCTGGCACCTTTATCCTGACGCGCGCCCCCTGGCAGAGCCGAAGTGACTGCCATCACTTCGCCGCTCCACTGACCGGTCTGACAAAAGGACAGCGCCGCCTGCGCCGTCCCGACTGCGGTGCCACTTGACAGAGTGAGACTGACAGGCAGCCAGGCCTTGCTAAAGGCGCCATAGGAAGCTCCATCCGACCCAGGGCTCGGACTCGGGCTAAGGCCCCGGAAGACGGCGAACTCCGCTCCGCCCGACCCAGGGCTCGGACTCGGGCTAAGGCCCCGAAAGACGGCGAACTCCGCTCCGCCCGACCTAGGGCTCGACTTGGGCTAAGGCCCCGGAAGACGGCGAACTCCGCTCCGCCCGACCCAGGGCTCGGACTCGGGCTAAGGCCCCGGAAGACGGTGAACTCCGCTCCGCCCGACCCAGGGCTCGGACTCGGGCTAAGGCCCCGGAAGACGGCGAACTCCGCTCCGCCCGACCCAGGGCTCGGACTCGGGCTAAGGCCCCGGAAGACGGTGAACTCCGCTTCGCCCGACCCCTGGGGTCGGACTCCGCCCTGGCCTCTGCCGAACGACCTCCGCCTCGCCCGACCCAGGAGCTCGGGCCCGGCCTCGGCCATGGAAGACAGACTCGACCTCGGCCTCGGAGGAGCCTCCACGTCGCCCGACCTAGGGCACGAGTCCGCCACGTCAACAGGAAGCGCCATCATCACCCTACCCCGAGCCGACTTGGGCCGCAGAGAACAAGACCGACGTCCCATCTGGCTAGCTCCGCCAGATAGGCAATGATGGCGCCCCGCTAGACCCATGACGACGGCGGCTCTCAGCTCCCTTACGGAAGCAGGGGGACGTCAGCAAGAGCCCAACTGTTCCGACAGCTGTCCCTCCACCAGGCTCCGTTACTCCTCCGACAGCCACGACACCACACCAGCTGGGTGCCAAGTTCTCTCCGGCTGCCACATTGGCATGTACCTAGGGCGCTAGCTCTCCCCCGCTAGACACGTAGCACTCTGCTGCACCCCCATTGTACACCTGGATCCTCTCCTTACGCCTATAAAAGGAAGGACCAGGGCCTTCTTAGAGAAGGTTGGCCCCGCGGGAACGAGGGCAGGGGCAGGCGCTCTCTTGGGACCGCTCGCTTCCCTCACCCGCGTGGACGCTTGTAACCCCCTACTGCAAGCGCACCCGACCTGGGCGCGGGACGAACACGAAGGCCGCGGGATCTCCACCTCCCTCACGACTCAGCTCCGGCCACCTCGCTTTCCCCCCATCGCGCTCGCCCACGCGCTCGACCCATCTGGGCTGGGGCACGCGGCACACTCACTCGTCGGCTTAGGGACCCCCCGGTCTCGAAACGCCGACAGTTGGCGCGCCAGGTAGGGGCCTGCTGCGTGTTGACGAGCAGTTTCCCGTCAAGCTCCAGATGGGCAGTCTCCAACGACCTCTCCAACCCGGGACGGTGCTCCGTTTCGGGAGCCTCGAGTTCATGTCTTTCGACGGCAGCTACGACATGATACTCCTTCCACCGCCGCGCGACGGCGACAATGGTGGCCGACAGCCCGCCCGCCGGCGGCGGAATCGACGACGTCTTCCCCGCGTGGGGGAAGAACAACATTCGAGCTCGCCCCATCCTCTCCCTCACCATCGGAGGAGGAGGCGGGGCAACCAGGGCCGAGCGGGAGGCTGCGCTCCGTCGGCTGTCGAGCGAATCGACATCCCCAACGCCCCAACGGAGGACGCGTCGGGCGTCACCCTCGCGTTTGAGGCGAAGGCGAGCGCCGTCCCCCCGCAACACGCCAACCCCGAGCAAGTGGACGACGCCAGCACGCTCACGGAGGGCCTGCAGGACGTCGCCCTCGTACCCAAGACGACGGCGCGATCAGTCCCCGATATGACTTCGTCGCTCCTCGTCGACCAAAAGGTACCGACTGATTCCCATCCTTCGTCATTTCGACTCGACCTCAACCCGCCTAGCGACCTCGCTCTGGCGGGCGCTCACGTTGAGGCGAGTGCAACCTCTCTTGGGTTTCGTGTGTGGTCGCCTTGGGACCGATTGACGGGCGTCTCGACCTACGGGCCCTCTGGGTCCGAGGAAGATGACGACCCCAGCATCTGCTGGGATTTCTCTGGATCTGGCAACCCCAGTGCCATGCGGGACTTCATGACCGCATGCAACTACTGCCTCTCCGACTGTTCCGACGGCAGCCGCAGCCTTGACGACAAGGACTGCGGCCCGAGCCGCGAATGTTTCCACGTCGAGCTAGGGGATCCCTCCGGAGGCAACCGTCTCGGCATGCCGGAGGATGGTGATCTCCCTAGGCCAGTGCCTCGCGCCGACATCCCGCGGGAGCTAGCTGTGGTCCCCGTTCCGGCGGGGGGTCACGACCCACAGCTCGAGCAAGTCCGTGGGGCGCAGGCCGGGCTCGACGAGGGGGCAGGAGCGCTCGAGTCGATCCGCCGGGACGTCGGGCAGGTATGGGCGGGCCAGCCCCCGGTCGGAGAAATACGTCACCTGCCCCAGGGTCTCTAGCACCACATCACCAACGATGCCAGGGACAGGCCGCCACCCGCATCCAGCGGGACCGGTCAGGACCTGGCAGCCGCAGCGATGCTCCTCCGCGCGATGCCGGAGTCATCAACCACCGAGGTTCGGCGAATCCAGGGAGAGCTCAAGCATCTCCTGGAAGGCGCTGCGGCCCGGCGGGCCGAGAGCTCTGCCTCCCGAAGGCAGGGGTACCCCTCGGAACCTCGTGCCGCGACTTCCCGACTCATGCGGGAAGCCTCGGTCTACACCGGGCGCACGCGCAACACCGCGCCTGCGGCCCCGGGCCACCTCGGCGACGAGCACCCTCATCGCGACCGTCGGGCCCGCCTCGACGAAAGGGTGCGCCGAGGCTATCACCCCAGGCGTGGGGGACGCTACGACAGCGGGGAGGATCGGAGTCCCTCGCCCGAACCACTCGGTCCGCAGGTCTTCAGCCGGGCCATTCGGCGGGCGTCGTTTCCGGCCCGATTCCGACCCCCGACTACTATCACAAAGTACTCGGGAGAAACAAGACCGGAATTGTGGCTCACGGACTACCGCCTGGCCTGTCAACTGGGTGGAACGGACGACGACAACCTCATCATCCGCAACCTCCCCCTGTTCCTCTCCGACACTGCTCGCGCTTGGTTGGAGCACCTACCTCCGGGGCAGATTTCCAACTGGGAGGATTTGGTCCAAGCTTTCGCCGGCAACTTCCAGGGCACGTACGTGCGCCCCGGGAATTCCTGGGACCTCCGAAGCTGCCGGCAACAGCCGGGAGAGTCTCTTCGGGACTACATCCGGCGATTCTCGAAGCAGCGCACCGAGCTGCCCAACATCACCGACTCCGATGTCATCGGCGCGTTCCTTGCCGGCACCACCTGCCGTGACCTGGTGAGCAAGTTGGGTCGCAAGACCCCCACCAGGGCGAGCGAGCTGATGGACATCGCCACCAAGTTCGCCTCTGGCCAGGAGGCGGTCGAGGCCATCTTCCGAAAGGACAAGCAGCCCCAGGGCCGCCCGTCGGAAGATGCTCCCGAGGCGTCTACTCCACGCGGCGCCAAGAAGAAAGGCAAGAAGAAGTCGCAAGCGAAACGCGACACCGCCGACGCAGACCTTGTCGCCGCCGCCGAGTACAAGAACCCTCGGAAGCCCCCCGGAGGTGCCAACCTCTTCGACAAGATGCTCAAGGAGACGTGCCCTTACCATCAGGGGCCCGTCAAGCACACCCTCGAGGAGTGCGTCATGCTTCGGCGCCACTTCCACAAGGCCGGGCCACCCGCAGAGGGTGGCAGGGCCCGCGACGACGACAAAAAGGAAGATCACCAAGCAGGAGAGTTCCCCGAGGTCCGCGACTGCTTCATGATCTGCGGAGGGCATGCGGCGAATGCCTCGGGTCGGTATCGTAAGCGAGAGCGTCGGGAGGTCTGCTCGGTGAAGGTGGCGGCGCCAGTCTACCTAGACTGGTCCGACAAGCCCATCACCTTCGACCAAGATGACCACCCCGACCACGTGCCGAGCCCGGGGAAGTACCCGCTCGTCATCAATCCCATCATCGGCGACGTCAGGCTCACCAAGGTCCTGATGGATGGGGGCAGCTGCCTCAATATCATCTACGCCGAGACCCTCAGGCTCCTGCGCGTCGATCTATCCTCCGTCCGAGCAGGCGCTGCGCCCTTCCACGGGATCATTCCTGGGAAGCGCGTCCAGCCCCTCGGACGGCTCGACCTTCCTGTCTGCTTCGGAACACCCTCCAACTTCCGAAGGGAGACTTTGACGTTCGAGGTGGTCGGGTTCCGAGGAACCTACCACGCAGTATTGGGGAGGCCATGCTACGCGAAGTTCATGGCCATCCCCAACTACACCTACCTGAAGCTCAAGATGTCGGGCCCCAATGGGGTCATCACCGTCGGCCCCACGTACAAACACGCGTTCGAATGCGATGTGGAGTGCGTGGAGTACGCCGAGGCCCTCGCCGAGTCCGAGGCCCTCATCGCCGACCTGGAAAACCTCTCCCGAGAGGTGCCGGACATGAAGCGACACGCCGGCAACTTCGAGCCAGTGGAGACGGTTAAGGCCGTCCCTCTCGACCCCAGTGGCGACACCTCCAAGCAGATCCGGATCGGTTCCGGGCTCGACCCCAAATAGGAAGCAGTGCTCGTCGACTTTCTCCGCGCAAACGCCGACGTCTTTGCGTGGAGTCCCTCGGACATGCCCGGCATACCGAGGGATGTCGCCGAGCACTCGCTGGATATTCGGGCCGGAGCCCGACCGGTCAGGCAGCCTCTGCGCCGATTCGACGAGGAAAGGCGCAGGGTGATAGGCGAGGAGATCCACAAGCTAATGGCAGCAAGGTTCATCAAAGAGGTATTCCATCCCGAATGGCTTGCCAACCCTGTGCTTGTGAGGAAGAAAGGGGGGAAATGGCGGATGTGTGTAGACTACACTGGTCTCAACAAAGCATGTCCGAAGGTTCCCTACCCTCTACCTCGCATCGATCAAATCGTGGATTCCACTGCTGGGTGCGAAACCCTGTCTTTCCTCGATGCCTACTCAGGGTATCATCAAATCAAGATGAAAGAGTCCGACCAGCTCGCGACTTCTTTCATCACGCCCTTCGGCATGTACTGCTATGTCACCATGCCGTTCGGTTTGAGGAACGCGGGTGCAACGTACCGGCGGTGCATGAACCATGTGTTCGGCGAACACATCGGTCGCACGGTCGAGGCCTACGTCGATGACATCGTAGTCAAGACAAGGAAAGCCTCCGACCTTCTCTCCGACCTTGAAGTGACATTCCGGTGTCTCAAGGCAAAGGACGTCAAGCTTAATCCCGAGAAGTGTGTCTTCAGGGTGCCCCGAGGCATGCTCCTGGGATTCATCGTCTCCGAGCGGGGGATCGAAGCCAACCCGGAGAAGATCGCAGCCATCACCAGCATGGGGCCCATCAAGGACTTAAAAGGCGTACAGAGGGTCATGGGATGTCTCGCGGCCTTGAGCCGTTTCATCTCGCGCCTCGGCGAAAGAGGCCTGCCTCTGTACCGTCTCTTAAGGAAGGCCGAGTGCTTCACTTGGACCCCCGAGGCCGAGGAAGCTCTCAGGAACCTGAAGGCGCTCCTCACCCAGGCGCCCGTCTTGGTACCCCCAGCTGATGGAGAAGCCCTCTTGGTCTACGTCGCCGCTACCACTCAGGTGGTTAGCGCCGCGATCGTGGTCGAAAGGCAGGAAGAGGGGCATGCATTGCCCATTCAGAGGCCAGTTTACTTCGTCAGCGAGGTGCTGTCCGAAACCAAGATCCGCTACCCACAAGTTCAGAAGCTGCTGTATGCAGTGATCCTGACGAGGCGAAAGTTGCGACATTACTTCGAGTCTCATCCGGTAACTGTGGTGTCATCCTTCCCCCTGGGGGAGATCATCCAGTGCCGAGAGGCCTCGGGACGGATCGCAAAGTGGGCGGTGGAAATCATGGGCGAGACAATCTCGTTCGCCCCTCGGAAGGCCATCAAGTCCCAGGTACTGGCGGACTTCGTAGCGGAATGGGTCGACACACAGTTGCCGACGGCTCCGATCCAACCGGAGCTCTGGACCATGTTTTTCGACGGGTCGCTGATGAAGACGGGAGCCGGCGCGGGCCTGCTCTTCGTCTCGCCCCTCGGGAAACACCTGCACTACGTGCTACGCCTCCATTTCCCGGCGTCCAACAATGTGGCTGAGTACGAAGCTCTGATCAACGGATTGCGAATCGCCATCGAGCTAGGGGTCCGACGCCTCGACGCTCGCGGCGACTCGCAGCTCGTCATCGACCAGGTCATGAAGAACTCCCACTGCCGCGACCCGAAGATGGAGGCCTACTGTGATGAGGTTCGACGCCTGGAAGACAAGTTCTACGGGCTCGAGCTTAACCACATCGCCCGGCGCTACAACGAGACTGCGGACGAGCTGGCAAAGATAGCCTCGGGGCGAACGACGGTTCCCCCGGACGTCTTCTCCCGGGATCTGCACCAACCCTCCGTCAAGATCAGCGACACGCCCGAGCCCGAGGCGCCCTCGGCCCCGTCCGAGGTAACCTCGGCCCAGCCCGAGCCGTCCTCGGTTCAGCCCGAGGAACCCTCGGCTCCCGAGGGCGAGGCGCTGCGCATCGAGGAGGAGCGGAGCGGGGTCACGCCTGATCAAGATTGGCAGGCCCCGTACCTGCAATATCTCCGCCAAGGAGAGCTACCCCTCGACCAGGCCGAGGCACGGCGGGTAGCGCGACGCGCCAAGTCGTTCGTCTTGCTGGGCGATGAGAAGGAGCTCTACCACCGCAGCCCCTCGGGCATCCTCCAGCGATGCATCTCCATCGCCGAAGGTTAGGAACTCCTGCAAGAGATACACTCGGGGGCTTGCGGCCATCATGCAGCGCCTCGAGCCCTCGTCGGGAACGCTTTCCGGCAAGGCTTCTACTGGCCGACGGCGGTGGCTGACGCCACTAGAATTGTCCGCACCTGCGAAGGGTGTCAATTCTATGCGAAGCAGACCCACCTGCCCGCTCAGGCTCTGCAGACGATACCCATCACCTGGCCCTTCGCTGTGTGGGGTCTGGACCTCGTCGGCCCTCTGCCGAAGGCGCCCGGGGGCTACACGCACCTGCTGGTCGCCGTCGACAAATTCTCCAAGTGGATCGAGGTCCGACCCCTGAACAGCATCAGGTCCGAGCAGGCGGTGGCGTTCTTCACCAACATCATCCATCGCTTCGGGGTCCCAAACTCCATCATCACCGACAACGGCACCCAGTTCACCGGCAGAAAATTCTTGGATTTTTGCGAGGATCACCACATCCGGGTGGACTGGGCTGTCGTAGCTCATCCCATGTCGAATGGGCAAGTAGAGCGTGCCAACGGCATGATTCTACAAGGGCTCAAGCCTCAGATTTACAATGACCTCAACAAGTTTGGCAAGCGATGGATGAAGGAACTCCCCTCGGTGGTCTGGAGCCTGAGGACGACGCCGAGCCGAGCCACGGGTTTCACGCCGTTCTTCCTGGTCTACGGGGCCGAGGCCGTCTTGCCCACGGACCTGGAATACGGCTCCCCGAGGACGAGAGCCTACGACGATCAAAGCAACCAAGCTAGCCGAGAAGACTCGCTGGACCAGCTGGAAGAGGCTCGGGACAGGGCCTTACTACACTCGGCGCGGTATCAGCAGTCCCTGCGACGCTACCATGCCCGAGGGGTCCGACCCCGAGACCTCCAGGTGGGCGACCTGGTGCTTCGGCTGCGGCAAGACGCCCGAGGGAGGCACAAGCTCACGCCCCCCTGGGAGGGGCCATTCGTCATCGCCAAAGTTCTGAAGCCCAGAACGTACAAGCTGGCCAACAGTCAAGGCGAGGTCTACGGCAACGCTTGGAACATCCAACAGCTACGTCGCTTCTACCCTTAAGATGTTTCCAAGTTGTTCATATACCTCGCACCCACGCAAAGTTTAGTCAACAAGGAAGGGTCGGCCTCGCCTCGGCAAAGCCCGACCCTCCCTCGGGGGCTAAAAGGGGGGAAACCCCCTCTGCGTCAAAATTTTCCTCGAAAAAAAAATCTCTTTTACCAGAATATCTTTCGTGCTTTTTGACTACTTCGAAAAGTGGGTCCTGGAAACGATGGAGTACACGTAAGCAGTCAAGGCTGACCGAGCCGAGGGACTCCTACGCCTCCGGGATACGGATACCTCACTCATCACCTTCTGCGATAAGTAACTCGCGTTCGGATAAAGTGGCTCCACGGATCGAACAAGTCTTTACGTTCGGAAGCCCTTCTGCCGAAGCGATCCTTCGAGCCTTCTCGACCGAGTCGGCGACAGGGCCTCACGGACGGGTGAAAGTACGCGTAAGCGGCAAGGCTGACCGAGCCGAGGGACTCCCACACCTCCGGGATACGGATACCTCACTCATCACCTTCCACGAGAAGCAACTCTCGCTCGCACTAACATCCCTGTTACCGACAAAAAGTCCAGATACTCGAAACAAGAGGAAAAGAGACGCAGCTTTAAAACGCAGCGAGGGTGTGTGTTCTGGCCTCGACGGCCGCACAAGGCACACGCTACAAGACAATCTGATCCTGCAGGCTCGGGTCTTGACGCTGGAAGGGGGCAGCAACACCCTCGGCATCGACGGCACCTTCGGCGAGGCCCGACCTAGCCTCGGACGGCGACGCGGTCCGAGGGTCTCCGCTCCGAAGGACGACGTCATCACCACGCCCGAGCAATCGCTGTCAGGGACTTCTCTGGGAATCCGGCCCGAGCAGGCGGCTCGGCCGGCCACCTCCGGGGCCTCGGCCAACCATCTTCCAAGGGCGCCGGCCCGGTCCGAAGCCTCGGCTGATCAACTCCGGCGTCGATCCTGCCAACGGACAACCCGGCTAGGCTCCGGCCAACCAGGTTTCATTTCCGAGCCAACTCCACCTCTGTTCATGCTGATATCGCTACCCCTGGCCTCGGCTCGACGAGGAGCGGCCGAGGGGTCTCTTTAACTAAGCTAGAGGAACCTCGGACAGCAAGGCCGACCGAGCCGAGGGACTCATACGCCTCTGGGATATGGATACCTCACTCGTCACCTTGACACGGGGTGACTCATACTTGGTGAAGCGGTTCAGATAGTCAGCAGACGAGTCTTAGCGCTCAAGAACGAGGAAAAAACGCGGCTCCGTGCCGTAATTACATATATGTTCAGGCCCCGAAAGCCGAAATGAACAAAAAAAACCCCTGGCATTCGAAGTGCCATTACAAACGGAACTCCGGTTCCGTTTCCACGGATATGGACAACCTCCACACCGGGGAAGCCCGTGGAGCGACAAGCTCTGGGCAAATCACCAGCAAAACGCAGGTCGCCTCAAGCGTCCCGGCAGATCCTCGCAGCCGTCCCCGCCGCAAGTGCGAGGAAGGGGACGGAATGTTGCATCCTAGCTGGGCAGCAACAGTTCGCCTTCCCCGACATGGCTGGGGGACGTCTCCGCCGTAGGGCTAAGGGGCGATTGCCACCACCAGAAGCTGGAAGAAGAGGTGGTCCGCCGACCTGCGCAGGAGGCAGAGCCCCGGCTTGCCTCACTCCCCGCCCCAGCGAGGATGACAAACACCCTTAACACTGAGGGTGGGGCCGAGACCACAGCCCGGTTCGCCTCTCCCCATCTAGGAGCTGGAGGTCACCACCTTGGGTGACCACCAGCAGAGGGAAGCAGCCGGGCTGCGTGATGAAAATCCTTGAAGCCGAACGATGGCTGAAAGGTACCAACTCCCACGGAGTTGCGTTCCTCCAACGATGAGGCGAAAAGACGGCGGTTTCCCCCATCCGGGGGCTCGAAAGGTGGAGAGACACGGTGCATAAGGGAGAAAGAAGACGTGGTCGCCTTACGGAAGGGGTCGCCCTCCTTTTAAAGGCGACTCTCCCTGCTTGCGCCCCCAACCGTCACGGGCTAAGTCTTCTCCAACACGCCTCCAAAGCCCTCCCCTGCGGCGCGGGGGCTGGGTCCCGCATGTCATGCAGACCGGCTCCAAGCAGAAGAAGCCAAACCACCGCGCACGGCGCACGCAACCACCCAGCGGTTACAAGTGACCCTCCACTTTTGCCCAGGCCAACAGGCGAAAGTGTAACACCCTGAATTTGGGGGTATAAAATTTCTTTGCTCATATTCACAAATTCAGGTGTTACTTCCCTTTTCTCATCCTTCCCCAATCTTCTCTTTCTCATTTCTATAGGAGAAAAGTGGTTATTTTATTTATAATTATAGTCTATTAGCTCAAACTCCAAGGGAGTATGAATTGTTGCATCATGTTGAACCCTAGATTTCACTTTTGTTTGGTGCATAATTCTCAAAAAGTCTAATTTGAATTTGTGGCTCATTTGAATTTGAATCAAATAGAGAAAATAAAAAGAAAAGAGAAAACAAAAAACCAGAATAAAAGAAAAAGGAAAAGAAGCCCGCTTCCCCCCGCCCCCTCGGCCTTTCGGCCCATCAGGCCCATCCCGCGCGCGCGCCCTCCCCCTCCCGCTCTCTCTGCCCTGGCGGGCCCGCCCGTCAGCGCGGCCGCCGTCTCCGCGCCCGCCTCCCTCTCTCTCTGCTCGCGGGCCCCACCTGTCGGCGCTGCCGCTTCCCCGCGCGTGCGCCCGCTCCCTCGCTCTCTCTCTGCTCGTGGGCCCCCTCAGTCAGCCCCGTCGTCCCCGCGTAACCGCTGCCGCCGCGCGTGCCGCGGACTCCGCGCCCACGTCGCGCGTGGAGCTCGCCCCCACCTCGCCTCGGCCACTAGAGCCCCGAACCCCACTCGCCCTCTCCCCCTCCCTCATTTGCGCACCTGCCTACCCCTCTCTCACCTCCCCCTCGCTGCGCGCACGCCAGAGCGCCATCGCCGCGAACCGCCGCCGTCCCGAGCTCGTTTCCCCGTCGTCGTTGGAGCTCCGCCGTGCCTTTTGCCACGGTAAGCTCCGCCCCGACGTCCGCAATCCGGAACGCGCTCCAATTTCCCCTTCCCCTCCCTGTTCCTCTCTGCCCGCGCTCACCCGCCGTCTGCCGTGCAGCCACCGGAGTCCGCCACCGTCGACCCGGGCCGTCGTCGCGCCATTGTCGCCACCGAGGAGTCCCCGGAGTTCGCCTTGAGGTAAGGAACCTCCCATGCCCTCTCCCTTCCCCTCTATTGCACTCTGTCGCGCTTAATTCCTCGTCGGAGTTGCTTAACGCCGCCGCCGAGCCGCTTCGCCGTGAACCGCCCCCCTCCGATGCCCCTGCCCCGACCCAGACCCCACCAAAGAATTCCCCGTGCCCTCCCCAACCTCCCCGGCCATTCAGATCGCCCCAGGGACCCGCAGGGTCTCCGCGCCCCTCGTCTCCGGCGAGCTCCTCCGCCGCGGGGACGGGCGCCGCCACCTCAGCTGGCTGGGGAAGGAGACAGAAGCCAGCCGCCCCATCCCCGCCGTCCATCTCAGATCGGACGGCCCCGTTTTAAATAGGCCGAGTCCAATCCTAGCCGTCCGCCCAAGATCCAACGGCCCAGAGCCGTTTCCCCTGCGCCCCGCCTCCCTGCCAACTGGGCCCCGCCTGTCAGCCCGCCCGCGCCCCGCTCTGCCGCCCGGCCCCGTCTGTCAGCCCCGCGCCCGCGCTGCCCGCCCGGCCCCGCCTGTCAGCCACCCAGGCCGCCGCACGCTCGCGCGCCCGCCCGCAGGATCTAATCCTGGCCGTCGATCCGAGATCCAACGGCTGTAGGAGTCCGATACCCCTTCGCCCGCGCGTTTTCTTAAAGAGCCCCCCGGTTTTCTGGAATTTGAACCCGCCGTCCCTGGTTTCTTACAGTTAGGTCCTCGGACCTTTTATTTAATTCAAAATAGGTCCTTAGGGTATATTTTTAACCCCTAATCTTGTAAAATTCATAACTTTGCCATATGAACTCCAAATTAGGTGCTTCAAATTGCAAAATGTTCATAATATTATTATCTATCTGTTTATGCAATGTTTCCCTGCTGTTTCTATGTCCCAATTAATAGTTGATCATTAGGGTAAAATTAATGTTATTGGAATCAGGATTTGAGATAAATAAAAGATAGTAGACTTTAATAAAAGTTGGAGCACTTAAGTTTATGGACTTAACACTATGTAATGATTTAACCCCCACCACTGACTTAAACCTGAGTAGTGGATAATGAATCCTTTCGTATAGCCCTCTACCCTAGACCTAGGGAATACCAGAGTGCCTATCCCTTTTCTATTATGAACTTGTGATCTCTCTGCTGCATATGTTTGGTATGTTGCTTTTGTTTGTTATCTTCCCAAGTGCATAGTGTGAATGATTACTTTACGTAGACAACGAGCAGTCTGTGTTTCCCGAGGAAGTTGCAGAGGAAGTCCCTGATCAATAGTTTGGTGAAGGCAAGTGTCCTCTGACCCATTATGTCCTATTCATTTATAACTTACTATCCCGCATTACTTACTTGAAACCTAAGGATTGACTAGCTTTACACTTTACTTTATCCTTGATGACCTTATGGTTAGCATTCTGCTATTGCCTTAACTTAATCAATGAACATGATGTGAATATTTATGATACTGTTATCCTGATGATGTTGATGATCTTGTGATACTCTAGGGGGCTCAGGCTGTTTCCTGAGTACCTCTCCGTAAGGACCTGTTCGTTGAGAGACCACCCGGGATAACAGTGCAACCATGAGGGTGAAATGGGGCGCCCTTAGCTAATTAATTAGAGGAACTAGAGGTGTAGTTGCTTCGTCGTCGTGCCATCAATGGGGTCCAGGCACAGTACTTGCTCTGCCGAGGCTGAGTGCCGAGGTTCTTTCGTTTTGCTTTTGTTAGTCACTCTCCTGCGGGGAGGGGTACTGTGTTTATCAAACTGGAGAAACCTAACGGGCGGCTACGATCTCTAGGGAATCTTTGTAACAGCTACGTAGTGATACCCTGCCGGACCACCTAGGTAGTGGTCAATGGGGATTAGCTCTCCCCGGGCAGAAAGGGAATCACGGCTCATGGGTAAAGTGTGCGACCTCTGTAGAGGGTAGTGAAACTAATATATCAGCCGTGCTCACGGTTAAGAGCAGCCTTGGGATCCTCTTTGATTAGAGATACAGATAGTTCGAGGTACAAGGATTATGTTATGGTTTTGGTTCGAATATGATGATGTTGTTCCTCGATGAGGAAATGGTTCATGGGTTGGTTAATGCTAAAATCTGGCTTCTACTAATGATAAATACCTGACCAACTAAAAGCAACTGCTTGAGCCTAACCCCACATAAAGCTAGTCCACTTCAACCAAACGGGACATTTGCTGAGTACGTTGATGTGTACTCATCCTTGCTTTACCACAAAACACCAGGTTGTCCGCATTGTAATCACTGCTCAGGAGAAGGTGAAGCCTTGGGAGGAGACTTCCAGGAATTTCAAGACTACGACGAATTCTAGGTGTGGGTTGGCGGCAACCCCCAGTCAGCTGCCTGTGAAGGCCTTATCTTTACTGCGTTCCGCTAGCACTTTGATTTATCTGTTAAGTTGATGACTATGTGGATGTCTATGACTCTGTGATGTAACAAGTTAATACTCCTTTATGTTATTATTCGAGCAATGTGCGTTGATGTTCATTTATGTAACTGCTGTGTACGTGAGTTCTGATCCTGGCACGTACATGGTTCGCATTCGGTTTGCCTTCCAAAACCGGGTGTGACATAAGTGGTATCAAAGCCGTGCTGACTGTAGGACCGCTGACCTAGAGTAGCACTGGTCGTACTAAGGACTATTGACCTTCCCCCTCACCTTGACCTCTGATGTTACTTCAAAAGTCGGTCACCTCGACCCACCCTATGTTTTACTACACATATATACTATATTATACCTTGTTAAAATTTTTATCTTATTCTGTCTATGGTTTATTCACTTGTCATATTAGTTCTGCTCTTACTCTTATGCTTACGGTGTCTTTTGTAGATGGCTCGTCTTAGACACACTGCACGTAAGTCAGTGATTCCTTTCCTGCCGTCTCGACTTGCGGAGCGTCCTCTGCACCGCACCGTGTCCGGTCAGTCGAGTCACCTAGAGAGACTGCACCACCGCCTGCGTGAAGAGCAGGAACGCCGGCGCCAGCACAGAGAGCAGCAGGGCTCTTCCTCCCCACCCCAGCGAGAGGTGGAGTCCGTGAGGCCCCGTTCCTCTGTTGCTCAGCTGGAGGCGCCCCCTGCACCACCGCGGGATGCCTCGGCTGTTGGAGGAGCTACCGGAGGAGGTCTTGGAGGAGGCCCCGACGACGACGACTCAGACCACAGCACAGAGTCTTCTGAGCCGCAGGAGGCGGAAGGATGGGTCGCCCGACCCATCACCCGTGACGCAGCTCGCGGTTGTCACTTCCACGACGCACTCGACACCTTGCTGCGCCAGGCTTTTGACCGGCACACCTGGTCGATCGAGTATCGTTGTGTAGTCTACCAGCACAGTCGCGGGAGGTACCCGGACCGCTGGGAGGCTACCTGCCTAGTTCGCCGTCCGGAGGATGACCTCCGGGGTGCGGAGGCCGTTTCGGAGCACTATTCCATCTCCGAGAGGGACACTGCAGAGGCGGCTATGCAGGATGCAGCACGACGTGCACTCTCCCAGTACTGTTCTTTGTTCGGTGGCGTGGCCGACGGTCTTAACCTTCGGTACTACCCCCGCCGCCCTACTGGCAGTACAGAGAGTGTGGTTGTCTCACCTGTTGGTGAGGCTAACCCTAGGTTGAGCAGCACAGTCAACCTAGTCGCAGTGCTTAACACTGAGCTGGATCACTCTCTGGACGAGCTGAGCAGGGCTCGAACGGAGATTGCGGTGTTGCGTGCTGAGCTGGCAGAGCGCCATCACCAGGAGGGTGGTTCTCCCGCTCCTGTTGGGACTCAGCACCCATACCGCTCGCCGCCACGTGGTCGCCACACTTATGGTTCCCCTGCCTGTAAGACCAGGATAGATCTGGATCCTTAGATCGTTAGCGTCGAAGTTTGTAATACTTCTTAAGTCAGATGTCTCAGTCTCAAATAGTTAGTTTAGTTTGCTTACCAGTTGCTTCCAATTAGCTTAGTTTGCTTATCAATTGCTTGCATGCTTGTTATGATGAACTTGTGCTGGATTTGAATCTTTGTAATGACTGTTGCCAACCTGTGGGTTTCTCCTGCAGTTTGGCTTAGCTAGTAATGTTAATAAAGTCAGTTATTTAGTTGGGAAGCCATTTACTTCTACTTTCCTTCTTATCTGAGAAGCTGTGTTGAATCGTAATGAGGATCAGTGAAGCTCTTTGTTCACTCAGTGTCATGAAGAATTCTGTATTCTCTTTTCTTATGCTGGAGGGTTGTAAGATCAACGCTGATGTATGCATGTCTTCCACAGATGTCTGACAACAGGCGCCGATGCAACAGGCGTGCTCAGCAGGAGCAGCATGACCAGCAGGAGGAACAACAGAGGCAGCCTCCCCCACCACCCCCGATGACAGTGGAGCAGATGTTCTTGATGCAGACTCAGGCAGTGCAGGCCATTGGGCAGACTCTGGCAGCCATGCAGCAGGCTCAACAGCAACCCCAACCCCAATTGCAAGTGCAGATGCCCTAGATGCCACGGGATAAGCGTGGTGAGTTCATGAGAGGGCACCCTCCTACCTTCGCCCATTCTGCTGACCCCATGGATGCAGAAGACTGGCTGCGCGCAGTGGAGAGAGAACTGCGCACCGCTCAATGTAACGATAGGGAGAAGGTTCTGTATGGTCCCCGTCAGCTAAGGGGAGCAGCCCAGTCCTGGTGGGAGTCCTACCTCGCCACACATGCTGACCCCGAAGCCATCACCTAGGAAGAATTCAGCGAGAGTTTCCGCAGGTACCATGTGCCAGAGGGACTGATGATCGTGAAGAAGGAGGAGTTTCTGGCTCTGAAGTAGGGACCCCTGTCTGTTAGTGAATACAGAGACAAGTTTCTGCAGCTATCTCGTTATGCACCTGAGGATGTCAACACTGATGCTAAAAGGCAGTACAGGTTCATGAGAGGTTTGGTGGATCCCCTGCATTACCAGCTGATGAATCACACCTTCCCCACCTTCCAGCACCTGATCGATAGGGCAATTATGACTGAGAAGAAGTGTAAGGATATGGAAGACCGGAAGCGCAAGATGAGTGGACCCCAGTCCGGAAGCATCAGCCATCCACGTTTCTCAGGCAGTTCATCTCAGCAAGGCAGGCCTGGTCACCCACAAGGATATCAGAATCAGAACCAGCGTCCGCATCAGCAGCAGTTTCAGAGGCAGTATCAACAGCAGCAGCAGCAGTATCGTCAGAACAGCCAGCAGGGAGGTAATCAGTATCAGAAGCAGAACAACCAGGCACCTCGCCTTCCTGCCCCAGCAACAAATCAGAGCAACCAAGCAGCCCCAGCACAAGGAGGAGGCAGAGGATGTTTCCACTGTGGAGAACAAGGCCACTGGGCGATGCAGTGCCCGAAGAAGGTGGCGCAGCAGCAGACCAACCCCAATGCTCCAACAAGGCAAGGTGTACTGCAGCCGACAGCAGGCAATCGTAACCAAGCGTACAACCGTGGAAAGGTGAACCACTTGGAGGCCGAAGCGATCCAGGATGGACCAGATGTGGCAGTAGGTATGTTCTCAGTCGAATCTCATCCCACGAAAGTGCTATTTGATACTGGTGCAACTCATTCATTTGTCACTGCAACCTGGGTAGAATTGCATAACATCTCAGTAGAGGCAATGATGCCGCCCATGAGGATTAATTCGGTTGGTGGCAAGGTGCAAACAGATAAAATATGCTCAAATATAAGGGTGGAAATAAGGGGGATAGGGTTCCCCAGTGATCTAATAGTAATAGACACCCCTGGGATAGATGTCATTCTAGGGATGAATTGGTTAATGAGGTATGAAGCGAATGTTAGCTGTGACAAGAGGACCGTAACATTGAAGTCCCCGTCAGGAGAAGAGGTAGTGGCCGAGTTAAGGATGCCTAAATCAGCGGAGGGTGTCTGTCACCAGATTTCAGTTGATAGTAAGGAGCCCAACCCGCTCGAGGCTATCAAGGTTGTGTCGGACTTTCCGGACATATTTCCCGAGGAGCTAACGGGCATGCCACCCGAGAGAAAAGTCGAATTTGCCATAGAGCTTATCCCTGGTACCGCCCCCATTTCCAAAAGTGCCTACCGAGTGTCTGGACCAGAATTGGTGGAACTCAAGAAGCAGATAGATGAGATGTTAGAGAAGGGTTACATCAGACCAAGTACCTCGCCTTGGGCCGCTCCGGTGTTGTTTGTAGAGAAGAAAGATGGTACCAAAAGGATGTGCATAGACTACAGGGCCTTGAATGAAGTCACTGTCAAAAACAAGTACCCCTGCCAAGGATAGAAGATTTGTTCGACCAGCTCAGAGGTGCCAGCGTATTCTCGAAGATAGATCTGAGATCAGGTTACCATCAACTCAGAATCCGACCCTCGGACATACCAAAGACGGCATTCATCACCAAGTACGGGTTATATGAATTCACAGTTATGTCCTTTGGATTGACAAATGCGCCAGCCTTCTTTATGTACCTGATGAGCAGTGTGTTCATGGATTATCTGGACAAGTTTGTGGTAGTGTTTATCGATGATATTCTCATATACTCTCAAAGTGAGGAAGATCATGTAGAGCATTTGAAGATGGTATTGCAAAGACTTCGAGAGCATCAGTTGTATGCCAAGCTGAGTAAATGCGAGTTCTGGATTCATGAAGTCCTGTTTCTGGGTCACATCATAAATCAAGATGGGTTGGCAGTGGATCCAAAGAAAGTGACAGATATCCTGAACTGGAAAGCACCAAAGGATGTTCGGGGAATCAAGAGCTTCATTGGAATGGCTGGGTATTACAGGCGTTTCATCGAAGGCTTCTAAAAGATTGCTAGACCAATGACAGCGTTGCTAGCGAAGAAAGTTGAGTTTAAGTGGACCCAAAAGTGTCAGGAAGCATTTGAAGAACTGAAAAATAGATTGACTACAGCTCCGGTGTTAGTCCTGCCTGATGTTCACAAGCCATTCTCAGTGTATTGCGATGCTTCTTACACCGGATTGGGATGTGTGCTAATGCAAGAAGGAAGAGTTGTAGCATATTCATCTCGGCAGCTGAAGATCCATGAGAAAAATTATCCCACACATGACCTAGAGTTGGCAGCAGTGGTTCATGCTCTAAAGACATGGAGACATTACCTGTATGGACAGAAGTGCAACATTTACACAGATCATAAAAGTCTGAAGTACATATTCACCCAGTCAGAATTAAACATGAGGCAGCGAAGATGGTTGGAATTGATCAAAGACTATGAGTTGGAGATACATTACCATCCAGGCAAAGCCAATGTTGTTGCAGATGCTCTGAGCAGGAAGAGTCAAGTCAATATGATGGTCACGTACCCAATGCCATATGAGTTAGCCAAGGAGTTCGACGGACTGAGTCTCGGTTTCCTGAACAGTACGCAAGGAGTAACAGTGGAATTAGAGCCCACCCTAGAGCGGGAGATCAAAGAAGGGCAGAAGGATGATGAAAGCATCAACAAGATCCGGCAGCTAATCTTAGAAGGAAGAGGCAAAGACTTTCGAGAGGATGAAGAGGGAGTAATATGGTTCAAGGACCGATTGTGTGTCCCCGACCTCAAACCTATTCGGGAGCTGATCCTAAAGGAAGCTCATGAGACAGCCTACTCCATACACCCGGGAAGTGAAAAGATGTACTAGGATTTAAAAAGGAGGTTTTGGTGGTATGGCATGAAAAGAGAAATCGCAGAATATGTCGCCATCTGTGATAGCTGTCAAAGAACCAAAGCAGAGCATCAAAGGCCCGCCGGATTGTTGCAGCCATTGCGGATTCCTCAGTGGAAGTGGGATGAGATCGGGATGGATTTTATAGTTGGCCTACCTCGTACCCGGGCCGGCTATGATTCCATCTGGGTGGTTGTGGACCGCTTAACAAAGGTGGCCCATTTCATACCTGTGAAGACCACATACACCGGAGCAACGTTAGCTGAGTTATACATGTCACGGATAGTTTGCCTTCATGGTGTGCCGAAGAAGATAGTGTCAGATCGAGGAACACAATTTACCTCTCATTTCTGGCAGCAGCTACAAGAAGCTTTGGGCACACATTTGAACTTCAGCTCGGCGTATCATCCACAGACAGACGGTCAGACTGAAAGAACTAACCAGATCCTAGAAGATATGCTGAGAGCCTGTGCGTTGCAAGACAAGTCAGGATGGGACAAAAGGTTACCTTATGCAGAATTCTCCTATAACAATAGTTACCAGGCCAGCTTGAAGATGTCACCGTTTCAGGCACTCTATGGACGGAGTTGTAGGACTCCGCTGCATTGGGACCAGCCTGGAGAGAGGCAGGTGTTTGGCCCCGACATCCTGCTTGAAGCCGAAGAGAATATCAAAATGGTTCGGGAGAACCTGAAGATAGCCCAGTCAAGACAGCGAAGCTATGCGGACCGAAGGAGAAGAGAACTGAGTTTCGAAGTGGGGGATTTCGTCTATCTGAAGGTGTCACCTATCAGGGGAGTCAGAAGGTTCGGAGTTAAAGGCAAGTTAGCACCCCGGTACGTTGGACCATATCAGATTCAAGCAAGGCGTGGAGAAGTGGCTTACCAACTCAACCTACCAGAGAGCTTGTCAGCAGTGCACAATGTGTTCCACGTGTCACAATTGAAGAAGTGTCTGCGAGTACCAGAAGAACAGTTGCCAGTGGAGGGTTTGGAGGTCCAGGAGGACCTGACATACATAGAGAAGCCAACGCAGATTCTGGAGTTTGCAGACAGAGTCACCCGGAGGAATACCATCAGAATGTGCAAGGTCAGATGGGGTCACCACTCGGAGGAAGAAGCAACCTGGGAACGAGAAGATGATCTGAAAGCCAAATACCCTGAACTCTTTGCTGACCAACCCTGAATCTCGGGGCGAGATTCTTTTAAGGGGGATAGGTTTGTAACACCCTGAATTTGGGGGTATAAAATTTCTTTTCTCATATTCACAAATTCAGGTGTTACTTCCCTTTTCTCATCCTTCCCCAATCTTCTCTTTCTCATTTCTATAGGAGAAAAGTGGTTATTTTATTTAAAATTATAGTCTATTAGCTCAAACTCCAAGGGAGTATGAATTGTTGCATCATGTTGAACCCTAGATTTCACTTTTGTTTGGTGCATAATTCTCAAAAAGTCTAATTTGAATTTGTGGCTCATTTGAATTTGAATCAAATAGAGAAAATAAAAAGAAAAGAGAAAACAAAAAACCAGAATAAAAGAAAAAGGAAAACAAGCCCGCTTCCCCCCGCCCCCTCGGCCTTTCGGCCCATCAGGCCCATCCCGCGCGCGCGCCCTCCCCCTCCCGCTCTCTCTGCCCTGGCGGGCCCGCCCGTCAGCGCGGCCGCCGTCTCCGCGCCCGCCTCCCTCTCTCTCTGCTCGCGGGCCCACCTGTCGGCGCTGCCGCTTCCCCGCACGTGCGCCCGCTCCCTCGCTCTCTCTCTGCCCGTGGGCCCCCTCAGTCAGCCCCGTCATCCCCGCGTAACCGCCGCCGCCGCGCGTGCCGCGGACTCCGCGCCCACGTCGCGCGTGGAGCTCGCCCCCACCTCGCCTCGGCCACTAGAGCCCCGAACCCCACTCGCCCTCTCCCCCTCCATCATTTGCGCACCTGCCTACCCCTCTCTCACCTCCCCCTCGCTGCGCGCACACCAGAGCGCCATCGCCGCGAACCGCCGCCGTCCCGAGCTCGTTTCCCCGTCGTCGTTGGAGCTCCGCGTGCCTTTTGCCACGGTAAGCTCCGCCCCGACGTCCGCAATCCGGAACGCGCTCCAATTTCCCCTTCCCCTCCCTATTCCTCTCTGCCCGCGCTCACCCGCCGTCCGCCGTGCAGCCGCTGGAGTCCGCCACCGTCGACCCGGGCCGTCGTCGCGCCATTGTCGCCACCGAGGAGTCCCCGGAGTTCGCCTTGAGGTAAGGAACCTCCCATGCCCTCTCCCTTCCCCTCTATTGCACTCTGTCGCGCTTAATTCCTCGTCGGAGTTGCTTAACGCCGCCGCCGAGCCGCTTCGCCGTGAACCGCCCCCCTCCGGTGCCCCTGCCCCGACCCAGACCCCACCAAAGAATTCCCCGTGCCCTCCCCAACCTCCCCGGCCATTCAGATCGCCCCAGGGACCCGCAGGGTCTCCGCGCCCCTCGTCTCCGGCGAGCTCCTCCGCCGCGGGGACGGGCGCCGCCACCTCAGCTGGCTGGGGAAGGAGACAGAAGCCAGCCGCCCCATCCCCGCCGTCCATCTCAGATCGGACGACCCCGTTTTAAATAGGCCGAGTCCAATCCTAGCCGTCCGCCCAAGATCCAACGGCCCAGAGCCGTTTCCCCTGCGCCCCGCCTCCCTGCCAACTGGGCCCCGCCTGTCAGCCCGCCCGCGCCCCGCTCTGCCGCCCGGCCCCGTCTGTCAGCCCCGCGCCCGCGCTGCCCGCCCGGCCCCGCCTGTCAGCCACCCAGGCCGCCGCGCGCTCGCGCGCCCGCCCGCAGGATCTAATCCTGGCCGTCGATTCGAGATCCAACGGTTGTAGGAGTCCGATACCCCTTCGCCCGCGCGTTTTCTTAAAGAGCCCCCCGGTTTTCTGGAATTTGAACCCGCCGTCCCTGGTTTCTTACAGTTAGGTCCTCGGACCTTTTATTTAATTCAAAATAGGTCCTTAGGGTATATTTTTAACCCCTAAACTTGTAAAATTCATAACTTTGCCATATGAACTCCAAATTAGGTGCTTCAAGTTGCAAAATGTTCATAATATTATTATCTATCTGTTTATGCAATGTTTCCCTGCTGTTTCTATGTCCCAATTAATAGTTGATCATTAGGGTAAAATTAATGTTATTGGAATCAGGATTTGAGATAAATAAAAGATAGTAGACTTTAATAAAAGTTGGAGCACTTAAGTTTATGGACTTAACACTATGTAATGATTTAACCCCCACCACTGACTTAAACCTGAGTAGTGGATAATGAATCCTTTCGTATAGCCCTCTACCCTAGACCTAGGGAATACCAGAGTGCCTATCCCTTTTCTATTATGAACTTGTGATCTCTCTGCTGCATATGTTTGGTATGTTGCTTTTGTTTGTTATCTTCCCAAGTGCATAGTGTGAATGATTACTTTACGTAGACAACGAGCAGTCTGTGTTTCCCGAGGAAGTTGCAGAGGAAGTCCCTGATCAACAGTTTGGTGAAGGCAAGTGTCCTCTGACCCATTATGTCCTATTCATTTATAACTTACTATCCCGCATTACTTACTTGAAACCTAAGGATTGACTAGCTTTACACTTTACTTTATCCTTGATGACCTTATGGTTAGCATTCTGCTATTGCCTTAACTTAATCAATGAACATGATGTGAATATTTATGATACTGTTATCCTGATGATGTTGATGATCTTGTGATACTCTAGGGGGCTCAGGCTGTTTCCTGAGTACCTCTCCGTAAGGACCTGTTCGTTGAGAGACCACCCGGGATAACAGTGCAACCATGAGGGTGAAATGGGGCGCCCTTAGCTAATTAATTAGAGGAACTAGAGGTGTAGTTGCTTCGTCGTCGTGCCGTCAATGGGGTCCAGGCACAGTACTTGCTCTGCCGAGGCTGAGTGCCGAGGTTCTTTCGTTTTGCTTTTGTTAGTCACTCTCCTGCGGGGAGGGGTACTGTGTTTATCAAACTGGAGAATCCTAACGGGCGGCTACGATCTCTAGGGAATCCTTGTAACAGCTACGTAGTGATACCCTGCCGGACCACCTAGGTAGTGGTCAATGGGGATTAGCTCTCCCCGGGCAGAAAGGGAATCACGGCTCATGGGTAAAGTGTGCGACCTCTGCAGAGGGTAGTGAAACTGATATATCAGCCGTGTTCACGGTTAAGAGCAGCCTTGGGATCCTCTTTGATTAGAGATACAGATAGTTCGAGGTACAAGGATTATGTTATGGTTTTGGTTCGAATATGATGATGTTGTTCCTCGATGAGGAAATGGTTCATGGGTTGGTTAATGCTAAAATCTGGCTTCTACTAATGATAAATACCTGACCAACTAAAAGCAACTGCTTGAGCCTAACCCCACATAAAGCTAGTCCACTTCAACCAAACGGGACATTTGCTGAGTACGTTGATGTGTACTCATCCTTGCTTTACCACAAAACACCAGGTTGTTCGCATTGTAATCACTGCTCAGGAGAAGGTGAAGCCGTGGGAGGAGACTTCCAGGAATTTCAAGACTACGACGAATTCTAGGTGTGGGTTGGCGGCAACCCCCAGTCAGCTGCCTGTGAAGGCCTTATCTTTACTGCGTTTCGCTAGCACTTTGATTTATCTGTTAAGTTGATGACTATGTGGATGTCTATGACTCTGTGATGTAACAAGTTAATACTCCTTTATGTTATTATTCGAGCAATGTGCGTTGATGTTCATTTATGTAACTGCTGTGTACGTGAGTTCTGATCCTGGCACGTACATGGTTCGCATTCGGTTTGCCTTCCAAAACCGGGTGTGACAGAAAGGGGCAGGCAGCCATGCAGGCGGCATGCAACCGCGCCAAGTGGACGCACCTCTCCGACTCCTGACATGCCAGCACGGAGGCCCAAGCCCACGCGTCGCGCGACCGGCGCGCCGGATGCTGCATGCAAGCAACTGTACCACTTGCGCCACCACCGCACCTCCTCGATTGCGGAACCGATACCGCGACCCGAGGCGACCCAGCGCGCGACCCAGCAGCGCCAGCCTGACGCAGCGGTCAAACGCGGTCAAAAGTGGGCCGGCAGTAATGACGGTGGCAGGCACGCGGGAGCAGCGGTCACGCCGTCAGCCAAGCTCACGTCCCATCCGGAGGCAGCGAGAGAACCCCCTCTCACGGCGTGAAGACGACGCGCCCGTGACCCGTTCCTTGAACGGCTCGCGCACGCGCAACGGCAGCCTCGCCAACTACTCGCCCCGTCGCATTAACTTCGCGGCTGGACAGGCGGCGCTTCTGGCAGGAGCAGCTGGCGACGCTTCGCCTTCGCCAAAACAACCGCGCCAAAAAAGGTACGCCGCGTCGTTCAATTTCGTATCCTTTTTCCTTTTTCCTCTTTCTCTATCTCTTGCAACAGGGACCGGGAAAGGGGATACCCCTAAAGGGATCCTTCCCCGTGAAGGAACTAGGCTCCGAGCCTCCTTACTGATCAGGGGTTCGAAGGGTGGCCCCCCGAAGGGTTCAACAGCCTCCTCAGATCGCGTGGGCCCGACACCCACTACTGGTCAGAGGTTCGAAGGTCGGCCCCCCGAAAGGTTCCACGGCCGCCTCAGGCTACTCGGGCTCCGCGCCCATTACTGATCAGGGGTTCGAAGGCTGGCCCCCCGAAGGGTTCACAGTCGCCTCAGACACCGAGCGAGGGATGACCAGGGGTACGTTCGATACATAACCGAGGCTCGGGCTGCGCTCCCGAGGTACCCTAGGACATTTCCGAGACCAGCGGGAACGATCCTGTAACGGAATCCCATCGGAGGGAGGCATCGAGCCCTCGGACCCCGTCGCCAGGGGACCGGGTCCGGCAGATCACCCGCAGGTACTTTTGGGCGTGCCTCCGGGCCCCTAGCCGACCCCCAACGAACGGGGCACGGACGTCCACTCGGATTACCCGCTTGCAGCTCACCGGAGACACCATGTTCGGTGCCCATCGAGGGTAACATGGCGCTCTCCCCCCCTCCTCCTTGCGGAAAGGCGACGTAGGGGCGTATGTAAAAAAGCCGAGTATGTCCCTGATCGCCCTCTCGCCCTGTGCGGAGGCTCGGGGGCTGCTCTCGCAAACCCGGCTCCGGCCAAACCGTTGACAGCGTCAACATACCAGCCCGAGAACTTGGGCCCCGACAGTGCACCCGGGCTACGGCCAGTTCGCATGAGGGAACCACCAGACCAGCCGAAGCATTACGCAAGGCATTAAGACCTCGAAGGAGTGAAACCACTCCTCCGAGGCCTCGGGGGCTACACCCGGCGGGTGCGCTCGCGCGCACCCACCGGAACAAAATGCAACCGAGAAAGGCTGGTCCCCTTGCAAAAAAGTGCGACGAAAGCCTCCAAGCGAGTGCTAACACTCCCTTCGAGGCTCGGGGGCTACTGTCGGGGACCATAATTAGGGGTACCCTCAAGACGCCTAATTCTCAGCTGGTAACCCCCATCAGCATAAAGCTGCAGAGGCCTGATGGGTGCGATTAAGTCAGGGATCAGTCCATACGAGCGACTCGATCACGCCTCGCCCGAGCCTAGCCTCGGGCAAGGGCAGCCGACCCTGAGGTGTTTCTGTCTCGCCCGAGGCCCCCTTTTTTACGGCAGACGCATCTCCGGCTCGCCCGAGGCCTTGCCTTCGTTAAGAAGCAACCCTGACTAAATCGCCGCGCCGACCGACCAAGTCACAGGGGCATTTAACGCAAAGGTAGCCTGGCACCTTTATCCTGACGCGCGCCCCCTGGCAGAGCCAAAGTGACCGCCGTCACTTCGCCGCTCCACTGACCGGTCTGACAAAAGGACAGCGCCGCCTGCGCCGTCCCGACTGCGGTGCCACTTGACAGAGTGAGATTGACAGGCAGCCAGGCCGTGCCAAAGGCGCCATAGGAAGCTCCGCCCGACCCAGGGCTCGGACTCGGGCTAAGGCCCCGGAAGACGGCGAACTCCGCTCCGCCCGACCCAGGGCTCGGACTCGGGCTAAGGCCCCGGAAGACGGCGAACTCCGCTCCGCCCGACCCAGGGCTCGGACTCGGGCTAAGGCCCCGGAAGACGGCGAACTCCGCTCCGCCCGACCCAGGGCTCGGACTCGGGCTAAGGCCCCGGAAGACGGTGAACTCCGCTCCGCCCGACCCAGGGCTCGGACTCGGGCTAAGGCCCCGGAAGACGGCGAACTCCGCTTCGCCCGACCCCTGGGGTCGGACTCCGCCCTGGCCTCTGCCGAACGACCTCCGCCTCGCCCGACCCAGGAGCTCGGGCCCGGCCTCGGCCATGGAATACAGACTCGACCTCGGCCTCGGAGGAGCCTCCACGTCGCCCGACCTAGGGCACAAGTCCGCCACGTCAACAGGAAGCGCCATCATCACCCTACCCCGAGCCGACTTGGGCCGCAGAGAACAAGACCGACGTCCCATCTGGCTAGCTCCGCCAGATAGGCAATGATGGCGCCCCGCTAGACCCATGACGACGGCGGCTCTCAGCTCCCTTACGGAAGCAGGGGGACGTCAGCAAGAGCCCAACTGTTCCGACAGCTGTCCCTCCACCAGGCTCCGTTACTCCTCCGACAGCCACGACACCACACCAGCTGGGTGCCAAGTTCTCTCCGGCTGCCACATTGGCATGTACCTAGGGCGCTAGCTCTCCCCCGCTAGACACGTAGCACTCTGCTGCACCCCCATTGTACACCTGGATCCTCTCCTTACGCCTATAAAAGGAAGGACAAGGGCCTTCTTAGAGAAGGTTGGCCCCGCGGGAACGAGGGCAGGGGCAGGCGCTCTCTTGGGGCCGCTCGCTTCCCTCACCCGCGTGGACGCTTGTAACCCCCTACTGCAAGCGCACCCGACCTGGGCGCGGGACGAACACGAAGGCCACGGGATCTCCACCTCCCTCACGACTCGGCTTCGGCCACCTCGCTTTCCCCCCTTCGCGCTCGCCCACGCGCTCGACCCATCTGGGCTGGGGCACGCGGCACACTCACTCGTCGGCTTAGGGACCCCCCGGTCTCGAAACGCCGACAACAATAGACCAATAAAATGACAAAGAAAGGGTTCAAACAAAGAGAGCCAAAGACATCCCAAAGGCACCCTGGTCTGGAGCACCGGACTGTCCGATGTGCCACCGGACAGTGTCCGGTGTACCAGGGAACTCAGCTCCAAACTCGACACCTTCGGGAAAATCAGGAGGCGCTCCGCTATAATTCACTGGACTGTCCGGTGTGCCAGCGGAGCAGTGGCTACATCGCGTGCAACGGTCGACTGCAACGCATTTAATGCGCGCCTGCGCGCGCAGAGGTCAGAGCACGCACAGCAGGCGCACCGGACAGTCTACAGTACTTGTCCGGTGCACCACCGGATAGCCAGAAGACCCCACCTGTAAGAGCTCCAACGGTCGAACCCTAACGGCCGGGTGACGTGGCTAGCGCACCGGACAGTGTCCGGTGGCGCACCGGACTGTCCGGTGCGCCATTCGACAGCAGCCTCCACCAAACGGCTAGTTTGGTGGTTGGGGCTATAAATACCCCAACCACCCCACCATTCATTGCATCCAAGTTTTCCACCTTCCAACACATTACAAGAGCTATAGCATTTAATTCTAGACACAACCAAAGAGATCAAATCCTCTCCCAAGTCCGGAATCACTCCAAATCAAATAGTGACTAGAGAGAGCGACATTTGTGTTCATTTGAGCTCTTGCGCTTGGATTGCTTCTTTTCTTTCTCATTCTTTCTTGTGAACATCTCAATTGTAACCGAGGCAAGAGACACCAATTGTGTGGTGGTCCTTGCAGGGACTTAGTGTCCCGTGTGATTGAGAAGAGAAGCTCACTTAGTCTAAGTGACCGTTTGAGAGAGGGAAAGGGTTGAAAGAGACCCGGTCTTTGTGACCACCTCAACGGGGAGTAGGTTTGCAAGAACCGAACCTCGGTAAAACAAATCCTTGTGTCTCACTCTTTATTTTGCTTGCGATTTGTTTTTCACCCTCTCTCTCGGACTCGCTTATATTTCTAACGCTAACTCAGCTTGTAGTTGTGATTAACTTTGTAAATTTCAGTTTCGCCATATTCACCCCCCTTCTAGGCGACTTTCAATTGGTATCAGAACCCGGTGTTTCATTAGAGCCTAACCGCTCGAAGTGATGTTGGGAGATCACGCCAAGAAGGAGATGGTGACCGGCGACTAGCCCGCTACAAGCCACGGGAAGGCTCCATCGGGAGAGTCCCGCAACAAAGGGAAGGAGAAGGAATCCTCTTCCCTCAAGTCGCATCGGAGTGGCGACAAGAAAAAGAAGATGAGGAAAGTGGTCTACTACGAGACCGATTCTTCATCGCCATCCACCTCCGGCTCCGACGCGCCATCCATAACTTCTAAGCGCCATGAGCGCAAGAAGTATAGTAAGATTCCCCTACGCTACCCTCGTATTTCAAAGCGTACTCCTTTACTTTCCGTTCCACTAGGCAAACCACCGGTGTTTGACGGTGAAGATTATAATATGTGGAGTGACAAAATGAGGCACTATCTAACCTCACTCCACACAAGCATTTGGAACATTGTTGAGTTTGGTGTACAGGTACCATCCGTAGGGGATGAAGACTATGATTCGGATGAAGTGGCCCAAATTCATCACTTCAACTCCCAACCCACTACTATACTCCTCGCCTCTCTAAGTCGAGAGGAGTATAATAAGGTGCAAGGGTTGAAGAGCGCAAAGGAAATTTGGGACGTGCTCAAGACCGTGCACGAAGGAGACGAGGTGACCAAGATCACCAAACGAAAGACGATCGAGGGGGAGCTCGGTCGCTTCATGCTTCACCAAGGAGAGGATCCGCAAGCCATGTACAACCGCTTGAAGACCTTGGTGAACCAAGTGCGCAACCTCGGGAGAACCAAATGGGATGACCATGAGATGGTCAAGGTTATTCTAAGATCCCTCATTTTTCTTAACCCTATGCAAGTTCAATTAATTCGAGGTGATCCTAGATACACGCTAATGTCTCCCGAGGAGGTTATAGGGAAATTTGTGAGCTTTGAACTAATGATCAAAGGCTCAAAGAAAATCATCGAGCAAGGCACCTCCTCCACGCCCGAGGCACAACCCGTCGCATTCAAGGCGACGGAGGAGAAGAAGGAAGAGTCTACACCAAGTAGGCTTCCCATCGACGCCTCAAAGCTCGACAATGAGGAGATGGCTTTAATCATCAAAAGCTTTCGACAAATCCTCAAGCAAAGGAGGGGGAAGGACTACAAGCCCCGCTCCAAGAAGGTTTGCTACAAGTGTGGTAAGCCCGGTCACTTTATAGCAAAATGTCCTATTTCTAGTGACAGTGACAGGGGCGACGACAAGAAGGGGAGAAGAAAGGAAAAGAAGAGGTACCACAAGAAGAAGGGCGGCGATGCCCATGTGTGCCGTGAGTGGGACTCCGACGAGAGCTCCACCGACTCCTCCTCCGACGAGGACGCCGCCAACATCGCCGTCAACAAGGGACTTCTCTTCCCCAACGTCGGCCACAAGTGCCTCATGGCAAAGGACGGCAAAAAGAAAAAGGTTAAATCTAAATCATCCACTAAATATGCCACCTCTAGTGGGAGACGCCCTGGCATCAAGGATGGCATTGGCTTCCAAAAGGGAGACAATGTCAAACTTAATGCCCCTCCTAAAAAATTATCTAACTTTGTTAAGGGCAAGGCTCCCATGCCTCAGGATAACGAGGGTTACATTTTGTACCCTGCCGGTTATCCCGAGCATAAGATTAGGAGAATTCACTCTAGTAAGTCTCACTCTGGCCCTAATCATGCTTTTATGTATAAGGGTGAGACATCTAGTTCTAGGCAATCAACTCGTGCTAAATTGACTATGAAGAAAACTCCTAGTGCATCAAATGAACCTAGCATTTCATTTAAAACTTTTGATGCATCATATGTTTTGACTAACAAATCCAGCAAAGTAGTTGCCAAGTATGTTGGGGGCAAACACAAGAGTTCCAAGACTTGTGTTTGGGTACCCAAAGTTCTTGTATCTAATGTCAAAGGACCCAAAACTGTTTGGGTACCTAAAATCAAGAACTAAATTTGTTTTGTAGGTTTATGCATCCGGAGGCTCAAGTTGGATCATCAATAGCGGGTGCACAAACCACATGACAGGGGAGAAGAAAATGTTCTCCTCCTATGAGAAAAACCAAGATCCCCAACGAGCTATCACATTCGGGGATGGAAATCAAGGTTTGGTCAAAGGACTGGGTAAAATTGCTATATCACCTGACCATTCTATTTCCAATGTTTTTCTTATAGATTCTTTAGATCACAACTTGCTTTCTGTTTCCCAATTATGTAAAATGGGCTACAACTGTCTTTTCACGGATACAGGTGTTACTGTCTTTAGAAGAAGTGATGATTCAGTAGCTTTTAAGGGAGTGTTAGAGGGTCAGCTATACTTAGTTTATTTCAATAGAACTAAACTCGACACTTGCTTAATTGCTAAGACTAACATGGGTTGGCTCTGGCATCGCCGACTAGCCCATGTTGGGATGAAGAATCTTCACAAGCTTCTAAAGGGAGAACACATTTTGGGACTAACAAATGTGCATTTTGAGAAAGACAGGATCTATAGCGCATGCCAAGCAGGGAAGCAAGTTGGCGCTCATCATCCGCATAAGAACATCTTAACGACTGACAGGCCACTCGAGCTCCTCCACATGGACCTATTCGGCCCGATCGCTTACATAAGCATCGGCGGGAGTAAGTACTGTCTTGTTATTGTGGATGACTATTCTCGCTTTACTTGGGTATTCTTTTTACAGGAAAAATCTCAAACCCAAGAGACCTTAAAGGGATTCTTGAGACGAGCTCAAAATGAGTTCGGCTTGAGGATCAAGAAAATTAGAAGCGACAATGGGACGGAGTTCAAGAATTCACAAATTGAAGGCTTCCTTGAGGAGGAAGGCATCAAGCATGAGTTCTCTTCTCTCTACATGCCACAACAAAATGGTGTAGTGGAGAGGAAGAATAGAACTCTATTGGACATGGCGAGAACCATGCTTGATGAGTACAAAACTTCGGATCGGTTTTGGGCCGAGGCGGTGAGAGCACCTAGAGGGGGGTGAATAGGTGATCCTGTGAAACTTGAAATCTTAATGCCACAAAACTTGATTAGGAGTTAGCACAATAATGCCAAGTGGCTAGAGAGGAGTCTTAACCAAACACAATAACCACAAGAGATCAACACAAAGATGGCACAGTGGTTTATCCCGTTGTTCGGCCAAGACCAACGCTTGCCTACTCCATGTTGTGGCGTCCCAACGGACGAGGGTTGCAATCAACCCCTCTCAAGCGGTCCAAAGACCCACTTGAATACCACGGTGTTTTGCTTTGTATACTATATCCCGCTCGCGAGGAATCTCCACAACTTGGAGCCTCTCGCCCTTACACTTTGATGTTCACAAAGAAGCACGGCGTAAAGGAGGGATGAGCAACGCACACAAGACACAAAGATCACAGCAAATACGCACACACAAGACCCAGACTTGAGCTCAAAAGAATATCACGAGGTTCTCACTAGAACGGAGCTCAAATCACTAAGAATGTCGAACAAGTGCGCAAGAATGAAGTGTGAGTGATCAACAATGCTCAAGGGATGCTTGGTGTGCTCCTCCATGCGCCTAGGGGTCCCTTTTATAGCCCCAAGGCAGCTAGGAGCCATTGAGAGCATTCCAGGAAGGCAATTCTTGCCTTCAGTCGCCTGGCGCACCGGACAGTCCGGTGCACCACCGGACACTGTCCGGTGTGGATCTCTTTCCTTATTTGGCGAAGCCGACCGTTGCAAATTCAGAGCCGTTGGCGCACCGGACACTGTCCGATGCACACCGGACAGTCCGGTGCCCCCTTGTGACCGTTGGCTCAGCCATGCGTCATGCGCGGAATCCTCGGCCGACCGTTGGCCCGGCTGACCGTTGGATCACCGGACAGTCCGGTGCACCACCGGACAGTCCGGTGAATTATAGCCGTACGCCGTTAATCACTTCCCGAGAGCGACGACTTCGCCTGTGAACGGCTCACCGGACAGTCCGGTGCACCACCGGACAGTCCGGTGATTTATAGCCGTACACCACCGTCGAAGTACCGAGAGCAGTCAGTTGACAGTCGCCAGCCTGGCGCACCGGACACTGTCCGGTGCACCACCGGACAGTCCGATGCACCCAGACTTAGCAGACTTCGGCTGAAAGAAGCTATCTCTTTTCTAATTTGATTTCTCCTGTTTCCAGCACTTAGACACAATACATTAGTTCTCAAAACAATGTACTAAGTCTAGAAACATACCTTTAGACTTGATTTGCACTTTGTCCATCAATTGGCATATATTTTCACTTAAGCACTTGTGTTGGCACTCAATCACCAAAATACTTAGAAATGGCCCAAGGGCACATTTCCCTTTCAATCTCCCCCTTTTTGGTGATTTATGCCAACACAACAAAAAGCAACTAAAAGAAGTGCAACAACAATACAAATGAGAACTCAAAATTGTTTTGATTCAAAATTGGCATATATGGATCATTCTTTGCCACCACTTGGTTTTGTTTTTGCAAATCCACCTCAATCTCCTATCTCTAATTCAAACACAATTGTAGAGACATAAAGAGAGTTGTTCCAAGAGAAATTGATCAAGGATTTCAAAAAACTCCCCCTTTTTCCCATAATCAACCATTCTCCCCACACGAGGCTAACTTTTGACAAGAGAGACAATAAGAGAGTTTTGACAAACCAAAAGCTATATTCTCTAAACCAAAAGCTCTATTCTCTATTCTACTATTTTCAAAATTTCTCAAGTGGTAGCTGATCCATTTATTGCTTTGGCCTTATTTTCTCCCCCTTTGGCATCAAGCACCAAAACGGGATCAATTTTGGCCCTTAAACCTCATTTCCTCACCAAAATCTTCAAATAAGAGTACCAAGGCAATAAGAGTACATGAGATGAACTTGGAATAAGTTACCCTCTCATCGGAGTGCAGTGGAAGTCTTTCATGGTCCAAGTCCACCTTTTCCCTTTCAAACCTCCTTTGAGACTAAATCAAGCAAACTCAAGCACACGGTTAGTCTCAAAGGGTCAAGTTGTAACACATCTCTCCCTAAATATGTGCATCACTTGCAAAAGGACTTATGAGGTCCGGGGAGTGTTTGTACAACTTGAGCACCACAAGTAAATAACAAAATGCATAAGGAACATGATCAAAGCATAATACACATGTATGCTACAAATCAATCCAAGTTCCGCGAATCTAAGACATTTAGCTCACTACGCAGCCTGCAAAAGGTCTTATCATCTAGAGGCTTGGTAAAGATATCGGCTAGCTGGTTCTCGGTGCTAATATAAAACACTTCGATATCTCCCTTTTGCTGGTGGTCTCTCAAAAAGTGATGCCGGATGTCAATGTGCTTTGTGCGGCTGTGCTCAACAGGATTGTCCGCTATGCGAATAGCACTCTCATTATCACATAGGAGTGGGACTTTGCTCAGATTGTAGCCAAAGTCCCGGAGGGTTTGCCTCATCCAAAGTAGTTGCGCACAACACTGTCCTGCGGCAACATACTCGGCCTCAGCGGTGGATAGGGCAACGGAGGTTTGTTTCTTAGAGCTCCACAACACCAGGGACCATCCTAAGAATTGGCACGTCCCTGATGTACTCTTCCTATCGACCTTACATCCAGCATAATCGGAGTCTGAATATCGAATTAAGTCAAAGGTAGACCCCTTTGGATACCAGATCCCAAAGCAAGGCGTAGCGACTAAATATCTAAGAATTCGCTTCACAACCACTAAGTGACACTCCCTTGGATCGGATTGAAATCTAGCACACATGCATACACTAAGCATGATATCCGGTCTACTAGTGCATAAATAAAGCAAAGGACCTATCATAGACCGGTATGCTTTTTGATCAACGGACTTACCTCCTTTGTTGAGGTCGACGTGTCCGTCAGTTCCCATGGGAGTCTTTGCGGGCTTGGCGTCCTTCATCCCAAACCACTTTAGCAAGTCTTGCGTGTACTTCGTTTGGGAGATGAAAGGGTCGTCCTTGAGTTGCTTCACTTGGAACCCAAGGAAGTAGTTCAACTCGCCCATCATCGACATCTCGAATTTCTGCATCATCACCCTGCTAAACTCTTCACAAGACTTTTGATTAGTAGAACCAAATATTATGTCATCGACATAAATTTGGCACAAAAAAAGATCACCATCGCAAGTCTTAGTGAAAAGAGTTGGATCGGCTTTCCCAACCTTGAAAGCATTAGCAATTAAAAAGTCTCTAAGGCATTCATACCATGCTCTTGGGGCTTGCTTAAGTCCATAGAGCGCCTTAGAGAGCTTACATACGTGGTCGGGGTACCGTTCATCCTCAAAGCCAGGGGGTTGCTCCACGTACACCTCCTCCTTAATTGGCCCGTTGAGGAAGGCGCTCTTCACATCCATTTGGAACAACTTGAAAGAATGATGAGCGGCATATGCTAGCAAAATGCGAATGGACTCTAGCCTAGCCACAGGAGCAAAAGTCTCCTCAAAGTCCAAACCTGCGACTTGGGCATAACCTTTTGCCACAAGTCGAGCCTTGTTCCTTGTCACCACCCCGTGCTCGTCTTGTTTGTTGCGGAACACCCACTTGGTTCCCACAACATTTTGCTTGGGACGAGGCACCAGTGTCCAAACTTCATTTCTCTTGAAATTATTGAGCTCCTCCTGCATGGCCAACACCCAGTCTGGATCTAGCAAGGCCTCTTCTACCCTGAAAGGCTCAATAGAAGAGACAAAGGAGTAATGCTCACAAAAATTAACTAATCTAGAACGAGTAGTTACTCCCTTGCTAATGTCACCCAAAATTTGGTCGACGGGATGATTCCTTTGAATCGTCGCTCGAACTTGGGTTGGAGGTGCCGGTTGTGCTTCTTCCTCCACCACATGATCATCTTGTGCTCCCCCTTGATCACACGCCTCTTCTTGATGAACCTGTTCATCGTCTTGAGTTGGGGGATGCACCATTGTTGAGGAAGACGGTTGATCTTGCTCCTCGAGTTCCTGTGGTCGCACATCACCAATCGCCATGGTGCGTATCGCGGCCGCTGGAACGTCTCCTTCATCTACATCATCAAGATCAACAACTTGCTCTCTTGGAGAGCCATTAGTCTCATCAAATACAACATCGCTAGAGACTTCAACCAAACTTGATGATTTGTTGAAGACTCTATACGCCTTTGTATTTGAGTCATAACCTAACAAAAACCCTTCTACAGCTTTGGGAGCAAACTTAGAATTTCTACCTTTTTCACTAGAATATAGCATTTGCTCCCAAATACACGAAAGTAAGACACATTGGGTTTGTTACCCGTTAGAAGCTCATACGAAGTCTTCTTGAGGAGGCGGTGAAGGTAGACCCGGTTGATGGTGTGGCAAGCCGTGTTCACGGCTTCCGACCAAAACCGCTCGGGGGTCTTGAACTCTCCAAGCATCGTCCTTGCCATGTCTATGAGCGTCCTGTTCTTCCTCTCTACCACACCATTTTGCTGTGGTGTGTAGGGAGCGGAGAACTCGTGCTTGATCCCTTCCTCCTCAAGGTACTCCTCCACTTGAAGGTTCTTGAACTCGGACCCGTTGTCGCTCCTTATCTTCTTCACCTTGAGCTCAAACTCATTTTGAGCTCTCCTTAGGAAGCGCTTGAGGGTCCATTGGGTTTCAGATTTATCCTGCAAAAAGAATACCCAAGTGAAGCGAGAAAAATCATCAACTATAACAAGACCATACTTACTTCCTCCTATGCTTAGATAGGCGACGGGTCCGAAGAGGTCCATATGAAGCATCTCCAAAGGTCTTGATGTGGTCATCACATTTTTGGTATGATGAGAGCTTCCCACCTGTTTACCTGCTTGACAAGCTGCACAAGGTCTATCTTTTTTGAAAGTTACATTAGTTAGACCTATCACGTGTTCTCCCTTTAGAAGCTTGTGAAGGTTCTTCATCCCCACATGTGCTAAGCGGCGATGCCACAGCCAGCCCATGCTAGTCTTAGCAATTAAGCATGCATCTAGACCGGCCTCCTCTTTTGCAAAATCAACTAAATAAAGTTTGCCATCTAGTACACCCTTAAAAGCCAATGAACCATCACTTCTTCTAAAGACAGACACATCTACATTTGTGAATAAACAGTTATATCCCATATTACAGAGTTGACTCACAGACAACAAGTTATATCCAAGCGACTCAACTAAGAACACATTAGAAATAGAGTGCTCGGATGAAATAGCAATTTTTCCTAACCCTTTCACCTTGCCTTGGTCCCCATCACCGAATATTATTGAATCTTGGGGATCCTTGTTCTTGACGTAGGAGGAGAACATCCTCTTTTCCCCCGTCATGTGGTTTGTGCATCCGCCGTCGATAATCCAGCTTGTACCCCCAGATGCATAAACCTGCAAGGCAAATTTAGGCTTGGGTTTTAGGTACCCAACTCTTGTTGGGTCCTACAAGGTTAGTCACAATGGTCTTAGGGACCCAAATGCAAGTTTTATCTCCCTTGCATCTTGCCCCTAACTTCCTAGCAATTACCTTCTTATCCTTTCTACAAATAGCAAAGGAAGCATTGCAAGCATAATAAATTGTAGAAGGTTCATTCATTACTTTCCTAGGAACATGAACAACATTTTTTCTAGGCATAACATTTTTCCTAGCAACATTTCTATCATGCATAATAGAAGAACTAGAAGTAACCATGGCATGAGAATCAAAAGCATTATAACTTCTAAAAGCATTCCTAGAATATCTCCTATCATGATACATGAAAGCATGGTTCTTATGAGCACTACTAGCCATAGGGGCCTTCCCTTTCTCCTTGGCGGAGATGGAAACCTTATGGCTTGTTAAGTTCTTGACCTCCCTCTTGAAGCCAAGACCATCCTTAATTGAGGGGTGTCTACCAATCGTGTAGGCATCCCTTGCAAATTTTAGCTTATCAAATTCACTTTTGCTAGTCTTAAGTTGGGCATTAAGACTAGCCACTTCATCATTCAATTTAGAAATTGAAGCTAGGTGTTCGCTACAAGCATTAATATTGAAATCTTTACACCTATTGCAAATTGTAACATGTTCTACACAAGATGTTGATTTATTAGCTATTTATAACTTAGCATACAAATCATCATTTATGCTCTTTAAGCTAGAAATAGAGTCATGGCATGTAGACAATTCACAAGAAAGCATTTCATTCCTTTTAATTTCTAAAGCAAGGGATTTTTGAGCCTCTACGAACTTATCATGTTCTTCATATAAAAGATCCTCTTGCTTTTCTAATAATCTATTTTTATCATTCAAAGCATCAATCAATTCATTGATCTTATCAATTTTATTTCTATCTAAACCTTTAAATAAACTAGAATAGTCTATTTCATCATCATCACTAGACTCATCATCGCTTGAAGAAGCATAAGTAGTATTCCGAGTACATACCTTCTTCTCCTTCGCCATGAGGCATGTGTGACGCTTGTTGGGGAAGAGGGCCGATTTGTTGAAGGCGGTGGCGGCGAGTCCTTCGGAGTCGGACGACGAACAATCCGAGTCCCACTCCTTGCCAAGGTGTGCCTCGCCCTTAGCCTTCTTGTAAGCTTTCTTCTTTTCCCTCTTGTTCCCTTGTTCCTGGTCACTATCATTATCGAGACAATTAGCGATAAAATGACCAATCTTACCACATTTGAAGCATGACCGCTTCCCCTTTGTCTTGTTCTTGTTAGGCTGCCCCTTGCGACCCTTTAGCGCCGTCTTGAAGCGCTTGATGATGAGGGCCATCTCTTCATCATTAAGCCCGGCCGCCTCAACTTGCGCCACCTTGCTAGGTAGCACCTCCTTGCTCCTCGTTGCCTTGAGAGCAATAGTTTGAGGCTCTTGGATTGGTCCATTTAATGCATCGTCGACGTATCTTGCCTCCTTGATCATCATCCGCCCGCTTACAAACTTTCCAAGGATCTCCTCGGGCGTCATCTTCGTGTACCTAGGATTCTCACGAATATTGTTCACAAGATGTGGATCAAGGACAGTAAAGGACCTTAGCATTAGACGGACGATGTCGTGGTCCGTCCATCGTGTGCTTCCATAGCTCCTTATTTTGTTGACGAGGGTCTTGAGCCGGTTGTACGTTTGGGTTGGCTCCTCGCCCCTGATCATTGCGAATCTCCCAAGTTCGCCTTCCACCAATTCTATCTTGGTGAGCATGGTGACGTCGTTCCCCTCATGTGAGATCTTGAGGGTGTCCTAGATCTGCTTGGCGTTATCCAAGCCGCTCACCTTATGGTATTCGTCCCTGCACAAAGAAGCTAGAAGAACAGTAGTAGCTTGTGCATTTTTGTGAATTTGCTCATTAATGAACATGGGACTATCAGTACTATCAAATTTCATTCCACTCTCGACTATCTCCCATATGCTTGGATGGAGAGAGAACAAGTGACTACGCATTTTGTGACTCCAAAATCCGTAGTCCTCTCCATCAAAGTGAGGGGGTTTGCCAAGAGGAATGGAAAGCAAATGTGCATTTGAACTATGCGGAATACGATAATAATCGAAAGAGAAGTTTGATTTAACCGTCTTCTTTTTCTCGTAGTTGTTGTCGTCGTCCTTTTGGGAAGAGGAAGATTCGTCGCTGTCGTCGTAGTAGACGATCTCCTTGATGCGCCTTGTCTTCTTCCCATCTTTTCGTTTGTGGCCCGAGCCCGAGTCGGTAGGCTTGTCATCTTTCGGCTCGTTGACGAAAGACTCCTTCTCCTTATCATTGATCACAATCCCCTTGCCCTTAGGATCCATCTCTTCGGGCGATTAGTCCCTTCGTGAAGAGAACAGCTCCGATACCAATTGAGAGCACCTAGAGGGGGGGTGAATAGGTGATCCTATGAAACTTGAAATCTTAATGCCACAAAACTTGATTAGGAGTTAGCACAATAATGCCAAGTGGCTAGAGAGGAGTCTTAACCAAACACAATAACCACAAGAGATCAACACAGAGATGGCACAGTGGTTTATCCCGTGGTTCGGCCAAGACCAACGCTTGCCTACTCCACGTTGTGGCGTCCCAACGGACGAGGGTTGCAATCAACCCCTCTCAAGTGGTCCAAAGACCCACTTGAATACCATGGTGTTTTGCTTTGTATAATATATCCCGCTCGCGAGGAATCTTCACAACTTGGAGCCTCTCGCCCTTACACTTTGATGTTCACAAAGAAGCACGGAGTAAAGGAGGGATGAGCAACACACACAAGACACAAAGATCACAGCAAATACGCACACACAAGACCCAGACTTGAGCTCAAAAGAATATCACGAGGTTCTCACTAAAACGGAGCTCAAATCACTAAGAATGTCGAACAAGTGCGCAAGAATGAAGTGTGAGTGATCAATAATGCTCAAGGGATGCTTGGTGTGCTCCTCCATGTGCCTAGGGGTCCCTTTTATAGCCCCAAGGCAGCTAGGAGCCGTTGAGAGCATTCCAGGAAGGCAATTCTAGCCTTCAGTTGCCTGGCGCACCGGACAGTCCGGTGCACCACCGGACACTGTCCGGTGCGGATCTCTTTCCTTATTTGGCGAAGCCGACCGTTGCAAATTCAGAGCCGTTGGCGCACCGGACACTGTCCGGTGCACACCGAACAGTCCGGTGCCCCCTTGTGACCGTTGGCTCGGCCACGCATCACGCGCGGAATCCTCGGCCGACCGTTGGCCCGGCTGACCGTTGGATCACCGGACAGTCCGGTGCACCACCGGACAGTCCGGTGCACCACCAGACAGTCCGGTGAATTATAGCCGTACGCCGTTAATCACTTCCCGAGAGCGACGACTTCGCTTGTGAACGGCTCACCGGACAGTCCGGTGCACCACCAGACAATCCGGTGATTTATAGCCGTACACCGCCGTCGAAGTCCCGAGAGCAGTCAGTTGACAGTCGCCAGCCTGGCGCATCGGACACTGTCCGGTGCACCACCGGACAGTCCGGTGCACCCAGACTTAGCAGACTTCGGTTGAAAGAAGCTATCTCTTTTCCAATTTGATTTCTCCTGTTTCCACCACTTAGACACAATACATTAGTTCTCAAAACAATGTACTAAGTCTAGAAACATACCTTTAGACTTGATTTGCACTTTGTCCATCAATTGGCATATATTTTCACTTAAGCACTTGTGTTGGCACTCAATCACCAAAATACTTAGAAATGGCCCAAGGGCACATTTCCCTTTCAGGCGGTCAACACCGCTTGCTACGCCATCAACCGGTTGTATCTACATCGAATCCTCAAGAAGACATCTTACGAACTCCTAACCGGTAAAAAGCCAAATGTTTCATATATATTTTAGAGTCTTTGGTAGCAAATGTTTTATTCTTGTTAAAAGAGGTAGAAAGTCCAAATTTGCTCCTAAGGCTGTAGAAGGCTTTTTACTAGGATATGATTCAAACACAAGGGCATATAGAGTCTTTAACAAGTCCACTGGACTAGTTGAAGTTTCTTGTGACATTGTGTTTGATGAGACTAACGGCTCTCAAGTAGAGCAAGTTGATCTTGATGAATTAGATGATGAAGAGGCTCCATGCATCGCGCTAAGGAACATGTCCATTGGGGATGTGTGTCCTAAGGAATCCGAAGAGCCCATTCAAGCACAAGATCCACCATCCTCCTCCATGCAAGCATCTCCACCAACCCAAAATGTGGATGAGGCTCAAGATGATGAAGAAGAAGATCAAGAAGATGAGTCACCTCAAGACAACGGCAATGATCAAGGGGGAGATGCAAATGATCAAGACAAGGAGGCTAAGCAAGTCCCAAGGCCGCCACACCCAAGAGTCCACCAAGCAATCCAATGAGATCACCCCGTGAACACCATCCTCGGCGACATTCATAAGGGGGTAACCACTAGATCTCGTGTTGCACATTTTTGTGAGCATTACTCTTTTGTTTCCTCTATTGAGCCACACAGGGTAGAGGAAGCACTTCAAGATTTGAATTGGGTGATGGCGATGCAAGAGGAACTCAACAACTTCACGAGGAATGAGGTATGGCATTTAGTTCCACGTCCTAACCAAAATGTTGTAGGAACCAAGTGGGTCTTCCGCAACAAACAAGACGAGCATGGTGTGGTGACAAGGAACAAAGCCCGACTTGTGGCCAAGGGATATTCCCAAGTCGAAGGTTTGGATTTCGGTGAAACCTATGCACCCGTAGCTAGGCTTGAGTCAATTCGCATTTTACTTGCCTATGCTACTTACCATGGCTTCAAGCTTTATCAAATGGACATGAAAAGTGCCTTCCTCAACAGACCTATCAAGGAAGAGGTCTATGTTGAGCAACCTCCCGGCTTTGAAGACAGTGAGTATCCTAATCATGTCTATAGACTCTCTAAGGCACTTTATGGGCTCAAGCAAGCCCCAAGAGCATGGTATGAATTCCTAAGAGATTTTCTTATAGCTAATGGATTCAAAGTCGGAAAAGTCGATCCTACACTCTTTACTAAAACACTTGAAAATGATTTGTTTGTATGCCAAATTTATGTTGATGATATCATATTTGGGTCTACTAACGAATCTACATGTGAAGAATTTAGTAGGATCATGACACAAAAATTCGAGATGTCTATGATGGGGGAGTTGAAGTATTTTCTAGGATTTCAAGTCAAGCAACTTCAAGAGGGCACCTTCATTAGCCAAACGAAGTACATTCAAGACATTCTAACCAAGTTTGGGATGAAGGACGCCAAGCCCATCAAGACACCCATGGGAACCAATGGGCATCTCGACCTCGACACGGGAGGTAAATCTGTAGATCAAAAGGTATACCGGTCGATGATAGGTTCTTCACTCTATTTATGTGCTTCATGACCGGATATTATGCTTTCCGTATGCATGTGTGCAAGATTCCAAGCCGATCCTAAGGAAGCTCACCTTAGGGTCGTAAAACGAATCTTGAGATATTTAGTTTATACTCCTAAGTTTGGCCTTTGGTATCCCAGGGGATCCACATTTGATTTAATTGGTTATTCCGATGCCGATTGGGCAGGGTGCAAAATTAATAGAAAGAGCACATCGGGGACTTGCCAGTTCTTGGGAAGATCTCTGGTGTCTTGGGCTTCAAAGAAACAAAATTCTGTGGCTCTTTCAACCGCCGAAGCCGAGTATATTGCCGCAGGCCATTGTTGCGCGCAATTGCTTTGGATGAGGCAAACCCTTAGGGACTATGGTTACAAATTAACCAAAGTTCCTCTTCTATGTGATAATGAGAGTGCAATCCGCATGGCGGATAATCCCGTTGAGCATAGCCGCACTAAACACATAGCCATTCGGTATCATTTTCTAAGGGATCACCAGCAAAAGGGGGATATCGAGATTGCATATGTTAGCACCAAAGAACAATTAGCCGATATTTTTACCAAGCCACTGGATGAACAAACCTTTACCAAACTTAGGCATGAGCTAAATATTCTTGATTCTAGGAATTTTTATTGATGTTTTGCACACATAGCTCATATATATATACCTTTGATCATCTCTTTCATATGCTATTACTAATGTGTTCTTTCAAGTCCATTTCATGCTAAGTCATAGATTGAAAGGGAAAAGGAGTCTTCGGCGAAGACAAGGCTTCCACTCCGCTCCATCGAATCATTCATCCTTCGCCGTCGCTCCACAATAACTCTCCAACTTTGGTATAATCTTCACTCCTTTACTTCCATCCAAAGGGGGAGAGAATAGTTTAAAAGGGCTTATATTTCACTCAAATATCCGTTTTTGGCGTTTCATGCTAAAGGGGGAGAGAGTATTAGCCCAAAGCAAAAGGACCGCACCACCACCAATTTCAATAAATGTAGTCTTTTAATTGGTGTTAAAAGAAGTTTTTCAATTGGTATCTTATTTTGATATAATTTCAAATTGGTATACCCTCTTCAAAATTAATATCTAAAACCCTCTTGAACACTAAGAGGAGGATTTCATTAAGGGGGAGTTTTGTTTAGTCAAAGGAAAAGCATTTGAACCAAGGGGAGAAAATTTCAAATCTTTGACTATTTGCAAAAGAACTTTGAAAAGAATTTCCAAAACATTTTGCAAAACAAAACATGTGGTGCAAGCGTGGTCCAAAATGTTAATAAGAAGAAAAGACATCCATGCGCATCTAGTAAGTAATATTTATTGGTTTCATTCCAAGCAACCTTTGCACTTACATTATGCAAACTAGTTCAATTCTGCACTTCTATATTTGCTTTGGTTTGTGTTGGCATCAATCACCAAAAAGGGGGAGATTGAAAGGGAAATAGGCTTACACCTCTTCCTAATTGATTTTGGTGGTTGAATTGCCCAACACAAATAATTGGACTAACTAGTTTGCTCTAGATTATAAGTTTTATAGGTGCCAAAGGTTCACAATAGACCAATAAAATGACCAAGAAAGGGTTCAAACAAAGAGAGCCAAAGACATCCCAAAGTCACCCTGGTCTGGCGCACTGGACTGTCCAGTGTGCCACCGGACAGTGTCCGGTGTACCAGGGAACTCAGCTCCAAACTCGTCACCTTCGGGAAAATCAGGAGGCGCTCCGCTATAATTCACCGGACTGTCCGGTGAGACACCGGACAGTGTCTGGTGGCACACCGGACTGTCCGGTGTGCCAGCGGAGCAACGGCTACTTCACGCGCAACGGTCGACTGCAACACATTTAATGCGCGCCTGCGCGTGCAGAGGTCAGAGCATGCGCAGCAGGCGCACCGGACAGTCTACAGTACTTGTCCGGTGCACCACCGGACAGCCAGAAGACCCCACCTGTTAGAGCTCCAACGGTCGAACCCTAACGGCCGGGTGACGTGGCTGGCGCACCGGACAGTGTCCGGTGGCGCACCAGACTGTCCGGTGTGCCATTCGACAGCAGCCTCCACCAAACGACTAGTTTGGTGGTTGGGGCTATAAATACCCCAACCACCCCACCATTCATTGCATCCAAGTTTTCCACCTTCCAACACATTACAAGAGCTATATCATTCAATTCTAGACACAACCAAAGAGATCAAATCCTCTCCCAAGTCCGGAATCACTCCAAATCAAATAGTGACTAGAGAGAGCGACATTTGTGTTCATTTGAGCTCTTGCGCTTGGACTGCTTCTTTTCTTTCTCATTCTTTCTTGTGAACATCTCAATTGTAACTGAGGCAAGAGACACCAATTATGTGGTGGTCCTTGTGGGGACTTAGTGTCCCGTGTGATTGAGAAGAGAAGCTCACTCGGTCTAAGTGACCGTTTGAGAGAGGGAAAGGGTTGAAAGAGACCCGGTCTTTGTGACCACCTCAACGGGGAGTAGGTTTGCAAGAACCGAACCTCGGTAAAACAAATCCTTGTGTCTCACTCTTTATTTTGCTTGCGATTTTTTTTTCACCCTCTCTCTTGGACTCGCTTATATTTCTAACGCTAACCCGGCTTGTAGTTGTGATTAACTTTGTAAATTTCAGTTTCGCCCTATTCACCCCCCCTCTAGGCGACTTTCAGAACCTCCCAAGTCATTAGGCCCACCTACAGTTGTCCTTGTCCAACGGACCTCAGACAACCCTGTAGATGCCCTGAATCACTTGACAAGTTTGGTATATGCTTTTCTTACCTTTCCCAAGAGCGTTTCACCCATCACGCAGACATTACAGATCATCGGAGATATGAAAATGCGGAAGCGATTACATAAACTTACATTTATTAAAAGTAAGACAAAGGTATATATTACAGACCAGGATATACCTAACTGAGTGCAGAGTATAATTATTACAAAACCAAGGAGGCAAAAACCCCTCCCGACAAGTTTCAAACAAAAAGTTTTAAGGAGGATCCTTTCCTCCCGCAGCTTCACTCTTGGTTTTCTTCTTTTGAGACCACCTTGGAACAGAAACAACAAAAGTTTGTTGCTTCTTCACCTAAAAACAATAGGGAATAAAACCCTGAGTATGGAATTACTCAGTAAGACTTACCCGACTAAAGAAATGACTCTTAAGGGTATGCTGGTTATCAGGGAGTCAAGGTAAGGTTTCTCAATAATCAAAGACTCTGTTTGCAGAAATGCTTACTAAAGTAGATCCTTAAAAATCCAAATTTTACTTGTCAGGTTAAGTAAGATTACCTGTCTCTAGAGTTCTTTCTACCCTAGTTCAATCACTTGACCTGCACTAGCCAATTTCTTAACAACCCTTTATCTTTACTGGAGTTCTACGTATAGGGCAGTGACCAAGTCTTAATAACCGTGAAGGTACAACGATCCGAATTGATTATACTCAGCTGAGGATCTCCAATCACACGACATATGTAGCACTTAACCCTTGCATATGTCAACCCGCCACCGGGGTTCTTAAGACCAGATCAGGTTCACGCCAACCGAGAGCACAGATACACCACCGTCCAGCCTCTTGCCACGGAGGGTACACGCTACTCTCGCCATCTCTCCACTCCCATTGCGTTGTATCTTATTCTGGCCTTAGTCTGCTCGAGGCAAAGCTTACCCATGACGAGGCATGTGACCAGTTAAAGGGTCCTCGGTCATCAAGCCTACATCGAGACGGTCCTTAATCGACTCAGACGGAGACACTACACCGAGACTCTCCTTCTCGTGCAAGTCACCCGCCCGGTCTCAGCTTAATCAATTTCAATCCCAAAGTTTGGTACCTGGCAGAGGTACATCTTTTCCGATGTTGAACCCATCACGGCCATGATGGATCCACCATCAAATTTTATTTTCAAAAACATCCCTCCCACTTTGCCACATCATCTTTTGCAAAAACAAAATCTTTTTCTTTGCTAAAGCAAGACTAAGCATAGTAAAAACTTTTTATAAAACAGGGATTCAAAGGAAGGTAATCAAATTCAAGGAAGGTAATGCAGGAATTGTTTTATCAATCAACTCCTATCACCTAATGCATCAAGCAAGTGAGAAAGGTTTTAAAAGAGTCAAGGAGGTGGCAAATGCACCGGGGCTTGCCTTGGTTTACAAGTGATTCAGGCTCAGTTCCACAGATGTCAAAATAAAAATAGCTGTCTGCCTGAGGTTCCTGAGGTGGTGGTGAAGTCTTCTCCTCTTCTACCTCAACCTCTTCCTCGTTTTCTAAATATAACCATATATATATAAGAATGAATGACATGTAATGCTCATGAGAGTGCAAAGATAATAAGAGTTTATTATCTAAGGTCTTGAATACAATTTTCCTTCACGGTTCTCCGAGAAACTAGGGTTTTCCGGAGTCAGTAAAGGAATTCAAAAGGCAGGGGTAGGGTTTTGGGTTCTAGTTACCAAACAAGGTCCAAATCAAATCAAACTCTACTCAAGGCTTCTAAATAATGTTTTAAGCTCTTATAAAAAGTTTGGGAATTTTTGGAATTATTATTTATTTTCTAAAATCCAGAACCAATGTCTTAAGCTATTTTAAATGCTCTAAAATTCCTTATTTGATCTAAAAATCATGAAACTAATTTTATTAAATTCTATGGAAAATTAGGAACCTAGGAAAATTGGTTTGACATTTTTACCATTTTTCTACCATTTTCTAAAATTGTTTTAGTTCTGGCGGAAAAATAAAAAGAAAATCTGTGAATAGTACTGGGCCGAATCCAGCCAAGGAGGCCCAGCCTGCACAGGAATAGGGACGTGCCCACGAACGCTTGCACGCGCATGGCGACTTTGCAGAAATACCCCCAATGATCTGAAGAATGCGTTAAGAGCCCTCGGCCACTATTCAACGTCTCGCTGACACTTGCAGAAACACCCTCGCACTTCTATTTCTTCTCCAAAAACACCCATGACCGCGGAGCGCTCGCCGTTCGTCTCTGACGCGGCCCGTACCGGCCATCGCCGGCAATGACTGCTGCGGCTGACTAACGTGGAAGCATAACCGACCTAGGACAATCTAGGAACACCCTTTTATTTGACCTAAACCCTACTGGGAATAGTCTGTCCACGATCACGGCGGAAACCGAGTTCGTGATCACGCGTTCCCGCCAAACCATGGCCGAATTGAGTAAACGGGCACCATAGTGAGCTTCACAAGCGTGCAGAGTCATGAAAACAATGCGTGAATTGGACAGTGCCTTACCAGAGCGAGCTGGCCACGGGCGGGCTGTTCTTGGTGGCGCGGCGGACCGATTTGGGGGAAATCGGTGATTCACCGTCTATGGTGGCTAATCGAGGGTGGGAGCGGGTACTACGGCTTCACAATTTAGAGACGAAGGATGGAACTCGGTTGATTTGAACGAAGGGGTGGGGACGTGGTGAATTTATAGGTGCACCGAGCCGCTACCATGGCTATGGTGATAACCATCGCCGGTCTTTGCTGGCGAACAATGGCCACGTCAAGCGATCTCCATTCTTACGGGCTCGCCACGTCCCCGCCGCGACAGTAACGCGGTCACATCGGTGCGGCATGGATGAACAGAGGGGAGCGGCGCCGATGACCGGATATGGCCAGAACGAGGAGTAACCGCGTTGCGGCCGGAATTACTGCTCTCCACCGCGACGATCTTACCTAGATCAAAAAAAATCTTCGTGCGGAGATGCTCGCCGATTGACCATCCCGACCCCGGTGCAAATCGCGGCGCGGATAGGTTGTCGACGGCGAGGCTGAAGCTTATCCACCCGGTACTGTACCATGGCGATGATCTTCAGTTGCCTGAACTGACCCTCTTCTTCCTTCTTGATCCCCGAATTCTTGTTAGGAACAGAGCAATCTCCCTTAATAAAATTTGCTCACCATGTATCAGTCTACAAACTAACTATAGGATTCTTGGGCTAAAACCGAGTGGATTCAAAGATATGGTGCATCAAACTTGGCCTCACCTCACTGGGACCATTTCTAACCTAAGGTTCAGTTTCAGTTTTCTAACCCAGTTCTGACAGAGCAACTTTGAGTTGGTTTTTCTCCAATTTTTGCATAACAACAAAAGGAGATGTCTGCATCAAAGTTGCTCTCCTATAATAGGTCTACAAAATTTATGTGGTGACCTAGGGCAAATTCTCACTAATTTGAAAGTTATAAAGCTCCAAAGTTGAGCTCAAACACTGATTTTAAGACTTAATCTATATAGGGTTCAAGTGGTCCTTTTTGCAAATAGACCCAAAACTTAGGGTTTAACTTGCAAATTCACATATTTGTGAACCATTTGACTTAAGATACCTCATTGTCATGGTTTTTGCACTTTAGTCCAAAAGTGCACTGAGTTTACACTTAGCCCCCTAGGGTTTAGGTTTAGGGTTTTTCAGGGTCCTTATTAGGGTTTTTGGTATTTCAAGGGTGTGAATGCCACTTAGATCCATCCTTAGTAATATTTTATGATTATTTCACTTAATCTTTGGGGTTTTCTCTATTTGGGTCCTATTTTACCCTTTAGATCCCTATTGAAGGTTAAGTACCCTACACTAGGGTCTTATTTGCAAAATACCATATCAATACAACTTGTTTGAAATTTTTGCCTAGTGAATGCACTCTAGGTGTGTCAAACATATGCAATGTCAATGCTTATGATGTTATGCTCAAGTTTTAGTGACAGCAACACCGGGGTTGTTACATTTTATGGCTATTTAGCTCTTGATTTTACAGGATCACCTATTCACCCCCTCTAGGTGCTCTCAATTGGTATCAAAGCCGTACTCTGCATCTAAGGGACTAACCGCCCGAAGAGATGGATCCTAAGGGAAAGGGGATGGTGGTCAATGACAAGGAAAAGGAGTTCGTCTTCAATGAGCCAAGAGACGACAAGCCTACTGATTCAGGCTCGAGTCACAAGAAGAGGGACGAGAAGAAGAAGAGACACATCAAGAAAATCATCTACTACGATAGCGATGCATCTTCTTCTTCACCAAGGGACGACGACGACGACTCCTCATCGTAGAAGAAAATGGTCAATCAAAACTATTCTTTTGATTACTCTCGCATTCCCTATAATTCAAATGCGCATCTTCTTTCAATTCCCCTTGGAAAACCTCCACACTTTGATGGAGAGGACTATTCGTTTTGGAGCCATAAAATGCGTAGTCATTTATTCTCTCTCCATCCTAGCATATGGGAAATTGTAGAAAATGGAATGCATTTTGATAGCACTGATAATCCTGTTTTTATAAATGACCAAATCCATAAAAATGCCCAAGCTACTACTGTCTTGCTAGCTTCACTTTGCAGGGATGAATATAATAAGGTGAGTGGCTTGGACAACGCTAAGCAAATTTGGGACACCCTCAAGATATCTCATGAGGGAAACGACGCCACTATGATCACAAAAATGGAACTAGTGGATGGTGAGCTGGGGAGGTTCACGATGATCAGGGGAGAGGAGCCAACTCAGACCTACAACAGGCTCAAGACCTTGGTCAACAAGATTCGAAGCTATGGAAGCACAAGATGGACGGATCATGATGTCATCCAACTCATGCTAAGGTCATTTACTGTAATTGACCCCCATCTTGTGAATCTTATTCATGAAAACCCCAGGTACACCAAAATGACGCCCGAGGAGATCCTCGGAAAATTCGTAAGTGGGCGCATGATGGTTAAGGAGGCATGATGTGTAGATGACGCCTTGAACGGTCCACTGCCCGTCTATGAGTCGTAACCCATTGTTCTCAAGGCAACAAGCAGCAAGGAGGCGCTACCAAGCAAGATAGAGCCAGTTTATGGCGTGGCAGGCTGTGTTCACAGCTTCCGACCAAAACCGCTCGGGCGTCTTGAACTCTCCAAGCATCGTTCTTGCCATGTCGATTAGTTTTCTGTTCTTCCTCTCTACCAAACCGTTTTGTTGTGGTGTGTAGGGAGTGGAGAACTCGTGCTTGATGCCTTCCTCCTCAAGAAACTCTTCAACTTGTAGATTCTTGAACTCGGATCCATTATCGCTCCTTATCTTCTTCACCTTTAGCTCAAATTCATTTTGAGCTCTCCTCATGAAGCGCTTTAGGGTCCCTTGGGTTTCTGACTTATCCTGCAAAAAGAATACCCAAGTGAAGCAGGAAAAATCATCAACAATTACAAGATCATACTTACTTCCCCCGATGCTGAGGTAGGCAACGGGTCCAAAGAGATCCATGTGAAGAAGCTCCAGTGGTCTTGATGTTGTCATCACATTCTTGATGTGATGAGTGCTTCCCACCTGTTTCCTTGCCTGACATGCTGCACAAGGTCTGTCTTTCTCAAAACAGACATTGGTTAGTCCTAACACATGTTCTCCCTTTATAAGCTTATGAAGGTTCTTCATCCCAACATGTGCTAGACGACGATGCCACAGCCAGCCCATATTAGTCTTAGCTATTAAGCATGCATTTAGATCGGCATTCTCTTTCGAAAAATCAACTAAATAGAGCATGCCGTCTAATACACCTTTAAAAGCTAATGAACCATCACTCCTTCTAAAGACAGATACATCTACATTTGTGAATAAACAATTATAACCCATGTTACATAATTGACACACAAATAACAAATTATACCCAAGCGATTCAACTAAAAACACATTAGAAATAGAATGCTTGGATGTGATGGCTATCTTTCCCAATCCTTTGATCTTGCCTTGGTTCCCATCTCCAAAGATGATCAAATCCTGGGAATCCTTGTTCTTGACGTAGGAGGTGAACATCTTCTCCCCCGTCATGTGGTTTGTGCATCCACTGTCGATAATCCAGCTTGAGCCCCTGGATGCATAAACCTGCAAGGCAATTTAAGCTTGGGTTTTAGGTACCCAACTCTTGTTGGGTCCTACAAGGTTATTCACAATAACTTTTGGAACCCAAATACAAGTCTTGTCTCCCTTGCATTTGGATCCCAACTTCCTAGCAACTACTTTTGTTTTCTTACATGAAAGTACAAAAAAAGTATTACAAGCATGATAAATAGTAGAAGGTCCATTGCACATTCTCCTAGGCGCATGAGACACAACATGATTTCTCCTAGGCCTACTTCTACCATGAACAAAGGTGGAATTAGAGGCAATCATAGCATGTGAATCATTATAGGCAGCATGATCATAACTCCTATTATAATGAGAATGACTAGCAATTTTCCTATCATAAATATAGGCATGATTCTTTGGGGAACTACTAGCCATAGGGACCTTCCCTTTCTCCTTGTTGAGAACGGGAGTCCTTTGGCTTGTTAAGTTCTTGGTTTTCTTTTGAAAACCAAGTCCATCCTTAATTGAGGGGTGTCTACCAACAGTGTAGGCATCCCTAGCAAATTTCAATTTATCAAAATCAACTTTGCAAGTCTTAAGTTGAGCATTAAGACTTGCCACCTCATCATTTAATTTAGCAATAGAAATAAGATGTTCATCACAGGCATTAACATCAAAGTCCTTACATCTATTGCAAATAACTACATTTTCTACACATGATCTAGTTGCATTTGCTTCCTCTAGTTTCGCATTTAATTCAATATTTAAATCTTTTAAACTAGAGACAGATTCATGGCAAGCAGACAGCTCAGAAGATAGCATTTCATTTCTCTTAATTTCTAAAGCAAGAGATTTTTGCACACTAACAAATTTGTCATGTTCCTCATATAAAATACCCTCTTGCTTTTCTAGCAGTCTATCTTTTTCACTGAGAGCATCGATTAATTCATTAATTTTCTCTACTTTAGCTCGATCTAACCCCTTAAATAGATCTGAGTAATCTACTTCATCATCAAAAGATTCCTCATCGCTAGAAGAAGTGTACTTAGGGGTATCTTGAATATGTACCTTCTTTTCCTTGGCCATAAGACATGTATGGCATTTGTTGGGGAAGAGTGAAGACTTATCGAAGGCCGAGGCAAACAGTCCTTCATCGTCGGAGTCTGATGAAGAGCAGTCAGAATCCCATTCATTTCCAAGGTGCGCCTCGCCCTTCGCCTTCCTGTAGTTCTTCATCTTTTCCCTCTTCCCGTTCTTTTCTTGTCCCTGGTCATTATCATTATCGGTGCATTGTGCTATAAAATGACCAGTCTTACCGCATTTGAAGCAGGAGCGCTTTTCCCCTTGTTTTGTTCTTGTTGGGGTACTCCTTACGTCCTTTTAGCACGGTCTTGAAACGCTTGATGATAAGCGCCATTTCATCCTCGTTGAGCCCGGCAGCCTCCACTTGTGCTACTTTGCTTGGTAGCGCCTCCTTGCTGCTTGTTGCTTTGAGAACAACGGGCTGCGGCTCGTAAATGGGCAGTGGACCATTTAGCGCATCGTCCATGTATTGTGCCTCCTTCACCATCATGCGCCCACTCACGAATTTTCTAAGGATCTCCTCGGGCGTCATCTTAGTGTACCTAGGATTTTTATGAATAAGGTTGACAAGATGGGGGTCAATTACAGTAAATGACCTTAGCATGAGTCAGACGACATCATGATCCGTCCATCTTGTGCTTCTGTAGCTTCGGATCTTGTTGACCAGGGTCTTGAGCCTATTGTAGGTTTGCGTTGGCTCCTCTCCCCTGATCATCGCGAACCTTCCCAACTCGCCTTCCACCAGTTCCATCTTGGTGATCATGGTGGCGTCGTTTCCCTCATGCGATATCTTGAGGGTGTCCCAGATTTGCTTGGCATTGTCCAAGCCACTTACTTTATTGTACTCATCCCTGCAGAGAGATGCTAGCAAAACAGTAGTAGCTTGGGCATTTTTATGAATTTGTTCATTAATGATCACAGGATTATCCGTACTATCAAAATACATCCCATTTTCCACAATTTCCCAAATGCTAGGATGGAGAGAAAATAGATAACTACGTATTTTTTGGCTCTAAAATGAGTAATCCTCTCCATCAAAGTGTGGGGGTTTTCCAAGAGGAATAGAAAGTAAATGAGCATTCGAATTGTACGGAATACGGGAATAATCAAAGGAATAGTTTTGATTAACCGTCTTTTTCTTGGACGAGGAGTCGTCGTCCCTTGGTGAAGAAGAAGATGCATCACTGTCGTAGTAGATGATCTTCTTGATGCGCCTCTTCTTCTTCCTGTCCCTCTTCTTGTGACTCGAGCCTGAGTCGGTAGGCTTGTCGTCTCTTGGCTCGTTGAAGAGGGATTTCTTCTCCTTGTCGTTAATCACCATCCCCTTACCCTTAGGATCCATCTCTTCGGGAGGTTAGTCCCTTAAATGAAGAGTACAACTCCGATACCAATTGAGAGCACCTAGAGGGGGGTGAATAGGTGATCCTATAAAATCAAACACTAAATAGCCACAAATTTGATTATTAAGATGTTAGTGAAATCAAGTGGCTATGGAACACGCTCGTGCGGACAAAACAATCACAAAAAGCAACACACGAGACACGCGATTTTTATCCTGTGGTTTGGCCAAGTAACACTTGCCTACTTCCACGTTGTGGCATCCCAATGGACGAGGGTTGCACTCAACCCCTTTCAAGCGATCCAATGATCAACTTGAATACCACGATGTTTTTATCTTTGAGTACTCTTCCCGTTTGCGAGGAATCTCCACAAGTTGGAGCCTCTCACCCTTACAATATAGAGCATAAGGGTAAGGTTGGGAGAGCAACACACACAAGACTTAAATCCGCAGCACAACCACGCACACAAGCCAAGACATGAGCTCAAAACACAACATAGGGAGTTTGCAACTCAAATGGAGCTCAAATCCCTAACACAGCGAATCAAATGCGTGGAGACAGAGTCTGGAGGTCTTAGAATGTTTCTTGAAAGCTTGGTGTAGTGCTCCATGCGCCTAGGGGTCCCTTTTATAGCCCCAAGGTAGCTAGAAGCCGTTGGAGATCAATTTGGAAGGCCATTCTTGCCTTCTGTTGAGTGGTGCACCGGACAGTCCGGTGTACCATCGGACAACCACTGTTCATGTCCGATGCGCGATCTCCTTCCATATTGGGCAGAGCCGACCGTTGCTCCTCGGGGCCGGTTGGCGCACCGGACACTGTTCGGTGCACTCCGGACAGTCCGGTGCACCCAGCCGACCGTTGGAGCGAGCCACGTGTCGCGCGCTGATCGTGCGGACGACCGTTGCCGCTGGCGCCGTTGGCTCACCGGACAGTCCGGTGAATTTTTGCCACGTCGCCTTTTTCTTTTCCCGTGAGCGACGAGTTCTGTCGGGGACCATAATTAGGGGTACCCTCAAGACTCCTAAATCTCAGCTGGTAACCCCCATCAGCACAAAGCTGCAAAGGCCTGATGGGTGCAATTAAGTCAAGGATCGGTCCATTCGAGGGACGCCATCACGCCTCACCCGAGCCCAGCATCGGGCAAGGGCAGCCGACCCCGAAGGATCTACGTCTCGCCCGAGGACCCCCTCCAGCAACGGACACACCTTCGGCTCGCCCGAGGCCCAGTCTTCACCAAGAAGCAACCTTGGCCACATCGCCATGCCAACCGACCAAATCACAGGGGCATTCAATGCAAAGGTGGCCTGACATCTTCATCCTGACGCACGCCCTCCCGTCGACAGAGCCGAAGTGACTGCAGTCACTTTGCCGCTCCACTGACCGGTCTGACAAGAGGACAGCGCCGCCTGTGCCGCTCCGACTACTGAGCCACTCGACAGGATGAGACTGACAGCAGCCAAGTCCAGCCCTAGGCGCCGTGGGAAACTCCGCTCCGCCCAACCCCAGGGCTCGGACTCGGGTTCAGCCCCGGAAGACGACGAACTCCGCTTCGCCCGACCCCAGGGCTCGGACTTGGGCTCAGCCCCGGAAGACGACGAACTCCGCTTCACCCGACCCCAGGGCTCAGACTCGGGCTCAGCCCCGAAGGACGACGAAGTCTGCCTCGCCTGACCCCAGGGCTCGGACTCAGCCCTGGCCTCAGCCGATGGTCTCCGCCTCGTCCGACCCGGGGGCTCAGACTCGACCTCGACCTTGGAAGACAGACTCGACCTCAACCTCGGAGAAGCCTCCACCTCGCCCAACCTAGGGCACGGACCGACCACGTCAACAGGAAGCGCCATCATTACCCTACCCCGAGCTGACTCAGGCTATGGGGAACAAGACCGGCGTCCCATCTGGCTCGCTCTACTATACGAGTAATGATGGCGCCCCGCATGCCCTGTGACGACGGCGGCTCTCAGCCCCCTTACGGAAGCAAGAGGACGTCAGCAAGGACTCGACAGCCCCGACAGCTGTCCTTCCGCCAGGCTCCAGCGCTCCTCCGATGGCCACGACACCGCACGAACTGGGTGCCAAAACCTCTCTGGCTGCCACGATGGCATGTACTTAGGGCGCTAGCTCTCCCCCGCTAGACACGTTAGCACATTGCTACACTCCCCATTGTACACCTGGATCCTCTCCTTACGCCTATAAAAGGGAGGTCCAGGGCCCTCTTACAGAGGGTTGGCCGCGCAGGGAAGGATGGGACGGCGCTCGCGCAAGGCCGCTCGCTCCCTCCCGCGTGGACGCTTGTAACCCCCTACTGCAAGCGCACTCGACCTGGGCGCGGGGCTAACACGAAGGCCGCGGGTTCCACCTCCCACGCCTGTCTCCCTCCGGCTGCTCTCTCCCCCCTTCGTGTTCCGCCTCGCGCCGACCCATCTGGGCTGGGGCACGCGGCGACGATTCACTCGTCGGTCCAGGGACCCCCCGGGTTTCAAAACACCGACAGTTGGCGCGCCAGGTAGGGGCCTGCTGCGTGTTGACGAACAGCTTCCCGTCAAGCTCCAGATGGGCAGTCTCCAGCAACCTCTCCAGCCCGGGACGGTGCTCCGTTTCAGGAGTCTTGAGTTCATGTCCCTCGACGGCAGCTACGATGTGATACTCCTTCCCCCGCCGTGCGACAGCAACAATGGCGGTCGACAACCCGCCCGCCGGCGGGGAAATCAACGACGCCTTCCCCACGTGGTGGAAGGACGACATTCGGGCTTGTCCCGTCCCCTCCCCCACCGACGGAGGAGGAGGCGGGGCGACCGAGGCCAAGCAGGAGGCGGCACCTCGTTGGCTGTCGAGCGAGTCGATGGCGCCGGCGCCCCAACGGAGAGCGCGTCGGGCATCGGCCTCGTGTCTGAGACGAAGACGAGCGCCATCTCCCCGCAACACACCAACCTCAAGCAAACGGACGACGCCAGCACGCTCGCGAAGGACTTGCTGGGCGTCACCCTCGTACCTGAGACGACGGTGCAGTCAGTCCCTGACGTGACTTCATCACCGCCCGTCGACCAAAAGGTACCGACCGATTCCCATCTCACGCCTTTTGGATTCGGCCTCGACCCGCCAAGCAACTCCGCTTCGGTGGACATTCTCGTAGAGGCGAGTCTAAACCCTCTGGGGTATCGTGTGCAGTCACCCTGGGACCGGCTGACGACCGCCTCGACCTACGGGCCCTCGGGGTCCGAGGAAGATGGCGAGCCCGACCTCTGTTGGGATTTCTCCGGACTTGGTAACCCCAGTGCCGTGCGGGACTTCATGACCGCATGCGACTACTGCCTTTCCGACTGTTCCGACGGTAGCCGCAGCCTCGGCGACGAGGACTGCGGTCCAAGTCGCGAATGTTTCCATGTCGATCTAGGGGGTCCCGGCGAAGGCAACCATCTCGGTATACCGGAGAACGGTGATCCCCCTAGGCCCGTGCCTCGCATTGACATCCTTCGGGAGCTAGCTGTGGTCCCCGTTCCGGTGGGGGGTCCTGACCCACAGCTCGAGCAAATCCGCGAGAGGCAGGCCAGGCTCGACGAGGGAGCAAGAACGCTTGTGTCGATCCGCCAGGACATCGGGCAGGAATGGGCAGGCCAACCTCCGGCCGGAGAAGCACGTCATCTCCCCCAGGGCATCCAGCACCGCATCACCGACGACGTCAGGGTAAGGCCGCCACCGGTTTCCAGTGGAGTCGGCCAAAACCTGGCCGCAGCGGCAATACTTCTCCGCGCGATGCCGGAGCCATCAACCACCGAGGGGCGGCGTATCCAGGGAGAGCTCAAGAATCTCCTGGAGGACGCCGCGGTCCGACGGGCCGAAATCTCCTCCTCCCGAAGGCAGGGGTACCCCTCGGAACATCGCGTCGCGACTTCCCGATACATGCGGGAAGCCTCGGTCCACACCGGGCGCACGCGCAACACAGCGCTTGCGGCCCCGGGTCGCCTCGGCAACGAGCACCATCACCACAGCTGTCGGGCCCACCTCAACGAAAGGGTGCGCCGAGGCTACCACCCCAGGCGTGGGGGCGCTACGACAGCAGGGAGGATCGGAGTCCTTCGCCCGAACCACCCGGTCCGCAGGCCTTCAGCCGCGCCATACGACGGGCGTCGTTCCCGACCCGGTTCCGAACCCCGACTACTATCACAAAGTACTCGGGGGAGACGAGACCGGAACTGTGGCTCACGGACTATCGGCTGGCCTGCCAACTGGGTGGAACGGACGATGATAATCTCATCATCCGCAACCTCCCCCTGTTCCTCTCCGACACCGCTCGAGCCTGGCTGGAGCACCTGCCTCCGGGGTAGATCTCCAACTGGGACGACCTGGTCCAAGCCTTCACCGGTAATTTCCAAGGCACGTACGTGCGTCCTGGAAACTCATGGGATCTCTGAAGCTACCGCCAGCAGCCGGGAGAGTCTCTCCGGGACTACATCCGGCGATTCTCGAAGCAGCGCACCGAGCTGCCCAACATCACCGATTCGGATGTCATCGGCGCGTTCCTCGCCGGCACCACCTGCCGCGACCTGGTGAGCAAGCTGGGTCGCAAGACCCCCACCAGGGCGAGCGAGCTGATGGACATCGCCACCAAGTTCGCCTCTGGCCAGGAGGCGGTTGAGGCCATCTTCCGGAAGGACAAGCAGCCCCAGGGCCGCCCACCGGAAGATGTTCCCGAGGCGTCAACTCAGCATGGCGCCAAGAAGAAAGGCAAGAAGAAGTCGCAAGCGAAACGCGACGCCGCCGACGTGGACCTTGTCACCGCCGCCGAGTACAAGAACCCTCGGAAACCTCCCGGAGGTGCCAACCTCTTCGACAAGATGCTCAAGGAGTCATGCCCCTATCATCAAGGGCCCGTCAAGCACACCCTTGAGGAATGTGCCATGCTTTGATGCCACTTTCACAAGGCCAGGCCACCCGCGGAGGGTGGCAAGGCCCTCGACGACGCTAAGAAGGAAGATCACAAGGCAGGAGAGTTCCCCGAGGTCCGCGACTGCTTCATGATCTATGGTGGGCAAGTGGCAAACGCCTCGGCTCGGTGCCGCAAGCAAGAGCATCAGGAGGTCTGCTCGGTAAAGGTGGCGGCGCCAGTCAACCTAGACTGGTCCGACAAGCCCATCACCTTCGACCAGGCCGACCATCCCGACCACGTGCCGAGCCCGGGGAAATACCCGCTCGTTGTCGACCCCATCATCGGCAACGTCAGGCTCACCAAGGTCCTCATGGACGGAGGCAGCAGCCTCAACATCATCTACGCCGAGACCCTCGGGCTCCTGCGGATTGATCTGTCCTCGGTCCGGACGGGCGCTGCGCCATTCCATGGGATCATCCACGGGAAGCGCGTCCAGCCCCTCGGACAACTCGATCTACCCGTCTGCTTTGGGACGCCCTCCAACTTTTGAAGGGAGACCCTCACGTTCGAAGTGGTCGGGTTTCGAGGAACCTACCACGCAGTGTTGGGGAGGCCATGCTACGCCAAGTTCATGGTCGTCCCCAACTACACCTACCTCAAGCTCAAGATGCCAGGCTCCAACGGGGTCATCACCATCGGGCCCACGTACCGACACGCGTACGAATGTGACGTGGAGTGCGTGGAGTACGCCGAGGCCCTCGCCGAGTCCGAGGCCCTCATCGCCGACCTGGAGAACCTCTCTAGGGAGGCGCCAGACGTGAAGCGCCACGCCGGCAACTTCGAGCCAGCGGAGACGGTTAAGTCTGTCCCTCTCGACCCCTGCAACGACGCCTCCAAGCAGATCCGGATCGGCTCTGAGCTCGACCCCAAATAGGAAGCAGTGCTCGTCGACTTTCTCCGCGCAAACGCCGACGTTTTCGTGTGGAGTCCCTCGGACATGCCCGACATACCGAGGGAAGTCGCCGAGCACTCGTTGGACATCCGAGCTGGAGCCCGACCCGTGAAGCAGCCTCTGCGCCGATTCGACGAAGAAAAGCGTAGAGCCATAGGCGAGGAGATCCACAAGCTAATGGCGACAGGGTTCATCAAAGAGGTATTCCATCCCGAATGGCTTGCCAACCCTGTGCTTGTGAGAAAGAAAGGGGGGAAATGGCGGATGTGTGTAGACTACACTGGTCTAAACAAAGCATGTTCGAAAGTTCCCTACCCTCTGCCTCGCATCGATCAAATCGTGGATTCCACTGCTGGGTGCGAAACCCTGTCTTTCCTCGATGCCTACTCAGGGTATCACCAGATCAGCATGAAAGAGTTCGACCAGCTCGTGACTTCTTTCATCACACCCTTCAGCATGTACTGCTATGTTACCATGCCATTCGGCTTGAGGAATGCGGGTGCAACGTACCAACGGTGCATGAACCATGTGTTCGGTGAACACATCGGCCGAACAGTCGAGGCCTACGTCGATGACATCGTAGTCAAGACGAGGAAAGCCTCTGATCTCCTTTCCGACCTTGAGGTGACATTCCGATGTCTCAAGGCGAAAGGCGTGAAGCTCAATCCCGAAAAGTGTGTCTTCGGGATTCCCCGAGGCATGCTCTTGGGGTTCATCGTCTCCGAGCGGGGCATCGAGGCCAAATCGGAGAAGATCGCAGCCATCACCAGCATGGGGCCCATCAAGGACTTGAAAGGCATACAGAGGGTCATGGGATGCCTCGCGGCTCTGAGCCGTTTCATCTCGCGCCTCAGCGAAAGAGGCCTGCCTCTGTACCGCTTCTTAAGGAAGGCCGAGTGCTTCGCTTGGACCCCTGAGGCCGAGGAAGCCCTCGGGAACCTGAAGGCGCTCCTCACGAACGCGCCCATCTTGGTGCCGGAGAAGCCCTCTTGATCTACGTCGCCGTGACCACTCAGGTGGTTAGCGCCGCGATTGTGGTTGAGAGACGAGAAAAGGGGCATGCATTGCCCGTCCAGAGGCCGGTCTACTTCATCAGTGAGGTACTGTCCGAGACCAAGATCCGCTACCCACAAATTCAGAAGCTGTTGTACGCAGTGATCCTGACGCGGCGAAAGTTGCGACACTACTTCGAGTCTCATCCGGTGACGGTGGTGTCATCCTTCCCCCTGGGGGAGATCATCCAGTCCCGAGAGGCCTCGGGTAGAATTGCAAAGTGGGCGGTGGAGATCATGGGCGAGACGATCTCATTCGCCCCCTGGAAGGCCATCAAGTCCCAGGTCTTGGCGGACTTCGTGGCTGAATGGGTCGACACCCAGCTCCCGACAGCTCCGATCCAACCGGAGCTCTGGACCATGTTTTTCGACAAGTCGCTGATGAAGACGGGGGCCGGCACGGGCCTGCTCTTCATCTCGCCCCTCGGGAAGCACCTACGCTACGTGCTACGCCTCCACTTCCCGACGTCCAACAACGTGGCTGAGTACGAGGCTCTGGTAAACGGGTTGTGAATCGCCATCGAGCTAGGGGTCTGACGCCTCGACGCTCGCGGCGACTCACAGCTCGTCATCGACCAAGTCATGAAGAACTCCCACTGCCGCGACCCGAAGATGGAAGCCTACTGCGATGAGGTTCGGCGCCTGGAAGAAAAGTTCTATGGGCTCGAGCTCAACCACATCGCCCGACGCTACAACGAGACTGCGGACGAGCTGGCTAAAATAGCCTTGGGGCGAACAACGGTTCCCCCGGACGTATTCTCCTGAGACCTGCATCAAGCCTCCGCCAAGACCGACGACACGCCCGAGCCCGAGAAGGCCTCGGCCCAGTCCGAGGTTCCCTCGGCATAGTCCGAGGTACCCTCGGCTCAGCCCGAGGCACCCTCGGCCCCCGAGGGTGAGGCACTGCGCATCGAGGGGGAGCGGAGTGAGGTCACACCTGATCGAAATTGGCAGACCCTGTACCTGCAATATCTCCACCGAGGAGATCTACCCCTCGACCAAGCCGAAGCTCGGCGAGTGGCGCGGCGTGCCAAGTCGTTCGTCTTGCTGGGAGATGAGAAGGAGCTCTACCACCGCAGCCCCTCGGGCATCCTCCAGCGATGCATTTCCATCGCCGAAGGTCAGGAGCTCTTACAAGAGATACACTCGGGGGCTTGCGGCCATCACGCAGCACCTCGAACCCTTGTTGGAAACGCCTTCCGACAAGGTTTCTACTGGCCGACGGCGGTGGCCGACGCCACTAGAATTGTCCGCACCTGCGAAGGGTGTCAGTTCTACGCGAGGCAGATCCACCTGCCCGCTCAGGCTCTGCAGACCATACCCATCACCTGGCCGTTTGTTGTGTGGGGTCTAGACCTAGTCGGCCCCTTGTAGAAGGCACCCGGGGGCTACACGCACCTGCTGGTCGCCATCGACAAATTCTCCAAGTGGATCGAGGTCCGACCCCTAAACAGCATCAGGTCCGAACAGGCGGTGGCGTTCTTCACCAACATCATCCATCGCTTTGGGGTCCCGAACTCCATCATCACTGACAACGGCACCCAGTTCACCGGCAGAAAGTTCCTGGACTTTTGCAAGGATCACCACATCCGGGTGGACTGGGCCGCCGTGGCTCACCCCATGACAAATGGGCAGGTAGAACGTGCCAACGGCATGATTCTGCAAGGACTCAAGCCTCGGATCTACAACGACCTCAACAAGTTTGGCAAGCTATGGATGAAGGAGCTCCCCTCGGTGGTCTGGAGTCTGAGGACGACGCCGAGCCGAGCCACGGGCTTCACACCATTCTTTCTAGTCTATGGGGCCGAGGCCATCTTGCCCACAGACTTAGAATACGGTTCCCCGAGGACGAGGGCCTACGCCGACCAAAGCAATCGAGCCAACCGAGAAGACTCACTGGACCAGCTAGAAGAGGCTCGGGACATGGCCTTACTACACTCGGCGCGGTACCAGCAGTCCCTGCGACGCTACCACGCCCAACGGGTTCGGTCCCGAGACCTCCAGGTGGGTGACCTGGTGCTTCGGCTGCGACAAGACGCCGAGGGCGGCACAAACGCCTCCCTGGGAAGGGCCGATCGTCGTCGCCAAAATTCTGAAGCCCGGAACATACAAGTTGGCCAACAGTTAAGGCGAGGTCTACAGCAACGCTTGGAACATCCAACAGCTACGTCGCTTCTACCCTTAAGATGCTTCCAAGTTATTCGTACACCCCGTTCACACACAAAGTCTGGTCATCAAGGAAGGGTCAGCCTTGCCTCGGCAAAGCCCGACCCTCCCTCGGGGGCTAGAAGGGGGAACCCCCTCTGCGTCGAAATTTTCCTCGAAAAAAGAAAAAAATCTTTCCTGCTAGAATGCCTTTCGTGCTTTTCGACTACTTCAAAAGTGGATCCTGAAAACGACGGAGTACACGTAAGCAGCCAAGGCTGACCGAGCCGAGGGACTCCTACGCCTCCGGGATACGGATACCTCACTCATCACCTTCTGCGATAAGTAACTCGCGCTCGGATAAGTGATTCCGCGGACCGAACAAGTCTTCACGCTCGAAAGCTCCTCTGCCGGAACGATTTTTCGGGCCTTCTCGACTGCGACGGTGACAGAACCCTATGGACGAGTAAGAGTGCGCGTAAGCAGCAAGGCTGACCGAGCCGAGGGATTCCTACGCCTCCGGGATACGGATACCTCACTCATCACATTCCGTGAAAAGCAACTCTCGCCCGAACAAACAATTCTGTTACTGACAAATAAGTCTGGATACTCGAAACAAGAGGAAAAGAAACGCAGCTTTACAACACAACGACAGTGTGTTTGAGCCTCGGCGGCCGCAGAAAACATACACACACTACAAGACAACCCGATCCTGCAGGCTCGAACGTCGACAGTTGAAGGGGGCAGCAGCACCCTCGGCGTCAACTACACCTTCGGCGAGGTCTGATCTAGCCTCGGACGGCGACGCAGTTGGAGGATCTCCACTCTGAAGGGCGACATCAGCACCACACCCGGGCCATCGCCGCCAGGGTCTTCTCCAGGAGTCCGGCTCGAGCAGACGGCTCGGCCGGCCACCCCGAGGCTTCGGCCAGCTGACCCCCGGAGACATCAGCCCGGCTTGTGGCCTCGGCAGCTCAACTCCGGCGTCGGTCCCACCAGTGGACGACCCGGCCAGGCTCTGGCCGACCACATCTTCTTTTCGAAGCCAACTCTGCCTCTATCCGTGCTGACACCGCTACCTCCGGCTTTGGCTCATCAAAGAGTGGCCGAGGGGTTCCTTTAACTAAGCAAGAGAAGCCTCGGACAGCAAGGCCGACCGAGCCGAGGGACTCCTACGCCTCCGGGATACGGATACCTCACTTGTCACCTTCGCACAAGGCGACTCACGCTTGGTGAAGCGGTTCAGATAACCAACAGGCGAGTCTTAGTGCTCGAAGTGAAGAAAAAACACGGCTCCACGCCGAAAATACATACATGTTCAGGCCCCGACAGCCGCAATGAACAAGACACCGGCACTCAAAGTGCCATTACAAACGGAACACCGGTTCCACCTCCGCAGGTACGAACAACCCCGCACGATAGGGGGGCCTGCGGAGCAACAGAAGACCGATGAACGGCTCGCCGTCACCCGCTCCAGCAGCGGCAACGACGACGACTTCTGCTCTGGGGGGCCGAACAGCAGCAGCGATGACCTCAGGGCGGATGCTGCTGCCATGAGGCCCTCACCCATGCCCTCACTCGAGAGGCAAGGACGGGCAGAAGGCCGTAGAGTTGGAGGTCAGTCCGTGGGCGGCACCGACTAGCTCGTCGGCGGAGGAACCTCTTCTGGCTGCCGTGGAGGAAGGCGGCGCCGGGAGTGGCTCCGAAGCCACTCGGCTCAGAGAGCCGGGCACGCGGCAGCTGCCAACGCCACGAACGGCGAACGCCCTTCCCCCCGATCACTGAGGGAAGGAGCGGGCCGCCGCCTGCGCAGGGATCGACCCCAACTCGGCACACTCCCCTCCCCAGCACTGATGATGAACATCCTTGAAGCTGAGGGAGGGGCAGAGGCCGCAGCCCGGTTCGCTTCTCCCCGCCATCAAGCTGGAGGTCACCGTCTTGGGTGACCACCAGCGAGGGGATGCAGCCGGGCTGCATGATGAAAATCCTTGAAGCCGAACGATGGCTAAAAGGTACCAACTTCCACGAAGTTGCGTTCCTCCAACGACAAGGCAGAAGGATTGCGGGCGTCCCCCATCCGGGGGCTCAGAAGGTGGAAAGACACGATGCATAAGGGAGCGCGAAGACATGGCCGCCTTTCAAGGAGGTCACCCTCCTTTTAAAGGCGACTCTCCCCGCTTGCGTCCCCAGCCGTCGTGGGCTGAGTCTTCTCCAACACACTCCAAAGTCCTCCCCCTATGGCACGGGGGTTGGGCCCCACGCATCATGCAAGCTGGTCCAGGGTAGAAGGAGCCAAATCGCCGCGCGCAGGGCATGCAGCTGCCCAGTGGTTACAAGCATTCCTCCACTTTCGGCCAGACCAACGGGTGAAAGGGTGGACAGCCGTGCAGTCGGCATGCAACCGCGCCAAGTGGGTGCGCCCCTTCGACTCCAACACACCCAGCATGGAGGCCCAGGCCCACGCGTCATGCAACCGGCGTGCCGGTTGCTACGTGCGAGCAACTGCACCGCCACCCGCACCACTACCGCGCCTCCTCGACTGCGGAACCAGTACCGCGACTTGAGGCAACCCTGCGTATGACCCAGCAGTGCCAGCCAGGCGCGACGGTCAATATGGTCAAAAATGGGCCAGCAATAATGGCAGTGGCAGGCGGGCAGGAGCAGCGGTCACGTCGTCAGCCAAGCTTACGTCCCATCCAAGGGCAGCGAGAGAACCCTCTCTCACGGCGTGAAGACGGCGCGCCCGTGATCCGTTCCTCGAACGGCTCGCACACGCGCAACGACCGCCTCGTGAACCACTCGCCCCGTCGCATTAACTCCGCGGTGGGACAGGTGGCGCCTCAGGCAGGAGAAGCAAGCGACGCTTCGCCTTCGCCATAATGACCGCGTCGAAAAAGGTACGCCACGTCATTCGATTTCGTATCCTTTTCCTCTTTCTCTCTCTTACAACAGGGACCGGGAAAGGGGGATACCCCAAAAAGGATCCTTCTCCGTGAAGGAAACAGGCCCCGAGCCTCCCTACTGATCAGAGGTTCAAAGGCTGGCCCCTCGGAGGGGTTCAACGGCCGCCTCAGAGCACCTAGGTTCTGCGCCCACTACTGGTCAGAGGTTCGATGGCCGGCCCCTCGGAAGGGTTCAACGGTCGCCTCAGGCCACTCGGGCTCCGCGCCCACTACTGCTCAGGGGTTCGTAGGCTGGCCCTCGAAGGGTTCACAGTCGCCTCAGACACAGAGCGAGGGACGACCCTGGGTACGTTCGATACATAACCAAGGCTCGGGCTATGCTCCCGAGGTACCCTAGGATATTTCCGAGACCAGCAGGAACGATCTTGTAACGGAATCCCATCAGAGGGAGGCATCGAGCCCTCGGACCCCGTCAAAAGGGGACCGGGTCCGGCAGATCACCCGCAGGTACTTTTGGAGCGCGCCTCCGGGCCTCTAGCCGACCCCTAACAAATGGGGCACGGGCGTCCACTCGGATTACCCGCCAGCAGCTCACCGGAGACACCATGTTCGGCGCCCTCCGAGGGCAACATGGCGCTTTCCCCCCCTCCTCCTTGCGGAAAGGCGACGCAGGGGCGTATGTAAAAAAGTCGAGTCTGTCCTTGACCGTCCTCTCGCCCTGTGCAGAGGCTCGGGGGCTGCTCTCGCAAACCCGGCTCCGGCCAACCCGTTGACAGCGTCAACATACCAGCCCGAGAACTTGGGACCCGACCGTGCACCCGGGCTACGGCCAGCTCGCATGAGGGAACAACTAGACCAGCCGAAGTGTTGCGAAACGCACTAAGACCTCGAAGGAGTCAAACTACTCCTCCGAGGCCTCGAGGGCTACACCAGGCGGGTGCGCTCGTGCACACCCACCGGAACAAAATGCAACCAAAAAAGGTTGGTCCCCTTGCAAAAAAGTGCGGCAAAAGCCTCCAAGCGAGTATTAACACTCCCTTCGAGGCTCGGGGGCTACTGTCGGGGACCATAATTAGGGGTACCCTCAAGACTCCTAAATCTCAGCTGGTAACCCCCATCAGCACAAAGCTGCAAAGGCCTGATGGGTGCGATTAAGTCAAGGATCGGTCCATTCGAGGGACGCGATCACGCCTCGCCCGAGCCCAGCATCGGGCAAGGGCAGCCGACCCCGGAGGATCTACGTCTCGCCCGAGGACCCCCTCCAGCAACGGACACACCTTCGGCTCGCCCGAGGCCCAGTCTTCACCAAGAAGCAACCTTGGCCACATCACCACGCCAACCGACCAAATCGTAGGGGCATTCAATGCAAAGGTGGCCTGACACCTTCATCCTGACGCACGCCCTCCAGTCGATAGAGCCGAAGTGACCGCAGTCACTTCGCCGCTCCACTGACCGGTCTGACAAGAGGACAGCGCCGCCTGTGCCGCTCCGACTACTGAGCCACTCGACAGGATGAGACTGACAGCAGCCAAGTCCGGCCCTAGGCGCCGTGGGAAACTCCGCTCCGCCCGACCCCAGGGCTCAGACTCGGGCTCGGCCCCGGAAGACGACGAACTCCGCTTCGCCCGACCCCAGGGCTCGGACTTGGGCTCAGCCCCGGAAGACGACGAACTCCGCTTCGCCCGACCCCAAGGCTCGGACTCGGGCTCAGCCCCGGAAGACGACGAACTCCGCTTCGCCCGACCCCAGGGCTCGGACTCGGGCTTAGCCCCGAAGGACGACGAAGTCTGCCTCGCCTGACCCTAGGGCTCGGACTCAGCCCTGGCCTCAGCCGACGGTCTCCGCCTCGTCCGACCCGGGGGCTCGGACTTGACCTCGACCTTGGAAGACAGACTCGACCTCGACCTCGGAGGAGCCTCCACCTCGCCCAACCTAGGGCACGGACCGACCACGTCAACAGGAAGCGCCATCATTACCCTACCCCAAGCTGACTCAGGCTACGGGGAACAAGACCGGCGTCCCATCTGGCTCGCTCTACTATACGAGTAATGATGGCGCCCTGCATGCCCTGTGACGACGGTGGCTCTCAGCCCCCTTACGAAAGAAAGAGGACGTCAGCAAGGACTCGACAGCCCCGACAGCTGTCCTTCCGCCAGGCTCCAGTGCTCCTCCGACGGCCACGACACCGCACGAACTGGGTGCCAAAACCTCTCCGGCTGCCACGATGGCATGTACTTAGGGCGCTAGCTCTCCCCCGCTAGACACGTTAGCACATTGCTACACTCCCCATTGTACACCTGGATCCTGTCCTTACGCCTGTAAAAGGAAGGTCCAGGGCCCTCTTACAGAGGGTTGGCCGCGCGGGGAAGGACGGGACGGCGCTCGCGCAAGGCTGCTCGCTCCCTCCCGCGTGGACGCTTGTAACCCCCTACTGCAAGCGCACCCGACCTAGGCGCGGGGCTAACATGAAGGCCGCGGGTTCCACCTCCCACGCCTGTCTCCCTCCGGCTGCTCTCTCCCCCCTTCGTGTTCCGCCTCGCGTCGACCCATCTGGGCTGGGGCACGCGGCGACGATTCACTCGTCGGTCCAGGGACCCCCCGGGTTTCGAAACACCGACAAGTTCGTCGCTGACGACTCACCAGACAGTCCGGTGAATTATAGCCGTCAATTCTCGAGAGCAGCCGGTTCACTGTCAGCCATCCTGCGCCACCGGACACTGTCCGGTGCGCCAGGCCCGAGCTGGTGTTGGCTGTACACAGCCAACTCTTCTTCAATTCAAATCTTCTTCTTTTGGCTCTGTTTCTAGCACTTGGATACACATGTTAGTACTAAAAAACAATTCACTAAGTCCAAAAATATACCTTGTCTTTGATTTGCACTTCTTGCTCGTTTAGCACACATAAGAGTTCAAAACATTTGTGTTGGACATTTAATCACCAAAATAATTATAGAAATGGCCCAAGGGCACATTTCCCTTTCACTTTCCCGACGCAGGCGCCCTCCACGGCACGGGCTTCCTCGGCTCTGTGGGCAAGCCGGCTGCCGCACGAGTGTGCAGGCAGGCCGCCGCTGCCTCGTGAGCGTGCGTGAAATCTGGATCCGCGTAGGCGTCGCCCAAAGGCACCCTGCCACCGGCTCTCGTCTTCTGCGTCTTCGACGTGAGCAGCCTTCATGCAGGCACGTTGCGCATTCCTGGCTCCCTCTGTCGCGTGTCGTCGCCCGCAACGAGCGCGACCGAGCCCTTTTGATCTCCTTGCCACGCTCGCCGTACCTACGCATTGCATCTCATCGATGGCGTCACCATGTTTCTTGCTCCGACGAGTAGGCCGTTGTTTGCCTTCGCCTGAGCCACCCATCAGTGCCTCCTACCAACTTCAAGCTTCTTCTCTCATCGGTGTCCACCCCCTTTCTAGGCTCGGCATAGGCCCCTCCCTGCCTAGACCCGCCCCGTCGCCGTCCCCCCTTCATCACCGCCATCGTTGGTTCCGTCGCTGCCGTGGCCTTTCCGGCCGGATCTTGGTTGTTGTGACCTTCCTGGCTAGATCCACCATCCCTTTGGCAGGATCCCCATCTTTGTGGCTGGATTTGTCGTTGTTGTGGCCTTCCCGGTCGGATTCGCCGTTGCCCCTTCTAATCTGCCGCAGGCATGGCCACCCTGACCGGCGCAGACGCGTGCGCTGCCGCCGACCTCCCTAGCGGGGCTCCTCGACGATCAGACGCAAAAAGAAGCACGAAGGCCCAGAGGCTACTGCTCAGTGGCGGACTAGGCGCCCAGGCACCGCAGGCCACAACATGGGCTGCCTCGTCAGTCAAAGAGTGCAAATCAAGTCTAAATATATGAGCTCTAGATAGAAGCAAGCAAGCACTAAAGTGTAAGCACAGGCACAAACGATTGTTGTGTAATCTTGCCTAGGCTATCTTTAATTCCTGGGTCAGCCACTGGTGCTGCTGTCGCTTTTGCATCGCCCCACCGACCGTTAACGCTCGAACATCGACCCCTCTTGAAGAATAAGCTACTGTTGTGTGTCTCCCAACCACGACCACCTCGACTTTGGCTACCTCGACATGCAGGGGCTATCGTCTTATTGGAGTACACACCGGTCTCTACTCCACCCGCAACATTCACACCCTCACGACGCTGCGACTACGGGGGGATTTGAACCCATCAGCTTCTACCTTTGGCTTCTACTCCAGTAGCGGTGCGCCCATTGCGACTGTGGGGGGATGTTAGATAGTGTGTGTACTCTGTGTGTGTAGGTCGACACTATTGTTAGGCTGCCGACCCATTAGAGTTAGGATTCTAAGTCTATATATATCCCATCTCCTATGCAATACAAAAAGCATTTCATTCTCCTACAGTGGCCAAGAGGGGAGGTTCCTGGCTTGAGGTTGACCGACGAGGACGTCGGTCTTCTAAGGGGCCCAAGGTTTAATAGAGTTAATATAGTACTCATATAAACAAGGTGCATCTTATTTTTCAGAAGGGTATCTTGAAAAAACCTTTAGGTTAAGCGTGCTTGACCTATAACAATCTTGGAATGGGTGTGTTGACACCTTTTTGGAGGCGTCAATTACTCAAGAGAACCAGCGGCGGTGCTCTCTGGTCAGGCGCGGACGGTCCGTGGCCCAGGGCCGGACGGTCCGCGACCTGGCGCGAGGCGGCGGTGCTCTCTGGTCAGGCGCGGACGGTCCGCGGCACAGGGCCGGACGGTTCGCGACCTGGTGCAGGAGCTCGGGTTCCCTGCCTAACGGCCGGACGGTCCGCGCCCTAGGGCCGGACGGTCCGCGCGTGCGCAGGGGCGGCGGAAGATCGCCGGCGGCGCCTGGATCTCGCTCCCGGGAGGGACCCCGTCGGGGAGGAAAGATCCTAGGAGTTGTCTAGGCTCGGGTAGACCGACCTAGACTCCTCTAATCGACATAGAGTCGAAGAGAGACAGAGAATTTGGGGATTGGAAGGCTAAACTAGGGCTAAACTAGAACTACTCCTAAGATAAAATGTGAAATAGAAGTTGTATTGATTCGATTGATGATTACAAATCGGCCGTATACCTCTCTATTTATAGAGGAAGGGGGCTGGACCCTTTACAAACTAATTTCCGAGCTTATCCCACGATTTTAGCTAACAACCGTAGCACAAAACTCGGAACCCTAATCTGTTCTGCGCACGCGCGGACCGTCCGGCCCACAGGCGCGGACCGTCCGGACCGCGAACCGTCCGGCCTCAGGGCCGGACCGTCCGCACGCTCAAATTGGTGCTCAACATATGCCCCCTGCCTTTTGGTGGAGCTGAGCGAACCAAAAGCAGCTAACATATGCCCCCCTGCGGTTTTCTTAGGCATCTTGCCACTTACTAGGATGGTACACAATGGTCTTGGTCTCGGACGTGACCCCTTTAGCTTTGATCGAACTGTCGGTCCCAACACCGTCGAGCGTCATACTGATCCTGACCAATCTGTCACCTAGCTTTTCCTAATTTTCCAAGTGTTCTGGCGTAGCTTCGTAGTCGACCAGGTCTTCTCCTTGCAGGTCATCTTCCTCCATGGGTGTCGGCACGCCGTTGCAGGTGTCATGGTTTGTTGCGGATGAGTCGACCTCAGGGGTCGGACGGTCCGCGTCCTGTACGGTTGGTCCGGTCTTTATAGCCGGACTGTCTGCTATACCTGCAAAGAGCTGCACAGTTGCTGTTTTATTTTCTGTCTTTATGGCCGTTTGATTTTCCTCAACGGCCTTTGGTCTCCATCTCTTTTGTGGTGGCGGATACTGCGGATGTGTGTCATTGAATATTTTTTCCGCCTCCTTCTCTTGATTCTCCTTTGCTCTAAGGCGTTGTAATTTTCGCTTTTGCGATCGTGTCAATTCCGATGGGCACCATCGGGGCATGGAGTATTTTGGATCGGCTATTTTATTGACAGTCGTACTTTCTTTTTGTTTCTGTTGGCCGATTCACCGAAAATCATCGGCCCTTCGTTATTTTGTTGTACGACGACATCTGTCGTTCCTATTTTAATGACGTCTCCCTTTTTCGTACTGTTGGAGGTTGTAGCTGTATGCCCCCCTGCCGGATTAGTCAGCCTTTGGGGCTGAATTGTTCGGCAATCTTGCTGGGCCTGTGCTCGTGGACCAGATTGAGGGGCTCTCAATCGGTCTTGTACTGGAGGTGTCAACCTATTGAATACAGATGTTTGGGGTGCCCCCCAAGCGGGGTACTGTGGCATCCCAAATGGGTATGGTGGCATGCCCCACATTTGATTTGGGACGTATGGTGGAGGTATGTATGTGTATGAATATGGCATAGGTGGATATGGTGGTGGAGGTGTCCATGCAGGTATGTTAGGTCTTGATTGAACATTATGACCTCCCGTCCTTTCCGATTGGTGTGGTGGTCCAATCGGCCTAACCTGCCGTCGCACCTGGGTGGGTAAGCGAGGTCCCTTTGGTGGCCGGTCGCTGGGGCCAGCCTTCTTTTTCACATATTTAGACAATAATTGATCAAAGGTCGGGCTAGATTTTACCAACCGACCAGTTGCCTTGAACGTGTTAGTTTTCCACGTACCTATTTCTGGTCGTCGTGGTTTGAAGGTACGTGGTCGCCGCGGCTCTCCGACGTTGCCGGACCGTCCGCCAGAACGCTTCGGACCGTCCGGTGATGTTACGGACCGTCCACGCCTAGACACCGGACCGTCCGTGATGCGTAGTATGGGTTCTCGCGCATATCCCCTTGTCTGTGCTTGCCCCCCAGTGCTGGAGTTTGTGATGGTTACCTTCAGTGTCTCCCCTCCATCAGGAGTCTTCTCGGCCATCACTTTCCTGCAAGAAATTTTGTTGTTTCCATCGGCCTCCTGTGTGTTGCCGATGATGACTTCTTTGTCTTTGCCCTTATCGGCTGTGTTGGGCCGAATTAGGACCTTTTTGCCATTAAAGTCGATCATATTCATTGGGAAGGGCTCTGTGTCCTCCTGAAATTTCAATCGTCCCTCGTTAATGGCCGATTGGATTTGTCGTCAGAACACATTACAATCATTAGTGGCATGGGAAAATGAGTTGTGCCACTTGCAGTATGCGCGACGCTTTAGTTCGTCGGCAGGTGGAACGATATAATCAATTTTAATGTTACCATTTTTAGTAATTCATCAAATATCTTATCACATTTGCCGACATTAAATGTAAACTTAACCTCCTCCTGCCGTTCATTCCGAACTGACTGCAAGGAGGAGCAGGCCGAAGATTTGGCCTGCTCGGGCCAAACTATTTCGGCAGTGTAAACTTTCTTTGGTTCATCGTCCGAACTACTTTGATTGTGTTCTACTATATGGATATTATGATGAACCGTTTTGACTAGTTCTTTGCTTTGGCTTTCACAAGCCGAAGCTCTCTGATGTAATTGTGCTAGAGTAAAGAACTGGATGCCTTCTAATCTCTCTTTTAAATAATAGCGCAATCCATCAAAGGCTATTTCCGCCAGTTGTTTATCTGTTAAATGAATTTAAAAGCATCGGTTTCTCGTATCCTGGAATCTCCGGATATAATTACTAACCGATTCATCCTTTTCTTGTCGTAGAGCCACTAAGTCTACTAAATCTAGCTCATAATCGCCAGAGAAGAAATGTTCATGAAATTTTTGTTCTAAATCTCCCCACGACAAAATGGAATTAGGAGGGAGCGTGGCATACCATGTGAATGCAGTCCCTGTTAAAGATAATGAAAATAAACGTACACGGAATGCTTCGGTGTTGGCCAATTCTCCTAACTGTGCTAAGAACTGGTCTATGTGCTCACACGTGCTCTTTTCTTGGTCACCCGAAAACTTTACGAATTCGGGTATTTTGGTCCCCTGTGGGTATGGGAGTCGGTCAAACTTGCTATCATAAGGTCTCCGATATGACTGCCCCCCGGGGACTATACTAACTCCGAGCTTATCTCGGGACGCCCCAGCTATTTCCTCCCTTACTATATCGATGGCAGCCGATGGGAGACCACCGGCTCTTTGATCCAATATGGGTGAGTTTGTTTGGATGTTGGTATGTTGTTTTCCTCCCCATTGGTTTGGGTTTTGCGGCGCGTTAATGCATGCCCTATGAGGCTCATAGGACTGGCCATTCCTTTCTGGCCTTCTAGGGGCCAGAAAGTTCTCACTCTCACGGGTTTGATAGATTATATTATGATGCTGTTGTGTCGTATGGTGAGATGGGGAGTCTAGCTAGGACGGATACGGAGTTAGATATCCATCCTCCTTAAAAAACTCTGTGTCGGACCGTCCGGTTAGATACGCGGATCGTCCGACTCCGTGTGCGGACTGTCCGGCCATGTGGCCGGACCGTCCGACATTATATTCGGGCTGTCTGGCGTCATACGCAGACGGTCCGAATGGGTTATCTAGGGTTTGTACGGCATGTGGCGGCTTGGGTGCAGGTCTCGGTAATTCGCTTTTAAAAATAGGATCAGCCGCTACTGGCCCGGACGGTCCGCGCCCATGTGCAGACGGTCCAGACATGCGCAGATCGGCAAATTTATCGCCGATGTGCGTGGGAGGCTGTCGTTGCCTAGGGTACATGTCCATCGGCATCCCATAAAGGGGTTGTGACTGGTCGTGCCAACCTGTAGCCGATGAATTATGTGTGTATTCCCTCCATTCAACCTCGTGCGAAGAAAGATTTGCCGTAGTAGACTTATCAAGCGCACGCACTAGACGTTTATGATCATTTTGTATATCCCCTACGATACGTTGCAACTGTTCTCGCTGTTCGTCTATGTAAGCTTTAAGAGATTGGAGTTCGTTGGTGCTACTTACATTGGGGATATCTGGTGTGGGTCGGAACGAAGCCGGATCCGTCGCCCGATGTCGGACGACCTTGTTGTTCCTGTCCACTTTGAAGTTGGTCAAGAACTTTGCTTTTGCTTCTTGGATCAGCTGCTCCTGGCGCTCCTCGAACAGGAGCTGTTCTTCAGCCGGCAAGGTCTCCCATGTCGGTTTGATGATATTGCTGGTGGAAACCTGAGAGCTATCTTTTGAACCGGCCATTGAGGCCGATTTGATAGGTCTATATGTGTTGTCCCCAGCGGAGTCGCCAAAAAGTATGTTGACACCTTTTTGGAGGTGTCAATTACTCAAGAGAACCAGCGGCGGTGCTCTCTGGTCAGGCGCGGACGGTCCGTGGCCCAGGGCCGGACGGTCCGCGACCTGGCGCGAGGCGGCGGTGCTCTCTGGTCAGGCGCGGACGGTCCGCGGCACAGGGCCGGACGGTTCGCGACCTGGTGCAGGAGCTCGGGTTCCCTGCCTGACAGCCGGACGGTCCGCGCCCTAGGGCCGGACGGTCCGCGCGTGCGCAGGGGCGGCGGAAGATCGCCGGCGGCGCCTGGATCTCGCTCCCGGGAGGGACCCCGTCGGGGAGGAAAGATCCTAGGAGTTGTCTAGGCTCGGGTAGACCGACCTAGACTCCTCTAATCGACGTAGAGTCGAAGAGAGACAGAGAATTTGGGGATTGGAAGGCTAAACTAGAACTACTCCTAAGATAAAATGTGAAATAGAAGTTGTATTGATTCGATTGATGATTACAAATCGGCCGTATACCTCTCTATTTATAGAGGAGGGGGGCTGGACCCTTTACAAACTAATTTCCGAGCTTATCCCACGATTTTATCTAACAACCGTAGCACAAAACTCGGAACCCTAATCTGTTCTGCGCACGCGCGGACCGTCCGGCCCACAGGCGCGGACCGTCCGGACCGTGGACTGTTCGGCCTCAGGACCGGACCGTCCGCGCGCTCAAATTGGTGCTCAACAGGGTGGCCGACCGAAAAGTTTTCTCGGGTGTGCATGAGTAAAAACAAAGTGTGCACAAAAAACTCATGTTGGTTTGTGGGATGATATATGATTCCAGAGGACTATCAGGAGTAAGTACCACCGGTCCGGAAGTGGACGGAGTGTTACAATTTGAATTTGAACATGAAAATCCAGCAACATATGTTACTCTAGCCAATATTTATGCGTCAGTTGGTAAGAGTGCATGTGTTTCTGTTTGGGGATAAGTTGCATCCTCAAGCTGAAGAAATATATGCTCTTCTGAAGAAGCTGTATGTGAAAATGAAGGAAGAAAGGTGTGTGGCATACATCGGATTTGTTGTCCATGATGTACAAGACAAGCACAAACAGCAAGACATTGTTTATCTTAGTGAGCGGCTTGCTGTTGCTTTTGGAATCATTGTCACTCCGAAGGGTGCTCCTATCAAGGTTTTTCAAGAATCCGCGCATTTGTGGGGGCTGAGTTGTTCGTGCAGGGATTATGGTAATCTGTGCTGCATATACAAGGAAATGGTTTTGACTTTTTGAGACCGGAAATGACTAATGTCAATGTACGGCATTGTTTGGGAAATCAACTTTTTTGCGGTACCTAGGCAAACAGCAACAAAATGGCACTTGAACCTTTCCTTCTGCAAATTCTGTGGCCTTCTGTCTCGAGAGATCTGCCATGGAACTCTAAACACTCATTTCGCTTGTTCCTTTGCAGATGAGCATGCACTGATGCACATGCTCCAGCTGTTTCTTTTGTCAAATGCAAAAGAAAGGCGAGGGACTCACGACCTGACGAATATCTGCTACGCAAACCTACATGAATATAGGCTTCACTAAACGTTGCACATCCCATCTGTTTGCTGAAGTAGCAAAGTCGATGTCTTTCCTTTTGCTGCTCGTTGTTAGTAACAGATCATGCAAGTAAGGAGAATGGAATTTGTGGTGTTAAGTTTGGCAGCGAAAGCTGTTTTGCAATGTTTTTACTTGGATCCATGTGTAATATGGAGTATCACCATGAAAGAAATTAAGGCAACCACAATTCAAAAGGCGGAACAGGGTGGCTATATTTCAAGCAAACGAGTAGCACAATGGCCTACTTTGAACGAACAACTGGAAGCTTTTTCACAGAACAAGGCAATAACTCTACTGCCCCTGGTGTATTTCACAGACAAAGTAATCACAAGAAACTTTATTCTGCATCTAATAAACTACAGTAGGTTTTGCAATAGAAAGTCAGTCAGATGAATCGCAGGATTTCAGAAATCTGTACAGTGCATTGTATTTGATAAGTATGACATCGGGAATGGGAAATCACATTACAAGAGTTCACATAAATATAATCAAGAGGCTTTCTTATATCTGTATCTGACAGCACAACCCATATAAACTATCAAATTTACAAAGCTTATCCCTGCAATTAACCAAAAGAACCGGTCGAGATGGCCTTCATTCAGATTGTCAGGTATCCATCCAGGATCTCCTCCCTGAGTTGTAATGTACGACACCAATGTCAGTATGATGGAGCTTATATAGCTTCCCAGTGAGACTGTAATAAGTGCAAGTGCACTACATAAACTCCTCATGGCATCTGGGGCCTGATCGTAAAAGAACTCAACTTGACCAATACAAGTAAACACCTCAGCAGCGCCCACCAAGAAATATTGTGGTATTTGCCAAAGAATGCTCATTGGAACAGCAGCCTTCTCATGAATGAGACCTTCAGACCTGGCAATCTCTAAACGCTTCAACTCAACTAGAGCTGCAGATACCATCGCGAGAATGGACAGGACTAATCCAATTCCCATCCGCTGTAGCTCAGAAAAACCCTTCTCCCTTCCAGTGAATTTTCTAGCTAGTGGCACCAGGATGCGGTCATAGAGTGGGACCCACATGATGACGCTGATTACATCAAAAGTGGAGAGAGATGCAGGAGGAATGTTGAAAGACCCAATGCGCTTGTCAAGAACCATGCCCTGCTCTATGAACATGGAAGAGTTTTGGGCATAAACAGCACTGAATATGATAGTAGTAGCCCAAATGGGAAACATTCTTATTAGGATCTTCAATTCTTCCACCTGGGTAACTGTGCAAAGCTTCCATGGGTCGGTAAAGGATTCACTCTTCAGATCAGCAGATGAGATAACAGCAGCTCTATCAAGGAACCTAAACACAAGAGAGGTAGATAAAATATTATAGTAGCCACACAATAAAAGATATGAAATCCACAAATCAAGCTCCTTACACGGCATAACATACTTGAAAAAAAATACAATTATGCAAGTAACACGTGTCTGGTCCTCCTGAGCCTTAAGTTATGTTACTCAGTTACAATCGTTGCATTTACAAGCAAGCATTTAACAAGATCACAAGTACACAGTAACATGTGTCACGGTGCATTTGCTTCCTCCACGGAGTTTCAGATTAATTTGGATTACTATTGACTGCTGAGTAGTGAGTATTGAGAATTAGGTGGCAGCCACTATTTCTATTGTCGGATATCTTGTAGAACTACAACATACTACTACTCTTTGTCATAAACTCACAAACAAGTGTTGTTTAGGACATTAGCAATTTGAAAGTCTCCTAAAAGGCAGCTTTCACAACTAATTTCTGCTGCAATATAATGTTACCATAATAATTTTTAAGATAAATAAACTCATACCATTATTTCATTCAAGATATGAAATATATTGCAGCCAAAGTATGGACGATTCAATTTTACTGGAGGAATTATCATGCTTGTTTGATCCTATCAATAATTCCTAATTCTTTTTCATTGTATTTATGTACTAATTTTCCAGTATCCTCAAGTTGAAATAATAAAAACTTTGCAGTGAAGTTCAATGTCTTTATGACATATAAGTACTGTCATTTCCAAATATTCCATAAATGTTGCATCACATGATACTGAAACTAAAGAAGTGATTGCATTGCAGAAAATTAGAATTACTCGAGCTCATTTGTGTGCTCCAGCTTCCGGCTTCCTTCAATTGCTGAAGTTTGGCCATCAACTTCATATAGGAGAGATGTATCATGTGGCACTTCAATGTGCCACTTATGAAATGCTGCTATAACCACCTGGCACACTCTTGTGAGTGGACTCCCACTAGGTTTTTGGAATCTGTACTTATTTGAAGCTGAGAAGAAGAATGAAATAGCTAAGGCCATGAATATAGTAGGAATCGCAAAGCCTATTCCCCAACCAGTGTTATCTTGTATCCACACTATCATAGTGCCTGATATGAATGAACCAATATTTATACAGAAGTAGAACCAATTGAAGAATGAACCCTTCTTAGCTCTCTCTGCTTGGTCAGTGTCATCAAATTGATCAGCTCCAAAGGAGGAGACACAAGGTTTGATACCTCCAGTCCCTAGGGCAATCATATAGAGGCCAACAAAAAATATGCCATACTGAAGTAAGCTTGCTTCTGGACAAACTGTCCTTAAACATGAAGGTGGCTGCAACGCTGGGACTGATGCAGAAAGCGTTAAAATAGCCAGGCCCTTTAGTAAAGAAAAAAGAGGTTATACACTTGATTTAAATAGTGTTTAAGGCAAGGGTAGACATTTTTTCACATGATAAAAAATATAAGAAAATGAAATATTTAAATGCTCAAGTTAGTCTGAATCTAACACTAATTATGGAATCTAATAGCATACATGTTCTTTTTTAATAAAGGCTATCCAAAAAATATTAAGTAGCATACGCCACAAAGATTTTATTTTATTTTCTAAGTCAGCATGGGATGCATATTCTACTAAAATATGGTTATTACTTGGGTGACAATATCTTTGTACTTACAATAAAGTAAACCGATGAGAAAACAGCAATAGTCCAGTATTTCCCCCAACGAGAGTCTGCTAAGATGCCTCCAACAAGGGGAGTGAGATAGCATGTCCCTTGCCAAGTGGTAACATGTCTTGCAGCCTCGAGGTTGCCTAGATGAAGCTTCACTTTCAAATAAGTAACTAGGTTTTTTGCAATTCCGTAGTAGGCCAGCCTTTCACAACATTCATTCCCTGTCAGAAGACCAGCAATGCTGAAACTTGGCAAAACTTGTTTCTGTATTTATAAAGTGCAAGAATGCTTCAATTTACCATATATATCTGTAGTATGGGTTAGTCTTGAAACATGTTGCAGTTTGACTCTGACTGTTCTGGCTAATGGATTGAGATAAATTTTAACTTGCTATGGATTTAAACGACTCAATATCATCCAATCCACATGGATTAACGGTGAAAAAAAGAAGGGAACGTATCTGGTGCAAACCAACCCCTCCGTGCAACCGTGCAAACTTTTAATCTGAATCACATGATGTTGATCCAATGGGGCATGCGGGGGAGGGGGGATTTGAAAAAGTGTGATTAGCAGTGGGTGGTTAAGTGTAAAATTATCCACGCCCCTGTGTTCCTTGGATCAATATCATGTGGTCCAGATTAGAAATTTGCACGGTTGCACGGAGGGGTTGGTTTGCACCAGATACGTTCTCAACAAAGAAGCCCTAAATGATTTTTTATTCTGTAGCACGATGCTTGCAAACTGCCAATGGAGAATCCTAGATATGTGAAACTATCTAAGCACTCGTAAGAAGAGGTGAACATGTTAAAAGTTTACCTCCTCAGCCCAACCGCTGATTGAATCACATATTACTCATTAACAATGGATAGTTGAGATTATTAATGTAATCATATATCAAACAGAAGGATGCTGTGGGTAACAGAATATGAGCATGCCAAATTATGCATCGTAAGTTTTCTGATATATGCGTCTGCCAAAAAAAAATTACCTAGGATGAAAAAGCATGCTTTCCAATTGCCTGTAGTGCCCTTTAACGCAGGGCGCCCTTTGACATCAACAGATCCATCACCTGTGTAAAGGCCAACATCCTGCTAAAAGATAACACTAGCACTTAGGCTTAAATTACCTAAATGGTTTACATATACTCATCTTCCATAACGCTGTAGCAGTGCTGCTGTTTTTATCATCCAAAAAAGTAAGAGGAAGAAAAAAAAGGCACTTAAGTGCTTCACATCAATCTTCCCAACATGGACAAAAGCGTTAAGAATTAACGGTAGGTGTTCAACAAATCCCTATGGAAATAGATCTTCGCGTTTATTCTGGGCATTCCAATTTTCCACTCCACTTATCTGAACTCCGAATTTAGGAGAGCATCAAATAACAACAACATACAAAACATGGTATCACAATTTTTCTTGAGCAGAAAACATGGCATCAATTCATACGCAGAAACTGAAGAACTCTGAACTGCCTTACAAGTTTTGACTTGGACTCGAGGGATGAATTCCTCGAGCAAGAATTTTCCCGGAAAGGAACACTAAACTAGTTTGGGAACCCATTTTTCTATAGGATTTCTATTTTCCCAAAGGAAATTAGTTCATTTTCTCTTGGTAAAATAGGAATAGAGCTTCCAAACTAGTCCTAAGAATCTCAGACTGGCTACAGAGATTGTCAGGGGGACTTCACCTGTGGAAGTGGAAGGAGGAGCGCTTCTTGGTCCCCACCTCCACCCTCTTCTTGCAACAGCAGCCCTGCTGCCTCATCCATGGAGACAGAGGGCCTCCCCCAACCCCAAGTCCGGTCCACGGGATCAGCCGGAACGGATCAAGAAGCTGCGCGCTGGCATTTCACGTCACGACAGAGAAAAATAATTAGGTAGGAGGAGGGTCTTCAGACGGAGTGGACCGCGGCAGTCAGTTCATACAGATTCGAAGATAATCTGCAATTGCCAGAGATGTGTCCGATACCCACTCGCTCTACGCTCTGTAGTCTGTACCCAGAACAACTTTTGTTCCAAAAAAAAAAGTATAGGCATGTTTGGTTTGTTACCTAACTTGTCACAATTTATCTAAACTTTTAGTCTAAAGTTAGTTCTTCAGTTTGGTTGACCAACCTTAGACAAGTTGTGGTATAGTTAGCTAACAACCAAACAAGTCCGTATCATTTACGTACCATTTTAATTGATTGATATTTGACCAAATCTTTAGTGGTTATATTTAGGAACATATTATATATAATTAATTATGTGGGTGCAACCGCATAAATTTTAATCTGGTTATAATCAAAATACGACCATGACTATTCTTTTAGGTAGAATATAAAGTAGGTACTAGTTTTAAATGGAAGTGAGTAAATATAAAATATCATCGCTAGATTTTAATTAAATATATCGGATGCTTGATTGCAATTGCACTAACATAATTAATTACACATTGACTCTAATACCATTTGTAGTGAATCATGATGCCTAAGAGGTGAACGCTCAATTAGTCAATCTAATTTCTTTCTTGTTGGGGACTTGTTCTCAAGTGCTATAAATTAAGAACAAGGCAACACGAAAAAGGTTAATGATTAATGCCCTTCGTCCTTCAGAGCATTATCTCCCTTGGGATATAATGATCTTCAGACGAAGGTCATGAAGGACGTACCTTCGACATTACAATATATCTCAGTGGAAAGGAAAACATATGAAACATGAGAAATAACATGAATAATCTCGTGTCATCATTAATATTATTTAATCATATGATCATGAATGTACTTGAATAATATTGAGTTACATTTTTACCTTCAGCTCGACAGAAGGCAAAAGATCAAGCGTGACGCGCGAGTGAATACAAGTCAGCGTGAACAGTACGGGGTACTGTTCATCTATTTATAGACACAGGACACAGCCTGCGACGAATTACAATTATGCCCCTCATAAAAGTTTACAATCATTGACTCAGACCTTTATGGATTAAAAGGTCATTCTATCTCTATGTCGGTTTGTAATGCCGAAGCTTCACGAAAAGGAACCTTCGGCCATCTTCTGGGGACAACTTCAGCCGAAGCTGCTTCTTCCCGTAAGACCTTCGGCGCAACGAAGCATGGCCCCAACAGTAGCCCCTTTCGCGGTGCTAGATCGTTTTTCGTAACGAGCTTGATCCGTGAAAAAAACCTCTCAAGCTTCGGGAAGCCGAAGGTCCAAAAACACCTTCCCTGAGCTCGTTGCCGAGAAACGATCCAGTTTCCGAGCGCGTGCCAGGCCCACCTTGCAGAGTTACCGTTTGATCTTTGCGGTCCACCGTGCAGCGAGTGCAAGTGACTGCCCGCCTGGTGTAAAAATCCTGGCGCTTCGCCTTCTTACCTGCAGCACTATATAAACAGACGGGTAGGTGTGAAGTTACCACAGCATTCATTGCTATTTGCACTGTTTTGCTGCCAAAATTTTTAACTGTAGCCGAAGCTTGATTCTCAGAATCGAACGAAGGTCTATCTCGAAGTCTGCTTCGTCAGAGAGAAAGGCTTCGGGAGAAAAAGAAAAAGAAAAAAGTATTCAATTTCCCCAAACTCAGAATCAAATGGCCAGAGTGCGATCCACTGCCAGGGTTGAGCGTGAAGGGAACGAAGCTGAAGGTTCGGAGACTGTTCCCATCTCCGAAGCAATGCAACGATCCGGACTAGTTATCGCAGAAGAAACCCCCGCCGCCGAAGCAGACCCGACAACTGCCGAAGGAGAAGAAGAGAACATTGAAGAAACTGATCCCGAAGATGACTATCGCATTGCCATGCCCAGCAAGCCCAGCCACTTAGACTTCGGAAAGTCGACCATTTCAAAGGCTGATCTCTCGAAGATGGTAAAATCTGGCTATTTCAGTGAAAATCAGAAGAAACTACTTCGCTTCGGGGGAGAAGAGACTACCCCGAAGCCAGAGAAGGACGAGATAGTTATTTTCAAGAGCTTTTTAAAGGCTGGGCTGAGATTCCCCCTTCACGGAATTATTGCAGATGTATTGAAGAAGTTTGGTATTTACTTTCATCAACTGACTCCTAACGCTATCGTTAGGCTTAATGTTTATATCTGGGCCCTCCGAAGCCAGGCTGTGGAACCGTTTGCCGACAGTTTTTGTCGAGTTCATGAGTTACATTACCAAACGAAGGCCAAGAAAGATGGATTACATGATAACTTTGGTTGCTACAATTTTGCCTACCGGAAGACAACAAAGTTTCATGTTATCAGCTACCGAAGCAAATGGCCAGCAGGCTGGAAATCTGAGTGGTTTTATGTGAAGGTCGACGAAGATGAAGAGAAGTTGGTACAAAGCCCACTTGAATTAATCTTCGGAGAGACAAGGCCGCGATGTCACATGACATTAGAAGGTCCCACCTGGGCTGCACTGGGTGAGTTTGAAATTATTTCAGATCATATCGGTACCAGGGATCTGGTTCAAGAATTCTTGGCGTTCAGGGTTTTCCCTACTCTAAAAGAATGGGAAATGCCAAAGCTAGAGGGGGAGAAGAAAAAGGGAGAACTTGTCCGGCTTCCTTACCATTTCAAATTCAAGAAATACTTTAAAAAACCTTGCAAAGAGTGGCTGGACACAGTTGAGGTAATGTGCAATGAAATTCTTGGGAATTATTCCAAAAAAGAAGATCAACTGATGACGGCGGCCTTCGGCACCCGTCCGAAGCGAAGGCTGAACCGAGTGTTTGATGCCCTGGGTTTCGAGTACCCTGACTATGAACGGTTGAACAAGGGTTCTGAGGGCCAAAAAAGAAAAAGAGTGGCCGAAAGTTTGAACAAAGATGAAGAAGGAGCAACAAAAGAGAAGAAAATTCCAAAGAAGAGAAAAATATCAACTCCAAAGCGAAAATTATCCGATGAAGAGGGGACTCCTGCACCACCTTCTACTAGCGACGTGGAGGAAATCTTAAAGGTAATGACTGAACCTCTGCCCGCGAAGCTAAGTCCATTAGGGCCCCAACTGACGAAGCTTTTTCGAAAGGTGGAGAAGCCGGAAAAAACGAAGATAACCAAAACAAAGAGGCAAAGGATTATTGCAGTGACCGAAGTTATCGACAAGACGCCGCCGAGGGCGTCAATTCGGAAAACACCAACTGTTGAGGGCACACCAAATGCCGAAGTCGCACCTTCGGAGGTGGCGGCTACCGAAGCCGCTTCAGCCAAAGATTTGAACTTAGAAACTACCATTGAAGACATCGACAAAATTTTACTAGACATGGCCGCAGAAGAAGCTGCCACTGCTGCTGAAGAAACCACGGCCACAGTGCCTGGAAAGGGAAAAGAAATAGCCGAAGATACTTCGGAAGACGAAGCCTACATATTTCAAAATTTAGTTGGGCAAAAACTGTCGAAGGCCGAAATAGAAGAGCTTAAAGACTATGCCAAATCTTGCGGATATAGGCCAGGAGCTCTTCTTTTCGGAGGTGTCGACGATGAAAAATTAGGCTGCATCCGAGACCAAACTGGAGCTAAGGTCATCGGTACTCTATCAAAGAGTATCGGTTTTCCGAAGCTAGAAACAGATATCAGCCGCTACCGACGACAACATATCGTCGGCAGCTTATTTTATTCCAATTTCAAGGTAAACAACTTTCTCTCTGACTTCTATTGTTTTTAATAATGGAAATATCCCTAACGAAGGTTGTTTATTTGCAGAGCATGCTACTAAGCAAAGCTTTAAAGATGCAGCAAGATTTAGAGGATAAAAAACACGAAGCTATAATTGAAAATTTAGAGAGCAAGATAAAAGAACAATCAGCTATTATTGAAAAGAAAGACTTCGAACTCCAATCAACCGAAGGCTTGCTGGCAGAGACTGAAGCTAAAGTAGCAGAATTGAATTCGAAGCTTCTCTGCCAATCAAAACAATTTGAACAAGAGAAGCTAGAGCTTAATTCAAAACTTGAAGCCGAAGTCCAAACCAACTCAGACTTGAAGAAATCATTAACAAGCCTTCAAGACAAGTGCTTGAAATTTAGTAACAACTGTATCCAACAATTAAAGAAGATCTTTCACTCAGTTGGAGCCAGCAGTGGAAAGTTCAACCCTGTAGCTGAAAATTTGCCAAGAGCCTTCGAACATATTGAAGCTGAAATTGATGAGCTGGACGAAGTTATAGCCGGGCACGGTGACTTCTGTGCCTGGGTAGCTTCTCGGGGCACAGCTGCAGCGTTCCTAAAGGCCGGCTGTGATCATGGAAAAATCGTCAACAGGCCGAATTTCACGCTGTCTCCATCAATTTTAGACGATATTCCTGACCTCGCCCGAAGCATATCAAACAGATTTATAAAAATGATATGGACAAAAGGCGGGCGAGAGAAGGCTGGGGACGAAGCTCGAAGTCATCTTGAACCGGTAAGAAATCATACCTTGCGCTTACCTTCTCCTTCACACTTGATTTTTACTCGCAATACCTTGATTCATGTAGGATGACGAAGCTGAAGGTGATACTTAAAGAATATGCCGCCGAAGCGGAAGCCTGACGAAGATTAGTAGGAGTAGACTAGAAAAACTCAAGAGACTTTTGTAACAACTTTTGTAAATACAGCTAAACTGTTCTTAATGAACTTTGTTCATACCTTGTAATATATCCTTACCCTTCCATTGAGGTGCTTTGATGTGGACGAAAGTAATATTTTGAGCTGAAAGCGAAAAAACACCTTCCCTTCTTTTCGTACACAACGAAGCATAAAAGATCGCTTCTTCTTTTTTGCCGAAACCTCTCTTTTTTATACACAACGAAGCATAAAAGACCGCTTCTTCTTTTTTGCCGAAACAACCACGTATGCCATGAATGAATGTTTATGAATGCGAATGCTATGATGCCATGTGATGTGCGAATGAATGTCCAAACACATGTCCGAAGCCATACCCTCAGCCATTATTTCCTTAGAAACAACCACACATTAGCTCTGCATTCCCTTAGGAACGTCTTTTGAGCTTCTTCGCCTTTTACTTTCGGCGGAATCAGCGTTGACTTTTCGCTGTAAGCTCTACATTCCCTTAGGAACGTCTTTTGAGCTTCTTCGCCTTTTACTTTCGGCGGAATCAGCGTTGACTTTTCGCTGTAAGCTCTGCATTCCCTTAGGAACGTCTTTTGAGCTTCTTCGCCTTTTCAGTTTCGGCACTCGATGGTGCGTTCTCAGCTTTTACATTTACATTCTTTGGGGGATTTTGCTCTTATAAAACTAAAAAGGAAATTACATATGATGGCCCCATTAAAAACCTTTCTCCCCCTTTAGAAAGGAAAAGGGTGCCATGAAAAAGAAAAGAAAAACATAAAAAGTTACATCAAGTTATACATAATATCGCCGAAGCTCATCCGCATTCCAAGATCTTGGAATTTCGTTGCCGTCCATGTCCTTTAATCTGTACGAACCAGGCCTTGACGAAGATACTACTAAGAAAGGTCCTTCCCATTTCAACTGTAACTTGTCCACTGTGTCTGGGTTGGCCACTCTCCGAAGCACCAAGTGTCCCGGCTCAATATTTTTTAGCCGGACCTTTCTATCTCGCCATTTGACTGTTTCAGCCTGGTATTTATTGATATTCTCCACAGCTTGAAGTCTGATCCCTTCTAAAGCATCTTTTTCCACAAGACAGGCATCTTCGGGACGTGATTCTGCCGAAGCTACTACTCTTATTGATCCAGCTTTAGCTTCTTCCGGAGTTATTGCTTCGTCACCGAACAATAACTTGAATGGAGTAAAGCCTGTAGACCTTGACGTTGTTGTATTGTGGCTCCACACCACTTTGGTTAACTGATCTGGCCACTTTCCCCTGGGTTGATTGAAGATTAACTTCATTATTCCTGTCATTATAATGCCGTTGGCCCTTTCAACGAGCCCATTCGACTCCGGATGCCTGACTGATGCAAAATGGATCTTCGTTCCAATTTGATCACAGAAATTTCTGAAAGCTTCGGAGTCGAACTGCGTTCCATTATCTACAGTGATGGCCTTCGGTACTCCGAAGCGACAGACAATATTCTGCCAGAAAAACTTTTGGACAGTGGCCGAAGTTATTGTGGCTAATGGCTTCGCCTCAATCCATTTAGAAAAATACTCCACAGCCACTATAACATATTTTAGATTCCCTTGAGCCGGTGGCAATGGACCTAACAAGTCAAGGCCCCACCTTTGCAATGGCCAGATGGGTTGTATCAGCTGTGTCAAAGACGAAGGTTGCTTTTGATCTCTTGCACATTTCTGACAACCTTCGCACTTTTGAACTAACTCCGCTGCATCCGAAGCTGCCTTCGGCCAATAAAATCCTTGGCGGAAAACTTTTCCAAGTAACGGCCTAGATCCGATGTGGGATCCACACAGGCCTGCATGTATTTCTTTCATCAACTCTATACCTTCGGTTCTAGATAAGCACTTGAGCAGCGGAGCGCAAACTCCATGTTTGTATAACTCCCCTTCTATCATGACATACGGACGAGCTCTTGCCTCTATCCTTTTATTATAAGCTTCGTCATCTGAAAGAAACTTACCCTGAAGGTAAGAAATGATTTCAGTTCTCCAATCTTCGCTGAAAACAGGAGATATGTTGAGGACTGCTCTTTCAAGGAGCTCCACTGAAGGTGCCTTTATTGTTTCGAAGAACACATCCGAAGGTAACGGCAGCCCCTGTGCCGCAGACTTGGCTAGCAAATAAGCATGCTCATTTTGTCCTCGAGGGATATTCTTGACAGAAAATCCTTCGAAGGAGGCTTCGATCCTTCGGACCGTGTCTAGATATTTTTCAAGCTTCGGATCTTTAGCCTTGCAACTTTTGTCAATATGGCCCGAAACAACCTGGGAATCAGTTTTAAGAATCACCCTTCTGATTCCCATTGCCTTTAATTTCCGAAGGCCTAGGAGCAGGGCTTCGTACTCAGTAATATTGTTTGTACAGCTGAAGTCAAGTCTTGCTGCATAACAAGTTTTAACCTTGGATGGTGAGACCAACACAGCAGCTGCACCTGCTCCGAAGGTTCCCCAAGAGCCATCACAAAACACTGTCCACACTTCGGCATCTTTATTTGCTTCTTCATCCTGAGCCCCTGGCGTCCAGTCGGCAATGAAATCTGCCAATGCTTGAGACTGGATCAAGGATCTATGCACATAATCAATGTAAAACTCATTGAGCTCTGCAGCCCATTTTCCAATCCGTCCAGTAGCTTCTCTATTTCTCATGATATCCTTCAACGGCTGCGAAGAAGGAACAATAATATTGTATGCCTGAAAATAATGCCGAAGCTTCCTGGATGCCATTAAAACGACATATAATACCTTCTCCAGCTCCGTATAATTTTTCTTTGATACACTAAGGACTTCAGATACAAAATATACTGGAACCTGCTTCTTGATTTGTCCATCAAGCTTCTCCTGGACAAGTGCTGCACTTACTGCCGAGTGCGAAGCTGCCACATATAACAACAAAGGAGCCCCTGGCGTTGGTGGAGTTAATGTTGTTAGATCTATCAAGTATTGCTTCAGCTCTTCGAAGGCTTTTTGTTGACTTGGGCCCCATTGAAAGACTTCAGCTGACTTCAGCACCTCGAAGAATGGTAAATTTCTTTCTGCTGATCTGGATATGAATCTGTTGAGAGATGCCAGCCTTCCTGTCAATCTTTGGGCCCCCTTTCTTGTAGTTGGTGGCTCCATTCGAAGTATAGCTTCGATTTTATTTGGATTAGCTTCAATTCCCTTTGTTGAAACCAAGCATCCGAGAAATTTCCCCTTCTTCACTCCGAAGACACATTTTTCTGGATTCAGCTTCAAACCAGCTTGTCTGAAACTGGCGAAGGTCTCCTGCAAATCAGCAATATGATTTTCCTGCTTCGTGCTTTTTACAATAATGTCATCAACATAGGTCAACACATTTCTGCCTATCTGAGACTGGAGAACCTTCGCAGTCATTCTGCTGAAACTCCCTCCAGCATTTTTGAGCCCCTCAGGCATCCGAAGATAGCAATATGTGCCACTTGGGGTTATGAAGCTAGTCTTCGGCTCATCTTCCTTCTTCATCCAGATTTGATGATAGCCTGAGTAGCAGTCTAGGAGACTCATGAGCTCTGAAGAAGCTGCTGCATCGACTAAAGAGTCTATCCTTGGCAGCGGGAATTCGTCCTTCGGATAAGCCTTGTTGAGATCTGTGAAATCGATACACATTCTCCACTTGCCATTGGCCTTCTTCACCATAACAGTGTTAGCTAGTCACTCTGGATACTTTACTTCTCTGATAACTCCTGCACTGAGGAGTCTTTTTACTTCATTGCGAGCCCCTTCGGCTTTGTCATCAGACATTTTCCGAAGCCTCTGCTTTCGGGGTCTGAAGGATGGGTCAACATTGAGCGAATGTTCAATAACATCCCGATTTACTCCACAGAGATCATTAGCTGACCATGCAAAAACATCTTTGTTGTTGAACAAAAACCTTATCAAGGTTTTCTCCTGGTCTTCAGATAATTGCGAGCCCAACAGCACTTTCTGCTCTGCTATATCCTCACACAATAGCATGGGCTTCGGCTGATCTGCTGAAGCTGCTTTCTCCCTTCTGAATTTGTACTGTTCACAAGCTTCAGCTCCATCTATGTTATGGATTGCTTTGGAGTCAGTCCAGCTTCCTTTGGCCCTTCTAGCAGCTTCCTGGCTTCCATGAATAGCAATAGGCCCTTGGTCCGAAGGTATCTTCATGCAGAGGTAAGCTGGGTGAAGAATTGCTTCGAAGGCATTGAGAGTACCGCGACCAATGATAGCATTGTAAGGATACTCCATATCAACAATATCAAACACAATTTGCTCAGTCCTTGTGTTATTAACAAATCCAAAGGTTACTGGCATGGTAATCTTCCCAAGTGCTGCGATCTGCCGTCCTCCGAAGCCACAAAGAGGGTGTGTAGCATCATGGACCTTGTCTTCGGGCTCTTGCATTTGTCTGAAGGCCTTAGCAAATATAATATCAGCTGCACTGCCTGTATCAACTAAGACATTGTGGACCAGAAATCCTTTGATCACGCAAGAGATAACCATGGCATCATTGTGAGGATAATCCTTAAGCTGAAGGTCTTCCTGAGAGAAAGTGATTGGAATGTGGGACCATTTTGACTTGACGAAGGGTCCCTGTACTCCAACATGCTGCGCCCTTCTCTGAGCCTCCTTCTTTTGCTTCTTGTTAGCAGGCTCTGAGCAAAAACCGCCTGTTATCGGGAGCACCAGCTTCGAAGCCGAAGCAGCTTCAGCTTGATTGTTGAACGAAGCCATCAGCTCAGAAAAGTGGAAGTGAGTTCACCGGAGGTGGGCGCCAATGTTGGGGACTTGTTCTCAAGTGCTATGAATTAAGAACAAGGCAACACGAAAAAGGTTAATGATTAATGCCCTTCGTCCTTCAGAGCATTATCTCCCTTGGGATATAATGATCTTCAGACGAAGGTCATGAAGGACGTACCTTCGACATTACAATATATCTCAGTGGAAAGGAAAACATATGAAACATGAGAAATAACATGAATAATCTCGTGTCATCATTAATATTATTTAATCATATGATCATGAATGTACTTGAATAATATTGAGTTACATTTTTACCTTCAGCTCGACAGAAGGCAAAAGATCAAGCGTGACGCGCGAGTGAATACAAGTCAGCGTGAACAGTACGGGGTACTGTTCATCTATTTATAGACACAGGACACAGCCTGCGACGAATTACAATTATGCCCCTCATAAAAGTTTACAATCATTGACTCAGACCTTTATGGATTAAAAGGTCATTCTATCTCTATGTCGGTTTGTAATGCCGAAGCTTCACGAAAAGGAACCTTCGGCCATCTTCTGGGGACAACTTCAGCCGAAGCTGCTTCTTCCCGTAAGACCTTCGGCGCAACGAAGCATGGCCCCAACATTTCTAATATGCGGTCTCTATTTTTTCTTAATTAAAATCTATATAATCAAATATTTATATATCTAATTATGCTTTGATTAAGTGTTGTTATCTCTAATGTAAAGAGTTATGTAACTTAGGTTCAACCCTATCAAATAGTCTAACTCTAAGCTTGGAAGGTAAAGCACATAACCAATATAATGCAATATAAATACGAAAGCTTAAATGGATTGAGATATAAACTCTCATTGACACGTTAATATTTTTAATGAGGTATCAAGAAGTGCACCTCATTGAAGCTCCACATAAGAAAATGTTCACGCGAGGACCAAAATCTTGATCAGGTAACTTTGTGAATAGTCTCGGACCTTCTCCACATGCAAGTAATGCTCCGATTTTGACCTTTTTCAGATCCTCTCTGTTGGGGCGAAGGCAAAGACGCTACCCTTCGCTCGATACCTTCGTCGATTCGCTACACCATCGAAGACCGCGCTCGAACGACCCGAGGGCGCCCACCGGATGAAGACCGGTGCGGTCGGCCTTCGTCCCCTCCAATGCAAGACGAAGGCAGAGCTCCGTCGAAGTCTGCTAATCCCACAGCCCCATCGTGTCCGGAGGCCCACGTGGGATTCGGCCACCGTAACGGGCCCCACACGGATAGGCATGTTACGGGCCTCATCTGTAATAGTCTTTTCTGTAATGACGGTATGTAACCTCCCCTTGTGGGAATATTCTGAGGATAGTCTGGGTACCCGAGGGCATAAACGTCCTTGCCAGGGGACGGTGGGCACTCGGGTGCCTATAAATACCCTCGTACAGTGCCCTTGAGTGGCCAGGTTAACAGAGCTATCACCATTTCCCGTTGAACTTTGCAAACACCCTCACCACTCTCCCGTTGGATCCACTTGCCCAAAATAGCAAGTACTAACATTTGGCGCCCACTGTTCGTGCTACGAACAAACAACCTGCGATGGCACCCAAGCGAGCTAGTTCGAAGGCAGCCCCATCCATCGACGAAGCGGCGAAGGCAGCGCTGCTAGCTGAGAAAAAGGGCAAGGCCCTCGCGGACAACACTCACCAAGAAGCCTCTGAAGACGAAGCTGTCAACAAAAGACAGCGTCAAGAGCACCCCACCCCGAAGGCACCCTACGCACTTGCAGCTCCGAAGGACTACTGCAAGCACCACCTCCAGGCTTCGCCCCGCCAGAGGGCGAAGAAGCAACAGAAGACTGTGAAGTCATCGGCATATCAGCCGAAGAACAGCTACAGCTGCGGGCCCTGCGCATCAAGAACCGCAACCTACAAAAACAAAAAGACATCCTCAAGGCCAAGCGCCAACGTGTCACCGCGCAGGCCAAGGTGCGCCAGATGATACGAGACAAAGAGCAGAGAGCTCAGGAGCTTGAGCAAGAAATCGCGCTCATGTAGAGCGAAGGCCAGCATGACCTGCAGCGCGGACCGCCCCTCCAACAGCGCGTCCTAGCCGGAGACCTCTTCATACCTCAGCGCGGGCCCTTCATTCCGCATGTCACCGCTTTCCAAGGGATCAACTACCTGGGCAAGCGAAGCCCCCTGGCTCCGCAACTTCAAGCGTCACCTTGGCCCGCCAACTTCAGGGCAGGGACCTACCGCAAGTACAACGGCAGCACTGACCCAGCACAATACATAATGAGCTACCAAGTCGCCGTCGCATCGTCCGGAGGAGATGACGCCACAATGGCCAAATCTTTTATCGTCGTGCTCGAGGGTCCGGCCCTGACCTGGTACACCAGGTTGCCGCCACTATCCATCGACTCCTGGAAAGGACTCTGGGACAAGTTCCTGCTCAACTTCCAAGGGTACCGACTCGATACTGATGCCTTGGCCGAGCTGTCACTCTGCAAGCAGCAAGAGAAGGAAACCCTTCAGGAGTACTACTGAAAGTTCCTCACTCTCAAGTCACAACTGCCATCGGTCGACGACCATATCGTGATCCATTACGCCATCAGCAACCTTCGGGCTGGCGTCCTATATAGTCACTGCATCAGGGACCCACCCAAAAACCTCCAAGAGCTATATCAGCTATTCGAGAAGTACGCCAGATCCGAAGAGCTCCATCAGCGAAAGATCGAATCTCAGAGAAAACCTAAGGACCCTCCACAGTCCAGCAGAACCTGGATAAGACCTTCGCAGCCAGACTCCGGACGCGACAGCCGCAGCCAGCAGCAGGTGCACAACATAGCTAACCAGCACCCCGTAGGTGAGACCGTTCGCCGTCAGAAATATCCCCCCAGGGCCACGGTAATGGCACGAGAGGGCGGGGCCAGGGACGGGCGCAGCAACCACGCAGATTTTACTTCCTGTTTTATGGCGAGGATTGTGCGTACCCAACAAGAGACTGCCTGGAAACGAAGGCCACCAGGGACAAGATGTCTCGAGCATAGCCAACCGACAACCAGAGAGTCGTCACACACACATACCACCACCACCACCAACAACCATACAACAACGGCCACGTCCAGCATCCACCCAACCACGCATACCAGCACCATTAGGAAGTGCAAGTTATTCCACCCCCGCCTCCACCTCCGCATCACCTAAACCAAAATCACCCCCAAGCACCAAAGCAGGAAGACTTCGTTGAGCAGCTATATCGCGGAGTCATCCACATGATCACCGGAGGGTCCAGCGTCGACTTCGAAATGAAGCGGCAGAAGAGGGATCATTACCGGAGTGTTAACCACGTTGCTCTCACCGGCCCAGTGGTACAAACAAGGTGGTCACATGTGCCACTAACCTTCGTCGCTAGAGATGTTGATCTGCGCAGCGCACCCCACATCGACGCCATGGTGATCAACTGTAGCGTAGCAGGCTAGGACCTACACAAAGTCCTGGTTGACAACGGCAGCCAAGCAGACATCATCTTCCTGCACGCCTTCGACCGCATGGGTATCAGCCACAGCTTACTCAAGCCTTCGGACAACCCACTTTATGGCTTCGGCGGCAAGGGCACCTTCCCCGTCGGCAAGATAGAATTACCTCTGTCATTCAGCGTAGCACCCAATGCACGGAGTGAGCAGGTCACCTTCGACATCGTCGACATGGTTTACCCGTACAACGCCATAATGGGATGAGGCTCCATCAATAAATTTGAAGCGGCCATTCATGGACTTAACCTCTGCATGAAAATTTTGGGGTCCGCAAGGCGTGATAACATTTTATGGTAACCAGCAGACTACACGCAATATCGAGAGAGACTTCATTCCAGGCCAATGGAACGTACACTGCCTCTCAGCACAACGTGAAGTCTTCGAAGGGACCTGCCCAGTCACCAACGAAAAAGTAAAGGCGCAGCTACAGAGCAACGACAGAATGAAGGCGGTACCCCTTGATCCGGGGATGCCCAAGCAAACGGTCGTGATAAGCGAAGACCTGACCTTGCGAGACGAGGAGAAACTCATCTCCTATCTCTCCCGAAACAAGGACGTCTTCGCTTGGTCCGCCCTCGACCTGGTCGGAGTCAGCCGCACCATCATTGAGCATGGTCTGGGCATCGACCCTTCAGTGCGCCCAAAAAAGCAGCGACTGCGCAAAATGTCCGACGAAAAGACAGAAGCCGCCAAAGTCGAGGTGCACCGCCTGCTGGAAGCCAACTTCATCGAACCAATCGCCTATCCTACATGGCTCGCCAACGTGGTCATGGTACAAAAGAAAAGCGGCAAGTGGCGCATGTGCATCGACTTCACCAGCCTCAATAAGGCCTGTCCCAAGGACAATTTCCCGCTGCCACGGATCGACAAAATAGTCGATAGCGTAGCCGGATGCGAAGTCATGCCTCTTCTCGACTGCTTCTCCGGCTACCACCAGATATACATGAAAGAGAAAGAGAAGGCCAGGACCAGCTTCATCACACCCTTCGGCACGTACTGCTTCATCAGGATGCCAGAGGGACTCAAGAACGCCAGGTCAACCTTCTCTCACCTCACCAAGACGGTGCTCAAAAGCCAAGTGGGCCGCAACATTTTCACATACGTGGACGACATTGTTGTCGCGAGCAAAAATAAAGAAGATCACCTGGCCGACCTCGCAGAGACGTTCGCCAATATGCGAGACGCGCGACTTCGTCTCAACCCCAAGAATTGCGTCTTCGGAGTTCGCTAGGGAAAAATACTCGGCTACCTGGTGTCGCACCGCGGGATCGAGGCCAACCCAACCAAGATCCAAGCAATCATCAACATGACACCCCCCGCAGTCAGCCAGGGATGTCCAAAGACTGACAGGTAGATTGGCCGCCTTGAACAGATTCATTTCCAAGTCCGCAGAGTGAAGTCTACCCTTTCTCAAGACACTGCACGGCGCAAAAAACTTTGCATGGGGACTAGAGCAGGCGGCAGCCTTCGAGTCGCTCAAGCAACACCTGTCACACTTGGCAACTCTCGCCAGTCCCGACCCCTCGCTGCCTCTGCTACTCTACATTGCAGCCTCACCATGTGCAGTCAGCGCAGCGTTAGTCCAGGAGCAAGACAGAGACGACACGACCCGACAATGCCTAGTCTACTACGTCTCCGAAGTCCTCTCAACCTAAAAGTGCAACATGACTGAACTAGAAAAAAATTCATACACAGTTGTCATGGCATCACGCAAGCTGCGCCACTACTTCGAAGCGTTCAAGGTGTGGGTCACCTCGGACAGGGGTCTAGGAGAACTGTTCAGAAACCGGAGGCGTCCGTCCGAATCGCCAAATGGGCAGCCGAACTCTTCGGGTACCACATCACCTTTGAACCCAGGACAGTGATCAAGTCGCAAGTCCTGGCAGACTTCATCATTGACTGGACAGGGCCAACATGGTAGCTAGAAGAGTCTCCAGAGAAGGTATGGACCATCCACTACGATGGCGCGTGGTGCCATGCAGGGGCAGGCGTAGCGACAATTATCACATCACCTACAGGCGTCAAGTACAAATACACGGCACGCCTTAGCTTTGCCTTGGAGTCTGACAGATGCACCAACAATATAGCAGAATATGAAGCTGTCATCCTAGGCCTTCGTAAACTGCGAGCACTCGGTGTCACCACATGCATAGTTAGGACAGATTCCAAAGTAGTTGCCGGCCAGGTCAAAAAAGAATACTCAGCAAAAGACTCCGCGCTCATGCAATATCTCACAGCTGTCTGTAGTCTCGAGAAACAATTCAAGGGCTTCACCCTACAACATGTGGATCGTGCCAGGACCGAAGAGGCCGACGCGTTGGCTAAGGCAGCGGCCAAAGGCGAGGCCTTGCCCTCCGACGTGTTCTACCACGTCATCGGCACACCAGCTGTCCACAACCCAGAAGGCTTACAAATAACTAATGACGCCGAAGGCCATCGCATTGTCAACCTCATCATGGGTGAAGATTAGCGGGCCCCAATAACTTTGTACCTACAAGGCCATTACCATCCAAGTGATATCAATGAGGCCAAACGCCTGAAACACCGAAGCTAGGACATTGCATTACTCGGAGGCCAGCTGTACAAGAAGGGGGCCAGTCAGCCCATGCTAAAATGTGTGACTGAAAGCGAAGGCATCCGAATCCTTCACGAAGTCCACAGCGGAACTTGCGGCTCTCACTTAGGACCTAGAGCCCTCACTGCCAAGGTGATCCATCAAGGATTTTACTGGCCCGCAATAATCTGTACTGCGAATCATGTCGCGAGGTCTTGCGAAGCATGCCAAAAGTTTTCCCCTCGCTCAAGCAGCCCTTCGCAATTCACTAAGCTAATCACCCATACCTGGCCACTTCAACGCTGGGGGCTGGATATTGTTGGACCTCTGCCCATGGCTCAAGGGAACCTTAAGTTCACCTTCGTTGCCATTGAATACTTCACCAAGCAGATCGAGGCTAGAGCAGTATCCAAAATAACATCGAAGACCACCCAAAAATTCTTCTGGCAAAACATCGTCTGCCGCTTTGGAGTTCCGTCCGAACTCACAGTCGACAACGGCAAACAGTTTGATAGCCAAGAATTCAGGGATTTCTGCTTCTCCATCGGCACCAAGCCTGTCTTCGCCTCGGTATATCACCCATAATCTAATGGCGTCGTTGAGCGTGCTAACGGCAAGATTTTCACCGCCATCAAGAAAAGACTCCTCGACGACAAAAAGGGCAAATGGGCCGACCAACTACCTGAAGTGGTATGGGCCATAAACACGACAGAATGCCGGGCAACCGGATTCACACCATTTTGTCTATTGTATGGATCCGAGGCCATGACACCGCAAGAGATAAAGCATGGGTCGCCTCGAACAAGCACATCAGCAGTCCCCGACGTCGACGAACCAACATCCAAAGATCTCATCGACAGAGACCGTGTCCTCGCCCTACAGGCCCTCAACAAATATCAGGCCCAAACCAAGGCCTGGCGCGACAACGCGGTTGTCCCAAGAGAGTTCAACAAAGGAGACCTCGTACTCATTCGGACCACCCGGACAGAATCACGGGGCAAACTAGAGCTGACATGGGAGGGCCCATTCATCGTCAAGTCAAAGGCATCCCCCAGCGCATACAGGCTAGTAACGCCTTCCGGCGAAGACTTAGAGCACTCCTGGAACATTGACAACCTCCAGAAATTTTTTGTTTAACCCTCAGGGCCCACGCGCCCTTGTAATTCAGCAAACAATGTTATTCCGGCCCGCACTCTTTTCCTCCTGGGGGTGAGGTTTTTAACGAGGCGGAGACATGTAATATACCAGCAAAAACCCCCACAAAAACAAAAACTTAGGTGCAACATGTTGAAAAAGACCGCTCCGACGGTCTTCGGCATTCGACCAATTCGAAGTCACCGCGACAGGTAGCAAAGACTACCCTCGCGTGCGACACAATCCGTGCAAAAGTCGCCTAAGGGTGCAGCCGGATAAACACAACAAGTGCGTCAATCGAAGTCTTTTTATTAAAAAGACAAGCCATGCAAAAGTCGCCTAAGGGTGCAGCCAGATAAGCACAACAAGTGCGTCAACCGAAGTCTTTTATTCAAAAGACAAGCCATGCAAAAGTCGCCTAAGGGTGCAGCCGGATAAGCACAACAAGTGCGTCAATCAAAGTCTTTTATTCAAAAGACAAGCCATGCAAAAGTCGCCTCAGGGTGCAGCCGGATGAGCACAACAAGTGCGTCAACCGAAGTCTTTTACTAAAAAGACACTCCATGCAAAAGTCGCCTAAGGGTGCAGCTGGACCACCACAACAAGTGCATATTACGAAGTCTCTCACTTAAAGATGGCCAACAACAAATTACAATACAAGTCGTAGTTACATACAATCAGCGAAGGGTCACCAGACCCACCGCACAAATAAATACAACCGCGCCCTCCATCGTCGTCGGACAACGCGAGGGCACCACATATTACATCGGCTCAACCTTCAGAATGATGCCCGCCTCCCTATAATTAAACAACATTATTTTCAACTCCTCACCCTCAAAAAGATTCCGCAAATCCCCTTCGCCAATACTCACCCCAATCGGCGAAGACAGTAGATCTTCTTTACCAAACCGGTCTATCCAAAGGCGAGTTCGCTCCAACCCCATCCGTCGATGCCCACCACTTCATGAACTCTCACCAACACTACGCTTCGCCACCACTCTTCGCTGGCGGCGTTCGACCCCCGCCCCAGTCGGGACATCCAACGCTTCACCCGCATCCAGCCGCGGCAAAAGCTCCACCGCGGCCACATCCAACGCAGCAAAATAATCCAAGTCTTCATCTGAAGACCCTTCATTCCAGGAAAACAGACTCCCGAACTCACCATCAAACGACAAAGACCCAGATTCAGAACCAGACAAATTGTCATTAGCAGGCACTGCGGTTGCGGCCGCCACAAAATTAGTATCACCAGCAACGGTTGCTTGCGCAGGCCCACACGTCGGAACCTGCGTAGCAACCGAGTTTCAATATCACAAAAACAAAGTCCTACATCTGATATCCCTAGCTCCTATTCCACCACCTGCGAAGGACCAGCTGACGCTGCAGGGTCTGCGGCAGCCGGTTCGACTGCCGCCTTCGAAGTGTCCTCCCCAGTCGGCGTGGCAGCCGGCACAGGATCCTCATCAGCACAGGTCGGTGCGGGGGTCTTCACGGCCCCTTCGCCAGCATCGGACGACGCCACCAGCTGCCCCTCGATCGCCTCCTTCGCACCTGCCAGCGAGGGCAGCGCGCTCTCTAGGTACCTGAGGTCCTCCTCATCATGCGCCATCTATGGAAATAACATACTCATTCGCCGAAGACCACATATGAATACACATGCCTACACAAGCAATCACAAAACAAGACTGTACCTGCTCCTTCGCCCGGTCGGACCTCTCCCGGACCGTATCACGGTCGTGAGGGCCCCACATCCTATCATATAGCGCCCCGACAGATCGCTTCAGCACCGGGTCTTTGACCTAGAAGATTCCTCGTTCGAAGTCTTCGACCGATTGGTCAAATACTTCGAAATGCCTGCATCCCTCGCGGGACAAGGCATTCACGGATCCCTCGCAGGTGATGAGCGAGGCAAAAGACATGAGGCCCGTCACAATCGTTGGGAGCACCTCCAATTCCTCCTGTAGCCATCCGAAGAAGCGGAGACCCACCTCCTTACCGGACGCGTCAAAGGGGGCGGCCCGCGCCCCAAGCTGCCGATACGCGTCCGTCAGCTGCGCATGCGTCCGGTCGACCTCTGCGTGGGTAGAGGCCTCCGCCTTTTCTAGGCGGTCGCGCAGGCTGCCATGGCTCGTCTCCACCTCCTCGGCACGTTGGCGGGCGAGACTGGTCTCCGCACGCGCTAGTTTGGCCTCTGCAAGCATAGCTTGCGCCTCAGCACAGGCCCTGTTTGCATCTTTCCTCTCCGCCGCCAATTGACGGCTGAGGTCCTCCTTCTCGGCCTCCACAGCCGTCAACTTCTCCGTCAGCCTGCGGTTCTTGTTTTCCACAGCTGACTTGTCTCGCACAACCTCCGTATGCTGCGCACGGAGGCGTTCAATCCTGCCCTCGAGTCACTGCCTCTCGGCAGCGAACTCCAAGGTCAGAGCGCCCGACGCCACTTGATCGGCGAAGGCAGCCGCCTGCCATGACAAGTCAAATTCGCAATCACATAAACACAACAAACTGACGAAGTCCAAGACGACTTACATGCTTTAGCTGCTGTGCTGCATGCTTTAGCTGCTGAGCAACAGAACCTGCCACGTCTTTAGCGGTGGCGGCCGAAGTAATCTCGCCGCTGGCGCAAAAATTGGACCATGGGTCCTGCGAAGCACCCTTCGCCTCGGTCGCCGCCACACCCGGCGCGGCCACCACCGGAGCCGGGACAACAGCCAGTTGCCCAGCTCCCGACCCTACATCACAATCTTGTTCAAGACCTAGACTCCGTTAAAAAAATCTCACCAACAAGTCCCCGCCCTGTGCGGGCATCGAACATCATGATGCCACCCACGCGGTAGTCGTCCATGCAGATGTCCATAGAGAGGTCGGCCCCACCCGCCACCGCCTCGGCAGCACATAGTGGAGACGGTGGCCCTCGCTCCCACGTGGGCTCAGCAGAAGGCGGTTTGCTCGAGCCGAGAGCGACGGCCCTCGTACCCGATGAAGGCTTGCTTGGGCCAGGGGCGGTAGGCTTCGCAGTCGGTGGAGGTTTGCTACCGCCGGGGGCGGCGAACTTCGCGATCCCTCGCGCCTTCTTGACCTTGCGACTAGGGTCCCTGACCCTAGTGAATGCCCGGCGCTTCCGCGTCGCATCTTAGCGATCCTTATCCATCACTGCCGATACAACACCAGCAATATTCCGTCCATAAGGAAAAATCTTCATCTCATGAGCCAAGCGAGACGTAAACATGTCCTCACCGACCGCCTGGGGGATCGGAACATTCCTCGGCCAGCGACCCCTAGTCACCTCCAACATTCACGCCGAAGATTCCTGGAGCTTAGGCGAAGACATCCTTCCCCCGGGGGACGCACAGGTTTCCATTAAATCCATAGCAAAACGATCGGAGACCCCCAACCCCTCAGCTGCAGTACCTAGTTTTCTCTTTTTAGTGCGCGAAGGGCCTTCCTTAACCGCAACCGCTGGCTTTTTTCCCCGGCGATCGACAGTAGTAACAGCATCGTCTCCCGGGTAACTGCCATATGGCAGATGGTCCAACTTGAAGACATGGTTCAGACGAACATTGGATCCGCGAATATCCCAACTCCGTAAAGCCTCCGTCCTCGGCACATACCGCCCCACAATCCTCACTGCCCCATCCTCTACTTCACGCACAAACGTGGCTGAGTTCCGGCCGCGCAAATCCAAAGTGAAGGCAGGACTTCGCACCAACTGCCCACCCAAGGTAGGCATCTGGCGAGGGCACACTTCGCCAAGCACCCAATCATGCGCCAAGGGCCACACTTCATAACCGATGAACACCTCAACCAGGTCACGCCCGCTACTCATGCGGACAGCATACCAGAGGGCCCCTTTGTTCTCATCGTCCTCCGCTACCTCAAACGGTGGGAATACCACGTAACAGTGGGAGCATATGACGGCCGCAGGGAGCCCTGGGAGGTCTTCGACTTCCCCTTCCGAGACATAAAACCAAAAGTCCCACCAGTTGCCCCACTTGTTCCGAGCACAGGGGACTATTTCCACGACTTCCACCGAGGTCTTTTTGGTTCTCGGCGTGAAGGTGCACGATCCAAATTGTGCAATCTCATCTCCAATTTTCCTCTTTTGCCAGTGCAGACAATAGTTTTTAGCGAAGACCTCCATGGACGGCTGACCACCGTACGAAGTCACCGCCCAGACATACTTCGCCAAGGCAACCACGATGTTTGGTGTCTGAAAGTCGCCTAGAGGGGGGGTGAATAGGCGGAATCTGAAAATTATAAACTTAAGCACAACTACAAGCCGGGGTTAGCGTTAGAAATACAATCAAGTCCGAAAGAGAGGGCGAAAACAAATCACAAGCAAATGAAGAGTGAGACGCGGTGATTTGTTTTACCGAGGTTCGGTTTTTGCAAATCTACTCCCCATTGAGGTGGTCACAAAGACCGAGTCTCTTTCAACCCTTTCCCTCTCTCAAACAGTCACCTAGACCGAGTGAGCTTCTCTTCTCAATCACTTGGGACACAGTCCCCACAAGGACCACCACACAATTGGTGTCTCTTGCCTTAATTACAATTGAGTTGGGAACAAGAAAGAAAGAAGAAGAAAAGCAATCCAAGTGCAAGAACTCAAATGAACACAAATGTCTCTCTCTCTAGTCACTATTTGATTGGAATGAACTTTGGACTTGGGAGAGGATTTGATCTCTTTGTTTGTGTCTTGGAGTGAAGTCTAGAGCTCTTGTATTGAATGCAATGGCTGAAAACTTGGATGCCTTGAATGTGGGGTGGTTGGGGGTATTTAAAACCCCAACCACCAAAATGGTCGTTGGGGAAGGCTGCTGTCGTATGGCGCACCGGATAGTCCGGTGCGCTAGCCACGTTACCCAACCGTTAGGGTTCGACCGTTGGAGTTCTGACAAGTGGGGCCACCGGACAGTCCGGTGGTGCACCGGACAGGTCCTGTTCACTGTCCGGTGCGCCTTCTGGCACCTGCTCTGACTTCTGCGCGTGCAGGCGTGCACTGTTTACTTTTACTGTTCCTTTGTAGACGACCGTTGGCGCGAAGTAGCCGTTGCTCCACTGGCTCACCGGACAGTCCGGTGTTACACCGGACAGTCCGGTGAATTATAGCGGAGTGGCTTCCCCAAATTCCCGAAGCTGGCAAGATCAGAGTCGATCTCCCTGGTGCACCAGACACTGTCCGGTGGCACACCGGACAGTCCGGTGCGCCAGACCAGGGCTGCCTTCAGTTTAACTTTGCTCCTTTGTTTTGAACCCTTTCTTTTATCTTTGTATTGGTTTGTTGTGAACCTTTGGCACCTGTAGAACATATATTCTAGAGCAAACTAGTTAGTCCAATAAGTTGTGTTGGGCAATTCAACCACCAAAATTCATTTAGGAAAAGGTTTAACCCTATTTCCCTTTCAATCTTCCCCTTTTTGGTGATTGATGCCAACACAAACCAAAGCAAATATAAAAGTGCAGAATTGAACTAGTTTGCATAAGGTAAGTGCAAAGGTTGCTTGGAATGAAACCAATAATTATTTCTACTAGATATGCATGGATTGTTTTCTTCTTAGTTAAAATTTTGGACCACGCTTGCACCACAAGTTTTGTTTTTGCAAATTCTTTTTCAAAACATTTTGCAAATAGTCAAAGGGTATATGAATAAGATTGAAAAAAGCATTTTCAAGATTTGAAATTTTCTCCCCTTGTTTCAAATGCTTTTCCTTTGACTAAAACAAAACTCCCCCTTAATGAAATTCTCCTCTTAGTGTTCAAGAGGGTTTTACAAATTTTTGAAGATACTCCCCCTTTTTTGAACATAATAAGATACCAATTTGAAAACTTTATTTTAAAATTTGGTGGTGGTGCGGTCCTTTTGCTTTGGGCTCATACTTTCTCCCCCTTTGGCATGAATCGCCAAAAACAGATACTTATGAGTGAGATATAAGCCCTTAAACTTTCTCCCCAATGGCAAACAAATAGATATGAGTGAAGATTATACCAAAGTGGAGAACGATGTGGAATACCGGCAAATACCAATGGAGTTGAGTGGAAGTGCCTTCTTTGCCGAATACTCCATTTCCCTTTCAATCTATGACTAAGCATGAGAATACACTTGAAAACACATTAGTCATAGACATAAAAGAGATATGATCAAAGGTATATAAATGAGCTATGTGTGCAAAGTATCAATCAAAATTCCGAGAATCAAGAATATTTAGCTCATTCCTAAGTTTGGTAAAGGTTTTCTCATCTAAATGCTTGGTAAAGATATCGACCAATTGATCTTTGGTGTTGATATAGGCTATCTCGATATCCCCCCTTTGTTGGTGATCTCTCAAAAAGTGATACCGAATGGCTATGTGCTTAATGTGGCTGTGCTCAACGGGATTATCCGCCATGCGGATTGCACTCTCATTATCACATAGGAGAGGGGCTTTGCTAAATTTGTAGCCATAGTCCTAAGGGTTTGCCTCATCCAAAGCAATTGCGTGCAACAATGACCTGCTGCAATGTTGTGACGGAACCTCCCAAGTCATTAGGCCCACCTATAGTTGTCCTTGTCCAACGGACCTCAGACAACCCTGCAGGTGCCCCTGAATCACTTGACAAGTTCGGTATCTGCTTTTCTTACCTTTCCCAAGAGCATTTCACCCGTCACGCAGACATTACAAGCATCAGAGAGACGAGAATGTGGAAGCAGTTACATTAACTTACTTTTATTTAAAAGTAAGATAGAGTTAAATATTTACAGACCAGAATATAATATACGAGTGCAGAGTATTATTATTACAAACTATGGGAGGCAAAACCCCCTCCCGATAAGTTCAAACAAAAGCTTCACTCCTAGTGCTCTTCCTTTGGTACCACCTTAGAACAGAAGCAACAAAAGTTGGTTGCTTCCTCACCTAAAAACAACATGGGACAAAGCCCTGAGTATGGAATTACTCAGCAAGTCTTACCCGACTAAAGAAAAGACTCTCAAGGGTATGCTGGCTTTCAGGGAGTCAAGGTAAGGCTTAACAATAGTCAATGACTCTGTTTGCAGAAATGCTTACTAAGAGTGGATCCTTAAAAATCCAGTTTTATTTGTCCGGTTAAGTAGAATTACCTATAACTAGAGTTCAGTCTACCCTAGTTCAATCACTTGACCTGCACTAGCCAACTTCTTAGCAACCCTTTATCTTTACTGGAGTTCTACGTATAGGGCAGTGACCAAGTCTTCATAACCGCGAAGGTACGACGATCCGAATCGATTATACTCAGCTGAGGATCTCCAATCACATGACATATGTAGCACTTAACCCCTGCATATGTCAACTCGCCACCGGGGTTCTTAAGACCAGATCAGGTTCACGCTAACCGAGAGTACAGATACACCACCGTCCAGCCTCTGAGAGCACCTAGAGGGGGGGTGAATAGGTGATCCTGTAAAAATCCAATACATGTAGCCACAAAACTTGGTTAAGTGTTAGCTCAATAGAATCAAGTGGTTAAGGATCAAGCTCTTGTGAAACACAATGGTCATGAAGAAAACAAGCATAAGAGACACGGTGATTTATCCCGTGGTTCGGCCAAGTATACCACTTGCCTACTTCACGTTGTGGCGTCCCAATGGACGAGGGTCGCACTCAACCCCTTTCAAGTGATCCAATGATCAACTTGAATACCACGGTGTTTTCCTTTCTTTTACTATCTCCCGTTCGCGAGGAATCTCCACAACTTGGAGCCTCTCGCCCTTACAATTGATGATCACAAAGAAGCACTGAAGTAAGGGAGGGAAGAGCAACACACACAAGACTCAAAGCACGAGCACAATCACACACACAACCCACAACTTGAGCTCACAACACAATGCGAGGAGTTCTCTACTCAAATAGAGCTCAAGTCACTATCACAAAGAATCAAATGCGCGAGAACGGAATCTTGGTGCTTAGAGATGATCAAAGAATGCTTGGGTGACTCCTCCATGCGCCTAGGGGTCCCTTTTATAGCCCCAAGGCATCTAGGAGCCGTTGGAGGCAATCTGGGAAGGCAATTCTTGCCTTCTGTCGGGTGGTGCACCGGACAGTCCGGTGCACCACCGAACAGACAATGTTCACGGTCCGGTGCAGATCACCTTCCTAAAATGGCACAGCCAAACGTTGCAGAATTGTAGCCATTGGCGCACCGGATAGTTCGGTGCCTCCTGCCGACCGTTGGAGCGGGCCACACGTCGCCCGCGGATTTGGTGGCCGACCGTTGCGCTGGCGGCCGTTGGCTCACCAGACAGTCCGGTGCACCACCGGACAGTCCGGTGAATTATAGCCGTACATCGCCGGCAAATTCCCGAGAGTGGCCAGTTCGCCAGAAGCCAGCCTGGCGCACTAGACACTGTCCGGTGCACCACCGGACAGTCCGATGTGCCAGACTGCGCTGAGTCTTGGCTGCTTCAGCCAAGTCTTTTCCTTTTTCTCTTTTCTCTGATTCTAGCTCTTAGACAAATATATTAGTACACAAAAACCAATGTACTAAGTCTAGAATCATACCTTCTTGTTGATTTGCACTTCATCCATCATTTGGCACATAATCACTCACTCAATATGTGTTGGGCACTTAATCACCAAAACTATACTAGAAATGGCCTAAGGGCACTTTTCTCTTTCAATCTCCCCCTTTTTGGTGATTTATGCCAACACATCAAAAAGCAACAAATAGAAGTGCAACATCAATGCAATTGGGAACAAAATTTGTCTTTTACAAGATTTGACATATTTGGATCGTTCTTTGCCACCACTTGGTTTGTTTTTGCAAATCAAATTCATTTTCCTATCTCTAAGTCAAACTCACTTGTTTGGGCATAAAGAGAGATAATCCAAGAGAGAAAATGATCAAGATCCAAAAACTCCCCCTTTTCCCATAATCATAAATTCTCCCCATAAGAGACCAAGTTTTGACAATAAGAATTTTGACAAATCAAAAGTTCTAACTCTACTATTTTCAAAGTTTTCAAGTGGTAGCTGATCCATTTGCTTTGGCCTTAATTTCCTTAATTTCTCCCCCTTTGGCATTAAGCACCAAAATGGGATCATTATTGGCCCTTAAACCCCATTGCCTCACCAAAATCGTCAATTAAGAGTAAAAAGGCAATAAGAGCATGGAGATGGACTTGGAGTAAATTACCCTCTCATCGGAGTGCAGTGGAAGTCTTGCATGGTCCAAGTTCACCTTTCCCTTTCAATCCACCTTTGAGACTAAATTAAGTAAACTCAAGCACACGGTTAGTCTCAAAGGGTCAAGTTGTAGCATTTCTCCCCTCAATATGTGCATCATTCACACATGGACTTGTGAGGTCCGGGGATCCCTTGCACAACTTGAGCACCATAAATAAGCAATAAAATGCATAAAGGAACATGATCAAAGACATAAAACACATGTATGCTATAGATCAATCCAAGTTACACGAATCTAAGACATTTAGCTCACTATGCAGCCTGCAAAAGGTCTTCTCATCTAAAGGCTTGGTAAAGATATCGGCTAGCTGGTTCTCGGTGCTAACATAAAACACTTCGATATCTCCCTTTTGCTGGTGGTCTCTCAAAAAGTGGTGCCGGATGTCTATGTGCTTTGTGCGGCTGTGTTCAACAGGATTGTCCGCCATGCGGATTGCACTCTCATTGTCACATAGGAGTGGAACTTTGCTCAAATTGTAGCCAAAGTCCCGCAGGGTTTGCCTCATCCAAAGTAGTTGCGCGCAACACTGTCCTGCGGCAACATACTCGGCCTCAGTGGTGGATAGGGCAACGAAAGTTTGTTTCTTTGAACTCCAAGACACTAGGGACCTTCCTAGGAATTGGCACGTCCCTGATGTACTCTTCCTATCAACCTTGCACCTGGCATAATCGAAGTCTGAATATCCAATTAAGCCAAAGGTAGACCCCTTTGGATACCAGATCCTGAAGCAAGGCGTAGCAACTAAATATCTAAGAATTCGCTTAATGACCACAAGGTGACACTCCCTTGGGTCAGATTGAAATCTAGCACACATGCAAACGCTAAGCATAATTTCCGGTCTACTAGTACATAAGTAAAGCAAAGAACCTATCATAGACCGGTATGCCTTTTGATCAACGGACTTACCTCCTTTGTTGAGGTCGACATGTCCGTCGGTTCCCATTGGGGTCTTTGCGGGCTTGGTGTCCTTCATCCCAAATCGCTTGAGCAAGTCTTGCGTGTACTTCATTTGAGAGATGAAGGTGCCGTCCTTGAGTTGCTTCACTTGGAACCCAAGGAAGTAGTTCAACTCACCCATCATCGACATCTCGAATTTCTGTGTCATCACCCTGCTAAACTCTTCACAAGACTTTTGTGTTGGGGCGAAGGCAAAGACACCACCCTTCGCTCGAGGCCTTCACTGCAGTCGCTGGTCTGACAAAGACAAAACAGGCATGGACACCCTTCGCTTGACACGGCGCCAGACGAAGGCCTGTGACGTCGTCACTCCACCGTGCGGCCTCGTCTAGCGCAGAAGCCCACGTGTGATCCGGCCCATTGTAACGGGCCCCGCGTGGCCGCTGCGTGTTACGGGCCTAATTTGCAAAGGCATTCCTGTAATTACAGTCTGTAACCCTGCTTTATGGGAATATTCTGGGGATAACCTAGGTATCTGAGGGCACATGCGTCCTTAACACAAGGCGCTGGGCGCTCAGACACCTATAAATACCCCCGCACAGTGCCCGTGAGAGGGCAGATTAACAGAGCTATTGCCATCTTGCGCGAGAACCCTGTTGACGTCACTGTTCACCCTTGTTGGATCCCCTTGCAACTGAGAGCAAGTTCCAACATTTGGCGCCCACCGTTCGTGCTACGAGAAAACCACCCGCGATGGCACCCAAGAGAGCTAACCCGAAGGCTGACGAGGCTGCGAAGGCAGCACTGCTTGCCGCAAGAAAGGGCAAGGCCCTCGCCCTCACCCAATCCACCCACCAAGAGGCCACTGAAGACGACGTTCCCCGCACCAGCGAAGACGACACTCTCCGCACCTACGGCCCTGAAGGAGAATCGCAGCCACCCTCAGTCTTCGCACCACTGGAGGGCGCGGACCTCGCTGAGGACGGTGAAGTCCTTGGCATCTCAGCGGAAGAACAGCTCCAGCTGCGCGCCCTGCGCCTCAAGAACCGCAATCTCCAGAGGCAGAAAGAGATACTGGAGGCCAAGCGCCAGCGCGTGTCCACACTAGCCAAAGTGCGGCAAATGATACGCGACGAAGAGCAGAAGGCCCAGGACCTCGAGCGGGAGATCGCGCTGATGCAGCGCGAAGGCCACCTTGGCCTACAGCACGAGCCAGCCCTCCAGCAGCGCGCACAACTGGAAGACACGTGCGAAGGCCACCTCGGCCTACAGCATGGGCCACCCCTGCAACACCGCGCGCAACCGGAAGACCCGCATTTCCCCCAGCGCGACCACACCTTCCTGCATGCCGCGCCATTCCAAGGGGTCAACTATCTCGACGAGCGAAGTCCCCTGGCGCCACACCTGCAAGTGACGCCTTGGCCAGCTAACTTCCGGGCAGAGACCTATCCCAAGTACAACGGCAGCACCGACCCGGCACAATACATAATGAGTTATCAGGTCGCCGTTGCATCTTCCGGAAGAGGACGACGCCACAATGGCGAAGTCTTTCATCATCGCCCTAGAGGGCCCAGCTCTCACCTGGTTCACCAGGTTGCCTCCGCTGTCCATTGATTCTTGGAGAAGTCTCCGGGACAAGTTCCTGCTCAACTTCCAAGGGTACCACCCAGACACCGACGCCTTGGCCGAGCTCTCGCTCTGCAAGCAGCTGGAAAAGGAGACTCTGCGGGAGTATTACCGCAAATTTGTGGCAGAACCACCCGAATTATTCCAGCTTAAGTGCCCATGTCACGCCCCAGGGGCCGTAACACACTTAAATCGGAATAACCCGTCAGTCCTTCAGATCTAGTCTGATAGAGCCACTTAACCAGGATCAAATTCCATAATCTCACTCGAAGGTAAGTCACAGAAGAAATACAATAAAACAGGAAACCTCAAATTAAGTACTAAATTATTACATAAATCGGAGTTTTGAGTAGCAATTAAGTTCATAAAGTAAAGTGCAGCGGATAATCGATGTCGTCGGTAATGAGGAAATGGGCAAGGCCTAGCCCACTACTCCTCATGCTCCTCTCCTGCCGGAGCAACATCCCACTCGACCGTCCAACCCGGTGGCAGGGTGGTAGGCCAAGTCACACCATGAACCAATTCCTGCATGGTACCTACAAAAATGGTGCCACAAGCAAGGCTGAGTATACTAATACTCAGCTAGACTTACCCGGTGTGAGGAGTCTACTCCTCTACCTCTAGACTATGCAGCTGTTTGGCTGAGGGGTTTGGTTTGCCAAAAGCACTAGCTGTTTCTAAAATCAACTTTTAGCTTTTCAAATTCTATCATCATTACTTAGCTAGATTTACTTATTCTAAGCATACATGGTAACAAGCATTTAGATCAATCAACAAGTTATCTCATGTAACCTCATTTCACTTCTTACTCGATGCAGTACAAGGAATCAAGCAGTCTCATTAGCTGCGAGAAGCAGACGATTCGAATCGAGTTTTTAACCTTGCAAGGTAAACCTAAACACACGGCATGTCAGGGTACCCGACCCTGCACATGACAACCGTCCCCATCGATTCCCCGTTCGCGTCCAGGCCTCACCGCCTTGGCATACAATGCTCCACTGACCCCGGCTGCCGCCGTGCAGTGACCGCACTTGTACCCACCATAGCTAGCATGGGAGACCCAGTCTCAGGTCGCATGAGGGATAAAGTCCGCGCCCGGCTTCACTCAGGTACTAGGTTTACCGGTTACCATTTTTCCCGGCATGTGCTTAGTATGTTCAAAAGCTTGACTCAGGTATCCACACATTAATCCTTAATTCATTTTCCCGTCTCATAGACAAGGCATCCTCCCTGGATCCAAGTCCATAGACCAATACATATCCCGTTATCAAGATGAATACAATCAATTCCTGACCTCGCGCGAGTGCTAGAAAAATCACTCGACTTCTACCGAGATCCTGATTAGCAAGCAGCTACTCGACCTAGCATACTAGTATTCATCTCAAAAAGGAATCCTAAGTTCATGCAACTAGAGGTTTCAAGCAACTCCTACACTTAAGTGCACATTACAAACCTACAAGCATTAAGTGTAGTAAAGTAGCATATAATAACATGGTTATGCATAAGACCGGGGCTTGCCTTCAATTGCTGGGGCTGCGGGGAGATCCTCAATAGCAGCCTCTGAAGCCTGCTCCTGGTCCTCTTCTTGGACAGGTCCTTGCTCGGGGATGAGCACGTACTCTCCGTCGGCAAGATTACAATCTAATGAATGCAATGCGTAAGATATATGCATGATATGATATGTGTTTTTAGAAATCACGACTTTAAAGGTGTATGATCTTTCTTGAGTTAAACAAAGTTAACTTTACTTATGTAAGATCCTTGGGTGGTATACTTGGTAAACTGGTTCAAATTTAGCTAAGGTAAATGGTAGGTTTAGTTTTGGGGTTCCACTGAATTCCTTTTAAGTCTTAGGGATAAATGATAAGTACTCAAGTTAGACTTATTGAAGTGGGGTTTATTTCTTCTTTCCTTTTCTTTTATTCTCTTTAATGTTTTGGAGTAGGTTTGAACTACAAGTTGCTTTTATAAAATTCTAAAAATTCTGCAAAAATTACAGTGGCTTGCTACTGGTGTGTGTTTCTCTGTCTCAAAATTTGGGGATCAGAAAGTGAATAGTTTTCTCTGCACAAAATTATTAAACTCTAGGGTAGAAGGGGTGCTTTGAACTACAACTATGATTTAACAGTGGGTAATTCTTCAGAACTTATTTTTGCTGGCTTTTAGGTGTTATAACATGACTTGTTACCAATTTCTAGGCATTTATACCTTTTAATCATTTTTCTATGGTTTTCTCAAGTTTCTAGCCAAATGGGTGCTTTCTACTACCACTATATTTGAAAAATATCAAACAACAGAGTTCTTATTTTTCTTAGTTATTATTTTGTGCAAGAGCAATCATTCTAGAGTTTGGCATCTTTTTGCTTAAGGGAAGGGGTGGTATGCATTATTTGAATTAAATGGCTTTTCTCTTAAATCATTAGCAATTGGTATGAGTTTGCTTCTTTTTCAAAGGTTTGCATTTTTCTCTGGTAGTTTACCTCATCAAGGACTTAGCTAATTTTTGGTTGCCCATTATCACATTATTTGAGGTTGTTCAAGAATTATTGGGAAAATGCCTTATTTCCACCTTGTATTTATTTTCCTTACTTAAAAGTTGGGCTGGGGTGCTCTGTATTTTTGTAGTGGGGCTCTGGTGGTTATAAGTCCACTGGATTTTTGTTAAGCATTTTGGTTATAGTTTTGCCTCTTTAATAATTGATTTTCAGTCTTATTTAGGCTAAACAAATCATTTTAATTTAAAACTGGTCCAAATTAATGGTCTCTGTATTTTTCCTAAGTTCTCTGTTACATAAGTAAACTAGGAAAAATAATATTAATCACTGTTCATTAGTTTCTAATGTCTTTCTGATTTTCTCTAAGTTTTGGACAAAACATCTTTTAATGAGAAACTACATCATAATTTCTAATGCTGGGGTTCCTACTATTTTTAAATAGTGTCTAAAAGTGGTTTGAATACCCATAAATTTTCTTAAGTCTAGTACAGAAGAAAAACAAATTTTCCTTGATTAAATAAGGTTTTGTGGGTTTCTGTTTTTAATTTTAAACTCTAAAATTTTGAACAGAAAGTATAGGGTCTACTATTTTTAAATGATAGATTATAATATACAGGAGCTAGCAAAATTGGTTTGACATCTTTTGATTAGGAATTCATCAAGTTATGAATTTTACAAGTTCTCTGGTTATTTAAAAAGAATAACAGAATTGATTTAAATGAAAATCTACTTTGCACTGGGGTCCCTGGCGGTTTTCTAAGTTTTCTTCGCGAATCAGTCCTTAGGCCACTATTCACTTGAGTCTCTGACATTACAGAAAACCCCTCGAGTTCTACAAAACCTAACCCGAGGTCCTTCTTCTACCTTAACAGTAGCCGCGGCGGAGAAAAGGGCGGAGGGGCTTACCGGCGGCGAGACTGTTCCGGTGAAGTGGTCGAGGATGAAGGGGAGGTCGCGGGGATCACAACGGTGTGCGGAACGCCGTCGGAGATGGCCGGAGTCGGTCGGTCCACGCGCGCAGGCGGGGATGCTCGTCGGCGGCGAGGAGACCGGCCTGGTCACGGCGAGATAGTTCAATCAAATGGGTCAGGGAGGACCACGGGGTGCCAGAGAAGACATGAGCGCAAGGAATTGGGTGGAGACTCACTGGATAGCTCGGTCCACGCGTGGCGGCGGAAGACCGAAGTCCGGTGAAGTCAATCTCGGGCCTCCGGTGAAGTCCGGCCGGGTCCGAGGGCTTGGCAAGCTTCACGGGCTACTGACGGAGCTAGCCGAAGCACTGGCTTGCCTGGAGGATGGCTGGGGTGGGCTGGCCACGGTGGCCGAAGCTTTGGCGGCAATGGCGGGCGGAATTGAGCTCGCCGGAGCTAAGGAAAAGTGGCTGGCCGGTGAGGGTTAGTGCGGGGCGAAGTGAGGTGCGCCTGGGAAGGCTTTATAGGCACGGCGCGGTGCACGGGCGGTCGTGGACCGGCGAGTGCGCGCGGGCGTGCACTGGGAAGGCGCGGTGTGCGAACGGGCGTGAACCAGGGGTGTCAGCCACGGTCGAACACGTGTTCCCGTTGCTTCTGCCCCTGTTCAAGCGCCGATTGGGAGCAAATCTTCGCGAATTTGGGCAAGATCACTGCAAGGGATTTGTTCACCAGACCAAGCTTTGTCTTTTGTGTATGGACGACGCGCGGTTTTAGGCTAGGGACAGGGAGTTGTAGCGTCACCAAGGTGCCAGTGTCAGAATGCCTGGTCCCGAGGTTAAGCTACGCCAAAATCGTGTCAAATGAATTTGGTTTGAATTCAAACTTTCCCAGAATGTGTTCAAGGTAATTTGGCACGACTTTGATATTTGGATCTTCTGGCTTTGAGTTTTGAAAAGCAGAGAACACAGATGAGCTTTGAGAAGAGGTCTGAAATTCAGAAATTCAGAAATCTGAATTTCCCAAGGGTTCATAGATCAAGGGCTGATTTGGGGATTTAATTGAATTATTTTGGCTAAGCCTTCTCAATCTTTCTTGTTGCTTAATAAACATACTTTAACTTATATAATTGGCTCAACTCAAAATTTTAAACTTTTCATTACCTTTTTCTTATTCTCTTGAATTTTGCTCATGGGGTTCATTTAGGGTTTTTAATTAGGGTTGCACAATCTTATCTTTTAGAGGACTCAATTGCTTTGATCATGACACTCTTAAGTATATACTTGGTGACTTCTTTATTACTTAAGTTATTTTGATGCTCATGCTCACTTTGGTTCACATAAAATAATGGTTCTAGGTTTGGCTTTTGAGAAAAACCCTGAGTGACACTGGGGTGTCACATCCTTCCCCCCTTAAAGGAATCTCGTCCCGAGATTCGGGCCAGAGTCCTCCCGGGGTAAAGCGAAGGGTGAGACTGATAGGAAAAAGGGGGTGATGATTGCCATTATTAGGATAAACTGCTCTTCGAATGTCATTCTCTTTGCAACTTCAGAAGGAAGTCCTTTTAAGTTTTACTTTATAGTTACTTCATTCTGAATTAAGATCATATTTTTGAAAATTAGATTCGAAGGGCAGGAGGAGGGGTTGGGGGTGATTACGTACCAGCTTCCTTAGGTAGGCAATCGGGGAAGTTGGATCTCAGGAATTCCTCGGTTTCCCAAGTAGCTTCCTCCTCTGAGTGATTACTCCACTGGACCTTGTACATCTTGATCGATTTAGCCCGAGTTGATCTTTCCTTGCAATCCAGAATCTTGGAGGGGTACTCTTGGTACGAGAGATCTGGCTCTATCTCCAATTCTGGCTCTGCTATGATCTCAGTCGGCAATCGAACACACTTCTTCAGTTGAGATACATGAAAAACATTGTGAATGGCAGACATCTTTGAAGGTAACTTCAGCTTGTATGCCACGGGTCCACATGCTTCTATGATCTCATAAGGTCCAATGTAACGAGGGGCTAGCTTGCCTTTGATCCCAAACCTCTGCACTCCCTTGGTGGGTGATACCTTGAGGTATACAAAACTTCCCACCTCGAACTGGAGAGGTTTCCTTCTTTTATCATGATAGCTCTTCTGCCTGGCCTGAGCAGCTTCTAGATTCTTCCTGATTAGCTTGACCTTCCTTTCGGCTTCAGTCACTAAATCAGGTCCAAAAACTTCTCTTTCACCAGGCTGAGACCAATTGAGTGGTGTCCTGCACCTTCTTCCATAGAGAGCTTCAAAAGGTGCCATCTTTAGGCTGGATTGATAACTATTGTTATAAGCAAACTCTGCCAAGGAGAGGTGCTTATCCCAGTTCTTGCCGCAATCGATCGCACAAGCTCTCAGCATATCTTCCAGGATTTGGTTTACCCTTTCCGTCTGACCATCAGTCTGTGGGTGGTAAGCTGAACTCCTGATTAGCTTGGTTCCCAAAGACTCTTGCAATCGTTCCCAAAATCTGGCAACAAATTGGGCTCCTCGGTCAGAAACAATGGTCCGAGGTAATCCGTGCAAACACACGATCCGGTCAATATACAATTCTGCATATCTCTGAGCCTTATCAGTGGTGTGCACAGGAAGAAAATGTGCCACTTTCGTCAATCGGTCCACAATAACCCAAATTGAATCATGATGGCGAGAGGTGTTAGGCAGACCCACAATGAAATCCATGCTGATGTCGTCCCACTTCCACGAAGGTACGGATAGTGGTTGCAAAGCTCCAGCTGACTTCAAGTGGCTTGCCTTTATCCTCTGACAGGTGTCACATTCTGATACATACTGGGCTATCTCCCTCTTCATTCTGGTCCACCAGTACAAAGGCTTCAAATCATGGTACATCTTGGTGCTTCCCGGATGCATAGAGAATTTGGAGAGATGAGCTTCATCCAAAATTTTCCTCTTGAGATCCTGGTCTTTAGGAATTACCAATCTGCTTTTGAACCATAACACACCCTTCTCATCCTGGCGGAAACAATTATACTTCTCAACCTTCTGATGGAGATTCTTCTTGATAATCTGCACTCCCTTGTCACTGAGTTGGGCCATGATAATCTGGTCTTGCAAAGCTGGCTCAACAGAAATGTGAGACAAAGAACCAGAAGGAATCACTTCAATTTGCATCTTGCTCAACTCATCACACAAGGTGTTAATGCGAGAATCCATCAGAACACAATTGCATTGCAACTTCCGACTCAAGGCATCAGCTACCACATTAGCTTTCCCTAGGTGATAATGTACCTCCAGGTCATAATCCTTGATCAGCTCTAGCCATCTTCTCTGCCTCATGTTAAGATCAGCCTGAGTAAAAATGTACTTAAGGCTCTTATGATCAGTGAAGATGTTGCAGTGGGTTCCCATTAGATAGTGCCTCCACATCTTCAATGCATGAACCACTGCTGCTAACTCAAGGTCATGAGTGGGATAATTTTGCTCATGAGGCCTGAGTGCTCTTGAAGCATAAGCAATGACTCGGTTGTCTTGCATCAAGACACAACCTAGCCCGGTGCCCCGAGGCATCACAATATACATCAAAAGGTTTGCTGCTGTCGGGTTGCGCCAATACTGGTGCTGTGGTCAGATGCTGCCTTAATGCATGGAAGGCATCTTCGCACTTCTGACTCCACACAAATTTGACTTCTTTCTTCAGCAACTCAGTAATAGGCTTCGCAATTCGAGAGAAATCCGGAATAAATCTTCGGTAATAACCAGCTAATCCCAGAAAACTCCGAATCTGGCGAACAGTTGTTGGTGGCTTCCAGTTCATCACCTCTTGCACTTTATCCGGATCAACAGCTATTCCAGCCTGAGAGATAGTGTGACCCAAGAATTTGATTTCCTTTAGCCAAAAATCACACTTGGATAACTTGGCATAAAGGTGGTGCTCTCGTAGACATTGAAGCACTACATGCAAATGCCCGGCATGTTCTTCTTCGTTCTTTGAGTACACCAGAATATCATCGATGAAGACTACCACGAACTTGTCCAATTCCGGCATAAAAACATAATTCATCAGATACATGAAATATGCTGGTGCATTTGTCAGCCCAAATGACATCACCAAGAATTCATATAGCCCATATCTGGTTGAGAATGCCGTCTTCGGAATATCACTTGCTCGTATTTTGATCTGATGGTAGCCAGAGCGAAGGTCTATCTTGGAAAACACCTTGGCTCCGACCAACTGGTCAAAGAGAACATCAATACGAGGCAAAGGATACTTGTTCTTGATAGTTACCGCATTAAGAGGGCGGTAATCTATACACAGCCTCAAGCTTTCATCCTTCTTCTTCACAAACAGTGCTGGGCATCCCCAAGGCAAAGTGCTTGGGCGAATGAAACCCTTATCCAGCAACTCTTGCAATTGCTTCTTCAACTCTGCCAACTCAGCGGGTGGCATTCGGTAGGGCCTCTTGGAAATTGGGGCCGTTCCCGGTTGCAACTCGATGGCGAATTCAATGTCCCGGTCCGGTGGCATTCCTGGCAATTCATCAGGAAAGACATCTGCATACTCACAGACCACTGGGATCTTCTTCAGGGGTAACTCCGTCATAGAGAAAGCACACGACTGAGTAGAACCCTGACTAGGCAAAATCAAAGTGAAATTCCCGTAGAAAGGGGAATTAACTTCCACGGTACGACTGGCTACATCAAGCACAACTTGGTGCAAGGTCATCCAATTTGCCCCTAGAATAATATCCACATTTTCCAATCCCAACACAAGAAGAGTGGTTTTGACAATGTGGCTTCCCAGTTGAATAGGCACACTTTGGTTTAATTGATTAGTTGCAATTTTACCCCCAGGTGTGACTATCATGAATGACCCTTTCGAGTGAGAGAATGGCAGTTTGCATTTAGCACTGAACTTTTGGCTAATTAAACTATGAGATGCACCAGAATCAAACAGAATTAAAGCAGGTTGATTATAAACTGAAAAGATACCAGTCATGATAGGAGCTCCATTTGGCACTTCCTCAAGAGCAGTGAAGTTGAGCTTCCCTTGCTTGACTTGCACCTTCTGCTTTCTTCCCTTGCCTTGATTTGGTGCTGGCAGCTGCCTCTGCTGGTTCCTGGGACAATTCTTGGCATAGTGGCCCACATTGCCACAAGTGAAACACTTGTTCCCATTGCCCTGGCGGAACTGCTGCTGCTGCGGAGGCTGATTGTTCCTTGGGGCGGGAGCTGGGTAGCGGTTGGGTGCCGGCTGCTACTGCTGCTGAGGTGGCCTGATCACCCATCTGCCTGCCTGCTGCTAAAAACCCCTGCTCTGGTTGTGGGAAACAACCCGGAACCTCTGCGCCTGAGCGGATGGTGCTGCCATTGGTGCCTTTCTCTTCTTCTCTGCCCGGTGAGCATCAATGCAATCCTCCTGAGAGATGGCCATGTTGACCAACTCATTGAAGCTATCAGCCTGGACAGTGTTGAGGCGTTCCCGCAGCTTGGTATTGAGACCCCTGCGGAAGCGATCCCTCTTCTTCTCATCAGAATCAGCATGATACCCTGCATACTGGCATAAGTCGTTGAAGGCTTGCGCATACTGCAGTACCGTGCGGGTTCCTTGATTGAGGGCCAGAAATTCATTCAACTTCCGATCAAGAATGCCAGCTGGAATGTGGTGTCCTCTGAAGGCAGTCTTGAATTCCTCCCAAGATACCTCACGATCAGCGGGGAGCATAGCACGGAAGTGGTCCCACCAAGTCCGAGCAGATCCGCGAAGCTGCTGCGCTGCGAAGCGGGTCTTGGTAGCATCAGGGCAGTCTCCCGTGAGGAGGGGAAACTTGGACTCGACGACGCGAAGCCATACGTCGGCGTCCAACGGATCCTCTGCCTTGGCGAACAAGGGCGGCTGCGTGCTCAGAAACTCCTGGTATGTTGCCATAGCCGGAGGTCGCTGAGGCTGGCCTCCACCATGCTGCTGGGGGTGGGGCTGGCGCTGCAAGAGCTGTCGCAGAATCTCATTCTGCTGGGCCATCAGCTCCTGCACTGTGGGAGCTAGAGGAGGTGGCGGGGGAACTTGCTCGTTATGCCCGCGACGCTGCCTAGCTGCCATCTGAAAACAGAGGTTGTCGCCATTGTTATCCCAACTCATAGTTTCGAACGGCAAGATATCATCTCATATGGAAGGAAAAATGCCATAATCATAATATTAGGTTCGAAATGAAGATAACATGGTGACAAGATCCCACAGATTTCAAAAGTTTACAGGGTTACATTAATCAGGGGAAAGGTACCCACAAGCCTAGTCCAAAATGTGATACTACTAAGCTCGCATAGGTTTCTATCCACCTAAAATCGTCAAAGCGACTGCTTAACCCTGAGCGGTGGAAGCGACACTAGATGCGGGTGAAGGAGGCATCGCGGAGGTAGTCCCATTGGCACCAGGGGCTGGTCCTAGCTCCTCGGGAGCCTCTTCTCCCTCGCTTCCTGCTTCATTGGCCTCCATCTCCAGGTGGTGCATGTCCAAGTGGTCATTTGCTTCCTCGAGTTCCCTCTGCACATCGTGAAGCTGGTTCTCCAAGACATCAATAGTGTTGTCTCGGATCTCCACTTGCTGCTCCAAGGTAGCGATACGCTGGCGCAGCCTCTCCACCTGCAGATCCTTCTCCACCAACTCTGTGGATAGGTCGACCACAAAATCTTCCCGACTGTCGAGAGTGAGCTTAGTGGTTTGAGCGGTGTTAGCAAGAAGTGTCATAGCATCGCTCTGAAGGGCCTGAAGGCGGTACAGCGCACTCATGCACTGAACGGTGACCCTCCCAACCAAGTCAGGATACATTGCCCACACATCCTTCACATGGCTCACGCGGTTACACCACATGGGATCGTCCTTCTTCTCAGCAGGGAAGAGTCCCAAGGGGTGCATCACCATCTCCAGGGGATGGTAGCCACAGAAAGTCGTCAGAGCCTTCATGGCTGCTGCCTCAACGGTGTCGTCCGTCCTGAGTCCAATCGTCTCAGAGTCAAGAAAACGCCAACCCGGCTGAAGGGGATGAACCTCCAAAGTCAGCCAGACCCGACAACGAGGTACCCGATGCTCCTCGTACAACTGCACCGTGTACAAAGGGGGCGTAGGGTAACCGGCGGAGTTAAGCACTTCCCACAAGATGGAAGGAAAGCCATCGCGAGAAAGGAAGTCAGAACTGAAACGAGAGTCTCCTCCACTGGCGGGGGTGGGTGAATTCATCTGCGGAAGGGAATCAGAGATAAAGATTATGGTGGAAGGAAAAAGAAAAAGAGAGCTCGGATGGTTTTAAAGGAAGTGGGTTAGCTCAAATTTTTAATTCCTCTTTATGTTTTATAATGCATGCATGCTGGAAGAAACGTTGCCTCTCAAAAAGAAAATAGGGTGCCTTTTTAGGGCATCCTAAAATATAAGTATTGGCCCACGGGGCCTAATTAATTAGCCACCTATTTCCCTCTATGCTTAAGGCCTTTCGCCCTAGGTCTAGCGGTCTAGTCCTGACGATCTATAGCAGTTTCTAAGCAAGTTTTAGATTTTGAAAATTGGTATCCATGGTTTATTGTCCTTCTCTGTGGTGGAATTTGCTCCGATACCAGCTGTGGCAGAACCACCCGAATTATTCCAGCTTAAGTGCCCATGTCACGCCCCAGGGGCCGTAACACACTTAAATCGGAATAACCCGTCAGTCCTTCAGATCTAGTCTGATAGAGCCACTTAACCAGGATCAAATTCCACAATCTCACTCGAAGGTAAGTCACAGAAGAAATACAATAAAACAGGAAACCTCAAATTAAGTACTGAATTATTACATAAATCGGAGTTTTGAGTAGCAATTAAGTTCATAAAGTAAAGTGCAGCGGATAATCGATGTCGTCGGTAATGAGGAAATGGGCAAGGCCTAGCCCACTACTCCTCATGCTCCTCTCCTGCCGGAGCAACATCCCACTCGACCGTCCAACCCGGTGGCAGGGTGGTAGGCCAAGTCACACCATCAACCAATTCCTGCATGGTACCTGCAAAAATGGTGCCACAAGCAAGGCTGAGTATACTAATACTCAGCTAGACTTACCCGGTGTGAGGAGTCTACTCCTCTACCTCTAGACTATGCAGCTGTTTGGCTGAGGGGTTTGGTTTGCCAAAAGCACTAGCTGTTTCTAAAATCAACTTTTAGCTTTTCAAATTCTATCATCATTACTTAGCTAGATTTACTTATTCTAAGCATACATGGTAACAAGCATTTAGATCAATCAACAAGTTATCTCATGTAACCTCATTTCACTTCTTACTCGATGCAGTACAAGGAATCAAGCAATCTCCTTAGCTGCGAGAAGCAGACGATTCGAATCGAGTTTTTAACCTTGCAAGGTAAACCTAAACACACGGCATGTCAGGGTACCCGACCCTGCACATGACAACCGTCCCCATCGATTCCCCGTTCGCGTCCAGGCCTCACCGCCTTGGCATACAATGCTCCACTGACCCCGGCTGCCGCCGTGCAGTGACCGCACTTGTACCCACCATAGCTAGCATGGGAGACCCAGTCTCAGGTCGCATGAGGGATAAAGTCCGCGCCCGGCTTCACTCAGGTACTAGGTTTACCGGTTACCATTTTTCCCGGCATGTGCTTAGTACGTTCAAAAGCTTGACTCAGGTATCCACACATTAATCCTTAATTCATTTTCCCGTCTCATAGACAAGGCATCCTCCCTGGATCCAAGTCCATAGACCAATACATATCCCGTTATCAAGATGAATACAATCAATTCCTGACCTCGCGCGAGTGCTAGAAAAATCACTCGACTTCTACCGAGATCCTGATTAGCAAGCAGCTACTCAACCTAGCATACTAGTATTCATCTCAAAAAGGAATCCTAAGTTCATGCAACTAGAGGTTTCAAGCAACTCCTACACTTAAGTGCACATTACAAACCTACAAGCATTAAGTGTAGTAAAGTAGCATATAATAACATGGTTATGCATAAGACTGGGGCTTGCCTTCAATTGCTGGGGCTGCGGGGAGATCCTCAATAGCAGCCTCTGAAGCCTGCTCCTGGTCCTCTTCTTGGACAGGTCCTTGCTCGGGGATGAGCACGTACTCTCCGTCGGCAAGATTACAATCTAATGAATGCAATGCGTAAGATATATGCATGATATGATATGTGTTTTTAGAAATCACGACTTTAAAGGTGTATGATCTTTCTTGAGTTAAACAAAGTTAACTTTACTTATGTAAGATCCTTGGGTGGTATACTTGGTAAACTGGTTCAAATTTAGCTAAGGTAAATGGTAGGTTTAGTTTTGGGGTTCCACTGAATTCCTTTTAAGTCTTAGGGATAAATGATAAGTACTCAAGTTAGACTTATTGAAGTGGGTTTATTTCTTCTTTCCTTTTCTTTTATTCTCTTTAATGTTTTGGAGTAGGTTTGAACTACAAGTTGCTTTTATAAAATTCTAAAAATTCTGCAAAAATTACAGTGGCTTGCTACTGGTGTGTGTTTCTCTGTCTCAAAATTTGGGGATCAGAAAGTGAATAGTTTTCTCTGCACAAAATTATTAAACTCTAGGGTAGAAGGGGTGCTTTGAACTACAACTATGATTTAACAGTGGGTAATTCTTCAGAACTTATTTTTGCTGGCTTTTAGGTGTTATAACATGACTTGTTACCAATTTCTAGTCATTAATACCTTTTAATCATTTTTCTATGGTTTTCTCAAGTTTCTAGCCAAATGGGTGCTTTCTACTACCACTATATTTGAAAAATATCAAACAACAGAGTTCTTATTTTTCTTAGTTATTATTTTGTGCAAGAGCAATCATTCTGGAGTTTGGCATCTTTTTGCTTAAGGGAAGGGGTGGTATGCATTATTTGAATTAAATGGCTTTTCTCTTAAATCATTAGCAATTGGTATGAGTTTGCTTCTTTTTCAAGGGTTTGCATTTTTCTCTGGTAGTTTACCTCATCAAGGACTTAGCTAATTTTTGGTTGCCCATTATCACATTATTTGAGGTTGTTCAAGAATTATTGGGAAAATGCCTTATTTCCACCTTGTATTTATTTTCCTTACTTAAAAGTTGGGCTGGGGTGCTCTGTATTTTTGTAGTGGGGCTCTCGTGGTTATAAGTCCACTGGATTTTTGTTAAGCATTTTGGTTATAGTTTTGCCTCTTTAATAATTGATTTTCAGTCTTATTTAGGCTAAACAAATCATTTTAATTTAAAACTGGTCCAAATTAATGGTCTCTGTATTTTTCCTAAGTTCTCTTTTACATAAGTAAACTAGGAAAAATAATATTAATCACTGTTCATTAGTTTCTAATGTCTTTTTGATTTTCTCTAAGTTTTGGACAAAACATCTTTTAATGAGAAACTACATCATAATTTCTAATGCTGGGGTTCCTACTATTTTTAAACAGTGTCTAAAAGTGGTTTGAATACCCATAAATTTTCTTAAGTCTAGTACAGAAGAAAAACAAATTTTCCTTGATTAAATAAGGTTTTGTGGGTTTCTGTTTTTAATTTTAAACTCTAAAATTTTGAACAGAAAGTATAGGGTCTACTATTTTTAAATGATAGATTATAATATACAGGAGCTAGCAAAATTGGTTTGACATCTTTTGATTAGGAATTCATCAAGTTATGAATTTTACAAGTTCTCTGGTTATTTAAAAAGAATAACAGAATTGATTTAAATGAAAATCTACTTTGCACTGGGGTCCCTGGCGGTTTTCTAAGTTTTCTTCGCGAATCAGTCCTTAGGCCACTATTCACTTGAGTCTCTGACATTACAGAAAACCCCTCGGGTTCTACAAAACCTAACCTGAGGTCCTTCTTCTACCTTAACAGTAGCCGCGGCGGAGAAAAGGGCGGAGGGGCTTACCGGCGGCGAGACTGTTCCGGTGAAGTGGTCGAGGATGAAGGGGAGGTCGCGGGGATCACAACGGTGTGCGGAACGCCGTCGGAGATGGCCGGAGTCGGTCGGTCCATGCGCGCAAGCGGGGATGCTCGTCGGCGGCGAGGAGACCGGCCTGGTCACGGCGAGATAGTTCAATCAAATGGGTCAGGGAGGACCACGGGGTGCCAGAGAAGACATGAGCGCAAGGAATTGGGCGGAGACTCACTGGATAGCTCGGTCCACGCGCGGCGGCGGAAGACCGAAGTCCGATGAAGTCAATCTCGGGCCTCCGGTGAAGTCCGGCCGGGTCTGAGGGCTTGGCAAGCTTCACGGGCTACTGACGGAGCTAGCCGAAGCACTGGCTTGCCCGGAGGATGGCTGGGGTGGGCTGGCCACGGTGGCCGAAGCTTTGGCGGCAATGGCGGGCGGAATTGAGCTCGCCGGAGCTAAGGAAAAGTGGCTGGCCAGTGAGGGTGAGTGCGGGGCGAAGTGAGGTGCGCCTGGGGAGGCTTTATAGGCACGGCGCGGTGCACGGGCGGTCGTGGACCGGCGAGTGCGCGCGGGCGTGCACTGGGAAGGCGCGGTGCGCGAACGGACGTGAACCGGGGGTGTCAGCCACGGTCGAACACGTGTTCCCGTTGCTTCTGCCCCTGTTCAAGCGCCGATTGGGAGCAAATCTTCGCGAATTTGGGCAAGATCACTGCAAGGGATTTGTTCACCAGACCAAGCTTTGTCTTTTGTGTATGGACGACGCACGGTTTTAGGCTAGGGACAGGGAGTTGTAGCGTCACCAAGGTGCCAGTGTCAGAATGCCTGGTCCTGAGGTTAAGCTACGCCAAAATCGTGTCAAATGAATTTGGTTTGAATTCAAACTTTCCCAGAATGTGTTCAAGGTATATTGGCACGACTTTGATATTTGGATCTTCTGGCTTTGAGTTTTGAAAAGCAGAGAACACAGATGAGCTTTGAGAAGAGGTCTGAAATTCAGAAATTCAGAAATCTGAATTTCCCAAGGGTTCATAGATCAAGGGCTGATTTGGGGATTTAATTGAATTATTTTGGCTAAGCCTTCTCAATCTTTCTTGTTGCTTAATAAACATACTTTAACTTATATAATTGGCTCAACTCAAAATTTTAAACTTTTCATTACCTTTTTCTTATTCTCTTGAATTTTGCTCATGGGGTTCATTTAGGGTTTTTAATTAGGGTTGCACAATCTTATCTTTTAGAGGACTCAATTGCTTTGATCATGACACTCTTAAGTATATACTTGGTGACTTCTTTATTACTTAAGTTATTTTGATGCTCATGCTCACTTTGGTTCACATAAAATAATGGTTCTAGGTTTGGCTTTTGAGAAAAACCCTGAGTGACACTGGGGTGTCACAAAATTTTTAACACTTAAGTCACAGCTGCCCTCAGTCGATGACCAGATCGCCATCCACTACGCTATCAGTGGCCTTCGCGCCGGCGTCCTTTACAGCCACTGCATCAGAGATCCGCCCAGGAACCTCCAGGAATTATATCAGCTGTTTGAAAAGTACGCAAAATCCGAAGAACTCCACCAGCGCAAGGTTGAGTCCCAAAGGAAGCCAAAAGATGCTCCACAGTCCAGCCGCACGTGGACAAGGACTCCGCAGCTGGACTCCGGTCGAGACGGTCGCAATCAACAGCAAGTGCACAACATCGCCAACCAGCACCCCGCTGCTGACGCCCCTCGTCGCCAGGAGTATCCCTCCCAGGGCTGCGGAAGTGGATCTCGCGGTAGGGGTCGGGGGCGTGCGCAGCCGCCGCGCCGATTCTACTGCCTCTTCCACGGCGAAGACTGCGCCCACCAAACCAAAGACTACCCAGAAACGAAGGCCACCAGAGGCAGGATGGCACGGGCGCAACCAGCCGACAACCCCCGAGTTGTCGCACACACTTACCAGCAACCCCCTCCACCATATATCCACGCCCCCGCCCCGCATCCACCGCACCACGCTTACCAACACCATCAGGAAGTACAAATCGTACCTCCCCCACCCCCACCACCACACCAGCAACATCAAAACATCCCCCATGCTCCAAAGCAGGAAGACTTCGCCGATCAACCATATCGCGGAGTCATTCACATGATAACTGGGGGGTCCAGCACCGACTTCGAGACAAAGCGGCAGAAGCGGGACCACTACCGTAGCATCAACCACGTCGCCGTCACCGGCCCCGTCGTGTAGACAAAGTGGTCCCACATACCGCTAACCTTCGACGCACGAGACGTCGACCTGCGCAGCGCCCCCCACTGCGACGCCATGGTTATCAATTGCAGCGTGGCAGGCTGGGACCTGCACAAAGTCCTAGTTGACAATGGCAGTCAGGCGGACATCATCTTCCTCCACGCCTTCGATCGCATGGGCATAAGCCACAGCCTGCTTAAGCCTTCGGACAACCCGTTGTATGGCTTCGGCGGCAAGGGCACCTTCCCCGTCGGCAAAATAGAGCTGCCTCTCTCCTTCGGTGTAGCACCCAATGCTCGAAGTGAGCAAGTAACCTTTGATATCGTGGATATGGTATATCCATACAATGCCATCATGGGCCGGGGCTCCATCAATAAGTTCGAAGCAGCCATTCACGGACTGTACCTATGTATGAAGATACCAGGTCCGTTAGGCGTCATCACGGTCTTCGGCAATCAACAGACTACGCGCAACATAGAACGGGACTTCATGCCCGGTCAGAGAAATGTGCACTGCCTCACGGCCCAGCGCGAGGTCCCCGCGCCTGCCAGCTCAACCAATAAGCAGCACGACAAGGCACAGCTGCAGAGCAACGACGGGACCAAGACTGTCCCCCTCGACCAGGCCACGCCCAAGCAGACAGTCATTATCAGCGAAGACCTTACTCCGCATGAAGAGGAGAAGCTCCTCTGCTGCCTGTCCAAGAACAAAGATGTCTTCGCCTAGTCAGCCCTCGATCTGGTCGGGGTTAGCCGTTCCATAATTGAGCACAGTTTGGGAATCGACCCTTCGGTAAGGCCGAAAAAACAGCGGCTTCGCAAGATGTCCGACGAGAAGACGGAGGCTGCCAAGGCAGAAGTGCACCGCCTCCTGGAAGCCAGATTCATCGAGCCGGTGGCTTACCCCACATGGCTCTCCAATGTCGTAATGGTGCAGAAAAAGAGCGGGAAGTGGCGAATGTGCATCGACTTCACCAGTCTCAATAAAGCCTGCCCAAAGGACAATTTCCCGTTGCCGCGGATCGACAAAATAGTCGATAGCGCGGCCGGATGCGAAGTCATGTCCCTCCTCGACTGCTTCTCCGGTTACCACCAGATATACATGAAGGAGGAAGACAAGGCTAGCACCAGCTTTATAACACCCTTCGGCACATATTGCTTCATCAAAATGCCGGAGGGACTCAAGAACGCCGGGTCCACCTTCTCCAGGCTTACCAAAACAGTGCTCGAAGGGCAAGTTGGCAGAAATATATTCACATATGTGGACGACATCGTCGTCGCCAGCAAGAGCAAGGAGGACCATCTCGCCGACCTCGCCGAGACATTCGCGAACATGCGAGACGCACAACTCTGCCTAAACCCGGAAAAGTGCGTCTTCGGCGTTCGCCAAGGCAAAATATTGGGCTACCTGGTATCACACCGCGGTATCGAGGCCAACCCAACCAAGATTCAGGCCATCATAGACATGACGCCTCCGCAGTCTGCCAGAGACGTCCAGTGCCTGATAGGCAGATTGGCCGCTCTCAGCAGATTCATCTCTAGGTCCGCCGAGCGAAGTCTCCCCTTCCTCAAAACACTCTGTGGTGCAAAAGACTTCGCCTGGGGACCAGAGCAGGCGGCGGCCTTCGCATCATTAAAACAGCACCTGACAGAGTTGGTCGTCCTTACAAGCCCCGACTCTTCGCTCCCCCTGTTGCTCTACGTCGCGGCTTCGCCGCATGCGGTCAGCGCGGCACTAGTGCAGGAGCAGACAGTTGAGGGCGTGGTCAGGCAGTGCCCCATTTACTATGTCTCCGAAGTGCTGACACCGTCCAAGTGCAACATGACAGAGCTGGAGAAGATTGCCTACGCAGTCGTCATGTCTTCACGCAAATTGCGCCATTACTTCGAAGCATTCAAGGTCCGAGTCACCTCAGACAGGGGACTCGGCGAATTGTTCAGAAACCCGGAGGCATCGGTGAGGATTGCCAAGTGGGCGGCCGAACTCTCCGGCTACCACATCAGCTTCGAGCCCAGGACAGCCATCAAGTCACAAGTCCTGGCAGACTTCGTCGTCGACTGGACTGGGCCAACAACACAGCCAGACCCGTCCGCAGAGAAGGTTTGGACGATCCATTGCGACGGCGCATGGTGCCATGCGGGGGCAGGCGCCGCAGCAGTCATCACCTCACTAGTCGGGGTCAAGCACAGATATGCAGCACGCCTCAGCTTCAATCTAGAATCTGACAGATGCACAAATAATATAGCAGAATACGAAGCAGTCATCCTCGGCCTCCGCAAGCTAAGGGCCCTCGGAGTCACCACCTGCATCATCAAAACAGACTCCAAGGTAGTTGCCGGCCAAATCGAGAAAGACTATGCAGCAAAGGACCCCGCGCTCATGCAGTACCTCGCGGCCATCCGAAGTCTCGAGAGACAATTCAAGGGATTCACCTTGCAGCATGTGGATCGGGCCAAAAATGAAGAGGCCGACACATTGGCCAAGGCTGCCGCCAGGGGCGAATCTTTGCCCTCCGACGTGTTCTTTCATGTCATCGGCACGCCAGCCGTCCGGAGCCCCGAAGGGCTCCAAATAACCAAAGACAACGAGGGCCACCGCATAGTCAACCTTATCATGACCGAAGACTGGCGGGCACCAATAACCCTGTTCCTACAGGGGTACTACCATCTAGCCGACATCAGTGAGGCCAAGCGCCTCAGACATCGAAGCCAAGACTTCGCACTGATTGAAGGCCAACTCTACAAAAAAGGGGTCAGTCAGCCAATGCTTAAGTGTGTCACCGAAGCCGAAGGCATCCAGATCCTACGCGAAGTCCACAGTGGCACGTGCGGCTCACACGCAGGGCCAAGGGCCCTAGCTGCTAAGGTGATCCGCCAAGGCTTTTACTGGCCCGCAATGATCTGCGCCGCAAATCGGGTCACAAGGTCCTGCGAAGCCTGCCAGAAGTTTTCTCCTCGGTCAGGCAGCCCCTCGCAGTATACAAAGCTGATCGCCCACACGTGGCCTCTCCAACGCTGGGGCCTGGACATTGTGGGGCCCTTGCCCACCGCTCAGGGGAACCTTAAGTTCGCCTTCGTCGCTGTCGAGTACTTCACCAAATGGATCGAGGCAAGGGCTGTTTCCACAATAACATCAAAAACTGCCCAAAAGTTCTTTTGGCAAAACATTGTTTGCCGCTTCAGAGTACCGTCCGAACTAACAGTTGACAACCGCAAGCAGTTTGACAACCAAGACTTCAAGGATTTTTGCTTCTCCATTGGCACCAAGCTTGCCTTTGCCTCAGTCTATCATCCGCAGTCCAACGGAGTTGTGGAACGCGCCAATGGAAAAATCTTCACAGCTGTCAAAAAGATGCTCCTCGATGAAAAAAAGGGCAGATGGACCGATTTGTTACCCGAGGCAGTATGGGCACTAAACACGACTGAGTGCAGGGCGACCGGGTTTACTCCTTTCCACCTTCTATACGGATCGGAGGCCATGACCCCACAAGAAATAAAACATGGGTCCCCGCGAACAGTTCCGTCAGCCGTCCCCGACGTGGACGAACCAACTTCAAAGGATCTCATTGACGGAGACCGAGTCTTCGCTCTACAAGCCCTAAACAAATACCAAGCCCAGACAAAAGCATGGCGCGACCACGCAGTCATCCCGAGGGAATTTAGCGAAGGGGACCTCGTACTCGTCCGAACAGCTCGGACCGAGTCCAGGGGCAAGCTGGAGCCCAAGTGGGAGGGCCCCTTTATAGTCAAGACGAAGGCTTCCCCCAGCGCTTACAGGCTCACAACGCCAAACGGCGAAGACCTGGAGCACTCCTGGAACATCGACAACCTCCGCAAATTTTTTGTTTGATTCATCAGGACTGATTCGCCCTTGTAATTCGCAAAAACAATCTTATTCTGGTCCGCACTCTTTTCCTCCCGGGGGGTGAGGTTTTTAACGAGGCGGAGCCATGTAATACATGTCTGAAAAATCCCCCGCAAAAACATGCGTCGAAAAAAGACCGCGACGACGGTCTTCGACATTCGACCAATACGAGGTCACCGCGAGGCTCAGCGCTAGCCACCCTCGCGTGCGACAAATCCATGCAGAAGTCGCCCAAGGGTGCAGCCTGTCGGTGTTTTGGGTCCGACCGCACACCCGGGGTTGCCCCTCAAGGTGTTTTAGGAGTAGGACGTTGTCGACAACTGTAGCAAAATGGTTCGCGCTGATCGCACGAGGGACAGTGGACAAGTTTTACAGGTTCGGGCCGCTTAGAGATGCGTAACACCCTACGTCCTGATGAGTATGCTTGGTGGATGTGGCTACAAGAGAGCTCTCTGGATCGAGAATACAGAGAGTTGATGTGGGTGGCTAAGTAAAGGGTCGATCGTTCTGAAGGGGTGCCCCCTAGGCCTTATATACTCGACCGTGGGGCAGTACACGTGGATAAGATAGCAACGAGTAGCTAAAAGATAGTGAACCTCTTGAGATTATCCCTACGTAACCCTCGCCGACTTATCCCCGCGTGGCTTCGTTGCATGGAAGCTCCAGCGCGGGAAAGTCGGATCTCTGTTGCGGTCATTCGCTCGATGCTGCGGACCGTCCGGGCTTGTACCAATCCGGCCCCATGTCATTCTGCTCCGCTGGCTGTTTCTCCCCAGGCCCACGAAAGAATGACCTTACGATTTATTGGGCCCTTGGGCCTTTCGTGAGGTCCTTTACTCTTTTAGTGGACCCGGGGGATATCTATCCCCCACAAGCCCCCGATCTTTGGGTTAATTTAGAGATAATCAACCCGAAGATCTCAGGTCCAGCTTGCAGGTAATTTGAAGAAAGATGGCTTCCGGTTGTCTTCTCCTGCTCCGACCATTCGTTGACCAAAACCTGGCTTCGTGCCTGTGCCTTAGAGGTTGGCATTCCAATTTGTAGGATTCTGAACTTCGTTGGGTGCACCAGAGGTGCACCCAATGGGTGTAGCCCCCGAGCTTCGAGTAGATTTTAGAGAATAATCTACTCGAAGGTCTTCAGTAGAGATCATTTCCATTTGTGTTCGCTCATTTTGGTTGAGGGTTGGCTTTTTTAATCTTGTCCCGTGCTTTAGAAATCGGCACTATCTTGGCTTGGAATGATAATCCATGGGGTGCACCGGAGGTGCACCCAATGGGTGTAGCCCTCGACCTTCAAGTGGATTTTTGAGGATAATTCACTCGAAGGTCTTCTTTTTATGTCCTTTTGCTGAAGATTATCCTTTCTGCTTGTAAAAAAGTTGGCATGATGTCATCTGCGCTATGTCATCAATATTATGCTTCAGAGGTCAGCATGTATTTTGTCTTTTGCAGCCGAGTTTGCAATCCTTCCTATCTTGCTAGGTAGTGTAATTTATTTGCTCTGCGACTGATTGGACATTTGATGGACGTTCTCTGTCTAGTCTTCAAGTCGTGTCTGTCGACCATATTTTGCACTCTGCTGGCTATATTTGGCTTCCCTCTAACTCTTGTTGATATCTCATTTTTGTCTTGAGGCATTCACTGCATGCTCTGCACGGATGTGACCATTTTGAAAAATATACTGATAATTCCTGGGCGTCCCCCCCCAATGGGTGTGGGCAAGGGACGGCTTGGTACGCTAAGTGTTTTAGCCGGCTGCTTCTGAGTAGTAATGTGATGGGACGGCGAGTGTAATCATATCCTTCGCGCTGTTGACTGGAGTCCCAATGGGTGTAGTGTTGCATGAAACGGCGTCAGCCGCCTGACGTGTCTCCAGACGGGTGGAAGTGCTTATTGAATGCTTTGCGACTGTTCAGTGACCGCGGTTGGAAGTGAGCGGTTGCCTTTCCCTTCTATAAATAACGTTGTTGCCCCTCTGGTTTTTTCACATCTCTTCGCTGTTCTTTACTGCTTCCTTCTCTTCTCTCCCGTCTGCTTCCGCCATGGGCAAGAGCAACAAGCGCAAGCGCGAACCGACTCCTCCATCGGAGGATTTCGGTGACTCGGAATACTCGGAGGAGGAGTTCTCCTCCGAGTCCGAGGGATCTCCGGCTCCCGTCTCTCCCCCGGCGTCGTCCGATGACTCGGACGACTCCCAGGGGATAGCCGCGGAAGTCTGGACATACATCCGGGCCGTCGAGCGCTCCGGGCTCGAGGGCTCAGATGAGTCGGAGTACTCCTCGGATGAGGAGGACTCGGACGGCGGCGGCGAGGACGAGGACGACGACGACGACGACGGCGACGACGGTGGCGACGGCGACGGCAGCGGCAGCGGCAGGAGCAGCGGCGACGGCGACGGCAGCAGGGGCAGCACCAAAGGCGGCAGCGGCAAGGGCAGCACCAAGGGCGGCAGCAGCAGGGGCAGCACCAAGGGCGGCGGCGGCGGTAGGGGCAGGGCCAGTGGCTAGACGCCACTGGTCTTCTTAGATATTAGTATAGTTTAGTATAGTTAGAATAATGTAGTAGTAATGTAGAGTAGTATAGCGTAGTGTAGTAGTAGTAGTAATGTAATGTAGTAATAGTAGGGAAGCATCAACTCGCAAAGAGTTGATTTGTAAGCTTATTGTCTTCCCTTAATGAAAGAATGACGTTGGCTTCTTCTTGATGACTTGCTTTGCTTGATTATAAAACTGATTCTTTTTGAGACAGTAGACGAATAACTTGGACATCATACTGACGCTTCCAGAAGTAGCTGCCGGGTAATCTTGTAGTCTGTATCGATGTTTTAGAAGTAATGCCGGGCGACTGAACGTGAGATCAGCGTTTTAGAGGCAACACCGAGTGATTGAAAGTCGCCGTCGGCACTTTAGAAGTAATGCCGAGCGATTGAACACGAGATCAGCGTTTTAGAGGCAACGCCGAGTGATTGGATGGTGATGTCGGCGCTTTAGAGGTAATGCCGAGCGGCTGAGTATGAAATCAGCGTTTTAGAGTCAACGCCGAGTGAGAGCAGGTCGACGTCGGCATTTTAGAGGTAATGCCGAGCGATTGAATATGAGATCAGCGTTTTAGAGGCAACGCCGAGTGATTGAAGGTCGCTGTCGGCATTTTGGAAGTAATGCCGAGCGATTGAACACGAGATCAGCGTTTTAGAGGCAACGCCGAGTGATTAAAGGTCGCCGTCGGCATTTTAGAAGTAATGCCGAGCGATTGAACACGAGATCAGCGTTTTAGAGGCAACGCCGAGTGATTAAAGGTCGCCGTCGGCATTTTAGAAGTAATGCCGAGCGATTGAACACGAGATCAGCGTTTTAGAGGCAACGCCGAGTGATAGCAGGCCGCGTGAGCTATTTTGAGGATGATAACCGAGTGATGAGGTGGCCCATCGGCTTTTTGGAAATAACTGCCGAATGACCACGTGGCATGCTGGGGTTTTGGAAATAACCGCCGGGTGATGACTGGGCACTTTTTGAAACGGTATCTGGCTCGAGAATATCCCATAAGAGCTGCGCTTTTAGCTGCCTTTGCTTTCCGCGCCCTAGTTCTTGCATTCCCGCTTCCGAATCCTCTCTGCCGCTCGCCTCCAATCTGCTCACTGGTAGAATCGAGATGGCTCCCAAGAGGAAAATCGCGAGCTCGTCCGCTGTGGTGATTCCTCCAATCGATCCCAACAGCCAGTTGCCTTTTGCAGGTAACCACATGTCTATCATTTCCGAAGCTGAACTCCTCCACCTCGTGTCCATCGGGGTTCTTCCTCCGCGGGAACTCTGTTCTTGGCGAATTTGCCACGGGACTACTGTCCCGACAGAGGATACCCACGAGTCTGTAGTTTACGCTCCTTTTCTTCTCCGCGGCCTTGGCCTTCCCATCTCTCCCTTTTTCCGTGGTCTCCTTGATTTCTACCACATTAACCTGACCCATCTGAACCCTAACTCAATTCTGCAAATCTCCATCTTCGTTCACTTATGCGAAGCCTTTCTTGGCGTGCTGCCACATTTCGGTTTATGGAAATATCTGTATCATTGTCGCCCTGGGATGGCCGGGGGACAACATCAGTTGGTCGGAGGTGCCAGTTTGGAGATGCGCCGGGGACGGAAGACTGAATATCTTGAGATTCCCCTTAAAGACAGCATTAAGGGATGGCGTCTGGAGTGGTTTATAGTTGATAATTATGGAAATTCTCTCCCCCCCGGTCGGGAAGACAGCCAGACGTTCGCACCCCAAGCTGGACCGAGTCTCCCATAGACGAGGAGGTAGCTGAAGCCGGTGTGTTGCTAGCTGAAGTTGGACTGCTGAAAGAGAGAGGTCTAACTGCTGAAGCTGTGGTTGCTGACTTCGTTTTCAAGAACATTCAGCCACTGAAAGATAGGGTCCACCCAGCTTATCTGTATCGAGGGCTAGCCGACTCGACTCGGGTTACCAACAGGAGAATCCCTTCTGCAGACTTGGTGAGCCGACTGGAAATGATTCTCAGGGGCAAGGTGTCCAATGTTGGTGCTCCGGTGGCGTACTCGGCCTGGAATTTGCCTCCTGCCAAAGTCTTCACTCTTTTCGTGTCAAATCCACCTGCGACTGATGGCAATTTGGGCCTTAGAACGCGACCCTCTGATGAAGAAGTCAGTGCTTTGGTTGCCTCGCTTGGGGAGATTCCTGATGACGAATGACAAGTCCATTTTGAAGTGCCTTTGGATCCTATTGATGCAGAAATAAGTGCCATGCTTGATATGCTGGCTGAAGATTCTTCTGATGCTGCTCCTGCTAGGACATTGGCGGTGGCGCCTCTCCCCGAAGCTGGTACATCCTTGGATGTTCAGAGACCTGTCCGTGTTCGCCCGAGACGTCCTTGCCGAGCCAATCAAACTGATCTTTCTGCTGATGAGCAGAAAAAGAAAAAGAGACGTCTTCGACAAGTATCTAGTTTGGATCGGGGCGCTGGTCCATCGGTTCCTGCTGCTGAGGAGGTTCCCGTGCCTGAATTTACTGATGCTGACCCCAATGGGTGTGCTCCATCTGTCACTGATCCCGATGGGGGTGTTGCCTGTGTTGCTGATGAAGACGACAGGGAGGAAGAGAATGAGGTCCCTCTGACTCGGAAGAACAGTCGGCAATTCCTTGCCAGTGGTGAAAGTAGTGGAGTTCCCTCTCCTGCTTTGTCTGCCCTCATTGGTCTGCAAGAACTGTCCCTGGCCAACTTTGATCAGACTCTTGAGGATATGGTCCCAGAGGACTTGTTATCAGAGCCAGTGGATGATGATGCGATGGAGGCTTGCGCTGCCGTGCCTGATGCTGGGTTGAAGTCATCCCGTGCCTCGTCGACCTTAGAGCGCGATCTCGAGGGTCGGGATGCTAACTTGGATTGTCCTGGTTCCATGGAAGTGGCTGAGGGCCCATCAACCTTAGAGGTGGTTACTGCGGGGAGTCTGGACCTCAAGAATGGTGCTGACACATGCCCAGCCCCCGAGGATGTCGCCGGGGATGACTTAGCTCGGATGAAGAGTGTAAGCCACTGCCCAGCCCCCGAGGGTGCTGCCGGGGATGATCTGGCTCAAGTGGGCAGTGCCAACTATGACCCAGCCCCCGAGGGTGCCCAAGCAGGGTCTCCTTCCTGCACTTTCATGGACGTTCACGCGGGATCACCTCCACACTCTGGCTGCATGGTGGTAGCCCAAACTTTGGACCAGGGGGTCGCTTTAGAGGGCAGCGTCCCCATTGATCGGGCGTTCGGCTCTGTTGAAGGCGCTGAGCTGATTCCTACTGGTCCGTTGCAAGCTGCTTCGGGTGGTGGCCTTGCGCCTGATTATCAGCTGATTTCTCCTGATTTGGGGATCCCTTCGTTCTTTTTCAACCTCCAGGTACTGTGCTGTTTTTAGCTTTATCTTTACATTGCATGAGCTTTTGTCATTATGCTCATCTGTTCTTCTCATCAGGTTTTGGTGGATGGGATGGCCAGCCAGCTGAGATCGCAGGGTGCTTCCGTCCCAGAAGTGGCTTCGTCTCTTACGTGTTGGAATCCAGTGTCACTTCATCGTCGTGTATCCGAGTTGGAGGCGACTAACACTGGTTAGTGCCCTTTTTCTTTTCTTCGCCTTTGTTGTGGACTGTTTTACCTTCTGACCTCGTTTTGTTTGATTACCTCTTGCTAGGAATGACTCGGCAGATTGCAATTCTTGAGGAAAAACATTCTCGAGATCAGGCTGAATTGGCCCAGCGATGCACTGATTTTGAGGAAAAGTACTCTCAAAGTCAGATTGAGCTGAGTCAGGTCTCCGCTGCCTTAGATGATGCCAATGCACTGAGTTCTTCTCTTCATGCTCAGCTCGACTCTGAAAAGGTGATACACGAAACTGTGCTTTGCCTTGCTGTGCTCCTATTACTTGCTTGGTTTTTTGAAGGAACTGACTTGTGCTTGCAGGAAGAAAAACGTATCCTTGCTGCTTCTCGTGACAATCTTGACAGGTTGTATCGAGATTCTAGCAATTCGCTGACCATCTTGGAAAGAAGTCATCGCTTCACCATGGAAGAATTAGACCTCCAACGTCGTAAGCTGCAGGAATCCATGGAGGAGGTAACCCGGCTTAAGCAGTTGATATCAGCGAAAGATGCTACTATCAAAGGGCTCCGAGCTTCCAAAAAATCCATTGCCCAGGAGTTAGAGAGCGCTCGACTGGCTGCTAAAACTGCTGAAGAAACTTCTGTTACTCTCAAGGCCCAACGCGACAAAGCCCTGGACAAGGCTATTCGGGCGGGACGAATCTTGATGAGGAGACCCAGCGTAGTTATTCCTGAAGACGTAAGGGCTGACGTGAACGCCGCCCCTGATTCCTCGAGTCGCCCTTCTTCGTCGGTCGCTCCTGAGAAAGACGTTGCAAAATAGAAAAACATTTTGCGTGCTCCAAGCGCGCGGTTTGCATGATTGAATATTTGTTAGAGGACACCAGTTTACCATTCGAATGACATAATTACTCTCTCATTGTATCAGAATTTATTAGTTAATGAGTTTGGCAGTAATGACGCATGATGATTATGAATTTTGTTTGTGGGATATGGAAGTCATCCCCTGAATTATATAGGCGCGAGCATGTTGCACCGGTCTTAAGTTGCTGCCAACTTAAGTCGATCGCTGCGTTTGTAGGGCATAGTGGTCACCCTAAGTTAAGTATGCGTGAGCATGTTGCACCGCCTTAAGTCGTTGCCGACTTAAGTCGATTGCTCCGTTAGCAGGGCATAGTGGTCACCCCGAGTTAAGTAAGCGTGAGCATGTTGCACCGCCTTAAGTCGTTGCCGACTTAAGTCGATTGCTCCATTAGCAGGGCATAGTGGTCACCCCGAGTTAAGTAAGCGTGAGCATGTTGCACCGCCTTAAGTCGTTGCCGACTTAAGTCGATTGCTCCGTTGGCAGGGCATAGTGGTCACCCTGAGTTAAGTAAGCGTGAGCATGTTGCACCGCCTTAAGTCGTTGCCGACTTAAGTCGATTGCTCCGTTAGCAGGGCATAGTGGTCACCCTGTGTTAAGTAAGAATGCAAGTCAATCGTGAATGAATTGAGTATCCTGGAGACCTCTTTTTTATTGATGACATATTTCCACTTTACAGAGTACATCATCATCGTCCCAGCAGTTTTGAGGTACAGCTAGGGATAAAACTTTCTGAGGTGTTCTATGTTCCAGGAGTTCCCAACTTCTGTGCCATCCATCTGAGTGAGGCGATACGATCCGGGCCGAGTGACTTCTGCTACCACGAAGGGTCCTTCCCATAAGGGTGATAACTTGTGTCGTCCCTCCCCCGTTAGAATTCGGCGGAGGACGAGATCTCCTTCTGAGAAGAATCGTTGTCGTACAGCCTTGTCGTGATAGCGCCTTAGAGTCTGCTGGTACCTTGCTGATTGGATTACTGCGTTTAACCGTTCTTCCTCGAGTATATCTATGTCCTCCAGCCTGGTGGTCTCAGCTTCTGCTATGCTTTCAAAGATCAGCCTTGGCGCCCCAAACTTGAGATCAGCAGGTAGCACTGCCTCCGACCCATAGACCATGAAGAAAGGAGTGTTTCCATGCAAAGCTCGACTAGGTTGGGTTCTTAGGCTCCAAACAACATAGGGTAATTCCCTTATCCACTTTCCTGCGAATTTTTCATTCTTATCGAAGATCTTTTTCCTGAGTGCATCCAATATCATCCCGTTGGCTCGCTCAACTTGCCCGTTGGCTCTTGGATGGGCTACAGATGCATACTTGATCTGAATGCTCTTTTGCTCGCAGAAGTCAAAGAATTCTGAACTTGTGAAGTTGGATCCTAAATCAGTTATGATGCTGTTTGGTATCCCGAATCTGAATATTATGTCTTGTATGAATTCCACGGCCTTAGCAGAGGTTAGGGAGGCAATGGGCTTGAACTCTATCCATTTAGTGACATGAGTGTATCCCCCTTGAGCTTTCTTGAAAGGTCCAATCATATCCAGTCCCCAGCATGCGAAAGGCCAAGTTACTGGTATGGTCTGCAGTTGCTGTGCTGGCATGTGTTGTTGCTTTGACAAGTATTGGCAGGCTTCGCACCTCTAAACTAACTCGGCTGCATCGTTCTTTGCTGTTGGCCAATAGAATCCTGACCTAAAGACCTTCCCGACTAATGTTCTGGAGGCTGCATGTATTCCACATTGCCCAGCATGGACCTCCTCCAGAAGTTGTTTCCCAGTGGACGGGAGAATGCACCTCATGAGGACGCCTGATGCACCCCTTCTGTATAATGTCTCCCCAATAAGTGTATAGTGAGCCGACTGTCTTGCAATACGCTCTGCCAAATTCTTGTCGTCTGGTTCTTCTTCATTCTTTATATACTTAATGATCGGCCTTCTCCAGTCATCAGGGTCTGACTCGGGTTGATCTATGATGATGCACTCTTCTGTTTGATCCATTGAGATACTTGGCTGCAGAATTTCTTGCACGAAAACCCCGGGTGGGACCTGAGTTCGACCGGACCCCAGTTTGGACAGTACATCGGCTGCCGTGTTCCGATCTCTTTCTACATGATGAAATTCCAGACCCTCGAATTTATCTTCCAGCTTTCGGACGGCAGTGCAGTATTTTCCCATTGAATCGCTTGAGCAATCCCACTCCTTGTTTATCTGGCTGATGACTACCAGAGAGTCTCCGTATACCATTAATCTTTTGACGCCCAACGATATGGCAATGTTCAATCCATGGATCAAAGCTTCATACTCGGCTGCATTGTTGGAGGCTGGGAATAGCAACTGGAGGGCGTACTTGAGGTGTTCACCTCCAGGCGCAGTGAAGAGAATCCCCGCTCCTGCTCCCTGTAGCTTTAGTGAGCCATCAAAATACATTCGCCATACTTCTGCAGTCTCCGGGTTGTCTGGTACTTGTTGTTCAGTCCACTCCGATACGAAATCAACCAGTGCTTGAGTTTTGATGGCGGTGCGAGGTCGGAACTCGATGTCATGAGATCCCATCTCATAAGCCCACTTGGCTATTCGACCGATGGCTTCCTTGTTGTGAAGAATATCCCCTATTGGAAAACTTGTGACTACTATGACTTTGTGGTCATCAAAGTAGTGACGCAGCTTGCGGGCAGTTAGAAGTACTGCGTACAATAGCTTCTGAACTTGAGGGTACTTTTTCTTTGAGGGGCCTAGGACTTCACTAATGAAGTAGACAGGATGCTGTATTGGATAGGCATGTCCTTCTTCTATTCGCTCGACTACTAACGCGGTGCTTACCACATGAGTCGTGCAAGAGATATACAGTAGCAAATCTTTAGCTGGTTGAGTTGACGTAGCTCGCCGGGGTGGTTTCAGTACTGGTGGTGTTGTCAAGAATTTTTTCAGAGCATCCAGAGCTTCTTGCGCTTCTGAAGTCCACTGAAATTTATCCACCTTCTTGAGTAACTTATAAAATGGCAGACCTTTTTCCCCTAGCCTGGATATAAATCTGCTTAAAGCTGCCATGCATCCAGTAAGTCGCTGAACCTTCTTCTGCGATCGAGGTGCTTCCATCTTCATGATAGCTTCAATCTTATCTGGATTAGCTTCAATTCCCCGGTGGCTGACAATAAACCCGAGCAACTTTCCGGCTGGTACTCCGAAAACACATTTCTCGGGATTAAGCTTCCATCTATACCGCCTCAGACTGTTGAAAACCAGTTGCAAGTCTTCGATGAAGTCTTTTGAGTCCTGTGTTTTGATTACCACATCATCCACATAGGCTTCCACACGCTTGCCCCAGTGATCGGCTAAGCATGTTTGAATGGCTCTCTGGTAAGTTGCTCCAGCGTTTTTGAGGCCAAACGGCATGGAGGTATAACAGAAAGCACCAAACGGAGTAATGAATGCCGTTTTTTCTTCATCTTCCTTTGCCAGACTAATCTGATGGTATCCAGAATAGCAATCCAGGAAAGACAGCATAGAACATCCAGCGGTGGAGTCCACCACCTGATCTATCCTCGGGAGCCCGAAAGGATCCTTCGGACAGTGTTTGTTGAGATCAGTATAATCAACACACATGCGCCAATCCACTTTATTCTTTTTGAGTACAAGAACAGGGATGGCTAACCACTCGAGATGTAATACTTCTCTAATGAATCCAGCTGCGACCAAGTGAGCTAACTCGGCGTGAATGGCCTCTCTCTTGTCAGGCGTGAAACGACGTAGTTTTTGCCGGATCGGCCTTGCCTGGGGGTAAACCTTCAGTTTGTGCTCGGCCAGTTCTCTTGGGACTCCCGGCATATCCGCAGGTTGCCATGCGAATACATCTCGGTTATCTTGCAGAAACCGGACGAGCGCGCTTTCCTATTTGTCATCCAAGCTGGAGCTGATGATAGCCGTCTTGCGCTCATCAGCGAACCCCAGGTTGATTCTCTTGGTTTCTTCAGTCGGCCGCATAGAGGTCGCGATCTGAGCTTCGCTTGCCGGTACTGTGAGGTCCTCCTCAGGCTTAGAGTTCGCCATTGTGGAGGGAGCTGTTGATGGCTTGGCGGTGAGGGCTGCTTGAATAGCCACTCGGAAACACTCTGCGGCGCCTTGGAAGTCGGCGCGCACAGTTATGATCCCTTGCGGTCCTGGCATCTTCAGTATCATGTATGTGTAATGCGGAATGGCCATGAACTTGGCCAATCCAGGCCTCCCGATGATGGCGTTGTACCCGCAGTCGAAGTTCGCCACTTCAAACCTCAGGAACTCGGTTCTATAGTTCTCCGGAGTTCCGAAGGTGACTGGTATGTAGATGTGGCCTAGCGGGTATTCCCCTTCCGTCGGCACGATGTCGAAGAAAGGAGTGTCCGACTCGTGGAGCTCTTTGAGGTGAACTCCCAAGCCTTGGAGTGTCCGGGGGAAGGTGACGTTGATGCTGCTCCCCCCGTCCACTAACACCTTCTTCACCCGGCTCTCTCGGATCACCGGATCGACGAGAAGCGGGTATTTGCCCGGATGGTCGAAGTTGAGCCATTGATCTGCCCGAGTGAAGGTGATCGGGTGCTCCGACCACCGGTATGGGGCGGGAGGGCCGGTGGTCACCACCAGTATCTGGCGATCGTTGAGCTTTTGCTGTCTTCTGTTCTCCTGCGATCCGTGTCCGCCGAAGATGACGTTGACCTCCCTGTCAACGCGTGGAAAAGCTCCTCCTCCTCCTCCTCCCTCCTCCTGCCGATGGGGTTGTCGTGGTTCATCTGGTCCTCCCCTCGGCGGAGGAGGAGGTAAAGGTTGGAAGGGTCGGCCGTGTCCGACGGAATGCTTGAAGTCTCGGCAGTTACGAAGAGTGTGGCACATGTCCTTGTGGTATGTGCACTGGGCGTCGAGGATGTCGTCCAACGTGCGTTCGCCTCCACGAGGTCCTCCTCGGGCGCGAGAGGCAGGTGGTCCGGCAGCGTGCACTTCTTCGCGAGGCCTCTTCTCCCATCGCTTGTCGGGTTGCTGGTTCGTGTCGCGTCGTGGTGCTGCCGGTGCGGGCTTTGCTCCTCCGATGAGGTCCTGGGCTCGCTCGTCGGCGGTGATGTAGAGGTCGGCTTCCCGGAACAGCTCCTCGGAGGTAGTCGGTGCCTTCTGTAGTATGGCTCGGACGAAAGCCGAGTCATTGGATCCTCTATAGAAGTCCTCGATCACGGCCGCCTCCGTGACCTCAGGGATACGATTTCTCATGGTCTGAAACCTTTTGAGGTACGACCGGAGAGTCTCGTCCCCCCGGCGCTTGATGGATTTGAGGTCCCACGGTTGCGCCGGCTTGTCGGAGAGGGACTGGAAGTTGGCGGTGAAGCGTCGACTGAAGTCGCCCCAGACGTCGATGCAGTGTCGGGGTAGATGTCGGAGCCATTGCAGCGCGTCTTGCCCAAGGACAATGGGTAAGTACGCGGTCATCACGTCTTCGGACGCCCCGGCAGCTCGAGCAGCGGTGGTGTAGACGGCTAGCCAACCCCATGGATCCTGCTTAGGTTCATATTTGTCAACATTAGATACCTTGAAGTTGGGAGGCCACTGGATGGCCCTGAGGCGCGGAGTAAGAGCGGACACTCCGCACGTGTCCTCCTGTCGTCGGGGACGATGTCTGTCCCGGGGAGGGGAGTTGTGATTGTGGTTCCTCGACCGCCCCCGGGTCATTCCGCTAGTTGAGGCCGTTGCCGACTCAGTTCTGGTAGCTTGGCTCTGAGTCGGGATGCCGTGATCCCAGTCGTACTCCTCCCGACGGTGAATCTCGTTCTCATGCCGCCGCTCGCGTGAAGCATTGATGGAGCTTCGCGCGTCTCGGCGACTGTTGATGGCGTGTCGTAGATCGTTCGGCGGGTGAGCAAGCAGTAGAAGATGGTTGGCCGCCTGGGTGAACAGTCGTCGGTAGCCATCGGCGTCAGGAGTCCGTGGAAGTCCCTCAGCTATCCGAGCCAGTACCCCTCCGACTTCGCTCGGCGTGTTCATAGCTCGGGCGAAGTTGGGATTCAGGTTGCGCCCGAAGAATGGATTCTCTCGACGCTGCCTTGCATCCTGCTCAGCCTGTTCCTGAGCTCGTCGGCGATCACGTCGTCGGGAGTTCCTTCGTTCTCTGAAGACGCGTTCTTCCGGAGTTTCTCCTACCTCCGAGACCTCGTCTCGCGAGACAGGCTGTTCTGGGTTCCGCTCTCCGGCTGCGTGATGTCGTCGAACGTTCCTGCGCCGGTTCCTCCGTCGACGGGACTCTCGTTGAGGCGGTTCCTCCCCGGGTACAGTCGGCTCATCGTCGGAGATAACGGGCGACTCCGCTCTCCCGATGAAGAGGACGTCGGGGTAGAACGGTGCTGCTGTCGTGGTGATCTTCTTCCCGTCCCCCTTTGAGGCATGAGGGACGGAAAGAGCAACTTGCTTCCCCCCGTTTACCTTTTTTCTTGCGATCTGTGTCCACTCTTTTGTCGGAGAAGTAGGCAGCGGAGTTCTCCGGGTCAGCGAGCTCTCGGCTCCCGGCTTTCCGGAGACGATCCTCATCCGGGGAGCTGGAGGTTGTGCTTTTCCGGTATTTTCGGAGTTTGTTGGGGGAGACCTCTTTTCCGGCGGATCCGCGATACGGTGCAGAATTCCTTCTTCATCCGCTACAAATGAGATTGTTCCGAAGTAGAGCACGGATCCGGGACGCAGGGTGATCTTGCTGTAGAAGGAGATGGCCATTGAGCTAGCTTGGATTGTCGACACACCCCCTACCTGGCGCGCCAGCTGTCGGTGTTTTGGGTCCGACCGCACACCCGGGGTTGCCCCTCAAGGTGTTTTAGGAGTAGGACGGTGTCGACAACTGTAGCAAAATGGTTCGCGCTGATCGCACGAGGGACAGTGGACAAGTTTTACAGGTTCGGGCCGCTTAGAGATGCGTAACACCCTACGTCCTGATGAGTATGCTTGGTGGATGTGGCTACAAGAGAGCTCTCTGGATCGAGAATACAGAGAGTTGATGTGGGTGGCTAAGTAAAGGGTCGATCGTTCTGAAGGGGTGCCCCCTAGGCCTTATATACTCGACCGTGGGGCAGTACACGTGGATAAGATAGCAACGAGTAGCTAAAAGATAGTGAACCTCTTGAGATTATCCCTACGTAACCCTCGCCGACTTATCCCCGCGTGGCTTCGTTGCATGGAAGCTCCAGCGCGGGAAAGTCGGATCTCTGTTGCGGTCATTCGCTCGATGCTGCGGACCGTCCGAGCTTGTACCAATCCGGCCCCATGTCATTCTGCTCCGCTGGCTGTTTCTCCCCAGGCCCACGAAAGAATGACCTTACGATTTATTGGGCCCTTAGGCCTTTCGTGAGGTCCTTTACTCTTTTAGTGGACCCGGGGGATATCTATCCCCCACACAGCCGGACTAGCACAACAAGTGCGAAAAACCGAAGTCTACCGCGAAGACTATCCGTGCAGAAGTCGCCCAAGGGTGCAGCCGGACTAGCACAACAAGTGTGAAAAACCGAAGTCTACCACGAAGACTATCCGTGCAGAAGTCGCCCAAGGGTGCAGCTGGACTAGCACAACAAGTGCGAAAAACCGAAGTCTACCGCGAAGACTATCCGTGCAGAAGTCGCCCAAGGGTGCAGCCGGACTAGCACAACAAGTGCGAAAAACCGAAGTCTACCGCGAAGACTATCCGTGCAGAAGTCGCCCAAGGGTGCAGCCGGACTAGCACAACAAGTGCGAAAAACCAAAGTCTACCGCGAAGACTATCCGTGCAGAAGTCGCCCAAGGGTGCAGCCGGACTAGCACAACAAGTGCGAAAAAACCTAAGTCTACCGCGACGACTATCTGTGCATAAGTCGCTTAAGGGTGCAGCCGAACCAGCACAGCATAACAAAACACACCAGACCAAATACATAACGCCTTCGCAAGCATAGCCAAGTGTGCGGGGGCACACAACCTCATCACACAAGCCTTTACACATGTACAAGCGAGGGCACTACACTCTACATCGGCTCAACCTTAGGAATAATTCCCATCTCCCTATAATTAAATAACATTATCCTAAGCTCCTCACCCGCAAAAAGACTTCGCAATTCCCCCTCACCCATACTCACGGTGGCTGGCAAAGACAACAGTTCCTGCTGGCCAGCCCTACTCACACGAAGCCGATCTCCCTCCGCCCCACTCACTCTACGCTTCGCAACCGCCCTTCGCCGCCGGCGCCCGGTGCTCGGACCAGGCACATCACCTGCGTCGGCAGCGCGCGGCGAAGCCTCCGCCGCTGCCACATCCAAGGCCGCAAAATAGTCCAAGTCCTCCTCTGTCGACTCCTCAGTCCACTCAACCGAGCTCCCAGAGTCAGCAAAATCAGAAAACTCAGTTGCAGACCCATCACATTTATTACCACCATCCACGGTCAAAGCCGCCCAAAAATTAGTAGTGGCGGTTGCGTGCGCAGGCCCAAAATCTTGAACCTGCGCAGCAACCAAAATTCAGCAACATATCCAAAATTCCCTAACTATCTACACCCACTACGCCACCTGCGAGGACCCAGCCGGTGCGGGAGCCTCCGCCGTTGCCTCCGCTGTCGCCTCCACCGCCACCATCGCAGGATCTTCAGCCCTCGGCGCAGCGGCTGCGGGGGCATCAGGCGCGCCTTCGGCGGTCTCCGGGGGCAGGTCCCCGCCGGCCGCAGCAGATGTGGGGGCATCCGGAGCGCCTTCCGCGGGCTCTGGGGGCGCCTCCAGGGCGGCCCCGGACACGGCTTCCGCTGGGATCGGCTCCGGGTCAGGCAGCGCGCTGTTCAACGCCCCGAAGTCATCCACTCTCTCGCCACGCGCCGCCTAAGACACAGCACACAAATTCAGCAAACCCACACATAGCCAACATCCAGCAAACGCCAAACAAACGCCAAACGTTACCTGAGCCCTCGCCGTCTCGGCCCGCTCCCTGACCACCTCGCAACCGTGCGGACCCCACATCCGGTCATAGATGGCTCTGGCGGATTCCTTCACTACGGGGTCTTCAACCTTGTAGATATCTCGCTCAAAGTCTTCATCAGCTTGGTCGAAGACCTCGAAGTGCCGGCACCCTTCGCGGGAGAGCGCGTTCATCGCCCCCTCGCAGGTGACCAGGGAGGCATACGACATGAACCCCTCCACGATAGTGGGGAGCGCCTGCAACTCCTCCTGTACCCACTCCAGGCAGCGAAGTCCGGACTCTCGGTCCGGCACTTCGAAGTCATCGGTCCGCGCGCCCAGCTTATGGTACGAGTCCATAAGCTGTTTGCGCGTCCGCTCAGCCTCCGCGCGCGTCGCGGCCTCGGCCCTCTCCACGCGGCTCTCCAGGGCGATGAGCCGCTCCTGCAGCTGCTCGGCGCGCTCCCTGGCAAGATTGCCCTCCGCCCGCGCCAGATTGGCCTCCACCTGTGCAGCCTGCGCCTTGGCGAGGGCCTCGTTGGTCTCCCTCCTCTCCCCCGCCAATTGGCGCCGGAGGTCAGCCTTCTCCCCCTCTAGCGCGGCCACCTTGTCCGCCAGCTTGCGGCACTTACTGTCGGCGGCCGATTTTTCACGGATGGCGTCCGCGTGTTGCGTCCGAAGTCTCTCGACTTCAGCAGACACAACTGCCGTGAGGGCCCCCGATGCCGTGCGGTTGGCGAAGTCAGCCACCTGCAGAACACACGTAAGACCGCGGCCACAAAAAAAACGGAGTCTAGCTCAACGGACCTGACTTAGTGCCTCCGTCACCTCCTTCAACCGGCGGGACGCAGCGCCCGCCTCATCCCTGACGGCCGCGAGTGCCGACATCTCGCCTCCGGCGCTAAGAGCACTGCCCTTCGCCTTCGGCACTCTGGCAGTCGCCATGGCCGCCGCGGCAGGCGCAACAATAGCAAGCTGGCCTTCGTCCGACCCTGCGATGTATCAACGAATTAAAAAAAAAGAAAACGAGCCAACGTCTTACCACCAAGATAGTCGTCCACACTAATATCGGTGGCGAAGTCGGCGACTCGCTTGCCCGACGACGACAACTCTCGGGCCGCCTTCGCGACCTCCGACACCCTGCTGGACGGCGGCACAGTGTAACACCCGGTTTTAAAGGACAAAGCCGGGTGCATCTCATACATGCGCCAAGGAGACAACATATATAATAACAGAGTGTATAGAGATAAATGTCATAAATCATCAGAGTATTTATTACATAGCGGAAGACTTATTACAAAATAAAGTAATAAAGATAAAACGAACTAAGGATCGTCGGCGCCAATGTCAACTGTGAAACGCCACCTAGATCAAGTCAAACTCCTCGCCTTGAGGCTCCTCCTAAAACACCTGCTCTTCTCCTGTGGGGGGTGTGAGACAGCAAGGGTGAGCTCACACATGATCATAGCTCAACAAGTTGTGGGGAACCAGTGGACATAAACTCACAAAGGTATGAGTTCATGTGATGTGTAAGGCTAATCAATGATAGGGGTTAAAGCTGAGCATTGCTTTTAAGTAGTTGGTCAAAATTTTATTAGCAATTACTAAGTGTAAGTAAATACCAAACCATAAATAAAGTAATAGAACAAAATTAATAATAAACCCATGCAATGCAAATGACAAAATTGAATTTAAGTTCCATAATTTAAACATCAGAGAGTCCTGAGCTGCTCGTGACCGTGAGCTCGGCTAGTATACCAGTTTTACACTCTGCAGAGGTTGTACCCTTTACCCACAAGTCATGTTACCCATCTGCCAAGGGGTCGCGAATCCCATACACCTCTACCTAGGAAGCGCGGCAGGGCAACACTACGAGGCCTTTACAAAGTTCCACTAGCTTCCGAAAACCCGCTACAGTTTATAGGAAGATCCAGTACAGGGTTCCTGGCTGACCGCCATCGCAGCAAAATCAACCAGGGACCCCCCTGCACTGACCTCTCCCCTACTGCCCTTGCCCCTTTCGGGTAAGGTAGTCTTCCACTAGCTTTCCTAATTAGTCAGCCAAGGGGTCCCATTCCTCCCTTGTGGTGGCACGTGGTTCTCAAGTTAAGCTCTATGTTCCAATTAACATTAATGATATCAACATGAACATAAACAGAATAACAACAATAATTGGAACATAGAGGTAATAAATGATTATCCACAAACCATATAAAGCAATAGCAAACTACCCAAGTGATTCAGGGGTAAACAAGGTAGTGAGATAAACAATCTAGGGAGTCCTATTGGGTCCCATCAAAATTAACCTATGCATGGATAAGTGATATTAAAGAACATTATTGGGTAAAAAGTGGTCAAGGGCACAACTTGCCTTCAATGAGCTCCTGCTCAGCTACTTCAATCTGCTGCTCACCAGTATCCTCAGCAACGGGCTCTTCTACTCGCCACAATACAAACAAGCACAATATGCAGGGAAAAATTAACATCACACCAAGCATGTAAACAAAATACACAGAGATATTCTACATACTAAAATAGAAACCTAGGAACTGGAATCATAATTTTCTGAGTTATAGATTTTAAGTTATGCATTTTCAAAGGTTTTATGTGCTTTAAATAAGATTAAGTGATAAATAAATTTCTTACTGTTTTCATGACTTAACAGAGGCTCTAGGTGAAAGAGAACAATATTACAAAATTTTAGCAACTGGAATGAAGTAATTTGGACTAAAAATGGATTTTCTATGAATTTTACAAGTTCTAGGGTTTATTTTCTTATTATAAATTCAATTTCTAAATCATTTAATTGATTTAAACCAGTACTGGGTTGGGCGCACTATTTCCAGGAAAGCCAAGGGCTAAACTAAAAATTTTCCCAGACTCAGTGAACAACTCCCAGTGGACGGCGGGTTAAATCATTGAAACCCGAGGGGCTCTTTAGAAAATAATCCAGGCCGAAGGGGTATCGGTGGTTTCTGGCCGCTGGATTCAAATCGAAGAGTTCAGATTAGATCACGAAGGGGTATGGGACAGGGACCGTGGGATCACAGATCGACGGCCACGATCAACTCACGTGAAGGGGTATGCATCTTTTAATCGGAAGCGTTTGTTCTAACATCGACGGCCACTGTTGCCCCGATCCTGGATCTAACTACAACCACCCATCCCGAGATGGACGGCCCATAGAGCGTCTTCTCCATCCTCCCCAAGCAGCGGCGTCGCCGCCATGGTTACACGGTGGAGGACACGGCCGAGACCCAATCGGCCATTCCCGAGCACCTATGTCAAATTAAACGTTGCTACACGAAGCTAGTCGAACGGTGAGCATTATGATGTAGTTCCTACCAACGATTGTAATGTGATGAACTCCACCCACGGAGTTGTGCGGAGCCACGGCCAAGCTGCGCGATTGGTGAGAAATTCACCACGCACGGCCGGCACCTAGAGCAATACAACTATGCGCTACTCACTATGGTAAATAGAGAGCACCGATCACGAGGCTTATTACCTTCAATGGCGTCTTGAGATGATCCACCCCTGGAGCAGTGCGGCCCGCGGCGGAGAAGTGCTTCCGACGAGGGATTCCCCGCTGTCCGGTTGCTCCCCGTGTCCCAGAGATCACCACATGGTTCCTGGATGCCCCACCAAAGTCCACCGGTCTACCCGCGAAGCACTGGCGATGGCGTATGCCAATACCGACGGAGGCGACCTTCACTTCTCCGCGGATGGCGGCTGGAAGGGGGAAACAAGAGGGAAGAGCTCGAGAGGGAGGTCGTTGCTGCGCGGACAGGTCTTTATCCCCAGCGCCCGTGGACCCCCGGACCCGAATTCCACGCGGAGGTTGCAACGGTGGGTCAACGGCCATGGCGGAAGAAGCGGTCTGTTCGGCCACGATCAGCTGGGGCGACAAGATGACAGGGGGGCCCACAAGTAAGTCACACAGGTAAAAGGGAGAGCGAGGCACCCAGGCTGACGCGCGCGTGTGGAAAGCAAAGGTGAGCCGCGCAGGAATGATTCTAAACTGGGCCAGAAAGGTAGTTTAGAGCCCACTTCGGTTTTCTTCTCTTTTTCTTTTGTTTTTACTATTTTTTTTTCTTTTATTCCTAATTCATTTGAATTTAAATTTTGAACTCAATTTAAGTGTAAATTCAAGTTCACATTGACTATGCAATTTGGTCACCCCATCATGTGGTGAAGTTATTTAATAATATTATTTTATATTGGATAATATTTCTTTCTCTCTTTTCTAAATTCTTGACTTCTTCCTTTAGAATTCAAATTCTACTTTGAGCTTTAATATATTTCTTGTCATTTTATGTTGTCGCAAAATGCACACCAAATAAAACACCAGCATGATGCATGTATTGTTTTTGGGCGTCTCTTGTCATTTATTTATTTGTTTAATTGTGGTGTTCACATGGAATGATAAATATAGATGACACATACATGTATAAAGGAATATAATTTCTCTTTTCAGACCTTTCTTACAAAGTGGGTATTACAAATCCTACCCCCCTTAAAAATAATCTCGTCCTCGAGATTTAAGAAGATCTAGGGAAAAGGTGGGGAAAATCTATGCGAAGTTCTACTTCTCTTTCCCAATGTCGCTTCATCTTCACCGTGGTGACTCCACTGTACTTTACACATCTTTATCACCTTATTTCTTGTAACTCGGGTCAAAGTATCCAAAATCTTGATCGGGTACTCCGTGTAAGTCAAATCACCTTGAACACTGAGCTCTTCCATTGGTAGCTGTTCCTCGGGAACACGGAGACACTTCTTTAGTTGAGATACGTGGAACACGTTATGCACATCCGATAGACTATCCGGTAACTCAAGTTGGTATGCCATCTCTCCAACTCTCCTAAAAATCAAGAATGATTCAATATAGCGAGGGGACAATTTGCCCTTAACTTTGAATCTCCTCTTTCCACGAAGTGGCGACACCTTGAGGTACGCATGATTTCTTTCCTCAAACTCAAGTGGTCTTCTTCTATTACCAGCGTAGCTCTTTGGTCTAGTCTGAGCTACCCTCAGATTATCTCGAATGATACGGACGTGTTCTTCTGCCACTTGAATATGTTTAGGTCCAAAGAACTGTCTCCCTCTAGTCTAGTCCAAAATAGAGGAGTCCTGCATTTCCTGTCATATAGAGTCTCGAACGGGGACATCTTCAGACTGGCCTGGTAACTATTATTATATGAGAACTCAGCATAAGGTAGACTCTTGTCCCAACTACTACCATGCTGAAGGGTACAAGCTCTCCACATGTATTCCAATACTTGATTAGTCCTTTCAGTTTGTACATTAGTCTGAGGATGGTAAGTCAACTAAAATTCAACTTTGTATCCATATTCTCATGAAAACTTTTCCAAAATTTGGAGGTAAACTGTGATCCTCTATCCAAAATGATCCACTTCGGTACACCGTGTAGAGACTCAATCCGAGACATGTATAACTTAGCCAATTGGGATCCCTTATAAGTAGTCTTGACCGGAATGAAATGAGCCACTTTGGTCAGTCTATCCACAATAACCCATCTAGCATCATATCCTTTCGAGGTGCGAGGCAACCCAGTAATGAAGTCCATACCAATCTCTTCTCACTTCCACTCGGGTATCTTCAGTGGATGCAATAGTCCAGCTGGCCTCTGGTGTTCAGCCTTAACTCTTTGACATACATCGCACATAGCTACATGTGCAGCTACATCTCTTTTCAATCCATACCACCAATATTTCCGTTTCAAATCCTGATACATCTTGGTACTACCAGGATGAATAGAATAATCCGAGTCATGGGCCTCCTTCAATATAGTCTCTCGAAGGCTTTTAATATCAGGAACACACATCCTGTCCTTGAACCGTATAGTACCCTGCTCATCTTCCGTAAATTCCGGAACTCGACCTTCAGTAATCAGATCCTTAATCTCTTTTATTTTAGCATCACCAATTTGTCCTTTGCGGATCTCTTGCTCCAAAGTAGGTTCCACATCAATAGTAACTCCTTCAGTATGAGCAACTATCCCCAGGTTAAGTCTCCTGAAATCCTCAACAATCTCATCGGGTAGTTGGGCAACAACAGCTGAATGAACATGCTCCTTGCGACTCAAGGCATCTGCAACCAAGTTTGCCTTGCCCGGGTGATAGTGAATCTCCAAATCATAATCCTTAATAAGCTCCAACCAACGGCGTTGCCTAAGATTGAGATCCTTCTGAGTGAATATATACTTCAAACTCTTATGATCCGTATATACTTGGCACTTCTCGTCCCACTTGAGTTCTCTTTCCTTCACCAAAAGCGAGGTCATAAGCTTAGCAATCTTAGAAAATCCTTCAATAAATCTCCAATAGTATCCTGCAAGTCCCAAGAAACTTCGGTCCTCCGTAACCGTAGTGGGTATGCTCCACACCACTATCTCCTTGACTTTAGCAGGATCCACTGATATCCCTCCATTAGAAATGATATGTCCAAGAAATGACCCCTCGCTAATCCAAAACTCGCACTTGCTAAACTTAGCGTAGAGTTGATTATCTTGCAACTTCTGTAGCACCAACCTTAGATGTTCTTCATGGTCACTCTCATTCTTAGAATAGATAAGAATATCGTCGATGAACACTACGACGAATCTGTCCAAATACTCCAAGAACATCTTATGCATCAAATCCATAAAATAAGCTGGTGCATTAGTTAATCCAAACGACATAACGATGAACTCATATAATCCATATCGAGTCGAGAAAGCCGTCTTAGGAATATCTGATGGTCTAATCTTCATCTGATGGTATCCCGATCGGAGGTCAATCTTCGAGAGTACCCTTGCTCCTCTCATCCGATTAAATAAATCCTTAATGCGGGGTAACAGAAACTTGTTCTTCACAGTGACATTATTAAGGAACCTTTAATCCTACGCACATCCCTTGCAATCCATCTTTCTTCTTTACAAACAAAACTGGTACTCTCTAAGGTGAGGAACTCGGACGTAACTAGCCTCTTGTAATTCCGTTCACTGATTCTTCAGTCCCTTCAGGTGTAATTACTCTCATGGGTTTTCTCATATTGTCCATCACATATGCCCAAACCAAAATCTCAGCATGACGCATAATTTTATTAGCAACTCATGGGGACAAATAGACCTTTTTATTTCTCCTAAAATGGTATCATACCGAATACTAACTAAAGGAACATGTAGATCCTACAAATAGTAGTAATTTACATATATGTTTATGTAGCTTGGTGGAGCCGGTGGTGGTGGAGATGGTGGTTGCTCTTGTCGTTGTCTCTCCAACCGTGATTGCCTTATTTCTTGCTGTATCTCCAGACGGGCCTGTCGTATTTCCTCGCGTTCTTGTCTTATCTGGCTTTGCATTTCGGTCATCATGTCTGTCAATTGCTGTATTACCAGCCTTTGGGTTGCGATCACTTGCTCGGTTTCAACAGGTGGGGGATTTGGAGAACTCATTTCTGTTTGCTGTTGCGTGATAATCTTTCCTTTCCTGGTATTGATCACCTGAGTTAGATACATAAGGTAAGAAAGAGCAGTAGACAAGGCAGTAATTACAATCATGTTACTTTGGGGGACTTATTAGCTAAGTAGATTAGTGTGTCACCTACTAAAGCTAATACAGTACCTTATAGTGGTACATGCTAAAATGTCCATATATAATATCTCAATCAATCAAAGAAGCAAATTAGGCATTGATCATCAGAACAATCAACCAACATTTTTAATAGAGAAAATAGTTTTAATTTTGTCTTAGGCCTCCTATCTCTTAAAATGTTATAGGGGTAGGGATTCCAAGGTTTGAAATCCATCTTGTCTTAGAGTAGAAAAGATAAGAATGATCAGAGTAGAATAGCAAAAAGGTGAGACGAGATCAAGATGAGATGAGTATAGAATGAGTCAGAGTAAGGTAAGTAGGAGAGTGTTTGTCCATTTCTATCTAGGTCTCGTCCTACAGTCAACATTTCCTCTGATACCACTTCTGTAACACCCGGTTTTAAAGGACAAAGCCGGGTGCATCTCATACATGCGCCAAGGAGACAACATATATAATAACAGAGTGTATAGAGATAAATGTCATAAATCATCAGAGTATTTATTACATAGCGGAAGACTTATTACAAAATAAAGTAATAAAGATAAAACGAACTAAGGATCGTCGGCGCCAATGTCAACTGTGAAACGCCACCTAGATCAAGTCAAACTCCTCGCCTTGAGGCTCCTCCTGAAACACCTGCTCTTCTCCTGTGGGGGGTGTGAGACAGCAAGGGTGAGCTCACACATGATCATAGCTCAACAAGTTGTGGGGAACCAGTGGACATAAACTCACAAAGGTATGAGTTCATGTGATGTGTAAGGCTAATCAATGATAGGGGTTAAAGCTGAGCATTGCTTTTAAGTAGTTGGTCAAAATTTTATTAGCAATTACTAAGTGTAAGTAAATACCAAACCATAAATAAAGTAATAGAACAAAATTAATAATAAACCCATGCAATGCAAATGACAAAATTGAATTTAAGTTCCATAATTTAAACATCAGAGAGTCCTGAGCTGCTCGTGACCGTGAGCTCGGCTAGTATACCAGTTTTACACTCTGCAGAGGTTGTACCCTTTACCCACAAGTCATGTTACCCATCTGCCAAGGGGTCGCGAATCCCATACACCTCTACCTAGGAAGCGCGGCAGGGCAACACTACGAGGCCTTTACAAAGTTCCACTAGCTTCCGAAAACCCGCTACAGTTTATAGGAAGATCCAGTACAGGGTTCCTGGCTGACCGCCATCGCAGCAAAATCAACCAGGGACCCCCCTGCACTGACCTCTCCCCTACTGCCCTTGCCCCTTTCGGGTAAGGTAGTCTTCCACTAGCTTTCCTAATTAGTCAGCCAAGGGGTCCCATTCCTCCCTTGTGGTGGCACGTGGTTCTCAAGTTAAGCTCTATGTTCCAATTAACATTAATGATATCAACATGAACATAAACAGAATAACAACAATAATTGGAACATAGAGGTAATAAATGATTATCCCAAAACCATATAAAGCAATAGCAAACTACCCAAGTGATTCAGGGGTAAACAAGGTAGTGAGATAAACAATCTAGGGAGTCCTATTGGGTCCCATCAAAATTAACCTATGCATGGATAAGTGATATTAAAGAACATTATTGGGTAAAAAGTGGTCAAGGGCACAACTTGCCTTCAATGAGCTCCTGCTCAGCTACTTCAATCTGCTGCTCACCAGTATCCTCAGCAACGGGCTCTTCTACTCGCCACAATACAAACAAGCACAATATGCAGGGAAAAATTAACATCACACCAAGCATGTAAACAAAATACACAGAGATATTCTACATACTAAAATAGAAACCTAGGAACTGGAATCATAATTTTCTGAGTTATAGATTTTAAGTTATGCATTTTCAAAGGTTTTATGTGCTTTAAATAAGATTAAGTGATAAATAAATTTCTTACTGTTTTCATGACTTAACAGAGGCTCTAGGTGAAAGAGAACAATATTACAAAATTTTAGCAACTGGAATGAAGTAATTTGGACTAAAAATGGATTTTCTATGAATTTTACAAGTTCTAGGGTTTATTTTCTTATTATAAATTCAATTTCTAAATCATTTAATCGATTTAAACCAGTACTGGGTTGGGCGCACTATTTCCAGGAAAGCCAAGGGCTAAACTAAAAATTTTCCCAGACTCAGTGAACAACTCCCAGTGGACGGCGGGTTAAATCATTGAAACCCGAGGGGCTCTTTAGAAAATAATCCAGGCCGAAGGGGTATCGGTGGTTTCTGGCCGCTGGATTCAAATCGAAGAGTTCAGATTAGATCACGAAGGGGTATGGGACAGGGACCGTGGGATCACAGATCGACGGCCACGATCAACTCACGTGAAGGGGTATGCATCTTTTAATCGGAAGCGTTTGTTCTAACATCGACGGCCACTGTTGCCCCGATCCTGGATCTAACTACAACCACCCATCCCGAGATGGACGGCCCATAGAGCGTCTTCTCCATCCTCCCCAAGCAGCGGCGTCGCCGCCATGGTTACACGGTGGAGGACACGGCCGAGACCCAATCGGCCATTCCCGAGCACCTATGTCAAATTAAACGTTGCTACACGAAGCTAGTCGAACGGTGAGCATTATGATGTAGTTCCTACCAACGATTGTAATGTGATGAACTCCACCCACGGAGTTGTGCGGAGCCACGGCCAAGCTGCGCGATTGGTGAGAAATTCACCACGCACGGCCGGCACCTAGAGCAATACAACTATGCGCTACTCACTATGGTAAATAGAGAGCACCGATCACGAGGCTTATTACCTTCAATGGCGTCTTGACATGATCCACCCCTGGAGCAGTGCGGCCCGCGGCGGAGAAGTGCTTCCGACGAGGGATTCCCCGCTGTCCGGTTGCTCCCCGTGTCCCAGAGATCACCACATGGTTCCTGGATGCCCCACCAAAGTCCACCGGTCTACCCGCGAAGCACTGGCGATGGCGTATGCCAATACCGACGGAGGCGACCTTCACTTCTCCGCGGATGGCGGCTGGAAGGGGGAAACAAGAGGGAAGAGCTCGAGAGGGAGGTCGTTGCTGCGCGGACAGGTCTTTATCCCCAGCGCCCGTGGACCCCCGGACCCGAATTCCACGCGGAGGTTGCAACGGTGGGTCAACGGCCATGGCGGAAGAAGCGGTCTGTTCGGCCACGATCAGCTGGGGCGACAAGATGACAGGGGGGCCCACAAGTAAGTCACACAGGGAAAAGGGAGAGCGAGGCACCCAGGCTGACGCGCGCGTGTGGAAAGCAAAGGTGGGCCGCGCAGGAATGATTCTAAACTGGGCCAGAAAGGTAGTTTAGAGCCCACTTCGGTTTTCTTCTCTTTTTCTTTTGTTTTTACTATTTTTTTTTCTTTTATTCCTAATTCATTTGAATTTAAATTTTGAACTCAATTTAAGTGTAAATTCAAGTTCACATTGACTATGCAATTTGGTCACCCCATCATGTGGTGAAGTTATTTAATAATATTATTTTATATTGGATAATATTTCTTTCTCTCTTTTCTAAATTCTTGACTTCTTCCTTTAGAATTCAAATTCTACTTTGAGCTTTAATATATTTCTTGTCATTTTATGTTGTCGCAAAATGCACACCAAATAAAACACCAGCATGATGCATGTATTGTTTTTGGGCGTCTCTTGTCATTTATTTATTTGTTTAATTGTGGTGTTCACATGGAATGATAAATATAGATGACACATACATGTATAAAGGAATATAATTTCTCTTTTCAGACCTTTCTTACAAAGTGGGTATTACACACAGCCTTCGTCGATTTGGAACCACCGGCTGCCTCCGGCGCCTTGCTAAATACAGGGCCGCCCGACTTCGCCGCCACCGGCGGCTTACCTCTGCTAGGGGCCGCAGCCTTCGCAGCCCCTCGCTGCCTCTTCGGCCGGGCTTCATGAAGCCTGACAACCGCCTGGCGCTTTTGTGCAGCTCCCTGGCGATCCTTGTCCATCACTGCCGACACAATAGCAGCAATATTCCGCCCGTAAGGAAACACTTTCCATTCACGAACCATGCGAGATGTAAAAAAGTCTTCTCCGGCCGCGTAGGGGATAGGAACATTCTTAGGCCACCAACCCCCGGTAACCCTCAGCATCCGCGCCGAAGACTCCCGGAGCTCAGGCGAAGACATCCTTCCCCCCGGCGCCGCGCAAGTCCTCATCAACTCTCTAGCAAAACCATCGGAAACCCCAAGTCCTCCCATAGCAGTACCTAATTTCCTCTTTTTAGAGGATGGGGCGGCCGCCAGCGCAGGGTCGTCTCCAGTCTCCACCACCGGCTTCTTCCCACGGCGGTCCACATCGTCTTGGCTGGGGTAGCCGCCATACGGCAGTTGATTCAATTCAAAAACCCTGTTCAAACGGTCATTCGACCCGCAGATATCCCAGCTACGCTGGCCCTCTGTCCTCGGCACGTACCGACCAACGAGCCGCACCGCCCCATCCTCCGCCTCACGCACAAAGGCGGCCGGATCGCGGTTTTGCAGATTCAGCGCGAAGGCAGGACTTCGCACCATCTTCCCACCATGGGAAGGCATCCGGCGAGGGCACACTTCGCCCAACGCCCAGCCATGCGCCAAGGGCCATACCCCGTACGCCACAAATTCTTCAACCAAATCGCGCCCACTGCTCAGGCCGGCGGCGCACCGAAGGGCCCCTTCGTCCGCATCCCCCTCCGCCACCTCAAAGGACGGGTATGCTGAGTAAAAATGTGAACACATCTCGGACACGGGGAGCCCCTCATGGCCTTCGACGGTACCCTCAGCGACATAAAACCAAAACTCATTCTAGTTGCCCCACTTGTTGCGGGCGCAAGGAACCAACTCGACTACCTGCATCGTGGTCTTGCCGGTCTTCGGCGTAAACGTACAGGACCCAAACTGGGCAACTTCATCTCCAATCATCCTCTTCTGCCAGTGCAGACAGTAGTACTTCGCAAAGACTTCGACTGATGGCTGCCCGCCGTACGAAGTCGTCGCCCAGACATACTTCGCCAGAGCCACCACGACATTCGGAGTCAGCTGATGTATCTGAACGTTAAACCTGCGCAGGACTTCGCCAACAAATCGGTGCGCAGGCAGGTGGAGACCGGCGGCGAAGAACGCCTCGAACACAACCAACTCGCCCTCCGGCTTGGGGACTTCCTCCGTCCCCGGGACACGAGCAACTCCGCCGCCAAAGTAACCCAGCCGCTGCATATCTTGCACGCGGGCCGACGACATCCGCGACACGCCAAAATCCACGGAATCGCCGGCGCGCAACTCCTCCGCCACCAAACTACTCAGCGTCTCCTCAGACGAGGCGTAGGCCGACGGCGAAGCAACGGCCGGCGGCGAGGCGTCGGCCGGCGGTGTAGCGGCAGCAGAAGAAGAGGAGGTCGGCATCGCTACGTACCGTCGGCGGCGGCGGGCGGTCTGCTTCACTCGAGCCAGATCTCCGGCGAACAAAAGCAAGGCGGGCAGACGAGCAGCAAGACGGTGGAAAAGGTGGCTAGGGTTTGCACGGAGCGCGGAAAGTGAAGTTCAAAAAGCGCCGACCCCCGCCAATCCAACAGGGCGCGGCGCTTCGGGAAACCCGCAATCCAACAGTACGGCGTCAATTAACGGTCATGTCAAAAACCCCCGCGGAACCACTTCGAGCGAGGGCAGCGTCTCCGCCATCTAGCGACGTCTTCGGCACCAGGTGACTTTGTCGAACTGGTCCCTCGGAGGGCAAATGTTGGGGCGAAGGCAAAGACGCCACCCTTCGCTCGAGGCCTTCGCTGCAGTCGCTGGTCTGACAAAGACAAAACAGGCAGGGACACCCTTTGCTTGACACGGCGCCAGACGAAGGCCTGCGACGTCGTCACTCCACCGTGCGGCCTCGTCCAGCGCAGAAGCCCACGTGTGATCCGGCCCATTGTAACAGGCCCCGCGTGGCCGCTGCGTGTTACGGGCCTAATTTGCAAAGGCATTCCTGTAATTACAGTCTGTAACCCTGCTTTATGGGAATATTCTGGGGATAACCTAGGTATCTGAGGGCACATGCGTCCTTAACACAAGGCGCTGGGCGCTCAGACACCTATAAATACCCCTGCACAGTGCCCGTGAGAGGGCAGATTAACAGAGCTATTGCCATCTCGCGCGAGAACCCAGTTGACGTCACTGTTCACCCTTGTTGGATCCCCTTGCAACTGAGAGCAAGTTCCAACATTTTGGTTAGTAGAACCAAATATTATGCCATCGACATAAATTTGGCACACAAATAGGTCACCATCACAAGTCTTAGTGAAAAGAGTTGGATCAGCTTTCCCAACCTTGAAAGCATTAGCAATTAGAAAATCTCTAAGGCATTCATACCATGCTCTTGGGGCTTGCTTAAGTCCATAGAGCACCTTAGAGAGCTTACACACGTGGTTGGGGTACCATTCATCCTCAAAGCCAGGGGTTGCTCTACATACACCTCCTCCTTGATTGGCCCGTTGAGGAAAGCGCTCTTCACGTCCATTTGGAACAACCTAAAAGAATGGTGAGCGGCATTGGCTAACAAAATGCGAATCGACTCTAGCCTAGCCACAGGAGCAAAAGTCTCCTCAAAGTCCAAACCTGCGACTTGGGCATAACCTTTTGCCACAAGTCAAGCCTTGTTCCTTGTCACCACCCCGTGCTCGTCCTATTTGTTGGGGAACACCCACTTGGTTCCCACAACGTTTTGCTTGGGACGTGGCACCAGGGTCCAAACTTCATTTCGCTTGAAGTTGTTGAGCTCTTCCTGCATGGCCAACACCCAATCCGGATCTAGCAAGGCCTCTTCTACCCTGAAAGGCTCAATAGAAGAGACAAAAGAGTAATGCTCACAAAAATTAGCTAGACGTGAGCGAGTAGTTACTCCCTTGCTTATATCACCCAAGATCTGGTCGACGGGATGATTCCTTTGAATCGTCGCTCGAACTTGAGTTGGAGGGGCCCGTGGTGCTTCTTCCTCCACAAATTGGTCTTCTTTGCTCCCCCTTGATCACACGCCTCCTTTTGAGGAACTTGTTCTTCATCTTGAGTCGGGGGATGCACCATTGTTGAGGAAGAAGGTTGATCTTGCACTTGGTGCTCCTGTGGTCGCACATCTCCAATCGCCGTGGTGCGAATTGCGTTCGTTGGAACATCATCTTCATCTATATCATTAAGATCAACTTGCTCTCTTGGAGAGCCATTAGTTTCATCAAATACAACATCGCTAGAGACTTCAACCAAACCCGATGATTTGTTGAAGACTCTATACGCCTTTGTATTTGAGTCATAACCTAGCAAAAACCCTTCTACAGCTTTGGGAGCAAATTTTGAATTCCTACCTTTCTTCACTAGAATGTAACATTTACTCCCAAATACACGAAAATAAGACACATTGGGTTTGTTACCGGTTAGAAGTTCATACGACGTCTTCTTGAGGAGGCGATGAAGGTAGACCCGGTTTATGGCGTGGCAAGCTGTGTTCACAGCTTCCGACCAAAACCGCTCGGGTGTCTTGAATTCTCCAAGCATCATCCTCGCCATGTCTATAAGCGTCCTGTTCTTCCTCGCTACCACACCGTTTTGTTGTGGTGTGTAGGGAGCGGAGAACTCGTGCTTGATTCCTTCTTCCTCAAGGAACTCCTCCACTTGAAGGTTCTTGAACTCGGACCCGTTGTCGCTTCTAATCTTTTTCACTTTGAGTTCAAATTCGTTTTGAGCTTGCCTTAGAAAGCGCTTGAGGGTCCCTTGGGTTTCTGATTTATCCTGCAAAAAGAATACCCAAGTGAAGCGGGAAAAATCATCAACAACAACAAGACCATACTTAATTCCCCCAATGCTGAGGTAGGCGATGGGTCCGAAGAGGTCCATGTGAAGTAGCTCCAAAGGTCTTGATGTGGTCATCACATTCTTGCTGTGATGAGCGCTTCCCACCTGTTTGCCTGCTTGACAAGCTGCACATGGTCTATCTTTTTCGAAAAACACATTTGTTAGACCTAACACATGTTCTCCCTTTAGAAGTTTATGGAGATTCTTCATCCCAACATGTGCTAGACGGCGATGCCACAGCCAGCCCATGCTAGTCTTAGCTATTAAGCATGTATCTAGATCGGCCTCCTCTTTCGAAAAATCAACTAAGTAGAGTTTGCCATCTAGTACACCCTTAAATGCTAATGAACCATCACTCCTTCTAAAGACAAACACATCAACATTTGTAAATAAACAATTGAAGCCCATGTGGCACAATTGACTAACAGACAGCAGATTATAGCCTAGCGACTCTACTAGAATACATTAGAGATAGAGTGCTCATTTGTGATGGCTATCTTGCCTAAGCCTTTGACCTTGCTTTGATTCGCATCTCCAAATATGATTGTATCTTGGGAACCCTTGTTGTTGACGTAGGAGGTGAACATCTTCTTCTCCCCCGTCATGTGGTTTGCGCATCCGCTGTCGATAATCCAGCTTGAGCCCCCGGATGCATGAACCTGCAAGGCAAATTAGGCTTGGGTTTTAGGTACCCAACTCTTGTTGGGTCCTACAAGGTTAGTTATAATAGTCTTTGGGACCCAAATGCAAGTCTTGTCTCCCTTGCATTTGGCCCCCAACTTCCTAGCAATCACTTTCTTATTCTTACAACAAATTGCAAAAGAAGTATTGCAAGCATGGTAAATTGTAGAAGGTTCATTACGTACTTTCCCAGGCATATGAACAACATTTTAACTAGGCATATTTTTACCATGCACAAAAGAAGAACTTGAAGCAATCATAGCATGTGAATCATAAGCATAACTCCTATGAGCATTTCTAGAAAATTTTCTATCACTGTAGATGAAAGCATGATTCCGTTGAGCACTATTAGCCATAGGGGCCTTCCCTTTCTCCTTGGCGGAAATGGAAGCCCTTTGACTTGTTAAGTTCTTGGCTTCCCTTCGAAAGCCAAGCCCATCCTTAATAGAGGGGTGTCTACCAATAGTGTAGGCATCCCTTGCTAATTTTAGTTTGTCAAAATCTACCTTGCAGGTCTTAAGTTGAGCATTAAGACTTGCAACTTCATCATTTAGTTTAGTAATGGATGCAAGATGTTCATTACAAGCATTAACATCAAAATCCTTGCACCTATTACAAATTACGACATGTTCCACGCTTGAACTAGATTTATTAGCTACTTCTAACTTAGCATTTAACTCATCATTAACACTCTTCAAACTAGAAATAGACTCATGGCAAGCAGAAATTTTAGAAGATAAAATCTCATTCCTTTTAGTTTCTAAAGCAAGAGATTTTTGTACACTAATAAACTTATCATGTTCTTCATACAATATATCCTCTTGCTTTTCTAAGAGTCTATTCTTTTCATTTAATGCATCAATCAATTCATTGATTTTTTCTACCTTGGCTCTATCTAAACCTTTAAATAAGCTAGAATAGTCTACTTCATCATCACTAGAATCTTCATCGCTAGAAGTAGTATACTTAGGAATATCTCGAGTGCTTACCTTTTTCTCCTTTGCCATGAGGCAGGTGTGGCGCTCGTTGGGGAAGAGAGATGACTTGTTGAAGGCCGAGGCGACGAGTCCTTCATCGTCGGAGTCGGACGAAGTGCAATCCGAATCCCACTCTTTGCCTAGGTGTGCCTCGCCCTTCGCCTTCTTGTAGGCCTTCTTCTTCTCCCTCTTTCCGTTCTTTTCTTGTCCCTGGTCACTATCATTATCGGGACAGTTAGCAATAAAGTGACCAGTCTTACCACACTTGAAGCAGGAGCGCTTTCCCTTTGTCTTGCTCTTGTTGGGATGCTCCTTGCATCCTTTTAGCGTCGTCTTGAAGCTCTTGATAATGAGGGCCATTTCATCCTCGTTTAGCCCGGCCGCCTCAACTTGCGCCACCTTGCTAGGTAGCGCCTCCCTGCTGCTTGTTGCTTTGAGAGCAACAGTTTGAGGCTCGTAGATGGGCATTGGGCCATTCAATGCCTCATCAATGTATCTTGCTTCCTTGATCATCATACGGCCGCTTACAAACTTTCCGTGTATTTCCTCGGGCGTCATCTTTGTGTACCTAGGATTCTCACGGATTGAGTTCACAAGATGAGGATCAAGAACAGTGAAGGACCTAGGCATAAGTCGGACGACGTCGTGGTCCGTCCATCTCGTGCTTCCATAGCTCCTTATCTTGTTGACCAGGGTCTTGAGCCTGTTGTATGTTTGCGTTGGCTCCTCTCCCCTGATAATTGCAAACCTTCCCAGTTCGCCTTCCACCAACTCCATCTTGGTGATCATGGTGGCGTCGTTCCCCTCATGAGAAATCTTGAGGGTGTCCCAGATTTGCTTAGCGTTGTCCAAGCCGCTCACCTTATTGTACTCGTCCCTGCATAAGGATGCTAGCAAAACAGTGGTAGCTTGTGCATTTTTATGGATTTGCTCATTAATGAAAACGGGGTTGTCAGTACTATCAAAAAGCATTTCGTTTCCAACAATCTCCCAAATACTTGGATGGAGAGAGAATAGGTGACTACGCATTTTGTGACTCCAAAATGAGTAGTCTTCACCATCAAAGTGCGGAGGTTTCCCAAGTGGAATTGAAAGTAAATGAGCATTGGAATTAAACGGAATACGAGAGTAATCAAAAGAAAAATTCGAATTAACCGGTTTCTTTTTCTCGTCGTATTCGTCGTCTCTTGGGGAAGAGGAAGACTCGTCGTTGTCGTAGTAGACGATCTTCTTAATGCGCCTCTTCTTCTTCCCGTCTCTTTTCTTATGACTCGAGCCAGAGTCCGAGGGCTTATCATCTCTTGGCTCGTTGACGATGGACTCCTTTGTCTTGTCGTTGACCACCATCCCCTTTCCCTTAGGATCCATCTCTTCGGGCGATTAGTCCCCTGCGTGAAGAGAACGGCTCTGATACCAATTGAGAGCACCTAGAGGGGGGGTGAATAGGTGATCCTGTAAAAATCAAATACTTGTAGCCACAAAACTTGGTTAAGTGTTAGCTCAATAGAATCAAGTGGCTAAGGATCAAGCTCTTGTGAAACACAATGGTCACGAAGAAAACAAGCACAAGAGACACGGTGATTTATCCCATGGTTCGGCCAAGTATACCACTTGCCTACTCCACGTTGTGGCGTCCCAATGGACGAGGGTCGCACTCAACCCCTTTCAAGTGATCCAATGATCAACTTGAATACCACGGTGTTTTCCTTTCTTTTACTATCTCCCATTCGTGAGGAATCTCCACAACTTGGAGCCTCTCGCCCTTACAATTGATGATCACAAAGAAGCACGGAAGTAAGGGAGGGAAGAGCAACACACACAAGACTCAAAGCACGAGCACAATCACGCACACAACCCACAACTTGAGCTCACAACACAATGCGAGGAGTTCTCTACTCAAATAGAGCTCAAGTCACTATCACAAAGAATCAAATGCGCGAGAATGGAGTCTTGGTGCTTAGAGATGACCAAAGAATGCTTGGGTGACTCATCCATGCGCCTAGGGGTCCCTTTTATAGCCCCAAGGCAGCTAGGAGCCGTTGGAGGCAATCTGGGAAGGCAATTCTTGCCTTCTGTCGGGTGGCGCACTGGACAGTTCGGTGTACCACCGGACAGGCACTGTTCATGGTCCGGTGCAGATCGCCTTCCTAAAATGGCATAGCTGACCGTTGCAGAATTGTAGCCGTTGGCGCACCGAACACTGTCTGGTGCACACCAGACAGTCCGGTGCCTCCTGCCGACCATTGGAGCGGGCCACGCGTCGCCCGCGGATTTGGCAGCCGTTGGCTCACCGGATAGTCCGGTGCACCACCGGACAGTCCAGTGAATTATAGCCGTACGCTGCCGGTGAATTCCCGAGAGTGGCCAGTTCACTAGAAGCCTGCCTGGCGCACCGGACACTGTCCAGTGCACCACCGGACACTGTCCGGTGCACCACCAGACAGTCCGGTGTGCCAGACTGCGCTGAGTCTTGGCTGCTCCAGCCAAGTCTTTTCCTTTTTCTCTTTTCTCTGGTTCTAGCACTTAGACAAATATATTAGTACACAAAAACCAATGTACTAAGTCTAGAATCATACCTTCTTGTTGATTTGCACTTCATCCATCATTTGGCACATAATCACTCACTCAATATGTGTTGGGCACTTAATCACCAAAACTATACTAGAAATGGCCTAAGGGCACTTTTCTCTTTCACTTGCCACAGAGGGTACACGCTACTCTCGCCATCTCTCCACTCCCATTGCGTGGTATCTTATTCTGGTATTAGTCTGCCCGAGGCAAAGCTTACCCATGACGAGGCATGTGACCAGTTAAAGGGTCCTCGGTCAGCAAGCCTACATCGACACGGTCCTTAATCGACTCAGACGGAGACACTACACCGAGACTCTCTTCTCGTGCAAGTCACCCGCCCGGTCTCAGCTTAATCATTTCAAACCCAAAGTTTGGTACCTGGCAGAGGTACATCTTTTCCGATGTTGAACCCATCATGGCCATGATGGATCCACCATCAAGTTTTATTTTTGAAAACATCCCACCCACTTTGCCACATCATCTTTTGAGAAAACAAAACATTTTGTTTTTCTATATCAAAGCTAAGCATAAGGAAAACTTTTTGTAAAACAGGGATTAGAAGGTAATCCAAGGAAGGAGATGCAACAATAGTTTAGCACACAACTCCTATCACCTAATGCATCAAGTAAATGAGAAAGAGTTTAAAAGTAACAAGGAGGTGGCAAATGCACCAGGGCTTGCCTTGTTTCACAGGTGAATCAGGCTCAGTTCCACAGATGTCAAAATAAAAGCAGTTGCCTGCCTGATGTTCCTCAAGTGGTGGTGGTGGAGTCTTCTACTTCTTCGTTTTCTAAATATAACCATACGTAATAATGAATGCTCATGTAATGCTTATGAGAGTGCAAAGATAATAAGAGTTGATTATCTACAGTCTTGAATATAATTTTCCTTCACGGTACTCTAGAGAATCAGAGTTTCTAGAGTCAATATAGGAATTAAAAGGGCATGGGGTAGGGTTTTGGGTTCTAAGTATCAAACAAGGTCCAAATCATACCAAACTCTACCCAAGGCTTCTAAATATTATATAAGGGTCATCTAAAAAGTTTAGGGACTTTTGGGATTATTATTGATTTTCTAAAAATCCAGAAACAAAGTTTTAGATTGTTTTAAATACTCTATAATTTCCTATTTGGACTAAAAATCATGAAACTATTTTTGTCAAATACTATGAAAAACTAGAAACCTAGTAAAATTGGTTTGTCATTTTTACCATTTTTCTACAATTTTCTAGAATTATTTTAGCTCTGGCGGAAAAAGAAAAACAGTGAATAGTACTGGACTGAAAGCAGCCCAAGACGGCCCACTCCCAGCAGAAACACGTCCACGCACGCGCCCTTGGTAGGTTGACACAGAGGTCCCCGGAGACTTGAATAACTGGTTAAGAACCCTGACTACTGTTGACCTGAGTCGCTGACACTTGCAGAAAGGTCCCTGGACTTTTATTCCTTCACCGCGCTAGGACCACGACGTCGCACGGTGGAGTCTTGAACGCTGGCGAGGTTAGACTAGCCGGATGGCGCAAAGACTGGTGCTCCCGAGCGGCAGACACCGAATGGAACCCCTCCCGTGCATTTCCCCCAAATTAATTTTACTAAGGGCGCCCGGAAACGACCTGCCCACGGTGACCGCGTGGGCAACGGAAGAACATGGCCGTTCACGGCAATCCAGGGCGATCTAATTCAATCAAAGGGGTCGAGGAGCTTGAGGAGGACCTAACGACGCTAGAACAAACGATCAAGGCGCTGGAACTGACCTGGAGCAAGCTGTCCACGGCGAGGGTGATCGTGTGGTGTTTTTGAGCAGATTGGGGGAAGTCCAAAATTGGAGCTCACTGGTGATCGATTGAGAGCCATACTTGGCGGCTGGGTGCGTGATGATCCTATGGAGCTCATGGTGGCTTCAATTTATAGTAAGCATGAGTGGTGGCCGGGAATTTGAACGGCGACGCGCGGTGGCTGGAGAAGGAGAGAAGCACTAGCGCAAGTGCTTAGCTGTTCTCACCGTGGCGCTCCCTCCGGCGATCACCGGTACCCTTAAAGTGACTAATTGACGACGTAATAAAGTGCCTAGACACGCGGCGCAAAGCCGGGGAACGGCAGTCACTGGCGAGCTTATCCAAATCCGCCGTGGCGAGCATGGTATGGTGGCCGGAGTTATCCACGACGATGATATTTACACGACCCTGAGTGTTATCCAACCAGTCCGAGCACGAATCACGACGGTATGAGTGCGAATCCAAGCGCAGCTTGTCGGCGGCGAGATGCACTGCATCGATGATCGAATGCAGTTCATTGTACCATTGAAAACACTGATAGAGTGCCTGACAGGCAATGTTTAGAGCAAATTTCCTCCCAATTCTCTATGACAACATATCCAAGACTCTGTACCAAAGTTGTAGTTCTATCAACCATCTCCATCTTTGTCACAACATTCCTAGTCAAATTCCCACTGGTTTTAGCTCAAATCCAAACTCAAGTTCGGCCAATACCACTGGTGGCCATATTTCAGTCAACAAACCGACTGTCAGCCCAACTTGGCGCCTATTTTTCTGTAACACCCAGTTTTAAAGGACAAAGCCGGGTGCATCTCATACATGCGCCAACAAGACAACATATATAATAACAGAGTGTATAGAGATAAATGTCATAAAACATCAGAGTATTTATTACATAGCGGAAGACTTATTACAAAATAAAAGAATAAATATAAAACGAACTAAGGATCGTTGGCGCCAATGTCGACTGAGAAACGCCACCTAGATCAGATCATACTCCTCGCCTTGTGGCTCCTCCTGAACCACCTGCTCTTCTCCTGTGGGGGGGTGTGAGACAGCAAGGGTGAGCTCACACATGTTCATCGCTCAACAAGTCGTGGGGAATAATGTGGCATGAACTCACCAAAGGTGGGAGTTCATTAAGTGTAAGGCTGATCAATGAAATAAAGGCTGAAGCTGAGCACTGCTTTTAGGAGTTGGTCAAAATTTTATTAGCAGTTACTATGTGTAAGTAAATACCAAACCTTAGAAATAATAAGTAAAAGTAATAATAAAATAATCCCAAATGCAATGATATGACAAATTAAGTTTAAGTTCCATAAATTAATCATGTGAGTGTCTGAGCCGCTCATGACCGTGAGCACGGCTAGTATACCAGTTTTACACTCTGCAGAGGTTGCGCATCTTTACCCACAAGTCGTGTTACCCATTTGCCACGGAGTTGATCAGACCCCATACACCTCTACCAAGGAAGCGAGGCAGGGTACCACTACGAGGCCTTTACAAAGTTCCACTAGCTTCAGACTACCCGCTACAGTTTATAGGAAGCTCCAGTGCAGGGTTCTTGCCTGACCGCCATTGCAGCAAAATCAACCAAGGACCTCCCTACACTGACCACTCCCCTACTGCCCTTGCCCCTTTCGGGTAAGGTAGCCCTCCACTAGCTTTCCTAGTTAATCAGCCAAGGGCGTCCCATTAAACCCTTGTGGTAGCACTGTTTTCCCGGGTGGTTCTCCATGTTCCCATTAACATAATGATCTTATCATGAACATAAAATAATGAACATATAATAACAAGTATAAAAATGAGTGATGAATATCTCTATACCCAAATCCACATAAAGCAATAGCATGTACTACCCAAAAGTTTAGTAGTAAAACCAATGGTGAAACAAGGTATAAAGATAGTCAAATCTAGGGTAACCTATTGGGTCCCATCAAAATTAACCTATGCAGATCATTATGATTAATAAGAACATGAATAGGTAAAAGAAGTGATCAAGGGCATAACTTGCCTTCAACGAGCTCCTGCTCAGCTATCTCTACTTGCTGAACCTCAGATTCCACAGTGGCTTGCTCGTCTATTCGCATCAATACAGTACATACATAGCATAGCATAAATTAACATCACATCAAACATGCAAATAGAATATACAGTAATAAACTAGACATTAAAATAAGATCACAGGAACTGGAATCATTAAATTTGGAGGTATAGATTTTAAGTTATGGATTTTCTAATGTTTTATGTGCTTAATACAAGATTAGGTGCTAGATAAATTTTAAATCATCTTTCATGTTAAAACAGAGGCACTAATGGTTAGACAATAATATTATAAAAATTTTGGAACTGGAATGGATCAATTTGGAGTTCATATGCATTTTCTATGAATTAAACAAGTTTCTAGATTTATTTTTGTATTAAAAATCGATTTCTAATATTAATTTCCTATTTTCAGCTCTCACTCGGTTGGGCGCCATTTACAGGAAAATCCAGGGGCTATTACATAAAAATCCTGAGACTCAGTCAACAGTAGCCAAGGACTGCGGGTTAATTTGTGTACTGGCTAGGGTCTCTTATGCAAAAGGCTTCGGCCGAAGAGGTATCTAGGGTTCCTGACCGCACGATCAAAGATGGACGGCCCCGATTAGATCTAGGCCTGCTACAAATCCGCGCTCAAACCTGATCGCCGGATCCTAGATCCACGGTTCTAGGGTTACGATCCCCCCCGACCTAATACCTACCGCACGATCGAAAACCAACGGCCCTTATACATTCTACGAATCGGTATTCTGTGTCTAATCCAAGCCATCCGAAAGGGATCGGACGGCGCCAGTGTTCTCTTCCTCGCCCGCCAGCGACCGACGACGGCGCCGCCCTAGTGTTAGAAATCGCGCCGGCGAGCATTCCCAATCCGATCATCTCGAGCACCATTCCCTGCCCCTACTAGTGCTACATGAAGAGAACGGCCTCGCGAACACTGAGGACAAGTACTCACCGACGGTTATGGCGCCGAGTCTCCTAGCAACGGCGCGGTGCGGAGCCGCGGCGGCACCCAACTCCGGTGATGAATTGAGGTTGACGAGGACCCTATCCTTGCACGCCGAGTGAGTTTACAGCTCCGCCACCCCGAGATGATTATCCCGCGCCACCCAATTGGCTCCTAATGACGGCGAGACTGCAAATCGACGACGGCGGCAGATTTGTTCACTCACGGCGCGGCGGCGGTGCGGTGTATGACGTGGGGAGCGGAATACAGGGAAGGAAGGGGCCTGCGCACGCACCATAAGGACTAGCGAGTCCGCGCCGAGAGAGAGGAAGTCGGGATGGTGGTTGGAATGGCGCCCGCGAAGCGCGCGGAGCTCGGCCATGCGCGCGACGCGGTCAAGGCCCGAGGATGGCGATTCTTACATGCGGGGTCCACACGCAGTGATAGTGGTTTTGGGTCACGCGGCACCAGAGGTTGACAGCATAGGCCCACAGGTCAGCGCGTGGAGGTCATCCAGCGCGCGCGCGCAAGGGCTGACCCGCGGGGGCCACCTGCCAGCGAAAGAATGAGGGCGCGGGATAGTGTTGGGCTGGTGTGCGTGGGCAGAGTGTTATTGGGCCGAATAGGGTTTGGCCGGCCCAACAGGATTTCTTCCTCTTTTCTTTTCTTTTTCTTTTTCTCTCTCTTTTCAAATTCAAGTTGTGTTCAAATTTAATTCAAACTCTTGTGACCAAATATTCTCAGATGGTATTGCGCCATAAACAGTACTATTTTGAAGATATATTATTATATATATTATTTTTATATCTTTTCTCTTTTTGGTTTCACTTCTAGAATTTCTTTTCTTCTTTTCCAAACTCTAGAATTTCTTTTAGGATTTAATTTCCCATTGGGGTATTAACATAATTATTTTTTTTTGTTTACCATATTTTTATATCATCACAAAATGCCCACAAAGTAAGATCCAGCATGATGCACAGGTTATTTAGGTGTTCTTAGTTCTAATTACCCACTTTTAACTAGTGTTGATCACATGCAATGAATAGTAGAGGCCACAAACAAATGAGTTTATCTCTATCCACTTTTATTACACTTTTGAGTATTACAAATCCTACCCCCCTTAAAAATAATCTCGTCCTCGAGATTTAAGAAGATCTAGGGAAAAGATGGGGGAAGTCTATGCGAAGCTCTTCTTCTCTTTCCCAAGTTGCTTCATCCTCTCCATGGTGACTCCATTGTACCTTGCACATCTTTATCACCTTATTTCTTGTAACTCGAGTCAAAGTGTCCAGAATCTTGATTGGGTACTCAGCATAAGTCAGATCATCTTGAACACTAAGGTCCTCCATCGGTAGTTGCTCCTCAGGTACCCTGAGGCACTTCTTTAGCTGGGACACATGGAATACATCATGTACATCTGACAGATGATCGGGTAACTCCAGTTGATATGCAACTTCTCCCACTCGCTTTAAGATCAAGAAAGGTCCAATGAAGCGAGGGGACAACTTTCCTTTAACTTTAAATCTCCTCATACCCCGGAGTGGTGACACCTTCAAATATACATGATCACCCTCCTTAAACTCTAGTAGTCTTCTCATATTATCAGCATAGCTCTTTTGCCTGGATTGTGCAATTCTCAAATTTTCTCTTATCATTCGAACTTGTTCTTCTGCCTCTTGAATAAGTTCAGGCCCAAAAAACTATCTTTCTCCAGTTTGATCCCAATACAGTGGAGTCCTGCATTTTCTACCATACAGAGCTTCAAATGGTGACATCTTCAAACTGGCCTGATAGCTGTTATTATAGGAAAACTCAGCATAGGGTAAGCTTTTCTCCCAACTGCCACCATGCTTGAGAGCACAAGCTCTTAACATATCTTCCAGCACTTGATTAGTTCTCTCTGTCTGTCCATCAGTCTGGGGATGGTAGGCTGAACTAAAATTCAACTTTGTATCCAAACTCTCATGCAACTTCTTCCAAAACTGAGAAGTAAACTATGATCCTCGATCAGACACGATCTTCTTAGGCACTCCATGTAAACAAACTATCCGAGTCATATACAATTCTGCTAGCTTGGCTCCCGTGTAATTAGTCCTCACAGGTATGAAATGAGCCACTTTTGTCAATCTGTCCACAATTACCCAAATAGAGTCATATCCTGCTGGAGTGCGGGGTAGTCCAACAATAAAATCCATACCAATTTCTTCCCATTTCCACTCGGGTATCTTCCATGGGTGCAATAGTCCAGCGGGTCTTTGATGTTCGGCCTTGACTCTTTGACACACATCACACTTAGCCACATGTGCAGCAACATCTCTTTTCAGTCCATACCACCAATACTTTTGCTTCAAATCCTGATACATCTTAGTGCTACCAGGGTGGATAGAATAATCAGAATCATGGGCTTCTTTCAATATAGTCTCACGAAGGCTATCAATCTCTGGAACACATATCCGATCTTTGAACCATATAGTACCTTGCTCATCCTCCGTGAATTCTGGAACTCGACCTTCAGTAATAAGATCCTTAATCTCTTGAATTTTAGCATCACCCACTTGGCCTTTACGAATTTCTTGCTCCAAGGTAGGTTCCAATTCAATGGTGATTCCTTCAGTGTGAGTAACAATTCCCAGGTTGAGTCTCTCAAAATCTTTTGCTAATTCATCGGGTAGCTGGACAACAAAAGCGGAGTGAACATGTTCTTTCCGACTCAAGGCATCTGCGACCAAATTCGCCTTGCCTGGGTGATAGTGAATCTCCAAATCATAATCCTTGATGAGCTCCAAACAACGACGTTGTCTGAGGTTGAGATCCTTCTGAGTGAATATATACTTCAAACTCTTATGATCCGTGTATACTTGGCACTTAGTTCCCATAATGTAATGTCTCCAAATCTTAAGAGCATGCACAACTGCTGCCAGCTCTAAATCATGAGTGGGGTAGTTCAATTCATGTTTCCGCAACTAACGAGACGCATAGGCGATCACATGTCCTTCTTGCATGAGCACACATCCCAATCCTTGGCCACATGCATCACAATAGATATCAAATCCTTTCTGTAAGTCTGGCATTACCAACACTGGCGGTGACATCAATCTCTCCTTCAATTGATCGAAGCTTTCTTGGCATTTCTCATCCCACTTAAATTCTTTTCCTTTCTCCAAAAGCGAGTTCATAGGCTTGGCAATCTTAGAGAATCCTTCAATAAACCTGAAAGTTCCCTTTGGCCCGGGAACAGGATCTAGATGTCGCCTAGAGGGGAGGGGTGAATAGGCGAATAAAAATTATCACTTTAAAACTTAAATCTTACTCTACTCGAAGACAGGATCGCACTGGAGTGAAGAACCCTTCGAGTAGGTTGCAGTGGAATTGAAGTTCCTGTCTTACGAATATCCTGCACTTCAAGGAAAGCTAGTACCACAAGTAAGTAGTGAAGTGCAGATATATAAGCGAGTAAGACAGAGAGTCAGAGTACAATACAGAACAGAGCACACAGACGCAAGGATTTATCCCGAGGTTCGGCCAAGCCTGAAATGCTTGCCTAGTCCTCGTTGGAGTTAGCCACACCTGGGCTTGGAGTCTATTTCAACTCCTTCCTCCGTTTGCTCAGATCTGTCAGTATGACAGATAGAGCCTTTCACTATTGAGTGGGGTTACAACAGAACCGCGGCTGCTTACAAACTTCTTGGCAGCACCCCGGCAGAGTAACGATACGCTCAAGACCTTGCTCTAGCTCTAAGCAGCACTTCTCCTCTCTCTTAAGGCTTATAGCTGTGCCTTCTACACAAACTATAGAGTTACACACAAGAGGGAGAGTGAGAATTGATTCGAGTGAAGTCTACACTTGTTGGTTGCGCTTGTATATAGCTGGAGGCGCCTAGGGGTCCCTTTTATAGGCACAAGGAGCCTAGGAGCCATTGGAAGCAATCCAGGAAGGCAAATCTTGCCTTCTGTCGGGTGGCGCTCCGGACAGTCCGGTGCACACCGGACACTGTCCGGTGCCCGATTTCTTTCCTTCTATGGCGAAGCCGACCGTTGGCAGTCTTGGAGCCGTTGGCGCACCGGACATGTCCGGTGCACACCGGACAGTCCGGTGCCTCCATCTAGCCGTTGGCTCGGCCACGTGTCCCGCGCAGATTGCGTGGCCGACCGTTGGCTCACCGGACAGTCCGGTGCACACCGGACAGTCCGGTGAATTTTAGCCATATGCTGTCGGCGAATTCCCGAGAGCGGCCTCTTCACGCCGAGTCAGCCTGGCGCACCGGACACTGTCCGGTGCACCACCGGACAGTCCGGTGTGCCAGACTGAGCTGCCTTGGCTGTACATAGCCAAGCCCTTTGCACCTCTCTTCTTTTCTTCTTCTTTCTGTTTCTAACACTTAGACAAGTATATTAGTCCACAAAACCAATGTACTAAGTATAGAAACATACCTTCTCTTAATCTTTAAATCTATAGCATTCCACATGCTTGAGCTTTGATGTTGGACTCATAAATCATCAAGCCGGCTTGTCTTGATCTAGATTGACATTACTTGGCTCCAACATCCTGTAAAGGTCACATAGAACATCTCCAAACATCGGAACAACCCAAACTAAAGATTAAGGTGAACTTAGCTCTTTTGGGCTGCTTCCAGTTCTGGTTTTGACACTTGTTCTCCTTCTAGTGACCTTGATCTCCTCCTTAGAGCTTGATCTTGAGCCTTATGACTTACACCACATAACTGTAGCTGTTACCTCATTGGCTGTAAGTCACGTCCTTATGTAGTGATCCTTGATGTGCTGTAGCTGTTCTCAACTCGATCACCCTTGACTTTGCAAGCCTTCTTCTTCACCCTTGGCTTTGGGTTCCTCAGCCTCCTTGACCTTCTCCCGTGCACTTGGTACCTCGAAGCTCTTCTTGCCTCCGTCCTAGGCTTGATCAGTTGTCTCCTAGTTACGCACCCGAGTATCACTTTTGCAATGTCCAACTTACTTGTGATGTCCATTATGTATCCATAATCCAGTTCTTGGACCATCACATTTGTTCACTTGTGTTGAACCCTGTAGGCTTTACCTTAAGCACCTGTTCAACACTTAGTACACTTGTTAGTCCTTTAATTGAGTTGTCATCCAAACACCAAAACTCACAAGAGAGCTTTCAATCTCCCCCTTTTTGGTGATTGATGGCAACACAATTAAAGCTTACATAAGAATAAGATTTGAAGCACAAATTTGAATTCTAAGATTATAGAATGCTCCCCCTAAATAAGTGCTTACTTCAAAAACATAATTTTGGTCTCAGACGCCAATTTGCACATACTTAGGCAATTCGAAACATTTCTACACCTTAGCACTTTTTAGGATGCATTGTGTCAAGAATCAAACCATGATACTATAACACACAAATGCACATAATCAAACACACAAATGCACATAATCAGAGTTAAACACCATTCAAATTAGTGGATATATCACAGGAATATCAACCTACCACTATTCACCATTAAGATACTAATTTAAACTAAGATACCAATTTAAAGCAATCTTAAAGCACCATTAACCACATGCATCATTATCCACATGACTGTCTATTTCAGAATGAACACAATAGATGCCAATTAATTCATAGCAACGGAAGCAGTAGTCCCTATGATGCAACACATATAATACTGCAGGAAGCATATGAATAACACACTAGCAAAGCTTAAACTAACACATCACCCCTTAGGATAAGCTTTCCTCTCAGGTTGAGATAAGCTTTAATACACAAATTCTCCCCCTTTGACATCAAACACCAAAAACCATACTTAAGCAAGAACATAGGATGATGTCAAGGGACAGCAGGGTGTCAAAGAGGAAAAGCGACTATCAAAACTCCTCCTTACTTATTGAACATATGCACTATCACATATATGCAAAAAGATTAATACTTCCTTTTGTACCTTTACCATGTTGTAGTGTACTTCCCATCTTGAAAGTATTTAATCTCTCGAGAGCTTCTCCACACTTGTGCCTGATTCTTTCTCCTAACTTTTTCTTGTTGCTAAGACACCAAACATAGAACAAGTTATAGTATTGGACACAAGAAGAAACTTCTATTCTCATGATTATCAAAAGATGTCAATTGAAGCGAACTATTACGGCTACCAATTGAAAGATACCAATTTAAAGATACCAATTGCAAAGTTCATTTATTATCATGGCTCCATGATATTTAAGAATAAGCATCTATTATCACCAGATATTATAGAGCATGAGCAATCTAAAAATATGCACTTACTCACAACTTGAGATACCAATTTCTTGACTTACAGAGGTACCCAAGTCCTGATTGCTCCATTTCTTGCTTATCTTCTCTTTTCCACCTAGAGACTATACAAGATTGCTCAAGAAACAGTTAGTCTCGAAAGACACAAGTTATGTGTGCTCCCCCTCAAGTTGTGCGTCAAGTATTTGAATGACTTGCACTTTGCACATTCTAGCTTCCTTAGAACTAGAGGAGATCACAACATACCTTGGTCAAGGCATACTCTATCACTTTCATCACACAAGGATGCCAATTGGAATATCAATTGAAAAACCACTTAACACCAATTGAAGGCTAAATGAAAGGTTGACTAAATTCAACAATGCATGCCTCAGTGGTACCTAAGCCAATTTAATACTCAAGGAAGTATAACATTTACACGCAACTTGTACATGCTTCATACTTAGCTATCATACCAATTGAAGATCAACACAATCATGCATATAAAGCGAAATATCTAAGCATGTCATAATTAAGAAGGTTTCTTAGGTGCACAAAAGAAACAACAGTTTAAAGGCATAAATTACCTAAGCCAAGATATTATCAATTGAAAGACAAGAACATAGCTATGATCACAATGAATGGAATTTCAAGAATATTTAATGAAATTGCATAGCTCCATTTTCCATACCTTTGCCTTTATGAGAGCCCTTGTTATCACCAATTCAGGGCTCCTTTTGCTTACGCACAAAAAGTTACAGGTTTATCCATATACACCAAGAGAGTTAATCGTTGTGGATATAACAAATGAAATAGCTACCCATGAATGATTCAAAAGATGTATCCTATATAGCACCAGTCATGATTAAGCAAACATCATTATGATTCATTTACACAGGCAATCATAAAGCATAACTACTCCAAAGACACGTAGCACAACAAGCCAACTTAAGAGCATACTAAATTGCAATTATGTACTTAAAATACACGGGGTACCGTCCTTTGGAGAGCATGTTGTAGATTCTCATCAAGGTCCTTTACTTGATTCACCAATAATGATTCAGGACCTATACACCTTATTTCACTTGAGATGAACATGGGATTAGTGTTTCACAATAATTCAACCTTGGGTCAATAAACACCAAAACAATTAACAGCTTAGGCATAGAGTTTTAGATAACCATCTTAATCTCTCCCATGGTCTCCAGTCCATCTCAAGGCACCTGCATGGTCTAGTTAGCACAGTTTGGTACCCATCTCGGGATGGGTCCATAATGATCATCTAAATGTGCCTTTGGTACCCAAATGGCCTTTGTGCTAGTTCTAGGTGATCTCATTATAGGTCTAGCACAAGTGTATGATTTGGGTCTCCTAAGTGAATGAGATTGACACACATTCACTTCTTTAGGAATCTTACCTTTATAACATACCTTTGATATATGACCCTGCTTACCACACTTGTAGCAGAAGCGTCGCTCAACCTAACATACCGCTTGCTGTTTGTCATTTTCCTTGGAGAGGGTCATCTTGGAGGATGCACATCCTTGATTCTTCATGACCGGACATGAAGTGATAATGTGGTCCTTATTGTTGCATCCAAAGCAACTTCTTGTCCCTTCATCCTTGTCTTTGTACGGACAGGATGCGATGAGGTGGCCTATCTCCTTGCATTTGAAACACCTCCTTTTTCCTCTTCCCTTTTTGTGCTTGAAGGACATGGAGAGATGATCAGTGCAAACAACATGATCAATTGAATTTTTACCTTTTTCCTCGTTCATGTTGATTTCTTCATTTATAGCTTTGGGAACATTCTTCTTATTGAGCTTAACACTTGCTGCAGTTTTTCCTTTCTCAAGCTTCTTCACCACGCGTCCGTGGATATCTTGAGAGAGTTGAGCTAAGCGTCTTCTCCTCAGTTGTCGTTGCTTCTTATTCCCACAGAATTTCTTTTGTGACCCTAAAACTTGTTGCTCAATCAATGATTGGCTTTCTTTTGAGCAACAGGGGTTAGCACATGGTGATATATAATTCAAATGCGCACACGTGCGAGAATGAGGTTCACATGAATTTAAGTTTGCAATTATAACCTCATGAGCAACATTAAGCATGATATGGTCATCAACTAATTTATTATGAGAATATGACAACATATCATACTTTTTACCTAGAGCACGTTTTTCTAAGTCCATTGTTTCTACTTGACTCTTAAGCATAGAGTTTTCCGTTTTAAGTTGAGCAATATTAGTTAATGCATCATGACTATTTCTTTGCTCAATTAAAACATATTCATACCTTTGGACCAAATCATCATGAGAGTACTTTAGCTCCTCATGTTCTTTGGTCATCTTCTCCAGGCTGTTGTTGGTTTTGAGGAGGGACTCCTCTAGCCTGAGAAGCGTCTCGCCTTGTTCCTTGTTCCTTCTCAACAGCTTAACCAAGAGTGCCTTGTCCTTTTTGTTGAGATGGATGTAGAAACGGCGAATCTCCTCTTCTTCCACATCATCGGTCTCATTTTCCCTGTCATTAATGTCAGTGGAAGCCAAATAGGAAAATGTACCTTGAGGTGATGAAGATTCATCCTCGCTATCATCCTCATATTCCTCCTCATCATGGCTTTTGTCTCCACCGTCATTGTTAACAAGAAAACATTTATTACTAGTGGAGAACGAACCTGTCGACGAGGTGGATTCATCGTTTGGGCGCCATCGTTCTTGTTCTTCTCCCTTTGAATGGTTAGTATCACAAGTAATATAGGGAGTAGGAGCATCACAGTTTGCCACAAAATATCTTTCTTTAATCCTATTCCATAAATCATGAGCATCAACAAATAGATCACTATCACTACTCATGATGGCAAAATAGGCACCTCTAGATAGAGAATCAACTAAGATGTTGCATGCATGGTGATTTAGAGTTAGATATCTTAGTTCTTCATTGGAAGGATTTTTACTAATATCAGATGGAAAAATATTTCTACTAAAGATCTGTCTCAAATCAGGATCAACATTCATGAAAGCATTATAAATAGAGATAGACCAAGATTTGTAATTAGAGCCATCGCCTAAAAGAAGTTCTACAGTTACCTCTTGTGACGACATCGTTATCTCCGGACGGCTAAGCCCACAAAGGAGAGGCCTAGCTCTGATACCAATTGAAAGTTCCCTTTGGCCCGGGAACAGGATCTAGATGTCGCCTAGAGGGGGGGTGAATAGGCGAATAAAAATTATCACTTTAAAACTTAAATCTTACTCTACTCGAAGACAGGATCGCACTGGAGTGAAGAACCCTTCGAGTAGGTTGCAGTGGAATTGAAGTTCCTGTCTTACGAATATCCTGCACTTCAAGGAAAGCTAGTACCACAAGTAAGTAGTGAAGTGCAGATATATAAGCGAGTAAGACAGAGAGTCAGAGTACAATACAGAACAGAGCACACAGACGCAAGGATTTATCCCGAGGTTCGGCCAAGCCTGAAATGCTTGCCTAGTCCTCGTTGGAGTTAGCCACACCTGGGCTTGGAGTCTATTTCAACTCCTTCCTCCGTTTGCTCAGATCTGTCAGTATGACAGATAGAGCCTTTCACTATTGAGTGGGGTTACAACAGAACCGCGGCTGCTTACAAACTTCTTGGCAGCACCCCGGCAGAGTAACGATACGCTCAAGACCTTGCTCTAGCTCTAAGCAGCACTTCTCCTCTCTCTTAAGGCTTATAGCTGTGCCTTCTACACAAACTATAGAGTTACACACAAGAGGGAGAGTGAGAATTGATTCGAGTGAAGTCTACACTTGTTGGTTGCGCTTGTATATAGCTGGAGGCGCCTAGGGGTCCCTTTTATAGGCACAAGGAGCCTAGGAGCCGTTGGAAGCAATCCAGGAAGGCAAATCTTGCCTTCTGTCGGGTGGCGCACCGGACAGTCCGGTGCACACCGGACACTGTCCGGTGCCCGATTTCTTTCCTTCTATGGCGAAGCCGACCGTTGGTAGTCTTGGAGCCATTGGCGCACCGGACATGTCCGGTGCCTCCATCTAGTCGTTGGCTCGGCCAGTGTCCCGCGCAGATTGCGCGGCCGACCGTTGGCTCACCGGACAGTCCAGTGCACACCGGACAGTCCGGTGAATTTTAGCCGTATGCCGTCGGCGAATTCCCGAGAGCGGCCTCTTCACGCCGAGTCAGCCTGGCGCACCGGACACTGTCCGGTGCACCACCGGACAGTCCGGTGTGCCAGACTGAGCTGCCTTGGCTGTACATAGCCAAGCCCTTTGCACCTCTCTTCTTTTCTTCTTCTTTCTGTTTCTAACACTTAGACAAGTATATTAGTCCACAAAACCAATGTACTAAGTATAGAAACATACCTTCTCTTAATCATTAAATCTATAGCATTCCACATGCTTGAGCTTTGATGTTGGACTCATAAATCATCAAGCCGGCTTGTCTTGATCTAGATTGACATTACTTGGCTCCAACATCCTGTAAAGGTCACATAGAACATCTCCAAACATCGGAACAACCCAAACTAAAGATTAAGGTGAACTTAGCTCTTTTGGGCTGCTTCCAGTTCTGGTTTTGACACTTGTTCTCCTTCTAGTGACCTTGATCTCCTCCTTAGAGCTTGATCTTGAGCCTTATGACTTACACCACATAACTGTAGCTGTTACCTCATTGGTTGTAAGTCACGTCCTTATGTAGTGATCCTTGATGTGCTGTAGCTGTTCTCAACTCGATCACCCTTGACTTTGCAAGCCTTCTTCTTCACCCTTGGCTTTGGGTTCCTCAGCCTCCTTGACCTTCTCCCGTGCACTTGGTACCTCGAAGCTCTTCTTGCCTCCGTCCTAGGCTTGATCAGTTGTCTCCTAGTTACGCACCCGAGTATCACTTTTGCAATGTCCAACTTACTTGTGATGTCCATTATGTATCCATAATCCAGTTCTTGGACCATCACATTTGTTCACTTGTGTTGAACCCTGTAGGCTTTACCTTAAGCACCTGTTCAACACTTAGTACACTTGTTAGTCCTTTAATTGAGTTGTCATCCAAACACCAAAACTCACAAGAGAGCTTTCAAAACCTCCGATAATATCCTGCAAGCCCTAAGAAACTCCGAATCTCAGTAACTGTAGTGGGCACTCTCCACTCCATAATCTCCTTGACCTTAGCAGGATCCACTGCTATTCCTCCATTAGAAATAATATGTCCAAGGAATGGCACCTTATCAATCCAAAACTCGCACTTACTGAACTTGGCATAGAGTTGATTATCTCGTAGCTTCTGTAGCACCAACCCTAGATGTTGTTCATGATCACTTTCATTCTTAGAATAGATAAGAATATCGTCGATAAACACTACGACGAATCTGTCCAAATACTCCATAAACACCTTATTCATCAAGTTCATAAAATAAGCTGGTGCATTGGTTAATCCAAACAACATAACAGTAAACTCATATAATCCATATCGAGTCGAGAAAGCCGTCTTGGGAATATCCGATGGTCTAATCCTCATCTGATGGTATCCCGATCGGAGATCAATCTTCGAAAATACTCTTGCTCCTCTCATTTGATCAAACAAATCCTCAATACGGGGTAGCGGATACTTGTTCTTCATAGTAACATCATTAAGAGATCTATAATCCACACACATTCTTTGTGATCCATCCTTCTTTTGTACAAACAGAGCTGGCGCTCCCCAAGGTGAGGAACTCGGACGAATGTACCCAGCCTCTTGTAATTCAGTTAACTGCTTCTTCAGTTCCTTCAACTCCTCTACGGACATCCTATACGGCCGTTTAGAAATAGGGGCAGTTCCAGGTAAAAGATCAATCACAAACTCAACTTCCCTATCTAGTGGCATCCCTGGTAACTCCTCTGGAAAGACATCCGGAAAATCTCTAACCACCCGGATGTTGTCACCAACAAACTCCTCGGGTATAAAGAACATTGCACGCATGGATGAGGAGGTTACTGCAATATTAACTTGAAATCTTTCTCCTTTAGTGGTAGTGAGTTCTACGGTACCTCTACCACATGCTATAATGGCCTTTGCCTTTCTTAGCCATGACATACCAAGGATCAGATCTATACTGCTTGACTCTAATATTATAGCAGTAGCTCCAAATTCTCTACCCATAATGGTCAATGTCAATCTACGTGTCATTTGATTCGCCTCAATAGGCCCTTTAGGTGTGATTACTATCATGGGTTTTCTCATATTTAGCAGTGGTATCTCATTTGTGTTGGCATAACGAGCAGACATGAATGAATGTGTAGCACCAGAATCAAATAATATGGTTGCAGGAATTGCATTAACATAAAACATACCAAGTACGATGTCCCCACCATCCGGAGTAGCATCAACGCTGACTTGATTAACCTTGGCAATAGAATATCCCTTGCCAGATCCTGGAGTTTGCTGCCTGTTCTGAACTGGAGTAGTAGCAATCCTCTGTGGGCAGACATTTGCATAATGACCAGTCTTCCCACACTTGAAACAAGTAGTGCCTGGACTCTGTCCTGCAAACTTCGTCGGGGTGCCAGTGGGAGTGGCCTGATGAGTAGGAGTCCGTGGAGACCCCTGTGGAGCATACTGAGCTGTACGTGGTCCTCCTGGTCGAGTCGGTGTACCTTGCGGTGGAACGTAGCAGGGACGAACACTGCTGCTACCCTGTCCCTGTGAGATAGCCTTCCTCTTCAAATCACCCAGTTGAACACGCTTGTGTTCAATAGCAAGAGCCTTATCAAGTAGCCTCTGAAATGATGGAAATGTGTGTGCCACTAGAGCATACTGCAGTGGTCCATTAAGTCCTTCAATAAAATGCTCCTGCTTCCTTTCATCTTCAGCAACTTCATCAGGGGCATATCTGGATAACTGGATGAACTTGCCGCGGTACTCGCTGACTGACATACTTCCTTGCTTTAGCGATAGAAATTCCTTCTTCTTAATCTTCATTAATCCAGCTGGTATATGATAATTCCTGAACTGTGTACTAAACTCTGCCCAAGTAATAGTATCCGCAGCATCATGGGCAGCAGTATAGGAATCCCACCAATCAGCAGCAGGACCTGTCAGACGTCCAGAAGCATATAAAACCTTCTCCCGATCAGTGCATTGTGCAATATTCAACATCTTCTCAACAGACTTCAGCCAATCATCCGCGTCCAGTGGATCAGGTGAGCTAGCGAATGTAGGTGGCTTATGACTCATGAACTCCCTATGCTTATCACGGGGTGGAACTAGTGGTGGTGGAGGAGGCAGTGGTACTTGTTGCTGCTGTTGCTGCTGTTGTAGTTGTTGTTGCAGCTGCTGTTGTTGTGCCCTCCTTTCCTGGCGTATCTCCTCTCGCTCCTGGCGCAACTCCTATCGTATATCTTCTCTTTCCTGACGCATCTCCTAGCGTTCTTGCTGCATCTGGGCACGCATATCCGCCATAGTGTCCGCCATTTGCTGCATCACCGCCATCTGAGCTGCCATCAGTGGATCAACTCCACCTGGTGGAGGGTTAGGAGGATTCATCCCTGCTGGCTGTGGCTGAGGTTGTCTATATATCCTTCGACTGTGTCGATTAGGAGGCAAATCAATTCCACCACCCCTCCTGGTATTGACCATCTGAGTTAGATACATAAGGTAAGAGAATAGTAAACAAGGCAGTAATTACAAATCATGTTACTTTGGGGGATTTATTTAGCTAAGCAGTTTAATGTTTTACCTACCCTAGCTAATTTATTACCTTAAGCTGGCACATACTAAGATGTCCATATATAATACTTCAATCAATCAAAGAAGCAAATCAGACATTTTTCATCAGAACAATCAAACAACATTTTTAAATATAGAACATAGTTTTGATTTGGTCTTAGGCCTCCTATCTCTTAAAATGTCATAGGGGTAGGGATTCCAAGGTGTGAAATCCATCTTGTCTCAGAGTAGAAAAGGTAAGAATGATCAGAGTAGAACAGTAGAAGGTGAGACAGGATCAAGATAAGTATAGAAAGAACTAGAGTAAGGTAAGCATAGAATGAATCAGAATAAGGTAAGTAGGTAAGGGTTTTGTCCATTTCTATCTAAGTTTCGTCCTACAGTCGACATTTCCTCTGATACCACTTCTGTAACACCCGGTTTTAAAGGACAAAGCCGAGTGCATCTCATACATGCGCCAAGAAGACAACATATATAATAACAGAGTGTATAGAGATAAATGTCATAAAACATCAGAGTATTTATTACATAGCGGAAGACTTATTACAAAATAAAAGAATAAATATAAAACGAACTAAGGATCGTTGGCGCCAATGTCGACTGAGAAACGCCACCTAGATCAGATCATACTCCTCGCCTTGTGGCTCCTCCTGAACCACCTGCTCTTCTCCTGTGGGGGGGTGTGAGACAGCAAGGGTGAGCTCACACATGTTCATCGCTCAACAAGTCATGGGGAATAATGTGGCATGAACTCACCAAAGGTGGGAGTTCATTAAGTGTAAGGCTGATCAATGAAATAAAGGCTGAAGCTGAGCACTGCTTTTAGGAGTTGGTCAAAATTTTATTAGCAGTTACTATGTGTAAGTAAATACCAAACCTTAGAAATAATAAGTAAAAGTAATAATAAAATAATCCCAAATGCAATGATATGACAAATTAAGTTTAAGTTCCATAAATTAATCATGTGAGTGTCTGAGCCGCTCATGACCGTGAGCACGGCTAGTATACCAGTTTTACACTCTGCAGAGGTTGCACATCTTTACCCACAAGTCGTGTTACCCATTTGTCACGGAGTTGATCAGACCCCATACACCTCTACCAAGGAAGCGAGGCAGGGTACCACTATGAGGCCTTTACAAAGTTCCACTAGCTTCAGACTACCCGCTACAGTTTATAGGAAGCTCCAGTGCAGGGTTCTTGCCTGACCGCCATTGCAGCAAAATCAACCAAGGACCTCCCTACACTGACCACTCCCCTACTGCCCTTGCCCCTTTCGGGTAAGGTAGCCCTCCACTAGCTTTCCTAGTTAATCAGCCAAGGGCGTCCCATTAAACCCTTATGGTAGCACTGTCGGTGTTTCGAAACCCGGGGGGCTCCCTGGACCGACGAGTGAATTGTCGCCGCGTGCCCCAGCCCAGATGGGTCGACGCAAGGCGGAACGCGAAGGGGGGAAAGGAGGTAGCCGGAGGGAGGCAGGCGTAAGAGAGTGTGGATCCTGCGGCCTTCGTGTTAGCCTAGCGACTGAGTCGGGTGCGCTTGCAGTAGGGGGATACAAGCGTCCACGCGGGAGCGGGAGCGAGAGGCCTTGAGCGAGCGCCGTCCCGTCCTTCCCCGCACGGGCCAACCCTCTGTAAGAGGGCCCTGGTCCTTCCTTTTATAGGCGTAAGGAGAGGATCCAGGTGTACAATGGGGGGTGTAGCAGAGTGCTACGTGTCTAGCGAAGGAGAGCTAGTGCCCTAAGTACATGCCATCATGGCAGACGGAGGGGTTTTGGCACCCGGTTCGTGTGGTGTCGTGGCCGTCGGAGGAGCGCTAGAGCCTGGCAAGAGGGGCAGCTGTCGAGGCTACCGAGTCCTTGCTGACGTCCTCTTGCTTCCGTAAGGGGGCCGAGAGCCGCCGTCGTCACGGAGTGTGCGGGGCGCCATCATTGCCTATCTGGCGGAGCGAGCCAGATGGGACGCCGATCTTGTTTCCTGTAGCCTGAGTCAGCTCGGGGTAGGGTAATGATGGCGCCTCCTATCGACGTGGTCGGTCCGCGCCCTAGGCTGGGCGAGGTGGAGGCTCCTCCGAGGTCGAGTCTGTCTTCCGTGGCCGTGGTCGAGTCCGAGCCCCTAGGTCGGGCGAGGCAGAGACCGTCGGCTGAGGCTAGGGCTGAGTCCGAGCCCTAGGGTCGGGCGAAGTGGAGTCCGTCTTCTTCCGGGGCTGAGCCCGAGTCCGAGCCCTGGGGTCAGGCGAGGCGGAGTTTGTCGTCTTCCGGGGCTGAGCCCAAGTCCGAGCCCTGGGTCGGGCGGAGCGGAGTTCGCTGTCTTCCGGGGCTGAGCCTGTGTCCGAGCCCTGGGTCGGGCGGAGCGGAGTTCGCCGTCTTCCGGGGCTGAGCCCGAGTCCGGGCCCTGGGTCGGGTGGAGCGGAGTTCGCTGTCTTCCGGGGCTGAGCCCGAGTCCGAGCCCTGGGTCGGGCGGAGCGGAGTTCGCCGTCTTCCGGGGCTGAGCCCGTGTCCGAGCCCTGGGTCGGGCGGAGCGGAGTTCGCCGTCTTCCGGGGCTGAGCCCGAGTCCGAGCCCTAGGGTCGGGCGAGGCGGAGTTTCTTATGTCGCCCGAGGCCGGCCTTGGCTGCTGTCAGCCTAACTCTGTCAGGTGGCTCAGCAGTCGAAGCGGCGCAGGCGGCGCTGTCCTCTTGTCAGACCGGTGAGTAGAGCGGCGAAGTGACTGCGGTCATTTTGGCCCTGTCGACTGGAGGGCGTGCGTCAGGATAAAGGTGTCAGGCCACCTTCGCATTAAATGCCCCTGCGACTAGGTCGGTTGGCGTGGCGATGTCGCCAAGGTTGCTTCTCGGTGAAGACTGGGCCTCGGGCGAGCCGATAGTGTGCCCGTTGCTGGAGGGGGGTCCTCGGGCGAGACGTAGGTTCTCCGGGGTCGGCTTCCCTTGCCCGAGGCTAGGCTCGGGCGAGGCACGATCATGTCCCTTGAATGGACCGATCCTTGGCTTAATCGCACCCATCAGGCCTTTGCAGCTTTGTGCTGATGAGGGTTACCAGCTGAGATTTAGGGGCCTTGAGGGTACCCCTAATTATGGTCCCCGACAGTAGCCCCCGAGCCTCCAAGGGATTACTAATACTCGCTTGGAGGCTTTTGCCGCACTTTTTTGCAAGGGGACCAGCCTTTTTCGGTTGCATTCTGTTCCGGTGGGTGCGCGCGAGCGCACCCGCCGGGTGTAGCCCCCGAGGCCTCGGAGGAGTAGTTTTACTCCTTCGAGGTCTTAGTGCGCTTCGCAACACTTCGGCTGGTCTAGTTGTTCCCTCATGCAAGCTGGCCGTAGCCCGAGTGCACGGTCGAGTCCCAAGTTCTCGGGCTGGTATGTTGATGCTGTCAATGGTTTGGCCGGAGCCGGGTTTGCGAGAGCAGCCCCCGAGCCTCTGCACAGGGCGAGAGGACGGTCAGGGACAGACTTGACTTTTTTACATACGCCCCTGCGTCGCCTTTCCGCAAGGAGGAGGGGGGAAAGCGCCATGTTGCCCTCAGGTGGCGCCGAACATGGTGTCTCCGGCGAGCTGCTGGCGGGTAATCCGAGCGGACGTCCGTGCCCCTTTTGATAGGGGTCGGCTAGAGGCCCAGAGGCGCGCCCAAAAGTACCTGCGGGTGATCTGTCGGACCCGGTCCCCTGTCGATGGGGTCCGAGGGCTCGATGCCTCCCTCTGATGGGATTCCGTTACAAGATCGTTCCCGCTGGTCTCGGAAATGTCCTAGGGTACCTCGGGAGCGCAGCCCGAGCCTTGGTTATGTATCGAACGTACCCATGGTCATCCCTCGCTCTGTGTCTGAGGCGACTGTGAACTCTTCGAGGGCCAGCCTACGAACCCCTGATCAGTAGTGGGCGCGGAGCCCGAGTGGCCTGAGGCGGCCATTGAACCCTCCAAAGGGCCGACCATCGAACCTCTGACCAGTAGTGGGTGTGGAACCCACGTGCTCTGAGGCGGCTGTTGAACCCCTCCGAGGGGCCAGCCTTCGAACCTCTGATCAGTAGGGAGGCTCGGAGCCTGTTTCCTTCACGGAGAAGGGTCCTTTTCGGGGTATCCCCCTTTCTCGGTCCCTGTGGAGAGAGAGAAAGAGGAAAAGGGAAAGGACACGAAATCGAATGACGCGGTGTACCTCTTTCGACGCGGTCATTACGGCGAAGGCGAAGCGTCGCTTGCTTCCCCCGCCAGAGACGCCGCCTGTCCCGCTGCGGAGTTAATGCGACGGGGCGAGCGGTTCACGGGGCGGCCGTTGCGCGTGCGCGAGCCGTTCGAGGAACGGTCGTTTCGCCTTGGGTTTTTGAATCCGCGACGGGTCTGGGCGAAACGTTGAACGGGTCTCGCCTTGGTCTTTATATACTCGGGGGATGGTCTGGCGACGGTCCTTTGCTCCGCTTCTTGCCTCCTTCTTAGGTTTTCGCAACCCGAGAGGTTTAGTCGGAGAAAAGGAAACCGCCCACCCAGTCCTTTCCGCCGCCACCCCTTTTGCTCGGCAATGGCCAACCGGGTGACCATCATCTCGCTGCGCGATCCATGGCCCTTCTCTACAGTCACAGCGGAGGACCTGGAAGATCTTGTTGCCGAGGGTTTACTTCGCCCTCTCTCTGATGAGAGGCAGCCGGAGTGGATTCCTCCCGCGAGCGGAACCGCCCCGTCCCCGCCACCGGGGTACGTCGTGAGCTTTGTCTCCTTCCACGAGCGGGGGTTCGGTGTGCCGGCGAGCCGCTTTATGCGGGCGATCCTGCACAACTATGAGGTGGAGTTGCACAACCTCAGCCCCAACTCCATTTCGCAAGCCGCCATTTTTGTGGCGGTGTGCGAAGGATACTTGGGGATCGATCCCCACTGGGACTTGTGGACCCATCTCTTCTCCGCGGAGCTTTTCGCTTCGCCGACGGGAGAGAGGAGGGTCCGTGCGGCCGTGCGGGCCGGCGGTTGCATTCTCCAGCTGAGGCAGTCGCGGGCATCGCTGTACATCCCCGCTATCCTCGCGTCCTCGAACAAAGGGTGGCAGCGCCGGTGGTTCTACCTCCGGAATGACGGCGAAATGCTCCCACTGTTTTCTCAATGGGTGGTCACCACCGCCGCCGATACCTGGCGCTACGGGACCCCGCACGACAGGCAGAAAAACCTCGAGCCCCTTCTCAAGGCCCTGGAGGTGTTGCGGAAAGGAGGACTTACTGCCGCGGGAGTGATTGCCGCCATTCACCACCGTAGGGTGCTTCCCTTGGCGGAGCGGCGGTTGCCGCTTTGGGAGATGACACCGGAGGCTAACTTGGAGGGCTCGCGGATGTCCTCGGATCCTCTTCCCATCGACGTTCTCCACGGACGGGTGGCCGTCGCGTTGGGAAAACCGGACGTCAGTGCCTTCTCTCAGCCCTTGATGCGCCCCGACCACGGGTGTGTGACCCTGGTGAGTATCCACTCCCTCCTTCTCCTTGCGTCAGGTTGCCTTTGGTCCTTACGGTCGGGATTTCCGTTCGCCTCCAGGAGGTAGGGTGGCATAAGCCTTCCCGGCCACGGGTCCCGGAGGACGCGGTGGACCGAGCAGCGCGGCGGGTTGCCTGGAGGAGAAGAAGAAGGACGCGGAGAAAGCCCGGGCCCGCGAGCAGACACGGGCCCGAGACGCCTTGGAGAAGCTCCGTCGTCGGTAAGAGAGGGAGGGGCTCCCGAGGGAGCCGTCGCCGGAGACGCCTGACGACGACGACGATGAAGATGATGATGAGGATGACGACATGGCTGCCCGCCTCGGCCTCAGCCCGGGTTTGAGGCTAGGCCAGGAGTCGTCAAGCCAGCCCCCGAGTGGGCTGGCGCCGTCAGTTCCCGGAGTCGGGACGCCAAGGTCCCGTCCCGACGAGCGGGGGCAGACCGAGGGGGTACTTGACCCCTCGGTCGGAGAAGTCGAGGTGATCCCGGGGAGTCAGGCCGGGGCGCCTGTTTCTCGGGAGCCGTCGGTCGCGCCGTCAGCGCAGGAGGGTGACCCTCAGGTTGCCGTGGCGACGCCCGGGCAGTCCGTCTTCCGGGCATCCAAGGTGCCCAAGGCGAGGGTGATGCCGAAGCTGGCGGCGAGGCGGACCTCGGCGGTGTCTTCGGGGGTCGAGATCCGAGAGACCTCCCCTCAGGCGTGGTTGGTCATGGCCCGGAGCGGGTAAGTATCTTGGAGCGTCTTCGTCCTGGCTTCTCATTCGTATGTCCCGACCACAACTTTCCCTTCCTTCTCAGCAAGCGAAGCCACGGCCTGTACACCCGGCGGGTGTAGTTGATGCCGAGGGTGCTGCTGCCCCCTTCGGCTGTCGACGTCCGAGCCTGCAGGATCAGGTCGTCTTGTAGTGTGTGTATGTTTTCTGCGGCCGCCGAGGCCTAAACACACCATCGCCGTGTTGTAAAGCTGCGTTTCTTTTCCTCTTGTTTCGAGTACCCGGACTCACTTGTCGGTAACAGAATTGTTTGTGCGGGCGAGAGTTGCTTTTCACGGAAGGTGATGAGTGAGGTATCCATATCCCGGAGGCGTAGGAATCCCTCGGCTCGGTCGGCCTTACCGCTTACGCGCGCTCTTACTCGTCCATAGGGTTCTGTTACCGACGCAGTCGAGAAGGCCCAAAAAATCATTTTGGCAGAGGAGCTTCTCGAGCATGAAGACTTGTTCGGTCCGCGGAGTCACTTATCCGAGCGCGAGTTACTTATCGCAGAAGGTGATGAGTGAGGTATCCGTATCCCGGAGGCGTAGGAGTCCCTCGGCTCGGTCAGCCTTGGCTGCTTACGTGTACTCCGCCGTTTTCAGGATCCACTTTTGAAGTAGTCGAAGAGCACGAAAAGCATTCTGGCAGAAAAGATTTTTTTTTCTTTTTTCGAGGAAAATTTTGACGCCGAGGGGGTTGCCCCCTTCTAGCCCCCGAGGGAGGGTCGGGCTTTGCCGAGGCAAGGATGACCCTTCCTTGACGACCAGACTTGGTGTGTGAACGAAGTATACGAGCAACTTGAAAACATCTTAAGGGTCGGGCTTTGCCGAGGCAAGGATGTTCCAAGCGTTGCTGTAGACCTCGCCTTGGCTGTTGGCCAGCTTGTATGTTCTGGGCTTCAGAACCTTGGCGATGACGAACGGCCCTTCCCAGGGAGGCGTGAGCTTGTGCCGCCCTCGGGCATCTTGTCGCAGCCGAAGCGCCAGGTCGCCCACCTGGAGGTCTCGGGACCTAACCCCTCGGGCGTGGTAGCGTCGCAGGGACTGCTGGTACCACGCCGAGTGTAGTAAGGCCATGTCCCGAGCCTCCTCCAGCTGGTCCAGTGAGTCTTCTTGGTTGGCTTGGTTGCTTTGGTCGGTGTAGGCCCTCGCCCTCGGGGAACCGTATTCTAGGTCTGTGGGCAAGATGGCCTCGGCCCCATAGACTAGAAAGAACGGTGTGAAGCTCGTGGCTCGGCTCGGCGTTGTCCTCAGACTCCAGACCACCGAGGGGAGTTCCTTCATCCACCGCTTGCCGAACTTGTTGAGGTCGTTGTAGATCCGAGGCTTGAGTCCTTGCAGGATCATGCCGTTGGCCCGCTCCACTTGCCCATTCGTCATGGGGTGAGCCACGGTAGCCCAGTCCACCCAGATGTGGTGATCCTCGCAGAATTCCAGGAACTTTCTGCAGGTGAACTGGGTACCGTTGTCAGTGATGATGGAGTTTGGGACCCCAAAGCGATGGATGATGTTGGTGAAGAACGCCACCGCCTGCTCGGACCTGATGCTGTTTAGGGGTCGGACCTCGATCCACTTGGAGAATTTGTCGATGGCGACCAACTGGTGCGTGTAGCCCCCGGGTGCCTTCTGCAAGGGGCCAACGAGGTCCAGACCCCACACAGCAAACGGCCAGGTGATGGGTATTGTCTGTAGAGCTTGAGCGGGCAGGTGGGTCTGCCTCGCGTAGAACTGACACCCTTTGCAGGTGCGGACAATTCTAGTAGCGTCGGCCACCGCCGTCGGCCAGTAGAATCCTTGTCGGAAGGCGTTTCCAACGAGGGCTCGAGGTGCTGCGTGATGGCCGCAAGCCCCCGAGTGTATCTCTTGCAAGAGCTGCTGGCCTTCGGCGATAGAAATGCATCGCTGGAGGATGCCTGAGGGGCTGTGGTGGTACAACTCCTTCCCATCCCCCAGCAAGACGAAAGACTTGGCGCGCCGCGCGAACCGCCGAGCTTCGGCTTGGTCGAGGGGCAGCTCCCCTCGGTGGAGATATTGCAGGTACGGGGTCTGCCAGCTTTGATTAGGCGTGACCTCGCTTGGTTCCCCTTCGACGCGCAGTGCCTCACCCTCGGGTGTCGAGGGTACCTCGGGCTGAGCCGAGGGTACCTCGGACTGGGTCGAGGGTACCTCGGACTGAGCCGAGGGTGCCTCGGGCAGAGCCGAAGGTGCCTCGGGCGGAGCCGAAGGTGCCTCGGGCTCGGGCGTGTCCTCGGTCTTGACGGAGGGTTGATGCAGGTCTCGGGAGAATACGTCTGGGGGAACTGTTGTTCGTCCTGAGGCTATTTTAGCCAGCTCGTCCGCAGTCTCGTTGTAGTGTCGGGCGATGTGGTTGAGCTCGAGCCCGTAGAACTTGTCATCCAGGCGCCGAACCTCATCGCAGTAGGCTTCCATCTTCGGGTCGCGACAGTGGGAGTTATTCATGACTTGGTCGATGACGAGCTGCGAGTCACCGCGAGCGTCGAGGCGTCGGACCCCTAGCTCGATGGCGATTCACAACCCGTTTACCAGAGCCTCATACTCCGCCACATTGTTGGGCGCTAGGAAGTGGAGGCGTAGCACGTAGCGTAGGTGCTTCCCAAGGGGCGAGACGAAGAGGAGGCCTACGCCGGCCTCTGTCTTCATCAGCGACCCATCGAAAAACATGGTCCAAAGCTCCGGTTGGATCGGAGCTGTCGGGAGCTGGGTGTCGGCCCATTCAGCCACGAAGTCCGCCAGGACCTGGGACTTGATGGCCTTCCGGGGGGCGAACGAGATCGTCTCTCCCATGATCTCCATCGCCCACTTCGCAATCCTACCCGAAGCCTCTCAGGACTGGATGATCTCTCCCAGGGGGAAGGATGACACCACCGTCACCGGATGAGACTCGAAGTAGTGTCGCAACTTCCGCCGTGTCAGGATCACCGCGTACAGCAGCTTCTGGATCTGTGGGTAGCGGATCTTGGTCTCGGACAGTACCTCACTGATGAAGTAGACTGGCCTCTGGACGGGCAGTGCATGCCCTTCTTCTCGTCTCTCAACCACGATCGCGGCGCTAATCACCTGGGTGGTCGTGGCGACGTAGATCAAGAGGGCTTCTCCGGCAGCGGGGGGCACCAAGATGGGCGCATTCGTGAGGAGCGCCTTCAGGTTCCCGAGGGCTTCCTCGGCCTCGGGAGTCCAAGTGAAGCACTCAACTTTCCTTAAGAGGCGGTACAGAGGCAGGCCTCTTTCGCCGAGGCGGGAGATGAAGCGGCTCAGAGCCGCAAGGCATCCCATAACCCTTTGTACGCCTTTCAAGTCCTTGATTGGCCCCATGCTGGTGATGGCTGCAATCTTCTCTGGGTTGGCTTCGATGCCCCGCTTGGAGACGATGAACCCCAAGAGCATGCCTCCGGGGACCCCGAAGACACACTTTTCGGGATTAAGCTTCACGCCTTTCGCCTTGAGACATCAAAACGTCGCTTCACGGTCGGAAAGGAGGTCGGAGGCCTTCCTCGTCTTGACTACGATGTCATCGACGTAGGCCTCGACCGTTCGGCCGATGTGTTCGCCAAACACATGGTTCATGCATCACTGGTACGTCGCCCCCGCATTCCTCAAACCAAACGACATTGTAACATAGCAGTACATGCCGAAGGGTGTGATGGATGAAGTCGCGAGCTGGTCGGACTCTTTCATCTTGATCTGGTGATACCCTGAGTAGGCATCGAGGAAAGACAGGGTTTCGCACCCAGCAGTGGAATCCACGATCTGATCGATGCGAGGCAGAGGGTAGGGAACCTTCGGACATGCTTTGTTTAGACCAGTGTAGTCTACACACATCTGCCATTTCCCCCCTTTCTTTCTTACTAGCATAGGGTTGGCAAGCCATTCGGGATGGAATACCTCTTTGATGAACCCTGCCGCCAGTAGCTTGTGGATCTCTTCGCCTATGGCTCTGCGCTTTTCTTCGTCGAATCGGCACAGAGGCTGCTTCATGGGTCGGGCCCCAGCTCGAATATCCAGAGAGTGCTCGGCGACTTCCCTCGGTATGTCGGGCATGTCCGAGGGACTCCACGCGAAAATGTCGGTGTTCGCGCGGAGAAAGTCGACGAGCACTGCTTCCTATTTGGGGTCAAGCTCGGAGCCGATCCGGATCTGCTTGGAGGCGTCGTTGCAGGGGTCGAGAGGGACAGACTTGACCGTCTCCGCTGGTTCGAAGTTGCCGGCGTGGCGCTTCACGTCGGGTGCCTCCCTAGAGAGGCTCTCCAGGTCAGCGATGAGGGCGTCGGATTCGGCGAGGGCCTCAGCGTATTCCACGCACTCCACATCGCATTCGTATGCGTGTCGGTACGTGGGCCCGATGGTGATGACCCCGTTGGGGCCCGGCATCTTGAGCTTGAGGTAGGTGTAGTTGGGGACGGCCATGAACTTGGCGTAGCATGGTCTCCCCAGCACTGCGTGGTAGGTTCCTCGAAACCCAACCACTTCGAACGTGAGGGTCTCCTTTCGAAAGTTGGAGGGCGTCCCGAAGCAGACGGGTAGGTCGAGTTGTCCGAGGGGTTGAACGCGCTTCCCGGGGACGATCCCGTGGAAAGGCGCAGCGCCCGCCCGGACCGAGGATAGATCGATCCGCAGGAGCCCGAGGGTCTCGGCGTAGATGATGTTGAGGCTGCTGCCTCCGTCCATGAGGATCTTGGTGAGCCTGACGTTGCCGATGATGGGGTCGACAACGAGTGGGTATCTCCCTGGGCTCGGCATGTAGTCCGGATGGTCGGCCCGGTCGAAGGTGATGGGCTTGTCGGACCAGTCTAGGTAGACTGGCGCCGCCACCTTTACCGAGCAGACCTCCCGGCGCTCTTGCTTGTGGTGCCGAGCCGAGGCATTCGCCACTTGCCCGCCGTAGATCATGAAGCTGTCGCGGATCTCGAGGAACCCTCCTGCCTTGTGATCTTCCTCCTTGGCGTCGTCGAGGGCCTTGCCACCCTCCGCGGGTGGCCTGGCCTTGTGGAAGTGTCGTCGAAGCATGGCACACTCCTCGAGGGTGTGCTTGACGGGCCCCTGATGATAGGGGCACGGCTCCTTGAGCATCTTGTCGAAGTGGTTGGCACCTCCGGGAGGTTTCCAAGGGTTATTGTGCTCGGCGACGGCGACAAGATCCGCGTCGGCGGCGTCGCGTCTCGCTTGCGACTTCTTCTTGCTCTTCTTCTTGGCGCCGCACTGAGTTGACGCCTTGGGAGCATCTTCCGGTGGGCGGCCCTGGGGCTGCTTGTCCTTCCGGAAAATGGCCTCAACCGCCTCCTGGACAGAGGCGAACTTGGTGGCGATGTCCATCAGCTCGCTCGCCCTGGTGGGGGTCTTGCGACCCAGCTTGCTCACCAGGTCACGGCAGGTGGTGCCGGCGAGGAACGCGCCGATGACATCTCAGTCGGTGACGTTGGGCAGCTCCGAGTGTGCTGCTTCGAGAATCGCCGGATATAGTCCCGGAGAGACTCTCCCGGCTGCTGGCGGCAGCTTCAGAGATCCCAGGAGTTCCCAGGGCACACGTACGTGCCCTGGAAATTGCCGGTGAAGGCTTGGACCAGGTCGTCCCAGTTGGAGATCTGCCCCGAAGGCAGGTGCTCTAACTAGGCTCGAGCGGTGTCGGAGAGGAACAGGGGGAGGTTGCGGATGATGAGGTTGTCATCGTCCGTTCCACCCAGTTGGCAGGCCAGCCGATAGTCCGCGAGCCACAGTTCCGGTCTCGTCTCCCCCAAGTACTTTGTGATAGTAGTCGGGGTTCGGAACCGAGTCGGGAACGGTGCCCGTCGTATGGCGCGGCTGAAAGCCTGCGGACCGGGTGGTTCGGGCGAAGGACTCCGATCCTCCCCGCTATCGTAGCGTCCCCCACGCCTGGGGTGGTAGCCTCGGCGCGCCCTGTCGTCGAGGTGGGCCCGACGGCTGTGATGATGACGCTCGTTGCCGAGGGGACCTGGGGCCGCAGGCGCTGTGTTGTGCGTGCGCCCGGAGTGGACCGAGGCTTCCCGCGTAAATCGGGAAGTCACGGCGCGATGTCCCAAGGGGAAACCCTGCCTTCGGGAGGCAGAGCTTTCGGCCCGTCGGACCGTGGCGTCCTCCAGGAGATTCTTGAGCTCTCCCTGGATACGTCGCCCTTCCGTAGTCGATGGCTCCGGCATCACGCGGAGGAGCATTACTGCTGCAGCCAGGTTTTGGCCGACTCCGCTGGAATTCAGCGGCGGCCTCACCCTGACGTCGTCGGCGATGTGGTGCTGGATGTCATGGGGGAGACGACGCGCTTCTCCGGCCGGGGGTTGGATCGCCCATTCCTGCCCGACGTCCCTGCGGATCGGCACAAGCGTTCCTGCTCCCCCGTCGAGCCTGACCTGCCTCTCGCGGGTTTGCTCGAGCTGTGGGTCAGGACCCCCCGCTGGGACGGGGACCACAGCTCGCTCCCGAAGGATGTCAACGCGAGGCGCGGGCCTAGGGGGATCACTGTTCTTCGGCATACAAAGATGGTTGCCTTCGCCGGGACCCCCTAGATCGACGTGGAAACATTCACAACTTGGGCCGTGGTCCTTATTGTCGAGGCCGCGGCTGCCATCGGAACAGTCGGAAAGGCAGTAGTCACATGCGGTCATGAAGTCCCGCACGACACTGGGGTTACCAAGTCCGGAGAAATCCCAACAGATGTCGAGCTCGCCATCTTCCTCGGACCCCGAGGACTCGTAGGTCGAGTCGGCCGTCAGTCGGTCCCAGGGTGACCGCACACGATACCCTAGAGGGTTTGGACTCGCCTCTATGAAAGTGCTCACCGAAGCGGAGTCGCTTGGTGGGTCGAGGCCGAATCCAAAAGACACGAGATGGGAATCGGTCGGTACCTTTCGGTCGACGGTCGGTGACGAGGTCGCGTCTGAGACTGACTGCACCGTTGTCTTGGGTACAAGGGTGACGCCCAGCAAGTCCTTCGCGAGCGTGCTGGCGTCGTGCGTTTGCTTGAGATCGGCGTGTTGCGGGGAGGCGGCGCTCGTCTTCGTCTTAGACGCGAGATCGATGCCCGACGCGCCCTCCGTTGGGGCGCCGGCGCCGTCGACTTGCTCGACAGCCAACGAGGTGCCGCTTCCCGCTTGGCCTTGGTTGCCCCGCCTCCTCCTCCGTCAGCGGGGGAGGGGACGGGACAAGCCCGAATGTCGTCCTTCCACCTCGTGGGGAAGGCGTCGTCGATTTCCCCGCCGCCGAGCGGGTTGTCGACCGCTATTGTCGCTGTCGCGTGGCGGGGGAAGGAGTATCATGTCGTAGCTGCCGTCGAGGGACATGAACTCGAGATTCCCGAAACGGAGCACTGACCCAGGCTGGAAAGGTTGCTGGAGATTGCCCATCTGGAGCTTGACGGGAAGCTGTTCGTCAACACGCAGCAGGCCCCTACCTGGCGCGCCAACTGTCGGTGTTTCGAAACCCGGGGAGTCCCTGGACCGACGAGTGAATTGTCGCCGCGTGCCCCAGCCCAGATGGGTCGACGCAAGGCGGAACGCGAAGGGGGGAAAGGAGGTAGCCAGAGGGAGGCAGGCGTAAGAGAGTGTGGATCCCGCGGCCTTTGTGTTAGCCCAGCGCCTGAGTCGGGTGCGCTTGCAATAGGGGGATACAAGCGTCCATGCGGGAGCGGGAGCGAGAGGCCTTGAGCGAGCGCCGTCCCGTCCTTCCCCGCTCGGGCCAACCCTCTGTAAGAGGGCCCTGGTCCTTCCTTTTATAGGCGTAAGGAGAGGATCCAGGTGTACAATGGGGGGTGTAGAAGAGTGCTACGTGTCTAGCGAAGGAGAGCTAGTGCCCTAAGTACATGCCATCGTGGCAGCCGAAGGGGTTTTGGCACCCGGTTCGTGTGGTGTCGTGGCCGTCGGAGGAGCGCTGGAGCCTGGCAAGAGGGGCAGCTGTCGGGGCTGCCGAGTCCTTGCTGACGTCCTCTTGCTTCCGTAAGGGGGCCGAGAGCCGCCGTCGTCACGGAGTGTGCGGGGCGCCATCATTGCCTATCTGGCGGAGCGAGCCAGATGGGACACCGATCTTGTTTCCCGTAGCCTGAGTCAGCTTGGGGTAGGGTAATGATGGCGCCTCCTATCGACGTGGTCGGTCCGCGCCCTAGGCTGGGCGAGGTGGAGGCTCCTCCGAGGTCGAGGTCGAGTCTGTCTTCCGTGGCCGTGGTCGAGTCCGAGCCCCTGGGTCGGGCGAGGCGGAGACCGTCGGCTGAGGCCAGGGCTGAGTCCGAGCCCTGGGGTCGGGTGAAGCGGAGTCCGTCTTCTTCCAGGGCTGAGCCCGAGTCCGAGCCCGGGGGTCGGGCGAGGCGGAGTTTGTCGTCTTCAGGGACTGAGCCCGAGTCCGAGCCCTGGGTCGGGCGGAGCGGAGTTCGCCGTCTTTCGGGGCTGAGCCCGTGTCCGAGCCCTGGGTCAGGCGGAGCGGAGTTCGCCGTCTTCCGGGGCCGAGCCCGAGTCCGGGCCATGGGTCGGGCGGAGCGGAGTTCGCCGTCTTCCAGGGCTGAGCCCGAGTCCGAGCCCTGGGTCGGGCGGAGCGGAGTTCGCCGTCTTCCGGGGTTGAGCCCGTGTCCGAGCCCTGGGTTGGGCGGAGCGGAGTTCGCCGTCTTCCGGGGCTGAGCCCGAGTCCGAGCCCTAGGGTCGGGCGAGGCGGAGTTTCTTATGTCGCCCGAGGCCGGCCTTGGCTGATGTCAGCCTAACTCTATCGAGTGGCTCAGCAGTCGAAGCGGCGCAGGTGGCGCTGTCCTCTTGTCAGACCGGTCAGAAGAGCGGCGAAGTGACTGCGGTCACTTCGGCCCTGTCGACTGGAGGGCGTGCGTCAGGATAAAGGTGTCAGGCCACCTTCGCATTAAATGCCCCTGCGACTTGGTCGGTCGGCATGGCGATGTGGCCAAGGTTGCTTCTCGGTGAAGACTGGGCCTCGGGCGAGCCGATAGTGTGCCCGTTGCTGGAGGGGGGTCCTTGGGCGAGACGTAGGTTCTCCGGAGTCGGCTTCCCTTGCCCGAGGCTAGGCTCAGGCGAGGCACAATCATGTCCCTTGAATGGACCAATCCTTGGCTTAATCGCACCCATCAGGCCTTTGCAGCTTTGTGCTGATGGGGGTTACCAGCTGAGATTTAGGGGCCTTGAGGGTACCCCTAATTATGGTCCCCGACAAGCACTGTTTTCCCGGGTGGTTCTCCATGTTCCCATTAACATAATGATCTTATCATGAACATAAAATAATGAACATATAATAACAAGTATAAAAATGAGTGATGAATATCTCTATACCCAAATCCACATAAAGCAATAGCATGTACTACCCAAAAGTTTAGTAGTAAAACCAGTGGTGAAACAAGGTATAAAGATAGTCAAATCTAGGGTAACCTATTGGGTCCCATCAAAATTAACCTATGCAGATCATTATGAATAATAAGAACATGAATAGGTAAAAGAAGTGATCAAGGGCACAACTTGCCTTCAACGAGCTCCTACTCAGCTATCTCTACTTGCTGAACCTCAGATTCCACAGTGGCTTGCTCGTCTATTCGCATCAATACAATATATACATAGCATAGCATAAATTAACATAACATCAAACATGCAAATAGAATATACAGTAATAAACTAGACATTAAAATAAGATCACAGGAACTGGAATCATTAAATTTGGAGGTATATATTTTAAGTTATGGATTTTCTAATGTTTTATGTGCTTAATACAAGATTAGGTGCTAGATAAATTTTAAATCATCTTTCATGTTAAAACAGAGGCACTAATGGTTAGACAATAATATTATAAAAATTTTGGAACTGGAATGGATCAATTTGGAGTTCATATGCATTTTCTATGAATTAAACAAGTTTCTAGATTTATTTTTGTATTAAAAATCGATTTCTAATATTAATTTCCTATTTTCAGCTCTCACTGGGTTGGGCGCCATTTACAGGAAAATCCAGGGGCTATTACATAAAAATCCTGAGACTCAGTCAACAGTAGCCAAGAACTGCGGGTTAATTTGTGTACTGGCTAGGGTCTCTTATGCAAAAGGCTTCGGCCGAAGAGGTATCTAGGGTTCCTGACCGCACGATCAAAGATGGACGGCCCCGATTAGATCTAGGCCTGCTACAAATCCGCGCTCAAACTTGATCGCCGGATCCTAGATCCACGGTTCTAGGGTTACGATCCCCCCCGACCTAATACCTGCCGCACGATCGAAAACCAACGGCCCTTATACATTCTACGAATCGGTACTCTGTGTCTAATCCAAGCCATCCGAAAGGGATCGGACGGCGCCAGTGTTCTCTTCCTCGCCCGCCAGCGACCGACGACGGCGCCGCCCTAGTGTTAGAAATCGCGCCGGCGAGCATTCCCAATCCGGTCATCCCGAGCACCATTCCCTGCCCCTACTAGTGCTACATGAAGAGAACAGCCTCGCGAACACTGAGGACAAGTACTCACCGACGGTTATGGCGCCGAGTCTCCTAGCGACGGCGCGGTGCGGAGCCGCGGCGGCACCCAACTCCGGTGACGAATTGAGGTTGACGAGGACCCTATCCTTGCACGCCGAGTGAGTTTACAGCTCCGCCACCCCGAGATGATTATCCCGCGCCACCCAATTGGCTCCTAATGACGGCGACACAGCAAATCGACGACGGCGGCGGATTTGTTCACTCACGGCGCGGCAGCGGTGCAGTGTATGACGTGGGGAGCGGAATACGGGGAAGGAAGGGGCCTGCGCACGCACCATATGGACTAGCGAGTCCGCGCCGAGAGAGAGGAAGTCGGGATGGTGGTTGGAACGGCGCCTGCGAAGCGCGCGGAGCTCGGCCATGCGCGCGACGCGGTCAAGGCCCGAGGATGGCGATTCTTACATGCGGGGTCCACACGCAGTGATTGTGGTTTTGGGTCACGCGGCACCAGAGGTTGACAGCATAGGCCCACAGGTCAGCGTGTGGAGGTCATCCAGCGCGCGCGCAAGGGCTGACCCGCGGTGGCCACCTGCCAGCGAAAGAATGAGGGCGCGGGATAGTGTTGGGCTGGTGTGCGTGGGCAGAGTGTTATTGGGCCGAATAGGGTTTGGCCGGCCCAACAGGATTTCTTCCTCTTTTCTTTTCTTTTTCTTTTTCTCTCTCTTTTCAAATTCAAGTTGTGTTCAAATTTAATTCAAACTCTTGTGACCAAATATTCTCAGATGGTATTGCGCCATAAACAGTACTATTTTGAAGATATATTATTATATATATTATTTTTATATCTTTTCTCTTTTTGGTTTCACTTCTAGAATTTCTTTTCTTCTTTTCCAAACTCTAGAATTTCTTTTAGGATTTAATTTCCCATTGGGGTATTAACATAATAATTATTATTTTTTTGTTTACCATATTTTTATATCATCACAAAATGCCCACAAAGTAAGATCCAGCATGATGCACAAGTTATTTAGGTGTTCTTGGTTCTAATTACCCACTTTTAACTAGTGTTGATCACATGCAATGAATAGTAGAGGCCACAAACAAATGAGTTTATCTCTATCCACTTTTATTACACTTTTGAGTATTACATTTTCTCTTAACTTTGCATAACAACCATGCTTACTCTCTTAAGCAAAGTTATTTTCCTTCCATAGATCTACAAAGTTGATGTGGTGACCTAGGGCAAAATCCCTTTTGTTTGAAAGTTACAAGGTCCCAAAGTTGAACCTCTTTTCTGAAAATCAGACTTAGCCACATGGTTACAAAAGTGGTGTTTTTGCAAATAGGCCCAAAACCTAGGGTTTAAGTTGCAAACCTACATATTTGTGAACCAAATGACCTAAGATGCTTTAACTTCATAGTTTTTGCACTTTAATCCAAAAGTGCACTAAGTTTGCACTTAGCCCCCTAGGGTTTAGGTTTAGGACTTTCCAGGGTTCCAATTAGGGTTTCTTGCACTCTTAGGGTTTGGATCCCACTTGAGTTCATCCATGGTGACACTTTATGCTAATTTCTAACAAGTTTTGAAGTTTTATTTTATTTAAGACTTGTTTGTTCTATTATACCCAATCCAGGGTTGAATACCCTACTCTAGGGTTTGATTCACAAAATGCCATAACAATACAACTTGTTTGAAATTTTTGCCTAGTGAATGCACTCTAGGTGTAACAAACATATGAGATGCCAATGCTTATGATGTTATGCTCAAGTTTTAGTAATAGTAACACCAGGGGTGTTACACCCTTCCCCCATAAAAGAATCTCGTCCCGAGATTAAAAGTCCTAGGGTAGGTAATGGAAAAGAAAATACTTCACTCTTTTATTTCCTTATTCTTGGTACAAGGCAGGGGTGGTCTGGGGCTCACTCCTTTATTACAACAATTATATACATATCACAATTTACATGAGGCTAGAAAGCCTGGGAAATTCTTTTCTAAAAAGTCTCGAGTTTCCCATGTAGCCTCATCTTCTGAATGCTGGTTCCACTGTATCTTGTAAAACTTGAGAGTTCTTCTTCGGGTAATTCTGTCCTTTTGATCCAAGACTTGAATAGGGTGTTCTGAATATGTCAAGTCTGGCTCTAAGGAAACATATGTTACTTAAATGGTTCGATCAGGAACCCGAAGACATTTCTTCAGTTGCGACACGTGGAACACATTATGTACAACAGACAAGGTTTCGGGTAGCTGAAGTCGGTATGCCACTGGCCCACATTGTTCAAAAACAAGGAAAGGACCAATGTATCGATGTGCGAGCTTCCCATTTATCCCGAAACGTGTTACCCCCTTCATTGGTGAAACTTTCAGGTAGACATGATCTCCCACCAGAAAGTACAAGGGCATCCGTCGTTTGTCTGCGTAACTCTTCTGTCGAGCTTGAGCCTTTTTCAAATGATGAATTATTCGTTGAACTTTCTCTTCTGTATCCTTTACCATATCTGGTCTGAAGAAACTCCTTTCACCTGGTTCAGACCAGTTTAACGGAGTGCGACACCGTCGGCCATACAAAGCTTCAAAGGGTGCCATCTTAATGCTTTCTTGATACCTATTATTGTATGAGAACTCTGCTAACGGTAAACAATCATCCCATTTCTGTGGGAATTCCAAAGCACAAGCCCGTAGCATGTCTTCAATTATTTGGTTCACCCTCTCAGTCTGCCCACTAGTTTGAGGATGATAGGCCGAACTATGGAGCAACTTAGTATCCAGTGCTTTGTGAAGTTCTTCCCAAAATTTGGACACGAATTGCGGTCCACGATCCGACACTATTGTCTTTAGGACACCATGCAAACTGAGAACACGAGCAATGTATAATTCTGCATTGGTGGCCACTGTATACTTTACCCTGACAGGAAGGAAGTGGGCGATCTTTGTAAGTCGATCAACAATAACCCAGATGGAGTCAAAGCCTTTTGCTGTTCTGGGTAATCCCACAATAAAGTCCATACTAATATCTTCCCATTTCCATGTTGGTATTGGTAGAGATTGTAATGGACCGACAGCCTTCATATGTATGGCTTTGACACGTTTGCAAGTGTCACATCTTGCCACATAACGTGTGATTTCAATCTTCATCTTTGTCCACCAATAATGTTGTTTTAGATCATGATACATCTTAGTGCTTCCAGGATGAATAGAATAGCGACTAAGATGTGCTTCATCTAATATTTGTTGGTGGATTTCTTCATTCTTTGGCACAACTATGCGGTTGTTGAACCATACAACGCCTTGATCGTCTTTCCTAAAGCACTTGGCTTTTCCGACTTCTATCTTCTCATGGATGTGCTTCATACCCTCATTATCCTTTTGAGCATCCATTATCCTTTGTAGAAGGACTGACTCAAGCTTTAGTTGATTTAAAGTTCCATGTTGGATCATTTTCAGGTTCAAATTCTCCATTTCTTGGCATAACGTAATGTCAGAAGTCTCCATTGTAAGACAATGACAAAAAGTCTTGTGACTCAAGGCATCTACCACTACATTAGCTTTGCCTGGGTGATAATGAATCTCCAGTTCATAATCCTTAATAAGCTCGAGCCATCGTCTCTGTCTCATGTTCAATTCTGACTGGGTGAAGATATACTTCAAACTTTTATGATCTGTATAGATGTGACAGACATTCCCCAGTAGATAATGACGCTAGATTTTTAGGGCATGAACCACCACAGCTAGCTCCAGATCATGAGTTGGGTAATGTTCCTCATGTCGGTGTAATTGCCTTGAAGCATAAGCTATTACTCAGCCTTCTTGCATTAATACACAGCCGAGACCACTGCCTGATGCGTCACAATACACATCAAAAGACTTTTCAATATCCGGTTGAGCCAATACAGGCGCAGTGGTTAATAATACCTTCAATTGTTCAAAGGCTTCATTACACTTTGAAGACCAATTAAATTTAGTATCATTTTTCAATAAACTTGTGATTGGTTTCACAAGCTTAGAAAAATCTGGTATGAATCGGCGGTAATAGCCAGCTAGCCCAAGGAAACTTCGGACTTGATGTATAGTGGTTGGGGGTTTCCACTCCAAAATATCCTTGACTTCGCTGGGATCCACCGCAATCCCCTTGGCAGATAATACATGTCCCAGAAATTGGATTTCTTCCTGCCAGAATGCGCACTTACTGAACTTAAGCGCGTTAACATGATCCGTAAATGCTGAGCATGCTCCCCTTCATTTTTTGGAATATATTAAGATATCGTCAATGAATACCACCACAAATTTGTCCAACTCGGGCATAAATACTGAGTTCATCAAATAAGTGAAGTGGGCAGGAGCATTTGTTAGTCCGAACAACATAACCAAATATTCAAATAAACCATACCACGTAGTGAATGCAGTCTTTGGTATATCCTCGGGCCGGATATGGATCTGACGATAGCCCGATCTAAGGTCAATCTTAGAGAATACCCTTGCTCCAATCAGTTGATCAAATAGAATGTCAATCCGTGGAAGAGGGTACTTATTTTTGATAGTAACCTCATTGAGGGGTCTATAATCCACACACATTCGTAGTGTTTGATCCTTCTTCTTAACAAAGATGGCTGGATAACCCCATGGCGAGGAGCTTGGCTGGATGAATCCCTTCTCCAGTAGGTCTTGTAACTGGGTCTTGAGCTCTACCAGTTCATTTGGAGGCATTCGGTACGACCTTCTAGAAATAGGATTCAACTCAATTACAAACTCTACATCTCTTTCTGGTGGCAATCTAGGCAAATCTTCTGGAAAGACGTCTGGGAACTCACATACCACCGGGATATCTTTGATCTCCGGTATAATGGCTTCATATACTCTGCCAAATGGTTTAGCTGGAATGGCTATGGGGATAGTCAAGAGAATCTCTTCTTGGCCGTAACTCAATTTGATAGTTCTCAATTCAGTATTGAGAATAGCTTTATGTTGGGCCAACCAATTCATGCCCAGAATTACATCTATGTCTTAGCCTTTCAGAACAATCATATTAGTAGGAAAGTCCCGTTCAGCCAATGTTACGGGCACATGGAAAGCCACTTCTTTAGTGAATATTTGTCCCCCAGGCGAATGAATTTTAAACCCTTCCCTTGATTCATGGTATGGAATGCAATGTTGCTCCACAAATCTCTTGCTTATGAAAGTATGCGAAGCACCAGAAACAAAAAGAATAATTGCGGGGTGATTGGCCACTAGGAAAGTACCCATCATAACCGGTTCGTCGTCCGGTGTTGTGGCCACTTGAGTATAGTAAATTCGTCCTGTTTTCCTTGTATTCTTGCCCGCGGTATTGGTTGCCACAACTCCCTTCCCTTGCGCAGAATTCCTAGAACTTTGCTGATTACTTGAGCGATTCTGCTTCTGATATGGACAGTCCTTAATGAAGTGTTCGGACTTTCCACAGTTGAAACAGCCAGTCGAAGAGCTAGGGAGGGCAGGGAAACGAGTGCCAGGGGCACCCGGCTGACTTGTTGGAGTGGGGGCAGTGGTGGGGCGAATAAAGACCGGTTGCTTAAAAGGGTAGGAGGGTGGGTGTGGGGAAGAGCGATTTGGATTGAAAGGTCGGATGACCAACCTTTGCCTTTTTCAGACCCCTGACTGTGTCTGTCGCCTCCGTAACCCTTGGATTTTCTGGATCCTGTATATTTAGCCTCAACTGCCAGCGTTGTGCTGACAGCCCTTCCGTAAGTAAGGTCAATGTAGGTGGCCATCTTTCTTTGCATTCGATCATTCAAGCCTCTCATGAAGCAATTTCTTTTCTTCAACTCTGTGCTGACTTGATCGATTGCATATTGGGATAAGTGATTAAATTTATTGAGATACTGGGTAACAGAATCTTCGCTTTGCTTCAACTTCATGAACTCTTCCTGCTTCATGTGGAGCACCCCTTCAGGTATGTAGTGCTCGCGGAAAGCCAACTTAAACTCATCCCAAGTTACTTGATGACCAGCCGGTTGAATGGCTACAAAATTTCCCCACCAAGTGCTGGCAGGGCCACACAATTGTTGGGCTGCGAATAGGGGCTTTTGAACCTCTGAACACCGAAGGAGCCCGAACTTCTGTCCAATAACGCGGATCCACTCATCCGCTTCTAGAGGGTCCTCTGCTTTGACAAACAATGGAGGGCGCATCTCGGAGAAATCCAGATAGGATGTTTCATGGGGGCCTTGCGGATATGCCCGCCCGCCTTGTTGTTGTAGTTGTTGACTCGCCATTTCCCGTAGAAATCGGGTATTGTCTGCTGTAGCGTTAACCAAGGCAGCGATGGCCTCGGCTAAAGTGGGAGGTACTGGAGGTGGGTTTGGTGTTGCTTCCCTCCCACTAGAGGCCCCTGCACCATCCTGAGAACGAGTCTTGGAAGGCATCTGAGGCAACAAACATTGAAAAGAATATAATATGCCAAAGAAAACCATCCATTATACATTACTGAAAAGGGTAATGTTACAGACTCTAATTTTACAACAGGATTACACTTCCTATTACTACTACTTCTATACTATACTATTCTTGCTTCTTGTCACTCTTAGTAGCCTCGCTGTCGGGAGTAGGAGACCATTCATCCACCAAATTCATTGAGGGAGGGGGCATGATATGACCACGCCATTAAGCAACATGTTACAACCCCCAAGTCATACTACATCAACTCAAGTACAACCAACATCATCACCAACCCAAGTCTTTGATGGACCAATTACACGTAGCCGAGCTAAGAAGCTACAGCAAGAGGTGCACGTGCTACTTTATGAATTTAAATTAAATACTAATGAGAACTTTATGCTACCTAAGTCGTGTATGTTGATATTACTTAGGTTCACCAAAGAGGAAGGACAAAACATATCAAAGGCAAATCAGCAAGAAGAGTTATGTCCGAGTGAGTCCAGCGCTATAGAACCGTCCAGAAGGAACAGTCATATCTTTTGATTCCCAAAAGCTATGAAGACCCATAAGTACTTTTTGGAAAGCTCTTGAAGTCTAGTTTCCAATGCTTCTAAAGCCGACTTAACCACATCTACCAGAAAGGCAGCCGACCTACTTTAGTGCCGACTGGTCAGAAAATCCGAGTCAGTCCAGCGCAACAGAACCGTCCAGAAGAAACAGTCATATCTTTTGATCCCCAAAAGCTATGAAGGCCCATAAGTACTTTTTGGAAAGCTCTTGAAGTCTAGTTTCCAATGCTTCTACAGCCGACTTAACCACATCTACCAGAAAGGCAGCCGACCTACTTTAGTGCTGACTGGTCAGAAGGTCAACAGTCTGCTTGATGACCAAGTTTTCGTATTAAACTGCATCATTCTACGAAGTTTCATTAAGCATGCTATATATGTTGAGAAAGCTTATCAAGTTAGCTTTCCAATGCAACCAGTCCCACGTCATTTGAAGATTCCTAGAAGAAGTTATTGTCAAAATACTGAAGGCTGCGCAGAAGTCAAACAGCCACACGGAAATCAGCTCTGCAGATCTCCCGAAGAGGCTCCTTCACATTAGCTCGTGAAAATACTTTTGTTTTGTGTTTATACCTCGCTAAGGCTGGTTGTTACTAGTATAAATACCCCCCTATGTCTATGATGTAAGGCAGCTTATGATAATCTAAAACAGAACCCCTTTGTTCAGCTGTGTGCTAACAAATATTGAGAGTGATCTCTACCCCTTTGCTCTTGTGAATTCCTTCGCGGGATTGCAGAAGCGGCGGCTTCATCCGCTCCCAATTGGTGCTCCTACTCCCTTCGAGGTCTCCTCGATTGATTGTAGGCTGTGTTGGTTGGTTCTTTGAGAGTGTGGTTGGGCGAATCCTCGATTCAGGCTGCCGGTTAAAGACGGTGGTTGGCTTCGAGTTTTATTTGTCAGGTTGCACTAGTTATCGCTGCTTGCAGCAAGTTATCTTGGCTTCTTTGAAGCTAGTTATCTGAAGATTGATCCTACGTCGTGAAGATCGGGCATCGTGACGCATCATCTGGTATCAAAGCCTCAGTTGCCACGGTAGGATTCTTTACCCTTAGCTACATATATTTTGTGTTCGTCCTATCCACCCAAAAGCCATAAAATATTTTGTCATAGCCCTTTCTTTCAATCTGTTGTTCCAGTGAGTTTTGTTAAGTTTCAGTCCTTAGAATCTTTGTTTAGTTGCTGGTCACTCTATCCTTCGTGTTTTCCTTTGAGCCTCTTATATATATCTGAAAATATCCACAAAAAGAGTATTCTGAAAAAAAAACCTCATCATTTCCTTCGCGTTAACTTTGATCCTATTTAAGTTATAGCTGCTGGTTGAGTTGTTTGTTAAGTATTATAAAGTGTGCAATATCATATCAGATCTCTGTGTTTAGTTCTATAAAAAAAAGTATCAAAAAAAAAGAGAAGAAAGAAAAGTACCAAAGAAAAGTGTTGAACAAGATTGTGAAAGAAAAGTAGAACGATCAGTTTATTTATGTGCACAAGTGCTGAAAATTTTATCAAGTTATTCAACCAGTTTGCTATTGTCATTTGGTGCAAAATTTTGGTTGGATCTGATTGCAACACTTGCATTCCAATCATACTCCTTGTCTGCATCAAATCTGAAATTTCTTGCGCGTGTGTTTGATCTATTTACATCACTCGAATCTTGTGGTCAGCACTAGGCAGGGAACTTCTAGTCGGATGGTTATTTAACTTAACAACAACTAGAATTCAGATTGTATCACTTGTTTATTAATCCCCACCAAGCTCCACATATAAGCCATCGTAATCGGTACTCTGGTCTTGTATTCGCTTAACCACCACTTTCTTGTTACCACCACACATTTTCTTGCAACCCGCAGGGAACTCATAAGAGCTTTGGTTGGTAAGAGTGGTGAGGTTGTGAGATTCTATATAGCTTCATATTCCACCTATATTTGTTGCCTCGTTGTCACTAACTTCGCAGGAAGATGGATCCCAACGTTGAGATTGAAGAATGTGTCACCCTGATACAATTCAATGAGCTCAAACAAAGCATAGAAGCCAAGCAAGATCTGTTGGCACAAGATCTTCAGACACTTATGGCTGAAATCAGAGGTCGTCGTCGACTCCCCGACGGTGTAAGAAACCATGATGAAGATGGGGAAGAAGATGAAGGAAATTATTCTAGAAGAGCAAGTGAACATGGGAGGAGAAATCAAGGTGCTGCATATGGTAGAGGAAGAGGCCGGAATCGAAGAAATAATGACAATGAAGAATCTGAATTTGGGGATGATCAGTCTCAACATCGCTATGGTCGTCGTCATCATAGAGGCGTCAACCAAGAAGAGAGATTTGGGAAACTTAAGTTTACCATGCCAAAATTTGATGGTAGATCTGATCCTGAAGATTATTTCACATGGGAATTGAAAGTGGAGAAAATCTTCCGCCTACATAATTATTCAGAGGAGAAGAAACTTGCAATGGCATCTCTTGAGTTTGAAGGATATGCTCTGATTTGGTGGGAGCAACTTCTTCGTGATCGTGAAGAAGATGGAGAGGACCCTATTATTACTTGGCAAGAGATGAAGCGAGAAATGAGAATTCGTTTTGTGCCGAAGCATTATCGGCGTGATCTTTTTGATAAATTGCAGAATTTGAGGCAAGGAAGTTTCTCTGTTGAGGAGTATTATAAGGAGATGGAGAAGGCCATGATTAGAGCCAATGTGTATGAAGACGAAGAGCAAACCATTGCACGTTTCATGGCTGGGTTACACCGCAACATTCAGCGTATTGTTGAGTTTCAGCCGTACCAAAGTCTTATTGATTTGGTACATCAAGCCACCAAAGCTGAACGCTAGCTGCAACAAGATGCTAAGAGCAGCAAGCCCTTGTCATATGGTGCACGAGCCATGACTGAAGGAAGCAAATCGATCTCAAGGTTTACTGCTGCATCCTCAGCGACAAAAGGTTCAACTGGAGGCTTACGATCCAATATTCAAGGCAATTCTAGTGGAAAGAACGGTGCTGCTCCAAACACGAGTTATAAACCAGCAGCATCCACTTCAACATCAGTGGGTTCAACAACCAAGAGTAGTGGTATTCAGTGCTTCAAGTGTGGAGGTCGTGGTCATGTCATAAAGGAGTGTCCAAATAATCGTGTGATCCTTGTGACTGATGATGGAGAATATACATCAGCTAGTGAAGAGGAAGCTCAAGTAGGAAGTGAAGATGACATTGATAAATCTGAAGAACATACGGGATGTGAATTTGAGCATGGTACTACTCTTGTGGTTACACAAATCTTGAGTGTTCAAATGAAAGAAGCTGAAATTGGACAACGACATAATCTTTTTCAAACGCGAGCCAAAGTACAAGACAAAGTAGTAAAGGTGATCATTGATGGAGGGAGCTGCCATAATCTTGCAAGTCGTGAGATGGTTGACAAGCTTGGTTTGAAGTTGCAGCGACACCCTCATCCATATCATGTCCAATGGCTGAATGAATCGGGAGATATCAAGATTGGTTATAAAGTGAAAGTTCCGTTCAAGATTGGAGAGTATGTTGACATAGTGGAGTGTGATGTTGCACCCATGTCTGTGTGTCACATGCTGCTAGGAAGACCTTGGCAATATGACCGATATTCTCAACATTGTGGAAGAACAAATCAATACACGCTAGATCTGAAAGGGAGAAAGTTTGTACTCAAGCCTATGACCCCTCAACAAATCATGGCTGAACACTTACAAAAGAAAACTGAAATTAGTACAGCAAGTAGAGGAGGAGAAGAGCAAAAGAAATTGAGTGCCATCCACAATTCGGTGAGTGAGTGCTACAAGCCAAATTCCAAAGATAAAAAGAAGGAAGAGGGAGAACACCTAGTTATGCTAGCCACAAAATCCGAGCTGAGAGAAGTGAGGAACAACCCATATCAAGTGCTCTTTGTACTTGTGAACAAAGATGTTTTGATTTCTCCTAACGACATAACATCTCTTCCTAGTGTTGTGGCTGATCTTTTGCAGGACTATGAAGACGTATTTCCACAAGAAACACCGGCTGGACTACCTCCAATTCGAGGGATTGAGCATCAAATCGATCTTATTCCAGGGGCTACACTTCCTAACCGTCCACCATATCGAACCAATCCCGAAGAAACTAAGGAAATACAAAGGCAAGTACAAGAACTTCTTGATAAAGGTTTTGTTCGTGAAAGCTTAAGCCCTTGTGCTGTTCCTGTGATTTTAGTACCTAAGAAAGATGGATCTTGGAGGATGTGTGTTGATTGTAGAGCGATAAATAATATTACCGTTCGCTATCGCCATCCTATTCCACGACTAGATGATATGCTTGATGAATTAAGTGGTTCCACAATTTTTACTAAAATTGATTTGAGAAGTGGATACCATCAAATAAGAATGAAAACTGGAGATGAATGGAAGACTGCATTTAAAACAAAATTTGGGTTGTATGAATGGTTAGTGATGCCCTTTGGGTTGACTAATGCTCCTAGTACTTTTATGAGATTAATGAACCATGTCTTAAGAACTTTCATTGGAAAATTTGTTGTTGTCTACTTCGATGATATTCTAATTTACAGCAAGTCTTTTGATGAACATGTGAAACACATTCGACAAGTTTTAGATGAGCTTAGAAAGGAGAAATTATTTGCTAATCTTGAGAAGTGCAGTTTTTGCACAGACCATGTTGTGTTTCTTGGTTTTGTTGTTTCAGCAAAAGGAATAGAGGTGGATGAATCCAAGGTGAAAGCCATCAAGGATTGGCCAGCTCCAACGAATGTAAGTCAAGTAAGAAGTTTTCATGGTCTTGCTGGTTTTTATAGAAGATTTGTGCAAGATTTCAGTACCATCGCTTCTCCTTTAAATGAATTGACAAAGAAAGGTGTTGAATTTAAATGGGGAAACTCACAAGAAGATGCTTTTCAAGAATTGAAGAAACGTTTGACTGAAGCACCTGTACTTATTCTTCCTGATTTCACTAAAACTTTTGAAGTAGAATGTGATGCTAGTGGGATTGGGATAGGAGGAGTTTTAATGCAACAAGGAAAACCTATAGCATATTTTAGTGAAAAATTGGGAGGTGCTCAATTAAATTATTCTGTGTATGACAAAGAATTGTATGCTTTGGTCCGAGCGCTTGAAACATGGCAGCACTACTTATGGCCAAAAGAGTTTGTTATTCATTCTGATCATGAAGCTTTGAAGTATTTGAAAGGGCAAGCCAAACTGAACCGTCGCCATGCCAAATGGGTTGAGTTTATCGAAACATTTCCATACATTGTGAAATATAAGAAAGGTAAGGACAATGTGGTCGCTGATGCCTTGTCTCGAAGGAATGTGTTGTTGAATCAACTAGAGGTAAAAGTTTTGGGTCTTGAAAATTTGAAAGAAATGTATAATGATGATCCTGAATTTTCAGAACCATACAATCATTGTAAAGATGGAAAAGGTTGGGAAAAATATCATATACATGATGGATTTTTGTTTAGAGCTAACAAACTTTGTGTACCAAATTCTTCGGTTAGATTGCTTTTATTGCAGGAGTCACATGGAGGCGGTCTAACAGGTCATTTTGGACAAAGGAAGACTTATGAAATGCTCAGTGATCATTTCTATTGGCCCAAGATGAGGAGAGACGTCATCAGATTTGTGGAGCGTTGTGTCACCTGTCACAAAGCTAAGTCAAAATTGAACCCTCATGGTTTATATACTCCTTTACCCGCTTCTAAAATTCCTTGGGAAGACATAAGCATGGATTTTGTTTTAGGACTGCCGATGACTCGAAAAAAGAGAGATTCTATTTTTGTTGTGGTTGATAGATTTTCAAAAATGGCTCATTTTATTCCATGCAACAAGAGCGACGATGCTTCACATGTTGCTAATTTGTTTTTCAGAGAAATCGTGAGACTACATGGAGTGCCCAAGACCATCGTATCTGACCGTGATGTGAAGTTTGTGAGCTATTTTTGGAAAACATTGTGGGCAAAGCTTGGAACTAAACTTTTGTTCTCCACCACATGCCACCCTCAAACTGATGGCCAAACTGAAGTAGTGAATCGTACATTGTCAATGCTGCTGCGAACAATGGTAAAGAAGAACTTGAAGGATTGGGAGGAATGTTTGCCACACGTGGAGTTTGCTTATAATAGGGCAGTACATTCTACAACTAATTTATGCCCCTTCGAAATTGTATATGGGTTTAAACCTATTGCTCCCATAGATTTGTTGCCCTTCCATTGCAGGAAAGAACCAATATGGAAGCTTCCAAGCGTGCTGCATATATAAAAAAGATACATGAGAAGACCAAGGAAGCAATTGAGCTCAAAGCAGTGCGCAAGGCTGCAAGTATGAACAAGCATAGGAAGAAAGTGTTATTTGAGCCGGGGGACTTGGTTTGGATTCACTTGCGCAAGGAGCGTTTTCCTGATCAGCGCAAATCCAAATTGATGCCACGAGGGGATGGTCCATTTCGTGTTCTTGCCAAGATCAATGATAATGCATACAAGATAGATCTTCCACCAAGCTATGGCGTGAGCAACACATTCAATGTTGCTGACCTCTTACCATATACAAGCGAAGACATTTCAGAGTCGAGGACGACTCCTTTTCAAGGGGAGGAGGATGATATGACCACGCCATTAAGCAACATGTTACAACCCCCAAGTCATACTACATCAACTCAAGTACAACCAACATCATCACCAACCCAAGTCTTTGATGGACCAATTACACGTAGCCGAGCTAAGAAGCTACAGCAAGAGGTGCACGCGCTACTTTATGAATTTCAATTAAATACTAATGAGAACTTTATGCTACCTAAGTCGTGTATGTTGATATTACTTAGGTTCACCAAAGAGGAAGGACAAAACATATCAAAGGCAAATTAGCAAGAAGAGTTATGTCCGAGTGAGTCCAGCGCTATAGAACCGTCCAGAAGGAACAGTCATATCTTTTGATTCCCAAAAGCTATGAAGACCCATAAGTACTTTTTGGAAAGCTCTTGAAGTCTAGTTTCCAATGCTTCTAAAGCCGACTTAACCACATCTACCAGAAAGGCAGCCGACCTACTTTAGTGCCGACTGGTCAGAAAATCCGAGTCAGTCCAGCGCAACAGAACCGTCCAGAAGAAACAGTCATATCTTTTGATCCCCAAAAGCTATGAAGGCCCATAAGTACTTTTTGGAAAGCTCTTGAAGTCTAGTTTCCAATGCTTCTACAGCCGACTTAACCACGTCTACCAGAAAGGCAGCCGACCTACTTTAGTGCTGACTGGTCAGAAGGTCAACAGTCTGCTTGATGACCAAGTTTTCGTATTAAACTGCATCATTCTACGAAGTTTCATTAAGCATGCTATATATGGTGAGAAAGCTTATCAAGTTAGCTTTCCAATGCAACCAGTCCCACGTCATTTGAAGATTCCTAGAAGAAGTTATTGTCAAAATACTGAAGGCTGCGCAGAAGTCAAACAGCCACACGGAAATCAGCTCTGCAGATCTCCCGAAGAGGCTCCTTCACATTAGCTCGTGAAAATACTTTTGTTTTGTGTTTATACCTCGCTAAGGCTGGTTGTTACTAGTATAAATACCCCCCTATGTCTATGATGTAAGGCAGCTTATGATAATCTAAAACAGAACCCCTTTGTTCAGCTGTGTGCTAACAAATATTGAGAGTGATCTCTACCCCTTTGCTCTTGTGAATTCCTTCGCGGGATTGCAGAAGCGGCGGCTTCATCCGCTCCCAATTGGTGCTCCTACTCCCTTCGAGGTCTCCTCGATTGATTGTAGGTTGTGTTGGTTGGTTCTTTGAGAGTGTGGTTGGGCGAATCCTCGATTCAGGCTGCCGGTTAAAGACGGTGGTTGACTTCGAGTTTTATTTGTCAGGTTGCACTAGTTATCGCTGCTTGCAGCAATTTATCTTGGCTTCTTTGAAGCTAGTTATCTGAAGATTGATCCTACGTCGTGAAGATCGGGCATCGTGACGCATCAGGGCATGAACAAGTCCAGTTCACCACCAAGGGCTTCTCCCGCTGTCCCAGAAGGTCCGGCTTCCGTCCCGACAGGATTCGCAGGTACATTGGGATGCAGTTGAGAATACTGTACATGAACTTCTTCATGTAATGTATTACAATAAACCTGCAAGTTATCTACGACTGAGCTAAGCTCCTCCATGCGGGCTCGAGCTTTTGCCTCCTTAGCCTAGGCAAGCGAACGAGAGTTAATCGCCCAATCGAGTGCTAGATCTCGTTCCGTGAGCTGATCTTGCAGGTAGCGGATGTCTGCTCTTAATTCATTTATTCTTTCGCCATCCGCGACCCATATGTTGTTCCTGCGATGGAGTTCTGTTCGAAGCTGATCCACTTGGGCTTCCAGATCCCCAATTGGATTGTTGCTACCACTACTGTTATCTTCATGCCGTGGGGCAAGTTGATGACGGGTACACCGATTGGTCCGGTTGACTTGCGCGTGGTCTTTCTTGTGCGCGGCGACATTTCTTAAGGGGAAAAACTTATAGTTTTTAGCATGATGCATGTGTAATTACAGAATCAACCTTAGTCGATTCACACCTTCAATACATTGCACTCTATATCTGGTCTTTAAATAAGTACTTCAGAAGGAAACTAGATAAGAAAGAAAGAAATTTTCTAGGTAAGTCTTAGAAAATTCTTTTGAAGATGCCTCATAAGATCTGCAGAGATGGGCTTCGCTCCGATACCAGCTGTGATGGAACCTCCCAAGTCATTAGGCCCACCTACAGTTGTCCTTGTCCAACGGACCTCAGACAACCCTGCAGGTGCCCCTGAATCACTTGACAAGTTTGATATCTGCTTTTCTTACCTTTCCCAAGAGCGTTTCACCCGTCACGCAGACATTACAAGCATCGGAGATACGAGAATGCAGAAGCAGTTACATTAACTTACTTTTATTTAAAAGTAAGATAGAGTTAAATATTTATAGACCAGAATATAATATACGAGTGCAGAGTATTATTATTACAAACTATGGGAGGCAAAAACCCCTCCCGATAAGTTCAAACAAAAGTTTTATGGAGGATCCTTTCCTCCCGCAGCTTCACTCCTGGTGCTCTTCCTTTGGTACCACCTTAGAACAGAAGCAACAAAAGTTGGTTGCTTCCTCACCTAAAAACAACATGGGACAAAGCCCTGAGTATGGAATTACTCAGCAAGTCTTACCCGACTAAAGAAAAGACTCTCAAGGGTATGCTGGCTTTCAGGGAGTCAAGGTAAGGCTTAACAATAGTCAATGACTCTATTTGCAGAAATGCTTACTAAGAGTGGATCCTTAAAAATCCAGTTTTATTTGTCCGGTTAAGTAGAATTACCTATAACTAGAGTTCAGTCTACCCTAGTTCAATCACTTGAGCTGCACTAGCCAACTTCTTAACAACCCTTTATCTTTACTGGAGTTCTACGTATAGGGCAGTGACCAAGTCTACATAACCGCGAAGGTACGACGATCCGAATCGATTATACTCAGCTGAGGATCTCTAATCACACGACATATGTAGCACTTAACCCTTGCATATGTCAACTCGCCACCGGGGTTCTTAAGACCAGATCAGGTTCACGCCAACCGAGAGTACAGATACACCACCGTCCAGCCTCTTGCCACGGAGGGTACACACTACTCTCGCCATCTCTCCACTCCCATTGCGTGGTATCTTGTTCTGGTATTAGTCTGCCCGAGGCAAAGCTTACCCATGATGAGGCATGTGACCAGTTAAAGGGTCCTCGGTCAGCAAGCTTACATCGACACGGTCCTTAATGACTCAGACTGAGACACTACACCGAGACTCTCTTCTCGTGCAAGTCACCCGCCCGGTCTCAGCTTAATCATTTCAAACCCAAAGTTTGGTACCTGGCAGAGGTACATCTTTTTCGATGTTGAACCCATCATGGCCATGATGGATCCACCATCAAGTTTTATTTTTGAAAACATCCCACCCACTTTGCCACATCATCTTTTGAGAAAACAAAACATTTTGTTTTTCTATAGAAAAGCTAAGCATAAGGAAAACTTTTTGTAAAACAGGGATTAGGAGGTAATCCAAGGAAGGAGATGTAGCAATAGTTTAGCACACAACTCCTATCACCTAATGCATCAAGTAAGTGAGAAAGAGTTTAAAAGTAACAAGGAGGTGGCAAAAGCACCGGGGCTTGCCTTGTTTCACAGGTGAATTAGGCTCAGTTCCATAGATGTCAAAATAAAAGCAGTTGCCTGCCTGATGTTCCTCAGGTGGTGGTGGAGTCTTCTCTTCTTCTACTTCTTCTTCGTTTTCTAAATATAACCATACGTAATAATGAATGCTCATGTAATGCTTATGAGAGTGCAAAGATAATAAGAGTTGATTATCTACAGTCTTGAATACAATTTTCCTTCACGGTACTCTAGAGAATCAGAGTTTCTAGAGTCAATATAGGAATTAAAAGGGCAGGGGGTAGGTTTTTGGGTTCTAAGTATCAAACAAGGTCCAAATCATACCAAACTCTACCCAAGGCTTCTAAATATTATATAAGGGTCATCTAAAAAGTTTAGGGATTTTTGGGATTATTATTGATTTTCTAAAAATCCAGAAACAAAGTTTTAGATTGTTTTAAATACTCTATAATTTCATATTTGGACTAAAAATCATGAAACTATTTTTGTCAAATACTATGAAAAATTAGAAACCTAGTAAAATTGGTTTGGCATTTTTACCATTTCTCTACAATTTTCTAGAATTATTTTAGCTCTAGCGAAAAAGAAAAAGAAAAATAGTGAATAGCACTGGGCTGAAAGCAGCCCAAGATGGCCCACTCCTAGCAGAAACGCATCCACGCACGCGCCCTTGGTAGGTTGACACAGAGGTCCCCGAAGACTTGAATAACTGGTTAAGAACCCCGACTACTGTTGACCTGAGTCGCTGACACTTGCAGAAAGGTCCCTATACTTCTATTCCTTCAGCGCGCTAGGACCACGACGTCGCACGGCGGAGTCTTGAACGCCGGCGAGGTTAGACTGGCCGGATGGCTCAAAGACTGGTGCTCCCGAGCGGCAGACACCGAATGGAACCCCTCCCGTGCATTTCCCCCAAATTAATTTTACTAAGGGCGCACGGAAACGACCTGCCCACGTTGACCGCGTGGGCAACGGAAGAACACGACCGTTCACGGCAATCCAGGGCGATCTAATTCAATCAAAGGGGTCGAGGAGCTTGAGGAGGACCTAAGGACGCTAGAACAAATGATCAAGGCGCTGGAACTGACCTGGAGCAAGCTGTCCACGGCGAGGGTGACCGTGCGGTGTTTTTGAGCGGATTGGGGGAAGTCCAAAATTGGAGCTCACTGGTGATCGATTGAGAGCAATACTTGGTAGCTGGGTGCGTGATGATCCTATGGAGCTCATGGTGGCTTCAATTTATAGTAAGCATGAGCGGTGGCCGGGAATTTGAACGGCGACGCGCAGCGGCCAGAGAAGGAGAGGAGCACTGGCGCAAGTGCTTAGCTGTTCTCACCGTGGCGCAAAGCCGGGGAACGGCAGTCACCGGCGAGCTTATCCAAATCCACCGTGGCGAGCATGGTACGGTGGCCGGAGTTGTTTACTGGCCGGAGTTATCCACAGTGACGATATTTACACGACCCCGAGTGTTATCCAACCGGTCCGAGCACGAATCACGGCGGTATGAGCGTGAATCCGGGCGCAGCTCGTCGGCGGCGAGATGCACTGCATCGATGATCGAATGCAGTTCACTGTACCATTGAAAACACTTACAGAGTGCTTGACAGGCAATGTTTAGAGCAAATTTCCTCCCAATTCTCTATGACAACATATCCAAGACTCTGTACCAAAGTTGTAGTTCTATCAACCATCTCCATCTTTTTCACAGCATTCCTAGTCGAATTCCCACTGGTTTTAGCTCAAATCCGAACTCAAGTTCGGCCAATACCACTGGTGGCCATATTTCAGTCAACAAACTGACTGTCAGCCCAACTTGGCGCCTATTTTTCTCTTAACTTTGCATAACAACCATGCTTACTCTCTTAAGCAAAGTTATTCTCCTTCCATAGATCTACAAAGTTGATGTGGTGACCTAGGGCAAAATCCCTTTTGTTTGAAAGTTACAAGGTCCCAAAGTTTAACCTCTTTTCTGAAAATCAGACTTAGCCACATGGTTACAAAAGTGGCATTTTTGCAAATAGGCCCAAAACCTAGGGTTTAAGTTGCAAACCCACATATTTGTGAACCAAATGACCTAAGATGCTTTAACTTCATAGTTTTTGCACTTTAATCCAAAAGTGCACTAAGTTTGCACTTAGCCCCCTAGGGTTTAGGTTTAGGACTTTCCAGGGTTCCAATTAGGGTTTCTTGCACTCTTAGGGTTTGGATCCCACTTGAGTTCATCCATGGTGACACTTCATGCTTATTTCTAACAAGTTTTGAAGTTTTCTTTTGTTTAAGCCTTGTTTGTTCTATTATAACCAATCCAGGGTTGAATACCCTACTCTAGGGTTTGATTCACAAAATGCCATAACAATACAACTTGTTTAAAATTTTTGCCTAGTGAATGCACTCTAGGTTTAACAAACATATGAGATGTCAATGCTTATGATGTTATGCTCAAGTTTTAGTAATAGTAATGTAGCATCCCAAAAATTCAAATCCTGAAATTTTCTCAAACTCGCCCTAAATTCAAAATGAATTTCAAGTTTCATTTCAAAATGTTTGTTTGCGAGTTGATATCAACAAATAAAATATAGTGGTCTATATTATCTCCAAAATCCTCCTCAAAATATCCTACAGATATTTCCCTAGTGATCCCCTTCAAGTTCTTTCCAGAATTACTGCCCAAATATTCCACCGATATATCTCCGGATATTTTCCTCTTGAGAAATACCTTCAGAATCATTTTTCAAGACCCTACAAATATTTTCTTCATAACTTTCCTCATGCCCATACGTATACGTATGCCTCCAGTGTCATATGGTGAGCTCTACAAGCTAATTACACTTATACAAGACAAATACATGCTAATCTCCCACTAATCCTCTCATCCTCCCACTAATCCTCTCATCCCTCCCCCTAATCCCCCCACCATGGCTATAAATAGAGGGGCAAGGGCCTCCTCTCATCCCACCCCAAGCCATTTCATGGCAACTCTCCCCCCCCCCCCCACACACACCCACTCCATGTTCCACACAAGCACACACTAGCACAAGGATCGTTCGGTCGTTCTTCGATCGTTCGTCCCCCTGTTCTTAGTTTGTTCGTTCGTTCGTCCGATCATTCATGGTTCGTTCGTCCGATCGTTCGTCCGTTCGTTCGTCCAAATAATCTTTTTCCTGCCGTTATGCAGCCGAAATTCCGATCGTTCGTTCGTTCGATCATTCGATCGTTCATCGTTCGTTCATAGTTCCTATTCATCGTTCATCGTTCGTTCATAGTCCCTATTCATCGTTCTTCTAGATAATCTTTGTCCTGCCGTTATGCTGCCGAAATTCTGATCGTTTGTCCGTTCGATCATTCGATCGTTCATCGTTCGTTCATATTTCCTATTCATCGTTCATCGTTCGTTCATAGTCCCTATTCATCGTTCTTCCAGATAATCTTTGTCCAGTCGTTATGCTGCCGAAATTTCGATCGTTCGTTCGTCCGATCATTCGATGTTCGTCCGTTCATTCATAGTTCCTATTCATCGTTCATCGTTCGTTGATCATCACTATTCATCGTTCATCGTTCGTTCATGCGAACTAATCACCATTACTATTCATCGTTACTATTCATCGTTACTATTCACCGTTACTATTCATCATCGATACTATTCATCGATGATATCTATAATAACTTTTCGTCCTCACTATTCATCGATCATCCGATCGCCCCAAATTTCAACTACTCATCTATCATGCTGTCCAGTCCACTTAAGACCAGCCAGACCCATATTCCAGTCATACGGACTCTGGTGACTGTGATTTTCCTTCTAGTAGGGCACTTCCCATCTGGTTAGCCATCCCAGGTTTCTCCAAGTTGAGCATGCTTAACTTTGAGATTCCTTCGAACCAGGCTTCCAAACTCAGATTCGAATAATTCTTGTTTCAAAATTCTTATCGAATTATTCCCTATCCAACCATTCCATCCCTTAAGCATGGTTCATGTTTCAGAAAACTCCCAAAATACTCTTGTCCCATATTCTGCCTATAACTCTCCTGTTCATATTAAGTCAGACGATTCATTCGTCACTATTCTCACCAACAGTGAACTTCACTGTGCTACACCACATACACCCAGCTATAAATACACCAAGCTACCCTCTCCCTCTCCACACACTCAACACCCTCAGCCAAGGCAAACCCCCACCCACTCAGATACTCCGCTCCGCTGGCTACACGCATAGTGTCGCTTCGCCTCCAGTCCACCCTCCTGGTAAGCACCTCCGCTCCACCACCAGTAATATCACCACACCACATGACACAGATTCTACTCAAGACTCTACCCATCCATATATCGCTATTCTGACCACTATACTAAATATTTGTTGGTATACTTGCTGGTTTGTATGTTTGCTTGTTCATGTCGCATAGTTATCGGAGCGTTCGTGCCGTCTCGTGGAGGCCAGATCTGCAAGTCTACGCCAGGCGGTGGAGCCAAAAGCCAGTTCCGCGAGCTCCCCTTCACCCTTCGCCGGATAAGCACGACAAGCTCACTGGATCCCTTTGATGCATAAATTACCTATGATTTTTCAACCACAACCCTCAGCCTGTTATTGTATGCATGATATGATTTTGAGACAAGTTATTATGGCCACCCAGCCGCTTGCCGCAATAAATCCCTGATATATTTGTTACAAATGATTTGAGGAAAGGTGTGAGTTTTCAAAAGAAAATGCTTTTCAAAACGTGTATGATGAAGGGTTTTCACCCTTATCACCTTGAGTAGGGATGATTAGGGACTCCCTGGTTTAGGGGAGGGCCTAAGGTGATGGCTCAGCTGGTTTAGGCGTGAGCAGAAGGATTGTCCCCTCATATAAGGACCAGTTTGTCATCCTTCACTACCTGTACTCATGATAAGTACAACCACTCAAGACTGTGTGGGCAGTCACTCAATCTGAACTCGTACGGTCCAACCCCAGGGTTATGAAGGCCGGGGAGCACCGGGAGGATAAGGAGGGGGAATGTTTTGTTTGGTTTGGGCATGGCGATGGCCTGACTCCTTCCGGTATAACCATTAAGGTTAGGATGTGTGAGGAAAGAAAGAGATTTGGATTCGGGTCTCACTAGCTATGAGATCGCAGAGCCGAACTAGTGGGTAAAGTGTACACCTCTGCGCAGAGTTTGAAAACCTATTCGAATAGTCTGTGTCCACAGGAATGGACGAGTCTGGTGTGGTATGGCAATTAGTGTTTTGTTTTCAAAAAAGAGGTGCTTTTGAGAAAAGTGGTTTTTAAAAAGGTCCGGCGGTTGAGCCGTGAGCTATGGTGGACGGGAAGTCCAATAGCTGTTTTTGAAAATGAAAACCAGTGGGGAAACTGCTGAGATACCTGGATGGTTTAGTCCAAGGGATTTTGTTCTAATATTGAAAAACTTCCTGCTCCTTTTGGAGAGGATGCGCTTTGCAAAAATACAAAATGTTTTTCAACATAACCCTGCATAAAATATTGCTGTTTCTGCAAAATATTCTGAGTTCCACATATTCCATGCATTATATCTAATTTCCCCATTCCACGGGTGAAGGTGGGCTGCTGAGTATGTTTGTACTCACCCTTGCTTATTTGTTGTTTTTCAGAAAAAGGAGATCGGGTAAGAGTTACGACTGTTCCCAACCTTGCCTGTGGCTGTTGGACCGCTGATTTGCTTCGCTGCGTATATCGGGCTGCTTCAGCCCCACTCTGATGATATGTCCCGAGTTGTGGACCAACTCTTAAAGTTGTTCGCCACCTTTGTAGGTTTGTCTCATTTAAGCAGATTTGGTATCATCTGATGTATAAATGTGTTTACTAGCCTCCTGGGACTAGTAATTGTATCACATTTGAGTCCCAGAGGATTGGGGACGCTTCAGGTGGTATCGGAGCTATTAGGTTGGCCGCAAGACGTAACCCTTAGCCTGATCCAAAAGTCTTTGAGTCCAAACTATTTTCTTAAAAAAATTCTTGCTCTCATCCCTTCATTTCAAAAATGCTTCCCCTTTCCTTCTCTCAGAAGTCAGATGGAGGTCCGCTGCCAAACCAGCTTGTGCCAGAATGAAGATGGTTTCCCCAAGTTACTGAGAGCATGCACAGCTCGCCTCGGAATCAGGAGTCAGCCAGAGTATGATGGTCGTGAATTCGTCGAGCATGGCACAGAGAAGTGTGTCATGACTGTATACATTGGATCTAGTCTGCACCATGTGGAATGGAGTGTCACTACTGCTGGGCACAGATTCAAAGACACCTGCCAAGTCGTCGCCCGTAAGGCATTGAGGGCCCTGTGTCAGATCTATGAAGAAGAAGTGGCCGACACACCGCTCAGATTCTTTCCGCCCTTTCAGAGAGACCGTCCAGTTTGGATGGCCAAGATGCGTGCATTGGAAGGGAAGCAGCTGCTTGAGGATGACCCCACAGTCGTATACCTCACCGCATACCTGCTCACCCTGGATGCGCAGTATGATTTCTTGGCTCGGCACCACCGTCAGATGATTGCCCAAGTAGAAGATGCAGAGAAGCGCAACCGTCAGCTCCATGTGGATCTCACCATAGCTCAAGCCCATGCAACTGCATTAGAAAGTCATGAAGTCATTGCGGTTGAAGCCCTAAAGCAAGCCAAGGATGAGCACGTCCAGAAGTTGATGGAGGCCTACTTGGTAACCCACAACCAACGAAGAGCCCTGCGGATCCAAGAGCCCGCTCCATCCAACCCAGTTCAACCCATGAGAGCTGAAGATCCCCAGATTCTTGAAGGTCACCCGGTCTCTATTAGAGGGAGAAGAAGGCTTGGGAACTCTCGGAAGAAGCCATAGTCTTGGAAGGAATTTCAGTCTTCCCTTAGGCTATGGATAAGCAAGAGCACCCCGAATCGTCCCAAGATCCCCCGCTAGAGTTGTTTGAGCCCCTCACCATAAAGAAGATTCCAGCACCGTCCTGTGAGATCAAAGAAGCTGCAAGCACCCCGCTAGCACCGCCGCCCTCTGAGGAGCTACAAGAGCCAGTCCAGCTGGAAGAAGAGTTCGACCCCGTCTTGCCATCTCAGTCGCCGCCAGAAGAAGTCATCAACATCAGCTCCCTCTTGACCCATCCAGGAGATGTCTCAGATTGAAGTTGTGTGCAAGCCTCGCCAGAAGAGAAGCTGTCTGGTCTGAGTTAGTTATGCCCAGTCCTCTGCATGCATTGGGTAGTGAAGTTTTCTTCACTTTGGCTAGAGCCCTGCATGTATGAGAGGTAATCGTGTAGACCCGTGTTTTGAAAAACTCTATTTGAGTGGCCCCCTAGGGCATTTCAAAATGAATTTCGCTTGATGTTTTCTCCCCTTTTGAGTGCATATGTGATGCTTCAACGTTAGTGCTCATAAGTTGCATTTAGCATAGTTCTCAATTCAGGAGCCAAGCAATAGTAGTTATGCTTAGCCCCCGAATCTGAGTAGTCTGTGCTTTGGAAAAACTCTATTCTTCCCTTATTCAAAACATTTGATTTGTCTGTGCTTATCATTGCTAAGCTTGTGTGTTTTCTTTCATTTTAAGAAAGGTTTTCTCTAAAAACATAGATCACAAATTAGAGCTAATCCTCACCTTATGCTTCCATTCTCATATTAACCCTTCTTAAGAGAAAAGCACCTCACCCAAGAAGATACTGGGAAGCTTACCCTTGAAGCATGGAATAAGCTATAGAGGAACCTATCCAGTCGCTCAGTCAAAAGGACCGACCGTGAGAATCAAAGCACTGCCCCTGAGTCAAAGTAAACAGAAAAGAGGACAAAAGGAGTTATTACCATATAGAGAGGCAAAAGATTCTTGGAACCAGAGACCACAAACATCAGGGTCATCGACCCCACCACTCACCCGTGCTCCCCGCACGCGTGCCCGCCTCCATGCGCACTACCATCGCCGCCCCACAACCCCTTTGCAGCGCACTACCGCCGCCCATGCCCCCTTTGCAACGCACCCACCGCCGCCATCACCGCCATCAACACCATCCCCCCTTCCCCTTGTCGCACCTGCTGCCACGTGTCACCTGCTCCATCACCACCACTCCACACCCTTGCATACCGCTCGCCTATAAAATGCCCCCACTAGCTCCCTCAACTCCCATCTCGCTCAAAGCAAAGCACACACCTGATAAAATCCCCTCTGCCGAATTGCAAACAACTCCATTTTCCACCCCCTCACCCCTAAGATCACAATGCTTGGTGATTCTTAGGTTGAAGACTGTTGTACATGGTTCATAGTCTTCGGTTTCCTCCTCTGTATGATGGTAATACTCTTTGATAGAATCCTCCAGTGGGAAGAGCAAAGAGAAAGAAAGGGTCAGTAAAAAGAAGACAGTGAAGAGAAGATAAGAAGAAGGTTCTCCCAGAATCAACCCTGTGTCAGTCATCTCTCTGCAGCCTGCTCAAGCAGCAACAGCAGAAGAAGGCCCCGTAACACCTTTGTTATGTGGTACTTCAAGGAGTTCAAATCCCCAAGATTCAAGAGTTCTACCTCATTCTTTTTAAGTGGGGTAGTGTTCCAGTAAAGTTCCGGCTATGGAGGAAAAGAAGAAGGCTTGTAGCAAACTTGTGGAGGACCAGATCATTGAAGCATATAAGTTTCTGGATGAGAAGTGGCCACCCAAGTTTTGTTGATGAAGCACCAGAAGACCAATCAAGGAAGGAATCCATGTGGGAGTTCGCAAGAGGAAGGTTTGCGTGTTGGCATCGATGCTTCTTCAATAAGCTAGCTGCCAAGCGAAACCTAGAAGCCTGAAGATGATCTTTGAGTAGCCAGAATCAGCGTTTGCAATCAGCAACCAGATGCTCCTCAAAGGCCGGCTTTTGTTGAAGTTCCATCTCCTCGAAGAGTCTGCAAAGTGAAGATATGTAGCTGAAGTAAAGCTATACCCATAACCCTTCTAAGCCGAATCTCGAGGACGAGATTCATTTTAAGTGGGGTAGATTTGTAGCATCCCAAAAATTTAAATCCTGAAATTTTCTCAAACTCGCCCTAAATTCAAAATGAATTTCAAGTTTCATTTCAAAATGTTTGTTTGCGAGTTGATATCAACAAATAAAATATAGTGGTCTATATTATCTCCAAAATCCTCCTCAAAATATCCTACAGATATTTCCCTAGTGATCCCCTTCAAGTTCTTTCCAGAAATACTGCCCAAATATTCCACCGATATATCTCCGGATATTTTCCTCTTGAGAAATACCTTCAGAATCATTTTTCAAGACCCTACAAATATTTTCTACATAACTTTCCTCATGCCCATACGTATACGTATGCCTCCAGTGTCATACGGTGAGCTTTACAAGCTAATTACACTTATACAAGACAAATACATGCTAATCTCCCACTAATCCTCTCATCCTCCCACTAATCCTCTCATCCCTCCCCCTAATCCCCCACCATGGCTATAAATAGAGGGGCAAGGGCCTCCTCTCATCCCACCCCAAGCCATTTCATGGCAACTCTCTCCCCCCACACACACCCACTCCATGTTCCACACAAGCACACACTAGCACAAGGATCGTTCGGTCGTTCTTCGATCGTTCGTCCCCCTGTTCTTAGTTTGTTCGTTCGTTCGTCCGATCGTTCGATCGTTCGTCCGATCATTCATGGTTCGTTCGTCCGATCGTTCGATCGTTCGTCCATTCGTTCGTCCAAATAATCTTTTTCCTGCCATTATGCTGCCGAAATTCCGATCGTTCGTTCGTTCGATCATTCGACCGTTCATCGTTCGTTCATAGTTCCTATTCATCGTTCATCGTTCGTTCATAGTCCCTATTCATCGTTCTTCTAGATAATCTTTGTCCTGCCGTTATGCTGCCGAAATTCTGATCTTTTGTTCGTTCGATCATTCGATCATTCATCGTTCGTTCATAGTTCCTATTCATCGTTCATCGTTCGTTCATAGTCCCTATTCATCGTTCTTCCAGATAATCTTTGTCCTGCCGTTATGCTATCGAAATTTCGATCGGTCGTTCGTCCGATCATTCGATCGTTCGTCCGTTCGTTCATAGTTCATATTCATCGTTCATCGTTCGTTCATCATCACTATTCATTGTTCATCGTTCGTTCATACGACTATTCACCATCACTATTCACCGTTACTATTCATCATTACTATTCACCGTTACTATTCATCATCGTTACTATTCATCGATGATATCTATAGTAGCTTTTCGTCGTCACTATTCATCATTACTATTCATCGATCATCTGATCGCCCCAAATTTCAACTACTCATCCATCATGCTGTCCAGTCCACTTAAGACCAGCCAGACCCATATTCCAGTCATACGGACTCCGGTGACTGTGATTTTCCTTCCAGTAGGGAACTTCCCATCTGGCTACCCATCCCAGGTTTCTCCAAGTTGAGCATGCTTAACTTTGAGATTCCTTCGAACCAGGCTTCCAAACTCAGATTCGAATAATTCTTGTTTCAAAATTCTTATCGAATTATTCCCTATCCAACCATTCCATCCCTTAAGCATGGTTCATGTTCTAGAAAACTCCCAAAATACTCTTGTCCCATATTCTGCCTATAACTCTCCAGTTCATACTAAGTCAGACGATTCATTCGTCACTATTCTCACCAACAGTGAACTTCACTGTGCTACACCACATACACCCAGCTATAAATACACCTAACTACCCTCTCCCTCTCCACACACTCAACACCCTCATCCAAGGCAAACCCCCACCCACTCAGATACTCCGCTCCGCTGGCTACACGCATAGTGTCGCTTCGCCTCCAGTCCACCTTCCTGGTAAGCACCTCCGCTCCACCACCAGTAATATCACCACACCACATGACACAGATTCTACTCAAGACTCTACCCATCCATATATCGCTATTCTGACCACTATACTAAATATTTGTTGGTATACTTGCTGGTTTGTATGTTTGCTTGTTCATGTCGCATAGTTATCGGAGCGTTTGTGCCGTCTCGTGGAGGCCAGATCTGCAAGTCTACCCCAGGCGGTGGAGCCAGAAGCCAGTTCCACGAGCTCCCCTTCCCCCTTCGCCGGATAAGCACGGCAAGCTCACTGGATCCCTTTGATGCATAAATTACCTATGATTTTTCAACCAGAACCCTCAGCCTGTTATTTTATGCATGATATGATTTTGAGACAAGTTATTATGGCCACCCAGCCGCTTGCCGCAATCAATCCCTGATATATTTGTTACAAATGATTTGAGGAAAGGTGTGAGTTTTCAAAAGAAAATGCTTTTCAAAATGTGTATGATGAATGGTTTTCACCCTTATCACCTTGAGTAGGGATGATCAGGGACTCCCTGGTTTAGGGGAGAGCCTAAGGTGATGGCTCAGCTGGTTTAGGCGTGAGCAGAAGGATTGTCCCCTCATATAAGGACCGGTTTGTCATCCTTCACTACCTGTACTCATGATAAGTACAACCACTCGAGACTGTGTGGGCAGTCACTCAATCTGAACTCGTATGGTCCAACCCCAGGGTTATGAAGGCTGGGGAGCACCGGGAGGATAAGGAGGGGGAATGTTTTGTCTAGTTTGGGCATGGCGGTGGCCTGACTCCTTCCGGTATAACCATTAAGGTTAGGACGTGCGAGGAAAGAAAGAGATTCGAATTCGGGTCTCACTAGCTATGAGATCGCAGAGCCAGACTAGTGGGTAAAGTGTACACCTCTGCGCAGAGTTTGAAAACCTATTCGAATAGTCTGTGTCCACAGGAATGGACGAGTCTAGTGTGGTATGGCAATTAGTGTTTTGTTTTCAAAAAAAGAGGTGCTTTTGAGAAAAGTGGTTTTTAAAAAGGTTGGTGGTTGAGCTGTGAGTTATGGTGGACGGGAAGTCCAATAGCTGTTTTTGAAAATGAAAACCAGTGGGGAAACTGCTGAGATACCTGGATGGTTTAGTCCAGGGGATTTTGTTCTAATATTGAAAAACTTCCTGCTCCTTTTGGAGAGGATGCGCTTTGCAAAAATACAAAATGTTTTTCAAAACAACCCTGCATAAAATATTGTTGTTTCTGCAAAATATCCTGAGCTCCACATATTCCATGCATTATATCTGATTTCCCCATTCCGCGGGTGAAGGTTGGCTGCTGAGTACGTTTGTACTCACCCTTGCTTATTTGTTGTTTTTCAGAAAAAGGAGATCGGGTAAGAGTTACGACTGTTCCCAACCTTGCATGTGGCTGTTGGACCGCTGATTTGCTTCGCTGCGTATATCGGGCTGCTTTAGCCTCACTCTGATGATATGTCCCGAGTTGTGGACCAACTCTTAAAGTTGTTCGCCACCTTTGTAGGTTTGTCTCGTTTAAGCAGATTTGGTATCATCTGATGTATAAATGTGTTTATTAGCCTCCTGGGACTAGTAATTGTATCACATTTGAGTCCCAGAGGATTGGGGACGCTTCAAGTAACACCAGGGGTGTTACAAATGTACTCGGCGTCGGTGGTAGAAAGAGCTATTGAGTTTTGTTTCTTTGAAGCCCAAGACACCAGGGATCTCCCCAGAAACTGATAAGTCCCTGATGTGCTCTTCCTATCAATCTTACACCCTGCCCAATCAGCATTGGAATATCCTAATAAATCAAAAGAGGATCCCTTGGGGTACCAAAGACCAAACTTAGGTGTTTGAACTAAATATCTCAAGATTCTCTTCACGACCCTAAGGTGAACTTCCTTAGGATCGGCTTGGAACCTTGCACACATGCATACGGAAAGCATAATGTCCGGTCGAGATGCACATAAATAGAGTAAAGATCCTATCATTGACCGGTATACCTTTTGATCTATGGATTTACTTCCCGTGTCGAGGTCGAGATGCCCATTGGTTCCCATGGTTGTCTTGATGGGCTTGGCATCCTTCATTCCAAACGTGGTGAGTATATCTTGAATGTACTTCGTTTGGCTGATGAAGGTTCCCTCTTGGAGTTGCTTCACTTGAAATCCTAGAAAATACTTCAACTCCCCCATCATAGACATCTCGAGTTTTTGTATCATGATCCTACTAAACTCTTCACAAATAGAGTTGTTAGTAGACCCAAATATGATATCATCAACATAAATTTGGCATACAAACAAATCATTTTCAATTGTTTTAGTAAAGAGAGTAGGATCGGCCTTTCCGACTTTGAAGTCATTAGTGATAAGAAAATCTCTTAGGCATTCATACCATGCTCTTGGGGCTTGCTTGAGCCCATAAAGCGCCTTAGAGAGTTTATAGACATGGTTAGGATACTCACTATCCTCAAAGCCGGGAGGTTTCTCAACATAGACCTCTTCCTTGATTGGTCCATTGAGGAAGGCACTCTTCACGTCCATTTGGTAGAGCTTAAAGCCATGGTAAGTAGCATAGGCAAGTAATGTACGAATTGATTCAAGCCTAGCTATGGGTGCATAGGTTTCACCAAAGTCTAAACCTTCGACTTGTGAATATCCCTTGGCTACAAGTCGTGCCTTGTTCCTTGTCACCACACCATGCTCATCTTGCTTGTTGTGGAATACCCACTTGGTTCCTACAACATTTTGGTTAGGACGTGGAACCAAATGTCATACCTCATTCCTCGTGAAGTTGTTGAGCTTCTCTTGCATCGCCAGCACCCAATCCGAATCTTGAAGTGCTTCCTCTACCCTGTGTGGCTCAATAGAGGAAACAAAAGAGTAATGTTCACAAAAATGAGCAACACGAGATCAAGTGGTTACCCCCTTATGAATATCGCCGAGGATGGTGTTCACGGGGTGATCTCGTTGGATTGCTTGGTGGACTCTTGGGTGTGGCGGCCTTGGAACTTGTTCATCTTCCTTGTCTTGATCATGTGCATCTCCCCCTTGATCAATGTCCTCCTCTTGAGGTGGCTCATCTTCTTGATCTTCATTTTCATCATCTTGAGCTTGATCCTCATCTTGGGTTGGTGGAGATGCTTGCATGGAGGAAGATGGTTGATCTTGTGCTTGTGGAGGCTCTTCGGATTCCTTAGGACACACATCCCCAATGGACATGTTCCTTAGCGCGATGCACAGAGCCTCTTCATCATCTAGTTCATCAAGATCAACTTGCTCTATTTGAGAGCCGTTAGTTTCATCAAACACAATGTCACAAGAAACTTCAACAAGTCCAGTGGACTTGTTAAAGACTCTATATGCCCTTGTGTTTGAGTCATAACCAAGTAAAAAGCCTTCTACAGCTTTAGGAGCAAATTTAGATTTTCTACCTCTTTTAACAAGAATAAAGCATTTGCTACCAAAGACTCTAAAATATGAAACATTGGGCTTTTTACCGGTGAGGAGTTCATAAGATGTCTTCTTGAGGATCGGTGTAGATACAACCGGTTGATGGCGTAGCAAGCGGTGTTGACCGCCTCGGCCCAAAACCGATCCGAAGTCTTGTACTCATCAAGCATGGTCCTTGCCATGTCTAATAGAGTTCTATTCTTCCTCTCCACTACACCATTTTGTTGTGGTGTGTAGGGAGAAGAGAACTCATGCTTGATGCCCTCTTCCTCAAGAAAGCCTTCAATTTGTGAATTCTTGAACTCCGTTCCATTATCGCTTCTTATCTTCTTGATCCTTAAGCCGAACTCATTTTGAGCCTGTCTCAAGAATCCTTTCAAAGTCTCTTGGGTTTGAGATTTATCCTGCAAAAAGAATACCCAAGTGAAGCAAGAATAATCATCCACAATAACTAGATAGTACTTACTCCCGTCGATGCTTATGTAACCTATCGGGCCGAATAGGTCCATGTGGAGGAGCTCGAGTGGCCTATCAGTCATCTTGATGTTCTTGTGTGGATGATGAACACCAACTTGCTTCCCTGCTTGGCATGCGCTACAAATCCTGTCTTTCTCAAAATGAACATTTGTTAGTCCCAAAATGTGTTCTCCCTTTAGAAGCTTATGAAGATTCTTCATCCCAACGTGGGCTAGTCGGCGATGCCAGAGCCAACCCATGTTAGTCTTAGCAATTAAGCAACTGTCGAGTTCAGCTCTATTAAAATCAACTAAGTATAGCTGGCCCTCTAACACTCCCTTAAAAGCTATTCAATCATCACTTTTTCTAAAGACAGTAACACCAACATCCGTGAAAAGACAGTTGTAACCCATTTTGCATAATTGAGAAACAGAAAGCAAGTTGTAATCTAAAGAATCTATAAGGAAAACATTGGAAATAGAATGGTTAGGAGATGTAGCAATTTTACCAAGTCCTTTGACCAAACCTTGATTTCCATCTCCGAATGTCATAGCTCTTTGGGGATCTTCGTTTTTCTCATAGGAGGAGAACATCTTTTTCTCCCCAGTCATGTGGTTTGTGCACCCGCTATCGATGATCAAACTTGAGCCCCCGGATGCATAAACCTACAAAACAAATTTAGACCTTGTTCTTAGGTACCCAAACGGTCTTGGGTCCTTTTACATTAGAAACAAGCACCTTGGGTACCCAAACACAAGTTTTTGACCCCTTGTGTTTGCCCCCAACATATTTGGCAACTACTTTGCCTGATTTATTAGTGAGCACATAGGAAGCATCAAAAGTCTTAAATGAAATGTTATGATCATTTGATGCAATAGGAGATTTATTTTTAGGCATTTTAACATGTGTAGAACGCCTAGAGCTAGAAGCCTCATTCTTATAAATAAAAGCATGGTGAGAAGCAGAATGAGTCTTCTTTGCATGAATTCTCCTAATCTTATCCTCAGGATAACCAGCAGGATATAAAATATAGCCCTCGTTATCCTGAGGCATGGGAGCCTTGCCCTTAACAAAATTAGACAATCTTTTAGGAGGGGCATTAAGCTTGACATTGTCTCCCTGTTGAAAGCCAATGCCATCCTTAATGCTAGAGCGTCTCCCACTATAAAGCATGCTACGAGCAAATTTAAATTTCTCATTTTCGAGTTCATGCTCGGCAATTTTAGCATCTAGTTTAGCTATATGATTATTTTGTTGTTTAATCATAGCAAGGTGATCATGTATAGCATCAATATTAATGTCTCTACATCTAGTACAAATAGAAACATGATCAACACTAGATGTAGAGGGTTTGCAATCATTTAATTCAACAATCCTAGCATGTAAAATAGCATTTTCATCTCTAAGATTGGAAATAGAAACATTGCAAACATCTAATTCCTTAGCCTTAGCAATTAATTTATCATTCTCAAACTTAAGGCTAGCAAGAGATTCATTCAACATGTCAATCTTAGCAATTAAACTAGCATTATCATTTCTAAGATTAACAAGGGAATCATCACAAACATTTGATTTCTCAACCTTAGCAATTAATTTGTCATTCTCATTTCTAAGGCTAGAAATAATGTCATGGCAAGTGCTAAGCTCACTAGTTATTTTTCATTTTTCTCTACCTCCTGAGCAAAAGCATTTTTAGTCTTAACATGCTTTTTGTTTTCCTTGATAAGGAAGTCCTCTTGGCTATCCAAGAGTTCATGCTTCTCATGAATAGCACTAATCAATTCATTCAATTTCTCTTTTTGTTGCATGTTAAGATTGGCAAAAAGAGTAAGCAAGTTATCCTCATCATCACTAGAATTATTCTCATCACTAGAAGTTGCATACTTAGTGGAGGATCTTAATTTTACCTTCTTCTTCTTGCCATCCTTCGCCATGAGGCACTTGTGGCCGACGTTGGGGAAGAGGAGGCCTTTGTTGATGGCGATGTTGGCGGAGGAGTCGGAGGAGTCGGTGGAGCTCTCGTCGGAGTCCCACTCCCAGCAAACATGGGCATCGCCACCCTTCGTCTTGTAATACCTCTTCTTCTCCTTCTTCTTCCCCCTCTTGTCGTTATCCCTGTCACTATCACTAGATAAAGGACATTTAGCGATAAAATGACCGGGCTTACCACACTTGTAGCACACTTTCTTGGAGCGGGGCTTGTAGTCTTTCCCCCTCCTTTGCTTGAGGATTTGACAGAAGCTCTTGATGATGAGTGCCATCTCCTCATTGTCGAGCTTGGAGGCGTCGATGGGGACCCTACTTGGTGTAGAGTCTTCTTTCTTCTCCTCCGTTGCCTTGAATGCAACAGGTTGTGCCTCGGGTACGGAGGAGGCACCTTGCTTGATGATCTTCTTGGAGCCTTTGATCATTAGTTCAAAGCTCACAAATTTTCCTATCACTTCCTCGGGAGACATTAGTTTGTATCTAGGATCACCCCGAATTAATTGAACTTGAGTGGGGTTAAGAAATACGAGTGATCTAAGAATAACCTTGACCATTTCATGGTCATCCCACTTGGTGCTCCTGAGGTTGCGCACTTGATTTACCAAGGTCTTTAGTCGTTCCAAAGGAAATGCATAGCCAAATACCACCGAAATATAAGGCGAAGAAGTTAAAAAGTCATTCCCAAGGGGATGCAGAACTTATGCCACCGAAATAGAAGGTGAAGAAGCTCAAAAGTCGTTCCTAAGGGGATGCAAAGCTTAAAGAATCAAAAGTCATTCCTAAGGGGATGCAGAGTCTAGGTTTGGCTTCGTGTGTGTGTTCGGGACATTCATTTGCACATTACATTACATCATTCATTGCATTCATACACATTCATTTAGATATTTGTAGGATCATCATCATCATAACATAAAGCACAAACAGAAATACTTCAGTTCTGATAAAAATGCTTCGATGAGTACGAAGAAGCAAGGATATGCTTCGTTGCGTACGAAAAGAAGGGAAGGTGTTTTTCGCCTTCAGCTCAAAGGATGTAAGTTTCGTCCACAGCAAAGCAATTTATACATGGATGGAAAAGTAAAAATATATTACAAGGTATGGATAAGTATACATAAAATTGTTCAACTCTCGATTACAACTTCTTTTACAAATATAATGCAAAGTGCTTCTAAGCTCTATATAGGAAAATCTAAGGAGTAGCTTCGGCAGTCTTCGGTACATGCTTCGGGCCATTAATCTTCGGCACCATCTTCCTACACACAACAAAAGTTGTATAAGGTAAAAAGTAATTACAAGAAAAGGTAAACAACAAGTATAAGTTTCATATCGGCTTAAGTAAGCTTCGTGCCTCGTCACCAGCCAATTCCCGACCACCCTTCACCCAAATTTGTGTTATAAATCTGCTCCCTATGCTTCGGTCTTCGCCAGGAATATCAACCAAATCTGTTGAAGATAGTGAAAGTTCCCTTTGGCCCAGGAACAGGATCTGGATGTCGCCTAGAGGGGGGTGAATAGGCGAATAAAAATTATTACTTTAAAACTTAAATTCTTACTCTACTCGAAGACTAGAGCGCAGTGGAATGAAGGACCCTTCGAGTAGGTTGCAGCGGAATAGAAGATCCTGTCTCAAGATGTCCTACACTTCAAATAAAACTTATACCATAGATAAGTGTTGAAGTACAGATATAAAAGCGAGTAAGACCGAAAGTCAGAATACAATACGGAATAGAGCACACAGGCGCAAGGATTTATCCCAAGGTTCGGCCAAGCCTGAAATGCTTGCCTAGTCCTCGTTGGAGTTAGCCACACCTGGGCTTGGAGTCTGTTTCAACTCCTTCCTCCGTTTGCTCAGATTTGTCAGTCAGACAGATAGAGCCTTCCACTATGATGAATTGGGTTACAACAAAAACCGCGGCTGCTTACAAACTTCTTTACAGCTCCCTGGCAGAGTAACACTACGTTCAAGACCTTGCTCTTGCTCTTAGCAGCACTTCTCCTCTCTCTAAAGGCTTATAGCTTTGCCTTCCACACAAACTAGAGATATACACACAAGAGGGAGAGTGAGAATTGATTCGAGTGATGTCTACACTTGTTGGCTGCACTTCTGTTTTGATTGAGGCGCCTAGAAGTCCCTTTATGGGCACAAGGGGCCTACGAGCCGTTGAGAGCAATCCAGGAAGGCAAATCTTGCCTTCTATCGGGTGGCGCACCGGACAGTCCGGTGCCCGATTTCCTTCCAAAATAGGCGCAGACGACCGTTGCAGTCATGGAGCCGTTGGCGCACCGGACACAGTCTGGTGCACACCGGACAGTCCGGTACCCCCATCTGACCGTTGGCTCGGCCACGCGTCACGCGCGGATTGCGCGGCCAACCGTTGGCCCAGCCGACCGTTGGCTCACCAGACAGTCCGGTGATTTATAGCCGTACGCCGCTGACTTCTCCCGAGAACGGCCTGTTCACCAGAGTTCAGCCTGGCGCACCGGACACTGTCCGGTGCACCACCGGGCAGTCCGGTGTGCCAGACTGAGCTAAAATTGACTGCTCATAGCCAACACCATTCCTTTTCTTTTCTTCTTATTTTCTTTCTGTTTCTAGCACTTAGACAAACCATGTTAGTACACAAAAACAATGTATTAGGTCTGGAAACATACCTCGTGCCTATATTTGCGCTTTACCCAATTTTAGCATTTTGCATGTTTTGATATTAATGTGGAACTCCAAAACCTCAAGTCAGCTTGACTTGATCTAGATTGATATGTCGGAGTTCCAACACCCTGCAAAGGTCATATAGAATGTATCCAAACATAGGAACAACCCAAACTAAAGATCAAGGTGAACTTAGCTCTTTTGGGTTGCTTCCAGTTCTGGTTTTGACACTACTTCTTCTTCTAGTGACCTTGTGCACTTCTTAGAGCTTGGTCTTGAGCCTTATGACTTACACCACATAACTATAGACATTTCCTCATTGGTTGTAAGTCACGTCCTTATGTAGTGATCCTTGATGTGCCGTAGCTGTTCTCAACTCGATCACCCTTGACTTTGCAAGCCTTCTTCTTCACCCTTGGCTTTGGGTTCCTCAGCCTCTTTGACTTTCTCTCATGCACTTGGTACCTCGAAGCTCTTCTTGCCTCCATCCTTGGCTTGATCAGTTGTCTCCGAGCTACACACCTGAGTCTCACTTTATGCAGTGTCCATCTTACTTGTGATGCCCATTATCTATCCATCATCTAGTCCTTGGACCATCACACTTGTTCACTTGTGTTGACCCCTGTTAGCTTTACATTAAGCACCTGTTCAACACTTGGCACACTTGTTAGTCCTTTAATTGAGTTGTCATCCAAACACCAAAACCCACAAGAGAGCTTTCAATCTCCCCCTTTTTGGTGATTGATGGCAACACAATTAAAGCTTACATAAGAGTGAAACTTAAAGCACAAATTTTGAGTTCTAAGATTGTAGAATGCTCCCCCTAAATATGTGCTTACATTAAAATCTTAGCTTTGGCCTTAAATGCCAAAATGCACATACTTAGGCTAAATCGAAGCATTGCTACACCTTAGCACCTGTGGGATGCATTGTGTCAGGGATCAAACCATGATGCGTATAACACACAAATGCACAGAATCAGAGTTAAACACCATTCACTTGAGTGGATATATCACAGGAATATCAACCTACCACTATTCATCATTAAGATACCAATTTAAACTAAGATACCAATTTAAAGCAATCTTAAAGCACCCGTTAATCTTAAAGCACCATTACTCTTAAGGCACCACTAGGAACGTGCCCGTGCGATGCCACGGAACATAAATTGCGACTCTTCAATGGACTTAGGGCCCTGGCGATGGGCGGCGTGAGTACAAATAGTGACGGCAAAATCTGTGATTAAATATAGATACAAAACGATATAAATATGTCTACCCAAATAGATTGAAATGGAATCGCACAAATAATTTCTAAAGAGTAAATATATAATGCTTAATCATAAGCAAATATGTTGACACCTTGTACACTAATCTAATCTTTTTTAACAATATTGTTAACTCTCTGTTGTATGTTTGCCGGGATGGCATATCTGCACGAATTGTCCTCGTAACTTAACAGTTCGATAATAAAGTTTCTTCGAAAAATCTTTGCATCCTACACATAAGACATAAGAGAACAAAACGTCAATTTATTATTATGTAACTGGAATGTATGTTTGAATATGAAAGGAACGTACTCTACTGAATAAGGTAGATAGCTTGGCCATAGCTTGTAGGATAAGGTAGCTGGTGTTAAGCCTATAGAATAATGTTTTGACAACTAAGTTATATGCAATAGAAATCATAGAAAAAATTGAAATTGCTAAGAAGATGGTACGGAGAAAATACTCTTTTAAGTCAATTGGAACACCAGTTTGAATTGTATGTTGCCACTTAAAAATATCCTTTGTCCATCCAGTACGTTTCTTGTTATAGGCAATCTTTGAGGCAGTGATAATCGCTTCTGCGAACCTCTTGTATGGCATGTGCTTACACCAATCTTGAGTAGGTGCAAAGTCAATAAAAGTGACGTGTTTTTTACCATGATCTATTACGAAAAGGGTGTAGCAACCGTTGAATTTTCATGGCATAAGAACCTACAAAATATCAGTCATTAGGATTGCAAAGAAGTGCCCTTTATAAATACATTTGAAATGAACTTATACTTACATATTTACAAGCCGTGATATAATAGTTCATTGATGGCCATCAGTCGAGTGTTTTTGTTAACTCTTCTGTTGTAGGGTCCTCATGGTACTTTAGCAGTTTACCAAAACCAATCATTCTCTGGATAAATATATATACATGACCACATGAGGATTAGATATATATATAGATAATATATATTGCTACATTATTGATTGGAAATAATGGTTGCAGAATCGTAAGTGAAATTTGAAAAAAAATCATAGCAACTCCTTAAAAAGTTGCAAGGGAAGTACAGGGACACTGAACAAGAGATGGGCTCGATGAATTCTCCCCATATTAGTCCTAGATTCATGTATCTTTGGACATGAATTCAAACATTCAAAAATACACTACCAATTTTTAAGCCGGACTGTTCTTCACTATGCTGCTGGAACTTCGCTCATTTTGTTTTCCTTAATATCCCCTTCAGTACATCTTTTCAAAGGAAAGGAAATGTGCTAAGATATCCTCTATATTCAACTGAGAAAAAAGACACCAAATTTTATATGACTAAGATAGTCCTAGATTCATGTATCTTTGGACATGAATTCAAACATTCGAAAATACACTTCCAATTTTTAAGCCGAACTGTTCTTTACTATGCTGCTGGAACTTCGCTCATTTTGTTTTCCTTAATCTCCCCTGCAGTACATCTTTTCAAAGGAAAGGAAATGTGCTAAGATATCCTCCATATTCGATGGAGAAAAAAGACACCAAAATTTATATGACTAAGATATCCTCCATAGTGAGCGGAAATCTCATTGATACTTACAAGAAACAGAAAAATGGAACAAGAAGAAGTCGCACTCAGGACAAGAGTAGAAGGGGACGAAACCCATGACAAAGATACTTAGATACATACAGAGATTGTGTGGCAGAACCTCCAAGTTATTGGGCCCACATGCACCTGTCCTTATCCCAAAGACCTCAGACGACCATGCATGTGCACCAGATAACTTAACAGGATCTGTCCGATTGCCCCAAGGACATCGGATAAACCACTTTCAACCAGAACCGCGGGATTAAGTAACACAAATCACACACACCAATATTTTTGCAGCGGAAATGTTATTACCAAATTTTACAAGTTACAAAAATTTTACATTATTTTATCGGAGTGATTATAAGTTTGAAATATATGCTAGCTCAAATGACCATCCTCAATAAGAAGTATGGAAGAAGAACTTAGACTTATAAGAAGGCCGAGCCCACCGGCACTTAACACCATCAAAAGCAGCACAACGTTAGAACCTGAAAAACAACAGGGAATAAAACCCTGAGTATGAAATTACTCAGCAAGACTTACCCGACTAAAGAAAAGACTCTCAAGGGTATGCTGGAATTGGGAATCAAGGAGAGGCTTTAGCAAGAATCAACTTAGATACTTTTGCAGAAATAGCTTACTAAAGTGAGTCCTTACTTTCAATATTTTAACGCCAAATTAAGTATTAATATACTCTATTTGCATCTAGTCTAATTTCACCATCCCATTAATCAGTACAACATGATTTTTGCTCATTAAGATTCCATCCATGACTTAGATTGCAGGGCAGTGACCAAGTCTTCAAAACCGCGAAGGTACGGCGATCCGAATCGATTATACTCAGCTGAGGATCTCCAATCACACGACATATGTAGCACTTAACCCTTGCATATGTCAACCCGCCACCGGGGTTCTTAAGACTAGATCAGTTCACGCAAACCGAGAGCACAGATACACCACCGTCCAGCCTCTTGCTACGGAGGGTACACGCTACTCTCACCACCGCTCCACGCCCATTTCGTGTTATCTTATTCTGGCCTTAGTCTGCCCGAGGCAAGGCTTACCCATGACGAGGCATGTGACCAGCTAAAGGGTCCTCGGTCATCCAAGCCTACATTCAGTATAATCCTTAATCAACCTGGGTAGAACATCACCTGTTCCTAGCCCAAGTCCCGATTTAAGTACTTCCACCCTTAGGATTGTTTGTATTCCTTAGGATGGAAAGAGCATCACAGGGAACTTTGCAGTAAGATCCCACCATGCTCCCAATGAAAATATATTCTTGCAGGTAGAAGTCATCTTTCCTCAGGATAACCCCTGAGCAAGGCCTTAACGCAAAAGACAACCTCTATCCACAAGATCTGAGCAGGGCTAAGCATTTTTGTAAATCATATTTTGATACTTCACCAGAAGTATCTATAAAGGTATGGATTTCAAGGAAGGCAATGCATCAAAGGGTTTCAAGCAACTCCTATAAACCTAATGCACATTTCACTAGACTTAAAGTGTGCGAAAATTATTTAAAAACACAAGGAAGGGGTTGCATGCACCGGGGCTTGCCTGAGTAACACTAGGTTAGTGTTTGTTAGGCGACGTCCGCTTGACAATCATCTTCAGGTTTGTACGTCAGCATCATCCTGCGGAGTAGCCCGCGCTTGGGGTTGACTTGGCTCGTCTTCCGCATCACGCGATTAATTAACGTACCTGAATGGAATGCATTATGCACATGAATGTATATCGACAGGGATATCAAAAACCCTAAATAGTGCTACGCGATGGCGAATTTAAACACCTAGCGGCGAGGCGTTGTACAATTTTGTACAGAAACACTAGTTATTAATATACGACTATGCGCAATAATTACGCTTCTCTAACCTAACGCAAACATCACCAACCACAAACTATACTCATGAAATACAAACAACTTATCAATTAATTAATTAAATCCTAAACTTATCCCTCGTTTTATAAATGATACTACATCGTTCACAAAGAACTATTTTAATTTTATTTCGCTCCTCACATATTTTACATGTCAACAAGTAATCAAACATTTCTTTATGTTATTTATTTAGTGCAATTGACACGACAAAATTCATCAGATGGGTATATGAAAAACTAAATCTATCCTTTACGTCGTCACCTCGCTAAAATATCCCTAAATTAATCTATCTTTCACATTACTAAATCTATCGTACTTCACTTATTTTTAACATTACCACAACGCGCCTGCGCTAAATATGAGAATTATTACGACTAATAATTTTAGTTAATCCAATCAGCAGATAAACTTACAAAAATTATAAATCGGCTCACCAGCATCAAACGCTACGCAATACTCGTACGAATGCTGATAAATCCTGGCTCGAGCTTTTTGTTGCGCACTTGGTGAATATCACGTTGCTGGCTCCGTCTTCACTTGACTCTTGGAATTTCTTGATGATGCACGGATCGACGACGACCTTCAATTGAAGTCTGGTGCGAGCTGGTGAGGTGGAGATCGAGCCGGAGATGACGGGTTTAACAGCTCGACGACAAATGCGAGCACGCACAAAACCCGATGGATGAGAAGCAGGCGCACACGGAGCAAGCAGCACGGATTTGAATCGTGGAGAAATTGCCCACGGCAAAACGAGCCGAGCAAGGAGAGCTCGCGAACTTTATGGCGGAATCAGCAGCAGCCGATGCCAGAGCGCACGGCGAGGAAGCTTCGCAGTCTGATGAGACCGTGGCCGAGCGAATTTTTATGTCGCGGATTAGGGAAAGGCTTGGCAAGTAGCGACGCGAGAAGCAAAGCGAGGTCACGGTCGGGTGGGCTCGGACACAAGCACACGCAACGTTTTGCCGTGTCCAGCGGGCGTCACGGACTCGATGACGATTGCAAGCAGTTTCGCGCGCACGACAACGCGACAGAGAAGAACTGAACCGAAAGCTTCGCGGCAGCACGCGCAGGAATAATGAAATGCTACGCGCGCGACGTAAAGGCGAGCAAGACGAACCGAACCGAGCGCACAGGGAAAACTTCAGAGCGCGTGTAGGGACTCCAGGTGACGGCGCTCGGCAAGAAGAAACAGAGCATGGCTGGAGCTTCGACGGCGGCCATGACGGAGAAACTCGGCGCGCAGAGCTGCACGGCGAGAGGAACGCGCAGCAGGGCGAACAGACCGGGCGCCATGGAAGCCGTGCGCGTGTGGGAGATCCGGCTGGGGCTAAAGCTTGGCCGGCGAGCAAAGAAGTTCACAGGGGCGGCGGCTGGGCGCAGGGCGAGCCATGGAGATGGGCGCCGAGCATCCAGGAGATGGGGAAGGGATGACCGGCGAAACGCAGGGCGAGACCACGGGGGCGACGGCCATGGATCCTGAGCGAGCGCAGGGATTCGTGCGCGTGGCCCTGGAAGCAAAAGCAACGCCGGCGAGCCAGGGAGCCACGTGGTCGGCCAAGCGCCATGGCCAGGCGGAGTTTGGAGAGGAGCTCGGCTGGAGGAGTGGAAAGCCGCGGCGCCATGGAAAGCAGCCAGAGGAAGAAGCTCGCTGGGACATTTTTCCAAGAAAGAAGAAGACAAGTGCCCGAGCACTGCGAGGATAAGTGCTGCGCGGTGAAGATAAAGGAGCAGGGGATGAGAACGGCTGACGCAGAGAGATAAGGATTCGTCGGATATTTTTTTCCAGGAAACGACCAGCAGCTAAAAAAAATCTGAACGACACTGAATTATCAGAAGAGAGAGAGGAGATAAGGAAGCTCGTGCGCTAAAGAAAAAAATCTATAACCCATGGTAATCGGCAAAGAGAATGGCTAGGGAAAAATAACAATGGCCAATCATGCATGACTAAACAAATCTTGGCGTATATGTTTTAGTAATGCTCCAAGCGACTTCAGGATAACAGACAAGCCATAGAGCGGTGCCTATAAAAAATCTGATTTCTCCTCCTATGAGGAAAGATAAATGTTTTCCTGTATTCCAAAATTAGGATTTTCGCGATGTGTAAACAGGTCAAACCAAACGAGATCGATAACAATATTTGGACACGATTTGATTTGGCGAATACTCAGGAGTCGGATGATTTCGTACCGTTAATTCACCTTTTTAGATCAAGGCGAGAAGCAACGGACCGAATTAAACTGATTCTGGCTTTGATATTTTAATTTACGACTAATCTCGTTGAAGTCAAACTGATTAGCAATTATTCGAGTCCGGCTTCGCGATTTTAATTTCCTCTGCGCGGTTCGACCGAAATCAGCCGAAACCAGAGCCGCTAATGTATACACGATTTTTGTCGTCGAAACAACGTGCTGAAGAATTAATTGGATTATAACCTCGCGCACGATTTTTCTCAGACAATACGCGATACAAATTATTTTGCCCCCAACACCTTAGTTGTCGAGTACAAATTAATTTGTCCGGGATAAAATCATCCGAGTGAGTCGGGCTTCCGAATTCGTATTCGCACGAGCGATGAATTTTAAATAATCACCGGACGCACCGATGTTCGGAACGACTACGTTCCGAATAACACGAAAATTTTGGAAGAGCCCGGATAGGTAAAAATAAAAACGACGTCGCACTCACGACAGACGGAACAGATGCGATATTAAAATCGCGATAGGCAAAAATAATTAGACCTTAGTGTCCGTCTTATTTACTGATATCACGTGCTTAAATTCGTACTCGTTGTCGAGCGGAATATAAACACCTGGGGTGTTACAGCCCTCCCCCTTAAAAGAATCTCGTCCCGAGATTCGGAGCGAAAGACTTTCAAGAGTGAAGAAGCAGGTAATCCCATGTCCATATCAGCGATAATCGTAAGGCAGTCCTAAGCGAAGACGAGTGTCTCAGAATGTCGTTTCTCTAGTGGACATAACATGTATCGCCATAAGCTAATTTAGAAATGTCCACTAATGGAGACGATATCTGCCAGAGGAACACATAAGGTTCCATGTGTGCAGTTTGCTTTTTCTGATGACACTGTACTATCTGAGTCTGTTGAGCGAGCGGTAATTACGCGATTTTACCCAACCAGAATCAGATGCACCATCTTGGGTAAAACACACAGAAAGAGGTTTACCAACAAGTGGTCATGATAAGTTCATAGCACACGTGACAAGTGCGGATGTCGAACAACATCACAGTTGACTCGTGGCTAGCCAGAAAATCCAAGTCCCTGAAAGGTGATATAGATTCGAGAGAATCACCAGTGGAGGGATCTGTAGATGCGGACTTTGCAACCAGTCCATTGTACCCAGTACTAGTCACGGCTCGAGTTGATCACACATGCTAGAAAAGTATACGTGAGGCGATCGAGGCATGACTAGAGCGATAATTAGGTGGTTATTAGTCGACTTAACTTGATTCGTGTAAGTACTTTCTTAGAATGGTTTGAACTAAAGTGAGTTTAGATAACTCGACAAATCGATCTCTAAGCTCAACCTTTGTTCACAATGCAGTTACAGGTTAGTAAAACCAACTCGTTAAACTACTTTTGACATTGAGCAAGTCCTCTCGGCACCATCGGTAAGCCAAGGGTCGAGAGTTCACATTTGCTAGCAAAAAGGCATGCATTTGTGTAGAAATCCATTTGGTCATGTTGTGCATCCGTTTCTTCATGCGAGATGAATTGACTTGGTTAGGAAATACAGGGATTAAACGAGAGAGCGATTGAACAAACTCCTGCATCTTAGCGGCAGGGAAAGCAAATCTCCATTTTGAGAGCTAATTAGTTGTCTTGCAACACTAACAAGCTCCAAGACTTCACGTTTACACAAAGGACGTAAAGGGAACTTGTATAAGGAGTCACTACCAAGATCAAGGGAAAAGAGACCACACATGAACGTGGTATTGCCCTTTCGATCCAACAGAGATGATAGATGTTGCTTGATCACTTCGACAAACAACACCGAAATTGTTTCAAGGAAGAGATCTACGAAAGATAATATATTAGTGTAGTTCCACAATGGATCATGACTAGAGACCTCGATACCAGCATGCGCCAAGCAGCATAACCTTGCGTGTACATTCACAAGGGGCTCTCAGTTTCGCTACGGCACCATAAGTCATTACCCATGACACCATTACCGAACTGGCGCCAATAAAGAATCTCACGTAGCAAAAACAGATTGTGCCAAGATACACATTGATATAGTCTCATAATGGATTATGACTACTAACTGTGATACCAGCGCGTGCCAAGTAGCGCAACCATGTGTATGCATCCACAGGAGGCCATCGATTTTGTCGCGGCACCATAAGTTTTAGTCACAACACCATTATTAGACATAACCAATAAGAAATCTCACGTGACACAAATAGACTAGTCAAGGATGACAACTTACAAAGAGTTACTCCACCTGTAAGAAAGGTTACAAGTAGAGAGTCAAAGAGATTATGGCCCAAGGAAATGAACAAGGCATGGCCATAACCTAAACTTGATGAAAGGAATACGATGGGAGACTGTTACTTCAGCCCCAAGCATATTTCTATGCCATCGCAACAACTACAAGTCAAGGATTAAGTGGGTATGCCTTCGATAGGTATGGGGAAACCAAAGGCATCAAATTCAAGAAAATGGTCGGACATGTCTTTCCTAGGTCAGGTTGACAAGGGATAAGATAATCCGCAAGGAGAGGCCAAACACAATAGAGACCTCAACCTGCACCAACTGAATAAGGGAATGGCTCTAGAAGGAGACATGACTTGAGATTTTTTTTAAGTCCGGGTACACTTTAGGTCTAACAAAGAAATTATCTACGCATTTATTTGTATGGGCTTTGTCATGGAGTAATAATGGACAATTCAAATTTGGGCATGGTTCACTAAATAAGAATATGGCCTAGTTTTGGGTTTAGGCAATCAAGTCACCAACCTTCTATCAGTACATCAAGCACAAGAGCAAACACCATTGACACTAATGGTCAAATCAAAATAGCCTGAAAGCTATCTAAACATGTAGCTTTAAGACACCATATTATTTACAATCAATGGTTACTGGAATAAAGATAAGAGGAGCATTTTGGGTGTATAGGTGACAAACATGATGCAACAATCAGGATGCATGCTCGTCCTACACGTCCTCACTGATTTTGCCAACATACTGTGGCAATAACGTTCTATATCGGTGGCATACGTTCTCTCTCGGTATTTTGCTAGTCGTCAACTACACATACGTTTTCGAGGTTAGTGTACCTGGAGAAAATTCCATCACAGCCCAATTCCCAGTGATGCAAGTCACACATGACAGTTTATCACAGTTTATACTCCATATATTTCTATATGGAGGCCAGCTCATCATTAAGCGCCGAGCCACGCATAGGCGCCGTTGCCACACTTTAACCATAGGGCAACTCATTATGGTAACTCACCTTCTTACCTGAGCGTAGGTGCGTCGTTACCAGTACATTACACTTCTCAGTATTCCCATGTCTGTATACCCATACACATCCATGGGGTACTGAATTCCCAGAAAAGTAAATACTCCACATCGCAGTCTTCATATATACATATGTAGAACATGTATATAATCGGACGCCACATTTAAACACTCCCCTAGACCGACGATTGTTCGGTCATGCTCTCACAACTCACCTTACCTGAGCGTCGATCCATTCAAAACTGAATGGCCTCAAAAATAACAATACACATGTATGCAATACCCACCCAGTTGTGGGTTATGGTTTTCAACTAAGCCACCTGATAGTCCTTAGTTTAGGGCTTAATAGAGGATGTCGCTAGCACTATAGTTTTTCAAAACTGTTTTTCAAAACCAAACAATGTGTTTAGTTGAAAATAGGTTTTTCAAAACCAAAACTTTTGTTTTGAAAATATGTATGTGATCGTATATACTTAATCCAGCTCCGATACCAGCCTGTGGCAGAACCTCCAAGTTATTGGGCCCACATGCACCTGTCCTTATCCCAAAGACCTCAGACGACCATGCATGTGCACCAGATAACTTAACAGGATCTGTCCGATTGCCCCAAGGACATCGGATAAACCACTTTCAACCAGAACCGCGGGATTAAGTAACACAAATCACACACACCAATATTTTTGCAGCGGAAATATTATTACCAAATTTTACAAGTTACAAAAATTTTACATTATTTTATCGGAGTGATTATAAGTTTGAAATATATGCTAGCTCAAATGACCATCCTCAATAAGAAGTATGGAAGAAGCACTTAGACTTATAAGAAGGCCGAGCCCACCGGCACTTAACACCATCAAAAGCAGCACAACGTTAGAACCTGAAAAACAACAGGGAATAAAACCCTGAGTATAGAATTACTCAGCAAGACTTACCCGACTAAAGAAAAGACTCTCAAGGGTATGCTGGAATTGGGAATCAAGGAGAGGCTTTAGCAAGAATCAACTTAGATACTTTTGCAGAAATAGCTTACTAAAGTGAGTTCTTACTTTCAATATTTTAACGCCAAATTAAGTATTAATATACTCTATTTGCATCTAGTCTAATTTCACCATCCCATTAATCAATACAACATGATTTTTGCTCATTAAGATTCCATCCATGACTTAGATTGCAGGGCAGTGACCAAGTCTTCAAAACCGCGAAGGTACGGCGATCCGAATCGATTATACTCAGCTGAGGATCTCCAATCACACGACATATGTAGCACTTAACCCTTGCATATGTCAACCCGCCACCGGGGTTCTTAAGACCAGATCAGGTTCACGCAAACCGAGAGCACAGATACACCACCGTCCAGCCTCTTGCTACGGAGGGTACACGCTACTCTCGCCACCGCTCCACGCCCATTTCGTGTTATCTTATTCTGGCCTTAGTCTGCCCGAGGCAAGGCTTACCCATGACGAGGCATGTGACCAGCTAAAGGGTCCTCGGTCATCCAAGCCTACATTCAGTATAATCCTTAATCAACCTGGGTAGAACATCACCTGTTCCTAGCCCAAGTCCCGATTTAAGTACTTCCACCCTTAGGATTGTTTGTATTCCTTAGGATGGAAAGAGCATCACAGGGAACTTTGCAGTAAGATCCCACCATGCTCCCAATGAAAATATATTCTTGCAGGTAGAAGTCATCTTTCCTCAGGATAACCCCTGAGCAAGGCCTTAACGCAAAAGACAACCTCTATCCACAAGATCTGAGCAGGGCTAAGCATTTTTGTAAATCATATTTTGATACTTCACCAGAAGTATCTATAAAGGTATGGATTTCAAGGAAGGCAATGCATCAAAGGGTTTCAAGCAACTCCTATAAACCTAATGCACATTTCACTAGACTTAAAGTGTGCGAAAATTATTTAAAAACACAAGGAAGGGGTTGCATGCACCAGGGCTTGCCTGAGTAACACTAGGTTAGTGTTTGTTAGGCGACGTCCGCTTGACAATCATCTTCAGGTTTGTACGTCAGCATCATCCTGCGGAGTAGCCCACGCTTGGGGTTGACTTGGCTCGTCTTCCGCATCACGCGATTAATTAACGTACCTGAATGGAATGCATTATGCACATGAATGCATATCGACAGGGATATCAAAAACCCTAAATAGTGCTACGCGATGGCGAATTTAAACACCTAGCGGCGAGGCGTTGTACAATTTTGTACAGAAACACTAGTTATTAATATACGACTATGCGCAATAATTACGCTTCTCTAACCTAACGCAAACATCACCAACCACAAACTATACTCATGAAATACAAACAACTTATCAATTAATTAATTAAATCCTAAACTTATCCCTCGTTTTATAAATGATACTACATCGTTCACAAAGAACTATTTTAATTTTATTTCGCTCCTCACATATTTTACATGTCAACAAGTAATCAAACATTTCTTTATGTTATTTATTTAGTGCAATTGACACGACAAAATTCATCAGATGGGTATATGAAAAACTAAATCTATCCTTTACGTCGTCACCTCGCTAAAATATCCCTAAATTAATCTATCTTTCACATTACTAAATCTATCGTACTTCACTTATTTTTAACATTACCACAACGCGCCTGCGCTAAATATGAGAATTATTACGACTAATAATTTTAGTTAATCCAATCAGCAGATAAACTTACAAAAATTATAAATCGGCTCACCAGCATCAAACGCTACGCAATACTCGTACGAATGCTGATAAATCCTGGCTCGAGCTTTTTGTTGCGCACTTGGTGAATATCACGTTGCTGGCTCCGTCTTCACTTGACTCTTGGAATTTCTTGATGATGCACGGATCGACGACGACCTTCAATTGAAGTCTGGTGCGAGCTGGTGAGGTGGAGATCGAGCCGGAGATGACGGGTTTAACAGCTCGACGACAAATGCGAGCACGCACAAAACCCGATGGATGAGAAGCAGGCGCACACGGGGCAAGCAGCACGGATTTGAATCGTGGAGAAATTGCCCATGGCAAAACGAGCCGAGCAAGGAGAGCTCGCGAACTTTATGGCGGAATCGGCAGCAGCCGATGCCAGAGCGCACGGCGAGGAAGCTTCGCAGTCTGATGAGACCGTGGCCGAGCGAATTTTTATGTCGCGGATTAGGGAAAGGCTTGGCAAGTAGCGACGCGAGAAGCAAAGCGAGGTCACGGTCGGGCGGGCTCGGACACAAGCACACGCAACGTTTTGCCGTGTCCAGCGGGCGTCACGGACTCGATGACGATTGCAAGCAGTTTCGCGCGCACGACAACGCGACAGAGAAGAACTGAACCGAAAGCTTCGCGGCAGCACGCGCAGGAATAATGAAATGCTACGCGCGCGCGACGCAAAGGCGAGCAAGACGCGAACTGGACCGAACCGAGCGCATAGGGAAAACTTCAGAGCGCGTGTAGGGACTCCAGGTGACGGCGCTCGGCAAGAAGAAACAGAGCATGGCTGGAGCTTCGACGGCGGCCATGACGGAGAAACTCGGCGCGCAGAGCTGCACGGCGAGAGGAACGCGCAGCAGGGCGAACAGACCGGGCGCCATGGAAGCCGTGCGCGTGTGGGAGATCCGGCTGGGGCTAAAGCTTGGCCGGCGAGCAAAGAAGTTCACAGGGGCGGCGGCTGGGCGCAGGGCGAGCCATGGAGATGGGCGCCGAGCATCCAGGAGATGGGGAAGGGATGACCGGCGAAACGCAGGGCGAGACCGCGGGGGCGACGACCATGGATCCTGAGCGAGCGCAGGGATTCGTGCGCGCGGCCCTTGAAGCAAAAGCAACGCCGGCGAGCCAGGGAGCCGCGTGGTCGGCCAAGCGCCATGGCCGGGCGGAGTTTGGAGAGGAGCTCGGCTGGAGGAGTGGAAGGCCGCGGCGCCATGGAAAGCAGCCAGAGGAAGAAGCTCACTGGGACATTTTTCCAAGGAGGAAGAAGACAAGTGCCCGAGCACTGCGAGGATAAGCACTGCGCGGTGAAGATAAAGGAGCAGGGGATGAGAACGGCTGACGCAGAGAGATAAGGATTCGTCGGATATTTTTTTCCAGGAAACGTCCAGCAGCTAAAAAAAATCTGAACGACACTGAATTATCAGAAGAGAGAGAGAGGAGATAAGGAAGCTCGTGCGCTGAAGAAAAAAATCTGTAGCCCATGGTAATCGGCAAAGAAAATGGCTAGGGAAAAATAACAATGGCCAATCATGCGTGACTAAACAAATCTTGGCGTATATGTTTTAGTAATGCTCCAAGCGACTTCAGGATAACAGACAAGCCATAGAGCGGTGCCTATAAAAAATCTGATTTCTCCTCCTATGAGGAAAGATAAATGTTTTCCTGTATTCCAAAATTAGGATTTTCGCGATGTGTAAACAGGTCAAACCAAACGAGATCGATAACAATATTTGGACACGATTTGATTTGGCGAATACTCAGGAGTCGGATGATTTCGTACCGTTAATTCACTTTTTTAGATCAAGGCGAGAAGCAACGGACCGAATTAAACTGATTCTGGCTTTGATATTTTAATTTACGACTAATCTCGTTGAAGTCAAACTGATTAGCAATTATTCGAGTCCGGCTTCGCGATTTTAATTTCCTCTGCGCGGTTCGACCGAAATCAGCCGAAACCAGAGCCGCTAATGTATACACGATTTTTGTCGTCGAAACAACATGCTGAAGAATTAATTGGATTATAACCTCGCGCACGATTTTTCTCAGACAATACGCGATACAAATTATTTTGCCCCCAACACCTTAGTTGTCGAGTACAAATTAATTTGTCCGGGATAAAATCATCCGAGTGAGTCGGGCTTCCGAATTCGTATTCGCACGAGCGATGAATTTTAAATAATCACCGGACGCACCGATGTTCGGAACGACTACGTTCCGAATAACACGAAAATTTCGGAAGAGCCCGGATAGATAAAAATAAAAACGACGTCGCACTCACGACAGACGGAACAGATGCGATATTAAAATCGCGATAGGCAAAAATAATTAGACCTTAGTGTCCGTCTTATTTACTGATATCACGTGCTTAAATTCGTACTCGTTGTCGAGCGGAATATAAACACCTGGGGTGTTACAGATTGAAGGCCTGAAGGAGGGTCGTCGTGGTCGTACAACCACAGAGGGAGATCTCGTTGTCGCTTCCATTTGAGATAGGGGCGACCGTCCGCGCCGGGTGGAGCCAAATCATGGGGAATTGCCGAAGCACAGAGGAGGGGTTGTTGGATGTGTCATCAGAGGGAGGGCGAGTGGATCTGTCATCAGTAAGACAGAAGATGCGGGGCCGGGCTCAAGTTGGCGGCTGGTGCGGACAGCTCCGTTTGAGGCCGAGGGGCGGATATTGGCGCGTGGAGGATGAGGACCATGGCTGTTTGTCACACCCGGGTTTCGGGGCACCAAGACCCGGGCGCGAACATAAACACCAGGTATGCTGGGACCAAGTCTCACACATATGATGTATAGTGGCACAGGATCGAATGTCACAACTTTATATATAACAGGAGTTCTATACAAAATAAATAATTACATTATAAGGAGACAACGGTCCAGCAACCCAAAGTTGACTGGGAGACGACGACCTAGACCTCTCGCGAACTCGTCACAGCATCCTCCAAGCGCTTCATCCTGCGGTACCTGTTCTTGACCTGTGGGGGGTGTGAGACAGCAAGAGTGAGCTCACATACGTTCATAGCTCAACAAGTTGTGGGGAATAATGTGCATGAACCCACCAAAGGTGGGAGCTCACGTGAAGTGTAAGGCTTACCAAAGAGGATGGTTGAAGCTGAGCATTGCTTTTAAAGTTGGTCAAAATTTTATTAGCAATTACTAAGTATAAGTAAATACCAACCCAATTAAATAGTAGAACAAAAGTAACATCACCTGCGATGCAATGCATATGACATATTGAATTTAGTTCCATAAATTAATCATGTGAGGGTCCGAGCTGCTCATGACCGTGAGCACGGCTAGTATACCAGTTTTACACTCTGCAGAGGTTGCGCATCTTTACCCACAAGTCGTGTTACCCATCTGCCAAGAGACGGCCAATCCCATACACCTCTACCGAGGAGGTGAGGCAGGGTAACACTACGAGGCCTTTACAAAGTTCCACTAGCTTCAGAAAACCCGCTACAGTTTATAGGAAGTTCCAATGCAGGAATCCCTTGCAGGACCGCCATCACAGCAAAATCCTCCCGAGGGCCTCCCTAGCAGGAATCCCTTGCAGGACCGCCATCGCAGCAAAATCCTCCCGAGGGCCTCCCTACACTGACCACTCCCCTACTGCCCTTGCCCCTTTCGGGTAAGGTAGTCTTCCACTAGCTTTCCTAATTAATCAGCCAAGGGCGTCCCATTAAACCCTTGTGGTAGCACTGTTTTCCCGGGTGGTCGCTCCATGTTCCAATTAACATAATGATCTTATCATGAACAGTAAATAACAACTGATAACAAAAGTATGAATAATATGTATCTCAATGCCCAAATCCACATATAGCACTAGCAAGTACTACCCATAAAGTTTAGTGGTAAACAAGGCATAAAGATAGACAAACTAGGGTAACCTATTAGGTCCCATCAAATTAACCTATGCAGATCATTATGATTAATTAGAACGTGAGTGGGTAAAAGAAGTGATCAAGGGCACAACTTGCCTGGGACTTGAGATTCCAGGTACCAACTTGCTCTTCAGGTGACACGTGTCCTCACTGCTAAACGTAGCAATACAGACAAACATGGTATATACAAAATTAACATCACACCAAACATAAGAATAAACTGCGTAATAGTAATCTACACGTTGCTACGAGATCGTAGAAACAAGAACCACTAAATTCGGAACTACGGTTATTAAGTTATGATTTTCCGAAATTATTTAGCACCTAGAATAGATTAATTTAATTGAGAAATCTTAATTCAAGTTTCATGGTTAACAAAGGTACTAGATGATAAACAATAATCTTACAAAATTATAGGAACGGGAATGAGTCAAAAAGGAGTTAAAATGTATTTTCTAGGAATTAAAGAAATTTCTGGGATTAATTTTGCACTATTAATCATTTTCTAAATGAATTTCCATATTTAATTATCTGTTTCTTTAGCTCTCTGGATGGCGCGCTAAAATCAGAGGAACACAGGGGCCTAAATCATATATTTCCTAACACTCAGGATATACCCTATGAGGACTGCGGGTTGATTTGTGTTTTTGTCAGGGGCTCATTTATAAATCTACAGAGCCGAAGGGGTATCTTGTATCCTGAACCGTCCGATTAGAAATCAACGTCGAGGATCGCTTAATATTTTTAAATGAACCGGTACGCTATATGAATCGTTGGATTAGGGATCCACGGTTCAGATGTTTAAAACACCAGATCAACCCGGGGTCGCACATCCCACGATCAACGGCCGTGACGAGTCCTGGCCGAACCGGTATCTACTTCTAATCTGGACCGTTGGATTCGGATCACGCGGCCACGGTATCATCTTCTCCCATCATCGCACCAGGGCCGTCTATTAAGAGATCTACGGTCCGGGCACGCCATCATCCACGAGCTCCCGCGTTACGGCCGCGCACCCAGAGCCACGGCGGCGCCATAAGTCCGGCGACTAATTCATAATCCACGAGCGCGCTAATGCATATAATACTGTAATACCCAAAAGTGTACATATTAAAGATAGAGGGAATTCCTTGGTATTGTGTGAATTCTATCAGCACATGAGAACACTCACATCTAAATTGAGTAACTAATTAGTGTCACCCAAAATATTTTGTGCATCATGCTGGCTTTTCATTTCTGTGTGCATTTTGTGACAATACAAAAAAATAATGTAAAAAAAAATACCAAAGTTCAAAGTAGAATTTAAGAGTTAAAAGGGAAAATTCAAGAATTTAAAATGAGATAGAGAAATAGAGAGGATATAAAAAAAATATATATAAATAATATATATAAACATATATCCAAAATGGAATTTTATTGGCGCAATGTAATCTAATAATAAATTTGTCACAAGTTGGAATTTAAAATTTAAAATTTGAATTTGGGAAATAATGGAGAAAGAAAAAAAAAACAAAATATATAAAAGAAAATCAAAAGAAAACCCAACTCAGCCGTGTGGGCTGGATTTCAGGCAACTGGCCCATCTCCCCTTTACCCCCGTGCGGCCCACTCTTCCCCGCGCCTCGCACTGACGATGGGGGGGCCACTGGTCAGCGTGTCCACCCGGTTTGTCTCATGGCGTCGCTTCCACGCGGGCTGTGGCGGAACTGTCCGAATTATTCCAACTTAAGTGCCCAAGCCCTGCCTTAGAGGCTAGACCACACTTAAATGGGAATAACCCGTCAACTCCTCGGATCTAGTCCGACACGGCCACTGACAGGATCAAGTACCACAGTCTCACTCGATGGTGAGTCACAGAGCAAATACAATAAAGCATAAAACCATACATGAAAGAGTATTAAATTATTACATCACCATTGTCATCATCGGAGTTTTCGCAAAAGTAACCATCATTGTTTTTGGAGTGCAGCGGAAAATAAACTAACGATAAATAACTGGGAGGATGGGGAAGCCTGTCCCATCACTCCTCATGCTCCTCCTCAGCCGAGGCAGGGTCCCACTCGACAGTCCAACCCGGTGGCAGGGTGGATGGCCAAGTCACTCCAGCAACCATGTCCTCCAGAGAACCTGTAAAATTGTGCCACAAGCAAGGCTGAGTATACTAATACTCAGCTAGACTTACCCGGTGTGAGGAGTCTATACTCCTCTACCTCTAGACATGCAGCTGTTTGGCTGTGGGGTTTGTTTGCCAAAAGCACTAGCTGAGTTTCTAAATCAAGATTTTAACTTAGTCAAGATTAAGTGTGACTCTCTTAAGGCTAAAAGTGTACTATCTATTCATACATAGTAGCAAGCATTATTAGCAATCAACAGTTTGTATTATCTCAACCAGTTCCACTTGTTACTCAATGTAGCAGCATGGATCAAGCAGTCTCATTGGCTGCGAGAAGCAGACGATTCGAATCGAGTTTTATCCTTGCAAGGTAAACCTAAACACACGACATGTAGGGGCACTCCGTCCCCACACACATCAACCGTCCCCATCGATTCCCCGTCAGCAGATCAGGGCTCACCGCCTTGGCGTACAATGCCTCACTGACCCCGACTGGCCGTCGTGCAGTGACCGCACTTGTACCCACCATAACCGGAATGGGAGACTACGTCTCAGGTCGCGTGAGGAGGTATGTCCACTGCCAGGTTCACTCAGGTACTAGGCTTACCGATTTACCATATTTCTCGGGATGTGTTTAGTACGTTCAAACGCTTGACTCACGGTACCACACCTTAATCCTTAATCAACTTTTTATCCCGTGAACAACCAATCCCCATGGATTGTTGCCCACAACCAACATCAGTATGATAGGAAAGTGGATACAACCAATTCCTGATTTCGCGCGAGTGCTAGAAAAATCACTCGACTTCTACCGAGATCCTACTTAATAAAGCAGCTACTCGACTTAGCATACTAGTATTCATCTCAATAGGATTCCTGAGATCATGCAACTAGGGTTTCAAACAATTCCTACACCTAAGTGCACAATCAATCCTACAATCATTAAGTGAAGTAAAATAGCATAATTAACAGGTTATGCATAAAACCGGGGCTTGCCTTCCAAAGCAGTGGCAGGCAGGTCCTCTGGTGCAGGCTCTGGTGCTGGGTCTGGGGCAACCTCCTGGGCAGCTCCTTGCTCCGGCACGAGGACGTACTCTCCGTCAGCAAGATTACAGTCTATCGAAATGCAATGAACATGTATGTCATGATTATGCAAAACTTAAGAACATTAAGCTACAGAATTCAAGTTAAGAATTTAACTTAGGGCTTCTTGGTTACGAGGGTCTTCTAGTGGTAGTCATAGACTTATTACTTGTTAGTTTTAGGTTTTCTCTCTAAAATACATATTGGATTTGTATTGCCTCTATAAATTTCAGTGGTCAATTATAAAGATCTTAAGAGGACATTAAGTTCCATCATCCAATTTCCCTTCTTAATTTCCACCTAGGGTTTCTAGTAGGGGTTTTGAACTATGATAGTAGTTTAAAAATTTCCAAAAATTCTGTAAAAATTACAGTGGGTGGTCACTGGCTATACTAGCTTGTTTTGAAAATTTGAGGCTTAAAGTATAAAAGCTAATCTTTAAACAAAAATAACAATGGTTAGGTAAGTGGGGCCACTTTATATTACAAGTCCTTTATTAAAGTGGTTTCTGACCTAATGGTTATTTTTGCTGGCCTCTAATAGTGATAAAAAGCTCTTGTACCAAAAATGGCAGAGAGCTACAAGGTGGTTAATTAATGGTGAATTTTCTAAACTTTGGTGCACAAGAGTGATTAGAACTAACTTGTCATTTGAAAAATATCAAACAACAGATTTCAGATTTTTCTTAAGTTCTTATTACCAACACATTAGTTATCCTAAGGTTTGGGGAGGTTTCACCTTAGGGATATTTTTGTAGGGTTTTTCTAAGTTATTCCTATTCTCTTCATTAAAAAGGTATCTTGTTTATTTTACACTACAACAGGGTATGACATATTTTTCCAGTGAACTACATTGACTAAGTATCTTAACAAAAATAGGTGTGCCCTCTGGTTCATCATGTATATCACCCTTTCTATTTTTCTTAAACTTAAGCATATTATAGAAGAAGGGGTTAAGATTATCTTAAAGTAATAGACAGAGAGGTTTAACATTTTTAACTGAGTTAGTGAGTGAATATAAACTTCTCCAAATTTTTCTAACCCTGGTTAAATAGTGCAACTATTTTTCTTGCTATTATTAAGCTTTTGGCCAAAACTGAAAATAAAACAGAACCTTGTATTTTTCTCTAGTTCATATGGGGTTTTATATTTTTCTTAGACAGGTTACATTATTTAGAGTCTGGCAAAATTGGTTTGACTAAATTTGGATGATTTAAACAAAAGTTATGCATTTTCAAAGTTGATGTCCCATTTAAAAACAGATTTACTTAAGGTTTTCTGGAAAAACCAGTTTGCACCGAGACCCCTAAGGTTAATTTGATTCAACTCTCGCAGATCTACCCTCGGGTTACTATTCACCTGAGTCTTTGGCTTTGCACTTAACCCCCTGGGTTTCTCTCCCTCTCACCCGCGGTCCCTCCCCCAATCCAAACAGTGGCCGTAGAAAAAGAAAGGACGGCGCGGCTTACCGGCGACGAGGGAGGTCCGGCGAGGTGGTCAGCGACACTCGGGAGGTTGCGGCGGTCACGTCGATGTGCGGGTCGCCGCTGGAGGTGGTCGGAGCTGCTTGGTCCACGTGCGCAGGCGGGCGAGCTCGTCGGCGGCGTGCGCTCCGGCCTATCCACGGCGGTATGGTTCAATCCAGGGGTACGAGGAGCATCACGGGATGACGTAGAGGCCATACACGCAAGGAATCGAGAAATGGTGGAGGGATTTACCCGGTCCACGCGCGCCGGCGGGTTCTTGAAGTCCGGCGAGCGCGATTCGGCCACTCCGGTGATGCAGGCTCTCGGTTCAAGCTTGAGCAAGGCTCACGGCTTCACCAGGAAGCTAACTGAAGGCTGGGATCGAACGGAGGGAGGCTGGAGAGGGGTTGGTCACGATGGTGGTCTTTGGCCGGCACTGGCGGGCCGCGGGGAGGTCGCCGGAGGCGAGGGCTGGCCTGGGCGAGTCCGGTGAGGTACTTAGGAGGCACTGGGGGAAACAACCGAGCGCTGGGGTGGGTTTTATAGGCGCGGACGCGGCCGAGGCGCCGGCTTGGCCCGGGTGCGGCGCGGGGCGCGCGCGGGTGTGCTCTGGCGCGGCAGAACACGTCGAACACGTGGCGGTTGGTTTCTTCCAGTGTTCAAACGTCGACAGAGGTCGCAAACGTGCGAATCTTTGCAAAGGTTCGGCGCAGACCTCTTCCTGGCACCTAGGGCTATCACTCAACTGTGAGGAGTCGGGGCAGATACGGCCTAGGGAGGGAGATCTTTGAATGCCAAAACAGGTGTGTCACACTGGGCACTTCGCGACAAAAGCCATGCCATGGCATGTCAAACGTCTGAGTCTCGGGCTCAACTTTTTCCAGTGGGTGCCCCAGGTTGTATGCCACGTTTTTGGTATAGATCACAAGTGGATTTGATGCCATCTTCAAGGTGAACACGGCTGATCCTTAAACTAGGGTCAAAAATGGACTTAGAGAGGAATGGGGAGCTCTAGCTCTCTCTCCACTTGGAGATTTGAAATGGGGTTTCTCCAGGGGCCTTTTTGCAATAATTCCTTCCCCTAAATGCTGGTTACAAGTCACTTAAGGTTTGGGTAAAAGTTACACATGTTTTACCCACTTGATCACTCTCTTTCCCCCCCTTACTTAGGGTTTAGGAAGGTATGGCTTTGAAGAAATCTAGGGTTCTTCCCCCCCTATTATCCAAGATAGTAAATGTACAAGGACTTAGGGTAAAGTTTCTCATGTCATGTGCAACTTAATCATAACATGAGCCCCAAGATTCTTATGTGCTGCCCTAAGCCTTTATCTTATGTGATCACAGCTTCTAGTGCCAAAGTGGCTCTAGCCAGGGTAACACCTGGGTGTTACAACCCTCCCCCCTTAAAGGAATCTCGTCCCGAGATTTAGGTAGAGTTCCTTGGAGGGGTGCTTGAGGGGGTGATGGTGGTGTCTCTCCTTTACCCAAGTCTCTCTTGTTAACTGCTCTTCGAATGTCATCCTCTTTGCAACTTCAGAAGGAAGCCCTTCTTAAGTTGTATCCATAACTTAGACTATCCTTATTATCTAAGTTTTTCTGATAATTGTATTCAAAGGGCAGGTGGGGGGGTGGGGTTTTGGGGTTACGTACCGGCTCCTTTGGGTAGAAAGTCGGGGAAGCGAGAGCGTAGAAAATCCTCCGTCTCCCATGTAGCTTCTTCTGTTGAATGATGACTCCACTGAACCTTATACATTCTGATCGACCTTGCCCGAGTTGATCTTTCCTTCTGATCCAATACCTTGACGGGGTACTCCTGGTAGGACAAGTCTGGTTCTATCTCAATATCTGGTTCTGGTAGCACTTCAGTGGGTAGACGAACACATTTCCGCAGCTGAGACACATGGAACACATTGTGGATTGCGGACATATGGGATGGTAATTCCAATTGATAGGCTACGGGTCCACAACTTTTCTCGATCTTATAAGGTCCAATGTAGCGAGGGGCCAACTTGCCCTTGATCCCGAATCTCTGGACACCTTTAGTTGGTGATACCTTAAGATAGACATGATCTCCCACCTCAAACTGCAGTGGCTTCCGTCTCTGGTCATGATAACTCTTTTGCCTGGCCTGAGCAGCTTCTAAGTTCTTCCTGATGACTCTAACCCTTTCCTCTGCTTCAATTACCAAATCTGGCCCAAATATTTCCCTTTCTCCTGCTTGAGACCAATTTAGCGGGGTTCTGCATCTTCTCCCATATAAGGCCTCAAAAGGTGCCATCTTCAGACTGGACTGATAACTGTTATTATAAGAGAATTCTGCCAAAGAGAGACACTTATCCCAATCCTTTCCATAATGTAATGCACATGCCCGCAACATGTCTTCCAATATCTGATTCACTCTTTCTGTCTGGCCATCAGTTTGAGGGTGATATGCGGAGCTTCGGATTACGTGGGTCCCAAGTGATTCCTGTAATTGCTCCCAAAATCGTGCCACAAAAGGTGCTCCTCGGTCAGAGACTATGGTCCTTGGTATCCCATGCAGACGAACTACCTGGTCGATGTAAATTTCCGCATACTTCTCCGTCCGGTGGGTAGTGTGCACTGGTAAGAAATGAGCCGTCTTGGTCAATCTGTCCACAATAACCCATATGGAATCATGGTGCCGGGAGGTATTGGGCAATCCCACTATGAAATCCATGCAAATGTCCTCCCATTTCCAAGATGGTATGGGAAGGGGTTGCAAAGGGCCTGCTGCTTTCAGATGACTAGCTTTTACCCTCTGACAAGTGTCACATTCTGAAACGTATTTGGCAATTTCCCTCTTCATCCTGGTCCACCAATAAAGAGGTCTGAGATCATGGTACATCTTGTTGCTACCAGGGTGCATGGAGAACTTAGAAAGGTGAGCTTCATCTAATATCTTCCTTCTGAGCTCTGGATTCTTGGGAACAACCAATCGATCTTCAAACCATAAAATTCCCTTGCTGTCCTGACGGAAACATTTGTATTGCTCGGCCTTTTGCTTGATCATATCCTTGATGATCTGAACACCCTTATCCCCAAACTGTGCTTGAGCTATTTGTTCTTGCAGTGTGGGCTCCACTGCAATATATCCCAATTCACCGGAAAGAACAACTTCCAGGTTCAGTTTGCACAACTCATCACACAAGGTGGTGATTCTTGCATCCATGTTCATGCAATTACATTGGGCTTTTCTGCTCAAGGCATCTGCCACAACATTGGCCTTGCCCGGGTGGTAATGCACCTCCAAATCATAGTCCTTGATTAATTCCAACCATCTCCTCTGTCTCATATTCAGATCTGCCTGAGTGAAAATGTACTTGAGGCTTTTGTGATCGGTGTAAATGTTACAGTGAGCTCCCATCAAGTAGTGTCTCCATATCTTGAGAGCATGAACTACTGCTGCCAACTCCAGATCATGTGTCGGGTAATTCTGCTCATGAGGTCTAAGGGCTCGGGAAGCATAAGCAATCACTCTGTTCTCTTGCATCAACACACAACCCAATCCGGTACCGGAAGCATCACAATAAACCTCAAATGGCTTGGTGTTGTCGGGTTGAGCTAGCACTGGGGCTGTTGTCAAGTGTTGCCTCAGGGTATGAAAAGCATCTTCACACTTTTGGCTCCACTCAAATTTGGCTCCCTTCTTCAATAGTTCAGTCATTGGCTTGGCAATTCTAGAGAAATCCGGAATGAATCGTCGGTAATATCCTGCCAATCCCAGAAAACTCCTAATCTGCTTTACTGTAGTCGGGGGTTTCCAGTCCATCACTTCTTGCACCTTCTCAGGATCAACTGATATCCCATCCTGAGAAATTGTGTGACCCAAGAATTTTATTTCTTTCAGCCAGAACTCACACTTGGACAACTTAGCATATAACTGATGGTCGCGAAGTCTCTGAAGCACAATATGCAGATGCTCCGTGTGTTCATCTTCATTCTTGGAATAAACCAGAATGTCATCAATGAAGACAACCACAAACTTGTCCAGCTCTGGCATAAATACTGAGTTCATCAAGTACATGAAATAAGCCGGGGCATTGGTTAGCCCAAAAGACATCACCAGAAACTCATAGAGTCCATATCTGGTAGAGAAAGCCGTCTTGGGAATGTCACTGGCGCGGATCTTGATCTGATGGTAGCCCGAGCGAAGGTCTATCTTGGAGAATACCTTGGCTCCCACCAATTGATCAAACAGAACATCAATGCGGGGTAACGGGTACTTGTTCTTGATAGTCACCGCATTGAGAGGGCGGTAATCAACACACATCCTCAAGCTCTCATCCTTCTTCTTCACGAACAAGGCGGGACATCCCCATGGTGAAGTGCTTGGACGAATGAATCCCTTGTCTAGCAACTCTTGCAATTGTTTCTTCAGTTCTGCCAACTCTGCGGGAGGCATCCTATAAGGTCTCTTGGAGATAGGAGCAGTCCCGGGTTGCAATTCAATGGCAAACTCAATGTCTCGGTCAGGTGGCATCCCTGGCAATTCATCCGGGAAAACATCGGGGTAGTCGCAGACCACTGGGATCTGCCTTACTGGAGACTCTGCCATAACAAAGGCACAAGACTGGGCATCACCCTGGTTGGGTAAATACAAAACAGTCTCGCCATAAGCAGGAGAATGAATTTCAACGGCTCTGGCTGCAATATCCAATATTGCCTGATGTTTGGCCAACCAATCAGTTCCCAAGATGATATCCACACTATCCAGTCCCAAAATAAGAAGGTCAGTTTTAACTATCAAACTACCAAACTTTATGGGCACATGCCTGCTGATTTGATTTGTGGCAATCCTGCCTCCTGGGGTTGAAATGGTAATAGCCCCGTGGGTGTGGCAAAAAGGCAACTGGCACTTGACACTAAATTTGGCACTGACAAAACTATGCGATGCACCAGAATCAAAAAGAATAGTAGCAGGAAAATTTAAAACTGTAAAGATACCAGTCATGACGGGTGCTCCCTCTGGTATGTCAGCCATGGTAGTGAAGTTCAGCTTGCCCTGCCTCACTTGCACTTTCTGCCTCTTCCCCTGGTTCTGGTTGACATTTTGCCCCTGCCTCTGCTGATTCTTGGGACAATTCTTGGCATAGTGCCCAGTACTGCCACAAGTGAAACACCGGTTATCATTAGCCTGGCGGTACTGTTGCTGCTGGTTGTTCCTCTGAACTGGGAATTGGGCACGGTTAGGTGCCTGCTGCTGTTGCTGCTGCTGCTGCTGTGGTGGCCTGATCACCCACCTTCCCTGCTGCTGCTGGGGTCCCCTGCTCTGGGAGTCAGACACAATCCTGAAGCGCTGGGGCTGGGACGAGGGTCCGGCCACAGGGGTCTTCCTCTTCTTCTCCGCCTGCCGAGCCAAGATGCAGTCTTCCTGGGAGATGGCCATGTTGACCAACTCATTGTAACTGTTGGCCCGGACGGTGTTGAGACGGTCACGGAGCTTGGTGTTGAGCCCTCTCCTGAATCTGTCTCGCTTCTTCTCATCCGTATTTGCATGGTATCCGGCATACTGACACAGATCGTTGAAGGCCTGGGCATATTGTAACACTGTCCTGCTGCCCTGAGTAAGTGCCAGAAACTCGTTGAGCTTCCGGTCCATGATGCCAGCGGGAATATGATGCCCTCTGAAAGCGGCCTTGAACTCCCTCCACTCCACCTCTCTGCCATCCGGCTGCATAGCCAGAAAATGGTCCCACCAAGTCCTTGCGGGTCCGCGAAGCTGCTGTGTGGCGAACCTGACCTTGGTGACCTCCGAGCAAGCCCCATGGAGCAATGGGAACTTGGATTCTACCACCCTTAACCACACATCTGCATCCAGTGGGTCCTCCGACCTGGTAAACAATGGCGGCTGGGTGCTGAGAAACTCCTGGTAAGTAGCAGCGACGGGGTGACGCTGATGGTCTCCACCATACTGCTGAGGGGGTGGCTGCCGCTGAGCTAGCTGCCTCAGAATCTCATTCTGCTGGGCCATGAGCTCCTGCAGAGTGGGAGGCGGTGGCGGTGGAGGAACGCGCTCATTCCGGCCACGACGCTGCCTCCCAGCCATCTGAAAAAGTCACATGGTTGCTTAATAACACATCTCCAAGCTTAAGGTTCGAACATGGTAGGGGAGTCAAAGTAATTGATAGATTCCAAATAAAACAAATGAAAACGTGATCCTTCCATCCGAATTTAAATTACCATCAGTCATCCCTAAACATCCAAAAGAGTTTTTACTACTGGTTACATCAAGGAATCAAAAGACTCAACTCTACCTAGCCTAGTACCCTAAGGGTGCAAAAGCTAAGCTAGCGGCGAGGAGTCCAACTATCATCAATTTCTAGCATTAGTCTGGCCTCTACTGAGCGAACGAGGCGACGCTAGACTCGGGGGAAGGTGGTCTCCCTGAGCCAGCGGTGTCTACACTGGAGGCAGACTCGTCTCCTCCCTCGATGTCGACGTCCTCGTCAGCCTCCGCATCATGGATCTCTTGGTGATGCATGTCCAGATGCGCATTAGCCTCTGCTAACTGCTGCTGAGTGTTGAGGAGCTGATCCTCGAGGACCTCTATGGTATTCTCCCTGGTACCCACCAGCTCTTCCAACTCATGAGCCTCGTCAGTCAGCTGCTCCACCTGTAAATCCTTCTCCACCAGCTCCTGGGATAAATCCACCACGAGCTCCTCCCGGTTATCCAGGGTGATCTTGGTGTCCTCCAGCAATGCCATCAGGTGGGACATGGCCTCCCCACGCATCACTTGCAGACGATACAGAGCGTTCATGCACCGTACCGACAAGTGTGCCGTGTGGCCTGGGTAGAGAGCCCAGATGTCCTTGGCATGCTCCACCCGGTCCTTCCACATCGGGTCGTCCTCCTTCTCCGCAGGGAACAGCCCAATGGGGTGAGTAGCCAACTCCAAGGGGTGAAATCCACAGAAGGTGGTCAGTCCATGCAGAGCGATAGCCTCAATAGTGTCCTCAGCCCGGTATCCATAGGACTCGGAGTCCAGTGAACGCCAGCCTGGCTGCAAAGGATGAGGCTCCAAGGTCATCCTCACCCTACAGCGAGGTACCCGGTGCTTCTCAAATAGCTGCACCGCGTACTGAGGGGGTGTCAAATATCCTGCCCCCTGAAGCACCTCCCACAAGATGCGGGGAAAACCCTCTCGTGCAAGTCCGTCAGTGTGGGTCAGTGCATCTCCATCCTCAGAGGATCCGTGGGAAGTCATCTGTGCACGGTTAAGCGTAAGTAAAGAAAAAGAAGTGAAAAGAACAAGGAAAACAAAACTCAACCTGCTTCTGGTTAAAAGAAAAAGGTATTGAGGACCTAGTTGGCTGCTATCTCACTTTTAAGTCCTTTTTATTTGGTCAATTATTTACTTAATGAAGAATGCATGCATGCACGTCCTGAACGACCTCACAAGAGAATGAAAGGAATAGGAAAGACTCCCATCCTGTAAAAGTGGCCTGTAGGGCCTAGTCACTTAGCCACCTAGCTACCCTTCTATCATCCTAAGGCTTCACGTCCTAGGTCTATCCTGCTTGCCCTACTATCTATCCAACATTGTTTCTATCCAGTTTTACTTTTAGAAAAGGGATGGTATTTAGGATTTATTGATTCCTCTGTGGTGGTACAAGCTCCGATACCAGCTGTGGCGGAACTGTCCGAATTATTCCAACTTAAGTGCCCAAGCCCTGCCTTAGAGGCTAGACCACACTTAAATGGGAATAACCCGTCAACTCCTCGGATCTAGTCCGACACGGCCACTGACAGGATCAAGTACCACAGTCTCACTCGATGGTGAGTCACAGAGCAAATACAATAAAGCATAAAACCATACATGAAAGAGTATTAAATTATTACATCACCATTGTCATCATCGGAGTTTTCGCAAAAGTAACCATCATTGTTTTTGGAGTGCAGCGGAAAATAAACTAACGATAAATAACTGGGAGGATGGGGAAGCCTGTCCCATCACTCCTCATGCTCCTCCTCAGCCGAGGCAGGGTCCCACTCGACAGTCCAACCCGGTGGCAGGGTGGATGGCCAAGTCACTCCAGCAACCATGTCCTCCAGAGAACCTGTAAAATTGTGCCACAAGCAAGGCTGAGTATACTAATACTCAGCTAGACTTACCCGGTGTGAGGAGTCTATACTCCTCTACCTCTAGACATGCAGCTGTTTGGCTGTGGGGTTTGTTTGCCAAAAGCACTAGCTGAGTTTCTAAATCAAGATTTTAACTTAGTCAAGATTAAGTGTGACTCTCTTAAGGCTAAAAGTGTACTATCTATTCATACATAGTAGCAAGCATTATTAGCAATCAACAGTTTGTATTATCTCAACCAGTTCCACTTGTTACTCAATGTAGCAGCATGGATCAAGCAGTCTCATTGGCTGCGAGAAGCAGACGATTCGAATCGAGTTTTATCCTTGCAAGGTAAACCTAAACACACGACATGTAGGGGCACTCCGTCCCCACACACATCAACCGTCCCCATCGATTCCCCGTCAGCAGATCAGGGCTCACCGCCTTGGCGTACAATGCCTCACTGACCCCGACTGGCCGTCGTGCAGTGACCGCACTTGTACCCACCATAACCGGAATGGGAGACTACGTCTCAGGTCGCGTGAGGAGGTATGTCCACTGCCAGGTTCACTCAGGTACTAGGCTTACCGATTTACCATATTTCTCGGGATGTGTTTAGTACGTTCAAACGCTTGACTCACGGTACCACACCTTAATCCTTAATCAACTTTTTATCCCGTGAACAACCAATCCCCATGGATTGTTGCCCACAACCAACATCAGTATGATAGGAAAGTGGATACAACCAATTCCTGATTTCGCGCGAGTGCTAGAAAAATCACTCGACTTCTACCGAGATCCTACTTAATAAAGCAGCTACTCGACTTAGCATACTAGTATTCATCTCAATAGGATTCCTGAGATCATGCAACTAGGGTTTCAAACAATTCCTACACCTAAGTGCACAATCAATCCTACAATCATTAAGTGAAGTAAAATAGCATAATTAACAGGTTATGCATAAAACCGGGGCTTGCCTTCCAAAGCAGTGGCAGGCAGGTCCTCTGGTGCAGGCTCTGGTGCTGGGTCTGGGGCAACCTCCTGGGCAGCTCCTTGCTCCGGCACGAGGACGTACTCTCCGTCAGCAAGATTACAGTCTATCGAAATGCAATGAACATGTATGTCATGATTATGCAAAACTTAAGAACATTAAGCTACAGAATTCAAGTTAAGAATTTAACTTAGGGCTTCTTGGTTACGAGGGTCTTCTAGTGGTAGTCATAGACTTATTACTTGTTAGTTTTAGGTTTTCTCTCTAAAATACATATTGGATTTGTATTGCCTCTATAAATTTCAGTGGTCAATTATAAAGATCTTAAGAGGACATTAAGTTCCATCATCCAATTTCCCTTCTTAATTTCCACCTAGGGTTTCTAGTAGGGGTTTTGAACTATGATAGTAGTTTAAAAATTTCCAAAAATTCTGTAAAAATTACAGTGGGTGGTCACTGGCTATACTAGCTTGTTTTGAAAATTTGAGGCTTAAAGTATAAAAGCTAATCTTTAAACAAAAATAACAATGGTTAGGTAAGTGGGGCCACTTTATATTACAAGTCCTTTATTAAAGTGGTTTCTGACCTAATGGTTATTTTTGCTGGCCTCTAATAGTGATAAAAAGCTCTTGTACCAAAAATGGCAGAGAGCTACAAGGTGGTTAATTAATGGTGAATTTTCTAAACTTTGGTGCACAAGAGTGATTAGAACTAACTTGTCATTTGAAAAATATCAAACAACAGATTTCAGATTTTTCTTAAGTTCTTATTACCAACACATTAGTTATCCTAAGGTTTGGGGAGGTTTCACCTTAGGGATATTTTTGTAGGGTTTTTCTAAGTTATTCCTATTCTCTTCATTAAAAAGGTATCTTGTTTATTTTACACTACAACAGGGTATGACATATTTTTCCAGTGAACTACATTGACTAAGTATCTTAACAAAAATAGGTGTGCCCTCTGGTTCATCATGTATATCACCCTTTCTATTTTTCTTAAACTTAAGCATATTATAGAAGAAGGGGTTAAGATTATCTTAAAGTAATAGACAGAGAGGTTTAACATTTTTAACTGAGTTAGTGAGTGAATATAAACTTCTCCAAATTTTTCTAACCCTGGTTAAATAGTGCAACTATTTTTCTTGCTATTATTAAGCTTTTGGCCAAAACTGAAAATAAAACAGAACCTTGTATTTTTCTCTAGTTCATATGGGGTTTTATATTTTTCTTAGACAGGTTACATTATTTAGAGTCTGGCAAAATTGGTTTGACTAAATTTGGATGATTTAAACAAAAGTTATGCATTTTCAAAGTTGATGTCCCATTTAAAAACAGATTTACTTAAGGTTTTCTGGAAAAACCAGTTTGCACCGAGACCCCTAAGGTTAATTTGATTCAACTCTCGCAGATCTACCCTCGGGTTACTATTCACCTGAGTCTTTGGCTTTGCACTTAACCCCCTGGGTTTCTCTCCCTCTCACCCGCGGTCCCTCCCCCAATCCAAACAGTGGCCGTAGAAAAAGAAAGGACGGCGCGGCTTACCGGCGACGAGGGAGGTCCGGCGAGGTGGTCAGCGACACTCGGGAGGTTGCGGCGGTCACGTCGATGTGCGGGTCGCCGCTGGAGGTGGTCGGAGCTGCTTGGTCCACGTGCGCAGGCGGGCGAGCTCGTCGGCGGCGTGCGCTCCGGCCTATCCACGGCGGTATGGTTCAATCCAGGGGTACGAGGAGCATCACGGGATGACGTAGAGGCCATACACGCAAGGAATCGAGAAATGGTGGAGGGATTTACCCGGTCCACGCGCGCCGGCGGGTTCTTGAAGTCCGGCGAGCGCGATTCGGCCACTCCGGTGATGCAGGCTCTCGGTTCAAGCTTGAGCAAGGCTCACGGCTTCACCAGGAAGCTAACTGAAGGCTGGGATCGAACGGAGGGAGGCTGGAGAGGGGTTGGTCACGATGGTGGTCTTTGGCCGGCACTGGCGGGCCGCGGGGAGGTCGCCGGAGGCGAGGGCTGGCCTGGGCGAGTCCGGTGAGGTACTTAGGAGGCACTGGGGGAAACAACCGAGCGCTGGGGTGGGTTTTATAGGCGCGGACGCGGCCGAGGCGCCGGCTTGGCCCGGGTGCGGCGCGGGGCGCGCGCGGGCGTGCTCTGGCGCGGCAGAACACGTCGAACACGTGGCGGTTGGTTTCTTCCAGTGTTCAAACGTTGACAGAGGTCGCAAACGTGCGAATCTTTGCAAAGGTTCGGCGCAGACCTCTTCCTGGCACCTAGGGCTATCACTCAACTGTGAGGAGTCGGGGCAGATACGGCCTAGGGAGGGAGATCTTTGAATGCCAAAACAGGTGTGTCACACTGGGCACTTCGCGACAAAAGCCATGCCATGGCATGTCAAACGTCTGAGTCTCGGGCTCAACTTTTTCCAGTGGGTGCCCCAGGTTGTATGCCACGTTTTTGGTATAGATCACAAGTGGATTTGATGCCATCTTCAAGGTGAACACGGCTGATCCTTAAACTAGGGTCAAAAATGGACTTAGAGAGGAATGGGGAGCTCTAGCTCTCTCTCCACTTGGAGATTTGAAATGGGGTTTCTCCAGGGGCCTTTTTGCAATAATTCCTTCCCCTAAATGCTGGTTACAAGTCACTTAAGGTTTGGGTAAAAGTTACACATGTTTTACCCACTTGATCACTCTCTTTCCCCCCCTTACTTAGGGTTTAGGAAGGTATGGCTTTGAAGAAATCTAGGGTTCTTCCCCCCCTATTATCCAAGATAGTAAATGTACAAGGACTTAGGGTAAAGTTTCTCATGTCATGTGCAACTTAATCATAACATGAGCCCCAAGATTCTTATGTGCTGCCCTAAGCCTTTATCTTATGTGATCACAGCTTCTAGTGCCAAAGTGGCTCTAGCCAGGGTAACACCTGGGTGTTACACGGGGCCCTCATGTCATCACCTATCTCGCGCATCACATGTGGTACCTCGCCGGGAACACCGGATCGGCGCGCGCTGGCCGCTCACTCTGTGCCCCGCATCCCGGGCTTGCCGCTGACACCGGGCCCCACTTTGACCACGTTCCCTCTCTCAACTGAGCCGTACCTGCTGCATCCGAGATCGCTGCCGAGTCCGGGGAATCCGCACCACCAACTTAGTTGCAGGCGATGTGCTCCACGCCACCTCACGTGATAATAAAGGCTTGCGCCCCGTCACCCGTATATTCCATTAGCCACGACGTAGTCTCCAACCTCGTAATCGTGCGGCGCCGTGGCAAATCTGCCGTGACGCGCAACCTGCGGGCCTCACACCGTCATGGGTGATTCCCATCGCTGCGTGGTGCCTGTCCTCGGTGAAGGGCCATGGAGGATCGTCATCATCCAGGGTATCTCGCCGTAACCACAATTGGGAGGTGAGGCCGCGGAATTGGAGGCAATTTCTCGCCGTTGTGTGATTTCTACCGCAAGCTACCTGCTCTTCGCGACCGGACCGTTGTACTCCGTCTCGGCTGGTGAGAACTCCGCCACTGCGTTCACCTTCTCCTCCCCTTTAATTTGAGCGAAGTCGCGTTCGCAGCAGGGTAGTAGAATGCGGGGTCGAAGTTCACGGCGATGGCGCCGCCGCATTCTGCGCACGCCGCCGTGAGAGAGAGCTTGGCTGCAGGCGTAGGATAGGTGACGGGCCGATGGCCGTTGATTCCCTAGCAAACGGCTAGGATTAGATCTTGACAAATTAAATACTGAGCGTCGGATTAGATTTGGGTGGCCACGATCTGATTTGGCATACCCTTTCGTCTCATAAAATCCTGACCGTAGAAAGCGTAATCGACGATCCTTGGCGCATAACGACTCATTAAAAAGCTAGATCTAATCAGGGCCGTAGATCTGTGATCGTGAAGCCAGAAACTGCCGATACCCTTTCGGCTTGGCAACTTTGCTAAAGAGTCCCCGTGAAATACAGAAACCAACCCGCGGTCCAGGCCAGGTGCAGTCTGAGTCTGGGAGGATTTTATGGTTTAGTCCCTAGGATTTTTGATAATGATGTACTCGGCCAGAGAAACATAAAACCAAATAAATACAATTGGAAAATACTTTTTAGAGTAAAAATAATTACATAAACTTGTTAAATTCATAGAAAATTCATACTAACTCCAAATTAATCCATTCCAGTTCCTAAAATTTTGTAATTTTATTCTCTAACACTTAGTGTCTCTGTTTTGGCATAAAAACAGTAAGGAAATTTATTTATCACTTAATCCTATTTAAAGCACATAAAACCTTTGAAAATGCATAACTTAAAATCTATAATTCAGAAAATTATGATTTCTGTTCCTAGGATTTTATTTTAATATGTAGAATATCTCTGTGCATTTTGTTTGTATGTTTGGTGTAATGTTAATTTCTCTATGTGCACTGTGCTTGTTTGTATTGTGGCGAGTAGAAGAGCCCGTTGCTGAGGACACTGGTGAGCAGCAGGTTGAAGTAGCTGAGCAGGAGCTCATTGAAGGCAAGTTGTGCCCTTGACCACTTTTTACCCAATAATGTTCTTTAATATCACATACTCATGCATAGGTTAATTTTGATGGGACCCAATAGGTCATCCTAGATTGTTTATCTCATCACCTTGTTTACCCCTGAATCACTTGGGTAGTTGGCTATTGCTTTATATGGTTTTGGGATAATCATTTACTACCTCTATGTTCCAATTCTTGTTGTTATTCTGTTTATGTTCATGTTGTTATCATTAATGTTAATTGGAACATAGAGCTTAACTTGAGAACCACGTGCCACCACAAGGGAGGAATGGGACCCCTTGGCTGACTAATTAGGAAAGCTAGTGGAAGACTACCTTACCCGAAAGGGGCAAGGGCAGTAGGGGAGAGGTCAGTGCGGGGAGGTCCCTGGTTGATTTTGCTGCGATGGCGGTCAGCCAGGAACCCTTTACTGGATCTTCCTATAAACTGTAGCGGGTTTTCGGAAGCTAGTGGAACTTTGTAAAGGCCTCGTAGTGTTGCCCTGCCGTGCTTCCTAGGTAGAGGTATATGGGATTCATGACCCCTTGGCAGATGGGTAACATGACTTGTGGGTAAAGGGTACAACCTCTGCAGAGTGTAAAACTGGTATACTAGCCGAGCTCACGGTCATGAGCAGCTCAGGACTCTCTGATGTTTAAATTATGGAACTTAAATTCAATTTTGTCATTTGCATTGCATGGGTTTATTATTAATTTTGTTCTATTACTTTATTTATGGTTTGGTATTTACTTACACTTAGTAATTGCTAATAAAATTTTGACCAACTACTTAAAAGCAATGCTCAGCTTTAACCCCTGTCTTTGATTAAGCCTTACACATCACATGAACTCACACCTTTGTGAGTTTGTGTCCACTGGTTCCCCACAACTTGTTGAGCTATGATCATGTGTGAGCTCACCCTTGCTGTCTCACACCCCCCCCCCCCACAGGAGATGATCAGGTGGTTCAGGAGGAGCTGCCTAACACTGAGGAGTTCGATCTGATCTAGGTGGCGTTTCCCAGTCGACATTGGCGCCGACGATCCTTAGTTTGTTTTACCTTTATTACTTTATTTTGTAATAAGACTTCCGCTATGTAATAAATACTCTGATGATTTATGACATTTATCTCTATACACTCTGTTATTATATGTGTTGTCTTCTTGGCGCATGTATGAGATGCACCTGGCTTTGTTCCTTAAAGCCGGGTGTTACAGAAGTGGTATCAGAGGAAATGTTGACTGTAGGACGAAACCTAGATAGAAATGGACAAGACCCTTACCTACTTATCTCATTCTGATTCATTCTACCCTCACCTTACTCTGATTCTTTCTACACTTATCTTGATCCTGTCTCACCTTCTACTGTTCTACTCTGATCATTCTTACCTTTTCTACTCTGAGACAAGATGGATTCCAAACCTTGGAATCCCTACCCCTATGACATTTTTAAGAGATAGGAGGCCTAAGACCAAATCAAAACTATTTTCTCTATTAAAAATGTTGTTTGATTGTGCTGATGCTAAATGCCTGATTTGCTTCTTTGATTGATTGAATTATTATAGACGGACATCTTAGTATGTACCACCATAAGGTATTGAATTAGCTAGGATAGGTGAAATATTAATCCGCTTAGCTAATGAATCCCCCAAAGTAACCTGATTTGTAAATACCTGCCTTGTCTACTATTTTCTTACCATATGTATCTAACTCAGATGGTCAATACCAGGCGGGGTGGTGGAATTGACTTGCCTCCTAACCAACACACTCGAAGACAACCTCAGCCACAACCTGCAGGGATGAATCCTCCCAATCCTCCACCAGGCGGAGTTGACCCACTGGTTGCTGCTCAGATGGCGGTGATGCAGCAAATGGCGGACACCATGGCTGATATGCGTGCCCAGATGCAACAAGAACGCCAGGAGATGTGTCAGGAAAGAGAGGATATACGACAGGAGTTGCGCCAGGAGCGAGATGAGATACGCCAGGAAAGGAGGGCGCAACAACAGCAGCTGCAACAGCAAATGCAACAACAGCAACAGCAGCAACAAGTACCACTGCCTCCACCACCACCACCAGTTCCACCCCGAGATAAGCATAGGGAGTTCATGAGCCATAAGCCACCCACATTTGCAAGCTCACCAGATCCACTTGATGCAGATGATTGGCTGAAAGCAATTGAGAAGATGCTCAACATTGCACAATGCACTGACCGGGAGAAGGTTTTATATGCTTCTGGACGTCTGATTGGTCCTGCTGCTGACTGGTGGGATTCTTATACTGCTGCCCATGATGCTGCGGATACTATTACCTGGGCAGAGTTTAGCACACAATTCAGGAACTATCATATTCCAGCTGGGATGATAAAGATCAAGAAGAAGGAATTTCTGTCGCTGAAGCAAGGAAGTATGTCAGTCAGCGAGTACCGCGACAAGTTTATTCAGTTATCCAGATATGCCCCTGAAGAAGTTGCTGAAGACGAGAGGAAGCAGGAGCATTTCATTGAAGGACTTAATGGACCACTGCAGTATGCTCTAGTGGCACACACATTCCCATCATTTCAGAGGCTGCTTGATAAGGCACTGGCTATTGAACACAAGCGTGTTCAACTGGGAGATTTGAAGAGAAAGGCCATATCTCAAGGACAAGGAAGCAGCAGTGTTCGTCCTCGCTACAGTTCACCACAGAGTACACCGACTCGACCAGGAGGACCACGCCCAGTTCAGCAATCACCACTGAGGACTCCACCTCCTCGACAGGCTACCCCCACTGGCACCCCGACGAAGTTTTCAGGACAGAGTCCGGGCACTCAATGTTACAAGTGTGGGAAGATTGGTCATTATGCAAATGTCTGCCCACAGAGGATTGCTACTACTCCAGTTCAGAACAGGCAGCAAACTCCAGGAACTGGCAAGGGATATTCTATTGCCAAGGTTAATCAAGTCAGCGTTGATGCTACTCCGGATGGAGGGGACCTCGTAATTGGTATGTTTTATGTTAATGCAATTCCTGCAACCATATTATTTGATTCTGGTGCTACACATTCATTCATGTCTGCTAGATATGCCAACACAAATGAAATACCACTGCTAAATATGAGAACACCCCTGATAGTAATTACACCTAAAGGGCCTGTTGAGGCGAATCAAATGACACGTAAATTGACATTAACCATTATGGGTAGAGAATTTGGAGCCACTGCTATAATATTGGAGTCAAGCAGTATAGATTTGATCCTCGGTATGTCATGGCTAAGAAAGGCAAAGGCCGTTATAGCATGTGGTAGAGGTACCGTAGAACTCACTACTACTAAAGGAGAAAGGTTTCAAGTTAACATTGCAGTAACCTCCTCATCTATGCGTGCAATGTTCTTTATGCCTGAGGAGTTTGTTGGTAACAATATTCGGGTGGTTAGAGATTTTCCGGATGTCTTTCCAGAGGAGTTACCAGGGATGCCACCTGATAGAGAAGTTGAGTTTGTTATTGATCTCTTACCTGGAACCGCCCCTATTTCTAAACGGCCATATAGAATGTCCGTAGAGGAGTTGAAGGAACTTAAGAAGCAGTTAACTGAGTTACAAGAGGCTGGGTACATTCGTCCGAGTTCCTCACCTTGGGGAGCACCGGTCTTGTTTGTACAGAAGAAGGATGGATCGCAACGGATGTGTGTGGATTATAGATCTCTTAATGATGTTACGGTGAAGAACAAGTATCCGTTGCCCCGTATTGAAGATTTATTTGATCAAATGAGAGGTGCAAGAGTATTTTCGAAGATTGATCTCCGATCCGGTTATCATCAGATGAGGATTAGACCATCGGATATTCCCAAGACGGCGTTCTCGACTAGATATGGATTATATGAGTTCACAGTTATGTCGTTTGGATTGACTAACGCACCAGCCTATTTTATGAACTTAATGAACAAGGTGTTTATGGAGTATTTGGACAGATTCGTCGTGGTATTCATCGACGATATTCTTATTTATTCTCAGAGTGAAAGTGATCACGAGGAACATCTGAGGATGGTGCTACAGAAGCTTCGAGATAATCAACTCTATGCTAAGTTCAGCAAGTGCGAGTTTTGGATTGGCGAAGTGCCATTTCTTGGTCATATTATTTCTAATGGAGGAATAGCAGTGGATCCTGCTAAGGTTAAGGAGATAATGGAATGGAGAGTACCCACTACAGTGACTGAGATTCGGAGTTTCTTGGGATTAGCAGGCTATTATCGGAGATTTATTGAAGGATTTTCTAAGATTGCTAAGCCTATGACTTCGCTTTTGGAGAAAGGAAAAGAATTTAAGTGGGACGAGAAGTGTCAAGACAGCTTTGATCTATTGAAGAAAAGATTGATGTCGCCACCAGTATTGGTTATGCCAGACCTACAGAAAGGATTTGACATCTATTGCGATGCATGTGGCCAAGGCTTAGGATGTGTGCTCATGCAAGAAGGACATGTGATTGCTTATGCTTCTCGTCAGTTGCGGAGACATGAATTGAATTACCCCACTCATGACTTGGAATTGGCAGCCGTTGTGCATGCACTTAAGATTTGGAGACATTATATCATGGGGACCAAGTGCCAAGTGTATACGGATCATAAGAGTTTGAAGTATATATTCACTCAGAAGGATCTCAACCTTAGGCAACGCCGTTGGTTGGAGCTTATTAAGGATTATGATTTGGAGATTCACTATCACCCGGGCAAGGCAAACTTGGTTGCAGATGCCTTGAGTCGCAAGGAGCATGTTCATTCAGCTGTTGCTGCCCAGCTACCCGATGAGATTGTTGAGGACTTCAGGAGACTTAACCTGGGGATAGTTGCTCATACCGAAGGAGTTACTATTGATGTGGAACCTACTTTGGAGCAAGAGATCCGCAAAGGGCAACTTGGTGATGCTAAAATAAAAGAGATTAAGGATCTAATTACTGAAGGTCGAGTTCCGGAGTTCACGGAAGATGAGCAGGGCACTGTATGGTTCAAGGACAGAATATGTGTTCCTGATGTTAAAAGCCTGCGAGAGACTATTTTAAAGGAGGCCCACGACTCGGATTATTCTATTCATCCTGGTAGTACCAAGATGTATCAGGATTTGAAACGGAAGTATTGGTGGTATGGATTGAAAAGAGATGTAGCTGCACATGTGGCGATGTGCGATGTATGTCAAAGAGTTAAGGCTGAACACCAGAGGCCAGCTGGATTATTGCATCCACTGAAGATACCCGAGTGGAAATGGGAAGAGATTGGTATGGATTTTATTACTGGATTGCCTCGCACCCAGAAAGGATATGATGCTATATGGGTGATTGTGGATAGATTGACTAAAGTGGCTCACTTTATCCCTGTCAAGACTACTTATAAAGGTTCTCAGTTAGCAGAGTTATATATGGCTCGGATTGTGTGTTTGCATGGAGTACCAAAGAAGATCGTGTCTGATCGAGGTTCGCAGTTTACCTCAAGGTTTTGGAGAAGCTTTCATGAGAACATGAGTACGAAGTTGAATTTTAGTACGGCCTATCACCCTCAGACTGATGGACAGACTGAAAGGACTAATCAAGTATTGGAAGATATGTTGAGAGCTTGTGCCCTTCAGCATGGTAGTAGTTGGGACAAGAGTCTACCTTATGCTGAGTTCTCATATAATAATAGTTGCCAGGCCAGTCTGAAGATGTCACCCTTCGAGACTCTGTATGACAGGAAATGCAGGACTCCTCTATTTTGGACCAGACTAGAGGAAAACAATTCTTTGGACCTAAACTTAGTTAAGAGGCAGAAAAACAAGTTCGTATAATTCGAGAGAATTTGAGAGTGGCTCAAACCAGGCAAATGAGCTATGCTGATAATAGAAGGAGACCACTGGAATTCGAAGAAGGAGATTATGTGTATCTCAAGGTGTCACCACTTCGTGGAATGAGGAGATTTAAAGTCAAGGGCAAATTGTCCCCTCGCTATATTGGACCATTCTTGATCTTTAGAAGAGTTGGGGAGATGGCATATCAACTCGAGTTACCGGATAGTCTATCAGATGTGCATAACGTGTTCCACGTATCTCAACTTAAGAAGTGTCTCCGTGTCCCTGAGGAACAGTTACCCATGGAAGAGCTCAGTGTTCAAGGTGATTTGATGTACACGGAGTATCCTATCAAGATTCTGGATACTTAGACTCGAGTCACAAGAAATATGGTGATAAAGATGTGCAAAGTACAATGGAGTCAGCACGGAGAAGAAGAAGCAACATGAGAAGGAGAAGAAGAGCTTCACATAGATTTTTCCCATCTTTCTCCTAGTTCTTCCTAAATCTCGAGGACGAGATTATTTTTAAGGGGGGTAGGATTTGTAATACCCAAAAGTGTACATATTAAAGATAGAGGGAATTCCTTGGTATTGTGTGAATTCTATCAGCACATGAGAACACTCACATCTAAATTGAGTAACTAATTAGTGTCACCCAAAATATTTTGTGCATCATGCTGGCTTTTCATTTCTGTGTGCATTTTGTGACAATACAAAAAAAATAATGTAAAAAAAATACCAAAGTTCAAAGTAGAATTTAAGAGTTAAAAGGGAAAATTCAAGAATTTAAAATGAGATAGAGAAATAGAGAGGATATAAAAAAAATATATATAAATAATATATATAAACATATATCCAAAATGGAATTTTATTGGCGCAATGTAATCTAATAATAAATTTGTCACAAGTTGGAATTTAAAATTTAAAATTTGAATTTGGGAAATAATGGAGAAAGAAAAAAAACAAAATATATAAAAGAAAATCAAAAGAAAACCCAACTCAGCCGTGTGGGCTGGATTTCAGGCAACTGGCCCATCTCCCCTTTACCCCCGTGCGGCCCACTCTTCCCCGCGCCTCGCACTGACGATGGGGGGGGCCACTGGTCAGCGTGTCCACCCGGTTTGTCTCATGGCGTCGCTTCCACGCGGGGCCCTCATGTCATCACCTATCTCGCGCATCACATGTGGTACCTCGCCGGGAACACCGGATCGGCGCGCGCTGGCCGCTGACTCTGTGCCCCGCATCCCGGGCTTGCCGCTGACACCGGGCCCCACTTTGACCACGTTCCCTCTCTCAACTGAGCCGTACCTGCTGCATCCGAGATCGCTGCCGAGTCCGGGGAATCCGCCCCACCAACTTAGTTGCAGGCGATGTGCTCCACGCCACCTCACGTGATAATAAAGGCTTGCGCCCCGTCACCCGTATATTCCATTAGCCACGACGTAGTCTCCAACCTCGTAATCGTGCGGCGCCGTGGCAAATCTGCCGTGACGCGCAACCTGCGGGCCTCACACCGTCGTGGGTGATTCCCATCGCTGCGTGGTGCCTGTCCTCGGTGAAGGGCCATGGAGGATCGTCATCATCCAGGGTATCTCGCCGTAACCACAATTGGGAGGTGAGGCCGCGGAATTGGAGGCAATTTCTCGCCGTTGTGTGATTTCTACCGCAAGCTACCTGCTCTTCGCGACCGGACCGTTGTACTCCGTCTCGGCTGGTGAGAACTCCGCCACTGCGTTCACCTTCTCCTCCCCTTTAATTTGAGCGAAGTCGCGTTCGCAGCAGGGTAGTAGAATGCGGGGTCGAAGTTCACGGCGATGGCGCCGCCGCATTCTGCGCACGCCGCCGTGAGAGAGAGCTTGGCTGCAGGCGTAGGATAGGTGACGGGCCGATGGCCGTTGATTCCCTAGCAAACGGCTAGGATTAGATCTTGACAAATTAAATACTGAGCGTCGGATTAGATTTGGGTGGCCACGATCTGATTTGGCGTACCCTTTCGTCTCATAAAATCCTGACCGTAGAAAGCGTAATCGACGATCCTCGGCGCATAACGACTCATTAAAAAGCTAGATCTAATCAGGGCCGTAGATCTGTGATCGTGAAGCCAGAAACTGCCGATACCCTTTCGGCTTGGCAACTTTGCTAAAGAGTCCCCGTGAAATACAGAAACCAACCCGCGGTCCAGGCCAGGTGCAGTCTGAGTCTGGGAGGATTTTATGGTTTAGTCCCTAGGATTTTTGATAATGATGTACTCGGCCAGAGAAACATAAAACCAAATAAATACAATTGGAAAATACTTTTTAGAGTAAAAATAATTACATAAACTTGTTAAATTCATAGAAAATTCATACTAACTCCAAATTAATCCATTCCAGTTCCTAAAATTTTGTAATTTTATTCTCTAACACTTAGTGTCTCTGTTTTGGCATAAAAACAGTAAGGAAATTTATTTATCACTTAATCCTATTTAAAGCACATAAAACCTTTGAAAATGCATAACTTAAAATCTATAATTCAGAAAATTATGATTTCTGTTCCTAGGATTTTATTTTAATATGTAGAATATCTCTGTGCATTTTGTTTGTATGTTTGGTGTAATGTTAATTTCTCTATGTGCACTGTGCTTGTTTGTATTGTGGCGAGTAGAAGAGCCCGTTGCTGAGGACACTGGTGAGCAGCAGGTTGAAGTAGCTGAGCAGGAGCTCATTGAAGGCAAGTTGTGCCCTTGACCACTTTTTACCCAATAATGTTCTTTAATATCACATACTCATGCATAGGTTAATTTTGATGGGACCCAATAGGTCATCCTAGATTGTTTATCTCATCACCTTGTTTACCCCTGAATCACTTGGGTAGTTGGCTATTGCTTTATATGGTTTTGGGATAATCATTTACTACCTCTATGTTCCAATTCTTGTTGTTATTCTGTTTATGTTCATGTTGTTATCATTAATGTTAATTGGAACATAGAGCTTAACTTGAGAACCACGTGCCACCACAAGGGAGGAATGGGACCCCTTGGCTGACTAATTAGGAAAGCTAGTGGAAGACTACCTTACCCGAAAGGGGCAAGGGCAGTAGGGGAGAGGTCAGTGCGGGGAGGTCCCTGGTTGATTTTGCTGCGATGGCGGTCAGCCAGGAACCCTTTACTGGATCTTCCTATAAACTGTAGCGGGTTTTCGGAAGCTAGTGGAACTTTGTAAAGGCCTCGTAGTGTTGCCCTGCCGTGCTTCCTAGGTAGAGGTATATGGGATTCATGACCCCTTGGCAGATGGGTAACATGACTTGTGGGTAAAGGGTACAACCTCTGCAGAGTGTAAAACTGGTATACTAGCCGAGCTCACGGTCATGAGCAGCTCAGGACTCTCTGATGTTTAAATTATGGAACTTAAATTCAATTTTGTCATTTGCATTGCATGGGTTTATTATTAATTTTGTTCTATTACTTTATTTATGGTTTGGTATTTACTTACACTTAGTAATTGCTAATAAAATTTTGACCAACTACTTAAAAGCAATGCTCAGCTTTAACCCCTGTCTTTGATTAAGCCTTACACATCACATGAACTCACACCTTTGTGAGTTTGTGTCCACTGGTTCCCCACAACTTGTTGAGCTATGATCATGTGTGAGCTCACCCTTGCTGTCTCACACCCCCCCCACAGGAGATGATCAGGTGGTTCAGGAGGAGCTGCCTAACACTGAGGAGTTCGATCTGATCTAGGTGGCGTTTCCCAGTCGACATTGGCGCCGACGATCCTTAGTTTGTTTTACCTTTATTACTTTATTTTGTAATAAGACTTCCGCTATGTAATAAATACTCTGATGATTTATGACATTTATCTCTATACACTCTGTTATTATATGTGTTGTCTTCTTGGCGCATGTATGAGATGCACCTGGCTTTGTTCCTTAAAGCCGGGTGTTACAAATACCCGCTGCTAAACTACTAGGAAACGAAGGTGAACGCACGGAGGGGGTTTCTCACCCGAGGGAGGCAGTACAGGGGTCCGGCCACGGTGACACGAGGTTCCGCGGCGGTGCCACGAATCCGGCGAGAAATCACCGGCCAACCGGTGGTCTTCCCCTCCCGCGATGGTCGCCAACAGCTCCCCGGAGGCGTGGTGAAGCTCCCAGCCTGGGCGTACCAAACCTGGCACGGTGTCTTCACCGATTGGGCAGCGGCGGCGGATTTCGTTCGCTCGGTTCTCAACGATGGCAGTAATGGAGGCTCGAGTCGTTGGTGGTTGAGAGGAGAGCGGAGGCGAGCCCGGTTAGCTTTATACCCGGTACGTGCCCTCGGTCGCAGGGCGAAGCCGAGTACCCTCACGGCCGAGATCTGCGGAGTTTGCGCGGTCCGCCCGTCGCGTTCGGCAGAGTTGTTGAAGACGGGCCTGACAGTGGGTCCCCAGGCGCGGTGAGTGAAGCGAGTGGCTGGAGGCTGTTTTGTGGGTCCCGCGCGTCGGTGACTGCTAACACGTGTGAGCGCGCCTGCTGGAGGAATTGGGCCACGCAGAAGACATCTACAGGTGGGCTGAATGGGCAGCGCTCGGCCCAATCGATGCATAGTGCTATTTTTCATTTTCTTTTCCTATTTTCTTTCCTTTATTACTGTTGGGGCCGTGCTTCGTTTCGCCGAAGGTCTTACGGGAAGAAGCAGCTTCGGCTGAAGTTGTCCCCAGGAGATGACCGAAGGTTCCTTTTCATGAAGCTTCGGCATTACAAACCGACATAGAGATAGAATGACCTTTTAATCCATGAAGGTCTGAGTCAATGTTGTAAAATTTTATGAGGGGCATAATTGTAATTCGTCACAGGCTGTGTCCTATGTCTATAAATAGATGAACAGTACCCCCGTACTGTTCACGCTGACTTGTATTCGCTCGTGCGTCACGCTTGGATTTTTGCCTTCTGTCAAGCCGAAGGTAAAACTGTGATTCAATGTTATTCAAGTGCGTTCAAAACTATATGATTAAATAATATTAATGATGGCATATGATTGTTTATGTTATTTCTCATGTCTCATGTGCTTCTCCTTTCATTGAAATATACTGTAATGTCGAAGGTACGTCCTTCATGACCTTCGTCTGAGGATCATTATATCCTAAGGGAGATAATGCTCTGAAGGACGAAGGGCATTAATCATTAACCCCTTTTCGTGTTGCCTTGTTCTTAATTCATAGTACTTGAGAACAAGTCCCCAACATTGGCGCCCACCTCCGGTGAACTCACTTCCACTTTTCTGAGCTGATGGCTTCGTTCAACAATCAAGCTGAAGCTGCTTCGGTTTCGAAGTTGGTGCTCCCAATAACAGGCGGTTCTTGCTCAGAGCCGGCTAACAAGAAGCAAAAGAAGGAGGCTCAGAGGAGGGTGCAGCATGTTGGAGTACAGGGACCCTTCATCAAGTCAAAATGGTCCCACATTCCAATCACTTTCTCTCAGGAAGACCTTCAACTTAAGGATTATCCTCACAATGATGCCATGGTTATCTCTTGTGTGATCAAAGGATTTCTGGTCCACAATGTCTTAGTTGATACAGGCAGTGCAGCTGATATCATATTTGCTAAGGCCTTCAGACAAATGCAAGAGCCCGAAGACAAGGTCCATGATGCCACGCACCCTCTTTGTGGCTTCGGAGGACGGCAGATTGCAGCACTTGGGAAGATTACCATGCCAGTAACCTTCGGGTTTGTTAACAACACAAGGACTGAGCAAATTGTGTTTGATATTGTTGACATGGAGTATCCTTACAATGCTATCATTGGTCGCGGTACTCTCAATGCCTTCGAAGCAATTCTTCACCCAGCTTACCTCTGCATGAAGATACCTTCGGACCAAGGGCCTATTGCTATTCATGGAAGCCAGGAAGCTGCTAGAAGGGCCGAAGGAAGCTGGACCGACTCCAAAGCAATCCATAACATAGATGGAGCTGAAGCTTGTGAACAGTACAAATTCAGAAGGGAGAAAGCAGCTTCAGCAGATCAGCCGAAGCCCATGCTATTGTGTGAGGACATAGCAGAGCAGAAGGTGCTGTTGGGCTCGCAATTATCTGAAGACCAGGAGAAAACCTTGATAAGGTTTTTGTTCAACAACAAAGATGTTTTTGCATGGTCAGCCAATGATCTCTGTGGAGTAAATCGGGATGTTATTGAACATTCGCTCAATGTTGACCCATCCTTCAGACCCCGAAAGCAGAGGCTTCGGAAAATGTCTGATGACAAGGCCGAAGGGGCTCGCAATGAAGTAAAAAGACTCCTCAGTGCAGGAGTTATCAGAGAAGTAAAGTACCCAGAATGGCTAGCTAACACTGTTATGGTAAAGAAGGCCAATGGCAAGTGGAGAATGTGTATTGATTTCACAGATCTCAACAAGGCTTGTCCGAAGGACGAATTCCCATTGCCAAGAATAGACTCTTTAGTTGATGCAGCAGCTTCTTCAGAGCTCATGAGTCTGCTAGATTGTTACTCAGGCTATCACCAAATCTGGATGAAGAAGGAAGATGAGCCGAAAACTAGCTTCATAACCCCAAGTGGCACATATTGCTATCTTCGGATGCCTGAGGGGCTCAAAAACGCTGGAGGAAGTTTCAGCAGAATGACTGCGAAGGTCCTCCAGTCTCAGATAGGCAGAAATGTGCTAACTTATGTTGATGACATCATTGTAAAAAGCACGAAGCAGGAAAATCATATTGCTGATTTGCAGGAGACCTTCGCCAGTTTCAGACAAGCTGGTTTGAAGCTGAATCCAGAAAAATGTGTCTTCGGAGTAAAGAAGGGGAAATTTCTTGGATGTTTGGTTTCGACAAAGGGAATCGAAGCTAATCCAAATAAAATTGAAGCTATACTTCGAATGGAGCCACCAACTACAAGAAAGGGGGCCCAAAGATTGACAGGAAGGCTGGCATCTCTCAATAGATTCATATCCAGATCAGCAGAAAGAAATTTACCATTCTTCGAGGTGCTGAAGTCAGCTGAAGTCTTTCAATGGGGACCAAGCCAACAAAAAGCCTTCGAAGAGCTGAAGCAATATTTGATAGATCTAACAACATTAACTCCACCAACGCCAGGGGCTCCTTTGTTGTTATATGTGGCAGCTTCGCACTCGGCAGTAAGTGCAGCACTTGTCCAGGAGAAGCTTGATGGCCAAGTCAAGAAGCAGGTTCCAGTATATTTTGTATCTGAAGTCCTTAGTGTATCAAAGAAAAATTATACGGAACTGGAGAAGGTATTATATGCCGTCTTAATGGCATCCAGGAAGCTTCGGCATTATTTTCAAGCATACAATATTGTTGTTCCTTCTTCGCAGCCGTTGAAGGATATCATGAGAAATAGAGAAGCTACTGGACGGATTGGAAAATGGGCTGCAGAGCTCAATGAATTTTACATTGATTATGTGCATAGATCCTCGATCCAGTCTCAAGCATTGGCAGATTTCATTGCCGATTGGACGCCAGGGGCTCACGACGAAGAAGCAAATAAAGATGCCGAAGTGTGGACAGTGTTTTGTGATGGCTCCTGGGGAACTTTCGGAGCAGGAGCAGCAGCTGTGTTGGTCTCACCATCCAAGGTTAAAACTTGTTATGCGGCAAGACTTGATTTCAGCTGTACAAACAATATTACTGAATACGAAGCTCTGCTCCTGGGCCTTCGGAAATTAAAGGCAATGGGAATCAGAAGGGCAATTCTTAAGACTGATTCCCAGGTTGTTTCGGGTCATATCGACAAAAGTTGCAAGGCTAAAGATCCGAAGCTTGAAAAATATCTAGACACGGTTCGAAGGATCGAAGCCTCCTTCGAAGGATTTTCTGTCAAGAATATCCCTCGAGGACAAAATGAGCATGCTGATTTGCTAGCCAAGTCAGCAGCACAGGGGCTGCCGTTACCTTCGGATGTGTTCTTCGAAACAATAAAGGCACCTTCAGTGGAGCTTCTTGAAAGAGCAGTCCTCAACATATCTCCTGTTTATAGCGAAGATTGGAGAACTGAGATCATCTCTTACCTTCAGGGTAAGTTCCTTTCAGATGACGAAGTCTATAATAAAAGGATAGAGGCAAGAGCCCGTCCATATGTCATGATAGAAGGGGAGTTATACAAACATGGAGTTTGCGCTCCGCTGCTCAAGTGTTTATCTAGAACCGAAGGTATAGAGTTGATGAAAGAAATACATGCAGGCCTGTGTGGATCCCACATTGGATCTAGGCCGTTACTTGGAAAAGTTTTCCGCCAAGGGTTTTATTGGCCGAAGGCAGCTTCGGATGCAGCGGAGTTAGTTCAAAAGTGCGAAGGTTGTCAGAAATGTGCAAGAGATCAAAAGCAACCTTCGTCTTTGACACAGCTGATACAACCCACCTGGCCATTGCAAAGGTGGGGCCTTGACTTGTTAGGTCCATTACCACCGGCTCAAGGGAATCTAAAATATGTTATAGTGGCTGTGGAGTATTTTTCTAAATGGATTGAGGCGAAGCCATTAGCCACAATAACTTCGGCCACTGTCCAAAAGTTTTTCTGGCAGAATATTGTTTGTCGTTTCGGGGTACCGAAGGCCATCACCGTGGATAATGGAACACAATTCGACTCCGAAGCTTTCAGAAATTTCTGTGATCAAATTGGTACGAAGATCCATTTTGCATCAGTTAGGCATCCGGAGTCGAATGGGCTCGTTGAAAGAGCCAACGGCATTATAATGACAGGAATAATGAAGTTAATCTTCAATCAACCCAGAGGAAAGTGGCCAGATCAGTTAACCAAAGTGGTGTGGAGCCACAATACAACAACATCAAGATCTACAGGCTTTACTCCCTTCAAGTTATTATTCGGTGACGAAGCAATAACTCCGGAAGAAGCTAAAGCTGGATCAATAAGAGTAGTAGCTTCGGCAGGATCAGGTCCTGAAGATGCTTGTCTTGTGGAAAAAGACGCTTTAGAAGGGATCAGGCTTCAAGCTGTGGAGAATATCAATAAATACCAAGCTGAAACAGTCAAATGGCGAGATAGAAAGGTCCGACTAAAAAATATTGAGCCGGGACACTTGGTGCTTTGGAGAGTGGCCAACCCAGACACAGTGGGCAAGTTACAGTTGAAATGGGAAGGACCTTTCTTAGTAGTATCTTCGTCAAGGCCTGGTTCGTACAGATTGAAGGACATGGACGGCAACGACATCCCAAGATCTTGGAACGCGGATGAGCTTCGGCGATATTATGTATAACTTGATGTAACTTTTTATGTTTTTTCTTTTCTTTTTCATGGCACCCTTTTCCTTTCTAAAGGGGGAGAAAGGTTTTTAATGGGGCCATCATATGTAATTTCCTTTTTAGTTTTATAAGAGCAAAATCCCCCAAAGAATGTAAATGTAAAAGCTGAGAACGCACCATCGAGTGCCGAAACTAAAAAAGCGAAGAAGCTCAAAAGACGTTCCTAAGGGAATGCAGAGCTTACAGCGAAAAGTCAACGCTGATTCCGCCGAAAGTAAAAGGCGAAGAAGCTCAAAAGACGTTCCTAAGGGAATGCAGAGCTTACAGCGAAAAGTCAACGCTGATTCCGCCAAAAGTAAAAGGCGAAGAAGCTCCAAAGTCGTTCCTAAGGGAATGCAGAGCTAATGTGTGATTCTTTCTAAGGAAATAATGGCTGAGGGTATGGCTTCGGACATGTGTTTGGACATTCATTCACACATCACATTGCATCATAGCATTTGCATTCATAAACATTCATTCATGGCATAAGTGGTTGTTTCGGCAAAAAAGAAGAAGCGGTCTTTTATGCTTCGTTGTGTATAAAGAAGAGAGGTTTCGGCAAAAAAGAAGAAGCGGTCTTTTATGCTTCGTTGTGTATAAAGAAGAGAGGTTTCGGCAAAAAAGAAGAAGCGGTCTTTTATGCTTCGTTGTGTACGAAAAGAAGGGAAGGTGTTTTTTTCGCCTTCAGCTCAAAATACTAATTTCGTCCACATCAAAGCACCTCAATGGAAGGGAAAGGATATATTACAAAGTATGGACAAAGTTCATTAAGAACAGTTCAGCTGTATTTACAAAAGTTGTTACAAAAGTCTCTTGAGTTTTTTCTACAGTGTACTCCTACTGATCTTCACCAAGCTTCAGCTTCGGCGGCATATTTTTTAAGCATCACCTTCAGCTTCGTCATCCTATATGAATCAAGGTATTGCGAGTAAAAATCAAGTGTGAAGGAGAAGGTAAGCACAAGGTATGATTTCTTACTGGTTCAAGATGACTTCGAGCTTCGTCTCCAGCCTTCTCTCGCCCGCCTTTCGTCCATATCATTTTTATAAATCTGTTTGAAATGCTTCGGGCGAGGTCAGGAATATCGTCTAGAATTGATGGAGACAGAGTGAAATTCGGCCTGTTGACGATTTTTCCATGATCACAGCCGGCCTTCAGGAACGCTGCAACAGTGCCCCGAGAAGCTACCCAGGCACAGAAGTCACCATGCCCGGCTATAACTTCGTCAAGCTCATCAATTTCAGCCTCAATATGTTCGAAGGCTCTTGGCAAATTTTCAGCTGCAGGGGTGAACTTTCCACTGCTGGCTCCAACTGAGTAAAAGATCTTCTTTAATTGTTGAATACAGCTGTTACTAAATTTCAAACATTTGTCTTGAAGGCTTGTTAATGATTTCTTCAAATCTGAGTTGGTTTGGACTTCGGCCTCAAGTTTTGAATTAAGCTCTAGCTTCTCTTGTTCAAATTGTTTTGATTGGCAGATAAGCTTCGAATTCAATTCTGCTACTTTGGCTTCAGTTTCTGCCAACAAGCCTTCAGTTGTTTGGAGTTCGAAGTCTTTCTTTTCAATAATAGCTGATTGCTCTTTTATTTTGCTCTCCAAATTTTCAATTATAGCTTCGTGTTTTTTATCCTCTAGATCTTGCTGCATCTTCAAAGCTTTGCTTAGTAACATGCTCTGCACATAAACAACCTTCGTTAGGAATATTTCCATTATTAAAAACAATAGAAGTCAGAGAAAAGTTGTTTACCTTGAAATTGGAATAAAATAAGCTACCGACGATATGTTGTCGTCGGTAGCGGCTGATATCTGTTTCTAGCTTCGGAAAACCGATACTCTTTGATAGAGTACCGATGACCTTAGCCCCAGTTTGATCTCGGATACAGCCCAATTTTTCGTCGTCAATGCCTCCGAATAGAAGAGCTCCTGGCTTGTATCTGCAAGATTTGGCATAGTCCTTAAGCTCTTCTATTTCGGCCTTCGATAGTTCTTGCCCAATTAAATTTTGAAATATGTAGGCTTCGTCTTCCGAAGTATCTTCGGCTATTTCCTTTCCCTTTCCAGGCACTGTGGCCATGGTTTTTTCAGCAGCGGTGGCAGCTTCTTCTGCGGCCATGTCTAGCAAAATTTTGTCGATTTCTTCAATCGTAGTTTCCAAGTTCACATCTTCGGCTGAAGCGGCTTCGGTAGCCGCGACCTCCGAAGGTGCGACTTCGACATTTGTTGTGCCCTCAACCGCTGGCGTTTTCCGAGCTGAAGCCCTTGGTGGCGTCTTGTCAATAACTTCGGTCACTGCAATAATTCTTTGCCTCTTTGTTCTGGTTATCTTCGTTTTTTCCGGCTTCTCCACCTTTCGAAAAAGCTTCGTCAGTTGAGGCCCTAATGGACTTAGCTTCGCGGGCAGGGGTTCAGTCATTACCTTTAAGATCTCCTCCACGTCGCTGGTAGAGGGTGGTGCAGGAGTCCCCTCTTCGTCGGATAATTTTCGCTTTGGAGATGATATTTTTCTCTTCTTTGGAATTTTCTTCTCTCTTGGTGGTTCTTCCTCATCTTTGTTCAAAGTTTCGGCCACTCTTTTCCTTTTTTGGCCCTCAGCACCCTTATTCAACCGTTCATAGTCAGGGTACTCGAAGCCCAGGGCATCAAACACTCGGTTCAGCCTTCGCTTCGGACGGGTGCCGAAGGCCGCAGTCATCAGTTGATCTTCTTTTTTGGAATAATTCCCAAGAATTTCATTACACATTACCTCAACTGTGTCCAGCCACTCTTGGCAAGGTTTTTTAAAGTATTTCTTGAACTTGAAATGGTAAGGAAGCCGGACAAGTTCCCCCTTCTTCTTCTCCCCCTCTAGCTTTGGCATTTCCCATTCTTTTAGAGTAGGGAAAACCCTGAACGCCAAGAACTCTTGAACCAGATCCCTGGTACCGATATGCTCTGAAATAATTTCAAACTCACCCAGTGCAGCCCAGGTGGGACCTTCTAATGTCATGTGGCATCGCGGTCTTGTCTCTCCGAAGATTAATTCAAGTGGGCTTTGTACCAATTTCTCTTTCTCTTCGTCAACTTTCACATAAAACCACTCAGACTTCCAGCCTGCCGGCCATTTGCTTCGGTAGCTAATAACAGGAAACTTTGTGGTTTTCCGGTAGGCAAAATTGTAGCAACCAAAGTTATCATGTAATCCATCTTTTCTAGCTTTTGTCTGGTAATGCAGCTCATGGACTCGACAAAAGCTGTCGGCAAACGGCTCTAGCGCCTGGCTTCGGAGGGCCCAGATATAAACATTAAGCCTAACGATAGCGTTAGGAGTCAATTGATGAAAGTAAATACCAAACTTCTTCAATACATCTGCAATAATTCCATGAAGGGGGAATCTCAGCCCAGCCTTTAAAAAGCTCTTGAAAATGACTATCTCGTCCTTCTCTGGTTTCGGGGTAGTCTCTTCTCCCCCGAAGCGAAGTAGTTTCTTCTGATTTTCACTGAAATAACCTGATTTTACCATCTTGGAGAGATCAGCCTTCGAAACGGTCGACTTTCCGAAGTCCAAGTGGCTGGGCTTGCTGGGCATGGCAATGCGATAATCATTTTCGGGATCAGTTTCTTCAATGTTCTCTTCTTCTCCTTCGGCAGTTGTCGGGTCTGCTTCAGCAGCGGGGATTTCTTCTGCGGTTACCAGTCCGGATCGTTGCATTGCTTCGGAGATGGGAACAGTCTCCGAACCTTTAGCTTCGTCTCCTTCACGCTCAACTCTGGCGGTAGATCGCACCCTGGCCATTTGATTCTGAGTTTGTGGAAATTGAATACTTTTTTCTCCCGAAGCCTTTCCTTCTGACGAAGCAGACTTCGAGTAGGACCTTCGTTCAATTCTGAGTGTCAAGCTTCGGCTATGGTTAAAAATTTTGGCAGCAAAACAGTGCAAATAGCAATGAATGCCGTGGTAACTTCACACCTACCTGTCTGTTTATATAGTGCTGCAGGTAAGAAGGCGAAGCGCCAGGATTTTTACACCAGGCGGACAGTCACTAGCACTCGCTGCGCGGTGGACCGCAGAGACCAAACAGTAACTCTGCAAAGTGGGCCTGGCACGCGCTCGGAAACTGGATCGTTTCTCGACAACGAGCTCAGGGAAGGTGTTTTTTTGGACCTTCGGCTTCCCGAAGCTTGAGAGGCTTTTTTCACGGATCAAGCTCGTTACGAAAAACGATCTAGCACCGCGAAAGGGGCTACTGTTGGGGCCGTGCTTCGTTCCGCCGAAGGTCTTACGGGAAGAAGCAGCTTCGGCTGAAGTTGTCCCCAGGAGATGACCGAAGGTTCCTTTTCATGAAGCTTCGGCATTACAAACCGACATAGAGATAGAATGACCTTTTAATCCATGAAGGTCTGAGTCAATGTTGTAAACTTTTATGAGGGGCATAATTGTAATTCGTCACAGGTTGTGTCCTATGTCTATAAATAGATGAACAGTACCCCCGTACTGTTCACGCTGACTTGTATTCGCTCGTGCGTCACGCTTGGATATTTGCCTTCTGTCAAGCCGAAGGTAAAACTGTGATTCAATGTTATTCAAGTGCGTTCAAAACTATATGATTAAATAATATTAATGATGGCATATGATTGTTTATGTTATTTCTCATGTCTCATGTGCTTCTCCTTTCATTGAAATATACTGTAATGTCGAAGGTACGTCCTTCATGACCTTCGTCTGAGGATCATTATATCCTAAGGGAGATAATGCTCTGAAGGACGAAGGGCATTAATCATTAACCCCTTTTCGTGTTGCCTTGTTCTTAATTCATAGTACTTGAGAACAAGTCCCCAACAATTACCAAATTCTACTTTAAATTCAGATTTAATTCAAATCTTGTGCCAATCTACTCTCAAATCCTATTGTGAAATGAGAAATACCAATTTTAGATGTATAATTACATTATTCATATTTTTGTATTATTCCTCTTCTTCTCATTTTTGAGAACCCTATTTTTAGTTTAGGGTTTGACTTAACCTCTAGTATTTATTATCTTATTACCTTTATTATTTTATTAATGCCCAAACATAACTCCAATATGATGCACTTCCTTTTATTTTAGTGTCATCGGTTAAAATTAATCACTCTTAATTTTATGTATGCTCTTTTCATGATGCAAATAAGGCACATACAATAGGGAATTCACTATTTATTTCTTGTAAACAATTTTGAGTGTTACAAATCCTACCCCCCTTAAAAATAACCTTGTCCTCGAGATTTGTAAGGACAGGGATGTAAAAAGCTTTATTTATAATTTAGCCTTTAACTTCTAATTAGTTTAAGAATTAAGAAGTTTCATGTTATTTAGATAGTGGTTATGGAAGCACGGGTATGTATATCCACTTTATTATGTAGGATAATAAGATGTCTTTAAAGTATAGATGGGTTTGGGTACGAGAGAGTAAGGTAAGAAAAGACTCCATCCAAGATTGTGGATCTTGATTCCTTTGAAAATCTAGCTTGAATCTTATCTTTCCTTGATTTGACGAGGTTGATCATCTTCAATCTTGGGTCTTGACATCATCATCCGAGCTACTGACATATAGTTCAAATAGCTTGTAGATAAGAACATTTAGCTTATAGGTAGATGGCATAGGATGAGTGTGCTATAGCCAAACAGGGTCTAGTTACTTTGTTAGGTTGGCTAGGTACAGATCTTTAGGGATATGTAGGTTAGCTGGGCAGGTTAGAATATTTTGTTGTGAAATAAATAGTATAGGCAACCTATCAAAATATATAGGTTAGGTTGTTTGTGTATTGATCGGATTGGCCTAAGCCACCAATTTAGGTTTAGGTGAATTTGGAGTATGGCCTTATCCTTGTACCAGCATTAAGTAACTCACTCTAGATTAGATCATACTAGATCAGATAGAATCTAGATTAGGTTGGTTTGACTAGATTAGACTCGTTTAAGTTAGATAGATCTACCAACGTAGGATAGATATTATTAGGATATGTTAGAATCTCTGATAGGTTAAGACAGAGAGGTTATGCAACTATCTGATGGGTAAGGTAGTTGCATATGGTCGGGTTGGTCTGTCGTTCTTTATTTAGTGCATAGTGAACTAAGATAAAACATGTTCTATAGGAGTAGAATCTCATTTATTTTACCACTATTAACTAGTTAAGTGACTGACCTTAGGTTAGCCCAACGTAAGGTTAGACTTCGTTAGGTTAGATTAACCTATTACATTAGATCAAATCTAGGTATGACTAGCTTCGACTAGATAAGACCTCATTATTTTGGATTAGATCCTGGTCGTTGCACTATAATAAGATAAGCAAATTGGTTGGGATAGGTATGCTTATTAGGACAAGATGAATAGAATCTTTTGAGTTTAGTTAGATCTATTAAGATGAGATAAAAATCTTTTTAAGATAAGATGAATCTATTAAGATAAAAGAGAATCTTTTAAGATAAGATGAATTGGTTAGAATGGGATCTTTTAGGATAAGATAAATCTCTTAAGCTAGATGTATTCCAATGGGGATAATCTAGGTTGTCTAGTTATTTTATAAATATATATTTTTATACCTATGTGTATATGCAGATGCAATTGTGAACATCACTCCACAACTCATCACACTCAATCAAAGATCCAAATCAGACAAATATCATAAGAACAAACATTCAAGTACATAGGTATCTAAAATAGTTTTGTTTTTGTTCCTAAGATTTGGTCTCTTATTCCTAAAGGTCACTTTAGGTACAGGATTTCAAAGTGTGAAATCCACATTTGTCTTTAGAAGGAAAAGATAAGAATAATCAGAGTAAAGCGGAAATAGATGAGAAAAGATTAAGGAAAGTTTAGAAAGAACTAGAGTAGCAAAGGTAAGTAGATAATGGTTGTCTAGTTCTATCTAGGTTTTGTCCTACAGTCAACATTCCTCTGATACCACTTCTGTCACACCCGGGTTTCGGGGCACCAAGACCCGGGCGCGAACATAAACACCAGGTATGCTGGGACCAAGTCTCACACATATGATGTATAGTGGCACAAGATCGAATGTCACAACTTTATATATAACAGGAGTTCTATACAAAATAAATAATTACATTATAAGGAGACAACGGTCCAGCAACCCAAAGTTGACTGGGAGACGACGACCTAGACCTCTCGCGAACTCGTCACAGCATCCTCCAAGCGCTTCATCCTGCGGTACCTGTTCTTGACCTGTGGGGGGGTGTGAGACAGCAAGAGTGAGCTCACATACGTTCATAGCTCAACAAGTTGTGGGGAATAATGTGCATGAACCCGCCAAAGGTGGGAGCTCACGTGAAGTGTAAGGCTTACCAAAGAGGATGGTTGAAGCTGAGCATTGCTTTTAAAGTTGGTCAAAATTTTATTAGCAATTACTAAGTATAAGTAAATACCAACCCAATTAAATAGTAGAACAAAAGTAACATCACCTGCGATGCAATGCATATGACATATTGAATTTAGTTCCATAAATTAATCATGTGAGGGTCCGAGCTGCTCATGACCGTGAGCACGGCTAGTATACCAGTTTTACACTCTGCAGAGGTTGCGCATCTTTACTCACAAGTCGTGTTACCCATCTGCCAAGAGACGGCCAATCCCATACACCTCTACCGAGGAGGTGAGGCAGGGTAACACTACGAGGCCTTTACAAAGTTCCACTAGCTTCAGAAAACCCGCTACAGTTTATAGGAAGTTCCAATGCAGGAATCCCTTGCAGGACCGCCATCGCAGCAAAATCCTCCCGAGGGCCTCCCTAGCAGGAATCCCTTGCAGGACCGCCATCGCAGCAAAATCCTCCCGAGGGCCTCCCTACACTGACCACTCCCCTACTGCCCTTGCCCCTTTCGGGTAAGGTAGTCTTCCACTAGCTTTCCTAATTAATCAGCCAAGGGCGTCCCATTAAACCCTTGTGGTAGCACTGTTTTCCCGGGTGGTCGCTCCATGTTCCAGTTAACATAATGATCTTATCATGAACAGTAAATAACAACTGATAACAAAAGTATGAATAATATGTATCTCAATGCCCAAATCCACATATAGCACTAGCAAGTACTACCCATAAAGTTTAGTGGTAAACAAGGCATAAAGATAGACAAACTAGGGTAACCTATTAGGTCCCATCAAATTAACCTATGCAGATCATTATGATTAATTAGAACGTGAGTGGGTAAAAGAAGTGATCAAGGGCACAACTTGCCTGGGACTTGAGATTCCAGGTACCAACTTGCTCTTCAGGTGACACGTGTCCTCACTGCTAAACGTAGCAATATAGACAAACATGGTATATACAAAATTAACATCACACCAAACATAAGAATAAACTGCGTAATAGTAATCTACACGTTGCTACGAGATCGTAGAAACAAGAACCACTAAATTCGGAACTACGGTTATTAAGTTATGATTTTCCGAAATTATTTAGCACCTAGAATAGATTAATTTAATTGAGAAATCTTAATTCAAGTTTCATGGTTAACAAAGGTACTAGATGATAAACAATAATCTTACAAAATTATAGGAACGGGAATGAGTCAAAAAGGAGTTAAAATGTATTTTCTAGGAATTAAAGAAATTTCTGGGATTAATTTTGCACTATTAATCATTTTCTAAATGAATTTCCATATTTAATTATCTGTTTCTTTAGCTCTCTGGACGGCGCGCTAAAATCAGAGGAACACAGGGGCCTAAATCATATATTTCCTAACACTCAGGATATACCCTATGAGGACTGCGGGTTGATTTGTGTTTTTGTCAGGGGCTCATTTATAAATCTATAGAGCCGAAGGGGTATCTTGTATCCTGAACCGTCCGATTAGAAATCAACGTCGAGGATCGCTTAATATTTTTAAATGAACCGGTACGCTATATGAATCGTTGGATTAGGGATCCACGGTTCAGATGTTTAAAACACCAGATCAACCCGGGGTCGCACATCCCACGATCAACGGCCGTGACGAGTCCTGGCCGAACCGGTATCTACTTCTAATCTGGACCGTTGGATTCGGATCACGCGGCCACGGTATCATCTTCTCCCATCATCGCACTAGGGCCGTCTATTAAGAGATCTACGGTCCGGGCACGCCATCATCCACGAGCTCCCGCGTTACGGCCGCGCACCCAGAGCCACGGCGGCGCCATAAGTCCGGCGACTAATTCATAATCCACGAGCGCGCTAATGCATATAATACCCGCTGCTAAACTACTAGGAAACGAAGGTGAACGCACGGAGGGGGTTTCTCACCCGAGGGAGGCAGTACAGGGGTCCGGCCACGGTGACACGGGGTTCCGCGGCGGTGCCACGAATCCGGCGAGAAATCACCGGCCAACCGGTGGTCTTCCCCTCCCGCGATGGTCGCCAACAGCTCCCCGGAGGCGTGGTGAAGCTCCCAGCCTGGGCGTACCAAACCTGGCACGGTGTCTTCACCGATTGGGCAGCGGCGGCGGATTTCGTTCGCTCGGTTCTCAATGATGGCAGTAATGGAGGCTCGAGTCGTTGGTGGTTGAGAGGAGAGCGGAGGCGAGCCCGGTTAGCTTTATACCCGGTACGTGCCCTCGGTCGCAGGGCGAAGCCGAGTACCCTCACGGCCGAGATCTACGGAGTTCGCGCGGTCCGCCCGTCGCGTTCGGCAGAGTTGTTGAAGACGGGCCTGACAGTGGGTCCCCAGGCGCGGTGAGTGAAGCGAGCGGCTGGAGGCTGTTTTGTGGGTCCCGCGCGTCGGTGACTGCTAACACGTGTGAGCGCGCCTGCTGGAGGAATTGGGCCACGCAGAAGACATCTACAGGTGGGCTGAATGGGCAGCGCTCGGCCCAATCGATGCATAGTGCTATTTTTCATTTTCTTTTCCTATTTTCTTTCCTTTATTACCAAATTCTACTTTAAATTCAGATTTAATTCAAATCTTGTGCCAATCTACTCTCAAATCCTATTGTGAAATGAGAAATACCAATTTTAGATGTATAATTACATTATTCATATTTTTGTATTATTCCTCTTCTTCTCATTTTTGAGAACCCTATTTTTAGTTTAGGGTTTGACTTAACCTCTAGTATTTATTATCTTATTACCTTTATTATTTTATTAATGCCCAAACATAACTCCAATATGATGCACTTCCTTTTATTTTAGTGTCATCGGTTAAATTTAATCACTCTTAATTTTATGTATGCTCTTTTCATGATGCAAATAAGGCACATACAATAGGGAATTCACTATTTATTTCTTGTAAACAATTTTAAGTGTTACACTGTTGGGCGATGGGGATGAGGACCATGGCTGTTGGGCGATGGGGATGAGGACCGGCAGGCGGCGGATCTGGCGGTGGGGAGGATGGCGTGTTGTTGCCGAGGTTGGAGCGGGGGTAGCGGGGCGCGGTTGGAGCGGCCGGTGTAGAGGCCGACGGATCCGGCGGAGGAGAGGATGGCGTGTTGTTGCCGAGGTTGGAGCTGGGGTAACGAGGCGCGGTTGGAGCAGCCGGTGTATAGGTTGTTGGCATCCAGCGGACCGTAATGGGGCAGAGGAGCGGGGGCATGGTTGTGCCTGGTCTACACTATCTTCTTAAGGAATAGTAGAGATTAACCACATGAATATCTATTACAGAATAAACACTATAGATGCCAATAAATTCATAGCAGCGGAAACACTAGTCCATATGATGCAACACATATAATACTGCAAAAGGCATATGATAAGAATTATCAATAACACAATAACACAACTAACACAGTATCCCTTAGGATAAGCTTTCCTCTCAGGTTGAGATAAGCTTTAATGCACAAATTCTCCCCCTTTGACATCAAACACCAAAACCATATTTAAGCAAGAACATAGAATGATGTCAAGGGTCAGCAGAGTATTGAGTAGGTAAACACACACTAACAATATTCCCCCTTGCTCATTCAACAAATGCACCACAAGCATTTGGAGGAAAGTTAAGGTACATATACGCAAAAGATCAATACTTTCTTTGTACCTTTGCCCGGATGTGGTGTACTTCCTCTCTTGAAAGTATTAGTCTCTTGGGAGCTTCTCCACACTTGTGCCTGATCCTTTATCCTAACCTTTTCTTGTTGCTAAGACACCAAGCTTAGAGCAAGTTATAGTATTGTGGCATAAGATGAAGCTTCTATTCTAGTGATTACCGAAAGATGTCAATTGAAGCAAACTATCACGGCTACCAATTGAAAGATACCAATTGCAAGATCATTTATTATCATAGCTCCATGATATTTAAGGATAAGCATCTAGTATCACCAAATTTTATAGAGCATGAGCAATCTAAAAATATGCAATTACTCACGACTTAAGATACCAATTCCTTGACTTACAGAGGTACCCCAGTCCTGATTGCTCCATTTCTTGCTCATCTTCTCTTTTCCACCTTGAGACTACACAAGATCGCTCAAGATACAATTAGTCTCAAAAGACGCAAGTTATGTGTGCTCCCCCTACACTTGTGCATCAAGTATTTGAATAACTTGCACTTTGCACATTCTAGCTTTCTCAGAACTAGAGGGGATCACATCATATCTTGGTCAAGGAATACTCTCAATTTCATCACAAAGAGATAACAATTGAATATCAAATTAAGGGTTGATTTAATACAACAATGCATGCCTCAAGAAGTATAACATTTACACGCAACCAAGACATGCTTCATACTTGACTATCATTCCACCACATATACCAATTGAAAAACAACACGATCATGTTTATAAAGCGCAATGTCTAAGCACATCATAATTAAGAAGGTTCTTTAGGTACTCCAGAAGAAACAACATTTTAAAGTAAGGAGCACCTAAGCCAAGATACTACCAATTCAAAGGCAAGACCATAGCTGTGATCACAATCAATGGAACTTAAAGATATTCAGTGAAATTGCATAGTTCCATTCTCCATACCTTTGCCTTTTCCTGAATTGCCATGAGAGCACCAGTTGTCACTAATTGAGGGCTCCTTTTGCTCATACGCCTTAGCTCAAAAGGGTGCATTAGAGGCACAACATGGAGTTGGTATTCACACAATACCAGACTAGAGTAATCATGTGAACATAAACTAAACAATATGTCATATTTGCACACAGGTTAATCATTAAAACCATATAGCATAACTCACAACAGGATACAGGTTTATTTACGAACACAAAAAGAGTTAATCATGGTGGATATATCTAATGAAAAACTACCCATTATATGATTCAAGAGACATAACCTCTAAAGCACACAATCATGATTAAGCAAGCATGGTTACGATCTTGGTGATTATTAACCATTGATTGAAAGGTACTCAACACAGGTAATCAACAAAGCATAACTGCTCCAAGGACAGGTAGCACATCAATCAGACTTAAGAGCAGTACTGATTATCAACAAAGTACTTAAGATACAAGGGTACCATCCTATGGAGTGCAAGTTGCAGAATCTCATTAAGGTCCTCTGCTTGGATCACCAATAATGATTAAGGACCTATTCAACTTTTCACTTGAGATGAACATGGGATTAGTGTCTCACAATAATTCAACCTTGGGTCAATGAATAAACACCAAAACAATTAACATCTTAAGCATAGAGTTTGAGATAACCATCTTAAGCTCTCCCATGGTCTCCAGTTCATCTCAAGGCACCTGCATGGTCTAGTCAGCATAGTTTGGTACCCATCTCAGGATGGGTCCATATTTATCATCCAAAAAAGCCTTTGGTACCCAAATAGCATGTGTGCTAGTCCTAGGTGATCTCATGATTGATCTAGCACAAGAGTATGATTTGGGTCTCCTAAGCAAATAAGATTGAGACAAATTTACTTGCTTAGGAATCTCACTTTTATTACATACCTTGGATAGATGACCCTGCTCACCACACTTGTAGCAGAAGCGTCGCTCAACCTGACATGACGCTTGCTGTTTGTCATTTTCCTTGGTGAGAGTCATCTTGGAGAATGCACATGCTTGGTTCATCAATAGCGGACATGAAGTGATCATGTGGTCCTTGTTGTTGCATCCAAAACATCTCCTTATCCCTTCGTCCTTGTCTTTGTATGGACAAGATGCGATGAGGTGGCCTAATGCCTTGCACTTGAAGCATCTCCGTTTTCCTCTTCTCTTGTTACTTTTAGATGACATAGAGACATGGTCAGTGCAAACAACATGATTAATTAAATCTTTACCTTTTTCCAGGCTCATGTTGATTTCTTCATCTTTAGGAACATCCTTCTTATGGAGCTTAACACTTGCTGCAGTTTTTCCTTTCTCAAGCTTCTTCACCACGCGCCCATGGATATCTTGAGAAAGTTGAGCAATGTGTCTTCTCCTTAGTTGTCTTTGCTTCTTGTTCCCACACAATTTCTTTTGTGACCCTAAAACTTGTTGCCCAATCAATGATTGGCTTACTTTTGAGCAACAGGGGTTAGCACATGGTGATATACAATTCAAATGCGCACACGTGCGAGAATGAGGTTCACATGAATTTAAGTTCGCAATTATAACCTCATGAGCAACATTAAGCATGATATGTCTATCCAAGAGATTATCATGAGAATAAGACAATGAATCATATTTTTCAGTGAGAGCTAGTTTATCATGACTTAGCAATTCTACTTGCCTCTCAAGCATGGCATTTTTCATTCTAAGTTGAGGAACACAAGATAAAGCATCATCATTACTACTTTGCTCAATTAAGATTGAATCATACCGTTGGACCAAGACATCATGAGAGCACCTTAGCTCCTCATGTTCTTTGGTCATCTTCTCCAGGCTGTTGTTTGTTTTGATGAGAGTTTCCTCTAGCCTGAGAAGCGTCTCGCCTTGTTCCTTGTTCCTTCTCAACAGCTTAATCAAGAGCGCTTTGTCTTCTTTGTTGAGATGGGTGTAGAAACGGTGAATCTCCTCTTCGTCCACATCGTCGGTCTCATTTTCCCTGTCATTACTATTAGTGGAAGTGAAACAGGAAAATGTACCTTGTGATGATGTAGACTCCTCATCCTCTCCCTCATCATTGCTTTTGTCTCCATCATCATTGTTAGCAATAAAACATTTATTACCAGTGGAAGACAAACCTGTTGATGAGGTGGATTCATCGTTTGGTTGCCATCGTTCTTGTTCTTCTCCCTTGGACAAGTTAGTATCACCAGCAATAGAGGGAGTAGAGGTAGTGCATATGGACTTAAAAAATTTCAGCTTAAGTTTAGTCCATAGATCATGAGCATCAACAAATAAGTCACTATCACTACTCATGATGGCAAAATAGGCACCTCTAGAAAGAGAATCAACTAAGATGTTGCAAGCATGGTGATTTAGAGATAGACATCTTAGTTCATCATTAGAAGGATTTTTACTAGCATTAGAGGGAAAAATACTTCTACTAAAGACCTGTCTCAAATCAGGATCAACACTCATGAAAGCATTATAAATAGAGACAGACCAAGACTTGTAATTAGAGCCATTGCCTAAAAGAAGTTCTACAGTTACCTCTTGTGACGACATCGTCATCTCCGGACGGCTAAGCCCACACTGGAGAGGCCTAGCTCTGATACCAATTGAAAGTTCCCTTTGGCCCGGGAACAGGATCTGGATGTCGCCTAGAGGGGGGTGAATAGGCGAATAAAAATTATTACTTTAAAACTTAAATTCTTACTCTACTCGAAGACTAGAGTGCAGTGGAATGAAGGACCCTTCGAGTAGGTTGCAGCGGAATAGAAGATCCTGTCTCAAGATGTCCTGCACTTCAAATAAAGCTTATACCACAGATAAGTGTTGAAGTGCAGATATAAAAGCGAGTAAGACCGAAAGTCAGAATACAGTACGGAACAGAGCACACAAACGCAAGGATTTATCTCGAGGTTCGGCCAAGCCTGAAATGCTTGCCTAGTCCTTGTTGGAGTTAGCCACACCTGGGCTTGGAGTCTGTTTCAACTCCTTCCTCCGTTTGCTCAGATCTGTCAGTCAGATAGATAGAGCCTTCCACTATGATGAATTAGGTTACAACAAAAACCGCGGCTGCTTACAAACTTCTTGACAGCACCCCGGCAGAGTAACACTACGTTCAAGACCTTGCTCTTGCTCTTAGCAGCACTTCTCCTCTCTCTAAAGGCTTATAGCTTTGCCTTCTACACAAACTAGAGAGATACACACAAGAGGGAGAGTGAGAATTGATTCGAGTGATGTCTACACTTGTTGGCTGCACTTCTGTTTTGATTGAGGCGCCTAGAAGTCCCTTTTATAGGCACAAGGGGCCTAGGAGCCGTTGAGAGCAATCCAGGAAGGCAAATCTTGCCTTCTGTCGGGTGGCGCACCGGACAGTCCGGTGCACCACCGGACACTGTCCGGTGCCCGATTTCCTTCCAAAATAGGCACAGACGACCGTTGCAGTCATGGAGCCGTTGGCGCACCGGACAGTCCGGTGCCCCCATCTGACCGTTTGCTCGGCCACGCGTCACGCGCGGATTGCGCGGCCGACCGTTGGCCCAGCCGACCGTTGGCTCACCGGACAGTCCGGTGCACCACCGGACAGTCCGGTGATTTATAGACATACTCGTACGCCGCTGACTTCTCTCGAGAATGGCCTGTTCACTAGAGTTCAGCCTGGCGCACCGGACACTGTCCGGTGCACCACCGGACTGTCCGGTGTGCCAGACTGAGATGAAATTGACTGCTCATAGCCAACACCATTCCTTTTCTTTTCTTCTTCTTTTCTTTCTGTTTCCAGCACTTAGACAAACCATGTTAGTACACAAAAACAATGTATTAGGTCTGGAAACATATCTCGTGCCTATATTTGCGCTTTACCCAATTTTAGCATTTTGCATGTTTTGATATTAATGTGGAACTCCAAAACCTCAAGTCAGCTTGACTTGATCTAGATTGATATGTCGGAGTTCCAACACCCTGCAAAGGTCATATAGAATGTATCCAAACATAGGAACAACCCAAACTAAAGATCAAGGTGAACTTAGCTCTTTTGGGCTGCTTCCAGTTCTGGTTTTGACACTGCTTCTTCTTCTAGTGACCTTGTGCACTTCTTAGAGCTTGGTCTTGAGCCTTATGACTTACACCACATAACTATAGACATTTCCTCATTGGTTGTAAGTCACGTCCTTATGTAGTGATCCTTGATGTGCCGTAGCTGTTCTCAACTCGATCACCCTTGACTTTGCAAGCCTTCTTCTTCACCCTTGGCTTTGGGTTCCTCAACCTCTTTGACTTTCTCTCATGCACTTGGTACCTCGAAGCTCTTCTTGCCTCCATCCTTGGCTTGATCAGTTGTCTCCGAGCTACACACCTGAGTCTCACTTTATGCAGTGTCCATCTTACTTGTGATGCCCATTATCTATCCATCATCTAGTCCTTGGACCATCACACTTGTTCACTTGTGTTGACCCCTGTTAGCTTTACATTAAGCACCTGTTCAACACTTGGCACACTTGTTAGTCCTTTAATTGAGTTGTCATCCAAACACCAAAACCCACAAGAGAGCTTTCAGATACGCTGAAGGTTGGTCTATTCACAATCTTCCCGTGGGTACAGCCAGCTTTCAGAAATGTTGTAGCTGTGCCACGAGAAGCTAGCAAGGCACAGAAGTCAACGTGTCCCGCTATTACTTCGTCAAGAGCCTCGACTTCGCCTTCAATGTGTTCGAAGGTGATTGATATGTTCTCGGTCGAAGGGGTAAACTTTTCAGTGCTGGCTCCAACTGAGTTGAAAACCTTCTTCAATCACTGTATGCAGCGGCTGCCAAAACCCAGACACATATTCCAAAGCTCTTTCAAAGATTGCTGCAGCTGTGTATTTTCGACAGCTTCACCTTGGTATTTTGTCTGCAAGTTTTTTCTTTCTTGTTCGAAGCTCTCTAATTTTTGGAGAAGTTCCCTGTTTAATCTAGCATTTTTGGTTTGCGCTTCTGCAAGGAAACCTTCCATTGCTTGGAGTAGGAAATCTTTCTTTTCAAGAGAAGCTTCGAATTCTTTAATCTTGTTCTCTAAACCCTTGATTATAACTTCGTTCTTTTTATCCTCAAGGTCTTGTTGCATTTGCAGTGCTTTGCTTAGCATCATACTCTTTATAAATAAGCCTTCGTCAGTAAACTTGCTTCATTAAAAATAAAAAAGTAAAATTTTTCTTCATCATAAGAATTTTACCTTGAAGTTGGAATAAAACAAGCTGCTGACGATATGTTGTCGTCGGCAGCTTTTAATATCAGCTTCAAGCTTCAGAAAACTGACACTCTTCGATAGAGTGCCGATCACCTTTGCCACGGTATGGTCGCGAACGCATCCCAAGGCCTCTTCTTTGATCCCGCCAAAGAGCATGGCCCCTGGCTAGTAGCCACAGGAAATGCCATATTCCTTTAGCTCCTTCTTTTTGGCTTCAGATAGTTCTTGCCTGACTAGTTTCTGAAGGTCGAAATCTTTTTCTTCCGAAGCAGCATCGGCAATTTTCTTCCCTTTGTCAGGCACTGGGGCCATGACCTGTTCTGCAGCCGCAACTGTTTCTTCTATAGGCATACCCAATATCAATTTATCAATCCCAGATAGAGCGACCTCCAAGTTGGCAGCTTCGATGGCAGCTGCAGCTTCACCAGAAATGCTTGCTTCGGCAGTGGCCGGGGCTGATGGTGGTGTCCGTTCAATGGCTTCCATTACAGTGCCGATCCTTCGCCTTTTCTGCCCTTCCACCTTTTTTGTAGTTGAGGGCTCATCTTTCTTCTGTAAAAGCTTCGTCAGTTCCAGTCCCAGAGGACTTAGCAGCTTGATAGGTAAAGATTCGGTCATTACCTTTAAAATCTCTTCCACTTTGGCAGCAGGAGGTGTCGAAGGAGTTTCCTCTTCCACCTCAGTCACCTTCGGCTCTAGAGTTGCAGTTTTTCTTTTCTTCAAAGCCGCCACCTTCGGCTTGGGACTGTTTTTTCTCTTCTTTGAAATTTTCTCATCTTCCTTCACCATTCTGGCAGCTTTTCTACTCAGAACACTAACAATCCTTTTCCTTTTTGTCCCTTCGGCACCCTTGTTGAGTTGCTCATAATCAGGGTATTCAAATTTAAGAGCGTCCATTACCCGATTTAACCTTCATTTTGGTTGGGTGCCGAAGGCTGCTGTCATTAGCTGATCTTCTTTTTTGGTATAATTTTCCAAAATTTCATTACACATAGTTTCAATCATTTCCAGCCACTCCTGGCAGGGCTACTTGAATTGTTTTTCAAATTTGAAGCGATAGGGTAATTGAACAAGTTCATATTTCTTCTTTGTTTCCTTCATCTTTGGCATCACCCAGCCAGTTGATGTTGGATATGTTCGGTTGGCCAAGTATTCTTGCACCAAGTCCCTGGTGCTAATTTGCTCAGCTACCACCCTGAATTCTACTTCGGCTAGCTGGCATGATGACCCTAGCTGCATGTTGCATAGGGGCCTGGTCATTCTGAAGTTTAGGGATAGTGGGCACATGACCATTGTCATCAGTTTCCCCCTCTTCTTCTCATCGGTCTTGATATAAAACCATTCACCTTTCTAGCCGGTTGGCCATTTGGTACGATAGCTGAGAACCAGAGCCTTCGTATCCTTGCGATGTGCAAAGTTGTAGCAGCCAAAATTTTCATGTAGACCGTCTGCCCTGGCCTTTGTCTGGTAGTGCAGCTCATGCACTCGGCAGAATGTTTCGGCATCTGGGCTCATCCCTTGGCTTCGAAGGGCCCAGATGAAGACGCTAAGCCTAACAATGGCGTTAGGGGTCAGCTGATGAAGATATATTTCAAAACTTTTTAAGACTCCCCCTATCATCTCATTCATAGGAAGTCGTAGTCCTGCTCTGAAAAAACTCTTGAAAATCACTACTTCATGAAAGGGAAATAGGATCAAACCTTTTCCTATAAATGATTTTGGTGGTTGAATGCCCAACACAAATATTGGACAAACTAGTTTGCTCTAGATTATGTATTCTACAGGTGCATAAAGGTTCAACACAAACCAATAAAAAGATCAAGTTAGGGTTCAAAAGAAATGAGCAAAGAAACCGAAGAGAACCCTGGTCTGGTGCACCGGACTGCCCGGTGTGCCACCGGACAGTGTTTGGTGCACTAGGGGACGTACAGACTGAACTCTTCACCTTCGAGTTTCTCAGGCGTCGCTCCGCTATAATTCACCGGACTATCCGGTGTGCCACCAGACTGTCCGGTGCACCAATCAGAGCAACGACTAACAGCGCAACAGTCGTTTGCACAACTGTGAACAGTGCCTGAACAGTGCGTGCAGAAGTCAGAGCAGGCGTCAGAGGCGCACCGGACAGTGAACAGGACCTGTCCTGTGAAGCACTGGACTGTCCGGTGCGACATGAAGTCAGCGCTCTAACGGTCAGAATCTTTAGAACACTAACGGTTGGGTGACATGGCTGGCGCACCGGAAGTGTCTGGTGGCGCACCGGACACCATCGACAGACAGCCTCCCCAACGGCTATGTGGTGGTTGAGGGCTATAAATACCCCCAACCACCACCAGTCCATGTATCCAAGTTTTTCAGACATCTCATTCAATACAAGAGCTAGTGCAATCAATACAAGACACAATTCAAAAGAATCAAAGCCTCTCCAAGTCCTAAAATTCACTCCAAACACCTAGTGACTAGAGAGAGTGTTTTGCTCGTGTTCTTTGAGCTCTTGTTCTTGGATCGCTTTCTTCTTCCTCATTCTTGTTCTTCAAGCAACTTGTAATCAAAGCAAGAAACCCCAATTGTGTGGTGGTCCTTGTGGGGTCTAAGTGACCCGTTTGATTAAGGAGAAAGCTCACTCGGTCTAGGTGACTGTTTGAGAGAGGGAAAGGGTTGAAAGAGACCCGGTCTTTGTGACCACCTCAACAGGGACTAGGTCTCAAGAACCAAACCTCGGTAAAACAAATCACCGTGTCATCCGCCTTATTTCTTGGTTGATTTGTTTTCGCCCTCTCTCTTAGACTCGATTTTAATTCTAACGCTAACCCCGGCTTGTAGATTGTGTTTTAAGTTGTAAATTTCAGATTCCGCCTATTCACCCCCCCCTCTAGGCGACTTTCAATTGGTATCGGAGCCTGGTACTTCATTAGAGTCTAACCACTCGAAGTGATGTCGGAAGATCACGCCAAGAGGGAGATCATGACCGGCGACAAGTCCACAAGCCACGGGAAGGCTCCATCAAGGGAGTCCGGCAACAAGCTAAAGGAGGGATCACCTCCTCACAAGTCGCATCAGAGTGGCGATAAGAAAAAGAAGATGAAGAAGGTGGTCTACTATGAGACTGACTCTTCATCGCCATCCACCTCCGACTCCGACGCGCCATCCGTCACTTCTAAGCGCCATGAGCGCAAGAAGTATAGTAAGATGCCACTTTGTTATCCCCGTATTTCTAGACGCACTCCTTTACTTTCCGTCCCACTAGGCAAACCACCGGTTTTTGATGGTGAAGATTATTGTATGTGGAGTGATAAAATGAGGCATCATCTAACCTCACTCCACGCTAGCATATGGGACATTGTTGAATTTGGAGCGCAGGTACCATCGGTAGGGGACGAGGGCTATGACTCGGACGAGGTCGCCAAAATCAAGCACTTTGATTCCCAAGCAACTACTATACTCCTCGCCTCTCTATGTCGAGAGGAGTATAATAAGGTGCAAGGGTTGAAGAGTGCCAAGGAGATTTGGGACGTACTCAAAACCGCGCACGAAGGAGATGAGGTGACCAAGATCACCAAGCGGGAGACGATCGAGGGGGAGCTCGGTCGATTTGTCCTCAACCAAGGAGAGGAGCACAAGCAATGTACAATCGGCTCAAGACCTTGGTGAACCAAATGCGCAACCTCGAGAGCACAAAATGGGATGACCATGAAATGGTCAAGGTTATTCTTAGATCACTCGTTTTTCGCAATCCTACACAAGTTCAATTAATACATAGTGATCCTAGATATAAGCTAGTGTCTCCCGAGGAGGTTATATGAAAGTTTGTGAGCTTTGAATTGATGATCAAAGGCTCCAAACAAATCATCAACTTGGAGCAAGGCGGCACCTCCACACCCGAGGTGCAACCCGTCGCATTCAAGGCGACGGAGGAGAAGAAAGAAGAGTCTACATCAAGTAGGCTCCCCATTGACGTCTCCAAGCTTGACAATGAGGAGATGGCGCTCATTATCAAGAGCTTCCGTCAAATCCTCAAACAAAGGAAGGGGAAGGACTACAAGCCCCGTTCCAAAAGGGTATGCTACAAATATGGTAAGCCCAGTCATTTTATTGCTAAATGTCCAATGTCTAGTGATAGTGATAGGGGCAACGACAAGAAGGGGAAGAAGAAGGAAAAGAAGAGGTACTACAAAAAGAAGGGCGGCGATGCCCATGTGTCGGGAATGAGACTCCGACGAGAGCTCCACCAACTCCTCCTCCGACGAGGATGCCGCAAACATCGTCATCAACAAGGGCCTCCTCTTCCCCAACGTCAGCCACAAGTGCTTCATGGCAAAGGATGGCAAAAAGAAGAAGGTAAAATCTAGAGCCTCCACAAAATATACAACATCTAGTGATGAGGCTAGCTCTAGTGATGATAAAAAAACCTGCTTACTCTTTTTGCCAACCTTAACATGCAACAAAAGGAAAAATTGAATGAATTGATAGGAGCCATTCATGAGAAGGATGAACTCTTGGATAGCCAAGAGGAATTCCTTATTAAGGAAAATAAAAAGCATGTTAAAGTAAAGAACGCTTATGCTCAGGAGATAGAAAAATGTGAAAAATTGACTAGTGAGCTTAGCATATGCCATGACACTATTTCCAACCTTAGAACTGAGAATGCTAACTTAATTGCTAAGGTTGAGAAGTTAAATGTTTGTGATGATTCAATTACCAATCTTAGAAATGATAATGCTGGTTTAATTGCAAAGATTGATAAATTGAATGAATCTCTTTCTAGCCTTAGAACTGAGAATGACAATTTAATTTCTAAGGCTAAAGATTTAAATGTTTGCAATTATTCTATTTCCAGACTTAGAAATGAGAATGCTATTTTATGTGCTAAGATTGATGAATTAAATACTTGCAAACCCTCTACATCTACTATTGATCATGTGTCTATTTGCACTAGATGTAGACATGTTAATATTGATGCTATTCATGATCACATTGCTATGATTAAACAACAAAATGATCATATAGCTAAACTAGATGCTAAAATTGTCGAGCATGAGCTAGAGAATGAAAAATTTAAATTTGCTCGTAGCATGCTCTATAGTGGGAGACGCCCTAGCATTAAGGATGGCATTGGTTTCCAACATGGAAGCAATGTCAAAATTAATGCCCCTAAAAATTGTCTAATTTTGTTAAGGGCAAGGCTCCCATGGTTCAGGATAACGTGGGTTACATTTTATATCCTACTGGTTATCCTGAGCATAAAATTAGGAGAATTCATGCTAGAAAGTCTCATTCTGTTTCTCATCATGCTTTTATGTATAAGAATGAGGCATCTAGTTCTAGGCAATCAACCCATGGTAAATTGCCTAAAAAGAAAACTCCTACTGCATCAAATGAGCCTATTATTTCATTTAAGACTTTTGATGCATCATATGTTTTAACTAACAAATCAGGCAAAGTAGTTGCCAAATATGTTGGGGGCTAAACACAAGGGCTCAAAGACTTGTGTTTGGGTGCCCAAGGTACTTGTTTCTAACGTCAAAGGACCCAAGACTGTTTGGGTACCTAAGAACAAGGCCTAAATTGTTTTGCCGGTTTATGCATCTGGGGCTCAAGTTGGATCATTGATAGCGGATGCACAAACCACATGACATGGGAGAAAAGGATGTTCTCCTCCTATGAGAAAAACGAAGATCCCCAACGAGCTATTACATTCGGGATGGAAATCAAGGTTTGGTCAAAGGACTTGGTAAAATAGCTATATCACCTGACCATTCTATTTCCAATGTTTTTCTTGTAGATTCTTTAGATTACAACTTGCTTTCTGTATCTCAATTATGCAAAATGGGTTACAACTGTCTTTTTAGTGATGTAGGTGTTACTGTCTTTAGAAGAAGTGATGATTCAGTAGCATTTAAGGGAGTGTTGGAGGGTCAGCTATACTTAGTTGATTTTAATAGAGCTGAACTCGACACTTGCTTAATTGCTAAGACTAATATGGGTTGGCTCTAGCATCGCCGACTAGCCCATGTTGGGATAAAGAATCTTCACAAGCTTCTAAAGGGAGAACACATTTTGGGACTAACGAATTTTCATTTTGAGAAAGACAGGGTTTGTAGCGCATGCCAAGCAGGAAAGCAAGTTGGCGCCCATCATCCACACAAGAACATCATGACAACGGACAGGCCACTAGAACTACTCCACATGGATCTATTCGGCCCGATCGCTTACAAAAGCATCGGCGGGAGTAAGTATTGTCTAGTTATTGTGTATGATTATTCTCGCTTCACTTGGGTGTTCTTTTTGCAGAAAAAATCACAAACCCAAGAGAGCTTAAAGGGATTCTTGAGATGGGCTCAAAATGAGTTCGGATTGAGGATCAAGAAAATAAGAAGCGACAATGGGACGGAGTTCAAGAACTCTCAAATAGAAGGCTTTCTTGAGGAGGAGGGAATCAAGCATGGGTTCTCTTCTCCCTACACACCTCAACAAAATGGTGTAATGGAGAGGAAGAATAGAACTCTACTTGACATGGCAAGGACCATGCTTGATGAGTACAAGACTCCGGACCGGTTTTGGGCGGAAGCAATCAACACTGCTTGCTACTCCATCAACCGACTCTACCTTCACCGAATCCTCAAGAAGGCATCATATGAACTCCTTACCGGTAAAAAGCCCAATGTTTCATATTTTAGAGTCTTTGGTAGCAAATGTTTTATTCTTGTTAAAAGAGGTAGGAAATCTAAATTTGTTCCCAAGGCTGTAGAAGGCTTTTTACTAGGATATGATTCAAACACAAGGGCATATAGAGTCTTTAACAAGTCCACTGCACTAGTTGAAGTTTCTTATGACATTGTGTTTGATGAGACTAATGGCTCCCAAGTGGAGCAAGTTGATCTTGATGAACTAGATGATGAAGAGGCTCCATGCGTCGCGCTAAGGAACATGTCCATTAGGGATGTGTATCCTAAGGAATTCGAAGAGCCTACACAAACACAAGATCAACCGTCATCTTCCGTTCAAGCATCTCCACCAACCCAAGATGAGGAACAAGCGCAAGGTGATGAAGAAGAAGATCAAGAAGATGAGCCACCTCAAGAAGAGGGCAATGATCAAGGGGGAGATGAAGATAATCAAGACAAGGAAGATGAGCAAGAAATTCAGGGTCAAAGACCGCCACACCCAAGAGTCCACCAGACGATTCAAAGAGATCACCCCATGAACTCCATTCTTGGTGATATCCATAAGGGGGTAACTACTCGATCTCGAGTCACACACTTTTATGAACATTACTCTTTTTTGTCCTCTATTGAGCCTTACAGGATTGAGGATGCATTAAGAGATTCGGATTGGGTGATGGCAATGCAAGAGGAGCTCAACAACTTCATGAGAAATGAGGTATGGCATTTAGTTCCACGTCCTAATCAAAATGTTGTAGGTACCAAGTGGGTATTCCGCAACAAGCAAGATGAGCATGGTGTGGTGATAAGGAACAAAGCTCAACTTGTGGCCAAGGGTTATTCACAAGTCAAAGGTTTGGATTTCGATGAAACTTATGTACCCGTAGCTAGGCTTGAGTCAATTCGCATATTACTTGCCTATGCTACTTACCATGGCTTCAAGCTCTATCAAATGGACATGAAGAGTGCCTTCCTCAATGGACCAATCAAGGAAGAGGTCTATGTTGAGCAACCTCCTAGCTTTGAGGATAGTGAGTATCCTAACCATGTGTATAAACTCTCAAAGTCACTTTATGGGCTCAAGCAAGCCCCAAGAGCATGGTATGAATGCCTGCGAGATTTTCTTATCACTAATGGCTTCAAAGTCAAAAAAGCTGATCCTACACTCTTTACTAAAACTATTGCAAATGATTTGTCTGTATGGCAAATTTATGTTGATGATATTATATTTAGGTCTACTAACAAATCCACTTGTGAAGAGTTTAGTAGGATCATGGTTCAAAAATTCGAGATGTCTATGATGGGGGAGTTGAGATATTTCCTAGGATTCCAAATCAAGCAACTCCAAGAGCGCACCTTCATCAGCCAAACAAAGTATATTCAAGATATTCTTAAGAAGTTTGGAATGAAGGATGCCAAGCCCATCAAGACACCCATGGGAACCAATGGGCATCTCGACCTCGACACAGGAGGTAAATCCGTAGATCAAAAGGTATACCGGTCGATGATAGGATCTTTACTCTATTTATGTGCATCTCGACCGGATATTATGCTTTCCGTATGCATATGTGCAAGGTTCCAAGTTGATCCTAAGGAAGTTCACCTTAGGGCCATGAAAAGAATCATGAGATATTTAGTTTTCACTCCTAAGTTTGGGCTTTGGTACCCTAGGGGATCAACCTTTGATTTGATAGGATATTCCGATGCCGATTAGGCACGGTGTAAAATTGATAGGAAGAGCACATCAGGGACTTGTCAGTTTCTGGGGAGATCCCTGGTGTCTTGGGCTTCAAAGAAACAAAACTCAGTAGCTCTTTCTACCGCCGAAGCCGAGTACATTGTCGCAGGCCATTGTTGTGCACAATTGCTTTGGATGAGGCAAACCCTTAGGGACTATGGCTACAAATTGAGCAAAGTCCCTCTCCTATGAGACAATGAGAGTGCTATCCGCATGGCGGAGAATCCCATTGAACACAGCCGCACTAAGCACATAGACATTCGGTATCACTTTTTGAGGGATCACCAACAAAGGGGGGATATCGAGATAGCCTATATAAACACTAAGGATCAATTAGCCGATATCTTTACTGTGACGAAACCTCCCAAGTCATTAGGCCCACCTACAGTTGTCCTTGTCCAACGGACCTCAGACAACCATGTAGGTGCCCCTGAATCACTTGACAAGTCTGGTATCTGTTTTTCTCACCTTTCCCAAGAGCGTTTTACCCGTCACGCAGACATTACAGAACATCGGAGATACAGCAATGCGGAAGCGATTACATAACTTACATTTATTTGAAAGTAAGATAAAGTTAGTTATTACAGACCAGCATATAAACACGAGTGCAGAGTACTTATTATTACAATACCAAGGGAGGTAAAAACTCCTCCCGATAAGTTCTTACATAAAAGTTTTTATGGAGGACTAGGTCCTCCCGCAGCTTCATTCTTGCTTTTCTTCATTTGACACCACCTTGGTACAAAAACAACAAAAGTTTGTTGCTTCCTCACCTAAAAATAATAGGGAATAAAACCCTGAGTATGGAATTACTCAGCAAGTCTTACCCGACTAAAGAAAAGACTCTCAAGGGTATGTTGGCTTAAGGGAGTCAAGATAAGGTTTCTCAATGATCAAAAGACTCTGTTTGCAGAAATGCTTACTAAAAGTGGATCCTTAAAAATCCAGTTTTATTTTAAGGTTAGGTAAAATTACCTGCATCTAGAATTCTTTCTACCTAGTTCAAACACTTGACCTGCACTAGCCAATTTCTTATCAAACCTTTCATCTTTACTGGAGTTCTACGTATAGGTCAGTGGCCAAGTCTCCATAACCGCGGAGGTACGGTGATCCGAATCGATTATACTCAGCTGAGGATCTCCAATCACACGACATATGTAGCACTTAACCCTTGCATATGTCAACCCGCCACCGGGTTTCTTAAGACCAAATCAGGTTCACGTGAACCGAGAGCACAGATACACCACCGTCCAGCCTCTTGCTACGGAGGGTACACGCTACTCTCACCACCGCTCCACACCCATTTCGTGTTATCTTATTCTGGCCTTAGTCTGCTCGAGGCAAGGCTTACCCATGACGAGGCATGTGACCAGTTAAAGGGTCCTCGGTCAGCAGGCCTACATCGACACGGTCCTTAATCGACTCAGACGGAGACACTACACCGAGACTCTCTTCTCGTGCAAGTCACCCATCCGGTCTCAGCTTAATCATTTAAAACCCAAAGTTTGGTACCTGGCAGGGGTACATCTTTTCTGATGTTGAACCCATCACAGCCATGATGGATCCCCATCAAGTTTTATTTTCAAAAACATTCTTCCCACTTTGCCAATCATCTTTTGTAAAACAAAACCTTCTGTTTTGCTAGAGCAATACTAAGCATAGTAAAACCTTTTGTAAAAACAGGGTTTCAAGGAAGGTAATCAAGTTCAAGGAAGGTAATGCAGGAATTGTTTAAGCATTCAACTCCTATCACCTAATGCATTAATCAAGTGAGAAAGATTTTAAAAACATCAAGGAGGGTGGCAAATGCACCGGGGCTTGCCTTCGTTGATAGGTGAGTCAGGCTCGGACTCGCAGATATCAAAGTAGAAACAGTTTCCTGCCTGAGATTCCGAAGGTGGTGGTGGTGTCTTCTCTTCAGTTACCTCGACTTCTTCGTTTTCTAAAGATAACCATATATATGTATATAAGAATGTATGTCATGAAATGCTCATGAGAGTGCAAAGATAGTAAGAATTTATTATCTAAGGTTCTTGAATACAATTTTCCTTCACGGTTTTCTGGGAAACTAGGGTTTCCGGAGTTAGTAAAGGAATTCAAAGGGCAGGGGTGGGGGTTTTAGGTTCTAGTTATCAAACAAGGTCCAAATCCAACCAAACTCTACCCAAGGCTTCTAAATAATATTTTGAGTTCATATAAAAAGTTTGGGAATTTTTGGAATTATTACCTATTTTCTAAAAATCCACAAGCAATGCTTTAGGCTATTTTAAATAATCCAAAATTCCCTATTTGTTTTAAAAATCAGTCAACTATTTTTATTAAATACTATGGAAAATAAGAAATCTATGAAAATTGGTTTGGCACTTTTACCATTTTCTGTAATTTTCTACATATTTCTAAAGTTGGATAGAAAAAGAAAAGAGAAAAGATTGAACAGTGTTGGGCTGCATTCAGCCCAGATGGCCCAACTGTGGACAGAAACGCGCCCGCGCCCATGCCACTTTGCACAGGGGTCCTTGCCTTTTTGAATAACCAGAAGCAGAACCGAAGCACTATTCAATGAGTCACTGACGTATTACAGAAAACCCCTCCACGTTCTAATCCTTCACAAGGTGAGGTCCCCGACGGCGTCGAGCGTGGCCGAGCTCCGGCGAGTGCGTAGACCGGCCGGAGGAGACCAAGACCGGTGCTCCCGAGCAGCGGACATAGGATTGAACCCTCCCCGAGCGTTTCCCCTAAGTTAATTTCAGAAATGGTGACCTAATTCGCTCTGGCCACAGTAACCGCACGGATGAACCAAAGAATCATGCGTTTCCGGCGACTGGCGGCGGTCTAGCTCAATTATGTGGGTCGGCGAGCATCGTAGACACATGAGAATACTTAAACGGGGAAGCAGAAGACATGGACTGACCTGGATCACGCTGGCCGCGGCGCGGTGCTCTTTGCGGTGGCGGAAACCAGTTTGGGGAAATTTGAAATTCAAAAACTCCGGTGAATGATTAAGGGTGGGAGCGGATGCTATGGCTTCAGGACTGTATGGCGCAACAGCCTCGGCCATCAATTTATAGGAGGCTTAGGCAGTGGCGCATAATTTGGTCGAGCAGTGCGGGCGGCCGGAGATCGAGAAGAATTTTGGCTCAGTGGATTCGTGTCCACCATCGTGGCGACTTCACCGGCGACGATTTGACGGCTTTAGAGAGTCATGGCGACGCGACAGGGGTACCTGAGCACGTGGCACAAGATCGAAAGGCGGCATTCACCGGCGTGCCTATCGACTTCCACTGAGGCGCGTGCAGTAAGGTGGCCGGATTTGTTTATGGCCGGAGTTATCCACGGCGGGGAACCTTGCTTGATCCCAAGTGCTATCCACTCGGTCAGCACGAATCATGGCGATCAAAAATGTGAATCCGAGCACGATGGTCGTCGGTGGCGAGATATACTGCATCTTCTGATATTTTTCTACTGTACAATGGCCAAACGGCATTCAGTTGGCCTGACAATCGACTTTTGCACTCGAATTTCTCTCAAGTCTCTATGACAACTTGTACTGAGCTCTGCAGCAAAGTTGTTCCTCTACAGTAGCTCTACAACTTTGTTATAGCAACCCTAGGTAGATTCTCACTGGATCCTAGTCGAAATGCTTCTCAAACTTGGATCAATGTCACTGTTAGTCTGAGATTCAGACTGTGTCAGCCTGACAGTCCAACTTTGGGCTTAATTATCTCCAATTTATTCTTAACAACTATGCTTACACCCTTAAGCAAAGTTGTTCTCCTTTGATAGGTCTATAATTTTGATGTGGTGACCTAGGGCAAAAACCCTATAATTTGAAAGTTATAAAGCTCCAAAGTTGAGCTTATACCCTGAAATTCAGACTTAGTATAGAACCCAATTGAGGTCTATTTTGCAATTAAGTCCAAAATCCAAGATTTGGCTTACAAGTCCACACATTTGTGAACCAAATGACTTTATATGCTTTAACATAGTAGTTTTCACACTTTAGTCCAAATGTGCACTATTTTTGCACATAGCCCCCTAGGGTTTGGATTTAGGGTTTTCTAGGGTTCCAATTAGGGTTTTTGGTATCCCAGGGGTACAAATGTAATTCAAGTTCATTCTTGGGAGCATTTTATGACTATTCCACTAAAGCTTTTGGGTTTTCTCAATTTGGGTCATGTTTTACCCCCTTAATCCCTATTTAGGGTTAAGTATCCTATTCCAGGGTTCTATTTGCAAAACACCAAAACAATACAACTTGTTTGAAATTTTTACCTAGTGAATGCACTCTAGGTGTGTCAAACATATGCAATGCCAATGTTTATGATGTCATGTTCAAGTTTTAGTAGCAGTAACACCAGGGGTGTTACATCCTTTCCCCCATAAAAGAATCTCGTCCCGAGATTAAAATCCTAGGGTAAGTAATGGAAAAGGAAATGCTTCACGTTTTTATTTCCTTACTTCTGGTACAAGGCAGGGGTGGGTTTGGGGCTCACTCCTTTACTACAACAATGTTGTACACTTTACAAATTACAAGAGGCTAAAAAGCCTGGGAAATTCTTATCTCAAAAGTCTTGAGTTTCCCATGTAGCCTCATCTTCGGAATGTTGGTTCCACTGTATCTTGTAAAACTTGAGAGTTTTTCTCCGGGTAATCCTATCCCTTTGATCCAAGACTCGAATAGGGTGCTCTGAATATGTTAAGTCTGGCTCAAGGACAACATCTGTCACTTCGACGGTTCGATCTGGTACCCGAAGACACTTCTTCAATTGGGACACGTGGAACACATTATGTATAGCAGACAAAGTTTCGGGTAGTTGGAGTCGGTATGCCACTGGTCCACATTGCTCAAGTATAGGGAATGGACCAATGTACCGGGGTGCAAGCTTTCCTTTAACCCTGAAACGTGACACGCCCTTCATTGGAGAAACCTTCAAGTAGACATAATCTCCTACTAGAAAGTATAAGGGTTGTCATCGCCGGTCTGCATAACTCTTTTGACGGGTTTGAGCTTTCTTCAAGTTATGTATTATTCTCTGAACTTTCTTTTCTGTTTCTTTTACTAGGTCAGGCCTAAAGAAGTACCTTTCACCTGGTTCAGACCAATTTAGCAGAGTACGACATCGTCGTCCATATAAAGCTTCAAAGGGTGCCATCTTGATGCTTTCTTGATAGCTATTATTATATGAGAACTCCGCTAACGGCAAACATTCATCCCATTTCTGTGAGAAGTCCAGCACACATGCTCGTAGCATATCTTCAAGTATTTGATTAACCCTCTCAGTCTGCCCACTTGTTTGAGGATGATAGGCCGAACTGTGGAGCAATTTGGTACCCAGGGACTTATGAAGTTCTTCCCAGAATTTGGATACGAATTGAGGTCCACAATCCGACACTATAGTCTTCGGAACCCCGTACAAACTGAGAATATGAGCAATGTACAATTGGGCATAAACAGCAACTGGGTGCACTATCTTGACGGGCAAAAAATGAGCAATTTTTGTAAGTCGATCAACAATAACCCAGATAGAGTCATACCCTTTTGCGGTCCTAGGCAATCCCACAATAAAGTCCATACTTATGTCTTCCCATTTCCATGTGGGTATTGGTACCGACTGTAATGGACCGACAGCTTTCAAGTGTATGGCCTTGACACGTCTGCAGGTGTCACATCTAGCCACATAGCATGCAATCTCAATTTTCATTTTCGTCCACCAATAATGTTGTTTCAGATCTTGATACATCTTAGTGCTTCCGGGATGAATAGAATAGCGACTAAGATGTGCCTCATCCAGAATTTGCTGGCGGACGTTTTCACTTTTCGGCACAACTATGCGGTTTTTGAACCATACAACCCCTTGATCATCTTTTCGGAAGCAATTTGCTTTGCCCGTTTCAATCTTTTCACGAATATGTTTCATGCCTTCATCATTTTTCTATGCGTCAATTATCCTTTGTAAGATGACTGACTCCAGCTTCAAGTGATTTGAAGTCCCATGTTGAATCATACCTAGGTTTAGATTCTCCATCTTCTAGCATAACATAATGTCAGAAGTTCCCATAGTTAGACAATGGCAGGAAGCCTTGCGACTAAGTGCATCTGCCACTACATTTGCTTTGCCCGGGTGATAATGGATCTCCAATTCATAATCCTTGATTAGCTCGAGCCATCTTCTTTGTCTCATATTGAGTTCAGACTGGGTAAAGATATATTTCAAACTTTTGTGGTCTGTAAAAATATGACAGACATTTCCCAGTAGATAATGACGCTAGATCTTCAGAGCATGAACCTCTGCAGCTAGCTCCAGATCATGAGTAGGATAATGCTCCTTATGCCGGCGTAACTGCCTTGAAGCATATGCAATTACTCGGCCTTCTTGCATTAATACGCAGTCGAGACCACTGCCAGATGCGTCACAATACACATCAAATGGCTTATTAATATTCGGTTGAGCCAATACCGGAGCAGTGGTTAATAATGTCTTCAATTTCTCAAAAGCTTCATTACAGTTTGAAGACCAATTGAATTTAGTATCATTCTTCAATAAACTCGTGATTGGTTTCACAAGCTTAGAAAAATCTTGTATAAATCGGCGGTAATAACCAGCTAGCCCACGGAAACTTCAGACTTGGTGAACAGTGGTTGGGGGTTTCCACTCCAAAATGTCCTTGACTTTGCTGGGATCCACCGCAATCCCCCTGGCAGACAGTACATGTCCCAGAAATTGAATTTCTTCCAGCCAAAACACGCATTTACTGAACTTGGCATATAATTGATGTTCTCTTAAGCGTGTTAATACGACCCGTAAATGTTGAGTATTGTGACGGAACTTCCCAAGTCATTAGGCCCACCTACAGTTGTCCTTGTCCAATGGACCTTAGACAACCCTGTAGATGCCCCTGAATCACTTGACAAGTTTGGTACCTGCTTTTCTCGCCTTTCCCAAGAGCGTTTTACCCGTCACGCAGACATTACAGAACATCGGAGATACAGAAATGCGGAAGCGATTACATAACTTACATGTATTTGAAAGTAAGATAAAGTTAATTATTACAGACCAGCAAGTAAACACGAGTGCGGAGTACTTATTATTGCAATACCAAGGGAGCTAAAAGCTCCTCCCGATAAGTTTTTACATAAAAGTTTTTATGGAGGACTAGGTCCTCCCGCAGCTTCATTCTTGCTTTTCTTCATTTGACACCACCCTGGTACAAAAGCAACAAAAATTTGCTGCTTCCTCACCTAAAAACAATAGGGAATAAAACCCTGAGTATGGGATTACTCAGCAAGTCTTACCCGACTAAAGAAAAGACTCTCAAGGGTATGCTGGTTATAAGGGAGTCAAGGTAAGGTGTCTCAAAGATCAAAGACTCTGTTTTGCATAAATGCTTACTAAAAGTGGATCCTTAAAAATCCAGTTTTATTTTCAGGTTAGGTAAAATTACCTACATCTAGAGTTCTTTCTAACATTGTTCAATCACTTCACCTGTACTAGCCAATTTCTTAACAAGTTCCTCATCTTTACTGGAGTTCTACGTATAGGGCAGTGACCAAGTCTTCATGACCACGAAGGTACGGCGATCCGAATCGATTATACTCAGCTGAGGATCTCCAATCACACGACATATGTAGCACTTAACCCTTGCATATGTCAACTCGCCACCGAGGTTCTTAAGACCAGATCAGGTTCACGCGAACGAGAGCACAGATACGCCACCGTCCAGCCTCTTCCTACGGAGGGTACACGCTACTCTCGCCACCGCTCCACAACCATTCCGTGTTATCTTATTCTGGCCTTAGTCTGCCCGAGGCAAGGCTTACCCATGACGAGGCATGTGACCAGTTAAAGGGTCCTCGTTCATCAAGCCTACATCGAGACGGTCCTTAATCGACTCAGACGGAGACACTACACCGAGACTCTTATCTCGTGCGAGTCACCCGCTCAGTCTCAGCTTAATCATTTCAACCCAAAGTTTGGTACCTAGCAGAGGTACATCTTTTCTGATGTTGAACCCATCACGGCCATGATGGATCCACCATCAAGTTTTATTTTCAAAAACATCCCTCCCACTTTGCCAATCATCTTTTGTAAACAAAACCTTTTGTTTTGCTAAAGCAATACTAAGCATAGTAAAACCTTTTGTGAGAATAGGGTTTCAAGGAAGATAATCAAGTTCAAGGAAGGTAATGCAGGAATTGTTTAAGCATTCAACTCCTATCACCTAATGCATTAATCAAGTGAGAAATATTTTAAAAACATCAAGGAAGGTGGCAAATGCACCGGGGCTTGCCTTCGTTGATAGGTGAGTCAGGCTCGGACCCGCAGATATCAAGGTAGAAACAGTTGCCTGCCTGAGATTCTGAAGGTGGTGGTGGTGTCTTCTCTTCAGTTACTTCGACTTCTTCGTTTTCTAAAGATAACCATATATATATATAAGAATGTATGCCATGAAATGCTCATGAGAGTGCAAAGATAATAAGAATTTATTATCTAAGGTTCTTGAATACAATTTTCCTTCACGGTTCTCCGGGAAACTAGGGTTTCCGAAGTCAGTAAAGGAATTCAAAGGGCAGGGGTGGGGTTTTTGGGTTCTAGTTATCAAACAAGGTCCAAATCCAACCAAACTCTACCCAAGGCTTTTAAATATTGTGTAGAGCTCATATAAAAAGTTTGGGCATTTTTGGACTTATTATCTATTTTCTAAAAATCTAGAAGCAATGCTTTAGGCTATGTTAAATAACCCAAAATTCCTTATTTAATCTAAAAATCAGAAAACTATGTTTATTAAATACTACAGGAAATTAGGGATCTAATAAAATTGGTCTCATATTTTTAGGATTTTTATACAATTTCCTATCAATTTCTAAAGTTGAACAGAAAAAGAAAAGAGAAAAGGTGTAATAGTGTTGGGCCAAATCCGGTCCAGGCGGCCCAACAGCACAGGGAATAGGGGGCGCGCCCTCGCGCGTCCGCGCGCGCGCTGGGGGTTTTGCGGAAAAGCCCCCACAGTTTTGAATATCCCGAAGAAGTCCAAACACTATTTAAAACAATCGCTGACACTTTGTAGAAATGCCCTCGAACTTCTATTTCTTCCCTACGAATACCCCTGGCCACGGCGTGCTCGCCGTTCATCCTTGGCACGGCCCGTACCGGCCATGGCCGACGATGGCTGCTACGGCTAACTACCGGGGAGGCATCACTGACTTAAGGCGACCTAGGAACATCCATTTAATCAACACAAACCCCACTGGAAACTATCTGTCCACGATCAGGGCGGAACCCGTGGTGTCGATCCCGTGTTCCCAATAATCTACGCTCGGATTGGTCAAACGGCCACTACAAGGAGCTTCATGAACACATAGAGTTGCTAAAACAATGCTTGAATCGGACAGGGCCTTACCAGAGAGGGCTGGCCACGGGCGGGCTGTTTTCGCGGTGTATTTGAACCGGGTTGGGGAAAATGCAAAATTTGAGCTCGCTGGTGATCGGCTGGAAGCAATACTGGGTGTGGTGGTGCGTGATGATGTTGCGAAGCTAACAGCGGGCTCAATTTATAGGGAGCGGTAGCGGTGACGAGCAATTCGAGCAGATTGTGCTGGCGACCGGAGATGAAGAAGAACACTGGCACAGTGAATACGTGTTCAACGCCATGGCAGCTATTCCGGTGAGCAACAGGGAGCTAAAGTGAATCGTGGTGGTGCGGTGGCGAGGCTCGGACACGCGGCGCAAGGCCGAGAGGCGGTGATCACCGGCGTTCTTATCGGTTTCCATCGCGGTGAACATGGTACGGCGGCCGGAATTGTTTATCGGCCGGAGTTTATCCCCGGCAACGTACACCGGGTGTTATCCACTCACCCCGAGCACAAAGTGGGACGGCGGTCGCACGAATCACGGTGGCAATCGGTCGCCGGCGGTGAAGCGACTGCGCTGGCGTCCTGATCCACAACAGTCACTGTACCATGGTGAACTCCATTCAGATGAACCTGACAGCAAATGTTTGAACTCGATTTTCTCCTAGATTCATATGGCAACACAACCAGTGATCTGCAGCAATATTGTAGTGCTATAAACCAGCTACAATTTTGCTATATTGTGTTCCCACAAAAAGTCAATGGGTCTTGCTTAAAACTGAGCTTGAAGTTCAAGCCATATATCTGTCAGTCTGAATTTCAGACTTAATCAGCCTGACAGCCTAACTTGGAGTATGATTATCTCCAAATTTTTCACAACAACTTGGCTTACATTCTTAAGCAAAGTTGTTCTCCTTTTATTGCTCTACAACTTTGATGTGGTGACCTAGGGCAAAAACCCTAGAATTTGAAAGATACAAAGCTCCAAAGTTGAGCCCTCAACACTGAATTTCAGACTTAGTATAGAACTCCAATGAGGACCATTTTACAAATAAGTCCAAAATCCAAGGTTTATCTTACAAATTCACACATTTGTGAACCAAATGACTTTACATGCTTTAACATAGTAGTTTTCACACTTTAGTCCAAATGTGCACTACTTTTGCACATAGGCCCCTAGGGTTTGAATTTAGGGTTTTCCAGGGTTTCAATTAGGGTTTCTGGTTTCTTAGGGGTATGAATGTAATGTAGATCCATCTTTCGTAACATTTTATGATTGTTTTACTTAAACCTTAGGGTTTTCTCAATTTGGGTCATGTTTTACCCCTTTAAACTCCATTTAGGGTTAAGTCCCCTATTCCAGGGTTCTATTTGCAAAACACTGGAACAATACAACTTGTTTGAAATTTTTACCTAGTGAATGCACTCTAGGTGTGTCAAACATATGCAATGCCAATCTTTATGATGTCATGCTCAAGTTTTAGTAACAGTAACACCAGGGGTGTTACAAGTATGCTCCTCTTCATTCTTTGAATATATCAGAATATCATCTATGAAGACCACCACAAATTTGTCCAACTCGGGCATGAATACCGAGTTCATCAGATAAGTGAAGTGGGCAGGAGCATTTGTCAGTCCGAAAGACATTACCAGGTATTCAAATAATCTGTACCGCGTAGTGAATGTGGTTTTTGGTATATCCTCGGGCCAAATACGGATCTGATGATAGCCCGATCTGAGATCAATCTTGGAGAATACCCTTGCCCTGGTCAGTTGATCAAATAGAATGTCAATCCGTGGAAGAGGGTACTTGTTCTTGATAGTGACCTCATTCAGGGGTCGATAATCTACACACATCTGTAAAGTTTGATCCTTCTCCTTGACGAATATGGCTGGACAACCCCATGGTGACGAGCTTGGCCGGATGAATCCTTTTGACAGTAGATCTTGTAACTGAATCTTCAGTTCTACCAGCTCATTTGGAGGCATACGGTACGATCTTCTAGAAATGGGAGCCGTACCAGGCTTCAATTCAATTACAAACTCTACATCTCGCTCGGGTGGCAATCCAGGCAAATCCTCTGGAAAAACATCTGGGAACTCGCATACTACCGAAATATCCTTGACCTCCGGTATAATGGCTTCATAAACTCTGTCAGTAATTTTGGTTGGAATGGGGATAGACAAGAGAATTTCTTCTTGATTATGACTCAACCTGATGGTTCTCTGATCAGTGTTGAGGGTTGCTTTATGTCGGGCCAACCAATTCATGCCCCAAATCACATCTATGTCTTGGCCTTTCAGAACTATCATATTAGTAGGAAAGTCCCGTCCGGCTAATGTTACGGGCACTTGATAGGCCACTTCTCTAGTAAAGATTTGTCCCCCAGGTGACTGAATTTTAAACCCCTCTTTTGATTCATGGTAAGAAATGCAATGTTGCTCCACGAATTTCTTGCTGATGAATGTATGGGAAGCACCAGAATCAAAGAGAATAATTGTGGGATGATTGGCCACAAGGAACGTACCCATCATGACCGGTTCACCATCCGGTGTGGTGGCCACTTGCGTATAATATATGTGTCCCGTCTTCTTTGTATTTTTGCCCATAGTATTTCCCTTGGCTTGAGATGAATTCCCAGATCCTTGTGGATTGTCTGACTTGTTTTGCTTCGGATAAGGGCAATCCTTGATAAAATGCCCAGATTTTCCACAATTGAAACATCCTGTCGATGAACTGGGAAGAGCAGGGAATCGAGTGCCAGGGGCACCCGGCTGACTTGTTGTTGTAGGGGTAGTATTGGGACGGATGATCACTAGTTGCTTAAATGGGAAGGAGGGTGGACGTGCTGATGGTCGACCCTGATTAAAAGGCCGGATAACAAATCGTTGCCTTTTCTCAGGACCCTGAGTGGGCCTGTTACCTCCATTCCCCTTGATCTTTCCAGAACTTGCATATTTAGATTCGACTGCCAGTGCTGTGCTGACAGCCCTTCCATAGGTAAGGTCAATGCAAGTAGCCATTTTTCTTTGCATCCTATCATTCAGTCCTCGCATGAAACAATTCTTCTTCTTCAGATCGGTGTTAACTTGATCGATTGCATACTGTGACAAATGATTGAATTTATTGAGATACTGATTAACAATATCCCCTCCTTGCTTCAGCTTCATAAATTCTTCTTGTTTCATGTGAAGTACACCTTCTGGTATGTAATGTTCGTGGAAGGCCAACTTAAATTCTTCCCATGTTATCTGATGATTGGCCGGTTGAACGGCCATAAAATTTCCCCACCAAGTGCTGGCAGGGCCACGCAGTTGTTGGGTTGCGAACAAGGGCTTCTGGGTTTCAGAACATCGCAGAAGTCCAAACTTTTGCTCGATGACACGAATCCATTCGTCTGCCTCTAAAGGGTCTTCGGCTTTGACAAACAGCGATGGACGCGTTTCGGAGAAGTCTAAATAGGATGTCTCACGGGGCCCTTGCGGATAGCCTCGTCCGCCTTGTTGTTGAAATTGCTGACCCGCCATTTCCCGTAGGAAACGGGTATTATCCGCTGTCGCGTTTACCAAGGCGGCGATAGCCTCGGCAAGTGTGGGAGGGACTGGAGGTGGATTCGGGGTGGACTCCCTCCCACTGGAGGTTCCGGCTGCATCCTGTGATCGGGTCTTGGATGGCATCTGTGGCAACAAACATTTGGAAACAAATATAATATGCCAAAGAAAAACCATCCATTTTACATTACTAAAAAGAGTAATGTTACATACTCGAATTTTTACAACACGAGTACAGTACCCATTTTACAATAACACTACTAATTCTACAACTATACTATTCCTACTTCCTATCACTCTTAGTAGCCTCACTGTCGGGCGTAGGAGACCATTCGTCAACCAACTTCATGGAGGGAGAGGGCCTGAAAAGGTCCAATTCACCACCAAAAGCTTCTCCTGCTTCATGAGAAGGTCCGGCTTCTGTCCCGATAGGGTTTGCAGGTACGCTGGGGTGCAATTGCGAATACAGTACATGAACTTCTTCATGTAGGGTATTGCAATATGCCTGCAGATTATCAATTGCTGAGCTAAGTTCTTCGACTCGGGCTCGAGCCTTTGCTTCCTTAGCCCAGGCAAGCGAATGAGACTGAACCGCCCAGTCGAGCGCTAAATCTCGATCAGCAAGCTGATCCTGCAGGCGGTGGATGTGGCTTCTTAATTCATTTATTCTGTCGCCATCCGCGACCCATATGTTAGTCCTGCGTTGAAGTTCCGCTTGAAGCTGATTTACTTGGGCTTCAAGATCCCCGATCGGATCGTTACTCCCACTACTACTATCCTCATGTCTGGGAGCGAGTTGATGACGGGGTACACCAATTGGGCCAGTTGACTTGCGCGCGGTTTTCCTTGTGCGCGGCGGCATTTTTCTAAGGGGGAAATTTTATTAGTATAGTTCTTAGCATGAAGCATGTATAATTACAGAATCAACCTTAGTTGAATCACACCTTCTATACATTGCACTCCTCCTATCTGGTCTTTCATATGGATTCTTCAGATATAATGGGTAAGAATGGAAGAAATTTTTCTAGATAAGTCTTCAGAAAATCCTTTTGAAGATGCCTCATAATATCTGCAGAGAAGGGCTTCGCTCCGATACCAGCTGTGATGGAACCTCCCAAGTCATTAGGCCCACCTACAGTTGTCCTTGTCCAACGGACCTCAGACATCCCTGTAGGTGCCCCTGAATCACTTGACAAGTTTGGTATCTGTTTTTCTCACCTTTCCCAAGAGCGTTTTACCCGTCACGCAGACATTACGAAACATCGGAGATACAGCAATGCGGAAGCGATTACATAACTTACATTTATTTGAAAGTAAGATAAAGTTAGTTATTACAGACCAGCATATAAACACGAGTGCAGAGTACTTATTATTACAATACCAAGGGAGGTAAAAACTCCTCCCGATAAGTTCTTACATAAAAGTTTTTATGGAGGACTAGGTCCTCCCGCAGCTTCATTCTTGCTTTTCTTCATTTGACACCACCTTGGTACAAAAACAACAAAAGTTTGTTGCTTCCTCACCTAAAAACAATAGGGAATAAAACCCTGAGTATGGAATTACTCAACAAGTTTTACCCGACTAAAGAAAAGACTCTCAAGGGTATGCTGGCTTAAGGGAGTCAAGGTAAGGTTTCTCAATGATCAAAAGACTCTGTTTGCAGAAATGCTTACTAAAAGTGGATCCTTAAAAATCCAGTTTTATTTTCAGGTTAGGTAAAATTACCTGCATCTAGAATTCTTTCTACCTAGTTCAAACACTTGACCTGCACTAGCCAATTTCTTATCAAACCTTTCATCTTTACTGGAGTTCTACGTATAGGTCAGTGGCCAAGTCTCCATAACCGCAGAGGTACGGTGATCCGAATCGATTATACTCAGCTGAGGATCTCCAATCACACGACATATGTAGCACTTAACCCTTGCATATGTCAACCCGCCACCGGGTTTCTTAAGACCAGATCAGGTTCACGTGAACCGAGAGCACAGATACACCACCGTCCAGCCTCTTGCCACGGATGGTACACGCTACTCTCGCCACCGCTCCACGCCCATTCTGTGTTATCTTATTCTGGCCTTAGCCTGCCCGAGGCAAGGCTTACCCATGACGAGGCATGTGACCAGTTAAAGGGTCCTCGGTCAGTAGGCCTACATCGACACGGTCCTTAATCGACTCAGACGGAGACACTACACCGAGACTCTCTTCTCGTGCAAGTCACCCGTCCGGTCTCAGCTTAATCATTTAAAACCCAAAGTTTGGTACCTGGCAGAGGTACATCTTTTCTAATGTTGAACCCATCACGGTCATGATGGATCCCCATCAAGTTTTATTTTCAAAAACATCCTTCCCACTTTGCCAATCATCTTTTGTAAAACAAAACCTTTTGTTTTGCTAGAGCAATACTAAGCATAGTAAAACCTTTTGTAAAAATAGGGTTTCAAGGAAGGTAATCAAGTTCAAGGAAGGTAATGCAGGAATTGTTTAAGCATTCAACTCCTATCACCTAATGCATTAATCGAGTGAGAAAGATTTTAAAAACATCAAGGAGGGTGGCAAATGCACTGGGGCTTGCCTTCGTTGATAGGTGAGTCAGGCTTGGACCCACAGATATCAAAGTAGAAACAGTTTCCTGCCTGAGATTCCGAAGGTGGTGGTGGTGTCTTCTCTTCAGTTACCTCGACTTCTTCGTTTTCTAAAGATAACCATATATATGTATATAAGAATGTATGCCATGAAATGCTCATGAGAGTGCAAAGATAGTAAGAATTTATTATCTAAGGTTCTTGAATACAATTTTCCTTCACGGTTTTCCGGGAAACTAGGGTTTCCGGAGTCAGTAAAGGAATTCAAAGGGCAGGGGTGCGTGTTTTGGGTTCTAGTTATCAAACATGGTCCAAATGCAACCAAACTCTATCCAAGGCTTCTAAATAATGTTTTGAGTTCATATAAAAAGTTTGGGAATTTTTGGAATTATTACCTATTTTCTAAAAATCCAGAAGCAATGCTTTAGGCTATTTTAAATAATCCAAAATTCCCTATTTGTTCTAAAAATCAGTTAACTATTTTTATTAAATACTATGGAAAATAAGAAATCTATAAAAATTGGTTTGGCATTTTTACTATTTTTCTATAATTTTCTACATATTTCTAAAGTTGGACAGAAAAAGAAAAGAGAAAAGATTGAACAGTGCTGGGCTGCATTCAGCCCAGAGGCCCAACTGTGGACAGAAACGCGCCCGCGCCCGTGCCACTTTGCACAGGGGTCCTTGCCTTTTTGAATAACCAGAAGCAGAACCGAAGCACTATTCAATGAGTCACTGACGTTCTAATCCTTCACAAGGTGAGGTCCCCGACGGCGTCGAGCGTGGCCGAGCTCCGGCGAGCATGTAGACCGGTCGGAGGAGACCAAGACCGGTGCTCCCGAGCAGCGACATAGGATTGAACCCTCCCCGAGCGTTTCCCCTAAGTTAATTTCAGAAATGGTGACCTGATTCGCTCTGGCCATGGTAACCGCACGGATGAACCAAAGAATCATGCGTTCCTGGCGACTGGCGGCGGTCCAGCTCAATTATGTGGGTCGGCGAGCATCGTAGACACATGAGAATACTTAAACGGGGAAGCAGAAGACATGGACTGACCTGGATCGCGCTGGCCACGGCGGGGTGCTCTTTGCGGTGGCGGAAACCAGTTTGGGGAAAATTTGAAATTCAAAAACTCTGGTGAATGATTAAGGGTGGGAGCGGATGCTATGGCTTCAGGATTGTATGGCGCAACAGCCCCGGCCATCAATTTATAGGAGGCTTAGGCGGTGGTGCACAATTTGGTCGAGCAGTGCGGGCGGCCGGAGATCGAGAAGAATTTTGGCTCAGTGGATTCGTGTCCACCGTCGTGGCGACTTCACCGTCGACGATTTGACGGCTTTAGAGAGTCATGGCGACGCGATGGGGGTACCTGAGCACGTGGCACAAAATCGAAAGGCGGTGTTCACCGGTGTGCCTATCGACTTCCACTGCGGCGCGTGCAGTACGGTGGCAGGATTTGTTTATGGCCGGAGTTATCCACGGCGGGGAACCTTGCTTGATCCCAAGTGCTGTCCACTCGGTCAGCACGAATCACGGCGACCAAAAACGCGAATCCGAGCACGGTGGTCATCGGTGGCGAGATATACTGTATCTTCTGATATTTTGCTACTGTACAATGGCCAAACGGCATTCAGTTGGCCTGACAGTCGACCTTTGCACTAGAATTTCTCTCAAGTCTCTATGACAACTTGTACTGAGCTCTGCAACAAAGTTGTTCCTCTACAGTAGCTCTACAACTTTGTTATAGCAACCCTAGGTAGATTCTCACTGGATCCTAGTTGAAATGGTTCTCAAACTTGGATCAATGTCACTGTTAGTCTGAGATTCAGACTGTGTCAGCCTGACAGTCCAACTTTGGGCTTAATTATCTCCAATTTATTCTTAACAACTATGCTTACACCCTTAAGCAAAGTTGTTCTCCTTTGATAGGTCTATAATTTTGATGTGGTGACCTAGGGCAAAAACCCTATAATTTGAAAGTTATAAAGCTCCAAAGTTGAGCTTATACCCTGAAATTCAGACTTAGTATAGAACCCAATTGAGGTCTATTTTGCAATTAAGTCCAAAATCCAAGATTTGGCTTACAAGTCCACACATTTGTGAACCAAATGACTTTATATGCTTTAACATAGTAGTTTTCACACTTTAGTCCAAATGTGCACTATTTTTGCACATAGGCCCCTAGGGTTTGGATTTAGGGTTTTCCAGGGTTCCAATTAGGGTTTTTGGTATCCCAGGGGTACAAATATAATTCAAGTTCATTCTTGGGAGCATTTTATGACTATTCCACTAAAGCTTTTGGGTTTTCTCAATTTGGGTCATGTTTTACCCCCTTAATCCTATTTAGGGTTAAGTATTCTATTCCAGGGTTGTATTTGCAAAACACCAAAACAATACAACTTGTTTGAAATTTTTACCTAGTGAATGCACTCTAGGTGTGTCAAACATATGCAATGCCAATGTTTATGATGTCATGTTCAAGTTTTAGTAGCAGTAACACTAGGGGTGTTACATTTACCAAGCCTTTAGATGAGAAAACCTTTAGCAAACTTAGGAATGAGCTTTATGATTCTCGGAATTTTGATTAAAACATTGCACACATTGCTCATTTATATACCTTTGATCATATCTCTTTCATTTGTTATGACTAATATGTTTTCAAGTGTATTTTTATGATAAGTCGTAAGATTGAAAGGGAAATGGAGTATTCGGCAAAGACAATGCTTCCACTCAACTCTATCGGTATTACTTAACCTTTGCCGGTATTCCACAACACTCTCCAATTTGGTATAATCTTTCACTCATATATTGTTTACCAAAGGGGGAGAAACCATTTCAAGGGCTCTTAAAGTCTCCGTTTTTGGCGATTAATGCCAAAGGGGGAGAAAGTATTAGCCCAAAGCAAAAGGACCACACCACCACCAAATTTTAAAAGAAGTTTTCAAATTAGTATCTTAATGTGTTTTCAAAAGGGGGAGAAAGTTATTAGTGTTTTCAAAAATTTGAAAAACCCTCTTGAACACTAAGGGGAGAATTTCATTTAGGGGGAGTTTTGTTTTAGTCAAAGGAAAAGCATTTGAAACAAGGGGAGAAATTTCAAATCATGAAAATGCTTTATACAATCTTATTCATATACCTTTGACTACTTGCAAAAGAATTTTTTGAAAATAATTTTCCAAAGAATTTGCAAAAACAAAATAAATGGTGCAAGCGTGGTCCAAAATGTTAAATAAAAGAAAGCAATCCATGCATATCTAGTGAAATTATAAATTGGTTTAATCCTAAGTAACATATGCACTTACCTTATGCAAACTAGTTCAATTCTGCACTTATACATTTGCTTTGGTTTGTGTTGGCATCAATCACCAAAAAGGGGGAGATTGAAAGGGAAATAGGGTCAAACCTTTTCCTATAAATGATTTTGGTGGTTGAATGCCCAACAAAAATATTGGACTAACTAGTTTGCTCTAGATTATGTATTCTACAGGTGCATAAAGGTTCAACATAAACCAATAAAAAGATCAAGTTAGGGTTCAAAGAAAGGAGCAAAGAAACCAAAGAGAACCCTAGTCTGGCACACCTGAGTGTCCAGGGTGCCACCGAATAGTGTCCAGTGCACCAGGGGCCGTACAGACTAAACTCTTCACCTTCAGGTTTCTCAGGCGTCGCTCTGCTATAATTCACCGGACTGTCCGGTGTGCCACCGGACTGTCCGGTGCACTAAGCGGAGCAACGGCTAACAACGCAACGGTCGTCTGCAAAAGTGTGAACAGTGTGTGAATAGTGTGCGTAGAAGTAAGAGCAGGCGTCAGAGGCGCACCGGACAGTGAACAGGACCTGTCCGGTGCAGCACCGAACTGTCCAGTGTGACATGAAGTCAGCGCTCCAACGGTCAGAATCTTCAGAACCCTAACAGTTGGATGACGTGGCTGGCGCACCAGACTGTCCGGTGCGCCCATCGACAGACAGCCTCCCTGAAGCGCCCCAATCCTCGGGGACTCAAATGTGATACAATTACTAGTCCCAGGAGGCTAGTAAACACATTTATACATCAGATGATTCCAGATCTGCTTAAACGAGACCAACCTATAAAGGTGGCGATCAACTTTAAGAGTTGGTCCACAACTCGGGACATATCATCAGAGTGGGGCTGAAGCAGCCCGATATACGCAGCGAAGCAAATCAGCGGTCCAACAGCCACAGGCAAGGTTGGGAACAGTCGTAACTCTTACCCGATCTCCTTTTCTAAAAAACAACAAATAAGCAAGGGTGAGTACAACGTACTCAACAGCCCACCTTCACCCGCGGAATGGGGAAATAAGATATAATGCATGGAATATGTGGAGCTCAGGATATTTTGCAGAAACAGCAATATTTTATGCAGGGTTGTTTTCAAAAACATTTTGTATTTTGCAAAGCGCATCCTCTCCAAAAGGAGCAGGAAGTTTCTTAGTATAGAACAAAATCCCCTGGACTAAACCATCCAGGTAACTCAGCAGTTTCCCACTGGTTTTCATTCTCAAAAACAGCCACTGGACTTCCTGTCCACCATAGCTCACGGCTCAACCGCCAGACCTTTTAGAAACCACTTTTCTCAAACGCACCCTTTTTTTTTTGAAAACAAAACATTAATTGCCATACCATACCAGACTCGTCCATTCCTGTGGACACAGACTATTCGAATAGGTTTGAAACTCTGCGCAGAGGTGTACACTTTACCCACTAGTCCGGTTTCTACGATCTCACCGTTGTGAGACCCGAATGCCGAATCTCTTTCTTTCCTCGCACGTCCTAACCTTAACGGTTATACCGGAAGGAGTCAGGCCACCGCCATGCCCAAACCGGACAAAACATTCCCCCTCCTTATCCTTCCGGTGCTCCCCAGCCTTCATAACCCTGGGGTTGGACCGCACGAGTTCAGATTGAGTGACTGCCCACACAGTCTTGAGTGGTTGTACTTATCACGAGTACAGGTAGTGAAGGATGACAAACCGGTCCTTATATGAGGGGACAATCCTTCTGCTCACGCCTAAACCAGCTGAGCCATCACCTTAGGCCCTTCCCTAAACCAAGGAGTCCCTGATCATCCCTACTCAAAGGTGATAAGGGTGAAAACCCTTCATCATACACATTTTGAAAAGCATTTTCTTTTGAAAACTCACACCTTTCCTCAAATCATTTGTAACAAATATATCAGGGATTGATTTCGGCAAGCTGCTGGGTGGCCATAATAACTTGTCTCAAAATCATATCATGCATAAAATAACAGGCTGAGGGTTGTGGTTGAAAAAAATAGGTAATTTATGCATCAAAGGGATCTAGTGAGCTTGTCGTGCTTATCCGGCAAAGGGGGAAGGAGAGCTCACGGAACTGGCTTCTAGCGCCACTGCCTGGCGTAGACTTGCAGATCTGGCCTCCACGAGATGGCACGAACGCTCCGATAACTATGCAACATGAACAAGCAAACAACAAACCAGCAAGGATACCAACAAATATTTAGTATAGTGGTCAGAATAGCGATATATGGATGGGCAGAGTCTTGAGTAGAATATGTGTCATGTGGTGTTGAGGTACTACTAGTGGTGGAGCGGAGGTGCTTACCAGAAGGGTGGACTGGAGGCAAAGCGACACTGTGCGTGTAGCTGGCAGAGCGGAGTAACTGAGTGGGTGGGGTGTTTGCCTTGGCTGAGGGTGTTGAGTGTGTGGAGTGAGAGAGGGTAGCTGGGTGTATTTATAGCTGGGTGTATGTGGTGTAGCTCAGTGAAGTTCACTATTGGTGAGAATAGTGACGAAAGAATCGTCTGACTTAGCATGGACAAGAGAGTTATAGGCAGAATATGGGACAAGAGTATTTTGGGAGTTTTCTGGAATATGAACCATGCTTAAGGGATGACATGGTTGGATAGGGAATAGTTTGACAAGAATTTTAGAACCAAGAATGACTGAAATCTGAGTTTGGATGGAGGAGTTTTTGATTTTATAATCATAGGGAGAAAAAGAAAAGGAAAGAAATATTCTAGAATTTGAATATTTAGAGATATTTGGAAAATCAAAAATACAAATGTATTTTTGAGCGGGGTGCGAGGAATTATTTTTGGGCTGTTCTTGGGCAGAGGTTTATGTTGGTGGAAACTGTTCCTACCTACTGTGTCACATCAGACCACAGTAAGGCGGGACCCAAATAGCTGGAATGCTGTGGTATTCTGGTCCAAGTGTGTTGTGGTATCTTGGGCCAGGTTTTATAGGATTGAAGACGTATCCATACAAACATGGTTCGCCTTTCTTTTTGGAAGTCTGGCTTGAAAGAATGCCAAAGTTAAGCATGCTCAACTTGGAGAAATCTGGGATGGGTGACCAGATGGGAAGTTCCCTACTGGAAGGAAAATCACAGTCACCAGAGTTCGTATGACTGGAATATGGGTCTGGCTGGTCTTAGGTGGACTGGACAGCATGGCGGATGAGTAGTTGAAATTTGGGGTGATTAGATGATCGATGAATAGTAACGATAAATAGTGATGACGGAAAAGCAATTATAGGTATCATCGATGAATAGTAACGATAATGAATAGTGTCGGCGTTTCGGACCCAAGGGATCCCTGGACCGACGAGTAAATCTGTCGCTGCGTGCCCCTGCCCAGATGGGTTGGTGCGAGATGGAACACAAGTGGGGGAATGAGCCTTGTATTATCCTGCACCAGGGTGCTCATAGTAGGGGTTACAAGCCTTGCGAGAGAGCGAGGGCGAGAGGGAACGAGTAGGAGAGCGCGAGAGAGAGAGAGAGAGGGTCCGGCCCCTGCTCGTCTTCTCCCGCCGTGCATATGTATGTTTGTATGCTCGTCCCACTGTCCTCTCTTTCGTCCCTTCGTCCCCCTTTTCCCGTGGGGCCCTGGACACCCCCTTTTATAGACGTAAGGAGATGCCCAGCTGTACAACAGGGTGTAGCCGGGAGCTAACGTGGCTGGCAGGGAAGTGCCCTGAGCCCTGTACAGGTAACGACGTGGCCGCTAGGGGAATGTCTCAAGTCCTGCAGAGGTAGTGTCGTGGCCGTCGGAGGAGTGCCTTGAGCCCTGTAGCAGTACAGCTGTCGGTGCTGTATGGATCCTGCTGACGTCTCCTTGCTTCCGTAGGGGGCTTGAGAACCACCAACGTCATGGCTGCATGCGGGAAACCACCATCGCTGGTTACCGGGGTAAGCCGGATGGGACGCCGGTCTTGTTCCTTCATAGCCTGGGCTAGCTCGGAGTAGGGTAATGATGCATCCTTGTGGCGCGGTTGATCCAAGCCTGAGGTCGGGCGAGGCAGTGGCTCCTCTGAGGCCGAGGCTGGGGCCGAGGCCCAGGGTCGGGCGAGGATGTGACTCTTTCCCGAGGCCAAAGTCGAGGCCGAGCCCCTGGGGTCGGGCGAGGCGGAGATCTCCTCCCGAGGCCGAGGCCGAGCCCCGGGGTCGGGCGAGGCGGAGCTTCCTGTTGCGCCCGAGGCTTATCTTGACCGTTGTCGGTTTCGCCCGGGTGGTTGGCACAGCAGCCGGAGTGGGGCGGGCGGCGTTGTTTTCCTGTCAGATCGGTCAGTGAAGGGGCAAAGTGACTGTGGTCACTTCGACCTTGCCGACTGAGGCGCGCGTGTCAGGATAAGGTGTTAGGTGATCCCAGCATTAAATGCGCATGCGATGCGGTCGACTGTTAAGGCGATCTGGCCAAGGTCGCTTGCACGACAAGGCTTGCCCTTGGATGAGCCAAGGGTGCGCTCATGGCCTGAGGAGACCCTCCGGCGAGGCGCGAACTCGTCCGGGATCACTGTTCCGCTCGAGGCCAGGCTCAGGCGAGGCGAGGCCGAGTCCCTTGGTAGATGAAGCCTTGACTTTGACTTGAATTATGAGCCTTCATGGTTTGCTCTGAAGGTGCTTTCCAGCCGTGTTAGGAGTGTTGGGGGTACCCCTAATTTCGATACCCGACAGTAGCCCCCGAGCCTCGAGGGGAGTGGTGATGCTCGCTTCGAGGCTCTGCCGCATTCTTGGTGAGGGGACCGGCCTTTCTCGGTTATACTTTGTTCTGACGGGTGCGCACGAGCGCACCCGCCGGGTGTAGCCCCCGAGGCCTCGGAGGACTGGTGTGACTCCTCTGAGGTCTTAACGCTTTTCGTGATGCCTCAGCCTGTCCTGTTGTTCCACCATGCGGCCTGGCCATAGCCCGGGCGCTTGATCAGGTTCCGAGTTTTTGAGTTGGTTTGTTGACGCTGTCAACAGTTTGGCCGTAGCCGGGCGAGGGAGTAGCCCCTGAGCCTCTGCACAGAGCGAGAGGACGATCAAGGACTGTCTCGACTTTTATTATACGCCCCTTCATCGCCTTTCCGCAAGGAGGAAGGAGGGAAAGTGCCATGTTACCCTCGGATGGCACCGATCATGGTGTTTCCGGTGAGTTGCTAATGGGTGATCCGAGTGGATGCCCATGCCTCGTTCGTTAAGGGTCGGCTAGTGGCCCAGAGGCGCGCTCCAAAAGTACCTGCAGGTGATTCGCTGGACCCGGCCCCTTTTCGACAGGGTTCGAGGGCTCGATGCCTCCCTCTGGTGGGATTCCATTACGAGTCGTTCCTGCTGGTCTCGGAAATGTCCTAGGGTACCTTGGGAGCGTAGCCCGAGCCTCGGCCATGTATCAGACGTACCCAAGGTCATCCCTCACTCTGCGTGTTCTGGGGCGGCTGTCGAACCCCTTCGAGGGGCCAGCCTACGAACCCCTGATCAGTAGTGGGCGCGGAGCCCGAGTGCTCTAGGGCGGCTGTCGAACCCTTCCGAGGGGCCAGCCTTCGAACCCCTGATCAGTAATGGGCGCGGAGCCCGGGTGCTCTGGGGCGGCTGTCAAACCCTTCCGAGGGCCAGCCTTCGAACCCCTGATCAGTAGGAGGGCTCGAGGGCCCGTTTCCTTCGAGGGAAAGGATCCTTTCCGAAATATCCCCCTTCCCAGTCCCTGTGGCAAGAGAGAGAGAGGAAACGAAAAAGGGATATGAATTCAAAAAGTCGCGGCGCACCTTTTTTGACGTGGCCTTTATGACGGAGGTGAAACGTCGCCCGCCTCGCCTGCCAACGGTGTCGCTGGCTCTGCCAAGGAGTTAATGCGACGAGACGGGCGATTCGTGGGGCGTCCGCTGCGCGTGCGTGGGCCGTTCGAGGAATGGGGCACGGGCGCGTCGTTCTTACGCCGTGGGAGAAGGCTCCCCTGCTGCTTCAGGAAAGGACGTGAGCCTGGGGGTGATCTGACCGCTGCTTCTGCCCGTCTGTTGCAGCAGTTATTGTCGGTCCGCTTTTGGCCACATCAACTGTTGTGCCTACTCTCGCGGCTGACTGACCCGTGACCGCTGCACCCAATCGGCACTGTTGGGTCACGTGCGGGGCCGTCTCGAGTCACGGCACCGGTTCTGCAATCGAGAAGAAGCAGCATTGGCGCAGGTGGCGGTGCAGTTTCCTCGCATGTAGTGACCGTCGCGCCGGTTGCATGGTAGGTGGGACCGGGCCTTCGTGCTGGTCCACCGGAAGTGACAAAGCCGAAAGGGTGCATAACCGTGGTGCGGTTGCATGCTCCCTACGTGGCGGTTCGCCCTTCCGTCCGCTGGTTCCGGCGAGGATGAGGGAACGCCTATAACCGCAGGGCTGTTTTATGCCTTGCGTGCGGCGTTTGGCCTCCTTCGCGTCTCGAGTCAGTTCTGATGACGTGTGGGAGCCGGCCCCCACGTCGTGGGGTCGGAACCCTAGAGCACGTCGGTGGAAACTTTGCCCGTGATGCTTGGGGGCGCAAGTGAGGAGATCTGCCTATAAAAGGGGATCGATCCCCTAGGCAGTGGCCATGCCTTCGTTCTCCCTCATGTGTTGCGCCCTTCCACCTTTCGAGCCCCCAGATGGGGAGCACCGGCATCGCCTTTCTCTTGCTGTCGTTGGAGGAGCGCGGCCTCGTGGAGATGGGCGCTCTTTAGCCACCGCTCGGCTTCAAGGATTTTCGTCATGCAGCCCGGCTGCATTCCCTCACCAATGATCAGTTTGGTGGGGAGAAGCAAGCCGGGCTGCGGCCTCCGCCCCGCCCTCAGCTTCAAGGATCTTCGTCATCCGGGCTGAGGCGGAGGAGCGCACCGAGTGGGGGGTTGCCTCCGCGTGGGTCGGTGACCCTTTTCTTCCCCTGGCGTTTGGGGGAGAAGGGCATCCTCTAGCCCTGCGGAGGCTTCCTCCAGCCATGCAGGGGAAGGCGAACTGCTGCTCCCTGGCCAGGGTGCAGCTTTCCGTCCTTCATCCGGGCGGCGGTCATGCCGCGCGCGGGTCGGCCACGTCCAGGTCCTCCTCGCACCGTCAGCTACACCGGGGGGTCACTCAACACGTCGTACGCCGCGAGGGCAGTACTCGTGTTCTGGGACGGCCTCGGTGAGGACGGGAGTGAGGACCTGCCGGTGCGCTTTGGGGCGGCCGCTGTTCGCCGGCGCGGTGTCGGTGGGTTCGATCCCACAGACGGCGCCCTCCGACTCTTCAACCTTAATGGCTTGTCCTCGCCCCTTGTGTGGGGACGTGGGCGAGGGCCTTTTCATAGCAGCGTCTGTCCTGAGGTCATCACTGCTGCTGTTCAGCCGCCCGAGGTGGAGGTCGTTGTCGCTGCTGCCGTAGAGGTCGCCGGCGAGCCGCTTGGAGTTCGTTATCCCGTGGGCCCCCTGGTGTGGAGGTTGTTCATACCCGCGGGAATGGAACCGGAGTCCCGTTTGTAAGGGGATATACTGGGTTTTTGCCTGAGCAAAATGTAACCGCTTCAAGGACTTAGACATTTGTCATAGGCCGGGAGAACCGCCGAGGGTTCTGCCGACGTCTAAGTCTATGTAGCATAGTTACCCCAAGCATATGTATTTGTTCTTTGTGGCTGTCGAGGCCTAAACATTTGGGTATTTGAGTATAAAGCTATGTTTCTTCCTCGTTCTGAGCACTAGGACTTGCCTGTCGGTGGCCGAACCACTTAACCGAGTGTGAGTTGCCTTGCACGAAAGGTGACGAGTGAGGTATCCGTATCCCGGAGGCGTAGGAGTCCCTTGGCTCGGTCGGCCTTGCCGCTTAAAGCCTCTCTGGCTCGGTTTTAGAACCTTTGGCCGCTCTACGATGAGCCGAAACCGAAGGCAGCGGTGGCGTGGACAGAGGCGATGTCGGCTCGAACAGAGGCTTTCTCGATGCGGGGGCAGATGGCTGCCCAGGCCGAGGAAGTGTAGCAGTGGTAGCTGGAGTTTGGCCAGATCACTTGCGAGCAGGACCAATCCCAGAGCCAAGACGCCAAAGCCGCGAGCCGGGCTCAGATCTTCAGGGGATAGCTGGTTGGGGCTTCGGAGCGGCTGGCCGAGGCGCCTGCTCGCTTCACCGTCTGAGGCTGGGCCAGGTTCCGCTGAAGGTGGAAACGACGCCGAGGGTGCCGCTCCTCCCCCTGCTGATGTTTGAGCCTGCATGAACAGTTCGTCTGAAGTATGCGTATGTTTTTTGCGGCCACCAGGGCCTAAACATATTTAACATTCAGATTATGAAGCTGCGTTTTCTTTCCTCTTGTTTCGAGCATTTGGACTTGTTCATCCGTAGCAGAACCGCTTTGTCCGAGTGAGAGTTACTTTTCACGGAAGGTGATGAGTGAGGTATCCGTATCCCGAAGGCGTAGGAGTCCCTCGGCTCAGTCGGCCTTGCCACTTACGTGCTCTCTCACCAGTCCGCAAGACCCTGCTATCGATATAGTCGAAAAATGCACGAAAGTCGTTTTCTACCCGAGCGTTAGGACTTGTTTGGTAGCAGGATCGCTTATCCGAGCGTGAGTTACTTTTCGTGGAAGGTGATGAATTAGGTATCCGTATCCCGGAGGCATAGGAGTCCCTTGGCTCGGTCGGCCTTGCCACTTACGTGCTCTCTCACCCGTTCGTAGGACCCTGCTATCGATATAGTCGAATGCACAAAAGTTTTTTTTCTGTAGAAAACCTTTCTCGGTAGAAAACTTTTCCAAAGAAAATTTCGATGCAGAGGAGGTTTCCCCCTTCTAGCCCCCGAGGGAGGGTCGGGCTTGGCCGAGGCAAGGCTGACCCTTCCTCGAAGGTTAGACTCGATTTAAGCGTGTAAAAACGAAGAACATGAACGACTTGAAACATTTTAGGGGTAGAAGCGACGTAGTTGTTCGATGTTCCAAGCGTTGTTGTAGACCTCGCCTTGTTTGTTGGCTAGCTTGTATGTTCCGGGCTTCAAGATCTTGGCGATGATGAATGGCCCTTCCCAAGGGGGAGTAAGCTTGTGGCACCCTCGGGCGTCTTGTCGTAGCCAAAGCACCAAGTCTCCCACCTGGAAGCCTCGGGGCCGAACCCTTCGGGTGTGGTAGTGTCGCAGAGACTGCTGATACCGCGCCAAATGTAGTAAGGCAACGTCCCGAGCTTCTTCGAGCTGGTCCAGCGAGTCCTCTCGGCTTATCTGGTTGCTTTGGTCGTTGTACGCCTTCGTCCTCGGGGAACCATATTCTAAGTCCGTGGGGAGGACGGCCTCGGCCCCATAGACTAGAAAGAACGGCGAGAAACCCGTGGCTCGACTCGGTGTCGTCCTCAGACTCCAGACCACCGAGGGTAGCTCCTTCATCCACGGCTTGCCAAACTTGTTGAGGTCGTTGTAGATCCTGGGTTTTAGTCCTTGCAAAATCATACAGTTGGCACGCTCCACCTGCCCATTCGTCATGGGGTGTGCTACGGAGGCCCAGTCCACATGGATGTGGTGGTCCTCGTAGAAGCCAAGGAACTTTTTCCCGGTGAACTGCGTGCCATTGTCGATGATGATGGAGTTCGGGACTCCAAAGCGATGGATGATATTGGTGAAGAACGCCACCGCCTACTCAGACCTGATGCTGGTTAAGGGTCAGACCTCGATCCACTTGGAGAATTTGTCGATGGCGACCAGCAGGTGCGTGAAGCCCCCGGGTGCCTTCTGCAAGGGACCGACGAGGTCTAGACCCCACACAGCAAACGGCCAGGTGATGGGTATCGTCTGTAGGGCCTGAGCGGGCAGGCGTGTCTGCTTTGCGTAGAATTGACACCCCCGGCAGGAGCGTACAATCCTAGTGGCGTCGGCCACCGCGGTTGGCCAGTAGAAACCTTGTCGGAAGGCATTCCCCACGAGGGCTCGAGGTGTTGCATGGTGGCCGCAAGCCCCCAAGTGTATTTCTTGTAACAGCTCTTGTCCTTGGGCGATGGGGATGCATCGCTGGAGGATGCCCGAGGGACTGCGGTGATAGAGCTCCTTTTCATCACCCAGCAAAACGAATGACTTGGCGCACCGAGCCAGTCGCCGAGCTTCGGCCTTGTCGAGGGGCAGCTCTCCTCGGAGGAGATATTCCAGGTACGGGGTCTGCCAGTTCAGGACCGGTGTGACCCCATTCCGCTTTCCCTCGACGTGCAGGGCCTCACCCTCGGCGGCCGAGGGCACCTCGGGCTCGGCCGAGGCTTCCTCGGGTTTGGCCGAGGGTATCTCGGGCGTGTCGTCGATCTTGACGGAGGGTTGATGTATATCCCTGGAGAAGAGGTCTTGGGGAACCGTTGTCCTCCCCGAGGCTATTTTAGCCAGCTCATCCGCAGTCTCGTTGAATCGTCGAGCGACGTGGTTGAGTTCCAGCCCGTAGAACTTTTCCTCCAGGCGTCGGACTTCGTCGCAGTAGGCCTCCATCTTCCAATCGTAGCAGTGGGAGTTCTTCATGACTTGGTCAATGACAAGCTGCGAGTCACCACGAGCATCGAGGCGCCGAACCCCTAGCTCGACGGCGATGCGCAGCCTGTTAACCAATGCTTCATACTCAGCCACGTTGTTTGACACCGAAAAATGAAGGCGAATCACATAGCGAAGATGTTTTCCGAGGGGTGAGATGAAGAGCAAGCCCGCGCCTGCTCCGGTTTTCATCAGTGACCCGTCGAAGTACATGGTCCAAAGCTCAGGTTGGATTGGAGTCATCGGTAACTGGGTGTCAGTCCACTCAGCTAGGAAGTCGGCCAAGACTTAGGATTTTATGGCCTTCCGAGGGGCGAACGAAAGTGTTTCGCCCATGAGTTCCACTGCCCATTTCGCTATCCTACCCGAGGCCTCTCGGGACTGGATGATCTCTCCCAGAGTAAAGGATGACACCATAGTCACCGGGTGAGACTCGAAGTAGTGTCGCAGCTTCTGCCGTGTCAGAATCACTGCGTAGAGCAGCTTCTAGATCTGCGGGTAGCGGACTTTGGTCTCGGATAGCACTTCGCTGATGAAGTAGACTGGCCTCTGGATGAGCAGTGCGTGCCCTTCTTCTCGTCTCTTGACCACGACCACAGCGCTGACCACCTGAGTGGTTGCGGCTACGTAGATCAAGAGGGCTTCTCCCGCAGCGGGGGGCACCAAGATGGGTGCATTTGTAAGGAGTGCCTTTAAGTTCCTGAGGGCTTCCTCGGCCTCGGGGGTCCAAGTGAAGCGCTCGATCTTCCTTAAGAGGCGGTACAGGGGCAATCCTTTTTCGCCAAGGCGTGAGATGAAACGGCTCAGTGCCGCAAGGCATCCCATGACCCTCTGTACTCCTTTCAAATCTTTTATCGGCCCCATGTTGGTGATGGCCGCGATTTTCTCCAAGTTGGCCTCTATGCCCCGCTCGGAGACGATGAACCCTAGGAGCATGCCTCGGGGGACTCTGAAGACACACTTCTTGGGGTTGAGTTTTACGCCTTTAGCTCTCAGACACTTGAACGTCGTTTCAAGGTCAGAGAGGAGGTCGGAGGCTTTCTTCGTCTTGACAACGATGTCATCGACGTAAGCCTCGACCGTTCTGCCGATGTGTTCACCGAACACATGGTTCATGCACCTCTGGTAGGTGGCGCCTGCATTCCTCAAACCAAAGGGCATTGTAGTGTAACAATACATGCCAAAAGGCGTGATAAAAGAAGTCGCGAGCTGGTCAGACTCTTTCATCTTGATTTGATGATAGCCTGAGTAGGCATCGAGGAATGACAGGGTTTCGCACCCAGCAGTGGAGTCCACAATTTGATCGATGCGAGGCAGAGGGTAGGGAACCTTTGGACATGCTTTGTTTAGACCAGTGTAGTCTACGCACATCCTCCATTTCCCATCCTTCTTCCTTACAAGAATAGGGTTAGCTAACCATTCGGGATGGAATACCTCTTTGATGAACCCTGCCGCGAGTAGCTTGTGGATCTCCTCGCCTATGGCCCTGTGCTTTTCTTCGTCAAAACGGCGCAGGGTCTGCTTCACGGGTCGGGCTCCAGCTCTGATGTCCAGTGAGTGCTCGGCGACATCCCTCGGTATGCCTGGCATGTCAGAGGGACTCCATGCAAAAACTTCGGCGTTTGCGCGGAGAAAGTCGACGAGCACTGCTTCCTATTTGGGGTCGAGCTCGGAGCTAATCCGGACTTTCTTGTTGGCGTCGTTGCTGGGGTAGAGAGAAACGGACTTAACTGCCTCGACTGCTTCGAAGTTGCCGGCGTGCCGCTTCGCGTCGGGCGCCTCCTTGGAGAGGCGTTCCAGGTCGGCGATGAGGGCCTCGGACTCGGCGAGGGCCTCAGCATACTCCACGCATTCCACGTCGCATTCGTACGCGTGGCGGTACGTGGATCCAACGGTGATGATCCCGTTCGGGCCCGACATCTTGAGCTTGAGGTAGGTGTAGTTGGGGACGGCCATGAACTTGGCGTAGCATGGCCTTCCCAACACCGTGTGGTAGGTCCCTTGGAACCCGGCCACCTCGAAGGTGAGGGTTTCCTTTCAGAAGTTGGAGGGAGTCCCGAAGCAGATGGGCAAGTCAATCCGCCCGAGGGGAAGGATACGCTTTCCGGGTGCGATCTCGTGGAAGGGTGCCGCACCGGCCCGGACCTCGGACCGATCAACCCCCAAGAGTTCTAGGGTCTCGGCATCGATGATGTTGAGGCTGCTTCCTTCGTCCATGAGGACCTTGGAGATCCTAACGTTGTTGATGATCGGATCGACGACGAGCGGGTACCTTCCTGGGCTTGGCACGAAGTCGGGGTGGTCGTCTCGGTTGAAGGTGATAGGCTTGTCGGACCAGTCTAGGTAGGCTGGCGCTACCACCTTTACCGAGCAGACCTCCTGGCGCTCCTACTTGCGGTGCCGAGCCGAAGCGTTCGCCACCTGCCCGCCGTAAATCATGAAGCAGTTGTGGATCTCGGGGAACTCCTCTTCCCTGCCACCCTCCTTCTTGTTGTTGCCTCGGTCCTTGCCGTCTTCCGCCGGGGGCCCGGCCTTATGGAAATAGCGTCGGAGCATGACACATTCTTCAAGGGTGTGCTTGACGGGACCCTGGTGATAGGGGCACGGATCCTTGAGCATCTTGTCGAACGCGTCGGCCCCTCCAGGGGGCTTCCGAGGATTCCTGTGCTCGGTAGCAGCGACAAGATTCGCGTCAACGGCGTTGCACTTCGCTTGCGCCTTCTTCTTGGCCTTCTTCTTCGCACCGTGTTGGGCGGACGCCTCGGGGGCGTCTTCCTTCGGCTCCCCCCGAGGCTGCTTGTCTTTCCGGAAGATGGCCTTGACCGCCTCCTGCCCCGAGGTGAACTTGGTGGTGACGTCCATCAATTCGCTTGCCTTGGTGGGAGTCTTGCGTCCCAGTTTGCTCACCAGGTCTCGACAAGTGGTGCCGGCGAGGAAAGCTCCGATGACGTCCGAGTCGGTGATGTTAGGCAGCTCGGTGCGCTGCTTCGAAAACCGCCGGATGTACTCTTGGAGGGATTCCCCAGGCTGCTGGCTGTAGCTTTGGAGATCCCATGAGTTCCCAGGGCGCACGTACGTGCCCTGGAAATTTCCCGCGAAAGCCTTGACCAGGTCGTCCCAGTCGGAGATCTGCGTAGGAGGCAGATGCTCCAGCCAGGCCCGGGCGGCGTCGGAGAGGAAAAGGGGTAGATTACGGATGATGAGGTTGTCATCGTCCGCCCCTCCCAACTGGCATGCCAGTCGGTAGTCCGTGAGCCACAGCTCCGGCCTCGTCTCCCCCGAGTACTTGGTGATGGTAGTCGGGGCTCAGAAACGGGCGGGGAACGGCGCTCGTCGTATGGCCCGGTTGAAGACTCGTGGACCGGGTGGCTCGGGCGAGGGGCTCCGATCCTCCTCGCTGTCGCAGCGCTCCCGCGCCTGGGATGGTAGCCTCGGCGCACCTTCTTGTCGAGGCAGGCTCGATGGTCGTGATGGTGATGCTCGTTGCCGAGGCGATCTCGGGTGGCAGGTGCCTCATCCCACGTGCGTTCGGGATGGACCGAGGCCTCCCACATGCGTCGGGAGGATGTCGCATGATGCTCTGAGGGGTCAGCTCACCTCCGGGAGGCAGAGCTCTCGGCTCGTCGAACTGCGGCACCTTCTAGGAGATTCTTGAGTTCGCCCTGGATACACCGTCCCTCGGTGGTGGATGGCTCCGGCATTGTTTGGAGTAGCATCGCCGCTGCAGCTAGGTCCTGGCCGGACCCGCTGACGGTCGGGGGCAGCGCTGCCCTAGCATTATCGACGATGCGGCGCTAGACATTCCGGGGCTGATGACAGGCTCCTTCGGCGAGTGTTCGGCCTGCCCACTCCTGTTCGATGTTCTGTCGGAGCTGCATGAGCTGCCCTGCTTCCCCGTCGACCCGGGCCTGCATCTCACGGATTTGCTCGAGCTGTGTGTCCTAACCCCCCGCAGGGACTGGGACCACAGCTAGCTCCCGCGGGATGTCAACGCGAGATGCAGGCCCAGGGGGATCGTCAACCTCCGGCATACCGAGGTGGTTGCCTTCGTCGTGATCTCCCTAATCAACATGGAAACATTCGCGACCTGGGTCGTAACCCTCGTCGTCAAGGTCGTGGCCATCGTCAGAACAACCGGAGAGGCAGTGGTCACATGCGGACATGAAGTCTCGCATGGCACCGGGGTCGTTGAGGCCAGAGAATCCCCAACCGAAGTCGGGGTCGTCCTCTTCCTCGGAACCCGCCCGTCCGGAGATTGAGATGGCTGTCAGTCGATCCCAGGTCGACCACATATGGTACCCCAGGAGGTTGGGATACACCCTTACAAAAGCGCTCACCGTAGCAGGATCGCTAGGTGGATCGAAGCTGAATCGAAAGGGAATAGGGTGGAATACGGACGGTACCTTTTGGTCGATGGACGGTGGTGAAGTCACGTCGAGGACGGAACGCACCGTCATCTCAGGCATGAGGGTGACGCCGAGCAGGTCCTTGGCGAGGGCGCTGGCGTCGTCGGTATGCTTAGGGCTGGCACGTTGTGGGGAAGCAGCGCCCGTCATCGTCTCAGGCACGAGGACAACACCCGTCATGTCCCCCGGAGGAGTGCCGGCGTCGTCGGCTCGATCCGGTCCGACAGCCGATAAGGTGTCGCCTCCTGCGTGGCCATCGTTGCCCCGTCTCTGCCTCCTCCGGTGAGGAGGGTGGCAGGGATGACCGGAGTGCTCCTCTTCCGCCACGGGGAGATGCCACCGTGGAGGTTGCCTCCGCCGGGCGAGTCGTTGACTGTGGTTGTCGTTGTGCCGCGGAGGGAGGAGTACCATGTCGTAGCTACTGTCGAGGGACATGAACTCGAGGCTCCCGAAGTGGAGCACTGTCCCGGGCTGAAGAGGTTGCTGAAGACTCCCCATCTGGAACTTAACGGGGAAGCGATTGTTAACACGCAGCAGGCCCCTACCTGGCGCACCAACTGTCGCCGTTTCGGACCCGGGGGATCCCTGGACCGATGAGTAAATCTGTCGCTGCGTGCCCCTGCCCAGATGGGTTGGTGCGAGATGGAACACAAGTGGGGGAATGAGCCTTGTATTATCCTGCACCAGGGTGCTCGTAGTAGGGGTTACAAGCCTTGCGAGAGAGCGAGGGCGAGAGGGAGCGAGTAGGAGAGCGCAAGAGCGAGAGAGAGAGAGAGAGAGGGTCCGGCCCCTGCTCGTCTTCTCCCGCCGTGCGTATGTATGTTCGTATGCTCGTCCCGCTGTCCTTTCTTTCGTCCCTTCGTCCCCCTTTTCCCGTGGGGCCCTGGACACCCCCTTTTATAGACGTAAGGAGATGCCCAGCTGTACAACGGGGTGTAGCCGGGAGCTAATGTGGCTAGCAGGGAAGTGCCCTGAGCCCTATACAGATAACGACATGGCCGCTGGGGGAATGTCTCAAGTCCTACAGAGGTAGTGTCGTGGTCGTCGGAGGAGTGCCTTGAGCCCTGTAGCAGTATAGCTGTCGGTGCTATATGGATCCTGCTGATGTCTCCTTGCTTCCATATGGGGCTTGAGAACCACCAACGTCATGGCTGCATGCGGGAAACCACCATCGCTGGTTACCGGGGTAAGCCGGATGGGACGCCGGTCTTGTTCCTTCGTAGCCTGGGCTAGCTAGGAGTAGGGTAATGATGCATCCTTGTGGCGCGGTTGATCCGAGCCTGAGGTCGGGCGAGGCGGTGGCTCCTCCGAGGCCGAGGCTGGGGCCGAGGCCCAGGGTCAGGCGAGGATGTGACTCTTTCTCGAGGCCGAAGTCGAGGCCGAGCCCCTGGGGTCGGGCGAGGTGGAGATCTCCTCCTGAGGCCGAGGTCGAGGCCGAGCCCCGGGGTCGGGTGAGGCGGAGCTTCCTGTTGCGCCCGAGGCTTATCTTGACCGTTGTCGATTTCGCCTGGGTGGTTGGCATAGCAGCCAGAGTGGGGCGGGCGACGCTGTTTTCTTGTCAGATCGGTCACTGAAGGGGTGAAGTGACTGCGGTCACTTCGACCTTGCCAACTGAGGCGCGCGTGTCAGGATAAGGTGTCAGGTGATCCCAGCATTAAATGTGCATGCGATGCGGTCGGCTGGTAAGGCGATCTAGCCAAGGTCGCTTGCACGACAAGGCTTGCCCTTGGCTGAGCCGAGGGTGCGCTCACGGCCTGAGGAGACCCTCGGGCGAGGCGCGAACTCGTCCGGGATCACTGTTCCGCGCGAGGCTAGGCTCAGGCGAGGCGAGGCCGAGTCCCTTGGTAGATGAAGCCTTGACTTTGACTTGAATTATGAGCCTTCATGGTTTGCTCTGAAGGTGCTTTCCAGCCGTGATTAGGAGTGTTGGGGGTAACCCTAATTTCGGTACCCGACAAATAGTAACGATGAATAGTGACGATGATGAATAGTGACAGTGAATAGTAATAATGAATAGTAATGGCGAATAGTAACGATGAATAGTGATGGTGAATAGTTCGTATGAACGAACGATGAACGATGAATAGTGACGATGAACGATGAATAGGAACTATGAACAAACGATGAACGATCGAACGATCGGAATTTCGGCAGCATAACGGCAGGAAAAAGATTATTTGGACGAACGAATGGACGAACGATTGGACGATCGGGCGAACGGACGAACGAACCATGAACGATCGGACGAACGATCGAACGATCGGACGAACGAACGAACAAACTAAGAACAGGTCGACGAACGATCGAAGAACGACCGAACGATCCTTGTGCTAGTGGGTGCTTGTGTGGGAGGTGGAGTGGGCGTGTGGGGGGGGAGGGAGAGAGTTGCCATGAAATGGCTTGGGGTGGGATGAGAGGAGGCCCTTGCCCCTCTATTTATAGCCATGGTGGGGGATTAGGGGGAGGGATGAGGGGATTAGTGGGAGGATGAGAGGATTAGTGGGAGATTAGCATGGATTTGTCTTATATGAGTGTAATTAGCTTGTAGAGCTCACCGTATGACACCGGAGGCATACGTATACATATGAGCATGAGAAAAGTTTTGAAGAAAATATTTGTAGGGACTTGAAAATTGATTCTGAAGGTATTTCTGAGGAGGAAAATATCTGGAGAATTATTAGTGGAATATTTGGGCAGTATTTCTGGAAAGAACTTGAAGGGGGATCACTAGGAAAATATTTGTAGGATATTTTGAGGAGGATTTTGGAGATAATATAGACCACTATAATTTATTTGTTGATATCAACTCACAAACAAACATTTTGAAATGAAATTTGAAATTTATTTTGAATTTAGAGCGAGTTTGAGAAAATTTCAAGATTTGAATTTTTGGGATGCTACAAATCTACCCCACTTAAAATGAATCTCGTCCTCGAGATTCGACTTAGAAGGGTTGTGGGTATAGCTTTACTTCAGCTACATATCTTCACTTTGCAGACTTTTCGAGGAGATGGAGCTTCAACAAAATCTGGCCTTTGAGGAGCATCTGGTTGCCGATTACAAACGCTGATTCTGGCTACTCAAAGATCATCTTCAGGCTTCTAGGTTTCTCTTGGCAGCTAGCTTATTGAGGAAGCATCGATGCCAACACACAAACCTTCCTCTTGCGAACTCCCACATGGGTTCCTTCCTTGATTGGTCTTCTGGTGCTTCATCAACAAACTTGGGTGACCACTTCTCATCTAGAAACTTATATGCTTTGATGATCTGGTCTTCCACAAGCTTGCTACAGGCCTTCTTCTTTTTCTCCATAGCAGGAACCTTACTGGAACACTACCCCACTTAAAATGAATGAGGGTAGAACTCTTGAATCTTGGGGATTTGAACTCCTTGAAGTACCTCATAACAAGGGTGTTATGGGGCCTTCTTCTGTTGTTGCTGCTTGAGCAGGCTCCGGAGAAATGACTGACACAGGGTTGATTCTGGGAGAACTTTCTTCTCATCTTCTCTTCACTATCTTCTTTTCTCTTCTCACTTTTCACTTTTCACTTTTCACTGCCTCTTTCTTTCTCTTTGCTCTTCCCACTCGAGGATTCTATCAAAGAGTATTACCATCATATAGAGGAGGAAACTGAAGACTATGAACCATGAGCAACAGTCTTCAACCCAAGAATCACCAAGCATTGTGATCTTAGGGGGAGGGAGTGGAAAATGGAGTTGCTTGCGATTTGGCAGAGGGGATTTTATCGAGAGTGTTTTGCTTTGAGCGAGATGGGAGTTGAGGGAGCTGGTGGGGGGTTTTATAGGCAAGCGGTGGTGTTCGGTTGCGGAGTGGTGATGATGGAGCAGGTGCTATGCGGCAGCGGGTGCGATGGAGGGGGGCCTGTTGCCGGCGACAATAGCGGTGGTGGGTGCGCTGCAAAAAGGGGGGTGGCGGTAGTGCGCTGCAAAGGGGGCGTGGGGCGGTGGTAGTGCGCATGGAGGCGGGGTACGCGTGCAGGGGGCACGGGTGAGTGGTGGGGTCAATGACCCTGATGTTTGTGGTCTTTGGTTCCAAGAATCTTTGCCTCTCTGTATGGTAATAACTTCTTCTGTCCTCTTTTCCTGTTTACTTTGACTCAGGGGCAGTGCTTTGATTCTCACGGTCGATCCTTTTGACTGAGCGACTGGATAGGTTTCTTCTGTAGCTTATTCCAGGCTTCAAGGGTAAGCTTCCCAGTATCTTCTTGGGTAAGGCACTTTTCTCTTCAGATGGGTTAAGATGAGAATGGAAGAATAAGGTGAGGATTGGATCTAATTTGTGATCTATGTTTTTAGAGAAAACCTTTCTTAAAAGAAAGAAAACACACAAGTTCAGCAATGATAAGCACAAACAAATCAAGTATTTTGAATGGGGAAAGAATAGAGTTTTTTCAAAGCACGGACTACTCAGATTCTGGGGCTAAGCATAACTACTATTGCTCGGCTCCTGAACTGAGAACTATGCTTAAATACGACTTATGAGCACTAACGTTAAAGCATCACATATGCACTCAAAAGGGGAGAAAACATCAAGCGAAATTCATTTTGAAATGCCCTAGGGGGCCACACAAATAGAGTTTTGCAAAACACGGGTCTACACGATTACCTCTCATACATGCAGGGCTCTAGCCAAAGTGAAGAAAAACTTCACTACCCAATGCATGCAGAGGACTGGGCATAACTAACTCAGATCTGACAGCTTCTCTTCTGGCAAGGCTAGCACACAACTTCAATCTGAGGCATCTCCTGGATGGGTCAAGAGGGAGCTGATGTTGATGACTTCTTCTGGCGGCAACTGAGATGGCAAGACGGGGTCGAACTCTTCTTTAAGAGGGACTAGCTCTTGTAGCTCCTTAGAGGGCGGCGGTGCTGGCGGGGTGCCTGCGGCTTCTTCCTTGACCTCACGGGACGGTGCTGGAATCTTCTTCATGGTGAGGGGCTCAAACAACTCTAGCGGGGAATCTTGGGAGGATTTGGGGTGCTCTTGCTTATCCATAGCATGAGGGAAGACTGGAATTCCTTCTAAGACTATGGCTCCTTCTGGGAGTTTCCAAGCCTTGTTCTCTCCTTTGATAGAGACCCGGTGACCTTCAAGAATATGGGGATCTTCAGCTCTCATGGGTTGAACTGGGTTGGATGAAGCGGGCTCTTGGATCCGCATGGCTCTACGTTGGTTATGGGTTACCAAGTAGGCATCCATCAGCTTTTGGACATGCTCATCCTTGGCTTTCTTCAGGGCTTCGACAGCAATGACTTCACAACTTTCCAAGGCAGCTGCACGGTCTTGAGCTGTGGTGAGATCCACATGGAGATGGCGGTTGCGCTTCTCTGCATCTTCTGCTTGAGCAATCACCTGACGGTGGTGCCGAGCCAAGAAATCATACTGTGCATCTAGGGTGAGCAGGTAGGCAGTGAGGTACACGACTGAGGGGTCATCCTCAAGCAGCTGCTGACCTTCCAATGCACGCATCCTGGCCATCCAAACGGGACGGTCTCTCTGAAAGGGCGGAAAGAATCTAAGTGGTGTGTCGGCCACTTCTTCTTCATAGATCTAACACAGGGCCCTCAATGCCTTGCGAGCGACGACTTGGCAGGTGTCTTTGAATCTGTGCCCAGCAGCAGTGACACTCCATTCCACATGGTGTGGACTGGATCCAATGTATACAGTCACGACACACTTCTCCGTGCCATGCTCGATGAATTCACGACCATCATACTCTGGCTGGCTCCTGATTCCGAGGCGGACTGTGCATGCTTTCAGCAACTTGGGAAAACCATCTTCATTTTGGCAAAAGCTGGTTTAGCAGCGAACCTCCATCTGACGGGAAAGCATTTTTGAAATGAAGGGATGAGAGCAAGAATTTTTTTAAGAAAATAGTTTGGACTGAAAAACTTTTGGATCAGGCTAAGGGTTACGTCCTGCGGCCAACCTAACAGCTCTGATACCACCTGGGGCGCCCTAATCCTCTGGGACTCAAACGTGATACAAATACTAGTCCCAGGAGGCTAGTAAACACATTTATACATCAGATGATTCCAGATATGCTTAAACGAGACCAACCTATAGAGGTGGCGATCAACTTTAAGAGTTGGTCCACAACTCGGGACATATCATCAGAGTGGGGCTGAAGCAGCCCGATATACGCAGCGAAGCAAATCAGCGGTCCAACAGCCACAGGCAAGGTTGGGAACAGTCATAACTCTTACCCGATCTCCTTTTCTGAAAAACAACAAATAAGCAAGGGTGAGTACAACGTACTCAGCAGCCCACCTTCACCCGCGGAATGGGGAAATCAGATATAGTGCATGGAATATGTGGAGCTCAGGATATTTTGCAGAAACAGCAATATTTTATGCAGGATTGTTTTGAAAAACATTTTGTATTTTTCAAAGCGCATCCTCTCCAAAAGGTGCAAGAAGTTTTTCAGTATAGAACAAAATCCCCTGGACTAAACCATCTAGGTATCTCAGCAATTTCCCACTGGTTTTCATTCTCAAAAACAGCCACTGGACTTCCCGTCCACCATAGCTCACGGCTCAACCACCGGACCTTTTAGAAACCACTTTTCTCAAACGCACCCTTTTTTTTGAAAACAAAACATTAATTGCCATACCATACCAGACTCGTCCATTCCTGTGGACACAGACTATTCGAATAGGTTTGAAACTCCGCGCAGAGGTGTACACTTTACCCACTAGTCCAGTTTCTACGATCTCACCGTCGTGAGACCCGAATGCCGAATCTCTTTCTTTCCTCGCACGTCCTAACCTTAACGGTTATACCAGAAGGAGTCAGGCCACCGCCATGCCCAAACCAGACAAAACATTCCCCCTCCTTATCCTTCCGGTGCTCCCCAGCCTTTATAACCCTGGGGTTGGACCGTACGAGTTTAGATTGAGTGACTACCCACACAGTCTCAAGTGGTTGTACTTACCATGAGTACATGTAGTGAAGGATGACAAACCGGTCCTTATATGAGGGGACAATCCTTCTGCTCACGCCTAAACCAGCTGAGCCATCACCTTAGGCCCTCCCCTAAACCAAGGAGTCCCTGATCATCCCTACTCAAAGGTGATGAGGGTGAAAACCCTTCATCATACACATTTTGAAAAGCATTTTCTTTTGAAAACTCACACCTTTCCTCAAATCATTTGTAACAAATATATCAGGGATTGATTGCGGCAAGCGGCTGGGTGGCCATAATAACTTGTCTCAAAATCATATCATGCATAAAATAACAGGCTGAGGGTTGTGGTTGAAAAAAATAGGTAATTTATGCATCAAAGGGATCCAGTGAGCTTGTCGTGCTTATCCAGCGAAGGGGGAAGGAGAGCTCGCGGAACTGGCTTCTAGCGCCACTGCCTGGCATAGACTTGCAGATCTAGCCTCCACGAGATGGCACGAACGCTCCGATAACTATGCAACATGAACAAGCAAACAACAAACCAGCAAGTATACCAACAAATATTTAGTATAGTGGTCAGAATAGCGATATATGGATGGGCAGAGTCTTGAGTAGAATCTGTGTCATGTGGTGTTGAGGTACTACTAGTGGTGGAGCGGAGGTGCTTACCAGAAGGGTGGACTGGAGGCAAAGCGACACTGTGCGTGTAGCTGGCAGAGCGGAGTAACTGAGTGGGTGGGGTGTTTTCCTTGGCTGAGGGTGTTGAGTGTGTGGAGTGGGAGAGGGTAGCTGGGTGTATTTATAGCTGGGTGTATGTGGTGTAGCTCAGTGAAGTTCACTATTGGTGAGAATAGTGACAAAAGAATCGTCTGACTTAGCATGGACAGGAGAGTTATAGGCAGAATATGGGACACGAGTATTTTGAGAGTTTTCTGGAATATGAACCATGCTTAAGGAATGACATGGTTGGATAGGGAATAGTTTGACAAGAATTTTAGAACCAAGAATGACTGAAATCTGAGTTTGGATGGAGGAGTTTTGGATTTTATAATCATAGGGAGAAAAAGAAAAGGAAAGAAATATTCTAGACTTTGAATATTTAGAAATATTTGGAAAATCAAAAATACAAATGTATTTTTGAGCGGGGTGCGAGGAATTATTTTTGGGTTGTTCTTGGGCAGAGGTTTATGTTGGTGGAAACTGTTCCTACCTACTGTGTCACATCAGACCACAGTAAGGCGGGACTCAAATAGCTGGAATGCTGTGGTATTCTGGTCCAAGTGGGCTGTGGTATCTTGGGCCAGGTTTTATAGGATTGAAGACGTATCCATATAAACATGGTTCGCCTTTCTTTTTGGAAGTCTGGCTTGAAAGAATGTCAAAGTTAAGCGTGCTCAACTTGGAGAAATCTGGGATGGGTGACCAGATGGGAAGTTCCCTACTGGAAGGAAAATCACAGTCACCGGAGTTCGTATGACTGGAATATGGGTCTAGCTGATCTTAGGTGGACTGGACAGCATGACGGATGAGTAGTTGAAATTTGGGGCGATCAGATGATCGATAAATAGTAACGATGAATAGTGACGACGGAAAAACAATTATAGGCATCATCGATGAATAGCAACGATGATGAATAGTGACGATGATGAATAGTGCTGGTGAATAGTAACAATGAATAGTAATGTCGAATAATAACGTTGAATAGTGATGGTGAATAGTTCGTATGAACGAACGATGAACGATGAATAGTGACGATGAACGATGAATAGGAACTATGAACGAACGATGAACGATCGAACGATCGGAATTTCGGCAACATAACGGCAGGAAAAAGATTATTTGGACGAACGAACGGACGAACGATCGAACGATCGGTCGAACGAACCATGAACGATCGGACGAACGATCGGACGAACGAACGAACAAACTAAGAACAGGTGGACGAACGATCGAAGAATGACCGAACGATCCTTGTGCTAGTGGGTGCTTGTGTGGGAGGTGGAGTGGGCGTGTGGGGGGGAGGGAGAGAGTTGCCATGAAATGGCTTGGGTGGGATGAGAGGAGGCCCTTGCCCCTCTATTTATAGCCATGGTGGGGGGATTAGGGGGAGGGATGAGGGGATTAGTGGGAGGATGAGAGGATTAGTGAGAGATTAGCATGGATTTGTCTTATATGAGTGTAATTAGCTTGTAGAGCTCACCGTATGACACCGGAGGCATACGTATACGTATGAGCATGAGAAAAGTTTAGAAGAAAATATTTGTAGGGACTTGAAAATTGATTCTGAAGGTATTTCTGAGGAGGAAAATATCTGGAGAATTATTAGTGGAATATTTAGGCAGTATTTCTGGAAAGAACTTGAAGGGGGATCACTGGGAAAATATTTGTAGGATATTTTGAGGAGGATTTTGGAGATAATATAGACTACTATAATTTATTTGTTCATATCAACTCGCAAACAAACATTTTGAAATGAAATTTGAAATTCATTTTGAATTTAGAGCAAGTTTGAGAAAATTTCAAGATTTGAATTTTTGGGATGCTACACTCTCCAACGGCTATGTGGTGGTTGAGGGCTATAAATACCCCCCAACCACCATCACTCCATGTATCCAAGTTTTTCAGACATCTCATTCAATACAAGAGCTAGTGCAATCAATACAAGACACAATTCAAAAGAATCAAAGCCTCTCCAAGTCCCAAAATTCACTCCAAACACCTAGTGATTAGAGAGAGTATTTTGCTCGTGTTCTTTGAGCTCTTGTTCTTGGATCGCTTTCTTCTTCCTCATTCTTGTTCTTCAAGCAACTTGTAATCAAAGCAAGAGACACCAATTGTGTGGTGGTCCTTGTGGGGTCTAAGTGACCCGTTTGATTAAGGAGAAAGCTCACTCGGTCTAGGTAACAGTTTGAGAGAGGGAAAGGGTTGAAAGAGACCCGTTCTTTGTGACCACCTCAACGGGGACTAGGTTCTCAAGAACCGAACCTTGGTAAAACAAATCACCGTGTCATCCACCTTATTTCTTGGTTGATTTGTTTTCGCCCTCTCTCTCGGACTCGATTTAAATTCTAACGCTAACCCCGGCTTGTAGATTGTGTTTTAAGTTGTAAATTTCAGATTCCGCCTATTCACCCCTCGCCCCCTCTAGGCGACTTTCACTTCATCATCCTTTGGCGCTGGGGTGGTTTCTTCTTCGGCAAAACGGACAAGTTTCTTTTCAGCCTCCCCAAAGTAGCCCAGCTTCATCATCATGGGCATATCAGTTTCGGATACAGTAGATTTCCCAAAATCTAGATGGCTGGGTTTGGTTGGGATCAAAATACTATAATCTTCTTCATCCTCTTCAATATCTTCTTCTTCAGCAGCGGTCTGTTCAGCTTCGGTAACAGGGGCGCCTTCCTCAGCAGTCCCCTCGGTCACAACTAGGCCTGATTGTTTCATGACTTCGAAAATTGGTGATGTCTCAGTGACCTCGGTTTCTTCTCCTTCAGGAGTCACCCTCGCAGTTGAACGCACTCTGGCCATTTTTTGATGGATTTTCCACTGACAGCTAACGTATTTTTGCAGTTTGACGAAGTCAGTCCGTTTAACGAAGCTAATCCTTTTGACGAAGCTAATCTCAAATGACGAAGCGCTCGCTCGAGAGAGCAATGAAAAAACTTCGGCTGTAGTTAAATTTTTTAACAGCACAACAGTGCGATGGCAATGAATGCTGTGGTAACTCCTCACCAACCCGTCTGTTTATATAGTGTTGCAGGTCGGAAGGTGAACTGCCAGACCGCCTCTACACGCTGAGCGGTGGACCACTCGGCGCTCAGAGGGCGAACTGCCAAATCGCCTGTATTCGCTGAACGGTGGACCACCTGACGCTTGGAGTATTTTAATCGTTTCTCCGCAACAAGCTCAGGGAAGGTATTTTTTGGACCTTCGGCATTCCGAAGCCTTCGTGTTTTTCGCGGATCGAGCTCGTTACGAAAAACGATCTAGCACCGCGAAGGGGCTACTGTTGGGGGCCTTCTTCTCCGCCGAAGGTCCTCTGAGCAGAAACACCTTCGGCACAGTGACGCGCTTGAGACGAAGGGCAGCACCAACTCAAAGAGGAAAGGACTGCCTAGTCCATAATATTTTGTGTCATGAGTATGATTAGTTGTCAAGGACACGAATGTAATTTTGTCTGGGCTGTGTCCCGTGCCTATAAATAGGTGAACAGTACCCCCGTACTATTCACGCTGACTTGTAATCACTCGCGCATCACTCTCGGATTTTTACCTTCTGTCAAGACGAAGGTACAAATGTAATTCAATATCATCAATGTATGTTTATGATCATATAATGAAAATATAAATAAGATTTAACATGATTATTCATGTTCTTTTCCATTTTTCATATACTTATGCTTTCATTACTACATTGAGATGATGAAGGTATGTCCTTCATAACCTTCGCCCGAAGATCATTATATCTCAAGGGAGATAATGCTTCGAAGGACGAATGTCTTTAATTATTAACATTTATGTTGTCTTGTTCTTAATTCATAGCGCTTGAGAACAAGTGACCAACAACTGCGGTCCTCGCTCACTCCAGTACACGATGATAACCACACCATAAACACGGTTGATGTGATTAGCAAGACTTACAAACCCCACTTCAGTGCAACTATAATGGTGCACGCAAGCAAAAAGGGTTTTAGATGTCTATCCTTACATCTAATCACTAGGCATAACCTAGAGCAAACGCTAATACTGTGACCTAACAAATCTAAGTACTTCATAAAGCACCTACACTAATCACCCAGTGATATTTGATGGAGTCTCAACTCGTTAACTATGTTTCTCACCTCTCATACCTCTTAAATGGTTGGTTGTGAATGGTATATATAGTCCAAAAATAGTCGTTGGAAGTAAAACAGAAATTATATGTATTTACCAGATACTCCTATGTAGTCATCACACACTTACGTGTTGTCTACTTGAGTAGGTGTATCTGGTGTGATGATCGGTGTGACACCGGATATGTCTGGTGCGTTGTAGCTCCTCTATAGTTGCTTTACAACCTCTTCGAGTACCATGTCATGGGGTATCTAGTGCTACACCTGTGCCTTATGACTTCCCTAAACATGTTGCAAATCTCTTTGAGCGTCCTATCCGGTGCCAGTCCGATGTGATGTTCGGAACACACCTACACTTCTGGTATACTCTGATTCTTCAAGCTTTTTTAAACAGCGAAGCTCCTATCCAATAGTTTATTTGGTGTCTCACCGAACATGTCCCGTGTTGTTGAGCAACCTATTTTCTTTGCTCTACATCAATGTTATAATGTATGTTTATAATTTCTCTTTTTTTTCTTAGAGCGTCTCCTAAGGATTATCATTATCATGAAGGTTTTTTGGCCTCCAATTCGTTAGTATATAAGATGGTTACTATTGAAACGGCTTCTAAATAGTTTTTAGACACCCTCACCCCCATAAATTTGAACTCTGGCATAGGCGTTCCACAGGCAACAGCACAGAAATCCTGGAAATTATTTCAATAAGGTACAATTTGGAACATAAGTCGTTTTAGTTTTTTAGGTACATAATAATGTTTGCTATAAACCAAGATAAATGTTGTATCTAAATACATATAAAAATTAGCTAGAAAAGCTAAAGCAACTTACAATCTAAGAACAGAGGGAGTATCGCCAGGATAGTAACAGAATGGTCGAAACAAGTACGTTAGTAAAGTACATATGCCTCCACTAAACAGCCTCAGGAAAACAAACACTACGGGAAAAAAATGATGTAGTATGTTACCATTATCCAAGTAATGTTGTATCCAGTACCAAAGATGGAGTAATGTACACAGTACACGACACATGAGATTATGTACGCACTGTAGTATTTCAGCATAAACAAATTGTACATTGAGCTTTGCTGTACAAGTAAATTGCAAAATGGAGAAGGAAATTAATCCCGGAACTTTAAGCAACAGAAGCTCTCTTGCACTTGTATTGTTGAGCGTAATATATAAAAACAAGGAAATTTAGAGAGCTGAGACCGGCTATCAGCCAGAAAAAGCGGTCAATATGGCCTTCGTTCAAGTTATCAGGGATCCACCCCAATTGCCCATTCCGAGTTGTGAAATATGACACCAGTGTTAAGATGAATGAGCTGAGATAACTTCCAAGTGACACGGTAACGAGAGCGAAAGCTGAGCATAAGCTTCTCATGGCATCTGGTGACTGATTGTAGAAAAACTCAGCTTGACCAATTGATGTGAACACCTCGCCCAGGCCGACCAGCAAATACTGAGGCGCTTGCCAAAGGATGCTCATAGGAACAGGTACCTTCTGATGAACCAGGTCCTCTGCCACTGCCACCTGTAGACGATTGATCTCGACTAGCGCTGCAACTGCCACTGCGACTGTAGACACAAATAGACCGATCCCCATCCGTTGAAGTTCTGAGAAACCTCTCTCTTTCCCACTGAATCTCCTGGCTATGGGCACAACTAACCTCTCATAAATTGGAACCCAAACGACAACACTGATAACATCTAGGGACGACAGAGTTGCTGCTGGAATCTTGAATGAACCAATTTGGTTATCGAGGGTCATCCCCTGTTCTACGAACATCGATGAGTTTTGAGCACATACGGTGAAGAACACAATTCCTGTTGCCCAGATTGGAAACATCCTCAGTAGTATTTTAAGCTCTTCAACTTGTGTGACTGTGCAAAGTCTCCATGAATTGCGAGGACCATCACATTCATTCCACAAAATGACTGCCGCTTTGTCAAGGAAACTGTTCAGGAAAGAGCACGTGTCAGCTGGGACAGCATGTGAGTCTTCGCGCATATGTACAAATCCTGTGTATGCTTACCTTTCATAGTTCTGAAAAAAGGTTGCTGTGTCCAGGAAGTTCCAAGACACAAGCTTAAAAGCATGCAATGTCAGAACAAAAGTGCAGTATAAATGAATATCTGTATTTGATACATTTTAGTAAACTTTTATCTTTGAATATTTGTTTTCCCCAAACATGTAACCTAAACCACAACTTCTCAATGCCTTTCTCCTTTGTTGAGTAAAAGGATATATCTTACAGGGAAAATAATTGTCACTGATAACCAAGAAAAATACCTGAATTCACTACTGTGCTCCAGCTTACGACTCCCCTCAATAGCTGAAGTCTTACCATCTAGCTCATAGAGAAGAGAACTGTCAACCGGCAAATCTGTTTTTCGCTTGTGAGTGGCTGCCACAACTACCTGGCATGCTCTTGTAAGTGGGCTTCCTCCCGGTATCTGAAACCTATATATTTCTGAACCTATAAAAAAGCTTCCAATAGCCAAGGCAATGAAAAAAGTAGGGATCCCAAAGCCAATGTTGTATCCACAATTCTCTTGCACCCAAATAAGAACTGTGCCAGAGATCAAAGAACCAATATTTATGCAGAAATAAAACCAATTGAAGAAAGCTCCTTTCTTTGTTTTCTCAACTGGATCAGTATCATCAAATTGGTCAGCCCCAAAGGATGAAACACACGGCTTTATACCACCAGCTCCCAGAGCAATCATGTATAATCCAACAAAGTATAAAAGATACTGTGATAAGGTCGGTTGTGGACAAATAGACCCAACACATTGAGGGGGCTGGAAAGAAGGAACTGATGCTGAAAGTGTCAATGCCGACATCCCCTTCATTGAATGCACATTAAAAAGTCATTAGCACTTGGCACAGAATATCTGCAGGAACGATTGCTTAAGAAGGATAAAAGATTCATAATTGGCAGGTAGAGAAAGACAAGTAGGTCTGCAATTGACGCATCATGCATGTTTTCAATGAACTATCATGCCAGTAAATGCTCACAACAATTATGAAGTTGCTTATGCCATAGCAGAAAAGCTATATGTGAACATTTATCCTATCTTTCTTTAATTGACAACCAATAGGTAAATACCAATGCAAAACAACATACTACAATTTTAGGGCACTTAATACATTAACTTCCCTAAAAATTAATACACAAAGGCACCACTACAGGTATCTTGAGGTAAATGCACATTCGTGTCTTACAAGAAAGTAAATAGTGGAGAAAACAGCAATAGTCCTGTACTTTCCCCAGTACGAATCTGCTAAGGTTGCTCCAATAAGTGGTGTAAGATAACAAGTTCCTTGCCAGGTTGTGAAGTTCCTGGCAGCAGAAACGTTTCCTTCATGTAGTCTTGTTGAAAGGTAAGTGACCAAACTTTTTGAGATTCCATAGTAGGCCAAACGTTCACAAACTTCAGTTCCTATCATATAACAGAAAGGCAATTTCCAATTTGACACGATATTAGATCTAAGTACGAAAAAATTAAGTTTCTAATGTTTAGCATATCAAAGAATCATATATTTACAAACACTCTTAAGTTCAAAAATACGGAACAAAGGTTCCCACTTAAATCAGTTGCATGTCCTAAAAACTAAGAAGTCAGTTTTTTACTCAATAGAATAGGGTTTGTCATGTGGGGCCGGCATTACCAGCGCCGACCCCGAAATCAGGTGCAGCAACCGCCGACGCCAAATGGCTAGGTGCGGTTTAAGGAGCAGGCATGCAGATCGGCATGCAAGGCAAGCTAGAATTAGGGGGTTTGTTTTCTTTATTTGCATATCGGTATGCAAGGAAAGCTAGAATAAAGAGGGTTTGTTTCCTTTATCAGCAGACTACGTGCCTATATATTGAATGTAATAGGCACTCTTTGGAATTAAGAAAGAACTACCCATCTCTAGTATTCCTCTCTTTCTCCTCTTAATCTCACCCCGCTCACCATCGGGGTCGGGGCGCCGCGCAAAAACCCCGACGCCTCTACCCGCCGAAGCTACGAACTACGTAGCCGAGGTCCTGCTGTCTTGGGCACTGACGCGCTTGTCAACTTCGTAGCCTCGGCAGGTAGAGGCGTCGGGGTTTTCGCCCGGTGGCCCGATGGTGAGAGGGGTGAGATTAAGAGGAGAAAGAGAGGGGGACTAGAGATGGGTAGTTCTTTCTTAATTTCAAAGAGTGCCTATTACATTCAATATATAGGCACATAGCATGCTAATAAAGGAAACAAACCCCCTTGATTCTAGCTTGCCTTGCATGTCAATCTACAAATAAAGGAAACAAACCCCCTAAGTCTAGCTTGCCTTGCATGCCGATCTGCATGCTTGATCCTTAAACCGCGCCTAGCCACTTGGTGTCGGCGCTTGCTGCACCTAAGCGCGGGGTCGGCGCTGGTAGTGCCGGCCCCACATGACATCTCTCATGGAACCACATGCTGTCAAGGGCGTCGGTGCCCAAGACAGCAGGACCTCGCGAAGGGCCTCTAGTGTAATGGTTAAGGCTTTCGAGTAGCACCTTCAGGTCCCGGTTTCGAACCCCTTGGGGGCGAATTTCTGGCTTGGTTAAAAAAATTCTCTCGCTATGCCCTATCCGCTCCCGGGTTACATCCTGCGCACCACCATCCAGCTGGGCCGTTGGCCCGTTGCAGAGTGGGCGGTGATGGCCTGCTAGTGATTGGGGGCTAGGGTTCGAGGATTTTCTCGGTCGGGACCATGTTTCGGTCTCTTCTTAATATAATATCGGGAGGGCGGTCTTTCCCTCCTAGGCGAGTTTTTTTTAGCAGGACCTCGGCTACGTAATTTGTAGCCTGAGCGGGTAGAGGCGTCAGGGTTTTTGCCCGATGGCCTGATGGTGAGAGGAGTGAGATTAAGAGGAGAAAGAGAGGGAGGCTAGAGATGGGTAGTTCTTTCCTGCTAATAAAGGAACAAACCCCCTTGATTCTAGCTTGTCTTGCATGCCGATCTGCAAATAAAGGAAACAAACCCCCTAATTCTAGCTTGTCTTGCATGCGCATCTGCATGCCTGCTCCTTAAACCGTGCCTAGCCACTTGGTGTCAACGGTTGTTGCACCTGAGTGCAGGGTCGGCACTGGTAATGCCGGCCCCACATGACAAGGTTCCAACCTCTACAAATGGTACACAGTTGAACAAAGAAGTCATTTGGACCTATGCTTCCATAAAGAAGTTTACAGTGACATGACTCAACTGGTTTTCGTTCGAGAACAAATATGTTTGTGTCATTTCTTAGCAGAAAGCTCTGACTGTTTTCTTACCAAGAATCAATGAACATGCTCTCCAGTTCCCTGTGTTATGCTTTAAAATAGGAAAACCTCTAAAGTCAACTGACCCATCACCTGTGTACCCGGCAAGATCCTGTCCACAATGTAAAATTGTTTATAATTTATCTGCAAACTATTCAACAGGTATGTGCTTCCTAGGACAGCATCAAAATCATAAGCAAAGTAAAGGGCACATAGAAAAAAAATACTATTGAAAGAAACAAAAGGAAAAATGGTAGATATAATTTGTAGGAAGTTGCATGCAGAACAGTCATCCACGTGCCTGAACATTGACTTATGATTTTTGTTGGGTTTCAACTTTGCCTACCTTTGGGACTAGAAGGCTTTGTTATTGTATTATAATTTGTAAGAAGTGGCATTCTATTTAAATTTTTTCGAACGACGCAAGAGAACTGCGTGTCATTTCATTAAGGAAGATAGAAAAACCAAGTACACACGGAGGAAAACTCCCCGAACATCAAACACAAGACACCAACTCACTTTGAAAACAACGAACAAGACACCACGACCGACTAGCTAGCAGCTAAGGGGGCTCCCTCCTCAAGAGGAGTTTATGCAGACCTGCAGCCCAGCTAGACACCACATGTGACCTTCGGCGGCCACCTGAGAAAGAACCGCCTGTGCTTGAGGTTGGACACTATCAAACACGCAGGCGTTCCTGTGTTTCCACAAAATCCAGGTGACTAAGATGACCAAGGTATTGAAACCTTTTCTCAGATCTTTGTCGAGAGATGCAGCAGCCTGACTCCACCAGGAACGGAACCTGCTAGAAGGGCAGGGTGGCCTGACTTTGTCCACCAGGAACATGATATTATAATTTGTAAGAAGTGGCATTCTATTTAATGGCACAGGCATAAACCTTGATCTTCTATACCTGCCAACTATGATCAATCCTAAACCACTTTTACATGATATTGAATAGAGAATCTAAGGAGCATGTCATTTCTCGGAAGTCAGAATCAACACAATATGCTTTCAACGGTAGGTGTACATGACCCTGTGATCACCATACGGATTCCATATACACTTCTCAGCCCCACCAAAAAAGCTCATTGTGCACTTCATTAATTGTTCATTACTTGATTAGTAGATAATCCCATTAGTGTGGCATTTTAGGAGAACTACTCCAGGAAAAATGAGGACAAACATCTCTTATCAAATGACAAGATATGCGTCAAGCGTGGTTTTAGAAAGACAACATGAATATAAACTAGAACTAGAAAGGAAAAAATCACCATTACTTCAAAATGGATGTTCCGACATGATTGGAGAGCTTAGATCTGTTTATATACTCCCTCCATCCCAAAATAAATTAACTTCTACAGTTGTCCTAAGCCAAACCATTTTAAACTTGACCAATATAAAAAAACCATTTATATTTATGAGACCAAATTAGTATCACTACATACATCATGAAATATATTTTCATAATGAATTTATTTGGTGTCATAGATGTCATTACTCTTTCCTATAAAGTTGATCAAATGTAACATAATTTGACTTTAGGTGATTCTAGGAATTAAATTATTTTGGAGCAGAGAGAGTATCCACAAGGTAAAAAACATCACATGTCCGGGAGAGTTGCTATGGCCTCACCTGGAATATTTTAGCAATGATGTTAAATCTATTATCTAAATTTCAGTTCCCCTCTTTGTTCATCTCACTTCACTTGTATTGTTCCAAATAAAAAAATGGTCATGCTGAACAGCTAAGTATAGCAGATATCCTCTTTTCCTGTTCCTAAAGTTTTGTTGCAGCTAAACTTTATTTTTCTAAGAGCATAAACTAGTAGGGAACTACTCCACAGTTGAATACTGGCTGTATAATTACTATTAACAAGAAATAGAATACTGAAGAATTTTTCTAAATCTTTGAAAAACACTATTTTGATTCAAAAAAAACAGAGATTTTTTTATAACTAGGGTATAATTACTATTAACAAGAATAGATGAACCAGTCTAAAGCATTCACGTTTCCGTCAAACATGTGTAACCCATTCCACTCCAACTGTTTCAATCAAGTCTTTAGAGAAGTTGCCCGCTACCAATAAAATTAGACATCAAAGCTCTCAATCAAAGCAACATCAGTGTATCTTGTACTTACAAAAACAAATGAATTTCACGAAAACCGATTTGGCTCATTTCCATAAGTACTTTTTAAGAGCAAAAAAGGTATTTTTTGGGAGCATTCCACAAGTAACGTTTACAAGTCAATCGACCTATAGTCCTCAAAACTGTTGCGTGTAGCAACCTACTACATCCAATACATTATTCCAAGATACGTATTTCGTATTTATTTTTCATTTGTTGTACAGCGTCCCCCTTTTTCATTGGTATTTTCCTTCCCCGTGACTATTAAATTTGCAATCCAGCAATTACAGAAGCACACGCTAACCAATTCAAAGGTCACGCAATGCCAAGAATCCCAGGAACTGAGCAATCGAAGTGTAGTTTCCTCATTTCTCTTCCGATTCTGACCAATTTAAGCATTTGCGATCAAGCGGAACTTAATCAAAAGAATAAGCTAAAGGGGATTAGAAAAGAATCCCCTACGGATTCTGAATCTTGGTGCACCAAAATTTCAGGAAAAGGAACAAAATCTAATGCAGAAATGGTGGTGAACTACCTCAGGCTCCGTCGCGCGCACCAGCAGGTTTTGCCGCCGCTCCTCCACCAGCGACGACTCCATGAAAGCAGCTTCTGAAGCCGTGGTCCGTGGAGGCTTTTCTCTCCAGGAGTAAGGGAAAGCTTCGAACCTTGAAGGGTGATCAGTGATTGCTTCTTCGGCAATTGATGTTTTTTTATTGCCGGCAATTGATGTTGTCCAGCTACTTTCATGTTTTGCAGCTTTTGGTCACCAAGGCTGCTCCAAATTGTTAAACGCTCAGCTTTTCAACCAGCTTCTATAAAATTCATTTATGTAAAATCATTCAAAATCAACATAAACACATAATCGGTTGAGTCGTTGCAATAATAGGAATCCGTCACTTTCTAGATCCTGAACCCTATGGACACATTTATCTTTCTTTGCGCGTAATCCTAATAATACTCAGATTCTCTACACAGTCAGATTCTCCCCACAACCAGATTCTCAGAAAAGCTGGTAAAAAAAGCTGAATCAAACAGATACGACGAACCTTATCGTTTTGAGTTTTGTATGACTTCGCTGCAGTGTAGCTCCAACAGTCACCGAACTTCACTACCGGAATCCGAGCCTTTGCCGAGTGCCGGACGCTTTGCCGAGTGCCTTTTCTCGGGCACTCGGCAAAGATGGCTTTGCCGAGAGCCGCACTCGGCAAAGATGGCTTTGCCGAGAGCCGCACTCGGCAAAGCTCGGCTCTCGGTAACGAGCGTCTTTACCGAGCGTAGGACACTCGGTACAGGTCCACACTCGGCAAATACATGTTTGCCGAGTGTCAAACACTCGGCAAAGGGGGCTCTCGGCAAAGGGCCGTCAGCGGCCGTCCCAAAGCTGACGGCCGTCAGTCTTTACCGAGAGCCAATGGTTGGCACTCGGCAAAGAGTCTTCTTTGCCGAGTGTCGCCCAGTTGACACTCGGCAAAGAACTCTTTGCCGAGTGCCATCTCTAGACACTCGGCAAAGTATATTTTTATTTCTTTTATTTTGTCTCCCAAACTTTTTGTGGTATGTTCCTACACTATGTAGACCTACATGTATCATTTGTGGACAATTTTAACAGAGTTTCAATCGTTAGTAGATTTAGTTCGTTTATTTGAATTTCTTCGGAAAATTTAGATTTGAACTGCAGGTCACTCGAAACTTGGAAAACCGTGCATGAAAAAATGATATTCATGTTACTTAGCATAAGTTACGACCGATTCCAGGAGCGGACCAAAAACTTCGAGCAACATGCTCACTAAACATGGCCGTGAACTTGTCATCCACATGTTTAAAAATTGTATAAAACACAAACAAAGTCAGAAAATCTTGAAACTTGTCCACGTGTCATGATATCATATGTACAGGCTGCGATAAAAAATTAAAAAAATTTCGAGAAAACTATGACGCGCTATGTGTACAAACCTAAGAGATCCACATTGAAACTCTATGATTTCATGTGTAGTTCTCTTAGGTTTCTACACATAGTGTCTCACAACTTTGTCCAAACATTCTCAATTTTTTATCACAACCTGTACATATGATATCATGACACGTGGACAAGTTTCATGATTTTCTGACTTTGTTTGTGTTTTATACAATTTTTAAACATGTGGATGGCAAGTTCACGGCCATGTTTAGTGAGCATGTTGCTCGAAGTTTTTGGTCCGCTCCTGGAATCGGTCGTAACTTATGCTAAGTAACATGAATATCATTTTTTCATGCACGGTTTTCCAAGTTTCGAGTGACCTGCAGTTCAAATTTGAATTTTCCGAAGAAATTCAAATAAACAAACTAAATCTACTTGCTATTTCAAACTCTGTTAAAATTGTCCACAAATGATACATGTAGATCTACATAGTGTAGGAACATACCACAAAAAGTTTGGGAGACAAAATAAAAAAATACAAATGCACTTTGCCGAGTGTCTAGAGATGACACTCGGCAAAGACGTTTTTGCCGAGTGCTAGATGTGTGGCACTCGGCAAAGAGGTAGTAAAGAATCTTTGCCGAGTGCCGCAACGGGGGACACTCGGCAAAGAACTCTTTGCCGAGTGCCGCCGATCTGGCACTCGGCAAAGAATATTTTAAAATTTTAAAAAAATCTTTGCCGAGTGCCGGATCACGGGCACTCGGCAAAGAAAGTAACTTAACCGGCCGCGCGGCCGGCTTTCTTCTTCCTTCTCCTTTCCTTCTCCTTTCGCTTCTCCCTCTACCTCACCGCCGCCACGCCCGCAGCCCGCCCCGCGCTCCGGCAAGCCGCCAGCGCCTCCCCACGCCTCACCGCCGGCCGCGCCCGGCCGCCCGCGCCCCACCGCCGCCCGCCCACGCGCCACCGTTCGCCCGCCTCGCCGCCGCCCGCGCCCCACCGTCCGCCCGCCCACGCGCCGTCGTCCGCCCGCTCGCCGTCGTCCGCCCGCTCGCCGTCATCCGCCCGCCGTCCGCGCCTCCGGCCGCGCCTCCGCCGTCCTCGCCTCCGGTACGTAACAAGGCGACGAAGTGCGACCTAGACTAATGATGTGCATTAGTGCTCCCACTTTCCCAAAAGATCTGTGGCCATGTATAGAGTTTGGTACTTGAGCCTGGTGCGAAGTTGAAAGTAGACTTTGGTAAAGTGATTTTTGGCCACTAAACGCTCGAAGAACAAAATAGTGATAGAAAATTTCTACACATGACCTCACCTCTATGAACGCTTCACACAAGTATATTGAAAGGTTGAGAGGGCAAGAATATCGGGCATAAGATACCCAAGACCCAACCTAGAGGCTGTAATAGTCTAGTAGACATGTTTATATTAATGTAATCAAAGTAGACACAATCACATTTTTAATGAGAAGGAGAATGAGGGTATTTGTGCGTAGGTTGAATGTCCTTATCATTTTATGCATGGATTTCCGGCCATCGTGCCGTTGAATTATGCGTGGAAGACAGCCATCGTGCTGATACTTTTATTTGCAGGATTTCGAAACCTCCCCGTGCAGGGGAGGTGCTGCCGAAATTTTCTGTTGCTAGGCTTTTGTATTAACAGACTTGTGTTTCTTTTTTACAGAGAAGATACTTGTCTTCCTAGCCGCTGCGGGTCTGCCTGCACCGCGTCCCGTCGCCACTGCACCGACCCGCCACAGCCCCACTAGCCTGACTCCACCGCCACCCTAGGTATAACCTCTACATCCGCATCATGGTCGTAGATCACCTAACCCAGTTAGGCGTCTCCCGTTCGAAAGTGATACGGTGTAGATATGCAGATCTTTGCATATCTACAAATGTATCAGTTTCGAATTGTCCACGTTTTTTGGACAGCCCGCGGTTGCGTAGATGGTGTTAGTTTCATGCTCTACTCCGGTCTGAGATAGAGTTTCGGCGTCACCTCCCTGTTGTTCTCCGGACAGTACACTCTCCCTGCCAGGACGTGTATCCGGAGAACAGCGGGGAGGTGCTACCGAAATTCTATCTCGGATCGGAGTAGAGCATGAAAACTAACTCCATCTACGCAACCGCGGGTGGGATTAGGACCTATCGTCACCTATTAGAAGGTAGGAACGTAGTGTACATGCATTACATGTCTATATTAAACTATACTCGGTTATATATGTTAGAGGATGGAGGACCGTGAGTGGATGTACACGGGCCGTAGAGGAAGGAACGATGTCACCACTGAATGGATTAGAAAGACCGATGATTTCGTGGAACGGGCATATGGCGAAGCTGCTAAAGGAGCGAGTCTAGTCCCATGCCCGTGCAGCAAATGTGACAACCGGAAAAGAAAACCAAAGAAGACCATGGTAGAACATATTTGGAAGAATGGATTTACGCCGGGCTATACTCGGTGGATATTTCATGGTGAAGCGCATCGTACGAGAGAAGAGGTGCTGAGACAACGTGTCGAGGATTATGACGCGGATGCGGGGGTAGCGGATATGTTGAACGACTATCAGGAGACACAGTACACGGGAGGATGTATGGATGACGAGCCAGAGCCGACTGCAAAGGCGTTCTATGACATGTTCGACGCGGCACAGAAGCCCCTTCACGGCCAGACAAAGGTTTCTCAACTGGATGCCATTGGGCGTGTAATGGCGTTCAAGTCGCAGTACAGCATCAGTAGAGATGCATTCGATGGCTTGTTGACAGTTATTGGGAGTCTGCTTCCGGATGATCACGTTCTGCCAAAGAGCATGTACGAGGCACATAAACTACTTCGTGCACTTAAGATGACGTATGAGCAGATTCATGCTTGTCCGAAGGGTTGCGTGCTATTTAGGAAAGAATACGCGGAGGCAAAGTACTGTCCCAAGTGTAATTCGTCTAGGTTGATGGAGGTAGACTCTGGTGATGGACAGAAGAGGCAGCTCGACATCCCCTTGACAATCCTACGACACCTTCCGTTCATACCGAGGATCCAGCGTCTTTACATGACAGAGGAATCCGCGAAACAGATGACATGGCACAAAAATGGAAAACGATACAATCCTGACAAGATGGTGCACGCGTCAGATAGTGAAGCATGGAAACACTTTGATGACATTCACCGTGAGAAAGCCGAAGAGGCTCGTAATGTACGTGTTGCGTTGGCCACAGATGGGTTCAATCCCTATGGAATGAGCGCTGCCCCGTACACATGTTGGCCTGTGTTTGTTATCCCAATCAATCTCCCCCCTGGTGTGTGCTTTCAAAGGCAGAATATATTCGTGTCGTTGATAATTCCCGGACACCCGGGGAACAAAATGGGCGTGTACATGGAGCCTTTGATCGATGAATTGGTACGTGCCTGGGAGGAAGGAGTTATGATCCGGCTAACCCCGACACATATGAAGATTATTTTTAATCGATGTAATGCTATATGACTTTTTATTTCGCACCTGTTTTTAAATACATCTTTTTATATGTGCTTATTTGTTTACTCTTAATTGCAGGTTGTTGGACAAATATGGTGGGCGGTTTCCTGAGGAGGAGGAGGGGGAGGAGGAGTAGGACGGCGGACGATGCAGAGCAGGCAGCGCAACAGGACGAGGCAGAGCAGGCAGCGCAGCAGCAGGCGGCGCCTCAGGACGACGACGACCAACAGCAGGACGACGACGACCAGCAGCAGGACGCCTCAGGTTCAGGTGGCTCTAGTTCGAGGAGCATCTACCTGTGAGGCCCCGCGAGTCTCCCTCAGCGTCCCATACTTCGGGACAGACGGCCGCTGATTCGGCCGGAAGGGGAGAGGTATGTAACTTTATGTTCTTCATTCTTGTTCATATTATGTGTTCAAAATCATAATATAAACTAATACTTTTTATTTATCACTTGGACAGGTCTTGGATGGTTTTGGATTATGCTGGGGGTCATCGTCGCCCCCCCAATGGCATCCTCGGCCTGCTGTGCAGGGAACACTTCCCTGGACTTGTGGAGTACGCCGGAGTGACGGGCCCAGCCTTCACCTTTGACCACTACGCCGTCGCCCCCGATGCAGTAGACCGGGACGGCAGGGAATTCAATAACAAGGCGGAGCGGGTGAAGCAAGAGCTGTGGGTAAGTCTTAGTATAATGTAAAATATGTCGCATTCGTTGCAAATTCTTGAAATAATGTATGGATACATCGTTTTTGTATGCAGGATTTCTTCAGATGCGATGCTGGATACGAGGCTAGGGCGGATGTGGTGGCCACCACGAGCTGTAAGAAGCTCGTCGTGGACATGCACTATGAGGCCCGCATCCAGGCCATCATCACCTACCACGGCTCCGTCCTTGGGGAGAAGGTGACCAAAACTCAAGCCCGAACCATGTCGTTGACCAGGGAGCAGTACCTGCAGGTAAAGTCATGCATGTTTGGTACCAGTACTCCATACATGAATTTTATTTTATCTTCTGATATGCACTTTACGTGTTTACTTTGCAGATGATTCCACATTGGTGCGCCGCACATCCTCTGTGCTGGGAGCAGATGGTGGATAGGTGGTGTTCGGCTGAGTGGGACGAGGCGCACACAGCTAGCCGGGAACGGCGTTTGATGATGCAAGGCCCCTCCCACCACCAAGGCAGCCGGAGCCTGGGCCAATATGCCGAAGCATGGGTACGCCACCTTTTTTATTTAGATATATAGCACTAAGTTAGATATTATTTCTAACTATCTCGTTGGTTTTCGTTGCAGTCGGCGTCACATGGTGGAAGGCCTTGCTCCACCTTCTCGGCCTATGCTATGGCCCATAAGGGTAAGGCGACGTCCGACGTCACCTACAACCCGGATGACGGGCCCGAGGCCTACACCAACCCCGCCGTCTACAGCCGCCTCCATGACTACACCGCCATGGCGCAGGAGGTCCATGGCCCAGACTATGATCCGAGCACCGAGCCGATCGACACCGATGTGCTCATGAGGGTCGGAGGAGGCAAGAGACATGGGCGGTACTGGATTGCCGACGGGGCAATCGACTCGTCCTCCACTCCCACTCTGTCTCAGGTGAGAGCAAGGAGCACGGGCTCGAGTCCAGCCATACGACCTCGGCACGACAGCTCACAGCATCGCATACAGCAACTCGAGGTTAGTGCTTCTGTAACTCGTCCTTTCTTGAGTTATATACCTTCTCTTTGAGTTACTATAACGTTGGCTTGTAATATTACAGACCCAACTAGAAGAAGAGAGGAGGGAACGTCAAGAGATGGAGGCGAGGATAATGGCGGAGCGGGCGGCGGCTGATCAGAGGATGGCAGAGATGTTCCAGTACATGCAGAGCCTTGGCGCCGCACAGGGCATCCCTCCGCCACCTCCATTGTTCCCTCCAGTTGACCCTACTCTCTTCCACACTCCTATGAGTATCAAAATTGTAGTTAGATGTTTGTAATGCATCTGGTATAACACTTGCAATCTCTTCTCTGTGCAGGGCCAATCTGGGGCGGCATCCAACAACCCTCCGGAAGGGTTCAGCCCAACGCAGCCCCGGTCAAACCGCCCACCTCCATGAGTGTTGTGTTTTCATTGTTTTAGACTTCAGAACTTATGTATAATACTTATGTCTGTGTTTGATACTTATGTGAGAGCTTGCGACGTTTGAGACTTATGTTTGTGTTTAATACTTGTGTTGAACACTTATGTTTGTGATGGATATTTATGTTTGTGGTGACGGTTTTATGTTTGTGTTGGCTATTTATGTCTGTGATGATATCTGTGATGTATATATGTGATATATATATATGTGATATCTTCTGTTTGTGTGGATGGAATACAAAAAACAAATTAAAAAGGTATATACTGGTCACTTTGCCGAGTGTTACACTCGGCAAAGAGGCTCTTTGCCGAGTGTCCGGGTCATAACACTCGGCAAAGAGCACAAACCTGGGCACCGGCTTAGGTTCTTTGCCGAGTGTTACGTCCCTGGCACTCGGCAAAGAGGTCGGCTTTGCCGAGTGCCGCTTGGGACACTCGGCAAAGAACCTGACATGGGGACCCTCCCGGGCGGGTTCTTTGCCGAGTGTCCCAAGCGGCACTCGGTAAAGATGGATTCTTTGCCGAGTGCTGCACGGAAGACACTCGGCAAAACTAACTTCTTTGCCGAGTGTCACAGGGGACACTCGGCAAAGCCACCGTCTCCGTCACTCGACGCCGTAACGGCTGCTTTTCTTTGCCGAGTGCTCTCTGGCACTCGGCAAAGATCTTTGCCGAGTGCCCGATAAAAAGCTCTCGGCAAAGAAGGCTCTGCCGATGCACTGTTCACCGAGCCTTCTTTGCCGAGTGTAACACTCGGCAAAGCTTTTGCCGAGTGTTTTGAACGCTTCGCCGAGTGCTTCAGGCACTCGGCAAAGCGATTGATTCCGGTAGTGCTTGTTGGGACTTGCATAAACTCATTGGCGATATTTTACGTGCCACATCCTCCTCAAACTACCCAATTGCATAAGTGTTGAATACTTTCCGAACTAATATAATGATCATGTGTTGCGACGCTATACAAATTTGCTGAAGCTCTCATTATATACCCTTTGTTATGTCGTCTAAGCGACGTTTGACGGCCTTGCACCTCGAGATGACAATGGGACACGATTCTCGATTACCCACAGAAAATTCCTTCATTATAGGATGGGATGATGAAGTTTCTTCTCATGAAGATGTAAATGGAGAAAAATATATTTCGAAGGATAAACGGGGATGGAGACAGAGATATTTGCTGAGTAGGTTGATGTGTACTCACCCTTCTTAAACACAAAACACCAAGTTGTACACATTGCAACCATTGCTCAGAGAAGATGAATGAAATGCGGAGGACTTTCAAGAGTTTCAGGACTTCGAGGAGTTCAAAAGTGGATTAGTGACAACCCTCCCAGTCATCTGCCTATGAAGACCTTATCTGTTTTGCTTTAGCACTTTGATTACACACGAGGAATTCTTTCATTACGGGATGGGCATGCGGATGTCTTCGACATCATGATGTAATAAGTTAATGTCTCTTTATATGATTATTCGAGCATTGTATAATGATGTTCATTTATTTAATCGTTGTGTACATGAATTATGATCTTGGCACGTACATAGTTCATATTTGGTTTGCATTCAGAAATTGGGTGTGCCATCTAACCACCCTCCCTTAATCTAACCTTGGTGACGACGCTACCCTCTCCCTCTCTATGTCCATGCATCCTCGACCACCCGTCAGTGTTGTTCGCGCCTTCTCGGATGCCTCCTCAGCCACACGCACTTTCCATGTCGCCCACCCACACCTCCCCATCTGGTCGTGTTCTTGATTATTTTTCTTTTTGGTCGAAGTAAGAAGAAATGACAAGAGACACAAACATGCGGGGTCTATCCTAAGTGTAAATTAGTAAGTTTCAACCAAATTGCTTTTGTGTCGATCTAGAGCTGTTGTAGAAGCCAAACAATTTCATGGTGGATCATAGATTTACTAATGGAACTATTCCACGGTGAAACTCATATCTAAATTCTCTTTTTTGGATAAAGATGTTCTAAATAGACTATTAATGACTAAAGAGAAGAGAACCAATCACATTTGTAGTAATAGGGGCGCACAAAGAAATACACCTCTATTGTAAGTTATAAGCCATTGTAGAGGACATCGAACACAACAACACAACCTCGTATAAAGTTGTCAGGAGTAGATTTTTTCCCTTTAGATCAGGTTTTAAAATCGGATACAAGAAGAATCTCTACTTAAAACATGAGTTTCCACCATCGTGTGTCACACGCGTAAGCTTCTATTCATCTAATCGGATAAGGACAACAAAAACAAGATAAACCTCCATACATATGATTTACATACATATGATTGAATAAGATAGCACTTCCACTGAGCCTTCCCCTCACCTCCTCTGTCTCATGTCTCGTCCTCTGCCCTTCCCATGGGTGCCCATGCACACTCCTTTCTAAAAGGGAAATGTGCCCTTGGGCAATTTCTATAATGTTTTGGTGATTAAGTGCCCAACACGTTTAACTAAGTGCCCATGTGCTAAACAAAGTGAGAAGTGCATATCAAGGCAAAAGGTACGTTTCTAGACTTAGTACATTATTTTGAGTACTAACATATTTTGTCTAAGTGCTAGAAACAGGGAAGAAAGAATTGAAAAAGACTTGGCTCTGTGCAGCCAACTCCAGTTCGGCTTGGCACACCGGACTATCTGGTGCGCCAGGCTGGTCCGCGTGAAAAAGCCGCTCTCGAGACTCGACGACGGCGTACGACTATAATTCACCGGACCGTCCGGTGGTGCACCGGACTGTCCGGTGAGTCGTCCGCGGCAAACTCATTGCTCTCGGGAAAAGCAAAGGGGCGACGTGACTATAAATCACCGGACTGTCCGGTGGTGCACCGGACTGTCCGGTGAGCCAACGGTCGCCAGCGCCAACGGTCGGTCACGCAATCTTCGCACGACGCGTGGCAGCTCCAACGGTCGGCGTAGGGCACCGGACTGTCCGGTGTGCACCGGACAGTGTCCGGTGCACCAACGGGCCAGGAGTTGCAATGGTCGGATGCGCTGGAAAAGGAAGGAGATCGCGCACCGGACAGCTACAGGGACTGTCCGGTGCACCACCCGACAGAAGGCAAGTTTGGCCTTCCAAGTTGGTTTCCAACGGCTCCTAGCTGCCTTGGGGCTATAAAAGGGACCCCTAGGCGCATGGAGGAGTCACCCAAGCATTCACTAAGTATTCTAAGGTATCCAGACTCTGCTCCCGCGCATTTGCTTCTTTGTGTTAGAGATTTGAGCTCTATTCGAGTCGAGGACTCTCTGTGTGGTCATTTAAGCTCGAGTCGTCACTTGGGTGCGTGGGTGTGCTGTGCATTTGAGTCTTGTGTGTGTTGCTCTTCCCAACCTTACTCTGTGCATTCTTTGTGATATCTATTATAAGGGCAAGAGATTCCAAGTTGTGGAAATTCCTCGCAAACGGGATAAGACTCTAAAGGAAGAAAGTCGTGGTATTCAAGTTGATCATTGGATCGCTTGAAAGGGGTTGAGTGCAACCCTCGTCCATTGGGACGCCACAACGTGGAAGTAGGCAAGTGTTACTTCGCCGAACCACGGGATAAAATCGCGTGTCTCTTGAGATTGCTCTCTCTGTGATTATTTGTGTTTGCAAGAGCTCGCCTCATAGACTTGATTAACTTGTGCTAATATATCTTTAATCAAGCTTGTTGGAATTTAGTGTTGAATTTTATAGGATCACCTATTCACCCTCCCTCTAGGTGCTCTCAATTGGTATCAGAGCCGTTCTCTTCACGTAAGGGACTAATCGCCCGAAGAGATGGATCATAAGGGAAAGGGGATGGTGGTCAACGACAAGGAGAAGGAGTCTATCTTCAACGAGCCAAGAGATGACAAGCCTACTGACTATGGCTCGAGTCACAAGAAGAAGGACGGGAAGAAGAAGAGGCGCATCAAGAAGATCGTCTACTACGACAGCGATGCATCTTCTTCTTCACCAAGAGACGAGGACGATGATGATTCTTCGTCAAAGAAAAAGACGGTTAATCAAAACTATTCCTTTGATTATTCCCGCATGTCGTACAATTTGAATGCACATTTACTTTCTATTCCTCTAGGAAAACCTCCACACTTTGATGGAGAGGACTACTCATTTTGGAGTCATAAAATGCGTAGTCATTTATTTTCTCTCCATCCTAGCATTTGGGAAATAGTTGAAAATGGAATGCAATTCGATAGTACGGATAACCCTATGTTTATTAATGAGCAAATTCATAAAAATGCCCAAGCCACTACTATTTTGCTAGTGTAACACCCCTGGTGTTACTATAACTAAAACTTGAGCATGGCATCATAAGCATTGGCATTGCATATGTTTGACACACTTAGAGTGCATTCACTAGGCAAAAATTTCAAACAAGTTGTATTGTTTTAATGTTTTTGCAAATAGAACCCTGGTCAAAGGACTTAACCCTAAATAGTGGTTAAAGGGGTAAAACTTCACTTAAGATGAGAAAACCTAAAGACTTTAGGGTAAAAATCATAAAATGACTCTAAGAACAAACTTGAATTCCTTTTATACCCCTGGGATACCAGGAACCCTAATCAGAACCTTGGAAAACTCTAAAACCAAACCCTAGGGGCTTATGTGCAAAATTAGCCCACTTTTGGGCTAAAGTGCAAAAACCAAGCCAAATAAGTATTTTAAGTCAATTGGTTCACAAATATGTGGATTTGAAAGCCAAACCCTAAGTATTGGACTTAAATGCAAAATGGACCTCATTTGAGTTTTATTCTAAGTCTGAAAATCAGAGAATGGGCTCAACTTTGGGGCTTTGTAACTTACAAAGTATAGGGTTTTTACCCTAGGTCACCACATCAAAGTTGAAGACCAATGATAGGAGAACAACTTTGCTAAAGAGTGTGAGCTTAGTTGTTATGAGAAATTTGGAGAAAAACCCAATCAAAGTTTGACTGTCAGGCTTGTTCATTCTGAAATTCAGCTTTTCAGTGTAACAGGGTTGACTTTGAGGGTGAATTAAACCTTGATCCAGTGCTCAAATAAGTTTCATTCCTATAGTCGAGTTGTAGCTGGTATGTAGCACTACAACTTTGGTGCAGAGACTTGGACCTGTTGTCACATGAAACTGGGAGAAAATAAAGCTCTAAAATGCACTGTCAGGTTGTCTGAACTGCACTTCGCCATTGTACAGTAGCTGAAACAGATAAGGTCGCCAGCAAACCCACCGCCGGTGGCTTTCCGCCGTGATTCACGTCGCCGGCGTCACGATTCGCGCTCGGGTATGTGGATAACTTCGCGGCGTCAAAAGATCGTCACCACCCATGGCCTGGACACTGCTCCGACTAGCCGTAGTCCATCTCCCCTGGCTCACCGCCCGCAGTAAAGTGCTCACCGTCGACCGCCGCCTCTCGGCCGGGTGCCGCGTGGCTCTACTCTTTCACCGTGTCACCATGACCTCCTCTGAACTCTCCGTGGCTCACCGGAGTTACTGCCACGTCGTTGGCCACGAACTCACGAAGCCAGTGCTTCTTCTTCACCTCCGACCGCCGCGCGTCTCCTCGAAATTCACCGGCCACCGCCCTTGGAGCCTATAAATTGAGGGCGGGGATAGTTGCGCCATGAAATCGTGAAGCTGTAGCACCCACTACCGTCTCCGATTAACTCCCATAGCCAGAGAATTGCTCGTTTCCCCCAATTCGGTTCTCCGCCACCGTGAAACCGAGCTCACCGCGGCCAGCCCCTTTCCGGTCAGTCCCCGTCCCCTGCTTTCTTGTTTAAGCACTTGCATAGCTCCGTGATGCTTATCAAGTCATCAATTTGCACGGTGTGACCACCCATCACCGGGAACGCGTGGTTCTTGGGTTCGTCCGCGCGGTTACCGTGGCCAGACCAAATTAGCTCGTCGTTCTTGAAATTAACTTAGGGGAAATGATCAGTGGAGGTTCAATCCGGTGTGTGTAGCTCGAAGGAACTGATCATAATGTAAATCCGCCAGTATAACCTCGCCGGAGTTCGTTCCCCGCGCGGTCGCCGTCGCGGACTTAAAACAAAGAATAGAGAGAAGTACGGGGGTTTATCTGTAATCTGTCAGTGGCACACAGAAATAGTGCAGGAACTATTTTTCAGTTACCCAGAACTCCAGGGACCCTTCCGCAAGATCGCCAGCGCGGGCGCGCGCGGGCGCGTTTTTGCCGTGGACCTGGGCTAGTTGGGCCAGAATCGGCCGAGTCCTATTTCATCCTTTTGCTTTTTCTTTTTCCAGCAGAGCCAAAATATTTATAGGAAAATGTAGAAAAATGCTAAAATTGTGAAACTAATTTTCCTAGGCTTGTTATTTTCCCTAGTATTTAGTAAAAATAGTTTTGTGATTTTTAATGGAAATAAGAAATTTTAGGGTATTTAAAGTAGTTAAAAGTATTAGTTATGGATTTTTAGAAAATAAATGGTAAGTCCAAAATTGTCCAAACTTTTTATGGGCACTTTAACCAATATTTAGAAGCCTTGGGTAGAATTTGGGTTGACTTGGACTTTGTTTGATCACTAAACCCAAAACCAACCCCCCCTGCCCTATGAACTCCTTTACTGACTCCGGAAACCCTAGGTTCTCGGAGTACCGTGAAGGAAAGTTGTACTCAAGACTTAGATAATAAGTTTATATTATCTTTGCATCCTCATGAGCACCCCATGGCATCCATTCTTATGTATATATATGGCTATGTTAGAACACGAAGAAGAAGAAGAAGAAGTCACTGAAGAGGGAACTCCACCAAACTCAGATCCTCAAGCAGGCAACTGCTTTTATTTCGATATTTGTGGATCCGAGCAGGACTCACCTGATAACAAAGGCAAGCCCCGGTGCATTTTCCACCTCCCTTGATGTTTTTAAAATCTTTCTCACTTGCTTACTGCATTAGGTGATAGGAGTTGATTGATTAAACAATTCCTGCAATACCTTCCTTGATCTTGATTACCCTCCTTGAAACCCTGTTTTTACAAAAAGGTTTTACTATGCTTAGTATTGCTTTAGAAAAACAAAAGGATTTGTTTTACAAAAGATGTTTGGCAAAGTGGGAGGGATATTTTCGAAAATAAAACTTGATGGTGAATCCATCATGGCCATGATGGATTCAACATCGGAAAAGATGTACCTCTGTCAGGTACCAAGTTTTTGGGTTAAAAAGATTAAGCTGAGACCGGGCGGGTGACTTGCACGAGAAAGAGAGTCTCGGTGTAGTGTCTCCGTCTGAGTCGATTAAGGACCGTCTCGATGTAGGCTTGATGATCGAGGACCCTTTAACTGGTCACATGCCTCGTCATGGGTAAGCCTTGCCTCGGGCAGACTAAGGCCGGAATAAGATAACACGAAATGGGAGTGGAGCGGTGGCGAGAGTAGCGTGTACCCTCCATGGCAAGAGGCTGGACGATGGTGTATCTGTGCTCTCGGTTTGCCTGAACCTGATCCGGTCTTAAGAACCCCGGTGGCGGGTTGACATATGCAAGGGTTAAGTGCTACATATGTCGTGTGATTGGAGATCCTCAGCTGAGTATAATCGATTCGGATCGCCGTACCTTCGCGGTTATGAAGACTTGGTCACTGACCTACACGTAGCATTCCACTAAAGATGATGGGTTTTTGTTAAGAAACTGGCTAGTGCAGGACCAGTGATTGAACTAGGGTAGAAAGAACTCTAGTTGCAGGTAATTGAACTTAACTTGACAAATAAAATTTGATTTTTAAGGATCCACTTTAGTAAGCATTTCTGCAAAACAGAGTCTTTGATTATTGAGAAGCCTTACCTTGACTCCCTGAAAGCCAGCATACCCTTGAGAGTCTTTTCCTTAGTCGGGTAAGTCTTGCTGAGTAATTCCATACTCATGGTTTATCCCTTCGTTGTTTTTAGGTGAGGAAGTAGCAGACTTTTGTTGCTTCTGTGCCAAGGTGGTTACCAAAGAAGAAAAACAAGACTGAAGTGCGGAGGACTCGGTCCTCCACATAGGATCTTTTGCTTATAGCTTATCGGGAGAAGTTTGTGTCTCCCTTGGTTTGTATAATTATTACTACTCTGCACTCACTTTTAGACTGGTCTGTAATAAAATAACTCGAGCTTGCTTTTGAAATAAATGTAAGTTTATGTAATTCGCTTCCGCATTTCTTTATCTCCGATGATCTGTAATGTCTGCAAGACGGGTGAAACGTTCCTGGTGAGGTCGGGAAAGATACCGAGCTTGTCAAGTGACTTAGGAACATCTACAGGGTGTCTGATGTCTGTTAGACAAGGACAACTGTAGGTGGGCCTAATTACTTGGGAGGTTCCGTCACAGCTGGTATCGGAGCGTAGCCCTTCTTTGCAGATATTATGAGGCATCTTCAAAAGGATTTTCGAAAATCTTACCTAAAAACTCTTTTCTCTACTTACCTAAGTACTCTGAAGAGTTTATCTTAAAGACCAGATAGGAAGAGTGCAATGTATAGAAGGTTGAACCAACTAAGGTTGATTCTGTACTTATTCATGCATCATGCTAAGAATTATACTAATAAATTTCCCCCTTAGAAAGATGCCGCCACGCACGAGGCTAACGGCACGTAAGTCAACGGGACCAATTGGAGTACCCCGGCATCAACTAGCCCCTCGACACGAAAGTAGTAGCAGCGGAAGTAATGACCCTATAGGAGACCTGGAAGCCGAAGTGAGTCGACTTCAAGCAACGCTGCAACACAGGACCAATGTTTGGATCGCAGACGGAGATAGAATCAATGATCTAAGAAGGGATATCCGTCACCTGCAGGATCAGCTGGCTGATCGGGACTTAGCACTTGACTGGGCAGTACAGTCCCATATGTTGGTATGTGCTAAGGAAGCGAGGGCTCAGGCCCGAATTAAAGAACTTAGCTCAGCTGTCGACAACCTGCAGGTCTACTGCAATACGTTGCATGAGGAAGTCCATGTGTTATACTCACAATTACACCCTAGTGAGCCTGCCCACTCTGCTGAGGCGGAAGCCGGACCCTCTCACGTTGTGGGACGCGCGCTGGGTGGGGAGTTAGACCTTTTTGAACCCCCTCCTTCTTTGAGGTTGGTTGACGTCTGGACTCCCACACCTGACGATGAGGCCGCCAAAAGTAACGGAAAGCAGGACTAATGGTGTAATAAAAGTAGAGTAGTGTATTGTAGGGTGTACTGTTGTATAATAGGTTGAACTTTTGTAAAATGGGTAATGTATCCTGTTATGTAGTGTCGAGTCTGTATCATTACTCTTTATAGTAATGTAAAATGGAAGGTTTTCTTTGGCACATTATGTTTATTCAAATGTTTTTGCCTCAGATGCCGACCAGGACTCGCGGACAGGACGCAGCCGGAACTTCTGGGGGTCGGGATGTCACCCCAAATCCACCTCTGGTTCCACCCACGCTAGCCGAGGCGATTGCCGCCTTGGTGAATGCCACCGCCGACAATACCCGCTTCCTTAGGGAAATGGCGGGTCAGCAGCAGTTCCAGCAGTAGGCAGGAAGAGGTTTTCAGCAAGGTCCCCGTGAAACTACTTATCTGGACTTCTCCGAAACTCGTCCACCTCTATTCGTCAAAGCAGAAGACCCGCTAGAAGCCGACGAGTGGATACGGGTCATTGAACAGAAGTTTGGTCTTCTTCGTTGTTCTGAAACGCAGAAGCCATTGTTTGCGGCACAGCAACTACGAGGCCCTGCCAGTACTTGGTGGGGAAACTTTGTGGCTATCCAACCTGACAACCATCAAATCACTTGGGACGAATTTAAAGCAGCCTTCCGCGAGCACTACATACCAGAAGGAGTGCTGCATATGAAACAAGAGGAATTTATGAAACTGAAACAAGGAGGAGACACCATCAATCAGTATCTTAACAAGTTTAATCACCTGTCACAGTATGCCATTGATCAGGTGAATACTGATTTGAAGAAAAAGAACTGTTTTATGAGAGGTCTAAATGACCGGTTGCAGCGAAAAATGGCCACATGTATTGATCTCACATATGGAAAGGCTGTTAGTACAGCCTTATCTGTGGAAGCAAAATACATAAGTTCTGGGAAGAATAAGGGATTCAGTGGTGAGAGGCCTAATCAGGGCCAGGCGAAGAGGCAACGGTTCGTCATCCGGCCTTCTAGCCAAAACCAAACTTTTTCTCGTCCACCAGTATTCCCTTTCAAACAACCCATTATTATCCGCCCCAACAATACCTCCACTTCCCCAAATCAGCCGGGTGCCCCAGGTACTCGATTCCCTGCCTTGCCCAGCTCTTCAACTGGGTGTTTCAACTGCGGCAAGTCAGGACATTTTATCAAAGACTGCCCGTACCCCAAGCAAAATCAGTCCAATGCTCAGCAAGGAACTGGGAAGTCCATTCAGCCCAAGGGAAATGCTGTGGGGAGGAATACCAAGAAGACGGGGCGTGTATATTACACCCAAGTGGCCACTACACCGGAGGGAGAGCCGGTGATGATGGGTACGTTTCCCGTGGCCAGTCACCCTGCAATTATTCTTTTTGATTCTGGTGCTTCGCATACCTTCATTAGCAAGACATTTGTGGAGCAACATCACATTGCATGTCATGAATCAAAAGAGGGATTTAAAATTCATTCACCTGGGGGACACATTTTTACTAGAGAAGTGGCCTATGAAGTGCCAGTAACAATGGCCGGACGGAACTTTCCTGCTAATATGATTGTTCTGAAAGGTCAGGATATAGATGTAATTTTGGGTATGAATTGGTTAACTCAACACAAGGCAATTCTCAACACTGAACTCAGAACCGTCAGGTTGAGCTATAATCAAGAAGAAATTCTTTTGTCTCTCCCCAAAACCAATCCAGCCAAAGCTTCTGGTAGAATATTTGAAGCCATTGTACCGGAGATCAAGAACATTCCGGTAGTATGTGAGTTTCCAGATGTATTTCCGGAAGATTTGCCTGGACTACCCCCTGAAAGAGATGTAGAATTCGTAATTGAACTAAAGCCCGGTACGGCTCCCATCTCCCGAAGATCGTACCGTATGCCCCCTAATGAGTTGGCAGAATTGAAGATTCAATTACAAGATCTACTGAATAAGGGATTTATCCGGCCAAGCTCGTCCCCATGGGGTTGTCCCGCCATTTTTGTTAAGAAGAAGGATCAAACCTTGCGTATGTGCGTGGATTATCGGCCCCTGAATGAGGTCACCATCAAGAATAAGTACCCTCTTCCAAGGATCGACATCTTATTTGACCAACTGACTGGGGCGAGGGTATTTTCCAAAATTGATCTCAGGTCGGGCTATCATCAAATCCGTATTCGGCCCGAGGATATACCGAAGTCCGCATTTACTACGCGGTATGGATTGTTTGAATACCTGGTAATGTCTTTCGGGCTCACAAATGCTCCTGCCCACTTCACTTATTTGATGAACTCGGTATTCATGCCCGAGTTGGACAAGTTCGTGGTGGTCTTCATCGACGATATTTTGATATACTCTAAAAATGAAGAGGAGCATGCTCAGCATCTACGGGTTGTATTGACGCGCCTGAGGGAACATCAGCTGTATGCCAAGTTCAGCAAGTGCGCGTTCTGGCTGGAGGAAATTCAATTTTTGGGGCACGTGTTATCAGCGAAAGGAATTGCGGTAGATCCTAACAAGGTCAAAGACATTCTGGAGTGGAAACCCCCAACCACTGTTCACCAAGTCCGGAGTTTTCTTGGACTAGCTGGGTATTATCGCAGATTTATACCCGATTTTTCTAAGCTTGTGAAGCCAATCACAAGTTTGTTGAAGAATGACATTAAGTTCAATTGGTCTTCTAAGTGTAATGAAGCCTTTGAGCAATTGAAGACATTATTAACCACTGCTCCGGTATTGGCTCAACCGGACATCACTAAGCCTTTTGATGTATATTGTGATGCATGTGGCAGTGGGCTCGGCTGTGTACTGATGCAAGAAGGCCGAGTAATTGCGTATGCTTCAAGGCAGTTACGCCGACATGAGGAACATTATCCGACTCATGATCTGGAGTTAGCTGCTGTGGTTCATGCCCTGAAAATATGGCGTCACTATCTGCTGGGAAATATCTGTCACATATATACAGATCATAAAAGTCTGAAGTATATCTTTACCCAGTCAGAGTTAAATATGAGGCAAAGACGATGGCTTGAGCTCATTAAGGACTATGAACTAGAGATCCATTATCACCCAGGCAAGGCCAATGTGGTGGCAGATGCACTGAGTCGTAAGACTTCCTGCCACTGTCTTATGGCAAAGACCTCCGAGAACACTTTATGTCAAGAAATGGAGAAGCTAAACCTGGGGATAATCCAGCATGGGACTCTAAATCAGCTAAGGCTTGAGTCAATCATTCTGCAGAAGATAATTGATGCTCAAAAGGATAATCTGTATGAAGCACATACGAGAGAGGATAAGGGCTGGAACAGCCAAATGTTTCAAGGAAGACGATCAAGGTGTGTTATGGTTTAACAACCGCATAGTAGTGCCAAAGGATGAAGAACTCCGCCAGCAAATCTTAGATGAAGCGCATCTTAGTCGCTATTCTATTCATCCGGGAAGCACTAAGATGTATCATGATTTAAAACAGCATTACTGGTGGACGAAGATGAAAATTGAAATTGCACGCTATGTGGCTAAGTGTGACACTTGCAGACGTGTCAAAGCCATACACATGAAAACTGTCGGTCCATTGCAGTCATTACCAATACCAACATGGAAATGGGAAGACATAAGCATGGACTTCATTGTGGGATTGCCCAGGGACCGCAAAGGGGTATGACTCTATCTGGGTGATTGTTGATCGACTTACAAAGGTTGCTCATTTTCTGCCGGTCAAGACATATTACCCGGTACTTACCTATGCGGAATTATATATTGCTCGTATTCTCAGTTTGCATGGTGTTCCAAAGACTATAGTGTCGGATCGTGGGCCACAATTTGTATCCAAATTTTGGGAAGAACTTCATAAATCCCTGGGTACTATGTTACTCCACAGTTTGGCTTATCATCCTCAAACCAGTGGACAAACTGAGAGAGTGAATCAGATACTTGAAGATATGTTGCGGGCATGTGTCCTGGATTTCTCACAGAAGTGGGATGAATGTTTACCTTTGGCGGAGTTTTCATATAATAACAGTTATCAAGAAAGTATCAAGATGGCACCTTTTGAAGCTTTATACGGACGTCGGTGTCGAACTCCGCTAAATTGGTCTGAACCTGGTGAAAGGTATTTCTTTAGGCCTGATATGGTAAAAGAAACCGAGGATAAGGTTCAGAAGGTTATTCATAATCTAAAGAAAGCACAAGATCGTCAAAAGAGTTATGCAGACAAACGGCGAATGCCCTTATACTTCTTTGAAGGAGACTATGTCTACCTAAAGGTTTCACCAATGAAGGGAGTATCACGTTTCGGGGTAAAGGGAAAACTTGCACCCAGGTATATTGGTCCATTTCCTATTCTTCAAAGATATGGGCCAGTGGCGTATCAACTTCAACTTCCTGAAACATTGTCTGCTGTACATAATGTGTTCCATGTATCGCAATTGAAGAAGTGTCTACGGGTTCCCGATCGAACCATTGAAGTGACAGATGTTGTCCTGGAACCAGACTTAACGTACTCAGAACATCCTATTCGAGTTCTGGATCAAAAGGACAGGGTTACCCGAAGAAAGACTCTCAAGTTCTACAAGATACAATGGAACCAGCATTCTGAAGAAGAGGCTACGTGGGAAACTCAAGACTTCTTGAATAAGAATTTCCCAGGCTTTCTAGCCTCATGTAACTTGTAAAGTGTATAAAGTTATGGCAATAAAGGAATGAACCCCACCCCACCCTGCCTTGTACCAGAAATAAGGAAATAAAAATGTGACACATTTCCTTTTCCATTACTCACCCTAGGACTTTAAATCTCGGGACGAGATTCTTTTATGGGGGGAAGGATGTAACACCCCTGGTGTTACTATAACTAAAACTTGAGCATGGCATCATAAGCATTGGCATTGCATATGTTTGACACACTTAGAGTGCATTCACTAGGCAAAAATTTCAAACAAGTTGTATTGTTTTAATGTTTTTGCAAATAGAACCCTGGTCAAAGGACTTAACCCTAAATAGTGGTTAAAGGGGTAAAACTTCACTTAAGATGAGAAAACCTAAAGACTTTAGGGTAAAAATCATAAAATGACTCTAAGAACAAACTTGAATTCCTTTTATACCCCTGGGATACCAGGAACCCTAATCAGAACCTTGGAAAACTCTAAAACCAAACCCTAGGGGCTTATGTGCAAAATTAGCCCACTTTTGGGCTAAAGTGCAAAAACCAAGCCAAATAAGTATTTTAAGTCAATTGGTTCACAAATATGTGGATTTGAAAGCCAAACCCTAAGTATTGGACTTAAATGCAAAATGGACCTCATTTGAGTTTTATTCTAAGTCTGAAAATCAGAGAATGGGCTCAACTTTGGGGCTTTGTAACTTACAAAGTATAGGGTTTTTACCCTAGGTCACCACATCAAAGTTGAAGATCAATGATAGGAGAACAACTTTGCTAAAGAGTGTGAGCTTAGTTGTTATGAGAAATTTGGAGAAAAACCCAATCAAAGTTTGACTGTCAGGCTTGTTCATTCTGAAATTCAGCTTTTCAGTGTAACAGGGTTGACTTTGAGGGTGAATTAAACCTTGATCCAGTGCTCAAATAAGTTTCATTCCTATAGTCGAGTTGTAGCTGGTATGTAGCACTACAACTTTGGTGCAGAGACTTGGACCTGTTGTCACATGAAACTGGGAGAAAATAAAGCTCTAAAATGCACTGTCAGGTTGTCTGAACTGCACTTCGCCATTGTACAGTAGCTGAAACAGATAAGGTCACCAGCAAACCCACCGCCGGTGGCTTTCCGCCGTGATTCACGTCGCCGGCGTCACGATTCGCGCTCGGGTATGTGGATAACTTCGCGGCGTCAAAAGATCGTCACCACCCATGGCCTGGACACTGCTCCGACTAGCCGTAGTCCATCTCCCCTGGCTCACCGCCCGCAGTAAAGTGCTCACCGTCGACCGCCGCCTCTCGGCCGGGTGCCGCGTGGCTCTACTCTTTCACCGTGTCACCATGACCTCCTCTGAACTCTCCGTGGCTCACCGGAGTTACTGCCACGTCGTTGGCCACGAACTCACGAAGCCAGTGCTTCTTCTTCACCTCCGACCGCCGCGCGTCTCCTCGAAATTCACTGGCCACCGCCCTTGGAGCCTATAAATTGAGGGCAGGGATAGTTGCACCATGAAATCGTGAAGCTGTAGCACCCACTACCGTCTCCGATTAACTCCCATAGCCAGAGAATTGCTCGTTTCCCCCAATTCGGTTCTTCGCCACCGTGAAACCGAGCTCACCGCGGCCAGCCCCTTTCCGGTCAGTCCCCGTCCCCTGCTTTCTTGTTTAAGCACTTTCATAGCTCCGTGATGCTTATCAAGTCATCAATTTGCACGGTGTGACCACCCATCACCGGGAACGCGTGGTTCTTGGGTTCGTCCGCGCGGTTACCGTGGCCAGACCAAATTAGCTCGTCGTTCTTGAAATTAACTTAGGGGAAATGATCAGTGGAGGTTCAATCCGGTGTGTGTAGCTCGAAGGCACTGATCATAATGTAAATCCGCCAGTATAACCTCGCCGGAGTTCGTTCCCCGCGCGGTCGTCGTCGCGGACTTAAAACAAAGAATAGAGAGAAGTACGGGGGTTTATTTGTAATCTGTCAGTGGCACACAGAAATAGTGCAGGAACTATTTTTCAGTTACCCAGAACTCCAGGGACCCTTCCGCAAGATCGCCAGCGCGGGCGCGCGCGGGCTCGTTTTTGCCGTGGACCTGGGCTAGTTGGGCCAGAATCGGCCCAGTCCTATTTCATCCTTTTGCTTTTTCTTTTTCCAGCAGAGCCAAAATATTTATAGGAAAATGTAGAAAAATGCTAAAATTGTGAAACTAATTTTCCTAGGCTTGTTATTTTCCCTAGTATTTAGTAAAAATAGTTTTGTGATTTTTAATGGAAATAAGAAATTTTAGGGTATTTAAAGTAGTTAAAAGTATTAGTTATGGATTTTTAGAAAATAAATGGTAAGTCCAAAATTGTCCAAACTTTTTATGGGCACTTTAACCAATATTTAGAAGCCTTGGGTAGAATTTGGGTTGACTTGGACTTTGTTTGATCACTAAACCCAAAACCAACCCCCCTGCCCTATGAACTCCTTTACTGACTCCGGAAACCCTAAGTTCACGGAGTACCGTGAAGGAAAGTTGTACTCAAGACTTAGATAATAAGTTTATATTATCTTTGCATCCTCATGAGCACCCCATGGCATCCATTCTTATGTATATATATGGCTATGTTAGAACACGAAGAAGAAGAAGAAGTCACTGAAGAGGGAACTCCACCAAACTCAGATCCTCAAGCAGGCAACTGCTTTTATTTCGATATTTGTGGATCCGAGCAGGACTCACCTGATAACAAAGGCAAGCCCCGGTGCATTTGCCACCTCCCTTGATGTTTTTAAAATCTTTCTCACTTGCTTACTGCATTAGGTGATAGGAGTTGATTGATTAAACAATTCCTGCAATACCTTCCTTGATCTTGATTACCCTCCTTGAAACCCTGTTTTTACAAAAAGGTTTTACTATGCTTAGTATTGCTTTAGAAAAACAAAAGGATTTGTTTTACAAAAGATGTTTGGCAAAGTGGGAGGGATATTTTCGAAAATAAAACTTGATGGTGAATCCATCATGGCCATGATGGATTCAACATCGGAAAAGATGTACCTCTGTCAGGTACCAAGTTTTTGGGTTAAAAAGATTAAGCTGAGACCGGGCGGGTGACTTGCACGAGAAAGAGAGTCTCGGTGTATGTCTCCGTCTGAGTCGATTAAGGACCGTCTCGATGTAGGCTTGATGATTGAGGACCCTTTAACTGGTCACATGCCTCGTCATGGGTAAGCCTTGCCTCGGGCAGACTAAGGCCGGAATAAGATAACACGAAATGGGAGTGGAGCGGTGGCGAGAGTAGCGTGTACCCTCCGTGGCAAGAGGCTGGACGGTGGTGTATCTGTGCTCTCGGTTTGCGTGAACCTGATCCGGTCTTAAGAACCCCGGTGGCGGGTTGACATATGCAAGGGTTAAGTGCTACATATGTCGTGTGATTGGAGATCCTCAGCTGAGTATAATCGATTCGGATCGCCGTACCTTCGCGGTTATGAAGACTTGGTCACTGACCTACACGTAGCATTCCACTAAAGATGATGGGTTTTTGTTAAGAAACTGGCTAGTGCAGGACCAGTGATTGAACTAGGGTAGAAAGAACTCTAGTTGCAGGTAATTGAACTTAACTTGACAAATAAAATTTGATTTTTAAGGATCCACTTTAGTAAGCATTTCTGCAAAACAGAGTCTTTGATTATTGAGAAGCCTTACCTTGACTCCCTGAAAGCCAGCATACCCTTGAGAGTCTTTTCCTTAGTCGGGTAAGTCTTGCTGAGTAATTCCATACTCAGGGTTTATCCCTTCGTTGTTTTTAGGTGAGGAAGTAGCAGACTTTTGTTGCTTCTGTGCCAAGGTGGTTCCCAAAGAAGAAAAACAAGACTGAAGTGCGGGAGGACTCGGTCCTCCACATAGGATCTTTTGCTTATAGCTTATCGGGAGAAGTTTGTGTCTCCCTTGGTTTGTATAATTATTACTACTCTGCACTCACTTTTAGACTGGTCTGTAATAAAATAACTCGAGCTTGCTTTTGAAATAAATGTAAGTTTATGTAATTCGCTTCCGCATTTCTTTATCTCCGATGATCTGTAATGTCTGCAAGACGGGTGAAACGTTCCTGGTGAGGTCGGGAAAGATACTGAGCTTGTCAAGTGACTTAGGAACATCTACAGGGTGTCTGATGTCTGTTAGACAAGGACAACTGTAGGTGGGCCTAATTACTTGGGAGGTTCCGTCACAGCTAGCATCTCTATGCAGGGATAAATACAACAAGGTTAGCGGCTTGGACAATGCAAAGCAGATCTGGGACACCCTCAAGATATCTCATGAGGGAAACGATGCCACCATGATCACCAAAATGGAGTTGGCGCAAGGTGAACTAGGGAGATTTGCCATGATCAGGGGTGAAGAGCCAACACAAACCTACAATAGGCTCAAGACCCTGATCAACAAGATTAGAAGCTATGGAAGCACAAGATGGACGGTCATGACGTCGTTCGACTCATGCTCAGGTCCTTTACAGTTATTGACCCCCATCTTGTGAACCTTATCCGTGAAACTCCCAAGTATACAAAGATGACACCCGAGGAGATAGTCGGAAAATTTGTAAGCGGGCGCATGATGGTTAAGGAGGCAAGGTATGTAGATGACGCCTTAAACGGCCCTCTGCCCATCTACGAGCCACAACCCGTTGCGCTCAAGGCAACTAGCAGCAAGGAAGCACTACCAAGCAAGGTAGCTCAAGTGGAGGCTGTCGGCCTTAATGAAGATGAGATGGCACTTATCATCAAACGCTTCAAGACCGCACTTAGAGGATGCAAGGAGTACCCCAACAAGAACAAAACAAGGGGAAAGTGCTCCTGCTTCAAATGCGGTAAGACTGGTCATTTTATTGCTCAATGTCCCGATAATGAAAATGACCAAGGACAAGAAAAACATGGGAAGAAGGAGAAGAAGAAAAGCTATAGGAAGGCGAAAGGCGAGGCTCATCTTAGAAAAGAATGGGATTCCGACTGCTCCTCATCCGACTCCGACGATGAGGGACTGGTGGCCTCGGCCTTCGACAAGTCTTCTCTCTTCCCCAACGAACGACATACATGTCTTATGACCAAGGAAAAGAAGGTACATGTTCGAGATACACCTAAGTACACTACTTCTAGTGATGATGATTCTTCCGATGATGAAGTAGATTACTCTAGTTTATTCAAAGGTTTAGATAGAACTAAAGTAGATAAAATCAATGAGTTAATTTATGCTCTAAATGAAAAGGATAGACTTTTAGAAAAGCAAGAGGACATTCTATATGAAGAACATGATAAATTTGTTAGTGTTCAAAAATCTCTTGCTCTAGAAAGTAAAAGAAATGAAATATTATCCTCTGAATTGTCTATTTGCCATGAAACTATATCTAGTTTAAAGAGTTCAAATGATGAATTAACCGCTAAGCTAGAGGAAGTTAGTAAAATAAATTCATGTGTAGAGCATGTTAGTGTTTGTAATAGATGTAAGGACTTGATGTTGATGCATGTAATGAACATCTTATTTCTATTACTAAGTTGAATGATGAAGTGGCAAGTCTTAATGCTCAACTTAAGACTTGCAAAAATGATTTTGATAAATTAAAGTTTGCTAGGGATGCCTACACTGTTGGTAGACACCCCTCAATTAAGGATGGACTTGATTTTCGAAGGGAAACCAAGAACTTAACTAGCCATAAGGCTCCCATTCTCAACAAGGAGAAAGGGAAGGCCCCTGTGGCAAGTAGTCCTCAAAGGAACCATGCTTTTATTTATGATAGGAAAATTGCTAATCGTGCTCATTATAATAGGAGTAATAATCATGATGCTTTTAATTCACATGCTATGTTTGCCTCTAGTTCTACTTTTGTTCATGGTAGAAGTAGGCCTAGGAGAAATCATGTTGTGCATCATGTGCCTAGGAAAATGTGTAATGAATCTACTACCGTTTTCCATGCTTGCAATACTTCTTTTGTGCTTTCATGCAAGAATGAAAAAGTGGTTGCTAGGAAGTTGGGAGCCAAATGCAAGGGAGACAAGACTTGTATTTGGGTTCCAAAAGTTATTGTGACTAACCTTGTAGGACCCAACAAGAGTTGGGTGCCTAAAACCCAAGCTTAAATTGCCTTACAGGTTTATGTATCCAGGGGATCTAGTTGGATAATCGACAGCGGATGCACAAACCACATGACGGGAGAGAAGAAGATGTTCACCTCCTACGTCAAGAACAAGGATTCCCAAGATACGATTATTTTTGGAGATGGGAACCAAGGCAAGGTTAAAGGCTTGGACAAGATAGCCATCACCAACGAGCACTCCATATCGAATGTATTTCTAGTAGACTCGCTTGGTTACAACCTCCTATCTGTAAGTCAATTGTGTCACATGAGTTACAATTGTCTTTTTACAAATGTTGATGTATCTGTCTTTAGAAGGAGTGATGGTTCATTAGCTTTTAAGGGTGTATTAGACGGCAAACTCTACTTAGTTGATTTTTCGAAAGAGGAGGCCGATCTAGATGAATGCTTAATAGCTAAGACTAGTATGGGCTGGCTGTGGCATCGCCGTCTAGCACATGTTGGGATGAAGAACCTTCATAGACTTCTAAAGGGAGAACATGTGTTAGGACTAACCAATGTTTGTTTCAAGAAATATAGACCTTGTGCAGCTTGTCAGGTAGGGAAATAGGTGGGAAGTACTCATCACAGCAAGAATGTGATGACAACATCAAGACCACTGGAGCTTCTTCACATGGACCTCTTCTGTCACACCTGGCTTTAAGGAGCAAAGCCAGGTGCATCTCATACATGCGCCAAGAAGACAACATATATAATAACTGAGTGTATAGAGATAAATGTCATAAAACATCAGAGTATTTATTACATAGCGGAAGACTTATTACAAAGTAAAAGAATAAATGTAAAACGAACTAAGGATCGTCGGCGCCAATGCCAACTGAGAAACGCCACCTAGATCAGATCATACTCCTCGCCTTGTGGCTCCTCCTGAACCACCTGCTCTTCTCCTGTGGGGGGGTGTGAGACAGCAAGGGTGAGCTCACACATGATCATAGCTCAACAAGTTGTGGGGAACCAGTGGACATAAACTCACAAAGGTGTGAGTTCATGTGATGTGTAAGGCTAATCAATGATAGGGGTTAAAGCTGAGCATTGCTTTTAAGTAGTTGGTCAAAATTTTATTAGCAGTTACTAAGTATAAGTAAATACCAAACCTTAAATAAAGTAATAGAACAAAATTAATAATAAACCCATGCAATGCAAATGACAAAGTTGAATTTAAGTTCCATAATTTAAACATCAAAGAGTCCTGAGCTGCTCATGACCGTGAGCTCGGCTAGTATACCAGTTTTACACTCTGTAGAGATTGTACCCTTTACCCACAAGTCATGTTACCCATCTGCCAAGGGGTCGCGACTCCCATACACCTCTACCTAGGAAGCGCGGTAGGGCAACACTACGAGGCCTTTACAAAGTTCCACTAGCTTCCGAAAACCCGCTACAGTTTATGGGAAGAGCACTTGCAAGAATCCCCCGTCTGACTGCCATCGCAGCTAAATCAACTCGAGAACCTCCTTGCATGCAACTCCCCTACTGCCCTTGCCCCTTTCGGGTAAGGTAGTCTTCCACTAGCTTTCCTAATTAGTCAGCCAAGGGTGTCCCATTAAACCCTTGTGGTGGCACGTGGTTCTCAAGTTAAGCTCTATGTTCCAATTAACATTAATGATCTCAACATGAACATAAATAGAATAACAAAAGAATTGGAACATAGATATAATAAATGATTATCCCAAAACCATGTAAAGCAATAGCAAACTACCCATGTGATTCAGGGGTAAACAAGGTAATGAGATGAACAATCTAGGGTGACCTATTGGGTCCCATCAAAATTAACCTATGCATGGATAAATGATATTAAAAAACATTATTGGGTAAAAAGTGGTCAAGGGCACAACTTGCCTTCAATGAGCTCCTGCTCAGCTACTTCAACCTGCTGCTCACCAGGATCCTCAGTCACGGGCTCTTCTACTCGCCACAATACAAACAAGCACAGTGCATATAGAGAAATTAACATTACACCAAACATATATACGAAATACACAGTAATAATCTACACATTAAAATAAAATTCTAGGAACAGGAATCATAATTTTTGGAGTTATAGAATTTAAGTTATGAATTTCCAAAGATTTTATGTGTTTAAAATAATTGTCATGATAAAACAGAGATACTAAGTGATAGAGAATTAAATTACAAAAATTTAGAAAGTGGAATGGATTAATTTGGACCAAAAATGGAATTTCTATGAGTTTTACAAGTTCTAGGGTTTATTTTTGTATTAAAATACATTTTCTAATTCATTTATTCATTTTAACACGTCACTGGATTGGGCCTCAATTTCTAGGAAAGTCAAGGGCTAAACTACAAACTTTCCCAGACACAGTGAACAACCCGAGTGGACGGCGGGTTAATTCACCGAAACCCGAGGGGCTCTTTAGAAAAATATCCAGGCCGAAGGGGTATCTTTTAATCTGGACCGCCCGATCTCAACTCTACGTTCCAGATTAGACTTTGGGTTTTACTGAATCGGTACACAGTGTGATCCCTCGGATCCAAATCCGACGACCCAGATTTTAAATCCACAGATCAAATCGTGATCGCGGGATCGGAATCCAACGGTAGAGAAGCGCTTTTGCCCAAATCCGATCCTAACCGCACATCGCAAGATCGATGGCCCTAGCCCGTCTCCTCCCTTACGCTGGGCACACAACAGCCGAGACCTCCACCGCGGCGGCGATGTTGGGGGCCTTCGGCTCCCGAAGGTCCTCAAAAACATAGTTTGACAATGTTTTCCGAGTGTAATATGTGAACAGGCACCTTCGGAGTCAGGTCGCGGATATACAAGGGCAGGGTTAAGACAAAGCTTGACTGGAACGAAAAACGATCATGACGAAGGATAAGACGATCACGAAGCTATGTGCAGAAAAGCTTCGGCGTAACGACAGAAAAGAGGAACCGACTTAAAGATGAAAAGCCAAATTGGACCTTGAAGAATTACTATAGAGTTATTGATAAATGTAAGGGGTATCAATGTAATTTTACAAGGGCTGCGTCCCGTGGCTATAAATAGGTGAACAGTACTCCCATACTGTTCACGCTGACTTGGCATACGTCTTTTCACATTACGTCTGTACCTTTACTTTACATCGATCTGAAGGTACATTTGTAATTCTATTTTATGAATTTAATGATGGAAATACATTAATAATAATACTAATATTAGTACTCGTGCATTTTATATGAATGCTATGTTTTACCATTTGTCAACCCTACGAAGATCTTTCCTTTGGTAACCTTCGTCCTAGATTCATTATATCCGAAGGGATATACTGTTTTTAAGGACGAAGGAGTTTAACATTTAATACTTTTATGTTGTCTTGTTCTTAATTCATAGCATTTAAGAACAAGCCCCCAACACGCGATTACGCCGGTGAACTGCCCGCCCATGCCCAAGGAGACCATTCCCAAATTTGACAGCATCGACACAATGCGGAGGCCACTGTGAACTCATGGATGGGTGACATACTGGACTTGACGCCGTAGAAGTACCCGGCCACGGTGTGAAGTTACCCGCGGCGGCAACCAGTCGATGACGAGAAATTGCCGCAGTTCTGTGGCCTCTCCTTTTCGATTGCGGCCACGGACAGCAACACCAAGTGCAAACGACCCTCCCCGGCCCTACACCGAGGTCAGACAGTCCACAGTGACGAGATTCGCAGGCGGCGGCCTAAATCTCTCTCCCGCCCCCCTTTCTCTCTCAAACTGTTTCCCGACGAGGTGAGCAGAGACGTGGTGAAGAGAGAGGGTCAAGGCTTCGGTTCCTCCGCACTTAAATCCCCTCAGACCGGTCCAGGTGCACGCAACGGACAACTCCGAAGCTCACGGCAAAGCTCCGCCATGCGCGGTGTGGTTGTTAAAGACGAGTGCAAACCATTCGGGCCCACAGGTAAGTCACACATGAAGAACGCAGACGCGTGGTCGTTCAACTGGGAAGTGGGTCCAGTGAATCAGTGGCACAGACGAGGAAGCAGACGCGAGGGGAATCAGCTGGCGAAGCGGGCCCACGCGACAGTGGGGGATCAGTTGCGACGGCGCGCGGCAGAGTAAAAAGGGGAGTGGGCCGCGCGGTGTAACTTCTTGAGTGGGCCGAATAGGGTTGAGTTGGCCCAACAGTGGGATTTCTCTTTTTTTCTTTTATTCTGATTTTATTTTCCTCTTTATTCCCTTTTTGAATTCAAACTTGAATTAGGATTTGGTTATGAGTTCCTCCCTTGAGTTAATTACACAATTTCAAACTCTAGTTTTGGAACAATATACTTTTATTTACTTATTTTTCTCCTCATAATATTCATTTCTTCTCTTTTCTAAATTCTATAATTCCCTTTAATTCTTAAATTCTCATCTAGGTATTAATATATTCTCTTTTTTTTGTATAGCCACAAAATACACTCCACAAACATAATATCCAGCATGATGCATAATTTTGATGGCATATATTCTTTTATTAATTATTTGCTTTTGAATATGGTGTTCACATGGGATGATGCATAAAGGTTAAACCCACATAAGGAGAAATTGTTTCTCTATTGGTATTATTTCTAGCAAATTACAAAGTGGGTGTTACAAATCCTACCCCCCTTAAAAATAATCTCGTCCTCGAGATTTAAGAAGTCCTAGGGAAAAGGTGGGGAAAATCTATGTGAAGCTCTTCTTCTCTTTCCCAAGTTGCCTCATCTTCGCCATGGTGACTCCATTGTACTTTACACATCTTTATCACCTTATTTCTTGTAACTCGAGTTAATGTGTCAAGAATCTTGATTGGATACTCCGTGTAAGTCAAATCACCCTGCACACTGAGCTCTTCCATTGGTAACTGTTCCTCAGGGACACGGAGACACTTCTTAAGTTGAGACACGTGGAACACATTATGCACATCTGATAGAGTAGCAGGTAACTCGAGTTGGTATGCTATCTCCCCAACTCGCCTAAAGATCAAGAACGGTCCAATATAGCGAGGGGACAATTTGCCCTTAAATTTGAATCTCCTCATTCCACGAAGTGGTGACACCTTGAGATATACATAATCTCCTTCAAATTCCAGTGGTCTCCTTCTATTATCAGCATAGCTCTTTTGTCTGGTTTGAGCTACCCTAAAATTCTCTCGTATTATACGGACTTGTTCTTCTGCTTCTTGAATCAGTTCAGGCCCAAAGAACTGTCTCTCTCCAATTTGATCCCAATATAGAGGAGTCCTGCACTTCCTCCCATACAAAGCTTCAAATGGTGACATCTTCAGACTGGCCTGATAGCTATTATTATAAGAGAACTCAGCATAAGGTAAACTCTTATCCCAACTTCCTCCATGCTGAAGGGCACAAGCTCTCAACATAGCTTCCAATACTTGATTAGTCCTTTCAGTCTGTCCATCAGTCTGAGGGTGATAAGCCATACTAAAATTCAACTTTGTACTCATGTTCTCATGAAAGCTTCTCCAGAATCTTGAGGTAAACTGTGAACCTCGATCCGACACGATCTTCTTTGGTACTCCATGTAAACACACAATCCGAGCCATATATAACTCTGCTAGCTGAGAACCTTTATAAGTAGTCTTCACAGGAATAAAGTGAGCCACTTTAGTCAATCTATCCACAATCACCCATATAACATCATATCCTTTCTGGGTGCGAGGCAATCCAGTAATGAAATCCATACCAATCTCTTCCCACTTCCACTCGGGTATCTTTAGTGGGTGCAATAGTCCAGCTGGCCTCTGGTGTTCAGCCTTAACTCTTTGACATACATCGCACCTAGCTACATGTGTAGCCACATCTCTCTTCAATCCATACCACCAATATTTCCGCTTCAAATCCTGATACATCTTGGTACTACCAGGATGAATAGAATAATCTGAATCATGGGCCTCTTTTAAAATAGTCTCTCGAAGGCTTTCAATATCAGGAACACACATCCTGTCCTTGAACCACACAGTGCCTTGCTCATCTTCCATAAATTCCGGACCTTGACCTTCAGTAATCAGATCTTTGATCTCTTTTATTTTAGCATCATCAAGTTGACCCTTGCGGATTTCTTGCTCCAAAGTAGGTTCCACATCAATAGTAACTCCTTCAGTATGAGCAACTATCCCCAGGTTAAGTCTCCTGAAATCCTTAACAATCTCATCGGGTAGCGGGGCAACAATAGCTGAATGAACATGCTCCTTGCGACTCAAGGCGTCTGCAACCAAATTTGCCTTGCCCGGGTGATAGTGAATCTCCAAATCATAATCCTTAATAAGCTCCAACCAACGGTGTTGCCTAAGGTTGAGATCCTTCTGAGTGAATATATACTTCAAACTCTTATGATCCGTGTACACTTGGCACTTGGTTCCCATAATGTAGTGTCTCCAAATCTTAAGCGCAGGCACAACGGCTGCCAATTCCAAGTCATGAGTGGGGTAGTTCAATTCATGTTTCCGTAGCTGACGAGAAGCATAGGCAATCACATGTCCTTCTTGCATGAGCACACATCCTAAGCCTTGGCCACATGCATCACAATAGATATCAAATCCTTTCTGTAGGTCTGGCATAACCAATACTGGTGGTGACATCAATCTCTTCTTCAATTGATCAAAGCTGTCTTGGCACTTTTCATCCCACTTAAATTCTTTTCCTTTCTCCAAAAGCGAAGTCATAGGTTTAGCAATCTTAGAAAATCCTTCAATAAATCTCCGATAATATCCTGCTAGTCCCAAGAAACTCTGAATCTCCGTAACTGTAGTGGGTACTCTCCACTCCATTATCTCCTTAACTTTAGCAGGATCCACTGAAATTCCTCCATTAGAAATAATATGACCAAGAAATGGCACCTCGCCAATCCAAAACTCGCACTTGCTGAACTTGGCATATAGCTGGTTATCTCATAGCTTCTGTAGCACCAATCTCAGATGTTCCTCGTGATCACTATCACTCTTGGAATAGATAAGAATATCGTTGATGAACACCACGACGAATCTGTCCAAGTACTCCATAAACACCTTGTTCATCAAATTCATAAAATAAGCTGGTGCATTGGTCAATCCAAACGACATAACAGTGAACTCATATAATCCATATCGAGTCGAGAATGCTGTCTTGGGAATATCCGATGGCCTAATCCTCATCTGATGGTATCCGGATCGGAGATCAATCTTCGAGAATACTCTAGCACCTCTCATCTGATCAAATAAATCCTCAATACGGGGCAACGGATACTTGTTCTTCACAGTAACATCATTAAGAGATCTATAATCCACACACATCCGCTGTGATCCATCCTTCTTCTGTACAAATAGAACCGGCGCTCCCCAAGGTGAGGAACTCGGACGAATGTACCCAGCCTCTTGCAACTCAGTTAACTGCTTCTTAAGTTCCTTCAACTCCTCTACGGACATCCTATATGGCCGTTTAGAAATAGGGGCGGTTCCAGGTAGGAGATCAATAACAAACTCAACTTCTCTATTAGGTGGCATCCCTGGTAACTCCTCTGGAAAGACATCCGGAAAATCTCTAACCACATGGATGTTGTCACCAACAAACTCCTCAGGTATGAAGAACATTGCACGTTTGGATGAGGTGGTTACTGCAATATTAACTTAAAACATTTCTCCTTTAGTGGTAGTGAGTTCTACGGTACCTCTACCACATGCTGTAATGGCCTTTGCCTTTCTTAACCATGACATACCAAGGATCAGATCTATACTGCTTGCCTCTAATATTATAACAGTAGCTCCAAATTCTCTACCCATAATTGTTATTGTCAATCTACGTGTCATTTGATTCGCCTCGACAGGCCCTTTAGGTGTAATTACTATCATGGGTTTTCTCATTTTTAGTAGTGGTATTTCATTTGTGTTGGCATATCTAGCAGACATAAATGAATGTGTAGCACCAGAATCAAATAAGATGGTTGCAGGAATTGCATTAACATAAAACATACCAAGTACGATGTCAGCACCATCCGGAGTAGCATCCACGCTGACTTGATTAACCTTGGCAATAGAATATCCCTTGCCAGATCCTGGAGTTTGCTGCCTATTCTGAACTGGAGTAGTAGCCATCCTCTGTGGGCAGACATTTGCATAATGACCAGTTTTCCCACACTTGAAACACGTAGTGCCTGGACTCTGTCCTGAGAACTTTGTCGGGGTGCCAGTAGGGGTAGCCTATCGAGGAGGTGGAGTCCTCAGGGGTGATTGCTGAACTGGGCACTGGCCTCCGCCAGTGCGAACTGGTGTACCCTAGGGTGAACTGTAGCGAGGACGAACACTGCTGCTTTCTTGTCCTTGAGATATAGCCTTTCTCTTCAAGTATCCCAGCTGAACACGCTTGTGCTCAATAGCCAGGGCCTTATCAAGCAACCTCTAAAATGATGGAAACGTTTGTGCCACTAGAGCATACTGCAGGGGTCCATTAAGTCATTCAATAAAATGCTCCTATTTCCTCTCATCTTCAGCAACTTCATCAGGGGCATATCTGGATAACTGGATAAACTTGTCGCGGTACTCGCTGACTGACATACTTCCTAGCTTCAGCGACAAAAATTCCTTCTTCTTAATCTTCATCAATCCAGCTGGTATATGATAGTTCCTGAACTGTGTACTGAACTCTGCCCAAGTGATAGTATCAGCAGCATCGTGGGCAGCAGTATATGAATCCCACCAGTCAGCAGCAGGACTTGTCAGACGTCCAGAAGCATATAAAACCTTCTCCCGGTCAGTGCATTGTGCAATATTCAGCATCTTCTCAACGGACTTCAGCCAATCATCCGCGTCTAGTGGATCAGGAGAGCTTGCAAATGTAGGTGGCTTATGACTCATGAACTCTCTATGCTTATCTCTGGGTGGAACTGGTGGTGGTGGAGGTGGAGGCAGTGGTACTTGTTGCTGTTGTTGTTGCATTTGCTGTTGCAGCTGCTGTTGCGCCCTCCTTTCCTGGCGTATCTCCTCTCGCTCCTAGCGCAACTCCTGTCGTATCTCTTCTCTTTCCTGACGCATCTCCTGGCGTTCTTGCTGCATCTGAGCACGCATATCCGCCATAGTGTCCGCCATTTGCTGCATCATCCTCATCTGAGCAGCAATCAGTGGGTCAACTCCGCCTGGTGGAGGATTAGGAGGATTCATCTCTGCAGGTTGTGGCTGGGGTTGTCTATATATCCACCAAGTGTGTCGATTAGGAGGTAAATCAATTCCACCACCCCGCCTGGTATTGACCATGTGAGTTAGATACATATGGTAAGAGAATAGTAGACAAGGTAGGTATTTACAAATCAGGTTACTTTGGGGGATTTTATTAGCTAAGCAGATTAATATTTTACCTACCATAGCTAATTCAATACCTTATGGTGGTACATGCTAAGATGTCCATCTATAATAATTCAATCAATCAAAGAAGCAAATCAGGCATTTATCATCAGCACAATCAACCAATCATTTTTTAAATAAAGAAAATAGTTTTAAATTTTGTCTTAGGTTCCCTATCTCTTATAGAGATCATAATGGTAGGATTCCAAGGTGTGAAATCCATCTTGTCTTAGAGTAGAAGGGATAAGATTAATCAGAGTAGAATAGGAAAAGGTGAGACAAGATCAAGATGAGATGAGTATAGAATGAATCAGAATAGGGTAAGTAGGTAAGGGTTTGTCCATTCCTATCTAGGTTTCGTCCTACAGTCAACATTTCCTCTGATACCACTTCTGTCACACCCGGCTTTAAGGAGCAAAGCCAGGTGCATGAAGCGTCCCGATCCTCTGGGACTCAAATGTGATACAATTACTAGTCCCAGGAGGCTAGTAAACACATTCCTTACTTCAAATAGTACAGAGTTTAGATAATTGTTATTACAATACCGGGCTACAAGCTCGAGAGAGCTAAAAGAGGAAGCGCGGTAGGAACAGAAATACTAGCCCAAGCCACAAGCAGAACTAGGTGCAGACACAGCCCTCTCAATCAAGCATCGCAGAAAAGAAGTCTTCGGCTGCTGAAAAACATAAATAAATCTGGGTGAATACACTAGGTATTCCGCAAGCCCACCCTGCTCCCGTAGAGAGAAAGAGACCTATAGTATACATGCTTTTTTTGGTGGAGTTGAAGTCACTCATCATTTTCTTAGAAAAAGGCAGTTGCTGTAAGGCTTTTCCCATAATCTTCAAAAGTGATCAACACTCAATCACCACTGAGCTTCCCGCTCCCGTGGCCTTAGTTTCTTTCTCAACACCCACTTCACCACACATTTCCCTTTTTATGCAACCCACAGAAAAATCTCTAATTGTCATACCATACCAGACCCATCCATACCAGTGGACACGGACTATTCGAATAGGTTTTCGACTCTGCGCAGAGGGGTACACTTTACCCACTAGACCGGTTTCTGCGATCTCACCGTCGCGAGACCCGAATGCCGGATCTCTTTCCTTCCTCGTACGTCCTAACCTTAACGGTTACCCGGAAGGAGTCAGGCCACCACCATCTCCAAACCGGACAAAACTTTCCCCTCCTTATCCTCCTGGTGCTCCCCAGCCTTCTTAACCCTGGGGTTGGACCACACGAGTTCGGATTGAGTGACTGCCCACACAGTCTCAAGTGGTTGTACGACAAAAGAGTATAGGTAGTGAAAATGACAAGCCAGTCCTTATATGAGGGGACAATCCTTTTGCTCACGCCTAAACCAACTGAGCCTAACACCTTAGGCCCTCCCCTAAACCAGGGAGTCCTTGATTATCCCACTCCCAAGGTGATGAGGGTGAGTACCCTTCATCGCATAACTTTTCAAAAAGAGATTTTATTTGAAGAAACACATTTCCCTTCTTCCCAATCCATCTTTCGTATCCAGAATGTATATGTTAATGCGGGCCATCTCTCACTCACAATGCAATATTCCCCCTGAATTCCCGGCCTAGGCAGTGGTAGAGAGAATAGGTAATTTATGCATCAAGGGAAGGATGGACTTGCCTTCGTCGAAGCTTTCCTGGCACAAAAGATCTACTTCCGGGAGATCGGGCTCCGGCCCTTCTTCCGGGGCTACGGGTTCCGGGCCCTCGGTCCCCGCTTCTTCTAGTGAAAACAGTCAATAAAAAAAATACATCAATCAGTGGTTTCACCAACATAGTGTGTCATTATTATTACATGTGACTCTAGAAAGTGTTTTGATGATTTTTGGTACATAAAATATTGAGAAAAACTAATTAGAGGAAAAAGGTCTGAAAAAAAAAGAAAAAGGAAAAGGAGTTTGGCGCTGGTGGGCCGGGGAGGGGGAATCTGGCCCAACCGGCAGGGGCGCGCGCGGGCGCGAGGGCGCTGGCCCATCAGCGGCCCAAGGCGGGGAGACGGTGCGGGCGCGGGGGAAAACACCGTCGCCGCGGGGCCCACGCGACAGAGAGAGCGGGAGGGGAAGACGGCGCCAACGGTCGACGGCGTGGGGCGAACCGGCCGTTTGAGGGGAGGAAAACCGGCCGGCGGTGGGCTCGACGGCGGTTTGCCGCCGGTGGCCCGGTTCTCGGGCAACAGGCGGTTGCCCTAGCTTGGTGAGGGTCTTGCGGACCTGGGGGTGGGCTCAATTTGGCTAGAGGGGGCAGGGAGGGGGGTTGTCCGCGGGGAGGTGGCGGAGCTTCGCGGCGGGGTTGCCGTCGGTGAGCTTTGGGCGAGGAATCGGGGTGGGGGAGTGGTGTACTGCGTTCGTGGTGGTGTGGCGAAGCTAGGAGGCTTAAGCAATCGCTTGATGGACCAACAGAGGGGTAGGGAGAAGAGAGGGAAGGGCTCACCGGGGAGGTAGACGACGGCGGCGGCTCTTCCACGAATTGAGCTCGGATGAGGGAGGAGAGGGGTGGCCGAGGCCGGTGCAGGGAAGGAGGAGCTCGGGGCGGCCCTTTAATAGGCGCCCGAGGGAAGGGGAGCGGTGGAGCTCCGCGGTGCCGGTGAGGCGCATCGTACCGGAGTTAATGCCGCCCAGCGGCGATGACGCGACCGCACGGCGGCGGTGCCGTGCAAGGACACGGCCGCTGCGGCGAGGACGGGGCGGTGCCCAACTTCCTTGTGCGGCGAGAAGACGGAGGAGGGGACGGAGGTGATGGCCGGAGGTGACCGTGATGGGCCGTACGTGGGGAGGGGGAGAAGGACGACGAAGTGGCTGACAGGTGGGGCCACACTGTCAGTGGGAGTGATCGCGAGCGAGAGCGAGGGGTGGGGCGCGGCTGACAGGTGGGGACGGTTCGTCAGCGAGAGGGAGCGAGGAGAGTGCGCGGGCGACTTCGCGCGCGAGCGAGCTGGCGTGCGCGCTGAGGCAGGCCGGAGATGGGCCGAAAGAGGAGGGGGAGCGCGGGCGCGAGGGGGAAGAGGCCGCGGGTTTGGGCCGGAAATCGGCCCAACAGAAGGAGGGAAATTCTTTTCCTTTTTCCTTTGACCTTCTCAACTCATTTCTTATTTGTTTCTCTTTTTTTTCTTTTTGCACAAAATTATTTGGTGGATATTCTAGGTGTTGGAAAATAAAATCTAAGTGAGGTGTTTGTGATCAAACAAAGTGTATGCATATGATGAAAGAAAATCTAAGGGAGTTCTTAGAACTAGAGGATGAAAACATAAGGGGGGAGAGGTAGATTAGGGTTTCAAACCTGGGTTAGAATTTTGGGATGTTACAAACCTACCCCACTTAAAGGAATCTCGCCCTCGAGATTCAGACGGGGCTCGAGAAAAGGTAAGGGTATTCCTTCCTCAGAGAATCCTCACTTTCCCAGGTGGCTTCCTCTTCACCATCTCTGCTCCACTGAACCTTACAGAGTCTCACTTCTGAGTTGCGGGTCCTTCTGACTGCTGAGTCGAGAATCTTCACTGGCTTTTCCCGGTACTGGAGATCCTTTTGAATCTGAATTGCATCTGCCTCGATGTGGTTTTCTGGTACTTTTAGGCATTTGCAGAGCTGAGACACATGTAACACATTGTGAATATCTGACATGGATTCTGGTAGCTCAAGACGGTATGTTGCGGGTCCCACTTGGCTAATGACGGGGTAGGGACCGACGAAACGTGGCGCTAGCTTTCCTTTCATTTGGAACCTTTTTACACCACGCATCGGGGACCGACGAAATCTGAGTTCTCTTCGTCTGTTGTCTGCGTAACTCCTCTATCGACTCTGAGCTTCAAGTAACCTCCTACGGATCAAGGCAACTTTCTCTTCAGCTTCTTTAACAAAGTCGGGTCCTTCTAGTGTCCTTTCCCCTACATTGGACCACATTAGGGGAGTCTGGCATTTTCTTCCATACAGTGCTTCGAACGGTGACATTTTGATGCTGGCCTGATGGCTGTTGTTGTATGAGAATTCGGCGTATGGCAAACTGGACTCCCAATCCCTGTCGAAAGTTAACACACAGGCTCTTAGCAAATCTTCGAGGATCTTGTTGACTCTTTCTGTTTGACCATCTGACTGGGGGTGGTAAGCGGTGCTGAAATCTAGTTTGGTGCCCATTGCTTGCTGGAGGCCTTTCCAAAATTTTGAAGTGAACTGCGTTCCTCTATCTGATACTATCTTCCGCGGAATGCCATGGAGCCTGACTATCTCTTTAAGGTATATTCGGGCAAGGGCGGCTCCGCCAAAAGTTGTCTTTACTGGAACGAAGTGGGCCACCTTGGTGAGACGATCGATTATTACCCATATGGAATCATTTCCTTTCTGTGTTCGGGGTAGTCCGGTCACGAAATCCATGCCTATTTCTTCCCACTTCCATTCAGGCACTGGGAGGGGTTGTAGTAGGCCTGCAGGTTTCTGGTGTTCGGCCTTTGTTCGCTGATAAGTGTCACATCGGGCCACATACTGTGCTATTTCCTTCTTCATCCCTTTCCACCAGTATCTGGCTTTGAGGTCCAGGTACATCTTGGTGGTCCCTGGGTGGATGGAGTAAGCTGAGTTGTGGGCTTCATTGAGCAGGGCTTCCCGTGCCTCTCCCACTGGTACACACAGGCGGTTCTTGAACCAGAGGACTCCTTGCTCATCTATCCTAAGGTCCGGAAGTTGCTCCTTGCGAGCTCTTTCCATAAGTCTGGCTGTCTCTGCGTCCAGGTGTTGAGCCTTGCATATGAGATTTTCTAGATTGGGCTTGACTTCCAGGCTACCGTTGTCTCCCAGACATGCATTTAGCTGAGCTGATTCTTTCTTCCAATCTTCTAAAAAGTTGCCCCCTTTAATCCCGAAGGGTTTTCGGCTGAGGGCGTCTGCTACCACATTGGCCTTCCCGGGGTGGTAGTGGATTCTGAGGTCATAATCCTTGATCAATTCAAGCCATCTTCTTTGACGGAGGTTGAGGTCCGGTTGTGTGAAGATGTACTTCAGACTCTTATGATCAGTGAAGATGTGGCATTTGTTCCCGATCAGATAATGCCTCCATATCTTTAGGGCGTGCACGAAGGCTGCCAATTCCAAGTCGTGGGTAGGGTAGTTCTGCTCGTGTGGCTTGAGTAGGCGGGATGCATAGGCAATAACTTTCTCATTTTGCATCAAGACACACCCTAAGCCTTGCCTTGAAGCATCATAGAAGATGACGAAATCCTGGTGTATATCTGGCAGTGTCAAAACTGGCGCAGTTGTAAGCTTCTCCTTGATGATCTGGAAACTCTCCTCACACTTTGGAGTCCACACAAACTTATTGTCCTTTTTGAGAAGTTCGGTCATAGGTTTTGCTATGCTGGAGAATCCCTTGATAAAGCGGCGGTAATACCCTGCCATTCCCAGAAAGCTTCGTACTTCACTGACGTTGGATGGCTGTTTCCATTTTGAAACGGCTTCTACCTTGGATGGGTCCACTTCTATTCCTTCTGCAGTCAAGATATGCCCCAGGAAGGCTATCTTCTCTAACCAGAACTCACACTTGCTGAGTTTAGCATAAAATTGATGTGCTCGGAGTCTTCCAAGGACGATCCGAAGGTGACGCTCGTGGTCCTTGCGACTCTTGGAATAGATGAGGATATCATCGATAAAGACCACGACAAACTTATCCAATTCTTCCATAAATACCTTATTCATGAGGTTCATGAAAAAGGCGGGTGCGTTTGTTAGCCCAAATGGCATCACTGTGAATTCATATTGTCCGTACCGGGTGACGAATGCAGTCTTCTGAATGTCTGCTTCCTTGATTCTCAGTTGGTGATATCCTGACCTGAGGTCTATCTTGGAGAAATATTTGGCTCCTTGCAGCTGGTCGAAGAGGTCGTCGATCCGAGGGAGTGGATACTTATTCTTGATTGTAACTTCATTCAAGGACCGATAATCAATGCACATTCTCATACTCCCATCCTTTTTAGTAACAAAGAGGACGGGTGCTCCCTAGGGGGACGAACTGGGACGGATGTACCCTTTTTGCTGCAGTTCTGAAATCTGAAGTTTCAATTCTGCCAACTCTGTGGAAGCCATGCGGTATGGTCTCTTTGCGATGGGCGCAGTGCCAGGAATGAGATCTATATAGAACTCCACTCCTCTTTCTGGTGGCATCCCGGGCAACTCTTCCGGAAATACATCTTCAAACTCTTTGATTACAGACATGTTTTCTGCTGCCAGATTAAACATCATTGGATCATTTGCGGGCGGCTGGGCTTGACAGGAAACTGCCTTTCCTTGGTGATCTGTGAGAAGAACAGTCTTGCTTGCGCAGCTGATGATACCTTTGTGCTTAGCTAGCCAATCCATTCCTAGGATCACATCAATCCCTTGGGATGGCAAGATGGTTAAGTCTGCTAGGAACACTACCCAACTTAAAAGAATTCTGACTTGGGAGCACCTGAGTTTGCACAGGAGGTCTGATCCCGGGGTTCGGGTGACCAAAGGGACAGCTAGGGGTGTCGAGGGGATGCCATGTTTTTCCACAAACTTAGCGGCTATAAAAGAATGGGATGCTCCCGAATCAAAAGGCACAGTAGCTGGAGTAAATTCAACAAGGAACTCACCGAGCACTACTCCTGGGGCTTGTTGGGCTTCCTGAGCGTCGATGTGATTGACTCGGGCTCTGCCCTGGTACTGAGTCCTGCTCTGCTGGCTGTTGGAAGGAGGTGCCTTGGAGGTAGGTGTTGAGGGAATCTTGGGGCCATTCACTGAGTTGGAGTAGGTCGGCCCGGGAGCCTTCAACTGAGGGCAGTTATTCTTGAAGTGACTGGGGTCTCCGCAGTGCCAACAGGCATTAGCTGGCGGTTGGTTGCTTGCAATGGAAGGTGCCTGAAGAGAGCTCTGACTCTGCTGACTATAGCGTGATGGAGTGGGTCCAGATGATTTATTGAAGCTTGGTCCCCTGGGTGGAAGCCCAAAGGGTCGAGCTCTCTGGTGACGTTCTTGCTGTTGAGCTCGGAGAACTTGGAATTTCCTCTTGAGGTGCCCTTTTTTCTTCCTCTTTCGCCCTTTCCACTTGGATAGCCTTGTTGGAGAGGTGAGAGAAGCTGAGGAAGTCTTGGCTGGCGAGGATGGTCTTAAGCTCGGGTCTTAGTCCTTTCAGAAAACGGGCCATCTTTCTGGACTCTGTGCTGACATCCTCAGGCGCGTAACGGGCCAGCTCTGTGAACTTGTGCACATACTCACTGACTGTCCTCCCGCCTTGAGTTAGCTCCCGGAATTCATCCTCCTTGAGTTGAACTATCCCGTGGGGTACATGGTGCTCACGGAAGGCTGTTTCGAATTCTGCCCAAGTAGCATCTCTGACGGCCTCACTGAAAGTGTCCCACCATGCTAAAGCCATTCCTGAAAGCTGATGAGCTGCCAGTTGGATACGCTGATTTTCGGGGCATCCGATGGCTTCCAGCTTCCTCTTGATCGTGCGAAGCCAGTCATCTGCATCGAGGGGATTGCTGGACCCCGCGAACGTGGGAGGCTTGAGTCTCAAAAATTCTCCCATCCTGTCCTGTGGCCTCCCACCACCTGGGCGCTGGTTTTCCAGACTTCTAATGAGGACTTCAATGAGTCGGGTTTGATTGGCTAGAACTTGGGCCAGATCTAGTGGTAGTTCCGGAGGTGCAGGGAGGTGGGTCCCATCCCCTTCTCCGCCAGCTTCTCCTGCTGCTCCTAGGGGAAAACCTGCTCCAATCCCGGAGGCGGTAGGCGTGGTTTTATCCGAAGCCATCTACCAGGGGAAAAGAGTTACTACCATGCACATGCCATTTTTTTTAACTAGTTATTTTATTCATTACATCAAGCCATTACATAATACAGCACACGGCTACCATACGTTCATTACACGCGAGTACTAGCTAGGGTACTCCCGAACTCCTTCTCTAAAGTGTCCCCAAATTCCTTGAGAAGGTCATCAAGGCTGGCTAGGGACATCTCCTCGGTGTCGGACGAGTTCCTTAACCCGGCAGGGGGTAGGGTTGGAGGGGCTTCTTCCTTCTGCTCAGTCTGACATCCTTGGTGTTTGGTCTTCTTGCGTATTTTTCTTGCGGGGGCGAGCTTCTTCAGTTTCTTGTCATAGTCCATCTTCAGGGTGCGGTAAGCCTCACGGGTATTGGTTTCCTCGCCTTCAGCTATTGCAAGGCTCTCTTGAAGGGACGCCTTTTCCCCTAAAAGTTCCCTGACTTTTTGCTCCAGGCTTTCCACCCGGGAGGTTAGGTAGGTGCAGTGGAGGGTGAGGTCATCATATTGGTTATCAAGGGTGTGAAGGTATCCAGCCATGTAGACGATGGTGGGATCATCTTCAATAGGATTTCCTCCTGTCAGGGCCTGAAGTCTTTTCCTCCAGGTGGGGGTATTCTTGTTGCTGGGTGGAAAGTAGCGAAGGGGGTTTCAAAGATCACCTTGTTGTAGTTCTGGCATAGTTGTCGGAGGGCTGTTCGGGCAACATTCTGGCAAGTATCTGGAAAGCGGTATCCGGTAAAAGTGACTTGGAAGGAAGGATGGTTTGGATAGTTTCGGCTTTCTCCCAGGTAGACTGCCATAGAGCATTTCTCCATTCCGCCCTCGAGATACTCCTTCCAGACGTATTCCGGCTTCTTGCGGATTCCCATGCGAAGCGCACAACTTCGCAAAAGATGTGGAAACCCTTCCACCTCTGAGCAGTAGGATGTCCTAATGGCCAGAGAGTCTTCCATCTGGAATGGGAAAAGAAGGGTCAGTTAAAATCGGGGGGAGGAGAGAAGATTTTTCTTGAGGAAGAGGTATTTTCTTTTTAGGGCAAGTTTTAGGGTCAGGGCTGCGACCTATGGCCAGTCCTATGGGTTCTGATACCACCTGAAGTGTCCCGATCCTCTGGGACTCGTGATACAATTACTAGTCCCAGGAGGCTAGCAAACACATTCCTTACTTCCAATAGTACAGAGTTTAGATAATTGTTATTACAATACCGGGGTACAAGCTCGAGAGAGCTAAAAGAGGAAGCGCAGTAGGAACAGAAATACTAGCCCAAGCCACAGGCAGAACTGGGTGCAGACACAGCCCTCTCAATCAAGCATAGCAGAAAAGAAGTCTTTGGCTGCTGAAAAACATAAATAAATCTGGGTGAATACACTAGGTATTCCGCAAGCCCACCCTGCTCCCGTAGAGAGAAAGAGACCTATAGTATACATGCTTTTTTGGTGGAGTTGAAGTCACTCATCATTTTCTTAGAAAAAGGCAGTTGCTGTAAGGCTTTTCCCATAATCTTCAAAAGTGATCAACACTCAATCACCACTGAGCTTCCCGCTCCCGTGGCCTTAGTTTCTTTCTCAACACCCACTTCACCACACATTTCCCTTTTTATGCAACCCACAGAAAAATCTCTAATTGTCATACCATACCAGACCCGTCCATACCAGTGGACACGGACTATTCGAATAGGTTTTCGACTCTGCGCAGAGGGGTACACTTTACCCACTAGCCCGGTTTCTGCGATCTCACCGTCGCGAGACCCGAATGCCGGATCTCTTTCCTTCCTCGTACGTCCTAACCTTAACGGTTATCCGGAAGGAGTCAGGCCACCACCATGTCCAAACCGGACAAAACTTCCCCCTCCTTATCCTCCCGGTGCTCCCCAGCCTTCTTAACCCTGGGGTTGGACCGCACGAGTTCGGATTGAGTGACTGCCCACACAGTCTCAAGTGGTTGTACGACAAAGGAGTACAGGTAGTGAAAATGACAAGCCGGTCCTTATATGAGGGGACAATCCTTCTGCTCATGCCTAAACCAGCTGAGCCTAACACCTTAGGCCCTCCCCTAAACCAGGGAGTCCTTGATTATCCCACTCCCAAGGTGATGAGGGTGAGTACCCTTCATCGCATAACTTTTCAAAAAGAGATTTTATTTGAAGAAACACATTTCCCTTCTTCCCAATCCATCTTTCGTATCCAGAATGTATATGTTAATGCGGGTCATCTCTCAATCACAATGCAATATTCCCCCTGAATTCCCGGTCTAGGCAGTGGTAGAGAGAATAGGTAATTTATGCATCAAGGGAAGGATGGACTTGCCTTCGTCGAAGCTTTCCTGGCACAAAAGATCTACTTCCGGGAGATCGGGCTCCGGCCCTTCTTCCGGGGCTACGGGTTCCGGGCCCTCGGTCCTCGCTTCTTCTAGTGAAAACAGTCAATAAAAAAATACATCAATCAGTGGTTTCACCAACATAGTGTGTCATTATTATTACATGTGACTCTAGAAAGTGTTTTGATGATTTTTGGTACATAAAATATTTAGAAAAACTAATTAGAGGAAAAAGGGCTGAAAAAAAAGAAAAAGGAAAAGGAGTTTGGCGCTGGTGGGCCGGGGAGGGGGAATCTGGCCCAACCGGCGCAGGGGCACGCGCGGGCGCGAGGGCGCTGGCCCATCAGTGGCCCAAGGCGGGGAGACGGCGTGGGCGCGGGGGAAAACACCGTCGCCGCGAGGCCCACGCGACAGAGAGAGCAGGAGGGGAAGACGGCGCCAACGGTCGACGGCGTGGGGCGAACCGGCCGTTTGAGGGGAGGAAAACCGGCCGGCGGTGGGCTCGACGGCGGTTTTCCGCCGGTGGCCCGGTTCTCGGGCAACGGGCGGTTGCCCTAGCTTGGTGAGGGTCTGGCGGACTTGGGGGTGGGCTCAATTTGGCTAGAGGGGGCAGGGAGGGGGGTTGTCCGCGGGGAGGTGGTGGAGCTTCACGGCGGGGTTGCCGTCGGTGAGCTTTGGGCGAGGAATCGGGGTGGGGGAGTGGTGTACTGCGTTCGTGGCGGTGTGGCGAAGCTAGGAGGCTTAAGCAATCGCTTGATGGACCAACAGAGGGGCAGGGAGAAGAGAGGGAAGGGCTCACCGGGGAGGAAGACGACGGCGGCGGCTCTTCCACGAATTGAGCTCGGACGAGGGAGGAGAGGGGTGGCCGAGGCCGGTGCGGGGAAGGAGGAGCTCGGGGCGGCCCTTTTACAGGCGCCCGAGGGAAGGGGAGCGGCGGAGCTCCGCGGTGCCGGTGAGGCGCATCGTACCGGAGTTAATGCCGCCCAGCGGCGATGACGCGACCGCACGGCGGTGGTGCCGTGCAAGGACACGGCCGCTGCGGCGAGGACGGGGCGATGCCCAACTTCCCTGTGCGGCGAGAAGACGGAGGAGGGGACGGAGGTGATGGCCGGAGGTGACCGTGATGGGCCATACGCGGGGAGGGGGAGAAGGACGACGAAGTGGCTGACAGGTGGGGCCACACTGCCAGTGGGAGTGATCGCGAGCGAGAGGGAGGGGTGGGGCGCGGCTGACGGGTGGGGACGGTTCGTCAGCGAGAGGGAGCGAGGAGAGCGCGCGGGCGACTTCGCGCGCGAGCGGGCTGGCGTGCGCGTGGAGGCAGGCCAGAGATGGGCCGAAAGAAGAGGGGGAGCGCGGGCGCGAGGGGGAAGAGGCCGCGGGTTTGGGCCGGAAATCGGCCCAACAGAGGGAGGGAAATTCTTTTCCTTTTTCCTTTGACCTTCTCAACTCATTTCTTATCTGTTTCTCTTTTTTTTCATTTTGCACAAAATTATTTGGTGGATATTCTAGGTGTTGGAAAATAAAATCTAAGTGAGGTGTTTGTGATCAAACAAAGTGTATGCATATGATGAAAGAAAATCTAAGGGAGTTCTTGGAATTAGAGGATGAAAACATAAGGGGGGGAGAGGTAGATTAGGGTTTCAAACCTGGGTTAGAATTTTGGGATGTTACAGTGCATCTCATACATGCGCCAAGAAGACAACATATATAATAACAGAGTGTATAGAGATAAATGTCATAAAACATCAGAGTATTTATTACATAGCGGAAGACTTATTACAAAGTAAAAGAATAAATGTAAAACGAACTAAGGATCGTCGGCGCCAATGCCAACTGAGAAACACCACCTAGATCAGATCATACTCCTCGCCTTGTGGCTCCTCCTGAACCACCTGCTCTTCTCCTGTGGGGGGTGTGAGACAGCAAGGGTGAGCTCACACATGATCATAGCTCAACAAGTTGTGGGGAACCAGTGGACATAAACTCACAAAGGTGTGAGTTCATGTGATGTGTAAGGCTAATCAATGATAGGGGTTAAAGCTGAGCATTGCTTTTAAGTAGTTGGTCAAAATTTTATTAGCAGTTACTAAGTATAAGTAAATACCAAACCTTAAATAAAGTAATAGAACAAAATTAATAATAAACCCATGCAATGCAAATGACAAAGTTGAATTTAAGTTCCATAATTTAAACATCAAAGAGTTCTGAGCGGCTCATGACCGTGAGCTCGGCTAGTATACCAGTTTTACACTCTACAGAGGTTGTACCCTTTACCCACAAGTCATGTTACCCATCTGCCAAGGGGTCGCGACTCCCATACACCTCTACCTAGGAAGCGCGGCAGGGCAACACTACGAGGCCTTTACAAAGTTCCACTAGCTTCCGAAAACCTGCTACAGTTTATGGGAAGAGCACTTGCAAGAATCCCCCGTCTGACCGCCATCGCAGCTAAATCAACTCGAGAACCTCCTTGCATGCAACTCCCCTACTGCCCTTGCCCCTTTCGGGTAAGGTAGTCTTCCACTAGCTTTCCTAATTAGTCAGCCAAGGGCGTCCCATTAAACCCTTGTGGTGGCACGTGGTTCTCAAGTTAAGCTCTATGTTCCAATTAACATTAATGATCTCAACATGAACATAAATAGAATAACAAAAGAATTGGAACATAGATATAATAAATGATTATCCCAAAACCATGTAAAGCAATAGCAAACTACCCATGTGATTCAGGGGTAAACAAGGTAATGAGATGAATAATCTAGGGTGACCTATTAGGTCCCATCAAAATTAACCTATGCATGGATAAATGATATTAAAAAACATTATTGGGTAAAAAGTGGTCAAGGGCAAAACTTGCCTTCAATGAGCTCCTGCTCAGCTACTTCAACCTGCTGCTCACCAGGATCCTCAGTCACGGGCTCTTCTACTTGCCACAATACAAACAAGCACAGTGCATATAGAGAAATTAACATTACACCAAACATATATACAAAATACACAGTAATAATCTACACATTAAAATAAAATTCTAGGAACAGGAATCATAATTTTTGGAGTTATAGAATTTAAGTTATGAATTTCCAAAGATTTTATGTGTTTAAAATAGGATTAAGTGTGGGATTAATTTTCTTACTGTTGTCATGATAAAACAGAGACACTAAGTGATAGAGAATTAAATTACAAAAATTTAGAAAGTGGAATGGATTAATTTGGACCAAAAATGGAATTTCTATGAGTTTTACAAGTTCTAGGGTTTATTTTTGTATTAAAATACCTTTTCTAATTCATTTATTCATTTTAACATGTCACTGGATTGGGCCTCAATTTCCAGGAAAGTCAAGGGCTAAACTACAAACTTTCCCAGACACAGTGAACAACCCGAGTGGACGGCGGGTTAATTCACCGAAACCCGAGGGGCTCTTTAGAAAAATATCCAGGCCGAATGGGTATCTTTTAATCTGGACCGCCCGATCTCAACTCTATGTTCCAGATTAGACTTTGGGTTTTACTGAATCGGTACACAGTGTGATCCCTCGGATCCAAATCCGACGACCCAGATTTTAAATCCACAGATCAAATCGTGATCGCGGGATCGGAATCCAACGGCAGAGAAGCGCTTTTGCCCAAATCCGATCCTAACCGCACATCGCAAGATCGATGGCCCTAGCCCGTCTCCTCCCTTACGCTGGGCACACAACAGCCGAGACCTCCACCGCGGCGTCGATTACGCCGGTGAACTGCCCGCCCGTGCCCAAGGAGACCATTCCCAAATTTGACAGCATCGACACAATGCGGGGGCTACTGTGAACTCATGGATGGGTGACATACCGGACTTGACGACGTAGAAGTACCCGGCCGCGGTGTGAAGTTGCCCACGGCGGCAAACCCGTCGACAGCGAGAAATTGCCGCAGTTCTGTGGCCTCTCCTTTTCGATTGCGGCCACCGACAGCAACACCAAGTGCAGACGACCCTCCCCGGCCCTACACCGAGGTCAGACAGTCCACGGTGACGAGATTCGCAGGCAGCAGCCTAAATCTCTCTCCCGCCCCCTTTCTCTCTCAAACTGTTTCCCGATGAGGTGAGCAGAGACGTGGTGAAGAGAGAGGGTCAAGGCTTCGGTTCCTCCGCACTTAAATCCCCTCAGACCGGTCCAGGCGCACGCAACGGACAACTCTGAAGCTCACGGCAAAGCTCCGCCATGCATGGTGTGGTTGTTAAAGACGAGTGCAAACCATTCGGGCCCACAGGTAAGTCACACATGAAGAACGCAGACGCGTGGTCGTTCGACTGGGAAGTGGGTCCAGTGAATCAGTGGCACAGACGAGGAAGCAGACGCGAGGGGAATCAGCTGGCGAAGCGGGCCCACGCGACAGTGGGGGATCAGTTGCGACGGCGCGCGGCAGAGTAAAAAGGGGAGTGGGCCGTGCGGTGTAACTTCTTGAGTGGGCCGAATAGGGTTGAGTTGGCCCAACAGTGGGATTTCTCTTTTTTCTTTTATTCTGATTTTATTTTCCTCTTTATTCCCTTTTTGAATTCAAACTTGAATTAGGATTTGGTTATGAGTTCCTCCCTTGAGTTAATTACACAATTTCAAACTCTAGTTTTGGAACAATATACTTTTATTTACTTATTTTTCTCCTCATAATATTCATTTCTTCTCTTTTCTAAATTCTATAATTCCCTTTAATTCTTAAATTCTCATCTAGGTATTAATATATTCTCTTTATTTTTTTTGTATAGCCACAAAATACACTCCACAAACATAATATCCAGCATGATGCATAATTTTGATGGCATATATTCTTTTATTAATTATTTGCTTTTGAATATGGTGTTCACATGGGATGATGCATAAAGGTTAAACCCACATAAGGAGAAATTGTTTCTCTATTGGTATTATTTCTAGCAAATTACAAAGTGGGTCAAACATTTTTCTAAATAATTTTGGTGGTTGAATTGCCCAACACAAACAATTGGACTAACTAGTTTGCTCTAGATTGTATGTTCTACAAGTGCCAAAGGTTCACAACAAACCAATACAAAGTTAAAAGAAAGGGTTCAAAACAAAGGAGCAAAGAAAACCGAAGGTTGCCCTGGTCTGGCGCACCGAACTGTCCGGTGTGCCACCGGATAGTGTCCGCTGCACCAGGGAGATCAACTCCGAACTTGCCACCTTCAGGTTTTTGGAAATTGCTCTCCGCTATAATTCACTGGACTGTCTGGTGTAGCATCAGACTGTCCGGTGTGCCAGCAGGAGCAATGGCTACTGCGCCAACGGTCGACTGCAAAAGTGAACAGTGAACAGTGAACAGTGCGGACTACGCGTGCAGAGTCAGAGCAGGCGTTAGAAGGCGCACCGAACAGTGAATAGTGTCTGTCCGGTGCACCACCGGACAGTCTGGTGGCCCAGCTGTCAGAAGCTCCAACGGTCGAACCCTAACGGTTGGGTGTCGTGGCTGGCGCACCGGACAGTGTCCGGTGGCACACCGGACTGTCCGGTGCGCCCGTCGATAGCAGAGTTCCCCAACGGCCATTTTGGTGGGTGGGGCTATAAATACCCCCAACCACCACACTTCAAGGCATCCAAGTTTTCAGCCAACACATTCAATACAAGAGCTAGTGCATTCAATACAAGACACAAATAGATTGAATCAAAGCCTCTCCAAGTCCCAAATTCCACTCAAAGCAATTAGTAACTAGAGAGAGTTTTGCTCGTGTTCTTTGAGCTCTTGCACTTGGATCGCTTTTCTTCTTCCCCGTTCTTGTTCTCAACACCTTTGTAATCAAACCAAGAGACACCAAGTTGTGGTGGTCCTGTGAGGGGTCTAAGTGACCCGTTGATTAAGGAGAAAAGCTCACTCGGTCTAGGTGACCGTTTGAGAGAGGGAAAGGGTTGAAAGAGACCCGGTCTTTGTGACCACCTCAACGGGGACTAGGCCTTCAAGGGCCGAACCTCGGTAAAACAAATCACCGTGTCTCACTCTTCATTTACTTGTGATTTGTTTTCGCCCTCTCTTTTCGAACTCAATTTTATTTCTAACGCTAACCCTGGCTTGTAGTGTGTGCTTAAGTTTGTAATTTTCAGATTCCGCCTATTCACCCCCCTCTAGCCGACTATAAAACCCAAGGGACCCTAAAGCGCTTTCTAAGGAGGGCTCAAAACGAATTTGAGCTCAAGGTGAAAAAGATAAGAAGCGACAACGGGTCCGAGTTCAAGAATCTGCAAGTGGAGGAGTATCTTGAGGAAGAAGGCGTCAAGCACGAGTTCTCCTCTCCCTACACACCACAGCAAAACAGTGTGGTAGAGAGGAAGAACAGGACACTTATTGACATGGCAAGAACGATGCTTGGAGAATTTAAAACGCCAGAGCGGTTTTGGTCGAAAGCTGTGAACACAGCCTGCCACACCATAAACCGGCTCTACCTACATCGCCTTCTCAAGAAGACCTCGTATGAACTCCTCACCAGTAACAAACCCAACGTTTCTTACTTTCGATTTTTTGGGAGCAAATGCTACATTCTGGTGAAGAAAGGTAGACATTCTAAGTTTGCTCCCAAGGCAGTAGAAGGGTTTTTACTAGGGTATGACTCAAATACAAAGGCGTATAGAGTCTTCAACAAATCATTGGGTTTGGTTGAAGTCTCTAGCGACGTTGTATTTGATGAGACTAATGGCTCTCCAAGAGAGCATGTTGATCTTGATGATATAGATGAAGATGATGTTCCGACGGCCGCAATGCACACGATGGCTATAGGTGATGTGCGACCACAGAAACAACAAGAGAAAGATCAGCCATCTTCATCCACAATGGTGAATCCTCCAACTCAAGACGGTGAACAGGCACCTCAACAAGAGGCACATGATCAAGGGGGAGCATAGGAAGAACAAGTGATAGAGGAAGAAGCGCCACAAGCTCCTCCAACCCAAATCCGAGCAACAATCCAACGACATCATCCCGTTGAACAGATTCTGGGTGACATAAGCAAGGGAGTAACTACTCGCTCAAGATTAGCTAACTTTTGTGAGCATTACTCGTTTGTCTCTTCTATTGAGCCTTTTAGGGTAGAAGAGGCCTTGCAGGATCCGGATTGGGTGTTGGCCATGCAGGAAGAGCTCAACAACTTCAAGAGAAATGAAGTTTGGAGCCTGGTGCCACGTCTAAAGAAAAATGTTGCGGGAACCAAGTGGGTGTTCCGCAACAAGCAAGACGAGCATGGGGTGGTGACACAAAACAAGGCTTGACTTGTGGCAAAAGGTTATGCCCAAGTCGCAGGTTTTGATTTCGATGAGACTTTTGCTCCTGTAGCTAGGCTAGAGTCTATTTGCATTCTATTAGCCTATGCCGCTCACCATTCTTTCAGGTTGTTTCAAATGGACGTGAAGAGCACTTTTCTCAACGGGCCAATCAAGGAGGAGGTATACATGGAACAACCCCCTGGCTTTGAGGATGACAGGTACCCCGACCATGTGTTCAAGCTCTCTAAGGCGCTCTATAGACTTAAGCAAGCCCCAAGAGCATGGTATGAATGCCTTAGAGATTTCTTAATTTCTAATGCTTTCAAGGTTGGGAAAGCCGATCCCACTCTTTTTACAAAGACATGTGATGGAGATCTTTTTGTGTGCTAAATTTATGTCGATGACATAATATTTGGTTCTACTAATCAAAAGTCTTGTGAGGAGTTTAGCAGGGTGATGACACAAAAGTTTGAGATGTCGATGATGGGCGAGTTGACCTACTTTCTTGGATTCCAAGTGAAGCAACTCAAGGACGGCACCTTCATCTCCCAAATGAAGTACACTCAAGATCTTCTGAAGCGGTTTGGGATGAAGGACGCCAAGCCCGCAAAGACACCGATAGGAACCGACGGACATGTCGACCTCAACAAAGGAGGTAAGTCCGTTGATCAAAAGGCATACCGATCCATGATAGGTTCACTGCTTTATTTATGTGCTAGTAGACCAGACATTATGCTAAGTGTATGCATGTGTGCTAGATATCAATCCAACCCTAGGGAATGTCACCTTGTGGACGTTAAGCGAATTCTTTGATATTTAGTTGCTATGCCTTGCTTCGGGATCTGGTATCCAAAGGGGTCTACCTTTGACTTAATTGGATATGCAGACTCCGATTATGCCGGGTGCAAGGTAGATAGGAAGAGTACATCAGGGATGTGCCAATTCCTAGGAAGGTCCCTGGTGTCCTGGAGTTCTAAGAAACAAACATCCGTTGCCCTATCCACCGCTGAGGCCGAGTATGTTGCCGCAGGACAGTGTTGCGCGCAACTACTTTGGATGAGGCAAACCCTCCGGGACTTTGGCTACAATCTGAGCAAAGTCCCACTCCTATGTGACAATGAGAGTGCAATCCGCATGGCGGATAATCCTGTTGAACACAGCCGCACTAAGCACATAGACATCCGGCATCACTTTCTGAGGGATCACCACCAAAAGGGAGATATCGAGATTTTTCATATTAGCACCGAGAACCAGCTAGCCGATATATTCACCAAGCCGTTGGATGAGAAAACTTTTTGCAGGTTGCGTAGTGAGCTAAATGTCTTAGATTCGCGTAACTTGGATTGATCTATAGCATACATATGTTCTATGCCTTTGATCATGTTACTTTGAAGCATTTACATTACTTATTGTATATCTGTGGTGCTCAAGTTGTACAAAACCTCCTCGGACCTCACAAGTCCATATGCAAATGGTGCACTTATTTAGGGGGAGATATGCTACAACTTGATCCTTTGAGACTAACCTTTGTGTTTGAGTATTCTTGATGTAGTCTCAAAGGTGCATCGAAAGGGAAAATGGACTTGGACGTTGCAAAGACTTCCACTGCACTCCGGTATTGGTGTATTTACTTCCAAGTTCATACTTATGCTCTTATTGCCTTTTTGCTCTTAATTGACATTTTTTGTGAGGCAATGGGGTTAAAGGGCCAAGAATAATCCCGTTTTGGTGCTTAATGCCAAAGGGGGAGAAATTAAGGCCAAAGCAAATGGATCAGCTACCACTTGTGAATTTTGAAAACAATAGAGTTAGAACTTTTGATTTGTCAAAAATACACTTATTACAAAATTTGGTCTCTTGTGGGGGAGAATTTTGATTATGGAAAAAGGGGGAGTTTTTGGCGCTTGATCAATTTACTCTTGGAATAACTCTTTATGTGCCCAAACAAGTGTGTTTGACTTAGAGATAGGAAAATGAATTTGATTTGCAAAAACAAACCAAGTGGTGGCAAAGAGTGATCCAAATATGTCAAATCTTGTACAAAAATGATTTGGTCCTCATTTGCATTGATGTTGCACTTATTTTGATTGCTTTTTGATGTGTTGGCATAAATCACCAAAAAGGGGGAGATTGAAAGGGAAATGTGCCCTTGGGCAATTTCTATAATGTTTTGGTGATTAAGTGCCCAACACGTTTAACTAAGTGCCCATGTGCTAAACAAAGTGAGAAGTGCAAATCAAGGCAAAAGGTACGTTTCTAGACTTAGTACATTATTTTGAGTACTAACATATTTTGTCTAAGTGCTAGAAATGTGACACCCCAGTGTCACTCAGGGTTTTTCTCAAAAGCCAAACCAAGAACCATCATTTTATGTGAACCAAAGTAAGCATGAGCAACAAAACAATTTAAGTGAGAAAGAATTCACCAAGTATATACTTAAAAGTGTCATGATCAAAGCAATTGAGTCCTTTAAAAGATAAGATTGTGCAACCCTAATTAAAAACCCTAAATGAGCCCCATGAGCAAAATTCAAGAAAGTAAGAAAAAGGGAGTGAAAAGTTTAAAATTTTGAGTTGAGCCAATTATATAAGTTAAAGTATGTTTATTAAGCAACAAGAAAGATTGAGAAGGCTTAGCCAAAATAATTCAATTAAATCCCCAAATCAGCCCTTGATCAATGAACCCTTGGAGAAATTCAGATTTCTGAATTTCTGAATTTCAGACCTCTTTCCAAAGATCATCTGCGTTCTCTGCTTTTCGAAACTCAAAGCCAGAAGATCCAAATATCAAAGTCGTGCCAAATTACCTTGAACACATTCTGGGAAAGTTTGAACTCAAACCAAATTCGTTTGGCATGGTTTTGGCGCAGCTTAACCTCGGGACCAGGCATTCTGACACTGGCACCTTGGTGACGCTACAACTCCCTGTCCCTAGCCTAAAACCGCACGTCGTCCATACACAAAAGACAAAGCTTGGTCTGGTGAACAAATCCCTTGCAGTGATCTTGCCCAAATTCGCGAAGATTTGCTCCCAATCGGCGCTTGAACAGGGGCAGAGGCAACGGGAACACGTGTTCGACCGTGGCTGACACCCCCGGTTCACGCCCGTTCGCGCACCGCGCCTTCCCAGTGCACGCCCACGCGCCCTCGCCGGTCCACGACCGCCCGTGCACCGCGTCGTGCCTATAAAGCCTCCCCAGGCGCACCTCACTTCGCCCCGCACTCACCCTCACCGGCCAGCCCCTTTCCCTCAGCTCCGGCGAGCTTATTTCCGCCCGCCATTGCCGCCAGAGCTTCGGCCACCGTGGCCAGCCCACCCCAGCCATCCTCCGGGCAAGCCAGTGCTTCGGCTAGCTCCGCCAGTAGCCCGTGAAGCTTGCCAAGCCCTCGGACCCGGCCGGACTTCACCGGAGGCCCGAGATTGACTTCACCGGACTTCGGTCTTCCGCCGCCGCGCGTGGACCGAGCTATCCAGTGAGTCTCCACCCAATTCCTTGCGCTCATGTCTTCTCTGGCACCCCGTGGTCCTCCCTGACCCATTTGATTGAACTATCTCGCCGTGACCAGGCCGGTCTCCTCGCCGCCGACGAGCATCCCCGCCTGCGCGCGTGGACCGACCGACTCCGGCCATCTCCGACGGCGTTCCGCACACCGTTGTGATCCCCGCGACCTCCCCTTCATCCTCGACCACTTCACCGGAACAGTCTCGCCGCCGGTAAGCCCCTCCGCCCTTTTCTCCGCCGCGGCTACTGTTTAAGGTAGAAGAAGGACCTCGGGTTAGGTTTTGTAGAACCCGAGGGGTTTTCTGTAATGTCAGAGACTCATGTGAATAGTAGCTTGAGGACTGATTCGCGAAGAAAACTTAGAAAACACGCCAGGGACCCCAGTGCAAAGTGGATTTCCATTTAATCAATTCTGTTATTCTTTTTAAATAACCAGAGAACTTGTAAAATTCATAACTTGATGAATTCCTAATCAAAAGATGTCAAACCAATTTTGCTAGCTCCTGTATATTATAATCTATCATTTAAAAATAGTAGACCCTATACTTTCTGTTCAAAATTTTAGAGTTTAAAATTAAAAACAGAAACCCACTAAACCTTATTTAATCAAGGAAAATTAGTTTTTCTTCTGTGCTGAACTTAAGAAAAATGGTAGATGATCAAACCTCTTGTAGACACTGTTTAAAAATAGTAGGAACCCCAGCATTAGAAATTATGATGTAGTTTCTCATTTAAAGATGTTTTGTCCAAAACTTAGAGAAAATCAAAAAGACATTAGAAATTAATGAACAGTGATTAATATTATTTTTCCTAGTTTACTTATGTAACAGAGAACTTAGGAAAAATACAGAGACCATTAATTTGGACCAGTTTTAAATTAAAATGATTTGTTTAGCCTAAATAAGACTGAAAATCAATTATTAAAGAGGCAAAACCATAACCAAAATGCTTAACAAAAATCCAGTGGACTTATAACCACCAGAGCCCCACTACAAAAATACAGAGCACCTCAGCCCAACTTTTTAAGTAAGGGAAATAAATACAAAGTGATAATAAGGCATTTTCCAACTAAATCATGAACAACCCCAAATAATGTGATAATGGGCAACCAAAAATTAACTAAGTCCATGATGAGGTAAACTACCAGAGAAAAATGCAAACCCATGAAAAGGAGGCAAACTCTTACCAATTGCTAATGATTTAAGAGAAAAGCCATTTAATTCAAATAATGCATACCACCCCTTCCCTTAAGCAAAAAGATGCCAAACTTCAGAATGATTGCTCTTGCACAAAATAATAACCAAGAAAAATAAGAATTCTGTTGTTTGATGTTTTTCCAATATAGTGGTAGTAGAAAGCACCCATTTGGCTAGAAACTTGAGAAAACCATAGAAAAATAATTAAAAAGTATTAATGACTAGAAATTTGTATCAAGTCATGTTATAACACCTAAAGGCCAGCAAAAATAAGTCCTGAAGAATTACCCACTGTTAAATAGTAGTTGTAGTTCAAAGCACCCCTTCTACCCTAGAATTTAATAATTTTGTACAGAGAAAACTATTCACTTGCTGATCCCCAAATTTTGAGACAGAAAAACACACACCAGTAGCAAGCCACTGAAATTTTTGCAGAATTTTTAGAATTTTATAAAAGCCACTTGTAGTTCAAACCTACTCCAAAACATTAAAGAGAATAAAAGAAAAGGAAAGAAGAAATAAACCCCCACCTCAATAAGTCTAACTTGAGTACTTATCATACATCCCTAAAACTTAAAAGGAATTCAGTGGAACCCCAAGATTAAACCTACCACTTACCTTAGCTAAATTTGAGCCAGTTTACCAAGTATACCACCCAAGGGTCTTGCATAAGTAAAGTTAACTTTGTTTAACTCAAGAAAGATCATACACCTTTTAAGTTGTGATTTCTAAAAGCACATATCATATCATGCATATATCTTACGCATTGCATTCATTAGATTGTAATCTTGCCGACGGAGAGTACGTGCTCATCCCCGAGCAAGGACCTGTCCAAGAGGAGGACCAGGAGCAGGCTTCAGAGGCTGCTATTGAGGATCTCCCCGCAGCCCCAGCAATTGAAGGCAAGCCCCGGTCTTATGCATAACCATGTTATTATATGCTACTTTACTACACTTAATGCTTGTAGGGTTGTAATGTGCACTTAAGTGTAGGAGTTGCTTGAAACCTCTAGTTGCATGAACTTAGGACTCCTTTTTGAGATGAATACTAGTATGCTAGGTCGAGTAGTTGCTTGCTAATCAGGATCTCGGTAGAAGTCGAGTGATTTTTCTAGCACTCGCGCGAGGTCAGGAATTGATTGTATTCATCTTGATGATGGGATATATGTTGGTCTATGGACTTGGATCCAGGGAGGATGCCTTGTCTATGAGACGGGAAAATGAATTAAGGATTAATGTGTGGATACCTGAGTCAAGCTTTTGAACGTACTAAGCACATGCCGGGAAAAATGGTAACCGGTAAACCTAGTACCTGAGTGAAGCCGGGCGCGGACTTTATCCCTCATGCGACCTGAGACTGGGTCTCCCATGCTAGCTATGGTGGGTACAAGTGCGGTCACTGCACGGCGGCAGCCGGGGTCAGTGGAGCATTGTATGCCAAGGCGGTGAGGCCTGGACGCGAACGGGGAATCGATGGGGACGGTTGTCATGTGCAGGGTCGGAGTACCCTGACATGCCGTGTGTTTAGGTTTACCTTGCAAGGTTAAAACTCGATTCGAATCGTCTGCTTCTCGCAGCTAATGAGACTGCTTGATTCCTTGTACTGCATCGAGTAAGAAGTGAAATGTGGTTACATGAGATAACTTGTTGATTGAACTAATTGATTGTTACCATGTATGCTTAGAAGGAGCAAATCTAGCTAAGTTAATGATGGTAGAAATTGAAAAGCTAAAAAAATTGATTTTAGAAACAGCTAGTGCTTTTGGCAAACCAAACCCCTCAGCCAAACAGCTGCATAGTCTAGAGGTAGAGGAGTAGACTCCTCACACCGGGTAAGTCTAGCTGAGTATTAGTATACTCAGCCTTGCTTGTGGCACCATTTTTGCAGGTACCATGCAGGAATTGGTTGATGGTGTGACTTGGCCTACCACCCTGCCACCGGGTTGGACGGTCGAGTGGGACGTTGCTCCGGCAGGAGAGGAGCATGAGGAGTAGTGGGCTAGGCCTTGCCCATTTCCTCATTACCGACGACATCGATTATCCGCTGCACTTTACTTTATGAACTTTATTTGCTACTCAAGAACTCCGATTTATGTAATAATTCAGTACTTAATTTGAGGTTTCCTGTTTTATTGTATTTCTTCTGTGACTCACCTTCGAGTGAGATTGTGGAATTTGATCCTGGTTAAGTGGCTCTGTCAGACTAGATCTGAAGGACTGACGGGTTATTCCGATTTAAGTGTGTCACGGCCCTCGAGGCGTGGTTTGGGCACTTAAGCTGGAATAATTCGGGTGGTTCTGCCACAGCTGGTATCGGAGCAAATTCTGCCACAGAGAAGGACAATAAACCATGAATACCAATTTTCAAAACCTAAAACTTGCTTAGAAACTGCTATAGATCGTCAGAACTAGACCGCTAGACCTAGGACGAAAGGCCTTATGCATAGAGGGAGGGAGAAATGGGTGGCTAATTAATTAGGCCCCGTGGGCCAATACTTATATTTAAGGATGCCCTAAAAAGGCACCCTATTTTCTTTTGAGAGGCAACGTTTCTTCCAGCATGCATGCATTATAAAACATAAAGAGGAATTAAATTTGAGCTAACCCCTTTTTTCTTTAAAACCATCCGGGCTCTCTTTTCTTTTCCATCCACCATAATCTTTATCTTTGACTCCCTTCCGCAGATGAATTCACCCACCCCCGCCAGTGGAGGAGACTCTCGTTTCAGTTCTGACTTCCTTTCTCGCGATGGCTTTCCCTCCATCTTGTGGGAAGTGCTTAACTCCGCCGGTTACCCTACGCCCCCTTTGTACACGGTGCAGTTGTATGAGGAGCATCGGGTACCTCGTTGTCGGGTCTGGCTGACTTTGGAGGCTCATCCCCTTCAGCCGGGTTGGCGTTCTCTTGACTCTGAGACGATTGGACTCAGGACGGACGACACCGTTGAGGCAGCAGCCATGAAGACTCTGACGAATTTCTGTGGCTACCATCCCCTGGAGATGGTGATGCACCCCTTGGGACTCTTCCCTGCTGAGAAGAAGGATGATCCCATGTGGTGTAACCGCATGAGCCATGTGAAGGATATGTGGGCAATGTATCCTGACTTGGTTGGGAGGGTCACCGTTCAGTGCATGAATGCGCTGTACCGCCTTCAGGCCCTTCAGAGCGATGCTATGACACTTCTTGCTAACACCGCTCAGACCACTAAGCTCACTCTCGACGGTCGGGAAGATTTTGTGGTCGACCTATCCACAGAGTTGGTGGAGAAGGATCTGCAGGTGGAGAGGCTGCGCCAGCGTATCGCTACCTTGGAGCAGCAAGTGGAGATCCGAGACAACACTATTGATGTCTTGGAGAACCAGCTTCACGATGTGCAGAGGGAACTCGAGGAAGCAAATGACCACTTGGACATGCACCACCTGGAGATGGAGGCCAATGAAGCAGGAAGCGAGGGAGAAGAGGCTCCCGAGGAGTTAGGACCAGCCCCTGGTGCCAATGGGACTACCTCCGTGATGCCTCCTTCACCCGTATCCAGTGTCGCTTCCACCGCTCAGGGTTAAGTAGTCGCTTCGACACTTTTGGGCGGATAGAAACCTATGCGAGCTTAGTTGATGTCAGATTTTGGACTAGGCTTGAGGGTACCTTCCCCTGATTGACGTAACCCTGTAAACTTTTGAAATCTGTGGGATCTTTGTCACCATGTTATCTCCATTTCGAACCTAATATTATGATTATGGCATTTTTTTCCTTCCATATGATATGATATCTTGCCGTTCGAAACTGTGAGTTGGGATAACAATGGCGACAATCTCTGTTTTCAGATGGCAGCTAGGCAGCGTCGCGGGCTGAACGAGCAAGTTCCCCCGCCACCTCCTCCAGCTCCCACAGTGCAGGAGCTGATGGCCCAGCAGAATGAGATTCTGCGATAGCTCTTGCAGCGCCAGCCCCACCCCCAGCAGCATGGTGGAGGCCAGCATCAGCGACCTCCGGCTATGGCAACTTACCAGGAGTTTCTGAGCACGTAGCCGCCCTTGTTCACCAAGGCAGAGGATCCATTGGACGCCGACGTGTGGCTTCGCGTCGTCGAGTCCAAGTTTCCCCTCCTCACGGGAGACTGCCCTGATGCTACCAAGACCCGCTTCGCCGCGCAGCAGCTTCGCGGATCTGCTCGGACTTGGTGGGATCACTTCCGTGCTATGCTCCCTGATGATCGTGAGGTATCTTGGGAGGAATTCAAGACTGCCTTCAGAGGACACCACATTCCAGCTGGCATTCTTGATCGGAAGTTGAATGAATTTCTGGCCCTCAATCAAGGAACCCGCACGGTACTGCAGTATGCGCAAGCCTTCAACGACTTATGCCAATATGCAGGGTATCATGCTGATTCTGATGAGAAGAAGAGGGATCGCTTCCGCAGGGGTCTCAATACCAAGCTGCGGGAACGACTCAACACTGTCTGGGCTGATAGCTTCAATGAGTTGGTCAACATGGCCATCTCTCAGGAGGATTGCATTGTTGCTCACCGGGCAAAGAAGAAGAGAAAGGCACCGATGGCAGCACCATCCGCTCAGGCTCAGAGGTTCCGGATTGTTTCTCACAATCAGAGCAGGGGTTTTCAGCAGCAGGCAGGCAGATGGGTGATCAGGCCACCTCAGCAGCAGCAGCCGGCACCCAACCGCTACCCAGCTCCCGCCCCGAGGAACAATCAGCCTCCGTAGCAGCAGCAGTTCCGCCAGGGCAATGGGAACAAGTGTTTCACTTGTGGCAATGTGGGCCACTATGCCAAGAATTGTCCCAGGAACCAGCAGAGGCAGATGCCAGCACCAAATCAAGACAAGGGAAGAAAGCAAAAGGTGCAAGTCAGGCAAGGGAAGCTCAACTTCACTGCTCTAGAGGAAGTGCCAGAAGGAGCTCCTATCATGACTGGTATCTTTTCAGTTTATAATCAACCTGCTTTAATTCTGTTTGATTCTGGTGCATCTCACAGTTTCATTAGCCAAAGGTTCAGTGCTAATTACAAACTGCCTTTTTCTCACTCAAAAGGGTCATTCATGATAGTCACACCTGGGGGTAAAATTGCAACTAATCAATTAAACCAAAGTGTGCCTATTCAACTGGGAAGCCACATTATCAAAACCACTCTTCTTGTGTTGGGATTGGAAAATGTGGATATTATTCTAGGGGCAAATTGGATGACCTTGCACCAAGTTGTGCTTGATATAGCCAGTCGTACCGTGGAAGTTAATTCTCCTTTCTGCGGGAATTTCACTTTGATTTTGCCTAGTCAGGGTTCTACTCAGTCTTGTGCTTTCTCTATGATGGAGTTACCCCTGAAGAAGATCCCAGTGGTCTGTGAGTATGCAGATGTCTTTCCTGATGAATTGCCGGGAATGCCACCGGACCGGGATATTGAATTCGCCATCGAGTTGCAACCGGGAACGGCCCCAATTTCCAAGAGGCCCTACCGAATGCCACCCGCTGAGTTGGCAGAGTTGAAGAAGCAATTGCAAGAGTTGCTAGATAAGGGTTTTATTCGCCCAAGCACTTCGCCTTAGGGATGTCCAGCACTGTTTGTGAAGAAGAAGGATGAAAGCTTGAGGCTGTGTATAGATTACCGCCCTCTTAATGCGGTAACTATCAAGAACAAGTATCCTTTGCCTCGTATTGATGTTCTCTTTGACCAGTTGGTCGGAGCCAAAGTGTTTTCCAAGATAGACCTTCGCTCTGGCTACCATCAGATCAAAATACGAGCAAGTGATATTCCGAAGACGGCATTCTCAACCAGATATGGGCTATTTGAATTCTTGGTGATGTCATTTGGGCTGACAAATGCACCAGCATATTTCATGTATCTGATGAATTCTGTTTTTATGCCGGAATTGGACAAGTTCGTGGTGGTTTTCATCGATGATATTCTGGTGTACTCCAAGAACGAAGAAGAACATGCCGGGCATTTGCATGTAGTGCTTCAACGTCTGCGAGAGCACCACCTTTATGCCAAGTTATCCAAGTGTGATTTTTGGCTAAAGGAAATCAAATTCTTGGGTCACACTATCTCTCAAGCTGGAATAGCGGTTGATCCTGATAAAGTGCAAGAGGTGATGAACTGGAGGCCACCAACAACTGTTCGCCAGATTCGGAGTTTTCTGGGATTAGCTGGTTATTACCGAAGATTTATTCCGGACTTCTCTCGAATTGCGAAGCCTATTACAGAGTTGCTGAAGAAAGAAGTCAAATTTGTGTGGAGTCAGAAGTGCGAGGATGCCTTCCATGCATTAAGGCAGCATCTGACCACAGCACCAGTATTGGCGCAACCCGACAGCAGCAAACCTTTTGATGTATATTGTGATGCCTCGGGCACCGGGCTAGGTTGTGTCTTGATGCAAGACAACCGAGTCATTGCTTATGCCTCAAGAGCACTCAGGCCTCATGAGCAAAATTATCCCACTCATGACCTTGAGTTAGCAGCAGTGGTTCATGCATTGAAGATGTGGAGGCACTATCTAATGGGAACCCACTGCAACATCTTCACTGATCATAAGAGCCTTAAGTACATTTTTACTCAGGCTGATCTTAACATGAGGCAGAGAAGATGGCTAGAGCTGATCAAGGATTATGACCTGGAGGTACATTATCACCCAGGGAAAGCTAATGTGGTAGCTGATGCCTTGAGTCGGAAGTTGCAGTGCAACTGTGTTCTGATGGATTCTCGCATTAACACCTTGTGTGATGAGTTGAGCAAGATGCAAATTGAAGTGATTCCTTCTGGTTCTTTGTCTCACATTTCTGTTGAGCCAGCTTTGCAAGACCAGATTATCATGGCCCAGCTCAGTGACAAGGGAGTGCAGATTATCAAGAAGAATCTCCATCAGAAGGTTGAGAAGTATAATTGTTTCCGCCAGGATGAGAAGGGTGTGTTATGGTTCAAAAGCAGATTGGTAATTCCTAAAGACCAGGATCTCAAGAGGAAAATTTTGGATGAAGCTCATCTCTCCAAATTCTCTATGCATCCGGGAAGCACCAAGATGTACCATGATTTGAAGCCTTTGTACTGGTGGACCAGAATGAAGAGGGAGATAGCCCAGTATGTATCAGAGTGTGACACCTGTCAGAGGATAAAGGCAAGCCACTTGAAGTCAGCTGGAGCCTTGCAACCACTATCCGTACCTTCATGGAAGTGGGACGACATCAGCATGGATTTCATTGTGGGTCTGCCTAACACCTCTCGTCATCATGATTCAATTTGGGTTATTGTGGACCGATTGACGAAAGTGGCACATTTTCTTCCTGTGCACACCACTGATAAGGCTCAGAGATATGCAGAATTGTATATTGACCGGATCGTGTGTTTGCACGGATTACCTCGGACCATTGTTTCTGACCGAGGAGCCCAATTTGTTGCCAGATTTTGGGAACAATTGCAGGAGTCTTTGGGAACCAAGCTAATCAGGAGTTCAGCTTACCACCCACAGACTGATGGTCAGACGGAAAGGGTAAACCAGATCCTGGAAGATATGCTGAGAGCGTGTGCGATCGATTGTGGCAAGAACTGGGATAAGCACCTCTCCTTGGCAGAGTTCGCTTATAACAATAGTTATCAATCCAGCCTAAGGATGGCACCTTTTGAAGCTCTCTATGGAAGAAGGTGCAGGACACCGCTCAATTGGTCTCAACCTGGTGAAAGAGAAGTTTTTGGACCTGATTTAGTGACTGAAGCCGAAAGGAAGGTCAAGCTAATCAGGAGAAATCTAGAAGCTGCTCAGGCCAGGCAGAAGAGCTATCATGATAGAAGAAGGAAACCTCTCCAGTTCGAGGTGGGAAGTTTTGTATACCTCAAGGTATCACCCACCAAGGGAATGCAGAGGTTTGGGATCAAAGGCAAGCTAGCCCCTCGTTACATTGGACCTTATGAGATCATAGAAGCATGTGGACCCGTGGCATACAAGCTGAAGTTACCTTCAAAGATGTCTGCCATTCACAGTGTTTTTCATGTATCTCAGCTGAAGAAGTGTGTTCGATTGCCGACTGAGATCATAGCAGAACCAGAATTGGAGATAGAGCCAGATCTCTCGTACCAAGAGTACCCCTCCAAGATTCTGGATTGCAAAGAAAGATCAACTCGGGCTAAATCGATCAAGATGTACAAGGTCCAGTGGAGTAATCACTCCGAGGAGGAAGCTACTTGGGAAACCGAGGAATTCCTGAGATCCAACTTCCCTGATTGCCTACCTAAGGAAGCTGGTACGTAATCACCCCCAAACCCCTCCTCCTGCCTTTCGAATCTAACCTTCAAAAATATGATCTTAATTCAGAATGAAGTAACCATAAAGTAAAACTTAAAAGGACTTCCTTCTGAAGTTGCAAAGAGAATGACATTCGAAGAGCAGTTTACCCTAATAATAACAATAATCACCCATTTCCTATAAGTCTCACCCTTCGCTTTACCCCGGGAGGACTCTGGCCCGAATCTCGGGACGAGATTCCTTTAAGGGGGGAAGGCTGTGACACCCCAGTGTCACTCAGGGTTTTTCTCAAAAGCCAAACCAAGAACCATCATTTTATGTGAACCAAAGTAAGCATGAGCAACAAAACAATTTAAGTGAGAAAGAATTCACCAAGTATATACTTAAAAGTGTCATGATCAAAGCAATTGAGTCCTTTAAAAGATAAGATTGTGCAACCCTAATTAAAAACCCTAAATGAGCCCCATGAGCAAAATTCAAGAAAGTAAGAAAAAGGGAGTGAAAAGTTTAAAATTTTGAGTTGAGCCAATTATATAAGTTAAAGTATGTTTATTAAGCAACAAGAAAGATTGAGAAGGCTTAGCCAAAATAATTCAATTAAATCCCCAAATCAGCCCTTGATCAATGAACCCTTGGAGAAATTCAGATTTCTGAATTTCAGACCTCTTTCCAAAGATCATCTGCGTTCTCTGCTTTTCGAAACTCAAAGCCAGAAGATCCAAATATCAAAGTCGTGCCAAATTACCTTGAACACATTCTGGGAAAGTTTGAACTCAAACCAAATTCGTTTGGCATGGTTTTGGCGCAGCTTAACCTCGGGACCAGGCATTCTGACACTGGCACCTTGGTGACGCTACAACTCCCTGTCCCTAGCCTAAAACCGCACGTCGTCCATACACAAAAGACAAAGCTTGGTCTGGTGAACAAATCCCTTGCAGTGATCTTGCCCAAATTCGCGAAGATTTGCTCCCAATCGGCGCTTGAACAGGGGCAGAGGCAACGGGAACACGTGTTCGACCGTGGCTGACACCCCTGGTTCACGCCCGTTCGCGCACCGCGCCTTCCCAGTGCACGCCCGCGCGCCCTCGCCGGTCCACGACCGCCCGTGCACCGCGCCGTGCCTATAAAGCCTCCCCAGGCGCACCTCACTTCGCCCCGCACTCACCCTCACCGGCCAGCCCCTTTCCCTCAGCTCCGGCGAGCTTATTTCCGCCCGCCATTGCCGCCAGAGCTTCGGCCACCGTGGCCAGCCCACCCCAGCCATCCTCCGGGCAAGCCAGTGCTTCGGCTAGCTCCGCCAGTAGCCCGTGAAGCTTGCCAAGCCCTCGGACCTGGCCGGACTTCACCGGAGGCCCGAGATTGACTTCACCGGACTTCGGTCTTCCGCCGCCGCGCGTGGACCGAGCTATCCAGTGAGTCTCCACCCAATTCCTTGCGCTCATGTCTTCTCTGGCACCCCGTGGTCCTCCCTGACCCATTTGATTGAACTATCTCGCCGTGACCAGGCCGGTCTCCTCGTCGCCGACGAGCATCCCCGCCTGCGCGCGTGGACCGACCGACTCCGGCCATCTCCGACGGCGTTCCGCACACCGTTGTGATCCCCGCGACCTCCCCTTCATCCTCGACCACTTCACCGGAACAGTCTCGCCGCCGGTAAGCCCCTCCGCCCTTTTCTCCGCCGCGGCTACTGTTTAAGGTAGAAGAAGGACCTCGGGTTAGGTTTTGTAGAACCCGAGGGGTTTTCTGTAATGTCAGAGACTCATGTGAATAGTAGCTTGAGGACTGATTCGCGAAGAAAACTTAGAAAACACGCCAGGGACCCCAGTGCAAAGTGGATTTCCATTTAATCAATTCTGTTATTCTTTTTAAATAACCAGAGAACTTGTAAAATTCATAACTTGATGAATTCCTAATCAAAAGATGTCAAACCAATTTTGCTAGCTCCTGTATATTATAATCTATCATTTAAAAATAGTAGACCCTATACTTTCTGTTCAAAATTTTAGAGTTTAAAATTAAAAACAGAAACCCACTAAACCTTATTTAATCAAGGAAAATTAGTTTTTCTTCTGTGCTGAACTTAAGAAAAATGGTAGATGATCAAACCTCTTTTAGACACTGTTTAAAAATAGTAGGAACCCCAGCATTAGAAATTATGATGTAGTTTCTCATTTAAAGATGTTTTGTCCAAAACTTAGAGAAAATCAGAAAGACATTAGAAATTAATGAACAGTGATTAATATTATTTTTCCTAGTTTACTTATGTAACAGAGAACTTAGGAAAAATACAGAGACCATTAATTTGGACCAGTTTTAAATTAAAATGATTTGTTTAGCCTAAATAAGACTGAAAATCAATTATTAAAGAGGCAAAACCATAACCAAAATGCTTAACAAAAATCCAGTGGACTTATAACCACCAGAGCCCCACTACAAAAATATAGAGCACCTCAGCCCAACTTTTTAAGTAAGGGAAATAAATACAAAGTGATAATAAGGCATTTTCCAACTAAATCATGAACAACCCCAAATAATGTGATAATGGGCAACCAAAAATTAAGTAAGTCCATGATGAGGTAAACTACCAGAGAAAAATGCAAACCCATGAAAAGGAGGCAAACTCTTACCAATTGCTAATGATTTAAGAGAAAAGCCATTTAATTCAAATAATGCATACCACCCCTTCCCTTAAGCAAAAAGATGCCAAACTTCAGAATGATTGCTCTTGCACAAAATAATAACCAAGAAAAATAAGAATTCTGTTGTTTGATGTTTTTCCAATATAGTGGTAGTAGAAAGCACCCATTTGGCTAGAAACTTGAGAAAACCATAGAAAAATAATTAAAAAGTATTAATGACTAGAAATTTGTATCAAGTCATGTTATAACACCTAAAGGCCAGCAAAAATAAGTCCTGAAGAATTACCCACTGTTAAATAGTAGTTGTAGTTCAAAGCACCCCTTCTACCCTAGAATTTAATAATTTTGTACAGAGAAAACTATTCACTTGCTGATCCCCAAATTTTGAGACAGAAAAACACACACCAGTAGCAAGCCACTGAAATTTTTGCAGAATTTTTAGAATTTTATAAAAGCCACTTGTAGTTCAAACCTACTCCAAAACATTAAAGAGAATAAAAGAAAAGGAAAGAAGAAATAAACCCCCACCTCAATAAGTCTAACTTGAGTACTTATCATACATCCCTAAAACTTAAAAGGAATTCAGTGGAACCCCAAGATTAAACCTACCACTTACCTTAGCTAAATTTGAGCCAGTTTACCAAGTATACCACCCAAGGGTCTTGCATAAGTAAAGTTAACTTTGTTTAACTCAAGAAAGATCATACACCTTTTAAGTTGTGATTTCTAAAAGCACATATCATATCATGCATATATCTTACGCATTGCATTCATTAGATTGTAATCTTGCCGACGGAGAGTACGTGCTCATCCCCGAGCAAGGACCTGTCCAAGAGGAGGACCAGGAGCAGGCTTCAGAGGCTGCTATTGAGGATCTCCCCGCAGCCCCAGCAATTGAAGGCAAGCCCCGGTCTTATGCATAACCATGTTATTATATGCTACTTTACTACACTTAATGCTTGTAGGGTTGTAATGTGCACTTAAGTGTAGGAGTTGCTTGAAACCTCTAGTTGCATGAACTTAGGACTCCTTTTTGAGATGAATACTAGTATGCTAGGTCGAGTAGCTGCTTGCTAATCAGGATCTCGGTAGAAGTCGAGTGATTTTTCTAGCACTCGCGCGAGGTCAGGAATTGATTGTATTCATCTTGATGATGGGATATATGTTGGTCTATGGACTTGGATCCAGGGAGGATGCCTTGTCTATGAGACGGGAAAATGAATTAAGGATTAATGTGTGGATACCTGAGTCAAGCTTTTGAACGTACTAAGCACATGCCGGGAAAAATGGTAACCGGTAAACCTAGTACCTGAGTGAAGCCGGACGCGGACTTTATCCCTCATGCGACCTGAGACTGGGTCTCCCATGCTAGCTATGGTGGGTACAAGTGCGGTCACTGCACGGCGGCAGCCGGGGTCAGTGGAGCATTGTATGCCAAGGCGGTGAGGCCTGGACGCGAACGGGGAATCGATGGGGACGGTTGTCATGTGCAGGGTCGGAGTACCCTGACATGCCGTGTGTTTAGGTTTACCTTGCAAGGTTAAAACTCGATTCGAATCGTCTGCTTCTCGCAGCTAATGAGACTGCTTGATTCCTTGTACTGCATCGAGTAAGAAGTGAAATGTGGTTACATGAGATAACTTGTTGATTGAACTAATTGATTGTTACCATGTATGCTTAGAAGGAGCAAATCTAGCTAAGTTAATGATGGTAGAAATTGAAAAGCTAAAAAAATTGATTTTAGAAACAGCTAGTGCTTTTGGCAAACCAAACCCCTCAGCCAAACAGCTGCATAGTCTAGAGGTAGAGGAGTAGACTCCTCACACCGGGTAAGTCTAGGTGAGTATTAGTATACTCAGCCTTGCTTGTGGCACCATTTTTGCAGGTACCATGCAGGAATTGGTTGATGGTGTGACTTGGCCTACCACCCTGCCACCGGGTTGGACGGTCGAGTGGGACGTTGCTCCGGCAGGAGAGGAGCATGAGGAGTAGTGGGCTAGGCCTTGCCCATTTCCTCATTACCGACGACATCGATTATCCGCTGCACTTTACTTTATGAACTTTATTTGCTACTCAAGAACTCCGATTTATGTAATAATTCAGTACTTAATTTGAGGTTTCCTGTTTTATTGTATTTCTTCTGTGACTCACCTTCGAGTGAGATTGTGGAATTTGATCCTGGTTAAGTGGCTCTGTCAGACTAGATCTGAAGGACTGACGGGTTATTCCGATTTAAGTGTGTCACGGCCCTCGAGGCGTGGTTTGGGCACTTAAGCTGGAATAATTCGGGTGGTTCTGCCACAAGAAACAGGGAAGAAAGAATTGAAAAAAGACTTGGCTCTATGCAGCCAACTCTAGCTCGGCTTGGCACACCGGACTGTCCGGTGGTGCACACCGGACAGTGTCCGGTGCGCCAGGCTAGTCCACGTGAAAAAGTCGCTCTCGGGACTCGACGGCGGCGTACGGCTATAATTCACCGGATCGTCCGGTGGTGCACCGGACTGTCCGGTGAGTCGTCTACGGCGAACTCGTCGCTCTCGGGAAAAGCAAAGGGGCGACGTGGCTACAAATCACCGGACTGTTCGGTGGTGCACCGGACTGTCCGGTGAGCCAATGATCGCCAGCGCCAACGGTCGGCCGCGCAATCTTCGCGCGACGCGTGGCAGCTCCAACGGTCGGCGTAGGGCACCGGATAGTGTCTGGTGCGCTAACGAGCCAGGAGTTGCAACGATCGGATGCGCCAGAAAAGGAAGGAGATCGCGCACCGGACAGCTACAGGGACTGTCCGGTGGTGCACCGGACTGTCCGGTGCACCACCCGACAGAAGGCAAGTTTGGCCTTTCAAGTTGGTTTCCAATGGCTCCTAGCTGCCTTAGGGCTATAAAAGGGACCCCTAGGCGCATGAAGGAGTCACCCAAGCATTCACTAAGTATTCTAAGGCATCCAGACTTCGCTCCCGCGCATTTGCTTTTTTGTGTTAGAGATTTGAGCTCTATTCGAGTCGAGGATTCTCTGTGTGGTCATTTGAGCTCGAGTCGTCACTTGGGTGCATGAGTGTGCTGTGCATTTGAGTCTTGTGTGTGTTGCTCTTCCCAACCTTACTCTGTGCATTCTTTGTGATATCTATTGTAAGGGCGAGAGATTCCAAGTTGTGGAAATTCCTTGCAAACGGGATAAGACTCTAAAGGAAGAAAGTTGTGGTATTCAAGTTGATCATTGGATCGCTTGAAAGGGGTTGAGTGCAACCCTTGTCCATTGGGACGCCACAACGTGGAAGTAGGCAAGTGTTATTTGGCTGAACCACGGGATAAAATCGCGTGTCTCTTGTGATTGCTCTTTCTGTGATTATTTGTGTTTGCAAGAGCTCGACCCATAGACTTGATTAACTTGCGCTAATATATCTTTAATCAAGCTTGTTGGAATTTAGTGTTGAATTTTATAGGATCACCTATTCACCCCCCTCTAGGTGCTCTCACTTTCCCCCATATCCCTCGACGCACCAGACGCACGCCCCACACGGTGAAGAACAACGACGGTCGTGACAGTTGCAGGTGGAGCAACGATCCAAGTGGCTCACCCTCGTCCTTGAGGTCCTCGCGGATGCATGGCCTCTATCGTTTTGTCATAATGACGCACCCAAAGCTCGACATACCTCCAGCGGGGACCTAGAAGTAGGTGTCGCTTTGGTTGTAGTCGTGGCTGCAGGTATTTAGCACCGGCAACGCCCTACGTGGTATCCCACGTAGTGCTTTTGTTGGTAGGCAAGATCGAGAAGTAGCTCGAAGGTTCGTGCCTATGCATGACAGAATATAGAGATTTATACAGGTTCGGACTGCAGAGATATGTAATACCCTATATTCTGTGTGCGGTTGTGATGGAATTAATCTCAAGTTCAATATTACATAGTGTGTGAAGTCTATGCTCTAGCTTGCCTTATATACGTGACGAAGTTAGGGTTACACGACGTAGAACAGATTGCTACAGATACGCCTGTACACACAAAACCAACTCCCACTAACACGTACACGTGTGGTCCGGTTGGCTTATGTCTTTTGCATGCGCGTGAATCTATTTCGAAACAACCACACCTATGTCTTTGAATTCCACGTCGCTATCTCCGTATCGGGCCAACTGATCAGCCCACCAAGCCCATATATCTGATATGTAAGGTCCTTCAGCGACTCATAAGCTGAATCTGGTCTGTGAAGTGGAGACCCAGGGGATATATGTCCCCCATTGTTGGGACCATGCTTCATCGCCGAAGATCCTACGGAAAGAAAACAGCTTCGGCTGAAGCTGCTTGAACGTAATGCCGAAGGTACCATTCATGGAGCTTCGGTATTACAGCATGTCCGAAGATGGGGGATCGAACCGACTTAAAGATAGAATGACCTTTTAGTCCAACGTTGTAAACTCTTATGAGGGGCATGATTGTAATTCTTCACAGGCTGCGTCCTGTGCCTATAAATAGTGAACAGTATTTCTTTACTGTTCACACATTCTGATAATTGCAAGTGAATCTCTCGGGAATCATTACTTGTCAAAGCGAAGGTATAAACGTACCTTAAAACATTGTATTCAAACATCTTATATTCATATGATAGAATATGTGAATGATGCCATTTATTTCCGACATGTTTATCTTTGATGTTTTACATTTTATATTACTTTACATTATCTTTGTAAATTTAATTACGAAGGTGAAACCTTCGTAACATTATGTTCGTGGCCTTCGTCCGAAGTTCATTAAATCCTAGGGGAGATAATGCTTCAGCGGACGAAGGGCATTTGATAGTTAACATTCTTTGTGTTGCCTTGTTCTTGATTCGAAGCATTTAATAACAAGTCTCCAACACCCATAGTGGTCGACATTGCCTCGGTTACCACTGACATGGAATTCCTAGATGAGTGCATAGTCTAACGGCTTGCAGTAACTAGCAACAAGGATAGCTCGCTATTGACCTAGACGAGCAGCAACAAGCTCCCCTCAAATAATTCGGGTGACGTCGCAACACATAGGCATTGCACTAGTAAGTCTATAATTTGGGTGTCAATAGAGTTGAGTCAATCTTATTTCTATTGCCTTTTAAATATTATTTAATTATAGTTTAAAACATTTAAAATGAATTATTTTTATGGCCACATTTTTAAAACAGATTATAGATACATACGTTCATATATGTACATGCTCACTCTACTCTTACAAAAATGGTCGAGAGAATTAGCCCGACAAATGTTATGGCTGATGAAAGAAATGTATGCTACTTAATATAAATGGCCACATCGTCTATCATTAAAAAGAAATAATTAGCATAAATGAGTACCAAGTGTACTGAATCAAATCTCAAATCCAAATGGACATATTCTACTGTAAGGAATCTAATCAATTGGGACGACTAATACCTCCCATTTGCAACAATCCAAAATGCGCTAACGAATTAACGATTCCTGGTTTTTATGTAGGAAGAAAGGATTAAGTCCCATCTTTTACTTATCCCCATACATGAATACTCAAAACAAGTATTTATTCTGACTAACATATGGTAAGGGGTTACCGCTAATCAACTTCACCTATTCAACGCCCTATATGTAAGTATGTAACCACACGCAGGCCGGCAACCCAATCCTCGACCGTCTCTGCGATTCCACTCACGCGCAAAGTGCTCCCTCCTCCGATGGCTTTCTCGGCTTCCGTCGTCGTCTTAGCCGTCCTCTTCGCAACGACCACCACCGCGGCAGGGGCGAACAATGCCACTGTGGCCATGAACACCGCTGCGATGGCGCCGCGCCGCGGTGGCGTAAACTCCACCGCGGCGTCACCGACAGCGGCGTCCTCGCTCCAGTACACCTGCTACCTGTGCCACAAGCGCAAGAGCCTGATGATGAAGCGGTGCCCCATCGCGAAGGACGGCTGCCACGTGGCCTGCGTGACGCTGCCGACCCCTTCCACGCCCTCCACTCCGCCCCCGGTGACCGCCCCCGGCGGCAGAGGCAGGGACGCCAACGACTGCTACGTCATGAAGGTGTATCCCGACGGCAGCTGGGTCGTCGTCGACGTGGTCAGCTGTCGGCAGGCCGCCCCGGCGTGCTACCTCACTTGCAACGACGACGACGAGCCTGACCGGGACGGGGCCGCCGGCACCTCCCCGGTAGCACCCAGGGGCGCGCTGCCGTCCCTCCTCGCCGACTTCGAGCGGTGCGGCAACCATGCCATTTAGCGCCAGCAGTACTGCAGTAGGGCTAATAACCACGACGATGCATGCAGTTGTCAAAAAATGAAAAAAACGTCCAGTCGAACAGACTTCTTTTTTGTCCCGTGCGTGTGCATGTCCACGTGAGGCCCGCGCATGTCGTTGATCACATAGTTTGTGCAGGGAACAAGATTCAGAAATGCAAAGTTGCACCACCTCATGGCTCATGTGCCTGCTTTTCTTTTCCTTTTTCCTTTTTGATGCCCCAAGTTGTGTTTGTCTAGTGGATGCTCAACTGCCTAAGCCAGATTACAATCCAACCATCCAAATCGTGGGACTATGCTCATGACTATGTGCCTGTTTTCAGTTTTTCTCTTCATATTCTCAATATACGCAGTGCTTCAAGCAACAACAAAAGATGCAGTCTGCAGCACACCAAGACATCCTTCTACTACTGACAGCTGAATCCTAGATCGATCGGTGGTACATTAAACAACAGAAAGTTGTCAGGTTCACGCAGTCATAAATTTGATAGCATAGCCGTGTTAGTCTATACTATTTTATTAAAACTAATGTTGACATCTAATGCTACTACGGCTTTATCTTTTACACTGATACTCTGGATCCGCCCCATGTACCTTGACTGGTTCTCCCGCTCTGACCTGGTGCCTGCCTTGTGGGCCCTACGTCCAGCGCCAGCGTCCGCGCCCGCGTCATTATCTGATCCCGCCCGTGCAGCTACCACACCGTGCAAAAAATAGTACAGAGCAAGCACTCGAACTAGCGGCCCATGCTTTAGAAATTTAGAGCTAACCATCAAATCACATGTACCTTAATATTTAGAAATAAAAATAACTATATTTGAATAAATATCTCAATAGATATATAAAAACCATAAAAAAACACGGACAACTTGCTAGCATGAAACAAGAAAGATCGGTAGACGGAACTCTGAAGCGCTTGCGCCGGCTATATAGGTGAACAAGTCCCCTGGTTTACCATGATTCCAGGCTACAAACATGCCGAATTTGTGATTCCATGGTTTGTTTTTGAGGAAACACAGTTCTGCCGAGCAGTAAACCGCAATGAGCTTTTCATCAACGACAACCATTGCTTTCCGGATCATCCACGACCACGCCTACAGCTAGCTACAAATAGGATAAGAGCCTCTCATGGCCTCAAAAACATTCTGGGTTGTACGTGAAAGGTGAAAAGCTTTGGCACGCATTAGTCCAGGTCGAGACCAGAGTCGAGCAGGCAATCCGAACGCAGTCAACCACAAGTCATCAGGATTGCTGGCTGTCCTGGTCTTCGCACCAACACGTTACACGCACACGGCACACCAAACACCATCTCTCTCGCTTCGCCCCAGAGATGTCTCTCTCAGCAGCTTCCATCCTCCATGCCCTTCTCCTCACCCTTCTCCTCGGCGCCACGGCCTCCGTCACGGCTGGCAACGGCGACGTGAACCCGTCGATGTTTACCAACGGCACCGAGACGTGCTCCAGGCCTCCAGCGCCGACGACACGACGGAGAGATACATCTGCTACCTCTGCACGGGCCGCAACCCGTTCCTGATCAGGTACTGCCCCATATACTGGGACGAGTGCCACCTCGTCTGTTACGACGACCAGGATTCCGACTCCATTCCCGCCGTGCCCGTGCCCGTGCCGACGTCGCTAGGGCCGGCGGCGTCGGCCAACCCCAGTGAGCTGCACGAAGACGAGTGCTACGTCATGAAGCTGTACTGGAACGGTAGCTACGCCATCGTCACCCGCCTCGGCTGCACCCGGATCGCCAGATGCCTCCTCTCCTGCGGCGGGGGCGACATGGCTGGCAGCGACAGGGACGCCCTTGGCACCACCACCGCAGCGCCGGCGACGACGGCTGCGCTCCAGGGGAGATTAACGTCCCGACTCGCGGATCTGCAGCGGTGCAGCACGCAGGTCACTACGCCGTCTCTGCATGGCGCCGTCGTCCGGGCTCGTGGTGCGCGGCGACGGCGCTAGCGGCTAGCGCTGCGTTGGCATGGACGCATGGTCGCGTACGGCGTACCGCGCTACATGTCGCCATGCGCAGTGCGAGTGCGTGTCAGGTCGCGCGCATGCGGAGTTTGTGCGGACCGGGTAGCGTTTTTCCGTCCAAATGACTTTCGGACACTTCTAAAGAAGAAAGATGAGAGATTAGCTGCTGTTAACCGGTAGGGAGCTTGCTTTGATCCCGACGAAAAAAATCAGAAATGCTTCACGTATGATCCACCCGTATCACTGAATGCAACTGTCGTTTGGTTCACATATTGGTAACGTAATGGGTAACCAATAACGTTAAACAATGTTTGTTTAAATTCAACCGTAATCGATATCATACTACAAATGGATATAACCTTATTCAAATTTGTTATCGCCGGTATTCGAGTGCGAATCGTTACCATTATCATTTACGTTACATTTTGTTAACCAAACGGCACCTAATGTTAATCTATGGTTGTTATTGACTTTTGTTCTGAACTAATGAATCTTAAGCCATTAGATGAATCTAATCGTGGCTAAGTCTATCATTAAAGTCGTACATGTAGCAGCGCCAAAAAAAAGTCCAACACCTCTCCAGCTCCCAATCTATTCGACTGCGCGCTTCGGAAAATGGATGCATCTGTACGCAAAGATATGCCGCTACTTCAAGCAAATTGACTAAAATTTAGCTCCTTTGTATAAGCTAAAAGCGACTAAAATGATATTTTTATTATTTTTAGCTACGTCTAACTTTTATATTTAGATCTTTAACTCTAAAGTAACTAAACTTTAGATAATTGTACTTTAACTCCTCCAATCCAAACATGCCCTTCGTAACATGAGGATGAGGTGGCTGTTTATTTTTCTTCAAAACTTTATCGCTCCTATATGGTCAGCTCGCTGCTGCTAGGAGGTTTACACCATAACTGAGTATCTAATCGTTATCTTTGCACTAATTAGTTGTCGATATAGTGCTAAGGTTTTTATAGATAAACCTTGCTTAAATAAGGTATCTCTTCTACCTATAATGCTCATAGACATATGGTGCAATGGTAGAGGTTGTTTATGCCATGCTCAAGTAGTAGGGTTCGATCCTCAACCAACACTAGAGGTGGTAATGGACTTTAAATTTTACATTATAAAATTTAAGGTTTTAAGCTCTATTTATATTCATTTCAAACTAAAATTAGTTAAAAGCTCAAACAAATTGTAAAGAGACATTTGAATCATGATCCATTGCCACCCCTAACCAACACTTATTTTTTACTACATGTGCGGGAATAGAAATAACGATGCGCGTGGGAGGCGCATGAAGAAAGTCACACTTAAATATAGTAGAGATATGAGAATACTAACAGGTAGAATACTTATGCAATGTAGATGTCATTTGTAGGTTTTAACTTCGAGTTAGACAGTCGAATACATTGCTATGGTTTTCATATATCATATGAATAGACCTTGATTAAACGAGATAGTTATATAAATATATCCCAAACTTTTATAATAATATCTCTACTATTTATTATGGTAGTAAGGGGTAGGTTATCATTCCCTGTTCTGTCATTCCCACTCCCCATTTTCGGTTCTGCCTCCTCTCATTGAGTTTATTTGAACTGGAGTATCCTAAACACAGAGTTTCTAAAAAATACTACTCTGAACCCAACAATTAGAGTTTAGTATTATAACACTCACCTTATTGTAATTGTGGTATTCTCGTCGGTTCCAGCCGTTGTCCGGTGGCATAAACACTATCTCGGCGCCTGTTACTAACTTTTCATCCACGTGCTTCTTACCATGTTCTTGAAAATGGATCTATGTTCTTGCTCCCACTCCTTCCGCTCACAGTCGAGTACTCCTCACAGTCATTGCTGTTAGCGGCTCTGAATCCCTTGCTCGCAGCCATTGTTGTCGGAAATGGAGGCGTCGTCTTACCCGGGCGACCTTATCTTGTTCGACATCCAAGGAACAGTTGTGCCCCCGCTTCAACCAATGCCGACTTCTCTTCACCATTGAAGATGTTGACAACAACTGGTTGGATGCAGCACCAGCATTTGATTCGGGCCTAGCGCCACCTCTAGTGACACCCCCGGATGCAGCACCAACGTTTGATTCAGACCTAGCGTCATCTGTATTTGAGGTTCATGCCCTAGTGCCCCCTGTTGTTGTCATGTCGTTTTTACTATTTGTACTGCATGTTTCTGTCAGTAAGGTCTTAGGCACATATGAGATGGATTGCAGCTATTTAGTGTCAATTGCTAATGTCACAGTCACCTATTTAGGGTCAGTTAGATCATGTTTTTTGTCACAATCACCTATTTACTGTCACAATCACCTGTTGAGATGGATTGCAACTATGTATAGAGGGTGCTGCTGTCATAGTCAACTATTTAGTGTCAATTGTAGCTATGTTTTTATTATGTTTGAAGTTGCTACTGTCACAATCACCTATTTAGTGTCAAGAATAAGGCTTGTGCACAGTCGCCTATTTAATTATGTTTTTCAATTGTTGCAGACATGTGACAAAATCCAGTGGCGAAGCTAGAGCAAACTTGAGGGTGGTGCAATTGCCTTGTGGGTGCATAGACATCATGTGATGGTGGTGCATATAAGGTGAAAATTTGCTCTTTATAACTAGTTCAGTATATTTTAGGGGGTGCATGTGCACCCCCTAACTTATATATAGTGTCGGGGACCATAATTAGGGGTACCCTCAAGGCTCCTAATTCTCAGCTGGTAACCCCCATCAGCACAAAGCTGCAAAGGCCTGATGGGTGCGATTAAGTCAGGGATCAGTCCAGTCAAGGGACTCGATCACGCCTCACCCGAGCCTAGCCTCGGACAAGGGCAGCCGACCCCGGAGGATTTCCGTCTCGCCCGAGGCCCCCCTTCAGCGGCGAACATGTTTCCGGCTCGCCCGAGGCCCTGCCTTCGCCAAGAAGCAACCCTGACCAAATCGCCGCACCGACCGACCAAATCGCAGGAGCATTTAATGCAAAGGTGGCCTGACACCTTTATCCTGACGCACGCCCCCCAGCCGGCAGAGCCGAAGTGACCGCCGTCACTTCGCCGCTCCACTGACCGGCCTGGCAGAAGGATAGCGCCGCCTGTGCCACTCCGACTGCGGTGCCACTTGACAGAGTAAGACTGACAGGCAGTCAGGCCCTGCCGAAGGCACCATAGGAAGCTCCGCTTCGCCCGACCCAGGGCTCGGACTCGGGCTAAGTCCCGGAAGACGGCGAACTCCGCCCGACCACAGGGCTCGGACTCGGGCTAAGTCCCGGAAGACGGCGAACTCCGCCCAACCCAGGGCTCGGACTCGGGCTAAGTCCCGGAAGACGGCGAACTCCGCCCGACCCAGGGCTCCGACTCGGGCTAAGTCCCGGAAGACGGCGAACTCCGCCCGACCCAGGGCTCGGACTCGGGCTAAGTCCCAGAAGACGACGATCTCCGCTTCGCCCGACCCAGGGCTCGGACTCGGGCTAAGTCCCGGAAGACGGCGAACTCCGCCCGACCCTAGGGCTCGGACTCGGGCTAAGTCCCGGAAGACGGCGAACTCCGCCCGACCCAGGGCTCGGACTCGGGCTAAGTCCCGGAAGACGGCAAACTCCGCCCGACCCAGGGCTCGGACTCGGGCTAAGTCCTAGAAGACGGCGAACTCCGCCCGACCCAGGGCTCGGACTTGGGCTAAGTCCCAGAAGACGACGATCTCTGCCTCGCCCGACCTAGGGCTCGGACTTGGGCTCGGCCCCAGAAGACGACGAACTCCGCTTCGCCCGACCCCAGGGCTCGGACTCCGCCCCGGCACCAGCCGGCGATCTCCGCCTCGCCCGAACTTGGGGCTCAGACTCGACCTCGGCTTCGGAGGAGCTTCCACATCGCCCAACCTAGGGCGTAGACTAGCCACGTCAACAGGAGGCGCCATCATTACCCTACCCCGAGCTGACTCGGGCCGCAGGGAACAAGACCGGCGTTCCATCTGGCTCGCCCCGCCAGATAGGCAATGATGGCGCCCTGCATACTCTGTGACGACGGCGGCTCTCAGCCCCCTTACGGAAGCAAGAGGACGTCAGCAAGGATTCAACCGCTCCGACAGCTGTCCCTCCGCCAGGCTCCATCGTTCCTCCGACGGCCATGACATCACACCAGCTGGGTGCCAAAATCTCTCCGGCTGCCACAACAGCATGTACTTAGGGCGCTAGCTCTCCTCCGCTAGACACGTAGCACTCTGCTACACCCCCCATTGTACACTTGGATCCTCTCCTTACGCCTATAAAAGGAAGGACCAGGGCCCTCTTAGAGAGGGTTGGCCGCGCGGGGACGAGGACGAGAACAGGCGCTCGCTGGAGGCCGCTCGCTCCCTCTCCCGCGTGGACGCTTGTAACCCCCTACTGCAAGCGCACCCGACCTGGGCGCGGGACGAACACGAAGGCCGCGGGATTCCCACCTCTCTCACGCCGGTCTCCGGCCGCCTCGCTCTCCCCCCTTCGCGCTCGCCCTCGCGCTCGACCCATCTGGGCTGGGGCACGCGGCGACATTCACTCGTCGGCTCAGGGACCCCCTGAAAGGGAAATGTGCCCTTGGGCCATTTCTAAGTATTTTGGTGATTGAGTGCCAACACATGTGCTTAATTGTGAATTTATGTACATGGATGAACAAGGTGCAAATCATGAGATAAAGGTATGTTTCTAAGCCTTAGTACATTGGTTTTGTGTACTAATATATTTGTCTAAGTGTTAGAAACAGAAAGAAGAAGAAGAGAGAAGAAGGAGGAAAGACTTGGCTGTGTGCTGCCAAGGCCCAGCTCGGTCTGGAGCACCGGACTGTCCGGTGTGCACCGGACAGTGTCCGGTGCGCCAGGCCGACTCGGGTCGAACTGGCCGCTCTCGGGAAACTGGCCGACGGCGTACGGCTATAATTCACCGGACTGTCCGGTGTGCACCGGACTGTCCGGTGAGCCAACGGTCGGCCGGGCCAACGGTCGGCCGCGCAATCTGCGCGGGACACGTGGCGGAGCCAACGGTCGGAAGACGGCACCGGACTGTCCGGTGTGCACCGGACATGTCCGGTGCGCCAACGGCTCCAGATCTGCCAGCGGTCGGCAACGGTCGGAAGCGCCAGATATGGAAACAAATCGGGCACCGGACACTGTCCGGTGTGCACCGGACTGTCCGGTGCCCCCGACGACAGAAGGCAAGGATGGCCTTCCGGATTTGCTCTCAACGGCTCCTAGCTGCCTTGGGGCTATAAAAGGAGCCCCTAGGCGCATGGAGGAGATACACAAGCAACCTTTGAGCATTCTTGATCATCCACACTAAGTCTCTGCGCATTCGTTTGTGTTTCTAAGTGATTCGAGCTCTGTTCTAAGTGAGAACTCTGAGATAGTCTTGTGAGCTCGATTCTCGGCCGTGTGTGTGCGCTTTTGCTGTGGATTTGTGTGTGTTGCTTCCCTCCCTTACTCTGTGCTTTCTTTGTGATCATATACTTGTAAGGGCAAGAGACTCCAATTTGTGGAGATTCCTTGCAAACGGGATAGTGAAAGGAACAACAAAACACCGTGGTATTCAAGTGGGTCTTTGGACCGCTTGAGAGGGGTTGATTGCAACCCTCGTCCGTTGGGACGCCACAACGTGGAGTAGGCAAGCATTGGTCTTGGCCGAACCACGGGATAAAACCACTGTGTCACCCCTGTGCTTGATTTTCTTGTGGTACTGTGTTTTGTTGAGACTTCACCTTAGCCACTTGGCAATAATCGTGCTAACACTTAACAAGTTTTTGTGGCTTAAGTTTGAAGTTTTTACAGGATCACCTATTCACCCCCCCCCCCTCTAGGTGCTCTCACCCCCCGGTCTTGGAACGCCGACAGTTGGCACGCCAGGTAGGGGCCTGCTGCGTGTTGACGAACAGCTTCCCGTCAAGCTCCAGATGGGCAGTCTCCAGCAACCTCTCCAACCCGGGACGGTGCTCCGTTTCGGGAGTCTTGAGTTCATGTCCCTCGACGGCGGCTACGACATGATACTCCTTCCACCGCCGTGCGACAACGATAGTGGCGGCCGACAACCCGCCCGCCAGCGGCGGAATCGGCGACGTCTTCCCCGCATGGTGGAAGAACAACCTTCGAGCTCACCCCGTCCTCTCCCCCGCCGACGGAGGAGGAGGCGGGGCAACCAAGGCCAAGCAGGAGACAGCGCCTCGTCGGCTGTCGAGCGAGTCGACGGCCCCAGCACCCCAACGGGGGGCGCACCGGGCGTCGACCTCGCGTTTGAGACGAAGGCGAGTGCCGTCTCCCCACGACACGCCAATCCCGAGCAAGCGGACGACGCCAGCACGCTCGCGAAAAGCTTGCTGGACATCACCCTCGTACCTGAGACGACGGCGCAGTCAGTCCCCGATGCGACCTCATCGCCGCCCGTCGACCAAAAGGTACTGACCGATTCCCATCCCACGTCTTTCGGATTCAACCTCGACCCGCCTAGCGGCCCCGCTTTGGCAGGCGCTCTTGTTGAGGCGAGTCCAAACCCTCTGGAGATTCGTATGCGGTCACCTTGGGACCGGCTGACGGACGTCTCGACCTATGGGCCCTCTAGGTCCGAGGAAGACGACGAGCCCAGCATCTGTTGGGATTTCTCTGGACTTGGCAACCCCAGTGCCATGCGGCACTTCATGACCGCATGCGACTACTGCCTTTCTGACTGTTCCGACGGTAGCCGTAGCCTCGGTGACGAGGACTGCAGCCCAAGTCGCGAATGCTTCCACGTCGATCTAGGGGGTCCCCCTGAAGGCAACCATCTCGGCATGCCGGAGGACGGTGACCTCCCTAAGCCGGTGCCTCGCGTTGACATCCCACGGGAGCTAGCTGTGGTCCCCGTTCAGGCGGGGGGTCATGACCCACAGCTCGAGCAAATCCGCGGGGTGCAGGCCAGGCTCGACGGGGAGCAGGATCGCTTGAGCCGATCCGTCGGGACGTCGGGCAGGCATGGGCGGGCCAACCTCCGGCCGGGGAAATACGTCATCTACCCCAGGGCTTCCAGCACCGCATCACCGACGACGTCAGGGTCAGGCCGCCACCCGCATCCAGTGGGGTCGGCCAGAACCTGGCGGCAGCAGCAATGCTTCTTCGCGCGATGCCGGAGCCATCAACCACTGAGGGGCGGCGAATCCAGGGAGAGCTCAAGAATCTCCTGGAAGGCGCCGCGGCCCGACGGGCCGAGAGCTCTGCCTCCCGAAGGCAGGGGTACCCCTCGGAACCTCATGCCGTGACTTCCTGATTCATGCGGGAAGCCTCGGTCTACACCGGGCGCACGCGCAACATCGCGCCTGCGGCCCCGGGTCGCCTCGGCAATGAGCACCATCACCGCGACCGTCGGGCCCACCTCGATGAGAGGGTGCGCTGAGGCTACCACCCCAGGCGTGGGGGACGCTACGACAGCGGGGAAGATCGGAGTCCCTCGCCCGAACCACCCGGCCCGCAAGCCTTCAGCCGAGCCATCCGACGGGCGTCGTTCTCGACCCGGTTCCGACCCCCGACTACTATCACAAAGTACTCGGGGGAGACGAGACCGGAACTGTGGCTCGCGGACTACCGTCTAGCCTGCCAACTGGGTGGAGCGGACGATGACAACCTCATCATCCGCAACCTCCCCCTGTTCCTCTCCAACACCGCTCGCGCCTAGTTGGAGCACATGCTTCCGGGGCAGATCTCCAACTGGGACGACCTAGTCCAAGCTTTCGCCGGCAATTTCCAGGGCACGTACGTGCGCCCCGGGAATTCCTGGGACCTCCGAAGCTGCCGACAGCAGCCGCGAGAGTCTCTCCGAGACTACATCTGGCGATTCTCGAAGCAGCGCACCGAGCTGCCCAACATCACCGACTCGGATGTCATCGGCGCGTTCCTCGCTGCCACCACCTGTCGCGACCTGGTGGGAAAGCTAGGTCGCAAGACCCCCACCAGGGCGAGCGAGCTGATGGACATCGCCACCAAGTTCGCCTCCGGCCAGGAGGCGGTCGAGGCTATCTTCCGAAAGGACAAGCAGCCCCAGGGCCGCCCATCGGAAGATACTCCCGAGGCGTCAACTCAGCGCGGCGCCAAGAAGAAGGGCAAGAAGAAGTCGCAAGCGAAACGCGACGCCGCCGACGCGGACCTTGTCGCCGCCGCCGAGTACAAGAACCCTCGGAAGCCCCCCGGAGGTGCCAACCTCTTCGACAAGATGCTCAAGGAGCCGTGCCCCTATCACCAGGGACCCGTCAGGCACACCCTTGAGGAGTGCGTCATGCTTCGGCGCCACTTCCACAGGGCCGGGCCACCCGCGGAGGATGGCAAGGCCCGTGACGATGACAAGAAGGAAGATCACCAGGCAGGAGAGTTCCCCGAGGTCCGCGACTGCTTCATGATCTATGGTGGGCAAGCAGCGAACGCCTCGGCTCGGCACCGCAAGCAAGAGCGCCGGGAGGTCTGCTCGGTGAAGGTGGCGGCGCCAGTCTATCTGGACTGGTCCGACAAGCCCATCACCTTCGACCGAGACGATCACCCCGACCATGTGCCGAGCCCGGGGAAATACCCGCTCGTCGTCGACCCCATCATCGGCGACGTCAGGCTCACCAAGGTCCTCATGGACGGAGGCAGCAGCCTCAACATCATCTACGCCGAGACCCTCGGGCTCCTGCGTGTCGATCTGTCCTCTATCCGGGCAGGCGCTGCACCCTTCCATGGGATCATTCCCGGGAAGCACGTCCAACCCCTCGGACAGCTCGACCTTCCCGTCTGCTTCGGAACACCCTCCAACTTCCGAAGGGAGACCCTGACGTTCGAGGTGGTCGGGTTCCGAGGAACCTACCACGCGGTACTGGGGAGGCCATGCTACGCGAAGTTCATGGCCGTCCCCAACTACACCTACCTGAAGCTCAAGATGTCGGGCCTTAACGGGGTCATCACCGTCGGCCCCACGTACAAACACGCGTTCGAATGCGACGTGGAGTGCGTGGAGTACGCCGAGGCCCTCGCCGAGTCCTAGGCCCTCATCGCCGACCTGGAGAGCCTCTCTAAGGAGGTGCCAGACATGAAGCGTCATGCCGGCAACTTTGAGCCAGCGGAGACGGTTAAGTCCGTCCCCCTTGACCCCAGCGGCGACGCCTCCAAGCAGATCCGGATCGGCTCCGGGCTCGATCCCAAATAGGAAGCAGTGCTCATCGACTTTCTCCGCGCGAACGCCGACGTCTTCGCGTGGAGTCCCTCGGACATGCCCGGCATACCGAGGGATGTCGCCGAGCACTCGCTGGACATCCGAGCCGGAGCCCGACCCGTCAAGCAGCCACTGCGCCGATTCGACGAGGAGAAGCACAGAGCCATAGGCGAGGAGATCCACAAGCTAATGGCGGCAGGGTTCATCAAAGAGGTATTCCATCCCGAATGGCTTGCCAACCCTGTGCTTGTGAGAAAGAAAGGGGGAAATGGCGGATGTGTGTAGACTACACTGGTCTCAACAAAGCATGTCCGAAGGTTCCCTACCCTCTGCCTCGCATCGACCAAATCGTGGATTCCACTGCTGGGTGCGAAACCCTGTCTTTCCTCGATGCCTACTTAGGGTATCATCAAATCAGGATGAAAGAGTCCGACCAGCTCGCGACTTCTTTCATCACACCCTTCGGCATGTACTGCTATGTCACCTTGTCGTTCGGCTTGAGGAATGCGGGCGCGACGTACCAATGGTGCATGAACCATGTGTTCGGCGAACACATTGGCCGCACGGTCGAGGCCTACGTCGATGACATCGTAGTCAAGACGAGGAAAGCCTCCGACCTCCTTTCCAACCTTGAAGCGACATTCCGATGTCTCAAGGCGAAAGGCGTCAAACTCAATCCCGAAAAGTGTGTTTTCGGAGTACCCCGAGGCATGCTCTTAGGGTTCATCGTCTCCGAGCGGGGCATCGAAGCCAACCCAGAGAAGATCGCAGCTATCACCAGCATGGGGCCCATCAAGGACTTGAAAGGCGTACAGAGGGTCATGGGATGCCTCGCGGCTCTGAGCCGCTTCATCTCACGCCTCGGCGAAAGAGGTCTACCTCTGTACCGCCTCTTAAGGAAGGCCAAGTGCTTCACTTGGACCCCTGAGGCCGAGGAAGCCCTCGGGAACCTGAAGGCGCTCCTCACAAAGGCGCCTATCTTGGTGCCCCCAGCTGCCGGAGAAGCCCTCCTGGTCTACGTCGCCGCGACCACTCAGGTGGTTAGCGCCGCGATTGTGGTCGAGAGGCTAGAAGAGGGGCATGTGTTGCCCGTTTAGAGGCCAGTCTACTTCGTCAGCGAGGTGCTGTCCGAAACCAAGATCCGCTACCCACAAGTTCAGAAGCTGTTGTACGCGGTGATCCTGATGCGACGGAAGCTGCGACACTACTTCAAGTCTCATCCGGTAACTGTGGTGTCATCCTTCCCCCTGGGGGAGATCATCCAGTGCCGAGAGGCCTCGGGTAGGATTGCAAAGTGGGCGGTGGAAATCATGGGCGAGACGATCTCGTTCGCTCCTCGGAAGGCCATCAAGTCCCAGGTCTTGGCGGACTTCGTAGCTGAATGGGTCGACACCCAGCTACCGACGGCTCCGATCCAACCGGAGCTCTGGACCATGTTCTTCGATGGGTCGCTGATGAAGACAGGAGCCGGCGCAGGCCTACTCTTCATCTCGCCCCTCAGAAAGCACCTACGCTACGTGCTACGCCTCCATTTCCCGGCATCCAACAATGTGGCTGAGTACGAAGCTCTAGTCAACGGGTTGCAGATCGCCATCGAGCTAGGGGTCCGACGCCTCGACGCTCGCGGTGACTCGCAGCTCGTCATCGACCAAGTCATGAAGAACTCCCACTGCCGCGACCCGAAGATGGAGGCCTACTGCGATGAGGTTCGGCGCCTGGAAGACAAGTTCTACGGGCTCGAGCTCAACCACATCGCTCGGCGCTACAACGAGACTGCGGACGAGCTGGCTAAAATAGCCTCGGAGCGAACGACGGTTCCCCCAGACGTCTTCTCCCGGGATCTGCATCAACCCTCCATCAAGATCGACGACGCGCCCGAGCCCGAGGCACCCTCGGCCCCGCCCGAGGCACCCTCGGCTCAGCCCGAGGCACCCTCGGCCCAGCCCAAGGTATCCTCGGATCATCCCGAGGCACCCTCGGCTCGGCCTGAGGCATCCTCGACTCAACCCGAGGTACCCTCGGCCCCCGAGGGCGAGGCGCTGCACGTCGAGGGGGAGCAAAGCGGGGTCACGCCTGATCAAAACTGGCAGACCCCGTACCTGCAATATCTCCACCGAGGAGAGCTACCCTCCGACCGAGCCGAAGCTCGGCGGGTGACGCGGCGCGCCAAGTCGTTCGTCTTGCTGGGAGATGAGAAGGAGCTCTACCAGCGCAGCCCCTCCGGCATCCTCCAACGGTGCATCTCCATCGCCGAAGGTCAGGAACTCCTGCGAGAGATACACTCGGGGGCTTGCGGCCATCACGCAGTGCCTCGAGCCCTTGTCGGGAATGCTTTCCGGCAAGGCTTCTACTGGTCGACGGCGGTGGCCGACGCCACTAGAATTGTTCGCACCTGCGAAGGGTGTCAGTTTTACGCAAGGCAGACCCACCTGCCCGCTCAGGCTCTACAGACGATACCCATCACCTGGCCTTTTGCTGTGTGGGGTCTGGACCTCGTCGGCCCCTTGCAGAAGGCACCCGGGGGCTACACGCACCTTTTGGTCGCCATCGACAAATTCTCCAAGTGGATCGAGGTCCGACCCCTAAACAGCATCAGGTCCGAGCAGGCGGTGGCGTTCTTCACCAACATCATCCATCGCTTCGGGGTCCTGAACTCCATCATCACCGACAACGGCACCCAGTTCACCGGCAGAAAGTTCCTGGACTTCTGCGAGGATCATCACATCCGGGTGGACTGGGCTGCCGTGGCTCACCCCATGTCAAATGGGCAAGTAGAGCGTGCCAACGACATGATTCTACAAGGGCTCAAGCCTCGGATCTACAACGACCTCAACAAGTTCGGCAAGCGATGGATGAAGGAACTCCCCTCGGTGGTCTGGAGTCTGAGGACAACGCCAAGCCGAGCCACGGGCTTCACGCCGTTCTTCCTAGTCTACGGGGCCGAGGCTGTCTTGCCCATAGACCTGGAATACGGCTCCCCGAGGGCGAGGGCCTACACCGACCAAAGCAACCAAGCTAGCCGAGAAGACTCGCTGGACCAGCTGGAGGAGGCTCGGGACAAGGCCTTACTACACTCGGCGCGATACCAGCAGTCCCTGCGACGCTACCACGCCCGAGGGGTCCGGTCCCGAGACCTCCAGGTGGGCGACCTGGTGCTTCGGCTGCGACAAGACGCCCGAGGGCGGCACAAGCTCACGCCTCCCTAGGAGGGGCCGTTCGTCATCGCCAAAGTTCTGAAGCCCGGAACGTACAAGCTGGCCAACAGTCAAGGCGAGGTCTACGGCAACGCTTGGAACATCCAACAACTACGTCGCTTCTACCCTTAAGATGTTTTCAAGTTGTTCATATACCCCGCGCCCAGTGAAAGTTTAGTCGTCAAGGAAGGGTCGGCCTCGCCTCGGCAAAGCCCGACCCTCCCTCGGGGGCTAAAAGGGGGGGAACCCCCTCTGCGTCAAAATTTTCCTCGAAAAAAGATCTTTTCTGCCAGAAGGTCTTTCGGGCTGTTTGACTACTTCGAAAGTGGATCCTGAAAACGACGGAGTACACGTAAGCAGCCAAGGCTGACCGAGCCGAGGGACTCCTACGCCTCCGGGATACGGATACCTCACTCATCGCCTTCTGCGATAAGTAACTCACGTTCGGATAAGTGATCCCGCGGACCGAACAAGTCTTCACGTTCGGAAGCTCTTCTGCCGAAGAGATTTCTCGAGCCTTCTCGACTGCGTCGGGAACAGAGCCCCATGGACGGGTAAGAGTGCGCGTAAGCGGCAAGGCTGACCGAGCCGAGGGACTCCTACGCCTCTGGGATACGGATACCTCACTCATCACCTTCCGCGAGAAGCAACTCTCGCTCGCACAAACATTTCTGTTACCAACAAAAAGGTCTAGATACTCGAAACAAGAGGAAAGGAGACGCGGCTTTACAATACGGCGAGGGTGTGTTTTGGCCTCGGCGGCCGTAGGGAACACACGCTACAAGACAATCCGATCCTGCAGGCTCGGGTCCTGACGGCTGAAGGGAGCAGCAGCACCCTCGGCATCGACGACACCTTCGGCGAGGTCTGACCTAGCCTCGGACGGTGACGCGGTCTGAAGATCTCCACTCTGAAGGACGACGTCATCGCCACGCCCGGGCCATCGCTGCCAGGGTCTTCTCGGGAATCCGGCCCGAGCAGGTGGCTCGGCCGGTCACCCCGGGGCCTCGGCCAGCTGTCCTCCAAGGACGTCAACCTGTCCCGAGGCCTCGGCTGGTCAATTCCGGCGTCGGTTCCGCTAACGGACGACCCGGCCAGGCTCCGGCCAACCAGGTTTTCTTTTCGAGCCAACTCTGCCTCGGTTCATGTTGACGCCGCTACCCCTGGCCTTGGCTCATCGAAGAGCGGCCGAGGAGTTCCTTTAATTAAGCTAGAGAAGCCTCGGGCAACAAGGCCGACCGAGCCGAGGGACTCCTACGCCTCCGGGATACGGATACCTCACTCGTCACCTTCACACGGGGCGACTCACGCTTGGTGAAGCGGTTCAGACAACCAACAGGCGAGTCTTAGTGCTCGAAAATGAGGAAAAAACACGGCTCCGTGCCGAAAATACATACATGTTCAGGCCCTGACAGCCACAATGAACAAAAACACTGGCATTCAAGGTGCCATTACAAACGGAACTCCGGTTCCACCTCCGCAGGTACGAACAACCCCACGTGACTGGGGGGGGCCTGCGGAGCAATAGAAGACCGACGAACGGCTTGTCGTCGCCCGCCCCAGCAGCGGCAACGACGACGACTTCTGCTCCGGGGGTCCGAACAGCAGCAGCGATGACCTCAGGACGGATGCTGCTGTCAGGAGGCCCCCGCTCGTGCCCAAACTCGAGAGGCAAGGACGGGCAGAAGGCCGTAGAGTTGGAGGTCGGTCCGCGGGTGGCGCCGGCAAACTCGTCGGCGGCGGAACCTCTTCCAGCTGCCGTGACGGGAGGCGGCACCGGGAGCGGCTCCGAAGCCACTCGGCTCAGAGAGCCGGGCACGGTGCAGCTGTCAGCGCCACGGACGACTCCCGCCCTTCCCCCCGATCACTGAGGGAAGGAGCGGGCCACCGCCCACGCAGGGGCCGACCCCAACTCGGCACACTCCCCTCCCCAGCACTAGTGATGAAAATCCTTAGGGCTGAGGGAGGGGCAGAGGCCGTAGCCCGGCTCGCTTTCCCCCACCATCGAACTGGAGGTCACCATCTTGGGTGACCACAGGTGGAGGGGTGCGACCGGGCTGCATGATGAAAATCCTTGAAGCCGAACGATGGCTGAAAGGTGCCAACTCCCACGGAGTTGCGTTCCCCCAACGACGAGGCGGAAAGACGGCGGATCTCCCCCATCCGGGGGCTTGGAAGGTGGAAAGACATGATGCATAAGGGAGCGCGAAGACATGGTCGCCTTCCAAGGGGGTCACCCTCCTTTTAAGGGCGGTTCTCCCTACTCGCGTCCCCAGCCGTCACGGGCTGAGTCTTCTCCAACACACTCCAAGGTCCTCCCCTACGGCGCGGGGGCTGGGTCCCACGCGTCATGCAAGCCGGCTCAGAGCAGAAGAGGCCAAACCGCCGTGCGCGGTGCGCACAACCGCCCAGCGGTTACAAGCGACTCTCCACTTTTGTCTAGACCAACGGGCGAAAGGGCAGGCAGCCATGCAGGCGGCATGCAACCGCGCCAAGTGGGCGCACTTCTCCGACTCCCAACACGCCCAGCATGGAGGCCCAGGCCCACGCGTCATGCAACCGGTGCGCCGGTTGCTACGTGTGAGTAGCTGCATCGCCACCTGCGCCACCACCGCGCCTCCTCGACTGCGGAACCAATACCGCGATTCGAGGCCACCCAGCGCACGACCCAGCGGCTCCAGCCTGGCGCGATGGTCAATACAACTGAAGACGGGCCGGCAGTAATGGCGGTGGCAGGCGGGCAGGTGCAGCGGTCACGTCGTCAGCCAAGCTTACGTCCCATCCGGGGGCAGCGAGAGAACCCTCTCTCACGGCGTGAAGACAACGCGCCCGTGACCCGTTCCTCAAACGGCTCACGCACGCGCAATGGCTACCCTGCGAACTACTCGCCCCGTTGCATCAACTCCGCGGCGGGACACACGGCGCCTCTGGCAGGAGAAGCGAGCGACGCTTCGCCTTCGCCGTAATGACCGCGTCAAAAAAAGGTACGCCGCATCGTTCGATTTCGTATCCTTTTCCGTTTTTCCTCTTTCTCTCTCTTGCAACAGGGACCAGGAAAGGGGGATACCCCGAAAAGGATCCTTCCCTAAGAAGGAACCAGGCTCCGAGCCCCCCTACTGATCAGAGGTTCGAAGGCTGGCCCCCCGGAAGGGTTCGACAGTCGCCTCAGATCGCGTGGGCCCTACACCCACTACTGGTCAGAGGTTCGAAGGCCGGCCCCTCGAAAGGGTTCCACGGCCGCCTCAGGCTACTCGGGCTCTGCGCCCATTACTGATCAGGGGTTCGAAGGCTGGCCCCCGAAGGGTTCACAGCCGCCTCAGACGCCGAGCGAGGGATGACCATGGGTACGTTCGATACATAACCAAGGCTCGGGCTGCGCTCCCGAGGTACCCTAGGACATTTCCGAGACCAGCGGGAGCGATCTTGTAACGGAATCCCATCAGAGGGAGGCATCGAGCCCTCGGACCCCGTCGCCAGGGGACCGGGTCCGGCAGATCACCCGCAGGTACTTTTGGGCGTGCCTCTGGGCCCCTAGCCGACCCCTAACGAACGGGGCACGGACGACCACTCGGATTACCCGCTTGCAGCTCATCGGAGACACCATGTTCGGCGCCCATCGAGGGCAACATGGCGCTTTCCCCCCTCCTCCTTGCGGAAAGGCGACGCAGGGGCGTATGTAAAAAAGCCGAGTCTACCCCTGACCGCCCTCTCGCTCTGTGCAGAGGCTCGGGGGCTGCTCTCGCAAACCCGGCTCTGGCCGAACCGTTGACAGCGTCAACATACCAGCCCGAGAACTTGGGACCCGACCGTGCACCTGGGCTACGGCCAGCTCGCATGAGGGAACGACCAGACCAGCCGAAGCACTACGTGAGGCATTAAGACCTCGAAGGAGTGAAACCACTCCTCCGAGGCCTCGGGGGCCACACCCGACAGGTGCGCTCGCGCGCACCCACCGGAATAAAGCACAACCGAGAAAGGCTGGTCCCCTTGCAAAAAAGTGCGACGAAAGCCTCCAAGCGAGTGCAAACACTCCCTTCGAGGCTCGAGGGCTACTGTCGGGGACCATAATTAGGGGTACCCTCAAGGCTCCTAATTCTCAGCTGGTAACCCCCATCAGCACAAAGCTGCAAAGGCCTGATGGGTGCGATTAAGTCAGGGATCAGTCCAGTCAAGGGACTCGATCACGCCTCACCCGAGCCTAGCCTCGGACAAGGGCAGCCGACCCCGGAGGATTTCCATCTTGCCGGAGGCCCCCCTTCAGCGGCGAACATGTTTCCGGCTCGCCCGAGGCCCTGCCTTCGCCAAGAAGCAACCCTGACCAAATCGCCGCACCGACCGACCGAATCGCAGGAGCATTTAATGCAAAGGTGGCCTGACACCTTTATCCTGACGCACGCCCCCCAGCTGGCAGAGCCAAAGTGACCGCCGTCACTTCGCCACTCCATTGACCGGCCTGGCAGAAGGACAGTGCCGCCTGCGCCACTCCGACTGCGGTGCCACTTGACAGAGTAAGACTGACAGGCAGTCAGGCCCTGCCGAAGGCACCATAGGAAGCTCCGCTTCGCCCGACCTAGGGCTCGGACTCGGGCTAAGTCCCGGAAGACGGCGAACTCCGCCCGACCCCAGGGCTCGAACTCGGGCTAAGTCCTGAAAGACGGCGAACTCCGCCCGACCCAGGGCTCGGACTCGGGCTAAGTCCCGGAAGACGGCGAACTCCACCCAACCCAGGGCTCGGACTCGGGCTAAGTCCCGGAAGACGGCGAACTCCGCCCGACCCAGGGCTCCGACTCGGGCTAAGTCCTGGAAGACGGCGAACTCCGCCCGACCCAGGGCTCGGACTCGGGCTAAGTCCTAGAAGATGACAATCTCCGCTTCGCCCGACCCAGGGCTCGGACTCGGGCTAAGTCCCGGAAGATGGCGAACTCCGCCCGACCCCAGGGCTCGGACTCGGGCTAAGTCCCGGAAGACGGCGAACTCCGCCCGACCCAGGGTATTCATGGTTTATTGTCCTTCTCTGTGGTGGAATTTGCTCCGATACCAACTGTGGCAGAACCACCCGAATTATTCCGGCTTAAGTGCCTAAGTCATGCCTCAAGGGCCGTGACACACTTAAATCGGAATAACCCGTCAGTCCTTCAGATCTAGTCTGATAGAGCCACTTAACCAGGATCAAATTCCACAATCTCACTCGAAGGTGAGTCACAGAAGAAATACAATAAAACAGGAAACCTCAAATTAAGTACTGGATTATTACATAAATCGGAGTTCGAGAGTAGCAAATAAAGTTCATAAAATAAAGTGCAGCGGATAATCGATGTCGTTGGTAATGAGGAAATGGGCAAGGCCTAGCCCACTACTCCTCATGCTCCTCTCCTGCCGGAGCAACATCCCACTCGACCGTCCAACCCGGTGGCAGGGTGGTAGGCCAAGTCACACCATCAACCAAATCCTGCATGGTACCTGCAAAAAGGGTGCCACAAGCAAGGCTGAGTATACTAATACTCAGCTAGACTTACCCGGTGTGAGGAGTCTACTCCTCTACCTCTAGACTATGCAGCTGTTTGGCTGAGGGGTTTGGTTTGCCAAAAGCACTAGCTGTTACTAAAATCAATTTTTAGCTTTTCAAACTTTATCATCATTAACCTAGCTAGATTTGCTCCTTCTAAGCATACATGGTAACAATCATTTAATTCAAACAACAAGTTATCTCATGTAACCTCATTTCACTTCTTACTCGATGCAGTACAAGGAATCAAGCAGTCTCATTAGCTGCGAGAAGCAGACGATTCGAATCGAGTTTTAACCTTGCAAGGTAAACCTAAACACACGGCATGTCAGGGTACTCCGACCCTGCACATGACAACCGTCCCCATTGATCCCCCGTTCGCGTCCAGGCCTCACCGCCTTGGCATACAATGCTTCACTGACCCCGGCTGCCGCCGTGCAGTGACCGCACTTGTACCCACCATAGCTAGCATGGGAGACCCAGTCTCAGGTCGCATGAGGGATAAAGTCCGCGCCCGGCTTCACTCAGGTACTAGGTTTACCGGTCACCATATTTCCCGGCATGTGCTTAGTACGTTCAAAAGCTTGACTCAGGTATCCACACATTAATCCTTAATTCATTTTCCCGTCTCATGGACAAGGCATCCTCCCTGGATCCAAGTCCATAGACCAACATATATCCCATTATCAAGATGAATACAATCAATTCCTGACCTCGCGCGAGTGCTAGAAAAATCACTCGACTTCTACCGAGATCCTGATTAGCAAGCAGCTACTCGACCTAGCATACTAGTATTCATCTCAAAAAGGAATCCTAAGTTCATGCAAACTAGAGGTTTCAAGCAACTCCTACACTTAAGTGCACATTACAATCCTACAAGCATTAAGTGTAGTAAAATAACATAATTAATAGGTTATGCATAAAACCGGGGCTTGCCTTCAATTGCTGGGGCTGCGGGGAGATCCTCAATAGCAGCCTCTGAAGCCTGCTCCTGGTCCTCCTCTTGGACAGGTCCTTGCTCGGGGATGAGCACGTACTCTCCGTCGGCAAGATTACAATCTAATGAATGCAATGCGTAAGATATATGCATGATATGATATGTGCTTTTAGAAGCCACAACTTAAAAAGGTGTATGATCTTTCTTGAGTTAACAAAGTTAACTTTACTTATGCAAGACCCTTGGGTGGTTATACTTGGTAAACTGGTTCAAAGTTAGCTAAGGTAAAAGGTAGGTTAAATTTTGGGGTTCCACTGAATTCTTTTTAAGTCTTAGGGATATATGATAAGTACTCAAGTTAGACTTATTGAGGTGGGGCTTATTTCTTCTTTCCTTTTCTTTTATTCTCTTTAATGTTTTGGAGTCGGTTTGAACTACAAGTTGCCTTTATAAAATTCTAAAAATTCTGCAAAAATTACAGTGGCTTGCTACTGGTGTGTGTTTCTCTTTCTTAAAATTTGGGGATCAGAAAGTGAATAGTTTTCTCTGCACAAAATTATTAAACTCTAGGGTAGAAGGGGTGCTTTGAACTACAACTACTATTTAACAGTGGGTAATTCTTCAGAACTTATTTTTGCTGGCTTTTAGGTGTTATAACATGACTTGATACAAATTTCTAGCCATTAATACCTTTTAATTATTTTTCTATGGTTTTCTCAAGTTTCTAGCCAAATAGGTGCTTTCTACTACCACTATATTTGAAAAATATCAAACAACAGAGTTCTTATTTTTCTTAGTTATTGTTTTGTGCAAGAGCAATCATTCTGAAGTTTGGCATCTTTTTGCTTAAGGTAAGGGGTGGTGTGCATTATTTGAATTAAATGGCCTTTCTCTTAAATCATTAGCAATTGGTAAGAGTTTGCTTCTTTTTCATGGGTTTGCATTTTTCTCTGGTAGTCTACCTCATCATGGACTTAGTTGATTTTTGGTTGCCCATTATCACATTATTTGAGGTTGTTCATGATTTAGTTGGAAAATGCCTTACTATCACTTTGTATTTATTTCCCCTACTTAAAAAGTTGGACTGAGGTGCTCTGTATTTTTGTAGTGGGGCTCTGGTGGTTATAAGTTCACTGGATTTTTGTTAAGCATTTTGGTTATGGTTTTGCCTCTTTAATAATTGATTTTTAGTCTTATTTAGGCTAAAACAAATCATTTTAATTTAAAACTGATCCAAATTAATGGTCTCTGTATTTTTCCTAAGTCCTCTGTTACATATGTAAACTAGGAAAAATAATATTACTCACTGTTCATTAATTTCTAATATCTTTCTGATTTTCTCTAAGTTTTGGACAAAACATCTTTAAATGAGAAACTACATCATAATTTCTAATGCTGGGGTTCCTACTATTTTTAAACAGTGTCTAAAAGAGGTTTGAATACCCACAAATTTTCTTAAGTCTAGCACAGAAGAAAAACTAATTTTCCTTGATTAAATAAGGTTTAGTGGGTTTCTGTTTTTAATTTTAAACTCTAAAATTTTGAACAGAAAGCATAGGGTCTACTATTTTTAAATGATAGATTATAATATACAGAGGCTAGCAAAATTGGTTTGACATTTTTTGATTAAGAATTCATCAAGTTATGAATTTTACAAGTTCTCTGGTTATTTAAAAAGAATAACAGAATCGATTTAAATGAAAACCTACTTTGCACTGGGGTCCCTGGCGGTTTTCTAAGTTTTCTTCGCGAATCAGTCCTCAGGCTACTATTCACCTGAGTCTCTGACATTACAGAAAACCCCTCGGGTTCTACAAAAACCTAACCCGAGGTCCTTCTTCTACCTTAAACAGTAGCCGCGGCGGGGAAAAGGGCGGAGGGGCTTACCGGCGGCGAGACTGTTCCGGTGAAGAGGTCGAGGATGAAGGGGAGGTCTCGGGGATCACAACGGTGTGCGGAACGCCGTCGGAGATGGCCGGAGTCGGTCGGTCCACGCGCGCAGGCGGGGATGCTCGTCGGCGGCGAGGAGACCGGCCTGGTCACGGCGAGATAGTTTAATCAAATGGGTCAGGGAGGTCCACGGGATGCCAGAGAAGTCATGAGCGAGAGGAATTGGGCGGAGACTCACTGGATAGCTCGGTCCACGGGCGACGGCGGAAGACCGAAGTCCGGTGAAGTCAATCTCGGGCCTCCGGTGAAGTCCGGCCGGGTCCGAGGGCTTGGCAAGCTTCACGGGCTACTGGCGGAGCTAGCCGAAGCGCTGGCTTGCCCGGAGGATGGCTGGAGTGGGCTGGCCACGATGGCCGAAGCTCTGGCGGCAATGGCGGGCGGAATTGAGCTCGCCGGAGCTAAGGAAAAGTGGCTGGACGGAGAGGGTGAGTGCGGGGCGAAGTGAGGCGCGCCCGGGGAGGCTTTATAGGCGCGGGCGGGCACGGCCGAGGGCGTGAGCGCGCGGCGGACTTGACTGGACGCCGGAGAGCGCGCTCGCGCGGGTTGGGCGAGCTCTGGCGTGCCGACCAGGGTCGAACACGTGTGCCCGTGCGTTCTGCCCAAGTTCTGGCGCGTGTAGTCGCTCATCCGAGCCTGCTCTCGCCTTGGTCAATGCACAAAACCTCTTCTCCTCCCTACAAGCTACCATTCTTGTGCGGGGGTCATAGGATTTTGCCTACTGGTCGCAGAGATACGGAGCCAGGAAATCTGGTCTGTCTCCCTGCGCAAATCCGAGGCAAATCCAAGGTTTAGTCGTGTCTAGGGCTCGCGTCCCAATGCCATCTTCTGGCACACGACAGAGGGGTTAGTTAGACACATTTTTGTCAATGGGGCCATTAGGATTCGAGTTAGGGATCAAGGTGAACATCCCTGATCTTTGGCTCAAGGTCTGAATTTCAGAAATCTGAAATTCAGAATTCTCATTAAGTCCACACATGGAAAGCTTGATTTGGGGTTTTATTTGAGCTATTTTGGCTAAGCTTTCTCAACCTTTCTTGTTGCCCATTAAATATACTTCAATTTTTATAATTGGCTCAACTCAAAATTTTAAACTTTTCACCCCCTTTTCCTTACTTTTTGAACTTTGCTCATGGGGCTCATTTAGGGTTTTTAAACTAGGGTTGCATAATCTTATCTTTTAAAGGACTCAATTGCTTTGATCATGACACTTTTAAGTATATACTTGGTGACTTCATTATTACTTAAGTTATTTTGATGCTCATGCTTACTTTGGTTCACAGAAAATGTTGGCTCTTGGTTTGGCTTTTTGAGAAAAACCCTGAGTGACACTGGGGTGTCACAGCCTTCCCCCCTTAAAGGAATCTCGTCCCGAGATTCGGGCCAGAGTCCTCCCGGGGTAAAGCGAAGGGTGAGACTGATAGGAAAAAGGGTGATGATTGCCATTATTAGGATAAACTGTTCTTCGAATGTCATTCTCTTTGCAACTTCAGAAGGAAGTCCTTTTAAGTTTTACTTTATAGTTACTTCATTCTGAATTAAGATCATATTTTTGGAAATTAGATTCGAAAGGCAGGAGGAGGGGTTTGGGGGTGATTACGTACCAGCTTCCTTAGGTAGGCAATCGGGGAAGTTGGATCTCAGGAATTCCTTGGTTTCCCAAGTAGCTTCCTCCTCTGAGTGGTTACTCCACTGGACCTTGAACATCTTGATCGATTTAGCCCGAGTTGATCTTTCCTTGCAATCCAGAATCTTGGAGGGGTACTCTTGGTACGATAGATCTGGCTCTATCTCCAATTCTAGCTCTGCTATGATCTCAGTCGGCGATCGAACACACTTCTTCAGCTGAGATACATGGAAAACATTGTGAATGGCAGACATCTTTGAAGGTAACTTCAGCTTGTATGCCACGGGTCCACATGCTTCTATGATCTCATAAGGTCCAATGTAACGAGGAGCTAGTTTGCCTTTGATCCCAAACCTTTGCATTCCCTTGGTGGGTGATACCTTGAGGTATACAAAACTTCCCACCTCGAACTGGAGAGGTTTCCTTCTTCTATCATGATAACTCTTCTGCCTGGCCTGAGCAGCTTCTAGATTCTTCCTGATTAGCTTAACCTTCCTTTCGGCTTCAGTCACTAAATCAGGTCCAAAAACTTCTCTTTCACCAGGCTGAGACCAATTGAGTGGTGTCCTGCACCTTCTTCCATAGAGAGCTTCAAAAGGTGCCATCTTTAGGCTGGATTGATAACTATTGTTATAAGCGAACTCTGCCAAGGAGAGGTGCTTATCCCAGTTCTTGCCACAATCGATCACACAAGCTCTCAGCATATCTTCTAGGATTTGGTTTACCCTTTCCGTCTGACCATCAGTCTGTGGGTGGTAAGCTGAACTCCTGATTAGCTTGGTTCCCAAAGACTTTTGCAATTGTTCCCAAAATCTGGCAACAAATTGGGCTCCTCGGTCAGAAACAATGGTCCGAGGTAATCCGTGCAAACACACGATCCGGTCAATATACAATTCTGCATATCTCTGAGCCTTATCAGTGGTGTGCACAGGAAGAAAATGTGCCACTTTCGTCAATCGGTCCACAATAACCCAAATTGAATCATGATGACGAGTGGTGTTGGGCAGACCCACAATGAAATCCATGCTGATGTCGTCCCACTTCCACGAAGGTACGGGTAGTGGTTGCAAAGCTCCAGCTGACTTCAAGTGGCTTGCCTTTACCCTCTGACAGGTGTCACACTCTGATACATACTGGGCTATCTCCCTCTTCATTCTGGTCCACCAGTACAAAGGCTTCAAATCATGGTACATCTTGGTGCTTCCCGGATGCATAGAGAATTTGGAGAGATGAGCTTCATCCAAAATTTTCCTCTTGAGATCCTGGTCTTTAGGAATTACCAATCTGCTTTTGAACCATAACACACCCTTTTCATCCTGGCGGAAACAATTATACTTCTCAACCTTCTGATGGAGATTCTTCTTGATAATCTGCACTCCCTTGTCACTGAGCTGGGCCATGATGATCTGGTCTTGCAAAGCTGGCTCAACAGAAACGTGAGACAAAGAACCAGAAGGAATCACTTCAATTTGCATCTTGCTCAACTCATCACACAAGGTGTTAATGCGAGAATCCATCAGAACACAGTTGCACTGCAACTTCCGACTCAAGGCATCAGCTACCACATTAGCCTTCCCTGGGTGATAATGTACCTCCAGGTCATAATCCTTGATCAGCTCTAGCCATCTTCTCTGCCTCATGTTAAGATCAGCCTGAGTAAAAATGTACTTAAGGCTCTTATGATCAGTGAAGATGTTGCAGTGGGTTCCCATTAGATAGTGCCTCCACATCTTCAATGCATGAACCACTGCTGCTAACTCAAGGTCATGAGTGGGATAATTTTGCTCATGAGGCCTGAGTGCTCTTGAAGCATAAGCAATGACTCAGTTGTCTTGCATCAAGACACAACCTAGCCCGGTGCCCGAGGCATCACAATATACATCAAAAGGTTTGCTGCTGTCGGGTTGCGCCAATATTGGTGCTGTGGTCAGATGCTGCCTTAATGCATGGAAGGCATCTTCGCACTTCTGACTCCACACAAATTTTACTTCTTTCTTCAGCAACTCAGTAATAGGCTTCGCAATTCGAGAGAAGTCTGGAATAAATCTTCGGTAATAACCAGCTAATCCCAGAAAACTCCGAATCTGGCGAACAGTCGTTGGTGGCTTCCAGTTCATCACCTCTTGGAAATTGGGGTCGTTCCCGGTTGCAACTCGATGGCGAATTCAATATCCCGATCCGGTGGCATTCCTGGCAATTCATCAGGAAAGACATCTGCATACTCACAGACCACTGGGATCTTCTTCAGGGGTATCTCCGTCATAGAGAAAGCACATGACTGAGAAGAACCCTGACTAGGCAAAATCAAAGTGAAATTCCCGCAGAAAGGAGAATTAACTTCCACGGTACGGTTGGCTACATCAAGCACAACTTGGTGCAAGGTCATCCAATTTGCCCCTAGAATAATGTCCACATTTTCCAATCCCAACACAAGAAGAGTGGTTTTGATAATGTGGCTTCCCAGTTGAATAGGCACACTTTGGTTTAATTGATTAGTTGCAATTTTACCCCTAGGTGTGACTATCATGAATGACCCTTTTGAGTGAGAGAATGGCAGTTTGCAATTAGCACTGAACCTTTGGCTAATGAAACTATGGGATGCACCAGAATCAAATAGAATTAAAGCAGGTTGATTATAAACTGAAAAGATACCAGTCATGATAGGAGCTCCTTCTGGCACTTCCTCTAGAGCAGTGAAGTTGAGCTTCCCTTGCCTGACTTGCACCTTCTGCTTTCTTCCCTTTTCTTGATTTGGTGCTGGCATCTGCCTCTGCTGGTTCCTAGGACAATTCTTGGCATAGTGGCCCACATTGCCACAAGTGAAACACTTGTTCCCATTGCCCTAGCGGAACTGCTGCTGCTGCGGAGGCTGATTGTTCCTTGGGGCGGGAGCTGGGTAGCGGTTGGGTGCCGGCTGCTGCTGAGGTGGCCTGATCACCCATCTGCCTGCCTGCTGCGGAAAACCTCTGCTCTGATTGTGAGAAACAATCCGGAACCTCTGAGCCTGAGCGGAGGGTGCTGCCATTGGTGCCTTTCTCTTCTTCTCTGCCCGGTGAGCAACAATGCAATCCTCCTGGGAGATGGCCATATTGACCAACTCATTGAAGCTATCAGCCCGGACAGTGTTGAGTCGTTCCCGCAGCTTGGTATTGAGACCCCTGCGGAAGCGATCCCTCTTTCTCTCATCAGAATCAGCATGATACCCTGCATACTGGCATAAGTCGTTGAAGGCTTGCGCATACTACAGTACCGTGCGGGTTCCTTGATTGAGGGCCAGAAATTCATTCAACTTCCGATCAAGAATGCCAGCTGGAATGTGGTGTCCTCTGAAGGCAGTCTTGAATTCCTCCCAAGATACCTCACGATCATCAGGGAGCATAGCACGGAAGTGATCCCACCAAGTCCGAGCAGATCCGCGAAGCTGCTGCGCGGCGAAGCGGGTCTTGGTAGCATCAGGGCAGTCTCCCGCGAGGAGGGGAAACTTGGACTCGACGACGCGAAGCCATACGTCGGTGTCCAACGGATCCTCTGCCTTGGCGAACAAGGGCGGCTGCGTGCTCAGAAACTCCTGGTATGTTGCCATAGCCGGAGGTCGCTGAGGCTGGCCTCCACCATGCTGCTGGGGGTGGGGCTGGCGCTGCAAGAGCTGTCGCAGAATCTCATTCTGCTGGGCCATCAGCTCCTGCACTGTGGGAGCTGGAGGAGGTGGCGGGGGAACTTGCTCGTTCTGCCCGCGACGCTGCCTAGCTGCCATCTGAAAACAGAGACTGTCGCCATTGTTATCCCAACTCACAATTTCGAACGGCAAGATATCATTTCATATGGAAAAAAATGCCATAGTCATAATATTAGGTTCGAAATGAAGATAACATGGTGACAAAGATCCCACAGATTCCAAAGGTTCACAGGGTTACATTAATCAGGGGAAAGTACCCACAAGCCTAGTACAAAATGTGATACTACTAAGCTCGCATAGGTTTCTATCCACCTAAAAACGTCGAAGCGACTGCTTAACCCTGAGCGGTGGAAGCGACACTGGATACGGGTGAAGGGGGCATCACGGAGGTAGTCCCATTGGCACCAGGGGCTGGTCCTAGCTCCTCGGGAGCCTCTTCTCCCTCGCTTCCCACTTCATTGGCCTCCATCTCCAGGTGGTGCATGTCCAAGTGGTCATTTGCTTCCTCGAGTTCCCTCTGCACATCGTGAAGCTGGTTCTCCAAGACATCAATAGTGTTGTCTCGGATCTCCACTTGCTGCTCCAGGGTAGCGATACGCTGGCTCAGCCTCTCCACCTGCAGATCCTTTTCCACCAACTCTGTGGATAGGTCGACCACAAAATCTTCCCGACTGTCGAGAGTGAGCTTGGCAGTCCGAGCGGTGTTAGCAAGAAGTGTCATAGCATCGCTCTGAAGGGCCTGAAGGCGGTACAGCGCACTCATGCACTGAACAGTGACCCTCCCAACCAAGTCAGGATACATTGCCCACACATCCTTCACATGGCTCACGCGGTTACACCACATGGGATCATCCTTCTTCTCAGCAGGGAAGAGTCCCAAGGGGTGCATCACCATCTCCAGGGGATGGTAGCCACAGAAAGTCGTCAGAGCCTTCATGGCTGCTGCCTCAACGGTGTCGTCCGTCCTGAGTCCGATCGTCTCAGAGTCAAGAGAACGCCAACCCGGCTGAAGGGGATGAGCCTCCAAAGTCAGCCAGACCCGACAACGAGGTACCCGATGCTCCTCATACAACTGCACCGTGTACAAAGGGGGCGTAGGGTAACCGGCGGAGTTAAGCACTTCCCACAAGATGGAGGGAAAGCCATCACGAGAAAGGAAGTCAGAACTGAAACGAGAGTCTCCTCCACTGGCGGGGGTGGGTGAATTCATCTGCGGAAGGGAATCAAAGATAAAGATTATGGTGGAAGGAAAAAGAAAAAGAGAGCCCGGATGGTTTTAAAGAAAAAGGGGTTAGCTCAAATTTTAATTCCTCTTTATGTTTTATAATGCATGCATGCTGGAAGAAACGTTACCTCTCAAAAAGAAAATAGGGTGCCTTTTTAGGGCATCCTAAAATATAAGTATTGGCCCACGGGGCCTAATTAATTAGCCACCTATTTCCCTCTATGCATAAGGCCTTTCGTTCTAGGTCTAGCGGTCTAGTCCTGACGATCCTTAGCAGTTTCTAAGCAAGTTTTAGGTTTTGAAAATTGGTATTCATGGTTTATTGTCCTTCTCTGTGGTGGAATTTGCTCCGATACCAGCTGTGGCAGAACCACCCGAATTATTCCAGCTTAAGTGCCTAAGTCATGCCTCAAGGGCCGTGACACACTTAAATCGGAATAACCCGTCAGTCCTTCAGATCTAGTCTGATAGAGCCACTTAACCAGGATCAAATTCCACAATCTCACTCGAAGGTGAGTCACAGAAGAAATATAATAAAACAGGAAACCTCAAATTAAGTACTGGATTATTACATAAATCAGAGTTCGGGAGTAGCAAATAAAGTTCATAAAATAAAGTGCAGCGGATAATCGATGTCGTTGGTAATGAGGAAATGGGCAAGGCCTAGCCCACTACTCCTCATGCTCCTCTCCTGCCGGAGCAACATCCCACTCGACCGTCCAACCCGGTGGCAGGGTGGTAGGCCAAGTCACACCATCAACCAAATCCTGCATGGTACCTGCAAAAAGGGTGCCACAAGCAAGGCTGAGTATACTAATACTCAGCTAGACTTACCCGGTGTGAGGAGTCTACTCCTCTACCTCTAGACTATGCAGCTGTTTGGCTGAGGGGTTTGGTTTGCCAAAAGCACTAGCTGTTACTAAAATCAATTTTTAGCTTTTCAAACTTTATCATCATTAACCTAGCTAGATTTGCTCCTTCTAAGCATACATGGTAACAATCATTTAATTCAAACAACAAGTTATCTCATGTAACCTCATTTCACTTCTTACTCGATGCAGTACAAGGAATCAAGCAGTCTCATTAGCTGCGAGAAGCAGACGATTCGAATCGAGTTTTAACCTTGCAAGGTAAACCTAAACACAATGCATGTCAGGGTACTCCGACCCTGCACATGACAACCGTCCCCATTGATCCCCCGTTCGCGTCCAGGCCTCACCGCCTTGGCATACAATGCTTCACTGACCCCGGCTGCCGCCGTGCAGTGACCGCACTTGTACCCACCATAGCTAGCATGGGAGACCCAGTCTCAGGTCGCATGAGGGATAAAGTCCGCGCCCGGCTTCACTCAGGTACTAGGTTTACCGGTCACCATATTTCCCGGCATGTGCTTAGTACGTTCAAAAGCTTGACTCAGGTATCCACACATTAATCCTTAATTCATTTTCCCGTCTCATGGACAAGGCATCCTCCCTGGATCCAAGTCCATAGACCAACATATATCCCATTATCAAGATGAATACAATCAATTCCTGACCTCGCGCGAGTGCTAGAAAAATCACTCGACTTCTACCGAGATCCTGATTAGCAAGCAGCTACTCGACCTAGCATACTAGTATTCATCTCAAAAAGGAATCCTAAGTTCATGCAAACTAGAGGTTTCAAGCAACTCCTACACTTAAGTGCACATTACAATCCTACAAGCATTAAGTGTAGTAAAATAACATAATTAATAGGTTATGCATAAAACCGGGGCTTGCCTTCAATTGCTGGGGCTGCGGGGAGATCCTCAATAGCAGCCTCTGAAGCCTGCTCCTGGTCCTCCTCTTGGACAGGTCCTTGCTCGGGGATGAGCACGTACTCTCCGTCGGCAAGATTACAATCTAATGAATGCAATGCGTAAGATATATGCATGATATGATATGTGCTTTTAGAAGCCACAACTTAAAAAGGTGTATGATCTTTCTTGAGTTAACAAAGTTAACTTTACTTATGCAAGACCCTTGGGTGGTTATACTTGGTAAACTGGTTCAAAGTTAGCTAAGGTAAAAGGTAGGTTAAATTTTGGGGTTCCACTGAATTCTTTTTAAGTCTTAGGGATATGATAAGTACTCAAGTTAGACTTATTGAGGTGGGGCTTATTTCTTCTTTCCTTTTCTTTTATTCTCTTTAATGTTTTGGAGTCGGTTTGAACTACAAGTTGCCTTTATAAAATTCTAAAAATTCTGCAAAAATTACAGTGGCTTGCTACTGGTGTGTGTTTCTCTTTCTTAAAATTTGGGGATCAGAAAGTGAATAGTTTTCTCTGCACAAAATTATTAAACTCTAGGGTAGAAGGGGTGCTTTGAACTACAACTACTATTTAACAGTGGGTAATTCTTCAGAACTTATTTTTGCTGGCTTTTAGGTGTTATAACATGACTTGATACAAATTTCTAGCCATTAATACCTTTTAATTATTTTTCTATGGTTTTCTCAAGTTTCTAGCCAAATAGGTGCTTTCTACTACCACTATATTTGAAAAATATCAAACAACAGAGTTCTTATTTTTCTTAGTTATTGTTTTGTGCAAGAGCAATCATTCTGAAGTTTGGCATCTTTTTGCTTAAGGGAAGGGGTGGTGTGCATTATTTGAATTAAATGGCCTTTCTCTTAAATCATTAGCAATTGGTAAGAGTTTGCTTCTTTTTCATGGGTTTGCATTTTTCTCTGGTAGTCTACCTCATCATGGACTTAGTTGATTTTTGGTTGCCCATTATCACATTATTTGAGGTTGTTCATGATTTAGTTGGAAAATGCCTTACTATCACTTTGTATTTATTTCCCCTACTTAAAAAGTTGGACTGAGGTGCTCTGTATTTTTGTAGTGGGGCTCTGGTGGTTATAAGTTCACTGGATTTTTGTTAAGCATTTTGGTTATGGTTTTGCCTCTTTAATAATTGATTTTTAGTCTTATTTAGGCTAAAACAAATCATTTTAATTTAAAACTGATCCAAATTAATGGTCTCTGTATTTTTCCTAAGTCCTCTGTTACATAAGTAAACTAGGAAAAATAATATTACTCACTGTTCATTAATTTCTAATATCTTTCTGATTTTCTCTAAGTTTTGGACAAAACATCTTTAAATGAGAAACTACATCATAATTTCTAATGCTGGGGTTCCTACTATTTTTAAACAGTGTCTAAAAGAGGTTTAAATACCCACAAATTTTCTTAAGTCTAGCACAGAAGAAAAACTAATTTTCCTTGATTAAATAAGGTTTAGTGGGTTTCTGTTTTTAATTTTAAACTCTAAAATTTTGAACAGAAAGCATAGGGTCTACTATTTTTAAATGATAGATTATAATATACAGAGGCTAGCAAAATTGGTTTGACATTTTTTGATTAAGAATTCATCAAGTTATGAATTTTACAAGTTCTCTGGTTATTTAAAAAGAATAACAGAATCGATTTAAATGAAAACCTACTTTGCACTGGGGTCCCTGGCGGTTTTCTAAGTTTTCTTCGCGAATCAGTCCTCAGGCTACTATTCACCTGAGTCTCTGACATTACAGAAAACCCCTCGGGTTCTACAAAAACCTAACCCGAGGTCCTTCTTCTACCTTAAACAGTAGCCGCGGCGGGGAAAGGACGGAGGGGCTTACCGGCGGCGAGACTGTTCCGGTGAAGAGGTCGAGGATGAAGGGGAGGTCTCGGGGATCACAACGGTGTGCGGAACGCCGTCGGAGATGGCCGGAGTCGGTCGGTCCACGCGCGCAGGCGGGGATGCTCGTCGGCGGCGAGGAGACCGGCCTGGTCACGGCGAGATAGTTTAATCAAATGGGTCAGGGAGGTCCACGGGATGCCAGAGAAGTCATGAGCGAGAGGAATTGGGCGGAGACTCACTGGATAGCTCGGTCCACGGGCGACGGCGGAAGACCGAAGTCCGGTGAAGTCAATCTCGGGCCTCCGGTGAAGTCCGGCCGGGTCCGAGGGCTTGGCAAGCTTCACGGGCTACTGGCGGAGCTAGCCGAAGCGCTGGCTTGCCCGGAGGATGGCTGGGGTGGGCTGGCCACGATGGCCGAAGCTCTGGCGGCAATGGCGGGCGGAATTGAGCTCGCCGGAGCTAAGGAAAAGTGGCTGGTCGGAGAGGGTGAGTGCGGGGCGAAGTGAGGCGCGCCCGGGGAGGCTTTATAGGCGCGGGCGGGCACGGCCGAGGGCGTGAGCGCGCGGCGGACTTGACTGGACGCCGGGGAGCGCGCTCGCACGGGTTGGGCGAGCTCTGGCGTGCCGACCAGGGTCGAACACGTGTGCCCGTGCGTTCTGCCCAAGTTCTGGCGCGTGTAGTCGCTCATCCGAGCCTGCTCTCGCCTTGGTCAATGCACAAAACCTCTTCTCCTCCCTACAAGCTACCATTCTTGTGTGGGGGTCATAGGATTTTGCCTACTGGTCGCAGAGATACGGAGCCAGGAAATCTGGTCTGTATCCCTGCGCAAATCCGAGGCAAATCCAAGGTTTAGTCGTGTCTAGGGCTCGCGTCCCAATGCCATCTTCTGGCACACGACAGAGGGGTTAGTTAGACACATTTTTGTCAATGGGGCCATTAGGATTCGAGTTAGGGATCAAGGTGAACATCCCTGATCTTTGGCTCAAGGTCTGAATTTCAGAAATCTGAAATTCAGAATTCTCATTAAGTCCACACATGGAAAGCTTGATTTGGGGTTTTATTTGAGCTATTTTGGCTAAGCTTTCTCAACCTTTCTTGTTGCCCATTAAATATACTTCAATTTTTATAATTGGCTCAACTCAAAATTTTAAACTTTTCACCCCCTTTTCCTTACTTTTTGAACTTTGCTCATGGGGCTCATTTAGGGTTTTTAAACTAGGGTTGCATAATCTTATCTTTTAAAGGACTCAATTGCTTTGATCATGACACTTTTAAGTATATACTTGGTGACTTCATTATTACTTAAGTTATTTTGATGCTCATGCTTACTTTGGTTCACAGAAAATGTTGGCTCTTGGTTTGGCTTTTTGAGAAAAACCCTGAGTGACACTGGGGTGTCACACGTCCCATCTGGCTCGCCCCGCCAGATAGGCAATGATGGCGCCCTGCATACTCTGTGACGACGGCGGCTCTCAGCCCCCTTACGGAAGCAAGAGGACGTCAGCAAGGATTCAACCGCTCCGACAGCAGTCCCTCCGCCAGGCTCCATCGTTCCTCCGACGGCCACGACATCACACCAGCTGGGTGCCAAAATCTCTCCGGCTGACACAACGGTATGTACTTAGGGCGCTAGCTCTCCTCCGCTAGACACGTAGCACTCTGCTACACCCCCCATTGTACACCTAGATCCTCTCCTTACGCCTATAAAAGGAAGGACCAGGGCCCTCTTAGAGAGGGTTGGCCGCGCGGGGACGAGGACGAGAACAGGCGCTCGCTGGAGGCCGCTCGCTCCCTCTCCCGCGTGGACGCTTGTAACCCCCTACTGCAAGCGCACCCGACCTAGGCGCGGGACGAACACGAAGGCCGCGAGATTCCCACCTCTCTCACGCCGGTCTCCGGCCGCCTCGCTCTCCCCCCTTCGCGCTCGCCCTCGCGCTCAACCATCTGGGCTGGGGCACGCGGCGACATTCACTCATCGGCTCAGGGACCCCCCCGGTCTCGAAACGCCGACATATAGCTTCGCCCCTGACAAAATCTAATTAAGATTGTGTCCCTCATCTCAAGAAAAAAAATTGGAGGGTATTTCGCCAGATCTGCGATGGGAGGAAGAAGGACCACAACATGTACCCAGTGTGAAAGTTATGTACCTCAAACTTGGATTAGCCGATGAGGATGAACGAGAAAACATAGAGAGGGAGAGGATGCTTGCAACCGTACAAGTCATGGAAATAATCTAGATGAGTTTGCGACTGATGGCTCAGCCGCCATGCCTTGTGATGATTTTTTGCCACATGAGACTAGAGTTTTGTATGACTCAAACCATCTGGTGACAGAGGTTGACAGCTTGTATGCATCTATGACCGAATTTAGGCTGGCAATGAGACAATATGCAATAGATGAAGAGTTTGAGTTGGGCATTGAGGTTAGTACCCCGAAGAAATACAGAGGCTATTGTCGTGGAGGCGACTGTCCTTAGAGCGTAAATGCAAGATTTGAGAGGGATGGTTCACCGACCATTATTGTATGTTTTTGCCTATCAAGAGCTTTACATTTATTTACTTCTGTTGTTGTTGCCTTTGAAGTCTTATGCATTGCTAATTGAAAGGGAAATAGTCTCAACATTTCCTCTAATCGATTTTGATGTTCGACAACCATCACAAACCTTGTGGACTAATCAGTTTGCCTAGTTGATCATCTCACAGGTGCATAAGTTCATCTACAACTATTCTAAAGTCAACTGTCCGGAATAACGTAGATTATTCCGGACAGGAGAAGCTTTTTAGAAAAACACCTATGCGCGGACCGTCTGGGCCCTTAAGGCGGACCGTCCGCGGCACTTGGGTGAGCCTCGGACAGAACCACTGCAAAAACACAAGTCTACACTACAGACCATCCGATGGAGAAGCAAGCACCGTCCTAGACCAAGCGCGGACCGTCCGGCCTTAGGCGTGGACCGTTCGGTCGGTGAAGAACCAGAAAAACCCAAAGGTGACGGGTTCGGTAAAATGAATTATAACGTCCTCGCGGACCGTCTGGGGTGCACGACCGGACCGTCCATGACTGCGGTACCTGACATCTGACGACACATTTAATGCATAGTAGTCGTTGATATAGCTGTTACTACTGACTGTTGCGATTTCAGCCGTTGATGTGTAGGGGCGGTCCGTCCGGACCAGGGGCACGGACCATCCGTGGTTGGCAGAAATGGAGCAATAGCTAGGAAGTGGTTGGGGGCTACAAATACAACCCCAACCACCTCCATTCACAACACAAAAAGCACTCCAATCCTCTACATTCAATACAAGAGCTAGCAATCCATTCAAAGACACCATCAAAGCTTCCAATCTCTCCAAGTTTCATAATTAAGACAAGTGATCATTAGTGATTAGTGACTTAAGAGAGAGAGTGATCTGTGTGTTATTTGTCACTCTTGTTGCTTGGCTTTTTGCAATCGTGCTTTCTTCTTCCTCATTCTTGTTCTCAAGCAACTTGTAATCAAAGCAAGAGACACCAAGTATGTGGTGGTCCTTGTGGGGTCTAAGTTACTCATTTGATTAAGGAGAAAGCTCACTCGGTCTAAGTGACCGTTTGAGAGAGGGAAAGGGTTGAAAGAGACCCGGTCTTTGTGACCACCTCAAACGGGGACTAGCTTCTTTGGAACCGAACCTCGGTAAAAAAACCACCGTGTTCATCCACTTTATTTCTTGGTTGATTTGTTTTCCCCCTCTCTCCCAGACTTGAATTTAGTTCTAACGCTAACCCCGTCTTGTAGTGTGTGCTTAAGTTTATAATTTTCAGATTCCGCCTATTCACCCCCCTCTTTAGGCGACTTTCAATTAGTATCAGAGCCCGGTACTTCATTAGAGTCTAACCACTCGAAGTGATGTCGGGAGATCACGCCAGGAGGGAGATCGTGACCGGCGACAAGCCCACAAGCCACGGGAAGGCTCCATCAAGGGAGTCTGGTGCCGAAGGCAAGGAGGAATCCCCTCCCCACGTCAAGTCACATCGGAGTGGCGACAAGAAGAAGAAGATGAAGAAAGTGGTCTACTACGAGACTGATTCTTCATCGCCCTCCACCTCTGACTCCGACGTGGCGTCCGTCACTTCTAAGCACCATGAGCGCAAGAAGTATAGTAAGATGTCACTTTGTTATCCCCGTATTTCTAAGCGCGCTCCTTTACTTTCCGTTACATTAGGCAAACCACCATTCTTTGATGGTGAGGATTATTGTATGTGGAGTGACAAAATGAGGCATCACCTAACCTCACTCCACGCAAGCATATGGGACATTGTTGAGTTTGGAGCGCAGGTACCTACGGTGGGGGACGAGGGCTACGACTCGGACGAGGTTGCCCAAATTCGGCACTTTAACTCCCAAGCTACTAATATACTCCTCGCCTCTCTATGTTGAGAGGAGTATAATAAAGTGCAAGGGTTAAAGAGCGCCAAGGAGATTTGGGACGTGCTCAAGACCGCACACGAAGGAGATGAGGTGACCAAGATCACCAAGCGGGAGACGATCGAGGGGGAGCTCGGTCGATTCGTCCTCAACCAAGGAGAGGAGCCACAAGCTATGTACAACCGGCTCAAGACCTTGGTGAACCAAGTGCGCAACCTCGGGAGCACAAAATGGGATGACCATGAAATGGTCAAGGTTATTCTTAGATCACTCGTATTTCGCAATCCCACTCAAGTTCAATTAATACGTGGTGATCCTAGATACAAGCTAATGTCTCCCAAGGAAGTGATAGGAAAGTTTGTGAGCTTTGAATTGATGATCAAAGGCTTCAAACAAATCATCAACTTGGAGCAAGGCGGCACCTCCACACCCAAGGTGCAACCCATCTCATTCAAAGCGATAGAGGAGAAGAAAGAAGAGTCTACACCAAGTAGGCTCCCCATCGACGCCTCCAAGCTTGACAACGAGGAAATGGCGCTCATCATCAAGAGCTTTCGCCAAATCCTCAAGCAAAGGAAGGGGAAAGATTACAAGCCCCGTTCCAAAAGGGTGTGCTACAAATATGGTAAGCCCAGTCATTTTATCGCTAAATGTCCTATGTCTAGTGATAGTGACAGGGGCGACAACAAGAAGGGAAAGAGGAAGGAGAAGAAGAAGTACTACAAGAAGAAGGGCGGCATGCCCACGTATGTCAGGAATGGGACTCCGACGAGAGCTCCACCGACTCCTCCAATGAGGATGCCGCCAACATCGCCGTCAACAAAGAGCCTCCTCTTCCCCAACGTCGGCCACAAGTGCTTCATGGCAAAGGACGACAAAAAGAAGAAGGTAAAATCTAGAGCCTCCATTAAATATACAACATCTAGTGATGATGGTAGCTCTAGTGAAGATGAGGATGATTTGCTCACACTTTTTGCCAACCTTAACATGCAACAAAAGGAAAAATTAAATGAATTAATAGGAGCTATTCATGAGAAGGATGAACTTTTGGATAGCGAAGAGGAATTCCTTATTAAGGAAAACAAGAAGCATGTTAAAGTAAAAAATGCTTATGCTCAGGAAGTAGAGAAAAATGAAAATTTGACTAAGGAGCTTAGCATTTGCCATGACACTATTTCCAACCTTAGAACTGAGAATGCTAGTTTGATTGCTAAGGTTGAAAAATTAAATGCTTATAATGATTTAATTGTCAGTCTTATAAATGAAAATGCTAGTTTAATTGCTAAGATTGATAAATTGAATGAATCAATTTCTAGCCTTAAAACTGAGAATGATAAATTAATTTCTAAGGCTAAAGATTTAAATGTTTGCAATGATTCTATTTCTAGTCTTAGAAATGAGAATGCTATTTTACATGCTAAGGTTGATGAACTTAATGCTTGCAAACCATCTACATCTACTGTTCAGCATATTTCCATTTGTACTAGATGTAGAGATATTGATGTTGATGCTATCCATGATAACCTTGCTTTAATTAAATAACAAAATGATCACATAGCTTAACTAACTGCTAAAATAAATGAGCATGAAATTGAGAATAAAAAATGTAAATTTGCTAGAAGCATGCTCTATAGTGGGAGACGCCCTGGCATTAAGGATGACATTGGTTTCTAATAGGGAAGCAACGTCAAGCTTAATGCCCCTAAAAGATTGTCTAACTTTGTTAAGGGCAAGGCTCCCATGGTTCAGGATAATGAGGGCTATATTTTATATCCTGAAAATTATCCCGAACACAAAATTAGGAGAATTCATGCTAGAAAATCTCATTATGTTTCTCACCATGCTTTTATGTATAAGAATGAGGCATCTAGCTCTAGGCATTCTACCCATGTTAAAATGCCTAAAAAGAAATCTCCTACTGCATCAAACGAGCCTAATATTTCATTTAAGACTTTTGATGCATCTTATGTGCTTACTAACAAATCAAGCAAAATAGTTGCCAAATATGTTGGGGGCAAACACAAGGGCTCCAAGACTTGTGTTTGGATACCCAAGGTGCTTGTTTCTAATGTGAAAGGACCCAAGACTGTTTGGATACCTAAGAACAAGGCCTACATTGTTTTGCAGGTTTATGCATCCGGGGGCTCAAGCTGGATCATTGATAGTGGATGCACAAACCATATGACTGGGGAGAAAAGAATGTTCTCCTCCTACGAGAAAAACGAAGATCCCCAACGAGCTATTACATTCGGGGATGGAAATCAAGGTTTGGTCAAAGGACTTGGTAAAATTGCAATATCACCAAACCATTCAATTTCTAATGTTTTTCTTGTAGATTCATTAGATTACAATTTGCTTTCTGTTTCTCAATTATGCAATATGGGCTACAACTGTCTTTTTACAGATATAGGTGTTACTGTCTTTAGAAGAAGTGATGATTCAGTAGCATTTAAGGGAGTGTTAGAGGGTCAGCTATACTTAGTTGATTTTAATATAGCTGAACTCAACACTTGCTTAATTGCTAAGACTAATATGGGTTAGCTCTGGCATCGCCGACTAGCCCATGTTGGAATGAAGAATCTTCACAAACTTCTAAAGGGAGAACACATTTTGGGACTAACAAATGTTCATTTTGAGAAAGACAGGGTTTGTAGCGCATGTCAAGCAGGAAAGCAAGTTGGTGCTCACCATCCACACAAAAACATCATGACAACGGATAGGCCGCTCGAGCTACTCCACATGGATCTATTCGGCCCGATCGCTTATATAAGCATCGGCGGGAGTAAGTACTGTCTGGTTATTGTGGATGATTATTCTCGCTTCACTTGGGTATTCTTTTTGTAGGAAAAATCTCAAACCCAAGAGACCTTAAAGGGATTCCTGAGACGGGCTCAAAATGAGTTTGGCTTAAGGATCAAAAAGATAAGAAGCGACAATGGGACGGAGTTCAAGAACTCTCAAATTGAAGGCTTCCTTGAGGATGAAGGTATCAAGCATGAGTTCTCTTCTCCCTACACACCTTAACAAAATGGTGTAGTGGAGAGGAAGAATAGAACTCTACTGGACATGGCAAGAACCATGCTTGATGAATACAAGACTCCGGACCGGTTTTGGGTCGAGGCGATTAACACCGCCTGCTACTCCATCAACCGGCTCTACCTTTACCGAATCCTCAAGAAGACATCATACGAACTCTTCATCGGTAAAAAGCCCAATGTTTCATATTTTAGAGTCTTTGGGAGTAAATGTTTTATTCTAGTTAAAAGAGGTAGAAAATCTAAATTTGCTCCTAAGACTGTAGAAGGCTTTTTACTTGGTTACGACTCAAACACAAGGGCATATAGAGTCTTCAACAAATCCACTGGATTAGTTGAGGTTTCTTCTGACATTGTGTTTGATGAGACTAATGGCTCCCAAGTGGAGCAAGTTGATCTTGATGAATTAGATGATGAAGAGGCTCCATGCGTCGCACTAAAGAACATGTCCATTGGGGATGTGTGTCCTAAAGGATCCGAAGAGCCCACTCAAGCACAAGATCAACCATCATCTTCAAATCAAGCATCTCCACCAACTCAAGATGAGGATCAAGCTCAAGACAATGAAGATGAAGATCAAGAGGATGAGCCGCCTCAAGAGAAGAACAATGATCAAGGGGGAGATGACAATAATCAAGACAAGGAAGATGATCAAGAAGTACAGGGTCAAAGACTGCCACACCCAAGAGTCCACCAAGCGATTCAAAGAGATCACCCCGTCAACTCCATTCTTGGGTAGAGGATGCACTAAGAGATTCGGATTGGGTGCTGGCAATGCAAGAGGAGCTCAACAACTTCATGAGGAATGAGGTATGGCATCTAGTTCCACGTCTTAATCAAAATGTTGTAGGTACCAAATGGGTATTCCGCAACAAGCAAGACAAGCATGGTGTGGTGACAAGGAACAAAGCCCGACTTGTGGCCAAGGGTTATTCATAAGTCGAAGGTTTGGATTTCGATGAAACCTTTGCACCCGTAGCTAGGCTTGAATCAATTTGCATATTACTTGCCTATGCTACTTACTATGGCTTCAAGCTTTATCAAATGGACGTGAAGAGTGCCTTCTTCAATGGACCTATCAAGGAAGAGGTCTACGTAACAACCTTCCAGCTTTGAAGATAGTGAGTACCCTAACCATGTATATAAGCTCTCAAAGGCGCTCTATGGGCTTAAGCAGACACCAAGAGCATGGTATGAATGCCTGCGAGATTTTCTTATCACTAATGGCTTCAAAGTCGGAAAAGTCGATCCTACACTCTTTACTAAAACTGTTGCAAAGGATTTGTTTGTATGCCAAATTTATGTTGATGATATCATATTTGGGTCTACTAACAAATCTACATGTGAAGAGTTTAGTAGGATTATGATTCAGAAAATTGAGATGTCTATGATGGGGGAGTTGAAGTATTTCTTAGAATTTCAAATCAAGCAACTCCAAGAAGGCACCTTAATCAGCCAAACGAAGTATATTCAAGACATTCTTAAGAAGTTTGGAATGAAGGATGCCAAGCCCATCAAGACACCCATGGGAACCAATGGGAATCTCGACCTGGACACGGGAGGTAAGTCCGTAGATCAAAAGGTATACTGGTCGATGATAGGATCTTTACTCTATTTATGTGCATCTTGATCAGATATTATGCTTTTCATATGCATGTGTGCAAGGTTCCAAGCCGACCCTAAGGAAGTTCACCTTAGAGTCGTGAAGAGAATCATGAGGTATTTAGTTTATACTCCTAAGTTTAGGCTTTGGTACCCCAAGGGATCCACCTTTGATTTAATAGGATATTCCGATGCCGATTGGGCAGGGTGTAAAATTGATAGGAAGAGCACATCAGGGACTTATCAGTTTCTGGGGAGATCCCTGGTGTCTTGAGCTTCAAAGATACAAAACTCAGTAGCTCTTTCTACCGCCGAAGCCGAGTATATTGCCGCAGGCCATTGTTGTGTGCAATTACTTTGGATGAGGTAAACCCTCAGGGACTATGGCTACAAATTGAGCAAAGTCCCTCTCCTATGTGACAATGAGAGTGCAATCCGCATGGCGGATAATCCCGTTGAACACAACCACACTAAGCACATAGACATTCGGTATCACTTTCTAAGGGATCACCAACAAAGGGGGATATCCAAATTGCTTATGTTAGCACCAAAGAACAATTAGCCGATATCTTCACCAAGCTATTAGATGAGAAAACCTTTAGCAAACTTAGGAATGAGCTAAATATACTTGGTTCTCGGAATTTTGATTGAAACATTGCACACATAGCTCATTTATATACCCTTGATCATATCTCTTTCATTTACTATGACTAATGTGTTTCCAAGTGTATTTTTATGCTAAGTCATAGATTGAAAGGGAAATGGAGTACTCGACGAAGACAAGGCTTCCACTCCACTCTACCGGTATCATTTACCCTTCGTCGTTACTCCACCACACTTCACACTGGTATAATCTTTTCACTCATATTTACTTGTACCAATGGAGGAGAAAATAAAAAGGGCTCTCAAATGTCTCCGTTTTTGGCGATTAATGCCAAAGGGGGAGAAAGTATTAGCCCAAAGCAAAAGGACCGCACCACCACCAAATTTCAAAATTTTTCAAGATGAAGTCTTAAAGTAGTATATTTCAAATTGGTATATTTAAATGAAGATTTTCAAAATTGGTATCTATTAAAATCCTCTTGAAAACTAAGAGGAGAATTTCATTCAGGGGGAGTTTTGTTTAGTCAAAGGAAAAGCATTTGACACAGGGGGAGAATTTTCAAAACCTAAAAATGCCTCTAGAAATTTTATTCCTGTACCTTTGACTATTTGCAAAAAGATCGTGAAAAGTTTTTCCAAATGAATTTGCAAAAACAAAACAAGTGGTGCAAATGTGGTCCATAATGTTAAAATTATCATATCAAACTTATCTGCTTAAGAAATGCTTTCATTTCAAAATAACTTATGCACATCTGTCAAAATACAAACTAGTTACATTTCTACACTTTGTATTTTCTTTGGTTTGTGTTGGCATCAATCACCAAAAAGGGGGAGATTGAAAGGGAAATAGTCTCAACATTTCCTCTAATCGATTTTGGTGTTTGACAACCATCACAAACCTTGTGGACTAATCAGTTTGCCTAGTTGATCATCTCACAGGTGCATAAGTTCATCTACAACTATTCTAAAGTCAACTGTTCGAAATACCGTAGATTATTCCGAACAGGAGAAGCTTTTTGGAAAAACACCTATGCGTGGACCGTCCGGACCCTTAAGTGGACCGTCCGCGGCACTTGGGTGAGCCTCATACAGAACCACTGCAAAAACACAAGTCTACACTACGGACCGTCCGATGGAGAAGCAAGCACCGTCCTAGACCAAGCGCGGACCGTCCGGCCTTAGGCGCGGACCGTCCGGTCGGTGAAGAACCAGAAAAACCCGAAGGTGACGGGTATAGGTGTACATTTGGGCCGGGCCTGATGGGCCGGCCCGAAGCACGGAAAAAAAAGCACGGCCCAGGCACGGCACGACCCGAAATAATTTAGTGCCGGGCCGGCACGGCCCGTTATATCGGGCCGGGTTTGGGCCGAGGTCACGGCCCATGGGCGGGCACGAGCACGGCCCGTTTAAGGCAGGCACGAAAAGGCCCATATAGAGGCACGAAAAGGCCCATATATTTATTAAAACCACACTTCATTTCGCACTTTCATATACTTGATAAAGAACACAAAGCTAGAGATAATGCTAGTTAGATGTTTTTTTGTATCTTTGAATTAGATTGTGTGATGTAATTTTACTTTTGTTATGAACATTAACAATAAACTGAACTTACAAACTTTGTATAGAGATGATTATACTCTTTTTCCTTCTAACAAAATGATTTATAAACGAGGTAGTCATTGCATAGCTGTGGTAACTTTAATACAAATATTAAGTTTGATTTTGTACAAATTTATTTGTCTTATCTTTTATTTGTTTTATTATTTTTTTGAATTTAGGGCCAAAAACTGAATTTCGGGCCAAAAATTGAATTTCGGGCCCTAATGTGAATTTCGGGCTTGTATAATTTCGGGCCGCCCGAAATAAGCCCGGCACGTTTAAGCAATTACGGGCCGGGCCGTGGGCCGAGGGCTAGGCCCATGGGCCGGCCCGGCACGGCCCGAAATTCAAACGGGCCGGGCCGGCCCGAAATTCAAACAATACGGGCCTTTTCGGGCTTGGGCCGGGCCGGGCCGGGCGGCCCGAATGTACACCTATAGTGACGGGTTCGGTAAAATGAATTATAGCGTCCTCGCGGACCGTCTGGGGTGCACGACCGGACCGTCCGCGACTGCGGTACCTAACATCTGACGACACATTTAATGCATAGTAGCCGTTGATATAGCTGTTATTGCTGACCGTTGCGATTTCAGCCATTGATGTGCAGGGGTGGACCGTCCGGACCAGGGGCGCGGACTGACCGCGGTTGGCAGAAATGGAGCAACAGCTAGGAAGTGGTTGGGGACTATAAATACAACCCCAACCACCTCCATTCACAACACAAAAAGCACTCCAATCCTCTACATTCAATACAAGAGCTAGCAATCCATTCAAAGACACCATCAAAGCTTCCAATCTCTCCAAGTTCCACAATTAAGACAAGTGATCATTAGTGATTAGTGACTTAAGAGGGAGAGTGATCTGTGTGTTATTTTTTGCTCTTGTTGCTTGGCTTTTTGCAATCGTGCTTTCTTCTTCCTCATTCTTGTTCTCAAGCAACTTGTAATCAAAGCAAGAGACACCAAGTGTGTGGTGGTCCTTGTGGGGTCTAAGTAACCCATTTGATTAAGGAGAAAGCTCACTCGGTCTAAGTGACCGTTTGAGAGAGGGAAAGGGTTGAAAGAGACCCAGTCTTTGTGACCACCTCAACAGGGACTTGGTTCTTTGGAACTGAACCTCGGTAAAACAAATTACTGTGTTCATCCGCTTTATTTCTTGGTTGATTTGTTTTCCCCCTCTCTCCCGGACTTGAATTTAGTTCTAACGCTAATCCCGGGTTGTAGTGTGTGCTTAAGTTTATAATTTTTAGATTCCGCCTATTCACCCCCGCTCTAGGCGACTTTCACTAATTTTGCAGGTAACTGTTCTGAATGATCATCACACTTGTACTTCTAGTGGAAGGAGGAGGACTAGCACACCAAAAGTGCTTGGGTTGCTTCCAAAGCTCGTCCTACCTTGACAAGAAACCACACATTGGTGCTAAGGAATTACAAACTGCACTTCAAGATACCTACAAATTCATAATTTCTTATAAGACAGTTTGGTATGGAAAAGAAAAAGCCTTGAAAGAGTTGTTTGGGACTTGGAAAGAGAGCTTCCAACTATTGTACTCTTGGAAGGAGGCGGTTTTGCAAAAGATACCTGATAGTGTCATTGAAATTGTTGTTCGAGTTGAAGATGGTCGATTGTACTTCAATCGCTTCTTTTGTGCACTTGGACCTTGTATCACATGTTTCTTAGAGGGTTGCAGACCTTACTTAAGTGTGGATTCTACTGCTTTGAATGGTCAATGGAATGGTCACCTACCATCTGCTACTGTTGTTGATGGGCATAACTGGATGTTCCGCGTTGCATTTGGATTCTTTGAGTCTAAAACGGAGGACAATTGGTGCTGGTTTATGCAGTAGTTACGTAAGGCCATTGGAGAGGACTTGGACATTTCGAAGTGATGAAAGGTGATGACTATGTTGCAGAGGTTAGCGACAACAACGATTGTGTTTCTAGATATGTGGTGAAGGCGTATTTAAGAGAATGTTCATGCCAAGAGTGGCAACATATAGGGAAGCCTTGCCACCATGCTTTGTGTGCAATAACTGCACAACAATTCAGAGATGCAACGATGGAGTTCGTTGATGATTACTAGTCTATTGATATGTTTAGAAAAGCTTACTCAAGATTGGTTGATCCACTTGAGAACAAGATGTTTTGGTCTAAGGTGGACTATGTAAAGGGGGTTAGTGCACCCTAGGTAAAAGAGGTGCTGGGCGACAAAGGAAGAATAGAATCAAGAGTTGTCTCGAAGGTGGTAGTGGTAAGAAGAAGGCTGCAACTAACAACGAGAAAACAAAGAAAATGATAAGCGGAAAATTCAAGTGCCCAAACTGTTGGGAGTTAGGGCATATGAAGAATAGCTACAAGTGCCCCCTCGATGGAACAAAAAGGTGATATGAGAATTTGTGGACTAAGGCTTAAGTCTTGCTTTTTTTACTATTGTTTATCTCACAAACATCTTAACAAGAAATGGAAGCCGAGGAGTAACACAACTAAAAATTGGTTTCCCAAGACTGCTAGTTCTTCTTCCCAGCAGCAAGCACCAGTGGATTGTTCATCACAACAACCTGTGTTATCTTCAGCAGAATTAGTTTGTAAGTCGTCCCCAACTAAAACTATAAGTATAGCTATTGCAAAAAAGCTTACTCCAAAGGAAAAAAATATAAGGGGTGTAGAAATGTCAGCTTTTGTTTACTGCTATTGTATTGTGGCAAATGTAGAACTGGATGCTACTATGCCTTTGTATTATGGCAAATGTAGAACTATCAGCTGGATGTGTTTTAGCTCTGAATTTAGTTCGGCAAAATTCAGTTGAATGTGTTTCAGCTTTGAATTCAATTCGGCGTTTAGTTCAACTTTCAGCTTCTGAATTCAGTTCGGCATTCACCTGAATGTGTTTCAGCTCAAACCATTTAGTACAAATTGAACTGAATGTGTTTCAGCTTCTGCATTCAGTTCGACTTTGTGTTTCAGCTGCACACAAACAGAATGGCTAGTTCCACAAAGTCATTACACAAAACTCCAATACAAATGGCACAAACTGAAATGGGCATTACAATGGCACAAACTGAAAATGGCACAAACTTAAAATGGGCATTACAAACTGAAATGGGCATTACATGCCAGTTCAACAAAGCCATTACACAAAACTCCAATACAAATGGCTAGTTCCACATTGTGCAGTTTGCAATGCACTGATGTCATTCTATGCAAAGTTCTCTGCTTGGATGAATTACATTGGCCATGTCACAAAGGGACGATACAAATGGCTAGTTCAACCAAGCAAAATACATTGATACACAAGTCTCAGATACGTCTCACATACACAAATCTCAGATGCGCTCGTTCATATGTGATAGACGACTACCATTGATCTCATTCGAGTCTAGAGAGCTCTCTTCATCCGAAACCCACTGCTCATTACAATCACCATCAACATCATCGTCAGATTAGAAATCATCATACAAGCCAAGGGCTTCATAATCTTCAAGTAGAGGTTGCAGACCAATAAGAACTTCCTCCAGACCCATGCTCACTTTGTCTAGACCTTCTGCAATTTTAGTAACAACACTTGTTGGGGACTTGTTCTCAAATGCTATGAATTAGGAACAAGGCAACATAAAATGTTAAATATTGATGTCCTTCGTCCGCTGAAGCATTATTTCCCCAAGGATTTAATGAACTTCGGACGAAGGTTACAATGATGGAATTACGAAGGTACTACCTTCATAATTAAACTCTTAAAAGTAATACGAGACAACACAGGATATAAAGTATTAAAGATAAGTAAATTGAAAATAAATGACATCATTTATACATTTTGTGAATCTTAGATGTTTGAACATAATATTTAAATACATTTATACCTCTGCCTTGACAAATGACAATTTCCGAGTGATCTGATTGCAATTACCGGAATCCGTGAACAGTAAAGGAATACTGTTCACTATTTATAGGCACAGGACACAGCCTGTGAAGAATTACAATCATGCCCCTCATAAAAGTTTACAACAATGACTCAGACCCCTATGAGCTAAAAGGTCATTCCATCTTTAAGTCGGTTCGACTCTTCATCTTCGGATATGTTATAATACCGAAACTTCATGAATGATGCCTTCGGCGTCACGTACAAGCAGCTTCAGCCGAAGCTGTTTCTTTCTGAAGGACCTTCGGCGACGAAGCGTGGTCCCAACAACACTCATGACATTAATTAGGCTATTCTTGTGCATGTACTCTACATACTCAGGCACATGGTTGCGGTTGCTCAACGTCCTCAACTCATCGGTAGAGACTTGCATGTATCTAATGACGTCTAAAAGACCACCCCAAACTCGATTTAATCTCTGCGCCTATAACAAAAAACAATATTTGTTGATCTATGAGTCCACAATACAACTAAGTTTATAATGTGTCACTAACATAATTGCAAAACGGTATTGTCAATCCAAATCTACAATGTTACTAACACTAAAACATACCGGATGATTTGTGCTGGATGGTCGATGGCGCGGACGTAATCTGCTAATGCCATAAATAATGTTGCTCGTGTCAAGTAGGGCGTCCATGGTGGTTGTGCCCCTATTCGCATCCATCGCACTAGACCCATTTGCAGCTTCCGCAACAACACTAGCAATGATAACATCTTTGCGTGCGGTGGCGCTGGCACTCGAGCTGCCAATCTTAACTGAACTGACAAAAGCGCCCGAGGCCATAGGAGCTTTGGAGCTCAAAGCTTTGTCCATGATGGCGGGGAAGCAACAACAAGCGGCGATAAATGGGATGGGAAGAGGGGAACGAGAGAGGAACCCTACCAGGAGAGTACTACCAGGATGAAAGAAGAACAGAAAGCTGTCCAAGAGGACTCGATGCAATGGGGGAGCAAGAACAAAGATCCGTTTTCAAGAACGGGATAAGGGGCAAGGGGATGAAAAGTCAGTAACAAGCGTCGAGACAGTGTTTATGTCACTGGACAGCGGCTGAAACCGATGGTAATGCCACAACTAAAATAAAGTGAGTGTTATAATACTAAAACTCTAATGGCTGGATTCAGAGTAGTATTTTTCAGAAACCCAGTGTTGGGATACTCCCGTTCAAATAAACTCTCCCTCATTTCCCTCTCCCCAGCCTCCTCCACTTCTTCCCCGTCCTCGCTCCGCTCCCACCCGGCGTCGGCCAAGACTGGCGATGCCTCCCCCTCCCCCGGCAGCCTGCCCCCACCTCGCTCAACAGATCCGCGCGATGGTCGGCACCTGCCACCCGGTAGCCTGCTTCTTCCGCCTCCACGCCACCCACCGGATAGCGGAAGGGACATGCGTGGGGAGCGCGACTCGGTCCTCCACAGCGACAAGTTATTCTGCTACTCCACTGCGAGTTGTTGGCCCACGCCGCCGCCCGTCGCCACTTCTTCTCTGCCGACATGGAACCACCAGGTACGCCTCTTCCACTCTCCGGACTTTCCCTTCCCGCTGCACGGAATCGAACACCCCAAACCCTAATGCAAGTTATTTGTACTCGGATCTGGTCCAGTTGCGAGTGTATGCACGGTGTGTCTGCTAACTTCGAGTTGTCGCAAAGTTATCGGGGTGGATACATGTTCAGTTCTGGTTCTGCACTTTTGTACAACGTGATTATGATACTAGCGCGGTTAATTTTTGGGGAAAGTTAGCTCTGTGACTTTTTCTCAATCTCTGATCCTACAGAACCAACTGTAGATAAGTGTAATTCTAATTTCATAAATTATATCTCCTAGGATCTTTCATTAGACCACTTTCAACTATTTCATTTGTGGTAATTACTGATAGTTTGATGTGTACCTGCAATGGTCTGGTAGGTCTACTGGAGTGGAGTTTGAAACGACGGTGACCGATATTGTTATAGTATTTTTTCATTATTTGTTATACCTTTTGTAGTTATAATAATCTGTGCATCCTATGTTGTGCTCGGTAGATGTTAATTTAGGAACTGTTGGAACCAAAAAAGAGCGGGCGGACGGTCCGGCCCTGAGGCCAGACGGTCCGCGGTCCGGACAGTCCGCGCCTGTGGGCCGGACGGTCCGCGTGTGCGCAGAACAGATTAGGGTTCCGAGTTTTGTGCTACGGTTGTTAGCTAGATTCGCGGAATTAGCTCGGAATCAGTTGTGTAAAGGGTCCAGCCCCCCTCCTCTATAAATAGAGAGGTCTACGGCCGATTTGTAATCATCAACAATCGAATCAATACAACTTCTATTTCGCATTTTATCCTAGGAGTAGTTTTAGTCTAGTTTAGGTTTAGATATCCAATCCCCAAATTCTTCGTCTCTCTTCGGCTCTACGTCGATTAGAGGAGTCTAGGTCGGCCAGCCCGAGCCTAGACACCACCTAGGATCTCTACTCCCCGACGGGGTCCCTCCCGGGAGCGAGATCCAGGCGCCGTCGGCGATCTTCCGCCGTCCCTGCGTACGCGCGGACCGTCCGGCCCCAGGGCGCGGACCGTCCGGCCGTCAGGCAGGAGCCCTAGCCGCGCACCAGGCCGCGGACCGTCCGGCCCCAGGCCGCGGACAGTCCGCCCTTGCGCAGAGAGCATCACCGCGCCTCGCACCAGGCCGCGGACCGTCCGGCCCCTACGCGCGGACCGTCCGCCCCTGTACAGAGGGCACCGCCACGGTTCTTGTTGAGTGTTTGGCGCTCCGAAAAGGCGTCAACATACTTTTTGGCGACTCCGCTGGGGAAAACACATCTAAGCTCATCAGATCGGCCCTCGATGGCCGGTTCAAAAGATAGCTCTGATATTTCTCTAAACAACATCATAGAGCCGACTTGGGAAACCTTGCCGGCTGACGAGCAGCTCCAGTTTGAGGAGCATAAGGAGCGGATGATCCAGGAGGCGAAAGCAAAGTTCTTGGCCAACTTCAAAGTGGACAGGAACAATAAGGTCGTCCGACATCGGGCGACGGATCCGGCTTCGCTCCAACCCACACCAGATATCCCCAATGTAAGTAATACCAACGATCTGCAATCTCTTAGAAATTATGTAGAAGATCAGCGTGAACAAATGCAGAACATCATAGGGGGTATGCAAAGCGATCTTAAGAGACTAGTACGTGCATTCGATAAATCTAGTACCGCAAATTTTCCTTCGCACGAGGTTGAGGTAGGAGATAACGCGCGTAACACATCGGCTACAGGTTGTCACGACCAGTCACAACCCCTTTATGGGATGCCGATGGACACATACCCTAAGCAACCACAAATCGGCAGCAAACCAGCCGATCTGCACATGCCCGGACCGTCCACATGTGAGCGCGGACCGTCCGGGCCAACAACAGTCGGGCCTATTTTTAATGAGTTACCTAGATATGCGCCCGAGCCACCACATATGACACAGAACCCAAACTACCCAGCCGGACGGTCCGCATACAACGACGGACGGTCCGCATATGACCACGGGCGGTCCGGGTACGTATCCGGACAGTCCGCGCATGAGTCTTTTGAGGAGAATTATTACATGAATCCTCGCCCGTCCCAGCAAAACTTCCCATCGCACTATGCAATGCACCAGCCCACTAATTCAGGATCCAAAGCCCAGGAAAGCTTTCCGGCCCCACCTAGAAGGCCGGAAAGAAACGATCAAACATATGAGCCATATAGAGCAAATGGGAATGCACCACGTAGCTCAAACCAATGGGGGGAAAGACAACATGCTAATATCCAGCCAACCCCACCTATGTTTGACCAGAGAGCCGGTGGTCTCGCACCGGCTGCCATTGACATAGTAAGGGAAGAAATAGCCGGAGCGTTCCGAGATAAGCTCGGAGTAAGCATGGTCCCTGGGGGGCAATCATATCGGAAACCTTATGACAGCCGATTTGATCACCACCCATACCCACAGGGAACCAGGATACCCGAATTCACAAAATTTTCGGGTGATCAAGGAAAGAACACGCGTGAACACATAGGCCAATTTTTAGCACAATTAGGAGAGTTGGCCGACACAGAGGCATTTCGCGTACGTTTGTTTTCATTATCTTTAACAGGAACTGCGTTTGCATGGTACGCCACTTTACCTCCTAATTCCATTTCATCATGGGGGGATTTAGAACAAAAATTTCATGATCATTTTTTCTCCGGTGACTATGAATTGGATTTGGTAGATTTAGCGTCGTTGCGACAGACAAAAGATGAATCGGTTAATGATTACATCCGGAGATTCCGAGATACAAGAAACCGATGCTTTCAAATTCATTTAGCAGAAAAACAGCTAGTAGGATTAGCCTTTAACGGTCTACGATATTATTTAAAAGAGAGATTAGAAGGCATCCAATTTTTTACACTAGCACAGTTACACCAGAGGGCTTTGGCTTGCGAAAGCCGGAGCAAAGAAACTGCTAAGACAATGCGTCACAACGTACATATAGTAGAACACGACCAAAGTAGCTCAGATGACGAATCAGCAGAAGTGTATGCTGCTGAAATGGTTTGGCCAAAACAGACCAAATCCTCGGCTTGTTCTTCCTTGCAGCCGGTTCAAAAGAAACGGCAAGAGGAGGTTAAGTTTACGTTTAATGTTGGTAAGTGCGATAAAATATTCGACGAGCTACTCAAAAATGGCAATATTAAAATAAATCACACTGTTCCATCCGCCGACGAGCTAAAACGTCGTGCATACTGCAAGTGGCATAACTCATTTTCTCATGCCACTAATGATTGTAATGTATTCCGACGACAGATTCAATCGGCCATTGATGAGGGACGATTGAAATTTCAGGAAATGCAGGTGGATACAGAGCCATTTCCAATGAACATGATCGACTTTGAGGGCAAGAAAGTCCTGGTTCGGCCAAACACGGCCGATAAAGGCAAAGGCAAAGAGGCAATCATCGGCAATTCTAAAAAGGTCGATGAGGATCATAAAGTTTCTTGCAGGAAAGTGGTAGCCGAGAAGACTCCCGATGGAGGGGAGACCCTAAAGGTGACCATCACAGCCTCCAGTACTGGGGTGCAAGCGCAGACAGGGAGACAGATGCAGGAACCCGTGCTGCGTATCCCGGACGGTCCGACACGTAGGCGCGGACGGTCCGGGACCCCACCGGACAGTCCGGAGAGCTCCGGCGGACGGTCCGGCCATGCTCAAGACTCGCAGCGACCACGTACCTTCAAACCACGGCGACCAGAGATAGGTACATGGAAAACAAATACATTTAAAGCAGCTGGTCGGCTGATCAAGCCTGGCCCGACTTTCGATCAATTGTTGTCTAAATATGTGAAAAAGAAGGCTGGCCCCAGTAACCGGCCACCGAAGCGACCCCGCTCACCCATTCATGAGCAACGTCAGGTCAGGCCGATTGGACCACATCACCAATCGGAAGAAATGAAAGGTCCTATTGTACAATTGAGACCTAACATACCGACATGGACCCCTCCACCGCCTTATCCATCTATGCCATATCCATACACATACTTACCTCCACCATATGTCCCAAATCAAATGTGGGGCATGCCACCATATCCATTTGGGATGCCACAGTACCCCGCCTGGGGGGCACCCCAAACATCCGTTTTTGATAGGTTGGCACCGCCAGTGCAAGACCGATTGAGCACTGCTGAATCCGGTCACCAGGCACAGGCCCAACAAGGTTGCCGGACTACTCGGCCTCCTAGGCCGACCAATCCGGCAGGGGGGCATATGCCTGTAGCAACTCAAAGAACAAAAAAGGATATCATCAAAATAGGCACTGCGGATGTTGTTATACAGGGAGACAATAAAGGGCCGATGATTTTCGGCGAATCGGCCAACACGACCGAAAAGGATACGGCTACCATCAAAATAGCCGATCCAAAATACTCCATGCCTCGATGGTGCCCAGCGGGATTGACACGATCTCAAAAGAGAAAATTACAGCGCCTAAGAGCAAAGGAGAGCCAGGAGAAGGAGGCGGAAAAGACATTTAATGACACACATCCACTATACCCGCCACCGCAAAAGAAATGGAGACCGAAGGTCGTTGAGGAAAAACAAACGGCCATAGAAATAGAAAGTCAACCTGCACCAGGCGCGGACCGTCCGGCCCCCGCGTGCGGACCGTCCGCCGTTCGCCAGGAAGGCTCTGGACAACCTGCACCAGGCGCGGACCGTCCGGCCCCCGCATGCGGACCGTCCGCCGTTCACCAGGAAGCCTCCAACAACACGACAACATCCATGGAAGAGGACGACCTGCTAGGAGAAGACCTGGTCGACTACGAGGCTTCTCCAGAACGCCCAGGTATGGATGTAAATATTATTACATTTTCTTCCGATTGCACTATCATTGGCGACGATGAACTTGTTGCTGCCCAGTTCGATTTTGGTCCTAAAGAAGCCGCCTTTTCTAAACCAAAGGAATCGGTAAATCATTTAAAGCCGCTCTTCGTGCGCGGTCACATTGATGGAATACCGATTGCCAAGATGTTGGTGGATGGAGGGGCGGCTGTAAATCTAATGCCTTATTCATTATACAGAAAATTAGGTAAACAAGATGACGAACTTGTCAAAACCAACATGACCCTCAGTGGTGTTGGGAATAGTTCGATTAAAGCCAGGGGAGTCACGTCCGTTGAATTAACCATCGGGACTAAGACCCTTGCTGCTGCATTCTTCGTCGCTGATGTAGAAGGGAATTACAGTTTAATTCTAGGCAGAGATTGGATTCATGCCAATCAATGTATACCTTCTACATTACATCAAATGCTAATACAATGGGTAGGCGATGAGGTAGAACAAGTACATGCTGATGTATCGGCCTGCATCGCTGTGGCCGATGCCCCTGTACTCTGGACTTATGAGACTGCTACATGTCTCACAGGAGTAGATTTTTCTGATTATCAGTTCATAAGTATAGATAAGAAAGGTTTCATTCCTGTAATGCTAGAGCCGATGGAGAATCGGCTAAATCCTAAATAAAGTTTAAATGATGAATACACATGAAGTTCATGAGTCGTTGATCACGGACAATTCGGCTCTCAAAGCCGGATGGTCTGGTCTTTCACAAAACAGTTCGGGCTTTAAGACCGAACATCTACCACAGCGAAAAGACAGTATTACGGATGATCCGGTCCCTGAGACCGGAAAGCCCGCCATCACACAAAGATCATCTAATTCCTCTGTGGGGGACATGATAGAGGAATTCAGAGATCTTGATAAACTAGGACAGGGGTTTACATCGGCCGATCCATTGGAGGAGATTGACATAGGAGATGGTAAAACTCCAAGGCCAACTTTTGTAAACAAGACCCTGGAGGCCGATCCTAGAGATGAGATGATCGGTCTATTGAAGGAGTATTCAGACTGTTTTGCTTGGAATTACACTGAAATGCCTGGACTAAGCCGAGAGATTGTCGAACATCGGCTGCCCATTAAGTCTGGTTTCAGACCTTTCAAGCAGAAAGCCAGAACGTTTCGTCCAGATCTTCTCCCACAAATCAAGGACGAAATCCACCGGCTGCTAGAAGCTAATTTTATTAGACCTTGCAGATACGCAGAGTGGGTCTCCAATATTGTGCCGGTGGAGAAGAAGGAGTCAGGTAAACTTAGAGTATGCATTGATTTTCGTAATTTAAATAAAGCAACTCCTAAAGACGAATATCCCATGCCCATAGCCGACACATTAATCAATAATGCATCAGGGAATAGAATTATTAGCTTTCTTGATGGTAATGCCGAATATAATCAGATTTTCATGGCCGAAGAAGATGCGTCTAAAACGGCCTTTATATGTCCAGGCTTCATTGGTTTATTTGAATGGGTTGTCATGACATTCGGTCTTAAAAATGCTGGTGCTACTTATCAGAGGGCTATGAATCTGATCTTCCATGAGTTGTTAGGAAACACTGTGGAAGTCTACATTGATGATATTGTAGTCAAATCGGCTAAGTTTAGTTCTCATATAGCTGATTTGCGCAAAGCCTTTGATAAAATGCGTCGGTATGGTTTAAAAATGAACCCACGTAAATGTGCTTTTGGGGTGTCGGCTGGTAAGTTTTTAGGATTTGTCATCCATGAACATGGTATAGAAATAGACCCTGACCGAATCAAGTCTATTCGGAATGTGGGGCCTCCGACTTGTAAGGTCGAAGTGCAGAGGTTTCTCGGCAAGGTGAATTATTTACGAAGGTTTATTTCTAACCTAGCCGGGAAGATTGATGCCTTCACCCCTATCCTTCGGCTTAAGAATGATGCTGAATTCACTTGGGGGGCAGAGCAGCAGAAAGCATTTGATCTCATTAAAAAATACTTGTCTTCGGCTCCCGTGTTAAAAGCACCACAAGTAGGAGCACCATTCAGATTATACATTGCAGCTGAAGACAAGGTTATTGGGGCTGTTCTAACACAAGAAACTGAGGGGAAGGAGCATGTGGTGACATATCTAAGCCGAAGGTTGGTGGATGCTGAAACAAGGTACACTTTTATTGAAAAGTTATGCTTATGCTTGTTTTATGCATGCACCAAATGTAGATGTTATTTACTGTCTAGTCATTGCACTGTTTCTGGTCAAGCCGATGTAATCAAATACATGTTGCATAACCCAATTATGAGTGGTAGAATTGGTAAGTGGGCTTATGCACTCATAGAATATGACTTGGCCTATGAACCATTGAAATCTATGAAAGGCCAAGTCATAGCGGATTTTATTGTAGAACATCGGGTTAATGATATTCATGAACTAGACATGTCATACCTCACTATTACTCCTTGGACTTTATATTTTGATGGATCGGTTTGCAATGAAGGGCAAGGAATTGGCATTGTACTTGTTTCACCAAGTAATGTCTCCTTTGACTTCTTTAGCCGATTGAAAACTTATTGCACTAATAATCAAGCTGAATATGAGGCCCTCTTATTCGGTTTAGAACTTTTAAATAGTATGGGAGTAAAACATGTGAAGGTATTTGGTGATTCTCAGCTGGTTGTCCAACAAGTGTTAGAGGAATATCAATGTTTTGATGGTACTCTAAATAGTTATCTTGAGAAATGTTGGAGCATAATTCATTCTTTTGACGAATTCAGTATTCGGCATGTCTCTAGAGTTGAGAATCATAGAGCTAACAATTTGGCACAAGATGCATCAGGTTATCGGATAAAGAGAGGGAAATTTCACAAAACTGAAAATCTGATAACCAGTGCAGAGCCAAATTCCCAGGTCGCGGACCGTCCGCGTGACGACGCCGGACCGTCCGGGGTTACCAGAAACGTCCTCTTAATTGATTCGGCTGACAATGAAGCCGATGCAAGTGATTGGAGGACACCTATACTTAATTATTTACGAAATCCCAATAACAGGACAGATAAAAACATTCGGCGAACAGCTTTCAAGTATGTTTTGATGAGTGATGAACTCTACCGCCGAACAGTCAATGATGTCTTGCTTAAGTGCTTGGGCCCAGATGATGCTATATTGGCCATGGCCGAAGTACATGAAGGAATTTGTGGTACCCACCAATCGGCTTCAAAGATGAAATGGCTGTTGCGAAGGTCTGGTTTTTATTGGCCTAACATGGTAGCTGATTGTTTCAAGTACTACAAGGGTTGCCAGGTATGTCAAAAATTCGGCGACCTACAGTTGGTCCCTGCAGCCGAATTGCATCCTATCATCAAACCTTGGCCTTTCAGAGGATGGGGATTAGACTTTATTGGAGAAATTCATCCTTCATCATCAAAAGGGCATCGGTTCGTGTTAGTTGCCACTGACTACTTTACCAAATGGACTGAAGCCGTTGCTCTGAAGAACATGACACACAAGGAGGTAATTGAGTTCATAACTGAGCATATTATTCATAGATTCGGCATTCCCCAGACCTTGACTACAGATCAAGGGACTTCTTTTATGTCTAAGGAGGTACGTGAATTTGCTGAATTATATAGAATTAAGTTGCTTAATTCATCTCCATACTATGCTCAGGCCAATGGGCAGGCCGAGTCTAGTAATAGGACATTGATCAACTTGATAAAAAAGAAGATATCTGATAATCCTAAGTATTGGCATAAGATTTTGTCTGAAGCTTTATGGGCTCATAGAATATCTAAACATAGTGCTACTAAAGTATCTCCTTTTGAGCTGGTCTATGGGCAGGAAGCAGTGTTGCCTGTGGAGATAAGTTTGAATGCTGTTAGGTTCGCCAGACAAAATGATTTAACCATCATGGATTATTATAATTCAATGATGGATAATATTGATGAGGTGACCGACAAGAGGGTGATAGCTTTGGGAGCAATAGAAAAAGACAAGATCAAAGTGGCCAGGGCCTACAACAAGAAGGTCAAAGCAAAGTCATTTCAAGTAGGGGATCTGGTGTGGAAGACCATCTTGCCTTTAAGGAATAAAGACCGTAAGTTTGGAAAATGGTCGCCAAGCTGGGAGGGTCCTTATAAAGTAAAACAGGTAATGTCTGGTAACGCTTATTTGCTACAAACATTACAAGGCAAGGATTTACCGAAGGCTTTGAATGGGCGTTTCCTCAAACAGTACCATCCTAGTATGTGGCAAGATGCCTAAGAGAACCGATTTGATTACATCGAGTTAGTTGCTTTTGGTTCGCCCAGCTCCACCAAAAGGCAGGGGGGCATATGTTGGAACCAAAAAAGAGCGGGCGGACGGTCCGGCCCTGAGGCCAGACGGTCCGCGGTCCGGACAGTCCGCGCCTGTGGGCCGGACGGTCCGCGTGTGCGCAGAACAGATTAGGGTTCCGAGTTTTGTGCTACGGTTGTTAGCTAGATTCGCGGAATTAGCTCGGAATCAGTTGTGTAAAGGGTCCAGCCCCCCTCCTCTATAAATAGAGAGGTCTACGGCCGATTTGTAATCATCAACAATCGAATCAATACAACTTCTATTTCGCATTTTATCCTAGGAGTAGTTTTAGTCTAGTTTAGGTTTAGATATCCAATCCCCAAATTCTTCGTCTCTCTTCGGCTCTACGTCGATTAGAGGAGTCTAGGTCGGCCAGCCCGAGCCTAGACACCACCTAGGATCTCTACTCCCCGACGGGGTCCCTCCCGGGAGCGAGATCCAGGCGCCGTCGGCGATCTTCCGCCGTCCCTGCGTACGCGCGGACCGTCCGGCCCCAGGGCGCGGACCGTCCGGCCGTCAGGCAGGAGCCCTAGCCGCGCACCAGGCCGCGGACCGTCCGGCCCCAGGCCGCGGACAGTCCGCCCTTGCGCAGAGAGCATCACCGCGCCTCGCACCAGGCCGCGGACCGTCCGGCCCCTACGCGCGGACCGTCCGCCCCTGTGCAGAGGGCACCGCCACGGTTCTTGTTGAGTGTTTGGCGCTCCGAAAAGGCGTCAACAGGAACTATAGGCTTAAGGTAAATTATTCATTTTTTGTCACAAGCAGCTTGGTGGATCATGGTTCATTCACAGATTCCATGATGAGAGGGCAAAGGCAACTGTACCCATTCACCAGAAGCAGCATGGGCTGGCTGCTAGCATGATCAGCTTGGGAAGTTCAAGGAAGAACAAGGTCTTTGTGGTAGGAGATGACTTATGGTACAACAAGATTATTGACCCGTCAAGCGACTTCATCGTGACATGGATATACGTCTTCCGTGTGTCATGCTTCATTGCTCTGTTCGTGGACACTGTATTTCTAAGCTCAAACATAGGGGTTTTTGGTCGAGAAGATCTCATCACAGATCCTAAGGAAATCACAAAGCAGTACTTGAAATCTGATTTTGACGTGATTTGGTGGCTTCTTTGCCTTTAGCATAGGTAATTTAGCTCATTTTCAGAATTGAATACTGCAATCTGTTAAGTCACATGTATACTTTGTTCTCGACTTGTTTTTTCATTCAAATGGGTGACCCTAAATTACCAAATAACTTTATTTTTAAGGCTTCACTCATCGTCTCATTAACCTTACCCCCTGGTACACCTGCTCTCTTGTTAAGAAGTTATTGGGGGAGATTGAAACATGCCTTCTCAATTTCTTACCCTTGAAGATTATGTTATAGTTTAGGTTTGTAGATGGTGAAACCATCTAATATCTGAGTTATAGTTGTAATGTGACCACCTAATATACACCTTTTCTTCTTTCTTGCAGATCATCATTTGGTCTGTGATACTAGCTATCAAATATTCTTCGTATGAGCATGGCAATGACATGATGATTCTGGTTGCTCTTTTCAAGTATATCCTAAGATTATATCTCATAATTTCCTTGAACGATAAAATAGTCAAAATTACTGGAGTGTCAACTGCTCCCGGTATGAAGTGAAGGTTGCGAACACAAGGTTAACTTGTCCCTTGTGGTTTGGATTGATGATGAGTGATTGTCAACTGTTAGCACTTTGAGATAGTCAATGCACTGGCCATAGTGTGAGATTATGCTTGTGTAACCATGTTGGTTGGCTTGTGGTGTGCAGGTGTAGAGCACAAGGACGATGGTCGATGGCTGAGGTGAAGGTCATACGACCTCGTGCTAATGGACCGGGAGCGGTAAAGTGCGAGTGTTGGGTCTTGACTGACAGACCAGAACAACCGGGTGACCAGCCGCGGTGGCTGACACTTGGGACACGCACTCGCGCGAGGATGTGGTGGACTAGACTGTGTTGCCGGTGTGGTCGAAGACTGGCGGGACATGCGTCTGGTCGTGGAGGACGTGCACGAGGTGTGGTGCTCACGGCAGGTTTGGTGGTTTGGGCCTCAAAACCACCCAACGCTACGGATGACGGGTTTTGCTGAGTTTGGGCCTCAAAACTCGGCGGCGGCGGTGGTTCCGGAGGGAACCGGTGACGACACGTGGCGTGATTGCGGAGGGTGCGTCAAGGCGAAGCAACTCCGTGTGAAGGACGTGGTCGTTGGGTCGAAAACATTAGAGTTGGTCCATTTTGCCCTCGATGGAGTGGATAGACTCTATGTAAATAGGGGTAGTTTAGGAAGTGATAATAACCCTCTATGCATAGAGGGGAGGGCTGGTTAGTTTAGTATCTCTTGGCTGCCATTTGTTTGAGACTGGTCATTTATAGCTCCTAGTTTTCTCTCTAGGTAGATATCTGATGAGCCGAGGGATCCGCAACGATACTTGTACTGTCGACTGTGATCTTGTAATCTGAAAGTTTAATTTGAGGAAGGGTCACCGGTATGGCCCACATCGTTTGTTTACATCTCCATCTCAGTTTTACATACTTGCTGAAATTTGAAGTTGTTTTGGTCACTTGTTCTTCCTTTCTCCCCCTCTTGTGTTTTTTTGAAAAAACTTTGATTCTTTTGAGAGGATTTAGTTTGGGGATTGATTGGTGGTGAGTTGCACTCCTCGGACCACTGTATATACCTAGTTGTTGCAGATTTTGGTCGCGATTTGAGAAAAACTCAGTTGAACTCGTTCTAGAAAACCTCAACAAAACTCCGATTTCTGGCTGTATTTTTAAATCTGTGGTTGATTCACAAGTTCGATTGAGCTCAAAATTTGTGGAGACCTTGGAAACATATTTGTTAAGGTGTGTGTAAAATTTTATCTCAATCGGAGTTCGTTTGGTTTAGTTTTGGATCCAAGAACAGAATTTCGTACTGTTGAAAACAACACTTGTTCGAGATAATGTTTTGGACCGTTTCGGACTTTTTGGTGTCTGATTTGCTATCCGTTTGTTTTGCTGTTCTCATGTGAGTATTAGGAACATTTTATAATCATGAGATCACGCGTTCACTGATGTGTTCTTAGTTTGAGCGTTTGCTTCATATCAATTGAAGTGAAGTGTTCATTTTCAGTGTTTAGAAGTAAAATCTGTTTGGCTCCCATTCACACTCTCTCGTCGCATCACCGGTCCTACAAAGGTCATATCGCCCTGAAACTACTTTGCATTCACGCCTCTGCTCTACTTCTGAGTGTCACATGTCGGACTGTCGAATCACGCAGCATTATTGAACCAATACGGAGGATGTTTGAGAAGGTACTTCTTTGCCAATTGATTATGTGCTACTATTTGCTCAAAGCAATTTGGTGTGATGTTTTGTATTTTCCTAGGAATATTGGCATAAATAGTGCTATTAAGTGGTGTGCTTGTATCAGTAGAATCAGCTGTAGGCCCCTGTTCCCTCCATGTATCCACATCATTGTCTCATCTTGTATTGCACTGAACACTTAGCAGTGTCCTGCTAACCTTATTGAAGACGCGATTATTTCTCTCTTTCTAAATTTCCCAAATGGTTAGCATGATCAAATATAGCACTCCATGTCTTCTGGTACAGTTCCCCATTTCATTTGGTTCCTCCAGTTAGTGATTTCTTTTTAAGGACGACGCGAAAGGGCCTCTAGCTGAGTTGGTTAGGTGGTCTGAGTAGCACTCCTCAGGTCCTGGGTTCGACTCCCCGTGGGAGCGAATTTCAGGCTGTAGTTAAAAAAATCCCCTCGTCTGTCCCACGCCAAAGCACAGGTTTAAGGCTCAGCCCCGGTCGTGGTCGTTTTCACATGGGCTTCGATGCCGCTGTGTATGGGTGGGGCAAGGGTTCGGGGGTTTTCTTGACCTGTGTGAGAAGGTCTTCTTCTTAATACAATGCCCGAGGGCTGTCTTACCCCCCGCAGGTCAAGTTTTTTTTTCAAGGACGACGAAATTATCATTGAAAGCGTGCCAAATTTTGAGATTAATGCCGCTGGTCCCCTTGTTTTGGTGTTTTCCTTTTATTTATTTTCAGTGGGGACTTTAGTTGGTACTATCTTGCGCCGTGGAGGAGTGGGATCTTCGATATGATATCTGCCCAATTCTGTTTGGTGTTTGTACATGTGGATTGCCCTATATTTAGTTTAGAGTGTCCTAGACCGATCTCTTGTTTGATCTATTTTTGGAATCTGGTCGCATTAATTTACATGGATATTTTGTGTCATCGCATGTCCTAAAGTGATACTCCATCTATAAACAGATAATAACAGAAAAGGAGGTTGGTTTTCCTCATGTTAATGAAAATGCTGCGTTCATTTTGCATCCACTACTTTGACGAGCTGGCATCTCCTGGTTATCTTCTGTTCTCTCCATGTATCATTAGTGTGCATTTCATTGATTCTTCTATCTCATCTTTCAAAGATCAGTATACATTCCTTCATTTCCTTGGGAATGGAGGATGGCATCATTTTTTTTCTTACAACATTGCCCACATGGGAACAAATGGTGAACTACTAGAAGAAATAGCGGCAGCCTACTTGGCAACTGAATCCATATTTTTCTGAAATCTGAATTGCAGACATCCATTCTTCTCTGAGAAGTTCTCGAATAAAGCAAGTGTCCTTAAATCTTGACAAAGCTTTAATGATGTAACAAGTGCTCATTTGTAGTGAACTGGTGGTATATATTATTGCCTTGTGAAACAAGGTTGCATTAGTATTATTAGCCCATCAACCTTAGTTTGTATAAGTATTAGAAGTTTTGTGGAGAAATTTAGTATGCACAACTAATCAAAATTGATTATATTTATCCTCTTTATATTCATTACATAACATAATACAGGTTTATAAACTATAACGTCTACCAAATTGTGACAAATTTACCAATTAATATATATGTGTTTCATCCTTTACAATGCACATGTGGATTTTTAATATAATTTAAAATCTGTACTCCTTTACCGGCAAATCATGCTATTGAGATGATATTGAGGAAGGAGCTAGCAGATTCTTGTATACATCTGTGCCCTTGAAGAAATTAGATTGTTTTATGCATGCTTGTATGCACGTTGCAGATATTAGACACGCCAAGCCACCTCGCGGATGCTTCCTCAGGGGCCAAGAAGATCATCTTCAAGTAGAAGCCTCCTGAAGCTGATGTCGCTGCAAGCAGCTACTGTTAACATGCTTTTATCATCTAATTTCGCGTCCTCCTGTGGATGATGATATCTTTATTGGATAAGGTGATACAAGTTTTGTTGTGTCGGTTTGTTATTTTTCTTTTGGTCCTTTATGTTACTATATAAACTAATTTATTACACCCACACATTGACAGCAACTATCAAGTTAAAACTTACCTGACAATAATGCAATCTAATCGTTATGCACCGACAATAATGTAATCTAATCGTTATGCATTAATATTTTATTAATAATTTATGAGCAGTCGCAAAGCACGGGCACCTAACTATAACTATATGTGTTAACAAGTGAGTAGAAATTGTACTAGATCATGTGTTCTTCAACTTCATCTTTTCACTAGCTTGATGTGGATTCTGTTTAACGATAGAAAAGGTATGATCAAATCTCTGGTGATATTCCAATATTTATGCCTCAATGCCTCATGCATCTCAAGTTGAGTATTTGAAGCTTTCAACCATTAGCGTCTATCTGATTGGTGATGGCTTATGTTTTAAGGAATGATCATCATGCTTCTGAAGATGTGCCTGAGGCACTAAATTATAGCCTGAATGATTTGAAGCTTGAGTACTTGGATCTTTATCGTGTGCTCATCTCCAACTTACATTATATTTCAGTACCTGATTTCCTCTATTGTGGTCTCTATGTCATTGATATCTCTCTTTGTGTGTGTTGATATTGCTACTTCTGTATATTTTCTTTCATTTTTCATTAAGAAAGTCTCCTTGGCGAGCTGAAATAATTTATACTTGAATTTTAATCGTGGTTACTAGAAAAATTATATATCCCTGCCAGTCTATTGCGTGCTATTTCTCCGTATGGTTTCTGATGTGGAAACTGGAAATATGGTTTTCTATGTCAGTTATTGAATATATGTGCTCATATTCTCTGAATTCTGTCTGCTTAATTAGCCATATTATCTTTGTTTAAAGGCAGTAGGCAAGTTTCATCATTCAGCTACATCTCAGTCTCATCTTTGTTTTAAGGAAATATTGTTTTGAAGTTTAAGTTTTTTATTAGCCTGTCACACTCCCTGCTCCACCATCATGCTCTGATCCTTAGGTTTTACAAAAAAAAATGCTAAGATTTTTGAAAGACATAACATATAAAATACAGTTAGCAGTTAGCACACTTAGCAGGGTGGGGTTTTAGTGTTCGCTAGCTGCATCTCAAGAATACAACCTCGCTAGCGTGAGATTGCTAGCTACCCCCCAAGCTTCAATCTATAATAAGCATCGATTGCTATTCTCTCTAAATTGATTATTGTTGTTTTATATACCTATGCAGAGTTTCAGAAATGGCGTTTGGCTTGCCTTGGTATTGGGTTTATATTGCTATTCCTGTTATCAATTATTAGTAAATGGGCTCCCTTTTACTATAGCAGCTCTATGGCTCTTGGAATCCTACTTGTTCTTATTGTTATTTTTCAGGTATACTTTATCAAAAATATATACCTTTCTGTGATAAGGATTTGTTTTCTTTGACGAAGAAGAAGGTAATCATCGACACTGACCCCGGAAAGGTAGGTACACATCCTTGCGATTGCAATCGTCGTCTTGGCTGCAGATCGATAGTGCTTCTTCTTGTTGCGTTCGGAGCATAGTCCACTAACTGATCTACTGTTCGATGAAGCAGATGACACGATGGCCATCTTCGTGGCACTGCGGTCGTCGAAGCTAGAGGTGTTGGGCCTCTGGATCTCCGATGGCTCCAGCAGTGCCGCCTATTAGACTGTGTGTGTGAGTGTGTGTGGGCCGGCACCACTGTTGGACTGCCGACCCATTAGGGTCAGGGCTGAGTCTCTATATATGTGTACCCCACTATATGCAATATATTAAGCACTTCACTATTCTACATGGTATCAGATTAGTGTTTCCTTCCTCCCAACCCCCACAGCCGCCATCTCCCTGCCCAGGTCTAGTTGCCAACGTTGAGGAAACCGCCGCCCCGGGAGGCTCCTCCTTCCCTCCCAGGGGCGGCTCATCTCACCTTAGGCGGCCCTTCCCCGGTCACGATGAGGTGGCCCCTGTCCTCGTCGGCGTTGAGGAAGCCGCTGCCTCCTCCCTCCTACACAGCGCGACCACCCTCCTCAGCCGCCTCCTGACGACGCTGCTCCCAGGGGCGGACTCCCTCGATCGGCCACCGTCGTCCCCTCCCTAGGCGCGCCCCCACTGCGCCGCCGGCCTAGCTGCCAGGGACGCCCGCCCGAACCCCCTCCCTGGCGTGCCTCCCGCTACGCCGTCGCCCTTGTTGCCAGGGCCGCCCATGCCAGATTTCCCCGCTGCCGGCTGCTACTGCTTCGGCCGCCTCGCCACTAGGGACGCCCGCGCCGGTCCTCCCTCTGTTGGCCGCTGTCACCCCTGCAGTGCCGCCGCTCAGCCCGCCAGCCGCCACCTCCTCCCTCCCCTCCTCGGCGCCCACGCCACCGCCTCTCCTCCCCTGTTGCGGCCGTGCCGCCTCGCTGGCCCAGATCCGACCCCGGCGGCCCTCATGGTGGTTGATGCGGCTCCTCCCCGTCAACGACTGCTTTCATGGACGGCGCTGCCTGGCCCACGGTCCCCCTTGCCGCCGCCCTCTTCCCTGCAGCACCTCCGGTGGGTCTTCCTCTCCTGCCGCGCCCATGGCGGCCGTCGCCCCAGGCGGCCTTGCTCCCTTCCCCAATGTTGGCCGCCCTGATCCGCTGACAGAGGCGGGCTAACCCTCGGACCGCGTCGATGGCTGCACCGACCGGGCGCCTCTGACTGCGCCGTCACCCAGCAGTGCCTCCTCTTCATGCTTCTCCTGTCGTCGGAGCCGTCAACAACCCTTGCCAAGTCCGGCGTAGGCCCCTGCTCGGCTGGACCCGCCCGCCACCCACCCCCTTCATCGCCTTTGCTGGATCCATCGTTGTCGCGACCTTCCCGGTCGAATCCCCATTGCTGCGACCTTCCCGGCTCGATCCGCCGTCCCTTTGGCTGGATCACGTCTTCCTGGCTGGATCCATCGCTGCCGTGGCCTTCCCGGCCGGATCTGCCGTTTCCCCTTCTATTTTGCCGCGGGCGCGGACACCATGACCGATGTAGACGTGTGCGCTGTTGTCGGCCTCCCTGGCGGGGCTCCTTGACTTCCGGACGATCGAAGAAGTAGGAAGGTCAGCCTGCCGGTGCCCTTTTTTTTGTGTCGCCCTGTCGATCGTTGACGCTCGAACGTCGACCCCTCTCGAAGATCAGGCTTCTGCTGCATGTCTCCCGACCACGGCCACCTCAACTTCGGCTACCTCGGCATCTAGGGGCTATCGTCTTCTTGGAGCACACACCGGTCTCTACTCTAGCCACAACATTCGCACCATCACGACGCTGCGACTGCGGGGGGATTTCAACCCGTCGGCTCCTACCTTAGGCCTCTACTCCAGTCTCATCGTGTGTGGTGCCCCCGCTGCGACTGCGGGGGGATGTTAGACTGTGTGTGTGGGTCGGCGCCACTGTTGGGCTGCCGGCCCATTAGGGTTAGGGTTGAGTCTCTATATATATGTTCCCCACTCTATGCAATATATCAAGCACTTCACTATTCTACACCGCCATCTCCCCATTCTCCTTGTTATTCTGACTATACAAAGTTAACCTTGTTATTATGGTTATGGAAATGTCCTGCTCCCCATTCTCCTTGTTTCTTAAATTGCTTGAATTGAGCTATTTGAGATCTAATTATTGCAACACCTAGGAAATTATGTCCTATTGATACTGATAAATTGCCACAGTGTCATGTATGCTGTACTATATCAGTATCAATTCCATGCCAGGACATTGAAACTTTTTCTTCTTTTGTTTCTTTCTCATAGTAATTGCTCTCGTGGTCTCGCCTTTTTTGTCTCTATCAGGGATTAGATCTTAATATGTTTTTGGTTTCATGTTCTTTCATGTGTATTGGTGTTCTTGGAATAGAACAGGTTTAGAATCATTACTATCTGGCTGGGCTCTGGACTCTTTGATTTTGTGTTGTGTTAGCTATTGTTCATCACATGTTTCTATCTCAAGCTTTAGTACTTCTGATCACGTTTCTACACCGTCGGGGAGGGGGCAAGAATATCATGCTACTTATGAAACTATGACCTGATTTTAATCTTTGGTTTACTTGCCGCATCATACTTATGGTATATTTGGGTAAAAAATAGATGTTTCAAGCAATTTGTAAATCCTAAGTACATCATGGTTTACTCTAGTGCTACAACTGTTGTTTTAAAGGAGAAACTATTAGCCTTGGGATCATCCGTAATATTAGCAGAGCATCAACTTCAGGCACAACTACAAGAGCAACACTTGAAGGGGTAAAATTCAGTGCTACATACATAGATCATAAAAACTTTTTATTTGTCTGAATTCAAGTGTTTTGTGGGTTCAATAATGATTCTATATTGCTATTTTTTATTGATTTCATGTCATATTGATTGTTGGATTGATTTCACCTTATTTCTTATTGTTAGCCAGAGCCATCTTACTATTTCAGATGTTGCAAGGAAGGCATTCCTTCACAGTGTATGTCACAGTTCTCTTGACAGTGGTTTCACAGTATTTTTTACCATTTTCTTTTAGTAGCTCAATCTGAGCTGTTACTTCTTGCACACATTTATTGAACATGTCTAGGTTACAAATACGATGTAAGACCTATTTCTGTCTCCTACAGTCTCAATGTTGTAGAAAACAAATAAATTAGTAGTGCTTGACAATGAGTCCTTCCAAAGAATCTTGTGCATATTTTAGTGTTGCCATCCTACCATGTCACCCATGTTCCCACATTCAAGCACAGGCTTTAGCCATCTGTGTTCCCCTTCAGCCTTCTATTTTCCTAATGTGTTCTGCACTATGAGTCGAGTCCTTATCCTTTGGTTGATCCTACTAGCTCAGTCAACAATTGTGTTTGTGGACCATTTCTATTTTCTTATATATGTTAGCAGAATCAACCAACAAACCACATAACATGACACAAAAATTTACGTAGAAAATCTTCCAATGCGAAGAGAAAAACCACGGGCACCAGCCAGGCGAAGCCTTCACTATGATGTGGAGTGTTTACAGAACGCTGTCCTTAGAAAGCAGTTTACAAGAGTAATGATTGTGACACAGCTCAAAACCATAATTAGGATCCAAATTCTCCTTAGACACTCCGACCCAAGACTTTCGGCGATGGGCCTCCTCTCCGCTCGTCAACATGGCCTCCATATGCAGAATTTGGATCACAAACTCAACAATATATATTATCTGTGCAACATTTCATGGAAGGGCATGCTCAAAGTGGTCCAATCTCTCGCTAACCTACATAGATTGTAAATTGTTTTTATTTGTCTGAATTCAACCTTTTGTGAGATGTCCCTGTTTGTTAGGTAACTGTTAGGGTAATTTATTTTCTTGTTTGTTATCTTTTGCATAGATGTGTTCCCCTCCACCCTCTTCTCGCTTAAGGGTGGGCCATTACCCTAGACATCATTAAATTGGGGTGATGAGCTATATGATGGATAGTCTAAAAGTATTGTGCAAGGTATAATGAATATGGTTCGCTCATATGTTGATAAGGTAACAAATTAACTTAATAATATTCTATTTTAATTAACATATCCTCACACTGAGCCCTTTCTTCTTGTATTACCTGCTGCTGTGACTAACCTGGATAGGTGAGATAATAGCCCCCTCGGGTACTGTAGCATATATATATGCAGTCAATAATATATGGGCCTTATGGGCCTTAACACCCCCTGTCAAACTCAAGGCAGAAGTGGAGGATTTGAAGCATTGAGTTTGAGTAGATGAAACTGATGTTGTGCCCTAGTTTGTGCTTTTATGAAGAAATCCGCAAGCTGTAATTCTGAGGGCACATATTGAAGATCAATGGTCTTCTGATGACAATGAGATCTAGTGAATGAGACATCAACACCAATGTGTTTTGTGAGTTCACGCTTCACTGGATCATGAAAGATTTGTATAGCTCCAGTGTTGTCACAGCGAAGAAGTGTAGGCGAGTCACAAGAAACACCTAGATCAGCCAAGAGCCAACGAATCCAGATAATCTCAGCAGTAGTAGTAGCCAGGGCTCGAAGTTCTGCTTCAGTACTAGATCTAGATACAACAGCTTGCTTCTTGGATTTTCAAGCAACTGGGGATGATCCAAGAAGAATACAGTAACTAGTGATGGAGCGACGATATGTAGGATCACTGGCCTAGGTAGCATCAGAGTAAGCATGAAGCTGAAGTGGGGAATTTGAGTCATAAAATAAACATTGTGTTTTTGTCCCCCGTAAATATCTAAGCACACAAAGTAAGTGCCCATAATGAACTGATGTAGGAGCAGAGACAAACTGACTCAAGATTTGAACCGCATAAGCAATATCTGGCCTGGTGACAGTAAGGTAAACTAAGCTGCCAACAAGATGTCTATATCGAGATGGATCCTCCAAAGGTGTCCCATCAGTCGGACAAAGAGATAAGTGAAGGTCCATAGGCGTGGCAACAGTGCGAGTGTCACTAAGACCAGAACGATCAAGAAGGTCTTGTATGTACTTGGCCTGAGAAAGATAAATACCATTTTGAGTCTACAAAACCTCAATGCCCAAAAAATAACTGAGTGCCCCCAAGTCAGACATTTGAAATTCCTTACTCAGGTACGCCTTCACATGAGCAATATGGTCTGGATCATCGCCTGTAATCAACATGTCATCAACATATAGTAATAGCAACGTGCGGCCTCGTGAAGACACATGAATGAACAATGCAGGATCATGACCACTAGAATAGAAACCACAAGCCTTGATGACAGAAACAAATCTCTCAAACCAAGCACGAGGAGCTTGTTTGAGACCATACAAGGCTCGACGAAGACGACATACATGCCCTGAGGGAACCTCTATCCCAGGAGGTGGATGCATATAGACTTCCTCATGTAGATCACCGTGAAGAAACACATTTTTGACATCCATCTGAGAGATAGTCCAAGAAGATGAGGCTGCAACAGCAAGTAAGGCTCGGACAGTAGTCAGATGGGCCACAGGTGCAAAAGTCTCATCATAGTCAATACTCTGAGTCTGTTGAAAACCTCTGGCCACAAGACAAGCTTTATATCGCTCAATAGACCCATCAAATTTGGTTTTAACTTTGAAGACCCATTTGCACGTGATAGGTACAACACCAGCAGGTAACGGAACAACATCCCATGTACATGTGCGATGAAGGGCATTTAATTCATCAGTCATAGCACGCTGCCACTCAGGTATACCAGAAGCCTCTTTATAAGATGATGGTTTAGCAATGACTGCACCGGCACGGGAAAACCCATAACGTTCTAGAGCTGCAATAGTGCCACGGTCATGAAGATGATACCCCTGATTAAAAACAACATGAGAGTCATCATTGTTAGTACACATATCAGCAACAGGATCATCATCAGGACTGGCCGTGGGATTAGAGCGAGGACGACGAATGTAAGTCTGAGTAACAGGTGGTTTGGAAGAGTAAGACTGAGATGATGTGGAAGTGGAAGGTGGTGTGATGGGAATAAGAACATCTGGTGTAGAAACAGTAGGTGGTAATACTGATGAAGTTTCTGAAATGGGAGGAAGGCTCATGAAGGCGGTAGACTCTGTGGAATAAAAAGAAGAATGAGTGGAAGAGTTGTAAAAGAAGGGTTGGTTTTCATTAAAGCTCACATCTAGAGAAATACGCATGCGACGAGAAGATGAATCATAACACTGATAGTGTCGGCGTTTCGGACCCCGGGGGGGGGGGGGGGGGGGGTCCCTGGACCGACGAGTGAGATTGTCGCTGCGTGCCCCTGCCCAGATGGGTTGGCGCAGGATGGAACACAAGAGGCGGGGCAAGCCTTGTATTATCCTGCACCAGGGGTGCCGCTCGTAGTAGGGGTTACAAGCACGTCGCGAGAGGGAGAGAGAGTGAGAGGGAGCCTGTTCGTTCGCTCCTTCCCCGCGCGAACCCCCTCCATGATGGCCTTGGACCTCCCTTTTATAGACGCAAGGAGAGGGTCCAGTCGTACAATGGGGGGTGTGGCTATGCGCTAACGTGTCCGGCAGAGAGATGCCTAAGCCCTGTGTACATGCCAACGTGGCTGTCGGGGGAGAGCCTGAGCTCTGTACACGTGATAGCGTGGCCGTCGGAGAAGCGCCTGAGCCCTGTAGAAGCACAGCTGGCAGTGCGGCAGGGATCCTGCTGACGTCTCCTTGCTGCCGTAAGGGGCTGAGAGCCACCGGCGTCATGGTTGCACGCGGGGCACCATCATTACCCGTCGCTGGGGTAAGCCAGATGGGACGCCAGTCTTGTTCCTTGTAGCCTGAGTTGGCTAGGGATAGGGTAATGATGTATCCCCTGTTGGCGCGGTCGGTCTGAGCCCAAGGTCGGGCGAGGCGTAGACTTCTCTTGAGGCCGAGGTCGGGGTCGGGCGAAGACGCGATTCCTCCTGAGACCGAGGTCGAGGCCGAGTCTGGGGTCGGGCGAGGCGGAGACCTCCTCTCGAGGTCGGAGCTTGAGGTCGGGCGAGGCAGAGCTTCCTGTTGCGCCCGAGACCGAACTCGGTGGTTGATTGTGACTTGTTGTCAGCTTCGCCTGGGTGGTTGGCACGACAGTCGGAGCAGGGCGGGCGGCGCTATTTTCCCGTCATATCGGACAGAAAAAGAGAGGGGCGAAGTGACTGCGGTCACTTCGGCCTGGCCGACTGAGGCACGTGTGTCAGGATACGGCGTCAGGCGTCCCCGGCCAAGGTTGCTTCACAACGAAGCCTACCCGAGCCGGGCTTCGGGAGAGCCGAGGAAGGCGCCCACTGCCTGAGGAGGCCCTCGGGCGAGGCATGAACTCGTCTGGGACTACTGCTCCAGCCCGAGACTAGGCTCGGGTGAGGTCGCGTCCCTTGGGTAGACGAAGCCTTGACTTGAACCGCACCCGTCAGTTGGTCAGAGGGTGTTTACCAGCCATGATTAGGAGCGTTGGGGGTACCCCTAATTATGGTACCCGACAGTAGCCCCCGAGCCTCGAAGGGAGTGTTAGTACTCGCTTGGAGGCTTTTGCCGCATTTTCGGTGAGGGGACCGGCCTTTCTCGGTTTTTGCTTTGTTCTGGTGGGTGCACGCAAGCGCACCTGCCGGGTATAGCCCGCGAGGCCTCGGAGGAGTGGTTTGACTCCTCTAAGGTCTAAATGCCTTTCGTGGTGCCTCGGCCGGTCTGATCGTTCCCTCATGCGGCCTGGCCGTAGCCCGGGTGCATGGTCAGGTTCCCAGTTATCAAGCTGGTAGGTTGACGCTGTCAACAGTTTGGCCGTAGCCGGGTGCGAGAGCAGCCCCCGAGCCTCTGCACGGAGCGAGAGGACGATCAAGGACTTTCCCGACTTTTATCATACGCCCCTGCGTCGCCTTTCCGCAAGGAGGAGGGGGGGGGGGGGAAGCGCCATGTTGCCCTCGGAGGGCGCCGAACATGGTGTTTCCAGTGAGCTGCTAACGGGTGATCCGAGTGGACGCCCGTGCCCCGTTCGTTAGGGGTCAGCTAGTGGCCCAGAGGCGCGCTCCAAAAGTACCTGCGGGTGATTCGCCGGACCCGGACCCCTTCGACAGGGTCCGAGGGCTCGATGCCTCCCTCCGGTGGGATTCTGTTACAAATCGTTCCCGCCGGTCTCGGAAATGTCCTAGGGTACCTCGGGAGCATAGCCCGAGCCTCGGCCATGTATCAGACGTACCCAGAGTCATCCCTCACTCTGCATGCTCTGGGGCGACTGTCGAACCCTTCCGAGGGGCCAGCCTTCGAACCCCTGATCAGTAGTGGGCGTGGAGCCCGAGTGCTCTGGGGCGGCTGTCGAACCCTTCCGAGGGGCCAGCCTTCGAACCCCTGATCAGTAATGGGCTTGAAGCCCGAGTGCTCTGGGGCGGCTGTCGAAACCCTTCCGAGGGGCTAGCCTTCGAACCCCTGATCAGTAGGAGGGTTTGGGACCCGCTTCCTTCACTGAGAAGGATCCTTTCCGAAACATCCACTTTCCCGGTCCCTGTAGCGAGAGAGAGAGAGAGGAGGAGGGGAAGGATATGTATTTAAATAAGGTGGCGCACCTTTTCTGACGCGGTCATCATGGCGGAGGTGAAACGACGCCCGCCTCGCCTGCCAGAGGTGTCGCTTGCTCCGCCGGGGAGTTAATGTGACAGGACGGGCGATTCGCGTGGCGCCCGTTGCGCGTGTGAGCCGTTTAAGGAACGGAAAGATTGTTTTACCTTTGAGTTTTGAATTTCGTGGCAAGTTCGGGCGAAGTTTTGAACGGTTCTCACCCGGGCCTTTATATACTCGAAAGGGGGGCCAGGAGTGGTTCGTCACTCTGCCATTTGCGCCTGCCTTTTGCTCTGGTTTTTGCAACCTAAGAGAATAGCCAGGGAAAAGGAAACCACACACCTCATCCCCTCCGCCTCCACCACCTCCGTTTGGTGATGGCTGACAGGGTGACTGTTGTCCCGCCACGCGACCCGTGGCCCTCCTCCACCGTCGTCGCGAAGGACCTAGAGGCCCTCGTCGCCGATGGTCTGCTCCGTCCCCTTTCTGGTGGGGTGCAGCCAGAGTGGATGGCCCCAAGCGAGGCTGTCCCTTCCCCGCCGCCGGGGTACGTGGTTAGCTTCATCCCCTTCCATGAGCGGGGGTTTGGAGTGCCAGCGAGCCGCTTTATGCGGGCGCTCCTGCACCACTACGGGGTGGAGCTGCACAACCTCAACCCCAACTCCATTGCGCAAGCGGCCATCTTCGCGGCAGTTTGTGAGGGTTTTCTGGGGATCGAAGTTCACTGGGATCTGTGGACCCACCTCTTCTCCGCGCAACTCTTTGCCTTGACGACGGATGCGAAGAAGGTCCGTATGGCGGTGCGGGCCGGTGGCTGCACCCTCCAGCTGAGGCAGGGGCACGCGCAACAGTATATCCCTACCATCCTTGTGTCTTCGAACAAGGGGTGGCAGCGCCGATGGTTTTATCTCCGGAACGACGACGGGAGGCTTCCGTCGTTTTCTCAACGAGTGGTGATCACCGCCGGCAGCAACTGGCGCTGGGGCGCCACGCGCCTCGACCTCCCTCCCCGATGACGACCTCCGCAAGCGGGTAGCAGGTACGGTAGGGAGGCTAGAGGCTGGCACCCTTACCCAGCCTGCGATGCGCCCCGACCATGGGTACGTTTCCCTGGTAAGTATCCGATCCTTCTCCTGTATTGCACCGAGTTGCCTTCGATTCCCACTGTTGGGATCTTTGCTCTTCCCCAGGAGTTAAGCTTTTATAAACCCGCCCTACCGCCGGTCCCGGAGGACGTGGTGGACCGAGCCGCGCGGAGGGTCGCCGCGGAGAAGAAGAAGGAGAACAAAGACGCGGAGAAGGCTCGGGCTCGCGAGCGGATGCGAGCTCGGGACGCCTTGGAGAGGCGCCGTCGGAGGTAAGAGAGGGACGGGCTCCGGAGGGAGCCGTCGCCGGAGACGCCCGACGATGATGATGACGATGATGATGACGAGGACAACGACATGGTGGCCCGTCCTGGCCTCAGCCTGGACCTGGGGCTGGGCCAGGGGTTGCCGCGCCAGCCTCCAAGTGGGCTGGTATCATCAGTGCCCGGGGCCGGGACATCAGGGTCCCAGTCCGAGGAGCGGAGGCAGGCCGAGGGGGCACCTGACCCCTCTGTCCCCCAAGATCAAATGCCCGTGCCGGCTGCGCAGGAGGTTGATCCTCCGGCCACTGAGGCGACGCCTGGGCAGGCCGCTCCTTCGGCGCCTCGGGCGCCCGAGGTGGGAGCAGCGCCGAAGTCGGTAGCGGGGCAACCCTTGGCAGCGCCTGCGGGGACCGAGGCCCGAGGGGCCTCCCCGCATGCACGATTGGCCTTGGTCCGGAGCGGGTAAGTGCCTGAGAACGCCTCTGTTTTGGCCTCTTTCGTCGCGTGTCTTGAACTTGCTTTCTTTCTTCCTTTCAGCAAGCGAAGGCAGGGCCTAACCGGTCTGGCCCCCACGAAGGCCCTTAAGACGGCGCCGGCTTCTGCAGCCGGTGCCGCGGCGCGCCATGCCGGTTGGCTGGCCTCCGCATAGGATGCTCTCGAGCGGGGGGGCCCAGGCGGCACGAGATGCCATTGGGCAAGCCTCCCAGGCCAACCCCTCCGTCGGGGCGGTCATTGTGCCGGGGGAGGCTGCTGACGCGGCCGTGGCCCCGAGCCCGCCTGACGTGTCGTCGGTGCCGGCGTCGACCCCTGCCGCGGTCGTTGCTGATTCGCCCGCGGAGCCATCCACCGCCCCCGACGTCGGGGTGGTTGGGGCGTTGCCGCTCGCGGTCGTCCCCGACCTCCCCGTTCTTGGCCATGAGGAGGGGGCTAACGCTGCTGCCGAGGTCGGCGACCGGAAACCCGCCACCTTAGCCGAGGGGAAGCCCAGCGCGTCGATGGCGATGGTGCCCGACGTGTCGACTGCAGGGGAACCCGACGCCTTGGCGGAGGAGCGCACAACACCGCGACCCTTCTCGGGGGGCGGCGTCCTCATCCCCGTGCAGCGCAACCCTAATGAGGGTGTGGGCAGGCGTTCCGGTTCTGGAGCCGCGGTGCCTCGAAACCCCTCCTCGTCCTCAACGATGAGCAGGAGGAGCAGTCTCGGGATGAGCTCCGCGAGTATGCCGAGGCGGCGATGGGGTCGCTTCGGTCGACCATGGAGATCCTTTCCAGGGACGTTCCCAGGGTCCTCCAGGTAAGGATTTCAGGTGCATACCTTGCGTGGCCAAGGCATTCTTTGTAATACCTTGTCTTCCTCGCACAGGAACTGGCGGATGTAAGCACCGCCAAGTCGCTGTTCATCCACCGCGAGAGCGACATCTGGGGTTCGCTGCGGTCCCAGAGGGCCGCGCTTGCCAAGGCTAATGAGCGCCTTGCCCGACAGAGCACCGAGCTGGCGGACCTTCGGCTGCTCTGTGATGATCTGAAGGCGGAGGCAGCGGCGGCGTGAGCAGAGGCGACGTTGGCATGGACAGAGGCACAACAGCGGTAGCTGGAGCTTGGCCAGGCCATCGACGAGCGGGACCAATCTCGGAGCCAGGCTGCCTAGGCCGCGGGCCGGGCCGAGGCCCTTGAGGGTCAGCTGGCCGAGGTGTCTGCTCGGGCCAGGGCCCTTGCGGTGGACCTAGCTGTGGCCATCGGATCTGCCTAGTCTGCCTAAGTCGTGGCCTCGCAGGAGCATGCCCGGGCCGAAGGTATGTTTCGCCTGCTTTGCAACTTCAATTCAGCTTCATTCTTCGACTCGTGTCTGAAGAATTTTGATCGGCTATCTGCAGAGCTCGAGACGACTCTTAATGAGTCCGTCAAGGCACACGCCCGGGCGGCTGAGCAGAATGAGGCCGACCATGTGGCTATGTCTGAGGCTATCTCGGGCTTTTGCCGAGCCTTTGACCTCGACGACGTCCCCTCGGGTAGCTCCCCCTAGAGTCATCTGCGGGCCTTGGGCGGCCATGTGCGCAGCAGACTCCACGGGGCGCTGCACCACGGCGTTAAGCGGGCCTTCGCCGTGCTCGATTCCCACTATGATGTGGACTTGGAGCGGGTCAGCGAGGGGTACTGTCTACCCGATAAAGACGAGACTGCCTTAGCCGAGGTCCAGAGGCTTGATGCGGCCGCCGAGGGCCCGAGCGCGGTGCTGGCCTCCTCCTTCAAGGTGGAGATCCTTCCGCCTGCGTCGTCGTCTGAGGCTGGGCCAGACCTCGCCGAAGGCGGAAACGGTGCCGAGGGCGCAGCTGCTTCCCCTGCCGATGCCTGATCCTGCTGGAGCAGTTTATTTGTAGCATGCGTGTGTTCTTTGCGGCCGCCGAGGCCTAAACACTTTCATCGTCGTATCATAAAGCTGCGTTTTCTTTCCTCTTGTTTCGTGCGCCATGACTTGTTCGTTGGTAGCAGAACCACTTGTCCGAGCGAGAGTTACTTTTCGCGGAAGGTGATCCCGGAGGCGTAGGAGTCCCTCGGCTCGGTCGGCCTTGCCGCTTACGTGTACTCTCGTCGTTTTTAGGATCCCGCTATCGATACAAAATTCGAAAGCACGAAAGGTCGTTTTGGTAGAAATTTTTTTCCGAGGAAAATTTTGACGCAGAGGGGGTTCCCCCCTTCTAGCCCCCGAGGGAGGGTCGGGCTTTGCTGAGGCAAGGCCGACCCTTCCTTGACGGTTAGACTTCATGTATATAAAGAAAACGAGGTACATGAACGACTTAAAACATCTTAAGGGTAGAAGCGACATAGCGTTGGATGTTCCAAGCGTTGCTGTAGACCTCGCCTTGGTCATTGGCCAGCTTGTATGTTCCGGGCTTCAAAATCTTAGCGATGATGAAGGGCCCTTCCCAGGGAGGAGTGAGCTTGTGGCGCCCTCGGGCGTCCTGTCGCAGACGAAGCACCAAGTCTCCCACTTGGAAGCCTCGGGGCCGAACGCTTCGGGCGTGGTAACGTCGCAGCGACTGCTGGTACCATGCCGAATGTAGTAAGGCAACGTCTTGAGCCTCTTCGAGCTGGTCTAGCGAGTCCTCTCGGCTGATCCGGTTGCTTCGGTCGTCGTACGCTTTGGTCCTCGGGGAGCCGTATTCTAAGTCCGTGGGGAGGACGGCCTCGGCCCCATAGACTAGAAAAAATGGCGAGAAACCCGTGGCACGGCTCGGCGTCGTCCTCAGACTCCAGACCACCGAGGGTAGCTCTTTCATCCACCGCTTGCCGAACTTGTTGAGGTCGTTGTAGATCCTCGGTTTGAGTCCCTGCAAAATCATACCGTTGGCACGCTCCACCTGCCCATTCGTCATGGGGTGAGCTACGGCGGCCCAGTCCACACAGATGTGGTGGTCGTCGCAGAAGTCCAGGAACTTTTTTCCGGTGAACTGCGTGCCATTGTCGGTGATGATGGAGTTTGGGACCCCGAATCGATGGATGATGTTGGTGAAGAACGCCACCGCCTGCTCGGACCTGATGCTGGTCAAGGGTCGGACCTCGATCCACTTGGAGAATTTGTCGATGGTGACCAGCAGGTGCGAGAAGCCCCCGGGTGCCTTCTGCAAGGGACCGACGAGGTCTAGACCCCACACAGCAAACAGCCAGGTGATGGGTATCATCTGCAGGGCCTGAGCAGGCAGGCGTGTTTGCCTCGCATAGAATTGACACCCCCGGCAGGAGCGTACAATCCTAGTGGCGTCGGCCACCACGATTGGCCAGTAGAAACCTTGTCGGAAGGCATTCCCCACAAGGGCTCGAGGTGCTGCATGGTGGCCGCAAGCCCCCGAGTGTATTTCTTGCAACAGCTCTTGTCCTTGGGCGATGGATATGCATCGTTGGAGGATGCCCGAGGGGCTGCAGTGATAGAGCTCCTTTTCATCACCCAGCAAGACGAACGACTTGGGGCGCCGAGCCAGTCACTGAGCTTTGGTCTCGTCGAGGGGAAGCTCTCCTCGGAGGAGATATTCCAGGTACGGGGTCTGCCAGCTCGGATCTGGTGTGACCCCATTCTATTCCTCCTCGACGGGCAAGGCCTCCTCCTTGATGGCCGAGGTACCTCGGGCTCGGCCGAGGCCTCCTCGGGCTCGGGTGAGGGTACCTCGGGCTAGGCTGAGGCTTCCTCGGGCTCGGGTGTGTCGTCGATCTTGATAGATGGTTGATGTAGGTCTCTAGAGAAGACGTCTGGGGGAACCGTTTTCTGCCCCGAGGCTATCTTCGCCAGCTAATCCACAGTCTCGTTGTACCGTCGGGCGATGTGGTTGAGCTCTAGCCCGTAGAACTTGTCTTCCAGGCGCCGGACTTCATCGCAGTAGGCTTCCATCCTCCGGTCGCGGCAGTGGGAGTTCTTCATGACTTGGTCGATGACAAGCTGTGAGTCGCCACGAGCGTTGAGGCACCGGACCCCTAGCTCGACGGCGATGCGTAGCCCGTTAACCAGAGCCTCGTACTCGGCCACGTTGTTTGATGCAGGAAAATGGAGGCGTATGACGTAGCGGAGATGCTTTCCGAGGGGTGAAACGAAGAGCAAGCCATCGCCTGCTCCCGTTTTCATGAGTGACCCATCGAAGTACATGGTCCAAAGCTCGGGTTGGATTGGAGTTGTTGGTAACTGGGTGTCAGTCCATTCAGCCAGGAAGTCTGCCAAGACCTGGGATTTTATGGCCTTCCGAGGGGCGAATGATAGCGTTTCACCCATGAGTTCCACTGCCCACTTTGCTATCCTACCCAAGGCCTCACGGCACTGGATGATCTCCCCCAGGGGGAAGGATGACACCACAGTCACCGGATGAGACTCGAAGTAGTGTCACAACTTTCATCGTGTCAGAACCACTACGTAGAGCAGCTTCTAGATCTGCGGGCAGCGGACTTTGGTCTCGGAAAGCACTTCGCTGATGAAGTAGACTGGCCTCTCGACGAGCAGTGCATGCCCTTCTTCTCGTCTCTCGACTACGATCGCGGCGCTGACCACCTGAGTGGTTGCGGCTACGTAGATCAAGAGGGCTTCTCCTGCAGCGGGGGGCACCAGGATTGGTGTGTTTGTAAGGAGCGCCTTAAGGTTTCCGAGGGCTTCCTCGGCCTCGGGGGTCCAAGTGAAGCGCTCAGTCTTCCTTAAGAGGCGGTACAGAGGCAAGCCTTTCTCGCCAAGGCGTGAGATGAAGCGGCTCAGAGCCGCAAGGCATCCCATGACCCTCTGTACTCCTTTCAAATCTTTGATCGGTCCCATGTTGGTGATGGCTGCGATTTTCTCCCGATTGGCCTCGATGCCCAGCTCAGAGACGATGAATCCAAGGAGAATGCCTCGAGGGACTCCGAAGACACACTTCTCGGGATTGAGTTTCACGCCTTTCGCTCTCAGACACTTGAATGTCGTTTCAAGGTCAGAGAGGAGGTCGGAGGCTTTCTTCGTCTTGACAATGATGTCATCGACGTAAGCCTCGACCGTTCTGCCGATGTGTTCTCCGAACACGTGGTTCATGCACCTCTGGTAGGTGGCGCCTGCATTCCTCAAACCAAATGGCATTGTAGTGTAACAGTACATGCCAAAAGGTGTGATAAAAGAAGTCGCGAGCTAGTCGGACCCTTTCATCTTGATTTGGTGATAGCCTGAGTAGGCATCGAGGAATGATAGGGTTTCGCACCCAGCAGTGGAGTCCACAATTTGATCGATGCGAGGTAGAGGGTAGGGAACTTTCGGACATGCTTTGTTTAGACTAGTGTAGTCTACACACATCCTCCATTTCACATCCTTTTTCCTTACAAGAACAGGGTTAGCTAACCATTCGGGATGGAATACCTCTTTGATGAACCCTGCCGCGAGTAGCTTGTGGATCTCCTTGCCTATGGTCCTACACTTTTCTTCGTCAAAACAGTGCAGGGTTTGCTTCACGGGTCGGGCTCCAGCTCTGATGTCCAGTGAGTGCTCGGCGACATCCCTCGGTATGCCTGGCATGTCCGAGGGACTGCACGCAAAGACTTCAGTATTTGCACGGAGAAAGTCGACGAGCACTGCTTCCTATTTGGGGTCGAGCTTGGAGCCGATCCGGACTTTCCAGCTGGCGTCGTTGCTGGGGTCGAGAGAGACGGACTTGACCGCCTCGACTGGTTCGAAGTTGCCGGCGTGCCGCTTCGCGTCGGGCGCCTCCTTGGAGAGGCGTTCCAGGTCGGCGTTGAGGGCCTCGGACTCGGCGAGGGCCTCAGCATACTCCACGCACTCCACGTCGCATTCGTACGCGTGGCGGTACGTGGATCTGACGGTGATGATCCCGTTCGGGCTTGGCATCTTGAGCTTGAGGTAGGTGTAGTTGGGGACGACCATGAACTTGGCACAGCACGGCCTTCCCAACACCGCATGGTAGGTTCCTCAGAACCCGACGACCTCGAAGGTGAGAGCTTCCTTTCAGAAGTTGGAGGGAGTCCCGAAGCAGACGGGTAAGTCGATCCGCTCGAGGGGGAGGATACGCTTTCCAGGTGCGATCCCGTGGAAGGGTGCCGCACCGGCCCGGACCTCGGACCGATCAACCCCCAAGAGTTCCAGGGTCTCGGCGTAGATGATGTTAAGGCTGCTGCCTCCGTCCATGAGGACTTTGGAGAGCCTAACGTTGCCGATGATCGGATCGACGACGAGTGGGTACCTTCCTGGGCTTGGCACGAAGTCGGGGTGGTCGCCTCGGTCGAAGGTGATAGGCTTGTCGGACCAGTCTAGGTAGACTGGCGCTGCCACCTTCACCAAGTAGACCTCCCGACGCTCCTGCTTGCGGTGCCGAGCCGAGGTGTTCGCCGCCTGCCCGTCGTAGATCATGAAGCAGTTGTGGACCTCCGGGAACTCCTCTTCCTTGCTGCCCTCCTTCCTGTCGTTGTCATGGCCCTTGCCATCTTCCGCCGGGGGCCCGGTCTTATGGAAGTAGCGCTGGAGCATGACACATTCTTCGAGGGTGTGCTTGACGGGAGCCTAGTGATAGGGGCACGGCTCTTTGAGCATCTTATCGAACGCGCCGGCCCCTCCAGGAGGTTTCCGAGGGTTCCTGTGCTCGGCCGCAGCGACGAGATTCGCGTCGACGGTGTCGCGTTTCGCTTGCAACTTGTTCTTGGCCTTCTTCTTCGTGCCCCGCTGGGCGGATGCCTCGGGGTGTCTTTCTTCGACTCTCCCTGAGGTTGCTTGTCTTTTCAGAAGATGGCTTCGACCGCCTCTTTACCCGAGGCGAACTTGGTGGCGACGTCCATCAGTTCGCTCGCACGGGTGAGAGTCTTGCGCCCCAGTTTGCTCACCAGGTCTCGGCATGTGGTCCCGGCGAGGAAAACCCCGATGACATCCGAGTCGGTAACGTTGGGTAGCTCGGTGCGCTGTTTCGAAAACCGCTGGATGTACTCTCGGAGGGACTCCCCTGGCTGCTGGCGGCAGCTTCGGAGATCCCACGAGTTCCCAGGGCGCATGTACGTGCCTTGGAAGTTTCCCGCGAAAGCCTTGACCAGATCGTCCCAGTCGGAGATCTGCGCAGGAGGCAGATGCTCCAGCCAGGCTCGGGCGGCGTCAGAGAGGAAAAGGGGTAGATTACGGATAATGAGGTTGTCATCATCTGCCCCTCCCAACTGGCATGCCAGTCTGTAGTCCGCGAGCCACAGCTCTGGCCTCGTCTCCCTCGAGTACTTGGTGATGGTAGTCGGGGCTCGGAAACGGGCAGGGAACGACGCTCGTCGTATGGCCCGACTGAAGACTCGCGGACCGGGTGGTTCGGGCGAAGGACTGCGATCCTCCTCGCTGTCGCAGCGTCCCCCACGCCTAGGATGGTAGCCTCGGCGCACCTTCTCGTCGAGGCGGACTCGACGGTCAAGATGGTGGTGCTCGTTGCTGAGGCGATGCCGGGTGGCAGGCACCTCGTCCCGCGTGCTCTCGGGATGGACCGAGGCTTCCCGTATGCGTCGGGAGGACACCGCGTGATGCTCCGAGGGGTCGGCTCGCCTCCGAGAGGCAGAGCTCTCGGCTCGTCGAACCGCGGCGCCCTCTAGGAGATCCTTGAGTTCGCCCTGGATACGCCGTCCCTCGGTGGTGGATGGCTCCGACGTGGCTCGTAGTAGCATCGCCGCTGCAGCTAGGTCCTGGCCGGACCCGCTGACGGCCGGGGGCAGCGCTGCCCTGGCATTGTCGACGATGCGACGCTGGACGTCTTGGGCCCGATGACAGGCCCCTCCGGCAAGTGTTCGGCCTGCCCACTCCTGCTCGATGTTCTGTCGGAGCTGCACAAGCCGGCCTGCTTCCCCGTCGACCCGGGCCTGCATCTCACGGATTTGCTCGAGCTGTATGTCCTGACCCCCCGCAGGGACTGGGACCACAGCTAGCTCCCGCGGGATGTCAACGCGAGATGCGGGCCCAGGGAGATCATCAACCTCCGGCATACCGAGGTGGTTGCCTTCGTTGTGATCTCCTTGATTGACGTGGAAACATTCACAACTTGGGCCGTAACCCTCGTCGTCAAGGTCATGGCCATCGTCGGAACAACCGGAGAGACAGTGGTCACATGCGGACATGAAGTCCCGCATGGCACCGGGGTCATTGAGGCCAGAGAATTCCCAACCGAAGTCGGGGTCGTCCTCTTCCTCGGAACCCGCCGGCCCGAAGGTTGAGACAGCTGTCAGTCGGTCCTAGGTCGACCACATATGGTACCCCGGAAGGTTTGGATACGCCTTTACGAAGGCGCTCACCGTAGCGGGGTCGCTAGGTGGATCGAAGCTGAATCGAAAGGGTACGGGATGGAAAACAGGCGGTACCTCTTGGTCGATGGACGGTGGTGAAGTCTCGTCGAGGGCAGAGCACACCATCATCTCAGGTACGAGGGTAACGCCCAGCAGATCCTTTGCAAGGGTGCTGGCGTCATCAGTCCGCTTGGGGCTGCCACGTCGCGGGGAAGTGACACCCGCCGTCGTCTCAGGTGTAAGGACAATGCCTGACATGTCCCCCGGGGGAGTGCCGGCGTCGTCGACTCGCTCTGGTGCGACAGCTGACAAGGTGCCGCCTCCTGCGTGGCCATGGTTGCCCCGTCTCCGCCTCCTCCGGCGAGGAGGGTGGCGGGGACGACCGGAGTGCTCCTCTTCCGCCACGGGGAGATGTTGTCGCCGAGTTCGCCGCCGCCGGGCGAGTCGAAGACCGTCGCCGTCGTCGCGCCGCGAGGGGAGGAGTACCATGTCGTAGCTGCCGTCGAGGGACATGAACTCGAGATTCCCGAAGCGGAGCACCGTCCCGAGCTGAAGAGGTTGATGAAGACTCCCCATCTGGAATTCAACGGGAAGGTGTTCGTTAACACGCAGTAGGCCCCTACCTGGCGCGCCAACTGTCGGCGTTTCCGACCCGGGGGGGTCCCTGGACCAACGAGTGAGATTGTCGATGCGTGCCCCTGCCCAGATGGGTTGGCACGGGATGGAACACAAGAGGCGGGGCAAGCCTTGTATTATCCTACACCAGGGGTGTCGCTCGTAGTAGGGGTTACAAGCACGTCACGAGAGGGAGAGAGAGAGAGTGAGAGGGAGCCTGTTCATTCGCTCCTTCCCCGCGTGAACCCCCCTCCAGGATGGCCCTGGACCTCCCTTTTATAGACGCAAGGAGAGGGTCCAGTCATACAATGGGGGGTGTGGCTATGCGCTAACGTGTCCGGCAGAGAGATGCCTAAGCCCTGTGTACATGCCAACGTGGCTGTCGGGGGAGAGCCTGAGCTCTGTACACGTGATCCCTGTAGAAGCACAGCTGGCAGTGCGGCAGGGATCCTGCTGATGTCTCCTTGCTGCCGTAAGGGGCTGAGAGCCACCGGCGTCATGGTTGCACGTGGGGCACCATCATTACCCGTCACCGGGGTAAGCCAGATGGGACGCCGGTCTTGTTCCTTGTAGCCTGAGTTGGCTAGGGATAGGGTAATGATGTATCCCCTATTGGCGCGGTCGGTCCGAGCCCAAGGTCGGGCGAGGCGGAGACTTCTCTTGAGGCTGAGGCCGGGGTCAGGCGAAGACGTGATTCCTCCTGAGACCGAGGTCGAGGCCGAGTCCAGGGGTCGGGCGAGGCGGCGACCTCCTCCCGAGGCTGGAGCTTGAGGTCGGGCGAGGCGGAGCTTCCTGTTGCGCCTGAGATCGAACTCGGTGGTTGATTGTGACTTGTTGTCAGCGTCGCCTGGGTGGTTGGCACGACAGTCGGAGCGGGGCGGGCGACGCTGTTTTACCGTCATATCGGACAGAAAAAGAGAGGGGCGAAGTGACTGCGGTCACTTTGGCCTGGCCGACTGAGGCGCGTGTGTCAAGATATGGCATCAGGCGTCCCCTGCATTGAATGCGCCTGCGAAGCGGTCGGTTGGTGAGGCAGTCCGGCCAAGGTTGCTTCACAACGAAGCCTACCCGAGCCGGGCTTCGGGAGAGCCGAGGAAGGCGCCCGCTGCCTGAGGAGGCCCTCGGGCGAGGCGTGAACTCGTCTAGGACTACTGCTCCAGCCCGAGACTGGGCTCGGGTGAGGTCGCGTCCCTTGGGTAGACGAAGCCTTGACTTGAACTGCACCCGTCAGTTGGTTAGAGGGTGTTTACCAGCCGTGATTAGGAGTGTTGGGGGTACCCCTAATTATGGTACCCGATAGATAGCCTTTATGTTCAGGGTTGTATCCAAGAAAAACACACTCAACGGATTGAGCAGTCAAGTTAGTACGTTCACGAGGTGATAATAGTACATAACACGTACATCCAAAAACTCGAAGGTGGTCATATCGTGGAGGAGTTCCAAAAAGAACTTCACCAGGTGTTTTGCCAGAGAGTTTGGATGACCGTTGTCTATTGATGAGGTAAACCGCAGTAGAAACTGCTTCACCCCAAAAATGTGAAGGAACAAGAAGATATCAACAAAGTGCGAGCAGTTTCTATAATGTGACGGTGTTTGCGTTCAGCCACACCGTTCGGTGCATGAGCACCAGGGCAAGAAAGCTGAGCAAGAGTGCCCTCTGAAGTCAAAAACTAGCGAAAATTATCAGATAAATATTCACCACCAGAATCAGAATGAAAGGTTTTAATATGAGTGGAAAATTGAGTGTGAATCATGCGAGCAAAGGTTTTATAAATAGTAATCAGCTCAGAGCGGCGTTTTATGAAATAAATCCAAGTGTAGCGAGAATGATCATCAATAAAAATGACATAGTATTTATATCCACCTTTTGACACATAAGGTGCAGGACCCCAAATATCAGAGTGAACCAAATCAAACGGTTCAACAGAATGAGAATCACTAGTAAAATATGGATGTTGTATTTGTTTTCCAAGATGACAACCCTTACAATGAAAATTAGACTCAACTGAAGTATGACCTAAGCAACCTGACTTTATTAGAGTAGACAATCTAGAGCCACACAAATGACCTAGACAATGATGCCACTAGGCAAAAGACGCAACAGAAGCAAGGGTAGCTGAAAGGACATGCGCTGGAGATGTAGCCAAGGAAGGAAGCCGCAAAGAGTCCAAGATGTAGAGGCGAGGAGCTGCTCTACGGCGATAATCACTTCCCCTGTGCGAAGGTCCTGTACAAAACAAGATGAGTCATCAAATCCGACAAAGCAATTATGATCCGTAATTTGACCTACTGAAAGAAGAACCATAGATAGGTCAGGGACAAAGAAAATATTAGGTACTATAAAGTGAGGATCAGAAAGAGAACCCTTATGAGTAATGTGGCATACAGTACCATGAGCTGTCTGTTCTGAAGCACCATCTGTGACAGGTGTAGTAGAAGCCAACTTTGACTGATCAGACGTGACATGAAAGGAGGCTCATGAATCAAGAACCTAGGCCGACTCTGAAGTAGAAGTGGACGAAATGGCAGCAACAACAACTGAACCTCTAGTAGACGATCCTGGACCACGACCACGAGCAGCACGTCGTGCACGGAAATCAGTCAACTTCTCAGGAAACTTGACAAAGCAAATCTCAGATCGATGATTGGTCTTGCCACAATAATCACAAGGCTTAAAAATATTCTTAGGTTTCTGGGCAGCAGCCAACACACTATGAGGATTACCACCAGTAGAGGAAAGAGAGTTAAGACGAGTCTCTTCAGCAAGTAAATCAGACAACGCCTTAGCCATTGTGAGAGTGTCAGAACCCTGAAGTAAACGAGCACGAAGAGAATCAAACTCGGCCCGAACACCCATAACAAATCTGTAAGTGAAGAACTTCTCAATAAACTTATGAGCCGGACTTGGATCAACAGTACAAGCAGGCACCATTGATGTCAAAGCACTCATTAGGCGATCAAAGGCTGAGTAGTACTCATCAATACTCATATCATTTTGCTCAATAACATGTGTCTGCTGCATGAGGGTGTGTAATAGAGCACCACTATCCTGAACAAAATGCTCCTTCAAATGAGACCAGATGGATTTAGCAGTTTTGAATTGAGACAAACTCATAACCATAGATGGTTTGACGCTGTTCACCATAGCAGCCATCACTTTACCATCATTAAGTTGCCACGTTTTGATATCAGCGGCATTGCGACGATCATCAGCAATAACAGGTGCCGCATCAGTCAAATGGAAGAGTAATCCATGTCCGTGGAGTGCAATCTCAACATAGAAAGCCCATTCCGGATAATTTTGACCATCGAGAGTGATATTGACCACAATAGCATTTGTCGACATATTGAATTCAATGGAAATAAGTGAAACCAAACAAACCAGAGGAGCCACAGCTGACAGCAGCCCGACTTGGACGAGTTGACGAAAATCCTGGGCAGCGGAAGCCGAGATGGACAGAAGTTGTCGTGCTGCTGCAGATAATCTAGATCACCGCGACTCTGCCCGCAATGGCAGCCACCTGCGCAAAAACAGCGACGGTGCAGATCTGCAGTCCTGCCCGACGCAGAAGTGGCGAGGGCACAGTTCCGGATTGGGCGGACAGCGCAGAAATGGTGACGGCACAGAGCAGGGCGCAGGCGGATGACACAGATCTGAGGCGGACAACGCAGATCCGGTGATGACGCAGAGCAGAAATCCAGCAAGATCCGACCGAGATCTGCTCCTGGCGGGCACAGGAAGAAGGCGACAGACTCCTGGCGGGCACAGGAAGAGGGCGACGAACTCTTGGCGGGCACAGGAAGAGGGCAGCGGACGGCCCCTGACGGCGGACGACACAGACAAGGTCCGCGCGGGTCGACCAAGATCCGGTCCTGGCGGGCACAAGAAGAGGGCAGCGGACTCCTGGCGGGCAGATGGCACAGTGGTAGCTCGATTCGCGATGGCAGATCGAGGAAGAAGTGGCAGACGGGGCACAGACCGAGACAGCGGATCCAGCGGACGGCGGATGCGCAGGTCGGATCCGGTGGATAGCGGATGCACAGGTCGGATCCGGCGGACGGCGGATGGCAGACGGCGGATGCGCAGGTCGACGAAGCGGCGGACAGCAGGCCGCGACGGCGGCTAGGAAAAGGCCGCGACGGCGGCCGAAAAAAGGGGCCCACGGCCACGACGGTGGGCGAGAGAGGGAGGGCCGCGACAGCAGCCGGAGAAGGGGAAGGAGCTGGCCGCGAGGGCTGCACAGCGACGGCGCGATGGCGCCGAAAAATTGGATCAGGGTTGGGTTTAGACGTAAACCCTAACCCTAACCTGCTCTGTTACCATGTGACTAACCTGGATTAGGCGAGATAATAGCCCCCTTGGGTACTGTAGCATATATATAGACAGTCAATAATATATGGGCCTTATGGGCCTTAACAGCTGCATGGTTCCATTAATTTGGTGCCTCTTCGTTAGCGTGACTCCTGTCCTTCGAGCTATCAAGGTGAGTCACATGCTGTCTTCCTTGGATCTAAACTATTTTTCTATCAAGGTGAGTCAGATGCCACATTTTTTAGAATTTTAGCGATCTGTTTGGAATATACTACTAGAGATATCATTCATACCATGTGCAAGATAGGCAAGTGCTATGTGGTTTTACTACAACTTTGAAAAGAAATCTGAACCTATGGGCCATTATTGTATTCAGTTTCGAAGATGGAACAACTCAACTTTTAAATTGTTTAGTACCAATGCATCATTTCAGTTAAGAAAATGACAATTCAGTGCACAAGTGGGTAGTTGTGGCTTGTCTGCCTTTTTTTGTAACATTAATATGAGTACCTCAGTGGTCGAATAGTCTAGAGAAAATTGGCTTGGCACCGAATATCCAAGCATTGTATTTCTCTTCCCTCAGTTACAACTGAGATTCTTCGGATGGGTTGCAATTCAGAATCAAATGTGCACTATTGATACACTGGAAGCTCAAGGGTGAACAGGCCATAGAATTTGCATACTTTGTAGGCAACATATGAAACAGGGCTGCAGTGAAATCACTAGGTGCCTGTGCAAGTGTGCAGTGAAAATCGTGATTATAATTACCTTTTCTGTTATTTTGTCTTGATCCTTGAGTCAAAGCATGGTTTATGTATTGCTTGTTTATATGCAGACACATGCCATCTTTGTTGGTGAAATTTCTCTATCATCTTATAAAGTAGAGTTTGCTTTCTGTAGCACGCCTGAAGCATTTCCTTGGATATGTGTCATCTCTGATGTGAACAACTTTGTTTTCTTTTTGCACGCTGACAGTGCCTGCCATGTCCAAGTGACTGGGCGCTCGCTTTCGCGGTTTCACCAGATTTAATGATAGACCTCTCCGAGCCTACGGGTTACTCAAACCTCAAGTATTTGTCGGGTGCCTGCAACTTGCGCCAGAAGACTAAAGGCCTGTTTGGTTCGTGGCTAATTGTGTCACACTTTGCCTAAGGTTAGTCATTTGAATTGAATAACTAACCTTAGGCAGAAAAGTTAGGTAAAGTGTGACAAGTTAGACAGCGAACCAAACAGCCCTCTAATCAGCAATGATGCCAAGGACTGATCAGACAGGCGCTCTCCTGTTTCTAGGTACAGGCAGATGAGGCAACTGGCCATGGTGTATATGCTGCTTGGACGCTCGCTTGTTTCTAGGTATAGGCAGATGAGGCAACTGGCCATGGTGTATATGTTGCTTGGACATGTGCGGTTTGTGGATATGAAGACGAAGTTGGTCTGCATATGTAGACTTTGTTTTTCCCTAAACCGAATCTTGTGTATCCTAATTGAACGAAGCTTGCTCTGATAAATATAGCGCGAAAAGATTTGTCACTGTTTTTGGCTTCTGATTTTTTAGCTATGCTTGAACTCGATCATGGCAGAGACAAAAACATTGCAAATAGCGCATTCATAATTTGGAAGTAGCCCCCTTTATCTTGCAAATAAACCTATTCTATATCATGTGATTAATAATCGCAATCTGGTGGTTTTCAAATGGGTAATGTACAATTTCAACATGATTACATGAATGACGCTCTCGTACTGTCGAAACCAGATTTCGTACTTTAGGTTTGACTAGCAAAAATGCCTGTGTTGCAGAGGGAGAAAGAAATTATAAAACGTTAATAAGAAAGGGAGAGGAATGTTACATATCTATTTATGTTTTATCCATTCTATAAAATTAAAAATGTATAATTTATTTTATAATGCCAACGACATCAGTTAATATAGGCAATGTCTTTTTTACTATGCATAAAAGTAAAATACAACATTGGTATTTGTTATTGTCGGTACCCCTGAACAGGGGTACCCCCTACTACTGTATCAAGGCGTAGTGCCTATGTGGCTATCTCTTAGCCGCGCAGCAATAATGCCGCGATCGGGGCCAGGCCACGACTCAGCCCACTCGCGGACCGCTGCTCAGGGCCCACGGCAGCGCCCGACCGCGCCACATGGGTGGGTCCGGTGCTGCCACGTGTCCAGGAAAGAAGGAATGCTCCAGGATGTCAACAGTAAGTCTGGACCCCCATGGGAGAGCGTCGGACCTCTGGGTAAGTTAATGGTATTTCATAACTAATAGATTGAGTGTGACGGAACCTCCCAAATAATTAGGCCCACCTACAGTTGTCCTTGTCTAGCAGACATCAGACACCCTGTAGATGTTCCTAAGTCACTTGACAAGCTCGGTATCTTTCCCGACCTCACCAGGAACGTTTCACCCGTCTTGCAGACATTACAGAACATCGGAGATAAAGAAATGCGGAAGCGGATTTCATAAACTTACATTTATTTCAAAAGCAAGCTCGAGTTATTTTATTACAGACCAGACTAAAAGTGAGTGCAGAGTAGTAATATTATACAAACCAAGGGAGGCACAAACTTCTCCCAATAAGCTATAAGCAAAAGATCCTATGTGGAGGACCGAGTCCTCCCGCACTTCAGTCTTGTTTTTCTTCTTTGGGAACCACCTTGGCACAGAAGCAGCAAAAGTCTGCTACTTCCTCACCTAAAAACAACGAAGGGATAAACCCTGAGTATGGAATTACTCAGCAAGACTTACCCGACTAAAGAAAAGACTCTCAAGGGTATGCTGGCTATATGGGAGTCAAGGTAAGGCTTTTTCAATAATCAAAGACTCTGTTTTGCAGAATTGCTTACTAAAGTGGATCCTTAAAAATCCAATTTTATTTGTCAAGTTAGGTTCAATTACCTGCAACTAGAGTTCTTTCTACCCTAGTTCAATCACTGGTCCTGCACTAGCCAGTTTCTTAACAAAAACCCATCATCTTTAGTGGAATGCTACGTGTAGGGCAGTGACCAAGTCTTCATAACCGCGAAGGTACGGCGATCCGAATCGATTATACTCAGCTGAGGATCTCCAATCACACGACATATATGTAGCACTTAACCCTTGCATATGTCAACCCGCCACCGGGGTTCTTAAGACCGGATCAGGTTCACGCAAACCGAGAGCACAGATACACCACCGTCCAGCCTCTTGCCACGGAGGGTACACGCTACTCTCGCCACCGCTCCACTCCCATTTCGTGTTATCTTATTCCGGCCTTAGTCTGCCCGAGGCAAGGCTTACCCATGACGAGGCATGTGACCAGCTAAAGGGTCCTCGATCATCAAGCCTACATCGAGACAGTCCTTAATCGACTCAGACGGAGACACTACACCGAGACTCTCTTCTCGTGCAAGTCACCCGCCCGGTCTCAGCTTAATCTTTTTAACCCAAAAACTTGGTACCTGACAGAGGTACATCTTTTCCGATGTTGAATCCATCATGGCCATGATGGATCCACCATCAAGTTTTATTTTTGAAAACATTCCACCCACTTTTGCCACATCATATTTTGTAAAGACAAAACATTTTGTTTTTCTAAAGCAAGACTAAGCATCAAAAGTCTTTTGTAAAACGGGTGATCAAGGAAGGTAATCAAGTTCAAGGAAGGTAATGCAGGAATTGGTTTAGCAATCAACTCCTATCACCTAATGCAGCAATCAAGTGAGAAAGATTTTTAAAAACATCAAGGAAGGTGGCAAATGCACCGGGGCTTGCCTTTGTTATCAGGTGAGTCCTGCTCGGATCCACAAATATCGAAATAAAAGCAGTTGCCTGCTTGAGGATCTGAGGTTAGTGGAGTTCCCTCTTCAGTGACTTCTTCTTCTTCTTCGTGTTCTAACATAACCATATATATACATAAGAATGGATGCCATGGGATGCTCATGAGGATGCGAAGATAATACAAACTTATTAACTAAGTCTTGAGTACAACTTTCCTTCACGGTACTCCGAGAACCTAGGGTTTCCGGAGTCAGTAAAGGAGTTCATAGGGCAGGGGGGGTTGGTTTTGGGTTTAGTGATCAAACAAGGTCCAAATCAACCCAAATTCTACCCAAGGCTTCTAAATATTGGTTAAAGTGCCCATAAAAAATTTGGACATTTTTGGACTTACCATTTATTTTCTAAAAATCCATAACTAATACTTTTAACTATTTTAAATACCCTAAAATTTCTTATTTCCATTAAAAATCACAAAACTATTTTTACTAAATACTAGAGAAAATAACAAGCCTAGGAAAATTAGTTTCACAATTTTAGCATTTTTCTACATTTTCCTATAATTATTTTGGCTCTGCTGGAAAAAGAAAAAGAAAAAGGATTGAATAGGACTGGGCCGATTCTGGCCCAAACGGCCCAGGTCCGGGGAGGAAAGGCGCCCGCGCGCGCCCGCGCAAGCGACTTTGCATGAAGGCCCTCACGGTTTTGGCTAACTCAAACCAGGTTTGTTTACTGTTCTTCTGGGTCACTGACCAAATGCAGAAAAGCCCCTGCGTTTCATCCTATTCACAATTTGAAGTCCACGACGACGCTCGCGCACCGCCGCGCTCCGGCGAGCATTAAACCGGCCAAACGGGGCTATGTCCGGCGCTCCCGAGCGACATACACCGGATTAAACCCCCACTGATCATTTCCCCCAAGTTAATTTCAAGGATGACGAGCTAATTTGGTCTGGCCGCGGTAATCGCGCGGACGAACCCAAGAACCACGCGTTCCCGGTGATGGGTGGTCACTCAGTTCAAATTGATGACTTGATAAGCATCACAGAGCTATGCAAGTGCTTAAACAAGAAAGCAGGGGCCGGGGACTGACCAGAAAGGGGCTGGTCGCGGTGAGGTACTTTTCGCGGTGGCGGAGAACCGAATTGGGGGAAACGAGGAATTCGCGAGCTCTAAGGGATGATTCGAGGCACAAGTTGTTTCTCTGGTTGCGTAACTACCTAACCGAGCGAATGGTGGTGGCAATTTATAGCCTCTAATAGCGGTGGCCTCCAATTTGACCGCGATGTGTTGGCGGCCGGAGACGGGGAAGAAGCTTGGCGCGCGGTTACGTGTCCTACAGCGTGGCAAACTCCCCAACGATGATGGGATGGCTCAAAGGAATCACGGCGACACGGTAGAAAAGCTAGGCCACGCGGCGGAGGACCGTCGACCGGAGTTGGAGAAGAAATGCGAGCTGAAGATGCGCTGGCAAGCCTACGGCGGTCTCCGGTGAGGGCACGGGTTGCCGCTTAACCTAGGCTCGCCACCTCGGTAACCTTTGCCACGATACCCAGGAACTTTACCGCGACCACCGACGACCGGTCACGCCGCGGTGGCGTTCTTATCGCCGGCGGGGTGATCCTGATCCACAGCGCGAGAGTTCTGATGACGATGAACAGTACTCTGAATCCAAGAGAGAACTCGATTGACAGAGCACATTGGAGCCCAGCTTTCTCAAATTTTCGTGTGAAACCTAAGCCAACTTTCTATAGTAAAGTTGTAGAACTATAATCCCTCTACAACTTTGCTACAATGTGCATTCACAAAAAGTCATTGGATCAAGGTTTAATTCACCCACAAAGTCGACCCTGTCACACTGAAAGGCTGAATTTCAGAATGAACAAGCCTGACAGTCAAACTTTGATTGGGTTTTTCTCCAAATTTCTCATAACAACTAAGCTCACACTCTTTAGCAAAGTTGTTCTCCTATAATTGGTCTTCAACTTTGATGTGGTGACTTAGGGCAAAAACCCTATACTTTGTAAGTTACAAAGTCCCAAAGTTGAGCCCATTCTCTGATTTTCAGACTTAGAATAAAACTCCAATGAGATCCATTTTGCATTTAAGTCCAAAACTTAGGGTTTGGCTTTCAAATCCACATATTTGTGAACCAATTGACTTAAAATACTTATTTGGCTTGGTTTTTGCACTTTAGCCCAAAAGTGGGCTAATTTTGCACATAAGCCCCTAGGGTTTGGTTTTAGGGTTTTCCAGGGTTCCAATTAGGGTTTCTGGTATCCCAGGGGTATAAAAGGAATTCAAGTTTGCTCTTAGAGTCATTTTATGACTTTTACTCTAAAGTCTTTAGGTTTTCTTAACTTGGGTTAAGTTTTACCCCCTTTAACCACTATTTAGGGTTAAGTCCTTTAACCAGGGTTCTATTTGCAAAAACATTAAAACAATACAACTTGTTTGAAATTTTTGCCTAGTGAATGCACTCTAGGTGTGTCAAACATATGCAATGCCAATGCTTACGATGCCATGCTCAAGTTTTAGTTATAGTAACACCAGGGGTGTTACATTGAGCAGCCGCTCGTAGACCGCCTGAAAAAGAATATTTATTATTTGAGCTATATCCTGCCATGAGAAGACCAATAGGAGCAATACTTGAAATCGCAATCCATAAAAAAACACCAATACTAAGATCAGCTAAAACAAAACGATATCCTAAAGGGATAACTAAAAAACTTAATAAAATGGATATGACTGCTATAGAGGGACCAATGCTAAATAAAGGAATATCTCCTTGGGATGGGAGGATATGTAGCCGAGACCCCCAGGGGAGGTCCAAGACCACCACGTGTGCAGGCCGGGACCTTGGGATGGAGTCTGGACCCCCCTGTGAGGGGTCCGAACCGCCCACGGCAGGGTCCCGGAATTCCAAGGCAAGAAATACTTAAGCCATGGTTAAGAACCAGGCTAGGGTCCGGCGCTAGCACGTGTCCGGATCCCATCCTGTACGCTTCTGCTCCCCGCCCAGGCGGAGACCCGATGCCGCCACGTGGCCCACGGCCCGTGACGTAAGCCAGTGGACGGAGCCTGACGTATGGCCTCTGCGCCGCGGGCCACACCGCGGGCTATGCCACAAGCTACGCTACCTCAGCATTAAATGCGGATAGGGCGCACCGCCTGTCCATCCTGCTGACGGGCGATGTGCCGCCTCAGCATTTAATGCGCCCTGTCCACTCCGCTGGCAGGTGATGTGCCGCCTCGGCATTTAATGAGCCCTCTCTATTCCTCTGGCGGACAGCAACCGGGCCATCCTGCAGGCGGCGAACCTGTCCAAATCAATTGGCAGGTGGCGTGTCCATACTGCTGCATGTTCTGCACTCATGATGGCTCGCGCGTTACAGAGGAAGCAGCCACGAGAAGTCAATATTGTAAGCGCTACGGACATTACTACACTTGGAGATCGCCCGGACGTTGCAGGCGTTAGTAATTTCCCTCCATTTCGCCCTTGGGCCCACATGTCGGGGCCCAGTGCCCTTGTACGTGCCCCCCTTTGTCTATAAAAGGGAGGGCACACGGCGTTACAAGGCAGATCCACACAGGCCAACTTAGATTCTCAGCTCTCACAGCAATACAACACACAGTGGAGTAGGGTATTACGCTCCGGCGACCTGAATCACTCTAAATCTTTGTGTTCTTGTGTGTTCATCCCCTAATCTCGTAACAGGCAAAACGCTTAGGCCCCTCCTCATCTTAGGATTTAGGGCGGGTGCATTCCGCCACCCGGCCGGAGATTTCCTCTCCGACATTTGGCGCGCCAGGTAGGGGCTTGGCTTTAGGTTTTTGCTTGTTTTCCTGCTCGACACCATGGTCCACATCATCGAGCACCAAGATTTTGTGCCCGAGGACTTCATACCGGAGGAGGAGGCTGCCTCTTCCGCTCCACGGGCCACCAACCTCCCTACGCCTGGTGCAGCGGCTGCTGAGCACTCTGCACGGCAGCACACTCCCACGCAAACATCCAGGGCATCTAGGGCTACGCTTGGGGCGCTGTCAGCAGCCAGGGAATTGCTGTGCCACCCTCCTAGCTCCATGGCCTCTCCAGGAGCCATGAAGTAGTGGCGGGACAACGTCAACCGTCTACTCGGCATGGCGCACTCTGGCTCAACCAGACCCAGGCCTCGGTCGTCCCGGCGTCAACATGAGGCGTCGGCATCTGTGCGCTCACCCTTTGTGAGGGCAGCGCCGACTGAGGACCTGCGGACGGAGCTCAACCACCGACACGCGGTGGAGGACGCTCCAGTCTCTCTGGAGAGGTCTAATGACCTGTGGGCAGTACTCAACCGCAGGCGTGCGGGCAAGGATGCCCGCGTCACTCTGAAGAGGGCACGGGAGCGCCGACAGAACGTCGAGGGTCGCAACCTCAACTATGACTTCGCTGCGGTTGCACCGCAGACTCCAACGGGCGCCTAGATCCAGGCGGGTGTCCCATTGGCCGGCGTGGGCTGCGCCGCATTCGTAGACCATCTCCGTGCGACGATCTGGCCATCCAAGTTCCGGCCACACCTGCCGGAGAAGTACGATGGTACGTCCAACCCGTTGGAATTCTTGCAGGTTTACGTCACCGCCATCACGACGGCAGGTGGAGACACCACCGTGATGGCAACGTACTTCCATGTTGCCTTGTCTGGGTCGTCCTGGACTTGGCTCATGAACCTTGCCCTAGGATTGATCTACTCCTGGGAAGAGCTCTGCGCGTGGTTCACCGTGAACTTCGCTAGTGCTTACCAATAGCATGGCGTGGAGGCACACCTCCATGCAGTGAGGCAGGAGCCTGGGGAAACCCTCTGGGCCTTCATCTCCCGTTTCACCAAGGTACGAGGCACCATACCTCATATTTCTGATGCTTCTATCATCACTGCTTTCTGCTAGGGGGTACGTGATGAAAAGATGTTGGAGACTGTCACCACACTCTTCGCTCTGGCCGACAAGTGCGCCAGAGCCGCCGGAGGGTCGTGCATGGCACTCGGCGCCTCAGACCGGGGCTGCCCAGACGGGTGGCTCGGGTGCCATCACTCAGGACGGCAAAAAGAAGAAGAAAAAAAACCGTGGCCACGAGAAGCCATCGTCTACCGCTCTGGTCGTAGCAGCTGTGGTTGGGGGCCGGAGCGAGCGCAACAAGCGCCCATGGCCACAGAGGGGTAACAGCGGCTCATGGCCTGTACACCCCAACAGTCGCCACAGCGTCGCGAAGTGTCGCAAGATTGAGAGCACCTAGAGGGGGGGGGTGAATAGGTGATCCTATAAAAATCAAACACTTGTAGCCACAAAACTTGGTTAAGTGTTAGTGTAATAGAACCAAGTGGCTAAGGACCAAGTTCTTGTGAAACACAATGGTCACAAAGAAAGACAACACACAAGACACGGTGATTTATCCCATGGTTCGGCCAAGTGAAATACTTGCCTACTCCATGTTGTGGCGTCCCAATGGACGAGGGTTGCACTCAACCCCTTTCAAGTGATCCAATGATCAATTTGAATACCACAGTGTTTTCCTTTCTTATACTTTCTCCCGTTCGCGAGGAATCTCCACAACTTGGAGCCTCTCGCCCTTACACTTGATGATCACAAAGAAGCACAGAAGTAAGGGAGGGGAGAGCAACACACACAAGACTCAAAGCGAGAGCACAATCACGCACACAAGCCACAACTTAAGCTCAAAACACAATGCAAGGAGTTCTCTACTCAAATGGAGCTCAAGTCACTATCTCAAAGAATTGAATGCGTGAGAATGGAGTCTTGGTGCTTTGGAATGATCAAAGAATGCTTAGGTAACTCCTCCATGCGCCTAGGGGTCCCTTTTATAGCCCCAAGGCAGCTAGGAGTCGTTGAAGGCAACTTTAGAAGACAAATCTTGCCTTCTGTCAGGTGGCGCACCGGACAGTCCGGTGCGCCACCGGACAGTCCCTATAGCTGTTCGGTGCGCGATCTCCTTCCTTTTTTGGTGCATCCGACCATTGCAGATTTGTGGCAGTTGGCACACCGGACACTGTCCGGTGCCTCACTGGACAGTCCGGTGAATTTTAGCCGTACGCCGTTGAACGTTTCCCGAGAGCGACGACTTCGTCGCGGACGACTCACCGGACAGTCCGGTGCACCACCGGACAGTCTAGTGAATTATAGCCATACACCGCCGTCGAGTCCCGAGAGTGGCCTGTTCACCGGAGGCTGGCCTGGCGCACCGGACACTGTCCGGTGCACCACTGGACAGTCCGGTGCACCCAGACCGAGCAGAAGTTGGTTGTACACAGCCAACTCAATTCCAATCCTTTTTCTTCTGTTTCTATCACTTAGATACAATACATTAGTACCAAAATCAATGTACTAAGTCTTAGAAACGTACCTTGTTGCATAGTTTGCACTTCTTCAATCTTTGGCACAAATTAAGACTTAGAGAAAATGTGTTGGGCACTTAATCACCAAAACACTTTAGAAATGGCCCAAGGGCACATTTCCCTTTCAATCTCCCCCTTTTTGGTGATTTATGCCAACACATCAAAAAGCAACTAAAGGAAGTGCAACATCAAAGCAATTGAGAACAAGAATCGTTTTTGATTCAAATTTGGCATATTTGGATCATTCTTTGCCACCGCTTGGTTTGTTTTTGAAATCAAACTCATTTTCCTATCTCTAAGTCAAACACACTTGTTTAGGCATAAAGAGGGGTATTCCAAGAGAAAAATTGATCAAGAGCCAAAAACTCCCCCATTTCCCCATAATCCTACATTCTCCCCACAAGAGGCCAAATTTTGCACATAAGAGAATTTTGACAAATCAAAAGTGCTAACTCTACTATTTTCAAAATTCTCAAGTGGTAGCTGATCCATTTGCTTTGGCCTTTAATTTCTCCCCCTTTGGCATTAAGCACCAAAACGGGATCATTCTTGGCCCTTTAACCCCATTGCCTCACCAAAATTGTCAATTAAGAGCAAAAGGCAATAAGAGCATAGAAATGAACTTGGAGTTAATACCGGAGTGCAGTGGAAGTCTTTGCATGGTCCAAGTTCACCTTTCCCTTTCAATCCACTTTTTAGACTAAATCAAGAACTCAAACACATAGGTTAGTCTCAAAGTGTCAAGTTGTAGCATGCCTCCCGCTAAATAAGTGCATCACTTGCAAATGGACAAGTGAGGTCCGGGGATCATGTTTACAACTTGAGCACCACAAATGAACAAAAAACGGATTGAATGCATAAATTAACATGCTCAAAGGCATAAAACACATGTATGCTATGGATCAATCCAAGTTACGCGAATCTAAGACATTTAGCTCACTACACAACTTGCAAAACCTTTTCTCATCTAAAGGCTTGGTGAAGATATCGGCGAGCTGGTTTTCGGTGTTACTATAGTACACCTCGATATCCCCCTTTTGCTGGTGGTCTCTCAGGAAGTGATGCCGGATGTCTATGTGCTTAGTGCGGCTGTGTTCAACAGGATTATCCTCCATGCGGATTGCACTCTCATTGTCACATAGGAGTGGGACTTTGCTCAGATTGTAGCCAAAGTCCCGGAGGGTTTGCCTCATCCAAAGTAGTTGCACGCAACACTGTCCTGCGGCAACATACTCGGCCTCAACGGTGGATAGGGCAACGAAAGTTTGTTTCTTTGAACTCCAAGACACCAGGGACCTTCCTAGGAATTGGCACGTCCCTGATGTACTCTTCCTATCAACCTTGCACCCAGCATAATCGGAGTCTGAATATCCAATCAAGTCAAAGGTAAACCCCTTTGGATACTAGATTCTGAAGCAAGGTGTAGCAACTAAATATCTAAGAATCCGCTTAACGGCCACAAAGTGACATTCCCTTGGGTCGGATTGATATCTAGCACACATGCAAATGCTAAGCATAATATCCGGTCTACTAGCACATAAGTAAAGCAAGGAACCTATCATAGACCGGTATGCCTTTTGATCAACGGACTTACCTCCTTTGTTGAGGTTGACATGTCCGTCGGTTCCCATTGGAGTCTTTGCGGGCTTGACGTCCTTCATCCCGAACCGCTTGAGCAAGTCTTGCGTGTACTTCATTTGGAAGATGAAGGTGCCGTCCTTGAGTTGCTTCACTTGGAACCCAAGGAAGTAGTTCAACTCGCCCATCATCGACATCTCAAATTTCTCTCATCACCCTGCTAAACTCCTCACAAGACTTTTGGTTAGTAGAACCAAATATTATGTCATCGACATAAATTTGGCACACAAATAGGTCACCATCACAAGTCTTAGTAAAAAGAGTTCGATCAGCTTTCCCAACCTTGAAAACATTTGCAATTAGGAAATCTCTAAGGCATTCATACCATGCTCTTGGGGCTTGCTTAAGTCCATAGAGCACCTTAGAGAGCTTACACATATGGTCGGGGTACCGTTCATCCTCAAATCTAGGGGGTTGCTCTATGTACACCTCCTCCTTGATTGGCCCGTTGAGGAAAGCGCTCTTCACATCCATTTGGAACAACCTGAAGGAATGGTGAGCGGCATAGGCTAACAAAATGCGAATAGACTCTAGCCTAGCCACAGGAGCAAAAGTCTCCTCAAAGTCCAAACCTGCGACTTGGGCATAACCTTTTGCCACAAGTCAAGCCTTGTTCCTTGTCACCACCCCGTGCTCGTCCTATTTGTTGCGGAACACCCACTTGGTTCCCACAACGTTTTGCTTGGGACGTGGCACCAGGGTCCAAACTTCATTTCGCTTGAAGTTGTTGAGCTCTTCCTGCATGGCCAAGACCCAGTCCGGATCTAGCAAGGCCTCTTCTACCCTGAAAGGCTCAATAGAAGAGACAAACGAGTAATGCTCACAAAAATTAGCTAGACGTGAGCGAGTTGTTACTCCCTTGCTTATATCTCCCAAAATCTGGTCGACAGGATGATTCCTTTGAATCATCGCTCGGACTTGAGTTGGAGGGGCCCGTGGTGCTTCTTCCTCCACAACTTGGTCTTCTTGTGCTCCCCCTTGATCACACGCCTCCTCTTGAGGAACCTGTTCATCATCTTGAGTTGGGGGTGCACCATTGTTGAGGAAGAAGGTTGATCTTGCATTTGGTGCTCCTGTGGTCGCACATCTCCAATCGCCATGGTGCGAATTGCGTCCGTTGGAACATCATCTTCATCTATATCATCAAGATCAACTTGCTCTCTTGGAGAGCCATTAGTTTCATCAAATACAACGTCGCTAGAGACTTCAACCAAACCCGATGATTTGTTGAAGACTCTATACGCCTTTGTATTTGAGTCATAACCTAGCAAAAACCCTTCTACAGCTTTGGGAGCAAATTTGGAATTCCTACCTTTCTTCACTAGAATGTAACATTTACTCCCAAATACACGAAAATAAGACAGGTTGGGTTTGTTACCGGTTAGAAGTTCATACGACGTCTTCTTGAGGAGGCGATGAAGGTAGACCCAGTTTATGGCATGGCAAGCTGTGTTCACAGCTTCCGACCAAAACTGCTCGGGCGTCTTGAATTCTCCAAGCATCGTCCTTGCCATGTCTATCAGCGTCCTGTTCTTCCTCTCTACCACATCGTTTTGCTGTGGTGTGTAGGGAGCGGAGAACTCGTGCTTGATTCCTTCCTCCTCAAGGTACTCCTCCACTTGTAGATTCTTGAACTCGGACCCGTTGTCGCTTCTTATCTTCTTCACCTTGAGCTCAAATTCGTTTTGAGCTCTCCTTAGAAAGCGCTTAAGGGTCCCTTGGGTTTCTGATTTATCCTGCAAAAAGAATACCCAAGTGAAGCAGGAAAAATTATCAACAATAACAAGACCATACTTACTTCCCCCTATGCTGAGGTAGGCGATGGGTCTGAAGAGGTCCATGTGAAGTAGCTCCAAAGGTCTTGCTGTGTTCATCACATTCTTGCTGTGATGAGCACTTCCCACCTGTTTGCCTGCTTGACAAGCTGCACAAGGTCTATCTTTTTCGAAAAACACATTTGTTAGACCTAACACATGTTCTCCCTTTAGAAGTTTGTGAAGGTTCTTCATCCCAACATGTGCTAGACGGCGATGCCACAGCCAGCCCATGCTAGTCTTAGCAATTAAGCATGCATCTAGATCAGCCTCCTCTTTTGAAAAATCCACTAAGTAGAGTTTGCCGTCTAGTACACCCTTAAAAGCTAATGAACCATCACTTCTTCTAAAGACAGACACATCTACATTGGTGAATAAACAATTGTAACCCATATTACATAGTTGACTAACGGACAACAAGTTGTACCCGAGCGATTCAACTAAGAACACATTAGATATGGAATGCTCAGATGATATAGCTATCTTCCCTAGTCCTTTAACCTTGCCTTGATTCCCATCTCCAAAGATGATCGAATCTTGGGAATCTTTGTTCTTGACGTAGGAGGTGAATATCTTCTTCTCCCCCATCATATGGTTTGTGCATCCGCTGTCAATAATCCAGCTTGAGCCCCCGGATGCATAAACCTGCAAGGCAAATTAGGCTTGGGTTTTAGGTACCCAACTCTTGTTGGGTCCTACAAGGTTAGTTACAATAGCCTTTGGGACCCAAATGCAAGTCTTGTCTCCCTTGCATTTGGACCCCATCTTTCTAGCAACAACTTTTTCATTTTTACATGTAAGTACATACTTAGTGTTGCAAGCATGAAAGATAGTAGTAGGTTTATTGTAAACTTTCCTAGGAGCATGAGACACAAAATTTCTCCTAGGCCTATCATTAAAATTAGAACATGAAGCAATCATAGCATGTGAGTCAAAAGCATTATAACTCCTATTATAATGAGAATTTTTAGAAAATTTTCTATCGTGGTACATGAAAGCATGATTCTTTTGACTACTACTAGCCATAGGGGCCTTCCCTTTCTCCTTGTTGGAAATGGGAGCCCTTTGACTTGTTAAGTTCTTGGTTTCCTTTCGAAAGCCAAGTCCATCCTTAATTGAGGGATGTCTACCAATCGTGTAGGCATCCCTAGCAAATTTTAACTTATCAAAGCCACTTTTGCAAGTCTTAAGTTGAGCATTAAGACTTGCTACTTCATCATTCAATTTTGTAATAGCAATGAGATGTTTATTACAAGCATTAACATCAAAATCCTTGCATCTATTGCAGATAACAACATGTTCTACACATGAACTAGATTTATTTGCTACTTCTAGCTTGGAATTTAATTCATCATTAACACTCTTTAAGCTAGAAATAGACTCATGATAAGCAGATATTTCAGAAGATAGAATTTCATTCCTTTTAGTTTCTAAAACAAGAGATTTTTGTACACTAACAAATTTATCATGCTCTTCATACAAAATGTCTTCTTGCTTCTCTAAAAGTCTATCCTTTTCATTTAAGGCATCAATTAATTTATTAATTTTATCTACCTTTGCTCTATCTAAGCCCTTAAATAAATCGGTATAGTCTACTTCATCATCACTAGATTCATCATCGCTTGAAGTAGTATACTTAGGAGTTTCTTCAACGCTTACCTTTTTCTCCTTTTCCATGAGACAAGTGTGGCGTTCGTTGGGGAAGAGAGAGGACTTGTTGAAGGCTGAGGCAGTGAGTCCTTCGTCGTCAGAATCAGAAGGCGAGCAGTCCGAGTCCCATTCCTTTCCGATGTGTGCCTCGCCCTTTGCCTTCCTATAGCTCTTTTTCTTCTCTTTCTTCCCGCCCTTTCCTTGTTCCTGGTCACTAGAGTTATCGGGACAATTTGCTATGAAATGACCAGTCTTACCACATTTAAAACAGGAGCGCTTTCCCTTTGCTTTGCTCTTGTTGGGATGCTCCTTTCGTCCTTTTAGCGCCGTCTTGAAGCGCTTGATGATGAGGGCCATTTCATCTTCATTTAGCCCGACAACTCCAACTTGTGCCACCTTGCTAGGTAGCGCCTCCCTGCTGCTGCTTGTTGCCTTGAGTGCAACGGGTTGGGGCTCATAGATGGGCATTGGGCCGTTCAATGCCTCATCAACGTATCTTGCTTCCTTGATCATCATACGCCCGCTTACAAACTTTTCGAGTATTTCCTCGGGCGTCATCTTTGTGTACCTAGGATTCTCACGGATTGAGTTCACAAGATGAGGATCAATGACAGTAAACGACCTGAGCATAAGTCGAACGACGTCGTGGTCCGTCCATCTCGTGCTTCCATAGCTCCTGATCTTGTTGACCAGGGTCTTGAGCCTATTGTAAGTTTGCATCGGCTCCTCCCCCTGATCATCGTGAACCTTCCCAGCTCGCCTTCCACCAACTCCATTTTGGTGATCATGGTGGCGTCATTCCCCTCATGTGAAATCTTGAGGGTGTCCCATATTTGCTTGGCGTTGTCCAAGCCGCTCACCTTGTTGTATTCATCCCTGCACAACGATGCTAACAAAACAGTGGTAGCTTGTGCATTTTTGTGAATTTGTTTGTTAATAAAAATAGGGTTGTCCATACTATCAAATTGCATTCCATTCTCAACTATCTCCCAAATACTAGGATGGAGGGAGAAAAGGTGACTACGCATTTTGTGACTCCAAAAAGCATAGTCCTCTCCATCAAATTGTGGAGGTTTGCCAAGAGGAATAGAAAGCAAATGAGCATTGGAATTATATGGAATACGAGAATAATCAAAAGAAAATTTTGAGTTAACCGGTTTCTTTTTCTCGTCGTAGTCGTCGTCTCTTGGGGAAGAAGAAGACTCGTCACTGTCGTAGTAGACGATCTTCTTGATGCGCCTCTTCTACTTCCCGTCCTTCTTCTTATGACTTGAGCTAGAATCGGTGGGCTTGTCGTCCCTTGGCTCGTTGAAGATGGACTCTTTCTCCTTATCATTGACCACCATCCCCTTTCCCTTAGGATCCATCTCTTCGGGCGATTAGTCTCTTTCGTGAAGAGAACGGCTCCGATACCAATTGAAAGCACCTAGAGTGGGGGTGAATAGGTGATCCTGTAAAAATCAAACACTTGTAGCCACAAAACTTGGTTAGGTGTTAGTGCAATAGAACCAAGTGGCTAAGGACCGAATTCTTGTGAAACACAATGGTCACAAAGAAAGACAACACACAAGACACAGTGATTTATCCCGTGGTTCGGCCAAGTGAAATACTTGCCTACTCCATGTTGTGGTGTCCCAATGAACGAGGGTTGCACTCAACCCCTTTCAAGTGATCCAATGATCAACTTGAATACCACGGTGTTTTCCTTTCTTATACTTTCTCCCGTTCGCGAGGAATCTCCACAACTTGGAGCCTCTCGCCCTTACACTTGATGATCACAAAGAAGCACGGAAGTAAGGGAGGGGAGAGCAACACACACAAGACTCAAAGCGAGAGCACAATCACGCACACGAGCCACAACTTAAGCTCAAAACACAACTCAAGGAGTTCTCTACTCAAATGGAGCTCAAGTCACTATCTCAAAGAATCGAATGCGTGAGAATGGAGTCTTGGTGCTTTGGAATGATCAAAGAATGCTTAGGTAACTCCTCCATGTGCCTAGGGGTCCCTTTTATAGCCCCAAGGCAGCTAGGAGCCGTTGGAGGCAACTTTAGAAGACAAATCTTGCCTTCTGTCGGGTGGCGCACCGGACAGTCCGGTGCGCCACCGGGCAGTCCCTGTAGCTGTCCGGTGTGCGATCTCCTTCCTTTTCTGGTGCATCCGACCGTTGCAGATTTGCGGTAGTTGGCACACCGGACAGTCCGGTGCCCCCTGCCAACCGTTGGCGCGCCCACGTGTCACGCACGGATTGCGTGGCCGACCGTTGGCGTAGTCGACTGTTGGCTCACCGGACAGTCCGGTGAATTTTAGTCGTACGCCGTTGAACGTTTCTCGAGAGCGATGACTTCGTCGTGGACGACTCACCGGACAGTCTGGTGCACCATCGGACAGTCCGGTGAATTATAGCCGTACACCGTCGTCGAGTCCCGAGAGTGGCCTATTCACCGGAGGCTGGCCTAGCGCACCGGACACTGTCTGGTGCACCCATACCGAGCAGAAGTTGGCTGTACACAGCCAACTCAATTCCAATCCTTTTTCTTCTATTTCTATCACTTATATACAATACATTAGTACCAAAATCAATGTACTAAGTCTTAGAAACATACCTTGTTGCATAATTTGCACTTCTTCAATCTTTGGCACAAATTAAGACTTAGAGAAAATGTGTTGGGCACTTAATCACCAAAACACTTTAGAAATGGCCCAAGGGCACAATTCCCTTTCAAAGATCATCGAGCTCGCGAAGTGCGTCAGCGAGCGGCGCGAGCAGACCTACAGGGATGGCTCGCCTCCTCGCCGCCGGCCTAGCAAGGAAAGGGTCGACAGCGGCGAGGTGGCCGCAGGAGAACCAGACCTCGGGTATCAGTCACCCGAGAGGGTCCTGAAGGATGTTTTCACCAGAGACTCCAACTCCGATGACGACAACTAGACGGGCCACCGGGGGGATCCCGTACTCCCTGGTCTATGGGGTCGAAGCCTGCCTTCCCCCAGAAACCTCTCTGGACTCCCCATGGGTCCAATCTTTTGATAAGTCTTTGCAGGAGCGGCTGCAGCGCGAGGACATGGACTCCATCCATGAACGCAGATAGTAGGAAGTGATCCGGTGTGCACGTTGCAACCAGGCGCTACTGCCAACGGTTTGTGCATGGGTAGGGAGCCCCGGGTCGGGACCTAGTCCCATGGCGAGTACCGAACCAAGAAGGGGTCTACAAACTCTCCCCCAGCCGGGAAGGACCCTTCAAGGTGACAGAAGTATGCCGACCTGGGTGTATCCGCCTTGCCACAATTGGAGGAGTGCCTCTTCCCAGCCCTTGGAACAAGGAGCAACTCCGTAAGTTCTACCCAATAGGAGCAAGTCTGAGGGGTTAAGTTTTTATTCTTTTGTAATTAGGTCGTGCATATGTGTACGCCAGCCCGGTGAGGTCCGCCCTCATAAACCCGACATGTTGGTCTGCACCCATGCATGTAAGTGAAAGGGAAATGTGCTCTTGGGCCATTTCTATAATGTTTTGGTGATTAAGTGTCCAACACATAGTGAGTGAGATATTGTGTGCCAAACAAGCAAAAAGGTGCAAATCATGTAACGAGGTACGTTTCTAGACTTAGTATATTGTTTTGAGTACTAACATATTTTGTCTAAGTGCTAGAAACAGAGAAAAGAAAAGAAGAAAAGGATTGCAAGTGACTTGGCTGTGTACAGCCTAAGTCCTGCTCGGTCTGGGTGCACCGGACAGTGTCCGGTGGTGCACCGGACAGTGTTCGGTGCACCAGGCGAGTCCAAGGTGAACTGGCCGCTGTCGGGACTCGACGGCGGCGTATGGCTATAATTCACCGGACTGTCCGGTGGTGCACCTGACTGTCCAGTGAGTCGTCCGTGACGAAGTCGTCACTCTCGGGAAAAGGATCAGCGGCGTACGACTAAAATTCACTGGACTGTCCGGTGGTGCACCGGACTGTCCGGTGAGCCAACGGTCGCCAGCGCCATGGTCGGCTGCGCAATCCGCGGGCGACACGTGGCTCGCTCCAACGGTCGGCAGGGGGCACCGGACTGTCCGGTGTGCATCGGACAGTGTCCGGTGTGCACCGGACTGTCCGGTGCGCCAACTGCCATGAATCTGCAACGGTCGACTGCGCCAAAATAGGAAGGAGATCCGCACCGGACTGTCTACAGTGACTGTCCGGTGGCGCACCGGACTGTCCGGTGCGCCACCTGATAGAAGGCAATCTTAGCCTTCCTTGTTGGTCTCCAACGGCTCCTAGCTGCTTTGGGGCTATAAAAGGGACCCCTAGGTGCATGGAGGAGTCACTCAAGCATTCACTAAGCATTCTAAGTCTCCCACACTCCGTCTCCGCGCACTTGATCGACTGTGTTAGTGATTTGAGCTCCGTTCTAGTTGTGAACTCGTTGTGCTTCATTTTGAGCTCAAGTCTTGGCTTGTGTGCGTGTGTGTTGCTACGGATTTGTGTGAGTTGCTTCCCAACCTTACTCTTGTGCTTTCATTGTGATCTTTGTTGTAAGGGCGAGAGACTCCAACTTGTGGAGATTCCTCACAAACGGGAAAAAGAGATAAGCAAAGAAAAGCTATGGTATTCAAGTTGATCATTGGATCACTTGAAAGGGGTTGAGTGCAACCCTCTTCTATTGGGACGCCACAACGTGGAAGTAGACAAGTGTTACTTGGCCGAACCACGGGATAAAATCATGTGTCTCTTGTGTTGATCTCTTTGTGATTGTCTTGCCCACAAGAACTCGCTTCTCAACTACTTAGTCGCACTAACATTTCTATAACCAAGTTTTGTGGCTATTTAGAATTGAATTTTACAGGATCACCTATTCATCCCCCCTCTAGGTGCTCTCAATTGGTATCAGAGTCGTTCTCTTCACGTAAGGGACTAATCGCCCGAAGAGATGGATCCTAAGGGAAATGGGATGGTGGTCAACGATAAGGAGAAGGAGTCCATCTTCAACGAGCCAAGAGATGACAAGCTCACTGACTCTGGCTCGAGTCACAAGAAGAAGGACGGGAAGAAGAAGAGGCGCATCAAGAAGATCGTCTACTACGACAGCGATGAATCTTCTTCTTCACCAAGAGACGACGACGACTATGATTCGTCTAAAAAGAAATGGTTAATTAAAATTATTCATTTGATTATTCTCATATTCCATTCAATTCCAATGCTCATTTGCTTTCAATTCCACTTGGTAAACCTCCACACTTTGATGGAGAGTACTACTCTTTTTGGAGTCACAAAATGCGTAGTCACTTATTTTCTCTCCATCCTAGTATTTGGGAGATAGTTGGAAATGGAATGCACTTTGATAGTATGGATAACCCTATATTTATTAATGAGCAAATTCATAAGAATGCACAAGCTACCACTGTTTTGCTAGCATCCTTGTGCAGGGACGAATACAACAAGGTGAGCGGCTTGGACAACGCCAAGCAAATCTGGGACACCCTCAAAATATCACATGAGGGAAATGATGCCACCATGATCACCAAAATGTAGTTGGTGGAAGGCGAGCTGGGAAGGTTCGCGATGATCAGGGGAGAGGAGCCAACACAAACGTACAACAGGCTCAAGACCCTGGTCAACAAAATTAGGAGCTATGGAAGCACAAGATGGACGGACCACGACGTCGTCCGATTTATGCTTAGGTCTTTTACTGTTATTGACCCTCATCTTGTGAACCTCATCCATGAAAATCCCAGGTACACAAAGATGACGCCCGAGGAGATACTCGGAAAATTTGTGTGCGGGCGCATGATGGTCAAGGAGGCAAGGTATGTTGATGATGCATTAAACGACCCAATGCCCATCTACGAGCCGCAGCCCATTGCGCTCAAGGCAACAAGCAGCAAGGAGGCGCTACCAAGCAAGGTAGCACAAGTAGAGGCTGTCGGGCTCAACGAGGATGAAATGGCGCTCATCATCAAGCGCTTCAAGATCTCTCTTAAAGGATGCAAGGAGTACCCCAACAAGAACAAAACAAGGGGAAAGCGCTCCTGCTTCAAGTGCGGTAAGACTGGTGACTTTATAGCAAATTGTCCCGATAATGCTAATGACCAGGAACAAGAAAAGAGCGGGAAGAAGGAGAAGAAAAAGAACTACTGGAAGGCAAAGGGCAAGGCACACCTCGGAAAGGAATGGGACTCGGACTGCTCTTCTTCCGACTCCGACGACGAAGGACTCGCTGCCTCGGCCTTCAACAAGTCCTCTCTCTTCCCCAACAAATGACACACTTGCCTCATGGCCAAGGAGAAGAAGGTAAGTGTTCGTGATACCCCTAAATACACTACTTCTAGTGATGACGATTCTAGTGATGACGATTCTAGTGATGATGAAGTAGATTACTCAAGCTTATTCAAAGGTTTAGATAGAGCTAAAGTAGATAAAATCAATGAATTGATTGATGCTTTAAATGAAAAGAATAGACTCTTAGAAAAGCAAGAGGATATTTTGTATGAAGAGCATGATAAGTTTGTTAGTGTGCAAAAATCTCTTGCTTTAGAAATTAAAAGAAATGAAATGTTATCCTTTGAATTGTCTGTGTGCCATGAATCAATCTCTAGCTTAAAGATTTTGAATGATGATTTAAATGCTAAGCTAGAGGTAGCTAATAAATCTAGTTCATGTGTAGAACATGTTGTAATTTGTAATAGATGTAAGGACTTTGATGTTAATGCTTGTAATGAACATCTTATTGCTATTACAAAATTGAATGATGAAGTGGCAGTCTTAATGCTCAACTTAAGACTTGCAAAATTGACTTTGATAAGTTAAAATTTGCTAGGGATGCCTACACCGTTGGTAGACACCCCTCAATTAAGGATGGACTTGGCTTTCGAAAGGAAGCCAAAAACTTAACAAGTCAAAAGGCTCCCATTCCCAACAAGGAGAAAGGAAAGGCCCCTATGGCTAGTAGCATTCAAAGGAATCATGCTTTCATTTATGATAGAAAATTTTCTAGGAATGCGCATTATAATAGGAGTTATGTTGATTATAATGATTCACATGCTATGTTTGCCTCTAGCTCTACTTTCGTGCATGGTAGGCCTAGGAAAAGTAATGTTGTGCATCATGTGCCTAGGAGAGTATGTAATGAACCTTCTACTATTTACCATGCTTGCAATACTTCTTTTGCAATCTTTTGTAAGAATGAAAAAGTAGTTGCTAGGAAGTTGGGGTCCAAATGCAAGGGAGATAAGACTTGTATTTGGGTCCCAAAGGCTATCGTGACTAACATTGTAGGACCCAACAAGAGTTGGGTACCTAAAACCCAAGTGTAAATTGCCTTGCAGGTTTATGCATCCGGGGGCTCAAGCTGGATTATCGATAGCGGATGCACAAACCACATGACGGGGGAGAAGAAGATGTTCACCTCCTACGTCAAGAACAAGGATTCCTAGGATACGATCATCTTTGGAGATGGGAACCAAGGCAAGGTCAAAGGCTTGGGCAAGATAGCCATCACGGACGAGCACTCCATTTCAAACGTATTTCTAGTAGAGTCGCTTGGTTATAATCTCCTGTCTGTAAGTCAATTGTGCCACATGGGCTACAATTGTTTGTTTACAAATGTTGATGTTTTTGTGTTTAGAAGGAGTGATGGTTCATTAGCATTTAAGGGTGTATTAGACAGAAAACTATACTTAGTTGATTTTTCAAAAGAGGAGGCCGATCTAGATGCATGCTTAATAGCTAAGCCTAGAATGGGCTGGTTGTGGCATCGCCGTCTAGCACATGTTGGGATGAAGAACCTTCACAAACTTCTAAAGGGAGAACATGTGTTAGGACTAACCAATGTCTGCTTCAAAAAAGATAGACCTTGTGCAGCTTGTCAGGCAGGAAAACAGGTGGGAAGCACTCATCACAACAAGAATGTGATGACAACATCAAGACCACTGGAGCCACTACATATGGACCTCTTCGGACCCGTCACCTACCTTAGCATTGGGGGAAGTAAGTATGGTCTAGTAATTGTTGATGATTTTTCCCGCTTCACTTGAGTGTTCTTTTTGCAGGATAAATCAGAAACCCAAGGGACCCTAAAGCGCTTTCTAAGGAGGGCTCAAAACGAATTTGAGCTCAAGGTGAAAAAGATAAGAAGCGACAACGGGTCTGAGTTCAAGAATCTGCAAGTGAAGGACTATCTTAAGGAGGAAGGCATCAAGCATGAGTTCTCCGCTCCCTACACACCACAACAAAATGGTGTGGTAGAGAGGAAGAACAGGAAGCTTATTGACATGGCGAGGATGATGCTTGGTGAATTCAATACGCCTGAGCGGTTTTGGTCGGAAGCTGTGAACACAGCTTGCCACGCCATAAACCGGCTCTACCTTCATCGCCTCCTCAAGAAGACCTCATATGAACTTCTTATCGGTAACAAACTCAACGTCTCATACTTTCGTGTATTTGGGAGCAAATGTTACATTCTAGTGAAGAAAGGTAGAAATTCTAAATTTGCTCCCAAGGCAGTAGAAGGGTTTTTACTAGGGTATGACTCAAATACAAGGGCGTATAGAGTCTTCAACAAATCATCGGGTTTGGTTGAAGTCTCTAGCGACGTTGTATTTGATGAGACTAATGGCTCTCCAAGAGAGAAAGTTGATCTTGATGATATAGATGAAGATAACGTTCCAACGGCCGCAATACGCACCATGGCGATTGGAGATGTGCGACCACAGGAACAACAAGAGCAAGATCAACCTTCTTCCTCAATGATGGTGCATCCCCCAACTCAGGATGATGAACAGGTTCCTCAAGAAGAGGCGCGTGATCAAGGGGGAGCACAAGAAGAACCGGCTATGGAGGAAGAAGCACCATGGGCCCCTCCAACTCAAGTCTGAGCGACGATTCAAAGGAATCATCCCGTCGACCAGATTCTGGGTGATATAAGCAAGGGAGTAACTACTCGCTCAAGACTAGCTAACTTTTGTGAGCATTACTCGTTTGTCTCCTCTATTGAGCCTTTCAGGGTAGAAGAGGCCTTGCAAGATCCGGACTGGGTATTGGCCATGCAGGAAGAGCTCAACAACTTCAAGAGGAATGAAGTTTGGAGCTTGGTGCCACGTCCAAAGCAAAACGTTGTGGGAACCAAGTGGGTGTTCTGCAACAAGCAAGACGAGCACGGGGTGGTGACACGAAACAAGGCTCGACTTGTGGCAAAAGGTTATGCCCAAGTCGTAGGTTTGGATTTTGAGGAGACTTTTGCTCCTGTGGCTAGGCTAGAGTCTATTCACATTCTATTAGCCTATGCCGCTCACCATTCTTTCAGGTTGTTTCAAATAGATGTAAAGAGCGCTTTCCTCAATGGGCCAATCAAGGAGGAGGTGTATGTGGAACAACCCCCTGGCTTTGAGGATGAAGGGTATCCCGACCACGTCTTTAAGCTCTCTAAGGCGCTCTATGGACTTAAGCAAGCCCCAAGAGCATGGTATGAATGCCTTAGAGATTTCTTAATTGCTAATGCTTTCAAGGTTGGGAAAGCCGATCCCACTCTTTTCACTAAGACTTGTGATGGTGACCTTTTTGTTTGCCAAATTTATGTCGATGACATAATATTTGGTTCTACTAATCAAAAGTCTTGTGAGGAGTTTAGTAGGGAGATGACTCAAAAGTTTGAGATGTCGATGATGGGCGAGTTGAACTACTTCCTTGGGTTCCAAGTGAAGCAACTCAAGGACGGCACCTTCATATCCCAAACAAAGTACACTCAAGACCTTCTCAAGCGGTTTGGGATGAAGGACGCCAAGCCCGCGAAGACACCAATGGGAACCGACTTACATGTCGACCTCAACAAAGGAGGTAAGTCTGTTGATCAAAAGGCATACCGGTCTATGATAGGGTCATTACTTTATTTATGTGCTAGTAGACCGGATATTATGCTTAGCGTATGCATGTGTGCTAGAATTCAATCCGACCCAAGGGAGTGTCACCTTATGGCCATTAAGCAGATTCTTAGATATTTAGTTGCTGCGCCTTACTTCGGGATCTGGTATCCAAAGGGGTCTACCTTTGACTTAATTGGATATTCAGACTCTGATTATGCCGGGTGCAAGGTTGATAGGAAGAGTACATCAGGGACGTGCCAATTTCTAGGAAGGTCCCTCGTGTCTTGGAGTTCAAAGAAACAGACATCTGTTGCCCTATCCACCGCTGAGGCTAAGTATGTTGCCGCAGGATAGTGTTGTGCGCAACTACTTTGGATGAGGGAAACCCTCCGGGACTTCGGCTACAATCTGAGCAAAGTCCCACTCCTATGTGACAATGAGAGTGCAATCCGCATGGCGGATAATCCTGTTGAACACAGCCGCACTAAGCACATAGACATCCGACATCACTTACTGAGAGACCACCAGCAAAAGTGGGATATCGAGGTGTACCACATTAACACCACGAACCAGCTAGCCGATATCTTCACCAAGCCTTTAGATGAGAAAAGGTTTTGCAGGTTGCATAGTGAGCTAAATGTCTTAGATTCGCGTAACTTGGATTGATCTATAGCATACATGTGTTTTATGCCTTTGATCATGTTACTTCATACATTTATGCAATTTGTTGCTTAATTGGTGGTGCTCAAGTTGTGCAAGGGATCCCAGACCTCACAAGTCCATGTGTGAATGATGCACATATTTAGGGGGAGAAGTGCTACAACTTGACCCTTTGAGACTAATCCTTGTGTTTGAGTTACTTGATGTAGTCTCAAAGGTGCATTGAAAGGGAAAGGTGAACTTGGACCATGCAAAGACTTCCACTGCACTCCGGTATTAGTGTACTCACCTCTAAGTTCATTCTTATGCTCTTATTGCCTTTTGCTCTTAATTGACAATTTTTGGTGAGGCAATGGGGTTAAAAGGGCCAAAAAATGATTCCGTTTTGGTGCTTAATGCTAAAGAGGGAGAAATTAAGGCCAAAGCAAATGGATCAGCTACCACTTGAGAATTTTGAAAATAGTAGAGTTAGTATTTTGATTTGTCCAAAATACTCTTATTGCAAAATCTAGTCTCTTGTGGGGAGAATTTTTCATTATGGGAAAAGGGGGAGTTTTGGCACTTGATCAATTTCACTCTTGCATTATCTCTCTTTGTGCCCAAACAAGTGTGTTTGACTTAGAGATAGGAAAATGAATTTGATTTGCAAAAACAAACCAAGTGGTCGCAAAGAATGATCCAAATATGCCAAATTAGAGTCAAAAACAATTTGGTCTTCAATTTGAATCAATGTTGCATGTTTTGCATTGCTTTTTGATGTGTTGGCATAAATCACCAAAAAGGGGGAGATTGAAAGGGAAATGTGCTCTTGGGCCATTTCTATAACGTTTTGGTGATTAAGTGTCCAACACATAGTGAGTGAGATATTGTGTGCCAAACAAGCAAAAAGGTGCAAATCATGTAACGAGGTACGTTTCTAGACTTAGTACATTGTTTTGAGTACTAACATATTTTGTCTAAGTGCTAGAAACAGAGAAAAGAAAAGAAGACAAGGATTGCATGTGACTTGGCTATGTACAGCCAAAGTCCTGCTCGGTCTGGGTGCACCGGACTGTCCGGTGCGCCAGGCGAGTCCAAGGTGAACTAGCCGCTCTCGGGACTCGACGGCGGCGTACGGCTATAATTCACCGGACTGTCCGATGGTGCACCGGACTGTCCGGTGAGCCAACGGTCGCCAGCCCAACGGTCGGCCGCGCAATTCGTGGGCGACGCATGGCTCGCTCCAACGGTCGGCGGGGGGCACCGGACTGTCCGGTGTGCACCGGACAGTGTCCGGTACGCCAACTGCCATGAATCTACAACGGTCGACTGCGCCAAAATAGGAAGGAGATCCGCACCGGACTGTCTACAGTGATTGTCTGGTGGCGCACCGGACTGTCCGGTGCGCCACCTGACAGAAGCAATCTTAGCTTTCCTTGTTGGTCTCCAACGGCTCCTAGCTGCCTTGGGGCTATAATAGGGACCCCTAAGCGCATGGAGGAGTCACCCAAGCATTCACTAAGCATTCTAAGTCTCCCACACTCTGTCTCCGCGCACTTGATCGACTGTGTTAGTGATTTGAGCTCCGTTCTAGTTGTGAACTCGTTGTGCTTCATTTTGAGCTCAAGTCTTGGCTTGTGTGCGTGTGTGTTGCTGTGGATTTGTGTGTGTTGCTTCCCAACCTTACTCTTGTGCTTTTATTGTGATCTTTGTTGTAAGGGTGAGAGACTCCAACTTATGGAGATTCCTCACAAACGGGAAAAAGAGATAAGCAAAGAAAAGTCGTGGTATTCAAGTTGATCATTGGATCACTTGAAAGGGGTTGAGTGCAACCCTCGTCCATTAGGACGCCACAACGTGGAAGTAGGCAAGTGTTATTTGGCCGAACCACGGGATAAAATCACGTGTCTCTTGTGTTGATCTCTTTGTGATTGTCTTGCCCACAAGAACTCGCTTCTCAACTACTTAGTCGCACTAACATTTCTATAACCAAGTTTTGTGGCTATTTAGAATTGAATTTTACAGGATCACCTATTCACCCCCCTCTAGGTGCTCTCAGTAAGGTTATAAAGAAAAGAATTACCCCCTCAGATGTGCTTTTATGATAGTCTTATCCGCCTGCTCCATGGTTTTATCCTGCAGTTTCCGGATAATTATTTATTATCTAACCCACACATACGGTTCCTATCCCTGCTGACATGATGATATTCGAATTGAGTAGCCAGGCTTGTAGTTTAGGACCTCTCTGCGAAAGAGGGAGGGCCCGGTAGCCTGGGGGTGGTTCTAGAGAACGGGAGCTCGTTCCATGGGGTGGTCCGGAGCTGTGTAGCCGCTTAGCCTGGTTCCGTACCCAAAGCCTGCACACTCCGCCACTCTGTGATGGGTACCCTAGTATTTGGAGCAATAGTCCTGTGGGTCCGGTAACCTAGGGTCCAGTTCTAGAGAATGGACACTTGTCTCCTAGGGTGGTCCGGAGCCGTGTAGCCGCTTAGCCTGGTCCCGTACCGTAAGCCTGCACGCTCCACCACTCTGTGACAGATGTCCTAGTATTTAGAACCACGGTCCGGGGGGTCCGGACACACAACTTGGCTTCCCAGACTAAATCCTGCAAGTCCCATGCATGTATCGAAGGATGGCTAGTATCAGACGATGGGCCCTATGGGTGTGCTACTAACGCTCCCTAGCCAAAGCTGTGTACAGGTCCAGGTCCCAGTCGAGGCTGCCTCCTGGGGCCCTTTGCCAACTCTTTTAGGTATGCTGGTATCCAGCCTCAACACGTCGAGCCTAAATCCCAGGGGGCAGGTACCAGGGAGGAGTCGACAATGCCACACACAATAGGGACAAATAGTATGCAGATAAGTGTTAATACTGCTCGATAAATAGTACTCAAAGGTACCTTACAAAAGCAAAAATTATTACATCCGCTGTCAAGCGAAGCCCTAGCTCCATTTCTACATGTGTGAACTACTCGGCACCAGCAGGGTCGCACTGGAAGCACGTGGCCATCGTCTTCATGGAATCCTTTCGGGCGGCTTGCCAGCAGCGGTGGCCACCTCAACGAGTGCGCCATAGCGAAGAGGCCCTTGCCCCCATCTTCCTACGGGGGTGATGACGAGGCCATCAAAGCCAAAGAGATGGAGCCGCAGCTCGGCTCGCTTCCCACCCGGCAGAGTTAGAGCTGGACCAGTTCATGGCGGTGCACCATGAGGCACTGGTGAAGCTCGCGCGGGAGATGGAGCCGCAGCTCGGCTCGCTTCCCACCTCCGCAAGGCTGATGAACATCCTTGAAATCGAATGCTGGAGGAAGAAGCATCGCCCCCTCGGACATCTTGCAGAGGTAGGCGATGATGGCCGCCTAAAGGATGAAACAGGGCGTGAAATGCTGAGGCTGGAGGCCGAGCTCCTCCAACAGCGGCACGAAGAAAGACGAGATCGGCAACGCCAACCCGCTGGGGAGGTTGGAAATTATGAGCACGAACTCTCCAGCGATGAGATCGCTGTAAGGAGAGGCGTCGACACGGATCCTCTCGGCGAGTGCTGGCACATCCCATCTGAGCAGGTTGCGCACCAAGTCGAGTGCCACCTCGGGCTGGAGGCGCTCGGGAGGATCTAACAAGGCCATGGCGGCTACGACGACAGAAGAACGCTGAGAACTCAAGGGCGAAAGGGCGCTGCGAGTGATGAGAATAGCTACCGCACTCGGGGGAATCCCCTTTTTAAAGAAAGATTCCCCCACTAGCGCCCTGAAGCGCCACGGAAGAACTCACCCAACGCACGCCAGGGTGACCCAGCCCCTGGCATGGGGGCCCAGGCCCATGAGTCATTCTCCTTGGGCGTCGGTCTCCATGTGCGAAGAAGGCGAACTGCCACACGAGGAGCGAACCGCCGTGCCTCTTCATCTCCGCCGAATGCAGCGGGTCAGCCTCTGGCACGGGGGCCTAGGCCCACGAGTCATCCTCCTTGGGCGTCGGTCTCAGTGTGCGAAGAAGGCGAACCGCCACATGAGGAGCAAACCGTCGTGCCTCTTCATCTCCACCGAAAGCAGCGGACTAGTATCTGACGCGGGGGCCTGGGCCCATGGGTCAGCCTCCTTGGGCGCTGGTTCCTGGGTACAGAGAAGTCGAAACGCCACTCGCGCCAATACTGTGCCCCCTTAGGGCCGCCGCAAAGGACAAAAAGGGTGAACTTTCAAAACCAATGCAGCGGTATCGAGGCACCCCGCGCATGGCCCAGCAAAACCATCAAGTGCGGAGAGCACGGGTCAGTCCACCGTGAGGATAGGCATGGCAGTTGGCGTGATCGAAGGCGGACTGGTAGTGATTACGTTAGCAAGCGCACGGAGGCAGCGCGCCAATCGCCGATCATGCTTTGGCCCCACCTGTAGGCTCGCATCCTCTCCTGAGGTGGACCTGGGGGCCACTGTCGGTACCCTCGAAAGGGGTACCCCCTACTACTGTATCAAGGCGTAGTGCCCACGTGGCTATCTCTTAGCCACGCAGCAATAATGTCGCGACCGAGGCCAGTCCACGACTTGGCCCAGTCGCGGACCGCTGCTCAGGGCCCACGGCAGCGCCCGACCGCACCACATGGGCGGGTCCGGAGCCGCCACGTGTCCAGGAAAGAAGGAATGCTCTAGGACATCAACAGTAAGTCCGGACCCCCATGGGAGAGCGCCGGACCTCTGGGTATGTAGCCGGGACCCCCAGGGGAGGTCCGGGACCACCATGTGTGCAGGTCGGGACCTTGGGATGGAGTCTGGACCCCCCTACGAGGGGTCCGGACCGCCCACGGCAGGGTCCCGGAATTCAAAGACAAGAAATACTTAAGCCCTGGTTAAGGACCAGGCTAGGGTCCGGCGCTGGCACGAGTCCGGATCCCATCCTGTACGCTTCTGCTCCCCGCCCAGGCGGAGACCCGATGCCGCCACGTGGCCCACGGCCCGTGACGTAAGCCAGCGGGCGGAGCCTGACGTATGGCCTCTGCGCCGCGGGCCGCACCGCGGGCTACGCCGCAAGCTATGCTACCTCAGCATTAAATGTGGATAGGGCACACCACCTGTCCATCCCGCTGACGGGCGATGTGCCGCCTTAGCATTTAATGCGCCATGTCCACTCCGCTGGCAGGCGATGTGCCACCTCGGCATTTAATGAGCCCTCTCTATTCCTCTGGCGGACAGCGACTGGGCCATCCTGCAGGCGGCGAACCTGTCCAAATCAATTGGTAGGTGGCGTGTCCATACTGCTGCATGTTCTGCACTCATGATGGCTCGCGCGTTACCAAGGAAGCAGCCGCGAGAAGTCAATATTGTAAGCGCTACAGACATTACTACACTCAGAGATCGCCCGGACGTTGCAGGCGTTAGTTATTTCCCTCCATTTTGCCCCTGGGCCCACATGTCGGGGCCCAGTGCCCTTGTACGTGCCCCCCTTGGTCTATAAAAGGGAGGGCACACGGCGTTACAAGGCAGATTCACACAGGCCAACTTAGATTCTCGGCTCTCAAGCTCTCACAGCAATACAACACACAGTGGAGTAGGGTATTACGCTCCGGCGGCCCGAACCACTCTAAATCTTTGTGTTCTTGTGTGTTCATCCCCTAATCTCGTAACAGGCAAAACGCTTAGGCCCCTCCTCATCTTAGGATTTAGGGCGGGTGCATTCCGCCACCCGGCCAGAGATTTCCTCTCCGACATTTGGCGCGCCAGGTAGGGGCTTGGATTTAGGTTTTTGCTTGTTTTCCTGCTCGACACCATGGTCCACATCATCGAGCACCAAGATTTTGTGCCTGAGGATTTCATGCCGGAGGAGGAGGCTGCCTCTTCCGCTCCACGGGCCACCAACCTCCCTACGCTTGGTGCAGCGGCTGCTGAGCACTCTGCACGGCAGCACACTCCCACGCAAACATCCAGGGCATCTAGGGCTACGCTTGGGGCGCTGTCAGCAGCCAGGGAATTGCTGTGCCACCCTCCTAGCTCCATGGCCTCTCCAGGAGCCATGAAGTAGTGGCGGGACAACGTCAACCGTCTACTCGTCATGGCGCACTCTGGCTCAACCAGACCCAGGCCTCGGTCGTCCCGGCGTCAACATGAGGTGTCGGCATCTGTGCGCTCACCCTTGGTGAGGGCAGCGCCGACTGAGGACCTGCGGACGGAGCTCAACCACCGACACGCGGTGGAGGACGCTCCAGTCTCTCTGGAGAGGTCTAATGACCTGTGGGCAGTACTCAACCGCAGGCGTGCGGGCAAGGATGCCCGCGTCACTCTGAAGAGGGCGCGGGAGCGCCGACAGAACGTCGAGGGTCGCAACCTCAACTATGACTTCGCTGCGGTTGCACCGCAGACTCCAACGGGCGCCTAGATCTAGGCGGGTGTCCCATTGGTCGGCGTGGGCTACGCCGCACTCGTAGACCATCTCCGTGCGACGATCTGGCCATCCAAGTTCCGGCCACACCTGCCGGAGAAGTACGATGGTACGTCCAACCCGTCAGAATTCTTGCAGGTTTACGTCACCGCCATCACGACGGCAGGTGGAGACACCACCGTGATAGCAACGTACTTCCATGTTGCCTTGTCTGGGTCGTCCCGGACTTGGCTCATGAACCTTGCCCTAGGATTGATCTACTCCTGGGAAGAGCTCTGCGCGCGGTTCACCGTGAACTTCGCTAGTGCTTACCAATAGCATGGCGTGGAGGCACACCTCCATGCAGTGAGGCAGGAGCCTGGGGAAACCCTCTGGGCCTTCATCTCCCGTTTCACCAAGGTACGAGGCACCATACCTCATATTTCTGATGCTTCTATCATCACTACTTTCTGCTAGGGGGTACGTGATGAAAAGATGTTGGAGACTGTCACCACACTCTTCGCTCTGGCCGACAAGTGCGCCAGAGCCGCCGAGGGTCGTGCATGGCACTCGGCGCCTTAGACCGGGGCTGCCCAGACGGGTGGCTCGGGTGCCATCACTTAGGACGGCAAAAAGAAGAAGAAAAAATCGTGGCCACGAGAAGCCATCGTCTACCGCTCTGGTCGTAGCAGCTGCGGCTGGGGGCCGGAGCGAGCGCAACAAGCGCCCATGGCCACAGAGGGGTAACAGCGGCTCATGGCCTGTACACCCCAACAGTCGCCACAGCGTCGCGAAGTGTCGCAAGATTGAGAGCACCTAGAGGGGGGGTGAATAGGTGATCCTGTAAAAATCAAACACTTGTAGCCACAAAACTTGGTTAAGTGTTAGTGCAATAGAACCAAGTGGATAAGGACCAAGTTCTTGTGAAACACAATGGTCACAAAGAAAGACAACACACAAGACACGGTGATTTATCCCATGGTTCGGCCAAGTGAAATACTTGCCTACTCCATGTTGTGGCGTCCCAATGGACGAGGGTTGCACTCAACCCCTTTCAAGTGATCCAATGATCAATTTGAATACCACAGTGTTTTCCTTTCTTATACTTTGATCCACACAGGCCAACTTAGATTCTCAGCTCTCACAGCAATACAACACACAGTGGAGTAGGGTATTACGCTCCGGCGGCCCGAACCACTCTAAATCTTTGTGTTCTTGTGTGTTCATCCCCTAATCTCGTAACAGGCAAAACGCTTAGGCCCCTCCTCATCTTAGGATTTAGGGCGGGTGCATTCCGCCACCCGGCCGGAGATTTCCTCTTCGACAGTTATTGTGAGTAAAAGGATTTACTACTTGTAAATATATAGTTTTAGTTTCATAATATTATGTGTTGGTAAGTAAAATATAGAGTTTTGTGATTTCTTTTGAGAAATCATCAAAATATATATTTCCAATATTTAATATTATAATGTTAGAAAGGTATTTAAAGGTATGGATAGATATAGATTAAAACATTAGATAAAACATGAATATAAAAAAATAAAGTAAAAAGAAGGACTTTTCCGGTCGCAAAGCTGCCCTCGAGGAAAACTCGGGTTCGTGGCCTACTTAAGGGCATGGCGAGGGCCGAGCGCCTGCACGGCCCACCCAGATATAAAACAGTGGCCCTATGTAGCATCACAGTGACCTAATGCTGGTGAAACAAGCACCATTGGATCGAGATGGACATCCAAAATTCGTGTAGGCAAAACAACCTAGTAAAAAACACCCGTCGAGGCGCAAAGAGGGTTTCGTGTTCGCCGGCGCCCAGCTCCGGGGGGACACCGCTCGCCCGGTCAGTAGCTTGCGCGTTGTCGTCTAGTATCGATCCGAGCACCTCTACCGGCTACCCCTCCGTTCCTCGTGATCTCTGACCCGCTCGGATCGTGCTCTTCGCAGACGTGATCAATTTGAAGGTGTGCGCATCCATCCCTCCTCATTCGCCCTAGAACGTGTCGTAGTGGCCTCCTGATCGAATGCTTCTGTATTAGGCTTGCTCTTTCTTTTGTGATGGTGGAGGGTCCTCTCTAGTGCTGCTGCAATCAGGTTGCATAGATCGGAATATGTCAAAATTATACCGCTTTTTTTCTCTAGATGCTTACAGTTCTTTGGGTGCTGTCGTTTCACGGTGGTATCAACTATAGACAAAGTATGTGTTCCCAGATACATGCATATTCTTATATTTAAAATGTACACATGAATATTATAAAGTTCTAAAGACAGCTTTATATTTTGATTAACAACACAACACATGACTATATATATGTTCTTGTTGTACTATTTTCACCCCGTTGCAACGCACGCGTATTTACCTAGTTAACCATGAAGATAAATTGATATATTTTAGTAGTTTTGTAAATTCGACATATCTAATTCCATTCATCTCATGTTTATATGTTGTGTATCATCTCAACAAGGGAAGGACCAATAGTAAGAAAATAATAATGTAAAACTATTAGTTTTCGATGGTACAAAATAACCAAAATGGCTATCAATTAGTCTATGCTAATAAATAGACAAATACGTGAACATTTTCCTTGTAATATGGACAAACGGAAGTAGGAGCTTCATGAGCTTCAAAGGTAAATTGCTTAGCTCCGCTAGTGGCCTCCCGTACCTAGTAATACACAATATTCAGATCTTCATATCTAAATAAAATGATTAGTCCAAGGTATACCATCATAGAAACTCACCTTGTCTTATCATCTCCACATGTAATTATACATATCTGCTTATTTGGATGAGCAAATGTGATACCATTTACACCGACTCCAGCGGTTCACCCAAAGTTTATCTGTAAACACTGTTTTGCGATGTTCTACAATGTAGAGTGCACTATTCGTAGAGTGGAGTTTGAATATAGATATGGTTATGAGTAACTTGCTGGTGATAGTCTTACACCACTAACATGTGCATTAGTTTGAAGAAAGTAAGCAAGTTGTTATGGTTTCGGAAACTGGGGGACAATGGGATTTATGTTCGGCAGGGGATGCTAACGTGGACTCACTCCTAATGGTGAATTGCAGGGACTATGTTGGATCTGAGACAAGGGGTTGTACTGGTTCAGGCTCGCGCCCTACTTTCAGTGTAGTGTTGATCGTAGTATTGCTTTAAGCATGTTACAACAATTGTGCTTGTGTGTGGAAAGAAAGTTGTCCTGCCCTTTTATAGCTCAAGGGTGGACTTTACAGTAAGAACCTCATATTCTACTGGGGGCTCGACTTGTTGCTCCTGGATGGCGTAGCCCTTCTGACGATGTTTGTAGGGTCGTGTGTTGTCGTACTTCTGGTACGACGTACTTGTTCCATCCACCCGGTATATGGGTCCCTTTAGCAAGTTCGATGTTGACGCTACGACGCCTAACTAACGTGTCCCGTAGAGTAGACTTATGGTGGGGTTCATGGTCATGGTTGGTGTGGCTCCGTCTTCCGTCGTGTCCTTACGTCACTTTTTTAGCATGCTTAGGCATACATCCGATATGGTGTATCGTCCTGTCCCTCTCAGTATTGTAACACCCTGAATTTGAGGGTATAAAATTTCTTCTCTAATGCCTACCAAATTCAAGTGTTACCTCTTGTTTCTCTCTCTCTAGATTTCTTCTCTCTTCTTTTTTATTAGATTTATGTCAATTAGGTGAGGGATTAACTATTTGTTTATTTTATCAAAACCTATGGGAATCATGAAATGTTACATCATGCTGAACCTAAATTATTCTTTTGTTTGATACACATGTTTGAAATGGTTTGAATTTGAATTTGATTTGGAATACATAGAGAAAATAAAAAGAAAAGCGTTTGGAAAATTCATGGAAAAAGAAAAAACCATTTCAGCCCAATCCAGCCTAGCCAAGTCATGCGCGCCCGCTTCACCTGATAGGTGGGTCCCACCTGTCAGCGACAGCCCGCGTCCGTGCTCTCTCCCTCTCTCCCTCCCACTGCCCGGTGGGGCCGAATTATCGGGGTCGGTTTCTTCGCGCGTGCCCGCTCTCTCTCGCTGCTCGATGGGTCCACCTTGTTAGCATTGACCATCCGTTCGCGCACGTGCCCTCGCTAGCTCGTGGACCCCGCCTGTTAGCCACCTCCCCTTCCCTAACCTCCTACCCACGCACTCCACCGTGGATGCGCCCACGTCACGCGTTTTTCGGCCACACCCTCACGCGCCCGACCTCTTTCTAGAGCCAACACTCACTCGCTCACTCCCCTTGCTCGGTTGCACCCCCAGCAGACCCCCTCACACCTCTCTCTCGCACCGCGTGCACACCTGTGGAGCACGGCCGTGGTCTGCCGTCCGTTCTGTGGCTACCATCGAGCTCATGTCGCGTCCACTGCCCTGGTATGCTCTGCCTCCTTGCCAGCAATGCAAGACACCCTATGCTTTGCCCCCAACCCCTCTATTTCCCTCGATTCATGCTCACCGGACTTCTCACCGTGCAGCCGAGTCTCCGCCGCCGTCAACCAAGGTCCTCGCGGTGTCCTCGCCATCGCCCAAGCCCTCCAGAACCATCTCTCAAGGTAACCAACCCACCCATGCCCTTAATTTCCCATTTACTGCCCTGTTGTCCGCGCAATTGCTCGCCTGAGTCGATGTGCGCCGCTGTCGGGCCACTTCGCCGCGGACCATGCCCTTGGGTGCCTCTGCGCCGATGTCGTGCCCACGGCCGAGCCTGCCATGTCACCCCAGCCCGCCTGAGCCCTTTCCTAGTGCCCTAGACCCTCATCGTGGTCGTGCCCTCGTCTCCGACGAAACTCTGCCACAGAGTCGAGCGGCGCCGTCGCGGGCAGCCCAGCAACCCCTGCTCGAGCTCGCCCTCAAATCTCAGGCGTCCATCTGAGAACCGACGGCCTGGCTTCAATTAAACTCAATCTGATCCCACCCGTCTGATGCAGATCTGGTCGCTCGGATCTGCCCCCCCCCCTCACTCGCGTACTGCAGCTGGGCCCGGCCGGTCAGTCTGCCTCGCCCCTAAGTCGCTGACTCTTCTGGCCCACTCGTTAGCCCACGCTCGCGTCCATGCGCGCGCGCTCGCTCGCTCAGATCGAATCATGGCCGTTCGTCTGTGGTCGGATGGATGAGATTACCATGTACCCCTTAGCGTGGTAGATTTGCTAAAGAGACCCTCAGCTTTCTGAGAATCAACCCACCGTCCCTTGTTTTCGCATGCAGGCCCCTGTATTTTCTTAGAAAGACCCCTAACCTTTTAGTTTATCGCAGAATTAGACCTAGTTTTGTATTTTGAATTCCAAAACTTGTTTATTTCATATCTTTTTCATAGAACTCCAAATTGAGTGATTCAAATTGCAGAATGTCCACAAGATTATTCTCCATCTATTTAAATTATAATCATTCATTGTCTGCGTGTATTAATTTTAAGTCTAGACTATAGGTTAGTGTAAGTGATGGTTTATTTATTAAAAGAAAACCCTAATGGTAATTAGATAATCAATCTTGTGAAAGTAACAACATGTAAAGTATGAACGTATCCTTGGCATAATTTTTGCGTCTCATTAAAATAAATGAAGTTAAGTTATGTAATATATTGAGATAAGCAGTACTTAGAGAACCACAAACCTCTAGGTGTAATTGCCTACCCTAGAACCTAGATTTTCCTCTCTCGTGTTTTTACTTTTCTTTTGAACTTGTGTCCATTTGATTGTGCATGTTTGGTGTATTGTTTATTTGTCATTATCCAAATGTGTTGAATGCATGATCGCTTTGCGTAGACAACGAGCAGCCCGTGGTTCCTGAGTGTGTTGTCGAAGATCTTCCTGAGCAACAACCTGGTGGAGGCAAGTGTTCTATGACCTATTATGTCCTACTTACTTTATAATTCACTGTTCCGCATTACTTAATTGAAACCTAAGGATTGACTAGTATGTATCTTGTCCTTGTTTACCTTTTTGGGTCATCATGGTTAGCTTCATGTTATTGCTCCACTTTAACCAACGAACATGATGCAAATATTTATGATATGATGATGTTATCCTATTTATGATGATGTTCTTATGGCACTTTAGGGGACTCAGGCTGTTTTCTTGAGTACCTCTCCATAAGGACCTATTCGTTGAGCGACCACCCAGGATAAAAGTGCAACCATGAGGGTGGAATGAGACGCCCTTAGCTGAATAATTAGATGAACCTAGTGGTGTAGTTGGCTTTGCTAGAGGGCCACCAATGGGGCCGGGGCATAGTGCTCGTTCTGCTAAGGGTGGGTGTCGAGGTTCATTCGATTTGGTTTTGTTAGTCACCCACCTTAGGGAGGAGTACTGTGTTTGTACAACTAGCGAAACCTAGCGAGCAGCTATGCAACAGGGGAGTCTTTGTAAAGGCTACGTAGTGAATCCCTGGCTATTCACCTCGGTAGTGAAGATTGGGTCTAGACAACCGAGGCTGGAAAGGGAATCACGACTTATGGGTAAAGTGTGCAACCTCTGTAGAGTGTTAGAAACTGGTATATAACTTGTGCTCACGGTTAAGAGCAGCCTTGGGGTCCTCTTTGATTAGAAGAACTTTGGATACTCTTATGATGATGGTAACTAACGATGATTATAACTATGGTCTCTGGTATTTCCTCTTGGAGGGAGTACTTTTGGGTAATAACTAGGTTTATTGCTAAAACCTGGCTTACTACTAGTAATAAATACCTGACCAACTAAAAGCAACTCCTTTAACTTTAACTCCACATACAACTAGTCCACTTTAGCCAAACGGGACATTTGCTGAGTACGTTGATGTGTACTCACCCTTGCTTTAAAAACCACCCCACCCTAGGTTGTCCCCATTGCAATCAACACTCAGGAGGAGATGTAGTCAACATGGAGGACTTTGAAAAGTTTCAGGACTATGATGAGTTCTAGTTGTGTTAGTGGCAAACCCCAGTCAGCTGCCTGTGAAGGCCTTATCTACTAAGTTTCGTATTCTGCACTTTGATCACGTTAATGACTATATTATGTTAATGACTCTGTGGATGTCTTGGACATCTTGATGTAATAAAGTACCTTTTCTGCTATTTATTTTGAGCAATGTGTGATGATGTCCAACTATGTATTCGTTGTGTACGTGAGTTTTTGATCCTGGCACGTACATGGTTCGCATTCGGTTTGCCTTCTAAAACCGGGTGTGACACGTATGCGGGTCACTTTAGAGACCCCAGTGTTGAGGTCCCTATGACAGGGGTTGAGTAGCCCTTCAAGTCAGCGAGGGCATACCTGAGGATGTGCGCGGGGGGTGTATCGTCACGTACGATAGGGTTCTTTTGGCTCTGTACGCATGGTCCAGGCATGGTTCAGTGTTGATGAGTCTTGTCGCGCCTGATGTGGTCGAGTGGTTCAGGCCCTCCCCTCTTGTGGGCTTACTCGACAGAGAGCCGTTCGTCTGCTCTGCCTCACAAGTTTGCTCAGTAGAGAACTAAGTTGGTCATTCGCTCCGCCTTGTGGGTTTGATCGGTAGAGAGTTGGTCGTCTGCTTCGCCTCGTGGGTTTGCTAGACAGTGAGTTGGTCGTTCGCTCTGCCTCGCGGGTTTGCTTGGCAGAGAGTTGGTCGTCCGCTCCTTCTTGTGGGTTTGCACGGTAGAGAGTTGGTCGTCCGTTCTGCCTCGCGGGTTTGCTTGGCATAGAGTTGGTTAGTGGGTCGTTTCAAGGAGCTTATTGGGCTTCCTTTGGGCACCACGTTCTCGGGTGCCAGACACAAGTGTTAGTCAAATACAAGAACCAAGATAGTCGATTGTAAAAAGAGAAAACCAAACAACTATGAGGTAGAAAAAACTAAGATGCAATCAAACCTCCAAGTGTTGTCTAATATCATCGTCGTCTGTTGGGGTCATGCTTCGTCGCCGAAGGTCCTGCAGGAAGAAATAGCTTCGGCTAAAGCTGCTTATACATGATGACCGAAGCTACCACTCATAAAGCTTCGATGTTGCAGCATGCCCGAAGACGAAGGATCGAACCGACTTAAAGATAGAATGACATTTTAGCCTATAAGGCTCTGAGTCAATGTTGTAAACCTTTATGAGGGACATGATTGTAATTCCTCACAGGCTGTGTCCTGTGCCTATAAATAGTGAACAATATTCCTTTACTGTTCACGATTTCCTGTAATTGCAAACGCATCGCTCGGGAATTATCATCTTTCAAGGAGAAGGTATAATTGTACTCAAACTTTACGTTCTGACATTTTTATGATCAGATAATAAAATATGTGGATAATGTTGCTTATTTCCGATACATTTATCTTTAATGCTTCATGTTTGATATATTAATTCATTTTATTTTGTAAATTTGCTTACGAAGGTAAGACCTTCGTAACATTTCACTCATGGTCTTCGTCCAAAGTTCATTAAATCCTTGGGGATATAATGCTTCAGCGGACGAAGGGCATTAATATTTAACATTTTATGTTGCCTTGTTCTTAATTCATAGCATTTGAGAACAAGTCCCCAACATTGGCGCCCACCTCCGGTCAACTCACTTCCACTTGTTTGAGCTAATGGCTTCGGTCAAGAATCAAGCTGGAACTGCTTCGGTCCCGAAGCTAGTTCTCCCGATAACAGGCGGTTCATGTTCAGAGCCGGCCAACAAGAAGCAGAAGAAGGAGGCACAGCGAAGAGTACAACATGTAGGGGTACAAGGACCCTTCATCAAATCAAGATGGTCTCACATCCCAATTACCTTTTCTCAAGAGGATCTTCAGCTCAAGGATTACCCACACAATGATGTTATGGTTATCTCTTGTGTGATCAAAGGATTTCTGGTCCATAATATTTTGGTTGATACAGGCAGTGCAGCAGATATCATATTTGCTAAGGCTTTCAGACAAATGCAAGAGCCCGAAGACAAGATCCATGATGCTACGCACCCTCTTTGTGGCTTCGGAGGGCGGCAGATTGTAGCACTTGGGAAGATTACCATGCCAGTAACCTTCGGATTTGTCAACAACACAAGGACTGAGCAAATTGTGTTCGACATTGTTGACATGGAGTATCCTTACAATGCTATCATTGGTCGCGGAACACTCAATGCTTTCGAAGCAATACTTCATCCAACATATCTTTGCATGAAGATACCTTCGGATCAGGGACCTATTGCTAATTATGGGAGTCAGGAAGCCGCCAGAAAGGCCGAAGGGAATTGGACTGATTCAAAGGCAATCCATAACATAGATGAAGCCGAAGCTTGTGAGCAGTACAAGCATAGAAGGGAGAAGGCTGCTTCGGCCGATCAGCCGAAACCCATGCTTTTATGCGAAGATATCGCAGAGCAGAAGGTGCTGCTAGGATCTCAATTGTCTGAGGAACAAGAGAAAACCTTGATAAGATTCTTGTTCAACAACAAAAATGTCTTTGCATGGTCGGCTAATGATCTTTGCGGAGGTAACAGGGATGTTATTGAGCATTCGCTTAATGTTGATCCATCCTTCAGACCTAGAAAGCAGAGGCTTCGGAAGATGTCTGATGACAAGGCTGAAGGTGCTCGAAATGAAGTGAAAAGACTTCTCAGTGCTGGAGTTATCAGAGAGGTAAAATACCCAGAATGGCTGGCTAACACTGTCATGGTAAAAAAGGCCAATGGTAAATGGAGGATGTGTATCGATTTTACTGATCTCAACAAGGCCTGTCCGAAGGACGAGTTTCCATTGCCGAGGATAGATTCCTTAGTTGATGCAGCAGCTTCATCAGAGCTTATGAGTCTGTTGGATTGTTATTTAGGCTATCATCAAATCTGGATGAAGAAGGAGGATGAGTCGAAGACCAGCTTCATAACCCCTAGTGGAACATATTGTTACCTTCGGATGCCTAAGGGGCTCAAGAATGCTGGAGGAAGCTTCAGTAGAATGACAGTGAAGGTTCTTCAGTCTCAGATAGGCAGAAATGTGTTAACTTATGTTGATGATATAGTTGTAAAAAGCACGAAGCAAGAGAACCACATTACTGACCTCCAGGAAACCTTCGCTAATTTCAGACAGGCCGGTTTAAAATTGAATCCAGAAAAATGTGTCTTCGGAGTGAAGAAAGGGAAATTTCTTGGCTGCTTAGTTTCAACAAAAGGGATTGAGGCTAATCCAAATAAAATCGAAGCTATCCTTCGAATGGAACCACCCAGTACAAAGAAGGGGGCTCAAAGATTGACAGGAAGACTGGCATCTCTCAACAGATTCATATCTAGATCAGCAGAGAGAAATTTACCATTCTTCGAAGTGCTGAAGACAGCCGAAGTTTTTCAATGGGGACCGGTCCAGCAGAAAGCCTTCGAAGAGCTGAAGCAATATTTGATAGACCTAACAACGCTAACTCCACCAGCGCCAGGGGCTCTCTGTTGTTATATGTGGCAGCTTCGCACTCAGGGTAAGTGCAGCACTTGTCCAAGAGAAGCTTGAAGGGCAAATCAAGAAGCAAGCTCCAATATACTTTGTATCTGAAGTTCTTAGTTTATCAAAGAAAAATTATACAGAATTGGAGAAGGTGCTATATGCTGTTTTGATGGCTTCTAGAAAGCTTCGACATTATTTCCAAGCATACAATATAATTGTCCCTTCTTCACAACCATTGAAGGACATTATGAGAAATAAAGAAGCTACTGGAAGGATTGGAAAGTGGGCTGCGGAACTCAATGAATTCTGCATTGATTATGTACACAGATCTTCGATTCAATCCCAGGCATTAGCTGACTTCATTGCCGATTGGACGCCAGGGGCTCAAGTAGAAGAGGCAAATAAAGATGCCGAAGCATGGACAGTATTCTGCGATGGTTCTTGGGGAACCTTCGGAGCAGGAGCAACTGCTGTTTTGGTCGCACCCTCCAAAGTTAAAACTTGCTACGCAGCAAGACTTGATTTTAGCTGCACAAATAACATTGCTAAGTATGAAGCTTTACTTTTGGGTCTTCGGAAGTTAAAGGCAATGGGAATCAGAAGGGCGGTTCTTAAAACTGATTCCCAGGTTATCTCTGGTCATATTGACTAAAGTTGTAGGGCAAGAGACCTGAAGCTTGAGAAGTATCTGGATACTGTTCGAAGAATTGAAGCTTCCTTTGAAGGGTTTTCTGTAAAAAATATTCCTCGAGGAGAAAATGAGCATGCTGATTTGCTAGCCAAGTTAGCAGCACAGGGGCTGCCTTTACCTTCGGAAGTATTTTTTGAAACAATAGAAGCACCTTCGGTTGAACTTCTTGAAAGAGCGGTCCTCAACATATCTCCTGTTTATAGTGAAGACTGGAGAACTGAAATCATCTCTTACCTTAAGGGCAATTTCCTTTCAGATGACGAAGCTTATAACAAGAGAATAGAGGCAAGAGCTCGTCCATATGTAATAATAGAAGGGGAGCTGTACAAGCATGGTGTTTGCTCTCCCTTACTCAAATGTTTATCCAGAGCCGAAGGTGTAGTGTTGATGAAGGAAATACATGCAGGCTTGTGTGGATCTCACATTGGATCTAGGCCTTTGCTGGGAAAAGTCTTTCGCCAAGGATTTTATTGGCCAAAAGCAGCTTCGGATGCAACGGAACTAGTCCAAAAGTGCGAAGGTTGTCAGAAATGTGCAAAAGATCAAAAACAACCTTCATCTTTAACTCAGTTAATACAACCCACTTGGCTGTTACAAAGGTGGGGCCTTGATTTGTTAGGTCCGCTACCACCAGCACAAGGAAATTTAAGATATGTTGTAGTGGCAGTGGAATATTTTTCTAAGTGGATTGAGGCAAAGCCTTTAGCCACAATAACTTCAGTTAATGTCCAAAAGTTTTTCTGGCAAAATATTGTTTGTCGCTTCGGAGTGCCGAAGGCTATCACTGTGGACAATGGAACGCAGTTTGACTCCGAAGCTTTTAAAGAATTTTGTGACCAAATTGGCACAAAGATCCATTTTGCGTCAGTTCGACATCCCGAGTCAAATGGACTAGTTGAAAGGGCTAATGGCATCATAATGACAGGAATAATGAAGTTAATATTCAATCAACCAAGGGGAAAGTGGCCAGAAGAATTAATTCAAGTGGTGTGGAGCCACAACACAACAGTGTCAAGGTCAACAGGCTTTACACCATTCAAATTGCTGTTTGGTGATGAAGCAATAACCCCAGAAGAGGCTAAGACAGGATCAATAAGAACAGTGGCTTCAGCGATAGACGAAACTGATTGTTCTGTGGACAAAGATGCTATAGAGGGGATCAGGCTTCAGGCTGTGGAAAATATCAATAAATATCAAGCCGAAACAATAAAATGGCGTGATAGAAAGGTTCGGTTGAAGAACATTAAGCCAGGACATTTGGTGCTTCGAAGAGTGGCCAACCCAGACATAGTGGGCAAACTACAACTAAAATGGGAAGGCCCCTTTCTGGTAGTATCTTCGTCAAGATCCGGTTCCTACAGATTAAAGGATATGGACGGCAACGACATTCCTAGATCGTGGAATGCGGATGAGCTTCGGTGGTATTATGTGTAATTTGATGTAATCTTTTCTATTTTTTATTGTTGTTTTAGTTTTTCCTGATGGCACCCTTTTCCTTTCCAAAGGGGGAGAAAGGTTTTTAATGGGGCCACAACATGTAATTTTTCTTTTCCATATTTCAATTCTATAGGAGTGATATCCCCCAAAAATATAAATGTAAAGGCTGACGACGCACCATCGAGTGCAATGGAAAAAGAAAAGAAGAAGCTCAAAAGTCGTTCCCAAGGGAATGCAAAGCTTACAGCGAAAAATAAACGCTAATTCCGCCGAAAGTAAAAGGCGAAGAAGCTCCTAAGGGAGGCTTGCAACGAAAAATAAACGCTGATTCCGCCGAAAGTAAAAGGCGAAGAAGCTCCTAAGGGAGGCTTGCAGCGAAAAATAAACGCTGATTCCGCCGAAAGTAAAAGGCGAAGAAGCTCCTAAGGGAGGCTTACAGCAAAAAGTCAGCGCTGATACACCGAAAAGTAAACGGTGAAGCCGAAAAGTAAACGACAAAAAGATTTGAGTCATTCTCAAGGGAATGAGGGCTATGATTATGGTTTGCACAATGCATTACATCATGTCATTTGCATTCATAAACATTCATTTAGACATGTATAGAATCATCGTCATCATACCACACAAAAAAGACAGATGCTTTGGCGATGAGGAAAAACTTTGAAGAAAGAGGAAAATTTTCATGCTTCGTTGTGTACGAAAAGAAGGGAAGGTGTTTTTCGCCTTCAGCTCAAAAGTGTAGTTTCGTTCACAGCAAAGCAGATTGTACACGGATAAAGGAGACAAGATATATTACAAGGTATGTACAAATTTACATAAGTTTTTTTTTCTATAATTATATTACAAAGATCTCTCCAGAATTTTTTGCAGGAAAGTCTATTATAGCAACTATTAAGCTTCAGGCCGTCATACTTCAGCTTCGTCATACTTCAGCTTCGTCAAACTTCAGCTTCGTCATCCTGCACATATTAAAGAAGAAGAATAAGAAAGGTGCAAATTTCAAGGAGAAGGTAAAAGTAACAAATATAAGTTTCTCACTGGCTTAAGGTGGCTTCGAGCTTCGTCACCAGCCATTTTTCGCCCGCCATTTACCCAAATCTGGGTCATAAATCTATTTCCGATGCTTCGGGCTAGGCTTGGTATATCAACCAAATCTGCTGCTGACAAGCTGAAGTTTGGCCTATTTACAATTTTTCCATGCGCACAGCCAGCCTTCAGAAAAGCGGCAGCTGTGCCTCGAGAAGCTACCAGGGCACAGAAGTCAGCATGCCCAGCAATAACTTCGTCAAGAGCATCAACCTCGCCTTCAATATATTCCAAGGTGCTGGGCAGGTTTTCAGCTGAAGGTGAAAATTTTTCAGAACTGGCTCCGATAGAGTGAAACACATCCTTCAGCCGCTGCACGCATCGACTGCTGAAATTTAGGCATTTCTCTTGAAGTTCCTTCAATGATTTTTGCAAATTTGAATTTTTCTCGATCTCAGTCTTGAGATTTGTTTCAAGGTTCTTCTTTTCTTCCTCAGATTTTTCTGACCTTTGGAGTAATTCATTGTTTAACCTGATATTTTCGGATTGGGCTTCAGCCAACGAACCTTCCAAAGATTGAATGACGAAGTATTTCTTTTCCACGATAGCTTCGTAATCTTTAACTTTGATTTTAAGATCCTGAATAACGGAGTCTTTTTCCGTCAGAGCAGCTTCGTAATTTTTGACTTTGCTTTCTAGATCTTTGATAGTAACTTCGTTCTTTTCATCCTTAAGATCTTGTTGCATTCTTAGCACTTTACTTAGAAGTATACTCTGCCAAAAGAACCTTCGTCAGAAAACAACTTAATTCAAAATAAGACATATATAATAATAAAAAATCGATACTTTTTTACCTTGAAATTAGCATAGAGCAAACTACCGGCGATATGTTGTCGCTGGTACCTGCAAAGGTCCGCTTCTATCTTTGGCAGGCCAACACTTTTGGAGAAGGTCCTAACAATTTTGGCCTCGGTGCGATTCCGAAGGCATCTTAGCTTCCCTTCGTTGACCCCACCAAATAGCATAGACCCTGGTTTATATCCACAGGATATGGCATATTTTTTCAGCTCTTCTTTTTCAGCACCTGTTAATTCTTGTCCAAGTAAATCTTGAAAGTTAAAATTTCCTTCCTCCAAAATGTCTTCAACCTGCTCTTTTCCTTTTTCAGTAGCCGTGCTCACCGCAGCCACAGCAGCTTCTTCTTCAGCCATTTTCAGAAGTATATTGTCAATAACTTCAAGTGTGGTTTCCAGGTTTGAATCTTCGGTGGTCCCGGCTTCGGCTCCGGTAGCTTCGGCTCCGGTAGTTTCGACGGCTTCGGCTCCAGTAGCTTCGGCTCCGGCGGTTGCAAATTCAGTGGTTTCGGCCCTGGTAGCGGCGTCTGCGGCGGCTTCAGCTTCGGCTTCGACGGTCTTGGCAGTAACAATTTTTGACGCCGATACCGGTGGCGGTGTCTGATGAATCACATCTGTCACTTGGATAATTCTTCGTTTTTTCGGCATTGCAGGACTTTCTGCTGTCGAAGCTTCTTTGTCCTTCTGAAAAAACTTCGTCAGTTCCGGCGTCAGCGGACTTAGCTTGACAGGCAAAGATTCAGTCATTACCTTCATAATCTCTTTCACTTCGGCAGCAGAAGGTGTCACAGGAGTTTCCTCCTCTTGGCCCGACGTCTTGGGTTTTGGAGATGCAGGTTTTGGAGATGTACCTTTTCTTTTCCTTGAAACAGCTACCCTCGGTTTTTCAAAAATTTCTTTTTCCTTTCTTGCCAACTTGATGCTTTCTTTGTCTAGGGCGCTAACAATCCTCTTTCTCTTCGGGCCTTTGGCATCTCTGCCCAGTTGCTCGTAATCAGGGTAATCAAAATTCAAAGCATCTAGCACACGGTTCAATCTTCGCTTCGGACGAGTGCCGAAGGCTGCAGTCATCAACTGATCTTCTTTCTTAGAGTAATTTCCGAGGATATCGTTGCACATAATCTCGATTGAGTCCAGCCACTCTTGGCAGGGTTTTTTAAAGTGTTTTTTAAACTTGTAGTAATACGACAATCGAACAAATTCTCCCTTTTTCTTTTCTCCCTCCAGCTTTGGCATTTCCCAATCCCTCATTGTTGGAAACACTTTAAAAGCCAGAAATTCCTGCACCAAATCTCTAGTGCCAATGTGATCTGAAATCACGCGAAATTCAGCCAAAGCAATTTGGCTCGGGCTTCCACTTATCATGTTGCATTGGGGCCTCGTTTCTCCGAAGGTTAGCTCTAGTGGACTCTGGACCAATTTATCTTCATCTTTATCAACTTTAACATAAAATCACTCAGACTTCCATCCAGCTGGCCATTTGCTTCGGTAGCTTATCACTGGAAACTTCGAAGTTTTACGATAAGCAAAGTTGTAACATCCAAAATTCTCATGAAGACCATCTCCTCTGGCTTTAGTCTGATAATGTAGTTCATGGACTCGACAGAAACCTTCACCGAACGGTTCCACTCCCTGGCTACGAAGGGCCCAAATATAAACACTTAATCTAACAATAGCGTTAGGGGTCAGCTGATGAAGGTAAACCCCAAACTTCTTCAACACATCAGCAATCATTCCATTCAAAGGAAATCTTAATCCTGCTTTAAAGAAGCTTTTGAACACAACCACTTCATTCTTTTCTGGCTTCGGAGTAATCTCCTCTCCGCCAAAACGAACCAGCTCCTTTTTTGTTTCACTAAAGTAGCCCAGCTTCACCATTTTTGGAAGATCAGCTTCAGAGATGGTGGACTTTCCAAAGTCCAAATGACTAGGTTTGCTTGGCATCCCACAGTTGTACTCATCTTCGGAACCAACTTCTTCAACATCAGCTTGCGTTGCTTCGGCAGCAGGTATGTCTTCTGATGGAGCCAGCCCAGAACACCTCATCGCTTCAGAAATCGGAACAGTTTCAACGGCTTCGGTCTCGTCTTCACCACGCTCAACCCTAGCAGTGGAGCGTATTCTGGCCATTTGATTTTAAATTTTCTTGAAAAAAAATTCTTTGGAAGTCAATAACCTTTTTTCCGAAGCTATCCTCGTGACGAAGCACACACCAAACTGGAACTTCGTTTGAATGCGAAAATCAAGCTTCGGCTATGATTAAATTTCTGGCAGCAAAATAGTGCAATAGCAATGAATGTCGTGGTAACTTCACACCTACCTGTCTGTTTATATAGTGCTGCAGGTAAGAAGGTGAATCGTCAGGATTTTTTCACCGGGCAAACAGTCACTCGCACTCACTGCACGGTGGGCCGCAACAACCAAGAAGGTGCACCTGCATGGTAGGACTGCTCCACGCTCGAAAAATGTATCGTTTCTCGACAACGAGCTCAGGGAAGGTGTTTTTCGGACCTTCGGCTTCCCGAAGCCTAAGAGACTTTTTTCACGGATCAAGCTCGTTACGAAAAATGATCTAGCACCGCGAAGGTGCTACTGTTGGGGTCATGCTTCATCGCCGAAGGTCCTGCAGGAAGAAACAGCTTCGGCTAAAGCTGCTTATACATGATGACCGAAGCTACCACTCATAAAGCTTCGATGTTGCAACATGCCCGAAGACGAAGGATCGAACCGACTTAAAGATAGAATGACATTTTAGACTATAAGGGTCTGAGTCAATGTTGTAAACCTTTATGAGGGACATGATTGTAATTCCTCACAGGCTGTGTCCTGTGCCTATAAATAGTGAACAGTATTCCTTTACTGTTCACGATTTCATGTAATTGCAAACGCATCGCTCGGGAATTATCATCTTTCAAGGAGAAGGTATAATTGTACTCAAACTTTACGTTCTGACATTTTTATGATCAGATAATAAAATATGTGGATAATGTTGCTTATTTCCGATACATTTATCTTTAATGCTTCATGTTTGATATATTAATTCATTTTATTTTGTAAATTTGCTTATGAAGGTATGACCTTCGTAACATTTCACTCATGGTCTTCGTCCGAAGTTCATTAAATCCTTGGGGATATAATGCTTCAGCGGACGAAGGGCATTAATATTTAACATTTTATGTTGCCTTGTTCTTAATTCATAGCATTTGAGAACAAGTCCCCAACATCGTCATTACAGGAATAAATTTGTACAACATGTCTTGAATAAGCAACACCTATTCAAATGATAAATACATTAAAGAGTTGCAGTCTAAAAGCGCAACAAAAACATTGATTAAATCATATCATCTTACCAAACAAGGTTCCATCAGGACTCCGTATTACGTGATTAACTGACATAGTTGGATCCTTAACTAGTGATGTTTGTTGATCAATTTATGTGTTATATGATGGCTAATATAATACCAGTTCCTAAAACACATAGATACCAAGTGAAATTTATATCAATTCGCGCTAATATAATAGCTGTTTCAAATGCTTTTCCTTTGACTAAATAAAAGCTCCCCCTGAATAAATTCTCCTTTTAGCTTTTAAGAGGGTTTTTGAAATAGATACCAAGTGAAATTTATATCAATTGAAATTTTGAAGATACCAATTTGGAAGATCACTTGAAAAATTCATGCCAATTCAAAATTCATTTTGATCAAACACCAATTGACATACTTATTTAGGAAATAAAATTTTTTGAAATGGTTTGGTGGTGCGGTCCTTTTGCTTTGGGCTTAATATTTTCTCCCCTTTGGAATTAATCACCAAAAACGAAGAACTTGAGAGCCCTTTTGCATTTTCTCCACCTTTTTGGGGCCTAACATTACCTCCCAAATGGTGAAATAAATACGAGTGAGAGGTCATACCATTGAGAGTTTGCGGAATACTGGCAAAGGGTAAATAATACCGTTAGAGTTGAGTGAAATTGTTGTCTTTGCCGAATACTCCATTTCCCTTTCAATCTAAGACTAATACAAGAGATAATCATAGAAACATATTAGTCTTAGCATTGACACAATAAGAATAAGAAATATGCAATTATACCAAATGAAAGAGATATGATCAAAGGTATATAAGATAGCTATGTGTGCAATGTTTCAATCAAAATTCCGAGAATCAAGTATATTTAGCTCATTCCTAAGTTTGCTAAAGGTTTTATCATCTAGTGGCTTGGTAAAGATATCGGCTAATTGGTTCTTGGTGTTGACATAAGTAATTTCGATATCTCCCTTTTGTTGGTGATCCCTTAGAAAGTGATACTGAATATCTATGTGCTTAGTGCGGTTGTGTTCAACGGGATTATCCGCTATGCGGATTGCACTCTCATTACCACATAGGAGAGAGACTTTGCTCAATTTGCAGCCATAGTCCCTAAGGGTTTGCTTCATCCAGAGTAATTGCGCACAACAATGGCTTGCGGCAATGTACTTAGCTTCGGTGGTGGAAAGAGCTACTAAATTTTGTTTCTTTGAAGCCCATGACACCAGGGATCTTCCCAAAAACTGACAAGTCCTTGATGTGCTCTTCCTATCAATTTTGCACCCTGCCCAATCGACATCGGAATATCCTATTAAATCAAACGTGGATCCCCTGGGATACCAAAGCCCAAACTTAGGAGTGTAAACTAAATATCGCATGATTCTTTTCATGGCCCTAAGGTGAACTTCCTTAGGATTTGCTTGAAATCTTGCACACATGCATAAAGAAAGCATAATATTTGGTCGAGAGGCACATAAGTCGAGAGGCACACATGCCATTGAGGAAGGCACTTTTCACGTCCATTTGATGTAACTTAAAGCCATGGTAAGTAGCATAGACAAGTAATATTCGAATTGACTCAAGCCTAGCTACGGGTGCATAGGTTTCATCAAATTCCATACCTTCGACTTGTGAATATCCTTTTGCCACAAGTCGAGCTTTGTTTCTTGTCACCACACCATGCTCATCTTGCTTGTTGCGGAATACCCATTTGGTACCTACAACATTTTGATTAGGACGTGGAACTAAATGCCATACCTCATTCCTCGTGAAGTTGTTGAGCTCCTCTTGCATAGCCATCACCCAATCCGGATCTCTTAGTGCATCCTCTACCCTGTATGGCTCAATAGAGGAAACAAAAGAGTAATGTTCACAGAAATATGCAACTCGAGATCTAGTGGTTACCCCCTTATAAATGTCACCAAGAATGGAGTTGACGGGGTGATCTCGTTGAATTGCTTGGTGGACTCTTGGGTGTGGCGGGCGTTGTTACCTTATTTCTTGATCATCTTCCTTGTCATTATTATCTTCATCTCCCCCTTGATCAATGTCCTCCTCTTGAGGTGGCACATCCTCTTGATCTTCATCTTCACCATCTTGAGCCTAATCCTTATCTTGACACTACAGGAATTCACTTAATTCCCGTCGGCCAGAAACCGACGGGAATAAGCATATACCGACGGGAATTACTTAATTCCCGTCGGTTTAGGGCTTATTCCCGTCGGTTTTCAGCCGCCAGGCGTCCCTTGTCGGGGATACGTTTATCCCCGTTGGCGACCGACGGGAATTATTAATTCCCGTCGGCCATTAACTAGCCGACGGCAATTAATGCTAACTCCCGTCGGCTCACCAGGCCGACGGGAGTTATTAGTTAATTCCCGTCGGCTCACCAGGCCGACGGGAGTTATTAGTTAATTCCCGTCGGTTCACCAGGCCGACGGGAGTTATTAGTTAATTCACGTCGGTTCCCTAGGCCGACGGGAATTAACTGGGCCGACGAGAGTTATTAGTTAATTCCCGTCGGTTCGACCATAGCCGACGGGAATTAACTGGGCCGACGAGAATTACCCTATACTGCTACAAAAACAGCACGAAATTAGGACACTATTTCTACACACATAACATATATCACACATAACATAAATAACAGATAACAGCCACATTACAAACACATGCATTCATAATAAAATCACGCATTACAAACATAACATCCACCAACATTTCAAATATAAGTTCAACCACCACATCGAGTCAACGAGTACGACATAGTATTGAAATATAAGTACGACATATGTTCAAGTACGACCAAGAGTCCACAAGTTAAGAAACATGTTCATGTGTTTAGAGATAACCACCACTTGGGTGGTTAGAGCTTTGACCGCTGCCGCCACCACCACCAGGAGGAGGGTATGCGAAGAGCGAGTCAACAAATCCAGTCCCTGCTGCGGGATCAGATCCACTACCACCCGCTTCGGGCGTAACCTATGCAAGTTAGCAAATATCATCACGTTAAATGCAAATATCAAAAAAGTATACAAGTATATAAATTAATGGAGAGTTATCAAACGTACCCTATCTCCAGGTGCAGGTATATGTGTCGGAGGGGTGGTGAACTGTGGTGGTGGAACTGGTGTGTTTGCAAATTGGCTCCATTGTGGTGGCGGTGGAAAATTTGATGTCATGCCCTGTTGCTGCATTAACTGTTAAACAAATATGTGTTACTACCGAAGATGTTGTATTGAAATATAATAATTTAGAGTTCGGATTATGTGTACTTACTTGATACATCGCTTGGTTATGTGCATTGCAAGCCTCCATAAATTCGCGTTGTTGTCTCATCTCTTCGCGCATCCTCATAATCTCCAACTCCTGCTCGTTCGGTCGACGAGAGCATGAGCTACGGGAAGATGAACTCGTCCTCTGAGATCTCACCGACGACGAGTCAATGAATCCGTCGAAGAGTGCGTATCTATAAGTTATTCAAAAAATGTGATTATTGTATAATCAATTTAGTGTCAACCATATAATTTCATAAGTTAGAGCTTACCGTCCATGCGCTTTGCCACCACCACTTGCGTACACCACCGAGGGATCCACCGGTTCATGGCGCCAGTCGAAGTCAGGGCCATGGCGACGAACCATCTCCTCCCCATATGCCGCCTATACATCATTGACAACCTTACAAATGCAAGAATTTATATACTTTGAACGTTTGAACTTTTGAGCCAAAACTCACCAAGCGATCCGTGGCTGTCTGGCTGCAGAGCTGGTCAGGGTTGTTCGGGTCTGGTCCTTTGTGGCCCTCCTGGTAGACCTCAATGTCACTAGGCTTTTGGCCACTCGTAGCTTCCTGTATAAACAAAAAACATTCATAAGCAATCGTATTATTTGCTGATCGACATAGATAGATCAAACTTACCATTCTTTTAGCTTTTCGTATCATGTCGTCACCGCCAAACTTGTGGTTAGGATTGGTTCCTCGACATTGTCTGTGATGCGCTGACGCTTTCTGGAAGCCTTCGGAAGCCCAATATCGACACCAAGCATAGTACGCATCAGGCACGGGCGCCATCCATGGAACCATCACCTGCACACACACAATGTTACATATTATCAATCACAACAATAAATATAAAGGGTAAAACAAATTGAATACTAACCTCACGATATTGATCCTCAGTCAAATATATCTTTGACGACCCTTCCTTTTTAGTCAAGGGGCCTGCTTCTTCCGGATGCTTTTGAAAATACAGGTTTGTAGCCTGAATTCTCGCATAGTATATGGCATCCTTCACCAGCTTCTTTGCATTGTTTTGGAAGACACGTTCAGCGTGCCCCATGTAATCCTCTCCGTCAGGCAACCGATATCGAAGCTACAACATAAAGAATACAAATACAATGGTATAAGTCATAGATTTAACTCTTCAATCAGTGGTTGAAGCATCACATTGAGGCGTACGCCAGGATGCTCAGGCCCAGGTATAACAAGACATAGGAACATAAACTCATATTTCATGCAAAGAGCAGGTGGAAGGTTGTACGGTATGGCAATGACAGGCCAACATGAATACGACGCAGCGGTCATATTGAACGGCGTGAAACCATCAGTTGCCAAGCCGATACGAACATTTCTTGCATCGCTGGCAAAATCTGGATCAAATTTGTCAAGAGCCTTCCATGCATCACCATCTGACGGGTGCACCATTAACCCATCTTGTCTGTCCATACAATCTTTATGCCACCTCATGTGCATAGCGGTCTTCCTCGAGAGAAACAAACGTTTGACTCTAGGAGTGAGAGGCATGTACCGAAGCTGTTTATGTGCAACCTTTGTCACCACCTTCTCCCCATCTTCATTTACAAGCTCCACGTACCTTGACTTCCCACATTTTAAGCATTTTTGTTCTCTGCCATGTTCCTTCCAAAAAAGCATACAGTTGTCTTGGCAAACATCAATCTTCTCATACTCCATACCAAGACCTTCAAGCAATTTTTTGGACTGGTACATGTCTTTGGGCATCTTGTGACCCGTAGGAAGAACCTCGCTAATCAAATCCACAAGCTCCTTGTAACAATTAATTGAAAATGCAAATTTTGACTTGATTGACATCAGTCGGGTCACGAATTCGAGGACGGTCACGTCAGTGTGCCCGTGAAGAGGCTCTTCTGACGCTTTGAGTAGGTCGAAGAACTTCTGAACCTCCGGTGTAGGTGAATCATGATGATCTGGTGCCAGTTCAGGCTGCAGATCCTCAAGCATCTGGTCCATCCTATCAACATCATCTTCACCGTCATCAACTTCTACTTCTGCTGCTCGTTCAGCATCTTCACCGTGGAGATACCAGACCTTATAGCCTGGCACGAAACCATGCGAGCACAGGTGTAGTGTGACCTGCCTCTTGGTGTGGCTCGTCATATTTCTACATTTATTGCATGGACACCTAATATTATCTATTTGTGACAAAGCAGCTGCATGGTCCAGAAATATTTGCGTCTTGGCAAACCATTCACTAGTGTGACACCCACCCTTCTTGAAACCTTCATACATCCAATCACGTCTATCACCCATTATTGCGGCTGTGTACGAGTAAAGAGTGTGTGTGAGACAATCACGTTTCTACACGTCACACACATATATACATACATATATACATCTATAGGTAAGTAGTAAAACTATATATATACATAAATAATTATATATACACATAAATAACATCAAATTAATCAATATCGAAACATTCATACATCCTAATATTATAAGTTAAATCTAATAAATAAATAACATCAAATTTAACAATTCAATAGTATAAGTTAAATCTACTATAAGAATACAATAAATAATTACCTAACATGAAGCCACACATGTGATATTAAATTAACTATAATCACACTCTAATCACATGTGTTATTAAATTAATACTAATCACATGAAAGTTAACTCCCGTTGGCCATAAAAAACCGACGAAAATAAACATGTACACACATAATTAACATTCACAATCCAATGCATTAACATGTACACACATAATTAACTCACGTGGGTGTCGTAGTTGGTTCGGAGATGCGGTCGGGGGCGGAGGCGGCGCTTGGACGCGGCGGCGGCGCTCGAGGAGGCAGCGACGACGCTCCGAGAGGCGGCGGCGGCGCTTGTGGGCGGGATGGGAGGCCCGGCGGCGATGTGGGCGGTGTGGGGCACGGCGGAGACGAGCGAGGGCGGGCACAGTGGCGGCGGACGGGCGGGCGCGTGGTGGGGAGGGGTTGCTCCGGGGCCGGCGGTGCTCCGGGGGCAGGGGTGGGCGACGGGCGGCGTTCCGGGGGAAGGCGGCGCTCCGGGGACGGGCGATGGGCGGCGGGCGGCGCTCTAGGGGCGGGCGGCGCTCCGGGGACGGGCGGTATGCGGCGGGCGGCGGCAATGGCAGCGGGCGGCGCTCCGGGGGCGGCGGGCGGCGGCAATGGCAGCGGGCAGCGGTTTGGAAAGTGTGAGAGAGAGAGGAGAATGAGCCACGCGGGATGACCACCGGCCAATAAAGCAATAATCCCCGTCGGCTGGCATTAGGGCCGACGGGAGTTAACGTAAGGCCCGTCGGCCGGCGGCTGGGCCGACGAGAGTTAACCAATTCTCGTCGGCTAGCCTCAAGGCCGACGGGAGTTAACGTAAGGCCCGTCGGCTGCTTTTTAGCTGACGGGAGTGAACTAATTCCCGTCGGCCTTTGCTCTGGCCGACGGGAATTAAAATGGCCGACGGGAATCTTCAGTATTCCTGTAGTGTGAGTTGGTGGAGATGCTTGGTTGGAAGATGATGGTTGATCTTGTGCTTGTGTGGGCTCTTCATATTCCTTAGGACACACATCCCCAATGGACATGTTCCTCAGCGCGAAGCATGGAGCCTCTTCATCATCTAGTTCATCAAGATCAACTTGCTCCACTTGGGAGCCATTAGTCTTATCAAACACAATGTCACAAGAAACTTCAACTAATCCAGTGGATTTGTTAAAGACTCTATATGCCCTTGTGTTTGAGTCATAACCTAGTAAAAAGCCTTCTATAGCCTTAGGAGCAAATTTAGATTTTCTACCTCTCTTAATAAGAATAAAGCATTTACTCTCAAAGACTCTAAAATATGAAACATTGGGCTTTTTACTGATGAGGAGTTCATATGATGTCTTCTTGAGGATTCGGTGAAGGTAGAGCCGGTTGATGGAGTAGCAGGCGGTGTTAATCGCCTCCGCCAAAAACTGGTCCGGTGTCTTGTACTCATCAAGCATGGTTCTTGCCATGTCCAATAGAGTTCTATTCTTCCTTTCTACTACACCATTTTGTTGAGGTGTGTGGGGAGAAGAGAACTCGTGCTTGATACCCTCCTACTCAAGAAATCCTTCAATTTATGAGTTCTTGAACTCCATCCCATTATTGCTTCTTATCTTTTTGATTCTCAATCCGAACTCATTTTGAGCCCGTCTCAAGAATCCTTTTAGTGTCTCTTGCGTTTGCGATTTTTTTGCAAAAAGAACACCCAAGTGAAGCGAGAATAATCATCCACAATTACTAGACAGTACTTACTCCCGCCGATGCTTATATAAGCGATCGGGCCGAATAGGTCCATGTGGAGTAGCTCGAGCGGCCTGTCTGTTGTCATTATGTTCTTGTGTGGATGGTGGACTCCAACTTGCTTCCCTGCTTGGCATGCGCTACAAACCCTATCTTTCTCAAAATGAACATTTGTTAGTCCTAAAATGTGTTCTCCCTTTAGAAGCTTGTGAAGAATCTTCATTCCAACATGGGCAAGTTGGCTATGCCAGAGCCAACCCATATTAGTCTTAGCAATTAAATAAGTGTCTAGTTCAGTTTTGTTATCATTAAAATCAACCAAATATAGCTGACCATCTAACACTCCTTTAAATGCTACTGAATCATCACATCTTCTAAAGACAGTAACACCTACATCAGTAAATAGATAGTTGTAGCCCATTTTACATAATTGAGATACAGAAAGCAAATTGTAATCTAATGAATCTACAAGAAAAACATTGGAAATAGAATGGTCAGGTGATATAGCAATTTTACCCAATCCTTTGACCAATCATTGATTTTCATCCCCGAATGTGATAGCTCGTTGGGGATCTTCATTTTTCACATAGGAGGAGAACATTCTTTTCTCCCCTATCATGTGGTTTGTGCACCCGCTGATCATCATCATCCCCAAATTTAGATTCTTCATTGTCATCATTTCTTCGATTTCGGCCTCTTCCTCTACCACGTGCAGTACCTTGATTTCTCCTCCCATGTTCACTTGCTCTTCTAGAATAATTTCCTTCACCTTCTCCCCCATCTTCATCATGGTTTCTTGCACCATCAGGGGGTTGACGACGACCTCTAATTTCAGCCATAAGTGCCTGAAGATCTTGTGTCAATCGATCTTGCTTCTCTTCTATGCTTTGTTTGAGCTCATTGAATTGTATCATGGTGACACATTCTTCAATCTCAGTGTTGGAAACCATCTTCCTGCGAAATTAGTGGCGACAAGGCAACAAATATAGGTGGAATATGAAGCTATATAGAATCTCACAACCTCACCACTCTTACCAAGTAAAGCTCTTATGAGGTCCCTACGGGTTGCAAGAAAAATTTGTGGTGGTAACAAGAGAATGATGGTTAAGCGAATACAAGACCAGAGTACCGATTACAATGGCTTATATGTGGAGCTTGGTGAGGAATAGTAAATAAGAAATGCAATCTGAATCTTAATTGTTGTAAAGTTAAATAACAATCCAACTAGAAGTTCACTGCCTAGTGCTAACCACAAGATACGAGTGATGTAAATAGATCAAACTCACGCGCAAGAAATTTCAGATTTGATGCAGACAAGGAAGTATGGTTGGAATGCAAGTGTTGCAATCAGATCCAACCAAAATTTTGCGCCAAATGACAATAGCAAACTGGTTGAACAACTCGACAAAACTTTCAGCATTTGACTTTTTAGCACTTGTGCACATAAACAAACTAATTGTTCTACTTTTCTTTCACAACCTTTCTCAACACTTTTTTGATACCTTTCTTTCTTCTCTCTTTTTATACCTTTTTATAGAACTAAACATAGAGATCAGATATGATATTGCACACTTTATAATAACTTAAAAGAACTCAACCAGTAGCTATAGTAGATAGGATCAAAGTTAACGCGAAGGAAATGATGAGGTTTTTTTTAGATTTTTCTTTTTGTGGATATTTTTAGATATATATATCTATAAGAGGCTCAAAGGGAACAGAAAGGATAGAGTGACTAGCAACTAAACAAAGACTCTAAGGACTGAAACTTAACAAAACTCTCAAAGAGCAAAGAAGCAACCGGCAACCTGAATCGAGGATTCGCCCAACCACACTCTCAAAGAAGCAACCAACACATCCTACAATCAATTGAGGAGACCTCGAAGGGAGTAGGAGCACCACTTGGGAGCAGATGAAGCCGCCACTTCTGCAATCCCACGAAGGAATTCACAAGAGCAAAGAGGTAGAGATCACTCTCAATATTTGTTAGCACACAGCTGAACAAAAGGGTTCTGTTTTTAGATTATCAAAAGCTGCCTTACATCATAGACATATGGGGGTATTTATACTAGTAACAACTAGCCTTAGAGAGGTATAAACACAAAACAAAAGTATTTTCACGTGCTAATGTGAAGGAGCCTCTTCGGGAGATCTGTAGAGCTAAATTCTGTGTGGCTGTTTGACTTCTGCGCAGCCTTCAGTATTTTGTTAATAACTTCTCCTAGGAATCTCCAAATGACGTGGGGCTGGATGCGTTGGAAAGCTGACTTGATAAGCTTTCTCACCATGTATAGCATGCTTAATGAAACTTTGTAGAATGATGTGGTTTAATACAAAAACTTGGTCATCAAACAGACTGTTGACCTTCTGACCAGTCAGCACTAAAGTAGGTCGGTCGCCTTTATGGTAGATTTGATTAAGTCAACCTTAGAAGAATTGAAAAGTAGACTTCAAGAGCTTTCCAAAAAGTACTTATAAGCCTTCATAGCTTTTGGGAATTAAAATATATAACTGTTTCTTCTGGACGGTTCTGTTGCGCTGGACTGACTCGGACATAGCTCTTCTTTCTGATTCGCCCTTGATATGTTTTGTCCTTTCTCTTTGGTGAACCTAAGTAATATCAACATACACGACTTAGGTAGCATAAAGTTGTAACACCCCGGGGTCCACAAACACCCCGGAATGCTACTGAACTACACATCTGACATTCATATATAAAATTTCGGCAGCATCTCCTTTAAAAAATTGTATAAACGAGGGGCAACAGTGTATAAACATATATCCTGACAAAAAACATACAAAACATTATTAATCTGCTAGCAAAGGGAAGTTAAACATAACGACATGAACTGAATTAACCAGTGCCCACGACTAGAAAAAAACAAACATCATTTGACATCGAGTTTCTAATTAAATCATGGCTGCAACTGGGCAGCGTTATTATAATAGTGAAGGTGGACGTGTTGCTACTCCCTCATTCCCAACATGAATCAAGTACCTGCATTGAATAATGCAAGAGTGAGATGATACATCTCAGCAAGCAAATTGTTTTGATGAGATATTTAAACCACAAATTGAATTAAACAACATTTTAAAAGAATCACAATTGAGATCAGAAATACTTGTAGATATAGAACTCAATAGTCCCAATATAACCAATACCATCTCATTTCCTCGAACAACCACAATAGGTTGTATAACACTTCCCTGCGTCAACAATACTTGCAGATATCACTTCAATGTATGCATAGGAATGCAATGTGTAGGTCCTTTGCCCTCATACCTCTGAGAGTATAAAACCACATCATCTGCTAATATCACTTCAATGAATGCATATGAATGCAATGCATATGTCCTCTGCCTTCATACCTCTAAGAGTATGAAGCCGCATCGTACCCCTCCTCGGGCAACATACGATGCTAAGTTGTACCGGTACGGTCGGACCATAGGTCACGACCAAACTTCAAATGCAAACGAATCATGCAATGCATATGGCATGCTGTATTTATCAATATACTTCACTTCCTTCAGATACAATACAAACCTCAAATAATATTTTATCTTCCTTCATGGGTGTAAATTAATCTCATGGATCATACTCGAACCATAATCATCATCCATATATGATAGAGCATCAATATAATACAATCAAGTAAAACATCATCATAGAGTTCAATTATGAAAGAATCTAATAATTCTGAATATTAGAGTGTAGGCGATAGAAATAACATGTCAAAACGGTAGCAACCACCGCTACATTCACTTGCCACATCGAAGAAGAAAAATGTACTAGGCATGATCCGGAGTGTAGCCACCTGCTAGCGGGCATAAAACTTAGTACAAATATTTCACAAATATTTGCCAACAATCAACAAATCGCTCCTACACTTGAAACCAAGACCCGGTGGAATGACTCCCACCCTGAACCACATGCCAAACAGCAGCAACGCTGTTTGTTAATTTTGTATCTTTAAAATTATAACAGTGATGATATCAAACAAATACTCTAGGAGTATCTACACAAAATACTCTACAACTTTGGTATTCAATGGATAATTAAATTCTGTCATCTATAAGTTCTAAAACATCTGATAAGATAACTGACTGAATCTATTTCAGACAGCAGCATAGTTAACTTCAAAATTTGATATCTCCCAAACTACTTAACCAAAAATTATGAAATTCTGCTGACAATAAGAACTTTTATCCCTCTACAAAAGTCTCCATAGTTGGAACAGCCAATTCGGCTATTTACTATATGAAACCCACTAGTGAACAGACCCGCTCATTTTTGTCACGCAAACAGGAACAGACACAGTAAAACAAACATAACTGGAGTTTCATAATTCATATGAATGCACTCTTTAACAATCTGGAAAGCTTATAAAATTTTCTACAACTTTTTTTACAATCCTAAAGTTTAATTCTATTGATAAAATTGCCTAAATCTTAAGAGAACAGATTCTGTATAGAATTATAAGACTGAAAAACTGCTATAATCAAACTACAATAACTTTCTGATCTGATATCCGATTGAGGTGTTCTTCGCGGCCACGGAAAGATCTACAAATTATCTACGACTCGTAGATAGAATTTTTATTTTTTTTTGAGGCCACTAAGACCACAGAAAAATGGCATGAACAGAAACTATCGAATCTGCCATTCTGTAGAAACTAAATTCGAGATCAAAATCTAACCCCCACATCCAATCCAACAAAATTGCAGCACAATTACCAAAAGAAAAACAATATCACCTTGGACTTCTTTTCTTTCTTTTTTCTTCCTCCCACTAATCCACCAATGGAGAATGCAGCACACCAAAGGAGGAACCAGGGAGCGGCTAGGGTTTAGAGGGAGGTGGATGCAGCACCTTGGGGAGGAGAGGAGCGGCTGCAATGGGGAAGAAGGGGGGCGACTGCTGCAAAAATGAGGGTATGAGGGGGCGGCTGCTGCTATGAGGGAAGGGGAGGGGAGGCTAGGGTTTTTGAGAAGAGGAGGGAGCGATGCCCCCGATGCCCTTGATGCAAAACCGACGGCTCACAACCAAATCCCCCATCCATGCTCCGATTCAGACAAATGAATACTCAAATGATATCGTTTAAATGAGATCTTCACATCTGCGGACTCCGAACTTCCAACGGCCCACAACCATTTTCCCACATCCACACACCGAAGATCAACTTTTGGTCAATATTTTTTGGGATATTACAAAAGTTCTCATTAGTGTTTAATTGAAATTCATAAAGTAGCACATGCACCTCTTGTTGTAGCTTCTTAGCTCGGCTACGTGTAATTGGTCCATCAAAGACTTGAGTTGGTGATGATGTTGGTTGTTCTTGAGTTGATGTAGTATGACTTGGGGGTTGTAACGTGTTGCTTAATGGGGTGGTCATATCATCCTCCTTCCCTTGAAAAGGAGTCATCCTCGACTCTGAAGTGTCTTCACTCGTATATGGTAAGAGGTCAGCAACATTGAACGTGTTGCTCATGCCATAGCTTGGTGGAAGATCTATCTTGTATGCATTATCATTGATCTTGGCAAGAACACAAAATGGCCCATCCCCTCGTGGCATCAATTTGGATTTGCGCTGATCAACAAAACGCTCCTTGCACAAGTGAATCCAAACCAAGTCCCCCGGTTCAAATAACACTTTCTTCCTATGTTTGTTCATGCTTGCAGCCTTGCGCACTGCTTTGAGCTCAATTGCTTCATTGGTCTTCTCATGTATCTTTTTTTATATGCAGCACGCTTGGAGGCTTTCATATTGATTCTTTTATTCATTGGAGCTGGCCAATCTTTGATTGCTTTCACCTTGGATTCATCCACTTCTATTCCATTTCCTAAAACAACAAGGCCAAGAAACACAACATGGTCTGTGCAAAAACTACACTTCTCAAGATTAGCAAATAATTTCTCCTTTCTAAGCTCATCTTAGACTTGCCAAATGTGTTTCACATGTTCATTAAAAGATTTGTTGTAAATTAGAATATCATCAAAGTAGACAACAATGAATTTTCCAATGAAAGTTCTTAAGACACGGTTCATTAATCTCATAAAAGTATTAGGAGCATTTGTCAAACCAAATGGCATCACTAACCATTCATACAACCCAAATTTTGTTCTAAATGCAGTTTTCCATTCATCTCTAGTTTTAATTCTTATTTGATGGTATCCACTTCTCAAATCAATTTTAGTAAAAATTGTGGAACCACTTAATTTATTAAGCATACCATCTAGCCGTGGAATAGGATGGCGATAGCGAACGGTAATATTATTTATAGCTCTCTAATTAACACACATCCTCCAAGATCCATCTTTTTTAGGTACAAAAATCATAGGAACAGCACAAGGGCGTAAACTTTCACGAACAAAACCTTTATCAAGAAGTTCTTGCACTTGCCTTTGTATCTCCTTAGTTTCTTGAGGATGGGTTCGATATGGTGGATGGTTAGGAAGTGCAGCCCCTGGAATGAGATCAATTTGATGCTCAATCCCAAGAATTGGAGGTAGTCCAGCCGGTGTTTCTTGTGGAAACACATCTTCAAAGTCCTGCAAAAGATTAGCCACAACACTAGAAAGAGATGTTATGTCGTTAGGAGAAATCAAAACATCTTTGCTCACAAGTACAAAGAGCACTTGATAAGGGTTGTTCCTCACTTCTCTCAGCTCAAAATTTGTGGCTAGCATAACTAGATGTTCTCCCTCTTCTTTCTTTTTATCTCTTGAATTTGGCTTGTAGCACTCACTCACCGAATTGTGGATAGCACTCAATTTTTTTTGCTCTTCTCCTCCTCTACTTGCTGCACTAATTTTAGTTTTCTTTTGTAAGTGTTCAGCCATGATTTATTGAGGGGTCATAGGCTTGAGTACATACTTTCTCCCTTTTAGATCTAGTGTGTACTGATTTGTTATTCCGTAATGCTGAGAATAACGGTCATATTGCCAAGGTCTTCCCAGTAGCAAGTGACACACAGACATGGGTGCAACATCGCACTCCACTGTGTCAACATACTCTCCAATCTTGAATGAAACTTTCACCTTATAACCAATCTTGGCATCTCCTGATTCATTCAACCATCTCACGACTTACAAGATTATGACAGCTTCCTCCATCAATGATCACCTTTACTACTTTTCTTGAACTTTTGCTCTCGTTTGAAAAAGATTATGTCGTTGTCCAATTTCAGCTTCTTTCTTTTGAACACCCAATATTTGTGTAACCATAAGAGTAGTACCATGCTCAAATTCACATCCAATGTGTTCCTCAATTTTATGAGTGCCATCTGCATTTCCTGCTTCAGCTTCCTCTTCACTAGCTGATGTATATTCTCCATCATCATTCACAAGGATCACACGATTATTTGGACATTCCTTTATGACATGACCATGACCTCCACACTTGAAGCACTGAATACCACTACTCTTGTGTCACACCCGGGCTTTAAGGAACAAAGCTGGGTGCATCTCATACATGCGCCAAAGAAGACAACATATATAATAACAGAGTGTATAGAGATAAATGTCACAATAAAACCAGAGTACTTATGTAACACCCCTGGTGTTACTACAACTAAAACTTGAGCATGACATCATAAACATTGGCATTGCATATGTTTGACACACCTAGAGTGCATTCACTAGGTAAAAATTTCAAACATGTTGTATTGTTATAGCATTTTGCAAATAGAACCCTAGATAGGGAACTTAACCCTATATAGGGATTTAAGGGGGTAAAACCTAACCCAAATTGAGAAAACCTAAAAGCTTTAGGGGAATAGTCATAAAATGTTCCCAAGAATGAACTTGAATTACATTTATACCCCTGAGATACCAGAAACCCTAATTGAAGCCCTAGAAAACCCTAAGTTCAAACCCTATAGGCCTATGTGCAAAAACAGTGCACATTTGGACTAAAGTGTAAAAACTATAATGTTAAGGCATATTAAGTCCTTTGGTTCACAAATATGTGAATTTGCAAGTTAAGCCCTAAGTTTTGGGTCTATTTGCAAAAATCACCTCTTAAGTCCTAAATAGCCTAAGTCTGAATTTCAGAGTTTTTGCTCAATTTTGAGCCTTGCAACTTTCAAATTATAGGGTTTTTGCCCTAGGGCACCACATCAAAGTTGTAGAGCAAACAAAGGAGAACAACTTTGCTTAAGTGAGTGAGCTCAGTTGTTGAGAAAAATCTAGAGATAATTAAGCCCAAAGCTGGGCTGTCAGGGTACCAAGGTCTGAATTTTCAGACAGACAGTGCAACCACTGAGGCTTTGAGCATGAATTCAAGCCTGATTTAATAAGAATTTAACCAAGGTTGCTATGACAAAGTTGTAGTTGGTTTGTAGCTCTACAATATTGCTGCAGATCACTGGTTGTGTTGTCATAAGAATCTAGGAGCAAATCGAGTTCAAACATTAGTTGTCAGGTTCATCTGACTGAATTCACCATGGTACAGTGCTCGTGCAGATCAGACCACCAGCGTGACTGTCCTCACCGTCGACGACTCCCTCCGTCGTGATTCGTGCTGCCGATGTCCTGATTCGTGCCTAGGGTGGATGGATAGCGTCGCGGGGTGAAAGATCTTCGCCGCCGGTGAGCTGGACACCACTCCGGCTAGCCGCGGTACCTCACCCCTTTCTCACTGCCCCTCGGATTAGAATCTCACCGCCGGTGTGCCATCGCCATTGTCCGCCGCATGTCCAAGCCTTGCCACCGCACCACAGCGATTCACTTTAGCTCCCCGTGGATCACCGGAATAGCTGCCACGGTGCTGAACACGTATTCACTGCGTCGGTATTCTTCCTTATCTCTGGCCGCCCGCGTTGTTCGACCGTCGAAGCCTGCTATAAATTGATGGCCGGGGCAACTGCGCTACATCACCACGAAACCAGAGCCCCAATCCCACCCTCAATTGTTCGCCAGAGCTCGCGAATTTCAAATTCTCCCCAAACCAGTCTCCGCCACCGCATGATCAAGCTCGCCGTGGCCAGCTCGATTCAGGTTAGCCCAAGTTCCTCTACTGCTTGTTCTAGCATCCTTAGGTACCCCGCAAAATCCTCGACCCCTTTAATTGAATCGGACCGCCAGGGATCACCGGGAACACGTACCATTGTCCTCATCGTCCGGGGTTCACGTGGACAGAGCTTGATAGCTTACCAATTGTGAAATTAAGTTAGGGGAATCATTCGGGGAGGGTTCAATTCGGTGTACGTCGCTCGGGAGCACCGGTCGTTGCGTAAATCCGCCAGCACAACCTCACCGGAGTTCATCCTCCGCGCTGCCATCGTCGTGGACCTCCCCCTGCGAAGGATTAGAACCCAGAGGGTTTATCTGCAAGTTGTCAGTGACACAGAGGAACAATAAACAAACTTACTTCGATTTAGCTGATAAACCGAGGGCCTCTGTGTAAAGTCGCCAGCGCGCGCGGGCGCAGGCGCGTTTTCCCCTCTGGATTGGGCCGCCTGGGCTAAAACCAGCCCAACGCTATTCAATCTTTTTCCTTTTCTTTTTCATTAGAACTTTAGAAATCCATAGAAAATTGTAGAAAAATTCTAAAATTGTCAAACCAATTTTCCTAGACTTCTTATTTTCCATAATATTTAATAAAAATAGTTTCATGATTTTTAGGTTAAATAAGGAATTTTAGGGCATTTAAACTAGCTTAAACCATTAGTTCTAGATTTTTAGGAGATAAATGGTAGTTCCAAAAATGTCCAAACTTTTTATATGAGTTCTATACATTATTTAGAAGCCTTGGGTAGAATTTGGTTTGATTTGGACCTTGTTTGATAACTAGAACCCAAAACACCCCCCTGCCCTTTGAACTCCTTTACTGACTCCAGAAACCCTAAGTTCTCGGAGTTCCATGAAGGAAAATTGTATTCAAGACCTTAGATAATAAATTCTTATTATCTTTGCACTCTCATGAACATTACATGGCATTCATTCTTATATACATGATTATGTTTAGAAAATGAAGAAGAGATCGAAGTGACTGAAGAGAAGGCACCACCACCTTTGGAATCTCAGGCAGGGACTTGTCTCTACTTTGACATCTGCGGGCCTGAGCCTGACTCACCTACTAACGAAGGCAAGCCTTGGTGCATTTGCCACCTTCCTTGATGTTTTTTAAAATCTTTCCCACTTGATTGCTGCATTAAGTAATAGGAGTTGGTTGCTAAACAATTCCTGCATTACCTTCCTTGATCTTGATTACCTTCCTTGATACCCTGTTTTACAAAAGGTTTTTACTATGCTTAGTATTGCTCTAGCAAAACAAAAGGTTTTGTTTTACAAAAGATGTTTGGCAAAGTGGGTGGGATGTTTTTGAAAATAAAACTTGATGGTGAATCCATCACGGCCGTGATGGATTCAACATCAGAAAAGATGTACCTCTGCCAGGTACCAAGGTTTTGGGTTTAAATGATTAAGCTGAGACCGAGCGGGTGACTTGCACGAGAAGGGAGTCTCGGTGTAGTGTCTCTGTCTGAGTCGATTAAGGACAGTGTCGATGTAGGCCTGCTGACCGAGGACCCTTTAACTGGTCACATGCCTCGTCATAAGTAAGCCTTGCCTCAGGCAGACTAAGGCCAGAATAAGATAACACAAAATGGACATGGAGCAGTGGCGAGAGTAGCGTGTACCCTCCGTAGCAAGAGGCTAGACGGTGGTGTATCTGTGCTCTCGGTTTGCGTGAACCTGATCTGGTCTTAAGAACCCCGGTGGCGGGTTGACATATGCAAGGTTTAAGTGCTACATATGTCGTGTGATTGGAGATCCTCAGCTGAGTATAATCGATTCGGATCGCCGTACCTTCGCGGTTATGAAGACTTGGTCACTGACCTATACGTAGAATTCCACTAAAGACGAAGGGATTGGTGAGAAACTGGCTAGTGCAGGACAAGTGCTTGAACTAGGTTAGCAAGAACTCTAGATATAGGTAAGTTTACCTAACTTGACAATAAAACTGGATTTTTAAGGATCCACTCTTAGTAAGCATTTACGCAAAACAGAGTCTTTGATCTTGAGATACCTTACCTTGACTCCCTTATAACCAGCATACCCTTGAGAGTCTTTTCTTTAGTCAGGTAAGACTTGCTGAGTAATTCCATACTCAGGTTTTATTCCCTCGTTGTTTTTAGGTGAGGAAGCAGCAAATTTTTGTTGCTTTTCTACCAAGGTGGTTCCAAATGAAGAAAAACAAGAGTGAAGCTGCGGGAGGACATGGTCCTCCATAAGAAACTTTTATGTAAGAACTTATTGGGAGGAGTTTTTGCCTCCCTTGGTATTGTAATAATACTACTCAGCACTCGTTTTATAGCTCTGGTCTGTAATAAGTAACTTAATCTTACTTTCTAAAAAAATGTGAATTTATGTAATCACTTCCGCATTACGATATCTTCGATGTTCTGTAATGTCTGCAAGACAGGTGAAACATTCCTGGAAAGGTAAGAAAGAAGATACCGAACTTGTCAAGTGATTCAGGAACATCTACAGGGTTGTCTGATGTCTGTTGGACAAGGACAACTGTAGGTGGGCCTAATGACTTGGGAGGTTCTGTCACAACTTATTACATAGCGGAAGTCTTACACGATAAAAGATGAATATAGTAGGAACTAAAATCTATCATTGGCGCCGGAAAGCTGGCTGGGAGACGCCACCTAGATCAAGTCGAAAGCCTCAGTGTTAGGCGGCTCCTCTTCGACCACATGTACTTCTCCTGTGGGGGGGGTGTGAGACAGCAAGAGTGAGCTCACACATGTTCATCGCTCAACAAGTTGTGGGGAATAATGTGGCATGAACTCACCAAAGGTGGGAGTTCATGAAGTGTAAGGCTAAGCAATGAAATAAAGGCTGAAGCTGAGCATTGCTTTTATAAGTTGGTCAAAAATTTTATTAGCAATTACTACGTGTAAGTAAATACCAAACCTTAATAATAATAAAGAAAGTAATAATAAAATAATCTCAAATGCAATGAGATGACCAATTAAGTTTAAGTTCCATAAATTAATCATGTGAGTGTCCGAGCCGCTCATGACCGTGAGCACGGCTAGTATACCAGTTTTACACTCTGCAGAGGTTGCGCATCTTTACCCACAAGTCGTGTTACCCATTTTCCACGAAGTTGATCAGACCGCATACACCTCTACCAAGGAAGCGAGGCAGGGTACCACTACGAGGCCTTTACAAAGTTCCACTAGCTTCAGACTACCCACTATAGTTTATAGGAAGCTCCAATGCAGAAATCCCTCGCCTGACCGCCATCGCAGCAAAATCAACCCAAGGACCTCCCTACACTGACCACTCCCCTACTGCCCTTGCCCCTTTCGGGTAAGGTAGTCATCCACTAGCTTTCCTAGTTAATCAGCCAAGGGCGTCCCATTAAACCCTTGTGGTAGCACTATTTTTCTGGGTGGTTCTTGATAGCACCTAGAGGGGGTGAATAGGTGATCCTGTAAAAACTTAAAACTTATAGCCACAAAACTTGGTTAAGTGTTAGAGAGATAATACCAAGTGACTATAAAGCGAGCTCTTGTGAATCACAACAATCACACAAAAAGCAATCACAAGAGACACGTAAGTTATCCCATGGTTCGACAAGTACAACACTTGTCTACCTCCACATTATGGCGTCCCAATGGACGAGGGTTGCACTCAACCCCTTTCAAGTGATCCAATGATCAACTTGAATACCACAGTGTTTTTCTTTCTTTCACTATATCTCGTTTGCGAGGAATCTCCACAACTTGGAGCCTCTCGCCCTTACAATTTGATGATCACGAAGAAGCACGGATGTAAGGGAGGGAAAAACAACACACACAAGACTCAAAGCAAGAGACAAACACGCACACTAGTCACAACTTGAGCTCTAAGTTCACACACGGAGTTCTCAACTCAAGATGAGCTCAAATTGCTATCACAACGAATCAAATGCGCTAGAATGGAGTCTTGGTGCTTAGAGATGATCAAAGAATGCTTGGTGTGCTCCTCCATGTGCCTAGGGGTCCCTTTTATAGCCCCAAGGCAGCTGGGAGCCGTTGGAAGCAATCTGGGAAGGCAATTCTTGCCTTCTATCGGGTGGCGCACCGGACAGTCCGATGCACCACCGGACATCCACTGTTCACTGTCTGGTGCAGATTGCTTTCCTAAATTGGCACAGCCGACCGTTGAAGATTTGGAGCTGTTGGCGCACCAGACACTGTCCGGTGCACACCGGACAGTCCGGTGCCCCCATCAGATCGTTGGCTCGGCTACGCGTCACGCACGGATTGCGTGGCCAACCGTTGGCGCGGCCGACCGTTGGCTCACCGGAGAGTCCGGTGCACCACCGGACAGTCCGATGAATTTTAGCCATACGCCGCCAACGAATTCCTGAGAGCAGCCAGTTGATAGACGCTAGCCTGGCGCACCGGACACTGTCCGGTGCACCCAGACTGCGCAGAGTCTTGGCTGCTCCAGCCAAGTCTTTTTCCTTTTGTATTTTCTCTGATTCTAGCACTTAGACAAATATGTTAGTGCACAAAAACCAATGTATTAAGTCTAGAATCATACCTTTGTGTTGATTTGCACTTCATCCACCATATGGCACTTATTAAAACTTAAGGCAATTGTGTTGGACACTTAATCACCAAAATACTTTAGAAATGGCCCAAGGGCACATTTCCCTTTCAATCTCCCCCTTTTTGGTGATTTATGCCATCACATCAAAAAGCAACAAATAGAAGTGCAACATCAATGCAATTAAGAACAAGAATTGTTTTTTTATTCAAATTTGGCATATTTGGATCATTCTTTGCCACCACTTGGTTTGTTTTCAAAATCAAACTCAATTTCCTATCTCTAAGTCAAACACACTTGTTTAGGCATAAAGAGAGGTACTTTCATGAGAAAATTTAATCAAGAGCCAAAAACTCCCCCTTTTTCCCATAATCCTACATTCTCCCCACAAGAGGCCAAATTTTGCACATAAGAGTATTTTGCAAAAACAAAAGTTCTAACTCTACTATTTTCAAAATTCTCAAGTGGTAGCTGATCCATTTGCTTTGGCCTTAATTTCTCCCCCTTTGGCATTAAGCACCAAAACGGGATCATTATTGGCCCTTAAACCCCATTGCCTCACCAAAATCTTCAATTAAGTGTAAAAAGGCAATAAGAGCACGGAGATGAACTTGGAGTAAATTACCCTCTCATCGGAGTGCAGTGGAAGTCTTGCATAGTCCAAGTTCACCTTTTCCCTTTCAATCCACCTTTGAGACTAAAAGAAGTAAACTCAAGCACACGGTTAGTCTCAAAGAGTCAAGTTGTAGCATTTCTCCCCCTAAGTATGTGCATCATTCACACATGGACTTGTGAGGTCCGGGGATCCCTTGCACAACTCGAGTACCATAAGCAATAACATGCATAAAGGAACATGATCAAAAGCATAAAATACATGTATGCTCTATATCAATCCAAGTTACGCGAATCTAAGACATTTAGCTCACTACGCAGCCTGCAAAAAGGTCTTCTCATCTAAAGGCTTGGTAAAGATATCGGCTAGCTGGTTCTCGGTGCTAACATAAAACACTTCGATATCTCCCTTTTGCTGGTGGTCTCTCAAAAAGTGATGTCGGATGTCTATGTGCTTTGTGCGGCTGTGTTCAACAGGATTGTCCGCCATGCAGATTGCACTCTCATTGTCACATAGGAGTGGGACTTTGCTCAGATTGTAGCCAAAGTCCTGGAGGGTTTGCCTCATCCAAAGTAGTTGCGCATAACACTGTCCTGCGGCAACATACTCGGCCTCAGTGGTGGATAGGGCAACAGAAGTTTGTTTCTTAGAAATCCACGACACCAGGGACCTTCCCAGGAATTGGCACGTCCCTGATGTACTCTTCCTATCGACCTTACATCCAGCATAGTCGGAGTCTAAGTATCCAATCAATTCAAAGGTAGACCCCTTTGGATACCAGATCCTGAAGCAAGGCGTAGCAACTAAATATCTAAGAATTCGCTTAACGGCCACAAGGTGACACTATCTTGGGTTGGATTGAAATCTAGCACACATGCATACGCTAAGCATAATATCCGGTCTACTAGCACATAAATAAAGTAAAGACCCTATCATAGACCGGTATGCCTTTTGATCAACGGACTTACCTCCTTTGTTGAGGTCGACATGTCCGTCGGTTCCCATTGGAGTCTTTGCGGGCTTGGCGTCCTTCATCCCAAACCGTTTAAGCAAGTCTTGCGTGTACTTCGTTTAAGAGATGAAGGTGTCGTCCTTGAGTTGCTTCACTTGGAACCCAAGGAAGTAGTTCAACTCGCCCATCATCGACATCTCGAATTTCTGAGTCATCACCCTGCTAAACTCTTCACAAGACTTTTGGTTACTAGAACCAAATATTATGTCATCGACATAAATTTGGCACACAAATAGATCGCCATCACAAGTCTTAGTGAAAAGAGTTGGATCGGCTTTCCCAACCTTAAAAGCATTACCAATTAAAAAGTCTCTAAGGCATTCATACCATGCTCTTGGGGCTTGCTTAAGTCCATAGAGCGCCTTAGAGAGCTTAAACACGTGGTCGGGGTACCGTTCATCCTCAAAGCCAGGGGGTTGCTCTACGTACACCTCCTCCTTGATTGGCCCGTTGAGGAAAGCGCTCTTCACGTCCATTTGGAACAACCTGAAAGAATGGTGAGCGGCATAGGCTAACAAAATGCGAATCGACTCTAGCCTAGCCACAGGAGCAAAAGTCTCCTCAAATTCCAAACCTGCAACTTGGGCATAACCTTTTGCCACAAGTCGAGCCTTGTTCCTTGTCACCACCCCGTGCTCGTCCTGTTTGTTGTGGAACACCCACTTGGTTCCCACAATGTTTTGCTTGGGACGTGGCACCAGTGTCCAAACTTCATTTCGCTTGAAGTTGTTGAGCTCTTCCTGCATAGCTAACACCCAGTCTGGATCTAGCAAGGCCTCCTCTACCCTGAAAGGCTCAATAGAAGAGATAAAAGAGTAATGCTCACAAAAATTAGCTAATCTAGAGCGAGTGGTTACTCCCTTGCTTATGTCACCAAAAATCTGGTCGACGGGATGATTCCTTTGAATCGTCGCTCGAACTTGAGTTGGAGGGGGCCGTGGTACTTCTTCCTCCTCAACTTGGTCTTCTTGTGCTCCCCCTGAATCACACGCCTCCTCTTGAGGAACCTGTTCATCATCTTGAGTTGGGGGTGCACCATTGTTGAGGAAGAAGGTTGATCTTGCACTTGGTGTTCCTGTGGTCGCACATCTCCAATCGCCATGGTACGAATTGCGTCTGTTGGAACATCGTCTTCATCTATATCATCAAGATCAACTTGCTCTCTTGGAGAGCCATTAGTTTCATCAAATACAACGTCGCTAGAGACTTCAACCAAACTCGATGATTTGTTGAAGACCCTATACTCCTTTGTATTTGAGTCATAACCTAACAAAAACCCTTCTACAGCTTTGGGAGCAAATTTTGAATTCCTACCTTTCTTCACTAGAATATAGCATTTACTCCCAAAAACTCGAAAATAAGACACGTTGGGTTTGTTACCGGTTAGAAGTTCATACGACGTCTTCTTGAGGAGGCGATGAAGGTAGACCCGGTTTATGGCGTGGCAAGCTGTGTTCACAGCTTCCGACCAAAACCGCTCGGGCGTCTTGAATTCTCCAAGCATCGTCCTCGCCATGTCTATAAGCGTCCTGTTCTTCCTCTCTACCACACCGTTTTGCTGTGGTGTGTAGGGAGTGGAGAACTCGTGCTTGATTCCTTCCTCCTCAAGGTACTCCTCTACTTGAAGATTCTTGAACTCGGACCCGTTGTCGCTCCTTATCTTTTCACCTTGAGCTCAAATTCATTTTGAGCTCTCCTTAGGAAGCGCTTTAGGGTCCCTTGGGTTTCTGTTTTATCCTGCAAAAAGAATACCCAAGTGAAGCGGGAAAAATCATCAACAACAATAAGACCATACTTACTTCCCCCGATGCTATGGTAGGCGACGGGTCCGAAGAGGTCCATATGCAGTAGCTCCAAAGGTCTTGATGTAGTCATCACTTTCTTGTTGTGATGAGCGCTTCCCACCTGTTTACCTGCTTGACAAGCTGCACAAGGTCTATCTTTTTCGAAAAACACATTTGTTAGACCTAACACATGTTCTCCCTTCAGAAATTTGTGAAGGTTCTTCATCCCAACATGTGCTAGACGGCGATGCCACAGCCAGCCCATGCTAGTCTTAGCAATTAAGCATGCATCTAGACCGGCCTCCTCCTTCGAAAAATCAACTAAATAGAGTTTGTCGTCTAGTACACCCTTAAAAGCTAATGAACCATCACTCCTTCTAAAGACAGACACATCTACATTGGTAAATAAGCAATTGTAACCCATATTACATAATTGACTAACGGACAACAAGTTATACCCGAGCGATTCAACTAAAAACACATTAGATATGGAATGCTCGGATGAAATAGCTATCTTTCCTAGTCCTTTAACCTTGCCTTGATTCCCATCACCGAATATGATTGAGTCTTGGGAATCTTTGTTCTTGACGTAGGAGGTGAACATCTTCTTCTCCCCCGTCATGTGGTTTGTGCATCCGCTGTCGATAATCCATCTTGAGCCCCCGGATGCATAAACCTGCAAGGCAAATTAGGCTTGGGTTTTAGGTACCTAACTCTTGTTGGGTCCTACAAGGTTAATAATAATAGCCTTAGGGACCCAAATGCAAGTTTTATCTCCCTTGCATTTTGCTCCCAATTTCCTAGCAACCACTTTCTTATTTTTACATGAAAGTACAAAATCAGTGTTGCAGGCATGAAAAACATTAGCAGATTTATTTTGCATTTTCTTAGGTACATGATGAACAACATTGTTCCTAGGCATATTTCTACCATGCACAAAGGAAGAACTTGAACCAAACATGGCATGTGAGTCAAAAGCATTATAACTCCTATTATCATTTCTAGAAAATTTCCTATCACTATAGATAAAAGCATGATTCCTTTGAGCATTACTAGTCATATGGGCCTTCCCTTTGTCCTTGGCGGAGATAGGAGCCCTTTGACTTGTTAAGTTCTTGGCTTCCCTTCGAAAGCCAAGCCCATCCTTAATAGAGGGGTGTCTACCAACAGTGTAGGCATCCCTAGCAAATTTTAGTTTATCAAAATCACTTTTGCAAGTCTTAAGTTGAGCATTAAGACTTGCTACTTCATCATTTAATTTAGAAATAGAAATTAAATGTTCATCACAAGTATCAATATTAAAATCCTTGCATCTATTGCAAATTACAACATGATCTACACAAGGACTAGATTTATTAACTACCTCTAGCTTAGCATTTAAATCATCATTCAAAATCTTCAAGCTAGAAATAGATTCATTGCAAATAGATAATTCAGAAGATAGTAATTCATTCCTTTTAATTTCTAAGGCAAGTGACTTTTGAACACTAACAAATTTGTCATGTTCCTCATACAAGATGTCCTCTTGCCTCTCTAGCAGTCTATCTTTTTCATTCAATGCATCAATCAGCTCATTAATCTTTTCTACCTTAGCTCTATCTAATCCTTTGAATAAGCTAGTGTAGTCAATTTCATCATCACTAGAGTCCTCATCACTAGAAGTAGAGTACTTAGGAGTTTCTCTAGTGTTTACCTTCTTTTCCTTTGCCATTAGACAAGTATGGCGCTTGTTGGGGAAGAGCGACGACTTGTTGAAGGCCGCGACGGCAAGTCCTTCATCGTCGGAGTCGGACGATGAACAATCCGAGTCCCATTCTTTGCTGAGGTGCGCCTCGCCCTTCGCCTTCTTGTAGGCCTTCTTCTTTTCCCTCTTCCCGCTTTTCTCTTGTCCCTGGTCACTATCATTATCGGGACAGTTAGCAATAAAGTGACCAGTCTTACCACACTTGAAGCAAGAGCGCTTTCTCTTCGTCTTGCTCTTGTTGGGATGCTCCTTGCGACCTTTTAGCGTCGTCTTGAAACGCTTGATGATGAGGGCCATTTCTTCCTCGTTAAGCCCAGCCGCCTCAACTTGTGCCACCTTGCTAGGTAGCGCCTCCCTGCTACTTGTTGCTTTGAGAGCAACGGTTTGAGGCTCGTGGATTGGCATTGGGCCATTCAACACCTCATCAACATATCTTGCCTCCTTGATCATCATTCGCCCGCTTACAAACTTTCCGAGTATTTCCTCGGGCGTCATCTTGGTGTACCTAGGATTTTCATGAATAGAGTTTACAAGATGAGGATCAAGGACAGTGAAGGACCTTAGCATGAGCCGGACGACATCGTGGTCCGTACATCTCGTGCTTCCATAGCTCCTTATTTTGTTGACCAGGGTCTTGAGCCTGTTGTACGTTTGAGTTGGCTCCTCCCCCCTGATCATTGCGAACATTCCCAGTTCACCCTCCACCAACTCCATCTTGGTGATCATGGTGGCGTTGTTCCCCTCATGTGAGATCTTGAGGGTGTCCCAAATCTGCTTGGCATTATCTGTGGCGGAACCGCCTGAATTATTCCAGCTTAAGTGCCTAAGTCACGCCCCAGGGGCCGCAACACACTTAAATCGGAATAACCCGTCCGTCCCTCAGATCTAGTCTGATAGAGCCACTTAACCAGGATCAAATTCCACAATCTCACTCGAAGGTGAGTCACAAAAGAAATACAATAAAACAGGAAACCTCAAATCAAGTACTGAGTTATTACATAAATCGGAGTTTTTGAGTTGCAAATAAGAGTTCACAAAATAAAGTGCAGTGGATGATCGATGTCGTCGGTATCGAGGAATTGGGCAAGGCCTAGCCCACTACTCCTCGTGCTCCTCTCCTGCCGGAGCAACATCCCACTCGACCGTCCAACCCGGTGGCAGGGTGGTAGGCCAAGTCACACCATCAACCATTTCCTGAATGGTACCTGCAAAAATGTGCCACAAGCAAGGCTGAGTATACTAATACTCAGCTATACTTACCCGGTGTGAGGAATCTACTCCTCTACCTCTAGACTATGCAGCTGTTTGGCTGAGGGGTTTGGTTTGCCAAAAGCACTAGCTGTTTCTAAAAGCAAAGTTTTAGCTTTCCAGTTTCTATCATCATTAACTTAGCTAGATTGCTCCTTCTAAGCATACATGGTAACAATCAATTTATTCAATCAACAAGTTATCTTATGTAACCACATTTCACTTTTTACTCGATGCAGTACAAGGAATCAAGCAGTCTCATTAGCTGCGAGAAGCAGACAATTCGAATCGAGTTTTAACCTTGCAAGGTAAACCTAAACACACGGCATGTCAGGGTACTCCGACCCTGCACATGACAACCGTCCCCATCGATTCCCCGTTCGCGTCCAGGCCTCACCGCCTTGGCATACAATGCTCCACTGACCCCGGCTGCCGCCGTGTAGTGACCGCACTTGTACCCACCATAGCTAGCATGGGAGACCCAGTCTCAGGTCGCATGAGGGATAAAGTCCGCGCCCGTCTTCACTCAGGTACTAGGTTTACCGGTTACCATATTTCCTGGCATGTGCTTAGTACGTTCAAAAGCTTGACTCAGGTATCCACACATTAATCCTTAATTCTTTTTCCCGTCTCATGGACAAGACATCCTCCCTGGATCCAAGTCCATAGACCAACATATACCCCGTTATCAAGATGAATACAATCTATTCCTGACCTCGCGCGAGTGCTAGAAAAATCACTCGACTTCTACCGAGATCCTGATTAGCAAGCAGCTACTCGACCTAGCATACTAGTATTCATCTCAAAAAGGAATCCTAAGTTCATGCAACTAGAGGTTTCAAGCAACTCCTACACTTAAGTGCACATCACAAACCTACAAACATTAAGTGTAGTAAAGTAGCATATATATAAACGGTTATGCATAAAACCGGGGCTTGCCTTCAATTGCTGGGGCTGCAGGGAGATCCTCAATAGCAGCCTCTGAAGCCTGCTCCTGGTCCTCCTCTTGGACAGGTCCTTGCTCGGGGATGAGCACGTACTCTTCGTCGGCAAGATTACAATCTAATGATTGCAATGCGTAAGATATATGCATGATATGATATGAGCTTCTAGAAATTACAACTTTAAAGGTGTATGATCTTCTTGAGTTAAACAAGGTTACTTACTTATGTAAGACCCTTGGGTGGTATACTTGGTAAATTGGTTTAAACTTAGCTAAGGTAAGTAGTGGATTCAATTTTTTTTGGGTTTCCACTGAATTCCTTTTAAGTCTTAGGGAGAATTGATAAGTTCTCAAGTTAGCCTTATTGGGGTGAGGTTTATTTCTTCTTCCCTTTTCTTTTATTCTTTTTAATGTTTTGGAGTGGGTTTGAACTACAAGTTGCTTTTATAAAATTCTAAAATTCTGCAAAAATTACAGTGGCTTGGTACTGGTGTATGTTTCTCTGTCTCCAAGTTTGGGGATCAGAAAGTGAATAGTTTTTCTCTGGACAAAATTATCAAATCCTAGGGCAGAAGGGGTGCTTTGAACTACAACTATTATTCAACAGTGGGTAATTCTCTAAAACTTATTTTTGCTGGCTTTTAGGTGTCATAACATGATTTGGTGCAAACTTCTAGCCATTAATACCTTTTAGTTATTTTTCTATGGCTTTCTCAAGTTTCTAGCCACATTGGTGCTTTCTACTACCACTATATTTGAAAAATATCAAACAACAGAGTTCTTATTTTTCTTAGTTTTTGTTTTGTGCAAGAGCAATCATTCTGAAGTTTGGCATCTATTTGCTTAAGGGAAGGGGTGGTATGCATTATTTGAATCAAATGGCCTTTCTTTTAAATTATTAGCAATAGGTATGAGTTTGCTACTTTTTCATGGGTTTGCATTTTTCTCTGGTAGTTTATCTCATCATGGACTTAGCTAATTTTTGGTTGCCCATTATCACATTATTAGGGTTGTTAAAGAATTATTGGGAAAATGCCTTATTATCAGTTTGTATTTATTTTCCTTACTTAAAAAGTTGGGCTGAGGTGCTCTTTATTTTTGTAGTGGGGCTCTGGGGGTTGTAAGTCCACTGGATTTTTATTAATCATTTTGGTTATAGTTTTACCATTCTAATAATTGATTTTCAGTCTATATAAGGCTAAATAAATCATCTTAATTTAAGACTGGTCCAAATTAATGGTCTCTGTATTTTTCCTAGGTTCTCTGTTACATAAGTAAACTAGGAAAAATAATCTTAATCATTGTTCATTAATTTCTAATGCCTTTCAAATTTTCTCTAAGTTTTGGACAAATTAGCTTTAAATGAATAAGCACATCATAATTTCTAATGCTGGGGTTCCTACTATTTTTAGACAATGTCTAAATGAGGTTTGAACATCTACTAATTTTCTTAAGTTCAGCACAGAAGAAAAACTAATTTTCCTTAATTAAACAAGGTTTGGTGGGTTTCTATTTTTAATTTTAAACTCTAAAATTTAGAACAGAAAGCATAGGGTTTATCATTTTTAAATGACAATTCATAATATTCAGGAGCTAGCAAAATTGGTTTGACAACTTTTTATGAAGAATTCAGCAAGTTATGGATTTTCTAAGTTCTCTGGTCATTTTAAAAAGATTAACAGAAATGATTTAACGGAAATCCACTTTGCACTGGGGTCCCTGGCAGGTTTTTAAGTTTTCCTCGCGAATCAGTCCGTAAGCTACTATTCACAGGAGTCGCTGATGTTACAGAAAACCCCTCAGGTTCTACGGATCCTAACCCGAGGTCCTTCTTCTACCTCAAACAGTAACCGCGGCAGAAGAAAGGGCGGAGGGGCTTACCGGTGGCGAGATTGCTCCGATGAAGTGGTCGAGGACGTAGGGGAGGTCTCGGGGATCACAACGAGGTGCGGGTCGCCGTCGGAGATGGCCGGAGTCGGTCGGTCCACGCGCGCAGGCGGGGATGCTCATCGGCGGCGAGGAGTCCGGCCTGGTCACGGCGAGATAGAGAAATTGGATGGGTCAGAGAGGTTCACAGGATGCCAGAGAAGATATGGGTGCAAGGAATCGGTTGGAGACTCACTGGATAGCTCGGTCCACGCGCGGCGGCGGAAGACCGAAGTCCGGTGAGGTCGATCTCGGGCCTCCGGTGAAGTCCGGCCGGGTCCGAGGGCTTGGCAAGCTTCACGGGCTACTGGCGAAGCTAGCCGAAGCACTGGCTTGCCCAGAGGATGGATGGGGTGGGCTGGCCACGATGGCTGAGGCTCTGGTGGCAATGGCGGGCGGAATTGAGCTCGCCGGAGCTAAGGGGAGGGGGGCTGGCCGGTGAGGGTGAGTGCGGGGCGAAGTGAGGTGCACCTGGGGAGGCTTTATAGGCGCGAGCGGGCACGGCCGAGGGCGTGGGCGCGCGGCGGACTTGACCGGACGCCGGGGCGAGCGCGCGCGCGGGTTGGGCGAGCTCTGGCGTGCCGACCAGGGTCGAACACGTGTGCCCGTGCGTTCTGCCCAAGTTCTGGCGCGTGTGGTCGCTCATCCGAGCCTGCTCTCGCCTTGGTCAGTGCACAAACCTCTTCTCCTCCCTACAAGCTACCATTCTTGTGTGGGGGTCAAAGGATTTTGCCTACTGGTTGCAGAGATATGGAGCTAGGAAATCCGGTCTGTCTCCCTGCTCAAACCCGAGGCAAATCCAAGGTTTTGTCGTGTCTAGGGCTCACGTCCCAATGCCATCTTCTGGCACACGACAGAGGGGTTAGTTAGACACAAATTTGTCAATGGGGCCATTAGGATTCGAGTTGGGGATCAAGGTGAACATCCCTGATCTTTGGCTCAAGGTCTGAATTTCAGAATTCTGAAATTCAGAATCCCATTAAGTCCCCACATGAGAAGCTTGATTTGGGGTTTTTCTTGAGTTATTTTGGCTAAGCTTTCTCAACCTTTCTTGTTGCTCATTAAATATACTTCAATTTTTATAATTGGCTCAAGTCAAAATTTTAAACTTTTCATCCCCTTTTTCTTACTTTCTTGAATTTAGCTTATGGGGCTCACTTAGGGTTTTTCATTAGGGTTGTACATTCTTATCTTTTTAAAAAGACTCAATTGTTTGGATCATGATACTTTTAAGTATATACTTGGTGAATCTTTTAGTACTTAAGTTATTTGATGCTCATGCTTACTTTGGTTCACATAAAATGATGATTCTTGGTTTGGCATTTGAGATAAACCCTAGGTGACACTGGGGTGTCACAGCCTTCCCCCCTTAAAGGAATCTCGTCCTGAGATTCGGGCCAGAGTCCTCTCGGGGTGAAGCGAAGGGTGAGACTTATAGGAAATGGGTGAGTGTTGTTATTATTAGGGTAAAACTGTTCTTCGAATGTCATTCTCTTTGCAACTTTAGAAGGAAGTCCTCTTAAGTTTTACTTCATAGTTACTCCATTCTGAATTAAGATTATATTTTTGAAAATTAGATTCGAAGGGCAGGAGGAGGGGTTGGGGGTGATTACGTACCAGCTTCCTTAGGTAGGCAATCGGGAAAGTTGGATCTCAGGAATTCCTCGGTTTCCCAAGTAGCTTCCTCCTCTGAGTGATTACTCCACTGGACCTTGTACATCTTGATCGATTTAGCCCGAGTTGATCTCTCCTTGCAATCCAGAATCTTGGAGGGGTACTCTTGGTACGATAGATCTGACTCTATCTCCAATTCTGGCTCTGCTAAGATCTCAGTCGGCAATCGAACACACTTCTTCAGTTGAGATACATGGAATACATCGTGAATGGCAGACATCTTTGAAGGTAACTTCAGCTTGTATGCCACGGGTCCACATGCTTCTATGATCTCATAAGGTCCGATGTAGCGAGGGGCTAGCTTGCCTTTGATCCCAAACCTCTGCATTCCCTTGGTGGGTGATACCTTGAGGTATACGAAACTTCCCACCTCGAACTGGAGAGGTTTCTTTCTCTTATCATGGTAACTCTTTTGCCTGGCCTGAGCAGCTTCTAGATTCTTCCTGATTAGTTTGACCTTCCTTTCGGCTTCAGTCACTAAGTCAGGTCCAAAAACTTCTCTTTCACCAGGTTGAGACCAATTGAGTGGTGTCCTGCACCTTCTTCCATAGAGAGCTTCAAAAGGTGCCATCTTTAGGCTGGATTGGTAACTATTGTTATAAGCAAACTCTGCTAAGGAGAGGTGCTTATCCCAGTTCTTGCCACAATCGATCGCACAAGCTCTCAGCATATCTTCTAGAATTTGGTTTACCCTTTCCGTTTGACCATCAGTCTGTGGGTGGTAAGCTGAACTTCTGATTAGCTTAGTTCCCAGAGACTCTTGCAATTGTTCCCAAAATCTGGCAACAAATTGGGCTCCTCGGTCAGAAACAATGGTCCGAGGTAATCCGTGCAAACACACGATCCGGTCAATATACAATTCTGCATATTTCTGAGCCTTATCAGTGGTGTGCACAGGAAGAAAATGTGTCACTTTCGTCAATCGGTCCACAATAACCCAAATCGAATCATGATGACGAGAGGTGTTGGGCAGACCCATAATGAAATCCATGCTGATGTCATCCCACTTCCATGAAGGTATGGACAGGGGTTGCAAAGCTCCAGCTGACTTCAAGTGGCTTGCCTTTACCCTCTGACAGGTGTCACATTCTGATACATACTGGGCTATCTCCCTCTTCATTCTGGTCCACCAGTACAAAGGCTTCAGATCATGGTACATCTTGGTGCTTCCCGGATGCATAGAGAATTTGGAGAGATGAGCTTCGTCCAAAATTTTCCTCTTGAGATCCTGGTCCTTAGGAATCACCAATCTGTTTTTAAACCACAACACACCCTTTTCATCCTGGCGGAAACAATTATACTTCTTGACCTTCTGATGGAGATTCTCCTTGATAATCTGCACTCCCTTGTCACTGAGCTGGGCCATGATGATCTGGTCTTGCAAAGCTGGCTCAACAGAAATGTGAGACAAAGAACCAGAAGGAATTACTTCAATTTGCATCTTGCTCAACTCATCACACAAGGTGTTAATGCGAGAATCCATCAGAATACAATTGCACTGCATCTTCCGGCTCAAGGCATCTGCTACCACATTAGCTTTTCCTGGGTGGTAATGTACCTCCAGGTCATAATCCTTGATCAGCTCTAGCCATCTTCTCTGCCTCATGTTGAGATCAGCCTGAGTAAAAATGTACTTAAGGCTCTTATGATCAGTGAAGATGTTGCAGTGGGTCCCCATTAGGTAATGCCTCCACATCTTCAATGCATGAACCACTGCTGCTAGCTCAAGGTCATGAGTGGGATAGTTCTGCTCATGAGGCCTGAGTGCTCTTGAGGCATAAGCGATGACTCGGTTGTCTTGCATCAAGACACATCCTAGCCCGGTGCCAGAGGCATCGCAATATACATCGAAAGGCTTGCTGTTGTCAGGCTGTGCCAATACTGGTGCTGTGGTCAGATGCTGCCTTAATGCATGGAAGGCATCTTCGCACTTCTGACTCCAGACAAATTTGACTTCTTTCTTCAGCAACTCAGTAATAGGCTTCACAATTCGAGAGAAGTCCGGAATAAATCTTCGGTAATAACCAGCTAATCCCAGAAAACTCCGAATCTGACGAACAGTTGTTGGTGGCCTCCAGTTCATCACCTCTTGCACTTTATCAGGATCAACAGCTATTCCGGCCTGAGAGATAGTGTGACCCAAGAATTTGATTTCCTTTAGCCAAAAATCACACTTGGATAACTTGGCATAAAGGTGGTGCTCTCGCAGACGTTGAAGCACTACATGCAAATGCCCGGCATGTTCTTCTTCGTTCTTTGAGTACACCAGAATATCATCGATGAAAACCACCACGAACTTGTCCAATTCAGGCATGAAAACAGAATTCATCAGGTACATGAAATATGCTGGTGCATTTGTCAGCCCGAATGACATCACCAAGAATTCATATAGCCCATATCTGGTTGAGAATGCCGTCTTCGGAATATCACTTGCTCGTATCTTGATCTGATGGTAGCCAGAGCGAAGGTCTATCTTGGAAAATACCTTGGCCCCGACCAACTGGTCAAAGAGAACATCAATACGAGGCAAAGGATACTTGTTCTTGATAGTTACCGCATTAAGAGGGCGGTAATCTATACACAGCCTCAAGCTTTCATCTTTCTTCTTCACAAATAGTGTTGGACATCCCCAAGGCGAAGTGCTTGGGCGAATAAAACCCTTATCCAGCAACTCTTGCAATTGCTTCTTCAACTCTGCCAACTCAGCGGGTGGCATCCGGTAGGGCCTTTTGGAAATTGGGGTCGTTCCTGGTTGCAACTCGATGGCGAATTCAATATCCCGGTCTGGTGGCATTCCTGGCAACTCATCAGGGAAGACATCTGCATACTCACAGACCACTGGGATTTTCTTCAAAGGTAACTCCGTCATAGAGAAAGCACATGACTGAGTAGAACCTTGACTGGGCAGAATTAAAGTGAAGTTCCCACAGAACGGAGAATTAACTTCCACGGTACGGCTGGCTACATCAAGCACAACTTGGTGCAAGGTCATCCAATTTGCTCCTAGAATAATGTCCACATTTTCCAATCCCAACACAAGAAGAGTGGTTTTGATAATGTGGCTTGTTGGGGACTTGTTCTCAAATGCTTCGGATTAAGAACAAGGCAACATAAAAAGTGTTAAATGATAAGGTCCTTCGTCCTTTGAAACATTATTTGCCTTCGGGATATAATGTGCTCCGGACGAAGGTTACAAACAATACATCTTCGTAAGCACAATAAGCTATGACGAAGGACTTATACGCAACATAAAAAGTAATATAAACATTTAAATTTTATCACAATGTCATTTCTATTTTATTATCATATAACAATAGAAATGACTTCAAATTACAAGTGTACCTTCGGATGGCAGGAAGACAAAAGTACAAGGATGACGCAAAAGCAAATGCCAAGTCAGCGTGAACAGTACGGGAGTACTGTTCATCTATTTATAGACGTGGGACGCAGCCCATGTAATATTACATTCATGCCCATTACATTTGCTAATGACTTATGGGAATCTGTCAAGGCCTAAGTAGTCTTTTCATCTTTAAGTTGGTTCCCCTTTCTGCTATCGCGACGAAGCTTTCCTGCGCACAGCTTCGGCTGTGCACCATCCTTTGTACAGCTTGGTAATCAGCCCGTCCTCCATCTCAATCCCCCTTCGTCTGGCTTAGGCTTCGTCCTGACCGTACTCCATGTTCATAATTCTGAGTCTGAAGATACCTGTTCATATAATCCACTTGGAAAACATTGTCAAATCATGTTTTTGAGGACCTTCGGAGGACGAAGGCCCCCAACATGGCTTCCTAGTTGAATAGGCACACTTTGGTTTAATTGATTAGTTGCAATTTTACCCCCAGGTGTGACTATCATGAATGACCCTTTAGAGTGAGAGAATAGCAGTTTGCATCTAGCACTAAACTTTTGGCTAATGAAACTATGAGATGCACCAGAATCAAACAGAATTAAAGCAGGTTGATTATAAACTGAAAAGATACCAGTCATGATAGGAGCTCCTTCAGGTACTTCCTCCAGAGTGGTGAAGTTGAGCTTCCCTTGCTTGACTTGCACCTTCTGCTTTCTTCCCTTGTCTTGATTTGGTGCTGGCATCTGCCTCTGCTGGTTCCTGGGACAATTCTTGGCATAATGGCCCACATTGCCACAAGTGAAACACTTGTTCCCATTGCCCTGGCGGAACTGCTGCTGCTGAGGCTGGTTGTTCCTTGGGGCGGGAGCTGGGTAGCGGTTGGGTGCCGGCTGCTGCTGCTGCTGAGGTGGCCTGATCACCCATCTGCCTGCCTGCTGCTGAAAACCCCTGCTCTGATTGTGAGAAACAATCCAGAACCTCTGAGCTTGAGCGGATGGTGCTGCCATTGGTGCCTTTCTCTTCTTCTCTGCCCGGTGAGCAACAATGCAATCCTCCTGGGAGATGGCCAGGTTGACCAACTCATTGAAGCTATTGGCCCGGACAGTGTTGAGTCGTTCCCGCAGCTTGGTATTGAGACCCCTGCGGAAGCGATCCCTCTTCTTCTCATCAGAATCAGCATGGTACCCTGCCTACTGGCATAAGTCGTTGAAGGCTTGTGCATACTGCAGTACCGTGCGGGTTCCTTGATTAAGGGCCAGAAATTCATTCAACTTCCGATCAAGAATGCCAGCTGGGATGTGGTGTCCTCTGAAGGCAGTCTTGAATTCCTCCCAAGATACCTCATGATCAGCGGAGAGCATAGCACGGAAGTGATCCCACCAAGTCCGAGCAGATCCGCGAAGCTGCTGCGCGGCGAAGCGGGTCTTGGTAGCATCAGGGCAGTCTCCCATGAGGAGGGGAAACTTGGACTCGACGACGCGAAGCCATACGTCGGTGTCCAACGGATCCTCTGCCTTGGTGAACAGGGGCGGCTGCGTGCTCAGAAACTCCTGGTAAGTGGCCATTGCCGGAGGTCGCTGAGGCTGGCCTCCACCATGCTGCTGCGGGTGGGGCTGGCGCTGCAAGAGCTGTCGCAGAATCTCATTCTGCTGGGCCATCAGCTCCTGCACTGTGGGAGCTGGAGGAGGTGGCGGGGGAACCTGCTCGTTATGCCCGCGACGCTGCCTGGCTGCCATCTGAAAACAGAGATTACCGCCATTGTTATCCCAACTCACAGTTTCGAACGACAAGATATCATCTCATATGGAAGGAAAAATGCCATAATCATAATATTAGGTTTGAAATGAAGATAACATGGTGACAAACATCCCACAGACTTCAAAAGTTCACAGGGTTACATTAATCAGGAGAAAGTACCCATAAGCCTAGTCCAAAATGTGATATTACTAAGCTCGCATAGGTTTCTTTCCGCCGAAAAGTGCCGAAGCGACTGCTTAACCCTGAGCGGTGGAAGCGACACTGGATGCGGGTGAAGGGGGCATCGCGGAGGTAGTCCCATTGGCACCAGGGGCTGGTCCTAGCTCCTCGGGATCCTCTTCTCCCTCGCTTCCTGCTTCATTGGCCTCCATCTCCAGGTGGTGCATGTCCAGGTGGTCATTCGCTTCTTCGAGTTCTCTCTGCACATCGTGGAGCTGGTTCTCCAAGACATCAATAGTGTTGTCTCGGATCTCCACCTGCTGCTCCAAGGTGGTGATGCGCTGGCTCAGCCTCTCCACCTGCAGATCCTTCTCTACCAACTCAGTGGATAGGTCGACCACAAAATCTTCCCGATTGTCGAGAGTGAGCTTGGCAGTTTGAGCGGTGTTGGCAAGGAGTGCCATGGCATCGCTCTGAAGGGCCTGAAGGCGGTACAGCGCACTCATGCACTGAACAGTGACCCTCCCAACCAAGTCAGGATACATTGCCCACACATCCTTCACATGGCTCACGCGGTTACACCACATGGGATCATCCTTTCTCTCAGCAGGGAAGAGTCCCAAGGGGTGCATCACCATCTCCAGGGGATGATAGCCACAGAAAGTTGTCAGGGCCTTCATGGCTGCTGCTTCAACGGTGTCGTCCGTCCTGAGTCCAATCGTCTCAGAATCAAGAGAACGCCAACCCGGCTGAAGGGGATGAGCCTCCAAAGTCAGCCAGACCCGACAACGAGGTACCCGATGCTCCTCATACAACTGCACCGTGTACAAAGGGGGCGTAGGGTAGCCGGCGGAGTTAAGCACTTCCCACAAGATGGAAGGAAAACCATCGCGAGAAAGGAAGTCAGAACTGAAATGGGAGTCTCCTCCACTGGCGGGGGTGGGTGAATTCATCTGCGGAAGGGAATCAAAGGTAAAGATTATGGTGGAAGGAAAAAGAAAAAGAGAGCCCGAATGGTTCTAAAGAAAGTGGGTTAGCTCAAATTTTAATTCCTCTTTGTGTTTTATGATGCATGCATGCTGGGAAAAAGAAAACGTTGCCTCTCGAAAGAAAATAGGGTGCTTTCCAGGGCATCCTTGAAAATAGAAGTACTGGCCCACGGGGCCTAAGTAATTAGCCACCCATTTTCCCTCTATGCCTAAGGCCTTTCGTCCTAGGTCTAGCGATCTAGTCCTGACAATCCATAACAATTTCTAGGCAAGTTTTAGATTTTGAAAATTGGTATTCATGGTTTATTGTCCTTCTCTGTGGTGGAATTTGCTCCGATACCAGCTGTGGCGGAACCGCCCGAATTATTCCAGCTTAAGTGCCTAAGTCACGCCCCAGGGGCCGCAACACACTTAAATCGGAATAACCCGTCCGTCCCTCAGATCTAGTCTGATAGAGCCACTTAACCAGGATCAAATTCCACAATATCACTCGAAGGTGAGTCACAAAAGAAATACAATAAAACAGGAAACCTCAAATTAAGTACTGAGTTATTACATAAATCGGAGTTTTTGAGTTGCAAATAAGAGTTCACAAAATAAAGTGCAGCGGATGATCGATGTCGTCGGTATCGAGGAATTGGGCAAGGCCTAGCCCACTACTCCTCGTGCTCCTCTCCTGCCGGAGCAACATCCCACTCGATCGTCCAACCCGGTGGCAGGGTGGTAGGCCAAGTCACACCATCAACCATTTCCTGAATGGTACCTGCAAAATGTGCCACAAGCAAGGCTGAGTATACTAATACTCAGCTAGGCTTACCCAGTGTGAGGAATCTACTCTTCTACCTCTAGACTATGCAGCTGTTTGGCTGAGGGGTTTGGTTTGCCAAAAGCACTAGCTGTTTCTAAAAGCAAAGTTTTAGCTTTCCAGTTTCTATCATCATTAACTTAGCTAGATTGCTCCTTCTAAGCATACATGGTAACAATCAATTTATTCAATCAACAAGTTATCTTATGTAACCACATTTCACTTTTTACTCGATGCAGTACAAGGAATCAAGCAGTCTCATTAGCTGTGAGAAGCAGACGATTCGAATCGAGTTTTAACCTTGCAAGGTAAACCAAAACACACGGCATGTCAGGGTACTCCGACCCTGCACATGACAACTGTCCCCATCGATTCCCCATTCGCGTCCAGGCCTCACCGCCTTGGCATACAATGCTCCACTGACCCCGGCTGCCGTCGTGCAGTGACCGCACTTGTACCCACCATAGCTAGCATGGGAGACCCAGTCTCAGGTCGCATGAGGGATAAAGTCCGCGCCCGGCTTCACTCAGGTACTAGGTTTACCGGTTACCATATTTCCTGGCATGTGCTTAGTACGTTCAAAAGCTTGACTCAGGTATCCACACATTAATCCTTAATTCTTTTTCCCGTCTCATGGACAAGACATCCTCCCTGGATCCAAGTCCATAGACCAACATATACCCCGTTATCAAGATGAATACAATCTATTCCTGACCTCACGCGAGTGCTAGAAAAATCACTCGACTTCTACCGAGATCCTGATTAGCAAGCAGCTACTCGACCTAGCATACTAGTATTCATCTCAAAAAGGAATCCTAAGTTCATGCAACTAGAGGTTTCAAGCAACTCCTACACTTAAGTGCACATCACAAACCTACAAACATTAAGTGTAGTAAAGTAGCATATATATAAACGGTTATGCATAAAACCGGGGCTTGCCTTCAATTGCTGGGGCTGCAGGGAGATCCTCAATAGCAGCCTCTGAAGCCTGCTCCTGGTCCTCCTCTTGGACAGGTCCTTGCTCGGGGATGAGCACGTACTCTTCGTCGGCAAGATTACAATCTAATGATTGCAATGCGTAAGATATATGCATGATATGATATGAGCTTCTAGAAATTACAACTTTAAAGGTGTATGATCTTCTTGAGTTAAACAAGGTAACTTACTTATGTAAGACCCTTGGGTGGTATACTTGGTAAATTGGTTTAAACTTAGCTAAGGTAAGTAGTGGATTCAATTTTTTTGGGTTTCCACTGAATTCCTTTTAAGTCTTAGGGAGAATTGATAAGTTCTCAAGTTATCCTTATTGGGGTGAGGTTTATTTCTTCTTCCCTTTTCTTTTATTCTTTTTAATGTTTTGGAGTGGGTTTGAACTACAAGTTGCTTTTATAAAATTCTAAAATTCTGCAAAAATTACAGTGGCTTGGTACTGGTGTATGTTTCTCTGTCTCCAAGTTTGGGGATCAGAAAGTGAATAGTTTTCTCTGGACAAAATTATCAAATCCTAGGGCAGAAGGGGTGCTTTGAACTACAACTATTATTTAACAGTGGGTAATTCTCTAAAACTTATTTTTGCTGGCTTTTAGGTGTCATAACATGATTTGGTGCAAACTTCTAGCCATTAATACCTTTTAGTTATTTTTCTATGGCTTTCTCAAGTTTCTAGCCACATTGGTGCTTTCTACTACCACTATATTTGAAAAATATCAAACAACAGAGTTCTTATTTTTCTTAGTTTTTGTTTTGTGCAAGAGCAATCATTCTGAAGTTTGGCATCTATTTGCTTAAGGGAAGGGGTGGTATGCATTATTTGAATCAAATGGCCTTTCTTTTAAATTATTAGCAATAGGTATGAGTTTGCTTCTTTTTCATGGGTTTGCATTTTTCTCTGGTAGTTTATCTCATCATGGACTTAGCTAATTTTTGGTTGCCCATTATCACATTATTAGGGGTTGTTAAAGAATTATTGGGAAAATGCCTTATTATTAGTTTGTATTTATTTTCCTTACTGAAAAAGTTGGGCTGAGGTGCTCTTTATTTTTGTAGTGGGGCTCTGGGGGTTGTAAGTCCACTGGATTTTTATTAATCATTTTGGTTATAGTTTTGCCATTCTAATAATTGATTTTCAGTCTATATAAGGCTAAATAAATCATCTTAATTTAAGACTGGTCCAAATTAATGGTCTCTGTATTTTTCCTAGGTTCTCTGTTACATAAGTAAACTAGGAAAAATAATCTTAATCACTGTTCATTAATTTCTAATGCCTTTCAAATTTTCTCTAAGTTTTGGACAAATTAGCTTTAAATGAATAAGCACATCATAATTTCTAATGCTGGGGTTCCTACTATTTTTAGACAATGTCTAAATGAGGTTTGAACATCTACTAATTTTCTTAAGTTCAGCACAGAAGAAAAACTAATTTTCCTTAATTAAACAAGGTTTGGTGGGTTTCTGTTTTTAATTTTAAACTCTAAAATTTAGAACAGAAAGCATAGGGTTTATCATTTTTAAATGACAGTTCATAATATTCAGGAGCTAGCAAAATTGGTTTGACAACTTTTTATGAAGAAATCAGCAAGTTATGGATTTTCTAAGTTCTCTGGTCATTTTAAAAAGATTAACAGAAATGATTTAATGGAAATCCACTTTGCACTGGGGTCCCTGGCGGGTTATTAAGTTTTCCTCGCGAATCAGTCCTTAAGCTACTATTCACAGGAGTCGCTGACGTTACAGAAAACCCCTCAGGTTCTACGGATCCTAACCCGAGGTCCTTCTTCTACCTCAAACAGTAACCGCGGCGGAAGAAAGGGCGGAGGGGCTTACCGACGGCGAGATTGCTCCGGTGAAGTGGTCGAGGACGTAGGGGAGGTCTCGGGGATCATAACGAGGTGTGGGTCGCCGCCGGAGATGGCCGGAGTCGGTCGGTCCACGCGCGCAGGCGGGGATGCTCGTCGGCGGCGAGGAGTCCGGCCTGGTCACGGCGAGATAGAGCAATTGGATGGGTCAGAGAGGTTCACGGGATGCCAGAGAAGATATGGGTGCAAGGAATCGGTCGGAGACTCACTGGATAGCTCGGTCCACGCGCGGCGGCGGAAGACCGAAGTCCGGTGAGGTCGATCTCGGGCCTCCGGTGAAGTCCGGCCGGGTCCGAGGGCTTGGCAAGCTTCACGGGCTACTGGCGGAGCTAGCCGAAGCACTGGCTTGCCCAGAGGATGGCTGGGGTGGGCTGGCCACGATGGCCGAGGCTCTGGTGGCAATGGCAGGCGGAATTGAGCTCGCTGGAGCTAAGGGGAGGGGGGCTGGCCGGTGAGGGTGAGTGCGGGGCGAAGTGAGGTGCGCCTGGGGAGGCTTTATAGGCGCGGGCGGGCACGGCCGAGGGCATGGGCGCGCGGCGGACTTGACCGGACGCCGGGGCGAGCGCGCGCGCGGGTTGGGCGAGCTCTGGCGTGCCGACCAGGGTCGAACACGTGTGCCCGTGCGTTTTGCCCAAGTTCTGTGTAACACCCCAGGTGTTTATATTCCGCTCGACAACGAGTACGAATTTAAGCACGTGATATCAGTAAATAAGACGGACACTAAGGTCTAATTATTTTCGCCTATCGCGATTTTAATATCGCATCTGTTTCGTTTGTCGTGAGCACGGCATCATTTTTATTTTTATTTGTTCGGGCTCTTCTGAAATTTTCGTGTTGTTCGGAATATAGTCGTTCCGAAAATTGGTGCGTCCGGTGATTATTTAAAATTCATCGCTCGCGCGAATACGAATTCGGAAGCCGACTCACTCGGATGATTTTTATCCCGGACAAATTAATTTGAACTCGATGACTGAGTTTTTGGGGCAAAATAATTCCATCTCTGTTCGTAAGGTGAGAAATCGTGCACGAGACTATGATCCAATTTATCCCTCAGCACGCTGTTTTAGCGAGCGCAAGGGTAATAATTGGGCCTGTTTTTTTCAGTGCGTTGTCTTCGGCAGAGAAATCGGGTGCTTGATTAGTGGATGAGATTTATCAGGTTAGATGAGTTAAGCGCCGACTAAATACCGAAGCCGAAATCCGTCTAATTCGTTCTATTTACATCCACACAAAACCTTAATCCCTGAAGCATTATGTACATCCGTATGTTTTCTAAAGGTAAGGAAATTTCTCTCCTTTATCCCATCGTTCATTGCTCTTATCCGGAGTACGAGATCATACAGATTTTTGTGGAGACTCCCTTCCTCATGCCACCTCCATACGCACGTGTCTCTTGCTCATATGGGCTGCACAACTGGGATTTGATCTTATCTCACGCACGCTCCAGCTCTCGACAACCTGGGCGTCGCTCCTCCCTAGTTAACTCGCCCAGCACTGCGTGCCGTTGTCCAAATCCAGCGAGCTGTCCTTCTGCACATGGCGTCCCTCGCCTCCCTATAGCTCCAGCTCGCGCTGACGCCGTCGTTTCTCAGCTTCACCGGCTCGCGTCTGGATGCTGCCTCTACAGCTCATCCTCCTTCGCCGCTTGGCCCAGGATGCCGAATCCCAGTGTCGAGCCCCAGCCGCGCCCCTGCTCTTCTGCGCGGACCGCGTGCAGCCGTGCGGCTCTTCCCACATTGTGCGAGCTCCTGTGCCTGTCTTCTCCCTTGCCGCGAGCCCCTGCCTCTGGTCCTCCAGGTTGCCGAGGTCTCTTGCGCGCAGCGTTTCTCTCTCCCTCGGCTCATCGGCGTTGCTCGGCCTCTGGTCGGCGTCTCATCCTTCCGGCTGCTCGGCGTCCAGACAAACTCGCTCCCTGCTGCTTCTTCCTTCCCCGACCACGCCCTGAAGCTTCCCTATAGTCACACCATCACAGTCCATGGACGTCGCCGTGGAACTCCTAGCTCGTGCTCATCTCTGGAGTTTGCCCGGAGCTCTACGCGCCATAAAATTCGCTTAGCCACGGTCCCGTCATATTGCGAAGCTCCCTGCCGAGCGCTTGCCAGCTCGAATTTCGCCAGCTGCTGTTCTCTAACCCGTGTGTCGGTCGGCGTCGTGGAGTTTTAGTTTGATCGATTCGTCAGTCACGCTCGCCAGATATTCGATCGAGGACTTCAGCTGAAGGACGTCGTCAATCAAGCGACTACCAGATTGAATTGAGATGTGGTGAGCCGATTCGCTATTTTACTGTTAATTTTATGATCGTAAAATAAGACGCTTCATAGGCGTATAGGATTAAGTTAGAAATAACAGTGTTGCGAGGTGTGCTTCGAGGAATTTAGTGGCCGAATATATTTGAGCTAGTTCTATTTTGTTGAATATAGTATTTCGGTGACGCGTAGGTTAAATTTAGTATTTTAAAATGTCTAGACAATAATATTGTTAGTATTACTATTGACGAATTATAATTATTAGATAAAATTAAATTAGTTCTTGGTAAGTAAAGTGGTATAATTTATAAAGCGTAGGATAAGTTTGTCTCTGTATGATTCAATCCAGCTAAGTTAAAAATAATATAAATGATGAGTCGTGTTTAGGCTAATCATGTTTAAAGTGTATGATTTGTTCGTCATGTTTGCGTTAGGTTTGTATAATTTCGAGAAGTGTAATTATTGCGCTTAGTCGTACGCTAATAATTAGTGTTTCCGTATGAGATAGTTCAACGCCTCGTTGTTAGGTGTTTTATTCACTATCGTGTAGCACTATTTAGGTTTATAATATTCCTGTTTATATGCATTCATGTGCATAATGCAATTCATTCAGGAACGTTAATTAATCACGTGATGCGGAAGACAAGCCAAGTCAACCCCAAGTGCGGGCTACTCCGCATGGAGATGCTGATGAACGAACCTGCCTGATCAAGTGCTAGGACAAGGATGATTGTCAAGTGGACGTCACCTAACAACACTAACCTAGTGTTACCCAGGCAAGCCCCGGTGCATGCAACCCCTTTCCTTGTGTTTTTAAATAATTTTTGCACACTTTAAGTCTAGTGAAATGTGCATTAGGTTTATAGGAGTTGCTTGGAACCCTTTGATGCATTGCTTTCCTTGATATCCATACCTTTATAGATACTTCTGTGAAGTATCAAAAATTATGATTTACAAAATGCTTAGCCTTGCTTAGATCTTGTGGATAGAGGTTGTCCTCAATTTAACCCGGGAGAGGATGGCTTCTACCTGCAAGAATATTTTCATTTGGAGCAATAGTGGGATCTTACTGCAAAGCTCCCTGTGATGCTCTTTTCATCCTTGGGAACAGAAACAATCCTAAGGATGGAAGTATGTAAATCGAGACTTGGGGTAGGAACAGGTGATGTTCTACCCAGGTTGATTAAGGATTAACGCGTATGTAGGCTTGATGATTGAGGACCCTTTAACTGGTCACATGCCTCGTCATGGGTAAGCCTTGCCTCGGGCAGACTAAGGCCGGAATAAGATAACACGAAATGGGAGTGGAGCGGTGGCGAGAGTAGCGTGTACCCTCCGTGGCAAGAGGCTGGACGGTGGTGTATCTGTGCTCTCGGTTTGCGTGAACCTGATCCGGTCTTAAGAACCCCGGTGGCGGGTTGACATATGCAAGGGTTAAGTGCTACATATGTCGTGTGATTGGAGATCCTCAGCTGAGTATAATCGATTCGGATCGCCGTACCTTCGCGGTTATGAAGACTTGGTCACTGCCCTGCAACCTAAAGTCAGGATGTGAACACTATGGATAAAAATGATGTTGTATGGATGAGATGTTAAAATTAGACTAGATGCAAATAGAGTCTATTAATACTTAATATGGCATTAAAAGATTGAAAGTAAGGACTCACTTTAGTAAGCTGCTTCTGCAAAAGTATAAGTTGATTTTTGCTAAAGCCTCTCCTTGACTCCTATTTATCCAGCATACCCTTGAGAGTCTTTTCCTTAGTCGGGTAAGACTTGCTGAGTAATTCCATACTCAGGGTTTTATTCCCTGTTGTTTTTCAGGTCTAACTTTGTGATGCTGTGATGGTGTTAAGTGCCGGTGGGCTCGGCCTTCTTATAAGTCTAAGTAACCCTTCTATACTTCTTATTGAGGATGGTCACTTGAGCTAGCATATATTTTAAACTTATATTTTTGTAACCACTCCGATAAAATAATATAAAATTTTTGTAACTTGTAAAATTTGGTAGTAAGATTTCCGCTGCAAAAATGTTGTGTGTGTGATTTGTGTTACTTAATCCCGCGGTTCTGGTTGAAAGTGGTTTATCCGATGTCCTTGGGGCATTCGGACAGATCCTGTTAAGTTATCTGGTGCACATGCATAGCTGTCTGAGGTCTTTGGGACAAGGACAGGTGCATGTGGGCCCAATAACTTGGAGGTTCTGCCACAGCTGGTATCGGAGCTGGATTAAGTATATACGGTCACATACGTATTTTCAAAACAAAAGTTTTGGTTTTAAAAAAACCTATTTTCAACTAAACACATTGTTTGGCTTTGAAAAATAGTTTTGAAAAACTATAATGCTAGCGACATCCTCTGTTAAGCCCTAAACTAAGGACTATTAGGTGGCTTATTTAAAAACCAGTAACCCACAACCGGGGGTATTGCATACATGTGTATTGTTATTTTTAAGGCCATTCAGTCTTGAATGGATCGACGCTCAAGGTAAGGTGAGATGTGAGAGCATGACCGAACAACCGTCGGTCTAGGGGAGTGCTTAAATGTGGCGCCTGACTATATACATGTTCTACATATGTATATATGAAGGCTGCGATGTGGAGTAATTATTTTTTCGGGAATTCAGTACCCCATGGATGTGTATGGGTATACAGACATGGGAATACTGAGAAATGTAATGTACTTGTAACGACGCACCTACGCTCGTAAGAAGGTGAGTTACCATAATGAGTTGCCCTATGGTTAAAGTGTGGCAACGGCGCCTATGCGTGGCTCGGCGCTTAATGATGAGCTGGCCTCCATATAGCAATATATGGAGTATAAATTGTGATAACTGTCATGTGTGGATCTTGCATCATTGGGAATTGGGCTGTAATGAAATTTTTTGCAGGTACACTAACCTCGAAAACGTATGTGTAGTGACGACTAGCAAAATACCGTGAGAGTCGTAAGTATGCCACCGATATAGAACGCTATCGCCACATTATGTTGGCAAAATCAGTGAGGACGTGTAGGACGAGCATGCATCCTGATTGTTGCATCATGTTTGGCACCTATACACCCAAAATGCTCCTCTCATCTTTATTCCAGTAACCATTGATTGTAGATAATGTGGTGTATTGCTCAATTATGAACTTCGATGAAATAGGTGTCCTCCATTCTTTAGGTAACCTATTAAGGTCTTATATGGTGTTTGCTTTTGTGCTTGATGTGTCGATAGAAGGTTAGTAACTTGTTTGCTTAAACCCAGAATTAGGCCATGTTCTTATTTAGTGAACCATGACACAAAACTTAAATTTTTCCGTTATTACTCTAGGACCAAACACATAAAAATAAATGCCTAGATAATTTCTATGTTGGACCTAAAGTGGTACCTAGCTTTAAACAAGAATTTCGAGTCATGTCTCCATCCTAAACCATGTCCTTGTTCGGTTGGTGCAAGCTGATGTACCTTATCCAGTTTGCTTGTTTTTAAGGACCGCCATGTTACTTTATCAACCTAACCTAGGAAAGACATGTCCGACCAATTTCTTGAAATTGATGCCTTTGGTTTCCCCATACCTATCGAAGGCATACCAACTTAATCCTTGACCTTGTGATCTTTGTGATGGGCATAGAAATATGCTTGGGGCTGAATTAACAGTCTCCCATCGTACTTCTTTCATCCAGTTTAGGTTATGGCCATGTCTTGTTCATTTCCTTGGGTCATGATCTATTTGGCTCTCTACTTGTAACCATTTTTACAGGTAGAGTATTTCTTTGTATATTGTCACCCTCGTTCAATTCATGTGTGTCGTGCAAGATTTCTTATTGGTTATGTCTGGTAATGGTGTTACGGCTAAAACCGGTGGTGCCGTGACGAAACCGAGGGCCTTCTGTGTGTGCGCACACATGGTTGTGCTGCTCGGCACGCGCTGGTATCACAATTAGTAGTTGCAATCCATTATGAGACTATGTCAATATGTTATCTTGGCACAATCTGTTTTTGCTACGTGAGATTTATTATTGGTGCCAGTTTTGTAATGGTGTCATGGTTAAGGACTTATGGTGCCGCTGCGAAACTGAGAGCCCCTTGTGAACGTACACGCAAGGTTATGCTGCTTGGCGCATGCTGGTATCGAGGTCTCTAGTCATGATCCATTGTGGAACTACGCTGATATGTGATCTTCCGTGGACTTCTCCCTTGAAACGATTTCAATATTGTTTGACGAAGTGATCAAGCAACATCTGTCATCTCTGTTAGATCAAAAGGGCATACCCCTTACTTGTGTGGTCTCTTTCCCCTTGACCTTGATAGTGACTGCACGCATAGAAGTTTCCTTTACATCCTTTGTGTAAAGGTGAAACCTTGGAGCTTTTTAGTGTCGAGAGGCAACTGATTAGCTCTCAAAATAGAGATTGACTTTCCCCTACTGCTGAAATGCAGGAGTTTGTTCATTTGCTCTCCTATTTAATTCATGTATTCCTGGACCAAGTCGGTTCATCTCGTATAGAAGAAACGGATGAACGACCAGACCAAATGGATTCCTGCCCAAATGCATGACCAACTGTTAATATGAGTAAACTCTCAACCCTTGGCTTACCGATGGTACTGAAAGGACTTACTCAATGTCAAAAGTAGTTCAACAAGTTGGTTTTGACTAACTTGTAACTGCATTTGAAACAAAGGTTGAGTTTGGAGATCGATTTATTGAGTTATCTAAACTCACTTTGGCACAAACCCATCCTAAGAAAGTACTTGTAAGAATCAAGTCAAGTCAACTAATAACCACCTAGCCATCGCTCTAGTCGTGTCTCGATCGCCTCACGTGTGCTTTTCCAGCATGTGTGATCAAGTCGATCCATGATTAGTGCCCGATAAAATGGACTGATTGTAAAGTCCGTATCTATAGATCCCTCCGCTGGTGATTCTCTCGAATCTATACCATCTTTCGTGGACTTGAATTCTCGGGTTAGCCACCTGTTAACCGTGATAGTATTCAACGTCCCCACTCGTCTCGTGTGCTACGAACTCACTGTGACCACTTGTTGGTAAACCTCTTTCTGTGTGTTTTACCCAAGATGGTGCATCTGGTTCTGTTTGGGCAAAATCGCGTATTCACCGCTCGCTCAATAGACTCAGATAGTACAGTGTCATCAAAGAAAGCAAACTGCACACATGGAACCTTATGTGTTCTTCTGGCAGATAGCGTCTCTATTGTTGAACATCTCTAAATTAGCCTAAGGCGATACATGTTATGTCCACTAGAGAAACAATATTCTGAAGCACTTGCCTTCGCCCAAGACTGCCTTATGATTATCGCTGATATGGACATGGGATTACCTGCTTCTCCACTCTTGAAAGTCTTTCGCTCCGAATCTCGGGACGAGATTCTTTTAAGGGGGGAGGGCTGTAACACCCCAGGTGTTTATATTCCGCTCGACAACGAGTACGAATTTAAGCACGTGATATCAGTAAATAAGACGGACACTAAGGTCTAATTATTTTCGCCTATCGCGATTTTAATATCGCATCTGTTTCGTTTGTCGTGAGCACGGCATCATTTTTATTTTTATTTGTTCGGGCTCTTCTGAAATTTTCGTGTTGTTCGGAATATAGTCGTTCCGAAAATTGGTGCGTCCGGTGATTATTTAAAATTCATCGCTCGCGCGAATACGAATTCGGAATCCGACTCACTCGGATGATTTTTATCCCGGACAAATTAATTTGAACTCGATGACTGAGTTTTTGGGGCAAAATAGTTCCATCTCTGTTCGTAAGGTGAGAAATCGTGCACGAGACTATGATCCAATTTATCCCTCAGCACGCTGTTTTAGCGAGCGCAAGGGTAATAATTGGGCCTGTTTTTTTCAGTGCGTTGTCTTCGGCAGAGAAATCGGGTGCTTGATTAGTGGATGAGATTTATCAGGTTAGATGAGTTAAGCGCCGACTAAATACCGAAGCCGAAATCCGTCTAATTCGTTCTATTTACATCCACACAAAACCTTAATCCCTGAAGCATTATGTACATCCGTATGTTTTCTAAAGGTAAGGAAATTTCTCTCCTTTATCCCATCGTTCATTGCTCTTATCCGGAGTACGAGATCATACAGATTTTTGTGGAGACTCCCTTCCTCATGCCACCTCCATACGCACGTGTCTCTTGCTCATATGGGCTGCACAACTGGGATTTGATCTTATCTCACGCACGCTCCAGCTCTCGACAACCTGGGCGTCGCTCCTCCCTAGTTAACTCGCCCAGCACTGCGTGCCGTTGTCCAAATCCAGCGAGCTGTCCTTCTGCACATGGCGTCCCTCGCCTCCCTATAGCTCCAGCTCGCGCTGACGCCGTCGTTTCTCAGCTTCACCGGCTCGCGTCTGGATGCTGCCTCTACAGCTCATCCTCCTTCGCCGCTTGGCCCAGGATGCCGAATCCCAGTGTCGAGCCCCAGCCGCGCCCCTGCTCTTCTGCGCGGACCGCGTGCAGCCGTGCGGCTCTTCCCACATTGTGCGAGCTCCTGTGCCTGTCTTCTCCCTTGCCGCGAGCCCCTGCCTCTGGTCCTCCAGGTTGCCGAGGTCTCTTGCGCGCAGCGTTTCTCTCTCCCTCGGCTCATCGGCGTTGCTCGGCCTCTGGTCGGCGTCTCATCCTTCCGGCTGCTCGGCGTCCAGACGAACTCGCTCCCTGCTGCTTCTTCCTTCCCCGACCGCGCCCTGAAGCTTCCCTATAGTCACACCATCACAGTCCATGGACGTCGCCGTGGAACTCCTAGCTCGTGCTCATCTCTGGAGTTTGCCCGGAGCTCTACGCGCCATAAAATTCGCTTAGCCACGGTCCCGTCATATTGCGAAGCTCCCTGCCGAGCGCTTGCCAGCTCGAATTTCGCCAGCTGCTGTTCTCTAACCCGTGTGTCGGTCGGCGTCGTGGAGTTTTAGTTTGATCGATTCGTCAGTCACGCTCGCCAGATATTCGATCGAGGACTTCAGCTGAAGGACGTCGTCAATCAAGCGACTACCAGATTGAATTGAGATGTGGTGAGCCGATTCGCTATTTTACTGTTAATTTTATGATCGTAAAATAAGACGCTTCATAGGCGTATAGGATTAAGTTAGAAATAACAGTGTTGCGAGGTGTGCTTCGAGGAATTTAGTGGCCGAATATATTTGAGCTAGTTCTATTTTGTTGAATATAGTATTTCGGTGACGCGTAGGTTAAATTTAGTATTTTAAAATGTCTAGACAATAATATTGTTAGTATTACTATTGACGAATTATAATTATTAGATAAAATTAAATTAGTTCTTGGTAAGTAAAGTGGTATAATTTATAAAGCGTAGGATAAGTTTGTCTCTGTATGATTCAATCCAGCTAAGTTAAAAATAATATAAATGATGAGTCGTGTTTAGGCTAATCATGTTTAAAGTGTATGATTTGTTCGTCATGTTTGCGTTAGGTTTGTATAATTTCGAGAAGCGTAATTATTGCGCTTAGTCGTACGCTAATAATTAGTGTTTCCGTATGAGATAGTTCAACGCCTCGTTGTTAGGTGTTTTATTCACTATCGTGTAGCACTATTTAGGTTTATAATATTCCTGTTTATATGCATTCATGTGCATAATGCAATTCATTCAGGAACGTTAATTAATCACGTGATGCGGAAGACAAGCCAAGTCAACCCCAAGTGCGGGCTACTCCGCATGGAGATGCTGATGAACGAACCTGCCTGATCAAGTGCTAGGACAAGGATGATTGTCAAGTGGACGTCACCTAACAACACTAACCTAGTGTTACCCAGGCAAGCCCCGGTGCATGCAACCCCTTTCCTTGTGTTTTTAAATAATTTTTGCACACTTTAAGTCTAGTGAAATGTGCATTAGGTTTATAGGAGTTGCTTGGAACCCTTTGATGCATTGCTTTCCTTGATATCCATACCTTTATAGATACTTCTGTGAAGTATCAAAAATTATGATTTACAAAATGCTTAGCCTTGCTTAGATCTTGTGGATAGAGGTTGTCCTCAATTTAACCCGGGAGAGGATGGCTTCTACCTGCAAGAATATTTTCATTTGGAGCAATAGTGGGATCTTACTGCAAAGCTCCCTGTGATGCTCTTTTCATCCTTGGGAACAGAAACAATCCTAAGGATGGAAGTATGTAAATCGAGACTTGGGGTAGGAACAGGTGATGTTCTACCCAGGTTGATTAAGGATTAACGCGTATGTAGGCTTGATGATCGAGGACCCTTTAACTGGTCACATGCCTCGTCATGGGTAAGCCTTGCCTCGGGCAGACTAAGGCCGGAATAAGATAACACGAAATGGGAGTGGAGCGGTGGCGAGAGTAGCGTGTACCCTCCGTGGCAAGAGGCTGGACGGTGGTGTATCTGTGCTCTCGGTTTGCGTGAACCTGATCCGGTCTTAAGAACCCCGGTGGCGGGTTGACATATGCAAGGGTTAAGTGCTACATATGTCGTGTGATTGGAGATCCTCAGCTGAGTATAATCGATTCGGATCGCCGTACCTTCGCGGTTATGAAGACTTGGTCACTGCCCTGCAACCTAAAGTCAGGATGTGAACACTATGGATAAAAATGATGTTGTATGGATGAGATGTTAAAATTAGACTAGATGCAAATAGAGTCTATTAATACTTAATATGGCATTAAAAGATTGAAAGTAAGGACTCACTTTAGTAAGCTGCTTCTGCAAAAGTATAAGTTGATTTTTGCTAAAGCCTCTCCTTGACTCCTATTTATCCAGCATACCCTTGAGAGTCTTTTCCTTAGTCGGGTAAGACTTGCTGAGTAATTCCATACTCAGGGTTTTATTCCCTGTTGTTTTTCAGGTCTAACTTTGTGATGCTGTGATGGTGTTAAGTGCCGGTGGGCTCGGCCTTCTTATAAGTCTAAGTAACCCTTCTATACTTCTTATTGAGGATGGTCACTTGAGCTAGCATATATTTTAAACTTATATTTTTGTAACCACTCCGATAAAATAATATAAAATTTTTGTAACTTGTAAAATTTGGTAGTAAGATTTCTGCTGCAAAAATGTTGTGTGTGTGATTTGTGTTACTTAATCCTGCGGTTCTGGTTGAAAGTGGTTTATCCGATGTCCTTGGGGCATTCGGACAGATCCTGTTAAGTTATCTGGTGCACATGCATAGCTGTCTGAGGTCTTTGGGACAAGGACAGGTGCATGTGGACCCAATAACTTGGAGGTTCTGCCACATTCTGGCGCGTGTGGTCGCTCATCCGAGCCTGCTCTCGCCTTGGTCAGTGCACAAACCTCTTCTCCTCCCTACAAGCTACCATTCTTGTGTGGGGGTCAAAGGATTTTGCCTACTGGTTGCAGAGATATGGAGCCAGGAAATCCAGTCTGTCTCCCTGCTCAAACCCGAGGCAAATCCAAGGTTTTGTCGTGTCTAGGGCTCACGTCCCAATGCCATCTTGTGGCACACGACAGAGGGGTTAGTTAGACACAAATTTGTCAATGGGGCCATTAGGATTTGAGTTGGGGATCAAGGTGAACATCCCTGATCTTTGGCTCAAGGTCTGAATTTCAGAATTCTAAAATTCAGAATTCCCATTAAGTCCCCACATGAGAAGCTTGATTTGGGGTTTTTCTTGAGTTATTTTGGCTAAGCTTTCTCAACCTTTCTTGTTGCTCATTAAATATACTTCAATTTTTATAATTGGCTCAAGTCAAAATTTTAAACTTTTCATCCCCTTTTTCTTACTTTCTTGAATTTAGCTTATGGGGCTCACTTAGGGTTTTTCATTAGGGTTGTACATTCTTATCTTTTTAAAAAGACTCAATTGTTTGGATCATGATACTTTTAAGTATATACTTGGTGAATCTTTTAGTACTTAAGTTATTTGATGCTCATGCTTACTTTGGTTCACATAAAATGATGATTCTTGGTTTGGCATTTGAGATAAACCCTAGGTGACACTGGGGTGTCACATTATCCAAGCCGCTCACCTTATGGTATTCTTCCCTGCACAAGGATGCTAATAGAACAGTGGTAGCTTGTGCATTTTTGTGAATTTGTTCATTGATAAACATGGGATTATCCGTACTGTCAAATTGCATTCCATTTTCTACTATCTCCCATATACTTGGATGAAGAGAGAACAAATGGCTACGCATTTTATGACTCCAAAATCCGTAGTCCTCTCCATCAAAGTTCGGAGGTTTCCCAAGTGGAATTGAAAGTAAATGAGCATTGAAGTTAGATAGAATACGAGAATAATCAAAAGAAAAGTTTGAGTTGACCGGTTTCTTTTCTCGTCGTAGTCGTCGTCTCTTTGGGAAGAAGAGGACTCGTCGCTGTCGTAGTAGACTATCTTCTTGATGCGCCTTTTCTTCTTCCCGTCCTTCTTCTTGTGACTCGAGCTAGAGTCAGTGGGCTTATCGTCTCTTGGATCGTTGAAGACGGATTCCTTCTCCTTATCGTTGACCACCATCCCCTTTCCCTTAGGATCCATCTCTTCGGGCGATTAGTCCCTTTCGTGAAGAGAACGGTTCTGATACCAATTGATAGCACCTAGAGGGGGGTGAATAGGTGATCCTGTAAAAACTTAAAACTTATAGCCACAAAACTTGGTTAAGTGTTAGAGAGATAATACCAAGTGACTATAAAGCGAGCTCTTGCGAATCACAACAATCACACAAAAAGCAATCACAAGAGACACACGAGTTATCCCGTGGTTCGACAAGTACAACACTTGTCTACCTCCACGTTGTGGCGTCCCAATGGACGAGGGTTGCACTCAACCCCTTTCAAGTGATCCAATGATCAACTTGAATACCACAGTGTTTTTCTTTCTTTCACTATATCCCGTTTGCAAGGAATCTCCACAACTTGGAGCCTCTCGCCCTTACAATTTGATGATCACAAAGAAGCACAGATGTAAGGGAGGGAAAAGCAACACACACAAGACTCAAAGCAAGAGACAAACACGCACACTAGTCACAACTTGAGCTCTAAGTTCACACACGGAGTTCTCAACTCAAGATGAGCTCAAATTGCTATCACAACGAATCAAATGCGCTAGAATGGAGTCTTGGTGCTTAGAGATGATCAAAGAATGCTTGGTGTGCTCCTCCATGCGCCTAGAAGCCATTGGAAGCAATCTAGGGGTCCCTTTTATAGCCCCAAGGCAGCTGCCTTCTGTCGGGTGGCGCACCGGACAGTCCGGTGCACCACCGGACATCCACTGTTCACTGTCTGGTGTAGATTGCTTTCCTAAATTGGTGCAGCCGACCATTGAAGATTTGGAGCCGTTGGCGCACCGGGCACTATCTGGTGCACACCGGACAGTCCGGTGCCCCCATCAGACCGTTGGCTAGACCACGCATCACGCGTGGATTGCACGGCCGACCGTTGGCTCACCAGACAGTCCAGTGCACCAACGGACAGTCCGGTGAATTTTAGCCGTACGCCGCCGACGAATTCCCGAGAGCAGCCAGTTGACAGACGCCAGCCTGGCGCACCAGACAGTCCGGTGCACCCAGACTGCGCAGAGTCTTGGCTGCTCCAGCCAAGTCTTTTTCCTTTTGTATTTTCTCTGATTCTAGCACTTAGACAAATATGTTAGTGCACAAAAACCAATGTACTAAGTCTAGAATCATACCTTTGTGTTGATTTGCACTTCATCCACCATATGGCACTTATTAAAACTTAAGGCAATTGTGTTGGACACTTAATCACCAAAATACTTTAGAAATGGCCCAAGGGCACATTTCCCTTTCAGTTCTCCATGTTGCCATTAACATAATGATCTTATCATGACAGTAAATAATAAACAGATGGTAAAAAGTGTAATCATGAGTAATAAATATCTCTATACCCAAATCCACATAAAGCAATAGCATGTACTACCCAAAAAGTTAGTAGTAAAACCAGTGGTGAAACAAGGTATAAAGATAGTCAAATCTAGGGTAACCTATTGGGTCCCAGCAAAATTAACCTATGCAAATCATTATGAATAATAAGAACATGAATGGGTAAAAGAAGTGATCAAGGGCACAACTTGCCTTCAACGAGCTCCTGCTCAGCAGTCTCTACCAGCTGAACCTCCGGATCCTCTATAGCTTGCTCGTCTACTCGCATCAACACAATACATACATAGTATAGCAAAAATTAACATTACACCGAGCATGTAAATAAAATACACAGTAATAATCTAGACACTACAATAAGATCATAGGAACTGGAATCATTAAATTTGGAGTTATAGATTTTAAGTTATGAATTTCCAAAGGATTTATGTATTTAATACAAGATTAAGTGATAGATAAATTTTAAATTGTCTTTCATGTCAAAATAGAGGCACTAATGGCTAGACAATAATATTACAAAAATTTAGGAACTGGAATGGATCAATTTGGAGTTCATATGCATTTTCTACAAATTAAACAAGTTCTAACATTTATTTATGCATTTAAAACTAATTTCTGATATTAATTTCTGATTTTCAATACTCTTTGGATTGGGCCTCAAATTCTGAAAAGGTCAGGGGCTAGCGTAGAAAATTCCCTAGACACAACCAACAGAGCGAGTGGAGCGCGGGTTGATTGTAGTTAAAGCTAGTGTGTCTTGTGAAAAACGAGCTCGCGAAGGGGTATCGCGACATGTGAGCCGTCCGATTACAACCCGACGGACCAGATTAAATCAGTGCATCTGCGAAACGGTACGCAATCCTAGCCCTACGATCCTAGTTCAACCATCCATATTTTATGTTGCCATCAACGAATCTTACGCACCCGATCTGAAATGAATGGACCGGATCGATACAGGCGAACCGGTACGCGCGGATTAATCACAGCCGCATGAGTCCGATCGCACGGCAAGGAGCCCTTCCCCTACCCCATGACACGCCAGAGCAATAACCCGGCGGCACGACGAATCCTGGCGGCCGAACCTCGCCGGCACGGGGCGTACCTGGCACCCTGGTGCCCCAATTTCCAAATTGCCCATGGCTACGCAGTAAGGAAGAGATAGCGAACGCAATGGTGGGTGCCTTACCGCGGGTTAAGCTCCCAAGAGTCCCGCCCACGGCGCGCTGTAGTCCCATGGCGGAGAACACTTCGACGGCGAGAAATTGGAGACACACGGCCCGTCCCCTCGCACTTCACCACGACAATCGCGAACAGGAGGTTCGGGCGGAGCTCTCTGACCTCACAGCACTAGCTAGAAGGCGCTGGAACAGGAGTTCCACCCACGGCCGTGCGCGCGACGGTGACTGACTCGGGGTATTCTTTGGACGAGGGGGGAATTACGCTGGCGGCGCACGCGAACTCGAGGGGGATAGGAGAGAGAGGTTGCAGCCGATTTTATGGACACACGGATGACCTGGACACAGCAACAGTCCACGCGACCGGCGAGCATGCAGCGGTGGAAGGAGCGGGTTGACCCAACTAACCGAGGAGATGATCGATCTGACCAGGATGGCCCACCAAGCGACGAGGGAAATCGCGGGCGCGAGTGGAGGAGACTGACAGGGAGACCCTAGGTGTCGGCGCCATTCTATTGAGTGCCGTGGCGAGAGGGGCTGACCCGTGGGTCTCGCTTGTCGGGTACGTGAGCGCGGAAGCAGGGGCGTGGGCCGCGCAGAGGTGAAGTGTTGGTGGGCCGAAAATGGGGTCTGGGGCCCAGGTGAGCTTTCCTTCTTTTTTTCTTTTATTTTATGTTTTCTTTCATTTATAATTCTTTTGAATTCCAAGTTTTTGAATTCCAATTCATTGTCGATTTATTATTTCAAACTAACACTTAATTTGAATATACTAGCATCACTTTTATAATATGTATTTTATATATTTTCTCTATAGTACCTCCCTTTTCTCTTTCCACTTTTCTTTAGAGATTTGTTTTCCAATTAGGGGTTAAATTCTATGGACCCATTAACACATGGTTAATGAAACATTTATTTTATTATTTACAAATGCGCAATCAAATAAAACTCGGCATGATGCATGATTTGTCTAGGTGTCTTTGGTTATTTAATCCCTTTTTGGATGAAGTTTATTCACATGTGATAGTAGGTATAGTCAATACACACAAGGTCATTACTTCTTATGATTTACAATTCTGGGTATTACAAATCCTACCCCCCTTAACAGAAATCTCGTCCTCAAGATTTAGGAAGAACTAGGGAAAATATGGGGAAAATATATGCGAAGCTCTTCTTCCCTTTCCCAAGTAGCTTCATCTTCTCCGTGGTGACTCCATTGTACTTTGCACATATTTATCACCTTATTTCTTGTAACTCGAGTCAAAGTATCCAGAATCTTGATAGGGTACTCAGCATAAGTCAGGTCATCTTGAACGCTAAGTTCCTCCATTGGTAGCTGCTCCTTAGGAACCCTAAGACATTTCTTCAGCTGAGATACGTGAAATACATCATGTACATCTGACAGGTGATCGGGTAGTTCTAGCTGATATGCAACTTCACCCACTCTCTTTAAGATCAAGAAGGGTCCAATAAAGCGAGGGGACAACTTTCCTTTAACTTTAAATCTCCTCATACCCCGGATCGGTGACACCTTCAGATACACGTGATCACCCTCCTTAAACTCTAGTAGTCTTCTCCTATTATCAGCATAGCTCTTTTGCCTGTATTGTGCAATTCTCAAATTCTCCCTGATGATTCGCACTTGTTCTTCGGCCTCTTGAATAAGTTTAGGCCCAAAGAACTGCCTTTCTCCAGTCTGATCCCAATATAGTGGAGTCCTGCACTTCCTGCCATATAGAGCCTCAAAAGGTGACATCTTCAAACTGGCCTAGTAGCTATTATTGTAAGAGAACTCTACATATGGTAAGCTCTTATCCCAACTTCCACCATGTTTAAGAGCACAAGCTCTTAACATATCCTCCAGCACTTGGTTAGTCCTCTCTGTCTGTCCATCAGTCTGAGGATGGTAGGCCGAACTAAAATTCAACTTTGTATCCAAGCTCTCATGCAACTTCTTCCAAAACCGAGAAGTAAACTGTGATCCTCGATCAGACACGATCTTCTTAGGCACTCCATGTAGGCAAACTATCCGAGTCATATACAATTCTGCTAGCTTGGCTCCTGTGTAGTTAGTCCTTACTGGTATGAAATGAGCCACCTTTGTCAATCTGTCCACAATCACCCAAATAGAGTCATATCCTGCTGGAGTGCGGGGCAGTCCAACAATGAAATCCATACCAATTTCTTCCCATTCCACTCGGGTATCTTAAGCGGGTGCAATAGTCCAGCTGGTCTTTGATGTTCGGCCTTGACTCTTTGACACACATCATACTTGGCCACATGAGCAGCAACATCTCTTTTCAGTCCATACCACCAATACTTTTGCTTCAAATCCTGATACATCTTAGTGCTACCAGGGTGGATAGAGTAATCAGAATCATGGGCTTCCTTTAATATAGTCTCATGAAGGCTATCAATCTCCGGAACACATATTCGATCCTTGAACCATATAGTACCTTGCTCATCCTCTGTGAATTCCGGTACTCTACCTTCCGTAATCAGATCCTTAATCTCTTGAATTTTAGCATCACCCACTTGACCTTTACGAATTTCTTGCTCCAAGGTAGGTTCCATTTCGATGGTGACTCCTTTAGTGTGAGTAACAATTACCAAGTTGAGTCTCTCAAAATCTTTTGCTAATTCATCGGGTAGCTGGACAGCAAAAGCGGAGTGAACATGCTCCTTCCAACTCAAGGCATCTGCAACCAAATTTGCCTTGCCCGGATGATAGTGAATCTCCAAATCATAATACTTAATGAGCTCCAACCAACGGCGTTGCCTAAGGTTGAGATCCTTCTGAGTGAATATATACTTCAAACTCTTATGATCTGTGTATACTTGACACTTGGTTCCCATAATATAATGTCTCCAAATCTTGAGCGCATGCACAACGGCTGTCAGCTCCAAGTCATGAGTGGGGTAGTTCAACTCGTGTTTCTGCAACTGACGAGACGCATAGGCGATCACATGACCTTCTTGCATGAGCACACATCCCAATCCTTGGCCACATGCATCACAATAAATGTCAAATCCCTTCTGTAGATCTAGCATAATCAATACTGGTGGCGACATCAACCTCTTCTTTAATTGATCAAAGCTGTCTTGGCATTTCTCATCCCACTTAAATTCTCTACCCTTCTCCAGAAGCGAGGTCATAGGCTTGGCAATCTTAGAGAATCCTTCAATAAATCTCCGATAATATCCTGCAAGTCCCAAGAAACTCTGAATCTCAGTAACTATAGTGGGCACGCTCCACTCCATTATCTCCTTGACCTTAGCAGGATCCACTGCTATTCCTCCATTAGAAATGATATGTCCAAGGAATGGCACCTTGTCAATCCAAAACTTGCACTTACTAAACTAGGCGTAGAGTTGGTTATCTCGTAGCTTCTGTAGCACCAACCTTAGATGTTCTTCATGATCACTTTCACTCTTAGAATAGATAAGAATATCGTCGATGAACACCACGATGAATCCGTCCAAATACTCCATAAACACCTTATTCATCAAATTCATAAAATAAGCTAGTGCATTGGTTAATCCAAACGACATAACAGTGAACTCATATAATCCATATCGGGTTGAGAAAGCTGTCTTAGGAATATTCGATGGTCTAATCTTCATTTGATGGTATCCCGATCGGAGATCAATCTTCGAGAATACCCTAGCACCCCTCATCTGATCAAATAAATCCTCAATACGGGGTAATGGATACTTGTTCTTCATAGTAACATCATTAAGTGATCTATAATCCACACACATCCGTTGCGAACCATCCTTCTTCTGTACAAATAGAACGGTGCTCCCCAAGGTGAGGAACTCGGACGAATGTACCCTGCTTCCTGTAACTCAGTTAACTGCTTCTTAAGCTCCTTTAGTTCTTCTATAGCCATCATGTATGGTCGTTTAGAAATAGGGGCGGTTCCAGGTAAAAGATCAATGACAAACTCAACTTCCCTATCCGGTGGCATCCCTGGTAACTCCTCTACAAATACATCCGGAAAATCTCTAACCACACGGATGTTGTCACCAACAAACTCCTCAGCTATAAAGTATATCGCCCGTTTGGAAGAGGTGGTTACTGCAATTTGAACTTGAAATGTTTCTCCTTTAGGGCTAGTGAGTTCTATAGTACCTCTACCACATGCTATAATGGCCTTTGCCTTCCTTAACCATGACATACCAAGGATCAAATCTATACTGCTGGCCTCTAATATTATAGCAGTAGCTCCAAATTCTCTTCCCATAATTGTTAATGTCAATCTACGTGTCATTTGATTTGCCTCAATAGGCCCTTTAGGTGTGATCACTATCATTGGTTTTCTCATATTTAGAAGGGGTATCTCATTGGTGTTGGCATATCGAGCAGACATGAATAAATGTGTAGCACCAGAATCAAATAATATGGTTGCAGGAATGGCATTAATGTAAAACATACTGAGTACGATGTCAGCACCATCAGGAGTAGCATCAACGCTGACTTGATTCACCCTGGCTATAGAATATCCCTTGCCAGGAGTCTGTTGCTAGTTCTTAGCTGGTGTACCAGAATTCCCCATCGGACAAGCATTAGAATAGTGCCCAATCTGACTGCACTTGAAGCATGTAGGGCCGGTCTTCTGTCCTGCAGACCTCGTCAGGGTGCCAGTGGGAGTAGCCTGACAAGTAGGAGGTGTCCGTGGAGACCCCTGCGGAGCGTACTGAGTTGGGCGTGGTCCTCCTCCTGGACGAGTAGGTGTTCCCTGTGGCGAAACGTAGCGAGGACGAACACTGCTGCTACCCTGTCCCTGTGAGATAGCCTTCCTCTTCAAGTCTCCAGTTGAACACGCTTGTGTTCAATAGCAAGAGCCTTATCCAGTAGCCTCTAAAATGATGGAAATGTGTGTGCAACCAGTGCATACTGTAGGGGTCCATTAAGTCCTTCAATAAAATGCTCCTATTTCCTCTCATCCTCAGCAACCTCATCCGGAGCATATCTTGACAGCTGAATGAATTTATCTCTATACTCGCTGACAGACATATTGCCTTGCTTCAATGACAGAAACTCCTTCTTCTTGATCTTCATCAAACCAGCTGGAATGTGGTAGTTTCTGAACTGTGTACTGAATTCTGCCCAAGTAATAGTATCTGCAGCATCATGGGCAGCAGTATAAGAATCCCACCAGTCAGCAGCAGGACCTGTCAGACGGCTAGAAGCGTAAAGAACCTTCTCCCGGTCTAAGCATTGGGCGATGTTGAGCATCTTCTCAATTGATTTCAGCCAATCATCAGCATCTAGTGGATCTGGCGAACTGGCGAAGGTCGGCGGCTTATGGCTCATAAATTCCCGGTGCTTATAACAAGGTGGAACTGGTGGTGGTGGTGGTGGAGGCAATGGCACTTGTTTCTGTTGCTGCTGTTGCTGGAATTGCTGTTGCAGCTGCTGTTGCGCCCTTCTCTCCTGACGTATCTCTTCTCGCTCCTGGCGCAACTCCTGGCGTATCTCTTCTCGTTCCTGACGCATCTCCTGGCGTTCTTGCTGCATCTGAGCCCGCATATCTGCCATAGTGTCTGCCATTTGCTGCATCATCCTCATCTGAGCTGCAATCAGTGGGTCGACTCCGCCTGGTGGAGGATTAGGAGGATTCATCTCTGCTGGTTGTGGCTGGGATTGTCTATATATCCACTGAGTGTGTCGATTAGGAGGCAAATCAATTCCACCACCCCGCCTGGTATTGACCATCTGAGTTAGATACATATGGTAAGAGAATAGTAGACAAGGCAGTAATTATGAATCATGTTACTTTGGGGGATTTATTAGCTAAGTAGTTTAATGTTTTATCTACCATAGCTAATTCATTACGTTATAGTGGTACATGCTAAGATGCCCGTCTATACTATTTCAATCAATCAAAGAAGCAAATCAGGCATTAATCATCAGAACAATCAACCAACATTTTTAATAGATAAAATAATTTTAATTTTTTTGTCTTGGGTCTCCTATCTCTTAAAAAGGTCGTATATGTAGGATTCCAAGGTGTGAAGTCCATCTTGTCTCAGAGTAGAGAAGGTAAGAACAATCATAGTAGAACAGTAGAAGGTGAGACAGGATCAAGATAAGTATAGAAAGAATCAGAGTGAGATAAGTATAGAATGAATTAGAGTAAGGTAAGTAGGTAAGGGTTTTGTCCATTTCTATCTAGGTTTCGTCCTACAGTCAACATTTCCTCTGATACCACTTCTGTCACACCCGAGCATTAAGGAACAAAGCCGGGTGCATCTCATACATGCGCCAAAGAAGACAACATATATAAACAGAGTGTATAGAGATAAATGACACAATAAAACCAGAGTACTTATTACATAGCGGAAGTCTTACATAGTAAAAGATGAATATAGCAGGAACTAAAATCTATCCTTGGCGCCAGAAAGCTGACTGGGAGACGTCACCTAGATCAAGTCGAAAGCCTCAGTGTTAGGCGGCTCCTCTTCGACCACCTGTTCTTCTCCTATGGGGGTGTGAGACAGCAAGAGTGAGCTCACACATGTTCATCGCTCAACAAGTTGTGGGGAATAATGTGGCATGAACTCACCAAAGGTGGGAGTTCATGAAGTGTAAGGCTAAGCAATGAAATAAAGGCTGAAGCTGAGCATTGCTTTTATAAGTTGGTCAAAAATTTTATTAGCAATTACTACGTGTAAGTAAATACCAAACCTTAATAATAATAAAGAAAGTAATAATAAAATAATCTCAAATGCAATGAGATAACCAATTAAGTTTAAGTTCCATAAATTAATCATGTGAGTGTTCGAGCCGCTCATGACCGTGAGCACGGCTAGTATACCAGTTTTACACTCTGCAGAGGTTACGCATCTTTACCCACAAGTCGTGTTACCCATTTGCCACAGAGTTGATCAGACCCCATACACCTCTGCCAAGGAAGCGAGGCAGGGTACCACTACGAGGCCTTTACAAAGTTCCACTAGCTTCAGACTACCCGCTACAGTTTATAGGAAGCTCCAGTGCAGGAATCCCTCGCCTGACCGCCATCGCAGCAAAATCAACCCAAGGACCTCCCTACACTGACCACTCCCCTACTGCCCTTGCCCCTTTCGGGTAAGGTAGTCATCCACTAGCTTTCCTAGTTAATCAGCCAAGGGTGTCCCACTAAACCCTTGTGGTAGCACTGTTTTCCCGGGTGGTTCTCCATGTTCCCATTAACATAATGATCTTATCATGACACTAAATAATAAACAGATGGTAAAAAGTGTAATCATGAGTAATAAATATCTCTATACCCAAATCTATATAAAGCAATAGCATGTACTACCCAAAAAGTTAGTAGTAAAACCAGTGGTGAAACAAGGTATAAAGATAGTCAAATCTAGGGTAACCTATTGGGTCCCAGCAAAATTAACCTATGTAGATCATTATGAATAATAAGAACATGAATGGGTAAAAGAAGTGATCAAGGGCACAACTTGCCTTCAACGAGCTCCTGCTCAGCAGTCTCTACCAGCTAAACCTCTGGATCCTCTGTAGCTTGCTCATCTACTCGCATCAACACAATATAGCAAAAATTAACATTACACCGAGCATGTAAATAAAATATACAGTAATAATCTAGACACTAGAATAAGATCATAGGAACTGGAATCATTAAATTTGGAGTTATAGATTTTAAGTTATGAATTTCCAAAGGCTTTATGTATTTAATACAAGATTAAGTGATAGATAAATTTTAAATTGTCTTTCATGTCAAAACAGAGGCACTAATGGCTAGACAATAATATTACAAAAATTTAGGAACTGGAATGGATCAATTTGGAGTTCATATGCATTTTCTACAAATTAAACAAGTTCTAACATTTATTTATGCATTAAAAACTAATTTCTGATATTAATTTCTGATTTTCAATACTCTCTGGATTGGGCCTCAAATTCTAGAAAGGTCAGGCGCTAGCGCAGAAAATTCCCTAGACACAACCAACAGTGCGAGTGGAGCGCGGGTTGATTGTAGTTAAAGCTAGGGTGTCTTGTGAAAAACGAGCTCGCGAAGGGGTATCGCGGCATGTGAGCCATCCGATTACAACCCGACGGACCAGATTAAATCAGTGCATCTGCGAAACGGTATGCAATCCTAGCCCTACGATCCCAGTTCAACCATCCAAATTTTATGTTGCCATCAACGAATCTTACGCGCCCGATCTGAAATGAATGGACCGGATCGATACAGGCGAACCGGTACGGGCGGATTAATCGCAGCCGCACGAGTCTGATCGCACGGCAAGGAGCCCTTCCCCTACCCCGCGACGCGCCAGAGCAGTAACCCGGCAGCGCGACGAATCCTGGCGGCCGGACCTCGCCGGCGCGGGGCGTACCTAGCACCCTAGTGCCCTAATTTCCAAATTGCCCATGGCTACGCATTAAGGAAGAGATAGCGAATGCAATGGTGGGTGCCTTACCGCGGGTTAAGCTCCCAGGAGTCCCGCCCACGGCGCGCTGTAGTCCCGCGGCGGAGAACACTTCGACGGCGAGAAATTGGAGACACACGGCCCGTCCCCTCGCACTGCACCACGACAATCGCGAACAGGAGGTTCGGGTGGAGCTCTCTGACCTCACAGCACTAGCTAGAAGGCGCTGGAACAGGAGTTCCACCCACGGTCGTGCACGTGACGGTGACTGACTCGGGATATTCTCTGGACGGGGGTGGGGGGAAATTACGCTGGCGGCGCACGCGAACTCAAGGGGGAGAGAAGAGAGAGGTTGCGACCGGTTTTATGGACGCGCAGATGACCGGGACACCGCAACAGTCCGCGCGGCCGGCGAGCATGCAGCGGCGGAAGGAGCGGGTTGACCCAACTAACTGAGGAGACGATTGATCTGACCAGGATGGCCCACCGGGCGGCGAGGGAAATCGCGAGCGCGAGTGGAGGAGACTGACAGGGAGACCCTAGGTGTCAGCGCCATTCTTTTGAGTGTCGCGGCGAGAGGGGCTGACCCGTGGGTCCGCTTGTCGGGTACATGAGCGTGGAAGCAGGGGCGTGGGCCGCGTAGAGGTGAAGTGTTGGTGGGCCGAAAATAGGGTCTGGGGCCCAGGTGAGCTTTCCTTCTTTTTTCTTTTATTTTCTGTTTTCTTTCATTTATAATTCTTTTGAATTCCAAGTTTTTTAATTCCAATTCATTGTGGATTTATTATTTCAAACTAACACTTAATCTGAATATACTAGCATCACTTTTATAATATGAATTTTATATATTTTCTCTATAGTACCTCCCTTTTCTCTTTCCACTTTTCTTTAGAGATTTGTTTTCCAATTAGGGGTTAAATTCTATGGACCCATTAACACATGGTTAATGAAACATTTATTTTATTATTTATAAATGTGCAATCAAATAAAACTCGGCATGATGCATGATTTGTCTAGGTGTCTTTGGTTATTTAATCCCTTTTTGGATGAAGTTTATTCACATGCGATAGTAGGTATAGTCAATACACACAAGGTCATTACTTCTTCTTATGATTTACAATTCTGGGTATTACATCTTGGTTGTTGAACCCACTGATGTTGAGGTGGATGTTGCTGATTTGTAACTCGTGTTTGGAGCAGTATCGTTCTTTCCACTAGAATTGCCTTGAATATTGGATCACAAGCCTCCAGTTGAACCTTTTGTCACTGAGGATGCAGTAGTAAACCTTGAGATTGATTTGCTTCCTCCAGTCATGGTTCGTGCACCATACGACAAGGGCTTGCTGCTCTTAGCAACTTGTTGCAGCTGGCGTTCAGCTTTGGTGGCTTGCTGTACCAAATCAATATGACATTAGTACGGCTGAAACTCAACAATACGCTAAATGTTGTGGTGTAACCCAGCCCTGAAACGTGCAATGGTTTGCTCTTTGTCTTCATACATATTAGCTCTAATCATGGCCTTCTCAATCTCCTTATAATACTCCTCAACAGAGAAACTTCCTTGCCTCAAATTCTACAATTTATCAAAAAGATCACGCCGATAATGCTTCGGCACAAAACGAATTCTCATTTCTCGCTTCATCTCTTGCCAAGTAACAATAGGGTCCTCTCCATCTTCTTCACGATCACGAAGTAGTTGCTCCCACCAAATTAGAGCATATCCTTCAAACTCAAGAGATGCCATTGCAAGTTTCTTCTCCTCTGAATAATTATGTAGGCGGAAGATTTTCTCCACCTTCAGTTCCCATACGAAATAATCTTCAGGATCAGATCTACCATCAAATTTTAGCATGGTAAACTTAAGTTTCCCAAATCTCTCATCTTGGTTGACGCCTCTATGATGACGACGACCATAGCGATGTTGGGACTGATCATCATCATCCCCAAATTTAGATTCTTCATTGTCTTCATTTCTTCGATTCCGGCCTCTTCCTCTACCACGTGCAGTACCTTGATTTCTCCTCCCATGTTCACTTGCTCTTCTAGAATAATTTCCTTCACTTTCTTCTCCATCTTCATCATGGTTTCTTGCACCATCAGGGGGTCGACGAGGACCTCTGATTTCAGCCATAAGTGTCTGAAGATCTTATGCCAACCGATCTTTCTTGTCTTTTATGCTTTGTTTGAGCTCATTGAATTGTATCATGGTGACACATTCTTCAATCTCAGTGTTAGAAACCATCTTCCTCCGAAATTAGTGGCGACAAGGCAACAAATATATGTGGAATATGAAGCTATATAGAATCTCACAACCTCACCACTCTTACCAACTAAAGCTCTTATGAGGTCCCTGTGGGTTGCAAGAAAAATGTGTGATGGTAACAAGAGAGTGATGGTTAAGCGAATACAAGACCAGAGTACCGATTACGATGGCTTATATGTGGAGCTTGGTAGGGAATAGTAAACAAAGAATGAAATCTGAATCCTAGTTGTTATAAAGTTAAATAACAGTCCAAATAGAAGTTCACTGCCTAGTGCTGACCACAAGATACGAGTGATGTAAATAGATCAAACTCACACGCAAGAAATTTCAGATTTGACGCATACAAGGAAGTACGATTGGAATGCAAGTGTTGCAATCAGATCCAACCAAAATTTTGCACCAAATGACAATAGCAAACTGGTTGAACAACTTGATAAAACTTTCAGTACTTGACTTTTCAACACTTGTGCACATAAACAAACTGATTGTTCTACTTTTCTTTCACAACCTTTCTCAACACTTTTTTGATACCTTTATTTCTTCTCTCTTTTTTATACCTTTTTTATAGAACTAAACATAGAGATCAGATATGATATTGCACACTTTATAATAACTTACAAAGAACTCAACCAGTAGCTATAGTAGATAGGATCAAAGTTAACGCGAAGGAAATGATGAGGTTTTTTTAGATTTTTCTTTTTGTGGATATTTTCAGATATATATACATATATAAGAGGCTCAAAGGGAACATAAAGGATAGAGTGACCAGCAACTAAACAAAGACTCTAAGGACTGAAACTTAACAAAACTCACTGGAACAACAGATTAAAACAAAAGGCTATGGCAAAAATATTTTATGGCTTTTTGGTGGATAGGACGAACACAAAAAAAAGATGTAGCTAAGGGTAAATAATTCTACCGTGGCAACTGAGGCTTTGATACTAGATGATGTGTCACGATGCCCGATCTTCACGACGTAGGATCAATCTTCAGATAACTAGCTTTGAAGAAGCCAAGATAACTTGCTGCAAGCAGCGATAACTAGTGCAACCTGACAAATAAAACTCGAAGCCAACCACCGTCTTTAACCGGCAACCTAAATCGAGGATTCGCCCAACCACACTCTCAAAGAACCAACCAACACAACCTATAATCAATCGAGGAGACCTCGAAGGGAGTAGGAGAACCACTTGGGAGCAGGTGAAACCGCCGCTTCTACAATCCCGCGAAGGAATTCACAAGAGCAAAGGGGTAGAGATCACTCTCAATATTTATTAGCACACAGCTGAACAAAAGGGTTCTGTTTTTAGATTATTAAAAGTTGTCTTACATCATAGACATAGGGGGTATTTATACTAGTAACAACCAGCCTTAGAGAGGTATAAACATGAAACAAAAGTATTTTCACGTGCTAATGTGAAAGAGCCTCTTCGGGAGATCTGCAAAGCTGAATTCCGTGTGGCTGTTTGACTTCTGCGTAGCCTTCAGTATTTTGTTAATAACTTCTCCTAGAAATCTCCAAATGATGTGGGGCTGGATGCGTTGGAAAGCTGACTTGATAAGCTTTCTCACCATGTATAGCATGCTTAATGAAACTTTGTAGAATGATGCGGTTTAATACGAAAACTTGGTCATCAAATAGACTGTTGACCTTTTGACCAGTCAGCACTAAAGTAGGTCGGTCACCTTTTTGGTAGATTTGATTAAGTCGGACTTATAAGAATTGAAAACTAGACTTCAAGAGCTTTCCAAAAAGTACTTATGGGCCTTCATAGCTTTTGGGAATCAAAATATATGACTGTTTCTTCTGGACGGTTCTGTTGCGCTGGACTGACTCGGACATAGCTCTTCTTTCTGATTCGCCCTTGATATGTTTTGTCCTTCCTCTTTGGTGAACCTAAGTAAAATCAACATACATGACTTAGGTAGCATGAAGTTCTCATTAGTGTTTAATTTAAATTCATAAAGTAGCGCGTGCACCTCTTACTGTAGTTTCTTAGCTCGGCTACGTGTAATTGGTCCATCAAAGACTTGGTTGGTGATGATTGTAAGGAAAATGGACCTCGGGCCATTTGGCTTAATATATTTTGGTGTTTGATGATTAACACAACATGTGAACTAATGTATTTTCCAAGTGTTTATGTGTTGTAGTTCACAGGATGCGAAGTGGATTGGACTGAGGCTCTAAGGATGCAACACCTCAAAGAAGACATTATAATACTCATATAAGACATTACAAAGTCATATTGAAGACACTTTATACATGCTAAGAGTCCAACACATCGAGAAGTAGAAGTGAGATACAAAGATGCAAAACAAAAGTGAACTTGACAAAGTTGAGAGGAAGGGCTGGCTGAATTGGAAGTGTTTCACAAAATCAAATCTACTCAAACTGACATGGCTTCAACTCTGAGATGTATATAATTTTATAAGCTTTACAAAAAGTCCAAGATCATCAAAATCGGAGTTCAGAGCTAAAAGTTATGCCCACAATACAAAGTCGGAATTGCTGAAAAAACAAGAGCAGCATATGGGATGTCCGGTGCACACCGGATTGTTCGATGTGCCCAGTTTGCTCAAACTGGTATGGCTTTAACTCTGTGATGTAGAGAATTTCATAAGCTTTCCAAAAAGTACAAGATCATCGAAATCGGAGTTTGGGGCTAAAAGTTATGGCCAAAATACGACAAGCGAGCATGGGCTATCCGGTGCACACCGGACCGTCCGGTGCGCCATGTCCGGTGCGCCATCTTTGGAAGCTCCAACGGCTAATTTTAATGGCTAGTACATGTGGCATGTCCGATGCACCACCGGACAGTCTGGTGCACCTGTCCGGTGCGCCGCAGAAAGCTGCAAAACTGCTTTCCAACAGCTATATTTGAGTTGTGGCCTATATATACTTCACCCAACCGGCCATTTGGAGGTATGGGAGCCTAAGCAACATACCAAGGCATATAGTGCACATTTCCAAAAGCTCAAACACCCAAGTGCTTAATAGAATCACTCGGTGATTAGCGTAGTGCTTTGCGAAGTGCTTAGGTTAGTTAGATTGCTTTAGCGCTTGCTCTAGGTGAACCCTAGTTGGTTGAGTGAGTTTTGTAAAACCACATAACCCCTCGGCTCTTGTGCGAGCCATTGTAATTGTACCGAGTGGGGCGAGAGTCTTGCGAGACCGTGACAACTGTGTTTGTGTCACGGCCGCCACCGTGTACCGAAGGGAACGAGGCCCACGACATTTTCAGCCGGAAGCTCGATAGTGGAGACGGCGGGGAGCGTCCGAGAGGAGCCAGAAGCAGAGCACCACTTGTGCATGGAGAAGGCCCGCGGCTCTCTATGGAGTTACTCGACCGAGGTGCTTGGCCCTTGCGTGGGCTTCCCTTTGCGTAGGGGCACCAACGAGGATTAGTCGGGACCTTGCGTGGTTCCGGATACCTCGGTAAAAATACCAGCGTCATCCACGAGAGTTTACATCTCTACCTTGCTCTTTAAGTCGCATTTGTATTAAGCATTTAAGTTTCAATCTTGCCTTTCATACTTATATAGTGTAGATTGAAACTAAGCCATTGCGGTAGAGATAGCAACACTCAGACAAAACCTAGTTTGCACATTCTAGTTTGATTATTTGCATAGGTTTTGCTCTAGGGATTTATTTGTGGCCTAGTTAAGTAAAAGTTTTAGAAGTCCTAATTCACCCCCCCCCCTCTTAGGCATCACCCGTTTCCTACAATGATGTTGGTTGTACTTGAGTTGATGTAGTATAACTTGGGGGTTGTAACGTGTTGCTTAATGGCGTGGTCATATTAGTTTCTTAGCATGAATCTTCCTAATTTTGTGTTCGGGATAGTTTGCAGGATATAAAATGTAACCCTCCTTATCTTGAACCATGGGAGCTTTGCCCTTCACAAATTTAGACAATTTCTTAGGGGCATTAAGCTTGACATTGGATTGGTTCCCATGTTAGAACCCAATGCCATCCTTAATGTTAGAGCGTCTCTCATTATAAAGCATGCTACGAGCAAATTTAAATTTTTCATTTTCGAGCTCATGCTCGGCAATTTTAGCAGTTAATTTAGCTATATGATCATTTTGTTGTTTAATCATGGCAAGGTGATCATCCATAGCTTCAATATTAACATCTCTACATCTAGTAAAAATAGTAACATGATCAACAGTAGATGTAGAGGGTTTGCAAGTGTTTAATTCCTCTATCTTAGCATTTAGTTTAGCATTCTCATCTCTAAGACAGGAAATAGAATCATTGCAAACATTCAACTCATTAATCTTAGAAACTAAGTTATCATTTTTAGTTCTAAGACTAGAAATTGAACCATTACACATGCTTAGCTCCTTAGACTGATTTTCATTCTTCTCTACTTCTAGAGCATAAGCATTTTTCAACTTAAAAAATTTTTTGTTTCCTTTAACAAGGAAGTCCTCTTGTCTTTCCAAGAGATCATCCTTCTCGTTAATGGTTTCTATTAATTCGTTTAATTTCTTCTTTTGTTCCATATTAAGGTTGGCAAAAAGAGCAAGTAAATCATTTTCATCATCGCTAGAGCTACCCTCATCACTAGATGTTGTATATTTGGGGGTGGCTCTAGAGTGTACCTTCTTCTTTTTGCCGTCCTTAGCCATGAGACATTTATGGCCGATGTTAGGGAAGAGGAGGCCTTTGTTGACGGTGATGTTGGCGACGTCCTCATCGGAGGAGGAGTCAGTGGAGCTCTCATCAGAGTCTCAGTCCCGGCATATGTGGGCATCGCCGCCCTTCTTCTTGTAGTATCTCTTCTTCTCCTTCTTCCCCTTCTTGTCTTCGTCCCAGTCACTTTCACTAGAAATTGGACATTTAGCAATAAAGTGACTGGACTTGCCACACCGGTAGCACACCCTCTTGGAGCGGGACTTGTAATCTTTCCCCCTTCTTTGTTTGAGGATTTGGCGAAAGCTCTTGATGATGAGCGCCATCTCCTCATTGTCGAGCTTGGAGGCGTCGATTGGAAGCCTACTTGGTGTAGACTCCTTCTTTTCTTCTTCTGTCGCTTTGAATGCGACGGGTTGCACCTCGGGTGTGGAGGTGGCGCCTTGCTCCATGTTGACAATGTGTTTGGAGTCTTCGATCATTAGTTCAAAGCTCACAAACTTTCCAATCACCTCCTCGGGAGACATCTGTTTGTATCTAGGATCCCCACGTATTAATTGAACTTGAGTGGGATTACGAAATACGAGAGATCTTAGAATAACCTTGGCCATTTCATGGTTATCCCATTTTGTGCTCCCGAGGTTGCGCACTTGATTGACCATCGTCTTGAGTCAGTTGTACATGGCTTGTGGCTCTTCCCCTTTGTTGAGGACGAATCGACCAAGTTCTCCCTCGATCGTTTCGCGCTTGGTGATCTTGGTCACCTCGTCCCCTTCGTGCATGGTTTTGAGAATGTCCCAAATTTCTTTGGTGTTCTTCAACCCTTGCACCTTGTTATACTCCTCTCGACACAAAGAGGCAAGGAGTATAGACGTGGCTTGGGAGTTGAAGTGCCTAATTTGGGCGGCCTCATCGAGTTGTAATCTTTGTCCCTAACCTTAGGTACCTATGCTCCATACTCAACAATATCCCAAATACTTTCGTGGAGTGAGGTTAGATGGTGCCTCATTTTATCACTCCACATACAATAATCTTCACCATCAAAATATGGTGGTTTGCCTAGGGGTACGAAAAGTAATGGAGCGTGCTTTGAAATACAAGGATAGCGTAGGGGCATCTTACTATACTTCTTGCGCTCATGGCGCTTAGAAGTAGTCGACGACTCAGAGCCGGACGTGGAGGGTGACAAAGAGTCGGTCTCGTAGTAGACCAATTTCTTCATCTTCTTCTTGTCACCCTTCCGATGCGACTTGATGGAGGAAGAAGATTCCTCCTTATACTTGTTTCCAGTCACGATCTCCCTCTTGGTGTGTTCTCTAGACATCACTTCGAGTTGGTTAGACTCTTAATGAAGCACTGGCTCTGATACCAATTGAAAGTCACCTAGAGGGGGTGAATAGGCGAAACCTGAAATTTATAAACTTAAACACACACTACAAGCCGGGGTTACCGTTAGAATTAAATTCAAGTCGAAAGAATGTTTCTCTTGCTAAGAGTTGCTCAATCAATGTGGATAACGTTTGGGAGGAAACTCAAATCAATGCTAGCAAGAGAACTATTAGAGAGGGAAAACAAAACAAATGAAGATCAAGCGAGTAGACACGGTGATTTGTTTTATCGAGGTTTGGTTCCAAAGAACCTAATCCCCGTTGAGGAGGTCACAAAGACCAGGTCCATTTCAACCCTTTCCCTATCTCAAACGGTCACTTAGACTGAGTGAGCCTTTTCCTTAATCACCCGGGTCACTTAGACCCCGCAAGGACCACCACACACTTAGGTGTCTCTTGCTTCGATTACAAGTCACTTGAGAAATAGAAGGGAAAAGAAAAAGGCCAATCCAAGCGACAAGAGCAACAAAAGAACACAAAACACCCTCTCTCAAGTCCCTAATGGAATTGAGTTGATTTGGAGGCTTTAGAGAGGATTCAATCTATTTGATGTGTATTGGAGTGGAGTATTTTGCTCTTGTATTGAATGAGATGTTTGGAATGCTTGGATAGTTATGAATGAGGTGGTTGGGGGTATTTATAGCCCCCAAACACTGTCCGGTGCACCATTCTTCAGCACACTCAAGTCCTTTTGCTCCAATAAAATTGTGTTCCTAACTTGATATTTTTCTTGGTTTGTGTTAAACCTTATGCACCTGTAATACATGAATTCTAGATGAACTAGTTAGTCCATAGATTTGCATTGGTCGTCAACCACCAAAATTAATTATAGGAAATGGTTAGCCCAACTTCACTTTCACAATCTCAGTGGTGAACAATTTTCAGATAGAGCAAGTATTAATCATGTTCACTTTCTACTAGAAACCAAGCTTAGGTCAACAACATTGTATCAATATGAGCAAAAGGTGCTTAAGCTTGCCATATCATCATCATGTGCACAACGAGCATACTACAAAGAGCATAATCACATTCTAACGGATATACATATGAAGCTCAAAATGTTATATGATGAGATGTAGTGCGGATATATTACAAAAATCAAAAAGAGGAAATCTACAAAGTGCAAGGAGAAAAGAAAAAGAAGTAAGAAGCAAAATTGGTCCTTCTAAAAATATAAACACACACCAACTACCCTTGCAAATGTTCAAAAGTGGACTGATCAAGGCGTTTGATGAGAATATCAGCAAGCTATCTATGTGTGTCAACATGGCAAAGATCTATGTCCCCTTTCTTATAATGATCTCTCATAAAATCAAAGTGGACATCAATGTGCTCGGTCTTTGAATGAAGCATTGGATTTTTGGCAACACTTATGGCACTAGTGCTATCGCAAAGCAAAGGCACATGTTGGAAAACCAAACTAAAATCCCTTAGAGTGGCCATCATCCAAAGCAACTAAGAACAACATCTAGCGGCAACATCATACTTAGCCTCTATGATGGATTGGGTTACGCTAGACTATTTGTGAGAAGACCAAGAGACCAAAGAAGATCCCAAAAACTAACAAGTCCTAGAAGTAGACTTGTGATCCAAGCGAACCAGCAAAATTCGCATAAGAATAACCACACAAAGACATGGATGAATGGTATCCTCTTTTTCAATCCTATCTTTGTGTGGGTATTCTAATGAGGATTTTGCGGGGTGTCTCTTGAATCACAAGTTTACTTTTGTAACTTATCGGTTTTTGGGATCTTCTTTAGTCTCTTGGTCCTCTTGTAAACAGCCTAACGTAGCCCAATCTACCACAGAGGTTGAGTGTGTTGTTGCCGCTAGATGTTGTTCGTAGTTGCTTTGGATGATGGTTATTCTAAGGGATTTTGGTTTGGATTTTCAGCATGTGCCTTTGCTTTGCGATAGCACCAATGCCATCAATGTTGCAAAAAAATCTAGTGTTTTATTATAAGACCAAGCACATTGATGTTCACTTTCATTTCCTGAGAGATCATTATGAGAAAGAGGACATAGATCTTTAGCATGTTGTCACACATAGACAACATGTTGATATTCTCACCAAACCCCTTGACCTGTCCACTTTTGCTCATTTGCGAGGAGAATTAGGTGTGTGTTCCCCTTTTTAGAAGAAGGACCCATTTTGCCTTTTTTTACTTATTTGCCCTTTCTTTGCATTATGTAGGTCTTATTTTCTTGTTTTTTGTAATATATCTACATTTCATATTACCATAATGCATTTTGAGCTTCATGTGTATATATGTTAGAATGTGACTATGCTCTTTGTAGTATGTTCCTTGTGTACATTATGATGCTATGTCAAGCTTAGACTCATTTTGCTCATATCGATGCAGTGTTGTTGAGATAAGCCTATTTTCTAAATTGTGAACATGATTATTACTTGCTCAATATGAAAATTGTTCACTGATGAGATTGGCAACTAACATGTATAGGATAAGTTGAGATACTTTTTGATATCACTAGTATGCTAGGTTGTTATGTCTCATGTTTTAAGTCATTCATTGTTTGGTTACAATAATTTTATGCTAAAATCTAAATCAAGATAAGTGAAAACTAGAAAGATCGAGATGGGTTTGAATTTGTCGTCACATCACTGTATCGAGACGACTTCTACTCACACTTTTGGAAAAACTTGACCATCGTAGTGGATGTTCGAAACCTGTGTCTTTAGCTTCTGATTGCATTTTTGCATAGGATACATGAAGCGCCCCAATCCTCTGGGACTCAAATGTGATAGAATTACTAGTCCCAGGAGGCTAGTAAACACATTTATACATCAGATGATTACAGATCTGCTTAAACGAGACAAACCTATAAAGGTGGCGATCAACTTTAAGAGTTGGTCCACAACTCGGGACATATCATCAGAGTGGGGCTGAAGCAGCCCGATATACGCAGCGAAGCAATTCAGCGGTCCAACAGCCACAGGCAAGGTTGGGAACAGTCGTAACTCTTACCCGATCTCCTTTTCTGAAAAACAACAAATAAGCAAGGGTGAGTACAAACGTACTCAGCAGCCCACCTTCACCCGCGGAATGGGGAAATCAGATATAATGCATGGAATATGTGGAGCTTAGGATATTTTGCAGAAACAGCAATATTTTATGCAGGGTTGTTTTGTAAAACATTTTGTATTTTTCAAAGCGCATCCTCTCCCAAAGGAGCAGGAAGTTTTTCAGTATAGAACAAAATCCCCTGGACTAAACCATCCAGGTATCTCAGCAGTTTCCCACTGGTTTTTATTTTCAAAAATAGCTACTGGACTTCCCGTCCACCATAGCTCACGGCTAAACCGCCGGACCTTTTAAAACCACTTTTCTCAAACGCACCTTTTTTTTTGAAAAACAAACATTAATTGCCATACCATACCAGACTCGTCCATTCCTGTGGACACAGACTATTCGAATAGGTTTGAAACTCTGCACAGAGGAGTACACTTTACCCACTAGTCCGGTTTCTACGATCTCACCGTCGTGAGACCCGAATGCCGAATCTCTTTCTTTCCTCGCACGTCCTAACCTTAACGGTTATACCGGAAGGAGTCAGGCCACCGCCATGCCCAAACCGAACAAAACATTCCCCCTCCTTATCCTCCCGGTGCTCCCTAGCCTTCATAACCCTGGGGTTGGACCGTACGAGTTCAGATTGAGTGACTGCCCACACAGTCTCGAGTGGTTGTACTTATCATGAGTGCAGGTAGTGAAGGATGACAAACCGGTCCTTATATGAGGGGACAATCCTTCTGCTCATGCCTAAACCAGCTGAGCCATCACCTTAGGCCCTCCCCTAAACTAGGGAGTCCCTGATCATCCCTACTCAAAGGTGATAAGGGTGAAAACCCTTCATCAAACACATTTTGAAAAGCATTTTCTTTTGAAAACTCACACCTTTCCTCACATCATTTGTAACAATTATATCAGGGATTGATTGAGGCAAGCGGCTGGGTGACCATAATAACTTGTCTCAAAATCATATTATGCATAAAATAACAGGCTGAGGGTTGTGGTTGAAAAATCATAGGTAATTTATGCATCAAAGGGATCCAGTGAGCTTGTCGTGCTTATCGGGCGAAGGGGGAAGGGGAGCTCGCAGAACTGGCTTCTAGCTCCACTGCCTGGCGTAGACTTGCAGATCTGGCCTCCACGAGACGGCACGAACGCTTCGATAACTATGCGACATGAACAAGCAAACAACAAACCAGCAAGTATACCAACAAATATTTAGTATAGTGGTCAGAATAGCGATATATGGATGGGCAGAGTCTTGAGTAGAATCTGTGTCATGTGGTGTTGAGGTACTACTAGTGGTGGAGCGGAGGTGCTTACTAGGAGGGTGGACTGGAGGCGAAGCGACACTGTGCGTGTAGCCGGCAGAGCAGAGTAACTGAGTGGGTGGGGTGTTTGCCTTGGCTGAGGGTGTTGAGTGTGTGGAGTGGGAGAGGGTAGCTAGGTGTATTTATAGCTGGGTGTATGTGGTGTAGCTCAGTGAAGTTCACTATTGGTGAGAATAGTGATGAAAGAATCGTCTGACTTAGCATGGACAGGAGAGTTATAGGCAGAATATGGGACAAGAGTATTTTGGGAGTTTTCTGGAATATGAACCATGTTTAAGGGATGACATGGTTGGATAGGGAATAGTTTGACAAGAATTTTAGAAACAAGAATGACTGAAATCTGAGTTTGGATGGAGGAGTTTTGGATTTTATAATCATGGGGAGAAAAAGAAAAGGAAAGAAATATTCTAGAATTTGAATGTATTTTTGAGCGGGGTGCGAGGAATTATTTTTGGGCTGTTCTTGGGCAGAGGTTTATGTTGGTGGAAACTGTTCCTACCTACTGTGTCACATCAGACAACAGTAAGGCTGGACCCAAATAGCTGGGATGTTGTGGTATTCTGGTCCAAGTGGGTTATGGTATCTTGGGCCAGGTTTTATAGGATTGAATGCGTATCCATGCAAACATGGTTCGCCTTTCTTTTTGAAAGTCTGGCTTGAAAGAATCCCAAAGTTAAGCGTGCTCAACTTGGAGAAATCTGGGATGGGTGACCAGATGGGAAGTTCCCTACTAGAAGGAAAATCACAGTCACCGGAGTTCGTATGACTGGAATATGGGTCTGGATGGTCTTAGGTGGACTGGACAGCATGACGGATGAGTAGTTGAAATGGGGTGATCAGATGATCGATGAATAGTAATGATGAATAGTGATGGTGAATAGTTCATATGAACGAACGATGAACGATGAATAGTGACGATGGACGAACGATGAACGATGAATAGGAACTATGAACGAACGATGAACGATCGAATGATTGAACGAACGAACGATCAGAATTTCGGCAGCATAACGACAGGAAAAAGATTATTTGGACGAACAAACAGACGAACAATCGAACGATCGGACGAATGGACGAATGAACCATGAACGATCGGACGAACGAACGAACAAACTAAGAATAGGTGGACGAACGATCGAAGAACGACCGAACGATCCTTGTGCTAGTGTGTGCTTGTGTGGGAAGTGGAGTGGGAGTGGGCGTGGGGGGGAGGGAGTTGCCATGAAATGGCTTGGGGTGGGATGAGAGGAGGCCCTTGCCCCTCTATTTATAGCCATGGTGGGGGGATTAGGGGGAGGGATGAGAGGATTAGTGGGAGGATGAGAGGATTAGTGGGAGATTAGCATGGATTTGTCTTATATGAGTGTAATTAGCTTGTAGAGCTCACCGTATGACACCGGAGGCATACGTATACGTATGAGCATGAGGAAAGTTATGGAGAAAATATTTGTAGGGACTTGAAAATGATTCTGAAGGTATTTCTCAGGAAGAAAATACTTGGAATATTTGGGCAGTATTTCTGAAAGAGTTTGAGGGTGATCACTGGGGAAATATTTGTAGGATATTTTGAGGAGGATTTTAGAGAGAATATAGACCACTATAATTTTATTTGTTGATCTCAACTCGCAAACAAACATTTTGAAATGAAATTTGAAATTCATTTTGAATTTAGAGCGAGTTTGAGGAAATTCCAAGATTTGATTTTTTGGGATGCTACAAATCTACCCACTTAAAAGGAATCTCGTCCTTGAGATTCGGCTTAGAAGGGTTATGGGTATAGCTTTACTTCAGCTACATATCTTCACTTTGCAGACTCTTCGAGGAGATGGAGCTTCAACAAAATCTGGCCTTTCAGGAGCATCTGGTTGCTGATTGCAAACGCTGATTCTGGCTACTCAAGATCATCTTCAGGCTTCTAGGTTTCGCTTGGCAGCTAGCTTATTGAAGAAGCATCGATGCCAACACACAAACCTTTCTCTTGCGAACTCCCACATGGATTCCTTCCTTGATTAGTCTTCTGGTGCTTCATCAATGGAACTTGGATGACCACTTCTCATCCAGAAACTTATATGCTTCGATGATCTGGTCTTCCACAAGCTTGCTACAGGCCTTCTTCTTCTCCATAGTAGGAACCTTGCCGGAACACTACCCCACTTAAAAAGAATGAGGGTATATCTCTTGAATTTTTGGGGATTTGAACTCCTTGAAGTACCTCATAATAAGGGTGTTACGGGGCCTTCTTCTGCTGTTGCTGCTTGAGCAGGCTGCAGAGAGATGACTGACACAAGGTTGATTCTGGGAGAACCTTCTTCTTATCTTCTCTTCACTTTCTTCTTCTCACTGACCCTTTCTTTCTCTTTGCTCTTCCCACTGGAGGATTCTATCAAAGAGTATTACCATCATACAGAGGAGGAAACCGAAGATGTTGAACCATGTACAACAGTCTTCAACCCAAGAATCACCAAGCATTATGATCTTAGGGGCGAGTGAGTGGAAAATGGAGTTGCTTGCGATTTGGCAGAGGGGATTTTATCGAGACTGTTTTGCTTTGAGCGAGATGGGGATTGAGGGAGCTGGTGGGGGGGATTTTATAGGCGAGCGATATGCAAGGGTGTGGAGTGGTGGTGATGGAGCAGGTGCTATGCGGCAGCGGGTGTGATGGAGGGGGGCCTGTTGCCGGCGATAATGACAGCGGTGGGTGCGCTGCAAAGGGGTGTGGGGAGGTGGTAGTGCGCATGGAGGCAGGCACACGTGTGAGGGGCACGGGTGGGGTGGTGGGGTCAATGACCCTGATGTTTGTGGTCTCTAGTTCCAAGAATCCTTGTCTCTCTGTATGGTAATAACTCCTTTTGTCCTCTTTTTCTGTTTACTTTGACTCAGGGGCAGTGCTTTGATTCTCACGGTCAGTCCTTTTGACTGAGCGGCTGGATTGGATTCTTCTATAGCTTATTCCAGGCTTCAAGGGTAAGCTTCTCGGTATCTTCTTAGGTAAAACACTTTTCTCTTCAGATGGGTTAAGATGAGAATGGAAGAATAAGGTGAGGATTGGATCTAATTTGTGATCTATGTTTTTAGAGAAAACCTTTCTTAAAAAGAAAGAAAACACATAAGCTCAGCAATGATAAGCACAAACAAATCAACTATTTTGAATAAGGGAAGAATAGAGTTTTTTCAAAGCACAGACTACTCAGATTCGAGGGCTAAGCATAACTACTATTGCTTGGCTCCTGAATTGAGAACTATGCTAAATGCAACTTATGAGCACTAACGTTAAAGCATCACATATGCACTCAAAAGGGAAGAAAACATCAAGCGAAATTTATTTTGAAATGCCCTAGGGGGCCATACAATTAGAGTTTTTCAAAACACGGGTCTACACGATTACCTCTCATACATGCAGGGTTCTAGCCAAAGTGAAGAAAAACTTCACTACCCAATGCATGCAGAAGACTGGGCATAACTAACTCAGACCAGGCAACTTCTCTTCTAGCAAGGCTGGCACACAACTTCAATCTGAGACATCTCCTGGATGGGTCAAGAGGGAGCTGATGTTGATGACTTCTTCTGGCGGCGATTGAGATGGCAGCATGGGGTCGAACTCTTCTTCAAGCTAGACTGGCTCTTGTAGTTCCTCAGAGGGCGGTGGTGCTGATGGGGTGCTTGCAGCTTCTTCTTTGATCTCACGGGACGATGCTGGGATCTTCTTCATGGTGAGGGGCTCAAACAACTCTGGCGGGGGATCTTGGGAGGACTCGGGGTGCTCTTGCTTATCCATAGCCTAAGGGAAGACAGGAATTCCTTCCAAGGCTATGGCTCCTTCTGGGAGTTCCCAAGCCTTCTTATCTCCTCTGATACAGACCAGGTGACCTTCAAGAATCTGGGGAACTTCACCTCTGATGGGTTGAACAGGGTTGGATGAAGCGGGCTCTTGGATCCGCAGGGCTCTACGTTGGTTATGGGTTACCAAGTAGGCCTCCATCAGTTTCTGGACGTGCTCATCCTTAGCTTGCTTTAGGGCTTCAACAGCAATGGCTTCACGACTTTCCAAGGCAGCTACACGGGCTTGAGCTGAGGTGAGATCCACATGGAGCTGACGGTTGCGCTTCTCTGCATCTTCTGCTCGAGTAATCATGTGACGGTGGTGTCGAGCCAAGAAATCATATTGTGCATCCAGGGTGAGCAGGTAGGCAGTGCGGTACATGACTGAGGGGTCGTCCTCAAGCAGCTGCTGACCTTCCAATACACGCATCCTGGCCATCCAAACGGGACGGTCTCTCTGAAAGGGTGGAAAGAATCTGAGCGGTGTGTCAGCCACTTATTCTTCATACAGTTGACATAGGGTCCTCAATGCCTTACGAGCGACGACTTGGCAGGTGTCTTTGAATCTGTGCCCAGCAGCAGTGACACTCCATTCCACAAGGTGCGGACTGGATCCAATGTATACAGTCATGACACACTTCTCTGTGCCATGCTCGACGAATTCACGACCATCATACTCTGGCTGGCTCCTGATTCCAAGGCGGACTGTGCATGCTCTCAGCAACTTGGGGAAACCATCTTCATTCTGGCAAAAGCTGGTTTGGCAGCGAACCTCTATCTGACTTCTGAGAGAAGGAAAGGGGGAAAGCATTTTTGAAATGAAGGGATGAGAGCAAGATTTTTTTTTAAGAAAATAGTTTTGACTCAAAAACTTTTGATCAGGCTAAGGGTTACGTCATGCGGCCAACCTAACAGCTCTGATACCACCTGAAGCGCCCCAATCCTCTAGGACTCAAATGTGATACAATTACTAGTCCCAGGAGGCTAGTAAACACATTTATACATCAGATGATTACAGATCGCTTAAACGAGACAAACCTATAAAGGTGGCGATCAACTTTAAGAGTTGGTCCACAACTCGGGACATATCATCAGAGTGGGGCTGAAGCAGCCCGATATACGCAGCGAAGCAATTCAGCGGTCCAACAGCCACAGGCAAGGTTGGGAACAGTCGTAACTCTTACCCGATCTCCTTTTCTGAAAAACAACAAATAAGCAAGGGTGAGTACAAACGTACTCAGCAGCCCACCTTCACCCGCGGAATGAGGAAATCAGATATAATGCATGGAATATGTGGAGCTCAGGATATTTTGCAGAAACAGCAATATTTTATGCAGGGTTGTTTTGTAAAACATTTTGTATTTTTCAAAGCGCATCCTCTCCCAAAGGAGCAGGAAGTTTTTCAGTATAGAACAAAATCCCCTGGACTAAACCATCCAGGTATCTCAGCAGTTTCCCACTGGTTTTTATTTTCAAAAATAGCTACTGGACTTCCCGTCCACCATAGCTCACGGCTAAACCGCCGGACCTTTTAAAAACCACTTTTCTCAAACGCACCTTTTTTGAAAACAAAACATTAATTGCCATACCATACCAGACTCGTCCATTCCTGTGGACACAGACTATTCGAATAGGTTTGAAACTCTGCGCAGAGGGGTACACTTTACCCACTAGTCCGGTTTCTACGATCTCACCGTCGTGAGACCCGAATGCCGAATCTCTTTCTTTCCTCGCACGTCCTAACCTTAACGGTTATACCCGAAGGAGTCAGGCCACCGCCATGCCCAAACCAGACAAAACATTCCCCCTCCTTATCCTCCCGGTGCTCCCCAGCCTTCATAACCCTGGGGTTGGACCGTACGAGTTCAGATTGAGTGACTGCCCACACAGTCTCGAGTGGTTGTACTTATCATGAGTATAGGTAGTGAAGGATGACAAATCGGTCCTTATATGAGGGAACAATCCTTCTGCTCATGCCTAAACCAGCTGAGCCATCACCTTAGGCCCTCGCCTAAACCAGGGAGTCCCTGATCATCCCTACTCAAAGGTGGTAAGGGTGAAAACCCTTCATCAAACACATTTTGAAAAGTATTTTTTTTGAAAACTCACACCATTTGTGGCGGAACTGCCCGAATTATTCCAACTTAAGTGCCTAAGTCCGACCTTAGAGGCTAGACCACACTTAAATGGGAATAACCCGTCAATCCCTCGGATCTAGTCCGACGCGGCCACTGACAGGATCAAGTACCACAGTCTCACTCGATGGTGAGTCACAGAGCAAATACAATAAAGCATAAAACCAGGCATGGAAGAGTATTAAATTATTACATCACCATTGTCACCATCGGAGTTTTCGCAAAAGTAACCATCATTGTTTTTGAAGTGCAGCGGAGATAAACTAACGATAAATAAATGGAGAGATGGGGAAGCCTATCCCATCACTCCTCATGCTCCTCCTCAGCCGAGGCGGGGTCCCACTCAACAGTCCAACCCGGTGGTAAGGTGGACGGCCAAGTCACTCCAGCAACCATGTCCTCCAGAGAACCTGTAAAAATTATGCCACAAGCAAGGCTGAGTATACTAATACTCAGCTAAACTTACCCGGTGTGAGGAAACTACTCCTCTACCTCTAGACATGCAGCTGTTTGGCTGTGGGGTTTGGTTGCCAAAAGCACTAGCTGAGTTTCTAAATCAAGATTTTAACTTAATCAAAATTAAGTGTGACTCTCTTAAGGCTAAAAGTGTACTATCTATTCATACATAGTAGCAAGCATTATTAGCAATCAACAGTTTGTATCATCTCAACCAGTTCCACTTGTTACTCAATGTAGCAGCATGGATCAAGCAGTCTCATTAGCTGCGAGAAGCAGACGATTCGAATCGAGTTTTTATCCTTGCAAGGTAAACCTAAACACACGACATGCAGGGGCACTTCGTCCCCACACATATCAACCGTCCCCATCGATTCCCTAGCAGCAGATCAGGTCTCACCGCCTTGGCGTACAATGCCTCACTGACCCCGACTGGCCGTCGTGCAGTGACAGCACTTGTACCCACCATAACCGGAATGGGAGACTACGTCTCAGGTCGCGTGAGGGGGTATGTCCACTGGTAGGTTCAATCAGGTACTAGGTTTACCGATTTACCATATTTCTCGGTATGTGCTTAGTACATTCAAACGCTTGAGTCACGGTACCACACCTTAATCCTTAATCAACTTTTTATCCCGTGAACAACCAATCCCCATGGATTGTTGCCCACAAACCAACCTCAATATGATAAGAAGGTGGATACAGCCAATTCCTGACCTCGCGCGAGTGCTAGAAAAATCACTCGACTTCTACCGAGATCCTAATTAATAAAGCAGCTACTCGACCTAGCATACTAGTATTCATCTCAATAGGATTCCTGAGATCATGCAACTAGGGTTTCAAACAATTCCTACACTTAAGTGCACAAACAATCCTACAAACATTAAGTGTAGTAAAGTAGCATAAATAACAGGTTATGCATAAAAACCGGGGCTTGCCTTCCAAAGCAGTGGCAGGCAGGTCCTCTGGTGCAGGCTCTGGTGCTGGGTCTGGGGCAACCTCCTGGGTAGCTCCTTGCTCCGGCACGAGGACGTACTCTCCGTCAGCAAGATTACAGTCTATCGAAATGCAATGAACATGTATGTCATGATTATGCAAGATTTAAGAACATTAAGCTACAGAAATTAAGTCAAGAATTAACTTAGGGTTCCTTGGCTGCGTGGGTCTTCTAGTGGTATACATAGACTTATTACCTTTTAGGTTTAGGTTTTCTTTTAAGATAACATATTGGATTTGTATTGCCTTTATAGATTTCAGTGGACAATTATAAAGGTCTTAGGAGGACATTAAATTCCATCATCCATTTTCCTTTCTTAATTTCCATCTAGGGTTTCTAGTAGGGGTTTGAACTATGACAGTAGTTTAAAAATTTCCAAAAATTTTGTAAAAATTACAGTGGGTTGTCACTGGCTATTCTAGCTTGTTTTGATAATGTGAGGCTTAAAGTACAAAAGCTAGGCTTTAAACAAAAATAAAAATAGTTAGGCAAAATGGGCCACTTTACCCTACAAGTCCTTTATTAAAGTGGGTTCTGACCTAAGGGTTATTTTTGTTGGCCTCTAGTAGTGATAAAAAGCTCTTGTACCAAAAATGGCAGAGAGCAACATGGTGGTTAATTAATGATGGATTTGTAAAGTTTGGTGCACAAAGGGTGATTAGAACTAACTTGTTATTTGAAAAATATCAAACAACAGATTTCAGATTTTTCTTAAGTTCTTATTATCAAAACATTAGTTATCCTAAGGTTTGGGGAGGTTTCACCTTAGGGTCATTTTTGTAGGGTTTTTCTAAGTTATCCTTATTTTATTAGTTTAAAAGGTAGCTTCCTTATTTTACACTACAACAGGGCATGATACATTTTTCTAGTGAACTACATTGACTAAATGTCTCAACAAAAATAGGGGTGCTCTCTGGTTCATTATTTATATTACTTTTTCTATTTTCCTTAAACTTAAGCATATTATGGAATAAGGGGTAAAACTAACTTAATGTAATGGACAGAGAGGTTTAACATTTTTAACTAGGTCAGTAGGTAGATATAAACTCCTCCAAATTTTTCTAACCCTAGTTAAATAGTACAACTATTTTTCTTGCTATTATTAAGCTTTTGGCCAAAACTGAAAATAAATCAGAACCTTATATTTTTCTCTAGTACTTATGGGTTTTATATTTTTCTTAGACAGGTTATATTATTTAGAGTCTGGCAAAATTTGTTTGACCAAATTTGGATAAACCAAACAGAAGTTATGGGTTTTTAAAGTTTCTGTTTGAATTTAAAACATGTTTTAATTAGGTTTTTCTGAAAAACGCAGTTTGCGCCGAGACCCCTAGGTTTAAACTGAATCCAACCTCACAGATCTGCCCTTACGCCACTATTCCCTTGAGTCTTTGGCTTTACACTTAACCCCCCAGGGTTTCTCTCCCTCACACCCGCGGTCCCTCCCCCAACTGGAACAGTAACCGCGGAGAAGGAAAGAATGGCGCGGCTTACCGGCGGCGAGGGAGGTCCGGCGAAGGGCAGGGTTCGCTCGGGGAGGTTCTGGCGATCACGTCGAGGTACGGCTCGTCGTCGGAGATGGCCGGAATCGCCCGGACCACGAGCGCAGGCGGGCGAGCTCGTCGGCGGCGTGGGCTCCGGCCTATCCACGGCGGTACAGTTCAATCCAAGGGCATAGGGAGCTTCATGGAGGTCTAAGGAGTCTAACCGTGCAAGGAATCGGAGAGAGACTCACTGTGTGCCTCGGTCCACGGTTGCCGGCGGTCGGGTGGAGTCCGGTGAGCGCGATTCGGCTACTCCGGCGAAGCAGAGCCCGATTCCTGGCCCGGGGAGCTTCACTGGCGGGTGTACACTCGTGTCCGAGGGTTGGGTGGGACGGCGGAAGGCTAGGCTGGCCGGTCTACGGCGGCGGTGGCTCGAGTGGCCGCGGGCACGTCGCGCACAGGCAGACGGCGGCGAACTGAGCTCCGGTGAGACTTGGGTGCGTGCGGAGGGGTACGGCCAAGGTTCTTGGGCGTTTTATAGGCGCGGACGCGGACCAGGGCGCTGGCTTGGCTCGGGCGCGGCGCGGGGCTCGCGGGGGCGCGCGCGGGCGTGCTCTGGCGCGGCAGAACGCGTCGAACACGTGGCGGTTTGTTTCTTCCAGTGTTCAAATGTCGACAGAGGTCGCAAACGTGCGAATCTTTGCAAAGGTTCGGCGCAGACCTCTTCCTGGCACCTAGGGCTGTCACTCAACTGTGAGAAGTCGGGGCAGATACGGCCTAGGGAGGGAGATCTTTGGATGCCAAAACAGGTGTGTCTCACTGGGCACTTCGCGACAAAAGCCATGCCATGGCATGTCAAACGTCCGAGTCTCGGGCTCAACTTTTTCCAGTGGGTGCCCCAGGTTGTATGCTACGTTTTTGGTATAGATCACAAGTGGATTTGATGCCATCTTCAAGGTGAACACGGCTGATCCTTAAACTAGGGTCAAAAATGGACTTAGAGAGGAATAGAGAGCTCTAGCTCTCTCTCCACTTAAAGATTTGATTTGAGGTTTCACCAGGGGCCTTTTTGCAATAATTCCCTCCCCTAATTGCTGGTTACAAGGCTACTTAAGGTTTGGGTAAATGTTACTCATGTTTTGCACACTTGCCCACTCTCTTTTCCCTCTTTTCTAGGGTTTTGGGAGATAGGGTTTAAGAGAGATCTAGGGTTCTTCTCCCCTCTCATCCAAGAGAATAAGTGTGCAAGGATTGGAGTAATGCTTTTGGTTACTCACCATCCTTGGTTAACCTCTAGCTTTCCAAGGCCCTTATGCTTTTATTCATTAAGTCCCTCCACAGGTGCTCATATCCTTCAATAGCAAAGTGGGCTCTAGCCATGGTAACACCTGGGGTGTTACAGCCCTCCCCCCTTAAAGGAATCTCGTCCCGAGATTTTAGGTGGAGTCCCTTGGAGGGATGCTTTGAAGGTGTGTTGGTGCTACTTCCCCCCCCCCCCTTAAACTCAAGTTCCACTTTCTTAACTGTTCTTCGAATGTCATCCTCTTTGCAACTTCAGAAGGAAGCCCTTCTTAAGTTAAGTCCATAACTTAGACTATCCTTGTTATCTAAGTTTCTCTTATAATTGACTTCAAAGGGCAGGTGGGGGGGTGGGGTTCTGGGTTACATACCGATTTCTTTGGGCAGAAAGTCGGGGAAGCGAGAGCGTAGAAACTCCTCCGTCTCCCATGTAGCTTCTTCTGCTGAATGATGACTCCACTGAACCTTATACATTTTGATTGACCTTGCCCGAGTTGATCTTTCCTTCTGATCCAATACCTTGACGGGGTACTCTTGGTAGGACAAGTCTGGTTCTATCTCAATGTCTGGTTCTGGTAGCACTTCAGTGGGTAGACGAACACATTTCCGCAGCTGAGATACATGGAACACATTGTGGACTGCTGACAAATGGGGTGGCAATTCCAATTGGTAAGCTACGGGTCCACAAATTTCCTTGATCTTATATGGTCCAATGTAACGAGGGGCCAACTTGCCCTTGATCCCAAATCTCCGGATACCCTTGGTTGGTGATACCTTAAGATAGACATGATCTCCCACCGCAAACTGTAGAGGCTTCCGCCTCTCGTCATGATAACTCTTTTGCCTGGCCTGAGCAGCTTCCAAGTTCTTCCTGATGACTCTGACCTTTCTCTCTGCTTCAATTACCAAATCTGGCCCAAATATTTCCCTTTCTCCTGCTTGAGACCAATTCAGCGGGGTTCTGCATCTTCTCCCGTACAAAGCCTCAAAAGGTGCCATTTTCAGACTGGACTGATAGCTGTTATTGTAAGAAAACTCTGCCAAGGAAAGACACTTATCCCAATCCTTCCCATAATGCAGTGCATAAGCCCTCAACATATCTTCTAAAATCTGGTTCACCCTTTCTGTTTGGCCATCTGTTTGAGGGTGATACGCTGAGCTTCGGATTACGTGGGTCCCAAGTGATTCTTGTAATTGCTCCCAAAAGCGTGCCACAAAAGGTGCTCCTCGGTCAGAGACTATGGTCCTTGGTATCCCATGCAGACGAACTATCTGGTCGATGTAAATTTCCGCATACTTCTCCGTCCGGTGGGTGGTGTGCACTGGCAAGAAATGAGCAGTCTTGGTCAATCTGTCCACAATAACCCATATGGAATCATGGTGCCTGGAGGTATTGGGTAATCCCACTATGAAGTCCATGCAAACGTCCTCCCATTTCCAAGATGGTATGGGAAGGGGTTGCAAAGGGCCTGCTGCTTTCAGATGACTAGCTTTTACCCTCTGACAAGTGTCACATTCTGAAACGTACTTGGCAATTTCCCTCTTCATCCTGGTCCACCAATAAAGAGGCCTGAGATCATGGTACATCTTGTTGCTACCCGGGTGCATGGAAAACTTGGATAGATGAGCTTCATCCAATATCTTCCTTCTGAGCTCAGGGTTCTTGGGAACAACCAATCGATCTTCAAACCATAAAGTCCCCTTGCTATCCTGACGGAAACACTTGTATTTCTCGGCCTTCAGCTTGATCATTTCCTTAATAACCTGAACTCCCTTATCCCCAAACTGTGCCTGAGCTATTTGTTCTTGCAATGTGGGCTCCACTGCAATATATTTCACTTCACCGGAAGGAACAACTTCTAGGTTCAGCTTGCACAACTCATCACATAAGGTGGTGATTCTTGCATCCATGTTCATGCAATTACATTGGGCCTTTCGGCTCAAAGCATCTGCCACAACATTTGCCTTGCCAGGATGGTAATGCACCTCCAAATCATAGTCCTTGATTAATTCCAACCATCTTCTCTGCCTCATGTTCAGATCTGCCTGAGTGAAAATGTACTTGAGGCTCTTGTGATCAGTGTAAATGTTATAGTGAGCTCCCATCAAGTAGTGTCTCCATATCTTGAGGGCATGAACTACTGCTGCCAACTCCAGATCATGGGTCGGGTAGTTCTGCTCATGGGGTCTGAGGGCTCGGGAAGCATACGCAATGACCCGGTTATCTTGCATCAAGACACAACCCAATCCTGTACCAGAAGCATCACAATAAACTTCAAATGGCTTGGTATTGTCGGGTTGGGCTAGCACTGGGGCTGTTGTCAAATGTTGCCTCAAGGTATGAAAAGCATCTTCACATTTTTGGCTCCACTCAAATTTGACTCCCTTCTTCAGCAGCTCAGTCATTGGCTTGGCAATTCTGGAGAAATCCGGAATAAATCGTCGGTAGTATCCTGCTAATCCCAGAAAACTTCTGATCTGCTTCACTGTAGTCGGGGGTTTCCAGTCCATCACTTCTTGCACTTTCTCAGGGTCAACTGATATCCCATCCTGAGAGATTGTGTGACCCAAGAATTTTATTTCTTTCAGCCAGAACTCACACTTGGACAACTTAGCATACAACTGATGGTCGCGAAGTCTCTGAAGCACGATATGCAGATGTTTAGTGTGCTCAGCCTCATTCTTGGAATAAACCAGAATGTCATCAATGAAAACAACCACGAACTTATCCAATTCTGGCATGAATACTGAGTTCATCAAGTACATGAAATAAGCCGGGGCATTGGTTAGCCCAAAAGACATTACCAAAAACTCATAGAGCCCATATCTGGTAGAGAAAGCCGTCTTGGGAATGTCACTGGCACGGATCTTGATCTGATGGTAGCCCGAGCGAAGGTCTATCTTGGAGAATACCTTGGCTCCTACCAACTGATCAAACAGAACATCAATGCGGGGTAACGGGTACTTGTTCTTGACAGTCACCGCATTGAGAGGGCGGTAATCAACACACATCCTCAGACTCTCATCCTTCTTCTTCACGAACAAGGCGGGACATCCCCAGGGTGAAGCACTTGGACGAATAAACCCCTTGTCCAATAATTCTTGCAGTTGCTTCTTCAATTCTGCCAACTCCGCGGGAGGCATCCTATAAGGTCTCTTGGAGATAGGAGCCGTTCCGGGTTGCAATTCAATGGCAAACTCAATATTTCTGTCAGGTGGCATTCCTGGCAACTCATCCGGAAAGACATCGGGGTAGTCACAGACTACTGGGATCTTCCTTACTGGAGATTCTGCCATAACAAAGGCACAAGACCGGGTACCACCCTGGTTGGGTAAATACAAAACAGTCTCGCCATAAACAGGGGAATGAATTTCAATGGCTCTGGCTGCAATGTCCAATATTGCCTGATGTTTGGTCAACCAATCAGTTCCCAAGATGATATCCACACTATCCAGTCCCAAAATAAGAAGGTCAGTTTTAATTATCAAACTACCAAACTTTAGAGGTACCTTCATGCTGATTTGGTTAGTGGCAATCCTGCCTCCTGGGGTTGAAATGGTAATAGCCCCGTGGGTGTGGTGAAAAGGCAACTGGCACTTGACACTAAATTTGGCACTGACAAAACTATGCGATGCACCAGAATCAAAAAGAACAGTAGCAGGAAAATTTAAAACTGTAAAGATACCAGTCATGACGGGTGCCCCCTCCGGAATGTCAGCCATTGTAGTGAAGTTCAGCTTGCCCTGCCTCACTTGCACTTTCTGCCTCTTTCCTTGGTTCTGATTAACATTCTGCCCCTGCCTCTGCTGATTCTTGGGGCAATTCTTGGCATAATGCCCAGTGCTGCCACAAGTGAAACACCTGTTATCATTGGCCTGGCGGTACTGCTGCTGCTGATTGTTCCTCTGAGCTGGAAACTGGGCGCGGTTGGGTGCCTGCTGCTGCTGCTGCTGCGGTGGCCTGATCACCCACCTCCCTTGCTGCTGCTGAGGTCCCCTGCTCTGTGAGTCAGACACAATCCTGAAGCGCTGTGGCTGAGACGAGGGTCCTACCATAGGGGTCTTCCTCTTCTTCTCCGCCTGCCGAGCCAAGATGCAGTCCTCCTAGGAGATAGCCATGTTAACCAACTCATTGTAACTGTTGGCCCTGACGGTGTTGAGACGGTCACGGAGCTTGGTGCTGAGCCCCCTCCTGAACCTGTCTCGCTTCTTCTCATCCGTATCTGCATGGTATCCGGCATACTGACACAAATCATTGAAGGCCTGGGCATATTGCAACACTGTCCTGCTGCCCTGAGTGAGTGCCAGAAACTCATTGAGCTTCCGGTCCATGATGCCAGCGGGAATATGATGCCCTCTGAAAGCGGCCTTGAACTCCCTCCACTCCACCTCTCTACCATCTGGCTGCATAGTAAGAAAATGGTCCCACCAAGTCCTTGCGGGTCCGCGAAGCTGCTGGGTGGCGAACCTGACCTTGGTGACCTCTGAGCAAGCCCCATGGAGCAGTGGGAACTTGGATTCTACCACCCTCAACCACACATCTGCATCAAGTGGGTCCTCCGTCCTGGTAAACAATGGTGGCTGGGTGCTGAGAAACTCCTGGTAAGTAGCAGCGACGGGGTGACGCTGATGGTCTCCACCATAATGCTGAGGTGGTGGCTGACGCTGAGCTAGCTGCCTCAGAATCTCATTCTGCTGGGCCATGAGCTCCTGCAGAGTGGGAGGCGGTGGCGGTGGAGGAACGTGCTCATTCTGACCACGGCGCGCTCTCCCAGCCATCTGAAAAAGTCACATGGTTGCTCAATAACACATCTCCAAGATTAAGGTTCGAACATGGTAGGGGAGTCAAAGTAATTTGATAGATTCCAATTAAAACAAACAAAAACATAATCCTTCCGTCCAAATTTAAATTACCATTAATCATCCCTAAACATCCAAAAAAGTTTTAACACTGGTTACATCAAGGATCAAAAGACTCAACTCTACCTAGCCTAGTACCCTAAGGGTGCAAAAGCTAAGCTAGCGGCGAGGAGTCCAACTATCATCAACTTCTAGTATTAGTCTGGCATCTAGTGAGCGAACGAGGCAACGCTGGACTCGGGGGAAGGTGGTCTCCCTGAGCCAGCGGTGTCTACACTGGAGGCAGGCTCATCTCCTCCCTCAATGTCAACGTCCTCGTCAGCCTCCGCATCATGGATCTCTTGGTGATGCATGTCCAGATGCGCATTAGCCTCTGCTAGCTGCTGCTGGGTGTTGAGGAGCTGATCCTCGAGGACCTCGATGGTATTCTCCCTGGTGCCCACTAGCTCCTCCAACTCATGAATCTCGTCAGTCAGCTGCTCCACCTGTAAATCTTTCTCCACCAGCTCCTGGGATAAATCCACCACGAGCTCCTCCCTGTTATCCAGGGTGATCTTGGTGGCCTCCAGTAACGCCATCAGGTGGGACATGGCCTCCCCACGCATCACTTGCAGACGATACAGAGCATTCATGCATCGTACCGACAAGTGAGCGGTGTGGCCTGGGTAGAGAGCCCAGATGTCCTTAGCATGCTCCACCCGATCCTTCCACATCGGGTCGTCCTCCTTTTCCGCAGGGAACAACCCAATGGGGTGAGTAGCCAGCTCCAAGGGGTGAAATCCACAGAAGGTGGTCAGTCCATGCAGAGCGATAGCCTCAATAGTGTCCTCAGCCCGGTATCCATAGGACTCGGAGTCCAGTGAACGCCAGCCTGGCTGCAGGGGATGAGGCTCCAAAGTCATCCTCACCCGACAGCGAGGTACCCGGTGCTTCTCGAACTGCTGCACCGCGTACTGAGGGGGTGTCAAATATCCTGCCCCCTGAAGTACTTCCCACAAGATGCGGGGAAAACCCTCTCGTGCAAGTCCGTCAGTGTGGGTCAGTGCATCTCCATCCTCGGAGGATCCGTGGGAAGTCATCTGTGCACGGTTAAGCGTAAGCAAAGAAAAAGAAGTACAAAAAGAACAAGGGAAAACAAAACTCAGCCTGCCTCTAGTTAGAAGAAAAAGGTATTGGGGACCTAGTTGGCTGCTATCTCATTTTTAAGTCCTTTTACTTAGTTATTCATTTACTTAATTAAGAATGCATGCATGCTCGTCCTGAACGACCTCACAAGAAAAATAAAAGGAACAGGGAAGAACTCCCATCCTGTAGGGCCTAGTTAATTAGCCACCTAGCTACCCTTCTATTATCCTAAGGCTTCACGTCCTAGGTCTATCCTGCTCGCCCTACTATCTATCCAACATTGTTTCTATCAAGTTTTACTTTTAGAAAAGGGATGGTATTCATGTTTTATTGATTCCTCTGTGGTGGTACAAGCTCCGATACCAGCTGTGGCGGAACTGCCCGAATTATTCCAACTTAAGTGCCTAAGTCCGACCTTAGAGGCTAGACCACACTTAAATGGGAATAACCCGTCAATCCCTCGGATCTAGTCCGACGCGGCCACTGACAGGATCAAGTACCACAGTCTCACTCGATGGTGAGTCACAGAGCAAATACAATAAAGCATAAAACCAGGCATGGAAGAGTATTAAATTATTACATCACCATTGTCACCATCGGAGTTTTCGCAAAAGTAACCATCATTGTTTTTGAAGTGCAGCGGAGATAAACTAACGATAAATAAATGGAGAGATGGGGAAGCCTATCCCATCACTCCTCATGCTCCTCCTCAGCCGAGGCGGGGTCCCACTCAACAGTCCAACCCGGTGGTAAGGTGGACGGCCAAGTCACTCCAGCAACCATGTCCTCCAGAGAACCTGTAAAAATTATGCCACAAGCAAGGCTGAGTATACTAATACTCAGCTAAACTTACCCGGTGTGAGGAAACTACTCCTCTACCTCTAGACATGCAGCTGTTTGGCTGTGGGGTTTGGTTGCCAAAAGCACTAGCTGAGTTTCTAAATCAAGATTTTAACTTAATCAAAATTAAGTGTGACTCTCTTAAGGCTAAAAGTGTACTATCTATTCATACATAGTAGCAAGCATTATTAGCAATCAACAGTTTGTATCATCTCAACCAGTTCCACTTGTTACTCAATGTAGCAGCATGGATCAAGCAGTCTCATTAGCTGCGAGAAGCAGACGATTCGAATCAAGTTTTTATCCTTGCAAGGTAAACCTAAACACACGACATGCAGGGGCACTTCGTCCCCACACATATCAACCGTCCCCATCGATTCCCTGGCAGCAGATCAGGTCTCACCGCCTTGGCGTACAATGCCTCACTGACCCCGACTGGCCGTCGTGCAGTGACAGCACTTGTACCCACCATAACCGGAATGGGAGACTACGTCTCAGGTCGCGTGAGGGGTATGTCCACTGGCAGGTTCAATCAGGTACTAGGTTTACCGATTTACCATATTTCTCGGTATGTGCTTAGTACATTCAAACGCTTGACTCACGGTACCACACCTTAATCCTTAATCAACTTTTTATCTCGTGAACAACCAATCCCCATGGATTGTTGCCCACAAACCAACCTCAATATGATAAGAAGGTGGATACAGCCAATTCCTGACCTCGCGCGAGTGCTAGAAAAATCACTCGACTTCTACCGAGATCCTAATTAATAAAGCAGCTACTCGACCTAGCATACTAGTATTCATCTCAATAGGATTCCTGAGATCATGCAACTAGGGTTTCAAACAATTCCTACACTTAAGTGCACAAACAATCCTACAAATAGGGATGGATCCGGATATTTATTCGGATGTCAATTTTTTGGTCTTCTTTCTTCGATTGTGAACAAATAACATATAGAATTTGATATGTAAATTTATATTCTTGTTTTTAGCATTGAAGCTATTAATCTTCACAAAAAATAAACATTAAATTCGTTCTAGATATTTTTAAATAATTGATATAAAATTCGGATGTCTATCCGAATACGGATTCGGATGTTTTTTCATCTTTTTTGTTGTATGGAGAAAATAATGTACATAAAAAATTATACAAAAAATTATTTAAATACTTCATAATATTCTTCATAACATTGCCAAAAATTAGCTTTAAATTATATGTATACCTATGCTAAAATATTAGATTTGTGATACAATTCGGATGTTTTAGGAACATCCCTACCTACAAACATTAAGTGTAGTAAAGTAGCATAAATAACAGGTTATGCATAAAAACCGGGGCTTGCCTTCCAAAGCAGTGGCAGGCAGGTCCTCTGGTGCAGGCTCTGGTGCTGGGTCTGGGGCAACCTCCTGGGTAGCTCCTTGCTCCGGCACGAGGACGTACTCTTCGTCAGCAAGATTACAGTCTATCGAAATGCAATGAACATGTATGTCATGATTATGCAAGATTTAAGAACATTAAGCTACAGAAATTAAGTCAAGAATTAACTTAGGGTTCCTTGGCTGCGTGGGTCTTCTAGTGGTATACATAGACTTATTACCTTTTAGGTTTAGGTTATCTTTTAAGATAACATATTGGATTTGTATTGCCTTTATAGATTTCAGTGGACAATTATAAAGGTCTTAGGAGGACATTAAATTCCATCATCCATTTTCCTTTCTTAATTTCCATCTAGGGTTTCTAGTAGGGGTTTGAACTATGACAGTAGTTTAAAAATTTCCAAAAATTTTGTAAAAATTACAGTGGGTTGTCACTGGCTATTCTAGCTTGTTTTGATAATGTGAGGCTTAAAGTACAAAAGCTAGGCTTTAAACAAAAATAACAATAGTTAGGCAAAATGGGCCACTTTACCCTACAAGTCCTTTATTAAAGTGGGTTCTGACCTAAGGGTTATTTTTGTTGGCCTCTAGTAGTGATAAAAAGCTCTTGTACCAAAAATGGCAGAGAGCAACATGGTGGTTAATTAATGATGGATTTGTAAAGTTTGGTGCACAAAGGGTGATTAGAACTAACTTGTTATTTGAAAAATATCAAACAACAGATTTCAGATTTTTCTTAAGTTCTTATTATCAAAACATTAGTTATCCTAAGGTTTGGGGAGGTTTCACCTTAGGGTCATTTTTGTAGGGTTTTTCTAAGTTATCCTTATTTTATTAGTTTAAAAGGTAGCTTCCTTATTTTACACTACAACAGGGCATGATACATTTTTCCAGTGAACTACATTGACTAAATGTCTCAACAAAAATAGGGGTGCTCTCTGGTTCATTATTTATATTACTTTTTCTATTTTCCTTAAACTTAAGCATATTATGGAATAAGGGGTAAAACTAACTTAATGTAATGGACAGAGAGGTTTAACATTTTTAACTAGGTCAGTAGGTAGATATAAACTCCTCCAAATTTTTCTAACCCTAGTTAAATAGTACAACTATTTTTCTTGCTATTATTAAGCTTTTGGCCAAAACTGAAAATAAATCAGAACCTTATATTTTTCTCTAGTACTTATGGGTTTTATATTTTTCTTAGACAGGTTATATTATTTAGAGTCTGGCAAAATTTGTTTGACCAAATTTGGATAAACCAAACAGAAGTTATGGGTTTTTAAAGTTTCTGTTTGAATTTAAAACATGTTTTAATTAGGTTTTTCTGAAAAACGCAGTTTGCGCCGAGACCCCTAGGTTTAAACTGAATCCAACCTCACAGATCTGCCCTTACGCCACTATTCCCTTGAGTCTTTGGCTTTACACTTAACCCCCCAGGGTTTCTCTCCCTCACACCCGCGTTCCCTCCCCCAACTGGAACAGTAACCGCGGAGAAGGAAAGAATGGCGCGGCTTACCGGCGGCGAGGGAGGTCCGGCGAAGGGCAGGGTTCGCTCGGGGAGGTTCTGGCGATCACGTCGAGGTACGGCTCGTCGTCGGAGATGGCCGGAATCGCCCGGACCACGAGCGCAGGCGGGCGAGCTCGTCGGCGGCGTGGGCTCCGGCCTATCCACGGCGGTACAGTTCAATCCAAGGGCATAGGGAGCTTCATGGAGGTCTAAGGAGTCTAACCGTGCAAGGAATCGGAGAGAGACTCACTGTGTGCCTCGGTCCACGGTTGCCGGCGGTCGGGTGGAGTCCGGTGAGCGCGATTCGGCTACTCCGGCGAAGCAGAGCCCGATTCCTGGCCCGGGGAGCTTCACTGGCGGGTGTACACTCGTGTCCGAGGGTTGGGTGGGACGGCGGAAGGCTGGGCTGGCCGGTCTACGGCGGCGGTGGCTCGAGTGGCCGCGGGCACGTCGCGCACAGGCAGACGGCGGCGAACTGAGCTCCGGTGAGACTTGGGTGCGTGCGGAGGGGTACGGCCAAGGTTCTTGGGCGTTTTATAGGCGCGGACGCGGACCAGGGCGCTGGCTTGGCTCGGGCGCGGCGCGGGGCTCGCGGGGGCGCGCGCGGGCGTGCTCTGGCGCGGCAGAACGCGTCGAACACGTGGCGGTTTGTTTCTTCCAGTGTTCAAATGTCGACAGAGGTCGCAAACGTGCGAATCTTTGCAAAGGTTCGGCGCAGACCTCTTCCTGGCACCTAGGGCTGTCACTCAACTGTGAGAAGTCGGGGCAGATACGGCCTAGGGAGGGAGATCTTTGGATGCCAAAACAGGTGTGTCTCACTGGGCACTTCGCGACAAAAGCCATGCCATGGCATGTCAAACGTCCGAGTCTCGGGCTCAACTTTTTCCAGTGGGTGCCCCAGGTTGTATGCTACGTTTTTGGTATAGATCACAAGTGGATTTGATGCCATCTTCAAGGTGAACACGGCTGATCCTTAAACTAGGGTCAAAAATGGACTTAGAGAGGAATAGAGAGCTCTAGCTCTCTCTCCACTTAAAGATTTGATTTGAGGTTTCACCAGGGGCCTTTTTGCAATAATTCCCTCCCCTAATTGCTGGTTACAAGGCTACTTAAGGTTTGGGTAAATGTTACTCATGTTTTGCACACTTGCCCACTCTCTTTTCCCTCTTTTCTAGGGTTTTGGGAGATAGGGTTTAAGAGAGATCTAGGGTTCTTCTCCCCTCTCATCCAAGAGAATAAGTGTGCAAGGATTGGAGTAATGCTTTTGGTTACTCACCATCCTTGGTTAACCTCTAGCTTTCCAAGGCCCTTATGCTTTTATTCATTAAGTCCCTCCACAGGTGCTCATATCCTTCAATAGCAAAGTGGGCTCTAGCCATGGTAACACCTGGGGTGTTACACCATTCCTCACATCATTTGTAACAATTATATCAGGGATTGATTGCGGCAAACGGCTAGGTGGCCATAATAACTTGTCTCAAAATCATATTATGCATAAAATAACAGGCTGAGGGTTGTGGTTGAAAAATCATAGGTAATTTATGCATCAAAGGGATCCAGTGAGCTTGTCGTGCTTATCGGGCGAAGGGGGAAGGGGAGCTCACGGAACTAGCTTCTAGCTCCACTGCCTGGCGTAGACTTGCAGATCTGGCCTCCACGAGATGGCACGAACGCTCCGATAACTATGCAACATGAACAAGCAAACAACAAACCAGCAAGTATACCAACAAATATTTAGTATAGTGGTCAAAATAGCGATATATGGATGGGCAGAGTCTTGAGTAGAATCTGTGTCATGTGGTGTTGAGGTACTACTAGTGGTGGAGCGGAGGTGCTTACCAGGAGGGTGGACTGGAGGCGAAGCGACACTGTGCGTGTAGCCAGCAGAGCGGAGTAACTGAGTGGGTGGGGTGTTTGCCTTGGCTGAGGGTGTTGAGTGTGTGGAGTGGGAGAGGGTAGCTTGGTGTATTTATAGCTGGGTGTATGTGGTGTAGCTCAGTGAAGTTCACTATTGGTGAGAATAGTGATGAAAGAATCGTCTGACTTAGCATGGACAGGAGAGTTATAGGCAGAATATGGGACAAGAGTATTTTGGGAGTTTTCTGGAATATGAACCATGTTTAAGGGATGACATGGTTGGATAGAGAATAGTTTGACAAGAATTTTAGAAACAAGAATGACTGAAATCTGAGTTTGGATGGAGGAGTTTTGGATTTTATAATCATAGGGAGAAAAAGAAAAGGAAAGAAATATTCTAGAATTTGAATATTTAGAGATATTTGGAAAATCAAAAATACAAATGTATTTTTGAGCGGGGTGCGAGGAATTATTTTTGGGCTGTTCTTGGGCAGAGGTTTATGTTGGTGGAAACTGTTCCTACCTACTGTGTCACATCAGACAACAGTAAGGCTGGACCCAAATAGCTGGGATGTTGTGGTATTCTAGTCCAAGTGGGTTGTGGTATCTTGGGTCAGGTTTTATAGGATTGAAGACGTATCCATACAAACATGGTACACCTTTCTTTTTGGAAGTCTGGCTTGAAAGAATCCTAAAGTTAAGCGTGCTCAACTTGGAGAAATCTGGGATGGGTGACCAGATGGGAAGTTCTCTACTGGAAGGAAAATCACAGTCACCAGAGTTCGTATAACTGGAATATGGGTCTGGCTGGTCTTAGGTGGACTGGACAGCATGATGGATGAGTAGTTGAAATTTGGGGTGATCAGACGATCGATGAATAGTAACGATGAATAGTAACGATGAATAGTGATGGTGAATAGTTCATATGAACAAACGATGAATGATGAATAGTGACGATGAACGAACGATAAACGATGAATAGGAACTATGAACGAACGATGAACGATCGAATGATCGAACGAACGAACGATCGGAATTTTGGCAGCATAACGGCAGGAAAAAGATTATTTGGACGAACGAACGGACGAACGATCGAACGATCGGACGAACGGACGAACGAACCATGAACGATCGAACGAACGATCGAACGATCGGACGAACGAACGAACAAACTAAGAACAGGTGGACGAACGATCGTTGTGCTTGTGTGGGAAGTGGAGTGGGTGTGGGCGTGTGGGGGGGAGGGAGTTGCCATGAAATGGCTGGGGGTGGGATGAGAGGAGGCCCTTGCCCCTCTATTTATAGCCATGGTGGGGGATTAGGGGGAGGGATGAGAGGATTAGTGGGAGGATGAGAGGATTAGTGGGAGATTAGCATGGATTTGTCTTATATGAGTGTAATTAGCTTGTAGAGCACACCGTATGACACCGAAGGCATACGTATACGTATGAGCATGAGGAAAGTTATGGAGAAAATATTTGTAGGGACTTGAAAAATGATTCTGAAGGTATTTCTCAGGAAGAAAAATACTTGGAGATATATCGGTGGAATATTTGGGCAGTATTTCTGAAAGAGTTTGATGGTGATCACTGTGGAAATATTTGTAGGATATTTTGAGGAGGATTTTGGAGAGAATATAGACCACTATAATTTTATTTGTTGATCTCAACTCGCAAACAAATATTTTGAAATGAAATTTGAAATTCATTTTGAATTTAGAGCGAGTTTGAGGAAATTCCAAGATTTGAATTTTTGGGATGCTACAATACACCTGGTTGAAAATTTAGACTTGACAATGCTTACAACCTCTTGCATTCACATGCTCTTAAATGAAACTCGTGTTCCACTAGAAATTCCCCAAAAAATAATCAAATATAAGTTTAATTCTACATTTGGCATGATGAGTGACTGTTGTAAGGGGTAGTTCACCTTGTGTATTCTTGACTAGCACTTGGTTGATTTCCTGCTTACATATGCTTAGTGTTGTTTTAGTGGTCAACTTCTCTTTCTTGATATGCTTAAAACTAATTCAAATGCTTATCGTTTACATATCTTGTGCATATGATCAGTTTGAACACCTGCTAGCACATGCATATATTGCAGCTCACATTGTACCACACCACTTAAAGCTTTGTTGCATTCTCGTTGCTATACTCCTGAAGCTCTTGCATTTTCTGTACCTCATTCTACTCTCTTGCATATCTTAGGAGGAGATTTCTTTTTGAGGGGGAGTTGTTATTTTTGTGCATCTATGTGGTTCTTGCCGAGTGTGTGTATCAACACGGAGGAGAATTTTGGAGGGGGGTCATACCCACACAAATCTTGTTGGGGATGCATGAATTTCTTTGTGAGGTTATGAGTACTTATGGGGAGTTGACTTTGATAGGGGAAGTTTTTGAGATATGTGTTTTGCTAGTTGTGTTGAGTCATTTGCCTCTTTTTTGGAGGAACTAGCTTTTTTCAGCTATGCTGCTGTATTTGCTTCGTGTTGAGCCGATGCCCATATCTTAGGGGACCAAGCTTTGCTCACTTTCATGACTTGCATTTGGCCTTTCTGTAGCTTCTTGTCATTTGAATGGGTTTCTCCTTAGTTTTTCTCTCTTCTGCTGATTTTTGTGTTTCTACGGTGGTGTTGACAATGTACTCGTCAAGGGGAGATTGCAAACACAAGGTTGGCATGTGCCCTTGTGTTTGGGTTGTGTTGAGTTGTTGTCAACTATCGGGGAAATGATCCTCGGGCCCCTAGGGCCCATTAGTTAGTAGAAGGGCGTGGGAGAGGTCTAACCCAGATGGACCCACCCTGGATAAGCACGAAGCACAGAACAGAGGGTCAGGTGAGACCGTGAGAGTGTGAGGCGGAGCCGCAAGGGGTCGGGTGGATCAAGGGGAAGCCCCTCGAGTGGACTCCACGCCTAACCAGGACTGACCTGTTGTGCCAAATTAACCACGCCTGGCGGCGAGCCATAGAGGGTGAGTTGGTCCACCTACCAATCATAACCCATGGGCCCTAGGCTTGCGGTACACTCATGGCCTATCAAGCCAATGTCTGAGCGCGCTGGTCGCCTACAGGCCCTACAAACACGACGAGCCGTGCCGAGAGCCAAGCTATGGCGCCTAGGGGTTGGTGCGGCATATAGACGACAATGATGATGTTGGGACTCTTCGCTGCCCATGCCTCCCTCCATAAAGAGTACGACCAAGGAGGACCAGATGACCTGGGCACGAATGGACAAATATGACTTTACCAAGGTAAAACGTCTCGTTTTACCACAACGCAGTAGCTCCTTCCTTGGGAAGCTACCGATAGCCGACCCCCACCTTGGCCTATAAAGGGGGGGTCGGCCAGAGCACGAGGATGGATGCATAGGAGAGATGCATATGAAACGGCTAACATACACTATCATCGAGACTAGAAGACCCGGAGATCGGAGCCAAGGCACGACAGACCACGACGTCCAAGGCTTAGCTTAGAACTCTAGTCACTTAGTCTTCAGGTCTAAAAGGATCACGATGCCCAAGAGGGGGGTGAATTGGGCTTTTCTAAAAATCAACACTAATTAAACCCTAAGCAAGAGCCCAACTTCACCCCAACAACTAGCACTAAGAGAATAATGCTAGAAATACAACAATGCTAAGTCAATACTTCAAATACTTGCTAAACAAATACACAATAATGTAAGATGCTTGAATTAAGTGCGGAATGTAAAGCAAGGTTTAGAAGACTCCTCCAATTTTTCCCGAGGTATCGAAGAGTCGACACTCTCCACTAGTCCTCGTTGGAGCACCCGCGCAAGGGTATCGCTCCCCCTTGGGCCTCGCAAGAACCAAGTGCTCACTACGAGATGATCCTTTGCCACTCCGGCGCGGTAGATCCCTCACGACCGCTTACAAACTTGAGTCGGGTCACCAACAAGATCTCCACGGTGATCACCGAGCTCCCAACGCCACCAAGCCATCTAGGTGATGCCGATCACCAAGAGTAACAAGCCGTAGACTTTTGCTTGACCAAGAGAAGCCTAATGCAAGTGGTGTGTGTTCTAGGTGGCTCTCGCTAGCGCTAATGAGGTCCAAATGCAGGATTGAGATTCTCTAATCTCCTCACTAGGCTTTTGGTGCTTGCAATGCTCTTCTAATGTGTAGGAATTAATGTGGGCACCAAGACATTGAATATGGTGGGTGGAGGGGGTATAAATAGTCGTCACCCACCAACTAGCCGTTGCAAGCAGTGTTTTGCGCATGGGCGCACCGGACAGTCCGGTGCGCCAACGGTGCGCCACCGGTGCGCTAACGGTTGACTGCAACGACTAGTTCTGACATCTAGCTGTTGGGCTGATGGCACACCAGATAGTGAACAGCAACTGTCTGGTGCACACCGGACAGTCCGGTGCACTGTCCGGTGCGCCACTAAAATTCCACTCGGGAACATGGCGCTCTCGGGTTTCTTCGTGGGAAAACTCTTCCCCTGGGCCAGCTTGGCCCCACCTGGCAGAGGTTGCATCGGACAGTCCAGTGCCCCAGGGCCAGAAACCCTACTTTCTGTTTTATGTTGTTTTTCAATTCAGTTTTCGTTCTAACTTGTGTGTATGTTCTAGAGTGTCACCTAGCACTGTATGTGTGTGTGAATGTGCACCAACACTACACTAGAACTCTCTTGGTCAAACTACTCATCGACAACCCCTCTTTATAGTACGGCTAAAAGAGAATAAAAGACCTAACTAAATCACGAGTGTCCACAACTCCTTGACACTCGGTCTCCGTAGTCCTTCCCTTTTTGTTTCGTCATTTTAGCCGTCGCTTCGAGTTCTTATCTCCGGGATTGTTTTCACCGTTGTAGTACTTCTACCTGTAATGCGACCTAACTTACCATTTGTCTCTGCAAAACACACGTTAGTCACATATAACATTACGTTGTCATTAATCACTAAAACCAACCAGGGGCCTAGATGCTTTCAATCTCCCCCTTTTTGGTGATTGATGACAACCCTACAAGATTTGTGAGAGTAGTTTGTTTTGAAATTTCTGTCAATAGAAAAGATGGTTAGTTATACTCAGTAATCTTTGACAGAAAGAGTGTGTAACATAATAATAGAAATGAGCGCATACACATCATAAGTTTCTTGTTCATATGTAAAAAGTGAAATCAAATCGATGAACAAGAACTAGAAGACTGGTGATGACATATAAGGTGAAAACATAGTACACACACAGTCAACAAAAGCATCGAGAGTATATAATAGAGTTTGTGAGCCAAAAGCATCATACAAAAGTGAAGCTAGTACAGAGAGTAACAAGCACATATATTACATCAAAATGACTCTCTACTAACTCCCTAACTCCCCTAGCTCTCACAACTCATATCTCTCCCCCTTTGGCATCAAACACCAAAAGGGAACCTAAACCTACACATCAGAAGAGGGAGGAGGTGGTGGGGGCGCATCCGGTCGCGGTCGAGGTAGCAGAGCAAACGCCAGCTGGGGGTCAGAGTCAGTCTTGAATCCAGGATCTGCTGTAGAAGCTGGAGCTGGTACTGACTCAGACGGAGGATGCACTGTAGGAGCTACCGGAGCCGAAGAAGTCACAAACACCGCCACAGCGGCAGTGGTAACAGCAGAAGCTAGTGGCACTGGCGGCTGAGAGCTGACGGAGCTAATGACCGGCGACGTGAAAACCAGGGTGACCGGCCGGAGCGGAGAGGACGAAGGACCAAGTGTAGGAAGAGGGGGTCCTGGCTGAATAGCTGGCACAACAGGAGCCTGAAGAGGTGGAGGCGGTGCTGACTGAACTGGGGGAATCGATACACCAGTATGCTGAAGCATGAGAGTCATGAATGCCCTGTTCTCAGCCCGGTCCTGAAGAAGCTGCTGCTGGAGAGTATCCTGCCTGTCCTAAATCGTCTAAAACATCGAGAGCATTCTCTCGGACATCTGCTGCTGGACCGCTGCCAAGTGAGCCTGCTACTGAGTAAGAGTCTAGAGGATTGCCGCAAGAGCAGGGTCAATGGCAGGAGGGGCAGCACCACTGGAACTCCCAGCCTCATGATCATGAGTGCGTGGAGGCATAGGAGGCAGAGGCGGAGGTGGAACCCCAAAGACATCATCATTATCATCATCATCATGGGCGGCTGCGCCCTGAGTCTCAAACTGATGGAAGGTGGTGTCCTCGGCCTGAGTATCAATCACTGGAGCAGATGCTGGCACAGGATCCTCTGGAGCTGGACGGTACGACCCAAAGATGAAGCGAGAGGCCTCAAGAGTACCCTAGAACTGTGGGGGCCGAATCAGCTGAGCAAAGATGTGGCACAGATAGTGAGCATAAGGCAGCTGTCGACGAGCACGTAGACCATCCAGTACTGTGTCCTCGATCTCACAAATGAGAAAATCCAAAACATCAAACTCTGAGTGAGAAACTAGGGCACCAAGGAGCCAAAGCTGAATATGAGTGGCAGCCTCCCTGTAACCCATCCGTGGCAGAAGCGTCCATCTCATAAGCTAATATAAAAACTTGGCTGTTGTGGTGAAGTCTGCCGGAGAACGTCGCGACCCATCTAAGAAGGGCAGTCGGAACAAAGCCGCGACGTGAGTTGTACCAGGAGCAACTCCACCGTGAGGGCGACGAGGAGGATCAGAGGTGCCATAGCACAAGCTGTGAAGACGAGTCGGTGACTCGGGAAATCCAAACAACTGTCGAATCTGGCTGGCATGAATGGTAACGTCCTCTCGCTCAAAACGGAATCTCATCCAGTGGTGATCAGGGTCTATCCATACAGTAGCATAGAAAACTTGGACCCATTCCTCAACATATCTGCTGCTGGTAGTCAAGAGAGTGAAAAGTCCAGGCAGATAGGAGAGGTGAACCTCAGAGTCGGCACCGGCTGCTAGCAGGAAGGCAGGGAGATCCAAGAGCCGGTGCGCTCGCAGAGCAATCTGAGCTGACAACTGTGCTCGGTAGAAAGACTCTTGAATCCTGGTGCTGAATGGATCTGCCGCTGCAGGGTCTCTCTGAGCAGGTAACCAAGACTCCACGGGTACGTACCTGAACTAACGTACCCGTGCCGCTGTAGCACGCTGAAGATCAAACAGTCTGGGATCCGCAGCAAGAGGTCGCACCTCAGTCTCATCGCGCTCCTGGAAGCGAGCAGGTGGGATAGGTGGAGCGGAAAGGGGAGCGAGGAGCAGTGGAAGCTGGAGTAGTGGAGGTGGTAGGTATGGCTGAGGTGGTGGATGGCGCAGGAGTGACTAGAGCATGCGAAGTGGGTGGTGGAGTGGTAGCAGTGGTGGGAGTGGAGGAGCGAGGCTGGGAGGCGAGGCGACGAACTCAGTAAGCAATCTGATCAGAAGGAGTCTATGGCTGATCTCCTCGCTCTGTCTGCTCAGCGGCTGCTGCTACTGCTGCTGCCGCTGCTCGGGCTGCTCTGTCCAGATGCCGCTTCTTGCGGCCTTCCTGCTGCTCCAAATGCACGGTCTTTCCCTTGACCTGCCTGAAGGGGCGAGGAGAATCCTCGTCATCTCCTCCCCCTGGCGCCGACACATTCTTCGTGCGCGGCATCCTGACCTGACGACTGGAAATGAGAGAGAGAAGCTAAGCACAAGTCGATAAGAGCCGATAGAATATCAAAAGAGTGGATGTCTACCTGGAAAGCTCACACGAGAGGTGAAAATCCAGGCAGGACAGGAGACGGCCCACGGGCAGGCAAGGTCACTAAAATGACAGAAGAGGTGAGCACGTATTAGTCACATAGTCATAAGTATATGAAATGTGAATAAATACATACACAGAGAATTATGGCACAGAAAACGAGAGATATGGCGATCGAGAGGTCAAACGACGCGAAAACGGCGTTTGAACGAGAAATAGTGCCATATGAGGTTTGAAATTGAAAATGAGGCATGAAATGATTTGGAATTGAGCCGATACTTCATGAATAGGTTTATATGGGTGAATATGAGTGAAGTGTGTGCTTGGTTTGAATTTAGTCAAAGAAAATGGAATTTGGGCACTCGGCTCGGAAACGATCGCACGAAATAGGGAAATGTGTGAAACTGAAGCTTGGTATATCAGATTGGCGTGAAATTTGGCGAATATGTTACTGGAGGTGTTGTGAAGGTGCCTGGAAATTTTGGGTTCAATCGGAGCATTTTTGGCTGGTTTGGACATTTCACCGAGCATGTGGCGTGCGGTGAATTAGGGTTTTGGTGAAAAGGCTATTTGAGGATTGAAACCCTCCCAGAGGGACCTAGAAACCTGCAGGGATACTCAAGGAACACAAAGGAACACCTCCAACCACATGGATTCACAGGAATTTGATAGGAATTTGTATTGCACAAAAAGAGGGAGAGGAGAACTTCTCTGGTGGCAGAAACACGGAGAGAAAGGGGGAAAGAGGGAGCAGGGGCTGCTCACCAGAGAGGGAAGAAGAGGAGCACTTGGTCGCCGGAGGATCGGTGGTCAGCGGTGGAAGGTCGCCGGCGAGGAGGGCAAACCGCCAGAGAGCAGAGAGGAGCCAGAGAACAGAGAAGGAGTGTGGCCTCTGGCTCAGCTCGGGCTGGAGGCCGATTTTTTTAAAACGCGATATGGGCGCACCAGACAGTCTACAGTGTCTGTCCGGTGCACACCGGACAGCGCACAGTAGTTGTCCGGTGAACCACCAGACAGCGCACAGGAAAAAATGGGATCTGCACGCGCGGCTGCCGGTGCACCGAACATTGCACAGTGTAGTGTCCGGTGCACACCGGACTGTCCAGTGAACCCAGACAGAGGGAAATTGTGAAATTTTTCAAATTTTCTATCTAGTTTCCAACCAAACCAAATCCCAACTTATAATCACACAAAATAACACTTGTTGGGACAGGTATTGGCGCCCTCATATATTTTCTCATAATTTTCAAAATATTTTGCCATAGGCTAGATAATTTTTAGAGAAAATAGGCAAATGGTGAAATTTGCATTTTGGCCTTGCACTAGGGGTTTTCATGAGTGTTTTGAGTTTTGAATACTCCCCCTAAGTGCAGTACCTCATGCATATTTCAAGAACCAACAATTGCATAGTAAGTAAGAATTTAAGTGCTAAAAGCTTAAAACTAAGACTTGTCAAGTTTGATCCGAGTTAAGCTTTTTCACTCGCTTTGTTGGCGGTTATCTCAACTAGGTTAGACAAGCCCTAGATGCAATACAAGAAATGTAAATATGCAGTGCAAGCTTGACAACACCATTTGACATCTTAAATAAAATTTCTGAGATCAAGTATATTTAATTCATTCCTCAACATGCAAAAGCGGGTCTTATCAAGTGGCTTAGTAAAGATATCCGCTAATTGATCTTCTGACCTCACTCCTTCTAAAATGATATCTCCTTTTGCAACATGATCTCTGTTGGGAGCCTTCGTCCTCCGAAGGTCCTCAAAAACATAATTTGACAATATTTTCCAAGTGAATTATATGAACAGGTATCTTCGGACTCAGATCATGAACATGGAGTACGGTCAGAACGAAGCCCAAGCCAGACGAAGGGGGATTGAGATAAAGGACGGGCTGATTACCAAGCTGTACGAAGGATGGTGCACAGCCGAAGCTATGCGCAGAAAGCTTCGTCGCGATAGCAGAAAGGGGAACCGACTTAAAGATGAAAAGACTACTTAGGCCTTGATAGATTCCCATAAGTCATTAGCAAATGTAATGGACATGAATGTAATTTTGCATGGGCTACGTCCCACGCCTATAAATAGATGAACAGTACTCCCGTACTATGGACGCTGACTTGGCATTTGCTTTCCGTCATCCTTGTACTTTTGCCTTCCTGCAATCTGAAGGTACACTTGTAATCTGAAATCATTTCTATTTTTATATGATAATAAAATAGAAATGACGTTGTGATAATATTTAAATGTTTATATTACTCTTTATGTTGCATGTAAGTTCTTCGTCATAATTTATTGTGCTTACGAAGATATGTTGTTTGTGACCTTCGTCCAGAACACATTATATCCCGAAGGGAAATAATGTTTCAAGGGACGAAGGACTTTATCATTTAACACTTTTTATGTTGCCTTGTTCTTAATCCGAAGCATTTGAGAACAAGTCCCCAACATTGGCGCCCACCGTGGGTGAACTCACTTCCACTTTGAGTTTTTGAACACCTTCGGAAGCCATAAACCTTCGCTATGGCGCCGAAGAAAGCTTCAGCGACTGGGGCTGCAGCCCTGCAACTGCTGGACCCCAATCAGGAGACTCTCTCTCTTCGGGAGGCCCGAAACCAGAAGAGGAAGGCTGTCAGCCCAATGCCTCAAGAGGATGAGCTAGATCAAGAGATCAGAGATATGGAGATGCTTCATCAACAGGTGCAGAGGAAGAAGGAAAAGATGGCCAGGCTAGCTGAACTGCAAAGGCAGATAGACGAAGCTTCTGAAGAAGTTCGCCATCTTACTCACGATGAGCAGAACCGAAGGCCTCAACAAAAAGACCTTCATCAGGAGGGTTTCTTCAACGAAGATGACTGGTATGACAATTTCCATCATGGAAATTTTGTTTTCGATGATGCTTCTCCCCTGTCCGCTGAGCTGCAGGCTACACCTTGGCCTCCGTCCTACAAGCCGCCCCAGCTTCCCATATTCGATGGCCATTCAGACCCGAAGCAGTTTTTGATGAGCTACGAAGCAACAGTATCTTCGTATGGTGGCAATGCTGCAGTCATGGCAAAATCTTTTGTTATGGCTGTCAGGAGTGTTGCTCAAACCTGGTATTCCTCCCTTCGACCAGGAACGATCACTTCATGGCAAAAACTGAAGGACATGTTGTTAACCAGCTTTCAAGGGTTTCAGACGAAGCCAGTCACTGCTCAAGCCTTGTTCCAGTGCACTCAGGATCATGAAGAATACCTTCAGGCGTATGTCAGAAGGTTCTTGCGTTTGAGGGCGCAGGCACCAACGGTGCCCAACGAAATTGTCATTGAGGCCATGATCAAGGGACTTCGGCCTGGACCTTCAGCTCAATACTTTGCTAGGAAGCCTCCTCAAACTTTGGAGAAGCTGCTCCAGAAGATGGACGAGTATATTCGTGCCGACAACGATTTTCGCCAAAGAAGGGAGGAGGCTTTCAGGTTTTCTGAAATGACCAGGGGCTTCGGAGGAAGATTCTATCCGAGGCATGTCAGGTCCGTCCACAATACTCAAAATGATGATAAGGGAAGTCAGCAGCACAGGCCGCAGTGCTCCTCACAGGCTTCGGGGCAACAGCAAAGTTTCTTCCGGCCACCAGCTCCAAGAGGCAGAGGCGCCAGGGGCTTCGGCGAAAGATTTGGAGATCAACCAAGGAGAATGTTTTGCTTGTTCTGTGGTGAAAACAAGGGCCACACCACCAGGATGTGCCATGTTACCATCCAGAAGCAAAAGGAGATAGCCGAAGCTGCAGCACAACAAGTTCAGCCGAAGCAGGTCATGCATACTGCTTCGTACCATCCGCCTTACATCCCAGAATACGTAGGCAACCACCCTGCAGTTTCTGTTGCTTCGGCGAGTCAACCTCAAGCTTCCTGGCAACAGCCTCCGCCTCCACCACCGCTGCAACAGGGCCAACAGCCGGAAGGGAGCCAATATGCTCCACACCAAAGGGATCTCAGAGAACAATCCGAAGCTCGCACAGTCAATAGCACTGTGCCAGAGTCGAAGCACATCTATTGACAAATATCCTACCTTGATAGCAGTCTTTTCCATTTAGTTCTATTTTCTGTGTAATAAAGAACATTTTTCAGTTTTCATGTAATAGTTTCGTTGTTTGCCACAAGGAAAATTTGTTTTCTCAGGCTTAAGTTGCTGAAGCTTTAAGATTTGCGATAACAAGGAGGACCTTTCAAATTATCAAAAATCCTTCGAAGCAACAAAAAGTCGTTCTAAGGAGCGCAGAGTAAGTTTGCTGAAGTCACAAAAAGCCGTTCCAAAGGGAACGCAGTGTAAGTTTTCTGCTCCAAAGTCGTTCCTAAGGGAATGCAAAGCATACAGCGAAAAGTCAACGCTGATACCGCCTAAGTAAAAGGCGAAGAAGCTCCAAAGTCGTTCCTAAGGGAATGCAGAGCTTACAGCGAAAAGTCAACGCTGATACCGCCTAAGTAAAAGGCGAAGAAGCTCCAAAGTCGTTCCTAAGGGAATGCAGAGCTTACAGCGAAAAGTTAGCGCTGATACAAAAATATTGTGTGTTTTACGGGGATATGTGTGTATCTTCGAACAAATGTCATCTACATAACATAACACCATCACATCATTTTGCATAGCATAAGCATCATACATCATGTTGCATATGGCAAAAGAAGGGGACACAGTATCAACCTTCGAAAGGATGCTTTGAGAAAGTGAAAATCGTGCTAAGTCACAAGGGGATACAATATTGATCTTCGGAATATAGCTTCGGAGAATATTTTCACGAAGCTTGGATATCCTTCATCAGAGCACTATGAACGTTGTCGTGATGCATAAGTTTTTCTATCTTCACGAAGCATGAAAAGAAGGGAAGGTGTTTTTTCGCCGAAGGCTCAAAAACGGTACGTATGTAAAGTTTCATGCATCGTAAAGAATCGAATCATTAAAAGCAAATATATCACAGGGTTACAAAATGTCACACATATTTCATTTCAGAAGTCTTTACAATAGTGCTTAATCTTCTCTTAAAACAACTTCGGCAGCTTCGTTCAGGAGTCGGTTAACAACTTCATCCATGATAGCTTCAGCCATCTTTTTAATTTCTTCGTCTCCTTTCGGGTGAGGGCCCGGAGACGCTTTAGTAGGATCTGAAGGAGGACATGGTACGGCCACATTGCTATTACAAATTGCGAACGAAAGTTTAAAATCAAAAATTACAACACAACAAAAACCATTAGCTAATACCTATTTGCCCTTCGGGCTCTGAGCTTTTGTCAGCGGCCTTAGCTACTTCTCTAGCGTCGTGAATGCCCTTCTCACTCTTCTGAATAATTTCTCGGGCCATTTCTCGGCCACCATTGTCCCAGACGTCGGTGAAAAATTTTCCACCAGCCTGGCTAGCTTCGGCCGAGGGATCTTTAATATCTTCAGGAGATAAGCTGGCTTCGGATTGTGCAAGAGCCTTAACATGATCGCAGCCTTTTTTCTCCAGCATACTAGCAATCCCCCTGGCACCCGAGAAGGCACAAATGTCTCCGCGACTGTTTAGAATTTCTTCGAAGGCTTCAGCCTCATGGCTGATCCATTCGATCTGTCCTTCTGGGTTACCTCTCACAAAATCTTCCTCACTCGAAAATGCGCCAACGCTGGCGAAGCTGGTTTTTATTTTCTTTACACATTCCAGGGATTTTTCGTAGCACCTTTTCTTAGAAGACCGAAGCTCTTCAACGGTTCCTTCCAAATGATTAGCCCATTGGTCGCTACATTCCCGCCTCGTTTCTTCAAGTATGCGTTCTTCTTTCGCCCGGGCCAATTGCTTCCGAAGATCGTCAATCTCGTGCTTTTGAGCTGCAACTTGTGCTTTAAATGCAGCTTCGTTCTCCTTTATTTTATCCACCAATGTAACTAGAATTTTGTCCTTTTCCAGGGCTTCGTTCCTTAGTTTGATAACCTCTGTCCGAAGGTTGTTGAAAGCAATTTCATAGCTTTCGTCTTCGGCATTCTTTTGCGCTCTCAGCGCGTTGCTTAGTATTAAGCCCTATATGTAAAAAGTTAGTATAAGAATAAAACAATAGATTTCGAATCATAAATTTTCAAAAACGCGCAATTCTCACACCTTCAGACTATTATAAGCAAGGCTATCCGCAAGATCCTCCTTCGTCATAGCGCATAGTCCAGCTTCAAGCTTCGGAAACCCCATACTCCTAGCCATCTCCCGGCAGACAGATAATTCTTTGTTGTCAGGGAGGCAGTATAGGAAGTCATCTTCGTTTGTCCCATTGAACACTAGTGCCCCCTTCGGATATTTTAATTCTCTGGCATAGTGATTGGCTTCATAAATCTCTTCTTCAGATAATTTCTTCCCCGAAGCATGTCGCACAATGTAATCGCATATGTTGGAAGGTGCTTCGGGGGCGGCATTGTCAATTTCTTCAACCAAAATTGGCTCTGACATTTTTATTTTTTCTTCGGTTTCCAAAGGTTGTTCCTTGGTGGGCTCTGAAGGCCCAGCTTCAGCTTCAAGTTGTTGCTTCGAAGCTTCAGCAACTAAAGCTTCAGTAGACACTTCAGAAAGTTCAACAGTCTTCTTTGGAGTTATGCTTGAAGACTTAATTGTCTCCAAAACATCTAGCACGTTCACCATTCTTTTTCTTTTCGGGGTCACCGATGGACCCTTTTGATTTTTTATTGTCTCAACACTTGCTGAAGGACTTAAGATTTCCAATATTTTTGGTCCTTCAATTCTCGGTTTTTCTGCCTTCTCTGCTGAAGGTGCTTCTGTTTTTTCTTCGATCTTCGGCACTGGAGCTGGCTCTGTAGTTTCAGTGGCCAAAGAGACTTCACCGATAAATTCAGGCACTGTGGCCGGCTCAATAAAACGTGCCCGGTGGGTGAGCACCTTCATCTTTTTTCTTTGCGGCGATGGCTCACTAGAAGCACCTGTGGCAACTTCTGTTGCAGGAGAAGTATTTTTTCTTTTGCGGCCTGGCACCGGATAATGATAGTCAGGGTAGACAAACCCGATTGCATCAAATACCCGGTTGAGCCTCTTCTTCTTTCGGCCTCCGAAGGCTGCCGATAATGCAGTATTCTCGGCCTTCGAATATACCCCAAGCAGTTCGTCACTTAAGGTTTCAATGCTTTTTAACCAGTCGTCATCAGGTTCAACAAACTTATCCCCGTATTTGAATGTGTATTTTAGTCTGACCAGTCCACCTTCGTCAGACTCTTTGATGGTCTCCTTCGGCATTTCCCACTTTCCTGCAAGTGGCCACACCCTGAAGGCAATATGCTCTTGGACCAGATCCCTTGTCCCAATAAAAGAGCAGATTACGCTGAAGGCTCTTTGGCATTCTTCGGCCGCTTCATCCATTTCAACCTTCGGCTTTCGGAGTCCGAAGCGTTGCCAGATAGGGCGCATAATGATACTTTTAACATCTTCCTGCGCTGTCAAGTCATTCTTTACATAGAACCATTCTGTCATCCAGGCACCGGGCCACCTCTTCCGAAAGGTTGGCACGGGGCAGCTTGACCCGGAGCGGGCACCGAAGCTGTAACAACCAAAGTTGTTGTGATATTGTTCTTTCCCCCAGGGCTTCGTCTCATATACCAACTCATGAATTTTGCAAAAGCTTTTAGCATTTGGTTCTAAACCTTGGCTTCTCACAGCCCAGACAAAGATTCCCATTCTTATGATAGCTTCGGGAGTAATTTGATGAAGGTAGATTTGAAATGTCTTCAGGACTTCGACAACAAAGCTGCTTAGGGGGAACCGAAGCCCAGCCTTGAGAAAGCTTCGGAAGATCACGACCTCATCTTCTTCGGGGGTAGGAGAAGTTTTTTCTCCAGCATCAGCCCTCACAATAGATATATCTCGAAAATATCTCCCCCTCATATTGTCAATATGACTCTGCTTAATAGTGGTTTTCCCGAAAACCGAGTGACTTGGCCGCCATGGTCGATCTTCGGACTCTCCCCCGCCGCTTTCTACATCATAACTGTCGCTGTCACCAGTATCTTCAGATAAACCTTCTAAAATCTCTTTGGTGATCTTTTCTGTATTGGTCTTCGACATTGCCTCAAGAAAGCCCAGGTTCTTCTCTTCAGAGAGACTTAGCTTCATCTCGACACCAGCCTTCTTCTCCTCAGACATCCCTTCGGAAATCTTACTTCTCGCTTCCGAAGCTTAAAACTAGGAAAGAAAACAAATATTTTTGGGCAGAAAGCTTTATAAGCAGGAAAAACAGATGGCAAAGAGAGCGTGCCAAATCAAATGTGGCGGGCTCCTATTTATACACTCGATATGACGGAAACTGTGTGGTCCCAGGTGTCAGTGACTTTTGCTATTCTAGCAAAGGGAAGGTGTTTTTTCGGACCTTCGGCTTAAGGCCTCCGTCCATATCGCAATCTGAATTTATCACTAACAAATTAATATTGCGAGGGGCTACTGTTGGGAGCCTTCGCCCTCCGAAGGTCCTCAAAAACATAATTTGACAATATTTTCCAAGTGAATTATATGAACAGGTATCTTCGGACTCAGATCATGAACATGGAGTACGGTCAGAACGAAGCCCAAGCCAGACGAAGGGGGATTGAGATAAAGGACGGGCTGATTACCAAGCTGTACGAAGGATGGTGCACAGCCGAAGCTATGCGCAGAAAGCTTCGTCGCGATAGCAGAAAGGGGAACCGACTTAAAGATGAAAAGACTACTTAGGCCTTGATAGATTCCCATAAGTCATTAGCAAATGTAATGGACATGAATGTAATTTTGCATGGGCTACGTCCCACGCCTATAAATAGATGAACAGTACTCCCGTACTATGGACGCTGACTTGGCATTTGCTTTCCGTCATCCTTGTACTTTTGCCTTCCTGCAATCTGAAGGTACACTTGTAATCTGAAATCATTTCTATTTTTATATGAAAATAAAATAGAAATGACGTTGTGATAATATTTAAATGTTTATATTACTCTTTATGTTGCATGTAAGTTCTTCGTCATAATTTATTGTGCTTACGAAGATATGTTGTTTGTGACCTTCGTCCAGAACACATTATATCCCGAAGGGAAATAATGTTTCAAGGGACGAAGGACTTTATCATTTAACACTTTTTATGTTGCCTTGTTCTTAATCCGAAGCATTTGAGAACAAGTCCCCAACAATCTCTAAGGAAGTGATGACGGATATCAATGTGATTGGTGCGAGAGTGTTGTACAGGATTATTAGCAATTTTAACAGCACTCTCATTATCACACAACAAAGGTACCTTTTCTAGAACTACGCCATAGTCTAGAAGGGTTTGTTTCATATATAAAATTTGTGTGCAACAAGCACCCGCGACAATGTATTCTGCTTCGGCGGTTGACAAGGAAACACTATTTTGCTTTTTGGATGTCCATGATACTAGTGATCTCCCAAGCAAATGGCACCCCCCAGAAGTACTTTTTCTATCAATTTTGCAACCGGCATAATCCAAATCGGAATAGCCAATTAGATCAAAAGTAGCTCCTTTAGGATACCACAAACCAACGCTTGGGGTGTGCTTGAGATACCTAAGAATTCTTTTAACAGCGCGAAGATGAGCTTTCTTAGGATTAGATTGAAATCTAGCACACATGCAGACACTAAACATGATATCGGGCCTAGATGCGGTAAGATACAATAAACTACCAATCATAGAACGGTAGAGAGTTTGATCAACCGGGTTACCTCCCTCATCTAGGTCGAGATGTCCATTTGTTGGCATAGGTATCTTGATTGGTTTGCACTTCTCCATGTTGAACCTTTTCAACAAGTCTTTGGTATACTTTTCTTGTGAGAGAAAGTTACCATCTTTCATTTGCTTGACTTGAAAGCCGAGGAAGTATGTTAGCTCACCAATCATTGACATCTCGAACTCCTTCGACATCAACTCACCAAATTCCTTGCAATGATAGTCATTTGTCGAGCCAAAGATTATGTCATCAACATATACTTGACAAATGAAATATCACCGTTATGTTTCTTTGTGAATAGAGTTGTGTCGACGGTCCCGATCTTGAAGCCCTTTTCGATGAGGAAGTCGCGAAGACGCTCATACCAAGCCCTTGGAGCTTGCTTTAGCCCATATAGCGTCCTGGACAACCTGTAAGCATGGTTAGGATATCTAGGGTCTTCAAACTAGGTGGTTGCTCAACATATACAAGTTCATTTATGAAGCCATTTAAAATGCACTTTTTACATCCATTTGATAAAGCTTTATATCATAGCATGATGCATATGCGAGTAGGATGCGGATGGCTTCCAGTCGAGCAACCGGTGCAAAGGTCTCTCCAAAATCTAAGCCTTCAACTTGAGAGAATCCTTTTGCAACAAGTCTTGCCTTGTTCCTTACAATCACACCTTGATCATCTTGTTTGTTCCTGAACACCCACTTTGTTCCAATGATTCTAGTACCTTGTGGAGGCTTCTCCAGGGTCCAAACTTGGTTACGGGTGAAGTTGTTTAGTTCTTCATGCATGGCGTTCACCCAGTCCGGATCACGTAGTGCCTCATCTATACATGTAGGCTCAACACAAGAAACAAAGGAGTGATGTTCAATAAAAGAAGAATGTTTATGTGATCGAGTAATAACCCCTTGTGAAGGACTCCCAATGATTTGGTTTTGAGGATGAGCTTGAAGTAGTGATGAGTTTCTCCTGTTAACCACTTGGGAAGAAGATCCTGGAGCATCAACATCTTCGGCTTGTACCCTTGCTTGTTCATGAGAGACAAATGTATCTTCATTTGCATGGCTCTCATCTTTTTCATCATCTTGTGGTACATTTGATGAAGAAGGTTTGTCAATGTTTTACACCTCTTCTTCATCTTCTTTTGGTTTGATAGCTCCAATTGGCATGTTCTTCATTGCTTCCCTAAGTGGCTCATCACCTACATCATCAAAATTCTCAAGTGCTCCTTGGGAGCCATTAGTCTCATCAAATTCCACATCATATGTTTCTTCTACCACGCTAGTGGCATGATTGAATACTCGATATGCTTTGGACTTTAATGAATAACCCAAAAGAAAACCAATATCACAACGTCTTTGAAACTTCCCTAGGTGATGGCGTTTCTTGTAGATGTAGCATTTGCATCCAAACACCTAGAAGAAGGAGACGTCTAGCTTTTTCCCATTTACCAGTTCATAGGGAGTCCTCGCAAGTAGCCGGTGAGGAAATAGCATGTTTGATGCATAACATGCAGTGTTGACAGCTTCGGCCCAAAACCTCTCCGGTGTGTTATACTCATCAATCATTGTTCTTGCAAGTGTGATCAAGGTCCAGTTTTTCCTTTCAACAACTCCATTTTGTTGAGGTGTATATGTTGCAGATACTTCATGCTTGATCCCAATTTCATCATAGTACTCATGAATGTTGGTGCTGTCAAATTCTTTATCATTATCACTTCTAATCTTCTTGATCTTGCAATCAAATTCATTTTGAGCTTTCTTGGCAAACTTCTTGAATATAGATGCAACTTCAGATTTGTCATGAAGAAAGAACACCCAAGTGTATCTTGAGAAATCATCAACTATCACCAGACAGTAGAGGTTGCCACCAGCACTTACATAATTTGTTGGTCCAAATAAATCCATATGAAGTAGTTCCAGTGGCCTTGATGTTGACATGAAAGCTTTTGTAGGATGTGTATTAGCAACTTGCTTCCCAGCTTGACATGCACTACAAGGCTTGTCCTTTTCAAATACAACATCCTTTAATCCTCTAACCATGTCCTTCTTTAATACCTTCTTGAGTGTGCTCATCCCAACATGTGCAAGCCTCCTATGCCAAAGCCATCCAAGTGAAGCTTTGGTGAAGAGGCAAGTTCTTAAGTCTGCATCTTCTGAAGTGAAATCCACTAAGTAGAGATTGTTGTATCTAAATCCTTTGAACACCATTGACTCATCATCCATTTTTGATACAATAACCTCTGTTGGAGTGAATAAGCATTGAAGTCCAAGATCACAGAGTTGACCCACTGATAATAAATTGAAGCTCAAAGGTGCAACCAAGAGAACATCTGAAATTGATAAATCATTTGAAATTGCCACCTTGCCAAGTCCTTAAACTTTCCCTTTTGAATTGTCTCCAAATGTGATTTTGTCCTGTCCATCAACATTCTCATCAAGTGAGGTGAACATCTGTGGGTTGCCTGTCATATGTTGTGTGCATCCACTGTCAATAACCTAATGGCACCCATCGGTCTTGTAGTTCACCTACATCCACAGACAAATCAAGCTTGAGTTTTGAGGGCCGTATATTGCATAGGACCAGTAAGTTTCTCAATCAAGGACTTTGCAACCCAAATTTGTCTAGGTCTACTCTTGCTTGGTAGACCTAGGAATGTAACTTTGACCTTTCCATTTGCAACTTTTCTTAGAACATAATGAGCATTGAAAGCAAATGGTCTTGAGTGCTTAGGCAAGGGAGTTGGTGGTTTGGCTTTGCAGTTGTGGGCAAAGTGACCTTCTTTTCCACATTCAAAGCATTTGATAGGCTTGTGAGTCTGCTTTGGCTTGTATTGAGTAGTAGCTTTCTTTTGCACAAAAGCATTGTATCCAATACCACTCTTATTGTTTTTCATGACAGTGTTCATAAGCAACTCATTTTGGAGGTATTGGCCCTTGTTGAACTTTTGCACACTTATTGCAAGATGTTCATTTTCACTCTTAAGTTTCTTGACCTCATTTTTAAGCCTTTCATTATCCACTGCCAACTCATTGTTGAAATCATTATTCTCAATAGCAACCTTTCCTCTAGTAGTTGCATCAGTCAAGTATCTCTTCAATTTTTGGTTGTCTAAAGTCAAGACTTCAACTTTTTTGGTCAATTCATCATGTAGACTAGTTTGCTCTCCTTGACTCAAATCATCACATGAGGTTGCTACATCAATCTTAACAACAGGGTTAATAGCCTCATGTGTATTGCAAGATAAAAGTTCATTTTCAACAAGAAGATTATCATGATCAAATTTAATCTTAGTATAGTCTTCCTTGATTTTCACTAGTCTATCTTTCAACTCCCTATTAGCTTCATTTAACTTTTCACATTTATCTTTAGCATCTTTTAGGGAGGATGTGAGCTCATTTATAGTGGATGACATTGTTTTGTTTTCTTCTTTCATTTCATCACTAGCTTTCATAACTATGTCATATTTGGCATTCAAAGATTCATTTTCATTTTTCAACTTATCACATTTAGCCTTTGACTTCCTAATGATTTGAGTGTATTCTTTAAGCAAGTCAGCTAGTTCATCATAGGAAGGTGAAGCAAATTCCTCATCACTATCACTATCATCAGTAATATCAATATCATTTTGTACCTTCCATTCACCTCTAGCCATGAGGCATAGGTGAGAAGTCGATGATGGCGATGGTGGTGGTGAAGAGAAGTCCCCGGCGATGGTGGCAACCTTTTCATCATTCTCTTCTTCACTTGAAGAAGATCCACTTGATGACTCAATGTCAGTGAGCCAGTCACCAACAATATATGCCTTTCCATTTTTCTTTTTATGGAACCTCTTTTGCTTCCCATCCTTCCTCTTGAAGAATCTCTTTTCCTTTTTCTCATCATCGCTGTCATCTTCTTTCTTGCCCTTGAACTTGTTCTTCTTGGGCTTGTTACATTGATGAGCAAGATGGCCAAGCTCTCCACAGTTGTAGCAATCCATCTCAGAAATGGGCTTTCTTTTGCTGGAAAAGAATTTCTTCTTTCTTGAATCAAATTTGATGCCTTCTTTGTTGAGCTTCTTTAACATCTTGGTGGTCTTCCTCACCATCAAAGCAATGTTAGCATCAAGGTCATCATCACTTGAGGATTCTTCCTCAATTTGTACTTCAGCTTTTCCTTTTCTTTCTTGATTTGCTTTGAGAGCCAAATCCTTTCTCTTGGAAGATGACTCATCTTTGTCATTGATGTGCATGTACATCTCATGAGCATTGATCTTTCCCAATATCTGTGTAGGTGTGGTAATTGAAAGATCCATTTGATGCAGTACAGTGACAATGTGTCTATATTTGTCAATTGGGAGGACACTGAGAATCTTCCTCACAACATCCGGTTGTGAAATTTGTGTAATCCCCAATCCATTTACTTCTTCTACAAGAATATTGAGACGTGAGTACATAGCATTGGCATTTTCATTAGCAAGCATTTCAAAAGAATTTAACTTTCTCATAGCAATGTGATATCTCTCCTCACGCTCACTCCTAGTTCCTTCATGTAGAGCACATATGTCCATCCACAAATCATGAGCATTTTTTATGATTTCTAACTCTATTGAACACATCTTTGCAAAGGCCTCTAAAAAGGGTGTTTTTGGCCTTAGCATTCCATTTCTCATAATTAAACTCATCACCTACAAGATTTGTGGGATCTCTAGGTTGGGAGAATCCTTGTGTGGCGGCTTTGTAGACACTAATGTCTATAGCCTCTAAATATGCTTCCATACAAATTTTCCAATATGGAAAATCGTCACCATCAAAAACTGAAGGAGGTCCATCCCCACCGGACATCGTTACTCTAGCGGTTAAGCTAATCTAAGAGCAACAAGGCTCTGATACTAATTGAAAGGATCACGATGCCCAAGAGGGGGGTGAATTGGGCTTTTCTAAAAATCAACACTAATTAAACCCTAAGCAAGAGCCCAACTTCACCCCAACAACTAGCACTAAGAGAATAATACTAGAAATACAACAATGCTAAGTCAATACTTCAAATACTTGCTAAACAAATACACAATGTAAGATGCTTGAATTAAGTGCGGAATGTAAAACAAGGTTTAGAAGACTCCTCCAATTTTTCCCGAGGTATCGAAGAGTCGGCATCCTCCACTAGTCCTTGTTGGAGCACCCGCGCAAGGGTATCGCTCCCACTTGGTCCTCGCAAGAACCAAGTGCTCACTACGAGATGATCCTTTGCCACTTTGGCGCGGTGGATCCCTCACGACCGCTTACAAACTTGAGTCGGGTCACCAACAAGATCTCCATGGTGATCACCGAGCTCCTAACGCCACCAAGCCGTCTAGGTGATGCCGATCACCAAGAGTAACAAGTCATAGACTTTCGCTTGACCAAGAGAAGTCTAATGCAAGTGGTGTGTGCTCTAGGTGGCTCTCGCTAGCGCTAATGAGGTCCAAATGCGGGATTAAGATTCTCTAATCTCCTCACTAGGCTTTTGGTGCTTGCAATGCTCTTCTAATGTGCAGGAATTAATGTGGGCAGCAAGACATTGAATATGGTGGGTGGAGGGGGTATAAATAGCCCTCACCCACCAACTAGTCGTTGCAAGTAGTGTTCTGCGCATGGGCGCACCGGACAGTCCGGTGCGCCACCGGTGCGCTAACAGTGCGCCATCGGTGCGCCAACGGTCGACTCCAACGGCTAGTTCTGACAGCTAGCCGTTGGGTTGATGGCACACCGGACAGTGAACAGCAACTGTCCGGTGCACACCGGACAGTCCGGTGCACTGTTCGGTGCGCCACTAAAATTCCACTCGGGAACATGGCGCTCTCGGGTTTCTTCATGGGAAATCTCTTCCCCTAGGCCAGCTTGGCCCCATCTGGCAGAGGGTGCACCAGACAGTTCGGTGCCCCAGGGCCAGAAACCCTACTTTCTGTTTTTTGCTGTTTTTCAATTCGGTTTTCGTTCTAACTTGTGTGTATTGTTCTAGAGTGCACCTAGCACTGTATGTGTGTGTGAATGTGCACCAACACTACACTAGAACTCTCTTGGTCAAACTACTCATCGACAACCCCTCTTTATAGTATGGCTAAAAGAGAATAAAAGACCTAACTAAATCACGAGTGTCCACAACTCCTTGACACTCGGACTCCGTAGTCCTTCCCTTTTTGTTTCGTCGTTTTAGCCGTCGCTTCGAGTTCTTATCTCTGGGATTGTTTTCACCGTTGTAGTACTTCTACCTGTAATGCGACCTAACTTACCATTTGTCTCTGCAAAACACACGTTAGTCACATATAACATTACGTTGTCATTAATCACTAAAACCAACCAGGGGCCTAGATGCTTTCAAGGTCCACCCATGCATAAGAGACCTAGGAGCTCCTTCCTCTCTCACCCGCTTGTAACCCCTACTACGAGCTTTGAGTAACAAGTAGCGCAGGAATGGCAACGGGTATATACCTATCGGGTAGTATCATTCCATACCCGTACCCATCAATAAAAATTATACTCGTCGGGTTACCCATATACGCTCGCGGGTATAGAATCTTACTAATGCTCGTACTTGCACAATAATTTACCCGTCGGGTAACCCATACCCGTTAGGAAGGTCTCAAATTCTAATACTCCTATCACTTAAAATGTCAAATAAACAAACAAATATAAGTTCAACTTAAAAATATAGCTGACCATGTGATTACATAACTTAATAGTTAAACAAATAATAGTTTGAGAAGGTTTTTCTTTTAGCTAAGATGTGCTTTATTATTGGTAATAATAGTATGATGCGTGTATATATTTACCCTCGTGCACACGGGTATGGGTAGTACCTGCTCATACCCATACCTGTCTCCCTAATGGGTAGAGAATCTTGCCCACTAACATACCCATTGGTAGAGAAACCATCCCATACCCGCCTACATATCGTGTAAAACCCGTCGGATTTTTGGGTTCCGGGTACCCATTGCCATCTCTAAAGGTGGTGCTAGCACAAGCCACATAAAGACTGGATGTTGGGACGTTCTACCCGAACTAGTATAAATCTTGCGCCCACCGAGCACACCATACGGGCCATGGAATGCACACATGTAAATTTATTTGTCGGAGCGTAGGTTTGAAACACCGACATCAACGGGTAGCAATTTGGAGTGAGTCAGTTGGACTAACCAAGGTGTGAGTTTTGTGTGTGTGCAAACATGTCTCTCGACTTCTGGTGTGCAGGTGTGCAGTTAGGAGATGGTGGTCGATAGTGAAGGTGAAGTTCATGCGGATTTGTGCCGATGGACCGGTGAAGGACATGCACTTAGTCTTGACCAAGGGACTACAAAAGATAGGTGACTAGCCATGGTGGCTGATACCTAGGGACAATAACAGACGCGAGGACAAGGAGGAGCAGATCATGTCGCCGACGCGGTTGTGGACCGACGGGTCACATGTGTAGCACATGGGGGACGCGTATGGAGTAAGCTACCCACGGAGGTTCTGGTGGTTGAGCCTCAAAACCACACAACGCTACAGTTCGCTGGTTTCGCTGGGTTTTTGGGCCTTAAAATCTGGCGGTATGGTTGCGGTGAGAATCAAGGGTGACACATGGTGTCATCAGGAAGGATGCATCAAGGCGAAGCAACTTCGTGAAGAGTGTGTGGCTGTTAGATCAAAAATCCAGGAGTTGGTCCATTTTGCCTTAGCTGAGTGAATAAGCTCTACGTATCTAGGGGTAGTTTAGGGAAGTAGAATAACTCTCTATAAATAGAGGGCAGGTTGTTTACTTATCTCTTTGGGCATTATCTCTTTAATGGATCACATTTGGGTTATCTCTTAGTTATCTCTCTAGCACTTAGTTTGTAATTGCTCTCTAGTTTTCTAGCCTAGAGATCCTTAGGTGACTTTGAACTAGTCTAAGATTGTGAGATTTTGAGGAAGTGTGGCCATAAATACATGAGCCAATGTGCCTTTTCCTTCTGTCTTGGATCAGATTCGTTTTTTTCTTTGGTGTGTTTTTTTCTTTTTTCTCAACCCTTTCACTTTGTATTTTGAGGCAGTATTTGTTCTTGATGGTTGTGAGGTTCTAGGTTACTTGCTATTTGAGGACTGCCCTAGGTTCACTACAAGGCTCTGGGTCGAGCAGATCATGTTTGTGAGTAGCTCTCTAGCAGTTTTGTTCAAAATTGCAAAACCCTGACAAAAACCCATTCGGAACTGAATTTTTGATTCTGTTTTGGTTGCACTGATATTTTCATGCTCGTACTTCACGGACCACTTCTTCTTTCTCTACGCTTGCTGCCTACAAAATTTGGGACCATTTTGATCATTCTTCACCGTGTAGTATCGTTGCTCTAACATGCGACACTACCACTCCTCGTCGCTACCGGACCTACGCGTGGCACTACAACTTGCTTCTGCAGGTGCTTTTTTCTGAAAATTGTTTGGTGCAGCCAATCGACATTGAATTACGCTATTCCTGTTGAAGTACTTCTGGTGTTCTAGGGGTCTGGATTGAATTCGGTAATCAAGTCTCGTGTGCTCAAGTTTGAGAATTTTAGAGGCTCCCATTCACTCCCTTTGGTCGCTTTTCTGATCCTTCACAAATGTTATACGATGGCGCACAATGTTTTAGTAGGCTATTGTTGGATGTCATGGATGCCAAACTCCATATTGGGCCATGAGTAAGTGCCCTTGAAGTTTTGAAAGGGAAATATGGTTAATCTTTTCCTACAATTAATTTTGGTGGCTGAGTGTCCAACACAAACATATGAACTAACTAGTTTGCTCTAGAACTCATGTATTACAGGTGCATAAGGTGCACCACTGGACAGTGTCCGGTGCACCAGGACCGTACAGCTCAAACCAGCCACTCTCAGGAAAACGAAGGCGCGCTCTGCTATAATTCATCAGACTGTTCGGTGTGCCACCGGACTGTCCGGTGAGTCAGCGGGCAACGACTATCTGTGCACAATGGTCGACTCTACAAAGGTGAACATTGCAGCTACAGTGCAACGCAGAAGTCAGAGCAGGAAGTCAGAGGGGCACCGGACTGTCCGGTGTGGCACCAGACTGCCCGGTGCCGCAAGAAGACAAAGCTCCAACGGTCGTCTTCGCTCTAAACCCTAACGGTTGGGTGACGTGGCAGCGCACCGGACAGTGAACATGACATGTCCGGTGGCACACCGGACATGCCCGGTGCGCCCATCGACAGCAGCCTCCCCGATGGATTCTTTGGTGGTTGAGGGCTATAAATACCCCCAACCACCACAACTCCAAGCATCCAAGATTTCTGAGTATCACATGCATTACAAGAGCTCTAGCATTCACTCCTAGACACAACTCAAAAGATCAAAGCCTCTCCAAGTCCCAAATTCATCTCAAACACTTAGTGACTTGTGAGAGAGAGTTTTTGTGTTCTTTTGAGCTCTTGCTTCTTGGATTGCCTTTCTTCCTTCCTTATTCTTGTTCCCAAGTGACTTGTAATCAAAGCAAGAGACATCTAAGTGTGTGGTGCTCCTTGCGGGGTCTAAGTGACCCGTTTGATTAAGGAGAAGGCTCACTCGGTCTAAGTGACCGTTTGAGAGAGGGAAAGGGTTGAAAGAGACTCGGTCTTTGTGACCACCTCAATGGGGACTAGGTTCTTTGGAACCGAACCTCGGTAAAACAAATCACCGTGTTCATTCGCTTGATTTCCATTTGATTTGTTTTCGCTCTCTCCCGAACTTGAGTTTAATTCTAACGCTAACCCCCGCTTGTAGTGTGTGCTTAAGTTTATAAATTTCAAGTTTCGCCTATCCACCCCCCTCTAGGCGACTTTCAATTGGTATCAGAGCCCGGTGCTTCATTAGAGTCTAACAACTCGAAGTGATGTCGGGAGATCACGCCAAGAGGGAGATCATGACCGGCGACAAGCCCACAAGCTTGGGGAGGACTCTTTCAAGAGAGTCCGGCAATAAGCACAAGGAGGAATCCTCTTCCTCCATCAAGTCCCATCGAAGAGGTGATAAGAAGAAAAAGATGAAGAAAGTGGTCTACTACGAGACCAACTCATCGTCGCCCTCCACATCAAGCTCTGAGTCATCCGTCGCTTCTAAGCGCCATGAGCGCAAGAAGTATAGTAAGATGCCCCTTCGCTATCCCCGTATTTCAAAGTGCACTCCTGTACTTTCCGTTCCCTTAGGCAAGCCACCATATTTTGATGGTGAAGATTATTCTATGTGGAGTGATAAAATGAGGCATCATCTAACCTCACTCCATGAAAGCATATGAACATTGTTGAGTTTGGAGCGCAGGTACCAAGGTGGGGGACGAGGGCTACCAAATTAGGCACTTTAACTCCTAAGCCACAACTATACTCCTCGTGTAGAGAGGAGTATAATAAGGTGCAAGGGTTAAAGAGTGCCAAAGAAATTTGGGACGTCCTCAAGACGGCGTACGAAGGGGACGAGGTGACCAAGATCACCAAGCGCAAGACGATCGAGGGAGAACTCGGTCGATTCATCCTCAACAAGGGAGAAGAGCCACAAGCGATGTACAATCGGCTCAAGACCTTGGTGAACCAAGTGCGCAACCTAGGGAGCACAAAATGGGATGACCATGAAATGGTCAAGGTTATTCTACGATCCCTTGTATTTCGTAATCCCACTCAAGTTCAATTAATACGTGGGGATCCTAGATACAGGCTAATGTCTCCCGGGGAGGTAATTGGCAAGTTTGTGAGCTTTGAATTAATGATCAAAGACTCCAAACACATCGTCAACTTGGAGCAAGGCGCCACCTCCACGAGGTGCAACCCATCGCATTCAAGGCGACGGAAGAAGAAAAGAGGGAGTCTACACCAAGTAGGCTTCCAATCGACACCTCCAAGCTCGACAACGAGGAAATGGCACTCATCATCAAGAGCTTCTGCCAAATCCTCAAGCAAAGGAGGGAGAAGGACTACAAACCTCGCTCCAAGAGGGTGTGCTACAAGTATGGAAAGCCCGGTCATTTTATTGCTAAATGTCCAAATTCAAGTGATAGTGACAGGGGCAACAACAAGAAGGGGAAGAAGAAGGAGAAGAAAAGGTACTACAAGAAGAAGGACGGCGATGCCCACGTGTGTCGGGAATGGGACTCCGACGAGAGCTCCACCGACTCCTCCTCCGAAGAGGATGCCGCCAACATCACCGTCAACAAGGGACTCCTCTTCCCCAATGTTGGCCACAAGTGTTTCATGGCTAAGGACAGAAAAAAGAAGAAGGTACAATCTAGAACCACCCCCAAGTATACTACATCTAGTGATGAGGGTAGTTCTAGTGATAGTGAAGATGATTTAATGTCTGTTTTTGCTAACCTTAACATGGAACAAAAGAAAAAATTAAATGAACTAATTGAAACCATTAATGAGAAGAATGATCTCTTGGAAAGCCAAGAGGACTTCCTTATTAAAGAAAACAAAAAACATGTTAAGGTGAAGAATTCTTATGCTCAGAAAGTAGAAAAATGTGAAAACCTGCCTAAAGAGCTTAGCATTTGTCACGATTCAATTTCTAGTCTTATAAATGAAAATGCTAGTCTAAATGCTAAGATTGATGAATTGAATGTTTGCCATGACTCAATCTCTAGTCTTAAAACTGAAAATGCTAGCTTAATTTCTGAGATTAAAAAATTAAATATTTGCAATGATTCTATTTCCTGTCTTAGAAATGAGAATGCCATATTACATGCAAAGATAGAAGAATTAAATGTTTGCAAACCTTCTACATCTACTGTTGAGCATGTTTCTATTTGCACTAGATGTAGAGATGTTAATGTTGATGCTATAAATGATCACATTGCCATGATTAAACAACAAAATGATCATATAGCCAAATAAACTGCTAAAATCAATGAGCATGAACTTGAGAATGAAAAGTTTAGATTTGCTAGAAGTATGCTCTATAATGGGAGATGCCCTGGCATTAAGGATGGCATTGGTTTCCAACAAGGAAGCAATGTCAAGCTTAATGCCCCTAAAAGATTGTCTAATTTTGTTAAGGGCAAGGCTCCCATGGTTCAGGATAATGAAGGCTACATTTTATATCTTGCTAATTATCCTGAGCACAAAATTAGGAAGATTCATGCTAGGAAATCTCATTCTGTTTCTCACCATGCTTTTATGTATAAGAATGAGGCATCTAGCTCTAGGCAAACCACTCATGTTAAATTGCCTAGAAAGAAAATTCCTACTGCATCAAATGAACATAAAACATTTCATTTAAGACTTTTGATGCATCTTATGTTCTCACTAACGAATCAGGCAAAGTAGTTGCCAAATATGTTGGGGGCAAACACAAGAGTCCTAAGACTTGTGTTTGGGTACCCAAGGTGCTTGTTTCTAACATCAAAGGACCCAAGACTGTTTGGGAACCTAAGAACAAGGCCTAAATTGTTTTGCAGGTTTATGCATCCGGGGGCTCAAGTTGGATAATTAACAGCGGATGCACAAACCACATGACGGGGGACAAGAGAATGTTCTCCTCCTATGAGAAAAATGAAGATCCCCAACGAGCTATCACATTCGGGGATGGAAATCAAGGTTTGGTCAAAGGTTTGGGTAAAATTGCTATATCACCCGACCATTCTATTTCCAATATTTTTCTTGTAGATTCATTATATTACGATTTGTTTTCTGTATCTCAATTATGTAAAATGGGCTACAACTGTCTTTTTAGTGATATTGGTGTTATTATCTTTAGAAGAAGTGATGACTCGGTAGCATTTAAGGGAGTGTTGGACGGTCAGCTATATTTAGTTGATTTTAATGATAACAAAGCTGAACTTGACACTTGCTTAATTGCTAAGACTAATATGGGTTGGCTCTGGCATCACCGACTTGCCCATGTTGGGATGAGGAATCTTCACAAGCTTCTAAAGGGAGAACACATTTTAGGACTAACAAATGTTCATTTTGAGAAAGACAGGGTTTGTAGTGCATGTCAAGCAGGAAAGCAAGTTGGCGCTCATCATCCACATAAGAACATCATGTTAACGGACAGGCCACTTGAGCTACTCCACATGGATTTATTCGGCCCGATCGCTTATATAAGCATCCGCGGAAGTAAGTACTGTCTAGTAATTGTGGATGATTATTCTCGCTTCACTTAGGTGTTCTTTTTGCAGGAAAAATCACAAACCTAAGAGATCTTAAAAGGATTCTTGAGAAGGGCTCAAAATGAGTTCGGCTTGAGAATCAAAAAGATAAGAAGCGACAACGGGACATAGTTCAAGAATTCTCAAATTGAAGGATTTCTTGAGGAGGAAGGGATCAAGCATGAGTTCTCTTCTCCCTACACACCTCAACAAAATGGTGTAGTGGAGAGGAAGAATAGAACTCTACTGGACATGGCAAGAACCATGCTTGATGAGTACAAAACACCAGACCAGTTTTGGGCGGAAGCAATCAACACTGCTTGCTACTCCATCAACCGATTATATCTTCACCGAATCCTCAAGAAGACATCATATGAACTCCTCACTGGTAAAAAGTTCAATGTTTCATATTTTAGAGTCTTAGAGAGTAAATGCTTTATTCTTGTTAAAAGAGGTAGAAAATCTAAATTTGCTCCTAAGACTGTAGAAGGCTTTTTACTAGGTTATGACTCAAACACAAGGGCATATAGAGTCTTCAACAAATCCACTAGATTAGTTGAGGTTTCTTGTGACATTGTGTTTGATGAAACTAATGGCTCCCAAGTGGAGCAAGTTGATCTTGATGAGCTAGATGATGAAGAGGCTTCATGCGTCGCGCTAAGGAACATGTCCATAGGGGATGTGTGCCCTAAGGAATCCAAAGAGCCTGCACAAACACAAGATCAACCGTCATCTTCTATCCAAGCATCTCCACCAACCCAATATGAGGATCAGGCTCAAGATGATGAAAATGAAGATCAATAAGATGAGCCACCTCAAGAGGAGGACAATGATCAATGGGGAGAAAAAGTTAATGAAGACAAGGAAGTTGAGCAAGAAATTCAGGGTCAAAGAGCGCCACACCCAAGAGTCCACCAAGCAATTCAAAGAGATCACCCCATCAACTCCATTCTTGGTGACATTCATAAGGGGGTAACTACTAGATCTCGGGTTGTACATTTTTGTGAATGTCCTCTGTTGAGCCATATAGGGTGGAGGGTGCACTAAGAGATCCAGATTGGGTGCTGGCAATGCAAGAGGAGTTCAACAACTTCACAAGGAATGAGGTATGACATTTAGTTCCACGTCCCAACCAAAATGTTGTAGGTACCAAGTGGGTATTCTACAACAAGCAAGATGAGTATGGTGTGGTGACAAGAAACAAAGCTCGACTTGTGGCCAAAGGTTATTCACAAGTCAAAGGTTTAGACTTTGATGAAACTTATGCACCCGTAGCTAGGCTTGAGTCAATTTTATATTACTTGCCTATGCTACTTACCATGGCTTTAAGCTTTACCAAATGGACGTGAAAAGTGCCTTCCTCAATGGATCTATTAAGGAAGAGGTCTATGTTAAGCAACCTCCCGGCTTTGAAGATAGTGAGTACCCTAACCATGTGTATAAACTCTCAAAGGCGCTTTATGGGCTCAAGCAAGCCCCAAGAGCATGGTGTTGGGGGTATGCTTCGTAGCCAAAGATCCTAAAGAAAGAGAACACCTTCGGAAGATCCTCTCAGAAGCAGCGCTGAAGCTATCACCTATAAAGCTTCGGCACAGTGGCAGATCTCAAGACGAAGGGGTGAACCGACTTAAAAATGAAATGACTTAAAGACCCATGATGTTTTGTGTCGTTATTGTAGTCGATTGTAAAGGACATAAATGTAATTTTACATGGGCTGCGTCCCGTGCCTATAAATAGATGAACAGTGCTCCCGTACTGTTCACGCGAACTTGGCATTTGCTTTTGCGTCACGCTTGTACTTTCACCTTCTTTCAGGCCGAAGGTACATTTGTAATTTGATATAATTTCTATCTTTCATAGTAACAAAATAGAAATGAGTTGATAATAGTACTTGATTATTTATGTTATTTTGTATGATTCTTTCATCTTTATATGTTATGCTGCTGAAGGTATGTCCTTCATAACCTTCGTCCAAAGATCATTATATCCCAAGGAAAATAATGCTTCGAAGGACGAAGGACTTTAACGCTTAACGTTTTCTGTGTTGCCTTGTTCTTGATTCATAGCAGTTGAGAACAAGTCCCCAACATTGGCGCCCACCTCCGGTGAACTCACTTCCACCTTTCTAAGCTGATGGCTTCGTTCAACAACCAAACTGGAGCTGCTTCGGCTTCGAAGCTGGTACTCCCGATAATAGGCAGTTCATGCTCAGAGCCGGCCAACAAGAAGCAGAAGAAGGAGGCACAGAGAAGGGTACAGCATGTCGGGGTGCAGGGACCCTTCATCAAGTCAAGATGGTCCCACATCCCAATTACCTTCTCCCAAGAGGACCTTCAGCTCAAGGATTACCCTCACAATGATGCTATGGTTATTTCTTGTGTTATCAAAGGATTTTTGGTTCACAATGTTCTGATTGACACAGGCAGTGCAGCGGATATTATATTTGCTAAGGCCTTCAGACAGATGCAAGAGCCAGAGGATAACATTCATGATGCTACACACCCTCTTTGCGGCTTCGGAGGAAGATAGATTGTAGCGCTCGGTAAGATCACGATGCCAGTGACCTTCGGATTTGTCAACAATACAAGAACTGAGCAAATTGTGTTTGATATTGTCGACATGGAGTACCCCTACAATGCAATCATTGGTCGTGGGACACTCAATGCTTTTGAAGCAATTCTTCATCCAACATATCTTTGCATGAAGATACCTTCAGATCAAGGGCCTATTGCTATTCATGGAAGCCAGGAAGCTGCCAGAAAGGCTGAAGGAAACTGGACAGATTCAAAAGCAATCCATAATTTAGATGGAGCCGAAGCTTGTGAGCAATACAAGTACAGAAGGGAGAAGGCTGCTTCGGCCGATCAGCCGAAGCCCATGCTCTTATGTGAAGATATAGCAGAGCAGAAGGTGTTGCTGGGATCTCAATTATCTGAGGAACAGGAGAAAAACCTAATAAGGTTCCTGTTCAACAATAAAGATGTCTTCGCATGGTCCGCCAACGATCTCTGTGGTGTCAACAGGGATGTCATTGAACACTCGCTCAATGTCGATCCATCCTTTAGACCCAGAAAGCAGAGGCTTCGGAAAATGTCTGATGACAAAGCCGAAGGTGTTCGGAATGAAGTGAAAAGACTTCTTAGTGCTGGAGTCATCAGAGAAGTAAAATACCTAGAATGGCTAGCTAACACTGTTATGGTGAAGAAGGCCAATGGTAAATGGAGAATGTGCATCGATTTTATTGATCTTAATAAGGCATGTCCGAAGGATGAGTTTCCATTACCAAGGATAGATTCTCTAGTAGATGCAGCAGCTTCGTCGGAGCTCATGAGTCTACTAGATTATTATTCAGGCTATCATCAAATCTGGATGAAGAAGGAAGATGAGCCAAAAACCAGCTTCATAACCCCCAGTGGTACATATTGTTATCTTTGGATGCCTGAGGGGCTCAAGAATGCTGGAGGAAGATTCAGCAGAATGACAGCGAAAGTCCTTCATTCTCAGATAGACAGAAATGTGCTAACTTATGTAGATGATATCATAGTAAAAAAGCACGAAGCAAGAAAATCACATTGCTGATCTGCAGGAGACATTCGCTAACTTTAAGCAAGCTGGCCTGAAGTTGAATCCAGAAAAATGTGTCTTCGGAGTAAAGAAGGGAAAATTCCTTGGTTGTCTAGTTTCAACAAAAGGGATTGAAGCTAATCCAAATAAAATCGAAGCTATTCTTCAGATGGAGCCGCCAAGCACAAAGAAGGGAGCCCAACGGCTGACAGGAAGACTGACATCTCTGAATCGATTCATATCTAGATCAGCAGAGAGAAATTTACCATTCTTTGAAGTATTGAAGTCGGTCGAAGTCTTTCAATGGGGATCAGCTCAGCAGAAAGCCTTTGAAGAGCTGAAGCAGTACCTGATAGATCTAACAACGTTAACTCCACCCACGCCAGGGGCTCCTCTATTATTATATGTGGCAGCTTCACATTCTGCAGTAAGCGCAGCGCTTGTGCAGGAAAAGCTTGAAGGACAAATCAAAAAGCAAGGTCCAGTATACTTCGTCTCTGAAGTTCTCAGCTCATCAAAGAAAAACTATACAGAATTGGAGAAAGTGCTATATGCTGTCTTAATGGCCTCCAGGAAGCTTCGGCATTACTTTCAAGCATTTCATATAATTGTTCCTTCATCACAGCCTTTGAAGGATATTATGAGGAACAGAGAAGCTATTGGAAGGATTGGAAAGTGGGCTGCGGAACTCAACGAATTCACCATTGATTATGTGCATAGATCCTCAATCCAGTCCCAGGCATTAGTAGACTTCATCACTGACTGGACGCCAGGGGCTCAGGAAGAAGAAGCAGGTAAAGATGCCGAAGCTTGGACAGTGTTCTGCGACGGTTCCTGGGGAACCTTCGGGGCAGGTGTAGCTGCTGTTTTAGTTGCACCTTCCAAAGTCAAAATATGTTATGCAGTGAAACTTGATTTCAGCTGCACAAATAATATTGCTGAATATGAAGCTTTGCTTTTGGGGCTTCGGAAGTTAAAGACAATGGGGATAAGAAGGGCGGTTCTTAAAACCGATTCCCAAGTTATTTCTGGTCATATTGACAAGAGTTGTAAAGCAAGAGACCCGAAACTTGAGAAATACTTGGATACAGTTCGAAGGCTTGAAGCTTCCTTCGAAGGGTTCTCTATCAAGAATATTCCACGAGGAGAAAATGAGCACGCTGATTTGCTAGCCAAGTCAGCGGCACAGGGGCTGCCTTTACCTTCGGAAGTATTCCTCGAGACAATAAGAGCACCTTCGGTGGAACTTCTTGAAAGAGCAGTGCTCAATATATCTCATGTTCATAGTGAAGATTGGAGAACTGAGATTATATCCTTTCTCCAGGGCAATTGCCTTTCAGATGACGAAGCTTATAATAAGAGAATAGAGCAAGAGCTCGACCATATGTAATAATAGAAGGGGAGTTATACAAACATGGAGTCTGCTCTCCATTGCTCAAATGTTTATCCAGAGCTGAAGGTATAGAATTGATGAAGGAAATACACGCAGGTCTGTGTGGATCTCACATTGGATCTAGGCCCTTGCTGGGAAAAGTCTTTCGTCAAGGATTTTATTGGCCGAAGGCAGCTTCGGATGCAGCAGAATTAGTCCAAAAGTGCGAAGGTTGTCAAAAATGTGCAAGAGATCAAAAACACCTTCATCTCTGACTCAGCTAATACAGCCCACTTGGCCGTTGCAAAGGTGGGGCCTTGATTTGTTAGGCCCGCTTCCACCAGCACAAGGAAATTTAAAATATGTTGTGGTGGCAGTAGAATATTTTTCCAAATGGATTGAGGCAAAGCCTTTAGCCACAATAACTTCGGTTACTATTCAGAAATTTTTCTGGCAAAATATTGTTTGTCGCTTCGGAGTGCCGAAGGCTATTACTGTGGACAACGGAACACAGTTTGATGCCGAAGCTTTCAAAGAGTTCTATGAACAAATTGGCACGAAGATCCATTTTGCATCGGTTAGGCATCCGGAGTCAAATGGACTTATCGAAAGAGCTAATGGCATTATAATGACAGGAATAATGAAGTTAATCTTCAATCAGCCCAGAGGAAAGTGGCTAGATGAATTGATCAAAGTGGTGTGGAGCCACAACACAACAGTGTCAAGGTCAACAGGCTTTACACCGTTCAAATTATTGTTTGGTGACGAAGCAATAACCCCGGAAGAAGCTAAAGCAGGATCAATAAGAACAGTGGCTTCGGCAGAAGACGAAGCTGATTATTCTATGGCAAAAGATGCTATAGAAGGGATCAGGCTTCAGGCTGTGGAGAACATCAATAAATACCAAGCCAAAACAATAAAATGGCGTGATAGAAAAGTTCGGTTAAAAAATATCAGGCCAGGGCACTTGGTACTTCAGAGAGTTGCCAACCCAGATACAGTAGGCAAGTTACAGTTGAAGTGGGAAGGACATTTTCTAGTAGTATCTTCGCCAAGACCTGGTTCCTACAGATTGAAGGATATGGACGGCAACGACATTCCTAGATCTTGGAATGGGGATGAGCTTCGGCGATATTATGTGTAGCTTAATGTAATCTTTTTATTTTTTATTTTTTCCTATGGCACCCTTTTACTTTCCAAAGGGGGGAGAAAGGTTTTTAATGGGGCCATAGCATGTAATTTCTCTTTTCCTTTATTTCAGCTCTACAAGAGCAATATTCCCCAAAAGTTGTAAATATAAAAGCTGAGCACGCACCATCATGTGCAAAGAGAAAAGAAAAAGCAGGGAGAAGCTCGAAAGACGTCCCTAAGGGGATGCAGAGCACGACGAAGCTACAAAAAGACGTTCCTAAGGGAGCGTAGTGTAAGTTTTCTGCTCAAAAGTCGTTCCTAAGGGAATGCAAAGCTTACAGCGAAAAGTCAACGCCGATTCCGCCGAAATATAAGGCGAAGCGCGAAAAGTCAATGCGATACCACCGAAATAGAAGGCGAAGAAGTTCAAAAGACGTTCCTAAGGGGATGCAGAACTTACAGCGAAAAGTCAGCGCTGATACACCGAAAAATAAGCGATGAAGCCGAAAAATAAACGGCAAAGAGACTGGTTATTCCTAAGGGAATGAAGGATATGGTTGTGGCTTCGTATGTGTGTGTTTGAACATTCATTTTGCACCATACATTACATCATACATTTGCATTCATAAACATTCATTTAGGCATACATAGGATCATCATCATCATAATACAGGCAGTTGCTTCGGCTCTGAAGATAAGGCTTCGGTAAAAAGAAAAAGAAGCAGTCTTTATGCTTCGCTGTGTACGAAAAGAAGGGAAGGTGTTTTTCGCCTTCGGCTCAAAAATGCTAATTTCGTTCACACCAAAGCACTTTATACATTGATGGAAAGGTAAGAATATATTACAAGGTATGGACAAAGTTTACAAAGTAAAAATTAATTACATTAATCTTTACAAAGGTTATTACAAGGGTTTTTAGAGTTTTTTCTACAGCTGTCTATTCAAGCTTCATTAGCATATGTTGAGCTTCGGCTTCGGCTTCGGCTTCGGCTTCTTACTCTTTAGCTTCGGCCCCAGTTTCGTCATCCTGTACGTATTTAAGTATTGTAAGCAAAATTCAAGTTCGAAGGAAGAGGTAAGCACAAGGTATGATTTTTGTTACCGGCTTAAGATGACTCCGAGCTTCATCACTAGCTTTGCTTCGTCCACCCTTTGTCCATACTAGTTTTATAAACCTATTTGCTATGCTTCGGGCAAGGTTGGGAATATCATCCAGGTCTGCTGGTGATAAGCTAAAATTGGATCTGTTGATAACCTTTCCATGTTCGCAGCCAGATTTCAGGAAGGCGACAGCTGTACCCCGAGAAGCTACCAGGGTGCAAAAGTCACCATGTCCAGCTATAACTTCTTCAAGGTCATCAATCTCACCTTCGATATGTTCAAAGGCCCCTAGCAGGTCTTCAGACGAAGGATTAAATTTTTCGCTGCTGGCTCCAACCGAATAGAAGACTTGCTTCAGCCGTTGAACACATCGATTACTGAACTCCAGACATTTGTTTTGAAGACTTGTCAATGATTTTTTCAAATCTGAACTTTTCTGGACCTCGGCCTCAAATTTTGCATTAAACTTCTGCTTTTCTTGTTCAAAGCTTTCTGACTGGGAGAGAAGCTTCGTATTTAATTCTGTTATTTTAGCTTCAGCTTTTGCCAATAAGCCTTCGGTTGTCTAAAGCTCGAAGTCTTTCTTTTCAAGAGCAGCTGATTGGTCTTTTATCTTGCTTTCTAAGTTTTCAATTATAACTTCGTGTTTTTTATCTTCCAAATCTTGCTGCATTTTCAAAGCTTTACTCAGCAGCATACTCTGTATACAAACAACTTTCGTTAGAAAACATCTTCGTTATTGAAATAATAAAAGTTAAAGAGAAGTTTATCTTGAAATTGGAATAGAATAAACTACCGACGATGTGTTGTCGCTGGTACCGGCTGATATCTGTTTCGAGCTTCGGGAAACCAATACTCTTTGATAGAGTACCGATAACCTTCGCTCCGGTCTGATCCCGGATGCAGCCCAATTTTTCGTCATCGATGCCACCGAAGAGAAGTGCTCCCGGCTGATATCCGCAAGATATAGCATATTCTTTTAGCTCTTCTTTTTCAGCCTTTGTCAGCTCTTGACCAACTAAGTTTTGAAAGTTAAAAATTTCGTCTTCCGAAGTGTCTTCGGCTATTTCTTTCTCCTTCCCGAGTTCTAGGGTCATAGTTTCTTCGGTGGCTGCAGCAGCTTCTTCTGTGGCCATGTTTTGCAGTATCTTATCAATATCGGCAATCGTGCACTCTAAATGAATATCTTTGGCAGCGGCAGCTTCAGTAGCTGTGGCTTCCGCAGGTGCAGCTTCGGTGGCTGTCGTGCTCTCAACAGCTGGCGCCTTCAGAGCTGAAGCTCCTGGTGGTGTCCCTTCGATGACTTCTGTCACTGTAATGATTCTTTGCTTCTTTGGCCTAGATGCCTTCTTCGTTTTTGCGGGCTCCTTTTCCTTCTGAAAAAGCTTCGTCAGATGTGGCCCCAGTGGACTTAGCTTGACAGGCAAATATTCAGTCATTACCTTTAAAATTTCTTCCACGACGGTGGTAGAGGGTGTTGCAGTAGTTTCTTCTTCGTCGTCAATTGCCTTCTGCTTTAGAGCTGTAGTTTTTCTCTTCTTCGAAGCATCTGTTTTTTGGCTCAGGCTTCAGCTTTTTCTCTTTCAATTGTTTTTCATCGTCTTTATTTAGAACGCTAGCTACTCTCTTTCTTTTTTGCCCTTCGGCATCCTTGTCCAGCCGCTCGTAGTCGGGATACTCAAAGTCCAGAGCATCCATTACTCGGTTCAACCTTCGCTTCGAGCGGGTGCCGAAGGCTGCAGTCATTAGTTGATCTTCTTTTTTGGAGTAGTTGCCGAGAATTTCATTGCACATTACTTTGATCATGTCCAGCCACTCTTGGTAGGGCACTTTGAAATGTTTCTTGAATTTATAATGGTAAGGCAACCGAATAAATTCCCCCTTCTTCTTTCCCCCTTCAGGTTCGGCATGTCCCACTCTTTTAAAGTTGGGAACACTCTGAAGGCCAGAAATTCTTGCACTAAGTCCCTAGTGCCGATATGATCTGCAATAACTCGAAATTCAGCCAGGGCAATTTGGCTTGGACTCCCTGGTGTCATGTTGCACTGCGGTCTGGTCTCTCCGAAGATCAATTCTAGCGGACTCTGGACCAGGTCCTCCTTATCTTCGTCAACTTTGACATAGAACCACTAAGACTTCCAGCCAGCTGGCCACTTGCTTCGGTAGCTAATCACTAGAAATTTTGTGTTCTTCCGATAGGCAAAACTGTAGCAGCCAAAATTTTCATGTAGCCCATCTCCTCTAGCTTTCGTCTGGTAATGAAGCTCGTGCACTCGATAGAAGCCTTCGCCAAATGCCTCCACCCCTTGGCTTCGGAGAGCCCAAATATAAACGCTAAGCCGGACAATAGCGTTGGGAGTTAGCTGATGAAGGTAGATCCCAAACTTCTTCAATACAACAGCAATCATCTTGTTCAAAGGAAATCTTAAGCCAGCCTTAAAGAAACTTTTGAAGACTACCACTTCATCCTTTTTTGGCTTCAGAGTAGTCTCTTCCCCACCAAAACGAACCAGTTCTTTCTTCGCTTCACTGAAATAGCCCAATTTCAACAGCTTAGGCAAGTCATCTTCAGAGATGGTGGATTTCCCGAAATCCAGGTGGCTGGGTTTACTTGGCACCGCGCTGTAATCATCTTTAGACTCAGTCTCCTCAACATCAGCCTGTTCTGTTTCAGTGGCAGGTGCATCCTTCGATGCTACCAGCCCCGAGCGCTTCATCACTTTGGAGATTGGAGCAGTTTCAGCACCTTTGGCTTCCTCTCCGTCGTGCGTAACCCTAGCTGTGGAGCGCACTCTGACCATCTGATGATTGAATTTCTTGTTTTTTGAAGTTGAAAATTTTTCTTTATCTTGTCGAAGCTTTTTCTTGCTACGAAGCTCGAGCAAAGTAAATAGCTTCGGTTTTGGTCAATATTTTGGCAGCAAAACGGTGCAATAGCAATGAATGTTGTGGTAACTTCACACCTACCCGTCTTTTTATATAGTGCTGCAGGTGGGAAGGTAAATCGTCAAGGTCTTCCGCACCGGACAAACAGCCACCCACACTCACTGAACGGTGGGCCACAGGGTCCGAGACGGTGAATCGCCAGGGCGCGCGTAACTGTTGGAAGATCAAGCCACTTCGCGCGAGGATTATTTTAATCGTTTCTCGCCAACGAGCTCAGGGAAAGTGTTTTCGGATCTTCGGCATCCCGAAGCCTAGAAGACTTTTTCACGAATCAAGCTCGTTACGAAAAACGATCTAGCATCGTGAAGGGGCTACTGTTGGGGGTATGCTTCGTAGCCGAAGATCCTAAAGAAAGAGAACACCTTCGGAAGATCCTCTCAGAAGCAGCGCCGAAGCTATCACCTATAAAGCTTCGGCACAGTGGCAGATCTCAAGATGAAGGGGTGAACCGACTTAAAAATGAAATGACTTAAAGACCCATGATGTTTTGTGTCGTTATTGTAGTTGATTGTAAAGGACATAAATGTAATTTTACATGGGCTACGTCCCGTGCCTATAAATAGATGAACAGTGCTCCCGTACTGTTCACGCGAACTTGGCATTTGCTTTTGCATCACGCTTGTACTTTCACCTTCTTTCAGGCCGAAGGTACATTTGTAATTTGATATAATTTCTATCTTTCATAGTAATAAAATAGAAATGAGTTGATAATAGTACTTGATTATTTATGTTATTTTATATGATTCTTTCATCTTTATATGTTATGCTGCTGAAGGTATGTCCTTCATAACCTTCGTCCAAAGATCATTATATCCCAAGGGAAATAATGCTTCGAAGGACGAAGGACTTTAATGCTTAACGTTTTCTGTGTTGCCTTGTTCTTGATTCATAGCAGTTGAGAACAAATCCCCAACACATGGTATGAATGCCTGCGAGATTTTCTTATCACTAATGGCTTCAAAGTCGGCAAGGCCGATCCTACCCTCTTCACTAAAACTATTGAAAAAGACTTGTTCATATGCCAAATTTATGTTGATGATATCATATTTGGGTCTACTAACAAGTCTACTTGTGAAGAGTTTAGTAGGATTATGGTTCAAAAATTCGAGATGTCTATGATGGGGGAGTTGAAGTATTTCCTAGGATTTCAAATCAAGCAACTCCAAGATGGCACCTTCATCAGCCAAACAAAGTACACTCAAGACATTTTTAAGAAGTTTGAAATGAAGGATGACAAACCCATCAAGACACCCATGGGAACCAATGGGCATCTCGACCTTGACACGGGAGGTAAATCCGTAGATCAAAAGGTATACCGGTCGATGATAGGATCTTTACTCTATTTATGTGCATCTTGACTGGATACTATGCTTTCCGTATGCATGTGTGATAGGTTCCAGGCCGATCCTAAGGAAGTTCACCTTAGGGCCGTGAAGAGAATCATGAGATATCTAGTTTACACTCATAAGTTTGGGCTTTGGTACCCCAAGGGATCCACTTTTGATTTAATAGGATATTCCGATGCCGACTGGCAGGGTGTAAAATTGATAGGAAGAGCACATCAGGGACTTGTTAGTTTCTAGGGAGATCCTTGGTGTCTTGGGCTTCAAAGAAACAAAACTTCGTAGCTCTTTCCACCTTCGAAGCCGAGTACATTGCCGCAGGCCATTGTTGTGCGCAATTACTTTAGATGAGGCAAACCCTCAAGGACTATGGTTACAAATTGAGCAAAGTCCCTCTCCTATGTGATAATGAGAGTGCAATCCGCATGACGAATAATCCCGTTGAACACAGCCGCACTAAGCACATAGACATTCGGTATCACTTTCTGAGAGATCACCAACAAAGGGGGATATCGAGATAGCTTATGTTAACACCAAAGACCAATTAGCCGATATCTTTACCAAGCTATTAGATGAGAAAACCTTTAGCAAACTCAGCAATGAGCTAAATATACTTGATTCTCGGAATTTTGATTGAAACATTGCACACATAGCTCATTTATATACCTTTGATCATATCTCTTTCATTTGATACAAATGCACATTTCTTATTATTTTTGTACCAAGGCTACGACTAATATGTTTTCAAGTCTATTTCTACTAAGTCGTAGATTGAAAGGGAAATGGAGTATTCGGCAAAGACAATGCTTCTACTCAACTCCATCGGTATTATTTATCCTTTGTCGTTACTCCGCCATCTCTCCAATTGGTACAATCTTTCACTTATATTTATTCTATCAATGGGGGAGAACATATAAGAAGGGCTCTCAAAGTCTCCATTTTTGGCGATTAATGCCAAAGGGGGAGATAATATTAAGCCCAAAGCAAAAGGACCGCACCACCACCAATTTCAAAAATTTTCGAAATAAAGCCTTAATTGATATTTGTCAAATTTCTCAATTGGTATCCATGCTTCACTTATCTTGATAAAGCAAAATTTCAATTGGTAGCTAAATAATGGGAATCTCTTCAATTGATATTGTTTCAATTTTCAAATTGGTATCTATGTCAAAAACCCTCTTGAAAGCTAAGAGGAGAATTTCATTCAGGGGGAGTTTTATTTAGTCAAAGGAAAAACATTTGAAATAGGGGGAGAAATTCTAAATCTTGAAAATGCTTCTTGCAACCTTATTCATATACCTTTGACTATTTGCAAAAGATTTTGAAAAGATTTTCCAAAAGAATTTGCAAAAACAAAACAAGTGGTGCAAATGTGGTCCAAAATGTTTAATAAAACAAAGCAATCCATTCATATCTAGTGAGATTATCTATTGGTTTAATTCCAAGTAACATATGCGCTTGCCATATACAAACTAGTTCAATTCTACACTTTATATATTTGCTTTGGTTTGTGTTGGCATCAATCACCAAAAAGAGGGAGATTGAAAGAGAAATAGGGTTAACCTTTTTCTACAATTAATTTTGGTGGTTGAGTGTCCAACACAAACATATGAACTAAATAGTTTGCTATAGAACTCATGTATTACAGGTGCATAAGGTTCAACACAAACCAATAAAAGATTCAAGTTAGGGACAAAATTGAACCGGAGCAAACAACTTGAGTGTGCTGAGGAACGGCCACCGGACAGTGTCCGGTGCGTCAGGACCGTACAACTCAAACTAGCCACTCTCGGGAAAACGAGGCGCGCTCCGCTATAATTCATCGGATTGTCTGGTGTGCCATCGGACTGTCCGGTGAGTTAGCGGGCAACGACTATCTGCGCGCAACGGTCGACTCTGTAAAGGTGAACAGTGCAGCTATAGTGCAACGCAGAAGTCAGAGCAAGAGGTCAGAGGGGCACCGGACTGTTCGGTGCCGCAAGAAGACAAAGCTCCAACGGTCGATTTCGCTCCGAACCCTAACGGTTGGGTGATGTGGCAGCGCACCGGACAGTGAACAGGACCTGTCCGGTGCGCCCATCGATATCAGCCTCCCCAACGGCTTTTTTGGTGGTTGAGGGCTATAAATACCCCCAACCACCACAACTCCAAGCATCCAAGATTTCTGAGTATCACGTTCATTACAAGAGCTCTAGCATTCACTCCTAGACACAACTCAAAAGATCAAAGCCTCTCCAAGTCCCAAATTCATCTCAAACACTTAGTGACTTGTGAGAGAGAGTTTTTGTGTTCTTTTGAGCTCTTGCTTCTTGGATTGCCTTTCTTCCTTCCTCATTCTTGTTCCCAAGTGACTTGTAATCAAAGCAAGAGACACCTAAGTGTGTGGTGGTCTTTGCGGGGTCTAAGTGACCCGTTTGATTAAGGAGAATGCTCACTCGGTCTAATTGGCCGTTTGAGAGAGGGAAAGGGTTGAAAGAGACCCGGTCTTTGTGACCACCTCAATGGGGACTAGGTTCTTTGGAACCGAACCTCGGTAAAACAAATCATCGTGTTCATTCGCTTGATTTCCATTTGATTTGTTTTTCTCTCTCTCGGACTTGAGTTTAATTCTAACACTAACCCCGCTTGTAGTGTGTGCTTAAGTTTATAGATTTCAGGTTTCGCCTATCCACCCCCCTCTAGGCGACTTTCAAGTTTGATACAAACTACCGTAGAGCTTCTCCCTAGACCAAATGGAGGCCTTAGTGAGATTCATGAACCGAAGCTGGGTAGGGCTTACCAAAGCCACATAAAAAAACTTCTACACCACCTCTTTGTCTTTGGCGACGACGAGGATAGAAGTGACATATATTTGGAGGATAGCGATCCCATCATACCTCTATAGAAAGTGGGAGTGGAGCTTTTGCAGCCACACTTCCTAGTGGAGTGCGGGCATCAGTGCAATGTACTTGGCCCCGATGGGGGTGGACCAGCTAGACATCCTAGCCTGCAAGTGGAGCCTATTCTCGAAGGAGTAGTAGGATAACGACCTCTTCTTCTATTAGTATTCATTAAAACCATTGTTTTGATACGTACACACATGTGGTGCCGAGCTCGTAGAGCAAGCGGTCGCTGATGTCCTCGTAGTTAAGAAAGAGGGAGCTTGTGGAGGTTGAGCCACGCGAGGCAGGCAATGGAGGCATCCTCGAGGCGAGTTCAGTCGAGGCGCATACTTTGCAAGCTCGAGTTCGGTGGCAGCAGTGGGCGCAACACGTCCATCACCGGTGTTGGCGCACATGGCTCAATCGGATCCAACGGGAGCATGGTGGTGGTGGTGACTTGGTGGGATTTGTTGTGTCATGGCGTTCGTTGGTGGGAGACGAGTCGGGGGATGGAGATGCATGGTGTGGTGGGATGATAGGGGAGATGAAGAGAGATAGACAAGGTGATTAATTTATTGGAGATATTTCGTCTGCATGTAGTTAGGTATCTTTATCGATCACATTAAATAGTACTTGTTGTTAGGCAAGTAGCGTTTCACGCATGATTTACGATGGTGTAAACAATAGAAACTTGTGGTGCTATACTCGGACAGAGGAGATATAGGCATATCGAGTTATTTTAATTTACAATTTATTTGATTTTGTTTATCCTAAGATTATCAGCTCGTCTTATCCAAAAAACTATATTTATTATTAACTTTTACTGTGATAACATCCAAAAAAATTATATTTATTATTAACCTTTACTGTGATAACATTTAGCATATGATATACTTTAGGATATCTCCAGTAATTCCCTTGTCTCATTTCTATATCATCCTATATTTTAAACTACACTCTATAAACAGTGTCATACTGTCATCTACAGTTTCGTGTCCCTATTTTACACTATTTGTTAAAGACAGTAATAAGTATGATTTTGTTTTTTTTCTTATTTTTTAAATTAAATAAAGCGAACCGTTTTTAACGTAAAAAAGTCAAACGAATTACGAATTATAAATTGAGTATTTATGTTATCCGGTACCGTACCGATGGCTATCTTTATACGAGTTCCTGGCGAAAAAACTCACAACTACACTAGTTGTGGCGACTCACAGTCACACACACACACGACTACACGAGGCATGGCACAATCCGTTGCTGAATCGATTTGTTTTTCCTTCGAAACGATCCTGAACCCTAATTCGAATGCGGAACTCAAATTTCGGTTTCCCTCGCGTCCCGCCCACATCCTCCGCAGCCGCCGCAGCCGCCGAGCCGAGCTCCAAGCGGAGGAGAATAGGAGAGACCACCGATCCGCCGTCGGAGATGAGGGAGGAGGCGCTGGAGCGGCTGCGCGGGGTGGTGCGGGACAGCGCCGGGAAGCACCTCTACACGTCGGCCATCTTCCTCGCCGACAAGGTGGCCGCGGCCACGGGGGACCCTGGCGACGTCTACATGCTCGCGCAGGCACTCTTCCTCGGCCGTCAATTCCGTCACGCGCTCCACCTCCTCAACAATTCTCGCCTGCTCCGCGACCTCCGGTTCAGATTCCTCGCCGCCAAGTGCCTCGTAAGGCTGCTGAGCACCTCCCCCCTCACCGCCGTTTCATCTGTCGTGCACGTCGCCATGCGTTTCAGTGCGGGGCGTTCTGCTCTTCGCTGTTTGGATCGCGGGCCGATTACCGGCAGCTCTCGACATTTCATCAGGCGTTCTGGGCTAGTACTTTGGCCGAACACCTCGCGGGCATCTCAACTGATTGTTAAAAATACTGAGATTCGCTTGATTCTATTTCGGGTGATGCTTTTGAGTGTGGCTGGGCATTTGCTCAGATACATTGCGCCCCTAGTGCCATCAGTTTCGTTTTGGGCCTGTGTGGAAAACTTCTAAATGTCCACACACTGCTTTGATTTATGTTCGCCACTAAACAAATTGATTGTGTGTTTTTGTATTCTTTTTTTACCAGTCTCCTGCTACTTAGAACAATGTCAGGATTTCTTAGAGGGGAAATGGTCAATAGTAATGCTGCATGGAATAAACAGCATGTTTCTGATATATTTCTCCTAATCCTGGTTTTTAAAGCAATGAGAAGAGCATGTTGGCATATAAGATGATGTGACATGCGATTTACATAAATGTGCTAGAGTGGACGCACTAATCAGTTCAACCCAAAAACTTAAGTTGATGGGAGAATATAGTCAATCCAGTTATACACTTCAACACCCTCACTCACGTGCAGCAAGAGAGAAATGTGCAAACGTGGAAATAAATGGGTGCATGCATAAATAAAGCCTTTGTCAGGATTCGAACTCGAAACCTCTGGCTTTGATACCATGTTAGAGTGGACACACTAACTAGTTCAACACAAAAGCTTAAGTTAATAGGAGAATGTAGTCAATCCACTTATACACTTCAATAAAATGCACTTGTCACATATGGATTTTTGGCTGAAGGTTTCAGTTTTCCGTTTCTAGGTTAGTCTAGATTGTTAACTTAGTGAGAGCTTTGAGCTTCTCCTACAATTTCAACTTCACAATTTTGTTTCTTTGTTTATTAGGAGGAGTTGAAAGAGTGGCATCAGTGTTTGTTGATGCTTGGGGATGCAAAAGTGGATGAGCATGGAGATGTCCTTGATCATGATGATGACAGTGATATTTATTTTGATAAGGACGCGGAAGATCATGAGATCAATGTGTGATGATGCTCCTTCCCTCCCTGAACACCTTCTTCCTCCTTTCTGGTTGTTGGATGATTGCTTACTACTGTAATACTTGCTTGCCAGATCAAATCAGCTCTATGTTTCTTACGTGGTAAGGCATATGAAGCACTAGACAACCGTGATCTTGCTCGCCAATGGTAAAACTAAATAGCTTAATTTGCTTTTCTTTTGGTTAAAATTGACTGTGTATTTCAAAATAGTACCATTATCAGCAATATATTCAATTAGTTTTTATGCACTTTTGCTAAAATATTTTTCCTTGTACACTTTAAAGTTGAATTAGCTCTGCTTTATCTCTTCACGCTTGTATCCTTAATTTAGAATTATATAGTAAAACAAACTTCAAAGTTTGGATATGCTGCTTCTTGCTAGTCTTCTGTTGTACCTGACCTTTTATGATTTTCTTCCCTCTTGGTCTCAGGTACAAGGCAGCCGTTAAAGCCGATCCTCTGTGTTATGAGGTGGGAAGAACAGTGACTCAATGACAGTACTATTCTTTCTATGAGAAAAAGAACATGCAGTACCATGTTATTATTATCTTAATATTTCCTCCGTTCCAAATTACAAGTCATTACAATTTTCTTGAAGAGTCAAAGCATCTCAAATTTGACCAAAATTATACAGAAGATTACAAATATTTATGACATCAAATAGGTATACTATGAATATATAATTAATGGAGAATCTAATAATACTTATTTGGTACCATAAATATTATTATTTTATTATATAAATTTGGTCAAACTTGAGATGTTTTGACTCTTAAAGAAAGTTGGAATGACTTATAATTTGGGATGGAAGGAGTATCTAATTCTGTACATGTACAATGCACACACCTTACACGAAATATCTAAATTGTTTTATGTGTTTCTTATTTACTTGATCTTTGTATTTCTAACTTGGGTAGTCTGAACTGTATGACATGCTGAGTCTATCTACTATGACACTCGTGATGCACATGCTGTTTGTGTTGAAGTTAAATGATACTGAAATACCTGACCATTTAATATGCCTAACCTTTGAGGCCTAGAATATTGTGGACAGGTGTCTTATAAGTTAGAACTATAGTGCTATTACTTGTAGTATCAAATGAACAATATGTTACACGTTGTTTACTACTGTTGTTTCCACAAATTATGAAAACTGAACTGAACTCATAGCATTGTATAAAAAACCATCGTTTATTGGATATTTTGGCAATCACAATCCTTTTGACCGTCTCATGTAATCATGTTGAATTGTTGATATAATGGTATATGATGTTCTAACTTTGTAGGCTCCTAAATGTAATCCATTTATATATGTTCCAGGCTCTCGAACGTCTTGTTGATAATTATATGTTGACATGTGAGGAAGGTAATATTAAAGTTGGGCTTTGGCTTGTCTGGAGTCTTTCTTTTATCTTGAATGAGTTTTAAGTGTTGCGTCACTTTTAAAGATAGAAGTTAGAACCACATTCATTCCCAATATGATCTACCGATCATATAGTGGTTGGCTAACCTATCCATTTCAATCATGTTTTAAGCAGATAATTTATAATTAGAAATGGCTAGACATTCTACTACCAGTTTGATAGGATTGATTAATATGATTGCACATCTGCAAAATGTATCTGTTGTGAGTATTTATGTAAAATATCACAAGTTCTATTTTCTTCATTGAAATAATTTGTAGAACATGTTTTACTTGGAATCTCCTGTAGTTTGGAGCATTATAGAGACTAAGTATGGCGGAACCGCCTAGATTATTCCAGCTTAAGTGCCCAAGTCCCGCCTTAGAGGCAGCGACAAACTTAAATCAGAATAAACTGTCAGTCCGTCGGATCTAGTCCGACACAACCACTCAAACCAGATCGAATACCACTTGCTCACTCGAAGGTGAGTCACAGAGAAATACAATAAACTATAATACCACAAATTTAAAGGAGTACTTAAGTGTTATTACAATATCGGAGTTCAAAAGTAGGGGAACATAGTTTTTAGTGCAGCGGAATAAATTAATGAAGATAACTGGAGAGTAGGGCGAGGCCTGGCCCACTACTCCTCCTGGTCCTCTCCTGCAGAGACAACATCCCACTCAACCGTCTAACCCGGTGGCAGGGTGGATGGCCAAGTCACACCGTCAACCATATCTTGCAAGATACCTAAAAATTTATGCCACAAGCAAGGTTGAGTATACTAATACTCAGGTACTCACCCGATATGAGGAGTCTACTCCTCTACTTCTAGACCATGAAACTGTTTGGTTGAGGGGTTTGGTTTGCCAAAAGCACTAGTTGAGTCCACTGATTTCAAGTCGGGTGACCAGCTAGTCGACCGACAAGACCGACCAGGCGCCTAATCGCGATTAGGGCGACTAATCGGACGACTAATCGGTTCTGGTCGGCCTCTGGTCGTCCCTAGTCGTCCTATGTATATCCCTAGGCATATAAGCCATATATATATGTATATATGTATTTCTAGGCATATAAGCCATATAGAACTGAAATTAAATTGGAAGTTTGGAACTGAATTACTGAAATATAACAGTAGCAGGCTAGCAGCAATGCAGCATAAATGAAACCAGTGAATGCAACATAAGTGAAACAATAGAGTACCTGCTAGTCTACTACCTAGAGCAGATCAACATCCAAGCAAAAAGCATCAGCAACAGCTTTCCTCCTCCAGATTCAGATTCATCTTGGTCCATATCTCTAGTTGCTTCTAGTGGTAGTTCTTGTTGTTCTTCTGCATCTGCTGTAGCATTACCATCTTCTTGAGCATCACTATTATCTTCTCCAATATCTTGTGCTGCTGCATTTCTTGAACGCTTCCTTGTCCTAACATAGGTTCGTTGAGGCCGAGAACTTGAAGCAGCACCTGCAGTAGCTAATCTTGGCAAATTTCTGCCTTGGAGAGCCTGAGTTGCCCCTAATGCCTCATCCACAACAATGCCATATGCTGCTATCACCATCAGCTTCATTATTTTCTTCAATCCATTCATTTTCCCACATAAACTCTTCAAGCACCAGTGGGTTGCTTCCTTTTCCCTTGGATCCCAACTCTCTTATTGTTCGAAACCTATTTTCCATCTTTCTGTTGTAACTGACATAGACCAATTTATTAAGCCTCTGGTGTTCTAGTCGGTTCCTCTTTTTTGTATGGACCTGAAAATGCACAATTGCACATAGTCACATAATGATCAATCAACAAGCAAACCCTTTTTGCTAGGCTTTGTAGTACAATACTTAGTTACTTACTGCTGCAAAGTCTGACCAATTTCTCTCACAACCAGAAGCTGCACAACTGAGGCTTATAACCCTTTTTTGCTAGGCTTTGTAGTTCATATGCCAGTCCTCCATATGCACCCCACCATAGGACTGTTACACAATAGTTTTTAGGTCAGTTTTAGACTTCCAAACAGGCAAACAAATTAACAAATGCTATAAGCTTATAACTGGAAAAATTAGTTACTTACTAGGACTTTTTTTGTCTTTCTCTTATTGCTTCTGCCTTTGAAAAGCATTCCCCTTCGGATCTTTCGTAGTCATTTGCCTGTTTACTAATCTTTGTTTGCTCATCCTCATCATTGACCATCTTCCACAAAACATCATTAAACATAGCTCTAAGTCTTGCAGCTTGCCTTCTGTCTTTGTCCCTCAAGGTAAAGAATTTACCTGGATTCAAATAAAGGGCTGCCCCGTATAGTTTCTGCTCCATCTGAGTTTCCCACCTCCTCTCAAAGCATGAGATGACTTCAACAAGTAATTTTGGCTTCTCTTTTAGTGACTCTTGTATGGTGGCTTTTGCTTTCTCCATAGCTGCCATTATCTCTGGAGCTGCTGGCGTCTCATCACCGTCAGCAATCCTTAAAGCAATGAGAAGAGGTTGTGAAGCCCGTAGACAATTTTCAAGAGTTTGCCAAAATGATACAGAAAGGACAATATTTTCAGCTTGTACACCTTACTGAAGTTGGGAAAACTTAGAGCAATTCCATTCATCACTAACAAACAAGCCCTGTAATCTATTCTTATGCTTGTACATGCTTGCCAAAGTCAAGAATGATGTTGCAAATCTAGTGACACCCGGTCTAACAAGGTCCCCGCCTAGCTTTTCTCTCAGTAGGCTGTGAAGTCGCCCATGCTTGTATAGGAACCTCGAAACCTTCTTTGCCATATTGATGCAAGTGTTGAACTCCTTGATCTTGCCAATATCCTCCAACAATAGATCCAAGCAATGTGCTACACAAGGAGTCCAAAACAGATGGGGAATTCTGTCCATTAGGATCCGCCCTGCTGCTTTGAAATTGGCTCCATTGTCAGTTACCACCTAGACAACATGTTCTTTCCCCACCTTCATTATTTGCTTCTACAACAGATCTGCCAACATATTGGCATTTGCTACCTCACTTGATGCATCAACAGAACCTAGGAAGTAGGTCCCCGCTGGACTGTTGGCAAGGAAGTTGATCAAATGACGTTGTCTTGTGTCGGTCCACCCATCTGACATAATTGAGCAACCATATTCCTTCCAAGCCTCTTCGTGCTTAGCTCTCAATGTCGATGTTATCTTCACTGCCCTTTCAAGCCAAGGTACCCTAGCCTCATGATACGATGGGCCACGATATCCAGGACCGTACTGACCAATAGACTCCAACATAATCTGCCAACTTCTTGAGTTTACGACATTCAATGGAATCTTGTTCTCATACAGAAAATCAGCTACATGGTCGTCAACAATTTGTTGTGCTTGTGTCCCTTTGTGCAGTGCTCAAGGGTGGCCTGAGAAGTTTTGTTTTTATGCCTCTCTGCAACTACTTCTTCTGGAGTCTTGCAGAGCATGGCACTCACTGATTTGCTTGCCTTCTGGGTACTTGGTTTTGGAGGAGCAGATACAAGAAATGAGGACATGGCAGCTTGGGCAATTTTCTTTTTTGCTTGCTTGTTTTTTGTCCCAGAATTTGGTTCAGGACCTTCATCATTCCGCTCTTCTCCCTCTTCACCTTGTTCAGTATTAGCAGTAATCACAAGTCTCATGTTCCTTTTCAGATACATGTGCATTTCCTTTGAAACCAATTATGGTACTCTAGCACACTTCATGGTGTCACCAAACCCACCGGCAAAATGTTGCTTGAACCTTTTGATTCCGGAAGGAACAATCTTCGAACAGGAAATACACTGAACAAAATCTTTCTTTGTTGTGTCTGGCCACCACCCAAACTTCCATCCTGGGTCCTGTGACCTTGCCTTTCTTTTTAGGTCAGTTGCTTGTGCACTAAGCTCAGGAGGGAGTGCTGCAATAGCCTTTTTCAGCAAGACTTTTTGAGTCTGCAACAGCTGATCATGCCGAAGCAGGGCCTGTGCTATCAACATTTGAGGTCACGGGAGGAACAGAATCACTTGCAGTTGCACTGCCACTGCCAACCACATTGGACCCGGCGAATAAGACCTCAACATCAGCACCTCTTCGTCCACCAGCAGCATGAAACTCTGAACATGTCAACAGATAGAGGTTAAGTCACTACTAGGCACTAGATATGTGCTATTGCTGGACTGATGGAAACTGGTAAGAATAAGATCATTGGTGCTGCTGGACTGGTGGGATAAACTGGTCGCTGCTATGAAGCTAAGAACTATTGAAGTAAGGCAATAGAACATAGAAGTATAGAACACTAGATGAGCAGGGCCAGGGCAGACTGCAAACAAATGGGTACTACTGCGCAGAATGCAAAATTGCAGAGTGCAGACAAGGGGGAAGGAAGGGAGCAGGGATGACCTTCGGATGACGAGCTCATCTTGTGCCTTGTAGATGAGCAGGGGGCAGGGACGGCCTTCAAGGATGAGCTGCACGCTGGCGCTGGTGGACGGTAGAGAGACCTGGAGGCTGGAGCAGCCGCCGCCGGCAGAGGACAGAAACTTTAGGAGAGGGGCGCAGGCACAGGGAAGGCTTTAGGGTTTAGGGGCGCCAACAGATGTATGCGGCTACTGGGCCCAAAAAATGGTGAAACCCAATATCACATCTAGCCCGCTGCGCACTGGTCGACCAGAGGAGCCTAATCAGACGACTAATCGGACTTTGGACGCGTAATCGATGATTAGGACGACCAGAAAACCAAATCACGTCGTCCCCCTGGTCGGCCACTTACAGGCGACCAGCCCGACTAATCGCGATTAGTCGGACGATTTGTAAACAGAGGTTGAGTCTAAGTCAAAATTTAGCTTTCCAGGTTCTAGAATAATACTTTAAACTAGATGAGCACCTAGCTATCCATACATGATATCACCCATTTAGTCAATGAACATCTTTTTGCAAGTAACCTCATTTCTACTTATTACTCAATGCAGTACAATGGATCAAGCAGTCTCATTAGCTGCGAGAAACAGACGGTTTAAATTGAGTTTTAACCTTGCAAGGTAAACCTAATCACACGACATGTAGGGGCACTCGGTCCCCACACACATCAACCGTCTTCATCGATTCCTCGTCAACGGATCAGACCCACTTTCCTAGGGTACAATGCTCCACTACCTCGAACCCAGCTGTGCAGTGACCACACTTGTACCCACCATTACCGACATGGGAAACCACATTTCAGAGTAAGTGGGGAGTATGACCGCGAGCAGGTTCACTCAGGTACTAGGCTTACCGATTTACCATATTTCTCAGCATGTGCTTAGTACTTTCAAACGCTTGACACAAGTATCTACACGTTAATCCTTATTCCAATTCTGTTCCATAGACCGGGCATCCCAGGGATCCGTGTCCACAAACAATCACAATCCTGTTATCAAAATTAGTACAATTAACTCCTGATCTCGTGCGAGTGCTAGAAAAATCACTTGACTAATACCCGAATCCTTAATTAGCATATCAGCTACTTGACCTAGCATACTAGTATTCATCTAAAAAAGGAACCTAAGTTCCTGCGTCTAGGGCTTCAAACAAATCCTATACTTAAATGCACAATACAAGCCTACAAATAATATTGCAGTAAAATAGCATATAACAGGTTATGCATAGAACTGGGGCTTGCCTTCAGGTGTTGATGCTGCTGGGATATCCTCGACAACTGGCTCGGGAGCAGGCTCTTGAACTCCTTCTGGCTCAACTTCTTGCTCTGGGATTAGCACACTCTCCGCCAACGAGGTTGCAATCTATCGAATGCAATGCATGGGATATATATAGATATACACTATGATAGGCTAATGTGCTTAATGATGATGCATGATTTAGGTTGAGATTTAGTTACCTAGCATTACGTTGGGGTTTGCACTATCAGTGTAAGTTTTATAAGAGGTAATACTTATATAAGGCTTAACCTATGGTTTGACTTTGTGAAGTGGTTTAGGACTTAGTAAACTCTTCCTTGGAGAGGTTGTTATGGTTGCTAGATCGGTGAGGGATTGGAGCTGCTAGTGGAGGTGGCATGTGAACAGTACCTGCCAATGAACATTAGATGCGTAGAGGGGATTGGAGAGGGGGATCGATGGGCAGGAACGCCGATCGGGGGCCTCTGCCCACTACCGAGCAAGAGCAAGGTTTCTCCCTTATAATTCTTGCCTACTTTATTTCTCATCCATTGATTACATAAATAGGCCGGCTGACCGCCCTATCTAGTTAGAGATCCTTATCTCCTTAAATCTCTTCTTAAAACTCTCAACAAACTACTAACTGATAACCTTCCTAGATAATCTCAACTAATCTTCTTATCCTTTGACCCGTGCTCCTTGCCGCAACTCCCTTGGGCCCTGACAGTCCTAACAGAGGTTTAGTACATGCCTAATTAGGTTTGGTAGGTGTCCATTACTTAACCTTGGATTATCCTTAATTCTCCTTTTCTTTTTAACCAAGGCTTAAAGGGTGAGTTGAACTACAACCATGATTTATAAATTTCTAAAAATTCTACAAAAATTACAGTAGATTTCTACTAATTATTAGAGACCGTCACTGAAATTTGGGGTCAAGATTAATTAGGGTCTGCTCTAAACAAAAATATCAAATTCTTGAGCAGAGAGGGCACTTAACACTACAACACTTATATAACAGTGGCTACTATCCTATTGGGCATTTTCCCAGTATTTAGGTGAAGTATTAGAGACTTATACCAAATTTCATAGAGTGACACTTAGTGGTCTTTTATCTACGCTTTTCTAAAGTTTAAGGCTAGAAAAGCACCTACAACTAACTTGCCCTTTGAAAAGTGTCAAACAACAAATTTAGAAATTTTTCTAGGTTCTTTTTAACACAAGAGCAATCATTCCTAAAGTTGGGGGTTTATTTCTTCAAGGATAATTTCCTATGGTTTTCTAAAGTTTTTTTTTGCCAAAATAAAAGGTTTCTATTTTTTTCCTTCTTATACTAGGGTTGTTTGTATTTTTCCTAGGCTTATATTACTCACTTAGTCTAGGAAAAATAGTGAGCTCTCTGGTTTCATCTATTTACCATTTTTCTTGCTTTTATTTAGATAAGGGCCCAAATGGTTTTAAGTGGATAAACTCTACCAAAAGCCTTAGACCAAAGGGTTCTACAATTTTGTACAGTGACAAATCCTACATGGCTTCTCAAAATTTTCGAAGCCTAGATCAACAGTATAACTATTTTCCCCTCTAATATTTTAAAATGAGCAGTTTAATTAATTAAATCAAAAGTCCTACAATTATCACTAAAACCAGGTGGTTTCCTATTTTTAGTTTGAAGCCATATAGATACATACAGAGTACTATAAAATTTGTTTGGTTAATTTTGGATTTACAAAACTCGAGTTATGACTTTTTGAAGTTCTCTGCCTAAATAAAAGAAATAAAACAAAATGATTTAAAGGAAAAGGACTTTGCATCACGACCCCTAGCCTTTCTTTTATCTAAACTGTTAAAATCGCACCCCTGGAATACTATTTGCGTTTTGCCCCCTAGACTTATCTCTCCCTCAACCCGCACTCCACTTTACCTGGAACATGCAACGTGTTTCTCCGGCGAGGAATTTTTCCTTACCGGCGACGGTAGCGAGTCGGGGAAGGGGTTGGGGAGCGTCGTGGATGTCTAGTGGGCTTGAGGGCGGCGACGATCGGCCGAAGGTGGCCGGAGTTGGTCGGCCCAGGCGGGTGGGGGTCATCGACGAGCTCCAATCCGAGGCCATGGTGTGGTAGAGCTCGAGGAAAAGCTCTAGGTGCTTTGCGGTGCCTCGGTGAAGCTGTCCCCGGGCTTGAATTGGGTAATGGTGACTCGGGTTGGCCGATCCTCGTGCTTCGACGGCGAATGGTGAGCGACATGCGGTGTTGGGCCTTCTCTGGTGCGGTAGAGCTCGAGTGAGCGAGTCTACGAGCTTCTGGAAGGTGCGGGGGAACTCCTAGCGAGCTTAGGCGGGCGGGGGAGTGGTTCGATGGGCTCGACCACGGATGCCGTGGCTCGGCGGCGATGGCGGAGGGCGGTGTGAGCTCCGGCGAGAGGAAATTGGGGCGGCGGTGTGCGACATGGATGAGGGAGCCGAGAGCTAACCCAGTGCCCTTTAAATAGTCGCGGGCGCGGGCGTGACATGACGGTTGCCGACCAGCGCGTGGGGCGCGCTCAAGGCTTGCCTAGTTCGCGCGTTGGCGTGCTGTCAGTTGGCGAACACGTGGAACTTTGCTTCTGCCTGTGTTCAAGCCAGGGGCGAAGCTAGGATATAAGATTAGGGGGACCAAATTAGATTAGGTGGGGGCTGTTAGAAACATTTTTTGCATTATTTATATGAGAATTAGCTAAAGAAACTTTTTTTTTCTTGAATACGCAGGAGAGTTGCGTACTTTTGTATTAAGAAGAAAAGGGGGAGAAAAACCCCGGTACAAAGGTGTTGCCTAACAACACCAAACACACCCCATACAACTAAGACACCTCTTCTAAATGGAAGAAAGAGAGCGCTTTGGCTCTAGCCATACGCCAACCCATTAACTCCTCCCTTGCAGCTGCCAACACCACCCAACGCTTTAGCTAAAGAAACTAACAACCCCTATAGAATCAGGGGAGCATTAGGGGGACATTGCCCCCCTGCCGTCGCCTCTGGTTCAAGCGCCCATAGGTCACAAATCCGAGCGTATTTGGGCAAAATCCCTATGTAAGATTTCCTCCCGGTTCTCTACTCTATCTATCTTTTGCAGTAGCCAAGGCGTTTTGTGGCAGGGTTAAGGAGTTGTCTAATCCCCAAGTTTGGTTTGTCTTACCGACCGAATTCGAGAGCAAATCACTGTTTTGTCATGTCAAACGGTGGCGCCTCGGTTTCAAACTTTTCCAGGGTATACTTAGGGTAATTTGACACGCTTTTCATAATCGAGACACTTTGGTTTAAGGCCTCTAGCTTAGAGAACATGTGTGGTCTTGATTGTAGGGCTGATTTTGGGTTAAAGAAAATTTTGGTTTTTCCCTCTCTTCTCCCACATATTTGACATGATTTGAGGTTTGTTAAGCCTTTTTGGGGCTTAACCCTTAACAACTTTTGTTGGGTACTTAGTTAGCTACAACTTTTGTTAATTGTCTACTTTGTGATGAGGAGACTTAGTTTTCTTAGTCACTTGTTTATAGTGCTCTCTATGCTCTTAAGGGGTAAACTTAGGGTTTTGGTTAATCCCCTCTCTTTGTTTATTATGAGATGCCCTTTAGGTTGGTTAGTACCTAATTAGAGCCTTGTTCCTTAAGTGTGGTGTCTTTTGCCCTAGGTGATTCAACAAACCAACAAACAACAACAAAGCCTTTTTGTCCCAAGCACGTTGGGGTAGGCTAGAGATGAAATCCCGTATGAAAACCTCAGAGCTCAACCCCCAAAGAAAATAAAAGGGAGACAAAGGCAAAGGAGAACCGAAAAAACGACGAAACGGGGAAACACATATGAAGAGATAAAACCCACAAGAACCAGCAAGATCTAAAGAGGCACAAGAAAAGGTCAAATGATTAAGGAGGAAAAGCGAAACTACAAATCAGGGTTCTGGCACGTGAATTGCACACTTCCACCCCTTCCTATCCACGGCGAGCTCTTTATCAATATTCCACTCCTTCAGGTCCCTCTTCACAGCCTCTGTCCACGTCAAGGTTGGTCGACCTCTACCTCTCTTCACATTCTCGTGACGTCTAATCAAAGTTTTGCTAGGCGCTAGGCGGAATCTAGGCGATGACCCTTAGCCTAGAGACTAGTCCAGCCTAGGCTTGCCTAGGCGACGCTAGGCGTTTTTCTAGGCGTTTTGTCAACTTATATAATATATACATATATACATTTATAGATAAAAAATAGGGAAGGATCAGTAGACATACCTTTTGTCCTTGCAGATCTGCTAATCACTGAATCCTCAAGCACTGCTGCAATAGAAGTGGACAACACTTTTAGATGCAATTGGGCATCAATACAAGTGATAAAAAATAGGAAATAGCAAGTTAGGTACTTATCTGAGGTCTGACCCTTCTCCCATCCATTAAGTACTGATCAACACCATAGGATAGCCTTTAGAAATCACAAACATGAAGGGACAGCAGGCAGTAACACATATAAAATGCAGCAACACGAAATAAAATAACAAGCGCATGCGCATGATTCAGTTCTCACAACTCACAAGCCACAACACAAAACACAAGCGCACAACAGGAGTTCTAAGTTCACAAGTTAAAGATACATGGATGCATAATAAAAGCTAAAACATGACATGGAGCTGGCTCACACGCCGGTTTCATCCATCTCATCCTCATCCTCATCTTCATCAAACTCTTCTTCTTCAGACTCAAACTCTTCTTCATTGAGCTCTCTCACCCTTGCACTTCTACGCAGCTCTAGTTGTTCTTCTGCTCCCACTGCATCTCCAAGCACAGACCAAGGTATCCCTGTACCTTCCATGACTTCTTCCTCGTCTTCGTCATCTCTAAAGGAGACTAATGCACAATCATCTCCATTCTCTTGGAGGAAACCTTGAGCTTCAGTTGTACCACTAGACAAGAGAACATCAGTAATTTTCTTGGACTTGATCTTTGCTCTCTTATTAATTAGCCTGTTGTTGAACTGAATGTAGACCAACTTGTTGAGGCGGTCTGTAGTAAGCCTATTTCTCTTCTTAGTGTGCACCTATAAATTAAAAATAAGAGCACTTTTAGTTCTGCAATTTTATTGTAATGCTGCTGTAATTTTGGTAACAGATAGGTACTTACCCCATCAAACCCACTCCAATTTCTTTCACAACCAGAAGAACTTGCTGTTAAAGATAGGATCTTGGTAGCCATCTTCTGTAGAGCTGGTGTTTCAGTTCCATAAAGCCGCCACCATGATGCTGAAATAAAATACCTCTCTATTAGTTAGTAGTATAAGTGTATAATAGATTGCTTGTTACAATGCTGAAATAAAAAACCTCTCTATTTACAAACAGCTGTTACCTGGATTATAATCAAAGTTTTCAAAAGTCCTTGCAAGTTTCTTGCTAAATGGACCTTCTCTATTCTGAAACTTCTGGAGTTCGATGTTGGCTGCTTGTTCTTGCATTTCGTCGTCATGATAATAAAAAGTCTCCACACAATTGATAAAACCTTCTGTTATTTTGGGAACATCAAAGATTGATGGGTCAGCATAACTGTAGTGTGGATTCAGCAAATAAGCTGTCAAATGCAATGGAGAATCAAATCTTCCAGCCATCTTCTTGTCAATAACAGCAACAACATCCTTGAAACGGTTCTCAACATTGCCAAGGGCCTCTTTGACATGTCTCTTTGCCTTTAATATTTCTCCATATACAAATCCCATGGATGGCTTCACATCTCCATCAACCAAACGGAGAACTTTGAACAATGGCGCAAAAACTGCCAATGTCAATTTCACATCCTTCCAAAAGGTTGGATTCAATATAGTTGCTGTGGCATTTTTCCCTTCTTTGATTTCACATCCTTCAATGAGTCCCACCTACTATGAACCACCATCTTTCTTAGCTGGTCCTTCTTCTCTTGTATGTTGTCCAAAGTTAGATAGTTTGAAGCAAACCTAGTCACTCCTGGCCTTACTATCTCTTTCCCCTCAGTGAAGTATCTCATGCACTCTAGTGTTCTTGTGTGCCCATAGACAAATATGGTGAATGCCTTTGCTTGGTCAATCACCTTCTTGAACCGAGGCATGTTGCCAATTCCTTGGAGCATCAAGTTAATTGTGTGAGTTGCACAAGAGGTCCAAAAGATATGTGGTCTCTTCACATGCAGTAGCTTCTTTGCTCCCATGTTGTTAGAAGCATTGTCAGTCACAACTTGCACCACATCATCTGGACCAATGTCTTCGATTGCTTTGTCCACTAGTTCAAAGATCACTTCACTTGTGTGTGACACATCTGACATCTCTTTTGAGGAAATAAAACTAGTTCCATCAGCACAATTAGTGCACACATTCATTATGCTTCTCCTCTTCTTATCTGACCAAGCATCGGTCATAATAGAGCACCCATTCTTCATCTTCTCGGCTTCACGTTCTTGCAGCAAACTCTTGGTTCTTGCATATTCTTCTTCCAACAATCTCCCTCGCAGGTCAAACATAGTTGGAGGTTCAATTCCAGGCCCAAATTGTCCAATTGCTTCACACATTTGCTTGAACTCATCGTTGTCACATGCATTGAATGATATTGCTATCAATATTACAAAACAACAAGGAAATTAAAAAACAGCAAGGAAATCTGATGAATATGAAATCTGAAATTAAAAAACAGCAAGGAAATTACCATGGTTAAAGGCCCATCTTGCAATATATTTATGCACCTCATGTAATCTTTCTTTCCAAAGTTCCTTGTTCAGCCTCTGTTGAGTCAAAGATTCAGATTTGGTTGCTGTAGGATCAATAGCTTTTGTCCATTTGTCCATGGGGCCTAATTTGTGAGGCTCTGAACTTCCAACACAAGTCACTTCTTCTGATCCTCCAACCCTAGACACATGAACTTCCTCTCTAAGTTCTAGCTCACGAACAGTCTTCACCTCCCTTTTCCTTTTTGCTCCATCTAGTGCTTTCTTGCACTTTTCTTGAGCCTCCAGCAATTTCTCTTTGGTGGTCTTAATGCCTTGGCATTTCTTCACATTCTTTCCTTCCTGGGCGATATGTTGCTTCAACCGATAAACCCCTCCACACATTTGCTTGTCACACAGTATGCACTTTACCTTGTCCTTATTGTTTACATCAACAAGAACCCCATACTCCCATCCCACATCATCTGAATTTCTTCTAAGGACACTAACTCCCTCTGGTGCACTTGCAGTTTCTTCAGATTGACCCTCTGTCATCTGAGTTCAAGCCATCATATGTGAATCAGTGAATAACAGATTAACAGAGGTGAGAAGCAGGGGAGGAGGAACATACAGACCTTCTCTGCCGGGGAAGAACCAGGGGAGTTCTCTGTCTCTGTCGGGAAGAACATGGGAGGAGAGAAGCAAGCAGCAGGGCAGAGGATGTGCAGCAGGGCAGTGTCGGCGAAGAACAGGAGAGAAGAAGCAAGCAAGCAGGGGGCTTCTCTGGCAAGCAAGCAGGCAGGAGCAAGCAGGCAGGGGAGTTCTCTGGCGGCGGGGGCTTCTCTGGCGGCGGCGGCTTCTCTGGCGCTCGGCGGAGAAGGAAGCAGGGAGGGCCGGAGGGGGTCTCCGGCGACCGCGCAATCAGGCTATTTCCCTCCCGCGTAATCTGCCTTTCCCTACTGCGCCGCTCCCTAATCCCCTCCCGCGCGCTTTCCCGCTCGCGCGCTATTTCTCTCCCGCAGTCCCGCGCGTTCCAGCTCGCGCGCGCGCGCCTAGCCTCGCCTCCGCGACGACTTGGCACCTGGGCGACGCGGAATCGTCGCGGAATCCACGCGAGGCGCCGCCTAGGCGCTCCGATCGACTAGGAGGTCGCCTCCCCCCTAGTCCAGGCGGAAGCCCATGGCCTAGCGCCTAGGCGCGCCTAGACGCGACGTAATCGACGATTTTCAAAACTTTGCGTCTAATTATTCCGATATGCACTGGCGCCTCTTCAGGTCTTCGTTGGATATGTCCAAACCATCTCAAACGATGTTGCATAAGCTTCTCCTCAATTGGCGCCACTCCTACTCTCTCTCGTATATCATCATTCCGGACTCGATCTCTCCTTGTGTGGCCACATATCCAGCGCAACGTACGCATCTCTGCCACACTTAATTGTTGGACATGTCGTCTTTTAGTGGGCCAACATTCTGCTCCATACAACATAGCCGACTGGATTGCTGTCCTGTAGAATTTGCCTTTTAGTTTGTGTGGCACCCGAGGGTCGCATAAGACACTCGCAGCTTGCCGCCACTTCAACCATCCAGCTTTAATTCTATGACTGACATCCTCATCAATGTCTCCCTCCTTCTGAAGCATTGATTCTAAGTAACAAAAAGTGTCTTTCTTGGGTACCACTTGCCCATCAAGACTAACATCGCCATCCTCATACCCCATGGCACTGAAATCAGACTTAATATACTCTGTTTTAGACCTACTAAGCCTAAAACCTTTTGCTTCCGGCGTCTGCCTCCACAATTCTAACTTTTGCGAAACACCACTCCTACTCTCCTCAATAAGTACCACATCATCGGCAAAAAGCATACACCACGGTATATCTCCTTGTATGTCCCTTGTGACCTCATCTATCACCAAAGCGAAAAGATAAGGGCTCAAAGCCGATCCTTGATGTAGTCCTATGTTAATTGGAAAATCATTGGTGTCTCCATCACTTGTTCGGACACTTGTCACAACATTAGTATACATATCTTTAATAAGATTAATGTACTTTGTTGCTACTTTGTGTTTTTCCAAGGCCCACCACATTACACTCCTAGGTACTTTGTCATAATCCTTCTCCAAGTCTATGAAGACCATATGCAGGTTTTCCTTTTGTTCTCTGAATCTCTCCATAAGTTGTCTTAGTAGGAAAATGGCCTCCATAGTTGATCTCCCAGGCATGAAACCAAACTGATTTTGGGTCACGCTCGTCATCTTCCGTAGGCGGTGTTCAATGACTCTCTCCCATAGCTTCACTGTATGGCTCATGAGCTTAATTCCACGGTAATTAGTACAACTTTGAACATCTCCTTTGTTCTTGAAGATTGGTACTAACGTACTGCGCCACCACTCGTTAGGCATTCTGTTTGTCCGAAAGATGGTGTTGAAAAGCTTAGTCAGCCATACTATCGCTATGTCTCCAAGGCATCTCCATACCTCGATAGGGATACCATCAGGGCCCATCGCCTTTCCTACCTTCATCCTTTTTAGCGCCTCCTTAACTTCATATTCTTGTATCCTTCGTACAAAACCCCTGTTGTTGTCATCGAATGGTTCGTCCAATTCTATTGTAGAACTCTCATTCCCTCCATTGAACAATTTGTTGAAGTACTCCTTCCATCTGTTCTTGATCTCTTCATTCTTCACTAATAGTTGGTTTGCTTCATCCTTGATGCATTTGACTTGGTTGACATCCCTTGTCTTCCTTTCACGAATCTTGGCCATCCTATAGATATCCTTTTCTCCCTGCTTTGTGTTTAACCGTTGATAAAGGTCGTCATAGGCTTGACCCCGGGCTCTACTAACCGCTCGCTTTGCAGACTTCTTCGCTATCCTGTACTTCTCTATGTTGTCTGCACATTTGTCATGATGTAAGCGTTTGTAGCAATATTTCTTCTCCTTGATAGCCTTTTGGACATCTTCGTTCCACCACCAAGTGACTTTAACTTCCCTTCTGTTTCCTTGACTCAACCCAAACTCTTCTCTAATTAGAGCCTTGTTTCTTAAGTGTGGTGTCTTTTGCCCTAGGTGATTCACATGTGATAATTGGTTAAGGAGTGTGTGTTGGGTTAATCTCCTTTCTCACCTGAGGTGTCACACTAAGATGGCACAACGATATTTTTTCAGAATCTGAGTTATTATCCTCTCTGCAATTTGGGGAAGAAGATGGGTGGCTATCATCATTCTACTCATGTTTGATCACGAAGGTACTTGAATTAATATCTGAACTTTGACACATGCAAATGATGGAAGTATAATGGTACTTGCTTCCTTTTTGCTCATGGTTTCTCTTCTACCTTTAGCATGAAAAAGAATATTTAGTTGAAGCAAAATTCAAGAAACTTGAAGAAGAGGCCTGCAATATTTTGTCCTCGAGTTCTGGTGAAACAATGAAAAACAACATTGATGTTTTGGTTTGCAAAGCTGAATACTACCACCAGAGTGGAGAGTACCAAAAGTGTTTTAAACTCACATCCTCGTAAGTTGGTAGAATTAAATACTATTTCACTTTCCTTTTACTTGCAAATGTTTATCACATATGTTGTAATTTTTTCTTAGGTTACTTGAGAGAGACCCTTTCCATCTAAAGTGCACATTAGTTCATTTGGCAACTGCAATGGAGCTTGGTCATTCCAATGATCTTTATCTTTTAGCATGCAACTTAGTGAAGGATTATCCTGAAAAGTGAGTATGGATCTTAATCATTGATTGATTAATTATTTCATGATTTTCTTTCCATGATACAATATGATCAGTATCCTGACTTAATTTTCAACAAAAGTTGGGTGTATCCCCTCTGACTGAAAAGTTTATTTGATTATATAAAAAGACTATTACTGCTAGATGCCCTGATTTATTGATTCACACTTCATTTGCCTGCCAATAATTCGAGATATAGTAAGACTTGGTTAAACTATGCACCACATGCAACCTTTCATTGCATGAACTGGGAAGAAGTTTTTTTTGTCCTTGATAGTTTGTGGTCAATCATGAATTCATGATCATTGCATATATTTAAGTTCTACTCGTTTTATTTGCAGAGCTCTTTCATGGTTTGCTGTCGGTTGCTATTACTACTGTATTAAGAAGTATGATCAAGCGCGAAGATACTTCAGGTGATCATCTTGTCTCGTTTAAATGTCAAAATTCATCACATTATCATTTTCATATGTAGCTTCATTATTCTATCATTTTATTCTGTTGGAAAAAAATGTTCTTAGTGCGGAAACTATGGCACTACTTGCTATGCTGTCACGATAACTACTATTATTTTTTTTTGTTGAACTTGTAGCCTACCTTTCTTTGAGCCAACACATAGCTTGGACGACATGTAGTTACATGCCGTGAAAACACTATGACTTCAAAGTAATGTGTGACCTTGCTTCCCAAGAAATTATGCATTTATTAATTTTGATGCCATGTTATGGTGAAAAGGATGTTATTTAGCAGTAGTAAGGATGTGATAACTTGAGTGAACTCCCGTGGCCTTCCGGGCCGTATCCGCCGTTACCCCTTCTATTCTGCTGCGAGCGCGGCCACCATGACCGGCGCAAACGCGTGCGCTGCCGTCGGCCAACCTGGCGGGGCTCCTCGACTTCCTGACGATCGAAGAAGCAAGAAGGTCGGCCTGCTGGTGCTCTTTGTTGTGTCGCTCGCGCCGATCGTTGACACTCGAACATCGACCCCTCCCGAAGAACAGGCTTCTGCTGCGTGTCTCCCGACCACGGCCACCTCGACTTCGGCTACCTCGACATCTAGGGGCTATCGTCTTCTTGGAGCATACACCAGTCTCTACTCCAGCCTCAACATTCACACCCTCACGACGCTGCGACTGCGGGGGGATTTCAACCCGTCGGCTCCTACCTTCGGCTTCTACACTAGTCTCATCGTGTGTGGTGCCCTCGTTGCGACTGCGGGGGATGTTAGACTGTGTGTGGGCCGACACCACTGTTGGGCTGCTGGCCCATTAGGGTTAGGGTCATGTGAGTCTCTATATTGTACCCCATCTCCTATGCAATACATCAAGTACTACAACTTCTTACACTGAGGAGTGCTACTCAGACCACTGACCAACTCAGTTAGAGGCCCTTTCGCATCTTCTTAGGAAGGATAACTTTTGGTATTTAGGATCAGTGCTATAGAGAGACGGGGATCTTGATGGAGATGTTTGCCATAAAATCAAAGTAGGGTGGATGAAGTGGTGACATGCATTTGACATCCTATGTGACAAGAGGGTACCATAGAAGTTAAAAGGACAACATATTCAACAGATAAGCTTTGTGGAAATGCGTGTATTGCGTTGGATTTACGGCCATACAAGAACGGGTCGAGTCAGAAACAATTATATACACGATTGGCTAGTGGTAGCACCAATTAAAGTAAAGCTTGTCCAATACCAGTTGAAATGGTTTGGACATGTCTATGAAGACCTCTAGAGGCACTAGTATGTAGTGGGATTCTAAAGTGCGGTAGCAATAGGAAGAGTAAGCGAAGACTAAAGTTGATATGACTTTGGTCAAATTTGGAGAGATATTATTAGTGGATTGCTAGCTTCATTTCCACACAAGTGCTCTTGAATGGGATCCCAAGAAAGATCATTCACCTCAAAAGGGGTTTGAGGCAGGGGTGATCCCTTGTCTCCAATGTTCTTTATTCTAGTTATGTATGTTCTTGGGGCCATGGTCACTAAAGCTGAAGAGGAAGGGCTTTTGCAACCTCTTTCTTTGAGACCGTTACAACATAGGATTTCTTTGTATGCAGACGACATGGTTCTTTTCTTGCAACCAAGGGAGAGTGATATTTAGATGGTTCTCAACATCCTACACTTTTTCTGGGAAGCCACAGGTCTAAAAAATAATGTTCAGAACAACAATGTTTTGATGGAATAAGTCTTGAGCATCTAGAGGACAGCCTGCTTTTGACTGTCCTCTGTAGTCCTTTAGCATCTAGAGGACATCTTGACTGTCCTCTGTAGTCTCTTTAGCATCTAGAGGACAACAGTCGCTTTTTGACTGTCCTCTGTAGTCGCTTTAGCATCTAGAGGACAACAGTCGCTTTTGACTGTCCTCTGTAGTCTCTTTAGCATCTAGAGGACAATCCTGTTGTGTAGTGTGTGTGAGAAGGTGTGGTAGTGCAGCCCCTAGGGCTATAAATATGTGTCCCCAACCCCTCTAAGGGTATGACATTGTGTAGTGTTTGAGGAAATAAACAGAAAATTGCCCCAACTCATAGTGTCATCCTCTTGATGAGAGTTAGAGTCCCTCTACTTACAATTGGTATCAGAGCCAAACTATCCTGCAGCCTAAACATCTCATGCTCATCTCCTTCCCGTGCCTCTCCCCACACTCAGTCGGCAGCAAGAGCTCCAACTGTTCATTCCTCCCCTGCTCAGACGAGCAGCCTTTCGTTTGAGACAGCCTCTTCCACACGCAGCGACCCCTCACTAGCCCACCATGTCCCTACGCTCGGCCACTTCGAGTGCGCGGCGCCAGCAGGAGGCCGAGGTCGCCGCGGCACAAGAACGCGAGCGAGCAGCAGCAGCGGCTGCAGCGACAGCGGCGAGGGCAGCACGGTTGGCGGCGGCGGAACTGGCAGCGGCGAGAGCGGAAGTAGAAGCAGCGGAGGCGGCGGATGCTGCACGTGCGGCGGCAGCAGAGCTCGAGGTTCTGCGCGGCAGTAGAGCTGGCAGCTCTGCTTCTGTCGACGACAACACCGACGAAGAGCTCAGGCTGGCGAAGGAAGCAGCGTGAGAGCAGGCGACACAGTGGGCAGCCGCGCATCCCCATGGGGGCGCGCGTGGCGGCAGCCCAGATAGGCGCCGACGCGCTGACGGCGCTCTAGGCGAGGGCGCACGCGGCGGCAGCCCAGACGGGCGTAGACGCGCCGGCGGTGCTCCCGGCGGCGGCGACCGGGTCGACGGAGATCGCGGCCTCTACAGGTGGCGCGACTCCCTCCCCGGATCGGTACCATGGTCGCCGCATGGCCCAGACCATTGTCAGGGACATCGGTCCCGGCGGTGGGTGGCCTACCCTCACCAAGACCAACTACGTCGAGTGGGCCGCGGTGATGAGGGTTCGGCTCCAGGTTCGCCAAATGTGGGAAGCAGTTCGGTACGGCGACGTCGACTACCACGAGGATCGGCGGGCGCTGGATGCCCTCATTGCTGCAGTCCCGTCCGAGATGCAGTTTTCGCTTTCCTAGAAGCGGACTGCCAAGGAGGCCTGGGACGCCATCGCTGCGACCCGCATCGGCAGCGACCGTGCCCGCAAGACCACACTGCAGGCACTTCGCAAGGAGTGGGAGAACCTGGCCTTCAAGCCAGGTGAGGATGTTGATGACTTTGCTCTCCGCCTCAACACTCTGTTGCAGAAGATGGTGTAGTTCGGCGACGACACCTACGATGAGGAGAGAGCTGTTTTGAAGCTCTTCCGTTGCATCCCCGAGAAGTACAAGCAGATCGCTCGCTCGATCGAGTCTCTGCTAGACCTCTCCACGATGACGATCGAAGATGCGATAGGTCGTCTCAAGGTGGTCGACGGCGACGAACCACAGGCTCCCTCTGGCCCTATCACTATTGGCGGGAAGCTACATCTCACTCGGGAGCAGTGGGAGGCCTGCCAGGGTGACCAGAAGAAGGGGGAGTCCTCCTTGACACGAGGCCACAAACGCGGCAAGCCGCGCAAGGCGCGTGGAGGCGCCCAGGCCGGGGCGCGAGGACATGCTGAGGGCGGTGCCCGTGGAGGTGCCCAAGGCGGCGCCGTCGGCAACAAGAAGCCGGCACGAGACGACGGCTGTCACAACTGCAGCAAGCTTGGCCACTGGGCCAGGGACTGTTGACAGCCACGACGTGGCCAGGCCAACGTCGCACAGGCGGAGGCGGAGGAGGAGGCTCTGCTCCTAGCACATGCAAGCATCGAGCTATCTCCAGCGGCACCGGCCGCAGCGGCACTCCTCCACCTTGATGAGTCGAAAGCACGTGCTTTCCTCGGCGACGGCTCCAGCAAAGACATGATCGAAGGATGGTGCCTCGACACCGGCGCCACTCATCACATGACCGGCCGACGGGTGTTCTTCACCGAGCTTGACTCTAGCGTCCGAGGCTTCGTCAAGTTTGGGGACGCCTCCGGCGTTAGGATCAAGGGCGCCGGCTCAGTCGTCTTCACCGCCGCATCTGGTGAGCACAGGCTGCTCACCGGAGTCTACTACATCCCCGCGTTGAGGAACTCTATCATCAGCTTGGGACAACTGGATGAGAACGGCTCGCGCGTGGAGGTCGAGCACGGAGTCATGAGGATCTGGGACCCCTCTCGTCGCCTTCTTGCCAAGGTACACAGGAGTCCAAATCGGCTATACATCCTCAATGTGAAGGTGGCACAACCTTGCTGTCTTGCTGCTCGTCGAGACGATGGGGCATGGCAGTGGCACGAGCGCTTCGGGCACCTTAACTTCGAGGCCCTGAAGCGGCTCAGTGCCAAGGAAATGGTACGAGGCCTGCCGTGCCTTGACCATGTGGAGCAATTCTGCGATGTCTGCGTGTTGACAAAGCAGAGACGGCTCCCCTTTCCCCAGCAGTCGAGCTTCCGAGCCAAGGAGAGGCTCGAGCTCGTGCATGGGGACTTGTGTGGCCCGGTGACACCAACCACACCAGGAGGACGACGCTACTTCTTACTGCTCGTCGACGATCTCTCCCGCTACATGTGAGTGATGATCCTTGGTAGCAAGGGAGAGGCTGCGAACGCCATCAGGCGTGTGCAGGTCGCTGCGGAGGCGGAGTGCGCCGCAAGCTGCGCGTGCTGCGCATCGACAACGGCGGCGAATTCACGACAGCTGAGTTCGCGTCGTACTGCGCGGATGAGGGCGTTCAGCGCCACTACTCCGCGCCGTACAGCCCGCAGCAGAACGGCGTCGTCGAGCGGCGCAACCAGACGGTTGTGGGGATGGCTCGGGCTCTCCTCAAACAGAGGGGAATGCCGGCTGTCTTCTGGGGAGAGGCGGTGGTGACAGCGGTCTACATCCTCAACCGCTCGCCCACCAAGGCACTCAACGGGATGACACTGTACGAGGCTTGGCATGGGCGTAAGCCGGCGGTCTCTCACCTACGGGTCTTCGGCTGCCTCGCGTTCACCAAGGAGCTTGGCCACATCGGTAAGCTCGACGACAGGAGCACCCCAGGGGTGTTCATTGGCTACGCGGAGGGCTCGAAGGCCTACCGCATCCTTGACCCAGGAACACAGCGTTTGCGCACGGCGCGCGACGTCGTGTTCGACGAAGGGCGAGGATGGGCGTGGGACAAGGCGGTGGACGACGGCACGACTCCGACGTACGACGGCTTCACCATCGAGTACGTCCACTTTGAGGGAGCTGGGGGAGTAGGCAATTCTTCTCCGAGCAGGTCTACCCCAGCCCCAAAGTCTCCACCTACTCCAGCGCCACGCTCTCCTGCTCCGGCTACAACGAGCTCTTCATCACCACGCACTCCAGCCACGACTCCGGCTACAGCGAGCTCTTCGCCACCACGTACTCCAGCACCGACGGTACCCTCTCCGGGAACGTCCTCTTCGACACCAGCTCGTGTCGAGCACGACCCAGTGGAGCTCGTGACCCCGCTCTCCCGCGACGAGGAGCGCGTCGACGCGTGCTACGACGGCGAGCCGTTGAGGTATCGAAGGGTGGAGGGCCTTCTCGTCGACCCGTCGGTGCCGGGCCCTGCGTCTCGCATTCTGGCAGGAGAGTTGCATCTTGCATGCGACGATGGTGAGCCTCGGTCTTTCGCGGAGGCCGAGAAACATGCGGCTTGGCGTGCCGCGATGCAGTCGGAGATGGACGCGGTTGAGACTTGAGACGAACCGCACTTGGGAGCTCGCTGATCTCCCTCATGGTCATCGCGCGATCACCCTTAAATGGGTGTTCAAACTGAAGAGGGATGAAGCCGGCGCCATTGTCAAGCACAAGGCTCGCTTGGTGGCACGCGGTTTCCTACAGCAGGAGGGGATCGACTTCGACGATGCTTTCGCCCCCGTGGCACCGATGGAATCCGTGCGACTCCTCCTTGTGCTGTCAGCCCAGCAGGGCTGGCACGTTCATCACATGGACGTCAAGTCGGCGTTTCTCAACGGCGACTTAAATGAGGAGGTCTACGTACACCAGCCGCCAGGTTTTGCGATCCCTGGCAAGGAGGGCAAGGTGTTGCGCCTGCGCAAGGCTCTCTATGGCCTGCGACAGGCACCGAGGGCGTGGAATGCCAAGCTGGATTCCACGCTCAAAGGAATGGGTTTCACGCCAAGCCCGCACGAGGCGGCCATCTATCGGCGGGGCAATGGAGAAAATGCCCTGCTGGTGGGTGTCTACGTCGACGATTTGGTAATCACCGGCGCCAAGGATGCAGAGGTGGCAGCGTTCAAGGAAGAGATGAAGGCCACCTTCCAAATGAGTGACCTGGGGCACCTCTCCTTCTACCTGGGGATTGAGGTGCACCAGGGGGACTCCGGGATCACACTTCGCCAGACCGCCTACGCCAAGCGCATTGTTGAGCTGGCTGGGCTCACCGACTGCAACCCAGCTCTCACTCCGATGGAGGAGAGGCTGAAGCTGAGTCGCGACAGCACGACAGAGGAGGTGGACGCTACACAGTACCAGCGTCTTGTGGGGAGCCTTCGCTACCTCGTCCACACACGGCCTGACTTGGCATACTCCGTCGGCTACGTTAGTCGGTTTTTGCAGCGACCGACGACGGAGCATGAGCAAGCTGTGAAGAGGATCATCCGCTATGTTGCGGGGACTCTCGACCACGGTCTCTACTACCCGAGGTGCCCTGGGGAGGCACACCTTGTCGGGTACAGCGATAGCGACCACGCCGGCGACATCGACACCAGCAAGAGCACAAGCGAGATCCTCTTCTTCCTCGGCAAGTGCCCCATCAGCTGGCAGTCGGTCAAGCAGCAGGTGGTGGCCATGTCCAGCTGCGAGGCCGAATACATAGCGGCGTCCACTGCTTCGACTCAGGCGCTCTGGCTGGCTCGACTGCTCGGTGATCTCCTCGGGAGAGACACTGGAGCGGTGGAACTCAGGGTGGACAGCCAGTCTGCTCTGGCATTGGCCAAGAACCCCGTGTTCCATGAACGGAGCAAGCACATCCGGCTGAGATACCACTTCATCCGAGTCTGCTTGGCAGAAGGGAGCATCAAGGCGCGCTACATCAACACCAAGGATCAGCTTGCAGACCTGCTCACCAAGCCCCTTGGGAAGATCAAGTTTGTTGAGCTTTGCTCCAGGTCCGGGATGGCCCAACTTTCTCACAAGACGACGCCCAAGACTTAGGGGGAGAATAATGGAATAAGTCTTGAGCATCTAGAGGACAGTCTGCTTTTGACTGTCCTCTGTAGTCCTTTAGCATCTAGAGGACAGCTTGACTGTCCTCTGTAGTCTCTTTAGCATCTAGAGGACAGCAGTCGCTTTTTGACTGTCCTCTGTAATCGCTTTAGCATATAGAGGACAACAGTCGCTTTTGACTGTCCTCTGTAGTCTCTTTAGCATCTAGAGGACAATCCTGTTGTGTAGTGTGTGTGAGAAGGTGTGGTAGTGCAACCCCTAGGGCTATAAATATGTGTCCCCAACCCCTCTAAGGGTATGACATTGTGTAGTGTTTGAGGAAATAAACAGAAAATTGCCCCAACTCATAGTGTCATCCTCTTGATGAGAGTTAGAGTCCCTCTACTTACTGTTGGAGTCATCGCCGAGTTCCTTACTCTTTGGGATGCTTTATGATTGGTGGAGCTGTAGCCGAAGATAGATGATAATCACATTTTCAGGTTGGTGAACAATGTTAAATACTCAGCCAAGGCAGCATATGAGAGCTTGTTTATGGGATTAACATAGTTTGAGCCTTGTGAGGGAATTTGACAGTCTTGGGTTGCTCCGAAATGAAAATTTTTCTTGTGGCTTGTTGCTCTTAGAAGATGCTGGACCACAGATCGGCTGCAAAAGCAGGGGCTTCAACACCCTGATCGTTGCCCTCTTTGTGATTAAGAACCTGAAAACATTGACATTTAATGGTTGGATGTGTTTTTGCAAGACAATCCTTGTTTAGGTTTGTTATGTACCAAATCCTCTAGCCTTGCTGATCGTAGGTTATAGCGGTGGGAGATTGGGGGTCGAGGCTTGAAGCGCGACGAACGTCGAGCCGACGCCGTAGTTGACGGCGCAGCCCACAGGGGCGGTCGGCTAGGGCTAGAGGTGGCGGCTAGGGCTAGAACTGGAGGAATCTCGACTCCCTAAAGGAAGCCGGAAACAATCCTGTTTCTGCTTAAACAATCCCAAGGTGTCTTACAAGTATTTATAAGAAAGCTAGCTATCTAGATAAGTATGAACTATGGGCCTTGGGCCTTATCCTGAGGCCCTGTTGTGCCTAGTATAGGCCTGGCCGTACATAACATCTCTCCCTGCCTTCTCAAACAGCTCGTCCTCGAGCTGTAGGTTGGGGTAGGCAGCACGAAAGTCGTGGAGGTTCTCCCAAGTTGCGTCATCTTTAGGAAATCCGTGCCACTGAACGAGGACCTGCCATGTGCCGCGTCGAGGCTAGGTGCTAAGCACCTTGGCCCGCACAGGAAGTAGCCGGCCATCCATCACGGGCTCCAGCGTCCCCGGAGCTGCAGGAGGGTCCCTCCGGTGCTGCTTCAACAAGCTGACGTGGAAGACATCATGGATGCGGGCACTCTCCGGCAGCTGTAGGCAGCAGGCTACCGAACCAATCCGTTCTTTGACACGGAAAGGCTCGGCGTAGCGAGGTCCCATCTTCCCTTTCGTGCCTGAGTGGAGGGATTGAATAGTGCGATGCAGCAGGCGCAACCACACCTAGTCGCCCACCTGAAACTGTACCTCCCGATGCTCGGCGTCGTAGTACTTGGCGAGCTGTTGGGCCTGCAGGAGGCGCTGGCGTACCTCAGCCAACATCTCATCTCTGGAACGGAGCATGGCGTCGGCGGCCTCGGTACGCGCCGTACCTGGTGTGTAGGCCAGCATAGGCGGTGGGGGCCGGCCGTAGACCACCTCGAATGGAGTGGCGTGTAAGGCTGTGTGGTAGGAGGTATTATAACAATACTCTGCCCATGACAACCAGTCCACCCAGGCCCGTGGCCGGTCGCCGGTGACACACCGAAGGTACATCACAATAATCTTGTTGACCACCGCCGACTGCCCATCCGTTTGCGGGTGGAAGGCAGTGCTCATTTTTAGTGTGACCCCCGCCATCTTGAAGAGATCCCGCCTGTGAGTAGAGGGACTCTAACTCTCATCCAGAGGATGACACTACGAGCTGGGGCAATTTTCGTTTATTTCTCACACACTACTCAAATGCCATACCCTTAAAAGGGTTGGGGACACATATTTATAGCCCTAGGGGCTGCACAACACTGCACTACACACTACACTACACACTGCAGCACACAGGTGCTGTCCTTTAGATACTAAAGTGCAGTCAAAAGACTGCTGTGCTGCAACTGCTGCTGTCCTGCAGCAGTTAAAAGGTTGCTGTTGCTGCTGTCCTGTAGCAGTCAAGACTGCAACTGTTGCCGACCACATGACTTATTCCATCATTCTCCCCCTAAGTCTTGTACGTCGTCTTGTGAGAAAGTTGAGCCATCCCAGACCTGGAACAAAGCTCAAGGAACTTGATCCTCCCAAGGGCCTTGGTGAGCAAGTCGGCAAGCTGATCCTTGGTGTTGATGTAGCGCGCATGGATGCTTCCTTCTGCCAAACAGTCACGGATGAAGTGGTATCTCACCCGGATGTGCTTGCTCCGTTCATGGAACACAGGGTTCTTGGCCAATGCCAAGGCGGACTGGCTGTCCACCCGAAGTTCCACTGATCCAACGTCTCTCCCGAGGAGATCACTGAGCAGGCGAGCAAGCCAGAGCGCCTGAGTTGAAGCGGTGGAGGCCGCTATGTACTCGGCCTCGCAGCTGGACATGGCCACCACTTGCTGCTTGACCGACTGCCAGCTGATGGGGCACTTGCCGAGGAAGAAGAGGATCCCGCTTGTGCTCTTGCTGGTGTCGATGTCGCCGGCGTGGTCGCTATCGCTGTACCCGACAAGGTGTGCCTCCCCAGGGCACCTCAGGTAGTAGAGACCGTGATCAAGAGTTCCCGCAACATAGCGGACGATCCTCTTCACAGCCTGCTCGTGCTCCGTCGTCGGTCGCTGCAGGAACCGACTAACGTAGCCGACAGAGTATGCTAGATCCGGCCGTGTGTGGACGAGGTAGTGAAGGCTCCCCACAAGACTCTGGTACTGTGTAGCGTCCACCACCTCCGTCGTGCTGTCGCGACTCAGCTTTAGTCTCTCCTCCATCGGAGTGAGAGCTGGGTTGCAGTCGGTGAGCCCAGCCAGCTCAACAATGCGCTTGGCGTAGGCGGTCTGGCGAAGTGTGATCCCGGAGTCTCCCTGGTGCACCTCAATCCCCAGGTAGGAGAGATGCCCCAGGTCACTCATTTGGAAGGTGGCCTTCATCTCTTCCTTGAACTAGGGATGAAAGTGGTAATTCAAACTGTTAAGACAAATTTAATATTTTAAAATAGATATGTATAAAATTTGATATTGATCTTTTCTTATGTTATCAAGCACATTAGTACAAATACGAATAAAATATTACATAAATTGTTTTATGTATTATTTGCTCCCTACAACACAAAAAGTTGAAAAAATTACCGAATTTGTTTCCGAATCCATACCGAAGTTTATATCTATTATTTGAGAAAATATATGATGAATTTGAGATTTACCTTTTATGAATCTTTAGAATCTGAATGTTAAAAAACAAGAATACAAATTTATATTATAGATTCTATATCCTATTTATTCGCAATCAAAGAAAAACGACTAAAAAACTGATTACCGAATAAATATCGTTTCCGACCGTTTTCATCCCTACCTTGAACGCTGCCACCTCTGCATCCTTGGCGCCGGTGATTACCAAGTCGTCGACGTAGACACCCACCAGCAGGGCATTTTCTCCATTGCCCCGCCGATAGATGGCCGCCTCGTGCGGGCTTGGCATGAAGCCCATCCTCTTGAGCATGGAATCCAGCTTGGCATTCCACGCCCTTGGTGCCTGTCGCAAGCCGTAGATAGCCTTGCACAGGCGCAACACCTTGCCTTCTGTTGGGGCGAAGGCGAAGACGCTACCCTTCGCTCGATGCCTTCGTCGCCTCGCTCCACCAACGACGCCAAGGACGCTGGTCCGTTGAGGACTTCACGACTAGACTTCGCGGGCGCCCTTCGCTTTCATCCATCGCGAGACGAAGGCAAAACTTCGACGATGTTTGCCAGCCTCATGTCCTCATCGGGTCCGGAAGCCCAAGTGGGATTCAGCCCATTGTAACGGGCCCATTGTAACGGAAGCCCATTGTAACGGCCCATTGTAAGCGTGTTACGGGCCTCATTTGTAATAGCCTTTTCTGTAATGGCGGTCTGTAACCTCCCCATGGGGGTATATTATGAGGATACTCTGGGTTCCCGAGGGCATAAAAGTCCTTGTTTCAGGGCAATAGGCACTCGGTCACCTATAAATACCCCCGTACAGTACCCTTGAGGGGGCAGATTAACAGAGCTATTACCACTCCCCGTTGAACCTTGCAAGCATTCTTTCCTCACACCCGTTGGATCTACTCGCAGAGAAAGGCGAGTACCAACATTTGGCGCCCACCGTGGGGCCCGAACCCACGACCACAAGGTTAAGAGCCTTGTGCTCTACCGCAGACAACACCCCCCAAGAAGCCTCCGAAGACGAAGCTCTCAGCAAGAGACAACGCCAAGAACACCCCACTCCCGAAGGCACCGTACGCACCTGCAGCTTCGGAGGACTACCACAAGCGCCACCCCCAGGCTTCGCTCCACCAGAGGGCGACGACGCAACAGAGGACGGCGAAGTCATCAGCATCTTAGCCGAAGAACAGCTACAACTACAGGCCCTGCGCATCAAGAACCATAACCTCCAAAAACAGAAGGACATCCTCGAGGCCAAGCGCCAACGTGTCACCGCGCAAGCCAGGGTGCGCCAGATGATACGAGACGAGGAGCAAAGAGCTCGGGAGCTCGAGCAAGAGATCGCGCTCATGTAGAGCGAAGGCTAGCATGATCTACAGAGCGGGCCGCCCTTCCAAGAGCGCGTCCCAGCCGGAGACTAATTTGCACCCCAGCGCGGACCCTTCATCCCGCACGCCACAGCCTTCCAAGGCATCAACTACCTTGATGAACGAAGCCCCCTGGCTCTACAACTCCAAGTGTCACCATGGCCCGTCAACTTCAGGGCAGGGACCTACCCCAAGTACAACGACAGCACCGACCCAGCACAATACTTTATGAGCTACCAAGTCGCCGTCGCATCGGCCGGAGGGGATGACGCTACAATGGCCAAATCCTTTATCATTGCCCTCGAGGGTCCGGCCTTGACCTGGTACACCAGGTTGCCGCCGTTGTCCATCGACTCCTGGAAAGGACTCCGGGACAAGTTTCTGCTCAATTTCCAAGGGTACCGACCCGATATCGACGCCTTGGCCGAACTATCACTCTGCAAGCAGCAAGAGAAGGAAACCCTATGGGAGTACTACCGCAAGTTCCTGACTCTCAAGTCACAACTGCCATCGGTCGACGACCACATCGCGATACATTACGCCATCAACGGCCTTCGGGCTGGCGTCTTATACAGTCACTGCATCAGGGACCCACCCAAAAATCTCCAAGAGCTATATCAGCTATTCGAGAAGTACGCCAAATCCGAAGAGCTACATCAGCGAAAGGTCGAGTCCCAGAGAAAGCCCAAGGACCTTCCGCAATCCAGTCGAACCTGGACCAGGCCTTCGCAGTCAGACTCCGGATGGGACAACCGCAACCAGCAGCAGGCGCACAACATAGCCAACCAGCACCCGGCAGGCGAAGCCGTTCGCCGTCAGGAATATCCCCCCCAGGGCCACGATAATGGCACGCGAGGCTGGGGACGGGTGCAACAACCGTGCATATTTTATTGCTTGTTTCACGGCGAAGACTGCGCACACCCAACAAGGGATTGCCCGGAAACAAAGGCCACCAAGGACAGGATGTCTCGGGCACAACCAGCTGACAACCAGAGAGTTGTCGCGCACACATATCACCACCACCATCAACAACCATACAATAACGGCCACATCCAGCACCCACCCAACCACGCATATCAGCACCATGAGGAAGTACAAGTTCTTCCACCCCCGCCTCCGCATCACCCGAACCCACACCACCAAAATCACCCCCCAGCACCAAAGCAGGAAGACATCGCAGATCAGCCTTATCGCGGAGTCATCCACATGATCACCGGGGGGTCTAGTGCCGACTTCGAGACGAAGCGGCAAAAGAGGGATCATTACCGGAGTGTCAACCATGTTGCCCTCACCGGCCCAGTGGTACAAACGAGGTGGTCGCATGTGCCACTAACCTTCGATGCTAGAGATGTTGATCTGTGCAGCGTACCTCACGTCGACGCCACGGTAATCAACTGTAGCGTAGCAGGCTGGGACTTGCACAAAGTCCTAGTTGATAACGACAGCCAAGCGGACATCATCTTCTTGCTCGCCTTCGACCGCATGGGTATCAGCCACAGCTTACTCAAGCCTTCCGACAACCCCCTATATGGCTTCGGCGGCAAGGGCACTTTCCCCGTGGGCAAGATAGAACTACCCCTGTCATTCGGCGTAGCACCCAATGCGCGGAGTGAGCAGGTCACCTTCGACATCGTCGACATGGTTTATCCCTACAACGCTATAATGGGTTGGGGCTCCATTAACAAATTTGAAGCGGCCATCCACGGACTATACCTTTGCATGAAAATTCCGGGTCCGCAAGGCGTGATAACAGTCTATGGCAACCAACAAACTGCGCGCGACATTGAGAGACTTCGTTCCAGGCCAACAAAACGTACACTGCCTTACAACACAACGTGAATTCTCTGATGTGACTCGCCCAGCCGCCGACGAAAAAGTAAAGGCGCAGCTACAGAGCAACGACGGAACGAAGGCAGTTCCCCTCGATTCGGTGACGCCCAGGCAAACGGTCGTGATAAGCGAAGACCTGACCTCGCGAGACGAGGAAAACTCATCTCCTGTCTCTCCCGAAACAAGGACGTCTTCGCTTGGTCCGCCCTCGACCTCGTCGGAGTCAGCCGCACCGTCATTGAGCACGGTCTGGGAATCGACCCCTCGGTGCGCCCAAAAAAGCAGCGACTGCGCAAAATGTCCGACGAAAAGACAGAAGCTGCCAAAGCCAAAGTGCACCGTCTGCTGGAAGCTAACTTCATCGAACCAATAGCTTACACTACGTGGCTCGCCAACGTAGTCATGGTACAAAAGAAAAGCGGCAAGTGGCGCATGTGCATCGACTTCACCAGCCTCAATAAGGCCTGTCCCAAGGACAATTTCCCGCTGCCACGGATCGACAAAATAGTCGATAGCGCAGCCGGATGCGAAGTCATGTCCCTTCTCGACTGCTTCTCCGTCTACCACCAGATATACATGAAGGAGGAAGATAAGGCCAGCACCAGCTTCATCACATCCTTCGGCACATATTGCTTCATCAGGATACCAGAGGGACTCAAGAACGCTGGGTCAACCTTCTCTCGCCTCACCAAGACGGTGCTCGAAAGCCAAGTGTGCCGCAACATTTTCACGTACGTGGACGACATCGTCGTCGCAAGCAAAAATAAAGAAGATCACCTGGCTGACCTCGCGGAGTCGTTCGCAAACATGTGGGACGCACGACTTCGCCTCAACCCCGAGAAGTGCGTCTTCGGAGTTCGTCAGGGGAAGATACTGGGCTACCTGGTGTCGTACCGCGGGATCGAGGCCAACCCAACCAAGATTCAAGCAATCATCAACATGACACCCCCGCAGTCAAACAGGGATGTTCAGCGACTGACAGACAGATTGGCCACCTTGAACAGATTCATTTCCAAGTCTGCAGAGCGGAGTCTACCCTTTCTCAAGACACTGCGCGGTGCAAAAAACTTCGCGTGGGGACCAGAGCAGGCGGCAGCCTTCGAATCACTCAAGCAACACCTGTCAGACTTGGCGATTCTCACCAGTCCCGACCCCTCGCTGCCTCTGCTGCTCTACATCGCAGCCTCGGCATATGCAGTCTGCGCAACGCTAGTCCAAGAGCAAGACAGAGAGGGCATGATCCGACAGTGCTCAGTCTACTACGTCTCTGAAATCCTCACGACCTCCAAGTGCAACATGACTAAATTAGAAAAAATCTCATACGCAGTTGTCATGGCATCGCGCAAGCTGCGCCACTACTTCGAGGCGTTCAAGGTGCGGGTCACCTCGGACGGGGGACTGGGAGAACTGTTCAGAAACCCGGAGGCGTCCGTCCGAATCGCTAAATGGGTAGCCGAACTCTCCGGGTACCACATCACCTTCGAACCCAGGACAACAATCAAGTCGCAGGTCCTGGCAGACTTCATCGTTGACTGGACAGGGCCAACACGACAGCAAGAAGAGTCACCAGCGAAGGTGTGGACCGTCCACTGCGACGGCGCATGGTGCCATGCGGGGGCAGGCGCAGCGGCCATTATCACGTCACCCACAGGCGTCAAGTACAGATACGCAGCACGCCTTAGCTTCGCCTTGGAGTCTGAAAGATGCACCAACAATATAGCAGAATACGAAGTTGTCATCCTGGGCCTTCGCAAACTGCGAGCAATCGGCGTCACCACCTACATAGTCAAGACAGATTCCAAAGTAGTTGCCGGCCAGGTCGAAAAAGAATATTCAACAAAAGACCCCGCGCTCATGCAGTATCTCACGGCTGTTCGCAGTCTCGAGAGACAATTCCAGGGCTTCACCCTACAACATGTGGACCGCGCCAGGAACGCAGAGGCCGACGCGTTAGCTAAGGCAGCAGCCAGAGGCGAGACCTTGCCCTCCGACGTGTTCTACCACGTCATCGGCACACTAGCTGTCCGCAACCCAGAGGGCTTACAAGTAACTAATGACACCGAAGGCCATCGCATCGTCAACCTCATCATGACTGAAGATTGGCGGGCCCCAATATCCTTGTATCTGCAAGGACATTACCACCCAAGTGACGTCAATGAGGCCAAACGCCTCAAGCACCGAAGTCGGGACTTCGTACTAGTCGGGGGCCAGCTATACAAAAAGGGGATCAGTCAGCCCATGCTAAAGTGCGTGACCGAAATCGAAGGCATTCAAATCCTTTGCGAAGTCCACAGCGGAACTTGCGGGTCCCACTCAGGGCCCAGGGCCCTCGCTGCCAAGGTAATCCGTCAAGGATTTTACTGGCCCGCGATAATCTGTACTGCGAATCGAGTCACGAGGTCTTGCGAAGCATGCCAGAAGTTTTCTCCCCGCTCGAGCAACCCTTCGCAGTTCACCAAACTGATTGCCGACACATGGCCACTTCAACGCTGGGGGCTGGATATTGTCGGACCACTGTCTACGGTTCAAGGGAACCTCAGATTCACCTTCGTCGCCGTCGAGTACTTCACCAAGTGGATCGAGGCCAGGGCAGTACTTCACCAAGTGGATGACTCCGCGATACGGCTGATCAGCGAAGTCTTCCTGCTTTGGTGCTGGGGGGTGATTTTGGTGGTGTGGGTTCGGGTGATGCGGAGGCGGAGGTGGGGGTGGAAGAACTTGTACTTCCTGGTGGTGCTGATATGCGTGGTTGGGTGGGTGCTGGATGTGGCCGTTGTTGTATGGTTGTTGATGGTGGTGGTGATATGTGTGCGCGACAACTCTCTGGTTGTCGGCTGGTTGTGCCCGAGACATCCTGTCCTTGGTGGCCTTTGTTTCCGGGCAATCCCTTGTTTGGTGTGCGCAGTCTTCGCCGTGAAACAAGCAATAAAATCTGCGCGGTTGTTGCACCCGTCCCCGGCCCCGGCCTCGCGTGCCATTACCGCGGCCCTCGGGGGGATATTCCTGACGGCGTACGGCTTCGCCGTCCGGGTGTTGGTTGGCTATGTTGTGCACCTGCTACTGGTTGCGGCTGTCCCGTCCGGAGTCTGACTGCGAAGGCCTGGTCCAGGTTCGACTGGACTGCGGAGGGTCCTTGGGCTTTCTCTGGGACTCGACTTTTCGCTGATGTAGCTCTTCGGATCTGGCGTACTTTTCGAATAGCTGATATAACTCTTGGAGATTTTTGGGTGGGTCCCTGATGCATTGACTGTATAGGATGCCAGCCTGAAGGCCGTTGATGGCGTAATGTATCGCGATGTGGTCGTCGACCGATGGCAGTTGTGACTTGAGAGTCAGGAACTTGCGGTAGTACTTCCATAGGGTTTCCTTGCTGCTTGAAGAGTGATAGCTCGGCCAAGGCGTCGGTATCGGGTCGGTACCCTTGGAAATTGAGCAGAAACTTGTCCCGGAGTCCTTTCCAGGAGTCGATGGACAACGGCGGCAACCTGGTGTACCAGGTCAAGGCCGGACCCTCGAGGGCGATGATAAAGGATTTGGCCATTGTGGCGTCACCCCCTCCGGCCGATGCGACAGCGGCTTGGTAGCTCATAATGTATTGTGCTGGGTCGGTGCTGCCGTTGTACTTGGGGTAGGTCCCTGCCCTAAAGTTGACGGGCCATGGTGACACTTGGAGTTGCGGAGCCAGGGGGCTTCGTTCATCAAGGTAGTTGATGCCTTGGAAGGCTGTGGCGTGCGGGATGAAGGGTCCGCGCTAGGGTGCAAATAAGTCTCCGGCTGGGACGCGCTCTTGGAGGGGCGGCCCGCTCTGCAGATCATGCTGGCTTTCGCTCTACATGAGCGCGATCTCTTGCTCGAGCTCCCGAGCTCATTGCTCCTCGTCTCGTATCATCTGGCGCACGCTGGCTTGCGCGGTGACACGTTGGCGCTTGGCCTCGAGGATGTCCTTCTGTTTTTGGAGGTTACGGTTCTTGATGCGCAGGGCCCGTAGCTGTAGCTGTTCTTCGGCTGAGATGCCGATGACTTTGCCGTCCTCTGCTGCGTCTTCGCTTTCTGGTGGAGCGAAGCCTGGGGGTGGCGCTTGTGGTAGTCCTCCGGAGCTGCAGGTGCGTACAGTGCCTTCGGGAGTGGGGTGTTCTTGGCGCTGTCTCTTGCTGAGAGCTTCATCTTCGGAGGCTTCTTGGGGGGTGTTGTCTGCGATGGCCTTGCCTTTTTTCTCAGCCAGGAGCGTCGCCTTCGCCGCTTCGTCGATGGATGGGGCTGCCTTCGAACTAGCTCGCTTGGGTGCCATCGCGGGTGATTTGTTCGTAGCACGAACGGTGGGCGCCAAATGTTGGTACTCGCCTTTCTCTGCGAGTAGATCCAACGGGTGTGAGGAAAGAATGCTTGCAAGGTTCAACGGGGAGTGGTAATAGCTTTGTTAATCTGCCCCTCAAGGGTACTGTACGGGGGTATTTATAGGTGCCCAAGTGCCTATTGCTTTGAAACAAGGACGTTTATGGCCTCGGGAACCCAGAGTATCCTCAGAATATTTCCCCACGGGGAGGTTACTGACCGTCATTACAGAAAAGGCTATTACAGATGAGGCCCGTAACATGCTTATCCCTGCGGGGCCCGTTACAATGGGCCGAATCCCACTTGGGCTACCGACTGAGTGTGGGGAGAGGTGCGGGAAGGAGATGAGCAAGAGATGTTTAGGCTGCAGGATAATTTGGCTCCGATACCAATTGTGAGTAGAGGGACTCTAACTCTCATCCAGAGGATGACACTACGAGCTGGGGCAATTTTTGTTTATTTCTCACACACTCAAATGCCATACCCTTAAAGTGGTTGGGGACACATATTTATAGCCCTAGGGGCTGCACTACACTGCACTACACACTGCAGCACACATGTACTGTCCTTTAGATATTAAAGTGCAGTAAAAAACTGCTGTGCTGCTACTGCTGTCCTGTGCAGTCAAAAAACTGCTGCTGCATGCTGTCCTGCGCAGTCAAAAGACTGCTGTGCTGCAACTGCTGCTGTCCTGCAGTAGTCAAAAGGTTGCTGTTGCTGCTGTCCTGTAGCAGTCAAGACTGCAACTGCTGCTGACCACATGACTTATTCCATCACCGCCATACGTGCCCGGTGAAGACGGTGTCCCGGTCACTGACAATGGACAGCGGGAACCCGTGTAGGCGTATGATGCCGTCGAAGAACGCCCGTGCGACTGAAGACGCGGTGTAGGGGTGGCTGAGGGCGATAAAGTGGGCGTATTTGGAGAAGCGGTCCACTACCGTGAGGATGACGGACTTGCCCGCCACCTTGGGCAGCCCCTCGATGAAGTATATGGAGATGTCGGCCCACACCTGAGACGACACCTCAAGGGGCTGCAGGAGACCCCCGGCTGCTGTGCCAATGTCTTGTTCCGCTGGCACGTGGTGCACGTTCGCACCCAATCCTGCACGAGCGCGCGGTCGCGGGGAATGTAGAAGTTTGCCCGCACCTGGTGGAGGGTCTTCTGGACGCCCTCATGCCCTGCTGAGTGCGCCAATGTCAGCACCTGGTGGCGTAGGTCGTCGTAATCCGACACGAAGAAACGTGTCCCATGCACGAGCAGTCCGTCGACGAAGCACCATGGAGCAGCCAGCTAGCCCTGCTGTATCTGCTGGAGGAGGTGCTGCCCGTCGGGCGTAGCTGCCGTCGCCCTCCTAATGTCATGCAACAGGGTGAACGTAGGACCGGAGATGGGCCGGGCCGCAATGGTTGCATCTTCCACGGCGGCCTCAGTGTCGCGACGGGACAGGGCATTCGCTACGATGTTCAGGTGCCCCGGCCTGTACTCCACCGAGAAGTTAAAGCCGAAAAGCTTGCTGATCCACTGATGCTGAGGAACTGTAGACAGACGCTGATCAAGCAGGAATTTCAGGCTATAATGGTCAGTGCGAACAGAAAAATGATGCCCCCACAAGTATGGGCGCCAGTGAAGGACAGCCTGCACGAGGCCGATGAGCTCCCTCTCGTAGGCTGCCAGCTTAAGATGGCGGGCTACAAATGGCTTGCTGAAGTAGGCGAGGGGTCCCGTGCCCTGATGAAGGACGACACCGAACCCCGCACCTGATGCGTCACAGTCGACGACTAAGAGCTTGGAGAAGTCCGGCATCTAGAGCACCGACCCTGTCGTCAAGGCGTGCTTGATGGCATTGAAGGCTGCTTGCGCGTCGTCGTCCCAGGCGAACGCGCCCCGCCGCAAGAGACGTGTAAGCGGGGCTGCGATGAGGCCGAAGTCTTTGATGAACTTGCGGTAGTACCCCGCCAGACCTAAGAAGCCCCGAAGTCCTCGTGCAGACCGCGGGAGCGGCCATGAGGCCACCGCCGCGACCTTGTCCACGTCCATGGCGACCTCGCCCTCAGAGATGACGTGGCCAAGGTAGGCCACCGACGTGGCGCCGTAGGAGCACTTGGAGTTGTATTCAAGATACAACTTAGTATGTTTCTATTATGTAACTGCATATTCATAGCATCACATATGCATTCATGTACATGTATTGTCATGTATAGAAAACGAGGAAGAGACTATAGTTGAAGAAGTTGTCCCACAAGCTGAGAATCCTCCAGCCGAGAATAACTTATACTTCGACATTTGTGGAGTAGACCTCGAACCAATTGCAACACAAGGCAAGCCCCGGTGCATTTACCCCTTTCCTTGTTGTTTTGAACTCTTTATCACTTGAGATGATGCATTAGGTGATAGGAGTTGGGTGCTAAACAATTGCTGCATTCCCTTCCTTGGAAACTGATTACCATTCCTTGTTACCTAATTGCTTCAAATGAAGATGGTGCGCTTGTAGTGACTTGAGGACGATGCTCACATGCTGGAGGTGCTCCGCCCACGATGTGCTGTAAATCAGAATATCGTCGAAGAAAACCAGCACAAACCTCCGAAGGTATGGGCGGAGTACGTCGTTCATCAAGGCCTGGAAGGTGGCAGGTGCGTTCGAGAGGCCGAATGGCATGACCAGGAACTCGTAATGGCCATGGTGGGTGCGGAATGCCGTCTTGGCGATGTCATCGGTGTGCACCCGCACCTGGTGGTAGCCCGAGCGTAAGTCCACCTTGGAGAAGAAACGAGCTCGATGGAGCTCGTCGAGGAGCTCGCCCACCACCGGAATTGGGAACTTGTCCTTGGACGTTTGGCATTGAGGGTGCGGTAGTCGATGCAGAAACGTCACGAGCGGTCCGCCTTGCGAACCAGCAGCACCGGAGCGAAGAACGGGGACGTACTGGGTCGTATGATGCCTTGAGCTAGCATGGCCTCACACTGCCGCTCCAGCTCGTCCTTCTCTAGCTGTGCATACCAATACGACCGTACTGCCACTGGAGCGGTACCGGACAGCAGGTGTATACGGTGGTCGTAGGAGCGAGTCGGAGGCAGTCCCTTGGGCTCATCGAAGATGGCACCGTGTTGCTGAAGGAGGACGTCCATGAGGGGATGTCGGGCAGCGTCGGAGACTGCCACGGCCAGCTGCTACGAGGCTCGCACGCCCTGCCAGTGGATGCGCCGGCCTTGGTGTCGGAACGACAGGGTCAGCGCCTGGAAATTCCACTGGATGGTCCCCAGTGTCTCCAAGAAGTCCACACCGAGGATGAAGTCGAAGCAGCCGAGGCGCATCCTGACGCACGTGATGGAGAACGACTCGGATCCGATGATGATGGGAACGTCGCGGGCTATTCCTGCACATGGCAGCCGGTCCCCATTGGCGACAGTGACCCGGAGGCGCTCGCCACCCTCCATAGGTAGCCCGAGACGACACATCATGTCCCCGTTGAGGAAGTTGTGAGTAGACCCCGTGTCCATGAGTGCCAACAACCGCTCCCCTTTTATGAGGACATGTAGCAGTAGTGTCTTGTCCGTACGGATTCCCGCGAGCGCGTGCAGCGAGACCACCAATGCGTTGGCCCTAGTAGCATCAGGTACGACCGGCGCATCCAAGGGATCCCTTGTACCCTCGACGGTCGCGTCCTCGAGGAAGTCGTCTACCTCCAGGTAAAACAGCCGCTGGCACACGTGCCCCCAGACGTAGGGCTCGTCGCAGTTGAAGCAGAGCCCCTGCCGGCGCCGCTCTTGTTTCTCGGCCAGGGACAAGCGGCGAAAAGGGCGTGTCGGGGTATTGCTGTCGCCGACGGTCGTCGCACCAGCTGATGAGACTGTAGGTGGTGCTGGTGTTGCGCGGCCGGTCGCCTGCGACCGTTGTGGTGGTCGCGCCCCGCGCGGCTGAGATGGAGGCAAGGCCGTTGCGCGCCGCTCGAATGCCCGTGCCAGGTACATGGCCGTCTGCAGCTCGACGTGACGACGTCCACCCGCAGGTGCTCGGGGAGGCCGCCAACGAACAACTCCGTCTTCTGAAGAGGGGAGATGTCCCGTGCTTGACATAGCAGCGCCTGGAAGCGGTCTGCGTACTCCTGGACCGTGGACAGGAAGGGTAGCCGTCCAAGCTCAGCAAGGCGAGAAGCGCGCACTGGTGGCCTGAAGCGGAGACGACACAGCTCGGCGAAGCGGTCCCAAGGAGGCATGCCCTCATCTTGCTCCAGGGCATAGTACCATGTCTGTGCCGGTCCCTTGAGATGGATGCCAGCCACATGCGATCGGAAGCCGGCGTGCGCTGCCCTCGGAAGAATTGCTCGCAGTGATTGAGCCAATTCAACGGGTCCTCAGAGCCGTCGTACGTGGCGAACTCCAGCTTGTAGAAGCGTGGAGGCGCGCGAGCCTTGGCGCTCCCGTAAGCAGCCGTCTCCATGTCATCGTCCTGAGCGACCGTGCGGTAGGGCGACCACGCCGTCGTCGCAGCGGGAATGTGTGGTCGCAGGGGCACCCGATCTTGGCAGATGAGCCCGTTGACTCCACCGTACAGCACACCGGTAGGCCCCCGGCGGCGCTGCTGGGCAAGGATGACGTGATCGTTAGCCGTGGGGACGCCACGACGTACACCGGTGGAGGCACCGTCGTCGTGCTCTGCGCCCATGATGGGATTGGAGAAGGTGACGGCGGAAATCGGATCTGTTGGATGGGGGTGAAGGTCTGTGGTGGTGCGATGGACGATGAGGTTGGGTCGATCGGCATGCCGTACGGATAGGAAATTGGTTGCCGAGATATTGGGGGCAGCGACGCAGGTGGTTGTGTGTGTGGGGGTGTGGCAGAGGTGCAGGGGGTGGCGGCGCAGGTAGGGATGGAAGCGGCGGCTCTGGTGGATGGGCGGCGTGCTGAGCGGGGTAGGCGAGCTGACCTATCAGCATGGCGTTGAGGGTGAGCTGCACGTCGCACATGGCGTGGCTGAGGTCGGTCAGCGACGCCGCGATCTGGGCTGGGATGAGCGCTGGTGGAATCGTGGTCGCGGACGCGCCGGGAGGGACGAGCACCATGGCGCCCGACGACATGGTGGTCGCGGCTAGGGTAGCGGGCAGTGCTGCAGACTGGCCCGACGACGGCGGTGGCGGCTGCACCGGTGATGGCGGCTTGGAGGGGGCGGACGTGCTCATGATCGTCGAGGTCTCTGGTACCAAATTGTTATGTACCCAATCCTCTAGCCTTACTGATCGTAGGTTATAGCGGTGGGAGATCGGGGGTCGAGGCTTGAAGCGCGACGAACGCCAAGCCGGCGCCGTAGTTGACGGCGCAGCCCACAAAGGCGGCCGGCTAGGTCTAGAGGTGGCGGCTAGGGCTAGAACTGGAGGAATCCTGACTCCCTAAAGGCAGCCGGAAACAATCTTGTTTTTGCTTAAACAATCCCAAGGTGTCTTACAAATATTTATAAGAAAGCTAGCTATCTAGATAAGTATGAACTATGGGCCTTGGGCCCTATCCTGAGGCCCTGTTGCGCCTAGTATAGGCCTGGCCGTACATAACAAGGTTACTTGGGCAGGTCAATCAAATCAAAGGAACACCATGGATTGGTTGATGATGGGCATTGATCAAGTGCAAGGCATTGCAGCAAAGGGGCTTAATTCCCTAATCATCTTGGGGTTCTGGACACTTTGGAACCACAGAAACGGATGTCTTTGAGAAGGTCACCCCAAATGTGGATTCAGCCTTTAGGAAAACTGAAGAAGATAGAGCTGTGGGAGATGGCAGGGGCCAAGAGTCTCTCCCTCCTAACGTCCCCTATTCCTGGATTGTAGCCTTAGGTGGTCGCTTTAATAGTTTGTTTTCTATGGATGCCTTTTTGTATTTTTGTTTTTGCCGCTGTAAGGTGGTTTTTACTCTTGTATTGGTCTATTTTGGACCCTCCAATCTTCTTAATATAATGATGTGTAGTTCTTCTACACGTTCGAGAAAAAAAAAGAGGCAGTAAAAAGAGACTTAAAAGATGGAATATACTCAGATTTAGCCTCGAATAAGAGTGCATGTAAAACAACTATCCATGTGCATGAATCTTGATTTGTAGGTTTCTATTGGGTTTTTAACTCTAGCCTACCCTAACTTGCATGGAACTAAAAGACTTTGTTGTTGTTGTTGATACTATCTCCCCATTCAAAATGTAAACAAAATGCAAGGCACAGTTTATAAGTTGGATGAAGTACTATTTCCCCTTGAACCTGCTGGAAAGCCCATGCATCAATATGCAGAACTGTAGTTTCAAACAAGTGAACAAAAACAACCAACATTCTACCCAAAGTTATGCATCAACTAACTCTAACCATTTTGAATAATATGCTGAACTCTGTTCTAAGACATCTACTTCTGACGTAAAGGATGAGTAAGCACTAAATAAGGTCGCACTTGAATTTTATTTATCCACACAAACTTTTACGTTTCACTGGAATGATTTTAATTGATAAAACTTGGTAGGTACTGTGGTTTACAGTACATTAATATGTTTTCTTTCAGCAAAGCTACAGGTTTAGATGGGACGTTTCCTCCTGCTTGGATTGGTACAGGCATTGCCTATGCTGCTCAAGAGGAAGGTGACCAAGCAATGGCTGCATTTCGGACGGCAGCTCGGTTATTTCCTGGGTGAGTAATCCATTTCCTTTATTTTTTTTTGATTTTTTGAAGACAAAAAGTGGTTGTTCATGCCAACTTACTTTTCATGACTTTGGCTAGAGAAAAAAAAACTTTGTACTTGTACTGAATGTTGACACATTTATCTTTTGTTCTCGACATTTTGCGCATGAACATTGTCTGGTGTACTTTGGATGTTTTCGGGATGCTAACTATGATACCTTCGGTGTTTCTTTTCTGAAAGTTTGACGAGCTCTCTTAATGTAGCTATTTCACAGTAAAGTTTTTGAATTTATGCCTGCTCTCTAATTTGGGGTATAAAATTCTTTCAAATGTCCCATTGTGGTACCTGTTCTCAAGCTTTCATCTAATTAGTTCCAATAATGCATTTTCAGATGTCATCTGCCAACTTTATACATGGGCATGCAATATGTGCGAATGCACAATTTCAAACTTGCAGAGCAGGTAATATTAATTGACAGACTGCTTATTGGTTCTGATTTTCTTATGTGGAACTTCATTCTGATAGAGGAACTGTGACTAGAGGCAATTTGGGTCTGTTTATTTCAAGGCTAACTCTGCAACAACTTGCCTAAGTTTAGTCAGCCAAATTGAAGAACTTAACCCTATGCAGAAAAAGTTAGGCAACCTATGGCAAGTTATACAACGAACCAAACACAGTTTTTATCTTTTTTTGCCATACCCCTCTCATTTACCTCAGGACTACTGGTTTTTGGCCAAAGACATGTTTTAAAATGGCATTGGTTGTTGTCCAAATGCATCTTGCAAATGAGCAGCCTGGCAATTGCAATCCAGAAATCAACATGTTTCTTTTGGTATTTGTTGATCTCCTTCCAGGGGAGGTTCTGTTTATTGTATCTCATAATGAGAGCAATGCTAACTTGCATCCTGTGGTCACCTTACCTAGTATTTGTCATTGGTAAACTTCCATACCTGAGAATATTTCAAACACACTGTAGAAGGCGCTTGTGAATCGTGATACACAAACATGCTCTAGTTCAGCACTTTGGTTTGTCTGAAATTTGGCTGGAGCTTGGCTTTTGATCCAAATGAGCCAAATCTGAGCTGCTTTCCCATGTTGTTTAACTATCAGGACTAGTTTGAGAGCGAGAAAATCGGAGGGATTGGAGGGGCTAAATTCCCCATCTTATTCAAAATTGAATAAGAAGGGGAATCTAGCCACTCCAATCCCCTCCGGTTTTATGGCTCCCAAACTAGCACTCAGTGACTCAGTGTGCTTAAACCGCAATCAAGTTTTGCTTGCTAACAGCTCTATTGTTTAAGTATTCTTGCATCTACATGTTGAAGTGTATAAATGGATTGGCTACCTTCTTCCATCAGCTTAAGCTTTTGGTTTGAACTGGTTAGTGCATCCATTCTAACATGGTATCAAAGCCAGGGGTCTCGAGTTCGAGTCCTGGTAGAGGCTTTTTTTTGTGTCTCCACCCATTTATTTCCACGTTTGCGCCTTTCTCTTGGGCTGAACGTGAGTGGGGGTGTTGAAGTGTATAAGTGGATTGGCTACCTTCTTCCATCAACTTAAGTTTTTGGTTTGAACTGATTAGTACATCCATTCTAACACTACAGATTGTAGCACTACTAATAACCAGTCATCCTGAGATTTTTGCATTACAGAAATGTTCTTTTCTCACTTGGTGTTGATACAAATTATTTTTGTTTTCTGTGATGTAGTTCTTCACACAAGCAAAATCCATCTGCCCATCTGATCCACTTATTTACAATGAGTTGGGGGTTGTTGCGTATAATATGAAGGAGTAAGAAACACCTTTGTTCTACCTTTGGTTCTAGATGCTTTGCTTTCATGAACAGCACCATTCTTAGCTCTACTAGTCGCTCTAGAACTAGTAGTGCCATTTTACATATATCTTATTATCCGAAAATAAAAAAACTGAATGCACCATACAGAGCTCTGGAAACCATGAAATATGCCCACAAAAAAGGGCAGATCCAATGCCAGATGCTCCCACATGAAATATGCCCGCAAAAAGAAGTCTTCAACTGGGTGGGGCAAGTTTGCTGCCTGCATTTGTACAATATGTTTTTTGCTTACCGATACTCAATTTGTTCTGTTCAGCACCGATTTCCTTATGACATTCCATTAATTCAGATGTGATAGTTTGTTGGATAGAATATCAATTTGATCAATATCCACTGCTAAATTCATATTTAACGTTTGTTTGCTCTGCAAACACTTGATAGAGTTGTTTGTTCAACATTTAGGTACCGAAAAGCAGTTCAGTTGTTTGAGTTAACATTGGACCATACTTCATCCTCTCTGAATGAAATGTGGGAACCAACATTGGTGAATCTTGGGCATGCACTTCGGAAACTCAAGTAATTGATAAATTATGCCATAATGCCGTGTTTAGTATTTACCGAGTTCTTTCTTTCTGTGAGCTTCTTTATTTAATACCGACTCAACTATAGACTTGCCTTTGCTGATTCAGTAACCTTCTCAGTTAATGAATCTAATTTTATGCATGAAAATGACAAATTAGTTTGTTGAATTGATCTATCAAAGTTATGCGAGTATGGAACTATAGATGTTTTCTTGGTCATTGTTTTGTATAACTTACAAGAACACATGACACTTATTTTGGGTCACCACACTCCATTTGAATTTGTAGGATTCTTTGTCTTGTCATTCAATGTAAAGCCGCCAGTCACGGTTTAACTTTACTAGTATATGCGTACATAGTTTTTGTGCTTAAGATATTCTCAGACGAAGAGCTTCTTTCATCCCTAATTTCTATTTTTATTAACTCTTGTTGAACTATCGTCCATGGTTTAAGTATTTATTGTTTGAACAGGGAATATCAGAAAGCAGTATCATGTTATGAAAAGGCACTCACTTTTCCAACCAAAAGTTTGAGTGCATTTGCTGGTCTTGCTTATAGTTACCATCTTATGGTACTTTTTTCTCTGATCCTCGTTCATTTATTGTTTCATACAATGTTCACCCATATGGCCACCCACAACACTGCTTTGTACTGCGACTGCACTGTTCTCAGATTAGACTTTATGGATATGAGGATGAATAAGATACTAGAGATAGCCGTATGCTGCTTTATCATACTAAAAATGTATTTATATAGGCTGGAAGTTGTGGTATATGTTAAAGATTATTTAGTTTCTGTAGATTTTAGGTCCATTGATATTCGGCAAAGATTTAGCCACAATCCCACGGTCATATGCATCTCAATTCTTCAGTTACGGTGACAATTATTTTATACTGAGTGATGTTGAGGTATATCTGTTAACTAGGGATGCTGTTGTTTAAGTCTCTTAAAAATAAGATCTGCATAATAATGAGTCACTGTCGTGGTGCAAGCTTTCTAATTGTAGTGTCAGTTTGTTGAAAAATGACATGTGTACACTGTCAATTAAACAGAAGTTCAACTTGCATATAAATGAGTACTACTGTAGACCATAGAATTGATTTTTTTAATGTTCCACGTTGATTGGTTGGCTGCTGATCTTCATATATATCCAGTAACCTGAATTTTACGCATACCTTCTTTTTGCTATGCAGGATAATTTTGAGGCTGCCATAAATTATTACCACAAGGTGTGCCCTTTTGATCATTTCATATTTATCTATTCTAGTTAAGCAAATTCGTAGTACTGGTTATGCAAAAATAGTACGTATTATTTCAGTGAGGTGCATCTTTCCTGGAGTTCTCTGTGCTTTGACTTTTTGTTAATACATGCCTGCAAGTCTGCAATCCATACCCCCAAAATTGTCTCTAACCAGATGTGTTGGGTGAAGGGGACGAAGTTTTTGTTCATTTGTGTCCGTTGCATTCAGCAACAAATGCTTTATTGGCCAGTGGCTTTCTCATGTGTGTCCTTTTTTGGCCAGGCTCTATGGTTGAAACCAGACGACCAGTTTTGCACAGAGATGCTAACATATGCTCTTGAGTCCATCTGCCAAAGCACTGCTCGTAGAAGGCCTAGTTGAGGTTTGCTAATCGCAACATGCTAGGATATTTTTTTACCTTACAAGACTAGTAGCCAAATTATATGTAAATTTGTTGTTGTACAATATGTAATTGCTCAAGTTCATTTCAGCCACTTGAGGCTGATCGCATTGTAAAGCCAAAGTTTTCGATCTTTTAATTTTTATACACCCCCTCTGTTGTCCTATAATAATTAAGATGCCGTTTGATTAACATGTAAACTTAATGGGTAACCGATAACGTTAAATTATGTTTGTTTAAATCTAACCATAATCGAATATCACACTAGAAATGGATATCGGTCTATTCAAACTTCAGCATCGGTGTTGTAGCTATTGGAGAGCAGTTTGTCGCACGCGAATAGAAACTGCAGCATGGCCCCAGGGTCGCGAAGCCTGAAGAAGTCTAGGCCATGGGTGAATAAGCGAAACCTAGAAATTATAAACTTTGAACACGCACTTCACCCGAGGTTAGAATTAGAAATAAATACGAAGTGCGAAAGATAGTTTCTCTTGCTATGAGTTGCTCAATCAATGCGGATAACTTTGGAAGCCAATTCAAATTATTGTGAGCAAGAGAACTTTAGAGAGAGAAGGGAGGGAAGAAACAAATCGAATGGTGATGATCAACACAAATAAACACGGTGATTTGTTTCTTGAGGTTTGGTTCCAATGAATCTACTCCCCGTTGAGGAGGCCACAAAGGTCGGGTCTATTTCAACTCTTTCCCTCTTTCAATCAGTCACTTAGACCGGTTGAGTGCTTCTTTTTAATCTCACGGGTCACATAGACCTCAAAGGATCACCACACAATTAGGTGTCTCTTGCTAGCTTTACAACTCACTTAGAATGTTTAGAGAGAGACGAAGAAAGCAACCAAGGAACAAGAGCAACAAATGAAACACAAATATCTCTCTAAAGTCACTAAGCACTATTGATCACTTTTCTTAATTGTGGGACTTGGAGAGGATTGTAAGCTTTGAATGTGTCTTTGGAATGTATTCTTTGCTCTTGTATTGAGTGTTGAGAGTGGAAAGCTTGGATAACTTGAATGGTGGTGGTTGGGGGGTATTTATAATCCCAACCACTATTCTAGCCGTTGGCTGAACTCTCTGTCGATGGGCACACCAGACAGTCCAGTGTGCACCGGACACTGCAATGTTCATTGTCCGGTGTGTGCCACATCAGTCGACCGTTGGGGTTTGGAGCAGTTGATTGTTGAAGTCGTCTGTCCTTCGACATCGCAGACTCTCTCTAACCTTCTGACACTTCAGACTGCGGTGGCAGTCGACCGTTGCTTGTGGGCTCACTGGACAGTCCGGTGCATACCGTACAGTCCGGTGAATTTTAGAAACGAAGCTATGAGAATTCCTGAGAGCGGCCAGTTCGCTGGGCGCTCCAGCTTGGGCACCATACACTGTCCGGTGCGCTGCAGGCCGGTGCAAATATGTTTTGCTCCATACTTATAGAATTGCCCCAAGGGTTATTTTCTTATATGTGTATGTGAACTTTATGCATCTGAGAAAAGATCAACTTAGCAAACTAGTTAGTCCATAAGGTATGTGATGGTCGTCAAACACCAAAATCGATTATAGGAAATTGTTGAGGCCATTTCCCTTTCAATCTCCCCTTTTTTGGTGATTGATGCCAACACAAACCAAAGCAAATACAAAGTGTAGAAATGCAGCTAATTTGCATTTTGACAGATGTGCATAAATTACTTTGAAATGAAAGTAGTTCTAAGCATATTTGATTGTTTTATATTTTTAACATTTTGGACCACTTTTGCACCACTTAGCTTGTTTTTGCAAATCTTTTGAAAAAGTCTTTTCAAATTCTTTTGCAATTAGCCAATGGTATAAGAATATGATTTCAAAAGCAAACATTTTCAAGTTTTAAAAGATTCTCCCCCTTTTCCAAATGCTTTTCCTTTGGCTAAGTAAAAGCTACCCCTGAAAAAGTTCTCCCCTTAGCAGTCAAGAGGGTTTTGCAAATGCAAATCTTTGTAAAATGTTTTTAGAAAACAGGGTGGTGGTGCGGTCTTTTTGCTTTGGCCTATTAATTTCTCACCCTTTGGCATTAAGCGCAAAAACAGATAAATCGAGAGGTCTTTAACAATAAAGATATGAAAGTAAATACATAAGTAGGGCAAAGGGTATATAATACCGACAGAGTTGTAGTGGAAGCCTTGACTTTGCCTACAACTTCATTTCCCTTTCAATCTAAGACTAAGCATAGAAATACTTTTTGAAGCACATTAGTCTTAGCTTTGGCACAAGAAGAATAAGAAATATGCAATTGTACCAAATAAAAGAGATACGACATGATCAAAGGTATAAACAATGAGCAATGTGTGCAAGATTTCAATCAAAGTTCCGAGAATCTAAGAAATTTCATTCCTAAGCTTGCCAAAAGTCTTTTCATCTAGAGGCTTGGTGAAGATATCGGCTAATTGGTTGTGGGTACTAACATAGGCAATTTTGATACCCCTATTTTGTTGGTGATCTCTCAGAAAGTGATACCGGATGTCTATGTGCTTAGTGCGGCTGTGTTCAACAGGATTATCCGTCATGCAGATTACACTCTCATTGTCACATAGGAGAGGGACTTTGCTTAATTTGTAGCCATAGTCCTTGAGGGTTTGCCTCATCTAGAGTAATTATACACAACAATGTCCTGCAACAACATACTCGGCTACGACGGTGGATAGAGCTACTGAATTTTGTTTCTTTGAAGCCCAAGATACCAGGGATATTCCTAAAAACTCACAAGTCCCTGATGTACTCTTTCTATCAATCTTACATCCGACATAATCAGCATCAGAATACCTGATTAGATCAAAGGTAGATCCCTTGGGGGTATCAATAGCCTAAACTTAGGAGTGTAAACTAAATATCTCATGATTCTTTTCACGGCTCTAAGGTGGCTTTCCTTAGGATTGGCCTGAAACCTTGCACACATGCATACTGAAAGCATAATATCCGGTCTTGGTGCACATAAATAGAGTAGAGGTCCTATCATCGACCGTTATATCTTTTGATCTACAGGTTTACCTCCTGTGTTGAGGTCGAGATGCCCATTTATTCCCATGAGAGTATTGATGGGGTTGACATTCTTCATTTCAATCTTCTTGAGAATGTCTTTGTTTGCAAATGAAGGTGACCTCTTGGAGTTGCTTGATTTGAAATCCAAGGAAATACTTCAACTCCCCCATCATAGACATCTCAAATTTCTGTATCATAATCCTACTAAACTCTTCACAAGATGACTTGTTTGTAGACCCAACGATAATATCATCAACATATATTTGGCATATAAACAAGTCTTTGTCAATTGTTTTAGTGAAGAGAGTAGGGTCAGCTTTTTCGACTTTAAAACCATTAGTGAGAAGAAAGTCTCTTAGGCATTCATACCATGCTTTTGGGGCTTGTTTGAGCCCATAAAGCGCCTTTAAGAGCTTATAAACATGTGTAGGATACTCACTATCTTCAAAGCCGAGAGGTTGCTCAACATACACCTCTTCCTTGATAGGGCCATTAAGGAAGGCACTTTTCACATCCATTTGATGTAACTTAAAGCCATGGTAAGTAGCATAGACAAGTAATATTCGAATTGACTCAAGCCTAGCTACGGGTGCATAGGTTTCATCAAATTCCATACCTTCGACTTGTGAATATCCTTTGGCAACAAGTCGGGCTTTGTTCCTAGTCACCACACCATGCTCGTCTTGTTTGTTATGGAATACCCACTTGGTACCTAAAACATTTTGGTTAGGACGTGGAACTAAATGTCATACCTCATTTCTCGTGAAGTTGTTGAGCTCCTCTTGCATTTCCACCTCCCAGTCTGGATCTCTAAGTGCAGCTTCTATCTTGTATGGCTCAATAGAAGACACAAAAGAGTAATGTTCACAAAAATGAGCAACTCGAGATCGAGTGGTTACCCCCTTATGGATGTCACCAAGTATGGAGTTGATTGGGTGATCTCTTTAAATTGCTTGGTGGACTCTTGGGTGCGGTGGTCTTTGATCTTGAATCTCTGGTTCATCTTCCTTTTCTTGATCATCTTCATCTCCCCCTTGATCGATGCCTTCTTCTTGAGGTGGCTCATCGTCTTGATATTGATCCTCTTCTTCTTGAGCCAGTTCCTCACTTTGAGTTGGTGGAGATGCTTGTATGGAAGATGATGGTTGATCTTGTGCTTGTGAAGGCTCTTCGGGTTCTTTTGGACATACATCTCCAATGGACATGTTCCTTAGTGCGACACACAGAGCCTCTTCATCATCGAACTCATCAAGATCATCTTGCTCTACTTGGGAGCCGTTAGTCTCATCAAACACAATGTCACAAGAAACTTCAACTAATCCAGTGAACTTGTTGAAGACTCTATATGCCCTTGTGTTTGAGTCATAACAAAGTAAAAAGCCTTCTAATGCTTTAGGAGAAAATTTGGAATTTCTACCTCTTTTAATAAGAATAAAGCATTTGCTCCCAAAAACTATAGAATAAGAAACATTGGGCTTTTTACCCATGAAGAGTTCATATGATGTTTTCTTGAGGATTCGATGAAGGTAGAGTTGGTTAATGGAGTAGCAGACGGTGTTAATCGCCTCCGCCCAAAAGCGATCCGATGTCTTGTATTCATCAAGCATGGTCCTTGCCATATCCAAAAGAGTTCTATTCTTTTTCTCCACAACACCGTTTTGTTGAGGTGTGTAGGGAGATGAGTACTCATGCTTGATGCCCTCCTCCTCAAGAAATCCTTCAATTTGAGAGTTCTTGAACTACGTTCCATTGTCGCTACTAATCTTTTTGATCCTCAATCCGAACTCATTTTGAGCCTGTCTCAGGAATTTCTTTAAGGTCTCTTGGGTTTGTGATTTTTCCTGCAAAAAGAACACCCAAATGAAGCGAGAATAATCATCCTCAATTACAAGACAATAATTACTCCAACCGATGCTTATGTAAGCAACCGGGCCGAAATAGATCCATGTGGAGTAGCTTAAGCGACCTCTTGGTTGTCATGATATTCTTGTGTGGACGATGAACTCCAACATGCTTTCCTGCTTGACATGCACTACAAATCCTGTCTTTCTCAAAATGAACATTGGTTAGTCTTAAAATGTGTTCCCGCTTTAGAAGCTTGTGAAGATTTTTCATCCCAACATGAGCAAGCCGGAGATGTCAGAGCCAACCCATGTTAGTCTTAGCAATTAAGCAAGTGTCTAGTTCAGCATTGTTATCATTGAAATTAACTAAGTATAGCTGACCATCTAACACTCCGTTAAAAGCTATTGAATCATCACTTCTTCTAAAAACAGTAACACCAACATCAGTAAATAGACAATTGTAGCCCATTTTGCATAATTGAGAAACAGAAAGCAAGTTGTAATCTAAAGAATCTATAAGAAAAACATTATAAATAGAATGGTCATGAGATATAGCAATTTTACCCAATCCTTTGACCAAACCTTGATTTCCATACCCAAATGTGATCGCTCTCTGGGGATCATCAATTTTCTCATATGAGGAGAACATCCTTTTCTCCCCTGTCATATGGTTTGTGCACCCGCTGTCGATTATCAACTTGTTCCGTCGGATGCATAAACCTACAACACAGATTTAGGCCTTGTTCTTAGGTACCCAAACGGTCTTAGGTCCTTTTACATTAGAAACAAAAACCTTGGTACCCAAATATAAGTCTTTGAACTCTTGCGTTTGCCCCCAACATATTCGGAAACTATCTTGCCTGATTTGTTAGTGATAGTCGCCTAGAGGGGGGTGAATAGGTGAAACCTAAAATTTATAAACTTAAATTCACACTAAGGCCGGGGTTAGTGTTAGAATTAAATCGGAGTTCAAAAGATAGTTCTCCTTGCATAAAATTGCTCAATCGATGCGGATAACGTTTGGGAGCAAACTCAAATCAATATGAGCAAGGGAACTTTAGAGAGGGGAAAACAAATCAAGTGAATATCAATAAGTGAACACGGTGATTTGTTTTACTGAGGTTCGGTTCCAAAGAACCTAGTCCCCGTTGAGGAGGCCACAAAGGTCGGGTCTATTTCAACCCTTTCCCTCTCTCAATCGGTCACACAGACCGATCGATCCTTTTCCTTAATCACTTGGGTCACTAAGATCCCGTAAGGATCACCACACACGTAGGTGTCTCTTGCTAGCTTTACAAAACACTTAGAGAATAAGAATGGGAAAAGAAAAGGCCAATCCAAGCAACAAGAGCGCAAATGAACACAAAAACTCTCTCTCAAGTCACTAAGTGGTTGAGTTGATTTTGGGACTTGGAGAGGATTTTATCTTTGAAATGTGTCTTGGAGTGAATGCTATTGCTCTTGTATTGAATGAGAACTTCAAAAAACTTGGATGGATTAAATGGAGGTGGTTGGGGGTATTTATAGCCTCCAACCACTTCCTAGCCGTTGGCTTGGTCTGCTGGCGATTGGCACACCGGACAATTCAGTGGTGCACCGGACAGTCACTGTTCACTGTCCGGTGCGTACCACATCAGCACGCCTGTTGGGGTTTGGAGCTTCTTGACCGTTGGAGATGTTGCACCGGATAGTCCGGTGCCACACCGGACATGTCCGGTGCGCTCTAACTTCTCTGCTCTGACTCTGGCGCGCTCTGTTCACTTTCACTGTTCACTTGCAGTCGACCGTTGCGCGCAGTGAAGCGCCCCAATCCTCTGGGACTCAAATGTGATACAATTACTAGTCCCAGGAGGCTAGTAAACACATTTATACGTCGGATGATTCCAGATCTGCTTAAACGAGACAAACCTATAAAGGCGGCGATCAACTTTAAGAGTTGGTACACAACTCGGGACATATCATTAGAGTGGGGCTGAACCAGCCGATATATGCAGCAAAGCAAATCAGCGGTCCAACAACCACAGGCAAGGTTGGGAACAGACGTAACTCTTACCCGATCAGCGATCTCCTTCTCTGAAAAACAACAAATAAGCAAGGGTGAGTACTTACGTACTTAGCAGTCCACCTTCACCCGCGGAATGGGGAAATCAGATATAATGCATGGAATATGTGGAGCTCATGATATTTTGCAGAAATAGCAATATTTGATGCAGGGTTATTTTGTAAAACATTTTATATTTTTCAAAGCGCATCCTCTCCCAAAGGAGCAGGAAGTTTTTCAATATAGAGCAAAATCCTCTGGACTAAACCATCTAGGTATCTCAGCAGTTTCCCACTAGTTTTCATTTTCAAAAACAGCTACTGGACTTCCCGTCCACCATAGCTCACGGCTCAACTGCCGGACCTTTTAAAACCACTTTTGAAAAGCATTTTTTTGGATAACAAAACACTAATTGCCAAATCCATGCCATGACTCATCCATATCCGTGGGACACGGACTATTCGAATAGGTTTTTAAACTCTGCGCAGAGGTGTACACTTTACCCACTAGTCCGGTTTCTGCAATCTCACCGTCGCGAGATTTGAATGCCGAATCTCTCTCTTTCCTTGCACGTCCTTACCTTAACAATTATACCGGAAGGAGTTAGGCCACCACCATGCCCAAACCAGACAAAACATTCCCCTTCCTTATCCTCTCGGTGCTCCCCAGCCATCATAACCCTGGGGTTCGGACCGTACAAGTTCAGATTGAGCGACCGCCCATACAGTCTTGAGTGGTTGTACTTGATAAGAGTATAGGTAAGGAGTGATGGCAAACTGGTCCTTAGGCGAGAGGGATAATCCTTCATGCTCACACATAACCCGGCTGAGCCAACACCTTAGGCCCTCCCCTAAACTAGGGAGTCCCTGATCATCCCACTCAAGGGTGATAAGGGTGACAACCCTTCATCATACCCATTTTGAAAAACATTTTCTTTTGAAAACTCACTCCTTTTCCCAAATCATTTGTAACAAAGATGTCAAGGAGTATAAAGATTGATTGCGGCAAAGGCTGGGTGGCCATAATAACTTGTCTCAAAATCATATCATGCATAAAATAATAGGCTGAGGGTTGTGGTTGAAAAAGCATAGGTAATTTATGCATCAAAGGGATCCAGTGAGCTTGCCGTTGCTTTAACCGGCGAAAAGGGCGAGAGCTCGCGGAGCTGGATTCTAGCTCCACTGTCTGGCGTAGACTTGCAGATCCGGCCTTCACGAGACGACACGAACGCTTCGATAACTATGCAACATGAACAAGCAAACATACAAACCAGCAAGTATATCAACAAATATTTAGTATAGTGGTCAGAATGGCGATATATGGATGGGTAGAGTCTTGAGCAGAATCTATGTCATGTGGTGTTGTGATATTACTGGTGGTGGAGTAGAGGTGCTTACCAGAAGGGTGGATTGGAGGCGAAGCGACACTATGCGTGTAGCCGGTAGAGCGGAGTAACTGAGTGGGTGGGGTTGAAAGTCACCTAGAGGGGGGTGAATAGGCGGAATCTGAAAATTATAAACTTAAGCACATACTACAAGCTGGGGTTAGCGTTAGAAATAAAATCGAGTCCGAAAGAGAGGGCGAAAACAAATCACAAGAAAATGAAGAGAGTGACACTGTGATTTGTTTTACCGAGGTTCGGTTCTTGCAAACCTACTCCCCGTTGAGGTGGTCACAAAGACCGGGTCTCTTTCAACCCTTTCCCTCTCTCAAACGGTCACCTAGACTGAGTGAGCTTTTCTCCTCAATCAAATGGGACACTTAGTCCCCACAAGGACCACCACAACTTGGTGTCTCTTGCTTTGATTACAAAGGTGTTGAGAACAAGAATGGGGAAGAAGAAAAGCGATCCAAGCGACAAGAACTCAAATGAACACAAATATCTCTCTCACACTAGTCACTAAATGTTTGGAGTGATTTCGGACTTGGGAGAGGATTTGATCTCTTGTTTGTGTCTTGGAGTGAAGTCTAGAGCTCTTGTATTGAATGCAATGGCTGAAAACCTGGATGCCTTGAAGTGTGGTGGTTGGGGGTATTTATAGCCCTACCCACCAAAATGGCCGTTGGGGAGGCTGTCTGTCGATGGGCGCATCGGACAATCCGGTGCGCCATCGGACACTGTCCGGTGCGCCAGCCACGTCACCCAACCGTTAGGGTTCGACCGTTGGAGCTTCTGACAGCTGGTGCACCGGACAGTCGGGTGGTGCACCGGACAGTCACTGTTCAGTGTCCGGTGCGCCTTCTGGCGCCTGCTCTGACTCTGCGCGAACTATCTGTGTACTATAGCGTTCACTGTTCACTTTTGCAGACGACCGTTGGCACTATAGCCGTTACTCCGCTTGGCTCACCGGACAGTCTAGTGGCACACCGGACAGTCCGATGAATTATAGCGGAGTGGCTCTCCAAAAACCCGAAGCTGAGGAGTTTGAATTGATCCACCCTGGTGCATTGGACACTGTCCGGTGCGCCAGACCAGGGCAGCCTTCGGTTAGTTTTGCTCCTTTCTATTTGAACCCTTTCTTGGACTTTTTATTGGTTTGTGTTGAACCTTTGGCACCTATAGAACTTATAATCTAGAGCAAACTAGTTAGTCCAATTGTTTGTGTTGGGCAATTCAACCACCAAAATTATTTAGGAAAAGGTTTGACCCTATTTCCCTTTCAATCTCCCCCTTTTTGGTGATTGATGCCAACACAAATCAAAGCAAATATATAAGTGCAGAATTGAACTAATTTGCATAATGTAAGTGCATAGGTTGCTTGGAGTGAAACCAATATAATTATTTCAATAGATATGCATGGATTGCTTTCTTTCTTATTTAACATTTTGGACCACATTTGCACCACTTGTTTTTTTGCAAATTCTTTGGAAAATTCTTTTCAAGATCCTTTTGCAAATATTCAAAGGTATATGAATGAGATTTAAAGAAGCATTTTCAAGATTTGAAATTTTTCTCCCCTATTTCAAATGCTTTTCCTTTGACTAAACAAAACTTCCCCTTAATGAAATTCTCCTCTTAGTGTTCAAGAGGTTTTTATCAATTGAGATAGAATTTCTTAGAGGAATGCTTATTTCAAAGATACCAATAGAAAAATATTTAAAAACTTAAACATGTTTCGAAAATTTTTGAAAATTGGCGTGGTGGTGCGGTCCTTTTGCTTTGGGCTAATACTTTCTCCCCGTTTGGCATGAATCGCCAAAAATGGATACTTTGAGTGAAATATGAGCCCTATTTGAAAGTTCTCTCCCTTTGGCAAACAATATATGAGTGAAGATTATACTAATGTGGAGAGATGGCGGAATACCGGCAAAGAGTAGATAATACCGATGGAGTTGAGTGGAAGCGTCGTCTTTGCCGAATACTCTATTTCCCTTTCAATTCTATGACTAAGCATAAGAATACACTTGAAAACACATTAGTCATAGATATAAAAGAGATATGATCAAAGGTATATAAATGAGCTATGTGTGCAAAGTATCAACCAAAGTTCCGAGAATCAAGAATGTTTAGCTCATTCCTAAGTTTGGTAAAGGTTTTCTCATCTAGTGGTTTGGTAAAGATATCAGCTAGTTGTTCTTTGCTGTTAATATAGTCTATCTCGATATCCCCCCTTTGTTGGTGATCTCTCAAAAAGTGATACCGAATGGCTATGTGCTTAGTGCGGCTGTGTTCAACGGGATTATTCGCCATGCGGATTGCACTCTCATTATCACATAGGAGAGGGACTTTACTAAATTTGTAGCCATAGTCCCTGAGGGTTTGCCTCATCTAAAGCAATTGCGCGCAACAATGCCCTGCGGCAATATACTCGGCTTCGGCGGTAGAAAGAGCTACTGAGTTTTGTTTCTTTGAAGCCCAAGACACCAGGGATCTTCCCAGAAACTGACAAATCCCTGATGTGCTCTTCCTATAAATTTAGCACCCTGCCCAATCAGCATCTGAATATCCTAATAAATCAAAAAAGGATCCCTTGGGGTACCAAAGACCAAACTTAGGAGTATAAACTAAATATCTCAAGATTCTTTTCATGGCCCTAAGGTGAACTTCCTTAGGATCGGCTTGGAACCTTGCATACATGCATACGGAAAGCATAATATTCGGTCGAGATGCACATAAGTAGAGTAAAGATCCTATCATCGACCGGTATACCTTTTGATCTACGGATTTACCTCCCGTGTCGAGGTCGAGATGCCCATTGGTTCCCATGGGTGTCTTGATGGGCTTGGCATCCTTCATTCCAAACTTGGTGAGTATATCTTGAATGTACTTCGTTTAGCTGATGAAGGTGCCCTCTTGGAGTTGCTTGACTTGAAATCCTAGAAAATACTTCAACTCCCCCATCATAGACATCTCGAATTTTTGAACCATGATCCTACTAAACTCTTCACATGTAGATTTGTTAGTAGACCCAAATATGATATCATCAACATGAATTTGGCATACAAACAAATCTTTTGCAATAGTTATAGAGAGTTGGATCGGCTTTACCGACTTTGAAGCCATTAGTGATAAGAAAATCTCTTAGGCATTCATACCATGCTCTTGGGGCTTGCTTGAGCCCATAAAGCGCCTTAGAGAGTTTATACACATGGTTAGGATACTCACTATCTTCAAAGTCGGGAGGTTGCTCAACATAGACCTCTTCCTTGATCGGTCCACTGAGGAAGGCACTCTTCACGTCCATTTGATATAGCTTAAAGCCATGGTAAGTAGCATAGGCAAGTAATATACGAATTGACTCAAGCCTAGCTACGGGTGCATAGGTTTCACCAAAATCCAAACCTTCGACTTGTGAATAACCCTTGGCCACAAGTCGTGCTTTGTTCCTTGTCACCACACCATGCTCATCTTGCTTGTTGCGGAATACCCACTGGTTGCTACAACATTTTGGTTAGGACGTGAAACCAAATGCCATACCTCATTCCTTGTAAAGTTGTTGAGCTCCTCTTGCATCGCCAGCACCCAATCCGAATCTTTAAGTGCATCCTCTACCCTGTGTGGCTCAATGGAGGAAACAAAAGAGTAATGTTCACAAAAATGAGCGACTCAAGATCGAGTGGTTACCCCCTTATGAATATCGCCGAGGATGGTGTTCACTGGGTGATCTCTTTGAATCGCCTGGTGGACTCTTGGGTGTGGCGGTCTTTGACCCTATATTTCTTGATCATCTTCCTTGTCTTGATCAACTTCATCTCCCCCTTGATCATTGTCCTCCTCTTGAGGTGGCTCATCCTCTTGATCTTCATTTTCATCACCTTGAGCTTGTTCCCCATCTTGAGTTGGTGGAGATGCTTGATTGGAAGATGAAGGTTGATCTTGTGCTTGTGTTGGCTCCTCGGATTCCTTAGGACACACATCCCCAATGGACATGTTCCTTAGCGCGACGCACGGAGCCTCTTCATCATGTAACTCATCAAGATCAACTTGCTCTACTTGAGAGCCGTTAGTCTCATCAAACACAATGTCACAAGAAACCTCAACTAATCCAGTGGATTTGTTGAAGGCTCTATATGCCCTTGTGTTTGAATCATAACTAAGTAAAAAGCCTTCTACAGCCTTAGGAGCAAATTTAGATTTTCTACCTCTTTTAACAAGAATAAAACATTTGCTACCAAAGACTCTAAAATATGAAACATTGGGCTTTTTACTGGTGAGGAGTTCATATGATGTCTTCTTGAGGATTCGGTGAAGGTAGAGACAGTTGATGGCGTAGCAAGCGGTGTTGATTGCTTCCACCCAAAACAGGTCCAAAGTCTTGTACTCATCAAGCATGGTCCTCGCCATGTCAAGTAGAGTTCTATTCTTCCTCTCCACTACACCATTTTGTTGTGGTGTGTAGGGAGAAGAGAACTCATGCTTGATGCCCTCGTCCTCAAGAAAGCCTTCAATTTGAGAGTTCTTGAACTTCGTCCCATTGTCGCTTCTTATCTTCTTGATCCTTAAGCCGAACTCATTTTAAGCCCGTCTCAAGAATCCCTTTAAGGTCTCTTGGGTTTGAGATTTATCCTGCAAAAAGAACACCCAAGTGAAGCGAGAATAGTCATCTACAATTATAAGACAATACTTACTCCCACTGATGCTTATGTAAGTGATCGGGCCGAATAGATCCATGTGGAGTAGCTCAAGTGGCCTATCGGTCGTCATGATGTTCTTGTGTGGATGATGAACACCAACTTGCTTTCCTGCTTGACATGTGCTACAAATCCTGTCTTTCTCAAAACGAACATTGGTTAGTCCCAAAATGTGCTCTCCCTTTTGAAGCTTGTGAAGATTCTTCATCCCAACATGGTCTAGTCGGCGATGCCAGAGCCAATCCATATTAGTCTTAGCAATTAAGCAAGTGTCAAGTTCAGCTCTATTGAAATCAACTAAGTATAGCTGACCCTCTAACACTCCCTTAAATGCTACTGAATCATCACTTCTTCTAAAGACAGTAACACCTAAATCTGTAAAAAGACAGTTGTAACCCATTTTGCATAATTGAGAAACTAAAAGCAAGTTATAATCTAATGAATCTACAAGAAAAACATTGGAAATAGAATGGTCAGGTGATATAGCAATTTTACCAAGTCCTTTGACCAAACCTTGATTTCCATCCCCAAATGTGATAGCTCTTTGGGGATCTTGGTTTTTCTCATATGAGGAGAACATCCTTTTCTCCCCAGTCATGTGGTTTGTGCACCCGCTATCAATGATCCAACTTGAGCCTCCGGATGCATAAACCTACAAAACAAGTTTAGGCCTTGTTCTTAGGTACCCAAACAGTCTTGGGTCCTTTGACATTAGAAACAAGCACCTTGGGTACCCAAACACAAGTCTTTGAGCCCTTGTGTTTGCCCCCAACATATTTAGCAACTACTTTGCCTGATTTGTTAGTGAGCACATAAGAAGCATCAAAAGTTTTAAATGAAACATTAGGTTCATTTGATGCAATAGTAGATTTCTTTTAGGCAATTTAACATGAGTGGATTGCCTAGAACTAGATGCCTCACTCTTATACATAAAAGCATGATGAGAGCTAGAGAGAGACTTCCTAGAATGAATTCTCCTAATTTTGTGTTCGGGATAACCAGCAGGATATAGAATGTACCCCTCGTTATCCTGAACCATGGGAGCTTTGCCCTTAACAAAGTTAAACAATTTCTTAGGGGTATTAAGCTTGACATTGTCTCCCTGTTGGAAGCCAATGTCATCCTTAATGCCAGGGCGTCTCCCACTATAGAGCATGCTTCTAGCAAATTTAAATTTTTCATTTTCTAAGTCATGCTCATTAATTTTAGCACTAAGTTGAGCTATGTGATCATTTTGTTGTTTAATTAAAGCTAGGTGATCCTGAATAGCATCAACATTAATGTCTCTACATCTAGTACAAATAGTAACATGATCAACACTAGATGTAGAGGGTTTGCATGCATTTAATTCATCAATCTTAGCATGTAAAATAACATTCTCATTCTTAAGATTGGAAATAGAAACATTGCAAACATTTAAATCTTTAGCCTTAGCAATTAATTTATCATTCTCAATCTTAAGGCTAGAAAGCGATTCATTCAACTTGTCAATTTTAGAAATCAAACTAGCATTATCATTTTTAAGTTTGACAAGAGAATCATCACAAACATTTAATTTCTCAACCTTAGCAATTAATTTAGCATTCTCATTTCTAAGGTTGGAGATAGTGTCATGGCAAATGCTAAGCTCACTAGTTAATTTTTCATATTTTTTTATCTCCTAAGCATAAGCATTTTTAACCTTAACATGCTTCTTGTTTTCCTTAATAAGAAAGTCCTCTTGGCTATCCAAGAGTTCATCCTTCTCATGAATAGCACTTATCAATTCATTTAATTTTTCCTTTTGTTGCATGTTTAGGTTGGCAAAAAGGGCAAACAAATTATCTTCATCATCACTAGAGTTATCCTCATCACTAGATGTTGCATATTTAGTGGAGGCTCTAGATTTTACCTTCTGTTTGCCGTCCCTTGCCATGAGGCACTTGTGGCCGACGTTGGGGAAGAGGAGGCCTTTGTTGACGGCGATGTTGGCGGCGTCCTTGTCGTCGGAGGAGTCGGTGGAGCTCTCATCGGAGTCCCACTCCTGACACACGTGGGCATTGCCGCCCTTCTTCTTGTAGTACTTCTTCTTTTCCTTCCTCCTTCCCTTCTTGTCGTCGCCCCTGTCACTATCACTAGATAATGGACATTTAGCAATAAAATGACCGGGCTTACCACACTTGTAGCAAACTTTCTTCGAGCGGGGCTTGTAATCCTTCCCCCTCCTTTGCTTGAGGATTTGGCGGAAGCTCTTGATGATGAGCGTCATCTCCTCATGGTCGAGCTTGGAGGCGTCGATGGGGAGCCTACTTTATGTAGACTCTTCTTTCTTCTCCTTCGTTGCTTTGAAGGCAACGGGTTGCACCTCGGGTGTGGAGGTGGCGCCTCGCTCGATGATTTGTTTGGAGCCTTTGATCATTAATTCAAAGCTCACAAAATTTCCTATAACATCCTCGGGAGACATTAGCTTGTATCTAGGATCACCATGAATTAATTGAACTTGTGTAGGATTAAGAAAAACAAGTGATCCTAGAATAACCTTGACCATTTCATGGTCATCCCATTTTGTGCTCCCAAGGTTGCGCACTTGGTTGACCAATGTCTTGAGCCGATTGTACATTGCTTGTGGCTCCTCTCCTTGGTTGAGCATGAATCGACCGAGCTCCCCCTCGATCATCTCCCGCTTGGTGATCTTCGTCACCTCATCTCCTTCGTGCACGGTCTTGAGCACGTCCCAAATCTCCTTGGCGCTCTTCAACCCTTGCACCTTATTATACTCCTCTCGACTTAGAGAGGCGAGGAGTATAGTAGTGGCTTGGGAGTTGAAGTGCCGGATTTGGGCAACCTCGTCCGAATCATAATCTTCATCCCCTACGGATGGTACCTATGCTCCAAACTCAACAACATCCCAAATGCTAGTGTGGAGTGAGGTTAGATGGTGCCTCATTTATCACTCCACATACAATAATCTTCACCATAAAAAACGGATGGTTTGCCTAATGGGACGGAAAGTAAAGGAGTGCGTTTGGAAATGTGAGGGTAGTGTAGGGGGATCTTACTAAACTTCTTGCGCTCATAGCGCTTAGAAGTGACGGACGGCGCGTCGGAGCCAGAGGTGGAGGGCGACGAAGAATCCGGTGCGACTTGACGTGGGGAGGAGATTCCCCCTTTCCTTTAGAGCCAGACTCCCTTGATGGAGCCTTCCCGTGGCTTGTGGCGAGCTTCTCGCCGGTCACGACCTCCTTCTTGGCGTGATCTCCCAACATCACTTCGAAAGGTTAGGCTCTAATGAAGAACCTGCCTCTGATACCAATTGAAAGTCGCCTAGAGGGGGAGGGGGTGAATAGGCGGAATCTGAAAATTATAAACTTAAGCACACACTACAAGCTGGGGTTAGCGTTAGAAATAAAATCGAGTCCGAAAGAAAGGGCGAAAACAAATCACAAGCAAATGAAGAGAGTGACACGGTGATTTGTTTTACCGAGGTTCGGTTCTTGCAAACCTACTCCCTTTGAGGTGGTCACAAAGACCGGGTCTATTTCAACCCTTTCCCTCTCTCAAATGGTCACCTATATCGAGTGAGCTTTTCTCCTCAATCAAATGGGACACTTAGTCCCCACAAGGACCACCACAACTTGGTGTCTCTTGCTTTGATTACAAAGGTGTTGAGAACAAGAATGGGGAAGAAGAAAAGCGATCCAAGCGACAAGAACTCAAATGAACACAAATATCTCTCTCACACTAGTCACTAAATGTTTGGAGTGATTTCGGACTTGGGAAAGGATTTGATCTCTTGTTTGTGTCTTGGAGTGAAGTCTAGAGCTCTTGTATTGAATGCAATGGCTGAAAACTTGGATGCCTTGAAGTGTGGTGGTTGGGGGTATTTATAGCCCCACCCACCAAAATGGCCGTTGGGGAGGCTGTCTGTCGATGGGCGCACCAGACAGTCCGGTGTGCCACCGGACACTGTTCGGTGCGCCAGCCACGTCACCCAACCGTTAGGGTTCGACCGTTGGAGCTTCTGACAGCTGGGCCACCGGACAGCCCGGTGGTGCACCGGACAGTCACTGTTCACTATCCGGTGCGCCTTCTGGCGCCTGCTCTGACTCTGCGCGAACTATCCATGTACTGTAGCGTTCACTGTTCACTTTTGCAGACGTCCGTTGGCGCTGTAGCCGTTACTCCGCTTGGCTCACCGGACAGTCCGGTGAATTATAGCGGAGTGGCTCTCCAAAAACCCGAAGCTCAGGAGTTTGAGTTGATCCACCCTAGTGCAGGCACACCGGACAATCCGGTGCGCCAGACCAGGGCAGCCTTCGGTTGGTTTTGCTCCTTTCTATTTGAACCCTTTCTTGGACTTTTTATTGGTTTGTGTTGAACCTTTGGCACCTGTAGAATTTATAATCTAGAGCAAACTAGTTAGTCCAATTGTTTGTGTTGGACAATTCAACCACCAAAATTATTTAGGAAAAGGTTTGACCCTATTTCCCTTTCAGGGGTGTTTGCCTTGGCTGAGGGTGTTGAGTGTGTGGAGAGGGAGAGGGTAGCTGGGTCTATTTATAGCTGGGTGTATGTGGTGTAGTACAGTAGAGTTTACTATTGGTGAGAATAGTGTCAAGTGAATCATCTGACTTAGTCTGAACAAGGAAGTTATAGGCAGAATATGGGACAAGAGTATTTTAGGAGTTTTCTGGAATATGGACCATGCTTAAGGGATGACATGGTTGGATAGGGAATAATTTGATAAGAATTTAGAAAGAAGAATTATTGGAATCTGAGTTTGGAAGCCTGGTTCGAAAGAATCTAAAAGCGTGCTCAACTTGGAGAAATCTGGGATGGGTGACCAGATGATAAGTTCTTACGGAAGGAAAATCACAGTCACCTGAGGAATAGTCTGGCAAGTCTTAGGTGAGCTAGACAACATGATGGATGAGTAGTTGAAATTTGGGGTGATCGGACGATCGATGAATTGTAACGATGAATAGTAACAATGAATAGTAACGTTGAATAGCGACGATGAATAGTGACGACAAAATAGTACCGATGGATATCATCGATGAATAGCAACGATGATGAATAGTAACGATGATGAATAGTAATAGTGAATAGTGATGGTGAATAGTCGTATGAACGAACGATGAATGATGAATAGTGCCTATGAACGAACGAAGAACGATGAATAGGAACTATGAATGAACGGACAAACGATCGAATGATCAGACGAACGAACGATGAACGATGAATAGGAACTATGAACGAACGAAGAACGATGAATAGGAACTATGAACGAACGGACGAACGATCGAATGATCGAACGAACGAACGATGAACGATGAATAGGAACTATGAACGAATGAAGAACGATGAATAGGAACAATGAACGAATGGACGAACGATCGAATGATTGGACGAACGATCGAAATTTCGGCAGCATAACGGCTGAACAAAGATTATTTGGACAAACGAACGGACGAACGAACGATGAATGATGAATAGGAACTATGAACAAACCAAGAACGATGAATAGGAACTATGAACGAATGAAGAACGATGAATAGGAACTACGGACGAACGATCGAATGATCGGACGAACGAACGATCGGAATTTCGGCAATATAACGGCTAAACAAAGATTATTTGGACGAACGAATGATAGAACGATGGGACAAACGAACGAACGAACCATGAACGATCGGATGAACGAACGAACAAACTAAGAACAGGTGGACGAACGATCGAAGAACGACCGAACGATCCTTGTGCTAGTGTGTGCTTGTGTGGGAGATGGAGTGGGCGTGTGGGGGGGGGGAGGGAGAGAGTTGCCATGAAATGGCTTGGGGTGGCTTGAGAGGAGGCCCTTGCCCCTCTATTTATAGCCAAGGTGGGGGTGATTTGGGGGAGGAGGCGAGGATTAGTGGGAGGATGCGAGGATTAGTGGGAGATAAGCATGTATTTGTCATGTATAAGTGAAATTAGCTTGTAGAGCTCATTGTATGACACCGGAGGCGTACGTATACGTATGAGCATGAGGAAAATTATGGAGAAAATATTTGTAGGGACTTTAAAAATGATTCTGAAGGTATTTCTTAGGAGGAAAATATTTGGAGAATTATCGGTGGAATATTTGGGTAGTATTTCTGGAAAGAAATCAGAGGGGATCACTGGGGAAATATTTGTAGGATATTTTGAGGAGGATTTTAGAGAGAATATAGACCACTATAATTTATTTGTTGAGATCAACTCGCAAACAAACATTTTGAAACAAAATTTAAAATTCATTTTGAATTTAGAGCGAGTTTGAGGAAATTTCAAGATTTGAATTTTTGGGATGCTACACGCAGGTAGCCGTTGCTTCGTTGGCTCACCGAACATGTCCGGTGCACACCGGACAGTTCGGTGAATTATAGCGGAGCGCGCCTAGAGAATTCTTGAGAGTGGCCTGTTCGTTTGAGTGCTGGCTTGGGCACCGGACAGTGTGCGGTGCGCCACTTGGCAACACACTCTCATATCTTGCTCTAAATTTGTTTGAGTCCCCAACTGAATTTCTTTCTTGGTTTGTGTTGAACCTTATGCACCTAAGATAAATGACATCTAGACAAACTAGTTAGTCCACGTGGTTTGTGATGGACGCCAACCACCAAAATCGATTATTGGAAATGATTGAGCCCATTTCCCTTTCAATCTCCCCCTTTTTAGTGATTGATGCCAACACAAAACAAAGCAAATATAAAGTGCAGAAATGTAACTAGTTTGCATTTATGATGAATGTGCATAGGTTACTTAGAGTTAAACCAATTGATAGTATCACTAAGTATATATGGATTGCTTTCTCCTATTTAACATTTTGGACCACATTTGCACCACTTGTTTGTTTTTGCAAATCTTTTGGAAAATCTTTTCAAATTCTTTTTGCAAATAGTCAAAGGTATAAGAATATGATTGTAGGAAGCATTTTTTTTCAGATTTAAAATTTCTCCCCCTTTTTCAAATGCTTTTCCTTTGACTAAATAAAAGCTCCCCCTGAAGAATTTCTCCCCTTAGCTTTTAAGAGGGTTTTTTGAAATGATTTCCCTTTTTGAAATTGTACCAATTAATATTTTTATATCATCTTGATATTTTGAAGCCAAATACCAATTGAAAATTTAACTCAAATACCAGTTGAAATAAACACATTTTTGAAAACTAAAATGGTGGTGCGGCCCTTTTGCTTTAGGCTTAATACTTTCTCCCCCCTTTGGCATTAATCGCCAAAAATGAAGAACTTGAGAGCCCTTTTGCATTTTGTCCCCCTTTGGGGCCTAATACTTTCTCCCAAATGGTAAAGTAAATATGAGTGAAGGGTTATACCATTGAGAGTTTCCCGAGTAACGGCAAAGGGTAAATGATACCGTCAGAGTTGGAGTGGAAGCCTTGTCTTTGCCGAATACTCTATTGCCCTTTCAATCTAAGACTAATACAATAGATACTTATGGAAGCATATTGGTCTTAGCCTTGGCACAAGAAGAATAAGAAATATGCATTTGTACCAAATGAAAGAGATATGATCAAAGGTATATGCATGAGCTATGTGTGCAATGTTTCAATCAAAGTTCCAAGAATCAAGTATATTTAGCTCATTCCTAAGTTTGCTAAAAGTATTCTCATCTAGTGGCTTGGTAAAGTTATCGGCTAATTGGTTGTGGGTATTAACATAAGTAATTTCGATATCCCTCTTTTGTTGGTGATCTCTCAGAAAGTGATACCGGATGTCTATGTGCTTAGTGCAGTTGTGTTCAACGGGATTATCCGCCATGCCGATTGCACTCTCATTATCACATTGGAGAGGGACTTTGCTCAACTTGTAGCCATAGTCCCTAAGAGTTTGCCTCATCCAAAGTAATTGTGCACAGCAATGGCCTGCAGCAATATACTCAGCTTCGGCGGTGGAAAGAGCTACTGAGTTTTGTTTCTTTGAAGCCCAAGACACCAGAGATCTTCCTAGAAACTGACAAGTCCCTGATGTGCTCTTCCTGTCTATTTTACATCTAGCATAGTTGGCATCGGAATACCCAATTAAATCAAAGGTAGATCCCTTGGGGTACCAAAGCCCAAACTTAGGAGTATAAACCAAATACCTCATGATTCTTTTCATGGCCCTAAGGTGAACTTCCTTACGATTTGCCTGGAACCTTGCACACATGCATACGGAAAGCATAATGTCCAGTCGTGAAGCACATAAATAGAATAAAGAACCTATCATCGATCGGTATACCTTTTGATCTATGGATTTACCTCTCGTGTCGAGGTCGAGATGCCCATATGTACCCATGGGAGTCTTGATGGGTTTGGCATTCTTCATTTGAAACTTCTTAAGTATGTCTTGAATGTACTTAGTTTGGCTGATGAAGGTGCCCTCTTGGAGTTGCTTGATTTGAAATCCAAGGAAATACTTCAACTCCCCCATCATTAACATCTCGAATTTCTGTATCATGGTCCTACTAAACTCTTCACATGAGGACTTGTTGGTAGACCCAAATATAATATCATCAACATAAATTTGGCATATAAATAAGTCTTTTGCAATAGTTTTAGTGAAGAGGGTAGGATCGGCTTTTCCAGCTTTAAAACCATTAGTGATAAGAAAGTCTCGCATGCATTCATACCATGCTCTTAGGGATTGCTTGAGCCCATAAAGCGCCTTTGAGAGCTTATAAACATAGTTAGGGTACTCACTATCTTCAAAGCCCGGAGGTTGCTCAACATACACCTCTTCCTTGATAGGGCCATTGAGGAAGGCACTCTTTACATCTATTTGATAAAGCTTAAAGGTAAGTAGCATAGGTAAGTAATATGCGAATTGACTCAAGCCTAGCTACAGGTGCATAGGTTTCATCAAAATCCAAACCTTCGACTTGTGAATACCCTTTGGCAACAAGTCGGGCTTTGTTCCTTGTTTCCACACCATGCTCGTCTTGCTTGTTGTGGAATACCCATTTGGTACCTACAATATTTTGGTTAGGACGTGGAACCAAATGCCATACCTCATTCCTCGTGAAGTTGTTGAGCTCCTCTTGCATTGCCACCACCCAATCCAGAACTCTTAGTGCATCCTCTACCCTGTATGGCTCAATAGAGGACACAAAAGAGTAATGTTCACAGAAATGAGCAACTCGAGATCTAGTGGTTACCCCCTTGTGAATGTCACCAAGAATGGAGTTGACGGGGTGATCTCTTTGAATTGCTTGGTGGACTCTTGGGTGTGGCGGTCTTTGATCCCGAATCTCTTGATCATCTTCTTTGTCATCATTATCTTCAACTCCCCCTTGATCATTGTCCTCCTATTGAGGTGGCTCATCATCTTGATCTTCATCTTCATCTTCTTGAGCCTGGTCCTCATCTTGTGTTGGTGGAGATGCTTGTATGGAAGGTGATGGTTGATCTTATGCTTGTGTGGGCTCCTCGGATTCTTTTGGACACACATCCCCAATGGACATGTTCCTTAGTGTGACGCACGAAGCCTCTTCATCATCTAATTCATCAAGATCAACTTGCTCCACTTGGGAGCCATTAGTCTCATCAAACACAATGTCACAAGAAACTTCAACTAATCTAGTGGATTTGTTAAAGACTCTATATGCCCTTGTGTTTGAGTCATAACCGAGTAAAAAGCCTTCTACTGCTTTAGGAGCAAATTTGGAATTTCTACCTCTTTTAATAATAATAAAACATTTGCTCCCAAAGACTCTAAAATAAGAAACATTGAACTTTTTATCAGTGAGGAGTTCATATGTTATCTTCTTGAGGATTCGGTGAAGATATAACCAGTTGAAGGAGTAGCAAGCGGTGTTTATCGCCTCCGCCCAAAACCGGTCCGGTGTCTTGTACTCATCAAGCATGGTTCATTCCATATCCAGTAGAGTTCTATTCTTACTCTCCACTGCACCATTTTGTTGAGGTGTGTAGGGAGAAGAGAACTCATGCTTGATACCCTCCTCCTCAAGAAATCCTTCAACTTGTCAATCCTTGAACTCCGTTCCATTATCGCTTCTAATTTTTTTGATTCTCAATCCAAACAAAATTTGAGCCCATCTCAAGAATCTCTTTAAGGTTTCTTGGGTTTGAGATTTTTCCTACAAAAAGAATACCCAAGTGAAGCGAGAATAATCATCCACAATAACTAGACAGTATTTACTCCCGCCGATGCTTATGTAAGCGATCCGGACGAATAGGTCCATGTGGAGTAGCTCAAGCAGCTTGTCAGTCGTCATGATGTTCTTGTGTGGATGGTGAACTCTAACTTGCTTTCCTGCTTGGCATGCACTACAAATTCTGTCTTTCTCAAAATGAACATTTGTTAGTCCTAAAATGTGTTCTCCCTTTAGAAGTTTGTGAAGATTCTTCATCCCAACATGGGCAAGTCGGTGATGGCAGAGCCAACCCATATTAGTCTTAACAATTAAGCAAGTATCTAGTTCAGCTTGGTTATCATTAAAATCAACTAAATATAGCTGACCATCTAACACTCCCTTAAATGCTATTGAATCATCACATCTTCTAAAGACAGTAACACCAAAATCACTAAAAAGATAGTTGTAGCCCATTTTACATAATTGAGAAACAGAAAGCAAATTGTAATCTAAAGAATCTACAAGAAAACATTGGAAATGGAATGGTCAGGTGATATAGCAATTTTACTCAAACCTTTGACCAATCCTTGATTTCCATCCCTGAATGTGATAAGTCTTTGTGGATCTTCATTTTTCTCATATGAGGAGAACATTCTTTTCTCCCCAGTCATGTGGTTTGTGCACCCGCTATCGATTATCCAACTTGAACCACCGGATGCATAAACCTATAGAACAAGTTTAAGGCCTTGTTCTTAGGTATCCAAGAGTAAGAACATGGAGGCACTATCTGTATGGACAGAACTAGTATGACAAGTAAGTGAACCATAGACAGAACAAAATAAAATTTTAGCAAGGTATAATATATATATATATATATATATATATATATATATATATATATATATGTAGTAGAACATAGAGTTGGTCGAGGTGACCGACTTTTGAAGTGACACCAGAGGTCAAGGTGAGAATGAGGGTCAATAGTCCTTAGTACGACCAGTGCTACTCTAGGTCAGCGGTCCTACAGTCAACCTGGCTTTGATACCACTTATGTCACACCCGGTTTCAGAAGGCAAACCGAATGCGAACTATGTATGTGCCAGGATCAGAATTCACGTACACAGCGATTACATAAATGAACATCATCGCACAGTGCTCGATTAATAACATAAAAGAGTATTAACTTATTACATCACAGAGTCAGAGACATCCACATAGACATCAACTTAACGGGTAAATCAAAGTGCTAAGCGAAACGCAGTAAAGATAGGGCCTTCACAGGCAGCTGACTGGGGGTTGCCGCCAACCCACACCTAGAACTCGTCGTAGTCCTGGAACTCTTGGAAGTCTCCTTCCACGGCTTCATCTTCTCTTGAGCAGTGGTTGCAATGTGGACAACCTGGTGTTTTGTGGTAAAGCAAGGATGTGTACACATCAACGTACTCAGCAAATGCCCCGTTTGGCTGAAGTGGACTAGCTTTTTATGTGGGGTTAGGCTCAAGCAGTTGCTTTTAGTTGGTCAGGTATTTATTGTTAGTAGAAGCCAGGTTTTATCATAAAATCCAAGTTATAATCCCAAAAAGTACCTCCTCAGAGAGGAAATACTAGAATACCTAATTAAAGTCGCCATCATTAACCATCATCATTAAAGTCATCATCTGAGCTGTATCCAGAGTATCTCTAATCAAAGAGGATCCCAAGGCTGCTCTTTACCATGAGCACGGCTGATATATCAGTTTCGATACCCTCTGCAGAGGTCGCACACTTTACCCATGAGCCGCGATTCCCATTTTGCCCGGGGATCATGACTCCCCATTGATCACTTCCTAGGTGGTCCGGTAGGGTATCACTACGTAGCTTTTACAAAGATTCCCTAGAGGTCATAGCCGCCCGTTAGGTTTCTCCAGTTTGATAAACACAGTACCTCTCCCCGCAGGAGGGTGACTAACAAAAGCAAAACGAAAGAACCTCGGCACTCAGCCTCGGCAGAGCAAGCACTGTGCCTGGAACCCATTGATGGCACGACGGCGAAGCAACTACACCTCTAGTTCCTCTAATTAATTAGCTAAGGGCGTCCCATTTCACCCTCATGGTTGCACTGTTATCCCGGGTGGTCTCTCAACGAACAGGTCCTTACGGAGAGGTACTCGGGAAACAGCCCGAGTCCCCTTAAATGCCACAAGTATGTCATCATATCCAGAATAAAATCATAGTATCATCATTGTATCTCATCATGTTCATTGATTAAAGTAAAGCGCTAGCATGTAGCTAACCATAGTAACCCAAAAGGGGTAAATCAAGGACAAGGTAAATAGAAAGCTAGTAAACCCTTAGGTTGTTCCTAGTATGCGGGACAGTGTATTATAAAGTAAATGGGACATAATGGGTCAGAGGACACTTGCCTTCACCAAGTTGCTGCTCAGGGACTTCTCCTGCAACTTCCTCAGGAAACACAGACTGCTCGTTGTCTACGCAAAGCAATCATTCATTCTATGCACTTGGGAAATAACAAAAGAGCAATATACCAAACATGTGCAGCAGAGAGATCATAGGTTCAAAAAGAAAAAGATTGGCAAGGCAATATGGTGTTCCCTAGGTCTAGGGTAGATGACTATACAAAGTGATCCATTATTCACTAACCAGGTCTATGTCACTATCCTATTGTTCAGATAAAGTTAGTTTAGTGGTGGGGTTAATCATTATATGGTGTTAAGTCTATAAACTTAAGTACTCCAACTTTTATTAGATTCTACTATCTTTATTTCGTTTCTATTAGGGTTCCAATAACATTAATTCTAAACTAGAGATCAACTATTAATTGGGACATATAAACAGCAGGGGAACCTTGTTTTAAACAGGTAGATAAAAACATTATGAACATTTTGCAATTTGAAGCACCTAATTTGGAGTTCATATGACCAAGTTATGAATTTTACAAGATTAGGGATTAAAAATACTCTTTAAATACTTATTTCTGATTAAATAAAAGGTCCGAGGACCTAACTGCAACATTCCAGGGACGGCAGGTTAATTTGCAGAAAACCGGGGGTCTCTTTAAGAAGTTTGCGCGAGCGAAGGGGTATCGGGCTCTCTCGGCCGTTGGATCTCGGATCGACGCTCGAGATTAGACCAGCGGGCAGGCGCGCAAGCGCGCGGGGGCGCGAGCGACTGACAGGCGGGGCCGCGTGGGTAGAGCTCGGGCGCGGGCGGCTGATAGGCGGGGCCCAGCGACAGGAAGGCAGGGTGCGGGGGGAACGGCTCTGGGCTGTCAGATTCCAGGCGGACGGCCAAGATTAGGCCCGGGTTATTTTAAAAAGAACCGTCCGATCTGAGATGGACGACGGGGATCGGGTGGCCGGCTTCGGCCCTCTTCTCCGGCCAGCAGAGGTGGCGGCGCCCGTACCCGCGGCGGGGGAGCTCGCTGGAGACAAGGGGCGCGGGGGCTCCGTGGGTTCTTAGGGCGACCGGGATGGCCTGGGAGGTTGGGGAAGGCGCGGGGAACCCAATGGCGAGGGCCAAATCACGATAGGGGCACCGGAGGGTGGCGGCCCATGGCGAGACGGCTCGGCAGCGGCGCCAACCGACTCCGACGAGAAATTAAGCGCAATAGGGAGCAAGGGAGGGAAAAGGAGAGGGCAGGGGAGGTTCCTTACCTCAAGGCGTACCCCAGCGACCTCTCGGTGGCGGTGAAGGCGCGACGACGGCTCGGGTCAACGGCGGCGGCACCGGGACTGCGCGGAGGACGGCGGGTGAGCGCGGGCAAGGGAAATCAGGGAGGGAGAGGAGAAATTGGAGCGTTTCTCGAGTTGTGGACGTCGAGGCGGAGCTCACCGTGGCAGAGGGCACAGCAGGGCTCCGACGTCGACGGGGAAACGGGCTTGGGGCGGCGGCGGACCACGGTGGCTCCACCTTGGCATGCGCGCAGCGCGGGGGAGTGGAAATGAGGCTCTGCAGGTGTGCAAATGAGGGAGAGGAAGAGTGAGTGGGGCTCTGGGGGCTCAAGTGGCCGAGGGCGGGGCGGTTGCGAGCTTGACGCGCGACGTGGGCGCGGATTCCTTGGTGCGCGCAGCTCAGGAGGGCGGTTACGCGGGGACGAGGGAGCTGACAGAGGGGGCCCACGAGCAGAGAGAGCGAGGGAGCAGGCGCACGCGCGGGATGGGCCGGCTGGGCCGAAAGGCTGAGGGGGAAGGGGTTGCGGGCCACTTTGCCTTTTTCTTTTATTTCAGAAATTGTTTTCCCTTTTCTTTTTATTTACTCTATTTGACTCAAATCCAAATATGCCACAATTTCAAATTAGCACCCTCAAGCATATGCATCAAACAAAAGTGGAGTTTAGGGTTCAACATGATGCAACATTTCATACTCCCTTGGAGTTTAGCCTACTAGATTATAATTACATTTACAAATAAAAAATAACCACTCTTCTTCTATAGAAAAGAGAAAGAGGAGATTGGGGAAGATGTGAAGAGAGGAGTAACACCTGAATTTGTGAATATGAGCAAAGAAATTTTATACCCCAAATTCAGGGTGTTACATCCAAACAGTCTTGGGTCCTTTCACATTAGAAACAAGCACCTTGGGTACCCAAACACAAGTCTTTGGACTCTTGTGTTTGCCCCCAACATATTTGGCAACTAGTTTGCCTGATTTGTTAGTTAAAACATAAGATGCATCAAAAGTATTAAATGAAATGTCATGCTCATTTGATGCATTAGGAGTTTTCTTTTTAGGCATTTTGATATGAGTGGTATGCCTAGAACTAGAAGCCTCATTCTTATATAGAAAAGCATGATGAGAAACATTATGAGGTTTCCTAGCATGAATTTTCCTAATTTTATGCTCAAGATAGTTTGCAGGATATAAAATATAGCCCTCTCTATCCTAAACCATGGGAGCCTTACCCTTAACAAAATTAGACAATTTCTTAGGGGCATTAAGCTTGACATTGCTTTGGTTCCCTTGTTGGAACCCAATGCCATCCTTAATGCCAGGACGTCTCCCATCATAGAGCATGCTTCTAGCAAATTTAAATTTCTCATTTTCTAGCTCATGCTCAACAATTTTAGCAGTTAAATTAGCTATGCGATCATTTTGTTGTTTAATCATAGCAAGGTGATCATCAATAGCTTCAACATTTACATCTCTACATCTAGTGCAAATAGTGACATGCTCAATAGGGATGTAGAGGGTTTGCAAACATTCAATTCCTCTATCTTAGCATTTAATCTAGCATTCTCATCTTTAAGATAAGAAATTGAATCATTGCAAAAATTCAATTTTTCAATCTTAGAAACTAAATTATCATTCTCAATTCTAAGACAAGAAATTGAATCATTGCATATGCTAAGCTCCTTAGTTAAGTTTTCACATTTTTCTACTTCTATAGCATAAGCATTTTTCAACTTAACAAATTTTTTATTTTCCTTAACGAGCAAGTCCTCTTGGCATTCCAAGAGATCATCCTTCTCATTAATGGTTTCTATCAATTCATTCAGCTTTTTCTTTTGGTCCATGTTAAGGTTGGCAAAGAGAGAAATTAAATCATCTTCATTGTCGCTAGAGCTACCCTCATCATCGGATGTAGTATATTTAGGGGTGGCTCTAGAGTATACCTTCTTCTTCTTGCCATCCTTAGCCATGAGACACTTGTGGCCGACGTTGGGGAAGAGGAGGCCTTTATTGACGGCGATGTTAGCGGCGTCCTCGTCGGAGGAGTCGGTGCAGCTCTCGTCGGAGTCTCATTCCTGTCCCATGTGCGCCTCGCCGCCCATCCTCTTGTAGTACTTTTTCTTCTCCATCTTCTTCTTCCATTCTTGTCATCGTCCCTATCACTTTCACTAGAATATGGACATTTTGCTATGAAATGATCGGACTTACCACATCGGTAGCACACCCTTTTGGAGCGGGGCTTGTAGTCCTTCCCCCTCCTTTGCTTGAGGATTTGACGAAAGCTCTTAATAATAAGAGCCATCTCCTCGTTGTCGAGTTTGGAGGCGTCGATAGGTAGTCTACTTGGTGTAGACTCCTCCTTCTTCTCTTCCGTTGCTTTGAATGCAATGGGTTGCACCTTGGGTTTGGAGTCTTTGATCATAAGTTCAAAGCTCACAAACTTGCTAATTGTTGGTACCCGTTCAGGTGAACAAGTAGATCCAACGGGGAAGTGGAGTGAGTGTTTGCAAAGTTTAATGTGAGATCACAATTGCTCTATTAATCCGGCCTCTCAAGGGCACTGTACAGGGGTATTTATAGGTACTCGAGTGTCCAACATCCCAAGGCAAGGGCGTTTATGCCCTCGGGTACCTGGACTATCCCCAGAATATTCTCATAAAGGGAGGTTACAAACCGTCATTACAGAAAAGCTATTACAGATGAGGCTCGTAACATGCTTGTCCACGCGGGGGCCGTTACAGTGGCCCAAATTCCATGTGGGCCTCCGGGCGAGATGAGGACGCAGGACTAGTAGACTTCGCCAGAGTCTAGCCTTCGTCTTGCAATGGAGAGGACAAAGGGCAACTGCGCCAATCATCTCGCGTTCGTTGGAGTAGCGAGGCGACGAAGGCTTCACGCGAAGGGTAGCGTCTTTGCCTTCGCCCCAACATTTGCCCTCCGAGGGACCAGTTCGACTGAGTCATCTGGTGCCGAAGACGTCGCTAGATGGTGGAGACGCTGCCCTCGCTTGAAGTGGTCCCACGGGGGTTTTTGAGGTGACCCTTGATGGACGTGGCACTGTTGGACTACGGGTTTCCCAAAGCGCCGTGCCGTGTGTATAAAAATGGCGGCGTGGCTCGGGCTGACTCTTACCTTTGCGCGCACCGGAAAACCCTAAGCTTTTGAAAACCGCTCGCCCGCTCGCCTGCCCTCCTTGTTCCTCTGCATCGGAGATCTGGCCCGCGTCAAGCAAACCGCGCGCCACCACCGACAGTACGTAGTGATGTCGTCTTCTTCCTTATCTGTTGCAAATGCGCTGCCGGCCGATTCGTCATCCGAAGATACCTTGAGCGATGTGGCGTCGGTGGAGTTACAGCCGGGCCACACGGTGGAGTTCGGCGTTTCGAGGATTTTCTCGGTTCGCGTGCAGGATATGCAGCAGTTGGGGTATTTTGGGAACGGTGTTGGGTGCGTCCCGGGGGTGGAAGAGATTTCCGAGCCTGAGGGCGAGTTAGTCATGTTTGAGGCGTTCTTCATCGCCGACCTTCGCCTCCCTGCGCATCGTTTCGTGGCGGAGGTCCTGCAGAGGTTTGAGTTCCAGGTCCACCAGTTGACACCTAACGTCGTGGTGGCACTGGCGAAGTATGTCTGGGCGGTGACTTCATACGACGGCCAGCCTTCTATAGAGCTCTTCGCCAAGAATTACTGTCTGCATAGTTTGGATTGTGCACCTTCACGCCAAGGACCGGAAAGACTTCGGCGAAAGTCGTGGAGTTAGTTCCCTATGCTCGCAACAAGTGGGGCAACTGGTGGGATTATTGGTTCTATGTTTCGGGAAGCGAAGTCGAAGACCTTCTAGGGCTCCCTGTGGCCGTAATGTGCTCCCATTGTTATGTGGCGTTCCCACCATTTGAGGTGGCGGAGGATGATGAAGACGAAGCGGCCCTCTAGTGCGCTGCCCGCATGAGCAGCGGGTATGATTTGGTTGAGGAATTCATTGGTTATGGAGTGTGGCCCCTGGCGCATAGATGGGAGCTTGGCAAAGTATGCCCTCACCAGATGCCTACTTTGGGCCAGCAGCTGGTGTGAAGTCCGGCCTTCGCTTTGGATCTGCGCGGCCGAGACCCAGCCGCGTTCGTTCATGAAGTGGAGGATGGGGCTGTGAGGATTGTGGGGCGGTATGCGCCGAGGACGGAGAGTCTGCGGAGTTGGGATATTCGTGGGTCCAATGTTCGCTTGAATCAGGCCTTTGAGTTAAACTATTTGCCATACGGTGGTTACCCTGGAGACGACGCTGCTATGGCTGTTGACCGCCGTGGGAAAAAACCAGTGGCCGTGGCTGAGGAAGGCCCTTCGTGGGAGGCTGCCCCGACCATTAAGAAGAGGAAGATAGGTACTGCAGTTGGGGGGTTGGGGGTCTCTGATCGTTTTGCTGTGGAGTTGATGGGGACTTGTGTGGCCGTCGGGGGAAGGATGTCTTCGCCCGAGCTCTAGGAGTCTTCAGCGCGAATGCTAAAGGTTACCGGGGGTCGATGGCCAAGGAACGTTCCGATTCCCCAGGTGGCCAGCGAGGACATATTTACGTCTCGTTTAGCCCGTGAGATGAAGATTTTTCCTTATGGACGGAATGTTGTTGCTGTTGTATTGGCAGTGATGGACAAGGATCGTCAAGATGCGGCGCGAAAACACCGGGCGTTCACTAGGGTCAGGGACCCTAGTCGCGAGGTGAAGAGGGCTTAGGGAGGCGTGAGGTCCATCGCCCCTGGCAGCAGCAAACCGCCGCCGGCCACGAAGCCGGCCGCCCCTGGGCCTAGCAAGTCTTCGGCGGGTGCAAGGGCTGTTGCTTACGGCGCGGGCAAGCCGCCCTCGGCTGAGCCCACGAAGGAGCAAAGGCCGCCATCGCCGGTGCGCACCGATGAAGCGGTGGCAGGTGGTGCCGACTTCGACACAGACATCTGCGTGGAGGATTACCTCGTTGGTGAGTTTTTTTGGGACTGGGTCTTGAACAAGGTTGTGGTGCAGGGTCGGATGCGGGGCAGCTGGCTGTTGTCCCGGCTTCGGTGGTGGCCACTTCGCCTAAGGTGGTGGTTGGAGCGAAGGGTACTTCGCAGGACCCATGGTCAAAATTATGCGCCAACGGCAAGATTTCGTCGGCCACCGCCGCTAAAGACGTGGCGGGCTCTGTGTCCCAGCAGCTAAGGCATGCGTCGCAGCAGCTGAAGCATGTAAGTCATATTGGACTTTGTTAGTTCGTTGTTTTTATGTGGTTGCGAATCTGATGGATTTTTCGTGGCAGGTGGCCGCCTTCGCCGACCATGTTGCGTCGGGCGCCCTGACTTCGGAGTTCGCTGCCGAGAGGCAACGACTCGAGGGCAGGATCGAGCGCCTCCGAGCGCAGCATACGGATGCTGTTCGGGACAAGTCAGCTGCGGAAAACAAGAGCCACAGGCTGACGGAGAGGTTGGTGGCTGCGGAGGCCAAGAAGGAGGATCTCAGGCGTCAGTTGGCGGAGGAGAGGAGGGACACAAATAGGGCCTGTGCTGAGGCGTAGGCTGCACAAGCCAAGGTCAAACTTGCGCGGGCGGAGGCCAGTCTCGCCCGCCAACGCGCCGAGGAGATGGAGACGAGGCTCGGCGGCCTGCGCGACCGCCTGGACAAAATGGAGGCCTCAACGCGCGCGGAGGTTGAGCGGACGCATACGTAGCTCTTGGACGTGTACCGGGATCTGGGTGCGCGGACCGCTCCCTTCAAAGTGCTCGGTCAGGAGGTGGGCCTCCACTTCCTTGGGTGGCTACAAGAGCAGCTGGAAGTGCTCCCGACAATTGTGACGGGCCTCATGTCCTTCGCCTCCCTCATCACCTGTGAGGGGGCCATGAATGCCTTGTCCCGTGAGGGATGCGGGCACTTCAAGGTCTTCGACTAGTCAGACAAAGGCTTCGAGCGTGGCATCTTCCAGGTCGAGGACCCGGTGCTGAAGCAGTCAGCTGGGGCACTTTTTGATAGGATGTGGGGCCCTCATGGCCGAGAGACTGTCCGGGAGGGGTCCGACTGGGCGATGGATTAGGTAAATGTGCATCTGTGTGATTATGTGTGGGTATGTGTGTGTGTTTGTGTGTTTGTTGAATGAGTGTGCTGTTGTTGTAGATGGCACATGATGAGAAGGTCGAGGACCTCGGTGATCTGGACAGCACATTGCTCAAGGCGTCGGGGGTGGAGCTGGCGCTACCATCCGATGCTGGCGAGGGCCCCTTGCCGATCCCTGCGCCGACGAGTGAGGATGCTTCGAAGGTGGTGGGCAAACCAGCTACCGAAAACCTAGTGGCGTCGGCCGAGCCTTCGCAGGTGGCGGAATAGGGGCTAGGGCTTTCGGTGTAAACTTTTGTTTTTGTGGTACTGAACTTCGGTTGCTACTCAGGTTCCGACGTTTGGGCCTACGCAAGCAACCGCTGCTAGCAATACTAATTTTATGGTGGCCTTGACTGTTGTGTCTGCCGATGATAATTTATTTAGCTCTGGATCTGAGTGTTTTGAGTCTGATGTTGAGTCTGGGAGTTCGTTTTCCTGGACAGAGGAGTCCTCAGATGAAGGCTTGGATTATTTTGCTGCGTTAGATGTAGCCACGGCGGAGTCTTCGCCGCATGTGGAGGTTGGCAAGGCTGCTGATCCTCCTAGTGCGAGTACTGAGTACAGGCGGTGAAAGGTGGTGTTGAAACACAATGTGGGTGAGTTTTCGCGAAGTGGTAGGCGCCGTCGTATGGGGATGGAGCATGGCCATCTTCGAGTAGACCGGACTGGTAAACGAGAGTTATTGTCCTCACCGTTTGGGGCGAGCATAGGTGAGGGGGATCTACGAAATCATTTTAAGGGTGAGGAATTGGGGATAATGCTGTTCAATTATAGGGAGATGGGTATCATCCCGAAGGTTGAGCCGATGTAGTATATGATGCCCTCGCCGTGTGTATGAAAATACAACTTGTATGTAACTTCGAATTGTGTTGTGATGTGGCCTGTTGGCCGTTTTCGCGCGCTTGTGCTGGTTCGGGTGCACCTTTAGGCGACTTTTGCGCGGGGTGTCTCTTCGGTAAAAAATTTCAATGGCGTGCGTATTATGCTTGTCCGGCTGCACCCTTAGGCGGCTTTTGCTCGGACTGTCTTTTTGATAAAAGACTTCGATTAATGCACTTGTTGTGCTATTCCGGCTGCACCCTTAGGCGACTTTTGCACGGAGTGTCTTTTCGATAAAAGACTTCGGTTAATGCACTTGTTGTGCTATTCCAGCTACACCCTTAGGCGACTTTTGCGTGGAGTGTCTTTTTGATAAAAGACTTCGATTGATGCACTTGTTGTGCTATTCCGGCTGCACCCTTAGGCGACTTTTGCGCGGAGTGTCTTTTTGATAAAAGACTTCGTTTGATGCACTTGTTGTGCTATTCCGGCTGCACCCTTAGGCGACTTTTGTGCGGAATGTCGCACGCGGGGGTAGTCTATACTATCTGTCGCGGTGACTTTGGAATGGTCGAATATCGAAGACCGTTGAAATGGTCTTTTTCGACATGTTGCGTCTGAGTTTTGTTTTTGCGGGGGCTTTTGTTGGTACATTACATGGCTCCGCCTCGTTAAAAACCTCACCCCCCGGGAGGAAAAGAGTGCGGGCCGGAATAACATTGTTTACTGGATTACAAGGGCGCATGGGCCCCGATGATTAAACAAAAAATTTGCGGAGGTTGTCAATGTTCCAGGAATGCTCTAAGTCTTCGTCGGATGGCGTTATTAGCCTATACGCGCTGGGGGATGCCTTCGACTTGACGATGAATGGACCTTCCCATTTTGGCTCTAGCTTGCTTCGTGATTCTATCTGGGTGGTCCGGACGAGTACGAGGTCTCCTTTGTCGAACTCTCTTGGGACGACCGCGTGGTCAAGCCAGGCCTTAGTTTGAGCCTGATATTTGTTGAGGGCCTGTAGGGCGAGGACGCGGTCTCCGTCGATGAGGTCTTTGGACATCGGTTCGTCGACGTCGGGGACCGCTGATGTGCTTGTTCGAGGTGACCCATGCTTTATTTCCTGCGGTGTCATGGCCTCGGATCCGTACAATAGACGAAAAGGTGTGAATCTGGTTGCCCGACATTCTGTCGTGTTTAGGGCCCAGACCACTTCAGGTAGTTGGTCGGCCCATTTGCCCTTCTTGTCGTCGAGGAGTTGTTTCTTGATGGCAGTGAAGATTTTGCCATTGACGCGCTCGACGACGCCGTTGGATTGCGGGTGGTAGACCGAGGCGAAGATAGGCTTGGTGTCGATAGAGGAACAGAAATCCCTGAAGTCCTGGCTGTCAAACTGTTTGCCGTTGTCGACTGTGAGTTCAGACGGGACTCCGAATCGGTAGACAATGTTTTGCCAGAAGAACTTTTGGGCGGTCTTCGACGTTATTGTTGATACTGCTCTGGCCTCGATCCACTTGGTGAAGTACTCGATGGCAACGAAGGTGAACTTGAGGTTCCCTTGAGCCGTAGGCAGTGGTCCGACAATGTCCAGCCCCCAGCGTTGAAGTGGCCATGTGTGGGCGATCAGCTTGGTGAACTGCGAGGGGTTGCTCGAGCGGGGGGGAAAACTTCTAGCATGCTTTGCAAGACCTTGTGATTCGATTTGCGGTATAGATTATCGCGGGCCAGTAAAATCCTTGACGGATCACCTTGGCGGCGAGGGCCCTGGGTCCTTAGTGGGAGCCACAAGTTCCGTTGTGGACTTCACGAAGGATTTGAATGCTTTCGGTTTCGGTCACACACTTTAGCATGGGCTAACTGATCCCCTTTTTGTACAGCTGGCCCTCGACTAGTGCGAAGTCCCGGCTTCGGTGCTTGAGGCGTTTGGCCTCATTGACGTCACTTGGGTGGTAATGTCCTTGCAGATACAAAGTTATAGGGGCTCGCCAGTCTTCAGTCATGATGAGGTTGACGATGCGATGGCCTTTAGCGTCATTAGTTATTTGTAAGCCCTCCAGGTTGCGGACAGCTGGTGTTCCGATGACATGGTAGAACACGTTGGAGGGCAAGGTGTCACCTTTGGCCACTGCCTTAGCCAACATGTCGGCCTCTTCGTTCTTAGCACGGTCAACATGCTGTAGGGTGAAGCCCTTGAACTGTTTCTCGAGACTGCGAACAACCGTGAGATAGTGCATGAGCGTGGGGTCCTTTGCTGAATATTCCTTTTCGACTTGGCCTGCAACTACCTTGGAATCTGTCTTGACTATGCATGTGGTGACGCCTAGAGCTCGCAATTTGCGAAGGCCCAGGATGATGGCTTCATATTCTGCTATGTTGTTGGTGCATCTGTCGGACTCCAAGGCGAAGCTAAGGCGTGCCGCGTATCTGTGTTTGACACCTGTGGGTGACGTGATAATTGTCGCTGCTCCTGCCCCCGCATGGCACCATGTGCCATCACAGTTGATGGTCCACACCTTCTCTAGAGACCTTTCTTGCTGCCATGCTGGCCCTGTCCAGTCAGCGACGAAGTCTGCCAGGACCTGTGACTTGATTGCTGTCCTGGGTTCAAAAGTGATGTGGTACCCAGAGAGTTCGGCTGCCCATTTGGCGATTCGGGCGGATGCCTCCGGGTTTCTGAATAGTTCTCCCAGGCCCCTGTCCGAGGTGACCCGCACCTTGAATGCCTCAAAGTAGTGGCACAGCTTGCGCGATGCCATGACAACTGCGTATGAGATTTTTTCTAGTTTAGTCATGTTGCACTTGGAGGTCGTGAGGACTTCGGAGACATAGTAGACTGGGCACTACCGGGTTGTGCCCTCTCTATCTTGCTCTTAGACTAGCGCTGCACTGACTGCACATGGCGAAGCTGCAACGTAGAGCAGCAGAGGTAGTGAGGGGTCGGGACTGGTAAGAATTGCCAAGTCTGACAGGTGTTGCTTGAGTGACTCGAAGGCTGCCACCTGCTCAGGTCCCCATGCAAAGTCTTTTTGCGCTGTGCAGTGTCTTGAGAAAGGGTAGACTTCGCTCTACGGATTTGGAAATGAATCTGTTCAAGGCGGCCAATCTGCCTGTCAGCCGTTGGATGTCCCTGGTTGACTGCGGGGGTGACTTGTTGATGATTGTCTGAATCTTGGTTGGGTTGGCCTCGATCCCGTGGTGCGACACCAGGTAGCCAAGTATCTTCCCCTGGCAAACTCCAAAGACACATTTCTCGGGGTTGAGGCGAAGTCGTGTGTCCCACATGTTAGCGAACGTCTCCGCGAGGTCAGCCAGGTGTTCTTCTTTATTTTTGCTCGCGACAACAATGCCGTCCACGTACGTGAAAATGTTATGGCCCACTTGGCTTTCTAGCACCATCTTGGTGAGGCAAGAGAAGGTTGACCCGGTGTTCTTGAGTCCCTCTGGCATCCTGATGAAGCAGTACGTGCCGAAGGGTGTGATGAAGCTGGTGCTGGCCTTATCTTCCTCTTTCATGTATATCTGGTGGTAGCCGGAGAAGCAGCCAAGAAGGGACATGACTTCGCAACCGGCTGTGCTATCGACTATTTTGTCGATCCGTGGCAGCGGGAAATTGTCCTTAGGGCAGGCCTTGTTGAGGCTGGTGAAGTCTATGCACATGCGCCACTTGCCGCTTTTCTTCTATACCATGACTATGTTGGTGAGCCACGTAGGGTAGGCGATTGGTTCGATGAAGTTGGCCTCCAGCAGGCGGTGCACTTCGGCTTTGGCAGCTTCTGTCTTCTCGTCGGACATTTTGCGCAGTCGTTGCTTTTTTGGGCACACTGAAGGGTCGATGCCTAGACTGTGCTTAATGATGGTGCGGCTGACTCCGACCACGTAGAGGGCGGACCAGGCGAAGACGTCCTTGTTTCAGGAGAGACAGGAGATGAGTTTCTCCTCGTCTCGTGAGGTCAGGTCTTCGCTTATCACAACCGTTTTCTTGGGCGTCGCCGGATCCAGGGGAATTGTCTTCGTTCCGTCGTTGCTCTGTAGCTGCGCCTTAACTTTCTCGGCGACGGCTGGGTGGGTAACTTCGGAGACTTCGAGTTGTGTTGTGAGGCAGTGAACATTCCGTTGGCCTGGAACGAAGTCTCTCTCAATGTTGCACGCAGTCTGCTGGTTACCATAAACTGTTATCACGCCCTACGGTCCCGGAATTTTCATGCAAAGGTACAGTCCGTGGATGGTGGCTTCAAATTTATTGATGGAGCCCCGACACATTATAGCATTGTAAGGGTAAACCATATCGACGATGTTGAAGGTGACCAGCTCACTCCACGCATTGGGGGCTATGCCGAATGACAGGGGTAGTTCTATCTTGCCCACGGGGAAAGTGCCCTTGCCACCGAAACAATATAGAGGGTTGTCCGAGGGCTTGAGTAAGCTGTGGCTGATACCCATGCGATCAAAGGCGTGCAGGAAAATGAAGTCCGCTTGGCTGCCGTTATCAACTAGGACTTTGTACAAATCCCAGCCAGCTACACTGCAGTTGATTACCATGGCATCGGCGTGAGGTGCGCTGCGCAGATCAACGTCTCTTGCATCGAAGGTTAGTGGCACATGTGACCACCTCGTTTGTACCACTGGGCCGGTGAGGGCAACATGGTTGACACTTTGGTAATGGTCCCTCTTTTGCCGCTTCATCTCGAAGTCAACACTGGACCCCCCTGTGATCATGTGGATGACTCCGCGATACGGCTGATCGGCGAAGTCTTCCTGCTTTGGTGCTGGGGGTGATTTTGGTGGTGTGGGTTCAGGTGGTGCGGAGGTGGGGGCAGGGGTGGAAGAACTTGTACTTCCTGATGGTGCTGATATGCATGGTTGGGTGGGTGCTGGATGTGGCCGTTGTTGTATTGTTGATGGTGGTGATGATATGTGTGCGCGACAACTCTCTGGTTGTCGGCTGGCTGTGCTCGAGACATTCTGTCCTTGGTGGCCTTTGTTTCCGGGAAATCCCTTGTTGGGTGTGCACAGTCTTCGTCGTGAAACAAATAGTAAAATCTGCGCGGTTGTTGCACCCGTCCCTGGTATCGGCTGTGGCAGAACCTCCAAGTTATTGGGCCCACATGCACCCGTCCTTGTCCCAAAGACCTCAGACGGCCATGCATGTGCACCAGATAACTCAACAGGATCTGTCCGACTGCCCCAAGGACATCGGATAAACCACTTTCAACCAGAACCGCGGGATTAAGTAACACAAATCACACACACCAATATTTTTGCAGCGGAAATACTATTACCAAAATTTTCAAGTTACAAAAATTTTACATTATTTTATCGGAGTGATTACAAAAGTATAAGTTTGAAATATATGCTAGCTCAAACGACCATCCTCAGTAAGAAGTATAGAAGGGTTACTTAGACTTATAAGAAGGCCGAGCCCACCGACACTTAATACCATCAACAGCATCACAAAGTTAAGACCTGAAAAACAACAGGGAATAAAACCCTGAGTATGGAATTACTCAGCAAGACTTACCCGACTAAAGAAAAGACTCTCAAGGGTATGCTGGCTAGAGGGATTCAAGGTATGGCTTATCAAGAATCAAAGACTCTATTTTGCAGAAAAGCTTACTAGGAGTGGATCCTTAAAATCCAATTTTATTGTCAGGTTAGGTAAAATTACCTGCATCTAGAGTTCTTTCTACCCTAGTTCAAACACTTGACCTGCACTAGCCAATTTCTTAACAAACCTTTCATTCATCTTTACTGGAGTTCTACGTATAGGGCAGTGACCAAGTCTTCATAACCGCGAAGGTATGGCGATCCGAATCGATTATACTCAGCTGAGGATCTCTGATCACACGACATATGTAGCACTTAACCCTTGCATATGTCAACCCGCCACCGGGGTTCTTAAGACCAGATCAGGTTCACGCAAACCGAGAGCACAGATACACCACCGTCCAGCCTCTTGCTACGGAGGGTACACGCTACTCTCGCCACCGCTCCATGCCCATTTCGTGTTATCTTATTCTGGCCTTAGTCTGCCCGAGGCAAGGCTTACCCATGCCGAGGCATGTGACCAGTTAAAGGGTCCTCGGTCATCAAGCCTACATCGACAAGGTCCTTAATCGACTCAGACGAAGACACTACACCGAGACTCCTTTCTCGTGCAAGTCACCCGCACGGTCTCAACTTAATCATTTCAACCCAAAAACTTGGTACCTGGCAGAGGTACATCTTTTCCGATGTTGAACCCATCACGGCCATGATGGATCCACCATCAAGTTTTATTTTTGAAAACATCCCACCCACTTTTGCCACATCATATTTTGTAAAAACAAAACATTTTGTTTTTCTAAAGCAAGGCTAAGCATCAAAAATCTTTTGTAAAACGGGTGATCAAGGAAGGTAATCAAATTCAAGGAAGGTAATGCAGGAATTGTTTTAGCAATCAACTCCTATCACCTAATGTATCAAGCAAGTGAAAAAGATTTTTAAAACACAAGGAGGTGGCAAATGCACCGGGGCTTGCCTGAGTAACACTAGGTTAGTGTTCTTAGGTGACGTCCGCTTGATGAGTATTCTTCAACCGAGCACTTGCTTGATTTAACCATCTTTAGGTTGATTCATCAGCTTCAGCTTGCAGATTAGCCCGCGCTTGGGGTCGACTTGGTTCTTCTTCCGCATCACGCGATTAATTAACGTACCTAAATGATTTGCATAATGCACATGAATGCATATAAATGGGAATATGACAACTTAAATAATGCTACGTAATAGACAATTAATTACTTAATGGCGAAGCACAATACATCACTCCTAAGCACACGCTAGATGCAGCTAAACAATTAAACACAATAATCAAGTTACTCTAGCTTAACCGAAGTTAACTTGAACAAGAACTACAATTATGTATAAAGACTATATTTTTCTTGGCTAAAGAATACACCTAAAGATTAACGAACTTAGGCTTACTATTATAAATCTCCTAAAGCAAATTATTGTCTTCAACACAGAAGCACAATTAATTTCTTTCCTCGTAATCTCGACAACCCCTATTGTACACATGTATCAATATAATTAGACATAACCTATGCCTTGAGACCTAGACTTAGCTATACAGCACGACGACTTCGAAATCGAGGATTCAATTACCATACTACATGTAGCCCCGTATTCCTACAAGCATCGAATAAATACGTGCTCGAGCTATAAGCAGAATAATCGTCGCAACCTACAGATCTATCGGTCCATTCATTAAAACAAAATAATAATAGTAGCGAATCAGCTTACTATAATTAAATTCGACTTGAAACCACGAAATCGTCGACATTATACGGCTTGCGCATACCACTGATACTTGATGAGTGTTGCTCTGGCTCTTCTCTTTCATCTTCCGGCACGAACGCAAGATGCGTCAACGCTGTTGGACTGATGACGATACCGACGAGCAGGGGCATGACGTGGCGGAGATCGACAACTAAGTGTCGACGAGCGCACGAAGTCTAGTAGAGTCGTGTTGCTGAAGATAACATGGCGACGGGCAAACATGTTGCCGAGTAACGATGTCGTTGTCCAAGCGCTGTGAGGCAACGACGAGGTCGACGATCGGCGGCACGGAGGAAACTAAGATCAACCGTGACAGAGGAGCTGCGACGGCTAGATCAACGGCGGTCTAACAGACATGACGAAGAGCGGTGTTTCGGAAATGGAACACGACACAGCAGGGCGACGGTTTAATCATCGTCGAGCTAGTCGAGCACCGGTGTGGAGGCACACGATGAGGAGCTACGGCTGGGGCGAGCTCGGCGTCGCGGCAGTGGGGAATAGGGACGACGATCTAGGAGCGGGGCGAGGAGAAGCTCCGCGAGCTGTGCGCGAGTTGCACACGACCACGGCACGCAGGAACGACACAGGCCAACGGCAAACTCTGGCAGGCAGCAACAGAGCAGGACGCGCCATGGGGAAAACAAAGGACGCTGAGCTCAGCGCACAAACTGGTCGATCCGACGGAGCAGCAGCGGCCAGGTGAAATCCGAACAGGGGCTAGGGAGGAGAGGAATCCGCGCGCCGCTGATGAACAGGGTTATGGCGCGAGTTCCAGGGAGTTCGTCTGGTGTCCACGCATTGGCCGAGCTGGGCGAGCTCGAAGCCGGCTATGGACGAGCTCGGCATGGCTGGATTGAGGGAGATGGACGCTGGTGAGCCAGGGAGGAAGACGGGCGGCCGGCGAGCCGAGAGGGACAGAGAGAGGGAAAACGGAGGGGCTGGGGACGGGAGACGAGCGGTCGAACTGGAGCAGAGCAGGTTCCATGGCCGAGGGTTAGGGTATAATGCCCAAAATTGTAAATATTAAAAATAGAGATTTATCTCGTTATGTGTGTGGCTTCCACTTAATAGTACATGTGAATAAACACCTTTTTATTGAGTAAATAACCAATAACCTATATAACAAATGTTGCATCACGTTGGATTTATTTGTTTGCGCATTTAGAAACATATTAAAGTCCAGATTGGAAAGTTAACCTAAGTCACAATTCAGGGAAATTGAAAAAAATAACCTAGAAAAGGAAAGATAAAGTGCTACACAACATAATAAATAAATAAATTCTTTCCACATGAGTATGTTCAAAATGAATATTTATTATGAGGGTAAATTTGCCACAAAATGAGAATTTAAGTTGGACTTGAAGTCTTAATTTGGAAAGAAAGAAAAGGAAAATAAATATATAAAAAAAACAAAATTCAGCCACACGGGCCGAATTCCAGGCAGTGGCCCATCTAACTTTTCTCTCCCGCTGCGCGCTATACCAGCCTCTGTGCCGCTGTGCTTGGGGACCAGGATGTCAGCAACCGAATCACATGGATGTGCACGCGCTTGACTCGGACCGCCGCTAGATGGGACCCATCCGTCAGCTCTATCCTTTCCCCAACCATCTCTCCGCGTCACGCCATTGTCGGGCTGGTGAAACGGCCGGCAAACCGTGCGGATATTGCGGGCAGGCGTGGCTCCCTGTGTCCATGAAATGGAGAGGGCCTCCGTGGCCTGCGCACTCGCCTCACCTGAATCAGCTCTTCCGAGTCCACCGCGCTAGGAGTGCTTTAGTTATAGCCACCGATAGGTGAGAGAGAAAAGAAAAGGGAGGGGTCGCAGGGTCGGGCTCATGGCCTAGAAGCTCCGCCGTGCTGCCCTGGGTTCCGCCATGGCTGGGGAAACACCTGGGAGGCCATGAACCCATCACCGGGTCTCCATCTTCTCCGTGATTCCGCCCTCAGATTCCACTGCGTCGACGCCAAGCTCTCCCCGCCGCTCCTCGTGGCACCCACGGTCCTCTTGGTGGCTTCCACGAATACTGTGATTCTGGCGGCATCAATGGAGGAAGCAGAGGTGATGGCGGGCGAGGAAATGGATTCTCCTGGCCTTGGGGATGGAGGGAGCGGTGGCTCCAGGCACCCGGAGTCCTTCCTCCTATTCCTGCTTCTCTAGCCCGGCACCGCATCCACGCTCGTTGAGGCCCTCAGCGCTTCCACTGATGATGCGGGGACGCATGGGAGGTGAGGGGGCGGCAAGCGCACTTGCCTCATGCCGGACCTAATCTGGGCCTGGACCTCCTCTCTTATTGCTGGGGACGACGGAGCAAAGCAGGAGGACAAGGATGAAATGGTGGGAAGCATCTTCTGGCGCTCCATAGCGGGTAACACACTTAAATCCTGTTTCGCCTTGATCATCATCGCGGGTTGGATCGATCGATGCTTGATTTGGTTCATGGGGCGCCCTGCCTGTTAATGGCGTGCCGCCGCGGGTGGCCTTCCATCGCCTTGGGTGGTCGTGCGCCGTTTGGGCTCGGTGACGGGAGTTGGACGACATGTGGTGACCGCTCGTTCTCTGATGAACGGCTGTGGTGGGTTATGGGCTGATGGCCATAGATTGGCCAGCGGATGGCTTGGATTAAATCACCTGCGTACCCCTTCGTCTCTTTTGTCGTAGGCTGTTAGATCTTGATCCAACGTGCACGATCAGTTATCAGCTCAAGCTCTTTTGGTTGCCGTCCAGATCTAATCCTACGGCCGAAAATCCTAGATACCCCTTCGACCGACAACTTTGCAAAAGAGCCCCTGACGATGTTAATAAACAACCCACCGTCCATTATAGCTGTGCACTGTGTCTTGAGATTCTTACCCCGAGGCCCCTGTAGTTTGCAGAATTTGATGCCCAGTCTAGAGAGTTTTAAAATTCAGAAAAGTGATTAGAAATTGATTTTAATGTGAAAATAAGTGCTAGCATTTGTTTAATTCATATAAAATTCATATGAACTTTGAATTGACCCATTCCAATTTCTACAATTCTATAATATTATTGTTTATCACATAGTACATCTGGTTTGGCATGAAAACTGTATTAAAATTAAACTCTTGATTAATCTTGTATCGAACACATAGAATCTCTGGAAATTCATAACTTAAAATCTATAACTCCGATTTGATCCGTTCAAGTTGCGTTAGTCTCGTAGCAACGTGTAGATCATTATTATGCAGTATATTCTTATGTTTGGTGTGATGTTAATTTTGTCTATACCATGTTTGCTTGTATTGCTACGTCTAGCGCGAGGACACGTGTCATCTGAAAAGCAAGTTGGTACCTGGAATCTCAAGTGCCAGGCAAGTTGTGCCCTTGATTCACTTTTGTTACCCAATAATGTTCTTTATAACCATTTACCATGCATAGGTTTAATTTTGATGGGACCCAATAGGTCACCCTAGTTTGTTTATCCATTTTTACCTTGTTTACCCCTGAATCACATGGGTAGTTTTGCTATTGCTTTATATGGTTTTGGGTTAATATTTCATTATATCCATGTTCCAGTTATTCTATCATTTTACTTATGTTCATGTCAAGATCATTATATTATTGTTAATTGGAACATGGAGCTTAACTTAAGAAACACGTGCCACCACAAGGGAGGAATGGGACCCCTTGGCTGACTAATTAGGAAAGCTAGTGGAAGACTACTTTACCCGAAAGGGGCAAGGGCAGTAGGGGAGTTGCATGCAAGGAGGTTCTCGGGTTGATTTTGCTGCGATGGCGGTCAGACGAGGGATTCTTGCAAGTGCTCTTCCCATAAACTGTAGCGGGTTTTCGGAAGCTAGTGGAACTTTGTAAAGGCCTCGTAGTGGATCCCTAGCCATTCACCTCGGTAGTGTCTAAGGGCCTAGCTAACCCTGGCGACATGGGAAACACGACTTGTGGGTAAAGGGTACAACCTCTGCAGAGTGTAAAACTGGTATACTAGCCGAGCTCACGGTCATGAGCGGCTCAGGACTCTCTGATGATTAATCTATGGAACCTAAACTCAATTTGTCATTTGCATTTGCATGGGTTTTGTTATTAATTTTGTACTATTATTTTATTATGGTTTGGTATTTACTTACACTTAGTAACTGCTAATAAAATTTTGACCAACTACTTAAAAGCAATGCTCAGCTTTAACCCCTGTCATTGATTAGCCTTACACTTCATGAACTCCCACCTTTGGTGAGTTCATGTCACATTATTCCCCACAACTTGTTGAGCGATGAACATGTGTGAGCTCACCCTTGCTGTCTCACACCCCCCACAGGTCAAGAACAGGTACCACTGGATGGTGCATGGTGGATGTTGCGCTGTATTCGAGAGAGGTCTAGGTCATCGTCTCCCAGTTGACTTTCTCGCGCTAAGGATGTATTTTAGATCCTGTTATATTTATCTTTTATTGTAAGTCTTCCGCTATGTAATAGATAATCTGATTATATTGTGACATTATCTCTATACACTCTGTTATTATATATGTTGTCTTCTTGGCGCATGTATGAGATGCACCCGGCTTTGTCCCTTAAAGCCCCAGGTGTGACAGAAGTGGTATCAGAGGAAATGTTGACTGTAGGATGAAACCTAGATAGAAATGGATAAAACCCTTACCTACTTATCTTACTCTGATTCATTCCATACTTACCTTATCTTGATCTTGCCTCACCTTTTGCTATTCTACTCTGATTATTCTTACCTTTACTACTCTAAGACAAGATGGATTTCACACCTTGGAATCCTACATTTATGAACTTCTTAAGAGATAGGAGACCTAAGACGAAATTAAAACTATTTTCTCTATTTTTTTAAAAAAAATTGGTTGATTGTTCTGATGATCAATGACTGATTTGATTCTTTGATTGATTGAAATAGTATAGACGGGCATCTTAGCATGTTCCACCATAAGGTAATGTATTAGCTTTAGTGGATAACACACTAATCTACTTAGCTAATAAATCCCCCACGGTACCATCCCTCGTAATTACTCCCCTTGTCTACAATTCTTCCTTTCTTACCCTGAGTTCCTAACCCAGATGTGCTACCCCTATAGTGTTAGAAGAGAGCACTATAGACGTGATCCTTGGTATGTCATGATTAAGAAAGGCAAAGGCAGTATGTACACTGTGCTAAGGAAACCGTAGAACTCACCAGTTCCAAAGGACAAAGATTTGAAGTTGAAGTTGGTTGGTGACAACATCCGTGTGGTTAAGGATTTTCCGAATGTATTTCCAGAGGAGTTACCAGGAATGCCACTAGATAGGGAAGTTGAGTTTGTCATGGATCTCTTACCTATGATTGCCCCTATTTCTAAATGGTCATACAAGATGTTCGTAGAAGAACTAAAGGAACTTAAGAAGCAATTAACGGAATTACAAGGGGTTGGGTACATTCGTTTGGGTTCCTCACCTTGGGGAGCGCCAGTTCTATTTGTACAGAAGAAAGATGGATCGCAAGGGATGTGCGTGGATTATAGGTCCCTTAACAATGTCACTGTGAAGAACAAGTGTCCATTACCCCGCATTGATGATTTATTTGATCAGATGAGAGATGCAAGGGTATTCTCGAAGGTTGATCTCCGATCAGGCTATCACCAAATGAAGATTAGGCCATCAGATATTCCCAAGACGGATTTCTCGACTCGATATGGAATATATGAGTTCACTGTTATGTCATTTGGACTAACTAATGCACCAGCCTATTTTATGGATCTGAAGAATAAGGTGTTCATGATTTGGACAGATTCATCGTGGTTTTCATCGACGATATTCTTATTTATTCTAAGAGTGATAGTGATCATGAGGAACATTTGATATTGGAGCTACAAGAAGCTACGGGATAATCAACTCTACGCCAAGTTTAGCAAGTGCGAGTTTTGGATTGGTGAGGTGCCATTTCTTGGACATATCATCTCTAATGGAGGGATAACAGTGGATCCTGCTAAAGTCAAGGAGATAGTGGTGTGGAGCATACCCACTACAGTTACTGAGGTCAGGAGTTTCTTGGGACTTGCAGGATATTATCGGAGATTTATTGAAGGATTTTTTTAGATTGCTAAGTCTATGACCTCACTTCTGGAGAAGGGAAGAGAGTTTAAGTGGGATGAGAAGTGCCAAGATAGCTTTGATCACTTAAAGAAGAGGTTGATGTCGCCACCAGTGTTGGTTATGCCAAGATCTACAGAAAGGATTTAATGTTCATTGTGAAGCATGTGGCCAAGGCTTAGGATGTGTGCTCATGCAAGAAGGACATGTGATCGCCTACGTGTCTCATCAGTTGCGGAAACATGAGTTGAACTACCCCACTCATGACTTAGAACTGGCAGCCGTTGTGCATGCGCTTAAAATTTGGAGATATTATGGAAACCAAGTGTCAAGTGTATACGGATCATAAGAGTTTGAAGTATATATTCACTCAGAAGGATCTCAACCTTAGGCAACGTCGTTGGTTGGATCTTAATAAGGATTATGATTTAGAGATTCACTATCACCCGGGCAAGGCAAATTTGGTTGCAGATGCCTTGATTCGAAAGGAGCATGTTCATTCAGCTGTTGTTACCCAGCTACCCGATGAGATTGTTGATGATTTCAGGAGACTTAACCTGGGGATAGTTGCTCATACCGAAGGAGTTATAATTGATGTGGAATCTACCTTGGAGCAAGAAATCCGCATAAGGACAAATTGGTGATGCTAAAATACAAGAGATTAAGGATCTTATTACTGAAGGTCGAGGTCCGGAATTTACAGAAGATGAGCAAGGCACAATATGGTTCAAGGATCGGATATGAGTTCCCAAGATTGATAGCCTTCGTGAGACTATACTGAAGGAAGCCCATGACTCGGATTAATCTATTCATCCTGGTAGTACCAAGATGTATCAGGATTTGAAGCAGAAGTATTGGTGGTATGATTGAAGAGAGATGTGGCTGCACATGTGGCTATGTGCGATGTGTGTCAAAGAGTTAAGGCTAAACACGAGAGACCAGCTGGACTACTACACCCATTAAAGCTACCCGAGTGGAAGTAAGAAGAGATTGATATGTGTTTCATTACTGGATAGCCTCGCACCCAGAAAGGATATGACTATATATGGGTGATTGTGGATAGATTGACCAAAGTGGCTCATTTCATTCCGGTCAAGACTACTTATAAGGGATCTCAATTGGCAGAGTTATATATGGCTCGGATTGTGTGTCTACTGGTATACCGAAGAAGATCATTTTGGATAGAGGATCACAGTTTACCTCTAGATCTTGGAAAAGTTTTCATGAGAATATGGATACGAAAGTTGAATTTTAGTTTGGCCTGCCATCCTCAGACTGATGGACAGACTAAAAGGATTAATCAAGTATTGGAGAACATGTTGAGAGCTTGTGCCCTTCAGCATGGTAGTAGTTGGAACGAGACTCTACCTTATGCTAAGTTCTCATATAATAATAGTTACCAGGCTAGTCTGAAGATGTCACTGTTCGAGACTCTATTTTTGGACCAGACTAGAGGAAGACAGTTCTTTGGACCTGAACTTATTCAAGAGGCAGAAGAACAAGTCCGTATAATTCGGGAGAATTTGAGGGTAGCTCAGACCAGGCAGAAGAGCTACGCTGATAATAGAAGAAGACCACTGGAGTCTGAGGAAGGTGATCATGTGTACCCCAAGGTGTCACCACTTCGTGGAATGAGGAGATTCAAGGTTAAGGGCAAATTGTTCCCTCGCTTTATTGGACCCTTTGGAGTTTTTTTAGGCAAGTTGGAGAGAAGGCCTATCAACTCGAGCTACCTGATAATCTATCTGACATGCACAATGTGTTCCATGTGCCTCAACTCAAGAATGTCTCCGTGTCCCTGAGGAATAGTTACCAATGGAAGATCTCAGTGTTCAGGGAAATTTGACTTATACGGAGTACCCTATCAAGATTCTTGATACTTTGACTTGAGTTACAAGAAATAAGGTAATAAAGATGTGCAAAGTGCAATGGAGTCACCATGGAGAAGATGAAGCAACTTGGGAAAGAGAAGAAGAGCTTAAGCATAGATTTTCCCCATCTTTTCCCTCGTTCCTCCTAAATCTCGAGGACGAGATTCTTGTTAAGGGGGTAGGATTTATAATACCCAAAATTGTAAATATTAAAAATAGAGATTTATCTCGTTATGTGTGTGGCTTCCACTTAATAGTACATGTGAATAAACACCTTTTTATTGAGTAAATAACCAATAACCTATATAACAAATGTTGCATCATGTTGGATTTATTTGTTTGCGCATTTAGAAACATATTAAAGTCCAGATTGGAAAGTTAACCTAAGTCACAATTCAGGGAAATTGAAAAAAATAACCTAGAAAAGGAAAGATAAAGTGCTACACAACATAATAAATAAATAAATTCTTTCCACATGAATATGTTCAAAATGAATATTTATTCTGAGGGTAAATTTGCCACAAAATGAGAATTTAAGTTGGACATGAAGTCTTAATTTGGAAAGAAAGAAAAGGAAAATAAATATATAAAAAAAACAAAATTCAGCCACACGGGCCGAATTCCAAGCAGTGGCCCATCTAAATTTTCTCTCCCGCTACGCGCTATACCAGCCTCTGTGCCGCTGTGCTTGGGGACCAGGATGTCAGCAACCGAATCACATGGACGTGCACGCGCTTGACTCGGACCGCCGCTAGATGGGACCCATCCGTCAGCTCTATCCTTTCCCCAACCATCTCTCCGCGTCACGCCATTGTCGGGCTGGTGAAACGGCCGGCAAACCTTGCGGATATTGCGGGCATGCGTGGCTCCCTGTGTCCATGAAATGGAGAGGGCCTCCACGGCCTGCGCACTCGCCTCACCTGAATCAGCTCTTCCGAGTCCACCGCGCTAGGAGTGCTTCAGTTACAGCCACCGATAGGTGAGAGAGAAAAGAAAAGGGAGGGGTCGCAGGGTCGGGCTCATGGCCTAGAAGCTCCGCCGTGCTGCCCTGGGTTCCGCCATGGCTGGGGAAACACCTGGGAGGCCGTGAACCCATCGCCGAGTCTCCATCTTCTTCGTGATTCCGCCCTCAGATTCCACTACGTCGACGCCAAGCTCTCCCCGCCGCTCCTCGTGGCACCCACAATCCTCTTGGTGGCTTCCATGAATACTGTGATTCTGGCGGCATCAATGGAGGAAGCAGAGGTGATGGCGGGCGAGGAAATGGATTCTCCTGGCCTTGGGGATGGAGGGAGCGGTGGCTCCAGGCACCCGGAGTCCTTCCTCCTATTCCTGCTTCTCAAGCCCGGCACCGCATCCACGCTCGTTGAGGCCCTCAGTGCTTCCACTGATGATGCGGGGACGCATGGGAGGTGAGGGGGCGGCAAGCGCACTTGCCTCATGCCGGACCTAATCTGGGCCTGGACCTCCTCTCTTATTGCTGGGGACAACGGAGCAAAGCAGGAGGACGGGGATGAAATGGTGGGAAGCATCTTCTGGCGCTCCATAGCGGGTAACACACTTAAATCATGTTTCGCCTTGATCATCATCGCGGGTTGGATCGATCGATGCTTGATTTGGTTCATGGGGCACCCTGCCCGTTAATGGCGCGCCGCCGCGGGTGGCCTTCCATCGCCTTGGGTGCTCGTGCGCCGTTCGGGCTCGGTGACGGGAGCTGGACGACATGTGGTGACCGCTCGTTCTCTGATGAACGATAGTGGTGGGTTATGGGCTGATGGCCATAGATTGGCCAGCGGATGGCTTGGATTAAATCACCTGCGTACCCCTTCGTCTCTTTTGTTGTAGGCCGTTAGATCTTGATCCAACGTGCACGATCAGTTATCAGCTCAAGCTCTTTTGGTTGCCGTCCAGATCTAATCCTACGGCCGAAAATCCTAGATACCCCTTCGACCGACAGCTTTGCAAAAGAGCCCCTGACGATGTTAATAAACAACCCGCCGTCCATTATAGCTGTGCACTGTGTCTTGAGATTCTTACCCCGAGGCCCCTGTAGTTTGCAGAATTTGATGCCCAGTCCAGAGAGTTTTAAAATTCAGAAAAGTGATTAGAAATTGATTTTAATGTGAAAATAAGTGCTAGCATTTGTTTAATTCATATAAAATTCATATGAACTTTGAATTGACCCATTCCAATTTCTACAATTCTATAATATTATTGTTTATCACATAGTACATCTGGTTTGGCATGAAAACTGTATTAAAATTAAACTCTTGATTAATCTTGTATCGAACACATAGAATCTCTGGAAATTCATAACTTAAAATCTATAACTCCGATTTGATCCGTTCAAGTTGCGTTAGTCTCGTAGCAACGTGTAGATCATTATTATGCAGTATATTCTTATGTTTGGTGTGATGTTAATTTTGTCTATACCATGTTTGCTTGTATTGCTACGTCTAGCGCGAGGACACGTGTCATCTGAAAAGCAAGTTGGTACCTGGAATCTCAAGTGCCAGGCAAGTTGTGCCCTTGATTCACTTTTGTTACCCAATAATGTTCTTTATAATCATTTACCATGCATAGGTTTAATTTTGATGGGACCCAATAGGTCACCCTAGTTTGTTTATCCATTTTTACCTTGTTTACCCCTGAATCACATGGGTAGTTTTGCTATTGCTTTATATGGTTTTGGGTTAATATTTCATTATATCCATGTTCCAGTTATTCTGTCATTTTACTTATGTTCATGTCAAGATCATTATATTATTGTTAATTGGAACATGGAGCTTAACATGAGAAACACGTGCCACCACAAGGGAGGAATGGGACCCCTTGGCTGACTAATTAGGAAAGCTAGTGGAAGACTACTTTACCCGAAAGGGGCAAGGGCAGTAGGGGAGTTGCATGCAAGGAGGTTCTCGGGTTGATTTTGCTGCGATGGCGGTCAGACGAGGGATTCTTGCAAGTGCTCTTCCCATAAACTGTAGCGGGTTTTCGGAAGCTAGTGGAACTTTGTAAAGGCCTCGTAGTGGATCCCTAGCCATTCACCCCGGTAGTGTCTAAGGGCCTAGCTAACCCTGGCGACATGGGAAACACGACTTGTGGGTAAAGGGTACAACCTATGCAGAGTGTAAAACTGGTATACTAGCCGAGCTCACGGTCATGAGCGGCTCAGGACTCTCTGATGATTAATCTATGGAACCTAAACTCAATTTGTCATTTGCATTTGCATGGGTTTTGTTATTAATTTTGTACTATTATTTTATTATGGTTTGGTATTTACTTACACTTAGTAACTGCTAATAAAATTTTGACCAACTACTTAAAAGCAATGCTCAGCTTTAACCCCTGTCATTGATTAGCCTTACACTTCATGAACTCCCACCTTTGGTGAGTTCATGTCACATTATTCCCCACAACTTGTTAAGCGATGAACATGTGTGAGCTCACCCTTGCTGTCTCACACCCCCCACAGGTCAAGAACAGGTACCACTGGATGGTGCATGGTGGATGTTGCGCTGTATTCGAGAGAGGTCTAGGTCATCGTCTCCCAGTTGACTTTCTCGCGCCAAGGATGTATTTTTAGATCCTGTTATATTTATCTTTTATTGTAAGTCTTCCGCTATGTAATAGATACTCTGATTATATTGTGACATTATCTCTATACACTCTGTTAATATATATGTTGTCTTCTTGGCGCATGTATGAGATGCACCCGGCTTTGTCCCTTAAAGCCCCAGGTGTGACACAGGGCCGCTGGGCGAGATCCGAGCTAGGGAGGAACTGGGCGTGCAGCAGTGGAGCTCTAGCACGGCGGAGCACAAGACCCCAGGCGCGGCGAGCAGGAAAGCTCGGCTGTCGCGACATGGGCGAGAGAGGAGCTCGGAGAAAGCTCCATGCACGCAGGAGGAACAGAGCAGGGAGATGGGTGCCACGAGCTTGAGAGGAAGATGCATGACGCCGTCGCAGAGAGAAGAGCAGGGATGAAGGATGGATGGATCAGCGTGCGTGGGAGGAGCCACTCGGCTAGAGGAAGAAGGAGCACGAGGGAGAGAGACGCGCGTGCTGGAAAAAAAATCAAGACCGCAGCAGTCTTTTTGAAGAACCCAGGGCGGTGCGGAAGAAAAATCAACAGGGGTAAAGGGCGGCGGGATAGGATAGGAACGTAGGATTTTTTTATTTTCTTTTCTTTCTTTTTTTTACCGAGAACCAGAGATATTTTTAAATCTCGATTTTTAGTGATCACAAAAGGATCAACAGTACTTGCGACATAATTGGATTTTTGATTCGAAACACGATATATTTGATCTGCGGTCAGAACACACGATTCCATGGTCACGGTAATTTACCAGAGACTTGAAGATCAATTATAATTCTCGGACGTGCAGTCACGGTTTTGATTTAGATCGAGGTGAGAAGCAATGGACTAGATTAAACGGATTTCGGCTTCGGTATTTTAATCTGCGTGATTCGACTAATATTAGCCGAAACCAGATCCGCTAATGTATACGCGACTTCGTCGTCAAAACAGCGTGCGGACGGATAAATTGAATCATATTCGCGCGCACGATTTCACTCAGACGACGCGCAATCCTAATTATTTCGCCCTGAATATTTTAGTCGTCGAGTTCAAATGAATTTGTCCGGGATAAAATCGTCCGAGTGGGTCGAGCTTCCGATTTCGTATCCGTACGAACGATGAATTTAAATATTCACCGGACGCACCGATTTTCAGAACAAATATGTTCCGAACAGCACGAAAACTTCGGAAGAGCCCGGATAGATGAAAATAAAAATGATGTCGCACTCGCGACAGATGAAACAGATGCGATATTAAAATCGCGATAAACAAAGACGATTAAAATTTGACATCTGTTTCATGCACTGATATTACGTACTTAAATCCGCACTCGTTGTCGAGCGGAATATAAACACCTGGGGTGTTATAGCCCTCCCCCTTAAAAGAATCTCATCCCGAGATTCGGAGCGAAAGACTTCTAAGGGTAGAGAAGCATGTACCCCATATCCATATCAGCGACAACCCTAAGACAGTTTCAAGCAAAGGCAAGTGTCTCAGGATGTTGTTTCTTTAGTGGACATAATATCGCCTTAGGCTAATTAAGAAATGTCCACTAATAGAGACGCTGTCTGCCAGAGGAACACATAAGGTTCTATGTGTGCAGTTTGCTTTTTCTGATGACACTGTACTATCTGAGTCTGTCGAGCGAGCGACAAATACGCGATTTTACCCAAACAGAATCAGATACACCATCTTGAGTAAAACACACAGAAAGAGGTTTACCAACAAGTGGTCATAGTGAGTTCGTAGCACACGAGACGGATGTGGATGTCGAATACTGTCACGGTTAACATGTGGTTAACCCGAGAATTCAAGTCCACAAAAGATGGTATAGATTCGAGAAAATCACCCGCGAAGGGATCCGCAGATACGGGCTTTACAACCAGTCCATTTTATCCAGCACTAGTCATAGCTCGACTTGATCACACATGCTGGAAAAGCACACGCGAGGCGATCGAGACATGACTAGAGCGATGGTTAGGTGGTCATTGGTCGAATTAACTTGGTTTTTTTATGAGTACTTTCTTTAGAGTGGGTTAGACCAAAGTGAGTTTAGGCAAATCGATAAAACGATCTCTAAACTCAACCTTTGTTTCAAATGCAGTTACAAGTTAGTCAAAACCAACTTGTTGAACTACTTCTGACATTGAGTAGGTTCTCTCAGTACCATCGGTAAGCCAACGGTCGAGAGCTCACTTTTGTTAACAGGTGATCATGCACTTGGGTAGAAATCCATTTGGTCATGTTATTTATCCATTTCTTCACGCGAGATAAACTGACTTGGTTAGGAAATACATGGATTAAATAGGAGAGCGAATGAACAAACTCCTGCATCTCAACAGCAGGGGAAAGCCAAATCTCTATTTTGAGAGCTAATCAGTTGTTTTTCAACACTAAAAAGCTCCAAGGCTTCACCTTTACCCACAAGACGTAAAGGGAACTTGTATGAGTAGTCACTACCAAGATCAAAAGAAATAAGACCACACATGAAAGTGGTATGCCCTTTTGATCCAATGGAGATGACAGATGTTGCTTGATCACCTCGACAAACAACACCAAAATCGTTTCAAGGAAGGAGTCCACGGAAGATCACACGTCAGGGTAATTCCATAATGGATCATGACTAGAGACTTCGGTACCGGCACGCGCCAAGCAGCAAAATCCTGTGTGCGCATGCACAGGAGGCCCTCAGTTTCGCCGCGGTACCATAAGTCCTTAACCATGACACCATTACAAAACTGGCACCAATAATGAATCTCACATGGTAAGAACAATTCGTGCAGAGATAACATATTGATATAATCTCATAATGGATTATGACTACCAACTGTGATACTAGCGTGTGCCGAGCAGCACAACCGTGTGTGCGCACACACAGAAGGCCCCCGGTTTCATCGCAGTATCATCAATTTTAGTCATAACGCTAATACCAGACGTAATCAATAAGAAATCTCACACAACACAAATAGACTGGTCAAGGATGACAATTTACAAAGAGTTACTCCACCTGTAAGAAGGGTTACAAGTAGAGAGTCAAAGAGATTATGGCCCAAGGAAATGAACAAGGCATGGCCATACCCTAAACTTGATGAAAGGAGTACGATGGAAGACTGTTAATTCAGCCCCAAGCATAATTCTATGCCCATCAAAGAGATTACAATGTCAAGGATTAAGTTGATATGCCTTCGATAACATGAGGAAACCAAGGCATCAACTGAATAAAGGAATGGTTCTAGAAGGAGACATGACTTGAGATTTTTTTTAAGTCCGGGTTCACTTTAGGTCTAACAAAGAAATTATCTAGGCATTTATTTTCATGTGTTTGGTCCGGGAGTGATAACGGGAAAATTTAAGTTTTGGGTTAGGGTTCACTAAATGAGAACATGGCCTAGTTTTGGGTTTAGGCAATCAATTACCAACTCTCTATCGGCACATAAGGCACCCTAAGAGGTCACCTAAAGAATGGAGGACACCTATTTCATCGAAGTTCATAATTCAGCATTACACCATATTATCTACAATCAATGGTTACTGGAATAAAGATGAGAGAAGCATTTTGGATGTATAGGTGACAAACATGATGCAACAATCAGGATGCATGCTCGTCCTACACGTCCTCACTAATTTTGCCAACATACTGTGGCGATAGCGTTCTATCTCGGTGGCATACTTACGATTCTCACGGTATTTTGCTAGTCGTTAGCTACACATACGTTTTCGAAGTTAGTGTACCTGCAGAAAAATCCATTACAACCCATTACCCAATGATGCAATTCAAACATGACAGTTTATCACAGTTTATACTCCATATATTGCTATATGGAGGCCAGCTCATCATTAAGCACCGAGCCACGCATAGGCGCCGTTGCCACACTTTAACCATAGGGCAACTCATTATGGTAACTCACCTTCTTACCTGAGCGTAGGTGCGTCGTTACAAGTACATTACACTTCTCAGTATTCCCATGTCTGTATACCCATACACATCCATGGGGTACTGAATTCCCAGAAAAATAATTACTCCACATCGCAGCCTTCATATATACATATGTGTAAAACATGTATATAATCAAGCGCTTTTTACTCTTCCCTAGACCGACAGTTGTTCGGTCATGCTCTCACATCTCACCTTACCTTGGGCGTCGATCCATTCAAAACTGAATGGCCTCAAAAATAACAATACACATGTATGCAATACCCCCGGTTGTGGGTTAGTGGTTTTGAACTAAACCACCTGATAGTCCTTAACTTAGGGCTTAACAGAGGATGTCGCTAGCAATATAGTTTTTCAAAACTGTTTTTCAAAGCCAAACAATGTGTTTAGTTGAAAATAGGTTTTTCAAAACCAAAACTTTTGTTTTGAAAATACGTATGTGACCGTATATACTTAATCCAGCTCCGATACCAGCCTGTGGCAGAACCTCCAAGTTATTGGGCCCACATGCACCCGTCCTTGTCCCAAAGACCTCAGACGGCCATGCATGTGCACCAGATAACTCAACAGGATCTGTCCGATTGCCCCAAGGACATAGGATAAACCACTTTCAACCAGAACCGCGGGATTAAGTAACACAAATCACACACACAATATTTTTGCAGCGGAAATACTATTACCAAAATTTTCAAGTTACAAAAATTTTACATTATTTTATCGGAGTGATTACAAAAGTATAAGTTTGAAATATATGCTAGCTCAAACGACCATCCTCAGTAAGAAGTATAGAAGGGTTACTTAGACTTATAAGAAGGCCGAGCCCACCGGCACTTAACACCATCAACAACATCACAAAGTTAGGACCTGAAAAACAATAGGGAATAAAACCCTGAGTATGGAATTACTCAGCAAGACTTACCCGACTAAAGAAAAGACTCTCAAGGGTATGCTGGCTAGAGGGATTCAAGGTATGGCTTATCAAGAATCAAAGACTCTGTTTTGCAGAAAAGCTTACTAGGAGTGGATCCTTAAAATCCAATTTTATTGTCAGGTTAGGTAAAATTACCTGCATCTAGAGTTCTTTCTACCCTAGTTCAAACACTTGACCTGCACTAGCCAATTTCTTAACAAACCTTTCATTCATCTTTACTGGAGTTCTACGTATAGGGCAGTGACCAAGTCTTCATAACCACGAAGGTACGGCGATCCGAATCGATTATACTCAGCTAAGGATCTCCGATCACACGACATTTGTAGCACTTAACCCTTGCATATGTCAACCCGCCACCGGGGTTCTTAAGACCAGATCAGGTTCACGCAAACCGAGAGCACAGATACACCACCGTCTAGCCTCTTGCTACGGAGGGTACACGCTACTCTTGCCACCGCTCCACGCCCATTTCGTGTTATCTTATTCTGGCCTTAGTCTGCCCGAGGCAAGGCTTACCCATGACGAGGCATATGACCAGTTAAAGGGTCCTCGGTCATCAAGCCTACATCGACAAGGTCCTTAATCGACTCAGATAGAGACATTACACCGAGACTCCTTTCTCGTGCAAGTCACCCGCCCAGTCTCAACTTAATCATTTCAACCCAAAAACTTGGTACCTGGCAGAGGTACATCTTTTCCGATGTTGAACCCATCACGACCATGATGGATCCACCATCAAGTTTTGTTTTTGAAAACATCCCACCCACTTTTTCCACATCATATTTTGTAAAAACAAAACATTTTGTTTTTCTAAAGCAAGGCTAAACATCAAAAATCTTTTGTAAAACGGGTGATCAAAGAAGGTAATCAAATTCAAGGAAGGTAATGCAGGAATTGTTTTAGCAATCAACTCCTATCACCTAATGCATCAAGCAAGTGAAAAAGATTTTTAAAACACAAGGAGGTGGCAAATGCACCGGGGCTTGCCTGAGTAACACTAGGTTAGTGTTGTTAGGTGACGTCCGCTTGATGAGTATTCTTCAACCGAGCACTTGCTTGATTTAACCATCTTTAGGTTGATTCATCAGCTTCAGCTTGCAGATTAGCCCGCGCTTGGGGTCGACTTGGTTCTTCTTCCGCATCACGCGATTAATTAACATACCTAAATGATTTGCATAATGCACATGAATGCATATAAATGGGAATATCACAACTTAAATAATGCTACGTAATAGATAATTAATTACTTAATGGCGAAGCACAATACATCACTCCTAAGCACACGCTAGATGCAGCTAAACAATTAAACACAATAATCAAGTTACTCTAGCTTAACCGAAGTTAACTTGAACAAGAACTACAATTATGTATAAAGACTATATTTTTCTTGGCTAAAGAATACACCTAAAGATTAACGAACTTAGGCTTACTATTATAAATCTCCTAAAGCAAATTATTGTCTTCAACACAGAAGCACAATTAATTTCTTTCCTCGTAATCTCGACAACCCCTATTGTACACATGTATCAATATAATTAGACATAACCTATGCCTTGAGACCTAGACTTAGCTATACAGCACGACGACTTCGAAATCGAGGATTCAATTACCATACTACATGTAGCCCCGTATTCCTACAAGCATCGAATAAATATGTGCCCGAGCTATAAGCAGAATAATCGTCGCAACCTACAGATCTATCAGTCCATTCATTAAAACAAAATAATAATAGTAGAGAATCAGCTTACTATAATTAAATTCGACTTGAAACCACGAAATCGATGACATTATATGGCTTGCGCATACCACTGATACTTGACGAGTGTTGCTCTGGCTCTTCTCTTTCATCTTCCGGCGCGAACGCAAGACGTGTCAATGCTGTTGGACTGATGACGATACCGACAAGCAGGGGCATGACGTGGCGGAGATCGACAACTAAGTGTCGACGAGCGCACGAAGTCTAGTAGAGTCGTGTTGCTGAAGATAACATGGCGACGGGCAAACATGTTGCTGAGTAACGATGTCGTTGTCCAAGCGCTGTGAGGCAACGACGAGGTCGACGGTCGGCGGCACGGAGGAAACTAAGATCAACCGTGACAGAGGAGCTGCGACGGCTAGATCAACGGTGGTCTAACGGCCATGATGAAGAGCGGTGTTTCGGAAATGGAACACGACACAGCAGGGCGACAGTTTGATCATCGTCGAGCTAGTCGAGCACCGGTGTGGAGGCACACGATGAGGAGCTATGGCTGGGGCGAGCTCGGCGTCGCGGCAGTGGGGAATAGGGACGATGATCTAGGAGCGGGGCGAGGAGAAGCTCCGCGAGCTGTGTGCGAGTTGCACACAACCACGACGCGCAAGAACGACACAGGCCAACGACAAACTCTGGCAGGCAGCAACAGAGCAGGACGCGCCATGGGGAAAACAAAGGATGCTGAGCTCGGCGCACAAACTGGTCGATCCAATGGAGCAGCAGCGATCAGGTGAAATCCGAACAGGGGTTAGGGAGGAGAGGAATCCGCGCGCCGCTGATGAACAGGGTTATGGCGCGAGTTCCAGGGAGTTCGTCTGGTGTCCACGCATTGGCCGAGCTGGGCGAGCTCGAAGCCGGCTATGGACGAGCTCGGCATGGCTGGATTGAGGGAGATGGACGCCAGTGAGCCAGGGAGGAAGACGGGCGGCCGGCGAGCCGAGAGGGACAGAGAGAGGGAAAACGGAGGGGTTGGGGATGGGAGACGAGCGGTCGAACTGGAGCAGAGCAGGTTCCATGGCCGAGGGTTAGGGCCGCTGGGCGAGATCCGAGCTAGGGAGGAACTGGGCGTGCAACAGTGGAGCTCCGGCACGACGGAGCACAAGACCCCAGGCGCGGCGAGCAGGAAAGCTCGGCTGCCGCGACATGGGCGAGAGAGGAGCTCGGAGAAAGCTCCGCGCGCGCAGGAGGAACAGAGCAGGGAGATGGGTGCCACGAGCTTGAGAGGAAGACGCACGATGTCGTCGCAGAGAGAAGAGCAGGGATGAAGGAAGGATGGATCAGCGTGCGCGGGAGGAGCCACTCGGCTAGAGGAAGAAGGAGCACGAGGGAGAGAGACGCGCGTGCTGGAAAAAAATCAAGACCGCGGCAGGCTTTTTGAAGAACCCAGGGCGGTGCGGAAGAAAAATCAACAGGGGTAAAGGGCGGCGGGATAGGATAGGAACGTAGGATTTTTTTATTTTCTTTTCTTTCTTTTTTTTACTGAGAACCAGAGATATTTTTAAATCTCGATTTTTAGTGATCACAAAAGGATCGACAGTACTTGCGACATAGTTGGATTTTTTATTCGAAACACGATATATTTGATCTGCAGTCAGAACACATGATTCCATGGTCACGGTAATTTACCAGAGACTTGAAGATCAATTATAATTCTCGGACGCGCAGTCACAGTCTTGATTTAGATCGAGGCGAGAAGCAATGGACTGGATTAAACGGACTTCGGCTTCGGTATTTTAATCTGCGTGATTCGACTAATATTAGCCGAAACCAGATCCGCTAATGTATACGCGACTTCGTCGTCAAAACAGCGTGTGGACGGATAAATTGAATCATATTTGCGCGCACGATTTCACTCAGATGACGCGCAATCCTAATTATTTCACCCTGAATATTTTAGTCGTCGAGTTCAAATGAATTTGTCCGGGATAAAATCGTCCGAGTGGGTCGAGCTTCCGATTTTGTATCCGTACGAACGATGAATTTTAAATAATCACCGGGCGCACCGACTTTCAGAACAAATATGTTCCGAACAGCACGAAAACTTCGGAAGAGCCTAGATAGACGAAAATAAAAATGATGTCGCACTCGCGACGAATGAAACAGATGCGATATTAAAATCGCGATAAACGAAGACGATTAAAATTTAACATCTGTTTCATGCACTGGTATTACGTACTTAAATCCGCACTCGTTGTCGAGCGGAATATAAACACCTGTGGTGTTACATCGGCCTCGCACGCTGCTGCCGTGGCCTTGGGGGGATATTCCTGACGGCGAACGGCTTCGTCGGCTGGATGCTGGTTGGCTATGTTGTGCACCTGCTGCTGGTTGCGGCTGTCCCATCTGGAGTCTGACTGCGAAGGCCTGGTCCAGGTTCAACTGGACTGCGGAGGGTCCTTGGGCTTTCTCTGGGACTCGACCTTTCGCTGATGTAGCTCTTCGGATCTGGCATACTTCTCGAATAGCTAATATAGCTCTTGGAGATTCTTTGGTGGGTCCCTGATGTAGTGACTATATAGGACGCTAGCCCGAAGGCAGTTGATGGCGTAATGTATCATGATGTGGTCATCAACCGAAGGCAGTTGTGACTTGAGAGTCAGGAACTTGCGGTAGTACTCCCGTAGGGTTTCCTTCTCTTGCTGCTTGAAGAGTGATAGTTTGGCCAAGGCGTCGGTATCGGGTCGGTACCCTTGGAAATTGAGCAGAAACTTGTCCCGGAGTCCTTTCCAGGAGTCGATGGACAACAGCGGCAACCTGGTGTACCAGGTCAAGGCCGGACCCTCGAGGGCGATGATAAAAGACTTGGCCATTGTGGCGTCATCCCCTTCGGCCGATGCGACGGCGACTTGGTAGCTCATAATGTACTGTGCCAGGTCGGTGCTGCCATTGTACTTTGGGTAGGTCCCTGCCCTGAAGTTGGCGGGCCACGGTGATGCTTGGAGTTGCGGAGCCAGGGGGCTTCGCTCATTGAGGTAATTGATGCCTTGGAAAGCTGTGGCATGTGGGAAGAAGGGCACGTGCTAGGGCCTGAATAAGTCTCCGGCTGGCGCGCGCTGTTGGAGGGGCGGGCCATGCTGCAGATCGTGCTGGCTTTCGCTCTGCATGAGCGCGATCTCTTGCTCGAGCTCCCGGGCTCTTCGCTCCTCGTCCCGTATCATCTGGCGCACCTTGGCTTGCACGGTGACATGCTGGTGCTTGGCCTCGAGGATGTCTTTCTGTTTTTGGAGGTTGCGGTTCTTGATGCGCAGGGCCCGTAGCTGTAGCTGTTCTTCGACTAAGATGCCGATGACTTCGCCGTCCTCTACAGGGTCTTCGCCCTCTGGTGGAGCGAAGCCTGGGGTGGTGCTTGTGGTTGTCCTCCGGAGTTGCAGGTGTGTACGGTGCCTTCAGGAGTGGGGTGTTCCTAGCGCTGTCTCTTGCTAAGGGCTTCGTCTTTGGAGGCTTCCTGGGGGGTGTTGTCGGCGAGGGCCTTGTCTTTTTTCTCAGCCAGGAGCGCCACCTTCGTTGCTTCATCGATGGATGGGGCTGCCTTCGAACTAGCTCGCTTGGGTGCCATCTCGGGTGATTTGTTCGTAGCACGAACGGTGGGCACCAAATGTTGGTACCTGTTCAGGTGAACAAGTAGATCCAACGGGGAAGTGGAGTGAGTGTTTGCAAAGTTTAACGTGAGACCACAATTGCTCTGTTAATCCGGCCTCACAAGGGAACTGCACGAGGGTATTTATAGGTACTCGAGTGTCCAACGTCCCAAGGCAAGGACGTTTATGCCCTCGGGTACCCGGACTATCCCCAGAATATTCTCATAAAGGGAGGTTACAAACCATCATTACAGAAAAGCTACTATAGATGAGGCCTGTAACATGCTTGTCCACGCGGGGCCCATTACAGTGGGTCGAATTCCATGTGGGCCTCCGGGCGAGATGAGGACGCAGGACTAGTAGACTTCGCTGGAGTCTAGCCTTCGTCTTGCAATGGAGAGGACGAAGAGCAACTGCGCCAATCATCTCGCCTTCATTGGAGTAGCGAGGCGACGAAGGCTTCACGCGAAGGGTAGTGTCTTCGCCTTCGCCCCAACACCAATCACCTCCTCAGGGGATATCTATTTGTATCTAGGATATCCACGTATTAATTGAACTTGAGTAGGATTACAAAATACGAGAGATCTTAGAATAACCTTGACAATTTCATGATCATCCCATTTAGTGCTCTCGAGGTTGCGCGCTTGATTGACCATCGTCTTGAGCCGGTTGTACATGGCTTGCGGCTCTTCCCCTTTATTGAGGACGAATCGACTGAGTTCTCCCTTGATCATTTCACGCTTGGTGATCTTGGTCACCTTGTCCCCTTCATGCACAGTTTTGAGGACGTCCCAAATTTCTTTGGCGTTCTTTAACCCTTGCACCTTATTATACTCCTCTTGACATAAGGAGGCAAGGAGTATAGAAGTGGCTTGGGAGTTAAAGTGCCTAATTTGGGTGGCCTCGTCCGAGTCGTAGTCCTCGTCACCCATCTGTGGTGCCTGCGCTCCAAACTCAACAATATCCCAAATACTTTCGTGGAGTGAGGTTAGATGGTGCCTCATTTTATCACTCCACATGCAATAATCTTCACCATAAAAATATGGTGGTTTGCCTAGGGGTACTGAAAGTAATGGAGCGTGCTTTGGAATGTGAGGATAGCGAAGAGGCATCCTACTGTACTTCTTGCGCTCATGGCGCTTTGAAGTTGTCGACTCAGCGCCGGACGTGGAGGGTGATGAAGAGTCGGTCTTGTAGTAGACCACCTTCCTCATTTTCTTCTTCTTGTCACCCCTCCTAAGTGACTTGATGGAGGAAGAGGATTCCTCCTTATACTTGTCGCCGGACTCTTTTGATAGAGTCCTCCCCGAGCCAATCAGCTTGTCGCCGGTCATGATCTCCCTCTTGGCGTGATCTCTAAACATCACTTCGAGTTTGTTAGACTCTTAATGAAGCACTGGCTCTGATAGCAATTGATAGTCACCTAGAGGGGGTGAATAGGCGAAACCTGAAATTTATAAACTTAAACTCGCACTAAGGCCGGGGTTAGTGCTAGAATTAAATCGGAGTTCAAAAGATAGTTCTCCTTGCTTAGAGTTGCTCAATCGATGCGGATAACGTTTGGGAGCAAACTCAAATCAATATGAGCAAGGGGACTTTAGAGAGGGGAAAACAAATCAAGTGAAGATCAACAAGTGAACATGGTGATTTGTTTTACCGAGGTTCGGTTCCAAAGAACCTAATCCCCGTTGAGGAGACCACAAAGGCTGGGTCTATTTCAACCCTTTCCCTCTCTCAATCAGTCACACAGACCGGTCAAGCCTTTTCCTTAATCACTTGGGTCACTAAGACCCCGCAAGGATCACCACACACGTAGGTGTCTTTTGCTAGCTTTACAAAGCACTTAGAGAATAAGAATGGGAAAAGAAAAGGCCAATCCAAGCAACAAGAGCGCAAATGAACACAAAAACTCTCTCTCTCAAGTCACTAAGTAGTTGAGTTGATTTTGGGACTCGGAGAGGATTTGATCTTTGAAATGTGTCTTGGAGTGAATGCTATTGCTCTTGTATTGAATGAGAACTTTAGAAAACTTGGATGGATTGAATGGAGGTGGTTGGGGGTATTTATAGCCTCCAACCACTTCCTAGCCGTTGGCTTGGTCTGCTGGCGATGGGCACACCGGACAGTCCGGTGGTGCACCGGACAGTCAATGTTCACTGTCCAATGCGTGCCACGTTAGCACACCCGTTGGGGTTTGGAGCTTCTTGACAATTGGAGGTGTTGCACCGGACAGTCCGGTGTGCTCTAACTTCTCTCCTTTGACTCTGCTGCGCACTGTTCACTTTCACTGTTCACTTGTAGTCGACTGTTGCGCACAGGTAGCCATTGCTCCGTTGGCTCACCGGACATGTCCGGTGCACACCGGACAGTCCGGTGAATTATAGCGGAGCGCGCCTAGAGAATTCCCAAGACTGGCCTGTTCGTTTGAGCGCTAGCCTGGTGCACCGGACAGTGTCCGGTGCGCCACTTGGCAGCACACTCTCATGTCTTGCTCCAAATTTGTTTGAGTCCCCAACTGAATTTCTTTCTTCGTTTGTGTTGAACCTTATGCACCTGAGATAAATGACATCTAGACAAACTAGTTAGTCCACGTGGTTTGTGATGGACGTCAACCACCAAAATCGATTATTGGAAATGATGAAGCTCATTTCCTTTTTAGTTAGTAAGCACAAATGATGCATCAAAAGTTTTAAATGAAATGCTATGTTTATTTGATGCATTAATAGTCTTTTTCTTAGGCATTTTGATATGAGTTGTATGCCTAGATCTAGAAGCCTCATTACTGTACATATAGGCATGATGAGAAGCAGAATGAGATTTCTTAGCATGAATTGTTCTAATCTTATGCTCAGGATAGTTTTTAGGATATAAAATGTAACCTTCTCTATCCTGAACCATGGGAGCCTTGCCCTCGACAAAATTAGATAGCTTGTTTCTAAGGGCATTAAGTTTGATGTTACTTTGGCTCCCAGATTGGAAGCCAATGCCATCCTTAATGCCAAGGCGTCTCCCATTATAAAGCACATTATGAGCAAATTTAAAATTTTCATTATCAACCTCATGCTCGACAATTTTAACATTTAATTTAGCTATGTGATCATTTTGTTCTTTAATCATAGCAAGGTTATCATTCATAGCATCAACATTAACGTCTCTACATATAGTGTAAATAGTAACATGCTCAATGGTAGATGTAGAAAGTTTGCAAACATTCAATTCTTCAATCTAACAATTGGACTAACATTTTCAGTTCTAAGACAAGAAATTGAATCATTGCATATATTTAGCTCTTTAGTCAAGATTTCACATTTTCAACTTCAAGAGCATAAGCATCTTTTAGCTTAACAAATTTTTTATTTTCCTTAACGAGCAAGTCTTCTTGGCATTCCAAGATCTCATCCTTCTCGTTAATGGTTTTTATCAATTCATTAATTTTCTTCTTTTGTTCCATGGTAAGGTTTGCAAAAAGAGAAGATAAATCATCATCATTTTCACTAGAGCTACCCTCATCATCGGAAGTAGTGTATTTGGGGGTACTTATAGAATGTGCCTTCTTCTTTATGCTATCCTTGGCCATGAGACATTTGTGGCCAACGTTGGGGAAGAGAAGACCTTTGTTGACTGCGATGTTGGCGGCGTCCTCGTCGTCGGAGGAGTCGGTGGAGCTCTCGTCGAAGTCCCATTCCTGTCCTATGTGCGCATCGCCACCCTTCTTCTTGTTGTAGTATCTTTTCTTCTCCATCTTCTTCTTTCCTTTCTTGTCGTCATCCTTGTCACTATCACTTGTGTATGGACATTTAGTGATATAGTGACCAAACTTACCACACCTGTAGCAAACCCTCTTGGAGCGAGGTTTGTTGTCCTTCCCCTTCCTTTGCTTGAGGATTTGCCGGAACCTCTTAATAATAAGAGCCATCTCCTTGTTGTCAAGCTTGGATGCGTCAATTGGGAGCCTATTTGTTGGTGTAGGATCTTCCGTCTTTTCTTCTATTGATTTGAATGCAATGGGTTGCACCTCAGGTGTGGAGGTGGCACCTTGCTCCAAGTTGACAATGTGTTAGGAGTCTTTGATCATAAGTTCAAAGCTCACAAACTTGCCAATCACCTCCTTGGGAGACATCTACTTATAATAAAAGGACAATTATACAAAAAGGGACTGAGTCAACCATTGTTCCAGTGCATAACAGCAGTCGAAGGCATCGAGCTCCTCCAAGACGTCCACAAAGGCGTCTGCGGTTCTCACTCGGGTCTTAGGGCCCTCGCATCCAAAGTCATGTGCCAAGGGTTCTTTTGGCCTGCCATCGTGTGCGCAGCCAACCACGTAGTCCGTTCGTGCGAGGCATGGTAGAAATTCTCACCTCGAGCAGGGGCACCTTCATAGCTCACAAACCTGATCACTCACACTTGGCCTCTGCAACACTGGGGCTCGACATAGTCAGTCTGGTACCCACAGTGCAGGGCAACCTCATGTTTGCCTTCGTCGCGATAGAGTACTTCACCAAGTGGATTGAAGCAAGGGTTGTATACACAATCACGGCGAAAACAATGTAGAACTTCTTCTGGCAGAACATTGTCTATCACATCAGATTCCCCTCCGAGCTGACGGTAGACAATGGAAAACAATTTAATAATCAAGACTTCCGTGAATTTTGTGTTTCTATTGGTACACGCATAGTCTTCACATCAGTATATCATCCACAATCCAATAGAGTCGTAGTGCGTGCAAATGGCAAGATCTTCAAAGCAATCAAAAAGAGGTTGCTAGAAGACAAAAAATCCTAGTGGGTAGAATAGATACCTAAAGAAGTATGGGCGCTAAACACAATGGAATCTCGCGCCATAGGATTCACGCCATTTAGGATGGTGTACGGAACCGAAGCGATGACCCCATAGGTACTCAAGCATGGCTCGCCCCGACCAACCCCAACGCCACCTAGACGTCGAAGAGCTAACAACAAAAGATTTCCTTGATGGAGACCGGGTAGAGGCCCTCGACACACTAAACAAATATCAAGCAGCAACAAAAAACAATAGGGACAAAACCATCATACCTAGGGAGTACGAAGGAGACCTCGTCCTCATCAGAACAGCAAGAATAGAATCCAAAGGCAAACTTGAACCAAAGTGGGAAGGACCCTTCATCATCAAGAAAAGATGTCTCCGCACTCTTACAGACTCGCCAGTCAAGAAGGCACGGACCTCGAACACTCTTGTAATGTAGGCAATTTAAGAAAATATTGTTTATAGGACAACACACTGCTAGGGCCTTCGCGCCCTTGTAAAGACATTTGATACACTTCTTGGTTGGGAACGCACCCTTTTTCTCGTAGGGGGCGAGGTTTTTAATGAGGCGGCGTCATGTAATAAAAAATAGGAAATCCCTCCACGAAGAAAATGTACCACATCAAAAATGTCGAAAAAGGCCATGATAGAGAGACAGTCACCATGACGGTAAAAAATCAAGTTAGCCATTGTGTGCGACAACATTCAGAGCAAAAGTCGCCTAAGAGTGCAGCCAGAATAGCACAAAAAGTGTGCGAAGACACCTAAGGGTATGAAGTCATTCTATTAGATGCAACATTCCAAGCAAAAGTCACCTAAGGGTGCAACCAGAATAGCAAAAAAATTGTGCGAAGACACCTATGGGTGAGAAGTCGTCCTAGCAGACGCAACTGAGCAAAAGTTGTCTAAGGGTGCAGCGGAAATAGCACAAAAAGTGCGTGAAGACACCTAAGGGTGCAAAGTCATATTAGCAGACGCAAACATTTCGAGCAAAAGTCGCTTAAGGGTGCAGCCGGAATAGCACAAAAAGTGCACGAAGACACCTAAGGGTGCGAAGTTGTCCTAGCAAAGGTGTAACACCTTGATTTTGGGGGTATAAAATTTCTTTCTAATTATCACCCAAAATCATGTGTTACTCTTCGTTTTCTCACTCTAGGTTTTCTCTCTCTCTAGATTCATTCTCTTTTTTTCCTTTTTGATTAGAGATAGCCTAATCTAGTGGAGGTTACTTATTTATTTTTGCCAAAACCTTATGAGTCATGACATGTTGCATCATGCTGAGTTTAATATATTCTTTGAAGTGTTGCACAAGTTTGAATTTATTTGAATTTGAAACCTAGTTTGAATTTGGATTTGAAAAACCCTATAGAAAAAGAAATGGAAAAGGAATTAGAAAATCCAGAGAAAAAGGAAAAGAGAAAGCAGCCCAGTCGGCCCACTAAACCCAGCCAGGCCACGCGCTCGCGCCGCCTGACAGGCGGACCCTGCCTGTCAGCGGCAGTTCTCCCTCGCGCGCGCCCTCCCTCTCTCGCTCGCTGCCCAGTGGGACCGATCTGTCGGCGCCAGTTTCCTTCGCCCGTGCGCTCTCCCTCTCTCGCCCGGATCGACAATCGTCGAGCCGTTGCCCCGCGCACACCTTTCTTCCCTCTCTGCATCGTGGGCCAGCCCTGTCAGTTCCTCCTTCTCCGCGCTCGCCGTGGACCGGCACATGCGCACTCACGCACGTCGCCGTGTTTCTCGGCCATGACGTCGCCCATGCACCCAACTCCCTTTATAGAGCCCTGCCAGTGCCCCGCGCACACCCCTCACCTCATTTCGCGTAGCTTCACCCTCCCTCGTGCTCTGCCCTCGCCGCCAGCCACCGCAGGAGACCCGCGCCCACGTTCCTGGCCATCCAGCTCGCCGGAGACCGCTCCAAGCCTCCCTGAGCTCCGCCCCGAGGTGAGACACCCGTCCCCGTGCCCAATTTCCCCTATTGCGCCCTGTGTTCGGCCAATTTCACCTTCGCCGGCGCTCGGCCGCGGCGGTCCGCCGTGCTTGCGCGGTGGCCGGCCGATTTATCCTGGTCTAGTTCACCGGAGTAGGCCCTGTGTCACCCCTGCCTCTGCTGAAGTTAGCCAAGGCCTTAGCGCGCCTTAAGCCCCCTCCCCGTGGCTAGAATGGCTCACCAGAGTTTCTCTGGCCTGCCCGAGACCTTCTCACCGCCGTTCTCCCCTATCTGCCCGTGGATTCATGGCCTCATCACCGCCATTGAGTTCACCGTGGTGCCCTCTCCCTCTCTGCCCAACTCCGGCGACCCTGGAGGCACCCTAGCTCGCGCCTGCCTCAACTCCAGCGACCTCACCGCCGTGGAGAGGAGCAGCGTCGCTTCGCGCATGTCTATTTCCCCGGTCTGATTTCCCTCCGTCCGATCTTGATCGAACGGCCCGGACCGTGGGATACCGCTTCACGCACGCCTGACACCCTGGCCCGCCTATCAGTGCCACGCACAACCGCTCATCCTTCCTAGTCTGATTTTCCCCGTCCGATCTTGATTGAACGGCTCGAACCCCCTCCGTCCGATCTTGATCGAACGGCCCGGAACCTAGGATACCGCTTCGCGCCCGAGAGCCCTGATGCCCTGGCCCGCCTGTCAGCGCCCAAGTCCTCTGGTGCTGGGCCCGCTCGGTCAGTGCACCCTCCCCCTCTTCGCTGACACTCCCTGGCCCGCCTGTCAGTGCTCGCCCGCCCGCGCACGCGTGCCCTCGGCCGCAGATCTAATCTTAGCCATTGGTTTTAGATCTGACGGTTAGATTCACCTGATACCCCTTCGCGTGGTAGTTTTCTTAAAGAGACCCTCGGTTTATTGAAATCAACCCGCCGTCCCTGGTTTTTGCACGCAAGCCCCTGTAGTCTTGCAGATTTAGCCCTGGACTTTTAAATATTTACAGAATTAGCCCTGATTTCATATTTTGAATTCCCAAACTTGTTTATTTCATAACTTTTGCATATGAACTCCAAATTTAGTGATTCAAATTGCAAAATGTTCATAGAATTATTCTCTATTTAAATAAAATGGTTTCACTTACTGTCTGCACATTCTAATTTTTATGATTGAATATGAACTAATATAGATGTAGTTCTATTTATTTAATAAAATAAATAAAAGGATAACCTTAGAGATTTAATCATGTTTAAACTTGTGAGATTAATGATAGGTATTGCCTGAGTTCACCTCTGTTCTATATTATAGGTCACAATAAAATAAATTGATCTATGATTATGTACTTGTAAATAACACTTAGGGAAATAGTAATCTATTTTCAAATAAAGTTAAGGTATGTTATAGTTTATGTTATACTTTGAATTCATTATCCCTTATGTAGTATTGTGTCTTTTTAAGATGTGTTCCAATGTTTGTACCTATTTGGTGTGATGTTCATTTGTACCTTCCAAATGTATTGAATGCATGCTCGCTTTACTTAGACAACGAGCAGTCCGTGGTTCCTGAGTGTGTTGTTGGAGACCTTCCTGAGCAACAACCTGGTGAAGGCAAGTGTCCTCTAACCTATTATGTCCTACATACTTTATGATTCACTGTCCTGCATTACTTTATGAAACCTAAGGATTGACTAGTTTGTATTCACTTATCCTTGCTTACCTTTTGGGTTATCATGGTTAACCTGTTGCTATTGCCTTAACTTAATCAATGAACATGATGTGAACATTTATGATACGATACTGTTATCCTGATTATGTGAATGATCTTGTGATACCTTAGGGGACTCAGGCCTTTTTCTTGAGTACCTCTCCGTAAGGACCTGTTCATGGAGTGACCACCCGGGATAACAGTACAACCATGAGGGTGGAATGGGACGCCCTTAGCTGATTAATTAGATGAACCTAGGGGTGTAGTTGGCTTTGCTAGAGGGTCGTCAATGGGGGTCGGGGCGTAGTGCTCGCTCTACCAAGGTTGGGGTGTAGAGGTTCTTTTGATTTGGTTTTGTTAGTCACCCACCTTGGGGAGGTGTACTACGTTTGTATGACTGGCGAAACCTAACGAGCAGCTATGCACCAGGGGAGTCTTTGTAAAGGCTACGTAGTGTATCCGTGGCCATTCACCTTGGTAGTGAAGATCAGGTCTGTACAACCCAGGCTGGAAAGGGATCACGACTTGTGGGTAAAATGTACAACCTCTGCAGAGTGTTAAAACTGGTATATCAGCCGAGCTCACGGTTAAGAGCAGCCTTAGGATCCTCTTTGATTAGAAGAACTTTGGATAGTTTTATGATGATGATTAACAATGATGATATAAAATCCGATCTCTGGTATTTCCTCTTTTGAGGAGGTACTTTTGGGTAATAACTAGGTTTATTACTAAAAGTTGGCTCTACTAATAATAATAAATACTTGACTAACCTAAAAGCAACTGCTTAACCTCAACTCCATATACAACTAGTCCACTTTAGCCAAACGGGATATTTGCTGAGTACGTTGATGTGTACTCACCCTTGCTTTACACACCACCCCACCCCAGGTTGTCCCCACTGTACTCAGTACTCAGGAGGTGATGCTGGCAACATGGAAGATATCGAGGAGTTTCAGGACTACGATGAGTTCTAGTTCTTTCTTAGTGGCAAACCCCCAGTCAGCTGCCTGTGTAGGCTTAGCTTCTACGTTTCACATTTCCGCACTTTGATGATTATGTTGAATAATGGTTATGTATTAGACTCTGTGGATGTCTTGGACATCTTGATGTAATAAAGTACCTTCCGCTATTTATTTCAATCATTGTGTGATGATGTCGAATTATGTAATCGTTGTGTATGTGCGTTTCTGATCCTGGCACTACATGGTTCGCATTCAGTTTACCTTCCAAAACCGGGTGTGACATAAGTGGTATCAAAGCCTTGCTGACTGTAGGACCGCTAACCTAGACTAGAATTAATGGTCGCTCTAAGGACTATAGACCCCTACTCTTACCTTGACCTCAATGTCTTTTCAAAAGATGGTCATCTTGACCAATTCTATGTTGTTTACTCATCTCAAAAAGTTTTGTCTCACTTTTCTATCTATTTACTTTCTGGTCTCATAGTTCTACTCTTACTCTTGTGCTTACGATGTCTTTTGTAGATGGCTCGTCTTAGGTGCACTGCACGTAAGTCTGTGATCCCCTTTTTGCCTTCTCGCCTGGCGGAGCGTCCACTGCATCGCACGGTGTTAGGTCAGTCCAGTCAACTGGAGAGACTGCATCGTCGCCTGCACGAGGAGCAGGAGCGCCGATGCCAGGAGCAGGAGCAGGAGCAGCAGGACTCTTCCCCCTTGCCTTAGCAAGAGGTGGAGTCTGAGAGGCCGCCTTCTCCTGCACCTCAGCCAGAGATGCCGCCTGCACCACCATAGGGCATCCCGGTTGCTGGAGGAGACCCTGACGGAGATGGAGACGACGACGACGCCAGTGGCAGTTCGAGCCATGGCACGGAGCTCTCGGAGGAGCCAGAGCCGGAGGGATGGATCGCTAGACCCATCACTCGTGACGCTGCTCGCAGGTGTCACTTCCACGACGCTCTCGATACCCTGTTGCGTCGGGCCTTCGACCGACACACTTGGTCTATCGAGTACCGTTGTGTAGTCTACCAGCATCATCACGGGCTATACCCGGACCAGTGGGAGGCTACTTGCTTGGTGCGCCGCTCGGACGATGATCTCCGGGGTGCAGAGGCCTTCTCAGAGCACTATTCTATTACTGAGAGGGATATTGCCGAGGCAGCCAAGCAAGATGCAGCACGACGGGCACTTTCTCAGTATTGCTCGTTGTTCAGCGGGGTAGCTGACGGCCTTGACCTGAAGTACTACCCTCGCCGTTCGACCGGTAGTGCTGGAGGTGTGATTGTCTCGCTAGTGGGTGAGGGCAATCCCAGGCTGAACATCATGGTCAATCTGGTCGTCATGCTCAACACAGAGTTGGACCACGCCCTTGATGAGTTGGGCAAGGTTCAGGCGGAGGTTGTGGAATTGCATGCTGAATGCGCGGCACGCCACTATCTGGATGGTGGTTCTCCCGCCCCTGTCGGGATTCAGCACCCTTACCATTCACCGCCCCGTGGTCGCTTCGACTATGGTACCCTAGACTACAGGACCCAGATAGATTTGGATCCCTAGATCGACAGAGTCGGAGTCTGTAATAATTCTTAGTGCAGTGTCTCAGTCTAATTAGTCTTAGTTCGAGTTAGTTTGCTTATCTTATGTTGGATGCTTGTTATGATGGACATATAATGAAGTTGGATCTTTGTAATGATTGTCACCAAGGTGTGGGTATCCCCTACAACTTGGTGTAGTTATTAATAAAGTCAGTTATTTAGTTGGGTAATCCCTTTCCTCTTTATCTGAGAAGCTGTCAGTGAAGATGGTCAATTGTTCAGTGCAGTGGAGATTTTATATACATCTTTTCTTATGCTAAAAGACTGCAGAGTCAGATCTGATATGTGTGTGATTCCTACAGATGTCTGAAAACAGGCGTAGAGGTGCGAGGCGTGCACAGCCAGAACAGCGGGCACCCCAAGAGGAGGCAGCTCCACAGCAGCAATTGCCACCACCACCCCCAATGACCATTGAGCAGATGTTCTTGATACAGACCCAAGCAGTCCAGGCAATTGGTCAGACATTAGCAGCGATGCAGCAAGTTCAGCAGCAGCCACCATCACCTCAGCCTCCAGTGCAAGTCCAGATGCCACAAGTGCCCAGGGACAAGCGGGCAGAGTTCATGAGGGGCCATGCCCCAGTTTTTGCCCACTCTGCTGATCCCATGGACGCGGAAGATTGGCTACGTACCGTGGAGCGTGAGTTGCACACTGCCCAGTGCAACGGTCGTGAGAAGGTGTTGTATGGTCCCCGATAGCTGAGGGGAGCAACATAGTCTTGGTGGGAGTCTTACCTCGCCACCCATGCCAACCCTGAAGCCATCACTTGGGAGGAGTTCAGGGACAACTTCCGTCGCTACCATGTGCCCGAGGGACTGATGATAGTGAAGAAGGAGGAGTTTCTCGCTTTGAAGCAAGGTCCCCTGTCCGTCAGTGAGTACAGGGACAAGTTTCTGCAGCTGTCACGTTATGCCCCAGAAGATGTCAACACAGATGCCAAGAGGCAGTTCCGCTTTCTAAGAGGATTAGTTGACCCCCTCCACTACCAGCTGATGAACCACATCTTCCCTACCTTCCAGCATTTGATCGACAGAGCAATCATGATAGAAAGGAAGCGTCGGGAGATGGAGGACAAGGAATGCAAGATTGGTGGACCTCAGGTTGGGAGTAGCAGCCATCCTCGCTACTCAGGCAACCCACCTCAGCAATTCAAGCAAGGTCACCAGTACCAGCACCAGCATCAGCGTCAGAACCAGCAGTAGCAGTACCAGAGGCAGTTTCCTCAGCAGCAGCAGCAGTACCGTCAGAATAGCTAGCAAGGAGGAAATCAATACCAGCGTCAGAGCAACCAGGCAGCCCGTCTTCCTACCCCAGCAACCAACCAGACCAACCAAGCAACGCCAGCTCAAGGAGGAAGTCGTGCATGTTTTCACTATGGTGAACAAGGCCATTGGGAGAATCATTGCCCAAAGAAAGCAGCTCAGCAGCAGCTAGCTCCCAATGCCCCAGTTAGGCAGAATGCAATGCAGCAAGAAAGCAACAACCATGGGCAACCTCGTGCCCAGTATGGAAAGGTGAACCACTTGGAGGCCAACACAGTCTAGGAGACTCTAGGAGTGGCACTAGGTACGTTCCTAGTCGAGTACCATTCAGCAAATGCCTTATTTGATACTGGAGCAACGCATTCTTTTGTGACTGCAACATGGGTAGAATCACATAATATACCAGTAGCACTCGTGTATCCACCTATGAGGGTTAGTTCAGTTGGTGGAAGGACCCAAACGGATAGATTTTACCCTAGTGCAAAGGTTCAAATAAGGGGGATAGTGTTCCCCACTGATTTAATAGTTATGGGTAACCAGGATACAACTATAGATGTCATCCTAGGGATGAATTGGCTAACCAAGTATCAAGCCAGTCTTAGTTGTGATAAGAGAACAGTGAAGTTAGTGTCCCCATCAGGAGAAGAAGTGTTAGTAGAGTTGGTCTTGTCAGAACCCAGAAAAGGGAGATGTCACCAAGTCACTGCTCACATTGAGGAGATTAAATCATCAGAGGCTATCAGTGTAGTATTAGATTTCCTAGATGTGTTTCCCGAGGAGTTACCAGGTATGCCACCTGAGAGGAAGGTTGAATTTGCCATAGAGCTTATTCCAGGCACCGCCCCTATTTTTAAGAGAGCCTATCGAGTGTCCGGAATAGAGTTGGTGGAACTCAAGAAGCAAATTGATGAGTTGTTAGAGAAAGGCTACATCAGACCGAGTACTTCGCCTTGGGAAGCCCTAGTGTTGTTTGTGGAGAAGAAGGATGGCACAAAGAGGATGTGCATCGATTACCGATCCTTGAATGAGGTTACTATCAAGAACAAGTACCCCCTACCCAGAATTGAAGATTCATTCGATCAGTTGAGAGGAGCTAGTGTGTTCTCAAAGATAGATCTAAGGTCAGGCTACCATCAGTTTCGAATCCGACCTTCAGATATACCGAAGACAGCATTTATCACCAAGTATGGACTGTATGAGTTCACGGTCATGTCATTTGGTTTGACGAATGCGCCAGCTTACTTCATGTACTTGATGAACAGTGTGTTCATGGACTACCTCAACAAGTTCGTGGTGGTATTTATTGATGACATTCTTATATATTCCCAGAATGAGCAAGAGCATGAGGAGCATTTGAGGAAAGTACTCCAGAGGCTACGAGATTGTCAGCTGTATGCCAAGCTTAGCAAGTGTGAGTTCTGGATCAGTGAAGTCCTATTCTTGGGTCATATTATAAACCGAGAAGGATTGGCTGTGGATCCAAAGAAGGTAACAGCTGTCTTGGACTGGAAAGCACCAAAAGATGTTCGAGGAATCAAGAGTTTCATCGGAATGGCCGGTTATTATCCGCGTTTTATCGAAGGTTTCTCCAAGATTGCCAAACCAACGACAGCCTTGCTGGCAAAGAAGGTTGAGTTCAAGTGGACCCCAGCATGCCAGAAGTCCTTTGAGACATTGAAGGAGAAGTTGACAACAACACTAGTACTGATTCTGCCAGATGTTCACAAGCCATTCTCAGTGTATTGTGATGCTTTGTACACCGGACTGGGATGTGTGTTGATGTAGGAAGAGAGAGTAGTGGCATACTCATCCCGATAGTTGAAGATTCATGAGAAGAACTATCCTACTCATGATCTGGAGTTAGCAGCCGTGGTTCATGCATTGAAGACCTGGAGGCATTATCTTTATGGGCAGAAGTGTGATACCTACACGGACCACAAGAGCCTCAAGTACATATTCACTCAGTCAGAGTTAAACATGAGGCAGCGAAGATGGCTAGAGTTGATCAAAGATTATGACCTGGAGATTCATTATCACCCAGGCAAAGCAAATATAGTTGCAGATGCTCTTAGGAGGAAGAGTCAAGTCAATATGTTGGCCGCTCACCAGATGTCGTATGAGCTAGCAAAGGAGTTCGACAGATTAAGTCTCGGATTTCTGAACAACACTCAAGGAGTGACAATTGAGTTGGAACCCACTTTAGAGCAAGACATCAGGAAAGGTCAGAAGGATGATGAGAAGATCAACGAGATCCAGTAGCTGATCATAGATGGAAAAGGTAAGGATTTTCGTGAGGATGCAGAAGGAGTAGTATGGTTCAAGGACAGACTGTGTGTTCCCGACATCAAATCGATCCGGGAAATGATTCTCAAAGAAGCCCATGAGACAGCATACTCTATACACCCTGGTAGTGAGAAGACGTACCAAGACCTGAAGAAAAGATTTTGGTGGTACGGTATGAAAAGGGAGATAGCAGAGTATGTGGCTGTGTGTGACAGTTGTCAGAGGATTAAAGTAGAACATCAGAGACCTGCAGGTTTGTTGCAACCATTGTAGATCCCTCAGTGGAAATGGGATGAGATCGGAATGGACTTTATAGTCGATTTGCCCGCACTCGTACTGGTTATGACTCTATCTGGGTAGTGGTGGACTGTTTGACAAAGGCGGCCCATTTCATACCAGTCAAGACCACCTACAACAGTGCGGTGTTGGCCGAACTATGCATGGCTCGGATTGTGTGCTTGCATGGCGTTCCAAAGAAGATAGTATCAGATAGAGGCACCCAGTTCACCTCTCATTTTTTGCAGCAGTTACATGAAGCCTTGGGCACACATTTGAAGTTCAGCTCAGCTTACCCCCCACAGACAGATGGTCAAACAGAGAGAACCAATCAGATCCTGGAGGATATGTTGAGGGCTTGTGCTTTGCAAGAAAAAATAGGTTGGAACAAGAGATTACCATATGCAGAATTCTCTTACAATAACAGCTATCAAGCCAGCCTGAAGATGTCACCATTTGAAGCGCTTTATGGGAGGAATTGCAGAACTCCACTGCATTGGGATCAACCTGGTGAAAGACAGGTGTTCGGTCCAGATATTTTGTTTGAAGCCGAAGAGAACATTAGAATGGTCCGAGAGAATTTAAAGGCATCACAGTCCAGACAGCGAAGCTATGCTGACACTAGAAGAAGAGAACTCAGTTTTGAAGTGGGAGATTATGTCTATTTGAAGGTGTCACCCATCAGAGGAACCAAAAGGTTTGGAGTGAAAGGCAAGCTAGCACCTCGTTATATTGGGCCGTATCAGATTCAAGCCAGACATGGAGAAGTGGCTTATCAACTCAGCTTACCAGAAAATTTATCCGCTATTCACGATGTGTTCCATGTGTCTCAGTTGAAGAAATGCTTGAGAGTGCCAGAGGAGCAGTTGCCAGCAGAATATCTTGAAGTTCGAGAAGATCTGACTTATATTGAGAAACCAACTCAAATTCTGGAGACAGCAGATCGGCTGATCGGGTCACCCGGAGAAGTACCATCTGAATGTGCAAAGTCAAATTGGGCCACCACTCGGAAGAAGATGCAACCTGGGAAAGAGAAGATGAATTGAAAGCCAAGTACCCTGAGCTCTTTTTTAGACAGCCCTGAATCTCGAGGGCGAGATTCTTTTAAGGGGGATAGGTCTATAACACCCTGATTTTGGGGATATAAAATTTCTTTCTAATTATCACCCAAAATCATGTGTTACTCTTCTTTTTCTCACTCTAGGTTTTCTCTCTCTCTAGATTCATTCTCTTTTTTCCTTTTTGATTAGAGATAGCCTAATCTAGTGGAGGTTAATTATTTATTTTTGCCAAAACCTTATGAGTCATGACATGTTGCATCATGCTGAGTTTAAGATATTCTTTGAAGTGTTGCACAAGTTTGAATTTATTTGAATTTGAAACCTAGTTTGAATTTGGATTTGAAAAACCCTATAGAAAAAGAAATGGAAAAGGAATTAGAAAATCTAGAGAAAAAGGAAAAGAGAAAGCAGCCCAGTCAGCCCACTAAACCTAGTCAGGCCGTGCGCAAGCACGCCCACACCGCCTGACCGGCGAACCCCGCATGTCAGCGGCAGTTCTCCCTCGCGCGCGCCCTCCCTCTCTCGCTCGCTGCCCAGTGGGGCCGATCTGTCGGTGCTAGTTTCCTTCGCCCGTGCGCTCTCTCTCTCTCTCTCTGTCTCACGGGCTCGGATCGACAGTCGCTGAGCCATTGCCCCGCGCACACCTTTCTTCCCTCTCTGCATCGTGGGCCAGCCCTGTTAGTTCCGCCTTCTCCGCGCTCGCCGTGGACCGGCACGTGCGCACTCACGCACGTCACCAGGTTTCTCGGCCACGATGCCGCCCACACGCCCAACTCCCTTTATAGAGCCCTGCCAGTGCCCCACGCACACCCCTCACCTCATTTTGCCTAGCTTCACCCTCTCTCGTGCTCTGCCCTCGCCGCCAGCCACCGTCGGAGACCCGCGCCCTCGTTCCTGGCCATCCAGCTCGCTGGAGACCGCTCCAAGCCTCCCCGAGCTCCACCCCGAGGTGAGACACCCGTCCCCGTGCTCAATTTCCCCTATTGCGCCCTGTGTTCGGCAAATTTCACCTTCACCGGCGCTCGGCCGCGGCAGTCCGCCGTGCTTGCGTGGTGGCCGGCCGATTTAGCCTGGTCTAGTTCATCGGAGTAGGCCCCAGTGTCACCCCTGCCTCTGCTGAAGTTAGCCAAGGCCTTAGCGCGCCTTAAGCCCCCTCCTCGTGGCCAGAATGGCTCACCGGACTTTCTCTGGCCCGCCCGAGACCTTCTCACCGGCGTTCTCCCCTCTCTGCCCATGGATTCATGGCCTCTTCCCCGCCATTGAGTTCGCTGTGGTGCCCTCTCCCTCTCTGCCCAACTCCAGCGACCCTGGAGCCACCCTAGCTTGCGCCTGCCTCAACTCCGGCGACCTCACTGCCACGGAGAGGAGCAGCATCGCTTCGCGCACGTCTGTTTCCCCGGTCTGATTTCCCTGCATCCGATCTTGATCGAATGGCCAAGACCGTGGGATACCGCTTCACGCACGCACACCTGATGCCCTGGCCCGCCTATCAGTGCCACGCACAGCCGCTCATCCTTCCCAGTCTGATTTTCCCCGTCCGATCTTGATCGAACGGCTTAGACCCCCTCGGACCCCCTCCATCCAATCTTGATCGAACGGCCCGGACCCTAGGATACCGCTTCGCGCCCGCGCGCCCTGATGCCCTGGCCCACCTGTCAGCGCCCAAGTCCTCTAGCGCTGGGCTCGCTCGGTCAGTGCACCCTCCCCCTCTGTCGCTGACACTCCCTGGCCCGCCTGTCAGTGCTCGCCCGCCCACGCGCTCGTGCCCTCAGCCGTAGATCTAATCTCAGCCATTGGTTTTAGATCTGACGGTTAGATTCACCTGATACCCCTTCGCGTGGTAGTTTTCTTAAAGAGACCCTCGGTTTATTAAAATCAACCCGTCGTCCCTAGTTTTTGCACGCAAGCCCCTGTAGTCTTGCAGATTTAACTCTGTACTTTTAAATATTCACAGAATTAGCCCTGATTTCATATTTTGAATTCCCAAACTTGTTTATTTCATAACTTTTGCATATGAACTCCAAATTTAGTGATTCAAATTGCAAAATGTTCATAGAATTATTCTCTGTTTAAATAAAATGGTTTCACTTACTGTCTACACATTATAATTTTTATGATTGAATATGAACTAATATAGATGTAGTTCTATTTATTTAATAAAATAAATAAAAGGATAACCTTAGAGATTTAATCATGTTTAAACTTGTGAGATTAATGATAGGTATTGCCTTAGTTCACCTCTGTTCTAAATTATAGGTCACAATAAAATAAATTGATCTATGATTATGTACTTGTAAATAACACTTAGGGAAATAGTAAACTATTTTCAAATAAAGTTAAGGTATGTTATAGTTTATGTTATACTTTGAATTCATTGTCCCTTATGTAGTATTGTGTCTTTTTAAGATGTGTTCCAATGTTCGTACCTGTTTGGTGTGATGTTCATTTGTACCTTCCAAATGTATTGAATGCATGCTCGCTTTACTTAGACAACGAGCAGTCCGTGGTTCCTGAGTGTGTTGTTGGAGACCTCCCTGAGCAACAACCTGGTGAAGGCAAGTGTCCTCTGACCTATTATGTCCTACATACTTTATGATTCATTGTCCCGCATTACTTTATGAAACCTAAGAAATACAACAAAACAGGAAACCTAAAATCAAGTACTAGAGTTATTACATAAATCAGAGTTTTTCAAGTAGCTGACATAAGTTCACAAAATAAATTGTAGCGGATAATCAATATCGTCGAAAGCGAGGAATAGGGCAAGGCCTAGCCCACTACTCCTCCTGCTCCTCTCCTGCCGGAGCAGCATCCCACTCGATCGTCCAACCCGGTGGCAGGGTGGTAGGCCAAGTCACACCATCAAACATATCCTAAAGCGTACCTGCAAAGATTATGCCACAAGCAACGCTGAGTATACTAATACTCAGCTAGACTTACCCGGTGTGAGGAAACTACTCCTCTACCTCTAGACCATGCAACTGTTTGGCTGAGGGGTTTGGTTTGCCAAAAGCACTAGCTGAGTCTAAAAACAAGTTTTAGCTTTTCAATTTCTAGCATCATTATCTTAGCTAAGTTTGCTCCTTCTAAGCATACATGGTAACAAGCATTTAGTACAAACAACAAGTTATCTCATGTAAACCTCATTTCACTTCTTACTCAATGTAGTACAAGGGGTCAAGCAGTCTTATTAGCTACGAGAAGTAGAATATTTGAATCGAGTTTTTAAACCTTGCAAGGTAAACCTAAACACACGACATGTAGGGGCACTCCGTCCCCACACACGTCAACCATCCCCATCGATCCCCCGTTCGCGGCTAGGGCTCACCGCCTTGGCATACAATGCTCCACTGACTCCGGCTGCTGCCGTGCAGTGACCACACTTGTACCCACCATAGCTAGCATGGGAGACCCAGTCTCAGGTCGCGTGAGGGGTAAAGTCCGCGCCTGGCTTCACTCAGGTACTAGGTTTACTGGTTACCATATTTCCCGACATGTGCTTAGTATGTTCAAACGCTTGATTCAGGTATCCACACATTAATCCTTAGTTCATTTTCCCGTCTTAAAGACAAGGCATCCTCCCTGGATCTAAGTCCATAGACCATCATAGATCCCATATTCAAGATGAATACAATCAATTCCTGACCTCGAGCGAGTGCTAGAAAAATCACTCGACTTCTACCGAGATCCTAATTAGCATAGCAACTATTCGACCTAGCATACTAGTATCCATCGCAAAAGGAATCCTGAGTTCATGCAACTAGATGTTTCAAACAACTCCTACACTTAAGTGCACATTACAAACCTACAAACATTAAGTGTCGTAAAATAGCATATATAAAAGGTTATGCATAAAACCGAGGCTTGCCTTCAATTGCTGGGGCTGCGGGGAGATCCCCGATGGCAGTCTCGAAAGCTTGCTCCTGGTCTTCCCCGTGGACAGCTCCTTGCTTAGGGATGAGCACGTACTCTTCGTCAGCGAGATTGCAATCTAATGAATGCAACGAGTAAGATACATGCATGGCATGATATGCAATTTAGCAACTAAAATTGGAGGGGGAATGATCAATTTAATATGGAGCTTAAGCTCATTATTTAAGATTTTTGTGATACATTTAGCAAATTAGGGTCAAGTTTGGTTAAGCTAATTGGTAGCTCACTATGATGTTCCACTGACTTCTTTTTAATGTCTTAGTGATAGTTTTATTAAGATTCCTAGCTGAATTTATTGGGATGAGATTCATTATTCTCTCTACTTTATCTCTATTTCTCTTATGCTTTTGAGGTGAGTTTGAACTACAAAGTAGCCTTATAAATTTCCAAAAATTCTGCAAAACTTACAGTGGCTTCTCACTGGTGTATAACTCTCTGTCTCAAAATTTGAGGCTTAAAAAGTGAGTGGTCTTCTCCGTATAAAATTATCAAATATTAGGGCAGAGGGGGTGTTTTGAACTACAACTCCCTTTTTACAGTGGGTTATTCTCTAAGACTTATTTTTGCTGGCATTTAGATGCTATAACATGACTTTGTACAAATTTTTAGCCACTAACACTTATCAGTTATTTTTATTATGATTTTCTAAAGTTTCTAGCCAAAGGGGTGCTTTCTACTACCACTATATTTTTGAAAAATATCAAACAACAAATTTCTAATTTTTCCTATCTTCTTCTTTGTGCAAGAGCAATCATTCTAAGTTTTGGTAACATTTTGCTTAAGGGAGAGGGTGGTAGGAATTTTTTGAATTAAATGGCCTTTTTCATGAAGTATTGGCAATGGGTATTACTTTGTAGGTTTGAATAGGTTTTACATTTTTCTCTAGGGGTTTATTCTCTTCTAACATGATAAAAGTTTATTTGCCCACTGTTGCACACTTCTTGGCTTACTTATGATTTAATTGGAATATAGCTCAATTCCAAGTTTGATTTGTTCAACCCACATAAAATGTTGGGCTGGGGTATTTATCATTTTTGGAGTGGTGTCCTAGTGGTTATAAGTCTATTGAATGTTTCTTACCAATTTTGGAATTGCTCTTATATTTTTCATAATGGCCCTTCTGGTTTTATTAGTGCCTAATAAAACATTTCACCTTGGATTTGTTCTGGACTAGGGTTCCCTCTATTTTTCCTAGGTTCTTTATTACTTAAGTGGACTAGGAAAAATATTTGCATCCACTGTTCATTATTTTCTAGAACCTTTCTCATTTTCCTAGGGTTTGGGCAAATGTGGCTTTTAATAAATAACCTTGTCTAAATCTTCAGTACTGGGGTGCTCACTATTTTTAAACAGTGTCTAAGTGGGGATTATACTTCTACAAATTTTCTTAAGTTCAGCACAAAGGCATAACTAATTTTTTCCTTTTAATAAGGTTTGGTCAGTTTCTTTAATTAATTCCAAACTCTAGAATTTAAAACAGCAAGCATAGAGTTCAGTATTTTTATGTGATAGTTCATAATATTTTGAATCCAGCAAAATTGGTTTGACTAAATTTGGTGGAATATTTCTCAAGATATGAATTTTCTAAGTTCTCTGCTGAATTTAAAAATAATAACAGAAAATGGATAAAGGAAAAATAGTTTAGCACTAGGGTCCCTGGCGAAAGGTTTCAAGTTTCATTGCAGACAGGTCCTCGGGTTACTTTTCACATGAGTCTCTAACTACGCAGAAAACCCCCTAGGGTTCTGCTAAATCCAACCCGCAGTCCTTCTCCCAAATAAACAGTAACCACAGCGGAGGAAAGGGCAGAGGGGCTTACCGGTGGCGAGATTGCTCCAGTGAGAGGTCGGGTGAGGTCCGAGAGTCTCTGGCGATCACGTCGAGGTGTGGATCGCTGATGATGGTGGTCGGAGTAGGTCGGTCCACGTGCGCAGGCGGGGGAGCTCGTCGGCGGTGAGGAATCCGGCCTAACCAGGGCGCGATAGATCAATTAAATGGGTCAGGGAGCTTCACCAGAGATCAAGGAAGGTGTGAGCGCGAGGAATTTGAGAATGGCACCAGATTGCTCGGTCTACGCGCGGCCACGGGCAACCAAAGTCCGGCGAGGACGATCTTGGGTCTCCGGTGAAGTTCTGCCGGGTCCGAGAGCTTGGAAAGCTTCACGGGCCACTGGAAAAGCTGACCGAGGGACAGGCGCAGCTTGGACGCGGCTGGAGCGAGCTGGCCGAGGCTTGGGCAGTGATGGCGGGCAGAGGAGAGCTCGCCGGAGCTAAGGGAGGGGTGTCGGGCCAGCGAGGGTGAGCGTGGGGTGAGGTGAGGCGCGCCCGGGGGAGGTTTTAAAGGCACGGGCGAGCGCAGCCGAGGGGAGGCTCTAACAAGCGCTTGGGGCGTGCGCAGGCGAGCGCCAGTGCGCGCTCTGGCGTCTGGCACAGCATCGAGCACGAGGCAGCGCAGAGAGAGGTCGTGTTCAAGCACGGATTTGTTCCAAATCTTTGAGATTATGGCCATGATCTCGTTGAGATATCTCTTCCCCTAACATTCCTTTGTCGTTTGTGTGTGGAGGCTTGTAGGTTTCGCTGACTGGATCAAGAGATATGGAGGGGTGAAGTTAGGTTTGTCTCACTGTCGAGCACAGAGAGAAGATCCCGGTTTAACATGTCCAGAGCACGCGTCCCAATGCCATCTTCTGGTATGAGGTAGAGGGGTTAGTTAGACACATTTTTGTCAATGGGAGCTTAGAGTTTTGAGATAGAGATCAAGGTGAACGCACTCGGTTTTGGTTCAAAGGCTGAAAATTCAGAAATCTGAATTTCAGATTTCCCCATTAAACCTCCACTTGAATGGCTTGCTTGGAGTTTTTAACAACAATTTTGGCCAAACTTTTATAATCTTTATTGCAGCTTAGTTAGTGTATTTCAATTTTTATAATTGGCCTAAGTCATGATTTCATGTTTTTCATGGTCTTTTATCCCTTTTCTCCCTTTCTACTTAAGTGGCTTATTTAGGGTTGGTATTAGGGTTTCAACATTTTCCCCCTTTTTTGAAAACCTCATTTGTTTTAGGCATGATTCTTTAGATATAAACTTAGTGGGTCTTTTATTCTTAAGTTGATTTGGTGCTTCTTGCTCAATTTGGCTTACATGAAATGATGGCACTAGAGTTAGTATTGAGAAGAACCCTAGGTGACACTGGGTGTCACAGCCTTCCCCCCTTAAAGGAATCTCATCCCAAGATTCGGGTCGGAGTCCTCCCGGTGGTGAAGCGAAGGGTTAAGGCTTGCTTGAAGTGGGTGCTTTATTCATTAAGGTTCTTCTTTTCTTCGAATGTCATCCTCTTTGCAACTTCAAAAGGAAGTCCTTTTAACTTTGGTCTTATAATTAACTCGTTCTTTTTTAAGATAATTTTTCTTATGTTTTGATTTAAAGGGCAGGGGAGGGGTTGGGCATGATTACGTACCAATTTTCGTAGGTAGACAATCGGGAAAGTTGGAACGCAGAAATTCCTCAGTCTCCCAAGTAGCCTCTTCCTATGAGTGATTACTCCATTAGATCTTATACATCTTGATCGATTTAGCCCGAGTTGATCTTTCTTTGCAATCCAGAACCTTGGAAGGGTACTCTTGGTACGATAGATCTTGTTCTATCTCCAATTCTGGTCCTGCTATGATCTCGGTCGGCAATCAAACACATTTGTTCAGCTGGGATACATGGAACACATTGTGGATGGCAGACATTTTTGGAGGTATCTTAAACTTGTATGCCACGGGTGAAAGGGGAATGTGCCCTTGGGCCATTTCTATAAGATTTTGGTGATTTAGTGCTTCACACAAAATGCCTTGAGTGATATTTGTGCCAAAGACTCAAGAAGTGCAAATCAAGATTAAAGGTATGTTTCTAGACCTAGTACATTGTTTTGAAGACTAATGTATTGTGTCTAAGTGCTAGAAACAGGAGAAATCGTTTTGGAGATAAGTTGGCTATGTTCAGCCAAAGGCTGCTCGGTCTGGGTGCACCGGACAGTGTCTGGTGGTGCAACGGACAATGTCTGGTGTGCCAGGACCAGTCCAGGTGAACAGCCTGCTCTCAGGTCTCGACGGCGGCGTACGGCTATAAATCACCGGACTGTCCGGTGAGGCACCGGACTGTCCAGTAAGTCGTCTGCGGCGAACTCGCTGCTCTCGGGAACCAAGTCAACAACGTACGGCTATAATTCACCGGACTGTCCGGTGAGGCACTGGACTGTCCAGTGAGCCAACGGTCGGGCGCGCCAACGGTCGGGCGCGCAATCCGCGCGTGACGCGTGGCCGAGCCAACGGTCAGATGGGGGCACCGGACTGTCCGGTGCGCACCGGACAGTGTCCGGTTGTAAGGCCCAAAATATGTATAGGAAAAAATAATAAAATAAATATATGAAGAGATAAAATAGTAAATTCAGAAATCTCGAATTAAACTTGAGTACTGAGAATCAAGAACTGAAATTTTGAAACCAAGAATTATATTAGAAAAGAGGTAATAGAAAGGTTTTCTATTCAACAAAACGATTATTCATTTCATTGAATGATACACTATAAGCATTTAATTACATATTTACATAAATATTAAACTTAGATGACCCAAGTCGGGACTAGATTTTTCTTTTAAGTCTAACACATAAAATTCAAGTCTCAGAAAAAAAAATAAAAAATAGGGAGCTTTCCTATTTAATTTAATAAATGTTTCCTTCACCAATATTACATATAGAAGCATAAACAATAAAATAAGGTAATAAATAAATATTCTACTTTTGCATTCATACTGGGAATTATTTGAATGATTTCATATGGTCTAGAAACCAAATTTGAATAAAGTTTGAACTTGTAGTTTGCAATAAAACAGAAAATAGAAACAGGAAAAATAAATAACAAAAGAAAAAGGAAAAGAAACCACTTATACTCGCACTGGTCCGATTTCTTTCCCTGCCGGCCCAATTGAGGATTGCACCCGCGCAGCCCAATCCGCCCTCTTTCCCTTTTCTTTTTGTTGTGGTCACTTACAAGTGGGGCCCACTTCGTCAGCCATTCCGCTACACACTCGAGCTCGTGTTAACGCCTGCCTCATTGTTGCGCTCGGCCCACCTACACACGATTCCCGGCCCATGTGATCTGCGCGCTGCGCGGCCCAACTATTGTGCTATCTCCAATCCCTAGCCGCCAGACTGCTTGGCGCGGCGCTCCCATGCATGCTGCGCGGACTGCTTGGCGGGACCCAGTCACCGGCCACTACTCCTCCTCCTCCCAACGAACGCCGTGCATGGCGGAGTCACGCCAAGGTCGCGCGATCCATTGCTGTGCACGATCCCACTTCCCTCGCCTATTTAGAAAACTACGGCCGAAGCCTCCTCTTTCTACTCCTTCTTGCTTCTCGCGATCGCCACCATAGAACGACCTCGGTGCTCGCCGGAGCGGCGATCGCGTGGAAGTGGGAGAAAGGCCCGGGTCGTCGCCAGCGAGCTGCGCCATTGACATGGGGACTCAGTCGTGGGCTGCTGGGCGGAAGCAATACCCTCGCCAAGAACCGAGGAACTGCGTGTGGGAGAGGGCCGCCAACCTCGTTCTCGCGAAGGGCCGACGCTGGGTCGCGGCGTGCTTCTCTGATGGACGGTGACTTCTCGTCGGTGCACGCAGTGAGTATCCTCCCTGTTCGTAGGTTACATGCATTCGTGATGTCGTTAGGCACTAGTTTCGTGCGAGGTCTGGCGCCGTGGCGCTACAGGCGCTCCTCACCGGCGTGGCACCTTCGTAGGCCGTGCGCGGTGGTCTGGGTGCCGCGCCAGGAACCTTGGGGCGATCGTAGGCGTGGCGCGGTCGGGGCATAGGAATCACCAGTGCTGTGGTGGAGGTCGGCAGCGGTAATGGCACGTCCGCGGTGGGAGCGCTGGAGCGGTCGGCTAAACCAAGCGCGCAACTCCCAGTATTCGCGCCGCCGCATAATGGGCCGCCGCCACCGCTGTCCGGCGTGTGGAAGGGTGAACGGGTGGTGTTTAGCCCTGGTCGTTGATATATCGGTTTGTGGCCAAGATTAAAAAAACAAGTCACAACTCTCCGCCGATGAAAACTAAACCCTAGGATTAGATCCGATGGCTGGGGTAAGTAGTCGTCGTGGCATGTTCTCGACCGTGGATTTCGGGATCCAAGAGCCAATAGGGCATACCGGTCCACGTAATGCTTGGATTTAATCCCGCGCGTCCAACCCTGATCCAACGGCCCGAATTTCTCCATACCCCTTCGGCCCAACCTTTTTGTTAAAGAGCCCCTAGCCTTTTTATGAATGAACCCGCGGTCTATAAGCAGTATAGGGAGATTTAATCTATACCCCTGGAACTTACATTTTAGCCCCTGTAAAACCACATAATTATGCGCGCCATCCAGAAAAATAGAGAAAAGGGGAAATTAATATTAGAAATTGATTTGTAGTATTAAAATAAATCCAAAAACTTGTATAATTCATATTTAATTCATATTAGGTCTAAATTGACCCATTCCAGTTTCTATAATTTTGTAAGATTATTGTTTATCAATTAGTGCCATTGTTTTGACATGAAAGTCACATTAAGATTTATATCCTATTTAATCTTGTACAAAACACATAAAATCTTTAGAAATTCATAACTTAAAATCTATGATTACGATTTGATCCGTTCTAGTTGCGTTAGTCTCGTATGAATATTTACTATACAATAACAACATTTATCATACCATGTCTTATTCTTTTGTAATTAGATCTTTATTTAACTTGTATTGGTTAGTTTCGTTGAACTACTTATCATTATAATCTACTAGAATATAATCTATGGTCAATTTATAACTTATATTTAAGTTGAGATAATTATTTATATAATAACCTCTCATATGATTTATATTAACCAAATTATAATATAGTTTAATATTTTAATCACATAGATCTTTTATAAAATCATAACTCCTTAATCGTAACTCCGATCTTAGTAGTTCTCGATCCCGCGATCTTGTGGCAACGCGTAGATCATTATTATGCAGTATGTTCTTATGTTTGGTGTGATGTTAATTTTGTCCATACCATGTTTGTTTGTATTGCTACGACTAGCGGTGAGGTCACGAGGATCTGAAGAATCACCCTGGTAACTGGAATCTCAAGTGCCAGGCAAGTTGTGCCCTTGATCCACTTTTGTTACCCAATAATATTCTTTATTATCACTATTTAATGCATAGGTTTAATTTTGATGGGACCCAATAGGTCACCCTAGTCTGCTTATCATTTTCCCTTGTTTATCCCTGAATCAATTTGGGTAGTTATGTTATTGCTCTATATGGTTTTGGGATTAATATTTCATTATATCCATGTTCCAATTATTCTGTTATGTTATTTATATTCATGATAAGATCATTATGTTAATTGGAACATGGAGCGACCACCCGGGAAAATAGTGCTACCACAAGGGTTTAATGGGACGCCCTTGGCTGATTAACTAGGAAAGCTAGTGGAGGTCTTCCTTACCCGAAACGGGCAAGGGCAGTAGGGGATTGGTCAGTGTAGGGAGGTCCTTGGGTTGACTTTGCTGCGATGGCGGTCAGGCGAGGGATTCCTGCATTGGAGCTTCCTATAAACTGTAGCGGGATTTCTGAAGCTAGTGGAACTTTGTAAAGGCCTCGTAGTGTTACCCTGCCTCGCTTCCTTGGTAGAGGTGTATGGGATTCATGACCCCTTGGCAGATGGGTAACACAGCTTGTGGGTAAAGATGCGCAACCTCTGCAGAGTGTAAAACTAGTATACTAGCCGTGCTCACGGTCATGAGCGGCTCGGACCCTCACATGATTAAATTATGGAACTTAAACTCAATTTGTCATATGCATTTGCATGGGATTATTTGTCAATTTTGTTCTATTATTTATTATGGTTTGGTATTTACTTACATCTAGTAATTGCTAATAAAAGTTAGACCAACATTAAAAGCAATGCTCAGCTTTAACCATTTTCTTTGATAAGCCTTACACTTCATGAACTCCCACCTTTGGTGAGTTCATGCCACATTATTCCCCACAACTTGTTGAGCGATGAACATGTGTGAGCTCACCCTTGCTGTCTCACACCCCCCACAGGAGAAGTACAGGTGGTTCAAGAGGAGCCACATATCGAGGAGTTCGATTCGATCTAGGTCGTCGTCTCCCAGTTGACTTTCTGGCGCCAAGGATAGTTTTTAGATCCTGCTATATTTATATTTTATTTTGTAAGACTTCTGCTATGTAATAAGTACTCTGATTATTGTGACATTTATCTCTATACACTCTGTTATTATATATGTTGTCTTCTTTGGCGCATGTATGAGATGCACCCGGCTTTGTCCCTTAAAACCGGGTGTGACAGAAGTGGTATCAGAGGAATGTTGACTGTAGGACGAAACCTAGATAGAAATGGACAAAATCCTTATCTACTTACCTTACTCTGATTCTTTCTATACTTATCTTGATCTCGTTTCACCTTCTACTGTTCTACTCTGATTAACCTTACCTTTGCTACTCTGATTCTTTCCTAAACTTATCTTAAATCTTTTCTCGTCTATTTCTACTTTACTCTGACTATTCTTACCTTTTCCTTCTAAAGACAGATGTGGATTTCACACTTTCGAAATCCTGTGCCTAAAGTGATCTTTAGGAATAGGAGACCTACTCTTACGAACAAAAACAAAACTATTTTTATAGTTATTTATACGCTTGAGTGCTTGTTCTTATGATACTTGCCTGATTTGGATCTTTGATTGAGTGTGATTAGTTGTGGAGTAATGTCCACAAGTACATCTGCATATACATATAGGCATAAATAGAATTCATAAGATAACTAAACAACTTAGATTATCCACCATTAAAATGTATCTATTTCATAAATATCCCTCTTATCTTAATAGATACATGTTAACTAAAAGACTCTCTCTTATCTTAATAGATCTGTCTCGTGTTAAAATATTCTTTCTTACCTTAATGGTCTATCTTATCTTAAAAGATTCTCTCTTATCTTAATTAAGGTAGATCCATTTTTACATATTCTCTCTTATCCTAAAAGATTCTTTCTTATCTTAATGGATCCATCTGATCTCGAAAAGATTCTATCCTATCCTCATAGATCTAACTAATCTCAAAAGATTCTACCACAATCTTAGAGACTCATCTTATCCTAATAAGCGTACTTATCCACCACCTTGCTTATTTCATAATAGTGTAACAAACATGATCTATTCCAAAATAAAGTTAGTAGATCCTATCCAGTCTAATCTAGTTATATCCAATCTAACCTGTACCCTACCTCATCTGAAGATCTGTTTCTACTAAATCAGGCCCAAGAAGGTTAACCTCGACAATGAAGGATATAAGTAAAAAAAATCTTCGGATGAATCAAAATCCACCACACGGAATAAAAGTCTCCCTTACTTAACTTTCTTTTGCCTCAAATCTGCTCTACACTCACCTAGTAGCTAAAACATGATGTACCCTTGTTTCCTATGCCACACTTGTTAATGGCAAAAACAATTAGGTGCATAAAAATATATACTAGTTGGAAGTCCATTGAAAAAAATATATACTAGAATTTCATAAAGATAAGGTCAGCTTGATATGCTTAACTAAATGATATCCTTAAATAGGATTATGGAATCTAGTGTGATCTAATCCAATGTGGTCTGCTTAAACAGATTAGTGGAATTTGGACCCTTCTAGCCAGGTGTTAACTTAACTTAGCATATTTGACCAACTCAACCATGAGCATAAGAGCTAACCCAACCTTAGAGTCATGATAGATTGTATAATCTATCTATTCCCACCTAACATCAAACAAACTTTTAACTTACATCATGTAGACTAACTCAACTATAGATTCGATCCTACCTTTGGATATTGACCTTATACGACTAGTTACCCCAATCTGGACATAAAACAAAGATTAAGCCCTGCTAAAGAATCTTCAGATCGTAACCAGTTATTAGCCTATACGTTTGCCTGCCAAATAATTTTCCTTGCAAAATTATATTACCATATGATTCTAACTTCGATGGTAAATACCAGGAAGGAAAGATTATCAGACAACAGCAAACAGAAATGAATCCTCCAAATCCTCCACCTGTTGAAATTGATCAAGTGCTTGCCGCCCAAAGGCTGGTAATACAACAATTGACAGACATGATGACCAAAATGCAAAATCAGATAAGACAAGAACGCGAGGAAATACGTCAGGTCTGTTTGGAGATACGTCAAGAAATAAGGCAATCACGGTTGGAAAGACAACAACAACAACAACAACAACCTCCACCGCCACCACCAGCTCCACCAAGCTACATAAACATATATATAAATTACTACTATTTGTAAGATCTAAATGTTACTTTAGTTAGTGATTGGTATGATACTATTCTAGGAGGAATAATAAGGTCTATTTGACCCCATGTGCTACTAATAAATTATGCATCATGCTGAGATTTTTGTTTGTGCATATGTGTTGAGACAATATGAGTATACACCTTTTCCTTACAAATCTCGAGGATGAGATTTCTGTTAAGGGGGGTAGGATTTGTAAGGCCCAAAATGTGTATAAGAAAAAAATAATAATAAAATAAATATATGAAGAGATAAAATAGTAAAGTCAGAAATCTTGAATTAAACTTGAGTACTGAGAATCAAGAACTGAAATTTTGAAACCAAGAATTATATTAGAAAAGAGGTAATAGAAAGGTTTTCTATTCAACAAAACGATTATTCATTTCATTGAATGATACACTATAACCATTTATTTACATATTTACATAAATATTAAACTTAGATGACCCAAGTTGGGACTAGATTTTTCTTTTAAGTCTAACACATAAAATTCAAGTCTCAGAAAAAAAATAAATAATAGGGAGCTTTCCTATTTAATTTAATAAATGTTTCCTTCACCAATATTACATATAGAAGCATAAACAATAAAATAAGGTAATAAATAAATATTCTACTTTTGCATTCATACTGGGAATTATTTGAATGATTTCATATGGTCTAGAAACCAAATTTGAATAAAGTTTGAACTTGTAGTTTGCAATAAAACAGAAAATAGAAATAGGAAAAATAAATAACAAAAGAAAAAGGAAAATAAACCACTTATACTCGCACTGGGCCGATTTCTTTCCCTGCCGGCCCAATTGAGGATTGCACCCGCGCAGCCCAATCCGCCCTCTTTCCCTTTTCTTTCTGTTGTGGTCACTTACAAGTGGGGCCCACTTCGTCAGCCATTCCGCTACACACTCGAGCTCGTGTTAACGCCTACCTCACTGTTGCGCTCGGCCCACCTGCACACGATTCCCGGCCCATGTGATCTGCGCACTGCGCGGCCCAACTATTCGCTATCTCCGATCCCTAGCTGCCAGACTGCTTGGCGCGGCGCTCCCATGCATGCTGCGCGGACTGCTTGGCGGGACCCAGTCACCGGCCACTACTCCTCCTCCCAACGAACGCCGTGCATGGCGGAGTCACGCCAAGGTCGCGCGATCCATTGCTGTGCACGATCCCACTTCCCTCGCCTATTTAGAAAACTACGGCCGAAGCCTCCTCTTTCTACTCCTTCTTGCTTCTCGCGATCGCCACCATAGAACGACCTCGGTGCTCGCCGGAGCGGCGATCGCGTGGAAGTGGGAGAAAGGCCCGGGTCGTCGCCAGCGAGCTGCGCCATTGACATGGGGACTCAGTCGTGGGCTGCTGGGCGGAAGCAATACCCTCGCCAAGAACCGAGGAACTGCGTGTGGGAGAGGGCCGCCAACCTCGTTCTCGCGAAGGGCCGACGCTGGGTCGCGGCGTGCTTCTCTGATGGACGGTGACTTCTCGTCGGTGCACGCAGTGAGTATCCTCCCTATTTGTAGGTTACATGCATTCGTGATGTCGTTAGGCACTAGTTTCGTGCGAGGTCTGGCGCCGTGGCGCTACAGGCGCTCCTCACCGGCGTGGCACCTTCGTAGGCCATGCGCGGTGGTCTGGGTGCCGCGCCAGGAACCTTGGGGCGATCGTAGGCGTGGCGCGGTTGGGGCATAGGAATCACCAGTGCTGTGGTGGAGGTCGGCAGCGGTAATGGCACGTCCGCGGTGGGAGCGCTGGAGCGGTCGGCTAAACCAAGCGTGCAACTCCCAGTATTCGCGCCGCCGCATAATGGGCCGCCGCCACCGCTGTCCGGCGTGTGGAAGGGTGAACGGGTGGTGTTTAGCCCTGGTCGTTGATATATCGGTTTGTGGCCAAGATTAAAAAAACAAGTCACAACTCTCCGCCGATGAAAACTAAACCCTAGGATTAGATCCGATGGCTGGGGTAAGTAGTCGTCGTGGCATGTTCTCGACCGTGGATTTCGGGATCCAAGAGCCAATAGGGCATACCGGTCCACGTAATGCTTGGATTTAATCCCGCGCGTCCAACCCTGATCCAACGGCCCGAATTTCTCCATACCCCTTCGACCCAACCTTTTTGTTAAAGAGCCCCTAGCCTTTTTATGAATGAACCCGCGGTCTATAAGCAGTATAGGGAGATTTAATCTATACCCCTGGAACTTACATTTTAGCCCCTGTAAAACCACATAATTATGCGCGCCATCCAGAAAAATAGAGAAAAGGGGAAATTAATATTAGAAATTGATTTGTAGTATTAAAATAAATCCAAAAACTTGTATAATTCATATTTAATTCATATTAGGTCTAAATTGACCCATTCCAGTTTCTATAATTTTGTAAGATTATTGTTTATCAATTAGTGCCATTGTTTTGACATGAAAGTCACATTAAGATTTATATCCTATTTAATCTTGTACAAAACACATAAAATCTTTAGAAATTCATAACTTAAAATCTATGATTACGATTTGATCCGTTCTAGTTGCGTTAGTCTCGTATGAATATTTACTATACAATAACAACATTTATCATACCATGTCTTATTCTTTTGTAATTAGATCTTTATTTAACTTGTATTGGTTAGTTTCGTTGAACTACTTATCATTATAATCTACTAGAATATAATCTATGGTCAATTTATAACTTATATTTAAGTTCAGATAATTATTTATATAATAACCTCTCGTATGATTTATATTAACCAAATTATAATATAGTTTAATATTTTAATCACATAGATCTTTTATAAAATCATAACTCCTTAATCGTAACTCCGATCTTAGTAGTTCTCGATCCCGCGATCTCGTGGCAACGCGTAGATCATTATTATGCAGTATGTTCTTATGTTTGGTGTGATATTAATTTTGTCCATACCATGTTTGTTTGTATTGCTACGACTAGCGGTGAGGTCACGAGGATCTGAAGAATCACCCTGGTAACTGGAATCTCAAGTGCCAGGCAAGTTGTGCCCTTGATCCACTTTTGTTACCCAATAATATTCTTTATTATCACTATTTAATGCATAGGTTTAATTTTGATGGGACCCAATAGGTCACCCTAGTCTGCTTATCATTTTCCCTTGTTTATCCCTGAATCAATTTGGGTAGTTATGCTATTGCTCTATATGGTTTTGGGATTAATATTTCATTATATCCATGTTCCAATTATTTTGTTATGTTATTTATATTCATGATAAGATCATTATGTTAATTGGAACATGGAGCGACCACCCGGGAAAACAGTGCTACCACAAGGGTTTAATGGGACACCCTTGGCTGATTAACTAGGAAAGCTAGTGGAGGTCTTCCTTACCCGAAACGGGCAAGGGCAGTAGGGGAGTGGTCAGTGTAGGGAGGTCCTTGGGTTGACTTTGCTGCGATGGCGGTCAGGCGAGGGATTCCTGCATTGGAGCTTCCTATAAACTGTAGCAGGATTTCTGAAGCTAGTGGAACTTTGTAAAGGCCTCGTAGTGTTACCCTGCCTCGCTTCCTTGGTAGAGGTGTATGGGATTGATGACCCCTTGGCAGATGGGTAACACGGCTTGTGGGTAAAGATGCGCAACCTCTGCAGAGTGTAAAACTAGTATACTAGCCGTGCTCACGGTCATGAGCGGCTCGGACCCTCACATGATTTAATTATGGAACTTAAACTCAATTTGTCATATGCATTTGCATGGGATTATTTGTTAATTTTGTTCTATTATTTATTATGGTTTGGTATTTACTTACATCTAGTAATTGCTAATAAAAGTTAGACCAACATTAAAAGCAATGCTCAGCTTTAACCATTTTCTTTGATAAGCCTTACACTTCATGAACTCCCACCTTTGGTGAGTTCATGCCACATTATTCCCCACAACTTGTTGAGCGATGAACATGTGTGAGCTCACCCTTGCTGTCTCACACCCCCCCCCATAGGAGAAGTACAGGTGGTTCAAGAGGAGCCGCATATCGAGGAGTTCGATTCAATCTAGGTCGTCGTCTCCCAGTTGACTTTCTGGCGCCAAGGATAGTTTTTAGATCCTTCTATATTTATATTTTATTTTGTAAGACTTCCGCTATGTAATAAGTACTCTGATTATTGTGACATTTATCTCTATACACTCTGTTATTATATATGTTGTCTTCTTTGGCGCATGTATGAGATGCACCCGGCTTTGTCCCTTAAAACCGGGTGTGACACCGGTGCGCCAACGGCTCCAAATCTTCAACGGTCGGCTGCGCCAAATTAGAAAAGCAATCTGCACCGGACTGTGAACAGTGACTGTCCGGTGGTGCACCGGACTGTCCGGTGCGCCACCCGACAGAAGGCAAGAATTGCCTTCCTGGATTGCTTTCAACGGCTCCTAGCTGCCTTGGGGCTATAAAAGGGTCCCCTAGGCGCATGGAGGAGCACACCAAGCATTCTTTGATCAACTCTAAGCACCAAGGCTCCATTTCCGCGCATTTGATTCTTTGTGATAGCAACTAGAGCTCCATTTAAGTAGAGAACTCTTCGAGTTGTGTTGCGAGCTCAAGTTGTGACTAGTGTGCGTGTTTGTGCTCTGATTTTGTGTCTTGTGTGCGTTGCTTTTCCCACCCTTACTTCCATGCTTCTTTGTGATCATCAAATTGTAAGGGCGAGAGGCTCCAAGTTGTGGAGATTCCTCGCAAGCGGGATATAGTGAAACTAAGAGAAACACCGTGGCATTCAAGTTGGTATTTGGACCGCTTGAGGGCTTGTTCGGTTCTACCCCAATCCATATGGATTGAGGGGGATTGAGGGGGTTTCAATCCCTATTAAGTTAAAATCCCTCCCAATACGTATCAATAATTTCCAATCCATATGGATTGAAAATAACCGAACAAGCCCTAAAAGGGGTTGAGTGCAACCCTCGTCCGTTGGGACGCCACAACGTGGAGTAGGCAAGTGTTGGACTTGGCCGAACCACGGGATAAACCACTGTGCCTCTCTATGTTGATTTCTTTGTGGTTATCGTGTTTAGCAAGAACTCCTCTCTAGCCACTTGACTTTATTGCTCTAACACTTACTCAAGTTTGTGGCTTTAAGTTTCAAGTTTTACAGGATCACCTATTCACCCCCCCCCCCTCTAGGTGTTCTCAATTGGTATCAGAGTCGTTCTCTTCAAGAAAGGGACTAATCGCCCGAAGGGATGGATCCTAAGGGAAAGGGGACAGTGATCAATGACAAAGAAAAGGAGTCCTTCCTCAATGAGCCAAAAGATGACAAGCCCACTGACTCGGGCTCAAGTCATAAGAAGAAGGACGGGAAGAAGAAGAGGCGTATCAAGAAGATCGTCTACTACGACAGCTACGAGTCTTCTTCTTCCCAAAAGGACGACGACGACTACGAGAAAAAGAAAATGGTCAACTCAAACTTTTCTTTTGATTACTCTCGTATTCCACATAATTCAAATGCACATTTGCTTTCCATTCCTCTTGGTAAACCTCCACACTTTGATGGACAGGACTACGGATTTTGGAGTCACAAAATGCGTAGTCACTTGTTCTCTCTTCATCCAAGTATATGGGAGATAGTAGAGAATGGAATGCAATTTGATAGTACAGATAATCCCATGTTTATTAATGAACAAATTCACAAAAATGCACAAGCTACCACTGCTCTTTTAGCATCCTTGTGCAGGGAAGAGTACCATAAGGTGAGCGGCTTGGATAATGCCAAGTAGATCTGGGACACCCTTAGGATCTCGCATGAGGGAAATGATGTCACCATGCTCACCAAGATGGAGTTGGTGGAGGGCGAACTGGGAAGGTTCGCAATGATCAGGGGGGAGGAGCCAACCCAAACATACAACATGCTCAAGACCCTGGTCAACAAAATAAGGAGCTATGGAAGCACGAGATGGACGGACCACGACGTCGTCCGGCTAATGCTAAGGTCCTTCACTGTCCTTGATCCTCATCTTGTAAACTCTATTCGTGAAAATCCTAGGTATACCAAGATGACGCCCGAGGAAATACTTGGGAAGTTTGTGAGCGGGCGAATGATGATCAAGGAGGCGAGATATGTTGATGAGGCGCTAAATGGCCCAATCCATGAGCCTCAAACTGTTGCTCTCAAAGCAACAAGTAGCAGGGAGGCGCTACCTAGCAAGGTGGTGCAAGTTGAGGTGGCCGGGCTTAACAAGGAAGAAATGGCCCTCATCATCAAGCGCTTTAAGACGGCGTTTAAAGGAAGAAAGGAGCACCCAAACAAGAGCAAGACGAAGGGGAAGCGCTCCTGCTTCAAGTGTGGTAAGTATGGTCATTTTATAGCAAATTGTCCTGACAATACTAATGACCAGGAGCAAGAGAAAGGCGGGAAGAAGGAAAAGAAGAAGGCCTACAAGAAGGCGAAGGGAGAGGCACATCTCAGCAAAGAGTGGGACTCGGATTGTTCGTCGTCTGACTCCGACGACGAGGGACTCGCCGCCTCGGCCTTCAACAAATCGTCGCTCTTCCCCAATGAGCGCCACACGTGCCTAATGGCAAAAGAAAAGAAGGTAATCACTAGAGAAACTCCTAAGTACTCTACTTCTAGTGATGAGGACTCTAGTGATGATGAAATTGATTACACTAGCTTGTTTAAAGGATTAGATAGAGCAAAAGTAGAAAATATCAATGAATTGATTGATGCTCTAAACGAAAAGGATAGACTTTTAGAAAAGCAAGAGGATCTTTTATATGAAGAACATGATAAATTTGTAAGTGTGCAAAAGTCTCTTGCTTTAGAAGTTAAAAGAAATGAAATGCTTTCATGTGAAATTTCTGCTTGTCATGAGAATATTTCTAGTTTAAAGAGCATTAATGATGATTTAAATGCTAAATTAGTAGAAGCAAATAAGACTAGTTCTCATGTGGAACATGTAGTAATTTGCAATAGGTGTAAGGATTTTAATGTTGATGCTTGCAATGAACATTTAATTTCCATTTCTAAATTAAATGATGAAGTAGCTAGTCTTAATGCCCAACTTAAGACTAGCAAAAATGATTTTGATAAACTAAAATTTACAAGGGATGCCTACACTAGTGGTAGACACCCCTCTATTAAGGATGGGCTTGGCTTTCGAAGGGAAGCTAAGAACTTAACAAGTCATAAGGCTCCCATCTCCGCCAAGGAGAAAGGGAAGGCCCCTATGGCTAATAGTGTTCATAAAAATCATGCTCTCTTGTATCATGATAGGAAATATTCTAGGAATGCTCATTATAATAGGAGTTATAATGCCTTTGACTCTCATGCCATGATTGCTTCAAGTTCAAACTTTAATGGTAGATCTAGGAGAAATTCTATGTCTCATGCTCCTAGGAAAGTGTATAATGGATCTACCACTGTCTTTCATGCTTGCAATGCTAAATTTATTCTTTCATGTAAAAATAAAAAGGTGATTGCTAAAAAGGTGGGAGCCAAATGCAAGGGAGACAAGACTTGCATTTGGGTCCCTAAGACTATTGTAACTAACCTTGTAGGACCCAACAAGAGTTGGGTACCTAAAACCCAAGCCTAATTTGCCTTGCAGGTTTATGCATCCAGGGGCTCAAGCTGGATTATCGACAGCGGATGCACAAACCACATGACGGGGGAGAAGAAGATGTTCACCTCCTACGTCAAGAATAAAGATTCCCAAGACTCAATCATATTCGGTGACGGGAATCAAGGCAAGGATAAATCAGAAACAAAAGGGACCCTCAAGCGCTTTCTAAGGTGAGCTCAAAACGAATTTGAGCTCAAGGTGAAAAAGATTAGAAGCGACAACGGGTCCGAGTTCAAGAACCTTCAAGTGGAGGAGTACCCTGAGGAGGAAGGAATCAAGCACGAGTTCTCCGCTCCCTACACACCACAGCAAAATGGTGTGGTAGAAAGGAAGAACATGACGCTTATAGACATGGCGAGGACGATGCTTGGAGAATTCAAGACGCCCGAGCGGTTTTGGTCGGAAGCTGTGAACACGGCTTGCCACGCCATAAACCGGGTCTACCTTCATCGACTCCTCAAGAAGACGTCATACGAGCTTCTAACCGGTAACAAACCCAACGTTTCATATTTTCGAGTTTTTGGGAGTAAATGCTACATTCTGGTGAAGAAAGGTAGAAATTCAAAATTTGCTCCCAAAGCTGTAGAAGGGTTTTTATTAGGTTATGACTCAAATACAAAGGCGTATAGAGTCTTCAACAAATCATCAGGTTTGGTTGAAGTCTCTAGCGACGTTGTATTTGATGGGACTAATGGCTCTCCTAGAGAGCAAGTTGATCTTGATGATGTAGATGAGGATGATATTCCAACGGACGCAATTCTTACCATGGCAATTGGAGACGTGCGACCACAGGAACACAAGGAGCAAGATCAACCTTCTTCCTCAACGACGGTGCACCCCCTACTCAAGATGACGAACAGGTCCCTCAAGAAGAGGCGTGTGATCAAGGGGGAGCACGGGATGTCAAAGATGAGGAAGAAGAAGCACCACAGGCCCCTCCAACTCAAGTTCGAGCGATGATTCAAAGGGATCATCCCGTCGACCAGATTTTGGGTGACATTAGCAAGGGAGTAACCACTCGCTCTAGATTAGCTAATTTTTGTGAGCATTACTCTTTTGTCTCTTCTATTGAGCCTTTCATGGTAGAAGAGGCCTTGCTAGATCTGGACTGGGTGTTGGCCATGCAGGAAGAGCTCAACAACTTCAAGCGAAATGAAGTTTGGACACTGGTGCCACGTCCCAAGCAAAACATTGTGGGAACCAAGTGGGTGTTCCGCAACAAACAGGACGAGCACGGGGTGGTGACAAGGAACAAGGCTCGACTTGTGGCAAAAGGTTATGCCCAAGTCGCAGGTTTGGACTTTGAGGAGACTTTTGCTCCTATTGTGACACCCCAGTGTCACTCAGGGTTTTTCTTTCAAAAGCCAAACCAAGAGCCATTATTTGATGTGAACCAAAGTAAGCATGAGCATCAAAATAACTTAAGAAATAATGAAGTCACCAAGTATATACTTAAAAGAGTCATGATCAAAGCAAATAAGTCCCTTAAAAGATCAGATTATGCAACCCTAGTTTAAAAATCCTAAATGAGCCTCATGAGCAAAAATTCAAAAAGTAAGGAAAAGGGAGTGAAAAGTTTAAAATTTTGAGTTGAGCCAATTATAAAAATTGAAGTATATTTAATGGGCAACAAGAAAGGTTGAGAAAGCTTAACCAAAATAGCTCAAATAAAACCCCAAAGCAAGCTTTCCATGTGTGGACTTAATAAGAATTCTGAATTTCAGATTTCTGAAAATCAGACCTTGATCCAAAGATCAGGGATGTTCACCTTGATCCCTAACTCGAATCCTAATGACCCCATTGACAAAAATGTGCCTAACTAACCCCTCTGTCGTGTGCCAGAAGATGGCATTGGGACGCGAGCCCTAGACACGACTAAACCTTGGATTTGCCTCGGATTTGCGCAGGGAGACAGACCAGATTTCCTGGCTCCATATCTCTGCAACCAGTAGGCAAAATCCTATGACCTCCACAAAAGAATGGTAGCTTGTAGGGAGGGGAAGAGGTTTTGTGCATTGACCAAGGCGAGAGCAGGCTCGGATGAGCGACTACACGCGCTAGAACTTGGGCAGAACGCGTGCTCCCACGTGTTCGACCCTGGCCGGCGTGCCAGAGCTCGCCCAACCCGCGCGCGCGCACTCCCCGGCGACCAGTCGCGTCCGCCGCGCGTCCTCGCCCTCGGCCGTGCCCGCCCGCGCCTATAAAGCCTCCCCAGGCGCGCCTCACTTCGCCCCGCACTCACCCTCACCGGCCAGCCACTTCCCTTAGCTCCGGCGAGCTTGTTTCCGCCCGCCATTGCCGCCCGAGCTTCGGCCGTCGTGGCCAGCCCACACCAGCCGTCCTCAAGCCAAGCCAGTGCTTCGGCCAGCTCCACCAGTAGCCCGTGAAGCTCGCCAAGCCCTCGGACCTAGCCGGACTTCACCGGAGGCCCGAGATTGACTTCGCCGGACTTCGGTCTTCCGCCGCCGCGCGTGGACCGAGTTATCCGGTGAGTCTCCGCCCAATTCCTCTCGCTCATGTCTTCTCTGGCATCCCGTGGACCTCCCTGACCCGTTTGATTGAACTACCTCGCCGTGACCAGGCCGGTCTCCTCGCCGCCGACGAGTATCCCCGCCTGCGCGCGTGGACCGACCGACTCCGGCCATCTCCGACGGCGTTCCGCACACCGTTGTGATCCCCAGGACCTCCCCTTCATCCTCGACCACTTCACCGGAACAGTCTCGCCGCCGGTAAGCCCCTCCGCCCTTTTCCCCGCCGCGGCTACTGTTTAAGTTAAACTAAGGACCTCGAGTTAGGAGGTGAAGAACCCGAGGGGTTTTCTGCAATGTCAGAGACCCTGGTGAATAGTAGCCTGAGGACTGATTCGCGAGGAAAACTTAGAAAACCTCCAGGGACCCCAGTGCAAGTAGATTTTCATTTAAATCGATTCTGAAATTCTTTTAAATAACCAGAGAACTTGTAAAATTCATAACTTGATGAATTCTTACTCGAAAAATGTCAAACCAATTTTGCTAGCCTCTGTATATTACAATCTATCATTTAAAAATAGTAAACCCTATGCTTTCTGTTCAAAATTTTAGAGTTTAAAATTAAAAACAGAAACCCACTAAACTTTATTTAATCAAGAAAAATTAGTTTTTCTTCTGTGCTAGACTTAAGAAAATTTGTGGATATTCAAACCTCTGTTAGACACTGTTTAAAAATAGTAGGAACCCCAGCATTGGAAATTATGATGTATTTTCTCATTTAAAGATGTTTTGTCCAAAACTTAGAGAAAATCAGAAAGGTATTAGAAATTAATGAACAGTGACTAATATTATTTTTCCTAGTTTACTTATGTAACAGAGAACTTTGGAAAAATACAGAGACCATTAATTTGGACCGGTTTTAAATTAAAATGATTTGTTTAGCCTAAATAAGACTGAAAATCAATTATTAAAGAGGCAAAACTATAACCAAAATGCTTAACAAAAATCCAGTGGACTAATAACCACCAGAGCCCCACTACAAAAATACAGAGCACCTCAGTCCAACTTTTTAAGTAAGGGAAATAAATACAAAGTGATAATAAGGCATTTTCCAATTAAATCATGAACAACCTCAAATAATGTGATAATGGGCAACCAAAAATTAGCTAAGTCCATGATAAGGTAAACTACCAGAGAAAAATGCAAACCCATGAAAAAGAAGCAAACTCATACCATTTGCTAATGATTTAAGGGAAAGGCCATTTAATTCAAATAATGCACCCCACCCCTTCCCTTAAGCAAAAAGATGCCAAACTTCAGAATGATTGCTCTTGCACAAAACAATAACTAAGAAAAATAAGAACTCTGTTGTTTGATATTTTTCAAATATAGTGGTAGTAGAAAGCACCCATTTGGCTAGAAACTTGAGAAAACCATAGAAAAATAATTAAAAGGTATTAATGACTAGAAATTTATATCAAGTCATGTTATAGCACCTGAAAGCCAGCAAAAATAAACTCTGAAGAATTACCCACTGTTAAATAGTAGTTGTAGTTCAAAGCACCCCTTCTACCTTAGAGTTTAATAATTTTGTGCAGAGAAAACTATTCACTTTCTGATCCCCAAATTTTAAGACAGAGAAACACACACCAGTAGCAAGCCACTGTAATTTTTGCAGAATTTTTAGAATTTTATAAAAGCAACTTGTAGTTCAAACCTACTCCAAAACATTAAAGAGAATAAAAAGAAAAGGAAAGAAGAAGCTAAACCCCACTTCAATCAGTCTAACTTGAGTGCTTATCAATCATCCCTAAGACTTAAAAGAATTCAGTGGAACCCCTAAAAGTAAAACCTACCACTTGCCTTAGCTAAAGTTTAACTTAATTTACCAAGTATACCACCCAAGGGTCTTTAATAAGTAAAGTTAACTTTGTTTAACTCAAGAAAGATTATACACCTTTTAAGTTGTGATTTCTAAAGCACATATCATATCATGCATATATCTTACGCATTGCATTCATTAGATTGTAATATTGCCGACGGAGAGTACGTGCTCATCCCCGAGCAAGGACCTGTCCAAGAGGAGGACCAGGAGCAGGCTTCAGAGGCTGCCATTGAGGATCTCCCCGCAGCCCCAGCGATTGAAGGCAAGCCCCGGTTTTATGCATAACCGTTTATATATGCTATTTTACTACACTTAATGTTTGTAGGTTTGTAATGTGCACTTAAGTCTAGGATTTGCTTGAAACCTCTAGTTGCATGAACTTAGGGCTCCTTTTTGAGATGAATACTAGTATGCTAGGTCGAGTAGTTGCTTGCTAATCACGATCTCGGTAGAAGTCGAGTGATTTTTCTAGCACTCGCGCGAGGTCAGGAATTGATTGTATTCATCTTGATAATGGGATATATGTTGGTCTATGGACTTGGATCCAGGGAGGATGCCTTGTCCATGAGACGGGAAAATGAATTAAGGATTAATGTGTGGATACCTGAGTCAAGCTTTTGAACGTACTAAACACATGCCGGGAAAAATGGTAACCGGTAAACCTAGTACCTGAGTGAAGCCGGGCGCGGACTTTATCCCTCATGCGACCTGAGACTGGTTCTCCCATGCTAGCTATGGTGGGTACAAGTGCGGTCACTGCACGGCGGCAGCCGGGGCCAGTGGAGCATTGTATGCCAAGGCGGTGAGGCCTGGACGCGAACGGGGAATCGATGGGGACGGTTGTCATGTGTATGGTCGGAGTACCCTGCCATGCCGTGTGTTTAGGTTTACCTTGCAAGGTTTAAAAACTCGATTCGAATCGTCTGCTTCTCGCAGCTAATGAGACTGCTTGATTCCTTATACTGCATCGAGTAAGAAGTGAAATGTGGTTACATGAGATAACTTGTTGATTGAACTAATTGATTGTTACCGTGTATGCTTAGAAGGAGCAAATCTAGTTAAGTTAATGATGGTAGAAATTGAAAAGCTAAAAGATGATTTTAGAAACAGCTAGTGCTCTTGGCAAACCAAACCCCTCAGCCAAACAGCTGCATAGTCTAGAGGTAGAGGAGTAGACTCCTCGCACCGGGTAAGTCTAGCTGAGTATTAGTATACTCAGCCTTGCTTGTGGCACCATTTTTGCAGGTACCATGCAGGATTTGGTTGATGGTGTGACTTGGCCTACCACCCTGCCACCGGGTTGGACGGTCGAGTGGGATGTTGCTCCAGCAGGAGAGGAGCATGAGGAGTAGTGGGCTAGGCCTTGCCCATTTCCTCATTACCGACGACATCGATTATCCGCTGCACTTTACTTTATGAACTTTATTTGCTACTCCAGAACTCCGATTCATGTAATAACTCAGTACTTAATTTGAGGTTTCCTGTTTTATTGTATTTCTTCTGTGACTCACCTTCGAGTGAGATTGTGGAATTTGATCCTGGTTAAGTGGCTCTATCAGACTAGATCTGAAGGACTGACGGGTTATTCCGATTTAAGTGTGTCACGGCCCTTGAGGCATGACTTAGGCACTTAAGCTGGAATAATTCGGGTGGTTCTGCCACAGCTGGTATCGGAGCAAATTCCACCACAGAGAAGAACAATAAACCATGAATACCAATTTTCAAAATCTAAAACTTGCCTAGAAACTGCTATAGATCGTCAAACTAGACCGCTAGACCTAGGACGAAAGGCTTTAGGCATAGAGGGAAATAGGTGGCTAATTAATTAGGCCCCGTGGGCCAATACCTATATTTTAGGATGCCCTAAAAAGGCACCCTATTTTCTTTTTGAGAGGCAATGTTTCTTCCAGCATGCATGCATTATAAAACATAAGGAGGAATTAAAATTGGAGCTAACCCCTTTTTTTTTCTTAAAACCGTTCGGGCTCTCTTTTTCTTTTTCCTTCCACCATAATCTTTATCTTTGATTCCCTTCCGCAGATGAATTCACCCACCCCCGCTAGTGGAGGAGACTCTCGTTTCAGTTCCGACTTCCTTTCTCGCGATGGCTTTCCATCCATCTTGTGGGAAGTGCTTAACTCCGCCGGTTACCCTACGCCCCCTTTGTACACGGTGCAGTTGTATGAGGAGCATCGGGTACCTCGTTGTCGGGTCTGGCTGACTTTGGAGGCTCATCCCCTTCAGCCGGGTTGGCGTTCTCTTGACTCTGAGACGATCGAACTCAGGACGGACGACACCGTTGAGGCAGCAGCCATGAAGGCTCTGACGACTTTCTGTGGCTATCATCCCATGGAGATGGTGATGCACCCCTTGGGACTCTTCCCTGCTGAGAAGAAGGATGATCCCATGTGGTGTAACCGCGTGAGCCATGCGAAGGATGTGTGGGCCATGTATCCTGACTTGGTTGGGAGGGTCACTGTTCAGTGCATGAGTGCGCTGTACCGCCTTCAGGCCCTTCAGAGCGATGCTATGACACTTCTTGCTAACACCGCTCGGACTGCCAAGCTCACTCTCGACAGTCGGGAAGATTTTGTGGTCGACCTTTCCACAGAGTTGGTGGAAAAGGATCTGCAGGTGGAGAGGCTGAACCAGCGTATCGCTACCCTGGAGCAGCAAGTGGAGATCCGAGACAACACTATTGATGTCTTGGAGAACCAACTTCACGATGTGCAGAGGGAACTCGAGGAAGCAAATGACCACTTGGACATGCACCACCTGGAGATGGAGGCCAATGAAGCAGGAAGCGAGGGAGAAGAGGCTCCCGAGGAGCTAGGACCAGCCCCTGGTGCCAATGGGACTACCTCCGCGATGCCCCCTTCACCCGCATCCAGTGTCGCTTCCACCGCTCAGGGTTAAGCAGTCACTTCGACATTTTAGGTGGATAGAAACCTATGCGAGCTTAGTAGTATCATATTTTGGACTAGGCTTGTGGGTACTTTCCCCTGATTAATGTAACCCTGTGAACTTTTGGAATCTGTGGGATCCTTGTCACCATGTTACCTTCATTTCGAACCTGATATTATGATTTGGCATTCTTTTTCTTCTATATGAAATGATATCTTGCCGTTCGAAATTGTGAGATGGGATAACAATGGCGACAATCTCTGTTTTCAGATGGCAGCTAGGCAGCGTCGCGGGCAGAACGAGCAGGTTCCCCCGCCACCTCCTCCAGCTCCCACAGTGCAGGAGCTGATGGCCCAGCAGAATGAGATTCTGCGACAGCTCTTGCAGCGGCAGCCCCACCCCCAGCAGCATGGTGGAGGCCAGCCTCAGCGACCTCCGGCTATGGCAACATACCAGGAGTTTCTGAGCACGCAGCCGCCCTTGTTCACCAAGGCAGAGGATCCGTTGGACGCCGACGTATGGCTTCGCGTCGTCGAGTCCAAGTTTCCCCTCCTCACGGGAGACTGCTCTGATGCTACCAAGACCCGCTTCGCCGCGCAGCAGCTTCGCGGATCTGCTCGGACTTGGTGGGATCACTTCCGTGCTATGCTCCCTGATGATCGTGAGGTATCTTGGGAGGAATTCAAGACTGCCTTCAGAGGACACCACATTCCAGCTGGCATTCTTGATCGGAAGTTGAATGAGTTTCTGGCCCTCAATCAAGGAACCCGCACGGTACTGCAGTATGCGCAAGCCTTCAACGACTTATGCCGGTATGCAGGGTATCATGCTGATTCTGATGAGAAAAGGAGGGATCGCTTCCGCAGGGGTCTCAATACCAAGCTGCGGGAACGACTCAACACTGTCCGGGCTGATAGCTTCAATGAGTTGGTCAACATGGCCATCTCTCAGGAGGATTGCATTGTTGCTCACCGGGCAGAGAAGAAGAGAAAGGCACCAATGGCAGCACCATCCGCTCAAGCTCAGAGGTTCCGGATTGTTTCTCACAATCAGAGCAGGGGTTTCCAGCAGCAGGCAGGCAGATGGGTGATCAGGCCACCTCCGCAGCAGCAGCAGCAGCCGACACCCAACCGCTACCCAGCTCCCGCCCCAAGGAACAATCAGCCTCCGCAGCAGCAGCAGTTCCGCCAGGGCAATGGGAACAAGTGTTTCACTTGTGGCAATGTGGGCCACTATGCCAAGAATTGTCCCAGGAACCAGCAGAGGCAGATGCCAGCACCAAATCAAGACAAGGGAAGAAAGCAGAAAGTGCAAGTCAGGCAAGGGAAGCTCAACTTCACTGCTCTTGAGGAAGTGCCAGAAGGAGCTCCTATCATGACTGGTATCTTTTCAGTTTATAATCAACCTGCTTTGATTCTGTTTGATTCTGGTGCATCTCATAGTTTCATTAGCCAAAGGTTCAGTGCTAATTGCAAACTGCCATTCTCTCACTCAAAAGGGTCATTCATGATAGTCACACCTGGGGGTAAAATTGCAACTAATCAATTAAACCAAAGTGTGCCTATTCAACTGGGAAGCCACATTATCAAAACCACTCTTCTTGTGTTGGGATTGGAGAATGTGGATATTATTCTAGGGGCAAATTGGATGACCTTGCATCAGGTTGTGCTTGATGTAGCCAACCGTACCGTGGAAGTTAATTCCCCTTTCTGCGGGAATTTCACCTTGATTTTGCCTAGTCAGGGTTCTTCTCAGTCATGTGCTTTCTCTATGACGGAGCTACCTCTGAAGAAGATCCCAGTGGTCTGTGAGTATGCAGATGTCTTTCCTGATGAATTGCCAGGAATGCCACCGGACCGGGATATTGAATTCGCCATCGAGTTGCAACCGGGAACGGCCCCAATTTCCAAGAGGCCCTACCGAATGCCACCCGCTGAGTTGGCAGAATTGAAGAAGCAATTGCAAGAGTTGCTGGATAAGGGTTTCATTCGCCCAAGCACTTCGCCTTGGGGATGTCCAGCACTGTTTGTGAAGAAGAAGGATGAAAGCTTGAGGCTGTGTATAGATTACCGCCCTCTTAATGCGGTAACTATCAAGAACAAGTATCCTTTGCCTCGTATTGATGTTCTCTTTGACCAGTTGGTCGGGGCCAAGGTGTTTTCCAAGATAGACCTTCGCTCTGGCTACCATCAGATCAAAATACGAGCAAGTGACATTCCGAAGACGGCATTCTCAACCAGATATGGGCTATATGAATTCTTGGTGATGTCATTCGGGCTGACAAATGCACCAGCATATTTCATGTATCTGATGAATTCTGTTTTTATGCCGGAATTGGATAAGTTCGTGGTGGTTTTCATCGATGACATTCTGGTGTACTCAAAGAACGAAGAAGAACATGCCGGGCATTTGCATGTAGTGCTTCAACGTCTGCGAGAGCACCACCTTTATGCCAAGTTATCCAAGTGTGATTTTTGGCTGAAGGAAATCAAATTCTTGGGTCACACTATCTCTCAAGCTGGAATAGCTGTTGATCCTGATAAAGTGCAAGAGGTGATGAACTGGAAGCCACCAACGACTGTTCGCCAGATTCGGAGTTTTCTGGGATTAGCTGGTTATTACCGAAGATTTATTCCGGACTTCTCTCGAATTGCGAAGCCTATTACTGAGTTGCTGAAGAAAGAAGTAAAATTTGTGTGGAGTCAGAAGTGCGAAGATGCCTTCCATGCATTGAGGCAGCATCTGACCACAGCACCAGTATTGGCGCAACCCGACAGCAGCAAACCTTTTGATGTATATTGTGATGCCTCGGGCACCGGGCTAGGTTGTGTCTTGATGCAAGACAACTGAGTCATTGCTTATGCTTCAAGAGCACTCAGGCCTCATGAGCAAAATTATCCCACTCATGACCTTGAGTTAGCAGCAGTGGTTCATGCATTAAAGATGTGGAGGCACTATCTAATGGGAACCCACTGCAACATCTTCACTGATCATAAGAGCCTTAAGTACATTTTTACTCAGGCTGACCTTAACATGAGGCAGAGAAGATGGCTAGAGCTGATCAAGGATTACGACCAGGAGGTACATTATCACCCAGGGAAGGCTAATGTGGTAGCTGATGCCTTGAGTCGGAAGTTGCAGTGCAACTGTGTTCTGATGGATTCTCGCATGAACACCTTGTGTGATGAGTTGAGCAAGATGCAAATTGAAGTGATTCCTTCTGGTTCTTTGTCTCACATTTCTGTTGAGCCAGCTTTGCAAGACCAAATCATCATGGCCCAGCTCAGTGACAAGGGAGTGCAGATTATCAAGAAGAATCTCCATCAGAAGGTTGAGAAGTATAATTGTTTCCGCCAGGATGAGAAGGGTGTGTTATGGTTCAAAAGCAGATTGGTGATTCCTAAAGACCAGGATCTCAAGAGGAAAATTTTGGATGAAGCTCATCTCTCCAAATTCTCTATGCATCCGGGAAGCACCAAGATGTACCATGATTTGAAGCCTTTGTACTGGTGGACCAGAATGAAGAGGGAAATAGCCCAGTATGTATCAGAATGTGACACCTGTCAGAGGGTAAAGGCAAGCCACTTGAAGTCAGCTGGAGCTTTGCAACCACTACCCGTACCTTCGTGGAAGTGGGACGATATCAGCATGGATTTCATTGTGGGTCTGCCCAACACCTCTCGTCATCATGATTCAATTTGGGTTATTGTGGACCGATTGACGAAAGTGGCACATTTTCTTCCTATGCACACCACTGATAAGGCTCAGAAGTATGCAGAATTGTATATCGACCGGATCGTGTGTTTGCACGGATTACCTCGGACCATTGTTTCTGACCGAGGAGCCCAATTTGTTGCCAGATTTTGGGAACAATTGCAAAAGTCTTTGGGAACCAAGCTAATCAGGAGTTCAGCTTACCACCCACAGACTGATGGTCAGACGGAAAGGGTAAACCAGATTCTGGAAGATATGCTGAGAGCTTGTGCAATCGATTGTGGCAAGAACTGGGATAAGCACCTCTCCTTGGCAGAGTTTGCTTATAACAATAGTTATCAATCCAGCCTAAAGATGGCACCTTTTGAAGCTCTCTATGGAAGAAGGTGCAGGACACCACTCAATTGGTCTCAGTCTGGTGAAAGAGAAGTTTTTGGACCTGATTTAGTGACTGAAGCCGAAAGGAAAGTCAAGCTAATCAGGAAGAATCTAGAAGCTGCTCAGGCCAGACAGAAGAGTTATCATGATAAAAGAAGGAAACCTCTCCAGTTCGAGGTGGGAAGTTTTGTATACCTCAAGGTATCACCCACCAAGGGAATGCAGAGGTTTGGGATCAAAGGCAAGCTAGCCCCTCGTTACATTGGACCTTATGAGATCATAGAAGCATGTGGACCCGTGGCATACAAGCTGAAGTTACCTTCAAAGATGTCTGCCATTCACAATGTTTTCCATGTGTCTCAGCTGAAGAAATGTGTTCGATTGCCGACTGAAATCTTAGCAGAGCCAGAATTGGAGATAGAGCCAGATCTCTCGTACCAAGAGTACCCCTCCAAAATTCTGGATTGCAAGGAAAGATCAACTCGGGCTAAATCGATCAAGATGTTCAAGGTCCAGTGGAGTAATCACTCAGAGGAGGAAGCTACTTGGGAAACCGAGGAATTCCTGAGATCCAACTTTCCCGATTGCCTACCTAAGGAAGCTGGTATGTAATCACCCCCAACCCCTCCTCCTGCCTTTCGAATCTAATTTCCAAAAATATGATCTTAAATCAGAATGAAGTAACTATAAGGAAAAACTTAAAAGGACTTCCTTCTGAAGTTGCAAAGAGAATGACATTCGAAGAGCAGTTTATCCTAGTAATGACAATAATCACCCATTTCCTACAAGTCTCACCCTTCGCTTTACCCCGGGAGGACTCTGGCCCGAATCTCGGGACGAGATTCCTTTAAGGGGGGAAGGCTGTGACACCCCAGTGTCACTCAGGGTTTTTCTTTCAAAAGCCAAACCAAGAGCCATTATTTGATGTGAACCAAAGTAAGCATGAGCATCAAAATAACTTAAGAAATAATGAAGTCACCAAGTATATACTTAAAAGAGTCATGATCAAAGCAAATAAGTCCCTTAAAAGATCAGATTATGCAACCCTAGTTTAAAAATCCTAAATGAGCCTCATGAGCAAAAATTCAAAAAGTAAGGAAAAGGGAGTGAAAAGTTTAAAATTTTGAGTTGAGCCAATTATAAAAATTGAAGTATATTTAATGGGCAACAAGAAAGGTTGAGAAAGCTTAACCAAAATAGCTCAAATAAAACCCCAAAGCAAGCTTTCCATGTGTGGACTTAATAAGAATTCTGAATTTCAGATTTCTGAAAATCAGACCTTGATCCAAAGATCAGGGATGTTCACCTTGATCCCTAACTCGAATCCTAATGACCCCATTGACAAAAATGTGCCTAACTAACCCCTCTGTCGTGTGCCAGAAGATGGCAATGGGACACGAGCCCTAGACACGACTAAACCTTGGATTTGCCTCGGATTTGCGCAGGGAGACAGACCAGATTTCCTGGCTCCATATCTCTGCAACCAGTAGGCAAAATCCTATGACCTCCACACAAGAATGGTAGCTTGTAGGGAGGGGAAGAGGTTTTGTGCATTGACCAAGGCGAGAGCAGGCTCGGATGAGCGACTACACGCGCCAGAACTTGGGCAGAACGCGTGCTCCCACGTGTTCGACCCTGGCCGGCGTGCCAGAGCTCGCCCAACTCGCGCGCGCGCGCTCCCCGGCGACCAGTCGCATCCGCCGCGCGTCCTCGCCCTCGGCCGTGCCCGCCCGCGCCTATAAAGCCTCCCCAGGCGCGCCTCACTTCGCCCCGCACTCACCCTCACCGGCCAGCCACTTCCCTTAGCTCCGGCGAGCTTGTTTCTGCCCGCCATTGCCGCCCGAGCTTCGGCCGTCGTGGCCAGCCCACACCAGCCATCCTCAAGCCAAGCCAGTGCTTCGGCCAGCTCCACCAGTAGCCCGTGAAGCTCGCCAAGCCCTCGGACCTAGCCGGACTTCACCGGAGGCCCGAGATCGACTTCGCCGGACTTCGGTCTTCCGCCGCCGCGCGTGGACCGAGTTATCCGGTGAGTCTCCGCCCAATTCCTCTCGCTCATGTCTTCTCTGGCATCCCGTGGACCTCCCTGACCCGTTTGATTGAACTACCTCGCCGTGACCAGGCCGGTCTCCTCGCCGCCGACGAGTATCCCCGCCTGCGCGCGTGGACCGACCGACTCCGGCCATCTCCGACGGCGTTCCGCACACCGTTGTGATCCCCAGGACCTCCCCTTCATCCTCGACCACTTCACCGGAACCATCTCGCCGCCGGTAAGCCCCTCCGCCCTTTTCCCCGCCGCGGCTACTGTTTAAGTTAAACTAAGGACCTCGGGTTAGGAGGTGAAGAACCCGAGGGGTTTTCTGCAATGTCAGAGACCCTGGTGAATAGTAGCCTGAGGACTGATTCGCGAGGAAAACTTAGAAAACCTCCAGGGACCCCAGTGCAAGTAGATTTTCATTTAAATCGATTCTGAAATTCTTTTAATTAACCAGAGAACTTGTAAAATTCATAACTTGATGAATTCTTACTCGAAAAATGTCAAACCAATTTTGCTAGCCTCTGTATATTACAATCTATCATTTAAAAATAGTAAACCCTATGCTTTCTGTTCAAAATTTTAGAGTTTAAAATTAAAAACAGAAACCCACTAAACTTTATTTAATCAAGAAAAATTAGTTTTTCTTCTGTGCTAGACTTAAGAAAATTTGTGGATATTCAAACCTCTGTTAGACACTGTTTAAAAATAGTAGGAACCCCAGCATTAGAAATTATGATGTATTTTCTCATTTAAAGATGTTTTGTCCAAAACTTAGAGAAAATCAGAAAGGTATTAGAAATTAATGAACAGTGACTAATATTATTTTTCCTAGTTTACTTATGTAACAGAGAACTTTGGAAAAATACAGAGACCATTAATTTGGACCGGTTTTAAATTAAAATGATTTGTTTAGCCTAAATAAGACTGAAAATCAATTATTAAAGAGGCAAAACTATAACCAAAATGCTTAACAAAAATCCAGTGGACTAATAACCACCAGAGCCCCACTACAAAAATACAGAGCACCTCAGTCCAACTTTTTAAGTAAGGGAAATAAATACAAAGTGATAATAAGGCATTTTCCAATTAAATCATGAACAACCTCAAATAATGTGATAATGGGCAACCAAAAATTAGCTAAGTCCATGATAAGGTAAACTACCAGAGAAAAATGCAAACCCATGAAAAAGAAGCAAACTCATACCATTTGCTAATGATTTAAGGGAAAGGCCATTTAATTCAAATAATGCACCCCACCCCTTCCCTTAAGCAAAAAGATGCCAAACTTCAGAATGATTGCTCTTGCACAAAACAATAACTAAGAAAAATAAGAACTCTGTTGTTTGATATTTTTCAAATATAGTGGTAGTAGAAAGCACCCATTTGGCTAGAAACTTGAGAAAACCATAGAAAAATAATTAAAAGGTATTAATGACTAGAAATTTATATCAAGTCATGTTATAGCACCTGAAAGCCAGCAAAAATAAACTCTGAAGAATTACCCACTGTTAAATAGTAGTTGTAGTTCAAAGCACCCCTTCTACCTTAGAGTTTAATAATTTTGTGCAGAGAAAACTATTCACTTTCTGATCCCCAAATTTTAAGACAGAGAAACACACACCAGTAGCAAGCCACTGTAATTTTTGCAGAATTTTTAGAATTTTATAAAAGCAACTTGTAGTTCAAACCTACTCCAAAACATTAAAGAGAATAAAAAGAAAAGGAAAGAAGAAGCTAAACCCCACTTCAATCAGTCTAACTTGAGTGCTTATCAATCATCCCTAAGACTTAAAAGAATTCAGTGGAACCCCTAAAAGTAAAACCTACCACTTGCCTTAGCTAAAGTTTAACTTAATTTACCAAGTATACCACCCAAGGGTCTTTAATAAGTAAAGTTAACTTTGTTTAACTCAAGAAAGATTATACACCTTTTAAGTTGTGATTTCTAAAGCACATATCATATCATGCATATATCTTACGCATTGCATTCATTAGATTGTAATATTGCCGACGGAGAGTACGTGCTCATCCCCGAGCAAGGACCTGTCCAAGAGGAGGACCAGGAGCAGGCTTCAGAGGCTGCCATTGAGGATCTCCCCGCAGCCCCAGCGATTGAAGGCAAGCCCCGGTTTTATGCATAACCATTTATATATGCTATTTTACTACACTTAATGTTTGTAGGTTTGTAATGTGCACTTAAGTGTAGGATTTGCTTGAAACCTCTAGTTGCATGAACTTAGGGCTCCTTTTTGAGATGAATACTAGTATGCTAGGTCGAGTAGTTGCTTGCTAATCAGGATCTCGGTAGAAGTCGAGTGATTTTTCTAGCACTCGCGCGAGGTCAGGAATTGATTGTATTCATCTTGATAATGGGATATATGTTGGTCTATGGACTTGGATCCAGGGAGGATGCCTTGTCCATGAGACGGGAAAATGAATTAAGGATTAATGTGTGGATACCTGAGTCAAGCTTTTGAACGTACTAAACACATGCCGGGAAAAATGGTAACCGGTAAACCTAGTACCTGAGTGAAGCCGGGCGCGGACTTTATCCCTCATGCGACCTGAGACTGGTTCTCCCATGCTAGCTATGGTGGGTACAAGTGCGGTCACTGCACGGCGGCAGCCGGGGCCAGTGGAGCATTGTATGCCAAGGCGGTGAGGCCTGGACGCGAACGGGGAATCGATGGGGACGGTTGTCATGTGTAGGGTCGGAGTACCCTGCCATGCCGTGTGTTTAGGTTTACCTTGCAAGGTTTAAAAACTCGATTCGAATCGTCTGCTTCTCGCAGCTAATGAGACTGCTTGATTCCTTGTACTGCATCGAGTAAGAAGTGAAATGTGGTTACATGAGATAACTTGTTGATTGAACTAATTGATTGTTACCGTGTATGCTTAGAAGGAGCAAATCTAGTTAAGTTAATGATGGTAGAAATTGAAAAGCTAAAAGATGATTTTAGAAACAGCTAGTGCTCTTGGCAAACCAAACCCCTCAGCCAAACAGCTGCATAGTCTAGAGGTAGAGGAGTAGACTCCTCGCACCGGGTAAGTCTAGCTGAGTATTAGTATACTCAGCCTTGCTTGTGGCACCATTTTTGCAGGTACCATGCAGGATTTGGTTGATGGTGTGACTTGGCCTACCACCCTGCCACCGGGTTGGACGGTCGAGTGGGATGTTGCTCCAGCAGGAGAGGAGCATGAGGAGTAGTGGGCTAGGCCTTGCCCATTTCCTCATTACCGACGACATCGATTATCCGCTGCACTTTACTTTATGAACTTTATTTGCTACTCCAGAACTCCGATTCATGTAATAACTCAGTACTTAATTTGAGGTTTCCTGTTTTATTGTATTTCTTCTGTGACTCACCTTCGAGTGAGATTGTGGAATTTGATCCTGGTTAAGTGGCTCTATCAGACTAGATCTGAAGGACTGACGGGTTATTCCGATTTAAGTGTGTCACGGCCCTTGAGGCATGACTTAGGCACTTAAGCTGGAATAATTCGGGTGGTTCTACCACACCTATGGCTAGGCTAGAGTCGATTCATATTTTGTTAGCCTATGCTGCTCACCATTCTTTCAGGTTGTTCCAAATGGACGTGAAGAGCGCTTTTCTCAACGGGCCAATCAAGGAGGAGGTGTACGTAGAGCAACCCCCTAGCTTTGAGGATGAACGGTACCCCGACCACGTATGTAAGCTCTCTAAGGCGCTCTATGTACTTAAGCAAGCCCCAAGAGCATGGTATGAATGCCTTAGAGATTTTTTAATTGCTAATGCTTTCAAGGTTGGGAAAGCCGATCCAACTCTTTTCGCTAAGACTTGTGACGGTGATCTATTTGTGTGCCAAATTTATGTCGATGACATAATATTTGGTTCTACTAACCAAAAGTCTTGTGAAGAGTTTAGCAGGGTGATGACACAGAAACTCGAGATGTCGATGACGGGCGAGTTGAACTACTTCCTCGGGTTTCAAGTGAAGCAACTCAAGGACGAACCTTCATCTCTCAAATGAAGTACACGCAAGACTTGCTCAAGCGGTTTGGGATGAAGGACGGGAACCGACGGACATGTCGACCTCAACAAAGGAGGTAAGTCCGTTGATCAAAAGGCATACCGGTCTATGATAGGGTCTTTACTTTATTTATGTGTTAGTAGACCGGATATTATGCTTAGCGTATGCATGTGTGCTAGATTTCAATCCGATCCAAGGGAGTGTCACCTTGTGGCCGTTAAGTGAATTCTTAGATATTTAGTCGCTACGCCTTGCTTCGGGATCTGGTATCCAAAGGGGTCTACCTTTGACTTGATTGGATATTCAGACTCCGATTATGCTGGATGTAAGGTCGATAGGAAGAGTACATCAGGGACGTGCCAATTCCTAGGAAGGTCACTGGTGTCGTGGAGTTCTAAGAAACAAACTTCCGTTGCCCTATCCACCGCTGAGGCCGAGTATGTTGCCGCAGGACAGTGTTGCGCGCAACTACTTTGGATGAGGCAAACCCTCAGGGACTTTGGCTACAATCTGAGCAAAGTCCCACTCCTATGTGACAATGAGAGTGTAATCTGCATGGCGGATAATCCTGTTCTGAGCAAAGTCCCACTCCTATGTGACAATGAGAGTGCAATCCGCATGGCGGATAATCCTGTTGAACACAGCCGCATAAAGCACATAGACATCCAGCATCAGTTTTTGAGAGACCACCAGCAAAAGGGAGATATCGAAGTGTTTTATGTTAGCACCGAGAACCAGCTAGCCGATATCTTTACCAAGCCTTTAGATGAGAAGACCTTTTGCAAGCTGCGTAGTGAGCTAAATGTCTTAGATTCGCGTAACTTGGATTGATATAGAGCATACATGTGTTTTATGCCTTTGATCATGTTCCATTATGCATTTTATTGCTTATTTATGGTGCTCAAGTTGTGCAAGGGATCCCCCGGACCTCACAAGTCCATGTGTAAATGATGCACATATTTAGAGGGAGAAATGCTACAACTTGACCCTTTGAGACTAATCGTGTGCCTGTGTTTTCTTAATTTAGTCTCAAAGGAGGATTGAAAGGGAAAAAGTGAACTTGGACCATGCAAGACTTCCACTGCACTCCAATGAGAGGGTAACTTACTCCAAGTTCATCTCCGTGTTCTTATTGCCTTTTTACTCTTAATTGAAGATTTTGGTGAGGCAATGGGGTTTAAGGGCCACTAATGATCCTGTTTTGGTACTTAATGCCAAAGGGGGAGAAATTAAGGCCAAAGCAAGAAATGGATCAGCTACCACTTGAGAATTTTGAAAATAGTAGAGTTAGAGCCACTTGAGAATTTTGAAAATAGTAGATTTTGAGCTTTTGTTTTGTCAAAATACTCTTATTGTCTCTTATTGTCAAAAGTTGGTCTCTTGTGGGGAGAACGGTTGATTATGGAAAAAGGGGGAGTTTTTGAATCTTTGATCAATTTCTCTTGGAATACCTCTCTCTATGCCTCAATAAGTGATTTTGACTTAGAGATAAGAAATTGAGTTTGATTTGCAAAAACAAACCAAGTGGTGGCAAAGAATGATCCAAATATGTCAAATTTGATTCAAAACAAATTTTTGTTCTCATTTACATTGATGTTGCACTTCTTTTAGTTGCTTTTTATTGTGTTGGCATAAATCACCAAAAAGGGGGAGATTGAAAGGGAAATGTGCCCTTGGGCCATTTCTATAAGATTTTGGTGATTTAGTGCTTCACACAAAATGCCTTGAGTGATATTTGTGCCAAAGACTCAAGAAGTGCAAATCAAGATTAAAGGTATGTTTCTAGACTTAGTACATTGTTTTGAAGACTAATGTATTGTGTCTAAGTGCTAGAAACAGGAGAAATCGCTTTGGAGATAAGTTGGCTATGTTCAGCCAAAGGCTGCTCGGTCTGGGTGCACCGGACAGTGTCCGGTGTGCCAGGACCAGTCCAGGTGAACAGCCTGCTCTCGGGTCTCGACGGTGGCGTACGGCTATAAATCATCGGACTGTCCGGTGAGTCGTCTGCGGCGAAGTCGCTGCTCTCGGAAACCAAGTCAACAGCGTACGACTATAATTCACCAGACTATCCGGTGAGGCACCGGACTGTCCGGTGAGCCAACGGTCGGGCACGCCAACGGTCGGTCGCGCAATCCGTGCGTGACACGTGGCCGAGCAAACGGTCGGATGGGGGCACCGGACTATCCGGTGTGCACCGGACAGTGTCCGGTGCGCCAACGGCTCCAAATCTTCAACGGTCGGCTACACCAAATTAGGAAAGCAATCTGCACCGGACTATGAACAGTGCCTGTCCGGTGGTGCACCGGACTGTCTGGTGCGCCACCCGATAGAAGGCAAGAATTGCCTTCCTGGATTGCTTCCAACGGCTCCTAGCTGCCTTGGGGCTATAAAAGGGTCCCCTAGGCGCATGGAGGAGCACACCAAGCATTCGTTGATCAACTCTAAGCACCAAGACTCCATTTCCGCGCATTTGATTCTTTGTGATAGCAACTAGAGCTCCATTTGAGTAGAGAACTCTTCGAGTTGTGTTGCGAGCTCAAGTTGTGACTAGTGTGAGTGTTTGTGCTCTGATTTTGTGTCTTGTGTGCGTTGCTTTTCCCACCCTTACTTCCGTGCTTCTTTGTGATCATCAAATTGTAAGGGCGAGAGGCTCCAAGTTGTGGAGATTCCTCGCAAGCGGGATATAGTGAAACCAAGAGAAACACCATGGTATTCAAGTTGGTCTTTGGACCGCTTGAAAGGGGTTGAGTGCAACCCTCGTCCGTTGGGACGCCACAACGTGGAGTAGGCAAGTCTTGGACTTGGCCGAACCACGGGATAAACCATTGTGCCTCTCTGTGTTGATTTCTTTGTGGTTATCATGTTTAGCAAGAACTCCTCTCTAGCCACTTGACTTTATTGCTCTAACACTTAATCAAGTTTGTGGCTTTAAGTTTCAAGTTTTACAGGATCACCTATTCACCCTAGGTGCTCTCAACGGGTCCACATGCTTCTATGATCTCATAAGGTCCAACATAACGAGGGGCTAACTTGCCTTTGATTCCAAACCTATACACTCCCTTGGTGGGGATACCTTCAAATAAAGGAAATCTCCCACCTCGAACTAGAGAGGTTTCCTTCTCCTATCATGGTAACTCTTCTGCCTAGCTTGAGCAGCTTCTAGGTTCTTCCTGATTAGTTTGACCTTTCTTTCGGCTTCAGTCACTAAGTCAGGTCTGAAAACTTCTCTTTCTCCAGGCTGAGACGAATTGAGGGGCGTTCGACACCTTCTTCCATAAAGATCTTCGAAAGGTGTCATCTTTAGGCTAGATTGATAACTGTTGTTATAAGCAAACTCTGCCAAAGAGAGGTGCTTATCCCAGTTCTTGCCACAATCGATCGCACAAGCTCTCAGCATATCTTCCAGAATTTGATTTACCCTTTCGGTCTGACCATCAGTCTGCGGGTGGTAAGCTGAACTTCTGATTAGCTTGGTTCCCAAAGACTCTTGCAGTTGTTCCCAAAATCTGGCAACAAATTGGGCTCCTTGGTCAGAGACAATGGTCTGGGGCAATCTGTGCAAACACACGATTCGATCAATGTATAGCTCTGCATACTTTTGAGCCTTATCAGTGGTGTGCACAGGAAGAAAATGTGCCACTTTTGTCATTCGGTCCACAATAACCCAAATTGAATCATAATGACGAGAAGTGTTGGGCAGACCCACAATAAAATCCATGCTGATGTCATCCCATTTCCACGAAGGTATAGATAGGGGTTGCAAAGCTCTAGCTGATTTCAAGTGGCTTGCCTTTACCCTCTGACATGTGTCACATTCTGATACATATTGGGCTATCTCCCTCTTCATTCTGGTCCACCAATACAAGGGCTTCAGGTCATGGTACATTTTGGTGCTGTGACGGAACCTCCCAAGTCATTAGGCCCACCTATAGTTGTCCTTGTCCAACGAACCTCAGACAACCCTGCAGGTGCCCCTAAATTACTTGACAAGTTCGATATCTTCTTTCCTTACCTTTCCCAAGGGCGTTTCACCCGTCACACAGACATTACAAGCATCAGAGATACGAAAATGCGGAAGCAGTTACATTAACTTACCTTTATTGAAAAGTAAGATAGAGTTATATAGTTACATACCAGAGCATAATATATATGAGTGCAGAGTATTATTATTACAAACCATGGGAGGCAAAAACCCCTCCTGATAAGTATTAAACGAAAGTTTTTCAGAGGATCCTTTCCTCCCGCAGCTTCACTCCTGGTGCTCTTCCATTGGTACCACCTTAGAACAAAAGCAACAAAAGTTGGTTGCTTCCTCACCTAAAAACAACATGGGACAAAGCCCTGAGTATGGAATTACTCAGCAAGTCTTACCCGACTAAAGAAAAGACTCTCAAGGGTATGCTGGCTTTAAGGGAGTCAAGCTAAGGCTTAACAATAATCAATGACTCTGTTTGCGGAAATGCTTACTAAAGTGGATCCTTAGAAACCCAGTTTTAATTGTCAAGTTAAGTAGAATTACCTGTAACTAGAGTTCATTCTACCCTAGTTCAATCACTTGACCTGCACTAGCCAATTTCTTAACAACCCTTCATCTTTACTGGATTTCTACGTATAGGGCAGTGACCAAGTCTTCATAACCGCGAAGGTACGGCGATCCAAATCGATTATACTCAACTGAGGATCTCCAATCACACGACATATGTAGCACTTAACCCTTGCATATGTCAACTCGCCATCGGGGTTCTTGAGACCAGATCAGGTCCACACCAACCGAGAGCACAGATACACCACCGTCCAGCCTCTTGCCACAGAGGGTACACGCTACTCTCACCATCTCTCCACTCCATTGCGTGGTATCTTATTTTGGTATTAGTCTGCCCGAGGCAAAGCTTACCCATGACGAGGCATGTGACCAGTTAAAGGGTCCTCGGTCAGTAAGCCTACATCGACACGGTCCTTAATCGACTTAGACAGCACCGAGACTCTCTTCTCGTGCAAGTCACCCGCCCGGTCTCAGCTTTATCATTTCAATTCCCAAAGTTTGGTACCTTGCAGAGGTACATCTTTTCCGATGTTGAACCTGTTGGGGACTTGTTCTCAAATGCTAAGAGTTAAGAACAAGGCAACATAAAAAGTGTTAAGTGTTAAAGTCCTTCGTCCTTCGAGGCATTATGTCCCTTCGGGAAATAATGGGTTTCGGACGAAGGTCACAAGAAACATACCTTCGTAAATATAACAAGTAATGACGAAGGATTCATATAAAGCATGAAATATAAACATCATCATAAAATCATTTCTATTTTATTAACATGGGGAAATAGAAATGATTTCAAATTACAAATGTACCTTCGGTCCTGAGAGAAGGTGAAAAGTACAAGCGTGACGCAAAAGCAAATGCCAAGTCAGCGTGAACAGTACGGGAGTACTGTTCATCTATTTATAGACGCGGGACGCAGCCCACGTGAAATTACATTCATGTCCATTTGCCAATGACTTATGGAAATCTGCCAAGGCCCAAGTAGTCTTTTCATCTTTAAGTCAGTTCCCCTCTCTGTTATCGCGACGAAGCTCCCCTGCGCACAGCTTCGGCTGCGCACCATCCTTCGTCTGGTTCAGGCTTCGTCCTGACCGTTCTTCATGTTCATAATTCTGAGTCCGAAGATACCTGTTCACATAATCCACTCGGAAAACATTGTCAAATCATGTTTTTGAGGACCTTCGGAGGACGAAGGCCCCCAACAGTAGCCCCTCGCAATATTAATTTGTTTAACGATAAATTCAGATTGCGATATGGACGAAGGCCTTGAGCCGAAGGTCCGAAAAAACACCTTCCCTTTGCTAGAATAGCAACATTCACTGACAAGCGGGGTCTTTCAATTTTCGACGCCCTGGGAGTATAAATAAGATCGCACCGCAAACTTATTTTGGTACGCACACTTGCCATCTGCTTCGGCCCACTAAATTTTTAGCTCTTGCGCATTAAGATTTGATCTTTTTGCTTCTGAAGCTTCGGCCTCGAAAACAGTTTTTTAGCGTTTCCGAAGATGTCTAAAGGTAAGAAGATCCCTGCCGAGACGAAGCTGAGTCTCGACGAAGAGAAGAATTTGGGGTTCCTTATAGCGATGGCGGAGACCAATACGGAGAAAATTACCAAGGAGATTCCTGAAGGTTTGTCCGAAGATACTGGTGACAGCGACAGCTATGAGGTAGAAAGTGGTGGGGAAGAGGCCGAAGATCGACCATGGCGGCCAAGTCACACGGTATTCGGGAAAACCACTACTAAGCAGAATCATATTGATAATATGAGGGGGAGGTATTTTCGTGATATATCTATTGTGAGGGCTAATGCTGGAGAAAAGACTTCTCCCACCCCAGAAGAAGATGAAGTCGTAATCTTCCGAAGCTTTCTCAAGGCTGGGCTTCGATTCCCCCTAAGCAAATTTGTTGTTGAGGTACTAAAAACATTTCAAGTCTACCTTCATCAACTTACTCCCGAAGCTATCATAAGAATGGGGATGTTTGTCTGGGCTGCAAAAAGCCAGGGTTTAGAACCAAATGCTAAAAGTTTTTGCAACATTCATGAGTTGTTATATGAAACGAAGCCCTGGGGAAAAGAACAATATCACAACAATTTTGGGTGTTACAGCTTCGGTGCCCGCTCCGGGTCAAGCCGCCCTGTGCCAACCTTTCGGAAGAGGTGGCCCGGAGCCTGGATGACAGAGTGGTTCTATGTAAAGAATGACTTATCAGCGCAAGAAAATGTTAAGAGTATCATTATGCGCCCCATCTGGCAACGCTTCGGACTTCGAAGGCCGAAGGTTGAAATGGACGAAGCAGCCGAGGAATGCCAAAGAGCCTTCGGCGTAATCTGCTCTTTCATTGGGACAAGGGACTTGGTCCAAGAGCACATTGCCTTCAGGGTATGGCCACTTGCAGAAAAGTGGGAAATGCCGAAGGAGACCATTAAAGAGTCCGACGAAGGCGGACTAGTCAGACTAAAATACACATTCAAATATGGGGATAAATTTGTTGAACCTGATGACGATTGGTTGAAAAGCATTGAAACATTAAGTGACGAACTTCTTGGGGCATATTCGAAGGCCGAGAACACTGCGTTATCAGCAGCCTTCGGAGGCCGAAAGAAGAAAAGGCTCAACCGTGTATTTGACGCAGTCGGGTTTATCTACCCTGACTATCACTATCCGGTATTGGGTCGCAAAAGGAAAAATACTTCTCCTGCAACAGAAGCTACCACGAGTGCCACTAGTGAGCCAGCGCCTCAAAGGAAAAAGATGAAGGTGCTCACCCATCGAACGCGCTTTATTGAGCCGGCCACAGTGCCAGAATTTATTGGTGAAGTTTCTTTGGCCTCTGAAGCTACAGAACCAGCTCCAGTGCCGAAGATAGAAGAGAAAACTGAAGCGCCTTCAGCAGTAGAAAAACCGAAGATTGAAGGGCCAAAAACATCAGAAATTTTAAGTCCTTCAGCAAATGTCGAAACAACAAAAAATCAAAAGGGCCCACTGGTGACCCCAAGAAGAAAAAGAATGGTGAACGTACTGGATGTCTTGGAGACAATTAAGTCTTCAAGCACAACCGCAAAGGAGTCTGTTGAACTCGCTGAAGCATCTACTGAAGCTTCGAAACAACAAGCTGAAGCTGAAGCTGGGCCTTCAGAGCCCACCAAGGAACAATCCGAGAAAATATCAGAACCAGCCTTGGTTGAAGAAATTGATACTGCCGCCCCCGAAGCTCCCTCCAGCATATGCGATTACATCGTGCGACATGCTTCGGGGAAGAAATTGTCTGAAGAAGAGGCCTATGAAGCGAATCACTATGCTAGAGAGTTAAAGTATCCGAAGGGGGCAGTAGTATTCAATGGGACAAATGAAGATGACTTCCTATACTGCCTCCCTGATAACAAAGAATTATCTGTCTGCCGGGAGATGGCTAGAAGTATGGGTTTCCCAAAGCTCGAAGCTGGATTATGCGCCATGACGAAAGAGGATCTCGCAGACAGTCTTGCGTACAATAGCCTAAAGGTATGGAAATTAAGCGCTTGAAAAAACTTTTTTAATACGTAATTCATTCCTTTATTCTTATATGGATTCTTTTTCGTATAGGGCTTGATTCTAAGCAACGCATTAAGAGCCCAAAAGAGCGCCGAAGATGAAAGCTATGACATTGCGTTCAACAATTTACGCTCCGAAGTTATTAAACTGAGAAACGAAGCTCTAGAAAAGGATAAAATTCTGCTTACACTGGTAGATAAGGTAAAGAAGGACGAAGCTGCTTCAAAAACCCAGGCCGAAGCCCTAAAACGTGAAATTAAAGATCTTCAAAAACAGCTAGCTAGAGCTAAAGAGGAACGTGTGCTTGAGGAAACAAAACGAGAACTTAGTGATCATTTGGTCAATAATTTGGAGTTAAGTGTTAAGGAGCTTCGTGCATCTCAGAGGAAATGCTATGTTAAATCTGTAGAATGCGTCAAAAAGATAAAATCCAGCTTCGCCAGCGTTGGCGCCTTTTCTAGTGAAGAGGACTTTTCAAGAGGCAATCCCGAAGGTCCACTGGACTGGATTAGTCACGAAGCAGAAGCCTTCGAGGAAATCCTGAGCAGCCGCGGTGACATCTGCGCTTTTTCAGGCGCCAGAGGAGTTGCTGCTGTTTTGGAGAAGAAAGGTTGTGAACATATAAAATCCTTAGCTCAGTCCGAAGCTGCCCTGTCCTCTGAAGACATCAAAGATCCCTCAACCGAAGCAAGCATGGTTGGCGGTAAGTTCATCACTGATATCTGGGACAACGGCGGCCGAGAAATGGCACAAGAAATTATTCAAAGAAGTGAAAAAGGCATCCATGATGCTAGGAAAGTAGCAGAAGCTGCCGAAAGAAGTACAGAGCCCGAAGGGCAATTAGGTATTAATTAGTCGCTCTTATTGTGTTGCAATTTTTATTTCAAACTTTGCTCGCGATTTGTAATAGTACTGAAGAAATGTTCTCTTCCCTCAGAACCTGCTGGATCGTCTGCTGACCCCCACACAAAAGGGGATGACGAAATTAAACAAATGGCCGAAGCTATCATGGATAAAGTTGTTAATCAACTTCTAAATGAGGCCGCCGAAGCAGTATTAAGAGAAGACTAGATGCTATTTAGAAAAAACATTTAAAGTGTGATCTATGTAACATTTTGTACATTTGAATGTAAAATACAAGTCTCTTTTCATTATTCAATTCTTTACGATGCATGAAACTCTACATACATACCATTTTTGAGCCTTCGGCGAAAAAACACCTTCCCTTCTTTTCATGCTTCGTGAAGAAGACATTCTCCGTTAAAACTATTCTGATGAAACACGTCCATGCTTCGTGAAAACATTCTCCGAAGCTATATAATTTCGATATTGTTCTGATGAAACTCGTCCATGCTTCGTAAAAATATTCTCCGAAGCTGTATTCCGAAGATTATTATTGTATTCCCTCGTGACTTTACACAATTTTCACTTTCTCAAAGCATCCTTTCGAAGGTTGATACTGTGTCCCCTTCTTTTTACCAAATGCAACATGATGTATGATGCTTATGTTATGCAAAATGATGTGATGATGTTATGTTATGCAAATGACATTTGTTCCGAAGATATACACAAAATATATTCGTAAGCTCTGCATTCCCTTAGGAACGTCTTTGGAGCTTCTTCGCCTTTTACTTAGACGGTATAAGCTCTGCATTCCCTTAGGAACGTCTTTGGAGCTTCTTCGCCTTTTACTTAGGCGGTATCAGCGTTGACTTTTCGCTGTATGCTCTGCATTCCCTTAGGAACGTCTTTGGAGCAAAAAACTTACACTGCGCTCCCTTTGGAACGGCTTTTTGTAACTTCGGCAACTTACTCTGCGTTCCTTAGAACGACTTTTTGTTGCGTTGAAGGATCTTTAATAATCCGAAGGTCCTCCTTGTTACCGCAAATTTTTAAGCTTCAACAGCTTAATCCTGTAGAGAAGATAGGTTTTTCTGATAACCAACCACGAAACTATTATATGAAAACTGAAATGTTCTTTATTACACAGAAAACAGAACTTAAACGGAAAAGACTGCTATCAAAGTAGGATATTTGTCAATAAATGTGCTTCGACTCTGGCACAGTACTATTGACTGTACGGGCTTCAGATTGCTCTCTGAGATCCCTTTGGTGCGGAACATATTGGCTCCCTTCTGGCTGTTGGCCTTGTTGCAGCGGAGGTGGGGGCGGGGGCTGTTGCCATGAAGCTTGAGGTTGACTCGCCGAAGCTACGGAAACTGCAGGGTGGTTGCCCACATATTCTGGGATGTAAGGCTGATGGTACGAAGCAGTATGCATGACCTGCTTCGGCTGTCCCTGTTGCGCTGCAGCTTCTGCTAGCTCCTTTTGTTTCTGGATGGTGACATGGCACATCCTGGTGGTATGGCCCTTGTTCTCACCGCAGAATAAGCAAAATGTCCTCCTTGGTTGATCTCCAAATCTCCCGCCGAAGCCCCTGGCGCCTCTGCTTCTTGGAGCTGGTGGCCGAAAGAAAGTTTGCTGTTGCCCCGAAGCCTGTGAGGAGCACTGCGGCCTGTTCTGCTGACTCCCCTTGTCATCATTTTGAGTGGAGTTATGGATGGACCTGACATGCCTCGGATAGAATCTTCCCCCGAAGCCCCTGGTCATCTCAGAAAATCTGAAGGCCTCCTCCCTTCTTTGGCGAAAGTCATTATCAGCACGAATGTACTCGTCCATCTTTTGGAGCAGCTTCTCCAGAGTCTGAGGAGGCTTCCTAGCAAAGTATTGGGCTGCAGATCCAGGACGAAGCCCCTTGATCATGGCTTCGATGATAATTTCATTGGGCACCGTTGGTGCCTGCGCCCTCAAACGCAAGAACCTTCTGACATACGCCTGAAGGTATTCTTCATGTTCCTGAGTGCACTAGAACAAGGCTTGGGCAGTGACCGGCTTCGTCTGAAATCCTTGAAAGCTGGTTAACAACATATCCTTCAGCTTCTGCCATGAGGTGATAGTTCCTGGTCGAAGGGAGGAGTACCAGGTCTGAGCAACACTCCTGACGGCCATAACGAAAGACTTCGCCATGACTGCAGCATTGCCCCCATACGAAGACACTGTTGCTTCGTAGCTCATCAAGAACTGCTTCGGATCTGAGTGGCCGTCGAACATGGGAAGCTGGGGTGGCTTATAGGACGGAGGCCAAGGTGTAGCCTGCAGCTCAGCGGATAAAGGAGAAGCATCATCGAAAACAAAATTTCCCTGATGGAAATTATCATACCAGTCATCTTCGTTGACGAAGCCCTCCTGATGAAGGTCTTTCTGCTGAGGCCTTCTGTTTTGCTCATCGTGAGTAAGATGGCGAACTTCCTCAGAGGCTTCGTCTATCTGCCTTTGCAACTCAGCTAGCCGGGCCATCTTCTCCTTCTTCCTCTGCACCTGTTGATGTAGCATCTCCATATCCCTGATTTCTTGGTCTAGCTCTTCCTCCTGAAGCGTCGGGTTGACGGCCTTTCTCTTCTGGCTTCGGGCCTCCCGAAGAGAGATGGTCTCCTGGTTGTGATCCAGCGGTTGCAGTGCTGCAGCCCCAGCCGCTGAAGCTTTCTTCGGTGCCATAGCGAAGGTCTACAGCTTCCGAAGGTGTTCAAAAAACTCGAAGTGGAAGTGAGTTCACCGGAGGTGGGCGCCAATGTTGGGGACTTGTTCTCAAATGCTAAGAGTTAAGAACAAGGCAACATAAAAAGTGTTAAGTGTTAAAGTCCTTCGTCCTTCGAGGCATTATGTCCCTTCGGGAAATAATGGGTTTCGGACGAAGGTCACAAGAAACATACCTTCGTAAATATAACAAGTAATGACGAAGGATTCATATAAAGCATGAAATATAAACATCATCATAAAATCATTTCTATTTTATTAACATGGGGAAATAGAAATGATTTCAAATTACAAATGTACCTTCGGTCCTGAGAGAAGGTGAAAAGTACAAGCGTGACGCAAAAGCAAATGCCAAGTCAGCGTGAACAGTACGGGAGTACTGTTCATCTATTTATAGACGCGGGACGCAGCCCACGTGAAATTACATTCATGTCCATTTGCCAATGACTTATGGAAATCTGCCAAGGCCCAAGTAGTCTTTTCATCTTTAAGTCGGTTCCCCTCTCTGTTATCGCGACGAAGCTCCCCTGCGCACAGCTTCGGCTGCGCACCATCCTTCGTCTGGTTCAGGCTTCGTCCTGACCGTTCTTCATGTTCATAATTCTGAGTCCGAAGATACCTGTTCACATAATCCACTCGGAAAACATTGTCAAATCATGTTTTTGAGGACCTTCGGAGGACGAAGGCCCCCAACAGAACCCATCATGGCCATGATGGATCCAGCATCAAGTTTTATTTCCGAAAACATCTACCCACTTTGCACATCATCTTTGAGAAAACAAAACATTTTGTTTTTCTAAAGCAAAGCTAAGCATAAGAAAACCTTTTGTAAAACAGGGATTAGGAAATAATCCAAGGAAGGAGATGCAGCAATAGTTTAGCACACAACTCCTATCACCTAATGCATCAAGTAAGTGAGAAAGATTTTTAAAAGGAACAAGGAGGTGGCAAATGCACCGGGGCTTGCCTTGTGTTATTGGTGAATCAGGCTCAGTTCCGCAGATATCAAAATAGAAACAGTTGCCTGTCTGATGTTCCTCAGGTGGTGGTGGTGAAGTCTTCTCTTCTTCTACCTCTTCTTCGTTTTCTAAATATAACCATACATAATAATGAATGTCCATGTAATGCTCATGAGAGTGCAAAGATAATAAAAGTTTATTATCTAAAGTCTTGAATACAATTTTCTTTCATGGATCTCCGAGAACTTAGGGTTTCCGGAGTCAATAGTGAAGTTCACAGGGCAAGGGCTAGGGTTTTGGGTTCTAAGTATCAAACATGGTCCAAATCATACCAAACTTTACCCAAGGCTTCTAAATATTATTTAAAATTTATTCTACAAATTTAGTGAATTTTGGATTTATTATTTATTTTCTAAAAATCTAGAAGCATGGTCTTAGGCTGTTTTAAATACTCTATAATTTCCTATTTGGACTAAAAATCAAGTAACTATTTTTATTAAATATTATAGGAATTTAGAAATCTAGCAAAATTGGTCTGGTAATTTTATAATTTTTCTACAATTTTCTAAAATTGTATTAGCTCTGGTAGAAAAGGAAAAAGAAAAATGATGAATAGTACTGGACCTAAATCGGCCCAGTCGGCCCAACAACAGTAGAAACGCGTCCGCGCGCGCCCGCAGTGGTAGGTTTGCACAGAGGCCCTTGCTGTTTTGAATATCCGTTAAGAACCCTTAGTTACTATTCAACGTTTCACTGACAGTTTACGAAAATCCCCCCGAGCTTCTATTCCTTCATGAACCTAGTCCCTGACGGCGGACGGCGTCGCGCAGAGCTCCGGCGAGCTTGTATACCGGCCAATACATTCAAAGACTAGCACCCTAGCTTAGCCGAGACTGAATTCAAGATCTAATGAGCGTTTCCCCTCACTCAATTTCACGAACGGCTACCCAAATGGTCCTAGCCATGATGACAGTGCGGACAATCAAAGGAACAACGTGTTCCCGATGATCCATGGCGATATAGTTCAATTAGAGGGGTTGAGGAGCTTGAGGAGAACTTAAGGACGCTAGAACAAACAATCGGGGAGCTTGAATTAATCTGGAATTAGCTGGCCGCGGTGAGGCTAAACCGAGCGGGGTTCTTGAATGTTTTGGGGAGAATCCAAAATTGGAGCTCTCTGGTGGAGGATTTGAGGTGCGGGTGGGTGCGCTAGTTGCTTGATTACATGACGGAGCCGAGGGCGTGCTCAATTTATAGAGCCTGCAAGCAGTGGCCGGTGAATTAGACGACGACGCGCGGCGGCCGGAGGAACAAGGAGTTACTGGCGCAAGGGATTCGTGGCATCTACCGCGGCAGCCCTCACCGGCGATGATCAGATGGCCAAAGTGAGTCATGACGATGCGGTGAAGGTGCCCAGGCACGTGGCGTAAGGCCATGAGGCGGCTATCACCGGCGAGCTCATCCGAATCCGCCGTGGCTAGCTCTGTACGGTGGTCGGAGTAGTTTAGTGGCCGGAGTATATCCACGGTGATGATATTTACTCGACCTCAGGAGCTATCCAACCGATCCGAGCATGAATCACAGCGGCAAAAGCGTGAATCCGTGTGCGGCTCGCCGGCGGCGAGATGCACTGCATCAGTGATCTTGTGCAGTTCACTGTACCATTGGAACCACTGACAGAGCGCGTGACAGACGATGTTTAGGGTAAATTTTCTCCCAATTCTCTATGACAACATATCCAAGGCTCTGCATCAAAGTTGTAGACCTTTAAACCATCTTCAACTTTGTTATAGCATCCCTAATCAAATTCTTACTGGATCATGCTTAAATTCGAGCCCTAACTCCATGCTATTCCACTGTCAGTCTGAACTTCAGATTCCAAGCAGTCTGACAGTCCAACTTCAAGCTCATTTATTTCAGAATTCTTCATGGTACCAAGGCATAATTTCTATAGCAAAGTTATTCTCCTTCCATAGATCTACAAAGTTGATGTGGTGACCTAGGGCAAAATACTCATAACTTGGAAGATATGAGGCTTCAAAGTTGGGTTAATGTCACTGATTTCAGACTTAGCCATATGAGTATTAGTGTGGCTATTTTGCAAATTAGTCCAAAACTCAAGGTTTAACTTGCAAATCCACTCATTTGTGAACTATTTGATTTAAGACATCTTACTTTGATAGTTTTTGCACTTCAGTCCAAAAGTGCACTAATTTGCACTTAGCCCCTAGGGTTTAGGTTTAGGGCTTTCTAGGGTTCTTTTTGAAGTTTTTGATACTTCTAGGGTGTGGATATCACATAAGTCTATTCAAGGTGACCCTTTTATGATCATCTCTAATAAGTTTTGAAGTTTTTCTCTTGTTTAAGCCTTGTTTGCTCTATTTAACCCAATCTAGGGTTGAATACCCTACTCTAGGGTTTTATTCACAAAATGTCTTATCAATACAACTTGTTTAAAATTTTTGCCTAGTGAATGCACTCTAGATGTGAGAAACACATGATATGCCCATGCTTATGATGTTATGCTCAAATTTTAGTAACAGTAACACCAGGGGTGTTACATCCTTCCCCCCATAAAAGAATCTCCTAGGGTAGGTAATGGAAAAGGAAATGCTTCACTCTTTTATTTCCTTATTCTTGGTACAAGGCAGGGGTGGTTTGGGGCTCACTCCTTCATTACAATAATTGTATACACTTTACAAATTACATGAGACTAAAAAGCCTGGGAAATTCTTTTCTAAATAGTCTCGAGTTTCCCATGTAGCCTCATCTTCTGAATGCTGGTTCCACTGTATCTTGTAAAACTTTAGAGTTTTCTTTCGGGTAATTCTGTCCTTTTGATCCAAGACTTGAATGGGATGCTCTGAATATGTCAAGTCTGGTTCTAGGACAACATCCGTCACTTCAATGGTTTGATCAGGAACCCGAAGACACTTCTTCAATTGCGACACGTGGAACACATTATGTACAACAGACAAGGTTTCGGGTAGTTGAAGTTGGTATGCCACTGGTCCACATTGCTCAAGCACAGGGAAATGACCAATGTATCGAGGTGCAAGCTTCCCTTTTACCCCGAAACATGTTACCCCTTTCAGTTTTCATTGGCGAAACTTTCAGGTAGACATGATCTCCAATGAGAAAGTACAAGGGTTGACGTCGTTTGTCTGCATAACTTTTCTATCAAGATTGAGCTTTCTTCAAATTATGAATTATTCGCTGAACCTTTTCTTCGGTCTCTTTTACCATATCTGGCCTGAAGAAACTCCTTTCACCAGGTTCAGACCAATTTAGCGGAGTACGACACTATCGCCCATATAAAGCTTCAAAGGGTGCCATCTTAATGCTTTCTTGATAGCTATTATTATATGAGAATTCCGCTAATGGTAAACAATCATCCCATTTTTGTGGGAATTCCAAAGCACAAGCCCATAGCATGTCTTCAAGTATTTGGTTCACCCTCTCAGTCTGCCCACTGGTTTGAGGATGATAGGCCAAACTATGGAGTAAATTAGTATCCAGTGCTTTGTGAAGTTCTTCCCAAAATTTGGACACGAATTGCGGTCCACGATCTGACACTATTCTCTTTGAAACACCATGCAAACTGAGAACACAAGCAATGTATAATTTTGCATATGTGGCCACTGTATACTTTACCTTGACAGGAAGGAAGTGGGCGATCTTTGTAAGTCGATCAATAATAACCCAAATCGAATCATACCCTCTTGCTGTTCTGGGTAATCCCACAATAAAGTCCATGCTAATATCTTCCCATTTCCATGTTGGTATTGGTAGAGATTGTAATGGACCGGCAGTCTTCATATGTATGGCTTTGACACGCCTACAAGTGTCACATTTTGCCACATAGCATGCAATCTCGATCTTCATCTTTGTCCACCAATAATATTGTTTTAGATCCTGATACATCTTAGTGCTTCCGGGATGAATAGAATAGCGACTAAGATGTGCTTCGTCTAATATTTGTTGGCGGATTTCTTCACTCTTTGGCACAACTATGCGGTTGTTGAACCATACAATGCCTTGATCGTCTTTTCTGAGACATTTGGCCTTTCCGGCTTCTATTTTCTCACGGATGTGTTTCATACCCTCATTATCCTTTTGAGCATCCATTATCCTTTGTAAAAGGACTGACTCAAGCTTTAGTTGATTTAAGGCTCCTTGTTGGATCATTCCTAGGTTTAATTTCTCCATTTCCTGGCATAGTGTATCGTCAGAGGTCTTCACCGTAAGAAAGTGACAGGAAGCCTTACGGCTGAGTGCATCTGCCACTACATTGGCCTTGCCTGGGTGATAATGAATTTCCAAGTCATAGTCCTTAATAAGCTCGAGCCATCGCCTCTGTCTCATGTTCAACTCTGACTGGGTGAATAGGTACTTCAAACTTTTATGATCTGTATAGATGTGACAGATATTTCCCAGTAGATAATGACGCCAGATTTTTAGGGCATGAACCACCGCAGCTAGCTCTAGATCATGAGTTGGGTAATGTTCCTCATACCGGCGCAACTGCCTTGAAGCATAAGCTATCACTCGGCCCTCTTGCATTAGAACACAGCCGAGACCACTGCTTGATGCGTTGCAATACACATCAAAGGGCTTTTCAATATCCGGTTGAGCAATACCGGAGCAGTGGTTAATAATACCTTCAATTGTTCAAAGGCTTCATTACACTTTGAAGACCAAATAATCTTAGTATCATTCTTCAATAAACTTGTGATTGGTTTCACAAGCTTGGAAAAATCTGGTATGAATCGGCGGTAATAGCCGGCTAGTCCAAGGAAACTTCAGACTTGATGTACAGTGGTTGGGGGTTTCCACTCTAAAATATCCTTAACTTTGCTGGGATCCATCGCAATCCCCTTGGCAGATAATACATGTCCTAGAAATTGGATTTCTTCCAGCCAGAATGCGCACTTACCGAACTTAGCATATAATTGGTGTTCTCTTAAGCGCTAGCATATAATTGGTGTTCTCTTAAGCGCGTCAACATGATCCGTAAGTGCCGGGCATGCTCCTCTTCATTCTTGGAATATATTAAGATATCGTCAATGAATACCACCACAAACTTATCTAACTCGGGCATAAATACCGAGTTCATAAGATAGGTAAAGTGGGCAGGAACATTTGTTAGTCCAAAAGACATAACCAGATATTCAAATAGACCATACCACGTACTGAATACGGTCTTTGGTATATATTCGGGCCGAATACAGATCTGATGATAGCCCGATCTGAGGTCAATCTTGGAGAAGACCCTTGCTCCAGTTAGTTGATCAAATAGAATGTCAATCTATGGAAGAGGGTATTTATTTTTGATGGTAACCTCATTCAGGGGTCTATAATCCACGCACATTCGTAGTGTTTGATCCTTCTTCTTAACAAAGATGGCTGGACAGCCCCATGGTGACGAGCTTGGTCGGATGAATCCCTTCTCTAGTAGATCTTGCAATTGGGTCTTGAGTTCTGCCAGCTCATTTGGAGGCATTCGGTACGATCTTCTAGAAATGGGAGCCGTACCGGGCTTCAACTCAATTACAAATTCTACATCTCTTTCTAGTGGCAATCCAGGCAAATCTTCTGCAAAGACGTCTGGGAACTCACATACTACTGGAATATCTTTGATCTCCAGTATGATGGCTTCATATACTTTGCCAAATGGTTTAGCTGGAATGGCTATGGGGATGGTCAAGAGAACCTCTTCTTGGCCATAACTCAATTTGATAGTTCTCAATTCAGTATTGAGAATGGCTTTATGTTGGGCCAACCAATTCATGCCCAGAATTACATCTATGTCTTCGCCTTTCAGAACAATCATATTAGTAGGAAAGTCCCGTTCAGCCAATGTTACGGGCACTTGGAAAGCCACTTCTTTAGTAAATATTTGTCCCTTAGGCGAATGAATTTTAAACCCTTCCCTTGATTCATGGTATGGAATGCAATGTTGCTCCACAAACTTCTTGCTTATGAAAGCATGCGAAGCGCCAGCATCAAAAAGAATAATTGCAGGGTGATTGGCCACTAGAAATGTACCCATCATAACCGGTTCGCTATCCGGTGTTGTGGCCACTTGAGTATAATAAATTCATCCCGTTTTCCTTGTATTTTTTCCCGCGGTATTGCTTGCCGCATTTCCCTTTCCTTGAGTGGAATTCCCAGAACTATGTTGATTACTTGATCGATTCTGCTTCTGATATGGACAGTTCTTGATAAAGTGTCCGAACTTTCCACAGTTGAAACAGCCAGTTGAAGAGCTGGGGAGGACAGGGAAACGAGTGCCAGGGGCACCCGGCTGATTTGTTGGTGTAGGGGCAGTGGCGGGACGAATGAAGACCGGTTGCTTGAAAGGGTAGGAGGGTGGACGTGGGGAAGAGCGATTCGGATTGAAAGGTCAGATTACCAACCTTTGTCTTTTCTCGAGGCCTTGGTTGGGCCTGTCGCCTCCATAACCCTTAGATTTTCCAGAACCTGCATATTTAGCCTCAACTGCCAGCGCTGTGCTGACAGCCCTTCTGTAAGTAAGGTCGATGCAGGTGGCCATCTTTCTTTGCATTCGATCATTCAAGCCTCTCATGAAACAATTCCTCTTTTTTATATCCATGTTGACTTGATCGATTGCATATTGGGATAAGTGATTAAATTTATTGAGATACTGGGTAACAGTATCCCCGCCTTGTTTCAACTTCATGAACTCTTCCTGCTTCATGTGGAGCACCCCTTCAGGTATATAGTGCTCATGGAAAGCCAACTTGAACTCATCCCAAGTTATTTGATGACTAGCCGGTTGAACGGCTATAAAATTTCCCCACCAAGTGCTGGTAGGGCCACGCAATTGTTGTGCTACGAATCGGGGCTTTTGAACCTCTGAACACCGGAGGAGCCCGAACTTCTATTCAATGACGCAGATCCATTCATCCGCTTCTAGAGGGTCTTCTGCCTTGACAAACAATGGAGGGCGTGTCTTTGAGAAATCCAGGTATGATGTTTTGCGGGGTCCTTGTGGATACACCCACCCGCCTTGTTGCTGTAATTGTTGACCTGCCATCTCCCGCAGGAAGCGGGTATTGTCGGCCGTAGCGTTAACCAAGGCAGCGATGGCCTCGGCTAACGTGGGAGGTACTAGAGGTGGATTCGGGGTTGCTTCCCTCCCACTGGAGGTCCCTGCTCCATCCTATGAACGAGTCTTGGAAGGCATCTGAGGCAACAAACATTTGGAAAAAATATAATATGCCAAAGAAAACCATCCATTATACATTACTGAAAAGGGTAATGTTACAGACTCGAATTTTACAACAGGATTACATTACCTATTATACATTATTACTACTTCTACACTATACTACTCCTGCTTCTTGTCACTTTTGGTAGCCTCGCTGTTGGGCGTAGGAGACCATTCATCTACCAACTTCATAGAGGGAGGGGACCTGAACAAGTCCAGTTCACCACCGAGTGCTTCTCCCGCTACTCTAGAAGGTCCAGCTTCCATCCCGACAGGATCTGCAGGTACGTTGGGGTGTAGTTGGGAATACAATACATGAACTTCTTCATGTAAGGTATTACAATAAACCTGCAAGTTATCTACGGCTGAGCTAAGCTCCTCCATGTGGGCTCGAGCTTGTGCCTCCTTAGCCCAAGAAAGCTAACGAGAGTTAACCGCCCAGTCGAGCGCTAGATCTCGTTCCGCGAGCTGATCTTGCAGGTGATGGATGTCTGATCTTAATTCATTTATTCTTTCTCCATCTGCGACCCATATGTCATTCCTGTGACGGAGTTCTGTTCGAAGCTGATCAACTTGGCCTTCCAGATCCTCGATTGGATCGTTGCTACCACTACTGCTATCTTCATGTCGTGGGGCTAGTTGATGACGGGGTACGCCAATCGGCCCGGTAAACTTGCGCGCGGTCTTTCTTGTGCGCGGCGGCATTTCTTAAGGGGGAAAATCTTATTAGCATAGTTTTTAGCATGATGCATGTGTAATTACAGAATCAACATTAGTCGATTCACACTTTCTATACATTGCACTCTATATCTGGTCTTTCACATAAGTACTTCAGAAGGAAGCTAGATAAGAAAGAAAGAAATTTTTCTAGATAAGTCTTGGAAAATTCTTTTTGAAAATGCCGCATAACCTCTGCAGAGATGGGCTTCGCTCCGAAACCAGCTGTGATGGAACCTCCCAAGTCATTAGGCCCACCTATAGTTGTCCTTGTCCAACAGACCTCAGACAACCCTGCAGGTGCCCCTGAATTACTTGACAAGTTCGGTATCTGCTTTCCTTACCTTTCCCAAGAGCCTTTCACCCGTCATGCAGACATTACAAGCATCAGAGATACAAAAATACGGAAGCAGTTACATTAACTTACCTTTATTGAAAAGTAAGACAGAGTTATATAGTTACAGACCAGAGCATAATATATATGAGTGCAGAGTATTATTATTACAAACCATGGGAGGCAAAAACCCCTCCCGATAAGTATTAAACGAAAGTTTTTCGGAGGATCCTTTCCTCCCGCAGCTTCACTCCTAGTGCTCTTCCTTTAGTACCACCTTAGAACAAAAGCAACAAAAGTTGGTTGCTTCCTCACCTAAAAACAACATGGGACAAAGCCCTGAGTATGGAATTACTCAGCAAGTCTTACCCGACTAAAGAAAAGACTCTCAAGGGTATGCTGGCTTTAAGGGAGTCAAGGTAAGGCTTAACGATAATCAATGACTCTGTTTGCGGAAATGCTTACTAAAGTGGATCCTTAGAAACCCAGTTTTAATTGTCAAGTTAAGTAGAATTACCTGTAACTAGAGTTCATTCTACCCTAGTTCAATCACTTGACCTGCACTAGCCAATTTCTTAACAACCCTTCATCTTTACTGGATTTCTACGTATAGGACAGTGACCAAGTCTTCATAACCGCGAAGGTACGGCGATCCAAATCGATTATACTCAGCTGATGATCTCCAATCACACGACATATGTAGCACTTAACCCTTGCATATGTCAACTCGCCACCGGGGTTCTTAAGACTAGATCAGGTTCACACCAACCGAGAGCACATATACACCACCGTCCAGCCTCTTGCCACAGAGGGTACATGCTACTCTCGCCATCTCTCCACTCCATTGTGTGGTATCTTTTTCTGGTATTAGTCTACTCGAGGCAAAGCTTATCCATGACGAGCATGTGACCAGTTAAAGGGTCCTCGGTCAGCAAGCCTACATCGACACGGTCCTTAATCGACTTAGACGGAGACACTACACCGAGACTCTCTTCTCGTGCAAGTCACCCGCCCGGTCTCAGCTTTATCATTTCAATTCCCAAAGTTTGGTACCTGGCAGAGGTACATCTTTTCCGATGTTGAACCCATCATGGCCATGATGGATCCACCATCAAGTTTTATTTCCGAAAACATCTACCCACTTTGCACATCATCTTTGAGAAAACAAAACATTTTGTTTTTCTAAAGCAAAGCTAAGCATAAGAAAACCTTTTGTAAAACAGGGATTAGGAAATAATCCAAGGAAGGAGATGCAACAATAGTTTAGCACACAACTCCTATCACCTAATGCATCAAGTAAGTGAGAAAGATTTTTAAAAGGAACAAGGAGGTGGCAAATGCACCGGGGCTTGCCTTGTGTTATTGGTGAATCAGGCTCAGTTCCGTAGATATCAAAATAGAAACAGTTGCCTGCCTGATGTTCCTCAGGTGGTGGTGGTGAAGTCTTCTCTTCTTCTACCTCTTCTTCGTTTTCTAAATATAACCATACATAATAATGAATGTCCATGTAATGCTCATGAGAGTGCAAAGATAATAAAAGTTTATTATCTAAAGTCCTGAATCGGCCCAACAACAGTAGAAACGCGTCCGCGCGCGCGCCCACGGTGGTAGGTTTGCACAGAGGCCCTTGCTGTTTTGAATATCCGTTAAGAACCCTTAGTTACTATTCAACGTTTCACTGACAGTTTACGAAAATCCCCCCGAGCTTCTATTCTTTCACGAACCTAGTCCCTGAAGGCGGACGGCGTCGCGCAGAGCTCCGGCGAGCTTGTATACCGGCCAATACACTCAAAGACTAGCGCCCTAGCTTAGCCGAGACTGAATTCAAGATCTAATGAGCATTTCCCCTCACTCAATTTCATGAACGGCTACCCAAATGGTCCTGGCCACGGTGACAGTGCGGATAATCAAAGGAATAACGTGTTCCCGATGATCCATCGCGATATAGTTCAATCAGAGGGGTCGAGGAGCTTGAGGAGAACTTAAGGACGCTAGAACAAACGATTGGGGAGCTTGAATTAACCTGGAATTAGCTGGTCGCGGTGAGGCTAAACCGAGCGGGGTTCTTGAGTGTTTTGGGGAGAATCCAAAATTGGAGCTCTCTGGTGGAGGATTTGAGGTGCGGGTGGATGCGCTAGTTGCTTGATTACATGACGGAGCCGAGGGCATGCTCAATTTATAGAGCCCGCAAGCAGTGGCCAGTGAATTAGACGACGACGCGTGGCGGCCGGAGGAACAAGGAGTTACTGGCGCAAGGGATTCGTGGCATCTACCGCGGCAGCCCTCACCGGCGATGATCAGATGGCCAAAGTGAGTCACGGCAATGCGGTGAAGGTTCCCAGGCACGTGGCGTAAGGCCATGAGGCAGCTATCACCGGCGAGCTCATCTGAATCCGCCGTGGCTAGCTCTGTACGGTGGTCGGAGTAGTTTAGTGGCCGGAGTATATCCACAGCGATGATATTTACTCGACCTCAGGCGCTATCCAACCGATCTGATTATGAATCACAGCAGCAAAAGCGTGAATTCATGCGTGGCTCACCGGCGGCGAGATGCACTGCATCAGTGATCTTGTGCAGTTCACTGTACCATTGGAACCACTGATAAAGCGCCTGACAGACGATGTTTAGGGTAAATTTTCTCCCAATTCTCTATGACAACATATCCAAGGCTCTACATCAAAGTTGTAGACCTTTAAACCATCTTCATCTTAGTTATAGCGTCCCTAATCAAATTCTTACTGGATCATGCTTAAATTCGAGCCCTAACTCCATGCTATTCCACTATCAGTCTGAACTTCAGATTCCAAGCAGTCTGACAGTCCAACTTCAGGCTCATTTATTTCAGAATTCTTCATGGTACGAAGGCATGATTTCTATATCAAAGTTATTCTCCTTCCATAGATCTACAAAGTTGATGTGGTGACCTAGGGCAAAATACTCATAACTTGGAAGATATGAGGCTTCAAAGTTGGGCTAATGTCACTGATTTTAGACTTAGCCATATGAGTATTAGTGTGGCTATTTTGCAAATTAGTCCAAAACTCAAGGTTTAACTTGTGAATCCACTCATTTGTGAACTATATGATTTAAGACATCTTACTTTGATAGTTTTTGCACTTTAGTCCAAAAGTGCACTATTTTGCACTTAGCCCCCTAGGGTTTAGGTTTAGGGCTTTCTAGGGTTCTTTTTGAAGTTTTTGATACTTCTAGGGTGTGGATATCCCATAAGTCTATTTAAGGTGACCCTTTTATGATCATCTCTAATAAGTTTTGAAGTTTTTCTCTTGTTTAAGCCTTGTTTGCTCTATTTAACCCAATCTAGGGTTGAGTACCCTACTCTAGGGTTTTATTCACAAAATGTCTTACCAACACAACTTGTTTGAAATTTTTGCCTAGTGAATGCACTCTAGGTGTGACAAACACATGATATGCCCATGCTTATGATGTTATGCTTAGTAAAAGTAACACCATGGGTGTTACAGGTGCTCCCTGGATGCATGGAGAATTTGGAGACAAAGCACCAGAAGGAATCACTTCAATCTTCATTTTGCTCAACTCATCACATAGGGTGTTGATGCGAGAATCCATCATAACACAGTTGCATTGCAATTTCCGACTCAAGGCATCTGCAACCACATTGGCCTTCCGTAGGTGATAATGTACATCCAGGTCATAATCCTTGATTAGCTCTAGCCATCTTCTCTGCCTCATATTGAGATCAGCCTGAGTAAAGATGTACTTAAGGCTCTTATGATCAGTGAAGATGTTGAAGTGGGTTCCCATCAAATAGTGTCTCCACATTTTCAATGCATGGACCATGGCTGCTAACTCCAAGTCATGAGTGGGATAATTTTGCTCATGAGGCCTGAGTACTCTCGATGCATAAGCAATGACTCGGTTGTCTTGCATCAAGACACAACCCAGTCCAGTGCCAGAGGCATCACAGTACACATCAAATGGCTTGTTGTTGTCGGGTTGCGCTAACACTGGTGCTGTGGTCAGATGTTGCCTCAATGTATGGAAAGCATCTTCACACTTCTGACCCCAAACAAACTTGGCTTCTTTCTTCAACAATTTAGTTATGGGCTTCGCAATTCAAGAGAAATCCTAAATGAATCTTCGATAATAACCAGCCAATCCCAGAAAACTTCGAATCTGACGGACAGTCGTTGGCGGCTTCCAGTTCATCACCTCTTGCACCTTATCAAGATCAACAACTATGCCTGCCTGAGAGATAGTGTGACCCAAGAATTTGATTTCTTTTAGCCAAAAATCACATTTTGACAATTTAGCATAAAGACGGTGCTCTCGCAGACATTGAAGTACTACATGCAAATGACCGACATGCTCTTCTTCATTCTTCGAGTACACCAAGATATCATCGATGAAAACCACTACGAACTTGTCCAGTTCAGGCATGAAAACAGAATTCATCAGATACATGAAGTATGCTGGTGCATTAGTCAGCCCAAGAGACATCACCAAAAATTTGTACAGCCCATATCTGGTTGAGAAGGCAGTCTTCGCAATATCACTTACCCGTATCTTGATCTGATGATAGCCGGAGCGAAAGTCTATCTTGGAAAACACTTTGGCTCCGACCAACTGATCAAAAGAACATCAATACGAGGCAAAGGATACTTGTTCTTGATAGTCACCGCATTAAGTGGGCGGTAATCTATGCATAGCCTCAAGCTTTCATCTTTCTTCTTCACAAACAAGGTTGGACATCCCCAAGGCGAAGTACTTGGGCGGATAAAACCCTTGTCCAACAACTCTTGCAATTGCTTCTTCAATTCTACCAACTTAGCGGGTGGCATCCGGTTAGGCCTCTTGGAAATAGGTGTCGTTCCCGATTGCAAACTCGATGGTGAATTCAATATCCCGGTCCGGTGGCATTCCTGGTAATTCATCAGGAAAAACATCTGCGTACTCACAGACCACTGGAATCTTCTTTAAAGGCGACTCCATCATAGCGAAAGCACATGAGCGAGTAGAATCTTGGCTGGGCAAAAACAAGGTGAAACTCCCACAGATTGGGGAATTGATTTCAACGATGCGGCTAGCTACATCAAGCACTACTTGGTGTTGAGTCATCCAGTCGGCTCCGAGAATGAGGTCCACATTTTTCCAAACCCAAAACAAGGAGGGTGGTTTTGATAACGTGGCTCCCATATTGAATAGGCACACTTCGGTTTAATTGGTTGGTTGCAATTTTACCCCCAGGTGTGGCTATCATGAATGATCGTTTTGCATGGTAGAAAGGCAGTTGACATTTAGCACTGAACTTCTGGCTAATGAAACTATGAGATGCACCAGAATCAAACAGAATTAATGCAGGTTGATTAAAAACTAAAAAGATACCAGTCATGATGGGGGCTCCCTCAGGTAACTCCTCCAAAGTAGTGAAGTTGAGCTTCCCTTGCTTGACTTGTACTTTCTGCTTTCTTCCCTTGTCTTGATTTGGTGCTGGCATCTGCTTCTACTAATTTCTTGGGCAATTCTTGGCATAATGTCCCACATTGCCACAAGTGAAGCACTGGTTCCCATTTCCCTGGTGGAACTGCTGCTACGGAGGCTGATTGTTCCTTGGAGCGGGGGCTAGAAAACGAGTGGGTGCTGGCTGCTGCTGCTGAGGTGGCCTGATCACCCATCTGCCTGCCTGTTGCTGAAATCCCCTGCTCTGATTGTGGGAAATAATTCTGAACCTCTAGGTCTGAGCAGAAGGTGCTGCCATCAGTTCCTTTCTCTTCTTCTCTGCCAGGTGAGCTATAATACAATCCTCCTAGGAGATGGCTAGGTTGACCAACTCATTGAAGCTATCAGCCCGGACAGTGTTGAGACGCTCACGCAACTTGGTATTGAGGCCCCTGCGGAAGCGGTCTCTCTTCTTATCATCAGAATCAGCATGATAACCTGCATACTAGCACAGGTCGTTGAAGGCCTGAGCAAACTGCAATACCGTGCGGGTTCCTTGATTGAGTGCTAGAAATTCATTCAGCTTGCGATCAAGAATTCTAGCTGGGATATGGTGCCCTCTAAAAGCAGTCCTGAATTCCTCCCAAGAAACTTCGTGACCAGCAGGTAGCATAGCACAGAAGTGGTCCCACCAAGAACGAGCAGGTCCGCGAAGCTGCTGCGCGGTGAAGCGAGCCTTGGTGTCATCAGGGCAGTCTCCCGTGAGGAGGGGAAACTTGGACTCCACGACGCATAGCCATATGTCGGCGTCCAATGGATCCTCTGCCTTGGTGAACAAGGGTGGCTGCGTACTCAAGAACTCCTGGTAAGTTGCTGCTACCGGAGGTCGCTGCGGCTAGCCTCCACCATGCAGCTAAGGGTGGGGCTGGCGCTGCAAAAGCTATCGCAGAATCTCGTTCTACTGGGCCATCAGCTCCTGCACTGTGGGAGCTAGAGGAGGTGGCAGGGGAACTTGCTCGTTCTGCCCGCGATGCTGCCTAGCTGCCATCTGAAAACAGAGATTGTCGCCATTGTTATCCCACTTCACAATTTTGAACAACATGCTATCATCTCATGTGGAAGGAAATTGCCATAATTGTAACATTAAGTTCGAAATATAGATAACATGGTTACAAATAGCCATAGATCCCAAAAGTTCTCAAGGGTTACATCAATTAGGGGAAAGTACCCGTAAGCCTAGCCAAAATCTGTCATTACCAAGCTCGCATAGGTTCCTATCCTCCTAAAACGTCAAAACAACTGATCAACCCTGAGTAGTGGAAGCGACACTAGATGCGGGCGAAGGGGCATCACGGAGGCAGTTACATTGGCACCAGGGGCTGGTCCTAACTCCTCAGGAGCCTCTTCTCCCTCGCTTCCGGCCTCATTGGCCTCCACCTCTAAGTGATGCATGTCCAGATGGTCATTAGCTTCTTCAAGTTCCTGCTGCACATCATGGAGATGGTTCTCCAAGACATCAATGGTGTTGTCTCGGATCTCCACCTGCTGCTCCAAGGTGGCGATGCGCTGGCTCATCCTCTCCACCTGTAGGTCCTTCTCTACCAACTCGGAGGACAAGTTGACCACAAAGTCTTCTCGGCTATCGAGGGTGAGCTTGGTGGTTTGAGCGAGGTTAGCAAGATGTGCCATAGCGTCGCTCTGCAGGGCCTGAAGGCGGTACAACGCACTCATGCACTAAATAGTGACCCTCCCAACCAAGTCAGGATACATTGCCCATATGTCCTTCACATGGCTCACACGGTTGCACCACATGGGGTCATCCTTCTTTTCAGCAGGGAAGAGTCCTAGTGGGTGCATCACCATCTCCAGGGGATGGTAGCCATAGAAAGTTGTCAGGGCCTTCATTGCTGCCGCTTCAGTGGTGTCGTCCGTCCTGAATCCAATCGTCTCAGAGTCAAGAGAACGCCAACCCGGCTGAAGGGGATGTGCCTCCAGAGTTAGCCAGACTCGGCAACGTGGCACCCGATGCTCCTCGTACAGCTGCACTATGTACAAAGGGGGCGTAGGTAACCGGCGGAGCTAAGCACTTCCCACAAGATAGAAGGAAAGCCATCATGAGAAAGGAAATCAGAGTTGAAACGAGTGTCTCCTCCACTGATGGGGGTAGGTGAGGTCATCTGCGGAAGGGTATCAGATGTAAAGATTATGGTGGAAGAAGAAAATAAAGGAACCTGGGTGTTTTAAAAGGAAACGGGTTAGCTCAAAATTTTACTCCTTTAACTTTTAATCTCTTTAGTTTTTATAATGCATGCATGCTGGAAATAACGCCTCCTCTCTGAATAAAAGGGTGCTCTTGGGGCATCCTTTAAAAGCTAGGGACTGGCCCACAGGGCCTACTTATTTAGCCACCTATTTCTCCCACTATTCCTAAGGCCTTTCATCCTAGGTCTAGCGGTCTAGTCCTGACGATTCACACTAGTTTCTAAGCAAGTTTTAGATTTTTTAAAATTGGTATTCATGGTTTATTGCTCTTCTCTGTGGTAGTATTTGCTCTGATACCAACTGTGGCGGAACCGCCTGAATTATTCCAGCTTAAGTGCCTAAGTTACGCCTCAGGGGCCTCAACACACCTAAATCGGAATAACCCGTCAGTCCCTCAGATCTAGTCTGATAGAGCCACTTAACTAGGATCAAATACCACAAACTCACTCGAAGGTGAGTCACGGAAGAAATACAATAAAACAGGAAACCTCAAATCAAGTACTAGAGTTATTACATAAATCGGAGTTTTACAAGTAGCTGACATAAGTTCACAAAATAAATTGCAGCGGATAATCGATATCGTCGAAAGCGAGGAATAGGGCAAGGCCTAGCCCACTACTACTCCTCCTCCTCTCCTACGGGAGCAGCATCCCACTCGACCGTCCAACCCGGTGGCAGGGTGGTAGGCCAAGTCACACCATCAACCATATCCTGAAGCGTACCTGCAAAGATTATGCCACAAGCAAGGCTGAGTATACTAATACTCAGCTAGACTTATCCGGTGTGAGGAAACTACTCCTCTACCTCTAGACCATGCAGCTGTTTGGCTGAGGGGTTTGGTTTGTCAAAAGCACTAGCTGAGTCTAAAAACAAGTTTTAGCTTTTCAATTTCTAGCATCATTATCTTAGCTAAGTTTGCTCCTTCTAAGCATACATGGTAACAAGCATTTAGTACAAACAACAAGTTATCTCATGTAAACCTCATTTCACTTCTTACTCAATGTAGTACAAGGGGTCAAGCAGTCTCATTAGCTGCGAGAAGTAGACGATTCGAATCGAGTTTTTAAACCTTGCAAGGTAAACCTAAACACACGACATGTAGGAGCACTCCGTCCCCACACATGTCAACCGTCCCCATCGATCCCCTGTTCGTGGCCAGCGCTCACCGCCTTTGCATACAATGCTCCACTGACCCCGGCTGCCGCAGTGCAGTGACCGCACTTGTACCCACCATAGCTAGCATGGGAGACCCAGTCTTAGGTCGCGTGAGGGGTAAAGTCTGTGCCCGGCTTTACTCAGGTACTAGGTTTACCAGTTACCATATTTCCCGACATGTGCTTAGTACGTTCAAACACTTGACTCAGGTATCCACACATTAATCCTTAGTTCATTTTCCCGTCTCAAAGAAAAGGCATCCTCCCTGGATCCAAGTCCATAGACCATCATAGATCCCATTATCAAGATGAATACAATCAATTCCTGACCTCGCGCGAGTGCTAGAAAAATCACTCGACTTCTACCGAGATCCTAATTAGCATAGCAGCTATTCGACCTAGCATATACTAGTATCCATCGCAAAAGGAATCCTGAGTTCATGCAACTAGAGGTTTCAAACAACTCCTACACTTAAGTGCACATTACAAACCTACAAACATTAAGTGTAGTAAAATAGCATATATAAACGGTTATGCATAAAACCGGGGCTTGCCTTCAATTCCTAGGGCTGCGGGGAGATCCTCGATGGCAGTCTCGGAAGCTTGCTCCTGGTCTTCCCCGTGGACAGCTCCTTGCTCAGGGATGAGCACGTACTCTTCGTCAGCGAGATTGCAATCTAATGAATGCAACGAGTAAGATACATGCATGGCATGATATGCAATTTAGCAACTAAAATTGGAGGGGGAATGATCAATTTAATATGGAGCTTAAGCTCATTATTTAAGATTTTTGTGATACATTTAGCAAATTAGGGTCAAGTTTGGTTAAGCTAATTGGTAGCTCACTATGATGTTCCACTGACTTCTTTTTAATGTCTTAGTGATAGTTTTATTAAGATTCCTAGCTGAATTTATTGGTGTGAGATTCATTATTCTCTCTACTTTATCTCTATTTCTCTTATGCTTTTGAGGTGAGTTTGAACTACAAGGTAGCTTAACAAATTTCCAAAACATCTGCAAAAATTACAATGGCTTCTCGCTGGTGTATAACTCTCTGTCTCAAAATTTGAGGCTTAAAAAGTGAGTGGTCTTCTCTGTATAAAATTATCAAATATTAGGGCAGAGGGGGTGTTTTGAACTACAACTCCCTTTTTACAGTGGGTTATTCTCTAAGACTTATTTTTGCTGGCATTTAGATGCTATAGCATGACTTTGTACAAAATTGTAGCCACTAACACTTATCAGTTATTTTTATTATGATTTTCTAAAGTTTCTAGCCAAAGGGGTGCTTTCTACTACCACTATATTTGAAAAATATCAAACAACAGATTTCTAATTTTTCCTATATTCTTCTTTGTACAAGAGCAATCATTCTAAGTTTTGGTAACTTTTTGCTTAAGGGAGAGGGTGGTAGGAATTTCTTGAATTAAATGGCCTTTTTCATGAAGTATTGGCAATGGGTATTACTTTGTAGGTTTGAATAGGTTTTACATTTTTTCTAGGGGTTTATTTCCTTACTAACCTGATAAAAATTTATTTGCCCACTGTTGCACACTTCTTGGCTTACTTATGATTTAATTGGAATATGGCTCAATTCCAAGTTTGATTTGTCCAACCCACTTAAAATGTTGGGCTGGGCTATTTATCATTTTTGGAGTGGTGTCCTAGTAGTTATAAGTCTACTGAATTTTTCTTACCAATTTTGGAATTGCTCTTATATTTTTAATAATGGCCTTTCTAGTTTTATTAGTGCCTAATAAAACATTTAACCTTGGATTTGTTCTGGACTAGGGTTCCCTGTATTTTTCCTAGGTTCTTTATTACTTAAGTGGACTAGGAAAAATATTTGCATCCACTGTTCATTATTTTCTAGAACCTTTCTCATTTTCCTAGGGTTTGGGCAAATGTGGCTTTTAATAAATAACTTTGTCTAAATCTTCAGTACTGGAGTGCTCACTATTTTTAAGCAGTGTCTAAGTGGGGTTTATACTTCTACAAATTTTCTTAAGTTCAGCACAGAGGCATAACTAATTTTTTTCCTTTTAATAAGGTTTGGTTAGTTTCTTTAATTAATTCCAAACTCTAGAATTTAAAACAGCAAGCACAGGGTTCAGTATTTTTATGTGATAGTTCATAATATTTTGAATCCAGCAAAATTGGTTTGACTAAATTTGGTAGAATATTTCTCAAGATATAAATTTTCTAAGTTCTCTACTGAATTTAAAAAGAATAACAGAAAATGGATAAAGGAAAAATGGTTTTGCACTGGGGTCCCTGGCGAAAGGTTTCAAGTTTCATTGTAGACAGGTCCTCGGGTTACTATTCACATGAGTCTCTGACTACGCAGAAAACCCCCTAGGGTTCTGCTAAATCCAACCCGCGGTCCTTCTCCCAAATAAACAGTAACCGCGGTGGAGGAAAGGGCGGAGGGGCTTACCGGCGGCAAGATTGCTCCAGTGAGGGGTCGGGTGAGGTCTGGGAGTCTCTGGCGATCACGTCGAAGTGCGGATGGCCGATGATGGTGGTCGGAGTAGGTCGGTCCACGTGTGCAGGCGGGGGAGCTCATCGGCGGCGAGGAATCCGGCCTAACCAGGGCACGATAGATCAATTAAATGGGTCAGGGAGCTTCACCAGAGATCAAGGAAGGTGTGAGCGTGATGAATTTGAGAATGGCTCACCGGATTGCTCAGTTTACACGCGGCCGCGGGTGACCGAAGTCCGGCGAGGACGATCTTGGTTCTCCAGTGAAGTTCTGCCGGGTCCGAGAGCTTGGAAAGCTTCACGAGCCACTAGCGAAGCTGACCGAGGGATAGGCGCAGCTTGGACGCGGCTGGAGCGAGCTGGTCGCGGTGGCTGAGGCTTGGGCAGCGATGGCGGGCGGAGGAGAGCTTGCCGGAGCTAAAATAGGGGTGTCGGGCCAGCGAGGGTGAGCGCGGGGTAAGGTGAGGCGCGCTCGGGGGAGGTTTTAAAGGCACGGGCGAGCGCGGCCGACGGGAGGCTCTGACAAGCGCTCGGGGCGTGCGCGGGCGAGCGCCAATGCGCGCTCTAGCGTCTGGCACAGCGTCGAGCACGAGGCAGCGCAGAGAGAGGTCGTGTTCAAGCGCGGATTGGCTCCAAATCTTTGAGATTATGGCCATGATCCCGTTGAGAGATCTCTTCCCCGGACATTCCTTTGTCATTTGTGTGTGGAGGTTTGCAGGTTTCACTGACTAGATCAAGAGATATGGAGGGGTGAAGTTGGGTTTGTCTCACTGTCGAGCACAGAGAGAAGATCCCAGGTTTGATGTGTCCAGAGCACGCATCCCAATGCCATCTTCTAGTATGAGGTAGAGGGGTTAGTTAGAAACATTTTTATCAATGGGAGCTTAGAGTTTTGAGATAGAGATCAAGGTGAACGCGCTCGGTTTTGGTTAAAAGGCTGAAAATTCAGAAATATGAATTTCAGATTTCCCCATTAAACCTCCACTTGAATGGCTTGCTTGGAGTTTTTAACAACTATTTTGACCAAACTTTTATAATCTTTATTGCAGCTTAGTTAGTGTATTTCAACTTTTATAATTGGCCTAAGCCATGATTTCATGTTTTTCATGGTCATTTATCCCTTTTCTCCCTTTCTACTTAAGTGGCTTATTTAGGGTTGGTATCAGGGTTTCAACATTTTCCCCTTTTTTCCTTCCAGTGGGAACTTCCCATCTGATCACCCATCCTAGGTTTCTCCAAGTTGAGCATGCTTAAATTTGAGATTCCTTCGAACCAAGCTTCCAAACTCAGATTCCAATAATTCTTGTTTCTAAATTCTTATCAGATTATTCCCTATCTAACCATGTCATCCCTTAAGCATGGTTCATGTTCCAGAAAACTCCCAAAATACTCTTGTCCCATATTCTGCCTATAACTCTCCTATTCAAACTAAGTCAGACGATTCATTCGTCACTATTCTCCTCAACAATGAACTTCACTGTGCTACACCACATACACCCAGCTATAAATACACCCAGCTACCCTCTCCCTCTCCACACACACTCAACACCCTCAGCCAAGGCAAACACCCCACCCACTCAGTTACTCCGCTCTGCCGGCTACATGCATAGTGTCGCTTCGCCTCCAGTCCACCCTCCTGGTAAGCAACTCCGCTCCACCACTAGTAGTATCTCAACACCACATGACACAGATTCTACTCAAGACTCTACCCATCCATATATTGCTATTATGACCACTATCCTAAATATCTGTTGATATACTTGCTGGTTTGTATGTTTGCTTATTCATGTTGCATAGTTATCGGAGCATTCGTGTCGTCTCGTGGGGGCCAGATCTGCAAGTCTACGCCAGGCAATGGAGCTAGAAGCCAGTTCTGCGAGCTCTCCCCCCTTTCGCCGGATAAGCACAGCAAGCTCACTAGATCCCTTTGATGCATAAATTACCTATGATTTTTCAACCACAACCCTCAGCCTTTTGTTTTATGCATAATATGATTTTGAGACAAGTTATTATGGCCACCCAGCCGCTTGCCGCAATCAATCCTTGATATATTTGTTACAAATGATTTGAGAAAAGGTGTGAGTTTTCAAAAGAAAATGCTTTTCAAAATGTGTATGATGAAGGGTTTTCACCCTTATCACCTTTGAGTAGGGATGATCAGGGACTCCCTGGTTTATGGGAGGGCCTAAGGTGATGGCTCAGTTGGGTTAGGTGTGAGCAGAAGGATTGTCCTCTCATATAAGGACCGGTTTGTCATCCTTCACTACCTGTACTCATGACAAGTACAACCACTCGAGACTGTATGGGCAGTCACTCGATCTAAACTTGTACGGTCCGAACCCCAGGGTTATGATGGCTGGGGAGCACCGGGAGGATAAGGAGGGGGAATGTTTTGTCCGATTTGGACATGGTTGTGGCCTGACTCCTTCTGGTATAATCGTTAAGGTAAGGACGTGCGAGGAAAGAAAGAGATTCAGATTCGAGTCTCATTGGCCATGAGATCGCAGAACCGGACTAGTGGGTAAAGTGTACCCCTCTGCGCAGAGTTCAAACCTATTCGAATAGTCTGTGTCCACAGGAATGGACGAGTCTGGTGTGGTATGACAATTAGTGTTTTGTTTTCCAACAAAAGGTGCTTTTGAGAAAAGTGGTTTTTTAAAAGGTCTGGCGGTTGAGCCATGAGCTATGGTGGATGGGAAGTCCAGTAGCTATTTTTGAAAATGAAAACCAGTGGGAAACTGTTGAGATACCTGGATGGTTTAGTCCATGGGATTTTATTCTATATTGAAAAACTTTCTGCTCCTTTGGGAGAGGATGCGCTTTGAAAAATACAAAATGTTTTACAAAACAACCCTGCATAAAATATTGATGTTTCTGCAAAATATCCTGAGCTCCACATATTCCATGCATTATATCTGATTACCCCATTCCACGGGTGAAGGTGGGCTGCTGAGTACGTTTGTACTCACCCTTGCTTATTTGTTGTTTTCAGGAAAGGAGATCGGGTAAGAGTTACGCATGTTCCCAACCTTGCCTATGGCCGTTGGACCGTGATTTGCTTCGCTGCATATATCGGGCTGCTTCAGCCCCACTCTGATGATATGTCCCGAGTTGTGGACCAACTCTTAAAGTTGATCGCCACCTTTATAGGTTTGTCTCGTTTAAGTAGATCTGGAACTATCTAATGTATAAATGTGTTTACTAGCCTCCTGGGACTAGTAATTGTATCACATTTGAGTCCCAGAGGATCTGGGGCGCTACAGGTGGTATCAGAGCTGTTAGGTTGGCCGCAGGACGTAACCCTTAGCCTTCATCCAAAAGTTTTTGAGTCAAAACTATTTTTTAAAAAAAATCTTGCTCTCATCCCTTCATTTCAAAAATGCTTTCCTCCTTTCCTTCTCTCAGAAGTCAGATGGAGGTCCGCTGCCAAACCAGCTTTTGCCAGAATGAAGATGGTTTCCCAAAGTTGCTGAGAGCATGCACAGTTCGCCTCGGAATCAGGAGCCAGCCAGAGTATGATGGTCGTGAATTCGTCGAGCGTGGCACAGAGAAGTGTGTCGTGACTATATACATTGGATCCAGTATGCACCATGTGGAATGGAGTGTCACTGCTGCTGGGCACAGATTCAAAGACACCTGCCAAGTCGTTGCTCGCAAGGCATTGAGGGCCCTATGTCAAATCTATGAAGAAGAAGTGGCTGACACCCCGCTCAGATTCTTTCCGCCCTTTCAGAGAAACCGTCCCGTTTGGATGGCCAGGATGCGTGCCTTGAAAGGGCAGCAGCTGCTTGAGGATGACCCCACAGTCGTGTACCTCACTGCATACCTGCTCACCCTGGATGCCCAGTATGATTTCTTGGCTCGGCACCACCGTCAGATGATTGCCCGAGCAGAAGATGCAGAGAAGCACAACCGTAAGCTCCATGTGGATCTCACCACAGCTCAAGCTCGTGCAACTGCCTTGGAAAGTCATGAAGTCATTGTTGTTGAAGCCCTGAAGCAAGCCAAGGATGAGCATGTCTAGAAGCTGATGGAGGCCTACTTGGTAACCCGTAACCAACGTAGAGCCCTGCGGATCCAAGAGCCCACTTCATCCAACCCAGTTCAACCCATGAGAGCTGAAGACCCCCAGATTCTTGAAGGTCACCCGGTCTCTATCAGAGGAGAGAAGAAGATTTGGGAACTTCCGGAAGGAGCCATAGTCTTGGAAGGAATTCCAGTCTTCCCTCTGGCTATGAATAAGCAAGAGCACCCCGAATCCTCCAAAGATTCCCCGCTAGAGTTGTTTGAGCCCCTCACCTTGAAGAAGATTCCAGTACCGTCCCGTGAGATCAAGGAAGAAGCTGCAAGCACCCCGCCAGCACCGCCGCCCTCTGAGGAGCTATAAGGGCCAGTCCAGCTTGAAGAAGAGTTTGACCCTGTCTTGCCATCTCAGTCGCCGCCAGAAAAAGTCATCAACATCAGCTCCCTCTTGACCCATCCAGGAGATGTCTCAGATTGAAGTTGTGTGCCAGCCTCGCCAGAAGAGAAGCTGTCAGATCTGAAGTTAGTTATGCCCAGTCCTCTGCATGCATTGGGTAGTGAAATTTTTCTTCACTTTGAGTAGAGCCCTGCATGTATGAGATGTAATCATGTAGTCTCGTGTTTTGAAAACTCTAATTGTGTGGCCCCCTAGGGCATTTCAAAATGAATTTCGCTTGATGTTTTCTCCCCTTTTGAGTGCATATGTGATGCTTTAAACATTGGTGCTCATAAGTTGCATTTAGCATAGTTCTCAATTTAGGAGCCACGCAATAGTAGTTATGCTTAGCCCCTAAATCTGAGTAGTCTGTGCTTTGGAAAAACTCTATTCTTCCCTTATTCAAAACATTTGATTTGTTTGTGCTTATCATTGCTGAGCTTGTGAGTTTTCTTTCTTTTTAAGAAAGGTTTTCTCTAAAAACATAGATCACAAATTAGAGCTAATCCTCATCTTATGCTTCCATTCTCATCCTAACCCTTCTCAAGAGAAAAGCACCTTACCCAAGAAGATACTGGGAAGCTTACCATTGAAGCCTGGAATAAGCTACAGAAGAAACATGTCTAGTCGCTCAGTCAATAGGACCGACCGTGAGAATCAAAGCACTGCCCCTGAGTCAAAGTAAACAGAAAAAGAGGACAAAAGGAGTTATTACCATACAGAGAGGCAAGGATTCTTGGAACCAGAGACCACAAACATCAGGGTCATTAACCCCACCACTCACCCGTGCCCCCGCACGCGTGCCCGCCTCCATGCGCACTACTACCACCGCCCATGCCCCCTTTGCAACGCACCCACCACCACCATCACTGTCATCAACACCATCCCCCCTCTGTCGCACCTGCTGCCACGTGTCACCTACTCCATCACCACCACTCCGCGCCCAAGCACCCCCACTCGCCAATAAACTCCCCACCAGCTCCCTGAACTCCCAACTCGCTCAAAGCAAAATGCTCCCAATAAAATCCCCTCTGCCAAATCGCAAGCAACTCCATTTTCCACTCCCTCGCCCTAAGGACACAATGCTTGGTGATTCTTGGGTTGAAGACTGTTGTACATGGTTCATAGTCTTTGGTTTCCTCCAATGTGTGATGGTAATACTCTTTGATAGAATCCTCCAGTGGGAAGAGCAAAGAGAAAGAAAGAGGCGGTGAAAAGTGAAAAGAAGATAGCGAGGAGAAGATAAGAAGAAGGTTCTCCTAGAATCAACCCTGTGACAGTCATCTCTCTGCAGCCTGGTCAAGCAGCAACAACAGAAGAAGGCCCCGTAACACCTTTGTTATGTGGTACTTCAAGGAGTTCAAATCCCCAAGATTCAAGAGTTCTACCATGTTCTTTTTAAGTGGGGTAGTGTTCCAGCAAGGTTCTTGCTATGGAGAAGAAGAAGAAGGCCTGTAGCAAGCTTGTGGAGGACCAGATCATCGAAGCATATAAGTTTCTGGATGAGAAGTGGTCACCCAAGTTTTGTTGATGAAGCACTTGAAGACAAATCAAAGAAGAAATCCATGTGGAAGTTCGCAAGAGGAAGGTTTGTGTGTTGGCATCAATGCTTCTTCAATAAGCTAGCTGCCAAGCAAAAGCCAGAAGCCTGAAGATGATTTTTTGAGTAGCCAGAATTAGCGTTTGCAATCAGCAACCAGATGCTCCTCCAAGGCCAGATTTTGTTGAAGTTCCATCTCTTTGAAGAGTCTGCAAAGTGAAGATATGTAGTTGAAGTAAAGCTATACTCATAACCCTTCTAAGCCGAATCTCGAGGACGAGATTCATTTTAAGTGGGGTAGATCTGTAGCATCCCAAAAATTCAAATCTTGAAATTTTCTCAAACTCGCTCTAAATTCAAAATGAATTTCAAATTTTCATTTCAAAATGTTTGTTTGCAAGTTGATATCAACAAATAAAATATAATGGTCTATATTCTCTCCAAAAATCCTCCTCAAAATATCCTACAAATGTTTCTCCAGTGACCCCCTCAAATTCTTTCCAGAAATACTGCCCAGATATTTTCCGAGTAATCCCCTTCAAGTTCTTTTCAGAAATACTGTCCAAATATTCCACCGATAACTCTCCAAGTAATTTCCTCCTAACACTACACGACGGTTCACTTACAGCGACCTACGGTTGGTTACTAAAACGGCCTTTCAGCGACCTACGGTTGGTCGCTAAAAACTTTTAGCGACCCATAAGGATGGTCGATGTAAGTGCCGTCGCTAAAGGCTTTAGCGACCAACATCTTTTTAGCGACCGACCGTCTGTTGCTAATATTGTATATTTAGCGACCAACCGTGGGTTGCTATACTATAGATTTAGCAACCAACCGTAAGTCGTCATACTATACATTTGGCAACCAACAGAAAGTCGTCCTTTTTACAGTTGTTATTAATAATAATATACATTTAATTAAGCACCACAAATCATAGATTTTTATACACAAATCATAGACATACACAGTTAATCAGTATACCACAGTCATAGATCCATCACATAAACACAAAAGAACCACAATTATATATTCACAAAAGCATCACAATTATAATATCATTCACAACTAGACCATTTACAGATAGCTAGCTAGATCATTCACAAAAGCATCACAGCGACATCACTCCAACTTGAAGCAGTTCAAAAGCCCACAACTACATCACTAATGTTTCATATCACTCCAGTTATTGTTCAAAAGCCCACAACTACATCACTCTAGCTGCTCCAGAGCTGATCAGTCACAAAAGCACCAAAGCTACACTAATGCTTCAAGCAGTTCAAAAGCCTTAAGACAACCACCCCAGCTTCTTGTATCCTCCTGTTTTAAGGTACAAGCTTTCTTTGTCCAGAACACCCTAGAAAAAAGTACATCAAATTAGTATATTGTTGCTACATTTGCAAATAAAAATACAGTTTTGATGCCTTATCTACCTCCACTAGGCGGTGTTGCAGCCTTATGCACCAACTTCAGCTGGTGCAATCAAGGTTAATCATCATTAAGTTGATGGCTCATATAAATCTAAACATAAACAAGATATAGACTATTACTTTCTTGTACGGCCATGCAACTGACATCATGTAAGCATCAGCCATATACTGATCACATTTTGATTAGGGAAACATATTGGTCACCTAAAATGGGGGCAATAACCCTCTTTCTTGCTCCACACCTTTGTGTCACTATATGTGTGGAGAAACCAATTCACACTTATGTGCACGAAGATTTGTAAGTCAAATCATGAATATAGAGTCCAAATCAGACCGCAGCAACCAAGAATTTTTTGAATAAACACATGCCCATGTAAAGAAGAGTCAAAATTGATTGGCCCAGCCTTTCCGGGTATTACAGTGTACAATGTTTCAGTATTTTAGACTGCACTACTGTAATATCACAGGAACTACAAATGGAGCATTCAATACTACTAGTACAATGACCGTGCGTTGCGACGGCACACAAATTATTCAATAAAATATTAGTGGACAACAATTACATGAAAACGAACAATTGGCTTAACACAAAAAAAATCTTGAATAAATCCATGTGATGGTGATTGCTCTACTTACTTGGAAGTACTTAGTAAGGGCCTTAGACTTTCCTGCCCGCTTGAAGTGCCTTTTGGGTCAATTACATAGCTCACCTACAAAATAAGATGTCAAATATACTATCACATAACCATCCCAAAGGATAAACCAGGATCACCAAACACACAATACCAATTGATCTGAGATAGGCACATCCAACATTGCTTGAATCAAGTAAAACAATTCTAGATCTATCTTGTATAATTAAATCTGCTTCAATCAGATGGCTGCACTTTCAGAAGTTGCAATGGCATCCTATTGCCAGTAAGGTAACTGAATTAGGAGTAACACAACACATGCAGAATCTTGAGACTCTTCTTCAAATCGAGAGTGATAGTAGGCACGGGGCATATCGAACCTGAGAAATGCAGCAACAAAGCGCACATGAGGCCATAATCAAGCAATAAAACAAGAGAACAAAGGTAAATTCCAAGAAAAACTGACCAACCCTCAGCAGCAAAGCGCACATGAGGCCTACCATGTGATCACATTCAAGCAATAAAAAAAGAGAAGCGTAAATTCCAAGGGGAACTGACTAGCCGTTGTCGGTGGTGTCCCTGGCGTTCTTCCTAACCAATTATTCATTTTTTCTCATTTATACACCTATGACATTCACATCATTAACGGTGGGAAATAACTTGGGCATTGGAATTTGTCCACCTATCAACTTGATGATAGCAATTTCTACAATAATAATAATGAATACAACTGTCAAAGCAACATATATTATAGAAAGTTAATGTCAAAATATTAGAGACGTTAAACTGATACTCGACGTGTTGCTAGGTTGATAATAGAGTTTAGACCAAGAACTACTTATAAGGTAAGTGCTCAAGAAAAAGCAAATGCAAAGCTGACATCTGCTGATAGCGGAGATGCGACTAAACTCATAAGTCTCACTCGTCCACAGGGTCTAGCTTTTATTTTGTTAAATACCAACTTATCCCATGCTGGTGATGGATTTTTCCCTAATAGCACAAAGTACAGAAGTGACATTTTATTACGCATACACGCAACGATGAAAACTGGATTTAAAGACGACATCAAAGTGAAAAATTAGACTGATTCAGTTTTTTCCCAATTAACAGCAATAAAGTAACCCAGAGTACTATTTAAAGTTTTGAAACACAAGGTACGACTCTATGCTATATAATGAAGTCCTTAAGAAACTACAAAACCTTCACATTTGCTAGTACCAGACTCGAGCCCTTTACAGTTCCCAATTAACAACTACCTAGGGGATCTTACCATTTATTTTAGTAATTTCTGCAAGTGTCCAATTATTAATGTATGATTGATTGGTTGTATCAATGCTATCTACTTCACTATGGATGGAGAAGAAAATCTCATAACTGTTATCCAAAATAGTAAAGGCATCGGACTTCAATAAACTACATACAGTTCTTACCTTTAAGTATTGCTTGTCTCTTGGCATTGTATGCAGTATGAAACAATTTTTCTCAGTCCACCAGACTCCATCACAACATTTGTAATCCTACACATCCAATAAGAAACTAGTAGTTAGCACTATAAACAAATCATATCACTTCAAGAATTAATACGAAACATAGAAGTTATTGGTATAGTTTTATTATGCAGTATAAACTGCTATATAACCGGGGAACACGTGAATGAAGAGAAAGAGGAGCAAAATAACACGTACACGGAATTAGCTTTGATGAACATCTCTGGGCGTTCCTTGACAAGATTCTCCTTGATCCGAGTCCCGAGCGCCGCCTAGCGCGTGCCTGACAACTTGATTCCTAAGTGCTGCTCGCCGCATGCCTGAGCGTGATCCGCCGCATGCTCGAGCACCAGCACGCACCGCAGCAACAGAGTTGAGCGAGTCCGCGAGTCGCCGAGTCCGGAAGAGGGTGAGGGGCGAACAGATCTGGGCAAGGAGGTGATGCGCTGGAGGTCGAACCAGTGGAGCAGGAGGGAGCTCGAGGTTGGAGGCGGGCGCTAGAAGGGAGGATGCGGATTGTGGACGGCGGGATGGGGCCGCGATGGGGCAGAAGTGACGGCGGTTGCGCCTGTGGTTTGGTGCGTGGAATAGGGTTTCGTTTATTTAGTAGGCCTTTAGATGGGCTTTGGTGAGTAAATAAGAAACACAAAAATCACGTACCCCTATAGCGACCCACCATCAGTCACACATTTATCTCTATAGCGACCGACCATAAGTCGTTAAATTTCTAGACTTTTAGCGACCCACAGACCGTCGCTATAAACGCATTTAGCGACCAACCGTCGGTCCATAACTTTTAGCGACCAACCATCGGTCCCTAATAAGGGTCGCTAAAGATCAACCGTCGTGTAGTGTAAGAAATACCTTCAGAATCATTTTTGAAGTCCCTATAAATATTTTCTTCATAACTTTCCTCATGCTCATACGTATATGTATGCCTCTGGTGTCATACGGTGAGCTCTACAAGCTAATTACACTCATATAAGACAAATCCAAGCTAATCTCCCACTAATCCTCTCATCCTCCCACTAATCCTCTCATCCCTCCCCCTAATCCCCCCACCATGGCTATAAATAGAGGGGCAAGGGCCTCCTCTCATCCCACCCCAAGCCATTTCATGGCAACTCTCTTCCCCCCCCCACACATGCCCACTCCATCTCCCACACAAGTGCACACTAGCACAAGGATCGTTCGGTCGTTCTTCGATCGTTCGTCCCCCTGTTCTTAGTTTGTTCGTTCGTTCGTCCGACCGTTCATGGTTCGTTCGTCCGATCGTTCGATCGTTCGTCCGTTCGTTCGTCCAAATAATCTTTTTCCTGCCATTATGCTGCTGAAATTCCGATCGTTCATCGTTCGTTCATAGTTCCTATTCATCGTCCATCGTTCGTTCATAGTCCCTATTCATCGTTCTTCCAGATAATCTTTGTCCTGCCGTTATGCTGCCGAAATTCCGATAGTTCGTTCGTCCGATCATTCGATCGTTCGTCCGTTCGTTCATAGTTCCTATTCATCGTTCATCGTTCATTTTGCCACTATTCATCGTTCGTTCATACGACTATTCACCATCACTATTCACAATTACTATTCATCGTTACTATTCACCGTTACTATTCATCATCGCTACTATTCATCATCGTTACTATTCACTGGCACTATTCATTATCATTACTATTCATCGATGATACCTATAATTACTTTTTTGTTGTCACTATTCATCGTCACTATTCATTGATCATCCGATCACCCCAAATTTCAACTACTCATCCATCATGTTGTCAGTCCACCTAAGACTAGCCAGACCCATATTCCAGTCATACGAACTCCGATGACTGTGATTTTCCTTCCAGTGGGAACTTCCCATCTGATTAGCCATCCTAGGTTTCTCCAAGTTGAGCATGCTTAACTTTGAGATTCCTTCGAACCAGGCTTCCAAACTCAGATTCTAATAATTCTTGTTTCTAAATTCTTATCAGATTATTCCCTATCTAACCATGTCATCCCTTAAGCATGGTTCATGTTCCAGAAAACTCCCAAAATACTCTTGTCCCATATTCTGCCTATAACTCTCTTGTTCATACTAAGTCAGACGATTCATTCGTCACTATTCTCATCAACAGTGAACTTCACTATGCTACACCACATACACCCAGCTATAAATACACCCAGCTATCCTCTCCCTCTCCACAGACACTCAACACCCTCAGCCAAGGCAAACACCCCACCCACTCAGTTACTCCGCTCTGCCGGCTACACGCATAGTGTCGCTTCGCCTCCAGTCCACCCTCCTAGTAAGCACCTCCGCTCCACCACTAGTAGTATCTCAACACCACATGACACATATTCTACTCAAGACTCTACCCATCCATATATCGCTATTCTGACCACTATACTAAATATCTGTTGATATACTTGCTAGTTTGTATGTTTGCTTATTCATGTTGCATAGTTATCGGAGCATTCGTGCCGTCTCGTGGGGGCCAGATCTGCAAGTCTACGCCAGGCAGTGGAGCTAGAAGCCAGTTCCGCGAGCTCTCCCCCCTTTCGCCGGATAAGCACGGCAAGCTCACTGGATTCCTTTGTTGCATAAATTACCTATGATTTTTCAACCACAACCCTCAGCCTGTTATTTTATGCATAATATGATTTTGAGACAAGTTATTATGGCCACCCAGCCGCTTGCCGCAATCAATCCTTGATATATTTGTTACAAATGATTTGAGAAAAGGTGTGAGTTTTCAAAAGAAAATGCTTTTCAAAATGTGTATGATGAAGGGTTTTCACCCTTATCACCTTTGAGTAGGGATGATCAGGGACTCCCTGGTTTAGGGGAGGGCCTAAGGTGATGGCTCAGCCAGGTTAGGTGTGAGCAGAAGGATTGTCCTCTCATATAAGGACCGGTTTGTCATCCTTCACTACCTGTACTCATGACAAGTACAACCACTCGAGACTGTATGGGAAGTCACTCGATCTGAACTTGTACGGTCCAAACCCCGGGGTTATGATGGCTGGGGAGCACCGGGAGGATAAAGAGGGGGAATGTTTTGTCCGGTTTGGACATGGCGGTGGCCTGACTCCTTCCGGTATAACCGTTAAGGTAAGGACGTGCGAGGAAAGAAAGAGATTTGGATTCGGGTCTCATTGGCCATGAGATCGCAGAACCGGACTAGTGGGTAAAGTGTACCCCTCTGCGCAGAGTTCAAACCTATTTGAATAGTTTGTGTCCACAGAAATGGACGAGTCTGGTGTGGTATGACAATTAGTGTTTTGTTTTCCAAAAAAAAGGTGCTTTTGAGAAAAGTGGTTTTTAAAAGGTCTGGCGGTTGAGCCGTGAGCTATGGTGGACGGGAAGTCCAGTAGCTGTTTTTGAAAATGAAAACTAGTGGGAAACTGTTGAGATACCTGGATGGTTTAGTCTAGGTGATTTTATTCTATATTGAAAAACTTCCTGCTCCTTTGGGAGAGGATGCGCTTTGAAAAATACAAAATGTTTTACAAAACAACCCTGCATAAAATATTGTTGTTTCTGCAAAATATCCTGAGCTCCACATATTCCATGCATTATATCTGATTTCACCGCGGGTGAAGGTGGGCTGCTGAGTACGTTTGTACTCACCCTTGCTTATTTGTTGTTTTTCACAAAAGGAGATCGGGTAATAGTTACGCCTGTTCCCAACCTTGCCTGTGGCTGTTGGACCGCTGATTTGCTTCGCTGCGTATATCAGGCTGCTTCAGCCCCACTCTGATGATATGTCCCGAGTTGTGGACCAACTCTTAAAGTTGATCACCACCTTTTTAGGTTTGTCTCGTTTAAGCAGATCTGGAACTATCTAATGTATAAATGTGTTTACTAGCCTCCTAGGACTAGTAATTGTATCACATTTGAGTCCCAGAGGATCTAGGGCGCTACACCCGGCCCTCATTGACAGCCCTCAGGCAAAGCCAACTACACCCCTAGGTTTATCTAATTAATCAGCTAAGGCCGTCCCATTCCACCCTCATGGTTGCAATGTTATACTGGGTGGTCACTCCACGAATAGGTCCTTAAGGAGAGGTACTCAGGAAAATGGCCTGAGTCCCCTTGAAAGTTCCCTCTGCCCGGGAACAGGATCTGGATGTCGCCTAGAGGGGGGGTGAATAGGCGAATAATAATTATCACTTTAAAACTAAAATTCTTACTCTACTCGAAGGCTCGATCGCAGTGGAATGAAAGACCCTTCGAGTAGGTTACAGCAGAATAGAAGTTCCTGTCTTTAAAATACCCTGCACTTCAAATATAGCTTGTACCACAAATAAGTATTGAAGTGCAGATATAAAGAGTGAGTAAGGCAGAGAATCAGCACACAATACAGAGCAGAGCACACAGACACAGGGATTTATCCCGAGGTTCGCCCAAGCCTAAAATGCTTGCCTAGTCCTCATTGGAGTTAGCCACACCTAGGCTTGGAGTCTATTTCAACTCCTTCCTCCGTTTGCTCAGATCTGTCAGTATGACAGATAGAGCCTTCCACTATGTTGATATTGGTTACAACAACGCCGTGGCTGCTTATAGTCTTCTTGACAGCACTCCGGCAGAGTAACGACGCGCTCAAGATTTTGCTCTAGCTCTCAGCAGTACTTCTCCACTCTCTAAAGGCTTATAGCTTTGCCTCCACACAAACTAGAGAGATATACAAGAGAGGGAGAGAGAGAATTGATCCAAATGATGTATACACTTGTTGGCTGCACTTCTGTACTTGTTGGAGACGCCTAGGGGTCCCTTTTATAGACCCAAGGGGCCTAGGAGCCGTTGGAATTCCTTTTGGAAGGCAATCTTTGCCTTCTATTGGGTGGCACACCAGACAGTTCGGTGCACCACCGGACATGAATAGTGCTTGTCCTGTGCCCGATCTCCTTCCTTTTCTAGTGAAGCCGACCATTGCGCCTTCGGACCGCTTGGCGCACTGGACACTGCCGGTGCACACCAGACAGTCCGGTGCGCCAACTGAACGTTGGCTCAGGCCACGCGTCGCTCGCTGATTTCGCTGCCGACCGTTGGCTCGGGCGGCTCAGACACACCGGACAGTTCGGTGCACCACCAGACAATTCGGTGAATTTTAGCCATGACTCCCCGCAGATTCTTGAGAGCTGGCAGTTCACCGCCGAGTTAGCCTAGGGCACCGAACACTGTCCGGTGCACCACCGGACAGTCCGGTGTGCCAGGCTGGTGCTGGTTTTGGCTATACAGAGCCATATCTTCTCCAACTCTTTTCTTCTTTTCTTGGCACTGTTTCTAGCACTTAGATAACCATGTTAGTGAACAAAAACAATTTACTGAGTCCAGAAACATACCTTATTCACTTCTAGAGCTTGATCTTGAGCTATATGACTTACACCACATTATTGTAGATGTTACCCATTGGTTGTAAGTCATGTCATTATTTAGTGATCCTTGATGCACCATAACTCTTCTTAACTCGATCAACCTTGACTTTGCAAGTCTTCTTCTTCACCCCTGGCTTTGGGTTCCTCGTCTCCTTGACCATCTCCCGTGCACTCGGTACCTCGAAGCTCTTCTTGCCTCCATCCTTGGCTTGATCGGTTGTCTCTGAGTTACGCACATCGAGTCTCACTTAAGCAATGTCCATCTTACTTGTGATGTCCATTATCTATAGATAATCTAGTCTTTGGATCATCACACTTGTTCACTTGTGTTGAACCCTGTTAGCTTTGCATTAAGCACCTGTTCAACACTTAGCACACTTGTTAGTCCTTTAATTAGGTTGTCATCTAAACACCAAAACCCACAAGAGAACTTTCACCCCTAGAGTATCACAATATCATCATCGAGATAACATCATCGTATTATAAGTATTCACATCATGTTCATTGATTAAGGTAAAGCAATAGCATAAAGCTAACCATGATAACCCAAAAGGTAAACAAGGATAAGTAGATACAAACTAGTCAATCCTTAAGTTTTAAATAATGTAATGCGGGAAAGTGAATTATAAAGTAAATAGGACATGATAGGTCTGAGGACACTTGCCTTCACCAGATTGTTGTTGCTCAGGAAGATTTTCAGCAACACACTCAGGAACCACGGACTGCTCGTTGTATAAATAAAGCGATCATGCATTCAATACATTTGGTAAATGACAAATAAACAGCACATCAATCATGTACAAACATGGGAACACACCTCAAAAAGAAAAGTATAAACTCAAAAGGGAGTTTAAATTATAGGGTAAACTAATCTAATTTAGTAGTTGATTATTCTTTAAGTGTTGTCCATGATTACATAATCCGGTTCTATTCCTTTTAAGGAGACATAAAAGTTAAACCAGAGATAAATTCATGTAATACACATTATTAATCTCACAAGATTAAATATTCTTTAACCACTAGGGTTTTTCTTTTTATTAAGTGAATAAATCAATACATATACAAATCTATAGTTAGACACAAAAATTAGAGTATGCAGACTATGAATTAGCCTAATTTATTTAAACAGAGAATATTCTTATGAACATTTTGCAATTTGAATCACTAAATTTAGAGTTCATATGCAAAAGATATGAAATAAACAAGTTTGGGAGTTTAAAATATGAAAATAGATCTAATTCTGTAATTGTTTAAAAGCCTAGGGTTCAATCTGCAAGATTACAGGGGCCTGCGCGCGAAAACCAGGGACGACGGGTTGATTTCCGGAAACCCGAGGGGTTCTTTAGCAAAACCGCCGCGCGAAGGGGTACGAGGTCTCCTCAGCCATTAGATCTAAAATCAACGTCCGAGATTAGATCCACGGACGAGCGCGCGGACGCGCACTGACCAGTGGGCCAGAGCGGTCAGCGACCAGGGCGGGGAAACAGACTAACCAGTCGAGCCCAGTGCTAGGGGCACCAGCGACCGACTGGTGGGGTCTGGGCGCAGGGTGCGCGCGCGAAGCGGTATCCGGTGATCCGGACCACGTGATAAAGATCGGACGGTGTAGATCAACACCGGGGGGTTGATGGCTATGGGCGGCGCCGCTCCTTCTCATGGCAGTGAGGTCGCCGGAGTTCGGGCGGGTGCAGGCTACGACGGTTCCAGGGTCGCTGGGGCTGGCCAGAAACGAAGAGGAAGACTCGGCGAACTCACTAGTGGGCTTTGACCACGAGACCGGGGTCAGAGAGGGGAGAATGGCGGAGGGAGAACCCTAGGCGGGTCGGGGCTGTTCTGGTGAGGAAATCCGGCTGCGGGGAGGGGGTCTGAGGTGCGCTAGGGCCTGGACTAACTTCAGCAGGGTGAGGGGAACGTCAGGGACCAACGCAGGGGCACCAGACCGAGCTAATTCGGCCGATCACCGTGCGAGCGCAGCGGATCGCCGCGACCGAACTCTAGCGAAGCCGAATCGGCCGACGACAAGCGGAATTGGGGAAAACCGAGCATGGGAACGGGTGTCTCACCTCGGGGCGAAGCTCGGGGTCGCTTGGTGCAGCTTCTGGCGGACTAGATGATCGGCACGGCGGGCGCGGGTCTCTGGCGAGGTCGAGCAGCAAGAGCAGAGCGCGAGAGAGAGCGAGCCTGCGCGAAATGAGACGGGGGAGCGAGTGCGGGTGCGGGCGGTGCTCAAAAGGGAGCTAGGGGCGTGGGCGGGCGACGTGGCTGGGGATCTCGGCGTGTGTGCGTGCGTGCTGGTCCACGGCGGGGTGCGGGGAATGCGGAGCTGACAGGGGGTCCCATGGCGCAGCTAGAGAGAGTGGGCGTGGGGGAAATGGTTCGGCGTGCTGATGAGGCGGGCCCGCGAGGCAGAGAGGGAAAGGGCGCGCGGGCGAGGGAAACTGGCGCCGACAGAGCGGCCCCACTGGGCAGAGGGGAAGGGGGAGGGGGCGCGCGCGGCGCCGCTGGCAGGTGGAGCCCACCTGTCAAGCGGCACGGGCACGCGCGCACGGCCCCGCTGGGCTGGACTGGGCCGGCTTGGGCTGAATTGGAATTTTCTATTTTTCCTGGAATTTATAATTGCTTTTCTATTTTATTTTCTCTAGGGTTTTTAATTAAAATTCAAACCAAGTTTCAAATTCAAACTAATTCAAACATGTGCAACAATTTAAAGGATATTTAAGCTCAGCATGATGCAACATTTCATTACTCATAATGTTTTGGCAAAAATAAATAATTAATCTCTCCCTAATTAAGCTAAATCTACTCAAAAGTAAAAGAGAGAGAAGCTAGAGAGAGATACAAGAGTAACACCTGAATTTGGTAGGTACTTAGAAATAAATTTTATACCCCTAAATTCAGGGTGTTACAAGATCGGAGCCATAATAGTCCTAGTGGTTGCACTGTTTTCTTTGGTGGTTCTCCATATTTCAATTGAACAAAGTGATCTTATCATACATAATAAGTAAACCAATGATAATAAAATGATCAATGTTTATATGTAAAATTATCCTAAAAATCAAGTAGAGCACTAACAAGTCTAGGTATAGGAAAAACAAATCTAGGTAATCGTTAACCTAGCTATGCAATGCATAGGTGATAACATAATAATAAATATTATATTGGTCAAACAACATGGTCAATGACACCACTTGCCTTCCTTAGCAAACTCTTGTTGCTTAGATGCTTTTGTAGGTTGGGCTTTAGATTCCTCTATCGAGGATTTTCCCCATAATGAATTTATGGGGTAGGTCAAATTTAGGTAGGTTTATGATCTCGTCGTGAGATACCCTACGCCCAGTGCTTTGGTGGCTATTGATCTGTTATGCTCTGGTCTCTTCTCTCGGGCCCCACCACCTCTCCTTATATAGTCCAAGGAGAAGGGCAATTACAAGGGTAAATACAAATAGGTTATATGGTATATCTAACATGGTAACCCAGTCTTATGAGAATCCAATTCTCTATAATTACAAGTGTGCCTTTCTTATCCATCAGAATCCTGTCTTGTATGTTGGGACATTGTCTTATATGCTTAGGACTCTAACTTGTTTATCCTACTAGAATTAGCAGCGCCCTATCGGGCGCTATAAAATTCTCTGATCCAGCATCAATTTTTTATGTTTGACCATTGATCCTCATTCCACTTCATGTCTGAGCATAACATTACTTTACATATTTTAGTATTTTACACCATAGATACACAATGGAGAAGACATGCATTGATGTCATTTCAATAATGAACTGCAACACCTTTGAACCAGCAAGGTCAACCATATTTTCATTTGCTAACAAATCATCTACAACTTGCTCAGAAGCAAAAACTATAAATCCAAAGCCTCGAGAACGTTTGGTTTCATGATCAAACATGATATGGTGGTCTACCACAGTCCCATATCTTGCAAAGAAACTATTGAATTCGTCTGATCAAGGTTAACAAACAGAACAATCATCAGTGCAAAATCGATGTAACTCAAGTCTGATCCATCATATGCCATACTTATATTACCTTCTGTTAGTGTTGAGGGAAGCTCACCAACAAATATCTTTTTAGTCTTGAAATCCTTAGAGCTAAACTATACTGAACCTTTTGGTATGGCTCTTTTAATTTCAACCTGTAGAGTAAGCAATAGGAAGTACTACTAAGTAACACTCAATTTAGGAAATGGGTGATGCAAGAGGTGTGGCCCAAATGAAACTTTGGATGGATAAATAATTTCACACAACATATTGTTTTTTGGCAATGAAAAATTGTTGCCTTTTGTTGTCAAAACTAAGCTCTTGCTTCAGATCGAATTGTGAGTTAAGCATCGAAAAAGGAACCACAAAGCAAAGTATTCCCTTCGATTGGCACAACAATACGAGTTGATGTAGGTGGGCTTACTGACCATCCACACATGAAGTGTTGTCATGGAGGCTACGGTGTGTGCTTTGCCAATTAGCCACCAAATTCAAATACAGACATAAACATTACCTTCTATATTTTTCAGCAGAATATGTCATCTATGGACATTGGTATTGAACTGAAGTTAAAAATGGCCCTCCATTACAAATCCAACAAGAAACAAAGTTAGTACTTTTAATTAAATTAAAATTATAACATAGCAGGTTGTTTACAAGAGAATAAGAGGAAGGAGATTACCTAGACAAAATCCACCAATGAAGTTCAAAATGATTAGAGAATAAATCAATAGCTTAGCAAAAATGAAGTGCTGAATATTTCAAACCAACATGAACTGAACCTCATAGTCACAGTTGTCGCCATGCTTGGATTGGATCATAAGAATCAGGTTCAACAAAAGAACTAATGCAGCATAGACAACATTTGAGAATGTCATGTGCTGGTCACAGAATAATGGGATGTCTTGGAAATAAAGTAGGAGGCTAAAAGAACTAAATTGAGGCAAAACCGTGAAATTGAGACGTGTTGATTCTAAAGCTGACACAATTTCAAAGGATTTACTGAAGATCCGAGCGAAAAATACATGAGAAAGTTCTTGACTATTAGTAAGAAAGTTATCCCTCAAAATGCATAGTTCTTTCATTTGAAGTATCACGAGCAGGCAGATGGAAAGGAATAGCCTACACAAGAATTTGTAAGGATATGAATAACATCGGAACATGGATCAAGAATCTTGCTGCTGCATAATTGACTACATGCACCATGCAGTTGTAGGAAAAGGACTAGAAAAACATATTTCATCTAATTTATGACATATTTGATTAAGTGGATAGGTGTACCATCATTGGTGGGGTATGTTCATTCTTTTATATGCACATATTTTTTGTGTTTTCCACATCACATGAACTAACAAAAAGGTCATGAGTTTTTTTTCTTTGTCTCAAAGAGGTGACAAGTTGTAGACTTCCAAGTTTCCACATGCTAAAAGTCTAATCAAGTTTAATGTATTGTGTCAAGTGTGATCACATCTAAATCAAATGTTACATAATAAACTAGAGATACAATTTCTATAAATAACCAAAAATTGTGAAAGATCTATTTACCAAATATCATCTATTTTGTTGACCAGCTAAATTGTTTCTTTGATAAATTTAACTGAGTTTCATTGTAGACAACTTGAAGTAAAATAAACACGGTTAGTATCCAATATGCTATATATGGATACTCTGCTCCTATTGTGGTGATCGTGAAACCAAAAAATTGTTAAGTTTTGGGTTCCATTTTCTAACTTTAGTTGGTTGTTTGCTATCAACTTAGCTAGCTACTGTGCTACCTGTAGCTAAGATTACTGCAAATCTGAAAGGGAAATATGCCCTTGGGTCATTTCTAAGTATTTTGGTGATTGAGTGCCAACACAAGTGGACTTGTGGTAATTTATGCAAAGTGATGGACAAAGTGCAAATCAAGTCTAAAGGTATGTACATTGTTTTAAGAACTAATGTATTGTGTCTAAGTGATGGAAACATGAGAAATCACTTTGGAATAGAGATGGCTTTGTTCAGCCAAAGTCTGCGCAGTCTGGGTGCACCGGACAGTGTCCGGTGCGCCAGGCTGGCGACTGTCAACTGGCTGCTCTCGGGAAGCGATTAACGGCGTACGGCTATAAATCACCGGACTGTCTGGTGAGCCATTCACAGGTGAAGTCGTCGCTCTCGGGAAGTGATTAACGGCGTACGGCTATAATTCACCGGACTGTCCGGTGAGGCACCGGACTGTCCGGTGAGCCAACGGTCGACCGGGCCAACGGTGGGCCGCGTAATCCGCTCGCGACGCGTGGCCGAGCCAACGGTCAGAAGGGGGCACCGGACAGTGTTCGGTGCGCCAACGGCTTTGGATCTTCAACGGTCGGCTACGCCACAGAAGGAAAGAAATCCGCATCGGACAGTGTCCGGTGGTGCACCGGACTGTCCGGTGCGCCAGTCGACAGAAGGCAAGAATTGCCTTCCTGGAATGCTCTCAACGGCTCCTAGCTGCCTTGGGGCTATAAAAGGGACCCCTAGGCGCATGGAGGAGCACACCAAGCATTCTCTAAGCATTCCTAAGCACCAAGACTTCAATTCCGCGCATTCGATTCTTTGTGATAGCAACTAGAGCTCAAATTGAGTAGAGAACTCTTTGAGTTGTGTTGAGAGCTCGTGTTGTGACTTGTGTGCGTGTGTTGCTCTGATTTTGTGTCTTGTGTGCGTTGCTCATCCCATCCTTACTTCCGTGCTTCTTTGTGAACATCTTTGTAAGGGCGAGAGGCTCCAAGTTGTGGAGATTCCTCGCAAGTGGGATATAGTAAAGTGGAAGCAAAACACCGTGGTATTCAAGTGGGTCTTTGGACCGCTTGAGAGGGGTTGAGTGCAACCCTCGTCCGTTGGGACGCCACAACATGGAGTAGGCAAGTATTGGACTTGGCCGAACCACGGGATAAACCACTGTGCCATCTCTGTGTTGATCTCTTTGTGGTTATTGTGTTTTGCTAAGACTCCTCTCTAGCCACTTGGCCTTATTGTGCTAACTCCTAATCAGTTTTTTGTGGCACTAAGTTTCAAGTTTTACAGGATCACCTATTCACCCCCCCCCCCTCTAGGTGCTCTCAATTGGTATCGGAGCCGTTCTCTTCAAGAAAGGGATTAATCGCCCGAAGAGATGGATCCTAAGGGCAAGGGGATGGTAATCAATGATAAGGAGAAGGAGTCCTTCGTCAATGATCCAAAGGATGACAAGCCTACTGACTTGGGGTCGGGCCACAAAAGAAAAGACGGGAAGAAGAAGAAAACGAGGCGCATCAAGGAGATCATCTACTACGACGACAGCGACGAGTCCTCTTCTTCCCAAAAGGACAACGATGACAACGACTACAAGAAAAAGAAAACGGTCAATTCGAACTTTTCTTTTGATTACTCTCGTATTCCGCAAAGTACCAATGCTCATTTACTCTCCAATCCACTTGGTAAACCTCTTCACTTTGATGGAGAGGACTACGGATTTTGGAGTCACAAAATGCGTAGTCACTTGTTCTCTCTCCATCCAAGCATATGGGAGATAGTAGAGAGTGGAATGAAATTTGATAGTACTGATAGTCCCATGTTCATTAATGAGCAAATTCACAAAAATGCACAAGCTACTACTGTTCTTCTAGCTTCATTGTGCATGGACGAATACCATAAGGTGAGCGGCTTAGATAACGCCAAGCAGATTTGGGACACCCTCAAGATCTCACATGAGGGGAACGACGTCACCATGCTCACCAAGATGGAGTTGGTGGAGGGCGAACTTGGGAGATTCGCAATGATCAGGGGCGAGGAGCCAACCCAAACGTACAACCGGCTCAAGACCCTCGTCAACAAAATAAGGAGCTATGGAAGCACGCGATGAACGGACCACGACGTCGTCCGCCTAATGTTAATGTCTTTTACCGTCCTTGATCCACATCTTGTAAACAATATTCGTGAGAATCCTAGGCACACCAAGATGACGCCCGAGGAGATACTTGGAAAGTTTGTAAGCGGGCGGATGATGATCAAGGAGGCAAGATACGTTGACGATGCGTTGAACGGCCCTATCCACGAGCCTCAAACCGTTGCTCTCAAAGCAATGAGGAGCAAGGAAGTACTACCTAGCAAAGTGGCACAAGTTGAGGTGGCAGGACTCAATGAGGAAGAGATGGCCCTCATCATCAAGCGTTTCAAGACGGCGCTAAGGGGTCGCAAGGAGAATCCCAACAAGACCAAGACGAAGGGGAAGCGCTCATGCTTCAAATGTGGTAAGATTGGTCATTTTATCGCTAATTGTCCCGATAATGATAGTGACCAGGAACAAGGGAACAAGAGGGAAAAGAAAAAGGCGTACAAGAAGGCTAAGGGCGAGGCACACCTTGGCAAGGAGTGGGACTCGGATTGTTCGTCGTCCGACTCCGACAACGAAGGACTCATCGCCACTGCCTTCAACAAGTCATCCCTCTTCCCCAACGAGCATCACACTTGCCTCACGGCAAGGGAGAAGAAGGTAAGCACTCGTAATACTAGTACTTACGCTTCCTCAAGTGATGAAGAATCTAGCGATGATGAAATAGACTATTCATGTTTATTCAAGGACTTAGATAGAACTAAGGTTGATAAGATTAATGAATTGATTGATGCTTTGAATGATAAGAATAGATTATTAGAAAAGCAAGAGGATCTTTTGTATGAAGAACATGATAAGTCTGTAGAGGCTCAAAAATCCCTTGCTTTAGAAATTAAAAGGAATGAAATGCTTTCTTGTGAATTGTCTACATGCCATGACTCTATTTCTAGCTTAAAGAGCATAAATGATGATTTACATGCTAAGTTAGAAATAGCTAATAAATCAACATCTTGTGTAGAACATGTTACAAATTGCAATAGGTGTAAAGATTTCAATATTGATGCTTGTAGTGAACACCTAGCTTCAATTTCTAAATTTAATGATGAAGTGGCTAGTCTTAATGCCCAACTTAAGACTAGCAAAAGTGAATTTGATAAGCTAAAATTTGCAAGGGATGCCTACACGATTGGTAGACACCCCTCAATTAAGGATGGTCTTGGCTTCAAGAGGGAAGTCAAGAACTTAACAAGCCATAAGGTTTCCATCTCCGCCAAGGAGAAAGGGAAGGCCCCTATGGCTAGTAGTGCTCAAAAGAACCATGCTTTCATGTACCATGATAGGAGACATTCTAGGAATGCTTATAGAAGTTATGATAATTTTGATTCTCATGCCATGATTGCTTCTAGTTCTTCTATTATGCATGATAGAAATTGGGCTAGGAAAAATGCTATGCCTAGAAGAAATGTTATTCATGTTCCTAGGAAAGTAAACAATGAACCTTCTACAATTTTTCATACTTGCAATGCTTCCTTTGCTATTTGTAGAAAGGATAAGAAGGTGATTGCTAGAAAGTTAGGGGCAAGATGCAAGGGAGATAAAACTTGCATTTGGGTCCCTAAGACCATTGTGACTAACCTTGTAGGACCCAACAAGAGTTAGGTACCTAAGACCCAAGCCTAAATTTGCCTTGCAGGTTTATGCATCCGGGGGATCAAGCTGGATTATCGACAGCGGATGCACAAACCACATGATGGGAGATAAGAAGATGTTCTCTTCCTACATCAAGAACAAAGATTCCCAAGACTCAATCATATTCGGTGACAGGAATCAAGGCAAGGTGAAAGGGTTAGGAAAGATTGCTATTTCATCCGAGCACTCCATTTCTAATGTATTTTTAATTGAGTCGCTTGGATATAATTTGTTATCCGTTAGTCAATTATGCAATATGGGATATAATTGTTTATTCACAAATGTAGATGTGTCTGTCTTTAGAAGAAGTGATGGTTCATTAGCTTTTAAGGGTGTATTAGACGACAAACTCTATTTAGTTGATTTTGCAAAAGAGGAGGCCGGTCTAGATGCATGCTTAATTGCTAAGACTAGCATGGGCTGGCTATGGCATCGCCGTTTAGCTCATGTGGGGATGAAGAACCTTCACAAGCTTCTAAAGGGAGAACACGTGATAGGTCTAACTAATGTAACTTTTGAAAAAGATAGACCTTGTGCAGCTTGTCAAGCAGGTAAACAGGTGGGAAGCTCTCATCATACCAAAAATGTGATGACCACATCAAGACCTTTGGAGTTGCTTCATATGGACCTCTTCGGACCCGTCGTCTATCTAAGCATAGGAGGAAGTAAGTATGGTCTTGTTATAGTTGATGATTTTTCCCGCTTCACTTGGGTATTCTTTTTGCAGGATAAATCTGAAACCCAAGGGACCCTCAAGCGCTTCCTAAGAAGAGCTCAAAATGAGTTTGAGCTCAAGGTGAAGAAGATAAGGAGCGACAACGGGTCTGAGTTCAAGAACCTTCAAGTGGAGGAGTACCTTGAGGAGGAAGGGATCAAGCACGAGTTCTCCGCTCCCTACACACCACAGCAAAATGGTGTGGTAGAGAGGAAGAACAGGACGCTCATAGACATGGCGAGGACGATGCTTGGAGAGTTCAAGACCCCCGAGCGGTTCTGGTCGGAAGCCGTGAACACGGCTTGCCACACCATCAACCGGGTCTACCTTCACTGCCTCCTCAAGAAGACTTCGTATGAGCTTCTAACCGGTAACAAACCCAATGTGTCTTACTTTCGTGTATTTGGGAGCAAATGCTATATTCTAGTGAAGAAAGGTAGAAATTCTAAGTTTGCTCCCAAAGCTGTAGAAGGGTTTTTGTTAGGTTATGACTCAAATACAAAGGCGTATAGGGTCTTCAACAAATCATTGGGTTTGGTTGAAGTCTCTAGCGACGTTGTATTTGATGAGACTAATGGCTCTCCAAGAGAGCAAGTTGTTGATCTTGATGATGTAGATGAAGAAGATGTTCCAACGGCCGCAATACGTACCATGGCGATTGGAGAAGTGCGGCCACAGGAACAAAAGGAGCAAGATCAACCCTCTTCCTCAACAATTGTGCATTCCTCAACTCAAGATAATGAACAGGTTCATCAAGAGGAGGCGTGTGATCAAGGGGGAGCACAAGATGATCATGTGATGGAGGAAGAAGCACAACCGGCACCTCCAACCCATGTTCGAGCGACGATTCAAAGGAATCATCCCGTCGACCAAATTTTGGGTGACATTAGCAAGGGAGTAACTACTCGTTCTAGATTAGTTAATTTTTGTGAGCATTACTCCTTTGTCTCTTCTATTGAGCCTTTCAGGGTAGAAGAGGCCTTGCTAGATCCGGACTGGGTGATGGCCATGCAAGAGGAGCTCAATAATTTCAAGAGAAATGAAGTTTGGACACTGGTGCCCGTCCCAAGCAAAATGTTGTGGGAACCAAGTGGGTGTTTCGCAACAAACAAGATGAGCACGGGGTGGTGACAAGGAACAAGGCTCGACTTGTGGCAAAAGGTTATGCCCAGGTCGCAGGTTTGGACTTTGAGGAGACTTTTGCTCCTGTGGCTAGGCTAGAGTCCATTCGTATTTTGCTAGCATATGCCGCTCACCATTCTTTCAGGTTGTTCCAAATGGATGTGAAGAGCGCTTTCCTCAACGGGCCAATCAAGGAGGAGGTGTACGTGGAGCAACCCCCCGGCTTTGAGGATGAACGGTACCCCGACCATGTGTGTAAGCTCTCTAAGGCGCTCTATGGACTTAAGCAAGCCCCAAGAGCCTCGTATGAATGCCTTAGAGACTTTTTAATTGCTAATGCTTTCAAGGTTGGGAAAGCCAATCCAACTTTATTCACTAAGACTTGTGATGGTGACTTATTTGTGTGCCAAATTTATGTCGATGACATAATATTTGGTTCTACTAACCAAAAGTCTTGTGAAGAGTTTAGCAGGGTGATGACACAGAAATTCGAGATGTCGATGATGGGCGAGTTGAACTACTTCCTTGGGTTCCAAGTGAAGCAACTCAAGGACGGCACCTTCATCTCCCACACGAAGTACACGCAATACTTGCTAAAGAGGTTTGGGATGAAGGACGCCAAGCCCGCAAAGACTCCGATGGGAACTAACGGACACGTCGACCTCAACAAAGGAGGTAAGTCCGTTGATCAAAAAGCATACCGGTCCATGATAGGTTCTTTGCTTTATTTATGCGCTAGTAGACCGGATATTATGCTTAGTGTATGCATGTGTGCTAGATTTCAATCCGATCCAAGGGAGTGTCACTTAGTGGCCGTGAAGCGAATTCTTAGATATTTAGTCGCTACACCTTGCTTCGGGATCTGGTATCCAAAGGGGTCTACCTTTGACTTAATTGGATACTCAGACTCCGATTATGCTGGATGTAAGGTCGATAGGAAGAGTACATCAGGGACGTGCCAATTCTTAGGAAGGTCCCTGGTGTCATGGAGTTCTAAGAAACAAACTTCCGTTGCCCTATCCACCGCTGAGGCCGAGTATGTTGCCGCAAGACAGTGTTGCGCGCAACTACTTTGGATGAGGCAAACCCTCAGGGACTTTGGCTACAATCTGAGCAAAGTCCCACTCCTATGTGACAATGAGAGTGCTATCCGCATGGCGGACAACCCCGTTGAGCACAGCCGCACAAAGCACATTGACATCTGGCATCACTTTTTGAGAGACCACCAGCAAAACGGAGATATCGAAGTGTTTTATATTAGCACCGAGAATCAGCTAGTCGATATCTTTACCAAGCCTTTAGATGAGAAGACCTTTTGCAGGCTGCGTAGTGAGCTAAATGTCTTAGATTCGCGGAACTTGGATTGATGTGTAGCATACATGTGTATTATGCTTTGATCATGTTCCTTATGCATTTTGTTGTTTATTTATGGTGCTCAAGTTGTACAAACACTCCCCGGACCTCAAAAGTCCATGTGTGAGTGATGCACATATTTAGGGGGAGATGTGCTACAACTTGACCCTTTGAGACTAACCGTGTGCTTAAGTTTGCTTGATTAAGTCTCAAAGGTGGCTTGAAAGGGAAAGTTGGACTTGGACCATGCAAGACTTCCACTGCACTCCGATGAGAGGGTAACTTACTCCAAGTCCATCTCAATATCCTTATTGCCTTGGTACTCTTATTTGAAGATTTTGGTGAGGCAATGGGGTTTGAGGGCCAAGATTGATCCTGTTTTGGTGCTTGATGCCAAAGGGGGAGAAAATAAAGCCAAAGCAAGAAATGGATCAGCTACCACTTGAGAATTTTGAAAATAGTAGAATAGAGCTTTTGTTTTGTCAAAATCCTCTTACTGTCTCTTTTTGTCAAAAGTTGGTCTCTTGTGGGGAGAATGTTTGATTATGGGAAAAAGGGGGAGTTTTTGAATCTTTGATCAATTTCTCGTGGAATACCTCTCTTTATGTCTCTACAAGTGAATTTGACTTAGAGATAGGAAATTGAGTTTGATTTGCAAAAACAAACCAAGTGGTGGCAAAGTATGATCCAAATATGCCAAATTTGAATCAAAACAATTTGTGTTCTTATTTGCATTGATTTTGCACTTCTTTTAGTTGCTTTATGTTGTGTTGGCATAAATCACCAAAAAGGGGGAGATTGAAAGGGAAATATGCCCTTGGGTCATTTCTAAGTATTTTGGTGATTGAGTGCCAACACAAGTGGACTTGTGGTAATTTATGCAAAGTGATGGACAAAGTGCAAATCAAGTCTAAAGGTATGTATCTAGACTTAGTACATTGTTTTAAGAACTAATGTATTGTGTCTAAGTGATGGAAATAGGAGAAATCACTTTGGAATAGAGATGGCTTTGTTCAGCCAAAGTCTGCGCAGTCTGGGTGCACCGGACAGTGTCCGGTGCGCCAGGCTGGCGACTGTCAACTGGCTGCTCTCGGGAAGCGATTAACGGCGTACGGCTATAAATCACCGGACTGTCCGGTGAGGCACCGGACTGTCCGGTGAGCCATTCACAGGCGAAGTTGTCGCTCTCGGGAAGTGATTAACGACGTACGGCTATAATTCACCGGACTGTCCAGTGAGCCACCGGACTGTCCGGTGAGCCAACGGTCGGCCGGGCCAACGGTCGGCCACGTAATCCGCTCGCGACGCGTGGCCAAGCCAACGGTCAGAAGGGGGCACCAGACTGTCCGGTGTGCACCGGACAGTGTCCGGTGCGTCAACGGCTCTAGATCTTCAACAGTCGGCTGCACCACAGAAGGAAAGAAATCCGCACCGGACAGTGTCCGGTGGTGCACCGGACAGTGTCCGGTGGTGCACCGGACTGTCCGGTGCGCCAGTCGATAGAAGGCAAGAATTGCCTTCCTGTAATGCTCTCAATGGCTCCTAGCTGCCTTGGGGCTATAAAAGGGACCCCTATGCGCATGGAGGAGCACACCAAGCATTCTCTAAGCATTCCTAAGCACCAAGACTTCAATTCCACGCATTTGATTCTTTGTGATAGCAACTAGAGCTCAAATTGAGTAGAGAACTCTTTGAGTTGTGTTGAGAGCTCGTGTTGTGACTTGTGTGCGTGTGTTGCTCTGATTTTGTGTCTTGTGTGTGTTGTTCATCCCATCCTTACTTCCGTGCTTCTTTGTGAACATCTTTGTAAGGGCGAGAGGCTCCAAGTTGTGGAGATTCCTCGCAAGTGGGATATAGTAAAGTGCAAGCAAAACACCGTGGTATTCAAGTGGGTCTTTGGACCGCTTGAGAGGGGTTGAGTGCAACCCTCGTCCGTTGGGACACCACAACGTGGAGTAGGCAAGTATTGGACTTGGCCGAACCACAGGATAAACCACTGTGCCATCTCTGTGTTGATCTCTTTGTGGTTATTGTGTTTTGCTAAGATTCCTCTCTAGCCACTTGGCCTTATTGTGCTAACTCCTAATCAGTTTTTTGTGGCACTAAATTTCAAGTTTTACAGGATCACCTATTCACCCCCCCCCCCTCTAGGTGCTCTCAATATCAGACTGTGAATATCCAACCAAAAAGATGGGACTACTAATTTTCATTAATCATTGCACCCATAGCCTTAACCATGAGCAAAGTATTTGACAGAAACAACAAGTTCTAAACATGTTTTGCACAATTAACATGCAAAATCATTTAAATAAATTGTGATTACTTTGTAGAATGCAATGAGGCTAGGTAATCATTAAAGTTCTTCGTGAAATCTTAAGTACCTCAAACTATATTTATTCTTTTCCCAGTAAGAATACGAGATATCTGGACTTAGGAGGCCCCTACTGAAATCTTCATTGAAAAGTGTCCTTGTCTGCGTTTCTTGAAATACCGGCAACCAGGATAGCAATGCAATTGGTGCCATAATGAGAACACGATTTGTAGTCTAGGATGACATGTAGGATAATTAGTAACGTTTATTATAACTACAAAACCATACTACTGTGAATATGATCTGCATCATATGCAATAGATCAACAACAAACTACGACTTACAAAAAATCACTGAGCAAAGCAAACAATTAGCATGTACAAATGACAATCATGCATAGTGAAAACAACATGCTTAAGGGCAAGTTAGTTTAATGGCGGCAGTGATAACAAATTCCATCTATTTATAGAATCCACCGTCCGGACGTGCATTAAAAATATGAAATAACAACTACCCTAGTAGGCTTATCTAGAAGCCTACACAGTTCCTCCAAAAGTGCCCTAGAAAAATTCTCACCTTCCCAGAGACAAGATGGAAAAAGTCTCATGCTTCATTTCCCTGTCCTGGCGCAGCTGATACATGTTGTGCCTGAAGAACAACCGATGGTACCTGCAGAGGGATCGAAAAGCAGCCGAACAGAAGATAATAGGTGGTGGTGGACAAGGAAAATTTGGCAACTACAACTCATAGCATTCGATCGTCAGTGGTGAGCCTTAAGAACCGATGTACAACCTATCATGGATCCTGAACACCTACTCGAAGTCAGCCGAAACATGATTTTTTTCTTGAAAAATGACTAAATTGCAAAAAATTGGGTAGTTTAAGCCGTGAAGTGAATGGAGGCAATAAACCTGAAGAAGCACAAAACCAGGTGGCAAACTTTAGCCCCTCATCTCTTCCCGTCTTCCCCAAACAAGATCTCATGTTAATATCATTCTCAATCCTAACCGTTTCACTCAAAGGTGCTTGTGTCGACGCATAAATCTGATCGCATCAAAGGGTTTTTCAAATTATTCTATTATTAAGAGTACCGAGATAGCAGCGGCTGTAAAACTCTAATGACTATTTTCCTTGTCTAATGAAACTAACCAACAGATCATGTTCAAGACACTCATGTTTGAAACCACAACATAGGATGGTGAGTCCAATTGAACGGCTGTTGGATAGATAGAATCAAAGACGCAAAAGCACTCAAGGCCTGATGTCTCTTGCATGCAGCTTTGGCGAAGCTGACTATCTTACATAGATGAAATTGTTAGTCTACTAACCATGTTCAAATTGTTATTACCAATTAACAATGAGTAGCAGCTAGATGTCTTGAGACAAATGCTTTATACCATGCACATCAATCAAGATTCCATCCCAAAACTGAGAAGATATTCAGTGGGATTGGATTTTTTTCTATTATATGCGCTCATGTTAGATGACACATGAGAGGTGTCCATCAGTCTGTCAGCTCTAATTTTGGAAGGCAATCTCATTAATGTTCAAATGCCCAACTATCTGGTTTAGCTGTTATTTTGTCCCCCAACAAATGCATTTCATTAACCTATCTCTGAAATGTGGCATAAACAAATGGAACGATAAAAACATATGTGCTTCATGAGACTATAGAACTACTTTAAAGATGTCCTTTCAAGATTGCAGCTATCAATATCTATAGGAAACAAATTCTTAGAAAAAAGATAATTAGTTTCTAAATCTAGGATGTTTTCCTACCAACCGTATTGGGTTCATTAACACCTGATGAAACCATACCCTATCTAGGTTTGTGATCACTGATCGCTAGCAGAATATGAAAACGGGATTTCAGGCACACGATTGTTAATTTCTGGGAAATGAATGTTCCCTAAATCTACATGTATAGACCATGTATCAACATTGTCCAAGTTTATTTAATTTATGACGTGTCCCTCAACTTCAACATCATGCAGACATCTAGTGCTTACATGAAAACAATACCATGAGAGATGTGACAATGGTTAAACCTTTAGAAAGAGCACCAAAACAAGTAGCAAGCACAATCCACACATCATACACTATGGCTAATAATGTGTCCATTCCAATGCTAGGTAGAACTCAAGAACAAAGGCAACCCAATTGAGTCTAACTACACTGGTTGGCAAAACACAATAGGCAATTCAAGAATCACAAAACAAAATGTACCTACATGTGATAAAACATTAACTCATAAATTCATAAGGTACGACGAGCAAACCAGATAAAGGATAGTGGACTATTTCATCAACGGTATTAATTGGAAGCAGCAAAAGATGAGGAAGACAGTCTGTTGCACTTACATTTTCTTTATTAGTGATGTTCATGTTCTCCTCCCGCCTTTCATACTCTGATATAGCATTTAGATGTGCTGCATGCTCCCTCTTCAATATCTCCTCTCTCCACGTCATCACTTGACTGAGTCCTTAAAATTTTGTTACCCATTCTTTCTTTTCAATCAAAAGGAGTCCCATACTGTACTGATATCCATGCAACTGCACATGTGGGATGAATACATAAATAAATAACTGTTGTTAAATAATAATTAAGCTAATGAATGGAAGCCAATAAACCAGAGATCTAAAGTGCCCTGGTAACATGATCTATTTGAAAAATTCGAATCATGAAAATACCAAATAACATGATCTTATATTATCTTACTTTCTCAACAAATTTCCGTCCACACTTGAATTCAGCGTTAGGAATATTCTTTTCTCTGATCTGGTAGAGATTTCACCTCTATATAGATATTCTGGAACCATATATCCTCTGGAAAGAGTTCATTAAAACCTATTTATTCTAAATTTTTAAAAAATGGAATCTAGTAATAAAGGAGAATATGCATTTCATAATTTTCTACTTATAATTGTGATACCCAATTTTCTGAAAAGAAGTTAAATGTATTTTTCCCTTTTCTTTCGTGATCTATGTGGTTGGGGTTGGAGTTTTTTAGGAAGCATTCACCAATAAAACAGTAGAATATTTGTTGGATTTGTGCGTTGCGGTCGGGAGCAGACGTGAGAGCGAGTTTGGGTCGTGGATCTCGATCCGGCGGTGGGGAGCCCATTAGTTTCCCCCCTAAACCCTAGCCGCCCCTCCCTCTCACTCCCCCACCCCTTTGGCCGCCCCTCCCCTCTCTCTTCCACTCTTGCAGCCGCCCCAATCCCTCCCCTTCTTCCCCAAGTGATTGCAGCGCCACCCCTCAACCCTAGCCCCCCCCCTCTTCCTCTCCAAGGTGGAGCCTCCCCACTTGGCGTCCGTCGTGTGGGTGCGAGTCTTCCATGGGAGTTTGGAGGGAGGAAGAAGGAAGAAAAGAAGGAGGAAAGGAGGAACCCAAGGTGACTTTCGCGATCATTTTGTTGTATTTGTGCTGCAATCCAATTGGTTACATGTTTACCTATGCGATTTGGTAGAGGTGCTGTCCAGAAATTTAGTGGGTGGACGAACAACAGTAGTTCTAGGGATTTCTGGGAATTTTTCGTGGGCAATTAGTAGGGATCAGTGGGAGAATCATGTAGAGCTTTGTCATACCTTTCCAACGAGTACTTATGCGCTCGATTTGGAGTTATAATTTAGGAGATATCGTTGTTTGAATCCGGTTATGTTGCTGTCCAAAAAAAACAGATTTTTCAGGTGGGTGAACAGCAGTAGTATTAGCAGTTTCTGGGAATTTTTCGTGGGTAATTAGTGTTAACCAGTATGATAATCATGTAGGGCTTTGTCTTATCTTTCCAATAAGTACTTATGTGCTTGATTTGGAATTATATTTTAAAGGATATCGCTGTTTGAATCCGGGTATGTCGCTGTCCAAAAGACAAAAAAAACAGATTACAGGGTTCATCTTGTGGACTGTTTTGGGCTAATTAGATGCTAGAATTTAATTATAAATTGTATACAAACCTTGTGGGGAATTTCATGTAGATGCCTCTGGAGTTTTTGTTTGTTACCACTGCTGTCATAATTTTAAAGTTATGAAATTATTAAGCAGCGCCGCTGCAGTTTGGTGGGTGTGGGGAGAGATGTAACCCGCGGCGGGGTTTGAGTTTGTGCGTAGGTGCGGCGTCGTTTATGAGCCTGATTATGTGAAATTGGTGCACTAAGTTGTGTGTCAAAAACAGGTGGTGGACTTCCGGATCGTACTTAGGGATTTGCCCGAACTTCCAGTAAAGGCAAGTAAATACAGTGGTGGTTGCTACCGTTTGGGTTGCATCCTATTCCCTGACATTGAGTATGCATAAGTTTTAATTATGTTAATCATTGAATTCTATGATGAAGTTTATTTGTTTGGAAGTATTAATTCTCAATTGTCTAATATTGTGGATGATCATAATTTGGTAATGATATATGTGGTTGATTCCCATCTTGGATGAAGTTGAAGTATTTTTTTTGAATCACGTTATATGAAGTGTTGTAGGCATGACATGCTCATCGCATCATCCATCTTGCATTTTGAAGTTATGTCGTGATCTTATGGTCCGACCGTACCGGTACATTTTTAGCATCGTACGTTGCCCGAGGAGGGGTACGATGCGGCTTCATATCCTTAGAGGTATGAAGGCAGAAGTCATCCTTGCATTTGCAGACATTTGCACTCATGAGGTATATATGAAGTGTGACATTACTATGTTACTATTGTGGTTTCTACCTGCGAGGTGTGGTGACTAGGTGTGTTGTACGTTGTATACGTGCTGCACCTTCGTAATAAGAAGGTTGTGGAATCAAGTGGTGGTAAAACAATGTTCTTATGTGGTTAAACAGTTTGATATTATTTTACTTGCTGAGATGTGTCATCTCACTCTTGCATTACTCAATGCAGGTACTTGATACATGTTGGGAATGAGGGGAGTAGCAGCACGTCCACTTTCACTCTCACAATAACGCTGCCCAGGCGCAACCATGATTTAATTAGAAACTTATTGTCAAAGGAAGTTTGTTTTTTTAACTAGTCGTGCGCACTAGTTAATTCACTTCATGTCGTATGTTTAACTTCTCTTTGCTAGCCGATTAATAATACTTAGTATGTTTTTGTCATGATATATGTTTATACACTATTGCCCCATCATTTATGTAATTTTGCAAGGGGGATGCTGCCGAAATTTTATATATAGACGTCAGAAGTGTTGTTTAGTAGCATTCCGGGGTGTTGGTGGACCCCGGGGTGTTACATTTGGTATCAGAGGATAGGCTTTAGATTCTACGCAATTTGAAGATAAATTTGACACACTTGCACATATAGGAAGGGTATGGGTTCGTATCTCTTTCATATTAGTATTTTATTGTATAGATGACTAGAACTTCCTTACTCCAAATCCCTTTATGGTTTGATGGGGTATGTCGTTAACGACGTAATGCTTGATATGATATGTTACTTCTATTTAGTATTGGTTTCTTGATGTGGTTGTTATTGAAGATATTATGCAAGTGAAGCTACTAATGTACTTTTTATGTACATATCGTCATGATGTTTTTTTGGGATGCAATGTTTTCAAATCTCTGAGCTATTACCATCATATATTTCTATATGCTTGACTATGGATGTTTTTTTCCCAAAAGGATTCTTGGGTTCTTGTACTTATAGGACCAATTGTTTATTGAGCTTGTGTATAGTGGGTCTAATCCGACTTGGTGTAGTGTGAAAACACTATATAATGTAGTTTTATGGTGTTGTGGAGTTTGATTGACTGTTGGGTTACAACTCAACTTATCAATGTAATATTTCCATGGGTGCAATGCTTTGCGCCTCACTTTTTTTAGGCTAGTGTGGCTACTTGCTAATTTGATCTTAGTATAAAATTGGTTTGTCTCTATAGAGCAGATGCAACGTTGTAATGTCTATGAAATCTTTAGACTGGTAGAACTCGAGTGAATTTGTGACATGACGTAGATTGATAAGTCCAACCATGTCTACCTGATAGGTTTTCTTATTATGTGCAACCTTATTTTTAACAATAAATAGGGTGGTTTCAAGTGGATTTTATGTCGTGCATGTTTTCCTTCTATGGCTTGTTTCAATAGCCATAAAGGCTATGCATATTTTTTTAGTTGTTGCAGGCTAGTCATGTGGGCGATATTGACAACCCGTTTTATATTTTTTTTGCCAACATTGTATGGCAGTTTGATTTTTTTATGAGCAGTTTCTCTATGCATGCTTGTTGAATCATTATTTGGACCGCTTTATCTTAAACGAAGTCAATGCTTAACTGGGAGTTGCTTATGTTTGTTAGTCATCGATCCCTTTAATGATGGGGTTGTTGCATCGGATTGAGATTTTTCTTATATGAATGATGGTTTGATAGATCATGTATGTCTACTACTTTGAATGCATCCTGTGATATCACGAAGTACAAATTGTTCAAGTGCAGTAATAGTAGGTTTTGTTGTATGTGAGGTTAATCAAGGTAGTTTGGTTATGTGGATTGTCTTATTGACGTCCAATTACTCCTGTTGAGCATAGTATCGTGTTATTATTTTAGTATTGAAAGTAATATTTATGAAGCTTTTGCATGAGTCTGTGTCAAGAAGTACATTAGTTTTTCTTGTTATCCCTCCATTGCTTTATGAGTATTGCAAATTTTATCTCTTTTGAGAGGAGGAAAAGACGTTACATGACATGAGCACCATTTGCTTCACGTCAACAGAATAGTTGTGGAGAGCTCTAATAGTTGGATTCTAGTGTAATAACAACCATGTTTTATAGTGCTAGAGACGGGTATGTCAGGTGTTTCATACATTGTCGATACATGGATGTTTGACCTTAGTGGCATTAACAAATGAGGTTGTTGAATTCGTTGATTGTGGTGCTTAGTGTTCTAACCTATTAGGTAAAGTGTTGCTTAAAGGCTTTGGGGAGTTGCATCCCCATTTGGTAGTGGAAAATCCTAATGTTGGTGGCACCTGCCAATGCCTTGGGTTTTATTTTATATTGTTTTTTTATTATGGGTAAGGTGTTGTTTTGTTTTGGGAGTCATTTTAAATTAGTTGGAGGCTGAATCAGGCTTCACTTATCTAGAATGTTTTGTAGTAGGTTTCTTCATCTTTGCATAGGATGCTCAATCACCCACTTTGGTCTAAACATTTGAGAGTTATGGGTTTCCTATAGTAGCCTTAATTTTGTACGGAAGTATAGACATTGAATACGGTAAATTTTGGGTTTTGTTGGATTATGAAAGTTTTAGTAATTTCATGATCTTCCCAAAGAGTATTAGTTTGTAATTTTCATTGCATATAATTGGAGTTAGGCTACTCTGAAGTTGTTGCACCATTGTGTCTGAACTTTAGGTGTCGTTAAAACCACTAATAAATCGACCGCGTTTTGATAGTTTCAGAGCCCAAATTTGGGAATTCTCTTTAAGAAAAACTTTTAGTTTTTCTTAGTACCTTTTAATGGGTATTTACTTGTAATTGCCTGTTAAATAGATTGGGAGAGGTGGTTGTCCGGATATAAGTCGAATCTCTAATGTGCAGTATCTCAGGCTGAGTTTAGCTGTAGGTCATGCAGAGTTGAGGGCTATAAAGATAAATTTGGGTGGAACTTTATTGCAAAAGTCGTGGACAATTTCCAAACTTTTCCAACGCGTGTTCGTTGTAGTTTTAAGTTGAGTATAGCAGGAGTTATAGTATTTTGAATTTTAGTTGTCCATTATTTCTAACCTATCAGTTTTGAAACAAAGCAGTTGCATTGTTTTATCGGTTTGGAAACCAATTCTGAGACACTCATTATAATAAAAGTTTTAGGGAATGTTATAATCTTTTCAATGAGTTTATATTTGTAAAATTTTGTTAGATGCAGAGAGTTATGAGGTTTTGAATTTATGGGTCATGTTCCGTCAGGTTCTGGTGGCAGAACATGTATGTCACCTTACAAGTCAAATTAAAAAATGGAGATAAAAAAACTTTGTTTATCCTTTGAATACAAAAGTTGTAGGTCATGAAGTTTAGATGATTTTACAATATTTCTTTGTTATCATTGCTTTTATAGTGAAAGAGGTAGAGACAGAATGAGCATTTGTGTTGTTGATTGTCAATTTTCTATTTAGGGATATTTCTTTGGGAGTTTGGTTTAGTTATGGTGAGCTCTTTCGCAATCCATTTTTAATTATGTTGTATGGTGGGAGGGAATAGATGTAGTGGTTGTGATAGTTATCTTGTTATTGTATATGTGGAGCGTGGGCTGAAACAGAGAGATAGCGAGGGATATTTGAATAGGCCAGTACGTATTGTTGTGAAGCCATGTTTTCTGGTCTTGGCGTGTTTGCGTAAGTATGAAATAGTTACGTCGTGTGAAGTCTAGGTGGAGATGCAGATTGTCTGAGTTATTGGATGGATATATGGGCAGGCATAGTATACTTAAATTTATTCTTGCTTGCATGATGTGAGATCAGGCTTAAAATGATTTAAAAAGTAAGCATATTGCTTCTACCCTTATGTTGGCTCTAAGTGTCTCGTAATGAAGAACCTAAAGTTATTAGTCCTTCGATGAACGCTTAATCTTAGAAGAGTATAGAACCTGAATAAATCTATTGCTTGCTGTTTGGGACTACATGACCAGTTTTGGTTATGCCGCTAGTTCAATGAATTACACCATGTTTTCGGTAGAGGTGTTGTATATAAAAAGTTGTAGCCAACTTCTTCATCTTACTTGTGTAAAATTTCATGACCATAGGTCTAGTAGTTTGGGAGTTATGATTTTCTCAAGTCTAGTCTTGGAATATGTCCAGATTCTGTATAGATTTCGAAACTGACCTTGTTTGCCCAAGTTAAACTTCGAATCAGTTCTTATAAATTATAAAGAAGTGGTAGTACTTTCCTTAAGCTTTCCAACAAATTTTGGATCACCCTTTTTGGTGACCTATAAGTTAAGCTACATCTGTTTTAATTGGAATCTTTGAATCTGTCCAAATTTGGACAGCAAAGCCTTTCTTATGTCTTTTGATCTTGATATGCATTGAATTAACCTGATAGGTTTATAAATGAAATATAGACAATTTTACTGGCTTTCTAAAAAGTCTAGGAGCGCCTGAATGGGATGACTGAGACTCCAATTATGGATTTTTGAAGTGAGTAGTTGAATTCTGTTCAAGTCTGGACAAAATTTACGTTTCACATTGTTTGGCCTTTCTAAGTGTCAAATCTTGTGGTGATGATAATACCAAGGGTATAGTGGACTTTGTAAGCTTTCCATAAAGTCCTAGTTTACTTCTATTGGATGCATATTTTGTGAGTTATGAGGAAAACAAATAACCGTTGTGCTGCTGTCTAGAAATATGCAAGCATTGAATTGATCTTTTGAAGTTACTCTTGTTTGGATAGGTTTGGTTTAGGCTATTTGAGCATAGTATGTATTGCATTCATATATATATATTAATTGAAGTACTTGCATGTGTCAATGTTGATTTGGTGTCAGGAAAGCTTTGTCCGAGTTATATAGGACCGTCTACTATCTTAGCCCGAGTTGGCAGCTTGGCTTAGCACCTACAATGGTCGGAGTCTATGATCAGAGTACACCATGTATTCCATGTCTTTATGTTGAGGAAGTATTTGCGGAATCCAGACCATCAAATCGAGCTAGAGCCGATTCCTGTGTAGCAAGACCAGACTCTAGAGTGTCGTCTGCTGCGTATCTTAGAATCCTAGGAGCTTGAGGAGCTGATGCGGCAGAAGTACCCGAACCTTTCTTTATGTGTGAGTTTTGTTGATTCATTGATCTTTCCTTGTCGTTCCGATAGAAGCGTCGGAATTCGAGGTCGAATTCTTTTTAAGGGGGGTAGAGTGTGATACCCAATTTTCTGAAAAGAAGTTAAATGTATTTTTCCCTTTTCTTTCGTGATCTATGTGGTTGGGGTTGGAGTTTTTTAGGAAGCATTCACCAATAAAACAGTAGAATATTTGTTGGATTTGTGCGTTGCGGTCGGGAGCAGACGTGAGAGCGAGTTTGGGCCGTGGATCTCGATCCGGCGGTGGGGAGCCCATTAGTTTCCCCCCTAAACCCTAGCCGCCCCTCCCTCTCACTCCCCCACCCCTTTGGCCGCCCCTCCCCTCTCTCTTCCACTCTTGCAGCCGCCCCAATCCCTCCCCTTCTTCCCCAAGTGATTGCAGCGCCACCCCTCAACCCTAGCCCCCCCTCTTCCTCTCCAAGGTGGAGCCTCCCCACTTGGCGTCCGTCGTGTGGGTGCGAGTCTTCCATGGGAGTTTGGAGGGAGGAAGAAGGAAGAAAAGAAGGAGGAAAGGAGGAACCCAAGGTGACTTTCGCGATCATTTTGTTGTATTTGTGCTGCAATCCAATTGGTTACATGTTTACCTATGCGATTTGGTAGAGGTGCTGTCCAGAAATTTAGTGGGTGGACGAACAACAGTAGTTCTAGGGATTTCTGGGAATTTTTCGTGGGCAATTAGTAGGGATCAGTGGGAGAATCATGTAGAGCTTTGTCATACCTTTCCAACGAGTACTTATGCGCTCGATTTGGAGTTATAATTTAGGAGATATCGTTGTTTGAATCCGGTTATGTTGCTGTCCAAAAAAAACAGATTTTTCAGGTGGGTGAACAGCAGTAGTATTAGCAGTTTCTGGGAATTTTTCGTGGGTAATTAGTGTTAACCAGTATGATAATCATGTAGGGCTTTGTCTTATCTTTCCAATAAGTACTTATGTGCTTGATTTGGAATTATATTTTAAAGGATATCGCTGTTTGAATCCGGGTATGTCGCTGTCCAAAAGACAAAAAAAAAACAGATTACAGGGTTCATCTTGTGGACTGTTTTGGGCTAATTAGATGCTGGAATTTAATTATAAATTGTATACAAACCTTGTGGGGAATTTCATGTAGATGCCTCTGGAGTTTTTGTTTGTTACCACTGCTGTCATAATTTTAAAGTTATGAAATTATTAAGCAGCGCCGCTGCAGTTTGGTGGGTGTGGGGAGAGATGTAACCCGCGGCGGGGTTTGAGTTTGTGCGTAGGTGCGGCGTCGTTTATGAGCCTGATTATGTGAAATTGGTGCACTAAGTTGTGTGTCAAAAACAGGTGGTGGACTTCCGGATCGTACTTAGGGATTTGCCCGAACTTCCAGTAAAGGCAAGTAAATACAGTGGTGGTTGCTACCGTTTGGGTTGCATCCTATTCCCTGACATTGAGTATGCATAAGTTTTAATTATGTTAATCATTGAATTCTATGATGAAGTTTATTTGTTTGGAAGTATTAATTCTCAATTGTCTAATATTGTGGATGATCATAATTTGGTAATGATATATGTGGTTGATTCCCATCTTGGATGAAGTTGAAGTATTTTTTTTGAATCACGTTATATGAAGTGTTGTAGGCATGACATGCTCATCGCATCATCCATCTTGCATTTTGAAGTTATGTCGTGATCTTATGGTCCGACCGTACCGGTACATTTTTAGCATCGTACGTTGCCCGAGGAGGGGTACGATGCGGCTTCATATCCTTAGAGGTATGAAGGCAGAAGTCATCCTTGCATTTGCAGACATTTGCACTCATGAGGTATATATGAAGTGTGACATTACTATGTTACTATTGTGGTTTCTACCTGCGAGGTGTGGTGACTAGGTGTGTTGTACGTTGTATACGTGCTGCACCTTCGTAATAAGAAGGTTGTGGAATCAAGTGGTGGTAAAACAATGTTCTTATGTGGTTAAACAGTTTGATATTATTTTACTTGCTGAGATGTGTCATCTCACTCTTGCATTACTCAATGCAGGTACTTGATACATGTTGGGAATGAGGGGAGTAGCAGCACGTCCACTTTCACTCTCACAATAACGCTGCCCAGGCGCAACCATGATTTAATTAGAAACTTATTGTCAAAGGAAGTTTGTTTTTTTAACTAGTCGTGCGCACTAGTTAATTCACTTCATGTCGTATGTTTAACTTCTCTTTGCTAGCCGATTAATAATACTTAGTATGTTTTTGTCATGATATATGTTTATACACTATTGCCCCATCATTTATGTAATTTTGCAAGGGGGATGCTGCCGAAATTTTATATATAGACGTCAGAAGTGTTGTTTAGTAGCATTCCGGGGTGTTGGTGGACCCCGGGGTGTTACAATAATGATCCTACACCATCATTTTACTACTTCACAACCGAATTTTATCGCACGCCAAACAGACTGGTGCCTAGCAATTCTTGTCCAACAATGGCCTACAAGGCTACAAGGCCATTGATGTTGCTGGAAACACCCTGTCCAGTAGGGTATAAACACCTTTAGCAAGTAGAAATGCAGACTGACAAATGTCTTCAGTTTTAAAACCTTGAGTGTAAGCAAAAAAAATGAAAAAGGATAGTTGAAACAAGATTTAACCAGTTAATTTATAGAAAAACACTCAGATTTCAAGAAAAAGATACTTGATTGGGTTTATCCATGCTGATTATATTGTGAATGACAACAAACTCTACATAAGACAAACTTAATAATTAGTGGCACAAAATAGAATAAACTACTTTAATCAATTGACCTTGTGTTGTTATATTTTTTTGAGTAATTCAAAGTTCCAATCTTGTTTAGAAAATTTCAACTCGGTTTGAACACCCATCATGAGCCTTAGTGATATAGAGATTGGTATCTTAATATGGAACATAAAAATTATCTGAGTAGGTAACACCTGAAAGGAGGCTAGCAGGAGTAGATCGAGGGTAAAAAATCGCTGAAAAACAAAGGAAGCTGCAATTCAAGTACCTATTAAGGACAAATAATAAACAACTTAGAGAAGAGCATCTAATAATGCAGTTACATGTATATTTATAGGAGGAAGCAGGAATACGATTTTCATAGGAACGAACTATCACAAAAAGTGGTTTATACTTTACAGCTCATCGTCTGGTTTCTGTTTCTTCTCTTCCGACCTATTTTCTTGTTTCTGTTGTTGCTCCTGTTGGGCCTTCCTTTGTTTCTTTTCTAGCTTCTCTGCCAGCCCACTCAGTTGCCTACCCTCTGTACACAGGAAGATGTATATGCTCATGAAAGAGGGAAAAATAAGCATTAAAATTATATGTAAAGAACACGATACACTTTAACAACAAAACCAAATAGCAGAAAAGCACCTTGTACTCCAATGCATTTATTCCCTTCCACACAAAATCAAACAAAGTTTTTAAATTCCTTGGACTTAGAGCGACGACAAATATATTTGAATACCTAAGAAGTCAAAAAAATTACACTAAGAAGAATTGCACACTCTAACTAAATATTAACTTCCCTTAGGTTGAGCTCTACCCATCTGCTACAACTACAACTCCAGCAATGGCAAGACCAAGGCCTGCTGATTTACCACATCCATGAGCAGGAAGTAGAGCAATCTTACTTCGTAGGGACTTCTCAGGAACTAAGGGAAACAATAGTTATGCAATTACCCATTATTTACCAAACCAAAAAATCTAGCAAGATATTACACAGCGCTATGGCTGAGAGCCACGGTAACGCTATGGGGTCAGCCTTACAGAAAAGGAAGAAATAGAGCGACTGTTGAACTTGAACTACATATAGAACACTTCGACTTGAAGAAAGCACCTGAACCAAGTAGATCTACGTACCCTGCTCTAGCTGGAGCAGTGCATCTCTTGCAAGAATCGAATAGGCAAAAGGAGTGAAGAGTATAGATCTGGACCTGACTTCCAGGTTGCCGGTGATGTTCCGGAAGAGCTGAAGTCCGCATATGCCCATAGCAACACCCATCGTCACGAACAGCGGGTACACCTATGCAGCACCAACCAAACCACCATCACACAGATCAGAGAGAGAGAGAGGAAGTGTGTGCGTGAGGAACTCGCCTTGGGTTGGACCCAACGGGTGGCCATCAGGCTGAGACGCGGTCGCGGTGACGAAGGATGGGGAGAGTGGAGATCCAACGTCGGAGGAGGGGGAGCCGCTATCGCCTCTGCAGCCTCGCGCACCGTCGCCGGCCCCCGATCCGCCACCGCGGAGGTCAGGGGCCTAGGTCTCGTTGGGCGATGAGGCAGGATCGGAGGGGGAGAAGGAACATGGGCACCGGAGGGGGAGAAGGAACATGGGCGAGCGACTCACGACGGTGGCTCTCGGGAGGCTGGGAGGGATAGCGTGGGGGAGAGAAGTTCGAGGGGAGAGGGGTGCACACCTGTGGTATGGCCATGGCTGGAGGTTTCATGTCCGTTGAAAGCCAAGTTTCGCGTCCGCGTGGCACAGAGGACGAGCGCGTGGCCATCGGTAGCACACGTGTCGCGCGACGAATAGCGAGCAGGCCGCCAAACGCGGACAGGCGCCCAAAAGGAGTCAGGTTTTAATAACTTAGATTCTAATAATATCTTATTCATATTTGTACTTTTGGAGTCATCATATTAGATCTTCCAAAAACATGGCGTCACTACGACGAGTGGGCCTTACGCGTCAATCATTTCGGTTGAGAGTCCACGCGTCCGGTTTGGCAAAAAATTAAAATTATGTAAAAATCGTTGCATTAATTTTTCTTTTTATTCACATCCTGAAATTCAAGAATTTCATGGTGTGACGCTCAATAGTCTTTTTCTTCATTTTCTTTGCATCTCTTCAAACTTCTTTTATTTTGTATCTTGAGCACTTGTATGATCTTTTTAAGTCTTTAATAAATATTCTAATGTCTTGCTTTGAAGTATTGATTTTCTTAATCACCACGTTGCCTTCGTTCAAGTCCGTTCAAGTCCATATTGCATCCTTTGAATATCCATAAACTCTAGTGAACATCATTAGTCCATGGTTAGGTTGATCATCAAACACCAATTTTCTTAGTCAAATAAGTGGCAATCCATTTTTCTTATAGCGATCTACATGAAACATTCCACGCTCATAAACCCCGCGAATGATTGAACTCCATACACGAGGACCACAATCATGTAGGCCTAGTTTGGATATTCTAGTAATGAGTGGGATTGAAGTGGATTGAGATGTATTGAGAGAGTATTTGATCTATTGGGGATTTACACCCTCTCCAATCCCTCCAAAACACTCTAATCCTAGAGTATCCAAACTAGGCCGTAGAGTCTTCTGGTTGGGTGCATTGGTGCAACATCGACAATCTACAAGTGGATGGCTTTTCATACTTCTTTAAACCAAAGTTTGTGTCAAGACTCTTCATTAGTTTAGTTAAGGACAAAGGAGGTCCCCTGATCGTGGGGTCCCGAGAACAGTGACCCTTTTATTGTGAGCCCATAAATCAGTCTCCTACGTAGAGATCCTTGAAATCAAGTATATTGGCAACAACCGAGGATCTGCCCTTACCCAGACGCTAACACATAAATCTCCTAGCTATAACTAATAGCTATTCGACTTTAGACTAAACTCTATCACAATAATTATTTCCAATTACTCCAACCACACCCAAGAGCAGCGTTGTTGTCAATCGTCACGTCACATACTGGCTGGGTTTAAAGGCTGGAAGAACAAGTGTTTGCTGGTTACTTTTGCAGCAATAGAGAAGCGCAGCCAGTTCTGCTTGGAGCTTAGGCTGTCTCCAACAGCACCCTGTAAAGGGTCCTGTCCTCTAAATATAGAGGACTGTCAGGTCCCCTACGGCTCCAGCAAGGCACTCTATACCGTCCTCTAAATTTTAGAGGATGTGGCAGGCACTCTAAATGTGGAGGGCTCCGGGAGTGCGCTATCCGCGCTCTTCGTCCACCAGCCGCCGCCAGGAAACTTCCCCGCATTCCTACCCCGCGCTGGCGACTGCATCTTCCGGGGCCGAGCCCTCGATCCGGCGCGCTTCGCCGCCGGCATCGAGGCAGGAGGGCGAGAAGCGGCCGTGCGGAGGCGGGTCTGTCGGCGTAGAGCTCACACCCCTTGGAACCGAGGCCGCGCGACCCCCCGCAACCGAAGATCCAAGCCAGCTTCCCCCTGTTCGTCGCCGGAGAGTCGCCATCGGCAAAAGGCTTCGTCGTCCGCCGACTTCGTCGAAGGCAGCCGACAAAAGGAAGAGAACCTCCTCGCCGCCGTCGTCTTCGTCTTCGATTCGGTCCACCGAGGCAGATCCACGAACAGCGAGGTACGAACTACACAAATCCTTTTTTGTTTAGTACTTAATCAGTACCGTATTGTATTGTTCGTATTCGGTAGTATGGATTAGGGTTTCTGGGATGTTTAGGGTTGACGATCTTGAGCATTGTAAATAATGCGCATGAATTTGATGTATCAATGGCTTATTGTTGTGTCCGGATGCTTCAATTTAGACCGGATTTGCGGGATCCATTTCGGGTTTGGGGGGGTTGTTCGTCCCCTATGATTCGGTTCTGTCCAGATTCAAATTACTCAACATTAATTTTGTATGCGACCATGGTAACCTAATCTGCAAATTTATAACAGGTTCACATAGATGCAACAGGTTCACATAGACTCAACATTAACTCTGTACTCATAGTTTGGAATCCCTTCGATTGAGTAGTTTGTATAACATACTTAAATTGTAGTCGGTGTTAACTAATTGAACACTGTGTTTGATGTAGCCATGGATTCGGAGAACGAAAAGCTCCGTAAAGCACTGGCTACTCTACTCAGAGTTGTTCAAAAGCGTAGTTGTGACATCGTTGATGTCGTGAAATCAGCCTTCCAGCCTTTCAACTCACCTTTGCTCGACGAATTGAACCGAGCACTAGTTGAGATTGACGACCTCGCCAAGGATCTTGAAGATGTAGCAGTGCAAACTCAGTGGGAGGTAGAAAATATGGCTAAGAGTGAAGTCAAAGAACATCCACAACAAGAGGAAGCAGCAGAGGAGCTTCTCATACAAGATGGTTCAGAAGACGAGCTACTGATAGACGAACAATCACCAATTAAGTATGAAGACCTTGTGGGCTACGACGATGGTCGTGACTACTCAACCGACGACACATATCCGTACTAGTGTTCTAGGTTAAACTTCAGTACAAGTATTGTAGCATGTTTAGGTCTATGTTCACGTGTACTTGTCGGTTGGTATGATCATGCTTTTGGGGGAGTTTAATGTTCTGGTCTATGTAAACTGAATCCGGTTCAGTTACTACAATAATTAATGTGTTGTCTTGGACTATGTTTGCCTTACTTTATACCATGTTACATGATGCCTACATACTCATTTATATCATGTTTCATCTGCCTGTATTGCATAGAATGGGGAGTGATTGGAACCAGGTGATGTCTCAATATGGAAGCTTCCTTAGCCAGATTGACGAGCAGCCTATCGGAACACAATACTCTGAATTTCTAGTTGATGGGCAACCCGAGGGCTCAAGAACACCAGCTGTTACTAAAAAGGCAACTCAACGAACTAAGCTAGCAAACTTCACTGCTGAAGAGGACACAAGGGTATGCCATGCATGGCTTGCTGTTAGTTGCGATCCCATTATTAACACAGGCCAGAAACGTCAAGGATTTTGGAGTAGAATTACTCAAGCATACAACTCAAGACGAGGAACATTGCCAGAAAGGTCCACAAAATCTTTGATGAGTAGATGGGATACTATCAAAACACAGTGTTCCACTTTTGCTGGATACATGATGGCAGTCCTCCGACAGAATCCTAGTGGACTCAGTGACGCAGACAAGGTAAATCTTTTATGTTACATTTTGACATCACTATTTAGAGGTTTGTTAGTAGGTTCCTGTTGTAACCATTTGTTATATGTGGCAGACATCACTGGCAGCTTCTAGGTTTGCAGCAATTGAGAAGAAGCCTTTCCACTTTTTACACTGTTGGGCCATTCTTAAGGACCAACCAAAATGGATGGACAACCACATGGGTCAACAACAGCAAGCCAACGCTAATCCCACACATTCTAACACTGTCGATTTGGATGCAGAAGAATCTGTACCATCAAGCTTCACATCCAAGAGGCCCCTTGGTCAAGATTCTTCGAAGGAAAAGACAAAGAGGACTAAATCTGTGGACACATCTTCATCAGATTCTGAGTTTATGACACGCATGGGTGATCTTTCTTTGGAGCGCCTGTCAGTGTACAAAGCAGCTGTTACAACTGAGGAAAAGAAGTTGGATTCAATGAACAGAAATGAGAGGCAGAAATTGCTCCTTGAAAAGAAGAAGTTGAACCTAGAGAAATTAAGGCTTGAAAGGCAGAAACTAAAGGAGGACAAGGAAGAGGAGATAATGATCTTAAGCATGGATTTGAGCAAATGTAACCCTCTCCTCCGCCAGTACTATGAAGCCAAGCAACAAGAGATACTGGCAAGGGTTACTGGGTCTACTTCATCTGGCCAGTGAAGGTTCCTTACTTAATATGTTTGTTTGTCATTTATGAATGAGGCGTACTCGGACTTGTTACTGTGAGGTTGCTATCGTCGGATCGTAATCTGGTTTGTACCAGATTTTTAGGTCGTCTTTGAACTATTTGTTTTCAAGTTATTGTTTTGAACTATTTGTCATGGTTTGTACCTGAATGTTTTACGATATGTGTTGAACTATTTGGTTTCATGAACTGTGAGCTTGGTGCAGTTTTTGTTTAGCATTTGTACACACATGTGGTTGCATGACAGTAGTACTCCTTCTTATTGAATTCAAACAGCAGCATGAGACACTACGACACTTGGACACTGACAAACAGTACACACACTTGACACATGAAGTAGAACAGACATGACACTAACACAGACAGTAGAACAATGTAAAGTAAACAAAGACAGTTCGACAGTAGATAAGAACAGCCATGACAGAACATGTTTCATTGCGTCCTATGCAACTCCGGATCCATGTCGCGCCCAGTGATGGTGTATCAGATCTACCTGAAGCTGAGTATATTTGTTGCGGTCTTTCAGTTGGTTGTACCTTTGATTGACGAAGTCGTTGCGCTCTTCCATTGAACCTTGAGTTGTGTCTGCCAGCACTCCGATGTTTTCAAAGGTTGTGTTCAAAGATAATGGACCTTCGTCTTCTACTATCATGTTGTGCAATATTATGCATGTTTTCATGATGTCCCCAATGTGTTCAGGACTCCAACCGTATGCAGGTCCACGGACCACACCCCATCTCTTCTGGAGTACACCGAAAGCTCGTTCTATATCTTTTCGAGCAGACTCTTGAATTGTTGCAAAGTGTTGGGTTCTAACGTCGTAGGGGTTACGGATTGTCTTGACAAATGCGGGCCAGTCAGGGTAAATCCCGTCTGCTAGGTAATATCCCATATTGTACGTGTGACCATTCACAGTGAATGAAACAGGAGGTGTGTCACCGCTCAGATGCCTTTCGAAAAGGTTTGAACGGTGAAGAACATTTATGTCATTGCAACTACCTGGCAGACCAAAATATGCATGCCATATCCACAGGTCATACGACGCAACAGCTTCCAAGATCATGGTAGGATGTTTACCACGCCCTGTAAACATCCCCTTCCATGAACTTGGGCAGTTACGCCACTCCCAATGCATGCAATCAACACTACCAAGCATACCAGGAAACCCACGTGACTCGCCAACTTGGAGAAGGCGTGCGATATCTTCTGCATTTGGTGCACGGAGATAATACGGAGCAAACGCGGTTTGGACGGCCGTGCAAAAGTGTTTCAATGCCTCATGAGCAGTAGATTCCCCAATACGTACGTATTCGTCAACGGCATCAGCTGGAATACCATAAGCAAGGATTCGAACAGCAGCAACAACTTTCTGTAGAGCAGAAAGACCAATCTCACCCGCACAATTTGGACGCTGAATAAAATAAGGATCCACTTGTTGCACAACATCAACAAGGCGCTCAAAGACATGGCGACGCATGCGGAACCTACCATAGAATTCATGTGTCATAATAGGGGTCATGAAGTTTTGTACATGGTAAAAAGAATTTGTTAATTGTAAATACCTCCTACGAAATTGAGCATCCGTGTACACCGGGTTGGCTCCAAAGTAGTCCGCTCGGATTCTTGCATCGCCGCTCATGTGATCACGATGAATCCTAACACGCCCTGGAATCGAACCACCATGACGACGCTCATTGCGTGCACGTCGCCTCCTATTGACCATGTGCCTCGCCAACTGCAACTCTTCTTCTTCCTCTTCCATTTCTTCCATCAAGCGCACAAGAAAATTGTTTTCTAAGTAGGGATTCATGGTTGTCGAGTTTGTAAAGGCAAGGTTGAGTGAAGTATGAAAGGGTCACTTGGTATTTATAGAGGAAGTACGCTTCGGATAGAAGACATGCGCTTGTCGTGCAAGGAAAGCAAGGCCATGGCTTCTCGAAGAAGAGTACTGGCTTACGGTGCAAGCTTGTCCATTTGAAAACTTATTTTGGCAACGATATTATACTATGTGGCGCGTTACCGACAACAATTACACAACAACAAAACAATCAATGTAATTATTATTGATATTTCTAATTTATTGCTTTCAAAATTAATAAATACAATTTTTTCGGATCATTTATATAGTGTCAAATGAGAAGAAAACAAAGAAAAATGAAAAAGAAATGGAAAATGTGAATCTGTTAACACTGTAGCTTTAGGGGATGGAATTTAGAGGACGCTGCTGGAGACGGAGAATATATAGAGGACAGAATCTTTTAGAGTGTTCTGTAAAGGACAGAGAATATTCCTTTAGGGGACGAAATTTAGGGGACGCTGCTGGAGACAGTCTTACATGCTGAAGTGCTATACAACACTAAGATCTTAGCTGCTTATTATGGGTCTAGAAGTGGACCTTAGCTCAAATCTTAATCTACACTAGCCAGTGCTTTGTTACGGTTTTTATATATTATATAAATAGATATATTAAGATATTTATTCAAATATAACTATTGTTTATTTCTAAACACTAAGGTATGTGTAGTCTGATAGTTAGCCCCAAATTTCTGGAACTCGGGTGTGGGTTCGAGTGTTCGCTCTGCACTTTTTTCACGCGGTGTGATAGTTGCGTGAGTGGGGCAGGTGCTGAGCAGGCGCAGGAGCTGGTTGTGTGGGCATTGAGATTCACATGGCAGTAGCTGAAAGAGTGGCGGGAGAACCAGTTTGAGAGCGTGTGGCGGACCTAGAGTGTCAGCGTGTCCATAAGACAGTAGCTAAAAGAGAGACATGAGAACCAGTCAGGACGCGTGGAGCGGACCCAGAGTGTCAGCGTGGAGGGTAGGTTCTTAATAGAGTAGTATAGATAAATATGTATTGAGATATTTATTCAATATTGTTTATTTATAAACACTAAGGTATGTGTGGTCTTTTGGTTACACCAAATGTTTGAAGCAAGAGGTGTCAGTTTGAGTGCTCGCTTTGTACTATTTTTTTGCATGGTGTAGTAGTGCGGAGGGTGAAACCGTGGTATCACCAGATGCCTACATTAGATTCTTAATATCTTAATCTATATTAACTCCGTTATTAATGGATCTGGAACTCCCGGTCTTATGATTAGACACGCTTCCCGAAATCATATCTTATGATTAGACACGCTTCCCAAAATCATATGACCATATAACTGTTTTTTTTGTCATAAGTCATGAGCTAGAGTAACTTTTGACTATCCTTTCCTCATAATCCAACTTATTTTTTGCACGGTGTGATAGCGCGGAGGGTGAAGCCGTGGTATCATCAGATCACGGCCGGCCCTGAGGGGTGCGGCGGGTGCGGCCGCACCGGGCCCCCAAAAACAGAGGGCCCCTCTGGCCACTTGATTTTAGCACTTTTTCCCGCTAAGTATATCTATCCTAGACACAAATACGCAAGAGCGATGCACTATCAATCAATTTTGTTTAGATTGTTAAACTAACGTCTCAATTACTTATCTAATATTCACTTCGTTCTAAAATAGTATTTGTTTTAACTCTTGATTTTTATGTCTATATTCAACTAGATGATGAGGAATCAACTAGAGAAGCAAAATAAATTCTATTTTGATACAGAGAGAGTATTATTTATTATACACATGATGATTGCATCGACGGAAAGATTTTTAAAATTGAAATATTTTTTGAACTATTTAAGGTCAACAATAACTTAAGAGAGGTTAAATGGTTTGACGATTATATGTATCTAAAAGAAGTTGTTGGATAAGATTGATCTTAATGGTATAAGCGATGATTTGTATCACAAAATGTTAGAAGATATTTTTAATGACATCGTACAACAAGTATGTGTTTTTGCTATATTTTATATTTGTCATCTTATAAATGTTGAATATTATATATATTGTGTGTGGATGTGGCCTCTATTTCGGATTTCGTACCAGACCCCTAAAAAGTCAGGAATGACCCTGCATCAGATGTCTACATTATGTTCTTAATACCTTAATCTACATTAACTCCGTTATTAATAGATCTGGAACTCCCGGTCTTATGATTAGACACGCATCATATCTTATGATTAGACACGCTTCCTAAAATCATACGACTGTTTTTTTTTGTCATAAGTTATGAGCTAGAGTAACTTTTGACTATCCTTTCATCTTAATCCAACTTATATAATCTAGGGTGACCAAAGTTTTGGCAACATGCCAATAGCGAACGTGTGTCTGATTTATTTTTTCATCTCAGGACAACTAGTATTATATCTCATAGTCATAGTATATGAAACAGGAAAAAGGCGCGGAGAAACTTGAGTTGGACTCAACCGACCTGTCAAAGCGACGGACGCACCAAGACGTGGGTTAGCTCGCGGACCAATACGCTCCGTGTCCACCTTCCACCACCCAACCTGAAAACGCCATTCGAGACCCGACCCAGGCCAGTCCTTCAGATCTCCCCTCCCTTCCTGTCCTTCTCTATTATAGCAAGCAAAGCGCCCCTCGCAATCGCAACCCACCACCCTCAGGTCAGGCCTCACTCAGATCTCTCCGCCCTCGTCCCCCCCTCACACCCCAAACCCTCGGCCCGCCTCTCTCGTCAACGCCGCCCGACGAGAGCGATGGCGGCCTCGCCGGCTGCGGCCGCGGCCGCGGCACTCCTCATCCTCTTCGCCCTCGGGGCGGCCGGCGGAGTGGCGGCCGACGGCTCCGACCACCGGTACAAGATGTACGAGCCCGTCCCGCTCTACGCCAACAAGGTCGGCCCCTTTCACAATCCCAGGTGAGGGCCTCGCCCTTCAGATCCCTATCGTGACGGTGGCTCCTGGGTGCTGGGGAGGGATCGGATCCGTTGGATTCGTGGGACGTGCGGAATGTTCCTGCCCGAATCTCGTGTGCAAATGCTCGGGTGGGTTTTGTTCCACTTTGGTCAACGACGACAGTTGTGCGAGATCTAGGAGACAAAACCGGGAACTGTAATAGGGAGCGAGTGGAATTGCAATTGATTCACTAACCATATTAGGACCTTCTCGTAGGGTTTAGTTTGCTTGCTATCGGGCCTGTACAGGTAATAGCGCCAAATTATGAATTTTACAGCTGTTCTGCATTGTTATAATTTCTCGAGCTGTGAATCTCTTACTGTTAAGCGTTGGATCTCTGGTAAAGGAGAACGATACTCGTATAGGCTAATATAGGTTATGCTGTTGAGGGGTTGTCATTCTCACATCATTCCTTTTCCTTCCAGTGAGACATATCGTTACTTCGACCTGCCCTTCTGCTCTCCTGGTCAGTTCGTCTTAATTTCAAGTCTCTTGCTCATCACCGAGCTAGCAATGATTAGTTTCTCAAAACCTGTAGTGTGCTAACCAACTGTATCCACTGCAGAGAAAGTGAAGGAGAAGAGCGAGGCCCTTGGCGAGGTCCTCAATGGGGATCGGCTAGTTGATGCGCCTTACAAGCTTGATTTCCGTTCGGAAGTTGAGTCCAAGGCGGTTTGCTCAAAGAAGCTTACCAAAGAGGATGTAGTGAAGTTCCGGAATGCAGTAGCGAAGGACTACTACTTCCAGATGTACTATGATGATCTCCCACTGTGGGGCTTCATTGGTAAAGTTGAGAAGGGAGGCAAGGCCGATCCAAGCGAGTGGAAGTACTACCTGTACAGGCACATCATCTTCGATATCCTGTACAACAACGACCGGGTGATTGAAATCAATGTGCACACTGATCAGAGTGCATTGGTTGACCTGACGGAGGATAAGGAGACAAATGTGGATTTCCTGTACTCAGTCAAGTGGAAGGAGACACCAACACCATTTGAGAAGAGGATGGAGAAGTACTCCAGCTCCTCCAACATGCCGCACCACCTGGAGGTTCATTGGTTCTCAATTATAAACTCTTGTGTTACTGTCCTCCTCCTGACAGGGTTCCTTGCAACAATCCTCATGCGAGTATTAAAGAATGATTTTGTCAAGTAAGGACCTCCCATCTTCATTTGTATTTGCATTCTTGTTGATGATAACCATTTCTATCAAAAACAGTAACACACTATAAAAAATTCTATTTCTTTTCAATCGCTGCCATAAATAGAAAAAAACACAATTGTCCTATGATTTGTTTTCTTACTAGAAGACAGGTCCAAGGGGTTTGTGTTTTTTGTGATATATATTTCAATTACTACAGGATATTTTGACATATGTTTGTTTCAATATATTCTGCTACCACATCCAACGAAATACTATTTCATCTCTATATGTTTTGGACTGGAGAATCTGTTTTCCATATATTATAGTATAGGCAGTAAAAAAATCCTTAATGCCTGTACTCATGTGCTTGTACTCAAGGGCATCTAGCTGAGTTGGCTAGGTGGTCTGAGTAGCACTCCTCAGGTCCTGGGTTCGACTCCCCGTGGGAGCGAATTTCAGGCTGTGGTTAAAAGAATTCCCTCGTCTGTCCCACGCCAAAGCACAGGTCTAAGGCTCAGCCTGGTCGTAGTCGTTCTCACATGGGCTTTGGAGCCACTATGTATGGGTCGGGCAGGGGTTCTCGGGTTTTCTCGACCTGTGTGAGAAGGTCTTCTTAAAAAATACCCGGGGGCTGTCTTACCCCCCGCAGGTCGAGTTTTTTAGTATGCATAATTTAATTGACATTATTTTGGGTGGAACTGAATTCATCTTAGTTGAACATTCTTCAACGAACTGGTATCTCCATTTATCAAAGTGAATCATTGGTCTAATTTAAATTACTCTTAGGTCTTTTGAATGATGTCCTCTGATCATGTTGATTCGCATTACAATTTACAATAAGAAAATGCTTGGTTTGCAACAAATGATGATCCACCAAGACAGTATGTTGGACCTATCTCTTCATGTATCTATTTCTCTTGTGTCCTGTTTGAATCACGTTTTTCAGCGACAGTGCACAAAATATGTTAGCAACTTAGCATGGTATAATTCAGTTGCATATGAATCTGTCTGTTTATTTATTTCAGTTGCATATAATTTTGTATGTTAACTTTAAACTGTACATTTTCACTTGAAGGTATGCCCATGATGAGGAAGCGGCTGATGACCAGGAAGAGTCTGGATGGAAGTATATTCATGGTGACGTCTTCCGGTTCCCAAAGAATAAGTCGCTATTTTCCGCTGCTCTTGGCACAGGAACTCAATTATTTGCACTGTAAGTTCCTGTGGCTATTTTCTCTCTGTTTATAATGTTTTGCAGGGCTGTAATTATTCCTCCAGCTCATTGTTTTGACAAAAAGATACCTAACAATCTTTTTTTTGGCACCTCTGCAGCACAACCTTTATATTTCTTCTTGCACTTGTTGGAGTATTCTACCCTTACAACCGTGGTGCACTATTTACTGCATTGGTTGTCATCTATGCACTCACTTCAGGAATTGCTGGATACGTTGCTACCTCTTTTTATTCTCAGCTGGAGGGGACAAACTGGGTATGTACTGCCTTTACCTTATTTAGTTATATATGTACATGACCAAATTGAAATACTATCTTTTCTTCAATGGTACTGATGTTGCATTTTGCATCAATCTTCAGGTGAGGAACTTGCTATTGACAGGATGCCTGTTCTGTGGACCTCTCTTACTGACATTTTGCTTCTTGAACACTGTTGCTATTGCTTATAGCGCAACAGCAGCACTGCCCTTTGGCACTATCTGTGTCATTGTGCTCATCTGGACCTTGGTCACGTTTCCTTTGCTTGTTTTGGGTGGTATTGCTGGTAAAAACAGCAAAAGTGAGTTCCAAGCTCCTTGCCGTACCACAAAATACCCCAGGGAGATTCCTCCACTTCCCTGGTACCGGAGAACCATTCCACAGATGGCTATGGCTGGGTTCTTGCCTTTCAGCGCCATATACATTGAGCTATACTACATCTTTGCTAGTGTTTGGGGCCACAGGATCTACACAATCTACAGCATTCTGTTTATTGTCTTCATCATCCTCCTTATTGTCACCGCGTTCATCACTGTTGCACTGACATACTTCCAGCTTGCTGCTGAAGACCATGAGTGGTGGTGGAGGTATGCTGTTTTCCTCTAAATCTTGCTTTTGAATGTATACTTATGTAAGTGTGCTGACACTTAAAAAAAGAGTAAGATGGAAAGGAAATGTATCAATTGAGAGCAGATTGTATTTTATTAAGTATATTATGTCACTATAACCTATTTCAACTTGTTGAGAGCCTAGAAGCAATTCTTGTGGTCGGTTTATATTTTTGCCACACTACTAGGCTTCCTGATTAGTTCCCCCTTCAACCAATATATGTCACTGGATGTAGTTAAGCAAAATGTCACGCAGAGCATCTATTATCTGAATGGCATAAGTCAGCTGCTGAAATGTATTGTAGCATTGAATTCAATTGTATGATCCTACGTGTGTAGAGTGTAGACTGCTTTCAAAACACAAAACCCTTGGTCGAACAAGTATAACTGCCCCTTCAACATTTTGGGTCAACTGCAGTGCTGATCTGTTTATCCTGCAGGTCATTCCTTTGCGGAGGATCAACTGGGTTTTTCGTGTACGGCTACTGCCTGTACTACTACTATGCGCGATCCGACATGTCTGGCTTCATGCAGACATCTTTCTTCTTTGGCTACATGGCCTGCATCTGCTATGCATTCTTCTTGATGCTCGGGATGGTGGGCTTCCGCGCCGCCCTGTTCTTTGTCCGCCACATATACAAATCAATCAAGTGTGAATGAGCTGTTGCTGGGAGACGAAGAGCAGCAGAGTTGTACCCGTTTTTTGGTGCCCCACCGAGAGGTTCCAGATATAGAAAAGGTTAGCTCTCGCATGCGACAGGAGCAGCTAGAGATTGCCATGTTTCAGAGTAGGCCAATTATTTATAGGAACAGGTAATGAACCTATAAATTTGTTCTGTTTTTGTGACTGCTGTGATAAAAAGACCGTCTGTTCCTTCGTCCTATGTATCATCTCCTAGTGACGTCAGACAGCACTATAACTTTGTTGGAACCGTGACATGCCTGAATATCTGTGGAAAAAGAAACCCGTGTTATGTTGTTATATATGTTCTCTAAAGCATAGAATAATAGAAGTGTAGACCTCTAGTGTGGCAGGTTGATCTGTACGTGTATCCTCTTCATTCTTGTTCACTGCGGAGTGTTGGAGTTTATTCATATCCCCAGACTTTTGGTACTGTTGTATTTGCATTACTTCCAGCGATGCTTTCTTAGGATTGTGGACCTATTGGTTCTTTAAACGTGGTGGCTGATTCGCTTCCCTCGACTGAGCTCGCATCTTCGGTACGTTGTATTCTTCTGACCTCCATGGTTCCCAATTTGGTTTCAGCTTGCACGCGTCGAAGACCCGGGTAACTGTCAGGAAAACGAGTAGGATGAAAGCGAAGCTCGCGGTGCTTGGGCGCGAGCCGCCCGGCGTTGCAAGTTGCAATGCAACTCTGGTGGAGGCTATCGCAAGTCGCTACCCATATGACGGAGGACGGGAGGAGGCTTGTTTGTCCTATAACGGCGTCGCGGAGCCTCAGCCAGCATATGTTCTTGTTGGATGCCGGAGTAGCGGAGTGGGCGAATGGACTGCACCTGCACGCTCTCATGCCATGCGGCACGCCTACGACTACGAGATGCACGGCGACGCTGACGTAGCGCGGGGCCCGCGGGGACGGACGGCATGAACCTGTCCAGTGTCTCGGGTCTCAGAGCTACAGACAAAGCCGCATGGTGGCATGATCTGTGCCTGTCCCGGTGGTGAGTAGTGACGATCGCTGTCGCTTTTCCCCCATCGGCCGCCGCAGCATGACATCACATATCAGTGGACCGGAGCAGGCAACAGAAGATCTCGAACTCGAAGCGTGGAAACCACTGCTAGATCATTTCATGTTAGAGCCCGCGAAAACGTAAAAAAAATTCGAAGGAATCCGAGGAGAAAATCAGGCAAGTCATGGCTACCGGACCCCGAACGCTCCTTGAACGTTCCTCCTAAGCACGCTCCTCCTTTAACGTCCAAAAAACAAACGCGAACTTTTGTTGTTTGTAGGAGGACTGCCCTTCTGCGGCAAACCTGCACGGAGCGGCGAAGGTGAAAAGTGAGGTGGAATGGAAAGGAAAGGAGGTCGCGTCGCGTCGCCGTTGCCGTCTTGCCGCCAACGCCAGCCCAACCCACCAGGTCCCCACTGTATATACGAGCCGTGCCCGCATGTGTGTGTGTTAGCCCAGCCAACACAAGTCAAGTCGGAGCCCGCAGGTGTCGACACCGCGCGCCGGGAGCCGGAAGAAGTGTGGGGGGTGAGCTGTGGACCATGAGCGCGACCGGGCGAGCCCCGTGCGGCCTTCCGCGCGTCGGCCTGGGCACGGCGGTGCAGGGCCCGCGGCCGGACGTCGTCCGCGCCGCGGTGCTGCGCGCCATCCAGCTCGGCTACCGCCACTTCGACACGGCCGCGCACTACGCCACCGAGGCGCCCATCGGGGAGGCCGCCGCCGAGGCCGTGCGCACGGGGCTCGTCGCCTCCCGCGAGGACCTCTTCGTCACGTCCAAGGTCTGGTGCGCCGACGCGCACCGGGACAGGGTGCTCCCGGCCCTCCGCCGGACGCTCAGGTGCGCTGGCTCCTCTTCCTCCACCTGCCTTACCTTTTGGATTTCGCTGCTGCGGTTGCTGCATCTGAGATCTACATACTTGGTTGGTTAATTAGTTTGATTCAGATTTGAGATAGGGAGTGGGGACCCTGTTTCAAGTTTATTAAAGTGGCACCCGATAACTATATCAACTACGAAAGTATCCAATATTTTCTCTCTCTCTCAAGCCAAACGAAGAATCACTTCTCTGATAGTTTAAAAATCAATCCTAAAAGATACAAAATGGCCGCCTGTTTCAGCAGCACCGCAGCTGCAAGCAGTCACTGAAGCTACAGTGTCTACTGTCTTCCACCATCAGCCGCGGCAGCTGCAGCCGCTTTGCTGATTGGTTCACGAAATGTAACAAAAATAGTAGTGGTAGTGGTTTGCACTTGATTACTGACGGTAACAAGTTTAAGGCCCCGTTTTAATCTCATGGGATAAACTTTAGCTTCCTGCTAAACTTTAGCTATATGAATTGAAGTCCTAAAGTTTAGCTTCAATTACCACCATTAGCTCTCCTGTTTAGATTATAAATGGCTAAAAGTAGCTAAAAAAAACTGCTAAAGTTTATCTCGCGAGATTGGAACAGGGCCTAAATAGGCCGATATCAATTTTTATTGTGGTATCTGATTACGGTTGGACTAAAATAAACATGATTTAAGGTACTTATTACATTACAAATATGTGAACCAAACGACACATAAGTTCTGGTGTCAATGTGTACTTTCAGCACACAACACATAATCTAATTAGTCGGCTACCTGACATGAATGAATCTGCACTAGTTGTAGTTGGTAGTGGTTCTTTTTCCTTGCTGCGTTTACTGCCATCCTGCTTGAACTGTAGTACTAGTATTATGTTAGCCGTAACCCAGTAAGGCCCTGTTTGGTTTCAGAGCTCTGGCATGGTTCCTAGCCGAATTATTTCTCTAATTTATATAAATTTTGATGAGCTGGAACGAATCCCGATTCATTCCTGGACAAACAAACGGGCCCTAACTGATTTCAGTACAGTTGGGTGAATCAGGTAGATTGTAACGTGAACATGCCTGTCAAAATTGATCCAAGGAATTGCGTCTTACAGTCATCCCAAAAATGTACAAGCCAATAGTGCTCCATACAAATCTGATTGCAGGACAGTCAAAAAAAGACGTTTGACAGATTCTTCTTCCTTACAAAAGCCACAAATGGTACTATCTTTCCATTTCCTTTTAAGCAGATTATCCTTGGTCAAAATAGCATTATGCCAGGTTAGCCACACGCAAATTTTTATGTTAAGAGGCGTTTGTTTTCGTAATCATCACAGTTTCTGAACAGATGCTTATAGACCGAGGTAACAGAGAGCAAACCAGACTTTCCCCATTTCCAAATCACCCAATTAGGCTGGTTATTGGGTTTAAATCTGAAAAGCATGATATACAAAAGTCTCCGAGTTGATTCTATGAATCTTGAGATATCCATCTCCTGAAGTTTAATCTCCGATTCCTATTGCTCATAGAGGACACTGAACGTTCATGATCTGGCGTAAACCATCCATGATCCATGTGCAGCAATCTCCAGATGGAATACGTGGACCTGTACATGGTGCACTGGCCCGTGACCATGAAGGCCGGGAGGTTCACGGCCCCCTTCACGCCCGAGGACTTCGAGCCGTTCGACATGCGGGCCGTGTGGGAGGCCATGGAGGAGTGCCACCGCCTGGGCCTGGCCAAGGCCATCGGCGTGTGCAACTTCTCCTGCAAGAAGCTCGAGACCCTGCTCTCCTTCGCGACCATCCCTCCCGTGGTCAATCAGGTCCGCCTCGTCGTCCGAATACTTGTAGTAGCCAGCTCTAGCCATGGCACTGATGATATGTAGATAGAAAATCTTTCCTTTGGCAAGTTTATCTTTGGGGGTAATAATGTGTGTATTGTATGTATAACGCAGGTTGAGATCAACCCGGTGTGGCAGCAGCGGAAGCTGAGGGAGTTCTGCAGGGAGAAGGGCATCCAGCTATGCGCCTACTCGCCCCTGGGCGCCAAGGGCACGCACTGGGGCAGCGACTCGGTGATGGACTCCGGCGTCCTGCACGAGATCGCCAAGTCCAAGGGCAAGACCGTGGCACAGGCACGCGGCCGCATCCTCCTCTCGCCAACCCAATGACAACACACACTCTGACTGATCGATGCAACAGGTGTGCCTGAGGTGGGTGTACGAGCAGGGCGACTGCCTGATCGTGAAGAGCTTCGACGAGGGGCGGATGAAGGAGAACCTGGACATCGTGGACTGGGAGCTGAGCGAGGAGGAGAGGCAGCGCATCAGCAAGATCCCCCAGCGGAAGATCAACCAGGGCCGTCGCTACGTCTCTGAGCACGGGCCCTACAAGTCCTTCGAGGAGCTATGGGACGGCGAGATATGATATGAGTAAACGTTACGTCGGCGCCCCGCTAGGCGGCTGCCTTGCGTGACGGAGCAACGAGCTCCCCGCCTTGACAGTGAGCGGCTGCTTTGTGTGGTTTTATGTCGTGCCATCGATGCAACAAAAAGTGATGCTTTAGTGTCACAGTATGTGTGAAATAAATTAAAAAGGATTTTCTGGTTACGCCGGTCAATGCGTGCCACTGCCCTGCCACTGCCACCACCGCAGGGTTGGCAGCGGGACCATGACGCCACCGGGAGATCCGCTCGCCGCACGCACATCGGCCTGCGCTTGGCGGTGGCCGGAGCCCATCCGCCTCGCATCTACACCTATATACTCAGGGGAAAAAAAAAGTATTTGCCGCAAAAACGCGCGCTGGTACTTGCGACGTGCGGCGGTTTCGCGTCGCCGTCGGCCACTGGGCCGCCCCATTGACGGCCCGGCTCCCCGTTCCCGGCGTCTCCGCGACCCGCTGCTCCCGATCCTGTCGCAAGCACTGATCTGCTAAAGTGTCCAAAGGCTCCTGCCTCCTCACAGCTTATCATGATTCATGAGTAGCGACCTCACGGCCGGGGAAGCCGCCGTGTGATGTGAAGCCGGCCGGCCCAGGGCACGGGGGCCTACCTTTGCCTCGCAAGGCGCTTCGTGGCTCGTTGCAGGACCAGATGTCTGTGGTGCAGAGTGCAGACTTGCGGTGCTTGCTTAAGTTGGTGCAACCAAAGCAGCAACAACAACAACAATAAAATCCGAGGAAAAACGCAAGCAATTTTGCAAGGGTACCAGTGCGCCATCACAGCTTTAATGGAATTGCTACTGTATCGCCGAGCATGTCTTAAAGGTTTGCCATCACAGCTTTTACGTTGTCTAGTCTAGGGAATACTTGCTTTCTAGCTTTTGGTCAAACAGAACAGCATTCTCAATCTTATCAGGGCAACGGCATTTCTCTTTTCTGGATTATGGCCAGGGAGAAAAGATCAAAATCAAATGTATTGCACTCCGGTTTTCTTTTCTTTTCTCTTCTCTTTTTGCCATTTTAATCTGAAAAAAAATGTTTGCGAATTTGGGTAGTAACCACATGGTAGTGTTAGCTTAAGCGCAGGTCCCCAGGCGAGAGACAGAGCATATTCTCTGCAGTAAGTCAGTAACCATGCGTAGGAGTATATACTGTTCCTACAGCATGGTTACTGACTTACTGCAGAGAATATGCTCTGTATCAGCTTGTTCGGCTGCCATTTTCATCCAGCTGCAGCTGCAAACAAACACTGTTCCTACAGCAGTAAGCAGCAGGCGGCTACAGCAGCTGCCACTGTAGAAACTAGCAGCCGAACAAGCCCATAACCATGGGTCAGTCTGTGCTTTTTTTTTACAGAGCATTCAGCGCCGCGTGAAATGGATGGCCCTGGCGCGCTGCTGGTGCTGGCGTGCGTGGTAAAAAGCTGTTACACCACGTGAAGAAACGCAGGCAACGGGTAAAGGCATTTTTTGGTTCCTTTTGCTAAAGGGAGGGCGGGAGGGGGGTGGAGCTGGAGCCGGGGAGAGCACTGACGATGCCAAGCCGACGAGTAGCAAGCAGTGCAACCTGCTACACCGGTCCAGTACCGTATCGGAGGCCTAGCTGTCCAGTCTGAGGTACTTTTTCCCTCCCGCACACGGTACTTCTGAAGTTCTGTATTCTCATAAATTTTCGATATATTATTCTCTGAGCTTTGCCATAAAGCAATGCATGTCGTCTCATCTAAAATAAAACTACTACAAAAAGATTAGAATGTTGTTCTGTGAAACGATTCGTTTGTGGTCTCTTCTTTCTCGAGAACAAATCCTAGAATATTGGACCATTATACTTACAAATAGCTGGTTTCTTCTTTATAAAAAGATTGATCCCGAAAGGAAAACAACAACGTGTGACGACTTGGAAGAGTGATCAAGGTGTATATGGATGTATTGGCTGTTAGTATTTTATGGGCTTGACCAATATAAATACTTAATAAAAGATAATATTAACCAAACTTTGTGTTATCATTAAGTATCTTATGGGTGGTTAGTATGATGGTAACACGGTTTATATGGTTGGTCATGTTTGTCTATCTTAAGTCGTTTGGGTAAAGAGTCAAGACGTGCCACCCACACACGTACTGCTTCTATCGTCAAGCCAAGCCATGGCAAGACATATCGTGGCATGGCACGGTCATGGTAAGTTTCAAAAGTTAACTCTAGGGTTTCAGGACTTACATGACTTTGGATCTCTTTCGCCCTCTTATCTCTCTCGTCCCTTGATTTCTTGCAACCGCTCAGGTCTCCAGACTCGACTATGTAAACTTCATCCTGCCATTCGCTCTCGGTTCGCCTATACTGGTGTTCAGTTGTTAGCCAAGCATTACATTTCAGTACTTACATGAACGAGTTTTGACAGAGCGGGTCTCTGAAACGGATGTTGTCTAAGTGTTCATCAACTAGGTGAAGAACAATAATCGCATTTTTAGAAGCATTAGTGACACGACTGTGGGATATAAATGGGTGTTCGAGAAAAAGCTTAAGCCTGATAGTACTATTGACAAGTACAAGGTGAGGCTTATGGTCAAGAGTTATACTTAGAAAGATGGCAAAATTATTTTAATACTTATCCACCAGTTGTTTGTCTAACGACTATACATGTGCTACTTTCCTTGGTTGTCTCACATGGTGTTCTCGTTCATCATATGGACACTAAGATTGTTTTCCTAAATGGAGAGCTTAGGAAAGAGATCTATATCAGTTAGCTTGATGGTTTTGTAGCAAATGATCAAGAGAGAAAGATGTGTAAATTATTAAAATATTTGTATGGCCTAAAAGAGACACCTAAATAGTGGGTACGAGAAATTCAATAAATTCCTAACATCAGTTGGATTTATTATAAATGAAGCTGATAAATGTGTATATTACCGGTTTGGTAGGAGAGTGATCATGTGTTTATATGTAGATGATATACTAATCTTCGATAATAATGTTAATGTGATTAAGAAATTAAAAGACTTTTTATCTAGTAATTTTGAAATAAAATATTTAGAAGACACTGATGTTTTTTCTTAACATAAAGTTGTTGAGAGGAGGAAATGGTGTGGTTACCATTATGCAATCCTATTATGTGGAAAAGTTGTTAAGTCACTTTGGATATAGTGACCGCTGCACATTTGCTTCAACTCCTTATGGCCTAAGGGTCCTAGTAAAAAATTACATAATATCGAGAGATTAATTGAGATACTATCAAATAGTTGGCTCTCTCATGTATTTGACTAGTGCAATGTGGACTGACATATTGTTTGCTTTGAGCAAACTCAATTAGTTTGTTTCGAATTCTAAGATGATCATAGAGGGGTGAATAGACGAATAAAAATATCACTTTAAAACTGGAGTTTCTTACTCTACTCGAAGAATGGATCACAGAGGAATGAAAGACACTTCAAGTAGATCGCAGCGGAAAAGAAGTTCATGTCTCAGAATACCCTTCATTTCAAAGACACTTATATCATAGATAAGTATTGAAGTGTAAGTATAAAAGCAACAAAGACAAAGAGATAGAACACAACATAGAGCATAGCACAAGGATTTATTCCGAGGATAGGCCAAGCCTAAAATGCTTGCTTAGTCCTCGTTGGAGTTAGCCATATCTTGGCTTAGAGTCTATTTGAACTCCTTTCTTTGTTTGCTCAGATCTGTCAATGCGACAGATAGGGCCTTCCATTATGTTGATGACAGTGTAGGAAACGGGTGACGCCTAAGAGGGGGGTGAATTAGGACTTCTAAAACTTTTACTTAACTAGGCCACAATTAAATCCCTAGAGCAAAACCTATGCAAATAATCAAACTAGAATGTGCAAACTAGGTTTTGTCTAAGTGTTTCTATCTCTACCGCAAAGGCTAAGTTTCAATCTACACTAAATAAGTATGAATACTAGATTGAAACTTAAATGCTTAATATAAATGCGGAAACTTAAAGAGCAAAGTAGAGAAGCAAACTCTCGTGGATGATGCCGGTATTTTTACTGAGGTATCCGGAACCACGCAAGGTCCCGACTAATCCTCGTTGGTGCCCCTACGCAAAGGGAAGCCCACGCGAGGGCCAAGCACCACGGTCGAGTAACTCCGTAGAGAGCCGCGGGCCTTCTCCACGCGCAAGTGGTGCTCCGCTTCCGGCTCCTCTCGGACGCTCCCCGCCGTCTCCACTATCGAGCTTCCGGCCGAAAACACCGCGGGCCTCGTTCCCTCCGGTACACGGTGGCGGCCGTGACACAAACGCGGTTTTCACGGTCTCGCAAGACTCTCGCCCCACTCGGTACAATTACAACGGCTCACGCAAGAGCCGAGGGGTTGTGTGGTTTTACAAAACTCACTTAACTAACTAGGGTTCACCTAGAGCAAGCGCTAAAGCGGTCTAACTAACCTAAGCACTTCGCAAAGCACCTACGCTAATCACCGAGTGATTCTATTAAGCACTTGGGTGTTTGAGCTCTTGGAAATATGCACTATATGCCTTGGTATGTTGCTTGGGCTCCCACACCTTCAAATGGCTGATTGGGTGAAGTATATATAGGCCCCAACTCAACTAGCCGTTGGAAAGCAGACTGTTGTAAGGGTGGCACACTGGACAGTCCTGTCAGCCAACGGTGCGCCAACTGTGTGCCAACGGTGCGCCAACGGTGAACCAACGGTGCGCCAACAGTGTGCCAACGCTGTGCAGCCAACGGCTAGTTCTGACACACCAGACAGTCCTGTCAGCCAACTGTGCGCCAACTGTGTGCCAACAGTGCGCCAACGGTGAGCCAACGGTGCGCCAACACTGTGCAGCCAACGGCTAGTTCTAACACATCGGACAGTCTGGTGCACCAAAAGTGTGCCAACAGTGAGCCAACTGTGTGCCACCGGTGAGCCAACTGTGTGTCACCGGTGTGCAGCCAATGGCTAGTTCTGACAGCTAGCCGTTAGGTGCACCGGACAGTGAATAGTGACAGTCCGGTGCACACCGGACAGTCCGGTGCCTCCTCTCAGAAAACTCTGTTGGCTGTCCTATGCGCCAACTGTGTGCCACCGGTGCGCCAGCTGATAGCCCATCTTCTAGGTCTTTTGTATTTTATTCTTGGGCTCCTTTGGTCTTGAGTCTTGGACTTCTAAGCTCTTTTTATGTCTTCATTTGAGGTGTTGCATCCTCAGTGTCTTAGTCCAATTCTCTTCGCATCCTGTGAACTATAAACATAAACACTAGCAAACACATTAGTTCACAGGTTGTGTTAATCATCAAACACCAAAACTCATTTAGCCAAATGGCCCGGGGTCCATTTTTCCTCACAATCTCTCCCTTTTTGGTGATTGATGACAACACAACCAAAGCAAGCAAATATAACAATCATTTGAATGAAAATATGCAATCTACTTGCTAGGATGCATGTTTTATCCCCACTTAATGATATTATGGACTTAAGCCTCCCCTAACTCCATAATTCACTTACTTCCTATTTTAGGACCAAATAACCAAAACCACTTGAAATACCATTTATAGATATAAAATTTTAAATTTGTGGTGTTTGGTGTTTGATATAGTTTTCATTGCTTTGGTCCCTAAACTTCTCCCCCTTTGGCATCAACCACCGAAAAGGAAGACATTAAAAGCATGTAGGAAGTAAATAAAAGCTTGTCCTTAAAAGATTACTCCCCCTAAATGAGTATTCTCCTTTAGAAAGAGTTTTTCTCCCCCTTTAGAGATGAAGAAAAGCTCCCCCTGACAGAGATCTTAGGAAAAAGCATGTGAAAATTAGAGGTGCAAGACATGATTTGAAAAGACTAACTTCCCTTATGCATAGGTAACAGAATATGAGTTAACCATTTATGCATTTTTAGCAACATGGAAGTATATGATATGAAATATAGTCTAATCAAATATTGGAGAAGACATGTAAATGATACTAGATGTAGTCTCAAAAGATACCGATTGAAATTCAATGGCGAGCTTGAGAGACATGAGAGTTCTTGGAGATTTTGCAGTGGAAGATTGTTGTATTTCTCCGGGGACCTCATTTTCCTTACAATGAGACTATCACATGAAATAGACCTGAAAAGGTGTTAGTCTCAAAGTATTAGATTATAGAGTAACCTCCCCCTGAAGATGTGCATACAAGTTTTGAATACTTGTTGGAGACATGCACTTTGATTTGATATCAAGAGGGGCAAATTATCTATAATCCAAACTTTGGCACATATAAGTTAAATGATAAAACTTGTAGAAATCAAAATTTTCAATTGATGCATCATTTAATATGGAGTGATATAGAAGCTATGTGCCGTGCTTAAATAAATATTTTAAGCCATGTAGGTTTGCTTAAGTGTATGAATTGAAAACAAGCAATCCTACCATATGATTCACCTAGTATGCATAATTTAAAACAAAGGTAAATAACAAATGTAATAATAGGCAAGAAAGGTAAACTAGATACAAGGTAAATAGATACGCATATCTAAAACAAGAGATACAATAAATCTAGTTACCTTAGTCATGGGTGGGAAATTTGGGTCCAAAATTTTCACTAACCCACTTGGCAATAAACTTGATCCAATATGATGTATCCCATGATATACATCCCAACTTTGCCAAGTCTCCAAATTTCCCGCAGACCCGGTCCACTCACTTCCCTTTCGGGATCCAAACCTTCTTGGTGCTTTTCATGGTTGAAATTATTTCCTTTGGCACCCAGATGCGTTTGGCCCCCTTTCCTTTGTCGCCTTGCTTGTTGGCCTTGATTGTTATCACCTTTCCATTCTTTTTCTTCTTGATCAAATATGGTGTAGCATCCTTTTTGTTCACCTTTTTGATGTAGGTGCTGGAGATTTTGCTTGATGGCTTTTGCTTGAGCTTTTGCCTTTGATTATCCCCGGTCATCACCTTGCATTGGAAAGACTTGTGGCCTTCCATGTGGCATAACCTACAAATCACAGTTTCTCCCTCTACAGGCTTGTTCACTCCCGCAGTGGTGTTATCCTGTGGAGGTCAGATTTGTTTGGCTTTGCCTTTCTTGTCATACAAAGCCTTTCCAAGGCGAGCCACTTCTTGCTTTAATTGTTCATTTTCCTTTGCAACCTCATCCGAACATGTCTCTACAACAATATTCTCAACAACGACTTGGTTGCAGGAGTTAGAATCATCAATTAAATCAAAGCAGGAAGTAGAAGCATCTTTCTTAATTATTTCGGGTATTTCAACTAAAGATGCTGCTAGGGTGCTACCAATGTTTTCTAGCTTAGTAGTTAGCTCATTATTGTGTATGCTAAGAATTTCCATTTTCTCTAGCAAATTTTCAATAGCTTCTTGGGAGCTAGCTAACTTAGCCTTAAGTTTTTCATTCTTTTTGATAAGGCTATCATCGGTAGTAGTGGATGGAGCACTAGATTCTAATAGCTCAATTTTAGTTGACAACTCACTATTTAAGTTTGCAAAAGTTTCAAATTTTTCTAGCAAACCTTTATAATCATTTTGGGAGCTAATCAACTTATTTTTCAAAGTTTTAAGTTGAGCTTTTTGCTTAGTGCAAACATCCTGGAAAAATTCTACGACTTCCACAAGCTCATCTACAGAGGGCTTTCCCTCACCTTCATCATCACTACTACTTTCATCACTAGAGGATGGAATGCTTTTGTTACCTCTTGCCATAAGGCATTTGTGTGATGACCGTGATGAGCGTGATGAGGACCGGTGGCTGCGCGTCCTTGTAGGTTCATCTTCACTTGAAGAATCATCCCAAGTTTTAACACTTGTTAGCGCCTTGCCTTTGCTCCTCTCCTTTTTAGGTTTGGCCATATTTGGACAGTTGTCCCTGAAGTGGCCCTTCTCCCCACATGCGAATCATCCTCTCTTCCTTTGCTTTTTCCTGTCAATGTTAAAGAGAAGATCCTCGACCTGCAGGGGCACACCCATTAGATTAATCTTGCGGATCATCCTCATTACCTTTCCGACGCGTCGGATTGTTTCTTCGTCCTCGGAGGATGATGTGCATGGTTGATTATCTTCATCATCATCACTTTCTTCTTCTTCCTCTTCTTCGCTTGAGGAACTTGGAGTGGGAGCCTTATTTTTGCCCTTCCTTTCATCACATGCAAAAGCATATGGTCTTGAGGAAGTTGGCTCCTCTTCTCGACTCATTTTTCGCGACATCTCAAAAGCCACGATTTTCCCAATCACAATGGTCGGGGTCATGTTGCTCAAGTCCTCCATGTTGTGAAGGATGGTGATGATGCTCCCATACTTTGTTGTGGTAGCAGGGAGATAATCTTCCTCACAATGTCCGCATCACCTAGCTTATTAATGCCAATCAAATTGAGCTCATTGATAATTAGATTCAAATGAGAATACATATCTCTAACAAGCTCATCATCTTTCATAGCAAAAGAATTATACTCATTTAAGACTAGGCAATGTTTTTGTTCACGGACATTGGATGTGCCGTCATGGACCTCATGCAATTTTAGCCAAATCTCATTAGCAGTTTTCAAGGTAAATACTTGATTAAAAATATCCATGCTAAGAGATTCATACAAGCAATTTTTGGCTCTAGCATTTAAATGAATTTCTTTTTCCTCACTCGTGGTGGGTTTCTCGGGATTCTTGAGGAGTTTCATCCCGTCACGAGTGACTCTCCAAACACCTAGATCAACGACCTCTAGGTAACAAGCCATTCTAGCACTATAATATGGGAAGTTAGTGCCGTCGAAGTGTGGTGGCCTATGGGTATCCATCCCTTCCTCTAAAAAGTGTCGGCTCTTTTAGCGGTGAAGCTAAAGCATTTCAAATGAGCCAAACCGGGCTTTGATACCACTTGTAGGAAACGGGTGACGCCTAAGAGGGGGTGAATTAGGACTTCTAAAACTTTTACTTAACTAGGCCACAATTAAATCCCTAGAGCAAAACCTATGCAAATAATCAAAGTAGAATGTGCAAACTAGGTTTTATCTAAGTGTTGTTATCTCTACCGCAAAGGCTAAGTTTCAATCTACACTAAATAAGTATGAATACTAGATTGAAACTTAAATGCTTAATATAAATGCGGAAACTTAAAGAGCAAAGTAGAGAAGCAAACTCTCGTGGATGACACCGGTATTTTTATCGAGGTATCCGGAACCACGCAAGGTCCCGACTAATCCTCGTTGGTGCCCCTATGCAAAGGGAAGCCTACGAGAGGGCCCAGCACCACGGTCGAGTAACTCCGTAGAGAGCCACGGGCCTTCTCCACGCGCAAGTGGTGCTCCGCTTCCGGCTCCTCTTGGACGCTTCCCGCCGTCTCCACTATCGAGCTTCCGGCCGAAAACGCCGTGGGCCTCGTTCCCTCCGGTACACAGTGGCGGCCGTGACACAAACGCGGTTGTCACGGTCTCGCAAGACTCTCGCCCCACTCGGTACAATTACAACGGCTCACGCAAGAGCCGAGGGGTTGTGTGGTTTTACAAAACTCACTTAACTAACTAGGGTTCACCTAGAGCAAGCGCTAAAGCGGTCTAACTAACCTAAGCACTTCGCAAAGCACCTACGCTAATCACCGAGTGATTCTATTAAGCACTTGGGTGTTTGAGCTCTTGGAAATATGCACTATATGCCTTGGTATGTTGCTTGGGCTCCCACACCTTCAAATGGCTGATTGGGTAAAGTATATATAGGCCCCAACTCAACTAGCCGTTGGAAAAGCAGACTGTTGTAAGGGTGGCACACCGGATAGTCCTGTCAGCCAACGGTGCACCAACTGTGTGCCAACAGTGCGCCAACGGTGAGCCAACGGTGCGCCAACAGTGGGCCAACGCTGTGCAGCCAACGGCTAGTTCTGACACACCGGACAGTCCTGTCAGCCAACTGTGCGCAACTGTGTGCCAACAGTGCGCCAACGGTGAGCCAACGGTGCGCCAACAATGCACCAACGCTGTGCAGCCAATGGCTAGTTCTGACACATCGGAGAGTCTGGTGCACCAATAGTGTGCCAACGGTGAGCCAACTGTGTGCCACCGGTGAGCCAACTGTGTGCTGAAAGGATCATGATGCCCAAGAGGGGGGTGAATTGGGCTTTTCTAAAAACCAACACTAATTAAAACCTAAGCAAGAGCCCAACTTCACCCCAACAACTAGCACTAAGAAAATAATACTAGAAATACAACAATGCTAAGACAATACTTCAAATACTTTCTAAACAAATACACAATGTAAAGTGCTTGAATTAAGTGCGGAATGTAAAGCAAGGTTTAGAAGACTCCTCCAATTTTTCCCGAGGTATCGAAGAGTCGGCACTCTCCACTAGTCCTCGTTGGAGCACCCGCGCAAGGGTATCGCTCCCCCTTGGTCCTCGCAAGAACCAAGTGCTCACTACGAGATGATCCTTTGCCACTCCGGTGCGGTGGATCCCTCGAGATCGCTTACAAACTTGAGTTGGGTCACCAACAAGATCTTCACGGTGATCACCGAGCTCCCAATGCCACCAAGTCGTCTAGGTGATGCCGATCACCAAGAGTAACAAGCCGTAGACTTTCGCTTGACCAAGAGAAATCTAATGCAAGTGGTGTGTGCTCTAGGTGGCTCTCGCTAGCGCTAATGAGGAACAAATGCGGGATTAAGATTCTCTAATCTCCTCACTAGGCTTTTGGTGCTTGCAATGCTCTAGCAATGTGCTGGAATTAATGTGGGCAGCAAGACATTGAATATGGTGGGTGGAGAGGGTATACATAGCCCTCACCCACCAACTAGCCGTTACCAGCACTTCTCTGTGCACGGGCGCATCGGACAGTCCGGTGCGCCACCGGTGCGCCAACGGTGCGCCACCGGTGCGCCAACGATCATTTCCAATGGCTAGTTCTGACAGGTAGCCGTTGGGCTGATGGCACACCGGACAGTCCGGTGCACTGTCCGGTGCGCCACTAAAATTCATTTTTGTAACAGGCGCTCTCGGGTTTCTGGGGGAACAAACTCTTCCCCAGGGCCACCTTGGCCCCACCTGGCAGAGGATGCACCGGACAGTCCGGTGCCCCAAGGCCAGAAACCCTATTCCTTGTTTTTGAGCTGATTTTCAAATCGGTTTTCGTTCTAACTTGTGAGTGAGTTCTAGAGTGACACCTAGCACTGTATGTGAGTGTGATTGTGCACCAACACTACACTAGAACTCTCTTGGTCAAACTACTCATCGACAACCCCTCTTTATAGTACGGCTAAAAGAGAATAAAAGACCTAACTAAATCACGAGTGTCCACATCTCCTTGACACTCGGACTCCGTAGTCCTTCACATTTTGTTTCATCGTTTTAGCCGTCGCTTCGAGTTCTTATCTCCGGGATTGTTTTCACCGTTGTAGTACTTCTACCTGTAATGCGACCTAACTTACCATTTGCCTCTGCAAAACACACGTTAGTCACATATAACATTACGTTGTCATTAATCACTAAAACCAACCAGGGGCCTAGATGCTTTCAATCTCCCCCTTTTTGGTGATTGATGACAACCCTACAAGATTTGTGAGAGTAGTTTGTTTTGAAATTTCTGTCAATTAGAGAAGATGGTTAGTTATACTCAGTAATCTTTGACAGAAAGAATGTGTACCATAATAATAAGAATGAGCGCATACACAACGTGAGTTTCTTGTTCATATAAAAGTGAAATCAAATCGATGAACAAGAACTTAAAAGACTGGTGATAACATATAAGGTGAAAACACATTACACACACAGTCAACATAAGCATCGAGAGTATATATAGAGTTTGTGAGCCAAAAGCACCATACAAAAGTGAAGCTAGTACAGAGAGTAACAAGCACATATATTACATCAAAATGACTCTCTACTAACTCCCTAACTCCTCCTAGCTCTCACAACTCATATCTCTCCCCCTTTGGCGCCAAACACCAAAAGGGCACCCGAACCTACACATCAGAAGTGGGAGGAGGTGGCGGAGGCGCATCTGGTCGCGGTCGAGGCAGTAAGGCAAACGCCAGCTGGGGGTCAGAGTCAATCTCGGATCCAGGATCTGCTGTAGAGCTGGAGCTGGTACTGACTCGGACGGAATCTGCGCTACAGGGGCTGCTGGAGTCGAAGAAGTGGTCACAGACACCGCCACAGCGGCAGTGGTAACAGCAGGAGCTGGTGGCACTGGCGGTTGAGGGCTGACGGAGCTGATGACTGGCGACGTGAAAACCAGGGTGACCGGCCGGAACGGAGAGGAAGAAGGACCAACTGTAGGAAGAGGGGGTCCTGCCTGAATCGCTGGCACAACAGGAGCCTGAAGAGGTGGAGGCAGGACTGACTGAACTAGGGGAATCGATATACCAGAATGTTGTAGCATAAGAGTCATGAATGTCCTGCTCTCAGCCCGGTCCTGAAGAAGCTGCTGCTGAAGAGAATCTTGCCTGTCTTGAATTGTCTGAAACATCGAGAGCATTCTCTCGGACAACTGCTGGTGGGCTGCTGCCTGACGGGTCTGCTCGGCTGCCAAGTGAGCCTGCTGCTGAGTAAGTGTCTGGAGGATCGAAGCAAGAGCAGGGTCAATGGCAGGAGGGGCAACAGGGGTAGCACTAGAACTCCCAGCCTCATGATCATGTGAGCGTGGAGGCATAGGAGGCGGAGGCGGAGGTGGAATCCCAAAATCATCATCATCATCATCATCATCATCAATTGCTGCGTCCTGAGCTTCAAACTGATGAAGAGCAGTATCCTCGGCCTGAGTGTCAAATACTGGAGCAGGTGCTGGCATAGGAGCCTCAGGCGCTGGACAGTAGGACCCAAAGACAAGGCGTGAGGCCTCAAGTGTGCCCTGGAACTGTGGAGGCCGAATCAGCTGAGCAAAGATGTGACATAGGTAGTGAGCATACGGCAGCTGTCGACGGGCACGCAGACCATCCAAAACGGTGTCCTCGATCTCACAAATAAGGAAATCCACAACGTCAAACCCAGAGTGAGAGACCAGGGCACCAAGGAGCCAGAGCTGGATATGTGTGGTAGCCTCCCTGTATCCCATCCACGGCAGAAGTGTCTGTCTCATAAGCTGAAATAGAAACTTTGCTGCTGTAGTGAAATCTGCCGGAGAGCGTCGCGACCCATCTAAGAAGGGTGGTCGGAACAGAGCCGTGACGTGAGCTGTACCCGGAGCAACACCGCCGTGAGGGCGACGAGGAGGGTCAGAGGTGCCATAGCATAAGCTGTGAAGACGAGTCGATGACTCAGGAAATCCAAAAAGCTGGTGAATCTGGCTGGCATGAATAGTGACATCCTCTCGCTCAAAATGAAACCTCATCCAGTGATGATCAGGGTCGATCCATACAGTCACGTAGAAAACTCGGACCCATTCCTCAACATACCTGCCGCTGGTAGTCAAAAGAGTTAGAAAGCCAGGCAGATATCAGAGGTGCACCTCAGAGTCAGCACCAGCGGCTAGTAGAAAAGCGGGAAGGTCCAAAAGCCGGTGCACTCGCAGAGCAATCTGTGCAGACATCTGTGCCCTGAAGAAGGATTCCCGAATCCTGGTGCTGAAGAGGTCAACTGCAGCAGGGTCCCTCTAAGCCGGTAACCAAGACTCCACGGGTACGTATCTGAACCTACGTACTCGTGCCGCTGTAGCACGCTGAAGGTCAAACAACCTAGGATCTGCAGCAAGTGGTCGCACCTCAGTCTCATCGCGCTCCCGGTAGCGAGCAGGTGGGATAGGTGGAGTGGAAACGGGAGCGGGAGGAGGAGCAGTGGAAGCTGGTGTAGTGGAGGTGGTGGATGGCGCAACATGGGTGACAGGAGCAGGCAAAGTGGGTGGTGGAGTGGAAGCAGTTGTGTGAGTGGAGGAGCGAGGCCGGGAGGCGAGGCGACGAACACGGTACACAATCTGATCTGAAGGAGTCTGAGGCTGATCTCCTAGCTCGGCCTGCTCAGCGGCTGCTGCTGCTGCCGCCGCTGCTCGGGCTGCTCTGTCCATACGCCGCTTCTTGCGGCCTTCCTGCTGCTCCAAGTATACGGTCTTGCCCTTGACCTGCCTGAAGGGGCGACGAGGATCCTCATCATCGCCTCCTCCTGGCGCCGACACATTCTTCATGCGCGGCATCCTGACCTGACGACTGCAAATGAGAGAGAGAAGCTAAGCACAAGTTGATAATAGCCGATAGAATATCAAAAGAGGAGATGTCTACCTGGAAAGCTCACACGAGAGGTGGAAATCCAGGCAGGACAGGAGACGGCTCACGGGAAGGCAAGGTCACTGAAATGACAGAAGAGGTGAGCACGTATTAGTCACATAGTCATAAGTATATGAAATGTGAATAAATACATACACATAGAATTATGGCACAGAAAACAAGAGTCATGGCGATCGAGAGGTCAAACGACGCGAAAACGACGTTTGAACGAGAAATAGTGTCGTAGGAGGTTTGAAATTGAAAATGAGGCACGAAATGACGTGGAATGGAGCCGATACTGCACGAATAGGTTTATATGGGTGAATATGAGTGAAGTGTGTGCTTGGTTTGAATTTAGGCGAAGAAAATGGAATTCGGGCACTCGCCTCGGAAACGATCGCACGAAACGAAGAATTTAGTGAAAATGAAGCCTGGTAAATCGGATGGTCGTGAAATTTGGCGAATTTGTTACTGGAGGTGTTGTGAAGGTGCCTAAAAAATTTGGGTTCAATCGGAGCATATTTGGCTGGTTTGGACATTTCACCGAGCATGTGATGTGCGAGGATTTAGGGTTACGGTGAAACGGCTATTTAAGGATTGAAACCCTCCCAACGGGAGCTAGAAACCTGCAAGGGTGTTCAAGGCACACAGAGGAACATTTCCAACCACAAGAATTTCACAAGAATCGACAGGAATTTGATTTGGGCATAAAGGGGTGGAGAGGGGAGCTCACTGCAGAGACAGACAGAGAGAAAAAAAAGGGGGAAAGAGAGAGCAGATGATGCTCACCAGAGAGGGAAGGAGACAAGCACTTGGTCGCCGGAGGATCGCCGCCGGTGAGGAGTGGCAAGTCGCCAGAGCGCAGAGAGCAGCCAGAGACAGAGAAGAACTGGCTGGCCTCGGGCGCGAGCAGGGGAAAAGTTTTTTTAAAAACCGAATATGGGCGCACCGGACAGTCTACAGTGCCTGTCCGGTGCACACCGGACAGCACACAGGAAAATGGATTTTGAGCGCGCGGCTGCCGGTGCACCGGACATTGCACAGTGCAGTGTCCGGTGCACACCGGACTGTCCGGTGAGCCCAGACAGAGGGAAGATTTGAAATTTTTGATTTTTTCTATCTAATTTCCAACCAAACCAAATCCCAACTTATAATCACACAAAATAACACTTGTTGGGACAGGTATTGGCACCCTCATATATTTTCTCATAATTTTCAAAATATTTTGCCATAGGCTAGATAATTTTTTAGAGAAAATAGGCAAATGGTGAAATTTGCATTTTGGCCTTGCACTAGGGGTTTTCATGAGTGATTTGAGTTTTATATACTCCCCCTAAGTGCAGTACCTCATGCATATTTCAAGAACCAACAATTGCATAAAAAGTAAGAATTCAAGTGCTAAAAGCTTAAAACTAAGACTTGTCAAGTTTGATCCGAGTTAAGCTTTTTCACTCGCTTTGTTGGCGGTTATCTCAACTAGGTTAGACAAGCCCTAGATGCAATACAAGAAATTTAAACATGCAATGCAAGCTTGACAACACCATTTGACATCTTACATAAAATTTCTGAGATCAAGAATATTTAGTTCATTCCTCAACATGCAAAAGCGGGTCTTATCAAGTGGCTTAGTGAAAATATCCGCTAATTGATCTTCCGACCTTACTCCTTCTAAAATGATATCTCCTTTAGCAACATGATCTCTAAGGAAGTGATGACAGATATCAATGTGCTTGGTGCGAGAGTGTTGTACATGATTATTAGCAATTTTAACATCACTCTCATTATCACACAACAAAGGTACCTTTTCTAGAACTACGCCATAGTCTAGAAGAGTTTGTTTCATGTATAAAATTTGTGTGCAACAAGCACCCGCGGCAATGTATTCCGCTTCGGCGGTTGACAAGGCAACACTATTTTGCTTTTTGGATGTCCATGATACTAGTGATCTACCAAGCAGATGGCATCCCCCAGAAGTACTTTTCCTATCAATTTTGCAACCGGCATAATCCGAATCGGAATAGCCAATTAAATCAAAAGTAGCTCCTTTAGGATACCACAGACCAACACTTGTGGTGTGCCTGAGATACCTAAGAATTCTTTTAACAGCGCGAAGATGAGCTTTCTTAGGATTAGATTGAAATCTAGCACACATGCAGACACTAAACATGATATCGGGCCTAGATGCGGTAAGGTACAATAAACTACCAATCATAGAACAGTAGAGAGTTTGATTAACCGGGTTACCTCCCTCATCTAGGTCGAGATGTCCATTTGTTGGCATAGGTGTCTTGATTGGTTTGCACTTCTCCATGTTGAACCTTTTCAACAAGTCTTTGGTATACTTCTCTTGTGAGAGAAAATTACCATCTTTCATTTGCTTGACTTGAAAGTCGAGGAAGTACGTTAGCTCACCAATCATTGACATCTCGAACTCCTTCGACATCAACTCACCAAATTCCTTGCAATGATAGTCATTTGTCGAGCCAAAGATTATGTCATCAACATATACTTGACAAATGAAAATATCACAGTTATGTTTCTTTATGAATAGAGTTGTGTCAACGGTCCCGATCTTGAAGCCCTTTTCGATGAGGAAGTCGCGAAGACGCTCATACCAAGCCCTTGGAGCTTGCTTTAGTCCATATAGCACCTTGGACAACCTGTAAGCATGGTTAGGATATCTAGGGTCTTCAAATCCAGGTGGTTGCTCAACATATACGAGTTCATTTATGAAGCCATTTAAAAATGCACTTTTTACATCCATTTGATAAAGTTTTATATCATAGCATGATGCATATGCAAGTAGGATACGGATGGATTCCAGTCGAGCAACCGGTGCAAAGGTCTCTCCAAAATCTAAGCCTTCAACTTGAGAGAATCCTTTTGCAACAAGTCTTGCCTTGTTCCTTACAATCACACCTTGATCATCTTGTTTGTTTCTGAACACCCACTTTGTTCCAATGATTCTTGCATCTTGTGGGGGCTTCTCCAGGGTCCAAACTTGGTTACGGGTGAAGTTGTTAAGTTCTTCATGCACAGCGTTCACCCAGTCCAGATCCTGTAGCGCCTCATCTATACAAGTAGGCTCAACACAAGAAACAAAGGAGTGATGTTCAATAAAAGAAGCATGTCTATGGGATCGAGTAATAACCCCTTGTGAAGGACTCCCGATGATTTGGTTTTGAGGATGAGCTTGAAGTAGTGATGAGTTTCTCCTGTTAACCACTTGGGAAGAAGATCCTGGAGCATCAACATCTTTGGCTTGTACCCTTGCTTGTTCATGAGAGACAAATGTATCTTCATTTGCATGCCTCTCATCTTTTTCATCATCTTGTGGTACATTTGATGAAGAAGGCATGTCAATGTTTTGCACCTCTTCTTCATCTTCTTTTGGTTTGATAGCTCCAATTGGCATGTTCTTCATTGCTTCCCTAAGTGGCTCATCACCTACATCATCAAAATTCTCAAGTGCTCCTTGGGAGCCATTAGTCTCATCAAATTCCACATCATATATTTCTTCTACCACGCCAGTGGCATGATTGAATACTCGATATGCTTTGGACTTTAATGAATAACCCAAAAGAAAACCAATATCACAACGTCTTTGAAACTTCACTAGGTGATGGCATTTCTTGTAGATGTAGCATTTACATCCAAACACCCGGAAGAAGGAGACGTCTGGCTTTTCCCATTTAGCAGTTCATAGGGAGTCTTCGCAAGGAGCCGGTGAGGAAATAGCCTGTTTGATGCGTAACATGCAGTGTTGACAGCTTCGGCCCAAAACCTCTCCGGTGTGTTATACTCATCAATCATTGTTCTTGCAAGTGTGATCAAGGTCCTATTTTTCCTTTCAATAACTCCATTTTGTTGAGGTGTATATGTTGCAGACACTTCATACTTGATCCCAATTTCATCACAGTACTCATGAATGTTGGTGTTGTCAAATTCTTTACCATTATCACTTCTAATCTTCTTGATCTTGCAATCAAATTCATTTTGAGCTTTCTTGGCAAACTTCTTGAATATAGATGCAACTTCAGATTTGTCATGAAGAAAGAACACCCAAGTGTATCTTGAGAAATCATCAACAATCACCAGACAGTAGAGGTTGCCACCAGCACTTACATAATTTGTAGGTCTAAATAAATCCATATGAAGTAGTTCCAGTGGCCTTGATGTTGACATGAAAGCTTTAGTAGGATGTGTATTAGCAACTTGCTTCCCAGCTTGATATGCACTACAAGGCTTGTCCTTTTCAAACACCACATCCTTTAATCCTCTAACCATGTCTTTCTTTAATACCTTCTTGAGTGTGCTCATCCCAACATGTGCAAGCCTCCTATGCCAAAGCCATCCAAGTGAAGCTTTGGTGAAGAGGCAAGTTCTTAAGTCTGCATCTTCTGATGTGAAATCCACTAAGTAGAGATTGTTGTATCTAAATCCTTTGAACACCATTGATTCATCATCCATTTTTGATACAATGACCTCTGTTGGAGTGAATAAGCATTGAAGTCCAAGATCACAGAGTTGACCCACTGATAATAAATTGAAGCTCAAAGGTGCAACCAAGAGAACATTTGAAATTGATAAATCATTTGAAATTGCCACCTTGCCAAGTCCTTGCACTTTCCCTTTTGAATTGTCTCCAAATGTGATTTTGTCTTGTCCATCAACATTCTCATCAAGTGAGGTGAACATCCGTGGGTTGCCTGTCATATGTTGTGTGCATCCACTGTCAATAACCTAATGGCTCCCATCGGTCTTGTAGTTCACCTACATCCACAGACAAATCAAGCTTGAGTTTTGAGGGCCCTATATTGCATAGGACCAGTGACTCTCTCAATCAAGGACTTTGCAACCCAAATTTGTCTAGGTCTACTCTTGCTTGGTGGACCTAGGAATGTAACTTTGACCTTTCCATTTGCTACTTTTCTTAGAACATAATGAGCATTGAAAGCAAATGGTCTTGAGTGCTTAGGCAAGGGAGTTGGTGGTTTGGCTTTGCAGTTGTGGACAAAGTGACCTTCTTTTCCACATTCAAAGCATTTGATGGGCTTGTGAGTCTGCTTTGGCTTGTATTGAGTGGTAGCTTTCTTTTGCACAAAAGCATTGTATCCAATACCACTCTTGTTGTTTTTCATGACAATGTTCATAAGCAACTCATTTTGGAGGTATTGGCCCTTGTTGAACTTTTGCACACTTGTTGCAAGATGTTCATTTTCACTCTTAAGTTTCTTGACCTCATTTTTAAGCCTTTCATTATCCACTGCCAACTCTTTGTTGAAATCATTGTTCTCAATGGCAACCTTTCCTCTAGTAGTTGCATCAGTCAGGTATCTCTTCAATTTTTGGTTGTCTAAAGTCAAGACTTCAACTTTTTCAGTCAATTCATCATGTAGACTAGTTTGCTCTCCTTGACTCAAATCATCACATGAGGTTGCTACATCAATCTTAACAACAGGGTTAATAGCCTCATGTGTTTTGCAAGATAAAAGTTCATTCTCAACAAGAAGATTATCATGATCAAATTTAATCTTAGTATAGTCTTCCTTGATTTTTACTAATCTATCTTGCAACTCCCTATTAGCTTCATTTAACTTGTCACATTTATTCTTAGCATCTTTTAGGGAGGTTGTGAGCTCATTTACAGTTGATGACATAGTTTTGTTCTCTTCTTTCAGTTCATCACTAGCTTTCATAACTATGTCATATTTGGCATTTAAAGATTCATTTTCATTTTTCAACCTATCACATTTAGCTTTTGACTTCCTAATGATTTGAGTATATTCTTTAAGCAAGTCAGCTAGTTCATCATATGAAGGTGAAGCAAATTCCTCATCACTATCACTATCACTATCACTATCACTATCATCAGTAATATCATTTTGTACCTTCCGTTCACCTCTAGCCATGAGGCATAGGTGAGAAGTCGATGATGGCGATGGTGGTGGTGAAGAGAAGTCCCCGACGATGGCGGCAACCTTTTCATCATTCTCTTCTTCACTTGAAGAAGATCCACTTGATGACTCAATGTCAGTGAGCCAGTCACCAACAATATATGCCTTTCCATTTTTCTTTTTGTGGAACCTCTTTTGCTTCCCATCCTTCCTCTTGAAGAATCTCTTTTCCTTTTTCTCATCATCGCTGTCATCTTCTTTCTTGCCCTTGAACTTGTTCTTCTTGGGCTTGGTACATTGATATGCAAGATGACCAAGCTCTCCACAGTTGTAGCAATCCATCTCAGAAATGGGCTTTCTTTTGATGGAAAAGAATTTCTTCTTTCTTGAATCAAATTTGATGTCTTCTCTGTTGAGCTTCTTTAACATCTTGGTGGTCTTCCTCACCATCAAGGCAATGTTAGCATCAAGGTCATCATCACTTGAGGATTCTTCCTCAATTTGTACTTTGGATTTTCCTTTTCTTTCTTGATTTGCTTTGAGAGCCAAATCCTTTCTCTTGGAAGATGACTCATCTTTGTCATTGAAGTGCATGTACATCTCATGAGCATTGATCTTTCCCAATATCTGTGTAGGTGTGATAACTAAAAGATCCATTTGATGTAGCACAGTGACGATGTGTCCATATTTGTCTATTGGGAGGACACTGAGAATCTTCCTCACAACATCCGATTGTGAGATTTGAGTAAGCCCCAATCCATTTACTTCCTCTACAAGAATATTGAGACGTGAGTACATAGCATTGGCATTTTCATTAGCAAGCATTTCAAAAGAATTCAACTTTCTCATAGCAATGTGATATCTCTCCTCACGCTCACTCCTAGTTCCTTCATGTAGAGCACAAATGTCCATCCACAAATCATGAGCATTTTTATGATTTCTAACTCTATTGAACACATCTTTGCAAAGGCCTCTAAAAAGGGTGTTTTTTGCCTTAGCATTCCATTTCTCATAATTAAACTCATCACCTACAAGATTTGTGGGATCTCTAGGTTGGGGGAATCCTTGTGTGGCGGCTTTGTAGACACCAATGTCTATAGCCTCTAAATATGCTTCCATACGAATTTTCCAATATGGAAAATCGTCACCATCAAAAACGGGAGGAGGTCCATCCCCACTGGACATCGTTACTCTAGCGGTTAAGCTAATCTAAGAGCAACAAGGCTCTGATACCAATTGAAAGGATCACGATGCCCAAGAGGGGGGGGGTGAATTGGGCTTTTCTAAAAATCAACACTAATTAAAACCTAAGCAAGAGCCCAACTTCACCCCAACAACTAGCACTAAGAAAATAATACTAGAAATACAACAATGCTAAGACAATACTTCAAATACTTGCTAAACAAATACACAATGTAAAGTGCTTGAATTAAGTGCGGAATGTAAAGCAAGGTTTAGAAGACTCCTCCAATTTTTCTCGAGGTATCGAAGAGTCAACACTCTCCACTAGTCCTCGTTGGAGCACCCGCGCAAGGGTATCGCTCCCCCTTGGTCCTCGCAAGAACCAAGTGCTCACTACGAGATGATCCTTTGCCACTCCGGCGCGGTGGATCCCTTGAGACCGCTTACAAACTTGAGTCGGGTCACCAACAAGATCTTCACGGTGATCACCGAGCTCCCAACGCCACCAAGCCGTCTAGGTGATACCGATCACCAAGAGTAACAAGCCGTAGACTTTCGCTTGACCAAGAGAAATCTAATGCAAGTGGTGTGTGCTCTAGGTGGCTCTCGCTAGCGCTAATGAGGAACAAATGCGGGATTAAGATTCTCTAATCTCCTCACTAGGCTTTTGGTGCTTGCAATGCTCTAGCAATGTGCTGGAATTAATGTGGGCAGCAAGACATTGAATATGGTGGGTGGAGGGGGTATAAATAGCCCTCACCCACCAACTAGCCGTTACCAGCACTTCTCTGTGCACGGGCGCACCGGATAGTCCGGTGCGCCACCAGTGCGCCAACGGTCGTTTCCAACGGCTAGTTCTGACAGGTAGCCGTTGGGCTGATGGCACACCAGACAGTGAACAGTCACTGTCCGGTGCACACCGGACAGTCCGGTGCACTGTCCGGTGCGCCACTAAAATTCATTTCTGGAACAGGCGCTCTCGGGTTTCTGGGGGAACAAACTCTTCCCCAGGGCCACCTTGGCCCCACCTGGCAGAGGATGCACCGGACAGTCTGGTGCCCCAAGGCCAGAAACCCTATTCCTTGTTTTTCAGCTGATTTTCAAATCGGTTTTCGTTCTAACTTGTGAGTGAGTTCTAAAGTGACACCTAGCACTGTATGTGAGTGTGATTGTGCACCAACACTACACTAGAACTCTCTTGGTCAAACTACTCATCGACAACCCCTCTTTATAGTACGGCTAAAAGAGAATAAAAGACCTAACTAAATCACGAGTGTCCACATCTCCTTGACACTCGGACTCCGTAGTCCATCACATTTTGTTTCGTCGTTTTAGCCGTCGCTTCGAGTTCTTATCTCCGGGATTGTTTTCACCGTTGTAGTACTTGTACCTGTAATGCGACCTAACTTACCATTTGTCTCTGCAAAACACACGTTAGTCACATATAACATTACATTGTCATTAATCACTAAAACCAACCAGGAGCCTAGATGCTTTCATGTGCCACCGGTGTGCAGCCAACGGCTAGTTCTGACAGCTAGCCGTTAGGTGCACCGGACAGTGAATAGTGACTGTCCGGTGCACACCGGACAGTCCAGTGCCTCCTCTCAGAAAACTCTGTTGGTTGTCCTGTGCGCCAACTGCGTGCCACCGGTGAGCCAACTGTGTGCCATCGGTGCGCCAACTGTGCGCCCTGGTGAGCCAACTGTGTGACACCGGTGCGCCAACTGTGTGCCACCGGTGCGCCAGCTGACAGCCCATCTTCTAGCAAACACATTAGTTCACAGGTTGTGTTAATCATCAAACACCAAAACTCATTTAGCCAAATGGCCCGGGGTCCATTTTTCCTTACAGACAGTTACAATGACGTCGCGACTGCTTACAGTATTCTTGATAACACTTCGGAAGAGTAACAACGCAAAAGATCTTGATGTTGCTCTCATCAGCACTTCCTCTCTCTCTAAAGGCTTGTAACTGCGCTTCTGCACATACTAGAGAGATAGACAAGAGAGGGAGAGAAATAATTTGATCACTTGATGTATGAACTTGTTTGCTGCACTTCTTCAAATAGGTGCCTAGGGGTGTCCTTTTATAGCCTCAAATGAGCCCCTAGTTGTTGCCTCTTTCCTTGTGAAGAAGATTTCAATCCTGGGAAAAACTGCTACTTCTGCGGGGGCACTGAATTGTGAGCAGTATCTGATTGCTTTCCTTAAACGGCTGCGCCAACCATTGAGCCGACCATTGAAGCCTTTAGCCGCCTTACCAAGGCACGATGGACCTAAGTAACGACTCGCCCGAGGCCAACCGTCCGACGTAGTCACGACTTGAACAAATGCTTTTGTTACTCTAGCGGTTAAGCTAAACTAGGAGCAACACTCCTCTAATACCAATTGAAAAGATCATGATGCCCAAGAGGGAGGATGAATTGGGATTTTCTAAAATTCTAACAAAACATTAAACCCTAAGCATGAGCCCAACTTCACCCAATCTACTAGCAAGAGGTAAAAGCTATGAAATAGAGAACAACCCTAAGTCATTATTGCAAATACTAGCTAAGCAAATACACAAAGTAAAATGCTCAAAGTAAATGCAGAAAGTAAAGAAGGGAAAAGAAGACTCCTCCAATTTTTCCCCAGGTATCGAAGAGTCGACACTCTCCACTAGTCCTCGTTGGAGCACCCGCGCAAGGGTATCGCTCCCTTTGGTCCTCGCAAGAACCAAGTGCTCACTATAAGATGATCCTTTGCATCTCCGGCACAGTGGATCCCTCACGGTCCTGTACAACCATCGAGTCGGGTAGCCAACAAATCCTCTGGGGTGATCACCAAATTTCAATTGCCACAGAACCGTCTAGGTGATGCCGATCACCAAGAGTAATAAGCCATATACCTTCACTTGACTAAGAGAATCCTAATACATGTGGTGTGTGTTCTAGGTGGCTCTCATGCGCACTAATGAGGTCCTAACATAGGATTATAATTTTGCTAATCACCTCACTATGCTTTGTGGACTTGCAATGCTCTAGCAATGAATACAAGGTGGTTGGTGCAGCAAGACACTTATTATGCCGGTGGAGGGGTATAATTACTCTCACCCACCAAAACTAGTCGTTACAATAGGCTGCTGCGCATAGGCGCACCATGCGCCACGAGTTCGCTGCCAACAGCTAGTTCTGACAACTAGCTGTTGCTCTGATGTTGCACCGGACAGACCGGTGCCGGGCAAAAAATCGAGTCTTGAGAATTGTTCGCTCTCGAGTTTCTGGGTGCTGAGGGCTTGCTCTCAGGTGCTCTCGGGCCCACTGCCAGGGGGACCACTGGATAGTCCGGTGCCCCCTAGGTCAGCAACCCCTTTTCTTTTCTTAGGTTTTTCTAAACCGTTTTCAATTCTAACTTGTGAGTGAGTTCTAGAGTGATAGCTAGCACAAGTTGTGAGTGTGAACATGCATGACACTACACTAGATTTCTCTTGGTCAAACTAGTCATCCATAACCCCTCTTTATAGTACGACTAAAACAAAAAATAGAAGTCCTAACTCTATACTAAGTATCCACAACTCCATCGACACTTAGAATATGAAGTCTTTCATCTTTTGATTCGCCTTTTTTAGCTGTCGCTTTAAGTTCTCATCTGAGGGATTGTTTTCACGGTTGTAACACAACTCCCTGCAATGTGACCTAACTTACCATTTGCTCTGCAAAACACGTGTTAGTCACATATAATCTTATGTTGTCATTAATCTCTAAAACCAATAAGGGACCTAGATGCTTTCAGCACTAATTATGCATTACCACCATATAATACAACAAGAAGCATATGATAAGCATTATTAATAGAACTAAAACATTCTCCCCTTAAGAACAAAACTAACTCAAAGAAACCCCACCTTAACCAAGATGAGCACATCCTCATCACAAGGTTGAGCTTTGAGCCCTTTAGCACACAAAATGACAAAACAACTTCACCCTAAAGATAAGCTTTTCTCTCAGGTTGAGGTAAACTTTAATGCACAAATTTCCCTCTTTGACATCAAACACTAAAATCATATTCAGATAAGAATATAGGATGATGTCAAGGGACATGAGGGTATGAAACCGGGAAAATGTAACACACTAACATTACTATCTCTAACATATTAAACATATGCAATACTTAAGAAAGTCAAAGGACAAATACTTAAGAACAAATACTTAAGAAAGTCAATTCCTCTTTCTGTACCTTTGCGTAATGTGAGGTCCGTTTTTTTTTCTGCTAACGGTAAGGTAAACCCTGTTTTAGACGCATTCCCTTACCAGTGTGAGAACTGAGAACATATCCAATACACACTCCGTTTTTGACGTGCATGATCTCATTCACCATACATTTACCAGGCCAAAGTTGCAAGTTGTAGCACCCTAGAAACCAAAGTGGTTGCGTGGTTGGATGCAGTAATCGCCACACGACACTATGCACAAGTCCGGCCTACGAATTAGCTTAGCTTGATCTACACACAGGAACTATGCATGACAATGGCATGCACGAGTGGTGGAGAGCGCTAGATGCCTGCTCCTAAGCCTCCTCCCCTGATGGAGTCGCAGGCCACCGCGGGGCCGGCGGCGTGGCCCTCGCCGGCACCCCTGACCACGGCGACGGCGAGAGAGCGGTGGCGGCACGCGTGACAGGTGACCTGCCCGAGCAGGCGCGCGGCGTGGTCCCGCAGCGCGCACGCCTTCTCGAGGTCGGCCCGGGCACGCTGCCTGGCGCGGCGGGCCTCGTCCAGCGCGCGCTCCGCCGCCGCGGCCTCCCCGCGCGCCCGCTCCCGCGCCGCGTCCGCCGCGGCCTTCTCCTCCACCGCGCGCCGCAGCTCCTCCGCCTCGGACTCGTCCTCACCGCCGTCGTCGGCCGCCGCCGCCGCCGCCGTGACGGTGGGGCCGATGGAGAGCTGAAGCTTCGTCGTCGTCGCCGCGTGGGGTTCTGGTTGGTGGTGGGACGCGGTTGTGGTGGTGGACGGAGAGACGGTCGTCGTTGCGCTACTAGTGCGCGGCGCTGATGCCGCCGCGGAGGCGGGGAGGAGCTGGAGCTCCGGCGGCGGCGGCGGCGGTGCCACTGGCACCGTGGGCGGATGCCGCGGGACGGCGGGACGGGTGACCGGGAGCGCCGACGGCGGCACGGGCACGGCCACCACCACCGCCTCGCCGCGCATCCGGCTGGAGTTGCACGCGTCCTGGTGCTCGATGAAGCTCTCCACCCTGCAAGAAAGCACGATTGACCCCACCATTATTCATCACCAGTTCCTCACTAACTACCCTCTTAATTATTCATCTAGAGGCTGTGTCTGTGTCGCTGTCACGAGCAGAGGGGTTGGGATCGGCGGCACATGCGTGCGCGAGATGGCAAATAAAAAGCCCCTTTGCACCGCCACCGCGAGGCTACTAGGTGCTTTCCTGGTCGATCGGCGGGCTGGCGCGCGTGAGAGAGGAAAGAGACCGCTCGGCGTGCATGTGCATGATTGGCTGATCGCCTCGCCTGCATGCTCACTCGCGCGCGCGCGAGGCTACACGCCCGGCCCGGGAAAGCAACGCATCGATCACGGGTAGCTAGCTAGCGATGGATGGAGATGGAGACCTACCGCTAGCGGTGCGTGCCGATCCAACAACAACCTAGCTTAGCGACCGGCAGCATAATTTTCTTCCACTCGAAGCATCGATCTCAGTTCAGGGGGCCGACAGCTACAATACATGGCTATGTTCTGCACGGCGCTGTGTGAATGTAGCTAAATGATCAGTCATCCAAGGACCACTGGCACACACACACACACACACACACACACACACTCAGCTACATTATAGCAGGAGTAGCTAAATGCAACATGGAAGCTGCAACTACATGATAAGGATATATATAGGATGATATCAGCTAGATGTGAGAGCGACATGGAGACATGCGTGCATGCATATGAGGCCCCATATCGAAAGAGGCATGTCCGGGTGGCATATCTACGCGCCGGTCAGTGACAAGAGAGTGTGGCTGCCATGCCAATTATTAAAGGCGTTAGGCCATGCCGGCGTTGTTGTTGTTTTGTGGGAAAAAGGAGGTGGACGGAGAGCAGAGCAGAGCCAGCACATGGGCGCACAGCTTATTAGCCTGCGGCGGCCGTGGTGCGCGGGTGCGTGCGTGTGTGTGGCTGTACTTTGGTGGGTCGGATCAGCTAGCCCAGGGGGTCCGAGGAATGGAGCGGCTTGTCTCTACCTAGAGCAGAGAGCCTTTGACGACCACCACACGCTGAATGCTGCTCAACTAGCTGGTGGTGTCTAGTCTGGGCGTCACCACCAACTCCATCAGAAGAAGGCAGGGCTAGTAACATTAACATGTTCACCTGAGCTGAGCATGCATGGTCAAAAAGTCTCTGCATGATGCATGCTAGCTCTTCACTCTTCTAGCATATATATGTACACATGCCAGGTTTTGCATCTACAACTACAGTAACAAGCAGATCAATATATATACTGTCCGTACGTGGTTTATTTCCGTTTGCATATAGGTACCGATATTGAAAATGACTACTAGCATGCATGGATATGGATTGATGGATAGATGCATGCCAGATTCCCTCTCTCTCTCTCTCTCTCTTGAGTTCCGGGAGCGAGAAGGAAAAAAAAAAAACGCACGCGCCACCACGACAGTTTCCGGTCGATGCGCCGTCGCTGTCGCCCGTCGCGTTGGAATTTTCGGTGCTACTGCTACCGCAACCCGCCACCCGTAACGATCATATCCCACTGCACTGTGCTGTGCCTGCAGTGCCACACCATCGATATGATCTGCTTTTTTTTTTCCTTTTGGTTCTTGGCAAGAGAAAAAAAAAAGATGATGATGCCATTTCTTCCACGCATGCATCACTTGCTAGCAGTGGATATTTAGATACTATATGGAACCCACCCGGTCGTCATCAGCTATATATTCGGTAGCTAGCTGAGATAGATGGATAGATATCATGATTATATATGGTGACAAGCTAACATGCAAAGCAAGAGGCATAGCCCCACCCCATGTCCGTACCGCACGCATGGACGCATGCAACTACTAGTAGCAAGTGTATGGAGATGCAGTCAGCTTGCTATCGCTAAATAAGGGGATCAAACCCTAATTAATTGGTGTCGGCTGCCCTGCTCATGGTCATGTATGTGGCAGCAGGGTTGTACTCGATCGCAAGCCGGCCGGCACCAAGCTAGCTTTTGTCTTATCTCCATGCAAGAGCCTGTCCGTCTCTGATCCCACCGGAACGAGTGATGGAACGCAGCACGTACGCCGGGCCCGGCCGGGTTCATGGACAGGCCAGCATGTTTCGTATACGTGCGCGCGCATGCACGTATACGATACGCGTGAGAGAGCGGTACGTACGTACCGTGAGAAGACGCGGCCGCAGTCGCAGGAGTGGCCGCGGGTGCCGCAGGTCTTGAGGTGGGCCTTGTAGTCGGACTGCACGGCGTAGCCCTTGGCGCAGCGGGCGCACACCCACTGCCGCCGCCCGCCGTGCTTGCGCCGGAAGTGCTTCTTGATGCCCACCAGGTCGCCCAGCGCGTGGGCGGGGTCGTGGTGGAGGCAGCTCGGCTCGGGGCACACGAACACGCGCTTCCGGGGCGCGCCGCCGCCTGCACCACCTCCTGTGCCGCTGTTGTTATTAGCGCCGCCGCCAGCAGCAGCAGCAGGAGGCGGAGGCGGCGCCCGCTTCACGAGCCGCCACGGCACCTTGTGCCGCCGCCGGTGCATCTGCAGGTTCTGCTCGCGCTGGAACCCCTGCCCGCAGATCTCGCACACGTACCGGTCCGACTCCAGCAGCGTCCGCGGCGACAGCGCCACCACCTCCGCATCGGGGTCTGCATATATAGTGTATATTTTTAGATAGCAAGCACTAGCAGCAGTAGAGGGGAGACGCATATCTCTCATCTATCAGCTAGCGACGACACACACACATACATCATGCATGCATGGAGGAACGATATGATCGAACGTACGTACCCGGCGTGCCGGGAGGGCGCCTCTTGCGCTTGGCGGGGGACGGCTGCTGCTCGGTGAGGCAGGAGGAGGAGGGAGGTGGTGGCGGTGGCTGCCGCTGCTGGGACGCGGAAGGGGACGACGAGGAGGTGGAGGAGGAGACCAACATTTGGTGGTGGCTCTTGACCAGCAGTGCCATGAGCTTAGCTTGCTTCTTTTAAGGGAGTTCTCTGGCCAAGCAAGCAATTAAGCTAAGGGCGCCGGCCTTGTCTCCTTTCCCTCTCGCTTCTCTTTTTGCTCCTTAGTGGGATAGAGGTGCCAAGGGAAGGCCGGCTTAGCTAGCTTTACGGGGTGGAAAGCTTCAAGGTGCGTATATCGCTCTGTGTTTGTGTGTGGAAAGGCTTTGGGGGCATGGGGGGATCATATATAGCTAGCTAGCTTAGCGAGGACGAGAGGGGCACGGTGGTGAAAGAGAGAAAGGAGTGGCTTTGTCTATATCTCTTTGCTAGCTTTTGTGCCCTGCTGCTGCTGCTGCATCGGTGTGTGGATGTGCCCTCCTTTTTTTTTTTTGAAGGCCGGGGGGAATGTGTCTCATATACTCATTGGATGGGCAGCCTTTATCAAGCCTTTGTTTGCTTGTTTTAATTAGTTAGGGCTTCGTCCTTTGAGATCGTGAGATCGAGCTGAGCACTATATATCCTCCCTGCTACCTCCTCACTCCAATTGATTACGGTTGTTAGCTTAACCTGCACATATCCTTCCTTCGCATGCATGTGTCTGTGATAACTGCTATACCTAGCTATATGTGTAGTGCCCACTACTAGTAGAACGTTTTGTTTCCCCCTTTTCAGTTTCCTTCTTTCTTCTTGGGCAGACATGATTTAGGCAGTGATATAATGGGAACTTCTCTTATTCATGCTTGCATTGCATGTGGTCTTTATCAAGGCAGTGTTGTGTGCTATACATATATGCAAATACAAAAAGGTATATATATATATATATATATATATATATATATATATATATATATATATATATATATATATATATATATATATATATATGCAATGCTCAACCTTCGTCGTGTTGCCTTGACCAAAGGGCAGAAATAAAGCTGGCTAGTTTTGCCAATTAATGGACCGCATGCATGCTGTATATATAAATTAAACTTTGCGCACGAACAGCTCAACCCCTTATGACTTGTAGTGATTGCTTTGCTGAAAAAAAAAACATACCAGCGGCTAGCACATACTAGTGCTCTACTAGTAGTAGCGACGAAGGAAGATTCTTCACACATGCATGCGATCATTTCGCCCAGCAAGTGCCGCGCCGGCCCCTCGCTCGCTCGTTAGCTTGATCCTAAACCCTTTTCCCCTTCACGACTAAATTTTAAAAAAAGGGGCACACAATGAGATGGCATTGACATCTTTCCATACTACTACTCCATCCGATCCCTCGATCCATCGCACAATTAAATCAAAAGTTCATTTGCCGATCTCTTGGCTTTTGTGATTCCTCGCCCCCCTTTGTGACTTTCTTCTAAGATGGCTGCATGTGTGTAGCCCATTTAATAATCGACAGTTTTGAGTAAGTTGCTCACACATGTCTTTTCTGTTCGATCCGGCTGGCTGGCTAGCTAGCTGGGTCTTTACAATATTCATAAGCAGAAGTACGCATAGATTCGAAGAGGGGGGAAAGCGAGCTTCTTTTCACGGAGCTAGGAGGAACTAAACCATGGGGCGCCGGCGAGCAGCCCGTCATTCTTTTGAGCAGAAATTTTACTTGCTTTTAGACTTTCAACTGATCCCCTCTGATCACAGAAAACTGACATTTTGGGAACAGTACTCTCCTCCCCTGAAATTCCATTGAATTTACACCGGAATACCTCGTTCACAATGTATCCATCGGTGAAGGGCTGGGCGTCTTAGCATCTCGTTCACAACGCGCTCAGGGAGAATCGTGCGAAACGGGGATGGATGGGCCGGGAGAAGCCAGAACTGAACAGGCGATGAATATTGAAGATCGGGGTTAAAGCGACTAAAACAAAATTTTTTGGACGGCTCTCTTGGTTGAAACATGAAATCCCTCTAGAAAATCATGCATGTCTTGGTTTTTTTTAAAAGAATTCATGTGTGCTCCAGGGGTAGTACTCATCATGTGCACATGCTACTTTTCCTTAAAAATGTATTTATCTTTCTTTCATTTATTTGTCATCCGACCTTTTCGAAAAGTTCTCTATATATAACAAAGCAGAACCATCCCTTGATTTGCCGACCCTCCTCTCCGAGTTACATGTTTTTACGTACTATACATTTGTTTTTCTTAGTGAGCTGCATATATAAAGCCTTTCATATTCAGCAGCCTTATTCACTAAACTCATTCGTAAAAAGCATGGTATAATATATATATATATATAGCTTTGCTTGCCTTGATAGGCTTGAAGGCGAAGTGTTTGCCTTGATCTGATGCATGAGAGTGTTTTTTTTTTGGGGGGCAAAATATCCAGTGTACGTAAACCCCTCTTTGGTGTTCATGTGAAAGCCCTCTCGAAATTTTTTTTTTGTGTTTTAAAGATTTGGAAATGATATACACTTACATAGTAATAAATCTATTGAGACGTATTTGTATTGGTTTGGTACGTAATTGGTAGTTTGTAGGTACTTAGCTTTATTTATATATAGGATCTATTCGCCGAAAAAGAGGACCATTTTTGGTCAACGCTAAGATGTTTATTCTTTTATTTGTTCCGAAGCAGATATATGATTTGTAATGTGTTGGTCATGGTATTTAGTCTATTTACTATCATATTCTCCCCTGCTGGTGCAATGCAAAAAAACAAAGTTATCGATCAGAAGAAAAAGGGAAGGCTATATAACTTCATGAATTATATATGTGGTTGTGCCTTATTAATATGTGATTTCATTCTTTCTTTTGCGACGAGCACATGAACAAATAAAACAACTGAGCATGATGATTAATGATGGCGCCGTGTAGCTTGCCCCTGTCAATGGTCAAGCAGAAGTATATGTGTTATCAAGCATCATCATCGTCGATTAATGCTTAGCGACGTCATATATATACACATCTTCTTCACGCCGTACAGGGGCGAAGGTGCGGCACACTTCGCCATCTCTTCCAACAATATATAAACGTGTGTGTGTATATATATATATATATATATATATATATATATATATATATATATATATATATATATATATACTATATGTATTTAGAGCCCTGGGCTCTATTTAGCTAGAGGAAGCCCCAGCCAAATATGAACGCACCTGCATTTCACAGCCGACTGACCTTTCGGTTTCCATATAAATACCTACGTGATCCCGCGATTAGCTCCTTTGCTCCCGGCTCAGTTTCCATAACCGCAAAACCCCAACCCCCGCACGACTCCAGGAATCTCCGGCGATTCTTCCATCCCGGCGACTCCGCTCCCCTTTCCGACGACTCTTCCAACCCCTCGCCGCTCGCTGTCGATCCAGTCGCAAGCGGCATTTGAGCGGCGCGCCCTCGGTTTCCCCAATCGTCGCTCCAATATTCGCGCCGCTGCGTCCGGCGACCGGCGAAAACCCTACCTTCTCCGGCGACGGTTCTGCTCCTTCGCTCTCCGCCGACCCGACTGCTTCCACGTTCTCCGCCATCCTCAACATTCGCCGCCGCCAACGGGTACCGCTCCAATCGGTGTGTTCTTCCCAACCCTAGCTCGCGCGCATTTCATTGGATCGAGTTTACCGTCAACAAACTAGTTGTTTTTTGTTCATTTTGCATTGTGTGGATCACGGCTAGGGTTGACATTAGTTATGCAGTAGATGTATTACATTTACGCACATTTACACAGTTGGTTACGCACACTTACACAGTCGGTTACGCTCATGTACACAGTTGGTTATGCACATTAGGTTACATGTTTATGCACATTAGTTAAATTTTTTTGCATCATATTATGTTCAATTGGTAATTGGGTGGTCATCTAGTTGTTTTTGTGACTGCATACACTTATTTATTCCATTATTGTTATAGTTAATACATTGTGTGACAGCATGTATTGTTTTATTGGATCATATCCAGTTTTTTATTATTTTAAAACAGACATTATTTATTAAACCAGTTCACAGTTAATACAGATTGTTTATAGCAATTTTTGTTTTGCTCAAACATATCAGGTTGCAGGCAAATTGTGTTTTATGTTTGCAACTGTATGCAATGGTATGCAACATATTCAGATTTTTTATGAACGTATAACAGGACAGAACATATATGCTAATGTGTTTCATGTATGCATCTGTATGCAACATATTCAGTTTGTTATGCTGGTATATCAGTTCAGAATATGTATGCATCTGTGTATAGTAAATGATCAGCCAACTAGTTGTTTTTCATAGAGTATATGTTTTATATAAAATTTCATTTCTGTTTAGTGCATACATTTATGTATTTTCAGATGATTACAGCTAATACATTATTTTGGTTACAGCAAGGTCTGTTATTCACTTATTTTTTGAACAGTTCAGTACATGTTTTATTGAATCATATACAGTTTTGTATTATTACAAAACAGACATTATTTATTACACTAGGTCACAGACAATACAGTTTGGTTATAGCAAGTTTTGTTTTGCTCAAACATATTCAGATTTTTTATGCAAATGTGTTTAGTAAATGAGCAGTCAACTAGTTGTTATTCGTAGAGTATATTTTTTATTTAAAATTTCATATCTGTTTAGTGCATACATTAATGTGTTTCAGAGCATTACAGCTAACACATTATTTGGTCACAGCAAGGGTTGTTTTTATTGAAACATATTCAGTTTTCCTAATAATTGAAACAGTTCAGTATGTGTATGCAAATGTAAATAGAGAACAGTATATTCAGATGTTTTAGGTTTGGTATTTAAAACAATTAGGTTAATTGATTCAATCATACCACACCATAAATACATATGCATATATAACCTTTTATTTTTTACAACATTGTATATTATGTATGCAGCTTTTAATTTAAAAAAATGAAGCAAGTCGACCGTCCTCCAAATAACCCCAAGCGTATAACAATCCAGTCAAGCCAGGAGTGCTTCAGTGTAGACATTCCCTCTGCAGAACATCCTAATCCATGTCCAGAAGTTGAAAATCCTTCAAATGCTGACAGTCAAAATGTGACCAATGAAACAGTTCAGATTGATTCTGATGAAGATGACTTCATGCCAGCTATGAAGAAGCGCAATGTTTCTGAAAGCCACACAAGAGTGTTAAGAAAAGTCGTGACAAAGAGGGTTAAACATGAGGAGCTACCCCGACAGGTTAATGTTATGCATACCCAACAAACAATTTCATATTTGTAATGTTCTTATTATTTTTTTCATAATAACAAAATTATTTCATGTTGTATATTGTTTAACAGAGGCTTAATGTGAGGTGCAACCCTCAAGATGTCATTGCAAGCATTAACATTTTGAATGAAAGACAACGTGAGGCTATAAGACGTAAAGGCTTCTCTTCCATTCTTGATATGACAGTAGATGCGCTGTGCAGTAGATCACACCTCCAATGGTTGATGGACAAGCTAGACCCCAAGGATATGACAATACGTCCTGGTCCAGGAAAGGAACTCAAGATCACAAAGGATATTGTTCATCTTATTCTTGGCGTGCCAAATCATGGAGGTGGTAAACCTTTGGGTATTGATGAAGCAGTTGCAGCAAGCAACTTGAGGGCAGAGCTTGGTGTGGCCAAAGATGAGTTCAATGTGGCATTTCTACAGGATCGATTAAGGAAAGGCGAGGATGATGACCTTTCAATCAGATGTTTCTTCCTCATTCTATTCAACCGTTTGCTGTTTCCAACTGCTAGCTGGGGCATCACATATCATGAGGTGCTTCTCACAGAAGAAATGCACCGTTTCCATGAGATCGACTGGTGCCAGTTGATTTTTAATGATCTATGTGAAGCTGCCAAGAAGTGGCACAACCGGATCACCACAAATGTCTCCACGACTATATATGGATGCTCCATTGTTGTCCTTGTAAGTATAGTGTTTTTCCGTATGCACATTTATTTCATTATTGGTTCCTAACTTTTGGTAGTTATGTAACATGTTTTACGATGTTGGTTATGTCTACTTACATTGCTATTGAACATTGTAATTCTTTTTAATGTAGTTGTACTACTTGGATCACCTGCATACAGCCGCTGCCCCCCATAATAAGAGTGGCACACCTCGCATTAAATTTTTTGATAAGAATAGCATAAAAGCTTTGACCAAAGCTGACAAGAGGAAGGTTCGCCATGGGGCTGAATCTTTCGGACACTGTGAAGTAAGTTTTTCATATTTTCACAGTTGGTTATGCACAGTTACACAGTTGGTTACTCACAGTCACTACAATTTTATTTATAGTTCCGAAGCTCGACGGAGACATGCTATGCAGTGGGACCTAAGATCGATCGCCAATCTGAGGCAAGTTTATGATGTATTATATCCATTGTTTATGATTATTTATTGAACAAATAGAATACGAAGGTGGACATGGATTCTTACTATTTTTTGCTGAACAACCAGCCGGAGTGCAGGACCAATATTTTTGATGCACCGCGCCCTGGCCCCATGCCTCGGCCAACTTTTAACATCAAACTTCCATCTATCAAAGAGATGATGTCAAGTAAGATCAACGATCTCCCACATCGTCATCGATCTAAATTCACAGATATTCTTGCTGCATATGACTTGGAGGTTGACAAGTCATGCGTAGCCATAAAAGACAGCATCGACAAAATTATTGTCAAGCAATATGACATAGCAGACAAGTTTATAGAATTGATAGACGAGGTACTACGTGCCGAGTCTGAAAATTTGGAAAACGAGACGGATGAGCCACAGCAACCGGGGAATTCGGCTGATTCAGCAGGTATTCCTTATTCAGAACATTTTATCTTTTGACATGTGCATACGTTTTTTGTTATAAGTACAGTTAACAGCTTATGTTTTTGTCAAGTATACACAGCAACATTTGATTTATAATTCAAATTTTGACATATATTATTTTCAATATAATTGTGTACAAGGACACACAGTTGATGCCACCCAGCCCACACCCGATATGCCATCCCAAGCTTCGCAGCTTGAGACCCAACTGGGTGCTACTCAGTTTGAAGAAATTCACGAAAGACAACAGCATATCCGTACAGTCCTTGAGACCTTTCCCGACGAATCGGATGTGGTTTCAGATCAACAGGTAATTTGTCCAACGACAATACTATTTTTACTCATTATACGTACATGTATGCATACTTCTTTTTAGCAGTATGCGAACCACACTTTTTTTGTCAACAGGATGTCTGTTTTGATGTTCGAAACATAAGTTTGAGGAACACAAATATCACACCTCAAACCACATCAGCTTGCACCTGCTTGCCCAAATTTGACGTGACACCGGAAAAAATGTTTGTTAGCAGTCCATGTCTCATGTTATAATTACATTTTACTATACATACAACACAGTTATACTAATTATATACCTTTGTGTAGAGAGGTGCAATGGCAACAGAGGAAATGGAACAAAATGACAGTGGGCCAGTTTTTGACCAGACCCCAACTCCTCATGTCAGTATGATAACATGCATATTACATAATGCTTTTTATGATATTAAACTGATTTTTTTAATGTTCAACCACTTACAACCATGTTGCATTTCAGGTTGATACACTCAAAGGTACTACAAACTCTGGATCTGATCCACCACTTACAGAGCAAGAGTGTATCCGTTCTCTGTGGGATTTAATTTGTTCCAAGGACATTGACCAAAGCAGGTACATGTAACCCAAATTACGAATAACGTATTTATAAGTTGGTTCATTTATGAAATAAGAATCTATACCTTTGTTCATCATACAGGGTAGTTATTGATTACGGTGATTACAGTGCAAACTGTATGGATATTTATGAATCTTTCGCGGAGGGTAAATGTCTTGAGGATGTCTTCATGCAGTGTTTCATAGAGTGTGTTCGTGATGATTCTAAAAATCATCGTCGAACTCTGACATCTAACAGATTAATACTTGATGTCAACGTTGGGGTAGGTTCTTCTTCACAGTTATTGTAACTATACACATAATATACTTACACACTCTATTTTTTTTATAGGCTCTGTTAAATTTTGAAGAACAGGAACGTCACAGCAAGAATCCTCAGACGTTTGATCAAAATGTCCTACAGAATTGCTTGCACAACACATTGCCTGCTTTGGTGAATCTGGATAAATGCAAGTCGGTAAGTCCCATTAACATTTTGTTCACAGTTTCATCAGCTCATTAATTGTACATTTTAATTATCATGACTTTACAACAGCAACATGTAACCTATATTTACTTTTCTCATCAACAGATAATGGTACCTATGCTTAGCAGGGGTCATTGGACACTGTATGTGATCAATCTACACCACCGGGTTATACACATTTTAGATTCGAATCCCTATGGTATACAACTTGGTGGCACCGAATGGAAGGACTATCATTATGATCCAATTTATTTAGGTGGCAGGAAATTCCCATGGGCTAGGGTGATAATGAGTAGGCTGAGCAAAGCGTTACAACACGTTTGCCCCAACGCAGAATTTCCTAAGTTTGGTAATTTTCCATTGGATATGCCATCTAACTGCCCAACAATGAGGACAGGGTCAAATGACTGTGGATTTTTTGTGATGAGTTACATGAAATCTTATGATCACAATGCAGGTGTCATATCTTCTTTCAATCAACCAGTAAGTGTCTGTGCTAACTATTTCTATAATCCGGTTGCCATCAGTTGTTCATGTTAGCTATAGACGTGTCTAATGCAAGCTATGCTTTTATTGCAGGACAATTCCCGAGACCTACGTGCTCATGCCCTTCATCAACTCACATTCCATAGCATCAACAAGGCGTTGCCACTTCCATTAGATATCCAGAGATTTATGTTTGCGCGCAATTAGTGAACTATGTCAGATCTAAGCAATGGTGTGGGCAATGTACCGTACTGTGGTATTTTGGCCATTTTGTTCAGTTAACAATTGTAGGAAGCTTCCTTATATGTGCTGTTTTCAGAACAATTGTCATGCTACTTTGTGTTAGGGGTGTTACCCAGGTTCTTTTTGTGAACTTTAGTTGGCTGGATACTTATGGTTATGTCGCGAATATGTGAACATCAGATGTTTTCACTTCTGTGTGCTTTAAATATGATCTGTTTTTATGTTCTGAAGATGTTATATGTATACCTCATTCCTTAATATTACCATCTGTTTATATGCGAGTATCATCCAGGCCATATACGATGTTTCCTACTTCAAATTATGCAACATTAGTAAGCAATATACGCTCTATTTATCAGATTTCAACAACTTTATATCTTAGATTATTCGTATCAGATACAACAGACTACTCGCGCGCCTGACTCACTGCTGTCGTTTATCAACAGTACTGGTATATAGTTTACAAATTATACGATCATCCCACAAGTTATATACGATGTTTTGTAGTTCCAGTTACACAACATTATTAAGCAATATACGCACCATTTATTAGATTTCAATATCCACCTCTATATAAATCAGTTGCCAAACAAGCAAGGTTTATTGTAAAAACAAATTAATCGTATCTCATACAACATTCTAATCACTGTCTGACTCACTACTATCGAACTCATTTGCGTGTTTTTTAGATGTTGTTGTCTCATTCCAATCAGGAGCTTTACTGCCACCCTTGTTCCTAGATCCTGGAGGTCGTCCTCTCTTACGTCCAGCAAGGCTTGCCAACCTTTGTCTATTTTCCTCCATTGACAAACATGTCCTACTGTTGTGACCATCAGCAATTCCACACTTCTGACATTTCCTGGTCATTTTCTTTGTACCTTTTGCTCCCAATTTAATAACCCTTTCTTCACTCCCCTTTATTGTTCTTCCTTTGGGTCTTGAGTTATTTGGTCTTGCCAAGCTTATCCCATCGACTGCAAATTCCAGTTTCTGCAATTCAAAAGTAAATACTTCTCAGCATATAATATTATGTAGTCCAACATACAGTATTTATACCATTATTACCTTTCTGGCATTATCATTTTGTTCACTGACACCACTAACATTCATTATTGCGTGATCATGCAAATTAACCTGTAATTGACAACACATTTTGTTAAGCTCAATCATAACCCAATAACTCAAACGTATAAATCATGTATATGTATAACTGCAAATCAGTAAAGTTGTTAAAGATATTACCTCTTCTAATGGACGTACTGGTATATGTATTTGATCATTGGCCACACCTTGTTCAAGTATAATAGATACGTCTTGAATTTCCTGAAAATTTGGATGAAAGATCATTATACACCATTTACAAATAAACATTAACAATAGTACGATTCAAACCTTGTTATTCCTTTCGTCAAATTCATCATCCTTTTCGTTGTCTCTATTGGCTTCATCATCGTCCTGAGATTTTATTGTTTCACACCTCATCAATATAATATGATTAATAATATGTTACAACATACATATTAAAACATTACATACCTGTATACCATCTCCTCCACTAGTTCCACAAGTTTCCTCAACGTCTATATCTGTTTCCAAACGCGAAAGTACTTCGAGAAGCTCATCCATTACTGTTAGGGCTCTATCATTTCCTGCTTTGGATAAACTAGCATGATGCACTACTTTCATTGCCTTTTTAAGCAATATCTTCTGTCTATATGATTTAGTTTCTCCATCCTTCCCCTTCAAATTCCTATCATCTCTTGAAAACGGAACATCTTGCCTTGCAGAGGTGGTGTATCTTTGTAAAATATATTCTTTCGGTATCCGGTCAATCTGAAGATGCATAAACGCGCGTAGTACATGTACACAGAATAGCCCTATAAAACAATAATGATCTTAAGATTTTGTTCATATGTTTTCAATGTATATATTTACTTTTTAGTACTCCATACCTGTATGTTCCCAATGTTTGCATTCACAAGTATACTTTCCTGCATCTTCATCAGCTGTGACTTTGAATTGGTGCTGTCCCCAAACAATTTTATTCGATCTAGTTGTATGTTGCACTACCCAATCATTTGCACCCCCTTCTTCGTCGTGCATTATCTTGAATGCGGTTGCATATTTCAAAGATTCCTGGAATCTACACATCACAGCCCTTGTGTATGCTCTTGCAACCCTTATCTCAAACATGTATAGCGTGTTCGTTTCCTTTTGACCCTGTGGCATATATAATGCAAATTAGTTTACACTTATATTAAAGTATCAATATACGACATAACAATTTTATCCTCACCATGCTTCCCACTGCTTCTTTTGACTCTTTCATCTTTCTACTGTGTAGAAGTTTCATCATTTGCTTGGCGAATTGATGAAGCGGAGTATTTGCATCAACATGTGCACTTTTGACAAGCCTGTTCATGCTTTCGCTACGCTGTGTAGACAACATTAGACCACAATAATGATTTTTAAAAAAAGCAGGCACCCAATCCTTACGTATTCCATACAGCTTATCCAGAGTACTGTTATCGTGCAGATCAAAATCTTCAAGTAGCATTGACCATGCAGTCTCAAACTCCAACTCAGTCAAAGGATGATGTATTATAGATTGAAACCGTGTCTTAAAGTCCATTTCCTCAAATCTTGCATACAACTCGTTTAGAAAAGGCATATACCTATTTTGCACATGCCATAGACATAAACGATGTATTGTGTGTGGGAAAACCCTCTTGAGGGCTACTGGCATTGCAGGATCTTGATCTGCAAACATATATGACACAATTGTACGAATCTTATTCCATGTTATATAAAGAAAATAATATCTAATTTAAGCCATAGTTGATGTATATACATTTAATTCATTATTATCAGTCGTACCTGTCAGCATCACTCGTGGCCCTTCGGTTCCCATGCATGTTTTGAAGGCGTTGAATACCCATTCAAATGTATCAACAGTTTCATCCCCCAACAATGCGAAAGCAAATATAGTGCAATGTAGGTGGTGATTTGAACCAACAAACATACCTAGTGGTTTTTCATACAGATTAGTCTTATGTGTTGTGTCAAATGTAACCGCATCACCAAAATCAATGTAATCCCCTTGCTGGCTTGCATGTGACCAAAATATGCTTAAAATCTTGCCTTCTTTATCCAATTGGAAGTCAGAGAAAAATTGTGGATTATCCTTTTTGCAGGATGCAAAAAAGGATAGTAGTTTTGCCACATCATTTGCATTTCTTTCTCGTTGCTTTGCCTTTTTCCTGAAATTATTGTGAAAATTTAGCATTAGGCAGAAACAACAACCAGCATATATCATTTATGTATTTCAATCGGAACATATCATAAACTTACAGGTTATACATGTCCTGTGCTGTTACAGGCACACTCTCAGGACCACCGTGCATTTCTGATACATAATCCATAATACAATGTTGCGGGATTCGACTCTCTTGCATTGAACTTATGAACTCCATGTATTCAAGATCATGCGTCTTGTTGCATTGTAATTGATTCTTTTCGGTATCCTTTTTAAAAAATTCATGATTATGATCCAAGTGCAACAGATCAATACGCACTGATATAACTGTCTCTTTTGCATCATCATAAATTTTTTTAAGTTTCATACCGGCCTTGCATTGTGTCCGTTTCGAACTGGTACTACGTACCTTTGGGTTTGATATTCCCCTTACTGATCTTTTGCCTTCCATCGAGCAATTCAACCACTTACAATTTTTCCGTTCCCTATACTTTTTCAATGGAAATCCAACTTCATATGCATACCTACTATAAAATTTATATGCTTCATCCACCCCACTGAATGTCATACCAACTTTAGGTACTAATCTCGGATCAATTGTAACTTCCTGTGCAAAAAATATAAATTGTATCATCTATGGTACCCTACATATTTTTATGTTGTATGTAGATCATAACAATTTTTAGCCAAAAGTTTCACAGTGTATGCACAATATAAATACTGAATGTCACACCATCTCTAGCTGCCTTATACTGTATACAATTCAACGTACAATACTGAAAATTCAAATCAGTTCAATATTACTTACATGTCTCTGCAGAATCACTGGTGTGTCCTGTTCATGATCACCAATAGTACGCATAGTATTAAGGTGCTGTCCTCCTTCAGTTACTGTCATCCTTGATGCCTCAAATATGGTCTGTTCATCAACCCCTGGGGCCCTCAAAGCTGCCGGTGGAGTAATTGCGTCTACAGCAGTAGCTGATTCTGTATGCGTAATTCCATCTGACGCTAACTGGTACCCTCCTTGTTCTTCTTCCTGCACCATTGTTACGATATCCAAACATTGATTTTGTCTACGAACAGACGTCGGCGTCGCATACTCACTTATGGTCTTGTTTCCCCATGGCGCCGCCATCTTCCAGATCAAAATCGCCCTTCACCCAGCAGCGGACTATCAAATGATGCGTACTCTCCACTTTTCTGGAAGATTATGATTTTTTTCCCTGTACCAAGCGTATATCCAATATCGTGGACGCATATTTCACGGCGCATATCCATTACCCGCTTAATTTTAAGATCGTGGCCGCGCTGATCGTGGGCGATCTGATCGGGGGAGTAACAGTCATCTATGCAATGTTATGAATACATTTATGGTGTCGTAACTGTCTGTTTAAATGCGCTTCCCCCTTTTACGGGTTACACGTCACCGATCCACGTACGAACACGTGGCCCACGTTGGTTTACGCATATTTGTACAAGCTATTATACTTGCATAACTGTACTGCATTAAAACGGGCCGCCTGGATCGATCCATTCGGTTCGACCACGTTCGGCTCGTCTGGCTGGGGCTCCGCGCACCTATATAAAGCCCAGGGCTTCCATTACCAACGCCATATATATATATATATATATATATATATATATATATATATATATATATTGACACAGTACCATATATATTTTGGGGAGCAGCCGCTTTCCCCCTCCTCGTTCGCCTGTTTCATCATTCGGGGTCTATGCAAACGCACAGCACGCACGCCAAACACCAAAAGTATGCAAAGGCAAGGAAGTACTTTTATCTCTGGGTACGTTGCTTGCGCCATCATCATGCCATGGAGGTTGTTGTTGCAATAAGTTTGTATGCGCCAGCATGCATGCAGACGTATGCAGATCGATGCATGGATGTATGTACACTGCACGCCTCGGTGCAGTGCTCTCGAATCCCAAGCAGCCAACATGAACTAGTGCCTACGGCCATGTGTGTCGACCTATTATTACTCTCGCTCTCGTCGTGCGCTTTACGTACGTCCGTTGGCAGGGTAATTCACAAGCTAAAGTTGAATGGATTATTTCGCTGTAAACTGATGGACTTGCATTTGCGCGACACAACGACGGCATAGTTAGTAATAGTATACGACGTGTACGTACGTGTGTGTGATACAACGACGTGTACGTGTGTGTGTACGTGCTACGGCATAGTAATTGTTAATGATTCGTTTCGTATCATAATTAAGCGAGCCTAGCTATTCTCCGTCGAGCAATCATCATTTCGGCCAAGACGAAGACGCCGCCCGCCTACGTGGAAAGCCGGGAGACAAGCTTACTAAGGGGGTGTTTGGTTGCCCCTGCTAAAGTTTAGCTCGGGTCACATCAAGCGTTTGACTTTCAAATAGGAGTATGAAATATAGACCCAACCAACTGGACTAGATTCGTCTCGTCTTTTAATCTTCGGCTGACAAATTAGTTTTATAATCCGACTACATTTAATATCCGGAACGGAGGTTCAAACATTCGATGTGATAGGGGCTAAAGTTTAGTTTGAGGTAACCAAACACCCCCTAATTGAGGAAGGCTCTCTACGACGTCGTTTCACACAGAACCGAGTGACGGTCGACTGCCTGCCTTGTGTTGTCTGAATGACAACAACACAACGCTCCATCCATAACCGGCTTAACAACCCGACGTTCCTGACGACGGTCTATGCTTTTGGAAAGGGATCTTTTTTTTTTGAGAGAGAGAGAGAGAACCAGAAAGAAAGAAAGAGAGTATATATACTAGTTGTTTTTTTTCCCTCTTGGCTACAACAAACTAGTAGTACGTACTGATTGTAGGAACGTTCTGGTTACGAATTGGGAGTGCTGTTTATTAGCGGGCGGTCAGCGGCAAAATCATTTTGGCGGAACTCCAATCAGGAGAAACGAAAGCCCGCGGCCTCCATCGAGCGCGATTCTGAACCTCCAACGCACTCCATGGCATGGCATGGCATGCCAGCAGTCTGACCTTTTTTTTTTTATCTGACGCCGGCCGCGCGCTGTAACTTTTCTCTCCTGTACACGGTATTCAGACGTTGGAGGAGCAGCAGCGGCACAGACGTCTTTCTCCCGGCGATGTGCAGCACACATTTCACTCAAGAGTCAAGTCTGCCACACACACACACACATGTACACTCGCCTAGTCGCCTTTCGCTCTGGCCGATGCAATCATCCAGCTCCCCTGAAGTGACCCATCAGCCCGTGCCCGGCGCGCGACGCTCCACAACTCCACTCCAACACATCAAGCTAGCCTGCTCCCTGCGCATTTCTCGGGTGCCGGAGCCGATTGAAACCCCCTGAGATCGACGCCGATCGAGAGGCGGCCGGGGCCAATTGAAAAAAGCCAGCCGGCGGGAAGGACGCATTGCGGTTTTAATCAGGCGGGCCTGCGAGGCTACGTACACCGCCACCTCTGACCTCTGCGCCGAGCAATGCCTCTCTCTGCGGGACGGAGCGGCGGAAGAAAGAAGAAAAGGTGCGTGCCATGCGTGCTCAGTTGCCAGTGAGTCCAAGGTAATGGCTAATGAATGTATCGCCGCTGCCGGATGCGGAGACGAGACGAATACCAGCTTTTGATCAGGAAAGGAGGGCGAGGCTGGCTTGCCACGCTCGTGATGATTATACCACCCTAGCCTGGTGCAGGGACAGACGTACGGCCAGTGCTCAGTGCTCCTGGCGCCAGCGAGCTCCACCTCCACTCCACACTGACTTTACGTTACGTTTCGTTGCTGCGGCACACGTAGTATATACGATATGATTCTGGCTTTCGGATCTTTTCCCCCCATTGTATTGTAGTAGGGGTCTGTTCATTCTACGCCGTTGCTTTTTTTTTTCCAGGTGTGGTCAAAGGCACTCTTCGAGTTCGAGCCGCCGTGTAGCTGGAGACTGCAGCTCCCATCGTGAGGAACAGAGGAACTAACAGTCCCTGATGCAGCAGCTGCACCGCATGGTTGCCGTCGCAGCAGCTGCTGCTGCTGTCTTTTCCAAGGAATTTTTTTACGCTGCTCCAACAGTGCCGACATTGTCATGCGACGGTCACCGCACGTCAGTGTTTTCACACCCATCGTCAGTGTCACTCCACGTCGACTAGTAGGAGTATCCCATAGCCGCTCGACGCATGACGGGGCTCCGGACTCCCTGCACCTACTATACACTACACATCTCCTGTCATGGCTTTCAGCGTCACCACGCCAGTAAACTTCCGTGCTACTACTGCTCTCTCACTCATCGCTGATCTAATCTCTGTTTAAATCTCCAGCGCTAAAAAACAGTGGTAACTTCGACTTCACTGCTCTAGCACCAACGTGTCCTGTCTTGTCACTCGTGCCGTGCGTGCCTCGCTGCCTGTGGAGCGTGAGGGGTGCCAAGTATACCAAGGCACTATTGGGCCTGGCCTACAGGGGTTGTCCTTTCGGCCCGTTTGGACTTGCGGAGATAGGGCCCGCGAATCCGATAGCTGAGATCTTGGGACGGCAGGCCGGGGCCCGCGCTCCCCTCGTGGACACGTACATGGGCCCTCCAGTGCCGACCGAGCTGCGTAATCCTCTCTCTCTCTCTCACTCAATGATGGCTACGCGGCAACGTGGCCCGCCCAACCCCATCATAATGTCCTGCGACTAATCATGGCATGGCGCCTCCTCCTCCTCCTCCTCCTCCTCTTTCACTGCCTGCGCTGCACTGCAATCTGTGCTACTGCGCGCTCCACAGGTGCGACCGTTTCCCATCAGTATTGTATATCTGTACTTGTGTTTCTAACCAATAGATCATAGTGCATATATGGACTGGGGAAATGGAGTGGTCAACATTTTAAATGCCTTATTATATACGTTGGCACTCACATGCAATAATGTTAACACGTAATGGCGTGTACGAAATGTTGAGCCAGAACAAAACTTTTTAGAAGGTCTTAAGGACTTGTTTGAGAGCTAGGATAATAAAAAGAATTGAGAATGATAGAATCTCTCACTATTCAATTTTGAATAGCGAGAGATTCAGCCTCCCAGTCACCTTCATTACACTTGCTTTTAAACAAGTCTATTATATTTGTGATTGGAAGAAGAAATCGATAACAAAATTACATATGTTGGTTTATCATTCGGCTACCAAAGAATTAAGGCTTTGTTTGGGTAAAGAGGGATTGAACTAGATTGAGGCCTTGTTCGTTTGCGTCGGATTGCATCCGGAATCGTTTCAGCCAATCAAAGTTTATATAAATTAGAGAAGCAATCCGGCCGGGAATTGTTCCAGCCCACCAATCCGACACAAACGAACAAGGCCTGAGGTGTATCGAAAGGGATTGAAAGAAAAATTAGTTTATATTACACTTTAATACACCACGTACCACCTCAATTCACTTCAATCTAAGATTACTCAAACAAGTCCTAATGGAATACGCCTCGCGGTATGTACATCGCTGAAGGACCTGCAGTCGAAGGGATGTCGTTCGTCTCTCCCGGCCGGAGCGCTAGCTCCCCCGTCTCCTCTGCCTCCTCGGCTAGCGGTGTGCAATGCCCCTAGTCCTGTGCGAGAGCGAGGGACCCCACCGCGCTGGTGGAAAAAGAGCTGCCCTCGCTATGGCGATGGTTCGGGTACCTGCCCTGCTGGGTCCGATGGTTGTGGGGATTGTGGAGCAAGCCAGGTGGTGAAGTCCTTGCCTCTGGTCCAAGAGAATCCGTGGAGGAAGAGGGGGCAACTCTGGCTCCTCCCGTCTTCAGCCGAACCACCCCCAAGATACTAAGATACTCTAGGGTTCATCGGGGCGAATCGGACTCTGCTACCCTTGTATGGATTCGTCGAGATCTTTGGGCTTCTAAGGAGTTTGGTATAGAGGATTGATTCCCGGTTGGTGCCAATGATCGCTGGTCTGATCCTCCTCATAAATTCAATTGGTGAAGAGCGTGAAACTTTCTCTCAAGTGGTGAAGAAGATGGCGTCTCGTGGTGGAGGAAATAGGGGGTTCAGGCCTCGTCTTTCATATGGAGATTGGAGTAGCTGGGGTTCGTGGAATCAGTACCAATTCCCAACGCCACAAAATTTGTTTCATCATCCTCCCCCACCTCCTCCTCCATATGGATTTTACCCTCAACCTCCTCCAAATAATTTTCACCCAAGACCACATCAACAGCAGAATCCAAGAGACTTCAGATCTGATCTGCGACCTCGTGGGCAGAACTTTAGGAGTTCGAGGGGTAAGATTCATTTTGCTCAGAAAGTCAGAATAATTAAGGCCTTGTTTGGAAGCAAGAGTAATAGAGGAGATTAAGGAATAGAATCTCTCACTATTATTCAATTTTGAATAGTAAGGAATTTTAGTCCTCATCATTCGACTTGTTTCTAAACAAGCCTTAATTGTATTTACGGTTGGAAGAAGAAATCGATAGCAAAAATATATATGTTGGTTTATTATACATGGTAGTTTAAGGTGGTATTTAAATATATTAGGGGGGTGTTTGAATGTACTAAAACTAATAGTTAGCCACTAAAATTAGTTGAGACATCCAAACACCCCTAGCTAATAGTTGAACTATTAGCTATTTTTAGTAAATTAGTTAATAGTTAGGTAGTTATTTGTTAGCTAGCTAATTCTACTAATAATTTTTAGCCAACTAACTATTAGTTTTAGTGCATTCAAACACCCCCTAGATCTAATAGTTAGCTACTAAAATTAGCTAAATATATCAAACATGCTAGCTAATACTTCAACTATTAGCTACTTTTAGAGTATCTATTAGTATCTATTAGCTAGCTAATTTCACTAGCAATTTTTTAACCAACTATCTATTAACAATACTCTAGTACATTGAAACACCCCCTAAATTTCAGCGAGCCCACGTGACCTTGGCGTAAACTCATGCATGTCAGCATGCCACCACAGTCACAGCAGTGTGGCGCATAAACAAGCATCGGTCATGACAAGCACTTAAGCTAGATTTCCAGCGAGCCCACGTCCCCTGTCTGTCGGGTGGTCACTTCGCTTAAGATCTCTCATTATCGATAGATAATCAGTGCAGCTTTATTGCTGATCCCATCCATATGCATGCGCTTAGCATATGCATGATTGCTGGTTGTGTACATCATGCACGCTGGAGTGGACGCAGATTGGCCTTGCGGTTGCGGCTAGCTATAGCGATACCGATCGGGAATAATCATGCTCCTAGTTGTCGGTACGACCGACTAGAGGAATGTAAATGTTCATGTGTCAAGACAAACAGCTGGGACGATTGCTACGTGTGCATTGCATGCACACTGCTCACCCGATATGATCCGGTACGTCATTGTACACGCCACTGCGCAGCATGTAGATTATTCGGTAATGAATTGCTATATAAATAAATAAATGAGTGTTCCGACCAAAGTTTAGCTACTGTATTACTGACGCTATAGCTGTACTAATTTGTTTGCCACTGATCTTTAACTTTTCAGTTCATCTATATATATTAAATGCTCGTTATTACTACCTGAAAACTCGATCCACTTCTTCACTGATCGTCGGACAAATTAAAGGGCAGTCAGGAATCAATTTTATTACGTCCAACGTTAGTTAATGACCTGCTTCTGTATATATAAAATAATAACAATAACAATCCGAAACACAATGCAATATCCAACTTTAATTTGTTTGACACAGCACCTGGGGAAGCATTGCAAGTTCGCAGAGGTCCTAGGCTCAACACCCGTCTTCTAGGAGAGCATTATATTAGTCGGGGAACAAACAACTAGAGTGGAATAGCCTAGAGTAGCTAATAATGTACATCATCCAGCACGACCCTAAGGTGTACTACGAAATGATATGATGATCTCGATCGGTACGTTAGTTCTTGTTCTCTGTTTGTGTGTAGTCGGCAACGGCAAGGCAAGCACCACTGGACGATCCATGCAAAGTGCATGCATGAGCACAGCCTCGCGTACGTTACCGTTTGTCATTGCACCGATTGGCAGCAGCGCAGGGTGTCGATCCGTCACTTCTTCATGCACACACGACGATTGACGATCCGATCGCGAAAAGGCTCTGCTATAGAGCTTAGCTATAGCTAGCTATATAGCTAGATCGTCAGCCGAGAGGCGCGACACCCATTCATGCACCTGTGCGTTGGTCCGTGCATATGCATGTGTGATTAGCACCGCGCGTCCGCGCAAGCATGCATGTGGGATGCTGATCGATCGGGCTGGGGGGGGAATAAGAGGGTGGCGGGTGGCGTACAAACGCAACGGAACGCGAGCTTGACCCCTCCGCTGCCCCGGCCGTGCCCGGCGACAAGAGGATGCGCCCAGCGCCGCCCGACGCGCGCCCCTGTCCGCCGCGCCTAGCTCCCGGCCCCGGCCTGTGCATTGGAAACCAACCAAGGGTTGTTGTAGTAGCTGTCGTCGTCGTCGTCGTCCCACTACAGCACTACTCCCACATGCATGATGCATGCCCACTGCCGGGTCGATCGCTCGGGCCGCATGTAGGGGAGTGACGGACAGAGACAGACAGACAGACAGATCGATCGCGACGGTACGTACACGTACTTGCACTGACATCGTACTGTGCTTTTCGTGGATAGGAACGGCCCTCGAGTCGACGCGCCTTCATGCACCTACCGCACCTAGCTTCTGGTTGTCAATTCCATCGGTAAGTGTGATATATCTTAGGCTATCCTGACTCAAACAACTCTAAATTTCTACCTTTGTCAGAAAAATTCTTTATCATATATCATAATTCTTGGTAGTTATATTTACTCTATATCTCAACTCTAAATCAACTACAATACATATATTATATCACTTTTTAAATCTCTTTCGTACACATGTTATCCGTGTGCATTGTATAGTGCCGCCCGCACATACGCTGGATTGTGCAGTTTGTGCGCTTATACGGTAAGAGCATCTCCAACAATGCCTTAAACTAGTGCCTCAAATTGAAATATAGGGCTCTACACAAGAAAAACCACTCCAACAGTGCCTCAATTCAATAAATTTTGTCAAAAAACTATAGGGCACCTTCTCAAGTGCCTCAAATATACTACACCGTAGTGGGCTGCCCTATAATCTAGATTTAGGGCTTTACTGTTGGAGTGAAGTGTTTTGTTGGTGCCCTAAATTCTATAAAATTTACTTATTTTTAAATTATAAGGCATTTTTATAGGTCACGTTGTTGGAGATGCTCTAAGATAGAGTAGCGCTCGAGTTCACGGCTGCAACTAAGCTTTAAAGAGAGGAGGCGATGTCCAATTTTTTTTTCTTCTAGGACTTGTTGAAGATTTTACACATTTAATTGCCAGAAAAAGGTTACAAAGTTCATCATCTTATATAATATAGTTGAAATAGTTACTTGTTTTGTTTAAATTTCTTTAATTGTATGGTTGATTGTGTAATTTAGAAAAAAAATAGGGAGTTCGTCCTCTCACATGTGCTGTAACATACTAACATGTATGGAGGTAACATAATTTAGGAAAAATCATAGTAGTGAAAAAGGATGATGGAAGTAAATTTTTAAAATTAAGTTTATAAAAGATCGTGTCAACATTTTTTTAATATAAATAATGCATATGTAACAATCAATGGATGTATAACATGGATCAACGCTTGAAAGGATATATTAAAGGCATTCAATATTGTTCCAATACGACCGAGGGACACAAACAAATGAGTTTCATGTGTGTTGTCCATAGAACGAGAGAAAGCATAGTCTTTAGAAATGGATTTGGTGGCCATCCTGTACCGAGTGAAGATGGAAAGGCACCAATGTGGAAGAAGAACTCGATATTTTCGGTATCTACCTTACTACAAAGCATTAGATATTTGTCACGCAATCGACGTGATACACCTCACAAAGAATATTTACGCTAACATACTTGATTTCTTAGGCACGTGTGGGAAGGACAAAAATACACTAGAATCATGTGAGGACTTGAAAGCTATGAAACAACGAGAGGGCATGCACCTAGAAGAGAGGGATGAAGGACAACATTATCTAGATCCTGCTAGTTACACTCAACAAGAAAGAGAAGGACATCGTGTTTGAATTCTTGAATAGTATGAAAATTCTAGCTAGTTACTTCTCTAATATAAAAAGCTAAAAATATGAAGAAGAAGAAATTTTTACATATAAAGTCTCATGCCTATAATGTGCTAATGATATAGTTGCTTTTGATATTGATGAGGGGTGTCATTCCAAATAATGTTACGAAAATAATAAAAAAGTTATGCACTTTTCTAAATGTAGTGCCACAGAAGGTTATCAATCCATGGAACCTAGATAGGTTATAGAATGACATTATGTAATGCTTGGTGAAAGGAATATGTGCCATAGGGCCATTTCTACCTGTTTTGGTGATTAAGTGTCCAACACCATATTGGACTAACTACTTTGATATGAGTATGTAACACCCCGTCCCACTCCCAGACCAGCGGTACTTACTCGTGATAGCTCTTTAGGATCATATATTGTTCCCACATACCAACACAAGTCTTTTGTGCGCACTTTATCCTCACTCATGTGCACCCGAGAAAACTTTCCGGTCGGTCACCCATCCTAAATTGCTCTAAGCTAAGCACACTTAACTTGGAGGTTCTTTCGAGATATGCTTCCGAAAAAGAAGATACACCTTGTTGGTATGAGTACACTATTGATTCTATTAAGCCTTGGGCCAGGATATCACCATCCACCGGGGCCAGGATATCATAATTCACCCCCTTAGAAGACCGACGTCCTCGTTGGTCAACCCTAATCCAGAAATGTCCCCTCTTAGCCACGTATGTGTGTCTAGTGTCGTCATATGCCATGTCATGTGACCACTCTGGGCCCACATGCGCCATGTGCCATATACTCGAACCCCTAACCCACACACGCCCATGAAACCACAAGGGTCGGCTCTGATACCACTTGTAATACGTCGTCCACTCTCGGACCGACGATACTTACTCCTTGCAGCTCTCTAGGGTCTGGCATCACAATAAACAACAACATCACTAAATTTGGCACCCTAAAATCAATTGCTATATCACAATAAACAACAACATCACACTAAATTATACCGGGGTGGGGCAGGAGCGATGTGGAGGCGCGGTGTGGCTATGGCGTGGAGGAGCAGAGTGGCAGCACCAGCGTGGAGGAGTGGGGCACGGCTCTAGGTGGCCCTGATGCTCTTAACCAGGCCGACGTTTTTTTCCTATAGTGACTAGTTCAAGTAAATTGAAGGAACAAAATCCAAATGAGCAAAACTGGAGGCCAAAGGTACAACTATGGGTAAAACATGAGGTTAAGTGTTTGAATAAGTTACAGATACCCTATACTATGTTTCAAGCACTTTGTTTTGGCTACTAACTCATTTCTTCAAGAAAAGTGCATTTTGGACTTGCTTTTGGGCATATTGCAAATCCCGGAGAAAACCAGAGAAAGAAGTATGGTTCCCACACTTAGTCAATTTGATTAGGTACTAATAATGTTTATCTAAGTTATAGAGAACCCCCAAAGACAGTCAAAAGGTTTTGGAAGATGGGATCAAAAGAGCCATTCTTGGTCTGGTCTGGGCTGCACCGGACTGGGTTCATGTGACCTGACCGTTCTGCTCAGTTTCGCGAATTTTATTATAAAATTCATTGGACCGTGAATAGTACCGGTTTAGTATGCACCAGACCGCTTCTCCAACGGTCAACTTCGACACATGCCTAGCGCCAACAACTAGCTGATGTGGCCCACGGTCGACTGGCGCACTGAACAAGTCTGATGCCATGCAGCTAAGGAAAGCACAAGATCAGATCCCGGACTAGGGCGCATGGACCTGTTCCAGTGTCTCCACAGATAGCCTAGATCTACAACTTTCTGAGGAAGGAGGCAACGACTCCTAGGCCACTTGGGGCTATAAATAGAGCCCCTAAGCACCTCCATTCAGTAACCAAGTAATCCAAGAGCACAACAACACTTTGACACTCTCCAACAAAGTGTTCTAGTGATTTAGTGAGATTCGAGTGACATTTCTGAGTTGTTCTTGCGTCTTTCTGACTTTGTCAACTCGTGATCTTCTTTCTTGCGTGTGTTGCTACGATTTGCTCTTTTGTGTGTACTATGTCTCCCTACCTTACTCCAAGTTGTAACTCTGATCTTTTGTAAGTGAAAGTCGCCTAGAGGGGGTGAATAGGCAAATCTGAAATTTATAAACTTTAAGCACAACTACAAGCTGGGGTTAGCGTTAGAAATATAATTGAGTCCAAAAGAGAGGGCGAAAACAAATCACAAGCAAATGAAGAGTGTGACACGGTGATTTGTTTTACCGAGGTTCGGTTCTTGCAAACCTACTCCCCGTTGAGGTGGTCACAAAGACCGAGTCTCTTTCAACCCTTTCCCTCTCTCAAACGGTCACCTAGACCGAGTGAGCTTCTCTTCTCAATCAATTGGGACACTTAGTCCCCACAAGGACCACCACACAATTGGTGTCTCTTGCTTTGATTACAAAGATGTCAAGAACAAGAATGGGGAAGAAGAAAAGCGATCCAAGCACAAGAGCTCAAAAGAACACGACAAAAACTCTCTCTTCTACTCACTATTGCTTTGAGTGGAATTGGGACTTGGAGAGATTTTGATTCACTCTAATTGTGTCTTGTATTGAATGCACTAGCTCTTGTATTGAATGTGTTGGCTGAAAAACTTGGATGTCTTGAAGTGTGGTGGTTGGGGGGTATTTATAGCCCCACCCACCAAAATGGCCGTTGGGGGAGCTCTGCTGTCGACGGGCGCACCGGACAGTCCAGTGCGCCATCGGACACTGTCCGGTACGCCAGCCATGTCACCCAACCGTTAGGGTTCGACTGTTGGAGCTTCTGACAGCTGGGCCACCGGACAGTCCGGTGGTGCACCGGACAGGTTTTGTTCACTGTCTGGTGCGCCTTCTGGCGCCTGCTCTGACTTCTGCGCGCAGGTGCGCACTGTTCACTGTTCATTTGCAGACGACCGTTGGCACTGTAGCCGTTGCTCTCGCTGGCACAACGGACAGTCCAGTGCTACACCGGACAGTCTGGTGAATTATAGCGGAGCGGCAATTTCTGAAACCCGAGGCTGAGGAGTTTGAGTTGATCCACCTTGGTGCACCGGACACTATCCGGTGGCACACCAGACAGTACGGTGCGCCAGACCAGGGCAGCCTTTGGTTTCTTGCTCCTTCTCTTTTTGAACCCTTTCTTTTATTTTGTATTGGTTTGTTGTGAACCTTTGGCACCTGTGGAACATATATTCTAGAACAAACTAGATAGTCCAATTGTTTGTGTTGGGCAATTCAACCACCAAAATTATTTAGGAAAAGGTTTGACCCTATTTCCCTTTCAATCTCCTCCTTTTTGGTGATTGATGCCAACACAAACCAAAGCAAATATATAAGTGCAGAATTGAACTAGTTTGCATAAGGTAAGTGCAAAGGTTGCTTGGAATGAAACCAATATTATTTCTACTAGATATGCATGGATGATTTTCTTCTTATTTAACATTTTGGACCACGCTTGCACAACTAGTTTTGTTTTTGCAAATTCTTTTCAAAAACCTTTTGCAAGTAGTCAAAGGTATATGAATAAGATTGTGAGAAGCATTTTCAAGATTTGAAATTTTCTCCCCCTGTTTCAAATGCTTTTCCTTTGACTTAAACAAAACTCCCCCTCAATAAAATTCTCCTCTTAGTGTTCAAGAGGGTTTTTGATACTCAATTTTTGTAAGGGATTATACCAATTTGAAAACTTCTTTTAAAAACTTTTTGAAATTGGTGGTGGTGTGGTCCTTTTGCTTTGGGCTAATACTTTCTCCCCCTTTGGCATAAATTGCCAGAAACGGATACTTGTGAGTGAAATATAAGCCCTTTTTACTTTCTCTCCCCCTTTGGCAAACAATATATGAGTGAAGATTATACCAATGGAGAGATGGCGAAATACCGGCAAAGAGTAGATAATACCGATGGAGTTGAGTGGAAGCGTCATCTTTGCCGAATACTCCATTTCCCTTTCAATTCTATGACTAAGCATGAGAATACACTTGAAAACACATTAGTCATAGACATAAAAGAGATATGATCAAAGGTATAGAAATGAGCTATGTGTGCAAAGTATTAATCAAAATTCCGAGAATCAAGAATGTTTAGCTCATTCCTAAGTTTGGTAAAGGTTTTCTCTTCTAGTGGTTTGGTAAAGATATCAGCTAATTGTTCTTTGGTGTTAATATAGGCTATCTCGATATCCCCCCTTTGTTGGTGATCTCTCAAAAAGTGATACCGAATGGCTATGTGCTTAGTGCGGCTGTGTTCAACGGGATTATCCGCCATGCGGATTGCACTCTCATTATCACATAGGAGAGGGACTTTGCTAAATTTGTAGCCAAAGTCCCTATGGGTTTGCCTCATCCAAAGTAATTGCGCGCAACAATGGCTTGCGGCAATATACTCGGCTTCGGCGGTAGAAAGAGCTACTGAGTTTTGTTTCTTTGAAGCCCAAGACACCAGGGATCTTCCCATGAACTGACAAGTCCCTGATGGGCTCTTTCTATCAATTTTACACCCTGCCCAATCATCATCTGAATATCCTAATAAATCAAAAGAGGATCCCTTGGGGTACCAAAGACCAAACTTAGGAGTATAAACTAGATATCTCAAGATTATTTTCATGACCCTAAGGTGAACTTCCTTAGGATCGGCAAGGAACCTTGCACACATGCATACGAAAAGCATAATATCCGGTCGAGATACACATAAATAGAGTAAAGATCCTATCATCGACCGGTATACCTTTTGATCTACGGATTTACCTCCCGTGTCGAGGTCGAGATGCCCATTTGTTCCCATAGGTGTCTTGATGGGCTTGGCATCCTTCATCCCAAACTTGGTGAGTATGTCTTGAATGTACTTCGTTTGGCTAATGAAGGTGCCCTCTTAGAGTTGCTTCACTTGAAATCCTAAGAAATATTTCAACTCTCCCATCATTGACATCTCAAATTTTTGAATCATGATCCTACTAAACTCTTCGCATGTAGATTTGTTAGTGGACCCAAATATGATATCATCAACATAAATTTTGCATACAAACAAATCGTTTGCAATAGTTTTAGTGAATAAAGTAGGATCGGCTTTACCGGCTTTGAAGCCATTAGTGATAAAGAAATCTCTTAGGCATTCATACCATGCTCTTGGGGCTTGCTTGAGCCCATAAAATGTCTTAGAGAGTTTGTAAACATGATTAGGGTACTCACTATCTTCAAAGCCAGAAGGTTGCTCAACATAGACCTCTTCCTTGATTGGTCCATTGAGGAAGGCACTCTTCGACTTGTGAATAACCCTTGGCCACAAGTCGTGCTTTGTTCCTTATCACCACACCATGCTCATCTTGCTTGTTGCGGAATACCCACTTGGTACCTACAACATTTTGGTTAGGACGTGGAACAAGATGCCATACCTCATTCCTCGTGAAGTTGTTGAGTTCCTCTTGCATTGCCAACACCCAATCCGAGTCTCTTAGTGCATCCTCTACCATGTATGGCTCAATAGAGGAAACAAAAGAGTAATGTTCACAAAAATGAGCGACACGAGATCGAGTGGTTACCCCCTTATGAATATCGCCGAGGATGGTGTTCATGGGGTGATCTCGTTGTATCGCTTGGTGGACTCTTGGGTGTGGCGGTTTTGGATCTTGTTCATCTTCCTTGTCTTGATTATTGGCATCTCCCCCTTGATCATTGTCCTCCTCTTGAGGCAGCTCATCCTCTTGATCTTCATTCTCATCATCTTGAGCTTGATCCTCATTTTGAGTTGGTGGAGATGCTTGTGTGGAAGATGAAGGTTGATCTTATGCTTGTGGAGGCTCTTCAGATTCCTTAGGACACACATCCCCAATGGACATATTCCTTAGCGCGATGCACAGAGCCTCTTCATCATTTAGCTCATCAAGATCAACTTGCTCTACTTGAGAGCCATTAGTCTCATCAAACACAATGTCACAAGAAACTTCAACTAGTCCAGTGGACTTGTTAAAGACTCTATATGCCCTTGTGTTTGAATCATAACCAAGTAAAAAGCCTTCTACAGCCTTAGGAGCAAATTTAGATTTTCTACCTCTTTTAACAAGAATAAAACATTTGCTACCAAAGACTCTAAAATATGAAACATTGGGCTTTTTACCGGTAAGGAGTTCATAAGATGTCTTCTTGAGGATTCGGTGAAGGTAAAGGCGGTTGATGGCGTAGCAAGCAGTGTTGATTGCTTCCGCCCAAAACTGGTCCGAAGTCTTGTACTCATCAAGCATGGTCCTTACCATGTCAAGTAGAGTTCTATTCTTCCTCTCCACTACACCATTTTGTTGTGGTGTGTAGGGAGAAGAAAACTCATGCTTGATGCCCTCCTCCTCAAGGAAGCCTTCTATTTGTGAGTTCTTGAACTCCGTCCCATTGTCGCTTCTAATCTTTTTGATCCTTAAGCCGAACTCATTTTGAGCCCATCTCAAGAATCCCTTTAAGGTCTCTTGGGTTTGAGATTTTTCCTACAAAAAGAACACCCAAGTGAAGCGAGAATAGTCATCCACAATTACAAGACAATACTTACTCCTGCCGATGCTTATGTAAGCTATCGGGCCGAATAAATCTATGTGGAGTAGCTCAAGCGGCCGGTCAGTCGTCATGATGTTCTTGTGTGGATGATGGGCACCAATTTGCTTCCCTGCTTGACATGCGCTACAAACCCTATCTTTCTCAAAATGAACGTTGGTTAGTCCCAAAATGTGCTCTCCCTTTAGAAGCTTGTGAAGATTCTTCATTCCAACATGTGCTAGTCAGCGATGCCAGAGCCAGCCCATGTTAGTCTTAGCAATTAAACAAGTATCGAGTTCAGCTCTATTGAAATCAACTAAGTATAGCTGACCCTCTAACACTCCCTTAAATGCTATTGAATCATCACTTCTTCTAAAGACAGTAACACCTAAATCTGTAAAAACACAGTTGTAACCCATTTTGCATAATTGAGAAACAGAAAGCAAATTGTAATCTAATGAATCTACAAGAAAAACATTGGAAATAGAATGGTTAGGTGATATAGCAATTTTACCAAGTCCTTTGACCAAACCTTAATTTCCATCCCCGAATGTGATAGCTTTTTGGGAATCATGGTTTTTCTCATAGGAGCAGAACATCCTTTTCTCTCCAGTCATGTGGTTTGTGCACCCGCTATCAATGATCCAACTTGAGCCCCTAGATGCATAAACCTACAAAACAAGTTTAGGCCTTGTTCTTAGGTACCCAAACGGTCTTAGGTCCTTTGACATTAGAAACAAGCACCTTGGGCACCCAAACACAAGTCTTTGAGCCCTTGTGCTTGGCCCCAACATATTTGGCAACTACTTTGCCTAATTTGTTAGTTAGCACATAAGATGCATCAAAAGTCTTAAATGAAATAATTGGCTCATTTGATGCAATAGGAGATTTCTTTTTAGGCAATTTAGCACGAGTGGATTGCCTAGAACTAGATGCCTCACTCTTATACATAAAAGCATGATGTGAGCCAGAGTGAGACTTCCTAGAGTGAATTCTCCTAATCTTATCCTCAGGATAACCAGCAGGATATAAAATATAGCCCTCGTTATCCTGAGGCATGGGAGCCTTACCCTTAACAAAATTTGACAATCTTTTAGGGGCATTAAGCTTGACATTGCTTCCCTATTGGAAGCCAATGCCATCCTTAATACCTGGTGAAAGCATCTAGGCCCCTGGTTGGTTTTAGTGATTAATGACAACGTATTGTTATATGTGACTAACGTGTGTTTTGCAGAGACAAATGGTAAGTTAGGTCGCATTACAGGTAGAAGTACTACAACGGTGAAAACAATCCCGGAAATAAGAACTCGAAGCGGCGGCTAAAACGACGAAACAAAAGGTGAAGGACTACGGAGTCCGAGTGTCAAGAAGACGTGGACACTCGTGATTTAGTTAGGTCTTTTATTCTCTTTTAGCCGTACTATAAAGAGGGGTTGTCGATGAGTAGTTTGACCAAGAGAGTTCTAGTGTAGTGTTGGTGCACAATCGCACTCACATGCAGTGCTAGGTGTCACTCTAGAACTCACTCACAAGTTAGAACGAAAACCGATTTAAAAATCAGCTGAAAAACAAGAGATATGGTTTCTGGCCCTGGTGCACCGGACTGTCCGGTGTGCACCGGACTGTCCGGTGCACCCTCTGCCAGGTGGGGCCAGGCTGGCCCGGGGAAGAGCCTTCCCCACGCAGAAACCCGAGAGCGCAGGTTTTAGAGTTGAATTATAGTGGCGCACCGGACAGTACACCGGACAGTGCACCAGACAGTACACCGGATAGTGCACCGGACTGTCCGGTGTGCACCGGACAGTGACTATTCACTGTCCGGTGTGCCATGAGTCCAACAGCTATCTGTCAAAACTAGCCATTGGAAATGACCGTTGGCGCACCGATGGCGCACCATTGGCGCACCGGTGGCGCACCATTGGCGCACCGGTGGCGCACCGGACTGTCCGGTGCGCCAATGCGCAGAAGATTGCTGGTAACGGCTAGTTGGTGGGTGAGGGCTATTTATACCCCCTCCACCCACCATATTCAATGTCTTGCACCCCACATTTATTCTAGCACATTGCTAGAGCATTGCAAGCATCAAAAGCCTAGTGAGGAGATTAGAGAATCTTAATCCCGCATTTGTTCCTCATTAGCGCTAGCGTGAGCCACCTAGAGCACACACCACTTGCATTAGGCTTCCCTTGGTCAAGTGAAAGTCTACGGCTTGTTACCCTTGGTGATCGGCATCACCTAGACGTCTTGGTGGCGTTGGGAGCTCGGTGATCACCGTGAAGATCTTGTTGGTGAATCGACTCAAGTTTGTAAGCGGTCTCGAGGGATCCACCGCGCCAGAGTGGCAAAGGATCATCTCATAGTGAGCACTTGGTTCTTGCGAGGACCAAGGGGGAGCGATACCCTTGCGCGGGTGCTACAACGAGGACTAGTGGAGAGTGCCGACTCTTCAATACTTCGGGAAAAATTGGAGGAGTCTTCTAAACCTTGCTTTACATTCCACACTAAATTCAAGTACTTTACATTGTGTATTTGTTTAGCAAGTATTTGAAGTATTGTCTTAGCACTATTGTATTTCTAGTATTATTATCTTAGTGCTAGTTGTTGGGGTGAAGTTGGGCTCTTGTTTAGCTCTTGCTTAGGTTTTAATTAGTGTTGATTTTTAGAAAAGCCCAATTCACCCCCCTCTTGGGCATCGTGATCCTTTCAATTGGTATCAGAGCCTTGTTGCTCGTAGATTAGCTTAACCGCTAGAGTTACGATGTCCGGTGGGGATGGACCTCCTCCCGTTTTTGATGGTGACGATTTTCCATATTGGAAAATTCGTATGGAAGCATATTTAGAGGCTATAGACATTGGTGTCTATAAAGCCGCCACACAAGGATTCCCCGAACCTAGAGATCCCACAAATCTTGTAGGTGATGAGTTCAATTATGAGAAATAGAATGCTAAGGCCAAAAACACCCTTTTTAGAGGCCTTTGCAAAGATGTGTTCAATAGAGTAAGAAATCATAAAAATGCTCATGATTTGTGGATGGACATTTGTGCTTTACATGAAGGAACTAGAAGTGAGCGTGAGGAGAGATATCATATAGCCATGAGAAAGTTAAACTCTTTTGAAATGCTTGCTAATGAAAATGCCAATGCCATGTACTTGTTAGAAATATGCCCTAGAGATAATCATAGAGATGAGCATATTTCTTTGTATCCATGATATATATATTGCTTAATTGAATATCCATGGAAGGCACCTTGTATTGATTAGCAATTATGTGAATTGTTTGTGAGATTCTTTACTTATATGGTTATTCTAAATGATGTCCCTAGTCAGAGTCGATGACTAGCACATGTATTAGTTGATGACTACATTTCACAATTCATGAACATAGAGATGTTAAACTAATAATGTGGGCGCATGTATGACATGAGGCTGGACCGACCCAACGTGAGATATTGTAATATAGTTCTCTTTTTGCAACATGAATACTGTATCCTTAGACCTGAGATTGTTGCATGTTCTCAAGATGTGAATTGACTTACTTAGGGACTATCAAACGCTATTCCGTAACTGGGTAGTTATAAAGGTAGTTTTGGGTTTGTCAGGAAGCATGCTGTGAGGCATGGTCAGTCAAGATGGAATTTGTCCCTCTCTTTGTGAGAGAGATATCTCTGGGCCCCTCGAGTGATTGGATCAAGAAATGCATGGCCGTGCTAGGGTTAAGAGTTAACCATTGAAAGGATTCCAATTCACAGTATCGAGAAAGAGAGGTCAGCTTAGAGCCAGACCAAATATCATGAGACAAAGGGAACAACATGTATGTAATGTTGCAATGGTTCGTCTGATATGATCTTTACGTGCGCATAGGAGTTGACATGTCTTGCTAGAGGCCGCTGTCAATTATTGGGCCAAGTAAGAGTACTCGGGCTATGTCTATTTGTACATGAACCTATAGGGTCACACACTTAAGGGGAAGGAAGCCTAACTCGGATTAGATTCGAAATTAGACTGGGCTTTAGGGTTACTGATGGGCCTCGGTGTCAGAAGCCCACCATAGCGCCTATATAATGAGGGGCGGGGGCGCGGTTTGGCCAACCCTAATTCGCCACCAGCAAACGAGTAGCCGCTCGCCTCTCGCCCTCGCCAAGCCGCCGTCGCGAACCTAGCAGTTCGGTACGCGGCGCTTCCTCCCTGTACGTGTGGATACCTCAGAGGTGCTACATCTGGAGCACTAGGACAAACCGTGCGAGGACGTGAAGGACGCCGACGACTGCACGACACTGCTCGACGCGTTCGTCTACATCGAGACGTCTTCCGCTGCTCTGCGCGTCTAGTGGTAATTCCATGACCTATAACCGCAGTAGTTCTTGGTTTTATGGGGTTGAAAATTTTGTTTTGCGCTAGCGTAGCCTCCCCGTAATCCTTCAGTACTCACGTCTCAATATTCTTGTAGAGGAAGTTAATGGATTGGGGCTTACTCAAATCTCACAACCGGATGTTGTGAGGAAGATTCTCAGTGTCCTCCCAATAGACAAATATGGACACATTGTCACTGTGCTACATCAAATGGATCTTTCAGTTACCACACCTACACAGATTCTGGGAAAGATCAATGCTCATGAGATGTACATGCACATCAACGACAAAGAAGAGTCATCTTCCAAAAGAAAAGATTTGGCTCTCAAAGCAAATCAAGAAAGAAAAGGAAAAGCAAAAATACAAGTTGAGGAAGATTCCTCAAGTGATGATGACCTTGACGCTAATATTGCCTTGATGGTAAGGAAGACCACCAAGATGTTGAAGAAACTTAACAGAGAAGGCATCAAATTTGATTCAAGAAAGAAGAAATTCTTTTCCAACAAAAGAAAGCCCATTTCTGAGACGGATTGCTACAACTGTGGTGAGCTCGGTCATCTTGCTCATCAATGTAACAAGCCCAAGAAGAACAAGTTCAAGGGCAAGAAAGAAGATGACAGCGTTGATGAAAAGAAGGAAAAGAAATTTTTCAAGAGGAAAGATGGGAAGCAAAAGAGGTTCCACAAGAAGAAGAATGGAAAGGCATACATTGTTGGTGACTGGCTCACTGACATTGAGTCATCAAGTGGATCTTCTTCAAGTGAAGAAGAGAATGATGAAGAAGTTGCCGCCATCGCCGGGGACTTCTCTTCACCACCACCATCGCCATCATCGACTTCTCACCTATGCCTCATGGCTAGGGGTGAATGGAAGGTACAAAATGATATTAATATTACTGATGATAGTGATAGTGATGAGGAATTTGCTTCACCTTCATATGATGAGCTAGCTGACTTGCTTAAAGAATATACTCAAATCATTAGAAAGTCAAAAGCTAAATGTGATAGGTTGAAAAATGAAAATGAATCTTTAAATGCCAAATATGACATAGTTATGAAAGCTAGTGATGAAATGAAAGAAGAAAATAAAACTATGTCATCATCTGTAAATGAGCTCACAAACTCCCTAAAAGATGCTAAGGATAAATGTGACAAGCTAAATGAAGCTAATAGGGAGTTGCAAAATAGACTAGTAAAAATCAAGGAAGACTATACTCAAATTAAATTTGATCATGACAATCTTCTTGTTGAAAATGAACTTTTATCTTGCAAAACACATGAGGCTATTAACCCTGTTGTTAAGATTGATGTAGCAACCTCATGTGATGATTTGAGTCAAGGAGAGCAAACTAGTCTACATGCTGAATTGACTGAAAAAGTTGAAGTCCTGACTTTAGACAACCAAAAATTGAAGAAATACTTGACTGATGCAACTACTAGAGGAAAGGTTGCTATTGAGAACAATGATTTCAACAACGAGTTGGCAGTGGATAATCAAAGGCTTAAAAATGAGGTCAAGAAACTAAAAAGTGAAAATGAACACCTTGCAACAAGTGTGCAAAAGTTTAACAAGGGTCAATACCTCAAAAATGAGCTGCTTATGAACACTGTCATGAAAAACAACAAGAGTGGTATTGGATACAATGCTTTTGTGCAAAAGAAAGCTACCACTCAATACAAGCCAAAGCAGACTCACAAGCCTATCAAATGCTTTGAGTGTGGAAATGAAGGTCATTTTGCCCACAACTGCAAAGCCAAACCACCAACTCCCTTGCCTAAGCACTCAAGACCATTTGCTTTCAATGCTCATTATGTTCTAAGAAAGGTTGCAAATGGAAAGGTCAAAGCTACATTCCTAGGTCCACCAAACAAGAGTAGACCTAGACAAATCTGGGTTGCAAAGTCTTTGATTGAGAGAGTCACTGGTCCTATGCAGTATAGGGCCCTCAAAACTCAAGCTTGAATTGTCTGTGGATGTAGGTGAACTACAAGACCGGTGGGAGCCATTGGGTTATTGACAGTGGATGCACACAACATATGACAGGCAACCCACGGATGTTCACCTCACTTGATGAGAATGTTGATGGACAAGATAAAATCACATTTGGAGACAATTCATAAGGGAAAGTGCAAGGACTTGGCAAGGTGGCAATTTCGAATGATTTATCAATTTCAAATGTTCTCTTGGTTGCACCTTTGAGCTTCAATTTGTTATCAGTGGGTCAACTCTGTGATCTTGGACTTCAATGCTTATTCACTCCAACAGAGGTTATTGTATCAAAAATGGATGATGAATCAATGGTGTTCAAAGGATTTAGATACAACAATCTCTACTTAGTGGATTTCACTTCAGAAGTTGCAGACTTAAGAACTTGCCTCTTCACCAAAGATTCACTTGGATGGCTTTGGCATAGGAGGCTTGCACATGTTGGGATGAGCACACTCAAGAAGGTATTAAAGAAGGACATGGTTAGAGGATTAAAGGATGTGGTGTTTGAAAAGGACAAGCCCTGTAGTGCATGTCAAGCTGGGAAGCAAGTTGCTAATACACATCCTACTAAAGCTTTCATGTCAACATCTAGGCTACTGGAACTACATCATATGGATTTATTTGGACCTACAAATTATGTAAGTGCTGGTGGTAACCTCTACTGTCTAGTGATTGTTGATGATTTCTCAAGATACACTTGGGTGTTCTTTCTCCATGACAAATCTGAAGTTGCATCAATTTTTAAGAAGTTTGCCAAGAAAGCTCAAAATGAATTCGATTGCAAGATCAAGAAGATCAGAAGTGATAATGGCAAAGAATTTGACAACACAAACATTCATGAGTACTGTGATGAAATTGGGATCAAGCATGAAGTGTCTGCAACATATACACCTCAACAAAATGGAGTTGTTGAAAGGAAAAATAGGACCTTGATCACACTTGCAAGAACAATGATTGATGAGTACAACACATCGGAGAGGTTTTGGGCCGAAGCTGTCAACACTGCATGTTATGCATCAAACAGGCTATTCCCTCACCGGCTACTTGCGAAGACTCCCTATGAACTGCTAAATGGGAAAAAGCCAGACGTCTCCTTCTTCCGGGTGTTTGGATGCAAATGCTACATCTTCAAGAAACGTCATCACCTAGGGAAGTTTCAAAGACGTTGTGATATTGGTTTTCTTTTGGTTTATTCATTAAAGTCCAAAGCATATCTGAAAGTTCCCTTTGGCCCGGGAATAGGATCTGGATGTCGCCTAGAGGGGGGGGGGGGGTGAATAGGCGAATAAAACTTATCACTTTAAAACCTGAATTCTTACTCTACTCGAAGACTAGAACGCAGTGGAGTGAAGACCCTTCGAGTAGGTTGCAGTGGAATAGAAGATCCTGTCTCAAAATGTCCTGCACTTAAAATAGAGCTTATACCACAAATAAGTGTTGAAGTGCAGATATAAAAGCGAATAAGACAGAGAGTCAGAATACAATACGGAACAGAGCACACAGACGCAAGGATTTATCCCGAGGTTCGTCCAAGCCTGAAACGCTTGCCTAGTCCTCGTTGGAGTTAGCCACACCTGGGCTTGGAGTCTATTTCAACTCCTTCCTCCGTTTGCTCAGATCTGTCAGTCATACAGATAGAGCCTTCCACTATGTTGAGTTTGTTACAACGAAACCGCGGCTGCTTACAATTTTCTTGGCAGCACCCCGGCAGAGTAACGATACGCTCAAGACCTTGCTCTTGCTCTTAGCAGCACTTCTCCACTCTCTAAAGGCTTATAGCTTTGCCTTCTACATAAACTAGAGAGATACACACAAGAGGGAGAGTGAGAATTGATTCGAGTGATGTCTACACTTGTTAGCTGCACTTGTATATTGCTTGAGGCGCCTAGGGTCCCTTTTATAGGCACAAGGGGCCTAGGAGCCGTTGGAAGCAATCCAGGAAGGCAAATCTTGCCTTCTGTCGGGTGGCGCACCGGACAGTCTGGTGCACCACCGGACACTGTCCGGTGCCCGATTTCCTTCCAGAAATGGAGCAGTCGACCGTTGCAGTCCTGGAGCCGTTGGCACACCGAACAGTCCGGTGCCCCCATCTGACTGTTGGCTTGGCCACGCGTCACGCGCGGATTGCGCGGCCGACCGTTGGCCCAGCCGACCGTTGGCTCACCGTACAGTCCGGTGCACCACCGGACAGTCCGGTGAATTATAGCCGTACGTCGCCAGACTCCTCCCGAGAGCGGCCTGTTCACCAGAGTTCAGCCTGGCGCACCGGACACTGTCCGGTGCACCACCAGACATTGTCCGGTGCACCACCGGACAGTCCGGTGTGCCAGACTGAGCTTAGTCTTGGCTGTACACAGCCAATCCTTTTGCACCTCTTTCCTTTTCTTCTTCCTTCTGTTTCTAACACTTAGACAAGTATATTAGTACACAAAACCAATGTACTAAGTCTAGAAACATTACCTTTTCTTAATTATTATATCTATAGCATTTGACATGCTTGAGCTTTGATGTTGGACTCATAAATCATCAAGTCAGCTTGACTTGATCGAGATTGACATTACTTAGCTCCAACATCCTGCAAAGGTCACATAGAACATCTCCAAACATAGGAACAACCCAAACTAAAGATCAAGGTGAACTTAGCTCTTTTGGGCTGCCTCCAGTTCTGGTTTTGACACTGCTTCTTCTTCTAGTGACCTTGTGCACTTCTTCTTAAAGCTTGATCTTGAGCCTTATGACTTACACCACTTAACTAGAGATGTTTCCTCATTGGTTGTAAGTCAGGTCCTTATGTAGTGATCCTTGATGTGTCTTAGCTATTCTCAACTTGATCACCCTTGACTTTGCAAGCCTTCTTCTTCACCCTTGGCTTTGGGTTCCTCAGCCTCCTTGACCTTCTCCCGTGCACTTGGTACCTCGAAGCTTTTCTTGCCTCCGTCCTTGGCTTGATCAGTTGTCTCCGAGCTACGCACCCGAGTCTCACTTTATGCAATGTCCATCTTACTTGTGATGTCCATTATGTATCCATAATCCAGTTCTTGGACCATCACATTTGTTCACTTGTGTTGAACCCTGTTAGCTTTACCTTAAGCACCTGTTCAACACTTAGTACACTTGTTAGTCCTTTAATTGAGTTGTCATCCAAACACCAAAACTCACAAGAGAGCTTTCAATATCGAGTATTCAATCATGCCACTGGCGTGGTAGAGGAAACATATGATGTGGAATTTGATGAGACTAATGGCTCCCAAGGAGCACTTGAGAATTTTGATGATGTAGGTGATGAACCACTTAGGGAAGCAATGAAGAACATGCCAATTGGAGCTATCAAACCAAAAGAAGATGAAGAAGAGGTGCAAAACATTGACAGGCCTTCTTCATCAAATGTACCACAAGATGATGAAAAAGATGAGAGGCATGCAAATGAAGATACATTTGTCTCTCATGAACAAGCAAGGGTACAAGCCGAAGATGTTGATGCTCCAGGATCTTCTTCCCAAGTGGTTAACAGGAGAAATTCATCACTACTTCAAGCTCATCCTCAAAACCAAATCATCGGGAGTCCTTCACAAGGGGTTATTACTCGATCCCATAGACATGCTTCTTTTATTGAACATCACTCCTTTGTTTCTTGTGTTGAACCTACTTGTATAGATGAGGCGCTACAGGATCCGGACTGGGTGAATGCCATGCATGAAGAACTTAACAACTTCACCCGTAACGAAGTTTGGACCCTGGAGAAGCCCCCACAAGATGCAAGAATCATTAGAACAAAGTGGGTGTTCAGAAACAAACAAGATGATCAAGGTGTGATTGTAAGGAACAAGGCAAGACTTGTTGCAAAAGGATTCTCTCAAGTTGAAGGCTTAGATTTTGGAGAGACCTTTGCACCGGTTGCTCGACTGGAAGCCACTCGTATCCTACTTGCATATGCATCATGCTATGATATAAAACTTTATCAAATGGATGTAAAAAGTGCATTTTTAAATGGCTTCATAAATGAACTTGTATATGTTGAGCAACCACCTGGATTTGAAGACCCTAGATATCCTAACCATGCTTACAGGTTGTCCAAGGCGCTATATGGGCTAAAGCAAGCTCCAAGGGCTTGGTATGAGCGCCTTCGTGACTTCCTCATCGAAAAGGGCTTCAAGATCGGGACGGTCGACACAACTCTATTCACAAAGAAACATAACGGTGATATTTTCATTTGTCAAGTATATGTTGATGATATAATCTTTGGCTCGACAAATGACTATGATTGCAAGGAATTTGGTGAGTTGATGTCGAAGGAGTTCGAGATGTCAATGATTGGTGAGCTGACGTACTTCCTCAGCTTTCAAGTCAAGCAAATGAAAGATGGTAACTTTCTCTCACAAGAGAAGTATACCAAAGACTTGTTGAAAAGGTTCAACATGGAGAAGTGCAAACCAATCAAGACACCTATGCCAACAAATGGACATCTCGACCTAGATGAGGGAGGTAACCCGGTTAATCAAACTCTCTACCGTTCTATGATTGGTAGTTTATTGTACCTTATCGCATCTGGGCCCGATATCATGTTTAGTGTCTGCATGTGTGCTAGATTTCAATCTAATCCTAAGAAAGCTCATCTTCGCGCTGTTAAGAGAATTCTTAGGTATCTCAGGCACACCACAAGCGTTGGTCTGTGGTATCCTAAAGGAGCTACTTTTGATTTAATTGGCTATTCCGATTCGGATTATGCCAGTTGCAAAATTGATAGGAAAATTACTTCTGGGGGATGCCATCTGCTTGGTAGATCACTAGTTTCATGGACATCCAAAAAGCAAAATAGTGTTGCCTTGTCAACCGCCGAAGCGGAATACATTGCCGCGGGTGCTTTTTGCACACAGATTTTATATATGAAACAAACTCTTCTAGACTATGGCGTAGTTCTAGAAAAGGTACCTTTGTTGTGTGACAATGAGAGTGCTGTTAAAATTGCTAATAATCCTATACAACACTCTCGCACCAAGCACATTGATATCCATCATCACTTCCTTAGAGATCATGTTGCTAAAGGAGACATCTTTTTAGAATGAGTGAGGTCGGAAGATCAATTAGCGGATATTTTCACTAAGCCACTTTATAAGACCCACTTTTGCATGTTAAGGAATGAACTAAATATTCTTGATCTCAGAAATTTTATGTAAAATGCCAAATGGTGTTGTCAAGCTTGCATTGCATGTTTAAATTTCTTGTATTGCATCTAGGGCTTGTCTAACCTAGTTGAGATAACCGCAAACAAAGCGAGTGAAAAAGCTTAACTCGGGTCAAACTTGACAAGTCTTAGTTTTAAGCTTTTAGCACTTAAATTCTTACTTCTTATGCAATTGTTGGTTCTTGAAATATGCATGAGGTAGTGCACTTGGGGGAGTATTCAAAACTCAAATCACTCATGAAAACCCCTAGTGCAAGGCCGAAATGCAAATTTCACCATTTGCCTATTTTCTCTAAAAATTATCTAGCCTATGGCAAAATATTTTGAAAAATATGAGAAAATATATGAGGGTGCCAATACCTGTCCCAACAAGTGTTATTTTGTGTGATTATAAGTTGGGATTTGGTTTGGTTGGGAACTATATAGAAAAATTCAAAAATTTTAAATCTTCCCTCTGTCTGGGCTCACCGGACAGTCCGGTGTGCACGGGACACTGCACTGTGCAATGTTCGGTGCATCGGCAGCCACGCGCTAAATCTCCATTCTCCTGTGCGCTGTCCGGTGGTTCACCGGACAGCTACTGTGCGCTGTCCGGTGTGCACCGGACAGGCACTGTAGACTGTCCGGTGCGCCCTTATCCGTTTTTTTTAAAAATCTTTCCCCTCTCGCGCCCGAGGCCTGGCATTTCTCTTCTCTGTTCTGCCTCTCCTCTCTGTCTCTGGCGATCTCCCCCCTCGCCGGCGACCATCCCTCACCGGCGTCCACTGTTCTCCGACGACCTCGACCCAGTGCTCCTCTCCTGCCCTCGCTCGGTGAGCAGCTCCCTTCTCCCTCTGTCTTCTCTCTCTCTCCATTTCTCTGGGCAGTGAGCTCCTCTTCCACCCCTTTGTGCTCATTTCAAATTCTTGTGAAATCCTATGAAACCAAGTTGTGGTATGTGTTTCTCTGTGTGCCTTGAACATTCCTGCAGGTTCCTAGCTCCTTCGGGAGGGTTTTCACACTTCAAATGGCCATTTCCCCGAAACTCTAAAACTCCGCCCCACGTGTTCGGTGAAATGCCCAAACCAGCCAAAAATGCTCCAATTGAACCCAAATTTTTCAAGCACCTTCACAACATCTCCAGTAACATATTCGCAAAATTTCACGCCCATCCGATATTCCAGGCTTTAATTTTACCAAATTCCCCGTTTCTAGCGATTGTTTCTGAGCCGAGTGCCCAAATCTCTTTTTCTTCGCCTAAATTCAAACCAAGCACACACTTCACTCATATTCACCCATATAAATCTATTCGTGAAGTATCGGCTCAATTCCAGGTCATTTCGTGCCTCAATTCGAATTCCAAACCTCCTATGGCACTTTTTATCGTTCAAACGCCGTTTTCACGTCGTTTGACTTCTCGATCGCCATTTCTCTCATTTTCTGTGCCATATTTCTCTGTGTATGTATTTATTCACATTTCATATACTTATGACTATGTGACTAATACGTGCTCACCTCTTTTGTCATTTCAGTGACCTTGACTGTCCGTGTGCCGTCTCCTGTCCTACTTGGATCGTCACCTCTCGTGTGCACTTTCTAGGTAGTCATCTCATCCTTTGATATTCTATCAGAAATTATCAACCTGTGCTTAGCCTCTCTCTCTCTCTCATTTGCAGTCGTCAGGTCAGGATGCTGCGCACGAAGAATGTGTCGGCGCCAGGGGGAGGCGATGATGAGGATCCTCGTCGCCCCTTCAGGCAGGTCAAGGGCAAGACAGTACACTTGGAGCAGTAGGAAGGCCGCAAGAAGCGGTGTATGGACAGAGCAGCCCGTGCAGCGGCAGCAGCAGCAGTAGCCGCTGCGTAGGCCGAGCTTGGAGATCAGCCTCAGACACCTTCAGATCAGATTGCATACCGTGTTTGTCGTCTCGCCTCCCGGTCTCGCTCCTCCACTACCACCACTGCTTCAGCTTCCACTCCTCCTCCCACTTTGCCTGCCCCTGTCACCCCTGTTGCACCATCCACCACCTCCACTACACCAGCTTCCACTGCTCCTTCTCCCGCTCCTGTTTCCGCTCCTCCTATTCCACCTGCTCGCTTTCGGGAGCGAGATGAGACTGAGGTGCGACCTCTGGCTGCAGATCCCAGGTTATTTGACCTTCAGCGTGCTACAGCGGCACGAGTACGCAGGTTCAGGTACATACCCGTGGAGTCTTGGTTACCGGCTCAGAGGGACCCAGCTGCAGTTGACCTTTTTAGCACCAGGATTCAGGAATCCTTCTTCAGGGCACAGTTGTCTGCACAGATTGCTCTGCGAGTGCACCGGCTTTTGGACCTTCCAGCTTTTCTGCTAGCTGCCGGTACTGACTCTGAGGTACACCTCTCATATCTGCCCGGACTTCTGACTCTTTTGACTACCAGCGACAGGTATGTTGAGGAATGGGTCCGAGTATTCTACGCGACTGTATGGATCGACCCTGACCATCACTGGATGAGGTTTCGTTTTGAGCGAGAGGATGTCACTATTACTGCCGGCCAGATTCGCCAGCTCTTTGGATTTCACGAGTCATCGACTCGTCTTCACAGCTTATGCTACGGCACCTCTGACCCTCCTCGTCGCCCTCACGGCGGTGTGGCTCCGGGTACAGCTCACGTCGTGGCTCTGTTCCGCCCGCCCTTCTCAGATGGGTCGCGACGTTCACCGGCAGATTTCACTACAGCAGCCAAGTTCTTATTTGAGCTTATCAGACGGACTCTTCTGCCAAGGATGGGATACAGGGAGGCTACCACACATATCCAGCTTTGGCTCCTTGGTGCCCTGGTCTCTCACTCCGAGTTTGACGTTGTGGATTTCCTTATTTGTGAGATCGAGGACACCGTTTTGGATGGTTTGCGTGCCTGTCGACAGCTGCCGTATGCTCACTACCTATGTCACATTTTTGCTCAGCTGATTCGGCCTCCACAGTTCCAGGGCACACTTGAGGCCTCACGCCTTGTCTTTGGATCCTACCGTCCTGCGCCTGAGGCTCCTGTGCTAGCTTCTGCTCCTGTTTTCGACACTCAGGCCGAGGATGCTGCTATTCATCAGTTCGAAGCTCAGGATGCAGCAGTTGATGATGATGATGATTTTGGGATTCCACCTCCGCCTCCGCCTCATATGCCTCCACGCTCACATGATCATGAGACTGGGAGTTCTAGTGCTACCCCTGCTGCCCCTCCTGCGATTGACCCCGCACTTGCTTCGATTCTTCAGACACTTACTCAGCAACAGGCTCACTTGGCAGCCGAACAGACCCGCCAGGCAGCAGCCCATCAACAGTTATCCGAGAGGATGCTCTCGATGTTTCAGACCATACAGGACAGATAGGATTCTCTTCAGCAGCAGCTTCTCCAGGATCGGGCTGAGAGCAGGGCATTCATGGCTCTTATGCTACAACATTCTGGTGTCTCGGTTCCCCCGGTTCAGTCTGCACCACCTCCTCCGCTTCAGGCTCCTGTTGTGCCAGCACTTCAGTCAGGACCCCCTCTTATTCTGTTGGTCCTTCTTCCTCTCTGCTCCGGCCGGTCACCCTGGCTTTCACGTCACCGGTTCTCAGCTCTGTCTGCCCTCAGCCGCCAGTGCCACCAGCTTCTGCTGTTACCACTCCTGCTGTTACCACTCCTGCTGTGGCAGTATCTGTGACCACTTCAGTTCCGGCAGCTTCTGCAGCGCGGCCTCAGTCCGAGTCAGTACCAGCTCTAGCTTCTACCGCAGATCCTGGATCTGAGACTGACTTTGACCCCCCGCCGGTGTTTGCACTGCTGCCTCGACCGCGACCGGATGCGCCCCCGCCGCCTCCTCTCGCCTCAGATGTGTAGGTTCAGGTACCCTTTTGGTGTTTGACGCCAAAGGGGGAGAAATATGAGTTGTGAGAGCTAGGGGGAGCCAGAGAGTTAGTAGAGAGTCATTTTGATGTAATATATGTGCTTGCTACCCTCTGTACTAGCTTGGTGCTTTTGGCTCACAAACTCTATATATACTCTCGTTGCTTATGATTGACTGCGTGTATTATGTTTTCACCTTATATTTTATCACCAATCTTCTAGTTCTTGATTCATTGATTTAACTTCACTTTTATATGAACAAGAATCTTACGATGTGTATGCGCTCATTCTTATTATTATGGTACACATTCTTTCTGTCAAAGATTACTGAGAATATCTAACCATCCTTTCTATTGACAGAAACTTCAAAACAAACTACTCTCACAAATCTTGTAGGGTTGTCATCAATCACCAAAAGGGGGAGATTGAAAGCATCTAGGCCCCTGGTTGGTTTTAGTGATTAATGACAACGTATTGTTATATGTGACTAACGTGTGTTTTGCAGAGACAAATGGTAAGTTAGGTCGCATTACAGGTAGAAGTACTACAACGGTGAAAACAATCCCAGAAATAAGAACTCGAAGCGACGGCTAAAACGACGAAACAAAAGGTGAAGGGGTTGTCGATGAGTAGTTTGACCAAGAGAGTTCTAGTGTAGTGTTGGTGCACAATCGCACTCACATACAGTGCTAGGTGTCACTCTAGAACTCACTCACAAGTTAGAACGAAAACCGATTTAAAAATCAGCTGAAAACAAGAGATATGGTTTCTGGCCCTGGTGCACCGGACTGTCCGGTGTGCACCGGACTGTCCGGTGCACCCTCTGCCAGGTGGGGCCAGGCTGGCCCGGGGAAGAGCCTTCCCCACACAGAAACCCGAGAGCGCAGGTTTCAGAGTTGAATTATAGTGGCGCACTGGACAGTGCACCAGACAGTGCACCGGACTGTCCGGTGTGCCATGAGTCCAACGGCTATCTGTCAGAACTAGCCGTTGGAAACGACCGTTGGCGCACCGGTGGCGCACCGGACTGTCTGGTGCGCCAATGCGCAGAAGATTGCTAGTAACGGCTAGTTGGTGGGTGAGGGCTATTTATACCCCCTCCACCCACCATATTCAATGTCTTGCACCCCACATTTATTCCAGCACATTGCTAGAGCATTGCAAGCACCAAAAGCCTAGTGTGGAGATTAGAGAATCTTAATTCCGCATTTGTTCCTCATTAGCGCTAGCGTGAGCCACCTATAGCACACACCACTTGTATTAGGCTTCTCTTGGTCAAGTGAAAGTCTACGGCTTGTTACTCTTGGTGATCGGCATCACCTAGACGGCTTGGTGGTGTTGGGAGCTCGGTGATCACAGTGAAGATCTTGTTTGTGAACCGACTCAAGTTTGTAAGCGGTCTCGAGGGATCCACCGCGCCGGAGTGGCAAAGGATCATCTCGTAGTGAGCACTTGGTTCTTGCGAGGACCAAGGGGGAGCGATACCCTTGCGCGGGTGCTCCAACGAGGACTAGTGGAGAGTGCCGACTCTTCGATACCTCGGGAAAAATTGGAGGAGTCTTCTAAACCTTGCTTTACATTCCACACTAAATTCAAGTACTTTACATTGTGTATTTGTTTAGCAAGTATTTGAAGTATTGTCTTAGCACTATTGTATTTCTAGTATTATTATCTTAGTGCTAGTTGTTGGGGTGAAGTTGGGCTCTTGTTTAGCTCTTGCTTAGGTTTTAATTAGTGTTGATTTTTAGAAAAGCCCAATTCACCCCCCCTCTTGGGCATCGTGATCCTTTCACCTGGGCGTCTCCCACTATAGAGCATGCTTCTAGCAAATTTAAAATTTTCATTTTCTAAGTCATGCTCATTAATTTTTGCACTAAGTTGAGCTATATGATCATTTTGTTGTTTAATTAAAGCTAAGTGATCATGGATAGCATCAACATTAATGTCTGTACATCTAGTACAAATAGAAACATGATCAACAGTAGAGGTAGAGAGTTTGCAAGTATTTAAATCAACAATCTTAGCATGTAAAATAGCATTCTCATCTCTAAGATTGGAAATAGAAACATTGCAAATATCTAAATCCTTAGCCTTAGCAATCATTTTTTCATTCTCATTCCTAAGGCTAGCAATTGATTCATTTAACTTGTCAATCTTAGCAATTAAACTAGCAATATCATTTCTAAGATTAACAAGTGAATCATCACAAAAATTTAGCTTCTCAACCTTAGCAATAAATTTGGCATTCTCATTTCTAAGGTTGGAAATAGTGTCATGGCAAATGCTAAGCTCACTAGTTAATTTTTCACATTTTTCTATCTCCTAAGCATAAGCATTTTTTAACCTTAACATGCTTTTTGTTTTCCTTAATAAGGAAGTCCTCTTTGCTATCCAAGAGTTCATCCTTCTCATGAATAGCACTAATTAATTCATTCAATTTTTCCTTTTGTTGCATGTTTAGGTTGGCAAAAAGAGTGAGCAAGTCATCCTCATCATCACTAGAGTTATCCTCATCACTAGAAGTTGCATATTTAGTGGAGGATCTCGATTTTACCTTCTTCTTCTTGCCGTCCTTTGCCATGAGGCACTTGTGGCCGACGTTGGGGAAGAGAAGACCCTTGTTGAGGGCGATGTTGGCGGCGTCCTCGTCGGAGGAGGAGTCGGTGGAGCTCTCGTCGGAGTCCCACTCCCGGCAAACATGGGCATCGCCGCCCTTCTTCTTGTAGTACCTCTTCTTCTCCTTCTTCTTCCCCCTCTTGTCGTCGCCCCTGTCACTAGAAATAGGACATTTTGCTATAAAGTGATCGGGCTTACCACACTTATAGCACACTTTCTTGGAACGGGGCTTGTAATCTTTCCCCTTCCTTTGCTTGAGGATTTGGCAAAAGTTCTTGATGATGAGCGTCATCTCCTCATTGTCGAGCTTGGAGGCGTCGATGGGGAGTCTACTTGATGTTGCCTTGAATGCGTCCTCTTCTTTCTTCTCCTCTGTTGCCTTGAATGCGACCGGTTGCACCTCGGATGTGGAGGAGGCGCCCCGCTCGATGATTTGCTTAGAGCCTTTGATCATCAATTCAAAGCTCACAAATTTTCCTATAACTTCCTCGGGAGACATTAGCTTGTATCTAGGATGACCACGAATTAATTAAACTTGTGTAGGATTAAGAAAAACAAGTGATCTTAGAATAACCTTGACCATCTCATGGTCATCCCATTTTGTGCTCCTGAGGTTGTGCACTTGGTTCACCAAGGTTTTGAGCCGGTTGTACATAGCTTGTGGCTCCTCCCCTTGGTTGAGCATGAATCGACCGAGCTCCCCCTCGATCGTCTCCCGCTTGGTGATCTTGGTCACCTCATCTCCTTCGTGCGCGGTCTTGAGCACGTCCCAAATCTCTTTGGCACTCTTCAACCCGTGTGTTGGAACTTGCTCTCCTGAGCGAGTTGATCCAACTAGGGAGTAAAAGTGGTGTGAACGGGGCTACAACTCGAGATGGCGATAGCTCTGTTAACCTGGCCTCTCAGGGGCACTGTGCGGGGGTATTTATAGGTGTCTGAGTGCCCAGCGTCCGGTGTTAAAGACGCATGTGCCCTCAGGCGCCTAGGTTATCCCCGGAATATTCCCATAAAGCAGGGTTACAGACTGTAATTACAGGGAGACCTTTACAAATTAGGCCCGTGATGCGCAGCGGCCACGTAGGGCCGGATCACACGTGGGCCTCCGTGCTGGACGAGGTCGAGGGAAAAGGCGACTCCGCCGTAGACCTTCGTCTTCCGGTGCGTCGAGCGAAGGGTGTCAAGCGAAGGGTAGAGCTCGCCAGTCGTGTCTCCGTTGTTGCAGCGGGTGTGGCAAAGGCCTTCGAGCGAAGGGTGGCGTCTTCGCCTTCGCCCCAACATTTGCCCTCCGAGGGACCAGTTCGACTAAGTCATCTGGTGCCGAAGTCGTTGCTAGATGGTCGTTATGCTAATCCGGCTACACCTTTAGGCGACTTTTGCACGGATGGTCTTTTTGAGAAGACTTCGAATTTATGCACTTGTTGTGCTAGTCCGGCTGCACCCTTAGGCGACTTTTGCACGGATAGTCTTTTTGAGAAGACTTCGAATTTATGCACTTGTTGTGCTAGTCCGGCTGCACCCTTAGGCGACTTTTGCATGGAGTCTTTTTGAGAAGACTTCGAATTTATGCACTTGTTGTGCTAGTCCGGCTGCACCCTTAGGCGACTTTTGCACGGATAGTCTTTTTGGGAAGACTTCGAATTTATGCACTTGTTGTGCTAGTCCGGCTGCACCCTTAGGCGACTTTTGCATGGAGTCTTTTTGAGAAGACTTTGAATTTATGCACTTGTTGTGCTAGTCCGGCTGCACCCTTAGGCGACTTTTGCGCGGACTGTCGCACGCGAGGGTAGCCATCGCTGCCCCTCACGGTGACTTTTGTGTCGGTCGAATGTCGAAGACCGTTGATGCGGTCTTTTTCGACGTTTTTGCGGGGGATTTTTTGTGTGTATATTACATGGCTCCGCCTCGTTAAAAACCTCACCCCCCAGGAGGAAAAGAGTGCGGGCCGGCTTAAAACTGTTCTGCGGATTACAAGGGCGAAGTGGCCCTGAGGAGTTAAACAAAAAATTTGCGAAGATTATTAATGTTCCAAGAATGTTCTAAGTCTTCGCCGGATGGCGTTGTGAGCCTGTACGCGCTGGGGGACGCCTTCATCTTGACGATGAAAGGACCCTCCCATTTCGGCTCCAACTTGCCCCGGGACTCTGTCCGAGCTGTCCGAACGAGTACGAGGTCTCCTTCGTTGAATTCCGTCGGGATGACTGTGTGGTCGCGCCATGCTTTTGTCTGAGCTTGGTATTTGTTTAGAGCCTGTAGGGCGAAGACACGGTCTCCGTCGATGAGGTCCTTCGAAGTAGACTCGTCTACATCGGGGATGGCCGACGCGATCGTCCGTGGTGACCCGTGTTTTATTTCTTGCGGAGTCATAGCCTCCGATCTGTATAGAAGGCGAAAAGGGGTGAACCCAATCACCCTGCACTCAGTCGTGTTCAGCGCCCAGACCACTTCGGGTAACAGGTCGGGCCACTTGCATTTTCTGTCGTCGAGGAGCATTTTCTTGACGGCTGTGAAAATTTTTCTGTTGGCACGTTCCACGACTCCGTTGGTTTGGGGGTGGTACACTGAGGCGAAGGCAAGTTTGGTGCCGATGGAGAAGCAGAAATCCTTGAAGTCTTGGCTGTTGAATTGCTTGCCGTTGTCGACTGTGAGTTCGGACGGGACTCCGAAGCGGCAAACGGTGTTTTGCCAGAAGAATTTCTGGGCTGTCTTCGATGTTATGGTGGATACTGCCCTCGCCTCAATCCATTTGGTGAAATATTCGACGACGACGAAGGTGAACTTGAGGTTCCCCTGAGCCGTGGGCAGGGGCCCGACGATGTCCAGGCCCCAGCGCTGAAGAGGCCACATGTGGGCGATTAACTTCGTGAATTGCGAAGGGCGTCCCGAGCGTGGAGAAAATTTCTGACAGGCTTCGCAGGACCTCACGACCCGATTTGCGGCGCAAATCATGGCGGGCCAGTAGAAACCTTGGCGAATCACCTTTGCCGCTAGGGCCCTAGGCCCTGCGTGGGAGCCGCAAGTCTCGCTGTGGACTTCGCGCAGAATTTGGACGCCTTCGTCCTCGGTGACGCATTTAAGCATCGGGTGACTGACCCCCTTCTTGTAAAGTTGGCCTTCGAGCAGTGCGAAGTCCCGGCTTCGGTGTTTGAGGCGCTTGGCCTCGTTGTTGTCGGTTGGATGATAGTACCCTTGCAGGAATAGGGTTATTGGTGCCCGCCAGTCTTCGGTCATGATGAGGTTGACTATGCGATGACCCTCACTGTCATTGGTTATTTGGAGCCCCTCTGGGCTGCGGACGGCCGGCGTGCCGATGACGTGGTAGAACACGTCCGAGGGCAGGGCCTCGCCCCTGGCGACTGCCATGGCCAATGCATCGGCCTCCTCATTCTTGGCTCGGTCTACATGTTGCAACGTAAAACCCTTGAATTGTCTTTCGAGGCTGCGGATGGCCGCGAGGTACTGCATGAGGGCGGGGTCTTTTGCTGCATAGTCTTTCTCGACCTGGCCGGCGACTACCTTGGAGTCTGTTCTGACGATGCAGGTGGTGACACCGAGCGCCCTTAGCTTGCGGAGGCCGAGGATGACGGCCTCGTATTCTGCTATGTTGTTGGTGCACCTATCAGACTCCAAAGCTTAAGCTGAGGCGGGCCGCTTATCTGTGCTTGACCCCAGTGGGTGAAGTAATGACCGCGGCGGCGCCTGCCCCCGCATGGCACCATGCGCCGTCACAATGGATTGTCCACACTTTCTCTGCGGACGGCTCCAGCTGCGTTATTGGTCCAGTCCAGTCTACGACGAAGTCTGCCAGGACTTGCGACTTGATGGCTGTCCTGGGTTCAAATGTGATGTGGTAGCCAGAGAGTTCGGCTGGCCACTTGGCAATCCGCACTGATGCCTCCGGGTTTCTAAACAGCTCGCCGAGTCCTTTATCTGAGGTGACCCGGACTTTGAATGCCTCGAAATAATGGCGCAATTTGCGCGAGGCCATCACGACTGCATAAGTGATCTTTTCCAGTTCTGTCATGTTACATTTTGATGTTGTGAGCACTTCAGAGACGTAGTAAACTGGAAATTGCTTGGTCGTGCCTTCTCTAGTCTGCTCTTGGACCAGTGCTGCGCTGACCGCATGTGGCGAAGCCGCGACATAGAGCAATAGGGGTAGCGAAGGGTCGGGGCTTGTAAGAATCGTCAATTCCGACAAGTACTGTTTTAGTGAAGCGAAGGCCACCGACTGCTCTGGCCCCCATGCGAAGTATTTTGCGCCGCAGAGTGTTTTGAGGAAGGGAAGACTCCGCTCCGCAGACTTGGAGATGAATCTGTTGAGGGCGGCCAACCTGCCTGTCAGTCGTTGCACTTCTTTGGCTGACTGCGGGGGCGTCATATTGATGATAGCCTGGATTTTGGTTGGATTGGCCTCAATTCCGCGGTGTGATACCAGGTAGCCCAAGATTTTCCCCTGGCGGACCCCGAAGATGCACTTTTCAGGGTTGAGGCAAAGTCGTGCGGTCCGCATATTCGCGAACGTTTCGGTGAGGTCGGCCAGGTGGTCTTCCTTGCTTCTGCTGGCAACGACGATGTCGTCCACATATGTGAATATATTCCTGCCGACCTGGCTCTCGAGCACCGTTTTGGTGAGTCGAGAGAAAGTGGACCCGGCATTCTTGAGTCCCTCCGGCATTCTGATGAAACAATACGTGCCGAAGGGTGTTATGAAGCTGGTATGCGTGCGCGACAATTCTAGGGTTGTCGGCTAGTTGTGCCCGTGCCATTCTGTCTCTGGTGGCCTTCGTCTCTGGGCAGTCCCTTGTGGGGTGCGCGCAGTCTTCGCCGTGGAACAAGCAGTAGAATCTGTGTGGCTGCTGCGCACGCCCCCGTCCTCGACCGCGAGTCCCATTTCCTCGGCCCTGGGGGGGATACTCCTGGCGGCGAGGGGCCTCACCAGCCGGGGGCTGGTTGGCGATGTTGTGCACCTGCTGCTGATTGCGGCCGTCCCGGCCGGAATCTGTCTGCGATGGCCTCGTCCAAGTGCGGCTGGACTGCGGAGGGTCTTTGGGCTTCCTCTGAGATTCGACTTTGCGCTGGTGGAGCTCTTCGGATCTAGCATATTTCTCAAACAGCTGATACAGCTTCTGGAGGTTCCTGGGCGGGTCCCTGATGTAGTGGCTGTAGAGGACGCCGGCCCGAAGGCCACTAATGGCGTAGTGGATGGCGATCTGGTCATCGACCGAAGGCAGTTGTGACTTGAGGGTCAGGAACTTGCGGTAATACTCCCGCAGAGTCTCTCGTTCCAGCTGCTTGCAGAGTGAGAGTTCAGCCAAGGCGTCGGTGTCTGGGCGGTACCCTTGGAAGTTGAGCAAGAATTTGTCCCGAAGACTTCTCCAGGAGTCGATGGACAATGGGGGCAACCTGGTGTACCAGGTGAGGGCTGGGCCTTCGAGGGCAATGATGAGTGACTTGGCCATCGTGGCATTGTCCCCTCCGGATGATGCAACGACGACTTGATAGCTCATGATGTACTGTGCTGGATCAGTGCTGCCGTTGTATTTGGGATAGGTCCCTGCCCTGAAGTTGGTGGGCCATGGTGTCACTTGCAGGTGAGGTGCCAGGGGACTTTGCTCGTCAAGGTAGTTGACGCCTTGGAAAGCCGTGGCGTGAGGGGTGGCGTGTCCGCACTAAGGGGCGAACAGGTCTTCGATTTGTGCGCGCTGCTGGAGGGGTGGGCCGTGTTGCAGACCGAGTTGGCCTTCGCTCTGCATGAGCACGATCTCTTGTTCAAGCTCTTGTGCCTTCTGCTCTTCGTCGCGTATCATCTGTCGCACCTTAGCTTGTGCAGATAGACGTTGGCGCTTGGCCTCGAGGATCTCTTTTTGCTTTTGGAGGTTGCGGTTCTTGATGCGCAGGGCGCGCAGCTGTAGCTGCTCTTCGGCCGAAACACCGATGACTTCGCCGTCCTCGGTGGCGTCAACGCCCTCTGGTGGACCGAAGCCTGGGGGAGGCTGCTGTGGTCCCCCGGAGCTGCAGGTGCGGAGGCTGCCTTCGGTGGTGGGTTGTTCATTGCGCTGCTTCTTGCTGTTTGCGTCGTCTTCGCAGGGCTCTTGGAGAGTGTTGTCGACGAGGGCCTTGCCCTTTTCTCGGCCAGCAGTGCCGTCTTCGCAGCTTCGTCAGCCTTCGACGAGGTTCTCTTGGGGGCCATCGCGGGTGGTGTTTCGTAGCACGAACGGTGGGCACCAAATGTTGGAACTTGCTCTCCTGAGCGAGTTGATCCAACTGGGGAGTAAAAGTGGTGTGAACGGGGCTACAACTCGAGATGGCGATAGCTCTGTTAACCTGGCCTCTCAGGGGCACTATGCGGGGGTATTTATAGGTGTCTGAGTGCCCAGCGGCCGGTGTTAAGGACGCATGTGCCCTCAGGTGCCTAGGTTATCCCCGGAATATTCCCATAAAGCAGGGTTACAGACTGTAATTACAGGGAGACCTTTACAAATTAGGCCCGTGATGCGTAGCGGCCACGCACGACCTGTTACAATGGGCCGGATCACATGTGGGCCTCCGTGCTGGACGAGGTCACGGGAAAAGGCGACTCCGCCGTAGACCTTCGTCTTTCGGTGCGTCGCGCGAAGGGTGTCAAGCGAAGGGTAGAGCTCGCCAGTCGTGTCTCCGTTGTTGCAGTGGGTGTGGCGAAGGCCTTCGAGCGAAGGGTGGCGTCTTCGCCTTCGCCCCAACACCGTGCACCTTATTATACTCCTCTTGACTTAGAGAGGCAAGGAGTATAGTAGTGGCTTGGGAGTTGAAGTGTCGTATTTGGGCAACTTCGTTCGAGTCATAATCTTCATCCCCTACGGATGGTACCTGTGCTCCAAACTCAACAACATCCCAAATGCTAGTGTGGAGTGAGGTTAGATGGTGCCTCATATTATCACTCCACATACAATAATCTTCACAATCAAAAAACGGGTGGTTTTCCTAATGGGATGGAAAGTAATGGAGTACGTTTAGAAATGCGAGGGTAGCGTAGGGGGATCTTACTAAACTTTTTGCGCTCATGGCGCTTAGAAGTGACGGACGGTGCGTTGGAGCCAGAGGTGGATGGCGATGAAGAATCGGTCTCGTAGTAGACCACCTTCTTCATCTTCTTTTTCTTGTCGCCACTCCGATGCGACTTGTGAGGAGGTGATCCCTCCTTTATCTTGGTGCCGGACTCTCTTGATGGAGCCTTACCATGGCTTGTGACCTTCTCGCCGGTCTCCATCTCCCTCTTAGCGGATGCTCTCGACATCACTTCGAGTGGTTAGACTCTAAATGAAGTACCGTGCTCTGATACCAATTGAAAGTCGCCTAGAGGGGGGTGAATAGGCAAATCTGAAATTTATAAACTTTAAGTACAACTACAAGCTGGGGTTAGCGTTAGAAATATAATTGAGTCCGAAAGAGAGGGCGAAAACAAATCACAAGCAAATGAAGAGTGTGACATGGTGATTTGTTTTACCGAGGTTCGGTTCTTGCAAACCTACTCCCCGTTGTGGTGGTCACAAAGACCGGGTCTCTTTCAACCCTTTCCCTCTCTCAAACGGTCACCTAGACCGAGCGAGCTTCTCTTCTCAATCAATTGGGACACTTAGTCCCCACAAGGACCACCACACAATTGGTGTCTCTTGCTTTGATTACAAAGATGTCAAGAACAAGAATGGGGAAGAAGAAACGCGATCCAAGCACAAGAGCTCAAAAGAACACGACAAAAACTCTCTCTTCTAGTCACTATTGCTTTGAGTGGAATTGGGACTTGGAGAGATTTTGATTCACTCTAATTGTGTCTTGTATTGAATGCACTAGCTCTTGTATTGAATGTATTGGCTGAAAAACTTGGATGCCTTGAAGTGTGGTGGTTGGGGGGTATTTATAGCCCCACCCACCAAAATGGCCGTTGGGGAAGGCTGCTGTCGACGGGCGCACCGGACAGTCCGGTGCGCCAGCCACGTCACCCAACCATTAGGGTTCGACCATTGGAGCTTCTGATAGCTGGGCCACTGGACAGTCCGATGGTGCACCGGACAAGTACTGTTCACTGTCCGGTGCGCCTTCTGGCGCCTGCTCTGACTTCTGCGCGCGTAGGTGCGCACTATTCACTGTTCACTGTTCATTTGCAGACGACCGTTGGCGCTGTAGCCGTTGTTCGCGCTGGCACATCGGACAGTCCGGTGCTACATCGGACAGCCCGGTGAATTATAGCGGAGCGGCAATTTCTAAAACCCGAGGCTGAGGAGTTTGAGTTGATCCACCCTGGTGCACCGGACACTGTCCGGTGGCACACCGGACAGTCCGGTGCGCCAGACCAGGGCAACCTTCGGTTTCTTGCTCCTTCTCTTTTTGAACCCTTTCTTTTATCTTGTATTGGTTTGTTGTGAACCTTTGGCACCTGTGGAACATATATTCTAGAACAAACTAGTTAGTCTAATTATTTGTATTGGACAATTCAACCACCAAAATCATTTAGGAAAAGGTTTGACCCTATTTCCCTTTCAGTAAGGCTACAAGAGACCCAAATTTATGGAGATTCCTTGCAAGCGGGATATAAGTGATAAAGGAAGACTGTGGCACTCAAGTTGATCTTCGTGATCGCTTGAGAGGGGTTTAGTGCAACCCTTTGTCCAAAGAGGACACCACAACGTGGATGTAGCCTTGGTCGAACCATAGGATAAAAATCGTTGTCTCACTTGTCTTTTACTTTTTGGCGATTTTCTCTCTTCCTAAGTCTCAACTTCACTTGTAATATTGCTCTTAGTATAATTCACATCTTGAAAGAGCAATCAAGTGAAGAGAACTTTTCTCTCTTCTTCTTGTCCCAAACTTGGTTTATATTATGCTAACTATAATATTTTAGATCAAGTTTGTGATTTAAGTTGATTTTTTACATGATCACCTATTCACCTCCCCCTCTAGGTGCTCTCACTTGATCAGTTGTGAGCTATTTTTTCCTCCATCGTCCTTTGATATTATGCCATATCTCGTGGTTCTCATTGTCAAAGAAATCAACATCGAACATGTCAGGTTCTCCTATTTGGTGCACATAGGATATAATAGTGACTCCATTGAAACATCGAACATGTTTGGTACCCCTATCTGGTGTAGGTATTTGGTGCTCATGCAGAAGCTTTTAACGACTATTTTAATGGTTGAATTGTTAGAAGTCCAGTGTGATGTCAGGTGCTATCACCGGACTATTTGGTGCATACGTACATTGTAGTAGCTTTTGGCAACGACTATTTTTGGACTTGGGCCCTATAAATGCCACCCAATTGGGCATCTGAAGTGTGTTGGAGCTAAGAAACATACCAAAGGAGTTGGTGCTTCATTCTAATGCTCTCCACTTGCATATTGCTTAGTGATACATATAGTGATTAATGTAGGTACTTTGGAAATTGCTTATGCTAGTTAGACTATTGCTTATACACTTGCTCTAGGTTCAGGCCTACTGTTTAGTGAGATTTGCATCTCCCTTATGTACCACTTGGTGCTTGTGCGCACTATTATTGTACTCGAAGGGGCTTATAGTCTTGTGAGACCACACTAACCGTGTTTGTATTGTGGCCGCCACCATATATCGAAGGGAACGAGGCACTTGATGGTTTGGTCGGAAGTTGGATAGTGAAGATGATGGAGAGCGGTCTGGGAGAGGCCATCTTAGAGACCTACTTGCGTGTATTGAAGTCCTAGAAGCTATCCATAGAGTTATCAAATCGAAAACTGATAGATTATATATGAGGACATCCTTGCAAGGGGCTCCAATAAGTACTAAGGGGAAGCATGATTTTCTTGATACCTCGATAAAACTACCAGAGTCATTAACGAGAATTTGCATCTCTATCTCAATTAAGATTTCACACTTTATTTATTGCATACTTAGGTTTTATGCTTACTTTCTTAGTTTAGCTTGCTAGGGTTTGGATAGTATTGGAACCTAGGTTGCATAACTCTTTTGCGGTAGAGATAACAACACATTTAGAAAAACCATAGTTGCACACTTAGATATATTATCTTCTTGCATAGGTTTTGACTAGATGGAAATTAGAGGACTTAGTTTAAGAAGTATATTTTTAAGTTGTTTAATAATCTTCTTAGGTGTCACGATCCCTTCACTTATTATTTTATTTCAAGCGGTTTAGACTTGAACAATTGATGCTTCTTGAAGGTTTCTTATGAATTTATAAATATGTGTATAGATGATTTGTGATTTATGTGGTGAGGATTGATTTATGTTAATTTATGTGATGTGGATGAATATATATATATATATATATATATATATATATATATATATTGTGAATAGATGTATATGAATATGTATATACATATGTGTGAATGAATATAAATAATCAATTTACAGTTGGTAAGACTAATTTCCATCGGAGATCAACTAAAACTAACGAAAATTAGTTTATCTAATTTTTATCGGTTGATTAACCAATCTAATTTCTATAGATTGACCGTAACCGACAAAAAATGTTTATTTAATTTCTAATCGTTGAAATCAGTTTATGCCAACGAAAATTAGTTAATTTTCGTAGATAACATGTAATTTTCGTTGATTTTTTACTGATATAAAATATTTAGATTACTATTGTGCGACTTGTATGAGCCATTGAGGGGGCCTTAACAGTCTCGTCCTAGCTCGGTCGATGGGCAAGTTGCACACTTGCAATAGAAACACCGTACCTGTAGAAGGAACGATGGGGATGGATCGTTTCCACGGCCTCACGGCACGCAAGGGGGCCCGGCTGGGACGACGCATCGTTACGCAGAAGACACTCCAAAGATGTAGAAACAAAAAACATCCATGGAGGCCAACAGCACGAGTCACACCCAAACGGAGAAAGGATTTGGATCCAGGGCTAGTCAGCTAGTACTAGTAGCCACAGTCGTGAGGCGGCATGGGTTGATAGGGACAAACTCAGTTTGTACCGCACATGGCTAATCCAAATCATTGAGACGCCCTCGAGCTCAACGGAGGAATATCAGTGTGTTTGGTTTAAATAATGAGCTAGTCCATGTATCTTCTCATTTATCACTTTTTTCATTTGGTTTGTGAAATTGAATGACTTGATTCATGACCATCACAATTCGCATTCCTCATATTTAGTTAGTTAATACTAATATAAGGAATGAAGTTATTTCACTAAATTTAAAATTACTGATTTCATCAGCTCGTTTAAGTATAGGGACGAAAAAAAAAGCTCATCGACCAATCCGCGCGCAGTATGTTTTTTTAGCAACCACGTGCAGTATGAGCTGCAAACCCGGCGTTCAGGAAACCTTCGACTTGACGAGCAGCGAACTCGTTTCAGGCAGCAACCAAGAGATAATACCAGCCCAGCCCCGGTTGCAGTTTTCTGGCTAGGAGACTAGTGGAGTGTTGGCGTCCCACGTCCCAGTGCGATCCGCCGATCCGGCGAGAGACGAGAACGGACCGAAACTCTAGGAAAAATCTCTCTCCCATTTTCATTACGGTATTTTTGTATAAAAAAAGAGAGCGAGGGTGATATAGCTGGAAACGAAAACAGTTACAGATATATGGTTACACGGAAGCGGACGAACGGATATGCAACAAAAATGATCGGTAACCGAAAACGTTGGCTAGAATATGCAATATTATACCATCACTCATTGAACTATAATATTAAGAGTTTAAGACACTATAAATTACAACTTCACAAGTTTAAAAGCTAGCACAAAAATATATGTTTTTAAAGATCACCAGCTTACACAAACGAACCACTTTTTTCACCAACATTCTTCAATCATAAACTCCAACTTATCGATTAGATAAGACAAGATAGACATGTATGGTTGCACATAACGTAATAATATCAAAGGTTGTGCAAGCAAGTCATAATCCATCATATCAAAGACATTCAAGTTCATAGGCAAAAAAAAAAAAAATTATCCGCCACAAGATAGTTCATACTATTACATTCTCCAATAAATAAAAATAGAGAATCACATATTAAGCAAGCACGCCATATAGGGTAGGGCTAAGGTGGTACTTTTTATACTGTTGTATGTACTACCTAAAATAGGATAAAAAAGTATATCCCGGTAAAATCCCGTTTTTCCGTTCGTACATTTTGGAAACGAGTATAAGGATATTACCGTTTTTTTTAGAGAATCCCGTTTTTTAGAGAATGTAATAGTATATTACCGTTTTTTAACGGGATTTTGGAAACGAGAAAAACGGTAATATCCTGGTAAAAAATGGGATTTTAGAAATACGAACAGAAAAATATTGAACTGTTTTCGTTTCATTTCCCACAATATACCATCTCGATTTCATTTCGTTTCGTTTTTTCTGCAAATACGAAAATGGTTTGAGTAAAAATGGAATACCGTACTGGATGAAACAAGATTTTTTTTTCTATGGTTTTCATACTGGGGGTTAAACCACGCCTGCCCATGCTGTGTGCCCAAGCCAATTCCGCTAGTCCAGCGGTTTACTGCTCAAATGGCACTCGCTGAGCGGGGATATTTCTCTACAGATCCGTTGTCCACATGCTATCTGCTCGAGTAGCCCAACTTGGATTCCGAGAACAGAGTTACGACTATTAGCGGACCCTGGATTGGATTTGGCACAGGCATGCAAAAAAGGTCACTCCTGGGCTAAGGAGGCCTAGTTAAATAAGTCCAAGAAAAAACTGAACACTTTGTTGTCACAGTGTCACGGGAATTATCTAGACCACTATATAATCTACCAATTTAAATATTGCAAAACCCATCCAACCAAATCACCCCACCCACATAACCTCCACTGAATCTATCAAACAAATTGCATTTAGACTTAACACACCATCAAAACAAATGGTTCAGATCACTGATAACACTCACTCACTTAGATTCAATGAATAATATTATTTGAATCATTTCCCCTCTCATGACCCCACTGGCCCTCCATCATGTCCCCCCGCCTCCTCACCCTCGCTCGTGCCGTCGCAACCATAGCAGTCAACCTCTCCCCTCACGTCGCTGTCGCTGTCGTCGACCCCTCCTCTCTCCTCCGCGAGATATTAGCACGGGTTAATTCTACGAAGTGTTATATGAGGTACCGATAAATAGCTTTACTTTTCTATATTGCTGGTACAATACCCGTGCGTTGCGGCACATAAATATTCGATAGAATGTTAGCGCACAACGATTACATGAAAACGAATAATACATATATTATCATTAACCTCAATATCTCATAAATTCTTTGCCAACAACCAATACAAAACTAAACTCATAATCCAGAGCAGCTCCTCCTTTCCCTCGGTTGTTCAGCCACAAATCACAGGCAGCGGTTCGAGGCGCTTGCCGACGGGAAAGGTAATGACAGCACCGTGGGTGGGGGGCCCACCCACGCTGACCAGCAGGATGGCCTGTTCGATGTCCTCTGTGGCGGTGCGAAAGTTTCTGGGTGAGAGAGACAGGATGGGGAAACATATGTGAAGTTTTTAGCTTAATATAAGCGCTCATGGTGGTTGTATGGTTAATTGTGCATGAAAGAGATAAGTTTCACATGCAAGAGATAAGGCTTATCTTATCTGGTTGTTAGACAACATATAGAGGGGAGAAATAGATCTACACATGGTGTACGACACACGAAACTTATGATTATCTCGTTGTTAGGTGAGACGTGGAGCAGAAAAACATATTTACGCACGACATATGACACATGTTTTTAAAGGAGTATAGATATATAATAAGGAAATATATCACAGTCTCTTATCATTTATTGTGCCCGTGCCACCACATAGAGTAAAAAAGATACTCTATCTTTTTCATGTCTCCTTTGCTAGTGAGAGAGTTTAGGGGTCTAAATCTAAGGTCTCTGAAAATATTGTTACTCAATAAGTCATCAATACTGCTCTACCTTAACGTTGTTGTGGATCTGATTCACACTAACTCTTCGACAAACCAGAATTTCTCTGGTCTTGTTGAACTATTCTATGCGACATGTTTTGTTTTGTTCCACTGAATCAAGAACCATGGTATGTCGTTCTTGATCCACTCTAAAACCATGGTTTAGTATATTTGTTCAACGTAGACTGAATTCTTATCCTAAGATGCATGCAGTGTTCAGTTGCTTGCGTTGATTGATTATATTGAACAAACAATTAGTAGATACTATTTTCATCTAGTTAGGGTCTGTTTGTTTTCCTAGTGCTAAAGCTTAGCACATGCTAAACTTTTGCTAAACTTTAGCTCTTGAGAAATGTATGGATAAAGTGCTAAACTTTAGCACTTGTGGTCCATGAGGAGCACACGACTAATGGTGGGGGAGAAAGAAAAGGGTATTCAATGCAAAATAGGGCTGATGACCACTTTTAGCATAGTTTATCTTTGGGTTTTTTTAAATTTGTGCCCTTAGTTTTGGTGGTGTGCTCACCTATACTCTTAGTCGTGTTTTTTGCTCAGCTGTGCCCTAGTGGAGCTATAGTACTAATGGGTGCTCAACTTTATCACAACACTTCAGTCACCCTATTTTTTTTCTTTAGTAGCTAATCTTTAGCAAAAATTGCAGTGCTAAAGTTTAGCAAGGAGAAACAAACGGACCCTTAGTTCATGAGAAAAGGAAAAAATCACATCAAAGCAATGTGTGCCTGTCTATGCGTCGTGTGCTGTTGTGCTTGTGCCTGTTAGAAATATAGGCATTTTCAATGTTATTTTAATTCCATAAATTAACATTATGATGATGACGTATAAAAGATGATTAATCATTGAAATTATGATATCAAATATATCCATAATAATATGGATCATAAGAACATAAAACATATGAATCATATAAATATAATAAGCATATAAACTGACGGAGCAATTGAAAATAAACAGATAGCAACATAAACAGCATGACTGTAAAATTAAAACAAACAGATATAACATATTACTAGCATGAACAGACATCAGACATGTCATGATATCATATGATAGAACAGATGAGATAAATTTATGATTATATATGAAACAGTAGAAATGGACAACATATATAATCTGCAGAACGTAAAACACTAAAGAGCTGTATTGATCATACCCTCCCATGCGCTTCGAGGATCTAGATCCTTATCCAACTTCACTTGTCATACCGCCAGGAAGAAGAAGATGTTTTGGGCAGTCGCAAAGATGCTCACCAAAAACCTAATTGTCGATCCCCCGTGGAAGGTCTCGAACGGCAAGGGCTTCAGAGGCACCTGCCCTCTCGTTGCTCTGTGCGCGCAGAGTCACGAGATGGAAATACCCTCACTTGCGCCTGAAATGTGACTCTGAAGGTTCTGTTCTCGTGTGCCAAGTGACAGGGGTGCTCCCCTATTTAACCTCTCACGGAGGAAAGCTGAAGGAGAAGGGTCGCATACGGCGCACCAAGAGACGGACAACAGAAGGGTCTCGCATGCGGCTGACGAAGAGACGGGCAACTGAAAGGTTTAACCCGGAGTTGAAACTCCCGCGGTTAATGAGTGCTAAAAATTAACACAACCACACCACACCACGCCCGCTCGCTGCCTGCCTGCCTCGCCTCGCCTCGCCTCGCCTCGCCACGCCCCGCCCCGCCCAGCCCGGCCGCCGGCGGCGGCGGCGCGCGCACGCGTGTGGCACGCCCTTGTCTGTTTCTTGATTTCTCAAATTAGGTGGAATAATTCCCACCATATAAGTCAAGCCAAAAGACCCTTGGACTTCCAATATGGTACTATTGGTATTCCCCACCATTACACACCATAGAGTTTATTCAATAAATGAGCCAAGCCCATAAAAGATCCAACAATCCCCACCAAACTCTAGGGTTTGTAATGATGAAGTATCAGAATCACAATCCTTTGATATACCAGCGTTTCGATGGAGACTGTTAAGTTTAACATCTATCTAGAATAAGAGTTCCACTCATTCACAACTGAACAATGGACTAAGCCTTGAATTGACAGTTTTGTGAGAAATAAGATTCGCTCAAATCCTTTGCTGATACTAGGCTGCAAAAGGGCATTCCCTCTGTTTAGAAGCATATAAGTCACACTTCAGTGCCTTTCATGAGTATTTAGGGATTACCCAAGTCCCATAGACTGTGACCAGCAGTCTGACTCATATAGGTGTATTCCTTAGAAGATGTTCTGTGGGACAACATCTAACCTTTATAAGGCTCTTGGAATACATTAAGGTAAAAACCATCCTGCCTTACAGATAGGAAAGATGTGCACCAGAAATGATTTAAGGAAGGGATCTTTCCTCACAACCTACTCCTAGCTTGTTTCTCCACTCTACTTCACGGGATCTCCGATCACATAGAGCAAGTTACCACTAGAGTATATTTCACATGGGTCTCATACCCATTTCTCTCGATGCACTTTCTATCACATTGCGTGATAGATCCTTAGTGAATTGATCTGCTAGATTATTAGATGTGTGGACATAATCCACCGTTATAACTCCGGAGTTTTTCAGCTTTCTGACAGATTTCAATCTTCTCTTAACATGCCTTGTAGACTTCATGTTATTCCTAGAACTGTTAACCTTGGTAATCACAGTTTGGTTGTCACAGTTCATGGAAATAGCCAGTATCGGTTTTTCAACTACCGATAAATCCAATAGGAAATCACGAAGCCACTCAGCCTTAGCCCCAGCAGTGTCTAATGCTACGAGTTCTGCTTCCATTGTAGACTTCGTTAAGATAGTCTTCTTTCAAGACTTCCAGGAAACAGCGCCACCTCCAAACAGAAACACATATCCGCTTGTGGCATAAAGCTCATCAGCATCAGAAATCCAGTTGGCATCACAATAGCCTTCCAGCACTTTTGGGTTTCCAGTATAATGAATATTGTATGTCATAGTACCTTTCAAATACCACAACACTCTCTCAAGAGCACGCCAGTGATCATCTCCTGGTTTTGACATAAACCGACTTAGCTTACTCACAGCATATGAGATATCTGGCCTTGTTGCACTTGCAAGGTACATGAGCGATCCAATGATCTGGGAGTATGTCAATTGATCCCTTGCTATTGTCCGATTCTTTCTCAATAGCATGCTAGGGTCATAAGGTGTTGGAGTAGGATCACAGTCACTAAAACCAAAGCGACTCAATACCTTTTCCATATAATGGGATTGTAACAAAGTTACCCCACCATCAGCTTCTCTAACAAGCTTGATGTTTAGAATGACATCAGCTTCTCCCAAATCTTTCATTTCGAAATTGCTCGACAGAAGATTTTTAACTTCCTCAATCACATTGAGATTTGATCCAAAGATCAAGATGTCATCAACATAAAGGCACAACATAACAGACTCACCCCCACCATACCGATAATATACACACGTGTCAGATTCATTTACAGCAAAACCAGCAGTTGTAAGAGTATTATCAAACTTTTCATGCCATTGCTTAGGTGCTTGTTTTAGGCCATACAATGATTTTATTAACCTGCACGCCTTGTTCTCTTGACCATCCGCAATGAACCCTTCTGGCTGATCCATGTAGATCTCCTCATCCAACTCTCCATTTTAGGAAAGCTGTCTTAACATCCATCTGATGAATGATAAGACCATATGAGGCTGCCACAACTATTAATGTGCGAATTGTAGTCAATCGAGCCACTAGTGAGTAGGTATCAAAGAAATCTTCACCCTCTTTTTGGGTATATCCTTTGGCCACAAGCCTTGCCTTGTACCTCTCGATTGTACCATTAGGCCTAAGCTTTTTCTTGAAGATCCATTTGCAGCCTATAGGTTGACAACCATAAGGACGGTCAACGACCTCCCAAGTTCCATTAGACATAATGGATTCCATCTCATTCCTTACTGCTTCCTTCCATAAGTCAGCATCAGGAGAGGAATATGCCTCACTAATGGTAGTTGGTGTGTCTTCCACAAGGTACACTATAAAGTCATTACCAAAGGATTTTGCAACCCTCTATCTCTTGACCTTTCGAGTGACTATAATGTCATCCTCCTCAGGGATGTGCACGTGAGAATCCTCAGCATGATCTATAGGAATAGACAGTTCGTGCTCATGGGGAATTATAGTCTCATGACTTGTATCACTAGGTGTACTCTTCATGGGAAACTCATTCTCAAAAAATGTTACGTCTCTTGATTCCATGATAGTATCAACATACATATCAGGCACATCAGATTTTATAATTAAGAACCTATACCCAGTGCTGTGAAAAGAGTACCCAAGGAATATACAATCAATAGTTTTAGGCCCAAGTTTACGTTTTTTGTTGATTGACACATTTACTTTAGCCAAGCAACCCCAAGTGCGCAAATATGAGAGATTTAATCTTCTCTTTTCCCATTCCTCAAATGGTGTGATCTCTTTGTTCTTTGTTGGAACTCTATTCAGGACATGACACGCTGTCAAAATTGCCTCACCCCACCATGCCTTGGATAATCCCGCTGTACTCAACATGGCATTCACCAAATCTATTAGAGTGTGGTTTTTCCTTTCAGCATTCCCATTGGATTGTGGTGAGAATGGCGGTGTCCTCTCATGAATAATACCATGTTCCATGCAGAACTCATCGAACACATTAGAGAAATATTCTCCACCTCGATCGGACCTTAACCGTTTTATTTTCCTCTCAAGTTGGTTCTCAACTTCAGCTTTATATGTCTTTAAATAATTGAACGCTTCATCTTTTGTTTTTAAGAGATACACATAGCAAAATCTAGTGGAGTCATCTATAAAAGTGAGATAGTATCTTTTACCACCTTCGGTCAAAATTCCATTCATCTCGCACAGATAAGAATGAACAAGTTCTAGAGGTGCCAAATTCCTCGCCTCAGCAGCCTTGTGCGGCTTGCGAGGTTGTTTTGATTCAACACACACATGGCACTTAGACTTTTTGACCAAGTTAAATTTAGGAATTAGATTTAGATTTGCTAACCGCATAAGACAGCCAAAGCTTGCATGACAAAAACGTGAATGCCATAAATTTGCCTCATCAGAAAAATTAACAGAATTCACCATTTTATTACACACATCATGCAGCGATAAGCAGAACAAGCCTCCGTAGTCATATCCTTTACCAACAAAAGTACCATGTTTCGACACAACACATTTATTAGACTCAAGAACAACTTTGTACCCATATCGACATAGCATAGAAGCACTAACGAGATTCTTCTTGATAGAGGGCACATGCTGCACACTCTTCAATGGCACCGTCTTTCTCGAAGTAAACTTCAGAATGACTGTACCAACACCAAGAACATGAGCACGTGACCCATTTCCCATTAACAAGGCACCAGACCTCCCAACCTGGTAGGAAGAGAACATAGAGACATCAGCACACACATGAATGTTTGCACCACTATCCATCCACCACTCAGGTGAATTACAAAATGAAAGAACAAATGGTAAAGAATTACCATACCCAGATGTTCCATCTCCAGTTTCAGTGGTTACAACATTAGCTAATTTCTTGTCCTGTGTGAACTTGCGATCAGGGCACTCTCTAGCCCAATGTTGATCACTGCCATAGACAAAGCATCCTCCCTTTCCCTTGTTGTTGTTGTTCTTCTTTTTAAACTGTGTTGTTTGAACAGGTTTATTTGTGTTCTCTTGTTTGTTCTGGTTTTTCTTCTTATTAAACTTGCGGAAGTTTCTCTCTGCACCACATTAGCAGTAGAGGTCTCAACTCCTTTTTCATTGTCCTTTGTTCTAGCCCTTTCCTCAACATCAAGAGTACCAATGAGCTCTTCCACATTGAACTCTTGTCTCTTATGTTTGAGAGAGGTAGCAAAGACCTTCTAAGAAGGTGGCAACTTGGCAATTATACCGTCAGCCACAAACTTGTCAGATAACAGACAAGGAAAAAGCTCAAGTTCCTTAGCTAGTGCCTGAAACTCATGAGCCTGTTCCACTACAGATCGGTTCTCAACCATCTTGTAGTCATAGAACTGCTCCATGAGATACAGCTCGCTACCAGCGTTAGTCACTCCAAACTTTCCAACAAGTTGAAAGCCCTCTTGTGGGTTTTGGTGTTTGCGTGACAACTCAATTAAAGGACTAACAAGTGTGCTAAGTGTTGAACAGGTGCTTAATGTAAAGCTAACAGGGTTCAAAACAAGTGAGACTCGGGTGCGTAGCTCGGAGACAACTGATCAAGCCAAGGATGGAGGCAAGAAGAGCTTCGAGGTACCAAGTGCACAGGAGAAGGTCAAAGAGGCTGAGGAACCCAAAGCCAAGGGTGAAGAAGAAGACTTGCAAAGTCAAGGGTGATCGAGTTGAGAAGAGCTATGGCACATCAAGGATCACTACATAAGGACGTGACTTACAACCAATGAGGAAACATCTATAGTTATGTGGTGTAAGTCATAAGGCTCAAGATCAAGCTCTAAGAAGGAGAACAAGGTCACTAGAAGGAGAACAAATGTCAAAATTAGAACTGGAAGCAGCCCAAAAGAGCTAAGTGCACTTTGACCATTAGTTTGAGTTGTTCCTATGTTGGAGATATTCTATGTGACCTTTGCAGGATGTTGGAGCTCAGAAATATCATTCTAGATCAAGTCAGGCTGACTTGATGATTTATGAGTCCAACATCAATCTTAAGCATGTCAAATGCTAGAGAGGTGAAAATCCAAGGGAAGGTATGTTTCTAGACTTAGTACATTGGTTTTTGTGTACTAACATATTTGTCTAAGTGTTAGAAATAGAAAGAAGAAGAAAAGAAGAGAAAATACAAAAGGAAAAAGACTTGGCTGGAGCAGCCAAGACTCTGTGCAGTCTGGGTGCACCGGACAGTGTTCGGTGCGCCAGGCTGGCGTCTGGTCAACTGGCCGTTCTCAGGAATTCGTCGATGGCGTTTGGCTAAAATTCACCGGACTGTCCAGTGGTGCACCGGACTGTCTGGTGAGCCAACGGTCGGCTGGGCCAACGGTCGGTCGCGCAATCCACGCGTGATGCGTGGCCTAGCCAACAGTCAGATGGGGGCACCGGACTGTCCGGTGTGCACCGGACAGTGTCCGGTGCGCCAACGGCTCCAAGTCTGCAACGGTCGACTGTGCCATTTTAGGAAGGAGATCCACACCGGACCGTGAACTGTGGATGTCCGGTGGTGCACCGGACTGTCCGGTGTGCCACCCAACAGAAGGCAAGATTTGCCTTCCTGGATTGCTTCCAACGGCTCCTAGGCCCCTTGGGCCTGTAAAAGGGACCTCTAGGCGCCTCAAACAAGAACACAAGTGCAGCCAACAAGTGTAGACATCACTCAGATCAATTCTCTCTCTCCCTCTCGTGTATCTCTCTCTAGTTTGTGTAGAGGCAAAGCTATAAGCCTCTAGAGAGTGGAGAAGTGCTGCTAAGAGCTAGAGCATAGTCTTGAGCATATCGTTACTCTGCCGGAGTGCTGTCAAGAAGATTGTAAGCAGCCGCGACTCTGTTGTAACTACCTCAACATAGTGGAAGGCTCTATCTGTCTGACTGACAGATCTGAGCAAATGGAGGAAGGAGTTGAAATAAACTCCAAGCCTAGGTGTGGCTAACTCCAACAAGGACTAGGCAAGCATTTCAGGCTTGGCCGAACCTCGGGATAAATTCCTGTGTCCACGTGCTCCGCTCTGTGTTGTGTGCTGATTCTCTGTCTTATTCAGTTCTTACATCTGCACTTCACTGCTTACTTGTGGTACTAGCTTTCTTTGAAGTTCAGGATATTCTTAAGACAAGAATTTCAATTTCGCTGCAACCTACTCGAAGGGTCCTTCACTCCACTGCGATCATGTCTTCGAGTAGAGTAAGAATAAAGTTTTAAAGTAATAATTTTTATTCGCCTATTCACCCCCCTCTAGATGACATCCAGATCCTGTTCCCGGGCAAAGGGAACTTTCAATTGGTATCGGAGCTAGGCCTCTCCAGTGTGGGCTTAGCCGTCCGGAGATGACGATGTCGTCACAAGAGGTAACTGTAGAACTTCTTCTAGGCGATGGCTCTAATTATAAATCTTGGCCTGTCTCTATTTATAATGCCTTCATGAGTGTTGATCCTGATTTGAGACAGGTCTTTAGTAGAAGTATTTTTCCCTCAAATCTTAGTAAAAATCCTTCTAATGATGAACTAAGATGTCTGTCTCTCAATCACCATGCTTGCAACATCTTAGTTGACTCACTGTCTAGGAGTGCCTATTTTGCCATCATGAGTAGTGATAATGATTTATTTGTTAATGCTCATGATCTATGGACTAAAATTAAGTTGAAATTTTCTAAGTCCATATGCACTGCTTCTACACCCTCTGTTGCCTGTGATACTAACTTGTCCAAGGGAGAAGAACAAGGACAATGGCAATCAAACGATGAATCTACCTCACCAAAAGGTTCGTCTTCCACTAGTTATAAATGTCTTATTGCTAACAATGATAGTGGAGACGAAAGCAATGATGAGGAGGAGTATGAGGATGATAGCGAGGATGAATCTTCATCACCACAAGGTACATTTTCCTGTATTGCTTCCACTAATATTAATGACAGGGAAAATGAGACTGATGATGTGGAAGAAGAGGAGATTCACTGTTTCTACACCTATCTCAACAAAGAAGACAAAGCGCTCTTGATTAAGCTGTTGAGAAGGAACAAGGAACAAGGCGAGACGCTTCTCAGGCTAGAGGAGACCCTCATCAAAACCAACAACAGCCTGGAGAAGATGACCGAAGAACATGAGGAGCTAAAGTGCTCTCATGATGATTTGGTCCAACGGTATGATTCAGTTTTAATTGAGCAAAGAAATAATGATGATGCTTTATCTTGTGTTGCTCAACTTAAAACGGAAAATGCCATGCTTGAGAGGCAAGTAGAATTGCTAAGTCATGATAAACTTGCTCTTACTGAAAAATATGATTTATTGTCTTGTTATCATAATAATCTCTTGGATAGACATATCATGCTTGAAGTTGCTCATGAGGTTGTTATTACAAACTTAAATTCATGTGATCCTCATTCTTGCACAAGTGCACATTTGGATAATATACCACCATGTGCTAACCCCTGTCGCTCAAAAGGAAGCAAATGTTTGAATGAGCATCAAGCTGCAGGATCAAAAGAAAAAGTGCTCATCAAAGAAAGGAACAAGAAAACAAAGCAACTAAGGAGAAGACGCATTGCTCAACCGTCTCAAGATATCCACGGGAGCGTGGTGAAGAAGCTTGAGACGGGAAAAACTGCAGCAAATGTTAAGCTCCATAATAAGGATGTTCCTAAAGCAAAAAATGAAGAAATCAACATGAACTTGGAAAAGGTAAAGATTCAATTAGTCATGTTGTTTGAACTGACCATTTCTCTATGTCATCCAAGAACAAAAAGAAAAAAGGGAAAAGGAGGTGCTTTAAGTGCAATAAGTCAGGACACCTCATTGTGTCGTGTCCATACAATGACGAGGATGAAGCGATAAGGAGATGCTTTGGATGCAATGACAAGAACCATATGATCACTTCTTGTGCGCTAATGATAAATCAAGCACGTGCACTCTCCGGGATGACCCCCACTAAGAAAGAAGACAAACAACAAGCGTCATGTCAGGTTAAGCGACGCTTCTGCTACAAGTATGGTGAGCAGGGTCATCCATCCAAGGTATGTAAAAATGGTAAGGTTCCTAAGCAAGTAAATTTGTCTCAATCTTATTCACTTAGGAGACCCAAATCATACACTTGTGCTAGATCAATAATGAGATCACCTAAAACTAGCACAAAGGCTATTTGGGTACCGAAGACACTTTTAGTTGAACGTCATGGACCCATCCCGAGATGGGTACCAAACTTTGTCAACTAGACCATGCAGGTGCCTCGAGATGAAATGGAGACCCTGGGAGAGCTTAAGAAGGTTATTTCAAACTCTATGCTTAAGCTGTTAATCCTTATTGTCTAATTACTAACTCAAGGTTGGATTATTGTGCAATACTAATCCCATGTTCATCTCGAGTTAAATAAGTTGTAGAAGTCCTTAATTATTATTGGTCAATCAAGCAAAGTACTTTGATGAGATTGTACATCTGGCTCTCCAAAGGACGGTACCTGTGTTTCTTAAGTGCATTATCAGTATTGCTCTTAAGTTTGATCATTGTGCTATCTGTCCTTGGAGTAGTTATGCTTTTGAGATTGCTTGTGTTGGATACTTTTAATCATTGATTCATGATTTCAAAGATTACATTCATATTTGCTTAATCATGACTAGGTGCTCTCTAGGATATATCTTTTGAATCTTTCAATGGGTAGTTTTTCATTTGATATATCCACCATGATTAACTCTCTTAGTGTATATGGATAAACATGTATCTTTTTGTAAGTCATGCTATGTGATGTTTAATGATTAACCTAAGTTCAAGCATGATAGCTGTTGTTTAGTCCATGTTCACATAAGTACTTGGTATTGGCAATCTATGTATAACAATGGTATGCGCCTTCAATGCACCCTCTTGAGCTGAGGTGCATGAGCAAAAGGAGTTCTCATTTGGTGACAACTGGTGCTCTCATGGCCATTCAGGTAAAAAGGCGAAGGGATATGGAACTATGCAATTTCATTAAATATCTTGAAGTTACCCTGATTGTGATCACGGCTATGTTCTTGCATTTGAATGGGTAGTTTCTTGGCATAGGTTCTCCTTACTTTAATATGTTGTTTCTTTTGGTGTACCTAAGAAACCTTCTTAATCATGGTGTGCTTAGACATTGCGCTTTATATGCATGATCGTGTTGTTTTTCAATTGGTATATGTGGTGCAATGATTGTCATGTATGAAGCATGTCTAGGTTGCTTTAAAAAGTTATACTCCTTGAGGCATGCATTGTTGTAATAAGTCAACTATTCAATTGGTATCTCTTTGTGATGAAATTGATAAAGTAGGCCTTGACCAAGATATGTTGTGATCTCCTCTAGTTCTGAGGAAGCTAGAATGTGCAAAGTGCAAGTCATTCAAATACTTGATGCACAACTTTAGGGGGAGCACACATAACTTGTGTCTTTTGAGACTAATTGTTTCTTGAGAGATCTTGTATAGTCTCAAAGTGGAGAAAAGAAGATGAGCAAGAAATAGAGCAATCAGGACTTGGGTACCTCCGTAAGTCAAGTAATTGGTATCTTAAGCCATGACTAAATGGCATATTTTTAGATTGCCCATACTCTATAATATTTAGTGATACTAGATGCTTATCCTTAAATATCATGGAGCTATGATAATAAATGAGTTTTCAATTGGTAGCCATGATAGTTTGCTTCAATTGACATCTTTTGATAATCACTAGAATAGAAGCTTCATTTTGTTCCGCAATACTATAACTTATTCTAAGTTTGGTGCCTTAGCAACAAGAAATGGTAAGGATAAAGGATCAGGCACACGTGTGGAGGAGCCTCCTAGAGATTAAACTCTCAAGATGGGAAGTACACCACAACAGGGTAAAAGGTACAAAAGGAAGTATTGATCTTTTGCGTATATGTACCTTAACTTTCCTCAAAATGCTTGTGTGCATATGTTTAATGAATAAGGGGGAGTATTGTTAGTGAGTTTTTCCTCCTTAATACCCTGTTGTCCCTTGACATCATCCTATGTTCTTGCTCGAATGTGTTTTGGTGTTTGATGTCAAAGGGGGAGAATTTTGTGCATTAAAGCTTAGGTTTGTTTGAGTTCCTTTGATCTTAAGGAAGGCAGGATGTGTTAGTTTGAGTTCCTTTGATCTTAAGGAAGGTTGTGTTAGTTTGTTGTTATAGCTAATTCTTATCATATGCTTCTTGTTGTAGTATATGGTGATGATGTGAAACTAGTGCTTCCGCTGATATGAATTAATTGGCATCTATTGTGTTTATTCTGTACTAGATATTCATGTGGGTAATGGTGCATGTGGTTAATGGTGCTTTAAAATTGCTTTAAATTGGTATCTCAATGGTGCATGTGGTTAATAGATAATCATGTGGGTATCTTAATTTAATTGGTATCTTAATGATGAATAGTGGTAGGGTAATATTCCTGTGACATATCCACTCAATTAATTGGTGTTTAACTCTGATTCTGTGCATTTGTGTGTTATTCGCATCATGATTTGATCCTTGACACAATGCATACCACAGGTGCTAAGGTGTAGCAATGCTTCGAATGCCTAAGTATGTGCATTTTGGCATTTAAGGCCAAAGTTAAGATTTTAATGTAAGCACATATTTAGGGGGAGCATTCTATAAACTTAAAGTTCAAAATTTGTGCTCTAAATTTCACTCTTATGTAAGCTTTAATTGTGTTGCCATCAATCACCAAAAAGGGGGAGATTGAAAGCCCTCTTGTGGGTTTTTGTGTTTGGATGACAACTCAATTAAAGGACTAACAAGTGTGCTAAGTGTTGAACAGGTGCTTAATGTAAAGCTAACAGGGTTCAAAACAAGTGAGACTCGGGTGCGTAGCTCGGAGACAACTGATCAAGCCAAGGATGGAGGCAAGAAGAGCTTCGAGGTACCAAGTGCACGGGAGAAGACCAAAGAGGCTGATGAACCCAAAGCCAAGGGTGAAGAAGAAGACTTGCAAAGTCAAGGGTGATCGAGTTGAGAAGAGCTATGACACATCAAGGATCACTACATAAGGACGTGACTTACAACCAATGAGGAAACATCTATAGTTATGTGGTGTAAGTCATAAGGCTCAAGATCAAGCTCTAAGAAGGAGAACAAGGTCACTAGAAGGAGAACAAATGTCAAAATCAGAACTGGAAGCAGCCCAAAAGAGCTAAGTGCACTTTGGCATTTAGTTTGGGTTGTTCCTATGTTTGGAGATATTCTATGTGACCTTTGCAGGATGTTGGAGCTCAGAAATATCAATCTAGATCAAGTCAGACTGACTTGATGATTTATGAGTCCAACATCAATCTTAAGCATGTCAAATGCTAGAGAGGTGAAAATCCAAGGGAAGGTATGTTTCTAGACTTAGTACATTGGTTTTTGTGTACTAACATATTTGTCTAAGTGTTAGAAACAGAAAGAAGAAGAAAAGAAGAGAAAATACAAAAGGAAAAAGACTTGGCTGGAGCAGCCAAGACTTTGTGTAGTCTAGGTGCACCGGACTGTCCGGTGGTGCACCGGACAGTGTCCGGTGCGCCAGGCTGGCGTCTGGTCAACTGGCCGTTCTGGGAATTCGTCGACGGCGTTTCGCTAAAATTCACCGAACTGTCCGGTGAGCCAACGGTCGGCCGGGCCAACGGTCGGCCGCGCAATCCGCGCGTGACGCGTGGCCTAGCCAACGGTCAGATGGGGGCACCGTACTGTCCGGTGTGCACCGGATAGTGTCCGGTGCGCCAACGGCTCCAAGTCTGCAACGGTCGACTGCGCCATTTTAGGAAGGAGATCCGCATCGGACCGTGAACTGTGGATGTCCGGTGGTGCACCAGAATGTCCGGTGCGCCACCCGACAGAAGGCAAGATTTGCGTTCCTGGATTGCTTCCAACGCCTCCTAGGCCCCTTGGGCCTATAAAAAGGACCTCTAGGCACCTCAAACAAGAACACAAGTGCAGCCAACAAGTGTAGACATCACTCGGATCAATTCTCTCTCTCTAGTTTGTGTAGAGGCAAAGCTATAAGCCTCTAGAGAGTGGATAAGTGCTGCTAAGAGCTAGAGCATAGTCTTGAGCATATCGTTACTCTGCCGGAGTGCTGTCAAGAAGATTGTAAGCAGCTGCGGCTCTGTTGTAACTACCTCAACATAGTGGAAGGCTCTATCTGTCTGACTGACAGATCTGAGCAAACGGAGGAAGGAGTTGAAATAAACTCCAAGCCCAGGTGTGGCTAACTCCAACGAGGACTAGGCAAGCATTTCAGGCTTGGCCGAACCTCGGGATAAATTCCTGTGTCCACGTGCTCCGCTCTGTATTGTGTGCTGATTCTCTGTCTTATTCAGTTCTTACATATGTACTTCACTGCTTACTTTTGGTACTAGCCTAGCTTTCTTTGAAGTGCAGGATATTCTTAAGACAGGAATTTCAATTCCGCTGCAACCTACTCGAAGGGTCCTTCACTCCACTGCGATCCTGTCTTCGAGTAGAGTAAGAATAAAGTTTTAAAGTGATAATTTTTATTCGCCTATTCACCCCCCTCTAGGCGACATCTAGATCCTGTTCCCGGGCAAAGGGAACTTTAACAAGTGCATCCCACAACTCTTTCCCTGTAGGAAGGATGATATAGCTTTTCTGGAATTTTGTATCCAGTGCGCTAATCACCGCTCCTCGAAAGAGGTTGTCTTCAGCCTTAAACTTAGCCTCATCCTTAGGAGGTAAGTTGACAGGCTTGCCCTCAGCGGCATGAAAACAAGACATTGCAGTAAGCCACAATTTCATCTTAGCTTTCCATATCAGGAAGTTTTTACCATCAAAAGGATCAGGCTTTAGCACAGCAGCAAAACCTCTGACAGAAAAATGCCTAACATTAGGTTTTTGGATTGTTAGAAATATAGGCATTTTCCATGTTATTTTAATTTCATAAATTAACATTATGATGATGACGTATAAAAGATGATTAATCATTGAAATCATGATATCAAATATATCCATAACAATATGGATCATGAGAACATAAAACATATGAATCATATAAATATAATAAGCATATAAACTGACGGAGCAATTGAAAATAAATAGATAGCAACATAAACAGCATGACTGTAAAATTAAAACAAACAGATATAACATATTACTAGCATGAACAGACATCAGACATGTCATGATATCATATGATAGAACAGATGAGATAAATTAATGATTATATATGAAACAGTAGAAATGGACAACATATATAATGTGCAGAACATAAAACAGTAAAGAGTTGTATTGATCATACCCTCACATGCGCTCCGAGGATCTAGATCCTTATCCAACTTCACTTGTCATGCCGCCAGGAAGAAGAAGATGTTTTGGGCAGTCGCGAAGATGCTCCCCAAAAACCTAATTGCCGATCCCCCGTGCAAGGTCTCGAACGACAAGGGCTTCGAAGGCACCTGCCCTCTCGCTGCTCTGTGCGCGCAGAGTCACGAGATGGAAATACCCTCACTTACGGCTTACGAAGAGACAGACAACTGAAAGGTTTAACCCGGAGTTGAAACTCCCGCGGTTAATGAGTGCTAAAAATTAATACAACCACACCACGCTCGCCGCCTGCCTTGCCACGCCACGCCATGCCCAGCCCGGCCGATGGCGCGCGCGTGTGGCACGCCCATGTCCGTTTCTTGACTTCTCAAATTAGGTGGAATAATTTTTACCATATGAGTCAAGCCAAAAGACCCTTGGACTTCCAATATGGTACTATTGGTATTTCCCACCATTACACACCATAGAGTTTATTCAATAAATGGGTCAAGCCCATATAAGATCCAACAGTTGTGCCTTGCCTGCCAGGCCGGCCACCAGGATACACAAACTCTAGTGGCTGCGGTATGCTCACCTGCCAACCATGCTAGACCGCGTCTCCAGGAGACTATTCAACATGTCTGAGCTTTAATAAAACTAGCGAAGATCTTACAGTTTAAGTTTGATAATGTCACTATTCCAAATTTCTCCGTAGGGCTCAGGGTCCTACTGAGAACAGTTCACAGGGGTTTCAGCACAGAACCATGTTATACATCACTAAGAAAACTATAACATAAGGCGCCCTTGCGGGCGCCCTACAATTTTATGAAATACTCCTGCACCATTACTTGGCTAATATGTACCACAAAGTTAAGGCTTAGATGCGCTCCTTCAACAATCACATATTCTTTCTGCTCTTCCTAGGATGTAATTAACATGTCCAGGATGCGCCTTGTACCTTTCTACTGTCATTTGTTTGTTGCCAATAAATTCAGCTCTAGGAGGTAATTCTGAAGATCCATGCTGAGATTTGTTATCCGAAGTCACATCTTTGTCTCCACTGGTATTTGGATGAGAAACAATTGAGGTGTTACTTAATTTTATGACAGTTGATGTGAGTCTCAACGAGTACTTAAATTTTGGATACCTTCGGGCACTGACTGATAATCAACTGCTTTGTTGCTCATGAAGATGATGAACATGGCAGTGACTCCAGGGGGAACATATCCCTGCAACTGCAAGTGCCATAGTCGACACAGGATTGAAGCTTTGCTAACCTTTTCCTGTAACAGTTATCAATGTAGTTGTCATACTCAACATTGCAAAGGGCGCAATAGAATTTCCAGTGCAGTGATAATTAATACAAAGTTGAACATAATTACCTCATCAACTTCTGATCTAAGAGAAAGATATTTGGTAGCAATGATGTGCCAACACCGGTCACAACGATAGTTGTCAAGATGCTCCACCACAGTGAAGTACTTTAGGCAATCCACCAAGCTACACCCACTGGTCTAGTGTCATGACATAGGATAAATGTAACAAACAAAAATACCATTAATGAGCATAAAATGGACAGCGAATGAATAATTTTTTTTAAAAAAACTTGAATCATCCAATGAAATTTAGGAAGGTTGACGCGGATATACAATATCTCCATTTGCATTAAGGACTGGCGAAAGAGGCAAGCAGTGGAAATTCTCGAAGTCCAATGACAGCTGTGAGATATGTAACAAGGGAGAACATTAAAATTAACAAAACAGGAGTATTTTAAGCTAACTGTCAAAATGCGCAAAATAACTGATTGGCAATATGAAAATAGCATCACTTGTTGTTGGCTAAATTACTTTCATAATAATAATTCTTTAATTTTACCACGGCTAGGAAAGGTAGGGGCATGCACTGGACATCGTGTCAATATCTATGTATCCAGTGGTATATCCGGAACAAAATGCATTCATATATGAAAGACAACAGTAGGTTACTTTTTTATAAGCCACAGTTCAACAGTGACAGAATAAGAAGCATAGGAAATTAGGAATCTACCACAGAAGAACAGTTTCTGCAAGACAATATGCTGCCAACTGTCCCATCAAAGGGGCCAAATAGGTTTTGTTTCCAGCGCTTGCATTCAGGCAGGTTACCTTCCCTTTGCTTGTATACTTTGGAGTCAGAAAGGGTGATGTCTGCCAGAGAACTCCTATGTGGTACATAACAATGGGCAAATTCATCCCTCAATGAGATCAGAAGATGGAGAAAAGCTTCTGAAGCATCCTATAAGGAAAATTATTTCTTATGATGACTGCACATCTAATGCAATACTAAAAAATGAAAACAAGATAGAGAAGTAAATATTATACCTGCTGTCTGGTCAGATTGAAGTGACCAACATTCAAACTCAAAGCATGCATTACTCCATGTGGATTCAACACAGTCCTTTCATCTTGAACTATGCTTAAGTCTGCAACATGCAAAGCTCAAGTACAATAATAACAATTTGTGAGCATGTAACAAAAAAGCATTTATAATCAAATGGTGGACATCAAGAATAGAGTGCCATGCAGTTATATTTTGCAGGACATGACCAATGTCAGAAGAATAAAGCGAAAAAGATAAAAAGAAGTCCCATTCAGTGGTTTTATATAGAAGCAAGAACATATTATGTGGAGCAAAGAATCCAAGCAATGCAAATAACAAGGACCTATCAATTCCCAAGAAAATCGGAGCATAGGAGAAAACACTGTCAAAAAATTTATAGGTTGCATGGATTCCACCACCGGTGAATGCATTATGTTGCATATGCAGCTGAGGACCCCACATGATATTTGAACTTATAAGCCATGTACTGTATTATAGGGGTTCACATACAGCTCAAAAATTCTCAATAGAAGCCCCCACCCCCCTGAAATTGCCTGCAGTAAAAGGACAATACTTGCAATGGACACTGAGTCGTATTTAGAAGTTCACAGTGGGGATCTCGAAAATGATAAGAAGTTCAATAGTCCATAGTATAAATCTTACCTTCCAAGAGAGAACTTAAAGCAAGAAGAAGAGGCATTCTTACAGCCTTTTCTTCAGGTAGCAAGCCATCAGTTGCAAGCAAATTATCTAGAAAGGAAATAAAACCATCACAGCTGGCAAGTGCCTGCCAAGGAAAGGCTATCTTATTTAGCATTCACATAGCTGGATGTCAGTAGAATTAGACAGTCAATATTTACCTGGAGGATGACATTAAGAAAGCAATTGTTGCCAAGATTTCGCAGACCTCCAACATAGTATGCCCTCCCTGATCCCGAAAACATAGTATTCCAACCATTGCCATCTGTTTCCATGAGCACATTCATTAAAAAAGATGGATATAAGGAAAATTAGTTTCTAGCTGTTATTATGTATCAAAGGGATACTTACATTTGTCCAATCATCACCTGGATTTATATCCATAGGTTTCATATGGCTGGAAAAAGGAAATGAATCAAAATTTTCAAGTTAATTTTTGCCTGAACATATAAAATACTAAAACAACCAAATAATGCTCTATAACATGCACTACAATCATATATGTTTGGGAGATATACTTCGGCACAGCTAATATCACACAGAGATAGAATACATGAGAAATATGCTTGCACGATTAGATATCAGGCACTCATACAGGAAAGATGGCACCATTAACCATGCACAACCAAATAATGAATGCACCATCAAATAGGAACTGACCTTTTTGAGAGCACCTGATCACAAATTGGACATGTACCATCATTATTGAGTATTTTCCTAACATCATCTGCACCTGCTAAACAAGCAATTACTAACTACATTAATTTGCGTATTCTGTAATAATTAGATAGTAACTTATTTAGAATCAGGATTTAATTCACCAGAGAGGGCAGTAGAGTGGAACCATACATAAAAGATGACCACAGGTGGTCGATACAGCTTGCCCTTCCAAATCCCGCCAGCAAGCATTGCACTTCATTTTGTTCCTACAAATTATTAGATTAACTGCAGAGCGGTTAAGCCTACAGGTAAGGAAATAAGACTTAAGAGATGAAAAAGAAAAGTAAACGGCTAGTGGATTATTCATATCCCAGAACTAAATCCAACTGGAAATGGATTAAGATTACATAGGAACCATCATAAAAAAGTATGATCAATATATGTTGAAAATCACTAACGGATTATTTGAGATAAACACGCATTAGAGGACCTCAGATCCAGGTAAGCACCGAAGGAAGCCACCTCCTCTACCATTCTAGATGTTCTAGCAGTAGGAAGGGCAGGTAACATCCTCTCTCAGTCTGCCATTGTCATTTCTGAACAAAATGTCAGAGAAGTTCCAATCAGTACATGAATAAAGACATTACTTAATTACTTACCAAGGTGAAGAAATTGATCACAATACAATCCCCACTGATGATTGGGCCGTTTCCAAAAAAACTTCTTCCACTGAAGAAATTGATCACAAAAAAAATCCCCACCGATGATTGATTAAATGCATAGTGGACATGTTCTCACCTGCGGCAACCTCCGCCGCTCTCATCATTTCATTCATAGCAGCCCTCCTGGAATCAGACGACTGCTGCAACCTTCCAAGATGCTTCTTCAGATCCCTGTGCATAGTTCACCACAGGCAATCAGATTTACCACAGACGCCAATGCTACATCGAGTAGTAAACACAGAGATGGTATGTATGCAAACAAAAGAGGAGGGGGCAAGGCAAATATATCGTTTTATTCAACCTATAGGAACTGTTAGTATATGTAGGGGAAATAACACTAAGACCTTTAATTCTATAACAGATGATGTGCAGCAAAATAGAACCACTGGGATGACGCTCCAGTGAAAAAAATACGAGAAAAAATAATAGCATAATAGATCCAAACATCCATGAAGAAATTATTTTTAGAACTCACAAATGTAAATGAGTGTACCTATACCATCAGACTGAAAGATCCTGTGAAAGGCAAGGCTAATGCTTGGATAAGCCTCTCGATTGACAGTCAAGTGATCCTGCCAGAGCGTCAAATGTTCCGAGTTCGACCGCTTGGGTTGGAATAATCTGGAGCATGTTGATTGTATTCCCTGCCCAAATTTCTTGCCCCCCTTTTCATTGGATGATCACCACCAAACCACGAAAAATATGCCTAGATCCTACTCCTACAATCATTCTTGTCCTGAAATTAGTACATGACTATTGTTTTTTTGCTTTACTTACGAAACTATTCAGCCAACAACATTAGCTGAATTACATGTTTCAACACCATGGTCGAAATAAACTTGCATAATTTTTAAAAGTAACATATTTTGCTGCGCACAAAACAAACTAACATATTTATACACGACAAGAAACTCCTCCCTTTTCAATGGTACTCCTTCATCCTGAAATAACTTTAGCATTCCAACTTGTCACAAATTATAAAGGATTGTAGGTTTATTAACTCCCCCTCCTCACCTATCAATGCCCCCAGGCCCCAATCACATGCGCACCTGCCACTAATGCCTCCTGTCAACCCAATCACAAAGCCAAAAATAGGTAACACAATATCTCCCTATGATTAAGGAGGATGCATGTGTCATTTCTTTTACCCCATATTTTGTCCTGGAATTCCCAGCAGATCTTATATTTCAGGATAGAGAAACTGCATGGTGAGAGAAAGAGTTGTTTTCCAAAGTGGATGTATTAGTTAGGGGCCCAATATCAGAAAAAATCTGTATTTTTGTGAAATATGATATCACCTGCAGAGAAAAAAACACACACAGAGAGAAATCTGTGGGGCGTTGCTCTGGAGAAACTAAGCAATCTGTGAACCATTGGTATATGTCATATTTCAGAACACAACATATTTCAGTGCTTTGGCATTGTATGGTTGTCAATGTACCGAAGCTTATAGAGTCAGATGGTTCAAGTTACATAGTACATTTAATAATCCTTATGTCTCTCAATAGTGTAACGAATTAGGAAACACATTATATAATCCATCGTATAAACAAAAATCATTTCAGTATTTATTGAAGACGCCATATCTATACATTATAGTGTAAATTACAAGTTTTTGAGGTAAGCCATGTACATTCAACTATGTGCTTCTGTAGGGCAACACAAACTACTGCATCATATAGCCCAAATGTCGGTTTCACAACAAGTAATTACTTACAAAAACGGTGGAAAAATTCTCGCCTGATCAAACACACAGTTTGCATATTAACACTTTAGCAGCAAAATGACTTGTCGTCTTGCCCTTGTGACAAAACATAAGAATCAAAAACTCTGAGATGAATCATCGTGCCATAAACCTAAAAAACCAATGAACCAATGAAACAGACATAGTATATTACAACCCATACGGTGGATGTAATAACAGAAATTCTTTTAGGTTCCTTTTGTTTTTGTTCTTTCTCTCAGGGAGCAAACCTCCCAGATAAACCAAGCGACAATGAGGAACTAAAATCGGCACCATACACGAATGATTAGATCCCACAGTGCAACTGGTTGTCTGCATGCACCCAAGGTCAGGTGATATACTTCGAAGGTAACCTAAAACTGAGACCACTGTCTATCTATCCATTTATTAGCTATTTCCTCATTTAGTGTTTTTGTAATAAAAAACTAACATGCTGAGCTCAGATGCTCTGTTTTTCCTCTGCATATATGTAAAACATGCTTGTGTCCTCCTCTTGTCTGAGGGGGGTGATCGGTTACTATTGGGGGTTATTTCTATTCACTGAGAGCTCAAGCATTGCAATGTATTTTGTGTTGATAGACGTCTTTACTTCAGTATAAAATAACCCTGACCTCACCGGGATGAACTATAGTCTTCTTTACGAAAGGTGACCATGCTTCCTATTGAACTGCATGTAAAATAATAGTTTGTTATCTGGTTCACACTTATGTGGCTATCAAGAGCTTGCAAGGACAGTCCAGTTTACACAGGATCTTTGCTGGATTTGCTATTTATGATACTTCAGAATTGGATACATATTTCACCTGTAACATGTTTTTTTTGTAATTTGAAATAACACAGGCTGTGAGTTTATTGCAAGCAACTTAACTCTTTTATCTATGTCAAGAACAAAGTAGTTATAGCTCAAATAATACATGATGTCAGGAGGAACTTACTGCATATGGCATTTAGTTGTGTTTCATATTTCATATATTAGAAAAATGTTAAATTATGAACATTAACTGGAGACCTTTTTATTTTGTTTTCGTAGCTCATAGTTTGGAATTCTCCTGCATAATACTGGCATTTTTCTTGTCCAAACAATCAGTAAAGGACAACTTTGAAGACACTAAATTTTTACATATTGTTCATTATTATTAATAGGGTTGTTCGGACAGTCCCTACCATCGTCATAATTAACCTTCTTACCTTTCAAGGTTACAAAAAATCTAACACCCCCAAACAAATCTTATGTTGCTAGCAACCTTTTTCATGCTACCTTGTGCTGGGCATGGCTCCTTGTAACAAAGAAGAGAGGAATCAATGCATCCCCAAAAATGAGAGGAGAAATCAAGCATCCATTTGTGAGTATCATTAATCTAACGTATCTAACATGTAGCTACACGAGCATGAGGGATCACATTACAAGACAAAATAAGAAATGAGCTCACCTCTTGAAGCTCTTTATTTATATCGATATATTCAGAAATTCCAGCATCATTCTTTTTCTCCTTGATAAGCTTCTTGACCTGAAACACATGGATATAAGAAACATCTGTAAGTACACGAAATGGATTTATCATCTCATGGTAGTGTTTACCCCTTAATGGATAAGAACCATGCATGAAAGTGCATATGGCAGGCTCCATGAGCACATATCCGGTAAGTCCTACAGATAGCAATTTGTATTTAATCCTAAAACTGAAACTCTCATTTAGAGAAACAAACTAAGAACAGCCGCGACCATGCCTGCACTGTACGTCTGTGCTCCATGCCAGTAGGTCCCGCATCGCCATCAGCTAAGAACAGTCGGGGCCACCGGGGAGGGATCCGCCGGGCCAGGGCCGACATCGGCGCTGGTGGCGGTGGCGTTGATGGCCTTGCGTCCATAACATCTGATGTCGCTGCTCCTAAATCGTGCGAGATCCGAGGACAAGCCGACCCCGACGGACTATGGCAGGGACGACGACACCATCACCCATGACGACACCCTGCGACGGGGCCGCGAGGGAGTCGGACGCCAGGTCGAGTTCAGCGCGAAAGAAGAGGAGGGGAGCGTTTGGGGGAAAGAGAGGAGGGAAGATGCTCTTGCGGGAAGGAGCGTGGAAGGAGGGAGGACGACATGAAGTAATGGAGGCATGGAGCAGAGACATCTCCAGTAGGTCCCGCATCGCCATCAGCTAAGAACAGCCGTGACCATGCCTGCACTGTATGTTTGTACTGCGGCGAGAGAAGGTGTGTGGCCGAAAATTTCGCGTCCGTCGAAAGCGAGGTCTCACGTCCGCGTTGCGTCAGACCGACGGAGGACGCGCGTCGCGCAACGGATGGCGCGAATCCCGCCAAACACGACCCCACCACGGCACGCGTCGCCGCGCAACACGCTGAATCCGCGTGAATCGCTCCGAAGCCAGCAAAACCGTGTATCTTTTAACTAGAAGTAATTTGAAGTGCGTATTTAAATAGTATGCATGCTCCCTATGATTATTTATTCCATAGAACAATGCACGCCTAAAATTATTTTTTACACACAACCATTTAAATTACTACTATGGATAATTAGCACACCTAATTGATCTGAAGTTAATTTTGCATGATAGGATATAACTGAAGGAAGTAGAACTGACTTTGCTAAGCTTATCATGAATGGCAAGAATAATCTCACAAGGGCTGACGACTGCAAGTTTCATCTGGATACGATGCAGCTAAGAAAGACAATTGTTTGTCTAGGACCGAATGACACTGTCGTGCAACTTTATGAGAGAGCAAATGTTTCCATCTTTCTTAGATGATAAATCAAACTAGACTTGAAGATAGAGTATATAGAGGTAAAAGACTATGTTCTATTATGGACAAAGCTGCGTGAACGCTTTGTTGTGCAGGAGCATGCGATGCTTTTGTGGGAGCAACATGAATGGGCCGCTATCCTCTTCCACAACGTCAAGACAATAAAGGCTTACAACGTCGTTATCCACCGTGTTGTTGCTCATATATGCTTCTATGACCAGATAGTCATATAAATACATATGACTGAGGAAACACTACAACCCCTCAAATATAGTGCTCCAATAGAAGTACCACAACAATAAGTACACAAAATATTATGATCTCATCAATATGTTACTTGACATCGAGCCTCAAAATGAGATTCTAATGTAGAACTACCAAAAGTTCTATATTGGCACTACAATTGTCTCTGAAGCACATGCCCACTTATAGTCTTAGAAAAAGGGAGTTCCCTCTAGAGGAAGGGGCCATAGGCGCTACAATAATCAGGTGACCAGAAGAAGATATTTCAAAAAGGCACCATAGAATGGTAGCAGCAGTAGCGCTAATGGTCATGGCAAGTGCTTCAAAGCACAGTAGCAAAAACTACTTTAGGTGTGGGTTCTAGTAGCACTGGTCCCATCAATACACTACGAATAAACACCTAATTGACATGTATCAGGAGAAGAATAAATGTCAAAGCTCAGAGCCTCACTTTGTCTATGCGTTATAGATGCTAAAGACTGGAGAGCCTCTCCTTAAGCTAACTAAGACTGTTGAATAGTCTAGTCGCACTGCCATGGATGTTGATGCCATCGTTGAGAGCGACACCCTATTAGATAATAATGATTTTAGCTTCAATAATGATGATCTAGTGGAGCAGTGTAAGGCCCAAAATTTGTATAAGAAATAAATAATAAAAAATAAATATATGAAGAAATAAAATAGAAAATTTAGATATCTCAAATTATACTTGAGTGTTGAAAATTGAGGATGGAATTTTTGAAAACCAAGAATTATTTTAGAAAAGAAGTAATAGAAAAGTTTTCTATTCAACTAAGTAGTTATGCCTATCATTAAATGACACACCATAAGCATCCATTCACATGAATATTTAATTTTGAAGTAACTTTTACTTCTTACCCCACATTCAAAATACTATTTTTCTAAAAAAAGAAAGAAAACAATAGGAGCGTGTTTCATGTTTCGAACATCTACCAAACAAATAAATCAATTAAAATAAATATATATCTATTGCTTCATAATCAATTTTGAGTGTGTATTAAAAATTTGAATTCCTAAAACTTTATCTTGGATTTTAAATTTGTAAATCAAAAGAGGATGAGAATTGGGATTTAACCCAAAGGTACAATTTTAGAATTTAAGAAAAGAGAAGGAAATACCAAACAAATGAGGTAAAATAAAATATATAAATAATAATATATTTCTTTACACTAATATTTGAATTTGGTACATTTTGATCCACGGTGTGACTCATAACAAAAATTTAAATTTAGATTTGAAAATCAATAGAATGAAAATAGGAAAGGAAAGAAAAGGAGAAAGAAATGTTATAAAATACAAAATAAATTCATAAATGAATAAATCCTATATTGGTAAGTTCAAATTGAATATATAATCTGAGAATAAACTTGCCACAAAGTTTGGGAAATTTAAACTTGGAATTGATTTGAAATTTGAACTTGGAATAGAAAGAAAACAAAAAGGAAAATAAAAAGAATAGTGCTTGCACGCGCCTGGGCCCATTTCCTCTATCGGCCCACTCCACTCTCTTCTACTGCGGCCCGAGTTCCCTAACCGTCGACACCTGACATATGGGGCCCGCGTACCAGCCTCCGCGTGTGCGCTAACGCTGCCAGTGGGGCCCTGGTGTCATCCCTAACCGTGGTCGCGATCCGGCCGCAGCTACGCTCAACGAAATCCGAGATTCCTGGCCACCATTCCCGCGCCAGCCATTGGGGAAGCCACGACCTCTACCTGGCTACAAAAGCGGGCCGAACCCCCTGCACCTCCTCTTCCCTAGCCATTCACAGGTCACAGTCAACCAGGGGTGCGATATCAGTTTGTGGCCGAGTAAAGTGAGTGGTCGCCGCCATCTGGTGCTTGCACTGCCGCTTGTGGTCCGTGTTGCGGTTCGAGAGCTTCGTGAGCGTGCCTGGGAAGCAAATCCACCCTCGATTTGGCAAGAGGCGCCGTGGTCTGGCGGTAATTCTTCACTGGAGCTGGGCGGCGGCGCGGAATTCCTTTCCCTCCGTGGACCGGCTCGAGCACCCTCGCAATGTCACACCCGGTTTTGGAAGGTAAACCGAATGCGAACCATGTACGTGCCAGGATCAGAAATTCACGTACACGGCGATTACATAAATGACTCATCATAGCACAATGCTTCGAATAACAATAAAGAGTAAGTAATAATATAAAGACTAGAGTCATTTAATTAATGTAATCAAAGTACACAGAATAGAAACGTAGCCAACGTAAATAAACCCACCACAGGCAGCTGACTGGGGGTGGTCGCTAGCCTAATCCTTGAACTCGTCGAAGTCCTGGAACTCCTGGAGATCCGCCTCGACGCCTTCTTTACTTGAGCATAGATTGCACCAAAGGCAACCTGGTGTTTTGTGAAAGCAAGGGTGAGTACACATCAACGTACTCAGCAAATGTCATGTTTGGCTGAAGTGGACTAGCTTTATGTGGGGTTAAGCTCAAGTAGTTGCTTTTAGTTGGTCAGGTATTTATTATCAGTGGAAGCCAAGTTTTAGTAATAACCAACCCGTGAACCATTTCCTCATCGAGGAACATCATCATCATAGTCGAACCAAAACCATAAACATAATCATTGTATCTCAGATCATATGTATCTCTAATCAAAGAGGATCCCAAGGCTGCTCTTAACCGTGAGCACGACTGATATATCAGTTTCACTACCCTCTACAGAGGTCGTACACTTTACCCATGAGCCATGATTCCCATTTTGCCCAGGGATCATGACTCCCCATTGATCACTTCCTAGGTGGTCCGGCAGGGTATCACTACGTAGCTTTTACAAAGATTCCCTAGAGGTCATAGCCGCCTGTTAGGTTTCTCCAGTTTGATAAACACAGTACCCCTCCCCACAGGAGGGTGACTAACAAAAGAAAATCGAAAGAACCTCGGCACCCAACCTCGGCAGAACAAGCACTGTGCCTGGACCCCATTGACGGCACGACGGCGAAGCAACTACACCTCTAGTTCCTCTAATTAATTAGCTAAGGGCATCTCATTTCACCCTTATGGTTGCACTGTTATCCCGGGTGGTCTCTCAACGAACAGGTCCTTACGGAGAGGTACTCGAGAAACAGCCCGAGTCCCCTAAATGCCACAAGTATATCATCATATCCAGGATAAAATCATAGTATCATCATTGTATCTCATCATGTTCATTGATTAAAGTAAAGCGCTAGCATGTAGCTAACCATAGTAACCCAAAAAGGTAAATCAAAGACAAGGTAAATAAAAAGCTAGTAAATCCTTAGGTTGTTCATAGTATGCGGGACAGTGTATTATAAAGTAAATAGGACACAATGGGTCAGAGGACACTTGCCTTCACCAAGCTGCTGTTGCTCAGGGTCTTCTCCTGCAATTCCCTCAGACTCCACGAACGACCCGATATCTACGCGAGTGCAAACATACATCCAACATTCTTGAAATGGTAGAAAACAGTACACCATACAACAATATAGATCAAATGAATATGCACGCGACATAGAATTCACATCTACGGGCTACGCGAGAAAGGAACGGAGACGACTGACGCTACGGTCGAGGGATACAACGTTTACACCAAGCGGATATGAATTATAATATTTAACTCGGCTTAATTATAATTACACAAATTGACATTATCATACCAAATATAAATTAAAAGCACTACCTCACTTTGACTATTTTACTATTTTTTAATAGTGGACGATTAAACAAATAGCTAATTAATCGACATGAGTGATTATAATCGAACGGTTAAATATCGCGCGCTCACAGCGCGCGACACGCGAAACAGCACGTGCGACATGCGCGAACGACGCGCGAATGACGCGCATAACACGTGCGAACAACGCGTGACACACACACGAATGGCGCGCGGACAACACACGGTATGCAGAAATGGCACGCGACAACGCGCGCGAACCGCACGCGACGATTTAATGCGCGATGCGCGGGCGATGGCGAACGACACGAACGCACACGGGGTTAGACGAGGGGTAGACAGGGGGGGTAAGACGAGAGTCGTCTAGGGGTAGACGAGGGGTAGACAGGGGGGTAGACGGAGTCCCGTCGACGTACTGCGCGCAAGCGAACGCGAGCGCGCGCATTAGTTGTGCGACGCACGACACATCGAATAGTTAACAAACCGCGGCTAAATAATGACGTGACGAACAGACAACCTATATTACGCTTAAACGCGAAAACTATATTTTTCTAAGTTCAACTTAGTTAACATAAATTATTTGGGTGGGATATTTTAGATAAAATGAATTATCAATTAATCGATGATTAATACGAGGATTAACTAATGCGCGCAGATTGCGCGCGCGACACGCGCGAAACAGCGCGAGGACTAAGCAAACAACGGCGACGGCGCGCGCAATACCTGTGATCACGTACGAAACCGCGCGCGCGAGACTTGACGAGTACGCGACGCGCTAGGTAACCGTAGTGAGGCACGGGGGCGAGCTGGGCATGCAGCGAGCGCGGCGCAACTCGGCCGCTGCGCGTAGGGACAAGGCGAGGACGCGCGGGGCTGCTGGACGCGCGGGCCGAGCGTTGCGCAGGGGCTGACTGGCGAGACGACGGCTGGGCTAGGGTGCTCGACCGACGGAACGACGGGACGGAGAGGAACGGGGCGTCCGGGCCGGCTCAGCCGAGCTCTGGCCATGGCGAGCGAGCAGCACGTCGAGAGGAGAAGAGTGGGAGAGAGAGAAAGGAGGCGAGCTCACCTCGGCGGATGAGCGACGGCGCTCCGGTGGGACGTGGCTTCGACGGTGGCGCGGTGGCAAGACCCAGCGAGGCGCTGCGCAGCGAGTGCGGCGAGCGCGCACGGCGACGACGGCGGCGCTTCGGCGAGGCGCTGCTCCGGGGGCGGTTCGGCGAAACGGCGAAATCGAAGCGAGAAACTGGGCGAGGTGCGCAGGTTCTCGGCTGATTTTGGGGCGTCGTGGGCGGTTGTTGTACTGGAATTTCGCGCAGCCGGTTCAGGAAGAAGAATAGTGTGCGTTGGCTCTTTGACGCGCGGGCCCAGGTTGTAGCGGCGGCGGCAGGCGTCCACGCGAGCGCGCAGGGCACGCTGGGCGCGTCGACTGGGCCGCGCGGCGCTTGGGCTGGCGCGGTCGCTGGGCCGCCAGGCGCGCGCTGGGCTGGGGGGGCAGGCATTGGCTCGTGCGGCAGGCCACGCGCTCGCGCGGAATTGGGCCGGGCGGCGGACGCGCGCTGGGCCGCGGCGCTGGCGGGCGTGCGCGCTGGCACGGGGGGGGGGGGGGGGGGGGGGGGGGGGGGGGGGGGGGGGGGAAGCGGCAGGCCGAGCTGGGCCGCGCGCGCGGGCCCACGAGGGGAAGGGGGGCGGCTGGGCCGGCCGAGATGGGCCAGGGAGGAGAGGTGGGCTGAAATCTATTTCCCCTTTTCTTTTCTTTTCTTTCTCTTTTCTATTTATTTCAGTTTAACATTATGTGCAAATAAATGATTAGATGAAAGATCAAGCAAACCATTCATCAAACAAAAAAAATGTTTTCTAACCTGATGCAACAACCATTGTTCCCTTAGGGTTTAACCTACTAGATTATAATTACATTTACAATTAAAAATAACCACTCTTCTTCTATATAAAAGAGAAGGAGGAGATCAGAGAAGATGTGAAGAGAGGAGTAACACCTGAATTTGTGAATATGAGCAAAGAAATTTTTATACCCCAAATTCAGGGTGTTACAAACCTATCCCCCTTAAGAGAATCTTGCCCCGAGATTCAAGGTTGGTCAGCAAAGAGTTTGGGGTATTTGGCTTTCAGATCATCTTCTCGTTCCCAGGTTGCTTCTTCCTCAGAGTGATGACCCCTTCTGACTTTGCACATTCTGATGGTGTTTCTCCGGGTGACTCTGTCTGCAAATTCCAGAATCTGCGTTGGCTTCTCTATGTATGTCAGATCCTCTTGGACTTCCAAGTCCTCCACTGGCAACTGTTCTTCTGGTACTCGCAGACACTTCTTCAATTGCGACACGTGGAACACATTGTGCACCGCCGACAGACTTTCTGGTAGGTTGAGCTGGTAGGCCACTTCTCCACGCTTTGCTTGAATCTGATATGGTCCAATGTACCGGGGTGCTAGCTTGCCCTTGACTTTGAACCTTCTGACTCCTCTGATAGGCGACACCTTCAGATAGACGTAATCTCCCACTTCAAAACTCAGTTCTCTTCTTCTATCAGCATAGCTTCGCTGCCTTGATTGTGCTATCTTCAGATTCTCCCGAACCATTTTGATATTCTCCTCAGCTTCAAGCAAAATGTCGGGGCCAAACACCTGTCTCTCTCCAGGATAGTCCCAATGCAGCGGAGTCCTACAACTCCGTCCATAGAGCGCCTGAAACGGTGACATCTTCAAGCTGGCTTGGTAACTATTGTTGTAGGAGAATTCTGCGTAAGGTAACCTTTTGTCCCATCCTGACCTGTCTTGCAACGCACAGGCTCTCAGCATATCTTCTAGGATCTGATTAGTTCTTTCAGTCTGACCGTCTGTCTGCGGGTGATAGGCCGAGCTAAAGTTCAGATGCGTGCCCAAGGCCTCTTGTAGCTGCTGCCAAAAATGAGAGGTGAATTGCGTTCCTCGATCTGACACTATCTTCTTAGGCACACCATGCAGGCAGACTATCCGGGACATGTATAACTCAGCTAATGTTGCTCCGGTGTACGTTGTCTTCACGGGTATGAAATGGGCCACCTTTGTTAAGCGGTCCACAACCACCCAGATGGAATCAAAGCCGGCCAGGGTACGAGGTAGGCCAACCATAAAATCCATCCCGATCTCATCCCACTTCCACTGAGGAATTTGCAATGGCTGCAACAGTTCGGCGGGCTTCTGATGCTCTGCTTTGGTTCTTTGACAGCTATCACAGATGGCGACATATTCTGCGATTTCTCTTTTCATGCCATACCACCAAAACCTCCTTTTAAATCCTGATACATCTTTTCACTTCCAGGGTGTATGGAGTAAGCTGTCTCGTGAGCTTCCTTGAGGATCAGCTCCTGAATAGGTTTGAAGTCGGGAACACACAATCGGTCCTTGAACCATATTACTCCCTCTTCATCCTCTCGAAAGTCTTTGCCTCTTCTAAGATCAGCTGCCGGATCTTGTTGATGTTTTCATCATCCTTCTGCCCTTCTTTGATCTCCCGCTCTAGGGTGGGCTCTAATTCCACTGTTACTCCTTGTGTGCTGTTCAGAAAACCAAGACTCAGTCTGTCGAACTCCTTGGCTAGCTCATATGACATTGGGTACGTGGCCATCATATTGACTTGACTCTTCCTGCTCAGAGCATCTGCAACAACATTGGCTTTGCCTGGATGGTAATGTATCTCCAACTCATAGTCTTTGATCAATTCCAACCATCTTCGCTGCCTCATGTTTAACTCTGACTAGGTGAATATGTATTTCAGACTTTTATGATCTATGTAGATGTCGCACTTCTGCCCATACAGGTAATGTCTCCAGGTCTTTAAAGCATGAACCACTGCTGCCAACTCCAGGTCGTGTGTGGGATAATTTTTCTCATGGATCTTCAGCTGTCGAGATGAGTACGCTACAACTCTTCCTTCTTGCATTAGCACACATCCCAATCCAGTGTAGGAAGCATCGCAGTATACCGAGAATGGCTTGTGAACATCAGGCAGAACCAACACAGGTGCTGTAGTCAATCTATTCTTCAGTTTCTCAAATGCCTCTTGGCACTTTTGGGTCCACTTAAACTCAACTTTCTTCGCTAGTAACGCTGTCATTGGTCTAGCAATCTTTGAAAAGCCTTCAATGAAACGCCTATAGTATCCGGCCATTCCAATGAAACTCTTGATTCCACGAACATCCTTCGGTGCTTTCCAGTTCAGAATGTCTGCTACTTTCTTTGGATCCACAGCTAACCCATCTTGGTTTATGATGTGACCCAGAAACAAGACTTCATGAATCCAGAACTCGCATTTACTCAGCTTGGCATACAACTGATGCTCTCGTAGCCTTTGCAATACCATCTTCAAATGTTCCACATGTTCTTCCTCACTTTGAGAATATATGAGAATATCATCGATAAACACTACCACGAACTTGTCTAGGTCCATGAACACACTGTTCATCAGATACATAAAGAAGGCTGGCGCATTTGTCAAGCCAAAGGACATAACTGTATACTCATATAACCCATACTTGGTGATGAATGCTGTCTTCGGTATGTCTGAGGGTCGGATTCTGAGTTGATGGTAACCTGACCTTAGATCTATCTTCGAGAATACGCTGGCACCTCTGAGCTGGTCAAACAGATCTTCTATCCTTGGCAGGGGGTACTTGTTCTTAACGGTGACTTCATTCAGGGCTCTGTAAACTATGCACATCCGTTTGGTACCATCTTTCTTCTCTACAAACAATACTGGAGCGGCCCAAGGCGAGGTACTAGGTCTGATGTAACCCTTTTCTAACAGTTCATCAATCTGCTTCTTGAGTTCCACCAATTCTGGTCCAGACACTCGATAGGCTCTTTTGGAAATGGGGGCGGTACCAGGGATAAGCTCTATGGCAAATTCGACTTTTCTCTCAGGTGACATGCCCGTTAATTCCTCGGGAAACACATCCGGAAAGTCCGACAAAACCTTGATAGCCTCAAGCGGGTTGGCCTCCTTGCTATCAACCGAAATCTGGTGACAATCACCTTTCACTGTTTTAGGCATCCTTAGCTCAGCCACTACCTTCTCTCCGAGCGGGGACTTCAATGTTACGGTCCTCTTGTCACAGCTAACATTCGCTTCATACTTCATTAACCAATTCATCCCTAGGATGACATCTACCCCAGGGGTGTCTATTACTATTAGATCGCTGGGGAACCCTATCCCCCTTATTTCCACCCTTATATTTGAGCATATTTTATCTGCTTGCACTTTACCACCGACCGAATTAATCCTCATGGGCGGCATCATTGCCTCTACTGAGATGTTATGCATTTCTACCCATGTTGCAGTGACAAATGAATGAGTTGCACCAGTATCAAATAGCACTTTTGCGGGATGAGATTCGACTGAGAACATACCTACTGCCACATCTGGTGCATCCTAGATCGCTTTGGCCTCCAAGTGGTTCACCTTTCCATGGTTGTACGCTTGGCCACGATTACCTGCTGCCTATTGAGGTACACCTTGCCTTGCTGGAGCATTGGGGTTTGCCTGCTGCTGCACCATCTTCTTTGGGCAATGCATCGCCCAGTGGCCTTGTTCTCCATAGTGGAAGCATCCTCTGCCTCCTCCTTGTGTTGGGGCTGCTTGGTTGTTCTGATTCGCTGCTGGGGCAGGAAGGCAAGGTGCCTGGTTGTTCTGCCTCTAATACTGGTTACCTCCCTGCTGGCTGTTCTGACGATACTGCTGCTGCTGTGGGTACTGCCTCTGAGACTGCTGCTGATGCGGGCGCTGACTCTGATGCGGATATCCCTGTGGGTGACCATGCTTGCCTTGCTGAGATGAACTGCCTGAGAAGCGGGGGCGGCTGTTGCTCCCGGACTGCGGTCCACTCATCTTGCGCTTCCGATCTTCCATTTCCTTGCACTTCCTCTCGGTCATGATTGCCCTATCGATCAGGTGCTGGAAGGTTGGGAAGGTGTGGTTCATCAGCTGGTAATGCAGGGGATCCACCAAACCCCTCATGAACTTGTACTGCCTTTTAGCATCAGTGTTGATGTCTTCAGGTGCTTAACGAGATAGCTGCAGAAACTTGTCCCTATATTCACTAACAGATAGGGGTCCCTGCTTCAGAGCCAGAAACTCCTCCCTCTTCACGATCATCAGTCCCTTTGGAACATGGTACCTGCGGAAACTCTCGCTGAATTCCTCCCAAGTGATGGCTTCGGGGTCAGCATGGGTGGCGAGGTAAGACTCCCACCAGGACTGGGCTGCTCCCCTTAGCTGGTGGGGACCATACAGGACCTTCTCTCTGTCGTCACATTGGGCGGTGCGCAGTTCCCTTTCCACTGCACGCAGCCAGTCTTCTGCATCCATGGGGTCGGCAGAGTGCGCGAAGGTAGGAGGGTGTCCTCTCATGAACTCGCCACGTTTGTCCCGTGGCATCTGGGGCATCTGCACTTGTAACTGGGGTTGGGGTTGCTGTTGAGCCTGTTGCATGGCTGCCAGAGTCTGCCCAATAGCCTGCACTGCCTGAGTTTGCATCAAGAACATCTGCTCCACTGTCATCGGGGGTGGCAGGGGAGGCTGCCTCCAATGTTCCTCCTGCTGGGCACGCTGCTCTTGCTGAACACGCCTGTTACATCGGCGCCTGTTGTCAGACATCTGTGGAAGACATTCACACATCAGCATTGATTTTACAATCCTTCAACATAAGAAAAGGGAATACATAATTCTTCATGACACTGAGTGAACAAAGAACTTCACTGATCCTCATTATGATCCACTACAGCTTCTCAGATAAAAAGGAAAGTAGAAGTAAATGGTTTCCCAACTAAATAGTTGACCTCATTAACATCACTAGCTAAGCCAAACTGCAGGGGAAACCCACATGTTGGCAACAGTCATTATAAAGATTCAAATCCAGCACAAGTTCATCATAACAAGCATGTAAGCAACTGATAAGCAAACTAAACTGAATGGAAGCAATCGATAAGCAAACTAAACTGACTATCTAAGACTGAGACATCTGACTTAAGAATTATTACAAACTCCGACGCTAACGATCTAAGGATCCAGATCTATCCTGGTCTTACAGGCAGGGGAACCATAAGTGTGGTGACCACGTGGCGGCGAGCGGTAAGGGTGCTGAGTCCCAACAGGAGCGGGAGAACCACCCTCCTGGTGGCGGCGCTCTGCCAGCTCAGCACGCAACTCAGCAATCTCTGTTCGAGCCCTGCTCAGCTCGTCCAGAGAGTGATCCAGCTCGGTGTTAAGCACCACGACTAGGTTGACTGTGCTACTCAACCTAGGGTTATCCTCACCAATAGGCGAGACAACTACACTCTCTGTGTTACCAGTAGGGCGGCGGGGGTAGTACCTAAGGTTAAGACCGTCGGCCACCCCACCGAATAAGGAACAGTACTGGGAGAGTGCACGCCATGCTGCGTCCTGCATAGCCGCCTCTGCAGTGTCCCTCTTGGAGATGGAGTAATGCTCTGAAAAGGCCTCTGCACCCCAAAGGTCATCCTCCGGATGGCGAACTAGGCAGGTAGCCTCCCAGCGGTCCGGGTACCTCCCGCGACTGAGCTGGTAGACTACACAACGATACTCGATCGACCAGGTGTGCCGGTCGAAAGCCCGGCGCAACAAGGTGTCGAGTGCGTCGTGGAAGTGACAACCGCGAGCGGCATCATGGGTGATGGGTCGAGCGACCCATCCCTCCGCCTCCTGCGGCTCCGAGGACTCTGTGCTGGGGTCTGAGCTATCATCGTCATCGTCGGGGTCTCCTCCAGGGCCTGCTCCAGTAGCTCCTCCAACAGCTGGGGCGTCTTGCGGTGGTGCAGGGGGCGCCTCCAGCTGGGGAGCAGGGGAGCGGCGCCTCACGGACTCCACCTCCTGCTCAGGTGGGGAGGAAGAGCCCTGCTGCTCCCCCTGCTAACGCTGGTGCTCCTGCTCCTCACGCAGGCGGTGGTGCAGCCTCTCTAGGTGACTCGACTGACCGGACACGGTGCGGCGCAGAGGATGCTCCGCAAGGCAAGACGGCAGGAAAGGGATCACCGACTTACGAGCAGTGTGTCTAAGACGAGCCATCTACAAAAGACACCGTAAGCATAAGAGTAAGAACAGAACTAATATGACAAGTGAGTAAACCATAGACAGAACAAAATAAATTTTTAACAAGGTATAATATAGTATATATATATATATGTAGTAAAACATAGGGTTGGTCGGGGTGACCGACTTTTGAAGTGACATCAAAGGTCAAGGTGAGAGTGAAGGTCAATAGTCCTTAGTACGACCAGTGCTACTCTAGGTCAGCGGTCCTACAGTCAGCCTGGCTTTGATACCACTTATGTCACACCCGGTTTCAGAAGGCAAACCGAATGCAAACTATGTACGTGCCAGGATCAGAACTCACGTACACAGCGATTACATAAATGAACATCATCACATAGTGCTCGAATAATAACATAAAAGAGTATTAACTTATTACATCACAGAGTCAGAGACATCCACATAGTCATCAACTTAACGGATAAATCAAAGTGCCAAGCGAAACGTAGTAAAGGTAAGGCCTTCACAGGCAGCTGACTGGGGGTTGCCGCCAACCCACACCTAAAACTCGTCGTAGTCTTGGAACTCCTGGAAGTCTCCTTCCACGGCTTCATTTTCTCCTGAGCAGTGGTTGCAATGTGGACAACCTGGTGTTTTGTGGTAAAGCAAGGATGAGTACACATCAACATACTCAGCAAATGCCCCGTTTGGCTGAAGTGGACTAACTTTTATGTGGGGTTAGGTTCAAGCAGTTGCTTGTAGTTGGTCAGGTATTTATTATTTGTAGAAGCCAAGTTTTATCATATAATCATCCCATGAGCCACTTCCTCATCGAGGAAACATCATGATCATCATCGAACCAAAAACATTAGTAGAACCATTGTATCTCGAACCATCTGTATCTCTAATCAAAGAGGATCCCAAGGCCGCTCATAACCGTGAGCACGGCTGATATATCAGTTTCTAACCCTCTGCAGAGGTCGCACACTTTACCCATGAGTCATGATCCCCGGGAAAAATGGGAATCATGGCTCATGGGTAAAGTGTGCGACCTATGCAGAGGGTTAGAAACTGATATATCAGCCGTGCTCATGGTTATGAGCGGCCTTGGGATCCTCTTTGATTAGAGATACAGATGGTTCGAGATACAATGGTTCTACTAATGTTTTTGGTTCGATGATGATCATGATGTTTCCTCGATGAGGAAGTGGCTCATGGGATGGTTATATGATAAAACTTGGCTTCTACAAATAATAAATACCTGACCAACTAAAAGCAACTGCTTGAACCTAACCCCACATAAAAGCTAGTCCACTTCAGCCAAACGGGGCATTTGCTGAGTACGTTGATGTGTACTCATCCTTGCTTTACCACAAAACACCAGGTTGTCCACATTGCAACCACTGCTCAGGAGAAAATGAAGCCGTGGAAGGAGACTTCCAGGAGTTCCAAGACTACGACGAGTTTTAGGTGTGGGTTGGCGGCAACCCCCAGTCAGCTGCCTGTGAAGGCCTTACCTTTACTACGTTTCGCTTAGCACTTTGATTTATCCGTTAAGTTGATGACTATGTGGATGTCTCTGACTCTGTGATGTAATAAGTTAATACTCTTTTATGTTATTATTCGAGCACTATGCGATGATGTTCATTTATGTAATCGTTGTGTACGTGAGTTCTGATCCTGGCACGTACATAGTTTGCATTCGGTTTGCCTTCTGAAACCGGGTGTGACACGCAACCACTGGTAAGGCGCCGTGCCCTAGTTTGTTATCCCCTCGGCAATACGATACTAGTGGTGGTGGTACGATTTGGGCGCTGGGTCATGGAGTCGCGTTCTCACCGGCGTACGCTTGTGCTACGTGTGTCTATGGCACCGGCGGCTGGAGGAGGAAGACGACACCTGGTGCCGTTGATGAAAGTCGCCTAGAGGGGGAGTGAATAGGCAAATCTGATTATAAACTTTAAGCACAACTACAAGCTAGGGTTAGCGTTAGAAATATAATCGAGTTCGAAAGAGAGGGCGAAAACAAATCACAAGCAAAAAGGCAAGTGTGACACGGTGATTTGTTTTACTGAGGTTCGGCCCTCGAAAGCCTAGTCCCCATTGAGGTGGTCACAAAGATAGAGTCTCTTTCAACCCTTTCCCTCTCTCAAACGGTCACCTAGACCGAGTGAGCTTTTCTCCTCAATCAAATGGGTCACTTAGACCACACAAGGACCACCACACAATTGGTGTCTCTTGCTTTGATTACAAAGGTGTCAAGAACAAGAATGGGGAAGAAGAAAAGCGATCCAAGCGCAAGAGCTCAAAGAACACGGCAAAACACTCTCTTCTAGTCACTAATTGCTTTGAGTGGAATTGGGACTTGGAGAGGCTTTGATTCAATCTAATTGTGTCTTGTATTGAATGCACTAGCTCTTGTATTGAATGTGTTGGCTGAAAACTTGGATACCTTGAAGTGTGGTGGTTGGGGGGTATTTATAGCCCCAACCACCAAAGTGGTCGTTGGGGAAGGCTGCTGTCGAAGGGCGCACCGGACAGTCAAGTGCGCCACCGGACACTGTCCGGTGCGCCAGCCACGTCACCCAACCGTTAGGGTTCGACCGTTGGAGCTTCTGATAGCTGGGCCACCAGGCAGTCCGGTGGTGCACCGGACAGGTCCTGTTCACTGTCCGGTGCGCCTTCTAGCACCTGCTCTGACTCTGCACGCGCAGCTGCGCACTGTTAACTGTTCCTGTAGCTTTTGCAGACGACCGTTCACGCTGTAGCCGTTGCTCCCGCTGACACACCAGACAGTCCGGTGAATTATGGCGGAGAGCAATTCCAGAAACCCGAAGGTGGCAAGTTCAGAGTTGATCTCCCTAGTGCACTGGACACTGTCCGGTGGCACACCGGACAGTCCGGTGTGCCAGACCCGGGCAGCCTTCGGTTTTCTTTGCTCCTTTCTTTTGAACCCTTTCTTCTAACTTTGTATTGGTTTGTTGTGAACCTTTGGCACCTGTGGAACATATATTCTAGAGCAAACTAGTTAGTCCAATTGTTTGTGTTGGGCAATTCGACCACCAAAATTATTTAGGAAAAGGTTTGACCCTATTTCCCTTTCAATCTCCCCCTTTTTGGTGATTGATGCCAACACAAACCAAAGCAAATATATAAGTGCAGAATTGAACTAGTTTGCATAAGGTAAGTGCAAAGGTTGCTTGGAATTAAACCAATATATTATTTCTACTAGATATGCATGGATAGTTTTCTTCTTATTTAACATTTTGGACCACGCTTGCACCACTAGTTTGTTTTTGCAAATCCTTTGTAAAATTCTTTTCAATATCCTTTTGCAATTAGTCAAAGGTATATGAATAAGATTTTGAGAAACATTTTCAAGATTTGAAAATTTCTCCCCCTATTTCAAATGCTTTTCCTTTGACTTAAACAAAACTCCCCCTTAATGAAATTCTCCTCTTAGTGTTCAAGAGGGTTTTAGTTATACCAATTTGAAATATATCAATGATTCAATACCAAATGAAAACTTCTTTAATTTTTTTTAAATTGATGGTGGTGCGGTCCTTTTGCTTTGGGCTAATACTTTCTCCCCCTTTGGCATGAATCGCCAAAAATGGATACTTGTGAGTGAAATATAAGCCCCTTTGTTCTTTCTCCCCTAATGGCAAACAAAGAAATATGAGTGAAGATTATACCATCATGGAGAGCTAGCGGAATATCGGCAAAAAGGAAGTAATACCGATGGAGTTGAGTGGAAGCGTCGTCTTTGCTGAAACTCCATTTCCCTTTCAATTCTATGACTAAGCATAAAAATACACTTGAAAACACATTAGTCATAGACATAAAAGAGATATGATCAAAGGTATATGAATGAGCTATGTGTGCAAAATATCAATCAAAATTCCTAGAATCAAGATTGTTTAGCTAATGCCTAAGTTTGGTAAAGGTTTTCTCATCTAGTGGTTTGGTAAAGATATCGGCTAATTGTTCTTTAGTGCTAACATATGCAATCTCGATATCCCCCCTTTGTTGGTGATCCCTCAAAAAGTGATACTGAATGGCTATGTGCTTTGTGCGGCTGTGTTCAACGGGATTATCCGTCATGCGGATTGCACTCTCATTATCACATAGGAGAGGGACTTTGCTAAATTTGTAGCCATAGTCCCTAAGGGTTTGCCTCATCCAAAGCAATTGCGCGCAACAATGGCCTGCAGCAATGTACTCCGCTTCGGCGGTTGAAAGAGCCACTGAGTTTTGTTTCTTTGAAGCCCAAGACGCCAGGGATCTTCCCAAGAACCGACAAGTCCCTGATGTGCTCTTTCTATCAATTTTACACCCTACCCAATCAGCATCTAAATATCCTATTAAATCAAAGGTGGATCCCTTGGGGTACCAAAGACCAAACTTAGGTGTATGAACTAGATATCTCAAGATTTGTTTCACGGCCCTAAGGTGAACTTCCTTAGGATCGGCTTGGAATCTTGCACACATGTATGCGGAAAGCATAATATCCGGTTGAGATGCACATAAATAGAGTAAGGATCCTATCATCGACCGGTATACCTTTTGACCTACGGATTTACCTCCCGTGTCGAGGTCGAGATGCCCATTGGTTCCCATGGGTGTCTTGATGGGCTTGGCATCCTTCATCCCAAACTTGGTGAGTATGTCTTGAATGTACTTCGTTTGGCTAATGAAGGTGCCCTCTTGGAGTTGCTTCACTTGAAATCCTAAGAAATACTTCAACTCCCCCATCATTGACATCTCGAATTTTTGAACCATGATCCTACTAAACTCTTCACATGTAGATTTGTTAGTAGACCCAAATATGATATCATCAACATAAATTTGGCATACAAACAAATCATTTGCAATAGTTTTAATGAATAGAGTAGGATCGGCTTTTCCGACTTTGAAACCATTAGTGATAAGGAAGTCTCTTAGGCATTCATACCATGCTCGTGGGGCTTGCTTGAGCCCATAAAGCGCCTTTGAGAGCTTATATACATAGTTAGGGTACTCACTATCTTCAAAGCCAGGAGGTTGCTCAACTTAGACCTCTTCCTTGATTGGTCCATTAAGGAAGGCACTCTTCACGTCCATTTGGTAGAGCTTAAAGCCATGGTAAGTAGCATAGGAAAGTAATATATGAATTGACTCAAGCCTAGCTACGGGTGCATAAGTTTCACCGAAATCCAAACCTTCGACTTGTGAATAACCCTTGGCCACAAGTCGTGCTTTGTTCCTTATCACCACACCATGCTCATCTTGCTTGTTGCGGAATACCCACTTGGTACCTACAACATTTTGGTTAGAACGTGGAGCTAAATGCCATACCTCATTCCTCGTGAAGTTGTTGAGTTCCTCTTGCATTGCCAACACACAATCCGAGTCTCTTAGTGCATCCTCTACCCTGTATGGCTCAATAGAGGAAACAAAAGAGTAATGTTCACAAAAATGAGCGACACGAGATCGAGTGGTTACCCCCTTATGAATATCAATGAGGATGGTGTTCACGAGGTGATCTCGTTGTATCGCTTGGTGGACTCTTGGGTGTGGCGGTCTTTGACCCTGTTCATCTTCCTTGTCTTGATTATTGTCATCTCCCCGTTGATCATTGACCTCTTCTTGAGGTGGCTCATCCTCTTGATCATCATTTTCATCATCTTGAGCTTGATCCTCATATTGGGTTGGTGGAGATGCTTGTGTGGAAGATGATGGTTGATCTTGTGCTTGTGGAGGCTCTTCGAATTCCTTAGGACACACATCCCCAATGGACATGTTCCTTAGCGTGACGCATGGAGCCTCTTCACCATCTAGCTCATCAAGATCAACTTGCTCTACTTGAGAGCCGTTAGTCTCATCAAACACAATGTCACAAGAAACTTCAACTAGTCTTGTGGACTTGTTAAAGACTCTATATGCCCTTGTGTTTGAATCATATCCTAGTAAAAAGCCTTCTACAGCCTTAGGAGCAAATTTAGATTTTCTACCTCTTTTAACAAGAATAAAGCATTTGCTACCAAAGACTCTAAAATATGAAACATTGGGCTTTTTACCAGTGAGGAGTTCATATGATGTCTTCTTGAGGATTCGGTGAAGGTAGAGATGGTTGATGGCGTAGCAAGCGATGTTGATTGCTTCCGCCCAAAATCGGTTCGAATTCTTGTACTCATCAAGCATGGTCCTCGCCATGTCAAGTAGAGTTCTATTCTTCCTCTCCACTACACCATTTTGTTGTGGTGTGTAGGGAGAAGAGAACTCATGCTTGATGCCCTCCTCCTCAAGGAAGCCTTCGATTTGAGAATTCTTGAACTCCGTCCCGTTGTTGCTTCTAATCTTTTTGATCCTTAAGCCGAACTCATTTTGAGCCCGTCTCAAGAATCCCTTTAAGGTCTCTTGGATTTAAGATTTTTCCTGCAAAAAGAACACCTAAGTGAAGCGAGAATAGTCATCCACAATTACAAGACAATACTTACTCTCGCCTATGCTTATATAAGCGATCGGGCCGAATAGGTCCATGTGGAGTAGCTCAAGCGGCCTGTCGGTCGTCATGATGTTCTTGTGTTGATGATGGGTACCAACTTGCTTCCCTGCTTGACATGCGCTACAAACCCTGTCTTTCTCAAAATGAACATTTGTTAGTCCCAAAATGTATTCTCCCTTTAGAAGCTTGTGAAGATTCTTCATTCCAATGTGGGCTAGTCGGCGATGCCAGAGCCAACCCATGTTAGTCTTAGCAATTAAGCAAGTATAGTTCAGCTCTATTAAAATCAATTAAGTATAGTTGACCCTGTAATACTCCCTTAAATGCTATTGAATCATCACACCTTCTAAATACAGTAACACCTATATCCGTAAAAAGACAATTGTAGCCCATTTTGCATAATTGAGAAACAGAAAGCAAGTTGTAATCTAAAGAATCTACAAGAAAAAACATTGGAAATAGAATGGTCAGGTGATATAGCAATTTTACCAAGTACTTTGACCAAACCTTGATTTCCATCCCCGAATGTGATAGCTCTTTAGGGATCATCGTTTTTCTCGTAGGAGGAGAACATCCTTTTCTCCCCAGTGATGTGGTTTGTGCACCCGCTATCAATGATCCAACTTGAGCCCCCGGATGCATAAACCTACAAAACAAGTTTAGGCCTTGTTCTTAGGTACCCAAACGGTTTTGCGTCCTTTGACATTAGAAACAAGCACCTTGGGTACCCAAACACAAGTCTTTGATCCCTTGTGTTTGCCCCCAACATATTTGGCAACTACTTTACCTGATTTGTTAGTAAGCACATATGAAGGATCAAAAGTCTTAAATGAAACATTAGGTTCATTTGATGCAATAGGAGATTTCTTTTTAGGCATTTTAACATGAGTAGAACGCCTAGAACTAGATGCCTCACTCTTATACATAAAAGCATGATGAGAGCCAGAGTGAGACTTCCTAGAATGAATTCTCCTAACCTTATCCTCAGGATAACCAGCAGGATATAAAATATAGCCCTCGTTATCCTGTGGCATGGGAGCCTTGCCCTTAACAAAATTAGACAATCTTTTAGGGGCATTAATTTTAACATTGCCTCCCTGTTGGAAGCCAATGCCATCCTTAATGCCTAGGTGTCTCCCATTATAGAGCGTGCTTCTAGCAAATTTAAACTTTTCATTTTCTAAGTCATGCTCATTGATTTTAGCACTAAGTTGAGCTATGTGATCATTTTGTTATTTAATTAAAGCTAAGTGATCATGGATAGCATCGACATTAATGTCTCAACATCTAGTACAAATAGAAACATATGATCAACAGTAGATGTAGAGGGTTTGTAAACATTTAATTCATCAATCTTAGCATGTAACATAGCATTTTCATTTCTAAGATTGGAAATAGAATCATTGCAAACATTTAAATCTTTAGCCTTAGCAATTAATTTTTCATTCTCAATCTTAAGGCTAGAAAGTGAGGCATTCAATTTATCAACCTTAGCAATCAAACTAGCATTATCATTTCTAAGATTGGCAATTGAATCATCACATACATTTGATTTCTCAACCTTAGCAATTAATTTGGAATTATCATTTCTAAGGTTAGAGATAGTGTCATGACAAATGCTAAGCTCACTAGTTAATTTTTCACATCTTTCTACTTCCTGAGCATAAGCATTTTTAACCTTAACATGCTTCTTGTTTTCCTTAATAAGGAAGTCCTCTTGGCTATCCAAGAGTTCATCCTTCTCATGAATAGCACTAATTAATTCATTCAATTTTTCTTTTTGTTGCATGTTTAGGTTGGCAAAAAGTGTAAGCAAATCATCCTCATCATCACTAGAGCTAGCCTCATCACTAGATGTTGCATATTTAGTGGAAGCTCTAGATTTTACCTTCTTCTTTTTGCCGTCCTTTGCCTTGAGGCACTTGTGGCCGACGTTGGGGAAGAGAAGACCCTTGTTGACGGCGATGTTGGCGGCGTCCTCGTCAGAGGATGAGTCGATGGAGCTCTCATCGGAGTCCCACTCCCAACAAACATGGGCATCGCCACCCTTCTTCTTGTAGTACCTCTTCTTCTCCTTCTTCTTCCCTCTCTTGTAGTCGCCCCTGTCACTGTCACTAGAAATAGGACATTTTGCTATAAAGTGTCTGGGCTTACCACACTTGTAGCAAACCTTCTTGGAGTGGGGTTTGTAATCCTTCCCCTCCTTTTCTTGAGGATTTGGAGGAAACTCTTGATGATAAGCGCCATCTCCTCATTGTTGAGCTTGGAGGCGTTGATGGGAAGTCTACTTGATGTAGACTCTTCTTTCTTCTCCTCCGTCGCTTTGAATGCGGTGGGTTGCGCCTCGGGCGTAGAGGTGGTGCCCCGCTCAATGATTTGTTTGGAGCCTTTGATCATCAATTCAAAGCTCACAAACTTTCCTATAACCTCCTTGGGAGACATTAGCTTATATCTAGGATCACCACGAATAAATTGAACTTGAGTAGGGTTAAGAAAAACGAGTGATCTAAGAATAACCTTGACCATTTCATGGTCATCCCATTTTGTGCTCCCGAGGTTGCGCACTTGGTTCACCAAGGTTTTGAGCCGGTCTTGTGGCTCCTCCCCTTGGTTGAGCATGAACCGATCGAGCTCCCCCTCGATCGTCTCCCGCTTGGTGATCTTTGTCACCTCATCTCCTTCGTGCGCGGTCTTGAGCACGTCCCAAATCTCTTTGGCACTCTTCAACCCTTGCACCTTATTATACTCCTCTCGACTTAGAGAGGCGAGGAGTGTAGTAGTGGCTTGAGAGTTGAAGTGCCGGATTTGGGCTACCTCGTCTGAGTCATAGCCTTCATCCCCCATGGATGGTTCCTGCGCACCAAACTCAACAATGTTTGAAATGCTAGCGTGGAGTGAGGTTAGATAGTGCCTCATTTTATCACTCCACATACAATAATCTTCACCATAAAAAACCGGTGGTTTGTGAAAGTCGCCTAGAGGGGGGTGAATAGGGCGAAACTGAAATTCTCAAAAAATAAACACAACTACGAGACGGGTTAGCGTTAGAAATATAATTGAGTCCGCGAGAGAGGGTGCAAAACAAATCGCAAGCGAATAAAGAGTGAGATACGTGGATTTGTTTTACCGAGGTTCGGTTCTCGCAAACCTACTCCCCATTGAGGAGGCCACGAAGGCCGGGTCTCTTTCAACCCTTACCCTCTCTCACTCGGTCTCTTTCAACCCTTACCGAGTGAGCTTTCTCTTCTCAATCACTTGGAACACAAAGTTCCCACAAGGATCACCACAAGATTGGTGTCTCTTGCCTCAATTACAAGTGAGTTTGATCGCAAGAAAGAATCAAGAAAGAAGAAAGCAATCCAAGCGCAAGAGCTCAAAGGAACACAAGCAAATCTCTCTCACTAATCACTAGGGCGTTGTGTGGAGTTGGAGAGGATTTGATCTCTTTGATGTGTCTAGAATTGAATGCTAGAGCTCTTGTAAATAGTTGGGAAGTGGAAAACTTGGATGTCTTGAATGTGGGGTGGTTGGGGGTATTTATAGCCCCAACCACCAAACTAGCCGTTTGGTGAGGCTGTCTGTCGAATGGCGCACCGGACAGTCCGGTGCACACCGGACATGTCCGGTGCGACAGCCACGTCACCAAAGCCGTTGGGATTCGACCGTTGGAGCTCTGTCTTCTGGGCCCGCCTGGATGTCCGGTGGCGCACCAGACATGTACTATAGAGTGTTCGGTGCGCCAGTATGGGCGTGCCTGACCCCTGCGCGCGCTGGCGCGCAATAAATGCGTCGCAGGTAGCCGTTGGCGCCAAAATAGCCGTTGCCCCGCTGTTACACCGGACAGTCCCGTGCACACCGGACAGTCCGGTGAATTATAGCGAAGCAGCCGAAGTGAATTCCCGAGGCTGGCGAGTTCCGGAGGCCGCTCTTCCTTGGAGCACCGGACATGTCCGGTGTACACCGGACAGTCCGGCGAATTATAGCGGAGTTGCCTCTGGAAATTCCCGAAGGTGACGAGTTTGGAGTTGGAGTCCTCTGGTGCACCGGACATGTCCGGTGGCACACCGGACAGTCCGGTGCGCCAGACCAGAGGTGCCTTCGGTTGTCCCTTTGCTCTTTTGTCGAACCCAATACTTGGTCTTTTAATTGGCTAAGTGTGAACCTTTGGCACCTGTATAACTTATACACTAGAGCAACCTAGTTAGTCCAATTATTTGTGTTGGGCAATTCAACCACCAAAATTAATTAGGGACTAGGTGTAAGCCTAATTCCCTTTCAATCTCCCCCTTTTTGGTGATTGATGCCAACACAAACCAAAGCAAATATAAAAGTGCATAAATGAACTAGTTTGCATAATGTAAGTGCAAAGGTTGCTTGGAATTGAGCCAATAAATGTTACTTACTAGATGTGCATGGATTGTTTCTTTATTTTTAACATTTTGGACCAGGCTTGCACCACATGTTTTGTTTTTGCAAATTCTTTTGTAAAAATCTTTTTAAAGATATTTTGCAACTAGTCAAAGGTAAATGAATAAGATTTGAAAATTTTCTCCCTTTGACTAAAACAAAACTCCCCCTCAATAAATTCTCCTCTTAGTGTTCAAGAGGGTTTTAAGATATCAAGTTTTGAAAATACTACTTGCTCCCCCTTTAGAACACAAAGAGATATCAATTTGAAATTTACCATTGAAAATCATTAATTTTTAAAATTAGGGTGGTGGTGCGGTGTGGTGCGGTCCTTTTGCTTTGGGCCAATACTTTCTCCCCCTTTGGCATGAATCGCTAAAAACGGATACTTGGAATGAAATATAGGCCCTTTAAGTACTTTCTCCCCCCTTTGGTCATAAATAAATGAGTGAAGATTATACCAAAGCCGGAGAGATGCGGAGCGACGGCGAAGGATGAGTAGTAGAGTGGAGTGGAAGCCTTTGTTTACGCCGACGACTCCAATTCCCTTTCAATATACCTATGACTTGGTTTGAAATATACTTGAAAACACATTAGTCATAGCATATATAAAAGAGACATGATCAAAGGTATACTTATGTGCTATGTGTGCAAACTTAGCAAAAGAAATTCCTAGAATCAAAAATATTGAGCTCATGCCTAAGTTTGGTAAAAGTTTGTTCATCTAGTGGCTTGGTAAAGATATCGACCAATTGATCTTTAGTATTAATGTATGCAATCTCGATATCCCCCTTTTGTTGGTGATCCCTAAGAAAATGATACCGAATGGCTATGTTTTTAGTGCGGCTATGTTCAACGGGATTATCCGCCATGCGGATTGCACTCTCATTATCACATAGAAGAGGAACTTTGGTTAGTTTGTAACTGTAGTCCCGTAGGGTTTGCCTCATCCAAAGCAATTGCGCGCAACAGTGGCCTGCGGCAATATACTCGGCTTCGGCGGTAGAAAGAGCGACCGAATTCTGCTTCTTTGAAGCCCAAGACACCAAGGATCTTCCCAAGAACTGGTAAGTCCCCGATGTGCTCTTTCTATTAATCTTACACCCCGCCCAATCGGCATCCGAATAACCAATCAAATCAAATGTGGATCCCCGAGGGTACCAAAGCCCAAACTTAGGAGTATAAGCCAAGTATCTCAAGATTCGTTTTACGGCCGTAAGGTGTGATTCCTTAGGGTCGGCTTGGAATCTTGCACACATGCAAACGGAAAGCATAATGTCCGGTCGAGATGCACATAAATAGAGTAATGAACCAATCATCGACCGGTATACCTTTTGATCCACGAACTTACCTCCCGTGTCGAGGTCGAGATGCCCATTTGTTCCCATGGGTGTCTTGATGGGCTTGGCATCCTTCATTCCAAACTTGGTTAGAATGTCTTGAGTGTACTTCGTTTGGCAAATGAAGGTGCCCTCTTGGAGTTGCCTGACTTGAAATCCTAGAAAGTACTTCAACTCCCCCATCATAGACATCTCGAATTTTTGTGTCATGATCCTACTAAATTCTTTACATGTAGATTCGTTAGTAGACCCAAATATGATATCATCAACATAAATTTGGCATACGAACAAATCATTGTCAAGAGTTTTAGTGAACAAAGTAGGATCGGCCTTGCCGACTTTGAAGCCATTAGTAATAAGGAAATCTCTAAGGCATTCATACCATGCTCTTGGGGCTTGCTTGAGCCCATAAAGCGCCTTAGAGAGCCTATAGACATGGTTAGGGTACTCACTATCTTCAAAGCCGGGAGGTTGCTCAACATAGACCTCCTCCTTGATTGGTCCGTTGAGGAAGGCACTCTTTACGTCTATTTGGTAAAGCTTGAAGCCATGGTAAGTAGCATAGGCCAATAATATACGAATTGACTCAAGCCTAGCTACGGGTGCATAGGTTTCACCGAAATCCAAACCTTCGACTTGGGAGTAACCCTTGGCCACAAGTCGGGCTTTGTTCCTTGTCACCACACCATGCTCGTCTTGCTTGTTGCGGAAGACCCACTTGGTTCCTACAACATTTTGGTTAGGACGTGGAACTAAATGCCATACCTCGTTCCTCGTGAAATTATTGAGCTCCTCTTGCATCGCCATCACCCAATCCGAATCTTGAAGTGCTTCCTCTACCCTGTGTGGCTCAATAGAGGAAACAAAAGAGTAATGTTCACAAAAATGTGCAACACGAGATCGAGTGGTTACCCCCTTATGAATGTCGCCGAGGATGGTGTCGACGGGGTGATCTCGTTGGATTGCTTGGTGGACTCTTGGGTGTGGCGGCCTTGGCTCTTCATCCCCCTTGTCTTGATCATTTGCATCTCCCCCTTGATCATTGCCGTCATCTTGAGGTGGCTCATCTCTTTGATCTTCTTCTTCATCATTTTGAGCCTCGTCCTCATTTTGGGTTGGTGGTGATGCTTGCGTGGAGGAGGATGGTTGATCTTGTGCATGTGGAGGCTCTTCGGATTCCTTAGGACACACATCCCCAATGGACATGTTCCTTAGCGCTATGCATGGAGCCTGTTCTTCACCTATCTCATCAAGATCAACTTGCTCTACTTGAGAGCCATTAGTTTCATCAAACACAACGTCACAAGAAACTTCAACAAGTCCTGAGGACTTGTTAAAGACTCTATATGCCCTTGTGTTTGAGTCATATCCTAGTAAAAAGCCTTCTACAGTTTTAGGAGCAAATTTAGATTTTCTACCTCTTTTAACAAGAATAAAGCATTTGCTACCAAAAACTCTAAAATATGAAATATTGGGCTTTTTACCGGTTAGGAGTTCATAGGATGTCTTCTTGAGGATTCGGTGTAGATATAACCGGTTGATGGCGTAGCAGGCGGTGTTGACCGCCTCGGCCCAAAACCGATCCGGTGTCTTGTACTCATCAAGCATGGTTCTTGCCATGTCCAATAGAGTTCGATTCTTCCTCTCCACTACACCATTGTGTTGTGGAGTGTAGGGAGAGGAGAACTCATGCTTGATGCCCTCCTCCTCAAGGAAGCCTTCAATTTGAGAGTTCTTGAACTCCGTCCCGTTGTCGCTTCTAATTTTCTTGATCCTTAAGCCGAACTCATTTTGAGCCCGTCTCAAGAATCCTTTTAAGGTCTCTTGGGTATGAGATTTTTCCTGCAAAAAGAACACCCAAGTCTAGTAAACATAGATCCTCTGTACTGAGTCTAGTAAACATTACGCTGGGGTCCTGTATTTTACAGAATTTGATGCCCAGTCCAGAGAATTAGAAAAATTCAGAAAAGTAAATAGGAAATGAATTTTTAATGTAAAAATAAATAATAGAACTTGTTTAATTCATATAAAATTCATATTAAGTCCAAATGAGTCTATTTCAGTTCCTATAATTTTATAATATTATTGTTTATCAAATAGTGCCACTGATTTGACATGAAAGCCACTTTAAAATTTATATCCTAATTAATCTTATATCAAATACATAAAACCTTAGGAAATTCATAACTTCCCCATTTTAACTCCGAATTGAATCATTCCAGTTGTGTTAGCTTCATATGAACATTTACTAAGCAATAACAATATTTATTATACCATTCTTTTATAATTAGATCTTTATTTAACTTATGTTCGTTAGTCTTATTAATCTACTTATCATTATAATCTACTAAAATATGATCTATGGTCAATTTATAATTCAGATTTAAGTTGAATTAATTACTACTTTAGGTTATCTTTTCTCTGGAATTATAAAATAAACATAGAACCTAGTGTTAATCATTTAATCACCTCATAACTTGGTGACCACGACTCCGATTTTAGTAGTTCTCGATCCCACCATCTCATAGCGACGTGTAGATCATTATTATACAGTTTGTTCTTATGTTTGGTGTGATGTTAATTTTGTCTATACCATGTTTGTTTGTATTGCTACGACTAGCAGTGAGGTCACGAGGATCTGAAGAATCATCCTGGTACCTGGAATCTCAAGTGACAGGCAAGTTGTGCCCTTGATCACTTTTATTACCTAATAATGTTCTTTATTATCACTATTTAATGCATAGGTTTAATTTTGATGGGACCCAATAGGTCACCCTAGTCTGTTTTTCTTTTTACCTTGTTACCCCTGAATCACTTGGGTAGTCTGCTATTGCTTTATTGGTTTTGGGTTAATATTTCATTATATCCATGTTCCAATCATTCTGTTATTTTATTATGTTCATGTCAAGATCATTAATGTTAATTGAAACATGAAGCTTAACTTGAGAAACACATGCCACCACAAGGATGGAATGGGACGCCCTTGGCTGACTAATTAGGAAAGCTAGTGTAAGACTACCTTACTCGAAAGGGGCATGGGTAGTAGGAGAGTTGCATGCAGGGAGGTTCTCTAGTTGATTTTGCTGCGATGGCGGTCAGACGAGGGATTCTTGCAAGTGCCCTTCCCATAAACTGTAGCGAGTTTTTGGAAGCTAGTGGAACTTTGTAAAGGCCTCCTAGTGTTGCCCTGCCTCGCTTCCTTGGTAGAGGTGTATGGGATTCATGACCACTTGGCAGATGGGTAACATGACTTGTGGGTAAAGGGTACAACCTCTGCAGATTGTAAAACTGGTATACTAGCCGAGCTTACGGTCAAGAGCAGCTCAGGACTCTCGCATGATTAATCTATGGAACTTAAATTCAATTCATCATATGCATTGCATGGGATTTGTTATTAATTTTGTTCTATTATTCTTATTATGGTTTGGTATTCACTTACATTTAGTAACTGCTAATAAAATTTTGACCAACTTTAAAAGCAATGCTTAGATTTAACCATTCACTTTGGTAAGCCTTACACTTCATGAGCTCCCACCTTTGGCGAGTTCATGCACATTATTCCCCGCAACTTGTTGAGCGATGAACATGTGTGAGCTCACCCTTGCTGTCTCACACCCCCCACAAGAGAAGAACATGTGGTACAAGAAGAGCCTTACAGCGAGGAGTTCGACTTAATCTAGGTGGCGTCTCCCAGTTGACTTTCTAGCGCCAAGGATGGATTTTAGATCCTTTTATATTTATCTTTTATTTTGTAAAACTTTTGCTATGTAATAAGTACTCTAATGATATTGTGACATTTATCTCTATACACTCTGTTATTATATGTGTTGTCTTCTTTGGCGCATATATGAGATGCACCCAGCTTTGTCCCTTAAATCCGGGTGTGACAGAAAGTGGTATCAAAGGAATGATGACTGTAGGACGAAACCTAGATAGGACTGGAGAACCCTTACCTACTTACCTTTTCTACTCTGATTCTTTCTAAACTTTTCTTAATCTCTTCTCATTTATTTCCGCTTTACTCTGATTATTCTTACCTTTTCACTTCTAAAGACAAATGTGGATTTCACACTTTGAAATCATGTGCCTAAAGTGACCTTTAGGAATAGGAGACTTAATGTTAGGAACAAAAAAACTATTTTTATAGGTATTTATACGCTTGAGTGTTTGTTCTTATGATACTTGTTTGGTTTGGATCTTTGATTGAGTGTGATGAGTTGTGGAGTAATGTCCACAATTACATCTGCATATACATATAGACATAAATAGAATTCATAAGATAAACTAGATCAACTAAGAATATCCCCCCACTAGAATATATCAAATAGATCCATCTTATCTTAAAAGATTCTCTCTTATCTTAATAGATCCATCTTATCTTAAAGGACTCGCTCTTATCCTAATAGATCTATCTTATCTTAAATGATTCTCTCTTACCTTAATAAATTCATCTTATTTTGAAAAGATTTTATCTTATCCTAATAGATCTAACTGACCTCCAAAGATTCTACCTTATCTTGAAAGATTCGCCTTATCCTAACCACCCTACTTATCTCATCCTAAAGTAACCACCATGATCTAATCCAAGTTAATGAGATCTTATCTAGTCTATATAGTCATAACAATCTAACCTAGATCTGATCTAATGTGATGGATTAATCTAACCTAACGAAGTCTAACCTTAAGTTGAGCTAACCTAAGGTCACTCACTTAACCAGTTAATAGTGGTAAAATAAATGAGACTCTACTCCTATAAAATATGTTTTAACTTAATTCACTCCGCACTAAATTAAGAATGACAGACCAACTCTGCCTCATGTAACTACTTAACCATCTGATGGTTGCATAACCCCTTTGTTTTAACCTAACAGAGATTCTAACTTACCTTCACCATATAATCCATCCCATCTCAAAAGATTCTAACATATCCTAAGAATATATGTCCTACCGTGTTGGATCTATCTAACTTAAACTAGTCTAATCTAGCTATATCCAATCTAATCTAGACCCTACCTGATCTAATATGATCTGACTAAAGGGAGTTACTTAAACAAGTTATTTAATACTGGTAACATAGATTAGACCAGATTCATCTAAATGGGTTTTAAACCTAAATTTGTGTCCTGGACCAACTCGTCCGTGAAACCACGACCTAGCCTATGTTATAGGTTGCCTAACCCATTTATCTTACAAAAGAAGTAAAACTCTGTTCAACCTACCTACCCCATATACCCGTAATTGTTATCCCAACTTGGATAATGGCATCTAACAGCACGACCGACGGTCCCTAATTCAGACCCAAAGGAAGCTTGATTATGTCATAGTACACTCATTCTATACACTCACCAAATAGATAAAACATGATGTACCCTTGTTTCTATACCACACCTGCTAATGGCATAAAAAGAATTTCAGGTGTATAAAAAAAGTACTAGAATTTCATAAAGATAAAGTCAGCTTGTTATGCTTAACTAAGTGGTATCCTTAAATGGGATTATAGAATCTAATGTGATCTAAGCTACTATGGTCTAATCTAATGTGGTCTACTTAAACAGGTTAGTGATACTGATAGAAGAGATTAAACCTACTAGCCAGGTGTTAACTTAACTTAGCACATTAGACCAACTCAACCATGAGCATAAGAGCTAACCCAAACCCTAGATTCATGATGAATGGTATAATCTATCTATCCCCACCTAACATCCAACAAACTTTTAACCTACATCGTGTAGACTATCTCACCTTGACAAATTTTATCCTACCTTTGGAAATTCACCTTATACGACTAGTTACCCCAATCTGGACATAAAAACAAATATTAAACCCTGCTAAAGAATCTTTAGATCATAAACAGCTACTAACATATTCATTCTTCTTGCCAAATACTTTCCATTGCAAAACTATCCTACCATCTGCTTCTAATTCTCATGGTCAATACCAGGAAGAGAAGATTACCAGGCAATAGCAAACGAAAATGAATCCTCCAGATCCTCCACCGGTTGGAATCGATCAAGTGGTTGTTGCCCAAATGATGGTAATACAATAAATGACAAACATTGTTACCGAAATACAAAATCAGATAAGGCAAGAACGCCAGGAAATACGTCAGGACCGGCTGGAGATACGTCAAGAAATAAGGCAAGCACGACTGGAAAGACAACAACAACAACGCCCACTATCTCCACCACCACCACTAGCTCCACCAAGCTACATAAATATATATATATACTACTATTTGTAAGATCTAAGTGTTACTTTAATTAGTAGTCGGTGTGATACTATTGTAGGAGAAATAATAAGGTCTAATTGATCCCATGTGTTACTAATAAATTATGCATCATGCTGAGATGTTTGTTTGTGCATATGTTCGGAGACAATATGGTTGTACACCCTTTTCTTACAAATCTCAAGGACGAGATTTCTGTTAAGGGGTAGAATTTGTAAGGCCCAAAATTTGTATAAGATAAATAATAATAATAAAATAAATATATGAAGAAATAGAATAGAAAATTCAGATATCTCAAATTATACTTGAGTGTTGAAAATTGAGGACGAAATTTTCGAAAACCAAGAATTATTTTAGAAATGAAGTAATAAAAAAGTTTTTTATTCAAATAAGTGGTTATGCCTATCATTAAATGACGTACCATAAGCATTCATTCACATGAATATTTAATTTTGAAGTAACTTTTACTTCTTACCCCACATTCAAAATACTATTTTTTCTAAAAAAAGAAAGAAAACAATAGGAGTGTGTTTCATGTTTCGAACATCTACCAAACAAATAAATCAATTAAAATAAATATATATCTATTGCTTCATAATTGATTTTGAGTGTGTATTAAAAATTTGAATTCCTAAAACTTTATCTTGGATTTGGATTTTAAATTTGTAAATCAAAAGAGGGTGAGAATTGGGATTTAACCCAAAGGTACAATTTTAGAATTTAAAAAAGGAGAAGGAAATACCAAACAAATGAGGTAAACTAAAATATATAAATAATATATTTCTTTACACTAATATTTGAATTTGGTACATTTTGATCCATGGTGTGACTCATAACAAAAAATTAAATTTAGATTTGAAAATCAATAGAATGAAAATAGGAAAGGAAAGAAAAGGAGAAAGAAATGTTATAAAATACAAAATAAATTCATAAATGAATAAATCCTATATTGGTAAGTTCAAATTAAATATATAATCTGAGAATAAACTTGCCACAAAGTTTGGGAAATTTAAACATGGAATTGATTTGAAATTTGAACTTGGAATAGAAAGAAGACAAAAAGGAAAATAAAAAGAATAGTGCTTGCACGTTCCTGGGCCCATTTCCTCTCTCGACCCACTCCACTCTCTTCTACTGCGGCCCGAGTTCCCTTACCGTCGACACATGACATATGGGGCCCGCGTACCAGCCTCTGTGTGTGCGCTAACGCTGTCGGTGGGGCTCTGGTGTCATCCCTAACCATGGTCGTGATCCGGCCGCAGCTACGCTCAACGGAATCCAAGATTCGTGGCCGCTATTCCTGCGCCAGCCGTTGGGGAAGCCACGACCTCTACCTGGCTACAAAGGCAGGCCGAACCCCCCTGCACCTCCTCTTCCCTAGCCATTCGCGGGCCACAGTCAACCAGGGGCGCGAGATTAGTTTGTGGTCGAGTAAAGTGAGTTGCCGCCGCCATCTGGTGCTTGCACTGCCGCTTGCGGTCCGTGTTGCGGTTCAAGAGCTTCGTGAGCGCGCCTGGGAGGCTGGGAAGCAAATCCACCCCCGATTTGGCAAGAGGCACCGTGGTCTGGCGGTAATTCTTCAACGGAGCTGGGTGGTAGCGCGGAATTCCTTTCCCTCCATGGACCGGCTCGAGCACCCTTGCAACCACTGGTAAGGCGCCATGCCTAGTTTGTTATCCCCTGGGCAATACAATACTAGTGGTGGCGGTACGATTTGGGCGCTGGGTCGTGGAGACACGTTCTCACCGGCATACACTTGTCTGCTGCACGTGTCTATGGCACCGGCGGCTAGAGGAGGAAGGCGGCACCTGGTGCCGTTGATCTACGGGTTAACGACCAGATTAGAACACAGGACCGTGGCCGTTAGATTACCAGTCGACGATCATGATTGAATCTAGCGCATCCTTTCGACTGGGCGATCGGTAGGCATAGGATCTCATCGGATGGTTCAGATTAAGTCAATCGATACCCTTTCGCTTCATTAAGCCATGGCCGCAGATCCTTGAATGGACGGCTTAGATTAAGTCCTAGGATACCCTTTTGGTGGTTTGATCGGTGCCGTACATCGGTGATCCAATGGCCGAGATGTCGTATCGGTTCAGATCTATAACTCTCTAATCAGGACTGTGTGGTTTAGATCTGACGGCCACAATTCAACGATACCCCTTCGCGTGGCTTATTTCCTAAAGAGACCCCGGATTATTTTAGAATCAACCCGGAGTCCACAGATCCTGTGTACTGAGTCTAGTAAACATTGCGCTGGGGCCCCTGTATTTTACAGAATTTGATGTCGAGTCTAGAGAATTAGAAAAATCCAGAAAAGTAAACAGGAAATGAATTTTTAATGTAAAAATAAATACTAGAACTTGTTTAATTCATATAAAATTCATATTAAGTCCAAATGAGTCCATTCCAGTTTCTATAATTTTATAATATTATTGTTTATTAAATAGTGTCACTGGTTTGACATGAAAGCCACTTTAAAATTTATATCCTAATTAATCTTATATCAAATACATTAAACCTTAGGAAATTCATAACTTCCTCATTTTTACTCCGAATTGAATCGTTCCAGTTGCGTTAGCTTCATATGAACATTTACTAAGCAATAACAATATTTATTATACCATTCTTTTATAATTAGATCTTTATTTAACTTATGTTCGTTAGTATTATTAATCTACTTATCATTATAATCTACTAAAATATGATCTATGGTCAATTTATAATTCAGATTAAAGTTGAATTAATTACTACTTTAGGTTATCTTTTCTCTGGAATTATAAAATAAACATAGAACCTAGTGTTAATCATTTAATCACCTCATAACTTGATGACCACGACTCCGATCTTAGTAGTTCTCGATCCCATGATCTCGTAGCGACGTATATATCATTATTATACATTTTGTTCTTATGTTTGGTGTGATGTTAATTTTGTCTATACCATGTTTGTTTGTATTACTACGACTAGCAGTGAGGTCACGAGGATCTGAAGAATCATCCTGGTACCTGGAATCTCAAGTGCCAGGCAAGTTGTGCCCTTGATCACTTTTATTACCCAATAATGTTCTTTATTATCATTATTTAATGCATAGGTTTAGTTTTAATGGGACCCAATAGGTCACCCTAGTCTGTTTTTCTTTTTACCTTGTTACCCCTGAATCACTTGGGTAGTTTGCTATTACTTTATTGATTTTGGGTTAATATTTCATTATATCCATGTTCTAATTATTCTGTTATTTTATTATGTTCATGTCAAGATCATTAATGTTAATTGGAACATGGAGCTTAACTTGAGAAACACGTGCCACTACAAGGGTGGAATGGGACGCCCCTTGGCTGACTAATTAGAAAAGCTAGTGGAAGACTACCTTACCCGAAAGGGGCAAGGGCAGTAGGGGAGTTGCATGCAGGGAGGTTCTCGGGTTGATTTTGCTGCGATGGCGGTCAGACGAGAGATTCTTGCAAGTGCTCTTCCTATAAACTATTGTGTGTTTTCGGAAGCTAGTGGAACTTTGTAAAGGCCTCATAGTGTTACCCTGCCTCGCTTCCTTGGTAGAGGTGTATGGGATTTATGACCCCTTGGCAGATGGGTAACATGACTTGTGGGTACAGGGTACAACCTCTGTAGAGTGTAAAACTGGTATACTAGCCGAGCTAACGGTCAAGAGCAGCTTAGGACTCTCGCATGATTAATCTATGTAACTTAAATTCAATTCATCATATGCATTGCATGAGATTTGTTATTAATTTTATTCTATTATTCTTATTATGGTTTTGTATTCACTTACATTTACTAACTTTACATTTAGTATCTGTTAATAAAATTCTGACCAACTTTAAAAGTAATGCTCAGCTTTAACCATTCACTTTGGTAAGCCTTACACTTCATGAGCTTCCACCTTGGACGAGTTCATGCACAAGTAGATCAAGTCGTCAACCATTGGCTCTATAATTATTTTCTTAGCTAATATTTTAATTTTAGAAGAATATTTATTTGGTTGTGATGTAATAAATGCTACTACCAAACATACTTGGTTCAAATATTAATATTGATTGCTTGGTGTTTTTATTTGTTCCCCTATATGGTTTAGTTGTGCTCGCCCTACTATATATTATCATCATAAATGATGAATTAAATCAATATTATATTTATTTTAAACAAGACTTCCGTTTTCTACAGTGGAGGCAAATAATGAACTATACTTGATCGACAGTGCCCTCACAAATCCAATAATTAGAGAGGCAAAATATTTTAAACACTCTAGAAAAAGACTGAAATTATTACTACAATCATAGATAGTAATGGCCACATTATTGGCTCTAGTCGTACCATTGGCTTCCCCGTAGTTCATCTTTTCCAAAATTATGTCATAGTTTTGAGCCATAGTTTAGATTAAATCTTCTATTTCTATTCTTATGAACTTGTAACCACTCACTTAGTGTCGGTGTTTCGAGTAAGCACCGGTGAGTAAATGTATGTATTCGCGTTTTAGGCCTGAATAGTGTGCTCGGTGGACGCTATAGTTATACTGGTTCGGACTGAATGTCCCTACTCCAGTATTCGACGGCTCGCACTACTGGCACCTGATTGTTTGTAGTAGGAGATTATAAACATATAAGAGAAGGAAAGTTCCCAAGTCTTTTGTGGGTTGTGAATACTTCTATCGTATTGTGTGTGTTGTGTTCTGCGTGAGGCCGACTCCACCTTTTATAGGACAAGGAGGGGGCCTCTTACAATGGCTTCTTCCAAAAGGGAGAGTAAAAAGGTAAAAAATATCACTCTTTGGTAACTTGCCATGCGTCATTGCCCTTCCTTGAGTGGGTCCTCAATCCTATCCTAGAGATCTTGCGGAGATGGTGCGATCTATATCATTGATGTGTGCCCTAGGTGTCCTACATTATGGGGTTTTATCGATATCTTTCTCCTATGTTGACCTTCCTTCTTAGTAGCTTGTAGGTCCTATTTCGCATGCGGGGTCATAGAGCCCCTTAGTAGGCTTAGACCTAAGGGGTGTAGGTCATGAGTGGAGAAGGAATGGGTTCTGCCCATGACGTATGAAAGGAAAATGGGTTTAATCATTTCCTATAATCGATTTTGGTGGTTGACGTCCATCACAAACCACTTGGACTAATTAGTTTGCCAAGATGTCTTTTATCTTAGGTGCATAAGGTTCAACATAAACCAGGAAAGAAACTCAGTTGGGGACTCAAATAAATTTGGAGCAAAGACTTGAGAGTGTGCTGCCAGCGGCGCACCGGATAGTGTTCGGTGCCCCATGCCGAGCTCCACTCGAACCAGCCACTCTCGAGTTTTCCCAGGGCGTGCTTCGCTATAATTCATCGGACTGTCCGGTGTGCACCGGACATGTATGGTGAGCCAACGGAGCAACGGTAACTATGCGCAACGGTTGACTGCAAAAGGGAACAATGGAGCGCACAGTGCAAGTCAGATGTCAGGCTGCGAAGTAAGAACACACCGGACATGTCCGGTGTGGCACCGGACTGTCTGGTGCAGCTATAGGACAAAGAGTTCCAACAATCAATCGCTCCAAACACCAATGGGCATGCTGACATGGTGTGCACCGGACAGTGAACAGTTCCTATCCAGTGCACCACCGGACTGTCCGGTGTGCCCATCGACAGCAAACTCAGCCAATGGCTAGGAAGTGGTTGGAGGCTATAAATACCCCCCAACCACCTCCTTCAATGGCATCCAAGTTTTCTGAAGTTCACATTCAATAGAAGAGCAATAACATTCACTCCAAGACACATTCCAAAGATCAAATCCTCTCCAAGCCTCCAAATCAACTCAATTCATTAGTGACTTGAGAGAGGGTGTTTTGTGTTCTTTTGTTGCTCTTGTTGCTTGGATTGCTTTCTCCTTCCCATCCTTATTTCTCTAAGTGCTTTGTAAAGCTAGCAAGAGACACCTAAGTGTGTGGTGATCTTTATGGGGTCTTAGTGACCCAAGTGATTAAGGAGAAAGCTCATCTAGTCTAAGTGACCGTTTGAGAGAGGGAAAGGGTTGGAATAGACCCGACCTTTGTGGCCTCCTCAACGAGGACTAGGTTCTTTGGAACCGAACCTCGGTAAAACAAATAACCGTGTTCACTTGCATTGATCTGCGCTTGATTTGTTCCCCTCTTTTCTCTCTCTAAAGTTTCCTTGCTAATATTGATTTGAGTTTGCTCCCAAAGTTATCCGCATCAATTTGAGCAACTCATAGCAAGAGAAACAATCTTTCGCACTCTGATTTAATTCTAACGCTAACCCCAGCCTTAGTGCAAGTTTAAGTTTATAAATTTCAGGTTTCGCCTATTCACACCCCTCTAAGCGACTTTCACCTTACCTTATTGGCAAACATGATAATGGGATGTACGTAAAGCTAGCGGTGCAATTGGCCTGAGTTCGCCGAATCCACTTGAGTGGACCTTGACTGGCTCGTTCGACCCCCTGCTAGTTTTCCATCTCGTCCGACCCTGAAAGTTCCCTATGCCCGGGAACGGGATCTAGATGTCGCCTAGAGGGGGTGAATAGGCGAATAATAATTATCACTTTATAACTGGAAATTCTTACTCTACTCGAAGGCTGGATCGCAGTGGAATGAAAGACCCTTCGAGTAGGTTGCAGCGGAATTGAAGTTCCTGTCTTAAAATACCCTGTACTTCAAAGACAGCTTATACCACATATAAGTATTGAAGTGCAAGTATAAAACATAAATAAGATAAAGAAACAGCACACAACATAGATCAGAGCACACAAACACAGGGATTTATCCTGGGGTTCGGCCAAGCCTGAAATGCTTGCCTAGTCCTTGTTGGAGTTAGCCACACCTTGGCTTAGAGACTATTTCAACTCCTTCCTCCATTTGCTCAGATCTGACAGTGCAACAGATATAGCCTTCCAATATGTTGATATCAATTACAACGATGCTGTGGCTGCTTACAATCTTCTCGACAGCACTCCGGCAGAGTAATAATGCGCCCAAGATTTTGCTCTAGCTCTCAGCAGCACTTCCCCTCTCTCTAAAGACTTATAACTTTGCCTCTACACAAACTAGAGAGATACACAAGAGAGGGAGAGAAAGAATTGATCCAAATGATGTATGGACTTGTTGGCTGCTCTTGTACACTTGTTGGAGGCGCCTAGGGGTCCCTTTTATAGTCCCAAAGAGCCTAGGAGCCGTTGGAGCTTCATTTGGAAGCTCCTAGCCTTCCTTGTTTGCGAGTGCACCGGACAGTGCACAGTAACGGATCTGACTGATAGTTTCCTTCTCTAGAAGAGCTAGCCGTTGGTGCATCGGATAGGTTACTATTCACTGTCCTGTGCACCGGACATGTTACTATTCACTATCATGTGCATCAGACACGTAACTATTCACTGTCCTGTGCACCGGACATGTAACTATTCACTGTCCTGTGCACTGGACATGTTACTATTCATTGTCCTATGCACCGGTCATGTTACTATTCACTATCCTGTGCACCAGCCAACAGCACACTAAGTGTTTTTCGTCCATTCTTTCTCCGTTTGACTTCAACTTTTGGGAGAATTTTCCTGACACTTAGTCCTAGAAACTTACCTATTTCTTATTGTTCTCCTAACTTTTCTGTTTCTCCTCAAGCAGAGCTCAGAATGGCACTTTCTCTACAGAAAAAGTTAGAGAGCAAACCAAAGCACCAAACTTGTAGTAAGAGGTCTATGCAACATGGTTGAACACTTAAACCTTACATACATAACCTTTTTCGTCGTTTTACTCAATTTGGCATGTTTGAGGTTGATGTTGGACTCTAAACCATCAAGTCAACTTGACTTGATCTAGATTGACATATCTGAGCTCCACCCCCTTGTTCACTTCTCGAGCTTGATCTTGAGCCTTATGACTTACACTACATAACTGTAGATGTTACCTCAAAGGTTGTAAGTCATGTCCTTATGTAGTGATCCTTGATGCACCATTACTCTTCTTAACTCGATCAACCTTGACTTTGCAAGTCTTCTTCTTCACCCCTGGCTTTGGGTTCCTGGTCTCCTTGACCTTCTCCCGTGCACTCGGTACCTCGAAGCTCTTCTTACCTCCATCCTTGGCTTGATCGGTTGTCTCTGAGTTACGCACACCGAGTCTCACTTAAGCAATGTCCATCTTACTTATTATGTCCATTATCTATAGATAATCCAGTCTTTGGACCATCACACTTGTTCACTTGTGTTGAACCCTGTTAGCTTTGCATTAAGCACCTGTTCAACACTTAGCACACTTGTAGTCCTTTAATTGGGTTGTCATACAAACACCAAAACCCACAAGAGAGCTTTCAATCTCCCCCTTTTTGGTGATTGATGGCAACACAATTAAAGCTTACACAAGAATAAGTTTTAAAGCACAAATTTTGAATTCTAAGTTTATAGAATGCTCCCCCTAAATATGTGCTTACATTAAAATCTTAACTTTGACCTTATATGCCAAATTGCACATACTTAGGCTAATTCGAAGTATAACTACACCTTAGCACCCGTGGGATGCATTGTGTCAAGAATCAAACCGTGATGCGTATAACACACAAATGCATAGAATCAGAGTTAAACACCAATTAAATGGATATACCACAGGAATATCAGCCTACCACTATTCACCATTAAGATACCAATTTAAAGCACCAGAACCACATGAATATCTATCACAGGACAAACACAATAGATACCGATTGATTCATATCAATGAAAGCACTAATTATGCATTATCAACATATAATACACCAAGAAACATATGATAAGTATTATCAACAAAACTAACACATTCTTCCTTAAGATCAAAGGAACTCAAGGAAACCCCTTTGAGTCCTTGAAGATATCTTCACCCTTAAGATAATCTTTCCTCTCACTGAAGATATCCTCACCCTTAAGATAAGCTTTCCTCTCAGGTCGAGGTAAGCTTTAATGCACAAATTCTCCCCCTTTGACATCAAACACCAAAACCATATTCAAGCAAGAACATAGGATGATGTCAAGAAACAACAGGGTATTAAGCAGGGAAAAAGCAACACACTAACATTACTCCCCCTTACACATTAAACATATGCAACACAAGCATTGGAGGAAAATTAAGGTACAAATACGCAAAAAGGTTAATACCTCCTTTTGTACCTTTACCATTTTATGATGTACTTTCCATCTAAGTAGACGGAGTTGCTTTTGTCATCAATTTAAGATTTCCATCTTGAAAGTTTTATCTCTAGGGAGCTCCTTCACACTTGTGCCTAATCCTTTATTCTGACCTTTTCTTGTTGCTAAGACACCAAACTTAGAACAAGTTATAGTATTGTGGCACAAGATGAAGCTTCTATTCTAGTGATTACCAAAAGATACCAATTGAAGCACACTACCAAGGATACCAAATGAAAGATCATCAGTGTCGTAGCTCCATGATATTTAAAGATAAGCATCGAGGATCACCAACTATTATAGAGCACGAGCAATCTTTAAATACGTAATTACTTTAGATATTAATTACTCGACTTGTAGTGATGCCAAAGTCCTGATTGCTCCATTTCTTGCTCATCTTCCCTTTTCCACCTTGAGACTATATAGGATCACTTAAGAAATAGTTAGTCTCAAAAGACACAAGTTATGTGTGCTCCCCCTAAAGTTGTGCATCAAGTATTTGAATGACTTGCACCTTGCACATTCTAGCATCCTCAGAACTAGAGGGGATCACAACATACCTTGGTCTAGGCATAATATATCAATTGCATCACAAAAAGATACCAATTGAATAGATGACATAATACAACTTATGACTAGTGGAATCAATACATGCCTTAAGATATATAACATTTTAAAAGCAACCTGGGCATGCTTCACACATGATGATCATTGAAACATATATATCAATTGAGAAACGACAAGATCATGCATATAAAGCACCATGTCTAAGCACACCAAGATTAAGAAGTATTTTCTTAGATACACCAAAGGAAACAACATTTTAAAGCATAAAGCACCTAAGCCAAGATACTACCAATTGAAAGGCAAGAACATAGCTATGATCACAATCAATGGAACTTCAGGATATTCAATGAAATTGCATAGTTCCATTCTCCGTACCTTTGCCTTTTACCTAAATGCCATGAGATCCATTCTTTTAGGTAGTGTGGTGTGAGAGCACCTGTTGTCACCAATTGAGGGCTCTTTTTGCTCATGCACCTCATAGCTCGAGAGGGTGCATTAGAGACACAACATGGAGTTTTTGTTTTGGTATACACAGAGTACCAAGACAAAGTAATCATGTGAACATGGACTAAACAAAACTATCATGCTTGCACATAGGTTAATACATAATCATTAAAAAAACCACACAACATGATTTACAAAAAGATACAGGTTTAGCCACATACACCAAGAGAGTTAATCAAATGAAAAACTACCCATTGAATGATTCAAGAGATACAATCTATAAAGCACACAGTCATGATCGAGCAAGCATGATTATGACCTTGGAAATCATGGATCACTAATTGAAAAATATTCAACGCAAGCAATCTCAAAAGCATAACTACTCCAAGGATAGGTATAACACGACAATCCAACTTAAGAGCAATATTGTTAGAAATAATGCACTTAAGATACACGGGTACCATCCTTTGGAGATCAAGTTGCAAATTCTCATCAAAGTCCATTGCTTGATTCACCAATAATGATTAAGGACCTCTACAACTTATTTAACTCGAGGTGAACATGGGGTTAGTATTGCACAATAATTCAACCTTGGGTCAATAAATAGACAATAAAATTGTCAGCTTAAGCATAGAGTTTGAATTAACCATCTTAAGCTCTCACAAGTTCTCTAGTCCATCTTGAGGCACCTGCATGGTCTAGTTGGCAAAGTTTGATACCCATCTCGGGATGGGTCCATAACGTTATCTAAAAGAGTCTTTGGTACCCAAATAGCAGTTGTGCTAGTTCTAGGTGATCTCATTACTGATCTAGCACAAGTATATGATTTGGGTCTCCTAAGCGAATAAGATTGAGATAAATTTACTTGCTTAGAAACCTTACCATTCTTACATACCTTAGGTAGATGACCATGTTCACCACACATGTAGCAGAAGTGTCGCTCAACCTGACAAGACGCTTGTTGTTTGTCTTTTTTCTTAGTGAGGGTCATCTTGGAGGGTGCACGTCTTTAATTCTTCATGAGCGAACATGAAGTGATCATATGGTCCTTATCGTCGCATCCAAAACATCTCCTCATTCCTTCACCCTTGTCTTTGTGTGGACAAGATGCAATTAAGTGGCCTAATTCCTTGCACTTGAAGCACCTAGAGGGGGGTGAATAGGTGATCCTGTAAAATCAAACACTAAATAGCCACAAAGCTTAGTTATTGAAGCGTTAGCGTGACTAAGTAGCTTTAAAGTGAGTTCTTGTGAACACAAACAATCATAGAGAAACCAACACAAGAGACGCGCGATTTTTATCCTGTGGTTTGGCCAAGTAACACTTGCCTACTTCCATGTTATGGCGTCCCAATGGACGAGGGTTGCACTCAACCCCTTTCAAGTGATCCAATGATCAACTTGAATACCACAGTCTTTTCGTTTAGAGTATTTTCCTGTTTGCGAGGAATCTCCACAATTTGGAGTCTCTCGCCCTTACAATAGAGATCACAAAGAAAGCATAGAGTAAGGTTGGGAGAAGCAACACACACAAGACTCAAATACACAGCACAACCACGCACACAAGTGAAGACTTGAGCTCAACGGACAACACAGGGAGTTCACAACTCAAATGAAGCTCAAATCACTATCACGATGAATCAAAAGCGTGGGAGCGGAGTCTGGATGTCTTAGTATTCTTTAAGAGTGCTTGGTGTTCTGCTCCATGCGCCTAGGGGTCCCTTTTATAGCCCCAAGGCAGCTAGGAGCCGTTGGAGACAATCTTGGAAGGCAATTCCTGCCTTCTGTCGAGTGGTGCACCGGATAGTCTGGTGCACCACCGGATGGCCATTGTTCATGTCTGGTGCGTGATCTCCTTCTAAATTAGGCGCATCCGAACGTTGCTCCTCCGGGCCCGTTGGCGCATCGGAAACTGTCCGGTGCACACCGGATAGTCCGGTGTGCCCAACTGACCGTTGGAGCGAGACACGCGTCGCCCGCAGATTGCGCGGCCGACTGTTGGCGTTGGCGACCGTTGGCTCACCGAATAGTCCGGTGCATCACCGGACAGTCCGGTGAATTTTAGCCACGTCGCCTTTCTTCATTCCTGAGAGCGATGAGTTCGCGCGGATGACTCATCGGACAGTCCGGTGCACCACCAGACAGTCCGGTGCACCACCGGACAGTCCAGTGAATTATAGCCGTACAACTTCGGCGATTCCCAAGAGTGGCCTTTTCATTGTTGACCAGCCTGGCGCACCGGACACTGTACGGTGCACCACCGGACTGTCCGGTGTGCCAGGTCGAGCTTGAGTTTGGTTGCACATAGCCAAGTCTTTTCCAATTTATTTCTTTTCTTCTTAGCACTATCTCTAGCACTTAGGTAACCTTGTTAGTACTCAAAAACAATGTACTAAGTCTAGAAACATACCTTGTACCTTACTTTGCACTTTTCACACATTTGGCACATTAGGACTTAATAAATATGTGTTGGGCATCTAATCACCAAAATACTTATGGAAATTGTCCAAGGGCATATTTCCCTTTCAATCTCCCCCTTTTTGGTGATTTATGCCAACACATCAAAAAGCAATAAGAGAAGTGCAACATCAAAACAATTGAAGACCAAATTGTTTTTGCTTATGATTTGGCATATTTGGATCGCTCTTTGCCACCACTTGGTTTGTTTTTGCAAATCAAATTCATTTTCCTATCTCTAAGTCAAACATGCTTGTTTGGGCACAAAGAGAGATATTCCAAGAGTGAAATTGGTCAAGTGCCAAAAACTCCCCCTTTTCCCATAATTAAAATTCTTCCCCACCACATACAATAATTTTGCAATAAGAGTATTTTGGTCAAATCAGAAATTCTAACTCTATTTTTTAAAATTCACAAGTGGTTGGCTGATCCATTTGCTTTGACCTTTATTTCTCCCCCTTTGGCATTAAGCACCAAAACAGGATCATTTTTGGTCCTGTAACCCCATTACCTCACCAAAAATGTCAATTAAGAGCAAAAAGGCAAATAGAGCATAAGAATGAACTTGTAATTAAATACACTAATACCGAAGTGCAGTGGAAGTCTTTACATCGTCCAAGTCCATTTTCCCTTTCAATGCACCTTTGAGACTACATCGAGGGTACTCAAGCAAATAGGTAAGTCTCAAAGGGTCAAGTTGTAGCACATCTCCCCATTAATATGTGCATCAATTGCATATGGACTTATGAGGTCCGGGGTCACTTATACAAGTTGAGCACCATAAATAAACAAAAATTGACTTAAATGCTTAAAGTAACATGATCAAAGGCATAGACTACATGTATGCTATAGATCAATCCAAGTTACACGAATCTAAGACATTTAGCTCACTACGCAACCTGCAAAACCTTTTCTCATCGAAAGGCTTAGTGAAGATATCGGCTAGCTGGTTCTCGGTGCTAATGTGATGTACATCGATATCTCCCTTTTGATGGTGGTCTCTCAGGAAGTGATGCCGGATGTCTATGTGCTTAGTGCGGCTGTGTTCAACAGGATTATCCGCCAAGCGGATTGCACTCTCATTGTCACATAGGAGTGGGACTTTGCTCAAATTGTAGCCAAAGTCCCAGAGGGTTTGCCTCATCCAAAGTAGTTGCGCACAACACTGTCCTGCGACAACATACTCGGCCTCAGTGGTGGATAGGGCAACAGATGTTTGTTTCTTTGAACTCTAGAACACTAGGGACCTTCCTAGAAATTGGCACGTCCCTGATGTACTCTTCCTATCAACCTTGCACCCGGCATAATCGGAGTCCGAGTATCCAATTAAGTCAAAGGTAGACCCCTTTGGATACCAGATCCCAAAGCAAGGCGTAGAAACTAAATACCTAAGAATTCGCTTGATGGCCACAAGGTGACATTCCTTGGATCGGATTGATATCTAGCACACATGCATACACTAAGCATAATGTCTGGTCTACTAGCACATAAATAAAGTAATTAGGAAATCTCCATCACAAGTCTTTGTAGAAAGAGTGGGATCAGCTTTCCCAACCTTGAAAGCATTAGCAATTAGGAAATCTCTAAGGCATTCATACCATGCTCTTGGGGCTTGCTTAAGTCCATAGAGCGCCTTAGAGAGCTTATACACGTGGTTGGGATACCTGTCATCCTCAAAGCCAGGGGGTTGTTCCACGTATACCTCCTCCTTGATTGGCCCATTGAGGAAAGCGCGCTTTACGTCCATTTGAAATAGCCTAAAAGAGTGGTGAGCAGCATAGGCTAATAATATTCGAATAGATTCTAGCCTAGCCACAGGAGCAAAAGTCTCCTCGAAATCCAAACCTGCGACTTGGGCATAACCTTTTGCCACAAGTCGAGCCTTGTTTCTTGTCACCACCCCGTGCTCGTCTTGCTTGTTGCGGAACACCCACTTGGTTCCCACAATGTTTTGCTTTGGACATGGCACTAGGCTCCAAACTTCATTTCTCTTGAAGCTGTTGTGCTCTTCCTGCATGGCCAACACCGAGTCCGGATCCTGCAAGGCCTCTTCCACCCTGAAAGGCTTAATAGAAGAGGCAAACAAGTAATGCTCACAAAAATTAGCTAATCTTGAGCGAGTAGTTACTCCCTTGCTGATGTCACCCAGAATCTGGTCGATGGGGTGATGTCTTTGGATCGTTGCTCGGACTTGAGTTTGAGGGACCCGTGGTGCTTCTTCCTCCATTGCTTGAACTTCTTGTGCTCCCCCTTGATCATGCCCTTATTCTTGCGATACATGTTCATCGTCTTGAGTTGAGGAATGCACCATCATGGAGGAAGATGGCTGATCTTTCTCCTGTTGTTCCTGTGGTCGCACATCACCTATCGCCGTTGTGCGCATTGCGGCCGTCGAAACTTCATCTTCATCTATGTCGTCAAGATCAACTTGCTCTCTTGGAGAGCCATTAGTCTCATCAAATACAACGTCGCTAGAGACTTCAACTAATCCTGATGATTTGTTGAAGACCCTATACGCCTTTGTATTTGAGTCATACCCTAGTAAAAACCCTTCTACTGCCTTGGGAGCAAATTTAGAGTGTCTACCTTTCTTCACTAGAATGTAGCATTTGCTCCCAAATACACGAAAGTAAGAAACATTGGGTTTGTTACCGGTAAGAAGTTCGTAGGAGGTCTTCTTGAGGAGGCGATGCAGATAGAGCCAGTTTATGGCATGGCAGGCTGTGTTCATAGCTTCCGACCAAAACCTCTCGGGCGTCTTGAACTCTCCAAGCATCGTTCTTGCCATGTCGATTAGTGTCTTGTTCTTCCTCTCTACTACACCGTTTTGTTGTGGTCATCTATAGGGAAACTCGTGCTTGATGCCTTCCTCCTCAAGATACTCCTCAACTTGCAGATTCTTGAACTCATACCTGTTGTCGCTCCTTATCTTTTTCACCTTTAGCTCAAATTCGTTTTGAGCCCTCCTTAGAAAGCGCTTAAGGGTCCCTTGGGTTTCTGATTTGTCTTCCCCCGATGCTGAGGTAGGCAACGGGTCCAAAGAGGTCCATGTGAAGAATCTCCAATGGTCTTGATGTTGTCATCATGTTCTTGCTGTGATGAGTGCTTCCCACCTGTTTCCCTGCCTGACATGCTACACAAGGTCTATCTTTCTCAAAACAGACATCGGTTAGTCCTAACACATGTTCTCCCTTTAGAAGTTTATGAAGGTTCTTCATCCCAACGTGTGCTAGACGGTGATGCCAAAGCCAGCCCATACTAGTCTTAGCCATTAAGCATGCATCTAGATCGACATCCTCTTTCGAAAAATCAACTAAATAGAGCTTGTCGTCTAATGCATCCTTAAAAGCTAATGAACCATCACTCCTTCTAAAGACAGATACATCAACATTTGTAAACAAACAATTGTAGCCCATGTGGCACAATTGACTTACAGATAGAAGGTTGTATCCTAGCGACTCTACTAAAAATACATTTGAAATGCAGTGCTCACTTGTGATGGCTATCTTTCCCAAACCTTTGACCTTGCCTTGATTCCCATCTCCAAATATGATTGTATCCTGGGAATCCTTGTTCTTGACATAGGAGGTGAACATCTTCTTCTCCCCCGTCATGTGGTTTGTGCATCCGCTGTCGATTATCCAGCTAGAGCCCCCGGATGCATAAACCTACAAGGAATTAAGCTTGGGTTTTAGGTACCCAACTCTTGTTGGGTCCTACATGGTTAGTCACAATTACTTTTGGAACCCAAATACAAGTGTTGTCTCCCTTGCATTTGGATCCCAACTTCCTAGCAACTACTTTTGCATTTTTCCATGAAAGTACAAAAGAAGTGTTGCAAGCATGAAAAATAGTAGTAGGTTCATTGCACATTTTCCTAGAAGCATGAGTAGCATAATTTCTCCTAGGCACATGAGAGACAGCATGATTGCGCCTAGGCCTATTTCTACCAAAATCATAAGTAGAGCTGGAAACAATCATAGCATGATCATAGTGTCTATCATTATGAGCATTCCTAGTAAATTTTCTATCATAAATGTAAGCATGATTCTTTTGGGGACTATTAGCCATAGGGGCCTTCCCTTTCTCCTTGTTGAGAATGGAAGTCCTTTGGCTCATCAAGTTCTTGGTTTTCTTTTGAAAACCAAGTCCATCCTTAATTGAGGGGTGTCTACCAACGGTGTAGGCATCCCTAGCAAATTTCAATTTATCAAAATCAACTTTGCAAGTCTTAAGTTGAGCATTAAGACTTGCCACCTCATTGTTTAATTTAGTAATAGAAGCAAGGTTGTAACATCGAATTTTTGATCCCAAGGTTAGAAACCCTAAAACTCCTAAACCCCCCTTGAATATCTCCTAAGACCCCCACCTCTTAAGACGTTTCATTCATCGTATGCATACACCATAGTTGTTAGTAGTACCTCACCTAGAATATTTTGACACCCAAGAAATAGAGATAAATATTTGTTCAAAAGAAAAAGGAGATTAAAGAAAAAGGGAAAAAGAAAAAGAATTAGAAGTATAAAAAGAATATAAAAAAAGGAAATCCTTCTCCCCCTCTGCTGGGCCGGATCCAGCCCACCTCTCCTCCCCGCGCGCCCGCGCTCCTCCCTCCCTCGTGGCCCACGTGGCCCATCTCCCGCGCGCCCGCTCGCGCGTCGCGCTCCTCCCACCCGCGCTGACTGGCCAGCCCCACCCATCAGTTGCGCCTGCCCTCGCTCCCTCGCAACCGCCCTCTCTCTAGCAAGCGGGCCCCGCCTGTCAGCCCCTTCTCCCCCTCGCCCGTGACCAGGCTATCGGCGCGTTCGCCGCCGGCCACCATCTGCCCCGTCGCCTCACCATTAACGCGCTCACCAGCTCGGTTTGGCACCTTGCGCCCCGTGCACTGTGCCCGAGCCGTCCCTTCACCCCTGCCTGCCCGAGCCGTCCCGTCGCCACTGTGTGCCATCATCACCGCCGTGGCAAGCTCACCGGTGCTCGACACCTTTCCTCCCTTCCCTGCCCCGAGCGCCTATAAAAAGGACCGCCCGAGCTCCATCCTTCCCCACACCGGCCTCGGCCACTCCCTCTCCCCCTCCACTGGATCGAATCGCGCTCGACGCTGCCACCTTCCTTCTCTCTGATGACCTTCGATCTCCTCTCTCTGTTGAGTTCTAGTCAAATTAGTGTAGCTCTTGAACTCCACCGCCACATCACGATCACGGCACACCCTTTCCCTTCACCTATCGCGCCCGACAACCTCACCAGCGATCTCACCGTCGTGAGCGCCCGCCACCTTGCCGCGAACAGGCCATCCCAAGCACCCTTCGACCAAATTAACCCCTCCACCATGATCCCCTACCCCCACCAGTGCTTGACCACCTCCTCGACCACCCGAAACCGGGGCCGCGACGAAGAACCGCCGCGGAACCTCACAGACAGTCGACTCCGGCCGGTTCGCCCCCCCCCCCTCATCCCCCCTAACACCGTTTCCCCCCTCCTCGCTGGCACGTGGGCCCGCGCCGTCGCCCGCTGGCGGGCCAAGCTGGGTCGCCTGCCCGCGCGCCCGCGCTCGGCTCGGCCAAAATCCCCCCCGGTCCTGTTCCAAGGAAATCCCTTTTCTTTTTTCTTTTTCCATTTCTTTTTCCTATTTTCACATACAAATGCTTATATTGACATTTTATGCACCAAAAATAGTCTAAATAAATTATAGGGCACAAAATAATAATGTTTAAAAACTTGGCACACTTCACCAAGCCACCATGGTTGATGTATTGTTCTTTACCTATTTTTGCTAGGATAAGAGGGATCCGATCCTCCGGAATTTGTAGCTCCGGAAGAAGGGTAGGAACCCGACCTCTCCGAAATAGATCTTTCGTGCCAGGAAAGCTTCATCGGGGATAAGGGTTGGGTCCTTTGCATTGTGAGAAGAGAGATAGCCCGCATTAAAAAATATCTTTTTTTGAGTACAAAATGTGGGATGAGAAAAAGGGTGGTGTGTTTACTAAACGATGTTTTCAAAAAGAGTATGATGAAGGGTATTCACCCTTATCACCTTTTGAGTGGGATAATCAGGGACTCCCTAGTTTAGGGGAGGGCCTAAGGTGTTGGCTCAACCGGGTTAGGTGTGAGCAGAAGGATTGTCCCCTTATATAAGGACTGGTTTGTCATCCTTCACTACTTGTATTCCTGACAAGTACAAGTACAACCACTTGAGACTGTATAGGAAGTCACTCAATCTGAACTCGTACGGTCCAAACCCTAGGGTTATGATGGCTGGGGAGCACCGGGAGGATAAGGAGGGGGAATGTTTTGTTTGGTTTGGACATGGCGGTGGCCTGACTCCTTCTAGTATAACCGTTAAGGTAAGGACGTGCGAGGAAAGAAAGAGATTCGGATTCGGATCTCATTAGCCAAGAGACCGCAGAGCCGGACTAGTAGGTAAAGTGTACCCCTCTGCGTAGAGTTCAAATCTATTCAAATAGTCTGTGTCCACTGGAATGGACGAGTCTGGTGTGGTATGACAATTAGTGTTTATGATCTCCGCGAATAGGGAAATGGGTGTGTGGGTGTTTTTGGAAATAAAAACAATGCCACGGGAGCAGGAAGCTCAGTGGTGGTTGAGTGTGAAAATATGCTACTTCTCTCTTTGGGGTAAAACCATCAAAGTATTGTCTTTCTATGAAAAAGAAGAGTGACTTCAACTCCACCATATCAAGCATGTACTATATAGGTCCCTTTCTCTTTACGGGCGGGATGGGCTTGCGGAATACCTAGTGTACTCACCTAGATTTTTTTTATGTTTTCAGCAGCTAAAGATTTCTTTTCTGCTATGCTCGACTAGAAGGGGGCTGTGTTTGCACCCAGTTCTGCCTGTGGCTTGGGTTAGTTGATCTTCCACTGCGTTTTATTTTTCTGGCTCGTTAGAGCTTGTACTCTGGTATTGTAATAACTTTTATTCGAATTCTGTACTATTTGAAGTAAGGAATGTGTTTACTAGCCTACCGGGACTAGTAATTGTATCACATTTGAGTCCTAGAGGATTGGGACACTTCAGGTGGTATCAGAGCCATAGGACTGGCCGTAGACCGCAGCTCCGACCTTAAAAGTTTGCCTTAAAAAGAAAAGACCTCTTACCCCCCTAAAAAGAATCCTCTCTCCTTTCCCCGATATTAACAAAACCTTCTTTTCTTCTACCAGATGGAAAGTTCCTCTGTCATTAGGATGTCCTACTACTCAGAGGTGGAAGGATTCCCTCATCTGTTACGGAGTTGCGCGCTTCGCATGGGAATCCGCAAGAAGCCAGAATACGTCTGGAAGGAATATCGCGAGAATGGAGTTGAGAAATGCTCTATGGCAGTCTACCTGGGAGAAAGCCGAAACTACCCAAATCACCCTCCTTTCCAAGTCACCTTCACTGGACACCGCTTCTCAGACACTTGCCAAAATGTTGCCCAAAAAGCCCTCCACTAGCTATGCCAAAACTATAGCAGGGAAGTCTTCGAGACACCCCTTCGTTACTTTCCACCCAGCAACAAAAATACCCCTACCTGGAGGAAAAGACTTTAGGCCCTGTCAGGAAGAGATCCTAATGAAGATGACCCCACCATAATATACATGGCCGGATACCTCCACACTCTTGACAACCACTATGATGACCTTTTCTCCCACTACACCCACCTAAATTCCCGGGTGGAAAGCCTAGAGCAACAAATCAAGAAACTAAAAGAGGAGAAGGCATCCCTCCAAGAAAGTCTCGGGATAGCAGAAGGTGAAGAGGCCAACACTGATGAAGCCTACCGCACTCTGAAGATGGACTACGATAAGAAGTTAAAGAAGCTCGCCCCCACTAAGAAGATCTGGAAGCGGAGCAAGAGCCAAGGATGCCAGACTGAGCGAAAAGAGGAAGCCCCACCATCACTACCTCCCTCTAGGATAGAAAACTTATCAGACGATGAGGATATGTCCCTAGCTAGCCTTGATGACCTTCTCAAGGAATTTGGGGACACCTTAGAAAGGGAGTTTGGAAGCACCTTAGAAAGCGCTCGCGCGTAGTATGTTTTGTGGTAACTGTATGCTTGTAATGAACTTGTGTGATGAATAAAATAACGTGTTTGAAAAAAAATATGGCATGTGCATAGTAGTAATCCTTTCCCCCTGGCAGATGGCTTTGGATAAAACCATGCCTACCGCCTCAAGGATTGGAGCAAGGTCTCCTCTAGGTGCTAAAGGAGAAGTCAGTGGAGAAGGGAGTGAAACCCACCTCCCCGCACCTCCAGAGCTGCCATTAGATTTAGCCCAAGTTCTAGCCAACCAAACCTGACTCATTGAGGTCCTCACCCGAAGCCTTGAGAACCAGCGCCCGAATGGTGGAAGACCTTAGGACAGAATGGGAGATTTTCTAAGGCTCAAGCCTCCCACATTCGCTAGATCCAGCAATCCACTAGACACTGATGACTGGCTGCGCACAATAAAAAGGAAGTTAGAGGCCATCAGATGCCCTGAGAACCAGCGTGTTCATCTGGCTGCTCACCAACTTTCTAGGATAGCCCTATCCTGGTGGGATACCTTCAGCGCTGCCGTCAGAGATGCTACCTGGGTAGAATTTTAAGCCGCCTTTCGAGAACATCTTGTGCCCTAAGGGATCGTCCAGCTCAAAGAAGATGAATTTCGGGAATTAACTCAAGGAGGAAGATCTGTCAGTGAGTATGTGCACAAATTCACAGAATTAGCTCGCTATGCGCCTGACGATGTCAGCACAGAATCCAAGAAGATGGTCCATTTCTTGAAGGGGCTAAGACCAGAACTCAAGACTATCCTTGCCAGCCAAGATTTCCTTAGCTTTTCCCACCTCTCAAACAAGGTCATACAAGTGGAAAGAGCTAGGGAAGAAGAAAAGGGTCACCTCAAGAGGAAGTTCCAAGTCCTCCGAGCTCAGCAGCAGGACATGCACCAGAGAATTCGATCCTTTGGGTTTCCACCCAAGGGACCAAGCTTCAACAAGCCAGCTGGACCCACTCCATCATGTTTCAGTCAGCAGGGTCAAAGCTCCCTTTAGGCCCCCTCCGTTGCAAGCAACCAACCTCCAGCCAATGCCTGTTGGCATTATGGAGACCCCAGTCACTACAAGAATAATTGTCCTCAGTTGAAGGCATCCGTGCCTACTTACTCCAACTCGGTGAATGGCCCCAAGAGTGCCCCAGCACCCGCCTCCAAGGCACCACCCTCCAGCAGCCAGCAAAGCAAGACCCAGTATCATGGCAGGGCACGAGTGAACCTGAAAGGGAAATGTGCCCTTGGGCAATTTCTATGAGTATTTTGGTGATTAGATGCCCAACACATCTTAATTGAATCCTTATGTGCTAAATGTGGAAAAAGTGCAAATCAAGGCATAAGGTATGTTTCTAGACTTGGTACATTGTTTTTGAATACTAATGTGGTTATCTAAGTCCTAGAAACAGTGCTGAGAAGAAGAGAATTGAATTGCAAAAGGCTTGGCTATGTACAGCCAAACTCCAGCTCGGCCTGGCACACTGGACTGTCCGGTGGTGCACTGGACAATGTCCGGTGCGCCAGGCTGGTCTCCAGTAAAATGGATGCTCTCGGGAATCGGCGGTGGTGTACGGCTAAAATTCACCGGACTGTACGGTGAGTTATCCGCGACGAACTCGTCGCTCTCGGAAAAGGAACAAGGCGACGTGGCTATAATTCACCGGACTGTCCGGTGAGCCAACAGTCGCCAGCGCCAACGATCGGCCACGAAATCTATGGGCGACACGTGGACTGCTCCAATGGTCAACTGGTGCACCGGACAGTGTCTGGTGCACCAACAGGCCCGGAGGAGCAATGGTCGGATGCACCTGATTTGGAAGGAGATCGTGCACCGGACATGAACAGTGGTTGTCCGGTGCACCACTCGACACAAGGCAGGAATTGCCTTCCAAGATCGTCTTCAACAGCACCTAGCTGCCTTAGGGCTATAAAAGGGACCCCTAGGCGCATGGAGGAGCACACCAAGCATTCTCTAAGTATTCTAAGGCATCCAGACTCCACTTCCGCGCATTCGCTTTGTTGTGTTAGTGATTTGAGCTCCATTCGAGTTGTGAACTCCCTGTGTTGTCATTTGAGCTCAAGTCTTCACTTGTGTGCGTGGTTGTGCTATGTATTTGAGTCTTGTGTGTGTTGCTCTCCTAACCTTACTCTTGTGCCTTCTTTGTGATCTCTATTGTAAGGGCAAGAGGCTCCAACTTGTGGAGATTCCTCGCAAACGGGAGAAAGACTATAAGGAAGAAAGTTGTGGTATTCAAGTTGATCATTGGATCACTTGAAAGGGGTTGAGTGCAACCCTCGTCCATTGGGACGCCACAACGTGGAAGTAGGTAAGTGTTACTTGGTTGAACCATAGGATAAAAATCATGTGTCTCGTGTGTTGCTTCTTGTGATTGGATTGTTCGCACGAACATGTTTCATAGCCACTTGATTTAACTAACACTTTAATAATCAAGTCTGTGGCTATTTAGTGTTTGATTTTATAGGATCACCTATTCACCCCCCCCCCCCTCTAGGTGCTCTCAATTGGTATCGGAGTCGTACTCTTCATCTAAGGGACTAACCGCCCAAAGAGATGGATCCTAAGGGAAAGGGGATGGTGGTCAACGACAAAGAGAAGGAGTCCCTCTTCAACGAGCCAAGGGACGACAAGCCCACTGACTCAGGTTTGAGTCATAAGAAGAGAGACGAGAAGAAGAAGAGGCGCATCAAGAAGATTATCTACTATGACAGCGATGCCTCCTCTTCTTCACCAAGAGACGACGACGATGACGACTCTTCGTCGAAAAAGAGAACGGTTAATCAAAACTACTCTTTTGACTATTCCCGCATTCCGTACAATTCAAATGCTCATTTGCTATCAATTCCACTTGGGAAACCCTCACACTTTGATGGAGAAGACTATTCTTTCTGGAGTCATAAAATGCGTAGTCATTTATTTTCCCTCCATCCTAGTATCTGGGAGATTGTTGAAAACGGAATGCATTTTGATAATACCGACAATCCTGTTTTTATAAATGAGCAAATCCATAAGAATGCCCAAGCTACTACTGTTTTGCTAGCATCTCTTTGCAGGGATGAGTACAACAAGGTGAGTGGCTTGGACAACGCCAAACAAATCTGGGACACCCTCAAGATTTCACATGAGGGAAATGATGCCACCATGATCACCAAGATGGAACTGGTGGAGGGAGAACTAGGGAGGTTCGCGATGATCAGGGGAGAGGAGCCAACACAAACCTACAATAGGCTCAAGACCCTGGTCAACAAGATCCGAAGCTACGGAAGCACAAGATGGACGGATCATGATGTCGTCCGACTCATGCTAAGGTCATTTACTGTAATTGACCCCATCTTGTCAATCTTATTCATGAAAATCCTAGGTACACCAAAATGACGCTCGAGGAGATCCTCAGAAAATTCGTGAGCGGGCGCATGATGGTGAAGGAGGCTCGATACGTGGACGATGCACTAAACGGTCCACTACCCGTCTACAAGCCACAGCTCGTTGCTCTCAAAGCAACTAGCGGCAAGGAAATGATACCAAGCAAAGTAGCACAAGTAGAGGCTGCTGGGCTGAATGAAAATGAGATGGCGCTTATCATCAAGCGCTTCAAGACTGCACTCAAAGGACGCAAGGAGTACCCCAACAAGAATAAAATAAAGGGAAAACACTCCTGCTTCAAATGCGGTAAGACTGGTCACTTTATTGCTCAATGTCCCGACAATGAAAATGACCAGGCACAAGAAAGACATGGGAAGAAGGAGAAGAAGAAGAATTACAGGAAGGCGAAGGGCGAGGCACATCTAGGAAAGGAATGGGATTCTGACTGCTCTTCATCAGACTCTGACGATGAAGGACTTGCTACCTTGGCCTTCGACAAATCCTCACTCTTCCCCAACAAACGTCATACATGTCTTATGGCCAAGGAAAAGAAGGTACACACTCAAGATAACCCCAAGTACACTTCTTCTAGCGATGAGGAATCTCTTGACGATGAAGTAGATTACTCGGATTTATTTAAGGGGTTAGATTGAGCAAAAGTAGAGAAAATTAATGAATTAATTGATGCTCTAAATGAAAAGGATAGTTTGCTAGAAAAACAAGAGGATATATTATATGAGGAACATGACAAATTTGTTAGTGTGCAAAAGTCTCTTGCTTTAGAAATTAAGAGAAATGAAATGCTATCCTCTAAGTTATCTATTTGCCATGAATCTGTCTCTAGTTTAAAGAGTTTAAATGATGAATTAAATGCTAAACTAGAGGAAGTCAACAAAACTAATTCATGTGTACAGCATGTTGCTATTTGTAATAGATGTAAGGATATTGATGTTGATGCTTGTGATGAACACCTTGCTTCTATTACTAAATTGAACAATGAGGTGGCAAGTCTTAATGCTCAACTTAAGACTTGCAAAGTTAATTTTGATAAATTGAAATTTGCTAGTGTAACACCCCTGGTGTTACTATAACTAAAATTTGAGCATGGCATCATAAGCATTGACAATGCATATGTTTGATACACCTAGAGTGCATTCACTAGGTAAAAATTTCAAACCAGTGTATTGTTTTTGGGTGTTTTGCAAATAGGACCCTGGACAGGGAACCTAACCCTAAATAAGGCTCAAAGGGGGTAAAACTTAACCCAAGATGAGAAAACCCAAAGGCTTTGGGGAAGAGTTATAAAATATCCCCAAAAGCAAAGTTAAATAAAATTCATACCCTTGGGATACCAGAAACCCTAATTGGAACACTGGAAAACCCTAAAACCAAACCCTAGGGACCTATGTGCAAAATTAGTCCACTTTTGGACTAAAGTGCAAAAACCAAGTCAAATAAGTGTCTTAAGTTATTTGGGTCACTTATATGTGAATTTGTAAGCCAAACCCTGAGTTTTGGACTTATTTGCAAAAGAGCCACATTTGAACTCTTTTGAATAAGTCTGAATTTCAGTGTATTGTGCTCCTCTTTGTGACCTTGTAACTTCTAAACAAAAGAGATTTTGCCCTAGGTCACCACATCAAAGTTGTAGTCTAATTATAGAAGAACAACTTTGCTTAAGGTTGTAAGTTCACTTGTTGAGAAGAATCCAGAGATAATTAAGCCTAAAGATTGGTGGTCAGGCTGATTCAGTCTGAAATTCAGACATTCAGAGTAGTAGAGCCAACTTTGAGTATGAATTCCACCTTGATTTACTGCTCGAATGGGTTCAAGTCCTATAGCCAAATTGTTGCTGGTTTATAGTTCTACAATTCTGCTACAGAGCTTGAGTGGAGTTGCCATTGGAAATTGAGAGTAAATCCTGCTCCAACTTGCTTTGTCAGGCATCAAAAACTGAATCTCTGATGGTACAGTGCCCTCAACGGATTAGAACAAGCGCAGCAGAAGAATCCCACCGCCGGTGATCTCCCTCGCCATGATTTGTGTCGTCGGCATCAAGATTCGCGTGCGGGGTGGATTGATAACATCGCGGAGTAAGGATCCTCGCCGACGGTGAGTTGGAGGTCACTCCGGTGACTCACCGTGGCTCCCCTTCTGCTTTGCGGCTGAAACCGATAAGCTCACCGGTAACCGCCGCCTCCCGGCCGTGCGCCGCGTGGCCTAGCCGTTCTACAGCACCGCCGTGACACCTTAAGGCTGTCCCATCGTCGCCGGGGAGCCTGCCACGCCGCGAGACACGAATTCACCGCGCCCACCTTCTTCTTCATTTCCGGCCGCCGCGCATCCTCCCCGAATTCACTGGCCACCGCTTCCCCTCGCTATAAATTGAGTGTCCCTGCCACTCCGTAGGATAATTACGCATCAGTTGCACCAAAACTTGCACCGAATTATCCACCAGTGACTGAGAATTGCTCATTTCCCCCAATCACGGTTTCCGCCACCGTAGAACTCAACCCCGCCGCGGTCAGCCCAACTCAGGTCAGCTCTTCCCCTCTGCTCCCTTGTCTAAGCCTTCTTATGCGCCTGTGATTCTCACCGACCCACCCAATTGAATTGGACCGCCACCAATCGTCGGGAACACGACGATCCAGCCGCCATGTTCTCGGTCACCATGGCCAGAGAGTTTTAGTGCGCGATTGGTGAAATTAAGTTAGGGGAAACATCGATTAAGGTATGAATTAGGTGTTAGTCGTCGGAGAGCGCCAGTAATAGCCCCAATCGGCCGGTGTAAGTGCTCGCTGAAGCTCAGCCGTGCTTGAACGCCGTCGGGGACCTCCCAGTGCGAGGAAACAGAAGTTGGGGGACCCCTGTGTAAAGTGTCAGCGACTATTTTGAATAGTGTTCGGACTTTCTTGGGTTATTCAAAACTCTGGGGGACCTCTGCGCAAACCTGCCCCGCGGGCACGGGCGCGCGCGCTTTTCCCCTCTGACTGGGCCGCTTGGGCCGAAACCAACCCAGAACTATTCACTGGTTTTTCTTTTTCTTTTATTCCAGAGCCAAAACAATTATAGACAATGGTAGAAAAATGGTAAAATTGTGAAACTAATTTTCCTAGCCTTCTTATTTTCCCTAGAATTTAATAAAAATAGTTTCATGATTTTTAGGTTAAAGTAGGAATTTTAAGGTATTTAAAATAGTTTAAGATAGTAGTTCTGGATTTTTAAAAGATAAATGGTACTCCCAAAAATGCTCAAAATTTTTATATGAGCTCCTCATATTATTTAGAAGCCTTGGGTGGAATTTGAATTGATTTGGACCTTGTTTGATCACCAAACCCCAAAACACCCCCCCCTGCCCTGTGAACTCCTTTACTGACTCCGGAAACCCTAAGTTCTCGGAGTTCCGTGAAGGAAAGTTGTATTCAAGAGTTAGTTAATAAGTTTATATTATCTTTGCATCCTCATGAGCATCCCATGGCATCCATTCTTATACATATATATGGTTATGATTAGAACACGAAGAAGAAGTGGAAGTCACTGAAGAGAAGACACCACCACCCTCGGATTCTCAGGCAGGCAACTGCTTCTACTTTGATATTTGTGGATCCGAGCCAGACTCACCTATGAACGAAGGCAAGCCCCGGTGCATGCAACCCCTTCCTTGTGTTTTTAAATAATTTTTGCACACTTTAAGTCTAGTGAAATGTGCATGAGGTTTATAGGAGTTGTTTGGAACCCTTTGATGCATTGCCTTCCTTGATATCCATACCTTTATAGATACTTCTGGTGAAGTATCAAAAACATGATTTACAAAAATGCTTAGCCCTGCTTAGATCTTGTGGATAGAGGTTGTCCTTAGCCTAGCTCGAGAAAGGATGGCTTCTACCTGCAAGAATATTTTCTTTTGAGGAGCAATGGTGGGATCTTACTGCAAAGTTCCCTGTGATGCTCTTTTCATCCTAGGGAACAGAAACAATCCTGAGGATGAGAGTACTTAAATCAAGACTTGGGTTAGGAACAGGTGATGTTCTACCTAGGTTGATTAAGGATTGAATGCGTATGTAGGCGTGCTGATCGAGGACCCTTTAACTGGTCACATGCCTCGTCATGGGTAAGCCTTGTCTCGGGCAGACTAAGGCCAGAATAAGATAACACGAAATGGGCGTGGAGCAGTGGCGAGAGTAGCGTGTACCCACCGTGGCAAGAGGCTGAACGGTGGTGTATCTGTGCTCTCGGTTTGCGTGAACCTGATCTGGTCTTAAGAACCCCGGTGGCGGGTTGACATATGCAAAGGTTAAGAGCTACATATGTCGTGTGATTGGAGATCCTCAGCTGAGTATAATCGATTCGGATCGTCGTACCATCGCGGTTATGAAGACTTGGTCACTTCCCTACAACCTAAGTCAGGATGTGAACATTATGGATAAAAATGATGTTGTATTGATGAGATGATGAAATTGGACTAGAGGCAAACAGAGTCTATTAATTCTTAATTCAGCGTTAAAATGTTGAAAGTAAGGACTCACTTTAGTTAGCTATTTCTGCAAAAGTATCTAAGTTGATTTTTGCTAAAGCCTCTCCTTGATCCCTATTTATCCAGTATACCCTTGAGAGTCTTTTCCTTAGTCGGGTAAGACTTGCTGAGTAATTCCATACTCAGGGTTTATCCCTCCGTTGTTTTTAGGTGAGGAAGCGACAAACCTTTGTTGCTTTTGCTCCAAGGTGGTTCCTAGTGAAGATAAGCAAGAGTGAAGTGCGGGAGGAAAGGATCCTCCATTAGGACTTTTTGTGTGATAACTGTCGGGAGGAGTTTTTGCCTCCCTTGGTATGTGTAATAATATTATTCTGCACTCGTTATATAGTTCTGGTCTGTAATAAACACCTTGATCTTATTTTTTTAATAAATGTAAGTTTATGTAATCGCTTCCGCATATCTATATCTCCGATGTTCTGTAATGTCTGCAAGACGGGTGAAACGTTCCTGGTAAGGTAAGAAGAAGATACCGAACTTGTCGAGTAATCCAGGAACATCTACAGGGTTGTCTGATGTCTGTTGGACAAAGACAACTGTAGGTGGGCCTAGTTACTTGGGAGGTTCCGTCACAGCTGGTATCGGAGCGTAGCCCTTCTTGACAGATATTATGTAGCATCTTCAAAAAAGACTTATCTAGAAGATTTCTTCTCTTCTTACCTAAGCATCTCTGAAGAGTGTATTTCAAAGACCAGATAGGAAGAGTGCGATGTTGTTGGGGACTTGTTCTCAAATGCTATGGATTAAGAACAAGGCAACATAGAAAGAAGTTAATGGTTAATGCCCTTCGTCCTTCGAAGCGTTATTTCCCTTAGGATATAACGATCTTCAGACGAAGGTCATGAAGGACATACCTTCATCATCACAGTTTATATTGATAAAAGGAAAAGCATATGAAACATGAAAGAATAACATGAATAATCACATAACATTATTACGTGTCTTTTTTATATAATCATGGAAGAATAAAAACAATATTGAATTACATTTGTACCTTTGGTTTGATAGAAGGCAAAAATACAAGCGTGACGCACGAGCGAGTACAAGTCAGCGTGAACAGTACGGGGGTACTGTTCATCTATTTATAGACACAGGACGCAGCCTGTGAAGAATTACAATTATGCCCCTCATAAAAGTTTACAACATTAACTCAGACCTTTATGGACTAAAAGGTCATTCTATCTTTAAGTCGGTTTGTAATACCGAAGCTTCATGAAGAGGAACCTTCGGTCATCTCCTGCGGACAGCTTCAGCCAAAGCTGCTTCTTCCTACAAGACCTTCGGCGCGACGAAGCATAGCCCCAACAGTAGCCCCTTTCGCGGCGCTAGATCGTTTTTCGTAACGAGCTTGATCCGTGAAAAAAGTCTCTTAAGCTTCGGGAAGCCGAAGGTCCAAAAAACACCTTCCCTGAGCTCGTTGTCGAGAAACGATTAAGTTTTCGAGCGCGTAGCAGTCCCACCTTGCAGAGTTACTGTTTGGTCTCTGCGGTCCACCGCGCAGCGAGTGCAAGCGGCTGTCCGCCTGGTGTAAAAATCCTGGCGTTTCGCCTTCTTACCTGCAGCACTATATAAACAGACAAGTAGGTGTGAAGTTACCACAGCATTCATTGCTATTTGCACTGTTTTGCTGCCAAAATTTTTAACCATCGCCGAAGCTTGACTCTCGAAGCTCCAACTTGAAGCCTGCTTCGTCAGAAGGAAAGACTTCGGAAGAAAAAAGTATTTAATTTCCACAAACTCAGAATTAAATGGCCAGAGTGCGATCTACCGCTAGGGTTGAGCGTGAGGGGGGTGAAGTTGAAGGTTCGGAGACTGTTCCCATCTCCGAAGCAATGCAACGATCCGGACTGGTAACTTCGGAAGGAACCCCCACTGTTGAAGCAGAACAAGCAACTGCCGAAACAGAAGAAGAGAACATTGAAGAAACTGATCCCGAAGATGATTATCGTATTGCCATGCCCAGTAAGCCCAGCCACTTGGACTTCGGAAAGTCTACTGTTTCGAAGGCTGATCTCTCCAAAATGGTAAAGTCGGGCTTTTTCAGTGAGAATCAGAAGAAGCTATTACGCTTTGGGGGAGAAGAGACTACCCCAAAGCCGGAGAAGGATGAAATTGTCATTTTCAAGAGTTTTCTAAAGGCTGGGTTAAGATTCCCCCTACATGAGATTATTGCAGAGGTACTGAAAAGGTTTGGTATCTACTTTCATCAGTTAACTCCTAACGCTATCGTTAGGCTTAGCGTTTATATCTGGGCCCTCCGAAGCCAAGCGGTGGAGCCGTTTGCAGACAGTTTTTGTCGAGTTCACGAACTGCACTATCAGACGAAGGCTAGAAAAGATGGATTGCATGACAATTTTGGTTGCTATAATTTTGCTTATCGGAAAACCACAAAGTTTCCTGTAATCAGCTACCGAAGCAAATGGCCGGCAGGTTGGAAATCAAAATGGTTCTATGTCAAGGTTGATGACGACAAGGAGAAGCTTGTGCAAAGTCCACTCGAACTGATCTTCGGAGAAACCCGACCTCGCTGCAACATGACACCAGAAGGTCCAACACAACAGGCAATGGATGAATTCAGAATTATTGCAGAGCATATCAGTACAAGAGACATGGTTCAGGAGTTTTTGGCCTTCAGGGTTTTTCCTACTTTAAAAGAATGGGAAATGCCGAAGCTAGAGGGGGAGAAGAAAGAAGGTGAACTTGTGCGTTTACCTTACTATTTCAAGTTTAAGAAATACTTTAAAACACCTTGTCAAGAGTGGCTGGATACAATTGAAGTAATGTGCAATGAAATACTTGGCAATTACTCCAAAAAAGAAGATCAATTGATGACTGCGGCCTTCGGCACTCGTCCGAAGCGAAGACTGAATCGGGTGCTGGACGCCCTGGGTTTTGAATACCCTGACTATGAAAATCTGAACAAAGGTGTCGGGGGCCAGAAAAGGAAAAGGACAGCTGAAGCCTTAAATGAAGATGAGAAAGAACCATCAAAGAAGAGAATTCTGAAGAAGAGGAAAGCGTCTTCTCCGAAGCAAAAAATATCTGACGAAGAAGAAACCCCCGCATCACCCTCTGCCACTGACGTGGAGGAAATTTTGAAGGTAATGACTGAATCCCTGCCTGTGAAGCTAAGTCCATTGGGGCCTCAACTGACAAAGTTTTTTCAGAAGGAAAAGGAGCCCGAAAAAACGAAGAAGGCGACTAAAGGAAAGAGACAAAGAATTATCACTGTGACAGAGGTTATTGACAAGACACCACCAAGAGCTTCGGCTCAAAAGACACCAGCGGCTGAGGAAAGAACAGATATTGAAATCACACCTTCGGAGGCCGCGGCTGCCGAAGCTGCCTCAATTGAAGATGTGAACCTGGAAAGCACAATTGAACACATCGACAAAATACTGCTAGACATGGCCACAGAAGAAGCTACCGCTGCCGCCGAAGAGGCCGCGACCGCAGCGTCGGGGAAAGGAAAGGAAATTGCTGACGAAGCTTCAGAAAACGAAGCCTTCATGTTTCAAAATTTAGTTGGAGAAAAATTGTCAAAACCCGAAATAGAAGAGCTTAAAGAGTATGCCAAATCTTGCGGGTACAAACCAGGAGCACTCCTCTTCGGAGGTATTGATGATGAAAAATTAGATTGTATCCGAAACCAAACTGGAGCCAAAGTTATTAGTACTCTGTCAAAGAGTATTGGTTTTCCGAAGCTGGAAATGGACATTAGCCGCTACCGACGACAACATATCGTTGGTAGTTTATTTTATTCCAATTTCAAGGTGAACTACTATTCCCTTGACTTTTATTGTTTTTAATAATGAAAACATGTCTAACGAAGGTTGTCTTCGTGCAGAGCATGCTGTTGAGCAAGGCCTTGAAAATGCAGCAAGATTTTGAAGACAAGAAACACGAAGTTATAATTGAAAATTTAGAAAACAAAATAAAGGAGCAATCAGCTGATATTGAGAAGAAAAACTTTGAGCTCCAGGCAACTGAAGGTTTATTGGCGGAAGCCGAAGCAAAAATAACAGAACTGAACACGAAGCTTCTCTGCCAATCTAAGCAGTTTGAACAAGAAAAGCAAGAACTTAAGGCGAAACTTGAAGCCGAAGCTCAACAAAGTTCAGATTTGAAAAAACTATTGGTGGACCTTCAAGAAAAATGTTTGGAATTTAGCAACAAATGCATTCAACGACTAAGAAAAATTTTTCACTCAGTTGGAGCCAGCAGTGAGAAATTCACCCCCTCAGCTGAAGATTTACCGAAGACCTTCGAACATATTGAGGGTGAAATTGACGAGCTCGACGAAGTTATAGCTGGGCATGGTGACTTCTGTGCCTGGGTAGCTTCTCGGGGCACTGCTGCAGCTTTCCTAAAAGCTGGCTGCGACCATGGAAAGATTGTCAATAGGCCCAATTTCACTTTATCACCATCAATCCTAGATGACATCCCTGATCTCGCCCGAAGTATTTCCAATAGATTTATAAAAATGATATGGACAAAAGGCGGGCGAGAAAAGGCTGGAGATGAAGCTCGGAGTCATCTTGAACCAGTAAGAAATCTTACCTTGCGCTTACCTCTTCCTTCAAGCTCGATTTTGATTTATAACTACTTAATTCATGTAGGATGACGAAGCCGAAGTCGATGATTAAAAAGAGTGACGCCGAAGCTAAAATCCCTCGAAGATTAAGTAGGAGTAGACTGTAGACAGACTCAAGAAACTTTTGAGATAACTTGTGTAAATGTAACTAAACTTGTCTTTAATGAGTTCTGTTCATACCTTGTATTATGCTCTTACCCTTCTATTAATGTATGTGAAGTGCTTTGTTGTGGACGAAATTATCTTTTTTGAGCCGAAGGCGAAAAAACACCTTCCCTTCTTTTCGTACACAGCAAAGCATAGAAAACAACATTTCCCTTTCTTCCGAAGCTCTCTTTTTTGTACGCGAAGAAGCTCTTCTCTTATGCCGAAGCAACCACTTATGCCATGATGATGATTATCCTATATATGCCTGAATGAATGTTTATGAATGCAAATGCTATGATGTAATGTGATGTGCGAATGAATGTCCAAACACATATCCGAAGCCATACCCTCAGCCATTATTTCCTTAGAAACAATCACACATCAGCTCTGCATTCCCTTAGGAACGACTTTGGAGCTTCTTCGCCTTTTACTTTCGGCGTAATCAGCGTTGACTTTTCGCTGTAAGCTCTGCATTCCCTTAGGAACGACTTTGGAGCTTCTTCGCCTTTTACTTTTGGCGGAATCAGCGTTGACTTTTCGCTGTAAGCTCTGCATTCCCTTAGGAACGACTTTGGAGCTTCTTCGCCTTTTACTTTTTGGCACTCAATGGTGCGTTCTCAGCTTTTACATTTACATTCCTTGGGGGATTTTGCTCTTATAGAACTAAAAAAGGAAATTACATATGATGGCCCCATTAAAAACCTTTCTCCCCCTTTAGAAAGGAAAAGGGTGCCATGAAAAAGAAAAAACATAAAAAGTTACATCAAGTTACACATAATATCGCCGAAGCTCATCCGCATTCCAAGATCTAGGAATGTCGTTGCCGTCCATGTCCTTCAATCTGTATGAACCAGGTCTTGACGAAGATGCTACTAAGAAAGGTCCCTCCCATTTCAACTGTAACTTGCCCACTGTGTCTGGGTTGGCCACTCTCCGAAGCACCAAATGTCCTGGCTCAATATTCTTTAGCCGAACTTTTCTATCTCGCCATTTGACTGTTTCGGCTTGGTATTTATTGATATTCTCCACAGCTTGAAGCCTGATCCCTTCTAAAGCATCTTTTTCCACAGAACAAGCACCTTCAGGACCTGATTCTGTCGAAGCTACTACTCTTATTGATCCAGTTTTAGCTTCTTCCGGAGTTATTGCTTCGTCACCGAATAATAACTTGAATGGAGTAAAGCCTGTAGACCTTGATGTTGTTGTATTGTGGCTCCACACCACTTTGGTTAACTGATCTGGCCACTTTCCCCTGGGCTGATTGAAGATTAACTTCATTATTCCTGTCATTATAATGCCGTTGGCTCTTTCAACGAGCCCATTTGACTCCGGATGCCTGACTGATGCAAAATGGATCTTCGTACCAATTTGATCACAGAAATCTCTGAAAGCTTCGGAGTCGAATTGTGTTCCATTATCTACAGTGATGGCCTTTGGTACCCCGAAACGACAAACAATATTCTGCCAGAAAAACTTTTGGACAGTGGCCGAAGTTATTGTGGCTAATGGCTTTGCCTCAATCCATTTAGAAACATATTCCACAGCCACTACAACATATCTTAAATTCCCTTGAGCCGGTGGCAATGGACCTAACAAGTCAAGGCCCCACCTTTGCAATGGCCAGATGGGTTGTATGAGCTGTGTTAAAGATGAAGGTTGTTTTTGATCTCTTGCACATTTCTGACAGCCTTCGCACTTTTGAACTAATTCCGCTGCATCCGAAGCTGCCTTCGGCCAACAAAACCCTTGGCGGAAAACTTTTCCAAGTAACGGCCTAGATCCAATGTGAGATCCACACAGGCCTGCATGTATTTCTTTCATCAACTCTATACCTTCGGTTCTAGATAAACACTTGAGTAGCGGAGCGCAAACTCCATGCTTGTACAACTCCCCTTCTATCATGACATATGGACGAGCTCTTGCCTCTATCCTCCTGTTATAAGCTTCGTCATCTGAAAGGAACTTACCCTGAAGGTAAGAGATGATCTCAGTTCTCCAATCTTCGCTATAAACAGGAGATATATTGAGGACTGCTCTTTCAAGGAGTTCCACTGAAGGTGCCTTTATTGTTTCGAAGAACACATCTGAAGGTAAAGGCAGCCCCTGTGCTGCTGACTTAGCTAGCAAATCAGCATGCTCATTTTGTCCTCGAGGGATATTTTTGACAGAAAATCCTTCGAAGGAAGCTTCGATTCTTCGGACCGTGTCTAGATATTTTTCAAGCTTCGGATCTTTAGCCTTGCAACTCTTGTCGATATGACCCGAAACAACCTGGGAATCAGTTTTAAGGATGGCCCTTCTGATTCCCATTGCTTTTAATTTCCGAAGGCCCAAAAGCAGGGCTTCGTACTCAGTAATATTGTTTGTACAGCTAAAATCGAGTCTTGCCGCATAACAAGTTTTAACTTTGGATGGTGAAACCAACACAGCGGCTGCTCCTGCTCCGAAGGTTCCCCAAGACCCATCGCAAAACACTGTCCACACTTCGGCATCTTTATTTGTTTCTTCATCCTGAGCCCCTGGCGTCCAATCGGCAATGAAATCTGCCAACGCTTGAGACTGGATCGAGGATCTATGCACATAATCGATGCAAAATTCATTGAGCTCTGCAGCCCATTTTCCAATCCGTCCAGTAGCTTCTCTATTTCTCATAATATCCTTCAACGGTTGCGAAGAAGGAACAACAATATTGTATGCTTGAAAATAATGCCGAAGCTTCCTGGATGCCATCAAAACAGCATATAATACCTTCTCCAATTCTGTATAGTTTTTCTTTGATACACTAAGAACTTCAGATACAAAATACACTGGGACCTGCTTCTTGACTTGGCCATCAAGCTTCTCCTGGACAAGTGCTGCACTTACCGCTGAGTGCAAAGCTGCCACGTATAACAACAAAGGAGCCCCTGGCGTTGGTGGAGTTAATGTTGTTAAATCTATCAAATATTGCTTCAGTTCTTCAAAGGCTTTTTGTTGGCTTGGTCCCCATTGAAAAACTTCGGCTGATTTCAGCACTTCGAAGAATGGTAAATTTCTTTCTGCTGATCTGGATATGAATCTATTGAGAGATGCCAGCCTCCCTGTCAATCTTTGGGCCCCCTTTCTTGTAGTTGGTGGCTCCATTCGAAGTATAGCTTCAATTTTACTTGGATTAGCTTCAATTCCCTTTGTTGAAACCAAGCATCCAAGAAATTTCCCCTTCTTTACTCCGAAGACACATTTTTCTGGATTCAACTTTAAGCCAGCTTGTCTGAAACTGGCGAAGGTCTCCTGCAAATCAGCAATATGATTTTCCTGTTTCGTGCTTTTTACAATGATGTCATCAACATAAGTTAGCACATTTCTGCCTATCTGAGACTGGAGAACCTTCGTAGTCATTCTGCTGAAACTTCCTCCAGCGTTTTTGAGCCCCTCAGGCATCCGAAGATAGCAATATGTGCCACTTGGGGTTATGAAGCTAGTCTTCGGCTCATCTTCCTTCTTCATCCAGATTTGATGATAGCCTGAGTAACAGTCTAGCAGACTCATGAGCTCTGAAGAAGCTGCTGCATCAACTAAAGAGTCTATCCTTGGCAATGGGAATTCGTCCTTCGGACAAGCCTTGTTGAGATCTGTAAAATCGATACACATTCGCCACTTACCATTGGCCTTTTTTACCATAACAGTGTTAGCTAGCCATTCTGGGTACTTTACTTCTCTGATAACTCCTGCACTGAGGAGTCTTTTGACTTCATTACGAGCACCTTCGGCCTTATCATCAGACATTTTCCGAAGCCTCTGCTTTCTGGGTCTGAAGGATGGGTCAACATTGAGCGAGTGTTCAATAACATCCCTATTTACTCCGCAGAGGTCATTGGCTGACCATGCAAAAACATCTTTGTTGTTGAACAAAAACCTTATCAAGGTTTTCTCCTGCTCTTCGGACAATTGAGAACCCAACAGCACCTTCTGCTCTGCTATGTCCTCACATAAGAGCATGGGCTTCGGCTGATCTGCTGAAGCTGCTTTCTCCCTTCTGAATTTGTACTGTTCACAAACTTCAGCTCCATCTATGTTATGGATTGCTTTTGAGTCAGTCCAGTTTCCTTCGGCCCTTCTGGCAGCTTCCTGACTTCCATGAATAGCGATGGGTCCTTGATCCGAAGGTATCTTCATGCAAAGATAGGCAGGATGAAGAATTGCTTCGAAAGCATTGAGGGTGCCACGACCAATAATTGCATTGTAAGGGTATTCCATGTCAACAATGTCAAACACAACTTGCTCAGTTCTAGTGTTGTTGATGAACCCGAAGGTTACTGACATGGTGATCTTGCCCAGCGCTACAATCTGTCTTCCTCCGAAGCCACAGAGAGGGTGCGTAGCATCATGAATCTTATCTTCTGGCTCTTGCATTTGCCTGAAGGCCTTAGCAAATATGATATCAGCTGCACTGCCTGTATCAACCAAGACATTGTGGACCAGAAATCCTTTGATAACACAAGAGATAACCATGGCATCGTTGTGTGGGTAATCCTTGAGTTGAAGGTCCTCTTGGGAGAAGGTAATAGGAATGTGAGACCATCTCGACTTGATGAAGGGTCCTTGCACCCCAACATGTTGTACCCTTCTCTGTGCTTCCTTCTTCTGCTTCTTGTTGGCTGGCTCTGAACATGAACCGCCTGTTATCGGGAATAGCAGCTTCGGAGCCGAAGCAGCTCCAGCTTGATCGTTGAACGAAGCCATCAGCTCAAAAAAGTGGAAGTGAGTTCACCGGAGGTGGGCGCCAATGTTGGGGACTTGTTCTCAAATGCTATGGATTAAGAACAAGGCAACATAGAAAGAAGTTAATGGTTAATGCCCTTCGTCCTTCGAAGCGTTATTTCCCTTAGGATATAACGATCTTCAGACGAAGGTCATGAATAATCACAGTTTATATTGATAAAAGGAAAAGCATATGAAACATGAAAGAATAACATGAATAATCACATAACATTATTACGTGTCTTTTTTATATAATCATGGAAGAATAAAAACAATATTGAATTACATTTATACCTTTGGTTTGATAGAAGGCAAAAATACAAGCGTGACGCACGAGCGAGTACAAGTCAGCGTGAACAGTACGGGGGTACTGTTCATCTATTTATAGACACAGGACGCAGCCTGTGAAGAATTACAATTATGCCCCTCATAAAAGTTTACAACATTAACTCAGACCTTTATGGACTAAAAGGTCATTCTATCTTTAAGTCGGTTTGTAATACCGAAGCTTCATGAAGAGGAACCTTCGGTCATCTCCTGCGGACAGCTTCAGCCGAAGCTGCTTCTTCCTACAAGACCTTCGGCGCGACGAAGCATAGCCCCAACAGATGTATAGAAGGTTGAATCAACTAAGGTTGATTCTGTAATTAATCATGCATCATGCTAAGAATTATACTAATAAATTTTCCCTCTTAGAAAATGTCGTCGCGTACAAGGAAAACGGCGCGAAAGCATACTGGGCCTATTGGTGTACCCCGACACCAACTTGCCCCACGGGAGGAAGACAGCAGTAGCGGGAGTAACGACCCAATAGGAGATCTCGAAGCTCGCGTGAATCAACTTCAAGCAGAGTTACAACGCAGGACCAATTTATGGGTTGCGGATGGAGACCGAATAAACGAATTAAGAAGTTACATCCGCACCCTGGAAGATCAACTTGCTGACCGAGATTTGGCGCTTGATTGAGCAGTGCAGTCTCGTTCGGTAGCTTGGGCTAAGGAAGCGAAGGCTCGAGCATGAGTCAACGAACTTAGCGCTGCTATTGACAACTTGCAGGTATATTGCAATACTTTGCATGACGAAGTTCATGTATTGTATTCACAATTACACCCACATGTCCCTGCGGATCCCGTCAGGTCAGAAGCCGGACCCTCGCATAATGCGGGAGAAGCGCTTGGTGGCGAGTTAGACCTTTTTAGGCCCCCTCCTTCTATGAGGCTGGTCGACGTATGGTCTCCCACCCCTGACAATGAAGCTGCCAAGAGTAATTAGAAGCAGGAATAGTGTAATTGTAGAAATAGAAGTAGTATGTTGTATAATAGGTTGAACTATTGTGTAATGGGTAATGTGTCCTGTTATGTAACATCGAGTCTGTATCATTACTTTTGATAGTAATGTAAAATGGAAGGTTTCTTTGGCATTTTATATTTATTTCAAATGCTCTTTGCCTCAGATGCCTACCAGGACTCGAGGACAGGATGCAGCAGGAACTTCTGGGGGAAGGGATGTCACCCCAAACCCACCTCTGGTTCCTCCCACATTGGCCGAGGCGATTGCCGCCTTGGTAAACGCGACTGCGGACAATACCCGCTTTCTTAGAGAAATGGCGGGCCAACAGCTCCAGTAGCAGGGTGGAAGGGGTTATCAGCAAGGCCCCCGTGAAACCACCTATCTGGATTTCTCTGAAACCCGTCCACCACTATTTGTTAAGGCTGAGGACCCGTTGGAAGCTGATGAGTGGATACAGGTTATTGAACAAAAGTTTGGTCTTCTCCGCTGTTCAGAGACGCAGAAGCCATTATTCGCAGCACAACAACTATGTGGCCCTGCCAGTACCTGGTGGGGGAATTTTGTGGCTATTCAACCTGCCAACCATCAAGTCACCTAGGAAGAGTTTAAAGTGGCCTTCCGCGAGCACTACATACCCGAAGGTGTTCTGCATATGAAGCAGGAAGAGTTCATGAAGCTGAAACAAGGAGGAGATACCGTCAATCAGTATCTCAACAAGTTTAATCACCTGTCACAATATGCAATCGACCAGGTGAACACTGATTTAAAGAAAAAGAACTGCTTTATGAGGGGTCTGAATGATCGATTGCAGAGAAAAATGGCCACATGCATAGATCTCACGTATGGAAAGGCTGTCAGCACAGCCTTATCTGTTGAGGCAAAATACGCAGGTTCCGGGAAGAACAAGGGATTCGATGGTGAGAAGCCTAATCAGGGCCAGGCGAAGAGGCAACGGTTTGTGATCCGGCCTTCTAGCCAAAATCGCACTTTTTCTCGTCCACCCTCATTCCCTTTCAAGCAGCCAATCATTATCCGTCCCAACAATACCCCCACTACCCCAAATCAGCCGGGTGCCCCGGGCACTCGATTCCCTGCTTTGCCCAGCTCTTCAACCGGGTGTTTCAATTGCGGCAAGTCGGGACATTTCATCAAGGATTGCCCATATCCCAAGCAGAATCAATCAAATGCTCAGCAAGGGTCTGGGAAATCAGCTCAGTCAAAGGGAAATACTGTGGGGAAGAATACAAAGAAGACGGGGCGGGTATACTATACTCAAGTGGCCACTACACCGGAAGGTGAACCGGTGATGATGGGTACGTTTCTCGTGGCCAGTCACCCTGCAATTATTCTTTTTGATTCTGGTGCTTCGCATACGTTCATTAGCAAGAAATTTGTGGAGCAACATCACATTGCATGCCATGAATCAAAAGAGGGATTTAAAATTCATTCACCTGGGGGACACATTTTTACTAGAGAAGTGGCCTATCAAGTGCCAGTAACAATGGCCGGACGGAACTTTCCTGCTAACATGATTGTTCTGAGAGGCCAGGATATAGATGTAATTTTGGGTATGAATTGGTTAACTCAACATAAGGCAATTCTCAACACTGAACTGAGAACCGTCAGATTGAGCTATAATCAAGAAGAGATTCTTTTGTCCATCCCCGTAACCAATCCAGCCAAAGCTTCTGGTAGAATCTATGAAGCCATTGTACCGGAGATCAAGGATATTCCGGTAGTATGTGAGTTTCCAGATGTATTTCCGGAAGATTTGCCTGGACTACCACCTGAGAGAGATGTAGAATTTGTAATTGAGTTAAAGCCCGGTACGGCTCCCATTTCTCGAAGATCGTACCGTATGCCCCCTAATGTGTTGGCAGAATTGAAGATTCAATTACAAGATCTACTGAATAAGGGATTCATCCGGCCAAGCTCGTCTCCATGGGGTTGCCCCGCCATTTTTGTTAAAAAGAAGGATCAAACCTTACATATGTGTGTGGATTATCGACCCCTAAATGAGGTCACCATCAAGAACAAGTACCCTCTTCCAAGGATCGACATCTTATTTGATCAATTGACTGGGGCGAGGGTATTTTCCAAAATTGATCTCAGGTCGGGCTATCACCAAATCCGTATTCGGCCCGAGGATATACCAAAGACTGCGTTTACTACGCGGTACGGATTGTTTGAATATCTGGTAATGTCTTTCGGGTTAACCAATGCTCCTGCTCATTTCACTTACTTGATGAACTCGGTGTTCATGCCCGAGTTGGACAAGTTCGTGGTGGTCTTCATCGACGATATCTTGATATACTCTAAAAATAAAGAGGAGCATGCTCAACATCTACAGATTGTATTGACGCGCCTGAGGGAACATCAGCTGTATGCCAAGTTCAGCAAGTGCGCGTTCTGGCTGGAGGAAATTCAATTTTTGGGGCACGTGTTATCTGCCAAGGGGATTGCGGTAGATCCTAGCAAAGTCAAAGATATTCTAGAGTGGAAACCCCCAACCACTGTTCACCAAGTCCGGAGTTTTCTTGGACTAGCTGGATATTATCGCAGATTCATACCAGATTTTTCTAAGCTTGTAAAGCCAATCACAAGTTTATTGAAGAGTGACATTAAATTCAATTGGTCTTCTAAGTGTAATGAAGCCTTTGAGCAATTGAAGACATTATTAACCACTGCTCCGGTATTGGCTCAACCAGACATCACTAAGCCTTTTGATGTATATTGTGATGCGTCTGGCAGTGGACTCGGCTGTGTATTAATGCAAGAGGGCCGAGTAATTGCATATGCTTCAAGACAGTTGCGCCAACATGAGGAGCATTACCCAACTCATGATCTGGAGCTAGCTGCGGTGGTTCATGCCCTAAAAATTTGGCATCATTATCTGCTGGGAAATGTCTGTCATATTTATATAGATCATAAAAGTTTGAAGTACATTTTCACCCAGTCAGAATTAAATATGAGGCAAAGACGATGGCTTGAGCTTATTAAGGACTATGAACTGGAGATCCATTATCACCCAGGCAAAGCCAATGTTGTGGCAGATGCACTGAGCCGTAAGGCTTCCTGCCACTGTCTTATGATGAAGACCTCTGACAACACTTTATGTCAAGAGATGGAAAAGTTAAACCTGGGGATGATCCAACAAGGGACTCTGAATCAGCTAAAGCTTGAGTCAATCATTTTGCAAAGGATAATTAATGCTCAAAAGGATAATTTGGGTATGAAGCACATACGGGAGAAAATAAGGGCTGGAACAGCCAAATGTTTCAAGGAAGACGATCAAGGTGTGATATGGTTTAAAAACCGCATAGTAGTGCCAAAGAATGAAGAACTCCGCCAGCGAATTCTTGATGAAGCACATCTTAGTCGCTATTCTATTCATCCCGGAAGCACTAAGATGTACCAAGACTTGAAGCAACATTACTGGTGGACAAAGATGAAGATCGAAATTGCACGCTATGTGGCTAAGTGTGACACTTGCAGACGTGTCAAGGCCATACACATGAAAACTGCTGGTCCATTACAATCTTTGTCGATCCCAACATGGAAATGGGAAGACATAAGTAAGGACTTTATTGTGGGACTGCCCAGGACGGCCAAAGGGTATGATTCTATTTGGGTTATCGTTGATCGACTCACAAAGATGGCCCACTTCTTACCCGTCAGGGCCAAATATACAGTGGCCACTTATGCAGCATTATACATTGCCCGTATTTTCAGTTTGCATGGTATTCCAAAAACTATAGTGTCGGATCGTGGACCTCAGTTCGTATCCAAATTTTTGGAAGAACTTCATAAATCCTTGGGTACCAAATTGCTCCACAGTTCGGCTTATCATCCTCAAACAAGTGGACAGACTGAGAGGGTCAATCAAATACTTGAGGATATGCTGCAAGCATGTGTTCTGGACTTCTCACAGAAATGGGATGAATGTTTGCCCTTAGCGGAGTTTTCATATAATAATAGCTATCAAGAAAGTATCAAGATGGCACCCTTCGAAGCGCTATATGGACGACGATGGCGTACTCCGCTAAATTGGTCTGAACCTAGAGAAAGGTACTTCTTTAGACCTGATATGGTGAAGGAGGCCGAAGAAAAGGTTCAGAAAATTATTCATAATATGAAGAAAGCTCAGACTCGACAAAAGAGTTATGCAGACCGACGACGACAACCCTTATGCTTTCTGGTGGGCGATTATGTCTACTTGAAAGTTTCACCAATGAAGGGTGTATCGCGTTTCGGGGTTAAAGGAAAGCTTGCACCCCGGTACATTGGTCCATTCCCTATACTTGAGCAATGTGGACCAGTGGCATACCGACTCCAGTTACCCGAAATATTGTCTGCTATTCATAATGTGTTCCATGTGTCACAATTAAAGAAGTATCTTCGGGTTCCCGATCGAACCATTGAAGTGACAGATGTGGTCCTGGAACCAGATTTAACATACTCGGAACATCCTATTCGAGTTCTGGATCAAAAGGACAGGGTTACCCGGAGAAAAACTCTCAAGTTCTACAAGATACAATGGAACCAACATTCTGAGGAAGAGGCTACATGGGAAACTCAAGACTTTTTGAATAAGAATTTCCCAGGCTTTCTAGCCTCATGTAATTTGTAAAGTGTATATAGTTATTGCAATAAAGGAGTGAAACCCCACACCACCCCTACCTTGTACCAGAAATAAGGGAATAAAAATGTGACACATTTCCTTTTCCATTACTCACCCTAGGACTTTAAATCTCGGGACGAGATTCTTTTATGGGGGGAAGGATGTAACACCCCTGGTGTTACTATAACTAAAATTTGAGCATGGCATCATAAGCATTGATATTGCATATGTTTGATACACCTAGAGTGCATTCACTAGGTAAAAATTTCAAACCAGTGTATTGTTTTTGGGTGTTTTGCAAATAGGACCCTGAACAGGGAACCTAACCCTAAATAAGGCTCAAAGGGGGTAAAACTTAACCCAAGATGAGAAAACCCAAAGGCTTTGGGGAAGAGTTATAAAATATCCCCAAAAGCAGAGTTAAATCACATTCATACCCTTGGGATACCAGAAACCCTAATTGGAACCCTGGAAAACCCTAAAACCAAACCCTAGGAACCTATGTGCAAAATTAGTCCACTTTTGGACTAAAGTGCAAAAACCAAGTCAAATAAGTGTCTTAAGTTATTTGGGTCACTTATATGTGAATTTGTAAGCCAAACCCTGAGTTTTGGACTTATTTGCAAAAGAGCCACATTTGAACTCTTTTGAATAAGTCTGAATTTCAGTGTATTGTGCTCCTCTTTGTGACCTTGTAACTTCTAAACAAAAGAGATTTTGCCCTAGGTCACCACATCAAAGTTGTAGTCTAATTATAGAAGAACAACTTTGCTTAAGGTTGTAAGTTCACTTGTTGAGAAGAATCCAGAGATAATTAAGCCTAAAGATTGGTGGTCAGGCTGATTCAGTCTGAAATTCAGACATTCAGAGTAGTAGAGCCAACTTTGAGTATGAATTCCACCTTGATTTACTGCTCGAATGGGTTCAAGTCCTATAGCCGAATTGTTGCTGGTTTATAGTTCTACAATTTTGCTACAGAGCTTGAGTGGAGTTGCCATTGGAAATTGAGAGTAAATCCTGCTCCAACTTGCTCTGTGAGGCATCAAAAACTGAATCTCTGATGGTACAGTGCCCTCAACGGATCAGAACAAGCGCAGTAGAAGAATCCCACCACTGGTGATCTCCCTCGCCGTGATTCGTGTCGCCGGCATCAAGATTCGCGTGCGGGGTGGATTGATAACATCGCGGGGTAAGGATCCTCGCCGACGGTGAGTTGGAGGTCACTCCGGTGACTCACCGTGGCTCCCCTTCTGCTTTGCGGCTGAAACCGATAAGCTCGCCGGTAACCGCCGCCTCCCGGCCGTGCGCCGCGTGGCCTAGCCGTTCTACAGCACCGCCGTGACACCTTAAGGTTGTCCCATCATCGCCGGGGAGCCTGCCACGCCGCGGGACACGAATTCACCGCGCCCACCTTCTTCTTCATTTTCGGTCGCCGCGCGTCCTCCCCGAATTCACTGGCCACCGCTTCCCCTCGCTATGAATTGAGTGTCCCCGCCACTCCGTAGGATAATTACGCATCAGTTGCACCAAACCTTGCATCGGATTATCCACCAGTGACTGAGAATTGCTCATTTCCCCCAATCACGGTTTCCGCCACCGTAGAACTCAACCCCGCCGCGGTCAGCCCAACTCAGGTCAGCTCTTCCCCTCTGCTCCCTTGTCTAAGCATTCTTATGCGCCTGTGATGCTCACCGACCCACCCAATTGAATTGGACCGCCACCAATCGTCGGGAACGCGACGATCCAGCCGCCATGTTCTCGGTCACCGTGGCCAGAGAGTTTTAGTGCGCGATTGGTGAAATTAAGTTAGGGGAAACATCGATTAAGGTATGAATTAGGTGTTAGTCGTCGGAGAGTGCCAGTAATAGCCCCAATCGGCCGGCGTAAGTGCTCGCCGGAGCTCAGCCGTGCTTGAACGCCGTCAGGGACCTCCCAGTGCGAGGAAACAGAAGTTGGGGGACCCCTGTGTAAAGTGTCAGCGACTGTTTTGAATAGTGTTCGGACTTTCTCGGGTTATTCAAAACTCTGGGGGACCTCTGCGCAAACCTGCCCCGCGGGCGCGGGCGCGCGCGCTTTTCCCCTCTGACTGGGCCGCTTGGGCCGAAACCAACCCAGAACTATTCACTGGTTTTTCTTTTTCTTTTATTCCAGAGCCAAAACAATTATAGACAATGGTAGAAAAATGGTAAAATTGTGAAACTAATTTTCCTAGCCTTCTTATTTTCCCTAGAATTTAATAAAAATAGTTTCATGATTTTTAGGTTAAAGTAGGAATTTTAAGGTATTTAAAATAGTTTAAGATAGTAGTTCTGGATTTTTAAAAGATAAATGGTACTCCCAAAAATGCTCAAAATTTTTATATGAGCTCCTCATATTATTTAGAAGCCTTGGGTAGAATTTGAATTGATTTGGACCTTGTTTGATCACCAAACCCCAAAACACCCCCCCTGCCCTGTGAACTCCTTTACTGACTCCGGAAACCCTAAGTTCTCGGAGTTCCGTGAAGGAAAGTTGTATTCAAGAGTTAGTTAATAAGTTTATATTATCTTTGCATCCTCATGAGCATCCCATGGCATCCATTCTTATACATATATATGGTTATGATTAGAACACGAAGAAGAAGTGGAAGTCACTGAAGAGAAGACACCACCACCCTCGGATTCTCAGGCAGGCAACTGCTTCTACTTTGATATTTGTGGATCCGAGCCAGACTCACCTGTGAACGAAGGCAAGCCCCGGTGCATGCAACCCCTTCCTTGTGTTTTTAAATAATTTTTGCACACTTTAAGTCTAGTGAAATGTGCATGAGGTTTATAGGAGTTGTTTGGAACCCTTTGATGCATTGCCTTCCTTGATATCCATACCTTTATAGATACTTCTGGTGAAGTATCAAAAACATGATTTACAAAAATGCTTAGCCCTGCTTAGATCTTGTGGATAGAGGTTGTCCTTAGCCTAGCTCGAGAAAGGATGGCTTCTACCTGCAAGAATATTTTCTTTTGAGGAGCAATGGTGGGATCTTACTGCAAAGTTCCCTGTGATGCTCTTTTCATCCTAGGGAACAGAAACAATCCTGAGGATGAGAGTACTTAAATCAAGACTTGGGTTAGGAACAGGTGATGTTCTACCCAGGTTGATTAAGGATTGAATGCGTATGTAGGCGTGTTGATCGAGGACCCTTTAACTGGTCACATGCCTCGTCATGGGTAAGCCTTGTCTTGGGCAGACTAAGGCCAGAATAAGATAACACGAAATGGGCGTGGAGCGGTGGCGAGAGTAGCGTGTACCCACCGTGGCAAGAGGCTGGACGGTGGTGTATCTGTGCTCTCGGTTTGCGTGAACCTGATCTGGTCTTAAGAACCCCGGTGGCGGGTTGACATATGCAAGGGTTAAGTGCTACATATGTCGTGTGATTGGAGATCCTCAGCTGAGTATAATCGATTCGGATCGTCGTACCTTCGCGGTTATGAAGACTTGGTCACTTCCCTACAACCTAAGTCAGGATGTGAACATTATGGATAAAAATGATGTTGTATTGATGAGATGATGAAATTAGACTAGAGGCAAACAGAGTCTATTAATACTTAATTCAGCGTTAAAATGTTGAAAGTAAGGACTCACTTTAGTTAGCTATTTTTGCAAAAGTATCTAAGTTGATTTTTGCTAAAGCCTCTCCTTGATCCCTATTTATCTAGTATACCCTTGAGAGTCTTTTCCTTAGTCGGGTAAGACTTGCTGAGTAATTCCATACTCAGGGTTTATCCCTCCGTTGTTTTTAGGTGAGGAAGCGACAAACCTTTGTTGCTTTTACTCCAAGGTGGTTCCTAATGAAGATAAGCAAGAGTGAAGTGCGGGAGGAAAGGATCCTCCATTAGGACTTTTTGTGTGATAACTGTCGGGAGGAGTTTTTGCCTCCCTTGGTATGTGTAATAATATTATTCTGCACTCGTTATATAGTTCTGGTCTGTAATAAACACCTTGATCTTATTTTTTTTTAATAAATGTAAGTTTATGTAATCGCTTCCGCATATCTATATCTCTGATGTTCTGTAATGTCTGCAAGACGGGTGAAACGTTCCTGGTAAGGTAAGAATAAGATACCGAACTTGTCGAGTAATCCAGGAACATCTACAGGGTTGTCTGATGTCTGTTGGACAAAGACAACTGTAGGTGGGCCTAGTTACTTGGGAGGTTCCGTCACAGCTAGGGATGCCTACACCATTGGTAGACATCCATCAATTAAGGATGGACTTGGTTTTCAAAAGAAAACCAAGAACTTGACGAGCCAAAGGACTTCCATTCTTAACAAGGAGAAAGGGAAGGCCCTTATAGCTAGTAGTCCTTAAAGGAACCATGCTTTTATTTATGATAGGAAAATTGCTAGTCATTCTCATTGTAATAAGAGTTGTAATCATGCTACTTATAATGATTCACATGCTATGTTTACATCTAGTTCCACTCTTGTTCATGGTAAAAGTAGACCTAGGAGAAATCGTGTTGTGTCTCATACTCCTAGAAAAATGTGTAATGAATCATCTACCTTTTACCATGCTTGCAATACTTCATTTGTGCTTTTTTGTAAAAATGCAGAAGTAGTTGCTAGGAAGTTGGGATCCAAATGCAAGGGAGACAAGACTTGTATTTGGGTTCCAAAAACTATTGTGTCTAACCTTGCAGGACCCAACAAGAGTTGGGTACCTAAAACCCAAGCTTAAATACCTTGCAGGTTTATGCATCCGGGGGCTCTAGCTGGATAATCGACAGCGGATGCACAAATCACATGATGGGGGGGGGAAGAAGATGTTCACCTCCTACGTCAAGAACAAGGATTCCCAGGATACGATCATCTTTAGAGATGGGAACCAAGGCAAGGTCAAAGGCTTGGGCAAGATTGCCATCACTAATGAACACTCAATATCAAATGTATTTCTAGTAGAGTCGCTCGGTTACAATCTTCTGTCTGTAAGTCAATTGTGCCACATGGGTTACAATTGTTTGTTTACAAATATTGATGTATCTGTCTTTAGAAGGAGTGATGGTTCATTAGCCTTTAAGGGTGTATTAGACGACAAACTCTATTTAGTTGATTTTTCGAAAGAGAATGCCGATCTAGATGCATGCTTAATGGCTAAGACTAGTATGGGCTGGCTTTGGCATCGCCGTCTAGCACATGTTGGGATGAAGAACCTTCAAAAACTTCTAAAGGGAGAACATGTGTTAGGACTAACCAATGTCTATTTTGAGAAAGACAGACCCTGTGCAGCATGTCAGGTAGGGAAACAGGTGGGAAGCACTCATCACAGCAAGAATGTGATGACAACATCAAGACCACTGGAGCTTCTTCACATGGACCTTTTTGGACCCGTTGCCTACCTCAGCATCGGGGGAAGAAAGTATGGTCTGGTAATTGTTGATGACTTTTCTCGCTTCACTTGGGTGTTCTTTTTGCAGGACAAATCAGAAACCCAAGGGACCCTTAAGCGCTTTCTAAGGAGGGCTCAAAACGAATTTGAGCTAAAGGTGAAAAAGATAAGGAGCGACAACGGGTCCGAGTTCAAGAATCTGCAAGTTGAGGAGTATCTTGAGGAGGAAGGCATCAACCACGAGTTCTCCGCTCCCTACACACCACAACAAAATGGTGTAGTAGAGAGGAAGAACAAGATGCTAATCGACATGGCAAGAACGATGCTTGGAGAGTTCAAGACGCCCAAGAGGTTTTGGTCCGAAGTTGTGAACACAGCCTGCTATGCCATAAATCGGCTCTATCAGCATCGCCTCCTCAAGAAGACCTCCTACGAACTTCTTACCGGTAACAAACCCAATGTTTCTTACTTTCGTGTATTTGGGAGCAAATGCTACATTCTAGTGAAGAAAGGTAGACACTCTAAATTTGCTCCCAAGGCAGTAGAAGGGTTTTTACTAGGGTATGATTCAAATACAAAGGCGTATAGGGTCTTCAACAAATCATCAGAATTGGTTGATGTCTCTAGCGACGTTGTATTTGATGAGACTAATGGCTCTCCAAGAGAGCAAGTTGATCTTGATGATGTAGACGAAGAAGAAGTTCAGACGTCCGCAATACGCACGATGGCGATAGGTGATGTGCGACCACAGGAACAACAAGAGCAAGATCAGCCATCTTCCTCCACAGTGGTGCATCCCCCAACTCAAGATGATGAACAGGTACCTCAAGAAGAAGGGCATGATCAAGGGGGAGCACAAGAAGATCAAGTGATGGAGGAAGAAGCACCACGGGTCCCTCCAACTCAAGTCTGAGCAACGATCTAAAGACATCACCCCGTCGACCAGATTCTAGGTGACATCAGCAAGGGAGTAACTACTCGCTCAAGACTAGCTAATTTTTGTGAGCATTACTCGTTTGTCTCTTCTATTGAGCCATTCATGGTAGAAGAGGCCTTGCAAGATCCGGACTGGGTGTTGGCCATGCAGGAAGAGCTCAACAACTTCAAGAGAAATGAAGTTTAGAGCCTGGTGCCACGTCCAAAGCAAAACGTTGTGGGAACCAAGTGGGAGTTCCACAACAAGCAAGACGAGCACGGGGTGGTGACAAGAAACAAGGCTCGACTTATGGCAAAAGGTTATGCCCAAGTCGCAGGTTTGGATTTCGAGGAGACTTTTGCTCCTGTGGCTAGGCTAGAGTCTATTCGAATATTATTAGCCTATGCTGCTCACCACTCTTTCAGGTTGTTTCAAATGGACATAAAGAGCGCTTTTCTCAATGGGCCAATCAAGGAGGAAGTATACATGGAACAACCCCCTGGCTTTGAGGATGACAGGTATCTCGACCATGTGTACAAGCTCTCTAAGGCGCTCTACGGACTTAAGCAAGCCCCAAGAGCATGGTATGAATGCCTTAGAGATTTCTTAATTGCTAATGCTTTTAAGGTTGGGAAAGCTGATCCAACTCTTTTTACAAAGACATGTGATGGTGATCTCTTTGTGTACCAAATTTATGTCGATGACATAATATTTGGTTCTACTAATCAAAAGTCTTGTGAGGAGTTCAGCAGGGTGATGACACAAAAGTTTGAGATGTCGATGATGGACGAGTTGACCTACTTCCTTGGGTTCCAAGTGAAGCAACTCAAGGACGACACCTTCATCTCCCAAACGAAGTATACTCAGGATCTTCTCAAAAGGTTTGGGATGAAGGACGCCAAGCTCGCGAAGACACTGATGGGAACCGACGGACATGTTGACCTCAACAAAGGAGGTAAGTCTGTTGATCAAAAGGCTTACCAGTCCATGATAGGTTCATTGCTCTATTTATGTGCTAGTAGACCGGACATTATGCTTAGTGTATGCATGTGTGCTAGATATCAATCCGACCCCAAGGAATGTCACCTTGTGGCCGTTAAGCGAATTCTTAGGTATTTAGCCTCTATGCCTTGCTTCGGGATCAGGTATCCAAAGGGGTCTACCTTTGACTTGATTGGATACTCAGACTCCGATTATGCCGGGTGCAAGGTTGATAGGAAGAGTACATCAGGGATGTGCCAATTTCTAGGAAGGTCCCTGGTGTCCTGGAGTTCCAAGAAACAAACATCTGTTGCCCTATCCACCGCTGAGGCCGAGTACGTTGCCGCAGGACAGTGTTGCGCGCAACTACTTTGGATGAGGCAAACCCTTCGGGACTTTGGCTACAATCTGAGCAAAGTTCCACTCCTATGTGACAATGAGAGTGCAATCTGCTTGGCGGATAATCCTGTTAAACACAGCCGCACTAAGCACATAGACATCTGGCATCACTTCCTGAGAGACCACTAGCAAAAGGGAGATTTTGATGTGTATCACATTAGCACAGAGAACCAGCTAGACGATATCTTCACTAAGCCTTTAGATGAGAAAAGGTTTTGCAGGTTGCGTAGTGAGCTAAATGTCTTAGATTCGCGTAACTTGGATTGATCTATAGCATACATGTGTTCTATGCTACTTTGTGCATTTATATCAATTGTTGTTTAGTTATGGTGCTCAAGTTGTACAAGTCACCCCTGTACCTCACAAGTCCGTATGCAAATGATGCACGTGTTTAGGGGGAGTATGCTACAACTTGATCCCTTTGAGACTAACCTATTTGCTCAAGTACATTAGATGTAGTCTCAAAGATGCATTGAAAGTGAAAATGGACTTGAACGACGCAAAGACTTCCACTGCACTCTGGTATTTCATTCCAAGTTCATTCTTATGCTCTATTTGCCTTTTGCTCTTAATTGACATTTTTGGTGAGGCAATGGGGTTAATAAGCCAAAAATGATCCCGTTTTGGTGCTTAATACCAAAGGGGGAGAAATAAAGGCCAAAGCAAATGGATCAGCCAACCACTTGTGAATTTTGAAAATAATAGAGTTAGAATTTTTGATTTGTCCAAAATGCTCCTATTGTAAAATTTGGTCTCTTGTGAGGGAAAATTTTGATTATGGGAAAAAGGGGGAGTTTTCGGGCACTTGATCAATTTTACTTTTGGAATACCTCTCTATGTGCCCAAACAAGCGTGTTTGACTTAGAGATAGAAAAGTGAATTTGATTTGCAAAAACAAACCAAGTGGTGGCAAAGAGTGATCCAAATATGCCAAATTATAGTCAAAAACAATTTAGTCTTCAATTGCATTGATTTTGCACTTCTCTTGTTGCTTTTTGATGTGTTTGTATAAATCACCAAAAAGGGGGAGTTTTAAAGGGAAATATGCCCTTGGGCAATTTCTATGAGTATTTTGGTGATTATATGCCCAACACATCTTAATTGAATCATTGTGTGCTAAATGTGGAAAAAGTGAAAATCAAGGCATAAGGTATGTTTCTAGACTTAGTACATTGTTTTTGAATACTAATGTGGTTATCTAAGTCCTAGAAACAGTGCTGAGAAGAAGAGAATCGAATTGCAAAAGACTTGGCTGTGTACAGCCAAACTCTAGCTCGGCCTAGCACACCGAACTGTCCGGTAGTGCACCGGACAGTGTCCGGTGCGCCAGGCTGGTCTCCGGTAAAATGGCTGCTCTCGGGAATCGACGATGGTGTACGGCTAAAATTCATCGGACTATCCGGTGAGTCATCCGCGATGAACTCGTCGCTCTCGGAAAAGGAACAAGGCGACATGGCTATAATTCACCGGACTGTCCGGTGGTGCACCGAACTGTCCGGTGAGCCAACGGTCGCCAGCGCCAACAGTCGGCCGCGAAATCTGCGGGCGACACGTGGACTGCTCCAATGGTCAACTGGTGCACCGGACTGTCCGGTGTGCACCGGACAGTGTCCGGTGCGCCAACGGGCCCGGAGGAGCAACGGTCGGATGCGCCTGATTTGGAAGGAGATCACACACCGGACATGAACAGTGGTTGTCCGGTGGTGCATCGGACTATCCGGTTCACCACTCGACAAAAGGCAGGAATTGCCTTCCAAGATTGTCTTCAATGGCTCCTAGCTGCCTTGGGGCTATAAAAGGGACCCCTAGGCGCATGGAGGAGCACACCAAGCATTCTCTAAGTATTCTAAGGCATCCAGACTCCGCTTCTGCGCATTCGCTTTTTTGTGTTAGTGATTTTAGCTCCATTCGAGTTGTGAACTCCGTGTGTTGTCATTTGAGCTCAAGTCTTCACTTGTGTGCGTGGTTGTGCTATGTATTTGAGTCTTGTGTGTGTTGCTCTCCTAACCTTACTCTTGTGCCTTCTTTGTGATCTCTATTATAAGGGCGAGAGGCTCCAACTTGTGGAGATTCCTCGCAAGCGGGAGAAAGACTATAAGGAAGAAAGTCGTGGTATTCAAGTTGATCATTGGATCACTTGAAAGGGGTTGAGTGCAACCCTCGTCCATTGGGACGCCGCAACGTGGAAGTAGGCAAGTGTTACTTGGCCGAACCACGGGATAAAAATCACGTGTCTCGTGTGTTGCTTCTTGTGATTGGATTGTTCGCACGAACGTGTTTCATAGCCACTTGATTTAACTAACACTTTAATAATCAAGTATGTGGCTATTTAGTGTTTGATTTTATAGGATCACCTATTCACCCCCCCCCCCTCTAGGTGCTCTCAGAACCACATCGACGCTCAAGAGGCTCAGCAAGCCCCGGGAGTAGTGCTCGGTGAGTTCCTAGTTGAATTTACTCCCACTGTTGTACTTTTTGATTCAGGAGCATCTCATTCATTCATAGCCACTAGTTTTGTGGAAAAGCATGGCATTCCCACTGCATATCTAGAAATTTCTTTGGTCACCCGAACCCCATGGTCAGACCTTCTATGCCACCTCAAATGCTCCCAAGTCAGGATTCTTTTAAGTGGGGTAGTGTTCTTGGCAGACTTAGCCATCTTGCCATCCCACGGAATTGATGTGATCTTAGGAATGGATTGGTTAACCAAGCACAATGGCGTCATAAGCTGCACAGATAAGACCGTTCTTCTCACTGACCACCAAGGAAAGTTAGTTTCATGTAAGGCTCAGCCACCCACCCAAGATCCAATGGTGTTTAACCTAATAGCAGAGAGCATATCTGTACTAGAAGAATTCATGGATGTATTTCCAGAAGAATTGCTAGGAATGCCACCAGAAAGAGAAGTGGAGTTCTACATCGATCTAATTCCCGACACCGCACCAATCGCAAAAAGACCATACCGTATGGCTCCCACCGAATTGGCAGAACTAAAACTCCAAATCACAGAACTTCAACAGAAAGGGTATATTCGTCCCAGCTCGTCTCCTTGGGGAGCACCAGTCCTGTTCGTTACCAAAAAGGATGGAAGTATGAGGATGTGTATTGATTACCAATCCTTTAATGAAGTTACAATAAAAAACAAGTACCCACTACCTCGGATCGGCGACCTCTTAGACCAGCTTCAAGGGGCCAAGTACCTTTCCAAGATAGACCTAAGGTCAGGATATCACCAGCTGAGAATCAAGGAAACAGATATTCAGAAGACTGCATTTGTCACCCGGTACGGACAATATGAGTTCACAGTAATGCCCTTCGGACTAACCAATGCACCCGCCTTTTCATGAATCTTATGAATAAGATATTCATGGAAGAGTTGGATAAGTTTGTCGTAGTCTTCATTGATGACATCCTTGTCTACTCCAAGAGTCGTGAAGATCATGAGCATCACCTCCGGATTGTCCTCGAAAGACTCAGAGCACATCAACTCTATGATAAGCTCAGCAAGTGTGAATTCTGGTTAGAAAAGATAGCCTTCCTCGAGCATATCTTAACGGCAGAAGGGATAGAAGTGGACCCCTCCAAAGTAGAAGCAGTATCCAAGTGGAAGCAACCATCCAACGTCAGTGAAGTTCGAAGCTTTTTGGGAATGGCAGGATATTATCACTGTTTTATCAAAGGATTCTCTAGCATAGCAAAACCTATGACCGAGCTCCTCAAGAAAGACAATAAATTTGTGTGGACCCCGAAGTGTGAGGAAAGCTTCCAAATCATAAAGAAGAAGCTCACAACCGCGCCAGTATTGACACTACCAAACATCCACCAGGATTTTGTCATCTTCTGTGATGCTTCAAGGCAAGGGTTAGGATGTGTGCTTATGCAAAATGAGAAAGTTATTGCCTATGCATCACTCCTACTCAAGCCGCATGAGCAGAATTATCCAACACATGATTGGAAACAAATGTCATATCTTCATAGATCACAAGAGCCTAAAGTACATTTTCACTCAGCCAGACCTCAATCTCTGTCAGCAAGATGGCTAGAATTGATCAAGGATTATGACATTGAAATCCACTACTATCCCGGGAAGGCCAACGTGGTAGCAGACGCCCTCAGTCGAAAACCTTTCAGGGAGAAAGCAACCAACTTCTTGGAAAGACTGGAAGAAAGAGTCAGCTCAACTGAATGCTTGACTGGGAGACAATGGCAGCCTAGAAGTCAAGCCAATGCTAAAAGACCTCATACGCAAGGCTCAGCGCCTAGGCACTAAGACGGCAAGTCTTGTGGAGAGAGCTCGCAAAGAACAACTCCCGGATCTCAAGACAGATGAAGAAGGGATCCTTTGGTTCAGAGACCGTCTGTGTGTACCGAAAGGAGAGGCACGAGAAGTCCTGCTCGACGAAGCTCACAACTCAGTCTACTCTATCCACCCAAGGACCACCAAGATGTACCTAGACCTCAAGACCAGATACTAGTGGAGAGGAATGAAAAAGGAGATAGCACAGTATGTGGCCCGATGCGACATTTGCCAGTGAACTAAGGCAGAGCATTAGAAGCCTATAGGTCTACTTCAACCCTTCCTGGTACCCAAGTGGAAGTGGGAAGAAATAGGCATGGATTTTGTAATCGGGCTACCTCGGACCCAAAAAGGGAATGATTCTATATGGGTTATAATCGACCGTCTCACCAAGGTAGCCCATTTCATTCCAGTAAAGACTACCTTTGGGGGAGGCACCCTTGCTCAAATATATCTTAAGGAAATAGTCAGACTCCATGGTATCCCATGGAAGATAGTATCAGACAGGGGAACACAGTTCACCTCAAAATTCTGGATGAGTCTTCAGCAAGCTATGGGCACCAAGCTAGACTTTAGCACTGCCTATCACCCTCAGTCAGATGGCCAGACAGAAAGGGTCAACAAAGTCCTCGAGGATTTGTTGAGAGCTTGTGTGTTGACTTTTGATAGGAATTGGGAGTCCAGTTTGCCGTGCGCAGAGTTCTCGTATAACAACAGCTACCAGGCCAGTATCAAGATGTCACCATTTGAAGCCTTGTATGGACGAAAGTGCCAGACCCCTCTAATGTGGTCCAATGTAGGGGAAAAGGCACTGGAAGGGCCTGCTTTCATCAAGGAGGCAGAAGAGAAAGTTGCCCAGATCCAAAAAAGACTACTCGAAGCTCAGAATCGGTAGAAGAGTTACGCAGACAATAAACGGAGAGAACTCAGGTTCGAGGAAGGAGACTTCGTTTACCTCAAGGTCTCCTCAATGCATGGAGTCAAAAGATTTCAAGTGAAAGGGAAGCTAGCTCTGTGTTTCGTCAGCCCCTATCTTATCATTGGCAGGGTAGGGCCCGCAGCCTACCGCCTTGAGCTGCCAAAATCCATGTCAGATATCCACAACGTGTTTCATGTATCCCAGCTCCGCAAATGCCTAAAAGTGCTAGAGAGTCACATCAAAGAAGGAACAATTCAAATTCAGAAGGATCTGCAGTACCGAGAAAAGCCAATGAAGATTCTTGATTCAGCCATCCGAAAGACCCGAAACTCAGAAGTGAAACTCTGTAAAGTTCAGTGGATCAGAGAAGGAGAAGAGGAAGCTACCTGGGAGAGTGAGGACTCTTTGAGGAGGGAATACCCTCACCTTTTCTCAAACCTAGTCTGAATCTCGAGGGCGAGATTCTTTCAAGTGGGGTAGGTTTGTAACATCCCAATTTTGATCCCAACGTTAGAAACCCTAAAACTCCTAACCCCCCCTGATTATCTCCTAAGACCCCCACCTCTTAAGACATTTCATTCATCATATGCATACACCATAGTTGTTAGTAGTACCTCACCTAGAATATTTTGACACCCAAGAAATAGAGATAAATATTTGTTCAAAAGAAAAAGGATATTAAAGAAAAAGGGAAAAGAAATAGAAATAGAATTAGAAAAAGAAAAGAAAAAAGGAAATCCTTTCCCCCTCTGCTCGGCCAGATGCAGCCCACCTCTCCTCCCCGCGCGCCCGCGCTCCTCGCTCCCTCGTGGCCCACGCGGCCCATCTCCCGCGCGCCCGCGCGCCCGCTCGCGCGTCGCGCTCCTCCCTCCCCCGCTGACCGGCCGGCCCCACCCGTCAGCCACGCCCTCCCTCGCTCCCTCGCAACCACCCTCTCTCTGGCAAGCGGGCCCCGCCTGTCAGCCCCTTGTCCCCCTCACCCATGACCAGGCTATCGGTGTGTTCGCCATCGGCCACCGTCCGCCCCGTCGCCTCGCCATTAACGCGCTCACTAGCTCAATTTGGCACCTTGCACCCCGCGCACTATGCCCAAGCCGTCCCTTCACCCCTGCCTGCCCGAGCCGTCCCGTCGCCACTGTGTGCCATCATCACCGCCGTGGCAAGCTCGCCGGTGCTCGACACCTCTCCTCCCTTCCCTGCCCCGAGCGCCTATAAAAAGGACCGCCCGAGCTCCATCCTTCCCCACACCGGCCTCGGCCACTCCCTCTCCCCCTCCACTAGACCGAATCGCGCTTGACGCTGCCACCTTCCTTCTCTCCGATGACCTTTGCTCTCCTCTCTCTGTTGAGTTCTAGTCAAATTAGTGTAGCTCTTGAACTCCACCACCACATCACGATCACGGCACACCCTTTCCCTTCACCTATCGCGCCCGACAACCTCACCAGCGATCTCACCGTCATGAGCGCCCGCCACCTCGCCGCGAACCGGCCATCCCAAGCACCCTTCGGCCAAATTAACCCCTCCACCATGATCCCCTACCCCCACCAGTGCTTGACCACCTCCCTGACCACCCGAAACTGGGGCCACGACGGAGAACCATCGCGGAACCTCACCGGCAGTCGACTCCGACCGGTTCCCCCCCTGTCATCCCCCCTAACACCGTTTCCCCCAACCTTCTCGCTAGCACATGGGCCCGCGCCCACGGCGCTGTCCCCCGCTAGCGGGCCAAGCTGGGACGCCTTCCCACGCGCGCGCGCCCGTGCTCAGCTAGGCCAAAATCCCCCCGGCCCAGTTCCAAGGAAATCCCTTTTCTTTTTCCTTTTTCTATTTCTTTTTCCTATTTTCACATACAAATGCTTATATTGACATTTTATGCACCAAAAATAGTCTAAATAAATTATAGGGCACAAAATAATAATGTTTAAAAACTTGGCACACTTCACCAAGCCACCATGGTTGATGTATTGTTCTTTACCTATTTTTGCTAGGAGAAGAGGGATCCGATCCTCCGGAATTTGTAGCTCTGGAAGAAGGGCAGGAACCCGACCTCTCCAAAATAGATCTTTCGTGCCAGGAGAGCTTCGACGAAGGCAAGTCCATTCTTCCCTTGATGCATAAAATTACCTACTCTTTCTACCACTACCTAAGCCGAGAATAAGGGTTGGGTCCTTTGCATTGTGAGAAGAGAGATAGCCCGCATTAAAGAATATCTTTTTTGAGTACAAAATGTGGGATGAGAAAAAGGGTGGTGTGTTTACTAAACAATGTTTTCAAAAATAGTATGATGAAGGGTATTCACCCTTATCACCTTTTGAGTGGGATAATCAGGGACTCCCTGGTTTAGGGGAGGGCCTAAGGTGTTGGCTCAGCCGGGTTTGGTGTGGGCAGAAGGATTGTCCCCTCATATAAGGACCAATTTGTCATCCTTCACTACCTGTACTCATGACAAGTACAACCACTCGAGATTGTATGGGCAGTTACTCAATCTGAACTCGTACGGTCCAAACCCTAGGGTTATGATGGCTGGGGAGCACCGGGAGGATAAGGAGGGGCAATGTTTTGTCCGGTTTGGACATGGCGGTGGCCTAACTCCTTCCGGTATAACCGTTAAGGTAAGGGCGTGAGAGGAAAGAAAGAGATTCGGATTCAGGTCTCATTGGCCATGAGACCGCAGAGCCAGACTAGTGGGTAAAGTGTACCCCTGCGCAGAGTTCAAACCTATTCAAATAGTCCATGTCCACTGGAATGGATGAGTCTGGTGTGGTATGACAATTAGTGTTTATGATCTCCGCGAACAGGGAAATGTGTGTGTGGATGTTTTTGGAAATAAAAACAATGCCACGGGAGCAGGAAGCTCAGTGGTGGTTGGTGTGAAAATATGCTACTTCTCTCTTTGGGGTAAAACCATCAAAGTATTACCTTTCTATGAAAAAGAAGGGTGACTTCAACTCCACCATATCAAGCATGTACTATATAGGTCCCTTTCTCTTTACGGACAGGATGGGCTTGCGGAATACCTAGTGTATTCACCCAGATTTTTTATGTTTTTCAGCAGATGAAGATTTCTTTTCTGCTATGCTCGATTAGAAGGGGGTTGTGTCTGCACCCAGTTCTGCCTGTGGCTTGGGCTAGTTGATCTTGCAATGCGTTTTATTTTTCTGGCTCGTTAGAGCTTGTACTCTGGTATTATAATAACTTTTATTCCAACTCTATACTATTTGAAGTAAGGAATGTGTTTACTAGCCTCCTGGGACTAGTAATTGTATCACATTTGAGTCCCAGAGGATTGGGACGCTTCAAAGGTGTTCATCACAAGCATCAACATTAAAATCCTTACATCTATTACAAATAACAACATGCTCTACACATGAACTAGTTTTGTTGACTTCCTCTAGCTTAGCATTTAATTCATCATTTAAACTCTTTAAACTAGAGACAGATTCATGGCAAACAGATAATTCAGAGGATAGCATTTCATTTCTCTTAATTTCTAAAGCAAGAGAATTTTGCACACTAACAAATTTGTCATGTTCCTCATATAAAATATCCTCTTGTTTTTCTAATAATCTATCCTTTTCATTTAGAGCATCAATTAATTCATTAATTTTGTCTACCTTAGGTCTATCTAGTCCTTTAAACAGGTCAGTGTAGTCTACTTCATCATCGGAATATTCTTCATCACTAGATGAAGTGTATTTCGGTGTCCCAAATACGTACCTTTTTCTCCTTAGCCATAAGACAAGTATGGCGTTCGTTGGGGAAGAGTGAAGACTTGTCGAAGGCCAAGGCAGCTAATCCTTCATCGTCAGTCGGAAGAGGAGCAGTTTGAATCCCATTCCTTTCTGAGGTGCGCCTCGCCCTTTGCCTTCCTGTAGTTCTTCTTTTTCTCCCTCTTCCCACTCTTTTCTTGTCCTTGGTCATCATTATCGAGACATTGAGCAAAAAAGTGACCAGTCTTACCGCATTTGAAGCATGAACGCTTTCCCCTTGTTTTATTCTTGTTGGGGTACTCTTTGCGTCCTTTGAGCGCGGTCTTGAAACGCTTGATGATAAGCGCCATTTCGTCCTCATTGAGCCTGGCAGCCTCCACTTGTGCTACCTTGCTTGGTAGCGTCTCCTTGCTGCTTGTTGCCTTGAGAGCAACGGGCTGCGGCTCGTAGACGGGCAGTGGACCGTTCAAGGCGTCATCTAAATATCTTGCCTCCTTAACCATCATGCGCCCACTTACGAATTTTTCGAGGATCTCCTCGGGCGTCATTTTGGTGTACCTGGGGTTTTCACGAATAAGATTCATAAGATAAGGGTCAATTACAGTAAATGACCTTAGCATGAGTCGGACGACATCATGATCCGTCCATCTTGTGCTTCTATAGCTTCGAATCTTTTTGACCAGGGTCTTGAGCCTATTGTAGGTCTGAGTTGGCTCCTCTCCCCTGATCATCGTGAACCTCCCTAGCTCGCCTTCTACTGGTTCCATTTTGTTATCATAGTGGCGTCGTTTCCCTCATGAGATATCTTAAGGGTGTCCCAGATTTGCTTAGCGTTGTCCAAGCCACTCACCTTATTATATTCATCCCTGCAAAGTGAAGCTAGCAAGACAGTAGTAGCTTGGGCATTTTATGGATTTGCTCATTTATAAAAACAGGATTGTCAGTACTATCAAAATGCATTCCGTTTTCAACAATCTCCTAGATACTAGGATGGAGAGAAAATAAATGACTACGCATTTTATGACTCCAGAAAGAATAGTCTTCTCCATCAAAGTGTGGGGGTTTCCCAAGTGGAATTGATAGCAAATGATCATTTGAATTGTACGGAATACGAGAGTAATCAAAAGAATAATTTTTATTGATCGTTTTCTTTTTCGACTAAGAGTCATCGTCGTCGTCCTCTCTTGGCAAAGAAGAGGAGGCATCGCTGTCGTAGTAGATGATTTTCTTGGTGTGCCTCTTCTTCTTCCCGTCCTTCTTCTTATGACTTGAGCCTGAGTCGGTAGGCTTGTCGTCTCTTGGCTAATTGAGGAGAGACTCCTTCTCCTTGTCGTTAATCACCATCCCCTTACCCTTAGGATCCATCTCTTCGGGCGGTTAGTCCCTTATATGAAGAGTATAGCTCCGATACCAATTGAGAGCACCTAGAGGGGGGTGAATAGGTGATCCTGTAAAATCAAACACTAAATAGCCAGAAAGCTTAGTTATTGAAGTGTTAGCGTGACTAAGTAGCTTTAAAGCGAGTTCTTGTGAACACAAACAATCACAGAGAAACCAACACAAGAGACGCACGATTTTTATCTCATGGTTAGGCCAAGTAACACTTGCCTACTTCCACGTTGTGGCGTCCCAATGGACGAGGGTTGCACTCAACCCCTTTCAAGTGATCCAATGATCAACTTGAATACCACAGTCTTTTCGTTTAGAGATCTTCCCGTTTGCGAGAAATCTCTACAATTTGGAGTCTATCGCCCTTACAATAGAGATCACAAAGAAAGCACAGAGTGATGCGTCACGATGCCCGATCTTCACGACGTAGGATCAATCTTCAGATAACTAGCTTCAAAGAAGCCAAGATAACTTGCTGCAAGCAGCGATAACTAGTGCAACCTGACAAATAAAACTCGAAGCCAACCACCGTCTTTAACCGGCAGCCTGAATCGAGGATTCGCCCAACCACACTCTCAAAGAACCAACCAACACAGCCTACAATCAATCGAGGAGACCTCGAAGGGAGTAGGAGCACCAATTGGGAGCGGATGAAGCCGCCGCTTCTGCAATCCCGCGAAGGAATTCACAAGAGCAAAGGGGTAGAGATCACTCTCAATATTTGTTAGCACACAGCTGAACAAAGGGGTTCTGTTTTAGATTATCATAAGCTGCCTTACATCATAGACATAGGGGGGTATTTATACTAGTAACAACCAGCCTTAACGAGGTATAAACACAGAACAAAAGTATTTTCACGAGCTAATGTGAAGGAGCCTCTTCGGAAGATCTGCAGAGCTGATTTCCGTGTGGCTGTTTGACTTCTGCGCAGCCTTCAGTATTTTGGCAATAACTTCTTATAGGAATCTTCAAATGACGTGGGACTGGTTGCATTGGAAAGCTAACTTGATAAGCTTTCTCACCATATATAGCATGCTTAATGAAACTTCGTAGAATAATGCAGTTTAATACGAAAACTTGGTCATCAAGCAGACTGTTGACCTTCTGACCAGTCAGCACTAAAGTAGGTCGGCTGCCTTTCTGGTAGATGTGGTTAAGTCGGCTTTAGAAGCATTGGAAACTAGACTTCAAGAGCTTTCCGAAAAGTACTTATGGACCTTCATAGCTTTTGGGAATCAAAAGTTATGACTGTTTCTTCTGGACGGTTCTATAGCGCTGGACTGACTCGGACGTAGCTCTTCTTGCTGATTCGTCTTTGATATGTTTTGTCCTTCCTCTTGGTGAACCTAAGTAATATCAACATACACGACTTAGGTAGCATAAAGTTCGCATTAGTGTTTAATTGAAATTCATAAAGTAGCGCGTGCACCTCTTGCTGTAGCTTCTTAGCTCGGCTACGTGTAATTGGTCCATCAAAGACTAGCGCGTGCACCTCTTGTTGTAGCTTCTTAGCTCGGCTACGTGTAATTGGTCCATCAAAGACTCGGGTTGGTGATGATATTGGTTGTACTTGAGTTGATGTAGTATAACTTGGGGTTGTAATGTGTTGCTTAATGGCGTGGTCATATCATCCTCCTCCCCTTGAAAAGGAGTCGTCCTCGACTCTGAAGTGTCTTCACTTGTAAATGGTAAGAGGTCAGCAACATTGAACGTGTTGCTCATGCCATAGCTCGGTGGAAGATCTATCTTGTATGTATTATCATTGATCTTGGCAAGAACACAAAATGGACCATTCCCTCGTGGCTCCTGCAATAAAAGCAATCTAACCGAAGAATTTGGTACACAAAGTTTGTTAGCTCTAAACAAAAATCCATCATGTATATGATATTTTTCCCAACCTTTTCTATCTTTACAATGATTGTATGGTTCTGAAAATTCAGGATCATCATTATACATTTCTTTCAAATTTTCAAGACCCAAAACTTTTACCTCTAGTTGATTCAACAACACATTCCTTCGAGACAAGGCATCAGCGACCACATTGTCCTTACCTTTCTTATATTTCACAATGTATGGAAATGTTTCGATAAACTCAACCCATTTGGCATGGCGACGGTTCAGTTTGACTTGCCCTTTCAAATACTTCAAAGCTTCATGATCAGAATGAATAACAAACTCTTTTGGCCATAAGTAGTGCTACCATGTTTCAAGCGCTCGGACCAAAGCATACAATTCTTTGTCATACACAGAATAATTTAATTGAGCACCTCCCAATTTTTCACTAAAATATGCTATAGGTTTTCCTTGTTGCATTAAAACTCCTCCTATCCCAATCCCACTAGCATCACATTCTACTTCAAAAGTTTTAGTGAAATCAGGAAGAATAAGTACAGGTGCTTCAGTCAAACGTTTCTTCAATTCTTGAAAAGCATCTTCTTGTGAGTTTCCCCATTTAAATTCAACACCTTTCTTTGTCAATTCATTTAAAGGAGAAGCGATGGTACTGAAATCTCGCACAAATCTTCTATAAAAACCAGCAAGACCATGAAAACTTCTTACTTGACTTACATTCGTTGGAGCTGGCCAATCCTTGATGGCTTTCACCTTGGATTCATCCACCTCTATTCCTTTTGCTGAAACAACAAAGCCAAGAAACACAACATGGTCTGTGCAAAAACTGCACTTCTCAAGATTAGCAAATAAGTTCTCCTTTCTAAGCTCATCTAAAACTTGTCGAATGTGTTTCACATGTTCATCAAAAGACTTGCTGTAAATTAGAATATCATCGAAGTAGACAACAACAAATTTTCCAATGAAAGTTCTTAAGACATGGTTCATTAATCTCATAAAGGTACTAGGAGCATTAGTTAACCCAAAGGGCATCACTAACCATTCATACAACCCAAATTTTGTTTTAAATGCAGTCTTCCATTCATCTCCAGTTTTCATTCTTATTTGATGGTATCCACTTCTCAAATCAATCTTAGTAAAAATTGTGGAACCACTTAATTCATCAAGCATATCATCTAGTCGTGGAATAGGATGGCGATAGAGAACGATAATATTATTTATAGCTCTACAATCAACACACATCCTCCAAGATCCATCTTTCTTAGGTACTAAAATCACAGGAACAACACAAGGGCTTAAGCTTTCATGAACAAAACCTTTATCAAGAAGTTCTTGTACTTGCCTTTGTATTTCCTTAGTTTCTTTGGGATTGGTTCGATATGGTGGACGGTTAGGAAGTGCAGCCCCTGGAATAAGATCGATCTGATGCTCAATCCCTCGAATTGGAGGTAGTCCAGCCGGTGTTTCTTGTGGAAATACGTCTTCATAGTCCTGCAAAAGATCAGCCACAACACTAGGAAGAGATGTTATGTCGTTAGGAGAAATCAAAACATCTTTGTTCACAAGTACAAAGAGCACTTGATATGGGTTGTTCCTCACTTCTCTCAGCTCGGATTTTGTGGCTAGCATAACTAGGTGTTCTTCCTCTTCCTTCTTTTTATCTTTGGAATTTGGCTTGTAGCACTCACTCACCGAATTGTGGATGGCACTCAATTTCTTTTGCTCTTCTCCTCCTCTACTTGCTGTACTAATTTCAGTTTTCTTTTGTAAGTGTTCAGCCATGATTTGTTGAGGGGTCATAGGCTTGAGTACAAACTTTCTCCCTTTCAGATCTAGCGTGTATTGATTTGTTCTTCCACAATGTTGAGAATATCGGTCATATTGCCAAGGTCTTCCTAGCAGCATGTGACACACAGACATGGGTGCAACATCACACTCCACTATGTCAACATACTCTCCAATCTTGAACGGAACTTTCACTTTATAACCAATCTTGATATCTCCCGATTCATTCAGCCATTGGACATGATATGGATGAGGGTGTCGCTGCAACTTCAAACCAAGCTTTTCAACTGTCGGGGACCATAATTAGGGGTACCCTCAAGACGCCTAATTCTCAGCTGGTAACCCCCATCAGCATAAAGCTGCAAAGGCCTGATGGGTTTGATTAAGTCAGGGATCAGTCCACACGAGTGACTTGACCACGCCACGCCCGAGCCTAGCCTCGGGCGAGGGCAGCCGACCCTAAGATGACTCCGTCTCGCCTGAGGTCTCCTCTTTCACGGCAGGCGCATCCCCGGCTCGCCCTAGGCCCCGCCTCCGATAAGGAGAAACCCTGACTAAATCACCGCACCAACCAACCGAGTCACCAGGGCGTTTAACGCAAAAGGTAAGACCGACGGGCGGCCAGACTTCGCCAGTGGTGCCATAGGAGACTCCGCCCGACCCAGGGCTCGGACTCAGGCTAAGGCCTCGGAAGACGGCGAATTCCGCTCCGCCCGACCCAGGGCTCGGACTCAGGCTAAGGCCTCGGAAGACGGCGAATTCCGCTCCGCCCGACCCAGGGCTCGGACTCAGGCTAAGGCCTCGGAAGACGGCGAACTCCGCTCCGCCCGACCCAGGGCTCGGACTCAGGCTAAGGCCTCGGAAGACGGCGAACTCCGCTCCGCCCGACCCAGGGCTCGGACTCAGGCTAAGGCCTCGGAAGACGGCGACCTCCGCCTCGCCCGACCCAGGGCTCGGACTCCGCCTCGGCCTCTGCCGAATAATCTCCGCCTCGCCCGACCAGGGCTCGGACTCTGTCTCTGTCTTGCAGGACGGACTCGGCCACAGCCTCGGAGGAGCCTCCACGACGCCCGACCTAGGATACGAGACCGCCACGTCAACAGGAAGCGTCATCATCACCCTGCCCTGAGCCGACTTGGGTCGCAGAGAACAAGACCGGCGTCCCATCTGGCCAGCTATGCCAGATAGGCCATGATGGCGCCCCGCTAGATCATGACGACGGCGGCTCCCAGCTCCCTTACGAAAGCAGGAGAACGTCAGCAAGGACCCAGCCACCTCGACAGCTGTCCCCCCGTCCGGCTCCGTTACTCCTCCAACAGCCACGACGCCACTCCAACAGGGTGCCACGATCTCTCTGGCTGCCACCTGGGCATGTACATAGGGCGCTAGCTCTCCCTCGCTAGACACGTAGCACCTTGCTACACCCCCGTCTTGTACACCTGGACCCTCTCCTTACGACTATAAAAGGAAGGGCCAGGGCCTTCTTAAAGGAGGTTGGCCTCGCGGGGACGAAAGGCAGGGGCAGGCGCTCTCTCGGGGCCGCCCTCTCCCTTCACCTCGTGCGGACGCTTGTAACCCCCTACTGCAAGCGCACCCGACCTGGGCGCGGGACGAACACGAAGGCCGTGGGAATTTCTCCGACTCCCTCGCGATCCGGCTCCGGCCACCGACCTCTCTCTCACTCCGTTCCCCCCTTTGCGCTCGCTCCACGCGCTCGACCCATCTGGGCTGGGGCACGCGGCACTCTCACTCGTCGGCTCGAGGACCCCCCGGTCTCGGAACGCTGACAGTTGGCGCGCCAGGTAGGGGCACGCTGCGTGTTGACGTCCGATTTCCCGTCAAGCTCCAGATGGGCAGTCTCCAACAACCTCTTCAACCCGGGACGGTGCTCCGTTTCGGGAACCTCGAGTTCATCTCGCTCGACGGCGACTACGACATGATACTCCTTCCACCGCCGCGCGACGGCGACATTGATGGCGGACAGCCCGCCCGCTGGCGGCGGAATCGACGACGTCTTTCCCGCGTAGGGGAAGGACAACTTTCGAGCTCGCCCCATCCTCTCCCTCGCCATCGGAGGAGGAGGAGGCAGGGCAACCGGGGCCGAGCGGGAGGTCGCGCTCCGACGGCTGTCGGGCAAATCGACGTCCCCGGCGCCTCGACGGAGGACACGCCAAGCGTCGCCCTCGCGTTCAAGGCAGACGCGAGCGCCATCCCCCCGCATCACGTCGACTCCGAGCAAGTGGACGACGCCAGCGCGCTCACGGAAGGCCTGCAGGACGTCACCCTCGGACCCAAGACGACGACGCGGTCAGCCCCCGACGCGACTTCATCGCTCCTCGTCGACAAAAAGGTATCGACTGCTACCCATCTTTCGTTATTTCGACTCGGCCTCAGCCCGCCTGGCGATCTCGCTTTGGCGGGCACTCACATTGAGGCGAGTGCAACCTCTCTGGGGTTTCCTGTGCGGTCGCCTTAGGACCGATTGACGGGTGTCTCGACCTACGGACCCTCTGGGTCCGAGGAAGACGACGACCCCAGCATCTGCTGGGATTTCTCCGGATCTGGCAACCCTAGTGCCATGCGGGACTTCATGACCGCATGTGACTACTGCCTCTCCGACTGTTCCGACGGCAGCCGCAGCCTTGGCGACAAGGACTGCGGCCTGAGTCGCGAATGTTTCCACATCGAGCTAGGGGATCCCTCCGGAGGCGGCTGTCTCGGCATGCTGGAGGATGGTGATCCCCCTAGGCCAGCGCCTCGCGCTGACATCCCGCGGGAGCTAGCTGTGGTCCCCGCTTCGGCGGGAGGTCACGACCCACAGCTCGAGCAAGTCCGCGGGGCGCAGGCCGGGTTCGATGAAGGAGCAGGAGCGCTCGAGGCAATCCGTCAGAACATCGGGCAGGTATGGGCGAGCCAACCCCCGGCCGGAGGAATACGTCACTTGCCCCAAGGTCTCCAGCACCGCATCGCCAACGATGCCAGGGACAAACCGCCACCCGCATCCGGCGGGACTGGCCAGGACCTGGTCGCTGCAACAATGCTCCTCCGCGCGATGCCGGAGTCATCAACCACCGAGGGACGGCGGATCCAGGGAGAACTCAGGCATCTCCTGGAAGGCGCTGCGGCCCGGCGGGCAGAGAGCTCTGCCTCTCGAAGGCGGGGATACACCCCGGACCCTCGTGCCGCGACTTCCCGACTCACGCGGGAAGCCTCGGTCTTCACCGGGCGCACGCGCAACACCGCGCCTGCGGCCCCGGGCCACCTCGGCGAGGAGCACCCTCATCGTGACCGTCGGGCACGCCTCGACGAAAGGGTGCGCCGAGGCTACCACCCCCGGCGTGGGGGATGTTATGACAGCGGGGAGGATCGAAGTCCCTCGCCCGAACCACCCGGTCCGCAGGTCTTTAGCCGAGCCATTCGGCGGGCGCCGTTTCCGCCCCGATTCCGACCCCCGACTACTATCACGAAGTACTCGGGGGAGACGAGACCGGAATTGTGGCTTGCAGACTACCGCCTGGCCTGCCAGCTGGGTGGGACGGACGATGACAACCTCATCATCCGAAACCTCCCCCTATTTCTCTCCGACACCGCTCGCGCCTGGTTGGAACACCTGCCCCCGGGGCAGATTTCCGGCTGGGAGGATCTGGTCCAGGCCTTCGCCGGGAACTTCCAGGGCACGTACGTGCGCCCCGGGAATTCCTGGGACCTCCGAAGCTGTCGGCAATTGCCGGGAGAGTCCCTTCGGGACTACATCCGGCGGTTCTCGAAGCAGCGCACCGAGCTGCCCAACATCACCGACTCCGATGTCATCGGCGCGTTCCTCACCGGCACCACCTGCCGCGACCTGGTGAGCAAGTTGGGTCGCAAGACCCCCACCAGGGCGAGCGAGCTGATGGACATCGCTACCAAGTTCGCCTCCGGCCAGGAGGCGGTAGAGGCCATCTTCCGAAAGGACAAGCAGCCCCAGGGCCGCCCGTCGGGAGATGCTCCCGAGGCGTCTGCTCCGCGCGGCGCCAAGAAGAAAGGCAGGAGGAAGTCGCAAGCGAAACGCGACGTTCCCGATGCTGACCTTGTCGCCGCCGCCGAGCGCAAGAACCCTCGGAAACCCCCCGGAGGTGCAAACCTCTTCGACAAGGCACTCAAGGAGACGTGCCCCTACCATCAGGGGCCCGTCAAACACACCCTCGAAGAGTGCGTCATGCTTCGGCGTCACTTCCATCGGGCCGGGCCACCCGCCGAGGGTGGCAAGGCTCACGACGACGACAAAAGGGAGGATCACCAAGCAGGAGAGTTCCCCGAGGTCCGCGACTGCTTCATGATCTACGGGGGGCATGTGGCAAACGCCTCGGCTCGGCATCGTAAGCAAGAGCGTCGGGAGGTCTGCTCGGTGAAGGTGGCGGCGCCAGTCTACCTAGACTGGTCCGACAAGCCCATCACCTTCGACCAGGACGACCACCCCGACCACGTGCCGAGCCCGGGGAAGTACCCGCTCGTCGTCGATCCTGTCATTGGCGACGTCAGGCTCACCAAGGTCCTGATGGATGGGGGCAGCTGCCTCAACATCATCTATGCCGAGACTCTCAAGCTCCTGCGCGTCGACTTGTCGTCCGTCCGAGCAGGCGCTGCGCCCTTCCACGGGATCATTCCCGGGAAGCGCGTCCAGCCCCTCGGACAGCTCGACCTCCCTGTCTGCTTCGGAACACCCTCCAACTTCCGAAGGGAGACTTTGACGTTCGAGGTGGTCGGGTTCCGAGGGACCTACCACGCGGTGTTGGGAAGGCCATGCTACGCGAAGTTCATGGCCATCCCCAACTACACCTACCTGAAGCTCAAGATGCCGGGCCCCAACGGGGTCATCACCGTCGGCCCCACGTACAAACACGCATTCGAATGCGATGTGGAGTGCGTGGAGTACGCCGAGGCCCTCGCCGAGTCCGAGGCCCTCATTGCCGACCTGGAAAGCCTCTCCCGAGAGGTGCCGGATGTGAAGCGGCATGCCGGCAACTTCGAGCCAGCAGAGACGGTTAAGGCCGTCCCTCTCGACCCCAGTGGCGACGCCTCCAAGCAGATCCGGATCGGTTCGGGGCTCGACCCCAAATAGGAGGCAGTGCTCGTCGACTTTCTCCGCGCAAACGCCGACGTTTTCGCGTGGAGTCCCTCGGACATGCCCGGCATACCGAGGGAAGTCGCCGAGCACTCGCTGGATATTAGGGCCGGGGCCCGACCGGTCAGACAGCCTCTGCGCCGATTCGACGAGGAAAGGCGCAGAGTGGTAGGCGAGGAGGTCCACAAGCTGATGGCAGCAGGGTTCATTAAAGAGGTATTCCATCCCGAATGGCTTGCCAACCCTGTACTTGTGAGGAAAAAAGGGGGGAAGTGGCGGATGTGTGTAGACTACACTGGCCTCAACAAAGCATGTCCAAAGGTCCCCTACCCTCTACCTCGCATCGACCAAATTGTGGACTCCACAGCAGGGTGCGAAACCCTATCTTTTCTCGATGCCTACTCAGGGTATCATCAAATCAAGATGAAAGAGTCCGACCAGCTCGCGACTTCTTTCATCACGCCCTTCGGCATGTACTGTTATGTCACAATGCCGTTCGGGTTGAGGAACGCGGGTGCAACGTACCAGCGGTGCATGAACCATGTGTTCGGCGAACACATTGGTCGCACGGTCGAGGCCTACGTCGACGACATCGTGGTCAAGACAAGGAAAGCCTCCGACCTTCTCTCCGACCTCGGACTGACATTCCGGTGTCTCAAGGCGAAGGGCGTCAAGCTCAATCCCGAGAAGTGCGTCTTCGGGGTGCCCCGGGGCATGCTCTTGGGGTTCATCGTCTCCGAGCGGGGCATCGAAGCCAATCCGGAGAAGATCGCAGCAATCACAAACATGGGACCTATCAAGGACTTAAAAGGCGTACAAAGGGTCATGGGATGCCTCGCGGCCTTGAGCCGCTTCATCTCGCGCCTCGGCGAAAGAGGCCTGCCCCTGTACCGCCTCTTAAGGAAGGCTGAATGCTTCACTTGGACTCCCGAGGCCGAGGAAGCCCTCGGGAGCCTGAAGGCACTCCTCACACAGGCGCCCATCTTGGTACCCCCAACTGATGGAGAGACCCTCCTGGTCTACGTCGCCGCAACCACTCAGGTGGTCAGCGCCGCGATCGTGGTCGAAAGGCAGGAAGAAGGGCATGCTTTGCCCATTCAGAGGCCAGTTTACTTCGTCAGCGAAGTGCTGTCCGAGACCAAGACCCGCTACCCACAAGTCCAGAAGCTGCTATACGCTGTGGTCCTGACGAGGCGAAAGTTGCGACATTACTTCGAGTCCCATCCGGTGACTGTGGTGTCATCCTTCCCCCTGGGGGAGATCATCCAGTGCCGAGAAGCCTCGGGACGGATCGCAAAGTGGGCGGTGGAAATCATGGGCGAGGCGATCTCGTTCGCCCCTCGGAAGGCCATCAAGTCCCAGGCACTGGCGGATTTCGTAGCCGAATGGGTCGATACCCAGTTACCAACGGCTCCGATCCAACCAGAACTCTGGACCATGTTTTTCGACGGGTCGCTGATGAAGACGGGAGCTGGCGCGGGCCTGCTTTTCGTCTCGCCCCTCGGAAAACACCTGCGCTACGTGCTTCGCCTCCATTTCCCGGCGTCTAACAATGTAGCTGAGTACGAGGCTCTGATCAACGGGTTGCGAATCGCCATCGAGCTAGGGGTTCGACGCCTCGATGCACGCGGCGACTCGCAGCTCGTCATCGACCAAGTCATGAAGAATTCCCTCTGCCGCGACCCGAAGATGGAGGCCTACTGCGAAGAGGTTCGACGCCTGGAGGACAAGTTCTACGGGCTCGAACTTAACCACATCGCCCGACGCTATAACGAGACTGCGGACGAGCTGGCGAAGATAGCCTCGGGGCGGACAACGGTTCCCCCGGACGTCTTCGCCCGCGATCTGCACCAACCCTCCGTCAAGATAGGCGACGCGCCCGAACCCGAGGCACCCTCGGCCTCGTCCGAGGTGACCTCGGCTCAGCCCGAGCCGTCCTCGGCTCAATCCGAGGAACCCTCGGGGCCCGAGCGCGAAGCGCTGCACGTCGAGGAGGGGCAGGACGGGGTCGTGCCAGATCAAGATTGGAGGACCCCGTACCTGCAATATCTCCGCCGAGGAGAGCTGCCCCTCGACCAAACCGAGGCTCGGCGGGTAACGCGACGAGCAAAATCGTTCGTCCTGCTGGGCGACGAGAAGGAGCTCTACCACCGCAGCCCCTCGGGCATCCTCCAGCGATGCATCACCATCGCCGAGGGTCAGGACCTCCTGCAGGAAATACACTCGGGGGCTTGCGGTCATCATGCAGCACCTCGAACCCTCGTCGGGAATGCTTTCCGCCAAGGCTTCTACTGGCCAACGGCGGTGGCTGACGCCACTAGAATTGTCCGCGCCTGCGAAGGGTGCCAATTCTATGCGAAGCAGACCCACCTGCCCGCTCAGGCTCTGCAGACGATACCCATCACCTGGCCCTTCGCTGTATGGGGTCTGGACCTCGTCGGCCCACTGCAGAAGGCACCCGGGGGCTACACGCACCTGCTGGTCGCCATCGACAAATTCTCCAAGTGGATCGAGGTCCGACCCCTAAGCAGCATCAGGTCCGAGCAGGCGGTGGCATTCTTCACCAACATCATCCATCGCTTCGGGATCCCGAACTCCATCATCACCGACAATGGCACCCAGTTCACCGGCAAAAAATTCTTGGATTTTTGCGACGATCACAACATCCGGGCGGACTGGGCCGCCGTAGCTCACCCCATGTCGAATGGGCAAGTGGAACGTGCCAATGGCATGATTCTACGGGGGCTTAAGCCTCGGATTTATAACAGTCTCAACAAGTTCGGCAAGCGATGGGTGAAGGAACTCCCCTCGGTGGTCTGGAGCCTGAGGACGACTCCAAGCCGAGCCACGGGTTTCACGCCGTTCTTCCTGGTCTACGGGGCCGAGGCAATCCTGCCCACGGACCTGGAGTACGGTTCCCCGAGGACGAGGGCTTACGACGAAGAAAGCAACCAAGCCAGCCGAGAAGACTCGCTGGACCAGCTGGACGAGGCTCGGGACAGGGCCCTACTACACTCAGCGCGGTATCAGCAGTCCCTGCGACGCTACCACGCCCGAGGGGTCCGACCCCGAGATCTCCAGGTGGGCGATCTGGTGCTTCGGCTGCGGCAGGACGCCCGAGGGAGGCATAAGCTAACGCCCCCCTGGGAGGGGCCGTTCATCATCGCCAAAGTTCTGAAGCCCGGAACTTACAAGCTGGCCAACAGTCAAGGCGAGGTCTACGGCAACGCTCGGAACATCCAACAGCTACGTCGCTTCTATCCTTAAGAATGTTTCCAAGTTGTTCTTATACCCCGTACCCAAGCGAAGTTTAGTCAACAAGGAAGGGTCGGCCTCGCCTCGGCGGAGCCCGACCCTCCCTCGGGGGCTAAAAGGGGGTTAACCCCCTCTGCGTCAAAATTTTCCTCGAACAAAAAACCTCTTTTACCAGAACATCTTTCGTGCTTTTTGACTACTTCGAAAAGTGGGTCCTAGAAACGACGGGGTGCACGTAAACAGCCAAGGCCGACCGAGCCGAGGGACTCCTACGCCTCCGGGATACGGATACCTCACTCGTCACCTTCTGTGATAAGTAACTCGCGTTCGGATAAGGTGACTCCGCGGATCGAATGAGTCTTTACGTACGGAGGCTCTTCTGTTGAAGCAGGTTCTTCGAGCCTTCTCGACCGAGTCGGTGACAGGGCCTCATGGATGGGTAAAAGTACGCGTAAGCGGCGAGGCCGACCGAGCCGAGGGACTCCCACGCCTCCGGGATACGGATACCTCACTCATCACCTCCCGCGAGAAGCAACTCTTGCTCGCACTAACATCCCTGCTACCGACAAAAAGTCCAGATACTCGAAGCAAGAGGAAAAGAGACACAGCTTTATAACGCGACAAGGGTGTGTGTTCTGGCCTCAACGGCCGCACAAGGCCCACGCTACAGAACGACTTGACCCTGCAGGCGCGGACCTCGGCGCTGGAAGAGGGTGACGACACCCTCGGCATCAGCAGCACCTTCGGCAAGACCCGACCTGGCCTCGGGTGGCCACGCGGTCCGAAGGCCTCCGCTCCAAAGGACGACGTCGACACCGCGCTCGAGCAACCTCCGCCAGAGGCTTCCCCGAGAATCCGGCCCAAGCGGACGGCTCGGCCGGCCACCTCTGAGGCCTCGGCCGACCCCTTCCGAGGGCGCCAGCTCGGTCCGAGGCCTCGGCCAATCAACTCCGGCGCCGAGCCTGCCAGCAGACGACCCAGCTGGGCTCCGGCCAACCAGGTTCCATTTCCGAGCCAACAACGCCTCTGCTTGTGCTGATATCGCTACCCCTGGCCTCGGCTCGTCGAAGAGCGACCGAGGGGTCTTTTTAACTAAGCTAGAAGAGCCTCGGACAACAGGTCCGACCGAGCCGAGGGATTCCTACGCCTCCGGGATACGGATACCTCACTCGTCACCTGGACACGGGGCGACTCATGCTTGGTGAAGCGATTCAGACAATCGATAGGCAAGTCTTATTGCTCAGAAATGAGGAAAAAACACGGCTCTGTGCCGGAGTTACATACATGTTCAGGCCCCGAAAGCCGAAATGAACAAAAAACCCGGCACTCAAAGTGCCACTACAGGCGGGACTCCGGTTCCTCCCTCTACGGCGGCGCAGACCTCAGGGGGAGGCACAGCTGCTGTCTTGCCCTCGCCCATAACGCCACCCGAGGGGCGAGGACAAGTACGAAGAGCCGAAGGCCCAAAGCGCCGATGGTGGCGGTGATCCCGTCGCTGACGGGGACTTCTCGAGCCGCCTCCACCTCGGCACCGACGCCAGGAGCTGCCTGCTTACCGCCAGATCCCCACTCAAATCCTCCCCGATGAGTGGGGCACCGGCCCCTGCGCGAAGCCGCCGCCCTGGTGCAAAAGCAGGCCCACCCCAGAACACGAGCGCCGCCCTAGCGGCGTGCGGTGTCTAGGGTGGACCCCCCGTGTACACGGCGCGGCAGCCCCCCCCTCGACAAAGGGGCCCGCCGGAGCCGAGCTAGCGGACCCGACACGCCGGAGGCGACGGCGTTCGCCGCCGATCCATCCCGCGTCGTCGAAATCCGCGCCGCCCGAAGGGCCAGGGAGCACCTTCTCCCTCGAATGTCGTGGGAGGGGATGACCTCCGGACCCGTGCGGGAGGAGGAGCGCCGGCTCAGTCCGGCACCCACCCCAGCGAGGATGATGAACATCCTTGAAGCTGAGGGTGGGACCAAGATCGCAGCCCGGTTTGTTCCTCCCCACCCAGGGGCTGGTGGTCACCGTCTCGGGTGACCCCCAGCCGAGGGGGGCAACCGGGCTGCCTGATGAAAATCCTTGAAGCCGAACGATGGCTGAAAGGTACCAACCCCCGCGGGGTCGCGTTCCTCCAACGATGGAGCGAAAAGACGGCGGTTCCCCCCATCCGGGGGCCTGGAAGATGGAGAGACACAATGCATAAGGGAGAAAGGAGACATGGTCGCCTCACGAAGAGGGTCGCCCTCCTTTTAAAGGCAACTCCCCCTGCTAGCGCCCTCAACCGTCACGGGCTGAGTCTTCTCCAACACGCCTCCAAGGCCCTTCCCTGCGGCGCGGGGGCTGGGGCCCGCCTGTCATGCAGACCAGCTCCAAGCAGAGGGAGCCAAACCGCCGCGCACGACGCACGTAACCGCCCAGCGGTTACAAGTGACCCTCCACTTTTGCCCAGACCAACGGGCAAAGGGGGCGAGCGGCCATGCAAGCGGCATGCAGCCACGCCAAGTGGACGCGCCTCCCCGACTCCTGACAGGCCAGCGCGACGGTTCAAGACCACGCGTCGTTCAACTGGCGCGCCAGGCGCTGCATGCGAACCGCTGCGCCTCTCGCTCCACCACCGCACCTCCTCGATTGCGGAACCGATACCGCGACTCGAGGCCGCCCAGCCTGCGATCCAGCGGCGCCAGCCTGGCGCAGCGGTCAAACGCGGTCAAAAATGGGCCGGCAGTAATGACGGTGGCAGGCGTGTGAGGGCAGCGGTCACGCCATCGGCCAGGCTCACGCCCCATCCGGGGGCAGCAAGAGAACCCTTCTCACGGCGTGAAGACGACGCGTCCGTGACCCGTACCTCGAACGGCTCGCGCACGCAACGGCGACCTCGCCAACTACTCACCCCAGCGCGTTAACTCCACGGCGAAATAGGTGACGTTTCTGGCAGGGGCAGCTGGCGGCGCTTCGCCTCCGCCAAAAACGGCCACGCCGAGAAAGGTACGCCACGAAGTTCAATTTCGAATCCCTTTTTCCCTTTTCCTTCTTTCTCTATCTCTTGCAACAGGGACCGAGAAGGGGGATAACCCCAAAGGGATCCTTCCCCGAGAAGGAACTAGGCCCCGAGCCTCCCTACTGATCAGGGGTTCGAAGGCTGGCCCCCCGAAGGGTTCAACAGCCGCCTCAGATCGCGTGGGCCCGACACCCACTACTGGTCAGGGGTTCGAAGGTCGGCCCCCGAAAGGTTCCATGACCGCCTCAGGCTACTAGGGCTCCGTGCCCCCTACTGATCAGGGGTTCGAAGGCTGGCCTGTCGAAGGGTTCACAGCCGCCTCAGACGCCGAGCGAGGGATGACCAGGGGTACGTTCGATACATAACCGAGGCTCGGGCTGCGCTCCCGAGGTACCCTAGGACATTTCCGAGACCGGCGGGAACGACTCTGTAACGGAATCCCATCGGAGGGAGGCAACGAGCCCTCGGACCCCGTCGCTAGGGGACCGGGTCCGGCAGATCACCCGCAGGTACTTTTGGGCGTGCCTCCGGGCCCCTAGCCGACCCCCAACGAACGGGGCACGGACGTCCACTCGGATTACCCGATCGCAGCTCACCGGAGACACCATGTTCGGTGCCCATCGAGGGTAACATGGCGCACTCCCCCCCTCCTCCTTGCGGAAAGGCGACGTAGGGGCGTATATAAAAAGTCGAGTCTGTCCCTGATCGTCCTCTCGCTCCGTGCGAAGGCTCGGGGGCTGCTCTCGCAAACCCGGCTCCGGCCGAACCGTTGACAGCGTCAACATACCAGCCCGAGAACTTGGGCCCCGACAGTGCACCTGGGTTACGCCCTGCTCGCATGAGGGAACCGCTAGTCACGCCGAAGCATTACGCAAGGCATTAAGACCTCGAAGGAGTGAAACCACTCCTCCGAGGCCTCGGGGGCTACACCCGGCGGGTGCGCTCGCGCGCACCCACCGGAACAAGGTACCTCCGAGAAAGGCTGGTCCCCTTGCAAAAAAGTGCGATGCAAGCCTCCAAGCGAGTGTTAACACTCTCTTCGAGGCTCGGGGGCTACTGTCGGGGACCATAATTAGGGGTACCCTCAAGACGCCTAATTCTCAGCTGGTAACCCCCATCAGCATAAAGCTGCAAAGGCCTGATGGGTTTGATTAAGTCAGGGATCAGTCCACACGAGTGACTTGACCACGCCACGCCCGAGCCTAGCCTCGGGCGAGGGCAGCCGACCCTAAGATGACTCCGTCTCGCCTGAGGTCTCCTCTTTCACGGCAGGCGCATCCCCGGCTCGCCCTAGGCCCCGCCTCCGATAAGGAGAAACCCTGACTAAATCACCGCACCAACCGACCGAGTCACCAGGGCGTTTAACGCAAAAGGTAAGACCGACGGGCGGCCAGACTTCGCCAGTGGTGCCATAGGAGACTCCGCCCGACCCAGGGCTCGGACTCAGGCTAAGGCCTCGGAAGACGGCGAATTCCGCTCCGCCCGACCCAGGGCTCGGACTCAGGCTAAGGCCTCGGAAGACGGCGAATTCCGCTCCGCCCGACCCAGGGCTCGGACTCAGGCTAAGGCCTCGGAAGACGGCGAACTCCGCTCCGCCCGACCCAGGGCTCGGACTCAGGCTAAGGCCTCGGAAGACGGCGAACTCCGCTCCGCCCGACCCAGGGCTCGGACTCAGGCTAAGGCCTCGGAAGACGGCGACCTCCGCCTCGCCCGACCCAGGGCTCGGACTCCGCCTCGGCCTCTGCCGAATAATCTCCGCCTCGCCCGACCAGGGCTCGGACTCTGTCTCTGTCTTGCAGGACGGACTCGGCCACAGCCTCGGAGGAGCCTCCACGACGCCCGACCTAGGATACGAGACCGCCACGTCAACAGGAAGCGTCATCATCACCCTGCCCTGAGCCGACTTGGGTCGCAGAGAACAAGACCGGCGTCCCATCTGGCCAGCTATGCCAGATAGGCCATGATGGCGCCCCGCTAGATCATGACGACGGCGGCTCCCAGCTCCCTTACGAAAGCAGGAGAACGTCAGCAAGGACCCAGCCACCTCGACAGCTGTCCCCCCGTCCGGCTCCGTTACTCCTCCAACAGCCACGACGCCACTCCAACAGGGTGCCACGATCTCTCTGGCTGCCACCTGGGCATGTACATAGGGCGCTAGCTCTCCCTCGCTAGACACGTAGCACCTTGCTACACCCCCGTCTTGTACACCTGGACCCTCTCCTTACGACTATAAAAGGAAGGGCCAGGGCCTTCTTAAAGGAGGTTGGCCTCGCGGGGACGAAAGGCAGGGGCAGGCGCTCTCTCGGGGCCGCCCTCTCCCTTCACCTCGTGCGGACGCTTGTAACCCCCTACTGCAAGCGCACCCGACCTGGGCGCGGGACGAACACGAAGGCCGTGGGAATTTCTCCGACTCCCTCGCGATCCGGCTCCGGCCACCGACCTCTCTCTCACTCCGTTCCCCCCTTTGCGCTCGCTCCACGCGCTCGACCCATCTGGGCTGGGGCACGCGGCACTCTCACTCGTCGGCTCGAGGACCCCCCGGTCTCGGAACGCCGACATCAACCATCTCACGACTTGCAAGATTATGGCAGCTCCCTCCATCAATGATCACCTTTACTACTTTGTCTTGCACTTTTGCTCGTGTTTGAAAAAGATTATGTCGCTGTCCAATTTCAGCTTCTTTCATTTGAACACTCAAAATTTGTGTAACCACAAGAGTAGTACCATGCTCAAATTCACATCCCGTATGTTCTTCAGATTTATCAATGACATCTTCATTTCCTGCTTCAGCTTCCTCTTCACTAGCTGATGTATATTCTCCATCATCAGTCACAAGGATCACACGATTATTTGGACACTCCTTTATGACATGACCACGACCTCCACACTTGAAGCACTGAATACCACTACTCTTGGCTGTTGAACCCACTGACGTTGAAGTGGAGGCTGCTGGTTTATAACTCGTGTTTGGAGCAGCACCGTTCTTTCCACTAGAATTGCCTTGAATATTGGATCGCAAGCCTCCAGTTGAACCTTTTGTTGCTGAGGATGCAGCAGTAAACCTTGAGATCGATTTGCTTCCTCCAGTCATGGTTCGTGCACCATATGACAAGGGCTTGCTGCTCTTAGCATCTTGTTGCAGCTGGCGTTCAGCTTTGGTGGCTTGATGTACCAAATCAATAAGACTTTGGTACGGCTGAAACTCAACAATACGCTGAATGTTGCGGTGTAACCCAGCCATGAAACGTGCAATGCTTTGCTCTTCGTCTTCATACACATTGGCTCTAATCATGGCCTTCTCCATCTCCTTATAATACTCCTCAACAGAGAAACTTCCTTGCCTCAAATTCTGCAATTTATCAAAAAGATCACGCCGATAATGCTTCGGCACAAAACGAATTCTCATTTCTCGCTTCATCTCTTGCCAAGTAATAATAGGGTCCTCTCCATCTTCTTCACGATCACGAAGAAGTTGCTCCCACCAAATCAGAGCATATCCTTCAAACTCAAGAGATGCCATTGCAAGTTTCTTCTCCTCTGAATAATTATGTAGGCGGAAGATTTTCTCCACTTTCAATTCCCATGTGAAATAATCTTCAGGATCAGATCTACCATCAAATTTTGGCATGGTAAACTTAAGTTTCCCAAATCTCTCTTCTTGGTTGACGCCTCTATGATGACGACGACCATAGCGATGTTGAGACTGATCATCCCCAAATTCAGATTCTTCATTGTCATTATTTCTTCGATTCCGGCCTCTTCCTCTACCATATGCAGCACCTTGATTTTTCCTCCCATGTTCACTTGCTCTTCTAGAATAATTTCCTTCATCTTCTTCCCCATCTTCATCATGGTTTCTTACACCGTCGGGGAGTCGTCGACGACCTCTGATTTCAGCCATAAGTGTCTGAAGATCTTGTGCCAACAGATCTTGCTTGGCTTCTATGCTTTGTTTGAGCTCATTGAATTGTATCAGGGTGACACATTCTTCAATGTCAACGTTGGGATCCATCTTCCTGCGAAGTTAGTGACACAAGGCAACAAATATAGGTGGAATATGAAGCTATATAGAATCTCACAACCTCACCACTCTTACCAACCAAAGCTCTTATGAGTTCCCTGCGGGTTGCAAGAAAATGTGTGGTGGTAACAAGAAAGTGGTGGTTAAGCGAATACAAGACCAGAGTACCGATTACGATGGCTTATATGTGGAGCTTGGTGGGGATTAATAAACAAGGGATACAATCTGAATTCTAGTTGTTGTTAAGTTAAATAACCATCCGACTAGAAGTTCCCTGCCTAGTGCTGACCACAAGATTCGAGTGATGTAAATAGATCAAACACACGCGCAAGAAATTTCAGATTTGATGCAGACAAGGAGTATGATTGGAATGCAAGTGTTGCAATCAGATCCAACCAAAATTTTGCACCAAATGACAATAGCAAACTGGTTGAATAACTTGATAAAATTTTCAGCACTTGTGCACATAAACAAACTGATTGTTCTACTTTTCTTTCACAATCTTGTTCAACACTTTTCTTTGGTACTTTTCTTTCTTCTTTTTTTTATACTTTTTTTATAGAACTAAACACAGAGATCTGATATGATATTGCACACTTTATAATACTTAACAAATAACTCAACCAGCAGCTATAACTTAAATAGGATCAAAGTTAACGCGAAGGAAATGATGAGGTTTTTTTTTCAGAATACTCTTTTTGTGGATATTTTCAGATATATATAAGAGGCTCAAAGGAAAACACAAAGGATAGAGTGACCAGCAACTAAACAAAGATTCTAAGGACTGAAACTTAACAAAACTCACTGGAACAACAGATTGAAAGAAAAGGCTATGGCAAAAATATTTTATGGCTTTTGGGTGGATAGGACGAACACAAAATATATGTAGCTAAGGGTAAAGAATCCTACCGTGGCAACTGAAGCTTTGATACCAGATGATGCGTCACGATGCCCGATCTTCACGACGTAGGATCAATCTTCAGATAACTAGCTTCAAAGAAGCCAAGATAACTTGCTGCAAGCAGCGATAACTAGTGCAACCTGACAAATAAAACTCGAAGCCAACCACCGTCTTTAACCGGCAGCCTGAATCGAGGATTCGCCCAACCACACTCTCAAAGAACCAACCAACACAGCCTACAATCAATCGAGGAGACCTCGAAGGGAGTAGGAGCACCAATTGGGAGCGGATGAAGCCGCCGCTTCTGCAATCCCGCGAAGGAATTCACAAGAGCAAAGGGGTAGAGATCACTCTCAATATTTGTTAGCACACAGCTGAACAAAGGGGTTCTGTTTTAGATTATCATAAGCTGCCTTACATCATAGACATAGGGGGGTATTTATACTAGTAACAACCAGCCTTAACGAGGTATAAACACAGAACAAAAGTATTTTCACGAGCTAATATGAAGGAGCCTCTTCGGAAGATCTGCAGAGCTGATTTCCGTGTGGCTGTTTGACTTCTGCGCAGCCTTCAGTATTTTGGCAATAACTTCTTATAGGAATCTTCAAATGACGTGGGACTGGTTGCATTGGAAAGCTAACTTGATAAGCTTTCTCACCATATATAGCATGCTTAATGAAACTTCGTAGAATAATGCAGTTTAATACGAAAACTTGGTCATCAAGCAGACTGTTGACCTTCTGACCAGTCAGCACTAAAGTAGGTCGGCTGCCTTTCTGGTAGATGTGGTTAAGTCGGCTTTAGAAGCATTGGAAACTAGACTTCAAGAGCTTTCCGAAAAGTACTTATGGACCTTCATAGCTTTTGGGAATCAAAAGTTATGACTGTTTCTTCTGGACGGTTCTATAGCGCTGGACTGACTCGGACGTAGCTCTTCTTGCTGATTCGCCTTTGATATGTTTTGTCCTTCCTCTTGGTGAACCTAAGTAATATCAACATACACGACTTAGGTAGCATAAAGTTCGCATTAGTGTTTAATTGAAATTCATAAAGTAGCGCGTGCACCTCTTGCTGTAGCTTCTTAGCTCGGCTACGTGTAATTGGTCCATCAAAGACTAGCGCGTGCACCTCTTGCTGTAGCTTCTTAGCTCGGCTACGTGTAATTGGTCCATCAAAGACTCGGGTTGGTGATGGTATTGGTTGTACTTGAGTTGATGTAGTATAACTTGGGGTTGTAATGTGTTGCTTAATGGCGTGGTCATATCACAGAGTAAGGTTGGGAGAAGCAACACGCACAAGACTCAAATACACAGCACAACCACGCACACAAGTGAATACTTGAGCTCAACGGACAACACAGGGAGTTCACAACTCAAATGAAGCTCAAATCACTATCATGCTGAATCAAAAGCGTGGGAGCAGAGTCTGGATGTCTTAGTATGCTTTAAGAGTGCTTGGTGTTCTGTTCCATGCGCCTAGGGGTCCCTTTTATAGCCCCAAGGCAGCTAGGAGCCGTTGGAGACAATCTTGGAAGGTAATTCCTGCCTTCTGTCGAGTGGTGCACCGGACAGTCCGGTGCACCACCAGACAGCCACTGTTCATGTCCGGTGTGCGATCTCCTTCCAAATTAGGCGCATCCGACCGTTGCTCCTCCGGGCCCGTTGGTGCACCGGACACTGTCTGGTGCACACCGGACAGTCTGGTGTGCCCAACTGACCGTTGGAGCGAGACACACGTCGCCCACAGACTGCACGGCCAACCGTTGGCACTGGCGACCGTTGGCTCACTGGACAGTCCGGTGCACCACCGGACATTCCGGTGAATTTTAGCCACGTCGCCTTTCTTCATTCCCGAGAGCAATGAGTTCACGCGGATGACTCACCGGACAGTCCGGTGCACCACCAGACAGTTCGGTGAATTATAGTCGTACAACTCCAGCGATTCCCGAGAGCGACCTTTTCATTGTAAACCAGCCTGGCGCACCGGACACTGTCCGGTGCACCACCGGATTGTCCGGTGTGCCAGGCCGAGCTTGAGTTTGGTTGCACATAGCCAAGTCTTTTCCAATTTATTTCTTTTCTTCTCAGCACTATCTCTAGCACTTAGATAACCATGTTAGTACTAAAAAACAATGTACTAAGTCTAGAAACATACCTTGTACCTTACTTTGCACTTTTCACACATTTGGCACATTGGGACTTAAAGAATATGTGTTAGGCATCTATCACCAAAATACTTATGGAAATTGTCCAAGGGCATATTTTCCTTTCACCTTTTTGCTCTTGGATGACATAGAGAGATGATCAGTGCAAACAACATGGCAAATTGAATTTTTACCCTTTTCCTTGTTCATGTTGATTGCTTCATTTATTTCTTCAGAAACATCCTTCTTATAGAATTTAACACTTGCTGCGGTTTCTCCCATCTCAAGCTTCTTCACCACGCGTCCGTGGATATCTTAAGGAGGTTGAGCAATGCGTCTTCTCCTTAGCTGCTTTGCTTTCTTGTTCCTTTCTTTATTTATGAGCAACTTTTCTTTTGATCCTGTAGCTTGATGCTCATTCAAAAATTGGCTTTCTTTTGAGCAACAGGGGTTAGCACATGGTGATATATTATCTAAATGCGCACATGTGCAAGAATGAGGTTCACATGAATTTAAGTTCGCAATTACAACCTCATGAGCAACAACAAGCATGATATGTCTATCCAAAAGATTATCATGATAATAAGACGATATATCATATTTTTCAGTAAGAGCAAGTTTATCATGACTTAGCAATTCTACTTGCCTCTCAAGCATGGCATTTTCCATTTTAAGTTGAGCAACACAAGATAAAGCATTATCATTATTTCTTTGCTCAATTAAAACTGAATCATACCGTTGGACCAAATCATCATGAGAGCACCTTAGCTCCTCATGTTCTTTGGTCATCTTCTTCAGGCTGTCGTTGGTTTTGATGAGAGTCTCCTCCAGCTTGAGAAGCGTCTCGCCTTGTTCCTTGTTCCTCCTCAACAGCTTAACCAAGAGCACTTTGTCTTCTTTTGTTGAGATGGATGTAGAACCAGCGAATCTCTTCTTCTACCTCATCGGTCTCATTGTCCCTATCATTATTATTAGTGGAAGCAATACAAGAAAATGTACCTTGTGGTGAAGAAGACTCATCCTCGCTATCATCCTCATATTCCTCCTCATCATCGCTTTCGTCTCCATTATCATTGTTAGCAATAAGACATTTATAACTAGTAGAAGACAAACCTGTCAGTGAGGTGGATTCATCGTTTGGTTGCCATCGTTTTTCTTCTCCCTTCGAAAGGTTAGTACCACAAGCAACATAGGGAGTAGAAGTAGTACATTTTGACTCAGAATATTTTATTTTAATTCTAGTCCATAGATCATGAGCATCGACAAGAACATCGCTATTACTACCTATGATAGCAAAATAAACATCTTTGCTAAGGGAATTGATTAGGATGTCATAGGCTTGATAATTTTGACGCAAACATCTTAGATCATGCTCAGATGGATTTTTCATATCAATATTAATGGGCAAAACACTAGCATCAAATATTTTCTCTACTTCAGGACCTAAACTCCTAAAAGTATTATATCAATGAAAAGACCAGGATGCATAGCTAGAGCAATCAAAATTAAGAAGTTCTACAGTTACCTCTTGTGACGACATCGTCATCTCCGGATGGCTAAGCCCACACTGGAGAGGCCTAGCTTTCATACCAATTGAAAGTTCCCTATGCCCGGGAACAAGATCTGGATGTCGCCTAGAGGGGGGTGAATAGGCGAATAATAATTATCACTTTATAACTGGAAATTTTTTTCTACTCGAAGGCTGGATCGCAGTGGAATCAAAGACCCTTCGAGTAGGTTGCAGTGGAATTGAAGTTCATGTCTTAAAATACCCTACACTTCGAAGACAGCTTGTACCACATATAAGTATTGAAGTGCAAGTATAAAAAGCAAATAAGACAGAGAAACATCACACAGCACAGAGCAGAGCACACAGACACATGGATTTATCGTGAGGTTCGGCCAAGCCTGAAATGCTTGCCTAGTCCTCGTTGGAGTTAGCCACACCTTGGCATGGAGTCTATTTCAACTCCTTCCTCCATTTGCCCAGATCTGTCAGTGCGACAGATAGAGCCTTCCACTACGTTGATATCAGTTACAACGATGTCGTGGCGGCTTACAATCTTCTCGACAACACTCCGGCAGAGTAATAATGCGCCCAAGATTTTGCTCTAGGTCTCAGTAGCACTTCCCCTCTCTCTTAAGGCTTATAACTTTGCCTCTACACAAACTAGAGAGATACACAAGAGATGGAGAGAAAGAATTGATCCAAATGATGTATGGACTTTTTGGCTGCTCTTGTACACTTGTTGGAGGCGCCTAGGGGTCCCTTTTATAGTCCCAAAGGACCTAAAAGCCGTTGGAGCTTCATTTGGAAGCTCCCAGCCTTCCCTATTTGTGGGTGCACCGGACTGTTCGGTGCGCCACCGGACAGTGCACAGTAACGGATCTGATTGATAGTTTCCTTCTCTGGAAGAACTAGCCGTTGGTGCACCGGATAATTTACTATTCACTGTCATGTGCACCGGATATGTTACTATTCACTGTCATGTGCACCGGATAGGTAACTATTCACTATCCCGTGCATCGGACAAGTAATTATTCACTGTCCTGTGCACCATTACTATTCATTGTCCTGTGGACCGGACATGTTACTATTCACTGTCCTGTGCACCAGTCAACAGCACACTAAGTGTTTTTCCTCCATTCTTTCTCCGTTTGACTTCAACTTTTGGGAGGATTTTTCTGAGACTTTAACAAACATATTTAGAGTATAATCCAATTGACTTAGTCCTAGAAACTTACCTCTTTCTTGTTCTTCTCCTAACTTTTCTGTTTCTCCTCAAGCAGAGCTCAAAGTGGCACTTTCTCTACAGAAAGAGTTAGAGAGCAAATCAAAGCGCCAAACTTGTAGTAAGAGGTGTATGCAACATGGTTGAACACTCAAATCTTACATACTTAACCTTTTTCATCGTTTTGCCCAATTTGGCATGTTTGAGGTCGATGTTGGACTCTAAACCATCAAGTCAACTTAACTTGATCTAGACTGACATATCTAAGCTCCACCCCCTTGTTCACTTCTCGAGCTTGATCTTGAGCCTTATGACTTACACCACATAACTGTAGATGTTACCTCAAAGGTTGTAAGTCATGTCCTTATGTAGTGATCCTTGATGCACCATAACTCTTCTTAACTCGATCAACCTTGACTTTGCAAGTTTTCTTCTTCACCCCTGTCTTTGGGTTCCTGGTCTCCTTGACCTTCTCCCGTGCACTCGATACCTCGAAGCTCTTCTTGCCTCCATCCTTGGCTTGATCGATTGTTTCTGAGTTACGCACACCGAGTCTCACTTAAGCAATGTCTGTCTTACTTGTTATGTCCATTATCTATAGATAATCCAGTCTTTGGACCATCACACTTGTTCACTTACGTTGAACCCTGTTAGCTTTGTATTAAGCACATGTTCAACACTTAGCACACTTGTTAGTCCTTTAATTAGGTTGTCATCCAAACACCAAAATCCATAAGAGAGCTTTCAGACCCCCACGGTTCGACCCGTGGAGCGACCTGTGGGCAAGGTGAAGGTCGGTGGCTCAAGAATGGTTTGCTCAGAACGTTCCTCCTTGCTGACTCATGGGCCCAGGGCCTAGGGTTTTGTAACCGACACTTAGCAAACAGTTAGTCTATAATGTTGTGATGGTCATCAAAGCACCAAAACCAATATAGAAATGGCTTAAAAACCATTTCCCTTCAATAGCCATGTATACTAAGGATCTATTTGGTTCAGCTATAGATTTCTAAAAATCTGATTCTATTGTTAATTGTGAGAAAGCTGCTATGGGTGATAGTTATGGGAGAACTAAAAGTTGTTTGGTTGAAACATCTGTGAACTATAAATTTAATAAAACATGATGGCTTGGCAACATGGAAGGAGGAGTGTCGTCTAGCCTCTTGGACAAGTCAAGTCGACAGCATGCCATCGCTGGTAAGGAGGCAGTATGTCATGCCCATGTCGTGGGGCCCTATGCTTGTAGCACTAGGCCCAAGCATCGTGGATGTAGTCATGCCCAATTCAACACATGTATGGCACCCTACACGAGTAGCGCGTATGACAGTGGCAACAACTAAAACGATAGATGTTACCAGAGGCGAGCCCAGAGGGTATTCATGGGTATTCATTGAATACCCAAAATTTTTGTGATCTATAGTAATTTACCAATAATGTATTACATAAAATAGCGTTAGAGCACTAATTTCTTTAATCTTTTGAATTTTTGAATACCCAATATTAAATGTCTGGGCCCACTTCTGGATGTTACGTCGTCATCGTCTATGAGGGTGAAGCCTTGTAGTCATCGAACATCAAAGTGAGGGAAGGTGCTGAAGAGGACAACATTAGATGTAGATGACTATCGTAGATGTTGGACGATGAGCAACACTGAAGGATTTAACGAGGAAGAGACACAATGATTTAGGGCCCGTTCGGCAGCATAGGATTAATTCCAGAGCAGTAACTGTTCCAGGCCAGGATTTAGTGTATCCGGGTCTTTCACTCTTTCCAGCCCAAGAAGTAATCCAACTGGAACGCTTCCAGCTCCAGCAATTTTGCCCTGTTCGGCAGCAACAGACATGGTTTCTAGTAATGGTGTGTTGTTCGGCAGCAATTTTTTTAAATCAACACATATGGTTTCCAGCAGCAAGCAGCAACAGATAAAGGCCCAAAATTATAGTCTTGCCAACAGATATAGTTTTAAACAGTAAAGCAACAAACAAATTATAGTCTTGCCAGCAAACGCAAAGAACAATCTTGATAGACTGACATCTTCAACAGCTAAGAGATAGAATAGATGTGCTAAGAAGAAACATTACTTTAGAACTAAGCATGTCAATTCAAAATAAGAAACCTCCAGATGTGCTAAGCATCACCGATTGATCACCCAAACCTGTCCAAACAAATGGAACAATTAGATTGAAAGATAAAGGCCCAAGTGAATATGATCTCGCAATGACATACTCATTGTAGAACTAAAGAATATATATTTTTTGTCAGGTAGAAGTTAAATAATAAAATAGACTTAAAGCAAATCATGTATCATTTCAAAAGTACAAGTAATAAGGACTAAAGTAAAACATATATATGTACAAAGAATTTAATACCTTTTGGAGTTGGTACCGGATCCCAAGAGGGAGGAGGTTCACCTTCCCCAACTATAATTGGTGTTGTAGGGATCTACATGTAACAACTCAAATAAGTAGCTGTCATACATGATCATAAAGTATACACTAAATTCTTGAAGAAAACACATGAATCTGTGATGAGATTTTTAAGGTGATAAGGGGCATGAATAAAGACTCCAGCCTAGGCTCGATGGCTTTGGCCCAAAAAATTTTATCCCAAAAAAGATACTGCAAGGACACCGTCTGATTTCTGCCCCATTTGTCTCCAAAACCGCCCTGTGAAAATCGTTACAAAAATTTTATCCCATAGGCTCCAGTTCTTCATTCATGCTTTGGTTGGTGGGGATCAAACTAGATTCGTGCGCCACAGAAACATCGCCTTATCACCTTACAAATCTTGAAGAATAGCGATTAGTCTCGGCTAATCGTCCGCTAATCTGTGATGGATGTTGGATGGAGAGTTGGTCCGTGGATCCAACTCCAACAGCAAGAGGGAGAGGCGGTGGCCACTGCCTCTGGTCATCTGGTCAGCAGGTCGCACCGGCAGCCACAGCTGACGCGAATATTCCAGCGACATCAGCGCCGCCGCATCTCCCGCTCGCCTCAGGTCCCACCGGAGGCCGCCGCCGCTGCCCTCCCCGCGCTTCCGTCGGAATATTCCGCAGCCACAGCTGGACTTGCCGTTGAGTTCGCTCCACACGAGGATATGATATGTCATCCGACCCGCGCGATTCGCGTTCAGTTTGGTTCCCACGCAAACAGGAAAGCATCGCATGCGTTGGGGAAGAGAGGGTGATGCTTACCGGTGAGAAAGCGACGGGGAGGGTGGCCGTCGACGCTGCGTGCGCCGCCACGCCGTCACGGATGTAGTCGCCACTTCGCCTCCTCCACGCCAGTGCTGCGCTCGTCGAGATCGGATCCGGAGGTTAGTAGGCCAGGATTCATGTCGGGCCGTTGTGGAAGAGAAAACTTCAAACCGGATCACTCTCGCTTTCGATCTGGGCTCAAACGAACAGCTGTCGCATAAAGGGCCGAATTCTAAACCAGGACATTTCCTTCCGGCTGGAATCAGACCCGAAATGGGATAAACCCGTCAAAACGAACGGGCCCTTAAGGATGACTAAGCCACGTCATTGACCTCCGAATTCAGACATAACTGAAGGGTTTCTAAATAGAAAATAAAATGATTCGATAATTAGATAAACTTTTGAAATTTTGGGATAAGAGAAGATTAACTAGAAGAATGTATAGAATTCAGATTTTTCAGATTTTGTACTCTTTTGGTTCGGATTCCAAAAGATTTTGGTAATTGAATTTTGGCTACAAGCAATGAGGTTCCTTCCGAGTTCCGAACCATCCAGCGAACCTTGTAACCTTCTAGAACCCTCTATTCCCCTCCGTATCCGATGCCTCTCATTGCCAGACAAAGACCTTCCCGGTACGACGCCACCGCACCACGGAATTAACACGAGCACTGCATCGGTGAATCTGCAAGCCCGCCCGTCGCTCGCCACCGCCATGTTCGGCATCGTCTTCCCGGACCACACCTTTCCCCTCGACGCCACCGCTTTCGCGCAGGTGGCGCCCAATTCCTGGGTCCTCGATCTCTCCACTCTCGCGCTCGCCGCCGCGCCGCGCTCGGCAGTCGTCTTCCTGCTCCCCGCTGCCGTGACAGCGCTGCCGCCCGGCAAGGCCGTCTCCGTCTACTTCCAGGCCGCCACCAACCGCCCCTTCGCATTCTTAGGTGCGCTCGGGCCCACGCGCCCCTCGGCCAGCTTCCCGCTTCCGGAGGCCGGCGACGAGCCGGAGCCTGCTGTGGGCCCCGCTAAACTGGGTGTCGCCGTGGAGGACGCGGCCGCGTTACCGCCGCCCCCTGACGAGCAGCGTGCCGAGCGTGTGGCGCTCCGTGTCGGCGAGAACTTGTTCAACTTCATGCAATCGTTCTGCGGTGCCGACGGCGGCAAGCTGGTAGTGCCCACGGACATCCTGGACCGGTGGTTCCGCAAGTTCCAGGAGCGAGCCAAGAAAGATCCAGCGTACCTCAAGAGCTTCGACTTTTGAGAGCAAAGGTATCACCGTCCTGGGATTCACTGATTATCTGCACTATTGGGTTCTGACTGGTGTGAACTGATTCTGTTACTGTTACAAGTCATCTTGTGTTATCGTGATAGACTATACAGTGCAGTGCTCGTTTCACTGCAGTAGGACAGAAAGCTGTCACTTAGCAGTTTCAGATGGTGATAGTTTTTTTTTTTTTTTTTGGCGAAGGTGATAAATACTACTGCTACAACAATAAACCTTTTTACTCCCAAACAAGTTAAGTTAGAGTATGCTAGAGTTAAAAAGCTAACTGAACCAATTTAAGGTTCAAACATATGGATAACTGTTTTCACAGTTTAAGGTTCGGGCATATGGATAACTGTTTTCATGTGTTTCTAACAAAGGCTAAATCTTTGATTATATTTCATCCTTAAGTCTCTCCTTACTGTCTTCTTCCATGTCAATTTCGGTTCTCCTATTTCCCTGTTTTCATTGCTATCGTGGCGCCTCTAGAAGTCTCCGTTGGGACATGCTGATGTTGGACAATTTCTTTATCAATGTTACCCCTAGCCTATCACGTATATCATAATTATTCTTTTTTCCTTCTTGTATGGTCACAAATCTAATGCAATACACACATTTCCGCAATACTTCTATGCTAAACATGTAGTATTTTTATAGACCAAGATTCTGCATCATAAGATACTTGTGGTGAGGCATCTACTTTGCTCTTGTCTTTGTTCTAGATCTTCTTTTCTTCTAGCACTATAAAGCTCTTCGATGGCTTCATCTATCTGTCTTCGAAGTTGAGCAGCCTGAAGCAGTTTCTGCTTTTGTATCTTCATGTGCCTCTGGATGGCTTCCAGCCCTTACTCTCTGCATCGACATCATCCTGAACCAGGAGCTCTGGAGCTTTTCTCTTTTCCTGCCTTCGGTTTCTAGCTTCGATCCGGTTGATGCCTTTGTTACAATCTTATTCTTTGGGGTTGTTGGCACTATTGGTTATACCAACAACTCTCTCCTTGCGTGGAGGCATGATCATGGTCGTTAATGAGTTCATCAACATGAGTGATGTTTAAGATTATGAAGTTATATTGAAAGCTCATTGTTTTTTAAATATATGAATACGAATGGTTGTATGGTTATCTCGTCAAATCCTTCTCCCTTCCAAAGATGTTGAAGGGAGAAGGGAGGTTATGTGTTTTGCGTGTCCGAAAAGCACATGAATCGAGTATAATGATTAATAGACAAAATGCATAAATGAATGGCATTGTATAGAGTAATTGATGACGCTGAATCAGTCTCATGTAAACAATGGCCAGGCCTAGTGAACAAGTCTCTTTGGATATCAGATATCAGAGAACAGAGGGGAGAAAGATCCAAATATAGTTCAACACCATAATACTTTCGGAGGTTCTCTCAAGGAGAAGATACTGCAGGCACAAGGTTACAAATGTCTGATCCTCGTGGCGGTGGCACTGTTCATCTATTTAGTGTCAGACTTGTATACATTCTTGTACAAAATTACAACTTCGCCTTTACTATTACATTGTAGGCTTAGCCCTTCCCTAACGAGATCATACAATTACACTATTTTACAATCCTGACGTGCCATGCACGCCTTCTCTTCCTAGAAACCTTCTTCACCTCCCTTCTCAAGTAGTTCCAAAGGCACCGAAGCTCTGCTTCCCCTTTCTTCGGCTCCCTGTAGGCGTTGGCATTACTTCGTCGTCTGAAACTCCTTTATACATGAGAGTTTATTTTTGCTTTGATTGTGGTCCTTATCCTGAAAAAATGTCTAAACTTTGATTTTGTTAATATGAACCTTCGTCCAGAGACCTTCTCCCCAACACTTGCCGCACAGTTTGTTGTCCTAATGGCTTCAGCATCTGCACTGTTTGTAATGGCTGGTCTTTACTGATGTGGACCTTAATACATGCAAAGCAAGGTTCTGCCATGAGTTCACCATGATTGTCCTTACTGAAACGGCATAGTATTTCCCTGAATTGAGGAATGGCTAGACTAAAGTTCTGTTTCTTCCCTTTCTTTTTTATATTTTCTCTGTTGTCTGTAGTTAAACTTCTTTCTTTAATATATAGTCTAGGGGCTTGCCCCTCCTGTTGTTCTTTTTTTTAAAAAAAAACATATGCCTGCCATAGCTGGCACGCCTGGCAGTTGTAAACAGCCTTGTGGTCTTGTGATATGATATAATACTCCTCTTTATTTTTTATTAATGTAAATACCGCAATAAATTTGGGGCTCTTTGCAAACTAACAGATTCTTAGCTATTCTTGTGATGAGTACTATAGTGGTTCACTGGTCTGTTATAAGCCGTGCCTGTCTTTGGAACAACTATTTCCTTAATAATTATTGTTTAGAAAACTTCTTAAAGAAAGGAAAGCACTTTCACTAGCCCAGTAATAAAACTCCAATTGTGAACTGTCATGGTACACACCACTCCATGCCTTTTTTGTACTTAATTGATTATGGATTACTATTTGATTCATTATACTGAATGATCTCTTCTTTCTCTCAGGTTATTTTGCAGATACCATGTGGGAAGAATGTGTTGGATAGCAGTATAGCAGTGTTTTGTGTCTCAGCTAGGCCCTCCTACATTGCACACAGTGTTACGCCGTGTCTTAGGGGCTGACTGAATGAAGGTGCATATGCAGCTTCTCTATCTATTGTAGAGAAGGACAACGACACCAAAAGCGACCAGATAGGTTAGATGGTGGTGCTTCAAGTCCTTGCACCCGAATGAGAAGTCTTCTTAGAAACTTTTACAACAATACATCGGATGGTTCTGCTTCGAATGTCAGTATTTTGTGGATAATATCTGGGAATCTCAGGACTAAGATGAATGTGATTGAGTTCTTGTCGCACTCCTTTGTGAAAGAGTAGAATGAGAAAGCTAGTGGATCTTAAACCCATTGATAAAAGAAAAAAGGATAACAACTATGGTTAGGGAATAAAAGAGGGTTTGCGGATAGAGGTATAAGGCCTCACGACTTATAATAAAGTCGACAGATTTTTCTTTTACTAGAAATGTCATTGTTGTCAGTATTGACATGTAGAATGGGACTCTCTCCAAGCATATTTTCTTTCCCTTGTTTCTGTTTGCATTTCCAGATTATACCCCCATCCCCTTTTTTTTGTTTGACCTCGGTGCTATGCACTTCTTAATTTTAGTCCGTCCAATCCTCTCTGTATCCTTGCTAAGCCCTAATTGCAGCAACACATCTTGCTACTGAAGATCTGGGCACTCAAGTATCAAATGAAAATTAAAGAGTAACCTGAGATGGACATCCCTTCTTTTGCGATTGGTATTGACCAAGAATACTGACTGTTACGGATACTAGTCTCCTTTGAACTCCAATTGCAGCAGCAAGCAACTCATCATGCTGCTGAAGACGTGGGCACCCAAGTATCGAATGAAGAGTGACCTGGATATCCATGTGACGCTTTCAAAGTACCTCTATTGACAGCATGTGTGAACTGAGATCCAACATGCAAGACACTCTTTGCTCTGACAAAAGATGGGTGTTAGATTCCCATATAGCACACGCCAGCTGTGATCCAAACGACCAGTACAAGACAAGATGCTGTAGCTGTAACCTTGAAGGCTGAACTGCTACATCATTGACAAAAAAACACCCTTTCTTCACATGCAAAACATACAGACTTAACACGAAACAAATACATTGCACACTTGAGCATTGCATCCTTCCTAACCAAACGACTTACAACTTAAATTTGGAAGTACAGCAGAACCATGAATGTTAGATATTATATCTACAAGCAATAGCATCTAAACTTGTCACAACCTGTTGTTACCAATCAGCAATGTTAACAGCTGCCACACACACACACACAATGGTCCGATCTTGAGGCTATCCACCCTTCTCACCAAGAAGTCTCCTCCCTAACCAACCTGAAACAGCCACGGTTAAAAACCAGGATCAGCAGAGCTTCAAAGACAAATCTTGGAAACCACCGCAATGAAATCCTGAAAATCTCACACTTAGTGCAAAAACAATGGCGAATCAGGTTCCGAGCCACTGATGGATGCGAAGGATGACATGCTATCCTCCTTGGAACCAACTGAGAAGTTCAGTGGTGCAGCTGTCAGGCGCCTGTTCTCCTTGAAGTAGTTGTTGTACCGGCCAGAATACGAGCGTGGGGTCAGAAGCTCTGGGGTGGCACTGCCAGCTGAAACTCGCCGTGGCACCGGCGTCATGAATCCAGCGCCATTTGCGTTTGGATGGTGGTTGCTGGTCCTCCTATTGAAGCTGCTTGTCTTTCTAGGACTAGGTTTGGACCCGAAAATCAACTCCTTCTCCTTAAGCAATAAACTGTGCAGCTTCCTCTGATCCTGTAATGAAGATTTAGTCAGCAATTATAGGTGCAAGAGCTCTTTTCTTGAGGCTGCAGTACCAAAAAAAGTATGGGTATTAATCTATACCCGGCTGCGTCTCTTGTCTTCCTCCCTTTGTGCCCTTCTGAGTTTTTGCTCTTCCAAAATGGCAACCAAACGAACCTTCACATGCAAATTCAATATTCCTCGTTATATAGAACAGAACTATTCAGCCTGATTTGTGATTAATATGACCAATTCGCTCTGCGACTTACCCCATCATATAAAAATGGCACATTTCTTTCATCCTCCCATGCAAAAGTTTTGGCTATCAAGCTGTCAATCATATCTGCAAAAAAAAAAGTTTATATCGCAAAAGGCAAGCAGGTTGAGTTAGAAGTACATCAGCTAATTGGCACCAATAATGTTATACGTCAATTTGCTAGATTTGGATCCCATTGGCACTGACTAGTAGCACCAGCATGCTCAACTGAAGTTGATATTGTTAGCGTCTGGGGAAATGAAGACTCACTTGGAATCTTTTGGACAGTTATCCTTGCCTTCTCTGCACGCTTAAGATTCAAGTGGGCACCCCTGCCAGCACTATACCTATTATCATCCTGCAGAAGGATCCAAGTAAACATTTAATATGTCATTAACAATAATAAATTATAGCCGACAAGCACATTATATGCTGTTAGGCAATATGAATGCTCAATACTAACATGGCCATGAAGGAAAAGGCTGAAACCATGTTTGAAATATAATCTTTTAACAAAGAAAAGAATCCTACTTGGTTATATTCCTCAAGCCAAGTCTCTTCATCACAAGCTGATAGCCATTTATCCACTCTCTCCATGATATCTTTCCTCGTTAAGGACTCTTCATTTGCTTTTGTTATTTGCACTTCAATGCTGGAAAGGAGTTCGCAAGGATCCACTAAACCTGCATGTGGAGTATTCTTAGATTACTCAAAAATTGACCCACCAGCAATTTTCAAGTTTATGCCATCTCAGCACACATACCGGAATCAATCAGCGCGGTGATCTTCTCTGGTGCTGTGCTCATATCAGGCTCCATGTGTGCATTTCTACAGATGCCTTCTAGTTCTAACCTTTTCTTGAGAACAAGCTCCTTCATTCTACTAGCTTTTTGTACAGTTAGCTTTTCGACTTCCTCTTCAGTCTGAAGAATTCAATACAAATAATGCTACTGAGAATCAAACCATCTTGTCAATAAACAATTAAAGTAACAAATAGTTGCCGTACCTTCTGAATTGTCTCCAATGACAGAATGCCTGGAGAATTGATCTCTTCCTCAGTAGATCCAAGAATAGCAGCTACTTCAGAGAAATGTATCCTCTCTTTCACAGTTGACTCCATCAGATTCCATAACTTGTGAAGTTTTTCTACAGTCTCTTGCAACTAAACACATTAACCAAATCGTTAGAGAAGCCAACATAACAAAAATGATCTACCAACGCCAGTTCTACTACAAGGAATCACCTTTAAAACTCTTGTCTTCTTTTCTGCTTTGAGCTTCAGGATAGTCTGAGTAAGACCTTCAAGAGTGCTATCACTAATATTTGTTGAATTTTCAGAGTTGGATCCATGCAAACTCGGGTGGACCTCTTTTACAGTCTTTGGAAAATCCATCCCAAGCACTGCACATAGGCAGTGCACTTCATCCACATATATAAAAACCTTCTGAAGACGATCGGACTAAAGAAAAAGGAAAGGAGAGAGTAATTTTTCTTCGGCAAATATAGCATAGCCAAGAAATATATTGCCTACAGTAGAACAATTTTGATGCTCCAAAGTATGCGGGAGCCTCCGGCACTATGTTTGCCCTTTAATCTATATCTATCTCAAAAAATCAATCAAAGCAACTTCCACAAATAAATATTATAAGCTAAGATCATCATTACCTTCTCCTTCTGTAGATTACGCAGTTGCATTTGAAGATCAGAAATTCTTCTGGTCGATAAGTCATGGTCATCGTTAAGTTGTTTGATGGAACCATCACTGTCCTGATAATTGTGATCAGAAATTTGTGCTTTTATCTTCTCGATTTGACATTGCACATTTGAGATTTGTTTGACTCTGTCTTGTTTCTTTACTCTAAGATCTTCCAAAAGAGGTGCCACTGCAGCAAGTTGATCTTTCAACGATGTGTGCTTTTCATCCACCTACAAATGAAATATCTCTCATGACAAGAAAGAAATGGAACACGCTGGTTTACTTCAGACTATACAATGATCTCAGCTGCCTGATTTTTGACTCGGGCATTTAACATATATGACATTAGCATCTAGGATGCATAAAAACATATATGGCATTACATAAGAAAATTACTTCTTTTAGCAGTATCTAAGCATGTAGCAGTTGTGACTTGTGAGTCAGAAGATCCCACATCATTGTTTCATAGTACAGCTTTTGGGCCTGAAAGAAATAATATATATGCACCATCCAGGTAGTTTTAAATTATACTAAAACATCATATTCATGTATTCCTCAACTGACGGCAGGGTTTACAATTGTAATCAACAAAAAATTGATTACACGAACCAATTTTCGTACTATTTTCCACTGTACCCATCTGACATGACTATGCAACAACTGAATGACTCAGCTGCCGATGTCACCACTCACTATGCTGTCTTTTCATCATTAACTAAAAAAGACAGCCAACCAGCAGAATATCAAATATTCTACACAAGGTGCTGCATGACATCAACAAATGATTTCATTACTTGGTGTAAACAATGCGCTTTCCAACGCACCTTCCAATATACCCAGCTTGATAGGCGAAACAAAACTGAGAACCACATGATACACGATAACATATTGAGGTCGAAAAGCTAAAATACAAAGTATGACAAAATATACCGTAAATCGTGGGCCATTTTCCCCGATAGAAGCAACTAGAGCTTTAAGCTCTGCTTCTTTGGCCATCAGTGACTGACGAAGCTGGGCTCTCTCAGCATTGGCACTATCAACCTTTCTACGGTACACACGCATGCACTCTGTTTCCAGTTCAAGGAACATGCGATCTTTATCTTGTTCACGCTCCCCAATCTCTGTCCATATTTGCTGAAACAAAGTTCATTTGTCAGATGATCAGACATGACAAAGAAATTTAGAAATGCACAAAATAAGATACAAACTTTACTAACTAGAAAATCTCTGTAAGCACCTGAACACTATTTTTAATCACTACATGCAACTAAAAGAAAGATGAACACGTCTGAACTCATACAGAATGCAGTTATGTTTTTCTTTTAAAATAGAGTTTACGGTGATTGTACATGGGAAAGTCGTGGATAATTCCTTGTTGTTAGAAATAATGCTAGTATGCTACCCAGTAACTCATGAAATGGGACAGGGCAAGCAACCAAATGACGTGCCTACTTGTGGATCAATGAACAAACAGACTGATCACACGAACCCAAAAAAAAACAGTTAAGGCTATAGAGCATACAACAAACATCCACGAGATAAAATGGAAATGTGACTTGGCATACAACAAACATCAGTATATGTAGAAGTTCTTTTCTATCTTAATTGAAAGGCAAAGGTCCTGCCACTTACCGTAAAAAAACAGAGATGGAGGGTTGTTAAATATTCAGTTCCCTAGTTATTATTTCCCCCGCATTGAGGCATCAGAGAGCTACATTATCAGAACTACTAGCTCATTCGTTACAAATCCAATTTTGAGCATATCTAGTGCTACTGTGCTAGTTATGAAAATAAATATCAGCATAACATTGCATATTCTTCTTTCTCGTGCTATGTCAGCCAGTGGATACTAGTACCAAGCGCCCCCCTAATTACCATTAAAGGGTTACAGCATTGATCCTATTTCAAGCCTTCTTGTCCTCCAAATCCATTCGCCCTTCGAACAATTAGAATCAGCGGAGAGAAGTAAACACATGTATCCCCCTTTGCTTCTTAAAAAAATATAGAGAACAAGACGACACACACTCAATGGTTGAGCCATTAAAGCTCAAATGATAAAAGCCACAAGCAGCAGAATCAACAGATTTCCAGCTGCTCTTTCAAAAAACGTAGCACCTCTTCAAAGGCGCGTGTCTTGAAAATTGATGGACACGTCAGAATCTCGAAATGACGAGAAAAACTGAAACTTTGTTCTTGTGAGAGAAAAAACAACCCGCAAATTCCTCAGAAGCAAGGAAGCACTCCATTATTCCTGAATCCTTGATTCAGACAATTACCAAATGTTCCGAAGGAACAAGAAAATCAAGGACACGGCGAACAAACAACCAAAGCACATTCCCTTCTCGGGGGAGAAAGGCACCTCAAGCTCGCGCAGCAGCGCGCCGCATGGCGTGTCGAAGCTGACGCTGGCCCGCAGAGCCTTGTCCATGCCATACCCGGCCACGACCATCTCGCCCATATCCTCTCCTGCTTCTTTCTCTCCCGCCCAGGGAGAGAGAAGAAGCAACTGGAAACAAAGCAAGCACCTTTCTAGTGTCCCTCGCTTTCTTCCCTCTTTCTTCCTCCTCTCGCCCCTCCCTGTCCTTGCTTCTTGCTCTTGTACCAATGGCAAGGACTCCCAACTCCAACACCGCTTGACAACCACCCTGGTTCCAGAGAGGGAGGGGAAGAGAGAGGCAGATAGACCGGCAGCGGTGGTTGCCTGGTTATATATGGATCTCACTCGGAGTAAAATTGGGCAACGGAAGGGGAAGGAGGTGAAACGGGCGATTGGGCGAGGTAGGAGACGAGGAGAGGACTTGTTTGTGAATAGCCAACAATTATTGGGTTGCTTACTTGCTTTTGGCTGCAATGAGCCAATGAGAGGTACGGACTAAGTAACCAACAAAAGCAAAACTGCTTGTTCTCGATGCGGTTTTGGGAACTGGTTGCCACAGGATTTGCCTTTTTCTGCTTGGGTTTTCAGGAGTGTTTTGTCATCAGTATGTGGTGACAAGATCTGAAGTTTTGTGAGTATATACGCAGGGCACTGTGCTATGTTTTTTCTTTTACCGCTTACTGTTCTGTTGTACTAACCTAAGTAAGGCTCTTTTGGAATGCTCTGTGTTTTTTCTGCAAAAAATAACTGATTTTTATAAAATTTATGTATGATTTCTCTGAAAGTCTGAATTTCTATATTTCAAAGGGGACTAAGAGCATCTTCAAGGGTCTTTTTAATTTTTACTCTCTAAATTAACTTTTAAAGAGTCATTTTCATAAAAAATTGTCTTCTATATCTTTTCAATCTCCAACACCCTTTCTATATTTTGTTTGCATTCTAAAGAGTCATTCGCATTTTCTATATTTAGCTTGAGAGAAACTCGCAATAGAAGATGACTATATTTGGATAGTCATTTAGATTAGAAAGAATATAGAGACTACGTCTCTATTTTGGTAGAGCTCTAGATCTAAAATGAATCTAGAAAATATATTTTTTTTAGAGCTGGTCACCTATAGCTATAGCTATAGAAAATTCTAGATTTAGAACTGCAAATCTGTTCCGGTTGTGTTTATCAGAGCTCTAGCTCTAAGAAACTATAGATTCTTTTTTACATATTTGAATTACTTTAATTTAGTCTATAAACTATAGCCTTGAGCTAGAATTTTACCAAATTGGTTCTAAAGTTACATGGCCCATTCTTATTTATGTTTTAGACTAAATAAAAACAAACCATTTTAATTAGTCTAAAAACTACACAGCCAGCATATAGCTTGGAGTTACGTTACAATATACGTACCGTCAATTCTAGAGAAGGCAAGGTATTTACCACTCCATGAGATCAGTGAATTTTTCGTTGGGCTTCAAATTTATGCCAAATAGTGTCCAACCAAACACAGCTAGTACTTTAGATGGACCACTATTTGCACCTTACACTTGAAGCTACAACTAGGATCAGTGGTCCAGCATCGCATCTCGTGTGCGCAATCTGAACCGTCCAAGTTTATCGACCTAATCACCTCGCTTCATCGTAAACCAGATCTGCAATGTGAATAACAGCAATCACAGTGAGTACTAAATGAAGGATGCTCTTTTTTTTTAATCAGGCTCACAGTTTCTACGTATGTACCGACCGTTAGGCAATAATCACATCACATATATATATGCAGATAAAGAGTTGACTGGAAAACTGCTTGTGTTCTTGAGAATTTACTACTCCATGCGACCCTGTGACTACTAGTAAGGATTCTGAACCTAAGAGATCCACATGCACAGTATGAAGATTAAGCAGCGCCCATGTGATGATGAGGTCAACCTCAATAGATTAGGAAAAGCTTTTGAGTTCAAAAGTTTAAAGGTGGCTTAAGTAATGCAGCAGTGGATCCAGATTCCTGAGCACTTCTACTTCCATTCCTTCCTCTTTCCAGTCTCCTCAGTCCTCACAGTGAAGTGCACATAAAACTGTAAACCTTCTTCTAACCTAAATATAAAGAAGATTCACCTCTCTATACACTCCAATAGAGTGTCCTTCAATAAAAAATGCACTCATCTATCTTTTATATAGAGAGACTTTCTATCATCTCCCCTATCCATTTTTTATACTTTAAACAAGAGATTAAGCGAAACTAAAATATTTATAAGATATTTGAGAGTATGAAAAATACATATGTACAAATAATAAAGTAAAATACATCTTTAATATAGATCTTTAGCGAATGATAGATATAGAGAATGTTGTTAGAGAGTAAGAAAATATAGAGAGAACTTTTTTTAAAAAAAAAATATTATAAATGATAGATATAAAGGATTCGGCTGAAGACAGCTATAGCTACTACTGCTAGGTCTTGCCTTCAATGTCCCCAATATATACACAGTTTCTGCACTGCACACATAATCATCCATTGCTCTTCAACATTCGTACAATAAGTTGAAGCATCTTAAGATTTTTTTTGTTTTCTCTTGCAAATTTCTCATTTTCTTTTTTCTTTATGCCCTTTTTCTTCATCAGCGAAACAAGCACTGCATGGTACGTGTCATGTGTGGCTACAGCGGAGAGGTGGGGTCTCTGCCAAAACCCCCCAAAGGACTATCTCATGAGTTTTGGTGCCATGCCAATTCTATCACAGTGACATCTCCGGAGCAGTGCTACGCCATTGCCTCCTTGTTTGGTCAAACAAACGCAACTAGATCGTCAGAGACATTCAGAAACCCGATGCAGGAGTATGCAAGTACTGAACACTGAAGCAGGAGCACATGCTTATTTCATGCATGCTATTCTTATATTTCCTTTCTTTCTTTTGGAGCCAAGTGTTCTTTTTAATATTGTTGTCTTTACATGCAACTAACCACTACACATTTAAAGTCAGCACTGCAATTATATTTGTGGCGAATGAGCCCACGAAATCCCCATTCTTTTGACGTACTAAGATCTGTTCTGCATGCACTGAGGCTTTGTTATGATTTGTGTAATCTTCATGGTAGTTGCACTGGGGACAAGGAATGAAAGGACAAACGTATGTGCTGATATGCACGCTTCCATACTTTGGTTGCCTGGACAGTACTAGCACCTCGACAAAATAAAGAACTAATTGCACTCCAATGATAAATTAATATGGGGTGTCGTTGATCAGTATATAAATACACTCTTACTTTCCTTTCTAACAAAAATGATTGTCAGTATATAAATATAAATACAATCTTACTTTCCGTATCTTTTCTTCCATGCTGGGGCAGGGTTGCCACCACCAAAATTGGTTACTGCAAAAGGAAGAAGAAACAAATGGCGTGTATGTCTCCTATGTCCTATCGAAGTATGGCTGCATGCAGTGCTGCAGATGAAGTGTAGGGCAAGGCAACGTCGACCTCGAAAGGATCCTACACCAAATCCCCATCATTGGGAGGTTGATCTGGCTACAAATTTGTTCTCAACAACTCGCCTTTGCATTCTGCCCAAATTTCCCCCCTGTTCCATCCATGATAAGCTCAAAGAAAGCCTTCATTATTGGTGTAATTGGGATGCCTCCGATCCGAACCAATCAGCTGCAGTTCAGAGGCTACAATCGCAGCCCCAATCATTTGATTTGGTTGCTTAACAAATGATCTTTTTATTATTTTCTCAAGGGCCCTGAGTGTCGCCATTAATCCAAACCTTGTTTGCTCAAAGAAAAGAAAAAAAAAGCTTTTTCCTCTCCACTGGGCAAAACTTTCTTGCAGCTAGCGTTCAAATCCAGTATCTTCAGACTGTAGCTGTCGTTTTGGTTACTGGTACATCACTAGCAGAAGCAGACCTAGGGTCACCGTCAGCTCAGCTACTTGCCACGCTGCTACTGTTACACTGGTAGCTAGGTTTGTTGCGTATACACAACACGTATATGCTAATATGCATGCAATTTACAGTTGGGGAAGAGAAAATAGAAAATATAGATTAAAGGAGAAAAGGGAAGAAATGTGACTGCCCAACTGCTTCAGATAAACCCTTTTTGCCAGCTATTGGTGGTTCATGGAATTATCCGCATCACAACGAGAAAGCTCTGAACCAAAAAAAATGTCTGCGGATGTATCTATCTGCTCCGTTTGTCAATGATTAGTACATAATTCAGACAATTCAGAGCTTGGGATCAATTCGTTGGATATTGTAGTTACATTTCTTCTCTGCAGCGGTCAATCATTAGATGATCATTCGTTCGCGGATAGGAGCAAGTGAGCAAATTAGTTTTTTTTCAGGAGGTTTAAAGAATGAAGCTGCAGCAAGCTAACACATGCAGGTGCAGTTTCAGTCAGACCAACCAGTGGGGCTTTTCTTTTCTTTTATTTTCTTTTATCACACACAAGCATGGAATGGAATGGGAAGTTAGTTACATGCCACACCTGTCATCTGAGTTTCTTGGAGTGTAATACATGCAGGGAGTGAAGTATCCCAACATCTTGCTTCCAGAATACTTCACCAAACTTTAAGCTGTAAACACTTCTCCTAAAAGAATTGAAGTTGTATTTCATTTAAGAAGAGAAAGCGCCTGGTATATTCTAAATTTTCTTCTGTGTGCCATTTATTATATCTCGTACTGAACTAGGCAATCAGAAATCAAACGCTCGAATTCTACGGACAAATCTACGTAACATACTAAGAAATTGGCTGTATCAAATATTCAGAGAATGTGAAGGATATAATTATAGACATGGGAAGGAGATCCTGGCAAGTAGGCAGTCCGCAGTCATGGGTCTGCTCAGAGACAAGCCGTACAAATACTACAGTAATCTAGCAAAATGCCAAAATCCATCAAAAATCATGGGCTTAAGTGCTTAACAACACTATGCTAGTGTAATAGTTTATAAGATAAGGAAAAGAACATACTAGTCAATGCATAATTCAGAGGTTATACAATTCATCAACATAAAGATGGATTATCCTGGTTTTACTTTACTTCACTGGTAGTGTAAGGACCTTCCAACCTAATTCCGGATATCATTAAGGTAGCCTACAAAAGACCAGATCCTGAGGTTAGGTTAGGGCGTTAGTCCACTAGGTCATGATGGTTTATTCCTCCTGTAAACACAAAGCATACGCTAGAGATTGGATAATCCAAGCCAATAAAATGGGCTAGGAAAAAGATTACAAATGACAAAAGCGTTATATTTGACTGAAAACCTAAGATAAGGTTACTAGGTCGTGACGGTGTTTATTTGACCAAAACCGAACTCGTTTAGCATGAGAATTGCACGTCCCAAGCCGCCCAGCTCAAGCGTTTTTGTCATGTAAAAGGAATAAAAGTTTTTTTTAAAAAAAAGAAAAGCGCAAAGCCAAGAGAGGGACTCCGGAGCTGCACTGCAAAGGCGTACACGTGTGGCCCTTGCTGCCGGTCTTCCGGCTCCAGCTTCAGCAGTTCAGCTGCTCCATCCCCATCTCGCAACGAGAAATCGTCGCTTTGGAAGCTGCTTTGCGCACCCTCTTTCTCCTCCTACGAGCCAAGTGCTCTGGTTGGTGGTGGTGGTGGCGGCGGCGGCTCCGGTTTAAGGATGGTGAACCGGACGCCATCGCGGCCTCGCGGGAGCTCCTGCGCAGCGATCGGACAGCTCGAGGCGACGCCGACGAGTGATGAAGAGAATCCATGCCCATGGGCCATGGCCGTGGGTGCTGATTGGTTGCAAAATTTAAAAATCATTTCAGTTTGATGCAATATTACAAAGCAAACAGCGAGAGCATCAGCGGGGAAAGAGACACATATAGATATGAACACTGAACTGATGCAGTTGATCCATCCCATTTTTAAAGCCTTTTCTTGGGTGCAGATTGTACTTGGAATTCTCGAGCAAAAGCTCCACGCATGGTATCAGCTAACCAATCGCAAGTTGCATGCTTGGACAGGGACTTGACACCGAACGTTCCATGGATGGCCTTCGCGACCTATAGGTTAGTTAGGGACTTGAGGCCTGGATTGCACTGGTCAATAAACTCGAAGACATGTTAGCTTCTGGAGTTCATTTGTTTGAGAAAATGTCTCTTCATTCAGTGCTCTGTTGTACACTGGGGGGGAGTAGGAGCCCTTTGAACCTCACTCGTCAACCACTCCTTGGACCCCATGCATGGTCATTTATTGGATAATTCAGCAGTCCTTGACTAGGAAAACAAACAGGAGTCTTGAATATCGCAGAAGAGAAGATCTCATCGAGAGCAGACATGCCATCTGTATCTTGATATGCTGCCTACCTTAGAAAATTGAATACAGTGCTGCTCATGCACTTAATTTCCCTTGAGAAAATAAAAATTCCTTAGAAAAATAGGTTCTATTTTGGGAGCCACAAAACCCGAGAGGATTGAAGGGGCTAAAATCCGAGAACGACTGCTATGCAAGCAGTGCTTCTGTGCAAGCGTGCAAGCAAACCATTTGATCCATTAGATCGTAATTCAACCGTAAGTCACATTTAACACTTAAACCTTCCACCACGAGCTCAATAATCTTTATAAAAAAAACTTCTAACAAACCATGGTTGTATCTGTGGTTAGATCGTAATCTAATGTATCAGATGGTTTGCTTGCACGCTTGCACAGAAGCACAGCTTGCATAGCAGTCGTTGTCCTAAAATCTCCCCCTTATTCAATTTTGAATAAGAAAGGAGTTTAGCCTCTCCTGTTTTTGAACTCCTAAACTAGTCCTAAATAAAAAGTAAGGGAAAAGGAATGCGGCGGCAATGCAACATCCTTCCATTTGAGATCTCAAGGAGCTTAAATGTCATTACATTGACGTACCATAATTATGCCTAACTTGAATCCCAACGTGAAGGCATTACTTAGCAGGCATCTTTCTTCAAAATACATCCAATACAGAATTCCATTGCAAGGCGCTTACGCGCACTCCCTTGATCATATAGTTCTAGTTCACATAACTATTCTGGGCATCTCAATCTCAAAACCGCCTGTCAAAAACTAGCTACAGTGTCTTCTAAAAGCATGTATCTGCTGCACTCGGTCAGTTAGATGGTTAATACTTCAGAACTCAAAAGGCAAAATTGGGGCACAATCTCGTGCTCTACATATCACATACTCACGACAAACATCTGGCATCAAAACCTCCCTTGTCCTTCTCTTCGATACCATCCAGTTTAAGCACATGCAGGAGAATTGTTAGAACAATCTTCATGATTTCCTCTTCATCGTACGATGTAGCAAACCTGACTGCAAAAGGTAACTGTTTTAATGTGTCACCTCATGTGTTAACTCAGTACTCTTTGTTGCAGTAGATACCAAGATAACGCAAAGACCTAAGCTGCAATAAGTGTTGTTCGCATTGTTCCAAATGGATAGAAAGAATTAGATTATATGTAAATAATCTGGACTGTTCTAATTGCTTACCCCAAGGAAGGATTGGAAATTCCCATGTTTGCTTAGGAACTGATATAGCATATGCAGCAACCTGAAAAGGATTGAAACAACTTGTGTTAGGCATTGCTTTGCTGCAATGCTTTTTCCCAAGATATGTGCAGTTGGAATGCAGCATACGTACAAGAGTGGAAGCAGCAAGTGAGCAGGGAGAATTAAAAAGTAATGAAGTATCTTCCGTTTCATACAGAATGTCCAAAATTTCCATGCACACATCCAGATCCAAAAGTTCGCCTATTTTTGATATTTCCCTAGCAGTGAATTATTTAGAAAAATATAAAGTTATGTTATTTATGCCAAGAAATCAAGAACTAGTGACTAGCAGCAATAATACATTCACACAACTGCCCAACTATGGTAATATTAATAGCAATATTAATAAATATTCACTTGCTTAGTACTTAATGATAACAATTCCAACGAACCATTAGTTTGTAAAGAGAATGTGATACAAACTTTTAGTTTGATGACACCAATAGACGCTTTGTGTGTAGGATATAAGAATCTAAGGTTAGAGAGGTATTAAAAAGAATCAAAGGGGAAGGCGATGCGTCCTAATAGCATCCAATCAAGGTTGGAGATACCTTGGGGACATAGCTATAACATGACTAACCAAGTTCAACTATATCTTTTGGTCAAACAAGATGCCTGACAAGTGAAGTACATTAGTCCCAATCTACAAGAATAAGGTGTTCAAAGTTGTACCAATTACCGGGGAATTAAGTTGATGAGCCATACTATGAAGCTATGGGAGAGAGTTTTCAAGCATTGTATAAGGAATAACGTGGATCTCTATGAACCAATTTAATTTCATGCCCACAAGGTCAACCATAGATGTCATTTTCTTAATAAAGCAAGTGATGGAGCAGCATAGAAAGCAGAAGACAGACCTAAAGATTGTTTTCATTGACTTGGAGAAGGCTTATAACAAAATACTAAGCAACATTATGTGGTGGACTTTGGACAAACATAAAGTTTCGTCGAAGTATGTTGGACTCGTTAAGAACATGTACGATAATGTTGTGACTAGTGATCGAACAAGTGATGAGAACACGTAGGACTTATCAATTAAAATAGGACTATATCAGGGGCCAACTTTGAGCACTGACAATTGTATTGGTGATGGATGAGGTCAGAAGAGACATACAATGGGATATCCTTGATGTATGCTTTTTTAGGACAATGTAGTGCTAGTTAATGAAAGGCAGGCATAGTTGTGGCAAGAGACTCTAGAGTCCAAAGGTTTTAGACTCGATAGAGTTAAAAACGAATACATGATATGTGGCTTTAGCACTACTATACATGAGGAAGGAGATATTAGTTTGGCAGGTCAAGTAGTACCTATGAAGGATACCTTTCGGTATTTAAGATCAATGCTACAAAGAGAGTGATATTGATGAAGATGTTAGCCATAAAATCAAAGCAGGGTGAAAGAATTGGTGCCAAAGATATGACGTTCTATGTGACAAGAGGGTACCACAGAAGCTAAAAAACAAGTTTTATAGAATAGCGATTAGACCTGCTATGTTGTATGGTGCATAATGTTGACCTACAAAAGACATCATATTCAACAGATACGCGTTGCGAAAATGCTACATTGCATTGGATTTGTAGTCATACAAGAAGGGATCAAGTCCAGAACGACGATATACATGATAGGCTAGAGGTAGCACTTAGTGAAGAAAAGCTTGTCCAACACTAATTGAGATGGTTTGGACATGTCCAACGGAGACCTTCAGAGGCACTAGTGCTAATAGGATCCTAACGCGTGATAGTAATAGGAAATTAGGAAGAGAGACAGGAAAAGGTCGAAGTTGACATGAGAAGAGACAGTAAAAGAAGACTTAAGAATATAAAATATACCTAAAGATTTGTTGAATAATTAGACAAATTCCAGATTAAATTCCGAATATAAATCATGACAAAATCACAAGCACTGAAGTAAAAAGTCAAATCAGATGATGCGTACTGATTAGACATACTGATAGATGGTGCGCGCCGGAATCAGCAGGGTCGACGACGTCGAAGTAGCGAAATCAGCAGGGTCGACGAGGTCAAAAGATCACGAGCAGTCGCGTGAAGACGCTTCCCAAAAACCTTATTCGGCCTCTCCTGGTGCAGGATCTAGAAGGCGAAGGGTTCCGGAGACCTGCTCTCCTAATCGCAGATGCACCTCTGCGATCGGGACGAAGAGAACTGGAAGGCGGCTCAGCTGTGAAGAGAGGCGAAAGCGAACTGGGTTTATTTGGAGGCTGGCTGCCGGTCTCCTTTTATAGGGCCGAGTACGCGACCCCTGGTCTTATCCGCCCACGAAAATCTCGCGATCAGTTGAGATTTTATAGCGATCGGTTAGGATAAACGTAACAGCCAGGAAACCAAAAAATCGAACGGCAAAAGGTAGCCGCGCCCCCGCAAGGCGAGGGGCCGGATTTCGGCGGACCATTCACGCGCATGTCGTGCGCCCGCGCCCTTCGCCCCGACCCGGCCCGGCCCGGCCAGGCCAGGCCAGGCCAGACGAGGCGAACGAGCGCGCGCGCGCGTGGCTCTCCACACTCTCTCCTCTCATCCATGACTTGGTGAGTGAGTGTGGCTTCCATATTTAAGCTAGCTCTACTCCACTAGAGCTAGCAATATGGTGTTATTGGTTCCACCTATCCTCTAGCCATCCACTTGTATGGGCTTTTGAGATTTTCCCGGGATTTATTTGAATTTCTTAATTGGGCCAAGCCCATAAATCCTAACAATCCCCCACCAGATCTCAAATGCCCATCTGCAGTTTTCGCCACTGTTCACTACTGTTTAATATACTAGTTTTTCAGCAGAGACTGTTAAGTTGAACTTCCGCCTAGAACTCCAAGCTACACCAACCCACAACTTGGACAATGGACTATGCCTTGAATTGCAAGTTTTGCGTGAATGGGTTTCACTTGAAGTCATGACCAGTACTTGGCTACCAGTAGTCCCCTTCTCGGGTGGAGCATATACGTCGTACTCCAAGGTCTCTTCATGAGTTTACTAGAGATCACCCAAATCTCATAGACTGCGACGTTAGACAGTCTAACTCATATAGGTGTGTTCTTTCAAAGAATGTTCTGCAGGACAACATCTTCGCTAATACAAGCCAACAGAACACATTAAGGCACAAAGCCAACCTGCCTTACAGCATTTGAGAGTATTGCATCTTTACTTAGAGAGGGTCAAAGGTTACTCTCCTCAGTTCACCAATGGCTTGTTCTTCCCAGGACCTAATTCACGGGATCTCCGATCACATAGACTGGGTTTCCACCATGGCAACTTTATTCGGGTCTCATACCCATCTCTCTCGATGCGATTTCTATCACATTACGTGGTAGTCCCTTGGTAAAAGGATCTGCCAGATTTTTATCTGTTGAAATATAAGTCACGCTTATAACTCCGGAGTTTCTCAACTTTCTGACAGACTTCAATCGTCTTTTGACATGTCTTGATGACTTTCCATTATCCTTAGAACTCGTCACTTTAGCAATCACTGTCTGATTGTCACAATTCATAAGGATAGCTGGTATTGGTTTCTCAACCACCGGCAAGTCCATCAAGAGTTCACGCAACCATTCTGCCTCAACGGTTGCTGTGTCAAGTGCAGCTAGCTCGGCTTCCATGGTTGACCTCGTCAAAATGGTCTGCTTGCATGACCTCCATGATACCGTACCTCCACCAATAGTAAAGACATAACCACTGGTGGCATAAAGCTCGTCTGCATCAGATATCCAGTTCAAATCACTATATCCTTCAAGTACTGCATGCTGACTAGAATAGTGAATTCCATAACTCATTGTACCTTGCAGGTAGCGCATAACCCGCTCAAGTGCATGCCAATGATCAGTCCCGGGGTTTGACATGAACCTGCTCAATTTGCTCACAGCAAACGAGATATCGGGCCTTATTGCACCAGCAAGATACATGAGTGAACCGACAATCTGAGAGTATCTCAATTGGTCTAAACCAATTCTCTTGTTCTTTCGCAGTGTCACACTGGGATCATAAGGTGTTGGAGAAGGTTTGCACTCAGAGAAGCCAAATCGCTTCAAAACCTTTTCAACATAGTGAGATTGCGAGAGAGTAATCCCACCATCTACCTTAATCAGCTTGATATTTAGAATCACATCAGCTTCTCCCAGATCTTTCATATCAAAACTCTTTGATAGAAAAGACTTGACTTCATTGATCACATCAATGTTTGTGCCAAATATCAATATATCATCAACATATAAGCACAATATAACTCCTTCGCCCCCACCACAGCGATAATATACACACCTGTCTGCCTCATTAATGGCAAAGCCTGCAGACGTTAGAGTCGTGTCAAACTTCTCATGCCACTGCTTTGGTGCTTGCTTCAGACCATACAGATATTTCAATAACTTGCACACCTTGCTTTCTTGACCCTTTACTACAAATCCATCAGACTGTTCCATATAGATTTCCTCGTCCAGCTCTCCATTAAGAAAAGCTGTCTTTACATCCATCTGATGAACAAGGAGACCATACGAGGCAGCCAAAGAAAGTAGTACTCGAATAGTGGTCATTGTAGCAACAGGTGAGTAAGTATCAAAGAAGTCTTCTCCTTCTTTCTGAGTATAGCCTTTAGCCACAAGCCTAGCCTTGTACTTTTCAATTGTACCATCAGGCTTGAGCTTCTTTTTAAACACCCACTTACAACCCACAGGTTTGCATCCATAGGGTCGATCAGTGACTTCCCACGTACCATTTGAAAGAATGGAGTCCATCTCATTATGAACTGCTTCTTTCCAATCATCTGCATCTGGAGATGCAAATGCTTCTGCAATGGTAGTAGGAGTATCGTCCACAAGGTACACAATGAAATCATCACCAAAGGATTTTTCAACCCTTTGTCTCTTGCTCCTTTTAGGAGCATCATTGTCATCCTCCTCTAGGACAATTTCATGTGGCTGTTCAAAACTCTCAATAGGTGTACTATGTTCAGGAGTTATCTCAGAAGAGTATCTAGAATTGCTATGAATGTCTTTCATTGGAAATATATGTTCAAAGAAAGTAGCATCACGTGATTCCATAATAGTATCAACATACACATCAGGAACTTCAGATTTAACTACTAAAAATCTATATGATATGCTACACGAAGCATATCCAAGAAAGACACAATCCACTGTCCTTGGACCAAGCTTGCGCTTTTTATTAATTGGTACATTGACTTTCGCCATGCACCCCCAAGTGCGCAAGTATGAAAGTGATGGTTTTCTCCCAACCCACTTCTCATAAGGGGTTTTCTCTTCTTTGCCCATAGGAATTCTATTCAGAACATGACATGAAGTCAGGACTGCCTCCCCCCACCATGCCTTAGATAAACCACAAGTGTCTAACATGGCATTCACCAGGTCAGTCAACGTACGGTTTTTCCTTTCAGCAATCCCGTTTGACTCGGGTGAATAGGGAGGAGTCCTCTCATGAATAATGTCATGTTCTGCACAGAAATCGTCAAAGACTTTGGGAAAGAACTCGCCACCACGATCTGATCTAAGACGTTTGATCTTTCTCTCTAGTTGGTTTTCAACTTCAGCCTTATAGATTTTAAAGTAGTCTAAAGCCTCATCTTTAGTTTTTAGCAAGTATACATAGCAAAATCTAGACGCATCATCAATCAATGTCATGAAGTATCTCTTACCACCCTTTGTCAACACACCATTCATCTCACAAAGATCAGAATGTATGAGTTCTAGAGGTGCCAGGTGTCACTCCTCAGCAGCCTTGTGAGGCTTTCGAGGTTGCTTCGACTGCACACAACTATGGCACTTAGAACCTTTGACTATGGTGATATTCGGAATTAAACTCATGGTTGCAAGCCGAGACATAGAGCCAAAATTAATATGACACAAACGAGAATGCCAAATACTCGTAAGATCATCAACATTAGCGCAAATATGGTTCACAGACTTATTATTGAAATCTAACACAGAAAAGCGGAACAAGCCTCCGCAGTCATAGCCTTTACCAATAAATTGTCCAGACTTAGACACAACTAATTTATTGGACTCCAAAACTACCTTGAACCCATCTCTACACAGAAGGGTTCCGCTAACGAGATTCTTGTGTATAGAAGGGACATGATGCACGTTCTTCAGATGCACGATCTTTCCCGAAGTAAACTTCAGATCCACCATGTCAATACCATGAACAGAAGCATGTGACCCATTCCCCATTAGGACGGAAGAATCCCGGGCAGCCTGATAAGAAGAGAACAAGTTAATGTCAGAACACACATGAACATTAGCACCAGTATCAAGCCACCAACTAGGTGATTGAAATACTGAGAAGATGAAAGGTAAATTACCATACCCTTTGTCTTCCTCATTGCTAGCGATCACTGTGTTGACATTGCCCTTTTTGCCACGGCGATCCGCTCGATCAGGACAATCCTTGGCAAAATGACCCGTCTCGCCACATGCGAAACATGTCAGTTCAGCCTTGTTCTTCTTCTTCTTGAAGTTGGTGGTTTTGTTGGGCTTGTTAGATTTTGACTTTCCTTTGCCCTTGTTGTGGTTCTTCTGAACCATGTTGGCGCTGGAGTGGCCCTCGCCTCCTTTAGATCTCGTGTCCTTAGCCCGAGCTTTCTCCTCAACATCCAGAGACGCTATCAGATTTTCAACTGATATCTCCTGTCTCTTATGTTTCAGAGATGTGGCGAAGTTCCTCCATGTAGAAGGCAACTTTGCAATAATGCACCCAGCCACAAATCGGTCAGGAAGGACTATCTTAAGGTGGTCGAGCTCCTTGGCTATACACTGTATTTCATGAGCTTGCTCTACAATAGAGCGATTATCAACCATCTTATAATCATGAAAGCTCTTCATGATATACAGGTCACTGCCAGCATCCGATGCACCATACTTGGTAGTAAGTGCATCCCATAACTCTTTCCCGTCTGTATACTGAATATTCGCATCAACCAGACGGTCAACAAGGGCGCTAAGAACGGCTCCCGTAAAAATAGTATTGGCATGGTCATACTCTTTCTCCTATTCAGGAGTCAGTGGACCCTCAGGTCTGCCTTTACTAACATGGAAGACATTCATAGCAGTAAGCCAGAGCGTGACCTTGACTTGCCATCTCTTAAAGTGCATACCATTGAACTTTTCTGGCTTGAGCGCATCGGCAAAAGCAGCCATAGAAAAACTAGGAAATTGTCTACAATAAGGTTTTTGGATTGTTGAATAATTAGACAAATTCCAGATTAAATTCCGAATATAAATCATGACAAAATCACAAGCACTGAAATAAAAAGTCAAATCAGATGATGCGTACTGATTAGACATACTGATAGATGGCGCGCGCCGGAATCAGCAGGGTCGACGACGTCGAAGTAGCAAAATCAGCAGGGTCGACGAGGTCAGAAGGTCACAAGCAGTCGCGTGAAGACGCTTCCCAAAAACCTTATTCGGCCTCTCCTGGTGCAGGATCTAGAAGGCGAAGGGTTCCGGAGACCTGCTCTCCTAATCGCAGATGCACCTCTGCGATCGGGATGAAGAGAACTGGAAGGCGGCTCAGCTGTGAAGAGAGGCGAAAGCGAACTGGGTTTATTTGGAGGTTGGCTGCCGGGCTCCTTTTATAGGGCCTAGTCCGTGACCCCTGGTCTTATCCGCCCACGAAAATCTCGCAATCAGTTGAGATTTTATAGCGATCGGTTAGGATAAACGTAACAGCCAGGAAACCAAAAAATCGAACGGCAAAAGGTAGCCGCGCCCCCGCAAGGCGAGGGGCCGGATTTCGGCGGCACGCGCATGTCGTGCGCCTGCGCCCTTCGCCCCGCCCCGGCCCGGCCAGGCGAGCGAGCGCGCGTGGCTCTCCACACTCTCTCCTCTCATCCATGACTTGGTGAGTGAGTGTGGCTTCCATATTTAAGCTAGCTCTACTCCACTAGAGCTAGCAATATGGTGCTATTGGTTCCACATAACCTCTAGCCATCCACTTGTATGGGCTTTTGAGATTTTCCTGGGATTTATTTGAATTTCTTAATTGGGCCAAGCCCATAAATCCTAACAAGATTTAGCCTTGAATAGGACCGTATGAAAAACAACTATCCATATGCTTGAATCTTGACTCGTGGGCTCTATTGGGTTTCAACTTAGTCTACCCCAACTTGCTTGGGACTAAAAAGCTTTGGTGTTGTTGTATTGGTGAAACTGTAAAACCATGGAATCAAACAAGTCATTCAATAGAGGTCTAGGGGGATTTTTTTATCTAACATGCAGGAGAGCTATTATCTCAGGTATTAGAATTTTCTGATTATCCAACATCCCATTTCTTTTCTTAGTTTTTCATATTATCAGATTCACTTGTGAGTTGTGATAACATGGTAAATAAGATGTATTGTAGATAGGAGAAATGATATGAGATTATTCCCACTAATGTGCCCCCAGTTTAACATTTCTCATAAAGATATTTTGTGGTAAAAGCTGCTATGAAGAGCTACACAGTCTGCTTCCTAAGAGCGAAAACAGAATGTGGTAAAATTTCAGTTGCGATCAGTTACTACTTGCTACACATGTTTGTTGATGACATGTCTTGTACATAAATGGTGACTCACCCCCCCCCCCCCCCAAAAAAAAGAGAGAGAGAGAGAGAGAGAAAATTTTGTATAAGCTCCAATATTATTCGCACTGTCAAGTTTTGTAGGTTGCCTTTAACAGGGTTAACAACTGTTTATGGGTCAGAAAAAGGTTGTAAGAAATCCAAAGAACCTGAAATGCATGAGAAGCTCCTCCAGGTATATGAAACAAATGCTTGAAAATCCAATGTTGTGTTCCACTACCTAAAATCCCACAACAAACAAAAGGAATATAACATAGTTGACCCTATCAACTTAACCTATTTTTCAGTAATAATCCTAGCCAGGATTTACCTCCAAGAACACCAATTCCTGCAGCATTAGAGGTTACATCAAACACCTTCAGTCACGACAAGTAAGCATTCAGAAAAGGAATAAACAGTTTATCATGAACTCACGGCACTGGCAAAATCACGGCACATGAAATGCTGGTCGGCGATGATGCGATCACCCAGTGCTTTGAGGCTCTTCACTGACATTGGCTTCTGATCGTGGATCTGAAGAAAGAATTGCACAGAGAAGGTAAGGTAGTACTACCGCCCGCGACATGAAAGTACACAGCATTAGCTCAAAGGAAAGGCTTACAGTGTCCCACCTTGCTGGCAATCCACACCGCGACGAGCGCGAATAGCTCGAGATTGCTGTCCCTCAGGGGCTCGAGGAGCCAGGACCTGACTACTCGGTCGCTTCGCGCGCCGCAGAACCCCATCTTCCTGCAGCAACAGTCGCAAGGGATGAGAACCGTCGTTCCCCAGAAAAGAAGGGGTGAATGCTCCTTTTAAAAATTAAGGGGTGAATGATGAATCACCTCGGGAGTGCCGGTAGGAAGCGTCCAGCGAAGAAGGTAAGCGCGGCGTACTTGACGATGGGCCGGAGGTCGAGCCTCTGCGAGGAAATCATGAGATGTAGCAACTGAGGTCTATCAGGGTTTTGAAGACGGGTTTGAGAACGGAAGGCTCACCATGGAGGCGTGGAGAAGGAACTGGAGGAGGTGGCGACGCCTGGATGAACTCGGCCACGCGCTCGCCGCCGCCGTGTTGTCGTCGTCCTCGACCTCCATTGTGGCGCGAGAGGCGAGCCGCCCCGCCAGCTAGCAGGAGTCGAAAGCGCAAGAGAAGCGGAGACGAAGGCCAAGCAGTGCGTGGGCGTCCGCGTACAGATCCAGAAGCGGCCCAAGTGGAAGAGCGAGGCCCACTCGACCAGCAGGCTCGAGCAGTTCTCCCTTGTACTATGGCCGAGGCCAATGTCCACTCGTGCATCAGACTCGAGCAGTTCTCCCTACATCAGGCTACCAAGCTGCGGCGACCAAAGATTTGAGCCCCAATTCGAAAAGTTTGCCACTTTGGCGTGAGTGTTTTGTGTTAGAAACTTATGCATTATCAGTTTTAATTTAATCCAAAAAATCAGTATAATGTATGTGACGACATGTATGTGCATGTGTGTACCACTAGTCGTATAAAACATGCACAATTATTGAAAACAGGAAGTACCCTGCGGAGGGACCGATGTTCAAGGCATCAGTGGTTCCATTCGCACGAGACATCTCGTGTGTATGTTCGATGTAGTCGTACACACTCGATGCAGGCAGATGTACGCAGTGCAGTCCCTCAAACGGCGCCGACGACGAAGAACCAGAGTGGATGAAGCGAGCAGTCGTGAGTACGCTCCCCAAAAACCTGATCATCCGCACACCCGTGCAAGTGTACCTCTGCGGACGACGATTTTAGAGGCCTGCTCTCACACTCTCTCTGTGGTTGCAGAAGGTGGGATGGGAATGGACTGAATGCAATGCGTCTGAGAGATTGTTCACGTAACTGGAAGAGCGTCCACCTCCTCCATATTTATACACGCGCAGAGAGATTGGAGAGGGGCAACGGAGAAACCGACGTACGTTACTAATCATAAGACAGGAAACGAACGGTCATCACTTCAGACAAAATGAGCAACCGTTAGGAATGATTATTCGGGGAAAAATTCGATCTACCACAGCCATGGCGGCAGCGGTCCTTCATCCTTTTCTCAACTTCTCAATAGTTCATCAATGGTCCACCTATTTAAGTCGATTGATTTGTCCCTTAAACTTCCAATATAATACTAAATTATTAGTACACCATATCATTAAAGTGAGATATTAGCATTGACTATTATTGAATATTAATTTTGGTCAAGGCCATTGTTGGGGGTGTGCTTCGTAGCCGAAGATCCTAAAGGAAGAAAACACCTTCGGAAGATCTCCCCAGAAGCAGCGTCGAAGCTTTTGTATAAAGCTTCAGCACAATGACGGATCTCACGACGAAGGGGCAAACCGACTTAAAGATGAAATGACTTAAAAACCCGTGATGTCCTGTGTCATTATTGTAGTTAATTGTAAAGGGCATATATGTAATTATACACAGGCTACGCCCTGTGCCTATAAATAGGTGAACAGTACCCCTGTACTGTTCACGCAATCTTGTAATCGCTGACGCATTACACTAGAATTAACGCTTTCTGCCAAGGCGAAGGTATAAATTTAATAAAATATATGAATAATGTTGTCTGTTTTTAGCATATCTCTTTCTAATGTTTTACAATTCATACTTCATTTTACATTATTTTAAAAGTTTGGTCACGAAGGTATGACCTTCGTGATATTCTGATCATGGCCTTCGTCCGAAGTTCATTAAACCCTTGGGGAGATAATGCTTCAGCGGACGAAGGACATTGACATTTAATATTCTATGTTGTCTTGTTCTTAATTTATAGCATTTGAGAACAAGTCCCCAACATTGGCGCCCACCTCCGGTGAACTCACTTCCACTTTTTGAGCTAATGGCTTCGTTCAACAACCAAGCTGGAGCTGCTTCGGCTACGAAGCTGGTGCTCCCGATAACAGGCGGTTCATGCTCAGAGCCGGCCAACAAGAAGCAGAAGAAGGAGGCACAGAGAAGGGTACAGCATGTCGGGGTGTAGGGACCCTTCATCAAGTCAAGATGGTCTCACATCCCAATTACTTTATCCCAAGAGGACTTTCAGCTCAAGGATTACCCTCACAATGATGCTATGGTTATTTCTTGTGTTATCAAAGGATTTCTGGTCCACAATGTTCTGGTCGATACAGGCAGTGCAGCCGATATTATATTTGCTAAGGCCTTCAGACAGATGCAAGAGCCAAAGGATAAGATTCATGATGCTACACACCCTCTTTGTGGCTTCGGGGGAAGACAGATTGTAGCGCTTGGCAAGATCACGATGCCAGTAACCTTCGGATTTGTCAACAATACAAGGACTGAACAAGTTGTGTTTGATATTGTCGACATGGAGTACCCCTACAATGCAATCATTGGTCGTGGGACACTCAATGCTTTTGAAGCAATTCTTCATCCAACATATCTTTGCATGAAGATACCTTCGGATCAAGGACCCATTGCTATTCATGGAAGTCAGGAAGCTGCCAGAAAGGCTGAAGGAAACTGGACAGATTCAAAAGCAATCCATAATATAGATGGAGCCGAAGCTTGTGAGCAGTACAAGTATAGAAGGGAGAAGGCTGCTTCGGCCGATCAGCCGAAGCCCATGCTCTTATGTGAAGATATAGCAGAGCAGAAGGTGTTGCTGGGATCTCAATTGTCTGAGGAACAGAAGAAAAACCTAACAAGGTTTCTATTCAACAACAAAGATGTTTTCGCATGGTCCGCCAACGATCTATGTGGTGTCATCAGGGATGTCATTGAACACTCGCTCAATGTTGATCCATCCTTCAGACCCAGAAAGCAGAGGCTTCGAAAGATGTCTGATGACAAAGCCGAAGGTGCTCGGAATGAAGTGAAAAGTCTTCTCGATGCTGGAGTCATCAGAGAAGTAAAATATCCAGAATGGCTAGCTAACATTGTTATGGTGAACAAGGCCAATGGTAAATGGAGGATGTGCATTGATTTTACTGATCTCAACAAGGCTTGTCCGAAGGATGAGTTTCCATTACCGAGGATAGATTCTCTAGTAGACGCAGCAGCTTCGTCAGAGCTCATGAGTCTACTAGATTGTTATTCAGGCTACCATCAAATCTAGATGAAGAAGAAAGATGAGCCAAAAACCAGCTTTATAACCCCCAGTGGAACATATTGTTACCTTCGGATGCCTGAGGGGCTCAAGAATGCTGGAGGAAGCTTCAGCAGAATGACAGCCAAAGTCCTTCATTCTCAGATAGGCAGAAATGTGCTAACATATGTTGATGATATCATAGTAAAAAGCACGAAGCAAGAAAATCACATTGCTGATCTACAGGAAACATTTGCTAACTTTAGGCAAGCTGGCCTGAAGTTGAATCCAGAAAAATGTGTCTTCGGAGTAAAGAAGGGAAAATTCCTTGGTTGTCTGGTTTCGACAAAGGGAATCAAAGCTAATCCAAATAAAATCGAAGGTATTCTTCAGATGGAACCGCCGAGCACAAAGAAGGGGGCCCAACGGCTGACAGGAAGACTGGCATCCTTGAACCGATTCATATCTAGATTAGCAGAGAGGAATTTACCATTCTTCGAAGTGCTGAAGTCAGCCGAAGTCTTTCAATGGGGACCAGCTCAGCAGAAAGCCTTCGAAGAGCTGAAGCAGTATCTGATAGACCTAACGACGCTAACTCCACCCGCGCCAGGGGCTCCTCTACTGTTGTATGTGGCAGCTTCGCACTCTGCAGTAAGTGCAGCACTTGTCCAGGAGAAGCTTGAAGGACAAACTAAAAAGCAAGCTCCAGTGTACTTTGTTTCCGAAGTCCTCAGTTTATCAAAGAAAAATTATACAGAGTTGGAGAAGGTGCTATATGCTGTCTTAATGGCCTCCAGGAAGCTTCGGCATTACTTTCAAGCATTCCATATAATTTTTCCTTCATCACAACCTTTGAAGAATATTATGAGAAACAGAGAAGCTACTAGAAGGATTGGAAAGTGGGTTGCGGAACTCAACGAGTTCACCATTGATTATGTACATAGATCCTCGATTCAGTCCCAGGCGTTAGCAGACTTCATCGCTGACTGGACGCAAGGGGCTCAGGAGGAAGAAGCAAGTAAAGATGTCGAAGCCTGGACAGTGTTCTGCGACGGTTCCTGGGGAACCTTCGGGGCAGGCGCAGCTGCTGTTTTAGTTGCACCTTCCAAAGTCAGAACATGCTATGCAGTGAAACTTGATTTCAGCTGCACAAATAATATTGCTGAATACGAAGCTTTGCTTTTGGGCTTCGGAAGTTAAAGGCAATGAGAGTAAGAAGGGCGGTTCTCAAAACAGATTCCCATGTTATTTCTGGTCATATTGACAAGAGTTGTAAAGCAAGATATCCAAAGCTTGAAAAATACTTGGATACAGTTCGAAGGCTTGAAGCTTCATTCGAAGGGTTTTCTGTCAAGAATATCCCACGAGGAGAAAATGAGCACGTTGATCTGCTAGCTAAGTCAGCGGCACAGGGGCTGCCTTTACCTTCAGAAGTATTCTTCGAGACAATAAGAGCACCTTCGGTGGAACTTCTTGAAAGAGCAGTGCTCAATATATCTCCTGTTCATAGTGAAGATTAGAGAACTGAGATTATATCCTTTCTCCAGGGCAATTACCTTTCAGATGACGAAGCATATAATAAGAGAATAGAGGCAAGAGCCCGACCATATGTAATGAAAGAAGGGGAGCTATACAAACATGGAGTCTGCTCTCCATTGCTTAAATGTTTATCTAGAGCTGAAGGTATAGAATTGATGAAAGAAATACACGCAGGCCTGTGTGGATCTCACATCGGATCTAGGCCCTTGTTGGGAAAAGTCTTTTGTCAAGGGTTTTATTGGCCAAAGGCAGCTTCAGATGCAGCGGAATTAGTTCAAAAGTGTGAAGGTTGTCAAAAATGTGCAAGAGATAAAAAACAACCTTCATCCCTGACTTAGTTAATACAACCCACTTGGCCGTTGCAAAGGTGGGGCCTTGATTTGCTAGGCCCACTTCCACCAGCACAAGAAAATTTAAGATATGTTGTGGTGGCAGTAGAATATTTTTCCAAATGGATTGAAGCGAAACCTTTAGCCACAATAACCTCAGTCACTGTTGTAGGAAACGGGTGACGCCTAAGAGGGGGGGGGGGTGAATTAGGACTTCTAAAACTTTTACTAAACTAGGCCACAATTAAATCCCTAGAGCAAAACCTATGCAAATAATCAAAACTAGAATGTGCAAACTAGGTTTTGTCTAAGTGTTGCTATCTCTACCGCAAAAGGCTAAGTTTCAATCTATACTAAATAAGTATGACTACAAGATTGAAACTTAAATGCTTAATATAAATGCGGAATGTAAAGAGCTAAGTAGAGAAGCAAACTCTCGTGGATGACGCCGGTATTTTTACCGAGGTATCCGGAACCACGCAAGGTCCCGACTAATCCTCGTTGGTGCCCCTACGCAAAGGGAAGCCCACGCGAGGGCCAAGCACCACGGTCGAGTAACTCCGTAGAGAGCCGCGGGCCTTCTCCACGCGCAAGTGGTGCTCCGCTTCCGGCTCCTCTCGGACGCTCCCCGCCGTCTCCACTATCGAGCTTCCGGCCGAAACGCCGCGGGCCTCGTTCCCTCCGGTACACGGTGGCGGCCGTGACACAAACGCGGTTGTCACGGTCTCGCAAGACTCTCGCCCCACTCGGTACAATTACAACGACTCACGCAAGAGCCGAGGGGTTGTGTGGTTTTACAAAACTCACTCAACTAACTAGGATTCACCTAGAGCAAGCGCTAAAGCGGTCTAACTAACCTAAGCACTTCGCAAAGCACCTACGCTAATCACCGAGTGATTCTACTAAGCACTTGGGTGTTTGAGCTCTTGGAAATGAGCACTATATGCCTTGGTATGTTGCTTGGGCTCTCACACTTGAGAATGGCCGGTTGGGGTGGTATTTATAGCCTCCACACCCCAAACTAGCCGTTGGACAGAAAGCAGCAGCTTTCTGTCGTCGGGTGCACCGGACAGTCCGGTGCACCACCGGACATCTACTGTGCAGTGTCCGGTGCACGCCACGTCAGCCGACCGTTGGCACCTGTAGCAGTCGACCGTTGGATCCGACCGTTGCCTTCTGCCCATTGGCACACCGGACAGTCCGGTGCACACCGGTCAGTCCGGTGCTACAGCCAGAGAGTGCCTGTCTGTGGCCTCTCTGCGTAGACTGTCCGGTGCCTCACCGGACAGTCCGGTGCACACCGGACACCGATGTCCGGTGCGCCACCAGGCGCTGGCTGACAGCCCTTATCTTTGGATTTCTTCTCTGATTTCTTCGGGCTTCTTTGTTCTTGAGTATTGGACTCCTATGCATCTTTTTATGTCTTCTTTTGAGGTGTTGCATCCTCATTGCCTTGGTCCAATTCTCTTCGCATCCTGTGAACTACAAACACAAACACTAGAAAACTTATTAGTTCACGGATTGTGTTGTTCATCAAACACCAAAACTCAATTAGCCAAATGGCCCGGGGTCCATTTTCCTTACAATCTCCCCCTTTTTGGTGATTGATGACAACACAACCAAAGCAAGCAAATAATACAAGTATTTGAGTGAAAATACGCAATCTATTTGCTAAGATGCATGATTGTCCCCACAATGTGATATTATGGACTTAAGCCTCCCCCTAACTCCATAATTCACTTACTTCCTATTTTTGGACCAAATAACCAAAACCACTTGAAAAGCCATTTGTAGATATAAAATTTTAAATTGGTGGTGTTTGGTGTTTGATATAGTTTTCATTGCTTTGGTCCCTAAACTTCTCCCCCTTTGGCATCAACCACCGAAAAGGAAGACATTAAAAGCATGTAGGAAGTAAATAAAAGCTTGCCCTCATCAAGAATTGTATCAAATGATATCACTAGAAGGATATTAAATTAAACTATGTGAATGATACTACTTGAAGGGGTCCTCAAAAGATTACTCCCCCTAAATGAGTGTTCTCTTTAGAAAGAAGTTTCTCCCCCTTTTTAGAGATGAAGAAATACTCCCCCTGACAGAGATCCTCTTCTTAGGAAAAAGCATGTGAAAATTAGAGGTGCAAGACATGATTTGAAAAGACTAACTTCCCTTATGCATAGGTAACAGAATATGAGTTAACTACTTATGCATTTTTGCAACATGGAAGCATATGATATGAAATATAGTCTAATCAAATATTGGAGAAGACATGTAAATGATACTGAATGTAGTCTCAAAAGATACCAATTGAAGATCAATGGCGAGCTTGAGAGACATGAGAGTTCTTGGAGATTTTGCAGTGGAAGATTGTTGTCTTTTTCCGGGGACTTCATTTTCCTTACAATGAGACTATCACATGAAATAGACTTGAAAAGATGTTAGTCTCAAAGTGTTAGATTATAGAGTAACCTCCCCCTAAAGGTATACAAGTTTTGAATACTTGTAGGAGACATGCACTTGATTTGATATCAAGAGGGGCAAATTATCTATAATCCAAACTTTGGCACATATAAGTTAAATGATACACTTTGTAGAAATCAAAATTTTCAATTGATGCATCATTTACTATGGAGTGATATAGAAGCTATGTGCCGTGCTTAAATAAACATTTTAAGCCATGTAGGTTTGCTTAAGTATATGAATTAAAAACAAGCAATCCTACCATATGATTTACCTAGTATGCATGATTTTAAACAAAAGTACATAACAAATGTAATACTAGGCAAGAAAGGTAAACTAGATAAAAGATAAATAGATACGCATATCTAAAAACGAGAAATATAATAAAACTAGTTACCTTAGTCATGGGTGGGAAATTTGGGTCCAAAATTTTCACTAACCCACTTGGCAATAACCTTGATCCAATATGATGTATTCCATGATATACATCCCAATTTAGCCAAGTCTCCAAATTTCCCGAAGACCTTCGGTCCACTCACTTCCCTTTTGGGATCCAAACCTTCTTGGTGCTTTTCATGGTTGAAATTATCTCCTTTGGCACCCAGATGCGTTTGGCCCCCTTTCCTTTGTTGGCTTGCTTGTTGGCCTTGATTGCTATCACCTTTCCGTTCTTTTTCTTCTTGATCAAATATGGTGTAGCATCCTTTTTGTTCACCTTTTTGATGTAGGTGTTGGAGATTTTGCTTGATGGCTTTTGCTTGAGCTTTTGCCTTTGTTTATCCCCGGTCATCGCCTTGCATTGGAAAGACTTGTGGCCTTCCTTGTGGCATAGCCTACAAATCACAGTTTCTCCCTCTACAGGCTTGTTCACTCCCGCAGTGGTGTTATCCTGTGGAGGTCGGATTTGTTTGGCTTTGCCTTTCTTGTCATACAAAGCATTGCCAAGGCGAGCCACTTCTTGCTTTAATTGTTCATTTTCCTTTGCAACCTCATCTGAACATGTCTCTACAACAATATTCTCAACAACGACTTGGTTGCAGGGGTTAGAATCGTCAATTAAATCAAAGCAGGAAGTAGAAGCATCTTTCATAATTATTTTAGGTATTTCAACTAAAGATGCTGCTGGGGTGCTACCAATGTTTTCTAACTTAGTAGTTAGCTCATTATTGTGTATGCTAAGAATTTCCATTTTCTCTAGCAAATTTTCAATAGCTTCTTGGGAGCTAGCTAACTTAGCCTTAAGTTTTTCATTCTTTTTAATAAGGCTATCATCGGTAGCAGTGGATGGAGCACTAGATTCTAATAGCTCAATTTTAGTTGATAGCTCACTATTTAAGTTTGCAAAAGTTTCAAATTTTTCTAGCAAACCTTTGTAATCATTTTGAGAGCTAACCAACTTATTTTTCAAGGTTTTAAGTTGAGCTTTTTGCTTAGTGCAAACATCCTGGAAAAATTTTACGGCTTCCGCAAGCTCTTCTAGAGAGGCCTTTCCCTCACCTTCATCATCACTACTACTTTCATCACTAGAGGATGGAATGCTTTTGTTACCTCTTGCCATAAGGCATTTGTGTGATGACCGTGATGATCGTGACGAGGACCGGTGGCTGCGCGTCCTTGGAGGTTCATCTTCACTTGAAGAATCATCCCAAGTTCTAACACTTGTGAGCGCCTTGCCTTTGCTCCTCTCCTTTTTGGGTTTGGCCATATTTGGACAGTTGTCCCTAAGGTGGCCCTTCTCCCCACATGCGAAGCATCCTCTCTTCCTTTGCTTTTTCCTGTCAATGTTAAAGAGAAGATCCTCGACCTGCAGGGGCACACCCATTAGATTAATCTTGCGGATCATCCTCATTACCTTTCCGACGCGTCGGATTGTTTCTTCGTCCTCGGAGGATGATGTGCATGGTTGATTATCTTCATCATCATCACTTTCTTCTTTTTCCTCTTCTTCACTTGAGGAACTTGGAGTGGGAGCCTTCTTTTTGCCCTTCCTTTCATCACATGCAAAAGCATATGGTCTTGAGGAAGTTGGCTCCTCTCTCCGACTCATTTTTCGCGACATCTCAAAAGCCGCGATTTTCCCAATCACAATGGTCGGGGTCATGTTGCTCAAGTCCTCCATGTTGTGAAGGATGGTGATGATGCTCCCATATCTTTGTTGTGGTAGCAGGGAGATAATCTTCCTCACAATGTCTGCATCACCTAGCTTATTAATGCCAATAGAGTTGAGCTCATTGATTATTAGATTCAAACGAGAATACATGTCTCTAACAAGCTCATCGTCTTTCATAGCAAAAGAATTATACTCATTTAAGACTAGGCAATGTTTTTGCTCACGAACATTGGATGTGCCGTCATGGAGCTCATGCAATTTTAGCCAAATCTCATTAGCAGTTTTCAAGGTAAATACTTGATTAAAAATATCCATGCTAAGAGATTCATACAAGCAGTTTTTGGCTCTAGCATTTAAATGAATTTCTTTTTCCTCACTCGTGGTGGGTTTTTCGGGATTCTTGATGGGTTTCATCCCGTCACGAGTGACTCTCCAAACACCTAGATCAACGGCCTCTAGGTAACAAGCCATTCTAGCACTATAATAAGGGAAGTTAGTGTCGTCAAAGTGTGGTGGCCTATGGGTATCCATCCCTTCCTCTAAAAAGCGTCGGCTCTTTTAGCGGTGAAGCTAAAGCGTTTCAAATGAGCCAAACCGGGCTCTGATACCACTTGTAGGAAACGGGTGACGCCTAAGAGGGGGGGTGAATTAGGACTTCTAAAACTTTTACTAAACTAGGCCACAATTAAATCCCTAGAGCAAAACCTATGCAAATAATCAAAACTAGAATGTGCAAACTAGGTTTTGTCTAAGTGTTGCTATCTCTACCGCAAAAGGCTAAGTTTCAATCTATACTAAATAAGTATGACTACAAGATTGAAACTTAAATGCTTAATATAAATGCGGAATGTAAAGAGCTAAGTAGAGAAGCAAACTCTCGTGGATGACGCCGGTATTTTTACCGAGGTATCCGGAACCACGCAAGGTCCCGACTAATCCTCGTTGGTGCCCCTACGCAAAGGGAAGCCCACGCGAGGGCCAAGCACCACGGTCGAGTAACTCCGTAGAGAGCCGCGGGCCTTCTCCACGCGCAAGTGGTGCTCCGCTTCCGGCTCCTCTCGGACGCTCCCCGCCGTCTCCACTATCGAGCTTCCGGCCGAAACGCCGCGGGCCTCGTTCCCTCCGGTACACGGTGGCGGCCGTGACACAAACGCGGTTGTCACGGTCTCGCAAGACTCTCGCCCCACTCGGTACAATTACAACGACTCACGCAAGAGCCGAGGGGTTGTGTGGTTTTACAAAACTCACTCAACTAACTAGGATTCACCTAGAGCAAGCGCTAAAGCGGTCTAACTAACCTAAGCACTTCGCAAAGCACCTACGCTAATCACTGAGTGATTCTACTAAGCACTTGGGTGTTTGAGCTCTTGGAAATGAGCACTATATGCCTTGGTATGTTGATTGGGCTCTCACACTTAAGAATGGCCGGTTGGGGTGGTATTTATAGCCTCCACACCCCAAACTAGCCGTTGGACAGAAAGCAGCAGCTTTCTGTCGTCGGGTGCACCGGACAGTCCGGTGCACCATCGGACAGTCCGGTGCACCACCGGACATCTACTGTGCAGTGTCCGGTGCACGCCACGTCAGCCGACCATTGGCACCTGTAGCAGTCGACCGTTGGATCCGACCGTTGCCTTCTGCCCGTTGGCACACCGGACAGTCCGGTGCACACCGGTCAGTCCGGTGCTACAGCCAGAGAGCGCATGTCTGTGGCCTCTCTGCGCAGACTGTCCGGTGCCTCACCGGACAGTCCGGTGCACACTGGACACCGATGTCCGGTGCGCCACCAGGCGCTGGCTGACAGCCCTTATCTTTGGATTTCTTCTCTGATTTCTTCGGGCTTCTTTGTTCTTGAGTATTGGACTCCTATGCATCTTTTTATGTCTTCTTTTGAGGTGTTGCATCCTCATTGCCTTGGTCCAATTCTCTTCGCATCCTGTGAACTACAAACACAAACACTAGAAAACTTATTAGTTCACGGATTGTGTTGTTCATCAAACACCAAAACTCAATTAGCCAAATGGCCCGGGGTCCATTTTCCTTACAACTGTTCAGAAATTTTTCTGGCAAAATATTGTTTGTCGCTTTGGAGTGCCGAAGGCCATTACTGTGGACAACAGAACATAGTTTGATGCTGAAGCTTTCAAAGAGTTCTGTGAGCAAATTGGCACGAAGATTCATTTTGCATCAGTCAGGCATCCGGAGTCAAATGGACTTGTTGAAAGAGCTAATGGCATTATAATGACGGGAATAATGAAGTTAATCTTCAATCAGCCTACGGAAAAGTGGCCAGATGAATTGATCAAAGTGGTGTGGAGCCACAATACAACAATGTCAAGGTCAACAGGCTTTTCACCATTCAAATTACTGTTTGGTGACGAAGCAATAACTCCGGAAGAAGCTAAAGCAGGATCAATAAGAACAGTGGCTTCGGCAGAGGACGAAGCTGATTGTTCTGTGGCAAAAGATGCCTTAGAAGGGATCAGGCTTCAGGCTGTGGAGAACATCAATAAATATCAAGCCGAAACAATAAAATGGCGTGATAGAAAAGTTCGGTTAAAAAATATCAGGCCAGGTCACTTGGTACTACGGAGAGTTATCAACCCAGATACAGTAGGCAAGCTACAGTTGAAATGGGAAGGACCTTTTTCTGGTAGTATCTTCGTCAAGACCCGGTTCCTACAGATTAAAGGATATGGACGGCAACGACATTCCTAGATCTTGGAATGCGAATGAGTTTCGGCCATTGTTATTAAAACGTCGTTTAAGCGTCGTTTAAGCGGTAGAACGTGATTAGGATCTAAAACGTCCGCACGTTCTAAAAAACTGGTGTTAAACGTCCGTTTTGGACGTTTAAGCGTCGTGTAAGCGTTCTACGGATGTTCTATGACGTTTTAAGCGTTCTACGACGTTCTATGTGCTAGTGGGTCTTTCTGGACCTTTAGTCGCTCTCGCCAGCTACCGTCGTCCTTAGCCCAGCCGCTGCGCCGCAGAACGCGCGGAGCTCTCCCGGTCGCGCTTGCTACTGCCATCGGTCGTCCTCAGCCGCCCTCTAGGTACACCACCGGCCCCCGTCCTCCCTCCTCCCTCTTCCCTCCGCCCACAGGGCAGTGCGCCGCCGCTCCATTGCTTCACAGGCTAGTGCGCCGCCGCAGCTCCAGTGCTCCACAGGCCAGTGCGCCAGCCGCCACTGCTCCAGTGCGCCAGCCACCTCTGCTCTAGTGCTCCACACGCTACCTCTGCGCCAGCCGCCAGTGTGGCTGCCCAGTGCTCCAGCTGCCAGCCGCCAGTACCCATTGCTTCACAGACCAGCAGCTGAGGGACTAACCTGTAACCTCTACGCCAGCCACTCTGCCTCACCTCTGCGCCAGCCCCAAGATTTGTTGATTTTGCTCACATTGAATCAATCTCTATTTGCTGGCAGTGAATTTCAATTTCAACTAATGTATAAACTTATTCTATATTTGAAATTCTATGTCAAGTCTTAAAAGACGTTTCAACGTTCGTTTAAACGTTTAAACGTTGAAAAGTTGGTTCATAACGTTTTAACGTTTTACCGCTTTAATAACCATGGCTTCGGCGATATTATGTATAGCTTGATGTAATCTTTTTATTTTTTCCTATGGCACCCTTTTCCTTTCCGAAGGGGGAGAAAGGTTTTTAATGGGGCCATAGCATGTAATTTCCCTTTTTCTTATTTCAGCTCTACAAGAGCAGTATCCCCCAATGATGTAAATGTAAAAACTAAGCTCGCACCATCGAGTGCAAAGAAAAAAGAAGAAACAGGGAGAAGCTCGAAAGACGTCCTTAAGGGGATGCAGAGCACGACGAAGCTATAAAAAGTCGTTCCTAAGGGAGCGCAGCGTAAGTTTTTTGCTCAAAAGTCGTTCCTAATGGAATGCAGAGCTTACAGCGAAAAGTCAACGCTGGTTCCGCCGAAATATAAGGCGAAGCGCGAAAAGTCAACGTGATACCGCCGAAATAGAAGGCGAAGAAGTTCAAAAGACGTTCCTAAGGGAATGCAGAACTTACAGCGAAAAGTCAGCGCTGATACACCGAAAAATAAACGGTGAAGCCGAAAAATAAACGACAAAGAGACTTTGTTTATTCCTAAGGGAATGAAGGCTATGGTTGTTGCTTCGTATATGCGTTTGGACATTCATTTGCACGGTACATTACATCATAACATTTGTATTCATAAACATTCATTTAGACATACGTAGGATCATCATTATCATAACACAGACAGTTGCTTCGGCTCTAAAGATCAGGCTTCGGTAAAAGAGAAAAAGAAGCAGTTTTCATGCTTCGCTGTGTACGAAAAGAAGGGAAGGTGTTTTTCGCCTTCGGCTCAAAAATGCTAATTTCGTTCACATCAAAGCACTTCATACATTTATGGGAAGGTAGGAATATATTATAAGGTACAGACAAAGTTCATCAAGTAAAATTTAATTACATTTACAAAAGTTATTACAAAAAGTTTTTAGAGCTTTTTCTACAGTCATCTATCCAAACTTCATCAGTACTCATCAAGCTTCAGCTTCGGCATAGTCATCCATTAAAGCTTTGGCGTCATCTTCTTACTCTTCAAGCTTCGGCTTCGTCATCCTACACGAATTAAAGTATTGTAAGCAAAATTCAAGTTCGAAGGAAGAGGTAAGTACAAGGTATGATTTTGTTACCGGCTTAAGATGACTCCGAGCTTCGTCACCAGCTTTGTCTCGTCCACCCTTTGTCCATACCACCTTTATAAATTTATTTGCTATGCTTCGGGCAAGGTTGGGGATATCATCCAGATCTGCTGGTGATAAGCTAAAATTGGGTCTATTGATAATTTTTCCGTGCTCGCAGCCAGATTTCAGGAACGCAGCAGCAGTGCCCTGAGAAGCTACCAGGGCACAGAAATCACCATGTCCAGCAATAACATCATCAAGGTCATCAATTTCACCTTCGATGTGTTCGAAGGCTCCTGGTAAATCTTCAGCCGAAGGAGTAAATTTTTCGCTGCTGGCCCCGACCGAATAGAAGACCTGCTTCAGCCGTCGAACACATCGACTGCTGAATTCCAAACATTTATTTTGAAGGCTTGTTAATGATTTTTGCAAATCTGAAACCTTCTGGACTTCGGCCTCAAATTTTTCATTAAGCTTCTATTTTTCTTGTTTGAAACTTTCTGACTGACAGAGAAGCTTTGTATTCAGTTCTGCTATTTTAGCTTCAGCTTCTGCCAATAAGCCTTCGGTCGTATGAAGCTCGAAGTCTTTCTTTTCAAGAGCAGCAGATTGGTCTTTTATTTTGCCTTCTAAATTTTTGATTATAACCTCGTGTTTTTTGTCTTCCAAATCTTGCTGTATTTTTAAAGCTTTGCTCAGCAACATACTCTGTACATAAACAACCTTTGTTAGAAAACATCTTTGTTATTACAAACGATAGAAAGTTAGAGAAAAGTTGTTTACCTTGAAATTAGAATAAAACAAACTACCGACGATGTGCTGTCGTCGGTAGCGGCTGATGTCTGTTTCGAGCTTCGGGAAACCAATACTCTTTGATAGAGTACCGATAACCTTCGCTCCGGTTTGATCCTAGATACAGCCCAGCTTTTCATCATCGATACCACCGAAGAGAAATGCCCCCGACCGATACCCGCAAGATATGGCATACTCTTTTAATTCTTCTTTTTCGGCCTTTGTTAGCTCTTGCCCAACTAAGTTTTGAAAATTAAAAATTTCATCTTCCGAAGTGTCTTCGGCTATTTCTTTCTTTTTCTCGGGCTCTGGGGCCGAAGTCTCTTCGGTAGCTGCTGCAGCTTCTTCTGCGGCCATGTCTAGCAGTATTTTATCAATATTTGCAATTGTGGTTTCTAACTCTATATCTTCGGTTGTGGTAGCTTTGGCAGTTGTAGCCTCTGAAGGTGCAGCTTCGGTAGCCGTTATGTCCTCAACAGCTGGCGCCTTCGGAGCTGAAGCTCTTGGTGGCATCTTTTCAATGGCTTCCGTCACTGTAATGATTCTTTGCTTTTTTGGCCTAGCGGCCTTCTTCGTTTTTGTGGGCTCCCTGTCCTTCTGAAAAAGCTTCGTCAGATGTGACCCTAATGGACTCAGCTTGATAGGCAACGATTCAGTCATTACCTTTAAAATTTCCTCCACGACGGTGGTAGAAGGTGATGCAGCAATTTCTTCTTCTTCTTCGCTAATTGCCTCCTGCTTCGGAGCTATAGCTTTTCTCTTCTTCGAAGCATCTGTTTTTGGCTCGGGCTTTGGTTTTTTCTTTTTCAATTGATCTTCATCATCTTTATTCAGAACATCAGCCACTTTCTTCCTTTTTTGCCCTTCGGTACCCTTGTCTAGCCGCTCGTAGTCGGGATATTCAAAGTCAATAACATCCATTACTCGGTTCAGTCTTCGCTTCGGACGGGTGCCGAAGGCCGCAGTCATCAACTGATCTTCTTTTTTAGAGTAATTGCCGAGTATTTCATTGCACATTACTTCGATCGTGTCCAGCCATTCTTGGCAAGGCACTTTGAAATGTCTCTTGAATTTGTAATGGTAAGGCAACCGAACAAGCTCCCCTACCTTCTTTTTTCCTTCAAGCTTCGGCATGGCCCACTCTTTCATAGTTGGGAATACTCTGAAGACCAAAAATTCTTGCACTAAGTCCCTAGTGTCGATGTGCTCCGCAATAACTCTAAATTCAGCCAGAGCAATTTGGGTCGGACCCTCTGGTGTCATGTTGCACGGAGGTCTGGTCTCTCCGAAGATCAATTCCAACGGACTCTGGACCAATTTCTCCTTATCTTCGTCAACTTTGACGTAAAACCACTCGGATTTCCAGCCAGCTGGCCACTTGCTACGGTAACTGATCACAGGAAATTTTGTAGTCTTGCGGTAGGCAAAATTGTAGCAGCCAAAGTTTTCATGTAGCCCATCTCGTCTAGCCTTGGTCTGGTAATGAAGCTCGTGCACTCGGCAAAAACCTTCGGCAAATGGTTCCACCCCTTGGCTTCGAAGGGCCCAAATATAAACGCTAAGCCTAACGATAGCGTTAGGAGTTAGCTGATGAAGGTAGATCTCAAACTTCTTCAGCACATCAGCAATCATCTTGTTCAAAGGGAATCTTAAACCAGCTTTAAAGAAACTTTTGAAGACCACTACTTCATCCTTTCCTGGCTTCGGAGTAGTTTCTTCTCCACCAAAGCGAATCAGCTCTTTCTTCGCTTCACTAAAATAGCCCAACTTCATCATCTTAGGCAAATCACCTTCAGAGATGGTAGATTTTCCGAAGTCCAGGTGGCTGGGTTTACTCGGCACTACACTGCTGTAATCATCTTCGGAATCAGTCTCCTCAACATCAGCCTGCTCTGCTTCAGCGGCAGGTGCATCCTCCGATGTTACCAGCCCAAACCGCTTCATCGCTTCGGAAATGGGAATAGTCTCAGTAGCTTTGGTTTCATCTCCCTCACGATCAACCCTGGCAATGGAGCGCACTCTCGCCAGTTGATTATGAATTTTTTGAAATTTTTTGAAGTTGTTGACTTTTTTAATTTTTCCGAAGCTCTTCCTCTTGTGACGAAGCAGAATCAAAAGCGACGCTTCGTTTGAGCACGATGATCAAGCTTCGGCTATGGTTAAATTTTTGGCAGCAAAACAGTGCAATAGCAATGAATGCTGTGGTAACTTCACACCTACCCGTCTGTTTATATAATGCCGCAGGTGGGAAGGTGAATCGTCAAGGCCTTCCACACCGGATAAACAGCCACCTGCACTCGCTGAACGGTGGGCCACAGGGTCCGGGAAGGTGAATCGCTAGGGCGCGCGCAACTGCTGCAAGATAGGGCCACCTCGCGCGCGGATTATTTTAATCGTTTCTCGCCAACGAGCTCAGGGAAGGTGTTTTTCGGATCTTCGGCATTCCGAATCCTAGAAGACTTTTTCACGGATCAAGCTCGTTACGATAAACGATCTAGCACCGCGAAGGGGCTACTGTTGGGGATGTGCTTCGTAGCCGAAGATCCTAAAGGAAGAAAACACCTTCATAAAATCTCCCCAGAAGCAGCGTCGAAGCTGTTGTATAAAGCTTCAGCACAATGACGGATCTCACGACGAAGGGGCGAACTGACTTAAAGATGAAATGACTTAAAAACCCGTGATGTTCTGTGTCATTATTGTAGTTAATTGTAAAGGGCATATATGTAATTATACACAGGCTGCGCCCTGTGCCTATAAATAGGTGAACAGTATCACGCAATCTTGTAATCGCTGACGCATTACACTGGAATTAACGCTTTCTGCCAAGGCGAAGGTATAAATTTAATAAAATATATGAATAATGTTGTCTGTTTTTAGCATATCTCTTTCTAATGTTTTACAATTCATACTTCATTTTACATTATTTTATAAGTTTGATCACGAAGGTATGACCTTCGTGATATTCTGATCATGGCCTTTGTCCGAAGTTCATTAAACCATTGGGGAGATAATGCTTCAGCGGACGAAGGACATTAACATTTAATATTCTATGTTGTTTTGTTCTTAATTTATAGCATTTGAGAACAAGTCCCCAACAGCCACATATTAATCCAACATTCTGTAGCTTGCTCTATGTTCTTTTTTATTTATCATGTTTTAGTAAAAATATAAACTAGCCGGTGACAAATATTCGAGAACGAGGTAGTATATATGGCTGCCATAAAGATATTTCTCAAACAACCAGGCAAGAGCCAAGGAAGAACACGTATCACTCTAGACCAATTCCTGTCTCGTCACCAGAAGTGTTCTTCCCCTTGCTACCTCAGCATGGTTAGTGGTTGTGGAGGGGTTGACCTGAGCTGATACCCCATTTGAAGATAGGAAGGGCCTACTACCAACGATTTGCCATTCTTTGACACCAATAAGCAGCTTGCATCATCTGATAGAGGTGTTATCTAACGTCTCCTGCAAAATTATAATGCGCCTAACTTTGCCTTATGATGTCATGGTGGATGAAAGGCGGTATCTGTCTTCTGCAACGCTAGCTCTACAACGCGATATATACGAACTAAAACATGGATTAATGGAGCTTTCAGAAGGATAAAAAAAGGAGGCAACTTGTTCATGACTTCATGTCTTCATGAGCTGCTTTCTGTGAGCTGATGCGTTGATGTGATTGTGAGAGGGGTTTAGACACGCAATTTTCATCAGCGAGAAAGCCTTTTTGCACTGAATGGACTTTAACTATCATTATTATTGAGGCTGGGACGTAATTTGGAAACCTTATCTTGTTCTTATGCATACCGTCGGTCGGCGCACTGCTCTTAGTGATCCAATGATTCCGCTGTTTCTCTCGAGTATGATCTTTGACCCATATGAATAAGTCTCAGTAGGCGTTAGGTGATCCATGATGTAATATGATTGGTCTTTTTTTTATGCTGCTCGCTAAGACTGGCCTTCATGGAGTTATCGAGTGGAAACGCCGTAATAGTCGAGCACGGTTCAGTTAGCTGTTCATTAAATAAATCCCTTGGTGTTTATAATTACTCTTGGTACTGGAGAGATTCTTCAGGGATCTCTTGTTTAGGACCTGCTCCATACATTAATCAGGCTGTGAAACATCTGAATCGGGACCCCTGGTCTGGTCCAGGGTTCACACATTGTATGTGCCTCCTAGTCTAGATTCAGGATGGACATGATTTACGTGCATAATGATCTTCTGAATAGAATTAAAGGACCGAGCAAGTGACCAGAGATGGTGCCAAATCTCACGACGAGTGCACACGCTAACTGATGGCTAGATGTACTCTAAAAGTTCAGAGAAGAAGAGGAACAACAAGAGAAAGACTCACAAAATGCTTAGTAAAATAGATCTCTTTGGAGTGCAATACCAGATCCTCATGTATGAACTGAATACCACATCTCCCGGTATGATAATTCAGTCCAACAGTTTTTAGCACGAACAATTTTTAGAGAAAATTTCAAAAAATTATAAAACAGTGTCCAACAATTATGAAATTTGAACTATAGACTCACCGGACCATAAGAAAAACGCGCACCAAAAATCAGTTCAAAGTTCTAATGTGTTCATACCGGACCATTCGAATTTCATATCAGACCTTCGGTATTGACGAAATGTGCCTTGAAAAAATCGATCCAAAATTTAAAACTAACTCAAACCTGATCCAATTGATCTCAAACTTTGCATAAGGGTTCCTTGGGGTGTTGTTTTTTTTAGTAATATCTGGTAGGTGCTCTACCGATTCATTAAAATGGGGAGAAAATAGAATGTTCAGAGTTACAGATAAAAGGAAACTGGAACTTGGAGAATCAAACTGAAACTAGAAGAATCAAAAAGAAAAATAACAAGAAAGTTGGGGAACAAGCCGGCTAAGGTGCTAAAAGGTGAACTCCTCTGGCCATTCTTTCCAGCATTATGTCATTTCCGATCAGAATTGACAGTTCTTCAACTATGGAAATGGTTGTTGGAAGATGCGTCGACATCGCTCCTTCCAAAGATGTCAAGCCGTGTATGTCGCCAACTACAGGTGGAGTACGGTTGTCGCGTTCTCCATAACTACCGACCACCACTGCCCTATGCTTCTTACCGTCTGCAGCGTTACCGGCCATCCGAACCATTGTGTCACTTGTTTCCAAATAATACAAAGAGTAGATGGGATTTGCTTGGCCACCCCCTTCGATTAATTCGATCAGTTGTTGGTAATCTGTTTTTGAAGAAGCATCCACAGACCACAGGAACATTTTGCATTTGTTCTGTACCTTTATTTTCCAAATCGCTGCTAGCTCATCACAGGGAATGCTACCTACAAATTGCGCATTGTACGCTGACTTCGCTGAGTAGAGCCCATTTGAGCTGAGCTTCCATGATATGGAGTCCGGATCATTAGTGAGTTGTACTGCACGGATTTTGCGCGCCATATAATCAAGAATTGCATCAAACCATGACCAGTAGACAGCCTATGCAACCCTTTCATCCACCTGTTGTCTTGAACCGCCTGCGCCACTGTGAGATTCTTGCATCAGCCAATTTGAAACAAATTGGTGCCATTTCTCTAGGGGCCTGGCCTTGTAGCCAATCGTCATTCCAAAGTTTGAATTTTTTTACCCACTGCCGACCGCTATGGTTGTGCAAGCTCGGAATAGCTCTATGGTTGTGCAAGCTCGGAATAGCTTTAGTTCAGATTCGAAGAACTGCAGGGGTAAGTTAACCCATGGTTTGTTAGCCTGCTCCAATTTGTTGTAAAGATATTCTCATAGCACCAACAACTACAACAGGCAACTTCATAGATCTAAAATCCATCAATAAATATGAGTTTTCTAAATTTTGCTCTAAGGTCTAGTTTAGAAACTTAAATCCCCTAAATTCTCGGTAATCTCGGAGAAGATTTAAGTTTTCAAACTAACTCTAAAATATAATATATGCTTGCAAGAAATGTGCATAAACTATTCGGTAGAGATGACTTTTAAAGGACCTCGCACATATCCATCTAGTCAAAACCACTCCAAACTCGCTGGAACACAGGATCCATCAAAATATAGAACAAAATAGGAAGGAGAAGGAGAAAACCAAATCCAAAATCAAAAGCAAGCACTTTGAGCCACAAATTTAAGAGAAAGATTGCTTAGATTCAGCGCTCACAGAGGTCAAGCATGTTGTTAAAGTTACATAGATGATATGTGTTGGACGGCAAAATGACCGAGCGGATGGTCTGGCGCTGAGGCTGGACGGTCCGCGGTCCAGACGATCTGCACTGGTGGTACGGACGGTCCGCACGCGTACAGAATCAGTTAGGGTTCCGAGTTTCTTGTAGGATTTGTTACCTAAAACCGCGGATTTAGCTCGGGATATGGATTGAAACGGGTTCAAACCTCCCCTCTATATATATGGAGAACTACGGCCGATTAATCATCAACAATCAATACAATTCACATTTTTATCTTGTACATTTAGGAGTAGCTCCAGTTTACTTCTAGTTTAGCCTCTCAATCCTCATATTCTCCGCTTCTCTTCGGCTCTACATCGATTAGAGGTGTCTAGGTCGGCCTGCCGATCATAGACAAAGCCTAGGACCTTTCCTCCCCGACGGGATCCCTCCCGGGAGTGAAATCGAGGCGCTATCGGCGAACTCCGCCGCCCCTGCGCACGCGCGGACCGTCCGGCCTATAGGCGCGGACCGTCCGACTCGTCAGGCAGGAACGCCAGCCTCTATGCCAAGTCGCGGACCGTCCGACCCCTGGCCACGGACCATCCCTGCCTACGCAGAGCGCACCGCCGCTAGTTCTCACGCAGTGTGTCACACCCGGATTTAAGGAACAAAGCCGAGTGCATTTCATATATGCGCTAGAGAAGACAACACATATAATAACAGAGTGCATAGAGATAAATGTCAGAAATATCATAAATGTACTTATTACATAGCGGAAGTCTTACAAAAATAAATGATAAAATAAAGCGAACTAAATATTATTCTCTGGCACCACAAAGCTGACTGGGAGACGCAACCTAGATCAAGTCGAAAGCCTCAGTGTTAGGCGGCTCCTCTTCGACCACCTATTCTTCTCCTGTGGGGGGTGTGAGACAGCAAGAGTGAGCTCACATACGATCATAGCTCAATAAGTCATGGGGAATAATGTGCTTGAACTCACCAAAGGTGGAAGTTCAAGTGAAGTGTAAGACTGATCAACAAAATTGTCGGGTACCATAATTAGGGGTACCCCCAACGCTCCTAATCACGACTGGTAAACACCCTTTGACCAACTGACGGGCGCGGTTCAAGTCAAGGCTTCGTCTACCCAAGGGACGCGACCTCACCCGAGCCCAGCCTCGGGCTGGAGCAGTAGTCCAGATGAGTTCACACCTCGCCCGAGGGCCTCCTCAGGCAGCGGGCGCCTCCTCGGCTCTCCCGAAGCCCGGCTCGGGCAGGCTTCGTTGTGAAGCAACCTTGGCCGGACCGCCTCACCAACCAACCGCTTCGCAGGCGCATTTAATGCAGGGGACGCCTGACGCCGTATCCTGACACATGCGCCTCAGTCGGCCAGGCCGAAGTGACCGCAGTCACTTCGCCCCTCTTCTTTACTGTCCGATATGATGGGAAAACAGCGCCGCTCGCCCCGCTCCGACTGCCGTGCCAACCGCCCAGGCGAAGACTGATAACAAGTCACGATCAACCACCGAGTTCAGCCTCGGGCGCAACAGGAAGCTCCGCCTCGCCCGACCTCAGGCTCCGGCCTCGGGAGGAGGTCTCCACCTCGCTCGACCTCAGGCTCCGGCCTCGGGAGGAGGTCTCCGCCTCGCCCGACCCCCGGACTCGGCCTCGGTCTCGGGAGGAATCGCTTCCTCGCCTGACCCCGGCCTCGGCCTCAAGAGAAGTCTCCGCCTTGCCCGACCTTGGGCTCGGACCGACCGCGCCAACAGGGGATACATCATTACCCTATCCCTAGCCTGCTCAGGCTAAAGGAACAAGACCGGCGTCCCATCTGGCTTACCCCGGCGACGGGTAATGATGGTGCCCCGCGTGCACCATGATGCCGGTGGCTCTCAGCCCCTTACGGTAGCAAGGAGACATCAGCAGGATCCTTGCCGCACTGCCAGCTATGCTCCTACAGGACTCAGGCGCTCCTCCGACGGCCACGCTATCACGTGTACAGGGCTCAAGCTCTCCCCCGACAGCCACGTTGGCATGTACATAAGGCTTAGGCGTCTCTGCCGGACACGTTAGCGCATAGCTACACCCCCCATTGTACGTCTGGACCCTCTCCTTGCGTCTATAAAAGGAAGGTCCAGGGCCATCCTGGAGGGGGGTTCGCGTGGGGGAAGGAGCGAACGAACAGGCTCCCTCTCTATCTCTTTCTCCCTCTCGCGACGTGCTTGTAACCCCTACTACGAGCGGCACCCCTGGTGCAGGATAATACAAGGCTTGTCCCACCTCTTGTGTTCCATCCCGCGCCAACCCATCTGGGCAGGGGCACGCAGCGACAATCTCACTCGTCGGTCCAGGGACCCCCCGGGTCTGAAACGCCGACAGTTGGCGTGCCAGGTAGGGGCCTGCTGCGTGTTAACGAACACCTTCCCGTTGAGTTCCAGATGGGGAGTCTTCATCAACCTCTTCAGCCCGGGACGGTGCTCCGCTTCAGGAGTCTCGAGTTCATGTCCCCCGACGGCAGCTACGATATGGTACTCCTCCTCTCGCGGCGCGACAACAACGACGGTCTTCGACTCGCCCGGCGGCGACGAACTCGGTGACAGCATCTCCCCGCGGCAGAAGAGGAGCGCTCCGGTCGTCCCCGCCACCCTCCTCGCCAGAGAAGGCGGAGACGGGGCAACCATGGCCACATAGGAGGCGACACCTTGTCGGCTGTCGTACCAGAGCGAGTCGACGAAGTCGGCACTCCCCCAGGGGACATGTTGGGCATTGTCCTCGCACCTGAGACGACGACGGGTGTCACTTCCCCGCAACGTGTCAACCCCAAGCAGACTGATGACGCCAGCACCCTCGCAAAGGATCTGCTGGGCGTTACCCTTGTACCTGAGATGACGGTGTGCTCCGCCCCCGATGCGACTTCACCACCGTTCATCGACCAAGAGGTACCGTCCGTTTTCCATCCCGTACCCTTTCGATTCAGCTTCGATCCACCTAGCGACCCTGCCCCGGTGAGCGCCTTCGTAAAGGCGTATCCAAACCTTCTGGGGTACCATATGTGGTCGACCTGGGACCGACTGACAGCCGTCTCAACGTTCGGGCCGGTGGGTTACAAGGAAGAGGACGACCCCGACTTCGGTTAGGAATTCTCTGGCCTCAGTGACCCTGGTGCCATGCGGGACTTCATGTCCGCATGTGACCACTGTCTCTCCGATTGTTCCGACGATGGCCACGGCCTTGACGACGAGGGTTACGGCCCAAGTCGCGAATGTTTCCACGTCGATCAGGGAGATCACAACGAAGGCAACCACCTCGGTATGCCAGAGGTTGACGACCCCCCTGGGCCCGCATCTCGCGTTGACATCCCACGGGAGCTAGCTGTGGTCCTAGTCCCTGCGGGGGGTCGGGACATACAACTCGAGCAAATCCGTGAGATGCAGGCCCGGGTCGACAGGGAAGCAGGCCAGCTTGTGTAGCTCCGACAGAACATCGAGCAGGAGTGGGCAGGCCAAACACTCGCTGGAGGAGCCTGTCATCGAGCCCAAGATGTCCAGCGCCGCATCATCGACAATGTCAGGGCAGCGCTGCCCCCGGCCGTCAGCGGGTCCGGCTAGGACCCAGCTGCAGCGGCAATGCTACTTTGAGCCATGCCGGAGCCATCCACCACTGAGGGACGACGTGTCCAGGGCGAACTCAAGGATCTCCTGGAAGGCGCTACGGTTTGACGAGCCAAGAGCTCTGCCTCCCGGAGGCGAGCCGACCCCTCGGAGCATCACGCAGTGTCCTCCCGACGCATGCGGGAAGCCTCGGTCCATCCCGAGCGCATGCGGGACGAGGCGCCCGCTGCCCGGGATCGCCTCGGCAACGAACACCACCATCTCGATCGTCGAACCCGCCTCGACGAGAAGGTGCGCCGAGGCTACCATCCCAGGCATGGGGGACGCTGTGACAGCGAGGAGGATCGCAGCCCCTCGCCCGAACCACCCGGTCTACGAGTCTTCAGCCGGGCCATACGACGAGCGCCGTTTCCCGCCCGTTTCCGAGCCCCGACTACCATCACCAAGTACTCGGGGGAGACGAGGCCGGAGCTATGGCTCGCGGACTACCGACTGGCATGCCAGTTGGGAGGGGCGGATGATGACAACTTCATCATCCGTAAGCTACCCCTTTTCCTCTCCAACGCCGCCCGGGCCTAGCTGGAGCATCTGCCTCCTGCGCAGATCTCCGACTAGGACGATCTGGTCAAGGCTTTCGCGGGGAACTTCCGAGGCACGTACGTGCGCCCTAGGAACTTGTGGGATCTCCGAAGCTGCCGCCAGCAGCCAGGGGAGCCCCTCCGAGAGTACATCCGGCGGTTTTCGAAGCAGCGCACCGAGCTGCCCAACGTTACCGACTCGGATGTCATCGGGGCTTTCCTTGCCGGCACCACTTGCCGAGACCTGGTGAGCAAATTGGGGCGCAAGACTCCCACCCGTGCGAGCGAACTGATGGACGTCGCCACCAAGTTCGCCTCGGGTCAGGAGGCGGTCGAAGCCATCTTCCGAAAGGACAAGCAGCCTCAGGGAGAGCCGAAGAAAGACACCCCCGAGGTGTCCGCCTAGCGGGGCACGAAGAAGAAGGCCAAGAACAAGTCGCAAGCGAAACGCGACGCCACCCACGTGAATCTCGTCGCTGCGGTCGAGCACAGGAACCCTCTGAAACCTCTTGGAGGGACCGGCGCGTTCGACAAGATGGTCAAGGAGCCGTGCCCCTATCACCAGAGGCCCTTCAAGCACACCCTCGAAGAATGTGTCATGCTCCGGCGCTACTTCCATAAGATCGGGCCCCCGACAGAAGATGACAAGGGACATGACAACAACAAGAAGGAGGGCGGCAAGGAAGAGGAGTTCCCGGAGGTCCACAACTGCTTCATGATCTATGGCGGGCAGGCGGCGAACGCCTTGGCTCGGCACCACAAGCAGGAGCGCCGGGAGGTCTGCTTGGTGAAGGTGGCAGCGCTCGTCTACCTAGACTGGTCCGACAAGCCTATCACCTTCGACCGAGGCGACCACCCTGACTTTGTGCCAAGCCCAGGAAGGTACCCGCTCGTCGTCGATCCGATCATCGACAACGTTAGGCTCTCCAAAGTCCTCATGGACGGAGGCAGTAGCCTTAACATCATCTACGCCGAGACCCTGGAACTCTTGGGGGTTGATCGGTCCGAGGTCCGGGCCGGTGCGGCACCCTTCCACGGGATCGCACCTGGAAAGTGTATCCTCCCCCTCGGGTGGATCGACTTACCCATCTGCTTCGGGACTCCCTCCAACTTCCGAAAGGAAGCTCTCACCTTCGAGGTCGTCGAGTTCCGAGGAACCTACCATGCGGTGTTGGGAAGGCCGTGCTACGCCAAGTTCATGGCCGTCCCCAACTACACCTACCTCAAGCTCAAGATGCCGGGCCCGAACGGGATCATCACCGTCGGATCCACGTACCGCCACGTGTACGAATATGTGGAGTGCGTGGAGTACGCTGAGGCCCTCGCTGAGTCCGAGGCCCTCATCGCCGACCTAGAACGCCTCTCCAAGGAGGCACCCAACGCGAAGCGGCACACCGTCAACTTCGAACCAGTCGAGGCGGTCAAGTCCGTCTCTCTCGACCCCAGCAACGACGCCCGTAAGAAAGTCCGGATCGGCTCCGAGCTCGACCCCAAATAGGAAGCAGTGCTCGTCGACTTTCTCCGCGCAAACGCCGAAGTCTTTGCGTGGAGTCCCTCGGACATGCCCGGCATATCGAGGGATGTCGCCGAGCACTCACTGGTCATCAGAGCTGGAGCCCGACCCGTGAAGCAAACCCTGCGCCGTTTTGACGAAGAAAAGCACAGGGCCATAGGCGAGGAGATCCACAAGCTACTCGCGGCAGGGTTCATCAAAGAGGTATTCCATCCCGAATGGTTAGCTAACCCTGTTCTTGTAAGGAAGAAGGATGGGAAATGGAGGATGTGTGTAGACTACACTGGTCTAAACAAAGCATGTCCAAAAGTTCCCTACCCTCTATCTCGCATCGATCAAATTGTGGACTCCATTGCTGGGTGCGAAACCCTGTCATTCCTCGATGCCTACTCAGGCTATCACCAAATCAAGATGAGAGAGTCCGACCAGATCGTGACTTCTTTTATCACACCTTTCGGCATGTACTGTTACACTACAATGCCATTTGGTTTGAGGAATGCAGGCGCCACCTACCAGAGGTGCATGAACCACGTGTTCGGAGAACACATCGGCAGAACGGTCGAGGCTTACGTCGATGACATCGTTGTCAAGATGAAGAAAGCCTCCGACCTCCTCTCTGACCTTGAAACGACATTCAAGTGTCTAAGAGCGAAAGGCGTGAAACTCAATCCCGAGAAGTGTGTCTTCGGAGTCCCCCGAGGCATGCTCCTTGGATTCATCGTCTCCGAGCGGGGCATCGAGGCCAATCCGGAGAAAATCGTGGCCATCACCAACATGGGACCGATCAAAGATTTGAAAGGAGTATAGAGGGTCATGGGATGCCTTGCGGCTCTGAGCCGCTTCATCTCACGCCTTGGTGAGAAAGGCTTGCCTCTGTACCGCCTCTTAAGGAAGGCTGAGCGCTTCACTTGGACCCCCGAGGCCGAGGAAGCCCTTGGAAACCTTAAGGCGCTCCATAAAAATACACCCATCCTGGTGCCTCCCGCTCCAGGAGAAGCCCTCTTGATCTACATAGCCGCAACCACTCAGGTGGTCAGCGCCGTGATCGTAGTCGAGAGATGAGAAGAAGGGCATGCACTGCTCGTCCAGAGGCCAGTCTACTTCATCAGCGAAGTGCTTTCCGAGACCAAAGTCCGCTACCCGCAGATCCAGAAGCTGCTCTACGCAGTGATTCTGACACGACAAAAGTTGCGACACTACTTCGAGTCTCATCCGGTGACTGTGGTGTCATCCTACCCCCTGGGGGAGATCATCTAGTGCCGTGAGGCCTCGGGTAGGATAGCAAAGTGGGCGGTGGAACTCATGGGCGAAACGCTATCATTCGCCCCTCGGAAGGCCATAAAATCCCAGGTCTTGGCAGACTTCCTGGCTGAGTGGACTAACACCCAGTTGCTAACAACTCCAATCCAACCCGAGCTCTAGACCATGTACTTCGATGAGTCACTCATGAAAACAGGAGCAGGCGCTGGCTTGCTCTTCATTTCACCCCTCGGAAAGCATCTTCGCTACGTCATACGCCTCCATTTTCCGGCATCAAACAACGTGGCCGAGTATGAGGCTTTGGTTAACGGGCTGCGCATCACCGCCAAGCTAGGGGTCCGACGCCTCGACGCTCGTGGTGACTCGCAGTTTGTCATCGACCAAGTCATGAAGAACTCCCACTGCCGCGACCGGAGGATGGAAGCCTACTGTGACAAAGTCCGGCGCCTAGAAGACAAGTTCTACGGGCTGGAGCTCAACCACATCGCCCGACAGTACAACAAGACTGCGGACGAGCTGGCGAAGATAGCCTCGGGGCGGACGACGATTCCCCCAGACGTCTTCTCCAGAGACCTACATCAACCATCCATCAAGATCGACGACGCGCCCGAGCCCGAGGAAGCCTCGACCCAGCCCGAGGTACCCTCACCCGTTCCCGAGGTACCCTTGGCCATCAAGGAAGAGGCCTTGCCCATCGAGGAGGAACAGAATGGGGTCACACCAGATTCGAATTGGCAGACCCCGTACCTGGAATATGTCCTCCGAGGAGAACTTCCCCTCGACAAGACCAAAGCTCGGCGACTGGCTCGGCGCGCCAAGTCGTTCGTCTTGCTGGGTGATGAAAAGGAGCTCTATCACCACAGCCCCTCGGGCATCCTCCAACGATGCATATCCATCGCCAAAGGACAAGAGCTGTTGCAAGAAATACACTCGGGGGCTTGCGGCCACCATGCAGCACCTCGAGCCCTCGTGGGGAATGCCTTCCGACAGGGTTTCTACTGGCCAACCGCGGTGGCCGACGCCACTAGGATTGTTCGCTCCTGCCGGGGGTGTCAATTCTACGCAAAGCAGACACGCCTGCCCGCTCAGGCCCTGCAGACGATACCCATCACCTGGCCATTTGCTGTGTGGGGTCTAGACCTCATCGGTCCCTTGCAGAAGGCACCCGAGGGCTTCTCGCACCTGCTGGTCGCCATCGACAAATTCTCTAAGTGGATCAAGGTCTGACCCTTGAACAACATCAAGTCCGAATAGGTGGTGGCGTCCTTCACCAACATCATCCATCGATTCGGGGTCCCAAACTCCATCATCACCGACAATGGCATGCAGTTCACCGGAAAAAAGTTCCTGGACTTCTGCGACGACCACCACATCCGTGTGGACTGGGCCGCCGTAGCTCACCCCATGACGAATGGGCAGGTGGAGCGTGCCAATGGTATGATTTTGCAGGGACTCAAACCGAGGATCTACAATGACCTGAACAAGTTCGGCAAGCGGTGGATGAAAGAGCTACCCTCGGTGGTCTGGAGTCTGAGGACGACGCCGAGCCGTGCCACGGGTTTCTCGCCGTTTTTTCTAGTCTATGGGGCCGAGGCCGTCCTCCCCACGGACTTAGAATACGGCTCCCCGAGGACCAGGGCGTACGACGACCGAAGCAACCAGACCAGCCAAGATGACTCGCTGGACCAGCTCGAAGAGGCTCGAGACGTTGCCTTACTACATTCGGCACGGTACCAGCATCTCTACGACGCTACCACGCCCAAAGCGTTCGGCCCCGAGGCTTCCAAGTGGGAGACTTGGTGCTTCGTCTGCGACAGGATGCCCGAGGGCGCCACAAGCTCACTCCTCCCTGGGAAGGGCCCTTCATCATCGCTAAGATTTTGAAGCCCGGAACATACAAGCTGGCCAACGACCAAGGCAAGGTCTACAGCAACGCTTGGAACCTCCAACAGCTACGTCACTTCTACCCTTAAGATGTTTTAAGTCGTTCATGTACCTCGTTTTCTTTACATACATGAAGTCTAACTGTCAAGGAAGGGTCGGCCTTGCCTCAGCAAAGCCCGACCCTCCCTCGGGGGCTAGAAGGGGGGAACCCCCTCTGCGTCAAAATTTTCCCTGGAAAAAATTTTCTACCAAAACGACCTTTCATGCTTTCGACTTCTGTATCGATAGCGGGATCCTAAAAACGACGAAGAGTACACGTAAGCGGCAAGGCCCACCGAGCCGAGGGACTCCTATGCCTCCGAGATACGGATACCCCACTCGTCACCTTCCGCGAAAAGTAACTCTCGCTTAGACAAGTGGTTCTGCTACCAACGAACAAGTCATGGCGCACGAAACAAGAGGAAAGAAAACACAACTTTATGATACGATGATGAAAGCGTTTAGGCCTCGGCAGCCGCAAAGAACACATGCATGCTACAAATAAACTGCTCCAGCAGGATCAGGCATCGGCAGGGGAAGCAGCTGCGCCCTCGGCGCCGTTTCTGCCTTCGGTGAAGTCTGGCCCAGCCTCAGACGACAACGCGGGCGAAAGGATCTCCACCTCGAAGGAGGAGGCCAGCACCGCGCTCGGGCCCTCGGCGGCCGCGTCAAGCCTCTGGACCTCGGCTAAGGCAGCCTCATCTTCGTCGGGTAGACAGTACCCCTCGCTGACCCGCTCCAAGTCCACGTCGTAGTGGGAAGCAAGCATGGCGAAGGCTCGCCTAACGCCGTGGTGCAGCGCCCCGCGGAGTCTGCTGCGCACATGGCCGCCTAAGGCCCGCAGATGACTCTGGGGAGAGCTACCCGAGGGGACATCATCAAGGTCAAAGGCTCGGCAAAAGCCCGAGATAGCCTCAGACATAGCCACACGGTCAGCCTCATTTTGCTCAGCCGCCCGGGCGTGTGCCTTGACAGACTCATTAAGAGTCGTCTCGAGCTCCGCAGATAGCCGATCAAAATTCTTTGGACACGAGTTGAAGAATGAAGCTGAATTGAAGTCGCAAAGCAGGCGAAACATACCTTCAGCCCGGGCACGCTCCTGCGAGGCCACGACTTGGGCAGACTGGGTAGATCCGATGGCCATAGCCAGGTCCACCGCGACTTGGGCAGACTGGGTAGATCCGACGGCCATAGCCAGGTCCACCGCAAGGGCCCCGGCTCGAGCAGACACCTCGGCCAGCTGACCCTCAAGGGCCTCAGCCCGGCCCGCGGCCTGGGCAGCCTGACTCCGAGATTGGTCCCGCTCGTCGATGGCCTGGCCAAGCTCCAGCTGCCGCTGCTGTGCCTCCGTCCGTGCCAATGCCGCCTCTGCCCGCCGCCGCTGCCTCCGCCTTTAGATCATCACAGAGCAGCCGAAGGTTCGCCAGCTCGGTGCTCTATCGGGCAAGGCACTCATTAGCCTGGGCAAGCGCGGCCCTCTAGGACCACAGCGAACCCTAGACGCTGCTCTCGCGGTGGATGAACAGCGACTTGGCGGTGCTTACATCCGCCAGTTCCTGTGCAAGGAAGACAAGGTATTACAAAGAATGCCTTGGCCACGCAAGGTATGCACCTGAAATCCTTACCTGGAGGACCCTGAGAATGTCCCTGGAAAGGATCTTCATGGTCGACCGAAGCGACCCCATCGCCGCCTCGGCATACTCGCGGAGCTCATCCCGAGACTGCTCCTCCTGCTCATCGTTGAGGACGAGGAGGGGTTTCGAGGCGCAGCGGCTCCAGAACCGGAACGCCTGCCCACACCACTCATTGGGGTTGCGCTGTGCGGGGATGAGGACGCCGCCCCTCGAGAAGGGCCGCGGTGTTGTGCGCTCCTCCACCAAGGCGTCGGGTTCCCCTGCAGTCGACACGTCGGGCACCATCGCCATCGACGCGCTGGGCTTCCCCTCGGCTAAGGTGGCGGGTTTCCGGTCGCCGACCTCGACAGCAGTGTTAGCCCCCTCCTCAGGACCAAGAATGGGGAGGTCGGGGACGACCGCGAGCGGCGACGCCCAAACCACCCCGACGTCGGGGGCAGTGGACGGCTCCGCGGGCAAATCAGCAACGACCGCGGCAGGGGTCGACGCCGGCATCGACGACACGTCAGGCGGGCTCGGGGCCACGGCTGCGTCAGCAGCCTCCCCCAGCACGACGACCGCCCCAACGGAGGGGTCGGCCTGGGAGGCTTGCCCCATGGCAGCTCGTGCTGCCTGGGCCCCTCGCTCGAGAGCATCCTGTGCGGAGGCCAGCCAACCGGCATGGCGCGTCGCGACACCGGCTGTAGAAGCCGGCGCCGTCTTAAGGGCCTTCGTGGGGGCCAGGCCGGTTAGGCCCTACCTCCACTTGCTGAAAGGAAGAAAGAAAGCAAGTTCAAGACACGCGACAAAAGAGGCCAAAACAGGGGCGTTCTCAGGCACTTACCCGCTGTGGACCAAGGCCAATCGTGCCTGCGAGGAGGCCCCTCGGGCCTCGGTCCCTGCAGGCGCTGCCAAGGGTTGCCCCGCCACCGACTTCGGCGCCGCTCCCACCTCAGGCGCCCAAGGCGCCGAAGGAGCGGCCTGCCCAGGCATCGCCTCAGCGGACGGAGGATCAACCTCCTACGCAGCCAGCACGGGCGTTTGATCTTAGGGGACAGAGGGGTCGGGTGCCCCCTCGGCCTGCCTTCGCTCCTCGGACTGGGACCCTGATGTCCCGGCCCCGGGCACTGATGATACTAGCCCACTTAGAGGCTGGCGCGGCAACCCCTGGCCCAGCCCCGGGTCCAGGCTGAGGCCAAGACGGGCCGCCATGTCGTCGTCCTCGTCATCATCATCGTCATCACCGTCGTCGGGCGTCTCCGGCGACGGCTCCCTCGGGAGCCCGTCCCTCTCTTGCCTCCGATGGCGCTTCTCCAAGGCGTCTCGAGCTCGCATCCGCTCGCGAGCCCGAGCTTTCTCCGCGTCTTTCTTCTCCTTCTCCTTCTCCGCGGCGACCCTCCGCGCGGCTCGGTCCACCGCGTCCTCCGGGACCGGTGGCAGGGCGGGTTTTTAAAAGCTTAACTCCTGGGGAAGAGCAAAGATCACAACAGTGGGAATCGAAGGCAACTCGGTGCAATACAGGAGAAGGATCGAATACTTACCAGGGAAACACACCCATGGTCGAGGCGCATCGCAGGCTGGGTAAGGGCACCGGCCTCCAGCCTTCCTATCGTACCTGCTACCCGCTTGCGGAGGTCGTCATCAGGGAGGGAGGACGAGGACATCTATGAGCCCTCTAGATCGACCCCCGGTCTCATCTCTGAGAGCTGCAACCGCCGCTCTGCCAAAGGGAGCACCCTCCGGCGATGGATGGCGGCAACAACCCCCGCAGCGGTAAGGCCCCCATCTCGTAACCTCTACAAAGCCCGCAGAATAGGCTGGAGCTTCTCCTGTCTCTCGCGCATGGCGCCCCAGTGCCAGTTGCTGCCGGCGGCGATCACCACTCGTTGAGAAAACGACGGAAGCCTCCCGTCGTCGTTCCAGTGATAAAACCATCGGCGCTGCCACCCCTTGTTCGAAGACACAAGGATGGCAGGGATATACTGCTGCGCGCGCCCCTGCCTCAGCTGGAGGGTGCAGCCACCGGCCCGCACCACCATACGGACCTTCTTCGCATCCGTCGTCAAGGCAAAAAGCTCCGCGGAGAAGAGGTGGGTCCACTGATCCCAGTGAACTTCGATCCCTAGAAAACCCTCACAAACCGCCGCGAAGATGTCCGCTTGCGCAATGGAGTTGGGGTTGAGGTTGTGCAGCTCCACCCCGTAGTGGTGTAGGAGCGCCCGCATAAAGCGGCTCGCTGGCACTCCAAACCCCCGCTCATGGAAGGGGATGAAGCTAACCACGTACCTCGGCGGCGGGGAAGGGACAGCCTCGCTCGGGGCCATCCACTCTGGCTGCGCCCCACCAGAGAGGGGACGGAGCAGACCATCGACGACGAGGGCCTCCAGATCCTTCGTGACGACGGTGGAGGAGGGCCACGGGTCGCGCGGCGGGACAACGGTCACCCTGTTAGCCATCACCGAACGGAGGTGGTGGAGGCAGAGGGGATGAGGTGCGCGGTTTCCTTTTCCCTGGCTATTCTCTTAGGTTGCAAAAACCAGAGCAAAAGGCAGGCGCAAATGGCAGAGTGACGAACCACTCCTGGCCTCCCTTCCGAGTATATAAAGGCCCGGGCGAGAACCATTCAAAACTTCGCCCGAACTCGCGGCGAAATTCAAAACTCAAAGGTAAAACGATCTTTCCGTTCCTCAAATGGCTCACACGCGCAATGGGCGCCACGCGAATCGCCCGTCCCGTCGCATTAACTCCCCGGCGGAGCAAGCGACACCTCTGGCAGGTGAGGCGGGCGTCGTTTCACCTCCGCCATGATGACCGCGTCAGAAAAGGTGCACCACCTTATTTAAATACATATCCTTCCCCTCCTCTCTCTCTCTCTCTCGCTACAGGGACCGGGAAAGGGGATGTTTCGGAAAGGATCCTTCTCGGCGAAGGAAGCAGGCCCCAAGCCCTCCTACTGATCAGGGGTTCGAAGGCTGGCCCCTCGAAAGGGTTTCGACAGCTGCCCCAGAGCACTCAGGCTTCAAGCCCATTACTGATCAGGGGTTCGAAGGCTGGCCCCTCGGAAGGGTTCGACAGCCACCCCAGAGCGCTCGGGCTCCGCGCCCACTACTGATCAGGGGTTCGAAGGCTGGCCCCTCGAAAGGGTTCGACAGTCGCCCCAGAGCATGCAGAGTGAGGGATGACTCTGGGTACGTCCGATACATGGCCGAGGCTCGGGCTATGCTCCTGAGGTACCCTAGGACATTTCTGAGACCGGCGGGAACGATTTGTAACGGAATCCCACCGGAGGGAGGCATCGAGCCCTTGGACCCTGTCGAAGGGGTCTGGGTCCGGCGAATCACCCGCAGGTACTTTTGGAGCGCGCCTCTGGGCCACCAGCCGACCCCTAACGAACAGGGCACGGGCGTCCACTCGGATCACCCGTTAGCAGCTCACTGGAAACACCATGTTCGACGCCCTTCGAGGGCAACATGGCACTTTCCCCCCCTCCTCCTTGCGGAAAGGCGACGCAAGGGCATATGATAAAAGTCGGGAAAGTCCTTGATCGTCCTCTCGCTCCGTGCAGAGGCTCGGGGGCTGCTCTCGCACCCGGCTACGACCAAACCGTTGACAGCGTCAACGAACCAGCTTGATAACTTGGAACCTGACCATGCACCCGGGCTACGGCCAGGCCGCATGAGGGAACGATCAGACCGGCCGAGGCACCACGAAAAGCATTCAGACCTCAGAGGAGTCAAACCACTCCTCCGAGGCCTCGAGGGCTACACCCTGCGGGTGCGCTCGCGCGCACCCACCAGAACAAAGCAAAAATCGAGAAAGGCCGGTCCCCTCACCGAAAATGCGGCAAAAGCCTCCAAGCGAGTACCAACACTCCCTTCGAGGCTCGGGGGCTACTGTCGGGTACCATAATTAGGGGTACCCCCAACGCTCCTAATCACGGCTGGTAAACACCCTCTGACCAACTGACGGGCGCGGTTCAAGTCAAGGCTTCATCTACCCAAAGGACGCGACCTCACCCGAGCCCAGCCTCGAGCTAGAGCAGTAGTCCAGATGAGTTCACGCCTCGCCCGAGGGCCTCCTCAGGCAGCGGGTGCCTCCTCGGCTCTCCCGAAGCCCAGCTCGGGCAGGCTTCGTTGTGAAGCAACCTTGGCCAGACCGCCTCACCAACCGACCGCTTCGCAGGCGCATTTAATGCAGGGGACGCCTGACGCCGTATCCTGACACACGCGCCTCAGTCGGCCAGGCCAAAGTGACCGCAGTCACTTCGCCCCTCTTCTTTACTGTCGTGCCAACCACTCTGACTGCCGTGCCAACCGCCCAGGCAAAGACTGACAACAAGTCACGATCAACAACCGAGTTTGGTCTCGGGCGCAACAGGAAGCTCCGCCTCGCCCGACCTCAGGCTCCAGCCTCGAGAGGAGGTCTCCGCCTCACCCGACCTCAGGCTCCGGCCTCGGGAGGAGGTCTCCGCCTCGCCCGACCCCCGGACTCGGCCTCGACCTCGATCTCGGGAGGAATCGCGTCCTCGCCCGACCCCGGTCTCGGCCTCAAGAGAAGTCTCTGCCTCACCCGACCTTGGGCTCGGACCGACCGCGCCAACAGGGGATACATCATTACCCTATCCCTAGCCTGCTCAGGCTACAAGGAACAAGACCGGCGTCCCATCTGGCTTACCCCGGCGACGGGTAATGATGGTGCCCCACGTGCACCATGACGCCGGTGGCTCTCAGCCCCTTACGGCAGCAAGGAGACGTCAGCAGGATCCTTGCCGCACTGCCAGTTGTGCTCCTATAGGACTCACGCGCTCCTCCGACGGCCACGCTATCACGTGTACAGGGCTCAAGCTCTCCCCCGACAGCCACGTTGGCATGTACACAAGGCTTAGGTGTCTCTCTGTCGGACACGTTAGCGCATAGCTACACCCCCATTGTACGTATGGACCCTCTCCTTGCGTCTATAAAAGGAAGGTCCAGGGCCATCCTAGAGGGGGGTTCGCGCGGGGGAAGGAGCGAACGAACAAGCTCCCTCTCTATCTCTTTCTCCCTCTCGCGACATGCTTGTAACCCCTACTACGAGCGGCACCCTTGGTGCAGGATAATACAAGGCTTGTCGTCCCACCTCTTGTGTTCCATCCCGCGCCAACCCATCTGGGCAGGGGCACGCAGCGACAATCTCACTCGTCGGTCCAGGGACCCCCCGGGTCCGAAACGCCGACAAAAATAAAGGCTGAAGCTGAGCATTGCTTTTATAAGTTGGTCAAAATTTTATTAGTAGTTACTAAGTGTAAGTAAATACCAAACCTTAGTAATAATAAATAAAAGTAATAATAAAATAATCCCAAATGCGATGCAAATGACAAATTGAGTTTTAATTCCATAGATTAATCATGTGAGGATCCGAGCTGCTCATGACCATGAGCACGACAAGTATACCAGTTTTACACTCTGTAGAGGTTGCACATCTTTACCCACAAGTCATGTTACCCATCTAGGGCTGGGCAAAAAACCCGTAATCCGAAACCCGAACCCGGAATACCCGAACCCGAACCCGAAATACCCGAAACCCGAATTTTGTTCGGGAATTTCGGGTAGCAACTTGCAAAACCCGAATTTAGTTCGGGTAATTCGGGTATCACAATCGGGTACCCGAAATACCCGAATTACCCGAACTTTCATGTGTCATGTGCTCATGTCATGCTTAATTATTAATTTGTACATTTATAATTATGTGTATATGTGCATAACTTGTTATTGTAGATTGCTTGTGTTTTATATGTCCATGTATATCATTATTCAAACTATATTTTTATACTAATTTAATAGGGTGTATGTGTTTTTATGAAGCCAACACAATAGTTCGGGTAGTTCGGGAATACCCGAACCCGAACCCGAAATTTCGGGTACCCGAATTTTCGGGTATTGCAAAACCCATTGTAATTTCGGGTATCGATTCTCAAAACCCGAAATTTTAAAAACCCGAATTACCCGACCCGAAATTTTCGGGTAACCCGAACGCCCACCCCTAACCCATCTGCCAAGAGACGGCCAATCCCATACACCTCTACCAAGGAGGCGAGGCAGGGTAATACTACGAGGCCTTTACAAAGTTCCACTAGCTTCAGAAAACCTGCTACAGTTTATAGGAAGCTCTAGCGCAGGAATCCCTCGCCTGACCGCCATCGCAGCAAAATCAACCCAAGGACCTCTCTACACTTACCACTCCCCTACTGCCCTTGCCCCTTTCGGGTAAGGTAGTCATCCACTAGCTTTCCTAGTTAATCAGCCAAGGGCATCCCATTAAACCCTTGTGGTAGCACTGTTTTCTCAGGTGGTCGCTCCATGTTCCCATTAACATAATGATCTTAACATGAACAGTAATAATAGACAGATAATGAAGATGTAATCATGAATAGTGTATCTCCATACCCAAAACCATAATAAGCAATAACAAGTACTACCCAAAAATATTCAGTGGCAACAAGGTATAAAGATAGCCAAAACTAGGGTAACCTATTGGATCCCATCAAAATTAACCTATGCAGATCATTATAATTAATAAGAACATGGCTAGGAAAAAGTAAGTGATCAAGGGCACCACTTGCCTTCAATGAGCTCCTGCTCAGCAACTTCTACCAGCTGAACCTCAGGATCCACTGTGGCTTGCTCGTCTACTCGCAACAACACAATACATACATAGTATAACAAAAATTAACATCACACCAAACATGTAAATAAAATACACAATAATAATCTACACATTAAAATAAGAACCTAGGAACAGGAATTATTAATTTTGGAGTTATGGATTTTAAGTTAGGAATTTCCAAAGGTTTTATATGCTTGAAATAGGATTAAATGAAAAATAAATTTTCTTACTGTTTTCATGCCAAAACATAGACTCTAGGTGATAGACATTAAATTTACAAAATTTTAGAAATTAGAATGGATCAATTTGGAGTTCATATGGATTTTCTATGAATTAATTAATTTCTAGCATTTATTTTTACACTAAAATTCCATTTCTAATAAAATTTCCCTATTTAAATACTCTCTGGACCGCGCCTCATTTACCAGAAAGGACAGAGGGCACGGGGTAAAACTTCCTAGACTTAGGGAACAGTTGCCGAGGACGGCGAGTTCTAATTTAACTAAACACAGGGGCTCCTATTCAATTTACACACGGCGAAGGGGTATCTAGGGTTTCTGACCAATGGATTAGAATCACGCGCACCAGATTACACCACCCATTTAATCGAAGCGGTACGAAATCTCCGCCGTCGGATCAACAACCAAGCGTCTAGATTTAAAATCCTAAGATCGCTTCCCACATGCCCGATCCGCATCGGACGACCGGAATGAATTTAGGCCGAATCGGTATCACGATCTAATTGGGACCGTTCCATGGGAGATCAAGGGTCCACAACCTATCATCTCCAATCCGCACCCATACGCAGTGGCGCTAGGCAAACCGCACGGCGACGCTCGCAGACGAGCAGCGCGTGAGGCGCCCTAGAGGTCTAACCCTACCGGTAACTAGCTCTACACATCCAGGAGAACGAGGTGGGCAAGATGGCCGAGGTCTCACCGACGCAATTGGCAAGTCAAGGTTGGTCCACGATAGAGCGCGAGCTCAGCGGAGAACACCACTCCGGCAAGGAATTCTCGAGACCCTAGGGGTTCTCAGCTCGAATTGAGGGCTCCCTCAGCTTCACAGGTTTCCACCCCACGCCCTCGGCCACTTGCACAGACTAGAACACAAGCACAAACGACAATCACCGGCGGCGACCGGCGCCTTTCTCTCTCACAACGGCACAGCTCGGTATGCGGCGGTTGCAGGGGGTCGCAGGCGTGGGTATGCGGTAGAGGGAGAGAGGACAAGGCGAACCCGGGGGTCGTGGCTCCTATATGGACGCGACGTGGCCAGACGCTTCAATGGATCGCGCGAAGTCCGTGGCTCCACGCGCGTGCCGCCAGGCGCGGCGAAGTCGTTGGGGATAAGTCTGACGTGTGTGGGCCATGGTTAGTGACACTGGGAAACGCAGTGCGGTCGAGTGGTGGAGCTAGCATGCGGGCCCCGCGGAGCAGTGAAAGAGGAACCACATAGTGGACGCGAGGGTGTGGCCGACCAAGCGGGCCCGCCCGTCAGTGTCCTAGATAGATTCAGGCAATGAGCGGCTGACTAGTGGGACCCAGTGGTCGGCGCGAGCATCCGCCCAGGGTCGCATGGAGGGATTTGATGGGCCGCACGCGCGCGTTGAATGGGCCGAACCAACCAAAATCGGCTCGGGCGCCTGCTTCCCCCATTTTATTTTATTTTTTCTGTTTATTTTCCTATTTTCCTTTCCTCTCTTTCTAAATTGAGTTTGAATTCAAATGTAAATTTGAACTTGTGCCAATTTTATCCTTAAAGTATATAGTGAAACTAAAATTACCATTTTTTGAAATATATATATATATATATATATATATCATTTATATTTTCATATCCCTTCTCTTTTCTTATTTTCAAGTCCTAATTTCAATTTAGGGTTTAACCCAACCTCTAGTAATTATTATCTTATTATTATTATCTTTATTATTTTATTTAGTGCACAAACATATAAAACTCCAACAAGATGCACTTTCTTTTATTTTAGTGTCATTGGTTTAAATTAATCACTCTTAATTTTGTGTATGCTCTTTTTATGATGCAAATAAGGCACAAAAATAAGGAGACCTCTTTATATTCCTTTTATACAATTTTGAGTATTACAAATCCTACCCCCCTTACAAAGAATCTCGTTCTCGAGATTTAAGAAGATCTAGAGAAAAGATGGGGAAAATCTATGCGAAGCTCTTCTTCTCTCTCCTAAGTAGCTTCATCTTCTCCATGATGGCTCCATTGTACTTTGCACATCTTTATCACCTTATTTCTCGTGACACGAGTCAGTGTATCAAGAATCTTGATGGGGTATTCTGCATAAGTCAGATCATCTTGAACACTAAGGTCCTCCAGTGGTAGCTGCTCTTCAGGTACCCTGAGACACTTCTTCAGTTGTGACACATGAAAGACATCATGCACATCCGCAAGATGATCAGGTAGTTCTAATTGATATGCAACCTCTCCCACTCGCTTTAGGATTAAGAAGGGTCCAATGAAGCGAGGAGACAACTTCCCTTTGACTTTGAATCTCCTCATACCCTAGAGTGGTGACACCTTCAAATAGACATGATCACCCTCCTTAAACTCTAATAGTCTTCTCTGGGTATCAGCGTAGCTTTTCTGCCTTGACTGCGCAGTTCTCAAGTTCTCCCTTATTTGATGGACTTGTTCTTCAGCCTCTTGTATAATTTCAGGCCCAAATAACTGCCTTTCACCAGTTTGATCCCAATATAGTGGAGTCGTGCACTTTCTGCCATATAAAGCTTCAAACGGTGACATCTTCAAACTGGCTTGGTAGCTATTATTGTAAGAGAACTCCGCATAGGGCAAACTCTTATCCCAACTACCACCATGCTTAAGAGCACAAGCTCTTAACATATCCTCTAGTACTTGGTTGGTCCTCTCTGTCTGCCCATCAGTCTGGGGATGGTAGGCCGAACTAAAATTCAATCTTGTATCCAAGGACTTGTGCAACTTCTTCCAATACCGAGAAGTAAACTATGATCCTCGGTCTGACACAATCTTCTTTGGCACCCCATGTAAGCATACAATCCGTGCCATGTACAACTCTGCCAACTTGGCTCCTGAATACGTGGTCTTCACTGGAATAAAGTGGGCTATTTTAGTTAGCCTGTCCATAATCACCCATATAAATTTATACCCAGCAGATGTGCAGGGTAATCCCATAATGAAGTCCATGCCAATCTCTTCCCATTTCCACTCAGGTATCTTAAGCGGGTGTAGTAAACCAGCAAGTCTTTGATGTTCCGCTTTCACCCTCTGGCAAACATCACATAGTGGATAGAATAAACTGAGTCATGTGCCTCCTTCAACATGGTTTCACAAAGACTATCGATATCAGGAACATAAATCCGATTCTTGAACCATATCGTGCCTTGCTCATCCTCCGTGAAATCTAGGCCTCTACCTTCTGTTATCAGATCCTTGATCTCCTGAATTTTGGCATCACCAATCTGACCTTTTCGTATTTCTTGCTCTAAGGTAGGTTCCAATTCGATGGTAATTCCTTCAGTATGAGCAACTATCCCCAGATTGAGCCTCTCAAAATCTTCTACTAACTCATCGGGTAACTGGGTGACAATAGCTGCATGGACCTGCCCCTTTCGACTCAAGGCATCCGCAACCAGATTTGCCTTGCCCGGATTATAGTGAATTTCCAGGTCATAATCCTTGATGAGCTCCAACCATTGGCATTGCCTAAGGTTAAGATCCTTCTAAGTGAAAATGTATTTTAAGCTCTTGTGATAAGTGTAGATTCGGCACTTGGTTCCCATAATATAGTGTCTCCAAATCTTCAGAGTATGCACAACTGCTGCCAGTTCTAAGTCATGAGTAGGGTAGTTCAATTCATGTTTCCGCAACTGATGAGACGCATAGGTAATAACGTGTCCTTCCTGCATAAGCACACATCCCAGGCCTTGGCGACTTGCATCACAATATATATCAAAATTCTTCTGTAGACTGGCATAATCAGTACTGGAGCATCCATCAACTTAGATCTCAATTGATCAAAACTCTCTTGGCATTTATCAGTCCACTTAAACTCCTTGCCCTTCTCCAACAATGAGGTCATAGGCTTAGCAATCTTAGAGAACCCTTCAATGAATCGCCGGTAATAACCTACGAGTCCCAAGAAACTTCGGATCTCCAAAATTGTACTTGGTGTCTTCCAATCCATTATTGCTGTTACTTTAGCCGGATCCACAACGATTCCTCCTTTAGAGATGATATGTCCAAGAAAATGTACTTCATCAAGCCAGAATTCACACTTGGTAAATTTGGCATACAACTGATTATCCCGTAACTTCTGTAGCACCATCCGCAAATGTTCCTCATGCTCACTATCATCCTTAGAATAAATAAGAATGTCGTCGATGAATACTATGATGAATTTATCAAGATACTCCATAAACACCTTATTCATCAGGTTCATAAAATAAGCTAGTGCATTGGTTATGCCAAATGACATTACTGTGAATTCATATAGACCATATCGGGTAGAAAACACCGTCTTGGGAATATCAGATGGCCTAATCTTCATTTGATGGTAGCCTGACCTGAGGTCAATCTTAGAGAACACCCTAGCACCTCTCATCTGATCAAATAAGTCATCAATACGAGGTAACATGTACTTATTCTTGATGGTAACATCATTAAGTGCTATATAGTCCACACACATCCGTTGCGAACCATCCTTCTTCTGTACAAATAGTACCGGTGCTCCCCAAGGTGAGGAACTCGGACGTGTGTACCCCGCCTCCTGCAACTCCGTTAACTGCTTCTTAAGTTCTTGTAACTCTTCTACGGACATTCTGTAGGGGCGTTTAGAAATAGGAGCAGTCCTAGGTAAGAGATCAATGACAAACTCAACTTCCCTCTCTGGTGACATCCCTGGTAACTCCTCTGGAAAAACATCTGGAAAATCCCTAACCACACGGATGTTGTCACCAACAAACTCCTCAGCTATAAAGAACATCGCACGTCTGGAAGAGGTGGTTACTGCAATTTGAACTTGAAATCTTTCTCCTTTAGGGCTGGTGATTTCTACAGTTCCCCTACCACATTCTATAATGGCCTTTGCCTTCCTTAACCATGACATACCGAGGATCAGATCTATACTGCTTTCCTCTAATACTATAGCGGTAGCCCAGAATTCTCTTCCCATAATTGTTAGTGTCAATCTGTGTGTCATATGATTTGCCTCAACAGACCCTTTAGGTGTAATTACTATCATTGGTTTTCTCATATTTAGAAGTGGTATCTCATTTGTATTGGCATATCGAGCAGACATAAATGAATGCGTAGCACCAGAATCAAATAATATGGTTGCAGGAATTGCATTAATATAAAACATACCAAGTGCGATGTCAGCACCATCAGGAGTAGCATCTGTGCTAACTTGATTAACCTTGGCAATAGAATATCCCTTACCAGAAGTCTGTTGCTTGTTCTGAGCTGGCGTACTAGAATTCCCCACCGGACAAGCATTAGCATAGTGCCCAATCTGACTACACTTGAAGCATGTAGGGCCGGTCTTCTGTCCTGTAGGCCTCGCTGGGGTGCCAGTGGGGGTAGCCTGACGAGTGGGAGGTGTCCGTGGAGGCCCCTATGGAGCGTACTGAACTAGGCGTGGTCCTCCTCCTAGACGAGTTGGGGTACCCTAAGGTGGAACGTAGCAAGGACAAACACTGCTGCTACCCTATCCATGTGAAATAGCCTTCCTCTTCAGATCTCCTAGTTGGACACGCTTGTGTTCAATAGCAAGAGCCTTATCGAACAGCCTCTGAAATGATGGAAATGTATGTGCCACAAGAGCATACTGCAGGGGTCCATTGAGTCCTTCAATAAAATGCTCTTGCTTCCTCTCATCTTTGGCAACCTCATCCGGAGCATATCTGGAGAGCTGAATGAACTTGTCGCGGTACTCGCTGACAGACATGTTGCCTTGCTTCAATGATAGAAACTCCTTCTTGATCTTCATTAATCTAGCAGGAATGTGGTAGTTTCTGAACTATATACTGAACTCTGCCCAAGTAATAGTATCAGTAGCATCATGGGCAGCCACATAAGAATCCCACCAGTCAGCAGCAGGACCTGTTAGACGACCAGAAGTATAAAGAACCTTCTCCCGGTCAGAGCATTGAGCGATGTTGAGCATCTTCTCAATTTCTTTCAGCCAATCATCAACATATAGCGGATCTGGCGAACTAGCGAAGGTGGGAGGCTGTGACTCATAAACTCTCGGTGCTTGTCCCGGGGCGTGGAAGTGGAGGTGGTGGTGGTGGTGGTGGCAGTGGTATTTGCTGCTGTTGTTGTTGCGCCCTCCTTTCCTGGCGTATCTCCTCTCTCTCCTGACGCAGCTCCTGGTGTATCTCTTCTCTCTCCTGGCGCATCTCTTGGTGTTCCTGCCTCATCTACGCGTGCATATCTGCCATGGTGTCTGCCATCTGTTGCATCATCCTCATCTAAGCTGCAACTATGGGATTAGCTCCGATTGGTGGAGGCGGTGGTGGAGGATCCATCTCTGCTGGTTGTGGTTGGGGTTGTCTAAATATCCTCCGAGTGTGTCGATTGGGAGGTAGATCAATTCCACCACCCTTCCTGGTATTGACCATCTGAGTTAGAAACATATGGTAAGAAAGAATGGTAGACAAGGCAGGTGATTACGAATCATGTTACTCTGGGGGATTCATTAGCTAAGTGTGTTGCCTACTAAAACTAATTCATTAACTTATGGTGGTACATGCTAAGATGCCCGTCTATACTATTTCAATCAATCAAAGAAGCAAAATCAGGCATTGATCATCAAAACAATCAACCAACATTTTTAATAGAGAAAATAATATTAATTTTTGTCTTAGGTCTCCTAACTCTTGAAAAGGTCTTAAATGTAGGATTCCACGGTGTGAAATCCATCTTGTCTCAGAGTAGAAAAGGTAAGAACGATCAGAGTAGAATAGTAGAAGGTGAGATAGGATCAAGATAAGTATAAAAAGAATCAGAGTAAGGTAAGTAGGTAAGGGTTGTCCATTTCTATCTAGGTTTCGTCCTATAGTCAACATTTCCTCTAATACCACTTCTGTCACACCCGGATTTAAGGAACAAAGCCGGGTGCATTTCATATATGTGCTAGAGAAGACAACACATATAATAACAGAGTGCATAGAGATAAATGTCATAAATATCATAAATGTACTTATTACATAGCGGAAGTCTTACAAAAATAAATGATAAAATAAAGCGAACTAAATATTATTCCCTGGCGTCACAAAGCTGACTGGGAGATGCCACCTAGATCAAGTCGAAAGCCTCAATGTTAGGCGGCTCCTCTTCGACCACCTGTTCTTCTCCTGTGGGGGGGGTGTGAGACAGCAAGAGTGAGCTCACATACGATCATAGCTCAACAAGTCGTGGGTAATAATGTGCTTGAACTCACCAAAGGTGGAAGTTCAACTGAAGTGTAAGGCTGATTAACAAAATAAAGGCTGAAGTTGAGCATTGCTTTTATAAGTTGGTCAAAATTTTATTAGAAGTTACTAAGTGTAAGTAAATACCAAACCTTAGTAATAATAAATAAAAGTAATAATAAAATAATCCCAAATGCGATGCAAATGACAAATTGAGTTTTAATTCCATAGATTAATCATGTGAGGGTCCGAGCTGCTCATGACCGTGAGCACGGCTAGTATACCAGTTTTACACTCTGCAGAGGTTGCGCATCTTTACCCACAAGTCATGTTACCCATCTGCCAAAAGACGGCCAATCCCATACACCTCTACCAAGGAGGCGAGGCAGGGTAACACTACGAGGCATTTACAAAGTTCCACTAGCTTCAGAAAACCCGCTACAGTTTGTAGGAAGCTCCAGTGCAGGAATCCCTCGCCTGACCGCCATCACAGCAAAATCAACCTAAGGACCTCCCTACACTGACCACTCCCCTACTGCCTGCCCTTGCCCCTTTCGGGTAAGGTAGTCATCCACTAGCTTTCCTAGTTAATCAGCCAAGGGCGTCCCATTAAACCCTTGTGGTAGCACTATTTTCCCGGGTGGTTGCTCCATGTTACCATTAACATAATGATCTTAACATGAAAGTAATAATAGACAGATAATGAAGATAGAGTCATGAATAGTGTATCTCCATACCCAAAACCACAATAAGCAATAGCAAGTAATACCCAAAAATATTTAGTGGCAACAAGGTATTAAGATAGCCAAAACTGGGGTAACCTATTGGATACCATCAAAAGTAACCTATGCAGATCATTATAAATAATAAGAACATGGCTGGGAAAAAGTAAGTGATCAATGACACAACTTGCCTTGAATGAGCTCCTACTCAGCAACTTCTACGAGCTGAAAACCTCAGGATCCACAGTGGCTTGCTCGTCTACTCGCATCAACACAATACATACATAGTATAACAAAAAATTAACATCACACCAAACATGTAAATAAAATACACAATAATAATCTACACATTAAAATAAGAACCTAGGAACAGAAATCATTAATTTTGGAGTTATGGGTTTTAAGTTAGGAATTTCCAAAGGTTTTATATGCTTGAAACAGGATTAAATGAAAAATAAATTTTCTTACTATTTTCGTGCCAAAACAGAGACTATAGGTGATAGACATTAAATTTACAAAATTTTATAAATTGGAATGGATCAATTTGGAGTTCATATGGATTTTCTATGAATTAAGTTCTAGCATTTATTTTTACACTAAAATTCCATTTCTAATAAAATTTCCCTATTTAAATACTCTCTGGACCGCGCCTCATTTACCAGGAAGGACAGGGGCCACGGGGTAAAACTTCCTAGACTCAGGGAACAGTCACCGAGGACGACGAGTTCTAATTTAACTAAACACAGGGGCTCCTATGCAATTTACACACAACGAAGGGGTATCTAGGGTTTCTGACCGTTGGATCAGAATCACGCGCACCAGATTACACCACCCATTTAATCGAAGCGGTACGAAATCTCAGCCGTTGGATCAACAACCAAGCGTCTAGATTTAAAATCCTAAGATCGCTTCCCACGTGCCCGATCCGCATTGGACGACCGAAATGAATTTAGGCCGAACCGGTATCACGATCTAATCGGGACCATTCCATGGGAGATCAATGGTCCACAACCTATCATCTCTAATCCGCACCCATACGTGGCGGCGCTGGGCAAACCGCGCGGCGGCGCTCATCGACGAGCAGCGCGCGAGGCGCCCTGGAGGTCTAACCCTACCGGTAACTAGCTCTACACATCCAGGAGAACGAGGCGAGCAAGATGGCCGAGGTATCACCGACGCAATTGGCAAGTCGAGGTTGGTCCACGGTAGAGCGCGAGCTCGGCGGAGAACACCACTCCGGCGAGGAATTCCCGAGACCCCAGGGGTTCTCAGCTCGAATTGAGGGCTCCCTCAGCTTCACAGGTTTCCAGTAGGGTTGGGCAAAAAATCCGTAACCCGAAACCCAAACACGGAATACCCGAACCCGAACCCGAAATACCCGAAACCCGAATTTTGTTAAGGAATTTCGGGTAGCAACTTGCAAAACCCGAATTTATTTTGGGTAATTCGGGTATCACAATCGGGTACCCGAAATACCCGAATTACCCGAACTTTCATGTGTCATGTACTTATGTCATGCTTAATTATTAATTTGTACACCTATAATTATGTGTATGTGTGCATAACTTGTGATTGTAGATTGCTTGTGTTTTATATGTCAATGTATATCATTATTCAAACTATATTTTTATACTAATTTAATAGGTTGTATGTGTTTTTATGAAGCCAAAACAACAGTTCGGGTAGTTCGGGAATACCCGAACCCGAAATTCTGGGTACCCCAATTTTCGGGTATTGTAAAACCCTTTGTAATTTCGGGTATAAATTCTTAAAACCTGAAATTTTAAACACCTGAATTACCCAGCCCGAAATTTTTGGGTAACCCGAACGCCCACCCTTAGTTTCCAGCGCACGCCCCTAGCCACTTGCACAGACTAGAACACAAGCACAAACGGCAATCACCGGCGGTGGCCCGCGCCTTTCTCTCTCATAACGACGCAGGTCGGTATGCGGCGATTGCAGGGGTCGTAGGCGTGGGTATGCGGTAGAGGGAGAGAGGGCGAGGTGAACCCAGGGGTCATGGCTCCTATATGGACGCGACGTGGCCAGGCGCTTCAACGGATCGCGCGAAGTCCGCGGCTCCGCGCGTGTGCCGCCAGGCGCGGCGAAGTCGTTGGGGATAAGTCTGACGTGTGTGGGCCACGGTCAGTGACACGGGGAACGCAGCACGGTCGAGTGGTGGAGCTAGCATGCGGGCCCCGCGGAGGAGCGAAAGAGGAACCACACAGTGGACGCGAGGGTGTGGCCGACCAAGCGGGCCCGCCCGTCAGTGTCCTAGACAGATTCAGGCATGAGCGGCTGACTAGTGGGACCCAGTGGTTGGCGCGAGCATCCACACAAGGTCGCATGGAGGGATTTGATGGGCCGCACGCGCGTTGAATGGGCCGAACCGGCCAAAATCGGCCCGGGCGCCTGCTTCCCCGATTTTATTTTATTTTTTCTATTTATTTTCCTATTTTCCTTTCCTCTCTTTCTAAATTCAGTTTGATTTAAATGTAAATTCAAACTTGTGCCAATTTTATCCTTAAAGTATATAGTGAAATTAAAATTACCATTTTTTGAAATATATATTTATATATATCATTTAATTTTCATATCCCTTCTCTTTTCTTATTTTCAAGTCCTAATTTCAATTTAGGGTTTAACCCAACCTCTAGTAATTATTATCTTATTATTATTATCTTTATTATTTTATTTAGTGCACAAACATATAAAACTCCAACAAGATGCACTTTATTTTATTTTAGTGTCATTGGTTTAAATTAATCACTCTTAATTTTATGTATGCTCTTTTCATGATGCAAATAAGGCACTAAAATAAGGAGACCTCTATATATTCCTTTTATACAATTTTGAGTATTACACAGTGATTGGCATCCGGATCGGCGCCAACACACTTTTTGACGACTCCGCTGGGGACAACACATATAGACCTATCAGATCGGTCCTCAATGGCCGGTTCAAGGGATAACCCTGACGTCTCCCCCACCAATATCATAGAGCCAACTTGGGAAACCTTATCGGCTGATGAACAGCTCCAGTTCGAGGAGCACAAGGAGCAGTTGATCTAAGAAGCAAAGGCGAAGTTCCTGACTAAGTTCAAGATGGACAGGAACAACAAGGTCGTTTGGCAATGGGTGACTGATCTGGCTTTGCTCTGACCCACTGCAGCTACCCCCAAGGTAAGCGACACAAGCGAACTCCAATCTCTTAAAAATTATATAGATGAGCAGTGAGACCAAATGCAAAATATTATAGGGGGCATGCAAAATAATTATAGAAGGCTAGTACGTACGTTTGATAAATCTACCATTACAAATTTTCCTTCGCACAAGGTTGAGTTGGGGAAAAACACGCGTGATTCATCGGCCACAGGTTGTCATGACCAATCACAAACCCTTTATGGGATGCCGATAGACACGTACCCTAGGCAACCACAGCCTCCTATGCACATCGGCGATAAATTCACCGATCTGCGCATGTCCGGACCGTCCGCACGTGAGTGCGGATCGTCCGGGCCAGCGGCGACCGGTCTCATTTTTAGAAATGAATTACCGAGACCTGGACCCGAGCCGCCACATACCGCGTAAACCCTAAATAATCCATTCGGACCGTCGCGTATGGAGTCCGGATCATTAGTGAGTTGTGCTGCACGTATTGCGCACCATAGAATCAAGAACCGCATCAAACCATGACCAGTAGACAGGCTATGCAACCCTTTCATCCACCCGTTGTCATGAACCGCCTGTGCCACTATGAGATTCTTGCATCAGCCAATTTGAAACAAATTGGTGTCATTTCTCTAGGAGCCTGCCCATGTAGCCAACGGTCATTCCAAAATTTGATTTTTTTACCCACTGCTGAATCGCTATGGTTGTGCAAGCTCAGAATAGCTTTAGTTCAGGTTCGGAGAACTGCAGGAGTAAGTTAACCCATGGTTTGTTAGCTGAGAGCACCTAGAGGGGGGTGAATAGGTGATCCTATAAAATCAAACACTAAATAGCCACAAACTTGATTATTAAGGTGTTAGTGAAATCAAGTGGCTATAGAACACGCTCGTGCGGTCAAAACAATCACAAGAAGCAACACACGAGACACGCGATTTTTATCCCGTGGTTTAGCCAAGTAATACTTGCCTACTTCTACGTTGTGGCGTCCCAATGGACGGAGGTTGCACTCAACCCCTTTCAAGTGATCTAATGATCAACTTGAATACCACGGCTATCTTCCTTATAGTCTTTCTCCCGTTTGCGAGGACTCTCCACAGATTGGAGCCTCTCGCCCTTACAAGTTTGTCACAAGAAAAGCACAGTAGTAAGAGAGAGAGAGCAACACACACAAGACTCAAATTCGCAGCACACACACGCACACCAGCCAAGACTTGAGCTCAAAACACAGTAAAGGGAGTACACAACTCAAACAGCGCTCAAATCACCAACACAATCGATCAAATGCGTGGAGGCGGAGCCTGGGAGTCTTAGAATGTTTCTTGTAAGCTTGGTGTTCTGCTCCATGCCCCAAGGGGTCCCTTTTATAGCCCTAAGGCAGCTAGGAGCCGTTGGAGACCAACTTGGAAGGCCAATCTTGCCTTCGGTCGAGTGGAGACCGGATAGTCCGGTGCACCACCAGACAGCCACTATAGCAGTCCGGTGCGCGATCTCCTTCCATATCGAGCGCAGCCGACCGTTGCTCCTCCGGGCCAGATGGCGCACTGGACACTGTCTGGTGCGCACCGGACAGTCCGGTGCACCCAGCCGACCGTTGGAGCTAGCCACGTGTCACGCGTTGATCGCGCGGACGACCGTTGCCGCTGACGTCGTTGGCTCACCGGACAGTCTGGTGCACCACTGGACAGTCCAGTGAATTATAGCCACGTCGCCTTTTTCTTTTCCCGAGAGCGACGAGTTCGTCGCAGATGACTTACCGGACAGTCTGGTGCACCACCGGACAGTCCGGTGAATTATAGTCATCGATTGCTGAGAGCAGCCGGTTCACTATCAGCTCGCCTGCACCACCGGACACTGTCCGGTGCACCACCGAACAGTCCGGTGTGCCAGGCCCGAGCTGGTGTTGGCTGTTCATAGCCAACACTTTTCCAATTCTTTTCTTCTTCTTCTGTCACTATTTCTAGCATTTAGATAAACATGTTAGTACTCAAAAACAATTTACTAAGTCTAGAAACATACCTTGTTCTTTGATTTGCACTTCTTGCTTGTTTAGCACATAAGAGTTCAAAACATTGTGTTGGGCATCTAATCACCAAAACAATTATAGAAATGGCCCAAGGGCACATTTCCCTTTCAATCTCCCCGTTTTTGGTGATTTATGCGAACACATCAAAAAGCAACAAAAGAAGTGCAATATTAATGCAAATGAAGATCAAATTTTCTTTACTTAGGATTTGGCATATTTGGATCATTCTTTGCCACTACTTGGTTTGTTTTTGCAAATCAAATTCTTGTTCCTATCTCTAAGTCCAACACGCTTGTTTGAGCACAAAGAGAGATATTCCATGAGTAGAATTGATCAAGTGCCAAAAACTCCCCCTTTCCCATAATCAATAATTCTCCCCCATAAGAGTCCAAATTTTGCAATAAGAGTATTTTGGTCAAAGCACAAATTCTAACTCTACAATTTTCAAAATTCACAAGTGGTTGGTTGATCCATTTGCTTTGGCCTTAATTTCTCCCCCTTTGGCATTAAGCACCAAAACGGTATCATTCTTGGCCCTTTAACCCCATTGCCTCACCAAAAATGTCAATGAAGAGCAAAAAGGCAACGAGAGCATAAGTATGAACTTGGAATTAAATACACTAATACCGGAGTGCAGTGGAAGTCTTTGCATCGTCCACATTCAATTTCCCTTTCAATGTACCTTTGAGACTACATCAAGTGTACTCAACAACCAAGTTAGTCTCAAAGGGGTCAAGTTGTAGCACATCTCCCCCTAAATATGTGCATCATTTGCATATGGACTTGTGAGGTCCGAGGATGACTTGTACAACTTGAGCACCATAAATATGTAACAAATGATTAAATGCACAAAGTAACATGACCAAAGGCATAGACTACATGTATGCTATAGATCAATCCAAGTTACGCGAATCTAGGACATTTAGCTCACTACGCAACCTGCAAAACCTTTTCTCATCTAAAGGCTTAGTGAAGATATTGGCTAGCTGGTTCTCGGTGCTAATGTGGTATACATGGATATCTCCCTTTTGCTGGTGGTCTCTCAGGAAGTGATGCCGGATGTCTATGTGCTTAGTGCGGCTATGTTCAACAGGATTATCCGCCAAGCGGATTGCACTCTCATTGTCACATAGGAGTGGGACTTTGCTCAGATTGTAGCCAAAGTCTCGAAGGATTTGCCTCATCTAAAGTAGTTGCGCACAACACTATCCTACGACAACATACACGGCCTCAGCGGTGGATAGGGCAACAAATGTTTGTTTCTTGGAACTCCAGGACACCAGGGACCTTCCTAGAAATTGACACGTCCCTGATGTACTCTTCCTATCAACCTTGCACCCGGCATAATCAGAGTCTAAGTATCCAATCAAGTTAAAGGTAGACCCCTTTGGATACCAGATCCCGAAGCAAGGCGTAGAAAGTAAATACGTACCTAAGAATTCGCTTAACGGCCACAAGGTGACATTCCTTGGGGTCGGGTTGAAATCTAGCACACATGCATACACTAAGCATAATGTCCGGTCTACTAGCACAATGATAAAGTAATGAACCTATCATTGACTGGTATGCCTTTTGATCAATGGACTTACCTCCTTTGTTGAGGTCAATATGCCCGTCAGTTCCTATTGGTGTCTTCGCGGGCTTGGCGTCCTTCATCCCAAACCTCTTGAGAAGATCCTGAGTATACTTCGTTTGAGAGATGAAAGTGCCGTCCTTGAGTTGCTTCACTTGGAATCCAAGGAAGTAGGTCAACTCGCCCATCATTGACATCTCAAACTTTTGCATCATCACCCTGCTAAACTCTTCACAAGACTTTTGATTAGTATAACCAAATATTATGTCATCGACATAAATTTGACAGACAAAAAGATCACCGTTGCAAGTCTTTGTAAAAAGAGTGGGATCGGCTTTCCCAACCTTGAAAGTATTAGAAATAAGGAAATCTCTAAGGCATTCATACCATGCTCTTGGGGCTTGCTTAAGTCCATAGAGCGCCTTAGAGAGCTTATACACATGGTCGGGATACCTGTCATCCTCAAAGCCAGAGGGTTGATCCACGTATACCTCCTCCTTGATTGGCCCGTTGAGGAAAGCGCTCTTCACATCCATTTGGAACAGCCTAAAAGAGTGGTGAGCAGCATAGGCCAATAATATCCGAATTGACTCTAGCCTAGCAATAGGAGCAAAAGTCTCCTCAAAGTCCAAACCTGCAACTTGGGCATAACCTTTTCCCACAAGTTGAGCCTTGTTTCTTGTCACCACTCCATGCTCGTCTTGCTTGTTGCGGAACACCCACTTGGTTCCCATAACGTTTTGCTTTGGACATGGCACCAGGTTCCAGACTTCATTTCTTTTGAAGTTGTTGAGCTCTTCCTGCATGGCCAACACCTAGTCCAGATCCTGCAAGGCCTCTTCTACCCTGAAAGGGTCAATAGAAGAGACAAACGAGTAATGCTCACAAAAATTAGCTAATCGTGAGCGAGTAGTTACTCCCTTGCTGATGTCACCTAAGATCTGATCGACGGGGTGATGTCTTTGGATCGTCGCTCGGACTTGAGTTGGAGGGACCCGTGGTGCTTCTTCCTCCATAACCTGTTCTTCTTGTGCTCCCCCTTGATCCTGCCCTTCTTCTTGAGGTACCTATTCACCATCTTGAGATGGGGGATGCACCATTGTCGAGGAAGATGGTTGATCTTGCTCTTGTAGTTCCTGTGGTCGCACATCACCTATCGCCATCGTGCGCATTGTGGCCGTCGGAACTTCATCCTCATCTATGTCATCAAGATCAACTTGCTCTCTTGGAGGGCCATTAGTCTCATCAAATACAACGTCGCTAGAGACATCAACTAATCCTGATGATTTGTTGAAGTCCCTTTACGCCTTTGTATTTGAGTCATACCCTAGTAAAAACCCTTCTACTACCTTGGGAGCAAATTTAGAATGTCTACCTTTCTTCACCAGAATGTAGCATTTGCTCCCAAATACACGAAAGTAAGAGACATTGGGTTTGTTGCTGGTAAGGAGTTCGTAGGAGGTCTTCATGAGAAGGCGATGCAGATAAAGCCGGTTTATGGCGTGGCAGGCTGTGTTCATAGCTTCCGACCAAAACCGCTCGGGTGTCTTGAACTCTCCAAGCATCGTTCTTGCCACATCGATTAGCGTCCTGTTCTTCCTCTCTACCACACCGTTTTGCTGTGGTGTGTAGGGAGCGGAGAACTCGTGCTTGATGCCTTCTTCCTCAAGATACTCTTCAACTTGTAGATTTTTGAACTCGGATCCATTGTCGCTCCTTATCTTTTTCACCTTTGGCTCAAATTCATTTTGAGCCCTCCTTAGAAAGTGCTTTAGGGTCCCTTGGGTTTCTGATTTGTCCTGCAAAAAGAACACCCAAGTGAAGCGGGAAAAATCATCAACAATTACAAGACCATACTTACTTCCCCCGATGCTGAGGTAGGCAACGGGTCCGAAGAGGTCCATGTGAAGAAGCTCCAGTGGTCTTGATGTTGTCATCACATTCTTGCTGTGATGAGTGCTTCCCACTTGTTTCCCTGCTTGACATGCTGCACAAGGTCTGTCTTCCTCAAAACAGACATCAATTAGTCCTAACACATGATCTCCCTTTAGAAGCTTATGAAGGTTCTTCATCCCAACATGTGCTAGACGGTGATGCCAAAGTCAGCCCATACTAGTCTTAGCCATTAAGCATGCATCTAGATCGGCATTCTCTTTCGAAAAATCAACTAAATAGAGCTTGTCGTCTAATACACCCTTAAAAGCTAATGAACCATCACTCCTTCTAAAGACAGATACATCTACATTTGTGAATAGATAATTATAACCCATGTTACATAATTGACTCACAGACAATAAGTTGTACCCGAGCGATTCAACTAAAAACACATTTGAGATAGAATGCTCGGATGTGATGGCTGTCTTTCCCAACCCTTTAACCTTGCCTTGGTTCCCATCTCCAAAGATGATCAAATCCTGGGAGTCCTTGTTCTTGACATAGGAGGTGAACATTTTCTTCTCCCCCGTCATGTGGTTCGTGCATCCACTGTCGATAATCCAGCTAGAGCCCTCGGATGCATAAACCTGCAAGGCAATTTAAGCTTGGGTTTTAGGTACCCAACTCTTGTTGGGTCCTGCAAGGTTAGTCACAATAACTTTTGGAACCCAAATACAAGTCTTGTCTCCCTTGCATTTGGATCCCAACTTCCTAGCAACTACTTTTGCATTCTTACATGAAAGTACAAAAGAAGTATTGCAATCAAGATAAATAGTAGAAGGTCCATTGCACATTGTCCTAGGCGCATGAGACACAACATGATTTCTCCTAGGCCTACTTCTATCATGAACAAAAGTGGAACTAGAGGCAAACATAGCATGTGAATCATTATAAGCAGCATGATCATAACATCTATCATTATAAGCATTCCTAGAAAATTTCCTATCATAGATATAGGCATGATTCTTTTGGGAACTACTAGCCATAGGTGCCTTCCCTTTCTCCTTGTTGAAAATGGAAGTCCTTTGGCTTGGTAAGTTCTTGGTTTCCTTTCAAAAACCAAATCCATCCTTAATCGAGGGGTGTCTACCAACAGTGTAGGCATCCCTAGCAAATTTTAATTTATCAAAATCAACTTTGCAAATCTTAAGTTGAGCATTAAGACTTGCCACCTCATCGTTTAATTTAGCAATAGAAATAAGATGTTCATCACAGGCATTAACATCAAAGTCCTTGCATCTATTGCAAATAACTACATGTTCTACACATGATCTAGTTGCATTTGCTTCCTCTAGTTTAGCATTTAATTCAACATTTAAATCCTTTAGACTAGAGATAGATTCCTGACAAGCAGACAACTCAGAGGATAGCATTTCATTTCTTTTAAGTTCTAAAGCAAGAGATTTTTGAACACTAACAAACTTGTCATGTTCCTCATACAAAATGTCCTCTTGCTTTTCTAGCAGTCTATCCTTTTCATTTAGAGCATCAATTAATTCATTAATTTTCTCTACCTTAGCTCTATCTAATCCCTTAAATAGGTCAGTGTAATCTACTTCATCATCGGAGGATTCCTCATCGCTAGAAGAAGAGTACTTACGGGAATCTCGAATACGTACCTTCTTCTCCTTAGTCATGAGGCAAGTATGCGTTCGTTGGGGAAGAGCAAAGATTTGTCGGAGGCCGAGGCAGCCAAACCTTCATCGTCGGAGTCGGATGAAGAGCAGTTAGAATCCCATTCCTTTCCAAGGTGCGCCTCGCCCTTCGCTTTCCTGTGCCTGGTCATTTTCATTATAGGGACATTGAGCAATAAAATGACCAGTGTTACCGCATTTGAAGCAGCAGCGCTTTCCCCTTGTTTTATTTTTGTTGGGGAACTCTTTGTGTCCTTTAAGTGCGGTCTTGAAACGCTTGATGATAAGCGCCATTTCTTCCTCATTGAGTCCGGCAGCCTCCACTTGTGCTACCTTGCTTGGAAGCGCCTCCTTGCTGCTTGTTGCTTTGAGAGCAACGGGCTGCAGCTCGTAGATGGGTAGTGGACCATTTAGCGCGTCGTTCACGTATAGCGCCTCCTTCACCATCATGCGCCCGCTCACGAATTTTCCGAGGATCTCCTTGGGCGTCATTTTGGTGTACCTGGAATTTTCACGAATAAGGTTGATAAGATGGGGGTCAATAACAGTAAATGACCTGAGCATGAGTTGGACAACATCATGATCCATCCATCTTGTGCTTCCGTAGCTTCAGATCTTGTTGACCAGGGTCTTGAGCCTGTTGTAGGTTTGTGTTGGCTCCTCTCCCCTGATCATCGCGAACCTTCCCAGCTCGCCTTCCACCAGTTCCATCTTGGTGATCATGGTGGCATCGTTTCCCTCATGAGATATCTTGAGGGTGTCCCAGATTTGCTTGGCTTTGTCCAAGCCACTTACTTTATTATACTCATCCCTGCAAAGAGACGCTAGCAAAACAGTAGTAGCTTGGGCATTTTTATGAATTTGCTCGTTTATAAAAATAGGATTATCAGTACTATCGAAATGCATCCCATTTTCCACAGTTTCCCAAATACTAGGATGGAGAGAAAATAGATGGCTACACATTTTATGGCTCCAAAATGAGTATTCCTCTCCATCAAAGTGTGGGGTTTTTTCAAGAGGAATAGAAAGTAAATGGCATTCAAATTATATGGAATGCGAGAGTAATCAAAAGAATAGTTTTGATTGACCGTCTTTCTCTTGGATGAGGAGTCGTCGTCTTCCCTTGGTGAAGAAGAGGATGCATCGCTGTCGTAGTAGATGATCTTCTTGATGCGTCTCTTCTTCTTGCTGTCCCTCTTTTTGTGACTCGAGCCTGAGTCAGTGGGCTTGTCGACTCTTGGCTCGTTGAAGAGGGACTCCTTCTCCTTGTCCTTGACCACCATCCCCTTTCCCTTAGGATCCATCTCTTCAGGCGGTTAGTCCTTGTCGGAGAGGGAATTCTCCGGCCGGGTGGCGGAGTGCACCCGCCCTAAATCCTAAGATGAGGAGGGGGCTTAAGCGTTTTGCCTATCTTGCTAAGCGATCATCAAACACATGAACACGCAAGGATTTAGAGTGGTTCGGGCCGCTGGAGCGTAATACCCTACTCCACTATGTGTTGGATTGTTGAGGAAGCTTGTGCTGTGTGTAAGTCTGAATGACTTCAGTCCTTTCTTTTCTTCGTCGCATGCCTCCCCTTTTATAGTTCAAGGGGGGCATGTATAAGGGTTCTGAGCCCCAACACGTGGGCCCAGGGACAAATGGAAGGATGGAACTATTGCTTGCCATGCCCATGTAATCTTCATACGCCCTGACACCCGAGATCTGTGTTGTCTCGTTGTGCAGGGGGAAGCTTCTCGTATAAGGGATGGGCGCAGTGCACCGCGCAGCTTGGGCACACTATCTTGATAATGGACTAGACAGGTGCGCCGTCTGCAGGGCGGCCCTGGCGCCGCCTGCCAGCGGAATGGACAGGACGCAATAAATGTTGTGGGGGCACATCATCTGTCAGAAGGGTGGACAGGCGGCGTGTCCTCTCCACAATAAATGCTAAGGCCGCGCGGCTCAGAGCCCTTACGTCATGCTCCACCCGCTGGCCTACGTCACGGTCAATAAGCCGTTAGACCCTTGACCGAGCGAGGGGGTGGAGGCGCTACGGATAGAGCCAGGACACGCGTCAGTCCCGGACCTAAGCCTAGTTTATGACATTCCTTTTCTCGGGACCTTGTTATGGGCGGTCCGGAGCTCACTAGATGGGGTCCGAACCTTATCCAATGGCTTTGGGCTGCTTTACTTCGGGGGTCCGGGTCACACGCACAGGGGTCTGGCGTCTTCTAGGCCTGATAGCATTATCTCTGAGAACGCCACCTTTACTGCCCACAAGATACCCATGAGGCTGTTCTCCGCGCGGCTATGGGTAGCCGCACAGATGTGACGGAACCTCCCAAGTAATTAGGCCCACCTACAGTTGTCCTTGTCCAACTGACCTCAGACAACCCTGTAGGTGCCCCTGAATCACTTGACAAGTTCGGTGTCTGCTTTTCTTACCTTTCCCAAGAGCGTTTCACCCGTCACGCAGACATTACAAGCATCGGAGATATGAAAATGCGGAAGCAGTTACATAAACTAACCTTTATTTAAAAGTAAGACAGAGTTAAATATTTACAGACCAGAATATAATATATGAGTGCAGAGTATTATTATTACAAACTATGGGAGGCAAAACCCCCTCCCGATAAGTTCAAACAAATGTTTTATGGAGGATCCTTTCCTCCCGCAGCTTCACTCCTGGTGCTCTTCCTTTGGTACCACCTTAGAACAGAAGCAACAAAAGTTGGTTGCTTGCTCACCTAAAAACAACATGGGACAAAGCCCTGAGTATGGAATTACTCAGCAAGTCTTACCCGACTAAAGAAAAAGACTCTCAAGGGTATGTTGGCTTTCATGGAGTCAAGGTAAGGCTTAACAATAGTCAATGACTCTATTTGCAGAAATGCTTACTAAAAGTGGATCCTTAAAAATCCAATTTTACTTGTCAGGTTAAGTAAGATTACCTATATCTAGAGTTCTTTCTACCCTAGTTCAATCACTTGACCTGCACTAGCCAATTTTCTTATCAACCCTTCATCTTCACTGGATTGCTACGTGTAAGTCAGTGACCAAGTCTTCATAACCGCAAAGGTACGGCAATTCGAATCGATTATACTCAGCTGAGGATCTCCAATCACACGACATATGTAGCACTTAATCCTTGCATATGTCAACTCGCCACCGGGGTTCTTAAGACCAGATCAGGTTCACGCCAACCGAGAGCACATATACACCACCGTCCAGCCTCTTGCCACGGAGGGTACACGCTACTCTCGCCATCTCTCCACTCCCATTGCGTGGTATCTTATTCTGGCCTTAGTCTGCTCGAGGCAAAGCTTACCCATGAAAAGGCATGTGACCAGTTAAAGGGTCCTCGGTCATCAAGCCTACATCAACACGGTCCTTAATCGACTCAGACGGAGACACTACACCGAGACTCTCTTCTCGTGTAAGTCACCCGCCCGGTCTCAGCTTAATCATTTCAAATCCCAAAGTTTGGTACCTGGCAAAGGTACATCTTTTTCGATGTTGAACCCATCATGGCCATGATGGATCCACCATCAAGTTTTCTTTTCAAAAACATCCCTCTCACTTTGCAACATTATCTTTTGTAAAAACAAAACATTTTGTTTTGCTAAAGTAAGACTAAGCATAGGAAAAACCTTTTGTAAAACAGGGGTTCCAAGGAAGGTAATCAAATTCAAGGAAGGAAATGCATGAATTGTTTTAGCAATCAACTCCTATTACCTAATGCATCAAGCAAGTGAGAAATAGTTTAAAAGAATCAAGGAGGTGGCAAATGCACCGGGGCTTGCCTTGGTTTATAGGTGAATCAGGCTCGGTCCCGCAGATGTCAAAATAGAAATAGCTACCTGCCTGATGTTCCTCAGGTGGTGGTGGTGGAATCTTCTCTTCTTCTACTTCTTCTTTGTTTTCTAAATATAACCACACACATAATAATGAATGCCCAAGTAATGCTCATGAGAGTGCAAAGATAATAAAAGTTCATTATCTAAAGTCTTGAGTACAATTTTCCTTCATGGTACTCTAGAGAATTAGGGTTTCTAGAGTCAATATAGGAATTCAAAGGGCAGGGGGTAGGGTTTTGGGTTCTAATTATCAAACTAGGTCCAAATCATACCAAACTCTACCCAAAGCTTCTAAATAATATATAAGGGTCATCTAAAAAGTTTGGGGATTTTTGGGATTATTATCTATTTTTTAAAAATCCAGAAACAGAGTTTTAGATTGTTTTAAATACTCTATAATTTCTTTTATGGATTAAAAATCATGAAACTATTTTTATTAAATTCTATGGAAAATTAGGAATCTAGAAAAATTGGTTTGGCATTTTTACAAATTTTCTACAATTTTCTAGAATTGTTTTAGTTCTGATAGAAAAAGAAAAAGAAAAGGGAATGAATAGTCTTGGGCCAAATCCAGCCCAGGCGGCCCAATCCCAGGTGGAAAACACGCGCGCCCACGCCCGCACTGGTAGATTTACACAGAGGCCCTCGCTGCTTTGAATATCTGTTAAGAACCCACAGCCACTATTCACTATCTCACTGACATTCACAGAAAAACCCCTGCACTTCTAATTCTTCACCGCGCTAGGACCACGACGTCGCACGGCGGAGCATTGAACACCAGCGAGGTTAGACCGGCTAGCTAGCGCAAAGACTGGTGTTAATCTTTGGTTTAAACCTAATTCCAGCTCTAAGGAGTGTTTCCCCTCAACTAATTTCTGGATTGGAGTCCTACAGTGCTCTACCCACGGTGACAACGGCAACAATGGATATCTAAGCGTGTTCCTGATGATCTATGGCGGTCTAGTCCAATCCGAGGGGTCGAGGAGCTTGAGGAGGACCTAAGAACGCTAGAACAAACAACGGAGAAGCTTGAACTAAACTGGAGTAGACTGGCCGCGGTGAGGGTGTCTGCGGTGGCGGAAACCGAATTGGGGGAAGTTCAAAATTGGAGCTCACTGGCGATCGACTGAGGACGATTCTTGGTGGCTAGGTGCGTGATGATCCAACGGAGCTCACGGCGGGGTCAATTTATAATAAGCGAGAGCGGTGGCCGGGAATTTGAGCGATGACGCGCGGCGGTCGGAGGAGTGGAAAGTTACTGGCGCGTGGATTGGTGTCCTATTACCGTGGCAGTCATTCCGGTGATCAACGGAGAGTCATAATGGGTCACGACAATGTGGTGGAGGTGCTCAGGCATGTGGCACAAGGCCAGAAGGCGGCAGTCACCGGCGAGGTTATCCGGAGTGACCGTGGTGAGTGCGGTACGGTGGCCGAATTTGTTTACTGGCCGGAGTTATCCACGGTGAGGACCCTTACTCGATCCCAAGCGCTATCCACATGATCCGAGCGCGAATTGCGGCGACGACGGCACGAATCATGCGCGGCTCGTCGGCGGCGAGGGTTGAGCTGTCAATCTAATCTTATTCAGATCACTGTATCATGGCATTCTTCTTCAGTTGACCTGACAGAGCGATTTGAAGCTAAATTTTCTCCCAATTTCACTTAGCAACCTATCCAAGGCTCTGTAGCAAAGTTGTAGTCCAACATACCATCTTCATCTTTGTTATAGTATTCCAAGACAAATTCTTACTGAATCATGCTTAGAATCAAGCTCAAAGTTTGCTTGAACCCACTGTCAGACCAAATTCAGGCTTCAAACAGCCTGAAAACCTAACTTTGGGTGTATTTATCTCCAAATTCTTCATAACAACCATGCTTACTCCCTTAAGCAAAGTTATTCTCCTTTGATAGGTCTACAAAATTGATGGGGTGACTTAGGGCAAAAACTTCATAATTTGAAAGTTACAGAGCCCCAAAGTTGCACCATTATACTGAAATTCAGACTTGGTTAAAAGAGTTTAAGTATGGCTCTTTTGCAAATAAGTCCAAATCTCAAGGTTTTACTTGCAAATTCACATATTTGTGAACCATATTACTTAAGACACCTAAACTTCCTGGATTTTGCACTTTAGTTCAAAAGTGCACTAATTTTGCACTTAGCCCCCTAGGGTTTAGGTTTAGGGCTTTCTAGGGTTCCAATTAGGGTTTCTTGCACTCTTAGGGCTTGGATCCTACTTGAGTTCATCCATGGTGACACTTTATGATTATTTCTAACAAGTTTTGAAGTTTTCTTTTGTTTAAGCCTTGTTTGTTCGATTAAACCCAATTTAGGGTTAGGTTCCCCACTCTAGGGTCTTATTTGCAAAAGATCATATCAATACAACTTGTTTGAAATTTTTGCCTAGTGAATGCACTCTAGGTGTGTCAAAGATATGAAATGCCAATGCTTATGATGTTATGCTCAAGTTTTAGTAATAGTAACACCAGGGGTGTTACATCCTTCCCCCCATAAAAGAATCTCATCCTGAGATTAAAAGTCCTAGGGTAAGTAGTGGAAAAGGAAATGCTTCACATTTTTATTTCCTTATTTCTGGTACAAGGCAGGGGTGGTTTGGGGCTCACTCCTTTATTACAATAATTATATACATATCACAATTTACATGAGGCTAGAAAGCCTGGGAAATTCTTTTCTAAAAAGTCTTGAGTCTCCCATGTAGCCTCATCTTCGGAATGTTGGTTCCACTGTATCTTGTAGAATTTGAAAGTTCTTCTCCGGGTAATCCTGTCCTTTTGATCCAAGACTTGAATAGGGTATTCTGAATATGTCAAGTCTAGTTCTAAGGCAACATCTGTTACTTCAATGGTTCGATTAGGAACCCGAAGACACTTCTTCAGTTGAGACACGTGGAACACATTATGTATAGCAGACAAGGTTTCAGGTAGTTGAAGTCGGTATGCCACTGGTCCGTATTGTTCAAGGACAAGGAAAGGACCAATGTACCGAGGTGCAAGCTTCCCTTTAACCCCGAAACGCGATACACCCTTCATTGGCAAAACTTTTAGGAAGACATAATCTCCCACAAGAAAGTACAAGGGTTGTCGTCGCTTGTCTGCATAATTCTTCTGACGAGCTTGAGCTTTCTTCAGATTATGAATTATTCTTTGAACTTTTTCTTCTGTCTCTTTTACCATATCAGGCCTGAAGAAGTACCTTTCACCTGGTTCAGACCAATTTAGCGGAGTACGACATCGTCGCCCACATAAAGCTTCAAAGGGTGCCATCTTAATGCTTTCTTGATAGCTATTATTATATGAGAACTCCGCTAATGGTAAACAATCATCCCATTTTTGTGGGAATTCCAGAACACATGCCCACAGCATATCTTCAAGTATTTGATTCACTCTCTCAAATTGCCCACTAGTTTGAGGATGATAGGCCGAACTGTGGATCAACTTAGTACCCAAGGATTGGTGAAGCTCTTCCCAGAATTTGGATATAAATTGAGGTCCACGATCTGACACTATAGTCTTTGGAATACCATGCAAACTGAGAATGCGAGCAATGTACAGTTCCGCATATGTGAGGACCGGGTAATATGTTTTGACTGACAGAAAATGAGCAATTTTCGTAAGCCGATCAACAATAACCCAGATGGAATCATATCCTTTTGCTGTTCTGGGCAATCCCACAATAAAGTCCATACTAATATCTTCCCATTTCCATGTTGGTATTGGTAAAGATTGTAATGGACCAGCAGTCTTCATTTGTATGGCTTTGACACGTCTGCAGGTGTCACATCTTGCCACATAGCGTGCGATTTCAATCTTCATCTTTGTCCACCAATAATGTTGCTTTAGATCATGATACATCTTAGTGCTTCCGGGATGAATAGAATAGCGACTAAGATGTGCTTCATCCAAAATTTGTTGGTGGATTTCTTCATTCTTTGGCACAACTATGCGGTTGTTGAACCATACAATGCCTTGATCATCTTTTCTAAAACATTTGGCTTTTCCGACCTCTATTTTCTCACGGATGTGCCTCATACCCTCATTATCTTTTTGAGCATCAATTATCCTTTGTAAAAGGACTGACTCAAGCTTTAGCTGATTTAGAGTTCCATGCTGAATCATTCCTAGGTTTAAATTCTCCATTTCTTGGCATAACGTAATGTCAGAGGTCTCCATTGTAAGACAATGACAAAAAGTCTTGCGACTCAAGGCATCTGCCACTACATTAGCTTTGCCTGGGTGATAATGAATCTCCAGTTCATAATCCTTAATAAGCTCGAGCCATCGCCTTTGTCTCATGTTCAACTCTGACTGGGTGAAGATATACTTCAAGCTTTTATGATCTGTATAAATGTGACAGATATTACCCTGTAGATAATGACGCTAGATTTTTAGGGCATGAACCAATGCAGCTAGCTCCAGATCATGAGTTGGATAATGTTCCTCATGCCAACGCAACTGCCTTGAAGCATAAGCTATTACTCGGCCTTCTTGCATTAATACATAGCCGAGACCACTGCCTGATGCGTCACAATACACATCAAAGGGCTTTTCAATATCCGGTTGAGCCAATACTGGAGCAGTGGTTAATAATATCTTCAATTGTTCAAAGGCTTCATTACACTTTGAAGACCAATTAAATTTAGTATCATTCTTCAATAAACTTGTGATTGGTTTCACAAGCTTGGAAAAATCTGGTATAAATCGGCGGTAATAGCCAGCCAGTCCAAGGAAACTTCGGACTTGATGCACAGCGGTTGGGGGTTTCCACTCCAAAATATCCTTGACTTTGCTGGAATCTACCGCAATCCCCTTGGCAGATAATACATGTCCCAGAAATTGGATTTCTTCCAGCCAGAACGCGCATTTACTGAACTTGGCATATAACTGATGTTCTCTCAAGCGCGTTAACACAATCCGCAAATGCTGAGCATGCTCCTCTTCATTCTTGGAGTATATTAAGATATCGTCGATGAATACCACCACAAACTTGTCCAACTCAGGCATAAATACTGAGTTCATCAAATAAGTGAAGTGGGCAGGAACATTCGTCAGTCCGAAAGACATTACCAAATATTCAAATAACCCATACCGCGTAGTGAATGCAGTCTTTGGTATATATTCGGGCCGGATATGGATCTGATGATAGCCCGACCTGAGGTAAATCTTGGAGAATACCCTCGCTCCAGTTAGTTGATCAAATAGAATGTCAATCCGTGGAAGAGGGTACTTATTCTTGATAGTAACCTCATTAAGGGGTCTATAATCCACACACATTCGAAGTGTTTGGTCTTTCTTCTTGACGAAGATGGCTAGACAACCCCATGGTGACGAGCTTGGCCAGATAAATCCCTTCGCTAGTAGATCTTGCAATTGGGTCTTGAGTTCTGCCAGCTCATTTGGAGGTATTCGGTACGATCTTCTAGAAATGGGAGCCGTACCGGGCTTCAACTCAATTACAAACTCTACCTCTCTTTCTAGTGGCAATCTAGGCAAATCTTCGGGAAAGACGTCTGGGAACTCACATACTACCGGAATATCTTTGATCTCCGGTATGATGGCTTCATATACACTGCCAAATGGTTTAGCCGGAATGGCTATGGGTTTAGTCAAGAGAATCTCTTCTTGTCCATAATTCAATTTGATAGTTCTCAATTCAGTATTGAGAATAGCTTTATGTTGGGCTAACCAATTCATGCCCAAAATTACATCTATATCTTGGCCTTTCAGAACAATCATATTAGTAGGAAAGTCCCATTCATCCAATGTTACGGGCACTTGGAAAGCCACTTCTTTAGTAAATATTTGTCCCCCAGGCGAATGAATTTTAAACCCTTCCTTTGATTCATGGTATGGAATGCAATGTTGCTCCACAAATCTCTTGCTTATGAAAGTATGCGAAGCACCAGAATCAAAAAGAATAATTGCAGGGTGATTGGCCACTAGAAACGTACTCATCATAACCGGTTCGCCGTCCGGTGTTGTGGCCACTTGAGTGTAATAAACCCGTCCAGTTTTCCTTGTATTCCTGCCCACGGTATTGGTTGCCGCATTTCCCTTAGAGCTCCCGGAACTCTGTTGATTATTTGATTGATTCTGCCTCGGGTATGGACAGTCCTTAATGAAATGCCTAGACTTTCCACAGTTGAAGCAGCCCGTTGATGAGCTTGGAAGAGCAGGGAAACGAGTGCCAGGGGCACCCGGCTGATTTGTAGTAGTGGGGGCAGGGGTAGGACGGATAAACACTGGCTGCTTGAATGGGAAGGAGGGTGGGCGCGATGAAGAACGATTCTGATTGAAAGGTTGGATAACCAACCTTTGCCTTTTCTCGGGGCCCTGATTGGGCCTGTTGCCTCCATTCCCCTTGGACTTTCCGGATCCTGCATATTTAGCCTCAACTGCCAGCGCTGTGCTGACAACCCTTCCGTAAGTAAGGTCGATGCAGGTGGCCATCTTTCTTTGCATTCGATCATTCAAGCCTCCCATGAAATAATTCTTTTTCTTTATGTCTGTGTTGACTTGATCGATTGCGTATTGGGATAAGTGATTGAATTTATTTAGATACTGGGTAACTGTATCCCCGCCTTGCTTAAGCTTCATGAACTCCTCCTGCTTCATATGGAGGACTCCTTTAGGTATATAATGCTCTCTGAACGCCAACTTAAACTCATCCCAAGTGATCTGATGACCAGCCGGCTGAACGGCCACAAAGTTTCCCCACCACGTACTGGCAGGGCCTCGTAGTTGTTGTGCTGCAAACAGGGGCTTTTGGGTTTCTGAACACCGAAGAAGCCCAAATTTTTGTTCAATGACGCGAATCCATTCATCCGCCTCTAAAGGATCTTATGCTTTGACGAACAATGGAGGGCACGTCTCGGAGAAATCCAGATAGGATGTTTCACGGGGGCCTTGCGGATATGTCCGCCCGCCTTGTTGTTGTATCTGTTGACTTGCCATTTCCCGTAGAAATCGGGTATTGTCTGCGGTAGCGTTAACCAAGGCAGCGATGGCCTCGGCTAAAGTGGGAGGTACTGGAGGTGGGTTTGGTGTTGCTTCCCTTCCACTAGAGGTACCAGCCCCATACTAAGCGCGAGTCCTGGAAGGCATTTGAGGCAAAGAATATTTGGAGCAATATGATATGCCATACAAACCATCCATTTCACATTACTTAAAAAGGTAATGTTACAGACTCGTACCTACAATAGGATTACACCACCTATTACACAATAGTACTACTTCTATACTATACTATTCCTGCTTTTTGTCACTCTGGGTAGCCTCGCTGTCAGGCGTAGGAGACCATTCGTCGACCAGCTTCATAGAGGGAGGGGGCCTGAAAAGGTCCAGCTCACCACCAAGTGCTTCTCCCACTACTCTAGAAGGTCCGGCTTCCATCCTGACAGGATCCACAGGGACGTTTGGGTGCAGTTGCGAGTACAATACATGAACTTCTTCATGTAGTGTGTTGCAATAAACCTGCAAGCTATCCACGATTGAGCTAAGCTCTTCCACTTGGGCTCGAGCTCTAGCTTCATTTGCCCAAGCCAGTGAACGAGAGTTCCCAGCCCAGTCAAGCGCTAGATCTCGATCCGCTAGCTGGTCTTGCAGGTGGCGGATGTCTCTTCTTAATTCATTGATTCTTTCGCTATCCACGACCCATACGTCGTTCCTGCGTCAGAGTTCTGATCGAAGCTGATTAATTTGGGCTTCTAGATCCCCGATCGGATCATTACTACCGCTACTGTTGTCTTCATGTCTTGGGGCAAGTTGATGACGAGGTACGCCAATCGGCCCGGTTGACTTGCGTGCAGTCTTTTTTATACGTGGCGGCATTTTTCTAAGGGGGAAATCTTATTAGCATAATTTTTAGCATGATGCATGTGTAATTACAGAATCAACCTTCTATACCTTCTATACGTTGCAACCTTCTATACTTAGGTAAGAAGGGAAGAAATTTTCTAGATAAGTCTTTCTTTTTTTTGAACATGTCTCATAATATCTGCAGAGATGGGCTTCGCTCCGATACCAGCAGTGACGGAACCTCCTAAGTCATTAGGCCCACCTACAGTTGTCCTTGTCCAACGGACCTCAGACAACCCTGTAGGTGCCCCTGAATCACTTGACAAGTTTGGTATCTGCTTTTCTTACCTCTCCCAAGAGCGTTTCACCCGTCACGCAGACATTACAAGCATCGGAGATACGAAAATGCGGAAGCAGTTACATAAACTTACCTTTATTTAAAAGTAAGACAGAGTTAAATATTTATAGACCAGAATATAATATACGAGCGCAGAGTATTATTATTAAAAACTATGGGAGGCAAAACCCCTCCCGATAAGTTCAAACAAACGTTTTATGGAGGATTCTTTCCTCCCGCAGCTTCACTCCAGGTGCTCTTCCTTTGGTACCACCTTAGAACAGAAGCAACAAAAGTTGGTTGCTTCCTCACCTAAAAACAACATGGGACAAAGCCCTGAGTATGGAATTACTCAGCAAGTCTTACCTGACTAAAGAAAAAGACTCTCAAGGGTATGCTGGCTTTCAGGGAGTCAAGGTAAGGCTTAACAATAGTCAATGACTCTGTTTGCAGAAATGCTTACTAAAAGTGGATCCTTAAAAATCTAATTTTACTTGTTAGGTTAAGTAAGATTACCTGTATCTAGAGTTCTTTCTACCCTAGTTCAATCACTTGACCTGCACTAGCCAATTTTCTTATCAACCCTTCATCTTCACTGGATTGCTACGTGTAAGTCAGTGACCAAGTCTTCATAACCGCGAAGGTACAGCGATCCGAATCGATTATACTCAGCTGAGGATCTCTAATCACACGACATATGTAGCACTTAACCCTTGCATATTGTCGGCGTTTCGGGACCGGGGGGTCCCCGAGCCGACGAGTGAGTGTGCCGCGTGCCCCAGCCCAGACGGGTCGAGCGCGTGGGCGAGCGCGAAGGGGGGAGAGCGAGGTGGCCGGAGCCGGGTCGTGAGGGAGGCGGAGATCCCGCGGCCTTCGTGTTCGTCCCGCGCCCAGGTCGGGTGCGCTTGCAGTAGGGGGTTACAAGCGTCCGCGCGGGTGAGGGGAGCGAGCGGCCCCAAGAGAGCGCCTGCCCCTGCCCTCGTTCCCGCGAGGCCAACCTTCTCTAAGAAGGCCCTGGTCCTTCCTTTTATAGGCGCAAGGAGAGGATCCAGGTGTACAATGGGGATGCAGCAGAGTGTTACGTGTCTAGCGGGGGAGAGCTAGCGCCCTGGGTACATGCCAATGTGGCAGCCGGAGAGAACTTGGCACCCAGCTGGTGTGGTGTCGTGGCTGTCGGAGGAGTAACGGAGCCTGGTGGAGGGACAGCTGTTGGAACAGTTGGGCTCTTGCTGACGTCCCCCTGCTTCCGTAAGGGAGCCGAGAGCCGCCGTCGTCATGGGTCTAGCGGGGCGCCATCATCGCCTATCTGGCGGAGCTAGCCAGATGGGACGTCGGTCTTGTTCTCTGCGGCCCAAGTCGGCTCGGGGCAGGGTGATGATGGCGCTTCCTGTTGACGTGGCGGACTTGTGCCCTAGGTCGGGCGACGTGGAGGCTCCTCCGAGGCCGAGGTCGAGTCTGTCGTCCATGGCCGAGGCCGAGCCCGAGCTCCTGGGTCGGGCGAGGCGGAGGTCGTTCGGCAGAGGCCAGGGCGGAGTCCGAGCCCTGGGTCGGGCGAAGCGGAGTTCGTCGTCTTCTGGGGCCTTAGCCCGAGTCCGAGCCCTGGGTCGGGCGGAGCGGAGTTCGTCGTCTTCCGGGGCCTTAGCCCGAGTCCGAGCCCTGGGTCGGGCGGAGCGGAGTTCGCCGTCTTCCGGGGCCTTAGCCCGAGTCCGAGCCCTGGGTCGGGCGGAGCGGACTTCACCGTCTTCCGGGGCCTTAGCCTGAGTCCGAGCCCTAGGTCGGGCGGAGCGGAGTTCGCCGTCTTCCGGGGCCTTAGCCCGAGTCCGAGCCCTGGGTCGGGCGGAGCTTCCTATGGCGCCTTTGGCAAGGCCTGGCTGCCCGTCAGTCTCACTCTTTGCGTTAAATGCCCCTGTGACTTGGTCGGTCGGCGCGGTGATTTAGTCAGGGTTGCTTCTTAACGAAGGCAAGGCCTCGGGCGAGCCGGAGATGCGTCTGCCGTAAAAAAGGGGGCCTCGGGCGAGACGGAAACACCTCGGGGTCGGCTGCCCTTGCCCGAGGCTAGGCTCGGGCGAGGCGTGATCGAGTCGCTCGTACGGACTGATCCCTGACTTAATCAAACCCATCAGGCCTCTGCAGCTTTATGCTGATGGGGGTTACCAGCTGAGAATTAGGCGTCTTGAGGGTACCCCTAATTATGGTCCCCGACAGTAGCCCCCGAGCCTCGAAGGGAGTGTTAGCACTCGCTTGGAGGCTTTCGTCGCACTTTTTTGCAAGGGGACCAGCCTTTCTCGGTTGCACTTTGTTCTGGTGGGTGCGCGCGAGCGCACCCGCCGGGTGTAGCCCCCGAGGCCTCGGAGGAGTGGTTTCACTCCTTCGAGGTCTTAATGCCTTGCGCAATGCTTCGGCTGGTCTGGCGGTTCCCTCATGCGAACAGGCCGTAGCCCGGGTGTACTGTCGGAGCCCAAGTTCTCGGGCTGGTATGTTGACGATGTCAACGGTTTGGCCGGAGCCGGGTTTGCGAGAGCAGCCCCCGAGCCTCCGCACAGGGCGAGAGGGCGATCAGGGACAGACTCGGCTTTTTTACATACGCCCCTACGTCGCCTTTCCGCAAGGAGGAGGGGGGAGAGCGCCATGTTACCCTCGATGGGCACCGAACATGGTGTCTCCGGTGAGCTGCAAGCGGGTAATCCGAGTGGACGTCCGTGCCCCGTTCGTTGGGGGTCGGCTAGGGGCCCGGAGGCACGCCCAAAAGTACCTGCGGGTGATCTACCGGACCCGGTCCCCTGGCGACGGGGTCCGAGGGCTCGTTGCCTCCCTCCGATGGGATTCCGTTACAGGATCGTTCCCGCTGGTCTCGGAAATGTCCTAGGGTACCTCGGGAGCGCAGCGAGCCTTGGTTATATATCGAACGTACCCCTAGTCATCCCTCGCTCGGTGTCTGAGGCAACTGTGAACCCTTCGGGGGGGCAGCCTTCGAACCCCTGATCAGTAATGGGCGCGGAGCCCGGGTAGCCTGAGGCGGTCGTGGAACCTTTCGGGAGGCTGACCTTCGAACCCCTGACCAGTAGTGGGTGTCGGGCCCACGCGATCTGAGGCGGCTGTTGAACCCTTCGGGGGGCCAGCCTTCGAACCCCTGATCAGTAAGGAGGCTCGGAGCCTAGTTCCTTCACGGGGAAGGATCCCTTTGGGGGTATCCCCTTTCCCGGTCCCTGTTGCAAGAGATAGAGAAAGAGGAAAAAGGGAAAAAAGGATACGAAATTGAACGACGTGGCGTACCTTTTTTGGTGTGGTCGTTTTGGCGAAGGCGAAGCGTCGCCAGCTGCTTCTGCCAGAAGCGCCGCCTGTCCAGCCGCGGAGTTAATGCGCCGGGGCGAGTAGTTGGCGAGGCTGCCGTTGCGTGTGCGCGAGCCGTTCGAGGAACGGGTCACGGGCGCGTCGTCTTCACATCGTGAGAGGGGGTTCTCTCGCTGCCTCCGGATGGGACGTGAGCTTGGCTGACGGCGTGACCGCTGCTCCCGCGCGCCTGCCACCGTCATTACTGCCGGCCCACTTTTGACCGCGTTTGACCGCTGCGTCAGGCTGGCGCTGCTGGGTCGCGCGCTGGGTCGCCTCGGGTCGCGGTATTGGTTCCGCAATCGAGGAGGTGCGGTGGTGGCGCAAGTGGTACAGTTGCTTGCATGCAGCATCTGGCGCGCCGGTCGCGCGACGCGTGGGCTTGGGCCTCCGTGCTGGCAGGTCAGGAGTCTGAGAGGCGCGTCCACTTGGCGCGGTTGCATGCCGCCTGCATGGCTGCCCGCCCCTTTCGCCCGTTGGTCTGGGCAAAAGTGGAGGGTCACTTGTACCCGCCGGGGAAGCGCCACACCCGGCGGGTAGGTTGTCCGTACCTGCGGGGACGGAACCGGAGTTCCGTTTGTAATGGCACTTCGAATGCCGGGTTTTTTGTTTATTTCGGCTTTCGGGGCCTGAACATGTATGTAACGTCGGCACAGAGCCGTATTTTTTCCTCATTTTTGAGCACTAAGACTCGTCTGCTGATTATCTGAACCGCTTCACCAAGCATGAGTCGCCCCGTGTCAAGGTGACGAGTGAGGTATCCGTATCCCGGAGGCGTAGGAGTCCCTCGGCTCGGTCGGCCCTACTGTCCGAGGCTCCTCTAGCTTAGTTAAAGAGACCCCTCGGCCGCTCTTCGACGAGCCGAGGCTAGGGGTAGCGATATCAGCATGAGCAGAGGCGGAGTTGGCTCGAAAATGAAACCTGGTTGGCCGGAGCCTAGCCGGGTTGTCCGTTGGCAGGATCGACGCCGGAGTTGATCAGCCGAGGCTTCGGACCGGGCCGGCGCCCTCGGAAGATGGTTGGCCGAGGCCCTGGAGGTGGCCGGCCGAGCCGTCTGCTCGGGCCGGATCCCGGAGAAGTCCCTGACAGCGATTGCTCGGGCGTGGTGATGACGTCGTCCTTCGGAGCGGAGACCCTCGGACCGCGTCACCGTCCGAGGCTAGGTCGGGCCTTGCCGAAGGTGCCGTTGATGCCGAGGGTGTTGCTGCCCCCTTTCCGGTGTCAAGACCCGAGCCTGCAGGATCAGATTGTCTTGTAGCGTGTGCCTTGTGCGGCCGTCGAGGCCAGAACACACACCCTCGCTGCGTTGTAAAGCTGCGTCTCTTTTCCTCTTGTTTCGAGTATCTGGACTTTTTGTCGGTAACAGGGATGTTAGTGCGAGCGAGAGTTGCTTCTCGCGGAAGGTGATGAGTGAGGTATCCGTATCCCGGAGGCGTGGGAGTCCCTCGGCTCGGTCGGCATTGCCGCTTACGCGTACTTTCACCCGTCCATGAGGCCCCGTCACTGACTTGGTCGAGAAGGCTCGCAGGATCGCTTCGGCAGAAGGGCTTCCGAACGTAAAGACTTGTTCGATCCGTGGAACCACTTTATCTGATCGCGAGTTACTTATCGCAGAAGGTGATGAGTGAGGTATCTGTATCCCGGAGGCGTAGGAGTCCCTCGGCTCGGTCAGCCTTGACTGCTTACGTGTACCCCGTCGTTTCCAGGACCCACTTTTCGAAGTAGTCAAAAAGCACGAAAGACATTCTGGTAAAAGAGATTTTTTTTCGAGGAAAATTTTGCCGCAGAGGGGGTTTCCCCCCTTTTAGCCCTCGAGGGAGGGTCGGGCTTTGCCGAGGCGAGGCCGACCCTTCCTTGTTGACTAAACTTTGCGTGGGTGCGAGGTATATGAACAACTTGGAAACATCTTAAGGGTAGAAGCGACGTAGCTGTTGGATGTTCCAAGCGTTGCCGTAGACCTCGCCTTGACTGTTGGCCAGCTTGTACGTTCCGGGCTTCAGAACTTTGGCGATGACGAATGGCCCCTCCCAGGGGGGCGTGAGCTTGTGCCTCCCTCGGGCGTCTTGCCGCAGCCGAAGCACCAGGTCGCCCACCTGGAGGTCTCGGGGTCGGACCCCTCGGGCGTGGTAGCGTCGCAGGGACTGCTGATACCGCGCCGAGTGTAGTAAGGCCTTGTCCTGAGCCTCTTCCAGCTGGTCCAGCGAGTCTTCTCGGCTAGCTTGGTTGCTTTGATCGTTGTAGGCTCTCGTCCTCGGGGAGCCGTATCCCAGGTCCGTGGGCAAGACGGCCTCGGCCCCGTAGACCAGGAAGAACGGCGTGAAACCCGTGGCTCGGCTTGGCGTCGTCCTCAGGCTCCAGACCACCGAGGGGAGTTCCTTCATCCATCGCTTGCCGAACTTGTTGAGGTCATTGTAAATCCGAGGCTTGAGCCCTTGTAGAATCATGCCATTGGCACGCTCTACTTGCCCATTCGACATGGGATGAGCTACGGCAGCCCAGTCCACCCGGATGTTGTGATCCTCGCAAAAATCCAAGAATTTTTTGCCGGTGAACTGGGTGCCGTTGTCGGTGATGATGGAGTTCGGGACCCCGAAGCGATGGATGATGTTGGTGAAGAACGCCACCGCCTGCTCGGACCTGATGCTGTTCAGGGGTCGGACCTCGATCCACTTGGAGAATTTGTCGACGGCGACCAGTAGGTGCGTGTAGCCCCCGGGCGCCTTCTGCAGAGGGCCGACGAGGTCCAGACCCCACACAGCGAAGGGCCAGGTGATGGGTATCGTCTGCAGAGCCTGAGCGGGCAGGTGGGTCTGCTTCGCATAGAATTGGCACCCTTCGCAGGTGCGGACAATTCTAGTGGCGTCAGCCACCGCCGTCGGCCAGTAGAAGCCTTGCCGGAAAGCGTTCCCGACGAGGGCTCGAGGCGCTGCATGATGGCCGCAAGCCCCCGAGTGTATCTCCTGCAGGAGTTCCTGACCTTCGGCGACGGAGATGCATCGCTGGAGGATGCCCGAGGGGCTGCGGTGGTAGAGCTCCTTCTCATCGCCCAGCAAGACGAACGACTTGGCGCGTCGCGCTACCCGCCGAGCCTCGACTCGGTCGAGGGGCAGTTCTCCTTGGCGGAGATATTGCAGGTACGGGGTCTGCCAATCTTGATCAGGCGTGACCCCGCTTCGCTCCTCCTCGATGCGCAGTGCCTCGCCCTCGGGGACCGAGGGTTCCTCGGGCTGAACCGAGGATGGCTCGGGCTGGGCCGAGGTCCCCTCGGACGGGGCCGAGGGCGCCTCGGGCGCGGGCGTGTCGCTGATCTTGACGGAGGGTTGGTGCAGATCCCGGGAGAAGACGACCGGGGGAACCGTCGTTCGCCCCGAGGCTATCTTTGCCAGCTCGTCCGCAGTCTCGTTGTAGCGCCGGGCGATGTGGTTAAGCTCGAGCCCTGTAGAACTTGTCTTCCAGGCGTCGAACTTCATCACAGTAGGCCTCCATCTTCGGGTCGTGGCAGTGGGAGTTCTTCATGACTTGGTCGATGACGAGCTGCGAGTCGCCGCGAGCGTCGAGGCGTCGGACCCCTAGCTCGATGGCGATTCGCAATCCGTTGATCAAAGCTTCGTACTCAGCCACATTGTTGGACGCCGGGAAATGGAGGCGTAGCACGTAGCGCAAGTGTTTCCCGAGGGGCGAGACGAAGAGCAAGCCCGCGCCGGCTCCCGTCTTCATCAGCGACCCGTCGAAAAACATGGTCCAGAGCTCCGGTTGGATCGGAGCCGTCGGCAACTGGGTGGCGACCCATTCGGCTACGAAGTCCACCAGTACCTGGGACTTGATGGCTTTCCGAGGGGCGAACGAGATTGTCTCGCCCATGATTTCCACCGCCCACTTTGCGATCCGTCCCGAGGCCTCTCGGCACTGGATGATCTCCCCCAGGGGGAAGGATGACACCACAGTCACCGGATGAGACTCGAAGTAATGTCGCAGCTTTCGCCTCGTCAGGATTACTGCATACAGCAGCTTCTGGACTTGTGGGTAGCGGATCTTGGTTTCGGACAGCACCTCGCTGACGAAGTAAACTGGCCTCTGAATGGGCAAAGCATGCCCCTCTTCTTGCCTTTCGACCACGATCGCGGCGCTGACCACCTGAGTGGTAGCGGCGACGTAGACCAAGAGGGCTTCTCCATTAGCTGGGGGTACCAAGACGGGCGCCTGGGTGAGGAGCGCCTTCAGGTTCCCGAGAGCTTCCTCTGCCTCGGGAGTCCAAGTGAAGCACTCGGCCTTCCTTAAGAGACGGTACAGGGGCAGGCCTCTTTCGCCGAGGCGTGAGATGAAACGGCTCAAGGCCGCGAGACATCCCATGACCCTCTGTACGCCTTTTAAGTCCTTGATGGGCCCCATGCTTGTGATGGCTGCGATCTTCTCCGGGGTGGCTTCGATGCCCCGCTCGGAGACGATGAATCCCAGGAGCATGCCTCGGGGCACCCCGAAGACGCACTTCTCGGGATTGAGCTTGACGCCCTTCGCCTTGAGACACCGGAATGTCACTTCAAGGTCGGAGAGAAGGTCGGAGGCTTTCCTTGTCTTGACTACGATGTCATCGACGTAGGCCTCGACCGTGCGACCGATGTGTTCGCCGAACACATGGTTCATGCACCGCTGGTACGTTGCACCCGCGTTCCTCAAACCGAACGGCATGGTGACATAACAGTACATGCCGAAGGGCGTGATGAAAGAAGTCACGAGCTGGTCGGTTTCTTTCATCTTGATTTGATGATACCCTGAGTAGGCATCGAGGAAAGACAGGGTTTCGCACCCAGCAGTGGAATCCACGATTTGATCGATGCGAGGTAGAGGGTAGGGAACCTTTGGACATGCTTTGTTGAGACCAGTGTAGTCTACACACATCCGCCATTTCCCCCCTTTCTTCCTCACATGCACAGGGTTGGCAAGCCATTCGGGATGGAATACCTCTTTGATGAACCCTGCTGCCATCAGCTTGTGGATCTCCTCGCCTATCACCCTGCGCCTTTCCTCGTCGAATCGGCGCAGAGGCTGTCTGACCGGTCGGGCTCCGGCCCGAATATCCAGCGAGTGCTCGGCGACATCCCTCGGTATGCCGGGCATGTCCGAGGGACTCCACGCAAAGACGTCGGCGTTTGCGCGGAGAAAGTCGACGAGCACTGCTTCCTATTTGGGGTCGAGCCCGGAACCGATCCGGATCTGCTTGGAGGTGTCGCCACTGGGGTCGAGAGGGACGGCCTTAACCGTCTCCGCTGGCTCGAAGTTGCCGGCGTGTCGCTTCACGTCCGGCACCTCTCGGGAGAGGTCTTCCAGGTCGGCGATGAGGGCCTCGGACTCGGCGAGGGCCTCGGCGTACTCCACGCACTCCACATCGCATTCGAACGCGTGTTTGTACGTGGGGCCGATGGTGATGACCCCGTTGGGGCCTGGCATCTTGAGCTTCAGGTAGGTGTAGTTGGGGATGGCCATGAACTTCGCGTAGCATGGCCTTCCCAATACTGCGTGGTAGGTTCCTCGGAACCCGACCACCTCGAACGTCAAAGTCTCCCTTCGGAAGTTGGAGGGTGTTCCGAAGCAGACAGGAAGGTCGAGTCATCCGAGGGGCTGGACGCGCTTCCCAGGAATGATCCCGTGGAAGGGCGCAGTGCCTGCTCGGACGGAGGACAGATCGACGCGCAGGAGCCTGAGGGTCTCGGCGTAGATGATATTGAGGCAGCTGCCCCCATCCATCAGGACCTTGGTGAGCCTGACGTCGCCGATGATGGGATCGACGACGAGCGGGTACTTCCCCGGGCTTGGCACGTGGTCGGGATGGTCATCTTGGTCGAAGGTGATGGGCTTGTCGGACCAGTCTAGGTAGACTGGTGCCGCCACCTTCACCGAGCAGACCTCCCGACGCTCTCGCTTGCGATGCCGAGCCAAGGCATTCGCCGCATGCCCTCCGCAGATCATGAAGCAGTCGCGGACCTCGGGGAACTCTCCTGCTTGGTGATCTTCCTCTTTGTCGTCGTCGCGGGCCCTGCCACCCTCTGCGGGTGGCCCGGCCTTGTGGAAGTGTCGCCGAAGCATGACGCACTCCTCGAGAGTGTGCTTGACGGGCCCCTGATGGTAAGGGCACGTCTTCTTGAGCATCTTGTCGAAGAGGTTGGCACCTCCCGGGGGCTTCCGAGGGTTCTTGTACTCGGCGGCGGCGACAAGGTCCGTGCTGGCGGCGTCGCGTTTCGCTTGCGACTTCCTCCTGCCTTTCTTCTTGGCGCCGAGCGGAGTAGACGCCTCGGGTGCATCTTCCGACGGGCGGCCCTGGGGCTGCTTGTCCTTTCGGAAGATGGCCTCGACTGCCTCCTGGCTAGAGGCGAACTTGGTGGCGATGTCCATCAGCTCGCTCGCCCTGGTGGGGGTCTTGCGACCCAACTTGCTCACCAGGTCACGGCAGGTGGTGCCGGCAAGGAACGCGCCGATGACATCGGAGTCGGTGATGTTGGGCAGCTCGGTGCGCTGCTTCGAGAATCGCCGGATGTAGTCCCGAAGAGACTCTCCCGGCTGTTGCCGGCAGCTTCGGAGGTCCCAGGAATTCCCGGGGCGCACGTACGTGCCCTGGAAGTTGCCGGCGAAAGCTTGGACCAGATCCTCCCAGTTGGAAATCTGCCCCGGAGGCCGGTGCTCCAACCAAGCGCGAGCAGTGTCGGAGAGGAACAGGGGGAGGTTGCGGATGATGAGGTTGTCGTCGTCCGTTCCACCCAGTTGACAGGCCAGGCGGTAGTCCGCGAGCCACAATTCCGGTCTCGTTTCCCGCGAGTACTTTGTGATAGTAGTCGGGGGTCGGAATCGGGTCGGAAACGGCGCCCGCCGAATGGCCCGGCTGAAGACCTGCGGACCGGGTGGTTCGGGCGAGGGACTCCGATCCTCCCCGCTGTCGTAGCGTCCCCCACGCCTAGGGTGATAACCTCGGCGCACCCTTTCGTCGAGGCGGGCCCGACGGTCGCGATGAGGGTGCTCATCGCCGAGGTGGCCCGGGGCCACAGGCGCGGTGTTGCGCGTGCGCCCGGTGTAGACCGAGGCTTCCCGCATGAGTCGGGAAGTCGCGGCACGAGGTTCCGAGGGGTACCCCTGCCTTCGGGAGGCAGAGCTCTCGGCCCGCCGGGCCGCAGCGCCTTCCAGGAGATGCTTGAGCTCTCCCTGGATTCGTCGACCCTCAGTGGTTGATGACTCCGGCATCGCGCGGAGGAGCATCGCTGCGGCTGCCAGGTCCTGACCGGTTCCGCCGGATGCGGGTGTCGGCCTGTCCCTGGCATCGTTGGCGATGCGGTGCTGGAGACCCTGGGGCAGGTGACGTATTTCTCCGACCGGGGGCTGGCCCGCCCATACCTGCCCGACGTCCCGGCGGATTGCCTCGAGCGCTCCTGCCCCCTCATCGAGCCCGGCCTGTGCCCCGCGGACTTGCTCGAGCTGTGGGTCGTGACCCCCCGCCGGAACGGGGACCACAGCTAGCTCCCGCGGGATGTCGGCGCGAGGCGCTGGCCTAGGGAGATCACCATCCTCCGGCATGCTGAGACAGCTGCCTCCGGAGGGATCCCCTAGCTCGACGTGGAAACATTCGCGGCTCGGGCCGCAGTCCTTGTCGTCAAGGCTGCGGCTGCCGTCGGAACAGTCGGAGAGGCAGTAGTTGCATGCGGTCATGAAGTCCCGCATGGCACTGGGGTTGCCAGTTCCAGAGAAATCCCAGCAGATGCTGGGGTCGTCGTCTTCCTCGGACCCAGAGGGCCCGTAGGTTGAGACGCCCGTCAATCGGTCCCAAGGCGACCGCACACGAAACCCGAAAGGGGTTGCACTCGCCTCAACGCGAGCGCCCGCCAGAGCGAGGTCACTAGGCGGGTTGAGGTCGAGTCGAAATGACGAAAGACGGGAAGCAGCCGGTACCTTTTGGTCGACGAGGAGCGACGAAGTCACATCGGGGGCTGATCGCGCTGTCGTCCTGGGTACGAGGGCGACGTCCTGCAGGCCCTCCGTGAGCGCGCTGGCGTCGTCCACTTGCTCAGGGTTGGCGTGTTGCGGGGGGACGACGCTCGCCTTCGCCTCAAACGCGAGGGTGACGCCCGACGCGTCCTCCGTTGGGGCGCTGGGGATGTCGATTTGCTCGACAGCCGGCTGAGCGCAGCCTCCCGCTCGGCCCTGGTTGCCCCGTCTCCTCCTCCGATGGCGAGGGAGAGGATGGGGCGAGCTCGAAAGTTGTCCTTCCCCCACGCGGGAAAGACGTCGTCGATTTCGCCGCCGGCGAGCGGGCTGTCGGCCACCGTTGTCGCCGTCGCACGGCGGTGGAAGGAGTATCATGTCGTAGCTGCCGTCGAAAGACATGAACTCGAGGCTCCCGAAACGGAGCACCGTCCCGGGTTGAAGAGGTCGTTGGAGACTGCCCATCTGGAGCTTGACGGGAAACTGCTCGTCAACACGCAGCAGGCCCCTACCTGGCGCGCCAACTATCGGCGTTTCGGGACCGCGGGGTCCCCGAGCCGACGAGTGAGTGTGCCGCGTGCCCCAGCCCAGACGGGTCGAGCGCGTGGGCGAGCGCGAAGGGGGGAGAGCGAGGTGGCCGGAGCCGGGTCGTGAGGGAGGCGGAGATCCCGCGGCCTTCGTGTTCGTCCCGCGCCCAGATCGGGTGCGCTTGCAGTAGGGGGTTACAAGCGTCCGCGCGGGTGAGGGGAGCGAGCGGCCCCAAGAGAGCGCCTGCCCCTGCCCTCGTTCCCGCGAGGCCAACCTTCTCTAAGAAGGCCCTGGTCCTTCCTTTTATAGGCGCAAGGAGAGGATCCAGGTGTACAATGGGGATGCAGCAGAGTGCTACGTGTCTAGCGGGGGAGAGCTAGCGCCCTGGGTACATGCCAATGTGGCAGCCGGAGAGAACTTGGCACCCAGCTAGTGTGGTGTTGTGGCTGTCGGAGGAGTAACGGAGCCTGGTGGAGGGACAGCTGTTGGAACAGTTGGGCTCTTGCTGACGTCCCCCTGCTTCCGTAAGGGAGCCGAGAGCCGCCGTCGTCATGGGTCTAGCGGGGCGCCATCATCGCCTATCTGGCGAAGCTAGCCAGATGGGACGTCGGTCTTGTTCTCTGCGGCCCAAGTCGGCTCGGGGCAGGGTGATGATGGCGCTTCCTGTTGACGTGGCGGACTTGTGCCCTAGGTCGGGCGACGTGGAGGCTCCTCCGAGGCCGAGGTCGAGTCTGTCGTCCATGGCCGAGGCCGAGCCCGAGCTCCTGGGTCGGGCGAGGCGGAGGTCGTTCGGCAGAGGCCAGGGCGGAGTCCGAGCCCTGGGTCGGGCGAAGCGGAGTTCGTCGTCTTCCGGGGCCTTAGCCCGAGTCCGAGCCCTGGGTCGGGCGGAGCGGAGTTCGTCGTCTTCCGGGGCCTTAGCCCGAGTCCGAGCCCTGGGTCGGGCGGAGCGGAGTTCGCCGTCTTCCGGGGCCTTAGCCCGAGTCCGAGCCCTGGGTCGGGCGGAGCGAAGTTCGCCGTCTTCCGGGGCCTTAGCCTGAGTCCGAGCCCTGGGTCGGGCGGAGCGGAGTTCGCCGTCTTCTGGGGCCTTAGCCCGAGTCCGAGCCCTGGGTCGGGCGGAGCTTCCTATGGCGCCTTTGGCAAGGCCTGGCTGCCCGTCAGTCTCACTCTTTGCGTTAAATGCCCCTGTGACTTGGTCGGTCGGCGCGGTGATTTAGTCAGGGTTGCTTCTTAACGAAGGCAAGGCCTCGGGCGAGCCGGAGATGCGTCTGCCGTAAAAAAGGGGGCCTCGGGCGAGACGGAAACACCTCGGGTCGGCTGCCCTTGCCCGAGGCTAGGCTCGGGCGAGGCGTGATCGAGTCGCTCGTACGGACTGATCCCTGACTTAATCAAACCCATCAGGCCTCTGCAGCTTTATGCTGATGGGGTTACCAGCTGAGAATTAGGCGTCTTGAGGGTACCCCTAATTATGGTCCCCGACACATATGTCAACTCGCCACCGGGGTTCTTAAGACCAGATCAGGTTCACGCCTACCGAGAGCACAGATACACCACCGTCCAGCCTCTTGTCACGGAGGGTACACGCTACTCTCGCCATCTCTCCACTCCCATTGCGTGGTATCTTATTCTGGCCTTAGTCTGCCCGAGGCAAAGCTTACCCATGACGAGGCATGTGACCAGTTAAAGGGTCCTCGGTCATCAAGCCTACATCGACACGGTCCTTAATCGACTCAGACGGAGACACTACACCGAGACTCTCTTCTCGTGCAAGTCACCCGCCCGGTCTCAGCTTAATCATTTCAAATCCCAAAGTTTGGTACCTGGCAGAGTTACATCTTTTTCGATGTTGAACCCATCATGGCCATGATGGATCCACCATCAAGTTTTCTTTTCAAAAACATCCCTCCCACTTTGCAACATTATCTTTTGTAAAAACAAAACATTTTGTTTTGCTAAAGTAAGACTAAGCATAGGAAAAACCTTTTGTAAAACAGGGGTTCCAAGGAAGGTAATAAAATTCAAGGAAGGAAATGCATGAATTGTTTTAGCAATCAACTCCTATTACCTAATGCATCAAGCAAGTGAGAAAAAGTTTAAAAGAATCAAGGAGGTGGCAAATGCACCGGGGCTTGCCTTGGTTTACAGGTGAATCAGGCTCAGTCCCGCAGATGTCAAAATAGAAATAGCTGCCTGCCTGATGTTCCTCAGGTGGTGGTGGTGGAGTCTTCTCTTCTTCTACTTCTTCTTTGTTTTCTAAATATAACCACACACATAATAATGAATGCCCATGTAATGCTCATGACAGTGCAAAGATAATAAAAGTTTATTATCTAAAGTCTTGAGTACAATTTTCCTTCACGGTACTCTAGAGAATTAGGGTTTCTAGAGTCAATATAGGAATTCAAAGGGCAGGGGGTAGGGTTTTGGGTTCTAATTATCAAACAAGGTCCAAATCATACCAAACTCTACCCAAAACTTCTAAATAATATATAAGGGTCATCTAAAAAGTTTGGGGATTTTTGGGATTTATATCTATTTTTAAAATCCAAAAACAGAGTTTTAGATTGTTTTAAATACTCTATAATTTCTTGTTTGGATTAAAAATCATGGAACTATTTTTATTAAATTCTATGGAAAATTAGGAATCTAGCAAAATTGGTTTGGCATTTTTACCGTTTTTCTATAATTTACTAGAATTGTTTTAGCTCTGACAGAAAAAGAAAAGGGAATGAACAGTCTTGGGCCAAATCCAGCCCAGGCGGCCCAATCCCAGGTGGAAAACGCGCGCGCCCGCGCCCATGCTGGTAGATTTACACAGAGGCCCTCGCTGCTTTGAATATCCGTTAAGAACCCACAACCACTATTCACTGTCTCAGTGACATTCACAGAAAAACCCCTGCACTTCTAATTCTTCACCGCGCCAGGACCACGACGTCGCACGGTGGAGCATTGAACACCGGCGAGGTTAGACCGGCCAGCTGGCGCAAAGACTGGTGTTAATCTTTGGTTTAAACCAAATTCCAGCTCTGAGGAGTGTTTCCCCTCAACTAATTTCTGGATTGGAGTCCTACAGTCCTCTGCCCACGGTGACAGCGGCAACAATGGATATATAAGCGTGTTCCCGATGATCTATGGCGGTCTAGTCCAATCCGAGGGGTCGAGGAGCTTGAGGAGGACCTAAGAACGCTAGAACAAACAACGGAGAAGCTTGAACTAACCTAGAGTAGACTGGTCACGGTGAGGGTGTCTGCGGTGGCGGAAACCGAATTGGGGGAAGTTCAAAATTGGAGCTCACTGGCGATCGACTGAGGACGATTCTTGGTGGCTTGGTGCGTGATGATCCAACAGAGCTCACGGTGGGGTCAATTTATACTAAGCGAGAGCGGTGGCCGGGAATTTGAGCGACGACGCGCGGCGGTCAGAGGAGTGGAAAGTTACTGGCGCGCGGATTGGTGTCCTATTACCGTGGCAGTCATTCCGGTGATCAACGGAGAGTCACAATGGGTCACGGTGATGCAGTGGAGGTGCTCAGGCACGTGGCACAAGGCCGGAAGGTGGTAGTCACCGGCGAGGTTATCCGGAGTGACCGTGGTGAGTGCGGTACGGTGGCCGGATTTGTTTACTGGCCGGAGTTATCCACGGTGAGGACCCTTACTCGATCCCAAGCGCTATCCACATGATCCGAGCGCGAATCGCGGCGACGATGGCATGAATCGCGCGTGGCTCGTCGGCGGCGAGGGTTGAGCTATCGATCTAACCTTATTCAAATCACTGTATCATGGCATTCTTCTTCATTCGACCTGACAGAGCGATTTGAAGCTAAATTTTCTCCCAATTTCACTTGGCAACCTATCCAAGGCTCTGCAGCAAAGTTGTAGTCCAACATACCATCTTCATCTTTGTTATAGTATTCCAAGACAAATTCTTACTGAATCATGCTTAGAATCAAGCTCAAAGTTTGCTTGAACCCACTGTTAGACCAAATTCAGGCTTCAAACAGCCTGAAAACCTAACTTTGGGTGTATTTATCTCCAAATTCTTCATAACAACCATGCTTACTCCCTTAAGCAAAGTTATTCTCCTTTGATAGGTCTACAAAATTGATGTGGTGACTTAGGGCAAAAACTTCATAATTTGAAAGTTACAGAGCCCCAAAGTTGCACCATTATACTGAAATTCAGACTTAGTTAAAAGAGTTTAAGTATGTCTCTTTTGCAAATAAGTCCAAATCTCAAGGTTTTACTTGCAAATTCACATATTTGTGAACCATATGACTTAAGACACCTAAACTTCCTGGTTTTTGCACTTTAGTCCAAAAGTGCACTAATTTTGCACCTAGCCCCCTAGGGTTTAGGTTTAGGGCTTTCTAAGGTTCCAATTAGGGTTTCTTGCACTCTTAGGGTTTGGATCCTACTTGAGTTCATCCATGGTGACACTTTATGATTATTTCTAACAAGTTTTAAAGTTTTCTTTTGTTTAAGCCTTGTTTGTTCTATTAAACCTAGTTTAGGGTTAGGTTCCCCACTCTAGGGTCTTATTTGCAAAAGATCATATCAATACAACTTTTTTAAATTTTTGCCTAGTGAATGCACTCTAGGTGTGTCAAACATATGAAATGCCAATGCTTATGATGTTATGCTCAAGTTTTAGTAATGGTAACACCAGGGGTGTTACAACAGACATCGTGCCTTTATACCGTAGTAAGGGGTACCCCTAATCCAGGGTACCGACAGTGGCCCCCGGGCCTGCCTTAGGGGAGGATGTGAGCCTGCAGGTGGGGCCAGTGTTTGACTGGCGATCGGCTCGCTGCTCCTGCGCGCCTGTTGATGCAGTTACTGTCGGCCGCCTATGGTCACGTCGACTGCCACGCCTGTTCCCGCGGCTAACTGGCCCGTGACCTCCATACTTAATGTCTTTGTTGGGCCATGCGCGGGGTACCTCGGGTCGCTGCCTTGGTTTTTGAAAATTTATCTTCTTAGTCTTCTGCGACGGTCTCGAGGAGACGCAGTATTGGCGCGAGCGACGCTGCAACTTTCCTATACCCAGGAACCGACGCGTCGGGTATATGACACGTGGGCCTGGGCCTCCATGCCAGAGGTTGAACCACCAGTTGCAGCGAAGCTCAGGGGGCGCGCGACCGCAGGGCGGTTGCATGCTCCCTGTGCGGCGGTTCGTCTCCTTGACCGCTGGTTGCGGTGGAGATGAAAGGGCATATAATCGCAGGGCGGTTGCATGCTCCTTGTGCGGCGGTTCGCCTTTTTGACCGCTGGTTGTGGTGGAGATGGAAGGGCGTATAACCACAGGGCGGTTGCATGCTCCTTGCACGAGTTACGCAGGGTCGGGCCCCCATGCCATAGGCTGGGTGCCTTGGTGCGCATTGGGGGAGACATGCCCGTGATGCTTCGGGGCACGAGCGGGGAAATCTGTCTTAAAAAGGAGTTCACCCCCCGGGCAGTAGCTGTGGGGGATAGATATCCCCCGGGTCCACTAAAAGAGTAAAAGACCTCGCGAAAGGCCCAAGGGCCCAAAAAATCGTAAGGTCATTCTTTCATGGGCCTGGGGAGAAATAACCAGCGAAGCAGAACGACATGAGGCCGGATTGGTACAAGCCCGGACGGCCCACAGCATCGAGCGAATGACCGCAACAGAGATCCGACTTTCCCGCGCTGGAGCCTCCATGCAATGGAGCCACGCGAGGATAAGTCGGCGAGGGTTACGTAGGGATAATCTCAAGAGGTTCACTATCTTTTAGCTACTTGTTGCTATCTTATCCACGTGTACTGCCCCACGGTCGAGTATATAAGGCCTAGGGGGCATCCCTTCAGAACAATCGACCCTTTACTTAGCCACCCACATCAACTCTCTGTATTCTCAATCCAGAGAGCTCTCTTGTAACCACATTCACCAAGCATACTCACCAGGACGTAGGGTGTTACGCATCTCTAAGCGACCCGAACCTGTAAACCTCGTCCACTGTCCCTCGTGCGATCTGCACGAACCATTTTACTACAGTTGTCAACACCGTCCTACTCCTAAAACACCTTGAGGGGCAACCCCGGGTGTGCGGTCGGACCCAAAACACCGACAGCTGGCGCGCCAGGTAGGGGGTGTGTCGACAATCCAAGCTAGCTCAATGGCCGTCACCTTCTACAGCAAGATCACCCTGCGTCCCGGATCCGTGTTCCGCTTCGGAACAATCTCATTTGTAGCGGATGAAGAAGGAATTCTGCACCGTATCGCGGATCCGCCGGAAAAGAAGTCTCCCCCAACGAACTCCGAAAATACCGGAGAAGCACAACCTCTAGCTCTCCGGATGAGGATCGTCTCCAGAAAGCCGGGGGCCGAGGGCTCGCTGACCCGGAGAACTCCACTGCCTACCTCTCCGACAAAAGAGTGGACACAGATCGCAAGGAAGAAGGTAACCAGGGAGAAGCAAGTTGCTCTCTCCGTTCCTCATGCCTCAAAGGAGAACGGGAAGAAGGTCACCACGACAGCAGCACCATTCTACCCCGACGTCCTCTTCATCGGGAGAGCGGAGTCGCCTATCGTCTCCGACGACGAGCCGACTGTACCCGGGGAAGAACCGCCTCAACGAGAGTCCCGACGACGGAGGAACCGGCGCAGGAACGTTCGATGACATCATGCGGCCGGAGAGCGGAATCCGGAACAGCCTGTCTCGCGAGACGAGGTCTCGGAGGTAGGAGAAACTTCGGAAGAACGTGTCTTCAGAGAATGAAGGAACTCCCGATGACGTGATCGCCGACGAGCTCAGGAACAGGCTGAGCAAGATGCAAGGCAGTGCCGGGAGAATCCATTCTTCGGGCGCAACCTGAACCCCGACTTCGCCCGAGCTATGAACACGCCGAGCGAAGTCGGAGGGGTACTGGCTCGGATAGCTGAGGGACTTCCTCAGACTCCTGACGCCGAGGGCTACCGACGACTGTTCACCCAGGCGGCCAATCATCTTCTACCGCTTGCTCACCCGCCGAACGATCTACGACACGCCATCAACAGTCGCCGAGACGCGCGAAGCTCCATCAATGCTTCGCGCGAGCGGCGGCATGAGAACGAGATTCGCCGTCGGGAGGAGTGTGACAGGGATCATGGCATCCCGACTCAGAGCCAAGCCACCAGAACTGAGTCGGCAACGGCCTCAACTAGCGGAACCACCCGAGGACGGTCGAGGAACCACAATCACAACTCCCCTCCCCGGGACAGACATCGTCCCCGACGACAGGAGGACACGTGCGGAGTGTCCGCTCTTACTCCGCGCCTTAGGGCCATCCAATGGCCTCCCAACTTCAAGGTATCCAATGTTGACAAATATGAACCTAAGCAGGATCCATGGGGTTGGCTAGCCGTCTACACCACCGCTGCTCGAGCTGCCGGGGCGTCCGAAGACGTGATGACCGCGTACTTACCCATTGTCCTTGGGCAAGACGCGCTGCAATGGCTGCGACATCTACCCCGACACTGCATCGACGTCTGGGGCGACTTCAGTCGACGCTTCACCGCCAACTTCCAGTCCCTCTCCGACAAGCCGGCGCAACCGTGGGACCTCAAATCCATCAAGCGCCGGGGGGACGAGACTCTCCGGTCGTACCTCAAAAGGTTTCAGACCATGAGAAATCGTATCCCCGAGGTCACGGAGGCGGTCGTGATCGAGGACTTCTACAGAGGATCCAATGACTCGGCTTTCGTCCGAGCCATACTACAGAGGGCACCGACTACCTCCGAGGAGCTGTTCCGGGAAGCCGACCTCTACATCACCGCCGACGAGCGAGCCCAGGACCTCATCGGAGGAGCAAAGCCCGCACCGGCAGCACCACGGCGCGACACGAACCAGCAACCCGACAAACGATGGGAGAAGAGGCCTCGCGAAGAAGTGCACGCCGCCGGACCACCTGCCTCTCGCGCCCGAGGAGGACCTCGTGGAGGCGAACGCACGTTGGACGACATCCTCGACGCCCAGTGCCCGTACCACAAGGACATGCGCCACACTCTTCGTAACTGCCGAGACTTCAAGCATTCCGTCGGACACGGCCGACCCTTCCAACCTCTACCTCCTCCTCCACCGAGGGGAGGACCAGATGAACCACGACAACCCCATCGGCAGGAGGAGGGAGGAGGAGGAGCTTTCCCACGTGTTGACAGGGAGGTCAACGTCATCTTCGGCGGACACGGATCGCAGGAGAACAGAAGACAGCAAAAGCTCAACGATCGCCAGATACTGGTGGCGACCACCGGCCCTCCCACCCCATACCGGTGGTCGGAGCACCCGATCACCTTCACTCGGGCAGATCAATGGCTCAACTTCGACCATCCGGGCAAATACCCGCTTCTCGTCGATCCGGTGATCCGAGAGAGCCGGGTGAAGAAGGTGTTAGTGGACGGGGGGAGCAGCATCAACGTCACCTTCCCCCGGACACTCCAAGGCTTGGGAGTTCACCTCAAAGAGCTCCACGAGTCGGACACTCCTTTCTTCGGCATCGTGCCGACGGAAGGGGAATACCCGCTGGGCCACATCTACATGCCAGTCACCTTCGGAACTCCGGAGAACTACAGAACCGAGTTCCTGAGGTTTGAAGTGGCGAACTTCGACTGTGGGTACAACGCCATCATCGGGAGGCCTGGATTGGCCAAGTTCATGGCCATTCCGCATTACACATACATGATACTGAAGATGCCAGGACCGCAAGGGATCATAACCGTGCGCGCCGACTTCCAAGGCGCCGCAGAGTGTTTCCGAGTGGCTATTCAAGCAGCCCTCACCGCCAAGCCATCGACGACTCCCTCCACACTGGCGAACTCTAAGCCTGAGGAGGACCTCGCAGTACCGGCAAGCGAAGCTCAGACCGCGACCTCTATGCGGCCGACTGAAGAAACCAAGAGAATCAACCTGGGGTTCGCTGATGAGCGCAAGACGGCTATCATCAGCTCCAGCTTGGATGACAAATAGGAAAGCGCGCTCGTCCGGTTTCTGCAAGATAACCGAGATGTATTCGCATGGCAACCTGCGGATATGCCGGGAGTCCCAAGAGAACTGGCCGAGCACAAACTGAAGGTTTATCCCCAGGCAAGGCCGATTCGGCAAAAATTACGTCGTTTCACGCCCGACAAGAGAGAGGCCATTCGCACTGAGTTAGCTCGCTTGGTCGCGGCTGGATTCATTAGAGAAGTGTTACATCCCGAGTGGTTAGCTAATCCTGTTCTTGTACTCAAAAAGAATAAAGTGGATTGGCGCATGTGTGTTGATTATACTGGTCTCAACAAACACTGTCCGAAGGATCCTTTCGGGCTCCCGAGGATAGATCAGGTGGTGGACTCCACCGCTGGATGTTCTATGCTGTCTTTCCTGGATTGCTATTCTGGATACCACCAGATTAGTCTGGCAAAGGAAGATGAAGAAAAAACGGCATTCATTACTTCGTTTGGTGCTTTCTGTTATACCTCCATGCCGTTTGGCCTCAAAACGCTGGAGCAACTTACCAGAGAGCCACTCAAACATGCTTAGCCGATCACTGGGGCAAGCGTGTGGAAGCCTACGTGGATGATGTGGTAATCAAAACACAGGACTCAAAAAACTTCATCGAAGACTTGCAACTGGTTTTCAACAGTCTGAGGCGGTATAGATGGAAGCTTAATCCCGAGAAATGTGTTTTCGGGGTACCAGCCGGAAAGTTGCTCGGGTTTATCGTCAGCCACCGGGGAATTGAGGCTAATCCAGATAAGATTGAAGCTATCATGAAGATGGAAGCACCTCGATCGCAGAAAAAGGTTCAGCGACTTACTGGATGTATGGCAGCTCTAAGCAGATTTATATCCAGGCTAGGAGAAAAAGGTTTGCCATTTTACAAGTTACTCAAGAAGGTGGATAAGTTTCAATGGACTTCAGAAGCACAAGAAGCTCTAGATGCTCTGAAAAAATTCTTGACAACACCACCAGTACTGAAACCACCCCGGCGAGCTACGTCAACTCAACCAGCTGAAGATTTGCTACTGTATATCTCTTGCACGACTCACGTGGTAAGCACCGCGTTGGTAGTCGAGCGAATAGAAGAAGGACATGCCTATCCAGTACAACATCCTGTCTACTTCATTAGTGAAGTCCTAGGCCCCTCAAAGAAAAAGTACCCTCAAGTTCAGAAGCTATTATACGCAGTACTTCTAACTGCCCGCAAGCTGCGTCACTACTTTGACGACCACAAAGTCATAGTAGTTACAAGTTTTCCAATAGGGGATATTCTTCACAACAAGGAAGCCATCGGTCGAATAGCCAAGTGGGCTTGTGAGCTGGGATCTCATGACATCGAGTTCCGACCTCGCACTGCCATCAAAACTCAAGCACTGGTTGATTTCGTATCAGAGTGGACTGAACAGCAAGTACCAGACAACCCGGAGACTGCAGAAGTATGGCGAATGTATTTTGATGGCTCACTGAAGCTGCAGGGAGCAGGAGCAGGGATTCTCTTCACTGCGCCTGGAGGCGAACACCTCAAGTACGCCCTCCAGTTGCTATTCCCAGCCTCCAACAATGCAGCCGAGTATGAAGCTTTGATCCATGGATTGAACATTGCCATATCGTTGGGCGTCAAAATATTAATGGTATACGGAGACTCTCTGGTAGTCATCAGCCAGATAAACAAGGAGTGGGATTGCTCAAGCGATTCAATGGGAAAATACTGCACTGTCGTCCGAAAGCTGGAAGATAAATTCGAGGGTCTGGAATTTCATCATGTAGAAAGAGATCGGAACACAGCAGCCGATGTACTGTCCAAGCTAGGGTCCAGTCGAACTCAGGTCCCACCCGGAGTTTTCGTGCAAGAAATTCTGCAGCCAAGTATCTCAATGGATCAAACAGAAGAGTGCAACATCATAGATCAACCCGAGTCAGACCCTGATGACTGGAGAAGGCCGATCATTAAGTATATAAAGAATGAAGAAGAACCAGACGACAAAAATTCGGCAGAGCGCATTGCAAGACAGTCGGCTCACTATACACTTATTGGGGAGACATTATACAGAAGGGGTGCATCAGGCGTCTTCATGAGGTGCATTCTCCCGTCCACTGGGAAGCAACTTCTGGAGGAGGTCCATGCTGGGCAATGTGGAATACATGCAGCCTCCAGAACACTAGTCGGGAAGGTCTTCAGGTCAGGATTCTATTGGCCAACAGCAAAGAACGATGCAGCCGAGTTAGTTCAGAGGTGCGAAGCCTGCCAATACTTGTCAAGGCAACAACACATGCCAGCACAGCAACTGCAGACCATACCAGTAACTTGGCCTTTCGCATGCTGGGGACTGGATATGATTGGACCTTTCAAGAAAGCTCAAGGGGGATACACTCATGTATTGGTAGCAATTGACAAATTCACTAAATGGATAGAGTTCAAGCCCATTGCCTCTTTAACCTCTGCTAAGGCCGTGGAATTCATACAAGACATAATATTCAGATTCGGGATACCAAACAGCATCATAACTGATTTAGGATCCAACTTCACAAGTTCAGAATTCTTTGACTTCTGTGAGCAAAAGAGCATTCAGATCAAGTATGCATCTGTAGCCCATCCAAGGGCCAACGGGCAAGTTGAGCGAGCCAACGGGATGATATTGGATGCACTCAGGAAAAAGGTCTTCGATAAGAATGAAAAATTCGCAGGAAAGTGGATAAGGGAATTACCCTATGTCGTTTGGAGCCTAAGAACCCAACCTAGCCGAGCTTTGCATGGAAACACTCCTTTCTTCATGGTTTATGGGTCGGAGGCAGTGCTACCTGCTGATCTCAAGTTTGGGGCGCCAAGGCTGATCTTTGAAAGCATAGCAGAAGCTGAGGTCACCAGGCTGGAGGACATAGATGTACTTGAGGAAGAACGGCTAAACGCAGTAATCCAATCAGCAAGGTACCAGCAGACTCTAAGGCGCTATCACGACAAGGCTGTGCGACAACGATCCTTCTCAGTAGGAGATCTCGTCCTCCGCCGAATTCTAACGGGGGAGGGACGACACAAGTTATCACCCTTATGGGAAGGACCCTTCGTGGTAGCAGAAGTCACTCGGCCCGGATCGTATCGCCTCACTCAGATGGATGGCATAGAAGTTGGGAACTCCTGGAACATAGAACACCTCAGAAAGTTTTATCCCTAGCTGTATCTCAAAACTGCTGGGATGATGATGTACTCTGTAAAGTGGAAATATGTCATCAATAAAAAAGAGGTTTCAAGGATACTCAGTTCATTTACGATTGACTTGCATTCTTACTTAACTCAGGGTGACCACTATGCCCTGCTAACGGAGCAATCGACTTAAGTCGGCAATGACTTAAGGCGGTGCAACATGCTCACGCTTACTTAACTCAGGGTGACCACTATGCCCTGCTAACGGAGCAATCGACTTAAGTCGGCAATGACTTAAGGCGGTGCAACATGCTCACGCTTACTTAACTCAGGGTGACCACTATGCCCTGCTAACGGAGCAATCGACTTAAGTCGACAACGACTTAAGGCGGTACAACATGCTCACGCTTACTTAACCCGGGGTGACCACTATGCCCTACAAACGGAGCAATTGATTTAAGTCGGCGACGACTTAAGGCGGTGCAACATGCTAATGCTTACTTAACTCAGGGCGACCACTATGCCCTACTAACGGATCAATCGACTTAAGTTGGCAACAACTTAAGACCGGTGCAACATGCTCGCGCCTATGTAATTCAGGGGATGACTTCTATATCCCGCAAACAAATTTCATAATCATCATGCGTCATTACTGCCAACTCACGAACTAATAAATTCTGATACAATGAGAGAGTAATTACGTCATTCGAATGATAAACTGATGTCCTCTAACAAATACTCGATCATGCTAACCGCGCGCTCGGAGCACGCAAAATGTTTCTCTATTTTACAATGTCTTTCTCAGGAGCGACTGACGAAGAAGGGCGACTCGAGGAATCAGGGGTAGCATTCACGTCAGCCCTTATGTCTTCAGGAACAACCACGCCGGGTCTCCTCATCAAGATTCGTCCCGCCCGAATAGCCTTGTCCAGGGCTTTGTCGCGCTGGGCCTTGAGAGTAACAGAAGTTTCTTCAGCGACTTTAGCAGCCAGTCGAGCAGTCTCTAACTCCTGGGCAACGGATTTTTTGGAAGCTCGGAGTTCTTTGATAGTAGCATCCTTTGCTGATATCAACTGCTTGAGCCGGGTTACCTCATCCATGGATTCCTGCAGCTTACAACGTTGGAGGTCTAATTCTTCCATGGTGAAGCGATGACTTCTCTCCAAGATAGTCAGCGAATTGCTAGAATCACGATACAACCTGTCAAGATTGTCACGAGAAGCAGCAAGGATACGCTTTTCTTCCTGCGAGCAAAAGTCAGTTCCTTCAAAAACCAAGCAAGTAATAGGAGCACAGCAAGGCAAGGCACAGTTTTGTATATTACCTTTTTAGAATCAAGCTGAGCATGAAGGGAAGAATTCAGGGCATTGGCGTCATCTAAAGCAGCAGAAACTTGACCCAGTTCAATTTGGCCCTGAGAGTACTTCTCCTCAAAGTCAGTGCACCGCTGAGCCAATTCGGCCAGATCTCGGGAGTGTTTTTCCTCAAGAATTGAAATCTGCCGAGTCACTCCTAGCGAGAGATAATCAAACAAAATGGGGTCAAAAGGTAAGGCAGTCCACAGCGAAGGCAGAGAGAAGCAAAAAAGCACTAACCAGCATTGGTTGCCTCCAATTCAGAGACGCGACGTTGAAGTGACACTGGGTTCCAACGTGCAAGAGATGAAGCTACCTCCGGGGTGGAAGCACCCTGAAGCCTCAGCTGGCTGGCCATCCCATCCACCAAAGCCTGATGAGGAAAACAGACGAGTGTGACGACAGCAGTTCAGGCAATATAAAAGTCAAGTTAAAATACATCACAGTACCTGGAGGTTGGAGAAGAACGAAGGGATCCCCAAATCAGGAGAAATCAGTTGATAAGCAGATGTAAAGCCACCACCCGGAGCAGTTTGCAACGAATCAGCAGAGATCAACTCAGTACCTTCAACAGAGCCCAACACTCGGTCAGCAGGGGCGCTGCCCTCTAAAGCGATTCCCTGATCCAAATTCTGGGCTACCACCATACAGCCAGAGTGTGGAGGAGATCCCGCGTGAACGTCCATGGAGGTACAGGAAGGAGACCCTGCTCGGGCATCCTCGGGGGCTGGGTCATAGTTGGCACTGCCCATTTGAGCCAGATCATCCCCGGCAGTACCCTCGGGGGCTGGGCAGTGGCTTACACTCTCCACCCGAGCTAAGTCATCCCCGGCGACACCCTCGGGGGCTGGGCATATGACAGCACCACTCTTGAGGTCCAAGTTCTCTGCAATAACCACTTCTAAGGTTGATGGGCCCTCATCTACCTCCATAGGACCAGGACGATTCAAGTCAGTCTCCCGGCCCTCAAGATCGCGCTCTAAGGTCGACGAGGCACGGGATGACCTCAACCCAGCATCGGGCACGTCAGCACAAGCCTCCATTGCACCATCATCCACTGGCTCCGATAACAAGTCCTCTGGGACCATATCCTCAAGAGTTTGATCAAAGTTGGCCAGAGACAGTTCTTGTAGACCAATGAGGGCAGACAAAGCAGGAGAGGGAACTCCACTACTCTCACCACTGGCGATGAACTGCTGGCTGTTCTTTCGAGTCAAAGGAACCTCATTCTCTTCCCCCTCGTCATCCACAACGACAACACAAGCAGCACACCCATTGGGATCAGCAACAGGTGGAGCACCCACATTAGGATCGGTAGCAGTTTGGGTACACCCATTGGGGTCAGTGCCAGTAAGTCCAGTCGCAGGCATTTCTTCAGCAGCAGGAACTGAGGTACCAGCGTCCTCATCAAAACTGGATACTCGTCGGACGCGTCTTCTTTTCTTCTTTCGCTCATCAGCAGAAGGCTCAGGCTGATTGGTTCGGCTAGGGCGCCTCAGGCGAGTACTGATAGGTTTCTGAACATCCGAAGTTGTATCAACCTCTGGGAGGGGCACTACTGCTAATGTACCAACAGGAGCAGCGTCGGAAGAATCCTCAGCTAGCAGATCAAGCATGGCATTTATATCTGCATCACTAGGGTTCAGGGGCACCTCAAAATGGACTTGTCGTTCGTCATCAGGAATCTCCCCAAGCGAAGCAACCAAAGCACTGACTTCTTCAGCAGAGGGTCGTGCTCTAAGGCCCAAATTGCCATCAGTCACAGGTGGATTTGACACGAAAAGGGTGAAGGCTTTGGCAGGAGGCAAGTTCCAGGCCGAGTACGCCACCGGAGCACCAACATTGGACACCTTGCCCCTGAGAATCATTTCCAGTCGGCTCACCAAGTCTGCAGAAGGGATTCTCCTGTTGGTAACCCGAGTTGAGTCAGCTAGCCCTCGATACAGATAAGCTGGATAGACCCTATCTTTCAGTGCCTGAATGTTCTTGAAAACGAAGTCAGCGACCACAGCTTCAGCAGTTAGACCTCTCTCTTTCAGCAGTCCAACTTCAGCTAGCAACACACCCGCTTCAGCTACCTCCTCATCTGTGGGAGACTCGGTCCAGCTTGAGGTGCGAACGTCTGGCTGTCTTCCCGACCGGGAGGGGAGAGAATTTCCATAATTATCAACTATGAACCACTCTAGACGCCATCCCTTAATACTGTCTTTAAGGGGAATCTCAAGATACTCAGTCTTCCGTCCGCGGCGCATCTCCAAACTGGCACCTCCGACCAACTGATGTTGTCCCCCGGCCATCCCAGGGCGACAATGATACAGGTATTTCCATAAGCCGAAATGCGGCAGCACGCCAAGAAAGGCTTCGCATAAGTGAACGAAGATGGAGATTTGCAGAATTGAGTTAGGGTTCAGATGGGTCAGGTTAATGTGGTAGAAATCAAGGAGACCGCGGAAAAAGGGAGAGATGGGAAGGCCAAGGCCGCGGAGAAGAAAAGGGGCGTAAACTACAGACTCGTGGGTATCCTCTATCGGGACAGTAGTCCCGCGGCAAATCCGCCAAGAACAGAGTTCCCGCGGAGGAAGAACCCCGATGGACACGAGGTGGAGGAGTTCAGCTTCGGAAATGATGGACATGTGGTTACCTGCAAAAGGCAACTGGCTGTTGGGATCGATTGGAGGAATCACCACAGCGGACGAGCTCGCGGTCTTCCTCTTGGGCGCCATCTCGATTCTACTAGCGAGCAGAGTGGAGGCGAGCGGCAGAGAGGATTCGGAAGCGGGAATGCAAGAACTAGGGCACGGAAAGCAAAGGCGGCTAAAAGCGCAGCTCTTATGGGATATTCTCGAGCCAGATACCGTTTCAAAAAGTGCCCAGTCATCACCCGGCAGTTATCCCCAGAACACCAATGCGCCACCTCATCACTCGGCCACCATCCTCAAAGTGGCTCGGGCGGCCTGCCGTCACTCGGCGTTGCTTCTAAAACGCTGATTTCGTATTCAGTCGCTCGGCATTACTTCTAAAATGCCGACGTCGACCTCCAATCACTCAGCGTTGCTTCTAAAACGCTGATTTCGTATTCAGTTGCTCGGCATTACCTCTAAAATGCCGACGCCGACCTGCCGTCACTCGGCGTTGCTTCCAAAACGCTAATTTCGTATTTAGTCGCTCGGCATTACTTCTAAAATGCCAACGTCGACCTCCCGTCACTCGGTGTTGCTTCTAAAACGCTGTTTTCATGTTCAGTTGCTTGGCATTACTTCTAAAATGCCGAAGCCGACCTCCAGTCACTCGGCGTTGCTTCTAAAACGATGATATCATATTCAGTCACTCGGCGTTGCTTCTAAAACGTTGATATCATATTCAGTTACTCGGCGTTGCTTCTAAAAACGCAGACACAACCTTCAGTTACTCGGCAGTTACTTCTACAAGCGCCGACACCACCTACAAAGTTACTCGGCAACCATTTCAGAAAACATCAGTTCAATGCTCGAGTATTTCGCTTACTCTTTCAAAGGAATTACACTCACAAGTAAATGGGGAAGTCATCAAAAGAGAAGCCAAACGTCATTCTTTCATTCAAAGGGAAGTTAATAAACTTACAAATCAACTCTTCGCGAGTTGATACTCCCCTACTATTACTACATTACATTACTACTACTACACTACGCTATACTACTCTACATTACCACTACATTATTCTAACTATACTATACTATACTAATATCTAAGAAGACCAGTGGCGTCTAGCCACTGGCCCTGCCCCTGCTGCCGCCGTCACCCTTGGTGCTGCCCTTGCTGCTGCCGCCCTTGGTGCTGCCCCTGCTACCGCCGCCGTCACCGTCCCTGCCGCCGTCGCCGCTGCCCCTGCCGCTGCCGCTGCCGTCGCCGTCGCCACCACCGTCGTCGTCGCCGTCGTCGTCGTTGTCCTCGTCCTCGCCACCGCCGTCAGAGTCCTCCTCATCCGAGGAGTACTCCGATTCATCCGAGCCCTCGAGCCCGGAGCGCTCGATGGCCCGGATGTATGACCAGACTTCCGCGGCTATCCCCTGGGAGTCGTCCGAGTCATCGGACGACGCCGGGGGAGAGACGGGAGCCGGAGTTCCCTCGGACTCGGAGGAGAACTCCTCCTCCGAGTATTCCGAGTCATCGAAATCCTCCGATGGAGGAGTCGGTTCGCGCTTGCGCTTGTTGCTCTTGCCCATGGCGGAAGCAGACGGGAGAGAAGAGAAGGAAGCAGTAAAGAACAACAAAGAGATGTGAAAAAACCAGAGGGGCAACGGCGTTATTTATAGAAGGGAAAGGCAACCGCTCACCTCCAACCGCGGTCACTGAACAGTCGCAAAGCATTCAATAAGCACTTCCACCCGTCTGGAGACACGTCAGGCGGCTGACGCCGCTTCATGCAACACTACACCCATTGGGACTCCAGTCAACAGCGCAAAGGATATGATTACACTCGCCGTCCCATCACATTACTACTCAGAAGCAGCCGGCTAAAACACTCAGCGTACCAAGCCGTCCCTTGCCCACACCCATTGGGGGGGACGCCCAGGAATTATCAGTATATTTTTCAAAATGGTCACATCTGTGCAGGGCACGCAGTGAATGCCTCAAGACAAAAATGAGATATCAACGAGAGTTAGAGGGAAGCCAAATATAGCCAGTAGAGTGCAAAATATGGTCGACAGACACGACTTGAAGACTAGACAGAGAACGTCCATCAAATGTCCAATCAGTCACAGAGCAAATAAATTACACTACCTAGCAAGATACGGAAGGATTGCGAACTCGGCTGCAAAAGACAAAATACATGCTGACCTCTGAAGCATAATATTGATGACATAGCGCGGATGACATCATGCCAACTTTTTTACAAGCAGAAAGGATAATCTTCAGCAAAAGGACATAAAAAGAAGACCTTCGAGTGAATTATCCTCAAAAATCCACTTGAAGGTCGGGGGCTACACCCATTGGGTGCACCTCCGGTGCACCCCATGGATTATCATTCCAAGCCGAGATAGTGCTGATTTCTAAAGCGTGGGACTAGATTAAAAAAGCCAACCCTCAACCAAAATGAAGGAACACAAATGGAAATAATCCCTACTGAAGACCTTCGAGTAGATTATTTTCTAAGATCTACTCGAAGCTCGGGGGCTACACCCATTGGGTGCACCTCTGGTGCACCCAATGAAGTTCAAAATCCTACAAATTGGAATGCCGACCTCTAAGGCACAGACACGAAACTAGGCTTTGGTCAACGAGTGATCGGAGCAGGAGAAGACAACAGGAAGCCATCTTTCTTCAAAATTACCTGCAAGCTGGACCTGGGATCTTCGGGTTGATTACCTCTAAATTAACCCAAAGATCGGGGGCTTGTGGGGGATAGATATCCCCCGGGTCCACTAAAAGAGTAAAGGACCTCACGAAAGGCCCAAGGGCCCAAAAAATCGTAAGGTCATTCTTTCGTGGGCCTGGGGAGAAATAACCAGCGAAGCAGAACGACATGAGGCCGGATTGGTACAAGCCCGGACGGCCCACAGCATCGAGCGAATGACCGCAACAGAGATCCGACTTTCCCGCGCTGGAGCCTCCATGCAACGGAGCCACGCGAGGATAAGTCGGCGAGGGTTACGTAGGGATAATCTCAAGAGGTTCACTATCTTTTAGCTACTTGTTGCTATCTTATCCACGTGTACTGCCCCACGGTCGAGTATATAAGGCCTAGGGGGAACCCCTTCAGAACGATCGACCCTTTACTTAGCCACCCACATCAACTCTCTGTATTCTCAATCCATAGAGCTCTCTTGTAACCACATTCACCAAGCATACTCACCAGGACGTAGGGTGTTACGCATCTCTAAGCGGCCCGAACCTGTAAACCTCGTCCACTGTCCCTCGTGCGATCTGCACGAACCATTTTGCTACAGTTGTCAACACCGTTCTACTCCTAAAACACCTTGAGGGGCAACCCCGGGTGTGCGGTCGGACCCAAAACACCGACAGTAGCCATGCCTTGCTTTTCTTGCATTCACCACGCCCTTCCGCCTTCTGAACCTCTAGATGAGGCTCGCCGGTGTTCGCTGGGGGGACCCGCGTCAGGGCACCTTTCCCAGCGGTCTCACCGCCGGGGAGCTCGCGCTCTTCATTTCCTGCGCGGTGGTGCTGCCGATCTTGTCTTCTTCTTGTTGCTGTTGGAGGGGCGCAACCTCGTGCGGGTTGGCGCTCTTCTGCCATCGCTCGGCTTCAAAGATTTTTATCATGCAGCCCGGCTGCAGTCTCCCGCCGGTGGTCATCTATAAGGATGACCACCAGCCTCGTGGTGGAGAGAAGCAAGTCGGGCTGCGGCCTCCCCCCTACCCTCAGCTTCAAGGATGTTCATCATCCTTGCTGGGGTGGAAGGAGAGCCAAGTTGGGGCCCTGCCCTCCGCATGGGCAGGTGACCCGCTTCTTCCTCCAGCATTTGGAGGAGAAGGATGTTCACCAGCCTTGCGGAGGAGGCGAACCTCGGCTACGCAGGGCTGGCTAGTTGTAGGCCGTCAGCTGCAGCGTGTCTGGCTCCTTGGCCAGGATGGCTTTGGTGCCGCCTCCAATGCTGCCTCCCGACATCAAGTGGGCCGTGGCTGTCCGTCCACCACACGGGCGACAGTCACGCCGTGCGCAGGTCTGCCACACCCGTAGTGTCCCCTGCACCGCCGGCCACGCTGTTCCGACGCCGCCCCAGGGGGTTGTACAAGACGTCATACGCCATGGAGGTGGGGGCCATGTTCTTGGATGGTCTTGTCCTCACCCCCACAGGAGGACGGGGGCGAGGACCTTTCTGCATGCGCTGAGGCGTCCGCCGTCGCCGGTAAGCCATCGGTGCAGAGGTGGCCGCCTTCGCTGGCGGGGGCTGCCCGTTGTAGAGGTGGTCACCTCCGCTGGCAGGGGTTGAGGTGGTCGCCTCTGCCGGCGGGGGCTGCCCATTGCAGAGGTGGTCGCCTCCGCTGGCGGGGGCTGCCCGTCGCAGAGGTGGTCGCTGCCACTGGTGAGGCTGCCTAGAGCAGAGGTGGTTGCCTCCGCTGGCGAGACCACCAGTGCCGCCTACGGCCAAGGGCCTCGTTGTCGCCCCCCATAGGAGGATGGGGGTGAGGACCTCTTTGTAATGGTGCACGCATTGAGGTGGCCATCACCGCTGTCACACCGTCTTGGAGGATTCCGCAAGGACAGCGGCCGCGAACTTCCAACGCGACTCCACTGGCGTCTGGTAGTTTATACCTGCAGAGTAGAGATGGAACTAGGATTTTGCTTGAAGGCGGATGTAATACTTTTGCTTTATGTAAGGTACTTTTGAGTACTATTTATCAAGCAGTATTAGCACTTATCTGTGTACCACTTGTCCCTGTTGTGTGTGGCGTAACCGATTCCTCCTTGGTATTTGGCCCCCCTAGGGTGTAGGCTCGATTTGTTGAGGCTGTAGACTAGCATACGTAAGAAAGAATTGGCAATGGCCCATAGGAGGTAGCCTTGACAGGGACCTGGACCTGTACACAGCTTCGGCTAGGGAGCATTAGCAGTACACCCGCAGGACCCGCCACCCGACACTATCCATCCTTTGACACATGCTCGGGACCTGCAGGGTCTAGTCTGGGAAGCCAAGTTGTGTGTCGAGACCCCCTAGATGGTGGTTCTAGGTACTAGGACACCCGTCGCAGAGTGGTGGAGTGTGCAGGCCCACGGTACAGAACCAGGCTGAGCGGCTACACGGCTCCGGACCTCCCCAGGAGACAAGTGTCCATTCTCTAGTTCCGGACCCCAGGTTGTCGGACCCACAGGACTTATAACTCCAAACACTAGGGTACCCGTCACGGAGTGGTAAAGTGTGCAGGTTTTTGGGTACGGGACCAGGCTAAGCGGCCACACAGCTCCGGACCACCCCATGGAACGCGCTCCTGCTCTTTAGAGCTGGCCCCCAGGCTGTCGGGCCCTCCTGCTTTCGCAGAGAGGTCCTAAACTGCAAGCCTGACTGTTCAATTCGGATGTCATCATGTCTGATGGGATTCGAACTGTTCGGGTGGGTTAGATAAAATATCATCCGGGAAACTGCAAGGTAAAACCATGGAGCAGTAGGATAAAACTACCATAGAGGCACAACTGAGGGGGTAAATCTTCTCTTTGTAACCTGTCATGCATGGGTGCAGACCGATAGGCTAGGCTTACGAGGGTGGACCTCACCGGGTTGGTGTACACGTGTGTGCTACCTAGTTACAAAAGGGAGAGAAATTCGACCCCTCAGACTTGCTCCTATGGATAGAACTTATAGAGATGCTCCAGCACCAGGGGGAGGTACTCCTTCAGTCGTAGCTGGATGGTCACCCTTGGGTCGGTGTATTCCCATTACCTTGAAGGGTCCTTCCCAGCCGGGGGAGAGTTGCGGAGCCCTTCTTGGTTTGGTACTTGCCGTAGGACTAGGTCCCGACCCTGGGTTCCCATCTGCGTTCAACGAGGGAGCCCTTGTCTTCGGTTGTGGCCATTTCTGTATGAACCTATTGGAAGTCTGGACCCGTGGGGAGTCTAGAAGGGTTTTCGGGGGAAGGCAGGCTTTGGCCCCATAGACCGAGGAGCACGGGGTCCCTCTGGGGTCCGTCTAGTTGTTCCCACCGGAGTAGGAACATCCGATGAAGACTTCCTTCAGGTCCCCCTCGGGTGACTGATACCCGAGGTCCCGTTCAACTGCGGCCACCTCGTCGTCGTCGACCTTTTCTTTGCCAGGTCGGCGACGAGGTGGGGAGCCGTCCTTGGAGGACTGCTCACGCCGCACGCTGACACGTTTCGTGAGATCAATGATCTCGTGACACTCCGCGGCGCTGTGGTGACTATTGGGGTGCACAGGGCATGGGCCGCTGCTACCCCTCTGCGGCCGTGGGCGTTTGTTGCGGTCGCCCTGGCCCCCGGTCGCGGCAGCAACGACTAGAGCAATGGACCGTGATCTCTGGAAGTCGCGGTCCTTCTTCTTTTTCTTCTTACCGTCCCGGGGGACAGCACCCGAGCCTCCTGACTGGGCAACCCCGGTTTGTGGGGCCGAGTGCCATGCACGGCCCTCGGTGGCCCTGGCGCACTTGTCGGCCAGAGCAAAGAGCGTGGGGACAGTCTCCACGTCATGCATGGCCAACTTCTCCAGCATTTTCTCATCACGTACTCCCTGTCGGAATGTCGTGATGATGGAAGCATCAGAAATGCGAGGTATAGTACCTCGCACCTTGGTGAAGCGGGAGATGAACGTTCGGAGAGTCTCCCCAGGCTCCTGCCTCACCGCATGGAGGTGGGCCTCCACACCGTGCTGCTGGTAAGCACTAGCGAAGTTCGCAACGAACCGCGCACAGAGCTCTTCCTAGGAGTAGATTGACCCTAGGGCGAGGTTCATGAGCCAAGTTCGGGCAGGTCCAGACAAGGCGACATGAAAATATGTTGCCATCACAGCGGTATTTCCACCTGCTGCTGTGATGGCGGTGACGTACACCTGTAGGAACTCCGACGGGTTTGACGTTCCGTCGTACTTTTCTGGCAGGTGTGGCCAGAACTTGGGTGGCCATGACATCGTGTGGAGATGATCCACGAGAGCAACATAGCCCACGCCATCCAAGGGAACACCCAATTGGGACCGGGTGCCCATTGGTGTCTGCGGCGCTACCGTAGCGAAGTCTTAATCGAGGTTGCGGCCCTCGATGTTTTGGCGGCGCTCACGCGCCCTCTCCAGAGATACCTGGGCATCCTCCCCCGCTCGCTTGCGGTTGAGCTCTGCCTAGAGGTCATTGGCCTGGGCGTCCCTCACTGAGGGTGAGCGCACAGATGTCGATGCCTCATTTTGGCGCCGGGATGACCGTGGCCTCGACCTGGTCGAGGTAGAATGTGCCATACTGAGCAACCGATCGATGTCGTCCTGCCATTGCTTCATGGCCCCTAGCGAGGCCGTAGAGCTTGGGGGTGTCGCAGCAATTCCTTGGCTGCTGACAACACTCCTGGAGCCGCCCTTGACGGAGTCCGGGATGTTTGTGCAGCTGTATGCTGTCGTGCAGCATGCACAGCGGCAGTGCCCCGCACAGGGCGGTTGGGAACCTGTGGCATGGAAGAAGCAGCTTCTTCCTCCACCACAAAATCCACCGAAGTCTCGGCGCGGTGCTCAACGATTTGCACCATCATGCTGAGTGACAAAACAAGCAAAAACTTCAAGCCTAGCCCCCTACCTGGCGCGCCAAATGTCGGAGAGGGAATTCTCCGGCCGGGTGGCGGAGTGCACCCGCCCTAAATCCTAAGATGAGGAGGGGGCTTAAGCATTTTGCCTGTCTTGCTAAGCGATCATCAAACACATGAACACGCGAGGATTTAGAGTGGTTCGGGCCGCCGGAGCGTAATACCCTATTCCACTATGTGTTGGATTGTTGAGGAAGCTTGTGCTGTGCGTAAGCCTGAATGACTTCAATCCTTTCTTTTCTTCGTCGCATGCCTCGCCTTTTATAGTTCAAGGGGGGCATGTACAAGGGTTCTGAGCCCCAACACGTGGGCCCAGAGACAAATGGAAGGATGGAACTATTGCTTGCCATGCCCATGTAATCTTCGTACGCCCTGACACCCGAGATCTGCGTTGTCTCGGTGCGCAGGGGGAAGCTTCTCATATAAGGGATGGGCACAGTGCACCGCGCAGCACTGGCACACTGTCTTGACAATGGACTGGACAGGTGCGCCGTTTGTAGGGCGGCCCTGGCACCGCCTGCCAGCGGAATGGACAGGACGCAATAAATGTCGTGGGGGCACATCATCTGTCAGAAGGGTGGACATGCGGTGTGTCCTCTCTGCAATAAATGCTGAGGCCGCGTGGTTCAGAGCCCTTACGTCACGCTCCGCCCGCTGGCCTACGTCACGGTCAATAAGCCGTTAGACCCTTGACCGAGCGAGGGGGGTGGAGGCGCTACGGATAGAGCCAGGACACGCGTCTGTCCCGGACCTAAGCCTAGTTTATGACATTCCTTTTCCCGGGACCTTGTTATGGGTGGTCCGGAGCTCACTAGATGGGGTTCGAACCTTATCCAATGGCTTCAGGCTGCTTTACTTCAGGGGTCCGGGTCGCGCGCACAGGGGTCTGGCATCTTCTGGGCCCGATAGTGTTATCTCTGAGAACGCCACCTTAACTGCCCACAAGATAACCCTGAGGCTGTTCTTCGCGCAGCTATGGGTAGCCGCACAGACATCATGCCTTTATACCGTAGTAAGGGGTACCCCTAATCCAGGGTACCGACAGTCCCTTAAATGAAGAGTACGGCTTTGATACCAATTGAGAGCACCTAGAGGGGGGTGAATAGGTGATCCTGTAAAATCAAACACTAAATAGCCACAAACTTGATTATTAAGGTGTTAGTGAAATCAAGTGGCTATGGAACACGCTCGTGCGGTCAAAACAATCACAAGAAGCAACACACGAGACACGCGATTTTTATCCCGTGGTTCGGCCAAGTAATACTTGCCTACTTCCACGTTGTGGCGTCCCAATGGATGAGGGTTGCACTCAACCCCTTTCAAGTGATCCAATGATCAACTTGAATACCAAGTCTATAGATGACCAGAAAGCCCACGACCCGATAGCCCGGCTTGGAGCCCATTATTTCGGCCCAGGACTGGCACGGCCCGGCACGAGTGGAAACAGGCTTGGGCCCAGCCTAGCACGAAGCGTGTGCCATGCTCGGTAGCGGTTTCGACCCGTTGGGCTAGCCCAGGCACGACACGATGGCAACCGGGCTTTGAAACCGGCCCGTCTACGGCGTGGGATCAGTAGATGCTAGATGTAAAGGCCCGTCCGAAGCCGAAAACCCTAGCGTCCATTCACCGCTTTCACTTTCACTCGCGCGGTGCCTTTCTAGCTCTCCCCTCTCCTCTCGTGAACGGGCGGTGCACCAGCCCTCCATCTTTGGTCACTCCACCGCACCGACACGGCGGCGCTCCACCGCTCGTCTGCTCCACACCTCGACCGCCTCTATCAACCTGTCCACCGCTCGTCCTCCTCTGTCTTGGTCTCGGAATCTTAGATTCTTAGTACACTCACTCGGAGTCAGAGGCGAGTCGCCGAACAGCCTAAGCTCTGGTCATCTGGTGCTCGTTCTCTGGCTAATCCTATCCTCCCCGTCTCTAGATCAACCTGGATCTAAGTATCTGACCGGCCTAGGTAATCAGTCGTAAACCCTAACCCTAACTAAGGTGAGATGTCTGGATCTAGCTCTTCATGGATGATATGCGCCTAATCTAGGTATTTATTTCTTGGAACATGCTTGCTGTTATTTGATTATTGCGTCTGGTACCTCCTGCCATTGCTTAATGTGGTTGTGTCTGATCTGCTCTTCTCTGTGATGAACTCATGGTCATGACCTTGCTGTATTTTGGTAGGTCGTGAGGGATCGGTGCGTGCCACCTTGGCGGTGATGGAACTGGTGCTCCGACCCTACTGCTTACGCCATTAATGAGTCGCGTCAAGCACAGAGGTGAGATGTCTGGATCATGCTTGTTGTCATTACTGCTTACGCCATTAACTCCTGATCTGTTCTTCTCTTTGATGAACTCATAACCTTGCGCGCCACCTTGTTGGAACATGCTTGTTGTTATTTGATTATTGTATCTAGTACCTCCTGTCATTACAAAATGTGAGTGTGCCTGATCTGTTCTTCTCTGTGATGGACTCATGACCTAGCTGTCATTACTTAATTTGTTGGAACATGCTTGTTGTTATTTGACTATTGTGTCTAGTACCTCCTGTCATTACAAAATGTGAGTGTGTCTGATCTGTCTTCTCTGTGATGGACTCATGACCTAGCTATCATTACTTAATTTGTTGGAACATGCTTGTTGTTATTTGATTATTGTGTCTAGTACCTCCTGTCATTACATAATGTGAGTGTGCCTAATCTGTTCTTCTCTGTGATGGACTCATGACCTTGCTGTTATTTGGTAGGTCGTGAGGGAACGGTGCGTGCCACCATCTTGACAGGCGATAGAACCGGTGCTCCGACCCTACTGCTTAGGCCATTAACGAGCCACGTCAAGCACAGAGGTGAGATGTTCTTGATCTGGCTCCTCATACATGATATGCTCCTGATATGTTCTTCTCTTTGATGAACTCATGACCTTGTTGTCATTACTTAATTTGTTGGAACATGCTTGTTGTTATTTGATTATTGTGTCTAGTACCTCCTGTCATTACTTAATGTAAGTGTGTCTGATCTGTTCTTCTCTGTGGTGAACTCATGACCTTGCTGTTATTTGGTAGGTCATGAGGGAATGGTGTGCGCCACCGTCTTGACGGGCGACGAAACTGGTGCTCCGGCCTCTGGCTTTCTGATTTGTGATGGATGGAGATATTGGTGAAGAGAATCTTTCTCAGTTCATTAACAATGATCTGAGGATTGTTCCAAGTGAAGAGAATGCTCCATATCAGTCCATTAACAATGATCTGAGCAGTGTTGTCCCTACCCCTATTGACCTTGAAGAGGGTGCTGCTACCGACAATGGTTCTGCCCCCACTTCTGATGCTGATGGTAAGAAGCGCAAAAGAATTTGCACATCTAAAGTGTGACAGGACTTCGAACCACTTTACAAATCGTAGATGGTAAGAAGATTAGGTATGGTGGTAAGTGTCATTGGTGCAAATGTACATTGAGTGCTGTGTCGACTAGTGGTACTGGTCATTTGCTTAGGCATCAACGTGATTGCAAAGTTAAGCTTGCTAAACAGGGCAAGCAGTCAATGCTTAAATTTAACCCTGATGATTATATCCGTAACTGGGATTATTGTCCTGATCATGCTAGAACTCAAATGTATAGGTTGATTGCTAGGCTTGATCTTCCTCTTAATTTTGCTGAGTCACCTGCTTTTGAGGAGTACATTAGATTATCTCATAATCCTGTCTTTAAGAAAGTCTCTAGACAAACAACTTATAGGGACTTTGTTAAGTTCTTCAATGATCGACGTAAGATAGTTGTTGAATGCTTACAATCTATTTCTTCTATTGCAATTACATCTGATATTTGGAGTGGTAATGCTAAGGAGGACTATCTTAGTGTGGTTGCTCATTATGTTTCTAAGGATTGGGTATTAGAAAAGAGGGTGATTGGGCTTAGACTAATTGAAACAGCTCACACTGGTGAGAACATTGCTGAGAGGGTTTTGTCAGTACTTAAAGATTATGGTGTTGCAAATAAAGTATTCTCTGTCACCTTAGACAATGCCTCCTCCAATACTAAGGCTATGGATAGGCTTAGTTTATCACTATCTGGTAATGTCAGTACTTTATTCTTGCATCAACGTTGTGCCTATCATATTATCAATTTGATTGTGAAGTGTGGCTTGAAAAGGCTAGAACCTTACCTTGATTCATTTAGAACTGCAATTGTCTTCTTGAATGCTTCTAATCAGTGCATTGCTGCATTTAAGAGCTATTGTGTTGCTATGAATGTACGCCCTCGTAAGTTTGGCATTAACATGGCCGTGAGATGGAATTCTACATACCTAGTGCTTAAGCATTTAGTTCCTTATAAGGAAACTTTTGGTATTTTCATGGAAACTAACTACCCTAGAAAACAAGGTGAGCCTCAATTGTTAACAAATTCACATTGGTATGTGGCTAAAAAGTTGCTTGAGTTCCTTGAATTGTTTTATGACGCTACTGTGATACTTTCTTGTGTTTATTATCCTACATCTCCACTTATAATGCATAACATCCTTGACATTGTTCAACATTTAACTCAGTATGAAAATGATGCTTTCCTTAGAAATGTTGTCTCTACTATGAAGTCTAAGTTTCTTAAGTACTAGAGGGATATACCTATGCTCTATGCATTTGCTTTTGTACTAGATCCTAGAGCCAAGCTAAGGGGTTTCTGTAATATCTTGAGAATTTTATTTGGCCTTTGTGGTACTGATTACTCACTTTATTTTAGTTATGTGAAAAATGAATTGTCTACAATGTTTAATAGATATGATAGTAAGTTTGGCGCAGTTAAGCAGCGAGTGCCTCCTCCCTCAGCTGTCACAAGTAAGAGGAAACAAAACTAGGGATTGATTTATGCATCTGATTCTACTGAACTTGCATACCCTGGTTCTATTACCCCTAACCTTGGTAGTGGAACATCAGCATCTGCTTTGCTTCAACAAGCTCACTCTAGTGCTGACCTAAGTTCACTTGAAACAGAACTGTCCTCCTACCTAGACAGTGACACTTTGCAAAAGTTTGATGATGACTTCAATATCCTGAACTGGTGGCATGAGCATAAGTTGTCCTATCATGTTCCTTCCATCTTAGCTAGAGATATTATTTCTGTTCCTATCTCAACTATTTCCTCAGAATCTGCATTTAGCCTTTGTGGCATGATAATCGAGGAACAATGACGACGCCTAGCACTAGAAATGGTTGAGATGCGACTGTGCATTAAAGATTGGGAACTTGGTGAAGCTAGAGGCCAGCACTGTACCCAGGACCAAGAACTTGAAGATGCATTTGAAGGCCTTTATCTTGATGACTCCAAAGGGCCTTAGAGCCCTAGACTTTGTAATATTGCATTTGTGCTCTGCTGATCTGGTGTGATATTGATGTAACTGAATAATGAACCAATTATATTAGAGCTGGGATGTACTCTTTTTTCCTTTCTAGGGTTTTCTCACGAGGTGTGAGTTTTTACCTAGAAAGGTTTTTAATGAGGCAGCCATTGCACAAACAGCTCTAATGTTTTATTTAAAGTCTATGAGACTAACTACTACTATCTGTGAGACTGTGACAGAACTGTGATTTTGTGACTTCATTTTGTGACCTCAGAAGTGAGAAATGTATTTGAAAGGGAAATAGGGTCAAACCTTTTCCTAAATAATTTTGGTGGTTGAATTACCCAACACAAACAATTGGACTAACTAGTTTGCTCTAGATTATATGTTCTACAGGTGCCATAGGTTCAACACAAACCAATAAAAAGAACAAGTTAGGGTTCAAAAAGAAAGGAGCAAAAGAAACCGAAGGCTACCTTGGTCTGGCGCACCGGACTGTCCGGTGTGCCACCGGACTGTGTCCAGTGCACTAGGGAGATCAACTCTGAACTCCTCAGGTTCAGGTTTCTTGGAGGCCGCTCCGCTAAAATTCACCGGACTGTCCGGTGTAGCACCGGATTATCTGGTGTGCCACGCGGAGCAACGGCTACAACACCAACGGACGACTGCAGAAGTGAACAGTGGCGTGAACAGTGAGTGGACAGTTTGCGTAGAGTTAGAGCAGCGCCAGAAGGCGCACCGGACAGTGAACAGTACCTGTCTGGTGCGGCACCGGACAGTCCGGTGCCCCAAGAAGTCAGAGCTCCAACAGACGCAACCGTCCGAACCCTAACGGTTGGATGACGTGGCTAGCGCACCGGACAGTGTCCGGTGGCACACCGGACTGTCTGGTCCGCCCCTCAACAGCAGCCCTCCCCAACGGCTGTTTTGGTGGTTTGGGCTATAAATACCCCCAACCACCACCATTCAAGTCATCCAAGTTTCTAGCAATTTGCATTCAATATAAGAGCTCTAGACTTCACTCCAAGACACAAAACAAAAGATCAAATCCGCTCCAAGTCCCAAACTCATTCCAAAGACTTAGTGGCTTGTGAGAGAGAGACATTTGTGTTCGTTTGAGTTCTTGTCACTTGGATCGCTTTTCTTCTTCCTCTATTCTTGTTCTCAAGCAACTTGTAATCAAAGCAAGAGACACCAAGTTGTGGTGGTCCTTGTAGGGGTCTAAGTGACCCAGTTTGATTAAGGAGAAAAGCTCACTCGGTCTAGGTGACCGTTTGAGAGAGGGAAATGGTTGAAAGAGACCCGGTCTTTGTGACCACCTCAACGGGGAGTAGGTTTGCAAGAACCGAACCTCGGTAAAACAAATCACCGTGTCATCCGCTTCATTAGCTTTTGATTTGTTTTTCGCCCTCTCTCTCGGACTCGAATTTTATTCTAACGCTAACCCCAGCTTGTAGTTGTGCTTCAAGTTTATAATCTTTAGACTCTGCCTATTCACCCCCCTCTAGGCAACTTTCAATTGGTATCGGAGCCAGTTTCTTCATTAGAGCCTAACCGCTCGAAGTGATGTCAAGAGATCACGCCAAGAAGGAGATCGTGACTGACGAGAAGCCCGCCTCAAGCCACGGGAAGGCTACATTGGGAGAGTCCGGCAACAAGGTGAAGGGATCCCCTTCACATGCCAAGTCGCATCGGAGCGGCGAAAAGAAAAAGAAAATGAAGAAGGTTGTCTACTACGAGACCGATTCTTCATCGCCTTCTACATCTGGCTCCGACATGCCATCCGTCACTTCTAAGCGCCATGAGCGCAAGAAGTTTAGTAAGATCCCCTTACGCTATCCTCGCATTTCCAAACGCACTCCTTTACTTTCCGTCCCTTTAGGCAAACCACCGGTTTTTTACGGTGAAGATTATTGTATGTGGAGTGATAAAATGAGGCACCATCTAACCTCACTCCACGCTAGCATTTGGGACATTGTTGAGTTTGGAGCGCAGGTACTATCCGTGGGGGATGAAGGCTATGATTCGGACGAGGTCACCCAAATCAAGCACTTTGATTCCCAAGAAACTACTATACTTCTCGCCTCTCTATGTCGAGAGGAGAATAATAAAGTGCAAGGGTTGAAGAGCGCCAAGGAGATTTGGGACGTACTCAAGACCGCACATGAGGGAGATGAGGTGACCAAGATCACCAAGCAGGAGACGATCGAGGGGGAGCTCGGTCGGTTCGTCCTCAACCAAGGAGAGGAGCCACAAGCAATGTACAACCGGCTCAAGACCTTGGTCAACCAAGTGCGCAACCTCGGGAGCACCAAGTGGGATGACCATGAAATGGTCAAGGTTATTCTTAGATCACTTGTTTTTCGTAATCCCACTTAAGTTCAATTAATTCGTGGTGATCCTCGATATAAGTTGATGTCTCCTGAGGAAGTGATAGGAAAGTTTGTGAGCTTTAAGTTGATGATCAAAGGCTCCAAAAAATCGTCGAGCAAGGCGGCACCTCCACACCTGAGGTGCAACCCGTCACATTTAAGGCGACGGAAGAGAAGAAGGAAGAGTCTACATCAAGTAGGCTCCCCATTGACGTCTCCAAGCTCGACAATGAGGAGATGGCGCTCATCATCAAGAGCTTCCGTCAAATCCTCAAGAAAAGGAGGGGGAAGGACTACAAACCCCACTCCAAGAGGGTGTGCTACAAGTGTGGTAAGCCCGGTCATTTTATCGCTAAATGTCCTATGTCTAGTGATAGTGACAGGGGTGATGACAAAAAGGGAAAGAGGAAGGAAAAGAAGAGGTACTACAAGAAGAAGGGCGGCGATGCCCACGTTTGTCGGGAATGGAACTCCGATGAGAGCTCCACCGACTCCTCCTCCGACGAGGACGCCGCCAACATCACCGTCAACAAAGGCCTCCTCTTCCCCAATGTCGACCACAAATGCTTCATGGCAAAGGATGGCAAGAAAAAGAAGGTAAAAGCTAGAACCACCCCCAAGTATACTACATCTAGTGATGAGGGTAGTTCTAGTGATGATGAAGAAAACTTGCTTAGTCTTTTTGCCAACCTTAACATGCAACAAAAAGAAAAACTAAATGAATTGATTAGTGCTATTCATGAGAAGGATGAAGTCTTGGATAGCCAAGAGGAATTCCTTATTAAGGAAAATAAGAAGCATGTTAAGGTAAAAAATGCTTATGCTCAGGAGATAGAAAAGTGTGAAAAATTAACTAGTGAGCTTAGTATTTGCCATGAATCAATTTCCAACCTTAGAACCGAGAATGTCAACTTAATTGCTAAGGTTGAAAAATTAGATGCATGTAATAATTCAATTGTTAGTCTTAAAATGAAAATGATGATTTAATTGTAAAGATTGACAAATTGAATGTTGCAATCTCAAGCCTTAAGATTGAGAATGATAAATTAATTGCTAAGGCTAAGGATTTAAATGTTTGCAATGATTCTATTTCCTATCTTAGAGATGAGAATGTCATGCTAAAATCTAAGATAGATGAATTAAATGTTTGCAAACCCTCTACATCTAGTGTTGATCATATTACTATTTGTACTAGATGTAGAGATATTAATGTTGATGATATCCATGATCACCTTGCTTTAATTAAACAACAAAAAGATCACATAGCTCAACTTAGTGCTAAAATTAATGAGCATGAAATTGAAAATGAAAAGTTTAAATTTGCTAGAAGCATGCTTTATAATAGGAGACGCCCTGGCATTAAGGATGGCATTAGCTTCCACCAGGGAGACAATGTCAAGCTTAATGCCCTCAAGAAATTGTCTAATTTTGTTAAAGGTAAGGCTCCCATGGTTCAGGATAACGAGGGCTATATTTTGTATCCTGCTAGTTATCCCGAATATAAAATTAGGAGAATTCATTCTAGGAAGTCTCATTCTGGTTCTCATCATGCTTTTATGTATAAGAATGAGACATCTAGTTCTAGGCATTCTACCCATGTTAAAATGCCTAAAAAGAAAACTCCAGCTGCATCAAATGAACCCATTGTTTCATTCAAGACTTTTGATGCTTCATATGTTTTAACTAACAAATCAGGCAAAGTAGTTGCCAAATATGTTGGGGCCAAACACAAGGGCTCAAAGACTTGTGTTTGGGTACCCAAGGTGCTTGTTTCTAATGTGAAAGGACCCAAGACCGTTTGGGTACCTAAGAACAAGGCCTAAATTGTTTTGCAGGTTTATGCATCCAGGGGCTCAAGTTGGATAATTGATAGCGGGTGCACAAACCACATGACAGGGGAGAAAAGGATGTTCTCCTCCTATGAGAAAAACCAAGATCCCTAAAGAGCTATCATATTCGGGGATGGAAATCAAGGTTTGGTCAAAGGACTTGGTAAAATTGCTATATCACCTGACCATTCTATTTCCAATGTTTTTCTTGTAGATTCATTAGATTACAATTTGCTTTCTGTTTCTCAATTATGCAATATGGGCTACAACTATCTATTTACTGATGTAGGTGTTACTGTCTTCAGAAGAAGTGATGATTCAATAGCATTTAAGGGAGTGTTAGAGGGTCAGCTATACTTAGTTGATTTCAAAAGAGCTGAACTCGACACTTGCTTAATTGCTAAGACTAATATGGGTTGGCTTTGGCATCGCCGACTAGCCCATGTTGGGATGAAGAATCTTCACAAGCTTCTAAGGGGGAGCACATTTTAGGACTAACCAATGTTCATTTTGAGAAAGACAGGGTTTGTAGCGCATGTCAAGTAGGAAAGTAAGTTGGTGCCCATCATCCACACAAGAACATCATGACGACCGATAGGCCGCTTGAGCTACTCCACATGGATTTATTCGGCCTGATAACTTACATAAGCATCGGCGGGAGTAAGTATTGTCTTGTAATTGTGGATGATTATTCTCGCTTCACTTGGGTATTCTTTTTGCAGGAAAAATCTCAAACCCAAGAGACCTTAAAGTGATTCTTGAGACGGGCTCAAAATGAGTTTGGCTTAAGGATCAAAAAGATTAGAAGCGACAATGGGACGGAGTTCAAGAATTCACAAATTGAAGGCTTCCTTGAGGAGGAGGGCATCAAGCATGAGTTCTCTTCTCCCTACACACTGCAGCAAAATGGTGTAGTGGAGAGGAAGAATAGAACTCTACTCGACATGGCAAGGACCATGCTTGATGAGTACAAGACACCGGACCAGTTTTAGGCCGAGGCAATTAACACTGCCTGCTACTCCATCAACTGGCTCTACCTTCACCAAATCCTCAAGAAGACATCATATGAACTCCTCACCAGTAAAAAGCCCAATGTTTCATATTTTAGAGTCTTTGGTAGCAAATGCTTTATTCTTATTAAAAGAGGTAGAAAACCTAAATTTGCTCCTAAGGCTGTAGAAGGCTTTTTACTAGGATATGATTCAAACACAAGGGCATATAGAGTCTTTAACAAGTCCACTGGACTAGTTGAAGTTTCTTGTGACATTGTGTTTGATGAGACTAACGGCTCCCAAGTGGAGCAAGTTGATCTTGATGAGCTAGATGATGAAGAGGCTCCGTGTGTCACGCTAAGGAACATGTCCATTGGGGATGTGTGTACTAAGGAATCCGAAGAGCCTCCACAAGCACAAGATCAACCATCATCTTCCATTCAAGCATCTCCACCAACTCAAGATGAGGAATAGGCTCAAGGTGATGAAGAAGAATATCAAGAAGATGAGCCACCTCAAGAAGAGGGCAATGATCAAGGGGGAGATGAAGAAAATCAAGACAAGGAAGATGATCAAGAAATACAGGGTCAAAGACCGCCACACCCAAGAGTCCACCAAGCGATTCAAAGATATCACCCCGTGAACACCATCCTTGGCGATATTCAAAAGGGGGTAACCACTCAATCTCGAGTCGCTCATTTTTGTGAACATTACTCTTTTATGTCCTCTATTGATCCATACAGGGTGGAGGATGCATTAAGAGACACGGATTGGGTGTTGGCAATGCAAGAGGAGCTCAACAACTTCACGAGGAATGAGGTATGGCATTTAGTTCCACGTCCTAATCAAAATGTTGTAGATACCAAGTGGGTATTCTACAACAAGCAAGATGAGCATGGTGTGGTGACAAGGAACAAAGCCCCGACTTGTGGCCAAGGGATATTCACAAGTCGAAGGTTTGGATTTCGGTGAAACCTATGCACCTGTAGCTAGGCTTGAGTCAATTCGTATATTACTTGCCTATGCTACTTACCATGGCTTTAAGCTTTATCAAATGGACGTGAAGAGTGCCTTCCTCAATAGACCAATCAAGGAAGAGGTCTATGTTGAGCAACCTCCCAGCTTTGAAGATATTAAGCAACTCCAAGAGGGCACCTTCATCAGCCAAATGAAGTACATTCAAGACATACTCACCAAATTTGGAATGAAGAATGCCAAACCCATCAAGACACCCATGGGAACAAATGGGCATCTCGACCTCGACACGGGAGGTAAATCTGTAGATCAAAAGGTATACCGGTCGATGATAGGATCTTTACTCTATTTATGTGCATCTCGATCGGATATTATGCTTTCTGTATGCATGTGTGCAAGGTTCCAAACCGATCCTAAGGAAGTTCACCTTAGGGCCATAAAAAGAATCTTGAGATATTTAGTTTATACCCCTAAGTTTGGTCTTTGGTACCCCAAGGGATCCTCTTTTGATTTATTAGGATATTCAGATGTTGATTGGGCAGGGTGTAAAATTGATAGGAAGAGCACATCAGGGACTTGTCAGTTTCTGGGGAGATCCCTGGTGTCTTGGGCTTCAAAGAAACAAAACTCAGTAGCTCTTTCTACCGCCGAGGCCGAGTATATTGTCGCAGGCCATTGTTGCGCACAATTACTTTGAATGAGGCAAACCCTCAGGGACTATGGCTACAAGTTTGGCAAAGTCCCTCTCCTATGTGATAATAAGAGTGCAATCCACATGGCGGATAATCCCGTTGAACACAGCAGCACTAAGCACATAGCCATTCGGTATCACTTTTTGAGAGATCACCAACAAAGGGGGATATCGAGATAGCCTATATCAACAACAAAGATCAATTAGTCGATATCTTTACCAAGCCTTTAGATGAGAAAACCTTTACCAAGCTTAGGAATGAGTTAAATATACTTGATTCTCGGAACTTTGATTGACACTTTACACACATAGCTCATTTATATACTTTTGATCATATCTCTTTTATGTCTATGACTAATGTGTTTTCAAGTGTATTCTTATGCTTAGTCATAGCATTGAAAGGGAAATGGAATATTCGGCAAAGACGACGCTTCCACTCAACTCCATCGGTACTATTTAATCCTTGTCGGTATTCTGCCATCTCTCTACATTGATATAATCTTTCACTCATATATTGTTTGCCAAAAGGGGAGAAATTTTCCAAAGGGCTCACAAAGTCTCCGTTTTTGGTGAATCATGTCAAAGGGGGAGAGAATATTAGCCCAAAGCAAAAGGACCGCGCCACCACCTAATTTTTAAATTGTGTTTTGAAATTTTTATTGGTATATTTCAAATTGGTATTCCTCTAATGAGAGTATCTCAATTGGTATATCCCAAAACCCTCTTTAAACCTAAGAGGAGAATTTCATTTAGGAGGGGTTTTGTTTAAGTCAAAGGAAAAGCATTTGAAACAGGGAGAGAAAATTTCAAATCTTGAAAATGCTTCTTTCAATCTTATTTATACACCTTTGACTATTTGCAAAAGGATTTTGAAAAGAATTTTCCAAAGAATTTGCCAAAACAAAACTAGTGGTGCAAGCGTGGTCCAAAATATTAAAATAGAAGAAAGCAATCCATGCATATCTAGTAGAAATAAAATGTTGGTTTAATTCCAAGCAACCTTTGCACTTACCTTATGCAAACTAGTTCAATTCTGCACTTATATATTTGCTTTGGTTTGTGTTGACATCAATCACCAAAAAGGGGGAGATTGAAAGGGAAATAGGGTCAAACCTTTTCCTAAATAATTTTGGTGGCTGAATTACCCAACACAAACAATTAGACTAACTAGTTTGCTCTAGATTATATGTTCTACAGGTGCCATAGGTTCAACATAAACCAATAAAAAGAACAAGTTAGTGTTAAAAAGAAAGGAGCAAAAGAAACCGAAGGCTGCCTGGTCTGGCACACCGGACTGTCCGGTGTGCCACCGGATAGTGTCCGGTGCACCAGGGAGATCAACTCTAAACTCCTCAGCTTTGGGTTTCTCGGAGGCCGCTCCGCTAAAATTCACCGGACTGTCCGGTGTAGCACCGAACTGTCCGGTGTGCTACGCGGAGCAAAGGCTACAATGCCAACGGTTGACTGCAAAAGTGAACAGTGGCGTGAACAGTGCGCGGACAGTTCGCGCAGAGTCAGAGCAACGCCAGAAGGCGTACCGGACAGTGAACAGTACCTATCCGGTGCGGCACCGGACTGTCCGGTGCCCCAAGAAGTTAGAGCTCCAACGGTCGAAACCGTCCGAACCATAACGGTTGGATGACGTGGCTGGCACACCGGACAGTGTCCGGTGGCACATCGGACTGTCCGGTACGCCCCTCGACAGCAACCCTCCCTAACGGCTGTTTTGGTGGTTGGGGCTATAAATACCCCCAACCACCACCATTCAAGGCATCCAAGTTTCTAGCAATTTGCATTCAATACAAGAGCTCTAGACTTCAATCCAAGACACAAAACAAAAGATCAAATCCGCTCCAAGTCCCAAACTCATTCCAAAGACTTAGTGGCTTGTGAGAGAGAGACATTTGTGTTCATTTGAGTTCTTGTCGCTTGGATCACTTTTCTTCTTCCTCTATTCTTGTTCTCAAGCAAATTGTAATCAAATCAAGAGACACCAAGTTGTGGTGGTCCTTGTAGGGGTCTAAGTGACCCGGTTTGATTAAGGAGAAAAGCTCACTCGGTCTAGGTGACCGTTTGAGAGAGGGAAAGGGTTGAAAGAGACCCGGTCTTTGTGACCACCTCAACGGGAAGTAGGTTTGCAAGAACCGAACCTCGGTAAAACAAATCATCGTGCCATCTGCTTCATTAGCTTTTGATTTGTTTTTTGCCCTCTCCCTCAGACTCGAATTTTATTCTAACGCTAACCCCGACTTGTAGTTGTGCTTCAAGTTTATAATTTTCAGACTCCACCTATTCACCCCCCTCTAGGTGACTTTCAGTATTTATATGTCAAATTGTGATTATGTGAAGTTGTATTTATATGTGACAGTAGACAGTAGATTTTGTGAAGTTGTGATTTGTGACCTGAGAACTGGGATTTATATGTATGCGGGCTCGGGCTAGCCCGGTTGTGTAAATGGGTCGTGCTTACCGGGCCGGCCTGGCATGATCGTGCCTTACCCGTGCCGTGCTCGTGCAAAGGGTAGAGCCCGTTGGGCGGCCCGGCCCGGCACGGATATATAGTCGGGCTTAGTCGGGCCGGGCTTAATTGGGCCCGGGTCGGACCGGGCCGTGCTGTGCCGCCCGTTTGAACTTCTATAACCACGACTATCTTCCTCATAGTCTTTCTCCCGTTTGCGAGGAATCTCCACAGATTAGAGACTCTCGCCCTTACAAGTTTGTCACAAGAGAAGCACAGTAGTAAGAGAGGGAGAGCAACACACGCAAGACTCAAATTCGCAGCACACACACGCACACCAGCCAAGACTTGAGCTTAAAACATAGCACAGGGAGTACGCAACTCAAATGGAGCTCAAATCACTAACACAATCGATCAAATGCGTGGAGGCGGAGTTTGGAAGTCTTAGAATATTTCTTGTAAGCTTGGTGTTCTGCTCCATATGCGCCTAGGGGTCACTTTTATAGCCCCAAGGCAGCTAGGAGCCGTTGGAGACCAACTTGGAAGGCCAATCTTGCCTTCTGTCGAGTGATGCACCGGACAGTCCGGTACACCACCGGACAACCACTGTAGCAGTCTGGTGCGCGATCTCCTTCCATATCGGGCACAGCCGACCATTGCTCCTCTGGCTAGATGACGCACCGGACAGTCCGGTGCACCCAGCCGACCGTTGGAGCTAGCCACGTGTCGCGCGTTGATCGCACGGACGACCGTTGCCGCTGACGCCATTGGCTCACCGGACAGTCCGGTGCACCACCGGACAGTCCGGTGAATTATAGCCACGTCGCCTTTTTCTTTTCCCGAGAGCGACGAGATCATCACGAATGACTCACCGGACAGTCCAGTGCACCACCGGACAGTCCGGTGAATTATAGTCGTCGATTCCCGAGAGCAGCCAGTTCACTGTCAGCTCGCCTGCACCACCGGACACTGTCCGGTGCACCACCGGACAGTCCGGTGTGCTAGGCCCAAGCTGGTGTTGGCTGTTCACAGCCAACAATTTTCTAATTCTTTTCTTCTTCTTTTGTCACTGTTTCTAGCACTTATATAAACATGTTAGTACTCAAAAACAATTTACTAAGTCTAGAAACATACCTTGTTCTTTGATTTGCACTTCTTGCTTGTTTAGCACATAAGAGTTCAAAACATTGTGTTGGGCATCTAATCACCAAAACAATTATAGAAATGGACCAAGGGTATATTTCCCTTTCATTAGCCTGCTCCAATTGTTTTTCCACAACCATCGTAACCTCAGGGGTGTTGTAAAGATATTCTCATAGCGCCAACATCTTGAACAACACATAACTTCATAGATCTAAAAATCCATCAACAAAAATAAGTTTTCTAAATTTTACTCTAAGGGCTAGTTTAGAAACTTAAATCCCTTTCAATCCCTGGTAATCCCGAAGGGGATTTAAGTTTCCAAGCTAACCCTAAAATATAATATATGCTTGCGAGAAATGTGCCTAAACTATTCGGCAGAGATGACTTTTAAAGGTCCTAGCACATATCCATCTAGTCAAAACCACTCCAAACTCGCTGGAACACAGGATCCATCAAAATAGAGAACAAAATGGGAAGGAGCATGAGAAAAGCAAATCCAAAATCAAAAGCAAGCACTTGAGCCACAAATTTAAGAGAAATATTGCTTAGATTCAGCGCTCACAGAGGTCAAGCATTTTGTTAGAGTTACATAGATGATATGATTACATTAGATCTGGATTCTATATGTGGCTCTCACTCAACAAAGAAAAGGTAAGAAGAGGGAAAACCTAAACTAGAAAAAGGGGAAAAAAGAGAAATGCTCAAGATATAGTTCGTTGGGCACTCTTCAATCTTATTTATAGAGCTATTACACATTACTAACATGCTCCTAGGTATTTTTGGTCGAACCACTTAACCCTAGAGATAAAATGGTTCATTCTAAGACCGGTGCATTTGACGGCCATGAGCTCTTCACGACCATTTTGTCTTGACACAAGCTTTGTAATGATGCCATGTGCCACCTTCCGTTTCAACCGAAACTCCAACTGGGTTTTGAGGCCTAAACTTGAGAAACCTTTTGCTCAGTGGTTTAAGGTCTAAATCACCAAAACCCTCATGAACAATGTATTCGGTACACTTCCTCCATGATCTCGATGCGTGTACCATCAATCATCAATTGTCTGATTACCAAATCCCCCAACGCCCTAGCTTGACTTGGTAAACCGTCGTCTTGACTTTGTTAATATGATCTACTCCTCCATATACTCCTCACCCATCGATGTCTCCATATGTCCGCCACTATGGTCAGTCCTTCGATTTCTTAAGCTTCTCGGTCCAAGCCTGACATAGTTCCATCAACACAGACCCTCTTGACCTTCACCTCCACTCTAAGTTTCACACCTGGGTACCACAGGCAAAGAGAAGTTGCACTACACACTCACACAACTCAACCAAAACCAATCATATCCTTGCTAACCACTTATCACACTTGAACACCATGGGCATATATTAACAACAAGTTCACATTGATACAAAAAATAAAGAAATAATACCATTTTTTAGGGATAATTTGAATTAGCCATTCGTATACATCTACAATTGCATCAGTAGCATTTTTAAATGGTAAAACAGAGACTAGAGACAATGCATTTCTTGTGTCGCATACAATGCAATGCAGTGCAGTGCAGTACAGTACACTACAGTGCAATGCAATGCAAGACAACATCCTTGTCTTAGATTAAGACAATTGATACTGCCCATGACGACGCCATAATTGTTTTTGTAACACATTTTCTGAAAGAACACTTGACCTAGTTTCCATAATAGTTTTCTTGCGGGTCACTGTTGACATACGGAAAACAGGTTAAGTTTCACAAACCATCCGAGATCTCCTCGAATAACCCCACTTTATATGGTTCTGATCGTCTGAACACAACTCAGTTAAGAAGAGAACATGTAGGAGTATATATTAATTTGCTACCACACCTTTGCTCTCAAGCTACATGCTATAGCGGGAAACATTAAAACCCGACAGAAAGATGTAACACCTCATCCACTCTCGGACCGGCGGTACTTCCTCCTAGTAGTTCTAGGATTATAGATCATCCCTACAGATCAATATGAGTCTTTTGTGTACACTTTGTCATCACTCATACGCATTTCTAGAAGACTTTCCGGTCAATCATGCATTCTAAAATTACTCTAGAGACAGGTTTTCGAAAAAAATGCATCTTGTTGTTATAAATATTCTATCAATCATATTAATTCTTGGACCAGGATATCACACAATCGATCGGGACCAAGATATCACAAAAGGTTACTGCTCAAATTCTATCTTCATTCATGGTTGTCCATGGCAACACACTGAAGACCAAATCATACTAACTGGATCGAGAAGAGTACACACGTAGTTACAGAACATAGGGAACAGGGTGGAAACAGACAGACAGAAAAAAAACCATCTCTGTATCCTTCCTAGCTGCCTGCAGTAGATACGACCTTATGAACACTGACTGACTCAGAAATGAAAAAACATCCATATATGTACTCTGCATCACTCTTTTGCCTGCGTAGTACAATTGCCGTCGGAGAACTGGATTGACAACTTCACCCTCTCAACACGCATGTCTCAAAGAGTGTCGCCGAATCTGGCGCTGTTGACGTCGTCCTTGCGGAGCAGCATCTGGTCCCTGTCGAACCTCTCGGACATGAAGAAGCTCCTGAGCGAGTTGAGGTCCCCGGGCGCATCCACCTCCACCGCGAAGACGGCGCGGACGGGGCGGTGGTCCGACAGCCGGGACTCGCAGCGGTCGTAGCGGGTCTGCGCGAGCCCCGCGCCGCGCCACAGGACGCGGTCGCACCACGCCGGCGCGCGCCGCTTGTTCCGGCCGCGGGCGGCGGTGGCGCAGCCGTAGTAGGCGTCGGAGTTGGGGTGGTACTTGTACGTTGGGGAGAAGCCGATGGGCCCCTCGCTCCAGCCCTGGAACGCGCCCCCGCGGCACACCTCGGCGCGCAGCTGGTCGTTTTCCAGCAGCGTCTTCCAGTCCTGGCGCTCCACCAGCAGCCTCGTCTTGGCCTCCGGCAGGGAGATCCTGTAGTTGAGGTCCCCGAGCAGGATCACCCGGCTGCACAAAAAGAACGGAGCACGTCATCAGATTATCTATTGGTCGAAGCCAAAGCCTCGACCTTGGTTTTGGTTGATTGGTTCATCTTCGCTACCTGTATGTGTATTTGCCTTTGAGCCTTTGACTACGTACATGCAACCGATCTAGCATTATTACAGTAGTACAGTAATAGCAATTAAGGGTATGTCGGAAACACCCAGTTTTTTTAAAAAAAAAACTACTCTACAAAATCTGAGCTGATTCCAAACATACCGCTTCATACCAACTAGATTTCTAGTTTCTTAAAAACCAAGGGGTAGTTCTAAACTATATTAACTAGTTTTTTATAAACCAGTTTCTACAAACTGGACATATAAACTAGATTATTAAAAACTAGGTTGCTTCTAAATAGGGTCTAGCATCTGCAACAATGACTCAAACATCAAATTAAATTATATGGCTCTACGTAGAAAAAATCACTCTAACTCGAACAATGTCTTGTTTTATAAAATTTGGTCAAAAAATTATACGGTACTCTCTCAAGTGCTTCAAACCGTAGTAGGTTGCCATATAATATAAATTTTAGAACTTTATTGTTGGAGCAGAATATTTTGTCTGTACCCTAAATTATATAAATTATATTATACTTATTTTCAATTATAATATATTTTTATAGGTCACATTGTTGGAGATGATTAAGCTGATGATGTTTTAAACGAAATTAAGCTGATGTCATGTAGGTATACTTTGTATATGTACAGCACCAGCGTCGGTATATAAAACACGGAGTTGGGCGGTCGATCAGACCTGCCACGGCCCACGATCACCTATATATATTAATCACTTTTGAAGTAACCTTCTTTAGCTGCGGCGGTCAAATGTGAACATGCGTTTTATTCGCTGGATATGGTGTACTACCGAATCAACATATGATACGATCAAACGATAAAAGTAAGTATTGGTAGTAGTATATTTATCGTATATACAACTAGAAACCCAGATACGGAAATATCTACACCTGCCCTTGACGATTTACCGGCCGGCACCATGGACACGGTTCTGCTACCGGATTAAAAACGATATACGATTCGTGCATACGTATATATGCAGTTCGTGTCAGCATCTCTCTTTGTTTTTTTTTTCCTTCGCTACTAGGCTACTACTAGTATTATATTGCAGCAGCACACAGTTATCTTGGAACTGGGCCGGCGCCCGGCGGCCTACCTGTATCTGTTTCCTGGCTGGCATGGCATGAAGTGGTAGTGGATAGATTGACGGAGCACTGGAGCAGGTAGCTTAGCTAGCAGTGGTGAGTGGCTTACTCGTGGTCTAGAATGTTCTGCGGCAACGGCAAGTTGAGCGCGTGCCCCCGCGGGAAGGTCGTCCGGGAAAGGATCTCCGTGGCGTCGGCGTTGCGGTGCGCCTCGTCGCCCTCGCGCCCACCCGACGCGAGGTGGCAGCAGACGAAGCAGAAGCTCGTGTCGTGCAGCCAGAACCGGACGGACACGCCACCCTGCCATTCGTTTCTCGATCGTTTGCTTATTAGCTTAATTAGCTAGAGATGCCGGCGGTCACCATATTCGGGAGTAACCAAGTACAGTACTATATATATACTCACCTTGTTGCCGAGGCAGCCCATGACGCCGCATCCGACGCAGGAGACGCTGGGGCGGCGGACGAAGCGGCGGAGGTCGGAGCGCACCCACACCGTGAGCAGGATGCCCACCATCTGCTTGCTCACCACGCACCGGTACTCCCTGCCCAGCTCGCCGCCACAGCCGTCCCGCACCGGGTGCACCTTCTGCTTGCCGTCGCCTGAGCCGCCGCCCCTGCTGCGCTGCGATGAGTGCGACCGGTTCAGCGCGGCGCGGATGAGCTCGATCCACCGCATCCCTACCCGCTTCTTGTCGGCGCCCAGCACGTTGCGCGCGCGCAGCGGCACCACCTCCTGGAACCCCAGCACGTACATGTCGTAGGGCCCGTCGTCGTCGCCGCCGTCCAGCCAGTCCGACAGGTCCAGCCCGTCCGGTGGCGCCACGCCGCCCACGTTCCACGTGCTCGCGAACAGCCTGCAGCCACCAAACAAACCCCATATAACGGCGGCGCCAGAGAGCAGCAGATTAGCTAGCGGCACTCTCGACTTTGGCTGGCTGCTTCTTCGATCGTGTCGTGTTCGTATAGGAGTATACATACTTGTACTTTAGGGTCTTGTTGCGCTCATGGGGCCGCGCCCGCTTCACGCAGCGGCTGGCGTCCGCGTCGGGGCTGCACCCGCCGCCGCCGTCGACCTCCGTTCCAAAGACGATGTCGTCATTATCGTCATCGGCGGCCGGGAAGTCGGCGACGAAAGCGTGGCTGCCCGAGGTCTTCCGGAAGAGCTTGTTGGCCACCAGCCGCGGCCAGAGAACCTATAGACATGATACGATGTGCGCACACACAGCGTCAGGACCATGCATGGCACAGGCCGGTCGGAGCTAGAGTAGCGGGATAGGACAACGGAGAGAGAGAGAGAGAGAGAGAGACGCTAAGACGACAACAGATCGTGATGATTGCTCGTGCGTGCGTGCGTTAGGGGCTGGCCTACCTCCGCTTGCTTTTGGTTCTCTAGCATGATGGTGATGATGAGCTAGTAGCAGCACCAGCACGATGGACTCGTAGTTTCGTAGGCCCTCGCGCGCAGTCGTCTACGGTGGTGCGGTGCTGTGTGACGACGATTGCGGGGAGCTGAGCTGAGACGAGCACGCAGGACGAGGAAGGCGCGCGCGCTAGTGCGAGCGGTGGCAAAGAAACTGAGATGCCGAGGGGAGGCGAAACGTTAGACGGGGAAGGGAACGGCGGCTTAAATAGGCGCCGGCGCCGCGGGGCTACGTGACAAGGCGCACCGAGACAAAAAAAAAAACCCCACTATGGAGTATGGAGCAGCTCGCGTCGCGTCGCGTCCCGCCCATGTTCATGCACAGCTAGCTAGCCGCTTGTTGGTAACTATGGGTGGATGGATGAGTGACGGTCCAGCGCGTGCACTGCATGGTACCTGTCTTTGTGGCGAGCGGGAAAAAGTTCGCAGTGACAGTGGAGGAAAAGAGCACGACATCGCCTTTTGAACGCTCTAGGCCGTCAAAGCGTGGCCTGTCCAAGGGCCGGCGGCGCCACGATAGAGAGGGGTTCTTGGATTGGGAATCTTTAAGCCTCTTCATCTAGTTGGCTACTACTACTACTGCTGGCTGGTCGGCAACAGGCGCGCTCAAAAAGTCAGCTCCTGCACCAGTACATTTAGCATCTGAAGTCCTTGTATTTTCTTAAAAAGCGCCATGAAAAAGTGATCCCAAATTCCCAGATGTGAATGCTGAGTCCTACCATATATCCTGAAAAATGTATGTATCCAGGGAATAAATCATCAGGTGAACATGGGCCACTTCAAGCGATTACATACATTAATTGTGTGCCTTGATTGGACGGATGCTGGCAAAAAAAAAGGTACTTTTTGTATATATATGTTCATCAACTAGCTAGCTGTATTATTGCACTTCATATTTCTTAGAAACACGTATTACTGTTTTTCTTGCACGTGGCTTAAGTATTGGAGCCTACGAGGCTAGTATACATAGACTCCGGATAGGGAGGTTGAGGTATGCAGGTCGCTCAGCTTCAAATTGATCAACTTGTGTGTCTGGTGCCGTATATTCCGTGTTATATCAAGATACTAGACGAATATATCACATCGTCATGCATCGTCAGACACACGTCGGTCAATCTCCCCTTTTTTTTCTGCGCGTTTTCTTACAATTTGTAACGCTAGCTCGATTTTAACTTCGGCAAAATGTCGATGTTTCTTTATCGACTGCGTGACTAAAGTCTAGCTATATACGCGATTTTACCATATAAATATAGTTTTTTTGTTTACTTGCTAATTATTATGCATGCTTGCCACTTAGCTTCAGGTACAGTGTACTAATTAAATTCTATGTCAGGGTGATGATTCCCGGATGCTCTTGCAAGTCAAAACAAAATGTATTTGCAGATAGGATGCATCGCAGATTCAATGTACATGGTCTCTACACAATATCGATTTATTATATATGATTCTGGGATGCTGTTCTGACGTCGTTTCCTTCGAGCTAACTCCCGCAGGATTACGCGCGTTTGCAAGCTGCCAAAAAGCCTGATGATGAATTATGCTAACTAATAAGACCCATTTGTAGCGCTGTTCTGCAATCCATAATCCACCCGTCAATTCGATAATACTCTTTCTCTGCGGCTTGTCGTCTATCAAATTTGATTACGTTCCTGTCTATTGTCTGTTTATGCTGTTTTAGTCAAAGTTAATGCATTACTGATCCATTGTGTGCACCTGCACTATATTTTTGAAGGCGTTAATATTTCCTATTTTGAACTGCTTGCGATTGTGGCTTAATTCACGAATCCATACGCTTCTCCAACCGACAAACAAAGCACCAAGAAAAACACGGTATAGAACTAATGAACTATATGGCTCAGTATAGAATTATTATCTGTTCATTTTCGTTCAAAAAATATCCCTCCTTTTAAATTCAATTGTTTCCATTAGCATGTTCCTGTCACATTTATGAACAAACAAAGCAAAATGAAACTAGACAAAGTATTTCGTAGAAAATGACAATCAGAAAAGGCTTGACGCTAGCTGCAATACTAAAACATACAGAGAAGGCTGGGCTGAGAAAGATTATAATAATAACCTCCCAAATGATTGTATGGAACCTACATCTGCATGTGGATCAAAATATATTCCTTGCATAACTAACTCATGGCTCATTCCCTAGAAGTAATCTGAATAGGGAATATAGCTTCCATCCTTAGGCTTCCTCACCATCTAAATCTTGCAAACAACATAGATATGTATATGTTCTTGAATTTGGATTTTTACGGCAATAATTGACATCGGCGCGTCAATCCAAAGAAATATGAAAATACAAATTGAAGGGTGGTGGTGGTTGAGTTTCCATCAGCATAATGAGCAGCTACAGTTCAGACACCATACATCGTACATCTGATCCTGCGCTATACTCATTAGGCCCTTCTTGTACATCTGTTTAATTAGTCCTATTTGAATGTCGTTCAGCCGGCAGCCATTGTCTGTGGGGGATAGATATCCCCGGGTCCACTGGAAGGATAAAAGACCTCACGAAAGGCCTAAGAGGCCAATAAATCATGAGGTCACTCCTTCATGAGCCTGAGAGAAACGACTAGTGAAGCAGATCGACATAAGGCCGGGTGGGCGCAAACCCGGACGACCCCACAGCGTTGAGCAAGCGACCATAACAGAAGATCCGACTTTCCCGCGCTGGAGCCCCGAACGACGTAACCAGGCGAGGATAAGTCGGCAGAATCATAAGAAGATAGACAAAAACGGTTCACTATCTCTTAGGTGCATATCCACATGTATTGCCTCACGGTCGAATATATAAGGCCTAGGGGGCACCCATTCAGAACGATGGACCCCATTACTATTCAACCATCCACCTCAACTCTCTACGCTTTAGAGAGCTACCTTGTAACCCATACGCAAAGCATACTCACCAGGACGTAGGGTATTACGCATTTCCAAGCGGCCCGAACCTGTAAACATTGTCCATTGTTCCTCGTGCATCAGGCACGAACCATTTAGCTACAGTCGGTGACGCCGTTCTACTCCTAAAACACCTTGAGGGGCAACCCCGGGTGTGCGGTCGGACTCAAAACACCGACAGCTGGCGCGCCAGGTAGGGGGTGTGTCGCCGATCCAAGCTAGCTCAATGGTCGTCACCTTCCACAGCAAGATCAACCTCCGTCCCGGATCCGTATTCTGCTTCGGAACAATCTCGTCCATAGCAGATGAAGAGGGAACTCTACACCGCATTGCAGATCCGCCGAAAAAGAAGTCTCCCACAACAAACTCCGAGAATATCGAAGAAGCGCAACTTCCAGCTTTCCGAAAAAAGATCGCCTTCAGAAAGCCAGGGGCCGAGAGCCCGCTGACCCGGAGAACTCCATTGTCTACTTCCCCGACGAAAGAATGGACACAGATCGCAAGGAAGAAAGAGACCGGGAAGAAGCAAGTCGTTCTTTCCGTTCCTCCGCCCTCAAAGGAGAACGGGAAGAAGATCGCCACGACCGCCGCACCATTCTACCCCGACATCCTCTTCATCGGGAGAGTGGAGTCGCCCCCCGTCTCCGACGACGAGCCGACCGCACCCGGAGAAGAACCACCTCAGCGGGAATCCCGCCGGCGGAGAAACCGGCGCCGAAACATTCGGCGACATCATGAGGCCGGAGAACGGGATCCGGAGCAACCTGTCTCGCGGGACGAGGTCTCGGAGATAGGAGAAACTCCAGAGGAACGCGTCTTCAGAGAACGAAGAAATTCTCGCCGACGTGATCGCCGACGAGCTCAGGAACAAGCCGAGCAGGACGCAAGGCAGCGCCGGGAAAATCCACTCTTCGGGCGCAACCTGAATCCCGACTTCGCCCGAGCCATGAACACGCCGAGTGAAGTCGGAGGGGTACTAGCTCGGATAGCTGATGGACTCCCTCGGACTCCCGACGCCGAGGGCTATCGACGACTGTTCACCCAGGCAGCCAACCATCTTCTACCGCTTGCTCACCCGCCGAACGATCTACGACACGCCATCAACAGTCGCCGGGACGCGCGAAGCTCCATCAACGCTTCGCGTGAACGACGGCATGAGAACGAGATCCGCCGCCGGGAGGAGTACGACAGGGATCACGGCATCCCAACTCAGAGTCAGGCAACCAGAACCGAGTCAGCAACGGCTTCGACTGGCGGTACTACCCGGGGTCGGTCGAGGAACCACAACGACTACTCCCCTCCCCGGGACAGACATCATCCCCGACGACAGGAGGACACGTGTGGAGTGACAGCCCTTACTCCGCGCCTTAGGGCCATTCAGTGGCCCCCTAACTTCAAGGTATCCAATGTCGACAAATATGAACCTAAGCAGAATCCAGGAGGCTGGCTGGCCGTCTACACCACTGCCGCCCGGGCTGCCGAAGCATCTGAGGACGTGATGACTGTGTACTTACCCATTGTCCTCGGGCAAGACGCATTGCAATGACTGCGACATCTACCTCGACACTGCATCGATGACTGGAGCGACTTCAGTCGACGCTTCACCGCCAACTTTCAGTCCCTCTCTGACAAACCGGCGCAACCATGGGACCTAAAATCCATCAAGCGCCGGGGGGACGAAACTCTCTGGTCGTACCTCAAAAGGTTCCAGACCATGAGAAATCGAATCCCCGAGGTCACGGAGGCGGCCGTGATCGAGGACTTCTACAGAGGATCCAACGACTCAGCCTTCGTTCGAGCCATACTGCAGAAAGCGCCGACTACCTCCGAGCAGCTGTTTCGGGAAGCCGACCTCTACATCACCGCCGACGAGCGAGCTCAGGACCTCATCGGGGGAGCGAAGCCTGCACCGGCAGCGCCACGACGCGACGCGAACCAGCAACCCGACAAACGCTGGGAGAAAAGACCTCGCGAAGAGGTGCACACCGCCGGACCACCTGCCTCTCGTGCCCGGGGAGGACCTCGCGGAGGCGAGCGCACGCTGGACGACATCCTCGACGCCCAGTGCCCGTACCACAAGGACATGCGCCACACCCTGCGGAACTGCAGGGACTTCAAGCACTCCATCGGACACGGCCGACCCTTCCAACCTCTACCTCCTCCTCCGCCGCGGGGAGGACCAGAAGAACCACGACAACCCCAGCAGCAGGAGGAGGGGGAAGGAGGAGCCTTCCCACGCATTGACAGGGAGGTCAACGTCATCTTCGGCGGACACGGATCGCAGGAGAACAGAAGACAACAAAAGCTCAACGATCGCCAGATACTGGTGGCGACCACCGGTCCTCCCGCTCCGTACCGGTGGTCGGAGCACCCGATCACCTTCACTCGGGCAGATCAATGGCTCAACTTCGACCACCCAGGCAAGTACCCGCTCCTCGTCGATCCGGTGATCCAAGAGAGCAGGGTGAAGAAGGTGTTAGTGGACGGGGGGAGCGGCATCAACGTCACCTTCCCCGAACACTCCAAGGCTTGGGAGTTCACCTCAAAGAGCTCCGCGAGTCAGACACGCCTTTCTTCGGCATCGTGCCGACTGAAGGAGAATACCCGCTGGGCCACATCTACATGCCCGTCACCTTTGGGACTCCGGAGAACTACAGAACCGAGTTCCTGAGGTTCGAGGTGGCAAACTTCGACTGCAGGTACAACGCCATCATCGGGAGGCCGGGATTGGCAAAATTCATGGCCATCCCGCATTACACGTACATGATACTGAAGATGCCAGGACCACAAGGAATCATAACTGTGTGCGCTGACTTCCAAGGCGCCGCAGAATGTTTCCGAGTGGCCATCCAAGCGGCCCTCACCACCAAACCGTCGGAGACTTCTTCAGCGCGGGCGAACTCTAAGCCTGAGGAAGACCTTACAGCATCGGCGAACGAAGCTCAAGCCACGACCTCTATGCGGCCGAATGAAGAAACTAAAAGGATTAACCTGGGGTTTGCTGATGAACGCAAGACTGCCATCATCAGCTCCAGCCTGGACGATAAATAGGAAGGCACGCTCGTCCGGTTTCTGCAAGACAACCGGGACGTATTCGCATGGCAACCTGCGGATATGCCGGGAGTCCCGAGAGAACTGGTCGAGCACAAACTGAAGGTCTACCCCCAAGCAAGGCCGATCCGGCAAAAACTACGTCGCTTCACGCTCGACAAAAGAGAAGTCATTCGCGCTGAGTTGGCTCGCTTGGTCGCGGCTGGGTTTATTAGAGAGGTGTTACATCCCGAGTGGTTAGCCAACCCTGTTCTTGTACTCAAAAAGAATAAAGTGGATTGGCGCATGTGCGTCGACTATACATATCTCAACAAACATTGTCCAAAGGATCCCTTTGGGCTCCCTAGGATAGATCAGGTGGTAGACTCCACCGCTGGATGTTCTGTGCTGTCTTTTCTGGACTGCTATTCCGGGTATCATCAGATCAGTTTGGCAAAGGAAGACGAGGAAAAACAGCGTTCATCACTCCATTCGGTGCTTTCTGCTATACCTCCATGCCGTTTGGCCTTAAAAACGCTGGAGCGACTTATCAGAGAGCCATTCAAACATGCTTAGCCGATCACTGGGGCAAGCGTGTGGAAGCCTACGTGGATGACGTAGTAATCAAAACAGAGAACTCGGAAAACTTCATCGAAGACTTACAGCTGGTTTTCAACAGTCTACGGCGATATCGATGGAAGCTTAATCCCGAAAAATGTGTCTTTGGAGTACCGGCAGGGAAGCTACTCGGATTTATTGTCAGCCACCGGGGAATTGAAGCTAACCCGGATAAGATTGAAGCAATCATAAAAATGGAAGCTCCACGATCACAAAAGAAGGTTCAGCGACTTACCGGATGTATGGCAGCCTTGAGCAGATTTATATCCAGGCTGGGAGAAAAAGGTTTACCATTTTACAAGCTGCTCAAGAAGGTGGACAAGTTTCAGTGGACCTCAGAAGCACAGGAAGCCCTAGATGCGCTGAAGAAATTCTTGACAACCCCACCAGTACTGAAACCACCGCGGCGAGCCACATCAACTCAACCAGCTGAAAACCCGCTGCTGTATATCTCTTGCACGACTCACGTGGTAAGCACCGCGTTGGTAGTCGAGCGAGCAGAAGAAGGACATGCCTACCCAGTGCAGCATCTTGTTTACTTCATTAGTGAAGTTCTGGGTCCCTCGAAGAAAAAGTATCCTCAAGTTTAAAAGCTATTATACGCAGTACTTCTAACTGCCCGCAAGCTACGTCACTACTTTGACGACCACAAAGTCATAGTAGTCACTGGTTTTCCGATAGGGGACATCCTTCACAACAAGGAAGCCATTGGCCGAATAGCCAAGTGGGCCTGCGAACTGGGATCTCATGACATCGAATTTCGACCTCGCACTGCCATTAAAACCCAAGCATTGGTTGACTTCGTATCAGAATTGACTGAACAACAAGTACCAGAAAACCCAGAAATTGCAGAAGTATGGTAGATGTATTTTGATGGCTCGCTGAAGCTGCAGGGAGCAGGCGCGGGAATTCTCTTCATCGCACCTGGAGGCGAGCACCTCAAGTATGCCCTCCAGTTGTTATTTCCAGCCTCCAACAATGCAGCCAAGTATGAAGCTTTGATCCATGGACTAAACATCGTCATATCATTAGGCATCAAGAGACTAATGGTATACGGAGACTCTTTGGTAGTCATAAGCCAGATAAATAAAGAATGGGACTGTTCGAATGATTCAATGGGAAAATATTGCACTGCCGTCCGAAAACTAGAAGATAAATTTGAAGGCCTGGAATTTCATCATGTAGAAAGAGATCGAAACACGACAGCCGATGTATTGTCCAAGCTAGGATCCAGTCGAACTCAGGTCCCACCCGGAGTCTTTGTACAAGAAATACCACAACCAAGCATCTCAATGGACCAGGCAGAAGAGTGTAATATCGTGAAACAACCTGAGTCAAGCTCTGATGACTAGAGAAGGCCGATCATCAGATATATAAAGAACGAAGAGGAGCCAGACGATAAAAATGCAGCCGAGCGTATCGCCAGACAGTCGGCTCACTACACACTCATTGGAGAGACACTATACAGAAGGGGCGCATCAGGCATCTTCATGAAATGCATTCTATCGTCTATAGGGAAGCAACTTCTGGATGAGGTTCATGCTGGACAATGTGGAATACACGCAGCGTCCAAGACACTAGTCGGGAAGGTCTTCAAGTCGGGATTCTATTGGCCAACAGCAAAAAGTGATGCCGCCGAATTAGTTCAGAGGTGCGAAGCTTGCTAGTACTTGTCGAAGCAACAACATCTACCAGCACAACAATTGCAGACCATACCGGTGACTTGGCCCTTTGCATGCTGGGGGCTAGATATGATTGGACCTTTCAAGAAAGCTCAAGGAGGATACACTCATGTACTGGTAGCAATTGACAAATTCACTAAATGGATAGAGTTCAAACCCATTGCTTCTTTAACCTCAGCTAAAGCCGTGGAATTCATACAAGACATAATATTCAGATTTGGAATACCGAACAGTATCATAACCGACCTGGGATCCAACTTCACAAGTTCAGAGTTCTTTGATTTCTGCGAGCAAAAAATCATTCAGGTCAAGTATGCTTCGGTAGCACACCCGAGAGCCAACGGGCAGGTTGAACGAGCTAACGGGATGATATTGGAGGCACTCAGGAAAAAGGTTTTCGATAAAAATGAAAAGTTCACAGGAAAGTGGATAAGGGAATTACCCTACGTCGTTTGGAGCCTAAGAACCCAACCTAGCCGAGCTCTGCATGGAAACACTCCTTTCTTCATGGTCTATGGGTCAGAGGCAGTATTGCCTGCTGATCTCAAGTTTGGGGCGCCAAGGTTGATCTTTGAAAGCATAGCAGAGGCCGAAGCAACCAGGCTGGAAGATGTCGATGTACTCGAAGAAGAGCGGCTGAACGCAATAATTCAATCGGCACGGTACCAGCAGACTTTGAGACGCTATCACGACAAGGTCGTGCGACAACGATCCTTTTCAGTAGGAGATCTCGTCCTCCGCCGAATTCTAACGGGGGAGGGACGACACAAGTTATCGCCCTTATGGGAAGGACCATTCATAGTAGCAGAAGTCACTCGGCCGGGATCATATCGTCTCACTCAAATGGACGGCACAGAAATTGGGAACTCTTGGAATATAGAACAGCTCAGGAAGTTTTATCCCTAGCTGTATTTCAAAAGCTATCGGGACGACGATGTACTCTGTAAAATGGGAAATATGTCATCAATAAAAAAGGCTTCAAAGATACTCAGTTTGTTCACGATTGACTCACATTCTTACTTAACTCGGGGTGACCACTATGCCCTACCTAACGGAGCAATCGACTTAAGTCAGCAACGACTTAAGGCGGTGCAACATACTCGCGCTTACTAAACTCGGGGTGACCACTATGCCCTGCTGACGGAGCAATCGGCTTAAGTCGGCAACGACTTAAGGCGGTGCAACATGCTCGCGCTTACTTAACTCGGGGTGACTACTATGCCCTGCTAACGGAGCAATCGGCTTAAGTCGGCAACGACTTAAGGCGGTGCAACATGCTCGCGCTTACTTAACTCGGGGTGACCACTATGCCCTGCTAACGGAGCAATCGGCTTAAGTCGGCAATGGCTTAAGGCGGTGCAACATGCTCGCGCTTACTTAACTCGGGGTGACCACTATGCCCTGCCAACGGAGCAATCGGCTTAAGTCGGCAACGACTTAAGGCGGTGCAACATGCTCGCGCTTACTTAACCCAGGGTGACCACTATGCCCTGCTAACGGAGCAATCGGCTTAAGTCGGCAACGACTTAAGGCGGTGCAACATGCTCGCGCTTACTTAACCTAGGGTGACCACTATGCCCTGCTAACGGAGCAATCGGCTTAAGTCGGCAACGACTTAAGGCGGTGCAACATGCTCGCGCTTACTTAACCCAGGGTGACCACTATACCCTGCTAACAGAGCAATCGGCTTAAGTCGGCAACGACTTAAGGCGGTGCAACATGCTCGTGCTTACATAGCCCAGGGTGACCATTATGCCCTGTTAACAGAGCAGTCGGCTTAGGTTGGCAACGGCTTAAGGCGGTACAACATGCTCGCGCTTACTTAACTCGGGGTGACCACTATGCCCTACTAACAAAAGCGGTCGATTCAAGTCAGGAACGACTTAAGACGATTTCGCATGCTTACGAATACTCATATAGGGGTGACTTCTATATCCCATAAACAAGTTCCAAAACCATCACATAGCACTTCATTACTGCAAATTTACGTACTGTCGAATTCCAAAACAATATGAGAGTAACAATATCATTCAAATGCTGAACTGGTGTCTTCTAACAAATATTCGATCATGCTAACCGCGCGCTCAAAGCACGCAAAATGTTTCTCTATCTTGCAATATCTTTCTCAGGAGCAACCGACGAAGAAGGGCGACTTGAGGAATCAGGAGCAACGTTCACGTCAGCCCTTATGTCTTCAGGAACAACCACGCCGGGTCTCCTCATCAAAATTCGCCCCGCGCGAATGGCTTTATCCATGGCTCTGTCGCGCTGAGATCTCAGAGTAATGGAAGTTTCTTCAGCAACTTTGGGAGCCAGTTGAGCGGTCTCTAGCTCCTGGGCGATGGATTTCTTGGAAGCACGGAGTTCTTTGATAGCAGCATCCTTAGCTGATATCAACTGCATGAGACGGATCACATCATCCGTGGATTCCTGCAGCTTGCAACGATGATTGTCTAACTCCTCCATGGTAAAGCGATGACTTCTCTCCAGGATGGTCAACGAGTTGCTAGAAACACGATACAGTCTGTCAAGATTGTCGCGAGAAGCGACAATGGCTCTTTTTTCTTCCTGCAAACAAGAATCAACTCCTTCAAACATCGAGCGGGCAATAAGAACACAGTAATACAAGGCACAGTTTCATAAGTCACCTTTTCAGAATCAAGCTGAGCGCGAAGAGCCGAGTTCAGCGTTTAGCGTCATTTAGAGCAGCACAGACCGGGGCCAGTTCAGTCTGGCTTTGAGAATACTTTTCCTCAAAATCAGAACACCGCTGGACCAGTTCAGCCTGACCTTGAGAATGTTTTTCTTCAAGAATGGAAATCTGTCGAGCCATATCTAGCAAGAGACAACCAAGCAAAAAGAGTCAAAATGTAAAGCAGTTCAATAAGGTAGACGAAGAGAAGCAAAAGAGTATTAACCAGCATTCGTCGCCTCCAAGTCAGAGACACGATGTTGGAGCAACACTGGATTCCAACGTGCCAGAGATGAAGCTCCTTCTGGAACAGAAGCACCTTGCAACCTCAGCTGACTAGCCATTCCGTCCACCAACGCCTGATATGGAGAACATATGAGCGTGTTGGCAGCAGTTCGTATGATGTAAAAGTCAGGCCAGAATATACCATAGTACCTGGAGATTGGAGAAGAACGAAGGAACTCCCAAATCGTGAGAAATCAATTGACGACCTGGCGTAAGATCGCCACCCGAAGCAGCTTGCAATGAACCAGCAGGGACCAACTCGGTACCATCAACAGAGCCCAAAACTTGGTCAGCGGGAGCGCTAGCCTCTAAAGCGACTCCCTGGCCCAAAGCTTGGGCTACCACTATGCATCCAGAGCGCGAAGAAGATCCTGCGTGAACATCCATGGAAGTACAAGAGGGAGACCCTGCTCGGACACCCTCAGGGGCTGGGCTATAGTTTGCGCTACCCACTTGAGCCGGACCATCTCCGGCAGTACCCTCGGGGGCTGGGCAGTGGCTTGCGTTTCCCACCCGAGCCGAGTCATCCCCGGCAACATCCTCGGGGGCTGGGCAAGTGTCAACACCATCCTTGAGGACCAAGTTCTCCGCAGTAGCCGCCTCTAAGGCTGAGGGTCCCTCAATTACTTCCATGGGAGCAAGACGATCCAAGTCAGTTTCCTGACCCTCGAGACCGCGCTCTAAGGTCGACGAGGCGCGGGACGCTGCCCAGGATGATCCCAACCCAGCGTCGAGCACGTCAGCACAAACCTCCATCACACCATCATCCGCCGGCTCTGATAGCAGGTCTTCTGGAACCATATCTTCAAGAGTCTGATCAAAGTTTGCCAGGGACAACTCTTGTAGACCAATGAGGGCAGACAGAGCAGGAGAAGGAACTCCACTACTTTCCCCGCTGGTGACATACTGCCGACTATTCTTCCGAGTCAAATGGACCTCATCTTCTTCCTCCACGTCGTTTTCATCAACAACACAGACAACACACCCATTGGGGTCAGCAGCAGATGGAGCACACCCATTGGGATCAGCAACAGGTGGAGCACACCCATTGGGGTCAGCAGCAGGTGGAGCACCCCCATTGGGGTCAGCAGCAGGTGGAGCACCCCCATTGAGGTCAGCATCAGTAAATTCAGGAACATGCACTTCTTCAGCAGCAGGAACCGAAGGACCAACACCCCGATCCAAACTAGATACTCGCCGGAGACGTTTCTTTTTCTTTTTCTGCTCGTCAGCAGGAGGATCAAGTTGATTGGCTTGGGAAGGGCGTCTCGGGCGAACACTGACAGGCTTCTGAATATCCAAGGTTGCATCAGTTTCTGGGGGAGGTGCCACCACCAACGTCCCAGCAGGGGCAGCATCAGAAGAGTCCTCAGCTAGCAAATCAAGCATAGCACTTATTTCTGCGTCACTAGGATCCAAAGGTACCTCAAAATAGACTTGCCGCTCTTCATCAGGAATTTCCCCGAGCGAGGCAACCAAGGCGTTAACTTCTTCAGCAGAGGGTCGCACTCTAAGGCCCAAACTGCCATCAGCAACAGGTGGATTCGAAACAAAATGAGTGAAGGCTTTGGAAGGAGGCAGGTTCTAGGCCGAATATGCCACTGGAGCACCAACGTTTGATACCTTGCCTCTAAGAATCATTTCAAGTCGGTTCACCAAGTCTACAGAGGGAATTCTTCTGTTGGTAACCCGAGTTGAGTCAGCTAGGCCTCGGTACAGAGAAGCCGGGTAAGCCCTGTCCTTCAACGGCTGAATGTTCTTGAAAACAAAATCAGCAACCACAGCTTCTGCAGTCAGACCCCTCTCCTTCCGCAGTTCAACTTCAGCTAGCAAAGCCCCAGCCTCAGCCACCTCCTGATCAGTGGGGGACTCGGTCTAACTCGGAGTGCGAACATCCGGCTGTCTTCCCGACCTTGGGGGGAGAGAATTCCCGTGGTTCTCAACAATAAACCACTCCAAGCGCCATCCCTTGATACTGTCTTTGAGAGGGATCTCAAGATATTCAGTCTTCCTCCCACGACGCATCTCCAAACTAGCACCCCCAACCAGCTGATGCTGCCCCCCGGCCATTCCAGGGCGACAGTGATACAAGTATTTCCACAAACCAAAATGTGGCAGCACGCCAAGAAAAGCTTCGCATAAATGAATGTAAATGGAAATTTGCAGAATGGAATTGGGATTCAGGTGGGTCAAGTTAAGACGGTAGAAATCAAGGAGGCTGCGGAAAAAGGGAGAAATGGGGAGACTGAGACCGCAGAGAAGAAAAGGAACATAAATCACGGACTCGTGGGTATCCTCTGTCGGAACAGTGACCCCGTGGCAAATCCGCCAAGAACAAAGCTCCCTCGGGGGAAGGACCCCGATGGACACAAGGTGGAGAAGGTTAGGCTCGGAGACAACGGACATATGGTTACCTGCGAAAGGCAACTGGCTGTTGGGGTCAATTGGGGGAATCACCACGGCGGATGAACTCGAGGCTTTCCGCTTGGGCACCATCTCAATTCTACTGGCGAACAGAGTGGGAGACGAATTGCAGAGAGAATCTGAAGGCATGAAAGCAAGAACTAGGGCACGGAAAGCAGAGGCGGCTGAAAGCGCAATACTTATGGGATATTCCCGAGTCAGATACCGTTTCCAAAAGCGCCCAGTCAGCACCCGGCAGTTGCTCCCAAAACACCAGCGTGCCACGTCGTCACTCGGCAGTTACTTCTAAAACCCCGGTGTGCCACATCATCACTCGGCTGTTACCCTCAAAATGGCCGACACGACCCGTTCTAACTCGGCTGTTATTTCTAAAACACCGATGTTGTCACCAGTCGCTCGGCATTTATCTCTAAAGTGCCGATGATGTCCTCAGTCGCTCAGCATTTATCTCTAAAGTGTCGACGATGTCCCCAGTCGCTCGGTGGCTATCTCTAAAGCGCCGACGATGTCTTCAGTCGCTCGACGGCTATCTCTAAAGCGCCGACAATGTCTCCAGTCGCTCGGCATTTATCTCTAAAGCGCCGACGATGTCTCCAATCGCTCGACATTTATCTCTAAAGCGCCGACGACGTCCCAAGTCACTCGGCTGTCACCTCTAAGATCGCCGACGTGGTCAATAGCCATTCCGACACTGACATGGCTTCGTCATCACTCGGACTCTATTTCAAATGCATAAATATTGACAAAAATAGCTCGGCCATCACCCCTGGAGCGGCGATATGATGCCCGAGTTATTCAGATACTATTCCGAATGAATCAACTTCACAAATAAGAGATCAATTTACTATGAAGCAAAGCAATTGGCACAGGAGGAGACAAAGTCGTTCTTCATTAAGGGAAGTAACAATACTTACAAGTCAACTCATTATGAGTTGATACTCCCCTACTACTACTACTACGCTACACTACACTACTAATACTACTACATTATTTCACTATACTACTTCTAATCTATACTAATATCTAAAAACCAGTGGCATTTAGCCACTGGCCTTGTTGCTGCCTTTGCTGTCGCTGCCCCTGCTGCTGCCGCCGCCCCTGCCGCCGCCGTTGCCACTCCCGCTCCCGCCGTTGCCGCCCCTGCTGCCGCCGTCACCGTCGTCGCTGTCGTCGCCTCCGTCGTCGTCGTCGTCGTCACCTTCGCCGTCCTCCTCGGGCGAATCCTCCTCGTCCGAGGAGTACTCCGACTCATCCGAGCCCTCGAGCCCGGAGCGCTCGACGGCCCGGATGTAAGTCCAGACCTCCGCGGCAATCCCCTGAGAGTCGTCCGAGTGATCGGACGACGCTGGGGGAGAGACGGGAGCAGAAGACCCCTCAGACTCAGAGGAGAACTCCTCTGAGTATTCCGAGTCGCCAAAGTCCTCTGATGGAGGAGTCGGCTCGCGCTTGCGTTTGTTGTTCTTGCCCATGGTGGAAATATAAGGAGAGGAAGAAAGCAAGCAGCGGAGAACAACAAGAGATGTGAAAAAACCAGAGAGGCAAAGGCACTATTTATAGAAGAAGAAGGCAACCGCTCACCTCCAACCACGGTCACTGAACAGTCGTGAAGCATTCAATACACACTTCAACCCGTCTGAAGATACGTCAGGCGGTTGACGCCGTTTCACGCAACGCAACACCCATTGGGACTCCAGTCAACAGCGCGGATGATATGATTACGCCCGCCGTCGCATCACATTACTACTCAGAAGCAGCCGGCTAAAACACTCAGCGTACCAAGCCGTCCCTTGTCCACACCCATTGGGGGGGACACCCAGGAATTAGCAGTATATTTTTCAAAACTGTCACATCCGTGCAGGGCATGCAATGAATACCTCAAGACAAAAATGAGATATCAGTAAGGATCAGAGGAAAGCCAAATATAGCCGGCGAAGTACGAAATCTGACCGACAGAAGCGACGTGAAGACTAGCCAGAGAACGTCCATCAAGTGTCCAATCAGTCGCAGAGCAAGTAAATTACACCACCTAGCAAGATATGGGCGGATCACGAACTCGGCTGCAAAAGACAAAATACATGCTGACCTCTGAAGCATAATATTGATGACATAATGCTAACCTCTAAAGCATAATGTGGATGACATAATGCCGACTTCTAAGGCAGAAAAGATAACCCTCAGCAAAAAGACACGAAAGGAAGACCTTCGAGTGGATTATCTTCAAAAATCCACTCGAAGCTCGGGGGCTACACCCATTGGATGCACCTCCGGTGCACCCAATGAATCACCATTTCAAGAGAAGACAACACCAACTTCTAGGGCATAAAGCAAGACTGAAGACAAGATTGACCCTCAACCAAACTGCAAGTGGAAAATAAAAATTTCTGATGAAGACCTTCAAGTGGATTATTTTCCAAAATCCACTCGAAGCTCGGGGGCTACACCCATTGGGTGCACCTCCGGTGCACCCAATGAAGTTCAGGGTCCAGCAATATGAAATGCCGACCTCTAAGGCACAAGCATAAAACAAGGCTCCAGGTTACGAGTGATCAAAGCAGAAGGAGACAGTAAAAATCATTTTTACCAGACTACTTGGAAAGCATTTCTTATCATAAACAAAGACCGCAAGCTGGACCTAGGATCTTTGGGCTGATTATCTTAAAATCAGCCCGAAGATCGGGGGCTTGTGGGGGATAGATATCCCCCGGGTCCACTGGAAGGATAAAAGACCTCACGAAAGGCCCAAGAGCCTAATAAATCGTGAGGTCACTCCTTCATGGGCCTGGGAGAAACGACTAGTGAAGCAGATCGACATAAGGCCGGGTGGGCGCAAACCCGGACGACCCCACAACGTTGAGCAAGCGACCACAACAGAAGATCCGACTTTCCCGCGCTGGAGCCCCGAACGACGTAACCAGGCGAGGATAAGTCGGCAGAATCATAGAAAGATAGACAAAAACGGTTCACTATCTCTTAGGTGCATATCCACATGTATTGCCTCACGGTCGAATATATAAGGCCTAGGGGGCACCCCTTCAGAACGATGGACCCCATTACTATTCAACCATCCACCTCAACTCTCTACGCTTTAGAGAGCTACCTTGTAACCCATACGCAAAGCATACTCACCAGGACGTAGGGTATTACGCATTTCCAAGCGGCCCGAACCTGTAAACATTGTCCATTGTTCCTCGTGCATCAGACATGAACCATTTAGCTTCAGTCGGCGACGCCGTCCTACTCCTAAAACACCTTGAGGGGCAACCCCGGATGTGCGGTCGGACCCAAAACACCGACATTGTCTGAACACAGGAAAAAGGTGCAATCGCAGGTAGGAAAAGGGAGAGGTATCCTTGACATATGCAGCTTAGAAGCTAAAGCTATATAATGATCACACAGGATTATATAACCAACTTCGTAAATTAATACATAAAAAGCCGGGTCATCGGTGGCAATAATGATCCCCGTAGGTTCGGCGATCCCTCGTCTACGTACAACCTCATTTAATATAAAACCTCATTTAATATGAAGTCTCTTTAATTGTTTTTAAGAGGCTAACCGGCTAAATGAAAAAAATACAAGAGACATAGCGAAGAGTCCATCTCTTCACGAATCTCTATACATGTTGTCTCTTAGCTGCATTTATTATCCAAAGTCTCTGAGTTGTATCATGTAGTCTTTTAGTTGTCTCCCAACTGAATCCCAACTGAAGTTACATGCGCTTAATACCCTTGTGTATATTTAGGCGAAAGCTTATCCCACTTTTTCTAGAGAAAAGAGAGCTCAATCTATTCATCCTTCCTTGCTGCAACTGTTTTATGTTTATGTCGGTTTCTGAATTATGATTGTACCGAGGACTGCAAGATACTCCCTTGTGTCTTTTGTGATAGCCCTTTTGCAGCTTTCAGAAAATGATTAACAAAAAGAGAGATTCGCTTCAGTGTTATGTGCTGTCACATAAACAATTATTACATTCTTGTATTACCAATAAAGTGCTTGGTTTGGTAAATATACTAAGTCATGTTGCAGTTTCTCGGCATGCACAAACGAACCATGAAGCACATGTAACCTTTTCAAGGGTTAGGAACATAAGGCTAACCATTTCAGGATAACTGTTAAAGAGAGTAATTTATTTAACAAAGACAAGCTCTGTCTTTCAATTAAGAAGAAGAGTCTGTATATGCAGCATTGTTCATTCCCCAAACCAGCAAGGCCTCTTTATTTCTACTGCCTCTATTCCAAAAAAAAAAGGTGTGCTCTTTTGTGTACATCTAGAGTTTCCTTGATCCACCCAACGACTCGATAGGCCGTGGAGGAGATAGTGTTGAACAGGACTTCGTTCTGGATGAAACCAAATGTCGTTTGTTCCAGGAGCCCAAAAGAATTAGACTCTGTGCTAAATTTGTGTGGGTGGGGGGGGGGGGGGGGGGGGGGGGTGGGGGGTAGCATTACCCTCCTTCCTGACTCACCGAAATGAAACGAAAACTGTCTCCGAGGCTACGTTTTCCACTAATCCATTTTGATTGGATCAGAGAAGGCCAAAAATCCACGTCAAAGAGGAGGCTCCAAAGATATTTATGAAAGTGACTCACGGAGTCGTGCAAGCCAGCAGATGTCTTCTTGGCTACCAAATGCTCTCACTGCAAGTTGCAAATGAGCATGTCATGCATGATATCAAGAGACGCATAAAACTATATATGACGATGGACACCAGTAAAATTAAGGGCACCACCTTAAAAAACCGTTATCTTAACTCATATCAGGCTTAGAATATGTATTTAGTCAGAAGAGAGAGTAAGCAGCAGCAATTTAGAACCCAGCAAGTAGCCGGTGATGATGCCTGCCGTATCTGTTTCGATCCTCCTCCCATAGAGAGAAACTTATCACAGGTTTTAAGTGCCAGCAACTTCTACTTGTATGCATACTAATTCCCAAGAAATACTGCGTATTAATTAACCACCTTGTCCCCTCTTACATGTCCAGTTTTTAGACCAGAGCTATTGAGCTATATCGCTTACATTAATCCGTAAACCAATTCTTGGTGGAGCTCAAATTGCCACCGGGTCAAAATGTGCTCACAGAATCAGCACGGTCGGCCGTTCCAAGAAAACGAATTCGATCGCAGTCGCTGGTGCAACTTGTCAGTCGTTACCACAGCAGGGATTTGTAATCTTGAGAATATTGGTCGCAGTCTAGCTGGTATGACATAATGTTCAAGTAGTATATGCCTTGGCTAATTAGCTAGTTTTTGTTGGCAGTGTTTCGGCTTTTTCATATCTTCTCTGATGAATCATAAGGCCACAGCATCAGATTGCCCATAGAAATCTGGAGAGCACAAAGCCACGTAGGCTATGGCTTACCTCACAGTTCTTATGGCCTGTGTTTCTTGAACCTTCTAGCTGTTCCATCACGACTTTTTATGTATGTTCATGCATGTGGCCATCCCAAACGTCCCTACGCTCGCTGTGGGCTTGTGACGAGGCGTTGCCGCTCAAGCAGTCAACGTCACCAGTCAAGTTGCATCACTAACTAGCTTAGCATCTTGGGCAATAGTTTTGGACGACGACGGAGCCACTTGGCACATTATTGCAGATACTAAATTTTTCGTCCATCACCCTCTTGCAACGAACCCTAAATTTATCCCTGTTAGCCATCACATGATCTAGCATCGTAAGTGACCACCACCACGCTTACTTCACAAAGTTTCGTCGATCGGTGCCGCCGGTCGTCGCTCATAGGGCGAGCGAGGTGATCGAGAGACAAACCAGATCGAAGATAGTAGAACCAGGATTATACATCGCCAGATGGATGGTTGTGGTTGTCCACACACCTAAGGTTTTGCCATTAATGGACCTGCCAATTGCCGACCGTGGCCATTGCATGCGACAGGAACAGCGATAGGGGTTGTTGTTGTTAAGAAGTTAGGAAAAAGAATGGATCATAAACTATCTAGCCCTTGTTCGATTACAATGGATGAAATACCACCATAAATTTAATACGGGTCTAAATTGGGTGAATACATATCTCACACCCAATCTTATGATGGAATTAAATCATCATTTAATCCAGCTAGTTATTCTTTTAATCCGTGGATTTTAATATAAACTTGTGCAATATATTTATAGATTTGTTCCATACCTATTGAGGTATGAATATAATCCATGTCTTACATAGTTTAAAAAATTTCTAAATCCTTGAGTTACAATCCATAGTGGGTTTAACCGAATAAAAAAAATTTAAGTATGCTTAGATTATTTTGAGGCATGGATTGTGACATGGATTTAATTTCAATCCATACTAATCCAGAGCTGGATTGGTATAAACGAAGAAGACCTTTCGTGATTTAAGCTAACATCACGTGAGGGCTATGTTTTGCGTCGATGGGATCATTAGTTGCCAGGGACAGACTCAGGACAAAATGAGAACAAGGGCACACTTGTGAGGATGAATACCTAAATAATAGAACTGATGCACCTAAGTTAAGCAGTTGACCTAATGGTGAAAAAATATACTCTACTATTTACGGAATAAAAATGTGATGGGGCATGTGCCATCACTGTAACATCCAAAATCTTAATTTGGATTTCTGAAAAGGATTGTTTTTCTAAGGTCTAAATAAATGTCATTAATAAGGATTTTATTAGTTTAAGAAATTGTTTCTTAAAAAAATGGAGATATTACATTTTGAATTGTCAAAGTAAGATTTGAGTCCCAAAACTAGAAGTTAAAAGTGAAAATCTCTTAATAAACATAAATATTCTCAATTGATGATACGAGTGAATTATTTTCTCTCTCTCATGAATCAAGCATTAGTATTATTCCAAATAAATAATAAAATTGCATCATGCGGGGATGATTTTGTTTGTTACATCTAAATTGGAGTTTGAACCTAGAATCAAATCTGAATTTGAAGTTAGGAAATAGAAAACAAAATAGAAAAGAATAAAAATATTAATGAGAAAATAAGGAAAACTCGTGTTGGGCCGTTTCTTCCCTCTACTAGCCCAGCTCCCTCAACCGCATGGCCCAACTCAGGGGCGACTCGGCGCTGACAGCTGGGGCCCACTGGGCAGTGGCGGTCGCGGCGTGCTGACAGAATGGACCGCGCCTGTGTCTGCTCCTGGCCGACTGGCGGTGGGCCCGGTTGCACAGAGTCATCCCTCTCCCTCGTCGGCTCCTTCTTCTCAGGTCGTAACAAACGCGCGACAAAGCCAGAGACCGAATCCCCGGAATCCCCGCTGGGATTAGCGCTGGTCGGACTCGGGCCTCAGGTATAAAATCTAGTCGAAGCTGAGACCTCCTCATCCTCCATCTCTCGCGCTCTAAACCGAAGAGCTATCGCGGTGCGCAGAGGGAACATGGTGGGCAGTGAGGCCCGCCGTGGGGGAATCGGGATTTCTGGGGGCTTTGACCATCCCGGGGTACCTGGATGATTCGCGGGAGCTCATCGAACACGCCTGTAGTCTCTATTGGCGAAATCATCACCTCCTGGACGCCAATTTCTCGTCGGTGGCGAGCTCCTTTCCCCTTGCCGCCGTGCCGCGTGGGCTGAGTTCAACACTGCTCGATCACCTGTAAGTTGACCACCATCAGATCCTCCTTACCTTCCTCGTTGTTTTCTACGATATCATGTGATAGTTGGGGCAACGCGGGCCGACCGATTGTGTTGCCAGGAATGGTGCCGCCACTGTGCTGTGGTCCTGACCGCGTGTTCGACTGGTGGGAAGAAGACGGGTCTCTTGCCGTTAGATCTGGATGGAGCGGTTTAGATTAAGAGATGGGTACTGTTTCGCCTAGGATTTGATCGTGACCGTGGACGCGAGATCGGACGGATCGGAGCAGATCTCAGGCGTTTGACATCTGGACCGTTGAATATCGAATCGACGCGCGGCAGTGTGTATCGGCTGAGGTCTAATCTAAGCCATTGAAACCAGATCGCGCGGCCACCATTCACCGATACCGCTTCGGCCAGTGCAATTCACGAAAGAGTCCCCGGATTCCTACTTAATCAACCCGCCGTCCTCACCCGTAAGGGAATTCTAACAGCCGGGCCCCTGGTTTTTGCAAATAGGCCCCTGTATTCTTAGAAAATGAAGGCCGCAGTCATGAGAATTCGTAAAATGAATATAAAAATATAAAAATAATTCCCTAAACTTTGGAAAAATCATATCTCCTTTGTTTTAACTCCGATTTAATCCGTTTTAGTTGCGTTTGCTTCATAAAAATATTTTCTACACAGTAGCAACGTTATTTGTACTATATCACATACTTTTATAATTAAGTAATTGATTACCATTTTAGTAGTAGATTTACTTTACTAATCAAGATGGACATGCCTATAATTATGATTTGACTATAATATGATTTCTAAAACAAGTTATAATCTGGATTAATTGTTTAGAGTATATTTTCCTGTAGGAGGTATATTAACCAATTTGTAATATAGTTTAATATTTAAATCACATAGATCTTCTATAAATCATAACTTCTTAATCGTAACTCTGTTTTGATCCATTCTAGTTGCATTAGTCTCACAATATTATTTATTATTATCTAGTAACTTTGTTTTGTCATAAAATATAGGTTAAAATGTTGCACTTATTCTATGCTATATTTAAACACGTGGATCTTCGGAAAACCATAACTTCTTAACCATAACTCCGAATTTAGCAGTTCTCGAACCCACGACATCGTAGCAGCGCGTAGACTATTATTATGCAGTTTGTTCTTATGTTTGGTGTAATGTTAATTTTGCCTATATCATGTTTATTTGTATTGCTACGACTAGCGTGAGGTCACGAATCACCTGAAGATCATCCTGGTACCTAGAATCTCAAGTCCCAGGCAAGTTGTGCCCTTGATCACTTCTTTTTACCCACTCATGTTCTAATTAATCATAATGATCTACATAGGTTAATTTTGATGGGACCCAACAGGTTACCCTAGTTTGATTATCTTTATACCTTGTTCACCACTGAATTTCTGGGTAGTACTTGCTAGTGCTTTATGTGGTTTTGGGTATGAATATACATTATTCATGATCACACTTTTATTATCTGTTTATTATTACTGTTCATGATAAGATCATTATGTTAATTGGAACATGGAGCGACCACCCGGGAAAACAGTGCTACCACAAGGGTTTAATGGGACGCCCTTGGCTGATTAATTAGGAAAGCTAGTGGAAGACTACCTTACCCGAAAGGGGCAAGGGCAGTAGGGGAGTGGTCAGTGTAGGGAGGTCCTTGGGATGATTTTGCTGCGATGGCGGTCATGCGAGGGGTCCCTGCATTGGAGCTTCCTATAAACTGTAGCAGGTTTTCTGAAGCTAGTGGAACTTTGTAAAGGCCTCGTAGTGTTACCCTGCCTCGCCTCCTCGGTAGAGGTGTATGGGAAGTCGCGATCCCTTGGCAGATGGGTAACATGACTTGTGGGTAAAGATGCGCAACCTCTGCAGAGTGTAAAACTGGTATACTAGCCGTGCTCACGGTCATGAGCAGCTTGGACCCTCACATGATTAATTTATGGAACTAAATTCAATTTGTCATATGCATTGCATCGCAGGTGTTATTATTACTTTTGTTCTACTACTTAATTGGGTTGGTATTTTCTTATACTTAGTAATTGCTAATAAAATTTTGACCAACTTTAAAAGCAATGCTCAGCTTCAACCATCTCTTTTGGTAAGCCTTACACTTCACGAGAGCTCCCACCTTTGGCGAGTTCATGCACATTATTCCCCACAACTTATTGAGCTATGAACGTATGTGAGCTCACTCTTGCTGTCTCACACCTAAAAGGGAAATGTGCCCTTGGGCCATTTCTAAGTATTTTGGTGATTTAGTGTCCAACACAAGTGCCTAAGTGTAAAGAGGTGGACAAAGTACAAATCAAGGATAAAGGTATGTTTCTCAGACTTAGTACATTGTTTTATGGACTAATGTATTGTGTCTAAGTGCTGGAAACAGGAAAAATCCAATTGTAAATGTCTTGGCTTGAGCAACCAAGACTCTGCTGAGTCTGGGAGCACCGGACTGTCCGGTGGTGCACCGGACAGTGTCCGGTGCGCCAGGCTGGCTCGAGCGAAGTGGCCGCTCTCGGGAATTCACCGGCGACGTACGGCTATAATTCACCGGACTGTCCGGTGTGCACCGGACTGTCCGGTGAGCCAACGGTCGGCCGCGCAATCTGCGCGGGACACGTGGCCGAGCCAACGGCTAGAAGATGGCACCGGACTGTCCGGTGTGCACCGGACATGTCCGGTGCGCCAACGGCTCTCAGGCTGCCAACGGTCGACTTTGCTATTTAAGGAAGGAAATCGGGCACCGGACAGTGTCCGGTGTGCACCGGACTGTCCGGTGCGCCAGTCGACAGAAGGCAAGATCAGCCTTCCAAGATTGCTCCCAACGGCTCCTAGCTGCCTTGGGGCTATAAAAGGGACCCCTAGGCACATGGAGGAGTATACCAAGCATCTCCTAATCATTTCTAAGCACCAAGACATCGATTTCGCGCATTCGTTTCATTGTGATAGCATATAGAGCTCTAGTGGAGTTGTGAACTCATTGAGTTGTGTTGCGAGCTCTTGTTGCGACTTGTGTGCATGTTGACACTTTGATTCTTGTGTCTTGTGTGCGTTGCTAATCCCTCCCTTGCTCCGTGTTCTTTGTGAATTTCAAGTGTAAGGGCGAGAGGCTCCAAGTTGTGGAGATTCCTCGCAAACGGGATTGAGATAAAACAAGCAAAACACCGTGGTATTCAAGTGGGTCTTTGGACCGCTTGAGAGGGGTTGATTGCAACCCTCGTCCGTTGGGACGCCACAACGTGGAGTAGGCAAGCGTTGGTCTTGGCCGAACCACGGGATAACCACCGTGCCATCTCTGTGATTGATCTTTGTTGGTTATTGTGTTTTGTTGAGGATTCCTCTATAGCCACTTGGCAATTATTGTGCTAACAATTAACCAAGTTTTTGTGGCTTAAGTTTTAAAGTGTTACAGGATCACCTATTCACCCCCCCCCTCTAGGTGCTCTCAATTGGTATCAGAGCCGTTCTCTTCAAGAAAGGGACTAACCGCCCGAAGAGATGGATCCTAAGGGCAAGGGGATGGTGATCAACGACAAGGAGAAGGAGTCCTTCGTCAACGAGCCCAATGATGACAGGCCCACTGACTCAGGCTCGGGCCACAAAAGAAAAGACGGGAGGAAGAAGAAGACAAGGCGCATCAAGGAAATTGTCTACTACGACAGCGACGAATCTTCCTCCTCCCAAAAGGACAACGACGACTATGACAGACGAAAGACGGTTAACTCAAACTTTTCTTTCGATTATTCGCGCATTCCGCATAGCTCAAATGCTCAATTGCTCCCCATTCCACTTGGCAAGCCCCATCACTTTGATGGAGAGGACTACGGATTTTGGAGCCACAAAATGCGTACTCACCTGTTTTCTCTCCATCCAAGCATTTGGGAGATTGTGGAAAGTGGAATGAAATTTGATAGCTTGGATAGCCCTGTGTTTATTAATGAACAGATTCATAAAAATGCACAAACTACTACTGTGTTGTTAGCCTCTTTGTGCAGGGACGAGTATCACAAGGTGAGCGGCTTGGACAATGCCAAGCAGATCTGGGACACCCTCAAGATCTCTCATGAGGGGAACGACGTCACCTTGCTCACCAAAATGGAGTTGGTGGAGGGCGAGCTTGGAAGGTTCGCGATGATAAGGGGCGAGGAGCCAACTCAAACATACAACCGGCTCAAGACCCTTATCAACAAAATAAGGAGCTACGGAAGCACGCGATGGACGGATCATGACGTCGTCCGACTGATGCTAAGGTCCTTTACCGTTCTTGATCCTCATTTGGTGAATAATATTCGTGAGAATCCCAGGTACACCAAAATGTCGCCCGAAGAAGTCCTCGGAAAATTCGTTAGCGGGCGAATGATGATCAAGGAGGCGAGGTACGTGGACGACGCCTTGAATGGTCCGATCAACGAGCCGCAACCCCTTGCTCTCAAGGCAACAAGAAGCAAGGAGGCGCTACCTAGCAAGGTGGCACAGATTGAGGCGGCCGGACTTAATGATGAAGAGATGGCCCTAATTATCAAAAGATTCAAGACGGTGCTTAAGGGTCGCAAGGGACAGCCAAGCAAGACCAAAGCCAAGGGGAAGCGCTCATGCTTCAAATGCGGTAAGCTTGGTCATTTTATTGCTAACTGTCCCAACAATGATAGTGAACAGGACCAAGGGAGCAAGAGGGAGAAGAAGAAGTCATACAAGAAGGCAAAGGGCGAGGCACATCTAGGCAAGGAGTGGGATTCGGATTGCTCCTCCTCCGACTCCGACAATGAGGGACTCGCCGCCACCGCTTTCAACAAGTCATCCCTCTTCCCAAACGAGCGTCACACTTGCCTCATGGCAAGGGAGAAGAAAGTAAGCACTCATGATACTAGTACTTATGCTTCTTCAAGTGAGGATGAGTCTAGTGATGATGATGAGATAGATTACTCATGCTTATTCAAAGGATTAGATAGATCTAAAATTGATAAGATTAATGAGTTGATTGATGCCTTGAATGATAAGAATATGCTTTTAGAAAAGCAAGAGGATTTGTTGTATGAAGAACATGATAAATTTGTAGAAGCACAAAAGTCTCTTGCTCTAGAAATTAAAAGGAATGAAATGCTCTCTAGTGAATTATCTTCTTGTCATGAAACTATTGCTACGTTAAAAAGTTTTAATGATGATTTAAATGCTAAACTAGAAGTAGCTAGTAAATCTAATTCTTGTGTAGAAATTGTTGAAACTTGTAATAGGTGTAAAGATTTTGACATTGATGCTTGTAGTGATCATTTAGTTTCAATTTCCAAATTAAATAAGGAATTAGCTAGTCATAATGCCCAACTTAAGACTAGCAAGAATGAATTTGACAAGCTAAAATTTGCAAGGGATGCCTACACGATTGGTAGACACCCCTCAATTAAGGATGGACTTGGCTACAAGAGGGAAGCCAAGAACTTGACAAGCCATAAGGCTCCCATCTCCGCCAAGGAGAAAGGGAAGGCCCCTATGGCTAGTAGTGTGCAAAAGAACCATGCCTTTATGTACCATGATAGGAGACAATCTAGAAATGCTTATAGGAGTTGTAATGCATATAATGCCTTTGATTCTCATGCCATGTTTGCTTCTAGTTCCTCTTATGTGCATGGTAGGAGAAATGTTGTTCATAATATGCCTAGGAGAAATGTTGTTAATGTTCCTAGGAAAGTAAATGAATCTTCTACAATATATCATGCTTTAAATGCTTCTTTTGCTATTTGTAGAAAGGATAGGAAGATAGTTGCTAGAAAATTAGGGGCAAGATGCAAGGGAGACAAAACTTGCATTTGGGTCCCTAAGGACATTTGTGCTAACCTTGTAGGACCCAACATGAGTTGGGTACCTAAGACCCAAGCCTAAATTTGCCTTGCAGGTTTATGCATCCGGGGGTTCAAGCTGGATTATTGACAACGGATACACAAACCATATGACGGGGGAGAAGAAGATGTTCACCTCCTATGTCAAAAACAAAGATTCCCAAGATTCAATAATATTCGGTGATGGGAATCAAGGCAAGGTAAAAGGGCTAGGTAAAATTGCAATCTCCAATGAGCACTCTATCTCTAATGTGTTTTTAGTAGAGTCTCTTGGATATAATTTACTATCTGTTAGTCAATTATGCAATATGGGATATAACTGTTTATTTACAAATGTAGATGTGTCTGTCTTTAGAAGATGTGATGGTTCACTAGCTTTTAAGGGTGTACTAGACGGCAAACTTCACTTAGTTGATTTTGCAAAAGAAGAGGCCGGTCTAGATGCATGCTTAATGGCTAAGACTTGCATGGGCTGGTTGTGGCATCGCCGCTTAGCACATGTGGGGATGAAGAACCTCCACAAGCTTCTAAAGGGAGAACACGTGATAGGTCTAACCAATGTTCATTTCAAAAAAGATAGACCTTGTGCAGCTTGTCAAGCAGGTAAACAAGTGGGAGGAGCACATCACAGCAAGAATGTGATGACCACGTCAAGACCTCTGGAGCTGCTGCATATGGACCTCTTCGGACCCATCGCCTATCTGAGCATAGGAGGAAGTAAGTATGGTCTAGTTATTGTTGATGACTTTTCCCGCTTCACTTGGGTGTTCTTTTTGCAGGATAAGTCTAAAACCCAAGGGACCCTCAAGCGCTTCCTAAGGAGAGCTCAAAATGAGTTTGAGCTCAAGGTGAAGAAGATAAGGAGCGACAACGGGTCCGAATTCAAGAACCTTCAAGTGGAGGAGTTCCTTGAGGAGGAGGGGATCAAGCACGAGTTCTCCGCTCCCTACACACCTCAGCAAAATGGTGTGGTAGAGAGGAAGAACAGGACGCTCATTGATATGGCAAGGACTATGCTTGGAGAGTTCAAGACCCCCGAGTGTTTTTGGTCGGAAGCCGTGAACACGGCTTGCCACGCCATCAACAGGGTCTATCTTCACCGCCTCCTCAAGAAGACCTCATACGAGCTGCTAACTGGTAACAAACCCAATGTATCGTACTTTCGTGTATTTGGGAGTAAATGCTACATTCTAGTGAAGAAGGGTAGGAATTCCAAATTTGCTCCCAAAGCTGTAGAAGGGTTTTTATTAGGTTATGATTCAAATACAAAGGCGTATAGGGTCTTCAACAAATCATCGGGTTTGGTTGAAGTCTCTAGCGACGTTGTATTTGATGAGACTAATGGCTCTCCAAGAGAGCAAGTTGTTGATCTTGATGATGTAGATGAAGAAGACATTCCAACGGCCGCGATACACACCATGGCGATTGGAGATGTACGGCCTCAGGAACAACTGGAGCAAGATCAACCGTCTTCCTCAACTATGGTGCATCCCCCAACCCAAGATGATGAACAGGTACCTCAAGTGGAGGCGCATGATCAAGGGGGAGCACAGGATGTTCAAATTAAAGAGGAAGAAGCACCTCAGGCACCTCCAACCCAAGTTCGAGCGACGATTCAAAGGGATCATCCCATCGACCAGATATTGGGTGATATTAGCAAGGGAGTAACTACTCGTTCAAGATTGGTTAATTTTTGTGATCATTACTCTTTTGTCTCTTCTATTGAGCCTTTTAGGGTAGAAGAGGCCTTGCTAGATCCGGACTGGGTGTTGGCCATGCAAGAGGAACTCAACAATTTCAAGCGCAATGAAGTTTGGACACTGGTGCCTCGTCCCAAGCAAAATGTTGTGGGAACCAAGTGGGTGTTCCGCAACAAACAGGATGAGCACGGGGTGGTGACAAGGAACAAGGCTCGGCTTGTGGCAAAAGGTTATGCCCAAGTCGCAGGTTTAGACTTTGAGGAGACATTCGCTCCTGTGGCTAGGCTAGAATCAATTCGTATCTTGCTAGCATATGCCGCTCACCATTCTTTCAGGTTGTACCAAATGGATGTCAAGAGCGCTTTCCTCAACGGGCCGATCAAAGAGGACGTGTATGTGGAGCAACCCCCTGGCTTCGAGGATGAACGGTACCCCGACCACATGTGTAAGCTCTCTAAGGCGCTCTATGGACTTAAGCAAGCCCCAAGAGCATGGTATGAATGCCTTAGAGACTTTTTAATTGCTAATGCTTTCAAGGTTGGGAAAGCCGATCCAACTCTTTTTACTAAGACTTGCGATGGTGATCTTTTTGTGTGCCAAATTTATGTCGATGACATAATATTTGGTTCTACTAATCAAAAGTCTTGTGAAGAGTTTAGCAGGGTGATGACGCAGAAATTCGAGATGTCGATGATGGGCGAGTTGAACTACTTCCTTGGGTTCCAAGTGAAGCAACTCAAGGACGGCACTTTCATCTCCCAAACGAAGTACACGCAAGACTTGCTAAAGCGGTTTGGGATGAAGGACGCCAAGCCCGCAAAGACGCCGATGGGAACTGACGGACACACCGACCTCAACAAAGGTGGTAAGTCCGTTGATCAAAAAGCATACCGGTCCATGATAGGTTCTTTGCTTTATTTATGTGCTAGTAGACCGGATATTATGCTTAGCGTATGCATGTGTGCTAGATTTCAATCTGATCCTAAGGAGTGTCACTTAGTGGCGGTGAAGCGAATTCTTCGATATTTAGTCGCTACGCCTTGCTTCGGGATCTGGTATCCAAAGGGGTCTAACTTTGACTTGATTGGGTACTCAGATTCCGACTATGCTGGATGTAAGGTCGATAGGAAGAGTACATCGGGGACGTGCCAATTCTTAGGAAGGTCCCTGGTGTCATGGAACTCTAAGAAACAAACCTCCGTTGCCCTATCCACCGCTGAGGCCGAGTACGTTGCTGTAGGACAGTGTTGTGCGCAACTACTTTGGATGAGGCAAACCCTCAGGGACTTTGGCTACAATCTGAGCAAAGTCCCACTCCTATGTGATAATGAGAGTGCTATCCGAATAGCGGAAAATCCTGTTGAGCACAGCCGCACAAAGCACATTGACATCCGGCATCACTTTTTGAGAGACCACCAGCAAAAGGGAGATATCGAAGTGTTTCATGTTAGCACCGAGAACCAGCTAGCCGATATCTTTACCAAGCCTCTAGATGAGAAGACCTTTTGCAGGCTGCGTAGTGAGCTCAATATCTTAGATTCGCGGAACTTGGATTGAAATGTAGCATACATGTGTTTATGCCTTTGATCATGTTCATTCTGCATTTTTATTGTGGTGCTCAAGTTGTACAAACACTCCCTGGACCTCACAAGTCCTGTTTGCAAGTGATGCACATATTTAGGGGGAGCTGTGCTACAACTTGACCCTTTGAGACTAACCATGTACTTGAGTTTGGTTGTTTTAGTCTCCAAGGAGAATTGAAAGGGAAAAGGTGGACTTGGACCATGCAAGACTTCCACTGCACTCCGATGAAAAAGAGTAACTTTTCCAAGTTCATCTTTATACTCTTATTGCCTTTGTGTTCTCTTTTGATGATTTTGGTGAGGCAATGGGGTTCTAGGGCCAAGATTGATCCCGTTTTGGTGCTTGATGCCAAAGGGGGAGAAAATAAAGGCCAAAGCAATAATTGGATCAGCTACCACTTGAGAAATTTTGAAAATAGTAGATTAGAGCTTTTGGTTTGTCAAAACTCTTTTATTGTCTCTTATGTCAAAAGTTGGCCTCTTGTGGGGAGAAGTGTTGATTATGGGAAAAAGGGGGAGTTTTTGAAATCCTTGATCAAATTTCTTTGGAAAACCTCTCTTTATGTCTCTACAAGTGGTTTTGACTTAGAGATAGGAATTTGAGTTTGATTTGCAAAAACAAACCAAGTGGTGGCATAGAGTGATCCATATATGTCAAATTGAATCAAAACAATTTTGAGTTCTAATTTGAATTGATTTTGTACTTGTTCTACTTGTTTTATGTTGTGTTGGCATAAATCACCAAAAAGGGGGAGATTGAAAGGGAAATGTGCCCTTGGGCCATTTCTAAGTATTTTGGTGATTTAGTGTCCAACACAAGTGCCTAAGTGTAAAGAGGTGGACAAAGTACAAATCAAGGATAAAGGTATGTTTCTCAGACTTAGTACATTGTTTTATGGACTAATGTATTGTGTCTAAGTGCTGGAAACAGGAAAAATCCAATTGTAAATGTCTTGGCTTGAGCAGCCAAGACTCTGCTGAGTCTGGGAGCACCGGACAGTGTCTGGTGGTGCACCGGACAGTGTCCGGTGCGCCAGGCTGGCTCGAGCGAAGTGGCCGCTCTCGGGAATTCACCGGCGACGTATGGCTATAATTCACCGGACTGTCCGGTGTGCACCGGACTGTCCGGTGAGCCAACGGTCGGCCGGGCCAATGGTCGGTCGCGCAATCTGCGCGGGACACGTGGCCGAGCCAACGGCTAGAAGATGGCACCGGACTGTCCGGTGTGCACCGGACATGTCCGGTGCGCCAACGGCTCTCAGGCTGCCAACGGTCGGCTTCGCTATTTAAGGAAGGAAATCGGGCACCGGACAGTGTCCGGTGTGCACCGGACTGTCCGGTGCGCCAGTCGACAGAAGGCAAGATCAGCCTTCCAAGATTGCTCCCAACGGCTCCTAGCTGCCTTGGGGCTATAAAAGGGACCCCTAGGCGCATGGAGGAGTATACCAAGCATCTCCTAATCATTTCTAAGCACCAAGACATCGATTTCGCGCATTCGTTTCATTGTGATAGCATATAGAGCTCTAGTGGAGTTGTGAACTCATTGAGTTGTGTTGCGAGCTCTTATTGCGACTTGTGTGCGTGTTGACACTTTGATTCTTGTGTCTTGTGTGCGTTGCTAATCCCTCCCTTGCTCCGTGTTCTTTGTGAATTTCAAGTGTAAGGGCGAGAGGCTCCAAGTTGTGGAGATTCCTCGCAAACGGGATTGAGATAAAGCAAGCAAAACACCGTGGTATTCAAGTGGGTCTTTGGGCCGCTTGAGAGGGGTTGATTGCAACCCTCGTCCGTTGGGACGCCACAACGTGGAGTAGGCAAGCGTTGGTCTTGGCCGAACCACGAGATAACCACTGTGCCATCTCTGTGATTGATCTTTGTTGGTTATTGTGTTTTGTTGAGGATTCCTCTATAGCCACTTGGCAATTATTGTGCTAACAATTAACCAAGTTTTTGTGGCTTAAGATTTAAAGTGTTACAGGATCACCTATTCACCCCCCCCCTCTAGGTGCTCTCAACACCCCCCCCCCCACACAGGTCAAGAACAGGCACCGCAGGATTGAGGCGCATGGAGGATGCTATGGCGAGTTCGTGAGAGGTCTAGGTCGTCGTCTCCCAGTCAACTTTGGGTTGCTGGACCGTTGTCTCTTTATAATGTAATTATTTATTTTGTATAGAACTCCTATTATATAGTAATGATGTGACATTTGATCATGTGCCATGATTCATCATATGTGTGAGACTTGGTCCCAGCACACCTGGTGATTATGTTCATGCCCGGGTCTTGGTGCCCCGAAACCCGGGTGTGACAGAAGTGGTATCAGAGGAATGTTGACTGTAGGACGAAGCCTAGATAGAACTAGACAACCATTGTTTATTTACCTTTGCTACTCTGATTCTTTCTAAACTTTTCTTAATCTTTTTCTCATCTATTTCCGCTTTACTCTGATTACTCTTATCTTTTCTTTTCTAAAGACAAATGTGGATTTCACACTTTGAAATCCTGTACCTAAAGTGACTTTTAGGAATAGGAGACCTAATCTTAGGAACAAAAACAAAACTACTTTTTTAGGTATCTATACGCTTGAGTGTTTGCTCTTATGATACTTGTTTGATTTGGATCTTTGATTGAGTGTGATGGGTTGTGGAGTAATGCCCACAATTATATCTGCATGTACATATAAGAAAAAAATGCTTATAAAAATGACTAGGCAAACTAGATTATTTCTCATTAAAGTCTCTAGCCTAACAATATCCATCTCATCTTAAAAAGATTCTATCCTACACTCATAAATCCATATTATCTCAAATGATCCTAACTTATCCTAATTAAAATATATCTAGCTTAATAGATCCATCTTATCTTAAAAGATTCTATCTTATATATCTTAATAGATTCATCTTATCCTAAAGGATTCGTATTATCCAAACCACTTGACTTGTCCCACCATGACCATGATCTAGTCTGGAGTGAGTTACTCAATGCTGGTACAACGGATAATGCCATACTCCTAGTTCACCTAAACCTAAATTGGTGTCTTAGGCCAATCCGATCAATACATAAACAACCTAACCTATATATTTTGATAGGTTGCATAAACTATTTATTTCACAACAAAATATTCTAACCTGCCCAACTAACCTACATGTTCATAAAGATCTGCACCTAGCCAACCTAACAAAGCAGCTAGACCCTGTTTGGCTATAGCACACTCATCCTATGACATCTACCTATTAGCTAAATGTTCTTATCTACAAGCTATTTTAACTATATGTCAGTAGATCGGATGAAGATGTCAAGACCAAAGATCGAAGATGATCAACCTCGTCAAATCAAGGAAAGATAAGATTCAAGCCAGATTTTCAAAGGAATCAAAGATCCACAATCTTGGATGGAGTCTTTTCTTACCTTACTCTTTCGTACCCAAACCCATTTATACTTTAAAGACACCTTATTATCCTACATAATAAAGTGGATATACATACCCATGCTTTCATAACCACTATCTAAATAACATGAAACTTCTTAATTCTTAAACTAATTAGAAGTTAAAGGCTAAATTATAAATAAAGCTTTTTACATCCTTGTCCTTACAAATCTCGAGGACGAGATTTCTGTTAGGGGGTAGAATTTGTAACATCCAAAATCTTAATTTGGATTTCTGAAAAGGATTGTTTTTCTAAGGTCTAAATAAATGTCATTAATAAGGATTTTATTAGTTTAAGAAATTGTTTCTTAAAAAATGGAGATATTACATTTTGAATTGTCAAAGTAAGATTTGAGTCCCAAAACTAGAAGTTAAAAGTGAAAATCTCTTAATAAACATAAATATTCTCAATTGATGATACGAGTGAATTATTTTCTCTCTCTCATGAATCAAGCATTAGTATTATTCCAAATAAATAATAAAATTGCATCATGCGGGGATGATTTTGTTTGTTACATCTAAATTGGAGTTTGAACCTAGAATCAAATCTGAATTTGAAGTTAGGAAATAGAAAACAAAATAGAAAAGAATAAAAATATTAATGAGAAAATAAGGAAAACTCGTGTTGGGCCGTTTCTTCCCTCTACTAGCCCAGCTCCCTCAACCGCATGGCCCAACTCAGGGGCGACTCGGCGCTGACAGCTGGGGCCCACTGGGCAGTGGCGGTCGCGGCGTGCTGACAGAATGGACCGCGCCTGTGTCTGCTCCTGGCCGACTGGCGGTGGGCCCGGTTGCACAGAGTCATCCCTCTCCCTCGTCGGCTCCTTCTTCTCGGGTCGTAACAAACGCGCGACAAAGCCAGAGACCGAATCCCCGGAATCCCCGCTGGGATTAGCGCTGGTCGGACTCGGGCCTCAGGTATAAAATCTAGTCGAAGCTGAGACCTCCTCATCCTCCATCTCTCGCGCTCTAAACCGAAGAGCTATCGCGGTGCGCAGAGGGAACATGGTGGGCAGTGAGGCCCGCCGTGGGGGGAATCGGGATTTCTGGGGGCTTTGACCATCCCGGGGTACCTGGATGATTCGCGGGAGCTCATCGAACACGCCTGTAGTCTCTATTGGCGAAATCATCACCTCCTGGACGCCAATTTCTCGTCGGTGGCGAGCTCCTTTCCCCTTGCCGTCGTGCCGCGTGGGCTGAGTTCAACACTGCTCGATCACCTGTAAGTTGACCACCATCAGATCCTCCTTACCTTCCTCGTTGTTTTCTACGATATCATGTGATAGTTGGGGCAGCGCGGGCCGACCGATTGTGTTGCCAGGAATGGTGCCGCCACTGTGCTGTGGTCCTGACCGCGTGTTCGACTGGTGGGAAGAAGATGGGTCTCTTGCCGTTAGATCTGGATGGAGCGGTTTAGATTAAGAGATGGGTACTGTTTCGCCTAGGATTTGATCGTGACCGTGGACGCGAGATCGGACGGATCGGAGCAGATCTCAGGCGTTTGACATCTGGACCGTTGAATATCGAATCGACACGCGGCAGTGTGTATCGTCTGAGGTCTAATCTAAGCCATTGAAACCAGATCGCGCGGCCACCATTCACCGATACCGCTTCGGCCAGTGCAATTCACGAAAGAGTCCCCGGATTCCTACTTAATCAACCCGCCGTCCTCACCCGTAAGGGAATTCTAACAGCCGGGCCCCTGGTTTTTGCAAATAGGCCCCTGTATTCTTAGAAAATGAAGGCCGCAGTCATGAGAATTCGTAAAATGAATATAAAAATATAAAAATAATTCCCTAAACTTTGGAAAAATCATATCTCCTTTGTTTTAACTCCGATTTAATCCGTTTTAGTTGCGTTTGCTTCATAAAAATATTTTCTACACAGTAGCAACGTTATTTGTACTATATCACATACTTTTATAATTAAGTAATTGATTACCATTTTAGTAGTAGATTTACTTTACTAATCAAGATGGACATGCCTATAATTATGATTTGACTATAATATGATTTCTAAAACAAGTTATAATCTGGATTAATTGTTTAGAGTATATTTTCCTGTAGGAGGTATATTAACCAATTTGTAATATAGTTTAATATTTAAATCACATAGATCTTCTATAAATTATAACTCCTTAATCGTAACTCAGTTTTGATCCATTCTAGTTGCATTAGTCTCACAATATTATTTATTATTATCTAGTAACTTTGTTTTGTCATAAAATATAGGTTAAAATGTTGCACTTATTCTATGCTATATTTAAACACGTGGATCTTCGGAAAACCATAACTTCTTAACCATAACTCTGAATTTAGCAGTTCTCGAACCCACGATATCGTAGCAGCGCGTAGACTATTATTATACAGTTTGTTCTTATGTTTGGTGTAATGTTAATTTTGCCTATATCATGTTTATTTGTATTGCTACGACTAGCGTGAGGTCACGAATCGCCTGAAGATCATCCTGGTACCTAGAATCTCAAGTCCCAGGCAAGTTGTGCCCTTGATCACTTCTTTTTACCCACTCATGTTCTAATTAATCATAATGATCTACATAGGTTAATTTTGATGGGACCCAACAGGTTACCCTAGTTTGATTATCTTTATACCTTGTTCACCACTGAATTTTTGGGTAGTACTTGCTAGTGCTTTATGTGGTTTTGGGTATGAATATACATTATTCATGATCACACTTTTATTATCTGTTTATTATTACTGTTCATGATAAGATCATTATGTTAATTGGAACATGGAGCGACCACCCGGGAAAACAGTGCTACCACAAGGGTTTAATGGGATGCCCTTGGCTGATTAATTAGGAAAGCTAGTGGAAGACTACCTTACCCGAAAGGGGCAAGGGCAGTAGGGGAGTGGTCAGTGTAGGGAGGTCCTTTGGATGATTTTGCTGCGATGGCGGTCATGCGAGGGGTCCCTGCATTGGAGCTTCCTATAAACTGTAGCAGGTTTTCTGAAGCTAGTGGAACTTTGTAAAGGCCTCGTAGTGTTACCCTGCCTCGCCTCCTCGGTAGAGGTGTATGGGAAGTCGCGATCCCTTGGCAGATGGGTAACATGACTTGTGGGTAAAGATGCGCAACCTCTGCAGAGTGTAAAACTGGTATACTAGTCGTGCTCACGGTCATGAGCAGCTCGGACCCTCACATGATTAATTTATGGAACTAAATTCAATTTGTCATATGAATTGCATCGCAGGTGTTATTATTACTTTTGTTCTACTACTTAATTGGGTTGGTATTTTCTTATACTTAGTAATTGCTAATAAAATTTTGACCAACTTTAAAAGCAATGCTTAGCTTCAACCATCTCCTTTGGTAAGCCTTACCCTTCACGTGAGCTCCCACCTTTGGCGAGTTCATGCACATTATTCCCCACAACTTGTTGAGCTATGAACGTATGTGAGCTCACTCTTGCTGTCTCACCCCCCCCTCCACACACACAGGTCAAGAACAGGCACCGCAGGATTGAGGCACATGGAGGATGCTATGGCGAGTTTGTGAGAGGTCTAGGTCGTCGTCTCCCAGTCAACTTTGGGTTGCTGGACCGTTGTCTCTTTATAATGTAATTATTTATTTTGTATAGAACTCCTATTATATAGTAATGATGTGACATTCGATCCTGTGCCATGATTCATCATATGTGTGAGACTTGGTCCCAGCACACCTGGTGATTATGTTCATGCCCGGGTCTTGGTGCCCCGAAACCCGGGTGTGACAGAAGTGGTATTAGAGGAATGTTGACTGTAGGACGAAGCCTAGATAGAACTAGACAACCATTGTCTATTTACCTTTGCTACTCTGATTCTTTCTAAACTTTTCTTAATCTTTTTCTCATCTATTTCCGCTTTACTCTGATTACTCTTATCTTTTCTTTTCTAAAGACAAATGTGGATTTCACACTTTGAAATCCCGTACCTAAAGTGACTTTTAGGAATAGGAGACCTAATCTTAGGAACAAAAACAAAACTACTTTTTTAGGTATCTATACGCTTAAGTGTTTGCTCTTATGATACTTGTTTGATTTGGATCTTTGATTGAGTGTGATGGGTTGTGGAGTAATGCCCACAATTATATCTGCATGTACATACAAGAAAAAAATGCTTTTAAAAATGACTAGGCAAACTAGATTATTTCTCATTAAAGTCTCTAGCCTAACAATATCCATCTCATCTTAAAAAGATTCTATCCTACACTCATAAATCCATCTTATCTCAAATGATCCTAACTTATCCTAATTAAAATATATCTAGCTTAATAGATCCATCTTATCTTAAAAGATTCTATCTTATATATCTTAATAGATTCATCTTATCCTAAAGGATTCGTATTATCCAAACCACTTGACTTGTCCCACCATGACCATGATCTAGTCTGGAGTGAGTTACTTAATGCTGGTACAACGGATAAGGCCATACTCCTAGTTCACCTAAACCTAAATTGGTGGCTTAGGCCAATCCGATCAATACATAAACAATCTAACCTATATATTTTGATAGGTTGCATAAACTATTTATTTCACAACAAAATATTCTAACCTGCCCAACTAACCTTTGGTAAGCCTTACACTTCACGTGAGCTCCCACCTTTGGCGAGTTCATGCACATTATTCCCCACAACTTGTTGAGATATGAACGTATGTGAGCTCACTCTTGCTGTCTCACACCTCCACAGGTCAAGAACAGGTACCGCAGGATTGAGGCGCATGGAGGATGCTATGGCGAGTTCGTGAGAGGTCTAGGTCGTCGTCTCCCAGTCAACTTTGGGTTGCTGGACCGTTGTCTCTTTATAATGTAATTATTTATTTGGTATAGAACTCCTATTATATAGTAATGATGTGACATTCGATCCTGTGTCATGATTCATCATATGTGTGAGACTTGGTCCCAGCACACCTGGTGATTACGTTCATGCCCGATTCTTGGTGCCCCGAAACTCGGGTGTGACACTCACTCACTCCAACCCAACATAGGTCCGTCCCTGTTAGTTGGTGGGGTAGCTGGTAACATGAGGAACAGCGCTGAGTACCCGGAGCTAATCATGCGCGTTAGTTTAAGCCTAACGCTTTTGTCGGTTTTGTGGATATGCTAACGACATATATCTCTCTTAATCGTTTTGGTTATGGTCTTGTCCGGATTGGCTGCGATGTGTTATAGACTAACACAAGTTCCAGATCGTGTCAGCCAATGAGATCGTGGTGCCAATGAGATTGCGGACAAGTTGCTAAGGATAGAGACATTGCGAGACCGTAGTCCCACTGCATCGAGACCTGCTGCTGCTGCAGGGCGCGTGATCTGACCTTGATTCCGGCCGGCATGGGAGAACGGAGCCGAAGGACCAGAGTGAAATTGCTGTCGATCGGCGGAGCGGAGGGGAGCTGCAGAGAGCGCGCTTGGGCTTGGGCCCACGAGGAAGCACAGAAATAGGGCACAGCACAGCCCAGCCCAGCCCAGAATGCTCTCCGGTCGATTTGGCAGCTCACGACGGCTTGAACGTTGGGCTAGTATTTAGGTGCTGCCTTCTTGCGTGTTTCTTGAGAAGCCGTTTGAGGGCCCGGTTACCTAAAAACTCCACCAACACACGACAAATACTGGACCCTGTAAACTTTTTTTTTTCCGGAGAGGAAAAGGTCTGTTTGGTTCTACGTACCCTATAACTTGTCTACAGGGACTCTCCGGTAGCTGCAAAACTTAGAGATGAAAACGGTCGGAAACGGTATTTATTCGATAATCAGTTTTCTTTAATTGTGAATAAATAGAATATAGAATATACAATACAAATTTGTATTCTTGTTTTTAACATCCAGCTTGTTAGGATTAATAAAAGGTAAACCTCAAATTCATCCTATATTTTCTCAAATAATAGATATAAACTTCGGTATGGATTCAAAAACAAATTCGGTAATTTTTTCAACTTTTTGTGTTGTAGAGAGTAAATAATACATAAAAAAACTTATATAATATTTTATTTATATTTATACTAATATGCTTGATAACATAAAAAAGATCAACATCAAATTTATACATATCTATTTTAAAATATTAAATTTATTCTGACAGTTCGGATTACCACTTTCATCCCAAAACTACAGTATTATCAGAGACGAAGTGTAACACCCCAGGTGTTACCTTGGTTGGAGCCCACCTTGATACTAAAGGCTTTGATCACATATGCTAGAGGCTTAGGGCTACACCTAAGAACTTTGGAAATCATGTGCTAACCATGTTGCCAAAGACCTAAGAAGCATTACTCAAGTCCTTGCTCACTTACTACCCTGGATAAGAGGGGAGAAGAACCCTAGACCTCTTTCTAAACCCTATCTTCCAAAACCCTAAGTAAAAGGGGGAAAGAGAGTGAGCAAATGTGCAAAGCATGGGAAATCTTTACCCAAACCCTAAGCAACCTTATAACCAGCAATTAGGGGAGAGAAATAATGCAAAAAGACCCCTGGAGAAACCCCAATTTAAATCTCCAAGTGGAGAGAGAGCTAGAGCTCTCTATCTCTCCCTAAGTCCATTTTTAACCCTAGTTTAAGGATCAACCGTGTTCACCTTGAAGATGGCACCAAAACCACTTGGGTTCTATACCAAAAATGTGGTATACCACCTAAGGCACCCCCTGGAAAAAGTGGAGACCGAGACTTGGACGTTTGACAGGGATTGGCATCAGTTTTGTCGCGAAGTGGGCAGTGAGACAAGCCAGATTTGGCGCCTGTCTATCTCCTGATCTAGGGCGTATCTTCCTTTGGAACTCACACATGTGAGATAGCCCTAGGTGCCAGGAGGAGGTCTGCGCCGGATTCATGGCAAGATTCGCACGTATGCGATCTCTGGAGACGTTTGAACAATGGAAGAAAATCACCTCCACGTGTTCGACGCCTTCTGCCCGCGCCAGAGCACGCCCGCGCGCGCTCCCGCGTGCCCCGCGCCGCGCCCGAGCCAAACCAGCGCCGTGGCCCGCGCCCGAGCCTATAAAACCCTCCCAGGCTTCGAATGCACTCTTCCGCGCACCCTCAAAACCTCACCGGAGTTAGCTCGTCGCCGTTTGCCCGTGCGCAGCGAGTCCGCGGCCGCCCAATCCCCCTGTCACCGTAGACCGGCCAGCAGAGCCATTCCCAACCCCGTCCAGCCCTCGGAGAAGACTGTGCACGTCTCCGTGAAGCTCCCCGAGCGAGGAATCGGAGTTTGCTTCGCCGGAGAGGCCAGTCCACGCTCGCCGGAGCTCTCAACCCCGCCGGAGTACGTGGACCGGGTAAACCACTCAACCATCCTTCGATTCCTTGTGCACACAGTCGCTACGTTACACCGTGAAGCTCACCGTGCCCTTGGATTGAACCAGTTCGCCGTAGTTTGGCCGGTACACTCGCCGCCGACGAGCACACCCGCCTGCGCTCGTGGACCGGGCGATTCCGGCCATCCCCGACGTCAAGCCGTACCTCGACGTGACCACCAGAGTCTCCCCGAGCCAACCCCACCCTTCGCCGGACCTCCCTCGCCGCCGGTAAGCCGCGCCACCCTTTTCTTTCCCGTGGTTACTGTTTCAGTTGGGGGAAGGACTGCGGGTGAGAGGGAGAGAAGGTCGGGGGGTTTTGTGAAATGTCAGAGACTCAGGGAAACAGTGGCGCGAGGGTAGATCTGCGAGGGTTGATTTGTTTTAAACCCAGGGACCCCGGTGTAAACCGTTTTTCCAGGAAACTCATTTTAAAATCTATTTTAAAATTGAATAGAGACTTTAAAAATTCATAACTTGTGTTTAGTGCATCCAAATTTGGTCAAACCAATTTTGTCAGACTCTAATTAATGTAACCTATTTAAGAAAAATATAAAAACCCCTTGGTATTGAGGAAGATTTTAAAACTATGATTTAATGTTAGTTTTGGCCAAAAGCTCAATAATGGTAAGAAAAATAGTTGTGCTATTTGATTAGGGTTAGAAAAATTTGGAGAAGTTTATATCTACCTACTGACCTGTTTAAAAATGCTGAACCTCCCTGTCCACTCTATTAAGTTGGTTTTTACCCCTTATTCCATAATATGCTTAAAGATAAGAAAAATAGAAAATGTAATTTAAATCATGAACCAGAGAGCACCCCTATTTTTGTTAGGATACTTATTTAATATAGTTCACTGAAAAAATATATCATACCCTGGTTTAGTATAAAATAAGAAGGATACCTTTTAAATTAATAAAATAAGGATAACTTAGAAAAACCCTACAAAAATAACCATAAGGCAAAGACACCCCAAACCTTGGGATAACTAATGTTTGGTTATTATGAACAGAGGAAAAATACAAAATCTGTTGTTTGATATTTTTCAAATGACAAGTTAGTTATAAGCACCTTTTTGGCATTGAACTTTAGAAAATCACAATTAAATAATCACCAATTAACTTTCTATGGATTTTGGCGCAGAGATTTAGTATTACTGTTAGATCCCAACAAAAATGACCCTTAGGAAGAAACTCAACTCTAATGGTGAGGTGTAGTGTAAAGTGGCCCATTTTACACCACCCTTGTTATTTTTGTCTAAAGCTTAGCCCTTATAGTTTAAGCCTCAAATTCCTAAAACCAGCTAGGATAGCCAATGGCAACCCACTGCAATTTTTACAGAATTTTTGGAAATTATTAACCCACTGTCATAGTTCAAACCTACACTAAAAACCATAAGTAGAAATTAAAGAAAGGAAAATAAATACTGGTAATTAGTGTCACCCTAAAACCCTTATAACATTTTCCATTGAAATGTGTAAGAACAATGCAAATCCACTATGTTATCCTCAACAAACATCTAAACCTAGGAGTAATAAGCCTAAACCACTAAAAGCCCCGTATGACCCGGAAACCCTAAGTTTTTTCCTTAACTTAGTTTTCTTTTTGCATAATGTTATTAATCCTGCATAATTATAACATGCATGTTCATTGCATTCGATAGACTGTAATCTTGCTGACGGAGAGTACGTCCTCGTGCCGGAGCAAGGAGCTGCTCAGGAGGTAGCCCCAGACCCAGCACCAGAGCCTGCACCAGAGGACCTGCCTGCCCCTGCTTTGGAAGGCAAGCCCCGGTTTATGCATAACCCGTTATTTATGCTATTTTACTTCACTTAATGATTGTAGGATTGATTGTGCACTTAGGTGTAGGAGTTGATTGAAACCCTAATTGCATGAACTCAGGACTCCTTTTTGAGATGGATACTAGTATGCTAGGTCGAGTAGCTGCTTTACTAATTAGGGATCTCGGTAGAAGTCGAGTGATTTTTCTAGCACTCGCGCGAGGTCAGGAATTGGTTGTACCCACTTTCTTATCACATTGATAGTTGGTTGGTGGACACGGATCCATGGGGATACGTGGTCTATGAGGTAAAATGGGAATAAGGATTAACGTGCGGATACCTGTGTCAAGCGTTTGAATGTACTAAACACATACCGAGAAATATGGTAAATCGGTAAGCCTAGTACCTGAGTGAACCTGCCCGCAGACATATCCCCTCACGCGACCTGAGACGAGGTCTCCCATTCCGGTTATGGTGGGTACAAGTGCGGTCACTGCACGACGGCCAGTCGGGGTCAGTGAGGCATTGTACGCCAAGGCGGTGAGCCCTGATCTGTTGCCAGGGAATCGACGGGGACGGTTGATGTGTGTGGGGACGGAGTGCCTCGCCACGTCGTGTGTTTAGGTTTACCTTGCAAGGATAAAAACTCGATTCGAATCGTCTGCTTCTCGCAGCTAATGAGACTGCTTGATCCATTGTACTGCATTGAGTAACAAGTGGAACTGTGTTGAGATGATACAAGCTGTTGATTGCTAAAAATGCTTGCTACTATGTATGAGTAGATAGTACACTTTTAGCCTTAAGAGAGTCACACTTAATTTTGACAAAGTTAAAATCTTGATTTAGAAACTCAGCTAGTGCTTTTTGGCAACCAAACCCCACAGCCAAACAGCTGCATGTCTAGAGGTAGAGGAGTAGACTCCTCACACCGGGTAAGTCTAGCTGAGTATTAGTATACTCAGCCTTGCTTGTGGCATAATTTTTTACAGGTTCTCTGGAGGACGTGGTTGCTGGAGTGACTTGGCCGTCCACCTTGCCACCAAGTTGGACTGTTGAGTGGGACCCTGCCTCGGCTGAGGAGGAGCATGAGGAGTGATGGGACAGGCTTCCCCATCTCTCTATTTATCTACCGTTAGTTTATTTCCGCTGCACTTCGAAACAATGATGGTCACTTTTGCAAAAACTCCGATGATGATGATGATGATGATGATGATGATGATGATGTAATAATTTAATACTCTGACATGTATGGTTTTATGCTTTATTGTATTTGCTCTGTGACTCACCATCGAGTGAGATTGTGGTACTTGATCCTGTCAGTGGCCGTGTCGGACTAGATCCGAGGGATTGACGGGTTATTCCCATTTAAGTGTGGTCTAGCCTCTAAGGCAGGGCTTGGGCACTTAAGTTGGAATAATTCGGGCAGTTCCGCCACAGCTGGTATCGGAGCTTGTACCACCACAGAGGAATCAATAAAACATGAATGCCATCCTTTTTCTAAAGTAAAATTTGATAGAAACAATGTCGGATAGATCGTAGGACGAGCAGGATAGACCTAGGACGTGAAGCCTTAGGATGGTAGAAGGGTAGCTAGGTGGCTAAGTGACTAGGCCCTACAGGCCACTTTTTACAGGATGGGAGTTCTTCCCTATTCCTTTATCTTCTTGTGAGGTCGTTCAGGACGAGCATGCATGCATTCTTAATTAAGCAAATGGATAACTGAGTAAAAGGACTTAAAAACAAGATAACAACCAACTAGGTCCCCAATGCCTTTTTCTTTTAACTAGAGACAGGCTGAGTTTTTATTTTCCTTGTTCATTTTTGTAATTCTTTTTCTTTTACTTACGCTTAAACCGTACACAGATGACTTCCCACGAATCCTCCGATGACGGAAATGCACTGACCCACACTGACGGACTTGCACGAGAGGGTTTTCCCCGCATCTTGTGGGAGGTACTTCAGGGGGCCGGATACTTGACACCCCCTCAGTACACGGTGCAGCAATTTGAGAAGCACCGGGTGCCTCGCTGTAGGGTGAGGATGATCTTGGAGCCTCATCCCCTGCAGCCAGGCTGGCGTTCTCTGGACTCCGAGTCTTTCGGATACCGGGCAGAGGACACGATCGAGGCGATCGCTCTGCACGGGTTGACGACTTTTTGCGGGTTCCATCCCTTGGAGCTCTCTACCCACCCCATTGGGTTGTTCCCTGCGGAAAAGGAGGACGACCCGATGTGGAAGGATCGGGTGGAGCATGCCAAGGACATCTGGGCTCTCTACCCAGGCCACACGGCTCACTTGTCGGTGCGGTGCATGAACGCCCTGTATCGTCTGCAAGTGATGCGTGGGGAGGCAATGTCTCATTTGATGGCACTGCTAGAAGCGACCAAGATCACCTTGGACGACAGGGAGGAGCTCGTGGTTGACTTGTCCCAGGAGCTGGTAGAAAAAGATTTGCAAGTGGAGCAGCTGTCTGATGAGATTCATGAGTTGGAGGAGCTAGTGGGCACCAGGGAGAACACCATCGAGGTTTTAGAGGATCAGCTCATTAACACTCAGCAGCAGCTTGCTGAGGCTAACGAGCACCTGGACATGCATCACCAGGAGATCCAGGACCAAGAGGCCAACGAGGACGTCGACATCGAGGGAGGAGATGAGCCTGCCTCTAGTGTGGATACTGCTGACTCAGGAAGACCACCTTCCCCCGAGTCGAGTGCGGCCTCATTTGCTCACTAGATGTTCAGAGTAGAGTTAGACGTTGGTGATGGTAGGACTCCTCGCGGCTAGCTTAGCTTTTGCGCCTTTGGGGTACTAAGCTAGATAGAGTTGAGTCATTTTGGGACCAATCGATGTAATCGTGCTAAACTCTCTTGGAGGCTTGTTTAATGGATGCTAATATCAGTTTAAATTTGGAAAGAAGAATTTGTGACTTTTAAAAAATCTTTATGTTGAAGTTGGAGTCTATCATGTTGTTTTAACTTTTTCCCCGCAATTAAACCTTGAACCTGGAGATGTGGTGTTAAGCATGTATGTGGCTTTTCAGATGGCCGGGAGGCAGCGTCGTGGCCAGAATGAGCACGTTCCTCCACCGCCACCGCCTCCCACTTTGCAGGAGCTCATGGCTCAGCAGAATGAGATCTTGAGGCAGCTGGCTCAGCGTCAGCCACCACCACAGCACTATGGTGGTGGAGACCATCAGCGTCACCCTGCGGCGGCTACCTATCAGGAGTTCCTCAGCACCCAGCCTCCATTGTTCACAAGGGCAGAGGACCCACTTGATGCAGATGTATGGTTGCGGGTGGTGGAATCCAAATTCCCACTGCTCCATGGAGCTTGCTCAGAGGTCGCCAAAGTCAGGTTTGCCACCCAGCAGCTTCGCGGACCCGCAAGGACTTGGTGGGATCATTTTCTTGCTATGCAGCCAGAGGACCGAGAGGTGGAGTGGAGGGAGTTCAAGGCAGCTTTCAGAGAACACCATATACCAGCCGGGATCATGGACCGGAAGCTCAATGAGTTTTTGGCACTCACTCAGGGCAACAGGACAGTGTTGCAGTATGCCCAGGCCTTTAATGACTTGTGCCAGTATGCTGGATACCATGCAGACACGGACGAGAAGAAGAGGGACAGGTTCAGACGGGGGCTCAGCACCAAGCTCCGTGATCGTCTCAACACCGTCAGGGCCAACAGCTACAATGAGTTGGTCAACATGGCTATCTCCCAGGAGGACTGCATTACAGCTCGACAGGCAGAGAAGAAGAGGAAGACCCCTGTGGCAGGACCCTCAGCTCAGCCACCACGTTTCAGAATTGTGTCCGACACCCAGAGCAGGGGACCCCAGCAGCAGCAAGGGAGATGGGTGATCCGACCACTGCAGCAGCAGCAGCAGGTACCCAACCGCACCCAGTTTCCAGCTCAGAGGAACAATCAGCAGCAGCAGTACCGCCAGGCAAATGACAACAGGTGTTTCACCTGTGGTAACACTGGGCATTATGCCAAGAATTGCCCCAGGAATCAGCAGAGGCAGGGGCAGAATGTTAATCAGAACCAGGGCAAGAGGCAGAAGGTGCAAGTGAGGCAGGGCAGGCTGAACTTCACCACCATGGCTGATATTCCAGAGGGAGCACCCGTCATGACTGGTATCTTTACAGTTTTAAATTATCCTGCTATCACTCTTTTTGATTCTGGTGCATCACATAGCTTTATTAGTGCCAAATTTAGTGCCAAGTGTCAATTGCCCTTTCACCACACCAACGGGGGTATCACCATTTCAACCCCAGGAGGCAGGATTGCCACCAATCAAATCAACAAGAATGTGCCTCTAAAGTTTGGTAGTTTGATAATTAAAACCAACCTTCTTATCTTGGGACTGGACAGTGTGGATATCATATTGGGAACTGATTGGTTGACCAAACATCAGGCAGTGATTGACATTGCAGCTAGGGCCATCGAAGTGCACTCACCAACCTGTGGTGAAACCACATTATATTTGCCCGATCAGGGTTGTACCCGTTCTTGTGCCTATATCATGATAGAATCCCCAGTAAGGAAGATCCCAGTAGTCTGTGACTACCCCGACGTTTTTCCGGATGAATTGCCAGGAATGCCACCTGACAGAGACATTGAGTTTGCAATTGAATTGCAACCCGGGACTGCTCCTATCTCTAAGAGACCCTATAGGATGCCTCCCGCGGAATTGGCAGAATTGAAGAAGCAATTGCAAGAGTTGTTGGACAAGGGGTTTATTCGTCCAAGTACTTCACCATGGGGATGTCCCGCCTTATTCGTGAAGAAAAAGGATGAGAGTTTGAGGATGTGTGTTGACTACCGCCCTCTCAATGCGGTGACTATCAAGAACAAATACCCGTTACCCCGCATTGATGTTCTGTTTGATCAGTTGGTAGGAGCCAAGGTATTCTCCAAGATAGACCTTCGCTCAGGCTACCATCAGATCAAGATCCGTGCCAGCGATATTCCCAAGACGGCCTTCTCTACCAGATATGGGCTGTATGAGTTTTTGGTGATGTCTTTTGGGCTGACCAATGCCCCGGCTTATTTCATGTACTTGATGAACTCAGTATTCATGCCAGAGTTAGACAAGTTCGTGGTCGTTTTCATTGATGACATTCTGGTTTATTCCAAGAATGAAGCTGAGCACACTAAACATCTGCATACTGTACTTCAGAGACTCCGTGACCATCAGTTGTATGCTAAGTTGTCTAAGTGTGAGTTCTGGCTGAAGGAAATTAAATTCTTGGGTCACACAATTTCTCAGGAGGGGATATCAGTTGACCCTGAGAAAGTGCAAGAAGTGATGAACTGGAAACCTCCAACTACAGTGAGGCAGATTAGGAGTTTTCTGGGATTGGCAGGGTACTACCGACGATTTATTCCAGATTTCTCCAGAATTGCCAAGCCAATGACTGAGTTATTGAAGAAGGGAGCCAAGTTCACTTGGAGCCAGAAGTGCGAAGATGCTTTTCATTCACTGAGGCAACATTTGACAACAGCCCCAGTGCTAGCTCAACCTGATAACACTAAGCCCTTCGAAGTTTATTGTGATGCTTCTGGTACAGGATTGGGATGTGTCTTGATGCAAGAGAACAGAGTGATTGCTTATGCTTCCAGAGCACTCAGACCCCATGAGCAGAACTACCCTACACATGATCTGGAGTTGGCAGCTGTGGTTCATGCTCTTAAGATATGGAGACACTACCTGATGGGAGCTCACTGTAACATCTACACCGATCACAAGAGTCTCAAATACATCTTCACTCAGGCAGACCTGAACATGAGGCAAAGGAGATGGTTAGAGTTAATCAAGGACTATGATTTGGAGGTGCATTACCATCCTGGCAAAGCCAATATTGTGGCAGATGCTTTGAGCAGAAAGGCCCAGTGCAATTGCATAAGCCTGGATGCAAGAGTTACCACCCTGTGTGATGAGTTGTGCAAGCTGAACCTGGAAGTTGTTTCTCCGGGTGACATAAGCTATATCGTGGTGGAGCCCACATTGCAAAAGCAAATAGTTCAGGCACAGATTGGGGATAAGGGTGTTCAGGTTATCAAAGATATGCTCAAGCAAAAGGCAGAAAAATACAAGTGTTTCCGACAGGACAGCAAGGGAATTCTATGGTTTGGAGATCGATTGGTTGTTCCCAAGGACCCTGAGCTCAGAAAGAAGATATTGGATGAAGCTCACCTTTCCAAGTTCTCCATGCACCCTTGTAGCAACAAGATGTACCATGATATCAGATCTCTTTATTGGTGGACTAGAATGAAAAGGGAAATTGCCAAGTACATATCCGAGTGTGACACTTGCCAGAGGATTAAGGCTAGTCACTTGAAGGCAGCAGGCCCTCTGCAACCCCTTCCCATACCATCTTGGAAATGGGAGGATATTTGCATGGACTTCATAGTGGGATTACCCAATACCTCCAGGCACCATGATTCTATTTGGGTCATTGTGGACAGATTGACCAAGACTGCTCATTTCTTGCCAGTGCACACCACCCACAAGACAGAGAAGTACGTAGAAATTTATGTTGATCAAATAGTAAGATTGCATGGTATCCCAAAGACCATTATATCTGACAGAGGAGCACTGTTTGTGGCACGCTTTTGGGAGAAACTGCAAGAAGCACTCGGGACCCACGTAATCCGAAGCTCAGCATATCACCCTCAAACCGATGGTCAGACAGAAAGGGTGAATCAGATTTTGGAAGACATGTTGCGAGCATGTGCACTACACTATGGAAAGGATTGGGACAAGTGTCTTTCCTTGGCAGAGTTTTCTTACAATAACAGCTATCAGTCCAGTCTGAAGATGGCACCTTTTGAGGCATTATATGGGAGAAGGTGTAGGACCCCACTAAATTGGTCTCAAGCAGGAGAAAGGGAAATTTTTGGGCCCGATTTGGTACTTGAAGCAGAAGCAAAGGTCAGAATTATCAAGAAGAACCTAGAAGCTGCTCAGGCCAGGCAAAAGAGTTATCATGACAAGAGGCGGAAGCCTCTACAGTTTGAGGTGGGAGACCATGTCTATCTTAAGATGTCACCAACCAAGGGTGTCCAGAGATTCGGGATCAAGGGCAAGTTAGCCCCTCGTTACATTGGACCCTATAAGATCAAGGCCAGTTGTGGACCCGTAGCTTACTAATTGGAATTACCACCCCATATGTCAGCAGTTCACAATGTGTTCCATGTATCTCAGCTGCGGAAATGTGTTCGTCTACCCACTGAAGTGCTACCGGAACCGGACATTGAGATAGAACCAGACTTGTCCTACCAAGAGTACCCCATCAAGGTATTGGATCAAAAGGAGAGATCAACTCGGGCAAGATCAATCAGAATGTATAAGGTTCAGTGGAGTCACCATTCAGCAGAAGAAGCTACATGGGAGACGGAGGATTTTCTACGCTCTCGCTTCCCCGACTTTCTGCCCAAAGGAGTCGGTATGTAACCCCAAAAACCCACCCCCACCTGCCCTTTGAATTCAATTATAAGAAAAACTTAGATAACAAGGATAGTCTAAGTTGTGGATTTAACCTAAGAAGGGCTTCCTTCTGAAGTTGCAAAGAGGATGACATTCGAAGAACAGTTAATGAGTGAAACTTGAGCATAAAGGGAGAGTAGCACTAACACACCTTCAAGCACCCTCCAAGGGACTCTACCTAAAATCTCGGGACGAGATTCCTTTAAGGGGGGAGGGCTGTAACACCCCAGGTGTTACCTTGGTTGGAGCCCACCTTGATACTAAAGGCTTTGATCACATATGCTAGAGGCTTAGGGCTACACCTAAGAACTTTGGAAATCATGTGCTAACCATGTTGCCAATGACCTAAGAAGCATTACTCAAGTCCTTGCTCACTTACTACCCTGGATAAGAGGGGAGAAGAACCCTAGACCTCTTTCTAAACCCTATCTTCCAAAACCCTAAGTAAAAGGGGAGAAAGAGAGTGAGCAAATGTGCAAAGCATGGGAAATCTTTACCCAAACCCTAAGCAACCTTATAACCAGCAATTAGGGGAGAGAAATAATGCAAAAAGACCCCTGGAGAAACCCCAATTTAAATCTCCAAGTGGAGAGAGAGCTAGAGCTCTCTATCTCTCCCTAAGTCCATTTTTAACCCTAGTTTAAGGATCAACCGAACCACTTGGGTTCTATACCAAAAATGTGGTATACCACCTAAGGCACCCCTGGAAAAAGTGGAGACCGAGACTTGGACGTTTGACAGGGATTGGCATCAGTTTTGTCGCGAAGTGGGCAGTGAGACAAGCCAGATTTGGCGCCTGTCTATCTCCTGATCTAGGGCGTATCTTCCTTTGGAACTCACACATGTGAGATAGCCCTAGGTGCCAGGAGGAGGTCTGCGCCGGATTCATGGCAAGATTCGCACGTATGCGATCTCTGGAGACGTTTGAACAATGGAAGAAAATCACCTCCACGTGTTCGACGCCTTCTGCCCGCGCCAGAGCACGCCCGCGCGCGCTCCCGCGTGCCCCGCGCCGCGCCCGAGCCAAACCAGCGTCGTGGCCCGCGCCCGAGCCTATAAAACCCTCCCAGGCTTCGAATGCACTCTTCCGCGCACCCTCAAAACCTCACCGGAGTTAGCTCGTCGCCGTTTGCCCGTGCGCAGCGAGTCCGCGGCCGCCCAATCCCCCTGTCACCGTAGACCGGCCAGCAGAGCCATTCCCAACCCCGTCCAGCCCTCGGAGAAGACTGTGCACGTCTCCGTGAAGCTCCCCGAGCGAGGAATCGGAGTTTGCTTCGCCGGAGAGGCCAGTCCACGCTCGCCGGAGCTCTCAACCCTGCCGGAGTACGTGGACCGGGTAAACCACTCAACCATCCTTCGATTCCTTGTGCACACAGTCGCTACGTTACACCGTGAAGCTCACCGTGCCCTTGGATTGAACCAGTTCGCCGTAGTTTGGCCGGTACACTCGCCGCCGACGAGCACACCCGCCTGCGCTCGTGGACCGGGCGATTCCGGCCATCCCCGACGTCAAGCCGTACCTCGACGTGACCGCCAGAGTCTCCCCGAGCCAACCCCACCCTTCGCCGGACCTCCCTCGCCGCCGGTAAGCCACGCCACCCTTTTCTTTCCCGCGGTTACTGTTTCAGTTGGGGGAAGGACTGCGGGTGAGAGGGAGAGAAGGTCGGGGGGTTTTGTGAAATGTCAGAGACTCAGGGAAACAGTGGCGCGAGGGTAGATCTGCGAGGGTTGATTTGTTTTAAACCCAGGGACCCCGGTGTAAACCGTTTTTCCAGGAAACTCATTTTAAAATCTATTTTAAAATTGAACAGAGACTTTACAAATTCATAACTTGTGTTTAGTGCATCCAAATTTGGTCAAACCAATTTTGTCAGACTCTAATTAATGTAACCTATTTAAGAAAAATATAAAAACCCCTTGGTATTGAGGAAGATTTTAAAACTATGATTTAATGTTAGTTTTGGCCAAAAGCTCAATAATGGTAAGAAAATTAGTTGTGCTATTTGATTAGGGTTAGAAAAATTTGGAGAAGTTTATATCTACCTACTGACCTGTTTAAAAATACTGAACCTCCCTGTCCACTCTATTAAGTTGGTTTTTACCCCTTATTCCATAATATGCTTAAAGATAAGAAAAATAGAAAATGTAATTTAAATCATGAACCAGAGAGCACCCCTATTTTTGTTAGGATACTTATTTAATGTAGTTCACTGGAAAAATATATCATACCCTGGTTTAGTATAAAATAAGAAGGATACCTTTTAAATTAATAAAATAAGGATAACTTAGAAAAACCCTACAAAAATAACCATAAGGCAAAGACACCCCAAACCTTGGGATAACTAATGTTTGGTTATTATGAACAGAGGAAAAATACTGTTGGGGCCATGCTTCGGTGCGCCGAAGGTCTTACACGAAGAAGCAGCTTCGGCTGAAGTCGTCTCCAGGAGATGGCCGAAGGTTCCTTTTCATGGAGCTTCGGCATTACAAACCGACATAGAGATAGAATGACCTTTTTATCCATAGAGGTCTGAGTCAATGTTGTAAACTTTTGTAAGGGGCATAATTGTAATTTGTCACAGGCTGTGACCTGTGTCTATAAATAGATGAACAGTACCTCTGTACTGTTCACGCGAACCTGTCATTTGCCTTCGCATCACACTTGTATTCTCGCTTTCCTCAGGACCGAAGGTACATTTGTAATTTGAAATCATTTATATTCATTCATGTTAGTAAAAATGAAAATGATTCTATGATAACATTTAAATGTTTATTTCATACCTCATGATTTATATGAATATTTCGTTCCTCGTTATTATGTTTACGAAGGTACGCTCTTCGTAACCTTCGTCCGAAATCCTTTATATCCCGAAAGGATATAATGTGGTAGAGGACGAAGGACTTTAACACTTAACATTTTCTGTGTTGCCTTGTTCTTAACTCATAGCATTTGAGAACAAGCCCCCAACATTGGCGCCCACCTCCGGTGAACTCACTTCCACTTTTCTGAGCTGATGGCTTCGTTCAACAATCAAGCTGGAGCTGCTTCGGCTTCGAAGCTGGTGCTCCCGATAACAGGCGGTTCTTGCTCAGAGCCGGCTAACAAGAAGCAGAAGAAGGAGGCTCAGAGAAGGGTGCAGCATGTTGGAGTGCAGGGACCCTTCATCAAGTCAAAATGGTCCCACATTCCAATTACTTTCTCTCAGGAAGACCTCCAGCTTAAGGATTATCCTCACAATGATGCCATGGTTATCTCTTGCGTGATCAAAGGATTTCTGGTCCACAATGTCCTAGTTGATACAGGCAGTGCAGCTGACATTATATTTGCTAAAGCCTTCAGACAAATGCAAGAGCCTGAAGACAAGATTCATGATGCTACGCACCCTCTTTGTGGCTTCGGAGGGCGGCAGATTGTAGCACTCGGGAAGATCACCATGCCGGTAACCTTCGGATTTGTTAACAACACAAGGACTGAGCAAATTGTGTTTGATATTGTTGACATGGAGTATCCTTACAATGCTATCATTGGCCGTGGTACTCTTAATGCCTTCGAAGCAATTCTTCACCCAGCTTATCTCTGCATGAAGATACCTTCGGACCAAGGGCCTATTGCTATTCATGGAAGCCAGGAAGCTGCTAGAAGGGCCGAAGGAAGCTGGACTGACTCCAAGGCAATCCATAACATAGATGGAGCTGAAGCTTGTGAACAGTACAAATTCAGGAGGGAGAAGGCAGCTTCAGCGGATCAGCCGAAGCCCATGTTATTGTGTGAAGACATAGCAGAGCAGAAGGTGCTGTTGGGCTCGCAACTATCTGAAGACCAGGAGAAAACCTTGATAAGGTTTTTATTCAACAACAAAGATGTTTTTGCATGGTCAGCCAATGATCTTTGTGGAGTAAATCGGGATGTTATTGAACATTCGCTCAATGTTGACCCATCCTTCAGACCCTGAAAGCAGAGGCTTCGGAAAATGTCTGATGACAAGGCCGAAGGGGCTCGCAATGAAGTAAAAAGACTCCTCAGTGCAGGAGTTATCAGAGAAGTGAAGTATCCAGAGTGGCTAGCTAACACTGTTATGGTGAAGAAGGCCAATGGCAAGTGGAGAATGTGTATTGATTTCACAGATCTCAATAAGGCTTGTCCGAAGGATGAATTCCCGCTGCCAAGGATAGACTCTTTAGTCGATGCAGCAGCTTCTTCAGAGCTCATGAGTCTCCTGGACTGCTACTCAGGCTATCATCAAATCTGGATGAAAAAGGAAGATGAGCCGAAGACTAGCTTCATAACCCCAAGTGGCACATATTGCTATCTTCGGATGCCTGAGGGGCTCAAAAATGCTGGAGGAAGTTTCAGCCGAATGACAGCGAAGGTTCTCCAGTCTCAGATAGGCAGAAATGTGTTGACTTATGTCGATGACATCATTGTAAAAAGCACGAAGCAAGAAAATCATATTGCTGATCTGCAGGAGACCTTCGCCAGCTTCAGACAAGCTGGTCTGAAGCTGAATCCAGAAAAATGCGTCTTCGGAGTAAAGAAGGGGAAATTCCTTGGATGCTTGGTTTCAACAAAGGGAATCGAAGCTAATCCAAATAAAATCGAAGCTATACTTCGAATGGAGCCACCAACCACAAGAAAGGGGGCTCAAAGATTGACAGGAAGGCTTGCATCTCTCAACAGATTTATATCCAGATCAGCAGAAAGAAACTTACCATTCTTCGAGGTGCTGAAGTCAGCTGAAGTCTTTCAATGGGGCCCAAGTCAACAAAAAGCCTTCGAAGAGCTGAAGCAATACTTAATAGATCTAACAACATTAACTCCACCAACGCCAGGGGCTCCTCTGTTGTTATATGTGGCAGCTTCGCACTCAGCAGTAAGTGCGGCACTTGTCCAGGAGAAGTTTGATGGACAAGTCAAGAAGCAGGTCCCAGTATATTTTGTATCTGAGGTCCTTAGTGTCTCAAAGAAAAATTATACAGAGCTGGAGAAGGTGTTGTATGCCGTTTTAATGGCATCCAGGAAGCTTCGGCATTATTTTCAGGCATACAACATTATTGTTCCTTCTTCGCAGCCGTTGAAGGATATCATGAGAAATAGAGAAGCCACTGGGCGTATTGGAAAATGGGCTGCGGAGCTCAATGAATTTTACATTGATTATGTGCATAGATCCTCAATCCAGTCTCAAGCATTGGCAGATTTCATTGCCGACTGGACGCCAGGGGCTCAGGACGAAGAAGCAAATAAAGATGCCGAAGTATGGACAGTGTTTTGTGATGGCTCTTGGGGAACCTTCGGAGCAGGTGCAGCTGCTGTGTTGGTCTCACCATCCAAGGTTAAAACTTGCTATGCAGCAAGACTTGACTTCAGCTGCACAAATAATATAACTGAGTACGAAGCCCTGCTCCTGGGTCTTCGGAAACTAAAGGCAATGGGAATCAGAAGGGCGATTCTTAAAACTGATTCCCAGGTTGTTTCGGGTCATATTGACAAAAGTTGCAAGGCTAAAGATCCGAAGCTTGAAAAATACTTAGACACGGTCCGAAGGATCGAGGCCTCCTTCGAAGGATTTTCTGTCAAGAATATTCCTCGAGGACAAAATGAGCATGCTGATTTACTAGCCAAGTCTGCAGCACAGGGACTGCCGTTACCTTCGGATGTCTTCTTCGAAACAATAAAGGCACCTTCAGTGGAGCTCCTTGAAAGAGCAGTCCTCAACATTTCTCCTGTTTACAGCGAAGATTGGAGAACTGAAATAATCTCTTACCTTCAGGGTAACTTCCTATCAGATGACGAAGCTTATAATAAAAGGATAGAGGCAAGAGCTCGTCCGTATGTCATGATAGAAGGGGAGTTATACAAGCATGGAGTTTGTGCCCCGCTGCTCAAGTGCTTGTCTAGGACCGAAGGTATAGAGCTAATGAAAGAAATACATGCAGGCCTGTGTGGATCCCACATCGGATCTAGGCCGTTACTTGGAAAAGTTTTCCGCCAAGGGTTTTATTGGCCGAAGGCAGCTTCGGATGCAGCCGAGTTAGTTCAAAAGTGCGAAGGTTGTCAAAAATGTGCAAGAGATCAAAAGCAACCTTCGTCTTTGACACAGCTGATACAACCCACCTGGCCATTGCAAAGGTGGGGCCTTGACTTGTTGGGTCCATTACCACCGGCCCAAGGGAATCTAAAATATGTTATAGTAGCTGTGGAGTATTTTTCCAAGTGGATTGAGGCGAAGCCATTAGCCACAATAACTTCGGCCACTGTCCAAAAGTTTTTCTGGCAGAGTATTGTCTGTCGCTTTGGGGTACCGAAGGCCATCACTGTAGATAACGGAACGCAGTTCGACTCCGAAGTTTTCAGAAATTTCTGTGATCAAATTGGAACGAAGATCCATTTTGCATCGGTCAGGCATCCGGAGTCGAATGGGCTTGTTGAAAGGGCCAACGGCATCATAATGACAGGGATAATGAAGTTAATCTTCAATCAACCAAGGGGAAAGTGGCCAGATCAGTTGACCAAAGTGGTGTGGAGCCACAATACAACAACATCAAGGTCTACAGGCTTTACCCCATTCAAATTATTATTCGGTGACGAAGCAATAACTCCGGAAGAAGCTAAAGCTGGGTCAATAAGGGTAGTAGCTTCGACAGAATCAAGTCCTGAAGATGATTGTCTTGTGGAAAAAGATGCTTTAGAAGGAATCAGACTTCAAGCCGTGGAAAACATCAATAAATACCAGGCTGAAACAGTTAAATGGTGAGATAGAAAGGTCCGACTAAAAAATATTGAGCTGGGACACTTGGTGCTTCGGAGAGTGGCCAACCCAGATACAGTCGGCAAGCTACAATTGAAATGGGAAGGGCCTTTCTTAGTAGCATCTTCGTCAAGGCCTGGTTCCTACAGATTGAAGGACATGGATGGCAACGAAATTCCAAGGTCTTGGAATGCGGACGAGCTTCGGCGATTTTATGTATAACTGGATGTAACTTTTTATGTTTTTTCTTTTCTTTTTCATGGCACCCTTTTCCTTTCTAAAGGGGGAGAAAGGTTTTTAATGGGGCCATCATCTGTAATTTCCTTTTTAGTTTTATAAGAGCAAAATCCCCCAAAGAATGTAAATGTAAAAGCTGAGAACGCACCATCGAGTGCCGAAACTGAAAAAAAAGAGAAGAAGCTCCAAAGACGTCCCTAAGGGGATGCAGAGCTCTGATTCCGCCGAAAGTAAAAGGTGAAGAAGCTCCAAAGACGTCCCTAAGGGGATGCAGAGCTTACAGCGAAAAGTCAACGCTGATACCGCCTAAGTAAAAGGCGAAGAAGCTCCAAAGACGTCCCTAAGGGGATGCAGAGCTTACAGCGAAAAGTCAACGCTGATACCGCCTAAGTAAAAGGCGAAGAAGCTCCAAAGACGTTCCTAAGGGAATGCAGAGCTTATACCGCCTAAGTAAAAGGCGAAGAAGCTCCAAAGTCGTTCCTAAGGGAATGCAGAGCTAATGTGTGGTTGGTTCTAAAGAAATAATGGCTGAGAGTGTGGCTTCGGACATATGTTTTGGACATTCATTCGCACATTACATTACATCATGGCATTTGCATGCATAAGCATTCATTCATAGCATTTATATACCAAAGTGGTTTTTTATGATTCGTTATATAAAAGAAAAGCTTCGGCAAAAAGGGGAAGTGGTTTTTTATGATTCGTTATGTAAAAGAAAAGCTTCGGCAAAAAGGAGAAGTGGTTTTTTATGATTCGTTATGTAAAAGAAAAGCTTCGGCAAAAAGGAGAAGTGGTTTTTTATGAATCGTTATGTAAAAGAAAAGCTTCGGCAAAAAGAAGAATTGGTCTCTTACGCTTCGTTGTGTACGAAAAGAAGGGAAGGTGTTTTTTCGCCCTCGGCTCAAAATATTGATTTCGTCCACATCAAAGCGCCTCAGTAGAAGGGTAAGAATATATTACAAGGTATGTACAAAGTTCCTTGAGAATAGTTTAATTGTATTTACAAAAGTTGTTACAAAAGTATTCTGAGTTTCTTCCTATAGTATACTTCTACTGATCTTCATTAAGCTTCAGCTTCGGTGACAGCTTCGGCGACACATCTTAAGCATCATCTTCACCTTCGTCATCCTACATAAATCCCATCGTGAGTAAAAATCAAGTGCAAAGGGGAAGGTAAGTACGAAGTGTCATTTCTTACTGGTTCAAGATGACTTCGAGCTTCGTCAGCAGCCTTCTCCCGCCCGCCTTTTGTCCATATCATTTTTATGAATCTATTTGAGATGCTTCGGGCGAGGTCAGGTATATCGTCCAGGATTGATGGAGACAGGGTGAAGTTGGGCCTGTTGACGATTTTCCCGTGCTCGCAGTCGGCCTTCAGGAACGCAGCAGCGGTACCCCGAGAAGCTACCCAGGCACAGAAGTCACCGTGCCCGGCTATAACTTCGTCAAGTTCTTCGATTTTAGCTTCAATATGATCGAAAGCTTGTGGTAAATTTTCCGCTGAAGGTTTAAATTTCCCGCTGCTGGCTCCAACAGAGTAAAATATCTTTTTTAATCGTTCAATACAATTATTGCTAAATTTCAAGCATTTGTCTTGAAGGCTTGTTAATGATTTCTTCAAGTCTGAGTTGGCCTGGACTTCGGCTTCAAGCTTCGAATTAAGCTCTAGCTTCTCTTGTTCAAATTGTTTTGATTGGCCGATAAGCTTTGAATTCAACTCTGATACTTTAGCTTCAGTCTCTGCCAGCAAGCCTTCGGTTGATTGGAGCTCGAAGTCTTTCTTTTCAATGTTAGCTGATTGTTCTTTTATCTTGCTCTCTAAATTTTCGATTATAGCTTCGTGTTTTTTGTCCTCCAAATCTTGCTGCATCCTCAGAGCTTTGCTCAGAAGCATGCTCTGCAAATAAACAACCTTTGTTAGGCATATTTCCATTATTAAAAACAATAGAAGTCAGAGAAAAGTTGTTTACCTTGAAGTTGGAATAAAATAAGCTGCCGACGATATGTTGTCGTCGGTAGCGGCTGATATCTGTCTCTAGCTTCGGAAAACCGATACTCTTTGATAGAGTACCGATGACCTTAGCTCCAGTTTGGTCTCGAATGCAGCCCAATTTTTCGTCATCAATGCCTCCAAATAGAAGGGCTCCTGGCTTGTAGCCGCAAGATTTGGCGTAGTCCTTAAGTTCTTCCATTTCGGCCTTCGACAGTTTTTGCCCAATTAAATTTTGAAATGTGTAAGCTTCGTCGTCCGAAGTATCTTCGGCCATTTCTTTCCCCTTCCCAGGCACTGTGGCCATGGTTTTTTCAGCAGCAACGGCAGTTTCTTCTGCAGCCATGTCTTCCAAAATTTTGTCAATGTCCTCAATAGTAGTTTCTAAGTTCACATCTTCGGCTGTAGCGGCTTCGGTAGCCGCGACCTCCAAAGGTGCGACTTCGACGTTTGTTGTGTCTTCAGCAGCTACCGTTTTCTGAATTGACGCCCTCGGCGGCGTCTTATCGATAACTTTGGTCACTGCAATAATTCTTTGCCGCTTTGGTTTGGTTATCTTCGTTTGTTCCGGCTCTTCCACCTTTCGAAAAAGCTTCATCAGTTCAGGCCCTAGTGGACTTAGCTTCGTGGGCACGGGTTCAGTCATTACCTTTAAAATTTCCTCCACGTCGCTGGTAGAAGGTGGTGTGGGGGTCCCCTCTTCTTCGGATAATTTTCGCTTCGGAGTTGATATTTTTCTTTTCTTGGGAATTTTCTTCTCTTTTGCTGGCCTTTCTTCACCCTTGTCCAGAGCTTCGGCCACTCTTTTTCTTTTTTGGCCCTCAGCACCCTTGTTCAGCCGTTCATAGTCAGTGTACTCGAAGCCCAGGGCATCAAGCACTCGGTTCAGCCTTCGCTTCGGACGGGCGCCGAAGGCCGCTGTCATTAGTTGATCTTCTTTTTTGGAATAATTCCCCAGAATTTCATTACACATCACCTCGACTGTGTCCAGCCACTCTTGGCAGGGCTTCTTAAAGTATTGCTTGAATTTGAAGTGATATGGAAGCCGGACAAGTTCCCCCTCCTTCTTCTCCCCCTTCAACTTTGGCATTTCCCATTCTTTTAGAGTAGGGAAGACTCTGAATGCCAAGAATTCTTGAACCAGATCTCTGGTACTGATATGTTCTGCAATAATTCCGAATTCATCCATTGCCTGTTGTGTTTGACCCTCTGGTGTCATGTTGCAGCGGGGTCGGGTTTCTCCGAAGATCAGCTCGAGTGGACTTTGCACAAGCTTCTTTTTGTCGTCATCAACCTTGACATAGAACCATTCTGATTTCCAGCCTGCTGGCCATTTGCTTCGGTAGCTGATCACAGGAAACTTTGCGGTTTTCCGGTAGGCAAAATTGTAGCAACCGAAGTTTTCATGTAGCCCATCTTTTCTGGCCTTTGTTTGATAATGTAACTCATGAACTCGGCAGAAACTGTCGGCAAATGGCTCCACCGCTTGGCTTCGGAGGGCCCAAATATAAACGCTAAGTCTAACGATAGCGTTAGGAGTTAGCTGGTGAAGATAGATACCAAACCTCTTCAGTATCTCCGCAATAATCTCGTGAAGAGGGAATCTCAGCCCAGCCTTTAAAAAGCTCTTGAAGATGACAATCTCGTCCTTCTCTGGCTTCGGGGTGGTTTCTTCTCCCCCGAAGCGAAGTAGCTTCTTCTGATTTTCATTAAAATAACCTGCTTTCACCATCTTGGAAAGATCCGCCTTCGAAACAGTTGATTTCCCGAAGTCCAAGTGACTGGGTTTGCTGGGCATGGCAATACGGTAGTCATCTTCGGGATCAGTCCCTTCAATGTTTTCTTCCTCTCCTTCGGCAGTTGTCGGGTTTGCTTCGGCAGCAGGCATTTCTTCCGCAATCACCAGTCCGGAACGCTGCATCGCTTCGGAAATGGGCACAGTATTCGAACCTTCGGCTTCGTCTCCCTCACGTGCAACTTTGGCAGTAGATCGCACTCTCGCCATTTGATTCTGAGTTTGGGGAAGTCAGATACTTTTTTCTTTTTTCTTTTCTCCCGAAGCCTTTTCTTTCTGACGAAGCAGACGTCGAGGTGGACCTTCGTTCGATTCTGAGAGTCAAGCTTCGGCTATGGTTAAAAATTTTGGCAGCAAAACAGTGCAAATAGCAATGAATGCTGTGGTAACTTCACACCTACCCGTCTGTTTATATAGTGCTGCAGGTAAGAAGGCGAAGCGGCAGCATTTTTACACCAAGCGGGCAGTCACTTGTACTCGCTGTGCAGTGGACCGCAAAGATCAAACAGTAACTCTGCAAGGTGGGCCTGGCACACGCTCGGAAGCCGGATCGTCTCTCCGCAACGAGCTTAGGGAAGGTGTTTTTTGGACCTTCGGCTTCCCGAAGCTGAAGAGGTTTTTTTCACGGGTCAAGCTCGTTACGAAGAACGATTTAGCACCGCGAAAGGGGCTACTGTTGGGGCCATGCTTCGGTGCGCCGAAGGTCTTACACGAAGAAGCAGCTTCGGCTGAAGTCGTCTCCAGGAGATGGCCGAAGGTTCCTTTTCATGGAGCTTCGGCATTACAAACCGACATAGAGATAGAATGACCTTTTTATCCATAGAGGTCTGAGTCAATGTTGTAAACTTTTGTAAGGGGCATAATTGTAATTTGTCACAGGCTGTGACCTGTGTCTATAAATAGATGAACAGTACCTCTGTACTGTTCACGCGAACCTGTCATTTGCCTTCGCATCACACTTGTATTCTCGCTTTCCTCAGGACCGAAGGTACATTTGTAATTTGAAATCATTTATATTCATTCATGTTAGTAAAAATGAAAATGATTCTATGATAACATTTAAATGTTTATTTCATACCTCATGATTTATATGAATATTTCGTTCCTCGTTATTATGTTTACGAAGGTACGCTCTTCGTAACCTTCGTCCGAAATCCTTTATATCCCGAAAGGATATAATGTGGTAGAGGACGAAGGACTTTAACACTTAACATTTTCTGTGTTGCCTTGTTCTTAACTCATAGCATTTGAGAACAAGCCCCCAACAAATACAAAATCTGTTGTTTGATATTTTTCAAATGACAAGTTAGTTATAAGCACCTTTTTGGCATTGAACTTTAGAAAATCACAATTAAATAATCACCAATTAACTTTCTATGGATTTTGGCGCAGAGATTTAGTATTACTGTTAGATCCCAACAAAAACGACCCTTAGGAAGAAACTCAACTCTAATGGTGAGGTGTAGTGTAAAGTGGCCCATTTTACACCACCCTTGTTATTTTTGTCTAAAGCTTAGCCCTTATAGTTTAAGCCTCAAATTCCTAAAACCAGCTAGGATAGCCAATGGCAACCCACTGCAATTTTTACAGAATTTTTGGAAATTATTAACCCACTGTCATAGTTCAAACCTACACTAAAAACCATAAGTAGAAATTAAAGAAAGGAAAATAAATACTGGTAATTAGTGTCACCCTAAAACCCTTATAACATTTTCCATTGAAATGTGTAAGAACAATGCAAATCCACTATGTTATCCTCAACAAACATCTAAACCTAGGAGTAATAAGCCTAAACCACTAAAAGCCCCGTATGACCCGGAAACCCTAAGTTTTTTCCTTAACTTAGTTTTCTTTTTGCATAATGTTATTAATCCTGCATAATTATAACATGCATGTTCATTGCATTCGATAGACTGTAATCTTGCTGACGGAGAGTACGTCCTCGTGCCGGAGCAAGGAGCTGCTCAGGAGGTAGCCCCAGACCCAGCACCAGAGCCTGCACCAGAGGACCTGCCTGCCCCTGCTTTGGAAGGCAAGCCTCGGTTTATGCATAACCCGTTATTTATGCTATTTTACTTCACTTAATGATTGTAGGATTGATTGTGCACTTAGGTGTAGGAGTTGATTGAAACCCTAATTGCATGAACTCAGGACTCCTTTTTGAGATGGATACTAGTATGCTAGGTCGAGTAGCTGCTTTACTAATTAGGGATCTCGGTAGAAGTCGAGTGATTTTTCTAGCACTCGCGCGAGGTCAGGAATTGGTTGTACCCACTTTCTTATCACATTGATAGTTGGTTGGTAGACACGGATCCATGGGGATACGTGGTCTATGAGGTAAAATGGGAATAAGGATTAACGTGCGGATACCTGTGTCAAGCGTTTGAATGTACTAAACACATACCGAGAAATATGGTAAATCGGTAAGCCTAGTACCTGAGTGAACCTGCCCGCAGACATATCCCCTCACGCGACCTGAGACGAGGTCTCCCATTCCGGTTATGGTGGGTACAAGTGCGGTCACTGCACGACGGCCAGTCGGGGTCAGTGAGGCATTGTACGCCAAGGCGGTGAGCCCTGATCTGTTGCCAGGGAATCGACGGGGACGGTTGATGTGTGTGGGGACGGAGTGCCTCGCCACGTCGTGTGTTTAGGTTTACCTTGCAAGGATAAAAACTCGATTCGAATCGTCTGCTTCTCGCAGCTAATGAGACTGCTTGATCCATTGTACTGCATTGAGTAACAAGTGGAACTGTGTTGAGATGATACAAGCTGTTGATTGCTAAAAATGCTTGCTACTATGTATGAGTAGATAGTACACTTTTAACCTTAAGAGAGTCACACTTAATTTTGACAAAGTTAAAATCTTGATTTAGAAACTTAGCTAGTGCTTTTTGGCAACCAAACCCCACAGCCAAACAGCTGCATGTCTAGAGGTAGAGGAGTAGACTCCTCACACCGGGTAAGTCTAGCTGAGTATTAGTATACTCAGCCTTGCTTGTGGCATAATTTTTTACAGGTTCTCTGGAGGACGTGGTTGCTGGAGTGACTTGGCCGTCCACCTTGCCACCAGGTTGGACTGTTGAGTGGGACCCTGCCTCGGCTGAGGAGGAGCATGAGGAGTGATGGGACAGGCTTCCCCATCTCTCTATTTATCTACCGTTAGTTTATTTCCGCTGCACTTCGAAACAATGATGGTCACTTTTGCAAAAACTCCGATGATGATGATGATGATGTAATAATTTAATACTCTGACATGTATGGTTTTATGCTTTATTGTATTTGCTCTGTGACTCACCATCGAGTGAGATTGTGGTACTTGATCCTGTCAGTGGCCGTGTCGGACTAGATCCGAGGGATTGACGGGTTATTCCCATTTAAGTGTGGTCTAGCCTCTAAGGCAGGGCTTGGGCACTTAAGTTGGAATAATTCGGGCAGTTCCGCCACACGAAGCAACAAAAAAGTTTAGGATAAATTGAACTCAACTGTTGCAATATAGAAGCTCATTCTACATTTTATTATTTATATTTTAAATTTTAGGAGAGCCTTTAGTGGCGCTCCATAAAATCAAGAGCGGTAAGAGGGATCGAGCTCCGCCCGCCCAGCGCTGAATCCGTCTCTAGGTATTTTCATAATAATTGCATAGTATTATACAACCACAGTTTTGAGAAACATTGTTGCCAAAGAGGCTTTCATTAGGTGCAAGTGTATAATCGAAGCTTTTGGTTTGTTAAATCTACATCCAACTATATATCATATTTAGCACTTACATCCTTCCACCACCACCACGTTTATCTTTATAAAAAAATATCTAACAAACCACGCTTACATGTACAGTAATGGTTGTTTGCACAACAATAGTTGCCGATGGATGTACATCCTCGTAATAAATGATAGAAGATTTTTTCTATTATTATTTATTGTGTTTTTACTGTTGTGGAAAAAAATGTGGAGCATGTCTTCTATGTCTTGCCTATGTTTTCGTTGTTAATATGAGAGTTTGAGATGTGAATCTATTATTTGTGGCGACGTCGTTATTCAACTTGTTATCATCCTAATATTGTTGTGGGTTCTATATAGACTAACTTTTTGTCAAGCCAACAGATCAATGTCTTGCAAAACAGCCCTACAAATGTCACCCTATTTAAGAGCATCTCCAAGAGACTATTTCTTTTTTGCTTTTTATTTGACTCTCTATTTATCTTTTCATAAAGATTACATTTTATATGTAGCATCTCACTCTAACAGATTATGTATCTAGTTTTGCTAGTCAGATGGCTAGATAGATTTAGCTAGTGAGAGAGCTAATTCGGAGAGTCAGATAGCTTGACGAGTCAAATATCTAGTATGTTGGAGAGTTATTTTGTTGTTGAATAACCAAAATTTAGCTTGACGAGTCATTTAATTAGTCTCTTGGACATGCTCTAACCACTCATTGATATGCACAATCATGTCTTAAACAACTTATATTCCAATACGAAGAAAGTAGTTAGTTTTATAATTAAAATATATTTAATATTTATAATAGCCATTCAAACCTTCAATACGATGGTACTAAACTTTAGCGAGAGAAACCAATAAAAACAACCTCATGTTACACTTAGGTGATGTTTGGTTCAGACATTGTCAAGGGAATGATAATAAGATCTCTTACCGGCGGTAATGGTTACTAGGTATAATTGGATTGGATAGTAGTACATAGTATTACTAGAAAGAGCACAACCAAACAAAATTATCGATATCCATTAACCCATGTAATCTATTTACGTTACATTTCGGCGAACCAAACACCACCTTAATTCCGATGTGGCACCAGACATGGTGGCGCGACAAGTGAAGTCACGTCACCGTTTAATGCATTGTTTAGCGGTGCCAAAGAGATTGATGCAGTCAAACGAATTAGTTCCAAAAGTAATTTTCGGCGATGCGATGCTATATTCAGAAATATTATTAAAAAGTAAAGAAAACGCAAGAACAGTGGTCGGCGCGCGCTCCCACACGGCACGGCACCAAAAGAATATCCAACGCATCAAGCGACCTCTCGGAACATGTAACAGGAATATTCGCTGTCGCTGCGAATCGAAAATCAGGTCGTACGTAACCAGACGAAAGTCAGGTAAAGAAAAAAAAAAGAAACATGAGGAGGACGGCAGTATCCAAAGCAGGGAGCAAGTAGACAGAGATAGGCTACTCCTACTACTGATTCTTGCTGCCAGTCTACACCAATCCAGTGCCATCCCAAATGAAAGCAAGGTTCGCATCCTTTTTCTGATTCTTGCTGCCAGAGAATATGCCATTGCCGCTCCATCCCGACAGATGGGCCCGACCTACTACAATCATGCATGGTCCGTCGCGGCGTCGCCCTCGAACGGTTCCGCGCATGGGCATGGCGATATATCCCCGTTCGTCCCCCCGCCGCCAGGCTCCGGAGTCTACTCCGTAGTCCAGCCAACCCCGGTCGAGTGCCACCCACTCCACGGCGCCGAACCGCAGAGCGCAGATAATGTAGGGGGCGTTTGGTTGCCTTCTCCGGTGGTGCAGCTGCATCTACACATGCAAAAAGTAGTGTTTGTTTGGTTCGTTGTATCGCACGAGACAGGCTAGCACGGAACTTAAAGCGCCGCGAGCCAGGCCCGGCAGAAACGCATCGCGCGGCCGCACGCGCGCGGCCAGGCTCCGCTCAGCCAGCTCTTTACTCGTGCACGCATATCGAGACACGTTTTTAATTGGTTTTTTCATTATATCGTCTAATTAAAAGATTTAATCACCGAACCGATTTCATATCCGCGTTCCTGACATTTTTGCGAACGAAACTAGACCACTCATACTATATATATTTCAAATAAAAAAATTACGTGATTAAGATTAATATATAATTAGTGTATATTAACATGTAATTAGTATCTATTAAGCAATTTACCATATAATTAGTGTCTATTAATAGATTTTTTAATTTATTTAACAATTTTTTTAACTCATGCACCATGTACTCATGCAAGCAACCAAACAACATCTCTTGTGAACCAGACTGGCCACATACACACAACCAAACACGCTATACTGCATGCACTCAGCCAGTCCAGTCTGAGCCAGGCTCACTAGATACGAGCCAGGCTCACCCATACAAGTAACCAAACGCCCCCGTAGAGTGCGCCACGCCGTGACGGCGCGGATGAGAAAGGCTCCAAGGGCGTGTTTGCCGCCATGGCCCAGCAGGCTGGCTGCGCTCCCGGGCTGCAGCTCCTGTATTTGTGTCGCCTGGCTGGCTCGAGAGCCAGGCTGTGCGCGTGCAAATTGAGCCTCTCAGCCTGGCTCTACAGAAACGAGCTCGAGGTCCGTTTCCTGGGAGCCTGGCTGCTCGTGGCGTAAGGATTCCGCATTTAGTTAGTTTTGGTCTTCTAGCCTGGCTGCATATTGGGTGACAAACACCAGCTCGTCTGAGCCAGGCTCATATGGTACAAGTGCGCAAACAAAGTGAGTTGCAGTAGCCGGGACAGGCTAGCCTCAGCCTGGTCCAATTGAACGGGCCGAGCTGGCCAGCGACAGGGTCACAAACACGCCCCAAACCTCTCTGTTTCGGGCTCTCCGTCCCCGGCGTCCAATACCCATACTCTCCCCAGGTTGTGTGCTGCCACACCCACACTCAACTATATACGGAAACCGCCGGCGCCTGGCCCCTAGGACCTAGTCACAGACCCTTGTTCTTTCTTCGACGCGCCCCCGGGCATGGCGAACCGCAGTGTTGCCATGGGCGTGGCCCTCGCGTTCGTGGCCATGACCGCGCTCTGTTGCGCGCCGGGCGCCGCGGAGTTGCCCAGGCTGGACCACCCGGCCAGGAGCGACGGATCGCTGAAGCTGCTCGTCGTCGGGGACTGGGGACGCAAGGGGACTCACAACCAGTCCCGGGTCGCCGACCAGGTAACGGCAGCGCCATCTTATACATTCCTAGTTCCGAACTTCCGATTACTGCAAGTTAGTGTGTTCAAACACCTTGGCCTTCAACGCCGTTACTGTTCATCCAAGTAGAACATCTGTTTGCTTCGGCTTATGCCGATTCATCTTTGTTTAGCACCCGAAACGGCCGTCTGCCGAGATTGTTCTCCTTTCATCTCTTCGTGCGTCGATATGTACGATGGATCAGGCTAGTATTCTAGCGACAATGCAGAGTCCGGTCAGTTTGCACATCATTAAACCAATTTTGACTATTCATGTTAAAAAATTGGCAGCTCGACACTCACTTGACAAACACATGCTGCCTCCAAACTAATCAGCAGTCAAATATTCCGTTCATTTTTTTTACATGCCATATCTTACCTTCATATTTCTATCTTTGACCAACCACTTTAAAAACAGATCATATGGGCTGACAACATGAGGTTTAAGGTTTTAGATACAGTGTGAGAAATACTTTCATAATATATATTTTACATGTTGTGAAAATTATATAGATTTTTTTAAAAAAAACAATGTTGAAGTTCAGAATATTTGACTTAGGATCTAACTAATATGTTTGGCCTGAGAAATTTGCAATCGATTCTTATGTAGATGGGAAGGGTCGGGAAGAAGCTCGATATCGACTTTGTTATATCCACCGGGGACAACTTCTACAAGAACGGCCTCAAGGGCGTGCGCGACCAGGCATTTGAAGAATCGTTCATGGATATCTACACAGCTCAAAGCTTACAGAAGCCATGGTACTCAGGTATAATCTCCCACGTTCTTCCACCACGCATTTGCCCTTGGTTATTACCCATTTGGCATGAACAGCCGGTGACGAAATCTGTGCGAACTAAGACTGCAGCTATCCCTTTTCAGTTCTAGGAAATCATGATTACAGGGGCAATGCGCTCGCACAGCTTAGCCCAGTCTTGAGGAAGATCGACGACCGATTCATTTGCATGAGATCGTTCATCGTTAACGCAGGTATATAACAGAAAAAACGTAATTTATTTGAACCTGGAGAGGATTACTGATATCCTAATTAAAACTGCAACAAGGCAAGCAAGGCTGAAATGTGTGTGGCATTTTCATTCCTAATCTTTGCCAGAACTTGTGGACTTCTTCTTTGTCGACACCACTCCGTTCCAACTGGAGTATTGGACTCACCCTGGCAAGCATCGTTATGACTGGAGAGGGGTGGCGCCTCGAGGCAAGTACATAGCCAATTTGCTGAAGGTGCGCACTCCGAACACAGCCATGTCAGTGCGGGTGAAAGGAAGCTCGTTTTATAGAACCTTTTTTTTGTTGTTCTGCGATGCAGGATCTGGATGTGGCTATGAAGAAATCAACTGCAAGGTGGAAGATTGTGGTTGGGCATCACACCATGAGGAGTGTGAGTGAGCACGGGGACACCGAGGAGCTTCTGGAATTACTACTTCCAGTCCTCAAGGTTACATTTCAGAAGCTATCTCAATCGGTTTCAACTTTCAGAAAGGTCCATAATAATAACACTGTTTCTGTGGGAAAAAAATCCACACCATTCAGGACAATGGCGTCGACTTCTACATCAATGGACACGATCACTGCCTGGAGCACATTAGCAGCAGAGACAGGTACAAGCACCATACGATACAGAGATGAATTCAAGTAACTTTCAGTCCGTTTCCAACCCACTGAACCTTGTGAAATTGCTTCTTCTGTTTCAGTCCACTCCAGTATTTCACGAGCGGAGGCGGTTCCAAGGCATGGAGAGGAGTCTTCCATCCAAACAAGGACAAGCTCCGGTTCTTCTACGACGGGCAAGGGTTCATGTCCCTCCAGCTGAACCAAGACCAGGCTCACTTCATCTTTTACGACGTTTCCGGGAACATACTGTACCGATGGAGCTCGAGACATCCCCAGTCCTCCACCTATCTCCATGAGGAATAAATTGGATTGATTTTGCGCCATTGATATGTACAAAACACCGCCTGTCAACTGTCATGTATGTGAAATGATGAGTGTTAGACGCAAAGAATGTTATACACCAGTTAGGTTAAATCATCTGGTTCAGTGGTTCATGATGGATCTAAGAATGCGACGATTATATCATAGATACGTAGTGAAGAACGGAAAGATTTATGAGCAAACCTCAAAGTCTAACCAATTATGCTTAGGCGACAAAAAAATGGCTAGTTTCCACGTAAACTAGCCAATCAACCGTCGAAGTTCTCAATCAGAGGGACTATTAACTATGTGCAAAGCGAGCCGAGCCAAGTCTTTCTCTAGCTCGTTGGAGCAGTGAGCCGAGACGATCCGGCTCTCGTGAGCCGCTTCGCAAGTGTGCCAAATTAATTAGTCTATAAAATAACAATGGATATTGAATAATTCTATAGATAATCGACTTGTTTATTAGATTTTGATGATAAATATATAATAATTCATAATTTAAATTATCTATAATATTGAATAATGATTTTATATTCTCTATATATATATATATTTTAAAATTACTTTACAATATAAAAATATTTATCAACGTGTGGCTCACGGGCTGAGCCGAGTTAGTTCACGGGCCAACTTTAAGCTGAGCCGAACCTCATTCTTGAGATCGTGCAATGAACGAGCTGAGCCGACCTCTGCTTGACTCGTTTCTAGCCCTACGGACAAAGACGTCACCAGATTGTTCTATTGATAAAACTTAGTTGGCTAGAAGAGGTAACTAGTCTATAAAAAATGTTCTAAACTTATAATTACAACTATAGCCAATATATTTCAATATATAGAAGCTTTCTCTAGGCTATCTTTTAGTCAAACTAGATATGTACAAAGAATATAAGCTACTCACAAAACAAGAGAAACAACTTAAATACTAGTTTTATGCATAGGGTTCAGTTGCTTGTTGATTATCTACATCCTCATTTTGACAAGTCTATATTAGGTGATTCCCACGCTAATTAGCATAATTGAAGCATATAATAAGGGCAATATAGGAATCATTCTAGAGCGACACTCCAACAAACCACTATTCCACTATGGTTGCTCTTCGTAAATCTTCCGTAGAGAATAAGCACAATAACCCATCATAAGAACGATCGAAGCTTGCGACAATCTCGAATAGCCGCTCAACGACCCCAATAATCCCCAAGCCATCTAGGTGATGACACTCATCAAAAGTAATTGGTGTTGAATCATTGCAGACATGCAGCCTAGTCGTGTGCAATAGTGTCGGCGTTCCGAGACCGGGGGGTCCCTGAGGCGACGAGTGAATGTCGCCGCGTGCCCCAGCCCAGATGGGTCGAGCGCGAGGCCGAGCGCGAAGGGGGGAGAGCGAGGCGACCGGAGACCGGCGTGAGAGAGGTGGGAATCCCGCGGCCTTCGTGTTCGTCCCGCGCCCAGGTCGGGTGCGCTTGCAGTAGGGGGTTACAAGCGTCCACGCGGGAGAGGGAGCGAGCGGCCTCCAGCGAGCGCCTGTCTCGTCCTCGTCCCCGCGCGGCCAACCTTCTCTAAGAGGGCCCTGGTCCTTCCTTTTATAGGCGTAAGGAGAGGATCCAGGTGTACAATGGGGGTGTAGCAGAGTGCTACGTGTCTAGCGGAGGAGAGCTAGCGCCCTAAGTACATGCCGTTGTGGCAGCCGGAGAGATTTTGGCACCCAGCTGGTGTGATGTCGTGGCCGTCGGAGGAACGATGGAGCCTGGCGAAGGGACAGCTGTCGGAGCGGTTGAATCCTTGCTGACGTCCTCTTGCTTCCGTAAGGGGGCTGAGAGCCGCCGTCGTCACAGAGTATGTAGGGCGCCATCATTGCCTATCTGGCGGGGTGAGCCAGATGGGACGCCGGTCTTGTTCCCTGCGGCCCGAGTCAGCTCGGGGTAGGGTGATGATGGCGCCTCCCGTTGACGTGGCTAGTCTACGCCCTAGGTTGGGCGATGTGGAAGCTCCTCCGAAGCCGAGGTCGAGTCTGTCTTCCGTGGCCGAGGTCGGGTCCGAGCCCCAGGTTCGGGCGAGGCGGAGATCGTCGGCTGGTGCCTGGGCGGAGTCCAAGCCCTGGGGTCGGGCGAAGCGGAGTTCGTCGTCTTCTGGGGCCGAGCCCAAGTCCGAGCCCTGGGTCGGGCGAGGCGGAGATCGTCGTCTTCTGGGACTTAGCCCGAGTCCGAGCCCTGGGTCGGGCGGAGTTTGCCGTCTTCCAGGACTTAGCCCGAGTCCGAGCCTTGGGTCGGGCGGAGTTCGCCGTCTTCCGGGACTTAGCCCGAGTCCGAGCCCTGGGTCGGGCGGAGTTCGCCGTCTTCCGGGACTTAGCCCGAGTCCGAGCCCTGGGTCGGGCGGAGTTCGCCATCTTCCGGGACTTAGCCCGAGTCCGAGCCCTGGGTCGGGCGGAGTTTGCCGTCTTCCGGGACTTAGCCCGAGTCCGAGCCCTGGGTCGGGCGAAGCGGAGCTTCCTATGGTGCCTTCGGCAGGGCCTGACTGCCTGTCAATCTTACTCTGTCAAGTGGCACCGCAGTCGGAGTGGCGCAGGCAGCGCTGTCCTTCTGTCAGGCCGGTCAGTGGAGCGGCGAAGTGACGGCGGTCACTTCGGCTCTGCCGGTTGGGGGGCGTGCGTCAGGATAAAGGTGTCAGGCCACCTTTGCATTAAATGCTCCTGCGATTTGGTCGGTCGGTGCGGCGATTTGGTCAGGGTTGCTTCTTGGCGAAGGCAGGGCCTCGGGCGAGCCAGAAACAGGTTCGCCGCTGAAGGGGGGCCTCGGGCGAGACGGAAATCCTCCGGGGTCGGCTGCCCTTGTCCGAGGCTAGGCTCGGGTGAGGCGTGATCGAGTCCCTTGACTGGACTGATCCCTGACTTAATCGCACCCATCAAGCCTTTGCAGCTTTGTGCTGATGGGGGTTACCAGCTGAGAATTAGGAGCCTTGAGGGTACCCCTAATTATGGTCCCCGACAGTAGCCCCCGAGCCTCGAAGGGAGTGTTTGCACTCGCTTGGAGGCTTTCGTCGCACTTTTTTGCAAGGGGACCAGCCTTTCTCGGTTGTGCTTTGTTCCGGTGGGTGCGCGCGAGCGCACCCGCCGGGTGTAGCCCCCGAGGCCTCGGAGGAGTGGTTTCACTCCTTCGAGGTCTTAATGCCTCACGTAGTGCTTCGGCTGGTCTGGTCGTTCCCTCATGCGAGCTAGCCGTAGCCCAGGTGCACGGTCGGGTCCCAAGTTCTCGGGCTGGTATGTTGACGCTGTCAACGGTTCGGCCGGAGCCGGGTTTGTGGGAGCAGCCCCCAAGCCTCTGCACAGAGCGAAAGGGCGGTCAGGGGTAGACTCGGCTTTTTTACATACGCCCCTGCGTCGCCTTTCCGCAAGGAGGAGGGGGAAAGCGCCATGTTGCCCTCGATGGGTGCCGAACATGGTGTCTCCGATGAGCTGCAAGCGGGTAATCCGAGTGGACGTCTGTGCCCCGTTCGTTAGGGGTCGGCTAGGGGCCCAGAGGCACGCCCAAAAGTACCTGCAGGTGATCTGCCGGACCCGGTCCCCTGGCGACAGGGTCCGAGGGCTCGATGCCTCCCTCTGATGGGATTCCGTTACAAGATCGCTCCCGCTGGTCTCGGAAATGTCCTAGGGTACCTCGGGAGCGCAGCCCGAGCCTTGGTTATGTATCGAACGTACCCATGGTCATCCCTCGCTCGGCGTCTGAGGCGGCTGTGAACCCTTCGGGGGCCAGCCTTCGAACCCCTGATCAGTAATGGGCGCGGAGCCCGAGTAGCCTGAGGCGGCCGTGGAACCCTTTCGAGGGGCCGGCCTTCGAACCCCTGACCAGTAGTGGGTGTAGGGCCCACGCGATCTGAGGCGGCTGTCGAACCCTTCCGGGGGGCCAGCCTTCGAACCTCTGATCAGTAGGGGGGCTCGGAGCCTGGTTCCTTCTCGGGGAAGGATCCTTTTCGGGGTATCCCCCTTTCCCGGTCCCTGTTGCAAGAGAGAGAAAGAGGAAAAACGGAAAAGGATACAAAATCGAACGGTGCGGCGTACCTTTTTTGACGCGGTCATTACGGCGAAGGCGAGGCGTCGCTCGCTTCTCCTGCCAGAGGCGCCGCGTGTCCTGCCACGGAGTTGATGCAACGGGGCGAGTAGTTCGCAGGGTAGCCGTTGCGCGTGCGTGAGCCGTTCGAGGAACAGGTCACGGGCGCGTTGTCTTCACGCCGTGAGAGAGGGTTCTCTCGCTGCCCCCGGATGGGACGTAAGCTTGGCTGACGACGTGACCGCTGCACCTGCCCGCCTGCCACCGCCATTACTGCCGGCCCGTCTTCGGCCGTATTGACCGTTGCGCCAGGCTGGAGCCGCTGGGTCGTGCGCTGGGTGGCCTCAAATCGCGGTATTGGTTCCGCAGTCGAGGAGGCGCGGTGGTGGCGCAGGTGGCGATGCAGTTACTCACACGTAGCAACCGGCGCACCGGCTGCATGACGCGTGGGCCTGGGCCTCCATGCTAGGCGTGTTGGGAGTCGGAGAAGTGCGCCCACTTGGCGCGGTTGCATGCCGCCTGCACGGCTGCCCACCCTTTCGCCCGTTGGTCTGGGCAAAAGTGGAGAGTCGCTTGTAACCGCTGGGTGGTTGTACGCACCGCGCACGGCGGTTTGGCCTCTTCTACTCTGAGCCGGCTTGCATGACGCGTGGGACCCAGCCCCCGCGCCGTAGGGGAGGACCTTGGAGTGTGTTGGAGAAGACTCAGCCCGTGACGGCTGGGGACGCGAGTAGGGAGAACTGCCCTTAAAAGGAGGGTGACCCCCTTGGAAGGCGACCATGTCTTCGCGCTCCCTTATGCATCGTGTCTTTCCACCTTCCAAGCCCCCGGATGGGGGAGATCCGCCGTCTTTCTGCCTCGTCGTTGGGGGAACACAACTCCGTGGGAGTTGGCACCTTTCAGCCATCGTTCGGCTTCAAGGATTTTCATCACACAGCCCGGTTGCACCCCTCCGCTGGTGGTCACCCAAGACGGTGACCTCCAGCCCCTGGATGGGGAGAGGCAAACCGGGTTGTGATCTTGGTCCCGCCCTCAGCCTCGAGGGTGTTCGTCATCCTCGCTGGGGCGGGGAGCGGGCTGAGCCGGAGCTCTACCTCCCGCGCGGGTTCGTGGGTCACCCTCTCCTGCGGTGTTCGAGGGAGAGGGCGCTCGCTGGCCCTGCGGGCGGGCCGAACTTCGACAACGCGGGGCCGGTCGACGGCAGGCGTCGTCAGCCCTAGCGCGTCGGGCTCGTCGGGTTGGCCCCCGGTGCCCCCTCCCGCCGGAAGGCGGCTGCCGCGCCGTGTGCACGGGAGGACCGCCCAAGATGTCGCGCGCTGCTAGGGCGGCGTTCGTGTTCTGGGGCGGTCCCGCCTTTGCACCGGTACGGCGCCTCCGCGGGGAGGTCGGTGCCCTGCTCGTCCGGGAGGATCCGAGCGGGGATCTGCCGGCGGGCTGACGGCCCCTGTCGTTGGTGCCGAGGCGGAGGCGGCTCGAGAAGTCCCCGTCGCCGACGAGATCACCGCCACCATCCGCGCTCCGGGCCTCTAGCTCTTTGTACTTGTCCTCGCCCCTCAAGCGTTGGCGTGGGCGAGGGCAAGGTTGCAGCAGCATTCACCCTGAGGCCATCGCCGCTGCAGTCTGGCCACCCGTAGAGGGGGTTGTTGTCGCTGCTGCTGGAGCGGGCGAAGGCGAGCCGTCCGTCGGTCTTCTGTTGCTCCGCAGGCCCCCCCGCATTGAGTGGGGTTGTTCGTACCTGCGGAGGTGGAACCAGAGTTCCGTTTGTAATGGCACTTTGAATGCCAGTATTTTTGTTCATTGTGGCTGTCGGGGCCTGAACATGTATGTATTTTCGGCACGGAGCCATGTTTTTTCCTCATTTCCGAGCACTAAGACTCGCCTGTTGGTTGTCTGAACCGCTTCACCAAGCGTGAGTCGCCCCGTGTAAAGGTGACGAGTGAGGTATCCGTATCCTGGAGGCGTAGGAGTCCCTCGGCTCGGTCAGCCTTATTGTCCGAGGCTTCTCTAGCTTAATTAAAGGAACCCCTCGGCCGCTCTTCGACGAGCCGAGGCCAGGGGTAGTGGCGTCAACATGAACAGAGGCAGAGTTGGCTCGAAAAGAAAAACCTGGTTGGCCGGAGCCTGGCCGGGTCGTCCATTAGCGAGACCGACGCCGGAATTGACCAGCCGAGGCCTCGGGTTGGGCTGACGTCCTTGGAGGACAGCTGGCCGAGGCCCCGGTGTGACCGGCTGAGCTGCCTGCTCGGGCCGGATTCCCGAGAAGACCCTGGTAGCGATGGCCCGGGCGTGGCGATGACGTCGTCCTTCAGAGTGGAGATCTTCGGACCGCGTCGCCGTCCGAGGCTAGGTCGGACCTCGCCGAAGGTGTCGTCGATGCCGAGGGTGTTGCTGCTCCCTTCAGCCGTCAAGATCCGAGCCTGCGGGATCAGATTGTCTTGTAGCGTGTGTTCCCTGTGGCCGCCGAGGCCAAAACACACCCTCGCCGTGTTGTAAAGCCACGTCTCCTTTCCTCTTGTTTTGAGTATTTGGACCCTTTTGTTGGTAACAGAAATGTTTGTGCGAGCGAGAGTTGCTTCTCGCGGAAGGTGATGAGTGAGGTATCTGTATCCCGGGGGCGTAGGAGTCCCTCGGCTCGGTCAGCCTTGCCGCTTACGCGCACTCTTACCCGTCCATGGGGCTCTGTTCCCGACGCAGTCGAGAAGGCTCGAGAAATCGCTTCGGCAGAAGAGCTTCCGAACGTGAAGACTTGTTCGGTCCGCGGGATCACTTATCCGAACGTGAGTTACTTATCGCAGAAGGCGATGAGTGAGGTATCCGTATCCCGGAGGCGTAGGAGTCCCTCGGCTCGGTCAGCCTTGGCTGCTTACGTGTACTCCGTCGTTTTCAGGATCCACTTTCGAAGTAGTTAAACAGCCCGAAAGAACTTCTGGCAGAAAAGATCTTTTTTCGAGGAAAATTTCGACGCAGAGGGGGTTCCCCCCTTTTAGCCCCCGAGGGAGGGTCAGGCTTTGTCGAGGCGAGGCCGACCCTTCCTTGACGACTAAACTTTCACTGGGTGCGAGGTATATGAACAACTTGAAAACATCTTAAGGGTAGAAGCGACGTAGCTGTTGGATGTTCCAAGCATTGTCGTAGACCTCGCCTTGACTGTTGGCCAGCTTGTACGTTTCGGGCTTCAGAACTCTGGCGATGACGAACGGCCCCTCCCAGGGAGGCGTGAACTTGTGCCGCCCTCGGGCGTCTTGTCGCAGCCGAAGCACCAGGTCGCCCACCTGGAGGTCTCAGGACCGGACCCCTCGGGCGTGGTAGCGTCGCAGGGACTGCTGGTATCGCGCCGAGTGTAGTAAGGCCTTGTCCCGAGCCTCCTCCAGCTGGTCCAGCGAGTCTTCTCGGCTAGCTTGGTTGCTTTGGTCGGTGTAGGCCCTCGCCCTCGGGGAGCCGTATTCCAGGTCTGTGGGCAAGACAGCCTCGGCCCCGTAGACTAGGAAGAACGGCGTGAAGCCCGTGGCTCGGCTTGGCATTGTCCTTAGACTCCAGACCACCGAGGGGAGTTCCTTCATCCATCGCTTGCCGAACTTGTTGAGGTCGTTGTAGATCCGAGGCTTGAGCCCTTGTAGAATCATGCCGTTGGCACGCTCTACTTGCCCATTTGACATGGGGTGAGCCACGGCGGCCTAGTCCACCCGGATGTGATGATCCTCGCAGAAGTCCAGGAACTTTCTGCCGGTGAACTGGGTGCCGTTGTCGGTGATGATGGAGTTCGGGACCCCAAAGCGATGGATGATGTTGGTGAAGAACGCCACCGCCTGCTCGGACCTGATGCTGTTTAGGGGTCGGACCTCGATCCACTTGGAGAATTTGTCGATGGCGACCAAAAGGTGCGTGTAGCCCCCGGGTGCCTTCTGCAAGGGGCCGACGAGGTCCAGACCCCACACAGCAAAAGGCCAGGTGACAGGTATCGTCTGCAGAGCCTGAGCGGGCAGGTGGGTCTGCCTTGCGTAGAACTGACACCCTTCGCAGGTGCGAACAATTCTAGTGGCGTCGGCCACCGCCGTCGGCCACCGCCGTCGATCAGTAGAAGCCTTGCCGGAAAGCATTCCCGACAAGGGCTCGAGGCACTGCGTGATGGCTGCAAGCCCCCGAGTGTATCTCTCGCAGGAGTTCCTGACCTTCGGCGATGGAGATGCACCGCTGGAGGATGCCGGAGGGGCTGCGGTGGTAGAGCTCCTTCTCATCTCCCAGCAAGACGAACGACTTGACGCGCCGCGCCACCCGCCGAGCTTCGGCTCGGTCGGAGGGTAGCTCTCCTCGGTGGAGATATTGCAGGTACGGGGTCTGCCAGTTTTGATCAGGCGTGACCCCGCTTTGCTCCCCCTCGACATGCAGCGCCTCGCCCTCGGGGGTCGAGGGTACCTCGGGTTGAGTCGAGGATGCCTCGGGCCGAGCCGAGGGTGCCTCGGGATGATCCGAGGATACCTTGGGCTGGGCCGAGGGTGCCTCGGGCTGAGCCGAGGGTGCCTCGGGCTCGGGCGCGTCGTCGATCTTGACGGAGGGTTGATGCAGATCCCGGGAGAAGACGTCCGAGGGAACCGTCGTTCGCCCCGAGGCTATTTTAGCCAGCTCGTCCACAGTCTCGTTGTAGCGCCGAGCGATGTGGTTGAGCTCGAGCCCGTAGAACTTGTCTTCCAGGCGCCGAACCTCATCGCAGTAGGCCTCCATCTTCGGGTCGCGGCAGTGGGAGTTCTTCATGACTTGGTCGATGACGAGCTGCGAGTCACCGCGAGCGTCGAGGCGTCGGACCCCTAGCTCGATGGCGATCCGTAACCCGTTGACCAGAGCTTCGTACTCAGCCACATTGTTGGATGCCAGGAAATGGAGGCGTAGCACGTAGCGTAGGTGCTTCCCGAGGGGCGAGATGAAGAGCAGGCCTGCGCCGACTCCTGTCTTCATCAGCGACCCGTCGAAGAACATGGTCCAGAGCTCCGGTTGGATCGGAGCCGTCGGTAGCTGGGTGTCGACCCATTCAGCTACGAAGTCCGCCAAGACCTGGGACTTGATGGCCTTCCGAGGAGCGAACGAGATCGTCTCGCCCATGATTTCCACCGCCCACTTTGCAATCCTACCCGAGGCCTCTCGGCACTGGATGATCTCCCCCAGGGGGAAGGATGACACCATAGTTACCGGATGAGACTCGAAGTAGTGTCGCAGCTTTCGCCGCGTCAGGATCACCGCGTACAACAGCTTCTAAACTTATGGGTAGCGGATCTTGGTTTCGGATAGCACCTCACTGACGAAGTAGACTGGCCTCTGAACGGGCAACGCATGCCCCTCTTCTTGCCTCTCGACCACAATCGCGGCGCTAACCACCTGAGTGGTCGCGGCGACGTAGACCAGGAGGGCTTCTCTGGCAGCTGGGGGCACCAAGATAGGCGCCTTTGTGAGGAGCGCCTTCAGGTTCCCGAGGGCTTCCTCGGCCTCAGGGGTCCAAGTGAAGCACTCGGCCTTCCTTAAGAGGCGGTACAGAGGTAGACCTCTTTCGCCGAGGCGTGAGATGAAGCGGCTCAGAGCCGCGAGGCATCCCATGACCCTCTGTACGCCTTTCAAGTCCTTGATGGGCCCCATGCTGGTGATAGCTGCGATCTTCTCCGGGTTGGCTTCGATGCCCCACTCAGAGACGATGAACCCCAAGAGCATGCCTCGGGGTACTCCGAAAACACACTTTTCGGGATTGAGCTTGAAGCCTTTCGCTTTGAGACATCGGAATGTCGCTTCAAGGTCGGAAAGGAGGTCGAAGGCTTTCCTCGTCTTGACTATGATGTCATCAACATAGGCCTCGACCGTGCGGCCAATGTGTTCGCTGAACACATGGTTCATGCACCACTGGTACGTCGCGCCCGCATTCCTCAAGCCGAACGGCATGGTGACATAGCAGTACATGCCGAAGGGTGTGATGAAAGAAGTCGCGAGCTGGTCGGACTCTCTCATCCTGATTTGATGATACCCTAAGTAGGCATCGAGGAAAGACAGGGTTTCGCACCCAGCAGTGGAATCCACGATTTGGTCGATGCGAGGCAGAGGGTAGGGAACCTTCGGACATGCTTTGTTGAGATCAGTGTAGTCTACACACATCCGCCATTTCCCCCCTTTCTTTCTCACAAGCACAGGGTTGGCAAGCCATTCGGGATGGAATACCTCTTTGATGAACCCAGCCGCCATTAGCTTGTGGATCTCCTCGCCTATGGCTCTGTGCTTCTCCTCGTCGAATCGGCGCAGTGGCTGCTTGACGGGTCGGGCTCCGGCTCGGATGTCCAGCGAGTGCTCGGCGACATCCCTCGGTATGCCGGGCATGTCCGAGGGACTCCACGCGAAGACGTCGGCGTTCGCGCGGAGAAAGTCGACGAGCACTGCTTCCTATTTGGGATCGAGCCCGGAGCCAATCCGGATCTGCTTGGAGGCATCGCCGCTAGGGTCAAGGGGGACGGACTTAACCGTCTCCGCTGGCTCAAAGTTGTCGGCATGACGCTTCACGTCTGGCACCTCCTTAGAGAGGCTCTCCAGGTCGGCGATGAGGGCCTCGGACTCGGCGAGGGCCTCGGCGTACTCCACGCACTCCACATCGCATTCAAACGCGTGTTTGTACGTGGGGCCGACGGTGATGACCCCATTGGGGCCCTATGACACCCCAGTGTCACTCAGGGTTTTTCTCAAAAAGCCAAACCAAGAGCCATCATTTTATGTGAACCAAAGTAAGCATGAGCATCAAAATAACTTAAGTAATAATGAAGTCACCAGGTATATACTTAAAAGTGTCATGATCAAAACAATTGAGTCCCTTAAAAGATCAGATTATGCAACCCTAGTTTAAAAATCCTAAATGAGCCCCATGAGCAAAATTCAAAAAGTAAGGAAAAGGGAGTGAAAAGTTTAAAATTTTGAGTTGAGCCAATTATGAAAATTGAAGTATATTTAATGGGCAATAAGAAAGGTTGAGAAAGCTTAGCCAAAATAGCTCAAATAAAACCCCAAATCAAGCTTTCCATGTGTGGACTTAATAAGAATTCTGATTTTCAGATTTCTGAAAATCAGACCTTGAGCCAAAGATCAGGGATGTTCACCTTGATCCCTAACTCGAATCCTAATGGCCCCATTGACAAAAATGTGCCTAACTAACCCCTCTGTCGTGTGCCAGAAGATGGCATTGGGACGCGAGCCCTAGACACGACTAAACCTTGGATTTGCCTCGGATTTGCGCAGGGAGACAGACCAGATTTCCTGGCTCCATATCTCTGCAACCAGTAGGCAAAATCCTATGACCCCCACACAAGAATGGTAGCTTGTAGGGAGGGGAAGAGGTTTTGTGCATTGACCAAGGCGAGAGCAGGCTCGGATGAGCGACTACACGCGCCAGAACTTGGGCAGAACGCGCGCTCCCACGTGTTCGACCCTGGTCGGCACGCCAGAGCTCGCCCAACCCACGCGCGCGCGCTCCCCGGCGTCCAGTCAAGTCCGCCGTGCGCCCTCGCCCTCTGCCGTGCCCGCCCGCGCCTATAAAGCCTCCCCAGGCGCGCCTCACTTCGCCCCGCACTCACCCTCACTAGCCAACCACTTTCCTTAGCTCCGGCGAGCTTGATTTCCGCCCGCCATTGCCGCCCGAGCTTCGGCCGCCGTGGCCAGCCCACACCAGCCATCCTCAAGCCAAGCCAGTGCTTCGGCCAGCTCCACCAGTAGCCCGTGAAGCTTGCCAAGCCCTCGGACCCAGCCGGACTTCACCGGAGGCCCGAGATTGACTTCGCCGGACTTCGGTCTTCCGCCGTCGCGCGTGGACCGAGTTATCCAGTGAGTCTCCGCCCAATTCCTCTCGCTCATGTCTTCTCTGGCATCCCGTGGACCTCCCTGACCCGTTTAATTGAACTATCTCGCCGTGACCAGGCCGGTCTCCTCGCCGCCGACGAGTATCCCCGCCTGCGCGCGTGGACCGACCGACTCCGGCCATCTCCGACGGCGTTCAGCACACCGTTGTGATCCCCAGGACCTCCCCTTCATCCTCGACCTCTTCATCGGAACAGTCTCACCGCCGGTAAGCCCCTCCGCCCTTTTCCCCGCCGCGGCTACTGTTTAAGTTAAACTAAGGACCTCGGGTTAGGAGGTGAAGAACCCGAGGGGTTTTCTGTAATGTCAGAGACCCTGGTGAATAGTAGCCTGAGGACTGATTCGCGAGGAAAAACTTAGAAAACCTCCAGGGACCCCAGTGCAAAGTAGATTTTCAATTAAATCGATTCTGATATTCTTTTAAATAACCAGAGAACTTGTAAAATTCATAACTTGATGAATTCTTACTCAAAAAATGTCAAACCAATTTTGCTAGCCTCTGTATATTACAATCTATCATTTAAAAATAGTAAACCCTATGCTTTCTGTTCAAAATTTTAGAGTTTAAAATTAAAAACAGAAACCCACTAAACCTTATTTAATCAAGGAAAATTAGTCCTTCTCCTGTACTAGACTTAAGAAAATTTGTGGGCATTCAGACCTCTTTTAAACACTATTTAAAAATAGTAGGAACCCCAGCATTAGAAATTATGATGTATTTTCTCATTTAAAGATGTTTTGTCCAAAACTTAGAGAAAATCAGAAAGGTATTAGAAATTAATAAACAGTGACTAATATTATTTTTCCTAGTTTACTTATGTAACAAAGAACCTAGGAAAAATACAGAGACCATTAATTTGGACCAGTTTTAAATTAAAATGAATTGTTTAGCCTAAATAAGACTGGAAATCAATTATTAAAGAGGCAAAACTATAACCAAAAATGCTTAACAAAAATCCAGTGAACTTATAACCACCAGAGCCCCACTGCAAAAATATAGAGCACCTCAGTCCAACTTTTTAAGTAAGGGAAATAAATACAAGGTGGTAATAAGGCATTTTCCAACTAAATCATGAACAACCTCAAATAATGTGATAATGGGCAACCAAAAATCAACTAAGTCCATGATGAGGTAGACTACCAGAGAAAAATGCAAACCCAAGGAAAAGAAGCAAACTCATACCAATTGCTAATGATTTAGGGGAAAGGCCATTTAATTTAAATAATGCACCCCACCCCTTCCCTTAAGCAAAAAGATGCCAAACTTCAGAATGATTGCTCTTGCACAAAACAATAACTAAGAAGAATAAGAACTCTGTTGTTTGATATTTTTCAAATATAGTGGTAGTAGAAAGCACCCATTTGGCTAGAAACTTGAGAAAACCATAGAAAAATAATTAAAAGGTATTAATGACTAGAAATTTGTATCAAGTCATGTTATAACACCTAAAAGCCAGCAAAAATAAGTTCTGAAGAATTACCCACTGTTAAATAGTAGTTGTAGTTCAAAGCACTCTTCTACCCTAGAGTTTAATAATTTTGTGCAGAGGAAACTATTCACTTTCTGATCCCCAAATTTTAAGAAAAAGAAACATACACCAGTAGCAAGCCACTATAATTTTTGCAGAATTTTTAGAATTTTATAAAAGCAACTTGTAGTTCAAACCTACTCCGAAACATTAAAGAGAATAAAAAAGAAAAGGAAAGAAGAGCTAAACCCCACCTCAATAAGTCTAACTTGAGTACTTATCAATTATCCCTAAGACTTAAAAGGAATTCAGTGGAACCCCTAAAAGTAAAACCTACCACTTGCCTTAGCTAAAGTTTAACTTAATTTACCAAGTATACCACCCAAGGGTCTTGCATAAGTAAAGTTAACTTTGTTTAACTCAAGAAAGATCATACACCTTTTAAGTTGTGATTTCTAAAAGCACATATCATATCATGCATATATCTTACGCATTGCATTCATTAGATTATAATCTTGCCGACGGAGAGTACGTGCTCATCCCCGAGCAAGGACCTGTCCAAGAGGAAGACCAGGAGCAGGCTTCAGAGGCTGCTATCGAGGATCTCCCCGCAGCCCCAGCAATTGAAGGCAAGCCCCGGTCTATATGCATAACCTATTATTATATGCTACTTTACTACACTTAATGCTTGTAGGTTTGTAATGTGCACTTAAGTGTAGGAATTGCTTGAAACCTCTAGATGCATGAACTTAGGACTCCTTTTTGAGATGAATACTAGTATGCTAGGTCGAGTAGCTGCTTGCTAATCAGGATCTCGGTAGAAGTCGAGTGATTTTCCTAGCACTCGCGCGAGGTCAGGAATTGATTGTATTCATCTTGAAAATGGGATATATGTTGGTCTATGGACTTGGATCCAGGGAGGATGCCTTGTCTATGAGACGGGAAAATGAATTAAGGATTAATGTGTGGATACCTGAGTCAAGCGTTTGAACGTACTAAACACATGCCGGGAAAAATGGTAACCGGTAAACCTAGTACCTGAGTGAAGCCGGGCGCGGACTTTATCCCTCATGCGACCTGAGACTGGTTCTCCCATGCTAGCTATGGTGGGTACAAGTGCGGTCACTGCACGGCGGCAGCCGGGGTCAGTGGAGCATTGTATGCCAAGGCGGTGAGGCCTGGACGCGAACGGGGAATCGATGGGGACGGTTGTCATGTGTAGGGTCGGAGTACCCTGACATGCCGTGTGTTTAGGTTTACCTTGCAAGGTTTAAAAACTCGATTCGAATCGTCTGCTTCTCGCAGCTAATGAGACTGCTTGATTCCTTGTACTGCATCGAGTAAGAAGTGAAATGTGGTTATATGAGATAACTTGTTGTTTGAACTAAATGATTGTTACCATGAATGCTTAGAAGGAGCAAATCTAGCTAGGTTGATGATGATAAAATTTGAAAAGCTAAAAATTGATTTTAGTAACAACTAGTGCTTTTGGCAAACCAAACCCCTCAGCCAAACAGCTGCATAGTCTAGAGGTAGAGGAGTAGACTCCTCACACCGGATAAGTCTAGCTGAGTATTAGTATACTCAGCCTTGCTTGTGGCACCCTTTTTGCAGGTACCATGCAGGATTTGGTTGATGGTGTGACTTGGCCTACCACCCTGCCACCGGGTTGGACGGTCGAGTGGGATGTTGCTCCGGCAGGAGAGGAGCATGAGGAGTAGTGGGCTAGGCCTTGCCCATTTCCTCATTACCGACGACATCGATTATCCGCTGCACTTTACTTTATGAACTTTATTTGCTACTCCAGAACTCCGATTATGTAATAACCCAGTACTTAATTTGAGGTTTCCTGTTATATTGTATTTCTTCTGTGACTCACCTTCGAGTGAGATTGTGGAATTTGATCCTGGTTAAGTGGCTCTATCAGACTAGATCTGAAGGACTGACGGGTTATTCCGATTTAAGTGTGTCACGACCCTTGAGGCATGACTTAGGCACTTAAGCTGGAATAATTCGGGTGGTTCTGCCACAGCTGGTATCGGAGCAAATTCCACCACAGAGAAGAACAATAAACCATGAATACCAATTTTCAAAATCTAAAACTTGCCTAGAAACTGCTATAGATCGTCAGGACTAGACCGCTAGACCTAGGACGAAAGGCCTTAGGCATAGAGGGAAATAGGTGGCTAATTAATTAGGCCCCGTGGGCCAATACCTATATTTTAGGATGCCCTAAAAAGGCACCCTATTTTCTTTTTGAGAGGCAACGTTTCTTCCAGCATGCATGCATTATAAAACATAAAGAGGAATTAAAATTTGAGCTAACCCCTCTTTTTCTTTAAAACCATTCGGGCTCTCTTTTTCTTTTTCCTTCCACCATAATCTTTATCTTTGATTCCCTTCCGCAGATGAATTCACCCACCCCCGCTAGTGGAGGAGACTCTCGTTTCAGTTCTGACTTCCTTTCTCGCGATGGCTTTCCTTCCATCTTGTGGGAAGTGCTTAACTCCGCCGGTTACCCTACGCCCCCTTTGTACATGGTGCAGTTGTATGAGGAGCATCGGGTACCTCGTTGTCGGGTCTGGCTGACTTTGGAGGCTCATCCCCTTCAGCCGGGTTGGCGTTCTCTTGACTCTGAGACGATCGGACTCAGGACGGACGACACCGTTGAGGCAGCAGCCATGAAGGCTCTGATGACTTTCTGTGGCTACCATCCCCTGGAGATGGTGATGCACCCCTTGGGACTCTTCCCTGCTGAGAAGAAGGATGATCCCATGTGGTGTAACCGCGTGAGCCATGTGAAGGATGTGTGGGCCATGTATCCTGACTTGGTCGGGAGGGTCACTGTTCAGTGGATGAGTGCGTTGTACCGCCTTCAGGCCCTTCAGAGCGATGCTATGACACTTCTTGCTAACACCGCTCGGACTGCCAAGCTCACTCTCGACAGTCGGGAAGATTTTGTGGTCGACCTATCCACAGAGTTGGTGGAAAAGGATCTGCAGGTGGAGAGGCTGAACCAGCGTATCGCTACCCTGGAGCAGCAAGTGGAGATCCGAGACAACACTATTGATGTCTTGGAGAACCAGCTTCACGATGTGCAGAGGGAACTCGAGGAAGCAAATGACCACTTGGACATGCACCACCTGGAGATGGAGGCCAATGAAGCAGGAAGCGAGGGAGAAGAGGCTCCCGAGGAGCTAGGACCAGCCCCTGGTGCCAATGGGACTACCTCCGCGATGCCCCCTTCACCCGCATCCAGTGTCACTTCCACCGCTCAGGGTTAAGCAGTCACTTCGACATTTTAGGTGGATAGAAACCTATGCGAGCTTAGTAGTATCATATTTTGGACTAGGCTTGTGGGTACCTTCCCCTGATTAATGTAATCCTGTGAACTTTTGGAATCTGTGGGATCCTTGTCACCATGTTATCTTCATTTCGAACCTGATATTATGATTATGGCATTCTTTTTCTTCTATATGAAATGATATCTTGCCGTTCGAAATTGTGAGTTGGGATAACAATGGCGACAATCTCTGTTTTTAGATGGCAGCTAGGCAGCGTCGCGGGCAGAACGAGCAAGTTCCCCCGCCACCTCCTCCAGCTCCCACAGTGCAGGAGCTGATGGCCCAGCAGAATGAGATTCTGCGACAGCTCTTGCAGCGCCAGCCCCACCCCCAGCAGCATGGTGGAGGCCAGCCTCAGCGACCTCCGGCTATGGCAACATACCAGGAGTTTCTGAGCACGCAGCCGCCCTTGTTCGCCAAGGCAGAGGATCCGTTGGACGCCGACGTATGGCTTCGCGTCGTCGAGTCCAAGTTTCCCCTCCTCACAGGAGACTGCCCTGATACTACCAAGACCCGCTTCGCCGCGCAGCAGCTTCGCGGATCTGCTCGGACTTGGTGGGATCACTTCCGTGCTATGCTCCCTGATGATCGTGAGGTCTCTTGGGAGGAATTCAAGACTGCCTTCAGAGGACACCACATTCCAGCTGGCATTCTTGATCGGAAGTTGAATGAGTTTCTGGCCCTCAATCAAGGAACCCGCACGGTACTGCAGTATGCGCAAGCCTTCAACGACTTATGCCAGTATGCAGGGTATCATGCTGATTCTGATGAGAAAAAGAGGGATCGCTTCCGCAGGGGTCTCAATACCAAGCTGCGGGAACGACTCAACACTGTCCGGGTTGATAGCTTCAATGAGTTGGTCAACATGGCCATCTCTCAGGAGGATTGCATTGTTGCTCACCGGGCAGAAAAGAAGAGGAAAGCACCAATGGCAGCACCATCCGCTCAGGCTCAGAGGTTCCGGATTGTTTCTCACAATCAGAGCAGGGGTTTCCAGCAGCAGGCAGGCAGATGGGTGATCAGGCCACCTCAGCAGCAGCAGCAGCAGCCGACACCCAACCGCTACCCCGCTCCCGCCCCAAGGAACAATCAGCCTCCGCAGCAGCAGTTCCGCCAGGGCAATGGAAACAAGTGTTTCACTTGTGGCAATGTGGGCCACTATGCCAAGAATTGCCCCAGGAACCAGCAGAGGCAGATGCCAGCACCGAATCAAGACAAGGGAAGAAAGCAGAAGGTGCAAGTCAGGCAAGGGAAGCTCAACTTCACTGCTCTAGAGGAAGTGCCAGAAGGAGCTCCTATCATGACTGGTATCTTTTCCGTTTATAATCAACCTGCTTTAATTCTGTTTGATTCTGGTGCATCTCATAGTTTCATTAGCCAAAAGTTCAGTGCTAAATGCAAACTGCCATTCTCTCATTCAAAAGGGTCATTCATGATAGTCACACCTGGGGGTAAAATTGCAACTAATCAATTAAACCAAAGTGTGCCTATTCAACTGGGAAGCCACATTATCAAAACCACTCTTCTTGTGTTGGGATTGGAGAATGTGGACATTATTCTAGGGGCAAATTGGATGACCTTGCACCAAGTTGTGCTTGATGTAGCCAACCGTACCGTGGAAGTTAATTCTCCTTTCTGCGGGAATTTCACCTTGATTTTGCCTAGTCAGGGTTCTTCTCAGTCATGTGCTTTCTCTATGACGGAGCTACCTCTGAAGAAGATCCCAGTGGTCTGTGAGTATGCAGATGTCTTTCCTGATGAATTGCCAGGAATGCCACCGGACCGGGATATTGAATTCGCCATCGAGTTGCAACCGGGAACGGCCCCAATTTCCAAGAGGCCCTACCGAATGCCACCCGCTGAGTTGGCAGAATTGAAGAAGCAATTGCAAGAGTTGCTAGATAAGGGTTTCATTCGCCCAAGCACTTCGCCTTGGGGGTGTCCAGCACTGTTTGTGAAGAAGAAGGATGAAAGCTTGAGGCTGTGTATAGATTACCGCCCTCTTAATGCGGTAACTATCAAGAACAAGTATCCTTTGCCTCGTATTGATGTTCTCTTTGACCAGTTGGTCGGAGCCAAGGTGTTTTCCAAGATAGACCTTCGCTCTGGCTACCATCAGATCAAAATACGAGCAAGTGATATTCCGAAGACGACATTCTCAACCAGATATGGGCTATATGAATTCTTGGTGATGTCATTCGGGCTGACAAATGCACCAGCATATTTCATGTATCTGATGAATTCTGTTTTCATGCCTGAATTGGACAAGTTCGTGGTGGTTTTCATCGATGACATTCTGGTGTACTCAAAGAACGAAGAAGAACATGCCGGGCATTTGCATGTAGTACTTCAACGTCTGCGAGAGCACCACCTTTATGCCAAGTTATCCAAGTGTGATTTTTGGCTAAAAGAAATCAAATTCTTGGGTCACACTATCTCTCAGGCTGGAATAGCTGTTGATCCTGATAAAGTGCAAGAGGTGATGAACTGGAAGCCACCAACAACTGTTCGCCAGATTCGGAGTTTTCTGGGATTAGCTGGTTATTACCGAAGATTTATTCCGGACTTCTCTCGAATTGCGAAGCCTATTACTGAGTTGCTGAAGAAAGAAGTCAAATTTGTGTGGAGTCAGAAGTGCGAAGATGCCTTCCATGCATTAAGGCAGCATCTGACCACAGCACCAGTATTGGCGCAACCCGACAGCAGCAAACCTTTTGATGTATATTGTGATGCCTCGGGCACCGGGCTAGGTTGTGTCTTGATGCAAGACAACCGAGTCATTGCTTATGCTTCAAGAGCACTCAGGCCTCATGAGCAAAATTATCCCACTCATGACCTTGAGTTAGCAGCAGTGGTTCATGCATTGAAGATGTGGAGGCACTATCTAATCGGGACCCACTGCAACATCTTCACTGATCATAAGAGCCTTAAGTACATTTTTACTCAGGCTGATCTTAACATGAGGCAGAGAAGATGGCTAGAGCTGATCAAGGATTATGACCTGGAGGTACATTATCACCCAGGAAAGGCTAATGTGGTAGCCGATGCCTTGAGTCGGAAGTTGCAGTGCAACTGTGTTCTGATGGATTCTCGCATTAACACCTTGTGTGATGAGTTGAGCAAGATGCAAATTGAAGTGATTCCTTCTGGTTCTTTGTCTCACATTTCTGTTGAGCCAGCTTTGCAAGACCAGATTATCACGGCCCAGCTCAGTGACAAGGGAGTGCAGAATATCAAGAAGAATATCCATCAGAAGGTTGAGAAGTATAATTGTTTCCGCCAGGATGAGAAGGGTGTGTTATGGTTCAAAAGCAGATTGGTGATTCCTAAAGACCAGGATCTCAAGAGGAAAATTTTGGATGAAGCTCATCTCTCCAAATTCCCTATGCATCCGGGAAGCACCAAGATGTACCATGATTTGAGGCCTTTGTACTGGTGGACCAGGATGAAGAGGGAGATAGCCCAGTATGTATCAGAATGTGACACCTGTCAGAGGGTAAAGGCAAGCCACTTGAAGTCAGCTGGAGCTTTGCAACCACTATCTGTACCTTCGTGGAAGTGGGACGATATCAGCATGGATTTCATTGTGGGTCTGCCCAACACCTCTCGTCATCATGATTCAATTTGGGTTATTGTGGACCGATTGACGAAAGTGGCACATTTTCTTCCTGTGCATACCACTGATAAGGCTCAGAGATATGCAGAATTGTATATTGACCGGATCGTGTGTTTGCACGGATTACCTCGGACCATTGTTTCTGACCGAGGAGCCCAATTTGTTGCCAGATTTTGGGAACAATTGCAAAAGTCTTTGGGAACCAAGCTAATCAGGAGTTCAGCTTACCACCCACAGACTGATGGTCAGACGGAAAGGGTAAACCAAATCCTGGAAGATATGCTGAGAGCTTGTGCGATCGATTGTGGCAAGAACTGGGATAAGCACCTCTCCTTGGCAGAGTTTGCTTATAACAATAGTTATCAATCCAGCCTAAAGATGGCACCTTTTGAAGCTCTCTACGGAAGAAGGTGCAGGACACCACTCAATTGGTCTCAGTCTGGTGAAAGAGAAGTTTTTGGACCTGATTTAGTGACCGAAGCCGAAAGGAAAGTCAAGCTAATCAGGAAGAATCTAGAAGCTGCTCAGGCCAGGCAGAAGAGTTATCATGATAAAAGAAGGAAACCTCTCCAGTTCGAGGTGGGAAGTTTTGTATACCTCAAGGTATCACCCACCAAGGGAATGCAGAGATTTGGGATCAAAGGCAAGCTAGCCCCTCGTTACATTGGACCCTATGAGATCATAGAAGCATGTGGACCCGTGGCATACAAGCTGAAGTTACCTTCAAAGATGTCTGCCATTCACAATGTTTTCCATGTATCTCAGCTGAAGAAGTGTGTTCGATTGCCGACTGAAATCTTAGCAGAGCCAGAATTGGAGATAGAGCCAGATCTCTCGTACCAAGAGTACCCCTCCAAGATTCTGGATTGCAAGGAAAGATCAACTCGGGCTAAATCGATCAAGATGTTCAAGGTCCAGTGGAGTAATCACTCAGAGGAGGAAGCTACTTGAGAAACCGAGGAATTCCTGAGATCCAACTTTCCCGATTGCCTACCTAAGGAAGCTGGTACGTAATCACCCCCAAACCCCTCCTCCTGCCTTTCGAATCTAATTTCCAAAAATATGATCTTAATTCAGAATGAAGTAACTATAAAGAAAAACTTAAAAGGACTTCCTTCTGAAGTTGCAAAGAGAATGACATTCGAAGAGCAGTTTATCCTAATAATGACAATAATCACCCATTTCCTATAAGTCTCACCCTCCGCTTTACCCCGGGAGGACTCTGGCCCGAATCTCGGGACGAGATTCCTTTAAGGGGGGAAGGCTGTGACACCCCAGTGTCACTCAGGGTTTTTCTCAAAAAGCCAAACCAAGAGCCATCATTTTATGTGAACCAAAGTAAGCATGAGCATCAAAATAACTTAAGTAATAATGAAGTCACCAGGTATATACTTAAAAGTGTCATGATCAAAACAATTGAGTCCCTTAAAAGATCAGATTATGCAACCCTAGTTTAAAAATCCTAAATGAGCCCCATGAGCAAAATTCAAAAAGTAAGGAAAAGGGAGTGAAAAGTTTAAAATTTTGAGTTGAGCCAATTATGAAAATTGAAGTATATTTAATGGGCAACAAGAAAGGTTGAGAAAGCTTAGCCAAAATAGCTCAAATAAAACCCCAAATCAAGCTTTCCATGTGTGGACTTAATAAGAATTCTGAATTTCAGATTTCTGAAAATCAGACCTTGAGCCAAAGATCAGGGATGTTCACCTTGATCCCTAACTCGAATCCTAATGGCCCCATTGACAAAAATGTTCCTAACTAACCCCTCTGTCGTGTGCCAGAAGATGGCATTGGGACGCGAGCCCTAGACACGACTAAACCTTGGATTTGCCTCGGATTTGCGCAGGGAGACAGACCAGATTTCCTGGCTCCATATCTCTGCAACCAGTAGGCAAAATCCTATGACCCCCACACAAGAATGGTAGCTTGTAGGGAGGGGAAGAGGTTTTGTGCATTGACCAAGGCGAGAGCAGGCTCAGATGAGCGACTACACGCGCCAGCACTTGGGCAGAACGCGCGCTCCCACGTGTTCGACCCTGGTCGGCACGCCAGAGCTCGCCCAACCCACGCGCGCGCGCTCCCCGGCGTCCAGTCAAGTCCGCCGCGCGCCCTCGCCCTCGGCCGTGCCCGCCCGCGCCTATAAAGCCTCCCCAGGCGCGCCTCACTTCGCCCCGCACTCACCCTCACTGGCCAACCACTTTCCTTAGCTCCGGCGAGCTTGATTTCTGCCCGCCATTGCCGCCCGAGCTTCGGCCGCCGTGGCCAGCCCACACCAGCCGTCCTCAAGCCAAGCCAGTGCTTCGGCCAGCTCCACCAGTAGCCCGTGAAGCTTGCCAAGCCCTCGGACCCAGCCGGACTTCACCGGAGGCCCGAGATCGACTTCGCCGGACTTCGGTCTTCCGCCGTCGCGCGTGGACCGAGTTATCCAGTGAGTCTCCGCCCAATTCCTCTCGCTCATGTCTTCTCTGGCATCCCGTGGACCTCCCTGACCCGTTTAATTGAACTATCTCGCCGTGACCAGGCCGGTCTCCTCGCCGCCGACGAGTATCCCCGCCTGCGCGCGTGGACCGACCGACTCCGGCCATCTCCGACGGCGTTCAGCACACCGTTGTGATCCCCAGGACCTCCCCTTCATCCTCGACCTCTTCATCGGAACAGTCTCGCCGCCGGTAAGCCCCTCCGCCCTTTTCCCCGCCGCGGCTACTGTTTAAGTTAAACTAAGGACCTCGGGTTAGGAGGTGAAGAACCCGAGGGGTTTTCTGTAATGTCAGAGACCCTGGTGAATAGTAGCCTGAGGACTGATTCGCGAGGAAAAACTTAGAAAACCTCCAGGGACCCCAGTGCAAAGTAGATTTTCAATTAAATCGATTCTGATATTCTTTTAAATAACCAGAGAACTTGTAAAATTCATAACTTGATGAATTCTTACTCAAAAAATGTCAAACCAATTTTGCTAGCCTCTGTATATTACAATCTATCATTTAAAAATAGTAAACCCTATGCTTTCTGTTCAAAATTTTAGAGTTTAAAATTAAAAACAGAAACCCACTAAACCTTATTTAATCAAGGAAAATTAGTCCTTCTCCTGTACTAGACTTAAGAAAATTTGTGGGCATTCAGACCTCTTTTAAACACTATTTAAAAATAGTAGGAACCCCAGCATTAGAAATTATGATGTATTTTCTCATTTAAAGATGTTTTGTCCAAAACTTAGAGAAAATCAGAAAGGTATTAGAAATTAATAAACAGTGACTAATATTATTTTTCCTAGTTTACTTATGTAACAAAGAACCTAGGAAAAATACAGAGACCATTAATTTGGACCAGTTTTAAATTAAAATGAATTGTTTAGCCTAAATAAGACTGGAAATCAATTATTAAAGAGGCAAAACTATAACCAAAAATGCTTAACAAAAATCCAGTGAACTTATAACCACCAGAGCCCCACTGCAAAAATATAGAGCACCTCAGTCCAACTTTTTAAGTAAGGGAAGTAAATACAAGGTAGTAATAAGGCATTTTCCAACTAAATCATGAACAACCTCAAATAATGTGATAATGGGCAACCAAAAATCAACTAAGTCCATGATGAGGTAGACTACCAGAGAAAAATGCAAACCCAAGGAAAAGAAGCAAACTCATACCAATTGCTAATGATTTAGGGGAAAGGCCATTTAATTTAAATAATGCACCCCACCCCTTCCCTTAAGCAAAAAGATGCCAAACTTCAGAATGATTGCTCTTGCACAAAACAATAACTAAGAAGAATAAGAACTCTGTTGTTTGATATTTTCAAATATAGTGGTAGTAGAAAGCACCCATTTGGCTAGAAACTTGAGAAAACCATAGAAAAATAATTAAAAGGTATTAATGACTAGAAATTTGTATCAAGTCATGTTATAACACCTAAAAGCCAGCAAAAATAAGTTCTGAAGAATTACCCACTGTTAAATAGTAGTTGTAGTTCAAAGCACTCTTCTACCCTAGAGTTTAATAATTTTGTGCAGAGGAAACTATTCACTTTCTGATCCCCAAATTTTCAGAAAAAGAAACATACACCAGTAGCAAGCCACTGTAATTTTTGCGGAATTTTTAGAATTTTATAAAAACAACTTGTAGTTCAAACCTACTCCGAAACATTAAAGAGAATAAAAAAGAAAAGGAAAGAAGAGCTAAACCCCACCTCAATAAGTCTAACTTGAGTACTTATCAATTATCCCTAAGACTTAAAAGGAATTCAGTGGAACCCCTAAAAGTAAAACCTACCACTTGCCTTAGCTAAAGTTTAACTTAATTTACCAAGTATACCACCCAAGGGTCTTGCATAAGTAAAGTTAACTTTGTTTAACTCAAGAAAGATCATACACCTTTTAAGTTGTGATTTCTAAAAGCACATATCATATCATGCATATATCTTACGCATTGCATTCATTAGATTATAATCTTGCCGACGGAGAGTACGTGCTCATCCCCGAGCAAGGACCTGTCCAAGAGGAAGACCAGGAGCAGGCTTCAGAGGCTGCTATCGAGGATCTCCCCGCAGCCCCAGCAATTGAAGGCAAGCCCCGGTCTATATGCATAACCTATTATTATATGCTACTTTACTACACTTAATGCTTGTAGGTTTGTAATGTGCACTTAAGTGTAGGAATTGCTTGAAACCTCTAGATGCATGAACTTAGGACTCCTTTTTGAGATGAATACTAGTATGCTAGGTCGAGTAGCTGCTTGCTAATCAGGATCTCGGTAGAAGTCGAGTGATTTTCCTAGCACTCGCGCGAGGTCAGGAATTGATTGTATTCATCTTGAAAATGGGATATATGTTGGTCTATGGACTTGGATCCAGGGAGGATGCCTTGTCTATGAGACGGGAAAATGAATTAAGGATTAATGTGTGGATACCTGAGTCAAGCGTTTGAACGTACTAAACACATGCCGGGAAAAATGGTAACCGGTAAACCTAGTACCTGAGTGAAGCCGGGCGCGGACTTTATCCCTCATGCGACCTGAGACTGGTTCTCCCATGCTAGCTATGGTGGGTACAAGTGCGGTCACTGCACGGCAGCAGCCGGGGTCAGTGGAGCATTGTATGCCAAGGCGGTGAGGCCTGGACGTGAACGGGGAATCGATGGGGACGGTTGTCATGTGTAGGGTCGGAGTACCCTGACATGCCGTGTGTTTAGGTTTACCTTGCAAGGTTTAAAAACTCGATTCGAATCGTCTGCTTCTCGCAGCTAATGAGACTGCTTGATTCCTTGTACTGCATCGAGTAAGAAGTGAAATGTGGTTATATGAGATAACTTGTTGTTTGAACTAAATGATTGTTACCATGAATGCTTAGAAGGAGCAAATCTAGCTAGGTTGATGATGATAAAATTTGAAAAGCTAAAAATTGATTTTAGTAACAGCTAGTGCTTTTGGCAAACCAAACCCCTCAGCCAAACAGCTGCATAGTCTATAGGTAGAGGAGTAGACTCCTCACACCGGGTAAGTCTAGCTGAGTATTAGTATACTCAGCCTTGCTTGTGGCACCCTTTTTGCAGGTACCATGCAGGATTTGGTTGATGGTGTGACTTGGCCTACCACCCTGCCACCGGGTTGGACGGTCGAGTGGGATGTTGCTCCGGCAGGAGAGGAGCATGAGGAGTAGTGGGCTAGGCCTTGCCCATTTCCTCATTACCGACGACATCGATTATCCGCTGCACTTTACTTTATGAACTTTATTTGCTACTCCAGAACTCCGATTTATGTAATAACCCAGTACTTAATTTGAGGTTTCCTGTTTTATTGTATTTCTTCTGTGACTCACCTTCGAGTGAGATTGTGGAATTTGATCCTGGTTAAGTGGCTCTATCAGACTAGATCTGAAGGACTGACGGGTTATTCCGATTTAAGTGTGTCACGACCCTTGAGGCATGACTTAGGCACTTAAGCTGGAATAATTCGGGTGGTTCTGCCACAGGCCCGGCATCTTGAGCTTCAGGTAGGTGTAGTTGGGGACGGCCATGAACTTCGCGTAGCATGGCCTCCCCAGTACCGCGTGGTAGGTTCCTCGGAACCCGACCACCTCGAACGTTAGGGTCTCCCTTCGGAAGTTGGAGGGTGTTCCGAAGCAGACGGGAAGGTCGAGCTGTCCGAGGGGTTGGACGCGCTTCCCGGGAATGATCCCATGGAAGGGCGCAGCGCCTGCCCGGACAGAGGACAGATCGACACGCAGGAGCCCGAGGGTCTCGGCGTAGATGATGTTGAGGCTGCTGCCTCCGTCCATGAGGACCTTGGTGAGCCTGACGTCGCCGATGATGGGGTCGATGACGAGCGGGTATTTCCCTGGGCTCGGCACATGGTCGGGGTGATCGTCTCGGTCGAAGGTGATGGGCTTGTCGGACCAGTCCAGATAGACTGGCGCCGCCACCTTCACCGAGCAGACCTCCCGGCGCTCTTGCTTGCGGTGCCGAGCCGAGGCGTTCGCCGCTTGCCCACCATAGATCATGAAGCAGTCGCGGACCTCGGGGAACTCTCCTGCCTGGTGATCTTCCTTCTTGTCGTCATCACGAGCCTTGCCACCCTCCACGGGTGGCCCGACCCTGTGGAAGTGGCGCCGAAGCATGACATACTCCTCAAGGGTGTGCCTGACGGGTCCCTGGTGATAGGGGCACGGCTCCTTGAGCATCTTGTCGAAGAGGTTGGCACCTCCGGGGGGCTTCCGAGGGTTCTTGTACTCGGCGGCGGCGACAAGGTCCGCGTCGGCGACGTCGCGTTTCGCTTTCGACTTCTTCTTGCCCTTCTTCTTGGCGCCGCGCTGAGTTGACGCCTCGGGAGTATCTTCCAATGGGCGGCCCTGGGGCTGCTTGTCCTTTCGGAAGATAGCCTCGACCACCTCCTAGCCGGAGGCGAACTTGGTGGCGATGTCCATCAGCTCGCTCGCCCTGGTGGGGGTCTTGCGACCCAGCTTGCTCACCAGGTCGCGGTAGGTGGTGCCAGCGAGGAACGCGCCGATGACATCCGAGTCGGTGATGTTGGGCAGCTCGGTGCGCTGCTTCGAGAATCGCCGGATGTAGTCTCGAAGAGACTTTCCCGGCTGCTGTCGGCAGCTTCGGAGGTCCCATGAATTCTCGGGGCGCACGTACGTGCCCTGGAAATTGCCGGCGAAAGCTTGGACTAGGTCGTCCCAGTTGGAGATCTGCCCCGGAGGCAGGTGCTCCAACGAGGCGCGAGCGGTGTCGGAGAGGAACAGGGGGAGGTTGCGGATGATGAGGTTGTCATCGTCCGTTCCACCCAGTTGGCAGGCCAGACGGTAGTCCGCGAGCCACAGTTCCGGTCTCGTCTCCCCCGAGTACTTTATGATAGTAGTCGGGGGTCGAAACCGGGTCGGGAACGGCGCCCGTCGGATGGCTCGGCTGAAGGCTTGCGGGCCGAGTGGTTCGGGCGAGGGACTCCGATCCTCCCCGCTGTCGTAGCGTCCCCCCACGCCTGGGGTGGTAGCCTCGGCGCACCCTCTCATCGAGGTGGGCCCGACGGTCGCGGTGATGGTGCTCGTTGCCGAGGCGACCCGGGGCTGCAGGCGCGGTGTTGCGCGTGCGCCCGGTGTAGACCGAGGCTTCCCGCATGAATCGGGAAGTCGCGGCATGAGGTTCCGAGGGGTACCCCTGCCTTCGGGAGGCGGAGCTCTCGGCCCGTCGGGCCGCGGCGCCTTCCAGGAGATTCTTGAGCTCTCTCTGGATTCGTCGCCCCTTGGTGGTTGATGGCTCCGGCATCGCGCGAAGAAGCATTGTTGCTGCCGCCAGGTTCCAGCCGACCCCACTGGATGCGGGTGGCGGTCTGACCCTGATGTCGTCAGAGATGCGGTGCTGGAAGCCCTGGGGTAGATGACGTATTTCCCTGGCCGGAGGTTGGCCCGCCCATGCCTGCCCGACGTCCCGACGGATCGGCTCAAGCGCTCCTGCTCCCTCGTCGAGCCTGGCCTGCACCCCGCAGATTTGCTCGAGCTGTGGGTCATGACCCCCCGCCTGAACGGGGACCACAGCTAGCTCCCGTGGGATGTCAACGCGAGGCACCGGCCTAGGGAGGTCACCGTCCTCCGGCATGCCGAGATGGTTGCCTTCGGGGGGATCCCCTAGATCGACGTGGAAGCATTCGCGACTTGGGCCGCAGTCCTCGTCGCCGAGGCTACGGCTACCGTCGGAACAGTCGGAAAGGCAGTAGTCGCATGCGGTCATGAAGTGCCGCATGGCACTGGGGTTGCCAAGTCCACAGAAATCCCAACAGATGCTGGGCTCGTCGTCTTCCTCGGACCTAGAGGGCCCGTAGGTCGAGACGTCCGTCAGCAGGTCCCACGGTGACCGCATACGAATCTCCAAAGGGTTTGGACTCGCCTCAACAAGAGCGCCCGCCAAAGCGGGGCCGCTAGGCGGGTCGAGGTTGAATCCGAAAGACGTGGGATGGGAATCGGTCGGTACCTTTTGGTCGACGGGCGGCGATGAGGTCACGTCGGGGACTGACTGCGCCGTCGTCTCAGGTACGAGGGTGACGTCCAGTAAGCTTTTTGCGAGCATGCTGGCATCGTCCGCTTGCTCGGGATTGGCGTGTCGCGGGGAGACGGCGCTCGCCTTCGTCTCAAACGCGAGGTCGACGCCCGGTGCGCCCCCCGTTGGGGTGCTGGGGCCGTCGACTCGCTCGACAGCCGACGAGGCGCTGTCTCCTGCTTGGCCTTGGTTGCCCCGCCTCCTCCTCCGTCGGTGGGGGAGAGGACGGGGTGAGCTCGAAGGTTGTTCTTCCACCATGCGGGGAAGACGTCGCCGATTCCACTGCCGGCGGGCGGGTTGTCGGCCACCACTGTCGTTGTCGCACGGCGGTGGAAGGAGTATCATGCCGTAGCTGCCGTCGAGGGACATGAACTCAAGACTCCCGAAACGGAGCACCGTCCCGGGTTGGAGAGGTTGCCGGAGACTGCCCATCTGGAGCTTGACGGGAAGCTGTTCGTCAACATGCAGCAGGCCACTACCTGGCGCGCCAACTGTCGGCGTTCCGAGACTGGGGTGTCCCTGAGCCGACGAGTGAATGTCGCCGCGTGCCCCAGCCCAGATGGGTCGAGCGCGAGGCCGAGCGCGAAGGGGGGAGAGCGAGGCGGCCGGAGACCGGCGTGAGAGAGGTGGGAATCCTGCGGCCTTCGTGTTCGTCCCGCGCCCAGGTCGGGTGCGCTTGCAGTAGGGGGTTACAAGCGTCCACGTGGGAGAGGGAGCGAGCGGCCTCCAGCGAGCGCCTGTCTCGTCCTCGTCCCCGCGCGGCCAACCTTCTCTAAGAGGGCCCTGGTCCTTCCTTTTATAGGCGTAAGGAGAGGATCCAGGTGTACAATGGGGGGTGTAGCAGAGTGCTACGTGTCTAGCGGAGGAGAGCTAGCGCCCTAAGTACATGCCGTTGTGGCAGCCGGAGAGATTTTGGCACCCAGCTGGTGTGATGTCGTGGCCGTCGGAGGAACGATGGAGCCTGGCGGAGGGACAGCTCTTGGAGCGGTTGAATCCTTGCTGACGTCCTCTTGCTTCCGTAAGGGGGCTGAGAGCCGCCGCCGTCACAGAGTATGCAGGGCGCCATCATTGCCTATCTGGCGGGGCGAGCCAGATGGGACGCCGGTCTTGTTCCCTGTGGCTCGAGTCAGCTCGGGGTAGGGTGATGATGGCGCCTCCCGTTGACGTGGCTGGTCTACGCCCTAGGTTGGGCGATGTGGAAGCTCCTCCGAAGCCGAGGTCGAGTCTGTCTTCCGTGGCTGAGGTCGGGTCCGAGCCCCAGGTTCGGGCGAGGCGGAGATCGCCGGCTGGTGCCGGGGCGGAATCCGAGCCCTAGGGTCGGGCGAAGCGGAGTTCGTCGTCTTCTGGGGCCGAGCCCAAGTCCGAGCCCTAGGTCGGGCGAGGCGGAGATCGTCGTCTTCTAGGACTTAGCCCGAGTCCGAGCCCTGGGTCGGGCGGAGTTCGCCGTCTTCCGGGACTTAGCCCGAGTCCGAGCTCTGGGTCGGGCGGAGTTCGCCGTCTTCCGGGACTTAGCCCGAGTCCGAGCCCTGGGTCGGGCGGAGTTCGCCGTCTTCCGGGACTTAGCCCGAGTCCGAGCCCTGGGTCGGGCAAAACGGAGCTTCCTATGGTGCCTTCGGCAGGGCCTGACTGCCTGTCAGTCTTACTCTGTCAAGTGGCACCGCAGTCGGAGTGGCGCAGGCGGCGCTGTCCTTCTGTCAGGCCGGTCAGTGGAGCGGCGAAGTGACGGCGGTCACTTCGGCTCTGCCGGCTGGGGGCGTGCGTCAGGATAAAGGTGTCAGGCCACCTTTGCATTAAATGCTCCTGCGATTTGGTCGGTCGGTGCGGCGATTTGGTCAGGGTTGCTTCTTGGCGAAGGCAGGGCCTCGGGCGAGCCAGAAACAGGTTCGCCGCTGAAGGGGGGCCTCGGGCGAGACGGAAATCCTCCGGGGTCGGCTGCCCTTGTCCGAGGCTAGGCTCGGGTGATGCGTGATCGAGTCCCTTGACTGGACTGATCCCTGACTTAATCGCACCCATCAGGCCTTTGCAGCTTTGTGCTGATGGGGGTTACCAGCTGAGAATTAGGAGCCTTGAGGGTACCCCTAATTATGGTCCCCGACAAATAGTATGCGCGAGGTCATAGAAACACCTACTAAAAATGTGCAACATAGTATTAATTGCTACTCTTTTTACAAATGCACAACCGCGTGCTGCTGGAGACCGTCTTATAAAGCCTAACTACACAATTGACATACTCTCTGAGTTCCTTGTCCGGTGCACTCCGGATGCCATGATGCCGGCTGAAAACAGTGTACTAAAACCCAAGTTATTCCCATATCCCATATCTAGTATCGTAATATGTGCCTCACCGGACACGACCAATGCAATCTAAAAAACTCTAAAAATTTGTGGAGGGGACATTTTTCTCTCTCTTTTCAAGCGAGCTAACTCTCAAATGTTTTGCAAACATATTAGAGCCTAGTTAGCATTTTAAGAGTTTTCATCAAACCTTTTTGCTTGATCTCATGTTCATCACTTAGGCCTATATGTAATGTACCTGAACCAACAACTAGTGGTACTAGATGACTGAATTATCCAATTATACTCTCTTAATATAACGACCATCTATCCTAAATCTGACCACACACTCAATTATGTCTTGACTAGGGGTGAAAATGGTCGGGATATATCCTAAAATTGGCTGCCTCTAGCACTGAGAGGTGATCGGATCCATGTTAGAATATAATATAAGTGAATTGTCCACCTCTTCCTATCAGCTTAAGTTATGAGTTGAATTGATGGTGCATGCAACTTAATATGGGCTCGGGACTAGAGGTGTCAAGTTTGAAACTTGGTTAGTGCACTTAAATAAAATAATTGTTGTTCACTCTTATTCCATATTTAGAGAGCCCCGATGGGAGGGGAGCGTTATAATATAATATAAATGAATTGTCCACGTCTTTCTATCATCTTAAGTTATATAATATAAGTGAATTGTCCATATCTTTCTATCATCTAAGTTTTTGGGTTGAATTGGCTGGTACATACAACTTAATAAGGGACAGTTTGGATCCCTTCATTTCGGACGAATTGAACTTTACTTAATAAAGTAAGTTATTTGGTTTGGAATTTGACATTCCACCAATTTTCATTGTTCAAATATAAGCCTATCTTAAATTCATAGAGTGGAGGGACAGAAATTGATTTTATGTATCTTTAGGCTATGTTTCTACTCTGCAGTTTATAATGTTTTTCGACTCACTCCCCTATAATAGAAATCTAGCACATAAATATTTCTCGCATATGGCTAAGGCTATCTCCAGCAACATACTCTAAATTGCATCCCCTAAAGGAATATTCTCTGTCCTTTACAGAACACTCTAAAAGATTCTGTTGGGGACCATAATTAGGGGTACCCTCAAGACGCCTAATTCTCAGCTGGTAACCCCCATCAGCATAAAGCTGCAGAGGCCTGATGGGTTTGATTAAGTCAGGGATCAGTCCATACGAGCGACTCGATCGCGCCTCGCTCGAGCCTAGCCTCGGGCAAGGGCAGCCGACCCTGAGGTGTTTCCGTCTCGCCCGAGGCCCCCTTTTTTACGGCAGACGCATCTCCGGCTCGCCCGAGGCCTTGTCTTCAATAAGAAGCAACCCTGACTAAATCACCGCGCCGACCGACCGAGTCGCAGGGGCATTTAACGCAAAGAGTGAGACTGACAGGCAGCCAGGCCTTGCCAAAGGCGCCATAGGAAGCTCCGCCCGACCCAGGGCTCGGACTCGGGCTAAGGCCCCGGAAGACGGCGAACTCCGCTCCGCCCGACCCAGGGCTTGGACTCGGGCTAAGGCCCCGGAAGACGGCGAACTCCGCTCCGCCCAACCCAGGGCTCGGACTCGGGCTAAGGCCTGTAGGAAACGGGTGACGCCTAAGAGGGGGGGGGTGAATTAGGACTTCTAAAACTTTTACTAAACTAGGCCACAATTAAATCCCTAGAGCAAAACCTATGCAAATAATCAAAACTAGAATGTGCAAACTAGGTTTTGTCTAAGTGTTGCTATCTCTACCGCAAAAGGCTAAGTTTCAATCTACACTAAATAAGTATGACAACAAGATTGAAACTTAAATGCTTAATATAGATGCGGAATGTAAAGAGCTAAGTAGAGAAGCAAACTCTCGTGGATGACGCCGGTATTTTTACCGAGGTATCCGGAACCACGCAAGGTCCCGACTAATCCTCGTTGGTGCCCCTACGCAAAGGGAAGCCCACGCGAGGGCCAAGCACCACGGTCGAGTAACTCCGTAGAGAGCCGCGGGCCTTCTCCACGCGCAAGTGGTGCTCCGCTTCCGGCTCCTCTCGGACGCTCCCCGCCGTCTCCACTATCGAGCTTCCGGCCGAAACGCCGCGGGCCTCGTTCCCTCCGGTACACGGTGGCGGCCGTGACACAAACGCGGTTGTCACGGTCTCGCAAGACTCTCGCCCCACTCGGTACAATTACAACGACTCACGCAAGAGCCGAGGGGTTGTGTGGTTTTACAAAACTCACTCAACTAACTAGGATTCACCTAGAGCAAGCGCTAAAGCGGTCTAACTAACCTAAGCACTTCGCAAAGCACCTACGCTAATCACCGAGTGATTCTATTAAGCACTTGGGTGTTTGAGCTCTTAGAAATGTGCACTATATGCCTTGGTATGTTGCTTGGGCTCTCACACTTGAGAATGGCCGGTTGGGGTGGTATTTATAGCCTCCAAGCCCCCAACTAGCCGTTGGACAGAAAGCAGCAGCTTTCTGTCGACGGGTGCACCGGACAGTCCGGTGCACACCGGACACTGCACTGTAGTATGTCCGGTGCCGCCACGTCAGCCGACCGTTGGCGCCTGTAGCAGTCGACCGTTGGATCCGACCGTTGGATTCGACCGTTGCCGTCTGCCCGTTGGCACACCGGACAGTCCGGTGCACACCGGACAGTCCGGTGCTACAGCCAGAGAGCGCCTGCCTGCGGCCTCTCTGCGCAGACTGTCCGGGACTTCACCGGACAGTCCGGTGCACACCGGACACCGATGTCCGGTGCGCCACCAGGCGCTGGCTGACAGCCCTTTTCCTTGGAATTCTTCGCTGATTTCTTTGGGCTTCTTTGTTCTTGAGTATTGGACTCCTACGCATCTTTTTATGTCTTCTTTTGAGGTGTTGCATCCTCATTGCCTTGGTCCAATTCTCTTCGCATCCTGTGAACTACAAACACAAACACTAGAAAACTTATTAGTTCACGGATTGTGTTGTTCATCAAACACCAAAACTCAATTAGCCAAAAGGCCCGGGGTCCATTTTCCTTACAATCTCCCCCTTTTTGGTGATTGATGACAACACAACCAAAGCAAGCAAATAATACAAGTATTTGAATGAAAATATGCATTTTACTTGCTAAGATGCATGATTGTCCCCACAATGTGATATTATGGACTTAAGCCTCCCCCTAACTCCATAATTCACTTACTTCCTATTTTTGGACCAAATAACCAAAACCACTTGAAAAGCCATTTGTAGATATAAAATTTTAAATTGGTGGTGTTTGGTGTTTGATAAAGTTTTCATTGCTTTGGTCCCTAAACTTCTCCCCCTTTGGCATCAACCACCGAAAAGGAAGACATTAAAAGCATGTAGGAAGTAAATAACAGCTTGCCCTCAACAAGAATTTTATCAAATGATACCACTAGAAGGATATTAAAATAAACCATATGAATGATACCACTTGAAGGAGTCCTCAAAAGATTACTCCCCCTAAATGAGTTTTCTCTTTATAAAGAAGTTTCTCCCCCTTTTTAGAGATGAAGAAATACTCCCCCTGACAGAGATCCTCTACTTAGGAAAAAGCATGTGAAAAATAGAGGTGCAAGACATGATTTAAAAAGACTAACTTCCCTTATGCATAGGTAACAGAATATGAGTTAACTACTTATGCATTTTTGCAACAGGGAAGCATATGATATGAAATATAGTCTAATCAAATAATGGAGAAGACATGTAAATGATACTAAATGTAGTCTCAAAAGATACCGATTGAAGATCAATGGCGAGCTTGAGAGACATGAGAGTTCTTGGAGATTTTGTAGTGGAAGATTGTTGTCTTTCTCCGGGGACCTTATTTTCCTTACAATGAGACTATCACAAGAAATAGACTTGAAAAGGTGTTAGTCTCAAAGTGTTAGATTATAGAGTAACCTCCCCCTAAAGGTGTGCATACAAGTTTTGAATACTTGTAGGAGACATGCACTTTGATTTGATATCAAGAGGGGTAAATTATCCATAATCCTAACTTTGGCACATATAAGTTAAATGATACAACTTGTAGAAATCAAAATTTTCAATTGATGCATCATTTACTATGGAGTGATATAAAAGCTATGTGCCGTGCTTAAATAAACATTTTTAAACCATGTAGGTTTGCTTAAGTATATGAATTGAAAACAAGCAATCCTACCATATGATTTACCTAGTATGCATGATTTTGAACTAAAGTACATAACAAATGTAATACTAGGCAAGAAAGGTAAACTAGTTAGAAGGTAAATAGATACGCATATCTAAAAATGAAGAATACAATAAGACTAGTTACCTTAGTCATGGGTGGGAAATTTGGGTCCAAAATTGTCACTAACCCACTTGGCAATAAACTTGATCCAATATGATGTATCCCATGATATACATCCCAATTTTGCCAAGTCTCCAAATTTCCCGACTACCTTCGGTCCACTCACTTCCCTTTCGGGATCCAAACCTTCTTGGTGCTTTTCATGGTTGAAATTATCTCCTTCGGCACCCAGATGCGTTTGGCCCCTTTTCCTTTGTTGGCTTGCTTGTTGGCCTTGATTGCTATCACCTTTCCATTCTTTTTCTTCTTGATCAAATATGGTGTAGCATCCCTTTTGTTCACCTTTTTGATGTAGGTGTTGGAGATTTTGCTTGATGGCTTTTGCTTGAGCTTTTGCCTTTGTTTATCCCCGGTCATCGCCTTGCATTGGAAAGACTTGTGGCCTTCCTTGTGGCATAGCCTACAAATCACAGTTTCTCCCTCTACAGGCTTGTTCACTCCCGCAGTGGTGTTATCCTGTGGAGGTCGGATTTGTTTGGCTTTGCCTTTCTTGTCATACAAAGCCTTGCCAAGGCGAGCCACTTCTTGCTTTAATTGTTCATTTTCCTTTGCAGCCTCATCTGTACATGTCTCTACAACAATATTCTCAACAACGACTTGGTTGCAGGGGTTAGAATCATCAATTAAATCAAAGCAGGAAGTAGAAGCATCTTTCTTAATTATTTCAGGTATTTCAACTAAAGATGCTGCTGGGGTGCTACCAATGTTTTCTAGCTTAGTAGTTAGCTCATTATTGTGTATGCTAAGAATTTCCATTTTCTCTAGCAAATTTTCAATAGTTTCTTGGGAGCTAGCTAACTTAGCCTTAAGTTTTTCATTCTTTTTAATAAGGCTATCATCGGTAGCAGTGGATGGAGCACTAGATTCTAATAGCTCAATTTTAGTTGACAGCTCATTATTTAAGTTTGCAAAAGTTTCAAATTTTTCTAGCAAACCTTTGTAATCATTTTGAGAGCTAATCAACTTATTTTTCAAAGTTTTAAGTTGAGCTTTTTGCTTAGTGCAAACATCCTGGAAAAATTTGACGGCTTCCGCAAGCTCTTCTAGAGAGGCCTTTCCCTCACCTTCATCACTACTACTTTCATCACTAGAGGATGGAATGCTTTTGTTACCTCTTGCCATAAGGCATTTGTGTGATGACCGTGATGATCGTGACGAGGACCGGTGGCTGCGCATCCTTGGAGGTTCATCTTCACTTGAAGAATCATCCCAAGTTCTAACACTTGTTAGCGCCTGGCCTTTGCTCCTCTCCTTTTTGGGCTTGGCCATATTTGGACAGTTGTCCCTGAAGTGGCCCTTCTCCCCACATGCGAAGCATCCTCTCTTCCTTTGCTTTTTCCTGTCAATGTTAAAGAGAAGATCCTCGACCTGCAGGGGCACACCCATTAGATTAATCTTGCGGATCATCCTCATTACCTTTCCGACGCGTCGGATTGTTTCTTCGTCCTCGGAGGATGATGTGCATGGTTGATTATCTTCATCATCATCACTTCCTTCTTCTTCCTCTTCTTCACTTGAGGAACTTGGAGTGGGAGCCTTCTTTTTGCCCTTCCTTTCATCACATGCAAAAGCATATGGTCTTGAGGAAGTTGGCTCCTCTCCCCGACTCATTTTACGCGACATCTCAAAGGCCGCGATTTTCCCAATCACAATGGTCGGGGTCATGTTGCTCAAGTCCTCCATGTTGTGAAGGATGGTGATGATGCTCCCATATCTTTGTTGTGGTAGCAGGGAGATAATCTTCCTCACAATGTCTGCATCACCTAGCTTATTAATGCCAATAGAGTTGAGCTCATTGATAATTAGATTCAAACGAGAATACATGTCTCTAACAAGCTCATCATCTTTCATGGCAAAAGAATTATACTCATTTAAGACTAGGCAATGTTTTTGCTCACGGACATTGGATGTGCCGTCATGGAGCTCATGCAATTTTAGCCAAATCTCATTAGCAGTTTTCAAGGTAAATACTTGATTAAAAATATCCATGCTAAGAGATTCATACAAGCAATTTTTGGCTCTAGCATTTAAATGAATTTCTTTCTCTTCACTCGTGGTGGGTTTCTCGGGATTTTTGAGGGGTTTCATCCCGTCACGAGTGACTCTCCAAACACCTAGATCAACGGCCTCTAGGTAACAAGCCATTCTAGCACTATAATATGGGAAGTTAGTGCCGTCGAAGTGTGGTGGCCTATGGGTATCCATCCCTTCCTCTAAAAAGCGTCGGCTCTTTTAGCGGTGAAGCTAAAGCGTTTCAAATGAGCCAAACCGGCTTTGATACCAATTGTAGGAAACGGGTGACGCCTAAGAGGGGGGGGTGAATTAGGACTTCTAAAACTTTTACTAAACTAGGCCACAATTAAATCCCTAGAGCAAAACCTATGCAAATAATCAAAACTAGAATGTGCAAACTAGGTTTTGTCTAAGTGTTGCTATCTCTACCGCAAAAGGCTAAGTTTCAATCTACACTAAATAAGTATGACAACAAGATTGAAACTTAAATGCTTAATATAGATGCGGAATGTAAAGAGCTAAGTAGAGAAGCAAACTCTCGTGGATGACGCCGGTATTTTTACCGAGGTATCCGGAACCACGCAAGGTCCCGACTAATCCTCGTTGGTGCCCCTACGCAAAGGGAAGCCCACGCGAGGGCCAAGCACCACGGTCGAGTAACTCCGTAGAGAGCCGCGGGCCTTCTCCACGCGCAAGTGGTGCTCCGCTTCCGGCTCCTCTCGGACGCTCCCCGCCGTCTCCACTATCGAGCTTCCGGCCGAAACGCCGCGGGCCTCGTTCCCTCCGGTACACGGTGGCGGCCGTGACACAAACGCGGTTGTCACGGTCTCGCAAGACTCTCGCCCCACTCGGTACAATTACAACGACTCACGCAAGAGCCGAGGGGTTGTGTGGTTTTACAAAACTCACTCAACTAACTAGGATTCACCTAGAGCAAGCGCTAAAGCGGTCTAACTAACCTAAGCACTTCGCAAAGCACCTACGCTAATCACCGAGTGATTCTATTAAGCACTTGGGTGTTTGAGCTCTTAGAAATGTGCACTATATGCCTTGGTATGTTGCTTGGGCTCTCACACTTGAGAATGGCCGGTTGGGGTGGTATTTATAGCCTCCAAGCCCCCAACTAGCCGTTGGACAGAAAGCAGCAGCTTTCTGTCGACGGGTGCACCGGACAGTCCGGTGCACACCGGACACTGCACTGTAGTATGTCCGGTGCCGCCACGTCAGCCGACCGTTGGCGCCTGTAGCAGTCGACCGTTGGATCCGACCGTTGGATTCGACCGTTGCCGTCTGCCCGTTGGCACACCGGACAGTCCGGTGCACACCGGACAGTCCGGTGCTACAGCCAGAGAGCGCCTGCCTGCGGCCTCTCTGCGCAGACTGTCCGGGACTTCACCGGACAGTCCGGTGCACACCGGACACCGATGTCCGGTGCGCCACCAGGCGCTGGCTGACAGCCCTTTTCCTTGGAATTCTTCGCTGATTTCTTTGGGCTTCTTTGTTCTTGAGTATTGGACTCCTACGCATCTTTTTATGTCTTCTTTTGAGGTGTTGCATCCTCATTGCCTTGGTCCAATTCTCTTCGCATCCTGTGAACTACAAACACAAACACTAGAAAACTTATTAGTTCACGGATTGTGTTGTTCATCAAACACCAAAACTCAATTAGCCAAAAGGCCCGGGGTCCATTTTCCTTACAAGGCCCCAGAAGACGGCGAACTCCGCTCCACCCGACCTAGGGCTCGGACTCGGGCTAAGGCCCCGGAAGACGGCGAACTCCGCTCCACCCGACCCAGGGCTCGGACTCGGGCTAAGGCCCCGGAAGACGGCGAACTCCGCTCCGCCCGACCCAGGGCTCGGACTCCGCCCCGGCCTCTGCCGAACGACCTCCGCCTCGCCCGACCCAGGGGCTCGGGCTCGGCCTCGGCCATGCAGGACAGACTCGACTTCGGCTTCGGAGGAGCCTCCACGTCACCCGACCTAGGGCACAAGTCCGCCACGTCAACAGGAAGCGCCATCATCACCCTACCCCGAGCCGACTCGGGCCGCAGAGAACAAGACCGGCGTCCCATCTGGCTAGCTCCGCCAGATAGGCAATGATGGCGCCCCGCTAGGCCCATGACGACGGCGGCTCTCAGCTCCCTTATGAAAGCAGGGGGACGTCAGCAAGGGCCCAACCACTTCGACAGCTGTCCCTCCACCAGGCTCCGTTGCTCCACCAACAGCCACGACACCACACCGGCTGGGTGCCAAGATCTCTCCGGCCGCCACCTTGGCGTGTACCTAGGGCGCTAGCTCTCCCCCGCTAGACACGTAGTACTCTGCTACACCCCCATTGTACACCTGGATCCTCTCCTTGCGCCTATAAAAGGAAGGACCAGGGCCTTCTTAGAGAAGGTTGGCCCCGCGGGAACGAGGGCAGGGGCAGGCGCTCTCTTGGGGCCGCTCGCTCCCCTCACCCGCGTGGACGCTTGTAACCCCCTACTGCAAGCGCACCCGACCTGGGCGCGGGACGAACACGAAGGCCGCGGGATCTCCGCCTCCCTCACGACCCGGCTCCGGCCACCTCGCTCTCCCCCCTTCGCGCTCGCCCACGCGCTCGACCCATCTGGGCTGGGGCACGCGGCACACTCACTCGTCGGCTTAGGGACCCCCCGGTCTCGAAACGCCGACAGTTGGCACGCCAGGTAGGGGATCCCTCCGGAGACAGCCATCTCGGCATGCCGGAGGGTGGCGATCTCCCTAGGCCAGTGCCTCGCGCCGACATCCCGCGGGAGCTAGCTGTGGTCCCCGTTCTGGCGGGGGGTCACGACCCACAGCTCGAGCGAGTCCGCGGGGCGCAGGCCGGGCTCGACGAGGGGGCAGGAGCGCTCGAGTCGAACCGCCGGGACGTCGGGCAGGTATGGGCAAGCCAGCCCCCGGCCGGAGAAATACGTCACCTGCCCCAGGGTCTCCAGCACCGCATCGCCAACGATGCCAGGGACAGGCCGCCACCCGCGTCTGGCGGAACCGGTCAGGACCTGGCAGCCGCGGCGATGCTCCTCCGCGCGATGCCGGAGTCATCAACCACCGAGGGTCGGCGAATCCAGGGAGAGCTCAAGCATCTCCTGGAAGGCGCTGCGGCCCGGCGGGCCGAGAGCTCTGCCTCCCGAAGGCAGGGGTACCCCTCGGAACCTCGTGCCGCGACTTCCCGACTCATGCGGGAAGCCTCGGTCTACACCGGGCGCACGCGCAACACTGCGCCTGCGGCCCTGGGTCACCTCGGCGACGAGCACCCTCATCGCGACTGTCGGGCCTGCCTCGACGAAAGGGTGCGCCGAGGCTATCACCCTAGGCGTGGGGGACGCTACGACAGCGGGGAGGATCGGAGTCCCTCGCCCGAACCACCCGGTCCGCAGGTCTTCAGCCGGGCCATTCGGCGGGCGCCGTTTCCGACCCGATTCCGACCCCCGACTACTATCACAAAGTACTCGGGGGAAACAAGACCGGAATTGTGGCTCGCGGACTACCGCCTGGCCTGTCAACTGGGTGGAACGGACGACGACAACCTCATCATCCGCAACCTCCCCCTGTTCCTCTCCGACACTGCTCGCGCTTGGTTGGAGCACCTGCCTCCGGGGCAGATTTCCAACTGGGAGGATTTGGTCCAAGCTCTCGCCGGCAACTTCCAGGGCACGTACGTGCGCCCCGGGAATTCCTTGGACCTCCGAAGCTGCCGGCAACAGCCGGGAGAGTCTCTACGGGACTACATCCGGCGGTTCTCGAAGCAGCACACCGAACTGCCCAACATCACCGACTCCGATGTCATCGGCGCGTTCCTTGCCGGCAGCACCTGCCGTGACCTGGTGAGCAAGTTGGGTCGCAAGACCCCCACCAGAGCGAGCGAGCTGATGGACATCGCCACCAAGTTCGCCTCCGGTCAGGAGGCGGTCGAGGCCATCTTCCGAAAGGACAAACAGCCCCAGGGCCGCCCGTCGGAGGATGCTCCCGAGGCGTCTACTCCGCACGGCGCCAAGAAGAAAGGCAGGAGGAAGTCGCAAGCGAAACGCGACGCTGCAGACGCAGACCTTGTCGCCGCCGCCGAGTACAAGAACCCTCGGAAGCCCCCCGGAGGTGCCAACCTCTTCGACAAGATGCTCAAGGAGGCATGCCCTTACCATCAGGGGCCCGTCAAGCACACCCTCGAGGAGTGCGTCATGCTTCGGCGCCACTTCCACAAGGCCGGGCCACCCGCAGAAGGTGGCAGGGCCCGCGACGACGACAAAAAGGAAGATCACCAAGCAGGAGAGTTCCCCGAGGTCCGCGACTGCTTCATGATCTGCGGAGGGCATGCGGCGAATGCCTCGGCTCGGCATCGCAAGCGAGAGCGTCGGGAGGTCTGCTCAGTGAAGGTGGCGGCGCCAGTCTACCTAGACTGGTCCGACAAGCCCATCACCTTCGACCAAGATGACCACCCCGACCACGTGCCGAGCCCGGGGAAGTACCCGCTCGTCGTCGATCCCATCATCGGCGACGTCAGGCTCACCAAGGTCCTGATGGATGGGGGCAGCTGCCTCAATATCGTCTACGCCGAGACCCTCAGGCTCCTGCGCGTCGATCTGTCCTCCGTCCGAGCAGGCGCTGCGCCCTTCCACGGGATCATTGCCGGGAAGCGCGTCCAGCCCCTCGGACAGCTCGACCTTCCTGTCTGCTTCGGAACGCCCTCCAACTTCCGAAGGGAGACTTTGACATTCGCGGTGGTCGGGTTCCGAGGAACCTACCACGCAGTGTTGGGGAGGCCATGCTACACGAAGTTCATGGCCATCCCCAACTACACCTACCTGAAGCTCAAGATGCCGGGCCCCAACGGGGTCATCACCGTCGGCCCCACGTACAAACACGCGTTCGAATGCGATGTGGAGTGCGTGGAGTACGCCGAGGCCCTCGCCGAGTCCGAGGCCCTCATCGCCGACCTGGAAAACCTCTCCCGAGAGGTGCCGGACGTGAAGCGACACGCCGGCAACTTCGAGCCAGCGGAGACGGTTAAGGCCGTCCCTCTCGACCCCAGTGGCGACACCTCCAAGCAGATCCGGATCGGTTCCGGGCTCGATCCCAAATAGGAAGCAGTGCTCGTCGACTTTCTCCGCGCAAACGCCGACGTCTTTGCGTGGAGTCCCTCGGACATGCCCGGCATACCGAGGGATGTCGCCGAGCACTCGCTGGATATTCGGGTCGGAGCCCGACCGGTCAGACAGCCTCTGCGCCGATTCGACGAGTAAAGGCACAGGGTGATAGGCGAGGAGATCCACAAGCTGATGGCAGCAGGGTTCATCAAAGAGGTATTCCATCCCGAATGGCTTGCCAACCCTGTGCTAGTAAGGAAGAAAGGGGGGAAATGGCGGATGTGTGTAGACTACACTGGTCTCAACAAAGCATGTCCGAAGGTTCCCTACCCTCTACCTCGCATCGATCAAATCGTGGATTCCACTGCTGGGTGCGAAACCCTGTCATTCCTTGATGCCTACTCAGGGTATCATCAAATCAAGATGAAAGAGTCCAACCAGCTCGCGACTTCTTTCATCACGCCCTTCGGTATGTACTGTTATGTCACCATGCCGTTCGGTTTGAGGAACGCGGGTGCAACGTACCAGCGGTGCATGAACCATGTGTTCGGCGAACACATTGGTCGCACGGTCGAGGCCTACGTCGATGACATCGAAGTCAAGACAAGGAAAGCCTCCGACCTTCTCTCCGACCTCGAAGCGACATTCCGGTGTCTCAAGGCGAAGGGCGTCAAGCTCAATCCCGAGAAGTGCGCCTTCGGGGTGCCCCGAGGCATGCTCCTGGGATTCGTCATCTCCGAGCGGGGCATCGAAGCCAACCCGGAGAAGATCGCGGACATCACCAGCATGGGGCCCATCAAGGACTTAAAAGGCGTACAGAGGGTCATGGGATGTCTCGCGGCTTTGAGCCGTTTCATCTCGCGCCTCGGCGAAAGAGGCCTGCCTCTGTACCGTCTCTTAAGGAAGGTCGAGTGCTTCACTTGGACTCCCGAGGCCGAGGAAGCTCTTGGGAACCTGAAGGCGCTCCTCACCCAGGCGCCCGTCTTGGTACCCCCAGCTGATGGAGAAGCCCTCTTGGTCTACGTCGCCGCTACCACTCAGGTGGTTAGCGCCGCGATCGTGGTCGAAAGGCAAGAAGAGGGGCATACACTGCCCATTCAGAGGCTAGTTTACTTCGTCAGCGAGGTGCTGTCCGAGACCAAGATCCGCTACCCACAAGTTCAGAAGCTGTTGTACGCAGTGATCCTGACGAGGCGAAAGTTGCGGCATTACTTCGACTCTCATCCGGTAACTGTGGTGTCATCCTTCCCCCTGGGGGAGATCATCCAGTGCCGAGAGGCCTCGGGACGGATCGCGAAGTGGGCGGTGGAAATTATGGGCGAGACAATCTCGTTCGCCCCTCGGAAGGCCATCAAGTCCCAGGTACTGGCGGACTTCGTAGCCGAATGGGTCGACACACAGTTGCCGACGGCTCCGATCCAACCGGAGCTCTGGACCATGTTCTTCGACGGGTCGCTGATGAAGACGGGAGCCGGCGCAGGCCTGCTCTTCGTCTCGCCCCTCGGGAAACACCTACGCTACGTGCTACGCCTCCATTTCCCGGCGTCCAACAATGTGGCTGAGTACGAAGCTCTGATCAACGGATTGCGGATCGCCATCGAGCTAGGGGTCCGACGCCTCGACGCTCGCGGCGACTCGTAGCTCGTCATCGACCAAGTCATGAAGAACTCCCACTGCCGCGACCCGAAGATGGAGGCCTACTGTGATGAGGTTCGATGCCTGGAAGACAAGTTCTACGGGCTCGAGCCTAACCACATCGCCCGGCGCTACAACGAGACTGCGGACGAGCTGGCAAAGATAGCCTCGGGGCGAACGACGGTTCCCCCGGACGTCTTCTCCCGGGATCTGCACCAACCCTCCGTCAAGATCAGCGACACGCCCGAGCCCGAGGCGCCCTCGGACCCGTCCGAGGGGACCTCGGCCCAGCCCGAGCCATCCTCGGTTCAACCCGAGGAAACCTCGGCCCCCGAGGATGAGGCGTTGCGCATCGAAGAGGAGCGGAGCGGGGTCACGCCTGATCGAGATTGGCAGGCCCCGTACCTGCAATATCTCCACCGAGGAGAACTACCCCTCGACCAGGCCGAGGCACGGCGGGTAGAGCGACGCGCCAAGTCGTTCGTCTTGCTGGGCGATGAGAAGGAGCTTTACCACCGCAGCCCCTCGGGCATCCTCCAGCGGTGCATCTCCATCGCCGAAGGTCAGGAACTCCTGCAAGAGATACACTCGGGGGCTTGCGGCCATCACGCAGCGCCTCGAGCCCTTGTCGGGAACGCTTTCCGGCAAGGCTTCTACTGGCCGACAGCGGTGGCTGACGCCACTAGAATTGTCCGCACCTGCGAAGGGTGCCAATTCTATGCGAAGCAGACCCACCTGCCCGCTCAGGCTCTGCAGACGATACCCATCACCTGGCCCTTCGCTGTGTGGGGTCTGGACCTCGTCGGCCCTCTGCAGAAGGCGCCCGGGGGCTACACGCACCTGCTGGTCGCCGTCGACAAATTCTCCAAGTGGATCGAGGTCCGACCCCTGAACAGCATCAGGTCCGAGCAGGCGGTGGCGTTCTTCACCAACATCATCCATTGCTTCGGGGTCCCGAACTCCATCATCACCGACAACGGCACCCAGTTCACCGGCAAAAAATTCTTGGATTTTTGCGAGGATCACAGCATCCGGGTGGACTGGGCTGCCGTAGCTCATCCCATGTCGAATGGGCAAGTAGAGCGTGCCAACGGCATGATTCCACAAGGGCTCAAGCCTCGGATTTACAATGACCTCAACAAGTTCGGCAAGCGATGGATGAAGGAACTCCCCTCGGTGGTCTGGAGCCTGAGGACGACGCCAAGCCGAGCCACGGGTTTCACGCCGTTCTTCCTGGTCTACGGGGCCGAGGCCGTCTTGCCCACGGACCTGGAATACGGCTCCCCGAGGACGAGAGCCTACGACGATCAAAGCAACCAAGCTAGCCGAGAGGACTCGCTGGACCAGCTGGAAGAGGCTCGGGATAGGGCCTTACTACACTCGATGCGGAATCAGCAGTCCCTGCGGCGCTACCACGCCCGAGGGGTCCGACCCCGAGACCTCCAGGTGGGCGACCTGGTGCTTCGGCTGCGGCAAGACGCCCGAGGGAGGCACAAGCTCACGCCCCCTGGGAGGGGCCATTCGTCATCGCCAAAGTTCTGAAGCCCGGAACGTACAAGCTGGCTAACAGTCAAGGCGAGGTCTACGGCAACGCTTGGAACATCCAACAGCTACGTCGCTTCTACCCTTAAGATGTTTCCAAGTTGTTCATATACCTCGCACCCACGCAAAGTTTAGTCAACAAGGAAGGGTCGGCCTCGCCTCGGCAAAGCCCGACCCTCCCTCGGGGGCTAAAAGGGGGGAAACCCCCTCTGCGTTAAAATTTTCCTTGAAAAAAGGATCTCTTTTACCAGAATATCTTCCGTGCTTTTTGACTACTTCGAAAAGTGGATCCTGGAAACGGCGGGGTACACGTAAGCAGTCAAGGCTGACCGAGCCGAGGGACTCCTACGCCCCCGGGATACGGATACCTCACTCGTCGCCTTCTGCGATAAGTAACTCGCATTCGGATAAGGTGACTCCGCGGATCGAACAAGTCTTTACGTTCGGAAGCCCTTCTGTCGAAGCGATTCTTCGAGTCTTCTCGACCGAGTCGGTGATAGGGCCTCATGGACAAGTGAAAGTGCGCGTAAGCGGCAAGGCCGACCGAGCCGAGGGACTCCCACGCCTCCGGGATACGGATACCTCACTCCTCACCTTCCGCGAAAAGCAACTTTCGCTCGCACAAACATCCCTGTTACCGACAAAAGGTCCAGATACTCGAAACAAGAGGAAGAGAGACGCAGCTATAACACGCAACAAGGGTGTGTGTTCCGGCCTCGACGGCCGCATGAAGCACACACTACAACACAATCTGATCCTGCAGGCTCGGGTCTTGACGCTGGAAGGGGGCAGCAACGCCCTCGGCATCGATGGCACCTTCGGCGAGGCCCGACCTAGCCTCGGACGGCAACGCGGTCCGAGGGTCTCTGCTCCGAAGACGACGTCATCACCACGCCCGAGCGATCACTGTCAGGGACTTCTCCGAGAACCCGGCCCGAGCAGGCGGCTCAGCCGGTCACCCCTGGGGCCTCGGGCAACCATCTTCCAAGGGCGCTAGCTCGGTCCGAAGCCTCGGCTGATCAACTCCGACGTCGATCCAGCCAACGGACAACCCGGCTGGGCTCCGGCCTCCTGGTTTTATTTTCGAGCCAACTCCGCCTCTGCTCATGCTGATATCGCTACCCCTGGCCTCGGCTCGACGAAGAGCGGCCGAGGGGTCTCTTTAACTAAGCTAGAGGAGCCTCGGACAGCAGGGCCGACCGAGCCGAGGGACTCCTACGCCTCCGGGATACGGATACCTCACTCGTCACCTTGACACGGGGCGACTCATGCTTGGTGAAGCGGTTCAGACAAACAACAGGCGAGTCTTAAGTGCTCAGAAATGAGGAAAAAACACGGCTCCGTGCCGAAGTTACATACATGTTCAGGCCCCGAAAGCCGAAATGAACAAAAAACCCGGCTCTCGAAGTGCCATTACAAACGGAACTCCGGTTCCCCCTCCGCAGGTACGAACAACCCCACTCGATAGGGGCGGGCCTGCGGGGCTACAGGGGACTGACGGGCGGCTCGCCGCCGCCCGCTCTGACTACGACAACAACGGCCCCCACTCCGGATGGCCGAACTGCAGCAGCGCAGGCCTCGGGGGTAGGCACTGCTGCAGTCTTGCCCTCGCCCACGCCGACGCTCGAGGGGCGAGGACAAGTACAAAGAGCCGGAGGCCCGAAGCGCGGATGGTGGCGGTGATCCCGTCGGCGACGGGGACTTCTCGAGCCGCCTCCGCCTCGACACTGACGGCAGGAGCCATCAGCCCTCCGGCAGATCCCCACTCAAATCCTCCCAGATGAGTGGGGCACCGGCCTCCGTGTAAAGGCGCCGCCCTGGTGCAAAGGCAGGACCACCCCAGAACACGGACGCCGCCCTAGCAGCGCGCGGCGTCTAGGGTGGACCTCCCGTGTACACGGCGCGGCAGCCGCCCCCCAACAGAAGGGGCCGCCGGAGCCGAGCCAGCGGACCCGACACGCTGGAGGTGACGACGTCCGCCGCCGATCCACCCCACGTTGTCGAAGTCCGGGCCGCCCGCAGGGCCAGTGAGCGCCCTCTCCCTCGAACGTCGTGGGAGAGGATGACCCACGAACCCGTGCGGGAGGTAGAGCGCCGGCTCAGTCCGGCACCCACCCCAGCGAGGATGATGAACATCCTTGAAGCTGAGGGTGGGACCTAGATCGCAGTCCGGTTTGCCCCTCCCCACCCAGGGGCTGGTGGTCACCGTCTCGGGTGACCCCCAGCGGAGGGGAGCAACCGGGCTGCCTGATGAAAATCCTTGAAGCCGAACGATGGCTGAAAGGTACCAACTCCCACGGAGTTGCGTCCCTCCAACGATGGGGCGAAAAACGGCGGTTTCTCCCATCCGGGGGCTTGAAAGGTGGAAAAACACGATGCATAAGGGAGGAAGAAGGCATGGTCGCCTTACGGAAGGGGTCGCCCTCCTTTTAAAGGCGACTCTCCCTGCTTGCGCCCCCTACCGTCGTGGGCCGAGTCTTCTCCAGCACGCCTCCAAAAGCCCTTCCCTGTGGCGCGGGGGCTGGGTCCCGCATGTCATACAAGATCGGCTCCGAGCAGAAGAAGCCAAACCGCCGCGCACGGCGCGCGCAACCACCCAGCGGTTACAAGCGACCCTCCGCTTTTGCCCAGGCCAACGGGCGAAAGGGGCAGGCAGCCATGCAGACGGCATGCAACCACGCCAAATGGCCGCGCCTCTCCGACTCCTAACCTGCCAGCGTGGAGGCCTAAGCCCACGCGTCGCGCAACCGGCGCGTCGGGTGCTGCATACAAGCAACTGTACCACTGGCGCCACCACCGCACCTCCTCGATTGCGGAACCGATACCGCGACCCGAGGCGACCCAGCGCGCGACCCAGCAGCACCAGCCTAATGCAGCGGTCAAACGTGGTCAAAAGTGGGCTGGTAGTAATGACGGTGGCAGGCGCGCGGGAGCAGCGGTCACGCCGTCAGCCAGCTCACGTCCCATCCGGAGGCAGCAAGAGAACCCCCTCTCATGGCGTGGAGACGACGCGCCCGTGATCCATTCCTCGAACGGCTCGCGCACGCGCAACGGCAGCCCCGCCAACTACTCGCCCCGGCGCATTAACTCCGCGGCTGGACAGGCGGCGCTTCTGGCAGAAGCAGCTGGCAACGCTTCGCCTTCGCCAAAACGACCACACCAAAAAAGGTATGCCACGTCGTTCAAATTCGTATCCTTTTTTCCTTTTTTCTCTTTCTCTATCTCTTGCAACAGGGACCGGGAAAGGGAATACCCCCAAAGGGATCCTTCCCCGTGAAGGAGTTAGGCTCCGAGCCTCCTTACTGATCAGGGGTTCGAAGGCTGGCCCCCCGAAGGGTTCAACAGCCGCCTCAGATCGCGTGGGCCCGACACCCACTACTGGTCAGAGGTTCGAAGGTCGGCCTCCCGAAAGGTTCCACGACTGCCTCAGGCTACTCGGGCTCCGCGCCCATTACTGATCAGGGGTTCGAAGGCTGGCCCCCCGAAGGGTTCACAGTCGCCTCAGACACCGAGCGAGGGATGACCAGGGGTACGTTCGATACATAACCAAGGCTCGGGCTGCGCTCCCGAGGTACCCTAGGACATTTCCGAGACCAGCGGGAACGATCCTGTAACGGAATCCCATCGGAGGGAGGCATCGAGCCCTCGGACCCCGTCGCCAGGGGACCGGGTCCGGCAGATCACCCGCAGGTACTTTTGGGCGTGCCTCCGGGCCCCTAGCCGACCCCCAACGAACAGGGCACGGACGTCCACTCGGATTACCCGATTGCAGCTCACCGGAGACACCATGTTCGGTGCCCATCGAGGGTAACATGGCGCTCTCCCCCCTCCTCCTTGCGGAAAGGCGACGTAGGGGCATATGTAAAAAAGCCGAGTCTGTCCCTGATCGCCCTCTCGCCCTGTGCGGAGGCTCGGGGGCTGCTCTCGCAAACCCGGCTCTGGCCAAACCGTTGACAGCGTCAACATACCAGACCGAGAACTTGGGCCCCGACAGTGCACCCGGGCTACGGCCTGTTCGCATGAGGGAACCACCAGACCAGCCGAAGCATTACGCAAGGCATTAAGACCTCGAAGGAGTGAAACCACTCCTCCGAGGCCTCGGGGGCTACACCCGGCGGGTGCGCTCGCGCGCACCCACCGGAACAAAATGCAACCGAGGAAGGCTGGTCCCCTTGCAAAAAAGTGCGACGAAAGCCTCCAAGCGAGTGCTAACACTCCCTTCGAGGCTCGGGGGCTACTGTCGGGGACCATAATTAGGGGTACCCTCAAGACGCCTAATTCTCAGCTGGTAACCCCCATCAGCATAAAGCTGCAGAGGCCTGATGGGTTTGATTAAGTCAGGGATCAGTCCATACGAGCGACTCGATCGCGCCTCGCCCGAGCCTAGCCTCGGGCAAGGGCAGCCGACCCTGAGGTGTTTCCGTCTCGCCCGAGGCCCCCTTTTTTACGGCAGACGCATCTCCGGCTCGCCCGAGGCCTTGTCTTCAATAAGAAGCAACCCTGACTAAATCACCGCGCCGACCGACCGAGTCGCAGGGGCATTTAACGCAAAGAGTGAGACTGACAGGCAGCCAGGCCTTGCCAAAGGCGCCATAGGAAGCTCCGCCCGACCCAGGGCTCGGACTCGGGCTAAGGCCCCGGAAGACGGCGAACTCCGCTCCGCCCGACCCAGGGCTCGGACTCGGGCTAAGGCCCCGGAAGACGGCGAACTCCGCTCCGCCCGACCCAGGGCTCGGACTCGGGCTAAGGCCCCAGAAGACGGCGAACTCCGCTCCACCCGACCCAGGGCTCGGACTCGGGCTAAGGCCCCGGAAGACGGCGAACTCCGCTCCACCCGACCCAGGGCTCGGACTCGGGCTAAGGCCCCGGAAGACGGTGAACTCCGCTCCACCCGACCCAGGGCTCGGACTCGGGCTAAGGCCCCGGAAGACGGCGAACTCCGCTCCGCCCGACCCAGGGCTCGAACTCCGCCCCGGCCTCTACCGAACGACCTCCGCCTCGCCCGACCCAGGGGCTCGGGCTCGGCCTCGGCCATGCAGGACAGACTCGACTTCGGCTTCGGAGGAGCCTCCACGTCACCCGACCTAGGGCACAAGTCTGCCACGTCAACAGGAAGCGCCATCATCACCCTACCCCGAGCCGACTCGGGCCGCAGAGAACAAGACCGGCGTCCCATCTGGCTAGCTCCGCCAGATAGGCAATGATGGCGCCCCGCTAGGCCCATGACGACGGCGGCTCTCAGCTCCCTTACGAAAGTAGGGGGACGTCAGCAAGGGCCCAACCACTTCGACAGCTGTCCCTCCACCAGGCTCCGTTGCTCCACCAACAGCCACGACACCACACCGGCTGGGTGCCAAGATCTCTCCGGCCGCCACCTTGGCGTGTACCTAGGGCGCTAGCTCTCCCCCGCTGGACACGTAGTACTCTGCTACACCCCCATTGTACACCTGGATCCTCTCCTTGCGCCTATAAAAGGAAGGACCAGGGCCTTCTTAGAGAAGGTTGGCCCCGCGGGAACGAGGGCAGGGGCAGGCGCTCTCTTGGGGCCGCTCGCTCCCCTCACCCGCGTGGACGCTTGTAACCCCCTACTGCAAGCGCACCCGACCTGGGCGCGGGACGAACACGAAGGCCGCGGGATCTCCGCCTCCCTCACGACCCGGCTCCGGCCACCTCGCTCTCCCCCCTTCGCGCTCGCCCACGCGCTCGACCCATCTGGGCTGGGGCACGCGGCACACTCACTCGTCGGCTTAGGGACCCCCCGGTCTCGAAACGCCGACAGATTCCGTCCTCTATATTTTCTTCATCTCTAGCAACATCCTCTAAATTCGATCCTCTATATCTATAGTATTAACAGAATTCATATACTATATTTATTTTTTGTAATATTCATATTCATACAATTTATACTTACATAAGTAATGCAAAAACGAAATAATTTTATTTTTGAATTTGATAATTTTGAATATCGTATCAGTACGCAATCGAAATGTTTTTTTAGAAATATCGTTTCCTAAATCGTATTTTGATTATGAGAATAATGAACTTCCACAATGTCCTACAAAAGGACAAAATCAAGTTATGCAACCTTTTACGATGCTCATTCAAGAAAAAAAAAGAAAAAAAAACGAGTCAGAATGACCACTAACCAAATAAACAAATATTAGAAGTACGCCAGGAGCCGGAGAAGACAACGCACACAGGCGTATAGCGTGCGCCACAAAGCCGCTGCATTTAGCGCATCACCGACGTCCGATAAAATTTAGCGCAGCCTATACCGAACATTGCTGGAGGGAAAGAGGAGGGAATGAACCGGTAAATTTAGAGTACAGGAGCTTTTACAGGGTCTTGCTGGAGAGAGCCTAACATTAGTACGCAAATATATCACACATAAAACCATATTAATTTAATTGATCTGTGCTTAAATTATAATCAATAGAATAAAATTCAGTTACAAGGATCCGAATGGGGTCTAAGTGAATTATCCATATATTTCTATCAACTTAAGTTTTTAGATTGAACCTGCATGCAACTTGTTTAGGAGAGACGATCACAGCAGCAACGAATTTGCCGGCTCGACGTATGTTGGCCGTGGAGACGATCTTTGACCGGTTTTCGGCGACAACACCTTGATCATCAGATCGAGCGATGAGTAACAACATAGGGTTATAAGAGAGATTAGGACAAGAGAGAGGAGTATGTTATTTTCTGACCGTTGTGTGAGCTGGCCGCCTCAATTGATCTTGGTCTTATATTTATATGTAAGGAGAGGGTGGTCTTATCCCTTAGATCTTGTTTGGATACTTCAGTATTCAGCTTAATCTATTTGTAGTGAGCTGAATATTTTTTTTTTGAAAATGCAGGAGGTCTGCCAAGATATATTGATAAGAAGAATAACAAGAGGTTTAAGTCAATACAGTGACCGAAGCACTAGGCAAAGGTCCAACCTGAAGAGAAGTAAACAGAAATAAAAAACAGACCCCACTAAATAGTTGTTAAGGGGTAACTAGGTGCTTGGCCCCTGCCAAATTCCAGGCTGCTGCCTCACTCTTGATTTTGGCAATGATTTGTTGGCAGCTCGAGAATCTGCGATCAAAGATTCTCGCATTTCGTTCTCGCCAAATCTCCCAGTTTACAAGGATCAATAGTGATCTGATGCCTTTTCTGTTGCATCCCGTCAAAAAAGCCAGCTTTTCCCACCAATGCCCCAGCGAGGGGGGTCGCCCCCAGTTAGACGGCTTCAGGCCCTCAACAGCTACCCAAACAGCAACTTCCTCCCAAATTCTTTTGATGAAACGACATTCCACAAAAAGGTGAAGCCCCGATTCCTGGGCAGCACGACACAAGACGCAAGTTGGTTCATGGGGCCAATTCCTGGCGGCTAATCGATCTGCTGTCCAAATGCGATTTTGAATTGCTAACCAGCTGAAAAACTTGCATTTTGGAGGCGCCCAATTCTTCCAGATGATGAGGTCATAATTTGTGTGAACAGAGCCCAAAAATTGTGCCTGATATGCCGATTTGACTGTGTAGCGGTGATCCGCAGTGAAATTCCAGGTGAATAGAGTATCCAAACAAATGCTTAAGTGTGTGTTTGATTAGATGTATAAGGAGAGACGAAAGTTGACGGCCGCAGTTTTTATAGTGTTTGTTTGAGCGTCAAATGGGAATGAAATAAACACCGGAGTAATTTTTTGGTGACAGCGTGATCCTAAAAAATTGAGGGGATAGTGTCGCCCTTACCTCAAATGAAACACACTATAAGAGTCAAAACCCTTCCATAAACACATTTTTATTTAGCTCCAACAACCAATATGGAATTGCCGAAGCCATAAATAATCCACCGGGAATCCAAACGCGACAATCAATACATATTTTTAGATGAACTCGGTGATAGGAACACAATGATGTATTGATGTAGATCATCCTTATAGTATTTGGTGAAAGTTGGGGAGCCGGCTTTTAGAGTCAAACAAGCCGATTTTGGCAGGGCCAGCATCTGAAAAAAATTGTTTTGTTCACCCCGAGATCCAGATACGATGATCCAACAAGTATGCTTCGATTGCTTTCGGTATCTGTCTTGACGCTATAAATATGATGATGATGTAGTTGATTGTACGTTTTTCGCTGTTTTTTGGTCGTTAACGCTGAGACTATTGATCCGTGAAATCGGAGAGACTGGGAGCACGAAAAGTGGTGTGGGGTGGGGGGGTGGGGCGGGGTTGAGGCGTCCGGTTTCGGTCACTAGTCACTGGCGCGCGCCCTGCGCGCGTTAGAAATTTTTTCTAATTTGATTACTGCAGATGCTATATGTTTATATGAAATAGAGTTATCTGAGCTGTAATTAGAGTCAACATTTTTGTCCACTACGTAGAATTAAGCTGTTATATTTACATAAATTGTTTTCAAAGAGCTGAGTAGGTCATCATATATAATTATATATATGTTGCAAAATAGACATTATGTAACTCAAAAGGTCGACGAAGATCTGAGTGAAACTTTAGTTCTCGGAGGTTTTGATGTCCATTTCTTGTCCGATGCGTATCGTCCCTTGTTTGAACCTGTAAACGAATTTTAGAATTTAATAGTCAGTCTAGTATGTAATATATTCCATAGGAAAATATAATTTTTTTTATTCTGAAATGTAGGTACAGAGAAACTGTGTTATATGGTTTGTAGTAACTAAGATTGGTAATGGAACTACGCTATCGTAATAGGAAGGAAAATAATTCATATAGGAGAGTATGATACGGAGCGTAACCTTTTAGGTGGTGATTCAATTATATCTGCTGGTCCTTTTCCTTTGTTAGTGGGTATTGTATCAAGCTGCATATATCGAAGTTCTTTATAAAGAAGCGGAAAATATGTAATGTCTTTTAACAAATGTAAATAGAACAATAGTAGAGTATGGGATTCTATTGAAATAGATATATTTGATAAATTGAAATTGGTGTATTGATTGGAATAAAGAATATGATGACATCCTATTGAGTTATAATATTTGAACAAAACTATTCAAATGTACAGAAGGTGGCGTATAGTAGTAACAACAACACTTGCCATTCATCATGTGAATAAATTGGAAATGGTAGTGTGAAATAGCTATTGTTATTTGAAAGATAGGTATGAATAAAGTAAGTAATGTAAAATTATTGAGCTATAAAATATAAACATAAGGCTCGTTTAGCATAGAAGGTAGATCAGAGCAAGTATATATAGTATTATAATAGTATATATATCTATAGTAGTGAGGTATGTATATTGCATTCTAAGGTGTATGATTTGTTTTTGCTCACTGAAACTTGGATGCTGGATGCTTTGTAAAACTTGTATAAAAGTATGCATGTGTATGCAATGAAAGGAGGAACTGCATTGAATAGAAGAGTTATTTTCAATTATATATTGGTATCAGGTTTAAATAAGCTGTGAAAATGTTAATTTGTATAAGATGAATAAACTATGTTAGACGTAATACATGATGTATAATAAGATGACATTGCACAATACCCAAGTAAATGCAACGTAAGGATAATAATTGAGATTCTTTCACACAACACATTAACCAAGACATGGAAAGCAAAATATTTGGATCTCTAACGGATAGATTTTTACTGATTATGAGAATCTAATATTGGTTGTAACAATGAATTGTTGTACAGTTTAGTAAGTTATGGTATGGTAGTCTAACTCTGTACATTTGACTGTGGTAGAATCAGTTGTTTTTAAATTTGTATTTATGGAACTTTTGAATATGTTAAGAAGTAAGTGTATGTAGTTTAGGCAGAAAATATAAGTATGATAGTTTAGTGGAATGAAATGGATCAAACCTGTGCGGTTTCCTTATCGCCATCATCTTTTTCTGGGCTATTGATATTACTCTTGTTTGCACTGTCAACATGGAACAGATATAAGTATTTTGAGCTGTCAATACTCACTAAATTTTAAAATGAATAAAAGATAATTGAGTAAAAGAAATTGAGTACGCTTTCGGCGTGTTGTCAGTTTCGGAATATAGAAGCTTCCTCACTACCTGTAAAAATTAATGTACATAACATTTTAGTTTGAGCTAGTAATGTGTAAGAGATGGATTAAAATAGCAGTATTGTGATTAAGAAGTATCATACAGTTGTAGGAGTTGTAGTAGATAATTTTTCCAAAGCTGTAGATGGAGAGTCTTCCAATAACATCAGTTTTGATTTGTTTTGAGGTGTTGATGGTCCTTGTTGATCAGAATTTCCTATTTGCATTGGTAAAGAACGTTGTCTCCCATGTGCAGCAACAATAGAATTAATGCGGAACACGTTTGGGCGACTGGTTTGTTGGAAAAGAGATTGATTGTCAATTGTGACTCTGAATGTAAATTTCAGAGATATGATTTGTGCTAGATCAGGTGGGATAGGAGACTGTTCAGTGACACTTCGTAAAACAATCTCACAGGATTTACCAACGATGTGCCTTGCTACAGTGTCAAAACAAAACATTTCTGCAATATCTGTTTCATCAGATGCTAGGAACTTGAGCTTGTATCTGGTGTACAGAAGTTATTTGTTAAGTTATGATAGGGGATAAATTGCATGAATGAATTATAGATTCAATTTATATGTAACAGTAAGCCATACAAAGGTTAATCAATATAGCTGAATTATTTTATATACAAACTTACTTAAATTTGTATCCATCCCAATTGCATGATTCACAGTGATAACCTGCAGTGTGAGGGATTGTTGCTTTATTGCATTTTGTGCAAGATGGAAACCACCATTTGTGTTCAGCTGGTATTTCTGCTATTGTGACAGTACATTCAAATCCTGTTTTCCTGCATTTTAGAGATGTTTAAGTTAGTGAATTTTAAACATAGTAAGACCAAAAAATTGTTAGAACATACCGGGAAATCATATGGGTTAACTGTAAGAAGTTCATAGAGGGATTTATGTTCGACAATTGGCTTCGTTTCCATCGCTGGAGGATGTTGTAAATTTTGGGGAAGCTGTAACACAATTTTTTTTGTAGACTGGCTGTAGAAGATATAAATTATATTATTATTACATCTGTTATTTTTATGAAAAAGTGTTTGTGAATAGGTTTTGTTTAGATTCTGTGTACCTGGTAAGATAAGGTTCTGCCTCTGGAATTGTTGGATTGAAGTACCATCTACAGGCAGGACCACCACTTAGGTAGACACCTAATGTTTAATATTGCAAAATTGTCACATCACAAAAAGTTATAACAATTCAACATTAATGATTTTAAAAGTCTTTTGTATAGATAAATGTTTATGACCTTTGAAAAATTTTGGTAAGCACCCGACGAATAGCACAAGAATCGGTTTATTTGTATTTGCATCGTACACGTCATGAAGATTGAACATTATCGCCTGATCTGCCCATAAAGTGATCTTCATCGTTTTGTTGCTGTTTTTTGTTGGTCAGATTGTAAGGCAATTATTATTATATCACATAAAATTTGGGACTATAAGAAGAGTTGTGTAATACCTGAGATCTTCTATGATAATGGTCCTTGTCACTGTTGGTGTTAGTTGACTTCGGACATGCACAGGTGTCAGTTCATGAATTTCAGTTATGACACCAAGAACATCTGTAATCAATTTTGAAGATTAAATATATTAGATATTCTATTAGTTTTAACAGGGTATAAAAAATATATTTCAAGTTATATATCGTACCAACAAAGTTATTTGTAGTTTGAACATGAGGCTCAATTAGATCAAATGATGTTAGCCGATAAACATATAATGGAAATGTTGTTGGAGGGTTTGTGGCACGTTTTACTATGGTATGAAATGTGAATTGGATCATTTTGTCCCCATCCACTATTTTGAAAACAGTTTTTGCTGCGCACACTCTGAATCTGCTGATATCATAAATTCCTCCTTCTTCAATATTTGTTGCTTTTTGTTCAGCTAAATTTCCAGGGATTTCAGCATAAATAGCATTACCCTGCCATATTACCAAATCTGTTAGAAGCCTATTGTTGGCAATCATTATATGTTTGTGAAATCATATGCTTATAAAAGAAATATATGAAGTCAAAATATTATGATTTTGTACCTCTCGATCAGACAAAACCATATCAACATGTTGTAGTGGTCCACTATCAGTAGCACCTCGGAAAAGCCACTTTCTAGATACATGTACTTGAATCTTTGCATGTATCTTATGCGGTGCTAAATCAGGTAATAAAGTGTATTCCATTTTTCTGTATTTAACAAACAAAGATGTCAATGTTATGAACGAACTGTTGAGTGTTGAAAAATAGTGGTATATATGTAAGCGGAATGTAAAAATGTATGATTGATGTAAGTAGTAGCACACAGAACGACGCAAGAATAATAAATTGCAGAAGAAATATTAGTATGTAGTGTAATATAGGCATTTGAAAATAGTGAGCCGACAATTTTTGTAAAAAGAACTTGTAACTTTTTAAATTGAATATGATTATTAGAATAAACTTGTGTGTATATATCAGTATGAATAAATTGCATATAATGGGGTATGGTCTATATATACTTACCATAGTATGCATTACTAATACATATAATAGTAGATAGTGTACATGTAGTGAATATTTTAGGGTATTATGAAGTTGTAGCATCGACATTCATAGGTATGCGATTGAATATTTCCTTGTAAACTATGTTCCTTGTCTCATTGCTTGATCGACCATCTTCGTCTTCAATTAAAATGTGTAAACCTGATTTTGAAGTTACTCGAGAAACAGCAACATAAAGCTGGCCATGAGTAAATACAGGCTTTTTGAGGTAGATGCCAACCTGTGAGAGTGTTTGTCCTTGACTTTTGTTGATTGTCATAGCATAACATATTTTTATAGGATATTGCCTTCTTTCGAGTACAAATGGATTTTTGTTTGTTTTAAGCACCAGACATATTCTGGGAATGAGAACTTTCTTTCCAGCATGTGTACCAGTTAAAATCTGAGCTTCCAAAACCATGTCTCCTAGAGCAGTTATGATAAGTCTTGTGCCATTGCATAAACCTTCAGATTGATTTAGATTTCGAAGCAATATAATCGGTACTCCTTCTTTAAGCAGCAGTTTATGTTGCGGAAAGTTGTTACTATTTATTGAATTTAGAAATTCAACTGGATATAAAAGATCTAATGCCCCACCTGTATTTGACTGTGATGCAATCCGGTCACAACTTAAATATTGTTTGTGCGTTCCGGGAATAAGGTCAACCACATGTTCGTTAATTAAATCAGCTATCTCATTTGTTGGTGTTAAGACAGCCCGCTGCTGTAGATAGTTTGGATCATTATAACTTTCTGTTATTTCTGGATACACTGTTGCAATTAAAGCTGAAATATGATCTTCTTGGGGCAGTAAGAGGAATTCTGAAGGAATTTGTATCCATGTGGGCTCCATCTCTCCTGGTTTTTGTATAGCTGGTATATTGCCGTTGCCAATATTTAAGATCCATGCACTAAAATCTGCAAGTTCAGTTTTTTCGCTATCTGTTAAATCCGTCGAACGAAGTCTCATGTTTTGTGTAAGATGTAGGACTGTGACTGAATTCCAAAGTGGCGAATTGGTTATAGCAGCATTTATAATTTGTGCACGATTGCCACCTTCTATCACAGGTAATATCTGTCTAGGATCACCTCCTAGTACGATGACCTTACCCCCAAAAGGAATGGCAGCAGATTGAGCAGATTTCAAAGAAAGTAAATCACGAAGGGAACGATCTAGGGCTTCAAAAGCATTTCTATGTGTCATGAATGCTTCGTCCCAAATTATTAAAGAAGCCGCTTCAATCAGCTCAGCAAGCATTGTACCTCTTTTAATGTCGCAAGTTGATGTTTCGTCTAGTTCGCAAGGTATTCTGAACCTTGAATGTGCTGTGCGACCACCTGGAAGGAGCAAGGAGGCAACCCCAGAAGATGCAACCGTTAAGACTATCCTTTTTTGTGCTCGTAAGTGTGTTATGATCGCATTCCAAAGGAAAGTCTTTCCAGTGCCTCCATATCCAGATAAAAAGAAGAATCCAAATATGTTTGATAGGACAGTATCAACTATAGTATTAAAAGCATGCAACTGTTGATCATTCAGTTTCACACGGAGATTGTATGCAGTTTGTGATAAAGTATCGAAGTTATATGATAACTCTTCCTCAATAAATCGATTGCCGTGGATTGAGCCCGTTGAATTAGTTTTTTGTGGCAAGTTGTATTCTTTTATATTGGAGCCACATTTGTTGAAAAGCACAGATAATTTGTCAATTAAATGATCTCGCAATTCTATTGTTGGCATTTGATAGGAAGGAAGATTCAATGTTTTTCTCATTCTATATTGAATATCATCTGTTAGTTGTTTCCATACTTTTTCGAAAAATGCATACTCATCTCCAACCTCACAATAAAGAAGCATGGTGACAAATAGATGTCGCAGCTGCTCGGAAGTGGCCCATCTGGCAGCTTCGTCAAAGGCATTGTACCACTCATTGTCATCGTTAAGAAGACCTCGTGCTCTACATGCTTCCTTAAATGTGGGATGTAATATGTTGTTATATCTTCTCAAATCCTCGTAGCTTGTAGCACCTTTAACGATCATAAGAAGCATTCGTAAATAGTATCTTTCTCCTGTAGATGGATGTACATAATATATACGACCTATTTTCCCTTCCTTTGCATGTCTTGGTTTCCAGCTTCTTGTTTTGTCTTCCCATCGCCATTTAGTTGGAAATTCAATATATGTTAGATCCCGTGCTGATTCACATGTTGAATTAACATAAAACCACTCGGTGAGCATTGTCTTTCGAACAAAACCTTCAGACAATATTCGTGATATGTTGCTTGCTGCATTATAGGTTATGTAATTTTCATTTGGTAAATGCACAGGCATTCGTTCTACTGCAGGATAATGTCTATGGATGTCATATCCAAGCACACGCCAACAGGAATCCTTGTCGCATAGATAGCGAGTGTCCAAATATTCTTTCACTTCATTTCTCGCATTAGTTTCTTCATCATAAGGGGTATCCTCACCATTTCTTATTCTTTGTAAATAAACTTTGCTGTAGTCTGGTCCTTTTGTTACGTATTTGAAGAGGTATTTGACAAAAACAGTTTTGTTGCACCATTCAACATTGATATGAGCTTGATAAGTCTTTAATAGAGTGTCATTATATGGAACTACCCACCTATTATCCAACTTGTGACCCCCTTTAATGACGTAGCGGTCATTGTTTCGTCGTCTGTATGTAGCAAATCCTTGTTCGTCCAGGTTAGTTTCTTCATGGAATTCCTTTGGATAATTCTTCGAGCATCTGTTATTTTTCATACATTGAGAATTTGGATTTAATGCTCCACATGGACCGTGGATCATATGTTCTGCTACCAAACAGTACCCTAAAGGGTCGATGCTTGGATCTGGAATTTCAGCACTGATGAAAGAATCAATAAAGTTGGATGTAGGCTCCGAAGTGCCATTTGATACCCAAAATATGATATGCGAGTGAGGTAGGCCTCGTTTTTGGAATTCAATTGTGTAGAGCACTGCATGGAAAGGGTGTTAGAATTCATGTTAGATTATGTAATAGGTGGGGAATAATTGTCTGGTTTTTTATGTACGGTTGTATGTGTGTTGTGGGATGAGAACGGCCATACCTGCAGTGCATGATCCAAAAATAGATCCATTTCTTATGTCATGCATCAAATCATTTAATTTCATATGATAAACTCGAACTATAACATCAGATCTATCGGGAGGGTTCTGTCCATTTTCAAACATGCTTTCCAAAATTTCAGGCCAGTTTGCATTGCATGTAAAGGTGACAAAAAAATCAGGTGGGCCATGAACTCGACAGATAGCTATGCTGTCATGGTAATTTTGGATCATATATCTTCTTCCTCCTGTATGTGACGCAGGAAGGATGATAGTTTTGCCAACTTCCTCACCACTAATACAACCACGACTAATCGCATCTGTGATTCCCTGTATGCTTTCCATGCGCAGGTTTTTTTGATTGTTAATAACATAGTTCAACCTATTTTCATCGATGCATGCTCTAGCATCCACTTTAGCTTGACTTGATAATAAACCGAAGCATAGATATGGATTTGGTTGGTTTTTCCTGTAATGGAACTGGTAGCAATAATATTCTTGCATGGTCATGTGTCTTCGTGCATTGTTGTCATTTGCACATAAACCATTATATAAGATTCCAACTTGGAAGCCACGTTCTCCAAAAGGAAAAAGCAATGGATACTGCAGAGCCATATAAGCTGGGTGAAGTGAGGATATTCGTTTGAGTTCTTTGCTTTTAGTTTCAATAATAATATCACGTTTGAATGTGTCCAAAGAGAAATCCCCAACAATCAACATAGCAAGCTGATCCGTTGTTGGCAAATTATATTGTACAGGATCACCCTCCTTAGCACCAATGAGTCTAATAATAAAATCTTCACTTTCATTATCAGCTAGACGATCTCTTGCCATACGGAATTTTTTTGCAAATGGGTTGTGATCATCAAGCATTTTTATCAACCCGTTGACTATAACAGGGTCCAAACCACCATCATTTTTGTCGTTATTCCCCAAAGAGTTCATTCTATTTTGAATTTCATTTGCAGTATCGTAGATGTACAGTTGAATGAATTTAGGTGAGGATCCATCTGGAGGTAATAGAGATCCTATACGATGATGAACCTGTCCACATATTTTGAATAGCGGTGGACCACGACCATCGTTAACAGAATTATCTATCTGAGCGCCCATTGATGTGAAAGCAAATAAGCAGTTGTACTGTCTTATGTTTCTGATAAATTTTTTTGAGGTTATGTCACCATCGAATCTTGCAAGAGAAGATAGAGGTTCAGGCCTAGGTCTATATGGAGGTATGATAATCTTGCCACCTTTACAACAATTGTTATATACAATAGATGAGTCTCGTTGCCGATTACGAACTCTTTCAGCATACCAAAAAATAGCATGGCAGTGAGAGCACTCATACTCAGGTTTTCCAAGGTGCGATCTGTTTGGATATGAGGCTGTGTTTGATTTTGGCCGATCGGTTCGCACAATATTATTTGAAGTGAAAAATTGTGAGGAATTGAGACAAAGTTAGTAACCAATTTTGGGAAGGAAAATACGATGTTAAAAAAAATCTAGTACGTAACAGTTGTAGTTAGTAACTATTTGTTTTTTATGTTTAAGGACAATGCGTGTTGCATTACCTTTTAATGATTGTATGTACTCATCAGAGAAGTAAGCATATTGCGACAACGCTGGTATTGTCGACAATAGGCCTTAGGAAAAAAAAAGGACAAAAGTAAGTTAGTAATATAGTTTGATAACTTGTGTGAGAGCATGAAACGATTGATATTGCTATTTTTTGTTAGTTGTCGTTACCTCTTTTAGCAAGTCTGTTCTGATTAATCAACATTCTCCGGGCTCTCCGGGCTCTCTGTGCTTCTGTAGCACTTGCGGGTACAGATGTATGCGTATCGGTAAGGTCTGGGAAAAGGGGTCATCTATCGGTATTAATATTTGGATGTTTTCTGTATTTTATTATTTTCTAATGTTCTGTAAACTATAGAAGTAATAACATACCGCGTTGTCTTTTCTTCATTGGTTTGTTGTTGCTGGTTGTCACGGATGTGATGAGGGATTTATTATTTAGTTTAGATACTCGTGACTTTTTTTGTTGACTTCAAATTTTTAACCTATGAATAGATGCAAATAAATTAGAATGGGGATAAGTGGATTTGATTTAGTGATTAGTTACGCACAATCAATAAAAGGAAGAGAGTATTTATTTGTTTAATGAGTATAGGCACAAACATGTGCGTAGTATACATGCACACACACACACACATATATATATATATATGCATAAGATGTATGTCTGTGCGCACGGAGGAGGTTAATCATCTATGCTTGCACATGTATTATAGAAATACAATCGAATAGGTTTCAGTATATTTACATGACTAAAGATCAAGGAAACATCATACCAATTTAAAATATAATAATTTTTTCTGTAAATGAAGTTAAATACACACCTGTTTTGGTGGAAGCTCCAGCTGAGTAAAAGAAGTTTCGTAATAAGTCCAAGCAAACTGGGTAAAAGGAGTTTCATATTAAGTCCAAGTGTATGAGAAAGCTATAGTATTTAGGTATAAACAAATTACAAAATGTTATGTTCATAGCAACATTTATGAAAATAGAAACAGTATGAAAAAGTATAAATTTAAGTATATTATCATGACTTCTTAAGTCTTACCTGGTCCGGTATGAGACCTGGTCCGGTATGAGATACAGATATGTAAGTGGAATTTTTGCGATAATTTGAAGCTTGTGCGTAACCTGTAGTGTTTATAAACGAACAAATTGAAATTTGTTGTAATTAGAAAGTGGTATTAGTGTCTACGTACAGACTATGTGCAAACTGTAATGGCTATGAACAAACAGCCTAATTTTTTCTGTGTTTTTTTGTGTGTATATATATATATATATATATATGTTAAGGAACTATAGTAAAAAAAATATTATCCGTATATCAGATTAAATTGCTTTTTTATCATACATTATTACTTGCTCAAAATAGCATACCTGGACTGGTAGAAACCCTCAGATGCTGAAAGACACCCGCAATCAATAGAATCTGTGGGCTGCTTGGGAACCTGAAAATGACGCCGTGTGTGTTAATAAATCAAATTTTGATTAGTGTTTGTGAGAGACTCAGTGAAGCGAGGAAAACGACCCTTGGCTGTTTTGGGTGAAGCAACTCATGGAGAGTGGCCACAATCAGATTACAGTCGTTACTGTTTTTGACATAAAGAACGAACAGAGATAACGGGAGAGAATAAGGTTGCAGAGTAAATATAAATGGAAAATTAGCCAACTTGAACGGGGGCTACTGGTGTGGAACTACGCATAAACAGAAAGAGGTAATCTAGCCGTTCAGGTGAAGATGGGATTTATTTATTTATGCATTTATTTCCCAATTTGTGCATTTAGATCTGGAGGGCCGGCTGATAGTCAGCTGAGAACTTAGCCATGTTTAAAACTGAGCGTTGACTGATAAATATAAGAAGCATGAAAAATCTAAATGCCTTTCAGCCACAACCCCTTTTCCCATCCTGTTACTTTTTGGCCTGAAATTTGTAGGTGCGAACTAACACATTTATAGTCACAATGAATGAAAGGAGCTGCATTTTTATGTGGTCAGATACGGACATGAATGCATCATGCGTTTATCTGATTCTGGTAGATTCTTGGTGCCATGTATGAAATGCTGTCAACTTGCATTTCTACCAGATGCTAGAGGACACATCCATACAGAATTTCATTTACTAAATAGTCCCCATATTTACCCAAATAAAAAGGTCCCCTAATAGAATTTGAGAACCAAAATTTGTGCGTTTAGATTTGGAGGGTCGGCTGTTAGTCAGCTGATATTTTATCCATGTTTGAAACTGATCGTTGAAGTTACTCTCTGAACTCTCATGTTAACTGAATCTGTGTTGCAAACTTCTCACCATCGAAACTGATGTTTTACAATCACAGATTTGCGTTGGTTTATGGTTCAGTCCGTGGTAGATGCCCCACCCAGCCATGGCGGACCGACTTGCTCCCTGGCGTAGCGGCGCCATGGCACTGAAGACACTATATGAAACTAAAAAACAATTTAGGTAGGTAAGGAATCAAGTTACTTTGTTTATATTAGCGTTTTTATAGTTTAACACTAATGAACCTCACCTTGTTGCTGAAAATATATTAGCGTTTTTACAGTTTAACACTAATGAACCTCACCTTGTTGCTGAAACGAATGATATGTGGTTTTTACATGTTTGTATGCTTTATGCTTTATATTAAGACATGAGAAGCGGAGACGGAAGCGATGCTGCACGGCGGTGGGTCGCGAGCACCGGCGAAGCAACGGCGCTGTTAAGACAGGAGAAGCGGAGACGGAAGCGATGCTTCACGGTGGTGGGTCGCGAGCACCGGCGAAGCAACGACGCTATTAAGACAGGAGAAGCGGAGACGGAAGCGATGCTGCACGGCGGTGGGTCGCGAGCACCGGCGAAGCAACGACGCCCCAGCTCCCACTCTCACTCCCGCCAGCGGGCGCCGTCCCCGCCCACTCCGTCGCGCCGAGGTGAGGGAGCACGGGCCGAGCTTGCCTCTCCGTTTTCGCATTTCTGCTGCACGGCGGTGGGTCGCGAGCACCGGCGAAGCAACGGCGCTGTTAAGACAGGAGAAGCGGAGACGGAAGCGATGCTGCACGGCGGTGGGTCGCGAGCACCGGCGAAGCAACGGCGCCCCAGCTCCCACTCTCACTCCCGCCAGCGGGCGCTGTCCCCGCCCACTCCGTCGCGCCGAGGTGAGCGAGCACGGGCGGAGCTCGCCTCTCCGTTTTCGCATTTCTGTGTCTAAGTCTAACCGCAGAGCCTTTTTTGGTCTGGTTTTCTCCGTGCCGTGATTGCGCAGCGGAAGAAATAGGAAGAGACAGTTCATCGGAAGATCGAGTGAGATAGCGGAAGGAGGAGGAAGAGACATTCCAACGGAAGACGAAAACCCTAACGCCATTTTTTTTCTAGAAAAAGTTGTGTGAGAAGAAAAAATCTGAGAAAAAACACACCTGATTGGAAGGGAGACCGGCGCAGGAGACGACGCACGATCGATCCGCAGTCGCCGTTCGTGAATGCTGAGAGCGTCGTCCTTTGGAAATGGAAGGGATGAAGACCGGAACCTTTTTTCTCCTTCTTCTGACGGCAAACTGACCGATATGCAAGGAGTCCAAGGACCTGGAAGTATCCGGTTGACTGTGTGGTAGCTGCTACGGGAAGCTTCCCGTCCCTGACCGTGCGATGCATTCACAGCCGTTGACAGACTATCCAATGGCTGAAAAAATTTAAGCCGACGTGGACGCACGTAACACTAATGAACCTCACCTTGTTGCTGAAAATATATTAGCGTTTTTACAGTTTAACACTAATGAACCTCACCTTGTTGCTGAAACGAATGATATGTGGTTTTTACATGTTTGTATGCTTTATGCTTTATATTAAGACATGAGAAGCGGAGACGGAAGCGATGCTGCACGGCGGTGGGTCGCGAGCACCGGCGAAGCAACGGCGCTGTTAAGACAGGAGAAGCGGAGACGGAAGCGATGCTTCACGGCGGTGGGTCGCGAGCACCGGCGAAGCAACGACGCTATTAAGACAGGAGAAGCGGAGACGGAAGCGATGCTGCACGGCGGTGGGTCGCGAGCACCGGCGAAGCAACGACGCCCCAGCTCCCACTCTCACTCCCGCCAGCGGGCGCCGTCCCCGCCCACTCCGTCGCGCCGAGGTGAGGGAGCACGGGCCGAGCTCGCCTCTCCGTTTTCGCATTTCTGCTGCACGGCGGTGGGTCGCGAGCACCGGCGAAGCAACGGCGCTGTTAAGACAGGAGAAGCGGAGACGGAAGCGATGCTGCACGGCGGTGGGTCGCGAGCACCGGCGAAGCAACGGCGCCCCAGCTCCCACTCTCACTCCCGCCAGCGGGCGCTGTCCCCGCCCACTCCGTCGCGCCGAGGTGAGCGAGCACGGGCGGAGCTCGCCTCTCCGTTTTCGCATTTCTGCGTCTAAGTCTAACCGCAGAGCCTTTTTTGGTCTGGTTTTCTCCGTGCCGTGATTGCGCAGCGGAAGAAATAGGAAGAGACAGTTCATCGGAAGATCGAGTGAGATAGCGGAAGGAGGAGGAAGAGACATTCCAACGGAAGACGAAAACCCTAACGCCGTTTTTTTTCTAGAAAAAGTTGTGTGAGAAGAAAAAATCTGAGAAAAAACACACCTGATTGGAAGGGAGACCGGCGCAGGAGACGACGCACGATCGATCCGCAGTCGCCGTTCGTGAATGCTGAGAGCGTCGTCCTTTGGAAATGGAAGGGATGAAGACCGGAACCTTTTTTCTCCTTCTTCTGACGGCAAACTGACCGATATGCAAGGAGTCCAAGGACCTGGAAGTATCCGGTTGACTGTGTGGTAGCTGCTACGGGAAGCTTCCCGTCCCTGACCGTGCGATGCATTCACAGCCGTTGACAGACTATCCAATGGCTGAAAAAATTTAAGCCGACGTGGACGCACGTATTTCCTCCCTTGCTCCCGGCTCTTTATCTATAGAATAGAATAGAATAGAATAGAATAGAATAGAATAGAATTTCCAGATGTGTAACTGGTGCGCGCTGACGGATCACTTCCCCGTCTGCACCGCGTCCAAACTCCAATGTCATGTTGGAAGCTTGTGCCGGCCTTGCAAGCAAGACCGCCTTTCTCCTAATGAGCCAACAAGCAACCTGCTTTTCTTCCTCCGCTTCAAAACGCAAGAGAAATTTATGGTAGAACCTTACAACACGACGATGGCAGGCACACACAGTCACAGTGCGTGGCACCATCCCGAATAAACTGCGGAATAATATTACGCAGCTGACGGCACATGGCATGGGCACGGTACTGGTCCCACAGGCAAAGCTCCTTTCTGTCTCTCGCTTTGCTATTTTTTGTTTTTGTTTTTGTTCTATCTAATCTAAGAGAATATATATCTACACACCGTATCATTCATTGTACATTGGCAATGTGCGCGAGCATCAACTTGCTTTCGCATCTACATGCAGTAGCATAATCCGGCTCAGTCGAGGTGATGTGTGATCCTGCCGGTTCACGACCTTCGCCGGTTCTGGCCTGTCCGAGCTGTGAGCTCTGATCCTGGTAAGAAAACACATGGTAACATGGAAGTGGACGCTCCACATTTTTAAGGCTACCTCTAGCCGCCTACTCGTTCTCATGTTTATATTTAAACTTCGTTCACTCAACACAGCGTTTTTGGTGATCTAATGTTGGAGCAAAGCACGGCCGCACCGCGCGCACGTTCTCGACGATTGGGATCTAGCGGCACATGACAACTTGGAAATTATATTCCACGGCGAGAAACTCCTAATTAAGATGCCGCCTGTTCTGTGATCGGGCGGATTGGGAAGGAAGGAACCACCCAGGTCATCAGTTACGACCGCCCATCACTCCAGTAGCCAGTAGGCTGGCTCGGCTCCGCTCACGGCGCCAATGATGCAGGCACACCCCCATGGATCGCACTGCCCGAGCCCGGCCTTTCTCTTTCTCGACGCCACTTTCCATTTCTCGCACGCAAAGTGAAACTGTTTCCACGTCCCCAAGCGCGACAAGCAATCAGAGAGTGAGAATGATCATTGGCGGGCAGCTGGCGTGGGTGGGGCCCTCGTCAGTTCATGATAACTTTTGCGGGAATGTCTTCCTGTATCTGCGCCGTTTATGAACAATAATAATAATAATAATCTTCCGTCCCTGTTTTCCGTCACTGTTTCCCCCCAATACCTATACATATATCTGATCCGTTCAACACAACAATGGATCGACTTAAATTTACATGATCACTTACATGCCAGTATAATATCATATTTTTAAAAAAAAATAAGACAAGTTGTTAAAGTTAAGATTAAAAAAAAGGTAAACGTCATATATCTGTGAACGGTAATAGTTCGAGGCCCATTAACATCTCTAATAACCCGCCTGCCCTGACAGCAGGAGCCGCCTCCAGTATCCCCCGTCAATGCTTGCAAGACAGAAGACACCTGACCTGATCTGACCAGGCAGATCGAGTGGCTCGCCGTCGCGTGCAACCGCAACCGCCGCTGGTATTATATAGAGAAGACCCCTATTACATATCGGCCGCTGTGGCGCTGTCGATCCTAATAGTCGTCGATCGTTCCATCGACCGGCGGCCGGCCAGCCTAGCTCTTGGCTCTTGCCTCTTGCTCCGATCGGATCGAGCGCCGGACAAGTCAAGGCAAGGCAGCCGTACGTACGACGATGGCGCAGGGCAGCCGCAGCGCTGCCGTGCCCGCCGCAGCGTTCTTCTTCGCCCTTCTCGCCGTGGCCCCGCTGCTCCTGTGCTGCGCGCCGGCCGCCGCGGAGCTGGCCAGGCTGGAGCACCCGGCCAAGGACGGCGGCTCGCTCAGCCTGCTCGTCGTCGGCGACTGGGGCCGAAAGGGCACGTTCAACCAGTCCAGGGTCGCCCATCAGGTACGTAACCGCCGTTTAACAACACAACTACGCTACGTACTGCCGAAGGATCCGCTTCGATCCCTCTCTTCATATCTTGGGCACGGTTTCACCCACGACTTCGCGAGCTATAGGCTATAGCTATCAACCGTTGTGAGCTATAGGGTTGTTTGGTTTGGTGCCTAACTTACCACACTTTGCTTAACTTTTCTATCTAAAGTTAGTTCTTCAATTGTAACGACTAACCTTAGGCAAAGTATGGCACAGTTAGCCACGAACCAAATAGACAAACCGCGAATCAAAAGCCATCGATTGGCCGGCGCATTCCCTAGCTTTTCTCTTTCTAAAATATTATATATAGAGAGCTGTTTGACAAAAATCTATATCTCCAAAGAGAGCTGTTTGACAAAAATCTAGCTATTTGCTCTATCATATATCATACGATTTTAGCCGCTATCTGCCGTTGTAGTAGCCTAATTTAACTGACTATTAGCTGTTTCAGGAGATAGATCCATAAACACTTGGTTTGGCCACAGATTTAAAACACTACCAAAAGTCCAAAAGAATACATATGTTCCTGCTGGTGGTGCCGTGTGGTGGTGCACACGTACCGCACACACAGCGCATGCACTCGGCTGTACCACCACCCAAGCAAAAGCGCCGCTGCTGCTAGTGCTCGGTGATGACAGCTGAACAGCGACTGCTTTTCCCATGTGTAGATGGGCAGGGTTGGGGAGCAGCTCAGCATCGACTTCGTCATATCCACCGGCGACAACTTCTACGAGAACGGCCTGACGGGCACGGACGACGAGGCGTTCGAGCAGTCTTTCACCGATATCTACACGGCGAAGAGCCTGCAGAAGCCGTGGTACCTGGGTAATAAGCTTGCTTTTTTTCCCCGTGTTGCTACGACACCAAACGCCATGCATTTCTTTGAACTTTGGTGTACTAAAAACAAAAAAAAACTCGTACGTCTGTTCATTCTCTTTGCATCCAGTGCTGGGAAACCATGACTACAGGGGTGACGCGCTCGCGCAGCTGAGCCCGGTCCTGCGGAAGATCGACAGCCGGTTCATCTGCATGAAATCCTTCGTCGTCAACGCAGGTTCAAAGATCGTACGTGTTTTTTTCTTCGATCTGGCCGGATTAAGGAACAGATTAGGCATGCGAAAGCTGTAACGTATTACATATCATTGCCATCCATGCATCCTTCCACCAGAAATCGTGGAGTTCTTCTTCGTTGACACCACCCCGTTTCAACTCAAGTACTGGACTCACCCTAAGGACGATCACTACGACTGGAGAGGGGTGGCGCCTCGGGAAAAATACATAAACAATCTGCTCAAGGTGCGTGTATGTTCTCGAATATGAGCTCGTCAGCGACGACAAGAAGAGAGCTATGGTGATTGGAGGGAGCTATATATGGTTATTTTAAATCCTTCTTTCTATTTGTCGTGGATTATTATCTGCAATATTCAATTCAGGATTTGGACGGGGCCATGAAGAGATCGACTGCGGCGTGGAAGGTTGCCGTGGGCCACCATACCATGAGGAGTGTCAGTGATCATGGTGACACCAAGGAGCTACTGCAGCTACTGCTTCCAGTCCTCCAGGTATTATACAATACAACTCAAAGCAAGCATCATCAGCGCCGTCGTTGTCTTCACAAGTTCTATGCGAAGGAACGGAGCATTCATGGCATTTGGTTTCCAGGCCAACGGCGTCGATTTCTACATCAACGGGCATGACCACTGCCTGGAACACATCAGCAGCAGAGACAGGTTAGTGTCCATGGCATTTGGTTTGCAGTGATTTAATTTACAACCGAGAATCATCGGTTTTACCAAAAGCTAACGCTTCTGCTGCTGCAGCCCAATGCAGTACTTCACAAGCGGAGGCGGTTCCAAGGCATGGAGAGGAGTGCAGAACCCCACCGAAGATGACCTCAAGTTCTTCTACGACGGGCAAGGCTTCATGTCCCTCCAGCTAGACCGTAGCCAAGCCAAGTTCACCTTTTACGACGTCGACGGGAAGGCGCTGTACAGTTACACACGGTCGAGCCTGATGGAAACAGGCCACCTCCAAGCCTCCGGCTACGTCATCGAGGAATGAAGCAGGGGCAAGTCAGCAACTGAGATCGATATATGCAGTTCAAGCGTACGTATAAATTCTCGAGCGCTTGATGTGGTTCATCTGTCAAGGGCAACAACAGTTAGGTTTATATGTGTGCCCTTGCATCTCTCGACATCTGTCACTGCCGTCCGGTACTATTTGGGGTCATGCCATCGATTCGAAAACATGACATGGTAGGGGCAGGCGGGCAGCCATGATGTAGCAAAAAAAAAAGTGCAAATATTCATTATCGAGGAGTTAAAACATTGTGTGGACAGCGGCCAAGCATAGGACCAAAACCAGCAGGGGGCAATCAACAGATTATGTAAAAATTACATGGTTGAGTGGTGTAACAATAAAGACACAGTATATATATATGGAAATATACCATATGCAATCAAGCGATGTGCTACATCCTATCAAAATTCTTCGGTGACTGTTGTCCTTACACCCAAAACCTAGTACCTACTTTAGATTTAACGTTTTTCAACTAAATAGAAGTACTCATTAAATTTTAATTGGATACACCAGGCCAGGCTAATGGGCCCTTTGTCGATCACCCAAATCGGAATAGCCTACCAGGGAACCAACCACACTAGAAAATTAACCGGATTCGGAAACCGATCGCACCAGACGATCAGAAGTTAAAACGAGCCCGCATGCGCTTAATAATGGGGATGATTCGTCCCGCCTGTAGTACGCAATAACAAATATTCAGTCATTTAAGATTTACTTCAATGTAGAACAGAAACAAATATTCAACTATTCAAAGTTTACTTTAGTCATTCATCGTTTTTAAAAAAATTACGAGGAAGAAACATCTAGCAATTCAAGTTTTAGTTCAGTCATTTAGGAATAAAAAATCAGCAATTCAAGATGATGAGTCAAGGACGGGAGACGACTGCTGCGACGAATGAGTGGAGACGCAAAGCTTAGGAATTGGAAATATTTGGGTGGCGCGGGTTGAGATGGTGGTGGGTTGGACTGGATTGGAGTAGAGTTTGTTAATTTGTAGACGCGTAGCAGAGGCTCCAGCGATGGCCGAGCAGAGGAATTACTGGAGAGGGTGTGTTCGAGCGGGCATGCGCGAGTGGGAGCACGCCCAGAAACGGTTGGCTGGAGTGGCACAAGGGTGGTTCTGCCGATTTGATTCGGTGGACTGGTTTAGGTGATGGGAAGGGTGATGGGCCTTCCATAGGTGATAAATAACACCTCTTTGTGTGTCGCAAACGAGCAGGGAGATCATGGCCCATGTTGACCTCCTGTGTATAGAGAATAGATATATCATATTTTATGTTTAAAAAAAACTAAAATTTACATCACTAGAAAACAATTTTAAACTAATTTTAAACTAACCTGTTTGGCTGGCTAAATTTTATGTTAAACTACGCTGACAAAACCGCCTCCTTGACAGGTTGGTCCGCTATCATGGCAGGTCATTCATTTGGGAACAGGTAAAAGTTGTTCCTTTTGGCCGCAGCTAATACAGTTCAATAGTGTAATATAACTGCTCAGTTGTTGCTGCAGATAAGTTTAGCCAAACTAGGTATCTAGTTGGATCCAACCAGTGGGGATTAGAGAGGGTACGGATATTATCCGTCCGTATTCGAATTCGATCCGCCTAAAATAATTGAGATTTAATCTATATCTGAGTCTGGTTACTCAGTATTCGGTCCATATCTGATCTTTATTCGTATGCATATTTTTTAAATTAAATATTTAAGATGTCGATATCCATTAAAATTTTATCCCACACAATTTGCTAATATATGTATCCAATCTAGATCCAAAGAAAAAATATGAAACCAAATATAGAATAAGTAATATTCGTCTGTATCCGATCAGATTACACCCCTGGTGGGGACCTCACATTCGGTTGATACCGCTCGATACGGTGATAGTCATAGCGCCCGTCCATTTTCGACCGGTATCGGTTGTCTATTTTTTTAAAAAAAATAATAAAACAAAATGTCAGGTACCTAGAAACGGGGTACCCGGAGTAAGCTCATAAGTCATAATCTATGTTCTTGCCTGTCCGACCAGGTACCCATCGAGCAGGGCCTATAAGGCGAAACGACCAAGTCTTCATCAAGCAACTCCGAGGCGGAAAAGTCGACTAGGTACCTGTCGAGCAAGACCTGTAAGACAGGACGACCAAGTCTCCATCGAGCAAGTCCGCGAGGCGAAACAGACGAGCAGGGCCTGTAAGGCAGGATGGCCAAGTCCCCGCCGAGCAAGTCTGCGAGGCGGAACGGACAACCAAGTCCCCGCCGAGCACGCCTGCAAGGCAGAACGACCGTCCAAGTTCTCGCCTGAAAGTTGCCTAGAGGGGGTGAATAGGCAAGCATATTTTTTAACAAAAACTAAAAACGAACCAGATAAAACAGGTTCAACCGATGTCAAAACCGGTTCAACCGATCTGCACGAGTCAAACTAAATAATGAGATATAAAACTGAATTGATCTCGAAATTCATCCAATTAACTTTACAAATGTGATGTCCTGGATGATCCACAAGGTTCAAAGTAGTAGATCTGAGAATGACACTTCTCAAAATGCACACACCAAAAAGATATAAACAATTCTTCCACCGAATGGTGAGAGAACGAAGAACATGAACAAACACAATGAGTAAGAACACAAGACACACAAAATTTATTTCGAGGTTCGGTCACGCCGCAAAGGTGCCCTAATTCCTCGTTGAGGCGCCCACAAAGAGCCAGGTCTCTTTCAAACCTAATCATCTCTTTGTCGACCATAAAGGTCAATCCCGCACACTAATCTTTGCTCACACGAGCAGGTAATACAAATTTTCCGGTGGTCTTCCACAAGATTTGGAGACTCACAAGCGACACCTATTCGTCTAGGAGGTAGAAACTATAAGAGTAATGGATTTACAAAGAACTCAATGTGGTACCAAAGCTCGAATCAAGAAGAGCAAGAAGGATTTGGAGACGAAGCACAAAAACTCGTAGCTCTCAATCTCAATCAAAGATTTCTCTCAAAAGATTTGAAATGTGAGAGGCAAGAGTTTTGTGTGTGTGAGAGAGAGGGGAGTGTTTCTCAGGTTAGAAGTGGAGTTCTATGCGCGCTCTTCTGTGGAGGATAGAGGTAGGAGTGAGTAATATTGATGGGGCTCCAAATCTAGCCGTTTGGGTGAAGTCTGCGTAAAACCTGGCTGAACAGGGATGGATCCTGGTTGAACCAGTTTCTACCAGAGTGGAACCCGGCTGAAGTCTCGGCTGAGCAACAAGGTGGGTCAGGAGAAAACTGGTTGAGCCGGGATCCAGCAGAGAGGATCTCGGTCGACTTCCCGAATGAGTAGCCAGGTGGACGAGGAAAATCACGGCTGAGCCAGACTGAATCCCGGCTCAACCAGCCTGAATCCCGGCTCAACCAGGATTTTCCAGAGAGCAATGTTGGCCAAGATAAACTTAGAAAGATTGTACTACATACTTCCACTAAGGATTAACAAGGGTAAAAATAGAAGTTTTGAATTAAGGATTTTGAGCTTTAGTACCAACACCAACCTTATTTTTGGATCCCCCTTATAGTACGCTGATTCCTATACTCAAGTTAAATAAAATATAATTAAGTAAACTCGTTGATTCATTGGTGTCTCATGTGTGATTTCTCCATAGTGTTGCTTCATAAGGATCACAAATATCTTTGTCTCACCTTTTGAAGCAAAAACAAATCGAACATGTGACTTGAACCATTTCACCATATATGAGCTCAACTCATGGCTTCAAGTCACTTTACTGATGCATCAACACAATATAACTCTTCATAGTTGATTAGTTTATCTACTTACTGCAACTACTCACTTCTTCACCTTAGCCATGGTACCTCCTAAGTCGCGGTATCTGTCTGAGAAAGATGGTTTAAGATCATGTTTGGTAGCGCTCTACCAGTTTCAGTCCTGGTTCTGGCTCCTCTAAGAAAATAGCTCCCTCCTTATTTTCATGAAGAGCTCTATAAAGGCACCCTATTTGGTTGGAAATATAGTTCCTTCTGCAGCTTCTACGATGTAGCGTCGACGAAGAGAAAAACATAGGAGAAGAGCCGATAGAAGCTCTTTTTTATGGGTCTCGGCTCCTACCGTTTTTTGGAGGAGCTCTTATCTCTTTTCTAGAAGAGCCCATAAAAAAGTATTCCCTTTGGTAGATTTTTTCAAGAAACCATTGAAGGAGCTCTTGAAGGACAGAAGAAGCCCTACTAAAGGGGGCATAAGAATCCTACGAAAGGTCAAACGTACCTCTTAGGACTCTAACTTTTTATATAATGAATATATAATCCTTTATAAATAACAAGAGAAAACATCCTCCACCATTATCTTCTATCTCTTTTTTATTTGCGCCACCGAAAGAAAGGAACGAAAAGCATTTTCTTATGTCTCAATTACCGATGAGAAGATCTGAGGTTCATACCTAAGATCTATAACGATGCTGTTACTCGACACTTCGACAGGCTGGATCTCGTCAAGAGTCAGAGCGCAAGCTGCCGGTAGAGTCCTGCAAGCAGACGAGGAGAAAAGAAAAGAGCAGAGTAACTAGGGTCATTGTTGGGCCCTTCCAGGTGTTTGCTGACAATGAAGCCCATGGAATATACATGGACCGACGAGCGTACAAGAAAAGAACACATATTCAAAAACTGGGAAGGCCCAGACGGTTGCCGGCATGATCGGGACAAAGCATGGCAAACCGCACCCGCGCAACGGCGCAACGTACTACTACCGCCCAATCCGCCATCCACCATCATTCACTCCGTTAGCGTGAGTGTGTGCCATTGCATATTTGCATCCTCGATAGGCTGCGACACGGCTTAACTCTGTACAGTCGTCGTCACACGGCCATGATTCGTCATTACTCTATTTCGACAGGTAACGCACGTCTTGTACCCATTCTCATTTCGACACGTAACGTCTTCTACCCCGCCCCCTTTCTTAAACTGTTCTCATGAGTCAAACTAGACCAGGGAACATCATTCAATACTTGAGACCAGCCAGTATTGCCGTGTTGCTGCAGAGAGGTTAATGTCACGTATGCATGTACCGAAATTTCGGTACTGGTCAACTACCTCGTCTAGATCGTCGTCCTCCCTCCCTGTACACGGCACTACTAAAAACCAGATGTGTCATGCTTGGCACGCGACGTGTTCTTCCCAAACCCCTTCCCCAGACCCCACGCCAACTCCTCTCCTTTCCGTGTGCCATCGCGAACAAAGGAGTAAATCAATCCGGTACGGTGAAAAGTTTGCAAAAGGGCAAAACAAAACAGTTTCTTGAATGTGCGAATACTGCGCGGGCGACCGACGCGTCGCGTTCCGCCGCGTGCGTGCCTCGGCGTTGGCGGTCGTTTCCGCGGAGGCGATTTTCTTTAGGAAAATGAGATCGGACGTGCGCAGGGCTGCAAACACGTGCTTTGAAAGCCATCATGCACGAGCAACACCGGACACGTTACTGGGTTACGGCTCATACACTACGGGGGCATATGGCAGAGTTCTCGCAGTTCTGCTTCCACAAAGAATCAAACCAGTGCAGCCAGATGATAAAAAAATTATGGTGAAAAGCAAAGTAAATCTAGTCTTTATTTTATAGTATTGAGTGTGTGACAAACAAAAATATACTCAACGCTGCACCCAATCTGCTGTCCAATCAGGCTCTATATACTCATGTGTTGCAACGGGGGACACTTATATACATATAGGTCATTGTTTAGTGATGCTATCAAGAATCAACTCAGCAATCATAACAAATATCGAAATCTGTCATTTCGAACGACCAAAATTTGGTTCAATGTAACTATTAATCGAAATAGACAAACACTAAGACCCCGAGCAATTCCTTTCATTTTGAGGAATTGGAATCTTACTATTGGAATAGGCTATTTTTTTAAAATGTGACATTCAACCACTTTCCAGAGTTATCATATAAGCTTATCTCAAATTCATGGGGTGCGAGATGTAAATTGATTCTATAGATTTACATGCTATTTTTTTATGTACAACTTATAGCACACTCTTCTACTTGCTTCGTTATAACATGGATGTAGTATATAACTATCTCTCTCATATGATTTAAGATAATATACAAATATATCTCCAATACTTATTAAGACGGTAAGGGGTAGACTGTCATTCCGTGTTCTGCCATTCCAGCCCATTCCCATTCCCGGCTGTCATTCCGTGTTCTGTTTTTCTCATTCATCCTCCCCGCAAATCTCATTCTCATTCCCATTCCCGGCTGCCATTCCGTGTTCTGTCATTCCCATTCCGCTCCCGTAGTGTCTTTCTCATTCTCACTCTCACAAAGCTCATTCTCATTCTCACGTGCATCCCACGCCTAGCTAAAATTAAATTAAAAAACACAAATGCGGCTCCAATAGGATTCGAACCCGCGACCCCCTCAAGCAAATGTGCTCGTAGCCACATTTGTGTTTATGAACTATTCTAAAAATTGACTTGCTAATTTGCATATATATATATCATTATGATGTGAAAACAATTTGCAAGTATGTTGTTGTTTTACTAAACGACTTGACCAATCTATATTTTCGGTACAAAATAACTAAAAATTAGTTATCATAGTTATAATTAATATTAAACGTAAAGAAAATCATACGGAGCATCGAGGTAGCAAACTCACGTAAAAAGTATCATGGTTGGCCGGAACACGACTCACTTTTAATTTTTCCCGTATTTTTTTATAAAAGTTTATATTATACTTGAGTATAAAATATAAAACAGAAAATATGTGTCATGTTGGCTAGATAGATGTGAGTTTAAAGCAAACAACTATGGTTCAAATGTCATTCACATTTATATAATTACACGGCTGCGCACATGCAAGCTTTGCATGGAGCGGAGGCGTTTGCATGCAACACGGTTTAGCTCTATACTTGCATGCGTGATGCGTGTACGGGTTGAGGGGTTGCATGCAGACTGGGACCGGTTACATGCTTGGCTACCAGACACGGGACGCCGCGCAGAGGATTGCATGCGTGCAGAGGACGGAGAGAGGACACGGTTGTGGTTTATATTAGACTCTTAATAGATAGTAGAGATAGAGATATCAAGAGCAGTAAAACCTTTGAACCCGTCCCGGGCATCTGGTCAATCCACCCTTCCATTGCACTTTGCACGGCGGTAATGGCAGCCACTCGAGAGATTATTGTCGCCTCCATCAAAAGGTTTGACCCCCGAGAGTTACCCCCGTCCCGTCCCGTTCCGTGAACCTTCAACTCAGGGAAACAAGATTGGTCCGCAAGCAACCTCCTGCGCTTTTCAGTTTCCACAGCAACCCATCGCATCCGCACCGGCAGCACGGCTGCGGCCTACCCCCACCATGCCATTCCGAATCTTACATTTCGCGGATTTCCTCGCCCTCCAGACTCCTAGTGAAAACCGATGGTCTTTCTCCTCGCGAATCAGACGCGCTTCCATCTCTACCGAGCAAGGTTTTGCCAAAAAAATTAAAAAATGCTAAAAGCGGAGGTGCGCGTGGAACACACCTGCCGCCCGACCTGTTTGTCTGTTTGCGGCGCGACGTGACGGTCGCACGGCGCGGCGTCACGAATCGGTTTGATCGCTCGCTCCCCAATGGGTCCGAAAGGAACAGAGCGGAATGGACTAGCCCGGCCCGGTTTCCGTGCGGGCGCCATCCCGTCGCGGAGCGCCCAACCGGGATGAAATGGAACGCTGCAAAACTGAACCAAGGGGGCAGAAACAGACGCGCCCGGAGTTGCCCGAGTCAGCACGGAATTTCGTCTTCCTCGCCCACCCCTCGGAAACGAACTCCGATTTTACCTCTTCCTCCCCCGGCCCCCGCGCTATCCGGCCGAGCCGCGGACGCTGACGCTCGGCGTGGCTGACGGGTGGGGCCGCCCACCATGTGAGGCGGCCGGGTGGCGTAAAGATACTCCCGTTTCCTGTCCCGTGCGTGTCCCGTACCCCACCTCGCAACAACCCACATTAATGTGGGGGCCGCTGCAACCGACACCCACCGCGCCCGGCATCGGCCGTCCGTCCGTCGCAGGCCGGCGAATCTCGAGGCGTCCGCCCGCGTGCCCTGCCCCCACCGAGCGCTGCCGCTGGTGGCTGGGCCCCTCACTCGCAGGCAGAGACAGGCACGCGTGAACGCACCACCAGCAATGGCGATGGCCCACATGTCGGACGGTGAGATTGGAACAGCTACAGGACGCTGCCTTGTTGCTCCGTAAAACTGTAACAGTAGGTGCAGTGGCTTTTCTGTTCCGCTTTTCCCGTCGGCCATCGCCAATACAAAATTGTCTCGCCAAACAGAAACAGAGGCATGAGCCACAGCCAAAGATCCGTGCCACTTATACAAGCGGGTCCTGTCCACCCGCGAGCATCTGGGAGATGGTAAACGGCGATCGGCGAACCAACAACAGACGCCCGCCTCCCGTAACAGCATCCAGAAAGCCCGCGAATCCTAAAGCACAGCACCCACGGGCTCCTACCCGCCGCTTCCCGATCCCACACGCCGACACATGGGTCCGGGACCCATCTGTCGGCCCTGCGGCTCCACATAGTCGTTAGGTTTCCGCTCGACGCCGCGTCGCCCTCTCGCCCGCCTCCCGTTTCACGAATCTTCGGATGCCCAGATCCGGCTCTCCTCTCCCCACCTCCTCTTCACTGTCTACTACTGCCGCTAGCCGCGCCTGCTTGCTGCTTCCCCCTCTCTTTTTCTCTCGTCTCCATTCCAGTATCGCCACCACCAGTCCACCATTCCAGCATCATCGCCACCACCCGAGACAAAAAAATAAAAAAAACCCAACAACACTGTAACGAGAATATACGGCAAAACCCTAGATCTCTCTCTCCTCTCGGCATTGCTGGCTGGGGTGTGCGGCGGCCCGCAGTGGTGAGGGACGCACGGCGATGGCCTCCGCCGCCGCCGTCATCGCCTCGCCGGCCCCCGGCGCCGCCGCGGCCGAGCCCGCCGCCTGGCTCGTCGACGAGCGCGACGGCTTCATCACCTGGCTGCGCGGCGAGTTCGCCGCCGCCAACGCCATCGTCGACCACCTCATCTTCCACCTCCGCTCCATCAGCGAGCCGGGCGAGTACGACCACGTCTTCTCTCTCGTCCAGCAGCGCCGCCACCACTGGCCGCACGTGATCCACATGCAGCAGTTCTTCCCCGTCAGCGACATCGCCTTCGCGCTCCAGCAAGCCAGCTGGCGCCGCCACGCGCCGCCGGCCCAGGCGCTCGGGGCTGGCGCGTCGCCGGCCGCGCTCCCGCCGCCGCCTCCTCGCCGCGCCTCGTTCTCGCAGTCCCATCACTCCCACCAGCACCATCGCCACGGCGCCCACTACCGCCCCGATCCAGCGCGCGGCGCCGCCACTGCGGCGACTGGATCCGAGAAAGATGGTTAGACGGGATCTTTTCGTGTGATGCACTGCTTTTATTTTTTATGTTTGTGATAGTGTGCTCTAATTTTATTTGTTTGGCATTAGTATAATGTCTGTTTCGTTGCCACACGGAGTTCTGATGGGTCAAAAACGGTACGATCCATCAAATGCATTTTCACTGTTCATTTGATTTTCTTGTTTACTGATCGGTCTTCAAGGTATTGAACCAACGATGCATTGTTGCCAAAATGCTGATATCTCTACGTGTTAATGTGGTAGCCTAAAGCTGATGAATCGTTGCTGCTTTTGGCTTCTGTATGTGTTAATAAATGTCGAGGTCTTAAAGGTCAAGCTTTTAACGTGCTGAATTGTGTGATTCTGCACCAATTGCCAACTGGAGAGGCCCTAAAGATTCTGATAAGGCCTTCCCTGTGTTAATTTATGTATATAGATAGGCACGTGCAAAACTATTCAGAGCTTCTCCATGTGGATAGTGTTCATTCTGAGCATTTCATAGGCCTTCTTGGTCCACAATGAAGTGAGTTAAATATTTATTCTGCTGTCTTAGTTGTGATTTATGTAAGGATGATATATTTGAATCTTGCACTCAAGCATCTGCATGGGAGATTAAAGTTGAATTATCCATGCCAGTGCAGTTACGATTTCATTTTAACTCATTTAATGCAGTATGTTAGCTGTTTGCATGTTACCTTGACAAAGGTGGCAAATTCATGAGTAATTAATTTAAAATAATCTCTCATGTGCTCTTGATTTCCCTTAGGACGTGAAGTTCATAATAACAAGGAAGGGAGGGGGCTGAAAGAAGCGGGGAATGTCGTCGATACTAAAAGTTTGCGGTTGGATTCTCCTATAACTGATGGTACAGAAGCATATACTCATGCATACGTGTGCGCTCTTTTCAGATATTCATTTATTTAGTAACCGCATGTTGCATCACATAGTCTTTATTGATTATGCATGGAAAATATGAAATTCTCACACACCCTTTCTATCTCTAAACATGTGCCTTTTTTACTTTACATGGTTGCTAATGCAAACTTTATAATTGTTGTTTGCTCAAGTGTTTTAGTCAAATCAACCGATGTTTATAACTTTATATATGGTGCCTTGTCAACTCAAAACGTCTAGTATATGGTTAGTACATTTGCTAATTGCGGGATGGTGTTCTCCAATTCATTAATAACAGTGTGCCTTTAGGAAGAGACAGACAACTGAAATTGTTGCCTACAATGTTCAAGGTCTGACCCATTAATAGCAACCACACGTCAGTGATTAACACGAAAACATCTGAAACTGTTAATGTTGCCTACAAAGTAACTACTTGATGTGTAGTTCTTGTGAGCTCATCCTTTTTAAATTGCTGTGACTCGAATGATCAGTGGACGCATCTTGACCGGTCCCGTTTGTATGGAAATCGTTGGATGGATCTATTATGTTGTAACCTCAAGTTTCTGGAGAGAGTAATGTCTGACAAGTAGGACCGGGGAGTAATGTATGACAAATAGGACCCGAGTTTGACACCCTTTCTTTTTTGGCTGGAATAAGGTAGCCTGTAGAGATAGAAGGGGTATATGAGAATTGTGCTATTCTTCTGTTCATGTCTTAATGACTGTTGCCTTACGGAGTTTGAAAAAATTCGATAGGAAATGAATAATCCTACATATTACATGTATAAACTATGACCTTGTATTATTTATATTGTAGAAGGTGAGGAAAAATCAAAGCTGCAAGCTGTTTCTGAAGAAAGTAGCAAAATGGTTGCAACCCCTGTAGAGTATTCAACCAATGAGATCATTGATGGCAGCATGGTATGTTAGCGTAAAAAAGTAGAGTTTCAATTGGGTTCTTCAGTTTTCCCTTCATGTCATCTTGACATGTCAAAGGTTGTTAAGCGTCATCTTATGGATAACCATGGTGTGTGATAAAGTATATATATATTTCCTTTAGGTTAATACTGTTGAAGGGCTCAAGGTTTATGAAGGATTACTAAATGTAACCGAGGCAAATAAGATCCTTTCCTTAGTCAATGAAACAAGAGCCTCTTACCGGCGAGGGGGGATTGAAGGTAACCTTTTAAACATTTGTTCTTTCCTTTTATCCATCAGAAGTTATTTGTTTTTGTGCTTATAACCTTATGTGTGCGCAGTTCTCTATTGGAAGTTTGCTTGTCTGCTGTTTCACTTATGCTATATCTAATTTTTCAATTTGCATGTCGAATGCATACCTCGATAGAGCTGTGCTGGTAACCTAGAAAAACACTGTTTCTGTGGGATTTTGTTCTCTATTTTTTTCTACTTCCATGACGAAAAATGTCCTAGTCCTTATGCACCAGGAAGTTAATTATTTGGGATTTTGTCTAGTTAATGGTAATTTACTTGATACAGCTAGACAGAAGGTTATTATTGCTAAAAGACCAATGAAGGGTCATGGACGGGAAATTGTTCAGCTGGGTGTTCCTATTATTGATGGCCCTCCTGATGATGAAAATCTAAGAGGTAGATCAAGCTTGTACTGCAGTACCTAATGCTAATGTCATGTTTTGATAATAATTTGTATTTATTAAATGTGAATTTAGAGACAAGGGTGGAGGCGATTCCTGGGCTGCTGAATGATCTGTTTGATCGCTTGTCTCAGCAGGAAATTATACCCTTCAAGCCAGATTATTGTGTCATTGACATCTTCAATGAGGTAATTTGCTTCTATTATTCGTTTGGCTTAGGGCAAGGTCAATATATGTTGCCCAAGTAGTAAGGGTGGGTCCTTTGAAAGTATGCAAAATGGTTAAATTGGCATGATGTACATTGACAGAAGTAGGTATTAAGGGGTGGAATCATATTTTAATTGAAAAATGAGAGAGAGGCTGGTGAGAGGATGAATGGCTGGGGTTGTTAGAGTGGACGGACTAACCCGTTCAACCAAAAAGTTTAAACTATTGGGAAATTGTATGCAATCAACTTATACACTTCAACACCCCCACTCACATTCAGCTAGAGAGGAAGGACATACGATGAAATTAAGGGGCGGAGGCACAAATGAAGCCTTTGTCAAGATTTGAACGCGAGACCTTTGGCTTTCAATACCATGTTAGAGTGGACACACTAACTAGTTCAACCTAGAAGCTTAAGCTGTTGGGAGAAGATAGAGTGATAGACAATCAACTTATACACTTCAACCTGGGTGGTTTAAGGGTAGGATGCATGGAAGGGGGATATACTTTAATATTTGTGTAGTTCTAGTTGCCTAGTGGTAGTGCTATCGAATGATACTACTGCCGATTTTATTACCTGCCTCCACAATGGTGAGCCAAGAAACAAAGCTCCTTGCTTACTGCTTTTATTGCTGATTGTGGACAACTTGACATGGACCTTATGTATGATTTTTTTTTTCTTTCAGGGAGACTATTCTCATCCTCACCAATCCCCTTCTTGGTATGGTAGACCTCTTTGTACCCTCTGCTTAACAGATTGTGATATGGTGTTTGGCCGTTATATATCAGGAGAAAAAGGTGATCATAGAGGTCCTCTGAAGCTCTCGCTCGCAACTGGGTAAAACTTCCCTAGTAATATCTTCTCCCTGTTCCATTTGGTTCCTAAAACGTTCAAACCATAGACAGAGCACTTGATAGTTCACACACTTTGTACAATACATCGTGGACTTAAGTTTCTTGTTAAGGAAACAGCCATTCAGCTGTTCGTCTTCTGCTCATAAGGATAGCATGTCATAACGTTGTGCATATTTGTTAATAGGCTCCCTAAACTTTATTGCCTGTCTTGACTGCAGGTCACTTCTACTCATGCAAGGGAGAAGTATTGACTGTGCAAAGCGAGCTATTCCTGCTACACGCAAGCAGAGAGTCATACTGAATTTTGGAAAGTCCGTAGCAAGAAAGCACATCCCAGCTGAAAGTGCCTGGTCTACTCCATTAACACCTCCTATGCCCTGGGGTCAATCATCAAGGCCAGTTAACGGCTCCCGCCATCCCCAAAGTCCTAAACACTTTGGGTATGCTCCAATCAGCGGTGTACTTCCAGCACCACCAGTTGGAGCTCATCACGTCCCACCATCTGATGGGATGCAGCCACTATTTGTAGCTCCTGCTCCTATTTCTGCTGCAGCCATACCTTTCACGCCAACTGTTCCCTTGCAAAATACATCAGCTGCTTGGATACAAGAAGTTACTCCAAGGCCTGCTCCGCCACGATTCCCTGGTCCTGGTACGGGGGTCTTCCTTCCTCCGGGATCAGGCCACCCTCTGCCTCATCAGATGATGCCAGCTTCTCATGGCCATGGCGAACCCAACTCTCCACAAGGTTCATCCGCTTACCTGCATAGTAAGGTCAATGGCAAGGAGACATCTAATGGCAATCTTTCTCCTAAGAACTCGCCGAGAAAGACATCTTGCACAGCTGAGGAGAAACCAGAATGCAATGGGAGCTTAAATGGTGGTGGCAGCTCTGCGGATGAGAAGTCAACTGTAGGTATGGAGCAGCAGAATGGCGTTCAGAAGAATGTTGGGAGTAGCAAGGTCCAGCCACATGGACATGCAACTGAATAGAGTGGGACTTATAGTACATAGACAACAGAAAACTGAAGAGACGAGGAGTTGAATTTTGGGCCGTGAATTTGCGGTAGTGCGCAGAGCTCAGCAGAGGTCTTTGCTGGCACTCTCTTGTCCCTGACAAGAATCATCGTGTCAAGTTCTCGAGACGGAAAACATTTGTCCTAAACTTTGTAGCTGCACTGTTGCAAATCTAGATTATCGACATTGCCTCGGGTTATCATCTGCTATCAGAGTCGTGGGCAGTGAAAACCATTTCTGATGGTTTATGTTGCCCAAATCTTATCGACCTAGTACATCTGAAATGGTAAAAAAATGTGGGCGAAATTTCTTGCATCGAACTCTCTTGTGATCGACTGGCCTTTGATGCATCTGTAGCAGACTACTTATGGTAGACTGTTACTTGCTGATAGATGGTTCTGCTACAGGTGTTTGCTGTGGATGTCAATTATAACCTAGACTGTGAACTTATCACTCTTTTGGGTCCTGAACGTTTTGCAAGTGTTCTTATTCAGGACGTGGGCAAAGCATATGGATTTATGGCATGCAATGTGCATACGGCTGCATCTACGGGGTGAATAACAAATAGCACTGGACATGGATGGCCGAAGCAGTGAAGCAGTGCTGCGAGCAGTAGAGGCGATGAGGCTTATAATCAATCCGTGGAACTCAAGTTACCGTTGCTCTACAATGGTAGGCTTAAATCAAGAACCCTAATCATATATCAGATCACATCACGGTCGACACAGCACACACCAGGGCTGCCGATCGATCAGATGGCAGAGTCCGCGTCGCGGCGCATCCGGTTTTGCCACCGTGCCTATGCAATACCGCCCCCGCGTCTCCCGACGGGAGGAGCGGCGCTGGTTATTGGAGGCGGTCGTAGCAGTAGCCGTACGTCATGAACCGCGCCCGGAACGTCTCCATCGCCGAACGCCGCCCGGAACATCATCATCGCCGGAACTGCCAGGCGTCGCGCACGCCGTAGCGCTAGCAAGGCTGACCGCGCAGCCGTTTTACACAATTCGTTGGGGGCCCTAAATTAATTTTATTTCAGAAACAAATAGGAAATACAGTTTGATCCCAATCTAATCTGACCCTTAAATTTTCCCACTTCTAAGCGAGGTAGGTGAACTCGGCACTCAGCTACGTAGGATTGGGCATTCGGTTAACTGAAAATTTTCGGTTCGGTTTTCCAGTTTTAGTTTGGTTTTTGAATAATGCAAGCCGAAATTCTCCCTAGAAAAGAGAAAATCATCATCCGGTTAACCACACAAATCAGTTTGGTTTTCGGTTTAACCGAAAAACCCGAGCTGGTGGTGGAGGGCTGGGCCGCCGGTGAGCTAGTGGCAGCGACCTGCTTCCTGCTGGTGGAGGGCAGGGCCGGACTCCTGAGGCGAGCAGCTTGCTGAATGCTTGTGGAGCGTGGAGGGCGCGGCCAGCGGCAAGCACCAAGGCACCAAGGAGCTGGTGGAGGCCGGGGCCGGCGCGTAGCAGGCTAGCAGCTGGTGTGGCCGGCAGGCGGCGGCGGCCTAGGTTTAGGACCGTGACTCCGTTGTGGCGCTGCGTGCTGCTGGCCGAGTGGAGGCTTGGAGCCCTGTTGCCCTGGCTTGGTGACGGCTGGACTGGAGCCTGGAGGGCACGTGACAACCCCGCTGTGAAGTTGGATGGGCTGGGCCGATGAGCGATGAGTGACTCAGTGAGGCGATGATGCTTTGATGGGCTGTGAAATGAAATTCGGTTTTCAGTTTCGGTTTTCTCAGTTCCGGTGTTCGGTTTTTTTGCCAGGCATACCAGCTGGTCTAATGTGCTTGGGAATCTATAGTGAAGGTGGCGCTCGACACGCTATTGATTTCTGAGATAAGGTTTTGTCCCGCTGGAGGAGGTGCCCTTATGCTGTGTGTGAGAGTAGATAGGCATGGAGGGTTTCTAAAGTATATATCCTGGATTTCTGTCACAGTTTCACAAATGCAGTCAAATAAAAGCTTCGTATCAACAATTTGATTGCATTCTTGTACTTCTTCGAACAAGCAAGGGCTGATTAATTCATCTTCTAGATACCATACCTCTAGGTCTAAGTTCTGGTTTGCACACAATTCTGAGAGCTCTAGCAATTCCTTTATGTAACATAACCTGAGATCCTTGTCCTCCCAGAAAATCCCTTGGTCTGAACCATCCCGTGTGGTGTTGTAGCGTGTCCTCAAGATATCTTTGTGCAACTCACCTGTAGACCATTGGAGGACCAAAAATAAATCATTTAAGTTTTTCGGACATTCATTTAAGTTTGACTTGGACTGAGTTGATGAGTTTACATTATATCATGTTTCCAATGTCAGTATCGTCCAGGAAGGACACATCAAGAACAGATACAGGGCTAGGTTGTTCTTGCTTTTCGCGGTTTCCATCCGGAGAAAATTGTGATATCTGTTCGATCGGTGCACTCGGTCGGGGGAGTCGTGGGTTCTTGGCATGGAATGGCATTCCAGTTTTTCGAAGTCGTTCTCAGGGGAGCTTGGAAACGTCCTGACATGCCTGCTGGTCTGTCGCGCGGGGATTTCGACCCAGATCCAGTCAGATGCTCTGGAGGCCGTGATGCCCCCGCCCCGACGACACGGAAGTGGAACAGTGCCAGCTCGATACAGCACGGGTAGTACGATGAGTCGATGAACCGCGACGACGTCAACGGATGGCACGCGCGCGGCGCGGCGGTTGGGTGGCTCGTGGCGTTGACATTGCGACGCGAGCAGGCGGAGCAGGAGACCCGATCAGACAACAGACAAAAAGCGCAGTCAGGTTCATGCCGTGACGACGCGGTCACCCGTCCGGCCGTTGAATGCAGTTTGGAAATCTTCTCTCTGTCTCTCTCTCTCCGATCCGAAGCAGGCCGGCGGCTTCAGGTGGGCCGCTGTCGGACGCGTTCCACAAAGTGGTTGGACGACGGGTGCCATGCCTGGGACTGGGACTGCAAAACGGATGAGGATGACGGCCGGGCCTTATCGTACCTAACTAACCTTACTGGCATGGTAGTGCATTGCGGTCAGTGCGGCACTTGCACTCTCTCCATGCTCACGGCCGGGCAAGAGATATGTTATGAAATCCGAGCTTTTTTTTCTCTCCCCGCCGATCGATTGCTTCTGCGTCGGCATTCCACTCCACTCGGGCCAGCACGCCTCGCCCGCCGTGCTCTTTCTGCCAACTCTTTCTCTCCCGCCAAGCGGTGGTTTCTTGTCCGAAATCACATGTGAGTTGGCCTTTGTTGTCCCCACCTTTCCTCCCGTGCACCGGTCTACACTCTACACTACACGGACGGACGGGTGCATAGATTCAGGCTTTGCGGACGGTCACGGGAAGCCCCCGGTCCTGCCTGCGGTTCACAGTGCAGGAGACTGGCAGACCCGTTCCTCTTCCTGCGCTGTGCTGCTCAAACGCCAGCGCCTTGCACGTATTAGTCACTGTTCCACGACACGGCTACCATTCGGCAAAATGGCCGAAACCGAGAGACGCCGCCGCCGGTTTGAGCACCCCTAAGGGCCTGTTCGGTTCCTACGGAACGGTAGCTCTGAATAAATAAACATCCTGTTGAATTCTGTTGAATTCTGGAACAACCGAACAGACTCTAAATAAATAAACAAATACGGAGTACAATCAAATCAAATCCCATTTCATTTCCTGGTCACGTCAGTTCTCACCTTCCACTCCATTTCCGCCCGTGGCGACGTGGCGTGGTGGCTGCTTTGGCGTGCAGAAGTCAACCGAGCGCAGCGCCCGCCCCCTCCCTTCCCCGCCCGCCGGCCAACAACAAAAAAAAAGCACCGAAATCCGCCCCGCGCTCGCCCCGGAGGCCGGATCCAGCGACGATGTTCGGCGACTCCGACGGATCCAAGGACGCCAGCGCCGCCGCGCCCGGGTCCAACTCCAACCCGCCGGAGCCGCCTTTCCCAAACCGGGAGCTCACGCTCAGCAGCTACCTCTGCGACAAGGCGCCGCCAGCCGCGGCGGCGGGGCCATCCTCGCCGCCCAACCCCGAGGCGGCTGCCCCGGCAGACGATGCCGCGGCCAGCGCCAAGCTGTGCGTCGAGCGGGATTTCCTCCACCTCTCCGCGCCCAAGCGCGGGGATCCGCCAGGCGACGACTCCTCCGTGGTCGGGGGTAAGAAGCCCCGCCTAGACTCGCTCCAGCTCTCGCTCTCCCTCTCCACCGACGCGCCCGCGCCGCCGCCGGCCTCGCAGCAGCCGTCGTCCTCCCTGCCTCCGCCGCAGCTCGCGTCACTCCTCCCGGTCGATGGCGATCTGCGGGGCACGACGGCGGCCGCGGCCGCGGCCACGCCTGTCGCGCCGCCCCCCAGGCGGACCTACAGCGCCAACACGGGGCGCACCCGGAGCATCAACTCCGACGACATGTCCTACTCCTACTCGGTGTTCTCGCACAACCCGAGCTGCTCCCTCACGCACAACTCCACCGACATCTACGCCGCCGGGGAGGGCACCAACGGCTCCGTCCACAGCCGGTTCAACTTCCGCCCCATGGGGGACGGCAGCGTCGCCTTCGCCCCGGCGCAGCTCAAGGAGGGCACCTCGTCCTTCTTCCCCACGGAGCTCCCCGCGAGGATGGCAGCCGCCCTCAGCGCTGGCGGCAGCTTTGACGCCAGCCATGGAGGGATGCACTCGTCACGGCCTCATAGGATCCTGCGGGAGATCGTGTCGGACCCTGTGCCAGCCATGGCTCAGGCCCTGCAGGATTTTCCGAGCGAAACCCTGGAGGTGCTGCGGGAGACAGTGCGGGGTATGGTTGATGCTCCGGAGAAGAGGGATGAGCTGTCGAGCCTGCAGCGGAAGCTGGAGCGTCGCTCGGACCTGACTGCCGAGGTGTTGGGGCGGGCAAACAAGACGCAGCTGGAGATCCTGGTGGCCATCAAAACCGGCATGGCCACTTTTGTCACTGGTAAGGGCCGAGTCTCGAGCAGCGAGCTTGTGGAGATGTTTCTGATGACACGGTGCCGCAACCTCAACTGCAAGAGTGCCGTCCCTGTGGACGACTGCGAGTGCAAGATTTGCTCCACCAAGAAGGGCTTCTGCAGTGCCTGTATGTGCCCGGTGTGCCAGAAGTTTGATTGTGCTGCGAATACATGCAGCTGGGTTGGATGTGATGTCTGCTCCCATTGGTGCCATGCTGCGTGCGCGCTAGAGAAGAACTTGATAAGGCCAGGTCCGACATTGAAGGGGGCGATGGGCACGACCGAGATGCAGTTCCAGTGCCTCGGCTGCAACCATGCTTCTGAGATGTTTGGGTTTGTTAAGGAGGTGTTCAATTGCTGTGCTCAGAACTGGAGTGCTGAGACGCAGATTAAAGAGCTAGACTTTGTTAGGAAGATATTTGCTGCTAGTGAGGATTTCGAGGGGAAGGGGCTCCATGCCAAGGCAGAAGAGGTCCTCAGCATGCTTGTAAAGAAACTCATTTCTCCTTCTGATGCGACGAACACCATGCTACAATTCTTTAAATGTGAGATCTCTCTTCCTTCTTCACATCATGCTAGCATGTCCTATTACAAGCTTGAGTTCTCTAAATGCAGTGCTGCTTGCTTTGGTATTTCTACTAGCACAATGATGTACGGACTTTAATTTTTTGAACTTGTTAGGCATAGGTTCTTTCATTTACAACATCTCTGTCATAATTTGAAAACTGGGTAATGTTCTTCCTGAGATTATTGAATTTGGAGGTTCAATGGCACAAGCTCATAGAAATCAGCTAATAACACATTTGTACTAATGGTCGTTTAATATTGGTTAGTCCAAATACCTTTTCAATTGAAAATTATATGGATGAGCTAAACCAGGGTTTGTTAGGAGCTTGAGGCCCTCTGATTTTATTTCATCTTGTCATCTTAATGCTAAGCACATTGTAGGATCCTCCTAGATACAGCAGGCTCTTTTTCTCGAGTGGCTGATTTCTAGATTTCTAGTTATTTCAACAGTTACGTATGTTATTTGTGAAGCAAAATATACATATTGTTGAAAGTAAAAGCCGCTGCTCAGTAGTTGCCTCTGTATGTTGTTGTTCAGTCACATTTTGTGATGCATTAGAAACCAGATGCCATTCTATATTAACCATGCAACATACTTGTGCAATTGGTTTCATAGAATTTATCAGATGCAATATCTTGAGCTAACTCGTACATTTTGGCAGATGGTGTAACAGACTGTTCTGTTACTGGTAGCAAGTCAAAAGGAATACTGGCGGCTCAGACGAGTAAATCTACAGATATGCTTCATCTTCAGGCCCCAACCATCACTCCGCCAAAATCCCCGTTTAACTTCAAGCCGAGCACCTCCATTCTTGATTCACAGATCGATGTGCTCAAGGCCAGCCCAAAACCACTCCCTATAGAACCCCATTTCAGCTCCAGCTCAAAGGACGATGACTCCTCCAGCCTTGAGACCATCGTGAAGTGCAAGGAAGCTGAGGCGAAACTGTTCCAGAAACTGGCCGATGATGCCAGGAAGGAGGTAGACAGCTACCGGCAGATCGTCCGCACCAAGACCCAGAAACTAGAGGAGGAGTACGCCACGAAGGTGGCAAAGCTGTGCTTCCAGGAGACGGAGGAGAAGAGGAGGAAGAAAGTTGAAGAGCTGAAGACGCTCGAGAACTCGCACTACGACTACCACAAGATGAAGCTGCGGATGCAGACCGAAATCCAGGGCTTGCTCGAGCGGATGGAAGCCACAAAGAAGATGTGGGTATAGGCTCCTGTTAACAATTTCATGTTGCTGCTGCTTAATGTTTCGGGTATAGACTCCAGCTAACAACTGCCTGATGCTGCTGCTACTGAATACCTGAGATTTGGTGTTGTTCGTTAGGAGAGTGTCCATTGTTGTATTTTTTTTCACCATCTTGTGTTATAATCTAAATGCTGTTGTAACTTGCTAGTGGATGCCTAGCCTTGCGCTTGCTGATATAACTTGGCAGCATTCACTCAATTAATCACTTCAGGGTTGTTCCGAGTTCGAAGTACCAGTTGGCCAAAGAAAAAGTCGCTTCTACCCGCAATGATTGGCCATACAATCCTGATTCATAAGAATATACACATATTTACATAACAAATCATATGGTAGAATATAACAAATCATATGGTAGGTGGAGTTTTTCTCGCTTTTGGTGTAGCAGTTCTTCCTTTGGGAGGCCCGTGCTATGGGGTATTAGCTCAGTGGTACAGCACACCTAATTGCACCGTTCCATTCTTCCTCCTCTATTTCTTTTTGCACTTATGAAAAGTCAAATAATGAGAAAAATTCTAGCAATGCAACAAAGTTGGGTCCTCATGTCAATCCGAATGAATTAAGCTTTCTACATGTGGGTATCAGCAACTGTTTCCACTGGTCCCCTTCAAAGACTACGAGTGTAATAAGAGCATCCATTGACAAAAAAATCACCCTAAGATGATCATCTCATGGCTACTGAGAATAAATCAAATCAGATGGTTATATTTCTCAACCTTTCTAATTTGCCCCTATAGAACCAAGGTCCAAAGGATTAAAAAAGCCAGTCATTCACAACCACTAAGAGTTAATTTGTTATTTATAGCCATTTCCTTGAAAAGTAAACGAGAACATACTCTAGACTGAAATCTAAAGACCTATACAAGGGTCCACAGAGGGTCAGTCAGGGCTAAGATCAGATCGAAAGGCATAGTTGATGGACAACATGTCATTGTCAATATTATTGCATTACCACTTGTTGGTATGGAGGGATAGAGGAGGCTACGTTAGCTGAAAGGTGGTTATAAGTTTAAGACCACAAGGTGACAATGCTTTTTCAGGGTAAGAACGGGTAGAGAAAATGCCTCGAGCGGATATCGAGTACCAAGCGCTGTAGCGTGGAATGAACCTATCCAAGAATTCTTGGGGTTGAGTTAGTGGTTTGCCGGTTCATGCAGCTATATCATTGTATGTATTTTAGTCTTGTAGTTGGCATCCCCATGAGAATGTCTCAGCATCCCCATTGGTTTTGACGAATGGAATAGATTGGCATGATGTACTATATCGCCGCGCCATATCGATTTTACTTCCTCTGCATTAAAATAAATGCACGCTTCATCCAAAAAATACCCATCCTATTTACCAATGAGTCAAATTTTAAACAATTTAACCAAATCTATATTGTTAGTGATTAGGGAATGTCATACTCCTTGCTGGCGCCAAGAGCGATCAGTGAATATCTTACTCCCTACTCCCTCCAAGACATAATCAAGGATCCTAATATAGAATGTCGTGGGGCCTACCTACCGGAACCATCATCCTTGCCCTAGGGACCTCCCTTAGCCTAGACCGAGATGAAGTCTTGACACGTGGTAACTTGATATAAGGGCAATCCAAAGAAATAAATATACAAAGTCCCATAAGACGGTATTAAGAGACCTAAGACACATTATACCATGTGGCGCTCTAAAGATTAGAGCCCCTAGTGCCCCAGGACATCTTAGACTAGGATGAACTAAGTCCCCAAGGCTCCTTTTGTCTAGAGGGACTGATGAGAAATTCAAGTCCCCTAAGGCCCCTCATGTCCCACGACGCTCATGAGTCTAAGTCCCCATAGCCTTTAGTGCGATGAGGTACTATGAATAGTATAAGTGCTTGGGGGGAGTCTAGCCCTTAGAGCACTCAATGTCACTTAGATGCTAGGGGCACTTAGCTAGAAACAAAGTCCCTAAGGTCCCTATTGAATACTTGATTTCAATCCCCTGAATGCATTGAATATCAAGACAACACAAGTTAAGTACATGGGCCTTCGTCCTTAACCTAACACCTCTTCGAGATGTTATTGTGAAGGACGAATGTCTTCAAAAGAGGCTATAAATGAAACAATGTAAAATAAAACAACAATAAATAATGGTGTATGAAACTCATCTCATATGCCTTAGCATTTTTATTCCATAGTATCAAACAAGTTTATAAACATACATTTGGTTCCTTGACACAAGGTGGCACGAATGTTCTTCAAAGGCTAAGCAACATGAAGCTATGGTCCCCGAAAAGGTGAATTTATACATGGCATTATTCATCTATTTATAGGGAAGGCGAACCACCTCGTACAAAATTACATTCATACCCTCAAGGTTTTACATACATGATTTACAAATGACATCAAGGTAACATTGTCCTTTCTCTTTCTTTCTTACTACACAAGTCTCAGACTTTGTTTGCTTCGTCACTTTGTGCCCGAATGCTTCTTCATGTCGAAGCTGGCAGCTTCGAGCTCCTTCCTTGTCAACCACATATGCTAGACGAAGCTTCTCATCTAAGTGCTTCGGCTATCCTTGATAGCCCTTCGACCGAAGGCTAACTTTGTCCATTGTATGTTGTGTACCTGAAACACATTTATTCACTCCAAAACAAGGGTTATACAAGGACCTTCAACAAAGGTAGGCCCTCAACAGTCCCTAACATCGCATCACGAGGATGGTCCAGTTGCAAACCCTTTGAGGCCCAAAGTCCCCATGAGAACAAGTGACTTGATGCGACTAAGTGCAATCCTATCTCAAGACATAAGCGAAAGCATCTTTTCCTTGATTTAGTTTCAGTGATTATTGATAACATAATATTATTATGACTAATGTGTATTTTGAACAAACAAGGTAAGTTAGGTCAAAATAATGCATGATGAACATTGATACCCTTGTTGATGGAGATCAAAGGTCGATTTTTTAAAGGAATGGAGAAAAAGGTTAAAAATTAACTAGTTCTAAGTGTCAATGGAGTTGTTGGACACTCAGAGTAGTGATATGACCTTTATTTTGATCTAGTTGTACTATAAACGGGGCATGAGATGAGTAACTTGACCTAGGTGAGTCTAGTTATGTGTGGTGGTACACACTTATGAGAACTAGCACTAGATAAACCCAAGAGAGCCCACAAAAGTTTAATTAAAATCTAACTTGAAAAGTGTTTGAATCGAGTGAGTTGGATAGTCTGCAGTAGCACCGAATGTGTTTGATGATTTGCCAGATACATCATCAGGTGTGTTGTGTATTGTGTAGTTTTAGCCTTGAACTGGTATGTCTAGTGTGCTCTAGGTATGGCACATTAGATAGGGCACCTAAAGGGCTTACATAAGTGTTTCCAGACAGTTTACACTCACCGATGTGTTTGGTGTACCACCAAACATGGCACTGGTAGGCACACCTAGATAGCATGTAAATTGTGCAGGTTAGCCGAGTACACCTGACATATCTAGTGTGCCATCAGACTTAGCACCAGACAGGTACTCAGACAGAATGTAATATATGCATCAGAACCCCTAGTGGCACTAGGTAACTTAACATTAGAACAACCCAAATAAAATAACTACACAAAGTTTTATAATAAGCTACAAAGAGACTCGAGGCCCATCGAGCCATGGCATGCTCTAAAGATCAAGGCCTTAGTGCCTAGGCTATGATAGTCTAAGTACTCGAGGCCTCTTCTGTCGTGGGGCAATGATGAATAATTCAAGCCTTTGGGGCCCTCGTCCCTTGGGACACTATTAATAGTTCAAGTGCTTGAGGAAGTCTGGCCCCTAGAGCGCTCAATGGCACTTAGATAGTAGGGGTTCTCTTCTGGCTCCGAGGTCCCAAAGGCCCCCCCAACTTGATATTATGAGGATGGTTGGGCCTTGAACCCTTTGGGACCCAAAGCCCCGTGGGGACAAGGAACTTTATGCGATTAAGTGTAAGCCTGTCTCAAGACTAAAGGATGTGCCTAGGCCTATCGAGGGTAGTACAACTTCAAGGTTAGGGCCCCACTTCTAAAGCACTGATGTCAAGTCTATGATGTTAGCTTATTGGATAAGTATTAGGTAAAAAAACTAATGCATGGTATGCGACATTATAGGTATGATAAGTGTATTATTACTACGACTTAGGCCATAGGACACAAAAATCACTATATGCTATATGCATCGATTTTGTAGCTATGTGCACACACACGAACATACTAGGAAGTATTATCAAGTACAAAAGTCTACATCGACTACCAGCTACATCATACTATACGACATGGGTCTCAACACCCGTAGATGAGACATATCATACGTGCTCATGTGGCAGGTATGACAATTGCCTTGTGAAGGACATCTCCGATATTGTGCCACGACCCATGTCATGGCCCTTGGTACAGTTTATAGATCATGATAAGAACATGATAGTTGAGCTTATATGGGGGAATCCAAGGTTTATGTAACCTCTCTTCTTTCTTTCACTATAAAAGGGAAAGATAAAGTAACATTTAATGGGACCAAACTATTTTGGTTAAGCCCAAAAGGGATCGATTCAAAACCAGCCAAATCCGTTTCACAGTGATAGACTTTATATATAGGCCAAATATAAAGATGGATTAGGACCATTAAGCTAGAAGTTCCTGAAAGTTCCCTTTGACCCGGGAACAGGATCTGGATGTCGCCTAGAGGGGGGGGTGAATAGGCGAATAAAACTTATTACTTTAAAACTTAAATTCTTACTCTACTCGAAGACTTAGTACGCAGTGGAATGAGAAGACTCTTCGAGTAGGTCGCAGCGGAATGGAAGATCCTGTCTCAAAATGTCCTGCACTTCAAATCAAGCTTATACCACAGATAAGTATTGAAGTGCAGATATAAAGACGAGTAAGACAGAGAGTCAGGATACAATACAGAATAGAGCACACAGACGCAAGGATTTATCCCGAGGTTCGGCCAAGCCTGAAATGCTTGCCTAGTCCTCGTTGGAGTTAGCCACACCTGGGCTTGGAGTCTATTTCAACTCCTTCCTCCGTTTGCTCAGATCTGTCAATATGACAGATAGAGCCTTTCACTATTGAGTGGGGTTACAACAGAACCGCGGCTGCTTACAAACTTCTTGGCAGCACCCCGGCAGAGTAACAATACGCTCAAGACCTTGCTCTAGCTCTTAGCAGCACTACTCCTCTCTCTAAAGGCTTATAGTTGTGCCTTCTACACAAACTATAGAGTTACACACAAGAGGGAGAGCGAGAATTGATTCCGATGAAGTCTACACTTGTTTGCTGCACTTGTTCTTCTGCTGGAGGCGCCTAGGGGTCCCTTTTATAGGCACAAGGGGCCTAGGAGCCGCTGGAAACAAATCTGGAAGGCCAATCTTGCCTTCTGTCGTCGGGGGCACCGGACAGTCCGGTGCACACCGGACACTGTCCGGTGCCCGATTTCCTTCCTTAAATAGCGAAGCCGACCGTTGCCGACCGTTGCAGATCTGGGAGCCGTTGGCGCACCGGACATGTCCGGTGCACACCGGACAGTCCGGTGCACACCGGACAGTCCGGTGCCCCCTTCCGACCGTTGGCTCGGCCACGTGTCTCGCGCAGATTCCGCAGCCGACCGTTGGCCCGGCCGACCGTTGGCTCACCGGACAGTCCGGTGCACACCGGACAGTCCGGTGAATTTTAGCCGTACGCCGTCGGCGAATTCCCGAGAGCGGCCTCTTCATGCCGAGTCAGCCTGGCGCACCGGACACTGTCCGGTGCACCACCGGACAGTCCGGTGTGCCAGACCGAGCTGAGTCTTGGCTGTCCACAGCCAAGTCTTTTGCACCTTTCTTCTTTTCTTCTTCTTTCTGTTTCTAACACTTAGACAAGTATATTAGTACACAAAACCAATGTACTAAGTCTAGAAACATACCTTCTCTTAATTATTACATCTATAGCATTTCACATGCATGAGTTTCGATGTTGGACTCATAAATCATCAAGTCTGCTTGACTTGATCTAGATTGACATTTCTTGGCTCCAACATCCTGCAAAGATCACATAGAACATCTCCAAACCTAGGAACAACCCAAACTAAAGATCAAGGTGAACTTAGCTCTTTTAGGCTGCTTCCAGTTCTGGTTTTGACACTTGTTCTCCTTCTAGTGACCTTGATCTCCTTCTTAGAGTTTGATCTTGAGCCTTATGACTTACACCACATAACTGTAGTTGTTACCTCATTGGTTGTAAGTCACGTCCTTATGTAGTGATCCTTGGTGTGTTATAGCTCTTCTCAACTCGATCACTCTTGACTTTGCAAGCCTTCTTCTTCACCCTTGGCTTTGGGTTCCTCAGCCTCCTTGACCTTCTCCCGTGCACTTGGTACCTCGAAGCTTCTCTTGCCTCCGTCCTTGGCTTGATCAGTTGTCTCCGAGCTTCGCACCCGAGTCTCACTTTATGCAATGTCCATCTTACTTGTGATGTCCATATGTATCCATAATCTAGTTCTTGGACCATCACATTTGTTCTCTTGTGTTGAACCCTGTTAGCTTTACCTTAGGCACCTGTTCAACACTTAGTACACTTGTTAGTCCTTTAATTGAGTTGTCATCCAAACACCAAAACTCACAAGAGAGCTTTCAATCTCCCCCTTTTTGGTGATTGATGGCAACACAATTAAGGCTTACATAAGAATAAGATTAGAAACACAAATTTTGAATTCTAAGTCTATAGAAAGCTCCCCCTAAATATGTGCTTACTACAAAAACATAATTTTGGCCTCATACGCCAATATGCACACATTTAGGCAATTCGAAGCATTTCTACACTTTTAGCACCTTTTAGGATGCATTGTGTCAAGAATCAAACCATGATGCTATAACACACAAATGCACATAATCAGAGTTACACACCATTCAAATTAGTGGATATATCATAGGAATATCAACCTACCACTATTCACTTTTAAGATACCAATTTAAACTGAGATACCAGTTTCCAATTTAAAGCAATCTTAAAGCACCATTAACCAATCTTAAAGCACCATTAACCACATGACTATCTAACCACATGACTATCTATTACACTATAGAAGCCAGTTAATTTATCGCAGCAGAAACACTAGTCCCTATGATGCAACATATATAATACTGCTGGAAGCTTATGAATAACACACTAGCAAAGCTTAAACTAACACATCACCCCTTAGGATAAGCTTTCCTCTCAGGTTGAGATAAGCTTTAATACACAAATTCTCCCCCTTTGACATCAAACACCAAAAGGCCATACTCAAGCAAGAACATAGGATGATGTCAAGGGACAGCAGGGTGTCAAGGAGGAAAAACAACTATCAAAACTCCCCCTTACTTATTGAACATATGCATTATCAACATTTAGGTAAGATACATACATGCAAAAAGATTAATACTCCCTTTGTACCTTTACCATGTTGTAGTGTACTTCCCATCTTGAAAGTATCTAATCTCTCAAGAGCTTCTTCACACTTGTGCCTGATTCTTTATCCTTACTTTTTCTTGTTGCTAAGACATCAAACTTAGAACAAGTTATAGTATTGGGCACAAGAAGAAACTTCTATTCTCATGATTATCAAAAGATGTCAATTGAAGCGAACTATTACGGCTACCAATTGAAAGATACCAATTGCAAAGTTCATTTATTATCATGGCTCCATGATATTTAAGCATCTATTATCACCAGATATTAAAGAGCATGAGCAATCTAAAGATATGCACTTACTCACAACTTGAGATACCAATTTCTTGACTTACAGAAATACTCAAGTCCAGATTGCTCCATTTCTTGCTTATCTTTTCTTTTCCACCTAGAGACTATACAAGATTGCTTAAGAAACAGTTAGTCTCAAAAGACACAAGTTATGTGTGCTCCCCCTCAAGTTGTGCATCAAGTATTTGAATGACTTGCACTTTGCACATTCTAGCTTCCTTAGAACTAGAGGGGATCACAACATACCTTGGTCAAGGCATACTCTATCACTTTCATCACACAAAGATGTCAATTTGAATATCAAATGAAAAGCCACTTAACACCAATTGAAGGCTAAATGAAAGGTTGACTAAATACAACAATGCATGCCTCAGTGGCACCTAAGCCAATTGAATACTCACAGGAAGTATAACATTTACACGTAACTTGGACATGCTTCATACTTAACTATCATTGCGTCACATATACTAATTGAAGAACAACATGGTCATGTCTAAGCACATCATAGTTAAGAAGGTTCTTAGGTGCACAAAAGAAACAACATTTTAAAGGCATAAATTACTTAAGCCAAGATATTACCAATTGAAAGACAAGAACATAGCTATGATGGCATTTCAAGAATATTTAATGAAATTGCATAGCTCCATTTTCCATACCTTTGCCTTTATGAGAGCACTTGTTATCACCAATTCAGGACTCCTTTTGCTCACACACCTCATAGCTCAAAAGGGCACGACATGGATTTGAAATTCGCACAATACTAAACTAGGGTAATCATGTGAACATGCACTAAACAAAATGTCATATTTGCACATAGCATGACTTACAAAAAGTTAAAGGTTTATCCATATACACCAAGAGAGTTAATCATTGTGGATATAACAAATGAAATAGCTACCCATGAATGATTCAAAAGATATATCCTATATAGCACCAGTCATGATTAAGCAAACATCATTATGATTCATTTAACACAGGCAATCATAAAGCATAACTACTCCAAAGACAGGTAGCACAACAAGCCAACTTAAGAGCAATACTAAATTGCAATTATGTACTTAAAATACACGGGATACCGTCCTTTGGAGAGCATGTTGTAGATTCTCATCAAGGTCCTTTACTTGATTCACCAATAATGATTCATGACCTATACACTTTATTTCACTTGAGATGAACAAGGGATTAGTGTTTCACAATAATTCAACCTTGGGTCAATAAACACCAAAACAATTAACAGCTTAAGCATAGAGTTTTAGATAACCGTCTTAAGCTCTCCCATGGTCTCCAGTCCATCTCAAGGCACCTGCATGGTCTAGTTCGCACAGTTTGGTACCCATCTCGGGATGGGTCCATAATGATCATCTAAATGTGCTTTTGGTACCCAAATTGCCTTTATGCTAGTTCTAGGTGATCTCGTTATAGATCTAGCACAAGTGTATGATTTGGGTCTCCTAAGCGAATGAGATTGACACACATTCACTTCTTTAGGAATCTTACCTTTATAACATACCTTTGATATATGACCCTGCTCACCACACTTATAGCAGAAGCGTCGCTCAACTTGACACGACGCTTGCTGTGTGTCATTTTCCTTGGTGAGGGTCACCTTGGAGGATGCACATCCTTGATTCTTCATGACCGGACATGAAGTGATCGTGTGGTCCTTTTTGTTGCATCCAAAACAACTCCTTGTCCCTTCATTCTTGTCTATGTACGGACAAGACGCGATGAGGTGGCCTAACTTCTTGCACTTGAAACACCTCCTTTTTCCCTTTTTGTGCTTGAAGGACATGGAGAGATGATTAGTACAAACAACATGACTAATTGAATTTTTACCTTTTTCCTCGTTCATGTTGATTTCTTCATTTATAGCTTTGGGAACATTCTTCTTATTGAGCTTAACACTTGCTGCAGTTTTTCCTTTCTCAAGCTTCTTCACCACGCGCCCGTGGAGATCTTGAGAGAGTTGAGCTAAGCGTCTTCTCCTCAGTTGTCGTTGCTTCTTATTCCCACAGAATTTCTTTTGTGACCCTAAAACTTGGTGCTCAATCAATGATTGGCTTTCTTTTGAGCAACAGGGGTTAGCACATGATGATATACAATTCAAATGCGCACACGTGCGAGAATGAGGTTCACATGAATTTAAGTTTGAAATTACAACCTCATGAGCAACATTAAGCATGATATGGTCATCAACTAATTCATTATGAGAATAAGATAGCATATCATATTTTTTACTTAGAGCAAGTTTTTCTAAATTTATCATTTCTACTTGACTCTTAAGCATATAATTCTCAGTTTTAAGTTGAGCAACATCAGATAATACATCATGATTATTTCTTTGCTCAAATAAAATAGATTCATACCGTTGGACCAAATTATCATGAGAGCACTTTAGCTCCTCATGTTCTTTGGTCATCTTCTCCAGGCTGTCGTTGGTTTTGATGAGAGTCTCCTCTAGCCTGAGAAGCGTCTCGCCTTGTTCCTTGTTCCTCCTCAACAACTTAACCAAGAGCACTTTGTCTTCTTTTTGTTGAGATGGGTGTAGAACCGGCAAATCTCCTCTTCTTCCACATCACCGGTCTCATTTTCCCTGTCATTATTATTAGTGGAAGCAATACAGGAAAATGTACCTAGTGGTGATGAAGACTCATCCTCGCTATCATCCTCATATTCCTCCTCATCATCGCTTTCGTCTCCACTATCATTGTTAGCAATAAGACATTTATAACTAGTGGAAGACAAACCTGTCGGTGAGGTGGATTCATCGTTTGGGTGCCATCGTTCTTGTTCTTCTCCCTTTGAATGGTTAGTATCACAAGTAATATAGGGAGTAGGAGCATCACAGTTTGCCACAAAATTTTTTTCTTTGATCCTATTCCATAAATCATGAGCATCAACAAATAGATCACTATCACTACTCATGATGGCAAAATAGGCACTTCTAGAAAGAGAATCAACTAAGATGCTGCAAGCACGGTGATTGAGAGAAAAACATCTTAGTTCATCATTAGAGGGATTTTTACTAATATCAGATGGAAAAATACTTCTCCTAAAGATCTGTCTCAAATCAGAATCAACACTCATGAAAGCATTATAAATAGAGACAGACCAAGATTTGTAATTAGAGCCATCGCCTAAAAGAATTTCTACAGTTACCTCTTGTGACGACATCGTTATCTCCGGACGGCTAAGCCCACACTGGAGAGGCCTAGCTCCGATACCAATTGAAAGTTCCCTTTGACCCGGGAACAGGATCTGGATGTCACCTAGAGGGGGGGGTGAATAGGCGAATAAAACTTATTACTTTAAAACTTAAATTCTTACTCTACTCGAAGACTTAGTACGCAGTGGAATGAGAAGACTCTTCGAGTAGGTCGCAGCGGAATGGAAGATCCTGTCTCAAAATGTCCTGCACTTCAAATCAAGCTTATACCACAGATAAGTATTGAAGTGCAGATATAAAGACGAGTAAGACAGAGAGTCAGGATACAATACAGAATAGAGCACACAGACGCAAGGATTTATCCCGAGGTTCGGCCAAGCCTGAAATGCTTGCCTAGTCCTCGTTGGAGTTAGCCACACCTGGGCTTGGAGTCTATTTCAACTCCTTCCTCCGTTTGCTCAGATCTGTCAATATGACAGATAGAGCCTTTCACTATTGAGTGGGGTTACAACAGAACCGCGGCTGCTTACAAACTTCTTGGCAGCACCCCGGCAGAGTAACAATACGCTCAAGACCTTGCTCTAGCTCTTAGCAGCACTACTCCTCTCTCTAAAGGCTTATAGTTGTGCCTTCTACACAAACTATAGAGTTACACACAAGAGGGAGAGCGAGAATTGATTCCGATGAAGTCTACACTTGTTTGCTGCACTTGTTCTTCTGCTGGAGGCGCCTACGGGTCCCTTTTATAGGCACAAGGGGCCTAGGAGCCGCTGGAAACAAATCTGGAAGGCCAATCTTGCCTTCTGTCGTCGGGGGCACCGGACAGTCCGGTGCACACCGGACACTGTCCGGTGCCCGATTTCCTTCCTTAAATAGCGAAGCCGACCGTTGCCGACCGTTGCAGATCTGGGAGCCGTTGGCGCACCGGACATGTCCGGTGCACACCGGACAGTCCGGTGCACACCAGACAGTCCGGTGCCCCCTTCCGACCGTTGGCTCGGCCACGTGTCTCGCGCAGATTCCGCAGCCGACCGTTGGCCCGGCCGACCGTTGGCTCACCGGACAGTCCGGTGCACACCGGACAGTCCGGTGAATTTTAGCCGTACGCCGTCGGCGAATTCCCGAGAGCGGCCTCTTCATGCCGAGTCAGCCTGGCGCACCGGACACTGTCCGGTGCACCACCGGACAGTCCGGTGTGCCAGACCGAGCTGAGTCTTGGCTGTCCACAGCCAAGTCTTTTGCACCTTTCTTCTTTTCTTCTTCTTTCTGTTTCTAACACTTAGACAAGTATATTAGTACACAAAACCAATGTACTAAGTCTAGAAACATACCTTCTCTTAATTATTACATCTATAGCATTTCACATGCATGAGTTTCGATGTTGGACTCATAAATCATCAAGTCTGCTTGACTTGATCTAGATTGACATTTCTTGGCTCCAACATCCTGCAAAGATCACATAGAACATCTCCAAACCTAGGAACAACCCAAACTAAAGATCAAGGTGAACTTAGCTCTTTTAGGCTGCTTCCAGTTCTGGTTTTGACACTTGTTCTCCTTCTAGTGACCTTGATCTCCTTCTTAGAGTTTGATCTTGAGCCTTATGACTTACACCACATAACTGTAGCTGTTACCTCATTGGTTGTAAGTCACGTCCTTATGTAGTGATCCTTGGTGTGTTATAGCTCTTCTCAACTCGATCACTCTTGACTTTGCAAGCCTTCTTCTTCACCCTTGGCTTTGGGTTCCTCAGCCTCCTTGACCTTCTCCCGTGCACTTGGTACCTCGAAGCTTCTCTTGCCTCCGTCCTTGGCTTGATCAGTTGTCTCCGAGCTTCGCACCCGAGTCTCACTTTATGCAATGTCCATCTTACTTGTGATGTCCATATGTATCCATAATCTAGTTCTTGGACCATCACATTTGTTCTCTTGTGTTGAACCCTGTTAGCTTTACCTTAGGCACCTGTTCAACACTTAGTACACTTGTTAGTCCTTTAATTGAGTTGTCATCCAAACACCAAAACTCACAAGAGAGCTTTCAGTTCCACCACCCAGGAGGTGAGGGCGAGCTAAGACTTGATGCTCGACTGTTTATGAGCTTGTGATCTTCTTTACCTTTGTATTTATCAATCGATAAGTAGCAATAGGTCGTATGATACTACACACAGTGTTGCCTAAATCTTTCTAATTAACTGTGTGTTGACTTTTATTTGTGCATAGATTTAGCACGACCACTAATCTATGTTCCACTCTTGGTACTTTAGCTACACTAAGGTTGTTACACAATATATATATAGTTTATATATTAAGAGCACTGGGCTTCCAATAACTAGAGAAAGCCCAGGTCAGACGGTGCAATCCGGTCGAGCTGGACCAGGTCCGGACGTCTATAAAACAGGACCCAGAGTGTTAGGGTTCAGTTTTTTACACTCCACCCCGATTCATTAGCGATGCCGCGTGCGACGACGACGGTTGTCCCAGAGCGTGCGCGGCAGTGGACCCCCAGCCGGTGGCCGCAGCTCAATGACCTCGATGCGAGGTGGCGGAGGTTCCTCGATCCGGAGTAGTGGCGGCGGCTCCCCGATCTAGAGGGTGAACGACAGCGAGGCCCTTGTGCGGGCAAGCGGCGGCCTCCCCGAGGCCTCGAGGAGGCGGCACTTCCAAGGCCGGCGAGCAAGCGACGCCCATCGACGTACGAGTAGCGACGGCAATGCATGAGACGCGAGGTTCGAGCGAGCGGCGTCATGGAAGGCGTGAGATACGTGCAGCGATGATCGCGCGTGACATCCTCCGATCCGACGCAGTTTGGGCGGCCCGAGTGATGACCTACATTTGTGCTTGTGTCATCGACGACGTCCTCCAGCCACTACCTCCTTCGATTCATGTTTTTTTCGATTATTGTGTTTTATGCCTACCACATGTATTATTTACGCTAAAAACTGTACGATTTTATGCTTGAACACGGAGTTCATATATCAGTTTACTGCATGCACATTGGAAAGATAATTCCTTGATTTATGTTGTTCGTAATTTGCGGCTTTGCGCGCATGCAATGAAAACTCTGACGATTTTGCCATAAGTTTTGGATCTGTATAAAAATAGAAACCGCATACATGCGGCTGCCATGTTTTTCGGTTCTGCCATAAAAATAGGATCGTAACAACAACCTACTAGAGCTATCAACCTCTCACATTGGCTCGGTATTTACGCTTATAATTGAGGGATTTTATGCTCAAAACTTAAGGTTTTTACGCTCCACCCGGAGATGCGTTCACCAGTGAACAACATGCCAGATTTTCTACGCACTGTAACGAATTGCATAAATACCTACACCGTGTAGTATAATTTGTATCAGTATATATCATAAACTAGTTCTAATGCGTTTAGCTGCATGGCTGTTGGAGGGATCCTATATTTATGAAGGAAATAAAACATTAAATACGATTTTTTGTTTCTATGCATGCAACTCATTTCCTTTCATTGCATATTCTTTCCATCATAAATTCGTGCGTATGCAACCGGTAACAGATTTTTACACAGTATATCGAATTGCATAATTATCTACACAGTGTAGCATATTTAGTATTAGTATATATCATAAAATGGTCATTACAAGTCTAGCTGCATAGCTTTGCAGCGATACTAAATTTATGGAAGAAATAAAGCATTTAAAAATAGAAACCGCCACACATATCTTTCCTAAATTTATGCGTATGCAAAGGAACGTGTTTGACCAATGCATGCATTTTACCATAATTTTTGGATCTGTATAACCGTATACATGCGGCTGCCATGTTTTTCTGATCTGCCATAAAAATAAGATCGAAAGAAAAACCTACTAGAGCTATCAACCTCTCAAATTGGCTCGGTATTTACGCTTATAATTCAGGGATTTTATGCTTAAAACTTAAGGTTATTACGCTCCAACACGGAGATGCGTCCACCAGTAAACAACATGCCAGATTTTTTACGTAGTGTAACGAATTGCATAAATACCTACACTATGTAGTATAATTTGTATCAGTATATATCATAAACTAGATCTAATGTGTTTAGCTGCATGGCTGTTGGAGGGATCCTATATTTATGAAGAAAATAAAACATTAAATACGATTTTTTGTTTCTATGCGTGCAATTCATTTTCTTTCATTGTACATTATTTTCATCATAAATTCGTACGCATGCAGCTGGTAACAGATTTTTACGCAGTATACCGAATTACATAATTATCTACACAGGGTAGCATATTTAGTAGCAGTATATATCATAAAATGGCCCTTACGAGTCTAGCTGCATGGCTGTTGCAACGATCCTAAATTTATGGAGGAAATAAAACATTTAAAAATAGAAACTGTCACACATATCTTTACTAAATTTACGCGCATGCAAGGGAACGTATTTGACTTATGCATGCATTTCTTTTTTGCGCGCACGTGGGGCGGGTGGCGCAACCGACAGCCTAGTTCAGTCGGTGCGCTGGGTTGAACCAGGTTGCAGGGGTGATTGGCCTGGGCTTCCTTTAACTATTAGAAGCCCAGGGCTCCCGTTATACCTGCCCTATATATATAAAGAGTAAAATACAATGGCAATCCTTAAACTTATAGTGTTGTATCGTTCTGGTCCTTAAAGTCCCAAAGTGTGCATCTAAGGTCCTAAACTTGTGAAGTTGTATCGTTTCGGTCCCTAAACTTTCTACCTGCACATTTTTAGTCTCTATACTTCGATGGTCGTGTCATCTGGGCCCATAAACTTGTTTTTGGTGTCATTACAGATTGAAATAGATGACACACAACTATACAAGTATAAGGACCATAATGTGCATGTTGAGAGTTTAGGGACCAGGATAATACAACTTCACAAGTTTTGGAACTTTAGATGTGCATTTGGGAGTTTATGGACCAGGATGATATAACACTACAAATTTAAGGTCCACCAATGTATATTACTCTATATAAAAATATATTAATATCTATTTAAAATATAAATATAAACATTGTTTTTATATCTAGATAGTTAAAACCTCAACCCAATTCAGACGCTCTCCGCGTTTGGCGTGTCTTCAGCCTGTCACGCGTGGACACGTGCCCCACAGCTCGGACCCAAAAATTTCATAGGTCGTGCACGTCGAGCTTCGTCACGTCCGCCCCTCCACGCCTTTGCCCACTCGTCCTCCACATCGCCTGCCCAGTCGCCCTCCACCTCATCTGTCCCCGCCGCGCGAGGGGCGCCTTCTCTTCTTAGACCCCCCAACAGCATCCTCTGCCTCACCCTCCTTCGCGTCCTGCATGCCAGACAAGTGGGAGCCGCTGTCATCGCAGATGTCGGAGTACAACCCCGATGACGAGGACATCCGGGAGCCGGATCTGAGGGGTGGCAGCGGCGGGGGCGAGAGGCAGGCGCGCGCCGGTGCAGGTGCTGGGGAATGTGACACAGAGGAAGAGGACTCCGACTCGCCGTCGTCGGAGATGTTGGTGGATGACCCCAGCGGCAGGACATGTGGGAGCCAGATCCGCCCGATGACCCTCTTCTTCTCTGCCAAGAGATCCACGCCACAACTGAAACCCTACTCTCCTCGGCCACGTTCACCACTGAGAGCATCTAGAGGGGGGTGAATAGGTGATCCTGTAAAATCAAACACTAAATAGCCACAGACTTGATTATTAAAGTGTTAGTTAAATCAAGTGACTATGGAACACGCTCGTGCGAACAAAACAATCACAAGAAGCAACACATGAGACACGTGATTTTTATCCCGTGGTTCGGTCAAGTAACACTTGCCTACTTCCACGTTGTGGCGTCCCAATGGACGAGGGTTGCACTCAACCCCTTTCAAGCGATCCAATGATCAACTTGAATACCACAACTTTCTTTCTTATAGTCTTTCTCCCGTTTGCGAGGAATCTCCACAATTTGGAGCCTCTCGCCCTTACAATGATGATCACAAAAGAAACACAGAAGTAAGGGAGGAGAGCAACACACACAAGACTCAATTATGCAGCACAACCATGCACACAAGTGAAGACTTGAGATCAAAGGACAACAAGGAGAGTTCACAACTCGAATGGAGCTCAAATCACTAACACAATGAATCAAATGCGTGGGAGCGGAGTCTGGATGCCTTAGTATGCTTAAAGAATGCTTGGTGTGCTGCTCCATGCGCCTAGGGGTCCCTTTTATAGCCCCAAGGCAGCTAGGAGCCGTTAAGGATCATTTTGGAAGGCATTTCTTGCCTTCTGTCGAGTGGTGCACCGGACAGTCCGATGCACCACTGTACAGTCACTATAGCAGTCTGGTGCGTGATCTCCTTTCAAATCAGACACATCCGACCGTTGCTCCTCGAGGCTGGTTGGCGCACCGGACACTGTCCGATGCACACCGGACAGTCCGGTGCACCCAGCCAACCGTTGGAGCGAGCCACGTGTCACGCGCTGATTGCGCGGACGACCGTTGCGCTGGCGTAGTTGGCTCACCGGACAGTCCGGTGAACCACCGGAGAGTCCGGTAAATTTTAGCCGTACGCCTCTGTTGTTTTCTCGAGTGCAACTAGTTCACCATCGGCCAGCCTAGCGCACCGGACACTCCGGTGTGCTTGGCCCGAGCTAATGTTGGCTGCTCACAGCCAATCCTTTTCCAAATTCATTTCTCTTTTCTCTGCAATGTTTCTAGCACTTGGACATACATGTTTGTACTAAAAAGCAATTCACTGAGTCTAGAAACGTACCTTGTTCTTTGATTTGCACTTCTCACTCATTTCGCACATAAGAGCTTATCCAATATGTGTTGGACATTTAATCACCAAAACATTATAGAAGTGTCCCAAGGGCACATTTCCCTTTCAATCTCCCCCTTTTTGGTGATTCATGCCAACACATCAAAAAGCAACAAAAGAAGTGCAACATCAATGCAAATGAAGACCAAATTCTCTTTACTTAGGATTTGACATATTTGGATCATTCTTTGCACCACTTGGTTTGTTTTTGCAAATCAAATTCATTTTCCTATCTCTAAGTTAAACACGGTTGTTTGGGCACATAGAGATATATTCCAAGAGTAAAATTAATCAAGTGCCAAAACTCCCCCTTTTTCTCATAATCAAAATTCTCCCCTTGGAATTCTCATAATCAAAATTAATCAAGGCAATGAGAGCATAAGTATGAACTTGGAATTAAATACACTAATACCGGAGTGCAGTGGAAGTCTTTGCGTCGTCCAAGTTCAGTTTCCCTTTCAATGTACCTTTGAGACTACATCAGGTGTACTTAAACAAACATGTTAGTCTCAAAGGGTCAAGTTGTAGCACATCTCCCCCCTAAATATGTGCACCATTTGCATATGGACTTGTGAGGTCCGGGGAGGATTTGTACAACTTGAGCACCATAAATATACAACGAATAATGTAAATGCTCAAAGTAACATGACCAAAGGCATAGAACACATGTATGCTATAGATCAATCCAAGTTACGCGAATCTAAGACATTTAGCTCACTACGCAACCTGCAAAATATTTTCTCATCCAATGGCTTGGTGAAGATATCGGCTAGCTGGTTCTCGGTGCTAATATGATAAATATCGATATCTCCCTTTTGCTGGTGATCCCTCAGGAAGTGATGCCGGATGTCTATGTGCTTAGTGCGGCTGTGTTCAACAGGATTATCCGCCAAGCGGATTGCACTCTCATTGTCACATAGGAGTGGGACTTTGCTCAGATTGTAGCCAAAGTCCCAAAGGGTTTGCCTCATCCAAAGTAGTTGCGTGCAACACTGTCTTGCGACAACATACTCGGCCTCAGCGGTGGATAGGGCAACGAATGTCTGTTTCTTGGAACTCCAGGACACTAGGGACCTTCCTAGAAATTGGCACGTCCCTGATGTACTCTTCCTATCAACCTTGCACCCGGCATAATCGGAGTCTGTGTATCCAATTAAGTCAAAGGTAGACCCCTTTGGATACCAGATCCCGAAGCACGACGTAGTAACTAAATATCGAAGAATTTGCTTAACGGCCACAAGGTGACATTCCTTAGGGTTGGATTGATATCTAGCACACATGCATACACTAAGCATAATGTCCGGTCTACTAGCACAAAGATAAAGTAATGAACCTATCATTGACCGGTATGCCTTTTGATCAATGAACTTACCTCCTTTGTTGAGGTCAACATGCCCGTCAGTTCCCATCGGTGTCTTTGCGGGCTTGGCGTCCTTCATCCCAAACCTCCTGAGAAGATCTTGAGTGTACTTCGTTTGGGAGATGAAAGTGCCGTCCTTGAGTTGCTTCACTTGGAATCCAAGGAAGTAGGTCAAGTGACCCATCATCAACATTTCGAACTTTTGTGTCATCACCCTGCTAAACTCCTCACAAGACTTTTGATTAGTAGAACCAAATATTATGTCATCGACATAAATTTGGCAAACAAAGAGATCACCATTGCATGTCTTGTGAAAAGAGTAGGATCGGCTTTCCCAACCTTAAAAGCGTTCGAAATAAGAAAATATCTAAGGCATTCATACCATGCTCTTAGGGCTTGCTTAAGTCCATAGAGCACCTTAGAGAGCTTATATACATGGTCGGGATACCTGTCATCCTCAAAGCCAGGGGGTTGTTCCACATATACCTCCTTCTTAATTGGCCCATTGAGGAAAGCGCTCTTTACGTCCATTTGAAATAGCCTAAAGGAATGGTGAGCAGCATAGTGAGAGCACCTAGAGGGGGGTGTGAATAGGTGATCCTGTAAAATTCAACACTAATAGCCACAAAACTTTGTTATGTAAGTTAGAATGGCTAAGTAGCTTGAAGCGAGTTCTTGTAACCACAGATAATCATAGGTAAAGCACACAAGAGACACACGATTTTTATCTCGTGGTTCGGCCAAGTAATACTTGCCTACTTCCACGTTGTGGCGTCCCAATGGACGAGGGTTGCACTCAACCCCTTTCAAGTGATCCAATGATCAACTTGAATACCACAGTTTTTCCTTTCTTTGTCTTTCTCCCGTTTGCGAGGAATCTCCACAACTTGGAGCCTCTCCCCCTTACAATGATGATCACAAAAGAAGCACAGAAGTAAGGGAGGGGAGAGCAACGCACACAAGACTCAAATCACAGCACAATCACGCAAAGAAGTCACAACTTGAGCTCAAAACGCAACCCACGGAGTTCACAACTCAAATGGAGCTCAAGTCACTATCTCAAAGAATCAAATGTGCGAAGTTGGAGTCTAGAAGTCTTAGAATGTTTATTGAATGCTTGGATGACTCCTCCACGTGCCTAGGGGTCCCTTTTATAGCCCCAAGGAAGCTAGGAGCCGTTGGAGACCAACAAGGAAGGCCAAAGTTGCCTTCTGTCGGGTGGCGCACCGGACAGTCCGGTGCACCACCGAACAGTCACTATAGACGGTCCGGTGCCGATCTCCTTCCTATTCTGGCGCAGATGACCGTTGCAGATTCGTGGCAGTTGGCGCACCGCACACTGTCCGGTGCACACCGGACAGTCCGGTGCCCCCTGCCGACCGTTGGCGTGGGCCACACGTCGCCCGCGGATTGCGCGACCGACCGTTGCGCCGGCGGCCGTTGGCTCACCGGACAGTCCGATGCACCACCAGACAGTCCGGTGAATTATAGCCGTATGCCACCGATTTTTCCTGAGAGTGGCCTGTTCACCGGAGGCTGGCCTGACGCACCGGACACTGTCCGGTGCACCACCGGATAGTCCGGTGTGCCAAGCCGGGCAGGACTTTGGCTGTACCAAGCCAAGTCTTTTGCATTTCTTTTCTTCTCTTCTTTTCTCTGTTTCTAGCACTTAGACAATATATGTTAGTACTCAAAACAATGTACTAAGTCTAGAAACATACCTTGTTACATGATTTGCACTTCTTGCTTGTTTGGCACATAATCAACTCACTTAATATGTGTTGGACACTTAATCACCAAAACATTATAGAAATGGCCCAAAGGCACATTTCCCTTTCAATCTCCCCCTTTTTGGTGATTTATGCCAACACATCAAAAAGCAACACAAATAAGTGCAACATCGATGCAAATAAGGACCAAATTGTTTTTGACTCTAATTTGGCATATTTGGATCATTCTTTGCCACCACTTGGTTTGTTTTTGCAAATCAAATTCATTTTCCTATTTCTAAGTCAAACTCACTTGTTTGGGCACAAAGAAAGATATTCCAATGGAAAAATTTATCAAGAGCCAAAACTCCCCCTTTTTCCCATAATCATAAATTCTCCCCCACAAGAGACCAAATTTTGCAATAAGAGTATTTAGGACAAATAAAAAATTCTAACTCTACTATTTTCAAAATTCTCAAGTGGTAGCTGATCCATTTGCTTGCTTTGGCCTTAATTTCTCCCCCTTTGGCATTAAGCACCAAAACGGGATCATTTTTGGCCCTATAACCCTATTGCCTCACCAAAAATTGTCAATTAAGAGCAAAAGGCAATAAGAGCATAAGAATGAACTTGGAGGTGAGTATACTAATACCGGAGTGCAGTGGAAGTCTTTGCATGGTCCAAGTTCACCTTTCCCTTTCAATGCACCTTTGAGACTACATCAAGTAACTCAAACACAAGGATTAGTCTCAAAGGGTCAAGTTGTAGCACTTCTCCCCCTAAAAATGTGCATCATTCACACATGGACTTGTGAGGTCCGAGGATCCCTTGCACAACTTGAGCACCATAAATAAGCAACAAATTGCATAAATGTATAAGTAACATGATCAAAGGCATAAAACACATGTATGCTATAGATCAATCCAAGTTACGCGAATCTAAGACATTTAGCTCACTATGCAGCCTGCAAAAGGTTTTCTCATCTAATGGCTTGGTAAAGATATCGGCTAGCTGGTTCTCGGTGCTAATATGGGACACCTCGATATCTCCCTTTTGCTGGTGGTCTCTCAGAAAGTGATGCCGGATGTCTATGTGCTTAGTGCGGCTGTGTTCAATAGGATTATCCGCCATGCGGATTGCACTCTGAGAGCACCTAGAGGGGGGGGGGGGGGTGAATAGGTGATCCTGTAAAAATCAACAACTAAATAGCCACAAAACTTTGTTAAGTGTTAGTACGGCTAAGTAGTGAGCACTTGACCACAAGTATCACAGAAAATCAATCACACAAGACACGCGAGTTTATCCCGTGGTTCGGCAAGTATAACACTTGCCTACCTCCATGTTGTGGCGTCCCAATGGACGAGGGTTGCACTCAACCCCTTTCAAGTGAGCCAATGATCAACTTGAATACCACGGTGTTGTTCTTACTTATCTCTTTTCCTGTTTGCGAGGAATCTCCACAAGTTGGAGTCTCTCGCCCTTACAACAAAGATCAAAGTGAAAGCACTAGAGTAAGGGTGGGAAGCAACACACACAAATCCGCAGCAATACGCACACACACAGCCAAGACTTGAGCTCAAATGAATCGCAACAAGTTCACCACTAGAACAGAGCTCAAATCACTAACAAAGTCAATCAAGTGCGCGGAGACGGAGTGTGGAAGACTTAGATTGCTCAATGTATGCTTAGGTGACTCCTCCATACGCCTAGGGGTCCCTTTTATAGCCCCAAGGCAGCTAGGAGCCGTTGGAGGCAACTTTGGAAGGCAAATCTTGCCTTCTATCGGGTGGCGCACCGGACAGTCCGGTGCGCCACCGGACAGTCCCTGTAGCTGTCCGGTGCGCGGTCTCCTTCCTTTTCTGGCGCATCCGACCGTTGCAGATTTGCGGCAGTTGGCACACCGGACACTGTCCGGTGCACACCGGACAGTCCGGTGCCCCTTGCCGACCGTTGGCGCACCCACGCGTCGCGCGCGGATTGCGCGGCCAACCGTTGGCGTAGTCGACCGTTGGCTCACCGGACGGTCTGGTGAATTATAGCCGTACGTCGTTGAACGTTTCCCGAGAGCGACGACTTCGCCGCGGACGACTCACCGGACAGTCCGGTGATTTATAGCCGTACGCCGCCGTCAAATCCCGAGAGAGGCCTGTTCACCGGAGGCTGGTCTGGCGCACCGGACAGTTCGGTGCACCCAGACCGAGCTGCATTTGGCTGTACACAGCCAACTCCATTCCAAACCAATTTCTCCTGTTTCTAACACTTAGACACAATACATTAGTACTCAAATCAATGTACTAAGTCTTGAAACGTACCTTGTAATATGATTTGCACTTTTTCACTCTTTGGCACAAATTAGCACTTAGAGAAAATGTGTTGGAAACTTAATCACCAAAACACTTTGGAAATGGCTCAAGGGCACATTTCCCTTTCAATCTCCCCATTTTTGGTGATTTATGCCAACACATCAAAAAGCAACTAAAAGAAGTGTAATATCAATGCAATTGAGAACAGAATTGTTTTTTATTCAAATTTGACATATTTGGATCATTCTTTGCCACCACTTGGTTTGTTTTGCAAATCAAATTCAATTTCCTATCTCTAAGTCACACACACTTGTTGAGGCATAAAGAGAGGTATTCCAAGATAAGTTGATCAAAGATACAAAAACTCCCCTTTTTCCCATAATCAAACGTTCTCCCCAACTTTTGACAATAAGAGACAATAAGAGTATTTTGACAAATCAAAAAGTTCTAACTCTACTCTTTTCGAAATTTCACAAGTGGTAGCTGATCCATTTGCTTTGGCCTTAATTTCTCCCCCTTTGGCATTAAGCGACAAAACGGGATCATTCTTGGCCCTTTAACCCCATTGCCTCACCAAAATTATCAATTAAGAGCAAAAGGCAATAAGAGCATAGATAAGAACTTGGAATTAATACCGGAGTGCAATGGAAGTCTTTGCATGGTCCAAGTTCACCTTTCCCTTTCAATCCACTTTTGAGACTAAAACAAGTAAACTCAAACACAAGGTTAGTCTCAAAGGGTCAAGTTGTAGCATGCCTCCCCCTAAATAAGTGCATCACTTGCAAATGGACTTGTGAGGTCCGGGGATCATGGTTACAACTTGAGCACCACAAATGAACAAAAATAGATTGAAATGCATAAATTACATGATCAAAGGCATAAAACACATGTATGCTATAGATCAATCCAAGTTACGCGAATCTAAGACATTTAGCTCACTACGCAACCTGCAAAACCTTTTCTCATCTAAAGGCTTAGTGAAGATATCGGCTAGCTGGTTTTTGGTGTTAATATGGTACACCTCGATATCCCCCTTTTGCTGGTGGTCTCTCAGGAAGTGATGACGAATGTCTATGTGCTTAGTGTGGCTGTGTTCAACAGGATTATCCGCCATGCGGATTACACTCTCATTGTCACATAGGAGTGGGACTTTGCTCAGATTGTAGCCAAAGTCCCAGAGGGTTTGCCTCATCCAAAGTAGTTGCGTGCAACACTGTCCTGCGGCAACATACTCGGCCTCAGCAGTGGATAGGGCAACGGAAGTTTGTTTCTTTGAACTCCAAGACACCAGGGACCTTCCTAGGAATTGGCACGTCCCTGATGTACTCTTCCTATCAACCTTGCACCCGGCATAGTCAGAGTCTGAATATCCAATCAAGTCAAAGGTAGACCCCTTTGGATACCAGATCCCGAAGCAAGGTGTAGCAACTAAATATCTAAGGATCCGCTTAATGGCCACAAGGTGACATTCCCTTGGGTCGGATTGATATCTAGCACACATGCATACGCTAAGCATAATACCCGGTCTACTAGCACATAAGTAAAGCAAGGAACCTATCATAGACCGGTATGCCTTTTGATCAATGGACTTACCTCCTTTGTTGAGGTCGACATATCCGTCGGTTCCCATTGGAGTCTTTGCGGGCTTGGCGTCCTTCATCCCAAACCACTTTAGCAAGTCTTGTGTGTACTTCGTTTGGGAGATGAAGGTACCATCCTTGAGTTGCTTCACTTGGAATCCAAGGAAGTAGTTCAACTCGCCCATCATCGACATCTCAAATTTCTGAGTCATCACCCTGCTAAACTACTCACAAGACTTTTGGTTAGTAGAACCAAATATTATGTCATCAACATAAGTTTGGCACACAAATAGGTCACCATCACAAGTCTTAGTGAAAAGAGTTGGATTGGCTTTCTCAACCTTGAAATCATTTGCAATTAGGAAATCTCTAAGGCATTCATACCATGCTCTTGGGGCTTGCTTAAGTCCATAGAGCGCCTTAGAGAGCTTACACACGTGATCGGGGTACCGTTCATCCTCAAAGCCAGGGGTTGCTCTACGTACACCTCCTCCTTGATTGGCCCGTTGAGGAAAGCGCTCTTCACATCCATTTGGAACAAACTGAAAGAGTGGTGAGCGGCATAGGCTAACAAAATGCGAATAGACTCTAGCCTAGCCACAGGAGCAAAAGTCTCCTCAAAGTCCAAACCTGCGACTTGGGCATAACCTTTTGCCACAAGTCGAGCCTTGTTCCTTGTCACCACCCCGTGCTCGTCCTGTTTGTTGTGGAACTCCCACTTGGTTCCCACAACGTTTTGCTTGGGACGTGGCACCAGGGTCCAAACTTCATTTCGCTTGAAGTTGTTGAGCTCTTCCTGCATGGCCAACACCCAGTCCGGATCTAGCAAGGCCTCTTCTACCCTGAAAGGCTCAATAGAAGAGACAAACGAGTAATGCTCACAAAAATTAGCTAGACGTGAGCGAGTTGTTACTCCCTTGCTTATATCGCCCAAAATCTGGACGACGGGATGATTCCTTTGAATCGTCGCTCGAACTTGAGTTAGAGGGGCATGTGGTGCTTCTTCCTCCACAACTTGGTCTTCTTGTGCTCCCCCTTGATCACACGCCTCCCCTTGAGGAACCTGTTCATCATCTTGGGTTGAGGGATGCACCATCATTGAGGAAGAAGGTTGATCTTGTTCTTGGTGTTCGTGTGGTCGCACATCTCCAATCGCCATGGTGCGAATTGCGTCCGTTGGAACATTATCTTCCTCTACATCATCAAGATCCACTTGCTCTCTTGGAGAGCCATTTGTTTCATCAAATACAACATCGCTAGAGACTTCAACCAAACCCGATGATTTGTTGAAGACTCTATACTCCTTTGTATTTGAGTCATAACCTAGCAAAAACCCTTCTACAGCTTTGGGAGCAAATTTAGAGTTTCTACCTTTCTTTACTAGAATGTAACATTTACTCCCAAATACACAAAAGTATGACACATTGGGTTTGTTACCGGTTAGAAGTTCATACGAGGTCTTCTTCAGGAGGCGATGAAGGTAGACCCGGTTTATGGCGTGGCAAGCTGTGTTCACAGCTTCCGACCAAAACCGCTCGGGCGTCTTGAATTCTCCAAGCATCGTCCTCGCCATGTCTATGAGAGTCCTGTTCTTCCTCTCTACCACACCATTTTGCTATGGTGTGTAGGGAGCGAAGAACTCGTGCTTGATTCCTTCCTCCTCAAGGTACTCCTCCACTTGTAAGTTCTTGAATTTGGACCTGTTGTCGCTTCTTATCTTTTTCACCTTGAGCTCAAATTCGTTTTGAGCTCTCTTTAGAAAGCGCTTTAGGGTCCCTTGGGTTTCTGATTTATCCTGCAAAAAGAATACCCTAGTGAAGCAGGAAAAGTCATCAACAATAACAAGACCATACTTACTTCCCCCTATGCTGAGGTTGGCGACGGGTCCGAAGAGGTCCATGTGAAGTAGCTCCAGAGGTCTTGATGTGGTCATCACATTCTTGCTGTGATGAGCGCTTCCCACCTGTTTGCCTGCCTGACAAGCTGCACAAGGTCTATCTTTTTCGAAAAACACATTTGTTAGACCTAACACATGTTCTCCCTTTAGAAGTTTGTGAAGGTTCTTCATCCCAACATGTGCTAGACGGCGATGCCACAGCCAGCCCATGCTAGTCTTAGCAATTAAGCATGCATATAGATCAGCCTCCTCTTTCAAAAAATCCACTAAGTAGAGTTTGCCGTCTAGTACACCCTTAAAAGCTAATGAACCATCACTCCTTCTAAAGACAGACACATCTACATTGGTGAATAAACAATTGTAACCCATATTACATAGTTGACTAATGGACAACAAGTTGTACCTGAGCGATTCAACTAAGAACATATTAGATATGGAATGCTCGGATGAAATAGCTATCTTCCCTAGTCCTTTAACCTTGCTTGATTCCCATCTCCAAAGATGATCGAATCTTGGGAATCTTTGTTCTTGATGTAGGAGGTGAACATCTTCTTCTCCCCCGTCATATGGTTTGTGCATCCGCTGTCAATAATCCAGCTTGAGCCCCCAGATGCATAAACCTACAAGGCAAATTAGGCTTGGGTTTTAGGTACCCAACTCTTGTTGGGTCCTACAAGGTTAGTAACAATAGCCTTTAGGACCCAAATGCAAGTCTTGTCTCCCTTGCATTTGGACCCCATCTTTCTAGCAACCACTTTTTCATTTTTACATGTAAGTACATACTTAGTGTTGCAAGCATGAAAGATAGTAGTGGGTTTATTATACACTTTCCTAGGAGCATGAGACACAAAATTTCTCCTAGGCCTACCATTAAAATTGGAACTCGAAGCAATCATGGCATGTGAGTCAAAAGCATTATAACTCCTATTATAATGAGAATTTCTAGAATATTTTCTATCATGGTACATGAAAGCATGATTCTTTTGACTACTACTAGCCATAGGGGCCTTCCCTTTCTCCTTGTTGGAAATGGGAGCCCTTTGACTTGTTAAGTTCTTGGCTTCCTTTCGAAAGCCAAGTCCATCCTTAATTGAGGGATGTCTACCAACGGTGTAGGCATCCCTAGCAAATTTTAATTTATCGAAGTCATTTTTGCAAGTCTTAAGTTGGGCATTAAGAATTGCCACTTCACCATTAAGTTTTGTAATAGAAGTAAGGTGCTCAACACATGCATCAACATCGAAATCCTTACTGAAAGTCGCCTAGAGGGGGGGGGGGGGTGGATAGGCGAAACCTAAAAATTAAAACTTTAGCCCCAACTAGATCTCTTGATTAGTGGATAGAACAAGATATACAATTATTAGAGTATAAAAACTAAGTCCTTGCTTGTAAAGAGTATTGCTTTCAAATAATGCGGAATTGATAAAACAATACAACTAATAGGTCTATGAGAATAAAGCAAAGGGGCTTAGATAAGAAGAGCAATGACACAAGTTCTTTCTTGCAATGTGTTGCTTCACTAAATGACAATTTAACTTAAAGCAACACTAAATAATAGTAGCAACGAATAGTGCAAGAAAACTTAGAACGGGAAAGAACAAACAAATCACAAGTAATAAGCACACGAGACACGGGTGATTTGTTTTACCGAGGTTCGGCCCTCGAAAGCCTAGTCCCCATTGAGGAGTCCACTAAGGACGGGTCTCTTTCAACCCTTTCCCTCTCTCCACCGATCACGCAAGACCGGCGAGCTCTTCTTCTTCTCAAGGATCACTTAAGACCCCACAAGGATCACCACACTTTTTGGTGTCTCTTGCTAGCTTTACAAGCCTCCAACACTTTGGAGGAAGTTCAATGGGAGTCAAAACTCCATGCGCAAATGAACACAAAGATGTAGTGCACACCATCTCTCAATGAATCTCACAAGGCACTAGAGCTAAATCACACGAGAGGCTTTCTTTTGCTTGCTCTCGCTTTTGTGGCACTTGTGTGGGTTGTAGTGGTCTAAATCTTGTGTATAGGATGGATCAATGAATAGAAGTGGTTGGGAGGGCTTGAGTATGTCAACTAGATGACTTGGAATGTTGCTTGGGCTCCCTCACTTTGAAGTGGATGGTTGGGGTGGTATTTATAGCCACCAACCAAATTGTAGCCGTTGGAGAAGGCTGTTGGCCATGGGCGCACCGGACAGTGTCCGGTGCGCCGCCACGTCATCCTCCCATTAGGGCTTGGAGCTGGTCGACCGTTGGAGGTTTTGTCTTCATGTGGCACTAGACAGTCCGGTGCGACACCGGACAGTCCGGTGCCCCTCTGACCGTCTGCTCTGACATCTGATTTGCACTGTTTACTTTGCAGAGTCGACCGTTGCGCGCATATGACCGTTGCTCCGCTGGTGCACCGGACAGTCCAATGGCACACCGGACAGTCCGGTGAATTATAGCGGAGGTGCGCCTGGAAAACCCGAAGGTGAAGAGTTTGAAGTCGATCTTCCCTGGTGCACCGGACACTGTCCGGTGCGCCAAACCAGTGAGCACTTCGGTTTCCTTTGCTCCTTTCTTTTTGAACCCTTTTTAACCTTTGTATTGGTTTTGAGTTGAACCTTTGGTACTTGGAGAACATAAACTCTAGAGCAAACTAGTTAGTCCAATTATTTGTGTTGGGCATTTCAACCACCAAAATCATTTAGGAAAAGGTTCAAAGCCTATTTCCCTTTCAATCTCCCCCTTTTTGGTGATTGATGCCAACACAAACCAAAGCAAATATATAAGTGAATAATTGAACTAGTTTGCATAAGGTAAGTGCAAAGGTTGCTTGGAATGAAACCAATATTATTTCTTTTACCAGATATTCATGGTTTGCTTTTCTTCTTATTTAATATTTTGGACCACGCTTGCACCACTTGTTTTGTTTTTGCAAGTTATTTATAAGATTCTTTTTCAAAAACTTTTACAAATAGTCAAAGGTAAATGAATAAGATTGAAAGAAGCATTTTCAAGATTTGAAATTTTCTCCCCCTGTTTCAAATGCTTTTCCTTTGACTTAAACTCCCCCTTAATGAAATTCTCCTCTTAGTGTTCAGGAGGGTTTTACAAGTTTTGAAGGTACTACTCTCTCCCCTTTTTGAACACAAAAGATATCAATTTTAAAAACCTCATTTTAAAATTCGGTGGTGGTGTGGTCCTTTTGCGTGCGGTCCTTTTGCTTTGGGCTCATACTTTCTCCCCCTTTGGCATGAATCGCCAAAACAAATATTTGTGAGTGAAACATAAGCCCTTTTACTTTCTCCCCAATGGCAAGCAAATAGATATGAGTAAAGATTATACCAATGTGGAGAACGATACGGAATGTCGACAAAGAGTGGTTAACACCGTTGGAGTTGAGTGGAAGCGTCGTCTTTGCCGAATACTCCATTTCCCTTTCAATTCTACGACTAAGCATGAGAATACACTTGAAAACACGTTAGTCATAGACATAAAAGAGATATGATCAAAGGGTATAACAAATTAAGCATGATCATAGTGCTATATAACATAGATTGCTCCCCCTAAATATGTGCATTGAGATGAAAACATATTTTGGCCTTAGATGCCAATTGCACATAATTAGGTTACTGAGAACAATTCTATATCATAGAGAATGTGAAGTGCATTGTCATAGAATATGTGTGATGCTCATGACAGTTTGTGCACTTAGGAAAGCATGTTGTAAACAACTTAAGCATTTCCCTTAAGGATTTCAAAGAGACTTAAGGATCATCCACCTTTGGAACAAAGGCAGCTTATCCTCGTTACAAGGTTAAGCTTTAAGCTCTTTGACAATAAAATCACTTCACCCAGTTTTAACAAAGATGCATTAATGCAGGAATGAAATTTTAAGAGGTTAAACTAGGTATGAAGCAGGGATAATGCAAGGACATGCTTTCTCTTCCTTTTATACAAGATATGCAAAGAAGGTATAGAAAAGGAAGATTTAGGTACAATTTTAAATGAAAGGAGGTAGTTTTACCCTTTTGTACCTTCACATAGAGACACTCTCTTCATTGTGCTTTGTCCCTAGTCTTAATTGCTTAAGACCTATATTCAAGACAATGTATGGAAATATTTTGCACAAGAGAGAGTTCTACAACTAGTGATCCTTTTCCAAGTTATTGTTAGCATATATAAAATGGATCATAAATTGCATAAATGTATCATGAATTCTCCTTTTAACTTAGTGCATATCAAGAAAGATATCGATTGATAGTATATACGGCACTAAGAAGCATGATTGTTAATTGAAGTCATTCAATGATCAAACAAATAACAGATGTGATCAAAAGAACAACATACACATTAGATTATCAATTAAGCTTAGAGTAGGAGAATCCAGCAAATATACTACTTTAGCAGTGAAGGATAAGTACTGAAGAATAGTAGCATACTTCATGAGAAACTCATTCTCATGCAAAAGACTATATGAGATTACTAAAGTAAAGCGATAGTCTTAACATAATCAAGATATAGAAAGAGGCTTCCCCTAAAGATATGCATCAAGTATTTGAAGTTACTTTAAAGACAAACAGGGAGAAGCATTATACATCTTGATCAAGGCTCATAAAATTTGCAATAAACAACTTAGGCCTGGTATTCTCACAACGAAAAAGGTTTAGAATGCTTACAACCACACCATTGATTGTTTTGAGGATCTTATTATCCAAGTGAGTGTTGTTGTCCTTCTCTTTCATGTGAGTGTCCTCCCTTTGTAGTTGTTTCTTTTTCCTTTCAAGCTTATTGAAAATACTCAAGAAAGATGTTAATAGCACAAGGGAGCATATGATGAATGATGACTTCTTTAGATAAGAAATATAAACAATTCATCATCCATAAGTCACATGAAGTAAAATCCTTATCCTTAGTGCATATCATTAGAAAGGAGGAATATGCACCTTTTAAACATTTTGATCAGTCATAGGAATTTTACTTCTTCATATTGAATTTATTATCATAACTTAAAAGCATATCAATATGATAATGGTTATAGCAAAGGCATGAAATAGATTCTAATGGACTAGTGTATTTATGAGAACCTAGCAAGAATTAAGTCAAATACAGAATCTATTCTTCACATGGATAGAATATCATAATTTGGAGTAGATAACCAATGATGGGAAAAAGAGTTCCCATACCTTTGCTTTTACCTTTCTTCCTTTGGGTGAAGAGCAACCTTTGAGGCTTGTGCACTTTCTCTTTTGTAGATATTCATAAGTAGGCTCAAGAGATACGTTGTTAGTAACACAAGCACTAGTTTCCATTTTTGTAATCATTTTTGATAGGGAATGAAAATCTAGATTACTAAAAGCATGAAAACTTCATAGCATGAACTAGATTATCCATAGATGATGTTATGCTCAATTTTAACTCATAAAACAAGCATAAACAATCCTTTAAGATTATGGGAATAAATCTAATTCATGATATGGAAAGCGATAAATGTGAAAGAATCATATCCAATTTAAGCAAGTAGAAATACATCATAAATCATTGGATTGATTTCTCTTTTCATGTTAGATTACGCATTTCCAAAGAGAAACTTATTCTCTACAAGTGAGACTACTTGGGTTACTTAGATAAAAGCATTGGTCCCACTATTCTAGTTATAGAGAGAATTTTCCTTTTATAATTATCCTAAGGATTTGAATTCCTTACATGACACTTAATTCTTTTAAGAACTTGAACTATCTCTCTATATCTAGAAGCATGACAATAATAGAATGACTAGCGAAAAACATGCCATGAGATACTTGCAACAATTTAAAGCATGTAGATTGCCATAGGATGGAAATGATGAGTATGCAATCTACCATATGAGAGGAAATTCTTCAAAGAATGGTAATATAAATTTAGAGACATTTGAAGTGCTTCTTTTTCTATGCGACTACACAAGACACATGAGAAGTCATAATTTAAGATACTTGCACTCAAAAACACAAGTGTTACCATCCTTCGGCTTTCCTCCATGTTGTAGGCCTTGATTTTTCCGCACAAGATAATTCTTTATTTCTTACAACATCAATATCTTCCTCGAGATGATATGAGTTTTAGACATAACAATTTGAAATAACTTTGGGTCAATCTTGGATATATAGATCATTGATGATTGATAGCTTGAGTTAAATTGAATTAACATTCTCAAGCACCCCAAAGCTTCATATCATCTCCTTCTCCTGCAAAGCTTGTCAAGCATATTTTGGTACCCATCGCTTGATGGGTCCATCACGGTTAGTCAACAAAGATCTAGGAACCCGAAAGTCCTTTGTGTTAGCACTAGGTAAACTCATTACCTTTCTAGCACAAGTTGCAATTTTGGGGTGCCTAGTTACAAGAGAATTAATTGACAAGATAGGAGTGGAAGTGTTACCAATAGGACAATCTTTGCATTGATGTCCTTCTTTCGGCATATGTAGCATAGGCAATCTTCGAGCCTTGAAGATTTCTTCCTTCCTTGTTTCTTGCTTGCTACATGGTTAGTGAATATTTTCTTTTCTAACATTATGCCTTTTTGTTTTACATGGGGACAAGTTCTAAAAAAGTGTCCCTTCTTAGAGCATTTAAAACAAACTTTATCATCCTTGTTAATAATCAAGTCATTTTTAATATAGGGACATGACCTAATCGAGTGCCCCTTTTCAAAGCATTCACTACACTTCTTACTTCTCTTAGTGTGAAGTGTGACTTGATTATTACCTTGGATGTTACCTTTTATGGAGGCGTGGTTGAGGCTTTTGGAAGAGGTATTGATTTTCTTCTTTTGTTCCTTCCTCTTGGCAATCCTTAAGTCCTTGACATTTTCTTCAAGGGATTTAGTGCATGCCACGGTTGTTCCCGTCTCAAGCTTCTTCACCATGTGATCACGGTTATCTTGAGAAGGTTGAGCAATGCACTTCCCTTGTAGTTGTGTCAAGCTCATTTTTAGCCTCTCATTTTCTTCTTTGAGCTTTTGATATGTGTCATCTTTCGTTCCTGCAAATTCCAGCTCAAAGAAAGATTTGCTTGTCGACGGACAACAAGCATTAGCACATGGTAATGTAGTTTCAATTTGAATACATGTGGATGAGTGAGGTTGTTGGAATTTTAAGTTTTCTATCACAACCTCATGAGCAATATTTAATATGATATGATCATCCATAAGATTTTCATAAGAACATAGAAGCATATCATATTTTTCTTGAAAAGCTAGATTTTCAAATTTTAGCATTTCTACTTGGTCCTTAAGTAAGGCATTCCTATTTACCAATTGAGCGATACAATGTGAAGAGTTATCTTGCTCAATTGAAATAGTTTCATACCTTTGGACCAAATCAACATGAGAGCACTTTAGCTCCTCATGTTCTTTAGTCAACTCGTCAAAGCTTAGCATTTTAATGGAGAGAATATCTTCTAGCCTTTGACGAGCTTCGCTTTGCTCTCTCGCTCTTTTTAGAAGTTTGAGCATGACCGCCTTATCTTCTTGGCTTAGGCGAGCGTAGAGTTGCAAGAAGCTTCTTTCTTCCTTCTCATCCTCATTTGTGCTTCCGCTATCATTTTCATTAGCCACACAACATATGTGGGAATCGAAATGGGAAGACAAACCTTTTGGAGAGGTGGATTCATCGTTTGGTCTCCATCGTTCATTTTCTTCTTCTTCCTTGCAAGGGTTAGTATCACAAAGACCAAAGGAAGTAGAAGCACAAAATGAACTATCATGTTTGGACTGATCAAATTTGCTTTTAATTCCAGTCCAAATATCATGCATATCACAAATAGGTTTATCATATTTTATTATGAAGGCATGATAATCTTCTTTGCTAAGGGATTTACTTAAGATGTCATAAGCTAGATAGTTTAAGCGTATACATCTTAAATCTTCTTCGGAGGCATTTTCCCTAGCATAGTTAGAAGGAATGATACTCTTGTCTAAAATTTGTTCTAATTGTGGATCAATGGTTCTAAAAGCATTTATCACCCTAGTAGACCATGAAACATAATTAGAACAACCGGGAAGTAATATCTCAAGAGATACCTCCTTGTTCTCCTTGGTCTTCTTGTTCTTTTGGGATCTTCTTCGAGCCATCACTTCGAGTTGTTAGACTCAATATGAAGTGCCTAGCTCTAATACCAATTGAAAGTCACCTAGAGGGGGGGTGGATAGGCGAAACCTAAAAATTAAAACTTTATCCCCCAACTAGATCTCTTGATTAGTGGATAGAACAAGATATACAATTATTGGAGTATAAAAACTAAGTCCTTGCTTGTAAAGAGTATTGCTTTCAAATAATGCGGAATTGATAAAACAATACAACTAATAGGTCTATGAGAATAAAGCAAAGGGGCTTAGATAAGAAGAGCAATGACACAAGTTCTTTCTTGCAATGTGTTGCTTCACTAAATGACAATTTAACTTAAAGCAACACTAAATAATAGTAGCAACGAATAGTGCAAGAAAACTTGGAATGGGAAAGAACAAACAAATCACAAGCAATAAGCACACGAGACACGGGTGATTTGTTTTACCGAGGTTTGGCCCTCGAAGGCCTAGTCCCGTTGAGGAGTCCACTAAGGACGGGTCTCTTTCAACCCTTTCCCTCTCTCCACCGATCACGCAAGACCGGCGAGCTCTTCTTCTTCTCAAGGATCACTTAAGACCCCGCAAGGATCACCACACTCTTTGGTGTCTCTTGCTAGCTTTACAAGCCTCCAACACTTTGGAGGAAGTTCAATGGGAGTCAAAACTCCACGCGGAAATGAACACAAAGATGTAGTGCACACCATCTCTCAATGAATCTCACAAGGCACTAGAGCTAAATCACACGAGAGGCTTTCTTTTGCTTGCTCTCGCTTTTGTGGCACTTGTGTGGGTTGTAGTGGTCTAAATCTTGTGTATAGGATGGATCAATGAATAGAAGTGGTTGGGAGGGCTTGAGTATGTCAACTAGATGACTTGGAATGTTGCTTGGGCTCCCTCACTTTGAAGTGGCTGGTTGGGGTGGTATTTATAGCCACCAACCAAATTGTAGCCGTTGGAGAAGGCTGCTGGCCATGGGCGCACCGGACAGTCCGGTGCGCCACCAGACAGTGTCCAGTGCGCCACCGGACAGTGTCCGGTGCGCCGCCACATCATCCTCCCATTAGGGCTTGGAGCTGGTCGACCGTTGGAGGTTTTGTCCTCATGTGGCACCGGATAGTCCGGTGCGACACCGGACAGTTCGGTGCCTCTCTGACCGTCTGCTCTGACATCTGATTTGCACTGTTTACTTTGCAGAGTCGACCGTTGCGCGCAGATGACCGTTGCTCCGCTGGCGCACCGGACAGTCCGGTGGCACACCGGACAGTTCGGTGAATTATAGCGGAGGTGTGCCTGGAAAACCCAAAGGTGAAGAGTTTGAAGTCGATCTTCCCTGGTGCACCAGACACTGTCCGGTGGCATACCGGACAGTCCGGTGCGCCAAACCAGTGAGCACTTCGGTTTCCTTTGCTCCTTTCTTTTTGAACCCTTTTTAATCTTTGTATTGGTTTTGAGTTGAACCTTTGGTACCTGGAGAACATAAACTCTAGAGCAAACTAGTTAGTCCAATTATTTGTGTTGGGCATTTCAACCACCAAAATCATTTAGGAAAAGGTTCAAAGCCTATTTCCCTTTCACTTACACCTATTACAAATCACAAAGTGCTCTACACAAGAACTAGATTTATTAACTACTTCTAGCTTAGCATTTAAATCATCATTAATACTCTTCAAGCTAGACACAGTTTCATGACAAGTAGATAATTTAGAAGAAAGCATTTCATTCCTTTTAACCTCTAAAGCAAGAGACTTTTGCACACTTACAAATTTATCATGCTCTTCATACAAAAGATCCTCTTGCTTTTCTAAAAGTCTATTCTTTTCATTTAAAGCATCAATCAATTCATTGATTTTGTCTACTTTAGTTCCATCTAAACCTTTGAATAAACTTGTGTAATCTACTTCATCATCACTAGAGTCATCATCACTTGAAGTAGTGTACTTAGGAGTATCTCGAGTGCTTACCTTTTTCTCCTTTGCCATGAGGCAGGTGTGGTGCTCGTTGGGGAAGAGAGATGACTTGTTGAAGGCTGAGGCGGCGAGTCCTTCGTCGTCGGAGTCGGACGAAGAGCAATCCGAATACCATTCTTTGCCTAGGTGCGCCTCGCCCTTCGCCTTCTTGTAGGCCTTCTTCTTCTCCCTCTTCCCGCTCTTTTCTTGTTCCTGGTCATTAGCATTATTGGGACAATTTGCTATGAAATGACCAGTCTTACCACATTTAAAACAGGAGTGCTTTCCCTTTGCTTTGCTCTTGTTGGGATGCTCCTTTCGTCCTTTTAGCGCTGTCTTGAAGCGCTTGATAATGAGGGCCATTTCATCTTCATTTAGCCCGGCTGCTGCTGCTGCTTGTTGCCTTGAGTGCAACGGGTTGGGGCTCATAGATGGGCATTGGGCCATTCAATGCCTCATCAACGTATCTTGCTTCCTTGATCATCATACGCCCGCTCACAAACTTTTCGAGTGTTTCCTCGGGCATCATCTTTGTGTACCTAGGATTCTCACGGATTGAGTTCACAAGATGAGGGTCAATGACAGTAAACGACCTGAGCATAAGTCGGACGACGTTGTGGTCCGTCCATCTCGTGCTTCCATAGCTCCTGATCTTGTTGACCAGGGTCTTGAGCCTGTTGTACGTTTGCGTCGGCTCCTCTCCCCTGATCATGGCAAACCTTCCTAGCTCGCCTTCCACCAACTCCATTTTGGTGATCATGGTGGTGTCGTTCCCCTCATGCAATATCTTGAGGGTGTCCCATATTTGCTTGGCGTTGTCCAAGCCGCTCACCTTGTTGTATTCGACCCTGCACAATGATGCTAACAAAACAGTGGTAGCTTGTGCATTCTTATGGATTTGTTGGTTGATAAACACAGGGTTATCCGTACTATCAAATTGCATTCCATTCTCAACTATCTCCCAAATACTAGGATGGAGAGAGAAAAGGTGACTACGCATTTTGTGACTCCAAAAAGCGTAGTCCTCTCCATCAAAGTGTGGAGGTTTACCAAGAGGAATAGAAAGCAAATGGGCATTGGAATTATACATAATACGAGAATAATCAAAAGAAAAGTTTGAGTTAACCGGTTTCTTTTTCTCGTCGTAGTCGTCGTCTCTTGGGGAAGAAGAAGACTCGTCGCTGTCGTAGTAGACGATCTTCTTAATGCGCCTCTTCTTCTTCCTGTCCTTCATCTTATGACTCGAGCCAGAGTCAGTGGGCTTGTCGTCCCTCGGCTCGTTGAAGATGGACTCCTTCTCCTTATCATTGACCACCATCCCCTTTCCCTTAGGATCCATCTCTTCGGGCGATTAGTCCCTTTTATAAAGAGAACGGCTCCTATACCAATTGAGAGCACCTAGAGGGGGGGTGAATAGGTGATCCTGTAAAAATCGACAACTAAATAGCCACAAAACTTTGTTAAGTGTTAGTACGGCTAAGTAGTGAGCACTTGCGACCACAAGTATCACAGAAAATCAATCACACAAGACACACGAGTTTATCCCATGGTTCGGCAAGTATAACACTTGCCTACCTCCACGTTGTGGCGTCCCAATGGATGAGGGTTGCACTCAACCCCTTTCAAGTGATCTAATGATCAACTTGAATACCACAGTGTTGTTCTTGCTTATCTCTTTTCCCGTTTGCGAGGAATCTCCACAAGTTGGAGTCTCTCGCCCTTACAACAAAGATCAAAGTGAAAGCGCTAGAGTAAGGGTGGGAAGCAACACACACAAATCCACAACAATACGCACACACACAGCCAAGACTTGAGCTCAAATGAATCGCAACAAGTTCACCACTAGAACGGAGCTCAAATCACGAGCTCAAATCACTAACAAAGTCAATCAAGTGCGCGGAGACGGAGTGTGGAAGACTTAGAATGCTCAAGGTATGCTTAGGTGACTCCTCCATGCGCCAATGGGTCCCTTTTATACCCCCAAGGCAGCTAGGAGCCAACGTTGGAGGCAACTTTGGAAGGCAAATCTTGCCTTCTGTCAAGTGGCGCACCGGACAGTCCAGTGCGCCACCGGACAGTCCCTGTAGCTGTCCGGTGCGCGATCTCCTTCCTTTTCTAGCGCATCCGACCGTTGTAGATTTGCGGCAGTTGGCACACCGGACACTATCCGGTGCACACCAGACAGTCCGGTGCCCCCTGCCGACCGTTGGCGCGCCCACGCGTCGCGCGCGAATTGCGGCCGATCGTTGGCTCACCGGACGGTCCGGTGCCTCACCGGACGGTTCGGTGAATTATAGTCGTACGTCGTTGAACGTTTCCCGAGAGCGACCACTTCGCCGCGGACGACTCACCGAACAGTCCGGTGCACCACCAGACAGTCCGGTGATTTATAGCCGTATGCCGCCGTCAAGTCCCGAGAGAGGCCTGTTCACCGGAGGCTGGTCTGGCGCACCGGACAGTCCGGTGCACCCAGACCAAGCTGCATTTGGCTGTACACAGCCAACTCCATTCCAAACCAATTTCTCCTGTTTCTAACACTTAGACACAATACATTAGTACTCAAATCAATGTACTAAGTCTAGAAACATACCTTGTAATATGATTTGCACTTCTTCACTCTTTGGCACAAATTAGCACTTAGAGAAAATGTGTTGGACACTTAATCACCAAAACACTTTGGAAATGGCTCAAGGGCACATTTGCCTTTCACACTCTCAATGTCACATAGGAGTTGGACTTTGCTCAGATTGTAGCCAAAGTCCCGGAGGGTTTGCCTCATCCAAAGTAGTTGCGCGCAACACTGTCCTGCGGCAACATACTTGGCCTCAGTGGTGGATAGGGCAACGGAAGTTTGTTTCTTTGAGCTCCACGACACCAGGGACCTTCCTATAAATTGGCACGTCCCTGATGTACTGTTCCTATCAACCTTGCATCCAGCATAATCGGAGTCTGAATATTCAATTAAGTCAAAGGTAGACCCCTTTGGATACCAGATCCCGAAGCAAGGCGTAGCAACTAAATATCTAAGAATCCGCTTAACGGCCACAAGGTGACATTCCCTTGGGTTGGATTGAAATCTAGCACACATGCATACGCTAAGCATAATATCCAGTCTACTAGCACATAATAAAGTAATGACCCTATCATTGACCGGTATGCCTTTTGATCAACGGACTTACCTCCTTTGTTGAGGTCGACATGTCCGTCGGTTGCCATTGGTGTCTTCGCGGGCTTGGCGTCCTTCATCCCAAACCGCTTGAGAAGATCTTGAGTGTACTTCATTTGGGAGATGAAGGTGCCATCCTTGAGTTGCTTCACTTGGAATCCAAGGAAGTAGTTCAACTCGCCCATCATCGACATCTCAAACTTTTGAGTCATCACCCTGCTGAACTCCTCACAAGACTTTTGGTTAGTAGAACCAAATATTATGTCATCGACATAAATTTGGCACACAAAAAGGTCACCATCACAAGTCTTAGTGAAAAGAGTGGGATCGGCTTTCCCAACCTTGAAAGCATTAGCAATTAAGAAATCTCTAAGGCATTCATACCATGCACTTAGGGTTTGCTTAAGTCCATAGAGCGCCTTAGAGAGCTTAACAACGTGGTCGGGATACCTGTCATCCTCAAAGCCAGGGGGTTGTTCAACATATACCTCCTCCTTGATTGGCCCATTGAGGAAAGCGCACTTCACGTCCATTTGAAACAACCTGAAGGAATGGTGAGCGGCATAGGCCAATAGAATGCGAATAGACTCTAGCCTAGCCACAGGAGCAAAAGTCTCCTCGAAATCCAAACCTGTGACTTGGGCATAACCTTTTGCCACAAGTCGAGCCTTGTTTCTTGTCACCACCCCGTGCTCGTCTTGCTTATTGCAGAACACCCACTTGGTTCCCACAACGTTTTGCTTTGGACGTGGCACTAGGCTCCAAACTTCATTCCTCTTGAAGTTGTTGAGCTCTTCCTGCATGGCCAACACCCAGTCCGGATCCTACAAGGCCTCTCTACCCTGAAAGGCTCAATAGAAGAGACAAATGAGTAATGCTCACAAAAGCTAGCTAATCTTGAGCGAGTAGTTACTCCCTTGCTTATGTCACCCAAAATCTGGTCAACGGGGTGATTCCTTTGAATCGTCGCTCGAACTTGAGTTGGAGGGGCCAGTGGTGCTTCTTCCTCCACAACTTGTTCTTCTTGTGCTCCCCCTTGATCGCGCGCTTCTTCTTAAGGAACCTATCCATCATCTTGAGTTGGGGGAAGCACCATAGTTGAGGAAGACGGCTGATCTTGCTCTTGTTGTTCCTGTGGTCGCACATCACCTATCGCCATCGTGTGTATTGCGGCCATTGGAACATCATCTTCATCTACATCATCAAGATCAACTTGCTCTCTTGGAGAGTCATTAGTTTCATCAAATATAACGTCGCTAGAGACTTCAACCAAACCCGATGATTTGTTGAAGACTCTATACGCCCTTGTATTTGAGTCATACCCTAGTAAAAACCCTTCTACTGCCTTGGGAGCAAATTTAGAATTTCTACCTTTCTTCACTAGAATGTAACATTTGCTCCCAAATACACGAAAGTATGAGACGTTGGGTTTGTTACCGGTAAGAAGTTCGTATGAGGTCTTCTTGAGGAGGCGATGTAGGTAGAGCCGGTTTATGGCGTGGCAAGCTGTGTTCACAACTTCCGACCAAAAATGCTCGGGCGTCTTGAATTCTCCATGCATCGTTCTCGCCATGTCGATAAGTGTCCTGTTCTTCCTCTCTACCACACCATTTTGTTGTGGTGTGTAGGGAGCGGAGAACTCGTGCTTGATGCCTTCCTCCTCAAGGTACTCCTCCACTTGCAGATTCTTGAACTCGGACCCGTTGTCTCTTCTTATCTTTTTCACTTTGAGCTCAAATTCGTTTTGAGCCCTCCTTAGAAAGCGCTTTAGGGTCCCTTGGGTTTCTGATTTATCCTGCAAAAAGAACACCCAAGTGAAGCGGGAAAAATCATCAACAATAACAAGACCATACTTACTTCCCCCGATGCTAAGGTAGGCAACGGGTCCGAAGAGGTCCATATGTAGTAGCTCTAGTGGTCTTGATGTTGTCATCACATTCTAGCTGTGATGAGTGCTCCCCACCTGTTTTCCTGCCTGACAAGCTACACAAGGTCTATCTTTCTCGAAACATACATTTGTTAGTCCTAACACATGTTCTCCCTTTAGAAGTTTGTGAAGGTTCTTCATCCCAACATGTGCTAGACGGCGATGCCACAGCCATCCCATGCTAGTCTTAGCTATTAAGCATGCATCTAGATCGGCCTCCTCTTTCGAAAAATCAACTAAGTAGAGTTTGCCGTCTAGTACACCCTTAAACGCTAATGAACCATCACTCCTTCTAAAGACAGAAACATCAACATTTGTAAACAAACAATTGTAGCCCATGTGGCACAATTGACTTACAGACAGGAGATTATACCCTAATGACTCTACTAAGAATACATTTGAAATAGAGTGCTCGCTTGTGATGGCTATCTTTCCCAAACCTTTCACCTTGCCTTGGTTCCTATCTCCAAAAATAATCGTATCCTAGGAATCCTTATTCTTGATGTAGGAGGTGAACATCTTCTTCTCCCCCGTCATGTGGTTTGTGCATCCGCTGTCGATAATCCAGCTTGAGCCCCCGGATGCATAAACCTGCTAGGCAATTTACACTTGGGTTTTAGGTACCCAACTCTTGTTAGGTCCTACAAGGTTAGTCATAATAGCCTTTGGAACCCAAATACAAGTCTTGTCTCCCTTGCATTTGGATCCCAACTTTCTAGCCACTACGTTTTCATTTTTACATAAGATTGCAAAAGAAGTATTGCAAGCATGGTAAATAGTAGAAGGTTCATTATATACTCTCCTAGGCACATGATGCGCAACATGATTTCTCCTAGGCTTACTTCTACCATGCACAAAAGTAGAGCTAGAAGCAAACATAGCATGTGAATTAAACGCATCATAACTCCTATTATAATGAGCATTTCTAGAAAATTTTCTATCATTATAAATGAAAGCATGATTCCTTTGAGTGCTATTAACCATAGGGGCATCTCCTTTCTCCTTGTTGGGAATGGGAGCCCTTTGGCTTGTTAAGTTCTTGGCTTCCTTTCGAAAGCCAAGTCCATCCTTAATTGGGGGTGTCTACCAACGGTGTAGGCACCCCTAGCAAATTTTAACTTATCAAAATCAACCTTGCAAGTCTTAAGTTGAGCATTAAGACTTGCAACCTCATCATTTAATTTAGCAATGGACGCAAGATGTTCATCACAAGTATCAATATTAAAATCCTTGCATCTATTGCAAATTACAACATGTTCTACACATGAACTAGATTTATTAGCTACCTCTAGTTTAGCATTTAAATCATCATTCAAAGACTTCAAACTAGAGATAGATTCATGGCAAGCAAATAACTCAGAAGATAGCATTTCATTTCTCTTAGTTTCTAAGGCAAGAGATTGTTGCACACTAACAAATTTATCATGCTCCTCATATAAAATATCCTCTTGTTTTTCTAACAATATATCCTTTTCATTTAGAGCATCAATTAATTCATTGATCTTTTCTACCTTAGCTCTATCTAAACCTTTGAATAAGCTAGAGTAATCTACTTCATCATCAGTAGAATCATCATCGCTAGAAGTAGTTTATTTAGGGGTATTACGAACACTTACCTTCTTCTCCTCGGCCATGAGGCAAGTGTGTCGTTCGTTGGGGAAGAGATAAGACTTGTTGAAGGCCGAGGCAGCGAGTCCTTCGTTGTCGGAGTCAGAAGAAGAGCAGTCCGAGTCCCATTCCTTTCCAAGGTGTGCCTTGCCCTTTGCCTTCCTGTAGCTCTTTTTCTTCTCCTTCTTCCTGCTCTTTTCTTGTCCCTAGTCACCATCATTATCAGGACAGTTTGCTATAAAGTGACCAGTCTTCCCGCATTTGAAGCAGGAGCGCTTTCCCTTTACTTTGTTCTTGTTGGGGGTACTCCTTGCGTCCTTTTAGTGCGGTCTTGAAGTGCTTAATGATTAGGGCCATCTCATCTTCGTTTATCCCGGCAGCCTCAACTTGTGCCACCTTGCTAGGTAGCGCCTCCTTGTTGCTTTGAGAGCAACGGGTTGAGGCTCGTAGACGGGTAGTGGACCATTAAGCGCGTCGTCTACGTACCGTGCTTCTTTCACCATCATGCGCCCGCTCACGAACTTTCTGAGTATCTCCTCGGGCGTCATTTTGGTGTACCTGGGATTTTCATGAATGAGATTTACAAGATGGGGGTCAATTACCGTGAATGACCTTAGCATAAGTCGGACGACGTCGTGGTCCGTCCATCTTGTACTTCCATAGCTCCTAATCTTGTTGACCAAGGTCTTGAGCCTGTTGTATGTTTGTGTTGGCTCCTCTCCCCTGATCATCGTGAACCTTCCTAGCCCGCCTTCCACCAACTCTATTTTGGTGATCATGGTGGCGTCGTTTCCCTCATGCGATATCTTGAGGGTATCCCAAATTTGCTTGGCGTTGTCCAAGCTGCTCACCTTGTCGTATTCGTCCCTGCACAAGGATGCTAGCAAAACAGTGGTAGCTTATGCATTCTTATGAATTTTCTCATTAATAAACACAGGGTTATCCATACTATCAAAGTGCATTCCATTTTCAACTATCTCCCAAATACTAGGATGGAGAGAAAATAAGTGACTACACATTTTGTGACTCCAAAAAGAGTAGTCCTCTCCATCAAAGTGTGGAGGTTTACCAAGAGGAATTGAAAGCAAATGGGCATTAGAATTGAAAGGTATACAAGAATAATCAAATGAAAAGTTTTGATTAACCGGTTTCTTCTTAGACGAGTCGTCGTCGTCTCTTGGTGAAGAAGAGGAGGCGTCGCTGTCGTAGTAAATGATCTTCTTGATCCGCCTCTTCTTCTTCCCGTCCCTCTTCTTGTGACTCGATCCTGAGTCAGTGGGTTTGTTGTCCCATAGCTCGTTGAAGAGGGACTCCTTCTCTTTGTCGTTGACCACCATCCCCTTTCCCTTAGGATCCATCTCTTCGGGCGATTAGTCCCTTACGTGAAGAGAACGGCTCTGATACCAATTGAGAGCACCTAGAGGGGGTGAATAGGTGATCCTGTAAAATTCAACACTAATAGCCACAAAACTTTATTATGTAAGTTAGAACGGCTAAGTAGCTTGAAGCGAGTTCTTGTAACCACATATAATCAAAGGTAAAGCACACAAGAGACACGCGATTTTTATCCTGTGGTTCGGCCAAGTAATACTTGCCTACTTCCACGTTGTGGCGTCCCAATGGATGAGGGTTGCACTCAACCCCTTTCAAGTGATCCAATGATCAACTTGAATACCACAGTTTTTCCTTTCTTTGTCTTTCTCCTGTTTACCAGGAATCTCCACAACTTGGAGCCTCTCGCCCTTACAATGATGATCACAAAAGAAGCACAGAAGTAAGGGAGGGGAGAGCAACGCACACAAGACTCAAATCACAGCACAATCATGCACACAAGTCACAACTTGAGCTCAAAATGCAACCCACGGAGTTCACAACTCAAATGGAGCTCAAGTCACTATCTCAAAGAATCAAATGCGCGAAGTTGGAGTCTAGAAGTCTTAGAATGTTTCTTGAATGCTTGGATGACTCCTCCATGTGCCTAGGGGTCCCTTTTATAGCCCCAAGGCAGCTAGGAGCCGTTGGAGACCAACAAGGAAGGCCAAAGTTGCCTTCTGTCGGGTGGCGCACCGGACAGTCACTATAGACGGTCCGGTGCCGATCTCCTTCCTATTCTGGCGTAGACGACCGTTGCAGATTCATGGCAGTTGGCGCAACGGACACTGTCCGGTGCCCCCTGCCGACCGTTGGCGCGGGCCACGCGTCGCCCGCGGATTACGCGGCTGACTGTTGCGCTGGCTGCTGTTGGCTCACCGGACAGTCCGATGCACCACCAGACAGTCCGGTGAATTATAGCCGTACGCCGCTGATTTTTCCTGAGAGTGGCCTGTTCACCGGAGGCTGGCCTACACCACCGGACAGTCCGGTGTGCCAAGCCGGGCAGGACTTTGGCTGTACCAAGCCAAGTCTTTTGCATTTCTTTTCTTCTCTTCTTTTCTCTATTTCTAGCACTTAGACAATATATGTTAGTACTAAAAACAATGTACTAAGTCTAGAAACATACCTTGTTACATGATTTGCACTTCCTGCTTGTTTGGCACATAATCAACTCACTTAATATGTGTTGGACACTTAATCACCAAAACATTATAGAAATGGCCCAAAAGCACATTTCCCTTTCACATAGGCTAATAATATTCGATTTGACTCTAGCCTAGCCACAGGAGCAAAAGTCTCCTCAAAATCCAAACCTACGACTTGGGCATAACCTTTTGCCACAAGTCGAGCCTTGTTTCTCGTCACCACTCCGTGCTCATCTTGCTTGTTGCGGAACACCCACTTGGTTCCCACAATGTTTTGCTTTGGACGTGACACCAGGCTCCAGACTTCATTTCTCTTGAAGTTATTGAGCTCTTCCTGCATGGCCAACACCCAGTCCGGATCCTGCAAGGCCTCTTCTACCCTGAAAGGCTCAATAGAAGAGACAAACGAGTAATGCTCACAAAAATTAGCTAAACATGAGCGAGTAGTTACTCCCTTGCTGATATCACCCAGAATCTGATCGACGGGGTGATGTCTTTGGATCGTCGCTCGGACTTGAGTTGGAGGGACTCGTGGTGCTTCTTCCTCCATAGCCTGTTCTTCCCGTGCTCCCCCTTGATCATGCTTCTCTTCTTGAGGTACCTGTACATCATCTTGAGTTGGGGGATGCACCATTGTAGAGGAAGATAGTTGATCTTGTTCATGTAGTTCCTGTGGTCGCACATCACCTATCGCCATCGTGCGCATTGCGGCTGTCAGAACTTCATCCTCATCTATGTCATCAAGATCAACTTGCTCTCTTGGAGAGCCATTAGTCTCATCAAATACAATATCGCTAGAGACTTCAACTAATCCTGATGATTTGTTGAAGACCCTATATGTCTTTGTATTTGAGTCATACCCTAGTAAAAACCCTTCTACTGCCTTGGGAGCAAATTTAGAATGTCTACCTTTCTTCACCAGAATGTAGCATTTGCTCCCAAAAACACGAAAGTAAGAGACATTGGGTTTGTTGCCAGTAAGAAGTTCGTAGGAGGTCTTCTTGAGGAGGCGATGCAGATAGAGCCGATTTATGGCGTGGCAGGCTGTGTTCATAGCTTTTGACCAGAACCGCTCGGGCATCTTGAACTCTCCAAGCATCGTTCTCGCCATGTTGATAAGCATCCTATTCTTCCTCTCTACCACACCATTTTGCTGTGGTGTGTAGGGAGCGGAGAACTCGTGCTAGATGCCTTCCTCCTCAAGAAACTCTTCAACTTGTAGATTCTTGAACTCGGACCCATTGTCGCTTCTTATATTTTTCACTTTAATCTCAAGCTCATTTTGAGCTCTCCTTAAGAAGCGCTTTAGGGTCCCTTAGGTTTCTGACTTATCCTGTAAAAAGAACACCCAAGTGAAGCGGGAAAAATCACCAACAATTACAAGACCATACTTACTTCCCCCGATGCTTAGATAGGCAACGGGTCCGAAGAGGTCCATGTGAAGAAGCTCTAGTGGTCTTGATGTTGTCGTTACATTCTTGCCGTGATGAGTGCTTCCCACCTGTTTCCCTGCCTGACATGCTACACAAGGTCTATCTTTCTCAAAATAGACATCGGTTAGTCCTAACACATGATCTCCCTTTAGAAGCTTATGAAGGTTCTTCATCCCAACATGTGCTAGACAGCGATGCCAAAGCCAACCCATATTAGTCTTAGCTATTAAGCATGCATCTAGACCAGCATTCTCTTTCAAAAAGTCAACTAAATAGAGTTTGCTGTCTAATACACCCTTAAAAGCTAATGAACCATCACTCCTTCTAAAGATAGATAGATCAACATTTGTAAACAGACAATTGTAACCCATGTGACATAATTGACTTATAGACAGAAGGTTGTACCCAAGCGACTCTACTAGAAATACATTCGATATTGAGTGCTCGTTAGTGATGGCTATCTTGCCCAAGCCTTTGACCTTGCCTTGGTTCCCATCTCCAAAGATGATCGTATCCTGGGAATCCTAGTTCTTGACGTAGGAGGTGAACATCTTCTTCTCCCCCGTCATGTGGTTTGTGCATCCGTTGTCAATAATCCAGCTAGAACCCCCGGATGCATAAACCTACAAGGCAATTTAAGCTTGGGTTTTAGGTACCCAACTCTTGTTGGGTCCTACAAGGTTAGTCACAATAACTTTTGGAACCCAAATACAAGTCTTGTCTCCCTTGCATTTGGATCCCAACTTCTTAGCAACTACTTTTGTGTTCTTACATGAAAGTACAAATGAAGTATTATAAGCATGATAAATGGTAGAAGGTTCATTGCACATTCTCTTAGGCGCATGAGACACAACATGATTTCTCCTAGGCCTACTTCTACCATGAACAAAAGTGGAGCTAGAGGCAAACATAGCATGTGAATTATTATAAGCAGCATGAACATAACTCTTATTATAATGAGAATGTCTAGCATTTTTCTTATCATAAATAAAAGCATGGTTCCTTTGAGGACTACTTGCCATAGGGGCCTTCCCTTTCTCCTTGTTGGGAATGAGAGTCCTTTGGCTTGTTAAGTTCTTGGTTTCCTTTCAAAAATCAAGTCCATCCTTAATTGAAGGGTGTCTACCAATAGTGTAGGCATCCCTAGCAAATTTCAATTTAACAAAATCAACCTTGCAAGTCTTAAGTTGGGCATTAAGACTTGCCACCTCATTATTTAATTTAGTAATAGAAGCACGATGTTCATCACAGGCATCAGTATCGAAATCCTTACATCTATTACAAATAGTAACAAGCTCTACATATGAACTAGTTTTATTATCTTCCTCTAGCTTAGCATTTAATTCATCATTTAAATTCTTTAAACTAGAGACAGATTAATGGCAAGCAAACAACTCAGAGGATAGCATTTCATTTCTTTTAATTTCTAAAGCAAGGGATTTTTGAACACTAACAAACTTGTCATGTTCCTCATATAAAATGTCCTCTTGCTTTTCTAGCAGTCTATCCTTTTCATTAAGAGCATCGATTAATTCATTAATTTTCTCTACCTTAGCTCTATCTAAACCCTTAAACAATTCAGAGTAATCTACTTCATCATCAGAAGATTTCTCATCACTAGAAGAAGAGTACTTAGGAGTATCTCAAATGCGTACCTTCTTTTCCTTAGCCATAAGACATGTATGACGTTTGTTGGGTAAGAGTGAAAGACTTGTCGAAGGCCGAGGCTGCCAGTCCCTCATCGTCAGAGTCGGATGAAGAGCAGTCAGAATCTCATTCCTTTCCAAGATGCGCCTCGCCCTTCGCCTTCCTGTAATTCTTCTTCTTCTCCTTCTTCCCATGTCTTTCTTATGCCTAGTCATTTTCATTATCGGGACATTGAGCAATAAAGTGATCAGTCTTACCGCATTTGAAGCAGGAGCGTTTTCCCCTTGTTTTATTCTTGGTGGGGTACTCTTTGCGTCCTTTGAGCGTGGTCTTGAAACGTTTGATGATGAGTGCCATCTCATCTTCATTTAGCCCGGCAGCCTCCACTTATGCCACCTTGCTTGGTAGCGCCTCCCTGCTGCTTGTTGCTTTGAGAGCAACAGGTTGTGGCTCGTAGACGGGTAGTGGACCATTTAACGCATCGTCCACGTATCGCGCCTCCTTCACCATCATGCGCCCGCTCACGAATTTTTTGAGGATTTCCTCGGGCGTCATTTTGGTGTACCTAGGATTTTCACGAATAAGGTTGACAAGATGGGGGTCAATAACAGTAAATGACCTGAGCATGAGTCGGACGACATCATGATCTGTCCATCTTGTGCTTCCGTAGCTTCGGATCTTGTTGACTAGTGTCTGAGCCTGTTGTAGGTTTGTGTTGGCTCTTCTCCCCTGATCATCGCGAACCTTCCCAATTCGCCTTCCACCAATTCCATCTTGGTGATCATGGTGGTGTCGTTTCCCTCATGAGATATCTTGAGGGTGTCCCAAATTTGTTTGGCGTTGTCCAAGCCACTCACCTTATTGTATTCATCCCTGCAAAGAGATGCTAGCAAAATAGTAGTGGCTTGGGCATTTTTATGAATTTGCTCGTTTATAATCACAAGGTTATCAGTACTATCAAAATGCATCCCATTCTCTACAATTTCCCAAATACTAGGATGGAGAGAAAATAGATGACTACGCATTTTATGGCTCCAAAATGAATAGTCCTCTCCATCAAAGTGTGGAGGTTTTCCAAGGAGAATTGAAAGTAGATGCGCATTTGAATTATAAGGAATGCGAGAGTAATCAAAAGAATAGTTTTGATTAACCGTTTTCTTTTTCGATGAAGAGTCATCGTCGTCGTCTCTTGGTGAAGAAGAGGAGGCATCGCTGTCGTAGTAGATGATCTTCTTGATGCGTCTCTTCTTCTTCCTGTCCCTCTTCTTGTGACTCGAACCTGAGTCAGTGGGCTTGTCGTCCTTTGGCTCATTGAAGAGGGACTCCTTCTCCTTGTCGTTGACCACCATCCCCTTTCCCTTAGGATCCATCTTTTCGGGCGGTTAGTCCCTTAGATGAAGAGTACGGCTCTGATACCAATTGAGAGCACCTAGAGGGGGTGAATAGGTGATCCTGTAAAATCAAACACTAAATAGCCACAGACTTGATTATTAAAGTGTTAGTTAAATCAAGTGGCTATAGAACACGCTCGTGCGAACAAAACAATCACAAGAAGCAACACACGAGACACGTGATTTTTATCCCGTGGTTCGGTCAAGTAATACTTGCCTACTTCCACGTTGTGGTGTCCCAATGGACGAGGGTTGCACTCAACCCCTTTCAAGCGATCCAATGATCAACTTGAATACCACAACTTTCTTCCTTATAGTCTTTCTCTCGTTTGCGAGGAATCTCCACAATTTGGAGCCTCTCGCCCTTACAATGATGATCACAAAAAGAAACACAGAAGTAAGGGAGGAGAGCAACACACACAAGACTCAATTACGCAGCACAACCATGCACACAAGTGAAGACTCAATTACTCAAATGCGTGGGAGTGGAGTCTGGATGCCTTAGTATGCTTAGAGAATGCTTGGTGTGCTGCTCCATATGCCTAGGGGTCCCTTTTATAGCCCCAAGGCAGCTAGAAGCCGTTGAGGATCATTTTGGAAGGCATTTCTTGCCTTCTGTCGAGTGGTGCACCGGACAGTCCGGTGCACCACCGGACAGTCACTGTAACAGTTCGGTGCGTGATCTCCTTTCAAATCAGGCGCATCCGACTGTTGCTCCTCGGGGCTGGTTGGCACACCGGACACTATCCGATGCACACCGGACAGTCTGGTGCACCCAGCCGACCGTTGGAGCGAGCCATGTGTCACGCGCTGATCGCACGGACGACCGTTGGCGCTGGTGCAGTTGGCTCACCGGACAGTCCGGTGAACCACTGGACAGTCCGGTAAATTTTAGCCGTACGCCCCTGTTGTTTTCCCGAGAGCAGCTAGTTCACCGTCGACCAGCCTGGCGCACCGGACACTGTCCGGTACACCACCGGACAGTTCGGTGTGCTTGGCCCGAGCTGATGTTGGCTGCTCATAGCCAATCCTTTTCCAAATTTGTTTCTCTTTTCTCTGCAATGTTTCTAGCACTTGGACATACATGTTAGTACTAAAAAGCAATTCACTGAGTCTAGAAATGTACCTTGTTCTTTGATTTGCACTTCTCACTCATTTAGCACATAAGAGCTTATCCAATATGTGTTGGACATTTAATCACCAAAACATTATAGAAGTGTCCCAAGGGCACATTTCTCTTTCAACCACCTCCACCCGAGGACGATAACGACAATGCCCTCCTTCGCGTCTTGCATGCCAGACAAGTGGGAGCCACCGTTGTCACAGATGCCGGAGTACAGCCCCGACGACGAGGACATGCGGGAGTCAGATCTGAGGGGTGGCAGCGGCGGGGGCAAGAGGCGGGCATGCGCCAGTGCAGGTGCTGGGGAATGTGACACAGAGGAAGAGGACTCCGACTCGCCGTCGTTGGAGATGTCGATGGATGACCCCAGCGGCGGGGACAGGTGGGAGCCAAATCCGCCCGATGACCCTCTTCTTCTCTGCCAAGAGATCCACGCCACAACTAAAACCCTACTCTTCTTGGCCACGTTCACCACCTCCACCCGAGGACAATAATGACAACGATGACGAGGAGGTTTGGGTTTGTTTCCAGCTTCGCATGGGTCTCTTAGGGTTGGTGCGTTGGCAAGTTTTCGGTTTCTTGATTCGCGACACCCAGTTTCTTGGGGATCACCAGGTGCAGCCATGACGGCAAATAGGGGCGTTGGGTCACCACCAGTGGGTGGTCCACGACCATGATTCTCGATGACGGCACAGGGTCACTGTGAGCAGTAGCTGGCCAGCCACACAATGCCCACTGCTTGCAAGATGTTGAGCGCATCAACAGTGGTAGTTAAGCTCCTTCTCCTACAATAGTATATGTTATGCCTACAAGGTGCTCGATCAATTGCCATGTGCATGAAAAATCATGTTACAGTATGTCAAGAGTGCAGATGTATTTGGATTTCTGGAGCTTCAATTTGCCCTGCACAATATTGCCTCCCAACTGCGAGGTTTTTATTACATTGAGTTCGATCTAAACACTTGCGCAGTTTAAAAGGCTGGCTGACAAATCTATTGAGAAGACAAAAAAAGGCTATCTAGAAATATTAGTGGTAGTTTATAGAACAATAACTCATAGCCTTTGTATATGTATTTCGCCATTCAATTGTTGACATTGGAGTGAAGTAATTTTTGGATGAAAAATAGCATAACTGGTTTCAGAGATTGATTTATAAGGAGACCGTTGTTTGTTGATTGCTACCCGAGTGTTGATCATAAATTGGTGGTGGTATCTAGACCAGGCCCCATTGATGTTTTTTTATGTGTATGAAATTAGATTTACTTAGTGAAAATAATTTTAAATAAACAAATGTTATTCTTTGTAACTTTCAAACAATCAAACTATGTCAATTTTTGAACTATTGCAAAATTCCATGTGTTGTAAACACAAATAATCATATCTTTGATATATTCTCTCTTCATTTTTTGATATATTTTGTAGCCCTTTGTTATCATATAACTACGTCATTTCACTCGTGGTCTGCAATAGTGCAATTAGCTTTGTAGTTGTATTATCATGGCTACCTAATGGATTTAGAGAAAAATAGACTTTCCTCTACATTAGATGATGCTTGCTGAGTATCTATCATACCTATATTTTGGCAATATTCTTATATGATTGCATGGGTATTTGAAAATGGAGTACAAGCTGGAATCTTGCAGCATTCAAGCTCACAAAGGTGATAACGTTACAGTTGACTACCCCGTAAGTCTGTTGTTCTGCCTTCTCATATGTTCCCTTATGTTGCAAAGTATGAATAATGACAGTTGTTCTCTATTGAACTAAGTCAATGCTTGCGGAGTATCTATCATACCTATATCGTTTTTCTTATCCCATTCAGCATTACATGTATCTGTATGAGCTTTTGTCACCAGACTGCCACTAGATTTATTGACAGTTCCAGTTAACAATAGAGCATGTCAACTTTTGTTGGATTCAGGAAAGTGGGACATGTACAAGTACAATAGAGCATTGTAATATTTTGAAAATGCTATTACCATTGGTTTTTAATCTTTGAGCATAACTGTTAGTGCAACCAGCCTACTTTGGTTCAAGAAGTTGTAATACTACACAACACTCATTGATTATAATAACTATGTTCTGAGTTATGTTCATTTGCTGTCATTTTTCTTTTGATAGGGAAAAATTATTGATGGAACGGTTTTTAATTCAAGCTATGAAAGAGGGAATACATACTTGGAGTTGGAGCAAACCTGATTTGTACTTATATTTCACCCTATTAATTCAATCAATTGCACTGTTATTCAGATATTCCGGTTCATCATAGAGTATTTACAAGCAATAAATGCTTACTTCGGAGCTCTAAATCTATCTATGGATGCTGCATATTTTATGTCACATATTTGTTTTTTGATCGATGCACATGGTTTAGCATGCTTGTAATGGAAAATTTAGAAAACACACATAAAATATGTATTACCAGCTAAATCTGTCAAGTATAGTAAGCTAAAAACATTTTTACGAGGGATTGGATCACCAGAGTAATTACACATTAGCATGATCACAAGACAAATGGAAACATTTCCCCCATGAAACTTTATACCTTCCCTCCATCACAACATTTTTGTTGCTTGATATGCACACAAAAATAGCTTTATTGCTGGTCGCATGCTCATATTCATATAATCATGAGACTATATCCTTGCAAAGAATGTGCTGATCACTTCAAAGAAATTATAAAGTAAGCATTTCTCACCAACAACTTGGATAGATAGTAGTAATATCCATCTTAATGGATTGATGTTTCTTTGTGTTACTGCTTTCGCTAAGTACAATTTGGTTTATCGTTCGTGTTCACTTGTAAACTGTGTCTGACAGCCTTTGAACGCAGCATGAGCAAGGGTGGTGATGCTTAACTACAAAAGAGAGGATGTCTTGCTTTTGTGCTCGCAAGGAGGATGCAAAGGATATGTGATGATCAACTGCTATGTTCAGTTCTTACGGACTTGCCATTGTCATTAGGTTTCTCTTTTGGTATCATCACATTTAAAAATATGTATGCTATGCACATTCCTGTGCCAAGACCTTGACATATACATTTTATTTTGGAATGACATTATAGACTATCAGTTAGAATGTTTCGTAGCCGTCATGGATTCTGATTATTTTATGTAATATATGGCTGAACAAAACCATAATGGTTGTGTAACTCAAAGACTAACCCTATTCTTGCTTGTGCTAAAAAATTGTGTGCCTTTAATTTATTATTAGTTGTAGTTCCATTGCTTACATTAAGAGAATATTACATATTGCTCTTTGCCTCTATGGCGCACGTGGTGCATTGATAACCCTGGATAGGGCGCCACGATATAACCCTGGATAGAACCCTGGATAGGGCGCCCGTAAGGGCGCCGTCTGTTCTAGTATTTTTTAAAAGGTCAAGAAGCGAGATGTATATTTATTTCGTACTGTGTGATAGATAGGTGATAGACATTGTTTGTTTCGGCTTCTTGCCATCAGAATCAGTTTTCTGGTAGTCAAACGCTTCAATGTGAGAACCGCTTATGTGAAAATCATCCAAATCAACCTAAATGCAAATTCCATCGAGTTGTGGCGACAGGAGTAATTCGCCGTTTTCTAAACCCTAGACCGTGCATACCCCTTTCTCTGATACGTAAGTCCCGTGAAATCTAGATTCGCGTGACTATCGAAATTTAGATTCTCAAAAAAAAAATCTTTACGAAAAAGCATCTCAAAGATAACCATAGACTTCTCCATTTCAGGATAAGACTATAACCAGATAATGGTCCCGTGATATACAAACTACTCCACTGCAGCCTGCATCTGCACTGCAGGCAGCAGAGCCTGTGGGGCGCGTATAAAAACCGGACAAAGAAGCCTTATCAGTCAGTCGCCACTAGCGGATTGGAATCCCTCGAAGATTTGCCGCTTCCCCACTTGATCGTATCTTTTGTTCACGGGGCCACGGTGGGGCGAGAGGGCGCTGGGCGACCACCGGGAGTCCCGTACAGTCGACAGAGCCAGCACAAGTTGCGAGTCCAGCTCCCAAGTTGCAGTTGCAGCTTCTGTTGCTGCCCGTTGAGGCCAAGCAGAAAAACAAAAGGCCGCCGAGTTCTGTGTTGGCCGCGGACAAGCACTAACCTCTCTCTCGCTCGCCGCTGCGGCTTCGCGAACGCCCGGTAGCGATGGAGGCTGTCGCGCCGACGCCGGCGGCGTGTTCCTTTCCTCCAGCCATGGCGCATTGTGTTTCACAGCTGGAACGCGTACGAACATGCGATAGCATACCAAGATCATTGAAGAAAGAGAGATATCTCGAGCTCTTGCACATCCAACTGCTGTACAAAAATTCTTGCACGCACACGAAACAATAGGAAGAATCTGGTCAAGCAAGAGACCGCCACGGTCTGATCTGCATCAGCCATGGGCCGATCATCAATTTAAAGAGAAACAAGGTGACAGCCTGACGGATTAACCAGTCTAGTGGACGGATCAGTTCACACACACTTCACAGCCTGAGCGTCAGATCGGGCTCCTCCCGGGCATGCACGGCGACGCCGCCAGCCGAGTTCAGGACGGCGCTCCCCGCCGGCGCAGGAGCGACGGCGGTGGCTGGTCTGAAGCTCCCGGGCCAGCCGAAGCTCATCTCCGCCTCGTCGGCCACGAGGAATGGCATGGGGCTCAGCAGCCCCCGCGCGGGCCTCAGCTCGGCGGCGTCCTCGTGCCGCTGCTGCTGCTCCGGGTGCGCTGCCGTCGACGCGTGCGCCTGGATGCCGATGGGGTACAGGCCGGAGCCGTACAGCGGCAGGGACGCCACGTCGGCGTAGTAGCCGTAGGGGCCCGCCGCGTCGAGCCGCAGCGTGCGCCGGGCCAGCGTGCGCTCCCGCCGGTGCGCGTTCTGGTGCCCGCCCAGCGCCTGCGAGCTGAAGAACTTGCGCTGGCAGTAGTTGCACGTGAACACGCGCGACGGCTCGCGGGCGACCGCCGCCGCGTCGGCCGGCGGGCCGCCGCTGTCACTGTTGTCGGTAGTGCTCGACTCGGCGGCGGCGGCGGCGACGGTGAGCGTGAGGTCGAGGCTTACCAGGCCGGAGGAGTTGGACGCCTCCTGGCTGCTGATCTCGGACAGCTCGTCGCACGGTTCTTGGCACATCTCCTTGCTGTTCATCCCTGACTGATGGCAACAATCTTTTCACCCGTCACTTGATTTCTCTGCTGTCTCACCTGCATGCAGACAACACGCCAGCTCATTCTAGTAAGCACTTGTGTGTGAATGCCTCTAATAAGTACAAGATGCCCTGATCCAAATATGTAATCACGACTCTTCTGTGAACATGGCAGGTTAGGTAAGGCAGGAACACCGATGCATGGATCCATGATGAAGATATGAAACATGCTTTGTGTTCAAGGGTAGAGAAAAGCAACTTTATGAGATGTGTTCATGCACAAAACTTCGAGGGGGGGATCCCAGTGGTTTAAGTCGCAGTTGCACTCATTGGTTTGCCTACTGGTGTGCAGATTGGTGATCAACAGTTTATGACTAGCTTCAGATAAACCAATGACAAACTGATTATTTCAAGATGGGATAAAAAGGATGTTGTGCGCAAATGATTATTTTGGCTAAAATCCCTTGCAGCTTAAGTGATCCTCGAGATGGCCCTTGTTTGTCCATATGCACTAGAGGTTGTCCATTGAGTAACACTTTGTCATGTGTCAGTAGGGAAACAAAACATATGCTTGCTGAATTACTAAGCTAAACCACCTTTTTTTTAGAGAAAAAGAATCTTGGGCAAACTGGAGCTAAAGAGTAGCCAGTGCAAACTGGATGCAGATAATGACGTAAAGAGCAAACGAGGGGAAGGAGAATCTTGGCCTATTTCCAGAGTGGTCGATTTTCTGTTCAACAATCATGAGAAGCATCTGATTCTTTTCATAGGCCTGGATATATGCTACATTCAAATTCCATGTCTGAGGACAAACATATGAAAAGCATGCCATCTTTTCTGGTCTGGGAATCTCTAAAATCGAACCTTATCTAATACTTCATCCGTTTCAAATTAAAAGTCGTTCCAACTTGTAGAGCTAAAGCATCTGACCATATTTGTATAATAAAATAATAACATGTATGGTACCAAATAAGTATTATTATATTCTTCAGTAATTATTTTTTAGAGTATGCCTATTTGATGCCATAAATATTTGCAATTCTCTCTATACTTTTTGTTTAAACTTGAGTTTTTTTTATTCTCTAAGAAAGTTGGGGTATTTTGTAATTTGGATCGGAAGGAGCAGTAAAGTCCAAGAATAGCATATTCAGTAGTTGTCAGGAAAGATGGGAGCTCTGTTGTTCCTATCTAAACCACATTAGTTCAAATTATGTTGTACTTTAGGCTAATTCACCTGCTCAGAATGCAGTACCTAACCTTGAGTTAGATTTTAGTGTTCTCCAGATAATCCCACCAGTTCACAGTAATAAAACTGTTAAAGGTTGAGTAACTATGCCAGATTACTGACAGTGTAACAGGAAAGACTCTCACTGGTATTTTCTGCATATAATACAAAAAATTATTCGATGTAGCCACGAAACTACTGGTTGAAAATTCGAATTGAGTTGGAGCACAGTTAGCTCTCTTAGACATAGCGCTAGAAGATAATGTCAGCAAAATTATCTTGTTTTTTTTTGGCTTGGTACACTAGCAAAGCATCCGGACCAGCAGAGACTAATAATGATCTTATGTCACCAGGCATAGCAAGGAGACAGAAATATCTGGACAAGATATGCTATATTACCTGACTCGTCGGCTGCTGCATCTAGCACCACTAGGCGGCCCAAAGTAATATCAGGACAAAAAAAACATGATGCGGCTTAGACAGGACTAACATGGAAGCATGTTTTTAGCATAGACGCCAACGAACAAAAGTGATTTATTTCCGTGTAAGAATTCCACTTCCATGTATATGAACTCGACGGAACAATCTCGGGTTTGGACGAACCACGAGAACAAAAGTTTTGGGAGGGCCTTGGTGAAAACTCTTGGGGACCAAAATTCTACTGGAAGTACCTTGTGGTCGAAGCCAGCATGGCTAGAGAGAGAGAGACGTAGCTATTCAGAGAACCGAGACGTCGAGAAGGCTAGGCCACGATGAACATGACATGAACTGGGTGAGGCAAGAACTCAAGGAAGGCTGCCAAGAAAAAAAGAACAAGAGAATCGGTGGTTACCAGCGCGAAAGCAGAATTACCTCTACCACCCAGGAGCAGAGAATCCCGTGCAGCGCCTCACTCCACTCCCATCAGAGCCCAGGCCTTGTGCTCCTTACCAATTGCCCCTTGTTTGTGCTCAGCGTACCCAAGGGTGGGGAGAGAGATACTACTGCGCGTAGTGAGAGAGAGAGAGGTGGGAGGCAAAGTGAGGAAGAGGAGGGGGGGTGGTGTTTCATCAGTTAAAGTGGCACTGGCACCCCCACTGGCACTGTGTGGTGCTTGATTATGGAAAGCAGCAGAGGTTTGGTAAATTACTGGTAGGGGCAGGGATGGATGTAGGACAGTGATGCCGCGGTGCTCCATCTCACAAGTGGTGGTAGTACAGGCAGACCTGCAAAGGGAGAGGGAGAGGGAGGGATGTTGTATGTGTGTGAGAGAGAGTGCCTGCACTGCACTAAAGATGCACCAGGATATTGTTTGTGTGTTGTGTACAAGTAAGTATACATACATAGGCTTGAGCTTTTTTCCATCCCTTTTGCTGTCTTTGTACCACCACCACCACTACCACCATCTAAGGAAAAGGGCACGATAGAAAGTGCCCACTGCTTGCAGTAAAGAGTAAACAACTGGGGGGGCTGCTGGATTAAGTGTGCTTCCACTTCCACCCATCTAAAAGCACCGAGTTGAGATGCTAATGTACTCGTAGATATTTCGTTTCTGGGAGCGAAGGGATAGGAGCATCAAAGAGAGAGGGACGAAAAGTGTTTCAATTCAAGGGATGTGTGTGACTTGTGGGAGAGTTGGGAGTGGTAGGGGACCAGAGGTAGCGCCATGAGATTTTTGTCAGAATTGTGCGCGTCGCAGCTGTTCTTGCGTAACATGCCTGCGATGCGGTGCAAACTCCAGCAGCACCCACCCCGCCCCGCTGCGTCTGCGCGCGTACTTGACTACTTGTGGATGGTGGTGGTGGTGGTGGTGCCCATCACCAGGCGGCCAGCAGTGGCATGGCCATGACTCACACGCAATGGCTCAGCAGCAGCAGCATCACAGCACAGCCACCAGTTGTGCGTGGTTTTATTTCCGGTGTCAGAAGAAAGCAGTTCGGGTGTGCTGTGCTGTGCAGAGGGGGTAGCTTTTGCAGTTTTCCTTGTGCTGCCGCTCTGCACAACATGCCTGCCTGCCTGCCTGCGCTGCAAGTTAACTCCGCCCGCTGGCCTCGTGCAGTGCTGACTGCTGTTTCTGATGGATGTGGTGGGATGGATCCGATGACCACCCATCCATTCCCTTTGGGCTTTGTTCGTTTCATCCCTGATCCATGGGGATCGAGGGGGATTAGAGTGGATTGAGGGGGATTTTGACTTGTAGAGGATTCAATCCCTCTCAATCCCCATGGATTTGATAAAAACGAACAGGGCCTTGGATGGTTGGAAGGGGGACAGACGGGCCGAGAAAAGACGGGGGAGTTCGTACGCCGGCCGAGGGCTTTGGGTGCAAAAGCCGAGATAGGTTTTTGTACAGTACAGCCATTGTGCGCGCTCTGCAAAAGCGAGGTTGCCGACTGCGGATCTGCACCCTGCCAGTGCCAGATCTGCAATTTATTCCTTAATGGTGTAGTAGTAGCAGTAGTACGCTGTACAACAGTGACTAGTGTTTTCGTACTAAAAAGAATATTGACACGACCGACTCTCGAGCTCGGCAGTCAGCAATCTGCATTTTCGATCGGGGACGAATGTTCAGGCAGTCTGCTGCGACGCACGCTGGATATATGTATGATGCTTCTTTCTGAGACCACACACACAAAAAAAATGCTCCTCGCAGATGACGAGCTGCTCCGGCTACAGTACGTGGTACAGGTATGATGTGTCCTGTGACTGTTTCGCCGGGGAGCGGGGAGGGAGAGGAGGGAAAAGGAGATGGAACCACCCATGTGCTTGACGAAAGCACGACATTGGTCATGAAGCGGTAAAATAAAAAAAAAAAAGGTACACAGATTCATTGCCAAGCGCCATGGCCTTTTCTTCATCAAAGGCTACATGCCGAGGAAAGACTCCGAAAGAGTGGTGCTGGACTCGAGCAACAAAAAGAAGATAAAAGGCACAGGCCCCCAAAAAAAAGGTATCCGCTAAGGTAAAGTGATTGAATCTAATGATTCTTATTTGGGAAAACAACCGGTGGAGCATGTGATCAAAATACATGATAGGTAATAACTCCTTTTCGTTCGAAATTGTATAAGCCATTCTAACTTTCAGAGTCCAAACATCTCGAATTTAACTAAAATTGTAGCAAAGATTTATGACAACAAACTGGTATGTTATCAAGTTATAATTAATAAAAAAAATCTAATGCTACTTATTTTATTTGTTATCATAATAATTATTATTATTATTCTACTGTATAAAGTTTAGTCAAGCTTAAGGTCTTTTGCCTCTTAAAAAAGATTAGAATATTCTAAGTTATAATTTAGGATGGAGGAGATAAATAAAAGTAATGAGCGCGCCCTTCAAATTGTCGTTTTAAGACGAACAAGAGCTTTCAGGTGACATTTCACAAAGATTTGCTGAGTTGCTGCATCTTGTACATGGGAATAATACGTTCCCAACTAACATATGAGCAGCACCACACAATGTTCAGCTTCCACAGTTTTCCAAGGCCGTTCCCCATATACAAGGCGAAATCAGTAAAAGGGCTATTTGTATTCATTAGTGCAGTTACAGTACTATCCGTAAAATTAGTCCGTCTGAATCGTAAATCACACGACTGCTTTAGCACGCTTCAGTTTCTGTCAAGAAGCTCAGTGAGCAGCTCTACAACAAACTGGTATGTTATGAAGTTATAATTAATAAAAAATCTAATGATAGTTATTTGTTATCATAATAATAATTATTATTTTACTGTATAAAATTTATGTCATTATTTTACTGTATAAAGTTCAGTCAAGCTTAAGATGTTTTGCCTCTTAAAAAAGATTAGAATATTCTAAGTTATAATTTAGAATGGAGGAGATAAATAAAAGTAATGAGCGCGCACTTCAAATTGTCGTTTTAAGACGAACAAGAGCTTTCTGGTGACGTTTCACAAAGATTTGCTGAGTTGCTGCATCTTGTACATGGGAATAATACGTTCCCAACTAACATATGAGCAGCACCACACACTGTTCAGCTTCCACAGTTTTCCAAGGCCGTTCCCCATATACAAGGCGAAATCAGTAAAAAGGCTATTTGTATTCATTAGTGCAGTTACAGTACTATCCGTAAAATTAGTCCGTCTGAATCGTAAATCACACGACTGCTTTAGCACGCTTCAGTTTCTGTCAAGAAGCTCAGTGAGCAGCTCTACAACAAACTGGTATGTTATGAAGTTATAATTAATAAAAAATCTAATGATAGTTATTTGTTATCATAATAATAATTATTATTTTACTGTATAAAATTTATGTCATTATTTTACTGTATAAAGTTCAGTCAAGCTTAAGATGTTTTGCCTCTTAAAAAAGATTAGAATATTCTAAGTTATAATTTAGAATGGAGGAGATAAATAAAAGTAATGAGCGCGCACTTCAAATTGTCGTTTTAAGACGAACAAGAGCTTTCTGGTGACGTTTCACAAAGATTTGCTGAGTTGCTGCATCTTGTACATGGGAATAATACGTTCCCAACTAACATATGAGCAGCACCACACACTGTTCAGCTTCCACAGTTTTCCAAGGCCGTTCCCCATATACAAGGCGAAATCAGTAAAAAGGCTATTTGTATTCATTAGTGCAGTTACAGTACTATCCGTAAAATTAGTCCGTCTGAATCGTAAATCACACGACTGCTTTAGCACGCTTCAGTTTCTGTCAAGAAGCTCAGTGAGCAGCTCTACAACAGCTATACCAATACCACACGCTAAGCCCCCCAGGCTTCAAACACCACCTGGGGGTTTCTACATAGTTGTACCTCTGTAGCATCTAGCACGAAGAGGGAAGAAAGACAACACAGCACAGCAGCACAACTGGAAGAAGAATCTGTCGCCGTCAACCATGTCAAATCCTATGATACAATTTTACCCCCTCGGACAAAAGTCTAATACCGTATATGAGTACCTCCTTAGTTGTCGTCCTATCAGGTTACCACCAAATTATCTGAAAAAATTATGGAGAACATTACACCAGCAATCAGAGTTGGTATTCTGTAAGCCTAACGGCAGCTCACAAGTAACCTTACATCAGCAGTCAGAAAGAGAGAAGTTTCAGCCTTTAATCCTTGTACCAATTTCCATTTGATTTCTCATCCTCAAGCGCTTTAAGCTTCTCCTGCAAGAATTTGGAATGTCTCACATAAGTTTCTCAAAAATCAAGGGTGCGAGATCAAATCTAAAATTCCAAAAAGGAGTGCATACAGCTCCCAGTCACTGGCATTTAAGAAAGGGTGAAGATCATTGTGCCCATAGAATTATGGTAACAGTTTGGTTTCGGTCACTGAACTCGAAAACCAGAAACCTTTGGCCATTCAATTGTGTAAACCAGACATATTTGGCCACCGCGCACCCCTTTAATGCTGGTTTCAGTGGTTTTGACTGCCACGCTGGACAGACTCAGATTGGGCCCAACCATAAGGCCCTCCTCTCCCTTATCCTCTGTGCCAATGATAGGTGGGGTCCCTCTGCCCATCCGGTATCTCCAGCCGTTCCCCATCTTCCCTCTTTTGCTGACCCCGAGCATGGTGGAGAAGCGCTGCCCATGGCCGAGCACCGCTGTAGTAGTCCACAGCGGAGGCGGCATAGCCGCTTGTGCCAAGCTCCAGCCATGGAAGTTGGTTGGTGGATGTGGCGCTGCAGCTTGGTTGCGTCGACATCAGCCAAAACCTGCATTACTGCTATTCCACTGCTCCTCTATTTCCTTCTCGGTTAATAAATCCAAGCAACCAGCTTCTCCTTCAATTGACAACCACTAGCAGCAGCCGCACCTCCCATCAACCTAGCACTCACCTTCCTTTCTCTCTGCTTTAATCCTTCTTACATGTAGCGATATATTTTCTGAGGTCAAAAGCAAAAAAGAGCTTACATGTAGAGATGTATTTTCTGAAGTCAAGCCATCACACTTCTCCTGAAGTTGTTTCAATTCTTCTTTAAGTGAACTATTTTCCTGCTTTAGCAAATCTGCACGATTGGCTACTTCCTCCCATTCAGCCTGTAGTATGCCAAAAAAAAATACAGAATACATCAAACGCTTGCATCAAGCAAAGGACACCAAATTATATGCATATGTGGCAGGGAGTGACAGCTAGGAAGGAAATAAATAAATAAATTCCGTGGGTCCTGCCATCAGTTATATGCATGAGCTTGGAAACAAATATGCAGCTGTTTTCACAATGTGTCTCGACTTCTTTCTTCAGCCTTAAGGAACACTTGTGGTATATTATTCCTTGGACACTATCTGCTTTCTATGATCCTGGTTCAATCATCTCCTAATTCTAAGAAGAAAAAAACTGATGGCATATTAGTCCTCAACTAGTCATATTGTTCTGTTGAAATGTTGGTTGTCATCCATGAACAATAGCTCATCACTACAGTAAGACCATCGTTATTCTTGGCTCAAGGAACATGTGCAGGAACACATGCATGGCTCACATGGTTATGCATATTTAGTGTTTATTCTCATTATCTACTGCAGTCAATTCAAGTAGGTTCAACCAGATCCTAAGGACCTATTTGGATGGTGGCGGCAAGAACTTGTCTGGCCCAGGCAGCAACGCCAGGTGTTACATTTCCTATGCCTGGGGTCAGGATCATTTGCCTGCCAGGAAGCTGCTTGGGAGGCTGCCATCCAAACAGGCCCTAATATACTGTGTTTCAAGTTATATATATACATATGTCGAGTTCATAATGGGCAGAATTCTACGGCAACTACATAATGTCAAGAATAGACTTTATGACCTTATACAAGACAATAGGTAAAAGCTGACTACTGTTTTCAACTAGATCCATGAACCATGATACGGATTGACTAGGCATAGATGAGATAGCAGGAAGAACCAGCTAGTCACCCTCGCTCTGTAAGCTCTGGCAGCTTCTTTTTGGTTCTTCTTGCTTGATTTGAACTGGTAGTGTGTACATGCTTTATAGCCAGCCCCTAACACAAGATGCTAACACACTTAACAAACTAACCAAATGACCTTACCTTCTTGCAAATCTTATCTAAACCAATTCTAAACTGACTTAGCATAAGTGTCTTGACTGGTCGATGCTGCTGTCAAACTGGTGGCTCAAACCCCACACGGCCACACCCATACCATAACTCCCATCAGTAACAAGATGGTCACTCCTAAATAAGCAGTTAGCAGAAATGCAAACTATTCACAAGATATAGGATAAATTATAACATCCAAATGATTCTTATGAAATGCTGCAGACATTACAGACCTGCTTGCGCAATCTTGAGCGTCGAGCTGATTCCCTATTTGATTGTTTCCGTTTTTGTCTCTTCAGTTCTCTCCCATCCTATGTTAATAAAAAAACCTAAGTAACAAAAGTGCAAGGTAGGTACTAGAACAAAATAAAGACAAGGAGAAACAAATCCTGCATGGTGACAGACCTGTATAGTCGGATCACTGAGAACAATATCACGTGAATTTGACGAAGGAGCTGATGTCGGTGCTGCAATAACTTTACCATGCATGGGTACAGAAGCAGGAGTACCCCAGTAATCCACTCCCATATTCAGAGTAGTTGCTGGGCCAGCCATGGGAGGGGGCACAGGCCAAAATGGCATCATAGGGTTAAGCACAACAGACCCTGAAGATGGTTGTGTGGGCTCAACGGCAGAGCTTTGAGTACATTTACTCCTAGCATCTGGTGAGAAAGAAGAACATAACTATTGTATCTAATGTTTTGCGCTAAATTAAAAACAAAATCTGTTTCAGTAACTATTCCCACAAGAGGGGGGCTAAACACAGTTGGTTAACATGTGTGGATTCATTCTTCCTCGGGTCAGTTCTCTTCGAAGTCGTGTTATAGGGCCTTCTTCATGGGTTCGATTGCCTTTGAACCATGGAAGAGGTTATGAAAGACTTGAGCCCCACCTAAATGCAAATTCTTTCTTTGGTTGGCAATTAGAAATAAATGTTGGACAGCTGATAGACTGCAGAAAAGAGGGTTGGCTTATCCTGAGGTTTGTCCTTTATGTGATCAAGATTCGGAGGATATCCAACACCTCCTTTGCACTTGTATTTTTGCGCGGCAATTTTGGTTCTACATTCTCTCTTCTTTGGGACTGGCTAATCTTTCTCCTGCCTCTAATGAGTCCACTTTTGCTGACTGGTGGGAGAGGGTGAGTAAGCAAGTACACAAATCCAAAAGAAGAGGCTTTAATAGTATCATCATCTTGGGGGCTTGGTGTTTATGGCTGCATCGTAATAAGGCGGTTTTTGATAGCGTCAGGCCTTCCATTCATGGAATAAAATCAGTTTTTCTGGATGAGTTTGAGTGTTGGAGGCTTGCCGGTGCTAGACATCTTGAGGATTTGGGTCCTGGTGCTGCAATTTTCAGATCAAGGGTTCTACTGGGGGCTTAGTGAAGAGCAGTTGTGTGGGTGTGTGGTCTGCTTGCACTTGTGCTGCTGTCCTTTTGCGCGCTGCTGTTTCCACGCGCAGATTGTGTGCTGCTGTTTCCACGCGCAGATTGCGTGCTGCTGTTTCCACGCGCAAAAGGAAGCTGCAGTCCTGTGCGTAGCAGATTTGGTGGTCTTGTGTTTGGTCAGGGTTTGGTGGTCTTGTGTTTGGCCTTTTTGTGCCATTGTACTTTGGTCCATTTGGGACTGTTTCTTCTCTTAATTTAATGATGCGCAGCTCTCCTGCGCGTTCACGAAAAAAAAAATAAGTTATATAAAAAAGTTTTCTTACCATTACCCTGTCCTTGTTCAGAATTATCCTTCACCCTTGAACCCTGCAAGCAAATTATTTGTTTACACCAGTTAGTATAAATTAGTATGAGGATGATCATATCCAACATACAAAGGAAGAAAAATGCAGGAAGGTAGGATGCATCCTTCTAGTTTGTCCATGAGCTAGCAGGTAAACCATGTTGGAAGTGAGGATAACATAGATACATCTAACTTGAAGTCACTAAAATAACCAAAGAAAAAAAATGAAGCATAAGACTAAATTTGCAAATTGTAAAGTATCTCATGCAACATATAGAACATGGGCAATTAATGAAACTTAATACAAAGCTACAGTTTGATTCTTTAGAATTTGTTTTGAAAAATCAACTGGATATTCATTACTCAGCAGACTCTTAAAATACCACGTACACAGACAGAACCAGTTGCAAAGTGTTCCAAATTGCACCTCTCACGCACTCAATCTGCATACTGCAGATGCTGCTCAGAGGATTTCAAGATTAGCACAGAAATTACTCCCAGAAACTATGCCTTCCATAATGAGAGAGACAGTAACATACTGCTTTGGAATTTGTACTAATAGCATTATGAAGTAAAATGTTAAGTAATATAATAGAATGGCATACACTTTTTGAATTTGTACTGCTTCCTTCAGAAGAACTCCCGCTTCCACTCTCACTGTATAAAAAATAGTGGATTCAAAAATTTATCTGTTAGTATAACAAAAAAATTAAAGAAATTACCTTGGTGAAGAACCTTCATTGGAGGAAGAAGCTGAAGGCTTTGCCGGTGACTCGTTATTTTTTACTGCAACAACATCCAGACTACCTAAGCTTCCTTTTGATCTCTTGAGGGGAGCCTTCCGCTTATTTTTATTTGATTTATCTGTCGCTGTACCACCAGCACCAGATGTCTAACAACATAACCCAATCAAAAAGAAAATCTTATCTGCTTTGCGGAGACAAATGGCATAAACAGGACTCAAACAAATAATTTCCTATGTAATAAATATAAATGACAGATAACAGTTGAGATAGAAAGCTTTAGAAAGGAAACAGTGAAATTACGCATCCATTCTGAAATAATCAATAGATCAAATAAAAGGCGCCCATTAACTTACTGGAGTTTGAACTGTCCCGTTTGGTGACTGCATAGGATAAGGACTGTATGGGTGTGAACCCTGACAAAAAAAACAAGGACATTTTAGTTCATTACTATATCAACCATGCATTAGCACAATAAGAACATGCTCTCATGTAAAATGAGGTACATTACCGGTGGCATTGGTGCCTGCTGATATGGTGTACCTTGTGCATACATTGCTGCATATGGTGGTGGTGTCCCATAAGGAGGCATCATCTATCCAGTTGAATAATCAAATGTTAGATGACTGATTATCTCCAGAGTTACAATGGTTGCATTACGGCTCAGGGGTCCCTTTCACCAGGTCATGGGGTAATACCCTGGCCCTGTACAAAAAAATCCCCTCATTGTTCCTCGTCCGCTCTCGGGTTACAGCTCGGTTGTGCGCCACCCTCAGGCCTAGGTGGGCCTTTGCAGAGTAGGCAGCTTTGACCCGGCCCGTTAGTGATGGGAGGACGGGGTTGGGATTTCTCAGTCAGGACCATTGCCGCGGCCTTCTATTAATATAATACCGCGAGAGTGGTCTTACCCTCCACGGCCGAGTTTTTTTACAATGGTTGTGGTAGCTGATAGTATCCTTAAAATAAATAAATGGCTAGCAAACAATATGAACAAAACGTTAAAAAAATCTGCCAGAATCGTACCTCGTACTACAAGTAGCAGGAGACAGGTTCATCCTAACATCAACTCACTAAACCTCATGTTGCAGACTTACACTAGCTACTAGACTTATTCTTGCAAAATGGTCGAAGAGAGAGAGAATATACCTGTGGACCCCACATATATGGGTGCCCCTGATGGCTTGGAGCTACAGATGGATGAAAAAAAGGAGGTGGGGTCACTGGAGCTGTCCCAGCAGCATTATAGTATGCCTACAGATTTGTATTAACAGTTACACAAATAAATCTACTAGATCAATAAAAAAGCAATACAGCACAATTTCATTTTAAATACCTGGAACTGAGACCAATCAGGATATGCTGTGGGCGGGTTAGCAGGTGTACTCTGCTCATTCTGAAAAAAGAAAGATAATGTAAGAGGGTGCCAGTAGTTGCTCTTGTAGTTCTAGATTAACCGTACAAACCTGTATTGCTGGTGATTTTTGAGATTTTGACCTAGTAGCCACATCTCCCTTCCCCATTGTTTATTCCTCTCCTCTATCCTTATGTTCCTTTTGCCTCTTATTCTCTTAAAGTCCCAAAAGGACGAGCTTTCAATTTGGAGCAAAATGCAACAACTTAGGTCCGATGTAAGCAACAAAAACAAACTCCATAAAAATCAGTTATAGAACCCCAAGGGCCTTGAATTTGACATTTCTTGAGTAATGATTGAGTGGAGAATCACAGACTGGAGAATACATGGCACTAAGAATATGAAGGATCATACACTCTGTCATGTGCGGGCGCACATATACGCGCCGCCGTGACGCACGCCGCGCTGCAGAACGCGCTGAACGCGCACAGGAGGAGGCCACAACCAGTGGATAGATTTAGAAATAAAGATAAGGCTAAAGAATAAGATTGAGATGAGAGAATTGTGGAGAGTTAGTTGGCAGCAAATAAGTCCAAGAAAATAGGAGTTAGTTGAGAGTTTATAGGAGAAGTTAGTTAGCCATAGGGCTATTTATAAGCCACATGGCAGCAGGGAATAAGGCAAGCAAGATTATTATTTTCTAATCTCTCTCTCTCTCTAAACAAGCCGACGGTTGAGGGGAAAAACCTCACCGGCGACGACGGACCGTGGCTACGAACTCCGTAGTCAGGGGCCAGCTACCCTAGGTCGGGAGGTCCTTGACAACCTGGTACGAGAGGCGCCTATACATTCCCCCCGCCTCTCCACTACTGCAAGAAATTTTGGAGGCTGTCCATGGCGACGGGCATGAGGGCGTCCACCATACACTGCACCGGCTCCGCCGTGATTTCCATTTCCCCAACATGCGACGTTTGGTGCAGGAATTTGTGCGGGCGTGCTCCACTTGTCAGCGGTACAAGTCCGAGCATCTCCATCCAGCAGGGTTGCTCTTGCCTCTACCCGTGCCCTCGGCGGTCTGGGCCGACATCGCGCTGGACTTTGTGGAGGCGCTACCCCGCGTGAATGGGAAGACGGTGATCCTGTCCGTGGTTGACCGCTTCAGCAAGTACTACCACTTCATTCCACTCGCGCACCCGTACACGGCAGAGACGGTGGCACAGGCATTCTTCACCGACATTGTGCGCCTCCACGGCGTTCCGCAGTCCATCGTCTCCGACCGCGACCCCGTGTTCACCTCGACGTTCTGGCAGGAGCTCATGAGGCTTATGGGTACTAAGCTTCACATGACGTCCGCTTTTCATCCCCAGTCGGACGGCCAGACGGAAGCCGCCAACCGAGTCATAGTGATGTACCTACGCTGCTTCACTGGAGATCGCCCCCGCCAATGGCTGCGCTGGTTGCCGTGGGCTGAGTACACCTACAACACCGCGTACCAGACTTCACTTCGGGACACACCGTTTCGGGTGGTGTATGGCCGAGAGCCACCTTCCATCCGCTCTTATGAGCCGGGGGAGACGAGGGTGGCAGCCGTCGCCCGGGACATGGAGGCTTGGGAGGCCTTCCTGGAGGAGGTCCGGTACCGCCTAGAGCAGGCCCAGGCAACCCAGAAGCTTTACTACGATCGGCACCACCGTCAAGTCTCCTACCAGCCAGGGGATTGGGCCCTCCTTCGTCTGCGGCAGCGGGCAGCTTCTTCAATGCCCAGGACCACCACGGGCAAGCTCAAGCCTCGCTTTGTGGGGCCCTACCGCGTCGTTGAGCTCATCAACGACGTCACCGTTCGCCTGGCCTTGCCGCCAGGGGCGCGCCTCCATGATGTGTTCCACGTGGGTGTCCTCAAGAAGTTTGTCGGCGTTCCACCAGCGTCCCCGCCTGCCTTACCAATCATCCACAACGGCGCCGTGGTCCCTGAGCCGCTGCAGGTTACTCAGGCACGCTTGGCACGAGGCGTGCGTCAAGTTCTCGTCCACTGGAGGGGCGAACCGGCCGAGTCTGCTTCCTGGGAAGACCTCGACGAATTCCGCAGCAAGTACCCAGACTTTCAGCTCGAGGACGAGCTGGGTCTCGAGGGGGGGAGAGATGTCATGTGCGGGCGCACATATAGGCGCCGTCGTGACGCACGCCGCGCTGCAGAACGAGCTGAACGCGCACAGGAGGAGGCCACAACCAGTGGATAGATTTAGAAATAAAGATAAGGCTAGAGAATAAGATTGAGATGAGAGAATTGTGGAGAGTTAGTTGGCAGCAGATAAGTCCAAGAAAATAGGAGTTAGTTGAGAGTTTATAGGAGAAGTTAGTTAGCCATAGGGCTATTTATAAGCCACATGGCAGCAGGGAATAAGGCAAGCAAGATTATTATTTCCTAATCTCTCTCTCTCTCTAAACAAGCCGACGGTTGAGGGGAAAAACCTCACCGGCGACGACGGACCGTGGCTACGAACTCCGTAGTCAGGGGCCAGCTACCCTAGGTCGGGAGGTCCTTGACACACTCACCATGTTCCATATCCAATCTGGATATGACCCAAAAAATGTTCCCTTCAACAAAAAAATGTGGCAATAGCTTCTAACTCTGCAACTTCTTCAGGGGTAGAGCCTGTAAAGGCATTGAAGAACAGATTCAGCGTCGAACCTGCAGGAAAAGGTGAATGGCAGATTCAGCGTCTAACCATAACAAAATAATAAATCCTAAACTTTAACACCTTTATAATAGAAGCATGTACTCAACCATTAAGAGCAACGATGATGGTTTAGGAGGCTGATAGATAGATACAATGGGCAAAAGGGAAATACCTATGGCAACCTTTTTTACGACCAATAGTTCACCTAATTCTAAATGTGACTTGACCAGTAGCTATTCTACAAGTCTTTTTAGACACTGCGTTTTGGACGTTGACATCCGGGAAAATGGAAACAAGGGACCTTTTCTTTATAAGTATTGAACTACAGGGAAGTCAAGCAAACAATAATGGTCATTTTGATTCACCCTCCGTACGTGCTCCAACAATGAAAGGAAAAACTTTGTTTGCTCCGTCAAGATACCAACCACTATGCTCAATTGTTATGGGTGTATTGACGCTTTGTGCCACGGCTGTGCCACCATGCAAGGCATTGGGTAAAGAGGTTAAAACTCCATCTTGCTGTACCAAGAAAAACGAATTCCGTAAAGGTCCCACATTCCTTTTCATGATAATTTCATATCCAATTGTGTTTTTTAAGAAATTATACTAAATCAATTATAGTTTTAATGAGTGTAAGAAACATTATTTGGCAGGCAAACATGTCAAAACATGATGGAACATATATTCTAGGAGGAAGATGACTTTTCTTCATCACTGAAACAAAGGTATTCAGAAGTACATCAAAGTTCCCAATGACCAAGAAACAAAGTGAAACTATCAAGAGAAACAAAGAACATATAAAGAACATGTTTGGTTACCCAACCACAAAGGAGGGTTTTTTTCTATTTGCTTGATAAAGGAACCAGCGGAGTCTCCAAGCAGTCTTGAATGATGCACGGTTTACTTATTTACTAGCTATCTAGAGCAAAAAAAGGAAAGGAAGAGCATAGAATGTATTAATAACTTTTGCTCAAAAGATGAAGGAAATAAATGTTATTTGTAATGTTCTGTGCAACTAGCTTACAGCAGGGGAGGTCTGAGCCCATGGAAGGTATGCGTATATGAACCACAAGGATCCAGTCAGATATCAGAATAATAAGCATATCACTTTTATTGTTATGTGGTTAGTTTGTCGCTACGGTCAAATGTTTCATATTGACATGGTGTTTCACAAGGAACCAACATGAATGTTTAAGTCTGATGCATTTGAACATATAAATCTGGAGTGCTTGGGGTAGAAAAATTGTATCTCTACCATCACCATATTGAAATTTAAGAGCATGAGTAATTAAACATTTTGGTAATTATATTAACCAGACTCCTACTTAATTTCAAATTTCCAAAAATGGCAAGGTAATTATATTATTAGCATGGATTCCAATATGCAACCTGGACCAATAGCTTCCTTAGTAATATGTCGGCTAAATTGACATGATCTAAATACTTTAGTGCATTGTGCATATGACAACCGGTTTAAAATGTTTGATTACAGGCACTCTATGTTACCATCCATTTGAAAACAGGAAAAAACATCTATTTGGAAACAGGGAAATTATAAGTTTAATGAAGTTCTCGTTTCTCAGACATAATTTTAGCCACCTTGACTTCTTACAAAAAGGACTGACAGGGGAAAATCATAGACACAGGTTCGATGTGAACTATGAAACTTAAGCAGTTAAGCTGTTCGGTATTTCTCCGAAGATAATGTATTTAAATTGGTAGTACTGTAGTGGCAAGTTTCCTCGAGTGATGTATATAACACTAACAACATTGGGTGACATACCCATCTCCCAAAAACTCAAAAGGAGAAATGCAGAAACGGAAAATCCACGGATTATCACAGAAGTTCTACACTACAATCCACAAAGTGCTCTTTAAAACCAAACAGATCTATCTAACACACCCCGTGACTCTGATCAGGAGCAGGAGGTTCATTTAACATAAAAAAGGTTCGGAATTCATACTACACCCTCACGTTGATTGGCCTATGCTGTCGACTAATGTCGATCTAGGTGCGCTGAAGAACAACCAAATCTACCATGGTCCGCGGGTGGATAAATTGAATCAATGGGGACACCACGGCGGCACAAAAATCCACGAGTAACTCAATGGTGGAAGAGGAAAGATTTGGATTTGATTTTAGAACAAACCAAGCCTCTGAAGATGGAATTCCGTTCAACCAAAGCTAGGATTACATACCAGCAGAAGAAGAGACCTATCCACGTGGTGATGGATCTCCACTCCACGCCAGCCCGACAGACAGGACGAAGACGAGTTCCGGAGAAGGGTTCCTCCGGCGTGTTTGGCAGAGAGGAGTCGACGAGCGGGGTTGGGGCAGAGGCGGCGCAGGATTTGGGAATTCAGGGGCGCAGCGCAGGCGTGGAGCGCTGACGTGAATGGAGAGGAGATGGTGTGAGCACTTCCTACTCCCCCAATCACAACGCCGGGTCGGACAGACAACGGAGGCACAGACACAGCGTGGTTTTCCTGTTTTCTTTTTTTTTTCCAATAATCGGACATCAAATAGACCTAGCAATACCCAACCAACTTTGTGAGCTTATCATGTTAAAAGAAAGCTTTTGTTACGACCAACTTGACGTGTTCTAGATATATTTATTTTCTCAAGTCCTATTAATTATAGACATTTAAACCCTTCTGTACCATATAAAAGTATATATACAATATTTATCAAAAAAGACTCAATCATGTCGCGAAGCCAATCCATCTATAAGAAAATAAAAAAAAAGTTTAAAACAATCGATAAATCATAGTGCTTTTCAAATACGCAACATCGTTTATTTCATTGAAGTTTAAGACATTGTTTAACAAAAGGATTTGGGTTTTTTAAACGTTCTATATTTCAAGAGTTGTGGGGGAAACACCTGAATGCATGAAAAAATATTTGCCTTCCAATCCTAACTCCATTTCTATGGCTTATCGATGTATTCATAATGCATGTCTGAATTAAATGTTTTGATTGCATTGAACAGTGTTGGCAACGGCTCATATCCCTCTTCTCATTTCCCATATACCATCTTCCATACACATTGTTTTGCCCTTAATACTTTTCCATACTCATATTGTAATGAAATATCTTCACGACCAAGCCATAATTATCCTCAACTTAAAATTGGGTTGTCTCTTCAATGTTGTGTAAAGTGATCTAGCAATAAGCGTAGATGTCAATTGACGGTGCTTCTTTTCCAAGTCTTCAACATAATTGTGTGGACTAATGATTTTTGTGATTTTGAACATCCTCGAGCACAGACCCACTAGTTGCAGGTGGTCTTCTCGCACACAACCATATATTGTCACTCCGTACATGAATGCCTTGCCTCAAAGGGTCTTTTACATTTCATAGAAGTCTTGTAGCCACCATCTCAATGTAAGCAAGTCCTTAAACACCTAGCCCTTCTGAATTTATTGTTGTCCATAGTTTGAGGAGCCTCTAGTAGCTCGTTATCTCTACCTTATGTATAAGCCTTATAAAAATAACTAAGTATAGCATTCCAAAAATTCAAATCTTGAATTTTTCTCGAACTCGCTCTAAATTCAAAATGAATTTTAAATTTTATTTCAAAATATTTGTTTGCAAGTTGATCTCAACAAATAAAATATAGTGGTCTATATTATCTCCAAAATCCTCCTCAAAATATCCTACAAATATTTCCCCAGTAATCCCCTCAAATTCTTTCCAGAAATACTGCCCAAATATTCCACTGATAATCCTCTAAGTATTTTCCTCCTGAGAAATACCTTCAGAATCATTTTTCAAGTCCCTATAAATATTTTCTCCATAATTTTCCTCATGCTCTTACGTATACGTACGCCTCTGGTGTCATACAGTGAGCTCTACAAGCTAATTACACTTATACAGGACAAAGACATGCTTATCTCCCACTAATCCTCGCATCCTCCCACTAATCCTCGCATTCTCCCCCTAATCACCCCCGCCTTGGCTATAAATAGAGGGGCAAGAGCCTCCTCTCAAACCACCCTAAGCCATTTATGGCAACTCTCTTCCCCCCACACACACGCCCACTCCACCTCCCACAGACCCACACAAGCACACACTAGCACAAGGATCATTCGGTCGTTCTTCAATCATTCGTCCACTTGTTCTTAGTTTGTTCGTTCGTTCATCCGATCGTTCGTCTGATCGTTCATGGTTCGTTCGTCCGTTCGTTCGTCCAAATAATCTTTGTTCAGCCGTTATGTTGCCGAAATTCCGATCGTTTGTTCGTCCGATCATTCGATCGTTCGTCCGTTCGTTCATAGTTCCTATTCATTGTTCATCGTTCGGTCATAGTTCTCATTCATCGTTCATCGTTCGTTCATAGTCCCTATTCATCGTTCGTTCGTCCAAATGATCTTTGTTCAGCCGTTATGCTGTCGAAATTCCGATCGTTCGTTTGTCCGATCATTCGATCGTTCGTCCGTTCGTTCATAGTTCCTATTCATCGTTCATCGTTCGTTCATATGACTATTCACCATTACTATTCACAGTTACTATTCATCATCGTTACTATTTATCGTTGCTATTCATCATCGTTACTATTCATCGATGATATCTATTTCGTTACTATTTCACCGTTACTATTCACTGTTACTATTCATCGATCATCCGATCACCCTGAATCTCAACTACTCATCCATCATGCTGTCCAGCTCACCTAAGACCTGCCAGACCAATATTCTAGTTATACGAACTCCGGTGACTATGATTTTCCTTCCAGTAAGAACTTCCCATCTGGTCACTCATCCCAGATTTCTCCAAGTTGAGCACGCTTAACTTTGAGATTCTTTCGAAATAGGCTTCCAAACTCAGATTCCAATAATTCTTATTTCTAAATTCTTATCAAATTATTCCCTATCCAACCATGTCATACCTTAAGCATGGTTCATAATCCAGGAAACTCCCAAAATACTCTTGTCCCATATTCTGCTTATAATTTCCATGTTCAGATTAAGTCAGACGATTTGTTCGTCACTATTCTCACCAACAGTAAACTCTACTGTACTACACCACAGACACCCATCTATAAATAGACCTAGCTACCCTCTCCCTCCACGCACTCAACACCCTCAGCCAAGGCAAACCCCCACCCACTCAGTTACCCCGCTCTGCCGGCTACGAGCATAGTGTCGCTTCGCCTCGAATCCACCCTCCTGGTAAGCGCCTCCACTCCACCACCAGTAATATCACAACACCATATGACATAGATTCTGCTCAAGACTACCCATCCATATATCGCCATTCTGATCACTATACTAAATATTTGTTGATATACTTGTTGGTTTGTATGTTTGCTTGTTCATGATGCATAGTTATCGGAGCGTTCGTGCCGTCTCGTGAAGGCCAGATCTGCAAGTCTACGCTAGACGGTGGAGCTAGAAGCCAGTTCCACAAGCTCTCACCCTTTCGCCAGTTAAGCAACGACAAGCTCACTGGATCCCTTTGATGCATAAATTGCTTATGTTTTTCAACCACAACCCTCAGCCTGTTATTTTATGCATGATATGATTTTGAGGCAAGTTATTATGGCCACCCAGCCTTTGCCGCAATTAATCTTTATACTCCTTGACATCTTGGTTACAAATGATTTGAGAAAAGGTGTGAGTTTTCAAAAGAAAATGCTTTGCGAAATGGGTATGATGAAGGGTTGTCACCCTTATCACCTTTGAGCGGGATGATCAGGGACTCCCTGGTTTATGGGAGGGCCTAAGGTGATGGCTCAGCCGGGTTAGGTGTAAGCACGAAGGATTGTCCCTCTCGCCTAAGGACCGGTTTGTCATCACTCCTTACCTATACTCTTATCAAATACAACCACTCGAGACTGTATGGGCAGTCACTCAATCTGAACTTGTACGGTCTGAACCCCAGGGTTATGATGGCTGGGGAGCACCGGGAGGATAAGGAGGAGGAATGTTTTGTCCGGTTTGGGCATGGTGGTGGCCTGACTCCTTCCGGTATAATCGTTAAGGTAAGGACGTGCAAGGAAAGAGAGAGATTTGGCATTTAGATCTCACGACGGTGAGATTGCAGAAACCGGACTAGTGGGTAAAGTGTACACCTCTGCGTAAAGTTTGAAAACCTATTCGAATAGTTTGTGTCCACGGATATGGATGAGTCATGGCTTGGATTTGACAATTAGTGTTTTGTTTTCCAAAAATGCTTTTGAAAAGTGGTTTGAAAAGGTCCGGCGGTTGAGCCGTGAGCTATGGTGGACGGGAAGTCCAGTAGCTGTTTTTGAAAATGAAAACCAGTGGGAAACTGCTGAGATACCTGGATGGTTTAGTCTAGGGGATTTTGTTCTATATTGAAAAACTTCCTACTCCTTTGGGAGAAGATGCGCTTTGAAAAATACAAAATGTTTTACAAAATAACCCTGTATCAAATATTGCTCTTTCTGCAAAATATCCTGAGCTCCACATATTCCATGCATTATATCTGATTTTCCCCATTTCGTGGGTGAATGTGTGCTGCTGAGTACGTAAGTACTCACCCTTGCTTATTTGTTGTTTTTCAGAAAAGGAGATCGCTGATCGGGTAAGAGTTACGCCTGTTTCTAACCTTGTCTATGGTTGTTGGACCGCTGATTTGCTTCGTTGCGTATATCGGGCTGCTTCAGCCCCACTCTAATGATATGTCCCGAGTTGTGGACCAACTCTTAAAGTTGATCGCCACCTTTATAGGTTTGTCTCATTTAAGCAAATCTAGAATCATCTGATGTATAAATGTGTTTACTAGCCTCCTGGGACTAGTAATTGTATCACATATGAGTCCTAGAGGATTGGGGCACTTCACTAAGATTATTGAATTCATGAATTGTTGGATGTCGATTAGGCAACAAAGTCTAGTCAGCTCAATGTATTGTTCACTTTGAGCTGTAACAAGGCGCTCATAATCGGAATGAATAGCTCTTGCAAGCCCATAAACCTCATCATAATCAACAACTTGGACATCCACGCTGTTAGAGGTCCTATTAACACTGCCTATTGGAGCAACAAGAGGACAACTATAATTATCATGAATATATCATGTATCATGAGCACAAAGACGATACAATTGAGTTAAATGAATGGAATCAAGGCCCAAACTACAAACTCAAATGTTATTGTGACACTTACTTGAATGAGCTGTTGTCACAACATGATCTATGCATCATTCAACTCCAACCTTGCTTGGGGTAAATTGAGCATCGAGGACCACTGAAAGGACCACGAGGCCCAAGAGGGGGTGAATTGGGCTTTTCTAAAATTCCATAAATGTTAAACCCTAAGCTAGAGCTCAACTTCACTCAACTACTAGTAATAAATAAATACTACTAGAAAAACAATAACCCTAAGTCATTAATATAAGTACTTGCTAAGCAATTGAACAAAGCGAAATGCGCAAAATAAATGCGGAATGTAAAGCAAGGGTAAAAAGACTCCTCCAATTTTTTTGCCGAGGTATTGAAGAGTCGACACTCTTCCCTAGTCCTCGTTGGAGCATCCGAGTAAGGGTATCTCTCCCCTTGGTCCTCGCAAGAACCAAGTGCTCACTATGAGGTGATCCTTTACCACTCCGGTGCGGTGGATCCCTCACGATCGCGTACAAACTTGAGCCGGGTCACCAACAAATCCTCCAGGGTGATCACCGCACTCCAATCGCCACCAAGCCGTCTAGGTGATGCCGATCACCAAGAGGAACAAGCCATAGACTTTCACTTGACCAAAAGAAGCCTAATGCATGTGGTGTGTGCTCTAGGTGGCTCTCACGTGCACTAATGAGGTCCTAACACGGGATTACGATTTTCTAATCACCTCACTAGGCTTTGTGGGGCTTGCAATGCTCTAGCAATGAATGCACTTGAATGTAAGCAGTAAGACACTAAATGTGGCTGTTGGAGGGGGTATAAATAGCCCCAACCACCAAACTAGCCGTTGATGTAGCTTTCTGCGCATGGGCGCACCGTCCAGTGCGCCAACAGTCCGCTCTAACGGCTAGTTCTGACAGCTAGCTGTTGGTCTGACAGTGCACCGGACAGTGAACAGTGATTGTCCGGTGCACACCGGACAGTCCGGTGTGACCGCTAAAATTCTTCGCGAACTCGTTGCTCTCGGGTTTCTCGGGCAGAGGGGTTACACCCGGGGCTGGCTGGCCCCACTGTCATAGGGTGCACCAGATAGTTTGGTGCCCTTAAGACAGCAAACCCAATTCCTTTTCCTTAGGTTTTTCTAAACTGTTCTCGCTCTAACCTGTGAGTGTGTTATAGAGTGACACCTAGCACCAGATGTGAGTGTGAATATGTACCAACACTACACTAGAATTCTCTTGGTCAAACTACTCATCCACAACCCTCTTTATAGTATGACTAAAATTAAAATAGAAGACCTAATTCTATACCAAGTGTCCACAACTCCTTTGACACTCGAGATATGAGGACCTTCATCTTTTGATTCGTCTTTTTCAACTGTCACTTCAAGTTCTTGTTTTCATCGTTGCAACGCAACCTCCTGTAATGTGACCTTACTTAACATTTGTTCTGCAAAACACACGTTAGTCACATATAATCTTATGTTGTCATTAATCACTAAAACCAACCAGGGCCTAGATGCTTTCAATCTCCCCCTTTTTGGTGATTGATGACAACCCTACAAAAGTGTGAGAGTAGTTTGTTTGTTTTTTCTATCAATAGTGAAGATGGTTAGTGATACTCAACAAATTTGACAGAAAAAGTCATGTAATAGAATAGTAAGTATAAGCGCAAACACAACATAAGTTTCTTGTTCATATAAGTATGAAATGAAATCCATGAACAAGAACTGAACGACTAGTGACAACATCATAGGTGAAAACATAATACACACAAACAGTCATTAGCAAACATCAAGAGCATATCATAGAGTTTATGAGTTAAACATCATATAAAAGTGGAGCTAGTACAGAGAGTATCATGCATATATATTACATCAAAAGATCAGAAGTTCTCTCAACTGACTCCCTAACTCCCCCTAGCTCTCACAACTCACATCTCTCCCCCTTTGGCGTCAAACACCAAAAGGGTGACCCAAACCTACAGCCTAGAAGAAGGAGGAGGAGGTGAAGGCACATCAGGTCGCGGTCGAGGCAGAAGAGCAAACACAAGCTGAGTATCGGAGTCAGTCTCGGATCCAGGATCTGAAGTAGAGGCTAGAGTTGGTGCTGACTCTGACACTGGCTGCGGTGTAGGATCTGCCGGAGCTAGAGCAGTCATAAAAACAGTCGTGGCAACAGTGGTAACAACAGATGCTGGTGGCACTAGAGGCTGAGCACTGATAGGTCCGATGACCTAGGTCGAGAAGTCCAGAGTGACTGGCCTGAGCAGAGAGATGGATGGACTAAAGGAGTGGAGCTGGGGTCCAGACTGAATGGCTGGCACAACTGCAGCCTGAAGAGCTGGAGGATGAGCAAACTGCACTTGAGGGATCGGAACACAGGTATGCTGGAGAATATGAGTCATGAACGCTCGGTGCTCTGCCCTATCTGCTAGAAGCTGCTGCTGGAGAGAGTCCTGGCGGTCCTGAATAGTCTGGAACATGGATAAGATTAGCTCAAACAACTACTGCTGGATAGCGGCCTGCCTGGCCTGCTCTACGGCCATGTGAGCCTGCTGTTGAGTGAGCGACTAAAGGATGGCAGCCAAAGCAGGGTCAATCGCTGGAGGGGCAACTAGAGCAGCACTGGAGCTACTAGCCTCGTGATCATGGGAACGAGGTGGCACAGGAAGAGGCGGTGGAATCCCTAGATCCTCATCATCATCGGAAGAAGTATCAACAACTGCACCCTGATCCTCAAACTGTCTGGTGGCCTCGTCCTCAACCCTGATATCTGATGCTGGAGCTGGAGCTATGTCCTCAAGAGCTGGACGATAGAAGCCGAACTGCAGTCTAGAGGCCTCGAGGGTGGCCTAAAACTAAGGAGGCCGGATCAGCTGAGCAAATATGTGACAGAGATAATGAGCGTACGGTAGCTGATGCCGAGCACGAAGACCATCCAAAACTATGTCCTCAATCTCACAAATCAGAAAATCGACCACGTTAAACTCAGAGTGTGAGATCAAGGCACCGAGTATCCAGAGCTGGATATGAGTGGTGGCTTCTCTGTATCCCATCTTGGGTAGCAAAGTACGTCTCATGAGCTCATAGAGAAACTTTGCTGCTGGAGTGAAGTCTGCTAGAGAACGTCGTGACCCATCTGTGAACGGAGGTCAAAACAGGGCGTCGACGTGAGCAGTGGCAGGGGCAACTCTGCCGTGAGGGCGACGAGGAGGATCTGACGTGCCATAGCACAAGTTGTGGAGCCTCATCGATGACTCAGGAAATCCAAACAACTCTCTAATCTGAGTAGCATGCAAGGTCACATCCTCTCAAACCTAAACCTCATCCACTGATGATCTGGATTTATCCATATTGTGGCATAGAAGACTCTGACCCACTCCTCAATATATCTGCCACCGAAGGTCAGAAGAGAGTGTAAACCTGGCAGATTTGTGATATGACCCTCTGACTCTGCAACGGCTACTGAGAGGAAGGCAGGGAGATCCAAACGTCGGTGCGCTCTCAAGGCAATCTGAGGAGACAGCTGTGCCCTGAATGTAGCATCCCAAAAATTCAAAGCTTGAAATTTTCTCAAACTCGCTCTAAATTCAAAATGAATTTTAAATTTTGTTTCAAAATGTTTGTTTGCGAGTTTTTATCAGCAAATAAAATATAGTGGTCTATATTCTCTCCAAATTCCTTCTCAAAATATCCTACAAATATTTCACTAGTGATCCCCTTCAAGTTCTTTCCGGAAATACTGCCCAGATATTCCACCGATAATCCTCCAAATATTTTCCTCCTGAGAAATACCTTCAGAATCATTTTTCAAGTCCCTACAAATATTTTCTTCATAACTTTCTTCATGCTCATACGTATACGTATGCCTCCGGTGTCATACAGTGAGCTCTACAAGCTAATCTCACTTATACAAGACAAATCCATGCTTATCTCCCACTAATCCTCGCATCCTCCCACTAATCCTCTCATCCTCCCCTCTAATCCCCCCACCTTGGCTATAAATAGAGGGGCAAGGGCCTCCTCTCAAGCCACCCCAAGCCATTTCATGGCAACTCTCCTCCCCCCACACACACGCCCACTCCACTTCCCACACAAGCACACACTAGCACAAGGATCGTTTGGTCGTTCTTCGATCGTTCGTCCACCTGTTCTTAGTTTATTCGTTTTTTCGTCCGATCGTTCGATCGTTCGTCCGATCGTTCATGGTTCGTTTGTCCGTTCGTCCGATCGTTCGATCATTCGCCTGTTCGTTCGTCCAAATAATCATTGTTCAGTCGTTATGCTGCCGAAATTCTGATCGTTCGTTCGATCATTCGATCGTTCATAGTTCCTATTTATCGTTCATCGTTCGTTCATAGTCCCTATTCATCGTTCGTCCAGATAATCTTTGTCCAGCCGTTATGCTGCCAAAATTCCGATCGTTCGTTCGTCCGATCATTCGATCGTTCGTCCGTTCGTTCGTAGTTCCTATTCATCGTTCGTTCATAATCACTATTCATCGTTCGTCCATAAGACTATTCACCATCACTATTCACCATTACTATTCATCGTCGTTACTATTCATCATCGTTACTATTCACAGACACTATTCATCATCGTTACTATTTATCATTGTTACTATTCATTGATGATATCTATAATTATTTTTCGTCGTTACTATTGAAAGGGAAATATGGTCAAACCTTTTCCAATATGAATTTTGGTGGTTGAATTGTCCAACACAAATTATTGGACTAACTAGTTTGCTCTAGAAAATATGTTCTACAGGTGCCCAAGGTTCACAACAAACCAATACAAAGATAAAAGAAAGGGTTCAAAACAAATAAGCAAAGTATACTGAAGGCAGCCCTGGTCTGGCGCACCGGACTGTCCGGTGTGCCACCGGACAGTGTCCGGTGCACCAGGGAGTTCGACGCTGAACTTGCCAACTTCGGGAATTTGGGAGGCCGCTCCGCTATAATTCATCGGACTGTCCGGTGTAGCACCGGACTGTCCGGTGTGCCAGCGGAGCAACGGCTACTTCGCGCCAACGGTCGTCTGCAGAAGGCATTAAATGCGCTACAGTGCGCGCCTGCACGCGCAGAAGTCAGAGCAGGCGCTAGAAGGCGCACCGGACAGTCTACAGGACCTGTTCGGTGCGCCACCAGACTGTCCGGTGGCCCCACAAGTCAGAGCTCCAACAGTCGAACCCTAACGGTTGGGTGACGTGGCTGGCGCACAGGACAGTGTCCGGTGGCGCACCGGACTGTCTGGTGCGCCCGTCGACAGAAGCCATCCCCAACGACCATTTTGGTGGTTGGGGCTATAAATACCCCCAACCACCCCACATTCATGGCATCCAAGTTTTCAGCCTTCACACCTCATACAAGAGCTATAGCATTCAATACAAGACACAAACAAAGAGATCAAATCCTCTCCCAAGTCCGGAATCACTCCAAACAAATTAGTGACTAGAGAGAGACATTTGTGTTCTTTTGAGCTCTTGCACTTGGATTGCTTTTCTTCTTCCTCATTCTTGTTTCCATAACACTTGTAATCAAAACAAGAGACACCAATTGTGTGGTGGTCCTTGTAGGGACTTGGTGTCCCAAGTGATTGAGAAGAGAAGCTCACTCGGTCTAAGTGACCGTTTGAGAGAGGGAAAGGGTTGAAAGAGACCTGGTCTTTGTGACCACCTCAACGGGGAGTAGGTTTGCAAGAACCAAACCTCGGTAAAACAAATCACCGTGCCATCCATTCTTATTTGCTTGTGATTTGGTTTTGCCCTCTCTTTCGGACTCGTTTGTATTTCTAACGCTAACCCCGGCTTGTAGTTGTGCTTAAGTTTGTAATTTTCAGATTCCGCCTATTCACCCCCCCTCTAGGCGACTTTCAATTGGTATCAAAGCCCGGTGCTTCATTAGAGCCTAACCGCTCGAAGTGATGTCGGGAAATCACGATAAGAAGGAGATGGTGACCGGCGAGAAGCCCGTTACAAGCCACGAGAAGGCTCCATCAGGAGAGTCCCGCAACAAGGGAAGGAGAAGGAATGCCCTTCACATAAGTCGCATCGGAGTGGCAAAAAGAAAAAGAAGATGAGGAAGGTGGTTTACTACGAGACCGACTCTTCGTCGCCATCCACCTCCGGCTCTGACGCACCATCCATAACTTCTAAGCGCCATGAGCACAAGAAGTTTAGTAAGATTCCCCTACACTACCCTCGCATTTCTAAACGTACTCCATTACTTTTTGTTCCATTAGGCAAACCACCAGTTTTTGACGGTGAAGATTATAACATGTGGAGTGATAAAAATGAGACATCACCTAACCTCACTCCACACTAGTATTTGGAACGTTGTTGAGTTTGGTGTACAGGTACCATCCGTAGGGGATGAGGACTATGATTCGGACGAAGTTGCCCAAATCCGGCACTTCAACTCACAAGCCACCACAATACTCCTCGCCTCTCTAAGTCGACAGGAGTATAACAAGGTGCAAGGATTAAAGAGCACCAAGGAGATTTGGGACGTCCTCAAAACGGCGCACGAAGGAGACGAGGTGACAAAGATCACCAAGAGGGAAACGATCGAGGGGGAGCTCGGTCGCTTCATGCTCAACCAAGGAGAAGACCCACAAGCCATGTACAACCGACTAAAAACCTTGGTAAACCAAGTGCGCAACCTCGGGAGCACCAAGTGGGATGACCATGAAATGGTCAAGGTTATTCTTAGATCACTCGTATTTCTTAACCCCACTCAAGTTCAATTAATTCGTGGTGATCCAAGATATAAACTAATGTCTCCCGAGGAAGTGATAGGTAAATTTGTGAGCTTTGAACTAATGATAAAAAAGGCTCCAAAAAGATCATCGAGCAAGGCGCATCCTCCTCCGTACCCGAAGCACAACCCATTGCATTCAAGGCAACGGAGGAGAAGAAAGAAGACTCTACACCGAGTAGAGTCCCCATCGACGCCTCCAAGCTCGACAATGAGGAGATGGCGCTCATCATCAAGAGCTTCCGTCAAATCCTCAAACAAAGGAAGGGGAAAGATTACAAGCCCCGTTCCAAGAAAGTTTGCTACAAATGTGGTAAGCCCGGTCATTTCATTGCTAAATGTCCATTATCTAGTGATAGTGACAGGGGCGACGACAAGAAGGGAAAGAGGAGAGAAAAGAAGAGGTACTACAAGAAGAAGGGCGGCGATGCCCATGTTTGCTGGGAGTGGGACTCCGACGAGAGCTCCACCGACAAGGACGTCGCCAACATCACCGTCAACAAAGGGCTCCTCTTCCCAACATCGGCCACAAATGCCTCATGGCAAAGGACAGCAAGAAGAAGAAGGTAAAATCCAAATCCTCCACTAAGTATGCAACATCTAGTGATGAGGCTAATTCTAGTAATGATGAGGATGATTTGTTTACTCTCTTTGCCAACTTAAACATGCAACAAAAGGAAAAATTAAATGAATTGATTAGCGCTATTCATGAGAAGGATGAACTCTTGGATAGCCAAGAGGATTTCCTAATTAAAGAAAACAAAAAGCATGTTAAAGTTAAAAATGCTTATGCTCAGGAGGTAGAGAAAAAATAAAAATTTAACTAGTGAGCTAAGCACTTGCCATGACATTGTTTCCAACCTTAGAAATGAAAATGCAAAATTAATTGCTAAGGTTGAAAAATTTGATGATTGTGATGATTCAATTGTTAATCTTAGAAATGATAATGCCAATTTAATTGCTAAGATTGACAAATTGAATGCTTCTCTTTCTAGCCTTAAAATTGAGGATGAAAAATTAATTGCTAAGGTTAAGGATTTAGATGTTTGCAATGCTTCTATTTCCAATCTTAGAGATGAGAATGATATTTTGCATGCTAAGATTGTTGAGTTAAATACTTGCAAACCCTCTATATCTATCGTTGAACATGTTTCTATTTGCACTAGATGTAGAGATGTTAATGTAGATGCTATTCATGATCACCTTGCTCTAATTAAACAACAAAATGATCACATAGCTACATTAACTGCTAAAATCAATGAGCATGACTTGGAAAATGAAAATTTTAAATTTGCTAGAAGCATGCTTTATAGTGGGAGACGCCCTGGCATTAAGGATGGCATTGGCTTCCAACAGGGAAACAATGTCAAGCTTAATGCCCCGCCTAAAAGATTGTCTAATTTTGTTAAGGGCAAGGCTCCCATGGTTCAGGATAACGAGGGTTACATTTTATACCCTGCCGGTTATCCCGAATACAAAATTAGGAGAATTCACTCTAGGAAGTCTCACTCTGGCCCTAATCATGCTTTTATGTATAAGAGTGAGGCATCTAGTTCTAGGCAATCAACCCATGCTAAATTGCCTAAGAAGAAAACTCCTAAAGCATCAAATGATCATAATGTTTCTTTCAAAACTTTTGATGCTTCTTATGTGCTAACTAATAAATCAGGCAAGGTAGTTGCCAAGTATGTTGGGGGCAAACACAAGGGATCAAAAACTTGTGTTTGGGTACCCAAAGTTCTTGTATCTAATGTCAAAGGACCCAAAACTGTTTGGGTACCTAAAATCAAGAACTAAATCTGTTTTGTAGGTTTATGCATCCTAGGGCTCAAGTTGGATCATCGACAGCGGGTGCACAAACCACGTGACAGGGGAGAAAAGGATGTTCTCCTCCTATGAGAAAAACCAAGATCCCCAACGAGCTATCACATTCGGGGATGGAAATCAAGGTTTGGTCAAATGATTGGGATTTGTAGCGCATGCCAAGCAGGGAAGCAAGTTGGTGTTCATCATCCACACAAAAACATCATGACGACTGACAGGCCACTCGAGCTCCTCTACATGGACCTATTTGGCCCGATAGCTTACATAAGCATCGGCGGGAGTAAGTACTGTCTAGTTATTGTGGATGATTATTCTCGCTTCACTTGGGTATTCTTTTTACAGGAAAAATCTCAAACCCAAGAGACTTTGAAAGGATTCTTGAGACGGGCTCAAAACGAGTTCGGCTTGAGGATCAAGAAAATAAGAAGCGACAATGGGACGGAGTTCAAGAACTCACAAATAGAAGGCTTCCTTGAGGAAGAGGGCATCAAGCATGAGTTCTCTTCTCCCTACACGCCACAACAAAATGGTGTAGTGGAGAGAAAGAATAGAACTCTATTGGACATGGCAAGAACCATGCTTGATGAGTACAAGACTTCGGATCAGTTTTGGGCCGAGGCGGTCAACACCGCTTGCTACGCCATCAACCGGTTATATCTACACCGAATCCTCAAGAAGACATCATACAAACTCCTCATTGGTAAAAAGCCCAATGTTTCATATTTTAGAGTCTTTGGTAGCAAATGCTTTATTCTTCTTAAAAGAGGTAGAAAATCTAAATTTGCTCCTAAGGCTGTAGAAGGCTTTTTACTAGGATATGATTCAAACACAAGGGCATATAGAGTCTTTAACAAGTCCACTGGACTGGTTGAAGTTTCTTGTGACATTGTGTTTGATGAGACTAACGGCTCTCAAGTAGAGCAAGTTGATCTTGATGAATTAGATGATGAAAAGGCTCTGTGCGTCGCGCTAAGGAACATGTCCATTGGGGATGTGTGTCCTAAGGAATCCGAAGAGCCCATTCAAGCACAAGATCAACCATCTTCCTCCAAGCAAGCATCCCCACCAACTCAAGATGAGGATGAGGCTCAAGATGATGAAGAAGAAGATCAAGAAGATGAGCCACATCAAGAAGACAACAATGATCAAGGGGGAGATGCAAATGATCAAGACAAGGAGGATGAACAAAATCCAAGACCGCCACATCCAAGAGTCCACCAAGCAATCCAACGAGATCACCCCGTGAACACCATCCTAGGAGATATTCATAAGGGGGTAACTACTCGATCTTGTGTTGCTCATTTTTGTGAACACTACTCGTTTGTCTCCTCTATTGAGCCACACAGGGTAGAGGAAGCACTTCATGATTCGAATTTGGGTGCTGGCGATGCAAGAGGAGCTCAACAATTTCAAGAGGAATGAGGTATGGCATTTAGTTCCACGTCCTAACCAAAATGTTGTAGGAACCAAGTGGGTCTTCCGCAACAAACAAGATGAGCATGGTGTGGTGACAAGGAACAAGGCACGACTTGTGGCCAAAGGGTATTCACAAATCGAAGGTTTGGATTTCGGTGAAACCTATGCACCCGTAGCTAGGCTTGAATCAATTCGAATATTACTTGCCTATGCTACTCACCATGACTTTAAGCTTTACCAAATGGACGTGAAGAGTGCCTTCCTCAACGGACCTATCAAGGAAGAGGTCTATGTTGAGAAACCTCCCGGCTTTGAAGATAGTGAGTATCCTAACCATGTTTACAAACTCTCTAAGGCGCTTTATGGGCTCAAGCAAGCCCCAAGAGCATGGTATGAATGCCTAAGAGATTTTCTTATCACTAATGGATTCAAAGTCGGCAAGGCCGATCCTACTTTATTCACTAAAACCATTGAGAATGATTTGTTTGTGTGCCAAATTTATGTTGATGATATCATATTTGTGTCTACTAACAAATCTATTTGTGAAGAATTTAGTAGGATCATGATTCAAAAATTCGAGATGTCTATGATGGGGGAGTTGAAGTATTTCTTAGGATTTCAAGTGAAGCAACTCCAAGAGGGCACATTCATTAGCCAAACGAAGTACATTCAAGATATTCTCACTAAGTTTGGAATGAAGGATGCCAAGCCCATCAAGACACCCATGGGAACCAATGGGCATCTCGACCTCGACACGGGAGGTAAATCCATAGATCAAAAGGTATACCGGTCGATGATAGGTTCTTTACTCTATTTATGTGCATCTCGACCGGACATTATGCTTTCTGTATGCATGTGTGCAAGGTTCCAAGCCGACCCTAAGGAAGTTCACCTGAGGGCCGTGAAGCGAATCATGAGATATTTAGTTTATACACCTAAGTTTGGTCTTTGGTACCCCAAAGGATCCTCATTTGATCTATTAGGATATTCCGATGCTGATTGGGCAGGGTGCAAGATTGATAGGAAGAGTACATCAGGGACTTGTTAGTTTTTGGGGAGATCCTTGGTGTCTTGGGCTTCAAAGAAACAAAACTCAGTAGCTCTTTCTACCGCCAAAGCCGAGTACATTGCCGTAGGCCATTGTTGCACGCAATTGCTTTGGATGAGGCAAACCCTTAGGGACTATGGCTACAAGTTTAGCAAAGTCCCTCTCCTATGTGACAATGAGAGTGCAATCCGCATGGCGGATAATCCCGTTTAACACAGCCGCACTAAGCACATAGCCATTCGGTATCACTTTCTGAGAGATCACCAACAAAAGGGGGATATTGAGATAGCCTATATAAACACCAAAGATCAACTGGTCGATATCTTTACCAAGCCTTTAGATGAGAAAACCTTTACCAAACTTAGGAATGAGCTAAATATTCTTGATTCTAGGAATTTTGATTGATTCTTTGCACACATAGTTCATTTATATACCTTTGATCATATCTCTTTTATGTCTATGACTAATGTGTTTTCAAGTATATTATTATGCTTAGTCATAGATATTGAAAGGGAAATAAAGTATTCGGCAAAGAAGGCGCATCCACTCAACTCCAATTGTATTTGCCGGTACTCTGCATCGTTCTCCACTTTGGTATAATCTTCACTCATATTTTTTTTGTGTGTTTGCCAATGGGGGAGAAAAGTTTGAAAAAGGGCTTATATCTCACTCACAAGTATCCGTTTTTGGCGATTCATGCCAAAGGGGGAGAAAGTATGAGCCCAAAGCAAAAGGACCGCACCACCACGACCACCAAATTTTAAAATATAGATTTTCAAATTGATATCTTATTGTGTTAAAAAGGGGGAGAAAGTAGTATCTTCAAAACTTACAAAATCCTCTTGAACACTAAGAGGAGAATTTTATTTAGGGGGAGTGTTGTTTAAGTCAAAGGAAAAGCATTTGAGACAGGGGGAGAAAATTTCAAAACATGAAAATGCTTTCTTCAATCTTATTCATGTACCTTTGACTATTTGCAAAAGGTTTTTTTGAAAAGAATTTTACAAAGAATTTGCAAAAACAAAACTCGTGGTGCAAATGTGGACCAAAATTTTAAATAAGAAGAAAAACCATCCATGCATATCTATTGAAATAAGTATATTGGTTTCAATTCCAAGCAACCTTTGCACTTACCTTATGCAAACTAGTTCAATTCTGCACTTTTATATTTGCTTTGGTTTGTGTTGGCATCAATCACCAAAAAGGGGGAGATTGAAAGGGAAATAGGGTCAAACCTTTTCCAATATGAATTTTGGTGGTTGAATTGCCCAACACAAATTATTGGACTAACTAGTTTGCTCTAGAAAATATGTTCTACAGGTGCCCAAGGTTCACAACAAACCAATACAAAGATAAAAGAAAGGGTTCAAAACAAAGGAGCAAAGTATACCGAAGGTAGCCCTGGTCTGGCACACCGGACTGTCCGGTGTGCCACCGGAGAGTGTCCGGTGCACCACCGGACAGTGTCCGGTGCACTAGGGAGTTCGACGCTGAACTTGCCAACTTCGGGAATTCGGGAGGCCGCTCCGCTATAATTCACCGGACTGTCCGGTGTAGCACCGGACTGTCCGGTGTGCCAGCGGAGCAACGGCTACTTCGCGCCAACGGTCGTCTGCAGAAGGCATTAAATGCGCTACAGTGCGCGCCTGCGCGCGCAGAAGTCAGAGCAGGCGCCAGAAGGCGCACCAGACAGTCTACAGGACCTGTCTGGTGCGCCACCGGACTGTCCGGTGGCCCCACAAGTCAGAGCTCCAACGGTCAAACCCTAAAGGTTGGGTGACGTGGCTGGCGCACCGGACTGTCCGGTGCGCCCGTCGACAGAAGCCATCCCCAACAGCCATTTTGGTGGTTGGGGCTATAAATACCCCCAACCACCCCACATTCATGGCATCCAAGTTTTCAGCCTTCACACCTCATACAAGAGCTATAGCATTCAATACAAGACACAAACAAAGAGATCAAATCCTCTCCCAAGTCCGGAATCACTCCAAACAAATTAGTGACTAGAGAGAGAGACATTTGTGTTCTTTGAGCTCTTGCGCTTGGATTGCTTTTCTTCTTCCTCATTCTTGTTTCCATAACACTTGTAATCAAAACAAGAGACACCAATTGTGTGGTGGTCCTTGTAGGGACTTGGTGTCCCAAGTGATTGAGAAGAGAAGCTCACTCAGTCTAAGTGACCGTTTGAGAGAGGGAAAGGGTTGAAAGAGACCCGGTCTTTGTGACCACCTCAACGGGGAGTAGGTTTGCAAGAACCGAACCTCGGTAAAACAAATCACCGTGCCATCCATTCTTATTTGCTTGTGATTTGGTTTCGCCCTCTCTTTCGGACTCGTTTGTATTTCTAACGCTAACCCCGGCTTGTAGTTGTGCTTAAGTTTGTAATTTTCAGATTCCGCCTATTTACCCCTCCTCTAGGCGACTTTCAACTATTCATCGTCGCTATTCATTGTTACTATTCATCGTTACTATTCATCGATCATGTTGGGGGCCTTCGTCCTCCGAAGGTCCTCAAAAACATAATTTGACAATGTTTTCCAAGTGAATTATATGAACAGGTATCTTCGGACTCAGATTATGAACATGGAATACAGTCAGAACGAAGCCTAAGCCAGACGAAGGGGGATTGAGATGAAGGACGGGCTGATTACTAAGCTGTACGAAGGATGGTGCACAGCCGAAGCTATGCGCAGAGAGCTTCGTCGCGATAGCAGAAAGGGGAACCGACTTAAAGATGAAAAGACTACTTAGGTCTCAATAGATTCCCATAAGTCATTAGCAAATGTAATGGGCATGAATGTAATTTTACATGGGCTGCGTCCCACGCCTATAAATAGATGAACAGTACTCCCGTACTGGACACGCTGACTTGGCATTTGCTTTTGCGTCATCTTTATACTTTTGCCTTCCTGCAATCCGAAGGTACACTTGTAATCTGAAATCATTTCTATTTTTCTATGATAATAAAATAGAAATGAAGTGGTGATAATATTTAAATGTTTATATTATTTCTTATGTTGCATTTAAGTTCTTCATCATCGTTTTTTGTACTTTCGAAGGTATGTTGTTTGTGACCTTCGTCCGAAATACATTTTATCCCGAAGGGAAAAAATGTGTCAAAGGGCGAAGGACTTTATCATTTAACACTTTTTATGTTGCCTTGTTCTTAATCCGAAGCATTGGAGAACAAGTCCCCAACATTGGCGCCCACCTCCGGTGAACTCACTTCCACTCTTTGAGTTTTTGAACACCTTCAGAAGCCATAAACCTTTGCTATGGCGCCGAAGAAAGCTTCAGCAACTGGGGCTGCAGCTCTGCAACCGCTGGACCCCAATCAGGAGACTCTCTCTCTTCGGGAGGCCCGAAACCAGAAGAGGAAGGCTGTCAGCCCAACGCCTCAAGAGGATGAGCTAGACCAAGAGATCAGAGATATGGAGATGCTTCATCAACAGGTGCAGAGGAAGAAGGAAAAGATGGCCAGGCTAGCTAAACTGCAAAGGCAGATAGACGAAGCTTCTGAAGAAGTTCGCCATCTTACTCACGATGAGCAGAACCGAAGGCCTCAACAAAAAGACCTTCATCAGGAGGGTTTCTTCAACGAAGATGACTGGTATGACAATTTCCATCATGGAAATTTTGTTTTCGATGATGCTTCTCCTCTGTCCGCTGAGCTGCAGGCTACACCTTGGCCTCCGTCCTACAAGCCGCCCCAGCTTCCCATATTCGATGGCCATTCAGACCCGAAGCAGTTTTTGATGAGCTACGAAGCGACAGTATCTTCGTATGGTGGCAATGCTGCAGTCATGGCAAAGTCTTTTGTTATGGCTGTCAGGAGTGTTGCTCAAACCTGGTATTCCTCCCTTCGACCAGGAACGATCACTTCATGGCAAAAACTGAAGGACATGTTGTTAACCAGCTTCCAAGGGTTTCAGACGAAGCCGGTCACTGCTCAGGCCCTGTTCCAGTGCACTCAGGATCATGAAGAATACCTTCAGGCGTATGTCAGAAGGTTCTTGCGTTTGAGGGCGCAGGCGCCAACGGTGCCCAACGAAATTGTCATTGAGGCCATGATCAAGGGACTTCGGCCTGGACCTTCAGCTCAGTACTTTGCTAGGAAGCCTCCTCAAACTTTGGAGAAGCTGCTCCAGAAGATGGACGAGTATATTCGTGCCGACAATGATTTTCGCCAAAGAAGGGAGGAGGCTTTCAGGTTTTCTGAAATGACCAGGGGCTTCGGAGGAAGATTCTATCCGAGGCATGTCAGGTCAATCCACAACTCCACTCAAAATGATGATAAGGGGAGTCAGCAGCACAGGCCGCAGTGCTCCTCACAGGCTTCGGGGCAACAGCAAAGCTTCTTCCGGCCACCAGCTCCAAGAGGCAGAGGCGCCAGGGGCTTCGGCGGAAGATTTGGAGATCAACCAAGGAGAATATTTTGCTTGTTCTGTGGAGAAAACAAGGGTCATACCACCAGGATGTGCCATGTTACCATCCAGAAGCAAAAGGAGATAGCCGAAGCTGCAGCACAACAAGCTCAACCGAAGCAGGTCATGCATACTGCTTCGTACCATCTGCCTTACGTCCCAGAATACGTAGGCAACCACCCTGCAGTTTCTGTTGCTTCGGCGAGTCAACCTCAAGCTTCCTGGCAACAGCCTCCGCCTCCACCACCGCTGCAACAGGGCCAACAGCCAGAAGGGAGCCCATATGCTCCACACCAAAGGGATCTCAGAGAACAATCCGAAGCTCGCACAGTCAATAGCACTGTGCCAGAGTCGAAACACATCTATTGACAAATATCCTACCTTGATAGCAGTCCTTTCCATTTAGTTCTATTTTCTGTGTAATAAAGAACATTTTTCAGTTTTCATGTAATAGTTTCGTTGTTTGCCACAAGGAAAATTTATTTTCTCAGGCTTAAGTTACTGAAGCTTAAAGATTTGTGATAACAAGGAGGACCTTCGAATTATCAAAAATCCTTCGAAGCAACAAAAAGTCGTTCTAAGGAGCGCAGACTAAGTTTGCTGAAGTCACAAAAAGCCGTTCCAAAGGGAACGCAGTGTAAGTTTTCTGCTCCAAAGTCGTTCCTAAGGGAATGCAGAGCATACAGCGAAAAGTCAACGCTGATACCGCCTAAGTAAAAGGCGAAGAAGCTCCAAAGTCGTTCCTAAGGGAATGCAGAGCTTACAGCGAAAAGTCAACGCTGATACCGCCTAAGTAAAAGGCGAAGAAGCTCCAAAGTCGTTCCTAAAGGGAATGCAGAGCTTACAGCGAAAAGTCAGCGCTGATATAAAAATATTGTGTTTTACGGGGATATGTGTGTATCTTCGGAACAAATGTCATCTACATAACATAACATCATCACATCATTTTGCATAGCATAAGCATCATACATCATGTTGCACTATGGACAGTATCAACCTTCGGAAGGATGCTTTGAGAAAGTGAAAATCGTGCTAAGTCACAAGGGGATACGATATTGATCTTCGGAATATAGCTTCGGAGAATATCTTCACGAAGCTTGGATATTCTTCATCAGAGCACTATGGACATTGTTGTGATGCATAAAAGTTTTTCTATCTTCACGAAGCATGAAAAGAAGGGAAGGTGTTTTTTCGCCGAAGGCTAAAAAACGGTACGCATGTAAAGTTTCATGCATCGTAAAGAATTGAATCATTAAAAGCAAATATATCACAGGGTTACAAAATGTTACACATATTTCATTTCAGAAGTTTTTACAATAGTGCTTAATCTTCTCTCAAAACAACTTCAGCAGCTTCGTTCAGGAGTCGGTTAACAACCTCATCCATGATAGCTTCAGCCATCCTTTTAATTTCTTCGTCTCCTTTCGGGTGAGGGCCCGGAGACGCTTTAGTAGGATCTGAAGGAGGACAGGATACGGCCACATTGCTATTACAAATTGCGAACGAAGTTTAAAATCAAAAATTACAACACGATAAAAACCATTAGCTAATACCTATTTGCCCTTCGGGCTCTGAGCTTTTGTCAGCGGCCTTAGCTACTTCTCTAGCATCGTGAATGCCCTTCTCACTTTTCTGAATAATTTCTCGGGCCATTTCTCGGCCACCATTGTCCCAGACGTCGGTGAAAAATTTTCCACCAGCCTGGCTAGCTTCGGCCGAGGGGTCTTTAATATCTTCAGGGGATAAGCTGGCTTCGGATTGTGCAAGAACCTTAACATGATCGCAGCCTTTTTTCTCTAGTATAGTAGCAATCCCCCTGGCACCCGAGAAGGCGCAAATGTCCCCGCGACTGTTTAGAATTTCTTCGAAGGCTTCAGCTTCGTGGCTGATCCATTCGATCGGTCCTTCTGGGTTACCTCTCACAAAATCTTCTTCACTCGAAAATGCGCCAACACTGGCGAAGCTGGTTTTTATTTTCTTTACACATTCCATGGATTTCTCGTAGCACCTTTTCTTAGAAGACCGAAGCTCTTCAACGGTTCCTTCCAAATGATTGGCCCATTGGTCGCTACACTCCCGCCTCGTTTCTTCAAGTATGCGTTCTTCTTTAGCCCGGGCCAATTGCTTCCGAAGATCGTCAATCTCGTGCTTTTGAGCTGCAACTTGTGCTTTAGACGCAGCTTCGTTCTCCTTTATTTTATCCACCAATGTAACTAGAATTTTGTCCTTTTCCAGGGCTTCGTTCCTTAGTTTAATAACCTCTGTTCGAAGGTTGTTGAAAGCAATTTCATAACTCTCGTCTTCGGCATTCTTTTGCGCTCTCAGCGCGTTGCTTAGTATCAAACCCTATATGTAAAAAGTTAATATAAGAATGAAACAATAGATTTCAAATCATAAAGTTTCCAAATGCGCAGATCTCGTACCTTCAGGCTATTATACGCAAGGCTGTCCGCAAGATCGTCCTTTGTCATTGCGCAAAGGCCAGCCTCCAGCTTCGGAAACCCCATGCTTCGGGCCATTTCTCGGCAGACAAGTAGTTCTTTGTTATCCGGGAGGCAGTATAGGAAATCTTACTTCCCGCTTCCGAAGCTTAAAACTAGGAAAGAAAAATATTTTTGGGCAGAAAGCTTTATAAGCAGGCAAAACAGATGGCAAAGGGAGCGTGCCAAATCAAATGTGGCGGGCTCCTATTTATACACTCGATATGACGGAAACAGTGTGGTCCCGCATGTCAGTGACTTTTGCTATTCTAGCAAAGGGAAGGTGTTTTTTTGGACCTTCGGCTTAAGGCCTTCATCCATATCGCAATCTGAATTTATCACTAACAAATTGATATTGCGAGGGGCTACTGTTGGGGGCCTTCGTCCTCCGAAGGTCCTCAAAAACATAATTTGACAATGTTTTCCAAGTGAATTATATGAACAGGTATCTTCGGACTCAGATTATGAACATGGAATACAGTCAGAACGAAGCCTAAGCCAGACGAAGGGGGATTGAGATGAAGGACGGGCTAATTACTAAGCTGTACGAAGGATGGTGCACAGCCGAAGCTATGCGCAGAGAGCTTCGTCGCGATAGCAGAAAGGGGAACCGACTTAAAGATGAAAAGACTACTTAGGTCTCAATAGATTCCCATAAGTCATTAGCAAATGTAATGGGCATGAATGTAATTTTACATGGGCTGCGTCCCACGCCTATAAATAGATGAACAGTACTCCCGTACTGGACACGCTGACTTGGCATTTGCTTTTGCGTCATCTTTATACTTTTGCCTTCCTGCAATCCGAAGGTACACTTGTAATCTGAAATCATTTCTATTTTTCTATGATAATAAAATAGAAATGAAGTGGTGATAATATTTAAATGTTTATATTATTTCTTATGTTGCATTTAAGTTCTTCATCATCGTTTATTGTACTTTCGAAGGTATGTTGTTTGTGACCTTCGTCCGAAATACATTTTATCCCGAAGGGAAAAAATGTGTCAAAGGGCGAAGGACTTTATCATTTAACACTTTTTATGTTGCCTTGTTCTTAATCCGAAGCATTGGAGAACAAGTCCCCAACAGATCATCTGCTCACCCCAAATTTCAACTACTCACCCAGTCCACCTAAGACCAGCCAGACCAATATTCCAGTCATACGAACTCCGGTGATTGTGATTTTCCTTCCAGTAGGAACTTCCCATCTGATCACCCACCCCAGGTTTCTCCAAGTTGAGCACGCTTAACTTTGAGATTCCTTCGAACGAGGCTTCCAAACTCAGATTCCAATAATTCTTGTGTCTAAATCCTTATCAAACTATTCCCTATCCAAACATATAATTCCTTAAGCATGGTCCATATTCTAGAAACTCCCAAAATACTCTTGTCCCGTATTCTGCCTATAATTTCCCTATTCAGGCTGTCAGACGATTCATTCGTCACTATTCTCACCAACAGTGAACTTCACTGTGCTACACCACATACACCTAGCTATAAATACACCTCGCTACCCTCTCCCTCTCCACACACTCAACACCCTCAACCGAGGCAAACACCCCACCCACTCAGTTACTCCGCTCTGCCGGCTACGCGCATAGTGTCGCTTCGCCTCCAATCCACCCTCCTGGTAAGCACCTCCACTCCACCACCAGTAATATCACAACACCACATGACACAGATTCTGCTCAAGACTCTACCCATCCAAATATCGCTATTCTGACCACTATACTAAATATTTGTTGGTATACTTGCTGGTTTGTATGTTTGCTTGTTCATGTTGCATAGTTATCGGAGCGTTCATGCCGTCTCGTGGAGGCCAGATCTGCAAGTCTACGCCAGGCGGTGGAGCCAGAAGCCTGTTCGTGAGCTCTCCCCCCCTTCACTGGATAAGCACGGCAAGCTCACTGGATCCCTTTGATGCATAAATTACCTATGTTTTTCAACCACAACCCTCAGCCTGTTATTTTATGCATGATATGATTTTGAGACAAGTTATTATAGCCACCCAGCCGCTTGCCACAATCAATCTTTATACTCCTTGACATATTTGTTACAAATGATTTGAGAAAAGGTGTGAGTTTTCAAAAGAAAATGTTTTCCAAATGGGTATGATGAAGGGTTGTCACCCTTATCACCTTTTGAACGGGATGATCAGGGACTCTCTGGTTTAGGGGAGGGCCTCAGGTGTTGGCTCAGCCGGGTTAGGTGTGAGCAGAAGGATTGTCCCCTCATATAAGGACTGATTTGTCATCCTTCACTACCTGTACTCATGACAATTATAACCACTCGAGACTGTATGGGCAGTCACTCAATTTGAACTCGTACGGTCCAAACCCCAGGGTTATGATGGCTGGGGAGCACCGGGAGGATAAGGAGAGGGAATGTTTTGTCCGGTTTGGACATGGCGGTAGCCTGACTCCTTCTGGTATAACCGTTAAGGTAAGGACGTGCAAGGAAAGAAAGAGATTCGGCATTCGGATCTCACGACGGTGAGATTGCAGAAACCGGACTAGTGGGTAAAGTGTACACCTCTGCGCAGAGTTCAAACCTATTCGAATAGTTCGTGTCCACTGGAATGGACGAGTCTGGTGTGGTATGACAATTAGTGTTTTGTTTTCCAAAAATGATTTTGAAAAGCGGTTTTTAAAAGGTCCGGTCCTTGAGCCGTGAGCTATGGTGGATAGGAAGTCAGTAGCTGTTTTTTTGAAAAAGAAAACTAGTGGGAAACTGCTGAGATACCTGGATGGTTTAGTCCAGGGGATTTTGTTCTAATATTGAAAAACTTCCTGCTCCTTTGGGAGAGGATGCGCTTTGAAAAATACAAAATGTTTTACAAAACAACCCTGCATCAAATATTGTTGTTTGTACAAAATATCCTGAGCTCCACATATTCTATGCATTATATCTGATTTCCCCATTCCGCAGGTGAAGGTGGGCTGCTGAGTACGTTTGTACTCACCCTTGCTTATTTGTTGTTTTTCAGAGAAGGTGATCGCTAATCGGGTAATAGTTACGCCTGTTCCCAACCTTGTCTATGGCTGTTGGACCACTGATTTGCTTCGCTGCGTATATCGGGCTGCTTCAGCCCCACTCTGATGATATGTCCCGAGTTGTGGACCAACTCTTAAAGTTGTTTGCCACCTTTATAGGTTTGTCTCGTTTAAGCAGATCTAGAACTATCTGTTGTATAAATGTGTTTACTAGCCTCCTGGGACTAGTAATTATATCACATTTGAGTCCCAGAGGATTGGGGCGTTTCAGGTGGTATCAGAGCTGTTAGGTTCGCCGCATGACGTAACCCTTAGCTTGATCCAAAAGTTTTTGAGTCAAAACTATTTTCTTAAAAAAATTCTTGCTCTTATCCCTTCATTTCAAAAATGGTTTCCCCCTTTCCTTCTCTCAGAAGTCAGATGGAGGTCCGCTGCCAAACCAGCTTTTGCTAGAATGAAGATGGTTTCCCCAAGTTGCTGAGAGCATGCACAGTTCGCCTCGAAATCAGGAGCCAGCCAGAGTATGATGGTCGTGAATTCATCGAGCATGGCACAGAGAAGTGTGTCATGACTGTATACATTGGATCTAGTCCGCACCATGTGGAATGGAGTGTCATTGTTGCAGGGCACAGATTCAAAGACACCTGCCAAGTCATTGCTCACAAGGCATTGAGGGCCCTGTGTCAGATTTATGAAGAAGAAGTGGCCAACACCCCGCTCAGATTCTTTCCTCCCTTTCAGAGAGACCGTCCTGTTTGGATGGCCAGGATGCGTGCATTGGAAGGGCAGCAGCTGCTTGAGGACGACCCCACAGTCGTGTACCTCACTGCATACCTGCTCACCCTGGATGCCCAGTATGATTTCTTGGCTCGGCTCCACCGTCAGATGATTGCCCGAGCAGAAGATGCAGAGAAGTGCAACCGTCAGCTCCATGTGGATCTCACCACAGTTCAAGCCCGTGTAGCTGCCTTGGAAAGTCATGAAGCCATTGTTGTTGAAGCCCTGAAGCAAGCCAAGGATGAGCATGTCCAGAAGTTGATGGAGGCCTACTTGGTAACCCATAACCAACGTAGAGCCCTGATGATCCAAGAGCCCTCTTCATCCAATCCAGTTCAACCCATGAGAGCTGAAGATCCCCAGATTCTTGAAGGTCACTCGGTCTCTATCAGAGGAGAGAAAGAAGGCTTGGGAAGTCTCGGAAGGATCCATAGTCTTGGAAGGAATGCCAGTCTCCCCTTAGGCTGTGGATAAGCAAGAGCGCCCTAAATCCTCCCAAGATCCCCCATCAGAGTTGTTTGAGCCCCTCACCATGAAGAAGATTCCAGCACCATCCCTTGAGATCAAGGAAGAAGCTGCAAGCACCCCGCCAGCATCGCCGCCCTCTGAGGAGCTACAAGAGCCAGTCTCGCTTGAAGAAGAGTTCGACCCTGTCCTGCCATCTCAGTCGCCGCCAGAAGAAGTCATCAACATCGGCTCCCTCTTGACCCATCCAGGAGATGTCTCAAATTGAAGTTGTGCGCCAGCCTTGCCAGAAGAGAAGCTGCCAGATCTGAGTTAGTTATGCCCAGTCCTCTACATGCATTGGGTAGTGAAGTTTTTCTTCACTTTGGCTAGAGCCCTGCATGTATGAGAGGTAATCGTGTATACTCGTGTTTTGCAGAACTCTAATTGTGTGGCCCCCTAGGGCATTTCAAAATGAATTTTGCTTGATGTTTTCTTCCCTTTTGAGTGCATATGTGATGCTTTAACGTTAGTGCTCATAAGTCGCATTTATCATAGTTCTCAGTTCAGGAGCCGAGCAATTGTAGTTATGCTTAACCCCGAATCTGAGTAGTCCGTGCTTTGGAAAAACTCTATTCTTCCCTTATTCAAAACATTTGATTTGTTTGTGCTTATCATTACTGAGCTTGTGTGTTTTCTTTCTTTTTAAGAAAGAGTTTTCTCTAAAAACATAGATTACAAATTAGAGCTAATCCTCACCTTATGCTTCCATTCTCATCTTAACCCATCTCAAGAGGAAAGCGCCTTACCCAAGAAGATACCAGGAATCTTACCTTTGAAGCCTAGAATAAGCTATAGAAGGAACTTGTCCAGCTGCTCAGTCAAAAGGACCAACCGTGAGAATCAAAGCACTGCCCCTGAGTCAAAGTAAACAGGAAAAGAGGACAAAAGAAGTTATTACCATATAGAGAGGCAAAGATTCTTAGAACCAGAGACCACAAACATCAGGGTCGTCGACCCCACCACTCACCCGTGCCCCCCGCACACATGCCCGCCTCCATGTGCACTACTACCGCCCACGCCCCCTTTGCAGCGCACCCGCCGCCATTACCGCCAGCAACACCATCCCCCCTCCATCGCACCTGCTGCCTCGTGTCACCTGCTCCATCATCACCACTCCTCACCTCGAGCACCACCTTGCATACCGCTCGCCTATAAAACCCCCAATAACTCCCTCAGTTCCTATTTCGCTCAAAGCAAAACACTCCCGATAAAATCCCCTCTGCCAAATCGCAAGCAACTCCATTTTCCACTCCACCGCCCCTAAGATCACAATGCTTGGTGATTCTTGGGTTGAAGACTGTTGTACATGGTTCATAGTCTTCGGTTTCCTCCTCTGTATGATGGTAATACTCTTTGATAGAGTCCTCCAGTGGGAAGATCAAAGAGAAAGAAAGAGGCAGTGAAAAGTGAAAGAAGATAGTGAAGAGAAGATGAGAAGGTTCTCCCAAAATCAACTCTATGTCAGTCATCTCTCCGCAGCCTGCTCAAGCAGCAACCGCAGAAGAAGGCCCCATAACACCCTTGTTATGAGGTACTTCAAGGAGTTCAAATCCCCAAGATTCAAGATTTCTACTCTCATTCTTTTTAAGTGGGGTAGTGTTCCAATAAGGTTGTTGCTATGGAGAAAAAGAAGAAGGCCTGTGAATGTAGCAAGCTTGTGGAGGACCATATCGTCAAAGCTTATAAGTTTCTGGATGAGAAGTGGTCACCCAAGTTTTGTTGATGAAGCACTAGAAGACCAATCAAGGAAGGAATCCATGTGGGAGTTCGCAAGAGAAAGGTTTGTGTGTTGGCATCGATGCTTCTTCAATAAGCTAGCTGCCAAGCGAAACCTAGAAGCCTGAAGATGATCCTTGAGTAGCCAAAATCAACGTTTGCAATCAGCAACCGGATGCTCCTCAAAGGCCAGATTTTGTTGAAGTTTCATCTCCTCGAAGAGTCTGCAAAGTGAAGATTTATAACTAAAGTAAAGCTATACCCATAACCCTTCTAAGCTGAATCTTGAGGACGAGATTCATTTTAAGTGGGGTAGATTTGTAGCATCCCAAAAATTCAAATCTTGAAATTTTCTCAAACTCGCTCTAAATTCAAAATGAAGTTTAAATTTCGTTTCAAAATGTTTGTTTGTGAGTTGTTATCAGCAAATAAAATATAGTGGTCTATATTCTCTCCAAATATCTCCTCAAAATATTCTACAAATATTTCACCAGTGATCCCCTTCAAGTTCTTTCCAGAAATACTGCCCAGATATTCCACCGATAATCCTCCAAATATTTTCCTCCTGAGAAATACCTTCAGAATCATTTTTCAAGTCCCTACAAATATTTTCTTCAAAACTTTCTTCATGCTCATACGTATACGTATGCCTCCAGTTTCATACGGTGAGCTCTGCAAGCTAATCTCACTTATACATGACAATCCATGCTTATCTCCCACTAATCCTCGCATCCTCCCACTAATCCTCTCATCCTACCCCTAATCCCCCACCTTGGCTATAAATAGAGGGGCAAGGGCCTCCTCTCAAAGCCACCCAAGCCATTTCATGGCAACTCTCCTCCCCCACACACACGCCCACTCCACTTCCCACACAAGCACACACTAGCACAAGGATCATTCGGTCGTTCTTCGATCGTTCGTCCACCTATTCTTAGTTTATTCGTTCGTTCATCCGATCGTTCGATAGTTCGTCCGATAGTTCATGGTTCGTTCGTCCGTTCGTTCGATCGTTCGTTCATTCGTTCGTCCAAATAATCATTGTTTAGTCGTTATGCTGCCTAAATTCTGATCGTTCCTTCATTCGATCGTTCATCATTCATTCATAGTTCCTATTCATCGTTCATCGTTCGTTCATAGTCCCTATTCATCGTTCGTCCAGATAATCTTTGTCCAGCCGTTATGTTGCCGAAATTCCGATCGTTCGTTCGTCCGATCATTCGATCGTTCATCCATTCGTTCATAGTTCCTATTCATCGTTCATCGTTCGTTCATACGAACTATTCACATCACTATTCATCGTCGTTACTATTCATCATTATTACTATTCACATACATTATTCATCATCGTTACTATCCATCGTCGTTACTATTTATCGATGATATCTATTATTACTTTTTCGTCGTTACTATTCATCGTCACTATTCATCGTTACTATTCATCGATCATCCAATCACCCCAAATTTCAACTAATCACCCATCATGCTGTTCAGTCCATCTAAGAACAGCCAGACCAATATTCTAGTCATACGAACTCCAGTGACTGTGATTTTCCTTCCAGTAGGAACTTTCCATCTGATCACCCATCCCAGGTTTCTCCAAGTTGAGCACGCTTAACTTTGAGATTCCTTCGAACCAGGCTTCCAAACTCAGATTCCAATAATTCTTGTTTCTAAATTCTTATCAAACTATTCCCTATCCAACCATGTCATTCCTTAAGCATGGTCCATATTCCAGAAAACTCCCAAAATACTCTTGTCCCGTATTCTGCCTATAATTTCCCTATTCTGGCTGTCAGACGATTCATTCGTCACTATTCTCACCAACAGTGAACTTCACTGTGCTACACCACATACACCTAGCTATAAATACACCTCGCTACCCTCTCCCTCTCCACACACTCAACACCCTCAACCGAGGCAAACACCCCACCCACTCAGTTACTCCGCTCTGCCGGCTACGCGCATAGTGTCGCTTCGCCTCCAATCCACCCTCCTGGTAAGCACCTCCACTCCACCACCAGTAATATCACAACACCACATGACACAGATTCTGCTCAAGACTCTACCCATCCAAATATTGCTATTCTGACCACTATACTAAATATTTGTTGGTATACTTGCTGGTTTGTATGTTTTCTTGTTCATGTTGCATAGTTATCGGAGCGTTCATGCCGTCTCGTGGAGGCCAGATCTGCAAGTCTACGCCAGGCGGTGGAGCCAGAAGCCTGTTCGCGAGCCCTCCCCCCTTCACTGGATAAGCACGACAAGCTCACTGGATCCCTTTGATGCATAAATTACCTATGTTTTTCAACCACAACCCTCAGCCTGTTATTTTATGCATGATATGATTTTGAGACAAGTTATTGTGGCCACCCAGCCGCTTGCCACAATCAATCTTTATACTCCTTGACATATTTGTTACAATTGATTTGAGAAAAGGTGTGAGTTTTCAAAAGAAAATGTTTTCCAAAATGATTATGATGAAGGGTTGTCACCCTTATCACCTTTTGAATGGGATGATCAGGGACTCCCTGGTTTAGGGGAGGGCCTCAGGTGTTGGCTCAGCCGGGTTAGGTGTGAGCAGAAGGATTATCCCCTCATATAAGGACCGGTTTGTCATCCTTCACTACCTGTACTCATGACAAGTACAACCACTCGAGACTGTATGGGCAGTCACTCAATCTGAACTCGTACGGTCCAAACCCTAGGGTTATGATGGCTGGGGAGCACCGAGAGGATAAGGAGGCAGAATGTTTTGTTCGGTTTGGACATGGCGGTGGCCTGACTCCTTCCGGTATAACCGTTAAGGCAAGGACATGCAAGGAAAGAAAGAGATTCGGCATTCGGATCTCCCGACAGTGAGATTGCAAAAACCGGACTAGTGGGTAAAGTGTACACACTAGGTAAAGTGTACACCTCTATGCAGAGTTCAAACCTATTCGAATAGTTCGTGTCCACTAGAATGGACGAGTCTGGTGTGGTATGACAATTAGTGTTTTGTTTTCCAAAAATTATTTTGAAAAGTGGTTTTTAAAAGGTCTGGCCGTTGAGCCGTGAGCTATGGTGGACAGGAAGTCCAGTAGCCATTTTTTTGAAAAAGAAAACTAGTGGGAAACTGCTGAGATACCTAGATGGTTTAGTCCAGGGGATTTTGTTCTAATATTGAAAAACTTCCTGCTCCTTTGGGAGAGGATGCGCTTTGAAAAATACAAAATGTTTTACAAAACAACCCTACGTCAAATATTGTTGTTTCTGCAAAATATCCTCAGCTCCACATATTCCATGCATTATATCTGATTTCCCTATTCCGCGGGTGAAGATGGGCTATTGAGTACGTAAGTACTCACCCTTGCTTATTTGTTGTTTATCAGAGAAGGTAATCGCTGATCGGATAAGAGTTACGCCTATTCCCAATCTTGCTTGTGGCTGTTGGACCGCTGATTTGCTTCGCTGCGTATATCAGGCTGCTTCAGCCCCACTCTGATGATATGTCCTGAGTTGTGGACCAACTCTTAAAGTTGTTCACCACCTTTATAGGTTTGTCTCGTTGAAACAGATCTAGAACTATCTGTTGTATAAATGTGTTTACTAGCCTCCTGTCGGCGTTTCGGACCCGGGGGGTCCCTGGACCGACGAGTGAAATTGTCGCTGCGTGCCCCTGCCCAGATGGGTTGGCGTGGGATGGAACACAAGAGGTGGGGCAAGCCTTGTATTATCCTGCACCAGGGGTGCCGCTCGTAGTAGGGGTTACAAGCACGTCGCGAGAGGGAGAGAGAGAGGGAGCCTGTTCGTTCGCTCCTTCCCCGCGCGAACCCCCCTCCAGGATGGCCCTGGACCTCCCTTTTATAGACGCAAGGAGAGGGTCTAGACGTACAATGGGGGGTGTAGCTATGCTCTAACGTGTCCGGCAGAGAAATGCCTAAGCCCTGTGTACATGCCAACGTGGCTGTCGGGGGAGAGCTTGAGCCCTATATACGTGATAGCGTGGCCGTCGGAGAAGCGCCTGAGCCCTGTAGGAGCACAGCTGGCAGTGCGGCAAGGATCCTGCTGACGTCTCCTTGCTGCCGTAAGGGGCTGAGAGCCACCAGCGTCATGGTTACACGCGGGGCACCATCATTACCCGTCGCCGGGGTAAGCCAGATGGGACGCCGGTCTTGTTCCTTGTAGCCTGAGCTGGCTAGGGATAGGGTAATGATGTATCCCCTGTTGGCGCGGTCGGTCCGAGCCCAAGGTCGGGCGAGGTGGAGACTTCTCTTGAGGCCGAGGCCGAGGTCGGGCGAGGACGCGATTCCTCCGGAGACCGTGGTCGAGGCCGAGTCTGGGGGTCAGGCGAGGCGGAGACCTCCTCCCGAGGCCGGAGCCTGAGGTCGGGCGAGGCGGAGCTTCCAGTTGCGCCCGAGGCCGAACTCGATGGTTGATCGTGACTTGTTGTCAGTTTTCGCCTGGGTGGTTGGCACGACAGTCGGAGCGGGGTGAGCGGCGCTATTTTCCCGTCATATTGGATAGTAAAAAAGAGGGGCGAAGTGACTGCGGTCACTTCGGCCTAGCCGACTGAGGCGCGTGTGTCAGGATACGGCGTCAGGCGTCCCCTGCATTGAATGCGCCTGCGAAGCGGTCGGTTGGTGAGGCGGTCTGGCCAAGGTTGCTTCACAACGAAGCCTGCCCGAGCCGGGCTTCGGGAGAGCCGAGGGGGTGCCCGCTGCCTGAGGCGGCCCTCGGGCGAGGCGTGAACTCGTCTGAAACTACTGCTCCAGCCTGAGGCTAGGCTCGGGCGAGGTCGCGTCCCTTGGGTAGACGAAGCCTTGACTTGAACTGCGCCCGTCAGTTGGTCTAAGGGTGTTTACCAGCCGTGATTAGGAGTGTTGGGGGTACCCCTTATTATGGTACCCGACAGTAGCCCCTGAGCCTCGAAGGAAGTGTTGGTACTCGCTTGGAGGCTTTTGCCGCATTTTTGGTGAGGGGACCGACCTTTCTCGGTTTTGCTTTGTTCTGGTGGGTGCGCGCGAGCGCACCCGCCGGGTGTAGCCCCCGAGGCCTCGAAGGAGTGGTTTGACTCCTCTGAGGTCTTAATGCTTTTCGTGGTGCCTCGGCCGGTCTGATCATTCCCACATGCGGCCTGGCCGTAGCCCAGGTGCATGGTCAGGTTCCAAGTTATCAAGCTGGTTTGTTGACGCTGTCAACAGTTTGGTCGTAGCCGGGTGCGAGAGCAGCCCCTGAGCCTCTGCACGGAGCGAGAGGACGATCAAGGACTTTCCCGACTTTTATCATACGCCCCTGCGTCGCCTTTCCGCAAGGAGGGGGGAAGCGCCATGTTGCCCTCGGAGGGCGCCGAACATGGTGTTTTCAGTGAGCTGCTAACAGGTGATCCAAGTGGATGCCCGTGCCCCGTTCGTTAGGGGTCGGCTGGTGGCCCAGAGGCACGCTCCAAAAGTACCTGCGGGTGATTCGCCGGACCCGGACCCCTTCGACAGGGTCCGAGGGCTCGATGCCTCCCTCCGGTGGGATTCCGTTACAAATTGTTCACGCCGGTCTCGGAAATGTCCTAGGGTACCTCGGGAGTGTAGCCTGAGCCTCGGCCATGTATCGTACATACCCAGAGTCATCCCTCACTCTGCGTGCTCTAGGGCGACTGTCGAACCCTTCCGAGGGGCCAGCCTTCGAACCCCTGATCAGTAATGGGCGCGAAGCCCGAGCGCTCTGGGGCGGCTGTCGAACCCTTCTGAGGGGCCAGCCTTCGAACCCCTGATCAGTAATGGGCTTGAAGCCCGAGTGCTCTGGGGCGGCTGTTGAAACCCTTCCGAGGGGCCAACCTTCGAACCCCTGATCAGTAGGAGGGCTTGGGGCCCGCTTCCTTCACCGAGAAGGATCCTTTCCACAACATCCCCTTTCCCGGTCCATGTAGCAAGAGAGAGAGAGAGGAGGAGGAGGGGAAGGATATGAATTTAAATAAGGAGGCGCACCTTTTTGATGTGGTCGTCATGGCGGAGGTGAAACGACGCCCGCCTCACCTACCAGAGGTGTCGCTTGCTCCGCCGGGGAGTTAATGCGACGGGACGGGCGATTCGCGTGGCGCCCGTTGCGCGTGCGAGCTATTTGAGGAACGGAAAGATCGTTTTACCTTCGAGTTTTGAATTCTGCGGCGAGTTCGGGCGAAGTTTTGAACGGTTCTCGGTCGGGCCTTTATATACTCGGAAGGGGGGCTGGCAGTGGTTCGTCACTCTACCATTTGCGCCTGCCTTCTGCTCTGGTTTTCGCAACCTAAGAGAATAGCCAGGGAAAAGGAAACCGCGCACCTCATCCCCTCCGCCTCCACCACCTCCGTTCGGTGATGGCTGACAGGGTGACCGTTGTCCCGCCGCGCGACCCGTGGCCCTCCTCCACCGTCGTCGCGAAGGATCTGGAGGCCCTCGACACCGATGGTCTGCTCCGTCCCCTCTTTGGTGGGGCGCAGCCGGAGTGGATGGCCCCGAGCGAGGTTGTCCCTTCCCTGCCGCCGGGGTACGTGGTTAGCTTCATCCCCTTCCATGAGCGGGGGTTTGGAGTGCCAGCGAGCCGCTTGGAGTTCATTATCCCGCGGGCCCCCTGGTGTGGAGGTTGTTCATACCCGCGGGAATGGAACCGGATGAAGCGTCCCGGTCCTTTGGGACTCAAATGTGATACAATTACTAGTCTCAGGAGGCTAGTAAACACATTTATACATCAGATGATTCCAGATCTACTTAAACGAGACAAACCTATAAAGGTGGCGAACAACTTTAAGAGTTGGTCCACAACTCGGGACATATCATCCGAGTGGGGCTGAAGCAGCCCGATATACGCAGTGAAGCAATTCAGCGGTCCAACAGCCACCGGCAAGGTTGGGAACAGTCGTAACTCTTACCCGATCTCCTTTTTCTGAAAAAACAACAAATAAGCAAGGGTGAGTACAAACGTACTCAGCAGCCCACCTTCACCCGCGGAATGGGGAAATCAGATATAATGCATGGAATATGTGGAGCTCAGGATATTTTGCAGAAACAACAATATTTTATGCAGAGTTGTTTTGAAAAACATTTTGTATTTTTGCAAAGCGCATCCTCTCCAAAAGGAGCAGGGAGTTTTTCAGTATTATAACAAAATCCCCTGGACTAAACCATCCAGGTATCTCAGCAGTTCCCACTGGTTTTCATTTTCAAAAATAGCTACCGGACTTCCCGTCCACCATAGCTCACGGCTCAACCGCCGAACCTTTTTTTAAAAACCACTTTTCAAAAGCATCTCCTTTTTTGGAAAACAAAACATTAATTGCCATACCATACCAGACTCGTCCATTCCTGTGGACACAGACTATTCGAATAGGTTTTCAAACTCTGCGCAGAGGTGTACACTTTACCCACTAGTTCGGCTCTGCGATCCCATGGCCAATGAGACCCGAATCCGACTCTCTTTCTTTCCCCGCACGTCCTAACCTTAACGGTTATCCGGAAGGAGTCAGGCCACCACCATGTCCAAACCAGACAAAACTTTCCCCCTCCTTATCCTCCCGGTGCTCCCCAGCCTTCATAACCCTGGGGTTGGACCGTACGAGTTCAGATTGAGTGACTGCCCACACAGTCTCGAGTGGTTGTACTATTAAAGAGTACAGGTAGTGAAGATGACAAACCGGTCCTTATATGAGGGGACAATCCTTCTGCTCACGCCTAAACCAGCTGAGCCAACACCTTAGGCCCTCCCCTAAACCAGGGAGTCCCTGATTATCCCACTCACAAGGTGATAAGGGTGAAAACCCTTCATCACACGCATTTTGAAAAGCATTTTCTTTTGAAAACTCACACATGTTCTCAAATCATTTGGAACATATATATCAGGGATTGATTGCGGCAAGCGGCTGGGTGGCCATAATAACTTGTCTCAAAATCATATCATGCCTAAAATAACAGGCTGAGGGTTGTGGTTGAAAAATCATAGGTAATTTATGCATCAAAGGGATCCAGTGAGATTGCCGTGCTTATTCGGCGAAGGGGGAAGGGGAGCTCGCAGAACTGGCTTCTAGCTCCACTGCCTGGCGTAGACTTGCAGATCTGGCCTCCACGAGACGGCACGAACGCTCCGATAACTATGCAACATGAACAAGCAAACATACAAACCAGCAAGTATACTAACAAATATTTAGTATAGTGGTCAGAATAGCGATATATGGATGGGTAGAGTCTTGAGTAGAATCTGTGTCATGTGGTGTTGTGATATTACTGGTGGTGGAGCGAAGGTGCTTACTAGGAGGGTGGACTGGAGGCGAAGCGACACTATGCGTGTAGCCGGTAGAGCAGAGTAACTGAGTGGGTGGGGTGTTTGCCTTGGCTGAGGGTGTTGAGTGTGTGTGGAGAGGGAGAGGGTAGCTGGGTGTATTTATAGCTGAGTGTAGGTGGTGTAGCACAGTGAGGTTCACTGTTGGCGAGAATAGTGACGAATGAATCGTCTGACTTAGTATGAACAGGAGAGTTATAGGCAGAATATGGGACAAGAGTATTTTGGGAGTTTTCTGGAATATGGACCATGCTTAAGGGATGACATGGTTGGATAGGGAATATTTTGATAAGAATTTAGAAATGAGAATTATTGGAATATGAGTTTGGGAGCCTGGTTCGAAGGAATCTCAAAGTTAAGCGTGCTCAACTTGGAGAAACCAGGGATGGGTGACCAGATGGGAAGTTCCCACTGGAAGGGAAATCACAGTCACCGGAGTTCGTATGACTGGAATATGGGTCTGGCTGGTCTTAGGTGGACTGGACAGCATGATGTATGAGTAGTTGAAATTTGGGGTGATCGGCTAATCGATGAATAGTAATGCTGAATAGTAACGATGAATAGTGACGACGAAAAAGTTACTAGATATCATCGGTGAGTAGTAACGATGATGAATAGTATATGTGAATAGTAACGATGAATTGTAACGACGAATAGTAATGGTGAATAGTGATAGTGAATAGTTCGTATGAACGAACGATGAACGATGAATAGGAACTATGAACGAACGGACGAACGATCGAATGATCGGACGAACGAACGATCAGAATTTCGGTAGCATAACGGCAGGAAAAGATTATTTGGACGAACGAACGAACGAACGATCGAATGATCGGACGAACGAACGATCGGAATTTCGGCAGCATAACGGCAGGACAAAGATTATCTGGAAGAACGATGAATAGGGACTATGAACGAACGATGAACGATGAATAGGGACTATGAACGAACGATGAACGATGAATAGGGAACTATGAACGAACGATGAATGATCGAATGATCGAACGAACGAACGATCGGAATTTCGGCAGCATAACGGCAGGACATAGATTATCTGGAAGAACGATGAATAGAGACTATGAACGAATGATGAACGATGAATAGGGACTATGAACGAACGATGAACGATCGAATGATCGAACAAACGAATAATCGGAATTTCGGCAGCATAACGGCAGGAAAAAGATTATTTGGACGAACGAACGGACGAACGATCGAACGATCGGACGAACGGACGAACGAACCATGAACGATCGGACGAATGATCGAACGATCGGACGAACGAACGAACAAACTAAGAACAGGGGGACGAACGATCGAAGAACGATCGAACGATCCTTGTGCTAGTGTGTGCTTGTGTGGAACATGGAGTGGGTGTGTGTGTGGGGGGGGGAAGTGAGTTGCCATGAAATGGCTTGGGGTGGGATGAGAGGAGGCCCTTGCCCCTCTATTTATAGCCATGGTGGGGGGATTAGGGGGAGGGATGAGAGGATTAGTGGGAGGATGAGATGATTAGTGGGAGATTAGCATGGATTTGTCTTGTATGAGTGTAATTAGCTTGTAGAGCTCACCGTATGACACTGGAGGCATACGTATACGTATGGGCATGAGGAAAGTTATGAAGAAAATATTTGTAGGGACTTGAAAAATGATTCTGAAGGTATTTCTCAAGAGGAAAATATCTGGAGATATATCGGTGGAATATTTGGGCAGTATTTATGGAAAGAACTTGAAGGGGATCACTAGGGAAATATCTGGGCAGTATTTTTGGAAACAATTTGAGAGGGATAACTGGGGAAATATTTGTAGGATATTTTGAGGAGGATTTTGGAGAGAATATAGACCACTATATTTTATTTGTTGATATCAACTCGCAAACAAACATTTTGAAATGAAATTTGAAATTCATTTTGAATTTAGAGTGAGTTTGAGAAAATTTCAAGATTTGAATTTTTGGGATGCTACAAATCTACCCCACTTAAAATGAATCTCGTCCTCGAGATTCGGCTTAGAAGGGTTATGGGTATAGCTTTACTTCAGCTACATATCTTCACTTTGCAACTCTTCGAGGAGATGGAACTTCAACAAAATCTGGCCCTTGCGGAGCGTCCGGCTACTGATTGCAAACGCTGATTCTAGCTACTCAAAGATCATCTTCAGGCTTCTAGGTTTCGCTTGGCAGCTAGCTTATTGAAGAAGCATCGATGCCAACACGCAAACCTTTCTCTTGCGAACTTCCACATGGATTCCTTCCTTGATTGGTCTTCTCGTGCTTCATCAACAAAACTTGGGTGACCACTTCTCATCCAGAAACTTATATGCTTTGATGATCTGGTCCTCCACAAGCTTGCTACAGGCCTTCTTCTTTTTTTCTCCATAGCAGGAACCTTACTGGAACACTACCCCACTTAAAAAGAATGAGGGTAGATCTCTTGAATCTTGGGGATTTGAACTCCTTGAAGTACCTCATAACAAGGGTGTTACAGGGCCTTCTTCTGCTACTGCTGCTTGAGCAGGCTGCGGAGAAATGACTGACACAGGGTTGATTCTGGGACAACCTTCTTATCTTTTCTTCACTATCTTCTTTTCACTTCTCACTTCTCACTTTTCACTGCCTCTTTCTTTCTCTTTGCTCTTCCCACTCGAGGATTCTATCAAATAGTATTACTATCATACACTGGAGGAAACCAAAGACTATGAACCATGTGCAACAGTCTTCAACCCAAGAATTACCAAGCATTGTGATCTCAGGGGTGAGGGAGTGGAAAATGGAGTTGCTTGCGATTTGGTAGAGGGGGTTTTATCTAGAGTGTTTTGCTTGGGATGGGTACTGAGGGAGCTGGTGGGGGGGGGTTTATAGGCGAGCGTTGGTGTTCGGTTGCGGAGTAGTGGTGATGGAGTAGGTGCTACGTGGCAATAGGTGCGACGGAGAGGAAGGGGGGCCTGGTGCCGGCGATGATGGCGGCGGTGGGTGCGCTATAAAGGGGGGTGGGCAGCGGTAGTGTGCTGCAAAGGGGGCATGGGCGGCGGTGCTAGTGCGCATGGAGGCGGGCACGCATGCGGGGGCACGGGTGAGTGGTGGGGTCGATGACCCTGATGTTTGTGGTCTCTGGTTCCAAGAATCTTTGCCTCTCTGTATGGTAATAACTCCTTTTATCCTCTTTTCCTGTTTACTTTGACTCAGGGGCAGTGCTTTGATTCTCACGGTCGGTCCTTTTGACTGAGCAGCTGGACAGGTTCCTTCTGTAGCTTATTCCAGGCTTCAAGGGTAAGCTTCTCGGTATCTTCTTGGGTCAGGTGCTTTTCTCTTGAGATGGGTTAAGATGAGAATGGAAGCATAAGTTGAGGATTAGCTCTAATTTGTTATCTATGTTTTTAGAGAAAACCTTTCTTAAAAATAAAGAAAAACACAAGCTCAACCATGATAAGCACAAACAAATCAAATGTTTTGAATAAGGGAAGAATAGAGTTTTTCCAAAGCACGGTCTACTTAGATTCGGGGGCTAAGCATAACTACTATTGCTCGGCTCCTGAACTGAGAACTATGCTAAATGCGACTTATAAGTACTAACGTTAAGGCATCACATATGCACACGAAAGGGGAGAAAACATCAAGCAAAATTCATTTTGAAATGCCCTAGGGGGCCACATAATTAGAGTTTTTCAAAACACGAGACTACACGATTACCTCTCATACATGCAGGGCTCTAGCCAAAGTGAAGAAAAACTTCACTACCCAATGCATGCAGAGGACTGGGCATAACTAACTTCAGACTAGGCAGCTTCTCTTCTGGCAAGGCTAGCGCACAACTTCAATCTGAGATATCTCCTAGATGGGTCAAGAGGGAACTGATGTTGATGACTTCTTCTGGCGGTGACTGAGATGGCAACACTGGGTCAAACTCTTCTTCAAGCGGGACAGGCTCTTGTAGCTCCTCAGAGGGCGGCGGTGCTGGCGGGGTGCTTGCAGCTTCTTCCTTGACTTCAAGGGATGGTGCTGGAATCTTCTTCATGGTGAGGGGCTCAAACAACTCCGGCGGGGGATCTTGGGAGGATTCAGGGTGCTCTTGCCTATCCATAGCCTGAGGGAAGACTGTAATTCCTTCCAAGACTATGGCACCTTCTGGGAGTTCCCAAGTCTTCTTTTCTCCTCTAATAGAGACCGGGTGACCTTCAAGAATCTGGGGGTCTTCAGCTCTGATGGGTTGAACAGGGTTGGATGAAGCGGGCTCTTGGATCCGCAGGGCTCTACGTTGGTTATGGGTTACCAAGTAGGCCTCCATCAACTTCTGGACATGCTCATCCTTGGCTTGCTTCAGGGCTTCAACAGCAATGACTTCACGACTCTCCAAGGCAGTTGCACGGGCTTGAGCTGTGGTGAGATCCACATGCAGCTGACGGTTGCGCTTCTCTGCATCTTCTGCTCGGGAATCATCTGACGGTGGTGCCGAGCCAAGAAATCATACTGGGCATCCAGGGTGAGCAGGTAGGCAGTGAGGTACACGACTGAGGGGTCGTCCTCAAGCAGATGGTGACCTTCCAATGCACACATCCTGGCCATCCAAACGGGATGGTCTCTCTGAAAGGGTGGAAAGAATCTGAGCGGGGTGTTGGCCACTTCTTCTTCATAGATCTGACACAGGGCCCTCAATGCCTTGCGGGCGATGACTTGGCAGGTGTCTTTGAATCTGTGCCCAGCAGCAGTGACACTCCATTCCACATGGTGCGGACTGGATCCAATGTATACAGTCACGACACACTTCTCTATGCCATGCTCGACGAATTCACGACCATCATACCCTGGCTGGCTCCTGATTCTGAGGCGAACTGTGCATGCTCTCAGCAACTTGGGGAAACCATCTTCATTCTGGCAAAAGCTGGTTTGGAAGCGAACCTCCATCTGACTTCTGAGAGAAGGAAAGGGGAAAGCATTTTTGAAATGAAGGGATGAGAGCAAGAATTTTTTTTGAAAATAGTTTGGACTCAAAAACTTTTGGATCAGGCTAAGGGTTACGTCCTGCGGCCAACCTAACAGCTCTGATACCACCTGAAGCGTCCCGGTGCTCTTGGACTCAAATGTGATACAATTACTAGTCCCAGGAGACTAGTAAACACATTTATACATTAGATGATTCTAGATCTGCTTAAACGAGACAAACCTATAAAGGTGGCGAACAACTTTAAGAGTTGGTCCACAACTCGGGACATATCATCAAAGTGGGGCTGAAGCAGCCCGATATACACAGTGAAGCAATTCAGCGGTCCAACAGCCACAGGCAAGGTTGGGAACAGTCGTAACTCTTACCCGATCTCCTTTTTCTGAAAAAACAACAAATAAGCAAGGGTGAGTACAAACGTACTCAGCAGCCCACCTTCACCCGCGGAATGGGGAAATCAGATATAATGCATGGAATATGTGGAGCTCAGGATATTTTACAGAAACAACAATATTTTATGCAGAGTTGTTTTGAAAAACATTTTGTATTTTTGCAAAGCGCATCCTCTCCAAAAGGAGCAGGGAGTTTTTTAGTATTATAACAAAATCCCCTGGACTAAACCATCCAGGTATCTCAGCAGTTCCCACTGGTTTTCATTTTCAAAAACAGCTACCGGACTTCCCGTCCACCATAGCTCATGGCTCAACCGCCAAACCTTTTTTTAAAAACCACTTTTCAAAAGGATCTCCTTTTTTGGAAAACAAAACATTAATTGCCATACCATACCAGACTCGTCCATTCCTGTGGACACAGACTATTCGAATAGGTTTTCAAACTCTGCGCAGAGGTGTACACTTTACCCACTAGTTCGGCTCTGCGATCCCATGGCCAATGAGACCCAAATCCGACTCTCTTTCTTTCCCCGCACGTCCTAACCTTAACGGTTATCCGGAAGGAGTCAGGCCACCACCATGTCCAAACCGGACAAAACTTTCCCCCTCCTTATCCTCCCGGTGCTCCCCAGCCTTCATAACCCTGGGGTTGAACCGTACGAGTTCAGATTGAGTGACTGCCCACACAGTCTCGAGTGGTTGTACTATTAAAGAGTACATGTAGTGAATATGACAAACCGGTCCTTATATGAGGGGACAATCCTTCTGCTCACGCCTAAACCAGCTGAGCCAACACCTTAGGCCCTCCCCTAAACCAGGGAGTCCCTGATTATCCCACTCACAAGGTGATAAGGGTGAAAACCCTTCATCACACGCATTTTGAAAAGCATTTTCTTTTGAAAACTCACACATGTTCTCAAATCATTTGGAACATATATATCAGGGATTGATTGCGGCAAGCGGCTGGGTGGCCATAATAACTTGTCTCAAAATCATATCATGCCTAAAATAACAGGCTGAGGGTTGTGGTTGAAAAATCATAGGTAATTTATGCATCAAAGGGATCCAGTGAGATTGTCGTGCTTATTCGGCGAAGGGGGAAGGGGAGCTCGCAGAACTGGCTTCTAGCTCCACTGCCTGGCGTAGACTTGCGGATCTGGCCTCCACGAGACGGCACGAACGCTCCGATAACTATGCAACATGAACAAGCAAACATACAAACCAGCAAGTATACTAACAAATATTTAGTATAGTGGTCAGAATAGCGATATATGGATGGGTAGAGTCTTGAGTAGAATCTGTGTCATGTGGTGTTGTGATATTACTGGTGGTGGAGCGAAGGTGCTTACTAGGAGGGTGGACTGGAGGCGAAGCGACACTATGCGTGTAGCCGGTAGAGCAGAGTAACTGAGTGGGTGGGGTGTTTGCCTTGGCTGAGGGTGTTGAGTGTGTGTGGAGAGGGAGAGGGTAGCTGGGTGTATTTATAGCTGAGTGTAGGTGGTGTAGCACAGTGAGGTTCACTGTTGGCGAGAATAGTGACGAATGAATCGTCTGACTTAGTATGAACAGGAGAGTTATAGGCAGAATATGGGACAAGAGTATTTTGGGAGTTTTCTGGAATATGGACCATGCTTAAGGGATGACATGGTTGGATAGGGAATATTTTGATAAGAATTTAGAAATGAGAATTATTGGAATATGAGTTTGGGAGCCTGGTTCGAAGGAATCTCAAAGTTAAGCGTGCTCAACTTGGAGAAACCAGGGATGGGTGACCAGATGGGAAGTTCCCACTGGAAGGGAAATCACAGTCACCGGAGTTCGTATGACTGGAATATGGGTCTGGCTGGTCTTAGGTGGACTGGACAGCATGATGTATGAGTAGTTGAAATTTGGGGTGATCGGCTAATCGATGAATAGTAATGCTGAATAGTAACGATGAATAGTGACGACGAAAAAGTTACTAGATATCATCGGTGAGTAGTAACGATGATGAATAGTATATGTGAATAGTAACGATGAATTGTAACGACGAATAGTAATGGTGAATAGTGATAGTGAATAGTTCGTATGAACGAACGATGAACGATGAATAGGAACTATGAACGAACGGACGAACGATCGAATGATCGGACGAACGAACGATCAGAATTTCGGTAGCATAACGGCAGGAAAAGATTATTTGGACGAACGAACGAACGAACGATCGAATGATCGGACGAACGAACGATCGGAATTTCGGCAGCATAACGGCAGGACAAAGATTATCTGGAAGAACGATGAATAGGGACTATGAACGAACGATGAACGATGAATAGGGACTATGAACGAACGATGAACGATGAATAGGGAACTATGAACGAACGATGAATGATCGAATGATCGAACGAACGAACGATCGGAATTTCGGCAGCATAACGGCAGGACATAGATTATCTGGAAGAACGATGAATAGAGACTATGAACGAATGATGAACGATGAATAGGGACTATGAACGAACGATGAACGATCGAATGATCGAACAAACGAATAATCGGAATTTCGGCAGCATAACGGCAGGAAAAAGATTATTTGGACGAACGAACGGACGAACGATCGAACGATCGGACGAACGGACGAACGAACCATGAACGATCGGACGAATGATCGAACGATCGGACGAACGAACGAACAAACTAAGAACAGGGGGACGAACAATCGAACGATCCTTGTGCTAGTGTGTGCTTGTGTGGAACATGGAGTGGGTGTGTGTGTGGGGGGGGGGAAGTGAGTTGCCATGAAATGGCTTGGGGTGGGATGAGAGGAGGCCCTTGCCCCTCTATTTATAGCCATGGTGGGGGGATTAGGGGGAGGGATGAGAGGATTAGTGGGAGGATGAGATGATTAGTGGGAGATTAGCATGGATTTGTCTTGTATGAGTGTAATTAGCTTGTAGAGCTCACCGTATGACACTGGAGGCATACGTATACGTATGGGCATGAGGAAAGTTATGAAGAAAATATTTGTAGGGACTTGAAAAATGATTCTGAAGGTATTTCTCAAGAGGAAAATATCTGGAGATATATCGGTGGAATATTTGGGCAGTATTTATGGAAAGAACTTGAAGGGGATCACTAGGGAAATATCTGGGCAGTATTTTTGGAAACAATTTGAGAGGGATAACTGGGGAAATATTTGTAGGATATTTTGAGGAGGATTTTGGAGAGAATATAGACCACTATATTTTATTTGTTGATATCAACTCGCAAACAAACATTTTGAAATGAAATTTGAAATTCATTTTGAATTTAGAGTGAGTTTGAGAAAATTTCAAGATTTGAATTTTTGGGATGCTACAAATCTACCCCACTTAAAATGAATCTCGTCCTCGAGATTCGGCTTAGAAGGGTTATGGGTATAGCTTTACTTCAGCTACATATCTTCACTTTGCAACTCTTCGAGGAGATGGAACTTCAACAAAATCTGGCCCTTGCGGAGCGTCCGGCTACTGATTGCAAACGCTGATTCTGGCTACTCAAAGATCATCTTCAGGCTTCTAGGTTTCGCTTGGCAGCTAGCTTATTGAAGAAGCATCGATGCCAACACGCAAACCTTTCTCTTGCGAACTTCCACATGGATTCCTTCCTTGATTGGTCTTCTCGTGCTTCATCAACAAAACTTGGGTGACCACTTCTCATCCAGAAACTTATATGCTTTGATGATCTGGTCCTCCACAAGCTTGCTACAGGCCTTCTTCTTTTTTTCTCCATAGCAGGAACCTTACTGGAACACTACCCCACTTAAAAAGAATGAGGGTAGATCTCTTGAATCTTGGGGATTTGAACTCCTTGAAGTACCTCATAACAAGGGTGTTACAGGGCCTTCTTCTGCTGCTGCTGCTTGAGCAGGCTGCGGAGAAATGACTGACACAGGGTTGATTCTGGGACAACCTTCTTATCTTTTCTTCACTATCTTCTTTTCACTTCTCACTTCTCACTTTTCACTGCCTCTTTCTTTCTCTTTGCTCTTCCCACTCGAGGATTCTATCAAATAGTATTACTATCATACACTGGAGGAAACCAAAGACTATGAACCATGTGCAACAGTCTTCAACCCAAGAATTACCAAGCATTGTGATCTCAGGGGTGAGGGAGTGGAAAATGGAGTTGCTTGCGATTTGGTAGAGGGGGTTTTATCTAGAGTGTTTTGCTTGGGATGGGTACTGAGGGAGCTGGTGGGGGGGGGTTTATAGGCGAGCGTTGGTGTTCGGTTGCGGAGTAGTGGTGATGGAGTAGGTGCTACGTGGCAATAGGTGCGACGGAGAGGAAGGGGGGCCTGGTGCCGGCGATGATGGCGGCGGTGGGTGCGCTATAAAGGGGGGTGGGCAGCGGTAGTGTGCTGCAAAGGGGGCATGGGCGGCGGTGCTAGTGCGCATGGAGGCGGGCACGCATGCGGGGGCACGGGTGAGTGGTGGGGTCGATGACCCTGATGTTTGTGGTCTCTGGTTCCAAGAATCTTTGCCTCTCTGTATGGTAATAACTATGCAACATGAACAAGCAAACATACAAACCAGCAAGTATACTAACAAATATTTAGTATAGTGGTCAGAATAGCGATATATGGATGGGTAGAGTCTTGAGTAGAATCTGTGTCATGTGGTGTTGTGATATTACTGGTGGTGGAGCGAAGGTGCTTACTAGGAGGGTGGACTGGAGGCGAAGCGACACTATGCGTGTAGCCGGTAGAGCAGAGTAACTGAGTGGGTGGGGTGTTTGCCTTGGCTGAGGGTGTTGAGTGTGTGTGGAGAGGGAGAGGGTAGCTGGGTGTATTTATAGCTGAGTGTAGGTGGTGTAGCACAGTGAGGTTCACTGTTGGCGAGAATAGTGACGAATGAATCGTCTGACTTAGTATGAACAGGAGAGTTATAGGCAGAATATGGGACAAGAGTATTTTGGGAGTTTTCTGGAATATGGACCATGCTTAAGGGATGACATGGTTGGATAGGGAATATTTTGATAAGAATTTAGAAACGAGAATTATTGGAATCTGAGTTTGGGAGCCTGGTTCGAAGGAATCTCAAAGTTAATCGTGCTCAACTTGGAGAAACCTGGGATGGGTGACCAGATGGGAAGTTCCCACTGGAAGGGAAATCACAGTCACCGGAGTTCGTACGACTGGAATATGGGTCTGGCTGGTCTTAGGTGGACTGGACAGGATGATGTATGAGTAGTTGAAATTTGGGGTGATCGGCTAATCGATGAATAGTAACGCTGAATAGTAACGGCGAAAAAGTTACTAGATATCATCGATGAGTAGTAACGATGATGAATAGTAACGATGACGAATAGTATATGTGAATAGTAACGATGAATAGTAACGACAAATAGTAATGGTGAATAGTGATAGTGAATAGTTCGTATGAACGAACGATGAACGATGAATAGGAACTATGAACGAACGGACGAACGATCGAATGATCGGACGAACGAACGATCGGAATTTCGGCGGCATAACGGCAGGAAAAGATTATTTGGACGAACGAATGGACGAACGATCGAATGATCGGACGAACGAACGATCGGAATTTCGGCAGCATAACGGCAGGACAAAGATTATCTGGAAGAACGATGAATAGGGACTATGAACGAACGATGAACGATGAATAGGGACTATGAACGAATGATGAACGATGAATAGGGAACTATGAACGAACAATGAACGATCGAATGATCGAACAAACGAACGATCGGAATTTCGGCAGCATAACGGCAGGACAAAGATTATCTGGAAGAACGATGAATAGAGACTATGAACGAATGATGAACGATGAATAGGGACTATGAACGAACGATGAACGATCGAATGATCGAACAAACGAACGATCGGAATTTCGGCAGCATAACGGTAGGAAAAAGATTATTTGGACGAATGAACGGACGAACGATCGAACGAACGGACGAACGAACCATGAACGATCGAACGAACGATCGAACGATCGGACGAACGAACGAACAAACTAAGAACAGGGGGACGAACAATCGAACGATCCTTGTGCTAGTGTGTGCTTGTGTGGAACATGGAGTGGGTGTGTGTGTGGGGGGGGGAAGAGAGTTGCCATGAAATGGCTTGGGGTGGGATGAGAGGAGGCCCTTGCCCCTCTATTTATAGCCATGGTGGGGGGATTAGGGGGAGGGATGAGAGGATTAGTGGGAGGATGAGATGATTAGTGGGAGATTAGCATGGATTTGTCTTGTATGAGTGTAATTAGCTTGTAGAGCTCACCGTATGACACTGGAGGCATACGTATACGTATGGGCATGAGGAAAGTTATGAAGAAAATATTTGTAGGGACTTGAAAAATGATTCTGAAGGTATTTCTCAAGAGGAAAATATCTGGAGATATATCGGTGGAATATTTGGGCAGTATTTATGGAAAGAACTTGAAGGGGATCACTAGGGAAATATTTGGGCAGTATTTTTGGAAACAATTTGAGAGGGATCACTGGGGAAATATTTGTAGGATATTTTGAGGAGGATTTTGGAGAGAATATAGACCACTATATTTTATTTGTTGATATCAACTCGCAAACAAACATTTTGAAATGAAATTTGAAATTCATTTTGAATTTAGAGCGAGTTTGAGAAAATTTCAAGATTTGAATTTTTGGGATGCTACACCGGAGTCCCGTTTGTAAGGGGATATACTGGGTTTTTGCCGGAGCAAAATGTAACCGCTTCAAGGACTTAGACATTTGTCGTAGGTCGGGAGAACCGCCGAGGGTTCTGCCGACGTCTAAGTCTGTGTAGCATAGTTACCCCAAGTATATGTGTTTGTTCTTTGTGGCTGTCAAGGCCTGAACATTTGGGTATTCAAGTATAAAGCTGTGTTTCTTCCTCATTCCGAGCACTGGGACTTGCCTGTTGGCTAGCTGAACCACTTAACCGAGCGTGAGTTGCCTTTCACGGAAGGTGACGAGTGAGGTATCCGTATCCCAGAGGCGTAGGAGTCCCTCGGCTCAGTCGGCCTTGCCGCTCTAGGCCTCTCTTGCTCAGTTTTTAGAACCCTTGGCTGCTCTGCGATGAGTCGGAGCCGGAGGCAGCGGTGTTGGCGCGGACAGAGGCGGAGTCGGCTCGAAAAGAGACTTCGTCGGCCCGGGAGCTGGCGGCTTCCCAGGCCAAGGAAGATGTGGCAGCAGCGGCTGGAGCTTGGCCAAGACATCTGCGGGCGCGGTGCTGGCGTCCTCCCTTGGGTGGAGGTCCTTTCACCCGGGTCGCCGTTCGAGGTCGGGCCAGGTTCCGCCGAGGTTGGAAACAACGCCGAGGGTGCTGCTGCTCCTCCTGCCGATGCCTAAACCTGCAGGAACAGTTTGTCTGTAGCATGCGCATGTTTTTCGCGGCCGCCGAGGCCTAAACACTTTATCGTCATGTTAAAAAGCTGCGTTTTCTTTCCTCTCGTTTCGAGCATCACGACTTGTCTGTCAGTGGCAAAATCGTCTATCCAAGCGAGAGTTACTTTTTGCGGAAGGTGATGAGTGAGGTATCCGTATCCTGGAGGCATAGGAGTTCCTCGGCTCGGTCGGCCTTGCCGCTTACATGCACTCTCATTTGGTCGTAGGATTCCGTTATCGATACAGTCGAGAAGGCATGAAAGTCGTTTTCTACCCGAGTGTTTGGACTTGTTCGGTAGCAGGATCACTTATCTGAGCGTGAGTTACTTCTTGCGGAAGGTGATGAGTGAGGTATCCGTATCCCGGAGGCGTAGGAGTTCCTCGGCTCGGTCGGCCTTGCCGCTTACGTGTACTCCAGTCGTTTTCAGGATCCCGCTATCGATACAGAAGTCGAAAGCACGAAGGTCGTTTTGGTAGAAAAATTTTTCCGAGGAAAGTTTTGACGCAGAGGGGGTTCCCCCCCTTCTAGCCCCCGAGGGAGGGTCGAGCTTTGCTGAGGCAAGGCCGACCCTTCCTTGACGGTTAGACTTTGTGTATGTAAAGAAAACGAGGTACATGAACGACTAAAAACATCTTAAGGGTAGAAGCGACGTAGCTGTTGGATGTTCCAAGCGTTGCTGTAGACCTCGCCTTGGTCGTTGGCTAGCTTGTATGTTCCAGGCTTCAAGATCTTGGCGATGATGAATGGCCCTTCCTAGGGAGGAGTGAGCTTGTGGCACCCTCGGGCGTCCTGTCGCAGACGAAGCACCAAGTCTCCCACTTGGAAGCCTCGGGGCCGAACGCTTTGGGCGTGGTAGCGTCGCAGCGACTTCTGGTATCGTGCCGAATGTAGTAAGGCAACGTCCTGAGCCTCTTCGAGCTGGTCCAGCGAGTCCTCTCGGCTGATCTGGTTGCTTCGATCGTCTTACGCCCTGGTCCTCGGGGAGCCGTATTCTAAGTCCATGGGGAGGACGGCCAAGGCCCCATAGACTAGAAAAAACGGCGAGAAACCCGTGGCTCGGCTCGGCTCGGCGTCGTTCTCGGACTCTAGACTACCGAGGGTAGTTCTTTCATCCACCACTTGCCGAACTTGTTGAGGTTGTTGTAAATCCTCGGTTTGAGTCCCTGCAAAATCATACCGTTGGCACGCTCCACCTGCCCATTCGTCATGGGCTGGGCTACGGCGGCCCAGTCCACACGGATGTGGTGGTCGTCACAGAAGTCCAGGAACTTTTTTCTGGTGAACTGCGTGCCATTGTCGGTGATGATGGAGTTTGGGACCCCGAATCGATGGATGATGTTGGTGAAGAACGCCACCGCCTGCTCGGACCTGATGCTGGTCAAGGGTCAGACCTCGATCCACTTGGAGAATTTGTCGATGGCGACCAGCAGGTGCGAGAAGCCCCCGGGTGCCTTCTGCAAGGGACCGACAAGGTCTAGACCCCACACAGCAAACGACCAGGTGATGGGTATCGTCTGCAGGGCCTGAGCGGGCAGGCGTGTCTGCTTTGCGTAGGATTGACACCCCCGGCAGGAGCGAACAATCCTAGTGGCGTCGGCCACCGCGGTTGGCCAGTAGAAACCTTGTCGGACGACATTCCCCACGAGGGCTCAAGGTGCTGCATGGTGGCCGCAAGCCCCTGAGTGTATTTCTTGCAACAACTCTTGTCCTTGTGCGATGGATATGCATCGTTGGAGGATGCCCGAGGGGCTACGGTAATAGAGCTCCTTTTCATCACCCAGCAAGACGAACGACTTGGCGTGCCGAGCCAGTCGCCGAGCTTTGGCCTTGTCGAGGGGAAGCTCTCCTCAGAGGAGATATTCCAGGTACGGGGTCTGCCAGTTCAGATCTGGTGTGACCCCATTCTATTCCCCCTCGATGGTCAAGGCCTCCTCCTCGATGGCCGAGGGTACCTCGGGCTCGGCCAAGGCCTCCTCGGGCTCGGGCGAGGGTACCTCGGGCTAGGCCGAGGCTTCTTTGGGCTCGGGCGTATCGTCGATCTTGATGGATGGTTGATGTAGGTCTCTAGAGAAGACGTCCAGGGGAACCGTCATCCGCCCCGAGGCTATCTTCGCCAGCTCATCCGTAGTCTTGTTGTACCGTCTGGCGATGTGGTTGAGCTCCAGCCCGTAGAACTTGTCTTCTAGGCGCCGGACTTCATCGCAGTAGGCCTCCATCCTCCGGTCGTGGCAGTGGGAGTTCTTCATGAGTTGGTCGATGACAAGCTGCGAGTCGCCACGAGTGTCGAGGCGCCAGACCCCTAGCTTGACGGCAATGCGGAGCCTGTTAACCAGAGCCTCGTACTCGGCCACGTTGTTTGATGCCGGAAAATGGAGGCGTATGACGTAGCGAAGATGCTTTCCGAGGGGTGAAACGAAGAGCACGCCAGCGCCTGCTCCTGTTTTCATGAGTGACCCATCGAAGTACATGGTCCAAAGCTCGGGTTGGATTGGAGTTGTTGGTAACTGGGTGTCAGTCCACTCAGCCAGGATGTCTGCCAAGACCTGGGATTTTATGGCCTTCCGAGGGGCGAATGATAGTGTTTCGCCCATGAGTTCCACCGCCCACTTTGCTATCCTACCCGAGGCCTCACAGCACTGGATGATCTCCCCCAGGGGGAAGGATGACACCATAGTCACCGGATGAGACTCGAAGTAGTTTCGCAACTTTTGCCGTGTCAGAATCACTGCGTAGAGCAGCTTCTGGATCTGTGGGTAGCAGACTTTGGTCTCGGAAAGCACTTCGCTGATGAAGTAGACTGGCCTCTGGACGAGCAGTGCATGCCCTTCTTCCCGTCTCTCGACTACGATCACGGCGCTGACCACCTGAGTGGTTGCGGCTATGTAGATCAAGAGGGCTTCTCCTGCAGTGGGGGGCACCAGGATGGGTGAGTTTGTAAGGAGCACCTTAAGGTTTCCGAGGGCTTCCTCGGCCTCGGGGGTCCAAGTGAAGCACTCGGTCTTCCTTAAGAGGCGGTACAGGGGCAATCCTTTTTCGCCAAGGCATGAGATGAAACGGCCCAGAGCCACAAGGCATCCCATGACCCTCTGTACTCCTTTCAAATCTTTTATCGGTCCCATGTTGGTGATGGCCGCGATTTTCTCCGGATTGGCCTCGATACCCCGCTCGGAGACGATGAATCCTAGGAGCATGCCTCGGGGGACTCTGAAGACACACTTCTTGGGATTGAGTTTCACGCCTTTCGCTCTCAGACACTTGAATGTTGTTTCAAGGTCAGAGAGGAGGTCGGAGGCTTTCTTCGTCTTGACAACAATGTCATCGACGTAAGCCTCGACCGTTCTGCCGATGTGTTCTCCGAACACATGGTTCATGCACCTCTGGTAGGTGGCGCCTACATTCCTCAAACCAAATGGCATTGTAGTGTAACAGTACATGCCAAAAGGTGTGATAAAAGAAGTCGCGAGCTGGTCAGACTCTTTCATCTTGATTTGGTGATAGCCTGAGTAGGCATCGAGGAATGACAGGGTTTCGCACCCAGTAGTGGAGTCCACAATTTGATCGATGCGAGATAGAGGGTAGGGAACTTTCGGACATGCTTTGTTTAGACCAGTGTAGTCTACACACATCCTCCATTTCCCATCCTTCTTCCTTACAAGAACATGGTTAGCTAACCATTCGGGATGGAATACCTCTTTGATGAACCCTGCCACTAGTAGCTTGTGGATCTCCTCGCCTATGGCCCTGCGCTTTTCTTCGTCAAAACGGTGCAGGGTTTGCTTCACGGGTCGGGCTCCAGCTCTGATGTCCAGTGAGTGCTCGACGACATCCCTTGGTATGCCTAGCATGTCCGAGGGACTCTATGCAAAAACTTCAGCGTTCGCGCGGAGAAAGTCGACGAGCACTGCTTCCTATTTGGGGTCGAGCTCGGAGCCGACCCAGACTTTCTTGCCGGCGTCGTTGCTGGGGCCGAGAGAGACGGACTTGACCGCCTCGACTGGTTCGAAGTTGCCGGCGTGTCGCTTCACGTCGGGTGCATCCTTGGAGAGGCATTCCAGGTCGGCGATGAGGGCCTCGGACTCGACGAGGGCCTCAGCATACTCCACGCACTCCACGTCGCATTCGTATGCGTGGCGGTACGTGGATCCGACGGTGATGATCCCGTTCGGGCCCGGCATCTTGAGCTTGAGGTAGGTGTGGTTGGGGACGGCCATGAACTTGGCATAGCATGGTCTTCCCAACACCGCGTGGTAGGTCCCTCGGAACCCAACCACCTCGAAGGTGAGGGTTTCCTTTCGGAAGTTGGAGGGAGTCTCGAAGCAGACGGGTAAGTCGATCCGCCCGAGGGGGATGATACGCTTTCCAGGTGCGATCCCGTGAAAGGGTGCCGCACCGGCCCGGACCTCGGACCGATCAACCCCCAAGAGTTCTAGGGTCTCGGCGTAGATGATGTTAAGGCTGCTGCCTCCGTCCATGAGGACATTGGAGAGCCTAACGTTGCCGATGATCGGATCGACGACGAGCGGGTACCTCCCTAGGCTTGGCACGAAGTCGGGGTGGTCACCTTAGTCGAAGGTGATAGGCTTGTCGGACCAGTCTAGGTAGACTGGCGCCACCACCTTCACCAAGCAGACCTCCCGACGCTCCTACTTGCGGTGCTGAGCCGAGGCGTTCGCCACCTGCCCGCCGTAGATCATGAAGCAGTTGTGGACCTCTAGGAACTCTTCTCCCTTGTCGCTCCCCTTCTTGTTGTTGTCATGGCCTTTGCTATCTTCCGCCGGGGGCCCGGCCTTGTGGAAGTAGCGCCGGAGCATGACACATTCTTCGAGGGTGTGCTTGACGGGACCTAGTGATAGGGGCACGGCTCTCTGAGCATCTTGTCAAACGCGCCGGCCCCTCTAGGGGGCTTCCAAGGGTTCCTGTGCTCGGCCGCAGCGACGAGATTCGCGTCAGCGGCGTCGCGCTTCACTTGCGACTTGTTTTTGGCCTTTTTCTTCGTGCTCCGCTGGGCGGACGCCTCGGGGGCATCTTTCTTCGGTTCTCCCTGAGGCTGCTTGTCTTTCCGGAAGATGGCTTCGACCGCCTCTTGACCTGAGGCGAACTTGGTGGCGACGTCCATCATTTCGCTCGCCTTGGTGGGAGTATTGCGCCCCAGTTTGCTCACCAGGTCTCGGCAAGTGGTGCCGGCAAGGAAAGCCCCGATGACATCCGAGTCCGTAACGTTGGGCAGCTCGGTGCGCTGCATCGAAAACCGCCACATGTACTCTCAGAGGGACTCCCCTGGCTGCTGGCGGTAGATTCGGAGATCCCACGAGTTCCCAAGGCGCACGTACATGCCTTGGAAGTTTCTCGCGAAAGCCTTGACCAGATCGTCCCAGTCGTAGATCTGCGCAGGAGGCAGATGCTCCAGCCAGGCTCGGGCGGCGTCGGAGAGGAAAAGGGGTAGATTACGGATGATGAGGTTGTCATCATCCGCCCCTCCCAACTGGCATGCCAGTCGGTAGTCCGCGAGCCACAGCTCCGGCCTCGTCTCCCCCGAGTACTTGGTGATGGTAGTCGGGGCTCAGAAACAGGCAGGGAACGGCGCTCGTCGTATGGCCCGGCTGAAGACTCGCGGACCGGGCGGCTCGAGCGAAGGACTCCGATCCTCCTCGCTGTCACAGCGTCCCTCGCGCCTAGGATGATAGCCTCGGTGCACCTTCTCCTCGAGGCGGGCTCGATGGTCGAGATGGTGGTGCTCGTTGCCGAGGCGATCCCGGGCGGCGGGTGTCTCGTCCCGCGTGCACTCGGGATGGACCGAGGCCTCCCGCATGCGTCGGGTGGACGTCGCGTGATGCTCCGAGGGGTCAGCTCGCCTCCGGGAGGCGGAGCTCTCGGCTCGTCGAATTGCGGCGCCTTCCAGGAGATCCTTGAGTTCGCCCTGGATACGTTGTCCCTCGGTGGTGGATGGCTCCGGCATGGCTCGAAGTAGCATCGCCGCTGCAGCTAGGTCCTGGCCGGACCCGCTGACTGCTGGGGGAAGCGCTGCCCTGGCATTGTCGACGATGCGGCGCTGGATGTCCCGGGCCTTATGACAGGCTCCTCCGGCGAGTGTTCGGCCTGCCCACTCCTGTTCGATGTTCTGTCATAGCTACACAAGCCGGCCTGCTTCCCCATCGACCCAGGCCTGCATCTCACGGATTTGCTCGAGCTGTGTGTCCTGACCCCCTGCAGGGACTGGGACCACAGCTAGCTCCCGCGGGATGTCAACGCGAGATGCGGGCCCAGGGGGATCGTCAACCTCCGGCATACCGAGGTGGTTGCCTTCGTTGTGATCTCCCTGATCGACGTGGAAACATTCGCGACTTGGGCCGTAACCCTCGTTGTCAAGGTCGTGGCCATCGTCAGAACAACCGGAGAGGCAGTGGTCACATGCGAACATGAAGTCCCGCGTGGCACCGGGATCATCGAGGCCGGAGAAATCCCAACCGAAGTCGGGGCCATCCTCTTCCTCGGAACCCGCCGGTCCGAAGGTTGAGACGGCTGTCAGTCGGTCCCAGGTCAACCACATATGGTACCCCGAAAGGTTTGGATACGCCTTTACGAAGGCGCTCACCGTAGCGGGGTCGCCAGGTGGATCGAAGCTGAATCGAAAGGGTACAGGATGGAAAACGGACGGTACCTCTTGGTCGATGGACGGTGGTGAAGTCGCGTCGGGGGTGGAGCACACCGTCATCTCAGGTACGAGGGTAACGCCCAGCAGATCCTTTGCGAGGGTGCTGGCGTCATCAGTTCGCTTGGGGTTGACACGTTGCGGGGAAGTGACACCCGCCGTCGTCTCAGGTGCGAGGACATTGCCCGACATGTCCCATGGGGGAGTGCCGGCGTCGTCGACTCGCTCTGGTGCGACAGCCGACAAGGTGCCGCCTCATGCGTGGCCATGGTTGCCCCGTCTCCGCCTCCTCCGGCGAGGAGGGTGGCGGAGACGACAGGAGTGCTCCTCTTCTACCGCGGGGAGACACTGTCGCCGAGCTCGCCGCCGCCAGGCGAGTCGAAAACCTTCGTTGTCATCGCGCCACGAGGGGAGGAGTACCATGTCGTAGCTGCCATCGAGGGACATGAACTCGAGACTCCCGAAGCGGAGCACCGTCCCGGGCTGAAGAGGTTGCTGAAGACTCCCCATCTGGAACACAACGAGAAGGCATTCGTTAACACGCAGCAGGCCCCTACCTGGCGCGCCAACTGTCGGCGTTTCGGACCCGGGGGGTCCCTGGACCGACGAGTGAAATTGTCGCTGCGTGCCCCTGCCCAGATGGGTTGGCGCGGGATGGAACACAAGAGGTGGGGCAAGCCTTGTATTATCCTGCACCAGGGGTGCCGCTCGTAGTAGGGGTTACAAGCACGTCGCGAGAGGGAGAGAGAGAGAGGGAGCCTGTTCGTTCGCTCCTTCCCCCGCACGAACCCCCCTCCAGGATGGCCCTGGACCTCCCTTTTATAGACGCAAGGAGAGGGTCTAGATGTACAATGGGGGTGTAGCTATGCGCTAACGTGTCCGACAAAGAAATGCCTAAGCCCTGTGTACATGCCAACGTGGCTGTCGGGGGAGAGTTGAGCCCTGTATACGTGATAGCGTGGCCGTTGGAGAAGCGCCTGAGCCCTGTAGGAGCACAGCTGCAAGTGCGGCAAGGATCCTGCTGACGTCTCCTTGCTACCGTAAGGGGCTGAGAGCCACCGACGTCATGGTTGCACGCGGGGCACCATCATTACCCGTCACCGGGGTAAGCCAGATGGGACGCCGGTCTTGTTCCTTGTAGCCTGAGCTGGCTAGGGATAGGGTAATGATGTATCCCCTGTTGGCGCGGTCGGTCCGAGCCCAAGGTCGGGCGAGGTGGAGACTTCTCTTGAGGCCAAGGCCGAGGTCGGGCGAGGACGCGATTCCTCCCGAGACCGAGGTCGAGGCCGAGTCTGGGGGTCAGGCGAGGCGGAGACCTCCTCCCGAGGCCGGAGCCTGAGGTCGGGCGAGGCGGAGCTTCCTGGTGCGCCCGAGGCCGAACTTGGTGGTTGATCGTGACTTGTTGTCAGTTTTCGCCTGGGTGGTTAGCACGACAGTCGGAGCGGGGCGAGCGGCGCTGTTTTCCCGTCATATCGGACAGTAAAAAAGAGGGGCGAAGTGACTGCGGTCACTTCGGCCTGGCCGACTGAGACGCGTGTGTCAGGATACGACGTTAGGCGTCCCCTACATTGAATGCGCCTGCGAAGCGGTCGGTTGGTGAGGCGGTCTGACCAAGGTTGCTTCACAACGAAGCCTGCCCGAGCCGGGCTTCGGGAGAGCCAAGGGGGTGCCCGCTGCCTAAGGCGGCCCTCGGGCGAGGCGTGAACTCGTCTAGGACTACTGCTCCAGCCCGAGGCTGGGCTCGGGCGAGGTCGCGTCCCTTAGGTAGATGAAGCCTTGACTTGAACCGCGCCCGTCAGTTGGTCTGAGGGTGTTTACCAGCCGTGATTAGGAGTGTTGGGGGTACCCCTAATTATGGTACCCGACACCTCCTAGGACTAGTAATTGTATCACATTTGAGTCCCAGAGGATTGAGGCGCTTCACTGAAGGACTCCTAGGTCCTGGTGCTGAACAGTGGCGCAACTGCTGGGTCCCTCTGAGCTGGCAACCAAAAATCCACGGGTACATGTCTGAACCGATATACAGGGATGAAAACGGGACAGATACAGCCGGATACAGGGTCATCCCATATCCTACCCTAATGTGTTTCTTTCGGATATGGGACCGGATACGGGTAGTTAAGATTCGGGACGGATACAGAACGGGACCGAATAATAATCTGGACGGGTAAAAAACGGGTAACGGATACTACTCGGGTAGGTTCCGGATAATTACCGGGTAGTTCGTCTGATGATATTAATTGTCCAACCATCCAACAAATACATAAGTGAAAGTTGCCTAGAGGGGGGTGAATAGGCAAGTTAAAACTTTTTCAACAAAACTAGAAACGAACTGGGTAAAACTAGTTCAACCGGTGTCAAAATCGGTTCAACCGGTTTGCACGAGCTCAACTAAAGAATGAGATATAAAACTGAATTGATCTCGAAATCCACCCAGTTAACTTTGGAAATGAGATGTTCTAAATGATCCACAGGGTTCAAGGTAGTAGATCTGAGAAGGGCACTTCTCAAAATCCACACACCAAAAAGATATAAACAAATCTTTCACGGAATGGTGAGAGAACGAAAAACACAAACAAACACAATGAGCAAGAACACAAGAGACACAAGATTTATCCCGAGGTTTGGTCACACCACCAAGGTGCCCTACTTCCTCGTTGAGGCGCCCACAAAGAGCCGGGTCTCTTTCAACCCTAATCCTCCCTTTGCCGACCACAAAGGTCAAGCTCACACACTAATCTTTGCTCAAACGAGCGGGTAATACAAACTTTCTTGTGGTCTTCCACAAGATTTGGAGACTCACAAGAGACACCAAGTCGTCTAGGAGCTAGAAGCTCCAAGAGTAATGAATCCACAAAGAACTCGATGTAGTACCAAAGCTCGAATGAAGAAGAGCAAGAGAGATTTGGAGATGAAGCACAAAAATCGCAGCTCTCAAACTCACTCAAAGATTTCTCTCCAAAGATTTGAAATGGGAGAGGCAAGAGATGTGTGAGAGAGAGTGGGAGGTGTTCTTCAAGTTAGAAATGGAGTTTGGGTCGTGCTCTTATGTGGGGAGAGAGGTAGGAGTGAGTATACATAGGTGGGGCTTCAAAACTAGCCGTTGGGCTGATTTTGGCTGTGGAGGACTGGTTGAACCGCCCCTAGGACCGGTTCAACCGCCTGGGGCAGGCTGACAGTCAGTCTGCCAATCAGGAGGTCAGACCGGTCAGGTGACCCTGACACCGGTTGAACCTCCCCTAGGACCAGTTCAACCGGTATTGACCAGTGAGGTCCAGGGAAAAAACCCCAGCTGAACTTTTCTTGGACCCTGGTTGAACCTCTTTGGACCCCGGTTGAACTTGCCCTGGACCCCGGTTGAACCTGCCTGGACCCTAGTTGAAGTTGTAGTTCAGCTGGAGTTGAGAAAGTTCAACTCAGCTAAAGTTCAGCTCAGCTGCAGCTGAAGAAGCTCAACTCAGCTGAAGTTCAGCTCAGCTGAAAAGCTCAGCTGCAGCTAAAGAAGCTCAACTCAGCTGCAGCTGAAGAAGCTCAACTCAGCTAAAGTTCAGCTCAGCTGAAAAGCTCAGCTACAGTTGAAGAAGTTCAGCTGCTTTTCAACAAGAACACTCTAGGTTTCTCAAACCTAACCATGGTCTACCATAGAATGTTAAAGAGATTTTTTATTTTCAAAAATAGCTTTTGAATATAGAGGTTTGAGCTTTGGCAAACACCAACCTTCTTTTTGGATCCCCTTTATAGTACGACGATTCCTATACTCAAATTAAATAAAATTAATTAAGTAAACTCCTTGAGTCATTGGTGTCTCATGTGTGATTTCTCCATGGCGTTGCTTCATAAGGATCACAAATATCTTTATCTCACCTTTTGAAGCAAGCACAAATCAAACCCTGTGACTTGTACCATATCACCATATATGAGTTCAAATCATGGTTTCAAGTCACCTTACTGATGCATCAACATGTTATAACTCTTCATAGCTGATTAGTTCATCGACTTAGTGCAAGTACTCTCTTCTTCACCTTAGCCATGGTACCTCGGTCTACAAGCCGTCGCTTGGCCTTCACCTTCGCTTAGTTCCTCGAAGCCCTTTCCTTGCTATCTTCACCCTATCAAGCCATTCTTGAGTCACATCCTATTGAGCATCCATTGAGAGAATCATTTCTTCAATATTGTGAACCTTGCTTGAATGTCTTCTAGATATAACTGTTAAGATTAATCAAGCTTTAGTTTGATTCTCATAGAAGCATATATGGACTGATAGTAATATGGTCAAGCCAATTCACGATTCCTCATATCTTATTCACTTTGGCTTGACCAATCCTCTTAATCACTTCATCCTCTATTCTAATCATATGTATGTAGTGATTTCTCAGGTCTTGTCCATATATTCAAACCAATATAGAGATCATATTATATCCATTTGCATTGTCTCATTGGTTATTTAACCTTGTGTTGAACCTTTGTTCACTGATCATTATATACTATTCAAGTATGTTCATCATACTGAATTTCCCTTTCAACACTTAGCAAACTCGTTAGACCTTTAAATGTGTTGTTATCCAAATCACCAAAACTCACAAAAGGGATGAATGCACTTTCAATAAGTTAAGCAATACATAATCATGTATATGATAGATCAAATGTAAGAAAGGAAACCGATAAAATTGATATCATGTAGTTCAAAGTTAATTATCAAAAGGACATTGTAGAACTAACACCGCAATATTTAAAATTCATAAAATATTCTAGTTTCATTCAAAAATTGCAAATAAGTTATAAAAACTAATAAACATTTTATACGAAGATAACTCAAGTCCTCATGAAAATGATAAAGTAAAGTATTGATTATGTTGAAACATGGATACTTACACTGATTTCACTTGTAACTCATACAAATAAGTGAAAGTGAAATGGAAGAAACACGAGCATCTTATAGATCTTATGATCCAAATATTTTTAATGGTTATATATGGACATATGTTGTGTCTCCATAAAATTTCACGATTTTTTGAGGCTATTTATGTATTATTAATTTTTTGTCATAGAAAATCATCAAAATACAATTAAATCCTTAAAATATTGTGGTATCGACCAAAAAATACAAATAAGTTACTAATACTAATAAATAGTCTATAAAAAGATAACCTTAAGTTCCCACGTGGAGATAACTTAAGCCTCCACATAAAAATGGTAAAGTCTATTAATTTGATATAAATTTGAACATTATTTCAATGATTTTGGTCTAAAGATATGTTTAAACAAAAAATTAATGTATTACAAACTTATAGATCTCTTCAAGCTCTACAATTTTCATATAAACTTTATCTTCGTCCGATTTCATATGTAAAAGTTATGATTTTATAACTATATTGTGCAGAAAAAGAAAAAACGGGTACCCGAATTCCGGGTACCCGTATCGGACCCGAATATCCGGGTATTTTCTGGGTAGTTCTCGCTCCGTATCCGACCCGAATTCGAAGCTACAGTATCCGGGTATTACCCGTGTCCGTCCCGAATAAAAAACTACCTGAATCCGTATCCGAAAAATGGGTATTTGCACTACCCGTATCCGGTACCCGACATGTATACCCGTCCTGTTTTTACCCCTAGGAAGGAGTGGAGCGAGCAATGGAGGAGAGAGTCTGAGACCCGAGGCGACGGGCTTGGAAGGCAATCTAATCAGAAGAAATCTGCAACTGACCTCCCTGCTCTGCCTGATCTGCTGCGACAAGCGCTGCATGAGCGGCTCTGTCCAGACGCCTCTTCTTTCTGCCCTCTTGCTGCTCAAGGTAGACAGTCTTGCCCTTGACTTGTCTGAAGGGGTGAGGAGGGTCCTCATCATCTCCTCCCCTTGACGGTGTGACATTCTTCGTCCTCACCATCCTAAACTGACTGCTGCAAGATAAGGAGAAAAGATAAGCAAGGAGGGTCCTTGCTAGCCATCCTCCGCCTCTTATGTTCTGTGATCTTCTTTTTCCCCTACGGCGAGAATGTGGTGTCACCACTGTCATTCGTTCCACGCCCCTATCGCTAGTCGTTCAGAGGGACGAGTTCATGCACCTAGGCCACACAATCCAGCAGCTTGCTACCACTTCTAATTAGTCGTCTTGGTTGTCGCAACTAGGAGACGGACCTGAGGTGTTCCTGCTTGTCGTGACAATGTACTCCCTGAACTAGTTTAGGGTTGAGTCACAGGGTTTAAGGACTTCTGCCTTAGTGCATGTTGCCAAGCAGCAGTTTGACTCTATAATTGTGCATGCTTGTTGGAGTAGGCATTTACCATCCAAATGTGTTGTGTGCTGGAGAGTGGGGAGTTGTGCTAGTTCAATCTGGACACACGACAAGGTGGAAGGATAAAAATTGATGTTGGCAACAAGGATGACACTAGGGAGTAGCTAAGCTATGACGATGGGGCACAACTAAGGATGATAATAGTTGCAAGGTCAAATCCTTTTTCGATCGACTTAAGAATTGGGGGTCGTGGTCAATACAAGGTTTTAAGAAGAATTGGGATGCTAGGACTGCTTGAAACTAACCATTTTGCTGAGGCACATCAGTATCTTGCATTCTTTAGGGGTTGGTTTGATCATTTCCATTTCTCAGTGGTGGCGTTACTTGATTCTCCTTGATCCGAGACAACAATTGACACTTGTGTTGGTGTGGCAGCACGAGCTTGAGAGTCCTAGTAATGTTGCTATGTTTCGGCTATTTTCTATGATAGGTCATCACTGCAGCTACAGCAGCAGACTAATGAAAGATATATTCTCAATGCTTGTTTTAAGAGATGAAAATGTTGAAAGCTCTCTTGTGGGTTTTGGTGGTTTGGATGACAACCCAATTATAGGACTAACAAGTGTGCTAAGTGTTGAACAGGTACTTAATGCAAAGCTAACAGGGTTCAACACAAGTGAACAAGTGTGATGGTCCAAAGGCTAGATTATCTCTAGATAATGGACATCACAAGTAAGATGGACATTGCTTAAGTGAGACTCGGTGTGCATAACTCAGAGACAACCGATCAAGCCATGGATGGAGGCAAGAAGAGCTTCGAGGTACCGAGTGCACGGGAGAAGGTCAAGGAGACTAGGAACCCAAAGCCAGGGGTGAAGAAGAAGACTTGCAAAGTCAAGGTTGATCGAGGTAAGAAGAGTTATGGTGCATCAAGGATCACTACATAAGGACATGACTTACAACCAATGAGGTAACATCTACAGTTATGTGGTGTAAGTCATAAGGCTCAAGATCAAGCTCGAGAAGTGAACAAGGGAGTTGGAGCTCAGATGTCAATCTAGATCAAGTCAAGTTGACTTGATGGTTTAGAGTCCAACATCGACCTCAAACATGCCAAATTGGGTAAAACAATGAAAAAGGTTAAGTATGTAAGGTTTGAGTGTTCAACCATGTTGCATACACCTCTTACTACAAGTTTGGTGCTTTGGTTTGCTCTCTAACTCTTTCTGTAAAGAAAGTGTCATTTTGAGCTCTACTTGAGGAGAAACAGAAAAGTTAGGAGAAGAACAAGAAAGAGGTAAGTTTCTAGGACTAAATCAATTGGATTATACTCTAAATGTGTTTGTTTAAGTCTCAGGAAAATCCTCCCAAAAGTTGAAGTCAAACGGAGAAAGAATGGAGGAAAAAGCATTTAGTGTGTTGTTGGCTAGTGCACAGGACAGTGAATAGTAACTGTCCGGTGCACAGGATAGTGAATAGTAACATGTCCGGTGCACATGACAGTGAATAGTAACCTGTCCGGTGCACAGGACAGTGAATAGTTACTCTGTCCGGTGCATAGGACAATGAATAGTAACCTGTCCGGTGCACAGGAAAGTGAATTGTTACTCTGTCCAGTGCACAGGACAGTGAATAGTAACCTGTCCGGTGCACCAACGGCTAGCTCTTCCAGAGAGGAAACTGTCAATCAGATCTGTTACTGTTCACTGTCTGGTGTGCACCAGACAGTCCGGTGCACCCACAACCAGTGAAGGCTGGGAGCTTTCAAATGAAGCTCCAACGGCTCCTAGGCCCTTTGGGACTATAAAAGGTACCCCTAGGCGCCTCCAACATGTACACAAGAGCAGCCAACAAGTGCATACATCATTTGTATCAATTCTCTCTCTCCCTCTCTTGTGTATCTCTCTAGTTTGTGTAGAGGCGAAGTTATAAGCCTTTAGAGAGAGGGGAAGTGCTACTGAGAGCTAGAGCAGAATCTTGAGCGCATTGTTACCCTACTGGAGTGCTGTCATGAAGATTGTAAGCAGCCACAACATCGTTGTAATTGATATCAACATAGTGGAAGGCTCTATCTGTCGCACTGACAGATCTGAGCAAACGGAGGAAGGAGTTGAAATAGACTCCAAGCCAAGGTGTGGCTAACTCCAACTATGACTAGACAAGCATTTCAGGCTTGGCCGAACCTCGGGATAAATCCCTGTGTCTATGTGCTCTGCTTATGTTGTATGATGTTTCTCTATCCTATTTGTTGTTTATACTTGCACTTCAATATTTATATGTGATACAAGCTATCTTCGAAGTGCAGGGTATTTTAAGACAGGAACTTCAATTCTGCTGCAACCTACTCAAAGGGTTTTTCATTCCACTGCGATCCAGCCTTTGAGTAGAGTAAGAATTTCTAGTTTTTACAGTGATAATTATTATTCGCCTATTCAACCCCCTCTCTAGGCGACATCCAGATCCTGTTCTCGGGCATAGGGAACTTTCAAATGCTTCATAGCAGAGTAAGAATTCCATCGTTGGATACTATTTGCTTCCAAATGACCTCTCAATTTTAGAGACGTCATTTGCTGGCTTTGCTTTGGTCTGCTTGACAACATTGGGGAAACTGTAGATGCAAAGGTACTATGCATCGGCAGATTCACATGATGATATATCATGTGATGAATCACAACATACAACCAGGGATATAGTTTAATGAAGTTGCATTTCCTATCTATATATCTTGAAGGCAATATGCGCAATGCATTGGTAAAGCATGGTTCTAGGATTAATAAAGATATGGGCCAAATTATTGTTAGTGAAGTTGTGTTGGAATATGCAAAAGGTAACTCTAGTTCATTACCTCAACCAGTTTCAAATTTTCTATGCAATGTTAGTATTCACATGAACATTTTTGAAAATTCTTATTAGAGAATATTGAATGGCCTGCCATCATACATCCTACATGTCACCTTCTCCAAGTACAAAGACATGCTAGCATGCAACACAGAAAAAACCTTATGTGAACATTTAGATGTTCCTACCTGTTTGACGAACACGAAACTTAGACCTTTCTTGTTGGCAAAACTTTTTTTCTCGAACGCGCAGGAGAGCTACGCATCATTATATTAAGAGAAGGAAAAGTCCAAAATGGACCATGATACAAAGCCCAACAAGGCAAAAAAATAGAAAAAACTTAGACCAAAGAACAGTAGCAAACACTATTGCTTCATCCTCTTCTGAAGTTGATAGAAAAAGAAGAGGTAGCAACCAACCATCAGGCCTGCCCAAGCTACCATAGCTCTAAGCACTAAGATTACCCCCAACCATATTAAAGGCAACATGAAGGCCAAGACTCTCTAGATGGTTTGTACCAGCCCTACTCCAACACATCACCTCATCCAAAAATAGTCTTTGAACTATGCTCATGGAAGGATTTAATCCATAAAAAATAGCCCTATTACGATGAAGCCATAAACACCAAGCCCCAGAATCATGACTCTATTAACACCCTTTATCATTCTTTTGTGCACTTTTCTATGCACATTACCCCACCACACAACAAAGAAGATCTCATCACTATCTGGAATGAGAGGCCCATCCTCAAGGGTGAAAAGATACCATGCCAAAACTATCTGGCAAAATTGCAAGTACATAAGAGGTGTTGGCTAGTTTCATGCTCTTGATCACATAAAGGGCATACCACCGAGTGCGGTAATCCTTTTCTTTGAAGCCTGTCAGCAGTCCAACACTTATTCCTTATTGCCAACCAAAGAAAAAATTTGCATTTTTAAGAAAGCCCACTGTCGGTGTTTAGGACCCGACCACGCACCCGAGGTTACTCCTCAAGGTGCTTTTGGGTAGGACGGCGTTGTTGACTGTAGCTCGATGGTTCATGCTAGGCGCACGAGAGACAGTAGGCAATTTATATAGGTTCAGGCCGCTTGGAGGGGCGTAATACCCTACTTCCTGGTGCGGATCTTTTATGTGGTGGGTTACAGTGGGATTCTCTAGTATGAAGGATGCTAGAGAATAGAGTAAATGGCTAATGAGTGACCTGTGTTTTGATGGGGTACCCCTAGGCCTTATATATTCGACCGTGGGGCGTTACATGCGCGTATGATAGCGGCATACGCCTAAGTAATAGTGAACCGACTGAGCTTATCTTCCTATAATCCTGCCGACCTATCCTCATTTAGTTCTGACGCCTGAGGGTGTCACGCGGGAGAATCGGATCAATGTTGCAGATAATGTTTAAATGCAACGAGCCGACTGGGCCTGAGTCTATCCATTATTGTGCCAATCCACTCTGCTAGCGGTTCCTCCCCTAGCCCACGTGAGAGCACCTAGAGGGGGGTGAACAGGTGATCCTGCAAAATTCAACACTAAATTCCAACAAAGCTTGATCAAAGAGATGTTAGCACGAGTTAACTAAGTCAATGAGGCGAGCTCTTGCGAACACAGACAATCAAAGAGAGAAGCAACACAAGAGATTTTATCCCGTGGTTCGGCCAAGTAACACTTGCCTACTTCCACGTTGTGGCGTCCCAATGGATGAGGGTTGCACTCAACCCCTTTCAAGTGATCCAATGATCAACTTGAATACCACGATGTTCATCCTTATAGTTTTCTTCCCGTTTGCGAGGAATCTCCACAAGTTGGAGCCTCTCGCCCTTACAAGATTGATCACAAAGAATGCACAAGAGTAAGGTTGGGAAGAGCAACACACACAAGACTCAAATCTCAGCACACCCACGCACACAAGAGAAGAATTGAGCTCAAAGGACAACATGGGGAGTTCTCGACTCGAATAGAGCTCAAATCTCTAACACAATGAAACGAATGCGCGGGAACAGAGTCTGGATGCCTTAGGATGCTTAGTGAATGCTTGGGTAGCTCCTCCATGCGCCTAGGGGTCCCTTTTATAACCCTAAGGCATCTAGGAGCCGTTGGAGGCCAACAAGGAAGGCCATCCTTGCCTTCTGTCGAGTGGCGCACCGGACAGTCCGGTGCGCCACCGGACAGTCACTATAGACGGTCCGGTGCCGATCTCCTTCCTTTTCTGGCGCAGACGACTGTTGCAGCGCCGGGCCGGTTGGCGCACCGGACACTGTCCGGTGCCCCCCGTCGACCGTTGGAGCTGCCACGCATCGCGCGAAGATTGCACGACCGACCGTTGGCGTAGACGACCATTGGCTCACCGGACAGTCCGGTGCACCACCGGACAGTCCGGTGAATTTTAGCCGTACGTCGCCAAACTTTTCCCGAGAGTGGCCTGTTCACCGGAGTTTAGGCTGGCGCACCGGACACTGTCCAGTGCACCACCAGACAGTCCGGTGTGCCAGACCGAGCAGAGTTTTGGCTGCACCAAGCCTAGACTTTTTGCAATTCTTTTCTCGATGTTTCTAGCACTTAGACAGAATATGTTAGTACTCAAAACAATGTACTAAGTTTAGAAACATACCTTGTTACATGATTTGCACTTCTTGCTTGTTTGGCACCTAACAACTTAAAGATTATGTGTTGGGCACTTAATCACCAAAACATTATAGAAATGGCTCAAAGGCACATTTCCCTTTCAATCTCCCCCTTTTTGGTGATTTATGCCAACACCTCAAAAAGCAACGCAAATAAGGGCAATATCAATGCAAATGAGGACCAAATTGTCTTTGACTCTAATTTGGCATATTTGGATCATTCTTTGCCACCACTTGGTTTGTTTTTGCAAATCAAATTCATTATCCTATCTCTAAGCCAAACACACTTGTTAGGGCACAAAGAGAGATAATGCAAGAGTGAAATTGATCAAGTGCCAAAAAAACTCCCCCTTTTTCCCATAATCATAAATTCTCCCCACAAGAGACCAAATTTTACAATTAGAGTATTTTGGGCAAATCATCAAAAGTTCTAACTCTATTGTTTTCACAATTCACAAGTGGTAGCTGATCCATTTGCTTTGGCCTTAATTTCTCCCCCTTTGGCATTAAGCACCAAAACAGGATCATTCTTGGCCCTTTAACCCCATTGCCTCACCAAAATTGTCAATTAAGAGCAAAAAGGCAATAAGAGCATAGATATGAACTTGGAGTTAATTACACTAATACGGAGTGCAGTGGAAGTCTTTGCATGGTCCAAGTTCACCTTTTCCTTTCAATGCACCTTTGAGACTAGATAAGGTATACTCAAACACAACGGTTAGGCTCAAAGGGTCAAGTTATAGCATGCCTCCCCCTAAATAAGTGCATCACTTGCAAATGGACTTGTGAGGTCCAGGGATCATGTGTACAACTTGAGCACCACAAATGAACTAAAATGGATTGAAACACATAAAGTAACATGATCAAAGGCATAGAACACATGTATGCTATCGATCAATCCAAGTTACGTGAATCTAAGACATTTAGCTCACTACGCAACCTGTAAAAGGTTTTCTCATCTAACGGCTTGGTAAAGATATCGGCTAGCTGGTTCTCGGTGCTAACATGGTACACCTCGATATCTCCCTTTTGCTGGTGGTCTCTCAGGAAGTGATGTCGGATGTCTATGTGCTTAGTGCGGCTGTGTTCAACAGGATTATCCGCCATGCGGATTGCACTCTCATTGTCACATAGGAGTGGGACTTTGCTCAGATTGTAGCCAAAGTCCCTGAGGGTTTGCCTCATCCAAAGTAGTTGTGCGCAACACTATCCTGCGGCATCATACTCGGCCTCAGCGGTGGATAGGGCAACAGATGTTTGTTTCTTTGAACTCCAAGACACCAGGGACCTTCCTAGGAATTGGCACGTCCCTGATGTACTCTTCCTATCAACCTTGCATCCAGCATAATCGGAGTCTGCGTATCTAATTAAGTCAAAGGTAGACCCCTTTGGATACCAGATCCCGAAGCAAGGCGTAGCAACTAAATATCTAAGAATTCACTTAACGGCCACAAGGTGACATTCCTTGGGGTCGGATTGATATCTAGCACACATGCATACACTTAGCATAATGTCTGGTCTACTAGCACATAAATAAAGCAAGGAACCTATCATAAACCGGTATGCCTTTTGATCAACGGACTTACCTCCTTTATTGAGGTCGACATGCCCGTCGGTTCCCATCGGTGTCTTTGCGGGCTTTGCGTCCTTCATCCCAAACCTCTTGAGAAGGTCTTGAGTGTACTTCGTTTGGGAGAGGAAGGTGCCATCCTTGAGTTGCTTCACTTGGAACCCAAGGAAGTAGGTCAACTTGCCCATCATCGACATCTCAAACTTTCGAGTCATCACCCTGCTAAATTCCTCACAAGACTTTTGGTTAGTAGAACCAAATATTATGTCTTCGACATAAATTTGGCACACAAAAAGGTCACCATCACAAGTCTTAGCGAAAAGAGTGGGATCGGCTTTCCCAACCTTGAAAGCATTAGCAATTAAGAAATCTCTAAGGCATTACTACCATGCTCTTGGGGCTTGCTTAAGTCCATAGAGCGCCTTAGAGAGCTTACACACATGGTTGGGGTACCTGTCATCCTCAAAGCCAGGGGGTTGTTTCACATATACCTCCTCCTTGATCGGCCCATTGAGGAAAGCACTCTTTACGTCCATTTGAAACAACCTGAAAGAATGGTGAGCGGCATAGGCTAATAGAATGCAAATAGACTCTAGCCTAGCCATAGGAGCAAAAGTCTCCTCAAAATCCAAACCTGTGACTTGGGCATAACCTTTTGCCACAAGTCGAGCCTTGTTTCTTGTCACCACCCCGTGCTCGTCTTGCTTGTTGCGGAACACCCACTTGGTTCCCACAACGTTTTGCTTTGGACATGGCACCAGGCTCCAAACTTCATTTCGCTTGAAGCTGTTGAGCTCTTCCTACATGGCCAACACCCAATCCGGATCCTGCAAGGCCTCTTCTACCCTGAAAGGCTTAATAGAATAGACAAACGAGTAATGCTCACAAAAGTTAGCTAATCTTGAGAGAGTAGTTACTCCCTTGCTTATGTCACCCAGAATCTGGTCAACGGGGTGATGTCGTTGGATCGTTGCTCGGACTTGAGTTGGAGGGACCTGTGGTGCTTCTTCCTCCATAACTTGTTCTTCTTGTGCCCCCCTTGATCACACGCCTCTTCTTGAGGAACCTGTCCATCATCTTGAGTTGGGGGGTGCACCATTGTTGAGGAAGAAGGTTGATCTTGCTCTTGTTGTTCCTGTGGTCGCACATCACCTATCGCCATTGTGCGTATTGCGACTGTTGGAACATCATCTTCACCTACATCATCAAGATCAACTTGCTCTCTTGGAGAGCCATTAGTCTCATCAAATACAACGTCGCTAGAGACTTCAACCAAACCCGATGATTTGTTGAAGACTCTATACACCTTTGTATTTGAGTCATACCCTAGTAAAAACCCTTCTACAGCTTTGGGAGCAAATTTAGAATGTCTACCTTTCTTCACCAAAATGTAGCATTTGCTCCCAAATACACGAAAGTAAGAAACATTGGGTTTGTTACCGGTAAGGAGTTCGTAGGAGGTCTTCTTGAGGAGGCGATGCAGATATAGCCGGTTTATGGCATGGCAAGCTGTATTCACAGCTTCCGACCAAAACCGCTCGGGCGTCTTGAACTCTCCAAGCATCATCCTCGCCATGTCAATAAGTGTTCTGTTCTTCCTCTCTACCACACCATTTTGTTGTGGTGTGTAGGGAGAGGAGAACACGTGCTTGATGCCTTCCTCCCCAAGATACTCCTCCACTTGCAAATTCTTGAACTCGGACCTGTTGTCGCTTCTTATGTTTTTCACCTTGAGCTCGAATTCGTTTTGAGCCCTCCTTAGAAAGCGCTTTAGGGTCCCTTGGGTTTCTGTTTTATCCTGCAAAAAGAACACCCAAGTGAAGCGGGAAAAATCATCAACAATAACAAGACCATACTTACTTCCCCTGATGCTAAGGTAGGCAACGGGTTCGAAGAGGTCCATATGTAGTAGCTCCAGTGGTCTTGATGTTGTCATCACATTCTTGCTGTGATGAGTGCTCCCCACCTGTTTTCCTGCCTGACAAGCTGCACAAGGTCTATCTTTCTTGAAACATACATTTGTTAGTCCTAACACATGTTCTCCCTTTAGAAGTTTGTGAAGGTTCTTCATCCCAACATGTGCTAGACGGCGATGCCACAGCCAGCCCATGCTAGTCTTAGCTATTGAGCATGCATCTAGATCGGCCTCCTCTTTCGAAAAATCAACTAAGTAAAGTTTGTCGTCTAGTACACCCTTAAACGCTAATGAACCATCACTCCTTCTAAAGACAAATACATCTATATTGGTAAATAGACAATTATAACCCATATTACATAATTGACTCATAGACAATAAGTTGTACCCGAGCGATTCAACTAAGAACACATTGGATATAGAATGCTCGGATGAAATGGCTATCTTCCCCAATCCTTTAACCTTGCCTTGGTTCCCATCTCTAAAGATGATCGAATCCTAGGAATCGTTGTTCTTGATGTAGGAGGTGAACATCTTCTTCTCCCCCATCATGTGGTTTGTGCATCCGCTGTCGATAATCCAGCTTGAGCCCCCGGATGCATAAACCTGCAAGGCAATTTACACTTGGGTTTTAGGTACCCAACTCTTGTTGGGTCCTACAAGGTTAGTCACAATAGCCTTTGGAACCCAAATACAAGTCTTATCTCCCTTGCATTTGGATCCCAACTTTCTAGCAACTACTTTTTCCTTCTTACATAAAAGAGCAAATGAAGTATTGCAAGCATGGTAAATGATAGTAGATTCATTGCACATTTCCCTAGGCACATGATGAGCAACATTACCTTTTCTAGGCTTACTTCTACCACGCACAAAAGTAGAGCTTGAAGCATTCATAGCATGTGAATCAAAAGCATCATGATCATAACTCCTATTATAATTGGAATGGGTAGCAATTTTCCTATTATACATGAAAGCATGATTCCTTTAAATGCTACTAGCCATAGAGGCCTTCCCTTTCTCCTTGGCGAGAATGGAAGCCTTTTGGCTTGTTAAGTTCTTGGTTTCCTTTCGAAAACCAAGTCCATCCTTAATAGAAGGGTGTCTACCAATTGTGTAGGCATCCCTGGCAAATTTTAATTTGTCAAAATCAATTTTGCAAGTCTTAAGTTGAGCATTAAGACTTGCCACTTCATCATTCATTTTGTAATAGCAATAAGATGTTCATTACAAGCATTAACATCAAAGTCCTTACATCTATTACAAATACTAACATGCTCTACACATGAATTAGATTTATTAGCTTCCTCTAGCTTAGCATTTAAATCATTATTTAAACTCTTTAAACTAGATACAGTTTCATGGCAAGCAGATAACTCAGAAGATAGTATTTCATTCCTTTTAGTTTCTAAAGCAAGAGATTTTTATATACTAACAAATTTGTCATGTTCTTCATATAAAATGTCCTCTTGCTTCTCTAGCAATCTATCTTTTTCATTTAGAGCATAAATTAACTCATTAATTTTATCTACTTTAGCTCTATCTAAACCCTTAAATAAATCAGTATAATCTACTTCATCATCACTAGAATCATCATCGCTTAAAGTAGTATACTTATGGGTTTCTCGAACACTTACCTTCTTTTCCTTGGCCATGAGGCAAGTGTGGCGTTCGTTGGGGAAGAGAGAAGACTTGTTGAAGGCCAAGGCTGTCAGTCCTTCATCGTCGGAGTCGGATGAAGAGCAGTTCGAGTCCCATTCTTTGCCAAGGTGCGCCTCGCCCTTCGCCTTCTTGTAAACCTTCTTCTTCTCTGTGACGGAACCTCCCAAGTAATTAGGCCCACCTACAGTTGTCCTTGTCTAACGGACTTCAGACAACCCTGTAGGTGCCCCTGAATTACTCGACAAGTTCGGTATCTTTCCTTACTTTACCAGGAACGATTCACCCGTCTTGCAGACATTACAGAACATCGGAGATAATGAATTGCGGAAGCGATTACATAATTCACATTTATTTAAAAGCAAGCTCAAGTTGTTTTATTACAGACCAGAACTAAGAGCGAGTGTTGAGTAGTAATATTATACAAACCAAGGGAGGCAAAAACTCCTCCCGAGAAGATTTAAGTAAAAGATCTATATGGAGGACCAAGTCCTCCCGCACTTCAGTCTTGTGTTTCTTCTTTGGGAACCACCTTGGCACAGAAGCAGCAGAAATCTGCTACTTCCTCACCTAAAAACAACGAAGGGATAAACCCTGAGTATGGAATTACTCAGCAAGACTTACCCGACTAAAGAAAAGACTCTCAAGGGTATGCTGGCTTTTAGGGAGTCAAGGTAAGGCTTCTCAATACTCAAAGACTCTGTTTTGCATAAATGCTTACTAAAGTGGATCCTTAAAAATCCAATTTTATTTGACCAGTTAAGTTCAATTACCTGCAACTAGAGTTCTTTCTACCCTAGTTCAATCACTGGTCCTGCACTAGCCAATTTCTTAACAAATATCCATCATCTTTAGTGGAATGCTACGTGTAGGGTAGTGACCAAGTCTTCATAACCGCGAAGGTACGGCGATCCGAATCGATTATACTCAGCTGAGGATCTCCAATCACACGACATATGTAGCACTTAACCCTTGCATATGTCAACCCGCCACCGAGGTTCTTAAGACCGGATCAGGTTCACGCAAACCGAGAGCACAGATACACCACCATCCGGCCTCTTGCCACGGAGGGTACACGCTACTCTCGCCACCGCTCCACGCCCATTTCGTGTTATCTTATTCCGGCCTTAGTCTGCCCGAGGCAAGGCTTACCCATGACGAGGCATGTGACCAGTTAAAGGGTCCTCGATCAACAAGCCTACATCGACAAGGTCCTTAGTCGACTCAGACGGAGACACTACACCGAGACTCCTTTCTCGTGCAAGTCACCCGCCCGATCTCAGCTTAATATTTTCAACCCAAAAACTTGGTACCTGGCAGAGGTACATCTTTTCCGATGTTGAACCCATCATGGCCATGATGGATTCACCATCAAATTTTATTTTCGAAAACATCCCACCCACTTTTGCCACATCCACTTTTGTAAAAACAAAACATTTTGTTTTTCTAAAGCAAGACTGAGCATCAAAATCTTTTGTAAAAAGGGTGATCAAGGAAGGTAATCAAATTCAAGGAAGGTAATGCAGGAATTGTTTTATCAATCAACTCCTATCACCTAATGCATCAAGCAAGTGAGAAAGATTTTAAAACAACAAGGAGGGTGGCAAATGCACCGGGGCTTGCCTTTGTTAACAGGTGAGTCATGCTCGGATCCACAAATATCGAAATAAAAGCAGTTGCCTGCTTGAGGATCTGAGGTTGGTGGAGTCCCTTCTTCAGTGACTTCTTCTTCTTCTTCGTGTTCTAACATAACCATATATATGCATAAGAATGGATGCCATGGGATGCTCATGAGGATGCAAAGATAATATAGACTTATTATCTAAGTCTTGAGTATAACTTTCCTTCACGGTACTCCGAGAACCTAGGGTTTCCGGAGTCGGTAAAGGAGTTCACAGGGCAGGGGGGTGGTTTTGGGTTCTAGTTATCAAACATGGTCCAAATCAACTCATATTCTACCCAAGGCTTCTAAATATTGTTTTAAGTTCCCATAAAAAGTTTGGGCATTTTTGGACTTACCAATTATTTTCTAAAAATCCATAACTAATACTTTTAACCACTTTAAATACCCTAAAATTTCTCATTTCCACTAAAAATCACAAAACTATTTTTATTAAATTCTAGGGAAAATTATGAACCTAGGAAAATTGGTTTTACAATTTTGCCATTTTTCTACTGTTTTCTATAATTGTTTTGGCTCTAGAGATAAAGAAAAAGAAAAACAGATGAATAGTACTGGGCTGATTTCAGCCCAGTAGCCCAGCTCGGAGGGGGAAAGCGCTTGCGCGCGCCCGCGCCTTGGCGGTTTTGCAGAACGGCCCCCGCGTTTTTGTCAAACAGCAAACGAGGTCATTCACCGTTTCTACGTATCACTGACAGTTTCCAGAAACGCCCCTGAACTTCTATTTCTTCGCAGATGGAGGTCCACGACGGCGTCGCGCCCGGCCGAGCTCCGGCGAGCATGAATACCGGCCGATTAAGGCGATGACCGGCGTCGGGACTAAGACTAACCCAAATTCATGACCAGGGGAGCATTTTCCCCAAACTAATTGCATCTAAAACTAACTATGGAGCACTAGCCACGGTGACCGAGAACGTCGCGGATGGATGAAGGTGTTCCCGGTGAACTATGGCGACTTAGCTCAATCAAAGGGGTCAGGGAGTTTGAGAGGAGCTGAGGGATGCTAGAACAAGTAGCAGAGGGACTTGAGCTTACCTAAATCGAGCTGGCCACGGTGGGGTCTTCTTCGCGGTGGCGGAAACCGAATTGGGGAAAATGTGAAATTCAAGCTCGCTGGCGATCCACTGGGGACAATACTGGGTGTCGGGGTTCTTGACTACCCTATGGAGCTTGCGGTGGCTTCAATTTATAGAGAAGTTAGGCGGCGGTGACGAATTCAGCCGAGCAGTGCTGGCGGCCGGAGAGGAGGAAGAACGTGGGTGCGGTGAACACGTGTTTATCGCCGTGGCAGTAACTCCGGTGATCGATAGACAGTTAGAGGGGGTCACGGTGATGCGGTGGTGCGGTTGAGACACGCGGCGCACGGTCGGACGGCGGTGGTTCACCGGCGAGCCTATCGCTCCAGCCGCAAAGCAGTGGGGAAGGTAGAGGAGGCCGTCGGAGTGGTGTCCAGCTCACCGGCGGTGAGGATCTTTACTGAGCTATGTTTATCCGATGGCCACGACGCACGAATCACGGCGAGCAGTGATCAACGGCGATGGACCACCGGCGACGAGCAGAGGGATAGGGTCTTCTTCAGTTATCCTTTACTGTACCATGGGATTTTCAGTTTACGGCGCCTGACAGTCATAGTTTAGGTTCGATTTTCTCACAAATTTTCATGGCAACATACCCAATGATCTGTAGCAAAGTGGTAGATCTACAATCCATCTATAACTTTACTACAATGTGCTTCCACAAAAAGTCACTGGATCTTGCTTAAAATCAAGCCCTAAGTTCATGTCATCCCACTGTTATTCTGAATTTCAGACATCAAGCAGTTTGACAGTCCAACTTCAGGCGTAATTATCTCTAGGATTTTTCTAAACATCTGAGCTCACAACCTTAAGCAAAGTTGTTCTCCTATAATTGGGCTACAATTTTGATGTGGTGACCTAGGGCAAAAACCCTCTGATTTAAAAGTTACCAGGGCTTCAAGTTGGATGAACCACACTGAAATCCAGACTTAACCCAAAAGGGTTAAGTGTGGCACTTTTGCACTTAAGTCCAAATCTTAAGTTTTGGATTGCAAATTCACATATGAGTGACCCAAATAACTTAAGATACTTATTTGACTTGATTTTTGTACTTTAGTCCAAAAGTGGACTAATTTTGCACTTAGGTCCCTAGGGTTTGGTTTTTAGGGTTTTCCAGGGTTCTATTTGAGATTGTTGGTATCCAGGGGTATAAATGTGACTCAACTTTGTTTTTGGGGACATTTATAACTCTTTCCCCTAAAGCCTTTAGGTTTTCTCATCTTGGGTTAAGTTTTACCTCTTTAATCCCTATTTAGGGTTAGGTTTCCTATCTAGGGTGCTATTTGCAAAAACACTTAAACAATACAACTTGTTTGAAATTTTTGCCTAATGAATGCACTCTAAGTGTATCAAACATATGCAATGCCAATGTTTATGATGTCATGCTCAAGTTTTAGTTACAGTAACACCAGGGGTGTTACATTCTCCCTCTTCCCATGCTTTTCTTGTTCTTGGTCATTTTCATTATCGAGGCATTGTGCTATAAAATGACCAGTCTTACCGCATTTGAAGCAGGAGCGCTTCCCCTTTGCTTTGTTCTTGTTGGGGTGCTCCTTGTGTCCTTTTAGAGCGGTCTTGAAGTGTTTAATGATTAGGGCCATCTCTTCTTCGTTTAGCCCGGCAGCTTCAACTTGTGCCACCTTACTTGGTAGCGCCTCCCTGCTACTTGTTGCTTTGAGTGCAACGGTTTGAGGCTCGTGGACGGGTAGTGGACCATTTAGAGCATCGTCCACATATCGGGCCTCCTTCACCATCATGCGCCTTCTCACAAACTTCCCAAGAATATCCTTGGGTGTCATCTTGGTGTACCTGGGATTCTCACGAATAAGGTTAACAAGATGGGGGTCAATTACCGTGAATGACCTTAGCATAAGTCGGACGACGTCGTAGTCCGTCCATCTTGTGCTTCCATAGCTTCTAATCTTGTTAACCAGGGTCTTGAGCCTGTTGTATGTTTGTGTTGGCTCCTCTCCCCTGATCATCGTGAACCTTCCCAGCTCGCCTTCCACCAACTCCATTTTGGTGATCATGGTGGCGTCGTTCCCCTCATGAGATATCTTGAGGGTGTCCTAGATTTGCTTGGCGTTGTCCAAGCCACTCACCTTGTTGTACTCATCCCTGCACAAAGATGCTAGCAAGACAGTGGTAGCTTGTGCATTCTTATGAATTTGCTTGTTAATAAACACAGGGTTATCCGTACTATCAAAATGCATTCCATTTTCAATTATCTCCCAAATACTAGGATGGAGAGAAAATAAGTGACTACGCATTTTGTGACTCCAAAAAGAGTAGTCTTCTCCATCAAAATGTGGAGGTTTACCAAGTGGAATTGATAGCAAATGAGCATTAGAATTGAATGGAATACGAGAATAATCAAATGAATAATTTTGATTAACCGATTTCTTTTTAGACGAGTCATCGTCGTCGTCGTCTCTTGGTGAAGAAGAAGATTCATCGCTGTCGTAGTAGACGATCTTCTTGATGCGCCTCTTCTTCTTCCCGTCCTTCTTCTTGTGACTCGAGCCAGAGTCAGTGGGCTTGTCATCTCTTGGCTCGTTGAAGATGGACTCCTTCTCCTTGTTGTTGACCACCATCCCCTTTCCCTTAGGATCCATCTCTTCGGGTGATTAGTCCCTTATGTGAAGAGAACGGCTCTGATACCAATTGAGAGCACCTAGAGGGGGGTGAATAGGTGATCCTGCAAAATTCAACACTAAATTCCAACAAGCTTGATCAAAGAGATGTTAGCACGAGTTAATCAAGTCAATGAGGCGAGCTCTTGCAAACACAGACAATCAAAGAGAAAAGCAACACAAGAGACACACGATTTTATCCCGTGGTTCGGCCAAGTAACACTTGCCTACTTCCACGTTGTGGTATCCCAATGGACGAGGGTTGCACTCAACCCCTTTCAAGTGATCAAATGATCAACTTGAATACCACAGTGTTCTTCCTTATAGTTTTCTTTCGGTTTGCAAGGAATCTCCACAAGTTGGAGCCTCTCACCCTTACAAGATTGATCACAAAGAATGCACAAGAGTAAGGTTGGGAAGAGCAACACACACAAGACTCAAATCTCAGCACACCCACGCACACAAGAGAAGAATTGAGCTCAAAGGACAACACGGGGAGTTCTCGACTCGAATAGAGCTCAAATCTCTAACACAATGAAACAAATGCGTGGGAACAAAGTCTGGATGCCTTAGGATGCTTACTGAATGCTTGGGTAGCTCCTCCATACGCCTAGGGTCCCTTTTATAGCCCCAAGGCAGCTAGGAGCCGTTGGAGGCCAACAAGGAAGGCCATCCTTGCCTTCTGTCGAGTGGCGCACCGGACAGTCCGGTGCACCACCGGACAGTCCGGTGCGCCACCGGACAGTCACTGTAGATGGTCTGGTGCCGATCTCCTTCCTTTTCTGGCGCAGACGACCGTTGCAGCGCCAGGCTGGTTGGTGCACCGGACACTGTCCGATGCACAACGGACAGTCCGGTGCCCCCCACCGACCATTGGAGCTGCCATGCGTCACGCGAAGATTGCGCGGCCGACCGTTGGCGTAGACGACCGTTGGCTCACCGGACAGTTCGGTGAATTTTAGTCGTACACCACCAAACTTTTCCCGAGAGTGGCCTGTTCACCGGAGTTCAGTCTGGCGCACCGGACACTGTCCGGTGCACCACCGGACAGTCCGGTGTGCCAGACTGAGCAGAGTTTTGGCTGCACCGAGCCAAGACTTTTTGTAATTCTTTTCTCGATGTTTCTAGCACTTAGATAGAATATGTTAGTACTCAAAACAATGTACTAAGTCTAGAAATGTACCTTGTTACATGATTTACACTTCTTGCTTGTTTGGCACCTAACAACTTAAAGGTTATGTATTGGGCACTTAATCACCAAAACATTATAGAAATGGCTCAAAGGCACATTTATTTGATCGGCAACAGATTGGACATCTGGTAGATGGCTCTTGGCATGTCTTCATTTTGCCTTGTGCTTTAATGCTTCTGCTGACTAGACTTGCAGTTCAGTGGATATATTTGGCTTTCTTCTTATCTTCATCGATATCTCTCTTCTGTCTTGATACATTCATTACATATACTGCACGGATGTGACTGCTTGGGAAAATCTATTGAAAATTCCTGGCCGTCCCCCCAATGGGTGTGGCCAAGGGACGTCTTGGTACGCTGAGCGTTTAGCAAACTGTCCTTGAGTAGTAACTTGACGTGACCGCGGGGTGTAATCATATCGTCCAAGCAGTTGACCTTAGTCCAAATAGTGCGTGTTACGTGGAACAGCGTCTGCTGCCTGACTTTCCTCCAGACAATTTGAATTGCTTATTGAATACTTGTGACTGTTCAGTGATCGTGGTAGGAGATGAGCGGTTGCTTCCGGCCTCTATAAATAGATTGCCTGCCCCGCTGGTGTCTTCACACATCTTCTGATCGTCTGTTGCTTATTTTCCCACTTTTCTCTTCTCTTCCAACCAACCATGAGCAAGAACAAGAAGGGTGGAAGTTCGTTGCACCACTCCGGCGATAAGCGGAAGCGCGAGCCAAGTCCCCCCTCGGAGGACTTTGGCGACTCCGAGTACTCGGAGGAGGAGTTTTCCTCCGAGTCCAAGGGGGCGCCGATCTACGCCTCTCCCCTGGTGTCGTCTGATGACTCGGATGATTCCCAGGGGACCGCTGTCGAGGTGTGGACGTACATCCGGGCCATCGAGCGCTCCGGGCTCGAGGGCTCGGATGAGTCGGAGGTCTCCTCGGACGAGAACTCCTCCGACTCATCCGAGGAGGAGAGCGGCGGAGACGGTGACGACGAGGGTGATGGCGGCGACCATGGTGACGGCGGCGATGACGGCGACGACGACGATGAGGGCGACGGAGGCAAAAGCGGCAAGGGTGACAGCAACGGCGGTAAGGGCGACGGCGACGGCAGGGGCGGCGGCGGCAGCAGGGCGGCGGCGACTACAGCAAGGCAGCGGCGGCAGCAGTAAGGCCAGTGGCAAAGCGCCGCTGGCTTAAATATTAGTATAGATAATTAGTAGTAGTAGTAGTAGTAGTAGTAGTAGTAGTATAAGAAGAATAATGTAGTAGTAGTTAGTAGTATGGTGTAGTGTGATAATGTAGTATAAGGTAATGTAATGTAGGGTAATGTAGTGTAGAGTAAAGTAATGTAGTAAGAAAGGGAAAAAAGGCCGACTCATAATGAGTTGGCTTTCGAGTTTGTGTAAAACTTCCCTCCTCCATATAATGAAGAAATTCCAACTGTTCCGGGCGACCTCTTGCTTTTCTGTCGTTCTTTCCTTATAGTAGATTGATTGTTCATCCTTGCGCCTAACGCTGCTGAAGTTATTAGAAATAATTACCAAGCGATAACTGGTAATTGCCGAGTTATGCTTGGTTCTCCCAGCGTTTTACAAATAACGGTCGAGTTATGACTGATGCCGTCGACGTTCTAGAGATAACGGCCGAGTTATGAATGACATTGTCGGCGTTTTAGAGGTAACCTCCGAGTTATGACTGATACTGTCGGCGTTTTAGAGGTAACGACCGAGTGGTGCCTGACACTGTCGGCGTTTTAGAGGTAACAACCGAGTTATGTCGGAAGTTTTGCTTTCCCGAGTGATGACTTGGCATTTTTTAGAAATGGTGTTTCACCCGGGAAAACCCCATTTATACTCATGCTGACGCGCGCCTTTGAGTTCTGAGCCCTAACTTCGCATTTCCTCCTTGAAACATTCATTCGCTCCCCTAAGATTTCGCCTCTGTTCGACCCACCGGCGAGATTGCGATGGTGCCCAAGCGGAAAAGACAGAGTTCTGCTGCAGTGATTATTCCTCCCATCGACCTCAACAGTCAGTTGCCGTTTGTAGGTAACCACATGTCTGTTGTCTCAGAATCAGACCTTCTCCACCTTGTTGATGTTGGAATTCTTCCTCCAAAAGAGCTCTTCTCTTGGCGGATTTGTCGTGGGGTTACTGTTCCGACAGAAGACACCCACAAGTCCGTTGTCTATGTTCCTTTTCTCATCCACGGCCTTGCTCTTCCCATTTCTCCCTTCTTCCGCGGTCTCCTTGATTTTTACAATCTAAACCTGACCCATCTGAATCCCAATTCCGTCTTGCAAATTTCTATCTTCGTGTATCTGTGTGAGGCCAACCTCGGAATTCTTCCTCATTTTGGATTATGGAAGTATTTGTATCACTGTTGACCCGGGATAGCTAGGGGCAGCATCAGCTTGTTGGTGGTGCAAATTTGGAGATGCGCCGAGGGAGGAAAACAGAATACCTCAATATTCCTCTCAAGGACAGCATCAAAGGTTGGCGTCTTGAGTGGTTTATTGTGGAAAACCACTGCAGGTCCCTCCCCCCTCGGTTGGGTAGACAGCTAGATGTGCGCACTCCGAGCTGGGTTGAATCTCCAACTCCCTTAGAGGCGACAGAGGCCAGAGTTCTGCTCACTGAGATCTGACTGTTGAAGGAGAGAGGTCTGACTACTGAAGCGGTTGTTGCTGATTTTGTCTTCAAGAATATACAACCTTTGAAAGATAGGGCGTATCCAGCTTATCTGTATAGTGGTGTAAATGACTCTACCCAGGTCATCAACAAGAGAATTCCCGCTAAGGATCTGGTGAGGCGACTGGACATGATTTTGAGGGGCAGAGTGTCGAATGTTGGTGCTCCTGTTGCTTATTCTCCTTGCCACCTCACAGGCCATTTTCTGATTTGGTGTTCAATCCTCCTGATAGTGATGGTGGTCTGGGTATTAGAGTGTGACCCTCTCCTGAGGACATTGAGGCTCTGATTGCTTCCTTTCGGGATCTTCCCGATAACGAGAGGCAAATTCACTTTGAGATGCCGACCAGTCCGGATGATGCAGAGATAATAGTTGTGCTTGATATGCTAACTGGGGAATCTTCTGACTCGACCCATGCTGAAACGATGGCTATCACGGTTGGACAGGGGCTTAACAAAACAGTGGAGACTCGGCAACCTGAGGGTACTCGCCCGAAGCGTCCTCGCCAGGTTAGCCGTCCAACTGCGCCTGTTGAGGAGGAGGAGAAGAAGAAGAAGAAGAAGAAGAAGAAGAAGAAGCGGCTTCGGCGACTATCATGCTTGGACCAAGATGCTGGCCCTTCTGTTCCTGTTTGTGAATAAGTACCAGCAGAGGTCCTTCCATATATTGATCCCAATAGTGGTGTACATGTTGAAGCTGAACCAATGGGTGTGACCGTGCACCAGCTGATCTCAATGGGTGTGACCTTGTTGAAGCTGAACTCAATGGGTGTAACCGTACAGAAGCTGACCCTAATGGGTGTGACCATGCACCAGCTGATCTCAATGGGTGTGACCTTGTTGAAGCTGATCCCAATGGGTGTAACCGTGCACGGGCTATTGTCCGTAATTTTGATAAGGACAAAGAAGAGGAAGAAGAAGCTCCACTGATTCGTAAAAATAGCCGGCGTTACAGAGGTAGTAGGGGGGATAGTGATATTCCTTCTCCAGCTCTGTCTGCTCTTGTCAGCCTTCAAGAATTGTCCATAGCCGATTTTGATCAGGCCCTTGAGGATGTCGTTCCTGAAGATATGCTATCAGGGCCAACTGTTGGCGACATGATGGATGTTTGTTCTGAAATTCCAGAGGTGGGATTAGAGGTATCCCGAGCAGTGTCTCGCGCATCGTCGACTTTGGAAGACAGTCTTCAATGTCAAGAAGTTGGTCGGGATTGCCTGACTCCCATGGAGGTGACTGAGGATCCTTCAGCCTTAGAGGTGACTGTTGCAGAAAACCTAGCCCTCGAGGGTGGTGCTGGCGGTTACCCAGCCCCCGAGGGTGTCGCCGGTAGTGATCCAGCTCTGGTGGGTAGCGCGAGCTGCAACCTAGCCCCCGAGGGTGTCCCAGTGAGCTCTCCTTCCTACACCTCCATGGATGTCCATGTTGGGTCGTCTCCACCATGATCTGATGGGGTGATGGTGATGCATGCTTCTTTGACTTCGAGCGAGCGAGTCGCCTTGGAGGCTGGCGAGCTAGGTGCAAGGATTCTAACATCTGCCGGTGGGCTGAGTCAACCCCTGACAATGTTCTTCAAATTGTTCCGGTTGATCTTCCTTCGTCGAGCTATGACGCAGCTTCTCCTAACTTGGGATTACCTTCGTTCCTCTCCAATCTTCAGGTAACTCAGCTCTTTTTATTTTATCGTTCCTCCTGGTAAATTATCTTCCCTATATTCATTTGCCTTTGATCACAGGCTTTGGTTGATGGAATGTCTGCTTAGTTGAGATCACATGGTGCCACTATCCCAGAAGGGGCTCTGTCTCTGACGCAGTGGAACCCATTGTTGCTTCAGAAACAGATAGCTGATTTGAAGGCATCAAATGCTGGTTGGTAACTTTGTTTCTTCCTTAGCTGATTGATCAACTGGCTTCTAACCGTGTATCCTTCTTCGACTGCATTGTCAGATATGGCCCGGCGATGCTCTGAGCTTGAGGAAAAACATCTTCAACATCAAGCCGAATCAACTCGATGGTACTCTGATCTTGAAGAGAAGTATTCTCAAGGTCAGACCGACCTGGCTCGGGTTTCTGCTTCTTTGGATGATGCGCATTCTTTGAATTTTTCTCTCAATGCTCAGCTTAACTCTGAAAGGGCAGCTCATGAGGTAAACTTCCTTAATTGGCTCTGTCGTGTTTACTATTTACTGGATGCTTGAAAGTTGATTCTTGTTTGTAGGAGGAGAGACGAGCACTTGCAGCTTCTCGTGACAATCTAGATAGGTTGTATCATGATGCCAGCAATTCCTTAACCATCTTGGAGAGAAGCCATCGCTTTACTATGTCAGATTTGGATCATCATCGTCGCGAACTGCAAGTGTCCCAAGATGAGGTCCTGTGGCTTAGACAATTGGTGTCAAGCAAGGATTCCATCGTTAAAGATCTGCATGCCTCCAAGAAGTTAGTCGCCCAGGAGCTAGAGGCCGCTCAACTGGCTACCAAAGTTGCAGAGGACAACTGCGCCATTCTGAAAGCTCAGCGTGACAAGGCTATGGACAAAGCCATTCGCGCGGGGCGGATCTTGATGAGAAGGCCTGGTATGGTCTGCAGCTGCTGTGCTGGTAAATGTTGTTGCTTTGACAAGAATTGGCAAGCTTCACATCTCTGGACTAACTTGGCTGCATCACTCTTTGCTGTTGGCCAATAGAAACCAGACCTGAAGACTTTCCCAACCAGAGTTCTGGATGCTGCGTGTATTCCACATTGTCCAGCGTGAATCTCATCTAGTAGTTGTCTCCCAGTAGTCGAGGAAATGCACTTCATGAGGACTCTTGTTGCACCCCTTCTGTATAGTGCGTCCCCTATGAGGGTGTAGTGGGACGACTGTCTTGCGACGCGTTCTGTTGCGGCCTTATCATTCGGTTCTTCTTCATTCTTTATATACCTGATGATAGGCTCTCTCCGGTCATTAAAGTCTGACTCTGGCTGGCTCAAAGCGTTGCACTCTTCCGCCTGATCCGAGGGAATGCTTGGGCGTGACACTTCCTGGACAAAAAACTCCGGGTGGGACCTGGGCTCGACTGGATCCTAGTTTCGACAATGCGTCTGCTGCTGCGTTGCGATCTCTTTCCACGTGATGAAATTCCATCCCTTCAAATTTGTCTTCTAATTTTCGGATGGCTATACAGTACTTGCCCATAGAATCAATCGAGCAATCCCAGTCTTTGTTTATCTGACTTATGACCACCAGTGAATCTCCGTATACCATCAACCTCTTAATGCCCAGTGATATGGCGATGTTCAATCCATGGATCAGAGCTTCATATTCTGCTGCATTATTTGATGCTGAGAATGATAACTGAAGAGCATATTTGAGTTGCTCACCTCCAGGGGCAATGAAGAGGATTCCCGCGCCTGCTCCCTGTAGTTTCAACGAGCCATCGAAATACATTCGCCATACTTCCGTAGTCTCCGGGTTGTCAGGTACTTGTTGCTCGGTCCATTCTGATACGAAGTCAACCAGTGCTTGAGTCTTTATTGCTGTGTGAGGCTGAAACTCGATGTCATGAGCTCCTAGCTCGCAGGCCCACTTGGCTATTCTTCTGATGGCTTCTTTGTTGTGAAGAATATCCCTTATTGGAAACCCGGTGACTACTATGACTTTGTGGTCGTCAAAGTAGTGATGGAGCTTACGAGCAGTTAGAAGTACTACGTATAATAGTTTTTGAACTTGAGGATACTTCTTTTTAGAGGGCCCCAGAACTTCACTGATGAAGTAGACCGGATGTTGTACTGGATATGTGTGCCCTTCCTCTGCCCGCTCGACTACTAACATGGTTCTTACCACGTGAGTCGTGCAGGAGATATATAATAGCAGATCTTCTGCCGGCTGATCTGGCATGGCTCGACGTGGTGGCTTTAGCACTGGTGGCGTGGTCAAGAACTTCTTTAGTGCGTCAAGAACTTCTTATGCTTCTGTGGTCCACTGGAACTTGTCTACCTTCTTGAGCAATTTGTAGAATGGTAAGCCTTTTTCTCCTAGCCTTGATATGAATCTGCTCAAAGCTGTCATGCATCCAGTAAGCCTTTGCACTTTCTTCTGTGATCGTGGTGCTTCCATTCTCATGATAGCCTCGATTTTTTTCGGGTTAGCTTCAATTCCTTGGTGGCTGACAATGAATCCGAGCAACTTCCCCGCTGGTACTTCGAAGACACATTTTTCTGGATTGAGCTTCCACCGGTATCGCCTCAGGCTGTTGAAGACCAGCTGCAAATCTTCAATGAAGTTTTCTGAGTTTTCTGTTTTAATCACCACATCATCAACATAAGCTTCTACCTGCTTGCCCTAGTGATCGGCTAAGCATGTCTGAATAGCTCTCTAGTAAGTCGCTCCAGCATTCTTGAGGCTAAACGGCATGGAGGTATAGTAGAAAGCTCCAAACGGGGTAATGAATGCAGTTTTTTCCTCATCTTCTCTTGCCAGGCTGATCTGATGGTATCTAGAGTAGTAGTCCAGGAAGGACAACATAGAACATCCGACGGTCGAATCTACCACCTGATCTATTCTAGGAAGTCCGAAGGGATCCTTCAGACAGTGTTTGTTGAGATCTGTATAGTCGACGCACATATGTCAATCCACTTTATTCTTTTTGAGTACAAGAACAGGATTTGCTAACCACTCAGGATGCAGTACTTCTCTAATGAACCCTGCTGCGACTAAGCGAGCCAGCTCGGCGCGAATAGCTTCTCTCTTGTCAGGCGTGAAATGACGCAGCTTTTGTCGGATCAGCTTTGCTTGGGGATAGACCTTCAGTTTGTGCTCGGCTAGTTCTCTCGGGACTCCCGGCATATCCGCAGGCTGCCATGCAAATACGTCTCGGTTATCTTGCAGAAACTGGACGAGCGCGCCTTCCTATTTGTCGTCCAGGCTGGAGCTGATGATGGCAGTCTTCCATTCATCAGCGAACCCGAGGTTGATTCTCTTCGTCTCCTCAGTCGGTCGCATAGAGGTCACGGCTTGAGTTTCATTCGTAGGTATCGCGAGGTCTTCCTCAGGCTTTGAGTTTGCCTGCGCGGAGGAAGTCGTCGGTAGAGATGGCAATGGGTACCCGAAACCCGACTACCCGACGGGTTTTACCCGATATGAAGGCTGGTATGGAATGATTTCTCTACCCGCGGGTATGTTAATGGGCAAGATCCTCTACCCGTTGGGTAGACGGGTACGGGTACGGGTACGGGTTGGTACTACCCATACCCATCTACCCATGGGTAGAATAAACCCGCAACAATACCACTATAATCATCTAATAGAGACCATCTTAGCTAAAATAAACTCTTCTCTAGCTATCATTTGTCTAGCTACCAAGTTATGTAATCATATGGTTTGTTATATGTGAAGTTGGACTTGTTTTTTATGTTTATTTAATGTTTTGAGTGATTGATATATTAGAATTTAAGACTTTCCTAGCGAGTACGGGTTACCCGATGGGTAAAATTACCCGCGCGGGTACGGGTATGGGTAGGATTTTATACCCGCGAGCATATATGGGTAACCCGACGGGTAGAAGTTTTTTTGATGGATACGGGTATGGAACAGCACTACCCGACGGGTATCTACCCGTTGCCATCCCTAGTCGTCGGTGGTTTGGTGGTGAGGGCCGCCTGAATGGCCACTCGGAAACATTCCACGGCGCCTTGGAAGTTAGTGCGCACGGTGATGATTCCTTGTGGTCCCGGCATCTTCAATATCATGTACGAAAAGTGTGGAATGGCCATGAATTTTGCCAACCCTGGCCTGCCGATGATGGCGTTGTATCCGCAGTCGAAGCTTGCCACTTTGAACCTTAGGAACTCTGTTCTGTAGTTTTCTGGAGTTCCAAAGGTGACAGACATGTAGATGTGTCCAAGCGGGTATTCTCCTTCGGTCGGCACAATGCCGAAGAAAGGAGTGTCTGACTCATGGAGCTCTTTGAGTGCAACTCCCAAGCCTAAGAGTGTCCAGGGGAAAGTGACGTTGATGCTGCTTCCTCCATCCACCAATACTTTCTTTACCCTGCTCTCTCGGATCACCGGATCAACGAGGAGCGGGTATTTGCCCGGATGATTAAAGTTGATCCATTGGTCCGCCCGAGTAAAGGTGATCGGGTGTTCTGACCACCGATAGGGGGTGGGAGTACTGGTGGTTGCCACCAGTATCTGTCGATCGTTGAGCTTCTGCTGCCTCTTGTTTTCTTGCGACCCATGTCCTCCGAAGATGACGTTGACCTCTCCGTCGACGCGTGGGAATGCTCCACCTCCTCCCCCTTCCTGTTGTTGAGGTTGTCAAGGTTCTCCGGGCCCTCCTCGAGGTGGAGGAGGTGGTAGAGGTTGGAAGGGTCGGCCATTCCCGACGGAGTGCTTGAAGTCTCTGCAGTTCCGGAGGGTGTGACGCATATCCTTGTGGTACGGGCACTGGACGTCGAGGATGTCGTCCAATGTTCGTTCGCCTCTGTGGGGTGCCCCTCAGGCACGAGAGACGGGTGGTCCAGCGGCATGGACTTCTTCACGAGGCCTCTTCTCCCAGCGCTTGTCGGTATGCTGGTTCGCATCGTGTCGTGGTGCAGATGGAGCAGGCTTCGTTCCCCTGATGAGGTCCTGGGCACGCTCATCGGCGGTGATGTAGAGGTCCACCTCCCTGAACAGCTGTTCGGAAGTGGTCGGCGCCTTTTGCAGTATGGCTCGGACGAAGGCCGAGTCATTAGATCCCTGGTAGAAGTCCTCGATCACTGCTGCTTCAGCGACCTCGGGAATACGGTTTCTCATGGTCTGAAACCTTTTGAGGTACGACCGAAGAGTCTCATCCCCTCGGCGCCTGATGGATTTGAGGTCCCATGGCTGTGCTGGCTTGTCGGAGAGGGATTGGAAATTGGCGATAAAACGTCGACTGAAGTTGCTCCAATCGTCGATGTAGTACCGGGGTAGGTGTCGTAGCCATTGTAGTGCATCTTGCCCGAGGACAATGGGTAAGTATGCAGTCATCACATCTTCAGTTGCCCCAGCGGCCCGAGCGACAGTGGTATAGACGACCAATCAGCCTCCCGGGTCCTGCTTGGGCTCATATTTGTCAACGTTGGAGACCTTGAAGTTTGGGGGCCATTGAATGGCTCTAAGACGCGGAGTGAGTGCCGATACTCCACACGTGTCCTCCTGTCGACGACCGTGGTGCCGGTCCTAGGGAGGGGAGTTGCTGATGTGTTGTCTCGACCGCCCCTGGGTTGTGCCACCAGTTGAAGCCATTGCCGACTCAGCTCTAGTGGCCTGACTTCGTGCAGGGATGCCATGATCCCGGTCGTACTCCTCTCGGCGCCGTATTTGGTTCTCATGTTGTCGTTCACGTGAAGCGTTGATGGAGCTCCGCGTGTCCCGCCGACTGTTGATGGCATGTCGTAGATCGCTTGGAGGATGAGCAAGAGGCAGAAGATGATTAGTCGCTCGAGTGAGCAGCCACTGATACCCTTCAGCGTCTGGGGTCCGGGAGAGACCATCGGCTATCCGAGCCAACACTCCCTTGACTTCACCCGGCATGTTCATGGCGCGGGCAAAGTCAGGATTTAGGTTTCACGCGAAGAGAGGGTTCTCCCGGCGTAGCCTCGCATCCTGTTCAGCTTGTTCTTGAGCCTGTCGACGATCACACCGATGAGAGTTCCTTCTTTCTCTGAAGACTCATTCTTCAGGAGTTTCTCCTACTTCCGAGATCTCATCTCGGGATATAGGTTGTACCGGGTCTCGTTCTCCAGCTTCATGATGTCGCCGAACATTTCGGCGTCGGTTCCTCCGTCGGCGAGCTTCTCGCTGGGGAGGTTCTTCCCCAGGTACGGTTGGCTCGTCGTTGGAGACGGGAGATGATTCCACTCTTCCCCCGATGAAGAGGACGTCGGGGTAGAATGGAGTTGTTGTGATGACAAACTTCTTTACATCTTTCTTTGAGGGCGAAGGTGCTGGAAAGGCAGCTTGGCGGGCCTCTATCCTGCTGGCTTCTTTTATCCTCGTGATCCGTGTCCACTCCTCAGTGGATGAGGTGGACAACGGAGTTCTTCGGGTAAAGGAATCTCCGGCTCCTGTCTTGCAGGTGGTGGTCTTCTTTTGGGGCGCTAGAGGTTGCGCCATTTGCTGCCTCGTCCCGGTTTTCTCGGAGATTTCCGGGGAAGGCTTCTTCTTCGGTGGATCCGCTATACGGTGTAAGATTCCTTCTTCATCTGCCACGGATGAGATGGTCCCAAAGTAGAACACGGATCTAGGGTGGAGAGAGATCTTGTGCCGGAAAGTGATGGCCATTGAGCTAGCTTGGATCAATGACACACACCCTACCTAGCGCGCCAGCTATCGGTGTTTGGGACCCGACCCCCAAGGTTACCCCTCGAGGTGCTTTTGGGTAGGACGGCGTTGTTGACTGTAGCACGATGGTTCGTGCTAGGCGCACGAGAGACAGTAGGCAATTTATACAGGTTCGGGCCGCTTGGAGGGGCGTAATACCCTACTTCCTGGTGTGGATCTTTTATGTGGTGGGTTACAGTGGGATTCTCTAGTACGAAGGATGCTAGAGAATAGAGTAAATGGCTAGTGAGTGACCTGTGTTTTGATGGAGTACCCCCTAGGCCTTATATATTCGACCGTGGGGTGTTACATGCGCGTATGATAACAGCATACGCCTAAGTAATAGTGAACCGACTGAGCTTATCTTTCTATAATCCTGCCGACCTATCCTCATTTAGTTCTGACGCCTGAGGGTGCCGCGCGGGAGAATCGGATCAATGTTGCAGATAATGTTTAAATCCAACGAGCCGACTGGGCCCGAGTCTATCCATTCTTGTGCCAATCCACTCTGCTAGCGGTTCCTCCCCTGGCCCACGAAGGGATGACTTTGCGAAATAATGGGCCCAAAACCTTTCGCGAGGCCTTCTTGCCTTCTAGTGGACCCAGGGATATCTGTCCCCCACACCCACGACTTCCACAACTTTTTCCATGGCCCAAAGAAAATGGATCCTATGGAAAATGTCAGAGGCTATATGTATCCACACATGTTTATCAATCTCCTGGGTAAGCATTGCCCCTCTTAAAGCATCCCATAACCGCAAGTAATGTTGCAGCCCAATCAAAGACAGAGGATTCACAATGTTACTAACCAAGTGCCAGTTATCTAGCGTCTGAGCCACATTTCTAGAGTTGATGGTCCTACTGCCAACCATACATACAGACAACTACGGGAGCAAATTCTTGGACTGTCATTCCATTTAACCATCTATTCGACTAGAAAAGCATATTTGCGCCATCCCCTTTCACAGAAACCACAGACGACATAAAGAATTGCCTTGTTGCTGCACACCAACACTCAGCCCAATCCAAGGTATGGATGGATCAGTTTTCTCCAACCATAACCATTTAGCATGCAACGCCCAACTTTTAAATTGCAAATTAGAAACTCCAAGACCACATATAATCTTGGTGGCCTTGTTATTATCTCCCAAGGAACAAGACAACTTCTACCATTCACCTCCTTTCGTCCTTTCTATAGAAAATCTTCCAATTTTGTCAATTGACTTAATCACCCACTTATGGATATTTATGGCAATTAGAAGATAAACCGAGATAGCCAAAAGCATAAAACACACCATTGTCGTTCTACCAGCCATATTGAGAAGCCGGTCCTTCCAATTAGGAAGCCAATCCGCAATCTCATCAAGTATCAACTCATACCATAAGATCACTCCTCTTTAGTTTCCTGTCCGAAATCGGCAGGCCCAAATAATTGCAGGGAAAGGTGGCCGAACTGCATGCAACACATTGATGTTCAGAGCAACACATTGATCTTATCAACCGATCGGTTGATTTAAATTTTATATGGCCGAACTGCAACACATTGTTCTTATCAACCGACGTTTGAGGATGTTCAGAGCACTCCAGTCCACACTTGATGATTCCATGCCATATAAAATTTAAAACAATAAAATAACACGTATTCGATAACATCTTCAAAATTGCGAAGACGGCCAATCGCCATAAAATGGGAAACATAATCTTATCAACTACAACAGGAGCATTTTTTTTTCAAGTAGTACCAGCGAACTCTATAAAGCCCCCAGCTCAGAATTAGGAAAAGGAGCAGCAGATCGAGTGGGTGGGTCTCAACACGAATAGAATCCTTTCTGGTACACCAACTTAGGCTTTGCGGTTCCAGGAGGTAGTACCTTTCTGCTCTACGAGGTCCCTGCTTCCCACCAAGTCCCGGTAACGCTGCTCCCAGTCATCCACCTTCCCGTTTGCGATATCTGCATGGATCGCCCTCCGGATTCCTTTTACCACCAAGAAGTACTGGAAAAGAGTACAGAAGATATGACCGTAGAGTTCTGTTTGAGGATGTCAGTGAAAATAAATATTATGTAGGCAGTCCACCTCCACAGCAAGGATAAGTGGTATGAACAACTTTCGGCGATTGTTAGGGTTTGGACCATCAATTAACTTCTGATCAACATGAGTGGGACTGCTCCCATTTGAGATGACAACAGTAATTTCTTTCATCAGGTTTGGAACCCACAGAGTTCCGTCCGGAAGTATCTGTTTAACAGTGAAATATCGTCATCTATTAACCATTAAGGCACGAGAACAGAGAAATGCTAGGTCAAACACAGAAACAGGCAAACCTTCTCCCCATGCTCATTAGTCTTGCACCTTCCACTGTTCTCCACCAATGCTATTGGCAAGGGGAAATCCTAAAAAAGCAAAATGTAGATATTCCATCAGAACTAACTTAAAACGCAAAAATGAAATGAATCCGTCAGCATGTCTTGTGCACAAAGAGATCTGTGATGTACTGAAAAATCCAAATTTCCTGTTGCCCATGAAAACATAATTTTGAAAGAGCACGTCAAAAACAAATCAGCAGGTAGAGAAAAGCAACTAACATTGATACAGCCATGTAGCTAAAGTTGCTATCAATCTCATATAGTCTAATAGCTGAGGATGAAACATGAAGACGAGCATAGCTAACTGAGAAATCGTTGAAAACACATATTACTGAAAGGAATCAAAGGATATGTAGTGGTACAAGGATAAGGGCGAAAACAACAAAATGCAAATTTAGAGCAAATACATTCTGCTAAATTGCTGATGATTCAAGAATCAAGGGACAGACTCTGTGTCGGAGGCCTCCCCACATGAGTGTGGTCTAGGAAACAGATAAACCGAGACAAGGCTTTCCCCAGCAAATGCGAAGAGGCAACTTCGAACCCGCGACCCTGGTGACTTAGTGAGACATCTCTCACCACTGCATCAGGCCCGTCGTTTGTGTACATGATAATGACTATATACCCACATCATGTGGCCCATTGCAAACTACCAACAAAATCTAAAGGACATAAACTGCCATAACCATGTAAAATGAAGGTTACAAAGGCACTAGGCACTAAGCGAATTGTGACCCTTTGCTTAGAGTTTAGGCACATTTAGGCATTTTGTAACATAGTGGATGACCTATGAAATGCCGGCATGTCACATAGTTTCAGAAGATCAATACAAAGTGATAAAACTGAGTTCCATATGATGGCCCATTCAGATCGAACCAACTACCCACTTAACATAATCAAAACTGCGTTGCTTCTGCTCTCATGCACCACATGATGCAGAAGCAACCTTCTCCCTCTGGCTTGCTTCTCTCTAAGCTCAGGCAAACCAGCACCACCCAGACACAACTCAATCACGGAATCACCACCAGTCAACTCTTTGCACCAGGATTACAGTAAAAAATTGATTCCCCACATTCTCCTCTTCTCTCATGTGCTCTCGATTTCATCGGCTGCTGCTTCTCCCTAAGTTGCATGGTCCTGTCCACCAATGTTGGGAAGTCCGACTCCTTGCTTCAGTGGTGTCTGCCTCCCATATCTCAGTGTGTGTGTGTGTGTGAAGTAGAGGAGAGAGCACAGAAGGACGAGGAAGCACTCATGAGCTGCTGGGAGGAGTGCAGGGGTCAGGAGGAGGCTGAGATGAAAGGGTCAGGAGGCAGATGAGATAAGGGGCCAGAAGGCAACTGAGATGAAAGGGTCAGGCAGCAGCGGCAGTAGTCACAGTGACAGGGAACCAACAGGGAAACAGCCACCTAGGATACCGCTTATAAGGCGCTGTGGTACCCTCTTGCTCAGCACACGGCAATGACCTCCTGGTAGTACTTCTCTGAAAACTGTGTAAAACATTAGTAAACTAAATAGATGAAAAAATAATGGCATTGAATTAAACTGACAAGACTGCTACTAAACCCCAAACATATCTAGACTGGCAGTCAGTATACCATCAAATTAGTGTCAAAAACTGCAAACCATGACCGTGCAAAGTTCAGCTACCAGTTCCATGGAGACTAACTATCAAGGTAATCTGACACTGCAAATGATGACCGTGCAAGGTTAATGGCATAAATTGATAATATATCTGCATATGACCATCATTTAGCAGCTAGCGTGGTTTCTAGCACTAGTATTAGGGAAGTGAAACCAAGATCAGAAATCCAAAAGGCATTTCCACAGAGTATGTCCAACTGAAAAATGGCAGAAAATGATCGGTGGCTGAGGAAGGTCAAACACTTATTGCAGCTCCTAATTGATGCATGAGTATTCCACACAACATGGTGGGAATGGTTATATGATAAATGAAAGCATGCATTACCCCATATTCTCGTTTGTTGATTCCTGCTCCTGAGTGGATGTATCGCAAAAGTGCCTCTGATCTTCTTGTAAAGAAATCATTATAGTCGATTCCATCAGGTGGTGAGAGTTGAGCATGGGTCAACACAACCAATGATCTTCGCCAAATATCTTTTCCAAATGAATTGGTGATGGCTCTTATAACCTGTTCATCCAGTGTATCCATTCTATATGCATCCAAGCGATCCACGTACAGGAGAACATCAATAGTCTTGCCTAGAAGAAATCTGCAGTATAATTGATAACATGTAAGATAAATGTATATTAATTTAAAAGAGGCTGCAGGAATTGCTATTTCACTCATTCGCACTTGCCATACAATGTCTCACTTGCATTTGGATCCAAGGGTAAATTTAGGTGAGACCAACAAACCACAAACATTTCAGTAGGTTAGTTTAATCAACCATCCTCAGATTGGAACAAAACTTCAACAGAACACATCAACATGCCACAATTGACAATTCCACACTTTAAGATGCTTGATTGCTTGGTGATCTCTTTGCCCCCAAACGGTTATTCTTTCTGATGTTTTAGTAAATATACAGATAAAGAGAAATTAGTGCTGTTAGGGCTGCATATGTGCTACACCCTTCAAGATAACACAGCCACTCTGCATATGAAGTCCCTAACCCAGATATCTGCACATTTTTTAAATTCTCTCTTGCCTAAGCGCTTCAAATCGCAAGAGGCTTATTCTCTTTCAGAACAAGCAATGTAGTTTAACTTATAAATTCAATCAAGTTTATGGAGTGTAATAGTAAGAAACTAAGAAACATTAATAGTAGATCATAGTGTTGTCGTAGTTGTAGAGAGTAATAGTAAGAATTAAGAAACTAAGAATATGCATGTCTTAAGGGAATATTCCAGCGCACACATTTTTTATAGCATTCAATGATCTGCCATGTAGTATTTCATGAGAAAACAATGTTTTCTAAATGTGCTAACCCAAAGACCGTGCTAAATCCACTATATGTCCAACTGAAGCAACCTGATAGTATGAGACAATTCTTCCTTAAACTAGGTCCAGAATGACAATCTTTTGTCAGGGCAAGTGCCATATAAATCCCTATATTACATGCTATAAAATCTGTAACAAATTGCATCACTTTCAGGCAAGTATGGATATGACTCAACATGCTGAAATGCTGAAATGTTCATACCTCTTAATGATGTCAACGGCCTGCTCATTAATGTATCCACCTTCAATAAGCCCAGGAGTGTCAATAATGTTCAAAGTGAACCCTGCCCTTGTGCGCGAGCACATCATTGGTCTCAGACCCTCAGACTGAACAGTACAACATCCAACAACAGAACCACACATAAGTTACTCTGGCAGAAGCCAAACCAGAAACTTAGAACATGTAGAAGCAAGACCTGGAAAGCACTGACAGAGGCAACCCTCTCCCCGACGATGGAGTTAACAGTGGATGACTTCCCCACTCCACCTTTCCCCATCACCAGAATTGTTAATGTGCTCACATCCTTCACATCACAAACACAAGCAGAACACGCATTGATCACCAATTCTTAAAGAAACATAACCAACCTGAAAAGTGAAAACACGACAGTCCTTGACTAATATACTACCTCCTGGCCAGTTCATTTGCCATCTGGGACAATATAGTAGACCAAAGGCATCTTCTGCCCTGCTTTATTGAAAGCAATTTTGTGGAGGCAGCAGTTTACATGATAATGTTTAGACATTGCACAGCTAGGTCGCCAACTCTAAGTGCGGACCTAGCATGCGTGACAAAGCTCTAGCAGAGACCAGTGGCGGACGGGAAGGGGGGGGGGGGGCAAAGTGGGCCATGCCCCCCCCTCAATTTTAAAACCCCTTATACCTAATGTTAAGTATAGAAAAAACTAGAAATTTGGATGGGCCAAAACAGTCTCGTACGTCTAGGTTTACTCATCGGATCGGCTCAAACGCTCAATCCTCCTGACTCTCATCCTCAGTCTCGATCTAGTCCTCACATCTATCTGTCCGACTCTATTCTTTTCGATATCACCCGAGCCAATCCGCCCTGACACCCCGTTCTCAACGCCGCCCCCTTCCTGGCTCCATTCTTTCCCAGAGATTCAATATTTGGATTAGATTAAAATATTCACTTTTGATTGTGAATTGGAGATTAGATAAATAGTTGATGATTATTGCTCCTCTTTATTTAGATAAATGAGGAGATTTTTTAACCGGTTTTAAGGGGTTCCACGACCGATGGTTAAGACAATACCAATGTGAACGACTCGTCTATTGCACAAATAAAAATTTTAGAACAATCAAGTGTTGGAAGGGCATTTAATCTAGATGAAATAGTTGGATGTCCAGCATTAAGAACACAAATTGATGATGAGATCATTATTCGACGATTGATGATGAGATCAATATTCGACGATTTTAGTGTCTCAAAACTAGAAGGATACAATTGCCTCAGTCAGCAAGAACTTAGCGATATTAGTTTCTTTCTTTGAACTTATGTGTATTGATATGAAACTTGAATTCTATGCAACAATAGTTTTTATGGTCTTGCTTAATTTTTTTCGTGTGATTTTTTGGCCCTCCGTGAGTTCTCGTCTTGCGTCCGCCACTGGCAGAGACAGCTCCTAAACTCTTCAGAGCCATAACTCGCAAATTTGATCATTGCTTGTTCTGGGTCCACAATAGTAGAGTTAACCAGACTGTAATGAGATTGCAGTTGCAGTACTTAGTTCAATGACATCAATTTTCATGCGATAAGAAAAATAATTCCAAGAACAATAATGAATGGACTTCCCATGGCACACATTCTCGGATGACATCTAGTTTAAACCGGAGGTAATAACTGCATAGAACGTTGCATAAACGCGTAGTGGAGTACCTCCTCCTTGAGTTTGCCGAGGAGTTCGTGCAGCTTGGTCTGTGTAGCCGCCGGAAACTGCTGCAGCCCGACCCACTCGCGCGGTATCGGCGACGCCATCCTCTCCTTTCTCTTGCCCTGCCAATGTGCCACAGGGACGAGCGTTCCACAAAATTGCCAGAACGGAGCGGAGTGTGCGCTCGGCGGGTAAAGCGTAGATGCTTACCTGGAGACGCGAGGCCTGCAGTGAAAGCCTAGAACGAGGGCAGGGTCGCTGTGCGAGGTCACGGCGGCGGGGGTTTATGCGACGGGAAGGGATAAGGAGATCGGAGGGGGTGTCCGATACTCCGATGAGATGGATGTTTGGGTTTGGGTCGGAGGCTCGGGGCCTTGCTTGGCCTCTGTGCTCTTTACCGGAAATCCTTTTTTTTTGGTCCTCCGTTAAATAATTATAGATATTACATATAGTCTAAGAACTAATTTGATAATTTTATTTTTCTATAGGATTTTTATTTTTCTAAGAGAAATTAGTTTATTTTCTCTGGTAAAATAGAAATCTCTCGAGAAAATGGAGTTTCCAAACTAGCCTTAATTATAAAATTAATTTTACAGATGAGAGCTAAAATACGAGACGAATTTATTAAACTTAATTAAGTTTATATTTCATACTCTCAATTGATATTCAAAATTTTAATGTGACACAAGCTAAACTTTAGTCAAGACGTGTTTGGTTTCGATCGTCTGTTTGTAAAGGATTTATGAGATATTGATATTTATTTTTATATAATTGTTAAAGAGAAGGCGTCATCGGTGATACATGGCTGAACAAACGAGGGAAGAGACTCTCTGAATCTCAAGTTGAGTTTAGTTTTGTATTAGTTGTTATAAAAAATTTGTGGGATAATGAGGTCGATGATAATACATATTTTTTTTATTTTTATGTAATTATTTTGCCTTAGAATTTTATCGAATATTTATGTGATGTAGCAAACCATGGGTATTATACTAATAGTTCTCTAAAAGACTTATTAAACAATAATTTAAGTAACTAGCCTAAAAACTCCTCTCCATTAGATATATAAATGAATTTTCTAAATTTAGTTACTTCTCATTTAACCTCATTTTTTCTATATATTTAGTAACTATTTATCAACCCCTAAAACAAATGGTGGCAATTTTTTTTTATTTCGACACCTTTTCGTTCCGCAGTAAAGATAGATTAACAGAGCCTATGTGCCGACTATCGTCGATGCACAATTGTAATAGTTAGTTAGCTAGAGATTAAACATTTAATAATGCAACAATCGCTCATGCACAAACCGGGAGTAAACCAATAAATAATTATGACAACAAATTGAAAGACCAACACATCTCATCATGTTAAATCTATCGTCGTTGATGAGGTCACAAATTTGAGATCAAGTTATGAAAGAGAGATGGAAACAAAAGGAAAAAATTTGGGTGATCCCATCCAAACCAGTGACATGGCATGTTTTAACATGTTTAGCAAGTTATATATAGGGAACTATTAGAGGAGATGAGTTTTTTACTTCATATATTACTTGAGGACTTCCTAAATCTAGGATTTAGATAGTAGAACTATACATAACAGCTGGAACTATTCTTAGAGTATCTTAAACAGAAGTTCTAAGCAGAGTTGTATTTAAAAATATAGGACTCTGATACCAAAAAATATGCTCCAACAGAGGTCATATTCCACAAAAATTCATCAAATAGTTATAGGACTCGATCCCTCGAGTCGTAATTATAGGACCACATATATTGGAGTCTTATCCTCGTTTTGTAAAGTAATTCTAACCTTTTATTTCCTAAATAACAATGATGCACAAAAACTTTTCGTGGATTTGAGAAAAATAGTCAATGAATGTAAAGATTGTGTTACCAGAGCATATTATAATTTAGAAGACAAATAATTTCGAAGGAGGAAATTCTATATATATATGTGACCCAGTCGAGGTAGCTCTAGTCAGGTCGATCTGACTGATGTGATCAGCTCGAGGTTGCTCTAGTCGGTGTTGACCTGGTCAAGGTGACTAGATCAGGGCTGCTTTGGTTGGGGTCGGCCTGGTTGGGGTGACCAAGTGGGGCTAACCTGATCGAGATGGTTGGATCAAAGCTAACTAGGTTGTCTTTGGTTTGGATCGAGTTTCATCAGCGGTGCTTTTATCTTAGAGTGGTTTTAGACTGTTTTGAGGTACCCATATCATGGATCCTCCAGGCTAAAATCTTAGAAGTCTCGAATCTAAAAGACTAGTCAAAAGCCTAGCGTGGATCCAAATACCATCAGATTTTCATCTATTTCTACATTGTTTTACCCCTCCTTTTTATAGTAAAGTTCAAGAGGTGAGTATGATACATGTATGCCAGACAATGAATATGCCTAGCAGAAACCCAACCATCTCTGTCTTGTCATAGATATGAAGTCATATGTGATGTACATTTTGAGGGCATGCTTATGAACATTGTTTTTCAAAACTATAGTTTATAATACCATAGTTTACCGAATGTCATGACACAACCATGGTATATTTTATATTAGTCTATTCTGATACTTGTTTGGAGGCAAAGTATTTTGGTTGCCATGCTCCAGTGAAAAACTTTGATCCAGACCAAAGTTTTTTAGACCTTAAAAATAATGTGGTATCGGTAAAACCATGATTTAAAATATAGATTTTCTAGATGTTGTAACACCCTAGGTGTTACTCAGGGTGTCCACCCAGGGCTACCCCATTTAACCTATTATCACATGTCATTGGTTTGGGCAAAGTACATCAAACTTGGAATTCAAGGTCCTAAGCAAGTGCCAACCATCTTGGATATCATGCCCTAGCTTGTCATGCACATCTAAGAGGGGAATTTTCCAAAACCCTAAAGCAAACCCCTTTTGAGCCATAGGAACCCTAATTGAAGCTAGGATCAAAAGGTCATGTAAACCTTATGATCATGGCTTGGGCCAAATATAAAAGTTGTAGTATGCTTCATAGCCTACAAATAATAGTAAGGAAGTACCCCCAAAAAGATTTCAGAAAGGCCCCAAAAAGTTCACCAAGGGTTGAGCATAAGGGAAAATTCAGAATTTGCCTAAGTCTAAAAACTAACCCTTGAACAAAGATCCCACATGTTCACCTTAATCCAAAATTCAAAACACTTCGACCCAATTGACAAAGTGGCGCCAAATTAACCCTAGAATGCCCTAGAAAGAGGTGACACCTACCCTAGGGCGTTTGACACGACTTGGCACCATTTTTGTTTTGGTTTGGACATGTCTGACACAGCCAACTTCTCACCCCTCTATCTCCCTACCCCGACCATATCTTGACTTGGAACTCACAGCTAAAAGGTAGGATATGGTGCAGAGAAGAGATTGTGTACGGGACGTTGGCCAAGATCTGCACGCTAAGGCGCCCAAACAGGCCGTTGAACACGGGCAGAAGCAACGAGCCACGTGTTCGACGCGCTCTGAGCTCGCCAGAGCACGCCCCCGCGTGCCCCGCGTCGCGCCAAACGGCCAGCCGACGCCATGGCCCGCGCCCGCGCCTATAAAGTCCGCTCGGGCGTCGACTGCACTCTTCCGCGCACACTCAAACCTCACCGGAGCTCAGCTCACCGCCGTTTGCCCGTGCGCGGCGTGTCCGCCGCCACCCGAGCCACTGCCGCCGTAGACCGGCCAGCCTAGCTTTCCCCAACCCCGTCCAACCCTTGGAGACGAGTGTGCACAACTCAGTGAAGCTCCCCGAGCGAGGAATCGAAGCCTGCTTCACCGGAGAGGCCAGTCCACGATCGCCGGAGCTCACAACCCCGCCGGAGTACGTGGACCGGGTAATCCGCTCAACCACTTTCCGATTCCTCGTGCACACGATCACTACGTTACCCCGTGAAGCTCACCTTGCCCTTGGATTGAACCAGATCATCGTGGTTTGGCCGGTACACTCGCCGCCGACGAGAACACCCGCCTGCGCGCGTGGACCGAGCGATTCCGGCCATCCCCGCCGTCGAGTCGCACCTCGCTATGACCGCCAGAGCCACCTCGAGCCAACCCTGCCCTTCGCCGGACCTATCTCGCCGCCGGTAAGCCGCGCCATCCTTTTCTTTCCCGCGGGTACTGTTTGCATTGGGGGAAGGACCTCGGGGAAGAAGAAGGAAAGGTCAGGGGGCTTTTTGAACTGTCAGCGACCCAGGGGAATAGTGGCGCAGGGGTAGATCTGTGCGGGTTGATTTAGTTTAAACCCAGGGACCTCGGTGTAAACTGTTTTTCCAGGAAACTCTTATTAAATCTGTTTTTAAATTGAGCAGAAACTTTGAAAATCCATAACTTCTGTTTAGTTCATCCAAATTTGGTCAAACAAATTTTGTCAGACTCTAAATAATGTAACCTACTTAAGAAAAATATAAACCTCCTATGTACTATGGAAAACTTTAAGGTTCTGATTTAATTATAGTTTTGGCCAAAAGCTCAATAATAGAAAGAAAAATAGTTGTGCTATTTGGCTGGGGTTAGAAAAATTTGGAGAAGTCTATGTCCACCTACTGACCTAACTAAAAATGTTGAATCTCTCTGTCCACCCCATTAAGTTAGTTTTTACCACTTATTTTACAATATGCTTAACGTTAAGAAAAATAGAAAATGTGATTTAAATAATGAACCAGAGGGCACCTCTATTTTTGTTAGGGTACTTATTCAATGTAGTTCACTGGAAAAATCTATCATACCCTGTTTAGTATAAAATAAGTAGGATCCCTTTTATTTTAAGAAAACAAGGAAAGCTTAGAAAAACCCTATAAAAATAACCCTAAGATGAAAACACCCCAACCCTTGGGATAACTAATGTTTTGTTATTATAAACATAAGAAAAATACAAAATCTATTGTTTGATATTTTTAAATGACAAGTTAGTTATAAGCACCTTTTGGACATAAAACTTTAGAAAATCACAACTAAATAATCACAAATTAACTTTCTGTGAATTTTGGCACAGAGGTTTATTATTACTGTTAGATCCCAACAAAAATAACCCTTAGGAAGGAACTCAACTCTAATGAAGAGGTGTAGTGTAAAGTGGCCCATTTTGCACAACTCTTGTTAATTTTGTCTAAAACATAGTCTTTATATTTTAAGCCTCAAATTCTTAAAACAGGCTGGAATAGCAGATAGCAACCCACTGTAATTTTTACAGAATTTTTGGAAAATATTAAACCACTGTCGTGGTTCAAACCTACACTAGAAACCATGAATAGAGAATAAAGAAAGGGAAATATGAATAATAGAGAATTAGTGTCATCCTAAAACTCTTTATAACTTGTCCACTGAGATATATAAAGGCAATACCAATTACCTATGCCTATCCCTAGCAAAACCTAGACCTAGAAGTGATAAGCATAAACCATTAAAAGCCACATATGACCCGGAAACCCTAAGTTACTCATTAACTTAGTTTTTCTTCTCTTAGCATAATGTTATTAAATCCTGCATAATCATGACATACATGTTCATTGCATTTCGATAGACTGTAACCTTGCTGACGGAGAGTACGTCCTCGTGCCGGAGCAAGGAGCTGCTCAGGAGGTAGCCCCGGATCCCGCACCCGAGTCTGCACCAGAGGATCTGCCTGCCACCGCTTTGGAAGGCAAGCCCCGGTTTTATGCATAACCTGTTCTATATGATATTTTACTACATTTAATGTTTGTAGGCTTGTATTGTGCACTTAAGTGTAGGAGTTGATTTAAACCCTAGTTGCATGATCTCAGGAATCCTATTGAGATGAATACTAGTATGCTAGGTCGAGTAGCTGCTTTACTAATTAGGGACTTCGGTAGAAGTCGAGTGATTTTTCTAGCACTCGCGCGAGGTCAGGAATTGTTTGTATCCACTTTGATAACAGAATGGTGATGGTCTGTGGACACGGGTCCATGGGGACGCGTGGTCTACAAGATGAAAATTGGAATAAGGTTTAACGTGCGGATACCTGTGTCAAGCGTTTGAACGTACTAAACACATACCGAGAAATATGGTAAATCGGTAAGCCTAGTACCTGAGTGAACCTGCCCGTAGACTTTGCCCCTCACGCGACCTGAGACGTGGTCTCCCATTCCGGTTATGGTGGATACAAGTGCAGTCACTGCACGACGGCAGTCGGGGTCAGTGAGGCATTGTACGCCAAGGCGGTGAGCCCTGATCTGTTGCCAGGGAATCGATGGGGACGGTTGATGTGTGTGGGGACGGAGTGCCTCGCCACGTCGTGTGTTTAGGTTTACCTTGCAAGGATAAAACTCGATTCGAATCGTCTGCTTCTCGCAGCTAATGAGACTGCTTGATCCATTGTACTGCATTGAGTAACAAGTGGAAATATGATGAGTTGATATAAGATGTTGATTGCTAAAAATGTTTGCTACTATGTATGACTAGATAGTACACATTTAGCCTTAAGAGAGTCACACTTAAATTGGCAAAGTTCAAACTTGACTTAGAAACTCAGCTAGTGCTTTTGGCAACCAAACCCCACAGCCAAACAGCTGCATGTCTAGAGGTAGAGGAGTAGACTCCTCACACCGGGTAAGTCTAGCTGAGTATTAGTATACTCAGCCTTGCTTGTGGCATAATTTTACAGGTTCTCTGGAGGACATGGTTGCGGGAGTGACTTGGCCGTCCATCTTGCCACCGGGTTGGACTGTCGAGTGGGACCCCGCCTCGGCTGAGGAGGAGCATGAGGAGTGATGGGACAGGCTTCCCCATCTCTCTGTTTATTTTCCGTTAGTTTTATTCCGCTGCACTTCGAACAATGATGGTCACTTTTGCAAAACTCCGATGGTGATGATGTAATAATTTAATACTCTTTCATGCATGGTTTTATGCTTTATTGTATTTGCTCTGTGACTCACCATCGAGTGAGATTGTGGTACTTGATCCTGTCAGTGGCCGCGTCGGACTAGATCCGAGGGATTGACGGGTTATTCCCATTTAAGTGTGGTCTAGCCTCTAAGGCGGGACTTAGGCACTTAAGTTGGAATAATTCGGGCAGTTCCGCCACAGCTGGTATCGAAGCTTGTACCACCACAGAGGAATCAATAAAATGTGAATACCATCATTTTCCAAAATAAAACTTGATAGAAACAATGTTGGATAGATAGTAGGACGAGCAGGATAGACCTAGGACGTGAAGCCTTAGGGTGCTAGAAGGGTAGCTAGGTGGCTATGTAATTAGGCCCTACAGGCCACCTTAAGGGATGGGAGTCCTTCCCTATCCTCTTATGTTGGTGAGGTCGTTCAGGACGAGCATGCATGCATTGTTAAGTTAAACAAATGGATAATTGAGTAAAGACTTAAAAACAAAATGATAACCAACTAAGTCTCCAGTACCTTTTTATTTAACTAAAGAAAGGTTGAGTTTTATTTTTCTTGTTCTTTTTATAATTCTTTTTCTTTTACCTACGCTTAACCGTACACAGATGACTTCCCACGGATCCTCAGAGGACGGAAATGCACTAACCCACACTGACGGGCTTGCACGAGAGGGCTTCCCCCGTATTTTATGGGAGGTACTTCAGGGAGCCGGGTACTTGACACCCCCTCAGTACGTGGTGCAGCAGTTTGAGAAGCACCAGGTGCCCCGCTGTAGGGTAAGGATGACCTTGGAGCCTCATCCCCTGCAGCCAGGCTGGCATTCACTGGACTCCGAGTCTTCCGGATACCGGGCGGAGGACACGATCGAGGCGATCGCTCTGCACGGGTTGACTACCTTTTGCGGATTCCATCCCTTGGAGCTCCCTACCCACCCCATTGGCTTGTTCCCCGCGAAAAAGGAAGACGACCCGATGTGGAAGGATCGGGTGGAGCATGCTAAGGACATCTGGGCTCTCTACCCAGGCCACACTGCTCACTTGTCGGTACGATGCATGAACGCCCTGTATCGTCTGCAAGTGATGCGTGGAGAGGCAATGTCTCATCTGATGGCATTATTGGAGGCAACCAAGATCACCCTGGATAACAGGGAGGAGCTCGTGGTTGACTTGTCCTAGGAGCTGGTGGAAAAAGATTTACAAGTGGAGCAGTTGTCTGATGAGATCCATGAGCTGGAGAAATTGGTAGGGACGAGGGAGAACACCATCGAGGTTCTCGAAGATCAGCTCCTCAACACCCAGCAGCAGCTCGCAGAGGCTAATGAGCACCTGGATATGCATCATCAAGAGATCCATGATGGGGAGGCTGACGAGGACATCGACATTGAGGGAGGGGAGGAGCCTGCTTCCAGCGTAGACACTGCTGGCTCAGGGAGGCCACCTTCCCCCGAGTCGAGTGTCGCCTCGATCGCTCATTAGGTGCCGGAGTAGGAAGAGAGATTGGTAATGTAGGTCTCCTCACAGCTAGCTTAGCTTTTGCACCCTTGGGGTACTAGGCTAGATAGAGTTGAGTCTTTTGGGGACACTGATGTAACCATGATAAACTCTTTTGGAAGCATGATTGATGGATGCTTTTAGTTCTTAACTTGGAAAAAAAATTATGTCTTTTCAGAATCCTTTTTATTTATGTCGAAATCTATCAATTCGCCCTTGACTCTTTCGCCGCGATTAAACCTTAAACTTGAAGATGTGTTATTGAGAATATATGTGGTTTTTCAGATGGCTGGGAGAGCGCGCCGTGGCCAGAATGAGCGCATTCCTCCACCGCCGCCACCGCCTCCCACTCTGCAGGAGCTAATGGCTTAGCAGAATGAGATCTTGAGGCAGCTGGCTCAGCGTCAGCCACCACCTCAGCACTATGGTGGTGGGGACCATCAACGTCACCCCGCGGCAGCTACCTACCAGGAGTTCCTCAGTACCCAGCCACCGTTGTTCACCAGGGCGGAGGATCCACTTGATGCTGATGTATGGCTGAGGATAGTGGAATCTAAATTCCCACTACTCAATGGAGCTTGTTCTGAGGTGACAAAGGTCCGGTTCGCCACCCAGCAGCTTCGCGGACCCGCGCGGACATGGTGGGACCACTATCTCGCTATGCAACCGGCGGACCATGAAGTGGATTGGAGAAAGTTCAAGGCAGCTTTCAGAGGACACCATATCCCAGCTGCCATCATGGACCGTAAACTCAACGAGTTTCTGGCACTCACTCAGGGCAACAGGACAATGTTGCAGTATGCTCAGGCTTTTAATGACCTGTGCCAGTATGCTGGATACCATGCAGATACGGACGAGAAGAAGCGAGACAGGTTCAGACGGGGGCTCAGCACTAAGCTCCGTGATCGTCTCAACACCGTCAGGGCCAACAGTTACAATGAGTTGGTCAACGTGGCTATCTCCCAGGAGGACTGCATTACAACTCGACAGACAGAAAAGAAGAGGAAGACCCCTGTGGCAGGACCTTCAGCTCAGCCACAGCGTTTCAGGATTGTGTCCGACACTCAAAACAGGGGACCCCAGCAGCAGCAAGGGAGATGGGTGATCCGACCACAGCAGCAGCAGCAGGCACCCAACCGTACCCAGTTTCCCGCTTAGAGGAACAACCAGCAGCAGCAACAATACCGCCAGGCAAATGACAACATGTGTTTCACGTGTGGCAACCCCGGGCACTATGCCAAGAATTGCCCTAGGAACCAGCAGAGGCAGGGGCAGAATGTTAATCAAAACCAGAGCAAGAGGCAGAAGGTGCAAGTGAGGCAGGGCAGGCTAAACTTCACCACCATGGCTGATATTCTAGAGGGAGCACCCGTCTTGACTAGTATCTTTACAGTTTTGAATTATCCTGCTATTGTTCTTTTTGATTCTGGTGCATCACACAGTTTTATCAGTACCAAATTTAGTGCCAAGTGTCAATTGCCTTTTCACCACACCAACGGGGGCATTACAATCTCAACACCAGGAGGCAGGGTTGCCACCTATCAGATCAATAGGCACGTACCAATTAAGCTGGGTAGTTTCATTTTCAAAACCACTCTCCTGATAATGGGGTTGGATAGTGTGGATATCATCCTAGGGACTGATTGGTTATCATGGCACCACGCGGTGATTGATGTCGCAGCCAGAGCCATAGAGATTCACTCTCCTTTGGATGGCGAGATTACCTTGTATCTACCCGACCAGGGTTGTACCCGTTCTTGTGCCTTCGTTATGATAGAGTCCCCAGTGGAAAAGATCCCCGTGGTCTGTGACTACCCGGATGTGTTTCCGGATGAGTTGCCAGGGATGCCGCCTGACAGAGACATTGAGTTCGCAATCGAGTTACAACCCGGGACTGCTCCTATCTCCAAGAGACCCTATAGGATGCCTCCCGCGGAATTGGCAGAACTAAAAAAGCAATTGCAAGAGTTGTTAGACAAGGGGTTTATTCACCCAAGTACTTCACCATGGGGATGTCCAGCGTTATTTGTGAAGAAAAAGGATGAAAGTTTGAGAATGTGTGTTGACTACCGTCCTCTCAATGCGGTGACCGTCAAGAACAAATACCCACTGCCCCGCATTGATGTTCTGTTTGATCAGTTGGTAGGAGCCAAGGTATTTTCCAAGATAGATCTTCGTTCAGGGTACCATCAGATCAAGATCCGTGCCAGCGATATTCTCAAGACGGCCTTCTCAACCAGATATGGGCTATATGAGTTTTTGGTGATGTCTTTTGGGCTGACCAATGCCCCGGCTTATTTCATGTACCTGATGAACTCAGTGTTTATGCCAGAGTTAGACAAATTTGTGGTCGTTTTCATTGATGATATTCTGGTCTATTCCAAGAATGAAGTCGAGCACACCAAACATTTGCATACTGTGCTTCAGAGACTGCGTGACCATCGATTGTATGCCAAGTTGTCTAAATGTGAATTCTGGCTGAAGGAGATTAAATTCTTGGGACACACCATTTCCCAGGATGGGATATCAGTTGATCCTGAGAAGGTACAAGAGGTGATGGATTGGAAACCCCCAACTACAGTGAAGCAAATTTGAAGTTTTCTGGGTTTGGCCGGGTATTATCGACGATTTATTCCGGATTTCTCCAGGATTGCCAAACCAATGACTGAACTGTTGAAAAAGGGAGTCAAGTATGATTGGAGCCAAAGGTGTGAAGATGCCTTTCATACTTTGAGGCAGCATTTGACAACAGCCCCAGTGCTGGCTCAACCTGACAACACCAAGTCATCTGAAGTTTATTGTGATGCTTCTGGTACAGGTTTGGGATGTGTCTTGATGCAAGAGAACAGAGTCATTGCTTATGCTTCCCGAGCACTCAGACCCCATGAGCAGAACTACCCTACGCATGATCTGGAATTGGCAGCAGTGGTTCATGCTCTTAAGATATGGAGACACTACTTGATGGGAGCTCACTGTAACATCTACACTGATCACAAGAGTCTCAAATACATCTTCACTCAGGCAGATCTGAACATGAGACAGAGGAGATGGTTGGAGTTAATCAAGGACTATGATTTGGAAGTGCATTACCATCCTGGCAAAGCCAATGTTGTGGCCGATGCCTTGAGTAGAAAGGCCCAGTGCAATTGTATGAGCATGGATGCAAGAGTTACCACCCTGTGCGATGAGCTGTGCAAGCTGAACCTGGAAGTTGTTTCTTCCGGTGACCTAAGCTACATCTCCGTGGAGCCCACATTGCAAGAGCAAATAGTCAGGGCACAGATTGAAGATAAAGGTGTTCAGATAATCAAGGAAATGATCAAGCAAAAGGCAGAAAAATACAAGTGCTTCCGTCAGGACAGCAAGGGAATTCTATGGTTTGGAGATCGATTAGTTGTTCCCAAGGACCCTGAGCTCAGAAAGAAGATATTGGATGAAGCTCACCTTTCCAAATTCTCCATGCACCCTGGTAGCAACAAGATGTACCATGATCTCAGATCTTTGTATTGGTGGACCAGAATGAAGAGGGAAATTGCCAAGTACATATCCGAGTGCGATACCTGTCAGAGAATCAAAGCTAGTCATTTGAAGGCAGCAGGCCCTTTGCAACCCCTTCCCATACCATCTTGGAAATGTGAGGACATTTGCATGGATTTTATTGTAGGATTGCCCAATACCTCCAGGCACCATGATTCTATTTGGGTTATTGTGGATAGATTAACTAAGACTGCTCATTTCTTGCCAGTACATACCACCCACAAGACAGAAAGGTATGCAGAAATATATGTTGATCAAATAGTGCGGTTGCATGGTATTCCAAAGACCATTGTATCTGATAGAGGAGCGCTGTTTGTGGCATGCTTTTGGGAGCAGCTACAAGAGTCCCTTGGGACCCAAGTAATACGAAGCTCAGCATACCATCCTCAAACAGATGGCCAGACAGAAAGGGTGAACCAGATTTTGGAGGACATGTTGCGAGCATGTGCACTGCACTACGGAAAGGATTGGGACAAGTGTCTTTCCTTGGCAGAATTTTCTTACAATAACAACTATCAGTCCAGTCTGAAGATGGCACCTTTTGAAGCCTTATATGGGAGAAGGTGTAGGACCCCACTGAATTGGTCTCAAGTAGGAGAAAGGGAAATATTTGGCCCAGATTTGGTACTTGAGGCAGAGGAAAAGGTCAGAGTTATTACAAAGAACTTAGAAGTTGCTCAGGCCAGGCAAAGGAGCTATCATGACAAGAGGCGGAAGCCTCTACAATTTGAGGTGGGAGATCATGTTTACCTTAAGGTGTCACCCACCAAGGGTATCCAGAGATTCGGGATCAAGGGCAAGTTAGCTCCTCGCTACATTGGACCCTATGAAATCAAATCAAGTTGTGGACCCGTAGCCTATCAGTTGGAATTGCCACCTCACATGTCAGCAGTTCACAATGTGTTCCATGTATCTCAGCTGCGGAAATGTGTTCGCCTACCCACTGAAGTGCTGCCGGAACCAGACATTGAGATAGAACCAGGCTTGTCCTATCAAGAGTACCCCGTCAAGGTATTAGATCAAAAGGAGAGATCAACACGAGCAAGGTCAATCAGGATGTATAAAGTTCAGTGGAGTCACCATTCAGCAGAAGAAGCTACATGGGAGACGGAGGATTTTCTACGCTCTCGCTTCCCCGACTTTCTGCCCAAAGGAGTCGGTACGTAACCACAAAACCCCACCCCCACCTGCCCTTTGAAAATAATTATAAGAAAAACTTAGATAACAAGGATAGTCTAAGTTGTGGATTTAACTTAAAAAGGGCTTCCTTCTAAAGTTGCAAAGAGGATGACATTCGAAGAACAGTTAACAAGAGAAACTCGGATATAGGAAAGAATAGCACACTAGCACACCTTCAAGCACCCCTCCAAGGAACTCTACCTAAAATCTCGGGATGAGATTCCTTTAAGGGGGGAGGGCTGTAACACCCTAGGTGTTACTCAGGGTGTCCACCCAGGGCTACCCCATTTAACCTATTATCACATGTCATTGGTTTGGGCAAAGTACATCAAACTTGGAATTCAAGGTCCTAAGCAAGTGCCAACCATCTTGGATATCATGCCCTAGCTTGTCATGCACATCTAAGAGGGGAATTTTCCAAAACCCTAAAGCAAACCCCTTTTGAGCCATAGGAACCCTAATTGAAGCTAGGATCAAAAGGTCATGTAAACCTTATGATCATGGCTTGGGCCAAATATAAAAGTTGTAGTATGCTTCATAGCCTACAAATAATAGTAAGGAAGTACCCCCAAAAAGATTTCAGAAAGGCCCCAAAAAGTTCACCAAGGGTTGAGCATAAGGGAAAATTCAGAATTTGCCTAAGTCTAAAAACTAACCCTTGAACAAAGATCCCACATGTTCACCTTAATCCAAAATTTAAAACACTTCGACCCAATTGACAAAGTGGCGCCAAATTAACCCTAGAATGCCCTGGAAAGAGGTGACACCTACCCTAGGGCGTTTGACACGACTTGGCACCATTTTTGTCTCGGTTTGGACATGTCTGACACAGCCAACTTCTCACCCCTCTATCTCCCTACCCCGACCATATCTTGACTTGGAACTCACATCTAAAAGGTAGGATATGGTGCAGAGAAGAGATTGTGTACGGGACGTTGGCCAAGATCTGCACGCTAAGGCGCCCAAACAGGCCGTTGAACACGGGCAGAAGCAACGAGCCACGTGTTCGACGCGCTCTGAGCTCGCCAGAGCACGCCCCCGCGTGCCCCGCGTCGCGCCAAACGGCCAGCCGACGCCATGGCCCGCGCCCGCGCCTATAAAGCCCGCTCGGGCGTCGACTGCACTCTTCCGCGCACACTCAAACCTCACCGGAGCTCAGCTCACCGCCGTTTGCCCGTGCGCGGCGTGTCCGCGGCCACCCGAGCCACTGCCGCCGTAGACCGGCCAGCCCAGCTTTCCCCAACCCCGTCCAACCCTCGGAGACGAGTGTGCACAACTCAGTGAAGCTCCCCGAGCGAGGAATCGAAGCCTGCTTCGCCCGAGAGGCTAGTCCACGGTCGCCGGAGCTCACAACCCCGCCGGAGTACGTGGACCGGGTAATCCGCTCAACCACTTTCCGATTCCTCGTGCACACGATCACTACGTTACCCCGTGAAGCTCACCTTGCCCTTGGATTGAACCAGATCGCCATGGTTTGGCCGGTACACTCGCCGCCGACGAGAACACCCGCCTGCGCGCGTGGACCGAGCGATTCCGGCCATCCCCGCCGTCGAGCCGCACCTCACTGTGACCGCCAGAGCCACCCCGAGCCAACCCTGCCCTTCGCCGGACCTATCTCACCGCCGGTAAGCCGCGCCATCCTTTTCTTTCCCGCAGGTACTGTTTGCATTGGGGGAAGGACCTCGGGGAAGAAGAAGGAAAGGTCAGGGGGCTTTTTGAACTGTCAGCGACCCAGGGGAATAGTGGCGCAGGGGTAGATCTGTGCGAGTTGATTTAGTTTAAACCCAGGGACCTCGGTGTAAACTGTTTTTCTAGGAAACTCTTATTAAATCTGTTTTTAAATTGAGCAGAAACTTTGAAAATCCATAACTTCTGTTTAGTTCATCCAAATTTGGTCAAACAAATTTTGTCAGACTCTAAATAATGTAACCTACTTAAGAAAAATATAAACCCCCTATGTACTATAGAAAACTTTAAGGTTCTGATTTAATTATAGTTTTGGCCAAAAGCTCAATAATAGAAAGAAAAATAGTTGTGCTATTTGGCTGGGGTTAGAAAAATTTGGAGAAGTCTATGTCCACCTACTGACCTAATTAAAAATGTTGAATCTCTCTGTCCACCCCATTAAGTTAGTTTTTACTACTTATTTTACAATATGCTTAAGGTTAAGAAAAATAGAAAATGTGATTTAAATAATGAACCAGAGGGCACCTCTATTTTTGTTAGGGTACTTATTCAATGTAGTTCACTGGAAAAATCTATCATACCCTGTTTAGTATAAAATAAGTAGGATCCCTTTTATTTTAAGAAAACAAGGAAAGCTTAGAAAAACCCTACAAAAATAACCCTAAGATGAAAACACCCCAACCCTTGGGATAACTAATGTTTTGTTATTATAAACATAAGAAAAATACAAAATCTGTTGTTTGATATTTTTCAAATGACAAGTTAGTTATAAGCACCTTTTGGACATAAAACTTTAGAAAATCACAACTAAATAATCACCAATTAACTTTCTGTGAATTTTGGCACAGAGGTTTATTATTACTGTTAGATCCCAACAAAAATAACCCTTAGGAAGGAACTCAACTCTAATGAAGAGGTGTAGTGTAAAGTGGCCCATTTTGCACAACTCTTGTTAATTTTGTCTAAAACATAGTCTTTATATTTTAAGCCTCAAATTCTTAAAACAGACTGGAATAGCAGATAGCAACCCACTATAATTTTTACAGAATTTTTGGAAAATATTAAACCACTGTCGTAGTTCAAACCTACACTAGAAACCATGAATAGAGAATAAAGAAAGGGAAATATGAATAATAGAGAATTAGTGTCATCCTAAAACTCTTTATAACTTGTCCACTGAGATATATAAAGGCAATACCAATTACCTATGCCTATCCCTAGCAAAACCTAGACCTAGAAGTGATAAGCATAAACCATTAAAAGCCACATATGACCCGGAAACCCTAAGTTACTCATTAACTTAGTTTTTCTTCTCTTAGCATAATGTTATTAAATCCTGCATAATCATGACATACATGTTCATTGCATTTCGATAGACTGTAACCTTGCTGACGGAGAGTACGTCCTCGTGCCGGAGCAAGGAGCTGCTTAGGAGGTAGCCCCGGATCCCGCACCCGAGTCTGCACCAGAGGATCTGCCTGCCACCGCTTTGGAAGGCAAGCCCCGGTTTTATGCATAACCTGTTCTATATGATATTTTACTACATTTAATGTTTGTAGGCTTGTATTGTGCACTTAAGTGTAGGAGTTGATTTAAACCCTAGTTGCATGATCTCAGGAATCCTATTGAGATGAATACTAGTATGCTAGGTCGAGTAGCTGCTTTACTAATTAGGGACTTCGGTAGAAGTCGAGTGATTTTTCTAGCACTCGCGCGAGGTCAGGAATTGTTTGTATCCACTTTGATAACAGAATGGTGATGGTCTATGGACACGGGTCCATGGGGACGCGTGGTCTACGAGATGAAAATTGGAATAAGGTTTAACGTGCGGATACCTGTGTCAAGCGTTTGAACGTACTAAACACATACCGAGAAATATGGTAAATCGGTAAGCCTAGTACCTGAGTGAACCTGCCCGCAGACTTTGCCCCTCACGCGACCTGAAACGTGGTCTCCCATTCCGGTTATGGTGGGTACAAGTATGGTCACTGCACGACGGCAGTCGGGGTCAGTGAGGCATTGTACGCCAAGGCGGTGAGCCCTGATCTGTTGCCAGGGAATCGATGGGGACGGTTGATGTGTGTGGGGACGGAGTGCCTCGCCACGTCGTGTGTTTAGGTTTACCTTGCAAGGATAAAACTCGATTCGAATCGTCTGCTTCTCGCAGCTAATGAGACTGCTTGATCCATTGTACTGCATTGAGTAACAAGTGGAAATATGATGAGTTGATATAAGATGTTGATTGCTAAAAATGTTTGCTACTATGTATGACTAGATAGTACACATTTAGCCTTAAGAGAGTCACACTTAAATTGGCAAAGTTCAAACTTGACTTAGAAACTCAGCTAGTGCTTTTGGCAACCAAACCCCACAACCAAACAGCTGCATGTCTAGAGGTAGAGGAGTAGACTCCTCACACCGGGTAAGTCTAGCTGAGTATTAGTATACTCAGCCTTGCTTGTGGCATAATTTTACAGGTTCTCTGGAGGACATGGTTGTGGGAGTGACTTGGCCGTCCATCTTGCCACCGGGTTGGACTATCGAGTGGGACCCCGCCTCGGCTGAGGAGGAGCATGAGGAGTGATGGGACAGGCTTCCCCATCTCTCTGTTTATTTTCCGTTAGTTTTATTCCGCTGCACTTCGAACAATGATGGTCACTTTTGCAAAACTCCGATGGTGATGATGTAATAATTTAATACTCTTTCATGCATGGTTTTATGCTTTATTGTATTTGCTCTGTGACTCACCATCGAGTGAGATTGTGGTACTTGATCCTGTCAGTGGCCGCGTCGGACTAGATCCGAGGGATTGACGGGTTATTACCATTTAAGTGTGGTCTAGCCTCTAAGGCGGGACTTAGGCACTTAAGTTGGAATAATTCGGGCAGTTCCGCCACAGATGTGATCCTAAACACTTTTTGACCTTGAAAGTTGCCTAGAGGGGGTTCTTAGAAGAAACCTGAAATTTACACACTTAAACACAAAACTTCACCCAGGGTTAGCGCTAGAACGAGTCTAGAGCGAATCGGAGTGCGGAAGTGCAGTTCTTCTTGCTAAGAGTTGCTCAATCAATTTATGGATAACTTTGGGAGCCAACTCAAAATGATCGCAAGTAAGAGAACTAGAGAAGGAGGAGGAAGTATCAAATCGCAAGTTAAGTTTTAAGCAAAAAGAATATGGCGATTTGTTTCCCAATGTTCGGTTCTAAAAGATCTACTCCACGTTGATGAGTCCACGTAGGACGAGTCTCTTTCAGTCCTTTTCCTTTTTCATACGGTCACACAAAATGGATGAGTGTTTCTTAATCTCGAGGGTAACTTGGACCCTGCAAGGATCACTACACACTTAGGTGTCTCTTGCTAGCTTTACAAGTGATTGAGAATTAAAAGGATGACGAAGAAAGCACGATCAAAACACACCAAGAAAATCACAATGTCACACTCTCTTGAGCCTCTCCAAAACACTAATCACTAATGATCTTCAAACATAATTATGGTACTTGGAGAGGACTTTGAAGCTTTGAGTGTGAATTGAGTGAAGTCATGCTCTTTGTAATGAATGTGGGAGTTGGAATGCTTGGGTGCCACTGAAGAAGGGTGGTTGGGGTTGTATTTATAGCCATCAACCACCTCCTATCCGTTGCCAACTTTCTTCCACACGCAGACAATCTTTGTGCCTGGTCCGAACAATCCACCCTTGCAAGATCAATGGCTGGATCGCAACAGTGAGTTGTAATGACTATATCAACAATTATAATCACATTAAATGTGTCATCACATATCAAATAAAGCCTGTCATGGACAGTCCGGTTGTGCCTCTAGACGGTCCGCATAGACGTTATAATTCATGCATTAGTTAGACTTAATAAATTTGTCTCGTTGTTTAGTCTTCAGCTATGTAATTAGACTATATTTAATACTCGTAATACCTATTTTAAACATCCTATGTGACACCCCTAGGCATAGGTAGGGAAAAAACTCATCGCTTGAGGACCGCATCGTTGAGCTCACACACTTCCCCATAAAACACTTTTCTCACACATGTTCCTTAATTGCATGTGCACATAGTTTTTTGTTGTTTTTTTATCTCTATACATTAGGTATGATATAGATGAGCATGCAGCCCGTAGCCTGATAGCCCGCCCCGAAGCATGTTTTTGACCCGATCGTCTAGCTTCGTGCCCGAGCCAGTCCCTTAGAACATCAGGCTATGTCTGGGCCGTTGGTTGCGCCCGTCGGGCGGCATAGTCCGACCCACCAATGAATGGAAGGCATGACGCTTGCCGGTGCGGGGCGTGGATGATATAGGACCCGCAACCATCTTCTGTCGTCCCTCCTCCTCCTCCTCCTCCTCGCTTGCCCCTTCCCCCGCTCGTCCCCGCTCGCTCGGTTGTCCCAGATCTCACGTCTCTGTCACCGGATCTCCAGTCTCCACTATCGGATCTCCATCACCAGCCAGCGACATCTTCAATCTCCACTGGTGTGCAGCACGCCGGTGACCTTACCGCTCACTGTCGACCTATGCTAATCATGCATTAATTAAACTTAATAAATTTGTCTCATTGTTTAGTATTCAGCAATGTAATTAGACTATATTTAATACTCGTAATACCTGTTTAAACATCCGATGTGTCACCCCTAGGTATAGGTAGGGGAAAAAACTCATCGCTTGAGGACCGCATCGCTGAGCTTGCACACTTCCCCATAAAACACTTTTCTCACCCATGTTCCTTAATTACGCGTGCAAATAGTTTTTTATTGTTTTTTGTCTCTATACATTAAGTGCGATATAGATGAGCATGTAGCCTGATAGCTCGACTCGAAGCCTATTTTTTGGCCTGGACCATCTAGCTTCGCACCAGGGCTAGCCCCCTGGAATACCATATCGTGTCTGGGCCATTGGTTGCGCCCATCAGGCGGCATGACCCGACCCACTAGCGAACAAAAGGCACAACGCGCGGCCCGGTGCGGGGCGTGGGCGATATAGGACCCGCAGCCATCGCCCGGTCGTCCCTCCCCTCCGCTTGCTCCTCCCTCCACTCGCCGTCGCTCACTCAGTTGTCCCAAATCTCATGTCTCCGTCACCAGATCTCCAATCTCCATTGTCAGATCTCCGTCACCAGCCGGCGACATCTTCAATCTCAACTAGCGTGCAGCGTGTCGGTGACCGTACATGCTCGTCATCGCTCGCTCCCCACTCCGTAACCCTAATCCCCTCCCCCCCGCCCCGGTGACATCTCCACCGCTCTTCATTGTTGGATCTCCATCACAGGTGACATCTCCAGTTCTCCACTCTCTTGACGTGCGGCTCGCCCCTCTCCATAATTCCTAACCCTAATCTCGTTGCTCATCGTCTATCGGGGTGTTGCTGTCGTCGCCCGTCGCGCGTCATCATCACCGCTTCTCCGGCTCTAGGCTCCAACTAAGTAGATATGTTTTTGCTACTAGTACATCTCTCTTTTCTGGCGCTCACCCCCGCTCGCCCCAATCCCTAACCCTAATCGTTTTTGCTTGGTTTTGGTTGGATGTCACCGACCGATTGCTTACTGCGTCGTGCAGTCGTGTTGGTGCCACATGGGTCGTTGAGGTATGAAACCGAGAGGTTGGCATGGATGACGATGACTGGAAGGGAAATGGGCTTAACCATTTCCTATAATCAATTTTGGTGTTTGACGTCCATCACAAACCATATGGACTAACTAGTTTGTCTAGTCGCTATTTTCTCAAGTGCATAAAGTTCAACATAAACATACAAAGAAAAAGACTTGAAAGGATTCTACAAAGTTTGGAGCATACAAGTTTGGCTCAGCCAGTGGCGCACTGGACACTATCCGGTGCCCAGGCTGTAGCTCTCTGCGAACTGGCCACTCTCGGGTCTTCTCAGCGCGTGTCCGCTAAAATTCACCGGACTGTCCATTAAGCCACCAGACTCTCTGGTGAGCCAACAGAGCAACGGTCAACTTCGCCCAACGGTCGACTGCACTGACTGTAGCACAGTCAGCAGAGTAGAAGTCAGAAGTCAGAAATGCAAAGTCAGAACGCACCGGACTGTCCGGTGCCGCAAGAGGACATAAGACTTCAACGATCAACAGCTCCAAACCCCAACGATCGGCTGACGTGGCACTCACCGGACAGTGAACAGTGCAGTGTCCGATGCACCACCGGACTGTCCGGTGTGCCCATCAACAGCAAAGTCTGCCAACGACTAGGAAGTGGTTGGAGGCTATAAATACCCACAACCACCTCCATTCAAGCCATCCAAGCCTTTCAACCTTCTCATTCAATACAAGATCAAATAATATACTCCAAAGACACAATCAAAGCATCAAATCCTCTCCAATCTCCAAAATCAAATTAATTGCTTAGTGACTTGAGAGAGGGTGATTTGTGTTTCTTTTGTTGCTCTTGTTGCTTAGATTGCTTTCTTCTTCTCACTCTAAACTTCTCAAGTGTTTTGTAAAGCGAGCGAGACACACCTACTTGTGTGGTGATCCCTGCGGGGTCTTAATGACCTGTGTGATTAAGAAGAAACACTCGACCGGTCCAAGTGACCGATTGAGAGAGGGAAAGGGTTGGAATAGACCCGACCTTTCTGGCCTCCTCAATGGGGAGTAGGTTCCTTGGAACCGAACCTCGGGAAACAAATCACCTTGTTCATTTATGTTCGTCTTCATCACTCGATTGGTTTCTTCTCTCTCCTCTCTCTAAAGTTCTCTTGCTCATATTGTTTTGAGTTGGCTCCCAAAGTTATTCGCATTGATTGAGCAACTCATAGCAAGAGGAAATATCTTTTGCACTTCGAATTCAATATTGTATATTTATTTCTAACCCTAACCACAGGTGAAGTGAGTGTTCAAAGTTTATAATTTTTAGGTTTCGCCTATTCACCCCCCTCTAGGTGACTTTCAACGACGACAATGGATGGTACCCTAGAACCATCAATGAGGAGCTCGTTGTGTTAGGGCAACTTCCCGGTGACATCAGTGACATGGGAGATGTTGTTGTTGTCTTGTTTGGTGTCTGTAGCAGTGTTGTTCATGTCGACCTAGAGGGGGCACCTATTGGTGATGTTGTGGGCTCTAACAAACTTGATTTATTGGCTTCTTCCAACATTCGTAAGCATTGATCTGTTGTATGAGATGACTTCACTGAAGTCATAGAAAACAATAATGGTAAGAAGGTGCGCATTGCTTGTATTTGCAAATTCTGCAAGGCTCGTTTGACTACTAATTATAATGCTGGCACTGGACACTTGCTTAGGTACCAGAAATCATGCAAGAAAAATGTTGATCATGCTGCTATGGTTCAAACTACGCTAGCTTTGAACCCTGATGGGCCTTATAGAAACCGGAATCATGATCCTCAGGTTTCTAGGATTGAGCTTTGTCGTTTGATTGCTAGACTTGATCTTCCTTTAGAGATAGCTGACACAGATGCCTGTGATGATTACATTCAACGTGCTCACAACCCTAGATATGTTAGAGTATCTAGGTTTACAACTGCTAGAGACTTGGTTAAGCTACACAATGAAAACTTAAAGAACTTAAAAGAAATTGTTTTTCCTGGTGTGTCTTCTATTTGCTTGACTTCTGATATATGGTCTCGTAATGCTAATGAAGATTACATTACTGTTTTTGCTAATTTTGTTAATGTTGATTGGGAACTAAAGAAGTTTGTGATAGGTTTTAAATTGATCCAAGTGTCCCATAATGGTGTTAACATTGTTGAACGCATTGCTTCTATGATTCAATACTTTGGCATGATTGATAAAGTGTTCTCTGTTACTTTAGTAATGCTTCTTCTAATTCAACTGACATGCTTACATTATCACCTATGCTTGTTGGGTACTTGGGTGCTGGTATTGATCCAATAGATCCTAGTAACAAAATTATAATGTTATCCATCAGTGTTGTGCCTGTCACATAATTAACTTGATTGTGAAATGTGGCTTGAAAAAGGCTTAAGGATTATTTAGATGTGTTTAGAATTCTTATTATTTTCTTAAAATCTACAAACCATAGAATTGATTCATTTAGTAATTACTGCAAAGCAAAAGGTTATAGACCTCGTAAATTTGGTTTGGACACGGATGTTAGATGGAACTCAACATATCTTATACTAAAGCATCTCTTTCCATATAAGTCTGTATTTTTTGTGTTCATAGATACAAATTGTGGCTATCCTCTAATGAATGAACAACATTGGTATGTAGATGAAAAGGTTTTGGAGTTCCTTGAGTTGTTTTATGAATCAAATGTTGTCATGTCTGGTGTTTATTACCCCACCAGTCCTTTGGTAATCCATCACATACTTGAATTTGCTAGCCATCTGCATGAACATGAACATGATACTAATCTAAGTGTTGTTGTTGTTCCAATGAAAGCTAAGTTTATGAAATACTAGAAGTCTATACCATTGTTATATTCTTTTGCATTTGTTATAGACCCTATAGCTAAGTTGAGGGGTTTGTATAATGTTCTTAAACTGCTTTCTCAGTCTAACAATTATAATTACAGTACTTATTTTGCAAAGGTTAAGACTAAGTTGTATTAGCTATATGCCAAGTATGAAACTAAGTTTAGTGATGCTAGGCCATCTAGGGCCACACATCAATCATGTATGATAGGTAAGAGAAAACAGGCATGGGGCAATTTTTCAGAGGAACAAGTGGTTTTAGACCATCAGCTAGACCTGGTTCTTTAAGTAGTACTGGACCTGGTGTAGGTCTTTGTGAGCTAACTGTTTACCTTGATATTGACAATGTGGCGACCTATGAGGATGAGTTTGATATCTTAAATCGGTGGCATGAGCATAAACTAACTTATCCAATTCTTTCAATTATGGCTAGAGACATTATGTATGTTCCTGTCTCAACTACTTCTTCGGGGTCTACTTCCAGTCTTTCTAGCAGGATTCTTGAGGACCGACAATGGCGCTTGAATGCAGAGACAGTGGAGATGTTGGTCTGCATAAAGGATTGGGAGCTAGGCCTTCAATGGGCACAACATGTTGCGGTGGACAATGAGTTAGAAGAGTCCTTCAAGGAGCTTTAGCTGGATGAAGGTGTTGGTGTTGTTGCATGAGTTTGTTTTGGAGATGAATATCTTATGCTACTTGTAGGAGGTAGATATCCCATGGGTCCTAATAAAGCACATGTATGCTCCATGGGCTACCTAATGCCCCTCGGTAGTTTTTCTAGCAAGGCCGCGTACCATTGGGCTGCATCTAGGCAGAATGAGTATGACCAAGAAGGTGATGACTGGAACAGGAAATGGCCTTGGAAAATATGGCACAAGGGTGCTAACTGTACGTGCCTGATGTAGAAGGATCGCTGATACTTCGCGCGCATAGTTTGCATGTACCTCAAGAGCTAGATACTCGGAAGATAACTCAGAAGAAAGGCAACCAAACTCCGGATGAGCAGTAATGCCTACAACGTCAAAGATAGGCTCAGATAGAGTTAGATAGGCTTCACAACTTGTAAAGGGATATCCCTTCGGTCACCTATATAAGCCTGAGGGGGTAACCCTGTGGGGACAGATATCCCCTAGGTCCACTAGAAGGCAAGAAGGCCTCGTGAAAGGCCTTAGGCCCATTATTTCGCAAGGCCATCCCTTCATGGGCCAGGGGAGGAATGTCTGGCGGAATAGATCGGCGCGAGATTGGATCAACTCGAGCCCGAGCGGCCCAATGAATTCAAGCATTATCCACAGCAGTGATCCGATTCTCCCGCGCTGCGGCCTCAGGCGTCGAAACTGAATGATGATAAGTCGGTGGGATCGTAGGAAGATAAGTTCAGTCGGTTCACTATTACTTAGGCGCACGTTGTCATCATATCCGCATGTATCGCCCCACGGTCAAGTATGTAAGGCCTAGGGGGCACCCCATTAAAAAGGGACAGACATCTCATTCATTAGCCACCTACTCAACTCTCTAGCATCTCTCGTACTAGAGAACTCCCCTGTAACCCACCCCATAAGAGATCCACATCAGGACGTATGGTGTTACGCATCTCAAAGCAGCCCGAACCTATGCAAAATTGCCCACTGTCTCTCGTGCATCTAGCACAAACCATCGAGCTACAGTCGGTTACACCGTCCTACTCCAAAAAGCACCTCGAGGGGCAACCATAGGTGCGCGGTCAGACCCAAAACACCGACAACCCCTACAAAACAATTTCATCATCCCTCTCATAACAACCATATCACCATTAGATTGATAGGATAATTCATCCATCGCCACCCACTACTCATCTGTAACCTGAGCATCAACAGCAAACTCAATACTCAACACCAACAGGACGTAGGGTATTATTCAGGTGGTCTGAACCTATACAACTCTCTCGTGTTCTGACGTGCTTCTGCACGTACCATCGAGTCGCGATCAATGACGTCATCCTACCCTAAAGCACCACGTGGGGTACCCCGTAATGCGCAGTCGGGTCATAAACACCGACACTACTGGTGTCTTGATTCTGACTCATGAGAGTTTCTGTAAGGCTGACTCTATTAGTAATTTAGTATTGATCATGTAACTGTGAGTTCAACAGTGTTTCTGAATTCTGATCTTACACTTCGGCTTGTAATAACTTTGAACATTTGAATTTGAAACCGAGTTGGCTATTTCTAGGGTTTCTCACAGGTGTTAGTTTTATCTAGATAGGTTTTTAATGAGGCGGCATTGCACTAACAACTCAAATTTGTGTACATTGACTTCCTCCTTTGAACTATGGTTTGTGAACTGTTTATTGGGTGGTGAGTGGTGACTGCTAGGTGTAGTTCTGTGTTGAATTTTGAAACTATACATGTGAATTTGAGTTAATTCTTTGTTTTTCTATTGACGGGCTTTCGAGCTAGCCCGATCCCTATTTGGGCCCATGCTTGAGTCTATGGCGAGGCACGATGGACCAGGGAGGCCTGACCTGTCCGCCCTGCAGGCCTGATCATGCCGTTCCTGGCACGAGATAGGGTCGTGTCGTGTTGGACAACCCGTTTTGCTTATCTATATGTAGCGATTTACAAATGTTATCGAGGAGATCTTATAACTTGCTACTCCCTTGGTCCGACAAAGCAAGTCGTCTGGACATTCAAATTTGTCCCACAAAGCAAGTCATTTGACATCTAAGCCTCGTCATCATCTTTTCCCCACTCTTTTCTCCACCGTTTCTCTCCCTCTCCCTTCGGCATTGCTGCAGAATAGTGGGCGTGAAGCTGGAGCTAGTGAGGGTGTGAAAGGGAAATAGTCTCTATATTTCATATAATCGATTTTGGTGTTTGACGACCATCACAAACCCTATGGACTAACCAGTTTACCCAGTTGATCATTTCACAGGTGCATAAGTTCATATACAACCATTCTAAGTCGACTGTCCAGAATACCGTAGATTATTTCGGATAGGAGAAGTTTTTTGGAAAAACACCTACGCGCGGACCGTCTGGGCCCTTGCGTCGGAACGTCCGCGGCACCAAGGTGACCCTCGGACAGGAACACTGCAAAAACACAAGTCTACACTACGGACTGTCTGACGGAGAAGCGAGCACCGTCCAAGACCAAGCGCGGACCGTCCGGTCGTGAAGAACCAGAAAACCCGAAGTTGACGGGTTCAGTAAAATGAATTTTAAGCATCCTCGTGGACCGTCCGGGGTGCACGACCGGATCGTCCGCGACTGCTTTATCTGACATATGACGATGCATTTAATGCATAGTAGCCGTTGATATAGTCGTTATTGCTGACGTTGCGATTTCAGCCGTTGATGTGCAGGGGCGGACCGTCTGGACCAGGGGCACGGACTGTCCGCGGTCGGCAGAAAGGGGGCAACGGCTAGGAAGTGGTTGGGGGCTATAAATACAACCCCAACCACCTCCATTCACTATATCCAAGCACTCCAATCCTTCTCATTCAATACAAAAGCTAGCAATCCATTCAAAGACACAATCAAAGCTTCCAATCTCTCCAAGTTCCACAATTGAGACAAGTGATCATTAGTGATTAGTGACTTGAGAGAGAGAGAGTGATCTGTATCTTATTTGACGCTCTTGTCACTTGGCTTTTGCAATCGTGCTTTCTTCTATTCCCATTCTTATTCTCAAGTGACTTGTAATCAAAGCAAGAGACACCAAGTGTGTGGTGGTCCTTGCGAGGTCTAAGTGACCCGTTGATTAATGAGAAAGCTCACTCAGTCTAGGTGACCGTTTGAGAGAGGGAAAGGGTTGAAAGAGACCCGGTCTTTGTGACCACCTCAACGGGGACTAGGTTCTTTGGAACCGAACCTCGGTAAAACAAATCACCGTGTTCATCCGCTTTATTTCTTAGTTGATTTGTTTTCCTTCTCTTTCGGACTCGGATTTAATTCTAATGCTAACCCCAACTTGTAGTGTGTGCTTAAGTTTGTAAATTTCAGATTCCGCCTATCCACTCCCCTCTAGGCGGCTTTCAATTGGTATTAGAGGCTGGTGCTTCATTAGAGTCTAACAACTCGAAGTGATGTCGGGAGATCACGCCAAGAAGGAGATGGAAACCGGCAAGAAGGCCACAAGCCACGGGAAGGCTCCATCAAAGGAGTCCGGCAACAAGCTAAAGGAGGGATCACCTCCTCACAATTCGCATTGGAGTGGCGACAAGAAAAAGAAAATGAAGAAGGTGGTCTACTACGAGACCGATTCATCGTCACCTTCTACATTCGGCTCCGACGCGCCGTCTGTCACTTCTAAGTGCCATGAGCGCAAGAAGTTTAGTAAGATCCCCCTACACTATCCTCGTATTTCTAAACACACTCCTTTACTTTCTGTCCCACTAGGCAAACCACCGGTTTTTTATGGTGAAGATTATAATATGTGGAGTGATAAAATGAGGCATCACCTAACCTCACTCCACGCTAGCATATGGGACATTGTTGAGTTTGGAGCGCAGGTACCATCACCGAGGGACAAAGGCTATGACTCAGACGAAGTCGCCCAAATCCAGCACTTCAACTCTCAAGCCACTACTATACTCCTCGCCTCTCTATGTCGAGAGGAGTATAATAAGGTGCAAGGGTTGAAAAGTGCCAAAGAGATTTGGGACGTACTCAAAACCGCGCACGAAGGAGATGAGGTGACCAAGATCACCAAGCGGGAGACGATCAAGAGGGAGCTCGGTCGGTTCATCCTCAACCAAGGAGAGGAGCCACAAGCAATGTACAACCGGCTCAAAACCTTGGTGAACCAAGTGCGCAACCTTGGGAGCACCAAGTGGGATGACCATGAAATGGTCAAGGTTATTCTTAGATCACTTGTTTTTCGTAATCCCACTCAAGTTCAATTAATTCGTGGTGATCCTCGATATAAGCTAATGTCTCCCGAGGAGGTTATAGGAAAGTTTGTGAGCTTTGAATTGATGATCAAAGGCTCCAAACAAATTATCAACTTGGAGCAAGGTGGCACCTCCACACCCGAGGTGCAACCCATCGCATTCAATGTGACGGAAGAAGAAAAGAAGGATTCTACACCAAGTAGGATCCCCATCGACGCCTCCAAGCTTAACAATGAGGAGATGGCGCTCATCATCAAGAGCTTCCGCCAAATCCTCAAACAAAGGAAGGGGAAGGACTATAAGCCCTGTTCCAAAAGGGTGTGCTACAAATGTGGTAAGCCCGGTCATTTCATTGCTAAATGTCCATTATCTAGTGATAGTGATAGGGGCGACGACAAGAAGGGAAAGTGGAAGGAAAAGAAGAGATACTACAAGAAGAAGGGCGGCGATGCCCACATGTGTCGAGAATGGGACTCTGATGAGAGCTCCACTGACTCCTCCTCCGACGAGGACGCCGCCAACATCGCCATCAACAAGGGACTCCTCTTCCCAAATGTCGGCCACAAATGCTTCATGGCAAAGGACGGCAAAAAGAAGGTAAAATCTAGAGTCTCCACCAAATATACAACATCTAGTGATGAGGGTAGCTCTAGTGATGATGAAGATGATTTGCTTACTCTTTTTGCCAACCTTAACATGCAATAAAAGGAAAAATTAAATGAATTAATAGGTGCTATTCATGAGAAGGATGAACTCTTGGATAACCAAGAGGAATTCCTTATTAAGGAAAATAAGAAGCATGTTAAGGTGAAGAATGCTTATGCTTAGGAAGTTGAAAAATGTGAAAATTTGTCTAATGAGCTTAGGATTTGCCATGATTCAATTTCCAACCTTAAAACTAAGAATGCCAATTTATTTGCTAAGGTTGAGAAGTTAAATGCTTGTGATGATTCAATCACCAATCTTAGAAATGATAATGCTAGTTTAATTGCTAAGATTGATAAATTGAATGAGTCTATTTCCTGCCTTAAAACCGAGAATGATAATTTAATTTCTAAGGCTAAAGATTTAAATGTTTGCAATGATGTCATTTCCAATCTTAGAAATGAAAATGTCATGTTACATGCTAAGATTAATGAATTAAATGTTTGCAAACCATCTACATCTAAGGATGATCATGTTTCTGTTTGTACTAGATGTAGAGATATTAATGTTGATGCTATCCATGATCACCTAGCCTTAATTAAACAACAAAATGATCACATGGCTCAACTAACTGCTAAGATTGATGAGCATGAAATTGAAAAATGAAAAATTTAAATTTGCTAGAGGCATGCTCTATAATGGGAGACACCCTAGCATTAAGGATGGCATTGGCTTCCAACAGGGAGGCAATGTCAAGCTTAATGCCCCTAAGAAATTGTCTAAATTTGTTAAGGGCAAGGCTCCCATGGTTCAGGATAACGAGGGCTATATTTTATATCCTGCTTGTTATCTCGAACACAAGATTAGAAGAATTCATGCTTGGAAGTCTCATTCTATTTCTCATCATGCTTTTATGTATAAGAATGAGGCATCTAGCTCTAGGCAATCTACCCATGTTAAATTGCCTAAAAAGAAATCTCCTATTGCATCAAATGAGCCTAATATTTCATTTAAGACTTTTGATGCATCATATGTGCTTACTAACAAATCAGGCAAAGTAGTTGCCAAATATGTTGGGGGCAAACACAAGGGCTCCAAGACTTGTGTTTGGGTACCCAAGGTGCTTGTTTCTAATGTGAAAGGACCCAAGACCGTTTGGGTACCTAAGAACAAGGCCTAAATTATTTTGCAGGTTTATGCATCCGGGGCTCAAGTTGGATTATTGATAGCGGATGCACAAACCACATGACTGGGGAGAAAAAGGATGTTCTCCTCCTATGAGAAAAACCAAGATCCTCAAAGAGCTATCACGTTCGGGGATGGAAATCAAGGTTTGGTCAAAGGACTGGGTAAAATTGCTATATCACCTAACCATTCTATTTCCAATGTTTTTCTTGTAGATTCTTTAGATTATAACTTGCTTTCAGTTTCTCAATTATGCAAAATGGGTTATGTCGGAGAGAAAATCCTCCGGCCGGGTGGTGGAATGCACCCGCCCTAATCCTAAGATGAGGAGGGGGCCTAAGCGGTTGCCTATTTGGTGAATTGACGATGGACACAAGAACACTCGAGGGTTTATAGTGGTTCAGGCCGCAGGAGCGTAATACCCTACCTCCACTGTGTGTAAGTTGTATTGAGTGTCTGTATTGAGCCTGTCCCTTGTAACGCTGTGTCCCTTCCCTTTTATAGTTTAAGGGAGGTACATACAAGGATGCTGAGCCCCGACATGCGGGCCCAGGAGCATAATGAAAGAAATACATTATGTGAATCATAGATGCCGACAGTACACAGAGATCTTTGTCGGACGCTGTGTTGTCCGCCTTAGTAACGCATGAGTAATTAGCGGGGGTCATGATGACTGCAGTCCATGCAGCATTGATAGGTAGTAACCCCTTTCCTGGTAACACGGGAGTAATGGTGAATCATTGTCTTTGCTATGGTAACGTATGAGTAACAGCACGACCCACGCAACATGGACTGGGCACGCCACCTGTCACTGGAATAGACAGACACACGTCTTATCCGTAATAAATGCTAAGATGCGTGTAGCCCAGAGGCTTTATGTCAGGCTCTGCCCGTTGGCTTACGCCGCGCGTAGTAGGCCACGTGGTAGCATCGGGTCTCCGTCTGAGCGGGGAGCAGGAGTGTATGCGGATAGGTCCGGATCCCACCAGACTAGGTCTGGACACGTGTCGGCACCGGACCCCGCCTGGGCCCTGATTAAGGCCCGAGTTTGTTCTGTCCTGGAACCCTGGGACCCTACTATGGGCAGCCTGAACCCTATATGAGGGGGTCTGGATCCCATTCCAGGGGTTCGGCCCGTACACGTGGGGGTCCTGGACCAAACTTGGAGGTCCGGACTGTATATCCAGGGGTCCGGCACTTTCCCATGGGGTCCGGACTCACTGTTGATGCCTTGGAGTATATCACTTTCTCTGGACACGTGGCGGCCCCGGACCCACTCATGTGGTGGGGTCAGGCGTTGTTGCTAACCTAGAGTAGTCGCCTGAGGCTGGGGCGAGTCATGGCCTGGTGCCACATACAGCTCTTTTACCACGCGACTAAGAGTAGTCGCGTGGGTACTGTGCTTTTATACAGCAGTAAGGGGTACCCTAGTTTCAAGGTACCGATAGTGGCCCCCGGACCCAACTTAGGGGAGGATGCGAGCCTGCAGGTGGGGCCAAAGCTTGTACTTTGCCCCAACATGGCTTGATTGGTGATTGGCGCGCCGTTTCAATGCGTCTGCTGATGCACCCACCGTTAAACCACCTTCGGTCACGCCAACTGCCATATCTGTCCCCGCGGCTGACTGACCCACAGGCCCCCACGTCTGGTGGTTTCATGAAGCGCCCCAATCCTCTGGGACTCAAATGTGATACAATTACTAGTCCCAGGAGGCTAGTAAACACATTTATACATAAGATAGTTTCAAATCTGCTTAAACGAGACAAACCTATAAAGGTGGTGATCGACTTTAAGAGTTGGTCCACAACTCGGGACATATCATCAGAGTGGGGCTGAAGCAGCCCGATATACGCAGCGAAGCAATTCAGCGGTCCAACAGCCACAGGCAAGGTTGGGAACATGCATAACTCTTACTCGATTAACGATCTCCTTTTCTGAAAAACAACAAATAAGCAAGGGTGAGTACTTATGTACTCAGCAGCCCACCTTCACCCACGGAATGGGGAAATCAGATATAATGCATGGAATATGTGGAGCTCAAGATATTTTGCAGAAACAACAATATTTGATGCAGGGTTATTTTGCAAAACATTTTGTATTTTTCAAAGCGCATCCTCTCCCAAAGGAGCAGGAAGTTTTTCAATATAGAACAAAATCCCCTAGACTAAACCATCCATGTACCTCAGCAGTTTCCCACTTGTTTTCTTTTTCAAAAACAGCTACTGGACTTCCCGTCCACCATAGCTCATGGCTCAACAACCGGACCTTTTTAAAACCACTTTTCAAAAGCACCTTTTTTTGGAAAACAAAACACTAATTGTCATACCACGCCAGACTCGTCCATTCCAGTGGATACGGACTATTCGAATAGGTTTGAACTCTGCGCAGAGGTGAACACTTTACCCACTAGTCCGGTTTCTGCAATCCCACCGTCGTGAGATCCAAATGCTGAATCTCTCTCTTTACTCGCACGTCCTTACCTTAACGGTTATACCGGAAGGAGTCAGGCCACCACCATGCCCAAACCGGACAAAACATTCCCCCTCCTTATCCTCCTAGTGCTCCCCAGCCATCATAACCCTGGGGTTCGGACCGTACAAGTTCAGATTGAGTGATTGCCCATACAGTCTCGAGTGGTTGTACTTGTCATGAGTATAGGTAGTGAAGGATGACAAACCGGTCCTTATATGAGGGGACAATCCTTCTGCTCACACCTAACCCGGTTGAGCCAACACCTGAGGCCCTCCCCTAAACCAGGGAGTCCCTGATCATCCCGTTCAAAAGGTGATAAGGGTGACAACCCTTCATCATACCCATTTTGAAAAGCATTTTCTTTTGAAAACTCACACCTTTTCTCAAATCATTTGTAACAAATATGTCAAGGAGTATAAAGATTGATTGCGACAAGCGGCTGGGTGGCCATAATAACTTGTCTCAAAATCATATCATGCATAAAATAACAGACTGAGGGTTATGGTTGAAAAATCATAGGTAATTTATGCATCAAAGGGATCCAGTGAGCTTGTCGTGCTTATCCGGCGAAGGGGGAGAGCTCGCGAAACTGGCTTCTGGCTCCACCGCCTGGCGTAGACTTGCAGATCTAGCCTCCATGAGATGGCACGAACGCTCTGATAACTATGCAACATGAACAAGCAAACATACAAACCAACAAGTATACCAACAAATATTTAGTATAGTAGTCAGAATAGCGATATATGGATGGGTAGAGTCTTGAGCAGAATCTGTGTCATGTGGTGTTGAGATACTACTGGTTGTGGAGCGGAGGTGCTTACTAGGAGGGTGGATTGGAGGCGAAGCGACACTATGCACGTAGCCGGCAGAGCGGAGTAACTGAGTTGGTGGGGTGTTTGCCTTGGCTGAGGGTGTTGAGTGTGTGGAGCGGGAGAGGGTAGCTAGGTGTATGTGGTGTAGTACAGTAGAGTTTACTGTTGGTGAGAACAGTGACGAATGAATCGTCTGACTTAGTATGAACAGGGAAATTGTAGGCAGAATACGGGACAAGAGTATTTTGGGAGTTTTCTGGAATATAGACCATGCTTAAGGGATGACATGGTTGGATAGGGAATAGTTTGATAAGAATTTAGAAACAAGAATTATTGGAATCTGAGTTTGGAAGTCTGGTTCGAAGGAATCTCAAAGTTAAGCATGCTCAACTTGGAGAAACCTGGGATGGGTGATCAGATGGAAAGTTCCTACTGGAAGGAAAATCACAGTTGTTGGGGGCTTGTTCTCAGATGCTATGAATCAAGAACAAGACAACATGAAAGTGTTAAATGTCGAACTCCTTCGCCCTTAGAAACGTTATACCCCTTCGGGTATAACGAATCTCGGACGAAGGTTACAGAAGAAAGGACATTCGTTAGGTTGACAAATGATTATAACAGAGCAACTAAATAAAATGTGGAAGTAATAATACCAGTATAATCATCGATGTATTTCCATTATTAAATTTACAAAAATGAATTACAAATGTACCTTTAGATTGATGAAGAGTAAAAGTACAAAGGTGATGCGAAAAAGCATATGCCAAGTCAGCATGAACAGTACGGGAGTACTGTTCACCTATTTATAGACTCGGGTCGCAGCCCGTGTAAAATTACATAGATGCCCTTTACATTTATCAATAACTACAGTAATTCTTTGAGGTCCAATTTTGGCTTTTCATCTTTAAGTCGGTTCTTTTTTTCTGTTGTTGTGCCGAAGCCTTTCTGCACATAGCTTCGTGATCGCCTCATCCTTCGTCATGATCGTTTTTCATTCCAGTCAAGCTTCGTCTTAACCACGCTCTTGTATATTTGCCACCTGACTCTGAAGGTGCCTGTTCGCATATTACACTTGGAAAATATTATCAAATTATGTTTCTTGAGGACCTTCGGGAGCCGAAGGCCCCCAACAACAGTCACCAGAGTTCGTATGACTGGAATATTGGTCTGGTAGGTCTTAGGTGGAGTGGACAACATGATGGATGAGTAGTTGAAATTTGGGGTGATTGGATGATCGATGAATAGTAACGATGAATAGTAATGATGAACAGTAATGATGAACAGTAACGGCGAAAAAGTAATTATAGATACCATCGATGAGTAGTAGCGATGATGAATAGTAACAATGATTAATAGTAACAGTGAATAGTAACGATGAATAGTGATGGTGAATAGTCGTATGAACGATGAATAGTGACTATGAATGAACGTTGAATAGGAACTATGAACGAACAGACGAACGATCGAATGATCGGATGAACGAACGATCGAAATTTCGGCAGCATAACGACTGGACAAAGATTATCTGGATGAATGATGAATAGGGACTATGAACAACGATGAACGATGAATAGGAACTATGAACGAACGATGAACGATCGAATGATCAAACGAACGAACAATCGGAATTTCGGCAGCATAACGGCTAGACAAAGATTATTTGGACGGACGATGAATAGGGACTATGAACGAACAATGAACGATGAATAGAAACTATGAACGATCGAATGATCGAACGAACGAACGATTAGAATTTCGGCAGCATAACGACTAAACAAAGATTATTTGGACGAACGAACGGACGAACGATCGGACGAACGGACGAACGAACCATGAACGATTGGACGAACGAACAAACTAAGAATAGGTGGACGAACGATCGAAGAACGACCGAACGATCCTTGTGCTAGTGTGTGCTTGTGTGGGAAGTGGAGTGGGCGTGTGGGGGGGGGAGGGAGAGAGTTGCCATGAAATGGCTTGGGGTGGCTTGAGAGGAGGCCCTTGCCCCTCTATTTATAGCCATGGTGGGGGGATTAGGGGGAGGGATGAGAGGATTAGTGGGAGGATGAGAGGATTAGTGGGAGATTAGCATGTATTTATCTTGTGTAAGTGTAATTAGCTTGTAGAGCTCACCGTATGACACCGGAGGCATACGTATACGTAAGAGCATGAGGAAAGTTATGAAGAAAATATTTGTAGGGACTTGAAAAATGATTCTGAAGGTATTTCCCAGGAGGAAAATATTTGGAGAATTATTGGTGGAATATTTGAGCAGTATTTCTGGAAAGAATCAGAGGGGATCACTGGGGAAATATCTGTGCAGTATTTCTGGAAAGAATTTGAGGGTGATCACTGGGGAAATATTTGTAGGATATTTTGAGGAGGATTTTGGAGAGAATATAGACCACTATAATTTATTTGTTGATATCAACTCGCAAACAAACATTTTGAAACAAAATTTAAAATTCATTTTGAATTTAGAGCGAGTTTGAGAAATTTTCAAGATTTGAATTTTTGGGATGCTACATTTCATCGGGCCACGCGTGGGGCGCCTCGTTGCCGCTGCATTGGTTTAAAAAATTACCTTTTGTCTTATGCAGCGACCCCAAGGAGGCGCACTACAGGCGCGTGCGGCGGTTCGCTCTTTCCGCACCCGAAATCCGGCACACAAACTGTATGACTTGTGGACCCGGGCCCCCGTGTCATAGACTGGGCTGCCTGGGTCCTAGGTGCTTGTCGAGCGGGATTTCCTACGGCGATTCAGGGGTGCGCGGAAGGGTTTCCCTGAACAAGGACTCAGGTTTCCTTGAAAAAGGATTCACCCCATGTGCAGCAGTTACCTTTTCGCATTCACTCCCAATCGGCTGCGCCCCTTTGCCTTCGTGCTCCTCTGTTCCACACCCACGCCACTGCAGACGCCATGGCTTCGCTTGGTCATCCTGAACGCTTTCAGTCTGTGGAAGCGCTTAATCTAGTGCATGTCCTGCTTGGGTGGAGCGCGCCAAGGCTCGCCGGAAGAATCCATGCCGGCGCTGCCCCCCTTGGTGATCTCGCAGCCGAGGAGTTCGTCCTGTTCACCTCCTACATTTCTTACGGGTTGGCGCTGCCGATTTTGCCCTTCTTCCTGCTGCTGCTAGAGGAGTTCGGGCTTCAGCTTCAACACCTCACGCCCCACTCCATCCTCCAGACAGCCATCTTCGTCCACCTCTGCGAGGTGTTCGTAGGTGTGGCCCCCTGCACTTCCCTCTTTCGCTACTTCTTGCTGGTCAGGTCTAGGAAGACTAGGGACCACATCGGTGCCTACTACTTTCAGACAAGGCTAGATGCGACCATAGTCTACATCCCCACCTTTGGTGGAGCGATGTGGGAAAACTAGCACAATGACTGGGTGATTGCCAACACCAAGACCAATGACCGCCTCGTCCTGCCGTCCAACGGGCCAGCACTCGACCGCAAGCAATGGAGGAGCAAGTCCTCCCTCTCGCCAGAGTTCCTGCCCATATTGGACAGGATCAAGGTCTTGGCCACAGCCAGCCTGACATCAATGCACGTGGTTGGCGACCTCTTGAAGCGCCGGATCATGCCGCTACAGAGGAGGCCACACCTGTTGAAAGTCGCCTAGAGGGGGGTGGATAGGCGAAACCTGAAAATTATAACTTTACACCCCAACTAGAACACTTGATTAGTGGTTAGAACAAGATGCACAATTATTGGAGCATAAAAACTAAGTCCTTTTCTTGTAAAAAGAGTTGCTTTCAAATAATGCGAAATTGATAAATCAATACAACTAATAGGTTTATGGAGAATAAAGCAAGAGGGCTTAGATAAGTAGAGCAAAAAATGCAAGTTCTTTCTTGCAAGGCGTTGCTTCACTAAATGAGTATTTAACTTGAAGCAACACCAAATAATATTAGCAAAGAGTAGCTCAAGAGAACTTAGAAAAGGAGAGAACAAACAAATCACAAGCAAATAAACACAAGTGACATGGGTGATTTGTTTTACCAAGGTTTGGCCCTCGGAGGCCTAGTCCCCGTTGAGGAGTCCACTAAGGACGAGTCTTTTTCAACCCTTTCCCTCTCTCCACCGATCACCAAGACCGGCAAGATCTTCTTCTTCTCAAGGATCACTTAAGACCTCGCAAGGATCACCACACTCTTAGGTGTCTCTTGCTAGCTTTACAAGCCTCCAAAACTTTGGAGGAAGTTCAATGGGAGTCAAAACTCCACGCACAAATGAACACAAGATGTAGCACGCACTTTCTCTCAATGAATCTCACAAGGCACTGGTGCTAAACTCACACGAGTAGCTCTCTCTTGCTTGCTCTCTCTTTTGTGGCACTTGTGTTGGTTGTAGTGGTCTAAATCTTGTGTATAGGATGGATCAATGAATAGAGGTGGTTGGGAGGGCTTGGATATGTCAACTATATGACTTGGAATGTTGTTTGGGCTCCCACACCTTGAAGTGGCCGGTTGGGGTGGTATTTATAGCCACCAACCAAATTGTAGCCGTTGGAGAAGGCTGCTGGCGATGAGCGTACCGGACAGTCCGGTGCACCACCAGACAGTGTCCGGTGCGCCGCCATGTCATCTTGTCGTTAGGGCTTAGAGATGGTCGACCGTTGGAGGCTTTGTCCTCATGTGGCACCGGATAGTCCGGTGCCACACCGAACAGTCCGGTGCCCCTCTGACCTTCTGCTCTGACTTCTGTCGCGTTACTGTGCTTCACTGTTCACTGTCAGAGTCGACCGTTGCGCGCAGATAACTGTTGCTCCGCTGGTGCACCGGACAGTCCGGTGACACACCGAGCAGTCCGGTGAATTATAGCGGAGCTACGCCTGGGAAACCCGAAGCTGAGGAGTTTGAGTTGATTCACCTTGGTGCACCGGACACTATCCGGTGGTGTACCGAACACTGTCTGGTGGCACACCGAATAGTCCGGTACGCCAGACCAGGGCACACTTCGATTTCCTTTTTGCTCTTTTCTTTTGAAGCCTAACTTGTTCTTTTTACTTGTTTGTGTTGAACCTTTGGAACCTATAGAATGTATAATCTAGAGCAAACCAGTTAGTCCAATTATTTGTGTTGGGCAATTCAACCACCAAAATTATTTAAGAAAAGGTTTGACCCTATTTCCCTTTCAATCTCCCCCTTTTTGGTGATTGATGCCAACACAAACCAAAGCAATTATATAAGTGCAGAATTGAACTAGTTTGCATAATGCAAGTGCAAAGGTTGCTTGGAATTAAACCAATTTAAACTTTCATAAGATATGCATGGATTGCTTTCTTTCTTTTAACATTTTGGAGCACACTAGCACCACTTGTTTTGTTTTTGCAATTTCTTTTGGAAATTATTTTCAAAGTCTTTTTGCAAATAGTCAAAGGTATATGAATAAGATTTCAAGAAGCATTTTCAAGACTTGAAATTTTCTCCCCCTGTTTTAAATGCCTTTCGTTTGACTAAACAAAACTCCCCCTTAATGAAATTCTCCTCTTTAGTGTTCAAGAGGGGTTTTCTTTTTGAAAGAAGATTAAATATTTTAGATACCAAATTTTTGAAAAACTCCTCCTTAAAACATAGATATAAAATGAGATAGAATTTCTTGGAGCAATACTAATTTCAAGGATACCAATTGAAGAACATTTAAAAACTTAAACTTGTTTCGAAAATTTTTGAAATTGGCATGGTGGTGCGGTCCTTTTGCTTTGGGCTAATACTCTCTCCCCATTTGGCATTAATCGCCAAAAATGGAGTCTTTTAGAGCCCTTTTTACTTTCTCCCCATTGGTACAAGTAAATGTGAGTGAAAGATTATACCAATTTTGAGAGATGGCGGAATACCCGCAAAAGGATAGATAATACCGATGGTGTAGAGTGGAAGCAATGTCTTTGCCGAATACTCCATTTCCCTTTCAATCTAAGACTTAATACACAAGATACTCATGGAAGCATATTAGTCTTAGCCTTGGCACAAGAGATATAGGAAATATGCAAATGTACCAAAGGAAAGAGACATGGTTAAAAGGATATGTCAGTTAAGCTTATACAGTTCTATATAATATAGATTGCTCCCCCTAAATATGTGCCTTGAGAGGAATACAAATTTTGGCCTTAAATGCCAAGTGCACATAATTAGGTTAATGAGAACATATCTATATCATAGAAACTGTGAAGTGCAATGTGTCATAATAAAAGAGTGATGCTCACGACAGACTATGCACTTATGAAAGCATGTTGGAACCATTTTAAGCAATTACCCTTAAGGATTTCAAAGAGACTTAAGGAACCTCCACCTTTGGAACAAAGGTAGCTTATCCTCGTTACAAGGTTAAGCTTTAAGCTCTTTGACAATAAAATCACTTCACCTAGTTTTAACAAAAATGCATAAATGCAGGAATGAAATTTTGAGAGGTTAAACTAGGTATGAAGCAGGGATATGCATAGACATGCTTTCTCTTCCTTTTATACAAGATATGCAAGGAATGTATAAGAGAGGAAGATTTAGGTACATGTGTAAATGAGAGGAAGTAGTTTTACCCTTTTGTACCTTCACATAGAGACACTCTCTTCATTGTGCTTTGTCCTTAGCCTTAGTTACTTAAGACCTATATTCAAGACAATGTATGGAAATATTTTGCACAATAGAGAGTTCTACAACTAGTGATCCTTTTCTAGGTTATAGTTATCATGTATCAAGTGAATCACGAATTGCATCAATCTATCCTGAGTTCTCCTTTTAACTTAGTGCATACCAAGAGAGATATTGATTGATAGTATATGAGGCACTAAGAGACATAAGTGTTAATTGAAGTTATTCAGTGATCAAACAAAGAACAGATGCGATCAAAAGAACAACATATGCATTAGATTATCACATAAGCTTAAAATAGGAGAATCCAGTAAATATGCTACTTTAACAGTGAAAGTTACAATCTTTGATAAAGATGACATTACTTTACTAAGTTGGATTGATATGTAGTAGCATACTTCATGAGAAACTAATTCTCATACTTGAGACTTCATGAGATTATTAAGAGAAAAGTTAGTCTCAACATAATCAAGATATAGAAATGGGCTCCCCCTAAAGACATGCATCAGACTAGGTTAGATGCATTCTCCTTTAAAGACAAATAGGGGGAAGCAATGTACATCTTGGTTAAGGCATATAAAATCTACGATGATTAGCTTATGCCTTGAATTCTCAAAATGAAAAAGGTTTAGAATACTTACAACCACACCATTGATTAATTTGACGATCTTAATGTCTAGGTAGGTGTTGCTGTTTTTGACATCATCCTTTTCATTTGAGTGTCCTCCTTTTAGAGTTGTCCCTTTTTCTTTTCAAACTTATTGAAAATACTTGAAAAAAGATATTAGCAGCACAAAGGAGTATATGACAAATGATGATTTCTTTTGATAAGAGATATAAACAATTCATCATTCATAAGTTACACAGATATGAAGTAAAATCCTTAACAAAGGTAGAATATGATAATTTAGAGTAAATAACCATTGATGGAAACTATATTTGATTAGGAAGATGAGTTCCCATACCTTTGCTTTTACCTTTCTTCCTTTGGGTGAAGAGCAACCCTTGAGGCTTGTGGCTTGCACTTACTCTCTTGCAGATTTTCATAAGTAAGCTCAAGAGATATGTTATTAGTAACACAAGCACTAGTTTCCTTTTTTTGTAATCATTTTTTATAAGGAATGAAAAGTGAATTACTAAAGCATGGAAACTTTATGACTAGATTATTCCATGATGTATGCTCAGTTTTAACTTATAAAACAAGCATAGTTAATTCCTTAAGATTATGGGAATAAATCTAATTCATAACATGGAGAGCGATGAATGTAGAAGAATCATATCCAATTTAAGCAAGAAGCACAACAACATAAGTCATTGGATTGATTTTTCTTTTTATGTTAGATTACGCACTTCCAAAGAGAAACTTATTTTCTACAAGAGAGACTACTTGGGTTACTTAGATAAAAGCATTAGTCTCACTATTCTAGTTATAGAGAGAATTTTCCTTTTATAAGTGTCCTAAGGATTTGAATTTCTTACATGACACCTTATTCTTTTAAGAACTTGGAATATCTCTCTATATCTAGAATCATGGCAATAATCAGATAATTAGTGTAAAACATGCCATGAGGTACTTACGATAATTTAAAGCATGTGGATTGCCATAGTATAGAAAAGATGAATATGCAATCTACCATATGAGAGGAATTTCTTCAAAGAATGGTGACATAATTTTAAGACATTTGAAGTGCTTCTTTGACTACACATGAGAAATGGTAATTTAAGATACGTGCACTTAAAAACATAAGTGTTACCATCCTTTGGCTTTCCTCCATGTTGTAGGCCTTGATCTTTCTGCACAGGATAATTCTTTATTTCCTACAACATCAATATCTTCCCCGAGATGATATGGGTTTTAGACATAATAATTTGAAATAACTTTGGGTCAATCTTGGATATATAGATCATTGAAGATTGATAGCTTGAGTTAATAAGAATTGAATCGACTCTCTCAAGCACCCCAAAGCTTCATATCATCTCATTCTCCTACAAAGCTTGTCAAGCATATTTTGGTACCCATCGCTTGATGGGTCCATCAAGGTTAGTCAACAAAGATCTAGGAACTCAAAAGTCCTTTGTGTTAGCACTTGGTAAACTCATTACCTTACTAGCACAAGTTGCAATTTTGGGTTGCCTAGTTACATGAGAAATAATTGACAAGCTAGAGGTGGGGTAGTTACCAATGGGACAATCCTTGCATTGATGTCCCTTCTTTCGGCATATGTATAGCAAAGGCGATCTTCAAGTCTTGAAGATTTCTTCTTTCCTTGTTTCTTGCTTGCTACATGGTTAGTTAATATTTTCTTTTCTAATACTATGCCTTTTTGTTTCAAATTGGGATAAGACTTAATTAAGTGTCCCTTCTTTGAGCATCTAAAACAAAGTTTATCATCCTTGTTAATAATCAATTCATTTTTAATATAGGGACATGACCTAATCGAGTGTCTCTTTTCAAAGCATTCACTACACTTCTTACTTCTCTTAGTATGAAGTGTGGCTTGATCATTACCTTGGATGTTACCTTGCATGGAGGCATGGTTGAGACTTTTGGCAGAGGTATTGATTTTCTTCTTTTGTTCCTTCCTCTTGGCAATCCTCAAGTCCTTGACATTTTCTTCAAGGGATTTAGTGCATGCCACGGTTGCTCCCATCTCAAGCTTCTTCACCATGTGATCACGGTTATCTTGAGAAGGTTGAGCAATGCACTTCCCTTTTAGTTGTGTCAAACTCATCTTTAGCCTCTCATTTTCTTCTTTGAGCTTTTGATATGTATCATCTTTTGTTCCTACAAATTCTAGCTCAAAGGAAGATTTGCTTGTCGACGGACAACAAGCATTAGCACATGGTAATATAGTTTCAATTTGAATACATGTGCATGAGTGAGGTTGTTGGGATTTTAAGTTTTCTATCACAACCTCATGAGCAATGTTTAATATGATATGATCATCTATAAGATTTTCATGAGAATATAGAAGCATATCATATTTTTCTTGAAAAGCTAGATTTTCAATTTTTAGCTTTTCTACTTGGTCCTTAAGCAAGGCATTCTTATTTACTAATTGAGCGATACAATATAAAGAGTTATCTTGCTCAATTGAAATAGTTTCATACCTTTGGACCAAATCAACATGAGAGCACTTTAGCTCCTCATGTTCTTCAGTCAACTCATCAAATCTTAGCATTTTTATGGAGAGAATATCTTCTAGCATTTGATGAGCTTCGCTTTGCTCTCTAGCTCTTTTTAGAAGTTTGAGCATGACCGCCTTATCTTCTTGGCTTAGACGAGCGTAGAGTTGCATGAAGCTTCTTTCATCCTCCTCATCCTCATTTGTGCTTCCACTATCATTTTTACATTAGCCACACAACATATGTGGGAATCGGAATGGGAAGACACACCTTTTGGAGAGGTGGATTCATCGTTTGGTCTCCATCGTTCATTTTCTTCTTCTTCCTTGCAAGGGTTAGTATCACAAAGACTAAAGGAAGTAGAAGCAACAAATGAACTAACATGTTTGGACTCATCAAATTTACTTTTAGTTCTAGACCAAATATCATGCGCATCAGGAATGTTTTCATAATAATTCATTATGAAGGCATGATAATCTTCCTTGCTAAGAGAATTAACTAAGATGTCAAAAGCTAGATAGTTTAAGCATATACATCCTTGATCTTCTTCGGAAGTATTTTTCTTATCATAACTAGGGGGTATAATACTCTTGTATAAGATTTGTTCTAATCATGGATCTACGGTTTTAAAAGCCTTTATCACACTAGTAGACCACGAAACATAATTAGAACAATCCGAAAGCAATATTTCAAGAGTTACCTCCTTCTGAGTTGTCTTCTTGTTCTTTTGGGATATTCCTTGTCGGGGACCATAATTAGGGGTACCCCCAAGACTCCTAATCTCAGCTGGTAACCCCCATCAGCACAAAGCTGCAAAGGTCTGATGGGCACGATTAAGGCCAAGGCTCCGCTTAAGGGACACAATCCCGCCTCGCCTGAGCCCGACCTCGGGCAAAGACGACCGACCCCGGAAGATTCACGCCTCGCCCGAGGGTCCCCTCGAGCAACGGACGCACCATCGACTCGCCCGAGGCTCAGCTCGGGTAGGCCTCGCGGAGAAGCAACCTTGGCCAAATCGCCACACCAACCGACAATATCGCAGGAGCATTTAATGCAAGGATTGCCTAACACCTTATCCTGACGCGCGCTCTTCAGTCGACAGAGCCGAAGTGACCGCAGTCACTTCGCCGCTCCACTGACCGACCTGACAAGAAAACAGTGCCGCCTACCTCGCTCCGACTGCCGTGCCACTCGCTAGGGTGAGGTTGACAGCGGCTAAGTCCAGCCTTGGGCGACATAGGAAGCTCCGCCTCGCCCGACCCCAGGGCTCGGACTCGGCCTCGCCTCCAAAAGACGACGAACTCCACCTTGCCCGACCCTAGGGCTCGGACTCGGCCTCGCCTTCGGAAGACGACGAACTCTGCCTCGCCCAACCCCAGGGCTCGGACTCAGCCTCGGCTCCGAAAGACGACGAACTCCGCCTCGCCCGACCCCAGGGAATGGACTCAGCTTCGGCTCCGAAAGACGACGAACTCCGCCTCGCCCGACCCCAGGGCTTAGACTCGGCCTCGCCTCTGGAAGACGACAAACTCTGCCTCGCCCGACCCCAGGGCTCGGACTCAGCCTCGGCTCCGAAAGACGACGAACTCCGCCTCGCCCGACCCCAGGGCTCGGACTCGGCCTCGGCTCTGGAAGACGACGAACTCCACCTCGCCCGACCCAAGGGCTCAGACTTAGCCTCGGCTCCGGAAGACGATGGACTCCGCCTCGCCCGACCCTAGGGCTCAGACTCTACCTCAACCTCGGAGGAATCGTCACCTCGCCCAAACTTGGGTTCAGACCAGCCACGTCGCTAGGGGGGCCATCATTACCCTACCCCTAGCTAGCTCAGGCTACGGGGAACAAGACCGGCGTCCCATCTGGCTCGCCCCGGTAAACAAGTAATGATGACACCCCGCACGCTCCATGACGGCGGCAGCTCCCAGCCCCTTATGTCAGCAAGGAGACGTCAGCAAGGACCCGACAGCCTCGAAAGTGTTGGGGCCATGCTTCGGTGCGCCGAAGGTCTTACACGAAGAAGCAGCTTCGGCTGAAGTTGTCCTCAGGAGATGGCCGAAGGTCCCTTTTCATGGAGCTTCGGCATTACAAACCGTCATAGTGATAGAATGACCTTTTTATCCATAGAGGTCTGAGTCAATGTTGTAAACTTTTGTAAGGGGCATAATTGTAATTCGTCACAGGCTGCGTCCTGTGTCTATAAATAGATGAACAGTACCCCTGTACTGTTCACGCGAACCTGTCATTTGCCTTCGCATCACACTTGTATTTTCGCCTTCTTCAGGACCGAAGGTACATTTATAATTTGAAGTCATTTATATTCGTTCATGATAATAAAAATGGAAATGATTCTATGATAACATTTAAATGTTTATTTTATACCCCATGATTTATATGAATACTTCGTCCCTCGTTATTATGCTCACGAAGGTACGTCCTTCGTAACCTTCGTCCGAAATTCTTTATATCCTGAAGGGATATAATGTTGTGGAGGACGAAGGACTTTAACACTTAACATTTTCTATGTTGCCTTGTTCTTAACTCTTAGCATTTGAGAACAAGCCCCCAACATTGGCGCCCACCTCCGGTGAACTCACTTCCACTTTTCTGAGCTGATGGCTTCGTTCAACAATCAAGCTGGAGCTGCTTCGGCTTCGAAGCTGGTGCTCCCGATAACAGGCGGTTCTTGCTCAGAGCCGGCTAACAAGAAGCAGAAGAAGGAGGCTCAGAGAAGGGTGCAGCATGTTGGAGTGCAGGGACCCTTCATCAAGTCAAAATGGTCCCACATTCCAATTACTTTCTCTCAGGAAGACCTTCAGCTTAAGGATTATCCTCACAATGATGCCATGGTTATCTCTTGCGTGATCAAAGGATTTTTGGTCCACAATGTCTTAGTTGATACAGGCAGTGCAGCTGATATTATATTTGCTAAAGCCTTCAGACAAATGCAAGAGCCCGAAGACAAGATTCATGATGCTACGCACCCTCTTTGTGGCTTCGGAGGGCGGCAGATTGTAGCACTTGGGAAGATTACCATGCCGGTAACCTTCGGATTTGTTAACAACACAAGGACTGAGCAAATTGTGTTTGATATTGTTGACATGGAGTATCCTTACAATGCTATCATTGGCCGTGGTACTCTTAATGCCTTCGAAGCAATTCTTCACCCAGCTTATCTCTGCATGAAGATACCTTCGGACCAAGGGCCTATTGCTATTCATGGAAGCCAGGAAGCTGCTAGAAGGGCCGAAGGAAGCTGGACTGACTCCAAAGCAATCCATAACATAGATGGAGCTGAAGCTTGTGAACAGTACAAATTCAGGAGGGAGAAGGCAGCTTCAGCGGATCAGCCGAAGCCCATGTTATTGTGTGAGGACATAGCAGAGCAGAAGGTGCTGTTGGGCTCGCAATTATCTGAAGACCAGGAGAAAACCTTGATAAGGTTTTTATTCAACAACAAAGATGTTTTTGCATGGTCAGCTAATGATCTCTGTGGAGTAAATCGTGATGTTATTGAACATTCGCTTAATGTTGACCCATCCTTCAGACCCCGAAAGCAGAGGCTTCGGAAGATGTCGGATGACAAGGCCGAAGGGGCTCGCAATGAAGTAAAAAGACTCCTCAGTGCAGGAGTTATCAGAGAAGTAAAGTATCCAGAGTGGCTAGCTAACACTGTTATGGTGAAGAAGGCCAATGGCAAGTGGAGAATGTGTATCGATTTCACAGATCTCAACAAGGCTTGTCCGAAGGACGAATTCCCGCTGCCAAGGATAGACTCTTTAGTCGATGCAGCAGCTTCTTCAGAACTCATGAGTCTCCTGGACTGCTACTCAGGCTATCATCAAATCTGGATGAAGAAGGAAGATGAGCCGAAGACTAGCTTCATAACTCCAAGTGGCACATATTGCTATCTTCGGATGCCTGAGGGGCTCAAAAATGCTGGAGGAAGTTTCAGCAGAATGACTGCGAAGGTCCTCCAGTCTCAGATTGGCAGAAATGTGTTGACTTATGTCGATGACATTATTGTAAAAAGCACGAAGCAGGAAAATCATATTGCTGATTTGCAGGAGACCTTCGCCAGTTTCAGGCAAGCTGGTTTGAAACTGAATCCAGAAAAATGTGTCTTCGGGGTAAAGAAGGGGAAATTTCTTGGATGCTTGGTTTCAACAAAGGGAATCGAAGCTAATCCAAATAAAATTGAAGCTATACTTCGAATGGAGCCACCAACCACAAGAAAGGGGGCCCAAAGATTGACAGGAAGGCTGGCATCTCTCAATAGATTCATATCCAGATCAGCAGAAAGAAATTTACCCTTCTTCGAGGTGCTGAAGTCAGCTGAAGTCTTTCAATGGGGCCCAAGTCAACAAAAAGCCTTCGAAGAGCTGAAGCAATACTTGATAGATCTAACAACATTAACTCCACCAACGCCAGGGGCTCCTTTGTTGTTATATGTAGCAGCTTCGCACTCGGCAGTAAGTGCAGCACTTGTCCAGGAGAAGCTTGATGGACAAGTCAAGAAGCAGGTTCCAGTATATTTTGTATCTGAAGTCCTTAGTGTATCAAAGAAAAATTATACAGAGCTGGAGAAGGTATTGTATGCCGTTTTAATGGCATCCAGGAAGCTTCGGCATTATTTTCAGGCATACAATATCATTGTTCCTTCTTCGCAGCCGTTGAAGGATATAATGAGAAATAGAGAAGCTACTGGACGGATTGGAAAATGGGCTGCAGAGCTCAATGAATTTTACATTGATTATGTGCATAGATCCTCGATCCAGTCTCAAGCATTGGCAGATTTCATTGCCGACTGGACGCCAGGGGCTCAGGATGAAGAAGCAAATAAAGATGCCGAAGTGTGGACAGTCTTTTGTGATGGCTCTTGGGGAACCTTCGGAGCAGGTGCAGCCGCTGTGTTGGTCTCACCATCCAAGGTCAAAACTTGTTATGCAGCAAGACTTGATTTCAGCTGTACAAACAATATTACTGAGTACGAAGCCCTGCTTCTGGGCCTTCGGAAATTAAAGGCAATGGGAATCAGAAGGGCGATTCTTAAAACTGATTCCCAGGTTGTTTCGGGTCATGTTGACAAAAGTTGCAAGGCTAAAGATCCGAAGCTTGAAAAATATCTAGACACGGTCCGAAGGATCGAAGCCTCCTTCGAAGGGTTTTCTGTCAAGAATATCCCTCGAGGACAAAATGAGCATGCTGATTTGTTAGCCAAGTCTGCAGCACAGGGGCTGCCGTTACCTTCGGATGTGTTCTTCGAAACAATAAAGGCACCTTCAGTGGAGCTTCTTGAAAGAGCAGTCCTCAACATATCTCCAGTTTACAGCGAAGATTGGAGAACTGAAATCATCTCTTACCTTCAGGGTAACTTCTTATCAGATGACGAAGCTTATAATAAAAGGATAGAGGCAAGAGCTCGTCCGTATGTCATGATAGAAGGGGAGTTATACAAGCATGGAGTTTGCGCTCCGCTGCTCAAGTGCTTATCTAGAACCGAAGGTATAGAGTTGATGAAAGAAATACATGCAGGCCTGTGTGGGTCCCATATTGGATCTAGGCCGTTGCTTGGAAAAGTCTTCCGCCAAGGGTTTTATTGGCCGAAGGCAGCTTCGGATGCAGCGGAGTTAGTTCAAAAGTGCGAAGGTTGTCAGAAATGTGCAAGAGATCAAAAGCAACCTTCGTCTTTGACACAGCTGATACAACCCATCTGGCCATTGCAAAGGTGGGGCCTTGACTTGTTGGGTCCATTACCACCGGCCCAAGGGAATTTAAAATATGTTATAGTAGCTGTGGAGTATTTTTCTAAATGGATTGAGGCGAAGCCATTAGCCACAATAACTTCGGCTACTGTCCAAAAGTTTTTCTGGCAGAATATTGTCTGTCGCTTCGGGGTACCGAAGGCAATCACTGTAGATAATGGAACGCAGTTCGACTCCGAAGCTTTCAGAAATTTCTGTGATCAAATTGGAACGAAGATCCATTTTGCATCAGTCAGGCATCCGGAGTCAAATGGGCTCGTTGAAAGGGCCAACGGCATTATAATGACAGGAATAATGAAGTTAATCTTCAATCAACCCAGGGGAAAGTGGCCAGATCAGTTAATCAAAGTGGTGTGGAGCCACAATACAACAACATCAAGGTCTACAGGCTTTACCCCATTCAAATTATTATTCGGTGATGAAGCAATAACTCCGGAAGAAGCTAAAGCTGGGTCAATAAGAGTAGTAGCTTCGGCAGAATCAGGTCCCGAAGATGCTTGCCTTGTGGAAAAAGATGCTTTAGAGGGGATCAGGCTTCAGGCCGTGGAGAATATCAATAAATATCAAGCTGAAACAGTCAAGTGGCGAGATAGAAAGGTCCGGTTAAAAAATATTGAGCCGGGTCACTTGGTGCTTCGGAGAGTAGCCAACCCAGACACAGTGGGCAAGCTACAGTTGAAATGGGAAGGACCTTTCTTAGTAGTATCTTCGTCAAGGCCTGGTTCGTACAGATTGAAGGACATGGATGGCAACGAAATTCCAAGATCTTGGAATGCGGATGAGCTTCGACGATATTATGTATAACTTAATGTAACTTTTTATGTTTTTCTTTTCTTTTTTCATGGCACCCTTTTCCTTTCTAAAGGGGGAGAAAGGTTTTTAATGGGGCCATCATGTGTAATTTCCTTTTTAGTTTTATAAGAGCAAAATCCCCCAAAAAATGTAAATGTAAAAACTGAGAACGCACCATCGAGTGCCGAAACTGAAAAGGTGAAGAAGCTCCAAAGACGTCCCTAAGGGGATGCAGAGCTCACAGCGAAAAGTCAACGCTGATTCCGCCGAAAGTAAAAGGCGAAGAAGCTCCAAAGACGTTCCTAAGGGAATGCAGAGCTTATACCGCCTAAGTAAAAGGCGAAGAAGCTCCAAAGACGTTCCTAAGGGAATGCAGAGCTTATACCGTCTAAGTAAAAGGCGAAGAAGCTCCAAAGTCGTTCCCAAGGGAATGCAGAGCTGATGTGTGGTTGTTTCTAAGGAAATAATGGCTGAGAGTGTGGCTTCGGACATATGCTTTGGACATTCATTCGCACATTACATTACATCATAGCATTTGCATTCATAAGCATTCATTCATAGCATTTGTGTTCCTAAGTGGTTGCTTCGGCAAAAAGAAGAAGTGGTCTTTTATGCTTCGTTGTGTACAAAAAAGAAAAGCTTCGGCAAAAAAAAGAAGTGGTCTTTTATGCTTCGTTGTGTACAAAAAAGAAAAGCCTCGGCAAAAAGAACTGGTCTTTTATGCTTCGTTGTGTACGAAAAGAAGGGAAGGTGTTTTTTCGCCTTCGGCTCAAAATATTAATTTCGTCCACATCAAAGCGCCTCAATAGAAGGGTAAGAATATATTGCAAGGTATGTACAAAGTTCCTTGAGAACAGTTTAATTGTATTTACAAAAAGTCGTTACAAATTCTCCTGAGTTTTTTCTAGTCTACTACTAATCTTCGTCAGGTTTCCGCTTCGGCGGCGTATTCTTTAAGTATCATCTTCAGCTTCGTCATCCTACATGAATCAAGGTATCGTGAGTAAAAATCAAGTGTGAAGGAGAAGGTAAGTACAAAGTATGATTTCTTACTGGTTCAAGATGACTTCGAGCTTCGTCTCCAGCTTTCTCTCGCCCGCCTTTTGTCCATATCATTTTTATAAATCTATTTGAGATGCTTCGGGCAAGGTCAGGAATATCTTCTAAAATGGATGGAGAGAGAGTGAAGTTCGGCCTGTTGACGACTTTTCCATGCTCACAGCCGGTTTTCAGGAACGCTGCAGCGGTGCCTCGAGAAGCTACCCAGGCACAGAAGTCACCGTGCCCGGCTATAACTTCGTCAAGTTCTTCAATTTCAGCTTCAATATGATCGAAGGCTTTTGGTAAATTTTCAGCTGAAGGGTTAAACTTCCCGCTGCTGGCTCCAACTGAATAAAAGATCTTTTTTAATTGTTCAATACAGTTATTGCTAAATTTCAAGCACTTGTCTTGAAGGCTTGTTAATGATTTCTTCAAGTCTGAGTTGGTCTGGACTTCGGCTTCAAGTTTCGAATTAAGCTCTAGCTTCTCCTGTTCAAATTGTTTTGATTGGCAGATAAGCTTCGAATTCAATTCTGATACTTTAGCTTCAGTCTCTGCCAGCAAGCCTTCAGTTGACTGGAGTTCAAAGTCTTTCTTTTCAATAATGGCTGACTGCTCTTTTATCTTGCTCTCTAGATTTTCAATTATAGCTTCGTGTTTCTTATCCTCTAGATCTTGTTGCATCTTCAGAGCTTTGCTCAGTAGCATGCTCTGCACAGAAACAACTTTCGTTAGTAACATTTTCATTATTAAAAGCAATAAAAGCCAGTGAAAAGGTTGTTTACCTTGAAATTGGAATAAAATAAGCTGCCGACGATATGTTGTCGTCGGTAGCGGCTGATATCTGTTTCTAGCTTCGGAAAACCGATACTCTTTGATAGAGTACCGATGACCTTAGCCCCAGCCTGATCACGAATGCAGCCCAATTTTTCATCATCAATGCCTCCAAATAGAAGAGCTCCTGGCTTGTATCCGCAAGATTTGGCATATTCCTTAAGCTCTTCTATTTCGGCCTTCGACAGTTTTTGTCCAATTAAATTTTGAAATGTGTAGGCTTCGTCGTCCGAAGTGTCTTCGGCTATTTCTTTCCCCTTCCCAGGCACTGTGGCCATGGTTTCTTCAGCAGCGGTGGCAGCTTCTTCTGCAGCCATGTCTTGCAAAATTTTGTTGATGTCCTCAATGGTAGTTTCTAAGTTCACATCTTCGGCTGTAGCGGCTTCGGTAGCCGCGACCTCCGAAGGTGCGACTTCAACATTTGTTGTGCCCTTAACAGCTGGTGTTTTCTGAATTGACGCCCTCGGCGGCGTCTTGTCGATAACTTCGGTCACTGCAATAATTCTTTGCCGCTTTGGTTTGGTTATCTTCGTTTGTTCCGGCTCTTCCACCTTTCGAAAAAGCTTCGTCAGTTGAGGCCCTAATGGACTTAGCTTCGTGGGCACGGGTTCAGTCATTACCTTTAAAATTTCCTCCACGTCGCTGGTAGAAGGTGGTGCGGGGGACCCCTCTTCATCGGATAGTTTTCGCTTTGGAGTTGATATTTTTCTCTTCTTGGGAATTTTCTTCTCTTTTGCTGGTTTTTCTTCATCCTTGTTCAAAGTTTCGGCCACTCTTTTTCTTTTTTGGCCCTCAGCACCCTTGTTCAGCCGTTCATAGTCAGGGTACTCGAAGCCCAGGGCATCAAGCACTCGGTTCAGTCTTCGCTTCGGACGGGTGCCGAAGGCTGCTGTCATCAGTTGATCTTCTTTTTTGGAATAATTCCCAAGAATTTCATTACACATCACCTCAACTGTGTCCAGCCACTCTTGGCATGGCTTCTTAAAGTATTTCTTGAATTTGAAGTGATAAGGAAGCCGGACAAGTTCCCCCTTCTTCTTCTCCCCCTCTAGCTTTGGCATTTCCCATTCTTTCAGAGTAGGGAAGACTCTGAACGCCAAGAATTCTTGAACCAGATCCCTGGTACCGATATGCTCCGAAATAATTTCAAACTCACCCAGTGCAGCCCAGGTGGGACCCTCCAATTTCATGTGGCATCGCGGCCTTGTTTCTCCGAAGATTAAATCAAGAGGGCTTTGTACCAATTTTTCTTCGTCTTCGTCAACTTTCACATAAAACCACTCAGATTTCCAGCCTGCTGGCCATTTGCTTCGGTAGCTGATAACAGGACACTTTGTTGTCTTCCGGTAGGCAAAATTGTAGCAACCGAAGTTATCATGTAGCCCATCCTTTCTGGCCTTTGTTTGGTAATGTAACTCATGAACTCGACAGAAACTGTCGGCAAATGGCTCCACTGCTTGGCTTCGGAGGGCCCAGATATAAACATTAAGCCTAACGATAGCGTTAGGAGTCAATTGATGAAAGTAAATACCAAACTTTTTCAGTACATCTGCAATAATTCCATGAAGAGGGAATCTCAGCCCAGCCTTTAAAAAGCTCTTGAAAATGACAATCTCGTCCTTCTCTGGCTTCGGGGTAGTTTCTTCTCCCCCGAAGCGAAGTAGCTTCTTCTGATTTTCACTGAAATAACCTGCCTTCACCATCTTGGCGAGATCAGCCTTTGAAACAGTCGACTTTCCGAAGTCTAGGTGGCTGGGCTTGCTGGGCATGGCAATGCGGTAGTCATCTTCGGAGTCAGTTTCTTCAATGTTCTCTTCTCCTTCGGCAGCTGTCGGGCCTGCTTCAGCAGCGGGCATTTCTTCCGCAATCACCAGTCCGGAACGCTGCATTGCTTCGGAGATGGGCACAGTATTCGAACCTTCGGCTTCGTCTCCTTCACGTTCAACTCTGGCAGTAGATCGCACTCTGGCCATTTGATTCTGAGTTCGGGAAAGTTAGATACTTTTTTCTTTTTCCTTTTCTCCCGAAGCTTTTCTTTCTGACGAAGCAGACTTCGAGATGGACCTTCGTTCGATTCTGAGAATCAAGCTTCGGCTGTAGTTAAAAATTTTGGCAGCAAAACAGTGCAAATAGCAATGAATGCTGTGGTAACTTCACACCTACTCGTCTGTTTATATAGTGCTGCAGGTAAGAAGGCAAAGCGGCAGGATTTTTACACCAGGCGGGCAGTCACTTGTACTCGCTGCGCAGTGGACCGCAAAGATCAAACAGTAACTCTGCAAGGTGGGACCGACACGAACTCGGGAATTGAATCATTTCTCGGCAACGAGCTCAGGGAAGGTGTTTTTTGGACCTTCGGCTTCCCGAAGCTTAAGAGGCATTTTTCACGGATCAAGCTCGTTACGAAAAACGATCTAGCACCGCGAAAGGGGCTACTGTTGGGGCCATGCTTCGGTGTGCCGAAGGTCTTACACGAAGAAGCAGCTTCGGCTGAAGTTGTCCTCAGGAGATGGCCGAAGGTCCCTTTTCATGGAGCTTCGGCATTACAAACCGTCATAGTGATAGAATGACCTTTTTTATCCATAGAGGTCTGAGTCAATGTTGTAAACTTTTGTAAGGGGCATAATTGTAATTCGTCACAGGCTGCGTCCTGTGTCTATAAATAGATGAACAGTACCCCTGTACTGTTCACGCGAACCTGTCATTTGCCTTCGCATCACACTTGTATTTTCGCCTTCTTCAGGACCAAAGGTACATTTATAATTTGAAGTCATTTATATTCGTTCATGATAATAAAAATGGAAATGATTCTATGATAACATTTAAATGTTTATTTTATACCCCATGATTTATATGAATACTTCGTCCCTCGTTATTATGCTCACGAAGGTACGTCCTTCGTAACCTTCGTCCGAAATTCTTTATATCCTGAAGGGATATAATGTTGTGGAGGACGAAGGACTTTAACACTTAACATTTTCTATGTTGCCTTGTTCTTAACTCTTAGCATTTGAGAACAAGCCCCCAACAGAAAGCTGTACTTCCGCAGGGCTCCAGCGCTCCTCCGACGACCACGACATCACATGAACAGGGTGCCAAAACCTCTCCGACTGCCACGACGGCATGTACTTAGGGCTCTAGCTCCTCTTCGCTAGACACGTTAGCACATTGCTACACCCCCATTGTACACCTGGGCCCTCTCCTTACGACTATAAAAGGAAGGTCCAGGGCTCTCGTACGGAGAGGTTGGCCGCGTGGGAGAACGGGCTGACGCATAAGGCTCTCGCTCTCTCTCTCTCTCCCACGCGAACGCTTGTAACCCCCTACTGCAAGCGCATCCAGCCACCCTAGGCGCAGGACAACACGAAGGCCGCGGTTTCCCCTCACTGTTCTCCCCCCTTTGTGTCCTGTCTCGCGCCGACCCATCTGGGCTGGGGCACGTAGCGACAATTTACTCGTCGGTCCAGGGACCCCCCGGGGTCGAAACGCCGACAGTTGGCGCGCCAGGTAGGGGCCTGCTGTGTGTTGACGAACAGCTTCCCGTCAAGCTCCAGATGGGTAGTCCCCAGCAACCTTTCCAACCCGGGACGACGCTCCATTTCGGGAGTCTCGAGTTCATGTCTCTCGACGGCAGCTACGACATGGTACTCCTTCTTCCGCCGCGCGACGACGACAATGGCGGCCGTCAGCCCGCCCACCGGCGGCGGAATCGACGACGTCTTCCCCACGTGGCGGAAGAGCAACATTCAGTTCTGTCCCGTCGCCTCCCCCGCCGACGGAGGAGGAGGCGGGGCAGGCATGGCCAAGTAGGGGGCGACACCTCGTCGGCTGTCGAGCGAGACGACGGTGCCGGCGCCCCAGCGGGGGACACGTCGAGCGTTGACCTCGCGTCAAAGATGAAGACGAGCGCCGTTTCCCCACAACACGCCAACATTGAGCTGACGGATGACGCCAGCACGCTCGCGAAGGGTTTGCTGGGCGTCGCCCTCGTACCTGAGACAACGGTGCAGTCCGCCCCTGACGCGACTTCGTCACCACCCGTCGACCAAGAGGTACCGTCCGTTTCCCATCCCATGCCTTTCAGATTCAGCTTCGACCCACCAAGCGACCCCGCTTCGGTTGAGGCTTTCGCAAAGGCATGTCCAAACCCTCCGGGGTACCATGTGCGGTCACCTTGGGATAGACTGACGGCCGTCTCGACCTACGGGCCCTCGGGTTCCGAGGAAGATGACGAGCCCGACTCTGGTTGGGACTTCTCCGGGCTTGGTAACCCCAGTACCATGCGGGACTTCATGACCTCATGTAACTACTGCCTCTCCAATTGTTCCGATGGTAGCCACAGCCTCGGCGACGAGGACTGTGGCCCAAGTCGCGAATGTTTCCACGTCGATCTAGGGGGTCTCGGCGAAGGTAACCATCTTGGTATGCCGGAGAACGGTGATCCCCCTAGGCCCGCGCCTCGTGTTGACATCCTTCGGGAGCTAGCTGTGGTCCCAGTCCTCGCGGGGGGTCAGGACGCACAACTCGAGCAAATCCGCGAGATGCAGGCCAGGCTCGACGAGGAGGCAGGAACACTTGCACAGCCTCGGCTGAACCTCGGACAGGAGTGGGCAGGCCGAGCTCCGGCCGGAGAAGCGCGTCATCTGGCCCAGGATGTCCAGCACCGCATCGCCAACGATACCAGGCCAAGGCTGCCCCCGGTTTCCAGTGGGGTCGGCCAGAACCTGGCTGCAGCTGCGATACTACTCCGAGCGATGCCGGAACCCTCCACCACCGAGGGGCGGCGTATCCAGGGAGAGCTCAAGAACCTCCTGGAAGATGCCACGGTCCGACGGGCCGAAAGCTCTGCCTCCCGAAGGCAGGGGTACCCCCCGGAGCATCGCGCCGCGACTTCCGAATTCGTGCAAGAAGCCTCGGTCCACACCGAGCGCACGCGCACCACGGCGCCTGCGGCCTCGGATCGCCTCAGCAACGAGCACCACCACCGCAGCCGTCGAGCCCACCTCGACGAAAGGGTGCGCCGAGGCTACCACCCCAGGCATGGGGGACGCTACGATAGCGGGGAGGATCGGAGCCCCTCGCCCGAACCACCCGGTCCGCAGGCTTTCAGCCGGGCCATACAATGGGCGCCATTCCCGACCCGGTTCTGAACCCCGACTACCATCACAAAGTACCCGGGGGAGACGGGGCCGGAACTGTGGCTCGCGGACTACCGATTGGCCTGCCAGCTAGGTGGAACGGACGATGACAACCTCATCATCCGCAACCTCCCCCTGTTCCTCTCCGACACCGCTCGAGCCTGGCTGGAGCATCTGCCTTCGGGGGAGATCTCCAACTGGGACGACCTGGTCCAAGCCTTCGCCGGCAACTTCTAGGGCACGTACGTGCGCCCTGGGAACTCCTGGGATCTCCGAAGCTGCCGCCAGCAGCTGGGAGAGTCTCTCCGGGACTACATACGACGATTCTCGAAGCAGCGCACCGAGCTGCCCAACATCACCGATTCCGATGTCATCGGCGCGTTCCTCGCCGGCACCACCTGCCGCGACCTGGTGAGCAAGCTGGGTCGCAAGACCCCCACCAGGGCGAGCGAGCTGATGGACATCGCCACCAAGTTCGCCTCTGGCCAGGAGGCAGTTGAGGCCATCTTACGGAAGGACAAGAAGCCCCAGGGCCGCCAGCCAGAAGACGTCCCCGAAGCGTCCGCCCAGCGCGGTACCAAGAAGAAGAACAAGAATAAGTCGCAAGCGAAACGCGACGCCACCGACGCAGACCTTGTCGCCGCCGTTGAGTACAAGAACCCTCAGAAACCTCCTGGAGGTGCCAATCTCTTCGACAAGATGCTCAAGGAGCCGTGCCCCTATCATCAGGGGCCCGTCAAGCACACCCTTGAGGAGTGCATCATGCTTCGGCGCCACTTTCACAAGGCCAGGCCACCGGCGGAAGGTGGCAGGGCCCACAACAACGACAAGAAGGAGGACCACAAGGCAGAGGAGTTTCCCGAGGTCCACGACTGCTTCATGATCTATGGTGGGCAAGTGGCAAACGCCTCGGCTCGGCACCACAAGAAAGAGCGTCAGGAGGTCTGCTCGGTAAAGGTGGCGGCGCCAGTCTACCTAGACTGGTCCGACAAGCCCATCACCTTCGACCAGGGCGACCACCCCGACCGCGTGCCGAGCCTAGGGAAATATCCGCTCGTTGTCGACCCCGTCATCGGCAACGTCAGGCTCACCAAGGTCCTCATGGATGGAGGCAGCAGGCTCAACATCATCTACGCCGAGACCCTCGGGCTCCTGCAGATCGATCTGTCCTCGATCTGGGTCGGCGCGGCGCCTTTTCACAGGATCATCCCTGGGAAACGTGTCCAACACCTCAGACAACTCGATCTGCGCATCTGCTTCGGGACTCCCTCCAACTTCCGAAGGGAAACCCTCACGTTCGAGGTGGTCGGGTTCCGAGGAACCTACCACGCAGTGCTGGGGAGACCATGTTACGCCAAGTTCATTGCCGTCCCCAACTACACCTACTTCAAGCTCAAGATGTCAGGCCCCAACGGGGTCATCACCGTCGGCCCCACGTACCGACACGCGTACGAATGCGACGTGGAGTGCGTGGAGTATGCCGAGGCCCTCGCCGAATCTGAGGCCCTCATCGCCTACATGGAAAGCCTCCCCAAGGAGGTTCCAGATGCGAAGTGCCACGCCGGCAACTTCGAACCAGCAGAGGCGGTTAAATCCGTCCCTCTCAACCCTAGCAACGACACCTCCAAGCAGATATGGATCGGCTCCGAGCTCGACCCCAAATAGGAAGCGGTGCTCGTCGACTTTCTCCGCGCAAACGCCGACGTTTTCACGTGGAGTACCTCGGACATGCCTGGCATACCGAGGGAAGTCGCCGAGCACTCACTGGATATCCGAGCTGGAGCCCGACCCATGAAGCAGCCTCTACGCCGATTCGACGAAGAAAAGCGCAGAGCCATAGGCGAGGAGATCCACAAGCTGATGGCCGCTGGGTTCATCAAAGAGGTATTCCATCCCGAATGGCTTGCCAACCCTGTGCTTGTGAGAAAGAAAGATGGGAAATGGCAGATGTGTGTAGACTACACTGGTCTAAACAAAGCATGTCCAAAGGTTCCCTACCCTCTGCCTCGTATCGATCAAATCGTGGATTCCACTGCTGGGTGCGAAACCTTGTCGTTCCTCGATGCCTACTCAGGGTATCACCAAATCAGGATGAAAGAGTCCGACCAGCTCGCGACTTCTTTCATCACACCTTTTGGCATGTACTGCTACGTTACAATGCCATTTGGTTTGAGGAATGCGGGTGCGATGTACCAAAGATGCATGAACCACGTGTTCGAAGAACACATTGGCCGGACTGTTGAGGCTTACGTCGATGACATCGTAGTCAAGATGAAGAAAGCCTCCGACCTCCTCTCCGACCTTGAAACGACATTCCGGTGTCTCAAGGCGAAAGGCGTAAAACTCAATCCTGAGAAGTGCGTCTTCGGAGTCCCCCGAGGCATGCTCTTGGGGTTCATCGTCTCCGAGCGGGGCATTGAGGCCAACCCGGAAAAAATCGCGGCCATCATCAACATGGGGCCCATCAAGGACTTGAAAGGTGTACAGAGGGTCATGGGATGCCTTGCGGCTCTGAGCCGCTTCATCTCACGCCTCAGCAAAAGAGGCCTACCTCTGTACCGCCTCTTAAGAAAGACCGAGTGCTTCACTTGGACCCCCGAGGCCGAGGAAGCCCTCGGGAACCTGAAGGCGCACCTTACGAACGCGCCTGTCCTGGTGCCCCCCGCTGCCGGAGAAGCCCTCTTGATCTACGTCACCGCTACCACTCAGGTGGTCAGTGCCACGATCGTGGTCGAGAGACAAGAAGAAGGGCATGCATTGCCCGTCCAGAGGCCGGTCTACTTTGTCAGTGAGGTACTGTCTGAGACCAAGATCCGCTACCCACAAATTCAGAAACTACTGTACGCGGTAATTCTGACGCGGCGAAAGTTGCGACACTACTTCGAGTCTCATCCGGTAACTGTGGTGTCATCCTTCCCCCTCGGGGAGATCATCCAGTGCCGAGAGGCCTCGGGTAGGATTGCAAAGTGGGCGGTGGAGATCATGGGCGAGACAATCTCGTTCGCCCCTCGGAAGGCCATCAAGTCCCAAGTCTTGGCAGACTTTGTGGCTGAATGGGTCGACACCCAGCTTCCGGCAGCTCCGATCCAACCGGAGCTCTGGACCATGTTTTTCGATGGGTCGCTGATGAAAACAGGGCAGGCGCGGGCCTGCTCTTCATCTCGCCCCTCGGGAAGCACCTCCGCTACGTACTGCGCCTCCATTTCCCGGCGTCCAACAACGTGGCTGAGTACGAGGCTCTGGTCAATGGGTTGCGCATTGCCATCGAGCTAGGGGTCCGACGCCTCGACGCTCGTGGTGACTCACAGCTTGTCATCGACCAAGTAATGAAGAACTCCCACTGCCGCGACCCAAAGATGGAAGCCTACTGCGACAAGGTTCGGCGCCTGGAAGACAAGTTCTACGGGCTCGAGGTCAACCACGTCGCCCGACGATACAACGAGACTGCGGACGAGCTGGCAAAGATAGCTTCGGGGCGGATAACGGTTCCCCCGGACGTCTTCTCCCGAGACCTACATCAACCCTCGGTCAAGACCAGCAACACGACCGAGCCCGAGGCACCCTCGGCTCTGCCCGAGGCACCCTCGGCTCCGCCCGAGGCACCCTCGGCTACCGAGGGTGAGACTCTACGCATCGAGGAAGAGCAGAATGGGGTCATGCCTAATCGGGACTGGCAGACCCCGTACCTGCAATATCTCCACCGAGGGGAGCTACCCCTCGACAGAGCCGAAGCTCGGCGACTGGCGCGGCGCGCCAAGTCATTCGTCTTGCTGGGCGACGGGAAGGAGCTCTACCACCGCAGCCCCTCCGGTATCCTCCAGCGATGCATATCCATCACCAAAGGCCAGGAGCTCTTACAAGAAATACACTCGGGGGCTTGCGGTCACCACGCAGCGCCTCGAGCCCTTGTTGGAAACGCTTTCCGACAAGGTTTCTACTGGCCGACCGCGGTGGCCGACGCCACTAGAATCGTCTGCACCTGCCAAGGGTGTCAGTTCTACGCAAGGCAGACGCACCTGCCCGCTCAGGCTCTGCAAATAATACCCATCACCAGGCCGTTTGTTGTGTGGGGTCTAGACCTCGTCGGTCCCTTGCAGAAGGCACCCAGGGGCTACACGCACCTACTGGTCGCCATCGACAAATTGTCCAAGTGGATCGAGGTCTGACCCCTAAACAGCATCAGGTCCGAACAGGCGGTGGCGTTCTTCACCAACATCATCCATCGCTTTGGGGTCCCGAACTCCATCATCACCGACAACGGCACCCAGTTCACCAGCAGAAAGTTCCTGGACTTCTGCGAGGATCACCCCATCTGGGTGGACTGGGCCGCCGTGGCTCACCCCATGACGAATGGGCAGATAGAGCGTGCCAACGGCATGATTCTGCAAGGACTCAAGCCGAGGATCTACAACGACCTCCACAAGTTCGGCAGGCGATGGATGAAGGAACTCCCCTAGGTGGTCTGGAGCCTGAGGACAACGCCGAGCCGAGCCACGGGCTTCACACCGTTCTTTCTAGTCTATGGGGCCGAGGCTATCTTGCCCATGGACTTAGAGTACGGTTCCCCAAGGACGAGGGCCTACGACGACCGACGCAACCAGACCAACCGAGAAGACTCACTGGACCAGCTGAAAGAGGCTCGGGACATGGCCTTACTACACTCGACACGGTATCAGCAGTCCCTGCGACGCTACCACGCCCGAGGGGTTCGGTCCCGAGACCTCCAGGTGGGCGACTTAGTGCTTCGACTACGACAAGATGCCCGAGGGCGGCACAAGCTCACGCCTCCCTGGGAAGGGCCATTCATCATCGCCAAGGTTTTGAAGCCCGGAACATACAAGCTGGCCAACAGTCAATGCGAGGTCTACATCAACACTTGGAACATCCGATAGCTACGTCGCTTCTACCCTTAAGATGTTTTCAAGCCGTTCATATACCTCGTTTACATATGAAGTCTAACCATCAAGGAAGGGTCGGCCTTGCCTCGGCAAAGCCCGACCCTCCCTCGGGGGCTAGAAGGGGCGAACCCCCTCTGCGTCAAAATTTTCCTCGAAAAAAGTCTTTCGGCAAGAACATTTTTCGTGTTTTTCGACTACTTCGATGGTGGGATCCTGAAAACGACGGAGTACACGTAAGCAGGCAAGGCTGACTGAGCCGAGGGACTCCTACGCCTCCGGGATACGGATACCTCACTCATCACCTTCTGCGATAAGTAACTCGCGCTCGGATAAGCGATCCTGCTGACCGAACAAGTCTTAAGGCTCGAAAACTTTTCTGCTGAAACGATTTTTCGTGCCTTCTCGACTATATCGATAGCAGAATCCTACGGATGAGTAAGAGTACACGTAAGCGGCAAGGCCGACCGAGCCGAGGGACTCCTACGCCTTCGGGATACGGATACCTCACTCATCACCTTCCGTGAGAAGTAACTCTCGCTCGGACAAACAATTCTGTTACCGACAAATAAGTCCTGATGCTCGAAGCAAGAGGAAAAGGGACGCAGCTTTACAACACGACGACAGTATGTTTGGGCCTCGGCGGCCGCAAAAAACATATGCATACTACAGGCGAACCGATCCTGCAGGCTCAGACGTCGATGGAGGGGGAGCGACAGCACCCTCGGCGTCAACTCCACCATCGGCGAAGTCCGACCGAGCCTCGGACGGCAACACGGTCGGAGGATCTCTACACCGAAGGACTACGTCAGCACCACGCCCGGGCCATCGCCGCTAGGGTCTCCTCCAGGAACCCGGCCCGAGCAGACGGCTCGGTCGGCCGCCCCGAAGCCTCAGCCAACCGTCCCCCGAGGACACCAGCCTGGCTTGTGGCCTTGGCAACTCGACTCCGGCGTTGGTCCCGGCCAAGCCCCGGTCGACAAAGCTTCCCTTTTCGAGCCAACTCCGCCTCTGTCCATGCTGACACCGCTGCCTCCGGCTCTGGCTCATCGCAGAGCGGCCGAGGGTTTCTTTAACTAAGCAAGAGAGGCCTCGGGCGCAAGGCCGACCGAGCCGAGGGATTCCTACACCTCCGGGATACGGATACCTCACTCGTCACCTTCCGCACGAGGCAATTCACACTTGGTTAAGCGGTTCAGTTAGCCGACAGGCGAGTCCTAGTTCTCGAAATGAGGAAGAAACATGGCTTCACGCCAAAATACATACATGTTCAGGCCTCGACAGCCACAATGAACAAACACCGGCACTCAAGGTGCCATTACAAACGGAACTCCGGTTCCACCCCCGCAGGTACGAACAACCCCCCACGTTGGAGGGCCTGCGGGGCGACAAAACCCCAGGTGGCTCACCGACGCCCGCTCTAGCAGCAGCGACAACGACCCCCGCTCCGAAGTGGCCAAACAGCAGCAGCGATGACCTCAGGGTGGACGCTGCTGCGACGAGCTCCTCGCCCACGTCCCCACTCGAGGGGCGAGGACAAGCTATCAAAGCCAAAGAGCCGGAGGCCCGGATCGCGGATGGTGGCGGCGATCTCGTTGGCAACGAGGACTTCTTCAGCCACCACCACCTCAACGTCGACAACGGCAGCCATCTGCCCACCGGCGGATCCCCACTCGGATCCTCCCGGACAGGCAAAGCACCGACCTCCGTGCAAGAGGCGGCGTACCGGAGCAAAGGCAGGACCGCCCAAAACACAAACGCCGCCCTAGCAGCGCGTGACGTCTTGGGCGGCCCTCCGGTGCGCGCGGCGCGGCGACCGCTCGTACGGCGGGAGGGGGCACCGGGAGCCGAGCCAGCGCCAGCTGAGCCAGCGAGCCCAACGCGCTGAAGCTGACGACACTCGTGGCCAGCCCCGCGTTGTCGGAGTCCGCCCCTTCCGCTAAGGCCAGTGAGCACCCTCTCCCCTGAATGCTGAAGGAGAGGATGACCCACGAACCCGTGCGAGAGGTAGAGCTCCGGCTCAGCCTGCCCTCTGCCCCAGCAAGGATGATGAAGATCCTTGAAGCTGAGGGCGGGGCAGAGGCCGCAGCCCGGCTCGCTTCTCCCCACCATCGAACTGGTGGTCACCATCTTGGGTGACCACCGGCGAGGGGATGCAGCCGGGCTGCCTGATGGAAATCCTTGAAGCCGAACGATGGCTGAAAGGTACCAACTTCCGCGAAGTTGCGTTCCTCCAACGATAGCAAGACGAAAGCGACGCGAGCGCTCCCCATCCGGGGGCTCGGAAGGTGGAAGGGCACGATGCATGAGGAGAGTGCGAAGACATGGTTGCCATCCAAGGGGGTCACCCTCCTTTTAAAGGTGAATCTCCCCACTTGCGTCCTCAGCCATCGCAGACTGAGTCTTCTCCAACACGCTCCAAGGTCCTCCCCTTGCGACGTGGGGGTTGGGTCCCACACGTCATGCAAGCTGGCCCAGGACAGAAGAAGCCAGACCGCCGCATGTGGAGCGCACAACGGCCCAGCGGTTACAAACATTCCTCCACTATCGCCCGGACCAGCGGGTGAAAAGGCGAACCGCCGTGCAGGCGGCATGCAACCGCACCAAGGGGGCGCACCCTTTCGACTTCAACGCGTCCAGCTTGGAGGTCCAGGCCCACACGTCATGTAACCGGCGCGCCGGTTACTACGTGTAAGAAACTGCACCGCCACTCGCGCCAGTACCGCGCCTTCTCGACTGCGGAACCGGTGTCGCGACTCGAGGCGACCCTGCGCATGGCCCAACAGTGCCAACCGAGCGCATCGATCACGGGTCAGTCAGCCGCGGGAGAAGGCACGACGGTCGATACGGCCAGAAATGGGCCAGCAGTAATGGTGGTGGCAGGTGGGCGGAAGCAGCGGTCAAGTCGTCTGCAGGCTCGCGTCCCCTCCTGGGACAGCGAGAAAGCCCTCTCCCACGATGTGAAGACGACGCGCCCGTGCTCCGTTCCTCGAACGGCTTGCGCACGCACAACGGCTACCCCGCCAACCACTCGTCCCGTCGCATTCACTCTGCGGCAGGGCAGGCGGCACCTTTGGCAGGCGAAGCAGGCGACGCTTCACCTCCACCATAATGACCGCGTCAAAAAAGGTGCGCCACATCGCTCAATTTCGTATCCTTTTCCACTTCCCCTTTCTCTCTCTTGCAATAGGGACCGGGAAAGGGGATACTCCGAAAGGGATCCTTCTCCACGAAGGAAGCGGGCCCCAAGCCCCCTTACTGATCAGAGGTTCGAAGGCTGGCCCCCGAAGGGTTCAACAGCCGCCTCAGAGCATCCGGGCTCCGCGCCCACTACTGGTCAAAGGTTTGAAGGCTGGCCCGTCGGAAGGGTTCAACGGCCGCCTCAGGCCACACGGGCTCCGCGCCCACTACTGATCAGGGGTTCGTAGGCTGGCCCCCGAAGGGTTCGACAGCCGCCTCAGAGCACGCAGAGCGAGGGATGACCCTAGGTACGTTCAATACATAACCAAGACTTGGGCTACGCTCCCGAGGTACCCTAGGACATTTCCGAGACCAGTGGGAGCGACTTTGTAACGAAATCCCACCAGAGGGAGGCATCGAGCCCTCGGACCCCGTCAAAAGGGGACCGGGTCCAGCGAATCACCCGCAGGTACTTTTGGAGCACGCCTCCGGGCCACTAGCCGACCCCTAACGAATGGGGCACAGGCGTCCACTCGGATTACCCATTAGCAACTCACTGGAGACACCATGTTCGGCGCCCTCCGAGGGCAACATGGCGCTTTCCCCCCCTCCTCCTTGCGGAAAGGCGACGCAGGGGCATATGAAAAAAGCCGAGTCTGTCCTTGACCGTCCTCTCGCTCTATGCGGAGGCTCGGGGGCTGCTCTCACAAACCTGGCTCCGGCCAAACCGTTGACAGCGTCAACATACCAGCCCGAGAACTTGGGACTCGACTATGCACCCGGGCTACGGCCAGTTCGCATGAGGGAACAACCAAACCGGCCAAGCCATCACGAAAGGCACTAAGACCTCGAACGAGTCAAAACACTCCTCCGAGGCCTCGGGGGCTACACCCGGCGGGTGCGCTCGCGCGCACCCACCGGAACAAAATGCAACCGAGAAAGGCCGGTCCCCTTGCAAAAAAGTGCGACAAAAGCCTCCAAGAGAGTGCCAACACTCCCTTCGAGGCTCGGGGGCTACTGTCGGGGACCATAATTAGGGGTACCCCCAAGACTCCTAATCTCAGCTGGTAACCCCCATCAGCACAAAGCTGCAAAGGCCTGATGGGCGCGATTAAGGCCAAGGCTCCGCTTAAGGGACACAATCCCGCCTCGCCCGAGCCCGACCTCGGGCAAAGACGGCCGACCCCGGAAGATTCACGCCTCACCCGAGGGTCCCCTCGAGCGACGGACACACCATCGACTCGCCCGAGGCTCAGCTCGGGTAGGCTTCGCGGAGAAGCAACCTTGGCCAAATCGCCACACCAACCGACAATATCGCAGGAGCATTTAATGCAAGGATCGCCTGACACCTTATCCTGACACGCGCTCTTCAGTCGACAGAGCCGAAGTGACCGCAGTCACTTCGCCGCTCCACTGACCGACCTGACAAGAAAACAGCATCACCTGCCCCGCTCCAACTGCCGTGCCACTCACCAGGGTGAGGTTGACAGCGGCTAAGTCTAGCCTCGGGCGACATAAGAAGCTCCGCCTCGCCCGACCCCAGGGCTCGGACTCGGCCTCGCCTCCGGAAGACGACGAACTCCGCCTCGCCCGACCCTAGGGCTCGGACTCGGCCTCGCCTCCGGAAGACGACGAACTCCGCCTCGCCCGACCCCAGGGCTCGGACTCGGCCTCGCCTCCGGAAGACGACGAACTCCGCCTCGCCCGACCCAAGGGCTCGGACTCAGCCTCGGCTCCGAAAGACGACGAACTCCGCCTCGCCCGACCCCAGGGCTCGGACTCGGACTCGGCTCCGAAAGACGACGAACTTCGCCTCGCCCGACCCCAGGGCTCGGACTCGGCCTCGCTTCCGGAAGACGACAAACTCTGCCTCGCCCGACCCCAGGGCTCGGACTCAGCCTCGGCTCCGAAAGACGACGAACTCTGCCTCGCCCGACCCCAGGGCTCGGACTCGGCCTCGGCTCCGGAAGACGACGAACTCCGCCTCGCCCGACCCGGGGGCTCGGACTCATCCTCGGCTCCGGAAGACGATGGACTCCGCCTCGCCCGACCCCAGGGCTCGGACTCTACCTCGACCTCGGAGGAATCGCCACCTCGCCCAAACTCGGGTTCGAACCAGCCACGTCGCCAGGGGGGCCATCATTACCCTACCCCTACCTAGCTCAGGCTACGGGGAACAAGACCGACGTCCCATCTGGCTCGCCCCGGTAAACAAGTAATGATGACACCCCGCACGCTCCATGACGGCGGCAGCTCCCAGCCCCTTATGTCAGCAAGGAGACGTCAGCAAGGACCCGACAGCCCCGACAGTTGTACTTCCATAGGGCTCCAGCGCTCCTCCGACGACCACGACATCACATGAACAGGGTGCCAAAACCTCTCCGACTGCCACGACGGCATGTACTTAGGGCTCTAGCTCCTCTCCGCTAGACACGTTAGCACATTGCTACACCCCCATTGTACACCTGGGCCCTCTCCTTGCGACTATAAAAGGAAGGTCCAGGGCTCTCGTACGGAGAGGTTGGCCGCGCGGGAGAACGGGCCGACGCATAAGGTTCTCGCTCTCTCTCTCTCTCTCTCTCTCTCTCCCACGTGAACGCTTGTAACCCCCTACTGCAAGCGCATCCAGCCACCCTGGGCTCAGGACAACACGAAGGCCGCGGTTTCCCCTCACTGTTCTCCCCCCTTTGTGTCCCGTCTCGCGCCGACCCATCTGAGCTGGGGCACGCAGCGACAATTTACTCGTCGGTCCAGGGACCCCCCGGGGTCGAAACGCCGACATTCCTCGAGCCATCACTTCGAGTTGTTAGACTCAATACGAAGTGCCTAGCTCTGATACCAATTGAAAGTCGCCTAGAGGGGGGTGGATAGGCGAAACCTGAAAATTATAACTTTACACCCCAACTTGAACCCTTGATTAGTGGTTAGAACAAGATGCACAATTATCGGAGCATAAAAACTAAGTCCTTTGCTTGTAAAAAGAGTTGCTTTCAAATAATGCGGAATTGATAAATTAATACAACTAATAGGTTTATGGAGAACAAAGTAAGAGGGCTTATATAAGTAGAGCAAAAAACACAAGTTCTTTATTGCAAGGCGTTGCTTCACTAAATGATAATTTAACTTGAAGCAACACCAAGTAATATTAGCAAAGAGTAGCGCAAGAGAACTTAGAAAAGGAGAGAACAAACAAATCACAAGCAAATAAACACAAAAGACACGGGTGATTTGTTTTACCGAGGTTCGGCCCTCGAAGGCCTAGTCCCCGTTGAGGAGTCCACTAAGGACGGGTCTTTTTCAACCCTTTCCCTCTCTCCACCGATCACCAAGATCGGCGAGCTCTTCTTCTTCTCAAGGATCACTTAAGACCCCGTAAGGATCACCACACTCTTAGGTGTCTCTTGCTAGCTTTACAAGCCTGCAAAACTTTGGAGGAATTTCAATGGGAGTCAAAACTCCACGCACAAATGAACACAAGATGTAGCACACACTTTCTCTCAATGAATCTCACAAGTCACTAGTGCTAAACTCACACGAGTAGCTCTCTCTTGCTTGCTCTCTCTTTTGTGGCACTTGTGTTGGTTGTAGTGGTCTAAATCTTGTGTATAGGATGGATCAATGAATAGAGGTGGTTGGGAGGGCTTGGATATGTCAACTATATGACTTGGAATGTTGCTTGGGCTCCCACACCTTGAAGTGGCCGGTTGGGGTGGTATTTATAGCCACCATCCAAATTGTAGCCGTTGGAGAAGGTTGTTGGCAATGGTCGCACCGGACAGTTCGGTGCCCCACCGGACCGTGTCCGGTGCGCTGCCACGTCATCCTGTCGTTAGGGCTTGAGCTAGTCAACCGTTGGAGGCTTTGTCCTCATGTGGCACAGACAGTTCGGTGCCCCTCTGGTCTTCTGCTCTGACTTCTGTCGCGTTACTGTGCTGCACTGTTCACTGTCAGAGTCGGCTGTTGCGTGCAGATAACCGTTGCTCCGCTGGTGCACCGGACAGTCCGGTGACACACCAGACAGTCCGGTGAATTATAGTGGAGCTGTGCCTAGGAAACCCGAAGCTGAGGAGTTTGAGTTGATTCACCCTGGTGCATCGAACACTGTCCGGTGGCACACCTGTAACACCCCAGGTGTTACCAAGACACTGGCTTCATTTATGCATTGGTGACTTGTTGTCACATGTGGTTAAAGGGAGGAGAAGAAGAACCTAAAACCTTGGAAACATGGTTAGCTAAGAAATGATAATGACAAAAGCTTCACCCAAACCTTTGAACAATTGTCATCTTGAGCCAAAGAGGTTAAGCCCTAAAGACCCCTAAAGGCACTAGACTTCTAAGCAAAGGACCAGTGGATAAGTTCATCAAATTGCCAAACCTTGATTCTAATCCTTAACCAAAGTCTAAGTGACATTACAACTTACAAAATGCAGAGGGGAAACATTACAAAAAGACCCCTTAAAGACCCAAAATTCACCCCTTGAGTAGAGAGCACACTAGATCTCTCTAATCTTCTCTAAGTCAAAATCTAACCCTAATCTAAAGATCAAACATGTTCACTTAGTAAATGGCGCCAAAACCACTTGGTTTGAATACCAAAAAGGTGCCAAACCACCTAAGGCACCCACTAGAAAAGTTTGAAACCAAGCCAAATTCGTTTGACTTGATTTGACATCACTTTTGTCGTGGAGTGGACAGTGGGACAAGCCAAATTTGGCGTCCGAGAATCTTCTGACCTAGGGCTTATCTCCCCTTGGAACTCACATACAAGAGATAGCCATAGGTGCCAGGAAGAGGCCTGCGCTGGATTTTTGCCAAGATTCGCACATTTGCGATCTCGGCAAGCTCTTGAACAGGGGCAGAAGAACACCTCCACGTGTTCGACGCGCCCTGAACGCGCCAGAGCACGCCCAGCGCCCGACCCCGCGTGCCCCACGCCGCGCCAAGCCATGCCCGTGTCCCCTGCCCGTGCCCGCGCCTATAAAGCCAGCCAAGACTTCAGCCGTACTCCCCCGCGCGCTCTCGACCTCACTAGAGCAAGAGATCACCGGCGTTTGCCCTGCACACGGCGTGCCAGCGGCCGCCCGATCCCCCGCCACCGTAGATCGGCCAGTAGAGCCATTCCCAGCCCCGTCCAACCCTCGGAATAGACTCTACGTACCTCGGTGAAGCTCCTAGAGCGAGGAATCGAGCTCTGCCTCACCGGAGACGCCGAATCAAGGTCACCAGACCGCCGACGAACGTGGACCGAGCTCCACGATGAGTTATTCTTCGATTCCTTGCATGGGTCGACTCATTAGCACCCCGTGAAGCTCCTCGTGCCATTGGATTGACCGGTATCGTCGTGGATAGGCCGGAGCACTCGCCACCGTCGAGCTCGCCCGCCTGCGCACGTGGACCGGCCGATTCCAGCCATCACCGTCGTCGAGACGTACCTCGTTGTGACCGCAAGGACCTCCCTAAGCCAACCCCACCCTTCGCCAGACCTCCCTCGCCGCCGGTAAGCCGTGCCACCCTTTTTCTTGCCGCGGGTACTATTCAAAAGGGGGGAGGGACCTCGGGGAAGAAGGAATAGAAGTCAGGGGGTTTTTGAACTGTCAGAGACTCAGAGGAATAGTGGCGCAGGGGTATAAATTAAATAAATGGTTTAGGAAAGACCCAGGGTCCTCGGTGTAAACTGGTTTTTCCAGAAAACCTTTTTAATATTTCTAATTTAAATGCAAACAGAGCTTGTAAAATTCATAACTTCAGTTTTATTCAACCAAATTTGGTCAAACCAATTTTACCTGATTCTAATTAATGTGAACTACCTAGAAAAAATGCAAAACCCCCTTAGTTTTGTAGAAGAATTTAAAGTTTGGAATTAAATATTGATTTGGCCAAAAGCTAAATAATAAAGGGAAAAATAGTTACACTGTTAAACTGAGGTTAAGAAAAATCAGAGAAGTACTTAATCACTCCCTAATCTATTTAAAAATAGTAAACCCCTTAGTGCACCAAATTAAGGTAGATTTTACTATTTAAAATCATTTTAGCTCAAAAATAAAGAAAATAGAAAAGGTAGTTTAAAATAGAAACCAGGAAGCAACCACATTTTTGTTAGCTCACTTATTCAGTGTAGTTCACTGAAAAATTTTATTAGACCTTTGCTTAGTACAAAATAAATGAGATACCTTTTATTTTATGAAAACAATGAAAACTTAGGAAAATCTTAGAAAAATAATCCTGAGGGGAAAACACCTCAAACCTTGGGATAACTAATCTTTTGTTATTATGAATATACGAAAAATATGAGTTTTGTTGTTTGATATTTTTCAAATAACAAGTTAGTTATAAGTACCTTTTTGGTATTAAACTTTAGAAAATCACAACTAAATATCCAGTAGGTCTTTTTCTGTGATTTTTAACACAGAGGCCTAATATCACCTATGAATTTGGACAAAAATAAAAATTGGTACATAAACCTCACTTAGATTATAGCTATAGTGTAAAATGCCACTTTACACTTGCTTTTGTTAATTTTGCACAAGTAGTATCTGAATTAATCTCCACCTCAAATTTTTAGGAGAAACCACAAATGTCAATACTTACCCACTAAAATTTTTATAACATTTTTGGAAAATGTTAACTAACCCTGATGGTTCAAAAAGGCTTAATAGGAAGCAATAGAAAGACAAGGGAAACTTTGGGGAGAAATAGATGAAAGTACAAAGCCCTTAAGTATATCCAAAAAGAAACCCTAGAGAAACACTAAACTTAATACTGTTTTGCTATGCATAACCCTTACAAATGTTCATGTCATATTTATGCATATATCTCATACATTGCATACGATAGATTGTAATCTCGCTGACGGGGAGTACATCCTCGTGCCGAAGCAAGGAGTTGCTCAGGAGGTAGCCCAGGATCCAGCACCAGAGCCTGCCATCGAGGATCTGCCTACCCTAGCTTTGGAAGGCAAGCCCCGGTTTTATGCATAACCAGTTCTATATATTATTTCACTGCACTTAATGATTGTAGGCTTGTATTGTGCACTTAAGTGTAGGAGTTGCCTGAAACCCTAGTTGCATTAACTCAGGATTTCCTTTTGAGATGGATACTAGTATGCTAGATCAAGTAGCTGCTTTACTAATTAGGGATCTCTGTAGAAGTCGAGTGATTTTTTTTGCACTCGCGCGAGGTCAGGAAATTGGTTGTATCCACTTTGATAACAGAAATATGAGGGTCTGTGGACACGGATCCATGGGGATGTGTGATCTATGAGATGAAATTGGAATAAGGATTAACGTGCGGATACCTATGTCAAGCGTTTGAACGTACTAAACACATGCCGAGAAATATGGTAAATCGGTAAACCTAGTACCTAAGTGAACCTGCCCGTAGACTTTGCCCCTCACGCGACCTGAGACGTGGTCTCCCATTCCGGTTGTGGTGGGTACAAGTGCAGTCACTGCACGACGGCAGTCGGGGTCAGTGAGGCATTGTAGGCCAAGGTGGTGAGCCCTGTTCTGTTGACGGGGAATCGATGGGGACGGTTGATGTGTGTGGAGACGGAGTGCCTCTATATGTCGTGTGTTTAGGTTTACCTTGCAAGGATAAAAACTCGATTCGAATCGTCTGCTTCTCGCAGCTAATGAGACTGCTTGATCCATTGTACTGCATTGAGTAACAAGTGGAAATGTAATGACTTGGCAAAAGTTGTTGATTTGCTAAATGTTTGATACCATGTATGATTAGATAGGTACACCTTTAGTCTTAAGAGAGTCACCCTAAAACTTGAAAAAGCTAAAAACTTGATTTTTAGACTCAGCTAGTGCTTTCGGCAAGCAAACCTCTCAGCCAAACAGCTACATGTCTAGAGGTAGAGGAGTAGACTCCTCACACCAGGTAAGTCTAGCTGAGTATTAGTATACTCAGCCTTGCTTGTGGTATAGTTTTACAAGTTCTCTGGAAGACATGGTTGCTGGAGTGACTTGGCCGTCCATCTTGCCATCGGGTTGGACAGTCGAGTGGGACCCTACCTCAGCTGGGGAGGAGCATGAGAAGTGATGGGACAGGCTTCCCCATCCTTCCATTTTTTGTCATTAGTTTTATTCCGCTGCATTCCGAACAATGATCACTACTTTTGTTTAAACTCCGATGATTTTGTAATAAATTTAATACTCCCTAATGTTGGTTTTATGTTTTATTGTATTTGCTCTGTGCCTCACCATTGAGTGAGTACATGGTACTTGATCTTGTTAGTGGCCTCGTCGGACTAGATCCGAGGGACTAATAGATTATTCCTATTTAAGTGTGGTCTAGCCTCTGAGGTGGGACTTAGGCAATTAAGTTGGAATAATTCAGGCGGTTCCGCCACAGCTGGTATTAGAGCTCGTACCACCACAGAGGAATCAATAAACTATAAATACCATCCTTTTCAAAAGTAAAACTTGTTAGAAACAAATGTTGGATAGATCGCCAGGACGATAAGGATAGACCTAGGACGTGAAGCCTTAGGATGATAGAGGGGTAGCTAGGTGGCTATTTGAGTAAGCCCTACAGGCTACTATAAGGGATGGGGTTTTTTTTCCCTATTCCCTCTGAGTTGAAATAAGGTCGTTTAGGACGAGCATGCATGCATCCTTTACTTAAACTACTTGGTAATTAGGTAAAAACTTTAATACATGATAATGACAGATTAAGTACATTCAGTGACCTTATCGTAACCTTCGATAGGCCAAGCTTTGATTCCCTTTTATTTTATAATTCTTTTTTTTCTTTTTCACTTACGCTTAACCGTGCACAGATGACTTCTCACGGATCCTCGGAAGGAGGGAATGCACATTCCCACACAGACGGACTTGCACGAGAGGGTTTTCCCCGTATCTTGTGGGAGGTACTGCAGGGAGCAGGTTACACGACGCCTCCCCAGTACACGGTGCAGCTGTTTGAGAAGCACTGGGTGCCCTGCTGTAGGGTGAGGATGACCCTGGAGCCTCATCCCTTATAGCCAGGCTAGCATTCGTTGGATTCCAAGTCTTTCGGATACCGGGCTGAGGATACTATCGAGGCCATTGCTCTCCACGGGCTGACCACCTTCTGTGGTTTTCACCCCTTGGAGCTGTCTACTCATCCCATTGGCTTGTTCCCCGCTGAAAAGGAGGACGACCCAATGTGGAAGGACCATGTGGAGCATGCCAAGGATATATGGGCTCTTTACCCAGGGCAGACCACTCACTTGACGGTGCGATGCATGGATGCTCTGTATCGTCTGCAAGTGATGCGAGGAGAGGCAATGTCTCATCTAATGGCATTGTTGGAGGCTACCAAGATCACCTTGGATAACAGAGAGGAACTTGTGGTAGACCTGTCCACTGAGATGGTGGAAAAGGACCTACAGGTGGAACAGATGTCCAACGAGATCCAGGAGCTTGAGGAGCTAGTAGGGACCAGGGAGAACACCATTGAGGTTCTCGAGGATCAGTTAATCAACACTCAGCAGCAACTTGCGGAAGCCAACCAACATTTGGATATGCACCACCAGGAGATCTAGGATATGGAGGCCAACGAGGATGTCGACATCGAGGGAGGAGAGGAGCTGGAGCCTGCATCCAGCTTGGACACTGCTGGCTCAGGGAGACCACCTTCCCCCGAGTCGAGCGTTGCCTCGTTTGCTCACTAGGTTGCAGGGATAGAGTTAGAAGTGTGTGGCAGTAGAACTCCTCGAAGCTAGCTTAGCTTTTGCATCCTTGGGGTACTAGGCTAGACAGAGTTGAGTCTTTTGGGTCACTGATGTAATCGTAACAAACTCTTTTGGAAGTATGGATGATGGATGATGTCAGCTTTAATTCATGAAGAAAAGTTTTATGCCACGTAGTATCTCTTATGAATTATGCAAGAAAATATTGGTTTTACCCTTTCAAATCTTTTGCCATGTATGAACCCTAACATCAGAAGTATGATATTGAGAGCATCATTAATTTTTTTAGATGGCAGGAAGAGCGCGTCGTGGACAGAATGAACGTATTCCTCCTCCACCGCCACCGCCTCCTACCATGCAAGAGTTGATGGCTCAGCAGAATGAGATTTTGCGACAGTTAGCTCAGCGTCAGCCACCACCTCAGCATTTTGGTGGTGGTGATCACCATCAGCGTCCCCCGGCAGTAGCCACTTATCAGGAGTTCCTCAGCACGCAGTCACCGTTGTTCACTCGAGCAGAGGATCCGCTTGATGCTGATGTATGGCTCAGGGTAGTGGAATCCAAATTCCCACTACTCAATGGAGTTTGTTCAGATGTGGCTAAGGTCAGGTTTGCCACCCAGCAGCTTCGCGGACCCGCGCGGACATGGTGGGACCACTTCCTTGCTATGCAGCCAGTTTACCACGTGGTGGAATGGAGAGAGTTCAAGACAGCTTTCAGAGGGCATCATATACCAGCAGGCATTATGGATCGCAAGCTTAATGAGTTTCTGGCACTCACTCAGGGGAATCGTACTGTGTTGCAGTACGCTCAGGCCTTCAATGACCTATGTCAGTATGCTGGATACCACACAGACACTGATGAGAAGAAGAGGGACAGGTTCAGGAGGGGCCTCAGCACTAAGCTCCGCGACCGTCTCAACACAGTCAGGGCCAACAGCTATAATGAGTTAGTCAACATGGCCATTTCTCAAGAGGACTGCATCACCGCCCGTCAGGCAGAAAAGAAGAGGAAGACCCCTGTGGCAGGACCGTCAGCTCAGCCTCAGTGCTTTAGAATTGTATCTAACACTCAGAACAGGGACCCCAGTAGCAGCAAGGACGTTGGGTGATTCGACCACAGCAGCAGCAGCAGGCACCCAACCGCTCTCAGCCCCCAGTTCAGAGGAACAACAATCAGCCACAGCAGCAACAGTACCGTCAGACCAATGACAACAGATGTTTCACTTGTGGTAACACGAGGCACTATGCCAAGAATTGCCCCAAGAACCAGCAAAGGCAGGGACAGAATTCCAATCAGAGCCAAGGCAAGAGGCAGAAGGTGCAAGTGAGGCAAGGCAGGCTGAACTTCACCACCATGGCTGACATTCCAGAAGGAGCACCCGTCTTGACTGGTATCTTTTCAGTTTTGAATTATCCTGCGATCATTCTTTTTGATTCTGGTGCATCACACAGTTTTATCAGTACCAAATTTAGTGCCAAGTGCCAATTACCTTTTCACCACACAAATGGGGGTATTACAATTTCTACACCCGGAGGCAGGGTTGCCACCTATCAAATCAATAGACACGTACCAATAAAGTTGGGTAGCTTCATATTTAAAACCACTCTCCTGATTATGGGATTGGATAGTGTGGATATCATCCTAGGGACTGATTGGTTATCGTGACACCACGCGGTAATTGACGTCGCAGCCAGAGCCATAGAAATTTGCTCCCCACTGGATGGAGAGATCACCTTGTACCTACCCGACCAGAGATGTACCCGTTCCTGTGCCTTCACCATGATAGAGTCACTTGTCGAGAGGATCCCAGTGGTCTGTGACTACCCAGATGTTTTCCCAGATGAATTGCCAGGGATGCCACCCGACAGAGACATAGAGTTCGCAATTGAATTACAACCCGGAACTGCTCCTATATCCAAGAGACCTTATAGGATGCCCCAGCAGAATTAGCGGAGTTGAAAAAGCAGTTACAAGAATTGTTGGACAAGGGGTTCATTCACCCAAGTACTTCTCCATGGGGATGTCTCGCCTTATTCGTGAAGAAGAAAGATGAGAGTTTGAGGTTGTGTGTTGACTACCGCCCTCTCAATGCGGTGACCATCAAAAACAAGTATCCGTTGCCCCGCATTGATGTATTGTTTGATCAGTTGGTGGGAGCCAAAGTATTCTCCAAGATAGATCTTCGCTCTGGCTATCATCAGGTAAAAATCAAGGCCAGTGATATTCCCAAGATGGCCTTCTCTACCACATATGGGCTTTATGAGTACCTGGTGATGTCCTTCGGACTAACCAATGCCCCAGCTTATTTCATGTATTTGATGAATTCAGTCTTTATGCCAGAGCTGGACAAGTTTGTGGTGGTTTTCATTGATGACATTCTGGTATATTCAAGGAATGAACAGGAGCATACGATGCACTTGCATACAGTACTCCAGAGGCTGCGCGATCATCGCCTTTATGCTAAGTTGTCCAAATGTGATTTTTGGCTGAAGGAAATCAAATTTTTGGGTCACACCATTTCTCAGGATGGGGTATCTGTTGATCCTGAGAAAGTCCAAGAAGTGATGAATTGGAAACCTCCTACCACTGTGCGGCAGATTCGGAGTTTTCTAGGATTGGCAGAGTATTATCGACGATTTATTCTGGATTTCTCCAGGATTGCCAAGCCAATGGCTGAATTGTTGAAGAAAGGAGTAAAGTACGAATGGAGTCAGAAATGTGAAGATGCCTTTCATGCATTGAGGCAGCATCTGAGAACAGCACCCGTGTTAGCTCAACCTGACAACACAAAATCTTTCGAGGTTTATTGCGATGCTTCTGGTACTGGATTGGGATGTTTCTTGATGCAAGACAACAGAGTCATTGCTTATGCCTCCCGAGCACTCAGACCCCATGAGCAGAACTACCCCACACATGATCTGGAGTTAGCAGCCGTAGTTCATGCTCTCAAGATTTGGAGGCATTACTTGATGGGAACTCATTGTAATATCTACACTGATCATAAGAGTCTCAAATATATCTTCACTCAGGCTGATCTTAATATGAGGCAGAGAAGATGTCACACCCGGGTTTAAGGAACAAAGCCGAGTGCATCTCATACATGCGCCAAAGAAGACAACATATATAATAACAGAGTGTATAGAGATAAATGTCATAAAACATCAGAGTATTTATTACATAGCGGAAGACTTAATACAAAATAAAAGAATTAAACATAAAACGAACTAAGGATCGTCGGCGCCAATGTCAACTGAGAAACGCCACCTAGATCAGATCATACTCCTCGCCTTGTGGCTCCTCCTGAACCACCTGCTCTTCTCCTATGGGGGGGTGTGAGACAGCAAGAGTGAGCTCACATACGTTCATAGCTCAACAAGTCGTGGGGAATAATGTGGCATGAACTCACCAAAGGTGGGAGTTCATGAAGTGTAAGGCTGATCAATGAAATAAAGGCTGAAGCTGAGCATTGCTTTTATAAGTTGGTCAAAATTTTATTAGCAGTTACTAAGTGTAAGTAAATACCAAACCATAGTAATAATAAATAAAGGTAATAGTAAAGTAATCCCAAATGCAATGATATGACAAATTAAGTTTAAGTTCCATAAGTTAATCATGTGAGTGTCCGAGCCGCTCATGACCGTGAGCACGACTAGTATACCAGTTTTACACTCTGCAGAGGTTGTGCATCTTTACCCACAAGTCATGTTACCCATTTGCCACGGAGTTGATCAGACCCCATACACCTCTACCAAGGAAGCGAGGCAGGGTACCACTACGAGGCCTTTACAAAGTTCCACTAGCTTCAGACTACCCGCTACAGTTTATAGGAAGCTCCAGTGCAGGAATCCCTCGCCTGACCACCATCGTAGCAAAATCAACCCAAGGACCTCCCTACACTGACCACTCCCCTACTACCCTTGCCCCTTTTGGGTAAGGTAGCCCTCCACTAGCTTTCCTAGTTAATCAGCCAAGGGCGTCCCATTAAACCCTTGTGGTAGCACTGTTTTCCCAGGTGGTTCTCCATGTTCCCATTAACATAATGATCTTAACATGAACAGTAAAGAATAAAACAGATAATAAAAAGTATAACAATGAGTGATGAATATCTCTATACCCAAATCCACATAAAGCAATAGCATGAACTACCCAAAACTTTAGTAGTAAAACCAGGGGTGAAACAAGGTATAAAGATAGTCAAAATCTAGGGTATCCTATTGGGTCCCAACAAAATTAACCTATGCAGATCATTATGATTAATAAGAACATGAATGGGTAAAGGAAGTGATCAAGAGCACAACTTGCCTTCAACGAGCTCCTGCTCAGCAGTCTCTACCAGCTGAACCCCAGAATCCTCTGTAGCTTGCTCGTCTACTCGCATCAACACAATACATACATAGTATAGCAAAAATTAACATTACACCAAGCATGTAAATAAAATACACAGTAATAATCTAGACATTAAAATGAGATCATAGGAACTGGAATCATTAAATTTGGAGTTATAGGTTTTAAGATATGAATTTCTGAATGTTTTATGTATTTAATACAAGATTAAGTACTAGATAAATTTTAATGTGTCTTTCATGCCAAAACAGTGGCACAAATGAGTAGACAATAATATTACAAAAATTTAGGAACTGGAATGGACCAATTTGGAGTTCATATGCATTTTCTATGAATTATGCAAATTCTATGAATTGTTTTTATATTAAAAACTCATTTTCTAATTCATTTTCCTGACTTTATCACCCTTTGGACTTGGCGTCAATTTCTGTAAAGTACAGGGACTCTGGCGCAAAAGAAACTGAGACTCAGACAACCAGGCTATGGACTGCGGGTTGATTACGGCAAAGACCAGGGTCTATTTTGCAAGAGTCACACACTAAAGCAGTATGGAGCGATCTGGGCCGCATGATCTAAAGCCAACGTCCAGGATACTGTCCCGAACCGGTACCCTATGCTTTCATCACGGACGTCCGTTGCTAGACCTGTGGTTAGGATTTAATGAAACGCGATCCGATCAAAACCGTCCCAATCAAATCCAGCGGCTCGAATTGAATCGCGCAGCGGGGTATCTACGATTAAATCTGCACCGCAAATCTACCATCTAATGGCTATTTCTCTCCCAACTCATCATCTAATCCTGATTGGTCATCGCAAAATCCACAGCACTGGTGCCGTCTTCCTCCCGCGCTAACTGGACACCGCACGCCGAACTCCTTGCGGCGGCGCACTCACTGGCGTGGGGCGAACCCAAGAAAGACGACGCCAAACCCAAATTCCTATTACTCAGACCATGTAGAGACTACAACGAACATGATAAGGGTATCCACATGGGTTTTCGTGTTGGGACACGCCCTGGCCACGACGAGGTGGGCAAAAGGGGGGACAAATCCTAATCCCGACGAACATTTGGTAAGAGACAGAGCCCAACGTGGTCCCTGCCTAATCGTACTAGAAGTGTGGTACAAAACAAGGTAAGGGAATGTCGTCTCACCACGCGCAGAGGCAGAATTGGTGCAGAGCACGACGAGCGACGGAAGGCTTTCCGGAACTCCGACGAGGAATTGGGTAGTCGCAGGCCGGTCGATGGCGTGGCAGTCCACACCGACGCGTACCCCGGTGACCCGCGTACTCCTGAAGCCAGCTGCAGCAACCCGGACGGTGCAGACCAGCGGCAATCGCAGGCGAAGGTGCGGCGGCCAGGTTTTCTTGGCTAAAACTCTAGCGCTGTGCTCACCGCAGCCAAAGCAATGTGTCGTGCTGGGCAGGGAGGTGGGGTGAGGTAATGACGGAGCCGGGAGGACTGTTTCAACCATATAGGCGCGCGCAAAGTCGTGGCGCCGCAACTACTCCGCGAGGATGGCGGAGATGCTGTTACCGTCGAGCTCGCGGATAGGGAAGGTGGGGAACTAACGCGTGGGCCCAGATGACAGCGTGCGTGGGCAAGAGAGAGAGGCAGCCAGGTGGGGCTTTGTTCCTGACGGCCGGGCCCCACTGTCGGGCGCGCGCGAGTGTATGGCATTGGGCCGTAGAGAAGAGTGGATGGTGGGCCGAGGCAGAGTTTCAGCCCAGTTAGTCTTTTTCTTTTCTTTTTGTATTTTCTTTTCTCTTTCTTTATTTCTAGATTCCAATTTAAATTCAAATCTTGTGCCAATTATCCTCACATTATATTGTGAAATTAGAAGTACCAATTTTTAGAAATATAATTACATACATATCATTTATTTATTTTCGTATCATTTCTCTTTTCTCCTTTTTCCTCAAATCTTTTTCTCACTATATTTTACTCTTATTCATATTATTATTGTTTTAAATGCACAAACAAAGATCCAATATGATGCAATGATTTATTTGTGTCTTGGTAATGAATGATTTACTAATTTTATGAGTAGTCACATGTAATGATAAATGGAGGTACACACATATTCAATGGAAACAATTCCTCTTTTTTTTATTTTCCCTTACAATTTGAGTATTACAAATCCTACCCCCCTTAAAAATAATCTCGTCCTCGAGATTTAAGAAGATCTAGGGAAAAGATGGGGGAAGTCTATGCGAAGCTCTTCTTCTCTTTCCCAAGTAGCTTCATCTTCTCCATGGTGGCTCCATTGTACTTTACACATCTTTATCACCTTATTTCTTGTAACTCGGGTCAGAGTGTCCAGAATTTTGATAGGGTACTCAGCATAAGTCAGGTCATCTTGAACACTAAGGTCCTCCATTGGTAGTTGCTCCTCAGGTACCCTGAGGCACTTCTTTAGCTGGGACACATGGAATACATCATGTACATCTGACAGATGATCAGGTAACTCCAGTTGATATGCAACTTCTCCCACTCGCTTTAAGATCAAGAAAGGTCCAATAAAGCGAGGGGACAACTTTCCTTTAACTTTAAATCTCCTCATACCCCGAAGTGGTGACACCTTCAGATACACGTGATCACCCTCCTTAAACTCCAGTAGTCTCCTCCTATTATCAGCATAGCTCTTTTGCCTGGATTGCACAATTCTCAAATTTTCTCTTATCATTCGAACTTGTTCTTCTGCCTCTTGAATAAGTTTAGGCCCAAAGAACTGTCTTTCTCCAGTTTGATCCCAATACAGTGGAGTCCTGCACTTTCTGCCATATAGAGCCTCAAATGGTGACATCTTCAAACTGGCCTGGTAGCTATTATTATAAGAAAACTCAGCATAGGGTAAGCTCTTCTCCCAACTGCCACCATGCTTGAGAGCACAAGCTCTTAACATATCTTCCAGCACTTGATTAGTCCTCTCTGTTTGTCCATCAGTCTGGGGATGGTAGGCTGAGCTAAAATTCAACTTTGTATCCAAGCTCTCATGTAATTTCTTCCAAAATCGAGAAGTAAACTGTGATCCTCGATCAGACATGATCTTCTTAGGTACTCCATGTAGACAAACTATCTGAGTCATATACAATTCTGCTAGCTTGGCTCCTGTATAATTAGTCCTCACAGGTATGAAATGAGCCACTTTTGTCAATTTGTCCACAATTACCCAGATAGAGTCATATCCTGCTGGAGTGCGGGGTAGTCCAACAATGAAATCCATACCAATTTCTTCCCATTTCCACTCGGGAATCTTAAGCGGGTGCAATAGTCCAGCGGGTCTTTGATGTTCGGCCTTGACTCTTTGACACACATCACACTTAGCCACATGGGCAGCAACATCTCTTTTCAGTCCATACCACCAATACTTTTGCTTCAAATCTTGATACATCTTAGTGCTACCAGGGTGGATAGAATAATCAGAATCATGGGCTTCTTTCAATATAGTCTCACGGAGGCTATCAATCTCTGGAACCCATATCCGATCCTTGAACCATATAGTACCTTGCTCATCCTCTGTGAATTCTGGCACTCGACCTTCCGTAATTAGATCCTTAATCTCTTGAATTTTTGCATCACCCACTTGACCTTTACGAATCTCTTGCTCCAAGGTAGGTTCCAATTCGATGGTAACTCCTTCTGTGTGTGTAACAATTCCCAAGTTGAGTCTCTCAAAATCTTTTGCTAATTCATCGGGTAGCTGGACAACAAAAGCGGAGTGAACATGCTCCTTCTGACTCAAGGCATCTGCAACCAAATTCGCCTTGCCCGGATGATAGTGAATCTCCAAATCATAATCCTTAATGAGCTCCAACCAACGGCGTTGCCTAAGGTTGAGATCCTTCTGAGTGAATATATACTTCAAACTCTTATGATCCGTATATACTTGGCACTTAGTCCCCATGATATAATGTCTCCAAATCTTAAGCGCATGCACAACGGCTGCCAATTCCAAGTCATGAGTGGGGTAGTTCAATTCATGTTTCCGTAACTGACGAGAAGCATAGGCAATCACTTGTCCTTCTTGCATGAGCACGCATCCTAAGCCTTGTCCACATGCATCACAATAAATATCAAATCCTTTCTGTAAGTCTGGCATAACCAACACCGGAGGTGACATCAATCTCTCCTTCAATTGATCAAAGCTTCCTTGACATTTGTCATCCCACTTAAATTCTTTTCCTTTCTCCAGCAGCGATGTCATAGGCTTGGAAATCTTAGAGAATCCTTCAATAAACCTCCGATAATATCCTGCAAGTCCCAAGAAACTCCGAATCTCAGTAACTGTAGTGGGCACTCTCCACTCCATTATCTCCTTCACTTTAGCAGGATCCACTGCTATTCCTCCATTAGAAATAATATGACCAAGGAATGGCACCTTGTCAATCCAAAACTCGCACTTGCTGAACTTAGCATAGAGTTGATTATCTCACAGCTTCTGTAGCACCAACCTTAGATGTTCTTCATGATCACTTTCATTCTTAGAATAGATAAGAATATCGTCGATGAACACCATGACGAATCTATCCAAATACTCCATAAACACCTTATTCATCAAATTCATGAAATAAGCTGGTGCATTGGTTAATCCGAATGACATAACCATGAACTCATACAATCCATATCGAGTCGAGAAAGTCGTCTTAGGAATGTCCGATGGTCTAATCCTCATCTGATGGTATCCCGATCGGAGATCAATCTTCGAGAATACCCTGGCTCCTCTCATCTGATCAAACAAATCCTCAATACGGGGTAATAGATACTTGTTCTTTACAGTAACATCATTAAGTGATCTATAGTCCACACACATCCTCTGGGATCCATCCTTCATCTGTACAAATAGAACCGGTGCTCCCCAAGGTGAGGAACTCGGACGAATGTAACCAGCCTCTTGTAACTCCGTCAACTGCTTCTTCAGTTCCTTTAACTCTTCTACCGACATCCTGTATGGTCGCTTAGATATAGGGGCAATTCCAGGTAGGAGATCAATAACAAACTCAACTTCTCTATCAGGTGGCATCCCTGGTAACTCCTCTGGAAAGACATCCGGAAAATCTCTAACCACCCGGATGTTGTCACCCACAAACTCCTCGGGTATAAAGAACATTGCACGCTTGGATGAGGTGGTTACTGCAATATTAACTTGAAATGTTTCTCCTTTAGGACTAGTAAGTTCTATAGTACCTCTACCACATGCTATAATGGCCTTTGCCTTCCTTAACCAGGACATACCAAGGATCAGATCTATACTGCTGGCCTCTATCATTATAGCAGTAGCTCCAAATTCTCTTCCCATAATGGTTAATGTCAATCTACGTGTCATTTGATTTGCCTCAGTAGGCCCTTTAGGTGTAATTACTATCATTGGTTTTCTCATATTTAGCAGTGGTATTTCATTGTGTTGGCATAACGAGCAGACATGAATGAATGTGTAGCACCAGAATCAAATAATATGGTTGCAGGAATTGCATTAACATAAAACATACCAAGTACGATGTCCGCACCATCAGGAGTATCATCAACACTGACTTGATTCACCCTGGCTATAGAATATCCCTTGCCAGGAGTCTGTTGCTTGTTCTTATCTGGTGTACCAGAATTTCCCATAGGACAAGCATTAGCATAGTGCCCAATCTGACTGCACTTGAAGCATGTAGGGCCGGTCTTCTGTCCTGTAGACCTTGTCGGGGTGCCAGTGGGAGTAGCCTGACGAGTAGGGGGTGTACGTGGAGACCCCTGTGGAGCATACTGAACTGGGCGTGGTCCTCCTGGTCGAGTCGGTGTACCCTGTGGTGAAACGTAGCGGGGACGAACACTGCTGCTACCCTGTCCCTGTGAGATAGCCTTCCTCTTCAAATCACCCAGTTGAACACGCTTGTGTTCAATAGCAAGAGCCTTATCCAGTAGCCTCTGAAATGATGGAAAGGTGTGTGCAACCAGTGCATACTGCAAGGGTCCATTAAATCCTTCAATAAAGTGCTCCTGCTTCCTCTCATCCTCAGCAACTCCTCCGGAGCATATCTCGACAACTGAATGAATTTGTCTCTGTACTCGCTTACCGACATGTTGCCTTGCTTCAATGACAGAAACTCCATCTTGATCTTTATCATACCAGCTGGAATATGGTAGTTCCTAAACTGTGTACTGAACTCTGCCCAAGTAATAGTATCAGCAGCATCATGGGCAGCAGTATAAGAATCCCACCAGTCAGCAGCAGGACCTGTCAGACGACCTGAGGCATAAAGAACTTTCTCCCGGTCTGAGCATTGGGCAATGTTGAGCATCTTCTCAATTGACTTCAACCAATCATCTGCATCAAGTGGATCTGGCGAACTGGCGAAGGTCGATGGCTTATGACTCATAAATTCCCGGTGCTTATCACGAGGTGGAACTGGTGGTGGTGGTGGGGGCAATGGTACTTGTTGCTGTTGTTGCTGTTGTTGAAGTTGTTGTTGCAGCTGCTGTTGTTGCGCCCTTCTCTCCTGGCACATCTCTTCTCTCTCCTGGCACAACTCTTGGCGTATATCTTCTCTTTCCTGACGCATCTCCTGACGTTCTTGCTGCATCTGGGCACGCATATCAGCCATAGTGTCCGCCATTTGCTGCATCACCGCCATCTGAGCTGCAATCAGTGGATCGACTCTGCCTGGTGGAGGATTAGGAGGATTCATCTCTGCTGGCTGTGGCTGAGGTTGTCTATATATCCTTCGAGTGTGTCGATTAGGAGGCAAATCAATTCCGCCACCCCTCCTGGTATTGACCATCTGAGTTAGATACATAAGGTAAGAGAATAGTAGACAAGGCAGTAATTACGAATCATGTTACTTTGGGGGATTTATTAGCTAAGCAGTTTAATGGTTTACCTACCATAGCTAATTCATTACCTTATAGTGGTACATACTAAGAAGTCCATATATAATACTTCAATCAATCAAAGAAGCAAATCAGACATTTTTCATCAGAACAATCAAACAACATTTTTAAATATAGAAAATAGTGTTGGTTTGGTCTTAGGCCTCCTTTCTCTTAAAAATGTCATAGGGGTAGGGATTCCAAGGTGTGAAATCCATCTTGTCTTGGAGTAGAAAAGGTAAGAATGCTCAGAGTAGAACAGTAGAAGGTGAGACAGGATCAAGATAAGTATAGAAAGAATCAGAGTAAGGTAAGTTTAGAAGGATTCAGAATAAGGTAAGTAGGTAAGGGTTTATCCATTTCTAACTAGGTTTCGTCCTACAGTCAACATTTGCCTCTGATACCACTTCTGTCACACCCGGGTTTAAGGAACAAAGCCGGGTGCATCTCATACATGCGCCAAAGAAGACAACATATATAATAACAGAGTGTATAGAGATAAATGTCATAAAACATCAGAGTATTTATTACATAGCGGAAGACTTAATACAAAATAAAAGAATTAAACATAAAATGAACTAAGGATCGTCGGCGCCAATGTCAACTGAGAAATGCCACCTAGATCAGATCATACTCCTCGCTTTGTGGCTCCTCCTTAACCACCTGCTCTTCTCCTGTGGGGGGTGTGAGACAGCAAGAGTGAGCTCACATACGTTCATAGCTCAACAAGTCGTGGGGAATAATGTGGCATGAACTCACCAAAGGTGGGAGTTCATGAAGTGTAAGGCTGATCAATGAAATAAAGGCTGAAGCTGAGCATTGCTTTTATAAGTTGGTCAAAATTTTATTAGCAGTTACTAAGTGTAAGTAAATACCAAACCATAGTAATAATAAATAAAGGTAATATTAAAGTAATCCCAAATGCAATGATATGACAAATTAAGTTTAAGTTCCATAAGTTAATCATGTGAGTGTCCGAGCCGCTCATGACCGTGAGCACGGCTAGTATACCAGTTTTACACTCTGCAGAGGTTGCGCATCTTTACCCACAAGTCGTGTTACCCATTTGCCACGGAGTTGATCAGACCCCATACACCTCTACCAAGGAAGCGAGGCAGGGTACCACTACGAGGCCTTTACAAAGTTCCACTAGCTTCAGACTACCCGCTACAGGTTATAGGAAGCTCCAGTGCAGGAATCCCTCGCCTGACCGCCATCGCAGCAAAATCAACCCAAGGACCTCCCTACACTGACCACTCCCCTACTGCCCTTGCCCCTTTCGGGTAAGGTAGCCCTCCACTAGCTTTCCTAGTTAATCAGCCAAGGGCGTCCCATTAAACCCTTGTGGTAGCACTGTTTTCCCGGGTGGTTCTCCATGTTCCCATTAACATAATGATCTTAACATGAACAGTAAAGAATAAAACAGATAATAAAAAGTATAACAATGAGTGATGAATATCTCTATACCCAAATCCACATAAAGCAATAGCATGAACTACCCAAAACTTTAGTAGTAAAACCAGGGGTGAAACAAGGTATAAAGATAGTCAAAATCTAGGGTATCCTATTGGGTCCCAACAAAATTAACCTATGCAGATCATTATGATTAATAAGAACATGAATGGGTAAAGGAAGTGATCAAGGGCACAACTTGCCTTCAATGAGCTCCTGCTCAGCAGTCTCTACCAGCTGAACCCCAGAATCGTTTGTAGCTTGCTCGTCTACTCGCATCAACACAATACATACATAGTATAGCAAAAATTAACATTACACCAAGCATGTAAATAAAATACACAGTAATAATCTAGACATTAAAATGAGATCATAGGAACTGGAATCATTAAATTTAGAGTTATAGGTTTTAAGATATGAATTTCTGAATGTTTTATGTATTTAATACAAGATTAAGTACTAGATAAATTTTAATGTGTCTTTCATGCCAAAACAGTGGCACAAATGAGTAGACAATAATATTACAAAAATTTAGGAACTGGAATGGACCAATTTGGAGTTCATATGCATTTTCTATGAATTATGCAAATTCTATGAATTGTTTTTATATTAAAAACTCATTTTCTAATTCATTTTCTTGACTTTATCACCCTTTGGACTTGGCGTCAATTTCTGTAAAGTACAGGGACTCTGGCGCAAAAGAAACTGAGACTCAGACAACCAGGCTATGGACTGCGGGTTGATTACGGCAAAGACTAGGGTCTATTTTGCAAGAGTCACACACTAAAGCGGTATGGAGCGATCTGGGCCGCATGATCTAAAGCCAACGTCCAGGATACTGGACCGAACCGGTACCCTATGCTTTCATCACGGACGTCCGTTGCTAGACCTGTGGTTAGGATTTAATGAAACGCGATCCGATCAAAACCGTCCCAATCAAATCCAGCGGCTCGGATTGAATCGCGCAGCGGGGTATCTACGATTAAATCTGCACCGCACATCTACCATCTAACGACTATTTCTCTCCCAACTCATCATCTAATCCTGATCGGTTATCGCAAAATCCACGGCACTGGTGCCGTCTTCCTCCCGCGCTAGCTGGACACCGCACGCCGAACTCCTTGCGGCGGCGCACTCACCGGCGTGGGGCGAACCCAAGAAAGACGACGCCAAACCCAAATTCCTATTACTCAGACCATGTAGAGACTACAACGAACATGATAAGGGTATCCACATGGGTTTTCGTGTTGGGACACGCCCTGGCCACGACGAGGTGGGCAAAAGGGGGGACAAATCCTAATCCCGACGAACATTTGGTAAGCGACAGAGCCCAACGTGGTCCCTGCCTAATCGTACTAGAAGTCCGGTACAAAACAAGGTAAGGGAATGTCGTCTCACCACGCGCAGAGGCAGAATTGGTGCAGAGCACGACGAGCGACAGAAGGCTTTCCGAAACTCCGACGAGGAATTGGGTAGTCGCAGGCCGGTCGATGGCGAGGCAGTCCACACCAACGCGTACCCCGGTGACCCACGTACTCCTAAAGCCAGTCGCAGCAACCCGGACGATGCAGACCAGCGGCAATCGCAGGAGAAGTTGCGGCGGCCGGGTTTTCTTGGCTAAAACTCTAGCGCTGTGCTCACCGCAGCCAAAGCAATGTGTCGCGCAGGGCAGGGAGGTGGGGTGAGGTAATGACGGAGCCGGGAGGACTGTTTCAACCATATAGGCACGCGCAAAGTCGTGGCGCCGCAACTACTCCGCGAGGATGGCGGAGATGCTGTTACCGTCGAGCTCGCGGATAGGGAAGGTGGGGAACTGACGCGTGGGCCCAGATGACAGCGTGCGTGGGCAAGAGGGAGAGGCAGCCAGGCGGGGCTTTGTTCCTGACGGCCGGGCCCCACTGTCGGGCGCGCGCGAGTGTATGGCATTGGGCCGCAGAGAAGAGTGGATGGTGGGCCGAGGCAGAGTTTCAGCCCAGTTAGTCTTTTTCTTTTCTTTTTGTATTTTCTTTTCTCTTTCTTTATTTCTAGATTCCAATTTAAATTCAGATTTAAATTCAAATCTTGTGCCAATTATCCTCACATTATATTGTGAAATTAGAAGTACCAATTTTTAGAAATATAATTACATACATATCATTTATTTATTTTCGTATCATTTCTCTTTTCTCCTTTTTCCTCAAATCTTCTTCTCACTATATTTTACTCTTATTCATATTATTATTGTTTTAAATGCACAAACAAAGATCCAATATGATGCAATGATTTATTTGTGTCTTGGTAATGAATGATTTACTAATTTTATGATTAGTCACATGTAATGATAAATGGAGGTACACACATATTCAAAGGCAACAATTCCTCTTTTTTTATTTTCCCTTACAATTTGAGTATTACAGAAGATGGTTAGAACTTATCAAGGACTATGATTTGGAAGTGCATTACCATCCTGGCAAAGCCAACGTTGTGCAGATGCCTAAAGTCGGAAGGCCCAGTGCAACTGCGTGAGTATGGCTGCAAAAATCACCACCCTGTGTGATGAGTTATGCAAGCTGAACATAGAAGTTGTTTCCTCCGGTGCTTTAAGTTATATTTCAGTGGAGCCCACCTTACATGAGCAAATAGTCATGGCACAAGTTGGTGACAAGGGTGTTCAAGTCATTAATGAAATGATCGAACAGAAGGCGGATAAATACAAATGTTTCCGTCAGGACAGCAAAGGGATTTTATGGTTTGGAGACCGATTGGTTGTTCCCAAGAACCCCGAACTCAGAAAGAAAATATTGGATGAAGCTCACCTTTCAAAATTTTCCATGCACCCCGGCAGTAACAAGATGTATCATGATCTCAGATATTTGTACTAGTGGACTAGAATGAAAAGGGAAATTGCAAAGTACATATCTGAGTGTGACACTTGCCAAAGAGTCAAGGCCAGTCATTTGAAGGTAGCAGGCACCTTACATCCCCTTCCCATACCATCTTGGAAATGGGAGGACATTTGCATGGATTTTATCGTGGGATTACCAAATACCTCCCGACACCACGATTCAATTTGGGTCATCGTGGATAGATTGACTAAGACATCTCATTTCTTGCCAGTGCATACCACCCACAAGACAGAGAGATATGCAGAAATCTATGTTGATCAAATAGTGCGTTTGCATGGAATTCCGAAGACGATTGTATCTGACAGAGGAGCACTGTTTGTGGCACGCTTTTGGGAGCAGCTCCAGAAGTCACTTGGGACCCATGTAATGAGAAGCTCAGCGTACCATCCTGAAACAGATGGTCAGACAGAAAGAGTGAATCAAATTCTCGAGGACATGTTGCGAGCCTGTGTGTTACACTATGGGAAGAATTGAGACAAGTGTCTTTCTTTGGCAGAGTTCTCCTATAATAACAGCTACCAGTCTAGCCTAAAGATGGCACCTTTTGAGGCCTTGTATGGGAGAAGGTGTAGGACACCACTAAATTGGTCACAAGCTAGAGAAAGGGAAATATTTGGACCTGACCTGGTACTTGAAGCAGAGGAGAAAGTCAGAGTTATTAAGAAGAACCTAGAAGCTGCTCAGGCCAGGCAAAAGAGCTATCATGACAAAAGGAGGAAGCCTCTACAGTTTGATGTGGGAGATCACATTTATCTTAAGGTGTCACCCACCAAAGGTGTTTAGAGGTTTGGGATCAAGGGCAAGTTAGCTCCTCGCTACATTGGGCCCTATGAGATCAAGGAGACTTGTGGACCTGTAGCATATCAATTGAAGTTGCCACCCCATATGTCAGCAGTTCATGATGTGTTCCACGTATCTCAGCTACGAAAGTGTGTCCGCTTACCCATAGAAGTACTACCTAAACCAGAATTGGAGATAGAACCAGACTTGTCCTACCAAGAGCGCCCCGTCAAGGTATTGGATCAAAAGGAGAGATCAACTCGGGCAAGGTCAGTCAGGATGTATAAGGTTCAGTGGAGTCACCATTCACTAGAAGAGGCTACGTGGGAGACTGAGGATTTTCTACGTTCTCGCTTCCCTGACTTTCTGCCCAAAAGAGTCGGTACGTAATCCAAAAAACCCCACCCCCACCTGCCCTTTGAATCTAAATATAAGAGAAACTTAGATGTTCAAGGTATACTAAGCTTTGGAAATAACTTTAAAAGGACTTCCTTCTGAAGTTGCAAAGAGAATGACATTCGAAGAGCAGTTAACTAGAGAAACTTAGCTAAAGGAAAAAGGCAACACACCAGCACACCTTCTTGGTACCCCTAAAGGATCCCTACCCAAAATCTCGGGGCGAGATTCCTTTAAGGGGGGAGGGCTGTAACACCCTTGGTGTTACCAAGACACTGGCTTCATTTATGCACTGGTGACTTGTTGTCACATGTGGTTAAAGGGAGGAGAAGAAGAACCTAAAACCTTGGAAACATGGGTTAGCTAAGAAATGATAATGACAAAAGCTTCACCCAAACCTTTTGAATAATTGTCATCTTGAGCCAAAGAGGTTAAGCCCTAAAGACCCCTAAAGGCACTAGACTTCCAAGCCAAGGATCAGTGGATAAGTTCATCAAATTGCCAAACCTTGATTCTAATCCTTAACCAAAGTCTAAGTGACATTATAACTTACAAAATGCAGAGGGGAAACATTACAAAAAGACCCCTTAAAGACCCAAAATTCACCCCTTGAGTAGAGAGCACACTAGAGCTCTCTAATCTTCTCTAAGTCAAAATCTAACCCTAATCTAAAGATCAAACGTGTTCACTTAGTAAATGGCGCCAAAACCACTTGGTTTGAATACCAAAAAGGTGCCAAACCACCTAAGGCACCCACTGGAAAAGTTTGAAACCAAGCCAAATTCGTTTGACTTGATTTGGCATCACTTTTGTCGCAGAGTGGACAGTGGGACAAGCCAGATTTGGCGTCCGAAAATCTTCTGACCTAGGGCTTATCTCCCCTTGGAACTCACATGCAAGAGATAGCCATAGGTGCCAGGAAGAGGCCTGTGCCGGATTTTTGCCAAGATTCGCACGTTTGTGATCTCGGCAAGCTGTTGAACAGGGGCAGAAGAACACCTCCACGTGTTCGACGCGCCCTGAACGCGCCAGAGCACGCCCAACGCCCGACCCCACGCGCCCCGCGCCGCGCCAAGCCATGCCCGTAGCCCCTGCCCGCGCCCGCACCTATAAAGCCAGCCAAGACTTCAGTCGTACTCCCCCGCGCGCTCTTGACCTCACCGGAGCAAGAGATCACCGCCGTTTGCCCTGCACACGGCGTGCCAGCGGCCGCCTGATCCCCCGCCACCGTAGACCGGCCAGTAGATCCATTCCCAGCCCCGTCCAACCCTCGGAATAGACTCTACATACCTCGGTGAAGCTCCCAGAGCGAGGAATCGAGCTTTGCCTCACCGGAGACGTCGGATCAAGGTCACCGGACTTCGCCAGACCGCCGACGAACGTGGACCGAGCTCCACGGTAAGTTATTCTTTGATTCCTTGCATGGGTCGACTCATTAGCACCCCGTGAAGCTCCCTGTGCCATTGGATTGACTGGTATCGCCGTGGATAGGCCGGAGCACTCGCCACCGTCGAGCTCGCCCTCCTACGCACTTGGACCGACCGATTCTGGCCATCACCGTCGTCGAGACGTACCTCGTTGTGGCCGCAAGGACCTCCCGAAGCCAACCCCACCCTTCGCCAGACCTCCATCGCCACCGGTAAGCCGCGCCACCCTTTTTCTTGCTGCGAGTACTATTCAAAATGGGGGAGGGACCTCGGGGAAGAAGGAATAGAAGTCAGGGGGGGTTTTTGAACTGTCAGAGACTCAGAGGAATAGTGGTGCAGGGGTATAAATTAAATAAATGGTTTAGGAAAGACCTCGTGTCCTTGGTGTAAACTGTTTTTTCCAGAAAACTTTTTAATATTTCTAATTTAAATGCAAACAGAGCTTGTAAAATTCATAACTTCAGTTTTATTCAACCAAATTTGGTCAAACCAATTTTACCTGATTCTAATTAATGTGAACTACCTAGGAAAAATGCAAAACCTCCTTAGTTTTGTAGAAGAATTTAAAGTTCGGAATTAAATATTGATTTGGCCAAAAGCTAAATAATAAAGGGAAAAATAGTTACACTATTAGACTAAGGTTAAGAAAAATCAGAGAAGTACTTAATCACTCCCTAATCTGTTTAAAAATAGTAAACCCCTCAGTGCACCAAATTAAGGTAGGTTTTACTATTTAAAATCAATTTAGCTCAAAATTAAAGAAAATAGAAAATGTAGTTTAAAATAGAAACCAGGAAGCAACCACATTTTTGTTAGCTCACTTATTCAGTGTAGTTCACTCGAAATTTTTATTAGACCTTTGCTTAGTACAAAATAAATGAGATACCTTTTATTTTATGAAAACGATGAAAACTTAGGAAAATCTTAGAAAAATAATCCTGAGGGGAAAACACCTCAAACCTTGGGATAACTAATCTTTTGTTATTATCAATATAGGAAAAATATGAGTTCTGTTGTTTGATATTTTTCAAATAACAAGTTAGTTATAAGTACCTTTTTGGCATTAAACTTTAGAAAATCACAACTAAATATCCAGTAGGTCTTTTTCTGTGATTTTTAGCACAGAGGCCTAATATCATCTATGAATCTGGACAAAAATAAAAATAGTACAGAAACCTCACTTAGATTATAGCTATAGTGTAAAATGCCACTTTACACTTGCTTTTGTTAATTTTGCACAAGTAGTATCTGAATTAATCTCCACCTCAAATTTTTAGGAGAAACCACAAATGTCAATACTTACCCACTGAAATTTTTATAACATTTTTGGAAAATGTTAACTAACCCTGATGGTTCAAAAAGGCTTAATAAGAAGCAATAGAAAGACAAGGGAAACTTTGGGGAGAAATAGATGAAAGTACAAAGCCCTTAAGTATATCCAAAAAGAAACCCTAGAGAAACACTAAACTTAATACTGTTTTGCTATGCATAACCCTTACAAATGTTCATGTCATATTTATGCATATATCTCATACATTGCATACGATAGATTGTAATCTCGCTGACGGGGAGTACATCCTCGTGCCGGAGCAAGGAGTTGCTCAGGAGCTAGCCCAGGATCCAGCACCAGAGCCTGCCATCGAGGATCTGCCTGCCTCAGCTTTGGAAGGCAAGCCCCGGTTTTATGCATAACCAGTTCTATATATTATTTTACTACACTTAATGATTGTAGGCTTGTATTGTGCACTTAAGTGTAGGAGCTGCCTGAAACCCTAGTTGCATTAACTCAGGATTTCCTTTTGAGATGGATACTAGTATGCTAGGTAGAGTAGCTGCTTTACTAATTAGGGATCTCAGTCGAAGTCGAGTGATTTTTTTTGCACTCGCGCGAGGTCAGGAAATTGGTTGTATCCACTTTGATAACAGAAATATGAGGGTCTGTGGACACGGATCCATGGGGATGCGTGGTCTATGAGATGAAATTGGAATAAGGATTAACGTGCGGATACCTGTGTCAAGCGTTTGAATGTACTAAACACATGCCGAGAAATATGGTAAATCGGTAAACCTAGTACCTGAGTGAACCGCCCGCAGACTTTGCCCCTCACGCGACCTGAGACGTGGTCTCCCATTCCGGTTATGGTGGGTACAAGTGCGGTCACTACACGACAGCAGTCGGGGTCAGTGAGGTACTGTACGCCAAGGTGGTGAGCCCTGTTCTGTTGACGGGGAATCAATGGGGACGGTTGATGTGTGTGGGGATGGAGTGCCCCTATATGTCGTGTGTTTAGGTTTACCTTGCAAAGATAAAAACTCGATTCGAATCGTCTGCTTCTTGCAGCTAATGAGACTGCTTAATCCATTGTACTGCATTGATTAACAAGTGGAAATGTGATGACTTGGCAAAAGTTGTTGATTGCTAAATGTTTGATACCATGTATGATTAGATAGGTACACCTTTAGTCTTAAGAGAGTCACCCTAAAACTTGAAAAAGCTAAAAACTTGATTTTTAGACTCAGCTAGTGCTTTCGGCAAGCAAACCTCTCAGCCAAACAGCTGCATGTCTAGAGGTAGAGGAGTAGACTCCTCACACCGGGTAAGTCTAGCTGAGTATTAGTATACTCAGCCTTGCTTGTGGCATAATTTTACAGGTTCTCTGGAAGACATGGTTGCTGGAGTGACTTGGCCGTCCATCTTGCCACCGGGTTGGACAGTTGAGTGGGACCCTACCTCGGCTGGGGAGGAGCATGAGGAGTGATGGGACAGGCTTCCCCATCCTTCCATTTATTTGTCGTTAGTTTTATTCTGCTGCATTCCGAACAATGATCACTACTTTTGTTTAAACTCCGATGATGTTGTAATAAATTTAATACTCCTTAATGTTGGTTTTATGTTTTATTGTATTTGCTCTATGCCTCACGATCGAGTGAGTACGTGGTACTTGATCCTGTTAGTGGCCTCATCAGACTAGATCCGAGGGACTAACGGATTATTCCTATTTAAGTGTGGTCTAGCCTCTGAGGTGGGACTTAGGCACTTAAGTTGGAATAATTCAGGCGGTTCCGCCACAACAGCGGACAGTCCGGTGCGCCAGACCAGGGCACACTTCGGTTTCCTTTTTGCTCCTTTCTTTTGAAGCCTAACTTGTTCTTTTTACAAGTTTGTGTTGAACCTTTGGCACCTGTAGAATGTATAATCTAGAGCAAACCAGTTAGTCCAATTATTTGTGTTGGGCAATTCAACCACCAAAATTATTTAGGAAAAGGTTTGACCCTATTTCCCTTTCACCTGTGCTGCTGGTTCACCGGCCTGAACGACATCGGCAGGATCCAGCGTGGGCCGGGCACTGATTTGTCCTAGGGACGAGCTGACAGTCCTGGTGGGAGGGATTACTGGGGAGACTTTTGTCCTTGAGTCCCTGATACTCACCCAGAACATCTCGGCGCTCTGCGATGACCCAGGCCTGAGGGCGGCGATCTTGGCCACGCTGCCGACCCTCGACGACAGCGGCGTGGCGGTTCGCCAGATCGGCGGCCGGGACCCCTTCCACGGGATCCGGATCTCCGATGCACTGGCTGGAGGTCCCCAGCCCATCAGTGTGGCTCCCAGCGCCAACCCCATCGTGGCCCCAGCCCCTTGGACAAGGGCAAAGGGGCTGCAAGCAGTGCCTCCGCCCCAGGTAGCTCTGGGGGGTCGGAGGAGGAGAGGCGACACAGGATGCGTCATGCTGATGGGTCGCTCGTTTCGGAGCCCCCCAGAAGCGCCAGAGGACTACAGGTGGGGCCGAGGAGGCCAGCTCCCAGGCCCACGACGCGCAGAGGCGCGTTAGTCCTCCGGTCCCGCTGCCACCACCACCATCTAGGGGTGACCACCCCTAGGGGCACCAGCAGCAGCAACAGCAGCAACAGGAGCGGTGATCGCCCCGCTTCTAGGGTCACTAGAAAGTCCAGGGCCCCAAGTAAGTGTAGCCCCTTTTTCCATGAGTCTAATCATCATGTCGACAAGTCTTAACCCATCATCTGTTCATCAGGGCTTCTACCTCCGCCGCTCCCAAGGCCACACCTCCTCCGCCAGATACCAGGCCTGTCGACGGGTCTGGCTCTCAGTAGCAGGAATATGCTGAGGGTGGTGCCGTGGTCCACCCCTAGCTGCTGCTAGGACAGCGCTAGCGACTTTCCATGCCCCAGCCGGGGGTCCGGCAGTAGCGACACCAGTATCAGGCGTCATCATAGTGGTGGAGGACTTCCCAGCTGGGGGATTCGCGCCCACTCCCGACACCGGGGGTGGTACAGGAGGCGCATCCAGCTCCAACCCCTGCCTGCTCCGGAGGAGATGGAGGTGGTGTTTGGGCGGTGACTCCGGTTGGGTGCCGAGCAAGAAGTGGGAGCAATTTTGCAGGAGTGGGAGGCGCTTGAGGCTAAGCACCAGCGCCTCAGCGACTGGCGCACCCAACTGGAGGAGCGCACCAAGTTGGCGTCCCGACAATTCGCATCCGAGCGGTCCCAACTCGAGTGAGACCGCAAGGAGTACAAGAAGGACATCTAGAAGGTGTGTGCCAGGGAGCTGGAGGCGCACTAGAGGGAAAAGAAAGTGGCCAGGAGGGAGGAGGCCGTGAACCAGAGGGAGGCCCTCACGGCAGAGTACCAGGCCAAGCTGAGTGCTCTGGACCAGACTCTAGAAGCCCAGCGGGCCCAGCAGGTCAAGGCTGTGGAAAGGCTGCAGAAATGGTAGCAAGAGCTCGAGGGCAAGGCCAGCGACGCCACCCTCGCCGAGGAAAATCTTAAGGCGAAGGAACAGTCCTTGGACAGGCGGGAGACGGACCTTGCTAGGCGAGAGACGGATCTCGCCTTCAGGGAAGAAATGCTCACTCGGTGAGGCGAGCTGCTGGCCGAGCACGAGCTCGAAGCGGAGGAGAAAGAGAGGAAGCTGGAGGAGCAGATCCGCCAGTTCAATGCGGCGTAGGCTACGCCGGGTCCCCAGGCGGTGGAGGCCACCAGGAAGGGCCTTGAAGATCTCCAAGCAGAGCACCACGCTGGGGTCCAGCGCATTGCCGAGTGAGCCGGCAAGGTGAGCACGGCACTGGTGCCACTAGGGATGAGCCCCATCCTAGTGTTGGAGCCGCCGGTGTCGATCTCCGATGCCCTCCTGGTGTTGGACTCAGCCGCCGATCGCCTCCGGCGCCTGGATCAGATCCTCGGGGCCCGCCTTGAGGTAGAGGGCAGCAAGCTCTACCGGGCGGTGGTTGAATACGTCCTGATGTGCTTCCGAAGTCATGACCCTGCCATGTCCTTGATGTCGGTGATCGCTGGTCTGGTTGCTGCTACAGAAGACGCCACCCGGGAGAGTATACAAGACATTGTGGAGATGGTGGCTGAGCGCTTCCAGCGTGATCCTGCCGACGCCGAGTAGCTAAATCTGCAGAGACAAGACGAGGGTTCCGCTGGGAGGTGGCTGTAATAATTTTTGGCCATTTAAGAACCGTTTAATCAAGTAGCATTGGAACTTATCTATATGTTATTTGCCCTTGATATGTGTGGCGTCCTCAACAACTTCCACCTGGTACTTGGCCCCCTGGGAGGTAGGCTCGACGTGTCGAGGCTGAATACCAATATACCAAAGAAGAAACTGATGGTCCGGCCCTAGGACCTAGACTTGCACACAGCTTCAGTCTTGAAGTGTTAGGAGCACACCCATAGGACCCATCGTCTGGTATCTGTCATCCTTTGATTTATACAACAGGACCTGCAGGATTTAGCCTAGGAAGCCAAGCCGTATGCCCGGACCCACAGGATCATAGTTCCAAATACTAGGGTACCCGTTGCAGAGTAGTGGAGCGTGCAGGCTTAGGGTACGGAACCATGCTAAGCAGCTACACGGCTCCGGACCACTCCAGGGAACGAGCACCCATTCTCTAGAACTGGACCCAGGTTGCCGGACCCCCTGCAGGAGTAGAGGGGTCCTGAACTGCAAGCCTAGCTACTCAATTCGGATGTCATCATACCAGCAAGGGTGGGAAACTGTATGGGTGGGTTAGATAAAAAATAATGCTTGTAAACTGAAGTAAAATGAAACCATCACAAAAGCACATCTGGGGGGTAAATCTTTTCCTTATAACTTGATATACATGGGTGCAGACCAACATGCCGGGCTTACAAGGGTGGACCTCACCGGATTGACATACACATATGTGCAACCTAGTTACAAAGGAAGAAAACTCAACCTCCCAGTTTTGCTTTTATGGATAGAACTTATGGAGATGCTCTATATTCCAGGGATTAGGAAGAGGTACTCCTTCTATTGTGGTGAGGCAGACACACCCGGGTCAGCATATTTTCGTCACCTTGAAGGGTCCTTCCCAACTGGGGGAGAGTTTGTGGAGCCCTTCTCGGTTCAGTACTCGCCTTAGGACTAGGTCCCTAACCCTGAGCTCCCTACTATGCACAAACCGTTGGTGGTAGCGCCTGAGCGCTTGGTTGTACTGTGCATTTCGGATCGCCTGTTTGGTGAATTGATGGTGGACACAAGAACACTCGAGGGTTTATAGTGGTTCAGGCCGCAAGAGCGTAATACCCTCCCTCCACTAAGTGTAAGTTGTATTGAGTGTGTGTATTAAGCCTGTCCCTTGTAACGCTGTGTCTCTTCCCTTTTATAGTTTAAGGGAGGTACATACAAGGATGCTGAGCCCCGACATGCGGGCCCAGGAGCATAATGGAAGAAATACATTATGTGAATCATAGATGCCGACAGTACACAGAGATCTTTGTCGGACGCTGTGTTGCCCGCCTTAGTAACGCATGAGTAATTAGTGGGGGTCATGATGACTGCAGTCCATGCAGCATTGATAGGTAGTAACCCCTTTCCTAGTAACGCGAGAGTAATGGTGAATCATTGTCTTTGCTATGGTAACGTATGAGTAACAGCATGGCCCATGCAACGTGGACTAGGCACGTCGCCTATCACTGGAATAGACAGACACACGTCTTATCCGTAATAAATGCCAAGACGCGTGTAGCCCAGAGGCTTTATGTCAGGCTCCGCCCGTTGGCTTACGCCACGTGCAGTAGGCCACGTGGCAGCATCGGGTCTCCGCCTGAGCGGGGAGCAGGAGTGTATGCGGATAGGTCTGGATCCCACCAGACCAGGTCTGGACACGTGTCGGCACCGGACCCCCGCCTGGGCCCTGATTAAGGCCCGGGTGTGTTCTGTCCTGGAACCCTGGAACCCTACTGTAGTCGGCCCGGACCCCATACGGGGGAGGGGGGTCCAGATCCCATTCTAGGGGTCCGGTCCATACACGTGGGGGTCCAGGACCAAACTTGGAGGTACGAATTGTATATCCAGGGGTTGTGCACTTTCCCATATGGGTCCGGACTCACTGTTGATGCCTTGGAGTATATCACTTTCTCTGGACACGTGGCGGCCCTGGACCCGCTCATGTGGTGGGCTCAGGCACTGTTGCTGACCCAGAGTAGTCACCCGAGGCTGGGGCGAGTCACGACCTGGTCCCACATACAACTCTTTTACCACGCGACTAAGAGTAGTCGCGTGGGTACTGTGCTTTTATATAGCAGTAAGGGGTACCCTAGTTTCAGGGTACCGACAGGTTACAACTGTCTTTTTACGGATATAGGTGTTACTGTCGTTAGAAGAAGTGATGATTCAGTAGCATATAAGGGAGTATTAGAGGGTCAGCTATACTTAGTTGATTTTAATAGAGCTGAACTTGATACTTGCTTAATTACTAATACTAACATGGGTTGGCTCTAGCATCTCCGACTAGCCCATGTTGGGATGAAGAATCTTCACAAGCTTCTAAAGGGAGAGCACATTTTGGGACTAACAGATGTTCATTTTGAGAAAGACTGTAATACCCAAATTTATAAATCATATGAAAAAGATTTCCAATTTATTTGAGTGAATACTCCTGCATCAATATTATATTTAGAGGCAGTTACTAAAGTAAGTACTAAATAAATAGGAAAAAGGCACTTTGCATCCATGTCGAGATTTTGATTTGTGCATCTAACTCAAGCTTTTATTTCAGTATGAGTTTGAAATTTAGAAATAGAAATCCAAAAAGAATTGAAAAGGAAAATAAAAATAAAAGAAATTAGAGAATTGGGATCATTAGGCCATTTTTCCTTCCTGGCCTAGTATCTTCTCCGCTGCCCTTCTTCCGCCTAGCCATGCACACGAAAACCACTCCTAGAGCCATGACTACAGGGCCGTGCGCATGCACATGCACATGCACATGCACGTCGAGCTGGTAGTGCGCTGCTTGTGCAGTTGTGCCCAACTAACAGCGCGTAACAAACTTGCTTCCTGCTCGGCCTCTCCCTCCGTTGCGTGTGGACCGGCCATTTTGCAAGTCAGCATGTGGATACGGAGGTCAGCACCGCCTCCATTGTAACAACCGCATGCAGATCCTAGAGCCAGAACTATAACTACCTACGACCCATATCTTCCTTCTCTCAGAGTTACTTCGAGACGCGCACGTAACCACCTCCTAGATTCCTGGATGAATACAACAGCCGAGCCATCTAGATAAGGCTAATCCTCTCCACTGGAGTATAAAACCCAAAGCCACTGCATCCTGTTCCAGAAAACCAAAAGTATCGTGAGCAGCCAAGCACCTCACCCAATACCACAGATACCCAGCGGGCATCTTCCTACACCTGCCATGGTTGCTGCTTCCCTGTTCATTTCCCCTGCATCGTGCTGGGCTCGCAGGGACATGGGGTCGCCGCATAGGGCCTCGTCTGCGTAGGCATGCCCGCCTGGTTGCGGTCCGCCCAAGCCATAGCCGGTGATGAGCAAGCTCATCCGCCCGAGGCTGGAATACTTCATCAATTCGACGCCGGTGAGTTGTTCTATTTGGTGTCCTACTGGTTCGATGAGTCACGATGCGCAGGGTAGTATTTGCTTGTGCGGGTGTGCCACTAGAACCTACGTGGGGATGCCCGGCGCTAGTCTCCATCGTAGGTCACGGCGCCGCTGTGGCTAGCTGCCTCGAGTGGACGTTGGGTGGAAGATGATGCCTACGTCGTTAATCAGCAATTGTGCGGCCAAGATTAGACCAAAGGGTAATGATGTGTGAGTCGTTGATCAAAACTCCAGCGGCTGGGATCTGAACCATGATACCAGTTCGGTGTGGTGGCCAACGCCGTTAGATTCGGATCCAGCGGCCGTGTGATGATCTAGGTATTTGAAAATTCAGGGCATCCCTCAGAAATCCGATGGCCATGGTTTTATGGCAAGTCCATCTAATCTACACCGTTGGTTGGCAATCCTACAACTCTGGGTGAACCGTACCCCTTCGCCCAGACGTTTTAACAAAACAGACCCTGCATTTGTTTTATATAGAACCCGCCGTCCTCAACTGTAGTGTTATAAGTCTTTGGAAACTTTACACTGATAACCCCGCACTTCCCTGTTTTCATGCGCCCAGTCTAGGAATTAGATAAAACCGGAAAAATAGATTTAGAAATTGATTTTGAGTATAAAAATAATTGTAAAACTTGGGTTAAGTCCAAATTGATCCATTCCAGTTTCTAAATTTTTGTAATTTTATTCTCTATCACTTAGAGTCCCTGTTTTGTCATGAAAACAGTAAGAAAATTAATCTCTCGTTTAATACTATTTCAAGCACATAAAACCATCAGAAATTCATAATTTAAAATATATAACTCCAAATTGATTCATTCCAGTGGCATTTATTTTGTTTAAATATTGTTTATCACCTGGTATCTTTGTCTAACCATGAAACTTGATTTAAAATTATCCACATAAATAACTCTATTCTAGGCATTAAATAACTTCAGAAAATCATAACTTAATAACTCTAACTCCGATTTTAGTGGTTTTCGAACCCGCGATCTCGTAGCGACGTGTAGATTATTATTATTCAGTTTGTTCTTATGTTTGGTGTGATGTTAATTTTATCTATACCATGTTTGTTTGCATTGCTACGACTAGCAACGAGGTTACGAGTCACCTAAAGATCACCCTGGTAACTGGAATCTCAAGTGCCAGGCAAGTTGTGCCCTTGATTCACTTTTGTTACCCAATAATGTTCTTTATAATCATTTACCATGCATAGGTTTAATTTTGATGGGACCCAATAGGTCACCCTAGTTTGTTTATCCTATTTACCTTGTTTACCCCTGAATCATATGGGTAGTTATGCTATTGCTCTATACGGCTTTGGGATTAATACTTCATTATATCCATGTTCTAATTGTTAATGTTATTCTACTTATGTTCATGTCAAGATCATCTTTAATGTTAATTGGAACATGGAGCTTAACTTGAGAAACACGTGCCACCACAAGGGAGGAATGGGACCCCTTGGCTAACTAATTAGGAAAGCTAGTGGAAGACTACCTTACCTGAAAGGGGCAAGGGCAGTAGGGGAGTTGCATGCAAGGAGGTTCTCGGGTTGATTTTGCTGCGATGGCGGTCAGACGGGGGATTCTTGCTAGTGCTCTTCCCATAAACTGTAGCGGGTTTTCGGAAGCTAGTGGAACTTTGTAAAGGCCTCATAGTGGACCCCTAGCCATTCACCTCAGTAGTGTCTAAGGGCTTTGTCGGTGTTTTGGGTCCGACCGCACACCCGTGGTTGCCCCTCAAGGTGTTTTTAGGAGTAGGACGGTGTCGACGACTGTAGCAAAATGGTTCGTGCCAATTGCACGAGGGACAGCGGACAATGTTTACAGGTTTGGGCCGCTTAGAGATGCATAACACCCTACGTCCTGATGAGTATGCTGGGTGAATGAGGTTACAAAAGAGCTCTCTGAATTGAGAATGCAGAGAGTTGAAGTGGGTGGCTAGGTAATAGAGTCGATTGATCTAAAGGGGTGCCCCCTAGGCCTTATATATTCGACCGTGGGGCAATACATGTGGATATGATAACAACGTGCGCCTAAAAGATAGTGAACTGCTCGAGTCTATCTCCCTATGATTCTGCCGACCTATCCTCGCGTGGCTCCGTTGCATGAGAGCTTCAGCGCGGGAAAGTCGGATCTCTGTTGCGATCGCTCGCTCGACATTGTGGACCGTCCAGGTTTACGCCGATCCGGTCTCGTGTCAACCTGCTCTGCTGATTATTCTTCCCCAAGCCCACGAAAGAATGGCCTCACGATTTATTGGGCCCTTGGGCCTTTCGTGAGGTCTTTTACTCTTTTAGTGGACCCGGGGGATATCTGTCCCCCACAAGCCCCCGATCTTTGGGTTAATTTAGAAGTAATCAGCCCAAAGATCCCAGGTCCAGCTTGCAGGTGATTTGAAGAGAACGACTTCTTACTGTTTTCTCCTACTTTTGATCCTTCACAAACCGAAGCTTTGTTTCGTGCCCGTGCCTTAGAGGTCGGCATTTCGCTTTGCAGGACCCTAAACTTCATTGGGTGCACCGAAAGTGCACCCAATGGGTGTAGCCCCCGAGCTTCGAGTAGATTTTTAGAAAATAATCTACTCGAAGGTCTTCACCAGAAATTATTCCCGTTTTTACTCCTGCGTTTTGGTTGAGCGCCAGCTTTGTCTTTAATCTTATCCCATGCATTAGAAGTCGGCACTATCTTGGCTCAGAATGATGATCCATGGGGTGCACCGAAAGTGCACCCAATGGGTGTAGCCCCCGACCTTCAAGTGGATTTTTGAGGATAATCCACTCGAAGGTCTTCCTTTTGTGTCTTTTTGCTGAAGATTATCCTTTCTGCTTGTAAAAATCGGCATGATGTCATCCGCATTATGTCATCAATATTATGCTTCAGAGGTCAGCATGTATTTTGTCTTTTGCAGCCGAATTCGCAATCCATCCGTATCTTGCTAGGTAGTGTAATTTATTTGCTCTGTGACTGATTGGACATTTGATGGACGTTCTCCGTCTAGTCTTCAAGTCGCTTCTGTCGACCATATTTTGTACTTCACTGGCTATATTTGGCTTTCCTCTAATCCTCACTGATATCTCATTTTTGTCTTGAGGCATTCACTGCATGCCCTGCACAGATGTGACCGTTTTGAAAAATATGTTGGTAATTCCTGGGCGTCCCCCCCCAATGGGTGTGGGCAAGGGACGGCTTGGTACGCTGAGTGTTTTAGCCGGCTGCTTCTGAGTAGTAATGTGATGCGACGGCGAGTGTAATCATATCCTTCGCGCTGTTGACTGGAGTTCCAATGGGTGTTATGTTGTGTGAAACGGCGTCCGCCGCCTGACGTGTCTTCAGACGGGTTGGAGTGCTTATTGAATGCTTTGCGACTGTTCAGTGACCACTATTGGAGGTGAGTGGTTGCCTTCTTTTCCTATAATTAGTGCCCTTGCCTGCCTGGTTTTTTCACATCTCTCGCTGTTCTCCACTGCCTGCTTTCTTTCTTCTATCTGCATTTCCACCATGGGCAAGAAACGCAAGCGCGAACCAACTCCTCCGTTTGAGGATTTCGGTGACTCAGAGTATTTAGAGGAGGAGTTCTCCTCTGAATCCGAGGGGTCTCCAGCTCCTGTCCCCCTGCGTGAGTCGTCTGACGACTCAGACGACTCCCAGGGGCTCGCGGCGAAAGTCTGGACGTACATCCGGGCCGTCGAGCGCTCCGGGCTCGAGGGCTCGGATGAGTCGGAGTACTCCTCGGATGAGGAGGACTCGGACGGTGGCGGCGAGGACGAGGACGGCGACGACGACGACGACGACGAAGGCGGTGGCGGCGGTGACGGTGACGGCAGTGGCAGGGGCGGCAGCAGCGGCAGCAAGGACGGCGACGGCGGCGGCAGCAGGGGCGGCAGCGGCGGTGGCGGCAGCAGCAGAGGCAGTACCAGGGGCGGCAGCGGCGGCGGCAGCAACAGGGCCAGTGGCTAGATGCCACTGGTCTTTTAGATATTAGTATAATATAGTTAGAATAATGTAGTAGTAATTACTAGTGTAGAGTAGTATAGTGTAGTGTAGTAGTAGCAGCAGTAATGTAATGTAATGTATTAGTAGTAATAGGGAAGTATCAACTCATAAAGAGTTGATTTGTAAGTATGACATCTCTCCCTTAATGAAGTAATGATGTTGGTTTCTCTGTGGTGATTATCCTGCTTATTTGTGAAGCTGATTTCCTTGGAGTTTGCACGTAAATAACTCTGGCATCGCTTCGACGCTTTTAGAGGTAGCTGCCGAGCGACTTGTAGTTGATGTCAGAGTTTTAGAATCAACTGCCGAGCGACTTGAGGGCAACGTCAGCATTTTAGAGGTAATGCCGAGCGACTTGACAAGATGTCAGCGTTTTAGAGGTAACGCCGAGTGAGTGGAGGGCGACGTCAGCGTTTTAGAGGTAACGCCGAGCGACTTGAGGGCGAAGTCAGCATTTTAGAGGTAATGCTGAGCGACTGAACACGATGTCGGAGTTTTAGAGTTAACTGCCGAGCGACTTGAGGGCGCTGTCGGCGTTTTAGAGGTAACGCCGAGCTACATGAAGACGATGTCAGTGTTTTAGAGGTAATGCCGAGCGACTGTAGGGCGACGTCATCATTTAGAGGTAACGCACGAGCGACTGGAGGACGATGTCGGCGTTTTAGAGGTAGCGCCGAGTGACTGGAGGGCGACGTCAGCGTTATAGAGGTAACGCCGAGTGATAGCGGGCTGCGTCAGCGTTTTAGAGGTAACGCCGAGCGACTGGAGGACGATGTCGGCGTTTTAGAGGTAGCGCCGAGTGACTGGAGGGCGACGTCAGCGTTATAGAGGTAACGCCGAGTGATAGCGGGCTGCGTGGGCCACTTTGAGGTCAATAGCCGAGTGATGATGTGGCGCGCCGATGTTTTGGAACTAACTGCCGCGTGCTGACTGGGCGCTTTTTTGAAACGGTATCTGGCTCGGGAATATCCCATAAGTGCTGCGCTTTTAGCCGTCTCTGCTTTCCGTGCCCTAGTTCTTGCCTTCTCGCTTCCGAATCCTCTCTGCATTCCGCCTCCTACTCTGCTCGCCGGTAGAATCGAGATGGCGCCCAAGAGGAAAACCTCGAGTTCGTCCGCCGTGGTGATTCCTCCAATCGATCCCAACAGCCAGTTGCCTTTCGCAGGTAACCACATGTCCGTCATCTCTGAGTCCGAACTTCTCCACCTCATGTCCATCGGGGTTCTTCCTCCGAGGGAACTCTGCTCTTGGCGGATTTGCCATGGGGTTACTGTCCCAACTGAGGATACCCATGAGTCCGTCATTTATGCCCCTTTCCTTCTCCGCGGCCTTGGCCTTCCCATTTCTCCCTTTTTCCGTGGCCTCCTTGATTTCTACCATATTAACTTGACCCATTTGAATCCCAATTCTATCCTGCAAATCTCCATTTTCATTCATTTATGTGAAGCCTTTCTTGGCGTGCTACCTCATTTCGGGTTGTGGAAGTATTTGTATCACTGTCGCCCCGGGATGGCTGGGGGACAACATCAATTGGTTGGGGGTGCCAGCTTGGAGATGCGCCGTGGGAGGAAGACGGAGTATCTCGAAATCCCCCTTAAAGACAATATCAAAGGGTGGCGCTTGGAGTGGTTCATAGTTGAGAATTATGGAAACTCCCTCCCCCCCGGTCGGGAAGACAGCCGGACGTTCGCACCCCCAGCTGGACCGAGTCTCCCACAGATCAGGAGGTAACTGAGGCAGGTGCTTTGCTTGCTGAAGTTGGATTGCTGAAAGAAAGGGGTCTGACCGCAGAAGCCGTGGTTGCTTATTTTGTCTTCAAGAATATTCATCCGTTAAAAGACAGGGCATACCCAGCTTATCTGTATCGAGGCCTAGCCGACTCAACTCGGGTCACTAACAGAAGAATTCCCTCTACGGACCTGGTGAGCCGACTTGAGATGATCCTTAGAGGCAAAGTGTCAAATGTTGGTGCTCCCGTGGCATTCTCAGCTTGGAACTTGCCTCCTCCCAAAGCTTTCACTCTTTTTGTGTCGAATCCTCCTGATACTGACGGCAGTTTGGGCCTTAGAGTGCGGCCCTCTGCTGAAAAAGTGTTAGTGCCTTGGTTGCCACACTCGGGGGAATTCCTGATGATGAACGGCAGGTTTATTTTGAGGTGCCCCTGAACCCTAGTGATGCGGAGATAGGTGCCATGCTTGATTTGCTGGCTGAGGACTCTTCTGACGCTGCTCCTGCTGGGGCATTATTGGTGGCGCCCCTCTCAGAGGCTGGTATGAACTTAGATACTCAGAAACCTGCTGGTACTCGCCCGAGGCGCCCTTGCCGAGCCAATCCATCCGATCCTCCTGCTGATGAACAGAAAAAGAAAAGGAGACGCCTTCGGCAGGTACCCAGTTTGGGTCGGGACGTTGGTACTTCGGTTCCTGATGCTGAAGAAGTGCCTGCGACTGAATTTACTGACGCTGATCCCAATGGGTGTCCCGAATCAGTTGCTGATCCCAATGGGGGTGCTGCCTGTGTTGCTAATGTGGATGATGAAGAGGGAGAAAATGAAGTTCCTTTGACTCGGAAAAACAGTCGGCAATTCATTGCTAGCGGTGAAAGTAGTGGAGTTCCCTCTCCTGCTTTGTCTGCTCTCATTGGTCTGCAAGAACTGTCCCTGGCCAATTTTGATCGAACTCTCGAGGATATGGTTCCGGAGGATTTGTTATCGGAGCCAGCAGATGATGGTGTGATGGAGGTTTGCGCTGATGTGCTTGATGCTGGGTTGAGGTCATCCCGTGCCTCGTCGACCTTAGAGCGCGATCTTGAGGATCAGGAGACTGACTTGGGTCGTCCTGGTCTCATGGAAGTAGTTGAGGGCCCATCAGCCTTAGAGGTGGCTACCACGGAGAGCTTGGACCCCAAGGATGGTGTTGACACGTGCCCAGCCCCCGAGGATGTTGTCGGGGATGACTTGATCTGGGTGGGAAGTGCAAGCCACTGCCCAGCCCCCGAGGGTGCTGCCGGGAGTGATCGGGCTCAAGTGGGCAGTGCAAACTATGACCCAGCCCCCGAGGATGCCCGAGCGGGGTCTTTCTCTGGTACTTCCATGGACGTTCATGCGGGGTCGTCTCCACGTTCCGGCTGTATGGTGGTAGCCCAAACCTTGGACCAGGGAGTCGCTTTAGAGGATAGCATCCCCACTGACCAAGTGTTGGGTTCTGTTGATGGCACCAAATTGATTCCTGCTGGTTCGTTGCAAGCTGCTTCGGGTGGTGGCCTTATGCCTGGTTACCAATTAATCTCTCCTGATTTGGGGATCCCTTCGTTCTTTTCCAACCTCCAGGTACTGTGATGTATTTTAGCTTGGCTTATTACATTACACGAACTGCTGTCATTACATTCATCTGCTCTCCTCATCAGGCTTTGGTGGATGGGATGGCTGGCCAGCTGAGGCTACAGGGTGCTTCTATCCCAGTAGTAGCTTCGTCACTTGCATGTTGGAATCCAGTGTCGCTTCAACATCGTGTCTCTGAATTGGAGGCAACCAACGCTGGTTAGTGCCCTTTTGCTTCTCTTTGCCTTCACTGTAGACTGCTCTACATTTTGACCATTATTTTGTTTGATCATCTCCTGCTAGGCATGACTCAGCAGATTTCCACTCTTGAAGAAAAACATTCCCGAGATCAGGCTGAATTGGCCCAGCGATGCACTGACTTTGAGGAAAAGTACTCTCAGAGTCAGATTGAGCTGGGTCAGGTCTCCGCTGCTTTAGATGACGCCAATGCACTGAGTTCTTCTCTTCATGCTCAGCTCGACTCTGAAAAGGTGATTTATGAAACTGCGCTTTGCCTTGTTGTGCTGCCATTACTTGCTTGGTGTTTGAGGGAGTTGACTTTTGTTTGCAGGAAGAGAAACGCATCCTTGCTGCTTCTCGAGACAATCTTGAAAGGTTGTATCGTGATTCTAGCAATTCACTGACTATCTTGGAGAGAAGTCATCGCTTCACCATGGAAGAGTTAGACCACCAATGTTGTAAGCTGCAGGAATCCATGGATGAGGTAACCCGGCTCAAGCAGTTGATATCAGCAAAGGATGCTACTATCAAAGAGCTCCGAGTTTCCAAGAAATCCATCGCCCAAGAGTTAGAAACTGCTCAGCTAGCTGCCAAGGTTGCCGAAGAAACTTCTGTTACTCTCAGAGCCCAGCGTGATAGAGCCATGGACAAGGCTATTCGGGCAGGGCGAATCTTGATGAGGAGACCCGGCGTGGTTGTTCCCGAAGACATAAGGGCTGATGTGAATGCTGCCCCTGATTCCTCGAGTCGTCCTTCCTCGTCGATTGCTCCTGAGAAAAATATTACGAAATAGAAAAACACTTTGCGTGCTTTGAGCGCGCGGTTAGCATGGTCAGACATTTGTTAGAGGACGTCATTTCAGTATTTGGACGATATTGTTATTTTCATATTGTTTCAGAATTCATAAGATCATAAATTTGTAGTAGTAAAATGATGTGCGGTGGTTTGAAATTTGTTCGCGGGATATAGAAGCCGTCCTTATATGAGTAATTGTGATCTCGTCAAATCGCCTTAAGTCGCCACTGACTTAAGTCGATTGCTTCTGCTAATAGGGCGTAGTGGTCAACCTGAATTGTGTAGGCGCGAGCATGTTGCACCGGCTTAAGTTGCTGCCGACTTAAGCCGATTGTTCTTGGCAGGGTATAGTGATCACCCCGCGTTAAGTTAGCGTGATCCTGTTGCACCGGCTTAAGTCGCTGCCGACTTAAGCCGATTGCTCCGTTAGCAGGGCATAGTGGTCACCCCGAGTCAAGTAAGCGTGAGCATGTTGCACCGCCTTAAGTTGTTGCCAACTTAAGCTGATTGCTCCGTTAGCAGGGCATAGTGGTCACCCCGAGTCAAGTAAGTGTGAGCATGTTGCACCGCCTTAAGTTGTTGCCAACTTAAGCCGATTGCTCCGTTAGTAGGGCATAGTGGTCACCCCGAGTCAAGTAAGCGTGAGCATGTTGCACCGCCTTAAGTTGTTGCTAACTTAAGCCGATTGCTCTGTTAGCAGGGCATAGTGGTCACCTCGAGTCAAGTAAGCGTGAGCATGTTGCACCGCCTTAAGTCGTTGCCGACTTAAGCCGATTGCTCCGTTAGCAGGGCATAGTGGTCACCCCAAGTTAAGTAAGAATGCAAGTCAACCATGAACAAACTGAGTATATTTGAAGCCTTTCTTTATTGATGACATGTTTCCATTTTACAGAGTACATCGTCGTCCCGATAGCTTTTGAAATGTAGCTAGGGATAAAACTTCCTGAGGTGTTCTATGTTCCAGGAGTTCCCGACTTCTGTGCCATCCATCTGAGTGAGGCGATATGATCCTGGCCGAGTGACTTCTGCTACCACGAAGGGTCCTTCCCATAAGGGCGACAACTTGTGCCGTCCCTCTCCCGTTAGAATTCGGCGGAGGACGAGATCTCCTACTGAGAAGGATCGTTGTCGCACGACTTTGTCGTGATAGCGTCTCAGAGTCTGCTGATACCGCGCCGATTGAATTACTGCATTCAGCCGTAATTCCTCGAGTACATCGATGTCCTCCATCCTAGTAGCCTCAGCTTCTGCTATGCTCTCGAAGACCAACCTTGGGGCCCCGAACTTGAGATCAGCGGGTAATACTGCCTCTGACCCATAGACCATGAAGAAAGGAGTATTTCCATGTAGAGCCCGGCTTGGCTGAGTTCTTAGGCTCCAAACGACGTAGGGTAATTCCCTTATCCATTTCCCTGCGAACTTTTCATTTTTTTCGAAGACCTTCTTCCTGAGTGCCTCCAGTATCATTCTGTTGGCTCGTTCAACCTGCCCGTTGGCCCTCGGGTGTGCTACCGAAGCGTACTTGATCTGAATGCCTTTTTGCTCGCAGAAATCGAAGAATTCCGAACTTGTGAAATTGGATCCTAGGTCAGTTATAATGTTGTTTGGTATTCCAAATCTGAATATTATGTCTTGTATGAATTCCACGGCCTTGGCTGAGGTTAAAGAAGCAATGGGCTTGAACTCTATCCATTTAGTGAACTTGTTGATTGCTACCAATACATGAGTGTATCCTCCTTGAGCCTTCTTGAAAGGTCCAATCATATCCAGTCCCCAGCATGCGAAAGGCCAGGTTACTGGTATGGTCTGCAGTTGCTGTGCTCGTAGATGTTGTTGCTTCGACAAGTACTGGCAAGCTTCGCACCTCTGAACTAACTCGGCTGCGTCACTCTTTGCTGTTGGCCAATAGAATCCTGATCTGAAGACCTTCCCGACTAGTGTTCTGGATGCTGCATGTATTCCACATTGCCCAGCATGAACCTCCTCTAGAAGTTGCTTCCCAGTGGATGAGAGAATGCACTTCATGAAGACGCCTGATGCACCCCTTCTATATAACGTTTCTCCAATGAGTGTGTAGTGGGCTGACTGTCTGGCGATGCGTTCGGCTGCGTTTTTGTCATCTGGCTCCTCTTCATTCTTTATATATCTGATGATCGGCCTTCTCCAGTCATCGGGGTCCGACCCGGGTTGATCCACGATATTACATTCTTCTGCTTGATCTGTTGAGATGCTCGGTCGTGGTATTTCTTGCACGAAGACTCCAGGTGGAACCTGAGTTCGGCTGGATCCTAACTTTGACAATACATCAGCTGCCGTGTTTCGATCTCTCTCCACATGATGAAATTCTAGACCTTCAAACTTATCTTCTAGTTTCCGGACGGCAGTGCAGTATTTTCCCATTGAATCCTTTGAACAGTCCCATTCCTTGTTTATCTGACTTATGACCACCAGAGAATCCCCGTATACCATTAATCTCTTGATGCCCAATGATATGGCAATATTTAGTCCATGGATCAGAGCTTCATACTCGGCTGCATTGTTAGAGGCTGGAAACAGCAACTGGAGGGCATATTTGAGGTGCTCGCCTCCAGGTGCGGTGAAGAGAATTCCTGCTCCTGCTCCCTGCAGCTTCAGCGAGCCATCAAAATACATCTTCCATACTTCTGCCGTTTCTGGGTTCTCTGGTACTTGTTGTTCAGTCCATTCTGAAACGAAGTCAACCAATGCTTGAGACTTTATGGCTGTACGAGGTCGAAATTCGATGTCATGAGACCCCAGTTCACAGGCCCACTTAGCTATTCGGCCAATTGCTTCCTTGTTGTGGAGAATATCCCCTATCGGAAAGCTGGTGACTACTATGACTTTGTGGTCATCAAAGTAGTGACGCAGCTTGCGGGCAGTCAGAAGTACTGCATATAATAGCTTCTGCACTTGAGGATATTTTTTCTTCGAGGGACCCAGAACTTCGTTGATGAAATAAACAGGATGTTGCACGGGGTAGGCATGTCCTTCTTCTGCTCACTCGACTACCAACGCGGTGCTTACCACGTGAGTCGTGCAAGAGATATATAACAACAGATCTTCAGCCGGTTGGGTTGACGTGGCTCGTCGTGGTGGTTTCAGTACTGGTGGTGTTGTCAAGAATTTCTTCAGTGCATCTAGAGCTTCCTGTGCCTCTGAAGTCCACTGAAACTTATCCACCTTTTTGAGTAGCTTGTAAAACGGTAAACCTTTCTCCCCCAGCCTGGATATAAATCTGCTCAGAGCTGCCATACATCCAGTAAGTCGTTGAACCTTCTTTTGTGATCGAGGTGCTTCCATCTTCATGATAGCTTCAATCTTATCTGGATTAGCCTCAATTCCCCGGTTGCTGACAATAAACCCGAGTAACTTTCCTGCCGGTACCCCGAACACATTTCTCGAGATTAAGCTTCCATCTATACCGCCTCAGACTGTTGAAAACCAGTTGTAAGTCTTCGATGAAGTTTTCTGAGTTCTCTGTTTTGATGACCACATCATCCACGTAGGCCTCCACACGCTTGCCCCAGTGATCGGCTAAGCATGTTTGAATGGCTCTCTGATAGGTCGCTCCAGCGTTTTTGAGGCCAAACGGCATGGAGGTATAACAGAAAGCACCAAACGGAGTAATGAATGCTGTTTTTTCTTTATCTTCCTTTGCCAAACTAATCTGGTGGTATCCGGAATAGCAATCTAGGAAAGACAGCACAGAACATCCAGCGGTGGAGTCCACCACCTGATCTATTCTCGGGAGCCCGAAGGGATCCTTCGAACAGTGTTTGTTGAGATCAGTATAATCAACACACATGCGCCAATCCACTTTATTCTTCTTGAGTACAAGAACAGGGTTGGCTAACCACTCAGGATGTAACACTTCTCTAATGAACCCAGCCGCGACCAAGCGGGCCAGCTCAGCGCGAATGGCCTCTCTCTTGTCGGGCGTGAAACGTCGTAATTTCTGCCGGATCGGCCTTGCTTGTGGATAGACCTTCAGTTTGTGCTCGGCCAGCTCTCTCGGGACTCCCGGCATATCCGCAGGTTGCCATGCGAATACATCTCGGTTGTCTTGCAGAAACTGGACGAGCGTGCTTTCCTATTTATCATCCAGGCTAGAGCTGATGATAGCAGTTTTGCGTTCATCAGCAAATCCCAGATTGATCCTTTTAGTTTCTTCAGTCGGCCGCATAGAGGTCGTGGCTTGAGCTTCCTTCGCCGGTGCTGTGTGGTCTTCCTCAGGCTTAGAGTTTGCCTGGGTCGAAGAAGTCACCGTCGGTTTGGCAATGAGGGCCGCCTGGATGGCCACTCGGAAACATTCTGCGGCGCCTTGGAGGTCAGCACACACAGTTATGATCCCTTGCGGTCCCGGCATCTTCAATATCATGTACATGTAATGCGGAATGGCCATGAATTTTGCCAGTCCCGGCCTCCCGATGATTGCGTTGTACCCGCAGTCGAAGTTCGCCACTTCGAACCTCAGGAACTCGGTTCTGTAGTTTTCTGGAGTCCCGAAGGTGACAGGCATGTAGATGTGGCCCAGCGGGTATTCTCCCTCAGTTGGCACGATGCCAAAGAAGGGAGTGTCTGACTCGCGGAGTTCTTTGAGGTGAACTCTCAAGCCTCGGAGTGTCCGGGGGAAGGTGACGTTGATGCTGCTCCCCCCGTCCACTAACACTTTCTTCACCCGGCTCTCTCGGATCACCGGATCGACGAGGAGCGGGTATTTGCCCGGATGGTCGAAGTTGAGCCATTGATCCGCCCGAGTGAAGGTGATCGGGTGCTCCGACCACCGGTACGGGGCGGGAGGGCCGATGGTCGCCACCAGTATCTGGCGATCGTTGAGCTTTTGCTGTCTTTTGTTCTCCTGCGATCCGTGTCTGCCGAAGATGACGTTGACCTCCCTGTCAACGCGCGGGAAGGCTCCTCCTCCTCCCTCCTCCTGCTGTTGGGGTTGTCGTGGTTCTTCTGGTCCTCCTCGCGGCGGAGGAGGGGGTAGAGGTTGGAAGGGTCGGCCATGCCCAACGGAATGCTTGAAGTCCCGGCAGTTCCGAAGAGTGTGGCGCATGTCCTTGTGGTACGGGCACTGGGCGTCGAGGATGTCGTCCAGCATGCGCTCACCTCCGCGAGGTCCTCCCCGGGCGCGAGAGGCAGGTGGTCCGGCGGCGTGCACCTCCTCGCGCGGTCTCTTCTCCCAGCGTTTGTCATGTTGCTGGTTCGTGTCGCGTCGTGGTGCTGCCGGTGCGGGCTTTGTTCCTCCGATGAGGTCCTAGGCTCGCTCGTCGGCGGTGATGTAGAGGTCGGCTTCCCGGAACAGCTCCTCGGAGGTAGTTGGCGCCTTCTGTAGTATGGCTCGGACGAAAGCCGAGTCATTGGATCCTCTGTAGAAGTCCTCGATCACGGCCGCCTCCGTAACCTCAGGGATACGATTTCTCATGGTCTGGAACCTTTTGAGGTAGGATCGGAGAGTTTCATCCCCCCGGCGCTTGATGGATTTGAGGTCCCATGGTTGCGCCGGTTTGTCGGAGAGGGACTGAAAATTGGCAGTGAAGCGCCAACTGAAGTCGCTCCAGTCGTCGATGCAGTGTCGGGGTAGATGTCGCAGCCATTGCAGCGCATCTTGCCCAAGGACAATGGGTAAGTACGCGGTCATCACGTCTTCGGATGCTCCAGCGGCTCGAGCGGCGGTAGTGTAGACGGCCAGCCAGCCTCCTGGGTCCTGCTTAGGTTCATATTTATCGACATTGGATACCTTGAAGTTTGGGGGCCATTGAATGGCCCTAAGGCGTGGAGTGAGGGCTGACACTCCGCATGTGTCCTCCTGTCGTCGGTGATGATGTCTGTCCCAGGGAGGGGAGTAGTTGTTGTGGTTCCTCGACCGTCCCCGGGAAGTTCCACCAGTCGAGGCCGTCGTTGATTCGGTTCTAGTGGCTTGACTCTGAGTGGGGATGCCATGATCCCTGTCGTATTCCTCCCGGCGGCGTATCTCGTTCTCATGCCGTCGTTCGCGCGAAGCGTTGATAGAACTCCGTGCGTCCCGGCGACTGTTGATGGCGTGCCACAAATCGTTCGGCGGGTGAGCGAGAGGTAGAAGATGGTTGGCTGCCTGGGTGAGCAGGCGTCGATAGCCCTCGGCGTCTGGAGTCCGAGGGAGTCCGTCAGCTATCCGAGCTAGCACTCCTCCGACTTCACTCGGCGTATTCATGGCTCGGGCGAAGTCGGGGTTCAGGTTACGGCTGAGTAGTGGATTTTCTCGGCGTTGCCTCGCGTCTTGCTCGGCTTGTTCCTGAGCTCGTCGACGATCACGTCGTCGGGAGTTCCTTCGTTCCCTGAAGACGCATTCTTCCGGAGTTTCTCCCATCTCCGAGACCTTGTCTCGCGAGACGGGCTGCTCCGGATCCCGTTCTCTGGCTTGGTGATGTCTCCAGATGTTTCGGCGCCGATTTCTTCGTCGACGGGATTCCCGCTGAGGTGGTTCTTCCCCAGGTGCGGTCGGCTCGTCGTCAGAGATGGGAGGTGACTCCGCTCTTCCGATGAAGAGAACGTCGGGGTAGAATGACGTAGCCATCGCGGCGATCTTCTTTCGGAAAACTGAGGGTAATGCTTCCTCGGTATTTTCGGAGTTCGTTGGAGGAGGTTTCCTTCCCGGCGGATCTGTAGCGCGGTGTAGGATTCCCTTTTCGTCGGCTATGGATGAGATCGTACCAAAGCAGAACATGGATCCAGGACGGAAGGTGATCCTGCTGTTGATGGTGACGGCCATTGAGCTAGCTTAGATCATTGACACCCCCCTACCTGGCGCACCAGCTGTCGGTGTTTTGGGTCCGACCGCACATCCGGGGTTGCCCCTCAAGGTGTTTTTAGGAGTAGGACGGTGTCGACGACTGTAGCAAAATGGTTCGTGCCAATTGCACGAGGGACAGCGGACAATGTTTACAGGTTCGGGCCGCTTAGAGATGCATAACACCCTACGTCCTGATGAGTATGCTGGGTGAATGAGGTTACAAAAGAGCTCTCTGAATTGAGAATGCAGAGAGTTGAAGTGGGTGGCTAGGTAATAGAGTCGATTGATCTGAAGGGGTGCCCCTAGGCCTTATATATTCGACCGTGGGGCAATACATGTGGATATGATAACAACGTGCGCCTAAAAGATAGTGAACTGCTCGAGTCTATCTCCCTATGATTCTGCCGACCTATCCTCGCGTGGCCCCGTTGCATGAGAGCTTCAGCGTGGGAAAGTCGGATCTCTGTTGCGATCGCTCGCTCGACATTGTGGACCGTCCAGGTTTACGCCGATCCGGTCTCGTGTCAACCTGCTCTGCTGATTATTCTTCCCCAGGCCCACGAAAGAATGGCCTCACGATTTATTGGGCCCTTGGGCCTTTCGTGAGGTCTTTTACTCTTTTAGTGGACCCGGGGGATATCTGTCCCCCACAGGCTTAGCTAACCCTGGCGACATGGGATACACGACTTGTGGGTAAAGGGTACAACCTCTGCAGAGTGTAAAACTAGTATACTAGCCGAGCTCACGGTCAAGAGCAGCTTAGGACTCTCCGATGATTAAATTATGGAACTAAACTCAATTCGTCATTTGCATTTGCATGGGATTTGTTATTAATTTTGTTCTATTATTTTATTATGGTTTGGTATTCACTTACACTTAGTAATTGCTAATAAAATTTTAACCAACTTATAAAAGCAATGCTCAACTTTAACCTCTATTGTTGATCAGTCTTACACTTCATGAACTCCCCACCTTTGGTGAGTTCATGTCACATTATTCCCCACAACTTGTTGAGCGATGAACATGTGTGAGCTCACCCTTGCTGTCTCACATCCCCCCCCCCCACAGGTCAAGAACAGGTACCGCTAGATGGCGCATGGTGGATGTTGCGCTGTGTTCGTGAGAGGTCTAGGTCGTCGTCTCCCAGTTAACCTTCTGGCGCCAAGGATAGATTTTAGATCCTGTTACATTTATCTTTTATTTTGTAAGACTTCCGCTATGTAATAAATACTCTGAGTATATTGTGACATTTATCTCTACACTCTGTTATTATATATGTTGTCTTCTTTGGCGCATGTATGAGATGCACCTGGCTTTGTCCCTTAAAGCCCGGGGTGTTACAGAAGTGGTATCAGAGGAAATGTTGACTGTAGGATGAAACCTAGATAGAAATGGACAAACCCTTACCTACTTATCTTACTTTGGTTCATTCCATACTTACCTTATCTTGATCCTGTCTCACCTTTTGCTGTTCTACTCTGATTATTCTTACCTTTACTACTCTAAGACAAGATGGATTTCACACCTTGGAATCCTACAACTATGAACTTTTTCAGAGATAGGGAACCTAAGACGAAATTAAAATTATTTTCTCTATTAAAAATGTTGGTTGATTGTTCTGATGATAAATGCCTGATTTGCTTCTTTGATTGATTGAAACATTACAGTTGGGCATCTTAGCATGTACCACTATAAGGTAATGTATTAGCTTTAGTGGATTTATCACACACTAATCTACTTAGCTAATAAATCCCCCGCACTAACATTCCTCGTAATTACTCGCCTTGTCTACAATTCTTCCTTTCTTACCTTGTGTTTCTAACCCAGATGGGCTACCACTATAGTGTTAGAAGAGAGCACTATAGACGTGATCATTGGTATGTCATGGTTAAGAAAGGCAAAGGCAGTTTATACATTATGCTAAGTGAACCATAGAACTCATCAGTTCCAAAGGAGTAAGATTTGAAGTCGGAATTGCAGTAACTACCGCTACCAGACTAGCGACATTCTTAGTAGATGGGAAGTTTGTTGGTGACAGCATCCTTGTGGTTAGAGATTTTCTGGACGTCTTTCCAGAGGAGTTACCAGGGATGCCACCAAATAGGGAAGTTGAGTTCGCTATTGATCTCTTACCTGAGACTACTACTACTCCCAAACGGTCATACATGATGTATGTAGAAGAGTTAAAAGGACTTAAAAAGCAGTTAACAGAGTTACAAGAGGCTGAGTACATTCGTCCGAATTTTTCACCTTGAGGGAGCGCCAAATCTGTTTGTATAGAAGAAAGATGGATCGCAAAGGATGTGCGTGGATTATAGGTCCCTTAACGATGTCACTGTGAAGAACAAGTGTCCATTACCCCGCATTGAGGATTTATTTAATCGGATGAGTGGTGCAAGGGTATTCTCGAGGATTAATCTCCGATCGGGTTACCATCAAATGAAGATTTGGCCATCGGATATTCCCAAGACGGAATTCTCGACTCGATATGGATTATATGAGTTCACCGTTATGTCATTTGGATTAACTAATGCACCAGCTTATTTTATGAACTTGATGAATAAGGTGTTTATGGAGTATTTGGACAGATTCGTCGTGGTATTCATCGACGATATCCTTATTTATTCCAAGAGTGATAGCGATCATGAGGAACATCTGAGATTGGTGCTACAAAAGCTACGAGATAATCAACTCTATGTCAAGTACAGTAAATGCGAGTTCTGGATTGACGAGGTGTCATTCCTTGGACATATCATTTCTAATGGAGGGATATTAGTGGATCCTGCTAAGGTTAAAGAGATAATGGAGTGGAGAGTACCCACTATAGCTACAGAGATTCAGAGTTTCTTAGGACTAGCAGGATATTATCGGAGATTTATTGAAGGATTTTCTAAGATTGCTAAGCCTATGACCTCACTTTTGGAGAAGGAAAGAGAGTGTAAGTGGGATGAGAAGTACCAAGATAGCTTTGATCAACTAAAGAAGAGGTTGATGTCACCACCAGTGTTGGTTATGCCAGATCTACATAAGGGATTTGATATTTATTGTGATGCATGTGGCCAAGGCTTGGGATCTGTGCTCATGCAAGAAGGACATGTGATTGCCTACGCGTCTCGTCAATCGCGGAAACACGAATTGAACTACCCCACTCATGACTTAGAACTGGCAGTCATTGTGCATGCACTTAAGATATGGAGACATTATATCTTGGGAACCAAGTGCCAAGTGCACACGCATCATAAGAGTTTGGAGTATATATTCACTCAGAAGGATCTCAACCTTAGGCAACGTCGTTGGTTGGAGCTTATTAAGGATTATGATTTGGAGACTCACTATCACCTGGGCAAGGCAAATTTGGTTACAGATGCCTTGAGTCGAAAGGAGCATGTTCATTCAGCTGTTGTTGCCCAGCTACCCGATGAGATTGTTGAGGATTTCAGGAGACTTAACCTGGGGATAGTTGCTCATACTGCAGGAGTTATTATTGATGTGGAACCTACTTTGGAGCAAGAAATCCACAAAGGACAAATTGGTGATGCTAAAATACAAGAGATTAAGGATCTGAGTACCGAGGTCGAGGTTCGGAATTCACGGAAGATGAGCAAGGCATGGTATGGTTCAATGATCGGATATGTGTTCCGGAGATTGAAAGCCTTCGTGAGACTATTTTAAAAGAAGCCCATGACTCGGATAATTCCATCCATCCTGGTAGCACCAAGATATATCAGGATTTGAAGCAAAAATACTGGTGGTATGGATTGAAGAAAGATGTGGCTGCACATGTGGCTATGTGCGATGTGTGTCAAAGAGTTAAGGCTAAACACCAGAGGCCAGCTGGACTATTGCACCCACTGAAGATACCCGAGTGGAAGTAAGAAGAGATTGATATGGATTCCATTACTGGATTGCCTTGCACCCAGAAAGGATATGACTATATATGGGTAATTGTGGATAGATTGACCAAAGTGGCTCATTTCATTCCAGTCAAGACTACTTATAAGGTATCTCAATTGGCAGAGTTATATATGGCTCGGATTGTGTCTCTACATGGTGTACCGAAGAAGATCATTTTGGATAGAGGATCACAGTTTACCCTCAGATTTTGGAAAAGTTTTCATGAGAATATGGATTCGAAGTTGAATTTTGGTTCGGCCTACCATCCTCAGACTGATGGACAGACTAAAAGGACTAATCCAGTATTGGAATACATGTTGAGAGCTTGTACCCTTCAGCATGGTAGTAGTTGGGACAAGAGTCTACCTTATGCTGAGTTCTCATATAATAATAGTTACCAGGCCAGTCTGAAGATGTTACCGTTCGAGACTCTGTATGGCAGGAAATGCAGGACTCCTCTATATTGGGATAAGACTAGAGGAAGACAGTTCTTTGGGCCTGAACTTATTCAAGAGGTAAAAGAGCTACGCTGATAATAGAACAAGACCATTGGAGTTTGAGGAAGGAAATCATGTGTACCTCAAGGTGTCACCACTTCGTGGAATGAAGAGATTTAAAGTCAAGGACAAATTGTCCCCTCGTTCTATTGGACCATTCAGAGTTTTTAGGCGAGTTGGAGAGATGGCCTATCAACTCGAGCTACCTGATAATCTATCTGATGTGCATAATGTATTTCATGTGTCTCAACTTAAGAAGTGTCTCTGTGTCCCTGAGGAACAGTTACCAATGGAAGAGCTCAGTGTTCGAGGTGATTTAACTTACACGGAGTATCCTATCAAGATTCTGGATACATTGACTCGAGTTACAAGAAATAAGGTGATAAAGATGTGCAAAGTGCAATGGAGTCACCATGAAGAAGATGAAGCTACTTGGGAGAGAGAAGAGGAGCTTCGCATAGATTTTCCCCATCTTTTCCCTAGTCCTTCATAAATCTCGAGGACGAGATTCTTTTTAAGGGGGGTAGGATTTGTAATACCCAAATTTATAAATCATATGAAAAAGAATTCCTATTTATTTGAGTGAATACTCCTACATCAATATTATATTTAGAAGCAGTTACTAAAGTAAGTACTAAATAAATAGGAAAAAGGCACTTTGCATCCATGCCAAGATTTTGATTTGTGCATCTAACTCAAGCTTTTATTTTAGTATGAGTTTGAAATCTAGAAATAGAAATCCAAAAAGAATTGAAAAGGAAAATAAAAATAAAAGAAATTAGAGAATTGGGATCATTAGGCCGTTTTTCCTTCATGGCCTAGTATCTTCTCCGCTGCCCTTCTTCCGCCTAGCCATGCACACAGAAACCACTCCTAGAGCCACGACTACAGGGCCGTGCGCATGCACATGCACATGCACGTCGAGCTGGTAGTGCGCTGCTTGTGCAGTTGTGCCCAACTAAGGGGGTGTTTGGTTTCTAGGGACTAATGTTTAGTCCCTTCATTTTATTCCTTTTTAGTGTATAAATGGCTAAATATAGAAACTAAAATAAAGTTTTAGTTTCTATATTTGGTAATTTTGGAACTAAAATGGAATAAAATCTAGGGACTAAACATTAGTCCCTAGAAACCAAACACCCCCTAACAGCGCGTAACAAACTTGCTTCCTGCTCGGCCTCTCCCTCCGTTGCATGTGGACCGGCCATTTTGCATGTCAGCATGTGGATACGGAGGTCAGCACCGCCTCCATTGTAACAACCGCATGCAGATCCTAGAGCCAGAACTATAACTACCTGCGACCCATATCTTCCTTCTCTCAGAGTTAGTTCGGGACGCGCACGTAACCACCTCCTAGATTCCTGGATGAATACAACAGCCGAGCCATCTAGCTAAGGCTAATCCTCTCCACTGGAGTATAAAACCCAAAGCCACCGCATCCTGTTCCAGAAAACCAAAAGCATCGTGAGCAGCCAAGCACCTCACCCAATACCACAGATACCCAGCGGGCATCTTCCTACACCTGCCATGGTTGCTACTTCCCTGTTCATTTCCCCTGCATCGTGCTGGGCTCGCAGGGACATGGGGCCACCGCACAGGGCCTCGTCTGCGTAGGCATGCCCGCCTGGTTGCGGTGCGCCCAAGCCATAGCCGGTGATGAGCAAGCTCATCCGCCCGAGGCCAGAATACTTCATCAATTCGACGCCGGTGAGTTGTTCTATTTGGTGTCCTACTGGTTCGATGAGTCGCGATGCGCAGGGTAGTATTTGCTTGTGCGGGTGTGCCACTAGAACCTGCGTGGGGATGCCCAGCGCTAGTCTCCATCGTAGGTCACGGCGCCGCTGTGGCTAGCTGCCTCAAGTGGACGTTGGGTGGAAGATGATGCCTACGTCGTTAATTAGCAATTGTGCAGCCAAGATTAGACCAAAGGGTAATGATGTGTGAGTCGTAGATAAAAACTCCAGCGGCTGGGATCTGAACCATGATACCGGTTCGGTGGGGTGGCCAACGCTGTTAGATTCGGATCCAGCGGCCGTGTGATGATCCAGGTATTTGAAAATTCGGGGCGTCCCTCAGAAATCCGATGGCCATGGTTTTATGGCAAGTCCATCTAATCTACACCGTTGGTTGGCAATCCTACAACTTTGGGTGAACCGTACCCCTTCGCCCAGACGTTTTAACAAAACAGACCCTGCATTTGTTTTATATAGAACCCACCGTCCTCGACTGTAGTGTTATAAGTCTTAGGAAACTTTACACCGATAACCCTGCACTTCCCTGTTTTCATGCGCCCAGTCCAGGAATTAAATAAAACCGGAAAAATAGATTTAGAAATTGATTTTGAGTATAAAAATAATTGTAAAACTTGGGCAATTCATAGAAAATTCATATTAAGTCCAAATTGATCCATTCCAGTTTCTAAATTTTTGTAATTTTATTCTCTATCACTTAGAGTCCCTGTTTTGTCATGAAAACAGTAAGAAAATTAATCTCTCATTTAATACTATTTCAAGCACATAAAACCATCAGAAATTCATAATTTAAAATATATAACTCCAAATTGATTCATTCCGGTGGCATTTATTTTGTTTAAATATTGCTTATCACCTGGTATCTTTGTCTAACCATGAAACTTGATTTAAAATTATCCACATAAATAACTCTATTCTAGGCATTAAATAACTTCAGAAAATCATAACTTAATAACTCTAACTCTGATTTTAGTGGTTTTCGAACCCGCGATCTCGTAGCGACGTGTAGATTATTATTATTCAGTTTGTTCTTATGTTTGGTGTGATGTTAATTTTATCTATACCATGTTTGTTTGTATTGCTATGACTAGCAGCGAGGTTACGAGTCACCTAAAGATCACCCTGGTAACTGGAATCTCAAGTGCCAGGCAAGTTGTGCCCTTGATTCACTTTTGTTACCTAATAATGTTCTTTATAATCATTTACCATGCATAGGTTTAATTTTGATGGGACCCAATAGGTCACCCTAGTCTGTTTATCCTGTTTACCTTGTTTACCCCTGAATCATATGGGTAGTTATGCTATTGCTCTATACGGCTCTGGGATTATTACTTCATTATATCCATGTTCCAATTGTTTATGTTATTCTACTTATGTTCATGTCAAGATCATCTTTAATGTTAATTGGAACATGGAGCTTAACTTGAGAAACACGTGCCACCACAAGGGAGGAATGGGACCCCTTGGCTAACTAATTAGGAAAGCTAGTGGAAGACTACCTTACCCGAAAGGGGCAAGGGCATTAGGGTAGTTGCATGCAAGGAGGTTCTCGGGTTGATTTTGCTGCGATGGCGGTCAGATGGGGGATTCTTGCAAGTGCTCTTCCCATAAACTGTAGCGGGTTTTCGGAAGCTAGTGGAACTTTGTAAAGGCCTCGTAGTGGATCCCTAGCCATTCACCTCGGTAGTGTCTAAGGGCTTAGCTAACCCTGGCGACATGGGATACACGACTTGTGGGTAAAGGGTACAACCTCTGCAGAGTGTAAAACTGCTATACTAGCCGAGCTCACGGTCAAGAGCAGCTCAGGACTCTCCGATGATTAAATTATGGAACCTAAACTCAATTTGTCATTTGCATTTGCATGGGATTTGTTATTAATTTTGTTCTATTATTTTATTATGGTTTGGTATTCACTTACACTTAGTAACTGCTAATAAAATTTTGACCAACTTATAAAAGCAATGCTCAGCTTTAACCTCTATTGTTGATCAGCCTTACACTTCATGAACTCCCCACCTTTGGTGAGTTCATGTCACATTATTCCCCACAACTTGTTGAGCAATGAACATGTGTGAGCTCACCCTTGCTGTCTCACACCCCCCCATAGGTCAAGAACAGGTACCGCTGGATGGCGCATGGTGGATGTTGCGCTGTGTTCGTGAGAGGTCTAGGTCGTCGTCTCCCAGTTAACTTTCTGGCGCCAAGGATAGATTTTAGATCCTGTTATATTTATCTTTTATTTTGTAAGACTTCCTCTATGTAATAAATACTCTGATTATATTGTGACATTTATCTCTACACTTTGTTATTATATATGTTGTCTTCTTTGGCGCATGTATGAGATGCACCTGGCTTTGTCCCTTAAAGCCCGGGGTGTTACAAAGACAGGGTTTGTAGCGCATGTCAAGCAGGAAAGCAAGTTGGTACCCATCATCCACACAAAAACGTCATGACAACGGACAGGCCACTGGAGCTACTCCAAATGGATTTATTCGGCCCGATTGCTTACATAAGCATCGGCGGGAGTTTAGTAGGATCATGATTCAAAAATTCAAGATGTCTATGATGGGGGAGTTAAAGTATTTCCTAGGATTTCAAGTCAAGCAACTCCAAGAGGGCACCTTCATCAGCCAAACCAAGTACATTCAAGATATACTTACCAAGTTTGGAATGAAGGATGCCAAGCCCATCAAGACACCCATGGGAACTAATGGGCATCTCGACCTCGACACGGGAGGTAAATCTGTAGATCAAAAGGTATACCGATCGATGATAGGATCTTTACTCTATTTATGTGCATCTCGACCGGATATTATGCTTTCCATATGCATGTGTGCAAGGTTCCAAGCCAATCCTAAGGAAGTTCAACTTAAGGCCATGAAAAGAATCATGAGATATTTAGTTTATACACCTAAGTTTGGTCTTTGGTACCCCAAGGGATCCACTTTTGATTTAATGGGATATTCAGATGCTGATTGGGCAGGGTGTAAAATTGATAAGAAGAGCATATGAGGGACTTGTCAGTTTCTGGGAAGATCCCTGGTGTCTTGGGCTTCAAAGAAACAAAACTCAGTAGCTCTTTCTACCGCCAAAGCCGAGTACATTGCCGCAGGCCATTGCTGTGCGCAATTACTTTGGATGAGGCAAACCCTCTGGGACTATGGCTACAAATTGAGCAAAGTCCATCTCCTATGTGATAATGACAGTGCAATCCCGCATGGCGAGTCATTTTTTATCCTCTTGCAGAGCTCACTGATCTGTTAGAATTATTCAAAATGCTCTATTAACTACTGTCGGTACCCTGGAATAGGGGTACCCCTTACTACAGCATGAAGTCGCGGTGCCCACGCGGCTATCTCTAGTCGCGAGGTGAACAGCCCCTGACTCCACCACGTGGATGGCTCTAGGGTCGTAACATGACCCGAGAAGACGATATACCCCAAGATGCCAACAGTGGGTCTGGACCCCCATGGGAAAGTGCCGGACCCCTGTACATGTAGACCGGACCTCCGGGCATGGTCTAGGACCCCTCGAGTGCGACCCAGACCCCTAGGACGGGTCCCGGACCCTCTGTGTGGGGTCCGAACTACCCACAGCCGGGTCCCGGGACTCCGGGGCAGAGAATACCCAGGCCTTGCTCAGGCAGGGGTCTAGTGCCGACACGTGTCCAGGGCAGCCTGGTGCGGACCTGTCCGCATAACGCAACTGCTCCTCCCCCAGGCGGAGACCCGATGCTGCCACGTTGCCTACCGCGCGTGATGTGAGCCAGCGGGCGGAGCCTGATGTAAGGCCTCCGAGTTGCGCGGCCCCTGCATTTATTGCAGATAAGGCATGCCGCCTAACAGGCGATGTGCCGCCTCGGCATTTATTGAGTCCTGCCCACTCTGCTGTCAGGCGGCGACCTGTCCACTCTACTGGCAAGCTGTGTGCCGCATCAGCATTTAATGAGACCTGTCCATATCGCTGGCAGGCAGCATGCCTATCCATTCTGATGGCAGGCGATACGCCCATGCTGCCGCATGCACTATGTTCATCATCACTCGTACGTTGCCAGGGAAGCTTCTGCTACACACCAAGGCTACACAGACCACGGAAACCAGGACGCAGTAAGATTACACTAGCGACTAACATTAGTTGATCCAAGTATTACATCCGTTATGTTCCTGGGCCCATATGTCGGGGCTCACACCCTTGTACGTGTCCCCCTTGGACTATAAAAGGGAGGGCACACTACGTTACAAGGGATGCTCATTCAGACTCAAGCCATCCTAGACACAACTCAAGCTCACGAGCAATACAACACACAGTGGAGTAGGGTATTACGCTCCGGTGGCCCGAACCACTCTAAACTCTTGCGTGTTCTTGCGTGTTCATCCCGAATCCATCTAACAGGCAAAACGCTTAGGCCCCCTCCTCATCTTAGGATTTAGGGCGGGTGCATTCCGCCACCCGGCCGGAGATTTCCTCTCCAACATTTAGCGCGCCAGGTAGGGGGCTTGGCATTAGGTTTTTTGCTTGTTTTCTTGCTTAGCATGATGGTGCAAATCGTTGAGCACCTCGCCAAGACTTCAAAGGACTTCCTGGTGGAGGAAGAAGCTGCATCTTCCACGCCACGAGTGTCCAATCGCCCTGCGTCTGGGGCAGCTGCTGGGCATGCAGCGCGGCAGCACACGCCTGCATAGGCGTCCCGGACTCCAACAAGGGCAGCGCCTGGGGCGTTGTCAGCAGCCAGAGAGTTGCTGCGCCACCCTCCTAGCTCCACGGCCTCGCCGGGGGCCATGAAGCAGTGGCGTGATGATGTCGACCGGCTGCTCGGCATGGCGCATTCTAGCTCGACCAGATGCAGGTCTCGATCATCCCGGCGCTATCATGAGGCGACGGCGTCTGTGCGCTCACCCTCGATGAGGGGTGCACAGACCGACGACCTCCGGGCAGAGCTCAACCACAGGCGTGCGGGAGAGGATGCCCGGATCTCTCTGGAGAGGGCGTGGGAGCGCCGGCAAAACTTCGAGGGTCACAAAGACGCTCGAGTCTCTCTAGAGAGGGCACGAGAGCGTCGACAGAATGTCAAGGGTCGCAACCTCGACCAAGACTACGCTGCAGTCGCACCGCAGACTCCAAGGGTCGCCCGGATCCAAGCGGGTGTCCCATTGGCCAGTGTGGGCTGCGCCGCACTCGCGGACCATCTCCGCGCGGCGACCTGGCCATCCAAGTTCCAGCCACACCTGCCGGAGAAGTATGACAGTACATCCAATCCGTCGGAATTCTTGTAGGTTTATGTCATCGCCATCATGGCAGCAGGTGGAGACACCACCGTGATGGCAACATACTTCCATGATGCCTTGTCTGGGCCGGCCCGAACTTGGCTCATGAACCTTGCCCTAGGATCGGTCTACTCTTGGGAAGAGCTTTGTGCGCGGTTCACAGCGAACTTCGCCAGCGCTTACCAACAGCATGGTGTGGAGGCCCACCTCCACGCAGTGAGGCAGGAGCCCGAGGAAACTCTCCGGACGTTCATCTCCTGCTTCACCAAGGTACGAGGCACCATACCTCGTATTTTAGATGCTTCCATCATCACTGCTTTCCGCCAGGGAGTACATGATGAAAAGATGTTGGAGAAGTTAGCCATGCACGACGTGGAGACTGTCACCACACTCTTCGCTCTGGCCGACAAGTGCGCTAGAGCCGCCGAGGGCCGTGCATGGCACTCGGCGCCACAGACCGGGGCTACCCAGACGGGTGGCTTGGGTACCGTCGCTCGGGACGGCAAAAAGAAGAAAAAGAACCGCGGCCATGACAAGTCGTCGTCTGCCGCTCTGGTCGTAGCAGCTACGGCTGGGGGTCAGAGCGAGCGCAACAAGCACCCACGGCCGCAGAGGGGTAACATCGGCTCATGCCCTGTACACCCCAACAGTCGCCATAATGCCACAGAATGTTGCGAGATCATCGAGCTCGCGAAGCGCGTCAGCGAGCGGCGCGAGCAGACCTCCAGGGATGGCTCCCCTCCTCGCCGCTGGCCTGGCAAGGAAAGGGTAGATAGCAGCAAGGTGGCCGCGGGAGAACCGGACCTCGGGTATCAGTCACCTGAGGGGGTCCTGAAGGATGTTTTCACCGGAGACTCCAACTCCAGTGACGACAAATAGACAGGCCACTAGGGGACCCCGTACTCTCTGGTCTATGGGGCCGAAGCCTACCTTCACCCAGAAACCCTTCTGGACTCCCCATGGGTCCAGCCTTTTGATAAGTCTGTGCAGGGGCGGCCGCAGCGTGAGGACATGGACTCCATCAACGAACGCAGATAGCAGGCTGTGATCCGAAGTGCATGTTGCGACCAGGCGCCCAGGTGCTACCGCCAGCGGTCCGTGCACAAGTAGGGAGCTCTGGGTCAAGACCTAGTCCCACGGTGAGTACCGAACCAAGAAGGGGTCCGCAAACTCTCCCCCAGTCGGGAAGGACCCTTCAAGGTGAGGGAAGTATGCCGACCTGGGTGTATTCGTCTTGCCGCAACAGAAGGAGAACCTCTTCCCAGCCCCTGGAACATGGAGCATCTCCGTAAGTTCTGCCCAATAGGAACACGTCTAAGGGGTTAAGTTTTTCTTCTTTTGTAATTAGGTTATGCATATGTGTACGCCAGCCTAGTGAGGTCTGCCCACATAAAACCGACCTATTGGTCTGCACACATGCATGTAAGGTTATAAAGAAAAGAATTACCCCCTCAGATGTGCTTTTATGATAGTCTTATCCTCCTGCTCCACTGTTTTATCCTGCAGTTTCCGAATATTATTTTTTATCTAACCCACCCATACAGCTCCCATCCCTGCTGATATGACGACATCCGAATTGAGTAGCCAAGCTTGTAGTTTAGGACCCCTCTACGAAGGCAGGGGGTCCGGTAGTCTGGGGGTCGGTTCTAAAGAACGGGAGCTCGTTCCATGGGGTGGTTCGGGGCTGTGTAGCCGCTTAGCCCGATTCCGTACCCTAAGCCTGCACACTCCACCACTCTGTGACGGGTACCCTAGTATTTGGAGCTATGGCCCTGTGGATCCGACAATCTAGGGTCCGGTTCTAGAGAATGGACACTTGTCTCCTAGGGTAGTCTGGAGCCGTGTAACCGCTTAGCCTGGTCCCGTACCATAAGCCTACGCGCTCCACCTCTCTGCGACGAGTGTCCTAGTATCTGGCACCATGGTCTAGGGGGTCCGGACACACAACTTGGCTTCCTAGGCTAAGTTCTGCAGGTCCTGTGCATGTACCAAAGGATGGCTAATATCAGACGGTGGGTTCTATGGGTGTGCTACTAACGCTCCCTGGCTGAAGCTGTGTACAGGTCCAGGTCCCAGTCGAGGCTTCCTCCTGGGGGCTGTTGCTAACTCTTTTAGGTATGCTGGTATCTAGCCTCGACACGTCGAGCCTACATCCCAGGGGGGCCTGGTACCAGGAAGGAGTCGGTAACGCCACACACAATAGGGACAAATAGCATACAGATAAGGTGCTAATATTGCTCGATAAGTAGTACTCCAAAGTATCTTACAAAAGCAAAGTTATTACATCCGCTTTCAAGTGGAACCCTAGCTCCATTCCTACAGGTACGAACTACTCAGCACTAGCAGGGTCACGCCGAAAGCGCACGGCCACCGTCTTCATGGCGTCCTATACGACCTTCCGGGCGGCTTGCCGGTGGCGGTGGCCTCCTCAACACATGTGCCGAGGCAAAGGAGCCCTCATCGTTGGAGGCGACGTCAGGCCATTAAAGCCAAAGAGTTAGAAACGTGGCGGCACGCGACGCCCAGCAGCCTGGCCGCTGAAATGGAGCCGGAGCTCGACCAGTTCATGGAGGCATGCCACGAGGCCGCTGCAGGAGGCAATGAAGTCCATGCGGAAGATGGAGCCGTAGCTTAGCTCGCTTTTCACCTCCGCAAGGCTGATGAACATCCTTGAAACGGAGCACTGGTGGAAGAGCGCCACCTCCCACGAGGCTGTGCTCCTCCAGCAACAGCAAGAAGAAAGGTGAGATCGACAGCGCCAACCCGCAGGGGAGGTTGGAGACGAAGAGCATGAACTCCTAGGCGGCGAGATCGCCGTGGGAAGAGGCACCGACATGGATCCTTCCGGCGAACACTAGTGCACCCCATCCGAGCAGGTTACACACCAAGTTGAGTGCCACCTCGGGCTGGAAGCACTCGGGAGGGTCTAGCAAGGCCATGGCGGCTACGGTGGCAGAAGAGCACAGAGAACTCGAGGGCGAAAGGGCGCTGGGAGTGATGAGAATGACTACCGCACTTGGGGGAATCCCTTTTTAAGAAAGATTCCTCCGCTGACGCCCCGAGACACCACAGAAGATCTCGCCCGACGCACACCAAGGTGACCCAGCCTCTAACACGGGGGCCCAGGCCCACGAGTCATACTCCTTGGGCGTCGATCTCCGTGTGCGAAGAAGGTGAATCGCCGCGGGAGGAGCAAGCCACCGCCCATGATGGTGCGCCTCTTCATCTCCACCGAGACCAACTGCCCAGCCTCTAACACGAGGGCCCGGGCCCATGAGTCATACTCCTTGGGCATCGGTCTCCGTGTGCGAAGGCAAATCGCCGCGGGAGGAGCAAGCCACCGCCCACGATGGTGCGCCTCTTCATCTCCACCGAGACCAACTGCCCAGTCTCTGGCACGGGGGCCCGGGCCCACGAGTCATCTTCCTTGGGCGCCAGTTCCTGGGTGCAGAGAAGTCGTACCGCCGCTCATGCCAGTAATACGCCTCCTCGAGTCAGCCACAGAAGACAGAGAAGGTGAAATTTTATCTAAAGCAGCGGTATCGAGGCGTCTCGCACGTGGGCCAGCGAAACCATCAAGTATGGGGGCCATGGGTCAAGTCGGCAGCGACGATAGACACGATGGTTGATGTGACCGATGGCAGACTGACAGCGCATGCACGCTGATTTAATACGGCACGCGCTGAGGTGGCGCCCCAGTCACCGGTCATACTATGCTGACACAAGGTACAAGTTTTGGCCCCACCTGCAGGCTCGCATCCTCCCCCGAGGTGGGCCCAGGGCCACTGTCGGTACCCTGGAACAGGGGTACCCCTTACTATAGCATAAAGCCGCAGTGCCCACGCAGCTATCTCTAGTCGCGAGGTGAACAACCCCCGACTCCACCACGTGGACGGCTCCGAGGTCGCAACGTGGCCAGAGAAGACGATATACCCCAAGATGCTAACAGTGGGTCTGGACCCCCATGGGAAAGTGTCGGACCCCTGTACATGTAGATCGGACCTCCAGGCAAGGTCCAGGACCCCCGCGAGTGCGACCCGGACCCCTAGGACGGGTCCTGGACCCCTCTGTGTGGGGTCCGGACTACCCACAGCCGGGGTCCCGGGACTCTAGGGCAGAGAATACCCAGGCCTTGTTCAGGCAGGGGTCTGGTGCCAACACGTGTCTAGGGCAGCCTGTGTCACACCTGGGCTTTAAGGGACAAAGTCGGGTGCATCTCATACATGCGCCAAAGAAGACAACATATATAATAACAGAGTGTATAGAGATAAATGTCAAAATATAATCAGAGTACTTATTACATAGCGGAAGTCTTCCAAAATAAAAGATAAATATAACAGGATCTAGAATCCATCCTTGGCGCCAGAAAGTCAACTGGGAGACGACGACCTAGACCTCTCACGAACACAGCGCAACATCCACCATGCGCCTCATCCAGTGGTACCTGCTCTTGACCTGTGGGGGGTGTGAGACAGCAAGGGTGAGCTCACACATGTTCATCGCTCAACAAGTTGTGGGGAATAATGTGGCATGAACTCGCCAAAGGTGGGATTCATGTGATGTGTAAGGCTTATTAAAGAGAATGGTTAAAGCTGAGCATTGCTTTTAAAGTTGGTCAAAATTTTATTAGCAATTACTAGATGTAAGTAAATACCAAACCATAATAATAATAGAACAAAATTAATAACAAATCCCATGCAAATGCATATGACAAATTGAGTTTAAGTTCCATAAATTAATCATCAGAGAGTCCTGAGCTGCTCATGACCGTGAGCTCGGCTAGTATACCAGTTTTACACTCTGCAGAGGTTGTACCCTTTACCCACAAGTCGTGTATCCCATGTCGCCAGGGTTAGCTAGGCCCTTAGACACTACCGAGGTGAATGGCTAGGGATCCACTACGAGGCCTTTACAAAGTTCCACTAGCTTCCGAAAACCCGCTACAGTTTATGGGAAGAGCACTTGCAAGAATCCCTCGTCTGACCGCCATCGCGGCAAAATCAACCCGAGAACCTCCTTGCATGCAACTCCCCTACTGCCCTTACCCCTTTCGGGTAAGGTAGTCTTCCACTAGCTTTCCTAATTAGTTAGCCAAGGGGTCCCATTCCTCCCTTGTGGTGGCACGTGTTTCTCAAGTTAAGCTCCATGTTCCAATTAAAAATAATATAATGACCTTGTCATGAACATAAATAAATAACATAATAACTAGAACATGGATGTAATAAATGATTATCCCAAAACCATATAAAGCAATAGCAAACTACCCAAGTGATTCAGGGGTAAACAAGGTAATAAGATAAACAATCTAGGGTGACCTATCTGGTCCCATCAATACTAAACCTATGCATGGTAAATGATTATAAAGAACATTATTGGATAACAAAAGTGAATCAAGGGCACAACTTGCCTGACACTTGAGATTCCAGGTACCAACTTGCTTTTCAGATGACACGTGTCCTCGCGCTAGTCGTAGCAATACAAACAAACATGGTATAGACAAAATTAACATCACACCAAATATAAGTACAAACTGAATAATAATGATCTATGCGAAGCTACAAAATCGTGGGATCAAGATCTACTAAGATCGGAGTCGGTTAAGGAGTTATGATTTATGGAATATCTACGTGATCAAAATATTAAACTTATATTATAAATTGGTTAGTACATATCACATGAGAGATTATTTCATAAATAATTATCTCAACTTTAATTTAAGTTATAAATTAACCATAGATCATATTCTAGTAGTTTATAAACAGTTTAACCAGACTAACCCACATTAGTTAACTACAATATAATATTAAAATAATAAGACATGGTATAATAAATGTTGTTGTATAGTAAATATTTATACGGGACTAACGCGACTTGAACGGATCAAATCAGAATTAAAATGAAGAAGTTATGAATTTATGAAGTTTTAAGTGTTGGATAACATATTAATTAGGATATTAATTTTAATACGGCTTTCATGTCAAAACAGTGGCACTAATTGATAAACAACAATATTACAAAATCATAGGAATTGAAACGAACTGAAAAGGAGCTAAAATGAATTTTATATGAATTTTACAAGTTCTAGGATTATTTTTACACTTAAAAATTCATTTCTTAAATAGATTCGCTCATTTATTATCTGTCTGGACTACGTGCCAAATAAAAAAACTCAGGGGCCACAACGCAAAGTTCCCCAGACTCAGCGAACAGTGAGCGAGGACGACGGGTTGATTAGCTATTTTATCAGGGGCTCTTATGCTATTCTGTCATGGCGAAAGGGTATCGTGATCTCAGTGTCGTCCGATCCGGAAACTAGGGCTGAGATTAAATCCGATCGCGACCGAAGGGTACGCAATCATGACCCTCGGATCAAAGATCCACGGCCAGAAATCCCTCTCTTACCCTAAACTGCTCTATCCCTGGGATCCAAAAATCACGGTCCAGATCAAATCCTCGAAACGGCATGTTGGATCCTCTAATCTGTGCCATCAATCACCAGATCAACGCCCCAGCACCTTCGCTAGAGTCTGCTATCCGCGCACAGCGATGCCGCCGTTGCCTCACGGTGAGAGTTCATCGGCGACAAGCAATCGATCCAATCCCCACACTAAATTCTAAAAGGTTTACAGCTACACGTGAACAACTACACTGCGAAAATGATGAAGGCACTGCATACCGTGTTCCGCCTCGGTGGAGGTCCCGCCACGGTGTAGCGCGGGTGGACGGCAATGGAGTTGCTTCGGCGAGCAATTCAGGTGGCTCTGGTAGAAATTCCCAGGTGGCACGGCCATGACCTCTTTCCCCCAGGCCCGAGGAAGCCGCTGGCACGGTACCAAAGGCTTGGATGACGACGGTGCTGAGCATCCACGCGGCGGCTTCTTTCCTCCTCCTGGTGTTCTCTCTCCTATCTAACTCTCGCTTGCGCTCGGGCTTGATTCACCAGTACGCGGCTATGCGTACGCACTCGTCGGAAAGGGAGGGGTGCACAGGAGGCTCGCCATGGGGAATAGGGAGGTCAGGTCGAGTAGAGGACGAGGGAGTCGCGAGTGTAGGAAGGAGCACGGCGCAGCTTTTATCTACGAAGTCACGGACTCCCGAGTCGAACGCCGAGGATCTCGCGATAGTGGTTGAACTCCTCCGCCCACGGAACTCGCGATGCTCGCCGCCAACGCTGGAGAGAAGACCGCTTCCTACTTCTGGTAAACCGGACCCACAGGTTCATCCCCACCCGCGCGCATCAAGGGGAAGCTAATTCGGAGAAATCGCACGACCGCGACATGCCCGGCGGCTATGGATTCGGCACGAAGGAGATGGAGCCGCCAGGTGGGACCCCCGCGATAGAGACACAAGGCCAAGCACGCTGGATGTAGGCCGAGTGACTGCCCAGTAGGGCCCATGTGCAAGTGAGAGGGATTAGGGATGGTGGGAAGAAGTGGGCTGCGTGAGAAACTAGTGGGCCGACTGAATTCTTTTCCTTTTCCTTTTACATTTTCCTTTCTCTTTTCTTTTTAGATTTCTCAAGTTCAAATTTTAAATTCTAGTTTGAATTCAAACTTGTGACCAATTTATCCTTAGATATATTGTGACATGACAAGTTCTAATTTGGAGATATATTTATATTTTTATATCACATAATATTTGTTTGCTTTTCTTTTCTAAATTCTGGAATTCCTTTTTATATTCAAGTTCCACTTTGGGATTTTAATATTTTCTTTTCTTATGATTTCTTATATTGTCACAAGATGCACACAAAAATAAAAACCAGCATGGTGCATATTTTTAGTGGCATATATCTTATTAATTATGTTTTTTAGCAAGGTGTTCACATGTGATGATACATAAAGGTAAAACTCACACATATAAATAAAGGAAATATTTTTTCTCCTTTATATTCTCTCTACAAATTGGGTATTACAAACCCTACCCCCTTAAAAATAATCTCGTCCTCGAGATTTAAGAAGATCTAGGGAAAATATGGGGAAAATCTATGCGAAGCTCTTCTTCTCTTTCCCAAGTAGCTTCATCTTCTCAAAATTTTATTAGCAATTACTAGATGTAAGTAAATACCAAACCATAATAATAATAGAACAAAATTAATAACAAATCTCATGCAAATGCATATGACAAATTGAGTTTAAGTTCCATAAATTAATCATCAGAGAGTCCTGAGCTGCTCATGACCGTGAGCTCGGCTAGTATACCAGTTTTACACTCTGCAGAGGTTGTACCCTTTACCCACAAGTCGTGTATCCCATGTCGCCAGGGTTAGCTAGGCCCTTAGACACTACCGAGGTGAATGGCTAGGGATCCACTACGAGGCCTTTACAAAGTTCCACTAGCTTCCGAAAACCCGCTACAGTTTATGGGAAGAGCACTCAAGAATCCCTCGTCTCACCGCCATCGCAGCAACATCAACCCGAGAACCTCCTTGCATGAAACTCCCCTACTGCCCTTGCCCCTTTCGGGTAAGGTAGTCTTCCACTAGCTTTCCTAATTAGTTAGCCAAGGGGTCCCATTCCTCCCTTGTGGTGGTACGTGTTTCTCAAGTTAAGCTCCATGTTCCCATTTAACAATAATATAATGACCTTGTCATGAACATAAATAAATAACATAATAACTGGAACATGGATATAATAAATGATTATCCCAAAACCATATAAAGCAATAGCAAACTACCCAAGTGATTCAGGGGTAAACAAGGTAATAAGATAAACAATCTAGGGTGACCTATCGGTTCCCATCAATATTAAACCTATGCATGGTAAATGATTATAAAGAACATTATTGGGTAACAAAAGTGAATCAAGGGCACAACTTACCTGGCACTTGAGATTCCAGGTACCAACTTGCTTTTCAGATGACACGTGTCCTCGCGCTAGTCGTAGCAATACAAACAAACATGGTATAGACAAAATTAACATCACACCAAATATAAGTACAAACTGAGTAATAATGATCTACGTGAAGCTACGAAATCGTGGGATCGAGATCTACTAAGATCGAAGTCGGTTAAGGAGTTATGATTTATGGAAGATCTACATGATCAAAATATTAAACTTATATTATAAATTGGTTAGTACATATCATATGAGAGATTATTTCATAAATAATTATCTCAACTTTAATTTAAGTTATAAATTAACCATAGATCATATTCTAGTAGTTTATAAACAGTTTAACCAGACTAACCCACATTAGTTAACTACAATATAATTATAAAAGAATAATATATGGTATAATAAATGTTGTTGTTGTATAGTAAATATTTATACGGGACTAACGCAACTTGAACGGATCAAATCGGAATTAAAATGAAGAAGTTATGAATTTATGAAGTTTTAAGTGTTGGATAACATATTAATTAGGATATTAATTTTAATATGGCTTTCATGTCAAAATAATGGCACTAATTGATAAACAACAATATTACAAAATCGTAGGAATTGAAATAAACTGAAAAGGAGCTAAAATGAATTTTATATGAATTTTACAAGTTCTAGGATTATTTTTACACTTAAAAATTCATTTCTTAAATAGATTCCCTGATTAATTATCTGTCTAGACTACGCACCAAATAAAAAAAACTCATGGGCCACAACGCAAAGTTCCTCAGACTCAGCGAACAGTGAGCGGGGACGGCGGGTTGATTAGCTAATTTATCAGGGGCTCTTATGTTATTCTGTCATGGCGAAAGGGTATCATGATCTCAGTGCCGTCCGATCCGGAAACTAGGGCTGAGATTAAATCCGATCGTGACCGAAGGGTATGCAATCATGACCCTCGGATCAAAGATCCACAGCCAGAAATCCCTCTCTTACCCTAAACTGCTCTATCCCTGGGATCCAAAAATCACGGTCCAGATCAAATCCTCGAAACGGCATGTTGGATCCTCTAATTTGCGCCGTCAATCACCAGATCAACGCCCCAGCACCTTCGCCAGAGTTTGCTATTCGCGCATAGTGACGTCACCGTTGGCTCACGGCGAGAGTTCGTCGGCGACAAGCAATCGGTCCAATCCCCACACTAAATTCTAAAAGGTTTGCAGCTACACGTGAACAACTACACGGCGAAAACGATGAAGGCACTGCATACTGTGTTCCGCCTCGGTGGAGGTCCCGCCACGGCGCAGCGCGGGTGGACGGCAATGGAGTTGCTCCGGCGAGCAATTCAGGTGGCTCTGGTAGAAATTCCCAGGTGGCACGACCACGACCTCTTTCCCCTAGGCCCGAGGAAGTCGCTGGCACGGTACCGAAGGCTTGGATGACGATGGTGCTGAGCATCCACGCGGCGGCTTCTTTCCTCCTCCTTGTGTTCTCTCTCCTATCTAACTCTCGCTTGCGCTCGGCCTTGATTCACCCGTACGCGACTATGCGTACGCACTCGTCAGAAAGGGAGGGGTGCACAGGAGGCTCGCCATGGGGAATAAGGAGGTCAGGCCGAGCAGAGGACGAGGGAGTCGCGAGTGTAGGAAGGAGCACGGCGCAGCTTTTATCTACGAAGTCACGGACTCCCGAGTCGAATGCCGGGGATCCCGCGATAGTGGTTGAACTCCTCCGCCCATGGAACTCGCGATGCCCGTCGCCAACGCTGGAGAGAAGACCGCTTCCTACTTCTGGTAAACCGGACCCACAGGTTCATCCCCACCCGCGCGCATCAAGGGGAAGCAGCTAATTCGGAGAAATCGCACGACCGCGACATTGCCCGGCGGCTATGGATTCGGCACGAAGGAGATGGAGCCGCCAAGTGGGACCCCCGCGACAGAGACACAAGGCCAGGCACGCTGGATGCAGGCCGAGTGACTGCCCAGTAGGGCCCATGTGCAAGTGAGAGGGATTAGGGATGGTGGGAAGAAGTGGGCTGCGTGAGAAACTAGTGGGCCGACTGAATTCTTTTCCTTTTTCTTTTTACATTTTTCTTTCTCTTTTCTTTTTAGATTTCTCAAGTTCAAATTTTAAATTCTAGTTTGAATTCAAACTTGTGACCAATTTATCCTTAGATATATTGTGACATGACAAGTTTTAATTTGGAGATATATTTTTATATATTATTTATATTTTTATATCATATAATATTTGTTTGCTTTTCTTTTCTAAATTCTGGAATTCCTTTTTATATTCAAGTTCCACTTTGGGATTTTAATATTTTCTTTTCATATGATTTCTTATATTGTCACAAGATGCACATAAAAATAAAAACCAGCATGATGCATATTTTTAGTGGCATATATCTTATTAATTATGTTTTTTTAGCAAGGTGTTCACATGTGATGATACATAAAGGTAAAACTCACGCATATAAATAAAGGAAATATTTTTTTCTCCTTTATATTCTCTCTTACAAATTGGGTATTACAGCCTGGTGCGGACCTGTCCGCATAACGCAACTGCTCCCCGCCCAGGTGGAGACCCGATGCTGCCACGTGGCCTACCGCGCGTGACGTGAGCCAGCGGGCGGAGCCTGACGTAAGGCCTCCGGGTTGCGCGGCCCCTGCATTTATTGCAGATAAGGCGCACCGACTGACAAGCGATGTGCTGCCTCGGCATTTATTGAGGCCTGCCCACTCTGTTGTCAGGCGGCGACCTGTCCACTCTACTGGCAAGCAGTGTGCCGCCTCAGTATTTAATGAGACCTGTCTATGTCGCTGGCAGGCGGCATGCCTGTCCATTCTGATGGCAGACGATACGCCCATGCTGCCGCGTGCACTGTGTTCATCATCAGTTCATCACTCGTACGTTGCTAGGGAAGCTTCCGCTGCACGCCAAGGCTACGCAGACCGCAAAAACCAGGACGCAGGAAGATTACACTGGCGACTAGCATTAGTTGCTCCAAGTATTACATCCGTTATGTTACTGGGCCTATATATCGGGGCTCAGCACCCTTGTACGTGCCCCCCTTGGACTATAAAAGGGAGGGCACACTACGTTATAAGGGATGCTTATTCAGACTCAAGCCATCCTAGACACAACTCAAGCTCACGAGCAATACAACACACAGTGGAGTAGGGTATTATGCTCCAACAGTCCGAACCACTGTAAACTTTTGTGTGTTCTTGCGTGTTCATCCCGAAACCATCTAACAGGCAAAACGCTTAGACCCCCTCCTCATCTTAGGATTTAGGGCGGGTGCATTCCGTCACCCGGCCGGAGATTTTCTCTCCGACAACTACCCTCCCACATAATTTATTAACTCAACGCAAATAGGGGTGGAAGTAGACATCCGAATTCTTAGAACAAATTTTATATTTTAAAATATATATGCGTAGAATTTTATGTTAACCTTCTCTTATATTATCAAGCATATCAGTACACATAAGAATAACATTTTGTATAGATTTTTTTTATTTATTATTTGTTCGCTACAACGAAAAAGATAAAAAGACATTCGAATATGTATCCAGTCCATATTCAAATTTTTAAATCTGTTATTTGAGAATATATATGATTATTTTAAGGTTTAGTTTTTTTATGAATATTTACAAGATCAATGTTAAAAACAAGGCTACGGATTTAAATAGTAAATTTCATATCTTATTTGTCCGTAATCAAAGAAAAATGACTAAAAATCTAAGATTCGAATGAACATCCCTTTCCGCCCCTAAACACAAATACTGAAATACACACAGATCTAACAAGGGATGACAACAAATATAGGTTTCCATATATTTGCTCCTGGAAATCAGCCATGGTTCAGGCGTTCAGCAAGGCGAGGACGACTGACAGTGCCAGCTCAGGTAGCTCGGTTCGGCCAAAGTACACTCGACACGACTCGCAGGCTCGCGATTCACACCCGCTGGGGGCTGGGGCCGGCCGGCCGGCGGCGGCGGCGGCGGCCGTTGCACTCGACACGACTCGCAGGCTCGCGATTCACGCCCGCTGGGGGCTGGGGCCGGCCGGCCGCCGCCGGCGGCGGCCGTTGCGATAGACGCGCGGCGTGGAAGGCGGAATGGAACTGTGGAAATCGTGTCGCTGGTACAAAAACAAAACTGCCAAGCTACAGAAACTACGAAACCATCAAACGGGGCTGCCATTTAATACAGCCACGAACAAATGCCGCCGGATACGTGCGCTGGCCAAGTCGTCGCAGACTCGCTGGACTCTGGATGTATGGGGCCGGCGTACCAGACTGGTCCGGCCGGGTCAAGCTCGGACGGTGCATGGCCAGCTTGGTCAAGTTCTACCACTGCGTCCAACCTTGAACTCGGGTTTTCAATGCTCGTTTCGTACTTTCGTTCATCTAGGCGGAAACGTTGGACTGCATACTATTCCAACTTCTAGGCCGGTTCTGCCCTCTGCGGCCTAAGTAGAATTTCTCAAGGCGCGACTACAGGCTAAACGAATGTCAAGAGACCGAACATTCTTATCGAACAGGCAGGTGGATTCTGTCAAATTTCTAGACGATGTTGTGAAGTCGCAATAAAAAAAATGGTACTACCTGACAGCGGATGCGCTCGTAGCAAATTTTCGGTGGTGTACAGCTGATCTATCTGCACTCTTTTCAAATCCATGACCAAAGTTTAATACGACGTACGGTCTTGGGTTATGTCGACAGAGTTGCATTTTCTTTCTTTTCCTACTTCTCTCATAAGTAGAGCTATTAGGAATATATCGGTGTTTGATTGGTGTAATGGTGTGGTCTAACGTCATCTATCTACCACTAGTATTGGTACGAGCAATAGAGTTATTCAACTAAATTTGAGGAACAACACACTATTCCATCTAAAACAATTTGATTCTAAAACCAAACATACCATTAGGATATGAGGTACGTACTATGGATGTGCATTACTTACAAATTTTTGAAAAACTTCTAGACATGTGATTTAAAGAAGTTTCCATGCATTTAGGGTGTGTTTGGTTTGGCTTTTGGCTTTAGCTTTTGTCCCCTAAAAGCCAAACCGAAGGGCTAGATTTAGGAAGCAGTTTTTCCTAAAATCTGACTTTCTCGCAGTGCAAAAATGAAAGCACTCCTGGACCTGCTTTTAGTGGCTTTCAAATTTTTTAGATAATGGAAAAATCATCCGACCTTGGCCTCAAATGAGGTTACAGCCATTTATTACAAGGGACGGAGGCATATTGCCAAAACTCCTCCTCTGACTACATCAGAGAACCTCAACTAGCTAAATTAAAGAACTTCAGCTACCAACCACAGATACTACATAGTTAAACGCAACACAGACCCCTATCCAAAATTGCTAAAGAACTGTAGTAGCACCCTCTCCACATTACGGCATGAAGTCTTTATTAACTCTTGGTCCTCCCTTCTAGGCTGAAGCTGAGACCAGAAGCGGCACCAATATGTTGCTCTGAAGGTTACCTGCACACATGATTTAGGAGATGAATTATTGAACACCACATCATTTCTACTTAACCAAATAGCCCAACAAATTGCCGATGCAGCGGTTAATAGTAAGTTTTGAACTCTGGGAAGCCTCCCGCTCGCCCAAACCCCAAGCAAATCATTAACATCCCGAGGAGGTCTCAACCCCGTGCTTATCTGAATCAACCGCCAAATGAATGACGCATACAAACAACTGAAAAACAGGTGCTTTATTGTCTCCGGTCTACTACAAAAGCAACATATCTTATTACCATTCCAATGCCTCCTAGCCAAGTTATCCTTTGTTAATGTTACCCCTCTTTTGAGGTACCACATAAAAATCTTAATTTTCAGAGGAAGCCTAAGTTTCCAAAGGTCCTTATTATGCACCCCCATCCCATTGTTAAGAGATGCCAGATACAGAGACTTAACCGTAAACATCCGGTTGGCGGTCAAGTTCCATCTGAACAAGTCCCTATTTGAATTCAATTCGGTATGCGCAACAAGTGAGACCAATTGAAACCATTGGACCCTCGACTGTTGAGCCAAACCCCTCCGAAAGGATATATTTAAGGGCACCGTAGAGAACACACAGGCAACAGTTGAGTTCTTCCTCCTCGCTAGGTTATAAAGAGACGGAAAACGAAGTTTTAGCGTTCCCGACCCGAGCCAATCATCCTCCCAGAAACGCACCTGGGACAAATCATGAATCACAAAGGTTCCTTTACTAATGAATGTGTCCTTAACTTTCATAAGACCACTCCAGAAGTGTGAATCTGTGGCCCTACGCTGCACCTAGGATAAGGTTCGGTTGGCCAGATATTTACGTCTCAATAATGATTGCCACATCCCTTCTTCATTGAGAAGTTTATACAACCATTTGCTTAAGAGGCATTTATTATGAACCTCTAAATTCAAAATGCCTAGCCCGCCAACCTCCTTAGGTTGACAAATTACATCCCATTTGGCCAGCCTATATTTTTTCTTATGGCTCTCCCCTTGCCAGAAAAAACGTGATCTAAAATAATCTATCTTCTCCAGCACACCTTTTGGTACCTCAAAGAAAGACATCATAAACATCGCTAGACTGGTCAACACAGAATTAATTAATACGAGCCGCCCTCCTACTAACATAAGTTTTCCTACTGACATAGTGACTTTCAAATGAAACTGTGAAAACATATATCGAAGAACTTTTAACGATTTTTAGTGATTTCGACCAAACGATTTTTAGTTTTTTAACAGCTCATAGCCTACAACGGCTTTTCCCACAGTTCACAGCCCACCGCAGCTTTTTTTCATAGCCACAGCCCAACTAAACAGACCCTAATCAAAAGACGTCTGCCCTGCTTTTTGGCTTCGTTTTTTTGGCTGAATCTACTGCCTAACAGGCATCATTCGCCTTTAAGCTAACGACTATGGCTGTTGCCTTTGCCAAGATCAGTAACACAACTACTTTGACATGTCGATAATGTATTCCCTCCTCAGTGGTTCTGGAAGTGCAAACAACATCCCCATTTGATCTGGCATCCTGACAAACACACCAGCTGCTTTGATAACTTCTGAGCCAGTAAATTCAAGTCTCTGGATCTCATTGATCGCCTTCTCTCTTAGCTTTTGTTGTGGATCCTCATCTCTTGCCTTCTCTTGGTTGGATGCCTCACGATCCATAGCTTGCGCTATTTTTCCAATTGACATGGTGGCCACCTTGAGATCACCACTCACTTCATTGAACACATCAAGAAGCGGGTCACTTGATGAAGTCTTCATTCCTTTCCACTCTTTCTTCCGCTTCTTGGAGCTAGATGATGTTGAGTCAACAGAACGCCTTGGTGTCTCTACAGATGTCATATGCTCTCCATCCTCTTCATCATTAGCATTTACACGAACTAACTCTTCTTCCAAGTTTTGAACAACATCTGTCATGTCTTCCGCACCTTCACCTGTGGCCATGTCCTTGGAATATACCATTGAAAGTTCATCATAGTAAGGAAAGGACACTCCATACAACCCTTTTGCATCTAGATTATTTTGTAAAAAACAAAGACACATCAACACTGAAAATAGCTTGATGTCTATCACAAGAAATTTGGAGGAGCCGCAGATCTAGAAAACAAATGTATAATAATAATAATAATAATAATAATAATAATAATAATAATAATAATAATAATAATAATAATAATAGAAGAGAAAGGCAGAATGCAGATCGTGACCATTCTTCCTACCACTTGGACAGATTTATACATGCATATCCTGTTTATATACCCCTTGCTTGTTTTCTGGTTTATATATGCATGCTAATCTTGAGTTCTGAAAAAATAGACAGATTTATACATGCTTATACTGCACTACAAGCTAACAGACGGACAGCAATCACAAATGCTGAAATGCATATATAAGCTAGACATGGACTGCACCATATATATATCACACAGCATCGATGGAGATTGATGTTGTTAAATGGCTGAACCCATAGCTGCCTTCTGTTAAATGGCTGAATCTAACGTTACAACTTACAGGACACTTCTTTAGGCAACCAAAAACCTGGATTGTAGTTAAACTCAAACCCAGCTGCTAAAATCCACAATTATCAATTATCCAACAATGCACAATTATCAATTATCCATATTGTTGCAATAATTATAAAGCAGCTGTTAAATGGCTGAAAAGTACCTTGCAATGTGTCTCATATTGTTGTTTCTTGCACTGAATCATCTTCTTGGTCGGATCCAATGTGAACCCACTCTTGTTCAACATCTGCTCCAAAGCAGAATACTTTGTCTTGAAGTATCTTAACCTTGAATCGATATGAGGAGTTGCAGAAATTCTTGAATCAGGTAGCTTTTCAGCGAGGCGAGCTTCAAGTACTGAAGTGTAACCATTCTTGAAACTCCCATCACTCCTCCACCTCGGATCCAAAGAAACATCAACCAATGCTTTGATCAGTTCACCATCTTCAACAGGAATCCACTTCCTTTTGTTTTTCCCCCTACCACGAACAGCAATAGAGCCCTCCAAAATGTCCATTCTGCATACAAATGATGACAAGTCATAAACACATATATAGTAAAAAAATAGTAATAGAGCCATGAAAAGTACTTAAGCATCAAAAGTACCATGCAATAATCAATGAGAAGCCCTATAAGCATTATACATCCCCTGCGCAAGAGTGTCACGAAAAGTACTCCACGCATTTGTTGTGGAGATACCCATAATGAATTCTGGTTCACCAACTTCTCCCTCAGGCATTTCAGAATCTACCACCGATTGTTCCTCACTTTCCATAGGGTCTCTAGACATTTTTTGCAAAGTTAGATTGTGCAAAAGGGCACATGCCATTATTATACGACATTACGTCTTTATAGGAAAATATGAAGGGGATCTAAGAATCGCCCATCGCCCTTTAAGCCTTCCAAAAGCCCTCTCTATGATATTTCTTGCTCGAGCATGACACATATTGAAATACTCCTCAGCACTATGTGGTGGATTCTGTGCTGTCCAACCACCCAAATGGTATCGCTGACCTCGATAAGGTGCTAGAAATCCATTGGCGTTTGTATAACCCGCATCAACAAGATAATAACAACCTAAAAGGATATTTTCAAGTTAATATACACACTGAAAACACTATACCACCAAACCAAATGGAAGTTATTGAAATAAAACTCGCCTTGAGGGACACGCAATCCATTCGGCCTCGAGATAGCATCACGCAGCACACGACCATCATGCGCTGAACCCTCCCAACCAGGTAGCATATAGATGAATTGCATATCGGGTGCACAAACACCCAATACATTTGTCACAATGTCCGCTTTCCTCGACCTATATCTTCCTTTTAGATGTGTTGGCACAGTTACCTTGATAGCGGTTCTGTCTAATGCACCCAAACAATTCTACAGACATGTCATAAAAGAAATATCACTTCAATGCGTCTATTTATAGTTGAAGAAAAACTAAAGAACCCTATAGGTCTTATGTATTTACCTTAAAGTTTTTCCAAGTATTATCCGTGCTATTCTCTGGAATTGGCTCAGGGGTTTTAAGAAGCAAATGTTGCAACTTTAGAACAGCCAGAAGGCATAAGTTGAACTGCCTACTAACTGTCTCGCCGCTTCGAAAGAAAAACCTTCCAATTGTTCGGTTCTTCAAATGATGAGCCAACGTATACAAAAAATGAGCCACTATCTCCTCTAGGGTCATATTGCGTGTGGCCTTTAACCCACCAACATCTCTAAGCATCTCGCACAAAATAAAGAAAGTTCTTCTGTCCATACGAAGCTCACTAATACATTTTCTATCGCTCTCACGAATGAGTTCATTTAAATTCTCCATCCTACGCTCCCTATTTCTTAACCTTCTTTCTATTCTCAGACATTTTCTTCTATATGCTAATCCCATGAGCAGCCAGACATAATAGTACGTGACAAGGAGAGAACTCAAGATACCCCTAAATGCCATATTTCTTCGTCGAGTTCAAATCTGCATACAAAAACTGAATGCATCATGAACGCTGCAGATAACATGTTTCTGAAGCTTTAGCTGACGGCAAGTTCAAATCTGCATGCGTTCAAAGTGGCCAACAAAAAACAAATGTTGTTACGAAGTCTTTTGATCAACTATTCGAATCAATTACAGTGCTAACGTGCTTGCATATGTCCGTTTGGTTTCGATCTGTGCGGCCATGATTGTTTTGTTTCGAATAGCTAGCCAGCTACTATCTTGTGACTATTTCAGAAAGAAATGGACCAGGGGACTAAACAGATCTGGTATAAGAACTGGGCGAACAACGTGTGCCAGGAAGACCTGGTAGAAAAAAAAGAAACGGAACATCTGCCAGATCTTGAACTCTGCCATGTCCATCTTATGAAGAAACATGCTGATAAAGGACGGACAGAGCGTACTTTCCAAGTTGGCGACCGCGTGTTGCTGAAACTTCAACCTTACTGTCAGTCTTCTGTGACTGAGCGAGTGAACCATAAATTGGCGTTCCGGTTCTTTAGACCCTTTGCTGGCAAGGTTGTTCCTCACGTACTAATACACGCTGGACCGGGTGGCCTAAGGAGTTAGCTACATGGGAGGGATGGAGCTGTGATCGGGCAAAAGACTTACCGTTTGCTCTTGCTTGCTAGAAGGGGGTAATGTCAGTGCTCCTATCTCTCTACTACGACCACATCGGAGGAAAAGGCCAACACTGACAGGCTAGGGAGCAGCCCAGGAGGAGTACGTACGTAACAGAGTCATCAAGCCTGTTCTGTTATGTTGCAGGATCGGGCTGCTAAGGAGACGTATGAGTAACGATCTCTGGTACGTAACAACCTGATCCTGCGACATAATACAAGAACAGGCTGGCAGCAGAGGACGAAAGAACGGCCTGACGTTCATCGCCGCTCCTGACCCTGAGCAAATTCCCTGTTCTTCGCCTCTTCTCAACCCCGCCACCACCAATTCCCACTCTGCGAGGGCGCTAACAAATTTACCTGTGGGCTGTCACTAGCTAGTTGCTGGTTCAGGAGATAAGGTGCCGACAAATCTTCGCCGGCGACGACGGCGATTTAATTAATTAAAAAAGAAAACACTGGTATAAATCTACACGGCAGGCAGTCAGAAACAGCATAGAAAACATTGGTAATTAATTAGGAATTTAGGATATACCACGTGTCGGGGACCATAATTAGGGGTACCCTCAAGACCCCTAAATCTCAGCTGGTAACCCCCATCAGCACAAAGCTGCAAAGGCCTGATGGGTGCGATTAAGTCAAGGATCGGTCCATTCAAGGGACACGATCGTGCCTCGCCCGAGCCTAGCCTCGGGCAAGGGAAGCCGACCCCGGAGAACCTACGTCTCGCCCGAGGACCCCCCTCCAGCAACGGGCACACTGTCGGCTCGCCCGAGGCCCAGTCTTCACCGAGAAGCAACCTTGGCCACATCGCCACGCCGACCGATCAAATCGCAGGGACATTTAATGCAAAGGTGGCCTGACACCTTTATCCTGACACACGCCCTCCAGTCGACAGAGCCGAAGTGACCGCAGTCACTTCGCCGCTCTACTGACCGGTCTGACAGGAGGATAGCGCCGCCTGCGCCGCTCCGACTACTGAGCCACCCAACAGAGTGAGGCTGACAGCAGCCAAGGCCGGCCTCGGGCGTCATAGGAAACTCCGCCTCGCCCGGCCCTAGGGCTTGGACTCGGGCTCAGCCCCGGAAGACGGCGAACTCCGCTCCGCCCGACCCAGGGCTCGGACTCGGGCTCAGCCCCGGAAGACGGCGAACTCCGCTCCGCCCGACCCAGGGCTCGGACACGGGCTCAGCCCCGGAAGACGACGAACTCCGCCTCGCCCGACCCCAGGGCTCGGACATGGGCTCAGCCCCGGAAGACGACGAACTCCGCCTCGCCCGACCCAGGGGCTCGACCTCGACCTCGGAGGAGCCTCCACCTCGCCCAGCCTAGGGCACGGACCGACCACATCAATAGGAAGCGCCATCATTACCCTACCCCGAGCTGACTCAGGCTACGGGGGACCAGACCGGCGTCCCATCTGGCTCGCTCCACCATGCGAGTAATGATGGCGCCCCACATGCCCTGTGACGACGGCGGCTCTCCGCCCCCTTACGGAAGCAAGAGGACGTCAGCAAGGACTCGACAGCCCCAACAGCTGTCCTTCCGCCAGGTTCCAGCGCTCCTCCGACGGCCACGACACCACGCGAACTGGGTGCCAAGACCTCCCCGGCTGCCACGATGGCATGTACTTAGGGCGCTAGCTCTCCACCGCTAGACACGTTAGCACATTGCTACACTCCCCATTGTACACCTGGATCCTCTCCTTACGCCTATAAAAGGGAGGACCAGGGCCCTCTTACAGAAGGTTGGCCCGCGCGGAGAAGGACGGGACGGCGCTCGCGCAAGGCCGCTCGCTCCCACTCCCGCGTGGACGCTTGTACCCCCTACTGCAAGCGCACCTGACTCAGGCGCGGGGCTAACACGAAGGCCGTGGGATCCACTCTTTCACGCCTGCCTCCCTCCGGCTGCTTCCTTTCCCCCCTTCGCGTTCCGCCTCGCGTCGACCCATCTGGGCTAGGGCACACGGCGACAATTCACTCGTCGGTCCAGGGACCCCCCGGGTTTCGACACACCGACAGTTGGCGCGCCAGGTAGGGGCCTGCTGCGTGTTGACGAACAGCTTCCCGTCAAGCTCCAGATGGGCAGTCTCCAGCAACCTTTCCGGCCCGGGACGGTGCTCCGTTTTGGGAATCTCGAGTTCATGTCCCTCGACGGCAGCTACGACATGATACTCCTTCCCCCGCCGCGCGACAGCGACAATGGCGGTCGACAACCCGCTCGCCGGCGGGGAAATCGACGACGCCTTCCCCACGTGGTGGAAGGACGACATTCAGGCTCGTCCCGTCCCCTCCCCCGCCGACGGAGGAGGCAGGGCAACCAAGGCCAAGCGGGAAGCGGCACCTCGTTGGCTGTCGAGCGAGTCGACGGCGCCGGCGCCCCGACGGAGGGCGCGTCGGGCATCGATCTCGCGTCTGAGACGAAGACGAGCGCCGCCACCCCGCAGCACACCAATCTCCCGCAAGCGCACGACGCCAGCACGCTCGCGAAGGGCTTGCTGGGCGTCACCCTCGTACCTGAGACAACGGTGCAGTCAGTCCCTGACGCGACTTCGTCACCGCCCGTCGACCGAAAGGTACCGACCGATTCCCATCTCGCGTCTTTTGGATTCGGCCTCGACCCACCAAGCGACTCCGCTTCGGTGAGCACTCTCATAGAGACGAGTCCAAACCCTCTGGGGTATCGTGTGCGGTCACCCTGGGACCGGCTGACGACCGACTTGACCTACGAGCCCTCGGGGTCCGAGGAAGATGGTGAGCCCGACCTCTGTTGGGATTTCTCCGGACTTGGTAACCCCAGTGCCGTGCGGGACTTCATGACCGCATGTGACTACTGCCTTTCCGACTGTTCCAACGGCAGCCGCGGCCTCGACAACGAGGACCGTGGCCCAAGTCGTGAATGTTTCCACGTCGATCTAGGGGGTCCCGGCGAAGGCCACCATCTTGGTATGCCAGAAAACGGTGATCCTCCTAGGCCCATGCCTCGCGTTGACATCCTTCGGGAGCTAGTTGTGGTCCCCGTCCCGGCGGGGGGTCCTGACCCACAGCTCGAGCAAATCCGCGAGAGGCAGGCCAGGCTCGACGAGGGAGCAGGAACGCTTGTGCCGATCCGCCAGGACATCGGGCAGGAATGGGCGGTCCAACCCCCGGCCGAAGAAGCGCGTCATCTCCCCCAGGACATCCAGCACCGCATCGCCGACGACGTCAGGGTGAGGCCACCGGCGGATTCTAGTGGAGTCGGCCAGAACCTGGCTGCAGCGGCAATACTCCTCCGCGTGATGCCGGAGCCATCAACCACTGAGGGGCGGCGTATCCAGGGAGAGCTCAAGAATCTCCTGGAGGATGCCGCGGTCCGACGGGCCGAAAGCTCTGCCTCCTGAAGGCAGGGGTTCCCCTCGGAACATCGCGCTGCGACTTCCCGATTCATGCGGGAAGCCTCGGTCCACTCCGGGCGCACGCGCAACACAGCGCCTGCGGCCCCGGGTCGCCTCGGCAACGAGCGCCATCATCACAGTCATCGGGCCCACCTCGATGACAGGGCGCGCCGAGGCTACCACCCCAGGCGTGGGGGACGCTATGATAGCGGGGAGGATCGGAGCCCTTCGCCCGAACCACCCGGTCCGCTGGCTTTCAGCCGCACCATACGACGGGCACCGTTCCCGACCCGGTTCCAAACCCCGACTACTATCACAAAGTACTCGGGGGAGACGAGACCGGAACTGTGGCTCGCGGACTATCGGCTGGCCTGCCAACTGGGTGGAACGGACGATGATAACCCCATCATCCGTAACCTCCCCCTATTCCTCTCCGACACCGCTCGAACCTGGCTGGAGCACCTGCCCCCGGGGTAGATCTCCGACTGGGACGACCTGGTCCAAGCCTTCGCCGGCAATTTCCAGGGCACGTATGTGCGCCCTGGGAACTCCTGGGATCTCCGAAGCTGCCGCCAGCAGCCGGGAGAGTCTCTCCGGGACTACATCCGGCGATTCTCGAAGCAGCGCACAGAGCTGCCCAACGTCACCGATTTAGATGTCATCGGCGCGTTCCTCGCCGGCACCACCTGTCGCGACCTGGTGAGCAAGCTGGGTCGCAAGACCCCCACCAAGGCGAGCGAGCTGATGGACATCGCCACCAAGTTCGCCTCCGGCCAGGAGGCGGTTGAGGCCATTTTCCGGAAGGACAAGCAGCCCCAGGGCCGCCCACCGGAAGATGCTCCCGAGGTGTCAACTCAGCGCGGCGCCAAGAAGAAAGGCAAGAAGAAGTCGCAAGCGAAACGCGACGCCGCCGACGCGGACCTTGTCGCCGCCGCCGAGTACAAGAACCCTCGAAAACCTCCCGGAGGTGCCAACCTCTTCAACAAAATGCTCAAGGAGCCGTGCCCCTATCATCAGGGGCCCATCAAGCACACCCTTGAGGAGTGTGCCATGCTTCGACGACACTTCCACAAGGTCGGGCCACCCGCGGAGGGTGGCAAGGCCCTCAACGACGCAAAGGAGGAAGATCACAAGGCAAGAGGGTTCCCCGAGGTCCGCGACTGCTTCATGATCTACGGCGGGCAAGTGGCGAACGCCTCGGCTCAGCACCGCAAGCAAGAGCGTCAGGAGGTCTGCTCGGTAAAGGTGGCGGCGCCAGTCTACCTAGACTGGTCCGACAAGCCCATCACCTTCAACCGGGCCGACCATCCAGACTACGTGCCGAGCCCGGGGAGATACCCACTCGTTGTCGACCCAATCATCGGCAACGTCAGGCTCACTAAGGTCCTCATGGACGGAGGCAGCGGCCTCAACATCATCTACGCCGAGACCCTCGGGCTTCTGCGGATCGATCTGTCCTCGATCCGGACGGGCGCTGCGCCTTTCCACGGGATCGTCCCCGGGAAGCGCGTTCAACCCCTCGGACAACTCGACCTACCCGTCTGCTTCGGGACGCCCTCCAACTTTCGAAAGGAGACCCTCACGTTCGAAGTGGTCGGGTTTCGAGGAACCTACCACGCAGTGTTGGGGAGGCCATGCTACGCCAAGTTCATGGTCGTCCCCAACTACACCTACCCCAAGCTCAAGATGTCGGGCCCCAACGGGGTCATCACCGTCGGGCCCACGTACCGACACGCGTACGAATGCGATGTGGAGTGCGTGGAGTACGCCGAGGCCCTCGCTGAATCCGAAGCCCTCATCGCTGACCTGGAGAACCTCTCTAGGGAGGCGCCCGACGTGAAGCGCCACGCCGGCAACTTCGAATCAGCGGAGACGGTCAAGTCCATCCCTCTCGACCCCTGCAACGACACCTCCAAGCAGATCCGGATCGGTTCCGAGCTCGACCCCAAATAGGAAGCAGTGCTCGTCGACTTTCTCCGCGCAAACGCCGACGTTTTCGCATGGAGTCCCTCGGACATGCCCAGCATACCAAGGGAAGTCGCCGAGCACTCTCTGGATATTCGAGCTGGGGCCCGACCCGTGAAGCAACCTCTGCGCCGATTCGACGAAGAAAAGCGCAGAGCCATAGGCGAGGAGATCCACAAGCTACTGGCGGCAGGGTTCGTCAAAGAGGTATTCCATCCCGAATGGCTTGCCAACCCTGTGCTTGTGAGAAAGAAAGGGGGGAAATGGCGGATGTGTGTAGACTACACTGGTCTAAACAAAGCATGTCCAAAGGTTCCCTACCCTCTGCCTCGCATCGATCAGATCATGGATTCCACCGCTGGGTGCGAAACCCTGTCTTTCCTCGATGCCTACTCAGGGTATCACCAGATCAGGATGAAAGAGTCCGACCAGCTCGCGACTTCATTCGTCACACCCTTCGGCATGTACTGCTATGTTACAATGTCGTTTGGTTTGAAGAATGCAGGGGCAACGTACCAGCGATGCATGAACCATGTGTTTGGCGAACACATCGGCCGAACGGTCGAGGCCTACGTCGATGACATCGTAGTCAAGACGAGGAAGGCCTCCGACCTCCTTTCTGACCTTGAAGCGACATTCCGATGTCTCAAGGCGAAAGGCGTGAAGCTTAATCCCGAAAAGTGTCTTCGGGGTCCCCTGAGGCATGCTCTTGGGGTTCATCGTCTCCGAGCGGGGCATCGAAGCCAACCCGGAGAAGATCGCAGCCATCACCAGCATGGGGCCAATCAAGGACTTGAAAGGCATACAGAGGGTCATGGGATGTCTCGCAGCTCTGAGCCGCTTCATCTCCCGCCTCGGCGAAAGAGGTCTGCCTCTGTACCGCCTCTTAAGGAAAGCTAAGTGCTTCGCTTGGACTCCCGAGGCCGAGGAAGCCCTCGGGAACCTGAAGGCGCTCCTCACGAGCGCGCCCATCTTGGTGCCCCCCGTTTCCGGAGAAGCCCTCTTGATCTACGTCGCCGCAACCACCTAGGTGGTTAGCGCCGCGATCGTGGTTGAGAGACGAGAAGAAGGGCATGCATTGCCCGTCCAGAGGCCAGTCTACTTCATCAGTGAGGTACTGTCCGAGACCAAGATCCGCTACCCACAAATCCAGAAGCTGCTGTACGCGGTGATCCTGACACGGCGGAAGTTGCGACACTACTTCGAGTCTCATCCGGTGACTGTGGTGTCATCCTTCCCCCTGGGAGAGATCATCCAGTCCCGAGAGGCCTCGGGTACAATTGCGAAGTGGGCTGTGGAGATCATGGGCGAGACGATCTCGTTCGCCCCTCGGAAGGCCATCAAGTCCCAGGTCTTGGCAGACTTCGTGGCTGAATGGGCCGACACCCAGCTCCCAACAGCTCCGATCCAACCGGAGCTCTGGACCATGTTTTTCGACGGGTCGCTGATGAAGACGGGGGCTGGTGCTGGCCTCCTCTTTGTCTCGCCCCTCGGGAAGCACCTACGCTACGTGCTACGCCTCCACTTCCCGGCGTCCAACAACGTGGCTAAGTACGAGGCTCTGGTAAACAGTTTGCGAATCGCCATCGAGCTAGGGGTCCGATGCCTCGACGCTCGCGGTGACTCGCAGCTCGTCATCGACCAAGTCATGAAGAACTCCCACTGCCGCGACCCGAAGATGGAAGCCTATTGCGATGAGGTTCGGCGCCTGGAAGACAAGTTCTACGGGCTCGAGCTCAACCACATCGCCCGACGCTACAACGAGACTGCGGACGAGCTGGCTAAAATAGCCTCGGGACGAACAACAGTTCCCCCGGACGTATTCTCCCGAGACCTGCATCAACCCTCCGTCAAGACCGAGGACACGCCCGAGCCCGAGGCACCTTCGGCTCCGCCCGAGGTATCCTCGGCTCAGTCCGAGGTACCCTCGGCCCAGTCTGAGGTACCCTCGGCACGGTCCAAGGTACCCTCTGTAACACCTCAGGTGTTACCTTGACTAGAGCATACCCTGAGCACTAAGGACTGTGACCACATGTGGTAATAACTTGAGGAGCACCAGGAACTTTGGAGAATTTTGTGTTAACCAAGATTTCTAATGACCTAAGCACACCACTTAAGTTTTTGTGCACTTACTACCTTGGACAAGAAAGGGGAGAACCCTAGGCCCCTCTTGAACCTCCTTTCCAAAGCCATGGATGAGAGGGAGAAGAAAATAAGTAAATGTGCAAAACATGAGTGATCTTTAACCCAACCTTAAGCAACCTTATAACCAGCAATTAGAGGAAGGGAATATTGCAAAAAGGCCCTTGGAGAAACCCCAAATCAAGTCACTAAGTGGAGAGAGAGCTAGAGCTCTCCATTTCTCTCTAAGTCAAAAACTATACCTACACTAAAGATCTGTTGTGTTCACCTCGAAGCTGGCATCAAATCCACCTGTGTTCTATACCAAAAACGTGGCATACCACCTAGGGCACCCACTGGAAAAAGTTGAGCCCGAGACTCGGACGTTTGACATGCCATGGCATGGCTTTTGTCGCGAAGTGCTCAGTGTGACACACCCGATTTGGCACCCGAAGATCTCCCTCCCTAGGCCATATCTGCCCCGACGTCTCACAGTTGAGTGACAGCCCTAGGTGCCAGGAAGAGGTCTGCGCCGAACTTTTGCAAAGATTCGCACGTTTGCGACCTCTGCCGACGTTTGAACAATGGAAGAAACAAACCGCCACGTGTTCGACGCGTTCTGCCGCGCCAGAGCACGCCCGCGCGCGCCCCCGCGAGCCCCGCGCCGCGCCCGAGCCAAGCCAGCGCCCTGGTCCGCGTCCGCGCCTATAAAACGCCCAGGAGCCTTGGCCGTACCCCTCCGCACGCGCTCAAGCCTCACCGGAGCTCAGTTCACCGCCGTTTGCCCGTGCGCGACGTGCCCGCGGCCACCCGAGCCACTGCCGCCGTAGACCGGCCAGCCCAGCCTTCCACAGTCCCATCCAACCCTCGGACACGAGTGTGCACCCACCAGTGAAGCTCCCCGAGCAAAGAATCGGGCTCTGCTTCACCGGAGACGCCAGAACAAGGTCACCGGACTTCACCCGACCGCCGGCAACCGTGGACCGAGGTACACGGTGAGTCTCTCTTCGATTCCTTGCACGGTTAGACTCCTTAGACCTCCATGAAGCTCCCTATGCCCTTGGATTGAACTGTATCGCCGTGGATAGGCCGGAGCACACGCCGCCGACGAGCTCGCCCGCCTGCGCGCGTGGACCGGGCGATTCCAGCCATCCCCGACGTCGAGCCGTACCTCGACGTGATCGCCAGAACCTCCCCGAGTAAACCCTGCCCTTCGCCGGACCTCCCTCGCTGCCGGTAAGCCGCGCCGCCCTTTTCTTTCTCGCGGCTACTGTTTCAATTGGGGGAAGGACTGCGGGTGAGAGGAAGAAAAGGTCAGGGGGTTAAGTGAAATGTCAGAGACTTAGGGGAATAGTGGCGCGAGGGTAGATCTGCGAGGTTTGATTTGTTTTAAACCCAGGGACCTCGGCGCAAACTGCTTTTTCAGAAAAGCCTTATTAAAACCTGATTTAAATTCAAACAGAAACTTTAAAAACCCATAACTTCTGTTTGGTTTATCCAAATTTGGTCAAACCAATTTTGCCAGACTCTAAATAATGTAACCTACTTAAGAAAAATATAAAACCCCATAGATACTATAGAAAACTATAAGGTTCTGATTTAATTATAGTTTTGACCAAAAGCTCAATAATAGCAAGAAAAATGGTTGTACTATTTAAACTAGGGTTAGAAAAATTTGGAGAAGTTTATATCTACCTACTGACCTATTTAAAAATGTTAAACACCTCTGTCCACTACATTAAGTTAGTTTTTACCCCTTCTTTTGCATTATGCTTAAGGTTAAGAAAAATAGAAAATGAGGTTTAAATAGTGAACCAGAGGGCATCCTTATTTTTGTTAGGGTACTTAATCAATATAGTTCACTGGAAAAATCTATCACACCCTGGTTTAGTATAAAATAAATAGGATACCTTTTATTTTAAGAAAACAAGGGAAACTTAGAAAAACCCTACAAAAATAACCTCATAGTGAAAACACCCCAACCCTTGGGATAACTAATGTTTTGATAATAAGAACTTAAGAAAAATCTGAAATCTGTTGTTTGATATTTTTCAAATGACAAGTTAGTTTTAAGCACCCTTTTTGCACCAAACTTTAAAAATCCACCATCAATTAACCATCATGTTGCTCTCTGTCATTTTTGGTACAAGAGCTTATTATCACTATTAGAGGCCAACAAAAATAACCCTTAGGTCAGGACCCACTTTAATAAAAGACTTGTAGTGTAAAGTGGCCCATTTTGCCTAACTATTGTTATTTTTGTTTAGAGCCTAGCTTTTGTACTTTAAGCCTCAAATTCTTAAAACAAGCTAGAATAGCAAGTGACAACCCACTGTAATTTTTACAGAATTTTTGGAAATTTTTAAAATACTGTCATAGTTCAAACCTACACTAGAAACCCTAAATGGAAATTAAAGAAGGGAAAAATGGATAATGGAAATTAATGTCCTCCTAAGACCTTTGTAAATTGTCCACTGAAATCTATAAAGGCAATGCAAATCCACTATGTTATCCTAAAAGAAAACCTAAACCTAAAAGGTAATAAGTCTATATATACCACTAGAAGACCCACATAGCCAAGGAACCCTAAGTTAATTTCCGACTTAGTTTCTGTAGCTTAATGTTCTTAAATCTTGCATAATCATGACATACATGTTCATTGCATTTCGATAGACTGTAATCTTGCTGACGGAGAGTACATCCTCGTGCCGGAGCAAGGAGCTGCCCAGGAGGTTGCCCCAGATCCAGCACCAGAGCCTGCACCAGAGGACCTGCCTGCCACTGCTTTGGAAGGCAAGCCCCGGTTTATGCATAACCTGTTATTTATGCTATTTTACTTCACTTAATGATTGTAGGATTGATTGTGCACTTAAGTGTAGGAGTTGACTGAAACCCTAGTTGCATGATCTCAGGAATCCCATTGAGATGAACACTAGTATGCTAAGTCGAGTAGCTGCTTTATCAATTAGGATCTCGGTAGAAGTCGAGTGATTTTTCTAGCACTCGCGCGAGGTCAGGAATTGGCTGTATCCACTTTCTTACCATATTGATGTTGGTTTGTGGGCAACAATCCATGGGGATTGGTTGTTCACGGGATAAAAATTTGAATAAGGATTAAGGTGTGGTACCGTGAGTCAAGCGTTTGAACGTACTAAGCACATGCCGAGAAATATGGTAAATCGGTAAGCCTAGTACCTGAGTGAACCTGCCCGCAGACATATCCCCTCACGCGACCTGAGACGAGGTCTCCCATTCCGGTTATGGTGGGTACAAGTGCGGTCACTGCATGACGGCCAGTCGGGGTCAGTGAGGCATTGTACGCCAAGGCGGTGAGCCCTGATCTGTTGCCAGGGAATCGATGGGGACGGTTGATGTGTGTGGGGACGGAGTGCCTCGCCACGTCGTGTGTTTAGGTTTACCTTGCAAGGATAAAAACTCGATTCGAATCGTCTGCTTCTCGCAGCTAATGAGACTGCTTGATCCATGCTGCTACATTGAGTAACAAGTGGAACTGTGTGGAGATGATACAAGCTGTTGATTGCTAAAAATGCTTGCTACTGTGTATGAGTAGATAGTACACTTTTAGCCTTAAGAGAGTCACACTTAAATTTGACAAAGTTAAAATCTTGATTTAGAAACTCAGCTAGTGCTTTTGGCAACCAAACCCCACAGCCAAACAGCTGCATGTCTAGAGGTAGAGGAGTAGACTCCTCACACCGGGTAAGTCTAGCTGAGTATTAGTATACTCAGCCTTGCTTGTGGCATAATTTTTACAGGTTCTCTGGAGGACATGGTTGCTGGAGTGACTTGGCCGTCCACCTTACCACCGGGTTGGACCGTCGAGTGGGACCCCGCCTCGGCTGAGGAGGAGCATGAGGAGTGATGGGACAGGCTTCCCCATCTCTCCGTTTAATTATCAGTAGTTTTATTCCGCTGCACTTCGAACAATGATGACTACTTTTGGCAAAACTCCGATGATGATGATGATGTAATAATTTAACACTCTTCCATGCATGGTTTTATGCTTTATTGTATTTGCTCTGTGACTCACCATCGAGTGAGACTGTGGTACTTGATCCTGTCAGTGGCCGTGTCGGACTAGATCCGAGGGATTGACGGGTTATTCCCATTTAAGTGTGGTCTAGCCTCTAAGGCAGGGCTTAGGCACTTAAGTTGGAATAATTCGGGCAGTTCCGCCACAGCTGGTATCGGAGCTTGTACCACCACAGAGGAATCAATAAAACATAAATGCCATCCCTTTTCTAAAGTAAAATTTGATAGAAACAATGTTGGATAGATCGTAGGACGAGCAGGATAGACCTAGGACGTGAAGCCTTAGGATGATAGAAGGGTAGCTAGGTGGCTAAGTGACTAGGCCCTACAGGCCACTTTTTACAGGATGGGAGTTCTTCCCTATTCCTTTTATCTTCTGGAGAGGTTGTTCAGGACGAGCATGCATGCATTCATAATTAAGCAAATGGATAACTGAGTAAAAAGACTTAAAAACAAGATAACAACCAACTAGGTCCCCAGTGCCTTTTTCTTTTAACTAGAGGCAGGCTGAGTTTTATTTTCCTTGCTCTTTTTGTAATTCTTTTTCTTTTACTTACGCTTAACCGTACACAGATGACTTCCCACGGATCCTCCGATGACGGAAATGCACTGACCCACACAGACGGACTTGCACGAGAGGGCTTTCCCCGCATTTTGTGGGAGGTACTTCAGGGGGCAGGATACTTGACACCCCCCCAGTACGCGGTGCAGCAGTTCGAGAAGCACCGGGTGCCTCGCTGTAGGGTGAGGATGACTTTGGAGCCTCATCCCCTGCAGCCAGGCTGGCGCTCCTTGGACTCCGAGTCTTTCGGATACCGAGCGGAGGACACAATTGAGGCTATCGCTCTGCATGGATTGACTACTTTCTGTGGATTCCATCCCTTGGAGCTGGCTACCCACCCCATTGGGTTGTTCCCCGCGGAAAAGGAGGACGACCCGATGTGGAAGGATCGGGTGGAGCATGCCAAGGACATCTGGGCCCTCTACCCAGGACACACGGCTCACTTGTCGGTGCGATGCATGAACGCTCTGTATCATCTGCAAGTGATGCGTGGGGAGGCCATGTCTCATTTGATGGCACTACTAGAGGCAACCAAGATCACCCTGGACAACAGGGAGGAGCTCGTGGTGGACTTGTCCCAGGAGCTGGTGGAAAAAGATTTGCAAGTGGAGCAGTTGTCTGATGAGATTCATGAGTTGGAGGAGCTAGTGGGCACCAGGGAGAACACCATCGAGGTTCTCGAAGATCAGCTCCTCAACACTCAGCAGCAGCTAGCAGAGGCAAATGAGCACCTAGACATGCATCACCAAGAGATCCATGATGAGGAGGCTGACGAGGACGTTGACATCGAGGGAGGGGAGGAGCCTGCTTCCAGTGTAGACACCGCTGGCTCAGAGAGACCCCCTTCCCCCGAGTCAAGCGTTGCCTCGTTCGCTCACTAGATGCCAGGGATAATACTAGAGGTTGGTGATAGTTGGACTCCTCGCCGCTAGCTTAGCTTTTGCACCCTTAGGGTACTAGGCTAGGTAGAGTTGAGTCTTTTGGATCATTGATGTAACCGTGTTAAACTCTTTTGGAGGTTTGGGGATGATTAATGGCAGTTTAAATTGGACAGAAGGTTTATGTTTTGTTTTGTTTTATGTGGAATCTATCAAATTGCTTTAACTCCCCTACCGTGATTGAACCTTAAGCTTGGAGATGTGTTATTAAGCAACCATGTGATTTTTCAGATGGCCGGGAGAGCGCGCCGTGGTCAGAATGAGCACGTTCCTCCACCGCCACCGCCTCCCACTCTGCAGGAGCTCATGGCCCAGCAGAATGAGATCCTGAGACAGCTAGCTCAGCGTCAGCCACCACCTCAGCATTATGGTGGAGACCATCAACGTCACCCTGCGGCGGCTACCTACCAGGAGTTCCTCAGTACTCAGCCACCATTGTTTACCAGGGCGGAGGACCCGCTTGATGCAGATGTGTGGTTGAGGGTGGTGGAATCCAAATTCCCACTGCTCCATGGAGTTTGCTCAGAGGTCGCCAAGGTCAGGTTCGCCACCCAGCAGCTTCGCGGACCCGCAAGGACTTGGTGGGACCATTTTCTTGCCATGCAGCCAGAAGGTAGAGAGGTGGAATGGAGGGAGTTCAAGGCGGCTTTCAAAGGACACCATATCCCCGCTGGCATCATGGACCGGAAGCTCAATGAGTTTCTGGCACTCACTCAGGGCAACAGGACAGTGTTGCAGTATGCCCAGGCTTTTAATGACTTGTGTCAGTATGCTGGATATCATGCCGATACGGATGAGAAGAAGCGAGACAGGTTCAGAAGGGGGCTCAGCACCAAGCTCCGTGATCGTCTCAACACCGTCAGGGCCAACAGCTACAATGAGTTGGTCAACATGGCTATCTCCCAGGAGGACTGCATTTTAGCTCGACAGGCAGAGAAGAAGAGGAAGACCCCTGTGGCAGGACCCTCGGCTCAGCCACAGCGCTTTAGGATTGTGTCTGACATGCAGAACAAGGGACCTCAGCAGCAGCAAGGGAGATGGGTGATCAGACCATCGCAGCAGCAGCAGCAGGCACCCAACCGCACCCAGTTTCCAGCTCAGAGGAACAATCAGCAGCAGCAATACCGCCAGGCAAATGACAACAGGTGTTTCACCTGTGGTAACACTGGGCATTATGCCAAGAATTGCCCCAGAAACCAGCAGAGGCAGGGGCAGAATGTCAATCAGAATCAAGGCAAGAGACAGAAGGTGCAAGTGAGGCAGGGCAAGCTGAACTTCACTACCATGGCTGACATTCCAGAGGGAGCACCCGTCATGACTGGTATCTTTACAGTTTTAAATTTTCCCGCTATTGTTCTTTTTGATTCCGGTGCTTCACATAGTTTTATCAGTGCCAAGTTTAGTGCCAAATGCCAGTTGCCCTTTCACCATACCGATGGGGGCATTACAATTTCAACACCCGGAGGCAGAGTGGCCACTTATCAAATCAACAAGAATGTGCCTCTAAAGTTTGGTAGTTTGATAATTAAAACCAACCTTCTTATCTTGGGACTGGATAGTGTGGATATCATATTGGGAACTGATTGGTTGACCAAGCATCAGGTAGTGATTGACATTGCAGCTAGGACCATCGAAGTGCACTCACCAACCTGTGGTGAAATCACATTATATTTACCCAACCAGGGTTGTACCCGATCTTGTGCCTTTGTTATGATAGAATCCCCAGTGGAAAAGATCCCAGTGGTCTGTGACTATCCGGATGTTTTTCCGGATGAATTGCCAGGGATGCCACCTGACCGAGATATTGAGTTCGCCATCGAATTGCAACCCGGGACTGCTCCTATCTCTAAGAGACCCTATAGGATGCCTCCCGCGGAATTGGCAGAATTGAAGAAACAATTGCAAGAATTGTTGGACAAGGGGTTTATTCGTCCAAGTACTTCACCATGGGGATGTCCCGCCTTATTCGTGAAGAAAAAGGATGAGAGTTTGAGGATGTGTGTTGACTACCGCCCTCTCAATGCGGTGACTATCAAGAACAAATACCCGTTACCCCGCATTGATGTTCTATTTGATCAGTTGGTGGGAGCCAAGGTATTCTCCAAGATAGACCTTCGCTCAGGCTACCATCAGATTAAGATCCGTGCCAGTGACATTCCCAAGACGGCTTTCTCTACCAGATATGGGCTCTATGAGTTTTTGGTGATGTCTTTTGGGCTAATCAATGCCCTGGCTCATTTTATGTACTTGATGAACTCAGTATTCATGCCAGAGTTAGACAAATTCGTGGTCGTTTTCATCGATGACATTCTGGTTTATTCCAAGAATGAAGCTGAGCACACTAAACATCTGCATACTGTACTTCAGAGACTCCGTGACCATCAGTTGTATGCTAAGTTGTCTAAGTGTGAGTTCTGGCTGAAGGAGATTAAATTCTTGGGTCACAAAATTTCTCAGCATGGGATATCAGTTGACCCTGAGAAAGTGCAAGAAGTGATGGACTGGAAACCTCCAACTACAGTGAGACAGATTAGGAGTTTTCTGGGATTGGCAGGGTACTACCGACAATTTATTCCGGATTTCTCCAGAATTGCCAAGCCAATGACTGAACTGTTGAAGAAGGGAGTCAAATTTGAGTGGAGCCAAAAGTGTGAAGATGCTTTTCATACTTTGAGGCAACATTTGACAACAGCCCCAGTGCTAGCCCAACCAGACAATACCAAGCCATTTGAAGTTTATTGTGATGCTTCTAGTACCGGATTGGGATGTGTCTTAATGCAAGATAGTCGGGTGATTGCTTATGCTTCTCGAGCTCTCAGACCCCATGAGCAGAACTACCCGACACATGATCTTGAGTTGGTAGCAGTAGTTCATGCCCTCAAGTTATGGAGACACTACTTGATGGGAACTCACTGTAACATTTACACTGATCACAAGAGCCTCAAGTACATTTTCACTCAGGCAGATCTGAACATGAGGCAGAGAAGATGGTTGGAATTAATCAAGGACTATGATTTGGAAGTACATTACCACCCTGGCAAGGCCAATGTTGTGGCAGATGCTTTGAGTAGAAAGGCCCAGTGCAATTGTATGAACATGGATGCAAAAGTCACCACCCTGTGTGATGAGTTGTGCAAGCTGAACCTGGAAGTTGTTTCTTCGGGTGACCTAAGCTATATCTCGGTGGAGCCCACATTGCAAGAACAGATAGTTAGGGCACAGGTTGGGGATAAGAGTGTTCAGGTTATCAAAGATATGCTCAAGCAAAAGGCAGAAAAATACAAGTGTTTCCGTCAGGACAGCAAGGGAATTTTATGGTTTGGAGATCGATTGGTGGTTCCCAAGGACCCTGAGCTCAGAAAGAAGATACTGCTCACCTTTCCAAATTTTCCATGCACCCTGGTAGCAACAAGATGTACCATGATATCAGATCTCTTTATTGGTGGACCAGAATGAAGAGGGAAATTGCCAAGTACATCTCCGAGTGTGACACTTGCCAGAGGGTAAAAGCTAGTCATTTGAAGGCAGCAGGCCCTTTGCAACCCCTTCCCATACCATCTTGGAAATGGGAGGACATTTGCATGGACTTCATAGTAGGATTGCCCAATACCTCCAGGCACCATGATTTTATCTGGGTTATTATGGACAGATTGACCAAGACTGCTCATTTCTTGCCAGTGCACACCACCCACCGGGCGGAAAAGTATGCAGAAATCTATATTGACCAGATAGTTCGTCTGCATGGGATACCAAGGACTATAGTCTCCGACCGAGGAGCACCTTTTGTGGCACGATTTTGGGAGCAATTACAGGAATCACTTGGAACCCAGGTTATACGAAGCTCAGCGTACCATCCCCAAACAGATGGTCAGACAGAAAGGGTAAATCAGATTTTGGAAGACATGTTGCGAGCATGTGCACTACACTATGGAAAGGATTGGGACAAGTGTCTTTCCTTGGCCGAGTTTTCTTACAATAACAGCTATCAGTCCAGTCTGAAGATGGCACCTTTTGAGGCATTATATGGGAGAAGGTGTAGAACCCCACTAAATTGGTCTCAAGCAGGAGAGAGGGAAATTTTTGGGCCAGATTTGGTGCTTGAAGCAGAGGCAAAGGTTAGAATTATCAAGAAGAACTTAGAGGCTGCTCAGGCCAGGCAAAAGAGTTATCATGACAAGAGGCGGAAGCCTCTACAGTTTGAGGTGGGAGATCATGTCTATCTTAAGATATCACCAACCAAGGGTGTCCAGAGATTCGGGATCAAGGGCAAGTTAGCCCCTCGTTACATTGGACCCTATAAGATCAAGGCAAGTTGTGGACCCGTAGCTTACCAATTGGAATTGCCACCCCGTATGTCAGCAGTTCACAGTGTGTTCCATGTATCTCAGCTGCGGAAATGTGTTCGTCTACCCACTGAAGTGCTACCAGAACCAGACATTGAGATAGAACCAGACTTGTCCTACCAAGAGTACCCCGTCAAGGTATTGGATCAAAAGGAGAGATCAACTCGGGCAAGATCAATCAAAATGTATAAGGTTCAGTGGAGTCATCATTCAGCAGAAGAAGCTACATGGGAGACGGAGGATTTTCTACGCTCTCGCTTCCCCGACTTTCTGCCCAAAGGAGTCGGTATGTAACCCCAAAAACCCCACCCCCACCTGCCCTTTGAAGTCAATTATAAGAAAAACTTAGATAACAAGGATAGTCTAAGTCGTGGATTTAACTTAAGAAGGGCTTCCTTCTGAAGTTGCAAAGAGGATGACATTCGAAGAACAGTTATAAAGTGAAAGTTGAGCATAAAGGGAGAGTAGCACTAACACACCTTCAAGCACCCTCCAAGGGACTCTACCTAAAATCTCGGGACGAGATTCCTTTAAGGGGGGAGGGCTGTAACACCTCAGGTGTTACCTTGACTAGAGCATACCCTGAGCACTGAGGACTGTGACCACATGTGGTAATAACTTGAGGAGCACCAGGAACTTTGGAGAATTTTGTGTTAACCAAGATTTCTAATGACCTAAGCACACCACTTAAGTTTTTGTGCACTTGCTACCTTGGACAAGAAAGGGGAGAACCCTAGGCCCCTCTTGAACCCTCCTTTCCAAAGCCATGGATGAGAGGGAGAAGAAAATAAGTAAATGTGCAAAACATGAGTGATCTTTAACCCAACCTTAAGCAACCTTATAACCAGCAATTAGAGGAAGGGAATATTGCAAAAAGGCCCCTGGAGAAACCCCAAATCAAGTCACTAAGTGGAGAGAGAGCTAGAGCTCTCCATTTCTCTCTAAGTCAAAAACTATACCTACACTAAAGATCTGTTGTGTTCACCTCGAAGCTGGCATCAAATCCACCTGTGTTCTATACCAAAAACGTGGCATACCACCTAGGGCACCCACTGGAAAAAGTTGAGCCCGAGACTCGGACGTTTGACATGCCATGGCATGGCTTTTGTCGCGAAGTGCTCAGTGTGACACACCCGATTTGGCACCCGAAGATCTCCCTCCCTAGGCCATATCTGCCCCGACGTCTCACAGTTGAGTGACAGCCCTAGGTGCCAGGAAGAGGTCTGCGCTGAACTTTTGCAAAGATTCACACGTTTGCGACCTCTGCCGACGTTTGAACAATGGAAGAAACAAACCGCCACGTGTTCGACGCGTTCTGCCGCGCCAGAGCACGCCCGCGCGCGCCCCCGCGAGCCCCGCGCCGCGCCCGAGCCAAGCCAGCGTCCTGGTCCGCGTCCGCGCCTATAAAACGCCCAGGAGCCTTGGCCGTACCCCTCCGCACGCGCTCAAGCCTCACCGGAGCTCAGTTCACCGCCGTTTGCCCGTGCGCGACGTGCCCGCGGCCACCCGAGCCACTGCCGCCGTAGACCGGCCAGCCCAGCCTTCCACAGTCCCATCCAACCCTCGGACACGAGTGTGCACCCACCAGTGAAGCTCCCCGAGCAAAGAATCGGGCTCTGCTTCACCGGAGACGCCGGAACAAGGTCACCGGACTTCACCCGACCGCCGGCAACCGTGGACCGAGGTACACGGTGAGTCTCTCTTCGATTCCTTGCACGGTTAGACTCCTTAGACCTCCATGAAGCTCCCTATGCCCTTGGATTGAACTGTACCGCCGTGGATAGGCCGGAGCACACACCGCCGACGAGCTCGCCCGCCTGCGCGCGTGGACCGGGCGATTCCGGCCATCCCCGACGTCGAGCCGTACCTCGACGTGATCGCCAGAACCTCCCCGAGTAAACCCTGCCCTTCGCCGGACCTCCCTCGCCGCCGGTAAGCCGCGCCGCCCTTTTCTTTCTCGCGGCTACTGTTTCAATTGGGGGAAGGACTGCAGGTGAGAGGAAGAAAAGGTCAGGGGGTTAAGTGAAATGTCAGAGACTCAGGGGAATAGTGGCGCGAGGGTAGATCTGCGAGGTTTGATTTGTTTTAAACCCAGGGACCTCGGCGCAAACTGCTTTTTCAGAAAAGCCTTATTAAAACCTGATTTAAATTCAAACAGAAACTTTAAAAACCCATAACTTCTGTTTGGTTTATCCAAATTTGGTCAAACCAATTTTGCCAGACTCTAAATAATGTAACCTACTTAAGAAAAATATAAACCCCCATAGATACTATAGAAAACTATAAGGTTCTGATTTAATTATAGTTTTGACCAAAAGCTCAATAATAGCAAGAAAAATGGTTGTACTATTTAAACTAGGGTTAGAAAAATTTGGAGAAGTTTATATCTACCTACTGACCTATTTAAAAATGTTAAACCCCTCTGTCCACTACATTAAGTTAGTTTTTACCCCTTCTTTTGCATTATGCTTAAGGTTAAGAAAAATAGAAAATGAGGTTTAAGTAGTGAACCAGAGGGCATCCTTATTTTTGTTAGGGTACTTAATCAATATAGTTCACTGGAAAAATCTATCACACCCTGGTTTAGTATAAAATAAATAGGATACCTTTTATTTTAAGAAAACAAGGGAAACTTAGAAAAACCCTACAAAAATAACCTCATAGTGAAAACACCCCAACCCTTGGGATAACTAATGTTTTGATAATAAGAACTTAAGAAAAATCTGAAATCTGTTGTTTGATATTTTTCAAATGACAAGTTAGTTTTAAGCACCCTTTTTGCACCAAACTTTAAAAATCCACCATCAATTAACCATCATGTTGCTCTCTGTCATTTTTGGTACAAGAGCTTATTATCACTATTAGAGGCCAACAAAAATAACCCTTAGGTCAGGACCCACTTTAATAAAAGACTTGTAGTGTAAAGTGGCCCATTTTGCCTAACTATTGTTATTTTTGTTTAGAGCCTAGCTTTTGTACTTTAAGCCTCAAATTCTTAAAACAAGCTAGAATAGCAAGTGACAACCCACTGTAATTTTTACAGAATTTTTGGAAATTTTTAAAATACTGTCATAGTTCAAACCTACACTAGAAACCCTAAATGGAAATTAAAGAAGGGAAAAATGGATAATGGAAATTAATGTCCTCCTAAGACCTTTGTAAATTGTCCACTGAAATCTATAAAGGCAATGCAAATCCACTATGTTATCCTAAAAGAAAACCTAAACCTAAAAGGTAATAAGTCTATATATACCACTAGAAGACCCACATAGCCAAGGAACCCTAAGTTAATTTCCGACTTAGTTTCTGTAGCTTAATGTTCTTAAATCTTGCATAATCATGACATACATGTTCATTGCATTTCGATAGACTGTAATCTTGCTGACGGAGAGTACATCCTCGTGCCGGAGCAAGGAGCTGCCCAGGAGGTTGCCCCAGATCCAGCACCAGAGCCTGCACCAGAGGACCTGCCTGCCACTGCTTTGGAAGGCAAGCCCCGGTTTATGCATAACCTGTTATTTATGCTATTTTACTTCACTTAATGATTGTAGGATTGATTGTGCACTTAAGTGTAGGAGTTGACTGAAACCCTAGTTGCATGATCTCAGGAATCCCATTGAGATGAACACTAGTATGCTAAGTCGAGTAGCTGCTTTATCAATTAGGATCTCGGTAGAAGTCGAGTGATTTTTCTAGCACTCGCGCGAGGTCCGGAATTGGCTGTATCCACTTTCTTACCATATTGATGTTGGTTTGTGGGCAACAATCCATGGGGATTGGTTGTTCACGGGATAAAAATTTGAATAAGGATTAAGGTGTGGTACCGTGAGTCAAGCGTTTGAACGTACTAAGCACATGCCGAGAAATATGGTAAATCGGTAAGCCTAGTACCTGAGTGAACCTGCCCGCAGACATATCCCCTCACGCGACCTGAGACGAGGTCTCCCATTCCGGTTATGGTGGGTACAAGTGCGGTCACTGCACGACGGCCAGTCAGGGTCAGTGAGGCATTGTACGCCAAGGCGGTGAGCCCTGATCTGTTGCCAGGGAATCGATGGGGACGGTTGATGTGTGTGGGGACGGAGTGCCTCGCCACGTCGTGTGTTTAGGTTTACCTTGCAAGGATAAAAACTCGATTCAAATCGTCTGCTTCTCGCAGCTAATGAGACTGCTTGATCCATGCTGCTACATTGAGTAACAAGTGGAACTGTGTGGAGATGATACAAGCTGTTGATTGCTAAAAATGCTTGCTACTGTGTATGAGTAGATAGTACACTTTTAGCCTTAAGAGAGTCACACTTAAATTTGACAAAGTTAAAATCTTGATTTAGAAACTCAGCTAGTGCTTTTGGCAACCAAACCCCACAGCCAAACAGCTGCATGTCTAGAGGTAGAGGAGTAGACTCCTCACACCGGGTAAGTCTAGCTGAGTATTAGTATACTCAGCCTTGCTTGTGGCATAATTTTTACAGGTTCTCTGGAGGACATGGTTGCTGGAGTGACTTGGCCGTCCACCTTACCACCGGGTTGGACCGTCGAGTGGGACCCCGCCTCGGCTGAGGAGGAGCATGAGGAGTGATGGGACAGGCTTCCCCATCTCTCCGTTTAATTATCATTAGTTTTATTCCGCTGCACTTCGAACAATGATGACTACTTTTGGCAAAACTCCGATGATGATGATGTAATAATTTAACACTCTTCCATGCATGGTTTTATGCTTTATTGTATTTGCTCTGTGACTCACCATCGAGTGAGACTGTGGTACTTGATCCTGTCAGTGGCCGTGTCGGACTAGATCCGAGGGATTGACGGGTTATTCCCATTTAAGTGTGGTCTAGCCTCTAAGGCAGGGCTTAGGCACTTAAGTTGGAATAATTCGGGCAGTTCCGCCACACCCTCGGCTCAGCCCAAGGTACCCTCGGCCCCCTAGGGTGAGGCACTGCGCGTCGAGGGGGAGCAGAGTGAGGTCACGCCTAATCAAAGCTGGCAGACCCCGTACCTGCAATATCTCCACCAAGGAGAGCTGCCCCTCGACCAAGCCGAAGCTCGGCGGTTGGCGCGGCGCGCCAAGTCTTTCGTCTTGCTGGGGGATGGGAAGGAGCTCTGCCACTGCAGCCCCTCAGGCATCCTCCAGCGATGCATTTCCATCGCCGAAGGCCAGGAGCTCTTGCAAGAGATACACTCGGGGGCTTGCGGCCATCACGCAGCACCTCGAACCCTCGTTGGAAACGCCTTCCGATAAGGATTCTACTGGCCGACGGCGGTGGCCGACGCTACTAGAATTGTCCGCACCTGCGAAGGGTGTCAGTTCTATGCGAGGCAGACCCACCTGCCCGCTCAGGCTCTGCAGACCATACCCATCACCTGGCCATTTGCTGTGTGGGGTCTGGACCTCGTTGGCCCCTTGCAGAAGGCACCCGGAGGCTACACGCACCTGTTGGTCGCCATCGACAAATTCTCTAAGTGGATCGAGGTCCGACCCCTAAACAGCATTAGGTCCAAACAGGCGGTGGCGTTCTTCACCAACATCATCCATCGCTTTGGGGTCCCGAACTCCATCATCACCGACAACGGTACCCAGTTCACCGGCAGAAAGTTCCTGGACTTCTGCGAGGATCACCACATCCGGGTGGACTGGGCTGCCGTGGCTCACCCCATGACGAATGGGCAAGTGGAGCGGGCTAACGGCATGATCCTGCAAGGACTCAAGCCTCGGATCTACAACGACCTCAACAAGTTCGGCAAGCGGTGGATGAAGGAACTCCCCTCGGTGGTCTGGAGTCTGAGGACAACGCCGAGCCGAGCCACGGGCTTCACACCGTTCTTTCTAGTCTATGGGGCCGAGGCCATCTTGCCCACAGACTTAGAATACGGTTCCCCGAGGGCGAGGACCTACACCGACCAAAGCAATCGAGTCAACCGAGAAGACTCGCTGGACCAGCTGGAGGAGGCTCGGGACATGGCCTTACTACACTCGGCGCGGTACCAACAGTCCCTGCGACGCTACCACGCCCGAGGGGTTCGGTCCCGAGACCTCCAGGTGGGCGACCTGGTGCTTCGGCTGCGACAAGACGCCCGAGGGCGGCACAAACTCACGCCTCCCTGGGAAGGGCCGTTCGTCATCGCCAAGGTTCTGAAGCCCGGAACGTACAAGCTGGCCAATAGCCAAGGCGAGGTCTGCAGCAACGCTTGGAACATCCAACAGCTACGTCGCTTCTACCCTTAAGATGCTTTCAAGTTGCTCGTATACCTCGTTCACACACCAAGTGTGGTCGTCAAGGAAGGGTCAGCCTTGCCTCGGCAAAGCCCGACCCTCCCTCGGGGGCTAGAAGGGGGCAACCCCCTCTGCGTCAAAATTTTCCTTGAAAAAAAATCTTTTCTGCCAGAATGCCTTTCGTGCTTTTCGACTACTTCAAAAGTGGATCCTGAAAACGACGGAGTACACGTAAGCAGCCAAGGCTGACCGAGCCGAGGGACTCCTACGCCTCCGGGATACGGATACCTCACTCATCACCTTCTGCGATAAGTAACTCGCGCTCGGATAAGTGACTCCGCGGACCGAACAAGTCTTCATGCTCGAGAGCTCCTCCGCCGAAATGATTTTTCGGGCTTTCTCGACTGCGTCGGTAACAGAACCCTATGGACGAGTAAGAGCGCGCGTAAGCGGCAAGGCCAACCGAGCCGAGGGATTCCTACGCCTCCGGGATACGGATACCTCACTCATCACCTTCCGTGAAAAGCAACTCTCGCCCGCACAAACGATTCTGTTACCGACAAATGAGTCCGGATACTCGAAACAAGGGAAAAAGAGACGCAGCTTCACAACACGACGACGGTGTGTTTAGGCCTCGGCGGCCGCAGAAAACATACACACACTACAAGACAACCCGATCCTGCAGGCTCGGACGTCGACAGCTGAAGGGGGCAGCGGCACCCTCGGCACCAACTACACCTTCAGCGGGGTCTGACCTAGCCTCGGACGGCGACGCGGTCGGAGGGCCCCCACTCTGAAGGACGACATCAGCACCACACCTGGGCCATCGCCGCCAGGGTCTTCTTCGAGAATCCGGCCCGAGCAGGCGGCTCGGCCGGTCACCCCGAGGCCTCGGCCAGCTGTCCCCCAAAGACATCAGCTCGGCTTGTGGCCTCGGCAGCTCAACTCCGGCGTCGGTTCCTCCAGCGGACGACCCGGCCAAGCTCTGGCCGACGACACCCCCTTTTTCGAAGCCTACTCTGCCTCCGTCCGTGCTGACACCGCTACCTCCGGCTTCGGCTCATCGAAGGGCGGTCGAGGGGTTCCATTAACTAAGCAAGAGGGGCCTCGGACAGCAAGGCCGACCGAGCCAAGGAACTCCTACTCCTCCGGGATACGGATACCTCACTCGTCACCTTTGCACGAGGCAACTCACGCTCGGTGAAGCGGTTCAGATAATCGACAAGGCGAATCTTAGTGCTCGAAATGAAGAAAAAACACGGCTCCGTGCCGAAAATACATACACGTTCAGGCCTCGACAGCCGCAATGAACAAAACACCAGCACTCAAGGTGCCTTTACAAATGGAACTCCGGTTCCACCTCCGCAGGTACAAACAACCCCACGCGATTGGGGGGCCTGCGGAGCAACAGAAGACCGACAAACGGCTCGTCGTCGCCCGCCCCGGCAGCGGCAACGACGACGACTTCTGCTCCGTAGGGCCGAACAGCAGCAACGATGACCTCAGGGCGGATGCTGCTGCCATGAGGCCCTCGCCCATGCCCCCAACTCGAGAGGCAAGGACGGGCAGAAGGCCGTAGAGTTGGAGGTCAGTCCGTGGGTGGCGCGCGGCTAGCTCGTCGGCGGCGGAACCTCTTCCAGCTGCCGTGGCGGAAGGCGGCACCGGGAGCGGCTCCAAAGCCGCTCGGCTCAGAGAGCCGGGCACGCGGTAGCTGCCCATGCCACGAACGGCGGACGCCCTTCCCCCCGATCACTGAGGGAAGGAGCGGGCCGCCGCCCGCACAGGGACCGACCCCAACTCGGCACACTCCCCTCCCCAGCACTGATGATGAACATCCTTGAAGCTGAGGGAGGGCCAGAGGCCGCAGCCCGGCTCGCTTCTCCCCGCCATCAAGCTGGAGGTCACCGTCTTGGGTGACCACCGGCGAGGGGATGCAGCCAAGCTGCATGATGAAAATCCTTGAAGCCGAACGATGGCTGAAAGGTTCCAACTTCCCCGAAGTTGCGTTCCTCCGACGACAAGGCGGAAGGATTGCGGGCACCCCCCATCCGGGGGGCTCGGAAGGTGGAAAGGCACGATGCATGAGGGGAAAACGAAGACATGGTTGCCCTCCAAGGGGGTCGCCCCCCTTTTAAAGGCGACTCTCCCCACTTGCGTCCTCAACCGTTGTGGGTTGAGTCCTCTCCAACACGCTCCAAGATTCTCCCCCCCCCCCACGGCGCGGGGGCTGGGTCCCACGCGTCATGCAAGCCGGTCCAGGGGAGAAGAAGCCGAACCGCCACGCGCGCGGTGCATGCAACCACCCGACGGTTACAAGCACTCCTCCACTTTCGCCCAGACCAGCGGGTGAAAGGGCGGACAGCCATGCAGGCGGCATGCAACCGTGCCAAGTGGGCGCACCCCTTCGACTCCAACGCGCCCATCATGGAGGTCCAGGCCCACGCGTCATGCAACCGGCACGCCGGTTGCTACGTGCGAGCAACTGCACCGCCACTCGCGCCACTACCGCGCCTCCTCGACTGCGGAGTCAATACCGTGACTCGAGGCAACCCTGCAATGCCAGCAAAGCGCGACGGTCAAATGCGGTCAAAAATGGGCCGGTAGTAATGGCGGTGACAGGCGGGCAGCAGCAGCGGACGCGTCGTCAGCCTAGCTCACGTCCCATCCAGGGGCAGCGAGGGAGCCCTCTCTCACGGCGTGAAGACGGTGCGCCCGTGATCCGTTCCTCGAACGGCTCGCACAAGCGCAACGACCGCCTCGCGAACCACTCGCCCCGTCGCATTAACTCCGCGGCGGGACAGGCGGCGCCTCAGGCGGGAGAAGCAAGCGACGCTTCGCCTTCGCCATAATGACCGCGTCGAAAGAGGTACGCCACGTCATTCGACTTCGCATCCTTTTTCTTTTCCTCTTTCTCTCTCTTACAACAGGGACCGGGAAAGGGGGATACCCCGAAAAGGACCCTTCTCCGTGAAGGAAACATGCCCCGAGCCTCCCTACTGATCAGAGGTTCGAAGGCTGGCCCCTCGGAGGGGTTCAACGGCCGCCTCAGATCGATTGGGTTCTGCACCCACTACTGGTCAGAGGTTCGATGGCTGGCCCCTCGAAGGGTTCAACGGCCGCCTCAGGCCACTCTGGCTCCGCGCCCATTACTGATCAGGGGTTCGTAGTCTGGCCCTCGAAGGGTTCACAGTCGCCTCAGACACAGAGCGAGGGATGACCCTGGGTACGTTCGATACATAACCAAGGCTCGGGCTACGCTCCCGAGGTACCCTAGGACATTTTCGAGACCAGCGGGAGCGATCTTGTAACGGAATCCCATCAGAGGGAGGCATCGAGCCCTCGGACCCCGTCAAAGGGGACCGGGTCCGGCAGATCACCCGCAGGTACTTTTGGAGCGCGCCTCTGGGCCTCTAGCCGACCCCTAGCAAATGGGGCATGGGCGTCTGCTCGGATTACCCGCCAGCAGCTCACCGGAAACACCATGTTCGGCGCTCTCCGAGGGCAACATGGCGCTTTCCCCCCTCCTCCTTGCGGAAAGGCGACGCAGGGGCGTATGTAAAAAAGACGAGTCTGTCCTTGACCGTCCTCTCGCCCTGTGCAGAGGCTCGGGGCTGCTCTCGCAAACCCGGCTCTGGCCAAACCGTTGACAGCGTCAACATACCAGCCCGAGAACTTGGGACCCGACCGTGCACTCGGGCTACGGCCAGCTCGCATGAGGGAACAACTAGACCAGCCGAAGTGTTGCGAAACGCACTAAGACCTCGAAGGAGTAAAACTACTCCTCCGAGGCCTCGGGAGCTACACCCGGCGGGTGCGCTCGCGCGCACCCACCGGAACAGAATGCAACCAAAAAGGCTGGTCCCCTTGCAAAAAGGTGTGGCAAAAGCCTCCAAGTGAGTATTAGTACTCCCTTGGAGGCTCGGGGGCTACTGTCAGGGACCATAATTAGGGGTACCCTCAAGACCCCTAAATCTCAGCTGGTAACCCCCATCAGCACAAAGCTGCAAAGGCCTGATGGGTGCGATTAAGTCAAGGATCGGTCCATTCAAGGGACACGATCGTGCCTCGCCCGAGCCTAGCCTCGGGCAAGGGAAGCCGACCCCGGAGAACCTACGTCTCGCCCGAGGACCCCCCTCTAGCAACGGGCACACTGTCAGCTCGCCCGAGGCCCAGTCTTCACCGAGAAGCAACCTTGGCCACATCGCCACGCCGACCGATCAAATCGCAGGGGCATTTAATGCAAAGGTGGCCTGACACCTTTATCCTGACGCACGCCCTCCAGTCGACAGAGCCGAAGTGACCGCAGTCACTTCGCCGCTCTACTGACCGGTCTGACAGGAGGACAGCGCCGCCTACGCCGCTCCGACTACTGAGCCACCCGACAGAGTGAGGCTGACAGCAGCCAAGGCCGGCCTCGGGCGTCATAGGAAACTCCGCCTCGCCCGACCCTAGGGCTTGGACTCGGGCTCAGCCCCGGAAGACGGCGACCTCCGCTCCGCCCGACCCAGGGCTCGGACTCGGGCTCAGCCCCGGAAGACGGCAAACTCCGCTCCACCTGACCTAGGGCTCGGACTCGGGCTCAGCCCCGGAAGACGGCGAACTCCGCTCCGCCCGACCCAGGGCTCGGACACGGGCTCAACCCCGGAAGACGACGAACTCCGCCTCGCCTAACCCCAGGGCTCGGACATGGGCTCAGCCCCGGAAGACGACGAACTCCGCCTCGCCCGACCCAGGGGCTCGACCTCGACCTCAACCTCGGAGGAGCCTCCACCTCGCCCAGCCTAGGGCACGGACCGACCACGTCAACAGGAAGCGCCATCATTACCCTACCCCGAGCTGACTCAGGCTACGGGGGACCAGACCGGCGTCCCATCTGGCTCGCTCCACCATGCGAGTAATGATGGCGCCCCGTATGCCCTGTGACGACGGCGGCTCTCCGTCCCCTTACGGAAGCAAGAGGACGTCAGCAAGGACTCGACAGCCCCAACAGCTGTCCTTCCGCCAGGCTCCAGCGCTCCTCCGACGGCCACGACACCACGCGAACTGGGTGCCAAGACCTCCCCGGCTGCCACGATGGCATGTACTTAGGGCGCTAGCTCTCCACCGCTAGACACGTTAGCACATTGCTACACTCCCCATTGTACACCTGGATCCTCTCCTTATGCCTATAAAAGGGAGGACCAGGGCCCTCTTACAGAAGGTTGGCCCACGTGGAGAAGGACAGGACGACGCTCGTGCAAGGCCGCTCGCTCCCACTCCCGCGTGGACGCTTGTATCCCCCTACTGCAAGCGCACCCGACTCAGGCGCGGGGCTAACACGAAGGCCACGGGATCCACTCTCTCACGCCTGCCTCCCTCCGGCTGCTTCCTTTCCCCCCTTCGCGTTCCGCCTCGCGTCGACCCATCTGGGCTGGGGCACGCGGCGACAATTCATTCGTCGGTCCAGGGACCCCCCGGGTTTCAAAACACCGACACCACGGCTGCTAGCTAGTACAGCATCGGCGTCTTCCTGCGCGACCGGTCGCCGACTCGCCGCTCGCCATCTTCTCAGCCCAGCGCTACCTCACCATGCCTGTCGTTGGCACGCAGCTTTACTTCCTCGCTGGGTACCAGGTGCCATCGGGCGATGACAGCTTCAGAACAGGAAGAGGCGTCTGAGGAGCAAATGCCTATCTTGTCAGCACCGAACGACCTCCTAGCTTTAACTCGCCCCGCCTAAATCCTACCTACTCGGCTGCTGCTCCGGTCCCTCGTTTGTTGGGCTAACATCGGCGCTAGAGATACTGGAGAACTGAAGAGAGGAAGAGGCGTTGGGGGATTACCTCGATGGCTAGATACTCGAGAACGGCGGATCTGGAGACGACGTCGGCGCTAGCAGATCTCGTCGTCGGTGCTGGCAGGCATCGTCGGGGATGAGGTAGGCGTGGAGGAGGAGGGAGGCGTCGGGGAGGGAGGAGCCGTTGGGCTCACTGGCGGCGCGGCGGGTGGCGGCGTCCAGGATGCCCCATCGGTGAGGACTGAGGAGGGTGGATCGGGATGACTCGCGTTGATTCCGGCTGGGGTGGGAGGGATTGAGGTTTCTATACGGAGGTATCTGATTCCAATGTATCCGATTCCAATGAAACCCATAACAAACGCATGTAACAGTATCAGATACCCGAAGGAATCCGATACTGTTACATGCCGCCGAACCAAACACGTCGCAAATTCGTATGGTATAAGAACTCCCACCGTAGATCTCGATGGAGAAGAAGGTCTCACCGCTGGCGCCGGTGGAAAATGGAGAAGAAGAGAAGCTTGCTAGAAAACAAACAAATATTGTAAGCCCGTTAATAAAGAAATAATAGCACTTTAAATGATTTTCCAATAAGCTCCAAAATAGCATGGGCTAATCAGTGTTTTCAATACGTGGCTTGTTTCGTTTGGATGTACTCTTATGTTGTATTTACCTTGATCTATGTGTTTGAAAGTGAATTTAGGTTAAAAACTAAAGTAAGTTTCACCTCAATGCATTCAGACACACATGGATTTAAGGTAAATACGAGTGCACCTAAACAAGATCACAAGTAGAAGACGTAAATTAGCCATACTTTGCTATGACAATTAGTTTATTCCAGTGCTTAAATAGCATCTAGTTTCCATCTGGTCTATCAGGATTCAGGGGAGCTCAAACATTAGTTAGAATAGCTAGCTCATGGCTTATTTTATTCAGTAAAAAAAAGGAGTGAATGATAACAAAACACTTAGACAGCCCTTCACCATTGTTAAGTTTATATACTTCTCAAGGATCCATATGTCCATGCTTAAATATTTTGAGAGGCTAGTATATTAGGTGTTAGGAAATAAAATAAACACAAAGATTTACGTGGAAAAATCCCCTTCAATATGGAGGAGCAAACAACCACGAGAAAACAAATACACTATCAACCGCAGAGTATAAGTTACAGGGAGGACCTATATTTATATTATATGTGTACAGGAAAGTATATTCCAAGGGATATTCCAAATATATAAAAAGAATTAGAGGCATATTCCAACAAATCTCTCCTTGACTCTAAATCCATATAACTGTTTCCCAAACACCAATAGGATGCTAAATTTAAATATCAACCAAGTCTAAGGAATCATTAGACTTCGAACTGGAGCACGGCTTCGTATCATCAAAATAACCTCTCTTCTGGAACGCAATAGAAACAACTTCAGCATCAACTATTGAACATTGCAACTAATTGAGATTATTCAAACGGTTGCCCTTCAAGATAATACAATTGCTATGAGAAACCTTAAAAACACCATTAATAGCAGCAAAATTGAATCACATTGCTTCCTAAAGTGCTCAAAGAAATAAGATTTTTCTTCAATTTTGGAACAAAACAGACATCGATAAGTTTCTTAATACTGTCATCATGAACTAATATAAATAGAGCCTATTCTAATAATCTCACATGTGGATCCATCTCCAATAACAACCTCACCAACATGAGACTGAACATAATCAGAAAATCAATCTCTATGCGAACAAATATAAAAAGTGCAAGCAGAATCGAAAACACAAGAAGAGCACTTTTCAACAGAGGCAACAAACAGAGCTTCTCCACTATCTAAAGTTTCAACAAAACTGGCTTCAGTAGGAGACTTATCCAATTCTTTTTTTTCTTTCTCTCCTCTTTATTTCTCACTTTGGGGCACTGAGAAATATTATGAGTATTTTTGCTGCAATAATGACAATAAATGTTGGATTTATGATCTCCAGATCCTTGAACAATTAAACCTTCACCTTTGGGTTCAGAACGAGAATCAATATCAAATTTTTCCTTGGACAACAAATTTGACTTAACATTCTCAAAGGACAGTGAAGTATGATTACCATAAAGCATAATTTCCTTAAAATGCATAAAAGAAGGGGCAATGAGACTACCAACAAAATTGCCTTATCTTCATCATCTATCTTCACATCAAGACTGTTAAGGTCCATAATAATTGAATTAAATTCATTAAGATGTGACTGCATAGATGTACCTTCTGACATATGAATAGTGTGAAGACGCTCCTTGAGACGTAGCTTGTTTGCAAGACTCTTGATCATATACAGCTCCTCCAATTTCTTCCACAATGTTGCTACGGATTTTTCATGCATTACTTACGCAGAACATCAAAAGATAAACTGAGTTGTATGGTGGACAAAGTTCTCTCATCAATATCTTGCCACTTATCATCAATTATATCAGCAGGTCACGTCTGTAACGCCTTTTGAACAACTAACTAGGTAAGAACAGCCTTCATCTGAATCTGCCTAATAGTAAAACTAATTTTGGCATCAAACTTTGGAATATCAAATTTAGTCGACATAATGCGAGATAAAAAATTCCAAAGTCAACGAAATCGAAGAACAAAAAACCATGATCAATTTGATGAGTTAGCTAGATATCTTGTCTCCTTGGTGCACCTAGCAAAAAACCAAACTAATTGATGATAATGGCTTAATTCATGTGTGCACGGTTACTTGAGAACTTGTGATGCACTAATGCCAAGGTGCTTGGAAACAAGAGAATGGATAACGTCCTTGTTCTTCGGTGAGAGAATCCACCAAGAATCCACCATAGTAGGTGCATGTGGGTGTGACTCCCTTGTTGAGAGCTGTTGCAGATCGATCAAGCACCTGCCATACAAAACCAATTCATGTCGCCTGCACACGGATGCGAACGCGCTGGTGATTCAACAGGATTCCTCACTGACAGAGAGCATGCATGTCGATGATGAATAAGCACAGCCACTGATGATCCTAGGGAAGAATCCAGCGACGACGCAGATCCAGACACGGATCACTGCGGCGCGACACAAAACTAATTTGTGGAAGTATGGAGCGGTGGCTGCTATAGATCGACGAAGGCAAAACCCGGCAGCAGCGGCCACAATGTGGATAAAAACAATATGTCTAACCCTAGCTCTGGCCATAACCCACGGGTCCTAGGATCAGAACCTAGCTCTGATACCACTTGTTAGGAAAGAAAATAGACACAAAGATTTACGTAGAAAAATCTCCACCAATATGGAGGAGCAAACAACCACGAGAAAACAGATCCACTATCAACCGCATAGTACAAGTTACATGGACGGTCTATATTTATAGGCATATAGGAAAGCATATTCTAAATATATAAAAGAAAATAAAGGCATATTCCAACATTAGGCTAGTCCATTTTTATCTTTTTTTGAACTTTATATAAACTAGCAAGTTGATTGTTATTGAGGGTCCCTTAGCATACCGCATACATTCAACACTCTAAGGGCTAGTTTGGGAGTTACAAAACCGAAGGGATTGGATTGGCTAAAATCCCCTCTTAAATAGGGAGAGGATTTTAGCCACTACAACCCCCTCTGGTTTATGACTCCCAAACTAGCCTTAAAATATTTTATTTCCTTTTTTAAACATGACTTTCGTTATACAAATATGGTTTTTAAGGTGGTGCTCTTAGTTTTACGGATGTCCTATTTTTTACCCTTAGTCGTGTTTTTGCTCAATTTTGCTCTTCCAGTGCTATAGAGCATAGCTTCAAATAGAAAGAAAGGGCAATTTATCTTCTATTTGAACAAAAGCTGCAGATAGACCTGAGCCATCTCATACTTTTTTAAAGAGAGAGACAAAAGATTTACCTTTCCAATATATTAGAAAGGAAAGACACATACAAAATACAAACAAGAAGATAGAAAAAGGAGGGAAGAGGAGGCACGAGAAAACAAAGCAACACAACTACAACCACCTATTGAACTTAACCAAAACACCCAATCCAGCCTAGCAAGCTAGCAACCAGCTAGCTCTTTCACCAAAAAAGCGATCTTATCCGCATCTCTTTGCTGGCACTGGAAAATTATGTTGTTTCTTTCTAACCATAAACTCTACAAAAAATAAATCAGAAGGCTAAATTTTTCCTTAACTACCTGCTGCAAAGGCTTTTTAGTTTCCTACACCAACCATACAACGACTCGGATCCATGGTCCCCTCTCAGGAAAGAAAGGTTTTCCCATAACAAAATTTTATCCCACACCTCTCTGCTGAAAGGACAATCTTTGTATAAGTGAGTATTGAGTTGCAAAGACAACAAATTGGACTGCATAGCCATCGCCTTTTCTGAAGATTGTCAGCAGTCAAAACTTTGTTATGTAAAGAGTCCATGAAAAAAACAGTATTTTGGTTTAGTTTTTTGTTTTCCAAATAGGGTCGATTTTCATTTTGCAGAAGTTTTTGCTTTCCAAATAGACATGAGCCATCACATACTTCAAACATACTATAAAATGTTCTAGTAGATGCAAATATGTTATATAGTCAAACTTAAATTTGGTTATTCTAAAACTTCTTTAGAGAACATGTCATTGCTTCCATTATCTAAAAGAAAAAAACATCTTTTAAAACAAGAAATTTACACTGAAGTTCTTCATAAAACGGAATTCGGATCTAAGTTTCCATTTGAAACTAAGCTGCTGAAATAGCATGCAAGCACGCCCAACAAAATTGCAACTAGCCTATCTGCATCTACTTACAAGTTAAATCGTCTCTCTGTTTTACAAAATACACATTTTTTACATCGCAGCCCACATTGATTTAAGATGACAGCTTATTCAGCCCTCTGAAATCCACAGCGTCGACGCATTCGCCTACGCTCTTGTACTTGTTGAGCAACTTGAGCAGCTCGGTGGCTTTCTCCTTGGTTGCGTCCCTGCAGCCGACCTGCAAGAGCAGGAGAAGCTTCTGGAACGCCCCAACCCCCAGCGCCTCGACAAGACACCGCGTCACCGCACCGTCATCCTCGCCGTCGCTGTGCGCCTTTCCGAGCCGCCACATCGCCGACACGGCAAGCTGGGTAGCCAGGTCGGACACGCGGAACATCTTCTTGATGAGCACGGGCACGGCGAGCGCGTGCGCCCGCGCGCTCGCGCGGCCTTCCTCTGAGGCGAGCACCGCGTCGAGCACGGCCAGTGCCTTCTCGGACATGCTCTTGTCGGCGTCTACAAGGACCTCAACGAGCACGGGGACGAGCCCGGCAGCGGCAAGGCGCGCCGCGACACGCTCGTCGTGTAGCGCCAGGTGATAGGTGGCGACCATGCCGGCCTTGGTTGCCTGAGGACAGATTGGAGACTTGATGATCTTTGCCAGCGCGTTTACGATCTCGTCGGCCTTCCCGCTCAGATCAGTGACCGCCCCGTCGCATGAGACGACCTCCTTGATTGCCAGCACGGCGTTCAGCCTTCCTGCCAAGCTGCCGTTCTCAGCAATGGCGACCAGAGACCCCAGCGAGGTCGGCAAGGCCAACGTCCTGGCGGCCTCCTCGTCCAACGGCATCATGCAGACCAATGCCGCCAGGATGTCCTCAAGGACGCGCCCCGCCGGTGCGGCGGCGTCAGCAGCGAGCGACTCGAACGCGGCGGCGAGCACGCGGCCCGTGCCGATGGACGCGAAGCAGCGCCTGTTTCGCTCGCTGTCCCTGGCGAGGACCTTTATCTTGGTGACCACCTCTGCGCACCGCGCAGCGGCGTCGCGGCGGCGCGCGGACCCGGCGAGGTCGAAGAGGAGCTCGGAGGCCTGGACGGGCGTGACGGGGATCTTGGGCGTGGGGATGCGCTCGACGCCGCGGGAGCGGTTGGCGACGCACCAGTCCTGGATGACGCGACGGATGGCGTGGTTGGGGACGAGGTCCTCGTGGCGGAGCGGCGCGTGGGTGACGGGGCAGGTGGCGCGGCCCGTGTCCAGCCACGCCTCGATGCTCTCGCGGTCGTACGTGATTCCCGCCGGCGCCGTGACGGGGTCCCGCATGAGGTCCAGCGAGATCGGGCACCGGAAGTGCGCCGGGATGGCAAGCTCCACGCTGCCCGTTCTGCCGGCGAGCGACACCGCGGCCTTGGTCGCAGCCCTCCGTGCCCTCCGCACCAGCAGCGCCATCGAAACCAGTTAGCTGAAGGAAGCGAAGCTAGAAGGGCAGGATTTCGACGATGAGTTATCGGAGACGACGACGGAGAGGCGTGTGCTGCTGGATTGGTCTCTTGGTGGGTGAGGTGTGGAGAGTTCAATGCGAAGACTGGGTTGAGGCTTGGGGGAGGATGACGGGTTGAAATAGGATGGGAGGGAAGGCAACGGACGGGTAAAGGGTTTGAATCGGAACGTTGACGTTGAACGCGAGTTTGAATGTGTATAAACCGCGGGGGAGCGAAGAAACGGTCGGTGATGCCTTAACGCGCGCGCTGGCTTTAGTTAGGTGCCAGCAGGCAGCAGTCACGCTGCCTCTTTTTTTTTCTTTTTTCTTTTTCCTTTTGGGATTTTGGGAATGGGAAGGTCAAGCACCGGCAGCCGGCAGGTGCAGCAGTTCAGGCCATATTTGGGGTCATCCTCCGAAACCTGAAGAATTCATAGAAGGTCTTTTACGGTTTTACCTTTAAAATTTACCAGCAAATGTGTTCATGTGTTATAACACACTGTACACTTTGCATGCATCTGAACAACTTGTGGCTAGACGCAAAAAAAAAAAAAACCCACGCGCAGTTCTAGTTCGTATAAATATGAATCATGAGTTCGTATCAATACATATCAGAAAAGACGCAGGAACACTTCGGGAATTAAAAAGGCATGGAAGAATCACTACACTATACTATATATATAGATACAGATAGAGTATAGATTAATAGCACTGTAATAGAAAAGTCAAGAGAACAGAAAGAGAGAAATTAACAATGTAAAGCAAGAATTTACTCCATGCATGTTCAACAGCAACAAGTGAACCTAGTTCTTTAAGGACTTCAAAAAAAAAACAGCATGAAGCTTGACGTTTATATCAGATTCATACTATAAAATTTCCTAATTTTTTTTCTGAAAAATTGTTGCGCGCATTTTAAGATACGAGCTTGCTACGTGCAAATTGGCAGGGCTAACCGTATAGGTGGGCCCACATTAAAGGCTCACTATTTGAATATTTATAAGCTTTCGTTCATGCTATAAAAAGCTCTACCTATATATGAAGTTAATAATTGAATCTTAAGTCTCACATTCACATTATATAAGTTAAAAGAATTCGTCTGAAAGTTGTACATGATTAAACTAGGGTAGAAGCTACTTTTGTCCAAGTTGGTTGGGCTAGGGCATTGGTGTTTAACGTTGCGTTTACACTAAAACTTTTAAGTAGGAGATACAACTATAAATGTATAGTTTCTTTTTTTTAAAAGACTTATTTCCCTGTCCTCCTTGTAAAGGCCAGTTTCATCATGGTTTTGTTTGCATTTAATAAACCAGCATATAAGCATTTTTTTTATGGTGTGATAGTGTTTTCAAGAAGAGGAATAACAAACGAGTTTTACGGAGATAGAACTCGATTGACACGATTAGCAACTCTCTGTGAGTCATAAAATTAAATATCTATAAAACTATAGAATAAAACTTTTTTTATTAGAAGTGATTCTTTCATCCATATTTTATATGTCAGACACAGTTTTACGAAGCACATGAATGATCAATTGGGTCGATCCGGTGCATAGTGTGTGTGCTGTCTACTCAATTGGCCGCTAAGTTAAAAGTTATTGTTGACGCCTTTTCGGAGCGCCAAACACTCAAAAGAACCGTGGCGGTGCCTTCTGATCAGGCGCGGACGGTCCGCGGCACAGGGCCGGACAGTCCGCGACCTGGCGCGAGGCGGCGGTGCTCTCTGGTCAGGCGCGGACGGTCCGCGGCACAGGGCCGGACGGTCCGCGACCTGGTGCAGGAGCTCGGGTTCCCTGCCTGACGGCCGAACGGTCCGCGCCCTAGGGCCGTACGGTCCGCGCGTGTGCAGGGGCGGCGGAAGATCGCCGGCGGCGCCTGGATCTCGCTCCCGGGAGGGACCCCGTCGGGGAGGAGAGATCCTAGGTGATGTCTAGGCTCGGGCAGGCCGACCTAGACTTCTCTAATCGACGTAGAGTCGAGGAGAGGTGGGGAATTTAGGGATCGAGAGGCTAAACTTAAACTAGACTAGAACTACTCCTAGGATAAAATGCGAAATAGAAGTTGTATTGATTCGATTGATGATTACAAATCGGCCGTATACCTCTCTATTTATAGAGGAGGGGGGCTGGACCCTTTACAAACTAATTTCCGAGTTTTTCCCGTGATTTTAGCTAACAACCGTAACACAAAACTCGGAACCCTAATCTGCTCTGCGCACGTGCGGACCGTCCGCAGGCTCAATTCGGTGCTCAACATATGCCCCCCTGCCTTTTGGTGGAGCTGAGCGAACCAAAAGCAACTAACTCGATATGATCACATCAATTTTCTTAGGCATCTTGACACTTACTAGGATGACACGCAGTGGCCTTAGTCCCGATGGTTGACTCAACGGACTTGACCCCTTTAGCTTTAATCGAACTGTAAGTCCCAATACCGCCGAGCGCCATACTGGTCCTGACCAATTCGTCACCTTGCTTTCCTAATTTTCTAAGTATTCTGGCGTAGCTTTGTAGTCGACCAGGTCTTCTCCTTACGGGTCGTCTTCCTCCATGGGTGTTGGTACGTCGTTGCAGGTGTCATGGTGTATTGAGGATGAGTCGGCCTCAGGGGTCGGACGGTCCGCGCCCTGTACGGTTGGTCCGGTCTTTATAGCCGGACTGTCTGCCATACCTGCAAAGAGCTGCACAGTTGTTGTTTTATTTTCTGTCTTTATGGCCGTTTGATTTTCCTCAACGGCCTTTGGTCTCTATCTCTTTTGTGGTGGCGGATACTGCGGATGCGTGTCATTGAATATTTTTTCCGCCTCCTTCTCCTGATTCTCCTTTGTCCTAAGGCGCTGTAATTTTCGCTTTTGCGATCGTGTCAATCCCGATGGGCACCATCAGGGCATGGAGTATTTTGGATCAGCTATTTTATTGATAGTCGTACTTTCTTTTTTGTTTGTGTTGGCCGATTCACCAAAAATCATCGGCCCTTCGTTATTTTGTTGTACGACGACATCTGTCGTTCCTATTTTAATGACATCTCCCTTTTTCGTACTGTTGGAGGTTGTAGCTGTATGCCCTCCTGCCGGATTAGTCAGCCTTTGGGGCCGAGTTGTTCGGCAATCTTGCTGGGCCTGTGCTCGTGGACCAGATTGAGGGGCTCTCAATCGGTCTTGTACTGGAGGTGTCAACCTATTGAATACAGATGTTTGGGGTGCCCCCCAAGCGGGGTACTGTGGCATCCCAAATAGGTATGGTGGCATGCCCCACACTTGATTTGGGACATATGGTGGAGGTATGTATGTGTATGGATATGGCATAGGTGGATATGGTGGTGGATGTGTCCATGCAGGTACGTTAGGTCTTAATTGAACATTATGACCTCCCGTCCTTTCTGATTGGTGTGGTGGTCCAATCGGCCTAACCTGCCGTCGCACCTGGGTGGGTAAGCGAGGTCCCTTTGGTGGCCGGTCGCTGGGGCCAGCCTTCTTTTTCACATATTTAGACAATAATTAATCAAAGGTCGGGCTAGATTTTACCAACCGACCAGTTGCCTTGAACGTGTTAGTTTTCCACGTACCTATTTCTGGTCGTCGTGGTTTGAAGGTACGTGGTCGCCGCGGCTCTTCGGCGTTGCCAGACCGTCCGCTGGAACGCTCCGGACCGTCTGATGATGTTATGGACCGTCCGCGCCTGGACACCGGACCGTCCGCGATGCGTAGTATGGGTTCTCGCGCATATCCCCTGGTCTACGCATGCCCCCCAGTGCCGGAGTTTGTGATGGTTACTTTCAGTGTCTCTCCTCCATCAGGAGTCTTCTCGGCCATCACTTTCCTGCAAGAAATTTTGTTGTCTCCATCGGCCTCCCGTGAGTTGCCGATGATGACTTCTTTGTCTTTGCCCTTATCGGCTGTGCTGGGCCGAATTAGGACCCTTTTGCCCTTGAAGTCGATCATATTCATTGGAAAGGGCTCCATGTCCTCCTGAAATTTCAATCGTCCTTCGTTAATGGCCGATTGGATTTATCGTCGGAACACATTACAATCATTAGTGGCATGGGAAAATGAGTTGTGCCACTTGCAGTATGTGCGACGCTTTAGTTCGTCGGCAGGTGGAACGATATAATCAATTTTAATGTTACCATTTTTTAGTAATTCATCGAATATCTTATCACATTTGCCGACATTAAATGTAAACTTAACCTCCTTCTGCCGTTCATTCCGAACTGACTGCAAGGAGGAGGGCTTGCTCGGGCCAAACTATTTCAGCAGTGTAAACTTTCTTTGGTTCATCGTCCGAACTACTTTGATTGTGTTCTACTATATGGACATTATGATGAACCGTTTTGACTAGTTCTTTGCTTCGGCTTTCACAAGCTGAAGCTCTCTGATGTAATTGTGCTAGAGTAAAGAACTGGATGCCTTCTAATCTCTCTTTTAAATAATAGCGCAATCCATCAAAGGCTATTTCCGCCAGTTGTTTATCTGTTAAATGAATTTGAAAGCATCGGTTTCTCGTATCCCGGAATCTCCGGATATAATTACTAACCGATTCATCCTTTTCTTGTCGTAGAGCCACTAAGTCTACTAAATCTAGCTCATAATCGCCAGAGAAGAAATGTTCATGAAATTTTTGTTCTAAATCTCTCCATGACAAAATGGAATTAGGAGGGAGCGTGGCATACCATGTGAATACGGTCCCTGTTAAAGATAATGAAAATAAACGCACACGGAATGCTTCGGTGTCGGCCAATTCTCCTAACTGTGCTAAGAACTGGTTTATGTGCTCATGCGTGCTCTTTTCTTGGTCACCCGAAAACTTTACGAATTTGGGTATTTTGGTCCCCTGTGGGTATGGGAGTCGGTCAAACTTGCTATCATAAGGTCTCCGATATGACTGCCCCCCGGGGACTATACTAACTCCGAGCTTATCTCGGAACGCCCCAGCTATTTCCTTCCTTACTATATCGATGGCAGCCGGTGGGAGACCACCGGCTCTTTGATCCAATATGGGTGAGTTTGTTTGGATGTTGGTGTGTTGTTTTCCTCCCAATTGGTTTGGGTTTTGCGGCGCGTTAATGCATGCCCTATGAGGCTCATAGGACTGGTCATTCCTTTCTGGCCTTCTAGGGGCCGAAAAGTTCTCACTCTCACGGGTTTGATAGATTATATTATGATGCTGTTGTGTCGTATGGTGAGATGGGGAGTCTAGCTGGGACGGATACAGAGTTAGATATCCATCCTCCTTAAAAAAACTCTGTGTCGGACCGTCCGGTTAAATACGCGGACCGTCCGACTCCGTGCGCGGACTGTCCGGCCATGTGGCCGGACCGTCCGACATTATATTCGGGCTGCCCGGCGTCAGACGCAGACGGTCCGAATGGGTTATCTAGGGTTCGTGTGGCATGTGGCGGCTTGGGCGCAAGTCTCGGTAATTCGCTTCTAAAAATAGGATCAGCTGCCGCTAGCCCGGACGGTCCACGCCCATGTGCAGACGGACCGGACATGCGCAGATCGGCAAATTTATCGCCGATGTGCGTGGGAGGCTGTCGCTGCCTAGGGTACATGTCCATCGGCATCCCATAAAGGGGTTGTGACTGGTCGTGCCAACCTGTAGCCGATGAATTATGTGTGTATTCCCTCCATTCAACCTCGTGCGAAGAAAGATTTGCCGTAGTAGACTTATCAAGCGCACGCACTAGACGTTTATGATCATTTTGTATATCCCTACGATACGTTGCAACTGTTCTCGCTGTTCGTCTATGTAAGTTTTAAGAGATTGGAGTTCGTTGGTGCTACTTACATTGGGGATATCTGGTGTGGGTCGGAACGAAGCCGGATCCGTCGCTCGATGTCGGACGACCTTGTTGTTCCTGTCCACTTTGAAGTTGGTCAAGAACTTTGCTTTTGCTTCTTGGATCAGCTGCTCCTGGCGCTCCTCGAATAGGAGCTGTTCTTCAGCCGGCAAGGTCTCCCATGTCGGTGTGATGATAATGCTGATGGAAACCTCAGAGCTATCTTTTGAACCGGCCATTGAGGGCCGATTTGATAGATCTATATGTGTTGTCCCCAGCGGAGTCGCCAAAAAGTATGTTGACGCCTTTTCGGAGCGCCAAACACTCAACAAGAACCGTGGCGGTGTCTTCTGGTCAGGCGCGGACGGTCCGCGGCACAGGGCCGGTCAGTCCGCGACCTGGCGCGAGGCGGCGATGCTCTCTGGTCAGGCGCGGACGGTCCGCGGCACAGGGCCGGACGGTCCGTGCCCTAGGGTCGGACGGTCCGCGCGTGTGCAGGGGCGGCGGAAGATCGCCGGCGGCGCCTGGATCTCGCTCCCGGGAGGGACCCCGTCGGGGAGGAGAGATCCTAGGTGATGTCTAGGCTCGGGCAGGCCGACCTAGACTCCTCTAATCGACGTAGAGTCGAGGAGAGGCGGGGAATTTAGGGATCGAGAGGCTAAACTTAAACTAGACTAGAACTACTCCTAGGATAAAATGCGAAATAGAAGTTGTATTGATTCGATTGATGATTACAAATCGGCCGTATACCTCTCTATTTATAGAGGAGGGGGGCTGGACCCTTTACAAACTAATTTCCGAGCTTTCCCGTGATTTTAGCTAACAACCGTAACACAAAACTCGGAACCCTAATCTGCTCTGCACACGCGCGGACCGTCCGGCCCCCAGGCGCGGACTGTCCAGACCGCGGACCGTCCGGCCTCAGGGCCGGACCGTCCGCAGGCTCAATTCGGTGCTGAACAGTTATTATTGTGGTTTCCTCTCTAGAGACACTGTTAAAAAAATAATTGGGTCGACCGCTCGTCCATCGGGTCCGGTTTTGTTAGTTCAGAGTGAGCCTAGCACATCATATCAGCCTCTGGCTTTTGCCATATATAAATTTGGGTCGTGTATCCTCGGTCTCGATTATTTAGTACTACCTGACTCATGCATACATTTCAAATTCATAACAATGACTCGTGGATCGCAGCAGTCTATTTGTTTTACTAAATAGAACGACCATTCCCCTGGTGAGAAGTGGAAACTGAATAATTCAAAGTCGTCATCACTCATCAGCGCCAGCGGCACTCTTTTCACCTTGTCAGCAATAGAAAAGAACCCTTTCAGCGTTCTCGTGCACGTTACGGCTATATTCTTCGCAAATTATCAAATAAGTCTGCAGAGTCGGATCCGGCACTAGCTAAATTTCAAACGCAAGCACCTTTCGGTCTGAAAAAAATGGGCTCTCCGTGCACCGGCATCATGACGTTTTAAACGCAAGACATGGCGCTGTCGTCTTAGTTCTCCCCGAAGAATTGTGACCAGAGATTATTATGTGTCCCTAACTCCCTATAAGCATGTGTAGCCCATCAACGATTGTAGGCAGTAACTTGTAGTGAACTCTGGAAACGCGGTTCAACGAGTCCAGCAGTTCATCACATCACTAACCAAGAACGGCTCAAACCAGGTGAGCTGGTCGGTCCAGAAACTCATGCCAGTAACAGGTCAAAATCACAGGTTCTCCTACAACTGGCAGAAAGGTAGTTCCAAACTAGAGCTCTCTTTTGTGCTTTTCCGGCCCATGCGGAGTGCCTGAAAGCAACTCAGGCAAAGCCACCACTGAAATTCTTCCGGCACTGCTTGGTTCAAACTTAGCAACTGTATTAAAATCCCTTAGACGCGCCCTTTGTTAGCTGTTGCTTTACATAGCATTGAGCGCAGAGCTGCGACGTGATTGTCGGCTAAAAGTAAGCACGCTATCCAGGGCTACAAGGAAAAAAAAAAGATTTGCTAACTTAAGTAAAATAGCATGTTATCCAGCGCAAGAAGTTAGAAATTCTGCAATGGAAATTACTCTGAATATCTACCTCTCATGAATTCTGCCAACTCGGTGTTGTTGGGAGCTCACGGTAGCATTCTTTCTCTGCTAGAAATATAAGCACGTATATGTATATGTCAGCTATATTATGAAGGCTAGCAGTACGTACCTTCTCATTATACAAGTCATAAAAACGGCAAAAAGGAAGACGCATACGCATCATCTTGCTCAAAGAGCACTGATATTTCTGAAACTATTTCTTCGTGTCAGCATTAAGCATATCCCCTCAACTATAAAATCTGATATTATAACTCTTGAAACATCTAATAATTATGTTCAAATGACTCTGTAAATGGTTTTGTTGGGTAATTTGGACACCGTGTTCCATCACACGAGCCTAAGCATCCACCGGTCGATGAACACCATCCTGACTACCTAAAAACTGAAGGACGGCCAGATGGTGGACGTGTGGGAGCGGTAGAATGGCTAGGATGCAGGTGGGAGTGACCGAACGACGACGGTGCATGCTGTCAATGAGTGCAACAAACTCTGAGTGAGTAGGAGACAAGATGCCACGTATCGTTGTGTTATAAAATTAACATGAACTAAGATTAATTTAATAATGCAATATAAAATTTAAAATCTAGATCTACTGACAGATAGTATCCATGACATTAGAACAGAACATATCTAAACTAACTCAACACGATTAACACATAAAAGAAAAATCGACAACGGATCTAACCATAAGACCGTCGTCACAATAAACTGAAAATACAGATTTACTTACAATGATTTCCACGAGTGATGGTGAGAAACTTGAGCAGACGTGTGCGCGAAGCATTTCCTAGAAACCTGATTCGTCGACACTCGTGCAGGTCGCCAAAACGCCGACAATGGTTCGGAGACACCGCTCTCTCTTGATATACTGCACGACGGACGAAGTGACGACAATGTAGAGAAGCAGCAGCGCAAAGAGAAGACTGTTGACAAGTTTTTCAGACGTCAAACACTAACAAGAACCGGCGGCGGTGCTCTCTGCACAGGGGTGGACAGTCCGCGACTAGGGGCCGGACGGTCCGCAACCAAGCGCAGGGCTTGGGTTCCCTGCCTGACATGCCGGACGGTCCGCGCCTTGGGGCCGGACGGTCCGCGCGTGCGCAGGAGCGGCGAAGGTCGCCGGCGGCGCCTGGATCTCGCTCACGGGAGGGACCCCGTCGGGGAGGAGAGATCCTAGGGGTTATCTAGGCTCGGCAGGCCGACCTAGACTTCTTTAATCGACATAGAGTCGAAAAGAAGCGGAGAATTTGGAGATTGGAATACTAAACTAGAACTAAACTAGAGCTACTCCTAATGCATAAGGTAAAAACGAGAAATAGACTTGATTTGATCGATCGTTGGGGGTTTCAATTTCAATCGGCCGTAGCCCTTCATCTATATAAAGGGGAGGTCTGGATCCGCTTCAAACTGTTTCCCGAGTTAATCCCGCGGTTTTAGGTAACAAATCCTGCGAGAAACTAGGAACCCTAACTGTCTCTGCGCACGCGCGGACCATCCGTGCCACCACCGCGGACCGTCCGGCCTCAGGGCTGGACAGTCCGTGAGGCCCTTTTTGGTTACCAACATATGCCCCCTGCCTTTTGGTAAAGGTTGACGAATCAAAAGCATATGAACTAAATCTGATGTAAGTCACCGGCTTTTCAATATGGAGATCAATAAAGCACCAATATACAAAGGCCGTTTCGGATTGTACCTTTCTCGACCATGACCATTTGATCAATGGATCAAAAGGAATAGAATGGAGGTGTCCCCCAGTCTGGATAGACAAAGGGACTATACATGTACCATGGATTCATCATCGTACCATTTCATGTTTGAACAGGATAATATACCGACAATGAGTAAATGGGTGGAAAGTACCCTGATCTCATAGAATGAATAGGCAATGCTTGTTGTGTCACCTTTTGGGCCATTTTTTACCTGTTTTGTTTTAGCAGGTGACCGGGGTTTTTTCGTTGACCGATCACGTAGAACAGTCTTCTTGCTAGTATTCTTGGAGAACAACTGATCAAAAGTAGGGTTAGCTTTGATCTGCCGACCATATGTGCTTTGCCCTTGCGTCTCTTTTTCTTTTAAAGCTTTGTATGGAGGCTGACGCCTCTGGCCATGGGCGGACTGTCTGGCTGAGCCAGCCGGACCGTCTTTATGAGCACCGGACTGCCCGCACGTAGGTGCCGGACCGTCCGCGATGCTCAGGTCAGGTTGTCGTGCTCGGCTCCTTAATTGTGTATGCCCCCCGGCGCTTCCGGATTTGTTAGTCTTATTGTCCAGAGCTTTTCGAGCATCCTCCTTCCACGATATATTTGACGTGCGAGGATTGTCAATGATGATGTCTTTGCTTTTGCTTTTATCGGCCATTTCAGGCCGAACTAAGATCTTTTCGCATGTGACATCTATTGTATTAACAGGAAATGACTGTGTGTCCACTTGCATTTCTTGAAAAGCCAACCGACCCTCATTTATGGCCGATTGTACCTGTCGATGAAAAACATTACAGTCATTGGTGGCATGAGAAAAAGAATTATGCCACTTACAATAAGCACGTCTCTTTAATTCATCTATAGGAGGGATAGTATAAGTTAATTTAATGTTGCCATTTTTAAGTAGCTCATCAAATATCTTATCGTATTTGGCAACATTAAAGGTAAATTTAATCTCTTCTTACCGATTCTTTTGAACCGGCTGTAAGGAAGAACATGCTGAAGATTTAGCCTTTGTTGGTCAAATAAACTCAGCGGTATATACATCTGTGGATTCATCATCTGAACTATCACGCTCTATTAGATGTATAGTACGGGCGATCGATTTTGATGTCTCTTTAAATCGGCTTTCATAGGCTAAAGCTCGCTGATGTAGCTGGGCTATCGAAAAGAACTGGGTCCCATCTAATTTGTCTCTTAAGTAGGATAGCAACCCATTACAAGCTAGCCCTGCTAGCTCTTTGTCTGTAACATGGATCCGAAAGCATCGGTTTCTAGTGTCCCAGAACCTCCGGATATAATCATTAACCGATTCTTCGCGTCCTTGTCGGACTGAAGCTTAGTCAGCTAATCCTAATTCATATTCCCGGCAAAGAAATGTTCATGAAATTTATTTTCTAACTCATTCTAGGAATTAATGGAATTAGGAGGCAGGGCGACGTACCATGCAAAAGCGGTACCAGTAAGGGATAAAGAAAAATAACCGAACACGAAATGCTTCTCCATCAGCCAATTCTCCTAGGCGTGCTAGGAACTGGCCTATGTGTTCGTGTGTGCTTCTCCCATTCTCACCAGAAAACTTAGAAAATTCTGGTATCCTTGCCCCTTGTGGATATGGGACAGTGTCAAACCGGTGATTATATGGCTTTTGGTATGATTACCCCACTCTAGCTACACTAACTCCGAACTTATCTCGAAATAGTTCAGTCATCTCTTCCCTAATTTTTTCCATTGCACCCGGTGGCAGACCACCGGATCCTGGGCTGTGGGCTCATTTGGTCAGGCATTAGTATATCGACCTTCTTGCCGTGACCGATCGATAGTGTTGATCGGTCTATGATTATATGGTGCGTTATGGTTTAAATATGTAGAGGGTGAAACATACTGCTGCTGTGGTGTGTAATAATTTGGTGCATTGTGTGCAACAGCAGGTTCTGCGTATGCGTATCCAGTTTGTCTGGTGGTAAATCCGAACTGACCGGTTGCGTTTGCCATTATCGGGACGCCACGCGGTAGTCCTGGTGCGGCCCCGGACGGTCTGGCAGGGAAAGTCGGACGGTCCGGGCAGAAGCTCGGACGGTCCGACTACGTCCAGGGTCGCCGATCTGCCAATAAGGGATGGCGGCGACCGTAGGGCGGCCCCGGACTGTCCGACAGAGCAAGCCGGGCGGTCCGCATATGGGCCGGACGGTCCGGGCAAAGGCTCGGACGGTCCGACCGCGTAAGGGGCGCCGATCTGCCAAGTAGGGACGACGGTGGTTGTATTTGCCCCGAATATGAGTTCATCGGCAATACGATATAAAGGTTGGGGCTGCAAATTCCCATTTGTTGGCGATGCATCAGACATAAATATCCTATTACTAGTTTCATATGATGGAAAACTAGGAGCAACAGACTTTTCCAACGTACGTGTTAATTTTCTAATTGACTCTTCTAACCCTATAATCTGTTGTTTCATTTGATCTTGCCACTGATCCACATAATATTTAATAGATTGAATATCGTCGGGTTTACTTACGTTGGGGACTTGAAGCGAAGATAGAAGAGATACGACGTCGGTCTCTCCATGTTTGATAACCTTTTGGTGGCGATCCATCGTATATTGTGATAAGAATTTCTTTTTTGCTTGACGCATGTAGTCCTCGAATTGTTGTTGCTCATCGGCCGTCAGATTTTCAACAGCCGTCTTCAGGAAATTATCTGGGGAGATATCGGTGTGATCTTTAGAACCGGCCATTTGAGGGCCTGATTTTTAGTAGATCTATACACCAGATTCCCCAGCGGAGTCGCCAAAAGTATATTGATGCCTTTTTCGGGCGCCAAACACTAACAAGAACCGGCGGCGACGCTCTCTGTATAGGGGCAGACAGTCCGCGACCAGGGACCGGACGGTCCGCGACCTAGCGCAGGGCCTGGGTTCCCTGTCTGACGTGCCAGACGGTCTAGATCTCGCTCCTGGGAGGGACCCGTCGGGAGGAGAGATCCTAGGGGTTGTCTAGGCTCGGTAGGCCGACCTAGACTCCTTTAATCGACGTAGAGTCGAAGAGAAGCGGAGAATTTGGAGATTGAAATACTAAACTAGAGCTACTCCTAATGCATAAGGTAAAAACGAGAAATAGACTTAATTTGATCGATTGTTGGGGGTTTCAATCGGCCGTAGCCCTTCATCTATACAAAGGGGAGGTCTGGATCCGCTTCAAACTGTTTCCCGAGTTAATCCCGCGGTTTTAGGTAACAAATCCCGTAAGAAACTAGGAACCCTAACTGTCTCTGCGCACGCGCGGACCGTCTGTGCCACCACCGCGGACAGTCCGGACCGTCCGTGAGGCCCTTTTTGGTTACCAACAAAGACGAAGGGATGACACGACACACAAGTCGGTTGTTGTATCGTTTGCCCTCCGGCTAAACTCTAAAGGACCTCCCCTTTATAGAGGGTCGCAATAACTTGACGACTGCTAAATTCCAAGAAGTGCCCTCTGGAACCTCTCTACGTGCAACCATTTGGAGATCTCGACAAAAATTAAACTATCGTTTAGTACATACGTGATTGTGCATCGTCAGAAGTCATAAGTCATGCGATAAATAATGTAAAACGCAAGCGGGCGAGCGTGTGACAGGCTCCATAACCCTTTATTTAACTCATGTGAAGAGTAGGGAACACTCATACATATAAGTTGCTTCTCATCTACCTAGATGAGCAATATGGGACTAAAGTGTCATGCCATCTCTATATACCACCTTTGACTTTTTTATTAAATCTGATCACATATTCACATATTTGTGGGACTAATTCCAACAGTTCGTTGAACGATGGGTTAGCCTAGAGAGGATCGAGAGGTGGAGGCACCAAATAGTCTATCCGAGAGGTCATTTAAATATTATTAAGTACATCAAATATTACAATATCATGTGTTTAGAATTGAGGGGTTATGCAGTCAATTCTTAATATGTTATGCGCTATAGAATTTTTAATTTGTCATGTCAGTGAAATCACTTTTAAAATTGTTTTATTTATGCGGCTATTTAGATGATTTTTAATATTTTAATGTGCAACACTACTAATAACTAATAAGTAACATTGTTGAGTAGACATGAAAAAACAGACTAGACTGCAGGCACAACCTTCGTTTATATCGAATTGAGGCCTAGAACTATTCTAGCTAATCAATGTTAGTACAGATAAATATGTCAATCCAGCTGAAACGATTCCAAAGGAACCATTTCAGAGTAAGCGAACAGGGCCTCACGGACTTCCAACATTCGGGGTCGGGGACAAGGGAACCATCAACCCTGTTTAGATAAACAATGCCATTGGCACTGGAGTCAGTTCATCCATCTTCGTGTGTTCCCATTCAGCGAATTAGATTGAATCTTTGGTCTGTTGCGATTCTTATAAATATTGGTAGTACAGTACTGTTCGTTTGAACTGTGGGAATGGTTATTCGATCGGTCAATTCCCGGTCCCCCACGTGAGGTAGATTCAGACGGAACGCCGTCTCGTACAGCTCTTTTATCTAAAGACCGTCGAGGCCGCCTCTAGTTGCTGTCTGTCACATGTTCGCAATATGCACACGCGCGCGCTCCTCTGGCAACATAAAATACTCTGTGTCCTGCACACATTCTGTGACCAAAGATGCAACATTTTTTTGTTGGTAATAATAACTACAACAGCAAGGTTTTTGTATTCTTTATTTTAGCATGCAGACGCATTCGTAGTTTCACATGCACCATACTTAAATTTTATTCGCAGCAATCACACGGCGAACGAACGAGTGGGTATGAATGACTGCCTGCTTCCAAATTCCTAGGAAGACGAGGTCGTCGGTACGCCAGACGCGTGTTTCCGAGGAAGACGAGGTCGTCGCCTTTTCGGCCGGCGTAGGCTCCGCCGGTTTCTGATGCAAACAGGCAGGACTACCGGCGCCTCCGCGTCCCCTGCGGGGCAGCTCGACGAGGTTCACATCGACCTGGTCCAGGTGTTGTTAGAAATATAGGCATTTTCCATATCATTTTAATTCCATAAATTAACATTATGATGATGACATATAAAATATGTTTAATTATAGAAATCACTATCTCAAATATATCCATAACAATATGGATCAGGAGAACATAAAGCATACGAATCATAGAAATATAATAAGCATATAAACATGGAACATGTATTATTATGGAACAACTGAAAATAAACAGATAGCAACATAAACAGCATAACTGTAAAATTAAGACAAACAGATTTATCATATTACTAGTATAATCAGGCATCAGACATGTCATGATATAATACGACAAAACAGATTGGATAAATTTATGGCTACAAATAAAACAGCAGGTATGAACATATATAATCTGCAGAATGTAAAATAGTGAGGAGATGAATTGATCATACCCTCCCATGCGCTCCGAGGATCTAGATCCTTGTCCAACTTCAATTGTCATGTCTCCAGGAAGAAGACGATTTGGGCAGTCGCGTAGACGCTCCCCAAAAACCTAATTGCCGATCCCCCGTGCAAGGTCTCGAACGGCACCGGCTTCGGAGGCACCTGCCCTCTCGCTTCTCTGTGCGCGCAGAGTCACGAGATGGGAATACCCTCACTCGGCGGCTGGACTGTGATTCTGAAAGTAGTGTGTTCGCGTGTACCGAGTGACAGGGGTGCTCCTCTATTTAACCTCTCGCAGAGGGAAGTTGAAGGAGAAAGGTCGCCGAGTCACGCCAAGAGTCGGCCAGCTCTCGCCGAGTTATGCCATGAGTCGGCCAGCACTCGCCGAGTCAAGGGTCACTCGGCTGGCTGACGAAGAGACAGAGTCACTCGGCTGGCTGACGAAGAGACAGAGTCACTCGGCTGACGAAGAGACATGGTCACTCGGCTGACGTACGCGGTTAGTGAGTGCTAAAAATTAACACAACCACACCACGCCCGCTCGCTCGCCTGCCTGCCTCGCCTCGCCTCGCCACGCCACGCCACGCCACGCCCGGCCGGCGGCGGCGGCGGCGGCGCGCGCGCGCGCGTGTGGCACGCCCTTGTCCTTTTCTTGACTTCTCAAGTTAAGTGGAATAAATCCCACCATATAAGTCAAGGCAAAAGACCCTTGGACTTCCAATGTGGTACTATTGGTATTCTCCACCATTACACACCATAGAGTTTATTCAATAAATGGGCCAAGCCCATAAAAGATCCAACAATCCCCACCAAACTCTAGGGTTTGTAATGATGAAGTATCAGAATCACAATCCTTTGATATACCAGTGTTTCGATGGAGACTGTTAAGTTGAACATCCATCTAGAATAAGAGTTTCACTTATTCACAACTGAACAATGGACTATGCCTTGAATTGACAGTTTTGTGCGAAATAAGATTCACTCAAATCCTTTGCTGATACTTGGCTGCAGAAGGGTATTCCCGCTGTTTAGAAGCATATAAGTCACACTTCAGTGCCTTTCATGAGTATTTAGGGATTACCCAAGTCCCATAGACTGTGACTAGCAGTCTGACTCATATAGGTGTATTCCTCAAAAGATGTTCTGTAGGACAACATCTCACCTTTATAAGACTCTTGGAATACATTAAGGTAAATACCATCCTGCCTTACAGATAGGAAAGATGTGCATCAGAAATGAGTTAAGAAAGGGATCTTTCCTCACAACCTACTCCTAGCTTGTTTCTCCACTCTACTTCACGGGATCTCCGATCACATAGAGCAGGTTACCACTAGAGTAGATCTCACATGGGTCTCATACCCATTTCCCTCGATGCACTTTCTATCACATTGCGTGATAGACCCTTAGTGAATTGATCTGCCAGATTGTTCGATGTGTGAACATAATCCACAGTTATAACTCCGGAGTTTTTCAACTTTCTGACAGATTTCAATCTCCTCTTAACATGCCTTGTAGACTTCATGTTATTCCTAGAACTGTTAACCTTTGTAATCACCGTTTGGTTGTCACAGTTCATGGAAATAGCCGGTATCGGTTTTTCAACTACCGGTAAGTCCAATAGGAAATCACGAAGCCACTCGGCCTCAGCCCCAGCAGTGTCTAATGCTGCGAGTTCTGCTTCCATTGTAGACTTCGTTAAGATAGTCTGCTTGCAAGACTTCCAGGAAACAGCGCCACCTCCAAACAGAAACACATATCCGCTTGTGGCATAAAGCTCATCAGCATCAGAAATCCAGTTGGCATCACAATAGCCTTCCAGCACTTTTGGGTTTCCGGTATAATGAATACCGTATGTCATAGTACCTTTCAAATACCGCAACACTCTCTCAAGAGCACGCCAGTGATCATCTCCTGGTTTCGACACAAACCGACTTAGCTTACTCACAGCATAAGAGATGTCTGGCCTTGTTGCACTTGCAAGGTACATGAGCGAGCCAATGATCTGGGAGTATATCAATTGATCCCTTGCTATTCTCCGATTCTTTCTTAATAGCACACTAGGGTCATAAGGTGTTGGAGCAGGATCACAGTCACTAAAACCAAAGCGACTCAATACCTTTTCCACATAATGGGATTGTAACAAAGTTACCCCACCATCAGCTTCTCTAACAAGCTTGATATTTAGAACGACATCAGCCTCTCCCAAATCTTTCATCTCGAAATTGCTCGATAGAAGATTTTTAACTTCCTCAATCACATTGAGATTTGATCCAAAGATCAAAATGTCATCAACATAAAGACACAGCATAACAGACTCACCCCCACCATACCGATAGTATACACACGTGTCAGATTCATTTACAACAAAGCCAGCTGCTGTAAGAGTATTATCAAACTTTTCATGCCATTGCTTAGGTGCTTGTTTTAGGCCATACAATGATTTTATCAACCTGCACACCTTGTTCTCTTGACCATCCGCAATAAACCCTTCTGGCTGATCCATATAGATCTCCTCATCCAACTCTCCATTTAGGAAAGCTGTCTTAACATCCATCTGATGAATGATAAGACCATAAGAGGCTGCCACGGCTATTAATGTGCGAATTGTAGTCAATCGAGCCACTGGTGAGTAAGTATCAAAGAAATCTTCACCCTCCTTTTGGGTATATCCTTTGGCCACAAGCCTTGCCTTGTACCTCTCGATTGTACCATCAGGCCTAAGCTTTTTCTTGAAGATCCATTTGCAACCTATAGGTTGACAACCATAAGGACGGTTAACGACCTCCCAAGTTCCATTAGACATAATAGATTCCATCTCACTCCTTACTGCTTCCTTCCATAAGTCAGCATCAGGAGAGGAATATGCCTCACTAATGGTAGTTGGTGTGTCTTCCACAAGGTACACTATAAAGTCATTACCAAAGGATTTTGCAACCCTCTGTCTCTTACTCTTTCGAGTGACTATAGTGTCATCCTCCTTAGGGATGTGTACGTGAGAATCCTCAGCATGATCTATAGGAATCGACAGTTCGTGCTCATGGGAAATTATAGTCTCATGACTTGTATCACTAGGTGTATTCTTCATGGGAAACTCATTCTCAAAAAATGTTGCGTCTCTTGATTCCATGATAGTATCAACATACATATCTGGCACATCAGATTTTATAATTAAGAACCTATACCCAGTGCTGTGAAAAGAGTACCCAAGGAATATACAGTCAACAGTTTTAGGCCCAAGTTTACGCTTTTTGTTGATTGGCACATTCACTTTAGCCAAGCAACCCCAAGTGCGCAAATATGAGAGATTTACTCTTCTCTTTTCCCATTCCTCAAATGGAGTGATCTCTTTGTTCTTTGTTGGAACTCTATTCAGGACATGACATGCTGTCAAAATCGCCTCACCCCACCATGCCTTGGATAATCCCGCTGTACTCAACATGGCATTCACCAAATCTGTTAGAGTGCGGTTTTTCCTTTCAGCAATCCCATTGGATTGTGGTGAGAATGGCGGTGTCCTCTCATGAATAATACCATGTTCCACGCAGAACTCATCGAACACATTAGAGAAATATTCTCCACCTCGGTCGGACCTTAAACGTTTTATTTTCCTCTCAAGTTGGTTCTCAACTTCAGCTTTATAGGCCTTAAAATAATTGAACGCTTCATCTTTTGTTTTTAAGAGATACACATAACAAAATCTAGTGGAGTCATCTATAAAAGTGAGAAAGTATCTTTTACCACCTTTGGTCAAAATTCCATTCATCTCGCACAGATCAGAATGAACAAGTTCTAGAGGTGCCAAACTCCTCGCCTCAGCAGCCTTGTGAGGCTTGCGGGGTTGTTTTGATTCAACACACACATGGCACTTAGACTTTTTGACCAAGTTAAATTTAGGAATTAAATTTATATTTGCTAACCGCATAAGACAGCCAAAGCTTGCATGACAAAAACGTGAATGCCATAAATCCGACTCATCAGAAAAATGAACAGAATTCACGAGTTTATTACACACATCATGCAGTGATAAGCGGAACAACCCTCCGCAATCATATCCTTTACCAACAAAAGTACCATGTTTCGACACAACACATTTATTAGACTCAAGAACAACTTTGTATCCATCTCGACATAGCATAGATGCGCTAACGAGATTCTTCTTGATAGAGGGCACATGCTGCACGCTCTTCAATGGCACCGTCTTTCCCGAAGTAAACTTCAGAATGACCGTACCAACACCAAGAACATGAGCACGCGACCCATTTCCCATTAACAAGGCGCCAGATCTCCCGACCTGGTAGGAGGAGAACATAGAGGCATCAGCACACACATGAATGTTTGCGCCACTGTCCATCCACCACTCAGGTGAATTACAAACTGAGAGAACAAATGGTAAAGAGTTACCATACCCAGATGTTCCACCTTCAGTTTCAGTGGTAACAACATTAGCTGATTTCTTGTCTTGAGTGAACTTGCGATCAGGGCACTCTCTAGCCCAATGTTGATCACTGCCACAGACAAAGCAACCTCCCTTTCCCTTGTTGTTGTTCTTCTTTTTAAATTGTGCTGTATGAACAGGTTTATTTGCGTTCTCTGGTTTGTTTTGGTTTTTCTTCTTGTTAAACTTGCGGAAGTTTCTCTTCTGCACCACATTAGCAGTAGAGGTCTCCACACCTTTTCCATTATCCTTTGATCTAGCTCTTTCCTCAACATCAAGAGTACCAATGAGCTCCTCCACATTGAACTCTTGTCTCTTATGTTTGAGAGAGGTAGCAAAGTCCTTCCAAGAAGGTGGCAACTTGGCGATTATACCGCCAGCCACAAACTTGTCAGGCAAAGGACAAGGAAAAAGTTCGAGTTCCTTCGCTAGTGCCTGAAACTCATGAGCCTGTTCCACTACAGATCGGTTCTCAACCATCTTGTAGTCATACAGCTGCTCCATGAGGTACAGCTCGCTACCAGCGTCAGTAACTCCAAACTTTCCAACAAGAGCATCCCACAGCTCTTTCCCCGTGGGAAGGATGATATAGCTTTTCTGGAATTTTGTGTCCAGTGCGCTAATTACTGCTCCTCGAAAGAGGTTGTCTTCAGCCTTAAACTTAGCCTCATCCTCAGGAGGTAAGTTGGCAGGCTTGCCCTCAGCGGCATGAAAACAAGACATAGCAGTTAGCCACAATTCCATCTTAGCTTTCCATATCAAGAAGTTTTTACCATCAAACGGATCAGGCTTTAGCACAGCAGCAAAACCTCTGACAGAAAAATGCCTAACATTAGGTTTTTGGATTGTTAGAAATATAGGCATTTTCCATATCATTTTAATTCCATAAATTAACATTATGATGATGACATATAAAATATGTTTAATTATAGAAATCACTATCTCAAATATATCCATAACAATATGGATCAGGAGAACATAAAGCATACGAATCATAGAAATATAATAAGCATATAAACATGGAACATGTATTATTATGGAACAACTGAAAATAAACAGATAGCAACATAAACAGCATAACTGTAAAATTAAGACAAACAGATTTATCATATTACTAGTATAATCAGGCATCAGACATGTCATGATATAATACGACAAAACAGATTGGATAAATTTATGGCTACAAATAAAACAGCAGGTATGAACATATATAATCTGCAGAATGTAAAATAGTGAGGAGATGAATTGATCATACCCTCCCATGCGCTCCGAGGATCTAGATCCTTGTCCAACTTCAATTGTCATGTCTCCAGGAAGAAGACGATTTGGGCAGTCGCGTAGACGCTCCCCAAAAACCTAATTGCCGATCCCCCGTGCAAGGTCTCGAACGGCACCGGCTTCGGAGGCACCTGCCCTCTCGCTTCTCTGTGCGCGCAGAGTCACGAGATGGGAATACCCTCACTCGGTGGCTGGACTGTGATTCTGAAAGTAGTGTGTTCGCGTGTACCGAGTGACAGGGGTGCTCCTCTATTTAACCTCTCGCAGAGGGAAGTTGAAGGAGAAAGGTCGCCGAGTCACGCCAAGAGTCGGCCAGCTCTCGCCGAGTTATGCCATGAGTCGGCCAGCACTCGCCGAGTTAAGGGTCACTCGGCTGGCTGACGAAGAGACAGAGTCACTCGGCTGACGTACGCGGTTAGTGAGTGCTAAAAATTAACACAACCACACCACGCCCGCCCGCCTGCCTCGCCACGCCCGGCGTGCGGCGGCGGCGCGCGCGCGCGCGCGCGTGGCACGCCCTTGTCCTTTTCTTGACTTCTCAAGTTAAGTGGAATAAATCCCACCATATAAGTCAAGGCAAAAGACCCTTGGACTTCCAATGTGGTACTATTGGTATTCTCCACCATTACACACCATAGAGTTTATTCAATAAATGGGCCAAGCCCATAAAAGATCCAACAGGTGTCCACAACTTCCACCTCCCCGGTGCTTTTCTCGTTTCGCCGTGAAGCAAATAGCGCCTGCCTACCTCAACTATGGTCTTCGGAGAGGAGATTAGAGCTGCACCAAGATGGACTACCTCAACTATGGCATACCTAAAAACTGAAGGACGGCCAGATGGTGGACGTGAAGCGTATGCCGCCAGTTTCTCGTTTTGCATCAAACATTTTGATAAATCTCATAACTACGGTAGAGCTGCACCAAGATGAATCTGAGATTCAGATTCACTTTTTCTAGTGCCGGACTAAACGATCCCTATATTTCTCTCATATTACACAAGGACTAGAGTATAGACGCAGAGTATCCATGAGTTATACGTGCTAGACAATTCACTCACACTACTGCATAAATGATTTTATAAGGCACTCTTTACACCAATAATTTCAAGTCGCCTGATCGATCCCTGAGAACGACCAAACGACTAGGACGATTAGTCGAGTCCTAGTCGGTCCCTGGTCGTCCTAGTCTAGTAGTTATGCATATATATATATATATATATATATATATATATATATATATATATATATATATATATATATATATATATATAACTATACATTATATAAATTAGAAAGTCACTACTTAGCACAGGCTTAGGATTAGAGCAGCCAACAACCATCCACTAGTTTGGCAGAAACCATTGTCAGGGCCACGCCAGAGGAGGAGCAAGAAGCCAGCAGCGAACTCGGCACGACGCAACGGCGTGCGCGGCAGCGTCGTCCTAACACAAAGTTTGTTGGGCCACAGTGGGCTCTGTAATGGCATGAGCCAAACTGGTGAATGAGCTGAAACCGAACGCGCGAAGGAGCGTGTTCTAGACGCGCTGAACTGGTAAAGGCGCCACCGTGTTGGCTGGCGAGGGCAAGCAATAGAAAGCACATTTGTATCCCTTCTCTCGTCTTCCTCTCCTTCACCAACTCCCTCTCCGAGAGCTTCTAACCTAGCACTCCGTTAACATTTGGTATCGAACGAGTTCGATCTGGAGGATCTACAACCAATACCCGGTCGTCGTCCTCGCTTGACAGCGTCGGCGGCGATGGATGCAGCGCTACAGCGGGTGGCGGATCAACTCGCTCCGATGCAGCAGGCGCTGGATCAACTCGCTCCAGTGGAGGCGCGCCTTACCGAAGCGATGTCCTGCCGCTACGACGACCTCGCACGACGCATCACGGACGTTGAGCAGAAGTCCGAGGCGCGATTCATCTCCCTTGAGATGGATCAAGCCCAGATCGAAGGATGGCGGCCGAGCATCGAAAAGCGTTTGGACAACATCGCTCTAGAACTGAATCGTGCTAACAAGTTCATGGAGCGCGAAACTCTCGCGACCGACTTCATCAAACCAGGGTTGATTCCATCCTCGTCAGCGACGTTCGGGCGCCCGTATGCTGGATTTCAAGTTCCCGATGGGCCAGATGACCACTGTCTTCCTCACAACCACCGGGATGGTGGGTTTGAGTGAGTTCCGCTCCAAACCCACGGTCCGGTCAAGGATGGGGGCGGTCGTCGTGATATAGTTCATGGGGGTGGTGGCAACCTGCCATGTCTCAATTTTCCTTCGTTCGACGGGGATAACCTGCATTTGTGGAAGTCCTTATGTGAAAATTACTTTGATTTGTATGACGTTGATCCTCACATGTGGATACGGGTTGCTACTATGCATTTTTCTGGACGCGCCAAGGGATGGTTGCAATCCGTTGGGCGCCACATACCCTTCTGGTCGTGGATGGAATTATGTACTCATGTGCATGATCGCTTTGGGCTGGATCAACATGAAGCACTGATCCGTCAGTTGTTCCACATTAGGTAGTCGGGTTCGGTCGGGGATTATGTTGAGCGCTTCTCATCATTAGTAGAGCACTTAACTGCATATGAGGAAAATGCCGATCCCTTGTATTATACTATGCGATTCATTGATGGCTTGCATGATGATATTAAATTTGTTATTGTGGTGCAACGTCCTTCCACTCTGGATATTGCCTGCTCCCTTGCATTGGTGCAGGAAGAAGCCTTGGCTTCTGGACGGGGGCGCCAACCTACTGCGACAGCTGTTCGGCTTCCTTCAAAAGTGGATAATCAGTCTCCCTACAATCCAAAATGGGACCAGCCTGTAGATTCTATGAAACCAGGATCTACTGATGACAAGCTAGCTTCATTGCGACGTTACATGCGTGCTCGAGGTTTATGTGACAAGTGTGCTGAGAAGTGGAGTTATGGGCATAAATGTGTTGTGGCTGCTCATCTGCATGCCCTCGAGGAGGTATGGGAATTATTGGTACCTGAGGAACCTGATCCTCTAGACCCTCCACTGGAATCTATGCCTGAACCAGTTACTGAAGTGGAACAACTGTTCGTGTCAGTATCTCAGGCTGCATGGGGAACATCTGAGGAGGTGCATACTCTGAAGTTTGAGGCCGTTATTCAAAATCACCCTGTGCTTATACTTCTGGACAGTGACAGTTCTCATTCCTTTTTGCATGACAAGTTTCAGTCACTATTATCCAATATTCAATTGGTGCCTACATCATTGTGATTTCGTGTGGCTAGTGGTGTTGTTTTGCAGTGTAAACATAAGATTTTGCAGCTGCAATGGGAGCTTCAAGGTTGTTCTTTCATTTCTGATGTTACATTATTGCCACTACCTTTTTATGACATGATTATTGGGATGGATTGGCTCCAGACTTTCAGTCCTATACGGGTTCATTGGGAGCATAAGTGGTTGTCTATACCAGACAAGGGTGCCAACGTTACATTACATGGTCAGTCAGCTACTATACCTGAATGTACCATAGTGGAACTGTTATTAGTTTCTACTACTGCCACTGCTGTAACACAGCCGGTTGTACCAGATCAAGTGCAGTTAATATTACAGAAATTTGCTTCAGTATTCGCCGAACTAGTGGGACTGCCACCTTCGAGGGAGGGCTACCATGTTATTCCACTGATACAGGGCGCTCAACCGGTTAGTGTGAGGGCTTATCGTTATCCTCCTCAGCTAAAAGATGAGATCGAAAAACAGATTACTGAGATGCTCCAACATGGCGTTATTCAACAGAGCTATAGTCCATTTGCTTCTCTTGTTTTGTTGGTTCAGAAAAAGGATAATACATGGCGATTTTGTGTTGATTATCGCTACTTGAATGCTCTTACCATTAAGAGTAAATAACATGTGCCCATATTTGATCAACTCATCGACGAGTTAGCCAACGCTCGCTGGTTCAGCAAGTTGGACCTCAAAGCCGGGTACCATCAGATCTTGTTGAAGGATGGAGAAGAATACAAGACGACATTTCAAACTCATACTGGACATTATGAGTTTCGTGTAATGGCTTTTGGACTCACTGGTGCACCGAACACATTTTTGGTAGTAACGATTGCAACTCTAAAAACAGTACTGCGACGGTGTGCTTTGGTGTTTTTTGACGTCATCCTAATATTCAGTCCAACGTTGGAAGATCACCTACTACATTTGTCTAAAGTTCTAAGCTTATTATCCCACAATCATTGGAAAGTGAAGCTTTCAAAGTGTGAATTCACTCAGCAACAGATTGTATATTTTGGGCATGTTATCAGCGCTCAAGGCGTATCAACGGATCCTGACAAAATTCAAGCAATAGAGAAGTGGCCAGCCCCTACAAATGCCAAAGAGTTGCGCAGTTTTCTAGGCCTTGCCGGTTTTTATCGCAAGTTTGTTCGTCACTTTGGCGTGATTAGTTGACCTCTCTTCAATCTCCTCAAGAAAAACTCAATATTTCTCTGGACTCGGGATCATCAACAAGCATTTCAGCTCCTAAAGACTGCTCTGGTTACAACACCAGTCTTGGCACTTCCACACTTTACCAAACCATTCAGTATTCACACAGATGCTTGTCAATACGGTGTTGGTGTCGTCCTCATGCAGCAAGATCACCGTTGGCATTTCTCAGTCGTGCTTTGGGTCCCAAGAACCAAGGACTTTCAACTTACGAAAAGGAGTATATGGCTATTCTATTGGCAGTGAATCGTTGACGTTCCTACCTGCAGCTTGCTGAATTCATAATGTACATGGATCACAGTAGCCTTACCCAATTGAATGAGCAACGTTTGCATACTCCTTGGCAGCAGAAGGTATACACTAAGCTGATTGGTCTCCAGTATAAGATTGTGTATCGGAAGGGCTCCGACAACGCGGTAGCTAACACTCTGTCCCGTTTGCCCCGACCATCAACAGACTATTTCGCTGTTTCTCATTGTTCCCCGGCATGGTTACAGGATATGGTTGCCGGTTATGACAACAATCCTACAACCAAACAGTTGTTAACAAGTTTTTCAGTACAGTCAGATGATTTTGGGCCTTTCTCTCTGTGTCAGGGTGTAATATGTTACAAAGGGCGCGTGTTGGAGCGAAGGCAGAAACGCCACCCTTCGCCCGAAGTCTCCACCGCTTAGCCCCCGCCCTGACAGGCAAAGCAGGCAGGGACACTCTTCGCTTGATCGACACCAGGGACAACATGGAGACCCTTCGCTCGATTCGGCACCAGACGAAGGCCTGCGGCAACGCCTCCCTACGGCGCGGCCTCGGTCGGCTCCGAGGCCCACATGAGGTCGGGCCCATTGTAACAGGCCCTGCGTGGCCGCGGTTGTGTTACGGGCCTAATTTGTAAAGGCGTACATGTAATTACAGCTTGTAACCCCGCTTTATAGGAATATTCTGGGGATAAACTAGGTACCTGAGGGCACATGCGTCCTTAACGCAAGGCGCCGTGCACTCGGATACCTATAAATACCCCCGCACAGTGCCCGTGAGAGGCCAGATTAACGGAGCTTTTGCCATCACGCGCGAGTGCCCTGTTGCCATCTCCATTCACCCGTGTTGGATCTCCTTGCTGTCGAGAGGCAGTACCAACATTTGGCGCCCACCGTTCGTGCTACGAGACAACCACCCGCGATGGCACCCAAGCGAGCTAACCCGAAGGCTGACGAGGCTGCGAAGGCAGCACTGCTCGCCGCAAGGAAGGGCAAGGCCCTCGCCCTCACCCAATCCACCCACCAAGAGGCCACTGAAGACGACACCCTCCGCACCTGCGACCCTGAGGGACAACCCTCAGGCCTCGCACCTCCCTCAGACATCACTCCACCGGAGGGCGCGGATCTCGTCGAGGACGGTGAGGTCCTCGGCATCTCAACAGAAGAACAGCTACAGCTGCGCGCCCTGCGCCTCAAGAACCGCAACCTCCAGAGGCAGAAGGAGATACTGGAGGCCAAGCGCCAGCGTGTGTCCGCACTCGCCAAAGTGCGGCAGATGATCCGCGACGAAGAGCACAAGGCCCAGGAACTCGAGCGGGAGATCGCGCTGATGCAGCGCGAAGGCCACCTCAGCCCGCGGCACGAGTCATCCCTCCAGCAGCGCGCACAAAACGAAGACACGCGCGAAGGCCACCCCGGCCTGCAGCATGGGCCACCCCTGCAGCACCGCGCGCAGCCGGAGGACCCGCGTTTCCCCCAGCGCGACTTCACTTTCCCGCACGCCGCGCCATTCCAAGGGGTAACTCTGAATTATAACAGCAGGTTCTCCAGGCGATGCATGACTATGCTATTGGCGGTCATTCAGGCATACCTGTCATTTATGGCTGATTGAAACAACTATTTTATTAGCCAGGAATGAAGTCTGCTGTTCAGGCTTATGTGCATTCTTGTTCAGTCTATCAACAGGCGAAGCCGGAAAAGGGTTAAGTACCCGGGCCTTCTCCTACCATTGTTAGTGCCACCGCAAGCCTGGCATACGATTTCACTCGACTTCATCGAGGGATTACTGAAAGAGAAATGTGCCCTTGGGCCATTTCTATAATTGTTTTGGTGATTAAATGCCCAACACATTGTTTTGAATGCATATGTGCTAAGTAGGTGAAAAGTGCACATCAAAGAACAAGGTATGTTTCTAGACTTAGTAAATTGTTTTAATACTAACATGTTAGAAACAGTGCCAAGAAAAGAAGAAAAGAATTGGAGAAGATATGGCTCAGGACAGCCAAAACCAGCACCAGCCTGGCACACCGGACTGTCCGGTGGTGCACCAGACAGTGTTTGGTGCCCCAGGCTAGCTCCGTGCGAACTGGCCGCTCTAGGGAATCGGTGGGGCGACGTGGCTAAAAATCACCGAACTGTCCGGTGGTGCACCGAACTGTCCAGTGAGTCTTCAGTGCCCGCGCACGAGTACATCGGCGACGAACTCGTCGCTCTCGGGAAAACCAGAAAGGACCGCGGCTAAAATTCACCAGACTGTCCGTTGAGTCAGAGCCGCCCGAGCCAACGGTCACCAACACAATCAGCGGGCAACGCGTGGCCCGCGCCAACGATCAGTTGGGCACACCGGACTGTCCGGTCTGCACCAGATAGTGTCCGGTGTGCCAACGGGACCGCCGGCCCAACGGTCGGATGCGCCAGATAAGGAAGGAGATCAAGCACTGGACTCCTACAGTACCTGTCCGGTGGTGCACCAGATTGTCCAGTGCACCACTCGACAGAAGACAGGATTTGCCTTCCAAGTTGATCTCCAACAGCTCCTAGCTGCCTTGGGGCTATAAAAGGGACCCCTAGGCGCATGGAGCAGTACACCAAGCATTCACGAAGCATCCTAAGACTCCCAGACTTCGCCTCCACACATTTGATTTGTTGTGTTAGTGATTTGAGCTCCGTTTGAGTTGTGAACTCCATGTGCTGTGTTTCGAGCTCAAGTCTTGGCTTGTGTGCATGTGTGTGTTGAGAATTCGAGTCTTGTGTGCGTTGCTTTCCCTCCCTTACTCTTGTGCTTCTTTGTGATCTATATTGTAAGGGCGAGAGGCTCCAACTTATGGAGATTCCTCGCAAACGGGAGAAGAACACTAAACAAAAAGACCGTGGTATTCAAGTTGATCATTGGATCACTTGAAAGGGTCTCACACCCGGTTTTGGAAGGCAAACCGAATGCGAACCATGTACGTGCCAGGATCAGAAACTCACGTACACAACGATTACATAATTGGACATCATCACACAATGCTTAAAATAAGTAGCAGAAAGATACTTTATTACATCAAGATGTCCAAGACATCCATAGAGTCTAATACATAATCATCGTCTTTAACATAATTATCAAAGTGCGGAGTTACGAAGCGTAGATGCCAAGCCAACACATGCAGCTGACTGGGGGTTTGCCACTAAGAAAGAACTAGAACTTGTCGTAATCCTAAAACTCCTCGAAGTCATCCATGTTGCCAGCTTCACCTCCTGAGCACTGAGAACAGTGGGGACAACCTAGGGTGGGGTGGTGTGTAAAGCAAGGGTGAGTACACACCAATGTACTCAGCAAATGTCCCATTTGGCTAAAGTGGGCTAGCTGTATGTGGAGTTGAGGTTAAGCAGTTGCTTTTAGGTTAGTCAAGTATTTATTATTATTAGTAGAGCCAAGTTTTAGTAATAAACCCAGTTATTACCCAAAAGTACTTCCTCAAAAGAGGAAATACCAAAGATCAGATTTTATAACATCATAGTTAATCATCAACATAAAAGTATCCAAAGTTCTTCTAATCAAAGAGGATCCCAAGGCTGCTCTTAACCGTGAGCTCGGCTGATATACCAGTTTTTAACACTCTGCAGAGGTTGTACACTTTACCCACAAGTCGTGATTCCCATTCTGCCTGGAGATCATGACTCCCCATTGATCACTTCCAAGGTGACCTAGCAGGGTCTCACTATGTAGCCTTTACAAATACTCCCCTAGTGCATAGCTACTCGTTAGATTTCGCTAGTCATACAAACGCAGTACACCTCCCCAAGGTGGGTGACTAACAAAAACCAAATCTAATGAACCTCTGCACCCCAACCTTGGCAGAGCGAGCACTACGCCCCAGCCCCCATTGATGGCCCTCTAGCAAAGCCAACTACACCCCCAGGTTCATCTAATTAATCAGCTAAGGGCGTCCCATTCCACCCTCATGGTTGTACTGTTATCCCGGGTGGTCACTCCACGAATAGGTCCTTATGGAGAGGTACTCAGGAAAAAGGCCTGAGCCCCCTAAGATATCACAAGGTCATCCGCATAAATAGGATAACAGTATCGTATCATAGAGATTCACATCATGTTCATTGATTAAGTTAAGGCAATAGCAACATGCTAACCATGGTAACCCAAAAGGTAAACAAGGACAAGTGAATATAGACTAGTCAATCCTTAGGTTTCATAAAGTAATGCGGGACAGTGAATCATAAAGTATGTAGGACATAATAGGTCAGAGGACACTTGCCTTCACCAGGTTGTTGCTCAGGGAGGTCTCCAACAACACACTCAGGAACCTCGAACTGCTCGTTGTCTAAGTAAAGCGAGCATGCATTCAATACATTTGGAAAGTACAAATGAACATCACACCAAGCATATATACAAATATTGGAACACATCTTAAAAGAGATAATACTACATAGGGATAATGAATTCAAAGTATAATCATAAACTATTGCATACATTAACCTTTTTTTGAGAATAGATTATTATTTCCCTTAGTGTTATTTACAAGTACACAAGCATGGATCAATTTATTTTATTGTGTCCTATAATTTAGAACAGAGATGAACCTATCATTAATCTCACAAGTTTAAACATGATTAAATCTCTAGGGTTCTCCTTTTATTTATTTAATTAAATAAATAAAATTACATCTATATTAGTTCATATTCAATCATAAAAATTAGAATGTGCAGACAGTAAATGAAACCATTTTATTTAAACAGAGAATAATCCTATGAACATTTTGCAATTTGAATCACCAAATTCGGAGTTCATATGCAAAAGTTATGAAATAAACAAGTTTGGGAATTCAAAACATGAAATTGGGTCTAATTCTATGAATATTTGAAAGTCCAGGGCTAAATCTGCCGAACTACAGGGGTCTGCGCGCGAAAACCAGGGATGGCGGGTTGATTTCCTAAAACCAGGGGGTTTCTTAAGCAAAACAGCCACGCGAAGGGGTATCGGGTTAATCTAACCGTTGGTTCAGAAACCGACGGCTGAGATTAGATCTGCGGCCGAGGGCACGCGCGTGGGCGGACGAGCGCTAACAAGCGGGCCAGGGAGTGTCAGCGACAGAGGGGAAGTGCGCTGACCGAGCGGTCCCAGTGCTAGAGGGAAGCAGACGGCTACAGGGGTCCAAACCGTTCGATCAAGATCGGACGGAGGGGGTCCAGAGGGGGTCCGAGCGGGTCTGAGCGTGGGGTCCGAGCCGTTCGATCGAGATCGGACGGAGGAAATCAGACCGGGAATGATGAGTGGCTGCGAATGGCACTGACAGGTGGGCCAGGGCGTGTCAGGCGCGCGTGCGTGAAGCGGTATCCTGCGGTCTGGGCCGTTCGATCTGAATCGGACAGTGGGGAAATCAGACCGAGGGAAAACAGATGGCTGCGGGCGGCGTTGCTCCTCTCCGTGGCGATGAAGTCGCTGGAGTTGAGGCAGACGCGGGCTAGGGTGGCTCCGGGGTCGCTGGAGTTGGGCATAGAGGAAGAGGGCGCCACGGTGAACTCGATGGCGGGGAGGAGGCCATGAATCCATGGGCAGAGAGGGGAGAGCGGTAGTGAGGTGGCCTCGGGCGAGTCGGAGAAACTCCGGTGAGCCATTCCGACCACGGGGAAGGGACTTAAGGCGCACTAAGGCTTGGGCTAGCTTCAGCAGAGACAGGGGTGACACAGAGACCTACTCTGGTGAACTAAACCTGGCCAAATCGGCCGGCCACCGCGCGAGCATGGCGGACCGCCACGGCCAAACACCAGCGAGGGTGAAATTGGCCGAGCACAGGACACAATAAGAGAAATTGGGCACGAGGACGGGTGTCTCACCTCAGGGCGGAGCTCGGGGAGGCTTGGCGCGGACTTCGGCGAGCTGGATGGCCGGGGACGCGGACGCGGGTCTCCGGCGGCGGATGGTGGCAAGAGCAGAGCGCAAGAGAGGGTGAGGGTGTGCGAAATGAGGTGAGGGGTGTGCACGGGGCACTGGCAGGGCTATAAGAAGAGAGTTGGGCGCGTGGGCGGGCGTTGTGGCCGTGAAACCCGGCGACGTGCGCAAGTGCGCATGCGTCGGTCCACGGCGACGTGCGGAGAGGGCGGAGCTGATAGGACTGGCCCACGACGCAGAGAGAGAAAAGAGGGACGCTCGGGGCAACGGCTCGACGACTGGCGATCTGGGCCCACGAGACAGAGAGAGGGAGAGGGAGCGCGCGGGTGAAGGAAAATGGGCACCGACAGATTGGCCCCACTGGCAGCGAGCGAGAGAGGGGGCGCGTGCGAGGGAGAACTACCGCTGACAGGCGGGGTCCGCCTGTTAGGGGCGGCAGGCGCGCGGGCGCGCGGCCTGGCTGGGCTTAGTGGGCTGACTAGGCTGCTTTCTCTTTTTCTTTTTCTCCGGATTTTCTAATTCCTTTTCCATTTCTTTTTCTATAGGGTTTTCAAATCCAAATTCAAACTAGGTTTCAAATTCAAATAAATTCAAACATGTGCAACACTCCAAATAATATTTTAAGCTCAGCATGATGCAACATGTCATGACCCAAAATGTTTTAGCAAAATAAATAATTAAATCTCTCTAACTTAAGCTAATTCTACTTAAAAGGGAGAAAGGGAGAGAGAATCTAGAGAGAGAGAAAACCTAGAGTGAGAAAAGGAAGAGTAACACCTGATTTTGGGTGATAATTAGAAAGAAATTTTATACCCCGAAAATCAGGGTGTTACAGACCTATCCCCCTTAAAAGAATCTCACCCTCGAGATTCAGGGCTGGCTAGAAAAGAGCTCGGGGTACTTGGCTTTTAAATCATCTTCTCTTTCCCAGGTTGCTTCTTCTTCTGAGTGGTGACCCCATTTGACTTTACACATCCTGATGATACTTCTCCGAGTGACCCGATCTGCTGTCTCCATAATTTGAGTTGGCTTCTCAATATAAGTCAGATCTTCTTGGACTTCAAGATCCTCTGCTGGCAACTGCTCTTCTGGCACTCTCAAGCATTTCTTCAACTGAGACACATGGAACATATCGTGCACAGCAGACAGATTCTCTGGTAAGCTGAGTTGATAAGCCACTTCTCCACGTCTTGCTTGAATCAGATACGGCACAATATATCAGGGTGCTAGCTTGCCTTTGACTCCAAACCTTTTGGTCCCTTTGATGGGTTACACCTTCAAATAGACATAGTCTCCCACTTCAAAACTGAGTTCTCTTCTTCTGATGTCAGCATAGCTTCGCTGTCTGGGCTGTGCTGCCTTCAAATTATCCTAGACCATTCGAATGTTCTCTTCGGCTTTAAGCAAAATATCTAGACCGAACACCTGTCTTTCACCAGGTTGATCCCAATGCATTGGAGTTCTACAATTCCTCCCATAGAGCGCTTCAAATGGTGACATCTTTAGACTGGCTTGGTAGCTGTTGTTGTAAGAGAATTCTGCGTATGGTAATCTCTTGTCCCAACCTATCTTGTCTTGTAGGGCGCAAGCCCTCAACATATCCTCTAGAATCTGATTGGTTCTCTCTGTTTGACCATCTGTCTATGGGTGGTAAGCTGAGCTGAACTTCAAATGAGTGCCCAAAGCTTCATGCAACTGCTGCCAAAAATGAGAGGTGAACTGGGTGCCTCTATCCGATACTATCTTCTTTGGAATACAATGCAAGCACACAATCCGAGATATGTATAGTTCTGCTAACACCGCACTGTTGTAGGTGGTCTTGACTGGTATGAAATGGGCCACCTTTGTCAAACGGTCCACTACTACCTAGATGGAGTCATAACCAGTAAGAGTGCGGGGTAAACCGACTATAAAATCCATTCCGATCTCATCCCATTTCCACTAAGGAATATGCAACGGTTGCAACAAACCTACAGGTCTTTGATGTTCTGCTTTAATCCTCTGACAACTGTCACATACAGCCACATACTCTGCTATCTCTCTTTTCATACCGTACCACCAAAATCTTCTCTTCAGGTCTTGGTACATCTTCTCATTGCCAAGGTGTATAGAGTATGCTGTCTCATGAGCTTCCTTGAGAATCAGTTCCTAGATCGATTTGATGTCGGGAACACATAGTCTGTCCTTGAACCATACCACTCCTTCTGCATCTTCATGGAAATCCTTGCCTTTCCCATCTCTGATCAGCTGCCGGATCTCGTTGACTTTCTCATCATCCTTCTGACCTTTCCTGATGTCTTGCTCTAGAGTAGGTTCCAACTCAATTGTCACTCCTTGAGTGTTGTTCAGAAATCCGAGATTCAATCTGTCGAACTCCTTCGCTAGCTCAAACGACATCGGGTGAGCGACCAACATATTGACTTGACTCTTTCTGCTAAGAGCATCTGCAACCACATTGGCTTTGCCTGGGTGATAATGAATTTCTAGCTCATAGTCTTTGATCAACTCTAGCCATCTTCGCTGTCTCATGTTCAGTTCTGACTGAGTGAATATGTACTTGAGACTCTTGTGGTCCGTGTAGATATCACACTTCTGCCCATACAGATAATGTCTCCAGGTCTTCAATGCATGAACCACGGCTGCTAACTCTAGATCATGAGTAGGATAGTTCTTCTCATGAATCTTCAACTGTCGAGACGAGTATGCCACTACTCTCCCTTCCTGCATCAACACACATCCCAGTCCGGTGTACGAAGCATCGCAATATACTGAGAATGGCTTGTGAACATCTGGCAGAATCAGTACTGGTGCCATTGTCAACTTCTCCTTCAATGTCTCAAAGGACTTCTGCATGCTAGGGTCCACTTGAACTCAACGTTCTTCACCAACAAGGCTGTCATTGGCCTGGCGATCTTGGAGAACCTTCAATGAAACGCCGATAATAACCGGCCATTCTGATGAAACTCTTGATTCCTCGAACATCTTTTGGCGCTTTCCAGTCCAAGATAGCTGCTACCTTCTTTGGATCTACAACCAATCCTTCTCGGTTTATAATGTGACCCAAGAACAGGACTTCACTATTCTAGGACTCGCACTTGCTAAGCTTGGCATACAGCTGACAATCTTGTAGCCTCTGAAGTACCTTCCTCAAATGCTCTTCATGCTCTTGCTCATTCTGGGAATATACAAGGATATCATCAATGAACACCACCACGAACATATCGAGGTAGTCCATGAACACACTGTTCATCAAGTACATGAAGTAGGCTGGCGCATTCATTAAACCAAATGACATGACCGTGAACTCATACAGTACATACTTGGTGATAAACGCTGTCTTCGGTATATCTGAAGGTCGAATTCTGAGCTGATGGTAACCTGACCTCAGATCTATCTTTGAAAACACACTGGCTCCTCTCAACTGATCAAATAGGTCTTCAATTCTGGGCAGGGGGTACTTGTTCTTGATAGTGACTTCATTCAAGGATCTGTAATCGATGCTCATCCTTTTCGTGCCATCCTTCTTCTCCACAAATAACACTGGGCTGCCCAAGGTGAAGTACTCGGTCTGATATAACCTTTCTCTAACAATTCATCAATTTGCTTCTTGAGTTCCACCAACTCTGGTCCGGACACTTGATAGGCTCTCTTGGAAATAGGGGCGGTGCCTAGAATAAGCTCTATGGCAAATTCAACCTTTCTCTTAGGTGGCATACCTGGTAACTCCTCGAGAAACACATATGGGAAATCTGATACTGCACTGATAGCCTCTGATGGTTTAATCTCCTCAATGTGAGCGGTGACTTGGTGACAACTCCCTTTTTCTGGGTTCTGACAAGATCAACTCTACTAACACTTCTTCTCCTGATGGGGACACTAACTTCACTGTCCTCTTATCACAACTAATACTGGCCTGATACTTGGTTAGCCAATTCATCCCTAGGATGACATCTATAGTTGTATCCTGGTTACCCATAACTATTAAATCAGCGGGGAACTCTATCCCCCTTATTTGAACTCTTGCACTAGGGCAAAATCTATCCGTTTGGGTTCTTCCACCAACTGAACTAACTCTCATAGGTGGATACATGGGTGCTACTGGTATATTATGTTATTCTACCCATGATGCAGTCACAAAAGAATGCGTTGCTCCAGTATCAAATAAGACATTTGCAGAATGGTACTCGATTGGAAACTTACCTAGTGCCATCCTGGAGTCTCCTAGACTGTGTCGGCCTCCAAGTGGTTCACCCTTCCATATTGGGCACGAGGTTGCCCATGGTTGTTGCTTCCTTGCTGCATTGCATTCTGTCTGACTGGGGCATTAGGAGCTGGCTGCTGCTGAGCTGCTTTCTTTGGGCAATGATTCGCCCAATGGCCTTGTTCCCCATAGTGGAAACATGCACGACTTTCTCCTTGAGCTGGCGCTGCTTGATTGTTCTGATTGGTTGCTGGGGCAGGAAGACGGGCTGCCTGGTTGCTCTGACACTGGTATTGATTTCCTCCTTGCTGGTTATTCTGACGGTACTGCTGCTGCTAAGGAAACTGCCTCTGGTATTGCTATGGCTGGCTCTGATGCTGATGCTGATGCTGATGCTGGTGACCCTGCTTGAATGGCTGAGGTGGGTTGCCTGAGTAGCGAGGACGACTGCTACTCCCAACCTGAGATCCACCAAACTTGTGTTTCTTGTCCTCCATCTCCCGACGCTTCCTTTCTGTCATGATTGCTCTATCTATCAGATACTGGAATTTAGGGAAGGTGTGGTTCATCAGCTGGTAATGGAGGGGATCAACCAATCCTCTCAAGAAGCGGTACTGTCTCTTGGCATCCGTGTTGACATCTTCTGGGGCATAACGCGACAGCTGCAGAAACTTGTCCCTGTACTCACTGACGGACAGGGGACCTTGCTTCAGGGCGAGAAACTCTTCCTTCTTCACTATCATCAGTCCCTCGGGCACATGGTAGCGACGGAAGTTATCCCTGAACTCCTCCCAAGTGATGGCTTCAGGGTTGGCATGGGTAGCGAGGTAGGACTCCCACCAAGACTGTGCTGCTCCCCTCAGCTGTCGAGGACCATACAACACCTTCTCACGATCGTTGTACTAGGCAGTGTGCAACTCATGCTCCACAGTACGTAGCCAATCTTCGGCATCCATGGGGTCAGCAGAGTGGGCAAAGACTGGGGGATGGCCCCTCATGAACTCTGCCCGCTTGTCTCTGGGCACTTGAGGCATCTGAACTTGCACTGGAGGTTGAGGCAGTGATGGCTGCTGCTGTGCTTACTGCATTGCTGCTAACTTCTGACTAATTGCCTGAACTGCTTGAGTCTGCATCAAGAACATCTGCTCAATGGTCATTGGTGGTGGCGGTGGCAATTGCTGCTGCGGCTAAGCTGCATCCTTCTGGGGTGCCTGCTGTTCTGGCTGAGCACGCCTCGCACCTCTGCGCCTGTTCTCAGACATCTGTAGAAACCACACACATATTAGATCTGACTCTGCAGTCTTTCAGCATAAGAAAAGATGTATAGAAGATCTTCATAGAACTGAACAATTGACCAACTTCACTGACAGCTTCTCAGATAAAGAGGAAAGTGGAGACAAATGGGTTACCCAACTAAATAACTAACTTTATTAATAACTACACCAAGTTGTAGGGAATACCCACAACTTGATGACAATCATTACAAAAATCCAACTTCAGTACATGTCCATCATAACAAGCATCCAACAAAAGATAACCAAACTAACTCTAACTAGACTGACTAGACTGAGACATTGAACTAAGAATTATTACAGACTCCGACTCTGTCGATCTAGGGATCCAAATCTATCCGGGTCCTGCAGTCTGGGGTACATAGTCAAAGTGACCACGGGGCGGTGAACGGTAAGGGTGCTGAATCCCGACAGGGGCGGGAGGATCACCATCAAGATAGTGGCGTGCAACGCACTCATCATGCAATTCCGCAACCTCTGCTGGAACCTTGCCCAACTCGTCAAGGGCGTGGTCCAACTCTGTGTTGAGCACGGCGACCAAGCTGACCATGCTGTTCAGCCTGAGATTGCCCTCACCCACTGGCGAGACAATCACACCTCCAGCACTACCGGTCGAATGGCGAGGGTAGTACTTTAGGTCAAGGCCATCAGCTACCCCGCTGAACAACGAGCAAAACTGAGAAAGTGCCCGTCGTGCTGCATCTTGCATGGCTGCCTCGACAGTAACCCTCTCAGTGATAGAATAGTGCTCTGAGAAGGCCTCTGCACCCTAGAGATCATCGTCCGGACGACGCACCAAGCAAGTAGCCTCCCACTGGTCCGGGTATAGCCCGCGACGATGCTGGTAGACTACACAACGATACTTGATGGACCATGTGTGTCGGTCGAAGGCCCGACACAACAGGGTATCGAGAGCGTCGTGGAAGTGACACCCGCGAGCAGTGTTATGAGTGATGGGTCTAGCGATCCATCCATCTGGCTCCGGCTCCTCCGAAAGCTCCGTGTCGTGGCTTGAACTGCCACCGGTGTCGTTGTCATCTCCATCTTTGTCAGGGTCTCCTCCAGCAGCTGGGATGCCTTGTGGTGGTGCAGGGGGCATCTCTAGCTGAGGTGCAGGGGAAGGTGGCCTCTTAGACTCCACCTCCGGCTGAGGCGAGGGGGAAGAGTCCTGCTGCTCCTGGTCCTGCTCCTGCTCCTGGTGTCGACGCTCCTGCTCCTCGTGCTGACGACGATGCAGTCTCTCCAGGTGGCTGGACTGACCTGGCACTGTGCGACGCAGGGGACGCTCCGTCAGGCGAGAAGGCAAAAAGGGGATCACAGACTTACGTGCAGTGCACCTAAGACGAGCCATCTACAAAAGACATCGTAAGCACAAGAGTAAGAGTAGAACTATTAGACCAGAAAGTAAACATATAGAAAAGTGAGACAAAACCTTTTGAGATAAGTAAGTAACATAGGGTTGGTCAAGATGACCAACTTTTGAAAGAACTCTAAGGTCAAGGTAAGAGTAGGGGTCTATAGTCCTTAGGGCGATGATTCTAGTCTAGGTTAGCGGTCCTACAGTCAGCAAGGGTTGTGATACCACTTATGTCACACCCGATTTTGGAAGGCAAACTGAATGCGAACCATGTACGTGCTAGGATCAGAAACTCACGTACACAGCGATTACATAATTGGACATCATCACACAATGCTTAAATTAAGTAGCGGAAAGATACTTTATTACATCAAGATGTCCAAGACATCCATAGAGTCTAATACATAATCATCGTCTTTAACATAATTATCAAAGTGCAGAATTACGAAGCGTAGATGCCAAGCCAACACAGGCATCTGACTGGGGGTTTGCCACTAAGAAAGAACTAGAACTCGCCGTAATCCTGAAACTCCTCGATGTCATCCATGTTGCTAGCTTCACCTCCTGAGCACTGAGAATAGTGGGGATAACCTGGGGTGGGGTGGTGTGTAAAGCAAGGGTGAGTACATATCAACGTACTCAACAAATGTCCCGTTTGGCTAAAGTGGACTAGCTGTATGTGGAATTGAGGTTAAGCAGTTGCTTTTAGGTTAGTCAAGTATTTATTATTATTAGTAGAGCCAAGTTTTAGTAATAAACCCAGTTATTACCCAAAAGTACTTCCTCAAAAGAGGAAATACCAAAGATCAAATTTTATAACATCATAGTTAATCATCAACATAAAAGTATCCAAAGTTCTTCTAATCAAAGAGGATCCCAAGGCTGCTCTTAACCGTGAGCTCGGCTGATATACCAGTTTTTAACACTCTGCAGAGGTTGTACACTTTACCCACAAGTCTTGATTCCCATTCTGCCTGGAGATCATGACTCCCCATTGATCACTTCCAAGGTGACCTAGCAGGGTCTCACTACGTAGCCTTTACAAAGATTCCCTTGGTGCATAGCTGCTCGTTAGGTTTCGCCAGTCGTACAAACGTAGTACACCTCCCCAAGGTGGGTGACTAACAAAAACCAAATCGAATGAACCTCTGCACCCCAACCTTGGCAGAGCGAGCACTACGCACCGACCCCCATTGACGGCCCTCCGGCAAAACCAACTACACCCCTAGGTTCATCTAATTAATCAGCTAAGGGCGTCCCATTCCACCCTCATGGTTGTACTGTTATTACGGGTGGTCACTCCACGAATAGGTCCTTACAGAGAGGTACTCAGGAAAAAGGCCTGAGCCCCCTAAGATATCACAAGATCATCCGCATAAACAGGATAACAGTATCGTATCATAGAGATTCACATCATGTTCATTGATTAAGTTAAGGCAATAGCAACATGCTAACCATGGTAACCCAAAAGGTAAACAAGGACAAGTGAATACAGACTAGTCAATCCTTAGGTTTCATAAAGTAATGCGAGATAGTGAATCATAAAGTATGTAGGACATAATAGGTCAAAGGACACTTGTCTTCACCAGGTTGTTGCTCAGGGAGGTCTCCAACAACACACTCAGGAACCTCGAACTGCTCGTTGTCTAAGTAAAGCGAGCATGCATTCAATACATTTGGAAAGTACAAATGAACATCACACCAAACATATACAAATATTGGAGCACATCTTAAAAGACATAATACTACATAGGGGATAATGAATTCAAAGTATAATCATAAACTATGGCATACATTAACCTTTTTTTGAGAATAGATTATTATTTCCCTAAGTGTTATTTACAAGTACACAAGCATGGATCAATTTAATTTATTGTGTCCTATAATTTAGAATAGAGACGAACCTATCATTAATCTCACAAGTTTAAACATGATTAAATCTCTAGGGTTCTCCTTTTATTTATTTTTAAAATAAATAAAATTACATCTATATTAGTTCATATTCAATCATAAAAATTAGAATGTGCAGACAGTAAATGAAACCATTTTATTTAAACAGAGAATAATCCTATGAACATTTTGCAATTTGAATCACCAAATTCAGAGTTCATATGCAAAAGTTATGAAATAAACAAGTTTGGGAATTCAAAACATGAAATTGGGTCTAATTCTGTGAATATTTAAAAGTCCAGGGCTAAATCTGCAAGACTACAAGGGTCTGCGCGCGAAAACCAGGGATGGCGGGTTGATTTCCTAAAACCAGGGGGTTTCTTATGCAAAACAGCCACGCGAAGGGGTATCGGGTGAATCTAACCGTTGGTTCAGAAACCGACGACTGAGATTAGATCTGCGACCGAGGGCGCGCGCGTGCGGGCGGGCGAGCGCTGACAAGCGGGCCAGGGAGTGTCATCGATAGAGGGGAAGTGCGCTGACCAAGCGGTCCCAGCGCCAGAGGGAAGCGGACGACTACTGGTGTCCGAGGGGGTTCGAACCGTTCAATCAAGATCAGACGGTGGGGGTCCGGAGGGGGTCCGAACGGGTCCGAGCGGGTCCGAGGGGGTCCGAGCGGGTCCGAGCGGTGGGGTCCAAAAAGTTCGATCGAGATCAGACGGGGGAAATCAGACCGGGAATGATGAGCGGCTGCGAATGGCACTGATAGGCGGGCCAGGGCCTGTCAGGCGCGCGTGCGCGAAGCGGTATCCCGCGGTCCGGGTCGTTCGATCTGAATCAGACGGTGGGGAAATCAGACCGAGGGAAAACAGATGGCTACGGGCGGCGTCGCTCCTCTCCACAGTGGTGAAGTCGCCGAAGTTGAGGCAGACATGGGCTAGGGTGGCTCTGGGGTTGCCGGAGTTGGGCAGAGAGGAAGAGGGCGCCACAGCAAACTCGATGGCGGGGAGGAGGCCATGAATCCATGGGCAGAGAGGGGAGAGCGACGGTGAGGTGGCCTCGAGCGGGCCAGAGAAAATCCGGTGAGCCATTCCAACCATGGGGAAGGGACTTAAGGCGCGCTAAGGCTTGGGTTAGCTTCAGCAGAGACAGGGGTGACATAGAGACCTACTCTGGTGAACTAAACCGGGCCAAATCGGCCGGCCACCGCGCGAGCACGGCGGACCGCCGTGACCTAACACCGGTGAGGGTGAAATTGGCCGAGCACAGGGCACAATAAGGGAAATTGGGCACGAGGACGGGTGTCTCACCTCGGGGTGGAGCTCGGGGAGGCTTGGAGCGGACTCCGGTGAGCTGGATGGCCGAGGACACGGACGCGGGTCTCCGGCAGCGGCTGGCGGCGAGAGCAGAGCGCGAGAGAGGGTGAGGGTGTGCGAAATGAGGTGAGGGGTGTGCACGGGGCACTGGTAGGGCTATAAGAAGAGAGTTGGGCACGTGGGCGGGCGTCGTCGCTGAGAAACCCGGCGACGTGCGCGAGTGCGCGTGCGCCGGTCCACGGCAACGCGCGGAGAGGGCGGAGCTGACAGGACTGGCCCACGGTGCAGAGAGAGAAAAGAGAGATGCTCAGGGCAACGGCTCGACGACTAGCGATCCGGGCCTAGGAGATAGAGAGAGGGAGAGGGAGCGTGCGGGTGAAGGAAAACGGGCACCGACAGATCGGCCCCACTGGGCAGCAAGCGAGAGAGGGGGCGCGCGCGAGGGAGAACTGCCGTTGATAGGCGGGGTCCGCCTGTTAGGGGCGGCAGGCACGCGGGCGCGCGGCCTGGCTGGGCTTAGTGGGCCGACTGGGCTGCTTTCTCTTTTTCTTTTTCTCTGGATTTTCTAATTCTTTTTCCATTTCTTTTTCTATAGGGTTTTCAAATCCTAATTCAAACTAGGTTTCAAATTCAAATAAATTCAAACATGTGCAACACTCCAAAGAATATTTTAAGCTCAGCATGATGCAACATGTCATGACCCAAAATGTTTTAGCAAAATAAATAATTAAATCTCTCTAACTTAAGCTAATTCTACTTAAAAGGGAGAAAGGGTGAGATAATCTAGAGAGAGAGAATACCTAGAGTGAGAAAAGGAAGAGTAACACCTGATTTTGGGTGATAATTAGAAAGAAATTTTATACCCCCAAAATCAAGGTGTTACAAAGGGGTTGAGTGCAACCCTCGTCCATTGGGATGCCACAACGTGGAAGTAGACAAGTGTTATACTTGGCCGAACCACGGGATAAAACACCGTGTCTCTTGTGCTGTTTTTCTCTGCGATTGTTTTGTTCGCAAGAGCTCGCTTCATAGAAACTTGATTAACTCGCACTAACACTTTTATTATCAAGTCTGTGGCTATTTAGTGTTTGATTTCATAGGATCACCTATTCACCCCTCTCTATATGCTCTCAATTGGTATCAAAGCCGTACTCTTCATCTAAGGGACTAACCGCCCGAAGAGATGGATCCTAAGGGTAAGGGGATGGTGGTTAACGACAAGGAAAATGAATCCCTCTTCAACGAGCCAAGAGACAAAAAGCCCACTGACTCAGGCTCGAGTCACAAGAAGAGGGATGAGAAGAAGAAAAGGCGCATCAAGAAGATCATTTACTACGACAGCGACGCCTCCTCTTCTTCACCAAGGGATGATGACGACGACGACGCCTCGTCCAACAAAAAACGGTTAACAAAAATTATTCGTTTGATTATTCTCATATCCCTTATAATTCAAATGTTCATTTGCTATCAATTCCACTTGGGAAACCCCCACACTTTGATAGAGAAGACTATTCTTTCTGGAGTCATAAAATGCATAGTCATTTATTTTCCCTCCATCCTAGTATCTGGGAGATTGTTGAAAACAGAACGTATTTTGATAGTACTGACAATCCCGTTTTCATAAATGAGCAAATTCATAAAAATGCCCAAGCCAATGCTGTTTTGCTATCATCTCTATGTAGGGATGAATATAACAAGTTTAGCGGCTTGGACAACGCCAAACAGATTTGGGACACCCTCAAAATATCTCACGAGGGTAATGACGCCACCATGATCACCAAGATGGAACTGGTGGAAGGCGAACTGGGGAGGTTAGCGATGATCAGGGGAGAGGAGCCAACACAGACCTACAACAGGCTCAAGACCCTGGTCAACAAAATCTGAAGCTACGGAAGCACAAGATGGACGGATCATGATGTCGTCTAACTCATGCTTAGGTCATTTACAGTTATTGACCCCCATCTTGTCAACCTTATTCGTGAAAACCCCAGGTACACCAAGATGATGCCCGAGGAAATCCTCGGAAAATTTGTGAGCGGGCGCATGATGGTGAAGGAGGCACGATACGTGGACGATGCACTAAATGGTCCACTACCCGTCTACGATCCACAGCCCGTTGCTCTCAAAGCAACAAGCAGCAGGGAGGCGCTACCGAACAAGATAGCACAAGTAGAGGCTGTCAGGCTCAATGAGGATGAGATGGCGCTTATCATCAAGCGCTTCAAGACCACGCTAAAAGGACGCAAGGAGTACCCCAACAAGAACAAAGCAAGGGGAAAACGCTCCTGCTTCAAATGCGGTAAGACTGGTCATTTCATAGCTCAATGCCCCGATAATGATAATGACCAGGGACAAGAAAAGCACGGGAAGAGGGAGAAGAAGAAGAACTACAGGAAGGCCAAGGGCGAGGCGCATATCGGGAAGGAATGGGACTCCGACTGCTCCTCCTCCGACTCTGAGGATGAAGGACTAGCTGCCTCGGCCTTCCACAAATCTTTGCTCTTCCTCAACGAACACCATACATGCCTTATGGCTAAGGAGAAGAAGGTACGTATTCGAGATACACCTAAGTACTCTTCTTCTAGCGATGAGGAATCTTCCGATGATGAAGTAGATTACACTGATTTATTTAAAGAACTAGATAGAGCTAAAGTAGACAAAGTTAATGAATTAATTGATGCTCTTAATGAAAAGGATAGACTGCTAGAAAAGCAAGAGGATATTTTATATGAGGAACATGACAAGTTTGTTAGTGTTCAAAAATCTCTTGCTTTAGAAATTAAGAAAAATGAAATACTATCATCTGAGCTGTCTTCCTGTCATGAATCTATTTCTAGCTTGAAGAATTTAAATAATGATTTGAGTGCCAAGCTAGAAAAAGCAAATGTAACTAGTCCTTGTGTAGAGCATGTAGTAATTTGCAATAGATGTAAATACTTTGATGTTAATGCGTGTGATGAACATGTTACTTCTATAGCTAAATTAAACAATGAGGTTGCAAGTCTTAATGCTCAACTTAAGATTTGCAAAGATGATTATGAGAAATTAAAATTTGCTAGGGATGCCTACACCGTTGGTAGACACCCCTCAATTAATGATGGACTTGGTTTTCAAAAGGAAACCAAGAACTTAACAAGCCAAAGGACTTCTGATCTCAAAGGGAAAGGGAAGGCTCCTATGGCAAGTAGCTCACATTCCTCACATGATCAAAAGAAACATGTCTATCTTTATGCTCATGTTAAGAAAGTTTCTCACTATAATAGGAGTTATGATCATGCTACTTATAATGATTCACATGCTATGTTTACATCTAGTTCTGCTTTTGTTCATGGTAGAAGTAGGACTAGGAGAAATTATGCTACTTCTCATGCTTCTAGAAAAGTTTGCAATTGACCTACTACTGTTTATCATGCTTACAATGCTTCTTTTGTACTTTCATGTAAGAATGGAAAAGTAGTAGCTAGAAAATTGGGATCCAAATGCAAGGGAGACAAGACTTGCATTTGGGTTCCAAAAGTTGTTGTGACTAACCTTGTAGGACCCAACAAGAGTTGGGTACCTAAAACCCAAGCTTAAATTGCCTTGCAGGTTTATGCATCCGGGGGGTCAAGCTGGATTATCGACAGCGGATGCACAAACCACATGACGGGGGAGAAGAAAATGTTTACCTCCTATGTCAAAAATAAGGATTCCCAGGATACGATCATCTTTGGAGATGGGAACCAAGGCAAGGTCAAAGGGTTGGGAAAGATAGCCATCACTTCTGAGCATTCTATCTCTAATGTGTTTTTAGTTGAATCGCTAGGGTATAGTTTGTTGTTTGTGAGTCAATTATGTAACATGGGTTATAATTGTTTATTCACAAATATTGATGTATCTGTCTTTAGAAGAAGTGATGGTTCATTAGCTTTTAAGGGTGTATTAGACGACAAACTCTATTTAGTTGATTTTTCGAAAGAGAATGCCGATCTAGATGCATGCTTAATAGCTAAGACTAATATGGGCTGACTTTGGCATCGCCGTCTAGCACATGTTGGGATGAAGAACCTTCATAAGCTTCTAAAAGGAGATCATGTGTTAGGACTAACCGATGCCTATTTTGAGAAAGACAGACCTTGTGCAGCATGCCAAGCAGGGAAACAGGTGAGAAGAACTCATCATAGCAAAAATGTGATGACGACGTCAAGACCACTGAAACTTCTTCATATGGATCTCTTCAGTCCCGTTGCCTATCTCAGCATCAGGGGAAGTAAGTATGGTCTTGTAATAGTTGATGATTTTTCCCGCTTCACTTGGGTATTCTTTTTGCAGGACAAATCAGAAACCCAAGGGACCTTAAAGCGCTTCTTAAGGAGAGCTCAAAATGAGTTTGAGCTAAAGGTTAAGAAGATAAGGAGCGATAATGGGTCCGAGTTCAAGAATTTGCAAGTTGAAGAGTATCTTGAGGAGGAAGGCTTCAAGCACGAGTTCTCCGCTCCCTACACACCATAGCAAAATGGTGTAGTGGAGAGAAAGAACAGGACACTAATTGACATGGCAAGAATGATGCTTGGAGAGTACAAGACGCCTGAGCGGTTTTGGTTGGAAGCTGTGAACACAGCCTGCCATGCCATAAACTGGCTATATCTGCACCGCCTCCTCAAGAAGACTTCCTACGAACTCCTTACTGGTAACAAACCCAATGTTTCTTATTTCCGTGTATTTGGGAGCAAATGCTACATTCTGGTGAAGAAAGGTAGACATTCAAAATTTGCTCCCAAGGCAGTAGCAGGGTTTTTGCTAGGATATGACTCAAATACAAAGGCATATAGGGTCTCCAACAAATCATCGGGATTAGTTGAAGCCTCTAGCGACGTTGTATTTGATGATACTAATGGCTCTCCAAGAGAGCAAGTTGATCTTGATGATGTAGACGAGGAAGAAGTTCCAACGAACGCAATAAGAACTATGGCGATAGGTGATGTGCGACCACAGGAACTACAACAAGATCAACCTTCTTCCTCGACAATGGTGCATCCTCCAACCCAAGACGATGAACAAGTACCTCAAGAAGAGGGGCAAGATCAAGGGGAGCACAGGAAGAACAGTTTATGGAGGAAGAAGCACCACGGGCCCCACCAACCCAAGTCCGAGCGTCGATCCAAAGACATCACCCCGTCGATCAGATTCTGGGTGGCATCAGCAAGGGAGTAACTACTCGCTCATGATTAGCTAATTTTTGTGAGCATTACTCGTTTGTCTCCTCTATTGAGCCTTTTAGAGTAGAAGAGGCCTTGCAGGATCCGGACTGGGTGTTGGCCATGCAGGAAGAGCTCAACAACTTCAAAAGGAATGAAGTCTAGAGCCTGGTGCCTCATCCAAAACAAAGCATTGTGGGAACCAAGTGGGTGTTCTGCAACAAGCAAGACGAGCACGGAGTGGTGACAAGAAACAAGGCTCGACTTGTGGCAAAAGGTTATGCCCAAGTCGCAGGTTTGGATTTCGAGGAGACTTTTGCTCCTATGGCTAGGTTAGAGTCAATTCGAATTTTATTAGCCTATGCCGCTCACCATTCCTTTAGGCTATTCCAAATGGACGTAAAGAGCGCTTTCCTCAATGGGCCAATCAAGGAGGAGGTATACGTGGAACAACCCCCTGATTTTGAGGATGACAGGTATCCCGACCATGTGTATAAGCTCTCTAAGGCGCTCTATGGACTTAAGCAAGCCCCAAGAGCATGGTATGAATGCCTTAGAGATTTTCTTATTTCGAACGCTTTCAAGGTTGGGAAAGCCGATCCCACTCTTTTCACGAAGACTTGTAATGGTGATCTTTTTGTTTGCCAAATTTATGTTGATGACATAATATTTGGTTCTACTAACCAAAAGTCTTATGAGGAGTTTAGCAAGGTGATGATGCAAAAGTTTGAGATGTCAGTGATGGGTGAGTTGACTTACTTTCTTGGATTCCAAGTGAAGCAACTCAAGGACAGCACCTTCATCTCCCAAATGAAGTACACTCAAGATCTTCTCAATAGGTTTGGGATGAAGGACGCTAAGCCCGCAAAGACACCAATGGGGACTGATGGACACCTAGACCTCAATAAAGGAGGTAAGTCCATTGATCAAAAGTCATACTGGTCAATGATAGGTTCATTACTTTATCTTTGTGCTAGTCAACCGGACATTTTGCTTAGTGTATGCATGTGTGCTAGATTTCAATCCGACCCCAAGGAGTGTCACCTTGTGGCCATTAAGCGAATTCTTAGGTATTTATTTTCTACGCCTTGCTTGGGGATCTGGTATCCAAAGGGGTCTACCTTTGACTTAATTGGATACTCAAACTTTGACTATGCCGGGTGCAAGGTTGATAGGAAGAGCACATCAGGGACGTGCCAATTCCTAGGAAGATCCCTGGTGTCCTGGAGTTCCAAGAAACAAACATCTGTTGCCCTATCCACCGCCGAGGCCAAGTATGTTACCGCAGGACAGTGTTGCACGCAACTGCTTTGGATGACACAAACCCTCCAGGACTTTGGCTACAATCTGAGCAAAGTTCCACTCCTATGTGACAATGAGAGTGCAATCCGCTTGGCGGATAATCGTGTTGAACACAGCCGCACTAAGCACATAGACATCCGGCATCACTTCCTGAGAGACCACCAGCAAAAGGGAGATATTGATGTTTATCACATTAGCACCGAGAACCAGCTAGCCGATATCTTCACCAAGCCTTTAGATGAGAAAAGGTTTTGTAGGTTGCGCAGTGAGCTAAATGTCTTAGATTCGCGTAACTTGGATTGATCTATAGCATACATGTATTCTATGCATTTGATCATGTTACTTTGAGTATTTACATCATTTGTTCTTTATTTATGGTTCTCAAGTTGTACAAGTCATCCCAGGACCTCACAAGTCTGTATGCAAATGATGCACATGTTTAGGGGGAGATTGAGGTGTCCCGATCCTTTGGGACTCAAATGTGATACAAATACTAGTCCCAGGAGGCTAGTAACCACATTCCTTACTTCAAATAGTACAGAGTTCGAATAAAAGTTATTACAATACCAAAGTACAAGCTCTAGCGAGCCTGAAATAGAGAGCACAGTGGAAGATCAACTAGCCCAAGCCATAGGCAGACTGGGTGCAGACATAGCCCCCTTCTAGTCGAGCATAGCAGAAAAGAAGTCTTCAGCTGCTGAAAAACATAAATAAATCTGGGTGAATACGCTAGGTATTCCGCAAGCCCATCTTGCCCGTAAAGAGAGAGGGACCTATACAGTACATGCTTGGTATGGTGGAGTTGAAGTCACTCTTCTTTTTTAGAGAAAGGCAATACTTTGATGGTTTTACCCCAAAGAAAGAAGTAGCACATTTTCACACTCAACCACCACTCAGCTTCCCACTCCCGTGGCATTGTTTTCATTTCCATAAACACCCACACACACATTTCCTTGTTTACGGAGATCATAAACACTAATTGTCATACCACACTAGACTCGTCCATACCAGTGGACACGGACTATTCGAATAGGTTTGAACCCTACGCAGAGGGGTACACTTTACCCACTAGTCCGGCTCTACGGTCTCATGGCCAATGAGACCCAAATCCGAATCTCTTTCTTTACCCATACGTCCTTACCTTAGCGGTTATACCGGAAGGAGTCAGGCCACTGCCATGTCCAAACCGAACAAAACATTCCCCCTCCTTATCCTCCCGGTGCTCCCCAGCCATAATAACCCTGGGGTTCGGACCGTACAAGTTCAGATTGAGTGACTGCCCATACAGTCTCGAGTGGTTCTACTTGTCATGAGTATAGGTAGTGAAGGATGACAAACTGGACCTCATATGAGGGGACAATCCTTCTGCTCACACCTAACTCGGCTGAGCCAACACCTGAGGCCCTCCCCTAAACCAGGGAGTCCCTGATTATCCCACTCAAAAGGTGATAAGGGTGAATACCCTTCATCATACACTTTTTGAAAACATTATTCATTAAAAACACCACCCTTTTCTCATCCAACATTTTGTATTCAAAAGATATTCTTTAATGCAGGCTATCTCTCTTCTCACAATGCAAAGGACCCAACCCTTATTCCCGGCTTAGGTAGTGGTAGAAAGAGTAGGTAATTTATGCATCAAGGGAAGAATGGACTTGCCTTCATCGAAGTTCTCCTCGCACAAAAGGTCTATTTCGGAAAGGTCGGGTTCCTACCCTTCTTCTGGAGCTACAAATTTCGGAGGATTGAATCCCTCTTCTCCTAGCAAAAATAGGCAATGAACAATACATCAACCATGGTGGCTTAGTGGAGTGTTCCAAGTTTTAAATATTATTATTTTGTGCCCTATAATTAAATTAGACTATTTTTGGTGCATAAAATATCAATGTATGCATTTATATATGAAAATAGGAAAAGAAAAAGGGTTCTCGGCTAGCTGGGCCCGGGGGGGGGGGATTTCAGCCTAGCCGAGCGCGGGCACGCGGCGCCGTGGCCGAATGGGCCCAGGCGGCCCAAAAAAAGAGAGGGGATGGCGCGGGCGGACGTCGTTGGCGTGGGCCCACGTGCCAGAGAGAGGAGGGGGTAACGACGTCAGGGGGGAGGAGAGCGGTCCGCTCGCAGAGGTGAGAACTGGTCGCCGGTGAACCCGACGGCGGTTCCTCGCCGGTGGTCCAGTTCTGGATAGACGAGATGGTGGCATAGCATGGGCGGAGGTAGGGGGTCATGGAGGTGGGGTCAATTGTGGACATCTGACATGGATTCTGGCATGCCAATGATGGGATAGGGGCCGACAAATCGTGGAGCTAGCTTCCCTTTAACTTGGAATCTTTTGACCCCGCGCATTGGGGAGACCTTGAGGTAGACAAAATCTCCTTCCTCGAAATTGAGTTCTCTTCTTCTGTTGTCTGCGTAACTCTTCTGCCGACTCTAAGCTTCGAGTAGTCTTTTCTGGATAAGGGCAACTTTCTCTTCTGCCTCCTTGATGAAAGCAGGCCCTTCCAGTGTTCTTTCCCCTATGTTGGACCACATCAGAGGGGTCTGGCACTTCCTTCGATACAAGGCTTCAAACGGTGACATCTTGATACTGGCCTGGTAGCTGTTGTTATAAGAAAACTCTGCATACGGCAAGCTGGACCCCCAATTCCTGTTAAAGGTTAACACACAAGCTCTCAACAAATCCTCGAGGACTTTGTTGACTCTTTCTGTCTGTCCATCTGACTGGGCGTGATAGGCGGTGCCGAAGTCTAGCTTGATGCCCATAGTTTGCTGAAGACTCATCCAGAATTTTGAGGTGAACTGTGTTCCCCTATCTGACACTATCTTTCATTGAATACCATGGAGTCTGACTATTTCTTTAAGATATATCCGGGCAAGAGTGTCTCCTCCAAAGGTAGTTTTTACTGGAATGAAGTGAGCTACCTTGGTAAGACGATCAATTATAACCCAGATAGAATCGTGCCCTTTTTGGGTTCGAGGCAGTCCGATTACGAAATCCATGCCTATTTCTTCCCACTTCCATTTGGGCACTAGGAGGGGCTGTATTAGACCTGTAGGCCTCTGATGTTCTGCCTTAGTTTGCTGGCAAGTGTCACATTGGGCCACATACTGAGCTATCTCCTTTTTCATCCCTCTCCACCAGTATCTGGTCTTGAGGTCTAGGTACATCTTGGTGGTCCCTGGGTGGATAGAGTAGGCTGAGTTGTGAGCTTCGTCGAGCAGGATTCCTCGTGCCTCTCCCTTTGGTATACACAAACGGTCCCTGAACCAAAGGGTTCCTTCTTCATCTGTCTTGAGGTCCGGGAGTTGTTATTTGCAAGCTCTCTCTGCAAGACTTGCTGTCTCGGAGTCTAAGCGCTGAGCCTTGCGTATGAGATCTTCTAGCATCGGTTTAACTTCTATGCTGCCACTATCTCCTAAACAAGCATTCAGTTGAGTTGATTCTCTCTTCTAGTCTTCCAAGAAGTTGGTAGCTTTCTCCCTGAAAGGTTTTCGGCTGAGGGCGTCTGCTACTACGTTGGCCTTCCCGGGGTGGTATGGATCTCAATGTCATGATCCTTAATCAATTCCAGCCATCTTCGCTGACGGAGATTGAGGTCTGGCTGAGTGAAAATGTACTTTAGGCTCTTGTGATCTATGAAGATATGACATTTATTTCCAATCAGGTAGTGCCATCATATCTTTAGGGCATGCACTATGGCTGCTAATTCCAAATCATGTGTTGAATAGTTTTGCTCATGTGGCTTGAGTAGGCATGATGCATAGGCGATGACTTTCTCATTTTGCATGAGCACACATCCCAAACCTTGGCTTGAAGCATCACAGAAGATGATGAAATTCTGGTGAATATCTGGTAGTGTCGACACTGGCGCGGTCGTGAGATTCTTCTTTATGATTTGGAAACTTTCCTCACACTTTGGGGTCCACACAAATTTGTTGTCCTTCTTAAGGAGCTCGGTCATAGGTCTTGCTATACTAGAGAACCCTTTGATAAAACAACGGTAATATCCTGCCATTCCCAAAAAGCTTCGAACTTCACTAACGTTGGATGACTACTTCCATTTGGATACTGCTTCTACTTTGGATGGATCCACCTCTATTCCTTCTGCAGTTAAGATATGCCCGAGGAAGGCTATCTTCTCTAACCAGAATTCACATTTGCTGAGCTTGTCATAGAGTTGATGTGCTCTGAGTCTTCCGAGGACAATCCAGAGGTGATGCTCATGACCCTTGCGACTCTTAGAGTAGATAAGGATGTCGTCAATGAAGACTACGACAAACTTATCCAACTCTTCCATGAATACCATATTCATAAGATTCATGAAAAAGGCGGGTGCGTTGGTTAGTCCAAAGGGCATTACTATGAACTCATATTGTCCGTACTGGGTGACAAATGTCGTCTTCTGAACGTCTGCTTCCTTGATTCTCAGCTGGTGGTATCCTGACCTTAGATCTATCTTGGAGAAATACTTGGCTCCTTGAAGCTGGTCGAAGAGGTCATCAATCTGAGGTAGTGGGTACTTATTTTTGATTGTAACTTCATTTAAGGATCGATAGTCAATGCACATCCTCATACTTCCATCCTTCTTGGTGACGAACAGGACTGGTGCTCCCCGAGGAGATGAGCTAGGACGAATGTACCCTTTCTGTTGAAGTTCTATGATCTGGAGTTTTAGTTCTGCCAATTCAGTGGGAGCCATGCATGTAGTACGGTCTTTTTGCGATTGGTGCGGTGCCAGGAATTAGATCAATGTAGAACTCCACTTCTCTCTCTGGTGGCATTCCTGGCAATTCTTCTAGGAATACATCCATGAATTCTTCTACTATAAATATGTTTTTTGCTGCTAGATTAAACACCATTGGATCTTAGGTGGGTGGCTGAGCCTTACATGAAACCGACTTTCCTTGGTGATCAGTGAGGAGAATGGTCTTATCTGCGCAACTTATGATGACATTATGCTTGGTTAACCAATCCATTCCTGAGATCACATTGATTCTGTGGGATGGCAGTACGGCTAAGTCTGCCATGAACACTACCCCACCTAAAAGAATCCTGACTTAGGAGCATTTGAGGTGGCATAGAAGGCCTGACCCTGGGGTTCAGGTGACCAACGAAATTTCTAGAGATGTAGTGGGAATGCCATGCTTTTCCACAAAACCAGTGGCTATGAATGAATGGGATGTTCCTGAATCAAAAAGTACAGTAGCGGGGGTAAATTCAACTAGGAACTCACCGAGCACTACTCCCGAGGCTTGCTAAGCTTCTTGAGCGTCGACGTGGTTCACTCGTGCCCTGCCATGAAACTAGGTCTTGCTCAGCTGGCTGTTGGAGGAGGGTGCCTTGGGGGCGGGTGCTGGAGCATTCTTGGGGCCATTCACTGAGTTGGAGTAGGTAGGTACGGACATCTTCAACTGAGGACAATTATTCTTGTAGTGAGTGGGATCTCCGCAGTGCCAGCAAGCATTGGCTGGGGCTTGATTGCTTGCAACGGAGGGGGCCTGGAGGGAACTTTGACCCTACTGGCTGAAACATGATGGAGCGGACCCTGCTGACTTATTGAAGCTTGGTCCCTTGGGTGGAAACCCAAAAGATCGAACTCTCTGGTGCCTATCCCTGCTGCTGAGCTTGGAGGACTTGAAACTTCCTCTTGAGGTGACCCTTTTCTTCTTCTCTAGCCCTTTCCACCTGTATGGCCTTGTTTGAGAGGTGCGAGAAGCTGAGAAAATCTTGGCTAGCGAGGATAGTCTTGAGTTCTGGTCTTAGCCCTTTCAAGAAACGGGCCATCTTTTTGGCTTCCGTGTTGACATCGTCAGGCGCATAGCGAGCCAATTCCGTGAACTTGTGGACGTATTCACTAACAGATCTCCCTCCTTGAGTTAATTCCCGAAATTCTTCTTCTTTGAGCTGGACGATCCCTAGGGGCACATGATGCTCTTGGAAGGCGACTTCAAATTCTGCCTAGGTAGCATCTCTGACGGCAGCGCTGAAGGTATCCCACTAGGATAGGGCCATCCCGGAGAGTTGATGAGCAGCAAGATGAACATGATGGTTTTTAGGGCATCCGATGGCCTCTAACTTCCTTTTTATTATGCGCAGCCAGTCATCAGCGTCGAGCGGGTTGCTGGATCCGGCGAATGTGGGAGGCTTGAGCCTTAGGAAATCCCCCATTTTGTCCTGAGGTCTTCCACCATTTGGGCGCTGGTTCTCAAGGCTTCTGGTGAGGACCTCAATGAGTCGAGTTTGGTTGGCCAGAACTTGGGCTAAGTCTAATGGCAGCTCTAGAGGTGCGGGGAGGTGGGTTTCACTCCCTTCTCCACCGACTTCTCCTTCGACCCCTAAGGGAGACCTTGCTCCAATCCCTGAGGCGGTAGGCGTGGTCTTATCCGAAGCCATCTGCCAGGGGAAAGGATTACTACTATGCACATGCCATATTTTTTAAACACATTATTTTATTCAACACTTAAGTTCATTACAAGCATGCAATTGTCACAGATCACGCTACGCGCGGGTGTTTTCTAAGGTGCTTCCAAACTCCCTTTCTAAGGTGTCCCCAAATTCCCTGAGAAGATCGTCAAGGCTAGCTAGGGACATCTCCTCAACATCTGACAAGTTTTCTATCCTGGAGGGAGGCAGTGTTGGCAGGGCTTCCTCTTTTTGGTCAGTTTGGCATCCTCGGCTCTTTGTCCGCTTTCGGATTTTCTTGGTGGGGGCGAGCTTCTTTAACTTCTTTGCGTAGTCCATCTTCAGAGTTCGATAGGCCTCGCGAGTGTTGGCCTCTTCGCCTTCCGCTATTTTGAGACTTTATTGGAGGGACACCTTTTCTTCTTTTAATTCCTTGATTTGTTGCTCTAGGCTTTCCACCCGGGAATTTAGGTAGGTGCAGTGGGAGCAAAGATCGTCATAGTGGTTGTCAAGGGTATGGAGATATTCGGCCATGTAGACTATGGTGGGGTCATCCTCTTAGGATCTCTCCTTGATAAGGCCTGAAGTCTTTTCCTCCAGGTAGGGGCGTTTTTGTTTGTAATACTCAAAAATTGTGTACAAGGAATATATAGTGTTTTCCTTATTTGATGTGCCTCATTTGCATCATAAAAAGAGCATACACAAAATTTGGAGTATAATTCAAACAAATGATAAAAAAAAGAATGCATCATGTTGGAGTTTATATGTTTGTGCATTAAATAAAATAATAATGTTAATGGTAATAAGATAATAATTACTAGAATTTGAATTAAGCCCTAAATTAAACCTAGGGTTTTTGAAAATGAGAAGAAGAGAAATGATATATATAAAAAAGATATAAATAATATAATTATATCTCTAAAAACTTGTATTTTAACTTCACCATATGATTTGGGAATAATTTTGGCCTAAGTTTGATTCGAAATTTGAATTCAAATTGGGGTTGAAAATAGAGAGGAAAAGGAATAGAAAATAAAAAGAATAAAACAAAACCAGCCTCATGGGCTGCCATACCCCAATCTGGCCCATCTAGGGAAACCCCTCCACCGCGCGGCCCAGCTTTTCCGCACCCACTCGCGCGTGCCACTGACCCGTGGGCCCCCGCGTGCAGCCTCACCACTTCTCTCGCGCGCTCATCCGTTTGGCTGACCGATGGACCCTCGCCGTCAGCGCTTTCTTCTCAACAGAGCTTCCGAACATGCCGCGGGCACCCCACGACCCCGCAGTCACCTCGGCGGGTGGTTGCAACCATCTGTCCGTCTTTCCCTCGTGTAGCTCGGACTCCCCAGTCCTTAAGGCGTGGGCGCGGACCCTCTTCTTTTCCCGTGCCAAGTGAGCGAATAGAGCAGACCACGCGAGAGAGAAGAGAGAGAGATTTGAAGCCGCCATTGTAGATCCTCACCGGCATTGGGTCTGGGCCCCTGCCAAGCCTCCTGGGCGCTTCTTGAGTCGCGCAGAAGACGTCTAAGTTACCCCCAAGTCAGCTCGGTGGTCGGATCTCCACCAATTTCTCGCCGGATGCAAGCATCGGCGCGGATCCGCACTCCACCGCGGCCCGGTCACCGTCGTGCGCCACCCTCGGTGAGAGGACTATACCTAGTTCCGCTTTCACATCAATTACGTGTTGCGCCTGTCAATTTTGAATTTGAGCACTCGAATGCTATCCGACCCTTCGCCGGCCATGGCGCTGCCGCGGAAGCGGGCACCGTTGCTACCTGGGCTCGAGGGTGGGCGAAGGCGCCGGGGCCGTTGATTCTTTGATCCACGGTGGAGATTGATTCGGGGTACCGCTTCACTATGCGGTGATCCTTGCCGTTGATTGACCGATGCGGGATCCGATGGCCACGGGTGCATCGACTTGGTTTAAATCCGGACCGTAGGAGATAGATCCTGTGGCCGCGAGCGCATACCGGTTCGGTTAGACTGGATTCAATCCTAGCGGTTAGTTTTTGATGGAGCGGCTCACAGTGAACCATACCCCTTCACCATGCCTATTTTGTTAAGAAGCCCCTGCAAAATATAGAAACCAACCCGCCATCCTCGGCGACTGCTGCCTGAGTCTTAGAAAACTTTGGTTTAGGTCCCTGACATTTCTTGTTATTGAGGCACCATCCAGAGAAGGAAAAATCAGATTAAATGAATTAGGAAATGCATTTTTAATACAAAAACAATTGCTAGAACTTAGAAAATTCATATCAAATTCATTTTAGCTCCAAATTGAGTCATTCCAATTCCTAAAATTTTGTAATATTATTCTCTATCATTTAGTATCTCTGTTTTGACATGAAAACAGTAAGAAAATTTATTTCTCATCTAATCCTATTTTAATCACATTAAACCTTAGGAAATTCATAACTTGAATTCTATAACTCCAAATTTAGTGATTCCAGTTCCTATGATCTCATTTTAATGTATAGATTTTTACTATATATTTTATTTGCATGTTTGATGTGATGTTAATTTGTGCTATACTATGTATGTATTGTGTTGATGCGAGTAGACGAGCAAGCCACTGTGGAAACTGAGGTTCAACAAGTAGAAGTAGCTGAGCAGGAGCTCATTGAAGGCAAGTTGTGCCCTTGATCACTTACTTTTCCCAGCCATGTTCTTATTAATTTTAATGATCTGCATAGGTTAATTTTGATGGGATCCTTTAGGTTACCCCAGTTTTGGTTATCTTTATACCTTGTTCACCCCTGAAATATTTTTGGGTAGTACATGCTATTGCTTTATGTGGATTGGGTATGGAGATACACTATTCATGAGTATTCTGTTATTATCTTGTTATTATTACTGTTCATGTTAAGATCATTAAATTAATGGGAACATGGAGCGACCACCCGGGAAAACAGTGCTACCACAAGGGTTTAATGGGACGCCCTTGGCTGATTAACTAGGAAAGCTAGTGGAGGTCTTCCTTACCCAAAAGGGGCAAGGGCAGTAGGGGAGTGGTCAGTGTAGGGAGGTCCTTGGTTGATTTTGCTGCGATGGCGGTCAGGCAAGAACCCTGCACTGGAGCTTCCTATAAACTGTAGCGGGATTTCTGAAGCTAGTGGAACTTTGTAAAGGCCTCGTAGTGTTACCCTGCCTCGCCTCCTCGGTAGAGGTGTATGGGATTGGCCGTCTCTTGGCAGATGGGTAACATGACTTGTGGGTAAAGATGCGCAACCTCTGCAGAGTGTAAAACTAGTATACTAGTCGTGCTCACGGTCATGAGCGGCTCGGACCCTCACATGATTAATTATGGAACTTAAATTTAATTTGACATTTGCATCGCATTTAGGATTATTTTACTATTACTGTTCTTTATTATTATTAAGGTTTGGTATTTACTTACATTTAGTAATTGCTAATAAAATTTTGACCAACTTATAAAAGCAATGCTCAGCTTCAGCCTCTATTTCATTGATCAGCCTTACACTACATGAACTCCCACCTTTGGTGAGTTCATGCCACATTATTCCCCACGACTTGTTGAGCTATGAACGTATGTGAGCTCACTCTTGCTGTCTCACAACCCCCCCACAGGAGAAGAACAGGTGGTCGAAGAGGAGCCGCCTATCACTGAGGCATTCGACTTGATCTAGGTGGCGTTTCTCAGTTGACATTGGCGCCAACGATCCTTAGTTCGTTTTATATTTATTCTTTTACTTTGTAATAAGTCTTCCGCTATGTAATAAGTACTCTGATGTTTTGTGACATTTAGCTCTATACACTCTGTTATTATATATGTTGTCTTCTTTGGCGCATGTATGAGATGCACCCGGCTTTGTCCTTTAAAACCGGGTGTTACAGAAGTGGTATCAGAGGAAATGTTGACTGTAGGACGAAACCTAGATAGAAATGGACAACCCTTACCTACTTATCTCATTCTGATTCATTCTACACTTACCTCACTCTGATTCTTTCTATACTTATCTTGATCCTGTCTCACCTTCTACTGTTCTACTCTGATCATTCTTACCTTTTCTACTCTGAGACAAGATGGATTTCACACCTTGGAATCCCTACCCCTATGACATTTTAAGAGATAGGAGGCCTAAGACCAAATCAAAACTATTTTCTATACTTAAAAATGTTGTTTGATTGTTCTGGTGGAAAATGTCTGATTTGCTTCTTTGATTGATTGAAGTATTAAATATGGACATCTTAGTATGTACCACTATAAGGTAATGAATTAGCTATGGTAGGTAAAACATTAATCTGCTTAGCTAATAAATCCCCCAATTTAACATGATTCGTAATTACTGCCTTGTCTACTGCTCTCTCTTACCATATGTATCTAACTCAGATGGTCAATACCAGGAGGGGTGGTGGAATTGATTTGCCTCCTAACCGGCACACTCGAAGGATATATAGACAACCTCAGCCACAGCCTGCAGAGATGAATCCTCCTAATCCTCCACCAGGCGGAGTTGACCCACTGGTTGCTGCTCAGATGGCGGTGATGCAGCAAATGGCGGACACTATGGCTGATATGCGTGCCTAGATGCAGCAAGAACGCTAGGAGATGCGTCAGGAAAGAGAAGATATACGCCAGGAGTTGCGCCAGGAGAGAGAGGAGATACGCCAAGAAAGGAGGGCGCAACAACAGCAGCTGCAACAACAACTTCAACAACAGCAGCAACAGCAACAAGTGCCATTGCCTCCACCACCACCACCCGTTCCACCTCGTGATAAGCACTGGGAGTTTATGAGTCATAAGCCACCTACCTTCGCCAGTTCGCCAGATCCGCTGGATGCAGACGATTGGTTGAAGTCAATTGAGAAGATGCTGAATATTGCACAATGCACTGACCGGGAGAAGGTTTTATATGCATCTGGACGTCTGACAGGTCATGCTGCTGACTGGTGGGATTCTTATACTGCTGCCCACGATGCTGCTGATACTATTACTTGGGCAGAGTTCAGTACACAATTCAGGAACTACCATATTCCAGCTGGTATGATAAAGATCAAGAAGGAGTTTCTGTCGTTGAAGCAAGGTAACATGTCAGTCAGCGAGTATAGAGACAAATTCATTCAGTTGTCGAGATATGCTCCGAAGGAAGTTGCTGAGGATGAGAGGAAGCAGGAGCACTTTATTGAAGGACTTAATGGACCCCTATAGTATGCACTGGTTGCACACACCTTTCCATCATTTCAGAGGCTACTGGATAAGGCTCTTGCTATTGAACATAAGCGTGTTCAACTGGGTGATCTGAAGAGGAAGGCTATCTCGCAGGGACAGGGTAGCAGCAGTGTTCGTCCCCGCTACGTACCACCACAGGGTACACCGACTCGACCAGGACGACCACGCCCAGTTCAGTATGCTCCACAGGGCTCACCACGAACACCTACTCGTCAGGCTACTCCCACTAGCACCCCGACGAGGCCTAAAGGACAGAAGACCGGCTCTACATGCTTCAAGTGCAGTCAGATTGGGCACTATGCTAATGCTTGTCCTATGGGAAATTCTGGTACACCAGCTAAGAACAAGCAACAGACTCCTGGCAAGGGATATTCTATAGCCAGGTGAATCAAGTCAGCGTTGATGATACTCCTGATGGTGGTGACCTCGTACTTGGTATGTTTTATGTTAATGCAATTCCTGCAACCATATTATTTGATTCGGGTGCTACACATTCATTCATGTCTGCTAGATATGCCAACACAAATGAAATACCACTGCTAAATATGAGAAAACCAATGATAGTAATCACACCTAAAGGGCCTATTGAGGCAAATCAAATGACACGTAGATTGACATTAACTATTATGGGTAGAGAATTTGGAGCTACTGCCATAATATTAGAGTCAAGCAGTATAGATCTGATCCTTGGTATGTCATGGCTAAGAAAGGCAAAGGCCGTTATAGCATGTGGTAGAGGTACCGTAGAACTCACTACCATTAAAGGAGAAAGATTTCAAGTTAATATTGCAGTAACCTCCTCATCCATGCGTGCAATGTTCTTTATACCTGAGGAGTTTGTTGGTGACAATATCCGGGTGGTTAGAGATTTTCCGGATGTCTTTCCCGAGGAGTTACCAGGGATGCCACCAGATAGGGAAGTTGAGTTTGTGATTGATCTTTTACCTAGAACTGCCCCTATTTCTAAGCGACCATACAGGATGGCTGTAGAAGAACTGAAGGAGCTTAAGAAGCAGTTAACTGAGTTACAAGAGGCAGGGTATATTCGTCCGAGTTCCTCACCTTGGGGAGCACCGGTGTTATTCGTACAGAAGAAGGATGGATCGCAACGGATGTGTGTGGACTATAGATCACTCAATGATGTCACGGTGAAGAATAAGTATCCATTACCCCGTATTGAGGATTTATTTGATCAGATGAGAGGAGCCAGGGTATTCTCGAAGATTGATCTCCGATCGGGATATCATCAGATGAAGATTAGACCATCAGATATTCCTAAGACGGCTTTCTCAACCCGATATGGATTATATGAGTTTACTGTTATGTCATTTGGATTAACCAATGCACCGGCTTATTTCATGAATTTGATGAACAAAGTATTTATGGAGTATTTGGACAGATTCGTCGTGGTGTTTATCGACGATATTCTGATCTATTCTAGGAATGAAAGTGATCATGAACAACATCTAAGGTTGGTGCTACAGAAGTTACGAGATAATCAACTCTATGCTAAGTTCAGCAAGTGCGAGTTTTGGATTGACAAGGTGCCATTCCTTGGTCATATTATTTCTAATGGAGGAATAGCAGTGGATCCTGCTAAAGTGAAGGAGATAATGGAGTGGAGAGTGCCCACTACAGTTACTGAGATTCGGAGTTTCTTGGGACTCGCAGGATATTATCGGAGATTTATTGAAGGGTTCTCTAAAATTGCTAAGCCTATGACATCGCTTTTGGAGAAAGGAAGAGAATTCAAGTGGGATGAGAAGTGCCAAGAAAGCTTTGATCAATTGAAGGAGAGACTAATGTCGCCACCAGTATTGATTATGCCAGATCTACAGAAGGGATTTGACATTTATTGTGATGCATGTGGCCAAGGACTTGGATGTGTGCTCGTGCAAGAAGGACATGTGATTGCCTATGCATCTCGTCAGTTGCGGAAGCATGAACTGAACTACCCCACTCATGACTTGGAACTGGTTGCCGTTGTGCATGCACTTAAGATTTGGAGACACTACATCATGGGAACTAAGTGCCAAGTATACACGGATCATAAGAGCTTGAAGTACATATTCACTCAGAAGGATCTCAACCTTAGACAACGCCGTTGGTTGGAGCTCATTAAGGATTGTGATTTGGAGATTCATTACCACCCAGGCAAGGCAAATTTGGTTGCAGATGCCTTGAGTCGGAAGGAGCATGTTCATTCAGCTGCTGTTGCCCAGCTACCCGATGAGATTGTTGAGGATTTCAAGAGACTTAACTTGGGGATAGTTGCTCACACGGAAGGAGTTACTATTGATGTGGAACCTACTTTGGGAGCAAGAAATCCGCAAAGGACAAATTGGTGATGCTAAGATACAAGATATTAAGGATCTGATTACTGAAGGTCGAGGTCCGGAATTCACGGACGATGAGCAAGGCACAATATGGTTCAAGGATCGGATATGAGTTCCCGAGATTGAAAGCCTTCGTGTGACTATTTTAAAGGAGGCCCATGACTTGGATTATTCTATTCATCCTGGTAGTATGAAGATGTATCAGGATTTGAAGTAGAAGTTCTGGTGGTATGGATTGAAGAGAGATGTGGCTGCACATGTGGCGATGTGCGATGTATGTCAAGGAGTTAAGGCTGAACACCAGAGGCTAGCTGGACTACTACACCCACTGAAGATACCCGAGTGGAAGTGGGAAGAGACTGGTATGGACTTCATTACTGGATTGCCTCGCACCTCGAAAGGATATGATTCTATATGGGTTATTGTGGAGAGACTGGCCAAAGTGGCTCATTTCATTCCGGTCAAGACTACTTATAAGGTATCTCAATTGGTAGAGTGATATATGGCTCGGATTGTGTCTCTACACGATGTACCAAAGAAGATCGTTTCGGATAGAGGATCATAGTTTACCTCCAGATTTTGGAAAAGTTTTCATGAGAATATGGATACGAAGTTGAATTTTTGTTCGGCCTACCATCCTCGGACTGATGGACAGACTGAAAGGACTAATCAAGTATTGGAAGACATGTTGAGAGCTTGTGCCCTTTAGCATGGTAGTAGTTGGGACAAGAATCTACCTTATGCTGAGTTCTCACATAATAATAGTTACTAGGCCAGTCCGAAGATGTCACCGTTCAAGACTCTATATGGCAGGAAATGCAGGACTCCTCTATATTGGGATCAGACTGGAGAAAGACAGTTCTTTGGGCCTGAACTGATTCAAGAGGCAGAAGAACAAGTCCGTATAATTTGAGAGAATTTGAGGGTAGCTTAGACCAGGCAAAAGAGCTACGTAGATAATAGAAGAAGGCACTGGAATTTGAGGAAAGAAATCAGGTGTACCTCAAGGTGTCACCACTTCGTGGAATGAGGAGGTTTAAAGTCAAGGGCAGATTGTCCCCTCGCTATATTGGACCATTCTGAGTTTTTAGGCAAGTTGGAGAGATAGCCTATCAACTCGAGCTACTCGATAATCTATCTGATGTGCATAATGTATTTCACGCGTCTCAACTTAAGAAGTGTCTCTGTGTCCTTAAGGAACAGTTACCAATGGAAGAGCTCAGTGTTTAGAGTGATTTGACTTATACGGAGTACCCCATCAAGATTTTTGATACATTGACTCGAGTTCGAGGAATAAGGTTATAAAGATGTGTAAAGTTCAATGGAATCACCATGGCGAAGATGAAGCAACTTGGGAAAGAGAAGAAGAGCTTCGCATAGATTTCCCCACCTTTTCCCTAGATCTTCCTAAATCTCGAGGACGAGATTATTTTTAAGGGGGGTAGGATTTGTAATACTCAAAAATTGTGTACAAGGAATATATAGTGTTTTCCTTATTTGATGTGCCTCATTTGCATCATAAAAAGAGCATACACAAAATTTGGAGTATAATTCAAACAAATGATAAAAAAAGAATGCATCATGTTGGAGTTTATATGTTTGTGCATTAAATAAAATAATAATGTTAATGGTAATAAGATAATAATTACTAGAATTTGAATTAAGCCCTAAATTAAACCTAGGGTTTTTGAAAATGAGAAGAAGAGAAATGATATATAAAAAAAGATATAAATAATATAATTATATCTCTAAAAACTTGTATTTTAACTTCACCATATGATTTGGGAATAAATTTGGCCTAAGTTTGATTCGAAATTTGAATTCAAATTGGAGTTGAAAATAGAGAGGAAAAGGAATAGAAAATAAAAAGAATAAAACAAAACTAGCCTCATGGGCCGCCATACCCCAATCTGGCCCATCCAGGGAAACCCCTCCATCGCGCGGCCCAGCTTTTCCGCGCCCACTCGCGCGTGCCACTGACCCATGGTCCCCCGCGTGCAGCCTCACCACTTCTCTCGCGCGCTCATCCGTTTGGCTGACCAGTGGACCCTCGCCGTCAGCGCTTTCTTCTCAACAGAGCTTCCGAACATGCCGAGGGCACCCCACGACCCCACAGTCACCTCGGCGGGTGGTTGCAACCATCTGTCCGTCTTTCCCTCGTGTAGCTCGGACTCCCCAGTCCTTAAGGTGTGGGCGCGGACCCTCTTCTTTTCCCGTGCCAAGTGAGCGAATAGAGTAGACCACGCGAGAGAGAAGAGAGAGAGATTTGAAGCCGCCATTGTAGATCCTCACCGGCATTGGGTCTGGGCCCCTGCCAAGCCTCCTGGGCGCTTCTTGAGTCGCGCGGAAGACGTCCAAGTTACCCCCAAGTCAGCTCGGTGGTCGGATCTCCACCAATTTCTTGCCGGAGGCAAGCATCGACGCGGATCCGCACTCCACCGTGGCCCGGTCACCGTCGCGCGCCACCCTCGGTGAGAGGACTATACCTAGTTCCGCTTTCACATCAATTACGTGTTGCGCCTGTCAATTTTGAATTTGAGCACTCGAATGCTATCCAACCCTTCGCCGGCCATGGCGCTGCCGCGGAAGCGGGCGCCGTTGCTACCTGGGCTCGAGGGTGGGCGAAGGCGCTGGGGCCGTTGATTCTTTGATCCACGGTGGAGATTGATTCGGGGTACCGCTTCACGATGCGGTGATCCTTGCCGTTGATTGACCGATGCGGGATCCGATGGCCACGGGTGCATCGACTTGGTTTAAATCCGGACCGTAGGAGATAGATCCTGTGGCCGCGAGCGCATACCGGTTCGGTTAGACTGGATTCAATCCTAGCGGTTAGTTTTTGATCGAGCGGCTCACAGTGAACCATACCCCTTCACCATGCCTATTTTGTTAAGAAGCCCCTGCAAAATATAGAAACCAACCCGCCGTCCTCGGCGACTGCTGCCTGAGTCTTAGAAAACTTTGGTTTAGGTCCCTGACATTTCTTGTTATTGAGGCGCCATCTAGAGAAGGAAAAATCAGATTAAATGAATTAGGAAATGCATTTTTAATACAAAAACAATTGCTAGAACTTAGAAAATTCATATCAAATTCATTTTAGCTCCAAATTGAGTCATTCTAATTCCTAAAATTTTGTAATATTATTCTCTATCATTTAGTATCTCTGTTTTGACATGAAAACAGTAAGAAAATTTATTTCTCATCTAATCCTATTTTAATCACATTAAACCTTAGGAAATTCATAACTTGAATTCTATAACTCCAAATTTAGTGATTCCAGTTCCTATGATCTCATTTTAATGTATAGATTTTTACTGTATATTTTATTTGCATGTTTGATGTGATGTTAATTTGTGCTATACTATGTATGTATTGTGTTGATGCGAGTAGACGAGCAAGCCACTGTGGAAACTGAGGTTCAACAAGTAGAAGTAGCTGAGCAGGAGCTCATTGAAGGCAATTTGTGCCCTTGATCACTTACTTTTCCCAGCCATGTTCTTATTAATTTTAATGATCTGCATAGGTTAATTTTGATGGGATCCTTTAGGTTACCCCAGTTTTGGTTATCTTTATACCTTGTTCACCCCTGAAATATTTTTGGGTAGTACATGCTATTGCTTTATGTGGATTGGGTATGGAGATACACTATTCATGAGTATTCTGTTATTATCTTGTTATTATTACTGTTCATGTTAAGATCATTAAATTAATGGGAACATGGAGCGACCACCCGGGAAAACAGTGCTACCACAAGGGTTTAATGGGACGCCCTTGGCTGATTAACTAGGAAAGCTAGTGGAGGTCTTACTTACCCGAAAGGGGCAAGGGCAGTAGGGGAGTGGTCAGTGTAGGGAGGTCCTTGGTTGATTTTGCTGCGATGGCGGTCAGGCAAGAACCCTGCACTGGAGCTTCCTATAAACTGTAGCGGGATTTCTGAAGCTAGTGGAACTTTGTAAAGGCCTCGTAGTGTTACCCTGCCTCGCCTCCTCGGTAGAGGTGTATGGGATTGGCCGTCTCTTGGCAGATGGGTAACATGACTTGTGGGTAAAGATGCGCAACCTCTGCAGAGTGTAAAACTAGTATACTAGCCGTGCTCACGGTCATGAGCGGCTCGGACCCTCACATGATTAATTATGGAACTTAAATTTAATTTGACATTTGCATCGCATTTGGGATTATTTTACTATTACTGTTCTTTATTATTATTAAGGTTTGGTATTTACTTACATTTAGTAATTGCTAATAAAATTTTGACCAACTTATAAAAGCAATGCTCAGCTTCAGCCTCTATTTCATTGATCAGCCTTACACTACATGAACTCCCACCTTTGGTGAGTTCATGCCACATTATTCCCCATGACTTGTTGAGCTATGAACGTATGTGAGCTCACTCTTGCTGTCTCACAACCCCCCCCACAGGAGAAGAACAGGTGGTCGAAGAGGAGCCGCCTACACTGAGGCATTCGACTTGATCTAGGTGGCGTTTCTCAGTTGACATTGGCGCCAACGATCCTTAGTTTGTTTTATATTTATTCTTTTACTTTGTAATAAGTCTTCCGCTATGTAATAAGTACTCTGATGTTTTGTGACATTTAGCTCTATACACTCTGTTATTATATATGTTGTCTTCTTTGGTGCATGTATGAGATGCACCCGGCTTTGTCCTTTAAAACCGGGTGTTACATTGTTGCTGCGTAGTTTTGGCATAGCTGGTGGAGGGCTCTTTGGGCAGCATTTTGGCAAGTGTCTGGAAACCGGTGCCCAGTGGCGGTGACTTGGAAGGGAGGGTGATTTGGGTAGTTTCAGCTTTCTCCCAGGTAGACTGCCATAGAGCATTTCTCAATTCTGTTCTCGCGGTATTCCTTCCAGACATACTCTGGCTTCTTGCGGATCCCCATGCGAAGCGCGCAACTCCACAGAAGGTGAGGGAATCCTTCCACCTCTGAGCAGTAGGATGTCCTAATGACAAAGGAGCCTTCCATCTGGTGGCAAGAGAAGAAGGGTTTGTTAATATCGGGGAAAGAAGAGAAGATTCTTTTTAGGGGGTAAGGGGTCTTTTCTTTTTAAGGCAAACTTTTAAGGTCAGGGCTATGATCTACGACCAGTCCTATGGCTCTGATACCACCTGAAGCGTCCTGATCCTTTGGGACTCAAATGTGATACAAATACTAGTCCTAGGAGGCTAGTAACCACATTCCTTACTTCAAATAGTACAGAGTTCGAATAAAAGTTATTACAATACCAAAGTACAAGCTCTAGCGAGCCTAAAATACAGAGCACAGTGGAAGATCAACTAGCCCAAGCCATAGGCAGACTGGGTGCAGACATAGCCCCCTTCTAGTCGAGCATAGCAGAAAAGAAGTCTTCAGCTACTGAAAAACATAAATAAATCTGGGTGAATACGCTAGGTATTCCGCAAGCCCATCTTGCCCATAAAGAGAGAGGGACCTATACAGTACATGCTTGGTATGGTGGAGTTGAAGTCACTCTTCTTTTTCAGAGAAAGGCAATACTTTGATGGTTTTACCCCAAAGAAAGAAGTAGCACATTTTCACACTCAACCACCACTGAGCTTCCCACTCCCGTGGCATTGTTTTCATTTCCAAAAACACCCACACACACATTTCCCTGTTTACGGAGATCATAAACACTAATTGTCATACCACACTAGACTAGTCCATACCAGTGGACACGGACTATTCGATTAGGTTTGAACCCTGCACAGAGGGGTACACTTTACCCACAAGGCCGGCTCTGCGGTCTCATGGCCAATGAGACCCAAATCCGAATCTCTTTCTTTACCCATACGTCCTTACCTTAGCGGTTATACCAGAAGGAGTCAGGCCACCGCCATGTCCAAACCGAACAAAACATTCCCCCTCCTTATCCTCCCGGTGCTCCCCAGCCATAATAACCCTGGGGTTCGGACCGTACAAGTTCAGATTGAGTGACTGCCCATACAGTCTCGAGTGGTTGTACTTGTCATGAGTACAGGTAGTGAAAGATGACAAACTGGTCCTCATATGAGGGGACAATCCTTCTGCTCACACCTAACTCGGCTGAGCCAACACCTGAGGCCCTCCCCTAAACCAGGGAGTCCCTGATTATCCCACACAAAAGGTGATAAGGGTGAATACCCTTCATCATACACTTTTTGAAAACATTATTCATTAAAAACACCACCCTTTTCTCATCCAACATTTTGTATTCAAAAGATATTCTTTAATGCGGGCTATCTCTCTTCTCACAATGCAAAGGACCCAACCCTTATTCCCGGCTTAGGTAGTGGTAGAAAGAGTAGGTAATTTATGCATCAAGGGAAGAATGGACTTGCCTTCATCGAAGTTCTCCTGGCACAAAAGGTCTATTTCGGAAAGGTCGGGTTCCTACCCTTCTTCCGGAGCTACAAATTTCGGAGGATTGAATCCCTCTTCTCCTAGCAAAAATAGGCAATGAACAATACATCAACCATGGTGGCTTAGTGGAGTGTTCCAAGTTTTAAATATTATTATTTTGTGTCCTATAATTTATTTAGACTATTTTTTGGTGCATAAAATATCAATGTATGCATTTATATATGAAAATAGGAAAAGAAAAAGGGTTCTCGGCTAGCTGGGCCCGGGGGGGATTTCAGCCCAGTCGAGCGCGGGCGCGCGGCGCCGTGGCCGAATGGGCCCAGGCGGCCCACAAAAAGAGAGGGGATGGCGCGGGCGGACGCCGTTGGTGTGGGCCCACGTGCCAGAGAGAGGAGGGGGTAACGGCGTCAGGGGGGAGGAGAGCGGTCCGCTCGCGGCGGTGAGAACCAGTCACCGGTGAACCCGACGGCAGTTCCTCGCCGGTGGTCCAGTTCTGGATAGACGAGATGGTGGCATAGCATGGGCGGAGGTAGGGGTTCATGGAGGTGGGGTCAATTGTGGACATCTGACATGGATTCTGGCAATTGAAGGCGGTAGGCTGCGGGCCCTATTCTGCCAATGATGGGATAGGGGCCGACAAATCGTGGAACTAGCTTCCGTTTAACTTGGAATCTTTTGACCCCGCGCATTGGGGAGACCTTGAGGTAGACAAAATCTCCTTCCTCGAAACTGAGTTCTCTTCTTCTGTTGTCTGCGTAACTCTTCTGCCGACTCTGAGCTTCGAGTAGTCTTTTCTGGATTAGGGCAACTTTCTCTTCTGCCTCCTTGATGAAAGCAGGCCCTTCCAGTGTTCTTTCCCCTATGTTGGACCACATCAGAGGGGTCTAGCACTTCCTTCGATACAAGGCTTCAAACGGTGACATCTTGATACTGGCCTGGTAGCTGTTGTTATAAGAAAACTCTGCATACGGCAAGCTGGACTCCCAATTCCTGTTAAAGGTTAACACACAAGCTCTCAACAAATCCTCGAGGACTTTGTTGACTCTTTCTGTCTGTCCATCTGACTGGGGGTGATAGGCGGTGCCGAAGTCTAGCTTGATGCCCATAGTTTGCTGAAGACTCATCCAGAATTTTGAGGTGAACTGTGTTCCCCTATCTGACACTATCTTTCTTTGAATACCGTGGAGTCTGACTATTTCTTTAAGATATATCCGGGCAAGAGTGGCTCCTCCAAAGGTAGTTTTTACTGGAATGAAGTGAGCTACCTTGGTAAGACGATCGATTATAACCCAGATAGAATCGTGCCCTTTTTGGGTCCGAGGCAGTCCGATTACGAAATCCATGCCTATTTCTTCCCACTTCCATTTGGGCACTGGGAGGGGCTGTAGTAGACCTGTAGGCCTCTGATGTTCTGCCTTAGTTTGCTAGCAAGTGTCACACTGGGCCACATACTGAGCTATCTCCTTTTCATCCCTCTCCACCAGTATCTGGTCTTGAGGTCTAGGTATATCTTGGTGGTCCCTGGGTGGATAGAGTAGGCTGAGTTGTGAGCTTCGTCGAGCAGGATTCCTCGTGCCTCTCCCTTTGGTATACACAAATGGTCCCTGAACCAAAGGGTTCCTTCTTCATCTGTCTTGAGGTCTGGGAGTTGTTATTTGCGAGCTCTCACTGCAAGACTTGCCGTCTTGGAGTCTAAGCGCTGAGCCTTGCGTATGAGATCTTCTAGCATCGGTTTAACTTCTATGCTGCCACTATCTCCTAAACAAGCATTCAGTTGAGTTGATTCTCTCTTCTAGTCTTCCAAGAAGTTGGTAGCTTTCTCCCCGAAAGGTTTTCGGCTGAGGGCGTCTGCTACTACGTTGGCCTTCCTAGGGTGGTAATGGATCTCAATGTCATGATCCTTAATCAATAACAGCCATCTTCGCTGATGGAGATTGAGGTCTGGCTGAGTGAAAATGTACTTTAGGCTCTTGTGATCTATGAAGATATAACATTTATTTCCAATCAGGTAGTGCCTACATATCTTTAGGGCATGCACTATGGCTGCTAATTCCAAATCATGTGTTGAATAGTTTTTCTCATGTGGCTTGAGTAGGCATGATGCATAGGCGATGACTTTCTCATTTTGCATGAGCACAAATCCCAAACCTTGCCTTGAAGCATCACAGAAGATGATGAAATTCTGGTGAATATCTGGTAGTGTCGACACTGGCGCGGTCGTGAGATTCTTCTTTATGATTTGGAAACTTTCCTCACACTTTGGGGTCCACACAAATTTGTTGTCCTTGTTAAGGAGCTCGGTCATAGGTCTTGCTATACTAGAGAACCCTTTGATAAAACAACGGTAATATCCTGCCATTCCCAAAAAGCTTCGAACTTCACTTACGTTGGATGACTACTTCCATTTGGATACTGCTTCTACTTTGATGGATCCACCTCTATTCCTTCTGCAGTTAAGATATGCCCGAGGAAGGCTATCTTCTCTAACCAGAATTCACATTTGCTGAGCTTGGCATAGAGTTGATGTGCTCTGAGTCTTCCGAGGACAATCCAGAGGTGATGCTCATGACCCTTGCGACTCTTAGAGTAGATAAGGATGTCGTCAATGAAGACTACGACAAACTTATCCAACTCTTCCATGAATACCATATTCATAAGATTCATGAAAAAGGCGGGTGCGTTGGTTAGTCCAAAGGGCATTACTATGAACTCATATTGTCCGTACCGGGTGACAAATGTCGTCTTCTGAACGTCTGCTTCCTTGATTCTCAGCTGGTGGTATCCTGACCTTAGATCTATCTTGGAGAAATACTTGGCTCCTTGAAGCTGGTCGAAGAGGTCATCAATCTGAGGTAGTGGGTACTTATTTTTTATTGTAACTTCATTTAAGGATCGATAGTCAATGCACATCCTCATACTTCCATCCTTCTTAGTGACGAACAGGACTGGTGCTCCCCAAGGAGATGAGCTTGGACGAATGTACCCTTTCTTTTGAAGTTCTATGATCTGGAGTTTTAGTTCTGCCAATTCGGTGGGAGCCATGCAGTACGGTCTTTTTGCGATTGGTGCGGTGCCAGGAATTAGATCAATGTAGAACTCCACTTCTCTCTGGTGGCATTCCTGGCAATTCTTCTGGGAATACATCCATGAATTCTTCTACTACAAATATGTTTTTTGCTGCTAGATTAAACACCATTGGATCTTAGGTGGGTGGCTGAGCCTTACATGAAACTGACTTTCCTTGGTGATCAGTGAGGAGAATGGTCTTATCTGCGCAACTTATGATGACATTATGCTTGGTTAACCAATCCATTCCTGAGATCACATCGATTTCGTGGGATGGTAGTACGGCTAAGTCTGCCATGAACACTACCCCACTTAAAAGACTCCTGACTTAGGAGCATTTGAGGTGGCATAGAAGGCCTGACCCTGGGGTTTAGGTGACCAACGGAATTTCTAGAGATGCAGTGGGAATGCCATGCTTTTCCACAAAACCAGTGGCTATGAATGAATGGGATGCTCCTGAATCAAAAAGTACAGTAGCGGGGGTAAATTCAACTAGGAACTCACCGAGCACTACTCCCGAGGCTTGTTGAGCTTCTTGAGCGTCGACGTGGTTCACTCGTGCCCTGCCATGAAACTAGGTCTTGCTCAGCTGGCTGTTGGAGGAGGGTGCCTTGGGGGCGGGTGCTGGAGCATTCTTGGGGCCATTCACTGAGTTGGAGTAGGTTGGTACGGACATCTTCAACTGAGGACAATTATTCTTGTAGTGAGTGGGGTCTCCGCAGTGCCAGCAAGCATTGGCTGGGGCTTGATTGCTTGCAACAGAGGGGGCCTGGAGGGAACTTTGACCCTACTGGCTGAAACATGATGGAGCGGACCCTGCTGACTTATTGAAGCTTGGTCCCTTGGTTGGAAACCCAAAAGATCGAACTCTCTGGTGCCTATCCTGCAGCTGAGCTCGGAGGACTTGAAACTTCCTCTTGAGGTGACCCTTTTCTTCTTCTCTAGCCCTTTCCACCTGTATGGCCTTGTTTGAGAGGTGCGAGAAGCTGAGAAAATCTTGGCTGGCGAGGATAGTCTTGAGTTCTGGTCTTAGCCCTTTCAAGAAACGGGCCATCTTTTTGGCTTCCGTGTTGACATCGTCAGGCGCATAGCGAGCCAATTCTGTGAACTTGTGGACGTATTCACTGACAGATCTCCCTCCTTGAGTTAATTCCCGAAATTCTTCTTCTTTGAGCTGGACGATCCCTAGGGGCACATGATGCTCTTGGAAGGTGGCTTCAAATTCTGCCCAGATAGCATCTCTGACGGTAGCGCTGAAGGTATCCCACTAGGATTGGGCCATCCCGGAGAGTTGATGAGCAGCAAGATGAACACGATGGTTTTTAGGGCATCCGATGGCCTCAAACTTCCTTTTTATTATGCACAGCCAGTCATCAGCATCGAGCGGGTTGCTGGATCTGGCGAATGTGGTAGGCTTGAGCCTTAGGAAATCCCCCATTTTGTCCTGAGGTTAGACCTGGGCATTCGGGTTAGCCCGAAATTTCGGGTTGGGTTTTTTGGGCTTTTTAAATTTCGGGTATCTTGAAACGGTACCCAAACACAGGCTTTATATACTGGGTACCCAAATTTTCGGGTACCTAAATTTTTCGGGTTCGGGTTCGGGTAGCCCGTTCTACCCAATTTAAAACTACAAACTTATTCGCTACATTGCTTCATTGCAGTTAGCTTTGTACATTCCGGCAACAAACAATATAATATTTAATGTAAATATACAATGAAAACCAGGAAGCAAACCTGAATAATAAGCATTTAGTTTAATTTTTTCATGTAGCATCACTCACATCAAAGCAGCCGAGCATCAATGATCACTGATCAGCTCACGGTCTACATAGCCACGGTCTCACACATCGTTGATCCACTGTCCACAGTCACGGACTCACATGCACAACAGGCAACTCGCAGCAAAAGCAAGGCAGCAGTGCGGGTGCAGCACACAACAACAAGGCAACATTGTAGTAGAAAGGCGAGCAGGAACTAAACGGACATCTGCCACTGCAAAGCAGCCGAGCAAGAGAACAAATTGGGCCAAACGGGTATTTCGGGTACCGTAACGTGATACCCGATTAGGCCCGAATTAAAATCGGATATTAAGTTTTGTTACCCGCACAAATTATTTGGGTACTGGGCTTCAGGCTAAATGGGTACGGTCTCGGGTATTTTGGGCTTTGGGTTTCGGGCTCGGGTTTTATGCCCAGTGCTACCTGAGGTCTTCCACCATTCGGGTGCTGGTTCTCAAGGCTTCTGGTGAGGACCTCAATGAGTCGAGTTTGGTTGGCCAGAACTTGGGCTAAGTCTAATGGCAGCTCTAGAGGTGCGGGGAGGTGGGTTTCACTCCCTTCTCCACCGACTTCTCCTTCGACCCCTAAGGGAGACCTTGCTCCAATCCCTGAGGCGGTAGGCGTGGTCTTATCCGAAGCCATCTGCCAGGGGAAAGGATTACTACTATGCACATGCCATATTTTTTAAACACATTATTTTATTCAACACTCAAGTTCATTACAAGCATGCAATTGTCACAGATCACGCTACGCGCGGGTGTTTTCTAAGGTGCTTCCAAACTCCCTTTCTAAGGTGTCCCCAAATTCCCTGAGAAGATCGTCAAGGCTAGCTAGGGACATCTCCTCAACATCTGACAAGTTTTCTATCCTGGAGGGAGGCAGTGTTGGCGGGGCTTCCTCTTTTTGGTCAGTCTGGCATCCTCGGCTCTTTGTCTGCTTTCAGATTTTCTTGGTGGGGGCGAGCTTCTTTAACTTCTTTGCGTAGTCCATCTTCAGAGTTCGGTAGGCCTCGCGAGTGTTGGCCTCTTCGCCTTCCGCTATTTTGAGACTTTATTGGAGGGACACCTTTTCTTCTTTTAATTCCTTGATTTGTTGCTCTAGGCTTTCCACCCGGGAATTTAGGTGGGTGTAGTGGGAGAAAAGATCGTCATAGTGGTTGTCAAGGGTGTGGAGATATTCGGCCATGTAGACTATGGTGGGGTCATCCTCATTAGGATCTCTCCTTGATAAGGCCTGAAGTCTTTTCCTTCAGGTAGGGGCGTTTTTGTTGCTGCGTGGGAAGTAGCGAAGGGGTGTCTCAGAGACCTCCATGCCGTAGTTTTGGCATAGCTGGCGGAGGGCTCTTTGGGCAGCATTTTGGCAAGTGTCTGGAAAGCGGTGCCCAGTGGCGGTGACTTGGAAGGGAGGGTGATTTGGGTAGTTTCGGCTTTCTCCCAGGTAGACTGCCATAGAGCATTTCTCAATTCTGTTCTTGCGGTATTCCTTCTAGACATACTCTGGCTTCTTGCGGATCCCCATGTGAAGCGTGCAACTCCACAGAAGGTGAGGGAATCCTTCCACCTCCGAGCAGTAGGATGTCCTAATGATAAAGGAGCCTTCCATCTGGTGGCAAGAGAAGAAGGGTTTGTTAATATCGGGGAAAGAAGAGAAGATTCTTTTTAGGGGGTAAGGGGTCTTTTCTTTTTAAGGCAAACTTCTAAGGTCAGGGCTATGATCTACGACCAGTCCTATGGCTCTGATACCACCTGAAGCGTCCTGATCCTTTGGGACTCAAATGTGATACAAATACTAGTCCTAGGAGGCTAGTAACCACATTCCTTACTTCAAATAGTACAGAGTTCGAATAAAAGTTATTACAATACCAAAGTACAAGCTCTAGCGAGCCTGAAATACAGAGCACAGTGGAAGATCAACTAGCCAAGCCACAGGCAGACTGGGTGCAGACATAGCCCCCTTCTAGTCGAGCATAGCAGAAAAGAAGTCTTCAGCTGCTGAAAAACATAAATAAATCTGGGTGAATATGCTAGGTATTCCGCAAGCCCATCTTGCCCGTAAAGAGAGAGGGACCTATACAGTACATGCTTGGTATGGTGGAGTTGAAGTCACTCTTCTTTTTCAGAGAAAGGCAATACTTTGATGGTTTTACCCCAAAGAAAGAAGTAGCACATTTTCACACTCAACCACCACTGAGCTTCCCACTCCCGTGGCATTGTTTTCATTTCCAAAAACACCCACACACACATTTCCCTGTTTACGGAGATCATAAACACTAATTGTCATACCACACTAGACTCGTCCATACCAGTGGACATGGACTATTCGAATAGGTTTGAACCCTGCGCAGAGGGGTACACTTTACCCACTAGTCCGGCTCTGCGGTCTCATGGCCAATGAGACCCAAATCCGAATCTCATTCTTTACCCATACGTCCTCACCTTAGTGGTTATACCGGAAGGAGTCAGGCCACCGCCATGTCCAAACCGAACAAAACATTCCCCCTCCTTATCCTCCCGGTGCTCCCGAGCCATAATAACTCTGGGGTTCGGACCGTACAAGTTCAGATTGAGTGACTGCCCATACAGTCTCGAGTGGTTGTACTTGTCATGAGTACAGGTAGTGAAGGATGACAAACTGGTCCTCATATGAGGGGACAATCCTTCTGCTCACACCTAACTCGGCTGAGCCAACACCTGAGGCCCTCCCCTATACCAGGGAGTCCCTGATTATCCCACTCAAAAGGTGATAAGGGTGAATACCCTTCATCATACACTTTTTGAAAACATTATTCATTAAAAACACCACCCTTTTCTCATCCAACATTTTGTATTCAAAAGATATTCTTTAATGCGGGCTATCTCTCTTCTCACAATGCAAAGGACCCAACCCTTATTCCCGGCTTAGGTAGTGGTAGAAAGAGTAGGTAATTTATGCATCAAGGGAAGAATGGACTTGCCTTCATCGAAGTTCTCCTAGCACAAAAGGTCTATTTTGGAAAGGTCTGGTTCCTACCCTTCTTCTGGAGCTACAAATTTCGGAGGATTGAATCCCTCTTCTCGTAGCAAAAATAGGCAATGAACAATACATCAACCATGGTGGCTTAGTGGAGTGTTCCAAGTTTTAAATATTATTATTTTGTGTCCTATAATTTATTTAGACTATTTTTTGGTGCATAAAATATCAATGTATGCATTTATATATGAAAATAGGAAAAGAAAAAGGGTTCTCGGCTAGCTGGGCCCGGGGGGATTTCAGCCCAGCCGAGCGCGGGCGCGCGGCGCCGTGGCCGAATGGGCCTAGGCGGCCCACAAAAAGAGAGGGTATGACGCGGGCGGACACCGTTGGCGTGGGCCCACATGCCAGAGAGAGGAGGGGGTAACGGCGTCAGGGGGGAGGAGAGCGGTCCGCTCGCGGCGGTGAGAACCGGTCGCCGGTGAACCCGACGGCAGTTCCTCGCCGGTGGTCCGGTTCTGGATAGACGAGATGGTGGCATAGCATGGGCGGAGGTAGGGGGTCATGGAGGTGGGGTCAATTGTGGACATCTGACATGGATTCTGGCAATTGAAGGCGGTAGGCTGCGGGCCCTATTCTGCCAATGATGGGATAGGGGCCGGCAAATCGTGGAGCTAGCTTCCCTTTAACTTGGAATCTTTTGACCCCGCGCATTGGGGAGACCTTGAGGTAGACAAAATCTCCTTCCTCGAAACTGAGTTCTCTTCTTCTGTTGTCTGCGTAACTCTTCTGCCGACTCTGAGCTTCGAGTAGTCTTTTCTGGATCAGGGCAACTTTCTCTTCTGCCTCCTTGATGAAAGCAGGCCCTTCCAGTGTTCTTTCCCCTATGTTGGACCACATCAGAGGGGTCTGGCACTTCCTTCGATACAAGGCTTCAAACGGTGACATCTTGATACTGGCCTGGTAGCTGTTGTTATAAGAAAACTCTCCATACGACAAGCTGGACTCCCAATTCCTGTTAAAGGTTAACACACAAGCTCTCAACAAATTCTCGAGGACTTTGTTGACTCTTTCTGTCTGTCCATCTGACTGGGGGTGATAGGCAGTGCTGAAGTCTAGCTTGATGCCCATAGTTTGCTGAAGACTCATCCAGAATTTTGAGGTGAACTGTGTTCCCCTATCTGACACTATCTTTCTTTGAATACCATGGAGTCTGACTATTTCTTTAAGATATATCCGGGCAAGAGTGGCTCCTCCAAAGGTAGTTTTTACTGTAATGAAGTGAGCTACCTTGGTAAGACGATCGATTATAACCCAGATAGAATCGTGCCCTTTTTGGGTCCGAGGCAGTCCGATTACGAAATCCATGCCTATTTCTTCCCACTTCCATTTGGGCACTGGGAGGGGCTGTAGTAGACCTGTAGGCCTCTGATGTTCTGCCTTAGTTTGCTGGCAAGTGTCACACTGGGCCACATACTAAGCTATCTCCTTTTTCATCCCTCTCCACCAGTATCTGGTCTTGAGGTCTAGGTACATCTTGGTGGTTCCTGGGTGGATAGAGTAGGCTGAGTTGTGAGCTTCGTCGAGCAGGATTCCTCGTGCCTCTCCCTTTGGTATACATAAACGGTCCCTAAACCAAAGGGTTCCTTCTTCATCTGTCTTGATGTCCGGGAGTTGTTATTTGTGAGCTCTCTCTGCAAGACTTGCCGTCTCAGAGTCTAAGCGCTGAGCCTTGCGTATGAGATCTTCTAGCATCGGTTTAACTTCTATGCTGCCACTATCTCCTAAACAAGCATTCAGTTGAGTTGATTCTCTCTTCTAGTCTTCCAAGAAGTTGGTAGCTTTCTCCCCGAAAGGTTTTCGGCTGAGGGCGTCTGCTACTACGTTGGCCTTCCCGAGGTGGTAATGGATCTCAATGTCATGATCCTTAATCAATTCCAGCCATCTTCGCTGACGGAGATTGGGGTCTGGCTGAGTGAAAATGTACTTTAGGCTCTTGTGATCTATGAAGATATGACATTTATTTCCAATCAGGTAGTGCCTCCATATCTTTAGGGCATGCACTATGGCTGCTAATTCCAAATCATGTGTTGAATAGTTTTGCTCATGTGGCTTGAGTAGGCATGATGCATAGGCGATGACTTTCTCATTTTGCATGAGCACACATCCCAAACCTTGCCTTGAAGCATCACAGAAGATGATGAAATTCTGGTGAATATCTGGTAGTGTCAACACTGGCGCGGTCGTGAGATTCTTCTTTATGATTTGGAAACTTTCCTCACACTTTGGGGTCCACACAAATTTGTTGTCCTTCTTAAGGAGCTCGATCATAGGTCTTGCTATACTAGAGAACCCTTTGATAAAACAACGGTAATATCCTGCCATTCCCAAAAAGCTTCGAACTTCACTAACGTTGGATGACTACTTCCATTTGGATACTGCTTCTACTTTGGATGGATCCACCTCTATTCCTTCTGCAGTTAAGATATGCCCGAGGAAGGCTATCTTCTCTAACCAGAATTCACATTTGCTGAGCTTGGCATAGAGTTGATGTGCTCTGAGTCTTCCGAGGACAATCCGGAGGTGATGCTCATGATCCTTGCGACTCTTAGAGTAGATAAGGATGTCGTCAATGAAGACTACGACAAACTTATCCAACTCTTCCATAAATACCATATTCATAAGATTCATGAAAAAGGTGGGTGCGTTGGTTAGTCCAAAGGGCATTACTATGAACTCATATTGTCCGTACCGGGTGACAAATGCCGTCTTCTGAACGTCTGCTTCCTTGATTCTCAGCTGGTGGTATCCTGACCTTAGATCTATCTTGGAGAAATACTTGGCTCCTTGAAGCTGGTCTAAGAGGTCATCAATCTAAGGTAGTGGGTACTTGTTTTTTATTGTAACTTCATTTAAGGATCGATAGACAATGCACATCCTCATACTTCCATCCTTCTTGGTGACGAACAGGTCTGGTGCTCCCCAAGGAGATGAGCTAGGACGAATGTACCCTTTCTGTTGAAGTTCTATGATCTGGAGTTTTAGTTATGCCAATTCGGTGGGAGCCATGCAGTACGGTCTTTTTGCGATTGGTGCGGTGCCGGGAATTAGATCAATGTAGAACTCCACTTCTCTCTCTGGTGGCATTCCTGGCAATTCTTCTGGGAATACATCCATGAATTCTTCTACTACAAATATGTTTTTTGCTGCTAGATTAAACACCATTGGATCTTAGGTGGGTGGCTGAGCCTTACATGAAACTGACTTTCCTTGGTGATCAGTGAGGAGAATGGTCTTATCTGCGCAACTTATGATGACATTATGCTTGGTTAACCAATCCATTCCTGAGATCACATCGATTCCGTGGGATGGCAGTACGGCTAAGTCTGCCATGAACACTACCCCACTTAAAAGAATCCTGACTTAGGAGCATTTGAGGTGGCATAGAAGGCCTGATCCTGGGGTTCAGGTGACCAACGGAATTTCTAGAGATGCAGTGGGAATGGCATGCTTTTCCACAAAACAAGTGGCTATGAATGAATGGGATGCTGCTGAATCAAAAAGTACAGTAGCGTGGGTAAATTCAACTAGAAACTCACCGAGCACTACTCCCGGGGCTTGTTGAGCTTCTTGAGCGTCGACGTGGTTCACTCGTGCCCTGCCATGAAACTAGGTCTTGCTCAGCTGGCTGTTGGATGAGGGTGCCTTGGGGGCGGGTGCTGGAGCATTCTTGGGGCCATTCACTGAGTTGGAGTAGGTAGGTACGGACGTCTTCAACTGAGGACAATTATTCTTGTAGTGAGTGGGGTCTCCGTAGTGCCAGCAAGCATTGGCTGGGGGTTGATTGCTTGCAACGGAGGGGGCCTGGAGGGAACTTTGACCCTACTGGCTGAAACATGATGGAGCGGACCCTGCTGACTTATTGAAGCTTGGTCCCTTGGGTGGAAACCCAAAAGATCGAACTCTCTGGTGCCTATCCTGCTGCTGAGCTCGGAGGACTTGAAACTTCCTCTTGAGGTGACCCTTTTCTTCTTCTCTAGCCCTTTCCACCTGTATGGCTTTGTTTGAGAGGTGCGAGAAGCTGAGAGAATCTTGGCTGGCGAGGATAGTCTTGAGTTCTGGTCTTAGCCCTTTCAAGAAATGGGCCATCTTTTTGGCTTCCGTGTTGACATCGTCAGGCGCGTAGCGAGCCAATTCTGTGAACTTGTGGACGTATTCACTGACAGATCTCCCTCCTTGAGTTAATTCCCAAAATTCTTCTTCTTTGAGCTGGACGATCCCTAGGGGCACATGATGCTCTTGGAAGGCGGCTTCAAATTCTGCCTAGGTAGCATCTCTGACGGCAGTGCTGAAGGTATCCCACTATGATAGGGCCATCCCGGAGAGTTGATGAGCTGCAAGATGAACACAATGGTTTTTAGGGCATCTGATGGCCTCTAACTTCCTTTTTATTATGCGCAGCCAGTCATCAGCGTCGAGCGGGTTGCTGGATCCGGCGAATGTGGGAGGCTTGAGCCTTAGGAAATCCCTCATTTTGTCCTGAGGTCTTCCACCATTCGGGCGCTGATTCTCAAGGCTTCTGGTGAGGACCTCAATGAGTCGAGTTTGGTTGGCCAGAACTTGGGCTAAGTCTAATGGCAGCTCTAGAGGTGCGGGGAGGTGGGTTTCACTCTCTTCTCCATCGACTTCTCCTTCGACCCCTAAGGGAGACCTTGCTCCAATCCCTGAGGCGGTAGGCGTGATCTTATTTGAAGCCATCTGCCAAGGGAAAGGATTACTACTATGCACATGCCATATTTTTTAAACACATTATTTTATTCAACACTCAAGTTCATTACAAGCATGCAATTGTCACAGATCACGCTACGCGCGGGTGTTTTCTAAGGTGCTTCCAAACTCCCTTTCTAAGGTGTCCCCAAATTCCGTGAGAAGATCGTCAAGGCTAGCTAGGGACATCTCCTCAATGTCTAACAAGTTTTCTATCCTGGAGGGAGGCAGTGTTGGCGGGGCTTCCTCTTTTTGGTCAGTCTGGCATCCTCGACACTTTGTCCGCTTTCGAATTTTCTTGGTGGGGGCGAGCTTCTTTAACTTCTTTGCGTAGTCCATCTTTAGAGTTCGGTAGGCCTCGCGAGTGTTGGCCTCTTCGCCTTCCGCTATTTTGAGACTTTATTGGAGGGACACCTTTTCTTCTTTTAATTCCTTGATTTGTTGCTCTAGGCTTTCCACGCGGGAATTTAGGTGGGTGTAGTGGGAGAAAAGATCGTCATAGTGGTTGTCAAGGGTGTGGAGATATTCGGCCATGTAGACTATGGTGGGGTCATCCTCATTAGGATCTCTCCTTGAAAAGGCCTGAAGTCTTTTCCTCCAGGTAGGGGCGTTTTTGTCGCTGGGTGGGAAGTAGCGAAGGGGTGTCTCAGAGACCTCCATGCCGTAGTTTTGGCATAGCTGGCAGAGGGCTCTTTGGGCAGCATTTTGGCAAGTGTCTGGAAAGCGGTGCCTGGTGGCGGTGACTTGGAAGGGAGGGTGATTCAGGTAGTTTCGGCTTTCTCCCAGGTAGACTGCCATAGAGCATTTCTCAATTCCGTTCTCGCGGTATTCCTTCCAGACATACTCTGGCTTCTTGCGGATCTCCATGCGAAGCGCGCAACTCCACAGAAGGTGAGGGAATCCTTCCACCTCCGATCAGTAGGATGTCCTAATGACAAAGGAGCCTTCCATCTGGTGGCAAGAGAAGAAGGGTTTGTTAATATCGGGGAAAGAAGAGAAGATTCTTTTTAGGCGGTAAGGGGTCTTTTCTTTTTAAGGCAAACTTTTAAGGTCAGGGCTATGATCTACGACCAGTCCTATGGCTCTGATACCACCTGAATCGTCCTGATCCTTTGGGACTCAAATGTGATACAAATACTAGTCCCAGGAGGCTAGTAACCACATTCCTTACTTCAAATAGTACAGAGTTCGAATAAAAGTTATTACAATACCAAAGTACAAGCTCTAGCGAGCCTGAAATACAGAGCACAGTGGAAGATCAACTAGCCCAAGCCACAGACAGACTGGGTGCAGATACAGCCCCCTTCTAGTCGAGCATAGCAGAAAAGAAGTCTTTAGCTGCTGAAAAACATAAATAAATCTGGGTGAATACGCTAGGTATTCCGCAAGCCCATCCTACCCGTAAAGAGAGAGGGACCTATACAGTACATGCTTGGTATGGTGGAGTTGAAGTCACTCTTCTTTTTCAGAGAAAGGCAATACTTTGATGGTTTTACCCCAAAGAAAGAAGTAGCACATTTTCACACTCAACCACCACTGAGCTTCCCACTCCCATGGCATTGTTTTCATTTCCAAAAACACCCACACACACATTTCCCTGTTTACGGAGATCATAAACACTAATTGTCATACCACACCAGACTCGTCCATACCAGTGGACACAGACTATTCGAATAGGTTTGAACTCTGCATAGAGGGGTACACTTTACCCACTAGTCCGGCTCTACGGTCTCATGGCCAATGAGACCCGAATCCAAATCTCTTTCTTTCCCCGTACGTCCTTACCTTAGTGGTTATACCAAAAGGAGTTAGGCCACCGCCATGTCCAAACCGGACAAAACATTCCCCCTCCTTATCCTCCTAGTGCTTCCCAGCCATCATAACCCTGGGGTTCGGACCGTACAAGTTCAGATTGAGTGACTGCCCATACAGTCTCGAGTGGTTGTACTTGTCATGAGTACAGGTAGTGAAGGATGACAAACCGGTCCTTATATGAGGGGACAATCCTTCTGCTCACACTTATCCTGGTTGAGCCAACACCTGTGCCCTCCCCTAAACTAGGGAGTCCCTGATTATCCCACCCAAAAGGTGATAAGGGTCAATACCCTTCATCATACACTTTTTGAAAACATTATACATTAAAAACACCACCCTTTTATCATCCCACATTTTGTATTCAAAAGATATTCTTTAATGCGGGCTATCTCTCTTCTCACAATGCAAAGGACCCAACCCTTATTCCCGGCTTAGGTAGTGGTAGAAAGAGTAGGTAATTTATGCATCAAGGGAAGAATGGACTTGCCTTCGTCGAAGTTCTCCTGGCATGAAAGGTCTATTTCGGAAAGGTCAGGTTCCTGCCCTTCTTCCAGAGCTACAAATTCTGGAGGATCGGATCCCTCTTCTCCTAGCAAAAATAGGCAATGAACAATACATCAACCATAGTGGCTTAGTGGAGTGTGCCAAGTTTTAAATATTATTATTTTGTCCCCTATAATTTATTTAAACTATTTTTGGTGCATAAAATATCAATATTTGCATTTATATATGAAAATAGGAAAAGAAAAAGGAGAAAAGGAAAAAGAAAAGGGTTCTCGGCTAGTTGGGCCTGGGGGGATTTCGGCCAAATCGAGCATGGGCGCGTGGTGCCACGGCCGAATGGGCTCAGGCGGCCCACAAAAAGAGGGGATGGTGTGGGCGGATGCCGTGGGTGCGGGCCCACGTGCCAGAGATAGGAGGGGGTAACGGCGTTAGGTGGGGGAGGAGAGCGGTCCGCACGCGGCGGTGAGAATCGGTCGCCGGTGAACCCGACGGCGGTTCCTCGCCGGTGGTCCGTTTCTGGATAGACGAGATGGTGGCATAGCACGGGCAGAGGTAGGGGGTCATGGAGGTGGGGTCAATTTGGCCGATGGGGGCTTGGAACGACCAGTCCGTGGCGGGTGGCGGGGCTCTCGCGGCGGTGAGGTTGCCGGTGAGGCCACCGGGCGCAATAGGCAAAGAAGAAGTGCGTGTTAGGCTTGTGACACAGTGGTGGAGCTTAAGATCTAAAGTAATTTGACCATAAGCCACCAGAGAGGGGAGATGGGAGCTCACCGGAGCGGAGGAAGGGCATGGCGGTGTGGCTTGATTGAGCTCGGGGGAGGGGTGTGGGGAGGCCGAGGCCAGTGTGAGGAGTTGGGGGAGCTCGGGGCGGTCCTTTTATAGGCATCCGGGGAGGGGGGAGAAGAGGTGGCGAGCACCGGCGACGCTTGTCGTGGCGGCGATGATGGCACACAGTGGCGACGGGATGGCTCGGGCAGGCAGGGGCGACGAAATGGCTCGGGCACAGTGCGCGGGGACGCAAGGCGCCAAACCGAGCTGGCAAGTGTGTTAATGGCAAGGTGACGGGGCGGGCGGTGGCCGGCGGCGATCACGCCGATAGCTTGATCACGGGCGCGGGGAAAGGGGTTGACAAGCGGGGCCGGGTTGACAGAGAGAGCGGATGCGGGGAGAGGGCAGGAGCGGCTGACGTGAGGGACCGGACTAGCAGTGGGCGCGGGCGCGTGCGGGAGGTGGGCTGAGCTGGGCCTTGGGCGGGGGAGGTGAGCGCATGAGAGAGAGGCCGGGGGGAGCTTGGGTCGGAAACGACCCAACCGAGGGGAGAGAAATTCCTTTTTCTTTTTCTTTTTCTACTTCCAAATCTATTTCTCTTTCTCTTTTTCTATAATCTCTTTTTCCTTTAAACAAATAATCTAGTTTTCTTGGGTGTCAAAATATTCTATGTGAAGTGCTACTAGCAATCATGGTGTATGCACATGATGAAGGAAATGTTTCATGAGATGGGGTCTTAGGAGATAATTAAGGGGGAGGGGTTAGGAGTTTAGGGTTCCTAACCTTGGGATCAAAATTGTCATGTTACAAAGATGAGCTACAACTTGACTCCTCTGAGACTAACTTGGTTGTTTAAGTACATTTGAAGTCGTCTCAAAGGTACATTGAAAGGGAAAATGGACTTGGACAACGAAAAGACTTCCACTGCACTCCGGTATAAGTGTATTTAATTCCAATTTCATACTAATGCTCTCATTGCCTTTTTGCTCTTATTTGACATTTTGGTGAGGCAATGGGGTTAAAGGGCAAAAAATGATCCCGTTTTGGTGCTTAATGCCAAAGGGGGAGAAATTAAGGCCAAATCAAATGGATCAGCCAACCACTTGTGAATTTTGAAAATAGAAGAGTTAGAATTTGTATTGTGTCAAATTCCTCTTATTGCAAAATTTGGTCTCTTATGGGGGAAAATTTTGATTATGAAAAAAAGGGGGAGTTTTTTTGGCACTTGATCAATTTCACTCTTGGAATATATCTATATTTGTCCAAACAAGTGTGTTTGACTTAGAAATAGGAAAAAAAATTTGATTTGCAAAAACAAACCAAGTGGTGGCAAAGAGTGATCCAAATATGCCAAATACTAAGTGAACAACAATTTGGTCTTCAATCTACACTTCTTAGTTGCTTTGAAATGTGTGGCATAAATCACCAAAAAGGGGGAGATTGAAAGGGAAATGTGCCCTTGGGCCATTTATATAATTGTTTTGGTGATTAAATGCCCAACACATTGTTTTGTACTCATATGTGCTAAGTAGGTGAAAAGTGCACATCAAAGAACAAGGTATGTTTCTAGACTTAGTAAATTATTTTAATACTAACATGTTAGAAATAGTGCCAAGAAAAGAAGAAAAGAATTGGAGAAGATATGGCTCAGGACAGCCAAAACCAGCACCAGCCTGGCACACCGGACTGTCCGGTGCCCCAGGCTAGCTCCGTGCGAACTGGCCGCTCTCAGGAATCGGTGGGGCGACGTGGCTAAAAATCATCGAACTGTCCAGTGAGTCTTCAGCGCTCGCGCACGAGTACATCGGCGACGAACTCGTTGCTCTCGGGAAAACCAGAAAGCGCTGCGGCTAAAAATCACCGGACTGTCCGATGGTGCACCGAACTGTCCGGTGAGTCAGAGCTGCCCGAGCCAACGATCACCAGCGCAATCAGCGGGCGACAGGTGGCCTGCGCCAACGGTCGCCAACGGGACCGCTGGCCCAACGGTCGGATGCACCAGATAAGGAAGGAGATCGAGCACCAGACTGCTACAGTACCTGTCCGGTGGTGCACCGGACTGTCCGGTGCACCACTCGACATAAGGCAGGATTTGCCTTCCAAGTTGATCTCCAACGGCTCCTAGCTGTTTTGGGGCTATAAAATGGACACCTAGGTGCATGGAGCAGTACACCAAGCATTCACGAAGCATCCTAAGATGCCCAGACTCTGCCTCCACGCATTTGATTCGTTGTGTTAGTGATTTGAGCTCCGTTTGAGTTGTGAACACCCTGTGCTATGTTTTGAGCTGAAGTCTTGGCTTGTGTGCGTGTGTGTGCTGTGGATTCGAGTCTTGTGTGTTTTTCTTTCCCTCCCTTACTCTTGTGCTTCTTTGTGATCTATATTGTAAGGGCAAGAGGCTCCAACTTGTGGAGATTCCTCGCAAACAAGAGAAGAACACTAAACAAAAAGACCGTGGTATTCAAGTTGATCATTTGATCACTTCAAAGGGGTTGAGTGCAACCCTCGTCCATTGGGACACCACAACATGGAAGTAGGCAAGTGTTATACTTGGCCGAACCACGGGATAAAACACCGTGTCTCTTGTGCTGCTTTTCTCTGTGATTGTTTTATTCGCAAGAGCTCGCTGCATAGCAACTTGATTAACTTGCACTAACACTTTTATAATCAAGTTTGTGGCTATTTAGTGTTTGATTTCACAGTATCACCTATTCACCCCCCTCTAGGTGCTCTCAATTACCCCATTCTAGACATGTTAATTGCATCTTGGTGGTTGTGGATAAGTTCTCCAAATATGGGCACTTCTTGATTTTATCCCATCCATTCACTGCTGCTCGTGTTGCTCGGGTGTTTTTGGATCACATCTACAAATTGCATGGATTACCTACCAATATTATTTCAGACCGTGATTGCATTTTCACGAGTGTGTTCTTGTGGCAGAACCGCCCGAATTGTTCCAGCTTAAGTGCCTAAGTTACATCTCAGGGGCCGCAACACATTTAAATTGGAATAACCCGTCAGTCCCTCACATCTAGTCTGATAGAGCCACTTAACCAGGATCAAATACCACAAGCCCACTCGAAGGTGAGCCACAGAAGAAACACAATAAAACAGGAAAACCTCAAATTAAAGTATTGGAGTTATTACATAAATCAGAGTTTTTCAAGTAGCTGACATAAGTTCACAAAATAAATTGCAGCGGATAATCGATATCGTCGAAAGCAAGGAATAGGGCAAGGCCTAGCCCACTACTCCTCCTGCTCCTCTCCCGCTGGAGCAGCATCCCACTCGACCGTCCAACCTGGTGGCAGGGTGGTAGGCCAAGTCACACCATCAACCATATCTTGAAGCGTACCTGCAAAAATTATGCCACAAGCAAGGCTGAGTATACTAATACTCAGCTAGACTTACCCGGTGTGAGGAGTCTACTCCTCTACCTCTAGACCATGCAGCTGTTTGGCTGAGGGGTTTGGTTTGCCAAAAGCACTAGCTAAGTTTGCTCCTTCTAAGCATACATGGTAACAAGCATTTAGTACAATCAACAGTTATCTCAAGTAAACCTCATTTCACTTCTTACTCAATGTAGTACAAGGGGTCAAGCAGTCTCATTAGCTGCGAGAAGTAGACGATTCGAATTGAGTTTTTATCCTTGCAAGGTAAACCTAAACACACGACATGTAAGGGCACTCCGTCCCCACACACGTCAACCGTCCCCATCGATTCCCCGTTCGCGGCCAGGGCTCACCGCCTTGGCATACAATGCTCCACTGACCCTGGCTGCCGCCGTGCAGTGATCGCACTTGTACCCACCATAGCTAGCATGGGAGACCCAGTCTCAGGACAAGTGAGGGGAAAAGTCCGCGCCCGGCTTCACTCAGGTACTAGGTTTCCCGGTTACCATATTTCTCGACATGTGTTTAGTATGTTCAAATGCTTGACTCAGGTATCCACACATTAATCCTTAATTCCTTTTCCCGTCTCATGGACAAGGCATCCTCCCTGGATCCAAGTCCATGGGCCATCATAGATCCCGTTATCAAGATGAATACAATCAATTCCTGACCTCGCGCGAGTGCTAGAAAAATCACTCGGCTTCTACCGAGATCCTAATTAGCATAGCAGCTACTCGACTTAGCATACTAGTATCCATCTCAAAAAGGAATCCTGAGTTCATGCAACTAAAGGTTTCAAACAACTCCTACACTTAAGTGCACATTACAAGCCTACAAATATTAAGTGTAGTAAAGTAGCATATATAAACGGTTATGCATAAAACCAGGGCTTGCCTTCAATAGCTGGGGCTGCAGGGAGATCCTCGATGGCAGTCTCGGGAGCTTGCTCCTGGTCTTCCTCGCGGATAGCTCCTTGCTCGGGGATGAGCACATACTCTCCGTCAGCGAGATTGCAGTCTAATGAATGCAATAAGTAAGATACATGCATGGTATGATATGCAATTTAGCAATTAAACTTTGATGGTGAATGATCAAATTAATAAGGTAGAGCTTAATCTTGCTACTGAAGATTCTTGTGGTATACCTAGCAAATTAGGGTCAAGCTAGGTTAAGCTAATTGGTAAGTTTATTTTGGTGTTCTACCGATTTCCTTTTAATGTCTTAGTGAGAGTTTATTAAGGTTTCTAGCTAAATCATTAAAGTGAGATTTATTATTCTCTCTTCTTTATCTCTATTTCTCTTATGCTTTTAAGGTGAGTTTGAACTACAAGGTAGCTTAATAAATTTCCAAAAATTCTGCAAAAATTACAATGACTTCTCACTGGTGTATAACTCTCTCTCTCAAAATTTGAGGCTTAAAAAGTGAGTGGTCTTCTCTGTATAAAATTATCAAATATTAGGGCAGAGGGGGTGTTTTGAACCACAACCTTCTTTTTACAGTGAGTTATTCTATAAGACTTATTTTTGTTGGCATTCATATTCTACAACATGATTTTGTACAAATTTGTAGCCACTATTACTCATTAGTTATTTTACTATGATTTTCTAAAGTTTCTAGCCAAAGGGGTGCTTTCTACTACCACTATATTTGAAAACTATCAAACAACAGATTTCTAATTTTTTCTATCTTCTTCTTTGTGCAAGAGCAATCATTCTAAGTTTTGGTAACTTTTTGCTTAAGGGAGAGGTGGTAGGAAATTCTTGAACTAAATAGCCTTTTTCATGAAGTATTGGCAATGGGTATTACTTGTAGCTTTCAATTGGGTTTTGCATTTTTCTCTAGTGGCGTACTTCTTTATTAACCTGGTAAAAATTTATTTGCCCACTATTGCACACGTTTTGGCTTGCTTATGATTTAATTGAAATATAGCTTAATATCAAATTCTATTTGTTTACCCTACTTAAAATGATGGACTGAGGTGTTTATCATTTTTGTAGTGGGGTTCTAGTGGTTACAAGTCCACTGGATGTTTTTCTTAACAATTTTGGAATTTTTTTCATAGTTGTAATAATTGTTTTTCTAGTTTGATTAATGCTTAATAAAATATTTCACCTAGAATTTGTTCTGAACTAAGGTTCCCTTTATTTTTCCTAGATTCTCTATTACCTTAGTAAACTAGGAAAAATAATTGCATTCACTGTTCATTAATTTCTAGTGCCCTTCTCATTTTTCTAAGTTTTGGGCAAGTATGGCTTTTAATAAGTAACCTTGTCTAAATCTTTAATACTGGGGTCTCACTATTTTTAAATAGTGCCTATGTGGGGTTTACTCTTCTACAAATTTTCTTAAGTTCAGCACAGAAGCACAACTAATTTTTCTTATTTTAATAAGGTTTGGTTATTTTCTTTAATTAATTTCAAACTTTAAAATTTAAAACAGAAAGCATAGGGTTCAGTATTTTTATGTGATAGTTCATAATATTTTGAATCCAGCAAAATTGGTTTGGCTAAATTTGGTGGAATATTTCTCAAGATATGAAATTTCTAAGTCTTCTGCTAAATTTAAAAAGATTAATTAGAAATGGATAAAGAAAAAGGGGTTTTGCACTGGGGTCCCTGGCGAAAGGTTTTGAATGAATTACAAACAGGTCCTTGATGCACTATTCACATGAGTCTAAGGCTCTGCAGAAAACCCCCTAGGGTTTCCCGAAATCGAACTCGCGATCCTTCCCCTAATGGAACAGTGACCGCGGCGGAAGAATAGGGCGGAGGGGCTTACCGGCGGCGAGGTTGCTCCGGTGAAGGATCGGGTGAGGTCCGGGAGTCTCTGGCGATCACGTCGAGGTGCGGATCGCCGGCGATGGTGGTCGGAGGAGGTCGGTCCACGTGCGCAGGGGGGAGCTCGTCGGTGGCGAGGAGTCCGACCTAACCAGGGCACGATAGATCAATTAAATGGGTCGGGGAGCTTCACCACAGGTCAAGGAAGATGTGCGCGCGAGGAATTGGAGAATGGCTCACCGGATTGCTCGGTCTACGCGCGGCCGCGGGCGACCGAAGTCTGGCGAAGGCGATCTCGGGTCTCCGGTGAAGTTCTTTCGGGTCCGAGAGCTTGGAAAGCTTCACGGGCCACTGTCAAAGCTAACCGAGAGGCCGGTGCAACTTGGACGTGGCTGGAGCGAGCTGGCCGCGATGTCCGATGCTTGGGCAGTGATGGCGGGCGGTGGCACGGCGTGCTCGAGGCGAAGTCCGGTGAACTTTGGCTTAGGCAAGGCCTGAGAGCGCCCGGGGAGGTACGACCGAGGCCTTGGGCTGCTTTATAGGCATGGCGTGGGCGAGGGCGCGCGGCGGACTTGACCGGACGCCAGGGCGAGCGCGCACGCAGGTTGGGCGAACGCTGGCGTGCCGACCAGGGTCGAACACATGTGCGCATTCATTCTGCCCGAGTTCTGGCGCGTGTGGTCATTCATCCGAGCCTGCTCTTGTCTTGGTCAGTGCACAAAACCTCTTCTCCTCCCTATAAGCTATCGATCTTGTGTGGGGGTCATAGGATTTGGCCTACTGGTTTCAAAGATATGGAGCTCTCAAGTCTAGTGTGTCTCTCAGCCCGAGCCCGAGGCAAATCTTCGGTTTTGTCATGTCTAGGCCTTGCGTCCCGATGCCATCTTCTGACATGAGGTAGAGGGGTTAGTTAGACACATTTTTGTAAATGGGAGTTTTAGGATTAGAGCTAAGGATCAAGGTGAACGCGCTCGGTTTTGGTTCAAGGGCTGAAAATTCAGAAATCTGAATTTCAGATTTCCCCATTAAACCTCCACTTGAATGGCTTGTTTGGAGTTTTTTAACAAACTATTTTGGCCAAACTTTTATAATCTTTATTGTAGCTTAGTTAGTGTATTTCAATTTTTATAATTGTCCTAAGCCATGATCTCATGTTTTTCTTGGCCTTTCATCCGTTTTCTTCATTTCTACTTAAATGGCTTATTTAGGGTTGGAATTAGGGTTTCAACATTTTTCCTTTTTTGAAAACCTCATTTGTTTTGGACATGATTCTTTAGATGCAAACTTAGTGTATCTTTTATTCTTAAGTTGATTTGGTACTTCTTGCTCAATTTGGCTTTACATGAAATGATGGTACTTGAGCTAGTACTGAGAAGAACTCTAGGTGACACTGGGGTGTCATAGCCTTCCCCCCTTAAAGGAATCTCTCCCCGTGATTCGGGTCGGAGTCCTCCCGAGGTGAAGCGAAGGGTTAAGGCTTTCTTGATGTGGGTGCTTTATTTATTAAGGCAACTGCTCTTCGAATGTCATTCTCTTTGCAACTTCAGAAGGAAGTCCTTTTAATTCTTGTTTTACAATTAACTCTTTTTATGTTAAGATCATTTTTCTGAAATTTAGATTCAAAGGGCAGGAGGAGGGGTTGGGCATGATTACGTACCAATTTCCTTAGGTAGGCAATCGGGGAAGTTGGAACGCAGAAATTCCTCAGTCTCCCAAGTAGCCTCTTCCTCTGAGTGATTACTCCATTGGACCTTATACATCTTGATCGATTTAGCCCGAGTTGATCTTTCTTTGCAATCCAGAACCTTGGAAGGGTACTCCTGGTACGATAGATTTGGCTCTATCTCCAATTCTGGTTCTGCTATGATCTCGGTCGGCAATCGAACACACTTCTTCAGTTGGGATACATGGAATACATTGTGGATGGCAGACATTTTTGGAGGTAACTTCAATTTGTATGCCACAGTTCCACATGCTTCTATGATCTCATAAGGTCCAATGTTACGAGGGGCTAACTTGCCTTTGATCCCGAATCTCTGCACTCCCTTGGTGGGTGATACCTTCAAATATACAAAATCTCCCACCTCGAACTGGAGAGGTTTCCTTCTCTTATCATGGTAACTCTTCTGCCTGGCCTGAGCAGCTTCTAGATTCTTCCTGATTAGTTTGACCTTCCTTTCGGCTTCAGTCACTAAGTCAGGTCCAAAAACTTCTCTTTCTCCAGGCTGAGACCAATTGAGGGGTGTTCTACACCTTCTTCCATAGAGAGCTTTGAAGGGTGCCATCCTTAGGTTGGATTGATAACTATTGTTATAAGCAAACTCTGCCAAAGAGAGGTGTTTATCTCAGTTCTTGCCACAATCGATCACACAAGCTCTCAGCATATCTTCCAAAATTTGATTTACCTTTTCGGTCTGACCATCAGTCTGTAGGTGGTATGCTGAACTTCTTATAAGCTTGGTTCCCAAAGACTCTTGCAGTTGTTCTCAAAATCTGGCAACAAATGGGGCTCCTCTGTCAGAGACAATGGTCTGGGGCAAACCGTGCAAACACACGATTCGGTCAATGTACAACTCTGCATACTTTTGAGCCTTATCAGTGGTGTGCACTAGGAGAAACTATGCCACTTTCGTTAGTCGATCTACAATAACCCAAATCGAATCATGATGACGAGAGGTGTTGGGCAGACCCACAATGAAATCCATGCTGATGTCATCCCATTTCCATGAAGGTATAAATAGGGGTTGCAAAGCTCCAGCTGATTTCAAGTGGCTTGCCTTTATCCTCTGATATGTGTCACATTCTGATACATATTGGGCTATCTCCCTCTTCATTCTGGTCCACCAATACAGGGGCTTCAGATCGTGGTACATTTTGGTGCTCCCTGGATGCATGGAGAATTTGGAGAGATGGGCCTCATCCAAGATTTTCTTCTTGAGATCCTTATTTTTAGGAACCACCAATCTGCTTTCAAACCACAATATACCCTTTCCATCTTGGCGGAAACATTTATACTTCTCGGTCTTCTGATGGAGGTTCTCCTTAATAATTTGCACTCCCTTGTCACTAAGCTGGGCCATGATGATCTGGTCTTGCAAAGCTGGCTCAATGGAAATGTGAGACAAGGCACCAGAAGGAATCACTTCGATCTTCATTTTGCTCAACTCATCACACAAGGTGTTAATGCAAGAATCCATCAAAATACAGTTGCATTGCAATTTCCAACTCAAGGCATCTGCTACCACATTGGCTTTCCCTGGGTGGTAATGTACCTCCAGGTCATAATCCTTGATCAGCTCTAGCCATCTTCTCTGCCTCATGTTGAGATCAGCCTGAGTAAAGATATACTTAAGGCTCTTATGATCGGTGAAGATGTTGCAGTGGGTTCCCATCAAATAGTGTCTCCACATTTTCAATGCATGGACCACGGCTGCTAACTCCAGGTCATGAGTGGGATAATTCTGCTCATGAGGTCTGAGGGCTCTTGATGCATAAGCAATGACTCAGTTGTCTTGCATCAAGACACAACCCAGTCCAGTGCCAGAGGCATCACAATACACATCAAATGGCTTGCTGTTGTCGGGTTGCGCTAACACTGGTGCGGTGGTCAGATGTTGCCTCAATGTATGGAAGGCATCTTCGCACTTCTGACCCCAAACAAACTTGGCTTCTTTCTTCAGCAATTCAGTTATGGGCTTCGCAATTCGAAAGAAATCCAGAATGAATCTTCGGTAATAACCAGCCAATCCCAGAAAACTTCGAATCTGACGGACAGTCATTGGTGGCTTCCAGTTCATCACCTCTTGCACCTTATCAGGATCAACAACTATGCCTGTCTGAGAGATAGTGTGACCCAAGAATTTGATTTCCTTTAGCCAAAAATCACATTTTGACAATTTGGCATAAAGACGGTGCTCTCGCAGACGTTGAAGCACTACATGCAAATGCCCGGCATGCTCTTCTTCGTTCTTTGAGTACACCAGGATATCATCGATGAAAACCACTATGAATTTGTCCAGTTCAGGCATGAAAACAGAATTCATCAGATACATGAAATATGCTGGTGCATTGGTCAGCCCAAATGACATCACCAAGAATTCATACAGCCCATATCTGGTCGAGAAGGCAGTCTTCGGAATATCACTTGCTCGTATCTTGATCTGATGATAGCCGGAGCGGAGGTCTATCTTGGAGAACACTTTGGCTCCGACCAACCAATCGAAAAGAACATCAATACAAGGCAAAGGATACTTGTTCTTGATAGTTACCACATTAAGGGGGTGGTAATCTATGCACAGCCTCAAGCTTTCATCCTTCTTTACAAACAGGGCTGGACATCCCCAAGGTGAAGTACTTGGGCAAATAAAACCTTTGTCCAGCAATTCTTGCAATTGTTTCTTCAATTCTGCCAACTCAGCGGGTGGCATCCGGTAAGGCCTCTTGGAAATAGGTGTCGTTCCCGGTTGCAACTCGATGGCGAATTCGATGTCCCGGTCCGGTGTCATTCCTGGTAATTCATCAGGAAAAACATCTGCATACTCACAGACCACTGAAATCTTCTTCACCGGTGAATCCATCATAGCAAAAGCACATGATTGTGTAGAATCTTGGCGGGGTAGATATAACACTAGGAGAAGGAATCTCCAGAGCTCTGGCAGCTACATCCAACACTACTCGATGATGAGTCATCCAGTCAGCTTTGAGAATGATGTCCATACCCTCTAATCCCAAAATTAGGAGTGTGGTTTTGAAGATTCTACTTCCCATTGAGATAGGCACACTTCGGTTTAATTGGTTGGTTGCAATTTTACCCCTAGGTGTGGCTATCATGAACGACCCTTTTGTATGATAGAAAGGCAATTGACATCTATCACTGAACTTTTGGCTAATGAAACTATGAGATGCACCAGAATCAAACAGAATTAATGCAGGTTGATTAAAAACTGAAAAGATACCAGTCATGATGGGGGCTCCCTCAGGTAACTCCTCCAGAGTAGTGAAGTTGAGCTTCCCTTGCCTGACTTGTACCTTCTGCTTTCTTCCCTTGTCTTGATTTGGTGCTGGCATCTGCTTCTGCTGATTTCTTGGGCAACTCTTGGCATAGTGGCCCACATTGCCACAAGTGAAGCACTTGTTCCCATTTCCCTGGCGGAACTGTTGTTGCTGCTGCGGAGGCTGATTGTTCCTTGGAGCGGGAACTGGAAAACGAGTGGGTGCCGGCTGCTGCTGCTGAGGTGGCCTGATCACCCATCTGCCTGCCTACTGCTAGAATCCCCTGCTCTGGTTGTGAGAAACAATCCTGAACCTCTAGGCCTGAGCGGAAGGTGCTGCCATCGGTGCTTTCCTCTTCTTCTCTGCCTGGTGAGCTACAATGCAATCCTCCTGGGAGATGGCTAGGTTGACCAACTCATTGAAGCTATTAGCCCAGACAGTGTTGAGACGTTCCCGCAGCTTGGTGTTGAGACCCCTGCGGAAGCGGTCTCTCTTCTTCTCATCAGAATCAGCATGATAACCTGCATACTAGCACAGGTTGTTGAAGGCTTGAGCATACTGCAATACCGTGCGGGTTCCTTGATTGAGTGCCAGAAATTCATTCAGCTTGCGATCAAGAATTCCAGCTGGGATATGGTGCCCTCTGAAAGCAGTCTTGAATTCCTCCCAAGACACTTCACGATCAGCAGGTAGCATAGCACGGAAGTGGTCCCACCAAGTCCGAGCAGGTCCGCGAAGCTGCTGTGCGGCGAAGCGAGTCTTGGTATCATCAGGGCAGTCTCCCGTGAGGAGGGGAAACTTGGACTCCACGATGCATAGCCATACATCGGCGTCCAACGGATCCTCTGCCTTGGTGAACAAGGGTGGTTACGTACTTAGGAACTCCTGGTAAGTTGCTGCTGCCGGAGGTTGCTGCGGCTGGCCTCCACCATACTGCTGAGGGTGGGGCTGGCGCTGCAAAAGCTATCGCAGAATCTCGTTCTGCTGGGCCATTAGCTCTTGCACTATGGGAGCTGGAGGAGGTGGCAGGGGAACTTGCTCGTTATGCCCGCGACACTGCCTAGCTGCCATTTGAAAACATATATTGCCGCCATTGTTATCTCAATTCACAATTTCGAACGATATGCTATTATCTCACATGGAAAGAAATTGCCATAATCCTAACATTAGGTTCGAATGAAGATAACATGGTTACAAACATCCCATAGATCTCAAAAGTTCACAAGGATTACATCATTTAGGGGAAAATACCCGTAAGCCTAGTCCAAAATCTGCCATCACTAAGCTTGTGTAGGTTTCTATCCGCCTAAAGCGTCCAAGCGACTGATCAACCCTGAGCGGTGGAAGCGACACTGGATGCGGGTGAAGGGGGCATTGCGGAGGCAGTCACATTGGTACCAGGGGCTGGTCCTAACTCTCAGGAGCCTCTTCTCCCTCGCTTCCGGCCTCATTGGCCTCCATCTCTAAGTGGTGCATGTCCAAGTGGTCATTAGCGTCTTCAAGTTCCTGCTGCACATCATGGAGCTGGTTCTCCAAGACATCAATGGTGTTGTCTCGGATCTCCACCTGCTACTCCAAGGTGGCGATGCGCTGGCTCAGCCTTTCCACCTGCAGGTCCTTCTCCACCAACTCGAAGGACAAGTCGACCACAAAGTCTTCTCGACTGTCGAGGGTGAGCTTGGTGGTTTGAGCAAGGTTAGCAAGATGTGCCAGAGCATCGCTCTATAGAGCCTGAAGGCGGTACAACGCACTCATGCACTGAACAGTGACCCTCCCAACCAAGTCAGGATACATCGCACATGCGTCCTTCACATGGCTCACACGGTTACACCACATGGGGTCATCCTTCTTCTCAGCAGGGAAGAGTCCCAAGGGGTGCATCACCATCTCCAAGGGATGGTAGCCACAGAAAGTCGTCAGGGTCTTCATTGCTGCCACTTCAATGGTGTCATCCGTCCTGAATCCAATCGTCTCGGAGTCAAGAGAACGCCAACCCGGCTGAAGGGGATGAGCCTCCAAGGTCAGCCAGACTCGGCAACGTGGCACCCGATGCTCCTCGTACAGCTGCACCGTGTACAAAGGGGGCGTAGGGTAACCGGCGGAGTTAAGCACTTCCCACAAGATGGAAGGAAAGCCATCGTGAGAAAGGAAGTCAGAGCTAAAACGAGTGTCTCCTCCACTGGCGGGGGTGGGTGAAGTCATCTGCGGAAGGGGATCAGATGTAAAGATTATGGTGGAAGGAAGAAGATAAAAGAGCCCGGATGGTTTAAAAGGAAGCGGGTTAGCTCAAAATTTTACTTCTTTAGTGTATATTCCCTTTATTTTTTATCATGCATGCATGCTGAAAATAACGTCTCCTCTCCGAAATAACGGGTGCTCCTAGGGCATCCTTTCAAAAAGCTAAGGACTGGCCCACAGGGCCTACTTACTTAGCCACCTATTTCTCCCTCTATTTGATGAGGACATCACTTCTATACATACAATGAATGGACCGATAACACGATCTCGTGCACGACAGCTAAATCTCCAGGTACGTTCTACCCTAGTCAATTGTGTTTCAGAGCTTACGCTTGGGGCCATGGATGTTTTGATGATTAGGTACCTTGGAGAGGACCAGCAAGGACTTGGGAAAGGCCAAGGTGTTGAGGAGGAGCAGCAAGGGCGTCCACAACAGGAAGGAGATCAAGTCCGAGTCGACTGCGACTCCATCTCGGGTTCCAGGACCAGTCTGCACTAAAATGGACGCCCAAGATGCATCCGGACTCCGATTGCAATGAACTAGATATGGTTGGAAAGATAACGAGATTATCTAACCAACCCAACTGGTTCCACCCTAAAATTCATCCGGAGTCAACGGGAATCGTCGAAACAAGTCAGCATTCAGGTTCTGTTTTGGTGCTGCGACACCGTCTGTTGGGCCGTTGGGCTGTGTATCGCGTCGGAGCCTATTAGGGGCGAGTCCAGGGGTCACGCACGCCCTAATACTCTATTTATTCAGCAGCCGCCGCCACATTTAGGTTTGGGTTTTGGTTAGATCAATTCTGTCATCGAACAGTGTCGCCGTCATCGGTTTGTGAGACCCCATCCCGTAATCAATACAAATTTGGTTGCGTTTCTTTCCTGTTCTTGCTTGTGTTCTTGATTGCGCTTGCAGGGATAAGCCTTCGTGGCGAGGTCATTCGTTTGTCACGGGTGATAACCAACGGAGCCGTGGTGTAGTGATTGCGAGGAACTGTTCGCTCGGAGCCTTGGATCATCAACGTCGAGATCTCCACTCAATCAAGTTATCGTATCTCACGGAAGATCGGGCCGCGTCTACTATCAATTGGTATCAAATTTCTAGGTTGCCCGTGAGGTATAATTCTACCTTTAGATTAGTTTTGTTTCGTCCCATAGTCCACAAAAAGCCAAAAAAAATTAATTACGATCAGTTTATTCTGACCTAAAACCATCGCCTTAGCCTTTGCACAATTCAGTTTTAGAGTCCGCAGTTCTGAGTTCGTGTTCTAGTTGAGTTTGGTTGCTGGATTAGATTTGTTTTGGTTCAGTTTGATTCTGTCCATCCGCTTCCATCCTATAAAACCGATCCTATCTACAAAACAGATCCTATCTCTAAAACCGACCTTATCCACAAAACAGACCTTATCTCTAAAACCGACCCTATCCACAAAACAGATCCTATCTCTAAAACCGACCATATCCACAAAACAAATCCTATCTCTAAAACCGATCCTATCCAAAAAATAGATCCTATCTCTACAACTGACCCTATCCACAAAATAGATGTTATATCTAAAACCGACCCTATCCACAAAACCGAACTCCCACCCTTCCAACACCTCGGCAGAAACCCTGATTCGAGGTCCAAACTTAAAACAGCTGTAACTTTCGTCTCGGAACTCGAATCGGGCCCATTTTTTTCGAATCGCATAGAATTAAATTTCGCATCCAATTCTTTCCGGCTTTGCTGGATTCGCTGTTTTTAAAATTCTCAAATTCGGCTTGGAAATAAGACTTTTCATTTTTCAAACATTTATTCCGATTTTAGGGCAAACTTGCAGAAATTCCAGAGGACACGTCATTGCACAAAAAAATCTGAAACTTGGTGTGTTTTCTTCTTATGTGCTGCTGCAAATGAGAAAAATATAAAAAAATATTTGAAAAAAATCGAAAAAAAGAAAAGAGTAGCACATAAACAGAAACGCCAGTGTTCTGTGCACCTCTGTGATTATTTTGCCTCAAGCCTGTTTCTTGCTGCACCTAGATACTTGTACCTCCTTTCTTGTGCCTTGGTCCAACTGTTCTATTACATTTTCTAGGCCAGCAACTAGGACGAGTACTTGGAACACTTATTCAGCATTGCTATCTGTTACTGACTTGTGTGCCACACACACACAGATATATATATATATATATATATATATATATATATATATATATATATATATATATATATATATATATATATATATATATATATATATATATATATTTAGTCAGCCTTCCAGAACTCCAGTTTTCTCTCGAGAAGAACAGGTACTCCTTTGCAATCACACCCACGCTCGTTGGACAGTCACACCGGTCACCGTTTGCCACCTGTAGTGCTGGTAAGAACGTTGTAAGAGCGGGATAAGACGCTTCATAATTTGTATTCCACCACCTCCACCACCACCCTGAGAGATAGTTGTAGGGTTCACATTGTTTGTTGCCTTTTTGTCTCTGTTTTGTGCTAACAATGACAGGACCAAAGAATCAAATGGACAAGGACAAGGGGCCTAAACTTAACGACGATGAGTGTGTCTCTCAGATGGAATTGAAGGAAATGATGTGCGCGATGACTGAAGCTTTTAAAAAATACCAGGACTTTGCCTCGACATCCTATGAGCAGCTTGATCGACGAGTTGATGAACTTGTTACACACATGGACGTACTGGAGCCTCGTCCCCCCCCACCAACTCCAGCCCCATCTCACTCTCTTGTGGACAACGACGACGATGACGACGATGTTTATGCACCGCTGCCACAACGCTTCGCACGTAATCGACAAGGTATGGGAGGTAATAGTAGACGTCGTCATCATAATCCTCAACTAGACCATGATCCATTTGCTAAGATTAAGTTTTCTATTCCACCGTTCATGGGTTCTTATGATGCTGAAGCTTACTTAGATTAGGAGATGACGGTAGAACAAAAATTTAATTCCCATCTTGTTCCTGAGCAGCATAGGGTTAGACAAGCCACTAGTGAATTTAGAGATTTTGCTATCATTTGGTGGAATGAACTAGTTAACACACGTGCTGCACCACAAACATGGAATGCGTTAAAAGAGGAGATGCGAGCTCGCTTTGTTCCCCCTTCTTATAGACGTGATCTTCGAAAAAAATTGCAACGCTTAGATCAGGGAGACATGTCGGTACACGAATACTACCAAGAGCTTTAGAAAGGTATGCTACGATGTGGGGTAGTTGAGGATCTGGAGGATCAAATGGTTAGGTTTTATGGGGGATTGAGGCGGGAGATTCAGGATATTGTTGATTATAAAGAATATCATTCTATACAACGCTTGTTCCATCTTTCTGTGTTGGCAGAAAAAGAATTGCAGGGTCATCAATAGCGGATGAGCAGCACTTTCGTGCCACACCAGCCACCGGTGCCAGCCAAGGTGTCATCCTCTTCGGGCGTACGGACGTCCACATCTTCCTCCACCAGCGGCACATGCAACACCGCACCTTCGGCATCACAGGGACACGACAACAGCAAGTCCTTGGTGCCTTCGGGTGTTGCAGCAAAACCTGCTACGACCACCTCTTCCACAGGCCGCTCCTCCGACATCAAGTGCCACCGCTGCCAGGGACTTGGTCATATTCAGCGAGATTGCCCCAGCAAACGGGCATACATTGCTACTTGTGATGGTGGGTATGTTAGTGCTTCTGATGTTGAAGATGAAGATACAATTGGAGCTAACATTGCAGAGACTTATGATGGTGATGAAGAGGTTCTTGGTACAACAGCGACCGAGACCTATAAGGCCTTGATTGTGCAACGAGCTTTGAGTACCATGGCTAATGACGACGCCAACAGACAGTGCCACAACCTTTTCAACATGTTCCTCATCGTCAAGGACTGTCATGTACATACCATCATTGACGGTGGTAGCTGCAACAACTTGGTGAACGTTGAGGTGGTCAAGAAGCTTGGCTTGACCACACGAGAGCATCCCCACCCTTATCACATTCAATGGTTTAACAACAGCGGTAAGTTCAAGGTAACAAAAACAGCAAGGGTGCATTTTTCTATTGGCTCTTACCATGACTTTGCTGATTTCAATGTGGTGACTATGGATGCTTGCTCTCTTTTACTGGGACGTCCTTGGGAGTTTGATACTGATGCTATTCACCATGGTAGATCTAATAAATATACTTTTATGCATAAGGGAAATAAAATTGTGTTGCTTCCTATGACTCCCACTGAAATGGTCCACTTAGAACATGAGAAAAAGATTAATGCTAAGCAAAAAGGTGTTTTGAACTCTGAAAATCAGCAACCTATTAAGTTAAAAACTCCTACTTTGATAGCCACTAAATCTGATCTTGATGAGTTACATGCCTCTGTTGGACTTTGCTATGCCTTAGTGTGCAAAAATGTTTTCTATTCCATTGATGATACGTCTATTGCTTTGCCACCGGCTATTGCTAACCTTTTGCAAGAGTATATGGATGTGTTTCCCTCTGAGATACCCCCTGGATTACCACCTGAGTTGCCTCTAGATTTTCGGGTTAGTTCCACCTTTAACATTTCAGATTTGAAGCCATATATGGGTGACGAAGATGAGATCGAGTCGAGGACGACTCCAATTCAAGAGGAGGAGGATGATGAGGACATCACTTCTATACATACAATGAATGGACCAATAACACGATCTCGTGCACGACAGCTAAATCTCTAGGTACGTTCTACCCTAGTCAATTGTGTTTCAGAGCTTACGATTGGGGCCATGGATGTTTTGATGATTAGGTACCTTGGAGAGGACCAGCAAGAACTTGGGAAAGGCCAAGGTGTTGAGGAGGAGCAGCAAGGGCGTCCACAACAGGAAGGAGATCAAGTCCGAGTTGACTGCGACTCCATCTTGGGTTCCAGGACTAGTCTGCACTAAAATGGACGCCCAAGATGCATCCGGACTCCGATTGCGACGGACTAGATATGGTTGGAAATATAACGAGATTATCTAACCAACCCATCTGGTTCCACCCTAAAATTCATCCGGAGTCAACAGGAATCGTCGAAACAAGTCAGCATTCAGATTCTGTTTTGGTGCTGCGACACCGTCTGTTGGGCCGTTGGGCCGTGTATCGCGTCGGAGCCCATTAGGGGCGAGTCCAGGGGTCACGCACGCCCTAATACTCTATTTATTCAGCAGCCGCCGCCACATTTAGGTTTGGGTTTTGCTTAGATCAATTCTATCGTCGAACAGTGTCGCCGTCATCGGTTTGTGAGACCCCATCCCGTAATCAATACAAATTTGGTTGCGTTTCTTTCCTGTTCTTGCTTGTGTTCTTGATTGCGCTTGCAGGGATAAGCCTTCATGGCGAGGTCATTCGTTTGTCATGGGTGATAACCAACGGAGCCGTGGTGTAGTGATTGCGAGGAACCGTTCGCTCGGAGCCTTGGATCATCAACGTCGAGATTTCCACTCAATCAAGTTATCGTATCTCACGGAAGATCGGGTCGCGTCTACTATCACTATTCCTAAGGCCTTTCGTCCTAGGTCTAACAGTCTAGTCCTAATGATTCATACTAGTTTCTAAGCAAGTTTTACATTTTGAAAATTTGGTATTCATGGTTTATTGTTCTTCTCTGTGGTGGTATTTGCTCTGATACCAGCTGTGGCGGAACCGCCCGAATTGTTCCAGCTTAAGTGCCTAAGTTACGCCTCAGGGGCCACAACACACTTAAATCGGAATAACCCGTCAGTCCATCAGATCTAGTCTGATAGAGCCACTTAACCAGGATCAAATACCACAAGCCCACTCGAAGATGAGTCACAGAATAAACACAACAAAACAAGAAAACCTCAAATTAAAGTACTGGAGTTATTACATAAATCAGAGTTTTTCAAGTAGCTGACATAAGTTCACAAAATAAATTGCAGCGGATAATCGATATCGTTGAAAGCGAGGAATAGGGCAAGGCCTAGCCCACTACTCCTCCTGCTCCTCTCCCGCTGGAGGAGCATCCCACTCGACCGTCCAACCTGGTGGAAGGGTGGTAGGCCAAGTCACACCATTAACTATATCCTGAAGCGTACCTGCAAAAATTATGCCACAAGCAAGGCTGAGTATACTAATACTCAGCTAGACTTACCCGGTTTGAGGAGTCTACTCCTCTACCTCTAGACCATGCAGCTGTTTGGCTGAGGGGTTTGGATTGCCAAAAGCACTAGCTAAGTTTGCTCCTTCTAAGCATACATGGTAACAAGCATTTAGTACAATCAACAGTTATCTCAAGTAAACCTCATTTCACTTCTTACTCAATGTAGTACAAGGGGTCAAGCAGTCTCATCAGCTGCGAGAAGCAGACGATTCGAATCAAGTTTTTATTCTTGCAAGGTAAACCTAAACACACGACATGTAAGGGCACTCTGTCCCCACACACGTCAACCATCCCCATCAATTCCCCGTTCGGGGCCAGGGCTCACTGCCTTGGCATATAATGCTCCACTGACCCCAGCTGCCGTCGTGCAGTGACCGCACTTGTACCCACCATAGCTAGCATGGGAGACCCAGTCTCAGGACAAGTGAGGTGAAAAGTCCATGCCCGGCTTCAATCAGGTACTAGGTTTACCGGTTACCATATTTCCCGACATGTGTTTAGTACGTTCAAATGCTTGACTCAGGTATCCACACATTAATCCTTAATTCCTTTTCCTGTCTCATGGACAAGGCATCCTCCCTGGATCCAAGTCCATGGACCATCATAGATCCCGTTATCAAGATGAATACAATCAATTCCCAACCTCGCGCGAGTGCTAGAAAAATCACTCGACTTCTACCGAGATCCTAATTAGCATAGCAGCTACTCGACCTAGCATACTAGTATCCATCTCAAAAAGGAGTCTTGAGTTCATGCAACTAAATGCTTCAAAAAACTCCTACACTTAAGTGCATATTACAAGCCTACAAACATTAAGTGTAGTAAAGTAGCATATATAAATGGTTATGCATAAAACAGGGGCTTGCCTTCAATAGCTGGGGCTGAAGGGAGATCCTCGCTGGCAGTCTCGGGAGCTTGCTCCTGGTCTTCCTCGTGGATAGCTCCTTGCTTGGGGATGAGCACGTACTCTCCGTTAGCGAGATTACAGTTTAATGAATGCAATGAGTAAGATACATGCATGGTATGATATGCAATTTAGCAATTAAACTTTGATGGTGAATGATCAAATTAATAAGGTAGAGCTTAATCTTGCTACTGAAGATTCTTGTGGTATACCTAGCAAATTAGGGTCAAGCTAGGTTAAGCTAATTGGTAAGTTTATTTTGGTGTTCTACCGATTTCCTTTTAATGTCTTAGTGAGAGTTCATTTAGGTTTCTAGCTGAATCATTAGAGTGAGATTTATTATTCTCTCTTCTTTATCTCTATTTCTCTTATGCTTTTAAGGTGAGTTAGAACTACAAGGTTGTAACACCCCTGGTGTTACTGCAACTAAAACTTGAGCATGGCATCATAAACATTGGCATTGCATATGTTTGACACACCTAGAGTGCATTCACTAGGTAAAAATTTCAAACAAGTTGTATTGTTATAGCATTTTGCAAATAGAACCCTGGATAGGGAACTTAACCCTAAATAGGGATTAAAGGGGTAAAACCTAACCCAAGTTGAGAAAACCTAAAAGCTTTAGGGGAATAGTCATAAAATGTTCCAAAGAATGAACTTGAATCACATTTATACCCCCGAGATACCAAAAACCCCATTTGAACCCTAGAAAATCCTAAGTCCAAACCCTAGGGGCCTATGTGCAAAAATTGTGCACATTTGGACTAAAGTGTAAAAACTACTATGTTAAAGCATATTAAGTCATATGGTTCACATTTGGGAAGATTTACAAGCCAAACCCTAAGTTTTGGATTCATTTGCAAAAAGGACCCCAATTGAGATTTCACTCTAAGTCTGAATTTCAGATTTGTGGGCTCAACTTTGGAGCCTTGTAACTTTCAAATTTTAGGGTTACCACATCAAACTTGTAGACCAAACAAAGGAGAACAACTTTGCTTAAGAGTGTAAGCATAGTTGTTAAGAGAAATTGGGAGATAATTAAGCCCAAAGTTGGACTGTGAGGCTGATAAAGTTTGAATTTCAAACTGACAGTGGTCTGGACCCAAGTTTAAGAGCTATTTCAACTATGATCTAGTAAGAATCTACCTAGGGTTGCTATAGCAAAGATGGAGATGGTATATTGCTCTACAATTTTGCTGCAGAGTATTGATCATGTTGCCATATAAGTTTGAGAGAAAATCAAGCTCAAAAACGGTCTCTCAGGTTATCTGAAGGCAGTTCTCCATGGTACAGTACCAGGATCAGATTAGATCGCCAGCGCGGGACTCTCACCGCCGACGACTGATCTTCGCCGTGATTTGCGCCACCGCCGTTGTGATTCACGTTGCCGGTGACAAGATAAGGCCGCCCAGTAAAAGCCATGCACTGGACGCCACTCCGGTGACCCCCGCCGTACTTCCCCTCTGCCTTGCGGCTTGAGCAGATAAGCTCACCGGTGAACAGCCGTCTTCCGGCCGTGTGCCACGTACTTGAGCCCCTCCACCGTATCGCCGTGAACCCTTGTGCCTCTTCGTGGCTCGTCGGAGTGACTGCCACGGTAGATGCCATAGATCCACGCACGCCAGTGCCTTTCCTTTCCTCCGACCGCCACGCATCGTCATCCAAATTCCCGGCCACCGCCGTTGAGCCTTATAAATTGAAGCCCCCACCAGCCCCGCAAGATCGTCACCCACCCAGCCACCGAGAATTCTCCCCAAACTGGTCTCCGCCAGAGCTCGTGAATTTCGAATTCTCCCCAAACTGGTCTCCGCCACCGCATGATCAAGCTCGCCGTGGCCAGCTCGATTCAGGTTAGCTCAAGTTCCTCTGCTGCTTGTTCTAGCATCCTTAGGTACCCCGCAAACTCCTCGACCCAACCGGACCGCCAGGGATCACCGGGAACGTGTACCATTGTCCTCATCGTCCGCGGTTCACGTGGACAGAGCTTGATAGCTTACCAATTGTGAAATTAAGTTAGGGGAATCGTTCGGGGAGGGTTCAATCCGGTGTACATCGCTCAGGAGCACCGGTCGTTGCGTAAATCCACCGGCACAACCTCATCGGAGTTCATCCTCCGCGCTGCCGTCCTCGTGGACCTCCCCCTGCGAAGGAATAGAAATCGGAGGGCTTTTCTGCAAACAGTCAGCGACTCAGCGTAACAGTGACCGAACCCATCTCCAGTAAGCAAAAACCCCGAGGCCCTTTCTGTAAAGACGCCAGCGCTGCCGCGGACGCGCGCGCGCTTTCCCCTCTGGGTTGGGTCGCCTGGGCTGAAACCAGCCCATCACTGTTTCAATTTTTTCTTTTTCTTTTTCAATAGAGCTTTGAAAATCTGTTATAAATTGTAGAAAAATCCTCAAATTGTCAAACCAATTTTCCTAGACTTCTTATTTTCCATAGTATTTAATAAAAATAGTTTCATGATTTTTAAAATAAATAAGGAATTTTGATGCATTTAAAGTAGTTTAAAACATTAGTTCTGGATTTTTAGAAAATAAATAGTAATTCCAAAAATGTCCAAACTTTTTATATTAGCTCTACACATTATTTAGAAGCCTTGGGTAGAGTTTGGGTTGATTTGGACCTTGTTTGTTAATTAGAACCCAAAACCCCACCCCTGCCGTGTGAACTCCTTAAGTTCTCGGAGTTCCGTTAAGGAAAATTGTATTCAAGACCTCAGATAATAAATTCTTATTATCTCTGCACTCTCATGAGCATTACATGGCATTCATTCTTATATACACATATGTATGGTTATGTTGTTTAGAAAACGAAGAAGAGATCGAAGTGACTGAAGAGAAGGCACCACCACCTTTGGAATCTCATGCAGGGACTTGTCTCTACTTTGACATCTGTGGGCCTGAGCCTAACTCACCTACTAACGAAGGCAAGCCCCGGTGCATTTGCCGCCTTCCTTGATGTTTTTAAAATCTTTCTCACTTGACTGATGCATTAGGTAATAGGAGTTGAATGCTTAAACAATTCCTGCATTGCCTTCCTTGATCTTTGATTACCTTCCTTGAAACCCTGTTTTTACAAAAAGTTTTACTATTCTTAGTATTGCTTTAGCAAAAACAAAAGGTTTTGTTTTACAAAAGATGATTGGCAAAGTGGGAGGGATATTTTTGAAAATAAAACTTGATGGTGAATCCATCACGGCCGTGATGGATTCAACATCGGAAAAGATGTACCTCTGCCAGGTACCAAGTTTTTGGGTTTAATGATTAAGCTGAGACCGGGCGGGTGACTTGCACGAGAAGAGAGTCTCGGTGTAGTGTCTCCGTCTGAGTCAATTAAGGACCGTGTCGATGTAGGCTTGCTGACCGAGGACCCTTTAATTGGTCACATGCCTCGTCATGGGTAAGCCTTGCCTCGGGCAAACTAAGGCCAGAATAAGATAACACAAAATGGGCATGGAGCGGTGGCGAGAGTAGCGTGTACCCTCCGTGGCAAGAGGCTGGACGGTGGTGTATCTGTGCTCTCGGTTTGCGTGAACCTGATCTGGTCTTAAGAACCCCGGTGGCGGGTTGACATATGCAAGGTTTAAGTGCTACATATGTCGTGTGATTGGAGATCCTCAGCTGAGTATAATCGATTCGGATCGCCGTACCTTCGCGGTTATGAAGACTTGGTCACTGCCCTATACGTAGAACTCCAGTAAATATAAATGACTTGTTAAGAAACTGGCTAGTGTAGGGCAAGTGTTTGAACTAGGGTAGAAAGAACTCTAGATGCATGTAAGTTTACCTAACCGAAAATAAAATTGGATTTTTAAGGATCCACTCTTAGTAAGCATTTATGCAAAACAGAGTCTTTGATCTTGAGATACCTTACCTTGACTCCCTTATAACCAGCATACCCTTGAGAGTCTTTTCTTTAGTCGGGTAAGACTTGCTGAGTAATTCCATACTCAGGGTTTATTCCCTCGTTGTTTTTAGGTGAGGAAGCAGCAAATTTTTGTTGCTTTTGTACCAAGGTGGTTCCAAATGAAGAAAAACAAGAGTGAAGCTGCGGGAGGACATAGTCCTCCATAAGAAACTTTTATGTAAGAACTTATCGGGAGGAGTTTTTGCCTCCCTTGGTATTGTAATAATACTACTCAACACTCGTTTTATAACTCTGGTCTGTAATAAGTAACTTGATCTTACTTTCTAAATAAAATGTAAGTTTATATAATCGCTTCCGCATTTCTATATCTCCGATGTTCTGTAATGTCTGCAAGACGGGTGAAACGTTCCTAGAAAGGTAAGAAAGAAGATACCAAACTTGTCAAGTGATTCAGGAACATCTACAGGGTTGTCTGATGTCTGTTGGACAAGGACAACTGTAGGTGGGCCTAATGACTTGGGAGGTTTCGTCACAGGCTGGTATCGGAGCGAAGCCCTTCTCTGTAGATATTATGAGGCATCTTCAAAAGGATTTTCTAAAAACTTACCTAGAAAGATTTCTTCCATTCTTATCCCTCATATCTAAAGAATCTATATGAAAGACCAGATACGAGGAGTGCAATGTATAGAAGGTATGAATCAACTAAGGTTGGTTCTGTAATTATACATGCATCATGCTAAGAACCATACTAATAAAATTTCCCCCTTAGAGAAATGCCGCCGCGCACAAGGAAAACTGCGCGTAAGTCAACTGGCCCAATTGGTGTACCTCGTCACCAACTTGCTCCACGACACGAGGATAGTAGTAGCGGAAGCAACGATCCGATTGGGGATCTTGAAGCCCGAGTAGATCAGCTTCAAGCGGAGCTTCAACGCAGGACGAACATATGGGTCGCGGATGGCGACAGGATAAATGAATTAAGAAGTCACATCCGCCATCTGCAGGATCAGCTTGCTAATCGAGACTTAGCGCTTGACTGGGCAGTACAGTCTCGTTCAGTGGCCTAGGCTAAAGAAGCAAAGGCTCGAGCCCGAGTCGAGGAACTTAGCTCTGCCATTGACGACTTGCAGGCGTATTGCAATAGCCTACATGAGGAAGTCCATGTACTGTATTCGCAACTACATCCTAGTGCACCTGTGGATCCTGTCGAGTCGGAAGACGGACCCTCGCACGTTGCGGGAGAAGCGCATGGTGGTGAGTTAGACCTCTTTAGGCCCCCTCCTTCTATGAGGCTGGTCGATGAATGGTCTCCCACACCCGACGACGAGGCTGCCAGGAGCAACCAGAAGCAGAAATAGTGGTGTAGTAGTAGAAATAGAAGTAGTGTGTTGTATAATAGGTTGTACTATTGTATAATGGGTACTGTACTCCTGTTGTATAACATCGAGTCTGTAACATTACTCTTTTTGGTAATGTAAATTGGATGGTTTTGTCTTTGGCATATTATATTTGTTTCCAAATGTTTGTTGCCACAGATGCCGTCCAAGACTCGATCACAGGATGCAGCTGGAACCTCCAGTGGGAGGGAGTCTACCCCAAATCCACCTCCTGTCCCTCCCACACTTGCCGAGGCGATTGCCGCCTTAGTGAATGTGACTGCGGATAATACCCATTTTCTGAGAGAGATGGTGGGTCAACAGTTTCAGCCACAAGGCGGGCGGGGTTATCAACAGGGCCCATGTGAAACCTCTTACTTGGACTTTTTAGAGACACGTCCACCGCTGTTTGTTAAAGCCGAAGACCCGTTAGAAGCAGACGAATGGATTCGTGTTATTGAGCAAAAATTTGGACTTCTGCGCTGTTCTGAAACCCAGAAGCCTTTATTTGCAGCCCAGCAACTGCGTGGCCCTGCCAGCACCTGTTGGGGAAATTTCGTGGCCGTTCAACCGGCCAATCATCAGATAACATGGGAAGAATTCAAGGTGGCCTTCCGCGAACTCTATATCCCAGAAGGTGTCCTTCACATGAAGCAAGAAGAATTTATGAAGCTGAAGCAAGGAGGGGATACTGTTAATCAGTATCTCAATAAGTTCAATCATTTGTCGCAATATGCAATCAATCAAGTGAACACCGATCTGAAGAAGAAAAATTGTTTTATGAGAGGTTTAAATGATCGACTGCAAAAAAAGATGGCAACCTGCATATATCTTACTTATGGAAGAGCTGTTAGTACAGCACTGGCAGTAGAAGCAAAGTATGCAGGTGTCGGAAAATCTAAGGGATTTGGAGGTGATAGGCCTAGTTAGCGCCCGGTGAAAAGGCAACAGTTTGTTCTCCGGCCTTCCAACCAGAATCGCTCTTCCTCTCGTCCACCCTCCTTCCCTTTTAAGCAGCCCATAATTATTCGTCCCAATAATGCCCCCACTGCATCTAGTCAGCCGGGTGCCCCAAGCACTCGATTCCCTGCTCTGCCCAGTTCATCGACTGGATGTTTCAATTGTGGCAAATCTGGGCATTTCATCAAGGATTGCCCTTATCTAAAGCAGAACCAGTCAAATAATCAGCAAGGATCTGGGAATTCATCTCAAGTCAAGGGAAATATTATGGGCAAAAATACCAAGAAGACGAGACGCATATATTATACGCAAGTAGCCACTACACCGAACGGAGAGCCGGTAATGATGGGTACGTTCCTTGTGGCCAATCATCCCGCAGTTATTCTCTTTGATTCTGGTGCTTCGCATACATTTATCAGCAAGAAATTTGTGGAGCAACATTGCATTTCATGCCATGAATCAAAAGAAGGGTTTAAAATTCACTCCCCTGGGGGACAAATCTTTACTAGAGAAGTGGCCTATCAAGTGCCCGTAACATTGGCCGGACGGGACTTTCCTACTAATATGATTGTTCTGAAAGGCCAGGACATAGATGTCATTTTAGGCATGAATTGGTTAGCCAAACATAAAGCAACCCTCAACACTGATCAGAGAACTATCAGGTTGAGTCATAATCAAGAGGAAATTCTTTTGCCTGTCCCCATTCCAACCAAAGCTACTGGCAGAGTTTATGAAGCCACTATACCGGAAATCAAGGATATTCCGGTAGTATGCGAGTTTCTCGATGTCTTTCTAGAGGATTTGCCTGGATTGCCACCTGAAAGGGATGTAGAGTTTGTAATTGAGTTGAAGCCCGGTACGGCTCCCATATCTCGAAGATCGTACCGAATGCCTCCAAATGAGTTGGCAGAATTGAAGATTCAATTACAAGATCTACTTGAGAAAGGATTCATCCGGCCAAGCTCGTCGCCATGGGGTTGTCCAGCCATATTCGTCAAGAAGAAGGATCAAACTTTACGGATGTGTGTGGACTATCGATCCCTAAATGAGGTCACTATCAAGAACAAGTACCCTCTTCTGAGGATTGACATTTTATTTGATCAACTGACCGGGACGAGGGTATTCTCCAAGATTGATCTCAGATCGGGCTATCATCAGATCCGTATTCGGCCCGAGGATATACCAAAGACCGCATTCACTACGCGGTATGGGTTATTTGAATATCTGGTAATGTCTTTCGAATTAACAAATGCTCCTGCCCACTTCACATATTTGATGAACTCGGTGTTCATGCCCGAGTTGGACACGTTTGTGGTGGTCTTCATAGACGATATCTTAATATATTCCAAGAATGAAGAGGAGCATGTCAACATTTACGGATCATGTTAACGCGCTTGAGAGAACATCAGTTATATGCCAAGTTCAGCAAATGCGCATCTTGGCTGGAGGAAATTCAGTTTCTGGGACATATTCTATCTGCCAGGGGGATTGCGGTAGATCCCAGCAAAGTCAAGGACATTTTGGAGTGGAAACCCCCAACCACTATTCATCAAGCCCGAAGTTTCCTTGGACTGGCTGGATATTACCGCCGATTTATACCAGATTTTTCTAAGCTTGTGAAGCCAATCACAAGTTTATTGAAGAATGATATTAAATTCAATTGGTCTTCCAAGTGTAATGAAGCTTTTGAACAATTGAAGACATTGTTGACCACTGCTCCGGTATTGGCTCAACCGGACATCACCAAGCCCTTTGATGTGTATTGTGATGCATCAGGCAGTGGACTCGGCTGTGTGTTAATGTAAGAAGGCCGAGTAATTGTGTATGATTCAAGGCAGTTGCGTCGACATGAGGAGCATTATCCAACTCATGATCTGGAGCTAGCTGCTGTGGTTCATGCCCTAAAGATTTGGCGTCATTATCTGCTGGGTAATATATGTCACATTTATACAGATCATAAAAGCTTGAAGTATATCTTCACCTAGTCAGAATTGAATATGAGACAAAGGCGATGGCTTGAGCTTATTAAGGATTATGAACTGGAAATTCATTATCACCTAGGCAAGGCCAATGTGGTGGCAGATGCACTTAGCCGTAAGGTTTTCTGTCACTGTCTTACGATAAAGACCTCTGACAATACATTATGTCAGGAGATGGAGAAGCTAAACCTGGGAATGGTCCAACAAGGAACCTTAAGTCAGCTAAAGCTTGAGTCAGTCCTCTTACAAAGGATAATTGATGCTCAAAGGAATAATGAGGGTATGAAACACATTCGTGAGAAGATAAGGGCTGGAAAAGCCCAATGTTTCAAACAAGATGATCAAGGCATTGTATGGTTTAATAACCGCATAGTGGTACCGAAGAATGAAGAGGTTCGCCAACAAATTCTTGATGAAGCACATCTTAGTCGCTATTCTAATCATCCCGGAAGCACTAAGATGTACCAAGACCTGAAACAACATTATTGGTGGACGAAAATGAAGATCGAGATTGCACGCTATGTGGCTAGATGTGACACCTGCAGACGTGTCAAGGCCATACACTTGAAAACTGCTGGTCCATTACAGTCTCTACCAATACCGACAAGGAAATGGGAAGACATAAGTATGGACTTCATTGTGGGATTGCCCAGGACCGCAAAAGGGTATGACTCTATCTGGGTTATCATTGATCGACTCACAAAGATTGCCCACTTCTTACCTGTTAAGGCAAAGTATTCAGCGGCCACTTATGCAGCATTATACATTGCCCGTATTCTCAGTTTGCATGGTATTTCGAAGACTATAGTGTTAGATCGTGGATCCCAATTCATATCCAAATTCTGGGAAGAACTTCATAAATCCTTGGGTACCAAATTGCTCCACAGTTCGGCCTATCATCCTCAAACAAGTGGACAGACTGAGAGGGTTAATCAAATACTTGAAGATATGCTGCGGGCATGTGTTCTGGACTTCTCACAGAAATGGGATGAATGTTTGCCCTTAGCGGAGTTTTCATATAATAATAGCTATCAAGAAAGTATCAAGATGGCACCCTTCGAAGCTTTATATGGACGACGATGTCGTACTCTGCTAAATTGGTCTGAACCTGGTGAAAGGTACTTCTTTAAGCCTGATATGGTGAAAGAAACCGAAGAAAAGGTTCAGAAAATAATTCATAATATGAAGAAAGCCCAAGCTCGTCAAAAGAGTTATGCAGACAAACGACGAATGCCCTTGTATTTTCTTGAAGGGGACTATGTCTACCTGAAGGTTTCACCAATGAAGGGAGTACCACGTTTCGGGATAAAAGGGAAGCTTGCACCTAGGTACATTGGTCCATTCCCTGTACTTGAGCAATGTGGACCAGTGGCATATCGACTTCAGCTCCCCGAAACCTTGTCTGCTGTACATAATGTGTTCCATGTGTCACAATTGAAGAAATGTCTTTGGGTACCAGATCGAACCGTTGAGGTGACAGATGTTATCCTTGAACCAGACTTGACATATTCCGAATATCCCATTCGGGTCTTGGATCAAAGGGATAGGGTTACCCGGAGAAAAACTCTCAAGTCTTACAAGATACAGTGGAACCAACATTCTGAAGATGAGGCTACATGGGAAACTCAAGACTTTTTAGATAAGAATTTCCCAGGCTTTTTAGCCTCATGTAATTTGTAAAATGTGTATAGTTGTTGTCATAAAAGAGTGAACCCCACACCACCCCTGCCTTGTACCAGAAATAAGGAAATAAGAATGTGACACATTTCCTTTTCCATTACTTACCCTAGGACTTTTAATCTCGGGACGAGGTTCTTTTATGGGGGGAAGGATGTAACATCCCTGGTGTTACTGCAACTAAAACTTGAGCATGGCATCATACACATTGGCATTGCATATGTTTGACACACCTAGAGTGCATTCACTAGGTAAAAATTTCAAACAAGTTGTATTGTTATAGCATTTTGCATATAGAACCCTGGATAGGGAACTTAACCCTAAATAGGGATTAAAGGGGTAAAACCTAACCCAAGTTGAGAAAACCTAAAAGCTTTAGGGGAATAGTCATAAAATGTTCCAAAGAATGAATTTGAATCACATTTATACCCCTGAGATACCAAAAACCCCATTTGAACCCTAGAAAATCCTAAGTCCAAACCCTAGGGGCCTATGTGCAAAAATTGTGCACATTTGGACTAAAGTGTAAAAACTACTATGTTAAAGCATATTAAGTCACATGGTTCACATTTGGGAAGATTTACAAGCCAAACCCTAAGTTTTGGATTCATTTGCAAAAAGGACCCCAATTGAGATTTCACTCTAAGTCTGAATTTCAGATTTGTGGGCTCAACTTTAGAGCCTTGTAACTTTCAAATTTTAGGGTTTTTGCCCTAGGTCACCACATCAAACTTGTAGACCAAACAAAGGAGAACAACTTTGCTTAAGAGTGTAAGCATAGTTGTTAAGAGAAATTGGGAGATAATTAAGCCCAAAGTTGGACTGTCAGGCCGATAAAGTTTGAATTTCAAACTGACAGTGGCCTGAACCCAAGTTTAAGAGTTATTTCAACTATGATCTAGTAAGAATCTACCTAGGGTTGCTATAGCAAAGATGGAGATGGTATATTGCTCTACAATTTTGCTGCAGAGTATTGATCATGTTGCCATATAAGTTTGAGAGAAAATCAAGCTCAAAAACGGTTTGTCAGGTTATCTGAAGGCAGTTCTCCATGGTACAGTACCGGGATCAGATTAGATCGCCAGCGCGGGACTCTCACCGCCGACGACTGATCTTCGCCGTGATTCGCGCCACCGCCGTTGTGATTCACGTCGCCGGTGACAAGATAAGGCCGCCCGGTAAAAGCCATGCGCTGGACGCCACTCCGGTGACCCCCGTCGTACTTCCCCTCTGCCTTGCGGCTTGAGCAGATAAGCTCGCCGGTGAATAGCCGTCTTCCGGTCATGTGCCACGTACTTGAGCCCCTCCACCGCATCGCCGTGAACCCTTGTGCCTCTTCGTGGCTCGTCGGAGTGACTGCCACGGTAGATGCCACAGATCCACGCACGCTAGTGCCTTTCCTTTCCTCCGACCGCCGCGCATCGTCATCCAAATTCCCGGCCACCGCCGTTGAGCCCTATAAATTGAAGCCCCCACCAGCCCCGCAAGATCGTCACCCACCCAGCCACCGAGAATCATTAGCAGTCGTTCGCCAGAGCTCGTGAATTTCGAATTCTCCCCAAACTGGTCTCCGCCACCGCATGATCAAGCTCGCTGTGGCCAGCTCGATTCAGGTTAGCTCAAGTTCCTCTGCTACTTGTTCTAGCATCCTTAGGTACCCCGCAAACTCCTCGACCCCTTTAATTGAACCAGACCGCCAGGGATCACCGGGAACGTGTACCATTGTCCTCATCGTCCGCGGTTCGAGTGGACAGAGCTTGATAGCTTACCAATTGTGAAATTAAGTTAGGGGAATCGTTCGGGGAGGGTTCAATCTAGTGTACATCGCTCGGGAGCACCGGTCGTTGCGTAAATCCACCGGCACAACCTCACCGGAGTTCATCCTCCGCGCTGCCGTCGTCGTGGACCTCCCCCTGCGAAGGAATAGAAATTGGAGGGCTTTTCTGCAAACAGTCAGCGACTCAGCGTAACAGTGACCGAACCCATCTCCAGTAAGCAAAAACCCCGAGGCCCTTTCTATAAAGACGCCAGCGCTGCCGCGGACGCGCGCGCGCTTTCCCCTCTGGGATGGGTCGCCTGGGCTGAAACCAGCCCATCACTGTTTCCATTTTTTCTTTTTCTTTTTCAATAGAGCTTTGAAAATCTGTTATAAATTGTAGAAAAATCCTAAAATTGTCAAACCAATTTTCCTAGACTTCTTATTTTCCATAGTATTTAATAAAAATAGTTTCATGATTTTTAAAATAAATAAGGAATTTTGAGGCATTTAAAGTAGTTTAAAACATTAGTTCTGGATTTTTAGAAAATAAATAGTAATTCCAAAAATGTCCAAACTTTTTATATGAGCTCTACACATTATTTAGAAGCTTTTGGGTAGAGTTTGGGTTGATTTGGACCTTGTTTGTTACTAGAACCCAAAACCCCACCCCTGCCCTGTGAACTCCTTTACTGACTCCGGAAACCCTAAGTTTTCGGAGTTCCGTGAAGGAAAATTGTATTCAAGACCTCAGATAATAAATTCTTATTATCTTTGCACTCTCATGAGCATTACATGGCATTCATTCTTATATACACATATGTATAGTTATGTTGTTTAGGAAACGAAGAAGAGATCGAAGTGACTGAAGAGAAGGCACCACCACCTTTGGAATCTCAAGCAGGGACTTGTCTCTACTTTGACATCTGTGGGCCTGAGCCTGACTCACCTACTAACGAAGGCAAGCCCCAGTGCATTTGCCACCTTCCTTGATGTTTTTAAAATCTTTCTCACTTGACTGATGCATTAGGTAATAGGAGTTCAATGCTTAAACAATTCCTGCATTGCCTTCCTTGATCTTTGATTACCTTCCTTGAAACCCTGTTTTTACAAAAAGTTTTACTATGCTTAGTATTGCTTTAGCAAAAACAAAAGGTTTTGTTTTACAAAAGATGATTGGCAAAGTGGGAGGGATATTTTTGAAAATAAAACTTGATGGTGAATCCATCACGACCGTGATGGATTCAACATCGAAAAAGATGTACCTCTGCCAGGTACCAAGTTTTTGGGTTTAATGATTAAGCTGAGACCGGGCGGGTGACTTGCACGAGAAGAGAGTCTCGGTGTAGTGTCTCCGTCTGAGTCGATTAAGGACCGTGTCGATGTAGGTTGCTGACCGAGGACACTTTAACTGTCACATGCCTCGTCATGGGTAAGCCTTGCCTCGGGCAGACTAAGGCCATAATAAGATAACACAAAATGGGTGTGGAGCGGTGGCGAGAGTAGCGTGTACCCTCCATGGCAAGAGGCTGGACGGTGGTGTATCTGTGCTCTCGGTTTGCGTGAACCTGATCTGGTCTTAAGAACCCCGGTGGCGGGTTGACATATGCAAGGTTTAAGTGCTACATATGTCGTGTGATTGGAGATCCTCATCTGAGTATAATCGATTCGGATCGCCGTACCTTCGCGGTTATGAAGACTTGGTCACTGCCCTATATGTAGAACTCCAGTAAAGATAAAGGACTTGTTAAGAAACTGGCTAGTGTAGGACAAGTGTTTGAACTAGGGTAGAAAGAACTTTAGATGCAGGTAAGTTTACCTAACCGGAAATAAAATTGGATTTTTAAGGATCCACTCTTAGTAAGCATTTATGCAAAACAGAGTCTTTGATCTTGAGATACCTTACCTTGACTCCCTTATAACCAGCATACCCTTGAGAGTTTTTTCTTTAGTCGGGTAAGACTTGCTGAGTAATTCCATACTCAGGGTTTATTCCCTCGTTGTTTTTAGGTGAGGAAGCAGCAAATTTTTGTTGCTTTTGTACCAAGGTGGTTCCAAATGAAGAAAAACAAGAGTGAAGCTGCAGGAGGACATAGTCCTCCATAAGAAACTTTTATGTAAGAACTTATCGGGAGGAGTTTTTGCCTCCCTAGGTATTGCAATCTGGTCCGTTTACATCGTGGCTGGAATAGTCACGAAGATTATCTAAACGAAATTTAGTCAGAATCGTAAACCTCGGATGTTCCGTTTCGTGATCCGAGAAAATAATGTGCGTAGTCGTTTGCCATATCATGCATCGACTCTTTGTTTATCGCTAAAAAATTGAGATCCGATTATCATACCAATTGTCCCCAACCATGGAATCAGACGTTTAGACCGTAGATAAATTTATCAGGATTTCGAATCGAATCAAACCTGGTTCAAATTTTATCGTCGGTTTTGTTTGATTCGACCTGTTCATATTTTTTTTAGACCCAGATTTCATAACCCAAAAATATCTGTGATTTCCGTTAAAAGAAAAAGAAATCTGAAAATATCTCGTATTCCTTCTTATCCCGACGCCACCCTCCCTAATGATTTTTTAACTGCTGCTCTGGATAAAATCGCGTCGGATGCCGGTTGTCTTCAACCTGAAGCTGTATCTCTCTCCCTGCGCGTCTGTTCTGCTCGGAGCTCCTTGGGGCCGCGCCCCTCTGCTCGCCGGTAGAGGTTCCCAGCGCATGCGCTCCTCCTCCCTCCCTAGCTTCCTCTGCTCGGAGGTTCTTCCCATGGCGCTGTGCCTCTTCCGGCCATGGAGCCCTGCGCACCGCAGAACTTCTTCCCTGCCGAGTTCCCATGGCGCCCCAGCCTCCAACCGCCGTGCGTCTGCTCCTCACGTCCCTCTGCTCGCGTGCATCCTACTCCCTGGCCGACGCGCGGTCTCGAGCCCCATGGCGCTTGGGCGGATCTCCCTCCTCCCTGGAGTTTTTCCCATGGCGCTCGTCGGCTGGCCGCCTAGCCCAGTTTCCGGCTGCGCGCGATCCTTCTCAGCTCGTCGGGTTGTTGTTTCTCTCTCCCTGCTGCCGCGTCGCTTCTCCCTTCCCTCCGGCGTAATCCACATAGCACCAGACGCTAGCGCCCCTTTCTACTCCAACGCATGGCTCATTGCCATGGTCTTGTGTGCGCCCTCGGCTCCGTAGACCACTGCCGTGCAGCTCTCTGCCGACCCCGTCTCCCCTCGCCGAGGTTCGCTGGTCGCGCTCGTCTCGTCCAGTGCCTCTGCTTTCCATGTGTTCATGTCGTCGCTCATCAAGCGTTCGATCGAAGACTTCAATCAGAGATTATCGTCGTTCCTACAAATATTGAGTCAAGTTAATTATGGTGAGCTAATTCGCTATTTTTACTATTGGTTTTATTATTGTGAAATAAGACGCTTCGTATGCGTATGAAATTTAAGTTAGAAATATCAGTGATGCGAGGGGCGCTTTGATGAGTTTAGTTATCGAGTATGTTCAAACTAGTTCTATTTTGCAGAGTATAGTATTTCAGTGACGCGTAGGTTAAGTTTAGTATTTTAAGCAATTATCGATAAGTTTGTCGATACTAATTGTGTTCAGTGCACATAAGATGAAATCGATGTCCGGCGCTAGTAGTTAGTATAATCTATGTTTGTGATCGATAATGTTGGAGTCGGATATTGATTAGTTAGATTGATAGCTATGAATAAATAGTTTTTATCTTGTTTTCGGTTGTCCAAATTAATTGGAAGCGCACAACATTATTTGGTTCGCTTCAGTTGAAATAAAAAAAGGCTACTCAGTGGGCATGGTTCTTTAGTATGTTAAATCTTTAGGATTTAAGTGGTTTACAAAATTTAGTAATATGCTTCCTTACTCTAAATTGTTGGTATTCAAAAATAGTGAATAAAAATGTGACGAGTCATTTGATACTAGGTGTTTAATTCGCTGTCATGTAGCAATATTTAATCTTGTACTATTCTTGTTTATATGCATTCGTGTGCATTATGCAAATCATTTAGGTACGTTGATTAACCACGTGATGCGGAGAACCTGAGCCGAGTCGACCCCAAGATGACGTAATGGGTGGACTACTCCGCATGGTGATGCTGATGGACTAACCAAGTATCGGAACAAAGGATGATCATCAAGTGGTCGCCACCTAACAAACACTAACCTAGTGTTTATTCCAGGCAAGCCCCGGTGCATTTACCCCTTCCTTGTGTTTTTAAAAAGATTTTTATATACTTTAATTCTAGTGAAATGTGCATTAAGTTTATAGGAGTTGCTTGGAAACCCTTTGATGCATTGCCTACCTTGATATCCATACCTGTATAGGTACTTCTGGTGAAATATCAAAATATGATTTACAAAAAAATGCTTAGCCCTGCTTATAGGCAGATAGAGTTTGTCCTTTGCACTTATGCCTAGCTCAAGTTTATCCTGAGGAAGGATGACCTCTACCTGCAAGAATATTTTCATTGGGAGCATGGTGGGATCTTACTGCAAAGTTCCCTATAATGCTCTTTTCATCCTAAGGAACACAAACAATCCTAAGGGTGGAAGTACTTAAATCAGAACTTGGGCTAGAAACAGGTGATGTTCCGTCCGGGTCAATTAAGGATTGGATGCGTATGTAGGCCTGTATGATTAGGGACTATCTTAACTGGCCACATGCCCTGGATATGGGACAGGGTAAGCTTGAACCCGGCTATTCCATACGTGAAAAGACAACCGTGCACTGGGCGTGGGAGATGGTGGGAGTAGCGTGTACCCTCCTGGCTAGAGGCTAGATGGAGGAGTACTATGCTCCCGGGTAGCGCGGACCGGTTCATGTTGTGGAGGATCTGTGGGAACAGTTGACATATGCAAGGGTTAAGTGCTACATATGTCGTGTGGTTAGAGATCCTCAGCTGAGTAAATCGATTCGGATCGCCGTTATATCCCCGGAGAGTGGAGACTTGATCTCCGACCTACAACCTAAGTCAGGATGTGAACATTATGAATAAAAATGATGTTGTACTGATGAGATGGTGAAATTAGACTAGATGCAACCAGAGTCTATTAATACTTAACTTGGCGTTAAAATATTGAAAGTAAGGACTGACTTTAGTAAGCTATTTCTACAAAAATATCTAATTTGATTATTGCTAAAGCCTTTTCCTTGATTCCCAAATCCAGCATATCCTTGAGAGTCTTTTCTTTAGTCGGGTAAGTCTTGCTGAGTAATTCCATACTCAGGGTTTTATCCCCTGTTGTTTTTCAGGTTATAGTTTTGTGCTGCTGATGATGGTGTTAAGTGCCAGTGGGCTCGGCCTTCTTATAAGTCTAAGTAACCCTTCTATACTTCTTACTGAGGATGGTCACTTGAGCTAGCATATATTTCAAAACTATAAATAATTTATAACATTTCAAAGTTTATTTCTTTGAATCACTATTGTAATCACTCCGATAAACATAAAGTAAACTTGATGTAACTTGTAGAATTTGATAATAAAATTTCTACTGCAAAAATGTTGGTGTGTGTGATTTGTGTTACTTAATCTCGCGATCTTGGTTGTAAGTGGTTTATCCGGGGTCCTTGGGACACTCGGACGGATCCTTTTAAGTTACCTGGTGTACATGCATAGCCGTCTGAGGTCTTTGAGATGAGGACAGGTGCATGTGGCCCTGATAACTTGGAAGGTTCTGCGACAGCTGGTATCGGAGCAGGACTAAGTATATACGGTCACATACGTATTTTCAAAACAAAAGTTTTGGTTTCGAAAAACCTATTTTCAACTAAACACATTGTTTGGCTTTGAAAAACAGTTTTGAAGAACTATAATGCTAGCGACATCCTCTGTTAAGCTCTAGGTTAAGGACTATTAGGTGGCTTATTGAAAAACCACTAACCCACAACCGGGGGTATCGCATACATGTGTATTGTTATTTTTGAGGCCATTCAGTCTTGAATGGATCGACGCTCAGGTAAGGTGAGATGTGAGAGCATGATCGAACAAATGTCGGTTTAGGGAAGTGCTTAATTGTGGCGCTTGATTATATACATGTTCCACATATGTATATATGAAGGTTGCGATATGGAGTATTTACTTTTCTGGGAATTCAGTACCCCATGAATGTGTATGGGTATACAGACATGGGAATACTGAGAAATGTAATGTACTTGTAACGACGCACCTACGCTCAGGTAAGAAGGTGAGTTACCATAATGAGTTGCCCTATGGTTAAAGTGTGGCAACAGTGCCTATGCGTGGCTCGGCGCCTAATGATGAGCTGGCCTCCATATAGCAATATATGGAGTATAAACTGTCATGTGTGAACTGCATCATGGGAAATTGGGCTGTGATGGAATTTTCTGCAGGGACACTAACCTCGAAAACGTATGTTTAGTTGACGACTAGCAAAATACCGAGAGAGAACGTAGGCCACCGATATAGAACGTTATTGCCACATTATGTTGGCAAAATCAGTGAGTACGAATAAGACGAGCATGCATCCTGATTGTTGCATCGTGTTTGTCACCTATACATCCAAAATGCTTTTCTCATCTTTATTCCAGTAACCAGTGATTGTAGATAATGTGGTGTAATGTTATATTATGAACTTCAATGAAATAGTTGTCCTCTGTTCCTTAGGGAATCTATTTAGGTGTTATATGTATTTGCTCTTGTGCTTGATGTGTCGATAGAAGGTTAGTGACTTGTTTTGCCTAAACCCAAAATTAGGCCATTTCTTACTTGGTGAACTTAGACCCAAATTTGAATTGTCCATTATCACTCCATGACAAAGCCCATACAAATAAATGCTTAGATAATTTTTTTTGTTGAACATAAAGTGTACCCAAGCTTCAAACAAGAATCTCAAGTCATGTCTCCTTCTAGAACCATTCCCTTATTCAGTTGATGCAGGTTGAGGTCTCTATGGTATTTGGCCTCTCCTTGTGGATTACCATGTTGCTTTATCAACCTAACCTAGGAAAGACATGTCCGATCCTTTTCTTGAGTTTGATGCCTTTGGTTTCTCCATATCTATCGAAGGCATACCAACTTAATCCTTGACCTTGTGATCTCTACGATGGGCATAGAAATATGCTTGGGGCTGAAGTAACAGTCTCCCGTCGTACTCCTTTCATCAAGTTTAGGTTATAGCCATGTATTGTTTGTTTCATCGGGCCATAATCTATTTGTTTCTCTACTTGTAACCATTCTTACACGTGGAGTCTCTTTTGAATATTGTCATCCAGACTCAGTCTATTTGTGCCATGCGAGATTTCTTATTGGTTACGTCTGATAATGGTGTTGTGACTAAAACCGATGGTGCCGCGACGAAACCGAGGGCCTCATGTGGACGATCGACACATGGTTGTGCTGCTCGGCACACGTTGGTATCACAGTTAGTAGTTGTAATCCATTATGAGACTATATCTATCGGCGTTCCGAGACCGGGGGGTCCCTGAGCCGACGAGTGAATGTCGCCGCGTGCCCCAGCCCAGATGGGTCGAGCGCGAGGCCGAGCGCGAAGGGGGGAGAGCGAGGCGGCCGGAGACGGCGTGAGAGAGGTGGGAATCCCGCGGCCTTCGTGTTCGTCCCGCGCCCAGGTCGGATGCGCTTGCAGTAGGGGGTTACAAGTGTCCACACGGGAGAGGGAGCGAGCGGCTTCAAGCGAGCGCGTATCTCGTCCTCGTCCCCGCGCGGCCAACCCTCTCTAAGAGGGCCCTGGTCCTTCCTTTTATAGGCGTAAGGAGAGGATCCAGGTGTACAATGGGGGGTATAGCAGAGTGCTACGTGTCTAGCGGAGGAGAGCTAGCGCCCTAAGTACACGCCGTTGTGGCAGCCGGAGAGATCTTGGCACCCAGCTGGTGTGATGTCGTGGCCATCGGAGGAGCGATGGAGCCTGGCGGAGGGACAGCTGTCGGAGCGGTTGAGTCCTTGTTGACGTCCTCTTGCTTCCGTAAGGGGGCTGAGAGCCGCCGTCGTCACAGAGTATGCGGGGCGCCATCATTGCCTGTCTGGCGGAGCAAGCCAGATGGGACGCCGGTCTTGTTCCCTGCGGCCCGAGTCAGCTCGGGGTAGGGTGATGATGGCGCCTCCTGTTGACGTGGCTGGTCTGCGCCCTAGGTTGGGCGATGTGGAAGCTCCTCCGAAGCCGAGGTCGAGTCTGTCTTCCGTGGCCGAGGTCGAGTCCGAGCCCCCGGGTCGGGCGAGGCGGAGACCGTCGGCTGAGGCCAGGGCGTAGTCCGAGCCCTGGGGTCGGGCGAAGCGGGGTTCGTCGTCTTCCGGGACTTAGCCCGTGTCCGAGCCCTGGGTCGGGCGGAGCGGAGTTCGCCGTCTTCCGGGTCTTAGCCCGTGTCCGAGCCCTGGGTCGGGCGGAGCGGAGTTCACCGTCTTCCGGGTCTTAGCCCGTGTCCGAGCCCTGGGTCGTGCGGAGCGGATTTCGCCGTCTTCCGGGACTTAGCCCGTGTCCGAGCCCTGGGTCGGGGGGAGCGGAGTTCGCCGTCTTCCGGGACTTAGCCCGTGTCCGAGCCCTGGGTCGGGCGGAGCGGAGTTCGCCGTCTTCCGGGTCTTAGCCCGTGTCCGAGCCCTGGTTCGGGCGGAGCGGAGTTCGCCGTCTTCCGGGTCTAAGCCCGTGTCCGAGCCCTGGGTCGGGCGGAGCGGAGTTCGCCGTCTTCCAGGACTTAGCCCGTGTCCGAGCCCTGGGTCGGGCGGAGCGGAGTTTCCTATGGAGCCTTCGGCCGGGCCTGACTGCCTGTCAGTCTCACTCTGTCAAGTGGCACCGCAGCCGGAGTGGCGCAGGCGGCGCTGTCCTTCTGTCAGGCCGGTCAGTGGAGCGGTGAAGTGACGGCGGTCACTTCGGCTCTGCCGGCTGGGGGGCGCGCGTCAGGATAAAGGTGTCAGGCCACCTTTGCATTAAATACTCCTGCGGTTTGATCGGTCGGTGCGGCGATTTGGTCAGGGTTGCTTCTTGGCGAAGACAGGGCCTCGGGCAAGCCGAAAATATGTTCGCCGCTGGAGGGGGGCCTCGGGCGAGACGGAAATCCTCCGGGGTCGGCTGCCCTTGTCCGAGGCTAGGCTCGGGCGAGGCGTGATCGAGTCCCTCGAATGGACTGATCCCTGACTTAATCGCACCCATCATGCCTTTGCAGCTTTATGCTGATGGGGGTTACTAGCTGAGAATTAGGAGCCTTGAGGGTACCCCTAATTATGGTCCCCGACAGTAGCCCCCGAGCCTCGAAGGGAGTGTTAGCACTCGCTTGGAGGCTTTCGTCGCACTTTTTTGCAAGGGGACCAGCCTTTCTCGGTTGCGTTTTGTTTCGGTGGGTGCGCGCGAGCGCACCCGCCGGGTGTAGCCCCCGAGGCCTCGGAGGAGTGGTTTCACTCCTTCGAGGTCTTAATGCCTCGCGTAACGCTTCGGCTGGTCTGGTCGTTCCCTCATGCGAGCTGGCCGTAGCCCGGGTGTACGGTCGGGTCTCAAGTTCTCGGGCTGGTATGTTGACGCTGTCAACGGTTTGGCCGGAGCCGGGTTTGCGAGAGCAGCCCTCGAGCCTCTGCACAGGGCGAGAGGGCGATCAGGGACAGACTCGGCTTTTTTACATACGCCCCTGCGTCGCCTTTCCGCAAGGAGGAGGGGGGGAAAGCGCCATGTTGCCCTCGATGGGCGCCGAACATGGTGTCTCCGGTGAGCTGTGAGCGGGTGATCCGAGTGGACGTCCGTGCCCCATTCGTTAGGGGTCGGCTAGTGGCCCAGAGGCACGCCCAAAAGTACCTGCGGGTGATCTGCCGGACCCGGTCCCCTGGTGATGGGGTCCGAGGGCTCGATGCCTCCCTCTGATGGGATTCTGTTACAAGATCGTTCCCGCCGGTCTCGGAAATGTCCTAGGGTACCTCGGGAGCGCAGCCCGAGAGTTGGTTATGTATCGAACGTACCCATGGTCATCCCTCGCTCGGCGTCTGAGGCGGCTGTGAACCCTTCGGGGGCCAGCCTTCGAACCCCTGATCAGTAGTGGGCGCGGAGCCCGAGTAGCCTGAGGCGGTCGTTGAACCCTTCCGAGGGGCCGGCCTTCGAACCTCTGACCAGTAGTGGGTGTAGGGCCCACGTGATCTGAGGCGGCTGTCGAACCCTTCTGAGGGGCCAGCCTTCGAACCTCTGATCAGGAGGGAGGCTCGGGGCCTGGTTCCTTCACGGGGAAGGATCCTTTTCGGGGTATCCCCCTTTCCCGGTCCCTGTTGCAAGAGAGAGAAAGAGGAAAAAAGGAAAAGGATACGAAATCAAACGGCGCGGCGTACCTTTTTTGACGCGGTCATTATGGCGAAGGCGAAGCGTCGCCCGCTTCTCCTGCCAGAGGCGCCGCCTGTCCCGCCGCGGAGTTAATGTGACGGGGCGAGTGGTTCGCGGGGCGGCCGTTGCGCGTGCACGAGCCGTTCGGGGAACGGCTGTTTCGCTTCGCGTTTTTGAATCCCACGTCCGGTCCGGGCGGAACGTTTGAACCGGTCGTGCCTTGGTCTTCATATACTCGGGAGAGGGTCTGGCGATGGTTCTTTGCTTCGCTTCCTGCCTCCCTCTTAGGTTTTTCGCAACCCGAGAGACTTAGCCAGAGAAGAGGAAACCACCCTCCCTGTCCCTTGCGCCACCACCCCTTCCGCTCGGCGATGGCTGACCGGGTGACCATCATCTCGCCGCGCGACCCATGGCTTTTTTCCACGGTGACGGCGAGTGATCTGGAGGATCTTGTTGGCGAGGGTTTACTTCGCCCTCTCACCGACGAGCAGCGGCCGGAATGGATTCCCCCCGTGGGCGGAGCCGCTCCGTCCCCACCGCCGGGGTACATCGTGAGCTTCGTTTCCTTCCACGAGCGGGGATTTGGTATGCCGGCGAGCCGCTTCATGCGGGCGATCCTGTACCACTACGGGGTGGAGTTGCACAACCTCAGCCCCAACTCCATCTCGCAAGCCGCCATCTTCGTAGCGGTGTGCGAGGGGTACTTGGGGATCGCCCCCCATTGGGATTTGTGGACCCATCTCTTTTTCGCGGAGCTCTTTGCTTCGCCGACGGGGGAGAGGAATGTCCGCGCAGCAGTGCGGGCTGGCGGCTGCACCCTCCTGCTGAGGCAGTCGCGGGCGTCGTTGTATATTCCGGCCATCCTCGCGTCCTCGAACAAGGGGTGGCAGCGCCGGTGGTTCTACCTCCGGAATGACGGCGAGTTGCTCCCGCCGTTTTCTCAGCGAGTAGTCACCACCGCCGCTGATGCTTGGCGCCACGGGACCCCTCACGAAAGACAGAAGAACCTCGAACCCCTTCTCAAGGCCTTAGAGGCGTTGCGGAAGGGGGGACTCACCGCTGCGGGGGTGATTGCCGCCATCCACCGCCGGAGGGTGCTTCCCTTGGCGGAGCGACGGCTGCCGCTTTGGGAAATGACACCGGAGGCTGACTTGGAGGGCTCGCGGATGTCCTCTGATCCTCTTCCCTTCGACGTCCTCCACGGGCGGGTGTCCGTTGCGTTGGGGAAGCCGGACCCCAGCGCCTTCTCCCAGCCTTTGATGCGCCCTGACCAAGGGTGCGTGACTCTGGTGAGTGTCCACTCCTTCTTTCTTCTTGCGTCGGATTGCCCCTGGTTTTTAAGGTCGGGATTTCCATCCGTCTTCAGGAGGTAGGGTGGCACAAGTCTTCCCTGCCACGGGTCCCGCAAGATGCGGCGGACCGAGCAGCGCGGCGGGTTGCCGCGAAGGAGAAGAAGAAAAAGAAGGACGCGGAGAAGGCCCAGGCCCGCGAGTGGAGGCGGGCTCGGGACGCCTTGGAAAAGCTTCGTCGCCGGCAGGAGAGGGAGGGGCTCCCGAGGGAGCCGTCGCCAGAAACGCCCGACGACGATGACGATGATGAGGATGATGACGAGGAAGACGACATGGCTGCCCGCCTTGGCCTCAGCCCCGGCTTGGGGTTAGGCCAGGAGCCGTCAAATCGGCCCCCGAGCGGGTTGATGCCGTCAGTCCTCAGAGTCGGGACGCCGGGGTCCCGGCCCGAGGGGCGGGGGCAATCCGAGAGGGTACTTGACCCCTCGGCTGGAGGAGCTGAGGCGACCCTGGGGAGCCAGGCCGGGGCGTCTGCTCCCCGAGAGCCGCCGCCCACGCCGGCAGCGCAGGGGAGCGACCCCCAGGTCGCCGTGGCAGTGCCTGAGCAGTCCGCCTCCCGGGCGTCCAGGGCGCCCAAAGCAAGGGTGCTGCCGAAGCTGCCGGCGAAGCGGACCTCGGCGGCGGCTCCGGGGGTCGAGATCCGAGAGACCTCCCCCCAGGCACGGTTGATCATGGCCCGGAGCGGGTGAGTATCTTGGAATGTCTTCGTCCTGGCTTTTCATTCGTATGTCTCGGCCGTGATTTTTATTTTTTCCTCAGCAAGCGAAGCCATGGCCTGACTGACCTGGTGCCCCGGAAGGCCCTTAAGACGACACCGGCTTGCGTGGCCAGCGCCGCTCTGGGCCTTGCCGTTCAGCTGACCTTCTTGCAAGGCGCTCCACAGCAGGGGGCTCAGGCGGCACCAGTCGCCGTGGAGCGGGTTCCCGAGGCTGGCGCTTCTGCTGGGGCGGCCATTGTGATAGGGGAGGCGGCTGACGCGGACGTGGCCCCGGGCCCACCGGACGTGTCGGCGATGCCGGCGCCTGTCGCTACTGAAGTCGCCGCCGTCCCAGTCGGGGGGCGACCGGATGCCGCCGACGTTGAGACGGCTGAGGCATCGGCGCTCGGTGCCTCGGAAGAGGGGGGCGTGGAGGCGCGATCTGTTCCGTCGGGCGGCAGCCTCGTCGCTGTGCGGCGGAGCTCCGAGGGCCGGCGCCAGTTGCTCCGGTTCCGGACCCGTGAGGCCTTGGATCCCGGCTTTGTTCTCGACGATGAACGGGAGGACCAGTCCTGGGACGAGCTCCGCGAGTGTGCCGAAGCAACGGTGGGGTCGCTCCGGTCGTCGCTGGAGGTTTTCTGCAGGGACGTCCCCAAAATCCTCCAGGTAACGGTTTCAGGCATACCTTTTCTCTTTTGTGACCAAGGCGTCTTTCGTGACGCCCCGCTTCCTTCCCTCAGGATCTGACGGATCGGAGCGCCGCCAAGTCGTCGTTCATCCGCCGTGAGGTCGACGTCTGGGGCTCGCTGCGATCCCTGAGGACCTCGCTTGCCGGGGCTACTACGCGCCTCTCTCAGCAGGGTGCCGAGGTGGCGGACCTTCGGTTGCTCTGCACCGATCTGAGAGCCGAGGCGGCAGCGGCGCGCGCGGAGGCGGCCGCGGCGCGCGCAGAAGCGCAACGACAGCGGTCGGAGTTCGACCGGGTCGTCAAGGAGCGGGACCAATCTCGGGGCCGGGCTGCCGAGGCCGAAAGCCGGGCTAAAACCCTTGTGGCCGACCTAGTCGTAGCCCAGGTCGCAGCCTCGGAGCAGCGTGCCCGAGCCAGAGGTACGCCTTGGCCATCTTCGATTTTCGTTGCTGCTTGTTTCCTCTGCTTGTGTTTGAGATCTTTCTTCTGGCTGTGCGCAGAGCTCGAGTCCGCCCTCGATGAGTCTGCTAAGGCGCTTGCCGGGGCGGCCGAGCAGAGGGAGGCCGACCACGCGGCCATGTCCGAGGCTGTCTCGGACTTTTGCCGGGTCCTTGGCTCCGGCGACGTCCCCTCCGGAAGCTCCCCTCAAAGTCGCCTTCAAGTCTTGGGCGATCATGTGCGCGGCAGACTCCGCGAGGCGCTACACCACGGCGTCAGGCGGGCCTTCGCCGTGCTCGCTTCCCACTACGTTGTGGACCTGGAGCGGGTCAGCGAGGGGTATTGCCTTCCCAACGAAGATGAAGCCGCCCTGGCAGAAGTCCAGAGGCTCGATGCGACCGCAGCGGGTCCGAGCGCAGTGCTGGCGACCACCTTTGAGGCAGAGATCCTTCCACCTGCGCCGTCGTCGGAAGCCGGGATGGACTTTGCCGAAGATGGGGATGAAGCCGAAGGCGTGGCTCCTTCCCGAGGCGACGCCTAACTTTGTTGGATGCACGTGTGTCTTTCTGTGGCCGCTGAGGCCTGAACACTTTGTTACCGTTGCATGAAGTCGTACTCCTTTCCCTTTTATTTTGCGTGTCTGGCTTCGCCTGTTAGTAACAGGGTGGCTTCCCCAAGTAGGGGTCACTTTTTCGTGGCGGGTGACGAGTGGGGCGTCCGCAACCCGGAGGCATAGGAGTCCCTCGGCTCAGTCGGCCCTGCCACTTACATGCGCCCGCGTTCGCTCCTTGTGGTCCTGCTTCCGACATAGCCGGGGGCACGCAAAAGCCTTTTTGATTGAAAATTTTGGACGCAGAGGGGTTCCCCAATCTTGACGCAGAGGGGTTCCCCCCTTTTTAGCCCCCGAGGGAGGGTCGGGCTCTGCTGAGGCGAGGCTGACCCTTCCTTGACGACTAAGACTTGTGTGGGAGCAAGGTATACGAACAACTTGAAAACATCTTAAGGGTAGAAGCGACGTAGCTGTCGGATGTTCCAAGCGTTGCCGTAGACCTCGCCTTGACTCTTGGTCAGCTTGTACGTTCCGGGCTTCAGAACTTTGGCGATGATGAGCGGCCCTTCCCAGGGGTGCGTGTAGCCCCTGGGTGTCCCCAACAAGGGATCGAGGTGCTGCGCGACAGTCGCGATCTTCTCCGGGTTGGCTTCGACGCCCCGCTCGGAGACGATGAACCCCAAGAGCATGCCTCGGGGCACCCCGAAGACACACTCCTCGGGATTTGGCTTGACGCCTTTCGCCTCGAGACATCGGAATGTCACTTCAAGGTCGGAAAGGAGGTCGGAAGCTTTCCTCGTCTTTACTATGTTGTCATCGACGTAGGCCTCGACCGTGCGGCCAATGTGTTCGCCGAACACATGGTTCATGCACCGCTGGTACGTCGCGCCCGCATTCCTCAAGCCGAACGGCATGGTGACATAGCAGTACATGCCGAAGGGTGTGATGAAAGAAGTCGCGAGCTGGTCGGACTCTTTCATCCTGATTTGATGATACCCTGAGTAGGCATCGAGAAAAGACATGGTTTCGCACCCAGCAGTGGAATCTACGATTTGATCGATGCGAGGCAGAGGGTAGGGAACCTTCGGACATGCTTTGTTGAGACCAGTGTAGTCTACACACGTCCGCCATTTCCCCCCTTTCTTTCTCACAAGCACAGGGTTGGCAAGCCATTCGGGATGGAATACCTCTTTGATGAACCCTGCCGCCATTAGCTTGTGGATCTCCTCGCCTATGGCTCTGCGCTTCTCCTCGTCGAATCGGCGCAGAGGCTGCTTGATGGGTCGGGCTCCGGCTCGGATGTCCAGCGAGTGCTCGGTGACATCCCTCGGTATGCCGGGCATGTCCGAGGGACTCCACGCGAAGACGTCGGCGTTCACGCGGAGAAAGTCGACGAGCACTGCTTCCTATTTGGGATCGAGCCCGGAGCCGATCCGGATCTGCTTGGAGGCGTCGCCGCTGGGGTCGAGGGGGACGGACTTAACCGTCTCCGCTGGCTCAAAGTTGCTGGCGTGACGCTTCACGTCTGGCACCTCCTTAGAGAGGCTTTCCAGGTCGGCGATGAGGGCCTCGGACTCGGCGAGGGCCTCGGCGTACTCCACGCACTCCACGTCGCATTCGAACGCGTGTTTGTACGTGGGGCCGACGGTGATGACCCCGTTGGGGCCCGGCATCTTGAGCTTTAGGTAGGTGTAGTTGGGGACGACCATGAACTTCGCGTAGCATGGTCTTCCCAGTACCGCGTGGTAGGTTCCTCGGAACCCGACCACCTCGAATGTCAGGGTCTCCCTTCGGAAGTTGGAGGGTGTTCCGAAGCAGATGGGAAGGTCGAGCTGTCCGAGGGGCTGGACGCGCTTCCCAGGAATGATCCCATGGAAGGGCGCAGCGCCTGCCCGGACAGAGGACGGATCGACACGCAGGAGCCCGAGGGTCTCGGCGTAGATGATGTTGAGGCTGCTGCCTCCGTCTATGAGGACCTTGGTGAGCCTGACGTCGCCGATGATGGGGTCGACGACGAGCGGGTATTTCCCCGGGCTCGGCACATGGTCGGGGTGGTCGGCTCGGTCGAAGGTGATGGGCTTGTCGGACCAGTCTAGGTAGACTGGCGCCGCCACCTTCACCGAACAGACCTCCCGGCGCTCTTGCTTGCGGTGCCGAGCCGAGGCGTTCGCCGCTTGCCCACCATAGATCATGAAGCAGTCGCGGACCTCGGGGAACTCTCCTGCCTGGTGATCTTCCTTCTTGTCGTTGTCGCGGGCCTTGCCACCCTCCGCGGGTGGCCCGACCCTGTGGAAGTGGCGCCGAAGCATGACGCACTCCTCAAGGGTGTGCTTGACGGGCCCCTGGTGATAGGGGCACGGCTCCTTGAGCATCTTGTCGAAGAGGTTGGCACCTCCGGGGGGCTTCCGAGGGTTCTTGTACTCGGCGGCAGCGACAAGGTCCGCGTCGGCGGCGTCGCGTTTCGCTTGCGACTTCTTCTTGCCCTTCTTCTTGGCGCCGCGCTGAGTTGACGCCTTGGGGGCATCTCCCGAAGGGCGGCCCTGTGGGCTGCTTGTCCTTCCGGAAGATAGCCTCGACCGCCTCTTGGCCGGAGGCTAACTTGGTGGCGATGTCCATCAGCTCGCTCGCCCTGGTGGGGGTTTTGCGACCCAGCTTGCTCACCAGGTCGCGGCAGGTGGTGCCAGCGAGGAACGCGCCAATGACATCCGAGTCGGTGATGTTGGGCAGCTCGGTGCGCTGCTTCGAGAATCGCCGGATGTAGTCCCGGAGAGACTCTCCCGGCTGCTGTCGGCAGCTTCGAAGGTCCCAGGAATTCTCGGGGCGCACGTAAGTGCCCTGGAAATTGCCGGCGAAAGCTTGGACTAGGTCGTCCCAGTTGGAGATCTGCCCCGGAGGCAGGTGCTCCAACCAGGCGCGAGCAGTGTCGGGGAGGAACAGGGGGAGGTTGCGGATGATGAGGTTGTCATCGTCTGTTCCACCTAGTTGGCAGGCCAGACGGTAGTCCGCGAGCCACAGTTTCGGTCTCGTCTCCCCCGAGTACTTTGTGATAGTAGTCGGGGGTCGGAACCGGGTCGGGAACGGCGCCCGTCGTATGGCCCGGCTGAAGGCCTGCGGACCGGGTGGTTCGGGCGAGGGACTCCTGTGGCGGAACTGCCCGAATTATTCCGACTTAAGCGTCTAAGTCCCGCCTTAGAGGCTAGACCACACTTAAATGGGAATAACCCGTCAATTCCTCGGATCTAGTCCGACGAGGCCACTGACAGGATCAAGTACCACAATCTCACTCGAAGGTGAGTCACAGAGCAAATACAATAAAGCATAAAACCATACATTAAGGAGTATTAAATTATTACATCAACATCAGAGTTTTTGCAAAAGTCGCCATCATTGTTCGAAGTGCAGCGGAATAAAACTAACGATAGATAAATGGAGGGATGGGGAAGCCTGTCCCATCACTCCTCATGCTCCTCCTCGGCCGAGGCGGGGTCCCACTCGACAGTCCAACCCGGTGGCAAGGCGGACGGCCAAGTCACTCCAGCAACCATGTCCTCTAGAGAACCTGTAAAATTATGCCACAAGCAAGGCTGAGTATACTAATACTCAGCTAGACTTACCCGGTGTGAGGAGTCTACTCCTCTACCTCTAGACATGCAGCTGTTTGGCTGTGGGGTTTGGTTGCCAAAAGCACTAGCTGAGTTTTCTAATCAAGTTTTTAACTTTGTCAAATTAAGTGTGACTCTCTTAAGGCTAAACATGTACTAACTACTCATACATAGTAGCAAACATTTTTAGCAATCAACATCTTGTATCATCTCAGCACAAGTTCACTTATTACTCAATGTAGCAGCATGGATCAAGCAGTCTCATTAGCTGCGAGAAGCAGACGATTCGAATCGAGTTTTTAAACCTTGCAAGGTAAACCTAAACACACGACATGGCGAGGCACTCCGTCCCCACACATATCAACCGTCCCCATCGATTCCCCGTCAGCAGATCAGGGCTCACCGCCTTGGCGTACAATGCCTCACTGACCCCGACTGGCCGTCGTGCAGTGACCGCACTTGTACCCACCATAACCAGAATGGGAGACCACATCTCAGGTCGCGTGAGGGGCAAAGTCTACTGCCAGGTTCAATCAGGTACTAGGCTTACCGATTTACCATATTTCTCGGTATGTGTTTAGTACGTTCAAACGCTTGACTCACGGTACCACACCTTAATCCTTATTCCATTTTTCCATCTCATAGACAACCAATCCCCATGGATTGATGTCTACCACTAGTATCATAATAGTATGAAAGTGGGTACATCCAAAACCTGATCTCGCGCGTGTGCTATAAAAATCACTCGTCTTCTACCGAGTTCCTAATTAAATAAAGCAACTACTCGACCTATCATACTAGTATTCATCTCAAAAGGATTCCTGAGATCATGCAACTAGGGTTTCAAACAATTCCTACACCTAAGTGCACAATCAATCCTACAATCATTAGGTGAAGTAAAGTAGCATAAATAACAGGTTATGCATAGAACCGGGGCTTGCCTTCCAAAGCAGTGGCAGGCAGGTCCTCTGGTGCAGACTCGGGTGCTGGATCTGGGGCTACCTCCTGAGCAGCTCCTTGCTCCGGCACGAGGACGTACTCTCCGTCAGCAAGGTTACAGTCTATCGAATGCAATGAACATGAATGTCATGATGATGCAGGATTTAATAACATTACGATAAGAAGAAAATTAAGTTAAGGAGTAACTTAGGGTTTCTTGGTCATGCGGGGATTTTAGAGGGTTGTGCTTTTCACTTTTAGGCTTGGGTCTTTGTTGAGGATAAACATAGGGGATTTGCATTGTCCTTACACATTTCAGTGGGCAATGTTATAAGGGTTTTAGGATGACACTAATTACCAGTATTTATTTTCCTTTCTTTAATTTCTACTTATGGTTTCTAGTGTAGGTTTGAACTACGACAGTGGGTTAATAATTTCCAAAAATTTTGTAAAAATTGCAGTGGGTTGCCATTGGCTATTCTAGCTGGTTTTAGGAATTTGAGGCTTAAAATATAAAGGCTATGCTTTAGACAAAAATAACAAGAGTGGTGTAAAATGGGCCACTTTACACTACATCTCCCCATTAGAGTTAAGTTCCTTTCTAAGGGTTATTTTTGTTGGAATCTAACAGTAATACTAAACCTCTGTGCCAAAATTCACAGAAAGTTAATTGGTGATTATTTAGTTGTGATTTTCTAAAGTTTTAGGTCCAAAAGGTGCTTATAACTAACTTGTTATTTGAAAAATATCAAACAACGGATTTTGTATTTTTCTTATGTTTATAATAACAAAACATTAGTTATCCCAAGGGTTGGGGTGTTTTCATTTTAGGGTTATTTGTGTAGGGTTTTTCTAAGCTTTCCTTGTTTTCTTAAAATAAAAGGGATCCTACTTATTTTATACTAAAACAGGGTATGATAGATTTTTCCAGTGAACTTCATTGAATAAATATCCTAACAAAAATAGATGTGCCTTCTGATTCATTCTTTAAATCACCTTTTCTATTTTTCTTAACCTTAAGCATATTATAAAATAAGGGGTAAAACTGACTTAATGGAGTGGACAGAGAGGTTTAGCATTTTTAATTGGGTCAGTAGATAGATATAAACTTCTCCAAATTTTGCTAACCCTAGTCAAACAATATTTCTATTTTTCCTTCTAATATTAAGTTTTTAGCAGTTTTCTTAATTAATTCAAAACTTCAAAAAAAATACAGGAACTATGGGTTTTACTATTTTTATCTGATAGTTCATATTTCCCAGAGTCTAGCAAAATTGGTTTGACAATTTATGGATGATTATTCTTCAAGTTATGCATTTATTAAGTTATCTGCCATATTAAAAGAAACTAAATTCGAAAATGGAAAAGAAAAACAGGTTTGCGCTGAGGCCCCTGGGTTTTATCCCCTTCTTCTCTTGCAAAATAGTCCTCGGTCTACTATTGGCGTGGGTCACTGACATTGCACAAAACCCCCTAGACCTAACCGAAATCTAACCCGCGCTCCCTGGCTGACTTAAACAGTACCCGCGGCATAGATTACGGCGGCGAGGCTTACCGGCGGCAGAAGAGCTCCGGCGGGGTGGTCAGTGACTTCCGGGAGGTCACGACGGTCACGTCGGTGTGCGGGTCGGCGTCGGAGGTGGTCGGGGCTACCCTGGCCACGAACACAGGCGGCGGGGGTCTTCGGCGGTTCCTGGTCCGGCCAAATCACGACGGTATAGTTCAATTAAGGTGCACGAGGAGCTCCATGGGGTGATGTAGAGGCCATGCGCGCAACGAATTGGGAAATGGTGCAGAGGCTAACCTGGTCCACGTGCGCCGGCGAGGAAAGAACTCCGGCGAGCACGGCTACGCTATTCCGGTGACGCGGGTCCTCGGTTCGAGCTTGAGCAAGCTTCACGGCCTCACCAGGAAGCTATCTGAGGGCTTGGATCGAACGGAGGAGGACGGGAAAGGGGCTGGCCACGGTGGTTGCTCTCGGGCGGCACTGGCGGGTCGCAGGGAGGTCACCGGAGCCAAGGTCTGGCTCAGGAAGGTCAGGCGAGGTACGAAGGGGGCAATGGGGGAACAGCCGAGCACTGGGGCGGGTTTTATAGCCGTGGCGCGGGCGTGGTCACGGGCGGTCGCGGGCGCGCGGGGGTTCGCGCACGGGCGTGCTCTGAGCGCGCCCCGGATGTCAGCCCGCGTCGAACACGTGGAAGCTTGCTTCTGCCATGGTTCAACAGCAGATTTGAGCACCAAAGCGTGTGTATCTTGGCAAAGTCACTGTGTACGGTCGCTTCCCTGCTCCATATCCTACCCTTTTGCTGTGAGTTCCAAGTCAAGATATGGTCGGGGTAGGGAGATAGAGGGGGGAGAAGTTGGCTGTGTCATCTAGGTCCAAGCCGAGACAAAAATGGTGTCAAGTTATGTCTAGCGCCCTAGGGTAGGTGTCACCTCTTTCCAGGGTATTCTAGGGTTAATTTGGCGCCACTTTGTCAATTGGGTCGAAGGGTTTTGAGATTTGGATTAAGGTGAACATGTGGAATCTTTGTTCAAGGGTTAGTTTTTATACTTAGGCAAAATCTGAATTCTACCTTGTGCTGAATCTTAGGTGAACTTTTTAGGACTTTTCTGAAAACTTTTTGGGGGTACTTCCTTACTATTAATTGTAGGTTATGAAGTATATTACAACTTTTATATTTGGCCCAAGCCATGATCATAAGGTTTACATGACCTTTTGATCCTAGCTTCAATTAGGGTTCCTATTGCCCAAGAGGGGTTTGCTTTAGGGTTTTGGGAAATTCCCCACTTAGATGTGCATGACAAGCTAGGGCATGATATCCAAGATAGTTTGCACTTGCTTAGGACCTTGAATTCCAAGTTTGAGGTACTTTGCCCAAATCAATCCTCATGTGATAATAGGTTAACAGGGGTAGCCTTGGGTGGACACCCTAAGTAACACTTGGGGTGTTACAGCCCTCCCCCCTTAAAGGAATCTCGTCCCGAGATTTTAGGCAGAGTCCTCTAGAGGGGTGCTACTAAGGTTCGATGGTGTGTTACTCTTCCTTTACCCAAGTTTCTCTTGTTAACTGCTCTTCGAATGTCATTCTCTTTGCATCTTCAGAAGGAAGCCCTTCTTAAGTTAACTCCACAATTTAGACTATCCTTGTTATCTATGTTTTTCTTATAATTGAATTCAGAGGGCAGGTGGGGGTGGGGTTTTGGGGTTACGTACCGACTCCTTTGGGCAGAAAGTCAGGGAAGCGAGAGCGTAGAAAATCCTCAGTCTCCCATGTAGCTTCTTCTGCTGAATGGTGACTCCATTGAACCTTATACATCCTGACTGATCTTGCCCGAGTTGACCTCTCCTTCTGATCTAATACCTTGATAGGGTACTCTTGATAGGACAAGTCTGGTTCTATCTCAATGTCTGGTTCCGGTAGCACTTCAGTGGGTAGACGAACACATTTCCGCAGCTGAGATACATGGAACACATTGTGAACTGCTGACATGTGAGGTGGCAATTCCACTTGATAGGCTACGGGTCCACAAGCCTCCTTGATCTCGTAGGGTCCAATGTAGCGAGGAGCTAACTTGCCCTTGATCCCGAATCTCTGGACACCCTTGGTGGGTGACACCTTAAGATAAACATGATCTCCCACCTCAAACTGTAGAGGCTTTCGCCTCTTATCATGATAGCTCTTTTGCCTGGCCTGAGCAGCTTCTAGGTTCTTCTTGATGATCCTGACCTTTGCCTCTGCTTCAAGTACCAAATCTGGCCCAAAAATTTCCCTCTCTCCCGCTTGAGACCAATTTAGTGGGGTCCTACACCTTCTCCCATATAATGCCTCAAAGGGTGCCATCTTCAGATTGGACTGATAGCTGTTATTATAAGAAAACTCTGCCAAGGAAAGACACTTGTCCCAATCCTTTCCGTAGTGTAGTGCACATGCCCGCAACATGTCTTCCAAAATCTGATTCACCCTTTCTGTCTGGCCATCAGTTTGGGGATGATAGGCTGAGCTTCTTATGACCTGGGTCCCAAGTGATTCCTGCAATTGCTCCCAAAATCGTGCCACAAATGGTGCTCCTCTGTCCGAGACTATAGTCCTTGGTATCCCATGCAGACGAACTATCTGGTCAACGTAGATCTCTGCATACTTCTCTGTCCTATGGGTGGTGTGCACTGGTAAGAAATGAGCAGTCTTAGTCAATCTGTCCACAATAACCCAAATAGAATCATGGTGCCTGGATGTATTGGGCAATCCCACTATAAAGTCCATGCAAATGTCCTCCCATTTCCAAGATGGTATGGGAAGGGGTTGCAAGGGGCCTGCTGCCTTCAAGTGACTAGCTTTTATCCTCTGGCAAGTGTCACACTCAGACACGTACTTGGCAATTTCCCTCTTCATTCTGGTCCACCAATATAAAGTTCTGAGGTCATGGTACATCTTGTTGCTACCAGGGTGCATGGAGAATTTGGAAAGGTGAGCTTCATGTAGTATCTTCTTTCTGAGCTCAGGGTCCTTGGGAACAACTAATCGGTCTCCAAACCATAAAATTCCCTTGCTGTCCTGACGGAAGCACTTTTATTTCTCTGCCTTTTGCTTGACCATTTCCTTAATCATTTGAACACCTTTATCCTCTATATGTGCCCTGACGATTTGCTCCTGCAACGTGGGCTCCACCGATATATAATTTAATTCACCGGAAGGAATAACTTCCAGGTTCAGCTTGCACAAATCATCACACAGGGTGGTAACTCTTGCATCCATGCTCATACAATTGCACTGGGCCTTTCTGCTCAAGGCATCTGCCACAACATTGGCCTTGCCAGGATGGTAATGCATTTCCAAATCATAGTCCTTGATTAACTCCAACCATCTCCTTTGCCTCATGTTAAGATCTGCCTGAGTGAAGATGTATTTGAGACTCTTGTGATCAGTATAGATGTTACAGTGAGCTCCCATCAAGTAGTGTCTCCATATCTTAAGAGCATGAACCACAGCTGCCAATTCCAGATCATGTGTAGGATAGTTCTGCTCATGGGGTCTGAGTGCTCGGGAAGCATAAGCAATGACTCTGTTATCTTGCATCAAGACACATCCCAATCCTGTACCAGAAGCATCACAATAAACTTCAAATGGCTTGGTGTTGTCAGGTTGAGCCAGCACTGGGGCTGTTGTCAAATGCTGCCTCAAAGTATGAAAGGCATCTTCACACTTTTGATTCCAATCATACTTGACTCCCTTCTTCAACAGTTCAGTCATTGGTTTGGCAATTCTAGAGAAATCCGGAATAAATCGTCGATAATACCCTGCCAATCCTAGAAAACTCCGAATCTGCCTCACTGTAGTCGGGGGTTTCCAATCCATCACCTCTTGTACCTTCTCAGGATCAACTGATATCCCATCCTGAGAAATTGTGTGACCCAAGAATTTGATCTCCTTTAGCCAGAACTCACACTTAGACAACTTAGAATAAAGATGATGATCGCGCAGTCGCTGAAGCACGATGTGCAGGTGCTCAGCATGTTCGTTTTCATTCTTGGAATAGACCAAAATATCATCAATGAAAACGACCACAAACTTGTCCAATTCTGGCATGAATACAGAGTTCATCAGGTACATAAAATAAGCCGGGGCATTGGTCAGTCCAAAAGACATTACCAAAAACTCATACAGCCCATATCTGGTTGAGAAGGCCGTCTTGGGAATATCGCTGGCACGGATCTTGATCTGATGGTAACCTGAGCGAAGGTCTATCTTGGAGAATACCTTGGCTCCTACCAACTGATCGAACAGAACATCAATACGGGGCAGCGGGTATTTGTTCTTGATAGTCACCGCATTGAGAGGGCGGTAGTCAACACACATCCTCAAACTCTCATCCTTTTTCTTCACAAATAAAGCTGGACATCCCCATGGTGAAGTACTTGGGCGAATAAACCCCTTGTCCAACAACTCTTGCAGCTGCTTTTTCAGTTCTGCCAATTCCGCGGGAGGCATCCTATAGGGTCTCTTGGAGATAGGAGCAGTCCCGGGTTGCAACTCGATTGCGAACTCAATGTCTCGGTCAGGTGGCATCCTTGGCAATTCATTCGGAAACACATCCGGGTAGTCGCAGACCACTGGGATCTTTTCCACTGGTAACTCTATCATAACGAAGGCACAGGAACGGGTGCATCCCTGGTCGGGTAGATATAAGGTGATCTCGCCATCCAAAGGGGAGCGGATCTCTATGGCTCTGGCTGCGACATCAATCACCGCGTGGTGTCGTGATAACCAATCAGTCCCTAAGATGATGTCCACACTATCCAATCCCATTATCAATAGAGTGGTTTTGAAAATGAGACTACCCAGTTTAATTGGTACGTGCCTATTGATCTGATAGGTGGCAACCCTGCCTCCTGGTGTTGAGATTGTAATACCCCCATTGGTGTGGTGAAAAGGCAATTGGCACTTGGCACTAAATTTGGTACTGATAAAACTGTGTGATGCACCAGAATCAAAAAGAACAATAGCAGGATAATTCAAAACTGTAAAGATACCAGTCAAGACGGGTGCTCCCTCTGGAATATCAGCCATGGTGGTGAAGTTTAGCCTGCCCTGCCTCACTTGCACCTTCTACCTCTTGCCTTGATTCTGATTAACATTCTGCCTCTGCTTCTGCTGGTTCTTGGGGCAATTCTTAGCGTAGTGTCCGGTGTTGCCACATGTGAAACACCTGTTGTCATTTGCCTGGCGGTACTGCTGCTGCTGCGGATTATTCCTCTGGGCTGGAAACTGGGCGCGGTTGGGTGCCTGCTGTTGCTGCTGTGGTCGGATCACCCATCTCCCTTGCTGCTGCTGGGGTCCCCTGTTCTGCATGTCGGACACAATCCTGAAGCGTTGTGGCTGAGCTGAGGGTCCTGCCACAGGGGCCTTTCTCTTCTTTTCTGCCTGTCGAGCTGTAATGCAGTCCTCCTGGGAGATAGCCATGTTGACCAACTCATTGTAACTGTTGGCCCTGACGGTGTTGAGACGATCACGGAGCTTAGTGCTGAGCCCCCGTCTGAACCTGTCCCTCTTCTCGTCCGTGTCTGCATGGTACCCAGCATACTGGCACAAGTCATTAAAGGCCTGGGCATACTGCAACACTGTCCTGTTGCCCTGAGTGAGTGCCAGAAACTCGTTGAGCTTTTGGTCCATGATGCCTGCGGGTATGTGATGCCCCCTGAAAGCTGTCTTAAACTCCCTCCATTCCACCTCATGGTCAGCCGGTTGCATAGCAAGATAGTGGTCCCACCATGTCCGCGCGGGTCCGCGAAGCTGCTGAGTAGCGAACCGGACCTTAGTGACTTCTGAGCAAGCTCCATGGAGTAGCGGGAATTTGGATTCCACTACTCGCAACCACACATCTGCATCAAGTGGATCCTCTGCCCTTGTGAACAATGGGGGCTAGGTACTGAGGAACTCTTGGTAGGTAGCTGCCGCGGGGTGACGCTGATGGTCCCCACCACCATAGTGCTGAGGTGGTGGCTGACGCTGAGCTAGCTGCCTCAAGATCTCATTCTGCTGAGCCATGAGCTCCTGCAGAGTGGGAGGCGGTGGCGGCGGTGGAGGAACGCGCTCATTCTGACCACGACGCTGCCTCCCAGCCATCTGAAAAACCACATATATACTTAACACCATAACTCCAAGTTCAAGGTTTAATCGCGGCGAAAAGAGTCAAAAGTAAAATGATAGACTCCAACTTTCAACAAAAGGATTTAAAAAGGCATAAATTTCTCCTCCCAAACTTAAAACTGATAACAACATCCATCAAACATGTTTCCAAACGAGTTTATCACGATTACATCATTGTCCCAAAAGACTCAACTCTATCCAGCCTAGTACCCCAAGGGTGCAAAAGCTAAGCTAGCTGCGAGGAGTCCTACATTACCGATCTCTATTCCTACTCTGGCAACTAATGAGCGAAAGAGGCGACACTCGACTCGGGGGAAGGTGGCCTCCCTGAGCCAGCAGTGTCTACGCTGGAAGCAGGCTCCTCCCCTCCCTCAATGTCGACGTCCTCGTCAGCCTCCCCATCATGGATCTCCTAATGATGCATATCTAGGTGCTCATTAGCCTCTGCGAGCTGCTGCTGGGTGTTGAGAAGCTGATCTTCGAGAACCTCGATGGTGTTCTCCCTCGTTCCCACCAATTCCTCCAACTCATGGATCTCATCAGACAGCTGCTCCACTTGTAAATCTTTTTCTACCATCTCCTGGGACAAGTCAACCACGAGCTCCTCCCTATTGTCCAGGGTGATCTTGGTTGCCTCCAATAATGCCATTAGATGAGACATTGCCTCTCCACGCATCACTTGCAGGCGATACAGGGCGTTCATGCATCGCACCGACAAGTGAGCCGTGTGGCCTAGGTAGAGAGCCCAGATGTCCTTGGCATGCTCCACCCGATCTTTCCACATCGGGTCGTCCTCCTTTTCCGCGGGGAACAAACCAATGGGGTGGGTAGAGAGCTCCAAGGGATGGAACCCACAAAAAGTCGTCAACCCGTGCAGAGCGATCGCCTCGACCGTGTCCTCCGCCCGGTATCCGAAAGACTCGGAGTCCAGCGAGCGCCATCCTGGCTGCAGGGGATGAGGCTCCAAGGTCATCTTCACCCTACAGCGGGGCACCCGGTGCTTCTCGAACTGCTGCACCGCGTACTGAGGGGGTGTCATGTACCCGGCTCCCTGAAGCACCTCCCACAAAATACGGGGGAAGCCCTCTCGTGCAAGCCCGTCAGTGTGGGTTAGTGCATTTCCGTCCTCTGAGGATCCGTGGGAAGTCATCTGTTTATGGTTAAGCGTAAGTAAAAGAAAAAGAATTATAAAAAGAACAAGAGAAATAAAACTCAACCTTTCTTTAGTTAGATAAAAAAAGGTACTGGAGACTTAGTTGGTTATCACCTTGTTTTTAAGTCTTTACTCAATTGTTTAAATTTAGCAATGCATGCATGCTCGTCCTGGACGACCTCACAACGATATAAAAGGAATAGGGAAGGACTCCCATCCTGTAAAAGTGGCCTGTAGGGCCTAACTACTTAGCCACCTAGCTACCCTTCTATTACCCCTAAGGCTTCACGTCCTAGGTCTATCCTGCTCGTTCTCCTATCTATCCAACATTGTTTCTATCAAATTTTTATTTTTGGAAAATGATGGTATTTACATTTTATTGATTCCTCTGTGGTGGTACAAGCTCCGATACCAGCTGTGGTGGAACTGCCTGAATTATTCCGACTTAAGCGTTTAAGTCCCGCCTTAGAGGCTAGACCACACTTAAATGGGAATAACCCGTCAATTCCTCGGATCTAGTCCGACGAGGCCACTGACAGGATCAAGTACCACAATCTCACTCGAAGGTGAGTCACAGAGCAAATACAATAAAGCATAAAACCATACATTAAGGAGTATTAAATTATTACATCAACATCGGAGTTTTTGCAAAAGTCGCCATCATTGTTCGAAGTGCAGCGGAATAAAACTAACGATAGATAAATGGAGGGATGGGGAAGCCTGTCCCATCACTCCTCATGCTCCTCCTCGGCCGAGGCGGGGTCCCACTCGACAGTCCAACCCGGTGGCAAGGCGGACGGCCAAGTCACTCCAGCAACCATGTCCTCTAGAGAACCTGTAAAATTATGCCACAAGCAAGGCTGAGTATACTAATACTCAGCTAGACTTACCCGGTGTGAGGAGTCTACTCCTCTACCTCTAGACATGCAGCTGTTTGGCTGTGGGGTTTGGTTGCCAAAAGCACTAGCTGAGTTTTCTAATCAAGTTTTTAACTTTGTCAAATTAAGTGTGACTCTCTTAAGGCTAAACATGTACTAACTACTCATACATAGTAGCAAACATTTTTAGCAATCAACATCTTGTATCATCTCAGCACAAGTTCACTTATTACTCAATGTAGCAGCATGGATCAAGCAGTCTCATTAGCTGCGAGAAGCAGACGATTCGAATCGAGTTTTTAAACCTTGCAAGGTAAACCTAAACACACGACATGGCGAGGCACTCCGTCCCCACACATATCAACCGTCCCCATCGATTCCCCGTCAGCAGATCAGGGCTCACCGCCTTGGCGTACAATGCCTCACTGACCCCGACTGGCCGTCGTGCAGTGACCGCACTTGTACCCACCATAACCAGAATGGGAGACCACATCTCAGGTCGCGTGAGGGGCAAAGTCTACTGCCAGGTTCAATCAGGTACTAGGCTTACCGATTTACCATATTTCTCGGTATGTGTTTAGTACGTTCAAACGCTTGACTCACGGTACCACACCTTAATCCTTATTCCATTTTTCCATCTCATAGACAACCAATCCCCATGGATTGATGTCTACCACTAGTATCATAATAGTATGAAAGTGGGTACATCCAAAACCTGATCTCGCGCGTGTGCTATAAAAATCACTCGTCTTCTACCGAGTTCCTAATTAAATAAAGCAACTACTCGACCTATCATACTAGTATTCATCTCAAAAGGATTCCTGAGATCATGCAACTAGGGTTTCAAACAATTCCTACACCTAAGTGCACAATCAATCCTACAATCATTAGGTGAAGTAAAGTAGCATAAATAACAGGTTATGCATAGAACCGGGGCTTGCCTTCCAAAGCAGTGGCAGGCAGGTCCTCTGGTGCAGACTCGGGTGCTGGATCTGGGGCTACCTCCTGAGCAGCTCCTTGCTCCGGCACGAGGACGTACTCTCCGTCAGCAAGGTTATAGTCTATCGAATGCAATGAACATGAATGTCATGATGATGCAGGATTTAATAACATTACGATAAGAAGAAAATTAAGTTAAGGAGTAACTTAGGGTTTCTTGGTCATGCGGGGATTTTAGAGGGTTGTGCTTTTCACTTTTAGGCTTGGGTCTTTGTTGAGGATAAACATAGGGGATTTGCATTGTCCTTACACATTTCAGTGGGCAATGTTATAAGGGTTTTAGGATGACACTAATTACCAGTATTTATTTTCCTTTCTTTAATTTCTACTTATGGTTTCTAGTGTAGGTTTGAACTACGACAGTGGGTTAATAATTTCCAAAAATTTTGTAAAAATTGCAGTGGGTTGCCATTGGCTATTCTAGCTGGTTTTAGGAATTTGAGGCTTAAAATATAAAGGCTATGCTTTAGACAAAAATAACAAGAGTGGTGTAAAATGGGCCACTTTACACTACATCTCCCCATTAGAGTTAAGTTCCTTTCTAAGGGTTATTTTTGTTGGAATCTAACAGTAATACTAAACCTCTGTGCCAAAATTCACAGAAAGTTAATTGGTGATTATTTAGTTGTGATTTTCTAAAGTTTTAGGTCCAAAAGGTGCTTATAACTAACTTGTTATTTGAAAAATATCAAACAACAGATTTTGTATTTTTCTTATGTTTATAATAACAAAACATTAGTTATCCCAAGGGTTGGGGTGTTTTCATTTTAGGGTTATTTGTGTAGGGTTTTTCTAAGCTTTCCTTGTTTTCTTAAAATAAAAGGGATCCTACTTATTTTATACTAAAACAGGGTATGATAGATTTTTCCAGTGAACTTCAATGAATAAGTATCCTAACAAAAATAGATGTGCCTTCTGATTCATTCTTTAAATCACCTTTTCTATTTTTCTTAACCTTAAGCATATTATAAAATAAGGGGTAAAAACTGACTTAATGGAGTGGACAGAGAGGTTTAGCATTTTTAATTGGGTCAGTAGGTAGATATAAACTTCTCCAAATTTTGCTAACCCTAGTCAAACAATATTTCTATTTTTCCTTCTAATATTAAGTTTTTAGCAGTTTTCTTAATTAATTCAAAACTTCAAAAAAGAATACAGGAACTATGGGTTTTACTATTTTTATCTGATAGTCCATATTTCCCAGAGTCTAGCAAAATTGGTTTGACAATTTATGGATGATTATTCTTCAAGTTATGCATTTATTAAGTTATCTGCCATATTAAAAGAAACTAAATTCGAAAATGGAAAAGAAAAACAGGTTTGCGCTGAGGCCCCTGGGTTTTATCCCCTTCTTCTCTTGCAAAATAGTCCTCGGTCTACTATTGGCGTGGGTCACTGACATTGCACAAAACCCCCTGGACCTAACCGAAATCTAACCCGCGCTCCCTGGCTGACTTAAACAGTACCCGCGGCATAGATTACGGCGGCGAGGCTTACCGGCGGCAGAAGAGCTCCGGCGGGGTGGTCAGTGACGTCCGGGAGGTCACGACGGTCACGTCGGTGTGCGGGTCGGCGTCGGAGGTGGTCGGGGCTACCCTGGCCACGAACACTGGCGGCGGGGGTCGTCGGCGGTTCCTGGTTCGGCCAAATCACGACGGTATAGTTCAATTAAGGTGCACGAGGAGCTCCACGGGGTGATGTAGAGGCCATGCGCGCAACGAATTGGGAAATGGTGCAGAGGCTAACCTGGTCCACGTGCGCCGGCGGGGAAAGAACTCCGGCGAGCACGGCTACGCCCGATCCTCCCCGTTGTCGTAGCGTCCCCCACGCCTGGGGTGGTAGCCTCGGCGCACCCTCTCGTCGAGGTGGGCCCGACGGTCGCGGTGACGGTGCTCGTTGCCGAGGCGACCCGGGGCCGCAGGCGCGGTGTTGCGCGTGCGCCCGGTGTAGACCGCGGCTTCCCGCATGAATCGGGAAGTCGCGGCATGAGGTTCCGAGGGGTACCCCTGCCTTCGGGAGGCAGAGCTCTCGGCCCGTCGGACCGTGGCGCCTTCCAGGAGATTCTTGAGCTCCCCCTGGATTCACCGCCCCTCGGTGGTTGACGGCTCCGGCATCGCGCGGAGAAGCATCGCTGCTGCAGCCAGGTTCTGGTCGACCCCACTAGATGCGGGTGGTGGCCTGACCCTGACGTCGTCGGCGATGCGGTGCTGGAAGCCCTGGGGTAGATGACGTATTTCTCCGGCCGGGGGTTGGCCCGCCCATGCCTACCTGACGTCCCGGCGGATCGGCTCAAGCGCTTCTGCTCCCCTGTCGAGCCTGGCCTGCACCCCGCGGATTTGCTCGAGCTGTGGGTCATGGCCCCCCGCCTGAACGGGGACCACAGCTAGCTCCCGTGGGATGTCAACGCGAGGCATCGGCCTAGGGAGATCACCGTCCTCCGGCATGCCGAGATGGTTGCCTTCGGAGGGACCCCCCAGATCGACGTGGAAGCATTCGCGACTTGGGCCGCAGTCCTCGTCGCCGAGGCTACGACTGTTAGAAATATGCCCTAGAGATAATCATAGAGATGAGCATATTTCTTTGTATCCATGATATATATATTGCTTAATTGAATATCCATGGAAGGCACCTTGTATTGATTAGCAATTATGTGAATTGTTTGTGAGATTCTTTACTTATATGGTTATTCTAAATGATGTCCCTAGTCAGAGTCGATGACTAGCACATGTATTAGTTGATGACTACATTTCACAAGTCATGAACATGGAGATGTTAAATTAATAATGTGGGCGCATGTATGACATGAGGCTGGACCGACCCAACGTGAGATATTGTAATATAGTTCTCTTCTTGCAACATGAATATTGTATCCTTAGACCTGAGATTGTCGCATGTTCTCAAGATGTTAATTGACTTACTTAGGGACTATCAAACGCTATCCCGTAACTGGGTAGTTATAAAGGTAGTTTTGGGTTTGTCAGGAAGCATGCTATGAGGCATGGTCAGTCAAGATGGAATTTGTCCCTCTCTTCGTGAGAGAGATATCTCTGGGCCCCTCGAGTGATTGGATCAAGAAATGCATGGCCGTGCTAGGGTTAAGAGTTAACCATTGAAAGGATTCCAATTCACAGTATCGAGAAAGAGAGGTCAGCTTAGAGCCAGACCAAATATCGTGAGACAAAGGGAACAGCATGTACTTAATGTCGCAATGGTTCGTCTGATATGATCTTTACGTACACATAGGAGTTGACATGTCTTGCTAGAGGCCGCTGTCAATTATTGGGCCAAGTAAGAGTACTCGGGCTATGTCTATTTGTACGTGAACCTATAAGGTCACATACTTAAGGGGAAGGAAGCCTAATTCGGATTAGATCCGAAATTAGACTGGGCTTTAGGGTTAATGATGGGCCTCGGCGTCAGAAGCCCACCATAACGCCTATATAATGAGGGGCGGGGGCGCGGTTAAGAGATAACCTAATTCGCCACCTGCAAACCAGCAGCCGCCTCTCGCCCTCGCCAAGCCGCCGTCGCAAACCTAGCAGTTCGGTACGCGGCGCTTCCTCCCTGTACGTGTGGATACCTCGGAGGTGCTGCATCTGGAGCACTTGGACGAACCGTGCGAGGACGTGAAGGACGCCGGCGACTGCACGGCACTGCTCGACGCGTTCGTCTACATCGAGACGTCTTCCGCTGCTCTGCGCGTCTAGTGGTAATTCCATGACCTATAACCGCAGTAGTTCTTGGTGTTATGGGGTTGAAAATTTTGTTTTGCGCTAGTGTAGCATCCCCGTAATCCTACAACGACTACCGTCGGAACAGTCGGAAAGGCAGTAGTCACATGCGGTCTTGAAGTCCCGCATGGCACTGGGGTTGCCAAGTCCAGAGAAATCCCAACAGATGCTGGGCTCGTCGTCTTCCTCGGACCCAGAGGGCCCGTAGGTCGAGACGTCTGTCAACCGGTCCCAGGGCGACCGCATACGAAACCCCAGAGGGTTTGGACTTGCCTCTACGAGAGCACCCGCCAAAGCGAAGCCGCTAGGCGGGTCGAGGCTGAATCCGAAAGACGTGGGATGGGAATCGGTCGATACCTTTTGGTCGACGAGCGGCGATAATGTCATGTCGGGGGCTGACTGCACCGTCGTCTCAGGTATGAGGGTGACGTCCAGCAAGCTTTTCGCGAGCGTGCTGGCGTCATCCGCTTGCTCGGGTTTGGCGTGTCGCGGGGAGACGGCGCTCGTCTTCGTCTCAAGCGCGAAGTCGATACCCGGTGCGCCCCCCGTTGGGGTGCCGGCGCGATCGACTCGCTCGACAGCCGATGAGGCGCTGCCTCCTGCTTGGCCTTGGTTGCCCCGTCTTCCCCTCCGTCGGCGGGGAAGAGGGCAGGATGAGCTCGAAGGTCGTTCTTCCACCACGCGGGGAAGACGTCGTCGATTCCGCCGCCGGCGAGCGGGCTATCGGCCGCCACTGTCGTTGTCGCGCGGCGGTGGAAGGAGTGTCATGTCGTAGCTGCCGTCGAGGGACATGAACTCAAGGCTCCCGAAATGGAGCACCGTCCCGGGTTAGAGAGGTTGCTGGAGACTGCCCATCTAGAGCTTGACGGGAAGCTGTTCGTCAACACGCAGCAGTCCCCTACTTGGCGCGCCAACTGTCGGTGTTCCGAGACCGGGGGGTCCCTGAGCCGACGAGTGAATGTCGCCGCGTGCCCCAGCCTAGATGGGTCGAGCGCGAGGCCGAGCGTGAAGGGGGGAGAGCGAGGCGGCCGGAGACCGGCGTGAGAGAGGTGGGAATCCTGCGGCCTTCGTGTTCGTCCCGCGCCCAGGTCGGGTGCGCTTGCAGTAGGGGGTTACAAGTGTCCACGCGGGAGAGGGAGCGAGCGGCTTCAAGCGAGCGCGTATCTCGACCTCGTCCCCGCGCGGCCAACCCTCTCTAAGAGGGCCCTGGTCCTTCCTTTTATAGGCGTAAGGAGAGGATCCAGGTGTACAATGGGGGTATAGCAGAGTGCTACGTGTCTAGCGGAGGAGAGCTAGCGCCCTAAGTACACGCCGTTGTGGCAGCCGGAGAGATCTTGGCACCCAGCTGGTGTGATGTTGTGGCCGTCGGAGGAGCGATGGAGCCTGGCGGAGGGACAGCTATCGGAGCGGTTGAGTCCTTGCTGATGTCCTCTTGCTTCCGTAAGGGGGCTGAGAGCCGCCGTCGTCACAGAGTATGCGGGGCGCCATCATTGCCTGTCTGGCGGAGCGAGCCAGATGGGACGCCGGTCTTGTTCCCTGCGGCCCGAGTCAGCTCGGGGTAGGGTGATGATGGCGCCTCCTGTTGACGTGGCTGGTCTGCGCCGTAGGTTGGGCGATGTGGAAGCTCCTCCGAAGCCGAGGTCGAGTCTGTCTTCCGTGGCCGAGGTCGAGTCCGAGCCCCCGGGTCGGGCGAGGCGGAGACCGTCGGCTGAGGCCAGGGCGTAGTCCGAGCCCTGGGGTCGGGCGAAGCGGGGTTCGTCGTCTTCCGGGACTTAGCCCGTGTCCGAGCCCTGGGTCGGGCGGAGCGGAGTTCGCCGTCTTCCGGGTCTTAGCACGTGTCCGAGCCCTGGGTCGGGCGGAGCGGAGTTCACCGTCTTCCGGGTCTTAGCCCGTGTCCGAGCCCTGGGTCGGGCGGAGCGGAGTTCGCCGTCTTCCGGGACTTAGCCCGTGTCCGTGCCCTGGGTCGGGGGGAGCGGAGTTCGCCGTCTTCCGGGACTTAGCCCGTGTCCGAGCCCTGGGTCGGGCGGAGCGGAGTTCGCCGTCTTCCGGGTCTTAGCCCGTGTCCGAGCCCTAGGTCGGGCGGAGCGGAGTTCGCCGTCTTCCGGGTCTTAGCCCGTGTCCGAGCCCTGGGTCGGGCGGAGCGGAGTTCGCCGTCTTCCGGGTCTTAGCCCGTGTCCGAGCCTTGGGTCGGGCGGAGCGGAGTTCGCCGTCTTCCGGGACTTAGCCCGTGTCCGAGCCCTGGGTCGGGCGGAGCGGAGTTTCCTATGGAGCCTTCGGCCGGGCCTGACTGCCTGTCAGTCTCACTCTGTCAAGTGGCACCGCAGCCGGAGTGGCGCAGGCGGCGCTGTCCTTCTGTCAGGCCGGTCAGTGGAGCGGCGAAGTGACGGCGGTCACTTTGGCTCTGCCGGCTGGGGGGCGCGCGTCAGGATAAAGGTGTCAGGCCACCTTTGCATTAAATGCTCCTGCGGTTTGATCGGTCGGTGCGGCGATTTGGTCAGGGTTGCTTCTTGGCGAAGACAGGGCCTCGGGCAAGCCGGAAATATGTTCGCCACTGGAGGGGGGCCTCGGGCGAGACGGAAATCCTCCGGGGTCGGCTGCCCTTGTCCGAGGCTAGGCTCGGGCGAGGCGTGATCGAGTCCCTCGAATGGACTGATCCCTGACTTAATCGCACCCATCAGGCCTTTGTAGCTTTATGCTGATGGGGGTTACCAGCTGAGAATTAGGAGCCTTGAGGGTACCCCTAATTATGGTCCCCGACAATATCAATGTGTTATCTTGGCACAATCTATTTTTTCTACATGGGATTCATTGTTGGTGAAGTTTAATTATGGTGTCCCAGTTAATGACTTATGGTGCCGCGTAAAGTCGAAAGTCTCATGTGGCGGCCGACACATGATAGTGCTATTCGGTACGCTGGTATCGAAGTTCTTGGCTATGATCCATTATGGAACCACACCGACATGTTATCTTTTGTAGATCTCTTCCTTGAAACGATTCTGGTGTTGTTTGTCGAAGTGATCAAGCAACATCTATCATTTTTGCTGGATCAAACGGGCATGCCACTTTCATGTGTGGTCTCTTTTCTTTTGATCTTGGTAGTGACTACTCATACAAGTTCCCTTTACGTCTTTTGTGTAAAGGAGTTTGTTCATTCGCTCTCTTATTAATCCATGCATTCCCTCACCAAGTCAGTTCATCTCGCATGAAGAAACAGATGAACAACCTGACCAAATGGATTTCTACCCAAATGCATGACCTTTTGCTAGCAAATGTGAACTCTCAACCCTTGGCTTACCAATGGTACTGAGAGGACCTACTCAATGTCAAAAGTAGTTCAACAAGTTGGTTTTACTAACTTGTAACTGTCCAATGAACAAAGGTTGAGTTTAGAGATCATTTTATCGATTTGCCTGAACTCATTTTGGTTCAACTCATCTTAAGGAAGTACTTTCAAGAATCGAGATTAAGTCGGCCGATAACCACCTACTTATCGCTCTAGTCATGCCTCAATCATCTCACGTGTGCTTTTCCAGCATGTGTGATCAAGTAGATCCATGAATAGTGCTCGATAAAATGGATTGGTTGCGAAGACAGCAGTTACAGATCCCTCCGCTGGTGACTTTTCAAGTCTTTATCATTTTTCTTGGACTTGGATTCTCTGGCTAACACGAGTTAACTGTGATGTTGTTCGACATCCGCCCTCGCCTTATGTGCTATGAATTTACCGTAACCACTTGTTGGTAAACCTCTTTCTGTGTGTTTTACCCAAGAGGTTGCATCTGATTCTGTTTGGGTAAAATCGCGTATTCGCCACTCGCTCAACAGACTCAGATAGTACAGTGTCATCAGAAAAAGCAAAACTGCACATATGGAACTTTATGTGTTCCTTTGGCAGACATCGTCTCTATTGGTGGACATTGCTAAATTAGCCTAAGGCGATACATGTTATGTCCAATAGTGAAACCATATTCTGAGACACTCGCCTTTGCTTGGAACTATCTTATAATTATCGCTGATATGGATGTGGGTTACATACTTCTCTACTCTTAAAAGTCTTTCACTCCGAATCTCGGGACGATATTATTTTAAGGGGGAGGGCTGTAACACGCCAGTTGTTTATATTCCGCTCGACAATGAGTATGGATTTAAGCGCATAATATCAGTGGATAAAACAGATGCTAAATTCTAATTATTTTCTCTATCGCGATTATAATCGCATCTGTTTCATCTGTCGCGAGTTCGATATCGTTTTTATATAACCGAGCTCTTCCTAAATTTTCGTGTTGTTTGGAACATATGTGTTCTGAACATCAGTGCGTCTGGTGATTATTTAAAATTCATCGCTCGCGCGAATACGATTTCGGAAGCCCGACTCATTCAGATGATTTTATGCCGGATAAATTAATTTGAACTTGACAACTAAATGTTGGGGGCAAAATAATTTGTATCGCGCGATGTCTGAGAGAAATCGTGCGCATGAATATGATTCAATTTATCCGTCCGCACGCTGTTTTGACGACGAAAATCGTGTATGCATTAACGGATCTGGTTTCGGCTAATCACGCAGAGCAGATTAAAACACCAAAGCCGAACTTGTTACAATCTGGTCCATTTACATCATGGCTGGAATAGTCACGAAGATTATCTAAACGAAATTTAGTCAGAATCGTAAACCTCAGATGTTCTGTTTCGTGATCCGAGAAAATAATGTGCGTAGTCGTTTGCCGTATCATGCATCGACTCTTTGTTTATCGCTAAAAAAATTGAGATCCGATTGTCATACCAATTTCCCCCAACCATGGAATCAGACGTTTAGACCGCAGATAAATTTATCAGGATTTCGAATCGAATCAAACCTGGTTCAAATTTTATCGCCGGTTTTGTTTGATTCGACCTGTTCATATTTTTTAGACCCAGATTTCATAACCCAAAAATATCTGTGATTTCCGTTAAAAGAAAAAGAAATCTGAAAATATCTCGTATTCCTTCTTATCCCGATGTCGCCCTCCCTGATGATTTTTTTAACTGCTGCTCTGGATAAAATCGCGCCGGATGCTGGTTGTCTTCAACCTGAAGCTGTATCTCTCTCCCTGCGCGTCTGTTCTGCTCGGAGCTCCTTGGGGCCGCGCCCCTCTGCTCGCCGGCAGATGTTCCCAGCGTGTGCGCTCCGCCTCCCTCCCCAGCTTCCTCTGCTCGGAGGTTATTCCCATGGCGCCGTGCCTCTTCCGGCCATGGAGCCCTGTGCACCGCGGAACTTCTTCCGTACTGAGTTCCCATGGCGCCCCAGCCTCCAACCGCCGTGCGTCTGCTCCTGACGTCCCTCTGCTCGCGCGCATCCTACTCCCTGGTCGGCGCGCGGTCTCGAGCCCCATGGCGCCTGGGCGGATCTCCCTCCTCCCTGGAGTTTTTCCCATGGCGCTCATCGGCTGGCCGCCTAGCCCAGTTTTCTGCTGCGCGCGATCCTTCTCAGCTCGTCGGGTTCTTGTTTCTCTCTCCCTGCTGCCGCGTCGCTTCTCCCTTCCCTCCGGCGTAATCCATAGAGCACTAGACGCTAGCGCCCCTTTCTGCTCCAATGCACGGCTCCTTGCCATGGTCTTGTGTGCGCCCTCGGCTCCATAGACCACTGTCGTGCAGCTCTCTGTCGACCCTGTCTCCCCTCGCCGAGGTTCGCTGGTTGCGCTCGTCTCGTTCAGTGCCTCTGCTTTCCATGTGGTCATGTCGTCACTCATCAAGCTTTCGATCGAAGACTTCAATCAGAGACTGTCGTCGTTCCTACAAATATTGAGTCGAGTTAATTATGGTGAGCTGATTCGCTATTTTTACTATTGGTTTTATTATCGTGAAATAAGACGTTTCGTATGCGTATGAAATTTAAGTTAGAAATATCAGTGATGCGAGGTGCGCTTCGATGAGTTTAGTTATCGAGTATGTTCAAACTAGTTCTATTTTGCAGAGTATAGTATTTCAGTGACGCGTAGGTTAAGTTTAGTATTTTTAGCAATTATCGATAAGTCTGTCGATACTAATTGTGTTCAGTGCGCGTAAGATGAAATCGATGTCCGGCGCTAGTAGTTAGTATAATCTATGTTTGTGATCGATAATGTTGGAGTCGGATATTGATTAGTTAGATTGATAGCTATGAATAAATAGTTTTTATCTTGTTTTCGGTTGTCCAAATTAATTGGAAGCGAACAGCATTATTTGGTTCGCTTCAGTTGAAATAAAAAAAGACTACTTAGTGGGCATGGTTCTTTAGTATTTTAAATCTTTAGGATTTAAGTGGTTTACAAAATTTAGTAATATGCTTCCTTACTCTAAATTGTTGGTATTCAAAAATAGTGAATAGAAATGTGACGAGTCATTTGATACTAGGTGTTTAATTCGATGTCGTGTAGCAATATTTAATCTTGTACTATTCTTGTTTATATGCATTCATGTGCATTATGCAAATCATTTAGGTACGTTGATTAACCACGTGATGCGGATAACCTGAGCCGAGTCGACCCCAAGATGACGTAACGGGTGGACTACTCCGCATGGTGATGCTGATGGACTAAGCAAGTATCGGAACAAAGGGTGGTCGTCAAGTGGTCGCCACCTAACAAACACTAACCTAGTGTTTATTCCAGGCAAGCCTCGGTGCATTTACCCCTTCCTTGTGTTTTTAAAAAGATTTTTATACACTTTAATTCTAGTGAAATGTGCATTAAGTTTATAGGAGTTGCTTGGAAACCCTTTGATGTATTGCCTACCTTGATATCCATACCTGTATAGGTACTTCTGGTGAAGTATCAAAATATGATTTACAAAAAAATGCTTAGCCCTGCTTATAGGCAGATAGAGTTTGTCCTTTGCACTTATGCCTAGCTCAGGTTTATCTTGAGGAAGGATGATGTAACGCCCTGAATTTGGGGGTAGAATTTTTTCTTCTTTTCTCTCACCAAATTCGGGCGTTACTCTCTTTTCTCTTCCCGTTCCGCTCCCTCTTCCCGATTTCAAACCAGTATAGTGACAGGTGTCCGTGTCGTGTATGAACAAAACCTAAGTGTCATGGGTGTTGCATCATGCCGAAGCACATTTCCTTGTCTGATGTTGCGTGTTCGTCTCGTTCCATCTCGGTTTTCGGTTCGCGATTGGAGCCCGTTTGAGAGTCGTGCGTGTCGTAGGTTTCGATCTGCGAAGTGGCTCGGTCCAACCCAACCCAACCTAGCCCAGCCCGGCCCGGCCCTGCGCGCCCCTGGCGCCCCACACCCCCCATGCGCCCCCTCCTCTACTCTCTCTCTCATTTGGATTTCCCGCGCAGCAACCTCCCTCTCCCTCTCCCACCTCCCTCTCCCCATGGTGCCCTAGGGTTTGGAGTCGAGATCGCTAGAATTTGGATCCTCGGAGGTGAGTTTTCCGCTCCCCTTCCCTTTTCTCTCTCCCTCCCCCTCCCCCTCCCCTTTCTTTTTTTCTTTTCTTTTTCTTTTCCCTGGTCGCGCCGCGCCGCCCTCGGCTCGCGCGCCCCCGCGTCGCCTCGGCTCGCGCGCCCGCGCCCTCCCCGTCCCGCGCGCCGGCGAGCCCGGCCGCACCCTCCCCATCCCGCACGCCGGCGAGCCCGGCCGCGCCCTCCCCGTCCCGCGCCCCGGCGAACCCGCTCCTGCCCCCTTCCCCACGCTCCCCCGCGCCCGGCGAGCCCCTCCCCCGGCCGCGCCCGCCCGGCCGCGTCATGCGCCCCGTGCCCCGCGCCCTCGGTCGTGCCCCTGCCCACGCCCGTGTCCCGGCGACTCGCGTCCCGCGAGCCTGCGCAGTTTGCGTGCCCTCGGCACGCGTAGCGCGCCCTCGCGCGTGCGACCGTAGTCACACTGCGCTTAACCCCGTTTTAATCGATGCTAAATTGTGTAGTCGACGTGCTGCGTCACGCGCTTCGTCGCGCGACGATTCTTTTAGTTTATATTTATTAAAGTGTTATGTCGCGCGACGATCTATTTTAATTTCAGGTTGTTTAAGGTGCGATGTCGCGCGTCCAGACGCGCGACGTTCCACTTTAAACTCAGCTCTGTTGACGTATGTCGTCGTGTGCTTCGTCGCGCAATGCTTAACGTCTCTTTATAATTAGTGCAAGTGTCTCGTTGTGCGCTCTGTCGCGCAGCGAGTCGTTTACTTCTTAATGCAATCTAAATATCGTGTCGTACGTCTCGACGTGCGGCCACCCCCTTTCATTCATTTTCAATTGTTTATAATGATTAAATGTGGAACTTGACTTACTTTATGCCAAACGTAGTGTCCAAATTAATTCCCTTCTATTGAGCGAGTGGTTTAATTCATAATAATGTAACTTGATCGTTTCTCGACTGTCTTTTCCTCTTTCTCTCTTAACCGTAATTACGAGCCCGCGTGGAACGTCTGTTTACTTACTGCATTCTATTGTATGGTGTACTGTTCTTTTGTATTAAATATGTGGATGTATGTATGTTTGCGCTCGCATAGAGAACGATCCGGTCGGAGAACCCAAAGAACTCGCAGGAGAAGCCCCTGAGCAGCAGTCGGTTGGTGGAGGCAAGTGTTCCTTGATCTATCTTTGTCCTATACATTCTTTAATTCACCTCCCGCATTACACATTTATACCTAAGGATCGACTAGCTTTTGTTATCCATGTCCTTGTTTACCTATTTGGGTCGGATTATTATTGCTTAGTCTTATGCTATTGCTCAACTCTAATCAATGAACATGATGAGAATTATCAAGGATACACTATTTTCCCCTCTTTTATTATGATGTTATACTTGTGACCTTCAAGGGGGCTCGAGCGGTTTCTCGAGTGCCTCTCCGTAAGGACCTGTTCGTTGGATGACCGCCCGAGAAAATAGTGCAACCATGAGGGTGGAGTGGGACGCCCTTAGCTGAGTAATTAGAGGAACCAGAGTGTAGTTCGCTTAGCCGTTGTGCCGTCAATGGGGCTCGATGTATGCGGCTCGCTCTGCCAAGGTTGATTTGTCCCTTGGGAGGAGTGTGGTACATTTAGGAAACCTAACGGGCGGCTACAGCCCCGGGGAATCTTTGTAAAGGCTACATAGTGATACCCTGCTGGGTCACCTTGGTAGTGATCAATGGAGAGTCATGATCTCCGGGCAGAAAGGGAAATCACAGCTTGTGGGTAAAGTGCACAACCTCTACAGAGTGTTATGAAACTGATATATCAGTCGTGCTCGCGGTTATGAGCGGCCAAGGGAGCTCCAGTGATTAGTGGTACTTGATCAGAGATGTTCGGATTTGCAGGTGGCAATGAGATCGATGGTTTTTGGTATTGACTATGGTAATGGTAAGTGGTATTCTTTCCGTTTGGAAAGAGTACATTTGAGTTAATAACGTGGGTTAATTCTAAAACTTGGCTTTCTCTACTAGTAATAACAATCTGACCAACTAAAAGCAACTGCTTGACTTAACCCCACATAAAGCTAGTCCACTACAGCCAAATAGGATATTTGCTGAGTATGTTGATGTGTACTCACCCTTGCTCTACACACCAAACCCCCTCCCCCAGGTTGTCTGCATTGCAACAACTGCTCAGGAGAAGATGAAGCCGTGGAAGGAGACTTCCAGGAGTTCCAAGACTACGACGAGTTCTAGGTGTGGGTTAGCGGCAACCCCCAGTCGGCTGCCTGTGAAGGCCGCGTTTATCTATGTTTCTTTTTCGCACTTTTATTTATTGTAAAGACTATGTGGATGTCTCAGACATATGATGTAATCGACTATTATTTCCCTTTTAATACTATTTGAGCATTGTGTGATGATGTCCATGTTATGTAACTGCTGTGTACGTGAATTGCTGATCCTGGCACGTACATGGTTCGCATTCGGTTTGCCTTCTAAAAACCGGGTGTGACATAGGTGGTATCAAAGCTGTGCTGACTGTAGGACCGCAAACCTAGAGTAGAATGGTCGTTCTAAGGATTATAGACCGCTGTCCCTGCCTTGACTTTGGCATCCCTTCAAAAGTTGGTCATATCGACCAAAACTATGTTCTACTATATATTATACCTTGCTGAAAATTGTGTTTTATTCTAATCCTTCATTTATTTATGGTTCATTACTTGCTGGTCATACTAGTTCTGTTCTCACTCTTTTGCTTGCGGTGTCTTTTGTAGATGGCTCGTCTTAGACACACCGCACGGAAGTCTGTCATCCCCTTCTTACCCTCTCGTCTCGCAGAGCGTCCGCTTCGCCGTCCCGTGGCTGGTTAGTCTAGCCACTTGGAGAGGCTGCATCATCGTCTGCATGAAGAGCAGGAGCGTCGACGACAGGAGCAGGAGCAGCAGGGCTCTTCTTTCTCGCTCCAGTAGGAGATAGAGTCTGTGAGGAGCTGCTCCCCTGTGCTTCCCCTGGAGGCGCCCCCTGCACCACCACTGAGCGCCCTAGTCCCTGGAGTAGCTACTGGAAGAGACCTAGACGACGGAGGTGGCGACGACAGCTCGAGCCACGACACCGACTTTTCTGCTGACCAGGAGCCGGAAGGATGGGTTGCTCGATCCATCACTCGCGACGCTGCTCGCGGGTGTCACTTCCACGATGCGCTCGACACCTTGCTACGTCGGGCACTTGACCGGCGTACTTAGTCTATCGAGTATCGCTGTGTGGTCTACCAGCATAGTCGCGGGGTCTACCCAGACCACTAGGAGGCGACCTGCTTGGTGCGCCGTCCAGAGAATAGTCTCCGGGGTGCGGAGGTCTGCTCAGAGCACTATTCTATCTCTGAGCGGGACTCAGCTGAGGCGGCCATGCAAGATGCCGCATGGCGTGCACTTTCGCACTACTGCTCGGTTCTCGGCGGGGTAGCCGACGGTCTCAACCTGAAGTATTACCCCCGCTGTCCATCTGGCAGCACAGGAGGCGTGATTGTCTCACCTGTTGGTGAGGACAATCCTAGGTTGAGCAGCACAGTCAACCTAGCCGCCGTGTTAAACACAGAGCTGGACCATGCGCTAGACGAGCTGAGTAGGGCTCGTGCTGAGATCGCCCTGCTGCGGGCTGAGCGCGCGGAACGTCGTCACCTAGACGATGGTTCCCCCGCTCCCGTCGGGACTCAGCACCCGTACCGCTCACCTCGGCGTGGACACCAGTCTTATGGCAACCTCGACTGCAAGACCAAGATAAATTTAGAACCATAGATCGTTAGAGTCGGATCTTGTAATTAATACGAAATATATACATAGAAGCTACAGTCTTAGCATTAGTCTCGCTTTTAGTTAGTCTTAGTTAGACAGGTTAGTTTGCTATATCCTGTGCATTTATGTTTGTCATGATGAACTATGTTTGATCTAGATCTTTGTAATGACAGTCACCAGGATGTGGGTATCCCCTGCATTTTGGTTTATCTGTTATATATTAATGAAGTTAGTTATCTAGTTGGGAAGCCTTTTATTCCACTTTCCTCTTTATCTCAGGAGCTGTGTTGGTCTGTGTTGGAGATCAGTGAAGATGCTCATCTGCTCAGTGTTGTGGAGAATTCTATACTCTTTTCTTATGCTACAAGATTTGCCAGGTCAGTGCTGATGTGTGGTTGCGTTCTGCAAATGTCAGAAAACAGGCGCAGAGGAGGAAGGCGTGCTCAGCAGGAGCGGCCAGCTCAGCAGGATGAGGCACCCCAGCAATAGCACCTGCCGCCCCCGTCCCCGATGTCCATCGAGCAGATGTTCCTGATGCAGACTCAGGCAGTCCAAACCATTGGTCAGACTCTGGCCGCCATTCAGCAGCAGCAGCAGCAGCTCCCACCTCAGCCTCAGATGCCTCAGATGCCCAGGGACAAGCGTGCTGAATTCATGAGAGGTCATCCCCCAACGTTTGCTCACTCTTCTGACCCCATGGATGTTGAAGACTGGCTGCGCACTGTGGAGCGAGAGTTGCATACCGCTCAGTGCGATGACAGGGAGAAAGTTTTGTATGGTCCCCGTATGTTGAGAGGAGCAGCTTAGTCATGGTGGGAGTCTTATCTCGCCACCCATGCCAACCCCGACACCATCACCTGGGAAGAGTTTAGATGTAGCTTTCGTCAGTACCATGTGCCTGCAGGTCTGATGACAGTGAAGAAGGAGGAGTTCCTGGCCCTCAAGCAAGGGTCATCGTCTGTTAGTAAGTACCGGGACAGGTTTCTGCAGTTGTCTCGCTATGCTCCTGAAGATGTCAACACCGACGCCAAGCAACAGTATCGTTTCCTGAGAGGCTTGGTTGACCCTCTGCAGTATCAACTGATGAATCATACCTTCCCGACATTCTAGCACCTGATTGACAGAGCAATCATGACAGAGAGGAAGCGTAAAGAGATGGAGGATCGCAAGCGCAAGATCAGTGGACCCCAGCCTGGAAGCAGCAATCGCCCTCGTTTCTCAGGCAATCAACCTCAGCAGTTCAGGCAGAAACAACATCCACCTCAGCAGCAGCAGTTCCAAAGGCAGTATCCTCAGCACCAGTATCAGAATCGTCAGAATAATCAGTCAGGAGGTCAGTTCTAGAGGCAGAATCAGCAGGCACCTCGTCTTCCTGCCCCAGCAAACCAGTAGAACAGTCAGGCAGCACCAGCTCAGGTTGGAAACAGAGCATGTTTCCACTGTGGAGAGCAAGGCCATTGGGTGATGTAATGTCCGAAGAAGGCAACCCAGCAGCAGTCAGGTCCCAATGCCCCAACAAAGCAGAATGTGTCTCAGCCTGGAGCAGGCAACCGCTCTCAGCCGCGCTATAATCATGGGAGACTGAACCACTTGGAGGCTGAAGCAGTTCAGGAGACCCCCGGCATGATAGTAGGTATGTTCCCAGTCGACTCCCATATTGCAAAAGTGTTATTTGATACTGGAGCAACGCATTCATTCATTACTGCATCATGGGTAGAAGCACATAATCTTCCAATTACTACCATGTCAACCCCCATTCAAATTTACTCAGCCGGTGGTAGAATTCGAGCCGATAGCATTTGTTTGAATGTAAGTGTGGAAATAAGGGGGATAGCTTTTCCCGCTAACCTTATAGTAATGGGTACTCAGGGAATAGATGTCATCCTAGGGATGAATTGGCTAGATAAGTATCAAGCAGTTATCAGTTGTGATAAGAGGACAATCAAGTTGGTGTCCCCACTAGGAGAGGAAGTGGTGACAGAGTTAGTCCCGCCTGAACCGAAGAAAGGAAGTTGTTATCAGATGGCTGTCGATAGCAGTGAAGCAGACCCAACTGAGAGTATCAAGGTTGTGTCTGAGTTCCCAGATGTGTTTCCAAAGGACCTACCAGGTATACCACCAGAGCGGAAAGTTGAGTTTGCCATAGAGCTTCTTCCTGGAACCGCCCCTATATTTAAGAGAGCTTACAGAATATCTGGACCAGAGTTGGTTTAACTTAAGAAGCAGATCGATGAGTTGTCAGAGAAAGGTTACATCCGGCCAAGCACCTCGCCTTGGGCCGCCCCTGTCCTATTTGTGGAAAAGAAAGATGGCACCAGAAGGATGTGTATCGATTATCGAGCTCTGAATGAGGTCACAATCAAGAACAAGTACCCTTTGCCCAGAATAGAAGATCTGTTCGACTAGTTGAGAGGAGCCAGCGTGTTCTCCAAGATAGATCTGAGGTCAGGTTATCATCAGCTCAGGATTCGACCTTCAGACATTCCGAAGACGGCATTCATTACCAAGTATGGGTTGTATGAGTTCACAGTGATGTCTTTCGGTCTAACCAATGCACCGGCCTTCTTTATGAACTTAATGAACAGTGTATTCATGGACTATCTTGATAAGTTTGTGGTGGTATTTATCGATGACATTCTGATATATTGTCAAAGCGAAGAAGAGCATGCGGATCATTTGAGGATGGTATTGCAGAGATTGCGAGAGCACCAGCTGTATGCAAAGTTGAGCAAGTGTGAGTTCTGGATCAGTGAAGTCCTGTTCTTGGGTCACATAATCAACAAAGAAGGATTGGCTGTGGATCCAAAGAAAGTGGCAGACATTCTGAACTGGAAAGCGCCAACAGATGCTCGAGGAATCAAGAGCTTTATTGGAATGGCCGGATATTATCGGCGATTCATTGAAGGGTTTTCGAAGATTGCGAAACCAATGACAGCGTTGCTAGGCAACAAGGTCGAGTTTAAGTGGACCCAGAAATGTCAAGAGGCCTTCGAAGCGCTGAAAGAGAAGTTGACTATGGCGCCTGTCTTAGTCTTGCCTGATGTGCACAAGCCCTTCTGGGTGTATTGCGATGCTTGTTACACGGGTTTGGGATGTGTGTTCATGCAAGAGGGAAGAGTTGTGTCTTACTCGTCCCGACAGCTGAAGGTTCATGAGAAGAATTAACCAATCCATGACCTAGAGTTGGCAGCAGTGGTTCACGCATTGAAGACATGGAGGCACTATCTGTATGGGCAGAAATGTGATGTTTACATAGACCACAAGAGGCTGAGGTACATATTCACTCAGTCAGAGCTGAATATGAGGCAAAGAAGATGGTTAGAGTTGATCAAAGACTATGAGTTGGAGATTCACTACCACCCAGGCAAAGCGAATGTAGTGGCAGATGCTCTGAGCAGGAAGAGTCAAGTCAATCTGATGGTCGCTCGTCCGATGCCCTATGAGTTGGCCAAAGAGTTTGACAGGTTGAGTCTCAGATTTCTGAATAATTTGCGAGGAGTCACAATTGAGTTGGAACCTACCCTGGAGCGGGAAATCAAAGAAGCGCAGAAGAATAATGAGAAGATCAGTGAGATCCGGCGACTGATTCTAGACGGTAGAGGCAAAGATTTTCGGGAAGATGCAGAAGGTGTGGTATGGTTCAAAGACCGCTTATGTGTTCCCAATGTCCAATCTATTCGGGAGTTGATCCTCAAGGAAGCTCATGAGACAGCTTATTCGATTCACCCCGGAAGTGAGAAGATGTATCAGGATCTGAAGAAGAAATTCTGGTGGTACGGAATGAAGAGGGAAATCGCAGAGCATGTGGCTATGTGTGATAGTTGTCGGCGGATCAAGGCAGAGCACCAGAGACCAGCTGGATTGTTGCAACCGTTGCAAATTCCTCAATGGAAATGGGATGAAATCGGTATGGATTTCATAGTCGGATTGCCTCGCACTCGAGCCGGCTACGATTCCATTTGGGTAGTGGTGGACCGCTTAACCAAGTCAGCCCACTTCATACCTGTCAAGACCAACTACAGCAGTGCAGTATTGGCAGAATTGTACATGTCTCAGATCGTTTTTCTTCATGGTGTGCCAAAGAAGATAGTGTCAGACAGAGGAACGCAGTTCACCTCTCATTTCTGGCAGCAGTTGCATGAAGTCTTGGGCACACATCTGAATTTCAGTTCAGCTTATCATCCGCAGACAGATGGTCAGACTGAAAGAACCAATCAAATCCTTGAAGACATGTTGAGAGCCTGTGCGTTGCAAGACCAGTCCGGATGGGACAAGAAGTTGCCTTATGCAGAGTTCTCCTATAACAACAGTTACCAGGCCTGCTTGAAGATGTCACCATTTCAGGCGCTCTATGGGAGGAGTTGTAGAACTCCGTTGCAATGGGATCAGCCTGGAGAAAAGCAAGTGTTCGGGCCAGACATTCTGCTTGAAGCCGAAGAGAACATCAAGATGGTTCGAGAGAATTTGAAGATAGCGCAATCAAGACAACGAAGCTATGCAGACACAAGAAGAAGAGAGCTGAGTTTCGAAGTTGGAGATTTTGTCTATCTGAAAGTGTCACCGATCAGAGGAGTCAGAAGATTCAGAGTCAAAGGCAAGCTAGCACCCCGCTACATTGGTCCGTATCAGATTCTCGCAAAGCGTGGAGAAGTGGCCTATCAGCTCAGTTTGCCAGAAGGCTTGTCCGCAGTGCATGATGTCTTTCATGTGTCTCAGTTGAAGAAGTGTTTGCGTGTGCCAGAAGAGCAGTTGTCAGTGGAAGGTCTGGGGGTCCAAGAGGACTTGACCTACACAGAGAAACCAACGCAAATCCTTGAGACCGCAGACAGAGTCACCCGAAGGAAGACCATCAGAATGTGCAAAGTCAGATGGAGTCATCACTCTGAGGAAGAAGCAACCTGGGAGCGCGAAGATGATCTGATGGCTAAATACCCTGAGCTCTTTGCTAGCCAACCCTGAATCTCGAGGGCGAGATTCTTTTAAGGGGGATAGGTTTGTAACGTCCTGAATTTGGGGGTAGAATTTTTTCTTCTTTTCTCTCACCAAATTCGGGCGTTACTCTCTTTTCTCTTCCCGTTCCGCTCCCTCTTCCCGATTTCAAACCAGTATAGTGACAGGTGTCCGTGTCGTGTATGAACAAAACCTAAGTGTCATGGGTGTTGCATCATGCCGAAGCACATTTCCTTGTCTGATGTTGCGTGTTCGACTCGTTCCGTCTTGGTTTTCGGTTCGCGATTGGAGCCCGTTTGAGAGTCGTGCGTGTCGTAGGTTTCGATCCGCGAAGTGGCTCGGCCCAACCCAACCCAACCCAGCCCAGCCCGGCCCTGCGCGCCCCTGGCGCCCCACACCCCCCATGCGCCCCCTCCTCTCCTCTCTCTCATTTGAATTTCCCGCGCAGCAACCTCCCTCTCCCTCTCCCACCTCCCTCTCCCCGTGGTGCCCTAGGGTTTGGAGTCGAGATCGCCGTAATTTGGATCCTCAGAGGTGAGTTTTCCCCTCCCCTTCCCTTTTCTCTCTCCCTCCCCCTCCCCTTTCTTTTTTTCTTTTCTTTTTCTTTCCCCTGGTCGCGCCGCGCTGCCCTCGGCTCGCGCGTCCCCGCTTCGCCTCGGCTCGCGCGCCCGCGCCCTCCCCATCCCGCGCGTCGGCGAGCCCGGCCGCGCCCTCCCCGTCCCGCGCCCCGGCGAACCCGCCCCTGCCCCCTTCCTCGCGCTCACCCATGCCCAGCGAGCCCCTCCCTCGGCCGCGCCCGCCCGGCCGCGTCACGTGTCTCGTGCCCCGCGCCCTCGGTCATGCCCCTGCCCGCACCCATGTCCCGGCGACTCGTGTCCCGCGCGCCTACGCAGTTCGTGTGCCCTCGGCACGCGTAGCGCGCCCTCGCGCGTGCGACCGTAGTCTCACTGCGCTTAACCCCGTTTTAATCGATGCTAAATTGTGTAGTCGACGTGCTGCGTCACGCGCTTCGTCGCGCGATGATTCTTTTAGTTTATATTTATTGAAGTGTTATGTCGCGCGCTTCGTCGCGCGATGATCTATTTTAATTTCAGGTTGTTTAAGGTGCGATGTCGCGCGTCCAGACGCGCGACGTTCCACTTTAAACTCAGCTCTATTGACGTATGTCGTCGTGCGATGCTTAACGTCTCTTTATAATTAGTGCAAGTGTCTCGTTGTGCGCTCTATCGCGCAGCGAGTCGTTTACTTCTTAATGCAATCTAAATATCGTGTTGTACGTCTCGATGTGCGGCCACCCCCTTTCATTCATCTTCAATTGTTTATAATGATTAAATGTGGAACTTGACTTACTTTATGCCAAACGTAGTGTCCAAATTAATTCCCTTCTATTGAGCGAGTGGTTTAATTCATAATAATGTAACGTGATCGTTTCTCGACTGTCTTTTCCTCTTTCTCTCTTAACCGTAATTGCGAGCCCGCGTGGAACGTCTGTTTACTTACTGCATTCTATTGTATGGTGTACTGTTCTTTTGTATTAAATATGTGGATGTATGTATGTTTGCGCTCGCATAGAGAACGATCCGGTCGGAGCACCCGAAGAACTCGCAGGAGAAGCCCCTGAGCAGCAGTCGGTTGGTGGAGGCAAGTGTCCCTTGACCTATCTTTGTCCTATACATTCTTTAATTTACCTCCCGCATTACACATTTATACCTAAGGATCGACTAGCTTTTGTTATCCATGTCCTTGTTTACCTATTTGGGTCGGATTATTATTGCTTAGTCTTATGCTATTGCTCAACTCTAATCAATGAACATGATGAGAATTATCAAGGATACGCTGTTTTCCCTTCTTTTATTATGATGTTATACTTGTGACCTTCAAGGGGGCTCGAGCGGTTTCTCAAGTGCCTCTCCGTAAGGACCTGTTCGTTGGATGACCGCCCGAGAAAATAGTGCAACCATGAGGGTGGAGTGGGACGCCCTTAGCTGAGTAATTAGAGGAACCGGAGTGTAGTTCGCTTAGCCGTTGTGCCGTCAATGGGGCTCGATGTATGCGGCTCGCTCTGCCAAGGTTGATTTGTCCCTTGGGAGGAGTGTGGTACATTTAGGAAACCTAACGGGCGGCTACAGCCCCGGGGAATCTTTGTAAAGGCTACATAGTGATACCCTGCTGGGTCACCTTGGTAGTGATCAATGGAGAGTCATGATCTCCGGGCAGAAAGGGAAATCACAGCTTGTGGGTAAAGTGCACAACCTCTACAGAGTGTTATGAAACTGATATATCAGTCGTGCTCGCGGTTATGAGCGGCCAAGGGAGCTCCAGTGATTAGTGGTACTTGATCAGAGATGTTCGGATTTGCAGGTGGCAATGAGATCGATGGTTTTTGGTATTGACTATGGCAATGGTAAGTGGTATTCTTTCCGTTTGGAAAGAGTACGTTTGGGTTAATAACGTGGGTTAATTCTAAAACTTGGCTTTCTCTACTAGTAATAACAATCTGACCAACTAAAAGCAACTGCTTGACTTAACCCCGCATAAAGCTAGTCCACTACAGCCAAACAGGATACTTGCTGAGTATGTTGATGTGTACTCACCCTTGCTCTACACACCAAACCCCCCCCCCCCAGGTTGTCCGCATTGCAACCACTGCTCAAGAGAAGATGAAGCCGTGGAAGGAGACTTCCAGGAGTTCCAAGACTACGACGAGTTCTAGGTGTGGGTTAGCGGCAACCCCCAGTCGGCTGCCTGTGAAGGCCGCGTTTATCTACGTTTCTTTTCCGCACTTTGATTTATTGTAAAGACTATGTGGATGTCTCAGACATATGATGTAATCGACTATTATTTCCCTTTTAATACTATTTAAGCACTGTGTGATGATGTCCATGTTATGTAACTGCTGTGTACGTGAATTGCTGATCCTGGCACGTACATGGTTCACATTGGGTTTGCCTTCTAAAAACCGGGTGTGACAGATGACCTCTACCTGCAAGAATATTTTTATTGGGAGCACGGTGGGATCTTACTGCAAAGTTCCCTATAATGCTCTTTTCATCCTAAGGAACACAAACAATCCTAAGGGTGGAAGTACTTAAATCGGGACTTGGGCTAGGAATAGGTGATGTTCCGTGCGGGTCAATTAAGGATTGGATGCGTATGTAGGCCTGTATGATCAGGGACTATCTTAACTGGCCACATGCCCTGGATATGAGACAGGGTAAGCTTGAACCTGGCTATTTCATACGTGAAAAGACAACCACGCACTGGGCGTGGGAGATGGTGGGAGTAGCGTGTACCCTCCTGGCTAGAGGCTGGATGGAGGAGTACTGTGCTCCCGGGTAGCGCGGACCGGTTCACGTTGTGGAGGATCTATGAGAACGGTTGACATATGCAAGGGTTAAGTGCTACATATGTCGTGTGGTTAGAGATCCTTGGCTGAGTAAATCGATTCGGATCGCCGTTATATCCTCGGAGAGTGGACACTTGATCTTCGACCTACAACCTAAGTCAGGATGTGAACATTATGAATAAAAATGATGTTGTACTGATGAGATGGTGAAATTAGACTAGATGCAACTAGAGTCTATTAATACTTAATCTGGCGTTAAAATATTGAAAGTAAGGACTCACTTTAGTAAGCTATTTCTGCAAAAATATCTAATTTGATTCTTGCTAAAGCCTTTTCCTTGATTCCCAAATCCAGCATATCCTTGAGAGTCTTTTCTTTAGTCGGGTAAGTCTTGCTGAGTAATTCCATACTCAGGGTTTTATCCCCTATTGTTTTTCAGGTTATAGTTTTGTGCTGCTGATGATGGTGTTAAGTGCCGGTGGGCTCGGCCTTCTTATAAGTCTAAGTAACCCTTCTATACTTCTTACTGAGGATGGTCACTTGAGCTAGCATATATTTCAAAATTATAAATAATTTATAACATTTCAAAGTTTATTTCTTTGAATCACTATTGTAATCACTCTGATAAACATAAAGTAAACTTGATGTAACTTGTAGAATTTGGTAATAAAATTTCCGCTGCAAAAATGATGGTGTGCGTGATTTGTGTTACTTAATCTCGCGATCTTGGTTGTAAGTGGTTTATCCAGGGTCCTTGGGACACTCGGACAGATCCTTTTAAGTTACCTGGTGCCGTCTGAGGTCTTCGAGACGAGGACAGGTGCATGTGGGCCTGATAACTTGGGAGGTTCTACGACAGGTGGCGAGGCGCACATGGGGCGGGAATGAGACTCCGACGAGAGCTCCACCGACTCCTCCTCCGACGAGGACGCCACAAACATCGCCATCAACAAAGGCCTCCTCTTCCCCAACGTTGGCCACAAGTGTCTCATGGCTAAGGACGACAAGAAGAAGAAAGTACAATATAGAGATACCCCAAATACACTACATCTGATGATGAGGGTAACTCTAGTGATGATAATGATGATTTAATTTCTCTCTTTGCCAACCTTACCATGGATCAAAAGAAAAAATTAAATGAATTAATGGTAACCATTAACGAGAAGGATGATCTCTTGGAATGCCAAGAGGACTTACTCGTTAAGAAAAATAAAAAAATTATTAAGTTGAAAAATGCTTATGCTCTAGAAGTAGAAAAACGTGAAAACTTATCTAAGGAGCTTATTAAGTTGTAATGATTCAATTTTCTGTCTTAGAGATGAGAAATGCTAGTTTAAATGCTAAGATAGAAAAATTGAATGTTTGCAAACCATCTACATCTACTGTTGAACATGTCACTATTTGCACTAGATGTAGAGTTGTTAATATTGAAGCTATTGATGATCACCTTGCCATGATTAAAAAACAAAATGATCACATAGCTACATTAAATGCTAAAATTGCCGAGCATGAATTAGAAATAAAAAGTTTAAATTTGCTTGAAGTATGCTTTATAATGGGAGACGCCCGGGCATTAAGGATGGTATTGGCTTCCAACAAGGGAGCCAAAGCAACACCAAACATAATACCCCCAAGAAACTATCTAATTTTGTTAAGGGTAAGGCTCCCATGGTTCAGGATAGAGAAGGTTACATTTTATATACTAAGAACTATCCTGAGCACAAAATTAGGAAAATCCATGCTAGAAAACCTCATACCGTTTCTCATCATGCTTATTTGTATAGTAATGAGGCATCTAGCTCTAGGCATTCCACTCATATCAAAATGCCTAAAAAGAAAATTGTCACTACATCAAATGAGTATAACATTTCATTTAAAACTTTTGATACATCTTATGTGCTTGCTAACAAATCAGGCAAAGTAGTTGTCAAATATGTTGGGGGCAAACACAAGAGTCCAAAGACTTGTGTTTGGGTACCCAATGTGCTTGTTTCTAATGTGAAAGGACCCAAGACCGTTTGGGTAACTAAGAACAAGGCCTAAATTTGTTTTGTAGGTTTATGCATCCGGTGGATGAAGTTGGATAATCGATAGCGGGTGCACAAACCACATGACAGGGGAGAAAAGAATGTTCTCATATGAGAAAAATGAAGATCCCCAAATAGCTATCATATTCGGGGATGGAAATCAAGGTTTGGTCAAAGGTTTGGATAAAATCGCTATATCCCCTGACATTCCATTTCTAATGTTTTTCTCGTAGATTTTTTAGATTGCAATTTGCTTTCTGTTTCTCAATTATGTAAAATAGGCTATAACTGTCTTTTTATTGATATTGGTGTTACTGTCTTTAGAAGAAGTGATGATTCAATAGCATTTAAGGGAGTGTTAGATGGTCAGCTATATTTAGTTGATTTTAATGATAACAAGGCTGAACTAGACACTTGCTTAATTGCTAAGACTAATATGGGCTAGCTCTGGCATCGCCGACTTGCCCATGTTGGGATGAAGAATCTTCACAAGCTTCTAAAGGGAGAACACATTTTAGGACTAACAAATGTTCATTTTGAGAAAGACAGGATTTGTAGCGCATGCCAAGCAGGAAAGCAAGTTGGAGTTCATCATCCACACAAGAACATCATGACAACTGACAGGCCGCTTGAGCTACTCCACATGGATCTATTCGGCCCGATAGCTTACATAAGCATCGGCGGGAGTAAGTACTATCTTGTTATTGTGGATGATTATTCTCGCTTCACTTAGGCATTCTTTTTGCAGGAAAAATCTCAAACCCAAGAGACCTTAAAGAGATTCTTAAGATGAGCTCAAAATGAGTTCGGATTGAGAATCAAAAAGATTAGAAGTGACAATGGAACGGAGTTCAAGAACTCTCAAATTGAAGGATTTCTTGAGGAGGAGGGCATCAAGCATGAGTTCTCTTCTCCCTACACACCTCAACAAAATGGTGTATTGGAGAGGAAGAATAGAACTCTTCTAGATATGGCAAGGACCATGCTTAATGAGTACAAGACACCGGATCGGTTTTGGGTGGAGGCGATTAACACCGCTTACTACTCCATCAACCGACTCTATCTCCGCCGAATCCTCAAGAAGACATCATATGAACTCCTCACCGGTAAAAAGCCCAATGTTTCTTACTTTAGAGTTTGTGGGAGCAAATGCTTTATTCTTATTAAAAGAGGTAGAAATTCTAAATTTGCTCCTAAAGCAGTAGAAGGTTTTTTACTTGGTTATGACTCAAACACAAAGGCATATAGAGTCTTCAACAAGTCCACTAGATTAGTTGAAGTTTCTTGTGACATTGTGTTTGATGAGACTAATGGCTCCCAAGTGGAGCAAGTTGATCTTGATGAATTAGATGATGCAGAGGCTCCGTGCGTCGCACTAAAGAACATGTCCATCGGGGATGTGTTTCCAAAAGAATCTGAAGAGCCTCTACAAACACAAGATCAACCATCATCTTCAATACAAGCATCTCCACCTACTCAAGAAGAGGACATAGCTCAAGAAGAAGAGAATGAATACCAAGACGATGAGCCACCTCAAGAGGAGGACATTGATCGAGGGGAAGATGATCAAGAAATTCAGGATCAAAGACCGCCACACCCAAGAGTCCACTAAGCAATTCAAAGAGATCACCCCATCAACTCCATACTTGGTGACATTCATAAGGGGGTAACCACTAGATCTCGAGTTGCTCATTTTTGTGAACATTACTCTTTTGTGTCTTCTATTGAGCCATACAAGATAGAGGATGCACTAAGAGATCCGGATTGGGTGGTGGCAATGCAAAAGGAGCTCAACAACTTCACGAGGAATGAGGTATGGCATTGAAGCGTCCCCAATCCTCTGGGACTCAAATGTGATACAATTACTAGTCCCAGGAGGCTAGTAAACACATTTATACATCTGATGATTATAGATCTGCTTGAACGAGACAAACCTATAAAGGTGGCGAACAACTTTAAGAGTTGGTCCACAACTCGGGACATATCATCAGAGTGGGGCTAAAGCAGCCCGATATACGCAGCGAAGCAAATCAGCGGTCCAACAGCCACAAGCAAGGTTGGGAACAGTCGTAACTCTTACCCGATCTCCTTTTTCTGAAAAACAACAAATAAGCATGGGTGAGTACAAACGTACTCAGCAGCCCACCTTCACCCGCGGAATGGGGAAATCAGATATAATGCATGGAATATGTGGAGCTCAGTATATTTTGCAGAAACATCAATATTTTATGCAGGGTTGTTTTGAAAAACATTTTATATTTTGCAAAGCGCATCCTCTCCAAAAGGAGCAAGAAGTTTATCAATATAGAGCAAAATCCCCTGGACTAAACCATCCAGGTATCTCAGCAGTTTCCCACTGGTTTTCATTTTCAAAGACAGCTACTGGACTTCCTGTCCACCATAGCTCACGGCTCAACTGCCGAACCTTTTAAAAACCACTTTTCTCAAACGCACCCTTTTTTTTGAAAACAAAACACTAATTGTCGTACCACACCAGACTCGTCCATTCCTGTGGACACAGACTATTCGAATAGGTTTGAACTCTGCGCAGAGGTGTACACTTAACCCACTAGTCCGGCTCTGCGATCTCATGCCCAATGAGACCTGAATCCGAATCTCATTCTTTCCTCGCACGTCCCTACCTTAACGGTTATACCGGAAGGAGTCAGGCCACCGCCATGCCCAAACCGGACAAAACATTCCCCCTCCTTATCCTCCCGGTGCTCCCCAGCCTTCCTAACCCTGGGGTTGGACCGTACGAGTTCAGATTCAGTGACTGCCCACACAGTCTCGAGTGGTTGTACTTATCATGAGTATAGGTAGTGAAGGATGACAAACCGGTCCTTATATGAGGGGACAATCCTTCTGCTCATGCCTAAACCAGCTGAGCCATCACCTTAGGCCCTTCCCTAAACCAGGGAGTCCCTGATCATCCCTACTCAAAGGTGATAAGGGTGAAAACCCTTCATCATACACATTTTGAAAAGCATTTTCTTTTGAAAACTCGCAACTTTTCTCAAATCATTTGTAACAAATATATCAAGGATTGATTGCGGCAAGCAGCTTGGATGGCTATAATAACTTGTCTCAAAATCATATCATGCATAAAATAACAGGCTGAGGGTTGTGGTTGAAAAATCATAGGTAATTTATGCATCAAAGGGATCCAGTGAGCTTGCCATGCTTATCCGGCGAAGGGGCGAGAGCTCGCGGAACTGGCTTCTGGCTCCACTGCCTGGCGTAGACTTGCAGATCTGTCCTCCACGAGACGGCACGAACGCTCTGATAACTATGCAACATGAACAAGCAAACATACAAACCAACAAGTATACCAACAAATATTTAGTATAGTGGTCAGAATAGCGATATATGGATGGGTAGAGTCTTGAGTAGAATCTGTGTCATGTGGTGTTGTGATATTACTGGTGGTGGAGCGGAGGTGCTTACCAGGAGGGTGGACTGGAGGAGAAGCGACACTATGCGTGTAGCCGGCAGAGCGGAGTAACTGAGTGGGTGGGGTGTTTGCCTTGGCTGAGGGTGTTGAGTGTGTGTGGAGAGGGAGAGGGTAGCTGGGTGTATTTATAGCTGAGTGTATGTAGTGTAGCACAGTGAAGTTCACTGTTGGTGAGAATAGTGACGAATGAATCGTCTGACTTAGTATGAACAGGAGAGTTATAGGCAGAATATGGGACAAGAGTATTTTGGGAGTTTTCTGGAGTATGGACCATGCTTAAGGGATGACATGGTTGGATAGAGAATAGTTTGATAAGAATTTAGGAACAAGAATTATTGGAATCTGAGTTTGGAAGCCTGGTTCAAAGGAATCTCAAAGTTAAGCATGCTCAACTTGGAGAAACCTAGGATGGGTGACCAGATGGGGAGTTCCCTACTGGAAGGAAAATCATAGTCACCAGAGTTTGTATGACTGGAATATGGGTCTGGCTAGTCTTAAGTGGACTGGACAGCATGATGGATGAGTAGTTGAAATTTGGGTGTGATCGGATGAACGATGAATAGTAACGATGAATAGTAATGATGAATAGTAACAATAATGAATAGTAACGGTGAATAGTAATGGTGAATAGTAATGGTAAATAGTGATGTGAATAGTTCATATGAACGAACGATGAATGATGAATAGTGGCTATGAACGAACGATCAATGATGAATAGGAACTATGAACAAACGGACGAACGATCGGAATTTCGGCAGCATAACGGCAGGATAAAGATTATCTTGAAGAACGATGAAATAGGGACTATGAACGAACGATGAATGATGAATAGGAACTATGAATGAACGATGAACGATCGAATAGGAAATATGAACAAATGATGAACGATCGAATAGGAACTATGAACGAACGATGAACGATCGAATGATCGAACGAATGAATGATCGGAATTTCGGCAGCATAACAGCAGGACAAAGATTATCTGGAAGAACGATGAATAGGGACTATGAACAAATGATGAACGATGAATAGGAACTATGAACGAACGATGAACGATCGAATGATCGAATAAACGAACGATTGTAATTTCGGCAGCATAACGGCAGGAAAAAGATTATTTGGACGAACGAACGAACGAACGAACCATGAACGATTGGACGAACGATCGGACGAACGAACGAACAAACTAAGAACAGGGGGACGAACGATCGAAGAACGACCGAACGATCCTTGTGCTAGTGTGTGCTTGTGTGGAACATGGAGTGGGTGTGTGTGGGGGGGAGAGAGTTGCCATGAAATGGCTTGGGGTGGGATGAGAGGAGGCCCTTGCCCCTCTATTTATAGCCATCGTGGGGGGATTAGGGGGAGGGATGAGAGGATTAGTGGGAGGATGAGAGGATTAGTGAGAGATTAGCATGCATTTATCTTGTATAAGTGAGATTAGCTTGTAGAGCTCACCGTATGACACTGGAGGCATACGTATACGTATGAGCATGAGGAAAGTTATGAAGAAAATATTTATAGGGACTTGAAAAATGATTCTGAAGGTATTTCTCAAGAGGAAATTATCTGGAGATATATCGGTGGAATATTTGGATAGTATTTCTAGAAAGAATTTGAGGGGGATCACTGGGGAAATATTTGTAGGATATTTTGAGGAGGATTTTGGAGAAAATATAGACCGCTATATTTTATTTGTTGATATCAACTCGCAAACAAACATTTTGAAATGAAATTTGAAATTCATTTTGAATTTAGAGCGAGTTTGAGAAAATTTTAAGATTTGAATTTTTGGGATGCTACAGGCATTTAGTTTCACATCCTAACCAAAATGTTGTAGGTACTTAAGTTATTTAGGCATGGTCTAAAATGAACAAGTACATCTATTTATGTATATATCTGTACTACATATTAAGGCTCCAAGGGTAGCCTGCCGTTCTGCCGTCCAAGGATCTCGACCGTCCGTTCGGCCGTCCATAGATCGTCCCCGTCCATGGATCTCGCGTCGCCCCACAGCCAACTCCTGCTCCAACTGCGATCTCCACGCCGCTCTCCCCCTTCACCCACCAGCCCCCCGAATCTCACGGGCTCACGACGATACACCCGCCCTCTGTCCACAAAGGAGCTCCTCTCCATCCCATCCCCAACGTCGCCCCAACCCCCATCACCGACAGGGAACCCACCTCTCACGTCGACACCGCCAGAGGAGGAGATGGTGGAGATACGGGCGTTGCGATCCGAGGCAGCACGCTAGAGCGACGAGAGCGTGGCGACGTGGAGATCATGGGAGTCCTGCGCAGCGTCGCGGCGAGGCGCCCGTCGGGGAGGCAGCGGGCACAGAGAGAGCGGAGAGTGACGGCGACAATGGGTCTCGCCTGTCGCGCGAACCAGGGAAATATCTACATCTCGTCTGCGCCGCCGCTGTGATTTATTAGGGTTCTACTTCTAGCCCGAGTCAACTCCACACCAATCCAATCCTGGGGCGGGCAGCTGCCTCCTTCCCTCGATCTATTCCCCATCTTGTCCTCCCTTTGCTAAAAATAACGAGGCAGAGGCATCTTCGATTTGACGTGCGCTTCCTCTTCCTCGCTCGCTCTCGGTCGCAGTCGCAGGTACCTACGTCCTGTTCTTCCTCGCTTATGGATTTCTTTCCGCGTGGAAGGTAGTAGATCTCTCTTTGCTCGATCTGTTTTCGTTTTGTAAGATTCATTCACGTCTGCGCTGTGGCTACTCAGATTTGGTCGTCATTTCTGGGTTTGACCAGCGTAAGCATTGGCCCTGATCTGGATTCTGGAGCTTGACTGTATCTCCTTTTGTTTTTTATTTTGTACTATCTAACATAGATTTTGCGTCTAACAATCATTAAGTTACACGCACGCATGATTATATTTGAAGTTTAACCTTGCCGTGTTGTGGTTAAGTGCGCTTCTGAGCACATTATATACTGAATTCTGCAAATCAATAAAGGAATTATAAATTGTAGAGTCAACTTCCGTTAGGGTACGCTAATAACATGCCCGAGAACGTGTATTTCCTTAAAAGAAGTTCTTCTGCTTATAAAATACTCTTTGTGTCTTTGTTTCTCGGAGGTGCTGCTTTTCTAAAATAAATATCACAGCTTTAGTGATCAGTGATTATTGGCTAGGTTATCTGTAACCACCACAGAATCTGCAGTGATCTCTCTTGGTCGCTCTAGCTCTGACTTCCTGCAACCCTACTTACTTATAAGGTGCATATATTTGTTTATTTTCGTCGTGAGCAACCTCACGAACATGTACTCCAATTGTGATCTCCTTCATGAGACATATAGGGTATTTATTCAAATGCCCGCAAAGGGAGGGCAGTGCACTGAGTGCATCGGGAGGGCTCATAGGTAAGTAGTGTTTGGTGTTGTCATATCATTCAGTTTGATGGAAAGATAATGTGGCAATAAGACCTATTTGTCACAACTCATGCTTTGGGATCATGTGAATTGTACTGTAATTTAGTTTAAGTAATTTAACACTATTGTACATGAATTCTTGTAGCTATTTAAAACCAAAGGTCTCTGGTTCATTGACACTAATGTGCATTTCAACAGTTCTTCTTTGACTGCAAGGGATAGGCAGCAGGTCTTCTTCAGCCTCTTTTCAATTCTCCCTTTCTGATGGAAGGGCTCGCCCCTAAAATTGTGACGACATCTCGAGTTTTGGACGTGCAAGTTCGCTGGGCTGCAACTGGTGTTCTCCTTCACGTCGTTGCGCGTGACGAGGGTTGGCGAGGCGAGGAAGCGTGCTCTCGATCCCGAGTTTAAAGAGGGCGGGCAACATAATTGGTAAGCGAGATCGCTGCTTCTGTTGCTTTTATCTCTATGCCTAGACGACTAGACCTAATTTATAAAGAGTGATATGGAATACTTGTTTTCAGTTTGGGGTATGATGGTATGGTAATTTTCTAACACATGGAAACTATGTCTGAAGTTCCTTGATTTTTTATAGGTTGATGAATGAGGAGGTTCTGCAAATTGAAGAATTTTTGAAATTTTGTACTTATTGTCTACATTGTTAGCTCTCTATAGTTTTTATTGCTTACAACTTTTAGCTATGTAGAGACTTCAGTTCCAGTTATTTAGTAGAATAATGAGTTGATTTGGTGGGATAGAATTTATCTTTGAGTAATTTTTTGTGAGCTCAGAGTATCTGGTGGGAGTTTTGTTTGATTATTTCCTATATCGAGTAGTGATTTTATAATTTTTTGTCAGAGGAGATACCAAGGGCTTCATATGCATTGTGCAGCCATAAAATTACTAGATGAGCTAACTTTTTATAAGTGGAAGGATGAAGACCCTCAATTTGAATTCAACTGTCTTTCTTGTGTTAAGGAGATATCATGCCCACTGTCTAATAAAATATGTTTTGTATGCCTATCTATACAGTGATGTAGTTAATATTTTTGCCAGCATGCCTACTTTCTTTAGTTCAGGAGCTATGCCATTGATTGTTACATTATGCCCAGTTTTATTCATAGGTTGCTAGAATACAGAAAATAATAAACAACAAGCAGTTTCTGTTTTGATGTAAGATTATCCTCCACCCATATTTACCCATTCTTCTTAGATTTGGAGTCATTTTTCTGAAAATAAAAGCTCTTGGTCTGGATGTCATGTTGATTGTGGAGCAAGTCTACCGGTGACGATGGAGATAGAAAGAGAGAAATTAAATATATGTTACTTGCAATTGATTACCAATCAAGAAGTTAAACCTAAATTCACTTTTCCTATACCAAGCCTTATTCATAGGCGCGACGCCATGCCGTGAGCCATTGCTGGTAGACTTGGTCCCACTCCCACATGACAGTGGATGTAAATAAGTTGCAACCATTGTGCCTATTTTTATGAGCTTTCTAATTCTTAAAATATTGACATTATTGCTTAGCTAGATATGTTTGGATTTCAGAAAGTTTCCTTTCGAATCTTTCTAATGCAGGTGCAATCCACTCTTATTGGCAGGAAGCAAGTTTTGTCAAATAGCGGTATTGCAAGTATCTCAGTTGTGTTGATAGCATTAGTCATCGGAGGGATAGATAGGTGTTTAGATTCAAAAGAGTCAACTCTTGTTACTGCTCTTATTGATGGTGTTATCGGACATTATGCTTGCTACAATGGAGATACATGGTCATCTGAGCTCGACATTCTTTGTAAAGCTGAGCCACAAATTATCACAACATTCAAGGTGTTGTTAAGTCTTTTTTATGATTGCACAAATCATTAGCAAACATATAATTTTTCACTATTTCCTTTTGATTTGTTCAGAGTGCGGAAGGCTACCATTGGTGCTGTAACCATAGATGGGCTTCTTGCAGCAGCAGCTGGATTCTTGATTGGGCTTGCATTTGTGCTGATAGGATTTTTCACCACTCAATGTGCTCCTGATGTATTCTGGAACCAGCTGCTAGCTATACCCTTGGCACAGCTGCCGCCCTATGTAGAAGTTTGATCGATTCCTTCTTGAGCGCAACAGTTCAGTATAGTGGGTTCTACAGTGTTCGCAAAAAGGTATTACAACCAAACTATTTGAAAATTTTGCCAGTGTCTACATATCCTTGTCTCCTCTGGTTTTGAAAGCTTATTCTCTGCTATGTCATGTTTGTTTTGCTTAGGTGGTGGGAGTAGATGGTCCAATATTAACCTTTAAAATTGTGAGTTAGCAGTTTTTGTTAGTGCCTTGCCTTTTAGACTATTGCAATTATTTTTAGAGGTAACAAAACTATGATGAGCTAACATAAACATTATTCATTCTATTATGTAAATAAACTCAAAATAAACCATATGAGACAAAGAAATGTAAGGTGCACAGTCCACGACGAATAATACTGAGAAGCACAATTATGCATTTCTATTTGTTATATTGATAGGCCTTGATCATCTTGCTTGATAACGTAGATGATACAGTAGTACAAGTTATTATTTGACTCTGATTGTTGCCTCTGCAGGTAAAGCCAACAAAGTTCAATATTTACAATAACTCGATGTGTCCAGGGTTTGCAAGACAAGATTAAGCAGCTCTAAGATTAAGATAGTTGCCATCGATCTTGCCACAATTTTTACTTGAGCTGAGCAGATAACAAGCGGCTTGGGGTATTGATATTTATTTTTCTGTCTTGTTTAATCTGTTTGTTCAATTAATTTCAAAACAGTTAGTGCTTTAGAATCTCATAACAGATTCTGAATACTTCCTTTGTCAAAGCTTTCACTTGTCTGAAGGTAATCATTCTTTGATTATGCACTAATCTTATATGTGTTTCTGCATTGCATTCATTTACCAAATCTGTAAGATGCATTCTACAATTTCATGATGTCCCTTATTTACATGTGTAAAATGATCCACATCAATAAAAATCACCCCTTCGTATTATGAAGCAAAATAACAAGCTTACATGCTATTACTGATATACTCCCTGTTCTTACAGCCAGGGTCTCTTGGCCTACGCGTAGACAGACTCCAGGAAGATGTCGACCTTCTGCTTCTCCATCACCGTCGTTATCATGCAGCCTGCTGGAATGCCACAGCGGGACAGGAGCATGGGGATGAGCAGGTAAGCCTCCCTTACTTTTTTGCAACTGATATATTCCTCTTATAATTCCAGTACAGTTACTTTTTGCAATACACATACGTGCTTCTACATATCTTTTTTCTATCTCTCTTTTTTCCAGATGAATGTTAGCCTCGTCATGATATATGGCCTGGGCATCTGCATCCTTTTGCACAAAAAACTTAAACTATGCAGCATGTCCAGGGCCGGGCCTGAGAAATTTGAGGCCCTGTGCCAAATCTAAAACAATGTAATCTATATTTTTTTATTAAATAAAAAACAGTAATAACAATCTACAAGTTACAATAATTTATATTGTAACATAATATCTAAAGAAACATATCCATTTTATTTGAATAACATCGTTCTTTAGGTGGGTTTTAAAGAAAATCTTGTACGATATGCTTATATTCGATCTTATCCAACGCTTCACTCTCGAGTGTTATTGTGTCTAAATAATACATTTTTTGTGTCATAGTAAAACGCAAATATAAATTTAGTAGCTTTAATTTAGAGAACTTCGTTCACGCGGACAAACATGTTAAGATCCTATAAAGGTTCATTTTTTGGTGCAGCGCTCAATAGTTCCACTTCAGCGCAGCAGCATGGTAGGGAGAAAAATATGTGCTACATATTAATATGTGTTGTAAAAAATCATAAAACTAGAATAGATCTGCTAAGTTTTGGGACCCTCAATTTTTGGAGCTCCTGTGCGAGCGCACGGCTCGCACATGCCTAGGTCCGGCCTTGAGCATGTCCTTGCTAACAGAGAAACAAGCCATGACAGTTGGAAATGATATGATCGTCTTATATAGGAGTAGTTATCTACTGTGAATCTGAGAGACATACTATGCTCTTAACAGTGTTCATTTTCTTTTGAAACAAGCACGTATGTGTCATACATGCACATACTGTCTTTCTTGCTTCCAAGACTGGCTTCCAAGCTTTCACCAGAGGAGTAAGATCTGTTTTGTTTTTTTTCTGACAGGCGCAAGATGACTGCAAGTGGCGCCGGATCCCAACGTTCGGCGACTGGAACCTGCGGGACGACATGCCTGTCACCCAATACTTGCAAGCAGGGACTTCTTCATCGTTGTGCCGCCGGCAGAGAAGGACGACAACGAGGATCTGTTCAAGGTGCCCCAGTGTTCCTGCCAAGCCCTACAACTACAAGAAGGTGAAACAAAACAGGACGCTTAGTTTCTCTCGCCAATTAATTACACTCAGGGAAAAAAGTTTTCTTCCACCAGCTCTGAAGATAGTATCAGTTAGCACTGTTTCATATTTCCGTTCCATATCTCCATTTCCATATACATAATACCCAGTCGACACTGTTTCATAAATCCTTGAAATTTCTTTTTGTGTGAATTTTCTGTGGTTAAACACCGAGCATGCTTTTTGTGTTATGCTTACTGCTATTTTTTTCATTGTGTGAGATTCCAGTAATAGTGGTGGTATGGTAGATGTTCAAAAGCTCCTCATTTTTATTCTCTGTCCATGTTATTTTTCTGTATGTACAACAGGACATTTTAAGTGAGTATTTGTTGCACTAGCTAAGTACATTTAGCAAATATATCATTCTTGGGACTCTAAAAATAGACCATTCTTGGCTTTCTGAGTTCACAGTTCGATGCAAGTATGAACTAGGTGAACTATATCAGATTTTTTTATTACTCTTGCTCCCTTTTCTTGTTACTGTAGGTTTTGGGTGGATTTGTAGGTTGGTCATGTGAATTGCATCAAACAGGGAGTCAGGGACGATATTGAAGTTGTGGCTGTGGATGACCTTTTTGTTGATGCTAAGTACATGGTAAGGAAGCTAATTCAATTTGGTTGGCTTAAATATTTGAAATTTCAGATTCTGGACGTTTCATTTAATAGCAATGACATGAAATACATACCAGGTTTTGTGCCTATAAAGTTTTTTTCTATCAGCAATATTAACTAACTATCACTGGCATAACATGGTGTCAGTTTATTTTTCCAAAACAGTGAAACAGATACTAGGTTTGTGCTTGCTTTATTTCCTACATACATGTAATAAATATAATTACCAATATATTATTTTATGGTTCACATTCTAGATTGTATAGGATGGAAATTACAGAAGAAATATAAATTGAATAACAAAAGGTTACATGAGGTGGCCAAGTAAACATCATTGGTTATTTACTTGGGAGGAGTTCCTTATGACGAGTCAAGTTTTCATGGTTGAGTGTGGCTGGTTTTTGAATCTCACAGGTGAAATATGTGGTCGAAGTAGTAAGTATGTTCAACATCTTTACTACTCCTTAAGACCCTACCGTAGGCATCCAAAACGATTTTGGTGCACGGTTCTGCCAAGTTCGCGCCGCGGATCCCCCACCCTCTTCCCCTCTGCTCGCCATGCTCCCGCACATCGTGCCGCCCCGTCGTCCTGCACACTGTGATTTCCTTACCTATTACAAAAATTACAATGTTTTGTTTTTAACCCATTTCTTCCATTTGCCGGTCGTCCGTAGGACAGAGGTGGGGAGGCTTCCAAGCATACTAATTATCCGCAGCGATATCTGCGGGCGATAAGATCAAAACTCGATAGAGATTGTGGAGTCATGACAAAATTTGATGCATTTGTCTTTAGCTGAAACTACAGGTCACCCAAGCAAATTACTGGGATGCTGTGCTGAAAGGGCCATTGTGTAAACCGTGAGCTGTATGACCTGTCTCTGTTGTCAGTGTTGTCATCCTGAATTTTGTTATTACAATCTGAATTTTGTTGTTTTGTGTGCACTGGTAGTGTAGGGCGACTTCTTTTGAAATTTGGGTATCAATCTAGGAAGAGGGCTTTAAGTTTCATTCATGTGCTTTTCTCTATAAACTTACCACACCTTTTATGGGTTATGTTGTGCAGGCCTCGTTTGGAGAGCTTGTAACTTCATCTATGCACTACTTCAGCAGTGGCAGAGGCATATCGCGTTTAGGGAGTCTACAAATGACCAACGACAGTGGTGAGCCTTATACCAGCCATTTCTTTCCTTTCTGTTTCATCTTGCAATTGTTATTATACTGGTCGAATAAGAACCACTCGTTAGCATTTATGAATAGTGTGTATCTGTTGACGTTTTCATCTTAATACAAGTAGTTTGTAGCTTACCAAACTTCACAGTGTGACTTCTTTTTCCCAACAATGCCTTCTGCTTTTAAGCTTAGTAACCAGGTTCTCGGATCGATAAACGGAAACACATGGTACGCTACTAAAACTAGGTTTTAACACTACGGGAAAGAGATTGTTTCCACATTTCCGAAACGAGGAACGTGGCAACGTTCCCAATTCCCGGTTACTAAGCTTTTATGTTCTTAGCTATTATCTCTCATGTATTATGTCTGTGATAACTGATGTTATCCCTTGTTCTATTCACCACTGTTTTCTTTTCTCTTGTGTGGCTCAATTATCTCTTGACCATCATACTGTGAAGTATTTTGACTATATTTCCTAAAACTGGTAGATGGATGTGTGTAGGCTCAGATAGGAACATTTTGTGGGCTAGCCTGCTATTTACAACAAGTCCTTCCAACGATACTTGTTTGTATTCATTCCTGAAGGGCGTGGCTTGAAATGCTTTGCCTCCCTGAGAGAAGATAAAGATGACCATTATGTATTTGCTGTTGGAGAGAATTCGATCTCTCGTATGCTTCAAAACTGTTGAACAGGCAACAAAGGTACCTGTTCGTTGATTGAGTTTATTCCCTATAACTTGCAAAGTGTGGCCATGTTATGCCCTATGGCTGTGCGTGGCCATCTGACCTCCACGTCTATGTTTCCCGCTGCTAGGTTGCTTTGAGCCGTGGTGGATCTCCCGGTGTGACGACATGGGGCTGGGTCTGGGAGCTCTTCTCAAATCTGGGGGCTCTCGGTCTGCTCTTCTCAATTTAGTGTTATCTTTTTCTTTTAGAACAATGCCAAAGAAACATGACAGACTGCTTTGCTTGTTTTTGACATGATGCAAAAGCAATGGAGTCTTTACTTTTAAACCTTTGTTATTTTTTGTTTTGATTCAATTCTGATACTGCTGAAATGTACGGATATCTATTATTTTGATGCAATAGTGGTGTTTTGCGATGTTTAACAGCTTGTGTGATCCAATTATTAACCCTGCTTTGTATAGAAGATTTTCTTCAGAATATATCAATTCATGTATCCTCATTATGGATATTATGTGGATATTTTCTATCTATGAATGGCCCCTGCACTTTGAATCGCTTATGTCATTGTTAGCAATCACATAATATTTTTCTTTTCTCTTAGATTTAATTTGTATAATCATATAATCATTCATATATTGTTACAACAGGATTTGGTTCAGCTTCTCACTTTGTTTTTTAATGAGAAGAAGCAGACAACAAATTATAGTGAAGGCTCCTCTCGTCCCCCGTCGCTTGGTGGATCACCCCCACGGAACCAGCCTAGCCAAGGACAGGTATGTGCATGATGTCATTCTTGGTAGCCTATTGAAAGTCGCCTAGAGGGGGGTGAATAGGCGAAACCTGAATATTAAAACTTTATCCCCCAACTAGATCCGTTGATTAGTGGTTAGAACAAGATATACAAATATCGGAGAATAGAAACTAAGTTCTTGCTTGAAAAGAGTATTGCTAAATAATGCGGAAGTGATAAATCAATACAATTAGTAAGTTATAGAATAACAAAGCAAGAAGCCTTAGATGAGAAGAGCACTAGGACAAATTCTTCCTTGCAACGTGTTGCTTCACTAAATGGGAATTTAACTTGAAGCAACGCCAAATGATATTAGCAAATAAAGGTGCAAGAAAACTTAGAGCAAGGGAAACAAACAAATCACAAGCAATAAACACAATGGACACGGGTGATTTGTTTTACCGAGGTTCGGCCCTCGAAGGCCTAGTATATATATATCTTTACAAAAGAAATAAAAAAGGGCATGCAGCCCCGCGCTTGGCCTTTGGCCTGGTCTAGCACATGGTTGCCCACGCCTGCACACGCCCACGTCGTGCTCACAAGTGCGGCAACCGCTCGCCTGGCAGCTGCACAAAAGCCTTCGAACCCTTTCGTTTATACCTCCCTACACTGCATCTCGCCGCGTCCACATAGGAACCATCACGCGCTCGCCTCGTCGGAGCAGCCACAGGAGCATCGTCGCGTCCGCGAGGTCGCCTTGCCGAGTCGCCAACGTCCATGGCGCGGAGTTCTCTATCGTTGTCCATGTTCCATCCTCAACGGCGAGCCTCCGCGTCTCCACGTCTAGGTGAGAAATCTTCTCATCCAATTCTCCCTCCAATAGTCGTGCTCTTCTTCTCTCCCGCGTGCTCGGCGGGCGCCCAGGCTGTGCCCCTATCCCCACACCCACGTAGCCCCTCTCCCCTTCCCTTGGCACACCATCGCGGCGGCCTCGATTGGCTGCGCTGCCATGGCCGTGCAGCCGCGCCCCTAGCCGCAGCCTGCCTTCATCGCCGTTGGTGCTCGGCCGCCGTCGGCAAGCCCGGCCACCGGTGCCGCAGCCCCTACACGATCTGCCCCTTTGCTGGCAACCACCCTCGCCTAGATGCCTGACGCGTCCGTCGCTCCAGGAAGAAGAAAGCCTATGCGAAGACCATGCGAGCGGTCATGAGAAAACACAAAAAGAAAAACAAACTGTGTAGGCCCCACGCATGCACGGATGTTCCCTTGCAGGCTGCATGCACGAATGTTCCCGTGCGTCATTCGCTCTGGTCACGCGTGCTGTCTCATGTGTTGTTTCGCGCGTTGTCCGCGCACGATATTAAACTGTTCGCTTATAATCACTCGTCAATTAATTAACTATTTCTTTAATCATCCACTATCAAAATAGTAAGTTAGTTACAACTAAGTACTTGTATTAATTTACATCTGATAATGGTCAGTTGATATAATAATGTCGAATTAAATGTTCTAACCCAATACCTGTTCAGCGTAGACACGATCGTAGTTCCGACTTTTGCGTTCCTTTTCCTCACGTGATCGTAGAAACGAGCTCTATTCCGTATTACATATTTTTTATAATGTTTTCCTTTGCATGGTGTAATGTTCTTATGCATATATATGTTTGTTTGTGCCTGTTTGTATTTGCTGCGCATCGCGAATAGATTGCGATCTGTTCCTGAGCTTCGGGAATCGACAGTCAAGCTTCGACGGCCAAGTGATCAAGCTCCTTGAGTTCTATAAGATTGAGGACCCTGAGCATCTGTTTGGTGAAGGCAAGTGTCCTCTGACCCATTATGTCCCATTTACTTTATAATTCACTGTCCCGCATACTATGAACAACATAAGGATTGACTAGCTTTCTATTTACCTTGTCCTTGATTACCTTTTGGGTTACTATGGTTAGCTTCATGCTAGCGCTTTACTTTAATCAATGAACATGATGAGATACAATGATGATACTATGGTTTTATTCTGGATATGATGATATACTTGTGGCATTTAAGGGGACTTCAGCTGTTTATCGAGTGCCTCTCCGTAAGGACTGGTTCGTTGGATGACCGCCCGGGAAAACAGTGCAACCATGAGGGTGGAATGGGACGCCCTTAGCTGAATAATTAGAGGAACTGGGGTGTAGTTCGCTTCGCCGTCGTGCCGTTAATGGGGCTCGGTGTATGCGGCTCGCTCTGCCAAGGTTGGTTCGCCCCTTGGGGAGGAGTGTGATGCATTTAGGAAACCTAACGGGCGGCTACAGCCTCAGGGAATCTTTGTAAAGGCTTCGTAGTGAATCCCTGGCTATTCACATCAGGAGTGAATAAGGGTCTTGCAAGCCCGGGCTAGAGAGGGAATTACGGCTTGTGGGTAAAGTGCGCAACCTCTGCACAGTGTTATGAAACTGATATATCAGCCGTCCTCGCGGTTATGAGCGGCCAAGGGAGCTCCATTGATTAGAGACACATTGAATCATGGCTACTTTGTTTACAGATGATGAGGTGGATAATGTTGGTTTCTATTGTGATTATGATTATGATTATGGTTTTTAGTATTCTTTCTGTTTGGAAAGGGTACTTTTGGGTTAACAACTTGGGTTAATGTTAAAACCTTGCTCTCTACTAGTAATAATTACCTGATCAACTAAAAGCAACTGCTTTGACCTTAACCCCACATAAAGCTAGTCCACCTCAGCCAAACGGGACATTTGTTGAGTACGTTGATGTGTACTCACCCTTGCTTTCACAAAACACCAGGTTGCCTTTGGTGCAATCTATGCTCAGGTAAAGAAGAAGGGGTCGAGGCGGATCTCTAGGAGTTCCAGGACTTCGATGAGTTCGAGGATTAGGCTAGCGACCTCCCCCAGTCAGCTGCCTGTGGTGGGTTGTATTTACGTTGGCTACGTTTCTATTCTGTGTACTTTGATTTATATTATGTAAATGACTCTTGTCTTTAATATTATTACTTACTCTTTATTGTAATTCGAAGCATTGTGCTATGATGAGTCATTTATGTAATCACTATGTACGTGAATTTCTGATCCTAGCACGTACATGGTTCGCATTCGGTTTATCTTCTAAAACCAGGTGTGACAACTAAGTACATTCAAGATATACTCAAGAAGTTTGGAATGAAGAATGGCAAACCCATAAAGACACCCATGGGAACAAATGGGCATCTCGGGAAGAGCACATCAGGGAGAGGAAGAGCACATCAAGGATTTGTCAGTTTCTGGGGAGATCTCTGGTGTCTTGGGCTTCAAAGAAACAAAACTCAGTAGCTCTTTCCACTGTCGAAGCCGAGTATATTGTTGTAGGACATTGTTGTGCACAATTACTTTGGATGAGGTAAACCCTTAGGGACTATGGCTACAAGTTGAGCAAAGTCCCTCTCCTATGTGATAATGAGAGTGCAATCCGCATGACGGATAATCCCGTTGAACACAGCCGCACTAAGCACATAGACATCTGGTATCACTTTCTGAGAGATCACCAACAAAAGAGGATATCAAAATAGCTTATGTCAGCACCCACAACCAATTAGCCGAAATCTTTACCAAGCCACTAGATGAAAAGACTTTTAGCAAACTTAGGAATGAGCTAAATATACTTAATTCTCGGAACTTTGATTGAAACATTGCACACATTGCTCATTTATATACCTTTGATCATGTCTCTTTCATTTGGTACAAATGCATATTTCTTACTCTTCTTGTGCCAAGGTTAAGACTAATATGCTTTCAAGTGTATTTCTATGCTTAGTCTTAAATTGAAAGGGAAATAGAGTATTCGGTAAAGACAAGGCTTTCACTCCAACTTTGACGGTATCATTTATCCTTTGCCATTACTCAAGAAAACTCTCAATTGGTATAACACTTCACTCTCATTTCTTTTACCAACGAGGGAGAAAGTAAGGGCTCTCAAGTTCTCCATTTTGGCGATTATTGCCAAAGAGGGAAAAAGTATTAAGCCCAAAGCAAAGGGACCGCACCACCATTTTAAAATTTTCAAAAACTAAAGGGAAAAATTATTTCAATTAGTATAAAAATGTCAATTGGTATAATTTCATTTGTTATCTGATTCAAAAAGGGAAAATCATTTTAAAACCCTCTTGAAAGTTAAGGGGAGAATTTCTTCAGGGGGAGCTTTCATTTAGCCAAAAGAAAAGCATTTGAAATAGGGGGAGGAATTTCGAATCCTAAAAATGCTTCTAAAAATCATATTCCTATACCTTTGACTATTTGGAAAAAAAGTTGAATTTTTTCCAAAGATCTGCAAAAACAAGCAAGTGGTGCAAATGTGGTCCAAAATGTTAAATAGAAGAAAGCAATCATGTTTTTTCTTAGACATATGTATAAAGTCTTTCAAATGGTTTAAATTTAAGTAACCTATGCACATCAATCATAAATGCAAACTAGTTATTTTTTACACTTCATATTTGTTTTGGTTTGTGTTAGCATCAATCACCAAAAAGGGGGAGATTGAAAGTGAAATTGGCTTAATCATTTCCTATAATCGATTTTGGTGGTTGACGTCCATTACAAACCACGTGGACTAATTAGTTTACCAAGATGTCTTTTATCTCAGGTGCATAAGGTTCAACACAAACCAAGAAAGAAGTTAAGTTAGGGATTCAAATAAAATTGGAGCAAAAGACTTGAGAGTGTGCTGCAGTGGCGCACCGGACAGTGTCCGGTGCACCAAGCAGAGCTCCACTCTAACTAGCCGCTCTCGAGTTTTTCCAGAAGGGCACTCCGCTATAATTCACCGGACTGTCCGGTGTGCACCGGACATGTCCGGTGAGCCAACGGAGCAACGGTAACATGCGCCAACGATCGTCTGCCAAAAGTGATCAGTTGTGAACATTACGCGGCAGGAGTCAGAGCACAGAAGTCAAAGCACAGGACAAAGGTTTCCAACGGTCTACTGCTCCAAACCCCAACGAGCGTGCTGACGTGGCGCGCACCGGATAGTGAACATTACCTATACGGTGCGCCACCAGACTGTCTGGTGTGACCATTGACAGCAAACTCAGCCAACGGCTAGGAAGTGGTTGAAGGCTATAAATACCTCCCAACCACCTCCTTCAATGGCATCCAAGTTTTCTGAAGTTCTCATTTAATACAAGAGCAATAACATTCACTCCAAGACACATTCCAAAGATCAAATCCTCTCCAAAGTCTCAAAATTAACTCAATCGCTTAGTGACTTGAGAGAGAGAGAGTTTTGTGTTCATTTGTTGCTCTTGTTGCTTTGATTGCTTTCTCCTTCCTATTCTTATCTCTCTAAGTGCTTTGTAAAGCTAGCAAGAGACACCAAAGTGTGTGGTGATCCTTGCGGGGTCTTAGTGACCCAAGTGATTAAGGAGAAGGCTCGTCCAGTCTAAGTGACCGTTTGAGAGAGGGAAAGTGTTGAAATAGACCTGACCTTTGTGGCCTCCTCAACGGGGACTAGGTTCTTTGTAACCGAACCTCAGTAAAACAAATCATCGTGTTCTCTTGTGTTGATTTCCATTTGATTTGTTTTCCCTCTTTCCTCTCTCTAAAGTTTCCTTGCTAATATTGATTTGAGTTTGCTCCCAAAGTTATCCACATCAAATTTGAGCAACTCATAGCAAGAGAAACAATCTTCCGCACTCCAATTTAATTCTAACGCTAACCCTAGCCTTAGTGCTAGTTTAAGTTTGTAAATTTCAGGTTTCGCCTATTCACCCCCCTCTAGGCGACTATCACAATCTTTGAACACGCACTATGCCCGAGGTTAGTGTTAGAAATAATTCAGAGTGTGGAAGATAGTTCTCCTTGCTATGAGTTGCTCAATCAATGCGAATAACCTTGGGAGCAAACTCAAATCAATATGAGCAAGGAAACTTTTAGAGAGAAGGGAAAAGGAAAACAAATCAAGTGGAGATCAACACAAATGAACACGGTGATTTGTTTACCGAGGTTCGGTTCCAAAGAACCTAGTGAAAGTTCCCTTTGACCCGGGAACAGGATCTGGATGTCGCCTAGAGGGGGGTGAATAGGCGAATAAAACGTATTTCTTTAAAACTTAAATTCTTACTCTACTCGAAGACTTAGTACGCAGTGGAGTGAGAAGACCCTTCGAGTAGGCTGCAGCGGAATAGAAGATCCTGTCTCAAAATGTCCTGCACTTCAAATAAAGCTTATACCACAGATAAGTGTTGAAGTGCAGATATAAAGGCGAGTAAGACAGAGAGTCAGGATATAATACAGAACAGAGCACACAGACGCAAGGATTTATCCCGAGGTTCGGTCAAGCCTGAAATGCTTGCCTAGTCCTCGTTGGAGTTAGCCACACCTGGGCTTGGAGACTGTTTCAACTCCTTCCTCCGTTTGCTCAGATCTGTCAGTATGACAGATAGAGCCTTTCACTATTGAGTTGGGTTACAACAAAACCGCGGCTGCTTACAAACTTCTTGGCAGCACCTCGGCAGAGTAACTATATGCTCAAGACCTTGCTCTAGCTCTTAGCAGCACTTCTCCTCTCTCTAAAGGCTTATAGTTGTGCCTTCTACACAAACTATAGAGTTACACACAAGAGGGAGAGTGAGAATTGATTCGAGTGATGTCTACACTTGTTGGCTGCACTTGTACATTGCTTGAGGCGCCTAGGGGTCCCTTTTATAGGCACAAGGGGCCTAGGAGCCGTTGGAATCCCATTTGGAAGGCAATACTTTCTTTCTGTCGGGTGGCGCACCGGACAGTCCGGTGCCCGATTTCCTTCCAAAAATGGTGCAGTCGACCGTTGCAATCTTGGAGCCGTTGGCGCACCGGACATTGTCCGGTGCACACCGGACAGTCCGGTGTCCCCATTTGACCATTGGCTCGGCCACGCGTCACGCGCGGATCGCACAGTCGACCGTTGCCTCAGCCGACCGTTGGCTCACCGGACAGTCCGGTGCACCACCGGACAGTCCGGTGAATTTTAGCCGTACGCCAGTAATTACTTCCCGAGAGTGACGACTTCGCCTGTGAACGGCTCACCGGACAGTCTGGTGCACCACCGGGCAGTCCGGTGATTTATAGCCGTACGCCGTCGACTTCTCCCGAGACCAGCCTGTTCGCCAGAGTTCAGCCTGGCGCACCGGACACTGTCCGGTGCACCACCGGACAGTCCGGTGTGCCAGACCGAGCTGAGTCTTGGCTGTACACAGCTAAGCCTTTTGCACTTCTTTCCTTTTCTTCTTCCTTCTGTTTCTAACACTTAGACAAGTATATTAGTACACAAAACCAATGTACTAAGTCTAGAAACATACCTTCTCTTGATTTTTACATCTATAGCATTTGACATGCTTGAGCTTTGATGTTGGACTCATAAATCATCAAGTCAGCTTGACTTGATCTAGATTGACATTTCTTAGCTCCAACATCCTGCAAAGGTCACATAGAACATATCCAAACACAGGAACAACCCAAACTAAAGATCAAGGTGAACTTAGCTCTTTTGGGCTGCTTCCAGTTCTGGTTTTGACAGTTGTTCTCCTTCTAGTGACCTTAATCTCCTTCTTAGAGCTTGATCTTGAGCCTTATGACTTACACCACATAACTGTAGCTGTTACCTCATTGGTTGTAAGTCACGTCCTTATGTAGTGATCCTTGATGTGCTGTAGCTGTTCTCAACTCGATCACCCTTGACTTTGCAAGCCTTCTTCTTCACCCTTGGCTTTGGGTTCCTCAGCCTCCTTGACCTTCTCCCGTGCACTTGGTACCTCGAAGCTCTTCTTGCCTCCGTCCTTGGCTTGATTAGTTATCTCCGAGCTACGCACCCGAGTATCACTTTTGCAATGTCTATCTTACTTGTGATGCCCATTATCTATCATCATCTAGTCCTTGGACCATCACACTTGTTCACTTGTGTTGAACCCTATCAGCTTTTCATTAAGCACCTATTCAACACTTAGCACACTAGTTAGTCCTTTAATTGAGTTGTCATCCAAACACCAAAACCCACAAGAGAGCTTTCAATCTCCCCCTTTTTGGTGATTGATGGCAACACAATTAAAGCTTACATAAGAGTGAAATTTAAAGCACAAATTTTGAGTTCTAAGATTGTAGAATGCTCCCCCTAAATATGTGCTTGCATTAAAAACTTAGCTTTGGCCTTAAATGCCAAAATGCACATACTTAGGCTAAATCGAAACATTGCTACACCTTAGCACCTGTGGGATGCATTGTGTCGAGGATCAAACCATGATGCGTATAACACACAAATGCACAGAATCAGAGTTACACACCATTCACTTAAGTGGATATATCACAGGAATATCAACCTACCACTATTCACCATTAAGATACCATTTTTAAACTAAGATACCAATTTAAACTACGATACCAATTTAAAGCAATTTTAAAGCACCTATAATCTTAAAGCACCATTATCCACATGACTATCTATTACACTATAGAAGCCAATTAATTCATAGCAGCGGAAACACTAGTAACACTAGTCCATATGATGCAACACATATAATACTGCAAGAAACATATGATACAACACATATAATACTGCAAGAAACATATGATAAGACTTATCAATAACACACTAACAATGCTCAAACTAACACATCACCCCTTAGGATAAGCTTTCCTCTCAGGTTGAGATAAGCTTTAATGCACAAATTCTCCCCCTTTGACATCAAACACCAAAACCATATTCAAGCAAGAACCTAGGATGATGTCAAGGGACAGCAGGGTGTTAAGGAGGAAAAACACACTATCAAAGCCCCCCCTTACTTATTGAACATATGCACTACCAACATTTAAGTAAGATACATATATGCAAAAAGATTAATACTTCCTTTTGCACCTTTACCATGTTGTAGTGTACTTCCCATCTTGAAAGTATTAATCTCTTGGGAGCTTCTCCACACTTGTGCCTGATTCTTTATCCTGACCTTTTCTTGTTGCTAAGACACCAAGCTTAGAGCAAGTTATAGTATTGTGGCACAAGATGAAGCTTCTATTCTAGTGATTACCAAAAGATGTCAATTGAAGCAAGCTATCACAGCTACCAATTGAAAGATACCAATTGCAAGATCATTTATCATCATAGCTCCATGATATTTAAGGATAAGCATCTAATATCACCAAATTTTATAGAGCATGAGCAATCTAAAAATATGCAATTACTCACGACTTAAGATACCAATTCCTTGACTTACAGAGGTACCCCAGTCCTGATTGCTCCATTTCTTGCTCATCTTCTCTTTTCCACCTTAAGACTACACAAGATCGCTCAAGATACAATTAGTCTCAAAAGACACAAGTTATGTGTGCTCCCCCTCAAGTTGTGCATCAAGTATTTGAATGACTTGCACTTTGCACATTCTAGCTTCCTCAGAGCTAGAGGGGATCACAATATACCTTGGTCAAGGCATACTCTATCACTTTCATCACACAAAGATACCAATTTGAATATCAAATGAAAGATTGACTTAATCCAACAATGCATGCCTCAAGAAGTATAACATTTTACGAGCAACCTAGACATGCTTCATACTTGTCAATCATTGCACCACATATACCAATTGAAAAACAACACGATCATGCATATAAAGCACAATGTCTAAGCACATCATAATTAAGAAGGTTCCTTAGATACACCAAAAGAATCAACATTATAAAGTAAGGAGCACCTAAACCAAGATACTACCAATTCAGAGGCAAGACCATAGCTGTGATCACATTTAATGGAACTTCAAGATATTCAATTAAATTGCATAGTTCCATTCTCCATACCTTTGCCTTTTCCTGAATTGCTATGAGAGCACCAGTTGTCACTAATTTGGGGGCTTTTTTTGCTCATGCATCTTATAGCTCAAAAGAGTGCATTAGAGGTACAACATGGAGTTGGTATTCACACAATACCAGACTAGAGTAATCAAGTGAACATAAACTAAACAATATGTCATATTTGCACGCAGGTTGATCATTAAAACCATATAGCATAACTCACAACTGAATGCAGGTTTATTCACGCACACAACAAGAGCTAATCATGGTGGATATATTCAATGAAAAACTACCCATTAAATGATTCAAGAGACATAACATTTAAAGCACATAGTCATGATTAAGCAAGCATAATTACTAACTTGGAAATCATTAATCAATAATTGAAAGGTACCCAACACAGGCAATCAAAAAGCATAACTACTCCAAGGACAGATAGCACGACACTTAAGAAACACAGGTACCGTCCTTTGGAGAGACAGATGCACAATCGAGGTCATTTGCTTGATTCACCAATAATGATTAAGGACCTATTCAACTTTTCACTTGAGATGAACATGGGATTAGCGTCTCACAATAATTCAACCTTGGGTCAATGAATAAACACCAAAACAATGAAAAGCTTAAGCATAGAGTTTGAGATGACAGTCTTAAGCTCTCCCATGGTCTCCAGTTCATCTCAAGGCACCTGCATGGTCTAGTTAGCACAGTTTGGTACCCATCTCGGGATGGGTCCATAATGATCATCTAAATGTCCCTTTGGTACCCAAATTGCCTTTGTGCTAGTTCTAGGTGATCTCGTTATAGATCTAGCACAAGTGTATGATTTGGGTCTCCTAAGCGAATGAGATTGAGACAAATTCACTTGCTTAGGAATCTTACCTTTATAACATACCTTGGATAGATGACCCTGCTCACCACACTTGTAGCAACAGCGTCGCTCACCCTGACATGACGCTTGTTGTTTGTCATTTTTCTTGGTGAGAGTCATCTTGGAGACTGCACATGCTTGATCCGTCAATAGAGGACAAGAAGTGATTGTGTGGTTCTTGTCATTGCATCCGAAGCATCTCCTTATCCCTTCACCCTTGTTGGTGTATGGACACGACGCAATGAGGTGTCCTGACTTGTTGCACTTAAAGCACCTCCTTTTCCCTTTTCTCTTTTTGTTCTTGGATGACATAGAGAAAAGGTCAGTGCAAACAACATGATTAATTGAATCTTTACCTTTTTCCAAGCTCATGTTGATTTCTTCATCTTTAGGAACATTCTTCTTATGGAGCTTAACACTTGCTGCAGTTTTTCCTTTCTCAAGCTTCTTCACCACGCGCCCGTGGATATCTTGAGAAAGTCGAGCAATGCGTCTTCTCCTTAGCTGTCTTTGCTTCTTGTTCCCACATAATTTCTTTTGTGACCCTGCAACTTTTTGTTCATTCAAACATTCGCTTCCTCTTGAGCGACAGGGGTTAGCACATGACGATATATTATCCAGATGTGCACTTGTGCAAGAATGAGGTTCACATGAATTTAAGTTCATAATTATGACCTCATGAGCAACATTAAGCATGATATGGTCATCAACTAATTTATTATGAGAATATGACAGCATATCATACTTTTCACCTAGAGCAAGTTTTTCTAAGTTTATCTTTTCAACTTGACTCCTAAGCATGAAATTTTCCGTTTTAAGTTGAGCAACATTAGATAATGCGTCATGACTATTTCTTTGCTCAATTAAAACAGATTCATACTGTTGGACCAAATCATCATGAGAGCACTTTAGCTTCTCATGTTCTTTGGTCATCTTCTCTAGGCTGTTGTTAGTTTTGATGAGGGACTCCTCTAGCCTGAGAAGTGTCTCGCCTTGTTCCTTGTTCCTTCTCAACAGTTTAACCAAGAGCACTTTGTCCTCTTTGTTGAGATGTATGTAGAACCGACGAATCTCCTCTTCTTCCACATCGTCGGTCTCATTTTCCCTGTCATCAATGTTAGTGGAAGCAATACAGGAAAATGCACCTTGTGGTGATGAAGATTCATCCTCACTATCATCCTCATATTCCTCCTCATCATGGCTTTCGTCTCCACCATCATTGTTAGCAATAAAACATTTATTACTAGTGGAGAACAAACCTGTTGACGAGGTGGATTCATCGTTTGGTGCCCATCGTTCTTGTTCTTCTCCCTTTGAAAGGTTAGCACCACAAGCAATATAGGGAGTAGGAGCAGTACAATTTGCCACAAAATATTTTACTTTAATTCTATTCCATAAATCATGAGCATCAACAAATAAATCATTATCACTACTCATGATGGCAAAATAGGCATCTCTAGAAAGAGAATCAACTAAGATGTTGCAAGCATGGTGATTTAGAGATAGACATCTTAGTTCATCATTAGAAGGATTTTTACTAACATTAAAGGGAAAAATACTTCTACTAAAGACCTGTCTCAAATCAGGATCAACACTCATGAAAGCATTATAAATAGAGACAGACCAAGACTTGTAATTAGAGCCATCGCCTAACAGAAGTTCTACAGTTACCTCTTGTGACGACATCGTCATCTCCGAACGGCTAAGCCCACACTAGAGAGGCCTAGCTCTGATACCAATTGAAAGTTCCCTTTGACCCGGGAACATGATCTGGATGTCGCCTAGAGGGGGGGTGAATAGGTGAATAAAACTTATTTCTTTAAAACTTAAATTCTTACTCTACTCGAAGACTTAGTACGCAGTGGAGTGAGAAGACCCTTCGAGTAGGCTGCAGCGGAATAGAAGATCCTGTCTCAAAATGTCCTACACTTCAAATAAAGCTTATACCACAGATAAGTGTTGAAGTGCAGATATAAAGGCGAGTAAGACAGAGAGTCAGGATACAATACAGAACAGAGCACACAGACGCAAGGATTTATCCCGAGGTTTGGCCAAGCCTGAAATGCTTGCCTAGTCCTCGTTGGAGTTAGCCACACCTGGGCTGGGAGTCTGTTTCAACTCCTTCCTCCGTTTGCTCAGATCTGTCAGTATGACAGATAGAGCCTTTCACTATTGAGTTGGGTTACAATAAAACCGCGACTGCTTACAAACTTCTTGGCAGCACATCGCAGAGTAACTATATGGTCAAGACCTTGCTCTAGCTCTTAGCAGCACTTCTCTCTCTAAAGGCTTATAGCTATGCCTTCTACACAAACTATAGAGTTACACACAAGAGGGAGAGTGAGAATTGATTCGAGTGATGTCTACACTTGTTGGCTGCACTTGTACATTGCTTGAGGCGCCTAGGGGTCCCTTTTATAGGCACAAGGGGCCTAGGAGCCGTTGGAATCCCATTTGGAAGGCAATACTTTCTTTCTGTCGGGTGGCGCACCGGACAGTCCGGTGCACCACCGGACACTGTCCGGTGCCCGATTTCCTTCCAAAAATGGCGCAGTCGACCGTTGCAGTCTTGGAGCCGTTGGCGCACCGGACACTGTCCGGTGCACACCGGACAGTCCGGTGTCCCCATTTGACCGTTGGCTCGGCCACGCGTCACGCGCGGATCGCACGGTCGACCGTTGCCTCAGCCGACCGTTGGCTCACCGGACAGTCCGGTGCACCACCGGACAGTCCGGTGAATTTTAGCCGTACGCCGGTAATTACTTCCCGAGAGCGACGACTTCGCCTATGAACGGCTCACCGGATAGTCCGGTGCACCACCGGACAGTCCGGTGATTTATAGCCATACGCCGTCGACTTCTCCCGAGACCAGCCTGTTCGCCAGAGTTCAGCCTGGCGCACCGGACATTGTCCGGTGCAACACCGGACACTGTCCGGTGCACCACCGGACAGTCCGGTGTGCCAGACCGAGCTGAGTCTTGGCTGTACACAGCCAAGCCTTTTGCACTTCTTTCCTTTTCTTCTTCCTTCTGTTTCTAACACTTAGACAAAGTATATTAGTACACAAAACCAATGTACTAAGTCTAGAAACATACCTTCTCTTGATTTTTACATCTATAGCATTTGACATGCTTGAGCTTTGATGTTGGACTCATAAATCATCAAGTCAGCTTGACTTGATCTAGATTGACATTTCTTAGCTCCAACATCCTGCAAAGGTCACATAGAACATATCCAAACACAGGAACAACCCAAACTAAAGATCAAGGTGAACTTAGCTCTTTTGGGCTGCTTCCAGTTCTGGTTTTGACAGTTGTTCTCCTTCTAGTGACCTTAATCTCCTTCTTAGAGCTTGATCTTGAGCCTTATGACTTACACCACATAACTGTAGCTGTTACCTCATTGGTTGTAAGTCACGTCCTTATGTAGTGATCCTTGATGTGCCGTAGCTGTTCTCAACTCGATCACCCTTGACTTTGCAATCCTTCTTCACCCTTGGCTTTGGGTTCCTCAGCCTCCTTGACCTTCTCCCGTGCACTTGGTACCTCGAAGCTCTTCCTGCCTCCGTCCTTGGCTTGATTAGTTGTCTCCGAGCTACGCACCCGAGTATCACTTTTGCAATGTCTATCTTACTTGTGATGCCCATTATCTATCATCATCTAGTCCTTGGACCATCACACTTGTTCACTTGTGTTGAACCCTGTCAGCTTTTCATTAAGCACCTGTTCAACACTTAGCACACTAGTTAGTCCTTTAATTGAGTTGTCATCCAAACACCAAAACCCACAAGATAGCTTTCACCTAGTCCCCGTTGAGGAGGCCACAAAGGCCAGGTCTATTTCAACCCTTTCTCTCTCTCAATCGGTCACACAGACCGGTTGAGTGCTTCTCCTTAATCACTTGGGTCACTAAGACCCTACAAGGATCACCACACACTTAGGTGTCGCTTGCTAGCTTTACAAAGCACTTAGAAGAATAAGAATGAGAAGGAGAAAGCAATCCAAGCAACAAGAGCAACAAAAGAACACAAATGATCCTCTCTCAAGTGTCTAAGCAATTGAGTTGATTTTTGGAGCTTGGAGTGGATTGAATGCTTGATTGTGTCTTTGGAGTGTTTGTCATTGCTCTTGTATTGATTGAGAAGTGTAGGAGGCTTGGATGGCTTGAATGGTGGTGGTTGGGGGGTATTTATAGCCCCAACCACTATTCTAGCCGTTGCTGTCGATGGGCACACCGGACAGTCCGGTGGTGCACCGGACATGACACTATGCACTGTCCGGTGCGTGCCACGTCAGCAGACCGTTGGGGTTTGGAGCGGTTCACCGTTGAAGTCTTTTGTCCTCTTCTGGCACTGGACAGTCCGGTGGCACACTGGACATGTCCGGTGCGTTCTGACTTCACAGCTCTGGCTTCTGCACTGTGCACTTTGTACTGTTCATGCAGTCGACCGTTGGCTCAGTTGACCATTGCTCCGTTGGCTCACCATACACTATCCGGTGCACACCGGACAGTCCAGTGATTTATAACGGAGTGACTCCAGAGAATCCCGAGAGCGGCCAGTTCGCGAGTGCCTTGGCCTGGGCACCGGATAGTGTCCGGTGCACACTGGACAATGACCGGTGCGCCACTGGTAGCACCAATGTTTGTCTTTGCTCCAAACTTTGTAGAGTTCCCAACTTATCTTCTTTGTTGGTTTATGTTAAACTTTTATGCACTTGAGATAAATGACAACTAGGCTAACTAGTTAGTCCACGTGGTTTGTGATGGACATCAAACACCAAAATCGATTATAGGAAATGTTTTAAGCTCATTTCCCTTTCAGTATATACATCTGTGGATTCATCATCTAAACTATCATGCTCTACTAGATGTATAGTATGGGCGGCCGATTTTAATGTCTCTTTAAATCGGCTTTCACAGGCCAATGCCCGCTGATGTAGCTAGGCTATTGAAAAGAACTAAGTGCCATCTAGTTTGTCTCTTAAGTAGGATAGCAACCCATTAAAAGCTAGCCCTGGTACCTCTTTGTCTGCGACATGGATTCGAAAACATCGGTTTCTAGTGTCCTAGAACCTTCAGATATAATCATTAATCGATTCTTCGCATCCCTGTCGGACCGAGGCTAAATCAACCAACCCTAATTCATATTCCCTAGAAAAGAAATGATCATGAAATTTACTCTCTAAATCATTCTATGAATTATTGGAATTAGAAGAAAGGGCAGTGTACCATGCAAAAAGCGGTACCAGTAAGGGATAAAGAAAATAAACGAACACGAAAGGCTTCCCCATCGACCAAGTCGCCTAGGTGTGCTAGGAACTAGCCTACATGTTCGTGTGTGCTTCTACCACTTTCACCAGAAAACTTAGAAAACTCTGGTATCCTTGCCTCTTGTGGGTATGGGACAATGTCAAACCGGGGATCATATGGCTTTTGATACGACTACCCTACTCTGTCTACACTAACTCCAAGCCTATCTCGAAATAATTCAGTCATCTCTCCCCTAATTTTTTCCGTTGCGCCCGGTGGCATACCATCGGACCTTGGGCTATGAGGCTCATTCGATCGGACGTTGCTATGTCGACCTTCTTGTCGTGACCGACCGATAATATTGATCGGCCTATGATCATATGGTGTGCTTTAGTTTAAATATGTAGGGGGTGGAACGTACTTCTGTTGTGGTGTGTAATAATTTGGTACATAGTGTGCAACAATAGGTTCTATGTATGGTATCCGATCTGTCCGGTGGTAAATCCGAACTGCCCGGTTGTGTTAGCTACTATTGGGGCACCACGCGGTGGTCCTGGTTGTCACACCTGGGCTTTAAGGAACAAAGCCGGGTGCATCTCATATATGCGCTAGAGAAGACAACACATATAATAACAGAGTGCGTAGAGATAAATGTCATAAATATCATAGCGGAAGTCTTACAAAAGTAAATGATAAAATAAAGCGAACTATATATTATTCCTTGGCGCCACAAAGCTGACTGGAAGACGCCACCTAGATCAAGTCGAAAGCCTTAGTGTTAAGCGGCTCCTCTTCGACCACCTGTTCTTCTCCTGTGGGGGAGGGGGTGTGAGACAGCAAGAGTGAGCTCACACATGTTCATCGCTCAACAAGTTGTGAGGAATAATGTGCATGATCTCACCAAAGGTGGGAGTTTATGTGAAGTGTAAGGCAAATCAATGTAATAAAGGCTGAAGCTGAGCATTGCTTTTATAAGTTGGTCAAAATTTTATTAGCAGTTACTAAGTGTAAGTAAATACCAAACCATAGTAATAATAAGTAAAAGTAATAATAAAATAATCCTAAATGCAATGAAATGATAAATTGAATTTAATTCCATAAATTAATCATGTGAGTGTCCGAGCTGCTCATGATCGTGAGAACGGCTAGTATACCAGTTTTACACTCTATAGAGGTTATGCATCTTTACCCACTAGTTGTGTTACCTATTTGCCACGGAGTTGATCAGACCCCATCACTACAAGAAACCGACAAAAGTTCGTGGGGCAAACTAAGAACGTGGGTACCGACGTTCTTATTTGAGTTAAGTTCATGGGTTTGACGAAGAACGTGGGTACCCACGTTTTTAATTTAAGTTCGTGTGGACTGGCTAAAACCGTCGAACTTAAGGTATTAGAAACGTGGGTACCCACGTTTTTAATTTAAGTTCGTGGGCCAGCAGGAAACCGTCGAACTTAACTAAAAAACCAAAACCCCTAACCCGCGGACACCGTCTCTCACACGCTCTCATCCCCTCCATGCCGCCGCCGCCAAACTCAGACTCGCAAGCCACGCCGCTGGACCTCCGGACCCGCACCGCTAGACCGCCGCTGTACTTCACCTTCGGAGAGGTGGACCTCCGCCACATATCGCTCCCGTCCTTTCCCGTCTCCGGCCCGTCCCCCTTCCGCGCGGCTGCCGTGGCGGCGCCCATCCCCGGCGTCCAGATCCTTCCTCCGCAGCCGTCATCCGCCTCTCGCTCCCGTCCTTGCCCGTCTCCGGCCTGTCCCCCTTCCGCACGGCTGCCGTGGTGACGCTCATCGTCGGCGTCCAGATCCTTCCTCCGCAGCCGTCAGCCTCCTCTTGCCCCTGGCAGTAGCACGCCGCCCACACCCGCCCACCTCCGAACCCCACAGCTCCCCCATGCGTATGTCGGTATGCCCACACCACGGTGTCCCACGACCGACCAGCGCCATGCGCATCTGCCACTACGTCGCGCACCTCCTCTCCTCCACCACTGTCGCCCCCCTCCTCGCCGCCATGACCGTCCGTCGTGTCCTGGCTCTACACCGACGACTACTGCGCCTTATGCGAGCTCAGCCGCCCGGCCCTGTAGTTAACTCGATCGATCCCCTTCTCGCTTTTACTTCTTCAGGGTGAGGGCATGCTGCATCCGGTCCTTGAGCCGAACCTTGCTGGCGGCGGTGGTGAACGACGCGCAGTCACAGTCGTGGGGCGGAGCTCTTTAATGAGGAATTTCTGCTCAGTTATAGGTGATGGAGCTCTTTAATTCTTAATGTAGGGTTGCTTATAATTACCAAATGTTCATATGCAGCCATACAACCCAGATTATATAGGGGTCTTACACCTATTCGGTGATTCCGAAGCTTGTGCTTTCTCTATTCACAATTTACTTCAAGCTGGAAGGAATTATGGTCTGGCTGCTGGATCATGGTTGGGTCCATGCATATGCTATGTGCCGGGCATGGCAGACCCTTATTCACACAAATAGAGAGCAAGCTGATGCTGTAGATGGGAAGGAAAATTTCCCTATGGCGCTGTATGTGGTTTCGGGTGATGAAGATGGTGAAAGAGGTGGAGCTCCAGTTGTTTACATTGATGTTGCTGCTCAGCTTTGCTCTGATTTCAACAAAGGACCATCTACATGGTCACCTATTCTTTTGTTAGTTCCTCTGGTTCTTGGCCTTGACAAAATTAACCCAAGGTAATTAGCTAAACTTTCATGCTTTGGGGGTTGCATAAGGAAGGATACATGCTACGTTATCTGAATTTTGGAGTCATCCTATGTTACGCTTTTCTACCTATACACTACAAAACTTAAGGACAGTAATGTGGCCTAGGACTTATTTTTTGCAAAAATGGGCAATGTTGTGATATTTTAGTCGAACATGATAGGTTATTATATAGATAGTTGGTTATTCTTAATATGCAAACCAATTTTAAATTCATGCAGTCATCATGGCAATGAATAAAAATGTCGTATTGATATGTATTTAATTACTACCTGTTTCCTTTCTATCAGGTACATCCCATTACTAAAGGAGACATTTATGTTCCCACAAAGCTTGTGCATTTTAGGTGGAAAACCTGGTACATCAACATACATTGCTGGGGTACAGGATGATAGGGCTCTCTACTAGATCCCCATGAAGTTCAGTTGGTAAACCTGCATACATTTTATATTTACTTAGCATGCATATGCATCTATTTCATAAACGTTGTATAGTTTTCTACCTTGTAACTTAAGTTGAGCACCATACTTAAGAAGTATCAAATCGTCAAGTTTCAAGTTTGAACTGAGTTCCATTCTCTTATTCAAAGATAACAGTGGCATGTCTATTCTACAGCAATTCCTGTTCCATAGGCCACTAGAATCTGGTTATTTTTGTTGGAGTGAAGTGCATTGTGAGTTCCTAAAATTCGTTGGTATTTTTGGTTGATCGAAAGTAAGTAGTTGACTGATCATCTTGTTTCCGCTGTTATTGTCAAATCTGAATTTTAGGTCTGCTCATATAAACTATCAGGTAGATATGCCGTCAATAAAATGGATGAGTATTTTTGGTATATACACATGCTTTTACTAGTAGAGGAGTATTTATTTTCATTTGTAGCAGCCAAGGAACTTGTGCATTTCTTATGAATCATGAGAAGACCATGAAGATGCACACAAATTTGCTTGACTTCTGACCAGTAATAATTAGCGAAAGAAAGAAAATCCAGAATGGTGGAGCTTGGTAGCAAGTTCAGCAGGGGCCAGACTAATAAATCAGCTTGATAGCATCCTTGCAACGGTGCCTTGGACTTTGGCGGTTAGAAGAGGTTTATAATTTTATATGATGAAATTATGTGCATCTTCAGTTGTTTTTGCCTCGCTGCTCTGTAAGGACATATAAAATTGATATTTGTACTTTCTAAGGTTCTCCTTGGAATGGTAGAGTTTTACAGGGAACCTTCAATTTACAAAGGAATCAAGAAAATTTTCTGCCTTTCAATCAGCCTAAAACAGAGAAAGAACTGTACATTCATCAGAATCAATTCAGCTTTCGCACTTATTTCTTGTTGCTTGTTCAGTTTGGTTTCTTGAATTGCACTTTGTAAGTTGCTCAATAGCTATTTAGTTACTTATGTCACTTCAGTACATGCCACTTGTCCTCTTTACAGATGTTAACCAAGTTTTCTAATTGTAATTAACATTAATTTGAATCAGGTATTGGCAAATATTAAGTGGCCTGAAACACTCGAGACTGATTTTATCTACAGTGAGAAAACAATCAATTTTCCTATACTGAAATAGTTACTCCTTCCATACCAAATTATAAGTCGTTCTAGCTTTTTTAGGCTCAGTTTTTGTTATGCATCTAGATATACACTATGCCTTGGCCCTTGTCTCATTTTATTTGTTTGTCCTTTGCTTATATGCTATCAAGTCCATGGCTTACCATACCATCTTTCCAAACTATAGGTTATTCAAACTGATATCTGATGAGTTCACAGTACGCATTATTCCAAGAGATGCTCCTCTACTAGAATCTGTTGGGCCACAAAAGTGTCTTGCTTTCAGCACAGATGGTGCAAAATTTGCAATTGGGGGAGAGGTATGGTTTTGTATTATATTGATTTCTGAATTTCAAGGTTCAAAATTGTTTTCTTCCCATTTTGTATTTTTTGGCATTCTTATTGTTTGCTTCTTGTTTTGTTATACCTGCTATAAGAAGAAAGTTGTCAGCACTCAGCAGTATATTTTAACTTGTTTTGGTTCAAAAGTTCTCGTCTTGGCGAGTTGCTGATAAGTCCCTTTCCCCACTCCGGTTTGGGTCTATGGTTGTGCAGGCACCAACGTGCAGACCAACGAGGAGGTCGCAACTAAACTGGTCAGTTCCCCTATTTTTGCGATTTATGGTGATGTCCCTTGCTGTCTCGGCAATAAAGTATTGCTAGACTGCAGGATCTAGGCCGCCCAGGTCCAATTGTATTGTAATAAAAACTTTTAAACTGGTTAGTTTGTGTAATTAAAACTTTTAACATTTTGTTCTAGTGAGAGTGCAAATGAGTACACAGATGATGAGGATGCAAGCTGGAAAGTCCGTAGGGCATCAGCAAAGTGCCTATCTACAATTATAGTGTCTCATCCTGAAATGTTGGCGAAGATGTTTCTAGAGGTTTGTTGACAATAATAGTTCATATCTATGTCATTTTTTTCAATGTTTTTGAGGCGTCATTTAGCCAAATACTAATAAATGCACCAAAAATGAGCCTAATCATTTTCCTTCAATAATTTGTGAAGGAAATGCCTTCTGATTCTTTTGACTAATATGTTTCGTTTGTGCAGGCTTGTGCAAAGTTAATTGAACGATTTTGGGAAAGAGAGGAGAATGTAAAGGTAAATACATGATAAATTCGTATGTAAAAATGTGCTGAGGCGTACCTTGGCAAGAAGATCAACGATACTGTCGTCACTGTCTCTAGTTAGTAACTGAACCATTCTGCTGGTTACCTGTAGTAGTTGTTAAGTAAAAATGTGGTGGATTACTTCCTTATGTTTTGTTTTTTGCAGCATACTTCAACGATGCGCAGAGGCAGGCAACCAAGGATGCTGGTGTCATTGCCGGCCTCAATGTTGCTATGATCATCAATGAGCCAACTGCTGCTGCTATTGCCTATGGTTTGGACAAGAAGGGTGGCGAGAAGAACATCCTTGTCTTTGACCTTGGTGGTGGTACTTTTGATGTCAGTATCTTGACCATTGATAACGGTGTGTTTGAGGTGCTGGCCACCAATGGTGACACCCATCTTGGAGGTAAGAAAATTTTTCGATTAATAGTTATCCTATGCACTATGGCAATAAAATACTTCTGATCACTGTACTGTTATATTATTTTCAGATGCTTGTGTTTGATATATTAAAACTCATGATGATGTCATGTATTCATAGGATTTGTTGATCTGAATCTGAATGGTTAATGTTGCTAGATATATTGATATAATTATAAAGGCTATCTGCATTCAAAGTTTATGATGCATGCATACCTTGAATCTGCACTGTGTATTTAGAAGTTACATGGACACACTTGCTTTTACTGTTGAGCACATTTCCTGTGAGCTTGCATATCTATTTCTGACTTGAATTGTATCACCTCTTCATTCAGGTGAGGATTTTGACCAGAGGATCATGGAATACTTCATCAAGTTGATCAAGAAGAAGTACAGCAAGGACATCAGCAAGGACAGCCGTGCTCTTGGGAAGCTGAGGAGGGAAGCTAAGCGTGCCAAGAGAGCCCTAAGCAACCAGCACCAGGTCCGAGTTGAGATCAAGTCCCTCTTTGACGGGACCGATTTCTCGGAGCCGCTGACCCGTGCTAGGTTTGAGGAGCTGAACAACGATCTGTTCCACAAGACTATGGGCCCTGTCAAGAAAGCCATGGAGGACGCTGGCCTTGAGAAGAGCCAGATCCACGAGATCGTCCTGGTTGGTGGAAGCACCAGGATTCCCAAGGTCTAGCAGCTCCTGAAGGACTACTTTAATGGCAAGGAGCCCAACAAGGGTGTGAACCCTGATGAGGCTGTTGCCTTTGGTGCCGCCGTGCAGGGAAGCATCTTGAGCGGCGAGGGTGGTGACGAGACAAAAGGTTCGGTGCTCTTTCACTAGTGCTATAGCGGCGAGGGTGGTGACGAGACAAAAGGTTCGGTGCTCTTTCACTAGTGCTATAGCTGGGGGGTTTTTTCTTGTAAGTGGCCATCCTGCTTACATAAGTGTGATTTTGCCTTGATGCAGATATCCTCCTCCTTGATGTGGCTCCTCTCACCCTGGGTATTGAGACCGTTGGTGGAGTCATGACCAAGTTGATCCCGAGGAACACTGTCATCCCGACCAAGAAGTCGTAGTTGTTCACCACCTACCAGGACCAGCAGACCACTGTCTCCATCCAGGTAAGGACGTACATCCTGCCCCTGTCTTCTCTGCATTGTCAGCTGCTTGCTTGGTAGTAATGACATGTTTGTTTTGTCTCGTGCAATGCTTGTTTATGGCATATTTAATATTAAAGAACAAATGCTAAAACACTTGATTAAGGATATCTAATATTGCATAATTTAGTCATACCAATTTCTGTCTGCTTATGCATGAGAATATGTTGTCTAATTTTTGTTTATTTCTTATTTTCTTCTGTGGTACCTAAACTATTTCACTTGACAGGCATTTTCAGTTATTGCGAATTCACCTCTACGTATTGATCTCTCGTGTGTCCTGGATCATGTTGTTTCTGAGCTCACAGCTTTCCTTCATAAGGTACTTGCATAATCCAGTTGATGTTTAATGTGCCTGAACTGCAGTTGCAGTCATAAAGCTCAAACAATCTTGAGCATTTGGTTTTACATTATATTCTCTGGTTTCTGTTTTTGTGATTTGTGTTCTGATGATGCAAACACTTCCATGCGTAATACACTAGTATAATATAATTGCTAGAGCTAGCTGCAGTTTATATATCGACCAATGCAAGAATGAATATATATAGGTTGTAGAAGATCTTCTTGGTTCAGCTGTTCTTGCACGCATAATTAATATTTTTGTGTACATGTGATTTAATGCCATTTGTATACTTATGAGAATTTTGGTTTATTTTGTAGGATTCCGGCTCTCATCAAGTGACTCCTCCCCCTCACGATGACTTTGCAGACAGATGTCTCAATTCTAGTGGTGGAGCTACGAACAACAATCTGATGTCCTGATCGAGAGCGATGGAGCTAATGTTTGAACTTGTGTGTTTGAACTTGTGAACTACAAATGTGAACTATGGATGTGAACTTGTGAACTTATGCATTTGGACTTATGTGAATTTGTGAACTTATATATTTGGACTTGTGTGAATTTGTGATATGAACATATATCAATGTGTTTGAAATCTGTATTGTATGTGATATTCTGTGTTGCATGTGATATTATGTGTGTCTAATTTTTCATTTATGTATTTTTTATTTTTTTTCTGGAAAAGGGTTAAGAACGTGGGTACCCACGTTCTTAAGGTTAAGAACGTGGGTACCGTCGAACTTAATGGGCAGCCCTCGCCGACCCAGGCACGACCCGTAAGTTCGACGGCCACGTGGCACCGTCGAACTTAAGGTTAAAAACGTGGGTGCCGTCGAACTTATGGAAGAAAATTCAACGGCCCCGTCGAACTTAAAAACCCACGTTCTTAACCTTACGTTCGACGGTACCCACGTTCTTAACCTTAAGTTCGACGGTACCCACGTTCTTAAGGTTAAGAACGTGGGGGCCGTCGAACTTACTTCTTTAAGTTCGTCAAAAAAACGCCGTCGGCTATGTTCGTGGGTAAACCCACGTTCTTATGTTAAGTTCGACGGCCTATTACATTAAGTTCGACGGTTTTTCACCCACGTTCTTTAACCAGTTTCTTGTAGTGCATACACCTCTACTAAGGAAGCAAGGCAGGGTACCACTACGAGGCCTTTACAAAGTTCCACTAGCTTCAGAAAACCCGCAACAGTTTATAGGAAGCTCCAGTGCAGAAATCCATCGCCTGACCACCATCGCAGCAAAATCAACCCAAGGACCTCCCTACACTGACCACTCCCCTACTGCCCTTGCCCCTTTCGGGTAAGGTAGTCATCCACTAGCTTTCCTAGTTAATCAGCCAAGGGCGTCCCGTTAAACCCTTGTGGTAGCACTGTTTTCTCGGGTGGTTCTCCATGTTCCCATTAACATAATGATCTTATCATGAGCAGTAAATAATAACTGATAACAAAAGTGTAACAATAAGTGATGTATATCTCCATACCCAAAACCACATAAAGCAATAGCATATACTACCCAAAAATATTCAGTGGTAAAACAAGGTATAAAGATAGCCAAAACTAGGGTAACCTATTTGTTGGGGGCCTGCTTCGTCGCCGAAGGTCCTCTAAGCAGGAACACCTTCGGAAGATTAGCATATAAGCAAACACAACGCAAAAGTACACGCCGAAGCTACGATTCAGGGAGCTTCGGCACAGTGACATGCCTTAAGACGAAGGGCTGCACCGACTTAAATAGGAAAAGACCGATCAGTCCATGATGATTTGTGTCATGTTTGTAACTAGTCATCAAGGACATAAATGTAATTTTGACTGGGCTGCGTCCCGTGCCTATAAATAGGTGAACAGTACCCCGTACTGTACACGCTGATTGGTATTCACTTGTTCGTCACACTCGGACTTTTGCTTTCTGTCAAGCCGAAGGTACAAATGTAATTTAATATTGTTCATGTTCATTCATGATGATATAATCAAGATATATCAACATTGTCATATGATTATTCATGTTCTCTCATATTTCATATACTTCTTCTTTCGTTAATATATACTGCGATCATGAAGGTACATCCTTCATGACCTTCGTATGAAGATCATTATACCCTAAGGGAGATAATGCTTCAAAGGACGAAGGGCATTAACCATTAACATTTCGTGTTGTCTTGTTCTTAACTCATAGCATTTGAGAACAAGTCCCCAACATTGGCGCCCACCTCCGGTGAAGTCACTTCCACTTTTGAGCTGATGGCTTCATTCAACAACCAAGTCGTAGCACCTTCGGCTATGAAGCTGGTGTTCCTGATAACAGGCTATTCAAGTTCAGAGCCGGCTAACAAGAAGCAGAAGAAGGAAGCATAGAGAAGGGTGCAGCATGCTGAGGTGCAGAGACCCTTCATCAAGTCTAAATGGTCCCACATCCCAATCACCTTCTCCTAGGAGGACCTTCAGCTCAAACATTACCCTCACAAGGATGCTATGGTCATATCTTGTGTCATCAAGGGATTTCTGGTCCATAATGTTCTGGTTGATACAGGCAGTGCAATGGATATCATATTTGCTAAGGCCTTCAGACAGATGTAAGAGCCAGAGGACAAGATTCATGATGCTACACACCCTCTTTGTGGCTTCAGAGGAAGGCAGATTGTTGCACTTGGTAAAATCACAATGTCAGTTACCTTCAACTACGTCCACAACACAAGGACTGAACAAGTTATCTTTGACATTGTTGACATGGAGTACCCCTACAATGCAATCATTGGTCGAGGGACACTTAATACCTTCGAAGCAATACTTCATCCAGCATATTTATGCATGAAGATACCTTCGGAACAAGGGCCCATTGTTGTCCATGGGAGTCAAGAAGCTGCTATAAGGGCCAAAGGGAACTGGATAGATTCAAAGGCAATCCATAACATAGATGAAGTTGAAGCCTGTTAGCAGTACAAATGCAAAAGAGATAAGGCTGCTTCGGCGGATCAACCGAAGCCTATGCTTCTATGTCAAGATATAACAGAACAAAGGGTACTGCTGGAGTCTCAGTTATCTGATGAGCAAGAGAAGATTTTGCTAAGATTTTTATTCAACAACAAAGATGTCTTTGCTTGGTCAGCCAATGATCTCTGTGGTGTCAACAGAGATGTTATTGAACATTCACTCAATGTGGATCCATCCTTCAGGCCCAGAAAACAAAGGCTTCGGAAGATGTTTGAAGACAAAGCTGAAGGTGCTCGGAATGAAGTAAAGAGACTTCTTAGTGCTGGTGTCATCAGAGAAGTGAAATACCCAGAATGGCTAGCCAACACTGTTATGGTGAAGAAGGCCAATGGTAAATGGAGAATGTGTATTGATTTCACAGATCTCAACAAGGCATGCCCAAAGGACGAGTTCAGAGTTCCCAATGCCAAGAATAGACTCTCTAGTAGATGCAGCAACTTCTTCAGAGCTCATGAGTCTACTGGATTGCTACTCAGGCTATCATCAAATTTGGATGAAGAAGGAAGACGAGCCGAAAACTAGCTTCATAACTCCCAGTGGCACCTATTGCTACCTTCGAATGCCTGAGGGGCTCAAGAATGCTGGAGGAAGCTTCAGTAGAATGACAGCCAAGGTCCTTCATTCTCAAATAGGTAGGAATGTGCTGACCTATGTTGATGATATCATAGTAAAAAGCACGAAGCAAGAAAATCACATTGCTGATTTGCAAGAGACATTCGCCAATTTCAGGCAAGCTGGCCTGAAGTTAAATCCAGAAAAATGTGTTTTTGGAGTGAAGAAGGGAAAGTTCCTCGACTGTTTGGTATCAACAAAGGGAATTAAAGCCAACCCGAGCAAGACTGAAGCTATCCTTCGGATGGAACCGCCAAGCACAAAGAAGGGGGCCCAACGGCAGGCAGGAAGACTGGCATCATTAAATAGATTCATATCCAGATCAGCAGAAAGAAATCTGCCATTCTTTGAAACACTGAAGTCAGCCGAAGTTTTTCAATGGGGTTCGGCTCAGCAAAGAGCTTTCGAAGAGTTGAAGCAATACTTGATCGATCTAACAGCATTAACTCCACCTTCGCCAGGGGCTCCGTTGCTCTTATATGTGGCAGCTTCGCACTCTGCAGTAAGTGCGGCGCTCGTACAGGAGAAGCTAGATGGCCAAATCAAAAAGCAGACCCCAGTATACTTCGTCTCCGAAGTTCTATGTTTATCAAAGAAAAACTATACAGAATTGGAGAAGGTGTTGTATGTTGTGTTAATGGCCTCCAGGAGGCTTCAGCACTATTTTCAAGCATATCACATAATTGTTCCTTCATCACAGCCTCTGAAGGACATAATGAGGAACAGAGAAGCTACTGGAAGGATTGGAAAATGGGCTGCGGAGCTTAACGAATTCAGTATTGACTATATACATAGATCCTCAATTCAGTCCTAGGCATTAGCAGACTTCATTGCTGATTGGACGCTAGGGGCTCAGAAAGAAGAAACAAATAAAGACGCCGAAGCTTGGACAGTTTTCTACGATGGCTCCTGGGGAACCTTCGGCGCAAGAGCGGCTGCTGTCCTAGTTGCGCCTTCTAAAGTCAGAACACGTTATGTAGCAAAGCTTGACTTCAGTTGTACAAATAATATTGCTGAATACGAAGCACTTCTATTGGGGCTTCAGAAGTTAAAGGCAATGGGAATAAGAAGGGCCACCCTTAAAACTGACTCTCAAGTCATTTCTGGTCATGTAGACAAAAGTAGTAAGGCGAGAGATCCAAAGCTTGAAAAATATCTGGATACAGTTCGAAGGCTGGAGGTTTCTTTTGAAGGTTTTTTGTCAAGAATATTCCAAGAGGAGAGAATGAGCATGCAGATCTATTAGCCAAATCAGTGGCACTGGGGCTCCCTTTACCTTCGGAAGTATTTTTTGAAACAATAAAAGCAGCTTCGGTCGAACTTATGGAGAGAGCAGTGCTTACAATTTCCCCTTTATATAGTGAAGATTGGAGGACTGAAATTATATCTTTCCTCCAAGGTAATTGTTTGTCGGATGATCAAGCTTATAATAAGAGAATAGAAGCAAGGACAAGACCCTATGTGATAATATAAGGGGAGTTATACAAGCATGGAGTTTGTTCTCCACTCCTCAAGTGTTTATCTAGAACTGAAGGTATAGAGTTAATGAAGGAGATACATGCAGGTCTGTGTGGATCTCATATTGGGTCTAGGCCCTTGCTAGGAAAAGTATTTAGACAAGGATTTTATTGGCCGAAGGCAGCTTCGGATGCAGCAGAGTTAGTTCAAAAGTGCGAGAGTTGTCAAAAATGTGCAAGAGATCAGAAGCAACCTTCGTCTCTCACGCAGCTGATACAGCCTACTTGGCCACTATAAAGACGGGGCTTGGATTTGTTAGGTCCACTTCCACCGGCACAAGGTAATTTAAAGTATGTTGTGGTGGCAGTAGAATATTTTTCTAAATAAATTGAAGCAAAGCCTTTGGCTACAATAACTTCGGCCACAGTTCAAAAATTCTTCTGGCAGAATATTGTCTATCGCTTCGGCGTGCCAAAGGCTATAACTGTGGATAATGGAACACAGTTTGATGCTGAAACGTTCAAAGATTTCTATGACCAAATTGGCACGAAGATTCATTTTGCATCAGTTAGGCATCCGAAGTCAAACGGGCTGGTAGAAAGAGCAAATGGCATTATAATGACGGGAATAATGAAGCTAATCTTCAATCAGCCCAGAGGAAAGTGGCCAGATGAGTTGATTAAAGTGGTATGGAGCCACAATACAACTATGTCAAGATCAACAGGATTTACACCTTTTAAACTATTATTTGGTGACGAAGCTATAACTCCAGAAGAAGCTAAAGCAGGATCAATAAGAACAGCAGCTTCGGTAGAAGACGAAGCTGATTATCGCGTAGCAAAAGATACTATAGAGGGGACCAGACTTCAGGCTGTGGAGAACATCAATAAATATCAAGCCGAAACAATAAAATGGTGCGACAGAAAAGTTCGGTTGAAAAATATCAAGCCAGGGCATTTAGTGCTTCGGAAAGTCGCCAACCCAGAAACAGTGGGTAAGTTGCAGCTGAAGTGGGAAGGTCCTTTCCTAGTAGTATCTTCGTCAAGACCCGGTTCCTACAGACTGGAGGATTTGGACGGCAACGACATACCCAGATCTTGAAATGCGGATGAGCTTCGGCGATAGTATGTGTAATTTGATGTAATTTTTATTTTATTTTCTCTGTGGCACCCTTTTCCTTTCAAGAGGGGAGAAAGGTTTTTAATGGGGCCACAGCTTGTAATTTTCCATTTTTATTTAGCCCCATGAGGGCCAAATCCCCCAAAAGATGTAATATGTAAATTTGAGCACGCACCATCGAGTGTAAAAAGAAAAACAGGAAGAAGCTCAAAAGACATCCCCAAGGGGATGCAGAGCATGACGAAGCTACAAAAAGATGTTCCTAAGGGAGCGCAGCGTAAGTTTTCTTCTCAAAAGTCGTTCCTAAGGGAATGCAGAGCCAAATACCGCCGAAATATAAGGCGAAGAAGTTCAAAAGTCGTTCCTAAGGGGATGCAGAACTTATACCGCTGAAATAGAAGGCGAAGAAGTTCAAAAGGCGTTCCTAATGGGATGCAGAACTTATACCACCGAAATAGAAGGTGAAGAAGCTCAAAAGACGTTCCTAAGGGGATGCAGAGCTTAAGACCCAAAAGACGTTCCTAAGGGGATGCAGAGTCTGGGTGTGGCTTCGTGTGCATGTGTTTGGACATTCATTTGCACGTTACATTACATCATTCATTGCATTCATAATCATTCATGTACACATTCATAGGATCATCATTATCATAACATTAAGCACAAACAGAAAATACTTCAGCTTCGGCAATAATGCTTCGATGAGCAAAAAGAAGCAAAGATACGCTTCGTTGTGTACGAAAAGAAGGGAAGGTGCTTTTCGCCTTCGGCTAAAAAGATACAAGTTTCGTCCACATCAAAAGCAATTCACACATGGATGGGAAGGTAAAAATATATTACAAGGTATAGACAAATTTACAGAGTTCTGCCTGATTCCTAAATTACAATATCTTTTACAAAGATAATTCAAATGTCTCTAAAGCTTTGTGCAGCAGCTACATCAATCTTCATTGAGCTTCGGATTATTGACCTTCGACATCGTCATCCTGCATACAAAAAAGCAGTATAAGGTAAAAAGTAATTTCAAGAGAAGGTAAGCAACAGGTATAAGAATCATACCGGCTTAAGATGACTTCATGCCTCGTTACCAGCTAAGTCCCGCCCACCCTTCATCCAAATTTGTGTTATGAATCTATTCCCAATACTTCGGGCTAGGCTGGGGATATCAGCTAGGTACGTTGGTGATAGACTGAAGTTTGGTCTGTTTACTATCTTTCTGTGCGTACAATCAGCCTTCATAAAAGCTGCAGCTGTGCCGCGAGAAGCCAGCAGGGCACAGAAGTCGCCATGCCTAGCTATGACTTCGTCAAGCGCCTCAACTTCGCTTTCAATATGCTCGAAGGTGCTCGATAAGTCTTCAACCGAAGGTTCAAATTTTTCAGAGCTGGCTCCCACCGAGTTGAAGACCTGTCGTAGCCGTTGCACACAGCGGTTGCCGAAGTTTAAACAAATATTTTGAAGCTCTTTTAAGGATTTTTGCAGATTTGAGCTCTTCTCGACATCAGCTTCAAGCTTCGCATCTAAATTCTTCCTTTCTTGTTCGAAGTCTTTCGATTTACGAAGGAGTTCATCATTTAATCTAGCAATCTCGGTTTGGGCTTCTGCCAATGAACTCTCCATTGTCTGAAGAAGGAAGTCCTTCTTCTCCAGAGAAGCTTCATGATCTTTAACTTTCTTTTCCAAGTCATCGATTATAACCTCGTTCCTCTTATCTTCAATATCCCGCTGCATCCTCAATGCTTTGCTCAACAGCATACTCTGTAGAAAATAACCTTCATCACAAAAATTATTCTTTCTTTCATCACACGAATTAAAAAGCTGAAAGAAGTTAGTCTTACCTTAAAGTTGGAATAGAATAGGCTACCGGCAATATGCTGGTGCCGGTAGCTGCTGATGTCAGCTTTAAGCTTCGGAAAACCAACACTCTTCGACAGAGAGCTAATAATCTTCACCCCGGTGCGGTCTCGGATGCACCCTAAGGCTTCTTCATCAACGCCACCAAAAAGCAAGGCCCCTGGCTGGTAGCCACGGGATGTAGCATACTCCTGTAGCTCTTTTTTCTCAGCCTCGGATAATTCTTCACCAATCAAGTTCTGAAGGTTGAAGTTTTCTTCTTCTGAAGCACCTTCGGTAATTCCCTTCTCTTTCTCAGGTGCTGCGGCCATGATTTCTTCTGTAGCTGCGGTGGTCTCCTCTACGGCCATATCCAAGAGCACTTTATCAATAGCAGACAGCGTACTCTCTAGATTGGTAGCTTCGGCGGCAGCAGCTTCGGTAGAAATATCTGCTTCGGCTTCCGGTGTCATCTTTGATGCTAAGGCCAGCGGTGGCATTTCCTCAATAGCTTGCATAACAGTAATAATTCTCTGCTTTTTGGGCCCAACCGCCTTTTTTGCTGCCGAAGGCTCGTCCTTCTTCTGTAAAAGCTTCGTCAGATGCGGTTCCAGAGGACTTAGCAGCTTGATAGGTAAGGATTTAGTCACTACCTTTAAAATTTCTTCTATTTCTGCAGTAGAAGGTGTTGAAGGAGTCTCCTCTTCCATCTCAGCCACCTTCGGCTCCTGAGTTGCAGTTTTCCTCTTCTTCAAAGCCGCTGCCTTCGGCTCAGGACTAGTTTTTCTCTTCTTCAGAATTTTTTCGTTCTCTTTCACCATTCTAGCAGCCTACCTACTCATAATACTGACAACCCTTTTCCTCTTTGTCCCTTCGGCACCCTTGCTGAGTCGTTCATAATCAGGGTATTCAAAATTTAAAGCGTCCATTACCCGATTCAACCTTCGTTTTGGTCGGGTGCCAAAGGCTGCAGTCATTAATTGATCTTCTTTTTTGGTATAATTGCCCAAAATTTCATTGCACATAGTCTCAATCATCTCCAGCCATTCTTGGCAAGGCTTTTTCAACTGTTTCTCAAACTTGAAGCGATAGGGCAATCGCACAAGCTCAAGGGCTTTTTTGTCCCCTTTAGCTTCGGCATGCTAAATTTACTTAACGTCGGAGACGTCCTGTTGGCCAAGTATTCTTGAACCAGATCTCTAGTGTTGATCTGTTCAACCACCACCCTGAACTCTGATACAGACACTTGGCATGCTGACCCTGGCTTCATGTTGCACAAAGGTCTGGTCATTTTGAAGCTCAAGGCCAGCGGGCTCATCACCATCGTTATCAGTTTTTCTGTTCTCTTCTCGTCGGCCTTAATATAAAACCATTCGCTCTTCCAGCTGGTTGGCCACTTGGTGTGATAGCTGAGGACCGGAGCCTTCATATCCTTGTGGTACACGAAGTTATAACAACCAAAATTTTCATGTAGTCCGTCTTCTCTGGCCTTCGTTTGGTAATGCAGCTCATGCACTCGGCAAAAATCTTCGGCATCTGGGTTCATCCCTTGGCTTCGAAGGGCCCAGATATAGATACTTAGCCTAATGATAGCATTAGGGGTCAGCTGATGAAGATAAATTTCAAAGTTCTTCAACACTTCTCCAATCATCTCGTTCAGGGAAAATCGCAATCCTACCCTAAAAAAACTTTTGAAAACCACTATTTCATCATCCTTCGGCATAGGAGTGGTTTCATCTCTGGCAAAACGAACAAGCTTCTTTGTAGCTTCTCCGAAGTAGCCCAGTTCCATCATCATGGGCACATCAGCTTCAGACACAGTAGATTTTTCAAAATCCAAGTGGCTAGGTTTTGATGGGTTCAGAATGCTATAGTCTTCTTCTTCGTCGTCAGAATTTTCTTCCTCAATATCAGCTTGTTCAGCTTCGGCAGCAGGCACGCCTTCGTCAACGATTCCCTCCATCACAACTAATCACGATTGCCTCATGACTTCGGAAATCAGAGCTGTCTTAGTGGCTTCAGTCTCCTCTCCTTCACGGGTCACCCTCGCAGTCAAGCGAACTCTAGCCATCTGATGAATCTTCTGTGGTTTTTACGAAGCTGATGTTTTTACAGTTTTTGACGAAGCTCTCTCTTTTGCTGAAGTTAATTCAAAATGATGGTTTGCTTGAGAATACAGTGAAAAAGCTTTGGCTATGATTAAATTTTTCAACAGCACAATAGTGCAATGTTAATGAATGATGTGGTAACTTCACACCTACCCGTCTGTTTATATAGTGCTGTAGGTGGGAAGGTGAATCGCCAAGTTGTTCGCACCCGTTGAACAGTCATCTGCACTCGCTGAACGGTGGACCACTCGGCGTTTGGGAGGTGAATCGTCATACGCACTCGTTGAACAGTCACCCGCACTCGTTTGTACTCGCTGCATGGTGGGTCGTCTCGTGCTCCACATATTTTAATCGTTTCTCGGCAACGAGCTCAGGGAAGGTGTTTTTTGGACCTTCGGCATTCTGAAGCCTTAGAGATTTTTCACGGATCAAGCTCATTACGAAAAACGATCTAGCACCGCGAAGGGGCTATTGTTGGGGGCCTGCTTCATCGCCGAAGGTCCTCTAAGCAGGAACACCTTTGGAAGATTAGCATATAAGCAAACACAGCGTGAAGGTACATGCCGAAGCTACGATTCAGGGAGCTTCGGCACAGCGACATGCCTTAAGACGAAGGGCTGCACCGACTTAAAGAGGAAAAGACCGATCAGTCCATGATGATTTGAAGCGCCCCAATCCTCTGGGACTCAAATGTGATACAATTACTAGTCCTAGGAGGCTAGTAAACACATTTGTACAACAGATGATTTCAGATCTGCTTAAACGAGACAAACCTATAAAGGTGGCGATCAACTTTAAGAGTTGGTCCACAACTCGGGACATATCATCAGAGTGGGGCTGAAGCAGCCCGATATACGCAGCGAAGCAAATCAGCGGTCCAACAGCCACAGGCAAGGTTGGGAACAGGCGTAACTCTTACCCGATCTCCTTTTTCTGAAAAACAACAAATAAGCAAGGGTGAGTACAAACGTACTTAGTAGCCCACCTTCACCCGCGGAATGGGGAAATCAGATATAATGCATGGAATATGTGGAGCTCAGGATATTTGCAGAAACAGCAATATTTTATGCAGGGTTGTTTTGAAAAATATTTTGTATTTTGCAAAGCGCATCCTCTCCAAAAGGAGCAGGAAGTTTTTCAGTATAGAATGAAATCCCCTGGACTAAACCATCCAGGTATCTTAGCAGTTTCCCACTGGTTTTCATTTTCAAAAACAGCTACTGGACTTCCTGTAACACCCCAAAATCTTATTTTTGGAACTTAGCAAAACTCTCCAAAGGTTTTTGATTTAAAAAATATATCTTTAAAAAAAATAATCTTAAACTAAAAATGTTTCCTTTGTTGAATTATATATTTTGATCTATTCTATAAAAGAATTAAATTAAACTATCCCTTAGTTTAAATTTTACACTAAGAATATTACCTTAAAACAACTACGTGAGGGATATTAAGGATTTATTTTAGTGGGTAAATTTCTTTTAGAGATGTCGGCGTTTCGGACCCGGGGGGTCCCTAGACCGACGAGTGAATTTGTCGTTGCGTGCCCCTGCCCAGATGGTTTGGTGCGAGATGGAACACAAGAGGTGGGACAAGCCTTGTATTATCCTGCACCAGGGTGCTCGTAGTAGGGGTTACAAGCACGTCGCGAGAGGGAGAGAGAGAGAGAGGGAGCCTGTTCGTTCGCTTCTTCCCCCCCCCCCCCCGCGCCAAACCCCCTTTTTCTTTTTTTCGCGCGAAGGCCCTGGACCTCCCTTTTATAGATGCAAGGAGAGGGTCCAGATGTATAATGGGGGTGTAGCAATGCGCTAACGTGTCTAGCAGAGAAATGCCTAAGCCCTATGTACATGCCAACGTGGCTGTCGGGGGAGAGCTTGAGCCCTGCGTACATGATAACGTGGCCATCGGAGAAGCGCTTGAGCCCTGTGAAAGCATAGCTGGCGGTGCGGCAATGATCCTGCTGACGTCTCCTTGCTGCCGTAAGGGGCTGAGAGTCACCGGTGTCATGGTTGCACGCGGGGCACCATCATTACCCGTCGCCGGGGTAAGCCAGATGGGACGCCGGTCTTGTTCCTTGTAGCCTGAGCTAGCTAGGGATAGGGTAATGATGTATCCCCTGTTGGCGCGGTCGGTCCGAGCCCAAGGTCAGGCGAGGTGGGGACTTCTCCTGAGGCCGAGGCCAGGGTCAGGCGAGGACGCGATTCCTCCCGAGGCCGAGGTCGAGGCCGAGTCCGGGGGTCGGGCGAGGCGGAGACTTCCTTCTGAGGCCAGAGCCTGAGGTCGGGCGAGGCGGAGCTTCCTGCTGCGCCAGAGGCCGAACTCGGTGGTTGATCATGACTTGTTGTCAGCTTCGCCTGGGTGGTTGGCACGGCAGTCGGAGCGGGGCGAGCGGCGCTGTTTTCCCGTCATATCGGACAGTAAAAGGGGGGCAAAGTGACTGCGGTCACTTTGGCCTGGCCGACTGAGGTGCGTGTGTCAGGATACGGCGTCAGGTGACCCCTGCATTGAATGCGCCTGCGAAGCAGTCGGTTGGTGAGGCGGTCTGGCCAAGGTTGCTTTACAATGAAGCCTGCCCGAGCCGGGCTTCGGAAGAGCTGAGGGTGCGCCCGCTGCCTGAGGAGGTCCTCGGGCGAGGCGTGAATTCGTCCGGGACTACTGCTCCTGCCCGAGGCTGGGCTCGGGCGAGGTCGCGTCCCTTGGGTAGACGAAGCCTTGACTTAAACCACGCCCGTCAGTTGGTCTGAAGGTGTTTACCGGCCGTGATTAGGAGTGTTGGGGGTACCCCTAATTATGGTACCCGACAGTAGCCCCTGAGCCTCGAAGGGAGTGTTGGTACTCGCTTGGAGGCTTTTGCCGCATTTTTTGTGAGGGACCGGCCTTTCTCAGTTTTACTTTGTTCTAGTGGGTGCACGCGAGCGCACCCGCCGGGTGTAGCCCCCGAGGCCTCAGAGGAGTGGTTTGACTCCTCTAAGGTCTTAATGCTTTTCGTGGTGCCTCGGCCGGTCTGATCGTTCCCTCATGCGGCCTGACCGTAGCCCGGGTGCATGGTCAGGTTCCGAGTTTTCAAGCTGGTTTGTTGACGCTGTCAACAGTTTGGCCGTAGCCGGGTGCGAGAGTAGCCCCCGAGCCTCTGCACGGAGCGAGAGGACGATCAAGGACTTTCCCGACTTTTATCATACGGCCCTGTGTCGCCTTTCCGCAAGGAGGAGGGGGGAAAGTGCCATGTTGCCCTCGGAGGGCGCCGAACATGGTGTTTCCAGTGAGCTGCTAACAGGTGATCTGAGTGGACGCTCGTGCCTCGTTCGTTAGGGGTCGGCTGGTGGCCCAGAGGCACGCTCCAAAAGTACCTGCCGGTGATTCGCCGGACCCGGACCCCTTCAACAGGGTCCGAGGGCTTGATGCCTCCCTCCGGTGGGATTCCGTTACAAATCGTTCCCGCAGGTCTCAGAAATGTCCTAGGGTACCTCAGGAGTGTAGCCCGAGCCTTGGCCATGTATCGGACGTACCCAGAGTCATCCCTCACTCTGTGTGCTCTAGTGCGGCTGTCGAACCCTTCCGAGGGGCCAGCCTTCGAACCCCTGATCAGTAATGGGCGCGGAGCCCGAGTGCTCTAGGGCGGTGTAATACCCACTTTGTAAAAAAATCTCTAAAAAAGAGAAAATCATATTCCTTTGAATACATGTGTGCCAATCTCTAATTATCATTGCATGTGAACACCTCATAAAATAAACAAAGGATTAATAAAAATCATTAAATTGTGCATCATGCTGAGGTTTCACTGTGTGTGCATTTTTTTTGTGACAATGTGACAATAATGTAGAAATAAATATGACAACACCTAAATTAGAGTTTAAACCCTAAAGGGAATTCTAGAAATATGGAGAAGAGAAAGAGATAAAGGATATGAATAAATAAATAATATATGTAAATAAATACCTCCAGAATTAGTATCTCTAAATGTTGCAAGTATAAACTGTAATAATGGGTCACAAGAGTTTGAATTAAATTTGAATACAACTTGAATTTGAAAAGAGGGAGAGAAGAAAATAAAAAGGAAAAGACTAAAACCTAGTTTGGGCTGGCTTCTCCAATTCGGCCCACTCTTTCTCTCTTCTACCCCACGGCAGCCCATTTCCTCGTTCCCTTTTTCTTTTCTGTGAAGTCACTGACGTGCAGGCCTGGGTCCTCGGTGTCTCACACCGCGCTGTGCGCCCCACGCTCATGCCACTGACTGGTGGGCCCACAGCACCGAGTCGTTCTTCTCGCCAGGATCGCGGATGGCCGGTTCGGACCGATTCCTCCTCCCTCAAACAGAACGCGAGTTCTCTGCGCGCTCCGTGGGAATCGGGGGTCTCTGGCTGGCCATTCCGGTCTCTGGCCCGAGCCCTATATAGCTATGTGTCGCTTCTCCTATCTATATGAGCTAGCTCCGAACCACCGCTCGCCATCGTCGCTAAAAGAGAAAAGGTAGGGCACCGCCGCGTGAATGCCCTGTGACTACCGCCATGCTATAGCCATAGATGCGACTATGTGCCGATAGAAACCACGAGTAGCGGAATGGCGTGTGTCTGCCAGTGCGGGTGGTCATCTGGCGCTGCTTGTTCGCGGCATGGTGGCTACCGCTGGCCGCGAGAACTCACTTCTCGGGCACCGTCGTCCGATTGTGTCGCCGACCTGGGCGTGCTCGGAAGGGTGTCGAACGCTTGGACCTGTGCCTCGCCGCGCACTGCTTTCTATCGTCGGCCGGTCAACTCTGCCTCCATCAATGGTGAGAACCCCCCCTCCTCCATCATTGGTACTCCTTTGCTGTTGCCGTAGTCCGGCGTGTACCAGGGAAGGATAGCGGCTTGAGGTAGAAGACGACTCCTGGTCGTTGGTCCTTTGATGAAGGGCCAAGATTAGATCGGGGTTTACCCCTTCGCTTAGCTGAATACTCGCCGTTGATCTACGTAGGCACGGTGGAAATTAGATCGCGCCGCAAGAGATGATCATCCATAGACTTCTAATCCAACGGCCGCGTGCGATACGTACCCCTTTGCGATGGCCTTTTTACTAAAGAGCCCTTATAGATTTTAGAAAATAACCCGTCGTCCACCCTGATTGTGCTCTGAGTCTTAGAAACACTTGCACCGAGACCCCTGCTATTTTCTGGTTATTGAGGCCCAGTCCAGTCAACTCGAAATTCAGATAAAAATAAAATAGAAATAGATTTTTAATGTATAGAACTTGTTTAATTTGTAGAAAATGCATATGAACTCCAAATGGGTCCATTCCAGTTCCTATAATTTTGTGATAGTATTCTCTATTAAATAGTACCACTGTTTTTACATGAAATACACATTTAAATTTATTTCCCACCTAATCCTATATTAAATGCATAAAACCTTAGAAAATCCATAACTTAAAATCTATACCTCCAAATTTAATGGTTCCAGTTCCTGTGATCTTATTTTAATGTCTAGATTATTACTGTGTATTTCATTTATATGTTTGGTGTGATGTTAATTTATGCTATACTATGTATGTATTGTGTGGATGCGAGTAGACGAGCAAACTATAGAGGATTCTGAGGTTCAGCAAGTAGAGACTGCTGAGCAGGAGCTCGTGGAAGTCAAGTTGTGCCCTTGATCACTTCCTTTACCCATTCATGTTCTTATTATTCATAATGATCTGCATAGGTTAATTTTGATGGGACCCAATAGGATACCATAGATTTTGACTATCTTTATACCTTGTTTCACCACTGGTTTTACTACTAAACTTTTGGGTAGTACATGCTATTGCTTTATGTGGATTTGGGTATAGAGATATTCATCACTCATTTTTTCTACACTTGTTATTATCTGTTCATTATTTTATGTTCATGATAAGATCATTATGTTAATGGGAACATGGAGAACCACCCGGGAAAACAGTGCTACCACAAGGGTTTAATGGGACGCCCTTGGCTGATTAACTAGGAAAGCTAGTGGAGGGCTACCTTACCCGAAAGGGGCAAGGGCAGTAGGGGAGTGGTCAGTGTAGGGAGGTCCTTGGGTTGATTTTGCTGCGATGGCGGTCAGGAAAGAACCCTGCACTGGAGCTTCCTATAAATTATAGCGGGTAGACTAAAGCTAGTGGAACTTTGTAAAGGCCTCGTAGTGGTACCCTGCCTTGCTTCCTTGGTAGAGGTGTATGGGGTCTGATCAACTCCGTGGCAAATGGGTAACACGACTTGTGGGTAAAGATGCGCAACCTCTGCAGAGTGTAAAACTGGTATACTAGCCGTGCTCACGGTCATGAGCGGCTCGGACAATCACATGATTAATTTATGGAACTTAAACTTAATTTGTCATTTCATTGCATTTGGGAATTATTTTACTATTACTCTTATTTATTATTTCTAAGGTTTGGTATTTACTTACACTTAGTAACTGCTATTAAAAGTTTGACCAACTACTTAAAAGCAATGCTCAGCTTTAACCCCTGTCATTGATTAGCCTTACACACCACATGAACTCACACCTTTGTGAGTTTATGTCCACTGGTTCCCCACAACTTGTTGAGCTATGATCATGTGTGAGCTCACCCTTGCTGTCTCACACCCCCCACAGGAGAAGAGCAGGTGGTTCAGGAGGAGCCACAAGGTGAGGAGTATGATCTGATCTAGGTGGCGTTTCTCAGTTGACATTGGCGCCAACGATCCTTAGTTCGTTTTATATTTATTCTTTTATTTTGTAATAAGTCTTCCGCTATGTAATAAGTACTCTGATTACTGTGACATTTATCTCTATACACTCTGTTATTATATATGTTGTCTTCTTGGCGCATGTATGAGATGCACCTGGCTTTGTTCCTTAAAGCCCGGGTGTGACAGAAGTGGTATCAGAGGAAATGTTGACTGTAGGACGAAACCTAGATAGAAATGGACAAAACCCTTACCTACTTATCTTACTCTGATTCATTCTATACTTACGTTACTCTGATTCTCTCTATACTTATCTTGATCCTGTCTCACCTTCTACTATTCTACTCTGATTATTCTTACCTTCTCTACTCTGAGACAAGATGGATTTCACACCTTGGAATCCTACATTTATGATCTCAAAAAAATTAAAATTATTTTCTCTATTAAAAATGTCGGTTGATTGTTCTGATGATCAATGCCTGATTTGCTTCTTTGATTGACTGAAATAGTATAGACGGGCATCTTAGCATGTACCACCATAAGGTAATGTATTAACTTTAGTGGATAACACACTAATCTACTTAGCTAATAAATCCCCCGCAGTAACATTCCTCGTAATTACTCGCCTTATCTACAACTCTTCCTTTCCTACCCTATGTTTCTAACCCAGATGGGCTACCTCTATACTGTTAGAAGAGAGCAGTATAGACTTGATCCTTGGTATGTCATGGTTAAGAAAGGCAAAGGCAGTATATACACTATGCTAAGGGAACTGTAGAACTCACCAGTTCCAAAGGACAAAGATTTGAAGTGAAGTTGCAGTAACTACCACCATCAGACTAGTGGCATTCTTAGTAGAGGAGAAGTTTGTGGGTGGCAACATCCATGCAGTTAGGGATTTTCCGGATGTCTTTTCAGAGGAGTTACCAGGAATGCCAACAGATAAAGAAGTTGAGTTTGTCATTGATCTTTTACCTGGAACTGTCCCTATTTCTAAACGACCATACAGGATAGCTTTAGAAGAACTAAAGGAGCTTAGGAAGCAGTTAACTGAGTTACAGGAAGCTGGGTACATTCGTCCGAGTTCTTCACCTTGTGGAGCGCCAGTTCTAGTTGTACAGAAGAAAGATGGGTCACAAGGGATGTACGTGGATTATAGGACCCTTAATGATGTCACTGTGAAGAACAAGTATCCGTTACCCCGCATTGAAGATTTATTTGATCAGATGAGAGGTGCAAAGGTATTCTCAAAGATTGATCTCCGATCCGGTTACCACCAGATGAGGATTAGACCATCGGATATTCCCAAGACGGCTTTCTCGACTCGATATGGATTATATGAGTTTACTGTTATGTCGTTTGGATTAACCAATGCACCGGCTTATTTCATGAATTTGATGAATAAGGTGTTTATGGAGTATCTGGACAGATTTGTCGTGGTGTTCATCGACGATATTCTTATCTATTCTAAGAATGAAAGTGATCATGAACAACATCTAAGGTTGGTGCTACAGAAGTTGCGAGATAATCAACTCTATGCTAAGTTTAGCAAGTGCGAGTTTTGGATTGACAAGGTGCCATTCCTTGGTCATATTATTTCTAATGGAGGAATAGCAGTGGATCCTGCTAAGGTCAAGGAGATTATAGAGTGGAGAGTGCCCACTACAGTTACTGAGATTCGGAGTTTCTTAGGGCTTGCAGGATATTATCGGAGATTCATTGAAGGGTTCTCTAAAATTGCCAAGCCTATGACATCGCTTTTGGAGAAAGGAAGAGAATTCAAGTGGGATGAGAAATGCCAAGAAAGCTTTGATCAATTGAAGGAGAGATTGATATCACCACCAGTGTTGGTTATGCCAGACTTACAGAAAGGATTTGATATTTATTGTGATGCATGTGGCCAAGGATTGGGATGTGTGCTCATGCAAGAAGGACATGTGATCGCTTATGCGTCTCGTCAGTTGCGGAAACACGAATTGAACTACCCCACTCATGACTTAGAACTAGCAACAGTTGTGCATGCACTTAAGATCTGGAGACACTACATCATGGGAACTAAGTGCCAAGTATACACGGATCATAAGAGCTTGAAGTACATATTCACTCAGAAGGATCTCAACCTTAGGCAACGCTGTTGGTTGGAACTTATTAAAGATTATGACTTGGAGATTCATTACCACCCAGGCAAGGCAAATTTGGTTGCAGATGCCTTGAGTCAGAAGGAGCATGTTCATTTAGCTATTGTTGCCCAGCTACCCGATGAGATTGTTGAGGATTTCAGGAGGCTTAACCTGGGTATAGTTGCTCATACTGAAGGAGTTACTATTGATGTGGAACCTACTTTGGAGCAAGAAATTCGTAAAGGTCAAATTGGTGATGCTAAAATAAAAGAGATTAAGGATCTGATTACTGAAGGTCGAGGTCCGGAATTCACGGAAGATGAGCAAGGCATTGTATGGTTCAAGGACAGGATGTGTGTCCCTGATATTGAAAGCCTTCGAGAGACTATTTTAAAGGAGGCCCATGATTCGGATTATTCTATTCATCCTGGTAGTACTAAGATGTATCAGGATTTGAAACGGAAGTATTGGTGGTATGGATTGAAAAGAGATGTGGCTGCACATGTGGCTATGTGCGATGTATGTCAAAGAGTTAAGGCTGAACACCAGAGGCCAGCTGGACTACTGCATCCACTGAAGATACCCGAGTGGAAGTGGGAAGAGATTGGTATGGATTTCATTACTGGATTTCCTCGCACCCAGAAAGGATATGATGCTATATGGGTGATTGTGGATAGATTGACTAAAGTGGCTCACTTTATTCCTGTGAAGACTACCTATAAAGGTTCTCAGCTAGCAGAGTTGTATATGGCTCGGATTGTGTGTTTATATGGAGTACCAAAGAAGATCGTGTCTGATCGAGGTTCACAGTTTACCTCAAGATTTTGGAGAAGCTTTCATGAGAACATGAGCACGAAGTTGAATTTTAGTACAGCTTATCACCCTCAGACTGATGGACAGACTGAAAGGACCAATCAAGTATTGGAAGATATGTTGAGAGCATGTGCCCTTCAGCATGGAGGAAGTTGGGATAAGAGTCTACCTTATGCTGAGTTCTCATATAATAATAGTTATCAGGCCAGTCTGAAGATGTCACCATTTGAAGCTTTGTATGGGAGAAAGTGCAGGACTCCTCTATATTGGGATCAGACTAGAGAGAGACAGTTCTTTGGGCCTGAATTGATTCAAGAAGCAGAAGAACAAGTCCGTATAATTCGAGAGAATTTGAGGGTGGCTCAAACCAGGCAAAAGAGCTATGCTGATAATAGAAGGAGACCACTGGAATTTGAAGAAGGAGATTATGTGTACCTCAAGGTGTCACCACTTCGTGGAATGAGGAGATTCAAAGTTAAGGGCAAATTGTCCCCTCGCTACATTGGACCATTCTTGATCTTTAGAAGAGTTGGGGAGATGGCATATCAACTCGAGTTACCTGCTAGTCTATCGGATGTGCATAATGTGTTCCATGTATCTCAACTAAAGAAATGTCTCCGTGTCCCTGAGGAACAGTTACCAATGGAAGAGCTCAGTGTTCAGGGTGATTTGACTTACACGGAGTATCCGATCAAGATTTTGGATACTTTGACTCGAGTTACAAGAAATAAGGTGATAAAGATGTGTAAAGTACAATGGAGTCACCACGGTGAAGATGAAGCAACTTGGGAAAGAGAAGAAGAGCTTCGCATAGACTTTCCCCATCTTTTCCCTAGTCCTTCCTAAATCTCGGGGGCGAGATTCCTGTTAAGGGGGGTAGGATTTGTAATACCCACTTTGTAAAAAAATCTCTAAAAAAGAGAAAATCATATTCCTTTGAATACATGTGTGCCAATCTCTAATTATCATTGCATGTGAACACCTTATAAAATAAACAAAGGATTAATAAAAATCATTAAATTGTGCATCATGCTGAGGTTTCACTGTGTGTGCATTTTTTTGTGACAATGTGACAATAATGTAGAAATAAATATGACAACACCTAAATTAGAGTTTAAACCCTAAAGGGAATTCTAGAAATATGGAGAAGAGAAAGAGATAAAGGATATGAATAAATAAATAATATATGTAAATAAATACCTCCAGAATTAGTATCTCTAAATGTTGCAAGTATAAACTGTAATAATGGGTCACAAGAGTTTGAATTAAATTTGAATACAACTTGAATTTGAAAAGAGGGAGAGAAGAAAATAAAAAGGAAAAGACTAAAACCTAGTTTGGGCTGGCTTCTCCAATTCGGCCCACTCTTTCTCTCTTCTACCCCACGGCAGCCCATTTCCTCGTTCCCTTTTTCTTTTCTGTGAAGTCACTGACGTGCGGGCCTGGGTCCTCGGTGTCTCACGCCGCGCTGTGCGCCCCACGCTCATGCCACTGACTGGTGGGCCCACGGCACCGAGTCGTTCTTCTCGCCAGGATCGCGGATGGCCGGTTCGGACCGATTCCTCATCCCTCAAACAGAACGCGAGTTCTCTGCGCGCTCCGTGGGAATCGGGGGTCTCTGGCTCGCCGTTCCGGTCTCTGGCCCGAGCCCTATATAGCTATGTGTCGCTTCTCCTATCTATATGAGCTAGCTCCGAACCACCGCTCGCCATCGTCGCTAAAAGAGAAAAGGTAGGGCACCGCCGCGTGAATGCCCTGCGACTACCGCCATGCTGTAGCCATAGATGCGACTATGTGCCGATAGAAACCACGAGTAGCGGAATGGCGTGTGTCTGCCAGTGCGGGTGGTCGTCTGGCGCTGCTTGTTCACGGCATGGTGGCTACCGCTGGCCGCGAGAACTCACTTCTCGGGCACCGTCGTCCGATTGTGTCGCCGACCTGGGCGTGCTCGGAAGGGTGTCGAACGCTTGGACCTGTGCCTCGCCGCGCACTGCTTTCTATCGTCGGCCGGTCAACTCTGTCTCCATCAATGGTGAGAACCCCCCCTCCTCCATCATCGGTACTCCTTTGCTGTTGCCGTAGTCCGGCGTGTACCAGGGAAGGATAGCGGCTTGAGGTAGAAGACGACTCCTCGTCGTTGGTCCTTTGATGAAGGGCCAAGATTAGATCGGGGTTTACCCCTTCGCTTAGCTGAATACTCGCCGTTGATCTGCGTAGGCACGGTGGAAATTTGATCGCGCCGCAAGAGATGATCTGCAATAGACTTCTAATCCAACGGCCGCGTGCGATACGTACCCCTTTGCGATGGCCTTTTTACTAAAGAGCCCTTATAGATTTTAGAAAATAACGCGCCGTCCACCCTGATTGTGCTCTGAGTCTTAGAAACACTTGCACCGAGACCCCTGCTATTTTCTGGTTATTGAGGCCCAGTCCAGTCAACTCGAAATTCAGATAAAAATAAAATAGAAATAGATTTTTAATGTATAGAACTTGTTTAATTTGTAGAAAATGCATATGAACTCCAAATGGGTCCATTCCAGTTCCTATAATTTTGTGATAGTATTCTCTATTAAATGGTACCACTGTTTTTACATGAAATACACATTTAAATTTATTTCCCACCTAATCCTATATTAAATGCATAAAACCTTAGAAAATCCATAACTTAAAATCTATACCTCCAAATTTAATGGTTCCAGTTCCTGTGATCTTATTTTAATGTCTAGATTATTACTGTGTATTTCATTTATATGTTTGGTGTGATGTTAATTTATGCTATACTATGTATGTATTGTGTGGATGCGAGTAGACGAGAAAACTATAGAGGATTCTGAGGTTCAGCAAGTAGAGACTGCTGAGCAGGAGCTCGTGGAAGGCAAGTTGTGCCCTTGATCACTTCCTTTACCCATTCATGTTCTTATTATTCATAATGATCTGCATAGGTTAATTTTGATGGGATCCAATAGGATACCCTAGATTTTGACTATCTTTATACCTTGTTTCACCACTGGTTTTACTACTAAACTTTTGGGTAGTACATGCTATTGCTTTATGTGGATTTGGGTATAGAGATATTCATCACTCATTTTTTCTACACTTGTTATAATCTGTTCATTATTTTATGTTCATGATAAGATCATTATGTTAATGGGAACATGGAGAACCACCCGGGAAAACAGTGCTACCCGAAAGGGGCAAGGGCAGTAGGGGAGTGGTCAGTGTAGGGAGGTCCTTGGGTTGATTTTGTTGCGATGACGGTCAGGCAAGAACCCTGCACTGGAGCTTCCTATAAACTGTAGCAGGTAGTCTGAAGCTAGTGGAACTTTGTAAAGGCCTCGTAGTGGTACCCTGCCTCGCTTCCTTGGTAGAGGTGTATGGGGTCTGATCAACTCCGTGGCAAATGGGTAACACGACTTGTGGGTAAAGATGCGCAACCTCTGCAGAGTGTAAAACTGGTATACTAGCCGTGCTCACGGTCATGAGCGGCTCGGACACTCACATGATTAATTTATGGAACTTAAACTTAATTTGTCATTTCATTGCATTTGGGAATTATTTTACTATTACTCTTATTTATTATTTTTAAGGTTTGGTATTTACTTACACTTAGTAACTGCTAATAAAAGTTTGACCAACTACTTAAAAGCAATGCTCAGCTTTAACCCCTGTCATTGATTAGCCTTACACACCACATGAACTCACACCTTTGTGAGTTTATGTCCACTGGTTCCCCACAACTTGTTGAGCTATGATCATGTGTGAGCTCACCCTTGCTGTCTCACACCCCCCACAGGAGAAGAGCAGGTGGTTCAGGAGGAGCCACAAGGCGAGGAGTATGATCTGATCTAGGTGGCATTTCTCAGTTGACATTGGCGCCAACGATCCTTAGTTCATTTTATATTTATTCTTTTATTTTGTAATAAGTCTTCCGCTATGTAATAAGTACTCTGATTACTGTGACATTTATCTCTATACACTCTGTTATTATATATGTTGTCTTCTTGGCGCATGTATGAGATGCACCTGGCTTTGTTCCTTAAAGCCCGGGTGTGACAGGCGGATGTCGAAACCCTTCCGAGGGGCCAGCCTTCGAACCCCTGATCAGTAGGAGGGCTCGGGGCATGCTTCCTTCGCCGAGAAGGATCCTTTCCGAATTATCCCCTTCCCCAGTCCCTGTAGCAAGAGAGAGAGAAAGAGGAAGAGGAAAAGGATATGAATTTAAATAATGAGGCGCACCTTTTTTGACGCGGTCGTCATGGCGGAGATGAAACGACGCTCGCCTCGCCTGCCAGGGGTGTCGCTTGCCCTGCCAGGGAGTTAATGCGACGGGACGAGCAATTCGTGGGGCGGCCGTTGTGCGTGCGCGTGTCGTTCGAGGAACGGGCGTTTCACCTTCGAGTTTGAATTTTGCGGCTGGTTTGGGCGAAGTTTTGAACGGTTCTCGCCTGGGCCTTTATATACCCGGGAGAGGGGGTCGGCGGTGGTTTTTTACTTTGCCATTTGCGCCTGCCTTCTGCTCTGGTTTTCGCAACCCAAGAGAATAGCCAGGGAAAAGGAAACCGCGCACCTCATCCCCTCCACCTCCACCACCTCCGTTTGGTGATGGCTAACAAGGTGACCGTCGTCCCGTCGCGCGACCCGTGGCCCTCCTCCACCATCGTTGCGAAGGATCTAGAGGCCCTCGTCGCCGATGGTCTACTTCGTCCCCTCTCCGGTGGGGCGCAGCTGGAGTGGATGGCCCCGAGCGAGGCCGTCCCGTCCCCACCGCCGGGGTACGTGGTTAGGTTTATCCCCTTCCATGAGCGGGGGTTTGGAGTGCCAGCGAGCCGCTTCATGCGGGCGCTCCTACACCACTACGGGGTGGAGCTGCACAACCTCAACCCCAACTCCATTGCGCAAGCGGCCATCTTCGCGGTGGTTTGTGAGGGTTTTTTAGGGATCGAGGTTCACTGGGATCTGTGGACCCACCTCTTCTCCGCGGAGCTCTTTGCCTTGACGATGGATGCGAAGAAGGTCCGTATGGCGGTGCGGGCTGGTGGCTACACCCTCCAGCTGAGGCAGGGGTGCACGCAGCAGTACATCCTCGCCACCCTTGTGTCTTCGAACAAGGGGTGGCAGCGTCGATGGTTTTATCTCCGGAACAACGACGGGAGGCTTCCGTCGTTTTCTCAACGAGTGGTGACCGCCGCCAGCAGTAACTGGCGCTGGGGTGCCACGCGCGAGAGACAGGAGAAGCTCCAGCCTATTCTGCAGGCTTTGCAGAGGTTACGAGATGGGGGCCTTACTGCTGCGGGGGTTGTTGCTGCCATCCATCGCTGGAGGGTGCTCCCTTTGGCAGAGCAACGGTTGCAGCTCTTAGAGATGAGACCGGGGGTCGATCTGGAGGGCTCGCAGATGTCCTCGGCCCCCGTTCCTGACGACGACCTCCGCAAGCGGGTAGCGGGTACGGTAGGGAGGCTGGATGCCGGCGCCCTGATGTTGGGACCATGCTTCGTCTCCGAAGGTCCTGCAGAAAGAAACAGCTTAGGCTGAAGCTGCTCGTACGTGACGCTGAAGGCATCATTCATGAAGCTTCGGTATTATAACATATTCGAAGATGAAGGGTCGAACCGACTTAAAGATAGAATGACCTTTTAGCCCATAGGGGTCTGAGTCATTGTTGAAAACTTTTATGAGGGGCATGATTGTAATTCCTCACAGGCTGTGTCATGTGCCTATAAATAGTGAATAGTATTCCTTTACTGTTCACGGATTCCGGTAATTGCTAACGCATCACTCGGGAATCATTGTTTGTCAAGGCAAAGGTATAAATGTACCTAAAAACGTTGTATTCAAATATCTTAAATTCATATAATAAGATATGTGAATGATGTCATTTATTTTCGATGTATTTATCTTTAATGTTTTACTTTACTGTGTATTATCTTTACAAGTTTAATTACGAAGGTGAAACCTTCGTAATATTATGCTCGTGACCTTCGTCCGAAGTTCATTAAATCCTTATGGAAATAATGCTCCGGCGGACGAAGGGCATTAATATTTAACATTTTATGTTGCCTTGTTCTTAATTCATAGCATTTGAGAACAAATCCCCAACATTGGCGCCCACCTCCGGTGAACTCACTTCCACTTTTTTGAGCTGATGGCTTCGTTCAACAATCAAGCTGGAGCTGCTTCGGCTCTGAAGCTGGTACTCCCGATAATAGGCGGTTCATGCTCAGAGCCAGCCAACAAGAAGCAGAAGAAGGAGGCACAGAGAAGGGTACAACATGTCAGGGTGCAAGGACCCTTCATCAAGTCAAGATGGTCTCACATTCCAATTACCTTCTCCCAAGAGGATCTTCAACTCAAGGACTACCCACACAACGATGCTATGGTTATCTCTTGTGTGATCAAAGGATTTCTGGTCCACAATGTTTTGGTTGATACAGGCAGTGCAGCTGATATCATATTTGCTAAGGCCTTCAGACAGATGCAAGAGCCCGAAGACAAAATTCATGATGCCACACATCCCCTTTGCGGCTTCGGAGGAAGGCAGATTGTAGCACTCGGCAAAATCACAATGCCAGTGACCTTCGGATTTATCAACAACACAAGGACTGAACAAGTTGTGTTTGATATTGTTGACATGGAATACCCTTACAATGCAATCATTGGTCATGGTACTCTCAATGCCTTCGAAGAAATTCTTCATCCAGCTTATCTTTGCATGAATATACCTTCGGACCAAGGGCCCATTGCTATTCATGGAAGTCAGGAAGCTGCCAGAAGGGTCGAAGGAAATTGGACAGACTCAAAAGCAATCCATAATATAGATGGAGCCGAAGCTTGTGAGCAATACAAGTTCAGAAGAGAAAAAGCTGCTTCGGCTGATCAGCCGAAGCCCATGCTCTTATGTGAGGATATAGCAGAGCAGAAGGTGCTATTGGGATCTCAACTGTCCGAGGAACAGGAAAAAACCTTGATAAGGTTTTTGTTCAACAATAAAGATGTTTTTGCTTGGTCAGCTAATGATCTTTGCAGAGTTAACAGGGATGTTATTGAGCACTCGCTCAATGTTGATCCATCCTTCAGACCCAGAAAGCAGAGGCTTCGGAAGATGTTTGGTGACAAAGCCGAAGGTGCTCGGAATGAAGTGAAAAGACTCCTCAGTGCCGGAGTTATCAGAGAGGTAAAATACCCAGAATGGTTGGCTAACACTGTTATGGTGAAGAAGGCCAATGGTAAATGGAGAATGTGTATCGATTTTACTGATCTCAATAAGGCCTGTCCGAAGGACGAGTTTCCATTACCAAGGATAGATTCCCTAGTCGATGCAGCAGCTTCATCAGAGCTAATGAGTCTGCTGGATTGCTATTCAGGCTATCACCAAATTTGGATGAAGAAGGAGGATGAACTGAAAACCAGCTTCATAACCCCTAGTGGAACATATTGTTATCTTCGGATGCCTGAGGGGCATAAGAATGCTGGAGGAAGCTTCAGCAGAATGACAGCGAAGGTTCTTCATTCCTAGATAGGCAGAAATGTGCTAACTTATGTTGATGATATCATTGTAAAAAGCACGAAGCAAGATAATCACATTGTTGATCTGCAGGAGACCTTCGCTAATTTTAGACAGGCTGGTTTAAAGTTGAACCCAGAAAAATGTGTCTTCGGAGTAAAGAAAGGAAAATTTCTTGGCTGTCTAGTCTCAACAAAAGGGATTGAAGTTAATCCAAACAAAATCGAAGCTATCCTTCAAATGGAGCCACCAAGTACAAAGAAGGGGGCTCAAAGATTGACAGGAAGACTGGCATCTCTCAACAGATTTATATCTAGATCAGCAGAGAGAAACTTACCATTTTTCGAAGTACTGAAATCAGCTAAAGTTTTTCAATGGGGACCAGTTCAGCAGAAAGCCTTCGAAGAGCTGAAGTAATATTTAATAGACCTAACAACACTAACTCCACCAATGTCAGGGGCTCCTCTGTTATTATATGTGGCAGCTTCGCACTCAGCGGTAAGTGCAGCACTCGTCCAGGAGAAGCTTGAAGGCCAAGTCAAAAAGCAAGCCCCAATATACTTCGTATCAGAAGTTCTGAGTCTATCAAAGAAAAATTATACGGAATTGGAGAAAGTACTGTATGCTGTTTTGATGGCCTCCAGGAAGCTTCGGCATTATTTTCAAGCTTACAATATAATTGTTCCTTCTTCACAACCATTGAAGGACATCATGAGAAATCGAGAAGCTACTGGAAGGATTGGAAAATGGGCTGCAGAGCTCAATGAATTTTGCATTGATTATGTGCATAGGTCTTCGATTCAATCCCAGCGTTGGCAGACTTCATTGCTGACTGGACGCCAGGGGTTCAAGAGGAAGAAACGAATAAAGATGCCAAAGTATGGACAGTGTTTTGCGATGGGTCTTGGGGAACCTTCGGAGCAGGAGCAGCTGCTGTGTTGGTTTCACCTTCCAAAGTTAAAACTTGTTATGCGACAAGACTTGATTTCAGTTGCACAAACAATATTGCTGAGTACGAAGCCCTACTTTTGGGTCTTCGGAAGTTTAAGGCAATGGAAATCAGAAGGGCCATTCTTAAAACTGATTCCCAAGTTATTTCTGGTCATATTGACAAAAGCTACAAAGCAAGAGATACAGTCCGAAGGATTGAGGCTTCCTTCGAAGGATTTTTTGTTAAAAATATTCCTCGTGGAGAAAATGAATATGCTGATCTACTAGCCAAGTCAGCAGCACAGGGGCTGCCCTTACCTTCGGAAGTATTTTTCGAAACAATAAAAGCATCTTCGGTTGAGCTTCTTGAAAGAGCAGTCCTCAACATATCCCCTTTTTATAGTGAAGATTGGAGAACTGAGATCATCTCTTTCCTTCAGGGCAATTTTCTTTCAGATGACGAAGCTTATAACAGGAGGATAGAAGCAAGAGCTCGACCATATGTCATAATAGAAGGGGAATTATACAAGAGGGGGGTATGTTCCCCGTTACTCAAGTGTTTATCCAGAACCGAAGGCATAGAATTGATGAAGGAAATACACGCAGGCCTGTGTGGATCTCACATTGGATCTAGGCCTTTGCTAGGAAAAGTCTTTCGTCAAGGATTTTATTGGCCAAAAGCAGCTTCGGATGCAGCGGATTTAGTTCAAAAGTGCGAAGGTTGTCAGAAATGTGCAAGAGATCAAAAACAACCTTCGTCTTTAACTCAATTAATACAACCCACTTGGCCGTTGCAAAGGTGGGGCCTTGATTTGCTAGGTCCATTACCACCAGCACAGGGGAATTTAAGATATGTTGTAGTGGCAGTGGAATATTTTTCTAAGTGGATTGAGGCAAAGCCTTTAGCCACAATCACTTCGGTTACCATTCAAAAGTTTTTCTGGCAAAATATTGTTTGTCGCTTCGGAGTGTCGAAGGCCATTACTATGGATAATGGGACACAGTTTGATTCTGAAGCTTTCGGAGAATTTTATGATCAAATTGGCACGAAGATCCATTTTGCATCAGTTCGACATCCGGAGTCAAATGGACTTGTTGAAAGAGCTAATGGGATCATAATGACAGGGATAATGAAGCTAATCTTCATTTAGCCCAGGGGAAGTGGCCAGAAGAATTAATCAAAGTGGTGTGGAGCCATAACACAACAGTGTCAAGATCAACAAGTTTTACGCCATTCAAACTATTGTTTGGTGACGAAGCAATAACCCCGGAAGAAGCCAAAGCAGGATCAATAAGAACAGTAGCTTCGGCAGAAGGCGAAGATGCAGTTGATCACTATGTGGAAAAAGATGCTATAGAAGGGATCAGGCTTCAAGTTGTGGAAAACATCAACAAATATCAAGCTGAAACAATAAAATGGCGCGACAGAAAGGTTAGGTTGAAGAACATTGAGCCAGGACACTTGGTGCTTCGAAGAATAGCCAATCCTGAGACAATAGGCAAATTACAGCTGAAGTGGGAAGGACCTTTTTTGGTAGCATCTTCGTCAAGACTCGGTTCCTACAGATTGAAGGATATGGATGGCAACAACATTACTAGATCATGGAATGCGGATGAGCTTCGGCGATATTATGTTTAGTTTGATGTAATTTCCTTTTTCTATTCTTTTTTGTGGCACCCTTTTCCTTTCCAAAGGGGGAGAAAGGTTTTTAATGGGGCCACAACATGTAATTTTTCTTTATTTCAATTCTATAAGAGTGATATCCCCCAGAAATGTAAATGTAAATGCAAAGGAAAAAGAAAAGAAAACAGGGAGAAGCTCAAAAGTCGTTCCTAAGGGAATGCAGAGCTTACAGCGAAAAATAAACACTGATTCCGCTGAAAGTAAAAGGCAAAGAAGCTCCTAAGGGAGGCTTACAGCGAAAAATAAATGCTGATTTCGCTGAAAGTAAAAGGCGAAGAAGCTCCTAAGGGAGGCTTACAGCGAAAAGTCAACGCTGATTCCGCTGAAAGTAAAAGGCGAAGAAGCTCCTAAGGGAGGCTTACAGCGAAAAGTCAACGCTGATACACCGAAAAGTAAACGGTGAAGCCGAAAAGTAAACGGCCAAAAGATTTGAATCATTCCCAAGGGGATGAAGGGCTATGATTATGGTTTTTGAATATGTGTTTTGATATTCATTTGCACGATACATTACATCATGTCATTTGCATTCATAAACATTCATTTAGACATATATAGAATCATCATCATACCACACAAAAAAGACAGATGCTTCGGCAATGAGCAAAAATTTCGAAGAAAGAGAAAATTTTTCGTGCTTTGTTGTGTACGAAAAGAAGGGAAGGTGTTTTTCGCCTTCAACTCAAAAAGAGAAGTTTCGTCCACAGCAAAGCAGATTGTACACGGATAGAGGAAACAGAATATATTACAAGGTATGTACAAATTTACATAAGTTTTTTCCATAATGATATTACAAAGATCCCTTCAGAATTTTTTGTAGGAAAGTCTATTATAGCAACTATCAAGCTTCAGCTTCGTCATACTTCAGCTTCGTCATCCTGCACATATTAAGGAGTAGAATAAGAAAGGTGCAAATTTCAAGGAGAAGGTAAAAGTAACAAATATAAGTTTCTTACCGGCTTAAGGTGACTTCGAGCTTCGTCACCAGCCATCCTTCGCCCGCCATTTACCCAAATCTGGGTCATAAATCTATTTCCGATGCTTCGGGCTAGGCTCGGGATATCAATCAAGTCTACTGCTGACAAGCTAAAGTTTGGGCTATTCACAATTTTCCCATAAGTACAACCAGCCTTCAGAAAAGCGGCAGCTGTGCCTCGAGAAGCTACTAGGGCGCAGAAATCGGCATGCCCACCAATAACTTCGTCAAGAGCATCAACCTCGCCTTCAATATGTTCCAAGGTGCTGGGCAGGTTTTCGGCTGAAGGTGAAAATTTTTCAGAACTGGCTCCGATAGAGTGAAATACGTCCTTCAGCCGCTGCATGCATCGGCTGCCGAAATTTAGACATTTCTCTTGGAGATCCTTCAATGATTTTTGCAAATTTGAATTTTTCTCGACCTCAGTCTTGAGACTTGCTTCAAGCTTCTCCTTTTCTTGCTCATATTTTTCTGACTTTTTGAGTAATTCATTCTTTAAACTATCATTTTCGGCTTGGACCTCGGCCAAGGAGCCTTCCATAGACTGAATAATAAAGTCTTTCTTTTCTAAAGCACCTTCGTGTTCTTTAGCCATAATTTCAAGATCTTGAATGGCGAAGTCCTTCTTCTTCAGAACAGCTTCGTAGTTTTCAACTTTTTCTTCTAAATCTTTGATGATAGCTTTGTTCTTCTCCTCTTCAAGATCTTGTTGCATTTTCAGCACTTTACTTAATAATATACTCTGCCAAAACAACCTTCGTCAGAGAAAGACATAAAATATAATAATAATAAAATAATAATAATATTTTTACCTTAAAATTCGCGTAGAGCAGGCTGCCAGCGACATGATGTCGCTGGTACCTACAGAGGTCTGCTTCTATCTTCGGCAAGCCAACACTTTTGGAGAGGGTTCTGACAATTTTGGTCTCGGTGCGGTTCCGAAGGCATCTTAGCTTCCCTTCGTTGACCCCACCAAATAGCATAGCCCCTGATTTATATCCGTAAGATATGGCATATTTTTTCAACTCTTCTTTTTCGGTGTCTGTTAACTCTTGTCCAAGCAAATCTTGAAAGTTAAAATCTCCTTCCTCCGAAATTTCATCAATCTGCTCTTTCCCCTTTTCAGTTGTCGTGTTCACCGCAGCCATAACAACTTCTTCTTCAGCCATTTTCAGGAGTATATTGTCAATAACCTCAAGTGTGGTTTCCAGATTCGACTCTTCGGTGGTCACGGCTTTGGCCCCGGTAGCTTCGGCTTCGCCGGTTTCAGCTTCAGTGGTTTCCACTCCGGTAGCTTCGGCTACGGTGCCTTCGGCTTCGGCAGTCTCGGCAAAGACAATTTTTGACACCGTCGCCGGTGGCGGCGTCTGATGGATCACATCTGTCACTTGAATGATTCTCCGTTTTTTCGGCTTTGCAGGACTTTCTGCTGCCGAAGTTTTTTTGTCCTTCTGAAAAAACTTTGTCAGTTCCGGTGCCAGCGGACTTAGCTTGACAGGCAAAGATTCAGTCATTACCTTCAAAATTTCTTCTACTTCGGCAGCAGAAGGTGTCACAGACACTTCCTCATCTCGGACCAATCTCTCCGGTTCTGGAGATGCAGGCTTCGGAGATGCAGCTTTTCTCTTTCTTGGAGCAACTACTTTCGGTTCAAGCTTTTCTTTCTTCTTTTTTGGTTGATCTTCGTCGTCTTTAATTAAAGTGCTAGCCACTCGTTTTCTTTTCTGCCCTTCGGCACCCTTGTCTAGCCGCTCGTAGTCAGGGTATTCAAAGCCTATAGCATCAAGCACTCTGTTTAGCCTTCGTTTCGGTCAGGTGCCGAAGGCTGCTGTCATCAATTGATCTTCTTTTTTAGAATAATTCCTAAGAATTTCAGTACTCATTACTTCGATTGTTTCGAGCCATTCTTGGCAGGGTGCTTTAAAATACTTCTTGAACTTATAGTGGTAGGGCTGGCGGACAAGTTCCCCCTCTTTCTTCTCTCTTTCGAGCTTCGGCATAGCCCATTCCTTCATAGTTGGAAATATTTTGAACAACAGAAATTCCTGCACAAGATCTCTAGTGCCAATGTGCTCAGCAATAATCCTGAATTTAGCCAACGCGATTTGAGTTGGACCTTCTGGTGTCATACTGCATTGGGGTCTGGTCTCTCCGAAGATCAGTTCAAGCGGACTCTGTACTAGCTTCTCCTTGTCATCGTCAACTTTGACGTAGAACCATTCCGATTTCCAGCCTGCCGGCCACTTGCTTCGGTAGCTGATCATAGGAAATTTTGTAGTCTTCCGATAGGCAAAATTATAACAACCAAAATTTTCATGTAACCCATCCTTTCTGGCCTTAGTTTGATAATGTAGCTCGTGTACCCGGCAGAAACCTTCGGCAAATGGCTCCACCCCCTGGCTTCGGAGAGCCCAAATATAAACACTAAGCCTAACAATATGTAACACCCAAAATCTGAATTTGGGATTGGTAGAAGAAACTTGAACAAAATAGCATAATATTTTGGAAATTGGGAAATAAAGAAAAAGATGAGAAAAAAATTTTTCTTTTAAAAGAAACCATTTATACATCTCATGAAATAAATAAACAAGGAGAATAAAAATTTAACTAGTAATAATAAAATAGTATGGTTTATATTCACCCTTGGATTTCAATTGATACATTTGAAAAATCTGAAAACTAAAATAGAAGTATAAATTTGAATGTGGAATAGAAAATAGAAAATAAAAGAGAAGGGATATAAAACAAAAATATAAATAATATATATATAAATAAATATATTCAGAATTAATATCCCTAACTTCACAAAAATAAAGTTGAAATGATGAGCCATAGAAGTTGAATTTAAGTTTGAATTCAAATTGGATTTGAAAATGGAGAAAAGAAAATAGAAAAGAAAAAGAAAAAGAATAAAAACCCTAACTGGGCCGGCTACCTAGGATTCGGCCCACCTAAGGATTCCTTACACGCGCGCAGCCCACTCTAAATCCTGGCGCCGACACGCGGGTCCCACCAGTCAGTCTCACGCGCGCGTGCCTGCTCTTCCCTGGCGCCGACAACCCGGGTCCACGAGCCAGCCACTCCCCCTCACGCGCGCTCTCGCCTCCCACTGACGCGCGGGGCCCCCTGCCCAGTCTCTCTCACCCGCGCCCGTCTGCTCTCTCTGTCTCTGGTTCGCGGGGCCCACTCGTCGGGTCCGTCTTCAACGAACTCGCCGCAACGACCTCACGCGACTTCCCCGCCGGGAACCTAGCGCCTCCTCCTCGCTCGGACTTTGCTCCGGGTATAAAAGCTCACCAAGCTCGCCTCCTCCTCTATTCCATCGCCGAGCACCGACCCGAGCTTCACCGCCGTTCCCTGGCAGCGCCATAACCCGATCCGCCGCCGCTGCCGAGGACCCCCTTTCTACACCGCCGCGCCGGGACTCGTGAGGGGCCTGGGCGGATCACCGTGGTGCGTGGGTTGCTGCTGCGGCGAAATCGCGTCAGCGGAGGCAGGGAGGATCAACCGAATTCCTCGCCGAACTTCGCTTTCGCCGCGGATCCGCACCACGCCGTGGCCAACGCCGGCAAGTCGACAATCCGAGGTAAAAAGCCCACGATCGATCTCGCCTTGACCTCTTGTACGCGTAGCACTGTTTAATTTTGGGCACGGGGTAGCGGATGACCGGATTGCGCGGGCTCCGGCGATGTCCCACCGCGGTTGGTGGGCGGCGCCGCCGTCCGCTCGGTCGGGAGGTGGGGGAACAAGCCAGGGTCGTTCGATTCTCGTTGGACGGCTGTGATTAGATTACGGAGATACCCCTTCGCTGGGCCGATCTGGACCGTAGGACTCAATCGGAGGGCTGCGGCGTGATCTCGGTTTCATTAAATCTGGGCCGTTGATCGCCGATCGAACGGATGTAGATGCGTACCGGTTCGGGTTATACTAAATCTAATCCGAGCCGTCCGTGTGTGATCCAACGGCCAGAACGGCCCGATACCCTTTCGCTGTGGCGATTTTGTTAAAGAAACCCTGGAAAACCGAGGAATCAACCCGCCGTCCCTCGGGCACTGTTCCCTGTGTCTGGGACGACTTACACCGAGCCCCCTGGGTTTCTCTGGAATTGAGGCCCAGTCCAGAACATAATAAAATCAGAGAAAATGATTATTAAATAGATTTTTAATAGGAAAATAATTGCTAGAACTTAGATAATTCATAGAAAATTCATTTTAGCTCCAAATTGAACCATTCCAGTTTCTAAAATTTTGTAATAATATTCTTCATCATTTAGTGTCTCTGTTTTGACATGAACTCTGTCAGAAAATTTATTTATCATTTAACCAAATTTTAATCACATTAAACCTTAGGAAATTCATAACTTAAAATCTATAACTCCAAAATTAATAATTCTTTTTCCTGTGATCTTATTTTAATATGTAGATTATTAATATGTATTTTGCATATATGTTTGGTGTAATGTTAATTCTGCCTATACACTGTTTGTTTGTAATGCTACGACTAGCAGTGAGGTCACGAGTCATCTGAAGATCATCCTGGTACCTGGAATCTCAAGGCCCAGGCAAGTTGTGCCCTTGATCACTTCTTTTCACCTACTCCTGTTCTAATTAATCATAATGATCTGCATAGGTTAAATTTGATGGGACCCAATAGGTTACCCTAGTTTGTCTATCTTTATACCTTGTTTACCACTGAACTTTCTGGGTAGTACTTGCTAGTGCTATATGTGGTTTTGGGTATGGAGATACACCATTCATGATTACACTTTTGTTATCAGTTGTTATTTATTGTTCATGTTGAGATCATTATGTTAATTGGAACATGGAGCGACCACCCGGGAAAACAGTGCTACCACAAGGGTAGTATGGGATGCCCTTGGCTGATTAATTAGGAAAGCTAGTGGAAGACTACCTTACCCGAAAGGGGCAAGGGCAGTAGGGGAGAGGTCAGTGTAGGGAGGCCCTCGGGAGGATTTTGCTGCGATGGCGGTCCTGCAAGGGATTCCTGCACTGGATCTTCCTATAAACTGTAGCGGGTTTTCGGAAGCTAGTGGAACTTTGTAAAGGCCTCGTAGTGGATCCCTAGCCATTCACCTCGGAAGTGTCTAAGGGCTTTGCAAACCCTGGCGACATGGGATACACGACTTGTGGGTAAAGATGCGCAATCTCTGCAGAGTGTAAAACTGGTATACTAGCCGTGCTCACGGTCATGAGCAGCTCGGACCCTCACATGATTAAATTATGGAACTAAATTTAATTTGTCATATGCATTGCATTGCAGGTGATGTTGTTACTCTTGTTCTATTACTTAATTGGGTTTGGTATTTACTTATACTTAGTAACTGCTAATAAAATTTTGACCAACTTTAAAAGCAATGCTCAGCTCTAACCATCTCCTTTGGTAAGCCTTACACTTCACGTGAGCTCCCACCTTTGGCGAGTTCATGCACATTATTCCCCACAACTTGTTGAGCGATGAACGTATGTGAGCTCACTCTTGCTGTCTCACATACACCACAGGTCAAGACCAGGTACTGCAGGATGATGCTCATGGAGGATGCTGTGATGAGTTCGTGAGAGGTCTAGGTCGTCGTCTCCCAGTCAACTTTGGGTTGCTGGACCGTTGTCTCCTTATAATGTAATTATTTATTTTGTATAGAACTCCTGTTATATATAAAGTTGTGACATTCGATCCTGTGCCACTATACATCATATGTATGAGACTTGGTCCCAGCATACCTGGTGTTTATGTTAACCCCGGGTTTTGGACCCCTAAAATCCGGGTGTTACAGAAGTGGTATCAGAGGAATGTTGACTGTAGGACGAAACCTAGATAGAACTGGACAACCAATATCTACTTACCTTTACTACTCTGATTCTTTCAAAACTTTCCTTAATCTTTTCTCATCTATTTCCGCTTACTCTGATTATTCTTATCTTTTCTTTCTAAAAGACAAACTTGGATTTCACACTTTGAAATCCTATGACTGAAGTGACCTTTAGGAATAGGAGACCATTCCTAGGAACAAAAAAAAAACAAAACTATTTTTTTTTATATAAGTGTCTATGTTTGTTCTTATGTTATCTGTCTGATTTGGATCTTTGATTGAGTGTGATGGGTTGTGGAGTAATGTCTACAATTACATCTGCATATACATAATGCTTATAAAACTAACTAGACAAGCTAAATTATCCTTCAATAAAGTAACTAGCCTAACAATACCCATCTTATCTTAAAATTTCTCCCTTATCTTAATAGATCCATCTCATTTTAAAAGATACTCATCTTATCTTGAAAAGATTTTATCCTAATAGATCCAACTGGTCTCAAAAGATTCTATCTTACCTTTATGAATCTGTCTTATCCTAATAAGCATACTTATCCACCCTAGTTTAACAACCATGATCTAATGCAAATTAATTAGATCTTATTTAGTCAAACTAGTCACACTAATCTAACCTAGATCTGATCAAATCTAAAGTGACTTATCAAACATGTTAGATAATACTGATGAAATAGTTTAGACTCTACCCCTATAAAAACAGGTCTTAACTTAGTTCACCCTGCACTAAATTAAGAATGACAGATTGACTTGGCCATATGCAACTACCTTAACCATCTGATAGTTGCATAACCTCTCAATTGTAAACTAGTCTAATCTAGTCATATCCAATTTAATCTAGATCTTATCTTACCTAATGTGACCTGACCCAGTGTGGTCTAATGTTATCTAACTTAATGTGGTTCACTTAAACAGATTAATGACACTAGTAGAAGAAATTAGACCCTACTAGCCATGTATTAACTTAACTTAGCACATTGGATCAATTCAACCATGAGCTAACCCAACCCATAGAACCCAGATGAATGATATAACCTTTCTATTCCCACCTAACAACGAACAAACTTTAAACCTACATCTTGTAGTCTATCTCACCCATGTATATCTCTCATCTTGACAGATTCTATCTTACCCTTGGACATTCTCCTTATATGATTGGTTACCCCCAATCTGGACATAAAACAAAGATTAAGCCCTACTAAAGAATCTTCAGATTATGACCAGCTACTAGCTTATTCATTCCGCTTATTGAATAATTTCCTTTGCAAAACTAGTACCATATGCTTCTAACTTTCATGGTCAATACCAGGAAAGGAAAGATTATCACATAACCACAAACAGAAAATGAATCCTCCAAATCCTCCACCTGTTGACATCAATCAAGTGGTTGCTACCCAAAGACTGGTAATACAACAGTTAACAGACCTGGTGACCGAGATGCAGAATCAGATAAGACAACAACGCGAGGAAATACGTCAAGCCCGCCAAGAAATAAGGCAAGCACGGTTGGAGAGACAACAACAACAACAACCCCCACCACCACCAGCTTCACCAAGCTACATAGATATAAATTATGATGATTTGTAAGATCTAGATGTTACTTTAGTTAGTAGTTGATAAGATACTATTTTAGTTGGAATAATAAGGTCTAATTGACCCTATGTATTGCTAATGAATTATGCATCATGCCAAGATTTTTCTTTGTGCATATGTTTTGAGATAACTTGGTTATATATCCTGTTCTTGCAAATCTCGGGGACGAGATTATTTTTAAGGGGGGTAGGATTTGTAACACCCAAAATCTGAATTTGGGATTGGTAGAAGAAACTTGAACAAAATAGCATAATATTTTGGAAATTGGGAAATAAAGAAAAAGATGAGAAAAAAATTTTTCTTTTAAAAGAAACCATTTATACATCTCATGAAATAAATAAACAAGGAGAATAAAAATTTAACTAGTAATAATAAAATAGTATGGTTTATATTCACCCTTGGATTTCAATTGATACATTTGAAAAATCTGAAAACTAAAATAGAAGTATAAATTTGAATGTGGAATAGAAAATAGAAAATAAAAGAGAAGGGATATAAAACAAAAATATAAATAATATATATATAAATAAATATATTCAGAATTAATATCCCTAACTTCACAAAAATAAAGTTGAAATGATGAGCCATAGAAGTTGAATTTAAGTTTGAATTCAAATTGGATTTGAAAATGGAGAAAAGAAAATAGAAAAGAAAAAGAAAAAGAATAAAAACCCTAACTGGGCCGGCTACCTAGGATTCGGCCCACCTAAGGATTCCTTACACGCGCGCAGCCCACTCTAAATCCTGGCGCCGACACGCGGGTCCCACCAGTCAGTCTCACGCGCGCGTGCCTGCTCTTCCCTGGCGCCGACAACCCGGGTCCACGAGCCAGCCACTCCCCCTCACGCGCGCTCTCGCCTCCCACTGACGCGCGGGGCCCCCTGCCCAGTCTCTCTCACCCGCGCCCGTCTGCTCTCTCTGTCTCTGGTTCGCGGGGCCCACTCGTCGGGTCCGTCTTCAACGAACTCGCCGCAACGACCTCACGCGACTTCCCCGCCGGGAACCTAGCGCCTCCTCCTCGCTCGGACTTTGCTCCGGGTATAAAAGCTCACCAAGCTCGCCTCCTCCTCTATTCCATCGCCGAGCACCGACCCGAGCTTCACCGCCGTTCCCTGGCAGCGCCATAACCCGATCCGCCGCCGCTGCCGAGGACCCCCTTTCTACACCGCCGCGCCGGGACTCGTGAGGGGCCTGGGCGGATCACCGTGGTGCGTGGGTTGCTGCTGCGGCGAAATCGCGTCAGCGGAGGCAGGGAGGATCAACCGAATTCCTCGCCGAACTTCGCTTTCGCCGCGGATCCGCACCACGCCGTGGCCAACGCCGGCAAGTCGACAATCCGAGGTAAAAAGCCCACGATCGATCTCGCCTTGACCTCTTGTACGCGTAGCACTGTTTAATTTTGGGCACGGGGTAGCGGATGACCGGATTGCGCGGGCTCCGGCGATGTCCCACCGCGGTTGGTGGGCGGCGCCGCTGTCCGCTCGGTCGGGAGGTGGGGGAACAAGCCAGGGTCGTTCGATTCTCGTTGGACGGCTGTGATTAGATTACGGAGATACCCCTTCGCTGGGCCGATCTGGACCGTAGGACTCAATCGGAGGGCTGCGGCGTGATCTCGGTTTCATTAAATCTGGGCCGTTGATCGCCGATCGAACGGATGTAGATGCGTACCGGTTCGGGTTATACTAAATCTAATCCGAGCCGTCCGTGTGTGATCCAACGGCCAGAACGGCCCGATACCCTTTCGCTGTGGCGATTTTGTTAAAGAAACCCTGGAAAACCGAGGAATCAACCCGCCGTCCCTCGGGCACTGTTCCCTGTGTCTGGGACGACTTACACCGAGCCCCCTGGGTTTCTCTGGAATTGAGGCCCAGTCCAGAACATAATAAAATCAGAGAAAATGATTATTAAATAGATTTTTAATAGGAAAATAATTGCTAGAACTTAGATAATTCATAGAAAATTCATTTTAGCTCCAAATTGAACCATTCCAGTTTCTAAAATTTTGTAATAATATTCTTCATCATTTAGTGTCTCTGTTTTGACATGAACTCTGTCAGAAAATTTATTTATCATTTAACCAAATTTTAATCACATTAAACCTTAGGAAATTCATAACTTAAAATCTATAACTCCAAAATTAATAATTCTTTTTCCTGTGATCTTATTTTAATATGTAGATTATTAATATGTATTTTGCATATATGTTTGGTGTAATGTTAATTCTGCCTATACACTGTTTGTTTGTAATGCTACGACTAGCAGTGAGGTCACGAGTCATCTGAAGATCATCCTGGTACCTGGAATCTCAAGGCCCAGGCAAGTTGTGCCCTTGATCACTTCTTTTCACCTACTCCTGTTCTAATTAATCATAATGATCTGCATAGGTTAAATTTGATGGGACCCAATAGGTTACCCTAGTTTGTCTATCTTTATACCTTGTTTACCACTGAACTTTCTGGGTAGTACTTGCTAGTGCTATATGTGGTTTTGGGTATGGAGATACACCATTCATGATTACACTTTTGTTATCAGTTGTTATTTATTGTTCATGTTGAGATCATTATGTTAATTGGAACATGGAGCGACCACCCGGGAAAACAGTGCTACCACAAGGGTAGTATGGGATGCCCTTGGCTGATTAATTAGGAAAGCTAGTGGAAGACTACCTTACCCGAAAGGGGCAAGGGCAGTAGGGGAGAGGTCAGTGTAGGGAGGCCCTCGGGAGGATTTTGCTGCGATGGCGGTCCTGCAAGGGATTCCTGCACTGGATCTTCCTATAAACTGTAGCGGGTTTTCGGAAGCTAGTGGAACTTTGTAAAGGCCTCGTAGTGGATCCCTAGCCATTCACCTCGGAAGTGTCTAAGGGCTTTGCAAACCCTGGCGACATGGGATACACGACTTGTGGGTAAAGATGCGCAATCTCTGCAGAGTGTAAAACTGGTATACTAGCCGTGCTCACGGTCATGAGCAGCTCGGACCCTCACATGATTAAATTATGGAACTAAATTCAATTTGTCATATGCATTGCATTGCAGGTGATGTTGTTACTCTTGTTCTATTACTTAATTGGGTTTGGTATTTACTTATACTTAGTAACTGCTAATAAAATTTTGACCAACTTTAAAAGCAATGCTCAGCTCTAACCATCTCCTTTGGTAAGCCTTACACTTCACGTGAGCTCCCACCTTTGGCGAGTTCATGCACATTATTCCCCACAACTTGTTGAGTGATGAACGTATGTGAGCTCACTCTTGCTGTCTCACATACACCACAGGTCAAGACCAGGTACTGCAGGATGATGCTCATGGAGGATGCTGTGATGAGTTCGTGAGAGGTCTAGGTCGTCGTCTCCCAGTCAACTTTGGGTTGCTGGACCGTTGTCTCCTTATAATGTAATTATTTATTTTGTATAGAACTCCTGTTATATATAAAGTTGTGACATTCGATCCTGTGCCACTATACATCATATGTATGAGACTTGGTCCCAGCATACCTGGTGTTTATGTTAACCCCGGGTTTTGGACCCCTAAAATCCGGGTGTTACACAATAGCATTAGGAGTTAGTTGATGAAAATAGATACCAAACTTCTTTAGCACATCGGCAATCATCCTATTCAAAGGAAATCTCAAACCAGCTTTGAGGAAACTCTTGAAAATCACTATTTCATCTTTCTGTGGCTTCGGGGTAGTTTCTTCTCCACCGAAGCGAATCACCTTTTTCTCATCTTCGCTAAAGTAGCCCGACTTTACCATCTTCGGGAAATCAGCCTTGGAGATGGTTGACTTTCCGAAATCCAGGTGGCTAAGCTTGCTTGGTATTGCGATATTGTGATCATCTTCAGAATCAGTCTCTTCAATATCTACTTGTTCTGCTTCGGCAGCAGGGGTGTTCTCCGATGTCACCAACCCAGATCGCCTCATTGCTTCCGAGATAGGGACAGTTTCCGCAGCTTTGGCTTCGTCTCCTTCGCGCTCAGCTCTAGCAGTAGAGCGCACTCTGGCCATTTGATTTTGAATATCTTGAAAATTGCTCGGAAATTAATAACCTCTCTCCCGAAGCTCTTCTTCTGACGAAACAGACGCTAAACTAGAGCTTCGTTTGAATGCGAAAGTCAAGCTTCGGCTATGGTTACAAATTTTGGCAGCAAAACAGTGCAATAGCAATGAATGCTGTGGTAACTTCACACCTACCCGTCTGTTTATATAGTGCTGCAGGAAAGAAGGTGAATTGTCAGGATTTTTACACCAAGCAAACAGTTGCTCGCACCCGCTGAACGGTGGGCCGTAAAAACCAGAATAGTGAACCTGCATGGTGGAACTGTATCGTTTCTCGACAACGAGCTCAGGGAAGGTGTTTTTCGGACCTTCGGCTTCCTGAAGCCTAAGAGACTTTTTTCACGGATCAAGCTCGTTACGAAAAACGATCTAGCACCGCGAAGGGGCTACTGTTGGGACCATGCTTTGTCGCCGAAGGTCCTGCAGAAAGAAACAGCTTAGGCTGAAGCTGCTCGTACGTGACGCCGAAGGCATCATTCATGAAGCTTCGGTATTATAACATATCCGAAGATGAAGGGTCGAGTCATTGTTGTAAACTTTTATGAGGGGCATGATTGTAATTCCTCACAGGCTGTGTCCTGTGCCTATAAATAGTGAACAGTATTCCTTTACTGTTCACGAATTCCGATAATTGCTAACGCATAACTCGGGAATCATTGTTTGTCAAGGCAAAGGTATAAATGTACCTAAAAACATTGTATTCAAATATCTTAAATTCATATAATAAGATATGTGAATGATGTCATTTATTTTCGATGTATTTATCTTTAATGTTTTACTTTACTGTGTATTATCTTTACAAGTTTAATTACGAAGGTGAAACCTTCGTAATATTATGCTCGTGACCTTCGTCCGAAGTTCATTAAATCCTTATGGAAATAATGCTCCGGCGGACGAAGGGCATTAATATTTAACATTTTATGTTGCCTTGTTCTTAATTCATAGCATTTGAGAACAAATCCCCAACACCTAACTCAGCCCGCGATGCGTCCCGACCATGGGTATGTTTCCCTGGTAAGTATCTGATCCTTCTCTTGTATTACGTCGAGTTGCCTTCGATTCCCACTGTTGGGATCTTTGCTCTTCCCCAGGGGTTAAGTATTTATAAACCCGCCCTGCCGCTGGTCCCGGAGGACGCGGTGGACCGAGCCGCGCGGAGGGTCGCCGCAGAGAAGAAGAAGGAGAAGAAGGACGCGGAGAAGGCTCGGGCTCACGAGCGGATGCGAGCTCGGGACGCCTTGGAGAAGCGTCATCGGAGGCAAGAGAGGGACGGGCTCCCGAGGGAGCCGTCGCCGGAGACGCCCAACGACGATGATGATGATGATGATGATGATGACGAGGATGATGACATGGCGGCCCGTCTTGGCCTCAGCCCGGATCCAGGGCCGGGCCAGGGGTCGCCGAGCCAGCCTCCAAGTTGGCTGGTACCATCAGTGCCTGGGGCCGGGACATCAGGGTCCCAATCCGAGGAGCGGAGGCAGGCCGAGGGGGCACTTGACCCCTTGGCCGAGGTAACTGCGTTGACTCCGGGGAGTCAGGCCGACCCCCCTGTCTCCTAAGAGCAAGCGCCCGTGCCGGCTGTGTAGGAGGTTGATCCTCCGGTCGCTGCGGCGACGCCTGGGCAGGCCACTCCTTCGGTGCCTCGGGCGCCCGAGGTGGGAGCGGCGCCGAAGTCGGTAGCGGGGCGACCCTTGGCAGCGCCTGCGGGAACTGAGGCCCGAGGGGCCTCCCCGCGGGCACGATTGGCCTTGGTCTGGAGCGGGTAAGTGCCTGAGAATGCCTCTGTTTTGGCTTCTTTCGTCGCGTGTCTTGAACTTGCTTTCTCTCTTCCTTTCAGCAAGCGGAGGCAGGGCCTGACCGGCCTGGCCCCCACGAAGGCCCTTAAGATGGTGCTGGCTTCTGCAGCTGGTGCCGCGGCGCGCCATGCCGGTTGGCTGGCCCCTGCACAGGACGCTCTCAAGCGGGGGGCCTAGGCGGCACGAGCTGCCATGGGGCAAGCCTCCCAGGCCGACCCCTCCGTCGGGGCAGTCGTCATGCCGGGGGAGGCTGCTGACGTGGCCGCGGCTCCGAGCCCGCCTGACGGGTTGCCGTCGCCGGCATCGACTCCTGCCGAGGTCGCCGCCGATTTGCCCACGGAGCCGCTCGTCGCCACTGACGTCGGCATGGTTGAGGCACCGCCGCTCGCGGTCGTCCCCGACCTCCCCGTTCCTGGCCATGAGGAGAGGGCGGACGCTGTTGCTGAAGTCGGTGATCGGAGACTCGCCACCTTAGCCGAGGGGGAGCCCAACGCGTCGACGGCGATGGTGCCCGACGTGTTGACTACAGGGGGACCCGACGCCTTGGCAGAGGAGCGCGCAAAACCTCGGCCCGTCTTGGGGGTCGGCGTCCTCATCCCCGCGTACAACCCCAATGAGTGGTGCGGGCAGGCGTTTCGGTTCTGGAGCCGCGGTGCCTCGGAACCCCTCGTCCTCAACGATGAGCGGGAGGAGCAGTCTCGGGATGAGCTCCGTGAGTATGCCGAGGCGGCGATGGGGTCGCTTCGGTCGACCATGGAGATTCTTTCCAGGGACGTTCCCAGGGTCCTCCAGCTAAGGATTTTAGGCGCATACCTTGTGTGGCCAGGGCATTCTTTGTAATACCTTGTTTTCCTTGCTCAGGAACTGGCGGATGTGAGCACCGCCAAGTCGCTGTTCATTCGCCGCGAGAGCGGCATCTGGAATTCGCTGCAGTCCCAGAGGGTCGCGCTTGCCAAGGCTAATAAGCGCCTTGCCCAACAGAGCACCGAGCTGGTGGACCTTCGGCTGCTCTGTGATGATCTGAAGTCGGAGGTGGGGGCGACGCGGGAAGAGGCGGCATTGGCACAGATGGAGGCGCAGCAGCGGCAGCTGGAGCTTGGTTAGGTCATCGGCAAGTGGGACCGATCTCGGAGCCAAGCCGCCGAGGCCGCGGGCCGGGCTGAGGCCCTTGAGGGTCAGCTGGACGAGGTGTCTGCTCGGGCCGGGGCCCTTACGGAGGACCTAGCCATGGCCGTCGGGTCTGCCCAAGTCGTGGCCTCGCAGGAGCGTGCACGGGCCGAAGGTATGTTTCGCCTGCTTTGCGACTTCAATTCAGCTTCATTCTTCGACTCGTGTCTGAAGAATTTTGATTGGCTATCTGCAGAGCTCGAGACGGCTCTTAATGAGTCCGTCAAGGCGCACGCCCGGGCGGCTGAGCAGAATGAGGCCGACCGTGTGGCTATGTCCGAGGCTATCTCGGCCTTTTGCCGAGCCTTTGACCTCGACGGTGTTCCCTCGGGTAGCTCCCCCCAGAGTCATCTGCGGGCCCTAGGCGGCCGTGTGTGCAGCAGACTCCGCAGGGCGCTGCACCATGGCGTTAGGCGGGCCTTTGCTGTGCTCGCTTCCCACTACGACGTAGACCTGGAGCGGGTCAGCGAGGGGTACTGTCTTCCCGACGAAGACGAGGCTGCCTTAGCCGAGGTCCAGAGGCTTGATGCGGCCGCCGAGGGCCCGAGCGCGGTGCTAGCCTCCTCCTTCGAGGTGGAGATCCTTCCGCCCGCGTCGCCGTCTGAGGCTGGGCCAGATCTCGCCGAAGGCGGAAACGGCGCCGAGGGCGCAGTTGCTTCCCCTGCCGACGCCTGATCCTGCTGGAGTAGTTTATTTGTAGCATGCGTGTGTTCTTTCATGGCCGCTGAGGCCCGAACACTTTCATTGTCGTATCATAAAGCTGTGTTTTCTTTCCTCTTGTTTCGTGCGTCATGACTTGTCTGTCGGTAGCAGAATCGTTTATCCAAGCGAGAGTTACTTTTCACGGAAGGTGATGAGTGAGGTATCCGTATCCCGGAGGCGTAGGAGTTCCTCGGCTCGGTCGGCCTTGCCGCTTACGTGCACTCTCATTTGGTCGTAGGATTCTGTTATCAATACAGTCGAGAAGGCACGGAAGTCGTTTTCTACCCGAGTGTTTGGACTTGTTCGGTAGCAGGATCGCTTATCCGAGTGTGAGTTACTTCTCGCGGAAGGTGATGAGTGAGGTATCCGTATCCTGGAGGCGTAGGAGTTCCTCGGCTTGGTCGGCCTTGCCGCTTACGTGTACTCTCGTCGTTTTTAGGATCCCGCTATCGATACGGAAGTCGAAAGCACGAAGGTCGTTTTGGTAGAAAATTTTTTCCGAGGAAAATTTTGATGCAGAGGGGGTTCCCCCCTTCTAGCCCCCGAGGGAGGGTCGGGCTTTGCTGAGGCAAGGCCGACCCTTCCTTGACAGTTAGACTTTATGTATGTAAAGAAAACGAGGTACATGAACGACTTAAAACATCTTAAGGGTAGAAGCGACGTAGCTGTTGGATGTTCCAAGCGTTGTTGTAGACCTCGCCTTGGTCGTTGGCCAGCTTGTATGTTCTGGGCTTCAAAATCTTGGCGATGATGAATGGCCCTTCCCAGGGAGGAGTGAGCTTGTGGCGCCCTCGGGCGTCCTGTCGCAGACGAAGCACCAAGTCTCCCACTTGGAAGCCTCGGGGCCGAACGCTTCGGGCGTGGTAGCGTCGCAGCGACTGCTGGTACCGTGCCGAATGTAGTAAGGCAACGTCCCGAGCCTCTTCGAGCTGGTCCAGCGAGTCCTCTTGGCTGGTCTGGTTGCTTCGATCGTCGTACGCCCTGGTCCTCGGGGAGCCGTATTCTAAGTCCGTGGGGAGGACGGCCTCGGCCCCATAGACTAGAAAAAACGGCGAGAAACCCGTGGCTCGGCTCGGCGTCGTCCTCAGACTCCAGACTACCGAGGGTAGCTCTTTCATCCACCGCTTGTCGAACTTGTTGAGGTTGTTGTAGATCCTCGGTTTGAGTCCCTGCAAAACCATGCTGTTGGCACGCTCCACCTGCCCATTTGTCATGGGGTGAGCTACGGCGGCCCAGTCCACATGGATGTGGTGGTCATCGCAGAAGTCCAGGAACTTTTTTCCGGTGAACTGCGTGCCATTGTCGGTGATGATGGAGTTTGGGACCCCAAATCGATGGATGATGTTGGTGAAGAACGCCACCGCCTGCTCGGACCTGATGCTGGTCAAGGGTCGGACCTTGATCCACTTGGAGAATTTGTCGATGGCGACCAGCAGGTGCGAGAAGCCCCCGGGTGCCTTTTGCAAGGGACTGACGAGGTCCAGTCCCCATACTGCAAACGGCCAGGTGATGGGTATTGTCTGCAGGGCCTGAGCGGGCAGGTGCATTTGCCTCGTGTAGAATTGGCATCCTTGGCAGTAGCGTACAATCCTAGTGGCGTCGGCCACCGCGGTTGGCCAGTAGAAACCTTGTCGGAAGGCGTTTCTCACGAGGGCTCGAGGTGCTGTGTGTTGACCGCAAGCCCCCGAGTGTATTTCTTGCAACAACTCTTGTCCTTAGGCGATGGATATGCATCGTTGGAGGATGCCCGAGGGGCTGTGGTGATAGAGCTCCTTTTCATCACCCAGCAAGACGAACAACTTGGCGCGCTGAGCCAGTCGCCGAGGTTTGGCCTTGTCGAGGGGAAGCTCTCCTCGGAGGAGATATTCCAGGTACGGGATCTGCCTGTTCGGATCTGGCGTGACCCCATTATGTTCCCCCTCGACGGGCAAGGCCTCCTCCTCGATGACCGAGGGTACCTCGGGCTCGGCCGAGGGTACCTCGGGCTGGGCCGAGGCTTCCTTGGGCTCGAGCGTGTCGTCGATCTTGACGGATGGTTGATGTAGGTCTCTGGAGAAGACGTCTGGGGGAACCGTCGTCCGCCCCGAGGCTATCTTCGCCAGCTCATTCGCAGTCTCGTTGTACCGTTGGGCGATGTGGTTGAGCTCCAGCCCGTAGAACTTGTCTTCTAGGTGCCGAACTTCGTCGCAGTAGGCCTCCATCCTCTGGTCGTGGCAGTGGGAGTTCTTCATGACTTGGTCGATGACAAGCTACGAGTCGCCACGAGCGTCGAGGCGCCGGACCCCTAGCTCAACGGTAATGCGCAGCCCGTTAACCAGAGCCTCGTACTCGGCCACGTTGTTTGATGCCGAAAAATGGAGGCGTATGACGTAGCGAAGATGCTTTCCAAGGGGTGAAACGAAGAGCAAGCCAGCGCCTGCTCCTGTTTTCATGAGTGACCCATCGAAGTACATGGTCCAGAGCTCGGCCTAGATCAGAGCTGTTGGCAACTGGGTGTCGGCCCATTCAGCCAGGAAGTCTGCCAAGACCTGGGATTTTATGGCCTTCCGAGGGGCAAATGATAGTGTTTTGCCCATGAGCTCCACTGCCCACTTTGCTATCCTACCCGAGGCCTCACGGCACTGGATGATCTCCCCCGGGGGAAGGATGACACCACAGTGACCGGATGAGACTCGAAGTAGTGTCGCAACTTTCGTCGTGTCAGTATCACTGCGTACAACAGCTTCTGGATCTGTGGGTAGAGGATCTTGGTCTCGAATAGCACTTCGCTGATGAAGTAGACCAGCCTCTGGACGAGCAGTGCATGCCCTTCTTCTCGTCTCTTGACTACGATCGCGACGCTTACCACCTGAGTGGTCGCGGCTACGTAGATCAAGAGGGCTTCTCCTGCAGCGGGGGGGCACCAGGATGGGTGCATTTGTAAGGAGCGCCTTAAGGTTTCTGAGGGCTTCCTCGGCCTCGAGGGTCCAATTGAAGCGCTCGTCCCTCCTTAAGAGGCAGTACAGAGGCAAGCCTTTCTCGCCAAGGTGTGAGATGAAGCGACTCAGAGCCGCAAGGCATCCCATGACCCTCTGTACTCCTTTCAAATCCTTGATCGGTCCCATGTTGGTGATGGCCGCGATTTTCTCCGGATTGGCCTCGATACCCTGCTCGGAGACGATGAATCCCAGAAGCATGCCTTGGGGGACTCCAAAGACACACTTCTCGGGATTGAGTTTCACGCCTTTCGCTCTCAGACACTTGAATGTCGCCTCAAGGTCGGAGAGGAGGTCAGAGGCTTTCCTTGTCTTGACAACGATGTCATCGACGTAAGCCTCGACCGTTCGGCCGATGCGCTCTCCGAACACGTGGTTCATGCACCTTTGGTATGTTGCACCTGCATTCCTCAAGCCAAATGGCATAGTAGTATAGCAATACATGCCAAAAGGTGTGATGAAAGAAGTCGCGAGCTGGTCGGACTCTTTCATCTTGATTTGATGATAACCTGAATAGGCGTCGAGGAATGACAATGTCTCGCACCCAGCAGTGGAGTCCACAATTTGGTCGATGCGAGGCAGAGGGTAGGGAACCTTTGGACATGCCTTGTTTAAACTGGTGTAGTCTACGCACATCCTCCACGTCCCACCTTTCTTTTTCACAAGCACCGGGTTAGATAACCATTCAGGATGAAATACCTCTTTGATGAACCCTGCAGCCAGTAACTTGTGGATCTCCTTGCCTATGGCCCTGCGCTTTTCTTCGTCAAAACGGCACAGGTGCTGCTTCACGGGTCAGGCACCGGCCCGGATGTCCAGTGAGTGCTCGACGACATCCCTCGGGATGCCGGGCATGTCTGAGGGACTCCACGCAAAGACTTCGGCGTTTGTGCGGAGAAAGTCGACGAGCACTGCTTCCTATTTGGGGTCGAGCTCGGAGCCGATCCGGACTTCCTTGTCGGTGTCGTTGCTGGGGTCAAGAGAGAAGGACTTGACCGCCTCAACTGGTTCGAAGTTGCCAGCGTGCCGCTTCTCGTCGGGCGTCTCCTTGGTGAGATGCTCCAGGCCGGCGATGAGGGCCTCGGACTCGGTGAGGGCCTCAGCGTACTCCACGCACTCCATGTCGCATTCGTACGCGTGGCAGTACGTGGATCCGACGGTGAAGATCCCGTTGGGGCCCGACATCTTGAGCTTGAAGTAGGTGTAGCTGGGGACGGCCATGAACTTGGCGTAGCATGGTCTTCCCAATACCGCATGGTAGGTTCCTTGGAACCTGACGACCTCGAAGGTGAGAGCTTCCTTTCGAAAGTTGGAGGGAGTCCCGAAGCAGACGGGTAAGTCGATCCGTCTGAGGGGCAGGATTCGCTTTCCGGGCGCGATCCCGTGGAAGGGTGCCGCACCGGCCCGGACCTCGGACCTAACAACCCCCAGGAGTTCTAGGGTCTCGGCGTAGATGATGTTAAGGCTGCTGCCTCCGTCCATGAGGACTTTGGAGAGCCTAACGTTGCCGATGATCGGATCGACGACGAGCGAGTACCTTCCTGGGCTTGGCACGAAGTTGGGGTGGTCGCCTCGGTCGAAGGTGATAGGCTTGTCGGACCAGTCTAGGTAGACTGGCGCTGCCACCTTCACCAAGTAGACCTCCCGGCGCTCCTGCTTGTGGTGCCGAGCCGAGGCGTTCGCCGCCTGCCCACCGTAGATCATGAAGCAGTTGTGGACCTCCAGGAGCTCTTCTTCCTTGTCGCCCTCCTTCTTGTTATTATCATGGCCTTTGCTAACTTCTGCCGGGGGCCCAGCCTTGTGGAAGTAGCGCCAAAGCATGACACATTCTTTGAGGGTGTGCTTCACGGGACCCTGGTGATAGGGGCACGACTCTTTGAGCATCTTGTCGAACGCGTCGGCCCCTCCAAGAGGTTTCCGAGGGTTCCTGTGCTCGGCCGCAGCGATGAGATTCGCGTCTGCGGTGTCGCGCTTCGCTTGCGACTTGTTCTTGGCCTTCTTCTTCGTGCCCCGCTGGGCGGACGCCTTGGGGGCGTCTTTCTTTGGCTCTCCCTGAGACTGCTTGTCTTTTCGAAAGATGGCTTCGACTGCCTCTTGACCCGAGGCGAACTTGGTGGCGACATCCATCAATTCGCTCGCCTTGGTGGGAGTCTTGCGCCCCAGTTTGCTCACCAGGTCTCAGCAAGTGGTGCCGGCAAGGAAAGCCCCGATGACATCTGAGTCGGTAACGTTGGGCAGCTCGGTGCGCTACTTCGAAAACCGCCGGATGTACTATCGGAGGGACTCCCCTGGCTGCTGGCGGTAGCTTCGGAGATCCCACGAGTTCCTAGGGCGCACGTACGTGCCTTGGAAGTTTCCTGTGAAAGCCTTGACCAGATCGTCCCAGTCAGAGATCTACGCAGGAGGCAGATGCTCCAGCCAGGCTCGGGCGGCGTCAGAGAGGAAAACGGGAAGATTGCGGATGATGAGGTCGTCGTCATCCGCTCCTCCCAACTGGCATGCCAGTCGGTAGTCCGCGAGCCACAACTCCGGCCTCGTCTCCCCCGAGTACTTGGTGATGGTAGTCGGGGCTCAGAAACGGGCAGGGAACAGCGCTCGTCGTATGGCCCGGCTGAAGACTCGCGGACCGGGCGAAGGACTCCGATCCTCCTCGCTGTCGCAGCGTCCCCGCGCCTAGGATGTTAGCCTCGGCGCACCTTCTCCTCGAGGTGTGCTCGACGGTCGAGATGGTGGTGCTCGTTGCCGAGGCGATCCCGGGCTGCGGGCGCCTCGTCCCGCGTGCGCTCGGGGCGGAGCAAGGCCTCCCGCATGCGTCGGGAGGACACCGCGCGATGCTCCGAGGGGTCAGCTCGCCTTCGGGAGGCAGAGCTCTCGGCACGTCGAACTGCAGCACCTTCCAGGAGATCTTTGAGTTCGCCCTGGATACGCCATCCCTCAATGGTGGATGGCTCCGGCATGGCTCGAAGTAGCATCGCCGCTGCAGCTAGGTCCTGGCCGGACCCGCTGACGGCCGAGGGCAGCGCTGCCCTGGCGTTGTTGATGACGCGGCGGTGGACGTTTTGGGCCTGATGGCGGGCTCCTTCGGTGACGGTTCGGCCTGGCCACTCCTGCACGATGTCCTATCGGAGCTGCACAAGTCGGCCTGCTTCCTCATCGACCCTGGCCTGCATCTCACGGATTTGCTCGAGTTGTGCGTTCTGACCCCCCGCAGGGACTGGGACCACAGCCAGCTCCTGTGGGATGTCAGCGCGAGATGCGGGCCCAAGGGGATCGTTGACCTCCAGCATACCGAGATGGTTGCCTTTGTCGTGATCTCCCTGATCGACGTGGAAACATTCGCGACTTGGGCCATGACCCTCATCGTCAAGGTCGTGGCCATCGTCAGAGTAACCGGAGAGGCAGTGGTCACACGCAGACACGAAGTCCAGCACGGCGTCGGGATCACCGAGGCCGGAGAAATCCCAACCGGAGTCGGGCTCATCATCCTCCTCGGAATTCGTCGGCCCGGAGGTCGAGACGGCTGTCAGTCGGTCCTAGATTGACCACATATGATATCCCGGAAGGTTAGGATATGCCCTTACGAAAGCACTCACCATAGCAGGGTCGCTAGGTGGATCGAAGCTGGACCGAAAGGGTACGGGATGGAAAAAGACGGTACCTCTTGGTCGATGGACGGTGGTTAAGTCGCGTCGGGAGCGGAGCACACCGGCATCTCAGGTACGAGGGTAACGCCCAGCAGATCCTTTGCGAGGGTGCTGGCGTCATCAGTCCACTTGGGGTTGGCATGTTGCGGGGAAGTAACACCCGCTGTCATCTCAGGTGCGAGGACAATGCCCGACATGTCCCCCACTGGGGCGCCGACGTCGTTGACTCGCTCTGGTGCGACAGCCGACAAGGTGCTGCCTCCTGCCTGGCCACGATTGCCCCATCTCCTCCTCCTGTGGCGAGGAGGGTGGCGAGGCAGACCCGAATGCTCCTCTTCCGCCGCGGAGAGATGCTGTCGACGAGTTCGCCGCCGCCGGGCGAGTCGAAGACCGTCATTGTCGTCGCACCGCGAGGGGAGGAGTACCATGTCGTAGCTGCCGTCAAGGGACATGAACTCGAGACTCCCGAAGCGGAGCACCGTCCCAAGCTGAAGAGGTTGCTGAAGACTCCCCATCTGGAACTCAACGGGAAGGCGTTCGTTAACACACAGCAGGCCCCTACCTTGCGCGCCAACTGTCGGCGTTTTGGACCCGGGGGGTCCCTGGACCGACGAGTGAATTTGTCGCTGCGTGCCCCTGCCCAGATAGGTTGGTGCGAGATGGAACACAAGAGGTGGGACAAGCCTTGTATTATCCTGCACCATGGTGCTCGTAGTAGGGGTTACAAGCACGTCGCGAGAGGGAGAGAGAGAGGGAGCCTGTTCGTTCGCTTCTTCCCCCCACGCTGAACCCCCTTTTTCTTTTTTTCACGCGAAGGCCCTGGACCTCCCTTTTATAGATGCAAGGAGAGGGTCCAGATGTACAATGGGGGGTGTAGCAATGCGCTAACATGTCTGGCAGAGAAATGCATAGGCCCTATGTACATGCCAACGTGGCTGTCGGGGGAGAGCTTGAGCCCTGCGTACATGATAACGTGGCCGTCGGAGAAGCGCCTGAGCCCTGTGAAAGCACAGCTGGCGGTGCGGCAAGGATCCTGCTGACGTCTCCTTGCTTCCGTAAGGGGCTGAGAGTCACTGGTGTCATGGTTGCACGTGGGGCACCATCATTACCCGTCGCCGGGGTAAGCCAGATGGGACGCCAGTCTTATTCCTTGTACCCTGAGCTAGCTAGGGATAGGGTAATGATGTATCCCCTGTTGGCGCGGTCGGTCCGAGCCCAAGGTCGGGCGAGGCGGGGACTTCTCTTGAGGCCGAGGCCAGGGTCAGGCGAGGACGCGATTCCTCCCGAGGTCGAGGTCGAGGCCGAGTCCGAGGGTCGAGCGAGGCGGAGACTTCCTTCCGAGGCCAGAGCCTAAGGTCGGGCGAGGCGGAGCTTCCTGCTGCGCCCTAGGCCGAACTCGGTGGTTGATCGTGACTTGTTGTCAGCTTAGCCTGGGTGGTTGGCACGGCAGTCAGAGCGGGGCGAGCGGCGCTGTTTTCCTGTCATATCGGACAGTAAAAGGGGGCGAAGTGACTGCGGTCACTTCGGCCTGGCCGACTGAGGCACGTGTGTCAGGATACGGCGTCAGGCGACCCCTGCATTGAATGCGCCTGCGAAGCGGTCGGTTGGTGAGGCGGTCTGGCCAAGGTTGCTTCACAATGAAGCCTGCCCGAGCCGGGCTTCGGAAGAGCCGAGGGTGCGCCCGCTGCCTGAGGAGGTCCTCGGGCGAGGCGTGAATTCGTCCGGGACTACTGCTCCTGCCCGAGGCTGGGCTCGGGCGAGGTCGCGTCCCTTGGGTAGACGAAGCCTTGACTTAAACCGCGCCCGTCATTTGGTCTGAAGGTGTTGTTGTAACACCCCTGGTGTTTATATTCCGCTCGACAACGAGTGTGGATTTAAGCACGTAATATCAGTGCATAAAACAGATGCTAAATTCTAATTATTTTCACTATTGCGATTTTTATATATCGCATCTGTTGCGTCTGTCGCAAGTGCGACATCGTTTTTATTTTTATCTGCCCGGGCTCTCCTAAATTTTCGTGATGTTCAGAACAGTGTTGTTCCGATAATCGGTGCGTCTGGTGATTATTTAAAATTCATCGCTCGCGCGAATACAAATTCGGAAGCCCGACCCACTCTGATGATTTCTATCGTGACTAAATTTATCTGAACTCGACGACTAAAATATTCAGTGCAAAATAATCTGGATCGTGCGTTGTCCGAGAGAAATCTTGCGCGAGATTAATAATCAGGAGTATTTGGTAGTAAATCGATTAAAACAGATAAAGGTAATTAGAGCCGAACTCGAATAATTTTAATCGATTTGACTTCAACGAAATCAGTCGTAAATTGAAATATCGAAGCCGAAATTCGTGTAGTTCGGTCCGTGTGTTTCTCGTCTCGATCTCAATCTCCAGATATAAATAATGGGTGAAAACACATCTGATTCTGAAAAATTCACCAAATCAAATCCTGTCCAATTGTTGCTATCGATCCAAATTATTTGACCCTTTGATTATCGCTAAATATCGTGACCCAAAATATCTTCGATTTCCAGAGATTAAAAAAAACCTGAAGATATTCATCTCCTTATCCTTGTACGCATGCCGATGTTGATACAAAACATCCAGCCGAGCGCTCCATCTCTCTCTGCTAGCGTTGATTTTTTTTGCTTTCATTCTTATCTTCCACCGCTGTTTCCTTGTTTTCCCTGATATTCTTCCACGCTGCGCCGATTAGCACCTGGATATGTTCTCCAGCGCACAGCCTTATCCTGCAGCCGCCCTCGCCTGATTCTTTCCCAGCCGCCGCTCTGGGCGATTAAAAATCCGGCTCGCCGGCTGGATCTCCGGCGTCGTCTGCCCCTGCTTCCCACAGCGTTTTCCCCCGGTCGTCTCCTTCCTCTGCTCGTCGCTGAAATTCGCTGGCCGCGAATGCCCATGGCGCACCCCCAGTCCTTGCTTTCTCTTTGTCTCTCTCTTTTATCCATAGACGCGCGTTGCTGGAGCTTCCTGCTTGTCGCGCGCCCTGCTCGCTCATGGCGCTGGCTGCTGCTCTGAGGCTCCCAGCCGAACGCCCTCTGCCCCAGCCGCGTCCGGCTAGGTGTTTCTGCTCCCGCTCGCCCCAGCACCAGCTCGGTCTTGTCCCCTACCATGGCGCCAGCAACCACGCCCCCAGCTCTCTCTCACGCGGCACTTCTCTGCTTCAGCCGACCGAGCTCTCTCGCCAAGGCCCCAGTCGAGCTCGCTCCGGTCTCTTGCTTCTATGGTGGATGAGTGTTGACGCTTTTTTGGAGCGCTAATCACTCAACAAGAACCGTGGCGGTGCACTCTGCACAGGGGCGGACGGTCCGCGCGCAGGGCCGGACGGTCCGCGGCCTGGTGCGGGGCGCGGTGGTGCTCTCTGCGCAAGGGCGGACTGTCCGCGGCCTGGGGCCGGACGGTCCGCGACCTGATGCGCGGCTGGGGCTTCTGCCTGACGGCCGGACGGTCCGCGCCCTGGGGCCGGACGGTCCGCGCGTACGCAGGAACGGCGGGAGATCGCCGACGGCGCCTGGATCTCGCTCCCGGGAGGGACCCCGTCGGGGAGTAGAGATCCTAGGTTGTGTCTAGGCTCGGGCCGGTCGACCTAGACTCCTCTAATCGACGTAGAGTCGAAGAGAGACGAAGAATTTGGGGATCGAGAGGCTAAACCTAAACTAGACTAGAACTACTCCTAAGATAAATGCGGAATAAAAGTTGTATTGATTCGATTGTTGATGATCACAAATCGGCCGTAGACCTCTCTATTTATAGAGGAGGGGGGCTGGACCCTTTACACAACTGATTCCGAGCTAATCCCGCGAATATAGCTAACAACCGTAGCACAAAACTCGGAACCCTAATCTGTTCTGCGCACGCGCGGACCGTCCGGCCCACAGGCGCGGACCGTCCGGACCGCGGACCGTCCGGCCTCAGGGCCGGACTGTCCGCCGGCTCAAAACCGGTTCGAACATATGCCCCCCTGCCTTTTGGTGGAGCTGAGCGAACTAAAAGCAACTAACTCGATGTGATCACATCGGTTTTCTTAGGCATCTTGCCACATACTAGGATGGTACTGTTTGAGGAAACGCCCATTCAAAGCCTTAGGTAAATCCTTGCCTTGTAATGTTTGCAGTAAATAAGCGTTACCAGACATCACCTGTTTCACTTTATAAGGACCCTCCCAGCTTGGCGACCATTTCCCGAACTTCCGGTCTTTATTCCTTAGAGGTAGAATGGTCTTCCACACCAAGTCTCCTACTTGGAATGATTTTGCTTTGACCTTCTTGTTGTAGGCCCTGGCTACCATGATCTTGTCCTTTTCTATTGTTCCCAAAGCTATCATCCTCTTGTCGGTCACCTCATCAATATTATCCATCATTGAATTATAATAATCAGTAGCAGTTAGATCATTTTGTCTGGCAAACCTGACAGCATTCAAACTTATTTCCACAGGTAACACTGCTTCCTGCCCATAGACAAGCTCAAAAGGAGATACTTTAGTAGCACTATGCTTAGATATTCTATGAGCCCATAAAGCTTCAGACAAAATCTTATACCAATGTCTAGGATTATCAGATACCTTTTTCTTTATCAAATTAATCAACGTCCTATTACTAGACTCGGCCTGTCCATTGGCCTGAGCATAATATGGAGACGAATTAAGCAGCTTAATTCTGTATAATTCAGCAAATTCACGTACCTCCTTTGACATAAAAGAAGTACCTTGATCTGTAGTCAAGGTCTGGGGAATGCCGAATCTATGAATAATATGCTCAGTTATGAACTCAATTACCTCCTTGTGCGTCATGTTCTTTAGAGCAACGGCTTCAGTCCATTTGGTGAAATAGTCAGTGGCAACTAACACAAACCGATGCCCCTTTGATGACGAAGGATGAATTTCTCCAATAAAGTCTAATCCCCATCCTCTGAATGGCCAAGGCTTGATGATAGGATGTAATTCGGCTGCAGGGACCAACTGTAGGTCGCCGAATTTTTGACACACTTGGCACCCCTTGTAGTACTTGAAACAATCAGCTGTCATACTAGGCCAATAAAAACCAGACCTTCGCAACAACCACTTCATCTTTGGAGCTGATTGATGGGTACCACAAATTCCTTCATGTACTTCGGCCATGGCTAATATAGCATCATCTGGGCCCAAGCACTTAAGCAGGATATCATTAACCGTTCGGCGGTAAAGTTCATCACTCATCAACACATACTTGAAAGCTGTTCGCCGAATGTTCTTATCTGTCCTGATATTGGGATTTTGCAAATAATTAAGTATAGGTGTCCTCCAATCACTTGCATCGGCTTCATTGTCAGCCGAATTAATGAAAAGAACACTTCTGGTAACCCCGGACGGTCCGGCGTCATCACGCGGACGGTCCGCGACCTGGGAATTTGGCTTTGCACTGGTTATCAGATTTTCAGTTTTGTGAAACTTCCCTCTCTTTATCCGATAACCTGATGCATCTTGTGCCAAACCATTAGCTCTATGATTCTCAACTCTAGGGATATGCCGAATACTGAATTCGTCAAAAGAATGAATTATGCTCCAACATTTCTCAAGATAACTATTTAGAGTACCATCAAGACATTGATATTCTTCTAACACTTGTTGGACAACCAGCTGAGAATCACCAAATACCTTCACATGTTTTACTCCCATACCATTTAAAAGTTCTAAGCCGAATAAGAGAGCCTCATATTCAGCTTGATTATTAGTGCAATAAGTTTCCAATCGGCTAGAGAAGTCAAAGGAGACATTTCTTGGTGAAACAAGCACAATGCCAATTCCTTGCCCTTCATTGCAAACCGATCCATCAAAATATAAAGTCCAAGGAGTAATAATGAGGTATGACATGTCTAGTTCATGAATATCATTAACCCGATGTTCTACAATAAAATCCGCTACGACTTGGCCTTTCATAGATTTCAATGGTTCATAGGCCAAGTCATATTCTATGAGTGCATAAGCCCACTTACCAATTCTACCACTCATAATTGGGTTATGCAACATGTATTTGATCACATCGGCTTGACCAGAAACAGTGCAATGACTAGACAGTAAATAACATCTACATTTGGTGCATGCATAAAACAAGCATAAGCATAATTTTTCAATAAAAGTGTACCTTGTTTCAGCATCCACCAACCTTCGACTTAGGTATGTCACCACATGCTCCTTCCCCTCAGCGTCTTGTGTCAGAACAGCCCCAATAACCTTGTCTTCAGCTGCAATGTATAATCTGAATGGTGCTCCTACTTGCGGTGCTTTTATCACGGGAGCCGAAGACAAGTATTTTTTAATGAGATCAAATGCTTCCTGCTGCTCTGCCCCCCAAGTGAATTCAGCATCATTCTTAAGCCGAAGGATAGGGGTGAAGGCATCAATCTTCCCGGCTAGGTTAGAAATAAACCTTCGTAAATAATTTACCTTGCCGAGAAACCTCTGCACTTCGACCTTACAAGTCGGAGGCCCCACATTCCGAATAGACTTGATTCGGTCAGGGTCTATTTCTATACCATGTTCATGGATGACAAATCCTAAAAACTTACCAGCCGACACTCCAAAAGCACATTTTCGTGGGTTCATTTTTAAACCATACCGACGCATTTTATCAAAGGCTTTGCGCAAATCGGCTATATGAGAACTAAACTTAGCCGATTTGACTACAATATCATCAATGTAGACTTCCACAGTGTTTCCTAACAACTCATGGAAAATCAGATTCATAGCCCTCTGATAAGTAGCACCAGCATTTTTAAGACCGAATGTCATGACAACCCATTCAAATAAACCAATAAAGCCTGGACATATAAAGGCCGTTTTAGACGCATCTTCTTCGGCCATGAAAATCTGATTATATCTGGCATTACCATCAAGAAAGCTAATAATTCTATTTCCTGATGCATTATTGATTAATGTGTCGGCTATGGGCATGGGATATTCATCTTTAGGAGTTGCTTTATTTAAATTACGAAAATCAATGCATACCCTAAGTTTACCTGACTCCTTCTTCTCCACCGGCACAATATTGGAGACCCACTCTGCGTATCTGCAAGGTCTAATAAAATTAGCTTCTAGCAGCCGGTGGATTTCGTCCTTGATTCGTGGGAGAAGATCTGGACGAAACATTCTAGCTTTCTGCTTGAAAGGTCTGAAACCAGACTTAATGGGCAGCCGATGTTCGACAATCTCTCGGCTTAGTCCAGGCATTTCAGTGTAATTCCAAGCAAAACAATCTGAATATTCCTTCAATAGACCGATCATCTCATTTCTAGAATCGGTCTCCAGGGTCTTGTTTACAAAAGTCGGCCTTGGAGTTTTGCCATCTCCTATGTCAATCTCTTCCAAAGGATCGGCCGATGTAAACCCCTGTCCTAGTTTATCAAGATCTCTGAATTCTTCTATCATGTCCCCCACAGAGGAATCAGATGATCTTTGTGCGATGGCGGACTTTCCGGTTTTGGGGACCGGATCATCCGTAATACTATCTTTTCGTTGTGGTAGATGTTCGGTCTTAGAGTCCGAACTGTTCTGTGATAGATCAGACCATCCGGCTTTGAGGGCCGAATTGTCCGTGATCAAAGACTCATGAACTTTGTGTGTATTCATCGTTTAAACTTTATTTAGGATTCAGCCGATTCTCCATCGGCTCTAGCATTACAGGAATGAAACCTTTCTTATCTATACTTATGAACTGATAATCAGAAAAATCTACCCCTGTGAGACATGTAGCAGTCTCATAAGTCCAGAGTACAGGGGCATCGGCCACAGCGATGCAGGCTGATACATCAGCATGTACTTGTTCTACTTCATCGCCTACCCATTGTATTAGCATTTGATGTAATGTAGAAGGTACACATTGATTGGCATGAATCCAATCTCTGCCTAGAATTAAACTGTAATTCCCTTCTACATCAGCGACGAAGAATGCAGCAGCAAGGGTCTTAGTCCCGATGGTTAATTCAACGGACGTGACTCCCCTGGCTTTAATCGAACTATCCCCAACACCGCTGAGGGTCATGTTGGTTTTGACAAGTTCGTCATCTTGTTTACCTAATTTTCTGTATAATGAATAAGGCATTAGATTTACAGTCGCCCCTCCATCCACCAACATCTTAGCAATCGGTATTCCATCAATGTGACCGCGCACGAAGAGCGGCTTTAAATGATTTACCGATTCCTTTGGTTTAGTAAAGGCGGCTTCTTTAGGACCAAAATCAAACTGGGCAGCAACGGGTTCATCGTCGCTAATGATAGTGCAATCGGAAGAAAATGTAATAATATTTACATCCATACCTGGGCGTTCTGGAGAAGCCTCGTAGTCGACCAGGTCTTCTCCTAGCAGGTCGTCCTCTTCTATGGATGTTGTCGTGTTGTTGGAGGCTTCCTGATGAACGGCGAACGGTCCGCGTGCAGGGGCCGGACGGTCCGCGCCTGGTGCAGGTTGTCCAGAGCCTTCCTGGTGAACGGCGGACGGTCCGCACGCGGGGGCCGGACGGTCCGCACCTGGTGCAAGTTGACTTTCTATTTTTGTGGCCGTTTGTTTTTCCTCAACGGCCTTCGGTCTCCATTTCTTTTGCGGTGGTGGGTATAGCGGATGTGTGTCATTAAATGTCTTTTCCGCCTCCTTCTCCTGGATCTCCTTTGCTCTTAGGCGCTGTAATTTTCTCTTTTGAGATCGTGTCAATCCCGCTGGGCACCATCGAGGCATGGAGTATTTTGGATCGGCTATTTTGATGGTAGCCGTATCCTTTTCGGTTGTGTTGGCCGTGGTAGCCGTATCCTTTTCGGTTGTGTTGGCCGATTCGCCGAAAATCATCGGCCCTTTATTGTCTCCCTGTATGACAACATCTGCGGTGCCTATTTTGATGGTGTCCCTTTTTGTTGTTTTTTGAGTTGCTGCAGGCATATGCCCCCCTGCCGGATTGGTCGGCCTAGGAGGCCGAGTAGTCCGGCAACCTTGTGGGGCCTGTGCCTGGTGACCGGATTCAGCAGTGCTCAATCGGTCTTGTACTGGCGGTGCCAATCTATCAAAAACGGATGTTTGGGGTGCCCCCCAGGCGGGGTACTGTGGCATCCCAAATGGATATGGTGGCATGCCCCACATTTGATTTGGGACATATGGTGGAGGTAAGTATGTGTATGGATATGGCATAGATGGATAAGGAGGTGGAGGGGTCCATGTCGGCATGTTAGGTCTCAATTGTACAATAGGACCTTTCATTTCTTCCGATTGGTGAGGTGGTCCAATCGGCCTGACCTGACGTTGCTCATGAATGGGTGAGCGGGGTCGCTTCGGTGGCCGGTCACTGGGGCCAGCCTTCTTTTTCACATATTTAGTCAACAATTGATCAAAAGTCGGGCCAGGCTTGATCAGCCGACCAGCTGCTTTAAATGTATTTGTTTTCCACGTACCTATCTCTGGTCGTCGTGGTTTGAAAGTACGTGGTCGCTGCGAGTCCTGAGCATAGCCGGACCGTCCGCCAGAGCTCTCCGGACCGTCCGGTGGGGTCCCGGACCGTCCGCGCCTACGTGCCGGACCGTCCGGGATACGCAGCACGGGTTCCTGTATCTGTCTCCCTGTCTGCGCCTGCCCCCCAGTACTGGAGGCTGTGATGGTCACCTTTAGAGTCTCCCCTCCATCGGGAGTCTTTTCTGCTACCACTTTCCTGCAAAAAACTTTATGACCCTCATCGGCCTTTTTTGTATTGCCGATGACTATTTCTTTGCCTTTGCCTTCATCAGCTGTGTTTGGCCGAGTCAGGACTTTCTTGCCCTCAAAGTCGATCATGTTCATTGGAAAGGGCTCCGTGTCCACCTGCATTTCCTGAAATTTCAATCGTCCTTCGTTAATGGCCGATTGAATCTGTCGACGGAATACATTACAATCATTAGTGGCATGAGAAAATGAGTTATGCCACTTGCAATATGCACGACGTTTTAGCTCGTCGGCGGATGGAATAGTGTGATTTATTTTAATATTGCCATTTTTGAGTAGTTCGTCAAATATTTTATCACATTTACCAACATTAAATGTAAACTTAACCTCCTCTTGCCGTTTCTTTTGAACCGGCTGCAAGGAGGAACAAACCGAAGATTTGGCCTGTTTTGGCCAAACCATTTCAGCAGCATACACTTCTGCTGATTCGTCATCTGAGCTACTTTGGTCGTATTCTACTATATGTACGTTGTGACGCATTGTTTTAGCAGTTTCTTTACTCCGGCTTTCGCAAGCCGAAGCTCTCTGGTGTAATTGTGCTAGTGTAAAGAATTGGATGCCTTCTAATCTTTCTTTTAAATAATATCGCAGACCATTAAAAGCTAATCCTACTAGCTGCTTCTCTGCTAAATGAATTTGAAAGCATCGGTTTCTTGTATCTCGGAATCTCCGGATGTAATCATTAACCGATTCATCTTTTGTCTGTCGCAACGACGCTAAATCTACCAAATCCAATTCATAGTCACCGGAGAAAAAATGATCATGAAATTTTTGTTCTAAATCCCCCCATGATGAAATGGAATTAGGAGGTAAAGTGGCGTACCATGCAAACGCAGTTCCTGTTAAAGATAATGAAAACAAACGTATGCGAAATGCCTCTATGTCGGCTAACTCTCCTAATTGTGCTAAAAATTGGCCTATGTGTTCACGTGTGTTTTTCCCTTGATCACCCGAAAACTTTGCGAATTCGGGTATCCTGGTTCCCTGTGGGTATGGGTGGTGATCAAATCGGCTGTCATAAGGTTTCCGATATGATTGCCCCCCAGGGACCATGCTTACTCCGAGCTTATCTCGGAACGCCCCGGCTATTTCTTCCCTTACTATATCAATGGCAGCCGGTGCGAGACCACCGGCTCTCTGGTCAAACATAGATGGGGTTGGCTGGATATTAGCATGCTGTCTTTCCCCCCATTGGTTTGAGTTACGTGGTGCATTTTCATTTGCCCTATATGGGTCATAGGTTTGATCGTTTCTTTCCGGCCTCCTGGGTGGTGCCGGAAAGCTTTCCTGGGCTCTGGATCTTGAATTAATGGGTTGATGCATTGTATAGTGTGATGGGAAGTGTTGCTGGGACGGGCGAGGATTCATGTAATAATCCTCCTCAAAAGACTCCTGCACGGACTGTCCGGATACGTACCCGAACCGTCCGGCTGGGTAGTTTGGGTTCTGTGTCGTGTGTGGTGGCTCGGGCGCATACCTAGGTAACTCATTAAAAATAGGCCCGACTGTTGCTGGCCCGGACGGTCCGCGCTCACGTGCGGACGGTCCGAGCATGTGCAGATCGGCTGGTTTGCTGCCGATTTGCGGTTGCTTAGGGTATGTGTCCATCGGCATCCCATAAAGGGGTTGTGACTGGTCGTGACAACCTTTAGCCGATGTGTTACACGCGTTATTTCCTAACTCAACCTCGTGCGAAGGAAAATTTGCGGTACTAGATTTATCAAATGCACGTACTAGTCTCTTAAGATCGCTTTGCATACCCCCTATGATGCTCTGCATTTGTTCACGCTGATCTTCTACATAATTTCTAAGAGATTGCAGATCGTTGGTATTACTTACATTGGGGATATCTGGCGTGGGTTGGAGCGAAGCCGGATCCGTCGCCCGATGTCGGACGACCTTGTTGTTCCTGTCCACTTTGAAGTTGGCCAAGAACTTTGCTTTCGCCTCCTGGATCATCCGCTCCTTGTGCTCCTCGAACTGGAGCTGCTCGTCAGCCGGCAAGGTTTCCCAAGTCGGCTCTATGATGTTGCTTGGAGAAATATCAGAGCTATCCCTTGAACCGGCCATTGAGGGCCGATCTGATGAGCTTAGATGTGTTTTCCCCAGCGGAGTCGCCAAAAAGTATGTTGACGCTTTTTTGGAGCGCCAATCACTCAACAAGAACCGTGGCGGTGCACTCTGCACAGGGGCGGACGGTCCGCGCGCAGGGCCGGACGGTCCGCGGCCTGGTGCGGGGCGCGGTGGTGCTCTCTGCGCAAGGGCGGACTGTCCGCGGCCTGGGGCCGGACGGTCCGCGACCTGATGCGCGGCTAGGGCTTCTGCCTGACGGCCGGACGGTCCGCGCCCTGGGGCCGGACGGTCCGCGCGTACGCAGGAACGGCGGGAGATCGCCGACGGTGCCTGGATCTCGCTCCCGGGAGGGACCCCGTCGGGGAGTAGAGATCCTAGGTTGTGTCTAGGCTCGGGCCGGCCGACCTAGACTCCTCTAATCGACGTAGAGTCGAAGAGAGACGAAGAATTTGGGGATCGAGAGGCTAAACCTAAACTAGACTAGAACTACTCCTAAGATAAATGCGGAATAAAAGTTGTATTGATTCGATTGTTGATGATCACAAATCGGCCGTAGACCTCTCTATTTATAGAGGAGGGGGGCTGGACCCTTTACACAACTGATTCCGAGCTAATCCCGCGAATATAGCTAACAACCGTAGCACAAAACTCGGAACCCTAATCTGTTCTGCGCACGCGCGGACCGTCCGGCCCACAGGCGCGGACCGTCCGGACCGCGGACCGTCCGGCCTCAGGGCCGGACTGTCCGCCGGCTCAAAACCGGTTCGAACAATGAGCTTCCCTGCTGGCGCGCGTGTGAAGCCCCCTGGCCGCGTCTCCCTCTTCCTCCCTCTGCATCCTCCATGCCCGAGTCCAGAATCCTAGTCGCGCCTTCCCTGCCCTCTGCTCGATGTTCCTCGGCGCGCCTGCTCCAGCGTCGCGCGACCCTGCTCGGCTTCCCTCTGTGCATGCGCGCAGAGCATCGCCAGTCGCCGTGCTGCTTGCCGATCCATAGTCGTTGCTCGCCAGACCTTGCCCCATGGTGTCGTGCGCGTGCCGCCGGGTGGTCATCCGCCTTGTCTCTGTCCACGAGGTTCACTCGCACGGAGCTCTGCGGCCTCGCCTTCTCAGTCCTCGTCGCAGCAGTCATCCTGCCCGAGCGACGACAGAGCTTCCTTGCGTGTTGCGCAGTACACCAAGCCGTCGTCGCGGGGCTCCATCTCGCCGTGTTCGAGCGTCGCCGTTCCGCCTCCCACGCCGGTGAGAATCGTTGTTCGCGCTCCGTCGTCTCATCATACGGCGTGTTTTCCTCGCTATTGAATATGTTTATATGATGGGATCGGTGTCCTGCGTTAGTTGTTATTATAATCCATGTTCATTGATTGGCAAATGTCGAAGTTGGACATTGATCGTTTAGATTAATAGTCTCGAATAAATGTTTATCGTTATCTTGTTTATCCTGGTCCAAATTATTTGGAGGTGAGCAACATCGTTTGGTCCGCTTCATTTAAAATATGAAAACTACTTAATGGACATTTTCTATTAGTGTTTTAAGTCTTTAGGATTTAAGTTGTGATCGTATAAAGGTCTATAGTCCTTGATAATGCTCTACCTACGAGACTATAGAATAGTGTAATGTTCATATAATTACCGTATTGTGCACATTAGTCCGGATGAGAATTTACAAAGGTAGTTATTGTGCCTCTATCTTTGTTTTGCACTTAGATTCTAAAACTAATAAGTCTTAAGTTTGTTAGTCTTAGGGTGTTGAGCTTTAGCTAAGGAGGGTAGAGCGTGTGCATAGTTTATCGATTCCGTGATGTGGCAGCTAGATCTAATTAGACTGTAAGAACGTGATTGTTGTACTTGGTATGTTTAGTTTATTGTTTTATGATGTATGAGCTAGCTCCGAATATACTGGAAAAGCATAATTATTGGGCATAGTCGTACGTCGATAACTAGTGTTTCCGTTTAAAATGGTACGAAGCCTCGCCGCTACGAATTAAATTCGCTATCACGTAGCACTATTTAGGTTTGTGATATTCTTGTCTATATGCATTCATGTGCATAATGCATTTCATTCAGGTACGTTAATTAATCACGCGATGCGGAAGACGAGCCAAGTCGACCCCAAGCACGGGCTACTCCGCATGGTGATGCTGATGGACGAACTTGAAGATGGATAATTGGACGAGTACCAAGACAAAGGATGATCGTCAAGCAGACGTCGTCTAACAAACACTAACCTAGTGTTTCTTCCAGGCAAGCCCCGGTGCATGCAACCCCTTCCTTGTGTTTTTAAATAATTTTCGCACACTTTAAGTCTAGTGAAATGTGCATTAGGTTTATAGGAGTTGCTTGAAACCCTTTGATGCATTGCCTTCCTTGATATCCATACCTTATTAGATACTTCTGGTGAAGTATCAAAATATGATTTACAAAAATGCTTAGCCCTGCTCAGATCTTGTGGATAGAGGTTGTCTTTTGTGTTAAGGTCTTGATCAGGGGTTATCCTGAGGAAAGATGACTTCTACCTACAAGAATATATTTTCATTGGGAGCATGGTGGGATCTTACTGCAAAGTTCCCTGTGATGCTCTTTTCATCCTAAGGAATACAAACAATCCTAAGGGTGGAAGTACTTAAATCGGGACTTGGGCTAGGAACAGGTGATGTTCTACCCAGGTTGATTAAGGATTATACTGAATATAGGCTTGGATGACCGAGGACCCTTTAGCTGGTCACATGCCTCGTCATGGGTAAGCCTTGCCTCGGGCAGACTAAGGCCAGAATAAGATAACACGAAATGGGCGTGGAGCGGTGGCGAGAGTAGCGTGTACCCTCCGTAGCAAGAGGCTGGACGGTGGTGTATCTGTGCTCTCGGTTTGCGTGAACCTGATCTGGTCTTAAGAACCCCGGTGGCGGGTTGACATATGCAAGGGTTAAGTGCTACATATGTCGTGTGATTGGAGATCCTCAGCTGAGTATAATCGATTCGGATCGCCGTACCTTCGCGGTTATGAAGACTTGGTCACTGCCCTGCAATCTAAGTCATGGATGGAATCTTAATGAGTAAAAATCATGTTGGATTGATTAATGTGATGGTGAAATTAGACTAGATGCAAACAAGGTCTATTAATACTTAATTTGGCGTTAAAATATTGAAAGTAAGGACTCACTTTAGTAAGCTATTTCTGCAAAAGTATCTAAGTTGACTCTTGCTAAAGCCTCTCCTTGATTCCCAATTCCAGCATACCCTTGAGAGTCTTTTCTTTAGTCGGGTAAGTCTTGCTGAGTAATTCCATACTCAGGGTTTTATTCCCTGTTGTTTTTCAGGTTCTAACTTTGTGCTGCTTTTGATGGTGTTAAGTGCCGGTGGGCTCGGCCTTCTTATATAAGTATAACCCGTCTTTATCTTCTTACTGAGGATGGTCATTTGAGCTAGCATATATTTCAAACTTATAATCACTCCGATAAAATGATATAAAATTTTTGTAACTTGTAAAATTTGGTAGTAAGATTTCCGCTGCAAAAATATTGGTGTGTGTGATTTGTGTTACTTAATCCCGCGGTTCTGGTTGAAAGTGGTTTATCCGGTGTCCTTGGGGCAATCGGACGGATCCTGTTAAGTTATCTGGTGCACATGCATGGTTGTCTGAGGTCTTTGAGACAAGGACAGGTGCATGTGGGCCCGATATCTTGGGAGGTTCTGCCATAGCTGGTATCGGAGCCGGATTAAGTATATACAGTCACATATGTATTTTCAAAATAAAAGTTTTGGTTTTGAAAAACCTATTTTCAACTAAACACATTGTTTGGTTTTGAAAAACAGTTTTGAAAAACTATAATGCTAGCGACATCCTCTATTAAGCCCTAAATTAAGGACTATCAGGTGGCTTAGTTCAAAACCACTAACCCACAACCGAGGGTATTGCATACATGTGTAATGTTATTTTTGAGGCCATTCAGTTGTGAATGGATCGACGCTCAAGGTAAGGTGAGATGTGAGAGCATGACCGAACAAACGTCGGTCTAGGGAAGAGCATAAAAAGCGCTTGATTATATACATGTTCCACATATGTATATATGAAAGCTGCGATGTGGAGTATTTACTTTACCGGGAATTTAGTACCCCATGGATGTGTATGGGTATACAGACATGGGAATACTGAGAAATGTAATGTACTTATAACGATGCACCTACGCTCAGGTAAGAAGGTAAGTTACCATAATGAGTTGCCCTATGGTTAAAGTGTGGCAACGGCGCCTATGCGTGGCTCGGCGCTTAATGATGAGCTGGCCTCCATATAGCAATATATGGAGTATAAACTGTGATAAACTGTCATGTTTGAATTGCATCATTGGGAAAATGGGCTGTAATGAAATTTTCTGCAGGTACACTAACCTCGAAAACGTATGTGTAGTGACGACTAGCAAAATACCGTGAGAGTCGTTAGTATGCCACCGACATGTGGGGTCACCAAGTCAGCACCTTCTTCTCTCCTTCTCCGTTCACAGCCGCCGCTAAACTAATTCCATTTCTCCCCCCACGCGATGCTCGGATTCTGTTGCAACTAACCGGATATCTTGCCTGCCGTGCTAATCGCTTGAGGACCGGCTCCCCTGGACTCGGAACGTCATAGCCATATAAAACCGAGCCGGCCCTTTTGCATCTGTGGCATCTTCCATTACCGAGCGTAGAGAGATTTGAGTGATGCCACCGACGTCGATTCCGGGCTGCGTTTGTGTTGGGGCCTTGGTGTACTATCAGGGCGCTTCGCCAGGGCGCAACGACTGTGGTCGTGACTCCGATACGATGAAAAGAGAATAAGATGCCCTATAATCCCTCGCCGGAATTAGAGCTCCACCGCAGATCCGCTTTTGCCATGGCCAGGGGATTCCGCGCTGCTAATCTTGGTAAGAATTGCTTCCACAGTTTCGTCCTTGTCTCGAATACACGTAGCACCATCCGGGGTAGCTGTTGGGGCTCTTGGGTCTCGATCTGGTCGCCGGTTTGTGTGCCACCGTGGGGTTGAGATGCTCCTCCGTGGAAGAACATGGGGGGGAAGAAGAAGCTAGAGAGCCATCGGATCCAAGATGAAGGGTGTAGATTAGATGGGTGTATCGATCGGATGTGGGTTGTCTATGACCGTTGGATCGATCTGCGACGGTTGTGATTAGTTGTGCAATAACGATTCGGCTGGTGCGATCGTGGACCGTTGATCAGGGAGTGGAGGCTCTAGATTAGAAGAGAGAGTACCCCTTCGTCATTTTAAATCCGAGCCATCGGATATTAATCGTGTGGCTCGGGGTAGATTGGATCGTGGGCATTCGTGGACCGAGGATCTCTGATCGTACGGTTGATGTTGCGTACCAGTTTATAAAGTGCCCAGATCTAATCTGCACCATAGGATCTAATTTGGGCGGTCCGTGTTCACCCATACCCTTTCGGCCTGCGCATTTTGCAGAAGAGACCCTATGCTTTTAGGTATTCAACCCGCCGTCCAGTGTGAGGCAATCTGAGTCTAGGGAGTTTTGTAGATCAGACCTTGCGCTTTTCTGTATTTGGCGCGCAGACCAGGAAATAGGGAAAATAGGAAATTAATATTAGAAGTGGATTTTTAATACAAAAATAAATCTAGAAACTTACATAATTCATAGTAAATTCATTTTAGCTCCAAATTAATCCATTCCAGTGGCATTAATTTTGTTTTAATATTATCTATCAACTAGTAACACTGTTTAGCCATGAAACTTGAACTAAAATTGTTCATTTGAATTAATCTATTCTAAGTGCTTAATAACTTCAGAAATTCATAACTCAATAATCGTAACTCTGTTTTGATCCATTCTAGTTGCATTAGTCTCACAATAATATTTATTATCATCTGGTAACTTTGTTTTGTCATGAAATATAGGTTAAAATGTTGCACTTACTCTATTCTATATTTGTAACACCCTGAATTTGGAGGTATAAAATTTCTTTTCTAATATCCACCAAATTCAAGTGTTACCCTCCCTTTTCCATAATTTTCTTTTCTTTTTCCTAAATACTGGAGAGTTATTTTGTGTGTGTATATATATATATATATATGTTAAGTGTAGTAAAATAGAACCCTAAAATAGTCCTTAATTATTGCATAACATGCCGAGACATCTTATTGTATGTTGAATTGTTGTGGTGCCGCGTCCATTCAAACTCATGAGGTATATTTGAATTTTCGATTCAAAAACTATATCTAAATTTGAATAGAAATAGATAAAAGAATAGGGGAAGAAAGAAAAATAGAAAACAAAAGGGCCCAGCTCCACTTCTTTTCCTTCCCCCGCCGGCCCAGCTCCCTTTTTCTTTTTTTCGCCGGCCTAGGTCGCCTTTCCCTGGCCCACCCGCACAGCCGCAGCAGCGCAGCCTAGTGCGCCGCGCGCCCCTCCCCCGGCCTACTTCCGCGGCCCAGCCGTGCGCAGCCCACCGGCGCTCCCCAACCCTAGTGCGCACGCTCGCCCAGCGCGCCGCCGCTCGCGCACGCAGCCGCCGCGCCCAGCCACAGCCACGCCCCTGCACGCTCGCCCGCGCGCGCATGCAGCCTGAGCCGCGCCCACGACGCAAGAAAAAAAAGGAAAATAACTGTGCCCGGCTTGCATGCGCTGCATGCGCTTGCCCAGAAACAGCCCCTTCGCCCATCTCTCGTGCAAAACTGTGCCCCTATCTCCTCACATCCTGCCTTGAGCCAGGAACCGCCCAGCACGCCGCTCATCTCCGCCATCGCGCCGCCCGCTGATGTCGTGCCTCCCATCTCCGTCGCCACGCCGTCCACCTCGCCGGAGCATGTTCTAGCACCCGCGCTCGAGTCTGCCGAGGTAAGAACTCCTTGTCGTCTATTTTTTTCCCGTCCCTCTCTCCATCCCCATGGCCGAGCAGCCCAGCCGCTCCCCTGCGCCGTGACGCGCCCCCTCGAGTCCCTGCAGGCGCGCGTGGGCGCTGTCGGGGCCAGCCAGCGTGGTGGCGCGGCAGCCAGTCTGCGCAGCCAGTGCGGCAGCCCAATGGACAGCTAGCAGGGCGCGCGCGGCCAACCTCGGCCGAGCCTCCCCTGCCACGCCACTCCACTCGCATGGTGCTGCTGTGTTGCCGCAAGCCACGACCTCGTGCTCTACTGCGCTGTGCGCCGCTCAGCCTCGAGTCCGGTGAGCAGATGCCATCGCCGTCAACCCACCCGCCGTAGAGCCTACCATCGTCGGCGCCACGTCCGCTTGGGCACCCTGCTGTAGCCGTTCGTGCAATAGGGAATAGGGAAAAAAACCGCCCGTGGGCCCTACCCACATGCATGCACCTTTGCCTCCGTGATTCCTGTGATCGCATGCGACCAAGCCAGTAAGCCTAGGAATGGCTACCCTCATGCAGAGAAAACGTGGTCACGTGTTAGCATGCCTTTGGCATTTTTAATTTGCGTGATCTTCTGTGACCACAACCGTGCGACCCTCTCTGAGGCTTATTTTTTCGGCTAATAGAAATGTGTTGTATCACAGTAATCCGTGAGATACTAAATATTCAATATATTTTGTGTCCCGAATCCGTTTTAATCCATTCCAGTCACGTTTGCTTCGTAATAATATCGTCTATATGTTAGAAACACTATTTTGTCGCAACACATGTCTTCGTTAATTATTTATTTATTTATTTATCTGATGGTAATTAAAATAGTAATTTAATTAAAACTAATATGTAGTTTTAATCTGTGCAATTATAAATACATGTTAACATAAATAATGCTGACTCAAATACATGATCAAATAGTCGTCTAGTGTAAACACAACATCTATTTAGTAGTTCTCGCGTGTCAATTACGCGTGCCGCGCGGCGTCATCACGTGATAATAAATTGTTTTCGCCTATAGACACTCATGTTAATAACGTTAATTCGTCAGGTCGCATATTTTAGATAATTAACTTAAAGTTTGTTCGACTAATATTTATTAGATTAATATTTCAATTAGATTAAATGTGTAGTGTTCAACTTGGGCTTTTATAATAAACATTGACATGACAAATATCAAGTTAACTACTTTTATGTATTTAATACTTGTTTAGTACAAATGCGTCACCTGTTTAGTTTTTCGCCTGTCGCGCGTGCTGTTCCGCACGTGGTAACGTGCTGGTCCGCACGTTGTTCGCGCCGGTCGCCTGCACTGTCTCGTGCGTCGTTCGCGTGCTATGTCGCGCGTGTCCGTGCATCGTCTGCATGCTGTCGTATTGTTTCGTGCGTCGTAAATTCACCTCGCTTAGAATCACTCGTGCTAATTATATTAGTTATTTGTTTGATAGCTACTAGTGTGGTAGATTTAATCAAAACTACATAGCGGTTATAAGTTATATTTTATAATGTCAAATTAAATGTCCTGACTACTACTTGCGTAGCGTAAACGTTATAACTTTTCGACCGTAGCTTCGACTATCGTGTTTCTTTTTCCTCGCGTGACCGTAGTAACGCGCTCTATTTCATTTTGCATGTTTTATTATGTTTTTCTTTGAATGGTGTAATGTTCTTATGCATATATGTTTGTTTGCTTGTGCCTGTTTGTCTTCGCTTCGCGTTGCGACTAGATCGCAATTTGTTTCCAAGCTTCGAGGAATCAACGATCAAGCGTTGGCGACCAAGTGACCCAGCTCTTCGAGTTCTACAAGGCTGAAGACCCTAAGCATCTGTTTAGTGAAGGCAAGTGTCCTCTGACCTATTATGTCTCATTTACTTTATAATTCACTGCCCCGCATACTTTGAGCAACCTAAGGATTGACTAGCTTTCTATTTACTTAGTCCTTGATTCCCTTTTGGGCTACTATGGTTAGATTCATGCTATTGCTTTACTTTAATCAATGAACATGATGTGAACACTTATGATACGATGTTGTCATTATTATTATGATGTTGGACTGGTGATACTTTAGGGGGCTCGAGTGGTTTCTCGAGTGCCTCTCCGTAAGGACCTGTTCGTTGGATGACCGCCCGGGAAAACAGTGCAACCATGAGGGTGGAATGGGACGCCCTTAGCTAATTAATTAGAGGAACTAGAGGTGTAGTTGCTTCGCCGTCATGCCGTCAATGGGGTCCAGGCACAGTGCTTGCTCTGCCGAGGCTGGGTGCCGAGGTTCTTTCGTTTTGCTTTTGTTAGTCACCCTCCTGCGGGGAGTGGTACTGTGTTTATCAAACTGGAGAAACCTAACGGGCGGCTATGACCTCTAGGGAATCTTTGTAAAAGCTTCGTAGTGAATCCCTGGCCATTCACCTTGGGAGTGGATAAGGGTCATGCAAGCCCGGGCTAGAAAGGGAATCACGTCTTGTGGGTAAAGTGCGCAACCTCTGCAGAGTGTTTGAAACTGATATATCAGCCGTGCTCGCGGTTATGAGCGGCCAAGGGAGCTCCATTGATTAGAGATACTTGATCAGAGATGGATGGTTTACAGGTGGTGATGATGAGGATGGTTATGATTATGACTATGGTAATGGTAAGTGGTATTATTTCCGTTTGGAAAGGGTACTTTGGGTTAATAACTTGGGTTAACGCTAAAACATGGCTTTCTACCAGTAATAATAACTTGACCAACTAAAAGCAACTGCTTGACTTAACTCCACATAAAGCTAGTCCACTACAGCCAAACGGGACATTTGTTGAGTACGTTGATGTGTACTCACCCTTGCTTTCACAAAACACCAGGTTGCCTTTGGTGCAACCTATGCTCAGGTAAAGAAGGTGTCGAGGCGGATCTCCAGGAGTTCTAGGACTTCGACGAGTCCGAGGATTAGGCTAGCGACCTCCCCCAGTCAGCTGCCTGTGGTGGGTTGTTTACGTTGTCTACGTTTCGATTCTGTGTACTTTGATTTATATTATGTAAATGGCTCTAGTCTGTAATATTATTACTTACTCTTTATTGTAATTCGAAGCATTGTGCTGTGATGAGTCATTTATGTAATCGCTGTGTACGTGAATAACTGATCCTGGCACGTACATGGTTCGCATTCGGTTTACCTTCTAAAACCGGGTGTGACAATATTTAACCACGTGGATCTTCGGAAAACCATAACTTCATAATCGTAATCCCGAATTTAGCAGTTCTCGAACCCACGATCTCGTAGCAACGCGTAGAATATTCTTACATAGTTTGTTCTTATGTTTGGTGTTAATTTTGCCTATACCATGTTTGTTTGTAATGCTACGATTAGCGTGAGGTTACGAACCACCTGAAGAGCAAGTTGGTACCTGAAATCTCAAGTGCCAGGCAAGTTATGCCCTTGATCACTTCTTTTTAACCAATCATGTTCTGATTAATCATAATGATCTGCATAGGTTAATTTTGATGGGACCCAATAGGTTACCCTAGTTTGTCTATCTTTATACCTTGTTTTACCACTCAATATTTTTGGGTAGTACTTGCTAGTGCTATATGTGGTTTTGGGTGTGGAGATACATTATTCATGATCATACTTTATTATCAGTTGTTATTTACTGTTCATGACAAGATCATTATGTTAATTGGAACATGGAGCGACCACCCGGGAAAATAGTGCTACCACAAGGGAGGAATGGGACCCCTTGGCTGATTAATTTGGAAAGCTAGTGGATGGCTACCTTACCCGAAAGGGGCAAGGGCAGTAGGGGAGTGGTCAGTGTAGGGAGGCCCTTGGGATGATTTTGCTGCGATGGCGGTCATGCGAGGGGTCCCTGCATTGGAGCTTCCTATAAACTGTAGCGGGTTTGCTGAAGCTAGTGGAACTTTGTAAAGGCCTCGTAGTGTTACCCTGCCTCGCCTCCTCGGTAGAGGTGTATGGGAAGTCGCAATCCCTTGGCAGATGGGTAACATGACTTGTGGGTAAAGATGCGCAACCTCTGCAGAGTGTAAAACTGGTATACTAGCCGTGCTCACGATCATGAGCAGCTCGGACCCTCACATGATTAACTTATGGAACTAAATTCAATTTGTCATATGCATTGCATCGCAGGTGATGTTGTTACTTCTGTTCTACTACTTAACTGGGTTGGTATTTACTTATACTTAGTAACTGCTAATAAAATTTTGACCAACTTTAAAAGCAATGCTTAGCTTCAACCATCCTCTTTGGTAAGCCTTACACTTCACGTGAGCTCCCACCTTTCGCGAGTTCATGCACATTATTCCCCACAACTTGTTGAGTGATGAACGTATGTGAGCTCACTCTTACTTTCTCACACCCCCCATAGGTCAAGAACAGGTACCACAAGATGAGGCACATGGAGGATGCTGCGATGTGTTCGTGAGAGATCTAGGTCGTCGTCTCCCAGTCAACTTTGGATTGCTGGACCGTTGTCTCCTTATAATGTAATTATTTATTTTGTATAGAACTCCTATTATATAGTAAAGATGTGGCATTCGATCCTGTGCCATGATTCATCATATATGTGAGACTTGGTCCTAGCACACCTGGTGATTATGTTCACGCCCGGGTCTTGGTGCCCCGAAACCTGGGTGTGACACTTCCCGTCCACCATAGCTCACGGCTCAACCGCCGGACCTTTTAAAAACCACTTTTCTCAAACGCACCCTTTTTTTAAAACAAAACATTAATTGCCATACCATACCAGACTCGTCCATTCCTGTGGACACAGACTATTCGAATAGGTTTTCAAACTCTGCGCAGAGGTGTACACTTTACCCACTAGTCCGGCTCTGCGATCTCATAGCTAGTGAGACCCGAATCTGAATCTCTTTCTTTCCTCGCACGTCCTAACCTTAACGGTTATACCGAAAGGAGTCAGGCCACCGCCATGCCCAAACCGGACAAAACATTCCCCCTCCTTATCCTCCCGGTGCTCCCCAGCCTTCATAACCCTGGGGTTGGACCGTACGAGTTCAGATTGAGTGACTGCCCACACAGTCTCGAGTGGTTGTACTTATCATGAGTAAAGGTAGTGAAGGATGACAAACCGGTCCTTATATGAGGGGATAATCCTTCTGCTCACGCCTAAACCAGCTGAGCCATTACCTTAGGCCCTCCCCTAAACCAGGGAGTCCCTGATCATCCCTACTCAAAGGTGATAAGGGTGAAAACCCTTCATCATACACATTTTGAAAAGCATTTTCTTTTGCAAACTCACACCTTTCCTCAAATCATTTGTAACAAATATATCAGGGATTGATTGCGGCAAGCGGCTGGGTGGCCATAATAACTTGTCTCAAAATCATATTATGCATAAAATAACAGGCTAAGGGTTGTGGTTGAAAAATCATAGGTAATTTATGCATCAAAGGGATCCAGTGAGCTTGTCGTGCTTATCCGGCGAAGGGGGAAGGGGAGCTCGCGGAACCGGCTTCTAGCTCCACTGCCTGGCGTAGACTTGCAGATCTGGCCTCCACGAGACAGCACGAACGCTCCGATAACTATGCAACATGAACAAGCAAACATACAAACCAACAAGTATACCAACAAACATTTAGTATAGTGGTCAGAATAGCGATATATGGATGGGCAGAGTCTTGAGTAGAATCTGTGTCATGTGGTGTTGAGGTACTACTAGTGGTGGAGCGGAGGTGCTTACCAGGAGGGTGGACTGGAGGTGAAGCGACACTATGCGTGTAGCCAGCAGAGCGGAGTAACTGAGTGGGTGGGGTGTTTGCCTTGGCTGAGGGTGTTGAGTGTGTGGAGAGGGAGAGGGTAGCTAGGTGTATTTATAGCTGGGTGTATGTGGTGTAGCTCAGTGAAGTTCACTATTGGTGAGAATAGTGACGAAAGAATCGTCTGACTTAGCATGGACAGGAGAGTTATAGGCAGAATATGGGACAAGAGTATTTTGGGAGTTTTCTGGAATATGAACCATGCTTAAGGGATGACATGGTTGGATAGGGAATAGTTTGACAAGAATTTTAGAAACAAGAATGACTGAAATCTGAGTTTGGATGGAGGAGTTTTGGATTTTATAATCATAGGGAGAAAAAGAAAAGGAAAGGAATATTCTAGAATTTGAATATTTAGAGATTTTTGGAAAATCAAAAAATACAAATGTGTTTTTGAGTGGGGTGCGAGGAATTATTTTTGGGCTTTTCTTGGGTAGAGGTTTATGTTGGTGGAAACTGTTCCTACCTACTGTGTCACATCAGACAACAGTAAGGAGGGACCCAAATAGCTGGAATGTTGTGGTATTCTGGTCCGAGTGGGCTGTGGTATCTTGGGCCAGGTTTTATAGGATTGAAGACGTATCCATACAAACATGGTTCGCCTTTCTTTTTGGAAGTCTGGCTTGAAAGAATCCCAAAGTTAAGCGTGCTCAACTTGGAGAAATCTGGGATGGGTGACCAGATGGGAAGTTCCCTACTGGAAGGAAAATCACAGTCACCGGAGTTCGTATGACTGCAATATAGGTCTGGCTAGTCTTAGGTGGACTGGACAGCATGACAGATGAGTAGTTGAAATTTGGGTTGATCAGATAATCGATGAATAGTAATGATGAATAGTGACGATGGAAAAGTGATTATAGGTATCATCGATGAATAGTAACGATGATAAATAGTAACGATGAATAGTAACGATAATGAATAGTGTCGGTGAATAGTAACGATGAATAGTAATGATGAATAGTGATGGTGGATAGTTCGTATGAACGAACGATGAACGATGAATAGGAACTATGAACAAACGGACGAACGATCGAATGATCGGACGAACGAACGATCGGAATTTCGGCGGCATAACGGCAGAACAAAGATTATCTGGAAGAACGATGAATAGGGACTATGAACGAACGATGAACGATGAATAGGAACTATGAATGAACGATGAACGATCGAATGATCGAACGAACGAACGATCGGAATTTCGGCAGCATAACGACAGGAAAAAGATTATTTGGACGAACGAACGAACGGACGAACGATCGAACGATCGGACGAACGGACGAACGAACCATGAACGATCGGACTAACGATCGAACGATCGGACGAACGAATGAACAAACTAAGAACAGGTGGAAGAACGATCGAAGAACGACCGAGCGATCCTTGTGCTAGTGTGTGCTTGTGTGAGAGGTGGAGTGGGAGTGGGCGTGTGTGGGGGGGAGAGGGAGTTGCCATGAAATGGCTTGGGGTGGGATGAGAGGAGGCCCTTGCCCCTCTATTTATAGCCATGGTGGGGGATTAGGGGGAGGGATGAGAGGATTAGTGGGAGGATGAGAGGATTAGTGGAAGATTAGCATGGATTTGTCTTATATGAGTGTAATTAGCTTGTAGAGCTCACCGTATGACACCGGAGGCATATGTATACGTATGAGCATGAGGAAAGTTATGAAGAAAATATTTGTAGGGACTTCAAAAATGATTCTGAAGGTATTTCTCAGGAAGAAAATACTTGGAGATATATTGGTGGAATATTTGGGCAGTATTTCTGAAAGAGTTTGAGGGTGATCACTGGGGAAATATTTGTAGGATATTTTGAGGAGTTTAGAGAGAATATAGACCACTATAATTTTATTTGTTGATATCAACTCGCAAACAAACAGTTTGAAATGAAATTTGGAATTCATTTTGAATTTAGAACGAGTTTGAGAAAATTTCAAGATTTGAATTTTTGGGATGCTACATGATTTGTGTCATGTTTGTAACTAGTCATCAAGGACATAAATGTAATTTTGACCGGGCTGCTTCTCGTGCCTATAAATAGGTGAACAGTACCCCGTACTGTGCTGATTGGTATTCACTTGTTCGTCGCGCTCGAACTTTTGCTTTCTGTCAAGCCGAAGGTACAAATGTAATTTAATATTGTTCATGTTCATTCATGATGATATAATCAAGATATATCAACATTGTCATATGATTATTCATGTTCTCTCATATTTCATATGCTTCTTCTTTCGTTAATATATACTGCGATCATGAAGGTACATCCTTCATGACCTTCGTCTGAAGATCATTATACCCTAAGGGAGATAATGCTTCGAAGGACGAAGGGCATTAACCATTAACATTTCGTGTTGTCTTGTTCTTAACTCATAGCATTTGAGAACAAGTCCCCAACACTATTGGATCCCGTCAAAATTATCCTATGCAGATCATTATGATTAATAAGAACATGACTGGGTAAAAAGGAAGTGATCAAGGGCACAACTTGCCTTCAATGAGCTCCTGCTCAGCAGTCTCTACCAGCTGAACCCCTGGATCCTCTGTGGCTTGCTCGTCTACTCGCATCAACACAATACATACATAGTATAGCAAAAATTAATATCATACAAAACATGTAAATAAAATACACAATAATAATCTAGACATTAAAATAAGATCATAGGAACTGGAATCATTAAATTTGGAGTTATAGATTTTAAGATATGAATTTCTGAAGGTTTTATGTGCTAAATACTAGATTAATTAGTAGATAAATTTTAATAAGACTTTCATGTCAAAACAATGGTACTATTTGATAGAGAATAATATTACAAAATTATAGGAAGTGGAATGGATTAGTTTGGAGTTCATATGAATTTTCTACAAATTAATCAAGTTTTTGTAATTAATTTAATACTAAAAATCTATTTCTAGATTAATTTCCCTAGTTTTTCTGTTCTCTGGACTGGGCCTCAATATCTGGAAAACGCAGGGGTTCTGGCATAAAAGAAACCGAGACACAGGATGCTGTACAGGGTGGACTGCGGGTTGATTCAATATAAATAGAAGGGCTTATTTGTAAGATGCGCGGCCGAAGCGGTAACGTGAGAATCTGACCGTCCGATTCAAACTAACGGTTAGGATTAGATCATGTCTATCCGAACCGGTACGCGATGACGAGCGTAGGATGCGAGATCTACGCCCTAGGTTTAATGTACATGCGATCAGCCCCCGACCACACATCAGATGATCAACGACCGAAATGAGGCCTAGGCGAAGTGGTACGCTAGTTTAATCTGAACCGTTCAAAATCATATCAACGCCCGAGATTTGTTTGCCCCCGCCGGCCGGACTCAGGCAGCGGGGCGAGGCTCCACACGGCGGTGCCATTGTCGCCCGCGACCAAACTACGCCCTAGCGCGCTATTCTAAAATCTAAATGGTGCACTACGTAGCCGAGGGGGTGGCGAACGTGGTAGGGGAGTTTTTACCGGAGATTGGAGCGTCGAGGAGGGTTGGCCACGGAGCATCGACGGATCGCTGAGTTCTTCCGCCTCTAGCGAGCAATCTGCGGGTGTTCAGTTGACGATCCCGCCTACCAGCGCCACCGAAGACTTCCTGATAGTTTGCGCAAGCCCCTGACCCACTCGTAGCGCTCACCGGAAGGCCAAAGAGGTTTCACCGACGGCGGTAGATAGAGCCCGCGGTGGCGCTGAACTCTTCTTCCCTTTCTCTCTTGGATTTACGATGTGGCTGGGGTCTCTGAAAGCTCTCTTGTGGGTTTTGGTGTTTGGATGACAACCCAATTAAAGGACTAACAAGTGTGCTAAGTGTTGAACAGGTGTTTTATGCAAAGCTAATATGGTTCAACACAAGTGAACAAGTGTGATGGTCCAAAGACTGAATTATTTATAGATAATGGACATCACAAGAAAGATGGACATTGCTTAAGTGAGACTCGATGTGCATAACTCAGAGACAACCAATCAAGCCAAGGATGGAAGCAAGAAGAGCTTCGAGGTACCGAGTGCATGGGAGAAAGTCAAGGAGACTAGGAACCCAAAGCCAGGGGTGAAGAAAAAGACTTGCGGAATCAAGGTTGATCGAGTTAAGTAGAGTTATGGTGCATCAAGGAACACTACATAAGGACATGACTTACAACCAATGAGGTAACATCTACAATTATGTGGTGTAAGTCATAAGGTTCAAGATCAAGCTCAAAAAGTGCACAAGGTCACTGGAAGGAGAAGCAATGTCAAAACCAGAACTGGAAGCAGCCCAAAAGAGCTAAGTGCACCTTGATCTTTAGTTTGGGTTGTTCCTAGTTTGGAGATATTCTATGTGACCTTTGCAGGATGTTGGAGCTCAGAAATGTCAATCTAGATCAAGTCAAGCTGACTTGATGATTTATGAGTCCATCATCAATCTCAATCATGCCAAATGCTAAAGAGGTGAAAATCAAAGAGAAGGTATGTTTCTAGACTTAGTACTTTGGTTTTTGTGTACTAATATATTTGTCTAAGTGTTAGAAACAGAGAAAAGAAGAAAAGAAAAGAGATGCAAAAGGCTTGGCTGTGTACAGCCAAGACTCAGCTCAGTCTGGCACACCAGACTGTCCGGTGGTGCACCGGACAGTGTGCCAAACTGAACTCCGGGGAACAGGCTGCTCTCGGGAGAAGTTTGGTGGCGTACGGCTATAATTCACCAGACTGTCCGATGGTGCACCGGACTGTCCGGTGAGCCAACGGTCGACTGCGCCAACGGTCGGCAGCGCAATCAGCGGACGACGCGTGGCCTGAGCCAACGGTCAGTTGGCGTACCGGACTGTCCGGTGTGCACCGGACAGTGTCCGGTGAGTCAAGTCGATCGTTGCTCCAACGGTCTACTGAGCCCGATTTGTAACGAGATCGCGCACCGGACAAGCTACAGGACCTGTCCGGTGGTGCACCGGACTGTCCGGTGCGCCACCCGACAGAAAGAAAATATTGCCTTCCAAAAGGATTTCCAATGGCTCCTAGGCCCCTTGGTCTATAAAAGGGACCCCTAGGCGCCTCCAACAGAAACACAAGTGCAGCCAACAATTGTATACATCACTTGGATCGATTCTCTCTCTCCCTCTCGTGTATATCTCTCTAGTTTGTGTAGAGGCAAAGCTATAAGCCTTAAGAGAGTAGAGAAGTGCTGCTAAGAGCTAGAGCAAGGTCTTGAGCGTATCGTTACTCTGCCGGAGTGCTGACAAGAAGATTGTAAGCAGCTGCGGTTTTATTGTAACCAACATCAACATAGTGGATTGCTCTATCTGTCATACTGACAGATCTGAGCAAACGGAGGAAGGAGTTGAAATAGACTCCAAGCCCAGGTGTGGCTAACTCCAATGAGGACTAGGCAAGCAGTTCAGGGTTGGCCGAACCTCAGGATAAATCTCTGTGTCTGTGTGCTCTGCTCTGTGCTGTGTATTGATTCTCTGTCTTACTCACTCGTTATATCTGCACTTCAATACTTATTTGTGGTACAAGCTATATTTGAAGTGCAGGGTATTTCCAAGACAGGAACTTCTATTCCACTGCGATCCAGCCTTCGAGTAGAGTAAGAATTAAAGTTTTAAAGTGATAATTTTTATTCGCCTATTCACCCCCCCTCTAGGCGACATCTAGATCCTGTTCCTAGGCAAAGGGAACTTTCAATTGGTATCAGAGCTAGGCCTCTCCAGTGTGGGCTTAGCCGTCCGGAGATGATGATGTTGTCACAAGAGGTAACTGTAGAACTTCTTAATTCTGATGGCTCTAACTATGCATCCTGGTCTTTTCATTTATATAATACTTTTAGGAGTTTAGGTCCTGAAGTAGAGCAAATATTTGATGCTAGTGTTTTGCCTATTAATATTGATATGAAAAATCCATCTGAGCATGATTTAAGATGTCTGCGTCAAAATTATCAAGCCTATGACATCCTAGTCAATTCCCTTAGCAAGGACGTTTATTTTGCTGTCATAGGTAGTAATAGTGATGTCCTTGTTGATGCTCATGATCTATGGACTAGAATTAAAATAAAATATTCTGAGTCAAATTGTACTACTTCTACTCCCTATATTGCTTGTGGTACTAACCTTTCAAAGGGAGAAGAAAAATGATGGCAACCAAACGATGAATCCACCTCACCGACAGGTTTGTCTTCCACTAGTTATACATGTCTTGTTGCTAACGACGAGAGTGGAGATGAAAGCGACGATGAGGAGGAATATGAGGATGAGGAGTCTACATCCTCACAAGGTACATTTTCCTGTTTTGCTTCCACTGATAATAATGACAGGGAAAATGAGACCCACAATGTGAAAGAAGAGGAGATTCGCCGATTCTACACCCATCTCAACAAAGAAGACAAAGCGCTCTTAGTTAAGCTATTGAGAAGGAACAAGGAACAAGGCGAGACGCTTCTCAGGCTAGAGGAGACTCTAATCAAAACCAACGACAGCCTGAAGAAGATGACCAAAGAACATAAGGAACTAAGGTGCTCTCATGATGATTTGGTCCAACGATATGAATTAGTTTTAATTGAGCAAAGAAATAATGATAATGATTTATCTTGTGTTGCTCAACTTAAAATGGAAAATGCCATGCTTGAGAGGCAAGTAGAGTTGCTAAATTTAGAAAAGCTTGCTCTAGGTGAAAAGTATGATATTTTTGTCATATTCTCACAATAAATTAGTTGATGATCATATCATGCTCGATATTGCTCATGAGGTAGTAACTACTAGTTTAAACTCATGTGAACCTCACTCTTGCACATGTGCACATTTAGACAATATATCACCATGTGCTAACCCATGTTGCTCAAAAGAAAGCCAATGTTTGAATGAGCATCAAGAGGCAGGATCAAAAGAAAAGTTACTTATCAATAAAGAAAGGAACAAGAAAGCAAAGCAGCTAAGGAGAAGACACCGTGCTCGACTTCCTCAAGACATTTACAAACATGTGGTGAATAAGATTGAGGAAGAAGGAACCGAAGCAAGGGTCAAACTCCGCGAGAAAGAAGTTCCTGAGGCAATAAGTGGAGCAATCAACATGAACAAAGAAAAAGGTAAAGATTCAATTAGTCATGTTGTTTGCACTGATCATCTCTCTATGTTTTCCAAGAGCAAAAAGAAAAGAGGAAAAAGGAGATGCTTTAAGTGCAATGAGTTAGGACACCTCATTGCGTCGTGTCCATACAACAACAAGAATGAAGGGATGAGAAGATGCTTCAGATGCAATGACACGGATCATATGATCACTTCATGTCCACTCATGAAAAATCAAGCACGTGCACTCTCCGGGATGACCCCCACCAAGAAAGAAGACAAACAGCGAGCGTCATGTCAAGTTAAGCGACGCTTCTGCTACATGTGTGGTGAGCATGGTCATCTATCCAAGGTATGTAAAAAGCGTAAGGTTCCTAAACAAGTAAAATTGTCTCAATCTTATTCGCTTAGGAGACCCAAATCATACACTTGGGCTAGATCAATAACGAGATCACCTAGAACTGGCACAAAGGCTATTTGGGTACCAAAGGCACTTTTAGTTGAACATCATGGACCCATCCCGAGATGGGTACCAAACTGTGCCAATTAGACCATGCAGGTGCCTTGAGATGGACTGGAGACCATGGGAAAGCTTAAGATGGTTAATTCAAACTCTACGCTTAAGCTGTCAATTTCTATTGTCTATTTATTGACCCAAGGTTGAATTATTGTGCAATCCTAATCCCATGTTCATCTCAAGTTAAATAAGTTGTAGAGGTCTTTAATCATTATTGGTGAATCAAGCAAAGGACCGTGATGAGAATATGCAATTTGCTCTCCAAAGGACGGTACTCGTGTATCTTAAGTACATTATTACAAAGAAGTATTGCTCTTAAGTTTGATTGTTGTGCTACCTGTCCTTGGAGTAGTTATGCTTATGAGATTGCCTATGTTAAATACCTTTCAATCAATGGTTCATGATTTCCAAAATCATAATAATGCTTGCCTAATTATGATTGTGCGTTCTAGATGTTATATCTTTTGAATCATTCAATAGGTAGCTTTTCATTTGATTTATTCACCATGATTAACTCTTTGTGTGTTCATGGATAAACATGTATCTTTTTATAAGTCATGCTATATGGTTTTTAATGATTAACCTATGTGCAAGCATGACATTTTGTTTAGTCTATGTTCACATGATTATCCTAGTTTGGTACTGCGTGTATACCAAATCCATGTTGTGCCTCTAATGCACCCTCTTGAGCTATGAGGTGCATGAGCAAAAGGAGCCCTAACTTGGTGACAACGAGTGCTCTCATGACAATTCAGGAAAAGGCAAAGGTATGAAGAATGGAACTATGTAATTGAACATCCTAAAGTTCCGTTAATCATGATCATAGCTATGTTCTTGTCGTTCAATTGACAGTATCTTGGCTTAGGCACCTTATGCCTTAAAATGTTGTTTCCTTTGGTGTACTTAAAATGAAGTACTTCTTAATCTTGGTGTGCTTAGACATTGTGCTTTATATGCATGATCTTGTTATTTTTCATTTAGTAAATGGGGTGCAAGATCAACATGCGAGAAGCGTGCCTAGGTTGTTTTTAAATGTTATATATCTTGAGGCATGCATTATTTCCACTAGTCAAGTTGTATCATGACATCTATTCAATTGGTATCCTTGTGTGATACAATTGATATATTATGCCTAGACCAAGGTATGTTGTGATCCCCTCTAGTTCTGAGGATGCTAGAATGTGCAAAGTGCAAGTCATTCAAACACTTGATGCACAACTTTAGGGGGAGCACACATAACTTGTGTCTTTTGAGACTAATTGTTTCTTGAGTGATCTTGTATAGTTTCAACGTGGAAAAGGGAAGATGAGCAAGAAATGGAGCAATCAGGACTTGGGTACCTCCATAAGTCAAGTATTTGGTATCTTAAGTTGTGAGTAATTGCATCTTTATAGATTGCTCATGCTCTATAATATTTGGTGATACTAGATGCTTATCTTTAAATATCATGGAACTATAATAGTAATGATTTTTCAATTAGTAGTCGTGGTAGTGTGCTTCAATTGATATCTTTTGGTAATCACTAGAATAGAAGCTTCATATTGTGCCACAATACTATAACTTGTTCTAAGTCTGATGTCTTAGCAACAAGAAAAGGTCAGGATAAAGGATCAGGCTCAAGTGTGAAGGAGCTTCCTAGAAATTAAACTCTCAAAATGGAAAGTACATCACAACAGGGTAAAGGTACAAAAGGAAGTGTTGACCTTTTGCGTATTTGTATCTTAATTTTCCTCCAATGCTTGTGTTACATATGTCTACTGTGTAAGGGGAGTAATGTTAGTGTGTTGTATTTTACCTACTAAATACCCTGCTATCCTCTGACATCATCCGATGTTCTTGCTTGAATATGGTTTTGGTGTTTGATGTCAAAGGGGGAGAATTTTGTGCATTAAAGCTTAGGTTTCCTTGAGTTCCTTTGATCTTAAGGAAGGAATGTGTTAGTTTGTGTGAGTTGTATTGATAATTCTTATCATATGCTTCCTGTTGTATTATATGGTGATAATGCAAAATTAGTGCTTCCGTTGATATGAATCAATTAGTAGCTACTGTGTTTATCCTGTAATAGATATTCATGTGGTTCTGGTGCTTTAAAATTGTTTTAAATTGGTATCTTAATTGTGAATAGTGGTAGGTTGATATTCCTGTGGTATATCCACTCAATTGATTGGTGTTTAACTCTGATTCTGTGCATATGTTTAATCATCGACAATACATCCCACAGGTGCTAAGGTGTAGTAATGCTTCGAATTAGCCTAAGTATGTGCAATTTTGCATATAAGGCCAAAATTAAGATTTTGATGTAAGCACATATTTAGGGGGGAGCATTCTATAAACTTAGAATTCAAAATTTATGCTTTAAATCTTATTCTTGTGTAAGCTTTAATTGTGTTGCCATCAATCAACAAAAAGAGGGAGATTGAAAGCTCTCTTGTGGGTTTTGGTGTTTGGATGACAACCCAATTAAAGGACTAACAAGTGTGCTAAGTGTTGAACAGGTGTTTTATGCAAAGCTAATATGGTTCAACACAAGTGAACAAGTGTGATGGTCCAAAGACTGAATTATTTATAGATAATGGACATCACAAGAAAGATGGACATTGCTTAAGTGAGACTCGATGTGCATAACTCAGAGACAACCAATCAAGCCAAGGATGGAAGCAAGAAGAGCTTCGAGGTACCGAGTGCATGGGAGAAAGTGAAGGAGACCAGGAACCCAAGGCCAGGGGTGAAGAAGAAGACTTGCAGAATCAAGGTTGATCAAGTTAAGAAGAGTTATGGTGCATCAAGGAACACTACATAAGGACATGACTTACAACCAATGAGGTAACATCTACAATTATGTGGTGTAAGTCATAAGGCTCAAGATCAAGCTCAAAAAGTGAACAAGGTCACTGGAAGGAGAAGCAATGTCAAAACCAGAACTAGAAGCAGCCCAAAAGAGCTAAGTGCACCTTGATCTTTAGTTTGGGTTGTTCCTAGTTTGGAGATATTCTATGTGACATTTGCAGGATGTTGGAGCTCAGAAATGTCAATCTAGATCAAGTCAAGCTGACTTGATGATTTATGAGTCCAACATCAATCTCAATCATGCCAAATGCTAAAGAGGTGAAAATCAAAGAGAAGGTATGTTTCTAGACTTAGTACTTTGGTTTTTGTGTACTAATATATTTGTCTAAGTGTTAGAAACAAAGAAAAGAAGAAAAGAAAAGAGATGCAAAAGGCTTGGCTGTGTACAACCAGACTAAGCTCAGTCTGGCACACCGGACTGTCCGGTGGTGCACCGGACAGTGTTCGGTGCGCCAGACTGCACTCCGGTGAACATGCCGCTCTCGGGAGAAGTTTGGCGGCGTACGGCTATAATTCACCGGACTGTCCGGTGGTGCACCGGACTGTCCGGTGAGCCAACAGTCGACTGCGCCAATGGTCGGTAGTGCAATCAGCGGACGACGCGTGGCCTGAGCCAACGGTCAGTTGGCGCACCGGACTGTCCGGTGTGCACTAGACAGTGTCCGGTGAGCCAAGTCGACCATTGCTCTAATGGTCTGCTGAGACCGATTTGGAAGGAGATCGCGCACCGGACAAGCTACAGGACCTGTCCGGTGGTGCACCGGACTGTCCGGTGCGCCACCCGACAGAAATCAAATATTGCCTTCCAAAAGGATTTCCAACGGCTCCTAGGCCCCTTGGTCTATAAAAGGGACCCCTAGGCGCCTCCAACAGAAACCCAAGTGCAGCCAACAATTGTATACATCACTCGGATCGATTCTCTCTCTCCCTCTCGTGTATATCTCTCTAGTTTGTGTAGAGGCAAAGCTATAAGCCTTGAGAGAGTAGAGAAGTGCTGCTAAGAGCTAGAGCAAGGTCTTGAGCGTATCATTACTGTGCCGGAGTGCTGACAAGAAGATTGTAAGCAGCCGCGGCTTTGTTGTAACCAACATCAACATAGTGGAAGGCTCTATCTGTCATACTGATAGATCTAAGCAAATGGAGGAAGGAGTTGAAATAGACTCCAAGCCCAGGTGTGGCTAACTCCAACGAGGACTAGGCAAGCAGTTCAGGCTTGGCCGAACCTCGGGATAAATCTTTGTGTCTGTGTGCTCTGCTTTGTGCTGTGTATTGATTCTCTGGCTTACTCACTCGTTATATCTGCACTTAAATACTTATTTGTGGTACAAGCTATATTTGAAGTGCAGGGTATTTCCAAGACATGAACTTCTATTCCACTGCGATCCATCCTTCGAGTAGAGTAAGAATTAAAGTTTTAAAGTGATAATTTTTATTCGCCTATTCACCCCCCCCCCCTCTAGGCGACATCCAGATCCTGTTCCCGGGCAAAGGGAACTTTCAATCTCCAGGTTATGGACCGGTGCGTACGGGTCCAAGGTGCTATTATACGGCACGGGCGAGGTCCAAGGGCGGTCAGCAGCTCCAGCGTTCTCGCGGCGGTCGTTGCGCGTCAGCGGCGAAGAAAGGGGAAGGTGGGCAAGCGGCTGACCGAAGGAACCCACGCGCCAGGCCCCACATGCGGAGGTGACTGCTGAACCAGGCCCGCCTGCCAGTCGGGGTCAGCTACGGTTGCATGCGCGCGAGACGTCTGCTGCGCCGCGCGGTAAATGGCTAATGGGTCGAGTGAGTTTGGGCCCATTTCGGGTTCTGGCTCCTTTTTCTTTTTATTCTTTTCTGTTTTATTTTTTTCCTTTTCATTTTCAAATTTCAAATTTGAATGTGGATCTTGTTATGAATTTAACCATTGGCCAAATGTTCAACTTCATTTCTCTAGTGTAAGAATAGTATTTGTTTTTATATATTTATTCTCATCCACAAAATATTTTATTTCCCCATTTTTTATATATTTTCAAATTCTAACATTTGAACTTCAACTTGAGTTGTGATCCCTTCATAAAGGTTAAGTGCACAAAATATATAGTTCATCAATATGAAATAGTATTTTTATCTATATATATTTTATTTATATTTATTTAGCTCTCTCTTATTTCTTCATGCCATTTATTTTCTCTTGTTTTTCTAAGTGGTGAATTGGGTCTAAATTTCCAAGTTTAGCACTACATATCTTCATTAGTATTTTTTTTTGTTTATAGATGCAACAACACATAAATTCCAACATGGTGATGGCTTATTTGAATTTTTAATAAGGGTTTATTCCCTCATAACCATGATTAAGCATTGTCTCAAGGTAAAGGGCAAATCACATAGGGAGATCAACTCTTTTATAAGCTCTAGAATTTTGGGTATTACACTGGTGCAGCCCCAGACTGTCCGACAGGGAAAGCCGGACGACTCGTGTTATGGCCGGACTGTCCGGGCAAAAGCTCGAACGGTCCAACCATATCCAGGGGCGCCAATCTGCCAAGCAGGGACGACAGTGGTGGTATTTGCATTAGATATGAGTTCATCGGCATTACCATATAATGGTTGGGGTTGCGACTCCCCATTTGGTTGCCGATGTATTAGACATAGATATTCTATTACTAGTTTCAGATGACGGGAAACTAGGAGTAACGGACTTCTCCAACGAACGTGTTAATTTTCTAATTGATTCTTCTCCTCTAATCTGTTGTTTTATTTGATTCTACTGCTAATCTACATACTGTTTAATAGATTGGATGTCGGTGGGTTTACTTACGTTGGGGACTTAAAGCGAAGATATAAGAGATGCGACGTTGGTCTCTCCATGTTTGACAACCTTCTAGTGGTGATCCATTGTATATTGTGACAAGAATTTCTCTTTCGCTTGACGCATGTAGTCCTCGTATTGTTGTTTCTCGTAGGCCGTCAGACTTTCAACAACCGGCTTCAGGATATTGTCCGGTGAAATATAAGTGTGATCTTTAGAACCGACCATTTGACGGCCTGATTTTTAGTAGATCTAGATACTTGTCCCCAGCGGAGTCACCAAAAAGTGTGTTGGTGCCGATCTGAGCGCTAAACACTGGAACGAACTACCTGGCGATGCTCTCTAAGGAGGCACGAACGGTCTGCGGTACAGGGCTGGACAGCAACCTAGGCACAGGAGTGGCTCCTCCTTTGCGTACGTCCGGACAGTGCGCGCCTGAGGCTCGGACGATCCGCGATGGCGCAGAGGGTCTTCTTCGCAATAGACTTAGGGTGTGTTTGGTTGTGGGACAGCCAGGACAGGGACGTCCCATGGCGTCCCTCCAATTTTGAGGGACAACTGGAGACAACACTGGGATAGTCCTGTCCTAACCGTTGATCCTAAACCAAACAACCTTATTTGAGGAATCGTCCCATCTCGTCCCGTCCTATCATTACAACCAAACACATCCTTAGATCTCGCCTCCCGGAAGGGACCGTCGGGGAGAAGAGATCCTAGAGTGTGTTTTGGCATCGGCAGGCCACCTGCCCATCTAAGACATCTCTAGTCGATGTAGAACCAAAGAGAGATGAAGATTTGAAGTAGAGGGAGGCTAAACTAGAGCTACTCCTAATGCATAAGGTAAAAACGATAAGTAGAGTTGATTGTATCAATTGTGGAGGTTTAATCGGTTACAAGTCGGTTCTCAAGTTAATCCCACAGATTTAACTAACAAATCTCGTTAAAAATCTAAAACTCTAACAGATTCTGCACACACCCGAACGGTCCGTGCCGTTACGGCGGACCGTTTCGACCGTGGGCCATCCGCAAGGACGTTTTTTTTGCGCTTAACACGTTGTTCAAGAGGCTGGGCCACACGACGTCAAACGACGAGGTGGCGCACATGATGGCCAAGGCGATGTGATGTACGGAAATACGTACACGGCGTCACAGGGCACGCGATGTGCGGCGCGCGGTTGAGCGTGCAGGGCGCCTGATCCAGCAGGCAGCAAGGCCTAGCGGCTAGATCTAGAAAGAACAAAAGTGATTGATGGCCTTCCTATTAGTCCGGGCTAGATTTAGAAGGAATAAGAGTGATTAGTGATTGATGGCTTTCCTTTATTAGTCCGGGCTAGATTTAGAAGGGAATAAGAGTAATTAGTGATTGATGGCTTTCCTTTATTAGTATGGGCTAGATTTAGAAGGGAATAAGAGTGATTAGTGGCTTTCCTTTAGTAGCCCTGGCCTATGGCCTTATATACCCCCTGTAAGCACTCGTGATGGGGACAAGACAAATTTATCTCATTCTCCATCTATCTCTCTCTCTAGTCGGCAACAGGGGCATAACCCGTTGACGAAGAACGCCGTTCCTGGGGGCATAACCCGGTCGGCAACACGGACGACGGTTACGATCTTTGGAGCCGCGGTCCTCCTACCCTCGGGCCCGACGCCCTTGACAACCTGGTATCAGGAAATCGGCGATCCTTTACCACCAACCCCAGCCCTTCACCACCGCAGCCGCACCACCACCACCAGCCCCCACCTCCCCGTCCACCGCTACGTCCAGGTTCATCACCATGGGTGACGGCGCTCAACCCTCCATGGCCGATGTCATGAAGATGCTACAGACCCTGTCCTCCAACATGTCCAAGATGTAGTCCGACATGGATATCATGCAGGAGAAGGTCGCCTCCGCGGCCGACTACGGCGACCACCAAGATGGGCAGCACCGCACAGATCACCTGCCGAAGTTCCAGAGGATGGAGTTCCCGCGCTATGATGGCAAGTCCGACCCGCTGATCTTCATCAACAAGTGCGAGTCGTACTTTCGACATCAACGCACCATGCCGGAGGAAAAGGTATGGATGGCGTCTTCCAACATGGACCATGTGGCCCACCTGTGGTTCCTCCAACTCTAGGAGGATGAGGGCACGCCGCCCTGAGGTCGCTTCAAGGAACTCCTCAACCTCCGGTTCGGACCGGCGCTGAGATCGGCGCCGCTGTTCGAGCTGACGGAGTGTCGACGCACGGGATCGGTGGAAGAATATTCCAACCGCTTCCAGGCGCTTCTTTCGCGTGCTGGCCGGCTGCAGGAAAGCCAGCGCGTACAGCTATACACAGGTGGGCTGCTGCCGCCGCTGAGCCATCAGGTCCGCGTTCACGCGCCGGAGTCCCTGGCCGCAGCTATGAGCCTGGCCAGGATACTGGAGCTGGTGGAGCTGGACCGGCTCAGCCCCCTACTCGGCCGGGCGGCCCCGCGCGTGGCCCTGCCCGCTCTACCTACACGGCCAGTGCTACCAGCGGCCGGCGCGCCTCCGGTGCTCCCCGTACCGGTTCCCCCAGCACAGCAGCTGGCCCTCCCGGCGCCTCCTCCACGCGGCGCGGCTTGGGCCGCCAAGCGCCTTACGATGGAAGAGCAGGCGGAACGTCGTCGTCTTGGCTTGTGTTACAATTGTAATGAGCCGTACTCCCGCGGGCATAATCGGGTGTGTCGCCGCGTCTTCTACATTGACGGCTTCGAGTTGGAGGACGCTGCCCAGGAGGCTGACGCCGTCGACACCTCCGCACCATTGTTCTCCCTTCGCGCTGTGGCTGGTATGCCCATTTGTGACTCCATGCAGGTGCGCGTGTAAGTGGGCGCCGTGACACTGACCGCCCTTCTGGACACGGGCTCCACGCATAACTTCATCGCCGAGGCCACAGCGTCGCGCACGGGGCTTGCTGTCCAGACCAGCCCACGCCTCACGGCCACCGTGGCGAATGGCGAGCGCATCGCCTGCCCGGGCGTTCTCTATCAGGCCCCGATCACCATCGCAGGCGAGGACTTTTGCGTCGACCTCTACGTGATGCCACTGGCCGGCTACGACGTCGTCCTCGGCACCCAATGGATGGTCACGCTAGGCAAGATGGTGTGGGACTTCACCACGCGCACCGTGGCCTTCACATGCCATGGCCGCCCCGTCTGCTGGGAGGACATGGCTGCCCGGCGCACACCGCGCCTCGACAACATCACGGCGCCCGAAGCCTTGCTGGAGGAGCTGCTGTCCACGTTCGGTGGCCTCTTCGCCGAGCCCTCGGGACTGCCACTGCCGCGTGCGCGTGACCACAGCATCGTTCTTAAGTCGGGCACGCTGCCGATAGCGGTCCGGCCGTACCGTTACCCGGCGGCCCACAAAGATGAGTTGGAGCGACAATGTGCAGCGATGATCGCACAAGGCATCGTGCGTCGCAGCGACTCCGCGTTCTCGTCCCCGGTCCTCCTCGTCAAGAAGCCGGATGGGTCGTGGCGTTTCTGCGTCGACTACCGGGCGCTTAACGTGCTCACGATCAAGGACGCATTCCCTATCCCAGTCGTCGACGAGCTGCTGGACGAGCTCCACGGGGCATGCTTCTTCACCAAGCTCGACTTGCACTCTGGGTACCACCAGGTCCGCATGCGGCCGAGTGACGTGCACAAGACGGCGTTCCGCACACATGACGGCCTCTACGAGTTCCTGGTCATGGCGTTCGGGCTGTGCAATGCTCCCGCCACGTTCCAGGCCATGATGAACGATGTCCTGCGCCCCTTCCTCCGCCGCTTTGTGCTGGTGTTTTTTGACGACATTTTGATTTACAGCCGCACATGGGCGGACCACCTTCGTCACCTGCGTGCTGTCTTCGGCGCGCTTCAGCAGCACCAGCTCTTCGTCAAGCGCTCTAAGTGCGCTTTCACGGCCTCCTCCGTCGCGTACCTGGGACATGTCGTCTCGGCGGCCGGAGTCACCATGGACCCCGCCAAGGTGCAGGCGGTGCGAGACTGGCAGCAGCCGCGATCGGCACGCGCGGTTCGCGGTTTCCTCGGTCTCGCCAGGTACTACCGGAAATTCGTGCACAACTATGGCACAATCGCCGCGCCGCTGACCGCCCTGCTCAAGAAGGACGGGTTCCTGTGGTCGGACGAGATGGCGGCTGCCTTCGCCGCTCTGAAGGAGGCGGTCACGTCGACCCCGGTACTCGCCATGCCGGACTTCTCCAAGACGTTCGTCGTCGAATGCGATGCTTCGTCCCACGGCTTCGAGGCGGTGCTGGTCCAGGACAGCCACCCCGTGGCCTTCTTCAGTCGGCCCGTGGCGCCTCGTCACCGCGCTCTCGCCGCCTATGAGCGGGAGCTGATCGGCCTAGTCCAGGCAATCTGCCATTGGAGGCCCTACCTCTGGGGGTGCCGTTTCGAAGTCAAGACCGATCACTACAGCCTCAAGTACTTGCTAGATCAGAGGCTATCCAGCATACCACAACACCACTGGGTGGGCAAACTTCTCGGCTTCGACTTCTCCGTCGAGTACAAGTAGGGACACACCAATGCCGTCGCGGACGCGCTCTCACGCCGCGACACACCGGAGGAGGGCTTGGTGCTGGCCTTGTCCGAACCACGCTTCGACTTCATAGATCGGCTCCGTCAGGCACACACCATCGACCCCACGCTCACTGCCCTACAGCACGACATCAGCAGCGGCGCCAGGTCACGGCTTTGGGCACTAACCGACGGCCTCGTCCACTATGCGGGCCGGCTGTACATTCCGCCCGCCTCCCCGCTGCTCCAGGAGATCTTGGTGGCTGTCCACGAGGAAGGCCATGAGGGCGTACAGCGCACCCTGCACCGACTCCAGCACGACTTCCATTTTTCTCACATGAAACGTGTGGTGCAGGATCTGATTCGTGGCTATGCAGTCTGCCAACGCAACAAGCCCGACCATCAGCACCCGGCCGGCTTGCTGTTGCCCTGCCGGTGCCGCAAGGGGTATGGACGGACATCGCCATGGATTTCATCGAAGCGCTGCCTCGCGTCCGCAGCAAGACCGTCATCTTCACGGTGATAGACCGCTTCAGCAAGTATGCACATTTCGTTCCCCTGGCGCACCCATACACGGCCGAGTCTATGGCGCAGGCATTCTTCACCGACATCGTCCGTCTCCACGGCATTCCCCAGTCGATCGTCTCTGACCGGGACTCGGTGTTCACCTCCAACTTCTGGAGCGAGCTGATGCGCTTGAGCGGTACCAAGCTACAGATGACCACGGCATTTCATCCCCAGTCAGACGGCCAGTCCGAATCGGCGAACAAGGTCATCATCATGTATCTCAGGTGCTTGACGGGAGATCGACCCCGCGACTGGCTTCGCTGGCTCCCATGGGCGGAATATATCTTCAACACCGCTTTTCAGTCGTCCCTGCGCGACACGCCGTTCCGCGTCGTCTATGGCCGCGACCCTCCCTCACTGCGCTCCTACGAGCAGGGGGCAACGCGGGTGCCTGCGGTGGCCAGGACTTTGGAGGAGCGCGCGGAGTTCCTGGCAGATATCCGTCACTAGCTGGAGCAGGCCCAGTCTGTCCAGAAACATCCTTATGATCGTCTGCACCGTGACATCGACGTGCAGGTAGGCGAGTGGGTGCTGCTTCGTCTACGCCAGCGCCCGACTGCCTCCATGCCCGACTCGTCGGCTAGCAAGCTGAAGCCGCGGTTCTACGACCCTTACCGTGTCGTCGAGCGCATCAACGTCGTGGCTGTCCGCCTGGCCCTGCCTCCTCAAGCTCGCCTCCACGACGTCTTCCACGTGGGGCTTCTCAAGAAGTTCCATGGCGTGCCTCCGCAAGAGCCTCCAGCTCTACCTTCGGTTCGCCACGGCGCAGTTATTCCAGAGCCAGAGCAAGCAGTCAAGATGTGGCTGCTCAGGGGAGTTCGGCAGGTCCTCATTCGCTTGCAAGGAGCCTTTCCGGTATCGGCCACCTGGGAGGATGTGGACACGTTCCGCGCTTCATACCCACTCTTTCAGCTCGAGGAAGAGCTGCCTCTCGAGGAGGGGAGAGATGTGATGTACAGAAATACGTACACACAGCGTCACAGGGCACGCGACGTGCGGCACGCGGTTGAGCGCGCAGGGCGCCTGATCCAGCAGGCAGCCAGGCCTAGCGGCTAGATCTAGAAAGAATAAAAGTGATTGATGGCCTTCCTATTAGTCCGGGCTAGATTTAGAAGGAATAAGAGTGATTAGTGATTGATGGCTTTCCTTTATTAGTCCGGGCTAGATTTAGAAGGGAATAAGAGTAATTAGTGATTGATGGCTTTCCTTTATTAGTCTAGGCTAGATTTAGAAGGGAATAAGAGTGATTAGTGGCTTTCCTTTAGTAGCCCTGGCCTATGGCCTTATATACCCCCTGTAAGCACTCGTGATGGGGACAAGACAGATTTATCTCATTCTCCATCTATCTCTCTCTCTAGTCGGCAACAGGGGGCATAACCCATTGACGAAGAACGCCGTTCCTAGGGGCATAACCCAGTCGGCAACACGGACGACGGTTACGATCTTCGGAGCCGCGGTCCTCCTACCCTCGGGCCCGACGCCCTTGACAGGCGAACACGAACGACGACAACTTCATCAGCCTCCTGGCTGAGGTTGCTACGCTAAACGCTACAATGGTCGGCGATGGGGCCGCCTACGAGGAGGACCTCCGGCCGCTAAGCCTTCCGCGTCTTCAACGCCAACAACGGCACCATCTCCGCCGCCGAGCTTGCACGTGTCCTCCGCAGCCTCGGCGAGTCCATGTTCGTTGTGCATTGTTGTCGCATGATTGAGGGCGTCGACCAGAACGGTGGCAGCTTCATCTCCTTCAAGGAGTTCAAGATCATGATGGTGGGGGAGGTCGCTTCGCTAAGATCGTGTAGGTTAGGTTCCCCCACCCCTTTTTCTTGCGCCCGTCAAATCCGCTACTCCACCCATTCCCAAGTTCCCAACCTAGTATGTGCAGTTTTAGGAAATTATATATAGAAGCAACGATCGAAAAAAATCTAATTTCCCTTGTCTACTAATGATTTGATTGGGAACCACGATGGATATTACTTTTGCAAGATTGGAGCCTAGAAAGCAGTTGTTGTGATTCAGACAGAGCTAACTTCTGTTCTAATCTGCTTCCTGTTCTAGTTCTAGAGATGTTGATGCTTTTGAGTCTATGAATGAAAGAGCAAACAGTTGGAACCTGTGGATCTATAGATGGCCAAACGGGCCAGCACGGCCCGACCCAGCATGGCCCATGGTCGACACAGCCCGTCAGGCCCAGCTAGTAAAGCGTGTCGTGCCAGATGGGCCGATGTGTCGTGACCACAGCCCAGGCACGGCCCATCAGCCTATTAGTCGTGTCAGGCTGGCTCGGTGGCACTATGGCCCATCTGAGTATCACTACCGGAATCAATCGCTTTGCCGAGTGCCTGAAGCACTCGGCGAAGCGTTCAAAACACTCGGCAAAGCCTTTGCCGAGTGTTACACTCGGCAAAGAAGGCTCGGTGAATAGTGCATCGGCAAAGCCTTCTTTGTCGAGAGCTTTTTATCGGGCACTCGGCAAAGATCTTTGCCGAGTGCCAGAGAGCACTCGGCAAAGAAAAGCAGCCGTTACGGCGTCGAGTGACGGAGACGGCGGCTTTGCCGAGTGTCCCATGTGACACTCGGCAAAGAAGTTAGTTTTGCTGAGTGTCTTCCGTGCAGCACTCGGCAAAGAACCCGCCAGGGAGGGTCCCCATGTCAGGTTCTTTGCCGAGTGTCCCGAGTGGCACTCGGCAAAGCCGACCTCTTTGCCGAGTGCCAGGGACGTAACACTCGGCAAAGAACCTAAGCCGGTGCCCAGGTCTGTGCTCTTTGCCGAGTGTTATGACCTTGACACTCGGCAAAGAGCCTCTTTGCCGAGTGTTACACTCGGCAAAGTGACCAGTATATACCTTTTTTATTTGTTTTTTGTATTCCATCCACACAAACAGAAGATATCACATATATATCACATATATACATCACAAATATCATCACAGACATAAATAGCCAACACAAACATAAAACCGTCACCACAAACATAAATATCCATCACAAACATAAGTGTTCAACATAAGTATCAAACACAAACATAAGTCTCTAACGTCGCAAGCTCTCACATAAGTATCAAACACAGACATAAGTATTATACACAAGTACAGAAGTCTAAAACAATGAAAACACAACACTCATGGAGGTGGGCGGCTTGACCGGGGCTGCGTTGGGCTGAACCCTTCCGGAGGGTTGTTGGATGCCGCCCCAGATTGGCCCTGCACAGAGAAGAGATTGCATGTGTTATACCAGATGCATTACAAACATCTAACTACAATTTTGATACTCACAGGAGTGTGGAAGAGAGCAGGGTCAACTGGAGGGAACAATGGAGGTGGTGGAGCGATGCCCTGTGCGGCGCCAAGGCTCTGCATGTACTGGAACATCTCCGCCATCCTCTGATGATCTGCCCGGCGCTCCGCCTCCCGCTCCGCCATCATCCTCGCCTCCATCTCGCGACGTTCCCTCCTCTCTTCTTCTAGTTGGGTCTGTAATATTACAAGCCAACGTTATAGTAACTCAAAGAGTAGGTATATAACTCAAGGAAGGACGAGTTACACTAACCTCGAGTTGCTGTATGCGATGCTGTGAGCTGTCGTGCCGAGGTCGTATGGCTGGACTCGAGCCCGTGCTCCTTGCTCTCACCTGAGACAGAGTGGGAGTGGAGGACGAGTCGATTGCCCCGTCGGCAATCCAGTACCGCCATGTCTCTTGCCTCCTCTGACCCTCATGAGCACATCAGTGTCGATCGGCTGGGTGCTCGGATCATAGTCTGGGCCATGGACCTCCTGCGCCATGGCGGTGTAGTCATGGAGGCGGCTGTAGACGGCGGGGTTGGTGTAGGCCTCGGGCACGTCATCCGGGTTGTAGGTGACGTCGGACGTCGCCTTACCCTTATGGGCCATAGCATAGGCCGAGAAGGTGGAGCAAGGCCTTCCACCATGTGACGCCGACTGCAACGAAAACCAACGAGATAGTTAGAAATAATATCTAACTTAGTGCTATATATCTAAATAAAAAAGGTGGCGTACCCATGCTTCGGCATATTGGCCCAGGCTCCGGCTGCCTTGGTGGTGGGAGGGGCCTTGCATCATCAAACGCCGTTCCCGGCTAGCTGTGTGCGCCTCGTCCCACTCAGCCGAACACCACCTATCCACCATCTGCTCCCAGCACAGAGGATGTGCGGCGCACCAATGTGGAATCATCTGCAAAGTAAACACGTAAAGTGCATATCAGAAGATAAAATAAAATTCATGTATGGAGTACTGGTACCAAACATGCATGACTTTACCTGCAGGTACTGCTCCCTGGTCAACGACATGGTTCGGGCTTGAGTTTTGGTCACCTTCTCCCCAAGGACGGAGCCGTGGTAGGTGATGATGGCCTGGATGCGGGCCTCATAGTGCATGTCCACTACGAGCTTCTTACAGCTCGTGGTGGCCACCACATCCGCCCTAGCCTCGTATCCAGCATCGCATCTGAAGAAATCCTGCATACAAAAACGATGTATCCATACATTATTTCAAGAATTTGCAACGAATGCGACATATTTTACATTATACTAAGACTTACCCACAGCTCTTGCTTCACCCGCTCCGCCTTGTTATTGAATTCCCTGCCGTCCCGGTCTACTGCATCGGGGGCGACGGCGTAGTGGTCAAAGGTGAAGGCTGGGCCCGTCACTCCGGCGTACTCCACAAGTCCAGGGAAGTGTTCCCTGCACAGCAGGCCGAGGATGCCATTGGGGGGGCGACGATGACCCCCAGCATAATCCAAAACCGTCCAAGACCTGTCCAAGTGATAAATAAAAAGTATTAGTTTATATTATGATTTTGAACACATAATATGAACAAGAATGAAGAACATAAAGTTACATACCTCTCCCCTTCCGGCCGAATCAGCGGCCGTCTGTCCCGAAGTATGGGACGCTGAGGGAGACTCGCGGGGCCTCGCAGGTAGATGCTCCTCGAACTAGAGCCGCCTGAACCTGAGGCGTCCTGCTGCTGGTCGTCGTCGTCCTGCTGCTGGTCGTCGTCGTCCTGCTGCTGGTCGTCGTCGTCCTGAGGCGCCGCCTGCTGCTGCGCTGCCTGCTCTGCCTCGTCCTGTTGCGCTGCCTGCTCTGCATCGTCCGCCGTCCTACTCCTCCTCCCCCTCCTCCTCCTCAGGAAACCGCCCACCATATTTGTCCAACAACCTGCAATTAAGAGTAAACAAATAAGCACATATAAAAAGATGTATTTAAAAACAGGTGCGAAATAAAAAGTCATATAGCATTACATTGATTAAAAATAATCTTCATATGTGTCGGGGTTAGCCGGATCATAACTCTCATCATCACTATCAAGCATTTCAATCTCCACACCATCGGAAGACACAAGTTCGTCAGTAATGTCATTGCCTTCAAGGATTACTAAGTCATTATCATTTTGCACCTCATCCTCCTCCTCATCAACAACCATTTCAATATCTACGTCCATTCCGATAGCTTCGGTTAAGTCTATCTCAAATCGCCCTTCTAGCCCATCTTCTTGGAAGAACTCTCCATCATATGTGTCCGGGTCTAAGTTGTAATCTTCATCGTTAGGAACAGGTAACCTCCCGTGCGGCGATACCTTATACACAACATCCCAACCCTTAAGATGTTCTTTCGTTTGACACGCATATGGGAGATAATACACTTGTGTGGCCTGTTGGGCAACGATATAGACATCGTCTCCTGCTAAGGTGGAATCTTGTCGAATTTCGACTATCCCAAGATTAGAATGTGTCCGTCTCGTCACTTGAGGGTCAAACCAATGACATTTGAATATCACTGGAGTAAGAGGTTTGGAACCATAAAAATTGAGCTCATATATTTCTTCGATTCGTCCAAAATAATCGACATTGTCAAGGCCCGGCGTAAAGACCCCAGAACACGTTGTTTTCCGATTGGGCCGACTTTTGTCGTAGTGTGTTGTGCGAAAACGGTATCCATTGATGTCATACCCAGAATATTTCTTGACCCTATAAGCAAAGCCATTGGCTACTTGTCTCAATTCGGCACTCATAGACGGATCTCTTTGGCCCTGCAAGTATTCGCAAGTTAAAAGACGCTAAATTGAGTTTAAAGACATATCTCTTTTACAAACTAAGCACGTACCTTATGTTTGAACCAGGAAATGAAATCGGGCAACCCATTTCTCGCACCCTTTCTAAGAAGAGCGTCATATTCCTGTGGAGTGGGGTCCCTTGATCGACGCCAGAATTCATGAAGAAATTATTCCATCTATAGCGTCACCTCTTCAAGGTTGGTCAATACGTATAGCATGATATGCCGCCACTCTTCATGTGTCAGGGTCTTGGTGGTCGAGCCACTTGCGCTTCCGAGTTGGCCTCGAAATATGCTAAGGTTCGATTCATTGTCACCATCATTGTAACGAGGGGGTGGATTATGCACGCTCGGCAGTTTGTCACCATAATAAGTTGTTGTGAAGTTTGAGACCTCCTCTAGAATGTATGCCTCTGCAATGGAAGCCTCGATTTTGCATTTATTTCTACATTTCTTTCGAATAGTCTTTAGACGTCTCTCGATTGGATAGCACCAACGTCCCTGCACGGGGCCCCCCATTCGTGCCTCATAGGGGAGATGAAGAATCAAATGCTGCATTGGATTAAAGAAGCCAGGTGGTAATATCTTCTCAAGCTTACACAGTAACACGGGGGCCAATCTTTCCAAGTCTGCAACCACGGTCCGAGATAACTCTTTTGCACAAAGCTGACGGAAGAAATAGCTCAACTCTGAAAGCGCTAGCCAGACATGCTCAGGGACATAGCCTCGAACCATCGCAGGAAGAATCCGTTCAATCCATATATGGAAGTCATGACTCTTCATCCCTAAGACTCGCATAGTAGATAAGTTCACCCCCCTACTCAGGTTAGCTGCATATCCATCAGGGAACATCAACATCTTTATCCGCTGAAGTACTTCCTTCCTCTGGGCCCTGCTTAGGACGAAATCGGCCTTAGGCCTTCTCCACGTCTTTCCGCCACTTGGCGGCTTCATCTCTAGTTTTGGTCTATCACATAACGCTGCCAGATCCACTCTTGCCTTCACATTATCCTTTGACTTATCAGGAATGTCCATAATTGTTGCCCACAGTGCCTCGGCAACATTCTTTTCAGTGTGCATCACGTCAATGTTGTGTGGAAGGAGCAGGTCATCATAATAGGGGAGCCGAGTCAAGCCAGACTTATGTGTCCACATATGCTGCTCACCATATCCCACAAAACCACCTTCTGTATTGGCCACGAGCCCATCTATCTGTTGACGAATTTCGGCACCAGTCATCGTTGCAGGTGGGCGGTCTGTCACTACGACACCTTTCGTAAAGTTCTTGATGTCTAGGCGGAATGGATGGTCAGCAGGAAGAAATTGTCGATGTTTATCGAAGGACGAATATTTGCCACCCTTTTTCAACCAAATGAACCTGAGAGCTTCCTTGCAAACTGGGCATGGGAATTTACCGTGAACACACCAGGCACAGAATAGCCCATACGCCGGTAAGTCATGCATGGAGTACTGGTACCAAACATGCATTCTGAAGTTTGTCTTCGTAGCTCGGTCATATGTCCATACCCCTTCCTCCCAGGCACGTACCAATTCATCGATCAAAGGCTCCATGTACACACCCATTTTGTTCCCCGGGTGTCCGGGAATTATCAACGACACGAATATATTCTGCCTTTGAAAGCACACACCAGGGGGAGATTGATTGGGATAACAAACACGGGCCAACATGTGTACGGGGCAGCGCTCATTCCATAGGGATTGAACCCATCTGTGGCCAACGCAACACGTACATTACGAGCCTCTTCGGCTTTCTCACGGTGAATGTCATCAAAGTGTTTCCATGCTTCACCATCTGACGCGTGCACCATCTTGTCAGGATTGTATCGTTTTCCATTTTTGTGCCATGTCATCTGTTTCGCGGATTCCTCTGTCATGTAAAGACGCTGGATCCTCGGTATGAACGGAAGGTGTCGTAGGATTGTCAAGGGGATGTCGAGCTGCCTCTTCTGTCCATCACCAGAGTCTACCTCCATAAACCTAGACGAATTACACTTGGGACAGTACTTTGCCTCCGCGTATTCTTTCCTAAATAGCACGCAGCCCTTCGAACAAGCATGAATCTGCTCATACGTCATCTTAAGTGCACGAAGTAGTTTCTGTGCCTCGTACATGCTCTTTGGCAGAACGTGATCATCCGGAAGCAGACTCCCAATAACTGTCAACAAGCCATCGAATGCATCTCTACTGATGTTGTACTGCGACTTGAACGCCATTACACGCCCAATGGCATCCAGTTGAGAAACCTTTGTCTGGCCGTGAAGGGGCTTCTGTGCCGCGTCGAACATGTCGTAGAACGCCTTTGCAGTCGGCTCTGGCTCGTCATCCATACATCCTCCCGTGTACTGTGCCTCCTGATAGTCGTTCAACATATCCGCTACCCCCGCATCCGCGTCATAATCCTCGACACGTTGTCTCAGCACCTCTTCTCTCGTACGATGCGCTTCACCATGAAATATCCACCGAGTATAGCCCGGCGTAAATCCATTCTTCCAAATATGTTCTACCATGGTCTTCTTTGGTTTTCTTTTCCGGTTGTCACATTTGCTGCACGGGCATGGGACTAGACTCGCTCCTTTAGCAGCTTCGCCATATGCCCGTTCCACGAAATCATCGGTCTTTCTAATCCATTCAGTGGTGACATCGTTCCTTCCTCTACGGCCCGTGTACATCAACTCACGGTCCTCCATCCTCTAACATATATAACCGAGTATAGTTTAATATAGACATGTAATGCATGTACACTACGTTCCTACCTTCTAATAGGTGACGATAGGTCCTAATCCCACCCGCGGTTGCGTAGATGGAGTTAGTTTTCATGCTCTACTCCGATCCGAGATAGAATTTCGGCAGCACCTCCCCGCTGTTCTCCGGATACACATCCTGGCAGGGAGAGTGTACTGTCTGGAGAACAACAGGGAGGTGACGCCGAAACTCTATCTCAGACCGGAGTAGAGCATGAAACTAACACCATCTACGCAACCGCGGGCTGTCCAAAAAACGTGGACAATTCGAAACTGATACATTTGTAGATATGCAAAGATCTGCATATCTACACCGTATCACTTTCGAACGGGAGACGCCTAACTGGGTTAGGTGATCTACGACCATGATGCGGATGTAGAGGTTATACCTAGGGTGGCGGTGGAGTCAGGCTAGTGGGGCTGTGGCAGGTCGGTGCAGTGGCGACGGGACGCGGTGCAGGGAGACCCGCAGCAGCTAGGAAGACAAGTATCTTCTCTGTAAAAAAGAAACACAAGTCTGTTAATACAAAAGCCTAGCAACAGAAAATTTCGGCAGCACCTCCCCTGCACGGGGAGGTTTCAAAATCCTGCAAATAAAACTATCAGCACGATGGCTGACATCCACGCAAAATTCAACGGCACGATGGCCGGCAATCCACAATACTACATATTAACCTAATCATGCACGTATATAATTAACTTAATATTAAAACTAATCATTTCATATAAATCATACACGTATAACATAAATCAAGTAATCACCTTAGAGGTTTCGGCACGGGCGAGGCGACGGGGCGCGGGCGAGACGACGGGGCGCGGGCGAGACGACGGGTCGCGGGCGAGGCGCCTGGCGGGCGAGGGCACGGCGGGGTCACGACGAGGAGTGCGGCGGGGGCACGGGCGGGGGCGGTGGGCGAGGAAACGGCGGGGGCACGGGCGAGGGCGAGGGGTTAGGCGAGGGGCACGACGACGGGCGAGGGCGCAACACGACGAGGGGCACGGCACGGCGAGCGCGAGGGCGAGCGCGGGCACAACACGACGAGCGCGGACACGGCACGGTGAGCGTAGTCACGGCACGGCGAGCGCGGGCACGGCACGGCGAGCGCGAGGGCGCGACACGACGAGGGGCACGGCACGGCGAGCGCGAGGGCGAGCGCGGGCACAACACGACGAGCGCGGGCAACGGCACGGCGAGCGCGGGCACGGCGGGCGTGGCTTCGGCGAGCGCGAGGGCGAGCGCGGGCGCGCGGCGGCGGCACGGGAGCGCGCGCGGGCGAGGGCGCGCGATGGCGGCGGGCACGGGAGCGCGCTCGGGCGAGGGCGCGCGGAGGCGGCGCGGGCACGGGCGCGCGACGGCGGCGAGGGAGCGCGCACGGGCGCGCGGCGGCGGCGCAGGCGAGGGGGCACGGCGGCGACGGCGTTGAGTGAGTGAGAGAGTGAGGAAGATGCGAGGAACGTCGGCGGCGCAGGCGAGGGGGCACGGCGGCGGCGGCGCAGGCGAGGAACGTCGGCGGCGGCGTTGAGTGAGTGAGAGAGAGAGTGAGGAAGATGCCCGCTGGCCGTTGTATGTAGGGCGCTTTGCCGAGTGCCCGTGATCTGGCACTCGGCAAAGTTTTTTTTTAATTTTAAAATAAGCTTTGCCGAGTGCCAGATCGCTGGCACTCGGCAAAGCCGTCTTTGCCGAGTGTCCCTTGGGCGACACTCGGCAAAGACTCTTTCCCTATTCTTTGCCGAGTGCCACGCAGCTGGCACTCGGCAAAGGAAGCTTTGCCGAGTGCCTTATCCAGACACTCGGCAAAGTATATTTTTATTTTTTTGATTTTGTCTCCCAAACTTTTTGTGGTATGTTCCTACACTATGTAGACCTACATGTATCATTTGTGGACAATTATAACATAGTTTTCAATCGTTAGTAGATTTAGTTTGTTTTTTTTGAAATTCTTCGGAAAATTCAAATTTGAACTGCAGGTCACTTGAAACTTGGAAAACCGTGCATGAAAAAATGATATTCATGTTACTTAGCATAAGTTACGACCGATTTCAGATGCGTACCGGAAACTTCGAGCAACATGCTCACTAAACATGGTCGTCAACTTGGCATGCACATGTTTAAAAATTGTATAAAACACAAACAAAGTCAGAAAATCATGAAACTTGTCCACGTGTCATGATATCATATGTAGAGGCTGTGATAAAAATTTTAGAATGTTTGGAGAAAGTTGTGAGACACTATGTGTAGAAACCTAAGAGGACTACACATGAAATCATAGAGTTTCAATGTGAATCTAGAAGGTTTCTACACATAGTGTCTCACAACTTTCTCCAAACATTCTAAATTTTTTATCACAGCCTCTACATATGATATCATGACACGTGGACAAGTTTCATGATTTTCTGACTTTATTTGTGTTTTATACAATTTTTAAACATGTGCATGCCAAGTTGACGGCCATGTTTAGTGAGCATGTTGCTCGAAGTTTCCGGTACGCTTCTGAAATCGGTCGTAACTTATGCTAAGTAACATGAATATCATTTTTTCATGCACGGTTTTCCAAGTTTCGAGTGACCTGCAGTTCAAATTTGAATTTTCCGAAGAATTTCAAAAAACGAACTAAATCTACTAACGATTGAAAACTATGTTATAATTGTCCACAAATGATACATGTAGGTCTACATAGTGTAGGAACATACCACAAAAAGTTTGGGAGACAAAATCAAAAAAAAAAAAATATACTTTGCCGAGTGTCTGGATAAGACACTCGGTAAAGCTTCCTTTGCCGAGTGCCAGCTGCGCGGCACTCGGCAAAGAAGCATCTTTGCCGAGAGCCGACGGTTGGCACTCGGCAAAGACTGACGGCCGTCAGCTTTGGGACGGCCGCTGACGGCCCTTTGCCGAGAGCCCCCTTTGCCGAGTGTTTGACACTCGGCAAACATGTATTTGCCGAGTGTGGACCTGTACCGAGTGTCCTACGCTCGGTAAAGACGCTCGTTACCGAGAGCCGAGCTTTGCCGAGTGCGGCTCTCGGCAAAGCCATCGTTGCCGAGTGCCCGAGAAAAGGCACTCGGCAAAGGCTCGGATTCCGGTAGTGTATATTGTATAATTTAGCAAAAAAATGTGTAGTTGTGGGAGCTTGAACTCACAACCTAGTGTATAAGAGACTTAAATGCATCCATCTAGCTAGTGTGGCTGTAGTTTGATTGTGTTATATGTTGAATTCTTATACTTAATATATGTAAACTAATATTTTTAAAATAAAAAATGTAACCGTGTCGTGCCCGTGCCAGCACTACGAATCGAGATGGTGGCCCAGGCACGGCACTATAGTCGTGTCGTGCCAGGCACTGGCACTATACTAGCCGGGCCGGGTCGTGCCTGGGCCGTGCTTTTCGTGTCGTGCCTGGGCTGGCCCATCGTGTTAGTGCCAAATGGCCATCTATACGTGGATCTCTAAAATGACTTCACCGCTCGAAACCTATGAACTTTTTGCAAGTGCTTTGTTTGTTTGGTGTGTGTCAATGTAAATCGGATAATTTATGCATTGTCCGCTAAAAGGTAAATCTAGTTTCTAAATTTACCATTTTGGTGGACCTGAATTTTGTGAAGCCAAAGAGCTTTAAATTTTTTTATAAAGTAAAGCTACTTTAATTGAATCTAGTGCCATTGCAACGAACGAGCATTATACTAGTATCTCCTTAAAATATAGATCTAGGAATATAATTTTGAATATCTTCCAAGTCTCATTGATGTAGCCCTTAGGCCACCTCCAACGACACCCTCCATAGCTCCTCCACTCAATCTAGCCGCAGTGGTTCCCCTTATACCGCACTATACAACCATCTCATCCAGATTCTACCCCTTACTTTTCTCTTCCCCGCAACGGTTACCCCTAAATTCTCCCATATACCCACCCAAACATAAAATATCATTTTTTGCACCTATTTATCATCCAACATCAATTTTTTTCCAAAACTCTAACAACTACTTTTACGCGCAAGGAACGGGCCGACGCCCTCACACTTGATCTGGCGGATACCTGTTTGATCCCCTTCTACTGTAGCATGAAGAGGACACTTTGGTGTCAGGCGGTGCGGCGCGTAAGGCTGCCTCCAACAAGAGCCGCTAAAGGCTCCTGTCCGCTAAACGTAGGGGATGGTCAGGTCCCCTACGCCTCCAACAAGGTCCTCTAAAGCGTCCCCTAAAGTATAGAGAAAGTGCCAGAGACTCTAAATGTGGAGGCTGCCCACCGTGCGCTATCCGCGCGACGGATCCACCAGCCACCGCGAGGAAACTTCCGCCTCCTCCTACCGCACGCTGGCGACTGCATCTCCCGGGGCTGAGCCCTCGATCCAGCATGCTTCGCTGCCGACATCGAGGCAGGTGGGCGAGAAGAGGGCTTGCGCAGGCGGGTCTGGCGCCGTAGAGGTGACTGCTCTTGCAACCAACGAGTCGCGACCCACCGCAACCGAAGTTGGAAGCGAGGTTCCCCCAGCTCGTCGCCGGAGAGTCACCATCGGTAAATGCCTTCGTCGTCCGCCGAGTTCGTCCAAGCTTAGCGACAAAAGGAAGCGAAGCTCGTTGTCGTCGTCATCTTGCTCTTCGATTCGCTCCACCGAACCAGATCCGAGAAGAACGAGGTTTGATCTACAAATATCCATTACGTATACTTCCGATTGATGACCGTAATTTGTATTGTGATGTGTTTTGTATACCGGATTTGGGCCAAGGCATTTAGGGTTTTCGGGGTATGTTCTCCTAGATCCAGAGCATTCCTTTTGATGAACATTCACTTGATCCATGAAAACCTAATTGTTTTGTCCATTCTCCCAGATCCCGAGCCCTTTTTCATGAACACGGTCTATAATATGTATTTGAAAACAGCTGGACATTTAAGATAATTTTCTGCACACAAATACATAGAAATTGGATGTGTCCGCACTATGTTCTCCCTGATTTGTGTTGTGTTTATTATACTGCCAGGTGGTATGTACATGCATGGTTTTAAGGTTGATCAAAACTGTGTAGTCATGGGGTATATGCACAAGTTTGTTTAAGATAGTTCAACATTAATTTGTAGGCCGTGTTAACTAATAGAAGACTGTGTTTCATGTAGCCATGGAATTGGAGAACGAAAAGCTCCGTAAAGCACTGACTACTTTGCTCAGAGTTGTTCAAAAGCGTAGTTGTGACATCGTTGATGTCTTGAAATCAGCCTTCCAGCCTTTCAACTCACCTTCGTTGGATGAAATGAACTGAGCATTAGTTGAGATTGATGACCTCGCCAAGGATCTTGAAGACGTAGCAGTGCAAACCCAGTGGGAGGTAGACAATATGCATAACTGTCAAGTAAACGAAATTCCGCGACAAGAGGAGCTAGTAGAGGAGCTTCTGATAGAAGATGCTTCAGAAGACGAGCTTCTGATAGAAGAAGAGTCATCAATTAACTATGACGAACTTGTCAGCTACGACGATGGTCGTGACTACTCAACCGACGACACATATCCCTACTAGTATTTGGGTTTTACATGACTACAAGTAATTTAGTATGTATGGTAGCCACGTCTATATGACGAAAACTTCAAATGGTGCCACAGTTTGTATGATCATGCTTTTGTGGGTTTGGAGTGTTGTGTTCGTTGTAAACTCAAACCGTTTGAACTACTACAATTATTATTCAGTTAAATTTGAGTATGTTTGTGTTATTTCCTTAGCAATTGTTCAGTTCATTGATGTCATGTTTGTTCTGCTTCTGTTGCATAGAATGGGAAGTGATTGGAATAGGTCATGTCTCAATATGGTAGCTTCCTTAGCCAGATTGACGAGCAGCCTGTGGGAACTCAACATTATGAATTTTCGGTGGATGCCCACGCCGAGGGATCAAGGACACCAGCTGTACCTAAAAAGCCTAATCAAAGAACAAAGCTAGCAAACTTCACTACTGATGAGGACACTAGGGTTTGTCATGCTTGGCTTGCTATCAGTTGTGATCCCATTATTAACACAGGGCAGAAGCGTCAAGGATTTTGGAGTCAAATTACTAAAGCCTACAACTCAAGACGAGGAACATTGCCCGAAAGGTCAACAAAATCTTTGATGAGTAGATGGGATACTATCAAAACACAGTGTTCCACTTTTGCTGGTTACATGATGACAGTCCTCCGATAGAACCCTAGTGGACTAACTGACGCAGACAAGGTACATCTTTGCTATGAAACATTACAAAACTATTATAGGTATTTGTAAATATGTTCCTGCTCTAACCAGCTTTTTCTCTCCCAGACTTCACTTGCAGCCTCTAGGTTTGCAACTATTGAGAAGAAGCCTTTCCACTTTTTACATTGTTGGGCCATACTGAAGGACCAACCGAAATGGATGGACAACTAATCCCACCCAATCTAACAATGTCGATGTGGATGCAAAAGAATCTATACCAACTAGCTTCACATCGAAGAGGCCACTTGGTCGAGATTCTTCGAAGGAAAAGGCAAAGCGAACTAAATTTGTGGACACATCTTCATCAGATTCGGAGTTCATGACACGGATGGGAGATCTTTCTTTGGAGCGCCTTTCTGTGTACAAAACAGCTATTACAACTGAGGAAAAGAAGTTGGAGTCAATGAACAAAAACGAGAGGCAAAAACTGCTCCTAGAAAAGAATAAGTTGAACCTAAAGAAATTAAGGCTGGAAAGGCAGAAACTGAAGGAGGACAAGGAAGAGGAGGTCATGATCTTAAGCATGGATCTCAGTAAATGTAACCCTCTTCTCCGCATGTACTATGAAGCCAAGCAACAAGAGATATTGGCAAGGGTTACTGGCTCATCCTCATCGAGCAAGTGAGGATCAGTTTTTCAATTTAGTTTTTATCGTTTCTGAATGAGGCGTACTCGGACTACTTTGTGTGAGGATGTTGTTATTAGACCAGTTTCTGGTTTGTACCAGAATTTTTTTTCTGCTTGGTTACTGTCATCAGAATGCTTTGTGTGATGTTATTTGTTTGAACTATTTGTTTGAAGACTACTTAATGTGAGAATGATGTATTTTTATTTTAACATTTTCACACACATCTGCATGCATGACAATACTACTTCATCTTATTGAATTGAAGGAGCAATTACATCAGACACCGACAGACACTAAGACAGAATACAGTAAGACCGACACTAACACAAGAGAAACTAACAAACATGACACATAACAGACATGACACAGGTGCGTTGTTTGCCTCCTATGCAACTCCGGATCCAAGACGCGCCCAGTGATGGTGGATAAGATCAACCTGAAGCTGAGTATATTTGTTGTGGTCTTTGAGTTGGTTGTACCTTTGATTGACGAACTCGTTGCACTCTTCCGTTGAACCTTGACTAGTGTCAGCCACCACTCCGATGTTTTCAAAAGTTGTGTTCAACGCCAATGGACCTTCGTCTTCTACTATCATGTTGTGCAATATTATGCAAGTTTTCATGATGTCCCCAATGTGTTCAAGACTCCAACCGTAAGTAGGGCCACGGACCACACCCCATCGCTTCTGGAGTACATCGAAAGCTCGTTCAATATCTTTTCGAGCAGACTCTTGAATTGTGGCGAAGTGTTGCGTTCTAATGTCATAGGGATTACGGATTGTCTTTACAAATGCGGGCCAGTCAGGGTAAATCCTGTCTGCTAGGTAATATCCCATATTGTAAGTGTGACCATTCACAGTGAATGAAACAGGAGGTGTGTCACCGCTGAGATGCCTTTCGAAAAGGTTTAAACGGTGGAGAACGTTTATGTCGTTGCAGCTACCTGGCAGTCCAAAATATGCATGCCATATCCAAAGGTCATACGACGCAACTGCTTCCAAGATCATGGTAGGATGTTTACCATGCCCTGTAAACATGCCCTTCCATGAACTTGGGCAGTTACGCCACTCCCAATGCATGCAATCAACACTACCAAGCATACCAGGAAACCCTCGTGACTCGCCAACTTGGAGGAGGCGTGTGATATCTTCCGCATTGGGTGCACGGAGATAGTACGGACCAAACGCGGTTTGGATGGCCGTGCAAAAGTGTTTCAATGCTTCATGAGCCGTGGATTCACCAATGCGTACGTATTCGTCGACGGCATCAGCAGGAATACCATAAGCAAGGATTCGAACAGCAGCAACAACTTTCTGCAGAGCAGAAAGACCAATCTCACCCGCACAGTTTGGGCGCTGAATAAAGTATGGATCCACTTGTTGCACAACATCAACCAGGCGCTCAAACACATGGCGACGCATACGGAACCTACCATAAAATAAATGTATCATAAAAGAAATGTGTCTCACAGAAAGGGGCGATGAAGTTAAGTACATATGAAAATGAATATGGGCATGAAATATATGAAATACCTCCTACGGAATTGAGCATCCGTGTACACGGGTTGCACTCTAAAGTAGTCCGCTTGGATTCTTGCATCGCCACTCATGTGATCACGATGAATCCGAACATGCCCAGGAATGGAACCACCGTGACGACGCTCGTTGCGTGCAAGGCGCCTCCTAATAAGCATGTGCCTCGCCAACTGCAACTCTTCTTCTTCCTGTTCCATTTCTTCCATCAACCTAACAAGAAAATTTGATTCTAAGTAGGGGTTCATTGTTCTGGAGATTTGAAAGCCAAGTTTGAGTGAAGTATGCAAGCATCACTCGCTATTTATAAAAGAAGTAGGCTTCGAAAATAAGCCATCCTCTTGTTGTGCAGACGAAGCTAGTCGATGGCTTGTCGAAGAAGTGTTGTGGCTTACAGTGGAAGCATGTGAATTTGAAAACATATTTTCATACAGATAAAATACTATGCGACGTTCTATCGACAACAATTACACACAAAATAACAGCCAATGTTAATTAATTTTAACAATTCAAAATTATTAATTCGAAAATTAATAAATACACTTTTTTGCGCATCATTTGTATAGCGTGAATTGGGAAGAAAACAAAGAAAACAGAAAAAGAAATAGAAAAAGGGAATCTGTTAACACTGTAGCTTTAGGGAACCGAATTTAGGGGACGCTGCTGGAGACTAAGAAAATATAGAGGACAAAATCTTTTAGAGTGTGTTGTAAAGGACAGAGAATATTTCTTTAGGGATAGAATTTAGGGGACGCTGCTGAAGACAGCCTAAGGGCAGGAGGGGTGGGGGAGAGGCCGCGGGAGCCGCTACACCCAGCCTCAACGTCGGGCGCCATATGAGGGGATATGCACTCCAAATGCTCCCCATAATTTTTTAAACTTTAAAAATGGTAAAAATATTAAAAATCAGTTATAGTCTATAAGAGCTAGATACAGGGAATGGTTGGAGAGGCTCTATGTAGGGAGAGTATTTTGTAAGGAATGTAGTAAAATATAATAGCAAGTATAGATATATAGGAGAAATGCTTGCAGATGACTTTAAAAAACGCTGGTCCTTCAACTAGTCAAGAATGTCACCCAACTCTCTACTTTTGCATTGCTATTTCTGGGCTTATGAACTTGGCCTGGGATATCATTCAAGTCTAAACGGGTCCTTGCCCGCGTTGATGCATAGACCATAGTCAACGTTTAACATAATGTACAGGCTGTTTAGAATTCATTTGGACCTAGATGATACCTAAAGATTAATAAGATCTAATTTGGGTACTCTAGTATTGGTCACAATCCACGTATTAAGACCTTATTCGTTTACAGGTTTTGACCCACGTGGAATAACCCGGTTGAGGAAGAATTCCAGCTCACAGAAACATATGTTCATGACTTCGTGTACGCACTGTGTATAGGGCTAAAAAATAAGCTCGAGCTCGGAGCGGCTTGGCTCGGCTCAGAGCGGCTCGCGAGCCTCGAACGAGCCGAGCTCCTTCTCTGAGCTCGTTTTTGCAGCGAGCCGAGCCGGCTCGTTCCAGCTCGCGAGCCAGGCAAAAATGATCAATTTATAAAGTAATAATGAATATTAGATAATTTTATGGAGTCTTTGATGATGAATATATTACAATTTATAACTTAAATTACTCATAATGTTGAATGATGATTCCATATTTCAAATTTATATAATGTTAATTCACTAAATAATTCAACAAAAGGTACCAGAATATGGCTCGCGAGCCGAGCCGGCTTGCAAGCCAATGTCGAGCCAAGCCTCTTTCGCCAGCTCGTGGAATGGACGAGCCGAGCTCGTTCAGGCACCGAGCCAAGCCGAGCTCGGCTCAATCCCAGTGTAATTAAATCATTGCAACCGAACATGCCCTAAGGTAAATTGGGGTGTAATTTAAATTACACCCAAATTACACCCCAATCCATCTTAATACGTGAATTGAGATCAATACTAGAGTACTTAAACAAAGCCTAAAGCTGTTTAGGACCTATACCCAAATATTCATTTAGATCTAGATAATAATAATATCCTAAGTCCACTTTATAGACCTAAAAATAGCATTCTAATGATAATGGGACCTAAGTAACACTTTACTAAGTTGAAGGACCAGTAATATGTATATGCCACACCAAGTTGAATGATCAAACTTATACGTGGAAGCCATGTCAATGCACAGTCGACAGTCAACATATCATGTCATTTAGGAGTAGAGGCACATAGACGACAGCCTTGACAAGTTGAAGGATCGACCAGTAATTACATACCCCAATGAAACCACCCACGAAGGAGAGCCCATCAGTCACAAAATCTGAGCGACAAAAAAAAAGGCGCCCATGAGTCACACTTACCGCAAGCGAAAACTAGTACGTTACTCTATTCTTGGTTTGTCAAGGTGCACAAACCACTGGTCGCTTTGGGCTTTTCTTGGTTCATAGCACTCTGTCCCAAATTATACTAGGTGATTTGGCTTCTCTAGGTACATGACTCCTGCTATATATGAATATAAGCCAAGAGGACCCATAAATACGAACAAAGGGGTACTAAACATTTCATAATAATTCGGCATGCCAAACCAAGAAAAGAGCTGCGGATATTCAAACAAGATTTCAGAAAACGCTTTAACTGTTTGATAACTGACCGATGTTAAACTCGTCATAAGTTAAAGAAAAGACCTCTTAATAATAAGACTCATACTTCAGATGTTTGCTGAAACAGCAAAACATTATCTTCTTTGCTGCAAGAAGACTATACACTAGATATCCTACGAAACATGATATTTTAACAATATCTTCTGAAGACCAGGAGCAGCACAACAGCCGCCTGCATCAAACAAAGAACAAGAAATATGTAACTCCGATATCCTTTTGTTTGTCAATTACAGACTTATAACCAAACGATAATAGAATGAATATGGCATATAGAACTACATGATATTTTAGAAGACCAATGCAGATCTTAGACTTATACTAACTCTGTAATTTTTTATTTGCATTCCACTGGTGCTAAAAAAAATGTCACACTGGAACCTGGCAGCTACACCCTCCGTCCCAAAATGAATCAACCCCTAGAGTTGATCAAGTCTGTTTGGGACAGCTCCGGCTCCAGAAAATTTGATGGAGTTAGTGGAGCAGGTCATTAGGTGCCCTAGAAAATCGTGGAGCTGGAGTTGTAAGCCTTTAGAAGACATTTAGATAAGTCACTTTATTTATCATTTAGATTAAAAATATTTTTAAAGCTAATTAAATTTATATTGTAAACTACAGCACCACACTGGAGCTGGAACCTGGAATCATCCCAAACACCCCCTAAATATCTTAAGTTTGAAAAACTTTATCGAGAAGAGTACCCAAATAGCTTGTTTTTGCCTGTGTTTGCGTTATCGTTTCATTAAACTGCTGAACTCTACAATTCGTTACTCTGGTAATGAAATTCGGTTTCGACCGTTGTAGGAAAAGAAGAGTACCCACATAGCTATCTATAAAATATTTCATGATTGATACCAATTAACTTAAGAATGTTTGATTTAAGAGAACTAGAAGTTGATTAAGACAGAGGGAGTACTTATCACCATCACATTAACTATAGGTTGGGAAGATGGGTGACAAAATTTTGTAACTCCACTGCCTAGATAGTGGCACATAGGAGAATTAACTAGCTCATCAAAGGGTAATCATAATTTAAGAATTCCATAACTCCGCCCCAAAATGCGGTGTATCATGTATGCCATGTTCATGGTTCACTGAATCTTAACACATAAGCTGTATCTGCTACTCATACTGCCATTGGTGTTACAACTTACAAGCAAGTAAAAATAGGAGCCAAAGATGATCTTGCCAAGTACACTATTCTTTCGTGAACACACAAGAAGAGTCATAGGCTTCCCGTACTGTGCGGGGTCTGGGGAAGGGTATCTTTAAGCACCAAGCCTTACCCGCATAATATGCAGAGGCTGGGGCTCGAACCCGGGACCTTCCGGTTACAGACGGTAGGCTCTACCGCTGCACCAGGTCAGCCGTGTATCGTTATATTAAGAAAAAAGGTGCAAGAACCTAGTACACATTGAATCACCACTAAAATCACTAACCTTAAAACACAATAGATCTACTCTTCCTTGAGGCGCTTCTCGGTCTCTTCCAAAGCCTTAATATCCTTGTTGAATTTTACAATACGATAAATGCACCTGTACCAGAAAACAAATAATAAATAGTTTAAATTAAGACAAGATAGACACTCCTGGGAAGTCAACAAATCAGATTCTGCTGATGAGAAACTTTACCAATAAAGAAGACATGCTGAAACACAAAGAATGACATTTCTCTGAGCTTTAAACATCTGTGCAAGAACAAATTATCATTGAGACACAGAGAAACTACAGAAACTAATAGTAAAACTCCTTTCCTATCAAAGGCTGAAAAGGCAGTAATATAATTGGTTGATATGGACAAACTATTGGCCATAAGTTCATAACTTCTGAAGGAGTGTGGGTGATTCCATTACAAAGATACTAGAAGATGATAAAAAATCACATTCAAAAAGCACAAAATCAAAAAACATGAAAGATAAATCTGATAAAGCTTCGCACACAAGAAAATGAATGGTAGAGCCACAAATGCTTCAAAGACAGAAAAGATCCCAATGGCAGAGATAAGTCGGTGGTGGTAGCGTCCAACCATGCAGGTTGTTTGTTTTAAAGGTGGTACTTCATTGAAGCTTGATAATAGACTGTGCCCTTTTTGAGAATGTAATATTGTAGAACAGCTTATGTGAAATGTATGGAAAATGTTTGTAAATGCTGATATTGAATAGAACTTCCTTTTTCAAATTAACATATACAAATTAAGGGGTATATCGGGTACTATGTCTCTTCTCAAACATGCCTCAACAGTGGTAATTATCATGCAATCCAAATATTTATGCAGGATAGGTCTATATATGCTTATTAGTTCTTAACACAGGTACATCCAATGGAATATGTTTAGGAAGATTGGTGTCCTTTTAAGAAATGTTGACATCAGTGGAGTTGGTGCAGTGTAGCTGCAAATGAACATGTCATTTATTCCATCTAACAAGATGGGTGCAACAAATGAGAAAACATTAAGTTCCTCTAAAAATGTAGCTGATAGACAAAACATCTTCCAATCTATGATATGTTAGACCATCATGCTTTGAGCCTGTCACTTGCATAGTGGCCATAGAATAAAAGTTGACAGGTTATATGACCAATACTAGAATATGTTTGTTACCTCTGTTACCCACATGGGTTTTGAGTCGTTGAGACATACCTCAGGGGCTTGTTTGGGAGCAAGAATACCGGAAGGGATTGGAGGTACTAAATTTTCTTGCTATTCAATTTTGAAAAGCAAGGGGATTTTAGCCCCTCCAATCCCCTCTAGTTTCCTTGTTCCCAAACAAGCCCCAGGTGTCACATGAAGCCACAGGGTTTTAGTTATGACATTGACCTAGGCATCACCTAGAAGGCTCCTAGGTGTCCATGCTATACCTCCTGTGCTATAGCCTATAGGAGATCATATAGCCTAAAAACATGGCTACCCATATTCCAAATTTTGCTTCTGCATCTTGTACTGTTCCTAATTTCTGCTTCTTTCCAGAGCCATTTAAAGTTTCGAAAGTTATCATCTTACTAAACAGGTGTATTGAAATCAAATTGAAGATGAGAGCATCAATAGAACTTTACAAAATTTTAATACGATCTTATCTGGCCAGTTCACGCTTTTCCATCTAATGAGGAAGTAGAACACCAACTAAACAACTGGCCCTTAAGGGGAAAACAATCACTATATATTTCAGATTTACAAAGCTAAGCAGGAAAAGCAGAAACCTAGAAGCACCACACTAATCTAAACATGGAAGGGAATCAATCACTCACAGATTTCTCGAAGCGAATGCGCTCTTCGGCGGTGCAAATCTCCGAGGTGCACATCAGTCTGTGCTCCTTCTTCCAGTAGAGATCTGCACCCACATCAAAAAAAGGAACGAACCAGTCAGCCCGAAACGGGGTCGCAAGCCAACCTAGGTCGGGGTCTCACGGAAGAGGCGATGCTCGCACCGAGGATCTGGAAGGCGGCGAAGGGTATCACACTGGACAGGGGCTGCAGGAACAAGGACGTGAGCGCGACGATCTGGCCCCGCACGGCGCGGGGCACCGGGAGCGTGACCAGCGCAGCCACCGCAGCTTCCACCGCCACCACGCACGCCAGGATCATCCACTGCAGCGCCATCGGAACCCTGCTCGAGTCGAAGACTCCAGAAACTTCTCTCGTGAACGGGGCAAGGAAGGAAAGCAGAGCCGCGGGAGCCTCGGTCTCTCTGATCTGCGAGTTCGTACGGATGGGAAGAGAAGTGAATGTGCGGGTTAGTTCGGCTTCTAGTAGGTTCTAGGTGAGCGGATCACGGACAGGTGGATTGAAGACGCGTCGCATCGGTTTATTCGTCTCGGGCTCTCGGCGATTGCCTCATCGCCAAGCGATTCGACGAGGTCGTTTTCGCGGCGACTTGGACCAGCCTCCCCTCCTCTCAAATTTGGGCTGTTATCCTCACAAACGGCCCGTTAAGGCCTTCCTCTTTCCTTCCTTTCCCGTTCGCCCTTGGGCCTTGGTCCGCCTCGCTTCTTCTCGTGCCGCCTCCGGCCTCCCCCTGTTTCCACGAGCTGGGGTTTTAGCGGCGAAAAGAGGGAAAATAGAGCCAGCGAGAGAGACGGAAAGGGGAAGATGAGCCGGAGCCTGGGGATCCCGGTGAAGTTGCTCCATGAGGCAGCGGGTCACGTGGTGACGGTGGAGCTCAAGACCGGCGAAGTGTACCGGGGGTCATTGGTCGAGTGCGAGGATAACTGGAATTGCCAGCTCGAGAACATAACCTTCACTGCCAAGGTATGCTCTCCCTGCCCGCGCTACCTTCTGATCTGAGCTATATTCTCATGGATTATGCTTCCCTGAATATTTTCTTCCTTTCTGTTGATTAATCTGCAGGATGGGAAGGTTTCGCAGCTGGAGCACGTCTTCATCAGAGGAAGCAGAGTGAGGTAATCGAAAAACTAGATTTGTTTCGTCATGCAATGCTGTTGAGTTACGGCGGCCTAATTTTTTTTTTCTGTGTGGGTTTTGCTGCTGTTATGTTACAGATTTATGATTATACCTGATATGCTCAAGAACGCTCCCATGTTCAAGCGCTTGGAAGCGAGGATTAGGGTTTGTTACTGATGATTCCCTGTACCTCTTAGTGTCTTGCTGTGAGAAAACTAATGGTGAGATGGTATATAATTTTCTTGTTTTGTCAAATGTAGGGCAAAGGATCAGCTATTGGAGTTGGCCGTGGACGTGCTGTTGCAATGCGTGCTCGGGTATCTTGCTTTCCATTGTTTTGAGTTGTGACCCTTTTCGCTTTGATTGTTTCACCAGTGTATCTTTATTTCATTACATAGTTAGTTTTCACTATAATGACTAACCTGTTTGTGTAATTTGCAAAAGAAAGTGCAATGAGTATGTGCTCTTGTGAAATAATAAAGTTAACAGTGCATTAACTCTTTCCAAAGGCACCACAACACTTTTGTTGGTTGACTGCATAGAATAATCTCACTCATATTAGTTAAAATTATGAATTTATGGGGTATTTTTTCGTACCCTATCAAACATGTCAAAGATGAATAATGCTGCAAATCTGCTCATGGATAGCTAGAACATCTCCATCAGTTCTGTTATTGAATTCTAGTTTAATGGATATCACAAAATATTGGGGAGTTGTTTTTTTGTTTTCTCATCAGTGTGATAGCTAGAACCTCTCCATCAGTTATGTGCTCTTCATCAAAACACTGGTACTTTGGATCTCCTTTTTTTCCTCGCTCTACCTCAATCATTGTTTTTCCCGTTGCCTTTGGTTTGGCTGTATATGATTGGCTCAGATATGAGTACATAATATACAATACAAACCACTAAAACATATTCACTTCTATTGGTCCACCTTCTATAATTTAATTTTATCTTCTTTTGCCCGTGAGGCCATAACTAATGGAAACCTAAAATGACTATATAGGGTTGCAAATTGCTGCCTCTAGGGTTTCCATCGACCCTCTTTAATATAATTGTTAGTACTACTTTTCCCAAAATATGTCACATTTATTTTGGAAAACTAGTACTCGAACTAAACTAAGGGTTGATGGATACCTTTAGGGGCTGATTGGTTCCCTTCCCATGGCAGCCAGGACTGCACGAACTAGTCAGGCCCCTAGCAGCCATGCTGCGCGCGTGCAAGTAGTTTCTGTTTGGTTTGTTGTATACTATCAGCTTGGTGTAGCAGAGTCGTTGTTTGGTTCTGGTGATGCACAAATATCAGAGTGTCAGCCTCTCAAACAGATGCAGCACGTACGCTTGCCCGCACCATTCCGGCTAGGCACCAGTGAAACGGAAGAAAATCTTGCGTGGGGAGGGACAGGCTCGATGGCTCGTCTTGCACGATATCAGACTGGCTAGAATGCTAGTGCACCCAACCAATCAAGTGTGCGCTATATCCCACAAGAATGGCCCGAGGTCGAATCAGGGAACCAATCAGCCCCTTAAGGCACCTACCTGCACCCTTGTGAGTTGTGACTATAGTAGGTAAACAAAAAAATTACAGCCACTGGAATATTGGATCATCTTCTATAATCTATCTTTTTTGTGGGAAACCCCAACCCTGGAATAGGCGCGGCGGCCGGAGGGAGGGGGAGAGAGGCGGCGGCGGTCAAGCCAGGGGGCTGGAGGCGGTGGCTGGGGGAGGTGGTGGGAGAAAAACTAATCCTAGCTCTATATCATGTGGGAAACCCTACCCTGGAATAGGGTGGGGTGTTTTATTAATAGACTTGGGAAGTTGGGACAGGCCCATTACAGAGGGGGCGAGAGGGTAATTACATAGGGAAAGCCCCAAACCCTAACGGGTATTCTAACATTTTTTTATCTTCCTTTGCTTGTAAGTGGCTTCTCCGTGTCTGTGGGGGAACGCTTGCCTCAGATTATTCCTTCCCAGACCCCACTCATGTGCAAACCTTTGGCACTGGGTCTGCCCATTTGCCCATAAGTTCCAAAGTAATTGGAACCTAAAATGACTAAGCTAGAAAGAAGTGGAAATGGGAATGGCTAAAAGATAAGAAAATCTTGGTGCAATACCATGCTAGAGAAAGGGAGCGCCATTGCCCTTTAGTGGGAAAAGGAAAAAAATACCAAAATTATGTGTATTGGACTATTGGTATTGTTAAACATAGTTCATTAGGGCTAAGCAGTCATACATTGTTTTTTCCTTATCAGTATTTACCATCGCCCGAGGAAGGCCATACCCCCGTTCTCACCAAGACGATTCTAGGATCTCGATATAGAAAATTATCATGGGCCCACCAATTGGGACCCTCGCCTTGGGGCCCCAAACCGTGGCCTCTGCCTTGGTAGGGGCTTGGCACTGGGTGATAGTGACTTGACATCGGGGCACCCCAAAAGAATAACTACACCATAAATTTTGTAAGAAGCCACTAAGGGGTCTAGGGCCATGGGATGTCCCTGGCTAGAAGAATCTAAGTCTTCGGGTCCTCTTGTGCCTTGAGGCACTCATGAGCAGTCTAGGCCTTTAGGATTCCTCATGCCCTCGGGCGCTCATGAAGGGTACGAATACTCGGAGCAATCTGGCCCCAGAGCAATCCGGGCCTGGAGCACTCAATAGCACTTAGACACTAGGGGCACTGCTGGCCTGAAGGTCACTAGCCTCAGATTCTGAGCACGACTGAGCCCTGAACCCTTTGGTGCCTATAGCCTCCAAAGGAACAAGGGGCTTGATGCAACTGAGTGTAATCTTATCACAAGACAGAAGGGTGTGCTTGGGTCCATCGAGGCAGTATGGCCTGAAATCAAGACCCCACACCAAAAGGCATGCTAACAAGTCCATAGCGTTAGCTTATCGGATAAGTCTTAGGTGCAACACATTAAATGTGTGAAGTACGTCATTACAGGCCTGATAGGGGTGTTGTTGCCATGATTTAGTCTGCAAGTTACTTGAGACCACTATATGGTACGTGCACTGATCCTGTAGCCGCGCATGCGCACGCAAGTGTACCATGAAGTATTATCAAGTAGAGAAGGCTACACTAACTACCAGCTACATCGTACTCAGTAGCACGGACCCTGATGCCTATAGATGTGACATATTATATCTGCTCTTGCGGTGGGTACAACGACAGACCGCTGAAGGACAACTCCGACATTATGCTATGATTGAAGGCATGGCCTCAGGTACGACTCCAAGAACAGGATAGGAATGGGGTAGTTGGGTCTTAGCTGGTAGAATCCAAGGTTCATGTAACTTCTCTCCTCCCTTGCACTATAGAAGGGAGGCAGGGTAACTGTTTAAGGGGTAAGACCTAGGGGATTGGATTAGATTTGGTCAATTGGGGTTCTAGATTACACAGGGTTAATAGGGTTGGTTATACCTGAGTTGCTACATCATACTCTTACACAAGAGTTCAATCTACTCTGAGGATAGACATAAAGGTGGATTAGTACAATGCCCATGCATTGCGACAATATACCTATCATATTTGATGGTATATTGCAATAGTTGTACAACACCCGAGGGTCCAATGGCAAGTCAGTTCGATGGACTCTCCCCACAAAAAAATAAATTTAAAATTAAAGTGGAGTAGTGGACCCTCCCCACAAAAAATAGATTTAAAATTAAAGTGGATATATGGCCCACATACCGGATATTAAACTACAGATACTGCATTTTATCTTGGCTAAAAGGGAGAAAGGTATGAGTTGAAAAGGAGACCTGTCCTTTTTTTATAGCTCACTTGGTCGCTCGTAAATTGTAGATATTACATTTTATCTTAGCCAAAAGGGAGAAAAGTAAGTTGAAAAGGAGACATGTCCATTTTTTGTAGCTCGCTTGGTCGTCCTCCTTCACCTAGAGAGGTGGTACTATCCGGGAGCGTTGCGTGTACCTTTGTGTCATGTTGGGCTTGAGTGTTTTTCTCACAGCCTATCTGAGAGGTAACGACCTGTTTGTTAAGCGAGACATGGGGGAGAAAATAGATCTACTCTACGCGCTTCGCGCGTGACGCACGACGCACAAAACTCGTGTTTTAAAGGAGTATAGATTAAGACCGTTAGTCCATTAGGCTAGAACTCCCATCACAACTATAAGGTGAGGGAGTGCTAGTATGGACAGCTATGTGCGAGCTTGTAATCTTCTTCACATTTGTGTTCATCAATCAATGAGTAGCAAGAGGATGTACAGTATTCGCAACCTGAACCTCTCTAACTATCCACATGTTGGCTCCTAGTCATGCCCATGTTTAGCACGACCGCCGACTTACGCCCCTGCTCTCTTCCAAAACCTAACATTTCATGCAACTCATTATTATTGTTACATTTTGTGGTTGTGTGGCAAAAATCGTTGTTTCTGTCTGGCTTGTTGAGTATCATCCGATTTATGCATTTTGCTTGTTAATCAAGAAGTATCCCAAATTTAGAGTTTTCATTATCAATAGGACACAATGGTACCCTAATACGGTTTCCTTGTCATGTTTTAATAAAAAAACTCGTCCGGGGAGGGAAAGACCGCTCTCTTGGTATTATATTAAGAAGAGACCGAAACAATGTGTCACACCCGGATTTAAGGGACAAATCCGGGTGCATCTTATACATGCGTCAAGAAGACAACATATATAATAACAGAGTGTATAGAGAAAAATGTCACAATAAAATCAGAGTACTTATTACATAGCGGAAGTCTTACAAAAATAAAATATGAATATCGCAGGAACTAAAATCTATCCTTGGCGCCAGAAAGCTGACTGAGAGACGCCACCTAGATCAAGTCGAATGCCTCAGTGTTAGGCGGCTCCTCTTCGACCACCTGTTCTTCTCCTGTGGGGGGGGGGGTGTGAGACAACAAGAGTGAGCTCACATACGTTCATAGCTCAACAAGTCGTGGAGAATAATGTGGCATGAACTCACCAAAGGTGGGAGTTCATGAAGTGTAAGACTAATCAATGAAATAAAGGCTGAGGCTGAGCATTGCTTTTATAAGTTGGTCAAAATTTTATTAGCAATTACTAAGTGTAAGTAAATACCAAACCTTAATAATAATAAAGAAAAGTAATAGTAAAATAATCCCAAATGCGATGCAAATGTCAAATTAAATTTAAGTTCCATAAATTAATCATGTGAGGGTCCGAGCCGCTCATGACCGTGAGCACGGCTAGTATACTAGTTTTACACTCTGCAGAGGTTGCGCATCTTTACCCACAAGTCATGTTACCCATCTGCCAAGAGACGGCCAATACCATACACCTCTACCGAGGAGGCGAGGCAGGGTAACACTACGAGGCTTTTACAAAGTTCCACTAGCTTCAGAAATCCCGCTACAGTTTATAGGAAGCTCCAGTGTAGGAATCCCTCGCCTGACCGCCATCGCAGCAAAATCAACCCAAGGACCTCCCTACACTGACCACTCCCCTACTGCCCTTGCCCCTTTCGGGTAAGAAAGACCTCCACTGGCTTTCCTAGTTAATCAGCCAAGGGCGTCCCATTAAACCCTTGTGGTAGCACTGTTTTCCCGGGTGGTCGCTCCATGTTCCCATTAATTTAATGATCTTAACATGAACAGTAATAATAAAAAGATAATAAAAGAGTAATCATGAATATTGTATCTCCATACCCAATCCACATAAAGCAATAGCAGGTACTACCCAAAAATATTTCAGTGGTGAATAAGGTATAAAGATAACCAACACTGGGGTAACCTATTGGATCCCATCAAAATTAACCTATGCAGATCATTATAATTAATAAGAACATGGCTGGGAAAAAGTAAGTGATCAAGGGCACAACTTGCCTTCAATGAGCTCCTGCTCAGCTACTTCTACTTGCTGAACCTCAGAATCCACAGTGGCTTGCTCGTCTACTCGCATCAACACAATACATACATAGTGTAGCATAAATTAACATCACATCAAACATGTAAATAAAATATACAGTAAAACTCTACACATTAAAATAAGAACCTAGGAACAGGAATCATTAATTTTGGAATTATAGATTTCAAGTTATGAATTTTCTAAGGTTTAATGTGCTTGAAATAGGATTAAATGATAAATTAATTTTCTTACTGTTTTCATGTCAAAACAGAGACTCTAGGTGATGGAGAATAAAATTACAAAATTTTAGAAATTGGAATGGTTCAATTTGGAGCTGAAATGAATTTTCTATGCATTTTACAAGTTCCTAGAATTGTTTTTGTATTAAAAACTAAATTCTATAATCATTTCTCTATTTTAAATCCTCTCTGGACTGGGCCTCATTTTCTGGCAAGATCAGGGGTCTCGGTGCAAGATTCTCTAAGACACATAGCACTATACACCGGACTGCGGGTTGATTTCTGTATTCTGCATGGACTTATATGTAAAAAGGACCAGTGAAGGGGTATCCTGCGCTCAGATCCACACGATCCCAAATCAGCGGTCCAGATTAAACTATGTACACCACGAAACGGTACGCCACGGCGGCTGATGGATCCCCTATCGACGGCGGAGATTTTAAACGAGCACGCATGGTCGGATCCGTCCGATCACGATCTAAGGGTTCCTATTAGTCCTATCCGAAGCAAAACGCGGCTACAGATCCGGGCCATCTAGAAGAGATCCAACGGTACCAGAGCCTTCTTCCTCCCCCGGCTGGCCAGACAGGGGCCGTGCGAATCCACCTGCGGCAACTTCGTCGGCGCAAGACGAACCAGTGCCATGGTGTCCAACCGAAGCATTGAACTAGCGCAATACCAAGAGGAGGAGATGACGAACACAATGGATGAATCCTTACTGGTCGACGCGCAGTAGAGCTGGCTGCCCACGGGGCATGCGGATCCGCGGCGGCCATGGAACTGTGGCGAGCAATCCCGCATGCACCGATTGATCACACCACACGCCCGCGGCACCCACACCTTCTGCAGGCACAGGCGAAACTCCCAATCCCCCAATACGGACCCAGATGGGGCCGGCTACGAGCTGATGGCTCCGCGGCGTTGAGGTTGGGTGCTTCCCGATCTCTCTCTCTCTCCATCGCGAGCCCACTGGTGAACATGAGTGCAGGCAGTCGATGAGGACGACGCGGCTTTGCTGGTTTTATGCGGAGTCCGAGAGCTAGCAACGGATTTCCGGGTCATACGGTGGCGCGCGGCCATTGCAGAGATCGGGGTCACGCGGGCGAGATCCGCGGGGAAGAAACGCCCCTGACGAGAGGGTCCCAGCGGCCGGTGAAACGCACGCTCCGAACGGATAGGAAGCGCGGCTGCCAAGCGGCCCCACGCGCCAGTGTCGCACACGCCCACACCTGCTCACCCGGTGGGACTGGCCATTGGGCCCCGCCTGTCGGCGCGCGGATCCCCCAGTCGGGCCGAGCGCGCGGTATAAATGGGCCAAGAGAGATTGAGCCCAGGCACACAGTTTCTCCCCTCCTTTTCTTTTCTATTTTATTTTTTTCCTATTTCCTTTCTTCTTTTCCAAATTCAAATTCCCCTTTCAATTCAGATTCAAACTTCTTGATAGATTTGTTTTCCTCTTAGATATTCATCTAGACATGGTAATATGAATTTCTATATTTTTTTATATTTATTTCGTAATCACCAATGCTTCTCTTTCTCTAATTCTAGAGTTTCCACTTAGATATTTATTCCCAAAATGGCTACTAATATATTTCTATTGACCTTATTTATTGTTACCAAATGCATACAAAATAAAGACTTCGGCAGGATGCACAATTTAGTGGCATGTCTTTTATTAATTATCTGTTTTCAAATATGGTGTTCACATGAGATGGTGAATAGAGATGACACACATATATAGATAAAGGACAAATTATTTCTCCTTTTATATTTCCTTACAAATTGGGTATTACACAATGGTTCCGGCCGAGAAAATCACCGAATCCTGGCCCCCACCACTAACGGGCCGACGTCAACCGTCCACTCTGCAACGGCCAACCGGAGGGTGACGCACATGACATCATAACCTGAGAGTAGATGGGGCACAGCGAGGGGATTTTTTTTAATCAAGCCTGAAAATTTGTCACCAAGGGGGATCGAACCCAGGACTTTGAGGTGCTACTGGGAGCCCTTAACCACTAGGCTAGAGGCCTTTCGAGTTTCACCTCATATTTTAATAAAAGCAATCTGTATATAGCATAGTTTTTCTTCACTCTGGAATTGACTTGTTTGTCTTCTATGTAAGGTCATTTTAAACTTTCTATTTTGTGATTCATCGGACTAAATAAGCACTGCAGACATGAGTCCACAACCATGAAAGTTTTGTTAATCTAATGTTAATGTAGAGATGATAGAATTCAATACTTTGATTTTGCTTTGAAAGACATGAGTTATGAGGCCATGATTTCATAAATTGCAGTTCTCTTGGTCTTGAAAAAACAGTCAGTCAGTGGGTATGATCACTGATATGTTTTTATATTAAGATGGTGACCCTTTAGAAATGTGTATGTTACATTGAATTTGTGGCCATACAAGAAGGGATTGAGTCTGGAACAATGATATACATGATAGGTTAGGGGTAGCACCAATTGAATAAAAGTTTGTCCAACACCGGTTGAGATAGTTTGGATATGTCCCACGGAGATCTCTGGAGACGTTAGTGGGATCCTAAGGTACGATAGCAATGGGAAGAGAGGTAGGGGAAGGCCAAAATTAACGTGAGAAGATGTAGTAAAAGGAGACTTAAAATGATGGAATATACTCAAAAATTTATCCATGGATAGGAGTGTATATAAATTTACCCAAAAATTTATCTCTTTTGTTGCTCACAGAAGACACAACTCCACCTTTTTTCATGGAGGAGAGATGATTGGAGCTGAACCTGTTTGCCTAAAAAAGTAGAGGAGCTGAAAAACGTCGATGGAGCGGTCTCAAACATCCCCTAAGATAGTCACTATTTTGTAGACCTTTGTTAATGGGGATGTTCTTCTCTTAATAACAGATGCCTACAGGCTACATGCATGGAATTTGTGGGGTTATTGTTGCTACTCTATTGGAATTGGGAAAATTGAACAAACTGTCTAGGGTCAGTTGAGTAGGAAAAAAATGAGCATTTGTTATAAATTCAGCCATGCCCTCCGGCTCCGTTGGCTTTGGCAAGAATGGACAGACAACTCAAAACCTTGGGAGGGGCTCAGGTCCCTTGCAACAAGCTAGATCGCCTGCTGTTTCAGGCATCCACCACTGTGGTGATTGGTAACGGCATCAAAGCGAAGTTCTGGCACCATAGCTGGCTGGATGGGGAGGCTCCACGCAACCTGGCCCCTCACCTCTTCAAGCTGGTCAGAAGGAAGAATAAATCTGTGGCCCAAGAACTGACTAACAGTGCTTGGATTCAGTCTCTGCGAGGGAAAATCTCAACCACCACGCAAATTGAGGAATTTGTCTACCTCTGGACTAGGATCCGACAGGTGAGCCTGCAGCCGGATGTAGAGGACACTTTAGTCTGGAAATGGACACAACACGGTCTCTACTCCTCCAGCTCAGCCTACAGAGCCCAATTCTTGGGTTCCTACATCAACCACAAGATCAGCCTCATTTGGCGGGTTAGAACAGAGAACAAATGTAAATTCTTCGCTTGGGTGCTCATCCAAAATAAACTCCTCACGGCAGACAACCTAGCACGCCGTGGATGGCCGCACCAACCATCTTGCGCCCTATGCAATGGACCTATAGAATCAGGACTCCATCTATGCCTAACCTGCCCCTTCGCTCAGGAGGTCTGGAACACAGTTCTTGCTTGGGAAAGCTTTTCCCTACTGCAACAGGTGGATTTGAGCAACCTCTCCAGCATTAGAGAGTGGTGGGAGAAGACGGAGACTCTCTTTCCGCAAGATCGCAAAAGGGAGTTCAATGGCCTGGTCATCTACACTATGTGGAACCTTTGGAAGGAGCACAACCGAAGAATCTTTGAGCATTGCTCGCTGTCACCGCTCCAGATCGCAGGGAGAGTGAGAGTGTGTCTTGCTCTATAAAAGTGCGTCCGGCCGCCTTGGCTTGTACTAGAGCTGCCTGTCGTGTTCCTTCTTAGGTACCCGATCCTATGGCCTGAGTGTCGCCGACCCTATGTACTCTAACTTTTTTCCCTCTCTCTTAATTGAAAGGCAGAGCTCCTGCCACTTCATTCAAAAAAAATAAATAATTAAAAAGGAAGTGTTGAGTGTTGACATTTTTGTTAAGACTTCAGAGTTCTGATTGGGTCATTGATAAAACTTGGGAGAATTATTTACTGGTGTGGATGTTGAAGTTATTTTGGTTTCATTCCAGTTATAACCATCTTTTGACCATCAGAATATAACAGGAATTTTAGTTCTATGTCCTTCGCTTTAGCTGGTAGTCTGGTACCATGAGTCCGTGAGGATAATGAGACTGTTGGTAGGGTTTCTTTTTCCACTCTCCTTTTAAACAATAAAACAAATGTAATGTGGTGGAGTGGAGTGGACAAATGTGACATGCTCAAATATATAAAATTAGAATGCGCTTTGGCACCAAAGGAAATTGTAGCCTCATTACATATCATTGTGGTGTTGTTAAACTGACCAAATTTTGAATATCATTCTTTCATTTGGTATTGAACCTTTAATAGCTAGCTTTAGTATTCTCTTTTTTCATGTCTTTAGTTGGAAGTGTAAAAAAATCATGGTTGTATACTCCCGTCATAAAACATATGTTTTTTCTTTTCTTTGGGAGGGAGGGAACGGTAGGAAGGGACCTTTTGTGCTGATTTTTTTTGGTTAATTGCTTTTCAAGACATGTCTGAGTGCCACTCACTTCTTCGGTGGTTTTCTTTTACATGATAGGATAGTTTCTTTTGAGCTTCTTACATGGTTGAAAGATTCCCATTGGCCTCGATATTATTTTGATCACTAAAACTGTGTTTATCACAGAATTGAAAGGTTTCCACCTGAACACTGTCGCCACTATTCTCAAGTTTAGTTTCTTGTCGGAACTTGCGGGGAATGGAGAAATAAGCTTGCACGAGACATTCTTTTTATCACTTCGTGAACTCTATAGTGCATCTTGGCAGTAGAGATGGGCACATGGACCTGAGACGGTAGTGAAATCCAAAATACCTTGGTGAAGTGGGACTACGCAACATCTGGAAGCACTTCTGCATGATTTTCTTTAGAGTTTCATTTTGTGGGGTTCGATAGAATCAAAGATATATGTACAATGTGATCTAAAATATAATTATGAGCTGTGCATTCTTTGATTCATCACGTGATAATTGATGGTTACTAAACTCTTTTATGTCAATTTTTTAGGCTGCTGCTGGTCGTGGTGGTGGTCCTGTTGGCCGAGGTAGCGCGCCTCCTGTGAGGAGGTAGATTCTAAATGGCCGCTTTTCTCGTCTGGCTGAGGTTGTTGTCTGATCTCAAGATGCTGTCTCGTAGTAAAAACTGTCCTAATGTAAAATTCAACGGCTTAAGGGAGTATGCAACCTGTGATTGAATCTGATGTATTGACTGTATTTGGTAGCTTGTATACAGTCTTTTCCTTGCTCAATTTGGAATTTTGGATGGCTGGATCAAAGAAAATATTATGTATTCTCGTCAAGAGTTTGGTTTTTGTTTTAGTCAGTATTTTTGTAGATGTTTTGATTTGTCAGAACAGTACATTTACCTGAGTCTTGAGTATTTCTTCTCTTGATAAAGTGATATGATACATATGTTACACAGCTGAATTATCTTGGTCCCGACTAGAAACTAGATCCTCGGCAGTTGGCTTCAGCAACAACAAAGAGCAGTCGGAGAGCCTACTTCCGATTGCGTATCAGCATATCCACGTGCTTTTATTCGCCGACTGGCGCGGCCCAATACATCGTGTCTGAAAATCAAGAAGCAAGGTGCTAGAGGTTCTCTGCCCTCGACATTCATCCTCAGTGGCGAATGCAACTTAGACTATTCACAACGGAGGTTTCATGGGGTGTTTCATGTATTAATTAGTCTGCCACATCAGCTATTTTGATGACATGTCACATCATTTAAGAAGGAAGAGTTTCATGGAGTTTTATGGGGATGAAACCATGTTAACTCGTTTCCAATGTCTTGAAAACTGTGTGAAACCTTCATTGAGAGTGTTTTGTTTCATCTTCATATAATTGAGTAAATCTTATTGGTTATTTATATGCAGCATTTAAGAAATATGTTGACATATGAAATAGTAAGATGAAACTCTCTATTGAGAGAGGGTATTTCATTCATCCATAAATCTGATGTGACATTTTTGGAAATAGAGACATGAAATCCTCATTGTGAGTAGCCCTACTAGTTTGGCAGCCTAGTTTCTTGGGGACGACTCTAGCCAGTTTGGAAGGTGGCTCTCTGGGGATATGGGCCTATCCCAAGTCTAGCTTACGCGTGGAAACATGTTCGGCCTCTAAACATCAGGTGGCTATCCACACTCGTCTCCTCTTGACTTGTGTCCCTTATCTTGTCTCGTGCAGTTGGCGACTACCACCGCACCTGTGTGATCTCTGCTACCGTGACTCCTCCATCGGTGATTTTGTCCGAGTAAGTCTAGTACCTCTTCCCACACCTTCTTAGTCTTGTTGGAGTTTCTTTTCTCTATCCCCACACCTTCTTGGACGGTGACAAACGCGGGCTAGAAGGAGGTGCCTGAGAAGGGTTCAGTAGTAACGGCGAGGGGAGCGGGGACGGAGGTGGAGGTGGCTTTGGGCAGGCGTATGTGTTGCTTTTGGAGAATAGATGGGGGATGGGGCGAAGGTGGTAGATGTCTTGCAGTCGATGGGAGGAGGAATTTTGGTGGCGCTAGACCAAACGGAGGTCGTGGAGGCCTTGTCGTCGTCGGTGGGAGGTCGTTATATAGCCCACCGACCATCTTGCTCAACCTAGGGTTTGGTTGTTTGAGTGGGGAGAGATGTGATTTGGGGAAGAAGACCAGGACCCAATTTGATTCAGGCCTCACCTTCGTTCTAGCCACTTCCTGGAATCTTAGGTGCGCTGCTAGTTGCATTGTAGCAGTAGCATCGACAGAGTTCAGCGGACACAAACCTTTTCTCGATGCCTTTTGTAGAATGTGAAAGTCGCCTATAGGGGGGTTGAAAGTCACCTAGAGGGGGGTGAATAGGGCGAAACTGAAAATTACAAAGTTAATCACAACTACAAGCCGGGTTAGCGTTAGAAATAATAATGAGTCCGAGAGAGAGGGCGCAAAACAAATCGCGGGCAAATAAAGAGTGAGACAAGTGGATTTGTTTTACCGAGGTTCGGTTCTCTCAAACCTACTCCCCGTTGAGGTGGTCACAAAGACCGGGTCTCTTTCAACCCTTCCCCTCTCTCAAACGGTCCCTCGGACCGAGTGAGCTTCTCTTCTCAAATCAAACCGGGAACAAAACTTCCCCGCAAGGACCACCACACAATTGGTGTCTCTTGCCTCGGTTACAAATGAGTTTTGATCACAAGAACAAATGAGAAAGAAAGAAGCAATCCAAGCGCAAGAGCTCAAAAGAACACGACAAATCTCTCTCACTAATCACTAAAGCTTTGTGTGGAGTTGGAGAGGATTTGATCACTTGGGTGTGTCTAGAATTGAATGCTAGAGCTCTTGTAAGGTGTAGAAGTGTGAAAACTTGGATGACTTGAATGTGGGGTGGTTGGGGGTATTTATAGCCCCAACCACCAAACTAGCCGTTTGGTGGAGGCTATCTGTCGCATGGTGCACCGGACAGTCCGGTGCACACCGGACAGTGTCCGGTGCGCCAGCCACGTCACCAGGCCGTTGGGTTCCGACCGTTGGAGCTCTGACTGCTGGGCCCGCCTGGATGTCCGGTGGCGCACCGGACATGTACTGTAGAGTGTCCGGTGCGCCGTCTTGCGCGTGCCTGGCCTCTACGCGCTCTGGCGCGCATTTAATGCCGCTGCAGGTGACCGTTGGCGCCGAAGTAGCCGTTGCTCCGCCGTTACACCGGACAGTCCGGTGTACACCGGACATGTCCGGTGAATTATAGCGGAGCGAATTCCCGAAGCTGGCAAGTTCAGAGTCGCTCTCCTCTGGAGCACCGGACACTGTCCGGTGAATTATAGCGCGGTGCCTCTGAGTTTTCCCGAAGGCGTGAAGTTCAGCTTGGAGTCCCCTGGTGCACCGAACACTGTCCGGTGGCGCACCGGACAGTCCGGTGCGCCCGACCAGGGTGCCTTCGGTTGTCCCTTTGCTCCTTTGTTTGAACCCTTTCTCTTGATCTTTTTATTGGCTTATTGTGAACCTTTGGTACCTGTAGAACTTATAAACTTAGGCAAACTAGTTAGTCCAATTATTTGTGTTGGGCAATTCAACCACCAAAATCAATTTAGGAAATAGGTGTAAGCCTAATTCCCTTTCAATCTCCACCTTTTTGGTGATTGATGCCAACACAAACCAAAGCAAATATAGAAGTGCATAATTGAACTAGTTTGCAATATGTAAGTGCAAAGGTTACTTAGAATTTGAGCCAATAAATATTGCTTACTAGATATGCATGGATTGTTTCTTTATTTTTAACATTTTGGACCACGCTTGCACCACATGTTTTGTTTTTGCAAATTCTTTTTGTAAATCCTTTTCAAAGTCTTTTTGCAAATAGGCAAAGGTAAATGAATAAGATTTTGCGAAGCATTTTCAAGATTTGAAATTTTGTCCCCTTGTTTCAAATGCTTTTCCTTTGACTAAACAAAACTCCCCCTCAATAAATTCTCCTCTTAGTGTTAAAGAGGGTTTTAAGATATCAATTTTGAAAATACTACTTTCTCCCCCTTTAGAACACAAAGAGATACCAATTTGAAATTTACCAATTGAAAATCATTAATTTTAAAATTAGGGTGGTGGTGCGGTCCTTTTGCTTTGGGCTCATACTTTCTCCCCCTTTGGCATGAATCGCCAAAAACGGGTACTTTGAGTGAAATATAAGCCCTTCGCTAACTATTTTCTCCCCTTTGGCAAATAAAACATATGAGTGAAGATTATACCAAAGACGGAGAGATGCTCGGAGCGACGGCGAAGGATGAGTGATAGAGTGGAGGGGAAGCCTTGTTTTCGCCGAAGACTCCAATTCCCTTTCAATATACCTATGACTTGGTTTGAAATACACTTGAAAACACATTAGTCATAGCATATATAAAAGAGACATGATCAAAGGTATATTTATGAGCTATGTGTGCAAGACATCAAAAGAAATTCCTAGAATCAAGAATATTTAGCTCATGCCTAAGTCGGGTAAAAGTTTGTTCATCTAGTGGCTTGGTAAAGATATCGGCTAATTGATCTTTAGTGTTAATGTATGCAATCTCGATATCCCCCTTTTGTTGGTGATCCCTAAGAAAATGATACCGAATGGCTATGTGTTTAGTGCGGCTATGCTCAACGGGATTATCCGCCATGCGGATTGCACTCTCATTATCACATAGAAGAGGAACTTTGGTTAATTTGTAACCATAGTCCCGCAGGGTTTGCCTCATCCAAAGTAATTGCGCGCAACAATGGCCTGCGGCAATATACTCGGCTTCGGCGGTTGAAAGAGTGACCGAATTTTGCTTCTTTGAAGCCCAAGACACCAAGGACCTTCCCAAGAACTGGCAAGTCCCCGATGTGCTCTTTCTATTAATCTTACACCCCGCCCAATCGGCATCCGAATAACCAATCAAATCAAATGTGGATCCTCGAGGGTACCAAAGCCCAAACTTAGGAGTATAAGCCAAATATCTCAAGATTCGTTTACGACCGTAAGGTGAGATTCCTTAGGGTCGGCTTGAAATCTTGCACACATGCATACGGAAAGCATAATGTCCGGTCGAGATGCACATAAATAGAGTAATGAACCTATCATCGACCGGTATACCTTTTGATCGACGGATTTACCTCCCGTGTCGAGGTCGAGATGCCCATTGGTTCCCATGGGAGTCTTGATGGGCTTGGCATCCTTCATCCCAAACTTGTTTAGAATGTCTTGAGTATACTTCATTTGACAAATGAAGGTGCCCTCTTGGAGTTGCTTTACTTGGAATCCTAAGAAATACTTCAACTCCCCCATCATCGACATCTCGAATTTTTGTGTCATGATCCTACTAAATTCCTCACATGTAGATTCGTTAGTAGACCCAAAAATGATATCATCAACATAAATTTGGCATACAAACAAATCATTGTCAAGAGTTTTAGTAAATAAAGTAGGATCCGCCTTCCCGACTTTGAAGCCATTAGCAATAAGGAAATCTCTAAGGCATTCATAACATGCTCGGGGGGCTTGCTTGAGCCCATAAAGCGCCTTAGAGAGCCTATAGACATGGTTAGGGTACTCACTGTCTTCAAAGCCAGGAGGTTGCTCAACATAGACCTCTTCCTTGATTGGTCCATTGAGGAAGGCACTCTTCACGTCCATTTGATAAAGCTTGAAGCCATGGTAAGTAGCATAGGCTAATAATATACGAATTGACTCAAGCCTAGCTACGGGTGCATAGGTTTCACCAAAATCCAAACCTTCGACTTGGGAGTATCCCTTGGCCACAAGTCGAGCTTTGTTTCTTGTCACCACACCATGCTCGTCTTGCTTGTTGCGGAAGACCCATTTGGTTCCTACAACATTTTGGTTAGGACGTGGAACTAAATGCCATACCTCATTCCTAGTGAAGTTGTTGAGCTCCTCTTGCATCGCCATCACCCAATCCGAATCTTGGAGTGCTTCCTCTACCTTGTGTGGCTCAATAGAGGAAACAAAAGAGTAATGCTCACAAAAATGTGCAACACGAGATCGAGTAGTTACCCCCTTATGAACATCGTCGAGGATGGTGTCGACGGGGTGATCTCGTTGGATTGCTTGGTGGACTCTTGGGTGTGGCGGCCTTGGTTCTTCATCCTCCTTATCTTGATCATTTGCATCTCCCCCTTGATCATTGTAGTCATCTTGAGGTGGCTCATCATTTTGATTTTCTCCTTCATCAACTTGAGCCTCATCCTCATTTTGAGTCGGTGGAGATGCTTGCGTGGAGGAGGATGGTTGATCTTGTGCATTTGGAGGCTCTTCGGATTCCTTAGGACACACATCCCTAATGGACATGTTCCTTAGCGCGATGCACGGAGCCTCTTCATCACCTATCTCATCAAGATCAACTTGCTCTACTTGAGAGCCGTTAGTCTCATCAAACACAACGTCACAAGAAACTTCAACTAGTCCTGAGGACTTGTTGAAGACTCTATATGCCCTTGTGTTTGAGTCATATCCTAGTAAAAAGCCTTCTACTGTCTTAGGAGCAAATTTAGATTTTCTACCTCTTTTAATAAGGATAAAGCATTTGCTACCAAAGACTCTAAAATATGAAATGTTGGGCTTTTTACCGGTTAGGAGTTCATAGGATGTCTTCTTGAGGATTCGGTGAAGATATAACCGATTGATGGCGTAGCAAGCGGTGTTAACCGCCTCGGCCCAAAACCGATCCGGCGTCTTGTACTCATCAAGCATGGTTCTTGCCATGTCCAATAGAGTTCGATTCTTCCTCTCCACTACACCATTTTGTTGTGGGGTGTAGGGAGAAGAGAACTCATGCTTGATGCCCTCCTCCTCAAGGAACCCTTCAATTTGAGAATTCTTGAACTCCGTCCCGTTGTCGCTTCTAATTTTCTTGATCCTCAAGCCGAACTCATTTTGAGCTCGTCTCAAGAATCCCTTTAAAGTCTCTTGGGTTTGTGATTTTTCCTGCAAAAAGAACACCCAAGTGAAGCGAGAATAATCATCCACAATAACTAGACAGTACTTACTCCCGCCGATGCTTATGTAAGCGATCGGGCCAAATAAATCCATGTGTAGGAGCTCCAGTGGCCTGTCAGTCGTCATGATGTTCTTGTGAGGATGATGAACACCAACTTGCTTCCCTGCTTGGCATGCGCTACAAATCCTGTCTTTCTCAAAATGAACATTTGTTAATCCTAAAATGTGCTCTCCCTTTAGAAGCTTATGAAGATTCTTCATTCCAACATGGGCTAGTCGGCGGTGCCAGAGCCAACCCATGTTAGTCTTAGCAATTAAGCAAGTGTCAAGTTCAGCTCTATCAAAATCTACCAAGTATAGCTGACCCTCTAACACTCCCTTAAATGCTATTGAATCATCACTTCTTCTAAAGACAGTGACACCTACATCAGTAAATAGACAGTTGTAGCCCATTTGACATAATTGGGAAACGAAAAGCAAATTGTAATCTAAGGAATCAACAAGAAAAACATTGGAAATGGAATGGTCAGGAGATATAGCTATTTTACCCAAACCTTGATTTCCATCCCCGAATGTGATAGCTCGTTGGGGATCTTGTTTTTTCTCGTAGGAGGAGAACATCTTCTTGTCCCCCGTCATGTGGTTTGTGCACCCGCTATCGATGATCCAACTTGTGCCCCCGGATGCATAAACCTACAAAACAAGTTTAGTTCTTGACTTTAGGTACCCAAACGGTTTTGGGTCCTTTGGCATTAGACACATGAACTTTGGGTACCAAAACACAAGTCTTGGAGCCCTTTTGTTTGCCCCCGACAAACTTGGCAACTACCTTGCCGGATTTGTTAGTTAAAACATAGGATGCATCAAAAGTTTTAAATGAAATGTCATGATCATTTGATGCACTAGGAGTTTTCTTCTTAGGCAACTTAGCACGGGTTGGTTGCCTAGAGCTAGATGTCTCACCCTTATACATAAAAGCATGATTAGGGCCAGAGTGAGACTTCCTAGAATGAATTCTCCTAATTTTGTGCTCGGGATAACCGGCAGGGTACAAAATGTAACCCTCGTTATCCTAAGGCATGGAAGCCTTGCCCTTAACAAAGTTAGACAATTTCTTAGGAGGGGCATTAAGTTTGACATTGTCTCCCCTCTGGAAGCCAATGCCATCCTTGATGCCAGGGCGTCTCCCATTATAGAGCACACTTCTAGCAAATTTAAACTTTTCATTTTCTAAGTTATGCTCGGCAATTTTAGCATCTAATATTGCTATATGATCATTTTGTTGTTTAATTAAAGCCATATGATCATGAATAGCATCAATATCAACATCTCTACATCTAGTACAAATAGACACATGTTCAACGGTAGATGTAGAGGGTTTGCAAGATTTTAATTCTACAACCTTAGCATGTAATATATCATTTTCACTTCTAAGGTTGGAAATAGTAACATTGCAAACATCAAAATCCTTAGCCTTAGCAATCAATTTTTCATTTTCACATCTAAGGCTATCAAGAGAAATATTCAATTCATCAATCTTAGCAAGCAAATCAACATTATCATCTCTAAGATTGGGAATTGAAACATTACAAATATGAGAATCAACCTTAGCCTTTAAACTAGCATTTTCATTTCTAAGGTTGGCAATTAAATCATGGCATGTGCTTAGCTCACTAGATAATTTTTCACATTTTTCTACTTCTAGAGCATAAGCATTCTTAACCTTAACATGCTTTTTATTTTCCTTGATTAGGAAGTCCTCTTGGGAGTCCAAGAGATCATCCTTTTCATGGATGGCACTAATCAATTCATTTAATTTTTCCTTTTGTTGCATGTTTAGGTTGGCAAAAAGGGTACGCAAGTTATCCTCCTCATCACTAGCATTATCATCACTAGAGGACTCATATTTAGTGGAGGATTTAGATTTAACCTTCTTCTTTTTGCCGTCCTTGGCCATGAGGCATTTGTGGCCGACGTTGGGGAAGAGAAGACCCTTGGTGACGGCGATGTTGGCGGCGTCCTCATCGGAGGAGGAGTCGGTGGAGCTCTCGTCGGAGTCCCACTCCCGGCAAACATGGGCATCGCCGCCCTTGTAGTACCTCTTCTTCTCCTTCCTTCTCCCCTTCTTGTCGTTGTCCCTATCACTATCGCTTGATAATGGACATTTAGCAATAAAGTGACCGGGCTTACCACATTTGTAGCAAACTTTCTTGGAGCGGGACTTGTAGTCCTTCCCCTTTCGTTGCTTGAGGATTTGGCGAAAGCTTTTGATGATTAAAGCCATCTCCTCATTGTCAAGCTTGGAGGCGTCGATTGGTTGTCTACTTGATGTAGACTCCTCCTTCTTCTCCTCCGTCGCCTTGAATGCAACGGGATGTGCCTCGGGCGTGGAGGAGGTGCCTTGCTCGATGATTTTATTTGAGCCTTTAATCATTAGCTCAAAGCTCACAAATTTTCCTATAACCTCCTCGGGAGACATTAGCTTGTATCTAGGATCACCTCGAATTAATTGAACTTGTGTAGAGTTAAGGAAAACGAGGGATCTAAGAATAACCTTGACCATCTCATGGTCATCCCATTTTTCGCTCCCGAGGTTGCGCACTTGATTCACCAAGGTCTTCAAGCGGTTGTACATGTCTTGCGGATCTTCCCCTTGGTGAAGCATGAAGCGACCGAGCTCCCCCTCGATCGTCTCCCGCTTGGTGATCTTTGTCACCTCGTCTCCTTCGTGCGCGGTCTTGAGTACGTCCCAAATTTCCTTCGCACTTTTTAACCCTTGCACCTTATTATACTCCTCTCGACTTAGAGATGCGAGGAGTATAGTGGTTGCTTGGGAGTTAAAGTGGTGAATTTGGGCCACCTCGTCCGAGTCGTAGTCTTCATCCCCTACGGATGGCACCTGTACACCAAACTCAACAACATTCCAAATGCTTGTGTGGAGTGAGGTTAGATGATGCCTCATTTTGTCACTCCACATATTATAATCTTCACCGTAAAAAACCGGTGGTTTGCCTAATGGAACGGAGAGTAAAGGAGTACACTTTGAAATGTGGGGGTAGCGTAGGGGGATCTTACTATACTTCTTGCGCTCTTGGCGCTTAGAAGTTACGGACGGCGCATCGGAGTCAGAGGTCGATGGTGATGAAGAGTCGGTCTCGTAGTAGACCACTTTCCTCATCCTCTTGAGCTTGTCGCCTCTCCGATGCGACTTGTGGGAAGAGGATTTCTTCTCCTTCCCCTTCCCTTTGTTGGAGGAGTTTTTCTTCTCCTTCCTCTTGTTGCGGGACTCTTCCGATGAAGTCGACTCGTGGCTTGTAGTGGGCTTGTCACCGGTCTCCATCTCCTTCTTGGCGTGATCTCCCGACATCACTTCGAGCGGTTAGGATCTAATGAAGCATCGGGCTTTGATACCAATTGAAAGTCGCCTAGAGGGGGGTGAATAGGGCGAAACTGAAAATTACAAAGTTAATCACAACTACAAGCCGGGTTAGCGTTAGAAATAATAATGAGTCCGAGAGAGAGGGCGCAAAACAAATCGCGGGCAAATAAAGAGTGAGACAAGTGGATTTGTTTTACCGAGGTTCGGTTCTCTCAAACCTACTCCCCGTTGAGGTGGTCACAAAGACCGGGTCTCTTTCAACCCTTCCCCTCTCTCAAATGGTCCCTCGGACCGAGTGAGCTTCTCTTCTCAAATCAAACTGGGAACAAAACTTCCCCGCAAGGACCACCACACAATTGGTGTCTCTTGCCTCGGTTACAAATGAGTTTTGATCACAAGAACAAATGAGAAAGAAAGAAGCAATCCAAGCACAAGAGCTCAAAAGAACACGACAAATCTCTCTCACTAATCACTAAAGCTTTGTGTGGAGTTGGAGAGGATTTGATCACTTGGGTGTGTCTAGAATTGAATGCTAGAGCTCTTGTAAGGTGTAGAAGTGTGAAAACTTGGATGACTTGAATGTGGGGTGGTTGGGGGTATTTATAGCCCCAACCACCAAACTAGCCGTTTGGTGGAGGCTGTCTGTCGCATGGTGCACCGGACAGTCCGGTGCACACCGGATAGTGTCCGGTGCGCCAGCTACGTCACCAGGCCGTTGGGTTCCGACCATTGGAGCTCTGATTGCTGGGCCCGCCTGGATGTCCGGTGACACACCGGACATGTACTGTAGAGTGTCCGGTGCACTGTCTCGCGCGTGCCTGGCCTCTGCGCGCTCTGGCGCGCATTTAATGCCGCTGCAGGTGACCGTTGGCGCCGAAGTAGCCGTTGCTCCGCCGTTACACCGGACAGTCCGGTGTACACCGGACATGTCCGGTGAATTATAGCGGAGCGAATTCCCGAAGCTGGCGAGTTCAGAGTCGCTCTCCTCTGGAGCACCGAACACTGTCCGGTGTACACCGGACAGTCCGGTGAATTATAGCGCGGCGCCTCTGAGTTTTCCTAAAGGCGTGAAGTTCAGCTTGGAGTCCCCTGGTGCACCGGACACTGTCCAGTGGCGCACCAGACAGTCCGGTGCGCCCGACCAGGGTGCCTTCGGTTGTCCCTTTGCTCCTTTGTTTGAACCCTTTCTCTTGATCTTTTTATTGGCTTATTGTGAACCTTTGGTACCTGTAGAACTTATAAACTTGGGCAAACTAGTTAGTCCAATTATTTGTGTTGGGCAATTCAACCACCAAAATCAATTTAGGAAATAGGTGTAAGCCTAATTCCCTTTCAGGGGTGAATAGGCGAAACCTGTAAATTATAAACTTTGAACTCAAACTTTACCCAGGGTTAGGATTAGAAAGAATAATAATGAATTCGGAGTGCGGAAGAGAGTTCCTCTCGCTATGAGTTGCTCAATCAATGCGTATAACTTTGCGAGCTAACTCAAAAGATTGTGAGTAAGAGAACTTAGAGAGAGGGGATGGGAGGAATCAAATCGTAAGGTGAAGATCAACACAAATGAACACAATGATTTGTTTCCCGAGGTTCAGTTCCAATGAACCTACTCCCCGTTGAGGAGGCCACGGAGGCCGGGTCTTTTTCAACCTTGTCCCTCTCTCAATCGATCACTTAAACTGGTTGAGTGCTTCTTCTTAATCTCAAGGACCACTAAGACCCCGCAAGGATCACCACACGCTTAGGTGTCTCTTGCTAGCTTTACAAGTAATTAGAGAGTTTAGAAGGAGATGAAGAAAGCACGATTAAAAAGCCAAGCAACAAGACCAACAAATGAAACACTGTAGGGTCGAGATGGCGGACTAGAGGGGGGGGGGGTGAATAGTCCTTTCTAAAACTAACTACGATGGCTAACACAAATAAATGTGGAATATAACAAACACCTGACAAAAGATTCTAAATGAAGCAACTAAGGTGCCAAAATAGTGAAAGAGCTCTCCCATACAAATCTAGTTAGCAACGTCATACAAATTATACAAATGTAATTCTAAGCATACCGATAACTCCTAAACATACTAGTAAGCGAAGAGTGCAAAGCACAAGCACTACTAGATAGAAACAGCTACTTAGCTACACAAGCTAAGTAAAACAGATTAGCTACACAAGCTAACAACAAGTGAGCAACTATTTTATAATAGATATGACTAGATATACAAGAGCATACAGGAGCAACAAATACTCACTACCATAAGTATATGAACAAGTAAATACAAGCTAGTGAGGAAAGCTACAAACCAACGGGAAGATGATGACACTTGGCACAATGATTTTTTCCCGTGGTGTCGATGACTTGCCGGTCATCCCTAGTCCACGTTGAGGTAGATTCAAAGCACCCAACCGCTCCTCTATCAAGTCTCCACTTGATCTCTTGAGCCAGATTGGTCAATGAACCCTCAAACCTCGATTCCACTAGAGTTGCTTTTCACCGCTCCGGTGAGGCAAGCACAATGCCTCTCACAATCACCACTGCAGCCTCTTCACAATCTCCGTTGAAGAGCTCACGGGGAACAACCACCAAGCCATCTAGGAGGCGGCAACCTCCAAGAGTAACAAGCCAACGACCTCATTTGATGATCTCCCTAGTGCCTCAAAGATCAACAACTTGATGCAATGCACTAGATGGCTCTCAATCTCACTAGAATGCAATCCCAACCAATATGAATGAGAGAGAGGGAGAGGAAAGGCTCCAATATGCTCACAAGTGTTCCAAATGGCCTCCTGCACCCTTTCAACTCAGGCAACACAAGTATATATAGCCCCCTCTCCAAAACTAGCCATTATGGGCCAATTGCCCCTTTTCTGCGCACATGCAGACAGTCTGCAATACAAGCCCGGACTGTCCGCACAAGAATCCCAACGGCTATAAACGGTTATAAAAATGTCAGAGCATTCAAAAATGACTTGCGGACGGTCTGCCCCTCAGGGTCGGACGGTCCGCGATACATAAAACTGAGCCAAAACGAAGTTTTGCTGACTCTGCACATTTGCTGAAATTTGTACTGCGGACGGTCCGCACCTGGACCCCGGACAGTCCGTAATACAAAATATTTGTACTGTGGACGGCCCGCACTCAGGCCCCGGACGGTACGCAGTTCAAAAAATAAAACCAAAACAAAACTACTTGAGTTCTGTCCAAACACCAGTCTTTCAACTACGGACGGTCCGCCACCTGGGACCAGACGGTCCGCAGTACAAAAACTTCACGAAACACAGAAACTCCGCATTTCTGCCCATCATCTCAAGTTAGACCCGCGGACGGTCCGCCATGCTAGCCCGGACGGTCCGCGGTACCTCAATTCAGCCCACATTCAAGAAATCGCTTTTGAATAAGTTTTTCTTTCACGAACCAAAGCGTTGTTAGCCCTCATGCAAATGCACCAACTATATGAGCAATGAGGCACTAAAGACATGTCAAGTAAGATAATTGACCCCTCTTGATAGTACGGCTATCTAGCCTACTAACCCGGTCAATTATCAACCTCTAAGCACCTTTTGACCGGTAAAACAAAAACCTATTGTTATACCTTTGCCTTGAGCATTCAATTCCATCTCCTTAAATGATGAACAATGGGCATCCATAAGTGTAGCCAACCATGATACCTTTTACCATTTGTCCATAGCATGAAGTTCCTCCACCATCATCATCAAGCCACTTGATTAATAGCCCAGATCAACACATGGCTTGATAATTCTATAATGATATGATCCACTCCATGTTATCACATGGCCTTCTTGGTTCATCAATCTCAACATAGCTTGCTCTTCACCGTTGCTTTATGTCCATCGGTGCTAAGTCCTTGCTCTTGCTTCACCGCCACGCGGTCCCTCACACATGAGCCTTTGACTTGCCCTTCACACTAGCCACTCGGTCCATCGAAGCCAAGGCATAGCTCTTGACCTTCTCCAAATAGCCACATGACACCATGTCATGTCTTCATATGCAATGAGCTCCTTTATCACACTAGTTGAGCATCTCAATATCACCAAGCCACATCACCACCATGGCTTAAATAATTCTCACTAGTGTACCTATGGACTAATCACATGTGTATCTCAACATAAACACTTATTAGTCCATATAAGTTGTCAATCAATTACCAAAACCAAACAGGGTCTCACAAACACGGATCACACTCTCTTAAGTTACTAATCACTAATAATCACTTGTCTTAATTATGGGACTTGGATAGGTTTGCAAGCTTTAAACTTGTCTTGGAATGAATTCCTTGCTCTTGTATTGAATGTGAGTGAATGGAATGCTTGGGTGTATTGAATGGAGGTGGTTAGGGTTATATTTATAGCCACCAACCACTCCCTAGTCATTTCCTCCTTCCTGCCAACCGTGGACGGTACGCGCCCCTGCTCTGGACAGTCTGCCCCCTGGTCCAGACGATCCACCCCTGCACATCAACGACTGAAATCGCAACTGTCAGCAGTAACGGCTATATCAACAGCTATAGTGCATTTAATGTGTCGTCAGATGTCAGATAAAGCAGTCGTGGATGGTCCGGCCATGCACCTCGGACGGTCCATGAGGACGCTAAAAATGCATTTTACCGAACCCGTCACCTTCGGGTTTTCTGGTTTTTCAACGGTCGAACAGGCCGCGCGTGAGGACGGACGTCCGCGCTTGGTCCCGGATGGTGCTCGCTTCTCCTTCGGACAGTCCATAGTGTAAATGTTGTTTTTGTAGTGTTTTTGTCCGAGGCTCACCCTAGTGTCACGGACAGTCCGCCGCAAGGGCCCAGACGGTCCGCGCACAGGAGAATTTCCAAAAATACTTTTCATGTTTGGAATAATATACGGTATTCTGATTAGTTGACTTAGAATTGTTGTATATGAACTTTATGCACCTGAGAAATGATCAACTAGGCAAACTAGTTAGTCCATAAGATTTGTGATGGTCATCAAACACCAAAATCGATTATAGGAAATTGTTGTGGCTATTTCCCTTTCAATCTCTCCCTTTTTGGTGATTGATGCCAACACCAACCAAAGCGAATATAAAGTGTAGAAATATAGCTAGTTTGCATTTTGACAGATGTGCATAAATTACTTTGAACTGAAAGTTGTTCTAAGTATATATAACTGTTTTGATATAGTTAAAAATTTTGGACCACATTTGCACCACTTAGCTTGCTTTTGCAAATCTTTTGGAAAAGTCTTTTCAAATTCTTTTGCAATTTGCCAATGGTATAAGAATATAATTTCTAAAGGCATTTTTAAGTTTTGAAAGATTATCCCCTTTTTAAATGATTTTCCTTTGGATAAATGAAAGCTCCCCTGAAAAAGTGCTCCCTTAATTGTCAAGAGGGTTTTTGCAAATACAAAAGTTCCAATTTGGAAACAGTTTTTAGAAAGCAGGTGGTGTGGTCCTTTTGCTTTGGCCTATTAATTTATCCTCCTTTGGCATTAAACGTCAAAATTGAAGAAAACTAGAGCCCTTTAACAAGAAAGATATTAATTTAAATACATGAGTAAGGCAAATGATATACGATACTGACAAAGTTGTAGTGGAAGCCTTGCCTTTGCCTACAACTCCATTTCCCTTTCAATCTAAGGCTAAGTATAGAAATACACTTGGAAGCATATTATTCATAGCTTTGGTACAAGAAGAATATGAAATATGCATTCATACCAAATGAAAGAGATATGACATGATCAAAGATATAAAATGAGCAATGTGTGCAAGATTTCAATTGAAGTTCCGAGAATCTAAGACATTTAGTTCATTCCTAAGCTTGCTAAAAGTCTTTTAATCTAAAGACTTGGTGAAGATATCGGCTAACTGGTTGTGGGTGCTAACATAAGCAATTGTGATATCTCCCCTTTGTTGGTGATCTCTCAGTAAGTGATACCGAATGTCTATGCGCTTTGTGCGGCTGTGTTCAACAAGATTGTCTGCCATGCGGATTGTACTCTCATTGTCACATAGGAGAGGGGCTTTGCTCAATTTGTAGCCATAGTCCCCAAGAGTTTGCCTCATCTAGAGTAGTTGTGCACAACAGTGTCCTACAACAATATACTCGGCTTCGACGGTGGATAGAGCTACTGAATTTTGTTTTTTTGAAGCCCAGGACACCAGAGATCTCCCTAGAAACTGACAAGTCCCTGATGTACTCTTTCTATCAAGATCACATCCGGCATAATCAACATCAGAATACCCGATTAGATAAAAAGTAGATCCCTTGGGATACCACAACCCAAACTTAGGAGTGTAAACTAAATATCTTATGATTCTTTTCATGGCCCTTAGGTGGATTTCCTTAGGGCCGGCTTGGAATCTTGCACACATTCATACTAAAGGCATACTATACGGTCATGAAGCACATAAATAGAGTAGAGATCCTATCATTGACCGATATACCTTTTGATCTACAGATTTACCTCCTATGTAAAGGTCGAGATGCCCATTTGTTCCCATAGGAGTCTTGATGGGTTTAGCATTCTTCATTCCAAACTTCTTGAGAATATCTTGAATGTACTTTGTTTGGCTAATGAAAGTGCCCTCTTTGAGTTGCTTGATTTGAAATACAAGAAAATACTTCAACTCTCTCATCATGGACATCTCAAATTTCGATATCATAATTCTACTAAACTCTTCACAATATGACTTGATAGTAGAACCAAAGATAATATCATCAACATAAATTTGGCATATAAACAAGTCTTTATCAATTGTTTTAGTGAAGAGAGTAGGGTTAGATTTTCCGACTTTAAAACCATTTGTGATAAGAAAGTCTCTCAGGCATTCATATCATGCTCTTGGGGCTTGTTTGATCCCATAAAGTGCCTTTGAGAGCTTATAAACATGTGAAGGATACTCACTATCTTAAAAGCCGAGAGTTTGCTCAACATACACCTCTTCCTTGATAGGACCATTGAGGAAGGAACTTTTCACATCCATTTGATACAACTTAAATCCATGGTAAGTAGAATAGGCAAGTAATATTCGAATTGACCCAAGCCTAGCTATGGGTGCATAGGTTTCATCGAAATTTAAATCTTCAACTTGTGAATACCTTTGTCGGTGGTGAAATCCACCGGCCGGGTGTAGCATCCCAAAAATTCAAATCTTGGAATTTTCTCAAACTCGCTCTAAATTCAAAATGAATTTCAAATTTCATGTCAAAATGTTTGTTTGCGAGTTGATATCAACAAATAAAATATAGTGGTCTATATTTTCTCCAAAATCCTCCTCAAAATATCCTACAAATATTTCCCCAGTGATCCCCCTCAAATTCTTTCCAGAAATACTGCCCAGATATTTCCCCTGTAACCCCCCTCAATTTCTTTCCAGAAATATTGCCCAAATATTCCACTGATATATCTCCAAGTATTTTCTTCCTGAGAAATACCTTCAGAATCATTTTTCAAGTCCCTACAAATATTTTCTTCATAACTTTCCTCATGCTCATACGTATACGAATGCCTCCAGTGTCATATGGTGAGCTCTACAAGCTAATCTCACTTATACAAGACAAATACATGCTAATCTCCCACTAATCCTCTCATCCTCCCACTAATACTCTCATCCCTCCCCTTAATCCCCCACCATGGCTATAAATAGAGGGGCAAGGGCCTCCTCACATCCCACCCCAAGCCATTTCATGGCAACTCTCTCCCCCCCACACACCCACTCCATGTTCCACACAAGCACACACTAGCACAAGGATCGTTCGGTCGTTCTTCGATCGTTCGTCCCCTTGTTCTTAGTTTGTTCGTTCGTTCGTCCGATCGTTCGATCGTTCGTCGGATCGTTCATGGTTCGTTCGTCCGTTCGTCCGATCGTTCGATCGTTCGTCCGTTCGTTCGCCCAAATAATCTTTGTCCTGCCGTTATGCTGCCGAAATTCCGATCGTTCGTTTATTCGATCGTTCATCGTTCGTTCATAGTTCCTATTCATCGTTCATCGTTCATCGTTCGTTTATAGTTCCTATTCGATCGTTCATCGTTCGTTCATAGTTCCTATTCATCGTTCGTTCAAAGTCACTATTCATCGTTCGTTCATACGAACTATTCATCGTCACTATTCACCATTACTATTCACCATTACTATTTATCATTACTATTCATCGTTACTATTCATTATCGTCACTATTCATTGTTACTATTCATCGTTCATCCGATCACCCCCAAATTTCATCTACTCATCCATCATGCTGTCCAGTCCACCTAAGACCAGCCGGACTGTAACACCCTGAATTTGGGGGTATAAAATTTCTTTTCGAATATTCACCAAATTCAGGTGTTACCCTCTCTTTATCATATTCTTTTCTATTTTTTTCCATTGGTTAAAAGCAAATCAATTTTGGTTGTTAAATCCATTAGAGTAGAGAGTTTTTTATAGAAAATAATGTTGTGAAAAAAATTAGCCTTTGAGTAATATAAAACTTTAATCAACGGTTAATGCATTTATTTTTAGAGCATGACTTTTGTTTGTTAATTAATTTCCAAAGGTTTATTTGTATTCGATTTATTTTTGTAAAAACCCAGTTTATTTAAATAAATAGGATTTACCCTAATTATTCTTTCGAAATTGTTTTTTTATTATTTATAATTTATTACATTTTCAGAATATTCTAATATGTATATTTAGAAAAAAGGAACAAAAGAAAAGAAAGGAACCACCCCGCACATTCCTTACTCTCTCCCCTCAGCACACTCTCCTTTCTCTGTCCCGTCTCTTCCACTGGCTCCTGCCCTAGGCGGCGCTGCATGGAAGCGCGGCGCGGCAGCCGGTCGGCCGGCCAGCGAGCCTGCGCGCCCCCGTCCTCGCCAGCGTCCAAGCTCGCCTCGTCGGAGTCGCCGTTCGTCACCGTGGTGAGCTCGCGTCCCTTCTCCCCTTCCCCTTCTCCTTCTTCCCCGGCGCGGCACGCACGGCGGCCCGCCCCGACCAGCCATGGCCGAGCCACCGGTGAGCCACCGTGCTGGCTGCTAGCCCGCCGAGCTCTCCTGCGCGCGCGCCGTCAATCGATCCGCCCAGCCGTGCCTCCACCTCCGCATCTGCTCGCGGGTCCCACGCGCTCGCCGTGGCACCATCCACCGCCGGACAGCACACCGTCTCCGGCCCTGGCAACATAGCTCATCGATGCACCCATGCTATTGACTCCTTTCCCTAGTGCGCGCATCCACTCACCAGGCGCAGCCTAGCCTCGCCACCGGCCGATGATGTCCCTGCCTAGCCGGCGCTCGGTCGAGCAGCACAGAGGCCATGCCTGCCCTCACCGGCGAGCATCGCCCCATGCCGGCCGAGCCTTTCCTCCGCGCAGCCAAACGACCATGGCCGATTCCTTCGTCCCGGGCGGTTTCAGGCTTTCAGCTTTGGAAAAAGGATATCGTGCGTGGGCCCCAACTACACACGCACTCCTGCTTGCATGCGACTCCACCTGCATGCCTTGACCAAAACACGACTTAAAATTGTTGGGCCCTATGTTGCATGCAGGATCCCTTGTGCCTGACGTCACCCCCTTGCATGCATGATCCCGGGATCTTATGCGACCATGATATCTATGCCCTCGTGTAGCCAGCCCTTGACCGGTAGAAATGTGCCACGTCGTCGTTATTCCGCGATTGATAATTATTGGAGTACTTTTAAGTTATAAACCTGATTTATTCCATTCTATTCGTGATAGATTCATATTAACGTAGTTTACATGTTCATACTAATGTTTCATCATTAAGCATGTTTTAAATAATTAATTAAATGTTAGCTGAATTAATGTTGTTAAATTGTCTCTCTAATCAAATCTAATTAATAGCTTTTAGCTCGGCACTTGTAAATAAATGCCGACAGGTTCAATATGTTTTTGTTTAATAATTGTGTAGTATAAACACGACGTTCATTAAGTGGTTCTCGCGTGTCGCGCGTGAGGATCGTGCGTATCGCCACGCGTTGTCCGCGCGCTAAGTCACGTGTGTCCGCGTGTCGTCGTGCATTGTTTGCATGCTGTCACGCACGTTGTTTCACGTGTCATTCGCGCGCTGTTTGCGCATCGTCGTCATTCCTTCGCGCGTTCATGCCGCGCGTCTGGTTCGTGTGTCATGCGTATCTCGCGCGTCGATCACATGTGTCGTGTGGCGCCTGCGCGTTATAATAAATCACTTTCGTTTATAGACACTCATATTAATAACATTAATTCGTCCGATCGCATATTTTAGATAGTTAACTTAAGGTTTGCTTGACTAATATTGTTAGATTAATATTCTAACTAGATTAAATGTGTAGTGTTCCACTTGAGCTTTTATAATAAATATTAACATGACAATTATTAGCTTAACTACTTTACATATATTTAACATTTGTTTGTTTCGCACATGGCGGCGTGCTGATTCGCGCATCATTTGCGCTGGTCGCGCGCACTGTTTCGTGCCTCGTCCGCATGTTGTGTCGCGTGTGTCCGCACGTCATTCGCACGCTGTCATGCTGTTTCGCACATCGTAAATTCGTCTCGCTTAGAATCTCTCGTTTTAATTAAATTACTTAATTAACTGACATTTATTAATGTAGCAGATTAATCGAACTAAATGATGTGTAATATTTATATTTGATAATGTTGAACTAAAAGTTATAGTTAATACTTGTTTAGCGTCAACACGCTAACCACTCGACCATAGCTTCGTCTACCGCGGTTCTTTTTATCGCGTAACCGTAGAAACGCTCTCTATTTTATATGTGCTCATTTTTATGATGTTTTATCTTGTATGGTGTAATGTTCTTATCCATATGTATATGTTTGTTTGCTTATGCTTGTTCGTCTTCGCTTCGCGTTGCGATTAGACTGCGATTCATTTCCGAGCTTCGAGGAATCGACAGTCAAGCTTCGGCGACCAAGAGATCGAACTCTTCGAGTTCTACAAGGCTGAAGACCCTGAGCATCTGATTGGTGAAGGCAAGTGTCCTCTGACCCATTATGTCCCATTTACTTTATAATACACTGTCCCGCATACTATGAACAACCTAAGGATTTACTAGCTTTCTATTTACCTTGTCCTTGATTTACCTTTTGGGTCACTATGGTTAGCTACATGCTAGCGCTTTACTTTAATTAATGAACATGATGAGATACAATGATGATACTATGATTTTATTCTGGATATGATGATATACTTGTGGCATTTAAGGGGACTCGGGCTGTTTCCCGAGTACCTATCCGTAAGGACCTGTTCGTTGAGAGACCACCCGGAATAACAGTGCAACCATGAGGGTGAAATGGGATGCCCTTAGCTAATTAATTAGAGGAACTAGAGGTGGAGTTGCTTCGCCGTCGTGCCGTCAATGGGGTCCAGGCACAGTGCTTGCTCTGCCGAGGCTGGGTGCCGAGGTTCTTTCGATTTGCTTTTTGTTAGTCACCCTCCTGCGGGGAGGGGTACTGTGTTTATCAAACTGGAGAAACCTAACGGGCGGCTATGACCTCTAGGGAATCTTTGTAAAGGCTACGTAGTGATACCCTGCCGGACCACCTAGGAAGTGATCAATGGGGAGTCATGATCCCCGGGCAAAATGGGAATCACGGCTCATAGGTAAAGTGTGCGACCTCTGCAGAGGGTAATGAAACTGATATATCAGCCGTGCTCACGGTTATGAGCGGCCTTGGGATCCTCTTTGATTAGAGATACTTTGACCAGAGATGGTTGGTTTGCAGGTGGTGATGAGGATGATGGTTTTTTATTATGATTATGGTAATGGTAAGTGGTATTCTTTCCGTTTGGAAAGGGTACTATGGGTTAAGAACTTGGGTTAATGCTAAAACCTGGCTTTCTACTAGTAATAATAACCTGACCAACTAAAAGCAACTGCTTGACTTAACCCCACATAAAGCTAGTCCACTACAGCCAAACGGGACATTTGCTGAGTACGTTGATGTGTACTCACCCTTGCTTTCACAAAACACCAGGTTGCCTTTGGTGCAATCTATGCTCAGGTAAAGAAGAAGTCGTCGAGGCGGATCTCCAGGAGTTCTAGGACTTCGACGAGTTCGAGGATTAGGCTAGCGACCTCCCCCAGTCAGCTGCCTGTGGTGGGTTGTTTACGTTGGCTACGTTTCGATTCTGTGTACATTGATTTATATTATGTAAATGGCTCTAGTATGTATTATTACTTACTCTTTATTGTAATTCGAAGCATTGTGCTATGATGAGTCATTTATGTAATCGCCGTGTACGTGAATCACTGATCCTGGCACGTACATGGTTCGCATTCGGTTTACCTTCAAAACCGTGTGTGACATAAGTGGTATCAAAGCCTTGCTGACTGTAGGACCGCTGACCTAGAGTAGCACTGCCGTTTTAAGGACTTATTGATTATTACTTCACCTCCTCCTTGATTCTGCTTCAAAATATTAGTCACCTCGACTAATTCTATGTTATGTTCTTATATGCCCCCTTGCCAAAGGTATTTTATTCTATTATGGTATATACTTCTCTCAGTCTTTTAGATCTGATCTCACTCTTATGCTTGCGACATCTTTGTAGATGCCCCCTGACAACAACCTTTTTGTCTGTTGGGATTCTTCCCTCCTCCGTCAGTAAATCGCTACCTTTTGACTATCTTGATTCCCTTAGTATTGACATGCTCATACCATTAGATTCTTCAATACTCTTGTTCAAATACTTACACCTGAATTTCTACTGCCCACTTAAACACTTCAGTTTATATGTCCATGAATTTCTTGTCTTCTGAAATCCCTTCTTATTCCGTTGTTAAGTCGTTATCCTTTGCCTTTTTTCTATTCCCTTGTCTTGGTATGCTCGTATCCTTGGAGTCTTGCATACCCTTATATTTTCATGTATGCTTATCTTCATACCCCAATGTCTGCTTAAGACATTTCAGTTTACACGCCCTTGACCACCCTTGTTTCCTAATGATCCATGAGTGATCATTTTATTTTGCACACCTGTAGTATCTCGCGAGTTTTTAACCTCATCCTTGTTGTGCTTTGGTTTCTTATTGCCTTTACCCTTCTTATCTCTTAATCTCACCTTAGCGATTATGTTATGTTCGTTATCTAAAACCTCCAATCTCCCACCTTAGTTCAAGCGTGGTCTCTTACTTATCTCACCCTTGACTATATCCTCTTCTTTACCGCGTGTAGGCCCAGACTTAACTCCATTCGTTATTGTATTTGTACCACTTGCTCTTCTTTGCCTTTATCTTTTCTCTTACACCCTTGTCCGTTATCGCCTTTGGCCCTTGCGATATTTATGTTTTCTACCTAAATGCTTACCTTAAACTTATCCTTTAAATCCTCCCCCTTCTTTCAACCCAGTTTGAGAGTTGCGAGTTACCTACCTCTCCCTTGATTTCTCTTCACCTCTTTTCGTCTAACAAGTGTTGTCTTAATTCCATACTTTGTTGTGTTTTGATTTTCTATCACCATCACCTTGTCATCCATCGCTCTTGCCTTGATACTCATCTTTATTCATACTCAAAAAAAAATCTCCGCTCTTCCACCTCAAATTGAGAGTGGCAGTTTACCTACGTGGCCCATGGACGTACCCTCTCCTTTTCCATTTGCAGGTCATGTCTTAACTCCATTCTTTGTGGTATTTATATTCTTGGTTCTTATGCACATTTACCTCCTCTCCTACATCCTTGTCCGTTATTACCTTTAAAACCCTCGTGATATCTATGCCCTTGCCTTCCTGCTTACCTTGAACCCACCCTTTGAAGCCTCTTCTTTTCCATCCCTGTTCGGAGATAATGCCTCACCTACTTCATCATTAGCTGCTTCCCCTTCTTTGACACCTTGCAAGTTTTGTCTCAAATACATTCTTTGTTGTGTGTTTGTCCGTTATCACCTTAACCCTTGTCATCCCTTGACCTTTACCTTGATACTTATCTCGTATCTGCATTTTAAAGTCTCCTCTCCCGTCTCGGTTGAATAGTGTTGTCTTACCCATCCCGCTTTTGGTCGTTCCCTTTTCCTCTGCCGCATTGCAGGTCCTAGCTTTTGTTTGATATCACTCTTACCTTCGTAATCACTAGATCTTGCCTTGATGCTTATCTTAGGTCTGCTTTTTGGAATCTCCCACCTTCCATCTTAACTCGAGAGTAGTGTTCTACCCATTATGCCCTTGGTTGAATCCTTTTCCTAGTCGTTTACAATCCCTGCTTTAACTACATCCCTTATTGTGCCCGTATCCCTATCCTACACGTCTTGTTTTTTCCCCTTGCCCTTCAACAACCTTAGAGGGTAGTTATTCCCCTTTTCAAGAAAGACCACCATTTAATTAAAAGGAACGTATAGCAACGAGATGTTTGTTGTTGTATGCTTGTGCTGTTTGTCTTTGTGTGATGACTGATTTGCTTCTTTGTGATGAGTGTTGATGTGTTGTGGCCCTTGGTCCGCAATGACATCAGTTTACTAGCTGGGTGCCATAGAGTTAGGTAGTTGGGTGCTCTCCTTTTTCTCTCTTTAATCCATCTATGCTTATCTTTTCTATCTATACCCTTTCCTCTTGCACCTGTCCGGTTGGCAACCTTCAGCTCCTCCAAATCAATCAAGATCAGAGTTGGCAGCATCTTCACCATGTGTGTATCAATGCTCATGTTAAGTGGGTTAGCCGCTAAACCCAATGAAGACAATGCGATCAACATCAACAAACAAGATCAAAGTGGCGCATTGGAAGCGTGTGTGGGTCCTAACCCACAAGTCCAAGAGATCCTCAAGAATTGCATCGATCGGTCTCAAGCATCTGAAAGTCAAAGCAAACCAATCCCCAAGTTAAGTTTGCAAGAGTCAAAGTCAACCCAAGAAAGCCGTGATCAACCAATGAACGAATCTCTTTTTCCTGCTAGCCTCTTCTTGAATCTCGAGGGCGAGATTCTGTTAAGGGGGTTAGATTTGTAACACCCTGAATTTGGGGGTATAAAATTTCTTTTCGAATATTCACCAAATTCAGGTGTTACCCTCTCTTTATCATATTCTTTTCTATTTTTTTCCATTGGTTAAAAGCAAATCAATTTTGGTTGTTAAATCCATTAGAGTAGAGAGTTTTTTTTAAAGAAAATAATGTTGTGAAAAAAAATTAGCCTTTGAGTAATATAAAACTTTAATCAACGGTTAATGCATTTATTTTTAGAGCATGACTTTTGTTTGTTAATTAATTTCCAAAGGTTTATTTGTATTGGATTTATTTTTGTAAAAACCCAGTTTATTTAAATAAATAGGATTTACCCTAATTATTCTTTCGAATTTGTTTTTTTATTATTTATAATTTATTACATTTTCAGAATATTCTAATATGTATATTTAGAAAAAAGGAACAAAAGAAAAGAAAGGAACCACCCTGCACATTCCTTACTCTCTCCCCTCAACACACTCTCCTTCTTTCTCTGTCCCGTCTCTTCCACTGGCTCCTGCCCTAGGCGGCGCTGCATGGAAGCGCGGCGCGGCAGCCGGTCGGCCGGCCAGCGAGCCTGCGCGCCCCCGTCCTCGCCAGCGTCCAAGCTCGCCTCGTCGGAGTCGCCGTTCGTCACCGTGGTGAGCTCGCGTCCCTTCTCCCCTTCCCCGGCGCGGCACGCACGGCGGCCCGCCCCGACCAGCCATGGCCGAGCCGTCGGTGAGCCACCGTGCTGGCTGCTAGCCCGCCGAGCTCTCCTGCGCGCGCGCCGTCAATCGATCCGCCCAGCCGTGCCTCCACCTCCGCATCTGCTCGCGGGTCCCACGCGCTCGCCGTGGCACCATCCACCGCCGGACAGCACACCGTCTCCGGCCCTGGCAACATAGCTCATCGATGCACCCATGCTCTTGACTCCTTTCCCCAGTGCGCGCATCCGCTCACCAGGCGCAGCCTAGCCTCGCCACCGGCCGACGATGTCCCTGCCTAGCCGGCGCTCGGTCGAGCAGCACAGCGGCCATGCCTGCCCTCGCCGACGAGCATCGCCCCATGCCGGCCGAGCCTTTCCTCCGCGCAGCCAAATGACCATGGCCGATTCCTTCGTCCCGGGCGGTTTCAGGCTTTCAGCTTTGGAAAAAGGATATCGTGTGTGGGCCCCAACTACACACGCACTCCTGCATGCATGCGACTCCACCTGCATGCCTTGACCAAAACACGGCTTAAAATTGTTGGGCCCTATGTTGCATGCAGGATCCCTTGTGCCTGACGTCACCCCCTTGCATGCATGATCCCGGGATCTTATGCGACCATGATATCTATGCCCTCGTGTAGCCAGCCCTTGACTGGTAGAAATGTGCCACGTCGTCGTTATTCCGCGATTGATAATTATTGGAGTACTTTTAAGTTATAAACCTGATTTATTCCATTCTATTCGTGATAGATTCATATTAAAGTAGTTTACATGTTCATACTAATGTTTCATCATTAAGCATGTTTTAAATAATTAATTAAATGTTAGATGAATTAATGTTGTTAAATTGTCTCTCTAATCAAATCTAATTAATAGCTTTTAGCTCGGCACTTGTAAATAAATGCCGACAGGTTCAATATGTTTTTGTTTAATAATTGTGTAGTATAAACACGACGTTCATTAAGTGGTTCTCGCGTGTCGCGCGTGAGGATCGTGCGCATCGCCACGCGTTGTCCGCGCGCTAAGTCACGTGTGTCCGCGTGTCGTCGTGCATTATTTGCATGCTGTCACGCACGTTGTTTCGCGTGTCATTCGCGCGCTGTTTGCGCGTCGTCGTCATTCCTTCGCGCGTTCGTGCCGCGCGTCTGGTTCGTGTGTCTCGCGTATCTCGCGCGTCGATCACATGTGTCGTGTGGCGCCTGCACGTTATAATAAATCACTTTCGTTTATAGACACTCATATTAATAACATTAATTCGTCCGATCGCATATTTTAGATAGTTAACTTAAGGTTTGCTCGACTAATATTTATTAGATTAATATTCTAACTAGATTAAATGTGTAGTGTTCCACTTGAGCTTTTATAATAAATATCAACATGACAATTATTAGCTTAACTACTTTATATATATTTAACATTTGTTTGTTTCGCACATGGCGGCGTGCTGATTTGCGCATCATTTGCGCTGGTCGCGCGCACTGTTTCGTGCCTCGTCCGCATGTTGTGTCACGCGTGTCCACACATCGTTCGCACGCTGTCATGCTGTTTCGCACGTCATAAATTCGTCTCGCTTAGAATCTCTCGTTCTAATTAAATTACTTAATTAACTGACATTTATTAATGTAGCAGATTAATCGAACTAAACGATGTGTAATATTTATATTTGATAATGTTGAACTAAAAGTTATAGTTAATACTTGTTTAGCGTCAACACGCTAACCACTCGACCATAGCTTCGTCTACCGCGGTTCTTTTTATCGCGTAACCGTAGAAGCGCTCTCTATTTTATATGTGCTCATTTTTATGATGTTTTATCTTATATGGTGTAATGTTCTTATCCATATGTATATGTTTGTTTGCTTGTGCCTGTTCGTCTTCGCTTCGCGTTGCGATTAGACTGCGATTCATTTTCGAGCTTCGAGGAATCGACAGTCAAGCTTCGGCGACCAAGAGATCGAACTCTTCGAGTTCTACAAGGCTGAAGACCCTGAGCATCTGATTGGTGAAGGCAAGTGTCCTCTGACCCATTATGTCCCATTTACTTTATAATACACTGTCAAGCATACTATGAACAACCTAAGGATTTACTAGCTTTCTATTTACCTTGTCCTTGATTTACCTTTTGGGTCACTATGGTTAGCTACATGCTAGCGCTTTACTTTAATTAATGAACATGATGAGATACAATGATGATACTATGATTTTATTCTGGATATGATGATATACTTGTGGCATTTAAGGGGACTCGGGCTGTTTCCCGAGTACCTCTCCGTAAGGACCTGTTCGTTGAGAGACCACCCGGGATAACAGTGCAACCATGAGGGTGAAATGGGATGCCCTTAGCTAATTAATTAGAGGAACTAGAGGTGGAGTTGCTTCGCCGTCGTGCCGTTAATGGGGTCCAGGCACAGTGCTTGCTCTGCCGAGGCTGGGTGCCGAGGTTCTTTCGATTTGCTTTTTGTTAGTCACCCTCCTGCGGGGAGGGGTACTGTGTTTATCAAACTGGAGAAACCTAACGGGCGGCTATGACCTCTAGGGAATCTTTGTAAAGGCTACGTAGTGATACCCTGCCGGACCACCTAGGAAGTGATCAATGGGGAGTCATGATCCCCGGGCAAAATGGGAATCACGGCTCATGGGTAAAGTGTGCGACCTCTGCAGAGGGTAATGAAACTGATATATCAGCCGTGCTCACGGTTATGAGCGGCCTTAGGATCCTCTTTGATTAGAGATACTTTGACCAGAGATGGTTGGTTTGCAGGTGGTGATGAGGATGATGGTTTTTTATTATGATTATGGTAATGGTAAGTGGTATTCTTTCCGTTTGGAAAGGGTACTTTGGGTTAAGAACTTGGGTTAATGCTAAAACCTGGCTTTCTACTAGTAATAATAACCTGACCAACTAAAAGCAACTGCTTGACTTAACCCCACATAAAGCTAGTCCACTACAGCCAAACGGGACATTTGCTGAGTACGTTGATGTGTACTCACCCTTGCTTTCACAAAACACCAGGTTGCCTTTGGTGCAATCTATGCTCAGGTAAAGAAGAAGTCGTCGAGGCGGATCTCTAGGAGTTCTAGGACTTCGACGAGTTCAAGGATTAGGCTAGCGACCTCCCCCAGTCAGCTGCCTGTGGTGAGTTGTTTACGTTGGCTACGTTTCGATTCTGTGTACTTTGATTTATATTATGTAAATGGCTCTAGTCTGTATTATTACTTACTCTTTATTGTAATTCGAAGCATTGTGCTATGATGAGTCATTTATGTAATCGCCGTGTACGTGAATCACTGATCCTGGCACGTACTGTTAGAAATATGCCCTAGAGATAATCATAGAGATGAGCATATTTCTTTGTATCCATGATATATATATTGCTTAATTGAATATCCATGGAAGGCACCTTGTATTGATTAGCAATTATGTGAATTGTTTGTGAGATTCTTTACTTATATGGTTATTCTAAATGATGTCCCTAGTCAGAGTCGATGACTAGCACATGTATTAGTTGATGACTACATTTCACAAGTCATGAACATGGAGATGTTAAACTAATAATGTGGGCGCATGTATGACATGTGGCTGGACCGACCCAACGTGAGATATTGTAATATAGTTCTCTTCTTGCAACATGAATACTGTATCCTTAGACCTGAGATTGTCGCATGTTCTCAAGATATGAATTGACTTACTTAGGGACTATCAAACGCTATCCCGTAACTGGGTAGTTATAAAGGTAGTTTTGGGTTTGTCAGGAAGCATGCTATGAGGCATGGTCAGTCAAGATGGAATTTGTCCCTCTCTTTGTGAGAGAGATATCTCTGGGCCCCTCGAGTGATTGGATCAAGAAATGCATGGCCGTGCTAGGGTTAAGAGTTAACCATTGAAAGGATTCCAATTCACAGTATCGAGAAAGAGAGGTCAGCTTGGAGCCAAACCAAATATCGTGAGAGAAAGGGAACAGCATGTATGTAATGTGGCAATGGTTCGTCTGATATGATCTTTACGTACACATAGGAGTTGACATGTCTTGTTAGAGGCCGCTGTCAATTATTGGGCCAAGTAAGAGTACTCGGGCTATGTCTATTTGTACGTGAACCTATAGGGTCACACACTTAAGGGGAAGGAAGCCTAATTCAGATTAGATCCGAATTTAGACTGGGCTTTAGGGTTAATGATGGGCCTCAGCGTCAGAAGCCCACCATAACGCCTATATAATGAGGGGCGGGGGCGCGGTTAAGGATAACCTAATTCGCCACCTACAAACTAGCAGCCGCCGCTCGCCTCTCGCCCTCGCCAAGCCGCCGTCGTGAACCTAGCAGTTCGGTACGCGGCGCTTCCTCCCTGTACGTGTGGATACCTCGGAGGTGCTGCATCTGGAGCACTTGGACGAACCGTGCGAGGACGTGAAGAACGCCGGCGACTACACGGCTGTTGGGGGCCTTCGTCCTCCGAAGGTCCTCAAAAACATGATTTGACAATGTTTTCCAAGTGGATTATGTGAGCAGGTGTTTTCGGGCTCAGAACTATGAATATGAAGCACGATCGGGACGAAGCTTGAACCAGACGAAGGACGAGCGCAGGCGAAGCTGTGCGCAGGAGAGCTTCGGCGCAATTGCTGAGGGGGGAACCGACTTAAAGATGAAAAGACTGCGTGGACCTTGACTGATTTCCGTAGGCTATTAACAAATGTAATGGACATGGATGTAATTTCATGTGGGCTGCGTCCCGCGTCTATAAATAGATGAACAGTACTCCCGTACTGTTCACGCTGACTTGACATTTGCGTCACGCTTGTACTTTTTATCTTCTCTCAGGACCGAAGGTACATTTGTAATTCATAATCATTTCTATTCCTTTGTGTTAATAAAATAGAAATAATTCCACGATTTACATTTCATGCTTTTTATGAGTCCTTCGTTACTACTTGCTGAATTTACGAAGGTATGTTTCTTCTGACCTTCGTCCGGAACTCATTATTCCCGATAGGGAGTAATGTTCGATAGGACGAAGGGCCTTAACGTTTAACACTTTTTATGTTGCCTTGTTCTTAATCCGAAGCATTTGAGAACAAGTCCCCAACAACGGCACTGCTTGACGCGTTCGTCTACATCGAGACGTCTTCCGCTGCTCTGCGCGTCTAGTGGTAATTCCATGACCTATAACCGCAGTAGTTCTTGGTATTATGGGGATGAAAATTTTGTTTTGCGCTAGCGTAGCCTCCCCGTAATCCTACAGTGGTATCAGAGGCAGGTTCTGCGTAGTTTTAGGTCTGGATCTAGGTTCATGAGATGGATCTACTTGATGCACGGTTTGATTAGATCAATTGGTAATAAAGGGTTGAAGTAGATTACATCGGATATGACTGGAGAGATCAGTTCGTCCTTCTCTGTTGTATGCGCGACTTGCCCCTACCGGCTGGAATCACCATCGGGGCTAACTGCGTACACAACCAGCAGATTGACGTAACAGATCAACATCATGAGTGTAATCTTCTTCGGGTCGAAAGTCTCGGATTTGGCGAACGTATAGAAACGTGTTTGTCTAACCTGTTTTTGCAGGACATCTTGTGATCGGTATGGCTATTGTGTATATGATGCATGTTAATAAATTATTCATGACCTGCGTGTCGTGACCAGGGCAATACGGCTGGAGCCACATGTATTGTCCAAATTTAATGTAATGACCTGCGTGTCAACATGTGATGATCCAAAGCGTATATGTAATTTGTTTACCAGCATACGTTAGATAGGTCTTGAAGGACTCATCACCTGGAGGATGGCATACCTATATCATGGAGATGGAGATCATCGTGATGGACAGATTATTGGAGATGGGGATCACCATGTGACAGCAAGCCATACCGAATCACAACTGTTGTGTGAATGCCATTCTTATTGTTCTACTTGTTTATATTGCATATATGTCCTTGCGTGCGATGTTATAAGTAGGACGATCCCTCATAAATGTTTAAGCTTTAATGCCTCTCCAAACCTTGCACTATCATAAGTCTTGTACAATTGGTGGTGGGTCTATGAAATTAGGGTGCCACCAGTTTTCCTTGACTAGATAGGTTTGTATCGGATACGAACTGCAGAAAGGGTTGGTTAACTTAAACAAAGTCAGCTTAATGGTTAAGGACTTTGAGGCATAAGGTTGGGAGCCGAGACATAGAGATGTCACCCAACAACAGGAGTCATATATATGATATGATTAGCAAGGAGTTGCTTACCGATCTATCTTGTCTTCTAGCGGTGATGCTAAAGCTCACTAGTAGACTTGTTAGTTGTGGGTTCTGAATCACTAAGTATCAATCGAGGGATATTGATTTTAGTGGGAGTAGACTATTAAATGTTTAATATGATTTACTCTGTCATGGATATTTTTGTCTTAGTATTTTGCATTATTTTGTTGTAGATAAATGGCACCTAGCACACCAACATTTACTTTGCGATCAATTCTTGAAAAGGATAAGTTAAATGGAACAAACTATACGGATTGGATCCGTAACCTGAGAATTGTTCTCAGGGCTGAAAAAAAGGAAGACGTTCTAGACACCCCACTACCAGAGGATCCTGGTGAAAATGCAACTGTTGCAGCTAAAACCGCTTACAAGAAAGCAATGGATACTAATCTTGAAGTGAGTTGCCTAATGCTTGCTTGCATGGAGCCTAAGCTGCAGATGCAGTTTGAGACAAACCATGAGGTACACGATATGATCGTGGCGCTCAAGGATATGTTCTAGACTCAGGCTAGGACTGAAAGGTTCAATGTGTCCAAAGCCTTTCTGGAATGCAAGCTAGCAGAAGGCGCAGCAGTTGGGCCACACGTAATCAAAATGGTTGGTTACAGTCAGAGGTTGGAGAAGCTAGGCTTCCCAATAAGCCAAGAGTTGGCCACTGACTTCATTTTGGCATCTCTTCCGCCCAGCTATGGAAACTTCATCACGAACTACCATATGCATGGGGCAGAGAGGGGCCTCAATGAACTATGTGGCATGCTGAAAACAGCAGAGGGGGACATAAAGAAAAGCGCTGGCAGCAGCGGCCATGTGATGACGGTCCAAAACAAACCCAACTTTAAGAAGAAGGGTAAATCTCAAAAGAAGAAGGGCAAGGCAAAGGATACAGTATCCAAGCCAAATCAAAAGCCCAAGGCTGGACCAGCTGCAGATGCAGAGTGCTTTTATTGCAAAGAACTTGGTCACTAGAAAAGGAATTGCAAGCAGTACTTGGCCTCTATTAAGGATCGCGGCGGTAAGGGTACAGCCGCAGCAGGTACACTTGCTATTCACATTACAGAAATTTTTCTTGCTGATTCTTATATTAATTCTTGGGTATTTGATACCGGATCGGTTGCCCATATTTGCAATTCGATACAGGGAATGATAAGAAGTAGAAGCGTGAAAAGAGGAGAAGTTGATTTCCGGGTAGGCAATAATGCAAGAGTTGCTGCGTTGACCGTCGGGACGATGCAACTCCACCTCCCATCAGGATTTATTTTGGAGTTAAATAATTGTTATCTAGTTCCTAGTATGAGTCGAAACATTATGTCTCCTTCATGTTTGATGAAGGATGGTTATTCATTTGCGAGTGAAAACAATGGTTGTGTGATCTCTAAGAATGGCATGTTTGTGGCTTTTGCATCCATTATGAATGGGTTATTCATTTTAAATCTTGATGATGCACCTATCTGTAATATTAGTGTTAAAAGGCCTCGGCCTAATGATTTAAGTCCTACCTACATGTGGCACTGTCGTTTGGGTCATATAAGTGAGAATCGCATGAAGAAGCTTCATTCTGATGGGCTTTTAACTTCGTTTGATTTTGAATCATACGAGACATGTGAAGCTTGCTTACTTGGTAAGATGACCAAGGCGCCCTTCACGGGTTTACCGAAGAGGACGTTAGATTTATTGGAACTCATACATACTGATGTGTGCGGACCAATGAGTACGACAGCTAGGGGAGGATTCCAATACTTCATAACCTTCACTGATGATTTTAGTAGATATGGGTATGTCTACTTAATGAAACACAAGTCTGAATCCTTAGAAAAATTCAAAGAGTTTCAGAATGAAGTAGAAAATCAGCGTGGCAAGAAAATTAAAGCACTGCGATCAGATCGTGGTGGTGAATATTTGAGTCATGAGTTTAGCAATCATCTAAAGAGTTGTGGAATTGTTCCACAGCTTACGCCGCCTGGAACGCCTCAGAGGAATGGCGTGTCTGAGCGACGTAATCGGACTTTATTGGATATGGTTCGATCAATGATGAGCCAGTCGGACCTACCTTTGTCGTTTTGGGGATACGCTCTAGAAACAGCAGCTTTCACACTAAATAGGGTACCGTCTAAGTCCGTAGTTAAGACACCATATGAGATGTGGACTGGGAAGACTCCCAGCTTGTCTTTTCTGAAGATTTGGGGTTGTGAGGTTTAGGTCAAGCGACTACAGTCGGATAAACTCACTCCAAAATCGGACAAGTGCATGTTCGTGGGATATCCAAAGGAAACTTTAGGATATTACTTTTACCACCGGTCAGAGGGCAAAGTGTTTGTCGCCCGGAACGGTGTGTTCTTAGAGAAAGAGTTTCTCAAAAGAGAGAAAAATAAACAAAAGGTGTATCTTGAAGAAGTTCAGGATGAGCCAGTGGGACAAGATTCAACAAGTGATGCTAATGTAGCAGAACAAGTTGAGACGTCTATGGCAAGAGAATCACCACCACAACCACGAAGGTTAGCAAGGCTTCGCGAGGCACGAGGAGAAGTGCTATTGTTGGGCAATGGGGAAGTGTTGTTGTTAGACAACGACGAACCTGCAACATATTCAGAAGCGATGATGGACCCAGATTCCGAGAAATGGCATGTCGCCATGAGATCCGAGATAGATTCCATGGGAGAAAATCAAGTTTGGAACTTGGTTGACCCGCCTGATGGTGTTAGACCTATAGAATGCAAATGGATCTATAAGAAGAAGAAAGGCATGGATGGAAATGTTCACATCTATAAGGCTCGACTTGTTGCAAAGGGTTTTCGACAAGTTCAAGGAGTTGACTATGACGAGACATTCTCGCCAGTAGCGATGCTTAAATCTATTCGGATCATTCTAGCTATTGCCGCATATTTCGATTATGAGATTTGGCAGATGGATGTCAAAACAGCTTTCCTTAATGGAAACCTAGATGAGGACGTGTATATGATACAGCCCGAGGGTTTTGTCGATCCGATCAATGCTGGAAAGATATGCAAACTTCAGAAATCCATTTATGGGTTGAAGCAAGCATCTCGGAGTTGGAACATTCGTTTTGATGAAGTGATCAAAGGGCTTGGTTTTCATCAGAATGAAGAAGAAGCTTGTGTTTACAAGAAGGAAAGTGGGAGCGCTGTTGTATTTCTGATCTTGTATGTGGATGACATATTATTGATTGGGAATGACATTCCTATGCTGGAGTCCGTCAAGGCTTCACTGAAAAAGAGTTTTTCTATGAAGGACTTAGGGGAAGCAGCATATATTTTGGGCATAAGGATCTATAGAGATAGGTCGAAGAGGCTTATAGGATTAAGTCAAGATACGTACATTGACAAGGTTTTGAAACGGTTCAACATGGAACAGTCCAAGAAAGGGTTCATACCTATGTCACATGGTAAACACCTTAGCCAGATGCAATGTCCTGCAACGGCTAATGAGCGGGAGCGCATGAGTAAGGTACCATATGCCTCAGCAATTGGTTCAATCATGTATGCCATGATAAGTACACGCCCAGATGTTTCATACGCTATAAGTGCTACGAGTAGATACCAGGCTGATCCAGGTGAGGATCACTGGACAGCGGTAAAAGGCATTCTTAAGTACTTAAGAAGGACTAAAGATATGTTCCTGGTATATGGGGGTAAGGAGGAGCTCGTTGTAATTGGTTACACCGATGCTAGCTTCCAAACTGACCCAGACGAGTTAAAATCGCAATCAGGTTTTGTGTTCACAATAAATGGTGGTGCTGTTAGTTGGAAGAGTTCCAAACAGGAGACTGTGACTGATTCTACAGCAGAAGCCGAGTACATTGCAGCTTCTGAATCTGCGAAGGAAGGTGTTTGGATAAGAAAGTTCCTCATCGAGCTTGGTGTGTTTCCTAATGCATCTAGCCCATTGAACCTCTACTGTGACAACAATGGGGCTATTGCGCAAGCTAAGGAGCCAAGGAACCACCAGAAAAACAAACACGTACTGCGGAAGTTTCACCTCATACGGGAATTCATTAGGCGGGGTGAGATAAAGATATGCAAAATACATACAGATTTGAATGTTGCTGATCCTTTGACAAAACCTCTTCCACATCCTAAGCATGAGGCACACGTGAGATCTATGGGTATTAGATATCTTCTAGATTAACTCTAGTGCAAGTGGGAGACTGTTAGAAATATGCCCTAGAGATAATCATAGAGATGAGCATATTTCTTTGTATCCATGATATATATATTGCTTAATTGAATATCCATGGAAGGCACCTTGTATTGATTAGCAATTATGTGAATTGTTTGTGAGATTCTTTACTTATATGGTTATTCTAAATGATGTCCCTAGTCAGAGTCGATGACTAGCACATGTATTAGTTGATGACTACATTTCACAAGTCATGAACATGGAGATGTTAAACTAATAATGTGGGCGCATGTATGACATGTGGCTGGACCGACCCAATGTGAGATATTGTAATATAGTTCTCTTCTTGCAACATGAATACTGTATCCTTAGACCTGAGATTGTCGCATGTTCTCAAGATGTGAATTGACTTACTTAGGGACTATCAAACGCTATCCCGTAACTGGGTAGTTATAAAGGTAGTTTTGGGTTTGTCAGGAAGCATGCTACGAGGCATGGTCAGTCAAGATGGAATTTGTCCCTCTCTTTGTGAGAGAGATATCTCTGGGCCCCTCGAGTGATTGGATCAAGAAATGCATGGCCGTGCTAGGGTTAAGAGTTAACCATTGAAAGGATTCCAATTCACAGTATCGAGAAAGAGAGGTCAGCTTGGAGCCAGACCAAATATCGTGAGACAAAGGGAACAGCATGTACGTAATGTCGCAATGGTTCGTCTGATATGATCTTTACGTACACATAGGAGTTGACATGTCTTGCTAGAGGCCGCTGTCAATTATTGGGCCAAGTAAGAGTACTCGGGCTATGTCTATTTGTACGTGAACCTATAGGGTCACACACTTAAGGGGAAGGAAGCCTAATTCGGATTAGATCCGAATTTAGACTGGGCTTTAGGGTTAATGATGGGCCTCGGCGTCAGAAGCCCACCATAACGCCTATATAATGAGGGGCGGGGGCGCGGTTAAGGATAACCTAATTCGCCACCTGCAAACTAGCAGCCGCCGCTCGCCTCTCGCCCTCGCCAAGCCGCCGTCGCGAACCTAGCAGTTCGGTACGCGGCGCTTCCTCCCTGTACGTGCGGATACCTCGGAGGTGCTGCATCTGGAGCACTTGGACGAACCGTGCGAGGACGTGAAGAACGCCGGCGACTACACGACACTGCTTGACGCGTTCGTCTACATCGAGACGTCTTCCGCTGCTCTGCGCGTCTAGTGGTAATTCCATGACCTATAACCGCAGTAGTTCTTGGTATTATGGGGATGAAAATTTTGTTTTGCGCTAGCGTAGCCTCCCCGTAATCCTACACGTACATGGTTCGCATTCGGTTTACCTTCAAAACCGGGTGTGACACAGACCCCTATTCCAGTCATACGAACTCCGGTGACTGTGATTTTCCTTCCAGTGGGAACTTCCCATCTGGTCACCCATCTTAGGTTTCTCCAAGTTGAGCATGCTTAACTTTGAGATTCCTTCGAACCAGGCTTCCAAACTCAGATTCCAATAATTCTTGTTTCTAAATTCTTATCGAACTATTCCCTATCCAACCATGTCATCCCTTAAGCATGGTTCATATTCCAGAAAACTCCCAAAATACTCTTGTCCCATATTCTACCTATAACTCTCCTGTTCATATTAAGTCAGACGATTCATTCGTCACTATTCTCACCAATAGTAAACTTCACTGTGCTACACCACATACACCTAGCTATAAATACACCCAGCTACCCTCTCCCTCTCCACACACACTCAACACCCTCAACCAAGGCAAACACCCCACCCACTCAGTTACTCCGCTCTGCCGGCTACACCCATAGTGTCGCTTCGCCTCCAGTCCAACCTCCGGGTAAGCACCTCCGCTCCACCACCAGTAATATCACAACACCACATGACACAGATTCTACTCAAGACTCTACCCATCCATATATCGCTATTCTGACCACTATACTAAATATCTGTTGATATACTTGTTGGTTTGTATGTTTGCTTATTCATGTTGCATAGTTATCGGAGCGTTCGTGCCATCTCGTGGAGGCCAGATCTGCAAGTCTACGCCAGGCAGTGGAGCTAGAAGCCAGTTCTGCGAGCTCCCCTTCCCCCTTCGCCGGATAAGCACGACAAGCTCACTGGATCCCTTTGATGCATAAATTACCTATGATTTTTCAACCACAACCCTTAGCCTCTTATTTTATGTATGATATGATTTTGAGACAAGTTATTATGGCCACCCAGCCGCTTGCCGCAATCAATCCCTGATATATTTGTTACAAATGATTTGAGGAAAGGTGTGAGTTTTCAAAAGAAAATGCTTTTCAAAATGTGTATGATGAAGGGTTTTCACCCTTGTCACCTTTGAGTAGGGATGATCAGGGACTCCCTGGTTTAGGGGAGGGCCTAAGGTGATGGCTCAGCTGGTTTAGGTGTGAGCAGAAGGATTGTCCCCTCATATAAGGACCAGTTTGTCATCCTTCACTACCTGTACTCATGATAAGTACAACCACTCGAGACTGTGTGGGCAGTCACTCAATCTGAACTCGCACGGTCCAACCCCAAGGTTATGAAGGCTGGGGAGCACCGGGAGGATAAGGAGGGGGAATGTTTTGTCTGGTTTGGGCATGGCGGTGGACTGACTCCTTCCGGTATAACCGTTAAGGTTAGGACGTGCGAGGAAAGAAAGAGATTCGGATTCGGATATCATTGGCCATGAGATCGTAGAGCCAGACTAGTGGGTAAAGTGTACACCTCTGCGCAGAGTTTGAAAACCTATTCAAATAGTCTGTGTCCACAGGAATGGACGAGTCTGGTGTGGTTTGACAATTAATGTTTTGTTTTTTAAAAAAAGGGTGCGTTTGAGAAAAGTGGTTTTTAAAAGGTCCGGCGGTTGAGCCGTGAGCTATGGTGGACGGGAAGTCCAGTAGCTATTTTTGAAAATGAAAACCAGTGGGAAAGTGCTGAGATACCTGGATGGTTTAGTGTAGGGGATTTTGTTCTAATACTTAAAAACTTCCTGCTCCTTTGGGAGAGGATGCGCTTTGCAAAATACAAAATGTTTTTCAAAACAACCCTGCATAAAATAATGTTGTTTCTGCAAAATATTCTGAGCTCCACATATTCCATGCATTATATCTGATTTCCCCATTCCGCGGGTGAAGGTGGGCTGCTGAGTACGTTTGTACTCACCCTTGCTTATTTGTTGTTTTTCAGAAAAAGGAGATCGGGTAAGAGTTATGACTGTTCCCAACCTTGCCTGTGGCTGTTGGACCTTTGAATTGCTTCGCTGTGTATATCGGGCTGCTTCAGCCCCACTCTGATGATATGTCCCGAGTTGTGGACCAACTCTTAAAGTTGATCGCCACCTTTAAAGGGTTGTCTCGTTTAGGTAGATCTGGAATCATTTGTTGTATAAAAGTGTTTACTAGCCTCCTGGGACTAGTAATTGTATCACATTTGAGTCCTAAAGGATCTGGGGCGCTTCAGGTGGTATCAGAGCTGTTAGGTTGGCCACAGGACGTAACCCTTAGCCTGATCCAAAAGTTTTTGAGTCAAAACTATTTTCTTAAAAAAAATTCTTGCTCTCATCCCTTCGTTTCAAAAATGCTTCCCCCCTTTCCTTCTCTTAGAAGTCAGATGGAGGTCTGTTGCCAAACCAGCTTTTGCCAGAATGAAGATGGTTTCCCCAAGTTACTGAGAGCATGCACAGTCCGCCTCGGAATCAGGAGCCAACCAGAGTATGATGGTCGTGAATTCGTCGAGCATGGCACAGAGAAGTGTGTCGTGACTGTATACATTGGATCCAGTCTGCACCATGTGGAATGGAGTGTCAATGCTACGGGGCACAGATTCAAAGACACCTACCAAGTCGTCGCTCGCAAGGCATTGAGGGTCCTATGTCAGATCTATGAAGAAGAAGTGGCCGACACACCGCTCAGATTCTTTCTGCCCTTTCAGAGAGACCGTCCAGTTTGGATGGCCAGGATGCGTGCATTGGAAGGGAAGCAGCTGCTTGAGGATGACCCCACAGTCGTGTACCTCACTGCATACCTGCTCACCCTGGATGCATAGTATGATTTCTTGGCTCGGCACCACTGTCAGATGATTGCCCGAGCAGAAGATGCAGAGAAGCACAACCGTAAGCTCCATGTGGATCTCACCACAGCTCAAGCCCGTGTAGCTGCCTTGGAAAGTCGTGAAATCATTGCTGTTGAAGCCCTGAAGCAAGCCAAGGATGAGCACATCCAGAAGTTGATGGAGGCCTACCTGGTCACCCACAGCCAATGTAGAGCCCTGAGGATCCAAGAGCCCGCTTCATCCAACCTAGTTCAACCCATGAGAGCTGAAGATCCCCAGATTCTTGAAGGTCACCCGGTCTCTATCAGAGGAGAGAAGAAGGCTTGGGAACTCCCGGAAGGAGCCATAGTCTTGGAAGGAATTCCAGTCTTCCCTCAGGCTATGGATAAGCAAGAGCGCCCTGAATCCTCCCAAGATCCCCCGCCAGAGTTGTTTGAGCCCCTCACCATGAAGAAGATTACAGCACCATCCCTTGAAGTCAAGGAAGAAGCTGCAAGCACCCCGCCAGCACCGCCGCCCTCTGAGGAACTACAAGAGCCAGTCCAGCTTGAAGAAGAGTTCGACCCCGTGCTGCCATCTTAGTCGTCGCCAGAAAAAGTCATCAACATCAACTCCCTCTTGACCCATCCAGGAGATGTCTCAGATTGAAGTTGTGTGCAAGCCTCGCCAGAAGAGAAGTTACCTGGTCTAAAGTTAGTTATGCCTAGTCCTCTGCATGCATTGGGTAGTGAAGTTTTTCTTCACTATGGCCAGAGCCCTGCATGTATGAGAGGTAATTGTGTAGACTCGTGTTTTGCAAAACTCAAAATTGTGTGGCCCCCTAGGGCATTTCAAAATGAATTTCGCTTGATGTTTTCTTCCCTTTTGAGTGCATATGTGATGCTTTAACGTTAGTGCTCATAAGTTGCATTTAGCATAGTTCTCAATTCAGGAGCCAGGCAATAGTAGTTATGCTTAGCCCTTGAATCTGAGTAGTCCGTGCTTTGGAAAACTCTATTCTTCCCTTATTCAAAACATTTGATTTATTTGTGCTTATCATTGTTGAGCTTGTGTGTTTTCTTTATTTTTAAGAAAGGTTTTCTCTAAAAACATAGATAACAAATTAGAGCTAATCCTCACCTTATGCTTCCATTCTCCCCTTAACCCATCTCAAGAGAAAAGCACCTTACCCAAGAAGATACCGAGAAGCTTACCCTTGAAGCCTGGAATAAGATACAGAAGAAACCAGTCCAGTCGCTCAATCAAAAGGACCGACCGTGAGAATCAAAGCACTGCCCCAGAGTCAAAGTAAACAGAAAAAGAGGATAGAAGGAGTTATTACCATACAGAGAGGCAAAGATTCTTGGAACCAAAGTCCACAAACATCAGGGTCATCGACCCCACCACCCACCTGTCCCCCGCACGCGTGCCCTGCCTCCAACCACCGCCCCACTCCCCCTTGCAGCGCACTACCGCCCCACACCCCCCTTTGCAGCGCACCCACCGCCGCCATTACCGCCAGCAACACCGTCCCCCCTCCCCTTGTCGTGTTTGCTACCATGTGTCACCTGCTCCATCACCACCCCCTCTGCACCCGAGCACCACCATCAGTACCGCTCGCCTATAAACCCCCCACCAGCTCCCTCAACTCCCATCTCGCTCAAAGCAAAGCACACTCCAGATAAATCCCCTCTGCCAAATCGCAAGCAACTCCATTTTCCACTCCCTCGCCCCTAAGATCACAATGCTTGGTGATTCTTGGGTTGAAGACTGTTGTACATGGTTCATAGTCTTTGGTTTCCTCCTCTGTATGATGGTAATACTCTTTGATAGAATCCTCCAGTGGGAAGAGCAAAGAGAAAGAAAGGGGCAGTGAAAAGAAGATAGTGAAGAGAAGATGAGAAGAAGGTTGTCCCAGAATCAACCCTGTGTCAAGCATTTCTCCGCAGCCTGCTCAAGCAGCAACAGCAGAAGAAGGCCCCGTAACACCCGTGTTATGAGGTACTTCAAGGAATTAAAATCCCCAAGATTCAAGAGTTCTACCCTCATTCTTTTTAAGTGGGGTAGTGTTCCAGGAAGGTTCCTGCTATGGAGAAAGAAAAAGAAGAAGAAGAGATGTTCATGCAGCAAGCTTGTGGAGGACCAGATCATTGAAGCATATAAGTTTCTGGATGAGAAGTGGTCACCCAAGTTCCGTTGATGAAGCACTAGAAGACCAATCAAGGAAGGAATCCATGTGGGGGTTTACAAGAGGAAGATTTGTGTGTTGGCATCAATGCCAAGCGAAACCTAGAAGCCTAAAGATGATCTTTGAGTAGCCAGACTCAGCGTTTGCAATCAGCAGTCGGATGCTCCTCAAAGGCCAGATTTTATTGAAGTTCCATCTCCTCGAAGAGTCTGCAAAGTGAAGATATGTAGCTGAAGTAAAGCTATACCCATAACCCTTCTAAGCCGAATCTCGAGGACGAGATTCATTTTAAGTGGGGTAGATTTGTAGCATCCCAAAAATTCAAATCTTGGAATTTTCTCAAACTCGCTCTAAATTCAAAATGAATTTCAAATTTCATGTCAAAATGTTTGTTTGCGAGTTGATATCAACAAATAAAATATAGTGGTCTATATTTCTCCAAAATCCTCCTCAAAATATCCTACAAATACTTCCCCAGTGATCCCCCTCAAATTCTTTCCAGAAATACTGCCCAGATATTTCCCTAGTAACCCCCTAAATTTCTTTCTAGAAATATTGCCCAAATATTCCACCAATATATCTCCAAGTATTTTCTTCCTGAGAAATACCTTCAGAATCATTTTTCAAGTTCCTACAAATATTTTTTTCATAACTTTCCTCATGCTCATACGTATACGTATGCCTCCAGTGTCATACGGTGAGCTCTACAAGCTAATCTCACTTATACAAGACAAATACATGCTAATCTCCCACTAATCCTTTCATCCTCCCACTAATCCTCTCATCCCTCCCCCTAATCCCCCACCATGGCTATAAATAGAGGGGCAAGGGCCTCCTCTCATCCCACCCCAAGCCATTTCATGGCAACTCTCTCCCCCCACACACACACCGACTCCATGTTCCACACAAGCACACACTAGCACAAGGATCGTTCGGTCGTTCTTCGATCGTTCGTCCCCCTGTTCTTAGTTTGTTCGTTCGTTCGTTCGTCCGATCGTTCGATCGTTCGTCCGATCGTTCATGGTTCGTTCGTCCGTTCGTCCGATCGTTCGATCGTTCGTCCGTTCGTTCGCCCAAATAATCTTTGTCCTGTCGTTATGCTGCCGAAATTCCGATCGTTCGTTCATTCGATCATTTGATCGTTCATCATTCATTCATAGTTCCTATTCATCGTTCATCGTTCGTTCATAGTTCCTATTCGATCGTTCATCGTTCGTTCATAGTTCCTATTCATCGTTCATCGTTCGTTCATAGTCACTATTCATCGTTCATCATTCGTCATATGACTATTCATTGTCACTATTCACCATTACTATTCATTATTACTATTTGCCATCGTTACTATTCATCATCGTTACTATTCATTGTTACTATTCATCATTCATCCGATCACCCCCAAATTTCATCTACTCATCCATCATGCTGTCCAGTCCACCTAAGACCAGCCAGACCCCTATTCCAGTCATACGAACTCCGGTGACTGTGATTTTCCTTCCAGTGGGAACTTCTCATCTGGTCACCCATCTTAGGTTTCTCCAAGTTGAGCATGCTTAAATTTGAGATTCCTTCGAACCAGGCTTACAAACTCAGATTCCAATAATTCTTGTTTCTAAATTCTTATCAAACTATTCCCTATCCAACCATGTCATCCCTTAAGCATGGTTCATATTCCAGAAAACTCCCAAAATACTCTTGTCCCATATTCTGCCTATAACTCTCCTGTTCATATTAAGTCAGACGATTCATTCGTCACTATTCTTACCAACAGTGAACTTCACTATGCTACACCACATACACCCAGCTATAAATACACCCAGCTACCCTCTCCCTCTCCACACACACTCAACACCCTCAGCCAAGGCAAACACCCCACCCACTCAGTTACTCCGCTCTGTCGGCTACACGCATAGTGCCGCTTCGCCTCTAGTCCACCCTCCGGGTAAGCACCTCCGCTCCACCACCAGTAATATCACAACACCACATGACACAGATTCTACTCAAGACTCTACCCATCCATATATCGCTATTCTGACCACTATACTAAATATTTGTTGATATACTCGCTGGTTTGTATATTTGCTTATTCATGTTGCATAGTTATCGGAACGTTCGTGCCATCTCGTGGAGGCCAGATCTGCAAGTCTACGCCAGGCAGTGGAGCTAGAAGCCAGTTCCGCGAGCTCCCCTTCCCCCTTCGCCGGATAAGAACGACAAGCTCACTGGATCCCTTTGATGCATAAATTACCTATGATTTTTCAACCACAACCCTCAGCCTGTTATTTTATGCATGATATGATTTTGAGACAAGTTATTATGGCCACCCAGCCACTTGCCACAATCAATCCCTGATATATTTGTTACAAATGATTTGAGGAAAGGTGTGAGTTTTCAAAAGAAAATGCTTTTCAAAATGTGTATGATGAAGGGTTTTCACCCTTGTCACCTTTGAGTACGGATGATCAGGGACTCCCTGGTTTAGGGGAGGGCCTAAGGTGATGGCTCAGCTGGTTTAGGTGTGAGCAGAAGGATTGTCCCCTCATATAAGGACCGGTTTGTCATCCTTCACTACCTGTACTCATGATAAGTACAACCACTCGAGACTATGTGGGCTGTCACTCAATCTGAACTCGTACGGTCCAACCCCAGGGTTATGAAGGCTGGGGAGCACCGGGAGGATAAGGAGGGGGAATGTTTTGTCTGGTTTGGGCATGGCGGTGGCCTGACTCCATCCGGTATAACCATTAAGGTTAGGACGTGCGAGGAAAGAAAGAGATTCGGATTTGGATCTCATTGGCCATGAGATCGTAGAGCCGGACTAGTGGGTAAAGTGTATACCTCTGCGGAGAGTTTGAAAACCTATTCGAATAGTCTGTGTCCACAGGAATGGACGAGTCTAGTGTGGTACGACAATTAATGTTTTGTTTTTTAAAAAAAAGGTGTGTTTGAGAAAAGTGGTTTTTAAAAGGTCCGGTGGTTGAGCCGTGAGCTATGGTGGACGGGAAGTCCAGTAGCTGTTTTTGAAAATGAAAACCAGTGGGAAACTACTGAGATACCTGGATGGTTTAGTCCAGGGTATTTTGTTCTAATACTGAAAAACTTCCTGCTCCTTTGGGAGAGGATGCGCTTTGCAAAATACAAAATGTTTTTCAAAACAACCCTGCATAAAATATTGTTGTTTCTGCAAAATATCCTGAGCTCCACATATTCCATGCATTATATCTGATTTCCCCATTCCGCGGGTGAAGGTGGGCTGCTGAGTACATTTGTACTCACCCTTGCTTATTTGTTGTTTTTCAGAAAAAGGAGACCGGGTAAGAGTTATGACTGTTCCCAACCTTGCCTGTGGCTGTTGGACCTCTGAATTGCTTCGCTGCATATATCGGGCTACTTCAGCCCCACTCAGATGATATGTACCGAGTTGTGGACCAACTCTTAAAGTTGATCGCCACCTTTATAGGTTTGTCTCGTTTAGGTAGATCTGGAATCATATGTTGTATAAATGTGTTTACTAGCCTCCTGGGACTAGTAATTGTATCACATTTGAGTCCCAGAGGATCTGGGGCGCTTCACCGGTTGGTGGAACGCACCTGCCCTAAATCCTAAGATGAGGAGGGGGCCTAAGCGTTTTGCCTGTCTGCTAGATGGTGGATGAAAACTCGAGAGCACACAAGAGTTTAGAGTGGTTCAGGCCGTCGGAGCGTAAAACCCTACTTCACTGTGTGTATGTAGTATTGAGAATGTCTGAGTGCTTGTGAGCGTGTCTAAGAGTCTGGAGAACTTGGGTCTGCCTTGTAACGTTGTGTGTCTTCCCTTTTATAGCTCAAGGGAGGCACATACAAGGATGCTGAGCCCCCACATGTGGGCCTAGGAGTATAATGGAAGGAATATATCATTGGAGTAACTAATGCAGGTGACGCATGTGCAATCTTCAGGCCCATGTTGTCCGCAGCTCGTGCAGTATTGATATGCGGCGGCAACTTCCTTGGTAACGTGCGAGTAATGATGGGCATAGTGCACGCGGCAGTACGGGCGTGCCACCTGCCAATGGAATGAACAGGCATGCCGCTTGCGGAATGGACAGGTCGCCGCCTGACAGCAGAATGGACAGGTCATCGCCTAACAGCAAAATGGACAGGTCTTAATAAATGTTGAGGCGGCACACCGCCTGCCAGTGGAATGGACAGGCAGCGTGCTTCATCCGCAATAAATGCAGAGGTCGCGTAACCCGGAGGCCTTACGTCAGGCTTCACCCGTTGGCTTACGTCACGCGCAGTAGGCCACGTGGCAGCATCGGGTCTCCACCTAGGCGGGGAGCAGAAGCGTACATGGACAGGTCCACACCAGACTAGGTCTAGACACGTGTCTGTACCGGACCCCCGACTGGGTTCTGTTCAAGGCCAATGTATGTTTTGTCCTTGGGACCTTGGGACCCCATTGTGGGCGGCCCGAACCCCATACGGGAGGGGTCCGGATCCTATTCTAGGGGTTCGGCTTGCACACGTGACGGTCTAGGACCAACCTTGGAGGTCCGGACTGCATATCCAGGGATCCGGCGCTCTCCCATGGGGTCTAGACTTATTGTTGATGCCTTGGAGTATATCACCTTCTCTGGACACGTGGCGGCTCCAGACCCGCCCATGTGGTGGAGTCGGGCACTGCTGTGGACCTAGAGTAGTCGCCCGAGACTGGGGCGAGTTGTGGCTTGGTCCCACACACAACACTTCTACCACGCGACTAAGGGATAGTCGCGTGGGTTCTGCATCTTTGTACAGTAGCAGGGGGTACCCTAGTTTCAGGGTACTGATAGTGGCCCCTAGGCCCACCTCAGGGGAGGATGCGAGCCTGCAGGTGGGGCCAAAGCTTGTACTTCGCGTCATGTAACATCCCAAAATTCTAAACCAGGTTTGAAACCCTAATCCCCCTTCTTCTCATCTTCTATCCCAAAACTCCCTTAGATTTTTTTTCCATCATATGCATACACTTTGTTTGATCACAAGCACTTAGAATTTATTTTCCAACACCTAGATTATCCACTAAATAATTTTGTTCAAAAAGAAAAGAAACAAAAATGAAATGAGCTATAGAAAATAAAAAGAAAAAGAGCTCTCCCCCCTGCTGGGCCAATTCTGGCTCATGTCGCGGCCGCCTCTCCTCCCCCGCGCCCGCGCATCCTCCCCCCTCGGCCCATTAGCCGGCCCACTCGCGCGCGAAGCCGCCCGCACGTTTCCCCCGCTCCCTCTCGCTGACAAGCCAGCCCCACCTGCCAGCCCCTCTCGCTCGCATGCTCCCTCTCACAGACAGACCGGCCCCCCCGGTCAGCCGCGTCGTCTTCCTCGCGTACGAAGCTCTGCCGTCCCCTCACCGCCGTCCCCTCTATCACCGTCCCCTCGCCGCACAGGAAGAGTTCGACACCGCCCCGTCCTCCCCCGCTTGACCAACGTCCTTGCCTAGTACCGCCCCGCCGTGGAGTCTCATCGGCGCCGCTGTGCGGCATTAATGTCGACGCTATGCACCTCACCGGCGTTCGCCGAGCTCCGCCGCTCCCCTCCCCTCGGGCGCCTATAAAAAGGTCGCCCCGGGCACCTCCTTCCCCGCACCGGCCTCGGCCACTACCTTCCTCCCCTCGCCTGAGCACAATTCGTGGAGCATCACCGTCTTCCCCCTCTCCGGTGAGTCCCCCCCTCCTCTCTCTCCCTCTCCGTTGCTCCAGCAAGCAATTAAGTGAACCAAGCAGCTCCCTCTCAAAGCTGCGAACCCAAAACACCACTTCACCGCCCCAGTCCCTCACCCAAAGCCCACTGGCGGCGATCCCCGCCGCGGAGCTCCGCCACCTCCCCGCGGGCAGCCCCCTCCCAACCCCCTCTAGCCAAATTAAGCCTACCCCTAGGATCGCCAGCCCCTGCCCGTGCTAATCCACCTCCCCGTGGACCAAGAACCGGGCCACCGGCGGCAAGCCGCCGTCGAGCCCACCGGCGGCCGATTTTTCCCCCGCTCGGCCGGTTCGCCCGCGCCGTCAGACCACGACACCGTTCTCCCCCTTCGCTCTCACTGACGGGTGGGCCCGCAGCGACGCCGTCGCCCCCGCGCGCCCGCGCCGTCTTCCTCGCCCGTGGGCCGCAGCTGGGCCGCAAGCGCGCCCGCGCGCGCGGTCGCGTTCGGGTGGGCCAAAAACCTCCCCTCGGCCCATCAGAGTGGAGATCCCTTTTCTTTTTCTTTTCTTCACCTTTTTTCTCATTTAATTAGTTTTCTTTAATATTTTATGCACCAAAAATTATCCAAATAATTTCTAAAAATCTTAAGTAATAATAATGTTGGTAAATGACACACTACAATTAGTAGACTACTGTTGATGTATTGTTTATTGACTATTTTTATAGAGGAAGCGGGGACCGCGGATCCGGAACCCGTAGCCCTGGAGGAAGGGCCGGAGCCCGATCTCCCGGAAGTAGATCTTTTGTGCCAGGAAAGCTTCGACGAAGGCAAGTCCATCCTTCCCTTGACGCATGAATTACCTATTCTCTCAGAAAGGGAATTAGGCTTACACCTAGTTCCTAAATAATTTTGGTGGTTGAATTGCCCAACACAAATATTGAACTAGTTTGCTCTAGTGTGTAAGTTATACAGGTGCAAAAGGTTCACACATAGCCAATAAAAAGACCAAGTATTGGGTTCAAATAAAGGAGCAGGGGTCAACCGAAGGCACCTCTGGTCTGGTGCACCGGACTGTCCGGTGTGCCACCGGACATGTCCGGTGCACCAGAGGATTCCAACTCCGAACTCTTCACTCTCGGGAATTTCCAAAGGCCACTCCGCTATAATTCACCGGACTGTCCGGTGTACACCGGACATGTCCGGTGCTCCAAGGAAGAGCGGCCTCAGGAACTCGCCAGCCTCGGGTTTTCACTTCGGCTGCTCCGCTAAAATTCACCGGACTGTCCGGTGTACACCGGACTGTCCGGTGTAACAGCGGGGCAACGACTATATCGGCGCCAACGGCTACCTGCAGCGCATTTATTGCACGCCAGCGCGCAGAGGTCAGGCACGCGGGAGCAGGCGCACCGGACATTCTACAGTACCTGTCCGGTGCGCCACCGGACATCCAGGCGGGCCCAGAAGACAGAGCTCCAACGGTCAACCCATTGGCTTTTTGGTGACGTGGCTGTCGCACCGGACATGTCCGGTGTGCACCGGACTGTCCGGTGCGCCATCGAACAAACAGCTCCACCAAATGGCTAGTTTGGTGGTTGGGGTTATAAATACCCCCAACCAACCACCATTCATTGCATCCAAGTTTTCCACTTCTCAACTACTTACAAGAGCTCTAGCATTCAATTGTAGACACACCCAAGAGATCAAATCCTCTCCAAATTCCACACAACGCCCTAGTGATTAGAGAGAGTGATTTGCTTGTGTTCTTTCGAGCTCTTGCGCTTGGATTGCTTTCTTCTTTCTTGATTCTTTCTTGTGATCAAACACTCACTTGTAATTGAGGCAAGAGACACCAATCGTGTGGTGGTCCTTGCGGGAACTTTGTGTTCCAAGTGATTGAGAAGAGAAAGCTCACTCGGTCCGAGGGACCGTTTGAGAGAGGGTAAGGGTTGAAAGAGACCCGGCCTTTGTGGCCTCCTCAACGGGGAGTAGGTTTGAGAGAATCGAACCTCGGTAAAACAAATCCGCGTGTCTCACTTCATTATTCGCTTGCGATTTGTTTTGCACCCTCTCTCGCGGACTCTATTATATTTCTAACGCTAACCCGGCTTGTAGTTGTGATTATTTTTGAGAATTTCAGTTTCGCCCTATTCACCCCCCCCCCCCCTCTAGGCGACTTTCAATTGGTATCAGAGCCGGTGCTTCATTAGAGCCTAACCGCTCGAAGTGATGTCGGGAGATCACACCAAGAGGGAGATGGAGACCGGCGACAAGCCCACTACAAGCCATGGGAGCACTTCATCGGAAGAGTCCCGCACCAAGAGGAAGGAGAAGAAAAAGGTCTCCTCCAAAGGGAAGGAGAAAAGATCTTCTTCACACCACGAAGAGAAGAAGAAGGACTCCTCCAAAGGGAAGGAGAAAATATCTTCTTCAAATCACAAAGAGAAGAAGGAAAAATCCTCTTCCCACAAGCCGCATCGGAGTGGGGACAAGAAGAAGAAGATGAGGAAGGTGGTCTACTACGAGACCGATTCTTCATCGACATCCACCTCCGGCTCCGACGCGGCATCCATCACTTCTAAGCGCCAAGAGCGTAAGAAGTATAGTAAGATCCCCCTACGCTACCCTCGCATTCCTAAACATACACCTTTACTTTCCGTCCCATTAGGCAAACCACCAACGTTTGATGGTGAAGATTATGCTATGTGGAGTGATTTAATGCGATTTCATCTAACCTCACTCCACAAAAGTATATGGGATGTTGTTGAGTATGGTGTACAGGTACCATCCGTAGGGGATGAAGACTATGATGAGGACGAGGTGGCCCAAATCGAGCACTTCAACTCTCAAGCTACAACCATACTCCTTGCTTCTCTAAGTAAGGAGGAATATAACAAGGTGCAAGGGTTGAAGAGCGCGAAGGAGATTTGGGACCTACTCAAGACCGCACATGAGGGTGATGAACTCACCAAGATCACCAAGCGGGAAACGATCGAGGGGGAGCTCGGTCGCTTTCGTCTTCGCCAAGGGGAGGAGCCTCAAGATATGTACAACCAGCTCAAGACCTTGGTGAACCAAGTGCGCAACCTTGGGAGCAAGAAGTGGGACGACCACGAGGTGGTTAAGGTTATTCTAAGATCTCTCATTTTCCTTAACCCCACACAAGTTCAATTAATTCGTGGCAACCCAAGATATACTCAAATGACCCCCGAGGAAGTTATCGGGAATTTTGTGAGCTTTGAATGTATGATCAAGGGCTCAAGGAAGATCAACGAGCTTGATGATCCCTCCACGTCCGAAGCACAACCGGTGGCATTTAAGGCGACGGAGGAGAAGAAGGAGGAGTCTACACCAAGTAGACAACCAATTGACGCCTCCAAGCTCGACAATGAGGAGATGGCTTTAATCATCAAAAGCTTTCGCCAAATCCTCAAGCAACGGAAGGGGAAAGACTACAAATCCCGTTCCAAGAAGGTTTGCTACAAGTGTGGTAAGCCCGGTCACTTTATAGCTAAATGTCCATTATCAAGTGACAGTGACAGGGACAACGACAAGAAAGGCAAGAGAAGAGAAAAGAAGAGGTACCACAAGAAGAGGGGCGGTGATGCCCATGTGTGCCGCGAGTGGGACTCCGATGAGAGCTCCACCGAGTCCTCCTCCGACGAGGACGCCGCCAACATCGCCGTCACCAAGGGACTTCTCTTCCCCAACGTCGGCCACAAGTGCCTCATGGCTAAGGACGGCAAAAGGAAGAAGGTTAAATCTAAATCCTCCACAAAGTATGAATCCTCTAGTGATGATAATGCTAGTGATGAGGAGGATAACTTGCTTACCCTTTTTGCCAATCTTAACATGGAACAAAAGGAAAAATTAAATGAATTGATTAGTGCTATTCATGAAAAGGATGACCTTTTGGATTCCCAAGAGGATTTTCTAATTAAAGAAAACAAGAAACATGTTAAGGTTAAAAATGCTTATGCTCTAGAGGCAGAAAAATGTGAAAAATTGTCTAGTGAGCTAAGCACTTGCCATGAGACCATTAACAACCTTAGAAATGAAAATGCTAGATTAATTGCTAAGGTTGATTCTCATGTTTGTATTGATTCAACTTCCAATCCTAGAAATGATAATGTTGAATTACTTGCTAGGATTGATGAATTGAATGATTCTCTTGCTAGCCTTAGAATAGAAAATGAAAATTTGATTGCTAAGGCTAAAGATTTTGATATTTGCAAAACTACTATTTCCGACCTTAGAACTAAGAATGATATGTTGCATGCTAAGGTTGTAGAACTAAAATCTTGCAAATCCTCTACATCTAATGTTGAGCATGTTTCTATTTGTACTAGATGTAGAGATGTTGATATCAATGCTATTCATGATCACATGGCTTTAATTAAACAACAAAATGATCATATAGCAATATTAGATGCTAAGATTGCTGAGCATAACTTAGAAAATGAAAAGTTTAAATTTGCTAGAAGTATGCTCTATAATGGGAGACGCCCTAGCATCAAGGATGGCATTGGCTTCCAAAGGGGAGACAATGTCAAACTTAATGCCCCTCCTAAAAATTTGTATAACTTTGTTAAGGGCAAGGCTCCCATGCCTCAGGATAACGAGGGTTACATTTTGTACCCTGCCGGTTATCCCGAGAGCAAAATTAGGAGAATTCACTCTAGGAAGTCTCACTCTGGCCCTAACCATGCTTTTATGTATAAGGGTGAGACATCTAGCTCTAGGCAACCAACCCGTGCCAAGTTGCCTAGAAAGAAAACTCCTAATGCATCAAATGATCATGCTATTTCATTCAAAACTTTTGATGCATCATATGTGCTTACTAACAAATCCGGCAAGGTAGTTGCCAAGTTTGTTGGGGGCAAACACAAGGGCTCCAAGACTTGTGTTTGGGTACCCAAAGTTCTTGTTTCTAATGCCAAAGGACCCAAAACCGTTTGGGTACCTAAAGTCAAGAACTAAAATTGTTTTGCAGGTTTATGCATCCGGGGGCTCAAGTTGGATACTCGACAGCGGGTGCACAAACCATATGATAGGGGAGAAGAAAATGTTCTCCTCATATGAGAAAAACCAAGATCCCCAACGAGCTATCACATTCGAGGATGGAAATCAAGGTTTGGTCAAAGGATTGGGTAAAATTGCTATATCACCTGACCATACTATTTCCAATGTTTTTCTTGTAGATTCTTTAGATTACAATTTGCTTTCCGTATCCCAATTATGTCAAATGGGCTACAACTGTCTATTTACTGATGTAGGTGTTACTGTCTTTAGAAGAAGTGATGATTCAATAGCATTTAAGGGAGTGTTAGAGGGTCAGCTATACTTGGTAGATTTTGATAGAGCTGAACTCGACACTTGCTTGGTTGCTAAGACTAACTTGGGTTGGCTTTGGCACCGCCGACTAGCCCATGTTGGAATGAAGAATCTTCATAAGCTTCTAAAGGGGGAACACATTTTAGGACTAACCAATGTTCATTTTGAGAAAGACAGGATTTGTAGCGCATGCCAAGCCGGGAAGCAAGTTGGCACTCATCATCCACACAAAAACATCATGACTAGTGACAGGCCACTGGAGCTCCTACACATGGATTTATTCGGCCCGATTGCTTACATAAGTATCGGCGGGAGTAAGTACTGTCTAGTTATCGTGGATGATTATTCTCGCTTCACTTGGGTGTTCTTTTTGCAGGAAAAATCTCATACCCAAGAGACCTTAAAGGGATTCTTGAGACAGGCTCAAAATGAGTTCGGCTTAAGGATCAAGAAAATTAGAAGCGACAACGGGACGGAGTTCAAAAACTCACAAATAGAAGGCTTCCTTGAGGAGGAGGGCATCAAGCATGAGTTCTCTTCTCCCTACACTCCACAACAAAATGGTGTAGTGGAGAGGAAGAATCGAACTCTATTGGACATGGCAAGAACCATGCTTGATGAGTACAAGACACCGGATCGGTTTTGGGCCGAGGCGGTCAACACCGCCTGCTACACCATCAACCGGTTATATCTACACCGGATCCTCAAGAAGACATCCTATGAAGTCCTAACCGGTAAAAAGCCCAATATTTCATATTTTAGAGTTTTTGGTAGCAAATGCTTTATTCTTGTTAAGAGAGGTAGAAAATCTAAATTTGCTCCTAAAACTGTAGAAGGCTTTTTACTAGGATATGACTCAAACACAAGGGCATATAGAGTCTTTAACAAGTCCTCAGGACTTGTTGAAGTTTCTTGTGACGTTGTGTTTGATGAGACTAACGGCTCTCAAGTAGAGCAAGTTGATCTTGATGAGATAGGTGAAGAACAGGCTCCATGCATAGCGTTAAGGAACATGTCCATTGGGGATGTGTGCCCTAGGGAATCCGAAGAGCCTCCACATGCACAAGATCAACCATCCTCCTCCACGCAAGCATCTCCACCAATCCAAAGTGAGGACGAGGCTCAAGTTGATAAAGATGAAGAAGACAATGATGAGCCACCTCAAGACGACGGCAATGATCAAGGGGGAGACGCAAATGATGAAGACAAGGAGGATGAACAACCAAGGCCGCCACACCCAAGAGTCCACCAAGCAATCCAACGAGATCACCCCGTCGACACCATCCTCGGCGACATTCATAAGGGGGTAACCACTCGATCTCGTGTTGCACATTTTTGTGAGCATTACTCTTTTGTTTCCTCTATTGAGCCACACAGGGTAGAGGAAGCACTCCAAGATGCGGATTGGGTGATGGCGATGCAAGAGGAGCTCAACAACTTCACGAGGAACGAGGTATGGCATTTAGTTCCACGTCCTAACCAAAATGTTGTAGGAACCAAGTGGGTCTTCCGCAACAAGCAAGATGAGCATGGTGTGGTGACAAGGAACAAAGCTCGACTTGTGGCCAAGGGATACTCCCAAGTCGAAGGTTTGGATTTCGGTGAAACCTATGCACCCGTAGCTAGGCTTGAGTCCATTCGTATATTATTGGCCTATGCTACTTACCATTGCTTCAAGCTTTACCAAATGGACGTGAAGAGTGCCTTCCTCAATGGACCAATCAAGGAAGAAGTCTATGTTGAGCAACCTCCCGGCTTTGAAGATAGTAAGTACCCTAACCATGTCTATAGGCTCTCTAAGGCGCTTTATGGGCTCAAGCAAGCCCCAAGAGCATGGTATGAATGCCTTAGAGATTTCCTTATTGCAAATGGCTTCAAAGTCGGCAAGGCCGATCCTACTTTATTCACTAAAACTCTTGACAATGATTTGTTTGTATGCCAAATTTATGTTGATGATATCATATTTGGGTCTACTAACGAATCTACTTGTGAAGAATTTAGTAGGATCATGACACAAAAATTCGAGATGTCTATGATGAGGGAGTTGAAGTATTTTCTAGGATTCCAAGTCAAGCAACTCCAAGAGGGCACCTTCATTTGTCAAACTAAGTATACACAAGACATACTAACCAAGTTTGGAATGAAGGATGCCAAGCCCATCAAGACTCCCATGGGAACCAATGGGCATCTCAACCTCGACACGGGAGGTAAGTCCGTGGATCAAAAGGTATATCGGTCGATGATTGGTTCATTGCTTTATTTATGTGCATCTCGACCGGACATTATGCTTTCCGTTTGCATGTGTGCAAGATTCCAAGCCGACCCTAAGGAATCACACCTTACGGCCGTAAAACGAATCTTGAGATACTTGGCTTATACTCCTAAGTTTGGGCTTTGGTACCCTCGGGGATCCACATTTGATTTGATTGGTTATTCGGATGCCGATTGGGCGGGGTGTAAGATTAATAGGAAGAGCACATCGGGGACTTGCCAGTTCTTGGGAAGATCCTTGGTGTCTTGGGCTTCAAAGAAGCAAAATTCGGTCGCTCTTTCTACCGCCGAAGCCGAGTATATTGCCGCAGGCCATTGTTGCGTGCAATTGCTTTGGATGAGGCAAACCCTGCGGGACTATGGTTACAAACTAACCAAAGTTCCTCTTCTATGTGATAATGAGAGTGCAATCCGCATGGCGGATAATCCCGTTGAACATAGCCGCACTAAACACATAGCCATTCGGTATCATTTTCTTAGGGATCACCAACAAAAGGGGGATATCGAGATTTCATACATTAACACTAAAGATCAATTAGCCGATATCTTTTCCAAGCCTCTTGATGAATAATCTTTTACCAAACTTAGGCATGAGCTAAATATTCTTGATTCTAGGAATTTCTTTTGCTAATTTGCACACATAGCACACAAATATACCTTTGATCATATCTCTTTTATATATGCTATAACTAATGTGTTTTCAAGTGTATTTCAAACCAAGTCATAGGTATATTGAAAGGGAATTGGAGTCTTCGGCGAAGACAAAGGCTTCCACTCCACTCTACTACTCATCCTTCACCGTCACTCCGAGCATCTCTCCAACTTTGGTATAATCTTCACTCATTTATTTTATGACCAAAGGAGGAGAAAGTACTTCGTTGGGCTCTAATAATTCCGTTTTTGGCGATTCATGCCAAAGGGGGAGAAAATATGAGCCCAAAGCAAAAGGACCGCACCACCACCCAACTTTAAAAATTTGGAGATTTTCAATTGGTCAATTTCAAATTAATATCTTACTATGTTCAAAAGGGGGAGGAAGTAGTATTTCAAAAATGGTATATCAAAACCCTCTTGAACACTAAGAGGAGGATCTCATTTAGGGGGAGTTTTGTTTAGTCAAAGGAAAAGCATTTCAAACAAAAGGAGAAAATTTCAAATCTTGAAAATGCTTCTCAAAATTCTTATTCATTCACCTTTAACTATCTTGCAAAAGGACTTTGAAAAGAATTTACAAAAGGATTTGCAAAAACAAAACATGTGGTGCAAATGTGGTCCAATATGTTAAAAATAAAGAAACAATCCATGCACATCATGTAAGTATTTATATTGGCTCAATTCCAAGCAACCTTTGCACTTACATTATGCAAACTAGTTCAAATTATGCACTTTTACATTTGCTTTGGTTGTGTTGGCATCAATCACCAAAAAGGGGGAGATTGAAAGGGAATTAGGCTTACACCTAGTTCCTAAATAATTTTGGTGGTTGAATTGCCCAACACAAATATTGGACTAACTAGTTTGCTCTAGTGTGTAAGTTATACAGGTGCAAAAGATTCACACATAGCCAATAAAAAGACCAAGTATTGGGTTCAAATAAAGGAGCAAGGGTCAACCGAAGGCACCTCTGGTCTGGTGCACCGGACTGTCCGGTGTGCCACCGGACATGTCCGGTGCACCAGAGGATTCCAACTCCGAACTCTTCACTCTCGGGAATTTCTAAAGGCCACTCCGCTATAATTCACCGGACTGTCCGGTGTACACCGGACATGTCCGGTGCTCCAAGGAAGAGCGGCCTCAGGAACTCGCCAGCCTCGGGTTTTCACTTCGGCTGCTCCGCTAAAATTCACCGGACTGTCTGGTGTACACCGGACTGTCCGGTGTAACAGCGGGGCAACGGCTATATCGGCGCCAACGGCTACCTGCAGCGCATTTATTGCGCGCCAGCGCGCGCAGAGGTCAGGCACGCGGGAGCAGGCGCACCGGACATTCTACAGTACCTGTCCGGTGCGCCACCGGACATCCAGGCGGGCCCAGAAGACAGAGCTCCAACGGTCGACCCATTGGCATTTTGGTGACGTGGCTGTCGCACCGGACATGTCCGGTGTGCACCGGACTGTCCGGTGCGCCATCGAACAGACAGCTCCACCAAACGGCTAGTTTGGTGGTTGGGGTTATAAATACCCCCAACCACCCACCATTCATTGCATCCAAGTTTTCCACTTCTCAACTACTTACAAGAGCTCTAGCATTCAATTCTAGACACACCCAAGAGATCAAATCCTCTCCAAATTCCACACAACGCCCTGGTGATTAGAGAGAGTGATTTGCTTGTGTTCTTTCGAGCTCTTGCGCTTGGATTGCTTTCTTCTTTCTTGATTCTTTCTTGTGATCAAACACTCACTTGTAATTGAGGCAAGAGACACCAATCGTGTGGTGGTCCTTGCGGGAACTTTGTGTTCCAAGTGATTGAGAAGAGAAAGCTCACTCGGTCCGAGGGACCGTTTGAGAGAGGGTAAGGGTTGAAAGAGACCCGGCCTTTGTGGCCTCCTCAATGGGGAGTAGGTTTGAGAGAACCGAACCTCGGTAAAACAAATCCGCGTGTCTCACTTCATTATTCGCTTGCGATTTGTTTTGCACCCTCTCTCGCGGACTCTATTATATTTCTAACGCTAACCCGGCTTGTAGTTGTGATTATTTTTGAGAATTTCAGTTTCGCCCTATTCACCCCCCCCCCTCTAGGCGACTTTCACTCTCTACCACTGCCTAGGCCGGGAATTCAGGGTGGGGAAAATTGCATGTGAGTGAGAGATGGCCCGCATTGACATATACATTCTGGATACGAAATGTGGATTGGGAAAAGGGGAATGTGTTTCTTCAAATAAGGTCTCCTTTTTAAAAAAAGAAACTATGCGATGAAGGGTACTCACCCTCGTCACCTTGGGAGTGGGATGATCAAGGACTCCCTGGTTTAGGGGAGGGCCTAAGGTGTTAGCTCAGCTGGTTTAGGCGTGAGCAGAAGGATTGTCCCCTCATATAAGGACCGGCTTGTCATTTTCACTACCTGTACTCCTTTGTAGTACAACCACTCGAGACTGTGTGGGCAGTCACTCAATCCGAACTCGTGCGGTCCAACCCCAGGGTTAAGAAGGCTGGGGAGCACCGGGAGGATAAGGAGGGGGAAAGTTTTGTCCGGTTTGGACATGGTGGTGGCCTGACTCCTTCCAGATAACCGTTAAGGTTAGGACGTACGAGGAAGGAAAGAGATCCGGCATTCGGGTCTCGCGATGGTGAGATCGCAGAAACCGGGCTAGTGGGTAAAGTGTACACCTCTGCGCAGAGTTGAAACCTATTCGAATAGTCCGTGTCCACTGGTATGGACGAGTCTGGTATGGTATGACAATTAAAGATATTTCTATGAGTTCCATGAACAGGGAAATGTGTGGGTGAGTGGGTGTTGAGAAAGGAACTAAGGCCATGGGAGCGGGAAGCTCAGTGGTGGTTGAGTTTTTGGTTACTTTTAAGACTTTGGGGAAAAACCTTACAGCAACTGCCTTTCTCTAAGAAATGATGAGTGACTTCAACTCCATCAAATAAAGCATGTATATTATAGGTCTCCTCTCTACGGGAGCGGGGTGGGCTTGTGGAATACCTAGTGTATTCACCTAGATTTATTTATGTTTTTCAGCAGCCGAAGATTTTTTTCTGCTATGCTTGATTGAGAGGGCTGTGTATGCACCCAGTTCTGCCTGTGGCTTGGGCTAGTATATTTTCCTACTGCGCTTCTTATTTTGGCTCTCTTGAGCTTGTACCCCGGTATTGTAATAACCTTTATCTAAACTCTGTACTATTTTAAGTAAGGAATGTGTTTACTAGCCTCATGGGACTAGTAATTGTATCATATTTGAGTCCCAAAGGATCGGGACGCTTCAGGTGGTATCAGAGCCATAGGATTGGTCGTAGGTCGCAGCCCTGACCCTAAAACTTGCCTTAAAGGAAAATACCTCTTACCCCAAGAAAAGTCTTCTCTCCTCTTCCCCGATTTTAACAGACCCTTCTTTTCCTATTCCAGATGGAAGACTCTCTGGCCATTAGGACATCCTACTGCTCAGAGGTGGAGGGGTTCCCACATCTTTTGCAAAGTTGTGCGCTTCGCATGGGAATCCGCAAGAAGCCAGAATACGTCTGGAAGGAGTATTTCAAGGGCGGAATGGAGAAATGCTCTATGGCAGTCTACCTGGGAGAAAGTCAAAACTATCCGAACCATCCTTCCTTCCAAGTCACTTTTACCGGATACCGCTTTCTAGATACTTGCCAGAATGTTGCCCAAACAGCCCTCCGACAACTATGCCAGAACTACAACAAGGTGATCTTTGAAACCCCCCTTCGCTACTTTCCACCCAGCAACAAGAATACCCCCACCTGGAGGAAAAGACTTCAGGCCCTGTCAGGAGGAGATCCTATTGAGGATGATCCCACCATCGTCTACATGGTTGGATACCTTCACACCCTTGATAACCAATATGATGACCTCACCCTCCACTGCACCCACCGAACCTCCCGGGTGGAAAACCTGGAGCAGAAAGTCAGGGAACTTTCAGGGGAAAAGGCGTCCCTTCAAGAAAGCCTCGCAATAGCAGAAGGCGAGGAAGCCAATACCCGTGAGGCCTATTGCACCCTAAAGATGGACTATGACAAGAAACTAAAGAAGCTCGCCCCTGCAAGAAAAATCCGCAAGAAGACCAAAAGCCAAGGATGTCAGACTGAGCAGAAGGAAGAAGCCCCTCCAACCCTACCCCCTGCCGGGTTAAGGAACTCATCTGACACCAAGGAGATGTCCCTAGCCAGCCTTGATGACCTTCTCAAGGAATTTGGGGACACTTTAGAGAAGGAGTTCGGGAGTACCCTAGGTAGCACTCGCGTGTAATGAACTTATGGTAGCTGTGTGCTGTGTATTATGTAATGGCTTGATGTAATGAATAAAATAACTAGTTAAAAAAATGGCATGTGCATGATAGTGACTCCCTTCCCATGGCAGATGGCTTCGGATAAAACCACGCCTACCGCCTCCGGGATTGGAGCAGGTTTTCCCCTAGGAGCAGCGGGAGAAGCTAACGGAGAAGGGGATGGGACCCATCTCCCCGCACCTCCGGAACTACCACTAGATCTGGCCCAAGTTCTAGCCAATCAAACCCGACTCATTGAAGTCCTCACTAGAAGTCTAGAAAACCAGCGCCCAGGTGGTGGAAAGCCACAGGACAGGATGGGAGAATTTTTGAGACTAAAGCCTCCCACGTTCGCGGGGTCCAGTAATCCCCTCGATGCAGATGACTGGCTTCGCACGATCTAGAGGAAGCTGGAAGCCATCGGATGCCCCGAAAATCAGCGTGTCCAACTGGCAGCTCATCAGCTTTCAGGAATGGCTTTAGCATGGTGGGACACCTTCAGTGAGGCCGTCAGAGATGCTACCTGGGAAGAATTCGAAACAGCCTTCCGTGAGCACCATGTACCCTAGGGGATAGTTCAACTCAAGGAGGATGAATTCTAGGAGCTAACTCAAGGCAGGAGAACAGTCAATGAGTATGTGCACAAGTTCACAGAGTTGGCCCGTTACGCGCTTGACGATGTCAGCACCGAGTCCAGGAAGATGGCATGTTTCCTGAAAGGACTAAGACCCGAGCTTAAGACCATCCTCGCCAGCCAAGACTTCCTCAACTTTTCCCACCTCTCCAACAAAGCTATCCAAGTGGAAAGGGCAAAAGAGGAAGAAAAAGGGCACCTCAAGAGGAAATTCCAAGTTCTCCGAGCTCAACAGCAAGAGCGTCACCAGAGAGCTCGACCCTTTGGGCTTCCACCAAGGGGATCAAGCTTCAATAAATCATCTGGACCCACTCCATCGCGCTACAGTCAGCAGAGTCAGAGCTCCCTTCAAGCACCCTTCGTTGCAAGCAACCAACCGCCAACTAATGCCTGTTGGCACTGCGGAGACCCCAGTCAATTCAAGAATAACTGCCCTCAGTTGAAGGCACCCGGGCCGACCTACTCCAACTCGGTGAATGGCCCCAAGATTCCCTCGGCACCTACCTCAAAGGCACCTCCTTCCAATAGCCAGCAGAGCAGGACTCAGTACCAGGGCAGAGCACGGGTCAACCACGTCGACGCTTAAGAAGCCTAGCAAGCCCCGGGAGTAGTGCTCGGTGAGTTCCTTGTTGAATTTACTCCCGCTACTGTGCTTTTTGATTCAGGAGCATCCCATTCCTTTATAACCACTAAGTTTGTGGAAAAGCATGGCATTCCCTCTACACCCCTAGCTACCCCTTTGGTCACCCGAACCCCAGGATCAGACCTCCTATGCCAAGATGTGATCCTAGGAATGGATTGGCTAAATAAGCACAAGGGTATCATCAGCTGCGCAAGTAAGACCATCCTTCTCACCAATCACCAAGGGAAAGCAGTTTCCTGCCAAGCCCAGCCGCCCGCCAACGATCCAATGATGTTTAATCTGGCAGCAAAAAACATGCCCGTAATCAAAGAGTTTGAGGATGTATTTCCGGAAGAGTTGCCTGGAATGCCACCAGAAAGAGGAGTGGAGTTCTATATAGATCTCATTCCAGGCACTGCGCCCATCGCAAAGAGACCATACCGCATGGCCCCCGCAGAGTTGGCAGAATTAAAACTCCAGATTTCAGAGCTGCAACAAAAAGGGTACATCCGTCCTAGTTCGTCTCCTTGGGGAGCACCCGTCCTTTTCGTTACCAAAAAGGATGGAAGTATGAGAATGTGTATTGATTATCGGTCCTTGAACGAAGTTACAATCAAGAATAAGTACCCCCTCCCTCGGATCGATGATCTCTTCGACCAGCTGCAGGGAGCCAAATACTTCTCCAAGATAGACCTCAGGTCCGGATATCACCAACTGAGGATCAAGGAAGCGGACATTCAGAAGACTGCGTTCGTCACCAGATACGGGCAATATGAATTCACAGTGATGCCATTTGGGCTGACAAACGCACCCGCCTTTTTCATGAACCTCATGAATAAGGTATTTATGGAAGAATTGGATAAGTTTGTCGTGGTTTTTTCTCGACGACATCCTCATCTATTCCAAGAATTGCAAGGACCATGAGCGTCACCTTCGAATCGTCCTCGGAAGACTAAGGGCACATCAACTTTATGCTAAGCTCAGCAAGTGTGAGTTCTGGTTAGAAAAGATAGCTTTCCTAGGGCATATCTTGACTGCAGAAGGTATAGAAGTGGAGCCATCCAAGGTGGAAGCCGTTTCAAAATGGAAACAGCCATCCAACGTCAGTGAAGTGCGAAGCTTTCTGGGAATGGCGGGGTATTACCGCCGCTTTATCAAAGGATTCTCCAGCATGGCGAAACCTATGACCGAACATCTCAAAAAGGACAATATGTTTGTGTGGACTCCGAAGTGTGAAGAAAGTTTCCAGATCATCAAGAAAAAGCTTACAACCGTGCCCGTTTTGACCCTACCAGATATACACCAGGATTTCGTCATCTTTTGTGATGCTTCAAGGCAAGGCTTAGGGTGTGTCTTGATGCAAAATGAGAAAGTTATTGTATATGCATCCCGCTTACTCAAGCCCCACGAGCAGAACTACCCTACCCACGACTTGGAATTGGCAGCCATAGTTCATGCCCTAAAAATTTGGAGGCATTATCTGATTGGGAACAAATGCCACATCTTCACCGATCACAAGAGTCTGAAGTACATCTTCACTCAGCCGAACCTCAACCTCCGTCAAAGAAGATGGCTTGAATTGATCAAGGATTATGACCTCGAAATCCACTACCACCCCGGGAAAGCCAACGTGGTAGCAGACGCCCTCAGCCGAAAACCTTTCAGGATTAAAGGGACCAACTTTTTAGAAGATTGGAAGAAAGAATCAGCTCAGCTAAATGCATGTCTGGGAGACAATGGTAGCCTGGAAGTCAAGCCAATTCTAGAAGATCTCATATGCAAGGCTCAATGCCTGGACGCAGAGACAACCAGACTTATGGAAAGAGCTCGCAAGGAACAACTTCCGGATCTTAGGACAGATGAACAAGGAGTCCTCTGGTTCAAGAACCGCCTGTGTGTACCAATGGGAGAGGCACGGGAAGTCCTGCTCAATGAAGCCCACAACTCAGCTTACTCCATCCACCCAGGAACCACCAAGATGTACCTGGACCTCAAAGCCAGGTATTGGTGGAAAGGGATGAAGAAGGAAATAGCATAGTATGTGGCCCGGTGTGACACCTATCAGCGAACGAAGGCCGAACATCAGAAGCCTGCAGGCCTGCTGCAACCCCTCCCAGTACCTGAGTGGAAGTGGGAAGAAATAGGCATGGATTTCGTGACCGGACTGCTGAGAGCACCTAGAGGGGGGGGTGAATAGGTGATCTTGTAAAACTTCAAACTTAAGCCACAAAACTTGGTTAAGTGTTAGCACAGATAATGCCAAGTGGCTAGAGAGGAGTCCCAACAAAACACAATAACCACAGAAGATCAATCACAGAGATGGCACAGTGGTTTATCCCGTGGTTCGGCCAAGACCAACGCTTGCCTACTCCACGTTGTGGCGTCCCAACGGACGAGGGTTTCAATCAACCCCTCTCAAGCGGTCCAAAGACCCACTTGAATACCACAGTGTTTTGCTTTCTTTTCTTTATCCCGTTTGCAAGGAATTTCCACAAATTGGAGTCTCTTGCCCTTACAAGTATATGATCACAAAGAAGCACAGAGTAAGGGGGGGAAGCAACACACACAAATCCACAGCAAAATGCGCACACACACGGCCAAGAATCGAGCTCAAGACTATCTCAAAGTTCTCACTAGAACGGAGCTCGAATCACTGAGAATGACAAACGAATGCGCAAAGACTGAGTGTGGATGATCAAGAATGCTCTAAGGTTGCTTGGATGACTCCTCCATGCGCCTAGAGGTCCCTTTTATAGCCCCAAGGCAGCTAGGAGCCGTTGAGAGCAAATCTGGAAGGCTATCCTTGCCTTCTGTCGTCGGGTGCACCGGACAGTCCGGTGTACACCGGACACTGTCCGGTGCCCGATTTCTTTCCTAAAATGGCGCTGCCGACCGTTGCAGACTGTTGCAGATCTGGGAGCCGTTGGCGCACCGGACATGTCCGGTGCACACCGGACAGTCCGGTGCCCCCTTCCGACCGTTGGCTCGGCCACGTGTCTCGCGCAGATTGCGGCCGACCGTTGGACCGTCCGACCGTTGGCTCACCGGACAGTCCGGTGCACACCGGACAGTCTGGTGAATTTTAGCCGTACGCCGTCGGCGAATTCCCGAGAGCGGCCACTTCGCGCCGAGTCAGCCTGGCGCACCGGACACTGTCCGGTGCACACCGGACAGTCCAGTGTGCCAGACCGAGCTGAGTCTTGGCTGTACACAGCCAAGTCTTTTTCTCCTCTTTTCTTTTCTTCTTCTTTCTGTTTCTAACACTTAGATAAGTATGTTAGTACACAAAACCAATGTACTAAGGCTTAGAAACATACCTTTACTTCATGATTTGCACTTTGTTCATCCATGGACATAAATTCACATTTAAGCACTTGTGTTGGCACTCAATCACCAAAATACTTAGAAATGGCCCAAGGGCACATTTCCCTTTCAATCTCCCCCCTTTTGGTGATTTATGCCAACACAACATAAAGCAAGTAGAACAAGTACAAAAACACTTTAAATAAGAACTCAAATTATTTTGATTCAATTTTGACATATATGGATCATCCTTTGCCACCACTTGGTTTGTTTTTGCAAATCAAACTCAAATCTCTATCTCTAAGTCAAACACACATGTTGACGCATAAAGAGAGTCATTCCAAAAGAGATTGATCAAAGATTTCAAAAACTCCCCCTTTTTCCCATAATTACTACTTCTCCCCACAAGAAGCCAACTTTTGACAAAAGAGACAATAAAAGAATTTTGACAAACCAAAAGCTCTACTCTACTATTTTCGAATTTCTCAAGTGGTAGCTGATCCATTTATTGCTTTGGCCTTTATTTTCTCCCCCTTTGGCATCAAGCACCAAAACGGGATCAATGTTGGCCCTGTAACCCCATTGCCTCACCAAAATCTTCAATTAAGAGCAAATGGCAATAAGAGTTCATGAGATGGACTTGGAATAAGTTACCCTCTCATCGGAGTGCAGTGGAAGTCTTTTATGGTCCAAGTCCACCTTTTCCCTTTCAATTCTCCTTCGAGACTAAGACAAGCAAACTCAAGCATATGGTTAGTCTCAAAGGGTCAAGTTGTAACACATCTCCCCCTAAACATGTGCATCACTTTGCAACGAACTTGTGAGGTCCAGGGAGTGTTTGTACAACTTGAGCACCATAATAAGCAACACAATGCAGAATGGACATGATCAAAGGCATAAACACATGTATGCTACATTTCAATCCAAGTTCCGCGAATCTAAGATATTGAGCTCACTACGCAGCCTGCAAAAGGTCTTCTCATCTAGAGGCTTGGTAAAGATATCGGCTAGCTGGTTCTCGGTGCTAACATGAAACACTTCGATATCTCCCTTTTGCTGGTGGTCTCTCAAAAAGTGATGCCGGATGTCAATGTGCTTTGTGCGGCTGTGCTCAACAGGATTTTCCGCTATTCAGATAGCACTCTCATTATCACATAGGAGTGGGACTTTGCTCAGATTGTAGCCAAAGTCCCTGAGGGTTTGCCTCATCCAAAGTAGTTGCGCGCAACACTGTCCTGCTGCAACATACTCGGCCTCAGCGGTGGATAGGGCAACGGATGTTTGTTTCTTAGAGTTCCATGACACCAGGGACCTTCCTAAGAATTGGCATGTCCCCGATGTACTCTTCCTATCGACCTTACATCCAGCATAGTCGGAATCTGAGTACCCAATCAAGTCAAAGTTAGACCCCTTTGGATACCAGATCCCGAAGCAAGGCGTAGCAACTAAATATCGAAGAATTCGCTTCACCGCCACTAAGTGACACTCCTTAGGATCGGATTGAAATCTAGCACACATGCATACGCTAAGCATAATATCTGGTCTACTAGCGCATAAATAAAGCAAAGAACCTATCATGGACCGGTATGCTTTTTGATCAACGGACTTACCTCCTTTGTTGAGGTCAGTGTGTCCGTCGGTCCCCATCGGAGTCTTTGCGGGCTTGGCGTCCTTCATCCCAAACCGCTTCAGCAAGTCTTGCGTGTACTTTGTTTGGGAGATGAAGGTGCCATCCTTGAGTTGCTTCACTTGGAACCCAAGGAAGTAGTTCAACTCGCCCATCATCGACATCTCGAATTTCTGCGTCATCACCCTGCTAAACTCTTCACAAGACTTTTGGTTAGTAGAACCAAATATTATGTCATCGACATAAATTTGGCACACAAACAAATCACCATCACAAGTCTTAGTGAAAAGAGTTGGATCAGCTTTCCCAACCTTGAAAGCATTAGCAATTAAGAAATCTCTAAGGCATTCATACCATGCTCTTGGGGCTTGTTTAAGTCCATAGAGCGCCTTAGAGAGCTTACACACGTGGTCGGGGTACCGTTCATCCTCGAAGCCAGGGCGTTGCTCCACGTACACCTCCTCCTTTATTGGCCCGTTGAGGAAAGCGCTCTTCACATCCATTTGGTACAACCTGAAAGAATGGTGAGCGGCATACGCTAGCAAGATACGAATTGATTCTAGCCTAGCCACAGGAGCAAATGTCTCCTCAAAGTCCAAACCTGCGACTTGGGCATAACCTTTTGCCACAAGTCGAGCCTTGTTCCTCGTCACCACCCCGTGTTCGTCCTGTTTGTTGCGGAACACCCACTTGGTTCCCACAACATTTTGCTTGGGACGAGGCACCAGTGTCCAAACTTCATTGCGCTTGAAGTTGTTGAGTTCCTCCTGCATGGCCAATACCCAATCCGGATCTAGCAAGGCCTCCTCTACCCTGAAAGGCTCAATAGAGGAGACAAAAGAGTAATGTTCACAAAAATTAACTAGTCGAGATCGAGTAGTTACTCCCTTGCTAATGTCACCCAAAATTTGGTCGACGGGATGATCCCTTTGAATCATCGCTCGAACTTGGGTTGGAGGTGCCGGTTGCGCTTCTTCCTCCATCACATGATCATCTTGTGCTCCCCCTTGATCATACGCCTCCTGTTGATGAACCTGTTCATCGTCTTGAGTTGGGGGATGCGCCGTTGTTGAGGAAGAAGGTTGATCTCGTTCATCTTGTTCCTGTGGCCGTACTTCTCCAATCGCCATGGTTCGTATAGCGGCCGTCGGAACATCTTCTTCATCTACATCATCACAATCAACAACTTGCTCTCTTGGAGAGCCATTAGTCTCATCAAATACAACGTCGCTAGAGACTTCAACCAAACCCGATGATTTGTTGAAGACCCTATACGCCTTTGTATTTGAATCATAACCTAATAAAAACCCTTCTACAGCTTTGGGAGCAAACTTAGAATTTCTACCCTTCTTCACTAGAATGTAGCATTTGCTCCCAAATACACGAAAGTAAGATACATTGGGTTTGTTACCGGTTAGTAGCTCATACGAAGTCTTCTTGAGGAGGCGATGAAGGTAGACCCTGTTGATGGCGTGGCAAGATGTGTTCACAGCTTCCGACCAAAAGCACTCGGGGGTCTTGAACTCTCTAAGCATCGTCCTTGCCATATCGATCAGCGTCCTGTTCTTCCTCTCTACCACACCATTTTGCTGTGGTGTGTAGGGAGCGGAGAACTCGTGCTTGATCCCTTCCTCCTCAAGGAACTCCTCCACTTGAAGGTTCTTGAACTCGGACCCGTTGTCGCTCCTTATCTTCTTCACCTTGAGCTCAAACTCATTTTGAGCTCTCCTGAGGAAGCGCTTGAGGGTCCCTTGGGTTTCAGACTTATCCTGCAAAAAGAACACCCAAGTGAAGCGGGAAAAGTCATCAACAATAACTAGACCATACTTACTTCCTCCTATGCTCAGATAGGCGACGGGTCCGAAGAGGTCCATATGTAGCAGCTCCAGAGGTCTTGACGTGGTCATCACATTCTTGCTGTGATGTGCTCCTCCCACTTGTTTACCTGCTTGACAAGCTGCACAAGGTCTATCTTTTTCGAAATAAACATTGGTTAGACCTATCACGTGTTCTCCCTTTAGAAGCTTGTGGAGGTTCTTCATCCCCACATGTGCTAAGCGGCGATGCCACAGCCAGCCCATGCAAGTCTTAGCCATTAAGCATGCATCTAGACCGGCCTCTTCTTTTGCAAAATCAACTAAGTAAAGCTTGCCGTCTAGTACACCCTTAAAGGCTAGTGAACCATCACACCTTCTAAAGACAGACACATCTACATTTGTAAACAAACAGTTGTATCCCATATTGCATAATTGGCTAACAGATAGCAAATTGTAACCAAGAGACTCAACTAAAAACACATTGGAAATTGAGTGCTCATTAGAAATTGCAATTTTACCTAACCCTTTTACCTTGCCTTGATTCCCATCACCGAATATAATTGAATCTTGGGAATCCTTATTTTTGACGTAGGAGGTGAACATCTTCTTCTCCCCCGTCATATGGTTTGTGCATCCGCTGTCGATAATCCAGCTTGAACCCCCGGATGCATAAACCTGCAAGGCAAATTTAGGCTTGGGTCTTAGGTACCCAACTCATGTTGGGTCCTACAAGGTTAGTGCAAATATCCTTAGGGACCCAAATGCAAGTCTTGTCTCCCTTGCATTTTGCCCCTAACTTCCTAGCAACTATTTTCCTATCCTTTCTACAAATAGCAAAGGAAGCATTTAAAGCACAATAAATTGTAGAAGGTTCATTCACTACTTTCCTAGGAGCATGAATAATATTCTTTCTAGGCACATGATGAATAGCATTTCTCCTAGACATATTTCTACCATGTATATAGGAAGAACTAGAAGCAACCATGGCATGAGAGTCAAAAGCATTATAACTCCTACAAGCATTTCTAGTTTGTCTCCTATCATGGTACAAGAAGGCATGGTTCTTTTTAGCACTACTAGTCATAGGGGCCTTCCCTTTCTCCTTTACGAAGATGGGAGCCTTATGGCTTGTTAAGTTCTTGGCTTCCCTCTTGAAGCCAAGCCCATCCTTAATTGAGGGATGTCTTCCAGTTGTGTAGGCATCCCTTGCAAATTTTAACTTATCAAATTCATTCTTGCTAGTCTTAAGTTGGGCATTAAGACTAGCCACCTCATCATTTAGTTTTGAAATTGAAACTAAGTGTTCACAACAAGCATCAACATCCTTACACCTAGTGCAAATTTCAACATGTTCAACACAAGAGTTCGATTTACTTGCTACTTCTAGTTTAGCATTTAAATCATTAATTTCACCTTTTAAACAGGAAATGGTTTCATTACAAGTAGAAAGTTCACAAGAAAGCATTCCATTTCTTTTAACTTCTAGAGCAAGTGAATTTTGTGCACTAACAAATTTATCATGCTCTTCATATAAAAGATCTTCTTGTTTCTCTAAGATTCTATCCTTTTCATTCAAGGCATCAATCAATTCATTAATCTTAGCTATCTTAGTTCTATCCAATCCCTTGAATAAACTAGAGTAATCTATTTCATCCTCACTAGACTCATCATCACTAGAAGAATCATAAGTATTAGCATTATGATTGATTACCTTCTTCTCCCTTGCCATGAGGCAAGTGTGATGCTCATTTGGGAAGAGGGCCGATTTGTTGAAGGCAGTGGCGGCGAGTCCTTCGTCGTCGGAGTCGGATGAAGAGCAATCCGAATCCCACTCCTTTCCAAGGTGTGCTTCGCCTTTGGCCTTCTTGTAAACCTTCTTGTTCTCTCTCTTCCCATTTTTCCCTTGCTCCTGGTCACTATCATTTTCGGGACAGTTAGCAATAAAATGACCAAGCTTACCGCATCTGAAGCATGAGCGCTTCCCCTTGGCTTTGGTCTTGCTAGGCTGCCCCTTGCGACCTTTAAGCGCCGTCTTGAAGCGCTTAATGATGAGGGCCATCTCCTCATCATTGAGTCCGGCCGCCTCAACTTGTGCTACCTTGCTTGGTAGCGCCTCCTTGCTCCTTGTTGCCTTGAGAGCAATGGGTTGAGGCTCATGACTAGGACCGTTCAACACGTCGTCCACGTATCTTGCCTCCTTGATCATCATTCGCCCGCTTACGAACTTCCCAAGAACTTCTTCGGGCGACATCTTGGTGTACCTGGGATTTTCACGTATATTGTTCACCAAATGAGGATCAAGAACGGTAAATGACCTTAGCATTAGGCAGACGACGTCGTGATCCGTCCATCGCGTGCTCCCGTAGCTCCTTATTTTGTTGATAAGGGTCTTGAGCCGGTTGTATGTTTGTGTCGGCTCCTCGCCCCTTATCATTGCGAACCGTCCGAGCTCGCCCTCCACCAACTCCATTTTGGTGAGCAAGGTGACGTCGTTTCCCTCATGAGAGATCTTGAGGGTGTCCCAGATCTGCTTGGCATTCTCCAAGCCGCTCACCTTGTGATACTCGTCCCTGCACAAAGAGGCTAGCAACACAGTAGTAGCTTGTGCATTTTTATGAATCTGTTCATTAATAAACACAGGGCTATCCGAGCTATCAAATTTCATTCCACTTTCCACAATCTCCCAAATGCTTGGATGGAGAGAAAACAGGTGAGTACGCATTTTGTGGCTCCAAAATCCGTAATCCTCTCCATCAAAGTGAGGGGGCTTGCCAAGTGGAATGGGAAGCAATTGAGCATTTGAACTATGCGGGATGCACGAATAATCGAAAGAAAAGTTTGAGTTAACCGTCTTTCGTCTATCGTAGTCGTCGTCGTCCTTTTGGGAGGAGGAAGATTCGTCGCTGTCGTAGTAGACAATTTCCTTGATGCGCCTTGTCTTCTTCTTCCTCCCGTCTTTTCTTTTGTGGCCCGAGCCTGAGTCGGTGGGCCTATCATCATTGGGCTCGTTGACGAAGGACTCCTTCTCCTTGTCGTTGATTACCATCCCCTTGCCTTTAGGATCCATCTCTTCAGGCGGTTAGTCCCTTTTTGAAGAGAACGGCTCTGATACCAATTGAGAGCACCTAGAGGGGGGGGTGAATAGGTGATCCTGTAAAACTTCAAACTTAAGCCACAAAACTTGGTTAAGTGTTAGCACAGATAATGCCAAGTGGCTAGAGAGGAGTCCCAACAAAACACAATAACCACAGAAGATCAATCACAGAGATGGCACAGTGGTTTATCCCGTGGTTCGGCCAAGACCAACGCTTGCCTACTCCACGTTGTGGCGTCCCAACGGACGAGGGTTTCAATCAACCCCTCTCAAGCGGTCCAAAGACCCACTTGAATACCACAGTGTTTTGCTTTCTTTTCTTTATCCCGTTTGCATGGAATTTCCACAAATTGGAGTCTCTTGCCCTTACAAGTATATGATCACAAAGAAGCACAGAGTAAGGGGGGGAAGCAACACACACAAATCCACAGCAAAATGCGCACACACACGGCCAAGAATCGAGCTCAAGACTATCTCAAAGTTCTCACTAGAACGGAGCTCGAATCACTGAGAGTGACAAACGAATGCGCAAAGACTGAGTGTGGATGATCAAGAATGCTCTAAGGTTGCTTGGATGACTCCTCCATGCGCCTAGGGGTCCCTTTTATAGCCCTAAGGCAGCTAGGAGCCGTTGAGAGCAAATCTGGAAGGCTATCCTTGCCTTCTGTCGTCGGGTGCACCGGACAGTCCGGTGTACACCGGACACTGTCCGGTGCCCGATTTCTTTCCTAAAATGGCGCTGCCGACCGTTGCAGACTGTTGCAGATCTAGGAGCCGTTGGCGCACCGGACATGTCCGGTGCACACCGGACAGTCCGGTGCCCCCTTCCGACCGTTGGCTCGGCCACGTGTCTCGCGCAGATTGCGCGGCCGACTGTTGGACCGTCCGACCGTTGGCTCACCGGACAGTCCGGTGCACACCGGACAGTCCGGTGAATTTTAGCCGTACGCCGTCGGCGAATTCCCGAGAGCGGCCACTTCGCGCCGAGTCAGCCTGGCGCACCGGACACTGTCCGGTGCACACCGGACAGTCCGGTGTGCCAGACCGAGCTGAGTCTTGGCTGTACACAGCCAAGTCTTTTTCTCCTCTTTTCTTTTCTTCTTCTTTCTGTTTCTAACACTTAGATAAGTATGTTAGTACACAAAACCAATGTACTAAGGTTTAGAAACATACCTTTACTTCATGATTTGCACTTTGTTCATCCATGGACATAAATTCACATTTAAGCACTTGTGTTGGCACTCAATCACCAAAATACTTAGAAATGGCCCAAGGGCACATTTCCCTTTCAACTGCCCCGAACGCAGAAAGGGAATGATTCTATCTGGGTAATAATTGATCGTCTCACCAAGGTGGCCCACTTTGTTCCAGTAAAAACCACTTTTGGAGGAGCCGCCCTTGCCCGATTATACCTTAAGGAGATAGTCAGGCTCCATGGCATTTCACGGAAGATAGTGTCAGACAGAGGAACACAGTTCACCTCAAAATTTTGGAAAGGCCTCCAGCAAGCAATGGGCACCAGTTAGATTTCAGCACCGCTTACCACCCCCAGTCAGATGGTCAAATGGAAAGAGTCAACAAGATCCTCGAAGATTTACTAAGAGCCTGTGTGTTAACATCCGACAAGGATTGGGAGTCCAGTTTGCTGTACGCCGAATTCTCATACAACAATAGCCATCAGGCCAGCATCAAAATGTCACCGTTCGAAGCCCTTTATGGAAGAAAATGCCAGACTCCCCTAATGTGGTCCAATGTAGGGGAAAGGACACTAGAAGGACCCGCCTTTGTTAAAGAAGTCGAAGAGATGCCTTGATCCGCAAGAGGTTACTTGAAGCTCAGAGTCGACAGAAGACTTACGCAGACAACAGACGAAGAGAACTCAGATTTGAGGAAGGAGATTTCGTTTATCTCAAAGTCTCCCCGATGCGTGGTGTCAAAAGGTTCCAAATGAAAGGAAAGCTAGCACCACGTTTCGTCGGTCCCTACCCCGTCATTAGCCGAGTGGGACCCGCAGCATACCGTCTTGAGCTACCAGAATCCATGTCAGGTATTCACAATGTGTTCCATGTGTCTCAGCTCCGCAAATGCCTAAAAGTACCAGAAAACCACATCGAGGCAGATGCAATTCAGATTCAAAAGGATCTCCAGTACCGGGAAAAGCCAGTGAAGATTCTCGACTAAGCAGTCAGAAGGACTCGCAACTCAGAAGTGAGACTCTGTAAGGTTTAGTGGAGAAGAGATGGAGAAGAGGAAGCCACCTAGGAAAGTGAGGACTCTCTGAGGAAGGAATACCCTTACCTTTTCTCGAGCCCCGTCTAAATCTCGAGGGCGAGATTCCTTTAAGTGGGGTAGGTTTGTAACATCCCAAAATTCTAAACCAGGTTTGAAACCCTAATCCCCCTTCTTCTCATCATCTATCCCAAAACTCCCTTAGATTTTTTTTTCCATCATATGCATACACTTTGTTTGATCACAAGCACTTAGAATTTATTTTCCAACACCTAGATTATCCACTAAATAATTTTGTTCAAAAAGAAAAGAAACAAAAATGAAATGAGCTATAGAAAATAAAAAGAAAAAGAAAAAGAGCTCTCCCCCCCTGCTGGGCCAATTCTGGCCCATGTCGCGGCCGCCTCTCCTCCCCCGCGCCCGCGCATCCTCCCCCCTCGGCCCATTAGCCGGCCCACTCGCGCGCGAAGCCGCCCGCGCGTTTCCCCCGCTCCCTCTCACTGACAGACCGGCCCCACCGGTCAGCCGCGTCGTCTCCCTCACGTACGAAGCTCCGCCGTCCCCTCACCGTCGTCCCCTCCATCGTCGTCCCCTTGCCGCACAGGAAGAGTTCGGCACCGCCCCGTCCTCCCCCGCTTGACCAACGTCCTTGCCCAGTACCGCCCCGCCGTGGAGTCTCATCGGCGCCGCTGTGTGGCATTAATGCCGACGCTGTGCACCTCACCGGCGTCCGCCGAGCTCCACCGCTCCCCTCCCCTCGGGCGCCTATAAAAAGGTCGCCCCGGGCACCTCCTTCCCCGCACCGGCCTCGGCCACTACCTTCCTCCCCTCGCCTGAGCACAATTCGTGGAGCATCACAGTCTTCCCCCTCTCCGGTGAGTCCCCCCCTCCTCTCTCTCCCTCTCCGTTGGACCAGCAAGCAATTAAGTGAACCAAGCAGCACCCTCTCAAAGCCGCGAACCCAAAACACCACTTCATTGCCCCAGTCCCTCACCCAAAGCCCACCGGCGGCGATCCTCGCCGCGGAGCTCCCCCACCTCCCCGTGGGCAGCCCCCTCCCAACCCCCTCTAGCCAAATTAAGCCTACCCCTAGGATCGCCAGCCCCTGCCCATGCTAATCCACCTCCCCGTGGACCAAGAACCGGGCCACCGACGGCAAGCCGCCGTCGAGCCCACCGGCGGCCGGTTTTTCCCCCGCTCGGCCGGTTCGCCCGCACCGTCAGACCACGGCACCGTTCTCCCCCTCCGCTCTCATTGACGGGTGGGCCCGCAGCGACGTCGTCGCCCCCGTGCGCCCGCGCCGTCTTCCTCGCCCGTGGGCCGCAGCTGGGCCGCAAGCGCGCCCGCGCGCGCGCGCTCGCGCCCGGGTGGGCCAAAAACCTCCCTCCCGACCCATCAGAGTGGAGATCCCTTTTCTTTTTCTTTTCTTCACCTTTTTTCTCATTTAATTAGTTTTCTTTAATATTTTGTGCACCAAAAATTATCCAAATAATTTCTAAAAATCCTAAGTAATAATAATGTTGGTAAATGACACACTACAATTAGTAGACTACTGTTGATGTATTGTTTATTGACTGTTTTTATAGAGGAAGCGGGGACCGCGGATCCGGAACCTGTAGCCCTGGAGGAAGGGCCGGAGCCCGATCTCCCGGAAGTAGATCTTTTGTGCTAGGAAAGCTTCAACGAAGGCAAGTCCATCCTTCCCTTGATGCATGAATTACCTATTCTCTCTACCACTGCCTAGGCCAGGAATTCAGGGTGGGGAAAATTGCATTGCGAGTGAGAGATGGCCCGCATTGACATATACATTCTGGATACGAAATGTGGATTGGGAAAAGGGGAATGTGTTTCTTCAAATAAGGTCTCCTTTTTTAAAAAAAGAAACTATGCGATGAAGGGTACTCACCCTCGTCACCTTGGGAGTGGGATGATCAAGGACTCCCTGGTTTAGGGGAGGGCCTAAGGTGTTGGCTCAGCTGGTTTAGGCGTGAGCAGAAGGATTGTCCCCTCATATAAGGATCGACTTGTCATTTTCACTACCTGTACTCCTTTGTAGTACAACCACTCGAGACTGTGTGGGCAGTCACTCAATCCGAACTCGTGCGATCCAACCCCAGGGTTAAGAAGGCTGGGGAGCACCGGGAGGATAAGGAGGGGGAAAGTTTTGTCCGGTTTGGACATGGTGGTGACCTGACTCCTTCTAGATAACCGTTAAGGTTAGGACGTACGAGGAAGGAAAGAGATCCGGCATTCGGGTCTCGCGACAGTGAGATCGCAGAAACCGGGCTAGTGGGTAAAGTGTACACCTCTGCGCAGAGTTGAAACCTATTCGAATAGTCCGTGTCCACTGGTATGGACGAGTCTAGTATGGTATGACAATTAGAGATATTTCTATGAGTTCCATGAACAGGGAAATGTGTGGGTGAGTGGGTGTTGAGAAAGGAACTAAGGCCACGGGAGTGGGAAGCTCAGTGGTGGTTGAGTTTTTGGTTACTTTTGAGACTTTGGGGAAAAACCTTACAGCAACCGCCTTTCTCTAAGAAAATGATGAGTGACTTCAACTCCATCAAATAAAGCATGTATATTATAGGTCTCCTTCTCTCTACGGGAGCGGGGTGGGCTTGCGGAATACCTAGTGTATTCACCCAGATTTATTTATGTTTTTCAGCAGCCAAAGATTTCTTTTCTGCTATGCTTGATTGAGAGGGCTGTGTCTGCACCCAGTTCTGCCTGTGGCTTGAGCTAGTATATTTTCCTGCTGCGCTTCTTATTTTGGCTCTCTCGAGCTTGTACCCCGGTATTGTAATAACCTTTATCTAAACTCTGTACTATTTGAAGTAAGGAATGTGTTTACTAGCCTCCTGGGACTAGTAATTGTATCACATTTGAGTCCCAAAGGATCGGGACGCTTCACGTCAACATGGCATGACCGGTGATTGGGGCGCCATCTTAGCACGCCTGCTGATGCGCCGCATTAACTCAGTGCATCTGCCGATGCATGCACTGTTAATCTGCCTTCGGTCTCATCAACTGCCATATCTGCCCCCGTGGCTGACTGACCCACGGCCCCACGTCTAGCGGTTCCATCGGGCCACACGTGGGGCGCCTTGCTGCTGCCGCCCTGGTTAAAAAATATCTCTCTGCAGCGGCCCCGAAGCGGCGCATGATCGTGCGTGACGGTTCGCTCCTCGCGTGGCGGTTGGCTTTCTTCACACTCGGAGACCAGCACACCAGCTGTATGACTTGTGGACCCAGGCCCCCATGTCAGAGACTGGGCTGCCTGGGCGCTAGATGCGCATCGGGCAGGATTCCCTGCAACGTCTTAGGGCGCGAGCGGGAGAGTTTCCTTGAAAAAGGGTTCACCTTCGTGTGCAAAAGTTACGCTTTCACATTCTCTCCCAATCGCTGCGCCCTTTTGCCTTAGAGCCCTCTACGCCCCTTTGCCTTCACGCTCTCCCGCTCTACACCCGCGCCGCCGCCGACGCCATGACTTTGCTGGGCCATTGAAAGGGAAATGTGCCCTTGGGCCATTTCTAAGTGTTTTGGTGATTTAGTGTCCAACACAAGTGCCTAAGTGTAAAGAGATGGACAAAGTACAAATCAAGGATAAAGGTATGTTTCTCAGACTTAGTACATTGTTTTATGGACTAATGTATTGTGTCTAAGTGCTGGAAACAGGAAAAATCCAATTGGAAATGTCTTGGCTCGAGCAGCCAAGAATCTGCTGAGTCTGGGAGCACCGAACTGTCCGGTGGTGCACCGGACAGTGTCCGGTGCGCCAGGCTGGTTCGAGCGAACTGGCCGCTCTCGGGAATTCACCGGCCACGTACGGCTATAATTCACCGGACTGTCCGGTGTGCACCGGACTGTCCGGTGAGCCAACGGTCGGTCGGGCCAACGGTCGGCCGCGCAATCTGCGCGAGACACGTGGCCGAGCCAACGGCTAGAAGGGGGCACCGGACTGTCCGGTGTGCACCGGACATGTCCGGTGCGCCAACGGCTCTCAGGCTGCCAACGGTCGGCTTCGTTATTTAAGGAAGGAAATCGGGCACCGGACAGTGTCCGGTGTGCACCGGACTGTCCGGTGCGCCAGTCGACAGAAGGCAAGATCTGCCTTCCAAGATTGCTCCCAACGACTCCTAGCTGCCTTGGGGCTATAAAAGGGACCCCTAGGCGCATGGAGGAGTACACCAAGAATCTCCTAATCATTTCTAAGCACTAAGACATCGATTTCGCGCATTCGTTTCATTGTGATAGCATATAGAGCTCTAGTGGAGTTGTGAACTCATTGAGTTGTGTTGCGAGCTCTTGTTGCGACTTGTGTGCGTGTTGACACTCTGATTCTTGTGTCTTGTGTGCGTTGCTAATCCCTCCCTTGCTCCGTGTTCTTTGTGAATTTCAAGTGTAAGGGCGAGAGGCTCCAAGTTGTGGAGATTCCTCGCAAACGGGATTGAGATAAAGCAAGCAAAACACCGTGGTATTCAAGTGGGTCTTTGGACCGCTTGAGAGGGGTTGATTGCAACCCTCGTCCATTGGGACGCCACAACGTGGAGTAGGCAAGCGTTGGTCTTGGCCGAACCACGGGATAACCACCGTGCCATCTCTGTGATTGATCTTTGTTGGTTATTGTGTTTTGTTGAGGATTCCTCTATAGCCACTTGGCAATTATTGTGCTAACAATTAACCAAGTTTTGTGGCTTAAGAATTGAAGTGTTACAAGATCACCTATTCACCCCCCCTCTAGGTGCTCTCAATTGGTATCGGAGTCGTTCTCTTCAAGAAAGGGACTAACCGCCCGAAGAGATGGATCCTAAGGGCAAGGGGATGGTGATCAACGACAAGGAGAAGGAGTCCTTCGTCAACGAGCCCAATGATGACAGGCCCACCGACTCAGGCTCGGGCCACAAAAGAAAAGACGGGAGGAAGAAGAAGACAAGGCGCATCAAGGAAATTGTCTACTACGACAGCGACGAATCTTCCTCCTCCCAAAAGGACAACGACGACTACGACAGACGAAAGACGGTTAACTCAAACTTTTCTTTCGATTATTCACGCATTCCGCATAGCTCAAATGCTCAATTGCTTCCCATTCCACTTGGCAAGCCCCCTCACTTTGATGGAGAGGATTACGGATTTTGGAGCCACAAAATGCGTACTCACTTGTTTTCTCTCCATCCAAGCTGTGACGGAACCTCCCAAGTAATCAGGCCCACCTACAGTTGTCCTTGTCTAACAGACATCAGACACCCTGTAGATGTTCCTAAGTTACTTGACAAGCTTGGTATCTTTCCTTACCTCACCAGGAACGTTTCACCCGTCTTGCAGACATTACAGATCATCGGAGATAAAGATATGCGGAAGCGAATTACATAAACTTACCTTTATTTCCAAAAGGAAGCTCAAGTTAAGTTATTACAGACCAGTTCTAAAAACGAGTGCATAAAGTATTAATTATACAACCCAGGGAGACACAAACCTCTCCCGAAGGACTAAACACAAAAGATCTAAAGTGGAGGACTGAGTCCTCCCGCACTTCATTCCTGTTTCTCTTCGTTGGGAACCACCTTAGCACAGAAGCAGCAGAAGTCTGCTACTTCCCCACCTAAAAACAACAAAGGGATAAACCCTGAGTATGGAATTACTTAGCAAGTCTTACCCGACTAAGGAAAAGACTCTCAAGGGTATGCTGGATATATGGGAGTCAAGGTAAGGCTTCTCAATAGTCAAAGACTCTGTTTGCAGAAATGCTTACTAAAGTGGATCCTTAAAAATCCAATTTTATTTGTCAAGTTAGGTAAAATTACCTGCACTAGAGTTCTTTCTACCCTAGTTCAAGCACTGATCCTGCACTAGCCAATTTCTTAACCAAAAACCCATCATCTTTAGTGGAATGCTACGTGTAAGTCAGTGGCCAAGTCTCCATAACCGCGGAGGTACGGCGATCCGAATCGATTATACTCAGCTGAGGATCTCCAATCACACGACATATGTAGCACTTAACCCTTGCATATGTCAACCCGCCACCGGGGTTCTTAAGACCGGATCAGGTTCACGCAAACCGAGAGCACAGATACACCACCGTCCAGCCTCTTGCCACGGAGGGTACACGCTACTCTCGCCACCGCTCCACTCCCATTTCGTGTTATCTTATTCCGGCCTTAGTCTGCCCGAGGCAAGGCTTACCCATGACGAGGCATGTGACCAGTTAAAGGGTCCTCGACCATCAAGCCTACATCGACAAGGTCCTTAATCGACTCAGACGGAGACACTACACCGAGACTCTCTTCTCGTGCAAGTCACCCGCCCGGTCTCAGCTTACTCATTTCAAACCCAAAGTTTGGTACCTGACAGAGGTACATCTTTTCCGATGTTGAATCCATCACGGCCGTGATGGATCCACCATCAAGTTTTATTTTTGAAAACATCCCTCCCACTTTGCCAAACATCTTTTGTAAAACAAATCCTTTTGTTTTTCTAAAGCAATACTAAGCAAAGTAAAACCTTTTGTAAAAACAGGATTTCAAGGAGGGTGATCAAAATCAAGGAAAGTAATGCAGGAATTGTTTAATCAATCAACTCCTATCACCTAATGCATCAAGCAAGTGAGAAAGATTTTAAAAACATCAAGGGAGGTGGCAAATGCACCGGGGCTTGCCTTTGTTATCAGATGTGTCTGGCTCGGATCCACAGATATCAAAATAGAAGCAGCTGTCTGCCTGGGGATCAGAGGTGGGTGGTATCCCTTCTTCAAAAACTTCTTCTTCTTCTTCTTGCTCTAATATAACCATATACATACATAAGGATGGATGTCATGGAATGCTCATGAGGATGCAAAAATAGCATAAACTTGTTATTTATGTCTTGAGTACAACTTTCCTTCACGGTACTCCGAGAACCTAGGGTTTCCGGAGTCGGTAAAGGAGTTCATGGAGCAGGGGGGGTGGTTTTGGGTTTAGTGATCAAACAAGGTCCAAATCAAACCAAACTCTATCCATGGCTTCTAAATAATGTGAAAAGCTCACATAAAAAAGTTTGGGAAATTTTGGACTTAATATTTATTTCCTAAAAATCCAGAACCATTGGTTTAGGCTGTTTTAAATATCCTAAAATTTCCTATTCAAACTAAAAATCATAAAACTATTTTTATTAAACACTATGGAAAATAACAAGCCTAGGAAAATTGGTCTCACAATTTTATGATTTTTCTACAGTTTTCTACAATTTTCCAAAGCTTCACTGAAAAAGAAAAAAGGAAAACGATAAACAGTACTGGGCTGATTTCAAATCCAGCGGCCCAGGCCCAAGTGGTTTCGCGCGCGCGCCGCGCCCGCGAGGCGACTTTGCGCAGAGGTCCTCGACGTTTTGCTTAACTGGAGATAGGTTTGTTTACTGTTTTTCTAAGTCACTGACGGCTCACAAAAAGACCCTCGGGTTCTTGTCAATTCACAACACGCAGTCCTCGACGTCGATCACGCACGGCCGCGCTCCGGCGAGCAGCAGACCGGCCGATTGGGGCAGCGACTGGGCTCTCCGAGCGGCATACATGCAATTGGGATCGGCCTCACTACTTTCCCTAACTTAATTGCACTGTTGGCGGATCATGGAGCTCCGGCCACGGTGACCGTGAGCAAAGCGGCGAAGTGATCGTGTTCCCGGCGATGTGCGCCGGTCTAGTTCGATTAAAAGGCTCGGCAAGCATCACGAAGACATGAGCGTGCACAAACGAAGCAACAGAGGACCGGTGCTGACCTGTGGAGGGCTGACCACGGCGAGCTCGATTCACGGCGGCGGAAAACCGGTTTGGGGGCAACGAGAAATTCAAGCGCGTGAGTGGACGATTGCGGTCGATTAGCGGTGGCTGGATGCGTAAGAATATGGCGAAGCCGAGGGGGGGCTCAATTTATAGGCTCCGAGAGCGGTGGCGATCAATTGGAGCAAATTGCGCTGGCGGCCGGAGACGGGGAAGATGCACTGGCTTCACGGATTCGTGGCCAACGACGTGGCGATAACTCCGGTGAGCCACGGAGGGGTCAAAGAAGGTTACGGCGACACGGTAGAAGCGTTAAGCCATGCGGCGCAAGGCTAGGAGGCGGCGGTCGACGGCGAGCGCTTTACTGCGGGCGGTGAGCCAGGGGGGGTGTAGTCGTCGGAGTGGTGGCCAGCTCACCGGTGACGAGGCCTTTACCGCGGCAAGCTTATCTGGTGACCGCCGAGCACGAATCACAGCGCCGACGATCGACGGCGACGGCTACCGGCGATGGGCACGGAAAGATCTTCTTCAGTTTTAAGCGGTTACTATACCATGGCCTTCGCTTCATCAGTGCACCTGACCGAGCTATTTTAGAGCCATTTTTCTCCAGATTTCATGTGATGACAGGTCCAAGTCTCTGCACCAAAGTTGTAGTGCTACATACCAGCTACAACTCCACTATAGGACTTGATCACATTTGAGCACTGGATCATGCTCAAAATCTAGCTTGAAGTTGATGTCAGCCACCTGCTGAACTGAATTTCAGATCAAACAGCCTGACAGCCAAACTTTGATGGGGTTTTTCTCCAAATTCTTCATGACAACCATGCTTGCACCCTTTAGCAAAGTTGTTCTCCTATGATTAGGCTTCAACTTTGATGTGGTGACCTAGGGCAACAACCCTATACTCTGCAAGTTACAAAGCCCCAAAGTTGAGCCCATGCACTGATTTTTCAGACTTAGAGATAACTCATGTGAGGTCCATTTTGCATTTAGGTCCAAAACTTAGGGTTTTGCTTTCAAGTCCACATTTTTGTGATCCAATAGACTTGAAACACTTGTTTGACTTGGTTTTTGCACTTTAGCCCAAAAGTGGACTAATTTTGCACTTAGGCCCCTAGGGTTTGGTTTTAGGGTTTTCCAGGGTTTTGATTAGGGTTTTTAATACCCCAGGGGTATAAATGTGATTCAACCTTATTGTTGGGGTCACTTTATGACTTTTACCCTAAAGCCTTTAGGTTTTCTCAACTTTGGTTAAGTTTTACCCCTTTAACCACTATTTAGGGTTGAGTCCTTAAACCAGGGTCCTATTTGCAAAACAATAAAACAATACAACTTGTTTGAAATTTTTGCCTAGTGAATGCACTCTAGGTGTGTCAAACATATGCAATGCTCATGCTTATGATGCCATGCTCCAGTTTTAGTTATAGTAACACCAGGGGTGTTACATCCTTCCCCCCATAAAAGAATCTCGTCCCGAGATTTAAAGTCCTAGGGTGAGTAATGGAAAAGGAAATGTGTCATGTTTTTATTTCCTGATTTCTGGTACAAGGCAGGGGTGGTGTGGGGGTTCATTCCTTTATTACATAGTTATACAAACTTTACAATTTACAAGAGGCTAGAAAGCCTGGGAAATTCTTATCTAAGAAGTCTTGGGTTTCCCATGTAGCCTCATCTTCCGAATGCTGGTTCCACTGTATCTTATAAAACTTGAGAGTCTTTCTCCGGGTAACCCTGTCCTTTTGATCCAGAACTCGAATGGGATGTTCCGAGTATGTTAAATCTGGTTCCAGGACAACATCAGTCACTTCAACGGTTCGATCGGGAACCCGAAGACACTTCTTCAATTGTGACACGTGGAACACATTATGCACGGCAGACAATGTTTCAGGGAGCTGAAGTCGATATGCCACTGGTCCACATTGTTCAAGTACCAGGAATGGACCAATGTACCTGGGTGCAAGTTTTCCTTTGACCCCAAAATGCGATACGCCTTTCGTTGGTGAAACCTTTAAGTAGACGTAGTCTCCTTCCAAGAAGTATAAGGGCATTCGCCGTTTGTCTGCATAACTTTTCTGACGAGTTTGTGCTTTCTTCATATTATGAACTATTTTCTGAACCTTTTCTTCGGTTTCTTTTACCATATCAGGCCTAAAGAAATACCTTTCACCAGGTTCAGACCAATTTAGCGGAGTTCGACACCGTCGCCCGTATAAAGCTTCAAAAGGTGCCATCTTGATACTCTCCTGATAACTGTTATTGTATGAAAACTCCGCTAAGGGCAAACACTCATGCCATTTTTGTGAGAAATCCAGGACACATGCCCGCAGCATATCTTCAAGTATTTGGTTCACTCTCTCAGTTTGTCCACTGGTTTGAGGATGATAGGCCGAACTGTGGAGTAACTTAGTTCCCAGGGATTTATGAAGTTCTTCCCAAAATTTGGATACGAACTGAGGTCCACGATCCGACACTATGGTCTTTGGAACACCATGCAAACTGAGAATACGGGCAATGTATAACTCCGCATAGGTGAGTACCGGGTAATATGTCTTGACCGGCAGAAAATGAGCAACCTTTGTAAGTCGATCAACAATCACCCAGATAGAGTCGTATCCTTTTGCGGTCCTGGGCAATCCCACGATGAAGTCCATGCTTATGTCTTCCCATTTCCATGTTGGGGTTGGCAAGGATTGCAATGGACCAGCAGTTTTCATGTGTATGGCTTTGACACGTCTGCAAGTGTCGCACTTAGCCACATAGCGTGCAATTTCAATCTTCATCTTCGTCCACCAGTAATGTTGCTTTAAATCTTGGTACATCTTAGTGCTTCCCGGATGAATAGAATAGCGACTAAGATGCGCTTCATCTAAAATTTGCTGGCGGAGTTCTTCATTCTTCGGCACTACTATGCGGTTTTTGAACCATAACACACCTTGATCATCTTCCTTGAAACATTGGGCTGTTCCAGCCCTGATCTTCTCTCGTATGTGCTTCATGCCCAGATTATCCTTTTGATCATCAATTATCCTTTGCAAGATGGTTGACTCAAGCTTTAGCTGATTTAGAGTCCCTTGTTGGATCATTCCCAGGTTTAACCTTTCCATTTCTTGACACAAAGTGTTCTCGGAGGTTTTTACCATAAGACAGTGGCAGGAAGTCTTGCGACTCAATGCATCTGCCACAACATTGGCCTTGCCTGGGTGATAATGGATTTCCAGTTCATAATCTTTAATAAGCTCAAGCCATCGCCTCTGCCTCATATTTAACTCTGACTGGGTAAATATATACTTCAAACTCTTATGATCAGTATATATGTGACAGATATTTCCCAGCAGATAGTGACGCCATATTTTCAGGGCATGAACCACAGCAGCCAGCTCGAGATCATGTGTTGGATAATGCTCTTCGTGACGGCGTAACTGCCTTGAAGCATACGCAATTACTCGGCCTTCTTGCATTAGCACACAGCCGAGTCCACTGCCTGACGCATCACAATATACATCAAAAGGTTTAGTGATGTACGGTTGAGCCAAGACCGGAGCAGTGGTCAATAATGTCTTCAGTTGCTCAAAGGCTTCATTACATTTAGAAGACCAATTGAACTTGGTATCGTTCTTCAATAAACTTGTGATTGGCTTCACAAGCTTAGAAAAATCAGGTATAAATCTGCGATAGTATCCTGCTAGTCCAAGAAAACTCCGGACTTGGTGAACAGTCGTTGGAGGTTTCCACTCCAGAATATCCTTGACTTTGCTAGGATCTACCGCAATCCCCTTAGCTGATAATATGTGCCCCAAAAATTGAATTTCTTCCAGCCAAAACGCGCACTTGCTGAACTTGGCATATAGTTGATGTTCCCTCAGGCGCGTCAATACAATCCGTAGGTGCTGAGCATGCTCCTCTTCATTTTTAGAATATATCAAAATATCATCGATGAAGACCACCACGAACTTGTCTAACTCGGGCATGAACACCGAGTTCATTAAATAGGTGAAGTGGGCAGGAGCATTGGTGAGCCCGAAAGACATTACTAGGTATTCAAACAATCCATACCGCGTAGTAAAAGCGGTCTTTGGTATATCCTCGGGCCGAATACGGATTTGATGATAGCCCGACCTGAGATCAATTTTGGAAAACACCCTCGCCCCAGTCAGTTGATCAAATAAGATGTCGATCCTTGGAAGAGGGTACTTATTCTTAATGGTGACCTCATTTAGGGGCCGATAGTCCACACACATTCGCAAGGTTTGATCCTTCTTCTTCACAAAGATGGCGGGACAACCCCAAGGAGACGAGCTTGGCCGGATAAATCCCTTATTCAGTAAATCTTGTAGTTGAATCTTCAATTCCGCCAATTCATTAGGGGGCATACGGTACGACCTTCGGGAAATGGGAGCCGTACCGGGCTTTAGCTCAATCACAAATTCTACATCTCTTTCTGGGGGCAGTCCAGGCAAATCTTCCGGAAACACATCAGGAAACTCACATACTACCGGAATGTTCTTGATCTCCGGTACAATGGCTTCAAAGATTCTACCAGAAGCTTTGGCTGGATTGGTCTTGGGGAGAGATAAGAGAATTTCTTCTTGATTATAACTCAACCTGACGGTTCTGAGTTCAGTGTTGAGTACTGCCTTGTGTTGAGTTAACCAATTCATCCCCAAAATTACATCTATATCCTGGCCTCTTAGAACAATCATGTTAGCAGGAAAGTTCCGTTCGGCCATAGTTACTGGCACTCCATAGGCCACTTCTTTAGTAAAAATGTAGCCCCCAGGTGAATGAATTTTAAAACCCTCTTTTGATTCATGACATGTAATGTGATGTTGCTCCACAAATGTCTTGCTAATGAAGGTATGCGAAGCACCAAAATCAAAAAGAATTATTGCAGGGTGGCTGGCCACAGGGAACGTACCCATCATCACCGGCTCTCCTTCCGGTGTCGTAGCCACTTGCGTATAATATACTCGCCCCGTTTTCTTGGTATTCTTGCCCGAAGTACTTCCCTTGCCTGGAGCTGAACTTCCCGATCCTTGTTGATTATTGGCCTGATTTTGCCGAGGATAAGGACAATCTTTAATAAAGTGCCCAGATTTGCCACAGTTAAAACATCCAGTTGAAGAACTTGGCAGTGCAGGGAATCGAGTGCCTGGGGCACCCGGCTGACTTTGGACAGTGGGAGCTTTGTTGGGACGAATAATTATAGGCTGTCTAAAAGGGAAAGATGGTGCACTTGAACGGTTCTGGTTAGAGGGCCGGAGAATAAACCGTTGCCTCTTTACCGGGCCCTGACTAGGCCGATTACCACTAAATCCCTTACTTTTGCCAGAATTTGCATATTTGGCCTCCACAGATAAGGCTGTGCTGACAGCCTTTCCATAAGTAAGATCAATACATGCAGCCATTTTCCGCTGCATCCGGTCGTTCAGACCTCTCATAAAACAATTCTTCTTTTTCAAATCTGTGTTCACCTGATCAATTGCGTACTGGGACAGGTGATTGAACTTGTTGAGGTACTGGTTCACAGTATCTCCCCCTTGTTTCAATTTCATGAACTCTTCTTGCTTCATGTGCAGCACTCCCTCAGGAATATAATGCTCGCGGAATGCTGCTTTGAACTCATTCCATGTAATTTGATGATTATCCGGTTGGATGGCCACAAAATTCCCCCACCAAGTGCTGGCAGGGCCTCGAAGTTGCTGGGCTGCAAACAGTGGCTTCTGGGTTTCTGAGCAGCGAAGAAGGCCAAATTTCTGTTCTATGACCCGGATCCATTCGTCGGCTTCGAGCGGGTCTTCTGCTTTAATGAAGAGAGGCGGACGAGTCTCCGAGAAATCCAGATAAGTGGTCTCACGGGGGCCCTGTTGGAATCCTCTCCCTGCTTGTTGTTGAAGCTGTTGCTGACCCGCCATCTCCCTCAGGAAGCGGGTGTTGTCGGCTGTAGCATTTACCAAGGCAGCGATTGCCTCGGCAAGCGTGGGTGGAACGGGAGGTGGATTCGGGGTAGCATCCCCACCCCCGGATGTTCCAGCTGCATCCTGTCCTCGAGTACGGGTCGGCATCTGAGGCAAAAACATTTGAATAAACATAATGTGCCAAAGAAAACCTTCCGTTTTACATTACTGTAAAAAGTAATGGTACAGACTCGACATTACACAACAGGATACATTACCCCTTTTACAAAAGTCTAACCTATTATACAACCGTACACCCTACAATACACTACTCTAATATAACACTACTCCCTACAATACACTACTCTACTCTTATTACACCACTAGTCCTGTTTCCCATCGCTTTTGGCGGCTTCCTCATCAGGTGTGGGAGTCCAGACGTCCACCAACCTCAAAGAAGGAGGGGGTTCATACAGGTCTAATTCCCCACCCAACGCGCGTCCCGCGACGTGAGAAGGTCCGGCTTCCGCCTCAGAAGGGGGTGTAGGCTCATTAGGGTGTAGTTGCGAGTAGAGCACATGGACTTCTTCATGGAGTGTATTGCAGTACACCTGCAGGTCGTCCACAGCTGAGCTGAGTTCTCTAACTCGGGCCTGAGCCCTTGCCTCCTTGGCCCATGCCAATGAACGAGATTGAACAGCCCAATCGAGTGCCAAATCCCGATCGGCCAGCTGGTCTTGTAGATGGCGAACGTCTGCTCGTAACTCATTTATACGGTCACCATCTCCAATCCATATAGCTGTCCTGCGGCGGAGTTCCAATTGGAGCCTGCTTACTTCTGCTTCCAGATCCCCTATGGGATCATTGCTCCCGCTACTACTATCTACATCTCGCGGAGCAAGCTGATGTCGAGGCACTCCAAGAGGTCCAGTCGACTTACGCGCGGTCTTTCTTGTGCGCGGCGGCATTCTCTAAAGGGGGAAATTTATTAGTAAAATTCTTAGCATGATGCATGAGTAAGTACAGAATCAACCTTGGTTGATTCAACCTTCTATACATTGCACTCTTCCTATCTGGTCTTTGATATAAACTCTTCAGACTACTTAGGTAAGAAGAGAAAAGAATCTTTAGATAAGACTTTTGAAAATCTTTTGAAGATGCCCTGGAATATCTGCAAAGAAGGGCTACGCTCCGATACCAGCTGTGACGGAACCTCCCAAGTAATCAGGCCCACCTACAGTTGTCCTTGTCTAACAGACATCAGACACCCTATAGATGTTCCTAAGTTACTTGACAAGCTTGGTATCTTTCCTTACCTCACCAGGAACGTTTCACCCGTCTTGCAGACATTACAGATCATCGGAGATAAAGATATGCGGAAGCGAATTACATAAACTTACCTTTATTTCCAAAAGGAAGCTCAAGTTAAGTTATTACAGACCAGTTCTAAAAACGAGTGCATAAAAGTATTAATTATACAACCCAGGGAGACACAAACCTCTCCCGAAGGACTAAACACAAAAGATCTAAAGTGGAGGACTGAGTCCTCCCGCACTTCATTCCTGTTTCTCTTCGTTGGGAACCACCTTAGCACAGAAGCAGCAGAAGTCTGCTACTTCCCCACCTAAAAACAACAAAGGGATAAACCCTGAGTATGGAATTACTCAGCAAGTCTTACCCGACTAAGGAAAAGACTCTCAAGGGTATGCTGGATATATGGGAGTCAAGGTAAGGCTTCTCAATAGTCAAAGACTCTGTTTGCAGAAATGCTTACTAAAGTGGATCCTTAAAAATCCAATTTTATTTGTCAAGTTAGGTAAAATTACCTGCACTAGAGTTCTTTCTACCCTAGTTCAAGCACTGATCCTGCACTAGCCAATTTCTTAACCAAAAACCCATCATCTTTAGTGGAATGCTACGTGTAAGTCAGTGGCCAAGTCTCCATAACCGCGGAGGTACGGCGATCCGAATCGATTATACTCAGCTGAGGATCTCCAATCACACGACATATGTAGCACTTAACCCTTGCATATGTCAACCCGCCACCGGGGTTCTTAAGACCGGATCAGGTTCACGCAAACCGAGAGCACAGATACACCACCGTCCAGCCTCTTGCCACGGAGGGTACACGCTACTCTCGCCACCGCTCCACTCCCATTTCGTGTTATCTTATTCCGGCCTTAGTCTGCCCGAGGCAAGGCTTACCCATGACGAGGCATGTGACCAGTTAAAGGGTCCTCGACCATCAAGCCTACATCGACAAGGTCCTTAATCGACTCAGACGGAGACACTACACCGAGACTCTCTTCTCGTGCAAGTCACCCGCCCGGTCTCAGCTTACTCATTTCAAACCCAAAGTTTGGTACCTGACAGAGGTACATCTTTTCCGATGTTGAATCCATCACGGCCGTGATGGATCCACCATCAAGTTTTATTTTTGAAAACATCCCTCCCACTTTGCCAAACATCTTTTGTAAAACAAATCCTTTTGTTTTTCTAAAGCAATACTAAGCAAAGTAAAACCTTTTGTAAAAACAGGATTTCAAGGAGGGTGATCAAAATCAAGGAAAGTAATGCAGGAATTGTTTAATCAATCAACTCCTATCACCTAATGCATCAAGCAAGTGAGAAAGATTTTAAAAACATCAAGGGAGGTGGCAAATGCACCGGGGCTTGCCTTTGTTATCAGATGTGTCTGGCTCGGATCCACAGATATCAAAATAGAAGCAGCTGTCTGCCTGGGGATCAGAGGTGGGTGGTATCCCTTCTTCAAAAACTTCTTCTTCTTCTTCTTGCTCTAATATAACCATATACATACATAAGGATGGATGTCATGGAATGCTCATGAGGATGCAAAAATAGCATAAACTTGTTATTTATGTCTTGAGTACAACTTTCCTTCACGGTACTCCGAGAACCTAGGGTTTCCGGAGTCGGTAAAGGAGTTCATGGAGCAGGGGGGGTGGTTTTGGGTTTAGTGATCAAACAAGGTCCAAATCAAACCAAACTCTATCCATGGCTTCTAAATAATGTGAAAAGCTCACATAAAAAAGTTTGGGAAATTTTGGACTTAATATTTATTTCCTAAAAATCCAGAACCATTGGTTTAGGCTGTTTTAAATATCCTAAAATTTCCTATTCAAACTAAAAATCATAAAACTATTTTTATTAAACACTATGGAAAATAACAAGCCTAGGAAAATTGGTCTCACAATTTTATGATTTTTCTACAGTTTTCTACAATTTTCCAAAGCTTCACTGAAAAAGAAAAAAGGAAAACGATAAACAGTACTGGGCTGATTTCAAATCCAGCGGCCCAGGCCCAAGTGGTTTCGCGCGCGCGCCGCGCCCGCGAGGCGACTTTGCGCAGAGGTCCTCGACGTTTTGCTTAACTGGAGATAGGTTTGTTTACTGTTTTTCTAAGTCACTGACGGCTCACAAAAAGACCCTCGGGTTCTTGTCAATTCACAACACGCAGTCCTCGACGTCGATCACGCACGGCCGCGCTCCGGCGAGCAGCAGACCGGCCGATTGGGGCAGCGACTGGGCTCTCCGAGCGGCATACATGCAATTGGGATCGGCCTCACTACTTTCCCTAACTTAATTGCACTGTTGGCGGATCATGGAGCTCCGGCCACGGTGACCGTGAGCAAAGCGGCGAAGTGATCGTGTTCCCGGCGATGTGCGCCGGTCTAGTTCGATTAAAAGGCTCGGCAAGCATCACGAAGACATGAGCGTGCACAAACGAAGCAACAGAGGACCGGTGCTGACCTGTGGAGGGCTGACCACGGCGAGCTCGATTCACGGCGGCGGAAAACCGGTTTGGGGGCAACGAGAAATTCAAGCGCGTGAGTGGACGATTGCGGTCGATTAGCGGTGGCTGGATGCGTAAGAATATGGCGAAGCCGAGGGGGGGCTCAATTTATAGGCTCCGAGAGCGGTGGCGATCAATTGGAGCAAATTGCGCTGGCGGCCGGAGACGGGGAAGATGCACTGGCTTCACGGATTCGTGGCCAACGACGTGGCGATAACTCCGGTGAGCCACGGAGGGGTCAAAGAAGGTTACGGCGACACGGTAGAAGCGTTAAGCCACGCGGCGCAAGGCTAGGAGGCGGCGGTCGACGGCGAGCGCTTTACTGCGGGCGGTGAGCCAGGGGGGGTGTAGTCGTCGGAGTGGTGGCCAGCTCACCGGTGACGAGGCCTTTACCGCGGCAAGCTTATCTGGTGACCGCCGAGCACGAATCACAGCGCCGACGATCGACGGCTGACGGCTACCGGCGACGGGCACGGAAAGATCTTCTTCAGTTTTAAGCGGTTACTATACCATGGCCTTCGCTTCATCAGTGCACCTGACCGAGCTATTTTAGAGCCATTTTTCTCCAGATTTCATGTGACGACAGGTCCAAGTCTCTGCACCAAAGTTGTAGTGCTACATACCAGCTACAACTCCACTATAGGACTTGATCACATTTGAGCACTGGATCATGCTCAAAATCTAGCTTGAAGTTGATGTCAGCCACCTGCTGAACTGAATTTCAGATCAAACAGCCTGACAGCCAAACTTTGATGGGGTTTTTCTCCAAATTCTTCATGACAACCATGCTTGCACCCTTTAGCAAAGTTGTTCTCCTATGATTAGGCTTCAACTTTGATGTGGTGACCTAGGGCAACAACCCTATACTCTGCAAGTTACAAAGCCCCAAAGTTGAGCCCATGCACTGATTTTTCAGACTTAGAGATAACTCATGTGAGGTCCATTTTGCATTTAGGTCCAAAACTTAGGGTTTTGCTTTCAAGTCCACATTTTTGTGATCCAATAGACTTGAAACACTTGTTTGACTTGGTTTTTGCACTTTAGCCCAAAAGTGGACTAATTTTGCACTTAGGCCCCTAGGGTTTGGTTTTAGGGTTTTCCAGGGTTTTGATTAGGGTTTTTAATACCCCAGGGGTATAAATGTGATTCAACCTTATTGTTGGGGTCACTTTATGACTTTTACCCTAAAGCCTTTAGGTTTTCTCAACTTTGGTTAAGTTTTACCCCTTTAACCACTATTTAGGGTTGAGTCCTTAAACCAGGGTCCTATTTGCAAAACAATAAAACAATACAACTTGTTTGAAATTTTTGCCTAGTGAATGCACTCTAGGTGTGTCAAACATATGCAATGCTCATGCTTATGATGCCATGCTCCAGTTTTAGTTATAGTAACACCAGGGGTGTTACACAAGCATTTGGGAGATTGTGGAAAGTGGAATGAAATTTGATAGCTCGGATAGCCCTGTGTTTATTAATGAACAGATTCATAAAAATGCACAAGCTACTACTGTGTTGCTAGCCTCTTTGTGCAGGGACGAGTATCACAAGGTGAGCGGCTTGGACAATGCCAAGCAGATCTGGGACACCCTCAAGATCTCTCATGAGGGGAACGACGTCACCTTGCTCACCAAAATGGAGTTGGTGGAGGGCGAGCTTGGAAGGTTCGCGATGATAAGGGGCGAGGAGCCAACTCAAACATACAACCGGCTCAAGACCCTTATCAACAAAATAAGGAGCTACGGAAGCACGCGATGGACGGACCACGACGTCGTCCGACTGATGCTAAGGTCCTTTACCGTTCTTGATCCTCATTTGGTGAATAATATTCGTGAGAATCCCAGGTACACCAAAATGTCGCCCGAAGAATTCCTCGGAAAATTCGTTAGCGGGCGAATGATGATCAAGGAGGCGAGGTACGTGGACGATGCCTTGAATGGTCCGATCAACGAGCCGCAACCCCTTGCTCTCAAGGCAACAAGAAGCAAGGAGGCGCTACCTAGCAAGGTGGCACAGATTGAGGCGGCCGGACTTAATGATGAAGAGATGGCCCTCATCATCAAAAGATTCAAGACGGCGCTTAAAGGTCGCAAGGGACAGCCAAGCAAGACCAAAGCCAAGGGGAAGCGCTCATGCTTCAAATGCGGTAAGCTTGGTCATTTTATTGCTAACTGTCCCGACAATGATAGTGAACAGGACCAAGGGAGCAAGAGGGAGAAGAAGAAGGCATACAAGAAGGCAAAGGGCGAGGCACATCTAGGCAAGGAGTGGGATTCGGATTGCTCTTCCTCCGACTCTGACAATGAGGGACTCGCCGCCACCGCCTTCAACAAATCGACCCTCTTCCCTAACGAGCGTCACACTTGCCTCATGGCAAGAGAGAAGAAAGTAAGCACTCATGATACTAGTACTTATGCTTCTTCAAGTGAGGATGAGTCTAGTGATGATGATGAGATAGATTACTCATGCTTATTCAAGGGATTAGATAGATCTAAAATTGATAAGATTAATGAGTTGATTGATGCTTTGAATGACAAGAATAGATTACTAGAAAAACAAGAGGATCTTTTATATGAGGAGCATGATAAATTTGTTAGTGCACAAAAATCTCTTGCTCTTGAAATCAAAAGGAATGAAATGCTCTCTAGTGAATTATCTTCTTGTCATGAAACCATTGCTACTTTAAATAGTGTTAATGATGATTTAAATGCTAAACTAGAAGTAGCTAGCAAATCTAATTCTTGTGTAGAAATTGTTAAAACTTGTAATAGGTGTAAAGATTTTGACATTGATGCTTGTAGTGATCATTTAGTTTCAATTTCCAAATTAAATGAGGAATTAGCTAGTCTTAATGCCCAACTTAAGACTAGCAAGAATGAATTTGACAAGCTAAAATTTGCAAGGGATGCCTACACGATTGGTAGACACCCCTCAATTAAGGATGGACTTGGCTACAAGAGGGAAGCCAAGAACTTGACAAGCCATAAGGCTCCCATCTCCGCCAAGGAGAAAGGGAAGGCCCCTATGGCTAGTAGTGTGCAAAAGAACCATGCCTTTGTGTACCATGATAGGAGACAATCTAGAAATGCTTATAGGAGTTGTAATGCATATAATGCCTTTGATTCTCATGCCATGTTTGCTTCTAGTTCCTCTTATATGCATGATAGAAATGTTGGTAGGAGAAATGTTGTTCATAATATGCCTAGGAGAAATGTTGTTAATGTTCCTAGGAAAGTAAATGAACCTTCTACAATATATCATGCTTTAAATGCTTCTTTTGCTATTTGTAGAAAGGATAGGAAGATAGTTGCTAAAAAATTAGGGGCAATGTTGGGGGCCTTCGTCCTCCGAAGGTCCTCAAAAACATGGTTTGACAATGTTTTCCAAGTGGATTATGTGAGCAGGTGTTTTCGGGTTCAGAACTATGAATATGAAGCACGGTCGGGACGAAGCTTGAACCAGACGAAGGACGAGCGCAGGCGAAGCTGTGCGCAGGAGAGCTTCGGCGCAATTGCTGAGGGGGGAACCGACTTAAAGATGAAAAGACTGCGTGGACCTTGACTGATTTCCGTAGGCTGTTAACAAATGTAATGGATATGGATGTAATTTCATGTGGGCTGCGTCCCGCATCTATAAATAGATGAACAGTACCCCCGTACTGTTCACGCTGACTTGGCATTTTGCGTCACGCTTGTACTTTTTACCTTCTCTCAGGACCGAAGGTACATTTGTAATTCATAATCATTTCTATTCCTTTGTATTAATAAAATAGAAATGATTCCATGATTTACATTCCATGTTTTTTATGAGTCCTTCATTATTACGCGCTGAATTTACGAAGGTATGTTTCTTGTGACCTTCGTCCGGAACTCATCATTCCCGATAGGAAGTAATGTTCGATAGGACGAAGGGCCTTAACGTTTAACATCTTTTATGTTGCCTTGTTCTTAATCCGAAGCATTTAAGAACAAGCCCCCAACATTGGCGCCCACCTCCGGTGAACTCACTTCCACTTCAAGCTTTTTTTTGAACACCTTCGGAAGCTATGGCGCCGAAGAAAGCTTCAGCGACCGGGGCTTCAGCACTGCAACCGCTGGACCACAACCAGGAGACCGTCTCTCTTCGGGAAGCCCGAAGCCAGAAGAGAAAGGCTCTCAGCCCGACACTTCAGGAAGAAGAGCTAGACCAAGAAATCAGGGATATGGAAATGCTACACCAACAAGTACAAAGGAAGAAGGAGAAGATGGCCCGCCTAGCTGAGTTGCAAAGGCAGATAGACGAAGCCTCTGAGGAAGTCCGTCATCTCACTCACGATGAGCAGAACAGAAGGCCTCATCAGAAAGACCTTCATCAGGAGGGCTTCGTCAACGAAGATGACTGGTATGATAATTTCCATCAGGGAAATTTTGTTTTTGATGATGCTTCTCCTCTGTCTGCTGAGCTGCAGGCTACACCTTGGCCTCCATCTTATAAGCCACCTCAGCTCCCCATGTTTGATGGTCACTCCGACCCGAAGCAATTCTTGATGAGTTACGAAGCAACGGTGTCTTCGTACGGGGGCAATGCTGCAGTTATGGCGAAGTCTTTCGTCATGGCCGTCAGGAATGTTGCTCAGACCTGGTATTCCTCCCTCCGGCCAGGAACAATAACTTCATGGCAGAAGCTGAAGGATATGTTACTGACCAGTTTTCAAGGATTTCAGACAAAGCCAGTCACAGCTCAAGCCCTGTTCCAGTGTACTCAGGATCACGAAGAGTACCTTCAGGCGTATGTCCGAAGGTTTTTACGATTGAGGGCACAGGCACCAACGGTGCCCAATGAAATTGTTATCGAAGCTATGATCAAGGGGCTTCGTCCTGGGCCTGCAGCTCAATACTTTGCTAGAAAGCCTCCTCAGACCTTGGAGAAATTGCTCCAAAAGATGGATGAGTACATTCGCGCTGACAATGACTTTCGTCAAAGAAGGGAGGAGGCCTTCAGATTTTCTGAAATGGCCAGGGGCTTCGGAGGAAGATACTACCCGAGACATGTCCGTTCTATCCACAACACTCAGAATGATGATAAGGGGAGCCAGAACAGACCGCAATGCTCATCACAGGCTTCAGGGCAACAACAAACTTCCTTCCGGCCACCAGCCCCAAGAGGCAGAGGCGCCAGGGGCTTCGGCGGAAGATTCGGAGATCAGCCAAGGAGACTGTTTTGCTTGTTCTGTGGAGAAGGCAAGGGCCATACCACTAGGTCGTGCCATATTACGATCCAGAAGCAAAAGGAAATTGCCGAAGCTGCATCTCAACAAGCTCAGCCGAAGCAGGTCATGCATACTGCTTCGTATCATCCGCCTTATGTCCCACAATACATAGACAACCACCCTGCAGCTTCTGTAGCTTCGGCAAGTCAACCTCAAGCTTCCTGGCAGCAGCTTCCGCCTCCACCTCCATTACAGCAAGGTCAACAGCCAGAAGGGAATCAACATGCTCCACATCAGAGGGATTTCAGAGAACAGTCCGAAGCTCGCACAGTCAACAGCACTGTGCCAGAGTCGAAGCACATTTATTGATACATATCCTACCTTTGATAGCAGTCTTTCCTTTTCAGTTTTATTTTCTGCGAAACAAAAAACATTGATAGTTTTCATGTAATAATTTCGTTGTTCTCCACGAGGAAGATCTATTTGCTCCACAAGCTTAAGTTGCTGAAGTTCAAAATTTTTTCCGTTACCAAGGAGGACCTTCGAATTAGAAATCCTTCGGAGCAACAGAAAGCCGTTCTAAGGAACGCAGAGTAAGTTTGCAAGGTCACAAAAAGCCGTTCCAAAGGGAGCGCAGTGTAAGTTTTCTGCTCAGAAGTCGTTCCTAAGGGAATGCAGAGCCTACAGCGAAAAGTCAACGCTGATACCGCCTAAGTAAAGGGCGAAGAAGCTCCTAAGGGAGGCTTACAGCGAAAAGTCAACGCTGATACCGCCTAAGTAAAGGGCGAAGAAGCTCCTAAGGGAGGCTTACAGCGAAAAGTCAACGCTGAGATCGTCTAAGTAAAAGACGAAGAAGCTCCAAAGACGTTCCTAAGGGAATGCAGAGCTTATGAATATATTTTATGAGTATCTTCGGAACAAATGTCACATGCATAGCATAACATCATCACATCATTTTGCATAACATAAACATCATACATCATATTGCATTTGGCAAAAGAAAGTGACACTCTCAACCTTCGAAAGGATGCTCCGAGAAAGTGATATCGAAATTGTATAGCTTCGGATTACAGCTTCGGAGAACATTTCTATGAAACATGGGCAAGCTTTATCAGATCAATATTGAGATTGTATAGCTACGGAGTATAGCTTCGGATAATGATTTCACGAAGCATGGATGTGATCCATCAGAATAATTTTAACGAAGAATGCCTTCTTCACGAAGCATGAAAAGAAGGGAAGGTGTTTTTTCGCCGAAGGCTCAAAAAGGTATGTATATAGAGTTTCATGCATCGTGAAGAATTGAATAATGAAAAAAAAAAAAACTTGTATATTACATCCAAATGTACAAAATATTACATAGATCACAATTTAAATGTTTTTCTAGCAGCATCTAGTCCTCTCTTAATACTTCTTCGGCGACTTCATTTAAAAGTTGATCAACAACCTTGTCCATGATAGCTTCGGCCATTTGTTTGATTTCTTCATCTCCTTTTGTGTAAGGGTCGGCAGTTGACCCAGCAGCTGCCGAGGGAAGAGAACATTTCTTCGTCACTATCGCAAACAATATGCAGAGTTTGAAATGAAAATTACAACGCAACAAGAATGATTAATTGGTACCTAATTGTCTTTCAGGCTCCGTACTCCCTTCGGCAGCCTCTGCTACTTTTCTAGCATCATGTATGCCTTTTTCGCTTTTTTGGATGATCTCTTGCGCCATTTCTCGGCCGCCGTCGTTCCAGATATCCGTAAAAAATTTACCGCCAACCACGCTTGCTTCGGCCGAGGGGTCCTTAATGTCTTCGGAAGATAAGGCAGCTTCGGACTGAGCTAGAAATTTTACATGATCACAACCTTTCTTCTCCAAGACAGAAGCGATCCCTCTGGCGCCCGAAAAAGCGCAGATATCGCTGCGACTGTTCAGAATCTCTTCGAAGGCTTCTGCTTCATGGCTAATCCATTCCAACGGATCTTCGGGATTGCCTCGAGAAAAATTTTCTTCGCTGGAAAAGGCGCCGACGCTGGCAAAGCTGGCTTTAATTTTATTCACACATTCTATAGATTTAACATAGCATTTCCCCTGGGATGACCGAAGCTCCTTGACTCTTGATTCCAATTTACCAACCATAAAATCACTAAGTTCTCGTTTCGTTTCCTCAAGCGCGCGCTCCTCTTTAGCTCTAGCCAGCTGTTTTTGAAGTTCTTTAATCTCGCGTTTTTGAGCTTCGGTCTGGGCCCTTGAAGCAGCTTCGTCTTTTTTCACTTTATCTACCAATGTAAGCAGAATTTTATCTTTTTCCAAAGCTTCGTTTCTCAGTTTGATAACTTCAGCGCGTAAATTATTAAATGCAATTTCATAACTTTCATCTTCGGCGCTCTTTTGCGCTCTTAGCGCGTTGCTTAGGATCAGGCCCTATACGAAGAAGAATTCATATAAGAAAAAAGGAACGAGTTGCGTAAAAAATAAGGGGGTTCTCTTTTCAAGCGTTAAATTCCCGTACCTTCAGGCTGTTGTACGCAAGACTGTCTGCGAGATCTTCTTTCGTCATGGCGCTTAATCCAGATTCAAGCTTCGGGAAACCAATACTCCTGGCCATTTCTCGGCAGACAGAGAGCTCTTTGTTGTCAGGCAGGCAGTATAAAAAATCGTCTTCATTTGTCCCATTGAATATTACTGCCCCCTTTGGATATTTTAACTCCTTTGCATAATGGTTAGCTTCATTAATTTCTTCTTCAGATAATTTTTTCCCCGAGGCGTGTCGAATGATGTAATCACACATGCTGGCAGGCGCTTCGGGGATGGCAGTGTCAGTTTCTTCAATTAAAATTGGTTCTGGTATTTTAACTGCTTCGGCTTCCAAAGGTTGTTCCTTGAAGGGCTCTGAAGGCCCAGCTTCAGCTTCAGCTTGTTGCATCGGAGTTTCAGAGGAAGTTTCAGCAATTTCAGCACTCTTTTTTGGAGTTGTGCTTGAAGATTTAATTGTCTCCAAGACATCTAGTACATTTACCATTCTCTTCCTTTTTGGGGTCACCATTGGACCCTTTTGGCTTTTTGCTGCTTCGACATTTACTACAGGACTAAAAATTTCTGATGTTTTTTCCTTAGTCAGATTTTTCGCTTCCTCCATTTTCTCTGTCAATGGTGCTTCGGCCATTTCTGCAATTTCTGGCAGCAAGGTTGGCTGTTCAGCTTCGGCGGCCGAAGAAGCTTCTCCAGTAAACTCAGGCACCGAAGCTGGTTCAATATGGCGTGGTCGGTGTGTGAGGACCTTCAACCTTTTTCCTTTTGGTTCTGGCTCGCTAGGAGCGGTTCCAGCTTCTTCTTTTTCAGAGGTTATGTTTTTCCTTTTTTGCCTTCGGATGGGATAGCAATAATCAGGGTAGAAGAACCCGACTGCATCGAACACTCGGTTCAGTCTCTTCTTTTTTCGGCCTCCGAAGGCTGCTGATAGAGCAGTATTTTCAGCCTTCGAATATGCCCCAAGTAATTCATCACTTAATGTTTCAATACTTTTCAGCCAGTCATCATCAGGTTCAATAAATTTATCTGCATATTTGAATGTGTACTTTAATCTGACTAGTCCGCCTTCGTCAGACTCTTTGATGGTTTCCTTTGGCATTTCCCACTTTTCTGCAAGTGGCCATACCCTGAAGGCAATGTGTTCTTGGACCAAGTCCCTTGTCCCAATAAACGAGCAGACTACCCCGAAGGCTCTTTGACATTCCTCGGCGGCTTCGTCCATTTCGACCTTCGGCCTTCGAAGGCCGAAGCGTTGCCAGATTGGGTGCATGATAATACTCTTTACATTCTCTTGAGCTGCTAGATCATTCTTTACATAAAACCATTCAGTCATCCAGGCTCCGGGCCACCTCTTCCGAAAGGTCGGCACAGGGCAGCTTGACCCGGAGCGGGCGCCGAAGCTGTAGCACCCGAAGTTGTTGTGGTATTGCTCCTTTCCCCAGGGCTTCGTCTCGTATAATAACTCATGAATGTTACAGAAGCTTTTAGCGTTCGGTTCCAAACCTTGGCTTCTTACAGCCCAGACAAAAATCCCCATCCTTATAATAGCTTCGGGAGTGAGTTGATGAAGGTAGACTTGGAATGTTTTCAATACCTCAACAACAAAATTGCTCAGGGGGAATCGAAGCCCAGCCTTGAGGAAGCTTCGGAAAATCACAACTTCATTCTCTTCGGGGGTGGGAGAAGTCTTTTCCCCGGCGTCAGCTCTCACAATAGATATGTCTCGGAAATATCGCCCCCTCATATTATCAATGTGACTCTGCTTGATGGTAGTTTTCCCAAAAACCGAGTGGCTTGGTCGCCACGGTCGATCTTCGCCCTCTTCCCCACCACTTTCCACATCAAAGCTGTCGCTGTCATCAGTATCCTCGGACAAACCTTCGAGAATCTCCTTCGTGATTTTCTCTGTATTGGTCTCTGCCATCGCTATCAGGAATCCCAGATTCTTCTCCTCCTCGAGACTCAGCTTCGTATCAGCCGGGATCTTCAGTTTCATCTCAGCAGGGGTTTTCTTGCCTTCAGACATCTTCGAGAACGATAAAAATTGTTCCCGAGGCCGAAGCTCCAAAATCAAAAAGAACAGCAAAACCTAATGAACAAGCGCTAAAAATTTTAGTGGGCCGAAGCAAAAGGCAAGTATGCGTACCAAATGAGTTGGCGGTGTGCTCTTATTTATACGCCCAGGGCGTTGAAAATTGAATGACCCCGCTTGTCAGTGAATATTGCTATTCTAGCAAAGGGAAGGTGTTTTTTCGGACCTTCGGCTTAAGGCCTTCGTCCATATCGCAATCTGAATTTATTGTCAAACAAATTAATATTGCGAGGGGCTACTGTTGGGGGCCTTCGTCCTCCGAAGGTCCTCAAAAACATGGTTTGACAATGTTTTCCAAGTGGATTATGTGAGCAGGTGTTTTCGGGTTCAGAACTATGAATATGAAGCACGGTCGGGACGAAGCTTGAACCAGACGAAGGACGAGCGCAGGCGAAGCTGTGCGCAGGAGAGCTTCGGCGCAATTGCTGAGGGGGGAACCGACTTAAAGATGAAAAGACTGCGTGGACCTTGACTGATTTCCGTAGGCTGTTAACAAATGTAATGGATATGGATGTAATTTCATGTGGGCTGCGTCCCGCATCTATAAATAGATGAACAGTACCCCCGTACTGTTCACGCTGACTTGGCATTTTGCGTCACGCTTGTACTTTTTACCTTCTCTCAGGACCGAAGGTACATTTGTAATTCATAATCATTTCTATTCCTTTGTATTAATAAAATAGAAATGATTCCATGATTTACATTCCATGTTTTTTATGAGTCCTTCATTATTACGCGCTGAATTTACGAAGGTATGTTTCTTGTGACCTTCGTCCGGAACTCATCATTCCCGATAGGAAGTAATGTTCGATAGGACGAAGGGCCTTAACGTTTAACATCTTTTATGTTGCCTTGTTCTTAATCCGAAGCATTTAAGAACAAGCCCCCAACAGGCAAAATGCAAGGGAGACAAAACTTGCATTTGGGTCCCTAAGGATATTTGTGCTAACCTTGTAGGACCCAACATGAGTTCGGTACCTAAGACCCAAGCCTAAATTTGCCTTGCAGGTTTATGCATCCGGGGGTTCAAGCTGGATTATCGACAGCGGATGCACAAACCATATGACGGGGGAGAAGAAGATGTTCACCTCCTACGTCAAGAATAAGGATTCCCAAGATTCAATAATATTCGGTGATGGGAATCAAGGCAAGGTAAAAGGGTTAGGTAAAATTGCAATCTCAAATGAGCACTCTATCTCTAATGTGTTTTTAGTAGAGTCTCTTGGATATAATTTGCTATCTATTAGTCAACTATGCAATATGGGATATAACTGTCTATTTACAAATGTAGATGTGTCTGTCTTTAGAAGATGTGATGGTTCACTAGCTTTTAAGGGTGTACTAGACGGCAAACTTTACCTAGTTGATTTTGCAAAAGAAGAGGCCGGTCTAGATGCATGCTTAATGGCTAAGACTTGCATGGGCTGGTTGTGGCATCGCCGCTTAGCACATGTGGGGATGAAGAACCTCCACAAGCTTCTAAAGGGAGAACACGTGATAGGTCTAACCAATGTTCATTTCGAAAAAGATAGACCTTGTGCAGCTTGTCAAGCAGGAAAACAAGTAGGAGGAGCGCATCACAACAAGAATGTGATGACCACGTCAAGACCTCTGGAGCTGCTGCATATGGACCTCTTCGGACCCGTCGCCTATCTGAGCATAGGAGGAAGTAAGTATGGTCTAGTTATTGTTGATGACTTTTCCCGCTTCACTTGGGTGTTCTTTTTGCAGGATAAGTCTGAAACCCAAGGGACCCTCAAGCGCTTCCTAAGGAGAGCTCAAAATGAGTTTGAGCTCAAGGTGAAGAAGATAAGGAGCGACAACGGGTCCGAATTCAAGAATCTTCAAGTGGAGGAGTTCCTTGAGGAGGAGGGGATCAAGCACGAGTTCTCCGCTCCCTACACACCACAACAAAATGGTGTGGTAGAGAGGAAGAACAGGACGCTCATAGATATGGCGAGGACTATGCTTGGAGAGTTCAAGACCCCCGAGTGCTTTTGGTCGGAAGCCGTGAACACGGCTTGCCACGCCATCAACAGGGTCTACCTTCACCGCCTCCTCAAGAAGACTTCATATGAGCTGCTGACTGGTAACAAACCCAATGTATCATACTTTCGTGTATTTGGGAGTAAATGCTACATTCTAGTGAAGAAGGGTAGGAATTCCAAATTTGCTTCCAAAGCCGTAGAAGGGTTTTTATTAGGTTATGATTCAAATACAAAGGCGTATAGGGTCTTCAACAAATCATCGGGTTTGGTTGAAGTCTCTAGCGACGTTGTATTTGATGAGACTAATGGCTCTCCAAGAGAGCAAGTTGTTGATCTTGATGATGTAGATGAAGAAGACGTTCCAACGGATGCGGTACGCACCGTGGCGATTGGAGATGTACGGCCTCAGGAACATTTGGAGCAAGATCAACCATCTTCCTCAACTATGGTGCATCCCCCAACCCAGGATGATGAACAGGTACCTCAAGTGGAGGCGCATGATCAAGGGGGAGCACAGGATGTCCAAATTGAAGAGGAAGAAGCACCTCAGGCACCTCCAACCCAAGTTCGAGCGACGATCCAAAGGGATCATCCCGTCGACCAAATTTTGGGTGATATTAGCAAGGGAGTAACTACTCGTTCAAGATTAGTTAATTTTTGTGAGCATTACTCTTTTGTCTCTTCTATTGAGCCTTTTAGGGTAGAAGAGGCCTTGCTAGATCCGAACTGGGTGTTGGCCATGCAGGAGGAACTCAACAATTTCAAGCGCAATGAAGTTTGGACACTGGTGCCTCGTCCTAAGCAAAACGTTGTGGGAACCAAGTGGGTGTTCCGCAACAAACAGGACGAGCACGGGGTGGTGACAAGGAACAAGGCTCGGCTTGTGGCAAAAGGTTATGCCCAAGTCGCAGGTTTAGACTTTGAGGAGACTTTTGCTCCCGTGGCTAGGCTAGAATCAATTCGTATCTTGCTAGCATATGCCGCTCACCATTCTTTCAGGTTGTACCAAATGGATGTGAAGAGCGCTTTCCTCAACGAGCCGATCAAGGAGGAGGTGTACGTGGAGCAACCCCCTGGCTTTGAGGATGAACGGTACCCCGACCACGTGTGTAAGCTCTCTAAGGCGCTCTATGGACTTAAGCAAGCCCCAAGAGCATGGTATGAATGCCTTAGAGACTTTTTAATTGCTAATGCTTTCAAGGTCGGGAAAGCCGATCCAACTCTTTTTACTAAGACTTGCGATGGTGATCTTTTTGTGTGCCAAATTTATGTCGATGACATAATATTTGGTTCTACTAATCAAAAGTCTTGTGAAGAGTTTAGGAGGGTGATGACGCAGAAATTCGAGATGTCGATGATGGGCGAGTTGAACTACTTCCTTGGGTTCCAAGTGAAGCAACTCAAGGACGGCACTTTCATCTCCCAAACAAAGTACACGCAAGATTTGCTAAAGAGGTTTGGGATGAAGGACGCCAAGCCCGCGAAGACGCCGATGGGAACCGACGGACACACCGACCTCAACAAAGGAGGTAAGTCCGTTGATCAAAAAGCATATCGGTCCATGATAGGTTCTTTGCTTTATTTATGTGCTAGTAGACCGGGTATTATTCTTAGCGTATGCATGTGTGCTAGATTTCAATCCGATCCTAAGGAGTGTCACTTGGTGGCTGTGAAGCGAATTCTTAGATATTTAGTCGCTACGCCTTGCTTCGGGATCTGGTATCCAAAGGGGTCTAACTTTGACTTGATTGGGTACTCAGATTCCGACTATGCTGGATGTAAGGTCGATAGGAAGAGTACATCGGGGACATGCCAATTCTTAGGAAGGTCCCTGGTGTCATGGAATTCTAAGAAACAAACCTCCGTTGCCCTATCCACCGCTGAGGCCGAGTACGTTGCCGTAGAACAGTGTTGTGCGCAACTGCTTTGGATGAGGCAAACCCTCCGGGACTTTGGCTACAATCTGAGCAAAGTCCCACTCCTATGTGACAATGAGAGTGTTATCCGAATAGCGGAAAATCCTGTTGAGCACAGCCGCACAAAGCACATTGACATCCGGCATCACTTTTTGAGAGACCACCAGCAAAAGGGAGATATCGAAGTGTTTCATGTTAGCACCGAGAACCAGCTAGCCGATATCTTTACCAAGCCTCTAGATGAGAAGACCTTTTGCAGGCTGCGTAGTGAGCTCAATATCTTAGATTCGCGGAACTTGGATTGAATTATAGCATACATGTGTCTATGCCTTTGATCATGTTCATTCTGCATTTTGTTGCTTATTGTAGTGCTCAAGTTGTACAAACACTCCCTGGACCTCACAAGTCCTTTTTGCAAGTGATGCACATATTTAGGGTGAGATGTGCTACAACTTGACCCTTTGAGACTAACCATGTACTTGAGTTTGGTTGTTTTAGTCTCCAAGGAGAATTGAAAGGGAAAAGGTGGACTTGGACCATGCAAGACTTCCACTGCACTCCGATGAGAAAGAGTAACTTTTCCAAGTTCATCTTTATACTCCTATTGTCTTTGTGTTCTTATTTGAAAATTTTGGTGAGGCAATGGGGTTAAAGGGCCAAGATTGATCCCGTTTTGGTGCTTGATGCCAAAGGGGGAGAAAATAAAGGCCAAAGCAATAAATGGATCAGCTACCACTTGAGAAATTTTGAAAATAGTAGATTAGAGCTTTTGGTTTGACAAAACTCTTTTATTGTCTTTTATGTCAAAAGTTGGCCTCTTGTGGGGAGAAGTGTTGATTATGGGAAAAAGGGGGAGTTTTTGAAATCCTTGATCAAATTTCTTTGGAAAACCTCTCTTTATGTCTCTACGTCTCTACAAGTGGTTTTGACTTAGAGATAGGAATTTGAGTTTTGATTTGCAAAAACAAACCAAGTGGTGGCATAGAGTGATCCATATATGTCAAATCGAATCAAAACAATTTTGAGTTCTAATTTGAATTGTTTTTGTACTTGTTCTACTTACTTTATGTTGTGTTGGCATAAATCACCAAAAAGGGGGAGATTGAAAGGGAAATGTGCCCTTGGGCCATTTCTAAGTGTTTTGGTGATTTAGTGTCCAACACAAGTGCCAAAGTGTAAAGAGATGGACAAAGTACAAATCAAGGATAAAGGTATGTTTCTCAGACTTAGTACATTGTTTTATGGACTAATGTATTGTGTCTAAGTGCTGGAAACAGGAAAAATCCAATTGGAAATGTCTTGGCTCGAGCAGCCAAGAATCTGCTGAGTCTGGGAGCACCGGACTGTCCGATGGTGCACCGGACAGTGTCCGGTGCGCCAGGCTGGTTCGAGCGAACTGGCCGCTCTCGGGAATTCACCGGCGACGTACGACTATAATTCACCGGACTGTCCGGTGTGCACCGGACTGTCCGGTGAGCCAACGGTCGGCCGGGCCAACGGTCGGCCGCGCAATCTGCGCGAGACACGTGGCCGAGCCAACGGCTAGAAGGGGGCACCGGACTGTCCGGTGTGCACCGGACATGTCCGGTGCGCCAACGGCTCTCAGGCTGCCAACGGTCGGCTTCGTTATTTAAGGAAGGAAATCGGGCACCGGACAGTGTCCGGTGTGCACCGGACTGTCCGGTGCGCCAGTCGACAGAAGGCAAGATCTGCCTTCCAAGATTGCTCCCAACGGCTCCTAGCTGCCTTGGGGCTATGAAAGGGACCCCTAGGCGCATGGAGGAGTACACCAAGAATCTCCTAATCATTTCTAAGCACCAAGACATCGATTTCGCGCATTCGTTTCATTGTGATAGCATATAGAGCTCTAGTGGAGTTGTGAACTCATTGAGTTGTGTTGCGAGCTCTTGTTGCGACTTGTGTGCGTGTTGACACTCTGATTCTTGTGTCTTGTGTGCGTTGCTAATCCCTCCCTTGCTCCGTGTTCTTTGTGAATTTCAAGTGTAAGGGCGAGAGGCTCCAAGTTGTGGAGATTCCTCGCAAACGGGATTGAGATAAAGCAAGCAAAACACCGTGGTATTCAAGTGGGTCTTTGGACCGCTTGAGAGGGGTTGATTGCAACCCTCGTCCATTGGGACGCCACAACGTGGAGTAGGCAAGCGTTGGTCTTGGCCGAACCACGGGATAACCACCGTGCCATCTCTGTGATTGATCTTTGTTGGTTATTGTGTTTTGTTGAGGATTCCTCTATAGCCACTTGGCAATTATTGTGCTAACAATTAACCAAGTTTTGTGGCTTAAGAATTGAAGTGTTATAGGATCACCTATTCACCCCCCCTCTAGGTGCTCTCAGCCATCCCGATCGCTTCCAGTCTGAGGCGACACTCAATCTGGCACGCGGCTTGCTCGGGTGGACCACGCCGGGGCTCGTCGGAAGAGTCCACGCCGGCACTGTCCCCCTCGGCGGCCTCGCCGCCGGGGAGTTCATCTTGTTCGTCTCCTACATCTCCTGCGGGTTGGCGCTGCCGATCTCGCCTTTCTTCCTGTTGCTGCTGGAGGAGTTCGGAGTCTAGCTCCAGCACCTCACGCCCCACTCCATCCTCCAGGCGGCCATCTTCGTCCACCTCTGCGAGATGTTCGTGGGGGTGGCCCCCTGCACTTCCCTTTTCCACCATTTCTTCGCGTTGGTGAAGTCTGGGAAGGCCAAGGACCATCTCAGTGCCTACTACTTCCAGACAAAGTCAAATTCAGCCGTGTCCTACATCCCACCTCGACGGCGCGAGGTGGGAAAACTGGCGCAATGACTGGGTGATCGTCAGCGTCGAGGCCAACGACCGCCTCGCGTTGCCGAGCGACGGACCAACACTCGACCAGAAGCAATGGAGGGCTAAGCCGTCCCTTGTGCCAGAGCTCCTACCCGTGTTGGACAAGATCAAGGGCTTGGCAGCCGGTGGTCTGACCTCGATGCACATGGTCGGCGATTTCCTAAAGCGCCGGGTCACGCCGCTGCAGAGGAGGCCGCGTCTGTGCTGCTGGTTTACCGGCCCAAATGACATCGGCAGGATCCAGCGCGGGCCAGGGACCGATCTGTCCTGGGAGGAGCTGGAACTCTTGGTGAAGGGGATTACTGGTGAGTCCTTTGTCCCTGAATCTTTGATCCTCCCCAGGACATCCCAGTGCTATGTGATGATCTAGGGCTGTGAACAGTGGTCCTGGCCATGTTGCCGACCCTCGACGAGAGCGGCGTGGCAGTTCGTCAGACCGGCGATCAGGACCCCCTCCATGGGATCCAGATCCCCATTGTACCGGCTGGGGATCCCCAGCCGCCGGTGCAGGCTCCAGAGCTCCCACCGCGCCCCTAGCCCCTTGTACAAGGGTAAAGGGGCTACAAGTAGCTCCTCCGCCCGGGTGGCACCGGGGGGTCGGAGGAAGAGAGGCGACGCTGGCTACGTCGCGCCGACGGGTCGCTTGTCTCGGACCCCCCCCCCTGTTTCGGACCCCCAGAAGCGCCAGAGGACTGCTGGCGGGGCCGAGGAGGTCGGCTCCTATGCCCAGGGCACACAGAAGCGCAGCAGTGCTCCACCACCACCACCATCGGGCCCACCGCCACCACCACCACCTGGGGGTGATCTCCCCCAGGGGCACCAGCAGCAGCAACAACCACAGCAGCGTACATCCCGCTTCCAGGGTCGTTGGAAGGTCCAGGGCCACAAGTAAGTGTAGCCCCTTTTCCATGAGTGTAGTTATCATGCCGACGGGTCTTAATCCATCCTTTGTTTGCCAAGGCTTCCTCCCCCCTCTGCTCCCAAGGCCGCGCCTCCTCCGCCGGATACTATGCCCACTGGCGGGTCTGGCTCTCAGTAGCAGGCATCTGCTGGGAGTGGTGCCAGCGGTCCGCCCCAGGCTGCTGCCGTCGAGACAGCGCCACCGGGCACCCGTGCTCCAGCTGGGGTCCGGCAGCAGCGGCGTCAACACCAAGCGACGTCGCAGCAGCGGGGGAGGTCCCAACTGCGCCGATGGCTACCGTAGCCTCAACGACGGCGATGTCGTCGAGTACACCATCGGCAGCGGCGGAGGAGGTCCCAACTGCGCCCACTCCTGCTGTCGAGGGTGACGTGGGGGGCGCATCCAGCTCCATCCCGCCGCCCACTCCGGAGGAGACGGAGGTGGTTTTTTGGGCGGTGGCTCCGGTCCGGTGGCGAGCTAGAGGCAGCTCCAGTTCCCCTCCCCCGGGTGCTGTCTCGTGCCCATCAGGCTCTTGACTGAGGCGGCGATCCGGCGGGAATGGGAGGCGTTGGAATCTGAGCACCAGCGTCTCAGTGACTGGCGCACCCAGCTGGAGGAGCGCACCAAGGCGGTGTCCCAGCAGTTCACTTTTGAGCGGTCTGAACTCGCGTGGGACCGCAAAGACTACAAAAAGGACCTCTAGAAGGTGTACGCTAGGGAGCAGGAGGCGAGCCGGAAGGAGAAGAGGTTGGCCAAGAGGGAGGAGGACTTGAGCTAGAGGGAGGCGGTCGTCACAGAGCTCCGGGCCAAGCTGAGTGCCATGGACAAGATCCTGGAAGAGCAGCAGACCCAGCAAGAGGAGGCTGTAGAGAAGATCAGAAAATGGGAGCAAAAGCTAGAGGACAAGGCCAGCGACATTGCCCTTGCCGAGGAGAACCTCAAGGAGAAGGATGCATCCCTGGACAGGCGGGCGGCGGACCTCGCCAGGCAGGAGACAGACCTCGCCTTCCAGGAGGAAATGCTCGAAAGGTGGGGCAAGTTGCTGGCCGAGCATGAGCTTGAGGCGGAGAAGGATAAGAAGCTAGAGGAGCGGATCCAGCAGTTCTAGACGGCGCAGGCAGCGTCGAGCCCCTAGGGCCCAGGCGGTGGAGGCCATCAGGAAAGCTCTTGAAGACCTCCAGGCGGAGCATCACGTTGGGGTCCAGCGCATCGCCGCATGGGCCGGCGAGGCGAGCACGGCACTGGTGCCGCTAGGGATGAGTCTCATCCCGGTGTCGGAGCTGCCGGCGTCAATCTCTGACGCGCTCCCGGTGCTGGACTCCGCCTCCGACACCTAGACCAAATTCTAGGTGCCCGCCTGGAGACCGAAGGCGGCAGGCTCTGCCGGGCGGTGATCGAGTACATCCTGACGTGCTTCCGGAGCCATGACCTGGCCATATCCTTAGAGCCGGTGATCGCTGGTCCGGTGGCCGACACTGAAGGCGCCGCCCGGGAGGGCGTACAAGATACTATGGAACTGGTGGCCGAGCGCTTCCAGCGGGATCCTGCTGATGATGAGTAGCTAGATCTGCAGAACAAGGAAAGGGTTCCGGTGGGTAGCGGCTTGTAATAGTTTTTGGCTTTGTAAGATACTTTTGAGTACTATTTATCAAGCAGTATTAGCACTTATCTGTATGCTATTTGTCCTCGCTGTGTGTGACGTTACCAACTCCTCCCTGGTACTTGTCCCCCTTGGGATGTAGGCTCAATGTGTCGAGGCTGGATGCCAGTATTCCTAAGGGAAAATTAGTTGGTGACCCGGCCCCTAGGAGGTAGTCTTGGCTGGGACCTGGATCTGTACACAGCTTCGGCTAGGAAGTGTTAGTAGTACACCCATAGGACCCATCGTCTGGTATCCGCCATCCATTGATTCATGCAACAGGACCTGCAGGATTTAGTTTGGGAAGCCAAGCCGTATGTTCAGATCCCTTGGATAATAGTTCCAAATACAAGGACGCCCGTCGTAGAGTGGTGGAGCGTGCCGGCTTAGGGTTCGGGACCATGCTAAGCGGCTACACAGCTCCGGACCACCCCAGGAGATGTGTGTCCATTCTCTAGAACCGGACCCTAGGTTGCCAGACCCACAGGACTATAGTTCCAAATACTAGGGTACTCGTCACAGAGTGGTGGAGCGTGTAGGCTTATGGTACAGAACCAAGCTAAGCGGCTACACAGCTCCGGACCACCCCAGGGAACGAGCACCCATTCTCTAGAACTGCCCCTAGGCTGCTGGACCCCCTGCATTTGTAGAGGGGTCCTAAACTGCAGGCCTGGCTTACTCAATTCGGACGTCATCATACCAGCAAGGGTGGGAAACTGTATGGGTGGGTTAGATAAAAAATAATGGTTGTAGACTGAAGCATAATAAAACCGACACAAAAACAACTCTAGGGGGTGAATCTTTTCCTTATAACTTGATGTACATGAGTGTAGGCCAACAGGCTGGGTTTATGAGCGCAGACCTCACCGGGTTGACGTACAAATATGCAGGACGTAGTTACAAAGGAAGAAAAACAGAACCCCCAGGTTTGTTTTTATGGGTAAAACTTACGGAGATGCTCTATGTTCCAGGGATTGGGAAGAGGCTCTCCTTCAGTTGTAGCAAGGTGGACACACCCGGGTCGGCATATTTCCGTCACCTTGAAGGGTCCTTCCCAGCTGGGGGAGAGTTTGTGGAGCCCTTCTCGGTTTAGGACTCGCCTTAGGACCAGGTCCCCGACCCTAAGCTCCCTACTATGCACGAACCGTTGGTGGTAGTGCCTGAGCGCCTGGTTGTACCGTGCATTTCGGATTGTCGCTCGCCATCTGCACTCATTAATGAAGTCCACGTCCTCACATCGTAGCTGTTCTTGCATAGACTCATCGAACGATTGGACCCATGGGGAGCCCATAATAATTTCCGGGGGAAGGCAGGCTTCAGCCCCGTAGACTAGGAAGAATGGGGTCTCCCCGGTAGCTCGGCTGAGTGTGGTCCAGTTCCCCCATAGCATGGACGGAAGCTCGTTGACCCAATTCGCACCATGCTTTCTCAAGCAGTCATAGGTGCGTGTCTTGAGTCCCCTGAGGATCTCTACGTTTGCCCTCTCTGCCTGGCTGTTGCTCCTGGGATGAGCCACAGACGCAAAGCAGAGCTGGGTGCCATGCCCTCGCAATACTCCTGGAAGAGCCGACTTGTAAACTGGGTCCCATTGTCCGTAATGATACGGCTTGGGACCCCAAATCTACAGACAATCGACCTGAGGAAAGCAACAGCCGCACCCTGGGTGATGTTGACCACAGGGGTGGCCTCTGGCCACTTGGTGAACTTGTTGATGGCGACGAAGAGGTACTGGTACCCGCTGACGGCCCTGGGAAATGGTCCTAGGATATCTACCCCCCATACAGTGAATGGCCAGGAGGGTGGAATCATCTACAGAGCCTAAGCTGGTGTATGTATCTGCTTTACGTGGAACTAACATGCCTTGCAGGACTTTACCATCTCAGCTGCATCCTGGAGGGCAGTTGGCCAGTAAAAGCCATGCTGGAAGGCCTTACCGACCAGCGTGCCGGATGAGGAATGACTTCCACACTCTCCTCCATGGATCTCCGTGAGCAACTCACGGCCCTCCTCCTAGGTGATGCACCGCATGAGAATGTCGTTAGCGCCACGGCGGTAGAGATCCCCTTCCACCACCATGTGTCGTTTAGCCAACCGCACTATGCGCTCTGCGGACACATGATCTTCAGGAAGGATGTTTTCCTTCAGGTAGTCCCGGATCTCGGAGATCCATGCATCGAGACCACTCTGAGATAATGACTATGGCGCTAAGGGATAGGCAGGACCCCCTATAGCACACACAGTCTTCGATGGGTTCTGTAGATGGGACGCCACCGGGACCGCTAGCTTCGAGGTGCTAGTATCGCCCCCTTCGCCCAGTTCGGCAGGCTAGGCGGTGGGTCTTAGCAGCCGTCTTTCGAAGACGCCCTCGGGCACGGGTGCCCAAGTTGATGCCCTCTGGGAGAGTTCATCTGTCGCCGAGTTGTCAGCCCGAGGAACATGTTGCAGCTCCAGGGCCGTGAAGTCTTTTTCTAGCTTCCTTATGTGGAGGAGGTAAGTTGCGAGCCTTGGCTCATTGCAGCTACATTCCCCGTGGACTTGCTTGATGATCAGCTGGGAGTCCCCCTTCATGAGGAGCTAGCAGATCCCCAGGGATAGGGCGGCCGACAAGCCAAAGATCAACGCTTCATACTCTGCCATATTGTTGGTGGCCTTGAACTCAAGGTGCACCATGTACTTCACTTGATCTCCGGTTGGGTCGATGAGGATCACCCCCGCCCCGCCAGCTTACTGATGGGCGGATCCGTCGAAGAAGAGCGTCCAGTGGGGCTCGGTGAAGACCGAACCCCTGGGCTCCGCAGGTGTGGGGTCCGAATCGGGATCTAGACCCCCAGGAGCGCTCGGGGGAGGTGTCCACTCCACGATGAAGTTAGCCAGGACCTAGCTCTTGACGGCGTGGTGAGGCTGAAAGTCCAGCTGGAACTCAGCAAGCTCCGCGGCCCACTTGGCGATGTTGCCTATGGCGTTAGAGTTGTGGAGGATGGCCCTTAATGAAAAAGAGGTCACCACCACGACCCTGTGTGCCTGGAAATAGTGGCGCAGCTTCCTGGACGCAACAAGCACATCATAGAGAAGTTTGTGCGTCTCAAGGTACCTAATCTTTGCTTCATGGAGGACCTCGCTGACATAGTAGACCGGCCTCTAAACGGTTCAGACCCATGCAGCCGGTCCCGAGTCCTCAGGTTCCTAGCCTTCTTGTGTCGTCCTTTCGACGACCAGCACCATGCTCACCGCTTCTGCAGCTGCTGTGATGTATAAATACAATGGCTCCCCAGGTTCTGGAGCTACCAGTATTGGTAGGGACACCAGGTGCTGCTTCAACTCTTGGAAGGCTCGTTCCGCCTCTTTGGTCCAAGAGAATGGGCCGGACTTCTGCAACAGCTTGAAGAAGGGTAGCGCCCTCTTAGCCAGCCTTGAAATGAACGGCTAAGGGCGGCTAATGACCCCGTAAGCTTCTGGACGTCCTTGATACGGGCCGGAGGTTTCATCGCCTCAATCGCTTTGATCTTCTCCGGGTTTGCTTCAATGCCCCGGTACGAAACCAGGAACCCTAGCAACTTTCCTACGGAGACACCAAAGACGAACTTGTCTGGGTTCAGCTTTGTGCGGGTTGCTCGCAGTTTGTCGAAGACCAGGGTTAAGTCTTCCACTAGGGTTGACCCTCTCTTAGTCTTGACCATGATGTCATTGACGTATACTTCCACCTTGTCCCTAATCAGGTCCTCGAAAGTCTTACTCATCGCCCGCACAAATGTCGGCAAGGCGTTTTTCAGACTGTAAGGCATTACAACATAGCAGTAAAGCCCATCCACTGTTACAAAAGTGAAAGGGAATTAGGCTTACACCTAGTTCCTAAATAATTTTGGTGGTTGAATTGTCCAACACAAACATTGGACTAACTAGTTTACTCTAGTGCATAAGTTATACAGGTGCAAAAGGTTCACATTTAGCCAATAAAAAGACCAAGTGTTGGATTCAACAAAGGAGCAGCAAGGCAACCGAGGGCACCTCTGGCTGGAGGCACCGGACTGTCCGGTGTGCACCGGACATGTCCGGTGCGGCCAGAGGACTTCGACTCAAACTCTTCGCCCTCGGGATTTCTCGGAAGCCGGCGCGCTATAATTCACCGGACTGTCCGGTGTGCACCGGACTGTCCGGTGTGCCAGCGGAGCAACGGCTCTCTGCGGCGCCAACGGCTCCCTGCGGTGCATTTATTGCGCGCGCAGCGCGCGCAGACGTCAGGCACGCCCATACCAGTGCACCGGACATCAAACAGTACATGTCCGGTGTGCACCGGACACCCAGGCGGACCCAGAAGTCAGGAGCTCCAACGGTCAGAATCCAACGGCAATGGTGACGTGGCAGGGGCACCGGACTGTCCGGTGTGCACCGGACTGTCCGGTGCACCATCGAACAGACAGGTTCCAGCAACGGTCACTTTTGGTGGTTGGGGCTATAAATACCCCAACCACCCCACATTCATTGCCATCCAAGTTTTCCACTTCTCAACTACTACAAGAGCTCTAGCATTCAATTCTAGACACACCAAATAGATCAAGTCCTCTCCAAATTCCACACAACTCCATAGTGACTAGAGAGAGTGATTTGCTTGTGTTCTTTCGAGCTCTTGCGCTTGGATCGCATTCTTTTCTTTCTCACTTGTTCTTGAGATCAACACTCAATTGTAACCAAGGCAAGAGGCACCAATTGTGTGGTGGCCCTTGCGGGGAAGTTTTGTTCCCGGTTGATTGAGAAGAAGAGAAAGCTCACTCGATCCGTGGGATCGTTTGAGAGAGGGAAGGGTTGAAAGAGACCCGGCCTTAGTGGCCTCCTCAACGGGGAGTAGGTTTGCGAGAACCGAACCTCGGTAAAACAAATCCTCGTGTCACACTCTTATTTGCTTGCGATTTGTTTTACGCCCTCTCTCGCGGACTTGTTTCTTTATTACTAACGCTAACCCGGCTTGTAGTTGTGATTATTTTTGTAAATTTTAGTTTCGCCCTATTCACCCCCCCTCTAGGCGACTATCAATTGGTATCAGAGCCCGGTGCTTCATTAGAGCCTAACCGCTCGAAGTGATGTCGGGAGATCACACCAAGAGGGAGATGGAGACCGGCGATAACAAGCCCACTACGAGGTGGTTAAGGTTATTCTAAGATCTCTTATTTTCCTTAACCCCACACAAGTTCAATTAATTCGTGGCAATCCTAGATATCCACAAATGACCCCCGAGGAAGTTATCGGGAATTTTGTGAGTTTTGAATGCATGATTAAGGGCTCCAAGAAGATCAACGAGCTTGACGAGCCTTCCACATCCGAGGCGCAACCCGTGGCCTTCAAGGCAACGGAGGAGAAGAAGGAGGAGTCTACACCAAGTAGACAACCAATTGACGCCTCCAAGCTCGACAACGAGGAGATGGCCCTAATCATCAAGAGTTTTCGGCAAATCCTCAAGCAACGGAAGGGGAAGGATTACAAATCCCGTTCCAAGAAGGTTTGCTACAAGTGTGGTAAGCCCGGTCATTTTATTGCAAAATGTCCTATGTCTAGTGATAGTGACAGGGGCGACGACAAGAAGGGCAAGAGGAAGGAGAAGAAGAGATACTACAAGAAGAAGGGCGGCGATGCCCATGTTTGTCGGGAGTGGGACTCCGACGAAAGCTCAAGCGACTCCTCCGACGACGAGGACGCCGCCAACATCGCCGTCACCAAGGGCCTCCTCTTCCCCAACGTCGGCCACAAGTGCCTCATGGCCAAGGACGGCAAAAAGAAGGTAAAATCAAAGTCCTCCACTAAATATGAAACATCTAGTGATGAGGATGATGATAAAAATGAGGAGGATAATTTGCGTATTCTTTTTGCCAACCTTAACATGGAACAAAAAGAAAAATTAAATGAGCTAATTAGTGCCATCCATGAAAAGGATGATCTCTTGGACTCCCAAGAGGACTTCCTAATCAAGGAAAACAAGAAACATGTTAAGGTTAAAAATGCTTATGCTCTAGAAGTTGAAAAATGTAACAAATTATCTAGTGAGCTAAGCACATGTCATGACACTTTAGACAACCTTAGAAATGAAAATGCAAATTTGTTAGCTAAGGTTGATTCTCATATTTGCAATGTTTCAATTCCTAGAAATGATAATGATGATTTGATTGCTAGGATTGAAAAATTGAACTATTCTATTGCTAGCCTTAGAAATGAGAATGAGAAATTAATTGCTAAGGCTAAGGATTTTGATGTTTGCAATGCTACTATTTCCGACCTTAGAACTAAAAATGATTTATTGCATGCTAAGGTCATTGAATTAAAATCCTGCAAACCATCTACATCTACTGAGCATATTTCCATTTGTACTAGATGTAGAGATATTAATATTGATGCTATCCATGATCACCTAGCTGTAATTAAAAAACAAAATGATCACATAGCACAACTTAATGCTAAGATTAGAGAGCATGACTTAGAAAATGAAAAATTTAAACTTGCTAGAAGCATGCTCTATAATGGGAGACGCCCTGGCATTAAGGATGGCATTGGCTTCCAAAGGGGAGACAATGTCAAAATTAATGCCCCTCCAAAGAACTTGTCTAACTTTGTTAAGGGCAAGGCTCCCATGCCTCAGGATAACGAGGGTTACATTTTGTACCCTGCCGGCTATCCTGAGAGCAAGATTAGGAAAATTCATTCTAGGAAGTCTCACTCTGGCCCTAATCATGCTTTTATGTATAAGGGTGAGACATCTAGATCTAGGCAACCAACCCATGCCAAGTTGCCTAGAAAGAAAATTCCAAATGCATCAAATGATCATGCTATTTCATTTAAAACTTTCGATGCATCCTATGTTTTAACTAACAAATCTGGCAAGGTAGTTGCCAAGATTGTTGGGGGCAAACACAAGGGCTCCAAGACTTGTGTTTGGGTACCCAAAGTTCTTGTATCTAATGCTAAAGGACCCAAAACCGTTTGGGTACCTAAAATCAAGAACTAAACTTGTTTTGTAGGTTTATGCATCCGGGGGCACAAGTTGGATACTCGACAGCGGGTGCACCAACCACATGACCGGGGAGAAAAGGATGTTCTCCTCATATGAGAAAAACCAAGATCCCCAACGAGCTATCACATTCGGGGATGGAAATCAAGGTTTGGTCAAAGGTTTGGGTAAAATTGCTATTTCTCCTGACCATACTATTTCCAATGTTTTTCTTGTAGATTCTCTAGATTACAATTTGCTTTCCGTATCCCAATTATGTCAAATGGGCTACAACTGTCTTTTTACTGATATAGGTGTTACTGTCTTTAGAGGAAGTGATGATTCAATAGCTTTTAAGGGAGTGTTAGAGGGTCAGCTATACTTAGTAGACTTTAATAGAGCTGAACTCGACACTTGCTTGATTGCTAAGACTAACTTGGGTTGGCTCTGGCACCGCCGACTAGCCCATGTTGGAATGAAGAATCTTCACAAGCTTCTAAAGGGGGAACACATTTTAGGACTAACAAATGTTCATTTTGAGAAAGACAGGATTTGTAGCGCATGCCAAGCCGGGAAGCAAGTTGGTGTCCATCATCCACACAAAAACATCATGACTACCGACAGGCCACTGGAGCTCCTACACATGGATTTATTCGGCCCGATCACGTACATAAGCATCGGCGGTAGTTAGTATTGTCTTGTAATTGTGGATGATTATTCTCGCTTCACTTGGGTGTTCTTTTTACAGGACAAATCTTATACCCAAGAAACTTTAAAGGGATTCTTGAGACGGGCTCAAAATGAGTTCGGCTTAAGGATCAAGAAAATTAGAAGCGACAACGGGACGGAGTTCAAGAACTCTCAAATTGAAGGCTTTCTTGAGGAAGAGGGCATCAAGCATGAGTTCTCTTCTCCCTACACTCCACAACAAAATGGTGTAGTGGAGAGGAAGAATCGAACTCTATTGGACATGGCAAGAACCATGCTTGATGAGTACAAGACACCGGATCGGTTTTGGGCCGAGGCGGTCAACACCGCCTGCTACGCCATCAACCGGTTATATCTTCACCGAATCCTCAAGAAGACATCTTATGAACTCCTAACCGGTAAAAAGCCCAATATTTCATATTTTAGAGTTTTTGGTAGCAAATGTTTTATTCTTGTCAAAAGAGGTAGAAAATCTAAATTTGCTCCTAAAACTGTAGAAGGCTTTTTACTAGGATATGACTCAAACACAAGGGCATATAGAGTCTTTAACAAGTCCTCAGGACTTGTTGAAGTTTCTTGTGACGTTGTGTTTGATGAGACTAACGGCTCTCAAGTAGAGCAAGTTGATCTTGATGATGTAGGTGAAGAACAGGCTCCATGCATAGCGCTAAGGAACATGTCCATCGGGGATGTGTGTCCTAAGGAATCCGAAGAGCCTCCAAATGCACAAGATCAACCATCCTCCTCCACACAAGTATCTCCACCAACTCAAGTTGAGGATGAGGCTCAAGATGTTGAACAAGAAGATCAAGAAGATGAGCCACCTCAAAATGACGACAACGATCAAGGGGGAGATGCAAATAATGAAGACAAGGAGGATGAACAACCAAGGCCGCCACACCCAAGAGTCCACCAAGCAATACAACGAGATCACCCCGTCGACACTATTCTTGGCGATATTCATAAGGGGGTAACTACTCGATCTCGTGTTGCTCATTTTTGTGAACATTACTCATTTGTTTCCTCTATTGAGCCACACAGGGTAGAGGAAGCACTTCAAGATTCGGATTGGGTGATGGCGATGCAAGAGGAGCTCAACAATTTCACAAGGAACGAGGTATGGCACTTAGTTCCACGTCCTAATCAAAATGTTGTAGGAACCAAGTGGGTCTTCCGCAACAAGCAAGATGAGCATGGTGTGGTGACAAAGAACAAAGCTCGACTCGTGGCCAAGGGTTATTCACAAGTCGAAGGTTTGGATTTTGGTGAAACCTATGCACCCGTAGCTAGGCTTGAGTCAATTCGTATATTATTGGCCTATGCTACTTACCATGGCTTCAAGCTTTATCAAATGGACGTGAAGAGTGCCTTCCTCAATGGACCGATCAAGGAGGAGGTCTATGTTGAGCAACCTCCCGGCTTTGAAGACAGTGAGTACCCTAACCATGTTTATAGGCTCTCTAAGGCGCTTTATGGGCTTAAGCAAGCCCCAAGAGCATGGTATGAATGCCTTAGAGATTTCCTTATTGCAAATGGCTTCAAAGTCGGCAAAGCCGATCCTACTTTATTCACTAAGACTCTTGATAATGACTTGTTTGTATGCCAAATCTATGTTGATGATATCATATTTGGGTCTACTAACAAATCTACATGTGAAGAATTTAGTAGGATCATGACACAAAAATTCGAGATGTCAATGATGGGGGAGTTGAAGTATTTCCTAGGATTCCAAGTCAAGCAACTCCAAGAAGGCACCTTCATTAGCCAAACAAAGTATACTCAAGACATTCTAAGCAAGTTTGGAATGAAGGATGCCAAACCCATCAAGACACCCATGGGAACAAATGGGCATCTCGACCTCGACACGGGAGGTAAGTCCGTGGATCAAAAGGTATACCGGTCGATGATTGGTTCTTTGCTTTATTTATGTGCATCTCGACCGGACATTATGCTTTCTGTTTGCATGTGTGCAAGATTCCAAGCCGACCCTAAGGAATCACACCTTACGGCCGTGAAAAGAATCTTGAGATATTTGGCTTTTACTCCTAAGTTTGGGCTTTGGTACCCTCGGGGATCCACCTTTGATTTGATTGGATATTCGGATGCCGATTGGGCAGGGTGTAGGATTAATAGGAAGAGCACATCGGGGACTTGCCAGTTCTTGGGAAGATCCTTGGTGTCTTGGGCTTTAAAGAAGCAAAATTCGGTCGCTCTTTCTACCGCCGAAGCCGAGTATATTGCCGCAGGCCATTGTTGCGCGCAATTGCTTTGGATGAGGCAAACCCTGCGGGACTACGGTTACAAATTAACCAAAGTCCCTTTGCTATGTGACAATGAGAGTGCAATCAAAATGGCCGACAATCCCGTCGAGCACAGCCGCACTAAGCACATAGCCATTCGGTATCATTTTCTTCGGGATCACCAACAAAAGGGGGATATCGAGATTTCTTACATTAACACTAAAGATCAATTAGCCGATATCTTTACCAAGCCACTTGATGAACAATCTTTTACCCGACTTAGGCATGAGCTCAATATTCTTGATTCTAGGAATTTCTTTTGCTAGTCTTGCACACATAGCTCATCAATATACCTTTGATCATGTCTCTTTTATATATGCTATGACTAATGTGTTTTCAAGTGTATTTCAAACCAAGTCATAGGTATATTGAAAGGGAATAGGAGTCTTCGGCAAAGACAAGGTTTCCACTCCACTCTACTACTCATACTTTGCCGTCGCTCCACATCACCTCTCCAACTTTGGTATAACCTTCACTCATTTATTTCATGACCAAAGGGGGAGAATGTACTTCATTGGGCTCTAATGACTCCGTTTTTGGCGATTCATGCCAAAGGGGGAGAAAATATAAGCCCAAAGCAAAAGGACCGCACCACCACCTAATTTTATAAATTTGATGATTTTATATTGGTAAATTTCAAAATTGGTATCTCTTTGTGTTCTAAGGGGGGAGCAACTAGTATTTTCAAAATTGATGTCTTAAAACCCTCTTGAACACTAAGAGGAGACCTTATTTGAGGGGGAGTTTTGTTTAGTCAAAAGAGAAGCATTTGAACAAAGGAAGAAAATTTCAAATCTTGAAAATGCTTTGCAAAATCTTATTCATTTACTTTTGACTATCTTGCAAAATGACTTTGAAAAGAATTTACAAAAGAGTTTGCAAAAACAAAACTTATGGTGCAAATGAGGTCCAAATATGTCAAAAACAAAGAAACAATCCATGCGCATCATATAAGTATTTATATTGGCTCAATTCCAAGCAACCTTTGCACTTACATTATGTAAACTAGTTCAATTATGCACTTTTTTATTTGCTTTGGTTTGTGTTGGCATCAATCACCAAAAAGGGGGAGATTGAAAGGGAATTAGGCTTACACCTAGTTCCTAAATAATTTTGGTGGTTGAATTGTCCAACACAAACATTGGACTAACTAGTTTACTCTAGTGCATAAGTTATACAGGTGCAAAAGGTTCACATTTAGCCAATAAAAAGACCAAGTGTTGGATTCAACAAAGGAGCAGCAAGGCAACCGAGGGCACCTCTGGCTGGAGGCACCGGACTGTCCGGTGTGCACCGGACATGTCCGGTGCGGCCAGAGGACTTCGACTCAAACTCTTCGCCCTCGGGATTTCTCGGAAGCCGGCGCGCTATAATTCACCGGACTGTCCGGTGTGCACCGGACTGTCCGGTGTGCCAGCGGAGCAACGGCTCTCTGCGGCGCCAACGGCTCCCTGCGGTGCATTTATTGCGCGCGCAGCGCGCGCAGACGTCAGGCACGCCCATACCGGTGCACCGGACATCAAACAGTACATGTCCGGTGTGCACCGGACACCCAGGCGGACCCAGAAGTCAGGAGCTCCAACGGTCAGAATCCAACGGCAATGGTGACGTGGCAGGGGCACCGGACTGTCCGGTGTGCACCGGACTGTCCGGTGCGCCATCGAACAGACAGGTTCCAGCAACGGTCACTTTTGGTGGTTGGGGCTATAAATACCCCAACCACCCCACATTCATTGCCATCCAAGTTTTCCACTTCTCAACTACTACAAGAGCTCTAGCATTCAATTCTAGACACACCAAATAGATCAAGTCCTCTCCAAATTCCACACAACTCCATAGTGACTAGAGAGAGTGATTTGCTTGTGTTCTTTCGAGCTCTTGCGCTTGGATCGCATTCTTTTCTTTCTCACTTGTTCTTGAGATCAACACTCAATTGTAACCAAGGCAAGAGGCACCAATTGTGTGGTGGCCCTTGCGGGGAAGTTTTGTTCCCGGTTGATTGAGAAGAAGAGAAAGCTCACTCGATCCGTGGGATCGTTTGAGAGAGGGAAGGGTTGAAAGAGACCCGGCCTTAGTGGCCTCCTCAACGGGGAGTAGGTTTGCGAGAACCGAACCTCGGTAAAACAAATCCTCGTGTCACACTCTTATTTGCTTGCGATTTGTTTTACGCCCTCTCTCGCGGACTCGTTTCTTTATTACTAACGCTAACCCGGCTTGTAGTTGTGATTATTTTTGTAAATTTCAGTTTCGCCCTATTCACCCCCCCTCTAGGCGACTATCAAAAAGCGGTATGCTTCCTATCTTCCCTAGACATCTGGATTTGATAGAAACCAGAATAAGCATCTAAGAAGGACAAGAGGTCACACCCGGAGGTAGAATCCACGATTTGATCTATGCGTGGAAGTGGATACGGGTCCTTGGGACAAGCCTTATTAAGGCTGGTGTAGTCAATGCACATCCGAAGCTTCCCATTCGCCTTGGGGACGATGACTGGGTTGGCTAGCCATATGGGGTAATGGACCTCCTCAATGAAGCCAGCGTCCAACAGCTTCTGGACCTCCTTACGGATAAAGTCCTACCGCTCAACGGACTGTCTGTGAGGCTTCTGACTCACTGGTTTGGCATCAGGGTGGATCTTCAGATGGTGCTCGATCACCTCCCTGGAGATCCCAGGCATTTGCGATGGCTCCCATGCGAATACATCAGCATTTGCCTGGAGGAAGGCGACGAGCGCGAGTTCCTATTTTCCTCTAGGTCACTCGCAGTGCAAGTGGTTTGGGGGGAATCCGCGCTGAGCCAGATGGCCTTGACGGGGACTTCGTCTGCTCCGGATGGCCGCACCCTTGGCACCTTGGTAGGCGCCTTGGCACCGAAGGTCGAGGGGCCCCTCCCTCCGTCGTCTGGGCGAGCAGTTTCTGCCGCCAGGGCATGCAGCTTCTTGACAGCTGCCAGCGCGGCGACACGGTCGCCCTACACGGTGAGGACCCCAGCAGGAGACGGCATCTTGAGGACCAAATACCCGTAATGGGCAATGGCCATGAACTGGTACAATGCTGGCCTACCAATGATGGCATTGAAGGGGAGGTTAACCTCCACAACGTCGAACTGTACGTTCTCTGTGTGGAAGTTTTCCTCGGTCCCGAATGTTACCGTGAGTGTGATGCTCCCAAGGGGGTACACCGGCTGTGGGCCCACTCCAGAGAATGGACGAGAGGGATCTAGTTGGGACCCTGGGATCTGCAGCTGCTTGAACGCAGCATGGCTGATAACGTTGAGCCCAGCCCCACCGTCAATCAGCACATGGAGCAGCCGCATGTTGGCGATGATAGGGGCGGTGATGAGCGGTAGTACACCGGCCCCTGCCATGTTGTTGGGGCAGTCGGATGCCCTGAAGGAGATGGTGGTGCTCCTCCACCGCTGATGTGGAGCGGCCTTCGGGACCCCCGGGACCGCCGATAGGACCTCTCGGCGCAGGGACTTGACGTTCCTGTAGGAGGTGAGCTCCTAGCTCCCGCCGTACATAACGTACAGCTTCTTGCGGCAGTCGCTCTTTCCACCGGAGTCAGAGTCTCCAGTGAAGACGTCCTTTAGGACCCCCTCAGGTGACTGATACCTGAGGTCCTGCTCTCCCGTGGCCACATCATTATCGTCGACCCTCTCCTTGCCAGGCCAGCAACGAGGTGGGGAGCCATCCTTGGAGGTCTGCTCACGCCGCTCGCTGACGTGCTTCGCGAGCTTGATGATCTCGTGGCACTCCGAGGCGCTGTGGCGACTGTTGGGGTGCACTGGGCATGCGACGTTGTTGCCTCCCGGTGGCCGTGGGCACTTGTTGCGCTCGTTCCGGCCCCCAGACGCAGCTGCGACGACCGGAGTAGCAGTCTGCGGCCTCTCATGGCTGTGGTTCTTCTTTTTCTTTTTGCCGTCCTAGGTGACGGCACCTAGGCCACCCGTCTGGGCGATCCCGGTCTGTGGTGTCGAGTGCCATGCACGACCCTCGGTAGCTCTGGCACACTTGTCGGCCAGAGCGAAGAGCGTGGTGACGGTTTCCACGTCGTGCGTGGCCAACTTCTCCAGCATCTTTTCATCACGCACCCCCTGACGGAAAGCGGTGATGATGGAAGCATCAGAAATACGAGGTATAGTCCCTCGTACCTTGGTTAAGCGGGAGATGAAAGCCCAAGAGTTTCCCCGGATTCCTGCCTCACTGCATGGAGGTGAGCCTCCATGCCATGCTGTTGATAAGCGCTGGCGAAGTTCGCTGTGAATCGTGCGCAGAGCTCTTCCCAGGAGTAGATCGATCCCGGGGTGAGATTCATGAGCCAGGTCCGGGCTGGCCCAAACAAGGCTACATGGAAGTATGTTGCCATTACAGCAGTGTCATCACCTGCTGCCGTAATAGCGGTGACGTATACCTGTAAGAATTCCGACGGATTTGACGTACCGTCGTACTTCTCTGGTAGGTGTAGCCGAAACTTGGATGGCCAAGTCGCCGCGCGGAGATGATCCGCCAGTGCGGTGCGGCCCACGCCGGCCAATGGGACACCCGCTTGGATCCGGGCGCCCATGGGGGTTTGCGGTACAACCGCAGCGAAGTCGTGGTCGAGGTTGTGACCCTCGATGTTCTGCCTTCGCTCACGCGCCCTCTCTAGAGAGACTCGGGCATCCTCTCCCGTACGCCTATGGTTGAGTTCTGCCCGCAGGTCATTAGGCCTCTCTAGAGAGACTGGAGCGTCCTCTCCCGCACGCCAGTGGTTGAGCTCCACCCGCAGGTCCTCAGTCGGTGCGGCCCTCACTGAGGGTGAGCGTACTGATGCCAAAACCTCGTGCTGACACCGGGATGACCGAGGCCTAGGTCTGGCTGAGCCAGAATGCGCCATGCCGAACAGACGGTCGACATCATCACGCCACTACTTCATGGCCCCCGGCGAGGCCGTGGAGCTAGGAGGGTGGCGTAGCAACTCCCTGGCTACAGACAAGGCCCCAAGTGCAGCCCTTGATGCTCTGGATGTCTGCGCAGGAGTGTGCTGCCACGCAAAGCGCACAGCAGCAGCACCAGATGTAGGGTGGCGTGGAAGACGCAGCCTCTTCCTCCATCAGGAAGTCCTCGGGAATGAAGTCTTGGTGCTCGACGATCTGGACCATGGTGTCGAGCAGGAAAACAAGCAAAAACCTAATGCCAAGAACCCCCTACCTGGCGCGCCAAATGTCGGTGGTGAAATCCACCGGCCGGGTGGCGGAATGCACACGCCCTAAATCCTAAGATGAGGAGGGGGCCTAAGCGTTTTGCCTGTCTGCTAGATGGTGGATGAAACACGAGAGCACACAAGAGTTTAGAGTGGTTCAGGCCACCGGAGCGTAAAACCCTACTCCACTGTGTGTATGTAGTATTGAGAATGTATGAGTGCTTGTGAGTGTGTCTGAGAATCTGGAGAACTTGGGTCTGCCTTGTAACGTTGTGTGCCTTCCCTTTTATAGCTCAAGGGAGGCACATACAAGGATGCTGAGCCCCGACATGTGGGCCCAGGAGTATAATGGAAGGAATATATCATTGGAGTAACTAATGCAGGTGACGCCTGTGCAATCTCCAGACCCATGTTGTCCACAGCTCGCGCAATATTGATATGCGGCGGCAGCTTCCTTGGTAACATGCGAGTAATGATGGGCATAGCGCACGCGGCAGTACGGGCGTGCCGCCTGCTAATGGAATGGATAGGCACACCGCCTGCGGAATGGACAGGTCGCCGCCTGACAGCAGAATAGACAGGTCGCCGCCTGATAGCAGAATGGATAGGTCTTAATAAATGCTGAGGCGGCACACCACCTGCCAGTGGAACGGACAGGCGGCGCGCCTCATCCGCAATAAATGCAGAGGCCGCGTAACCCGGAGGCCTTACGTTAGGCTCCTCCCGTTGGCTTACATCACGCGTAGTAGGCCACGTGGCAGCATCGGGTCTCTGCCTGGGCGGGGAGCAGAAGCATACGCGGACAGGTCCGCACCAGACTAGGTCTGGACACGTGTCGGTACCGGACCCCCGGCTGGGTCCTGTTCAAGGCCCGTGTATGTTCTGTCCTAGGACCTTGGGACCCCATTGTGGGCGGCCCGGACCCCATACGGGAGGGGTCCGGATCCCATTCCAGGGGTCTGGCTTGCACACGTGGTGGTCCAGGACCAACCTTGGAGGTCCGGACTGCATATCCAGGGGTCCGGCGCTCTCCCATGGGGGTCCAGACTTACTGTTGATGCCTTGGAGTATATCACCTTCTCTGGACACGTGGCGGCTCTGGACCCGCTCATGTGGTGGAGTCGGGCGCTGCTGTGGACCCAGAGTAGTCGCCCGAGACTGGGGCGAGTCGTGGCTTGGTCCAACACACACAGCACTTCTACCACACGACTAAGGGATAACCGCGTGGGTTCTACGTCTTTGTATAGTAGCAGGGGGTACCCTAGTTTCAGGGTACCGACAACCTTTTTACAACAAGTCGGACTTTGTTCCTAGTCATCACACCATGCTCATCTTGTTTGTTACGGCATACCCACTTGGTACCTACAACATTTTGGTTAGGTCGTGGAACTAAATGTCATACCTCATTCCTTGTGAAGTCGTTGAGCTCCTCTTGCATTGCCACCACCTAGTTTGGATCTCTAAGTGCATCCTCTATCCTATATGGCTCAATAGAAGTCATAGAAGAGTAATGTTCATAAAAATGAGCAACTCGAGAGCGAGTGGTTATCCCCTTTTGAATGTCACCAGGTATGGAGTTGATGGGGTGATCTCGTTGAATTGCTTGGTGGACTCTTGGGTGAGGTGGTCTTTGATCTTGAACCTCTTGTTCATTCTCCTTTTCTTAATCAACTTCATCTCCCCCTTGAACGATGCCTTCTTCTTGAGGTGGCTCATTGTCTTGAACTTGATCTTCTTCTTCTTTTTGAGCTAGTTCTTTGGGTTCTTGTGCTTGTGAAGGATCTTCGGGTTCTTGTGGACACACATCTCCAATGGACATGTACTTAGCGTGATTCATGGAGCCTCTTCATCATTTAACTCATCAATATCAACTTGCTCTACTTGAGAGCCATTAGTCTCATCAAACACAATGTCACAAGAAACTTTAACTAATCCAGTGGAGTTGTTGAAGACTCTATATGCCCTTGTGTTTGAGTCATAACCAAGTAAAAAACCTTATACCGCTTTAGGAGCAAATTTTGAATTTTTACCTATCACACCCGGTTTTGAAAGGCAAACTGAATTTGAACCATGTACGTGTCAGGATCAGAAACTCACGTACACGATGATTACATAATTGGACATCATCACACATTGCTCAAAATAATAGCGAAAAATGTACTTTATTACATCAAGTGTCCAAGACATCCACAGAGTCATTAACATAACATAGTCATTAATGTGATCAAAGTGCGGAAAATGAAACGTTGCAGATAAGGCCTTCACTAGCAGCTAACTGGGGGTTTGCCACTAAACGCAACTAGAACTCATCGTAGTCCTGGAGCTCCTCAAAGTCCTCCATGTTGCCTGCATCTCCTCCTGAGCATTGATTACAGTGAGGACAACCTGGGGTGGGGTGGTTTTTAAAGCAAGGGTGAGTACACATCAACATACTCAGCAAATGTCTCGTTTGGCTAAAGTGGACTAGCTGTAGTGGAGTTAGGGTTAAAGCAGTTGCTTTTATTTGGTCAAGTATTTATTACTAGTGGTAAGCCAAGTTTTAGTAATAAACTCAGTTATTACCTAGATGTACTCCCTCCAAGAGGAAATACTAGATATCATAGTTATAACCATCAATATTAATCATCATCATAAAAGTAACCAAAGTTCTTCTAATCAAAGAGGATCCCAAGGCTGCTCTTAACCGTGAGCACGACTGATATACAAGTTTCAAACACTCTGCAGAGGTTGCACACTTTACCCATGAGTCATGATCCCTTTCTAGCCTGGGTTGTACAGACCCGATTTGCACTACCGAGGTGAGTGGCCAGGGATACACTACGTAGCCTTTACAAAGATTCCCTAGAGGTCATAGTCGCTCGTTAGGTTTCTCCAGTTTGATAAACATGGTACTTCTTCCCATAGGAAGGGTGACTAACAAAACCAAATCAAAAGAACCTCAGCAACCAGCCTTGGCAGAACAAGTATTGTGCCCGGACCCATTGACGGCCCTACGGCAAAGCCGACTACACCTCAAGTTTCTCTAATTAATCAGCTAAGGGCGTCCCATTTCACCCTCATGGTTGCACTATTATCCTAGGTGATCACTCAACGAACAGGTCCTTACGGAGAGGTACTCAGGAAATAGCCTGATTCTTCTAAAGTATCACAAGATCATCAATGGAATAACATCATTGTATCATAAATATTCACATCATGTTTGTTGAAGGTAAAGCAATAGTATAAAGCTAACCATAATGACCCAAAAAGGTAAACAAGGACAAGGTAAATACAGACTAGTCAATCCTTAGGTTTCAATAAAGTAATGCTGGATAGTGAATTATAAAGTAAGTAGGACATAATGGGTTAGAGGACACTTGCCTTCACAAGGTTGTTGCTCAGGAAGATCTTCGGCAACACACTCAGGAACCACGGGCTGGGTTCATATGATATTAAACTCACAAGGTTAATCATCTAATTAACATTAGGGTTTTGTTTTTAATAAACAAACCAACACTAATACTAATCTATAGTCTAGGCATAAAATTAATATGTGCAGATGGTGAATGATTATAATTTAAATAGATAAAGAATAATCTTACGAACATTTTGCAATTTGAATCACACAAATTGGAGTTCATTTGCAAAAGATATGAAATAAACAAGTTTTGAAATTCAAAATACAAAACTAGGTCTAATTCAGTGATTAACTAAAAGGTTAGGGGTTTTCTGCAAAATTATAGGGGCCTGCGCGAGAAACTGAGGGACGGCGGGTTGATTCTTCGAAACTCGAGGGGTTTCTTAACAAAATTTCCACGCGAATGGGTATCAGGGTTCACCGTCCGTTAGAACACAAATCGACGGCCGAGATTAGATCGGCGGGTGAGCGCGCGGGCGTGGGCGAGCGAGCGCGGCTGACAAGTGGGGCAAGGAAGGCAGCGATCTAGGGTCAGCATGGCTGACAGGCCGAGCCCGATGGCAGGGGGTGCGGGTAAGGGATGAATCCGGGTGGCCGGACCTGAGCGAATGGTTGGGATTAGCTTTGATCTACTTAAACCTAGGTCGCTCGATCTCATGTGAATGCCTGAGATCCAACGGCAAGCATGGGCAGGGCTCCCTGACCACCAGCGGTGGCGCCGCTCGTGCCGACGATGGAGGTTCGCCGAAGACGAGGGCGCGGGCACGCTGGGGGCCACGGGGCGCCGGGAATGGCTTAGGGAGGTTCAGGGGGGTGTGGCGAATAGGGCCATGGGTGCAGCACCGGCACAGGGGTGCTGGAGGGTGGCGGTTCACGGCGAGGTGGTTCGGCGGCGACACAACTCTACTCCGGCAAGCAATCGCGCACCACCGAGGGTAGACAAGGGGAAAATAGGGGCGTGTCGGTACCCTAAAACTAGGGTACCCCTTACTACTGTATAAAGACGCAGTACCCATGCGGCTATCTCTTAGTCGCGTGGTAGAAGTGTTGTACGTGGGACCAAGCCATGACTCGCCCAGCCTCTGGCGACCACTCTGGGTCCGCAACAGCGCCTGACCCCACCACATGGGCGGGTCCGGAGCCGCCACGTGGCCAGAGAAAGTGATATACTCCAAGGTATCAGCAGTGAACCCAGACCCCCATGGGAAGGTGCCGGACCCCTGGATATACAGTCCGGACGTCCAAGATTGGTCCAGGACCTCCACGTGTACGGACCGGACCCTTGGAATGGGATGCGGACCCCCCCCCCCCCCCCCCCCCGTATGGGGTCCGGACTGCCCACAGTAGGGTCCTGAGGTTCCAGGACAGAACACACCCAGGCCCCAGGTCCGGTGCTGACACGTGTCCAGACCTAGTCTGGTGGGGTCCAGACCTGTTCGCATACACTCCAGCTCCCTGCTCAAGCGGAGACCCGATGCTGCCACATGGCATACTGCGCGCGGCTTAAGCCAACGGGCGGAACCTGGCGTGACGCCTCTGGGATACGCGTGCCTTCATATTCATTACAGATAACACGTGCGCCTGACCATTCCACTGACAGCTGGCGTGTACAGTCCACAATACGCGGGCCGCGCTGTTATTCACCATTACTCGTACGTTTCGGCTATCAATACTGCATGGACTGCAGTCATCAAGACTCCCGGTGATTGCTCAGGCATTACTAGCATTAGTTAATCATATAATGCATTCCTTCCATTATGCTCCTAGGCCCACATGTCAGGGCTTAGCATCCTTGTATGTGCCTCCCTTAAACTATAAAAGGGAAGGCACACAACGTTACAGGCCCTCAGACTCTCAAGTACACAGACACACGCTTACACACTCAATACAACATACACAGTGGAGGTAGGGTATTACGCTCCGGTGGCCTGAACCACTCTAATCCCTCGTGTGCTCTTGTGTTCATCGCAATCCACCTAACAGGCAAAACGCTTAAGCCCCCTCCTCTTAGGATTAGGGCGGGTGCATTCTGCCACCCGGCCGCCTTGCCAACATTTGTACGGGCGATGAGTAAGACCTTCAGGGACCTGATTAGGGACAGGATAGAGATATACATCGATGACATCGTGATCAAGACTAAGAGAGGGTCAACTCTAGTGGAGGACTTGACCCTAGTCTTTGATAAGCTGCGAGCAACACGCACGAAGCTGAACCCGGACAAGTGCGTCTTTGGTGTCTCCATTGGGAAGTTGCTGGGATTCCTGGTTTCGCACCGGGGCATTGAAGCAAACCTGGAGAAGATCAGGGCAATTGAGGCAATGAGGCCTCCGACCCGGATCAACGACGTCCAGAAGCTTATGGGGTCCCTGGCTGCCCTTAGCCGCTTCATCTCACGACTGGCTGAGAGGGCGCTACCCTTCTTCAAGCTCCTGCGGAAGTCTGACCCATTCTCTTGGACCGAGGAGGCAGAGTGAGCCTTCCAAGAGTTGAAGCAGCACCTTGTGTCCCTACCGATACTGGTAGCTCCAGAGCCAGGGGAGCCGTTGTACTTGTACATTGCAGCGGTTGTAGAGGCGGTGAGCATGGTGCTGGTCGTCAAAAGGACGGAGCAACACTCCTAGGGGAGTCAGGAGGTTCCCCTAGGAGAAGGTGGTGGTCCGACCACCACAGACCTTGAGGGCCCAGCGCCACCCGTAGGGGTCCGGACCATACAGAAGCCGGTCTACTACGTCAGCGAGGTCCTCCATAAGGCGAAGACCAGGTACCTTGAGACACACAAGCTGCTCTATGCTATCCTTGTTGCGTCCAAGAAGTTGCGCCACTATTTCCAGGCACAAAGGGTTGTGGTGGTGACCTCCTTCCCGTTAAGGGCCATCCTCCACAACTCTAACGCCACAAGCAACATCGCCAAGTGGGCCACAGAGCTTGCTGAGTTCCAACTGGACTTCCAGCCTCGTCACGCTGTCAAGAGCCAAGTACTGGCTGATTTCATCGTGGAGTGGACCCCTCCCCCGAGCGTTCCTGGGGGTCCAGATCCTGATTTGGACCCCACACCTGCGGAGCCCAGGGTCTCGGTCTTCACCGAGCCCCACTAGACGCTTTTCTTCGACGGGTCTGCCCGCCAGCTGTGACGGAACCTCCCAAGTTATTAGGCCCACCTACAGTTGTCCTTGTCCAACGGACCTCAGACAACCCTGTAGATGCCCCTGAATCACTTGACAAGTTCGGTATCTGCTTTTCTTACCTTTCCCAAGAGCGTTTCACCCGTCACACAGAAATTACAGATCATCGGAGATACGAAATACGGAAGCGGTTACATAAACTTTCATTTATTTAATAAGTAAGATCAGGTTATATATTACAGACCAGTAATTAAACGAGTGCTTAGTAGTATTATTACAAAACCAAGGGAGGTAAAAACTCCCCCCGATAAGTTTTTACATAAAAGTTTTTATAGAGGACTAGGTCCTTCCGCAGCTTCATTCTTGCTTTTCTTCATTTGACACCACCTTGGTACAAAAACAACAAAAGTTTGTTTCTTCCTCACCTAAAAACAATAGGGAATAAAACCCTGAGTATGAAATTACTCAGCAAGTCTTACCCGACTAAAGAAAAGACTCTCAAGGGTATGTTGGTTATAAGGGAGTCAAGGTAAGGTTTCTCAATGATTAAAGACTCTGTTTTGCATAAATGCTTACTAAAAGTGGATCCTTAAAAATCCAATTTTATTGTCAAGTTAGGTAAAATTACCTGCATCTAGAGTTCTTTCTAACCTAATTCAATCACTTAACCTACACTAGCCAATTTCTTAACAAGTCCTTCATCTTTACTGGAGTTCTACGTATAGGGCAGTGACCAAGTCTTTATAACCGCGAAGGTACGGCGATCTGAATCGATTATACTCCTCTAAGGATCTCCAATCACACGACATATGTAGCACTTAACCCTTGCATATGTCAACCTGCCACCGGGGTTCTTAAGACCAGATCAGGTTCACGCCAACCGAGAGCACAGATACACCACCGTCCAGCCTCTTGCCATGGAGGGTACACGCTACTCTCGCCACCGCTCCACGCCCATTCCGTGTTATCTTATTCTAGCCTTAGTCTACCCGAGGCAAGGCTTACCCATGACGAGGCATGTGACCAGTTAAAGGGTCCTCGGTCATCAAGCCTACATCGACACGGTCCTTAATCGACTCAGACGGAGACACTACACCGAGACTCTCTTCTCGTGCAAGTCACCCGCCCGGTCTCAGCTTAATCATTAAAATCCCAAAGCTTGGTACCTGGCAGAGGTACATCTTCTCTGATGTTGAACCCATCATGGCCATGATGGATCCACCATCAAGTTTTATTTTCAAAAAACATCCCTCCCACTTTGCCAATCATCTTTTGTAAAACAAAACCTTTTGTTTTGCTAGAGCAATACTAAGCATAGTAAAAACCTTTTTTAAAGATAGGATTTCAAGGAAGGTAATACAGGAATTGTTTAAGCATTCAACTCCTATCACCTAATGCATCAATCAAGTGAGAAAGATTTTAAAAATATCAAAGGGGGTGGCAAATGCACCCGGGCTTGCCTTCGTTTATAGGTGAGTCAGGCATGGATCCACAGATGTCAAAGTAGAAACAATTCCCTGCCTAAGGTTCCGAAGGTGGTGGTGTCTTCTCTTCTGTTACTTCGACTTCTTCTTCGTTTTCTAGAGATAACCATATATATGTATATAAGAATGTATGCCATGAAATGCTCATGAAAGTGCAAGGATAATAAGAATTTATAATATCAAGTTCTTGAATACAATTTTCCTTCACGGTTCACCAGAAAACTAGGGTTTCCGGAGTCAATAGTGAAGTTCAAAGAGCAGGGGTGGGAGTTTTGGGTTCTAATTCTCAAACAAGGTCCCAATCAAACCAAACTCTACCCAAGGCTTCTAAATAATGTTTAAAGTTAAAATAAAAAGTTTGGGAATTTTTGGAATTACCATTTATTTTCTAAAAATCTAGAACTAATGTTTTAAGCTATTTTAAATACTCCAAAATTCCTTATTTAATCTAAAAATCATGAAACTATTTTTATTAAATACTATGGAAAATAAGGAATCTAGGAAAATTGGTTTAACATTTTTAGGATTTTTCTACAATTTTCTAGAATTTATTTGGCTCTGGAAAAAAAAGAAAAAGAAAAACTTGCAACAGTTCTGGGCCGAATTCAAACTAGGCGGCCCAAGCACATGAAACCGGGGCGCGCCCACGCCCGCGGTGGAGACTTCGCAGAAAGGCCCTCACGGTTTTGGCAAACTGGAGATGGGTTCGGTTACTATTTTCTTGAGTCACTGACGATTTACAGAAAAGACCCCCACGTTCTAATCCTTCACCGCACGAGGTCCACGACGACGGCAGCGCGGAGGATGAACTCCGGTGAGGTTGTGCCGGTGGATTTCCGCAATGACCGGTGCTCTCGAGCGGCTATCACCGAATTGAACCTTCCCCGAGTGTTTCCCCTAACTTAATTTTAGAAATGGTGACCTGATTCGCTCTGGCCACAGTAACCGCGCGGATGAACCAAAGAATCATGCGTTCCCGGCGATTGGCGGTGGTCTAGCTCAATTATGTGGGTCAGCGAGCATCGTAGACACATGAGAATACTTAAACGGTGAAGCAGAAGACATGGACTGACCTGGATCGCGCTGGCCGCGGCGAGGTGCTCTTTGCGGTGGCGGAGACCAGTTTGGGGGAAGTTTGAAATTCAAGAGCTCAGGTGAATGATTAAGGGTGGGAGCGGGTGCTATGGCTTCGGGATTATATGGCGCAACAGCCTCGGCCATCAATTTATAGGAGGCTTAGGCGGTGGCGCGCAATTTGGTCGTGCAGTGCGGGCGGCCGGAGATAGAGAAGAACCTTGGCTCAGTGGATTCGTGTCTACCGTCGTGGCGACTTCACCGACGACGATTTGATGGCTATAGAGAGTCACGACGATGTGACAGGGGTACCTGAGCACGTGGCACAAGACCAGCAGACGGCCATCGCCGGTGAACCTATCTGCCAAAGCCGCAAAGCAAAGGGGTACGATGGTGAGTCACCGGAGTGGCGTCTAGCGCACAGGGTGATGATCTTTCTACCCAAAGCATTATCTACTAGCCCTGTGCACGAATCCAAACGCCGATGACACGAATCACGGTGGAGGTATCGTCGGCGGTGAGCACACCCTGCGCTGGTGGTCTGATCTGTTTCGAGACACTGTACCATGGCGAGCTCCATTCAGTTAACCTGATAGCCATAGTTTAGGGTCGATTTTCTTTCAGATTTCTATGGCATCTTGCCCAAAGATCTGCATCAAAGTTATAGAGCTAAAATCTAGCTATAACTTTGCTACATAGGATTCCTACAAAAAGCCATTGGATCCTGCTTAGAATTAAGCTTGAAGTTCATGCCATCTTTCTGTCAGTCTGAATTTCAGACTTAATCAGCCTGACAGCCTGTCTTTGGGTGTGTTTTTCTCTAATTTTTGTATAACAACAACAGGAGATGTCTGCATCAAAGTTTCTCTCCTATAATAGGTTTACAAAATTTATGTGGTGGCCTGGGGCAAATTCTTACAGGTTTGAAAGTTACACAGCTCCAAAGTTGAGCTCATAACACTAAATTTCAGACTTAGAGTGAAATCACAATTTGGGTCTTTTTGCAATTTAGTCCAAAACCTAGGGTTTAGCTTGTGGATCTTCATAAATGTGAACCATGTGACTTAGGATACTCATTTATCATGGTTTTTGCACTTTAGTCCAAAAGTGGACTAATTTTGCACATAGGCCCCTAGGGTTTGGATTTAGAGTTTTCCAGGGTTTCAATTAAGGTTTTTGGTATCTCAGAGGTATAAATGTAATGTAGATCCATTTTGGTGACATTTTATGATTGTTTTACTTATACCTTAGGGTTTTCTCAATTTGTGTCATGTTTTGCCCCTCTAATCCCTATTTAGGGCTAAGTATCCTATTCCAGGGTCCTATTTGCAAAACACCAAAACAGTACAACTTGTTTGAAATTTTTACCTAGTGAATGCAATCTAGGTGTGTCAAACATATGCAATGCCAATGATTATGATGTTATGCTCAAATTTTAGTAGCAGTAACACCAGGGGTGTTACATCCTTCCCCCCATAAAAGAATCTCGTCCCGAGATTAAAAGTCCTAGGGTAAGTAATGGAAAAGGAAATGCTTCACATTTTTATTTCCTGAGTTTTGGTACAGGGCAGGGGTGGGTTTGGGGCTCACTCCTTTATTACAACAATGTTGTACGCCTTATAGATTATAAGAGGCTAAAAAGCCTGGGAAATTCTTATCTAAGAAGTCTTGAGTTTCCCAAGTGGCCTCATCTTCGGAATGTTGGTTCCACTGTATCTTGTAAAACTTGAGAGTTTTTCTTCGGGTAATCCTGTCCTTTTGATCCAAGACTCGAATGGGATGTTCAGAATATGTCAAATCTGGTTCAAGGACAACATCTGTTACTTCAATAGTCCGATCTGGAACCTGAAGACACTTCTTTAACTGAGACACGTGGAACACATTATGCACAGCAGGCAAGGCTTCGGGTAATTGAAGTCGGTATGCCACTGGTCCACATTGCTCAAGTATAGGGAATGGACCAATGTACCGAGGTGCAAGCTTTCCTTTAACCCTAAAACGCGATACGCCCTTCATTGGAGAAACTTTCAAGTAGACATAATCTCCTACTAGAAAGTATAAGGGTTGTCGTCGCCGGTCTGCATAACTCTTTTGACGAGCTTGAGCTTTCTTCAGATTATGTATTATTCTCTGAACCTTTTCTTCGATCTCATTTACCATATCAGGCCTGAAGAAGGACCTTTCACCAGGTTCAGACCAATTTAGCGGAGTACGACATCGTCGTCCATATAAAGCTTCGAAGGGTGCCATCTTGATGCTTTCTTGATAGCTATTATTATATGAAAACTCCGCTAAGGGCAAACATTCATCCCATTTCTGTGGGAATTCTAGTACACATGCTCGTAGCATATCTTCCAGTATTTGATTGACCCTCTCAGTTTGTCCACTCGTTTGAGGATGATAGGTCGAACTGTGGAGCAATTTAGTACCCAGGGATTTATGAAGTTCTTCCCAGAATTTGGATATGAATTGAGGTCCACGATCCGACACTATAGTCTTCGGAATACCGTGCAAATTGAGAATATGAGCAATATACAGTTCCGCATATGCTATGACTGGATATTTTACTTTGACTGGGAGAAAATGGGCAAGCTTGGTAAGTCGATCAATGATAACCCAAATGGAGTCAAAGCCTTTAGCTGTTCTGGGTAATCCCATAATGAAGTCCATACTAATATCTTCCCATTTCCATGTTGGTATTGGTAGAGATTGTAATGGACCGGCAGCTTTTAGGTGTATGGCCTTGACACATTTACAAGTGTCACATCTAGCCACATAGCGTGCAATTTCAATTTTCATCTTCGTCCACCAATAATGCTGTTTCAGATCTTGATACATCTTAGTGCTTTCGGGATGAATAGAATAGCGACTAAGATGTGCCTCATCAAGAATTTGCTGGTGGACATCTTCATTCTTCGGTACAACTATGCGGTTATTGAACCATACAACCCCTTGATCATCTTTTTGGAAGCAATTGGCTTTGCCAGCTTCAATCTTTTCATGAATATGTTTCATGCCTTCTTCCTTCTTTTGTGCGTCAATTATCCTTTGTAAGATGACTGACTCAAGCTTCAAGTGATTTGAAGTTCCATGCTGAATCATACCCAGGTTTAGATTCTCCATCTCCTGGCACAACGTAATGTCAGAAGTCCCCATAGTTAGACAATGGCAGGAAGCCTTGCGACTGAGTGCATCTGCCACCACATTGGCTTTGCCCAGGTGATAATGGATCTCTAATTCATAATCCTTGATTAGCTCGAGCCATCTCCTTTGTCTCATATTGAGTTCAGACTGGGTAAAAATGTATTTCAAACTCTTATGGTCTGTATAAATATGACAGACATTCCCTAGTAGATAATGACGCCAAATCTTCAGGGCATGAACCACTATAGCTAGCTCCAGATCATGAGTGGGATAATGCTCCTCATGCTGGCGCAACTGCCTTGAAGCATACGCAATTACTCGGCCTTCTTGCATTAATACGCAGCCGAGACCACTGCCTGATGCGTCACAATACACATCAAAAGGCTTATTGATATCCGGTTGAGCCAATACCGGAGCAGTGGTTAATAATGTATTCAATTTCTCAAAAGCTTCATTACACTTTGAAGACCAATTGAATTTTGTATCATTCTTTAATAAACTTGTGATTGGCTTCACAAGCTTGGAAAAATCTGGTATAAATCGGCGGTAATAACCAGCTAGCCCAAGGAAGCTTCGGACTTGATGAACAGTGGTTGGGGGTTTCCACTCCAAAATGTCCTTGACTTTGCTGGGATCCACCGCAATCCCTCTGGCAGACAGCACGTGCCCTAGAAATTGAATTTCTTCCAGCCAAAATGCGCACTTACTGAACTTGGCATATAATTTGTGTTCTCTTAAGCGCGTTAATACGACCCGTAAATGTTGAGCATGCTCCTCTTCATTTTTGGAATATATTAAAATATCGTCAATGAAGACCACCACAAACTTGTCCAACTCAGGCATGAATACCGAGTTCATTAAATAAATGAAATGGGTAGGAGCATTTGTCAGTCCGAAAGACATTACCAGATATTCAAATAATTCGTACCGCGTAGTGAATGCGGTTTTTGGTATATCCTTGGGCCGAATACGGATCTGATGGTAGCCCGATCTGAGATCAATCTTGGAGAATACCCTTGCTCCAGTCAGTTGATCAAATAGAATGTCAATCCGCGGAAGAGGGTACTTGTTCTTGATAGTGACCTCATTCAGGGGTCGATAATCCACACACATCCGTAAAGTTTGATCCTTCTTCTTGACGAATATGGTTGGACAGCCCCATGGTGACGAGCTTGGCCGGATGAATCCTTTCTCTAGTAGATCTTGTAATTGAATCTTCATTTCTGCCAGCTCGTTTGGAGGCATTCGGTACGATCTTCTAGAAATGGGGGTCGTACTAGGCTTCAATTCAATCACAAACTCTACATCTCTTTCGGGTGGCAATCCAGGCAAATCCTCTGGAAAGACATCTAGGAACTCGCATACTACCGGAATATCCTTAATTTCCGGTATAATAGTTTCATAAACTCTGCCAGTTGTTTTGGTTGGAATGGGGATAGACAAGAGAATTTCTTCTTGATTATGACTCAACCTGATGGTTCTCTAATCGGTGTTGAGGGTTGCTTTATGTCGGGCCAACCAATTCCTGCCCAAAATCACATCTATGTCTTGGCCTTTCAGAACTATCATATTAGTAGGAAAGTCCCGTCCGGCCAATGTTACGGGCACTTGATAGGCCACTTCTCTAGTAAAGATTTGTCTCCCAGGTGACTGAATTTTAAACCCCTCTTTTGATTCATGGTATGAAATGCAATGTTGCTCCACAAATTTCTTGCTGATGAATGTATGTGAAGCACCAGAATCAAAGAGAATAATTGCGGAATGATTGGCCACAAGGAACGTACCCATCATTACCGGTTCACCGTCTGGTGTGGTGGCCACTTGCGTATAATATATGTGTTCCATCTTCTTTGTATTTTTGCCCATAGTATTTCCCTTGGCTTGAGATGAATTCCCAGATCCTTGTGGATTGTTTGACTTGTTCTGCTTTGGATAAGGGCAATCCTTGATAAAGTGCCCAGATTTTTCGCAATTGAAGCATCCTGTCGATGAACTAGGAAGGGCATGGAATCGAGTGCCAGGGGCACCCGACTGACTTGTTGCAGTGGGGGAAGCATTGGGACGAATGAATACTGGTTGTTTAAATGGGAAGGAGGGTGGGCGTGCTGATGAACGACCCTGATTAAAAGGCCGGATAACGAACCGTTGCCTTTTCTCGGGGCCCTGAGTAGGCCTGTTACCTCCACTCCCCTTGATCTTTCTAGAACTTGTATATTTAGATTCGACTACCAGTGTTGTGCTGACAGCCCTTCCATAGGTGAGGTCGATGCAAGTAGCCATTTTCCTCTGCATCCTATCATTCAGTCCTCGCATGAAACAATTCTTCTTCTTTAGATCAGTGTTAACTTGGTCGATTGCATACTGAGACAAGTGATTAAATTTATTGAGATACTGATTAACAGTATCCCCTCCTTGCTTCAGCTTCATGAATTCTTCTTGTTTCATGTGAAGTACACCTTCAGGTATGTAATGTTCACGGAAGGCCAGTTTAAATTCTTCCCATGTAATCTGATGATTGGCCGGCTGAACGGCCACAAAGTTTCCCCACCAGGTGCTGGCAGGGCCACGCAGTTGCTGGGCTGCGAACAGGAGCTTCTGGGTTTCAGAACACCGAAGAAGTCCAAACTTCTGTTCGATGACACGGATCCATTCGTCCGCCTCTAAAGGGTCTTCGGCCTTGACAAACAGCGGTGGACGCGTTTCGGAGAAGTCTAAATAAGATGTCTCACGGGGCCCTTGTGGATAGCCCCGCCTGCCTTGTTGTTGGAACTGTTGACCCGCCATCTCCCGTAGGAAACGGGTATTATCCGCTGTCGCGTTTACCAAGGCGGCGATAGCCTCGGCAAGTGTGGGAGGGACTGGAGGTGGGTTCGGTGTTGCCTCCCTCCCACGGGAGGTACTTGCACCATCTTGAGCACGAGTCCGGGAAGGCATCTGTGGCAACAAACATTTGGAGACAAATATAATATGCCAAAGAAAAACCATCCATTTTACATTACTAAAAAGAGTAATGTTACAGACTCGAATTTTTACAACAGGAGTACAGTACCCATTATACAATACACTACCATTTCTACAACTATACTATTCCTACTTCCTATCACTCTTGGTAGCTTCACTGTCGGGCGTAGGAGACCATTCATCGACCAACTTCATGGAGGGTGGGGGCCTGAAAAGGTCCAATTCGCCACTAAAAGCTTCTCCCGCTGCATGAGAAAGTCCGGCTTCTATCTCGACAGGATTTGCAGGTACGCTGGGGTGCAATTGCGAATACAGTACATGAACTTTTTCATGTAGGGTATTGCAATATGCCTGCAGATTATCAATAGCTGAGCTAAGTTCTTCGACTCGGGCTCGAGCTTTTGCCTCCTTAGCCCAGGCAAGCGAACGAGACTGAACCACCCAGTCGAGCGCTAAGTCTCGATCAGTGAGCTGATCTTGCAGGCGACGGATGTGGCTTCTCAATTCATTTATTCTGTCACCATCCATGACCCATATGTTAGTCCTGCGTTGAAGTTCCGTTTGAATCTGATTCACTTGCGCTTCAAGATCCCTGATCGGATCATTACTCCCACTACTACTATCCTCGTGTCTGGGAGCGAGTTGATGACGTGGCACACCAATTGGGCCAGTTGACTTGCACGCAGTTTTCCTTGTGCGCGGCGACATTTTTCTAAGGGGAAAATTTTATTAACATAGTTCTTAGCATGATGCATGTATAATTACAGAACCAACCTTAGTTGATTCACACCTTCTATACATTGCACTCTTCCTATCTGGTCTTTCATATAGATTCTTCAGATATAGTGGGTAAGAATAGAAGAAATTTTTCAAGATAAGTCTTTATAAAATCCTTTTGAAGATGCCTCATAATATCTGCAGAGAAGGGCTTCGCTCCGATACCAGCTGTGACAGAACCTCCCAAGTTATTAGGCCCACCTACAGTTGTCCTTGTCCAACGGACCTCAGACAACCCTGTAGATGCCCCTAAATCACTTGACAAGTTCGGTATCTGCTTTTCTTACCTTTCCCAAGAGCGTTTCATCCATCACGCAGACATTACAGATCATCGGAGATACGAAATACGGAAGCGGTTACATAAACTTACATTTATTTAATAAGTAAGATCAGGTTATATATTACAGACCAGTAATTAAACGAGTGCTTAGTAGTATTATTACAAAACCAAGGGAGGTAAAAACTCCCCCCGATAAGTTTTTACATAAAAGTTTTTATGGAGGACTAGGTCCTTCCGCAGCTTCATTCTTGCTTTTCTTCATTTGACACCACCTTGGTACAAAAACAACAAAAGTTTGTTGCTTCCTCACCTAAAAACAATAGGGAATAAAACCCTAAGTATGGAATTACTCAGCAAGTCTTACCCGACTAAAGAAAAGACTCTCAAGGGTATGCTGGTTATAAGGGAGTCAAGGTAAGGTTTCTCAATGATCAAAGACTCTGTTTTGCATAAATGCTTACTAAAAGTGGATCCTTAAAAATCCAATTTTATTGTCAAGTTTGGTAAAATTACCTGCGTCTAGAGTTCTTTCTAACCTAGTTCAATCACTTAACCTGCACTAGCCAATTTCTTAACAAGTCCTTCATCTTTACTGGAGTTCTACGTATAGGGCAGTGACCAAGTCTTCATAACCGCGAAGGTACGGCGATCCGAATCGATTATACTCAACTGAGGATCTTCGATCACATGACATATGTAGCACTTAACCCTTGCATATGTCAACCCGCCACCGGGGTTCTTAAGACCAGATCAGGTTCACGCCAACCGAGAGCACAGATACACCACCGTCCAGCCTCTTGCCACGGAGGGTACATGCTACTCTCGCCACCGCTCCACGCCCATTCCGGGTTATCTTATTCTGGCCTTAGTCTGCCTGAGGCAAGGCTTACCCATGACGAGGCATGTGACCAGTTAAAGGGTCCTCGGTCATCAAGCCTACATCGACACGGTCCTTAATCGACTCAGACGGAGACACTACACCGAGACTCTCTTCTCGTGCAAGTCACCCGCCCGGTCTCAGCTTAATCATTAAAATCCCAAAGCTTGGTACTTGGCAGAGGTACATCTTCTCTGATGTTGAACCCATCATGGCCATGATGGATCCACCATCAAGTTTTATTTTCAAAAAACATCCCTCCCACTTTGCCAATCATCTTTTGTAAAACAAAACCTTTTGTTTTGCTAGAGCAATACTAAGCATAGTAAAAACCTTTTTTAAAGATAGGATTTCAAGGAAGGTAATCAAGTTCAAGGAAGGTAATACAGGAATTGTTTAAGCATTCAACTCCTATCACCTAATGCATCAATCAAGTGAGAAAGATTTTAAAAACATCAAAGGGGGTGGCAAATGTATCGGGGCTTGCCTTCGTTTATAGGTGAGTCAGGCACGGATCCGCAGATGAAAAAGTAGAAACAATTCCCTGCCTGAGGTTCTGAAGGTGGTGGTGTCTTCTCTTCTGTTACTTCAACTTCTTCTTCGTTTTCTAGAGATAACCATATATATGCATATAAGAATATATGCCATGAAATGCTCATGGAAGTGCAAGGATAATAAGAATTTATAATCTCAAGTTCTTGAATACAATTTTCCTTCACGGTTCACCGGAAAACTAGGGTTTCCGGAGTCAATAGTGAAGTTCAAAGAGCAGGGGTGGGCGTTTTGGGTTCTAATTCTTAAACAAGGTCCCAATCAAACCAAACTCTACATAAGGCTTCTAAATAATGTTTAAAGTTAAAAGAAAAGGTTTGGGAATTTTTGGAATTACCATTTATTTTCTAAAAATCCAGAACTAATGTTTTAAGCTATTTTAAATACTCCAAAATTCCTTATTTAATCTAAAAATCATGAAACTATTTTTATTAAATACTATGGAAAATAAGGAATCTAGGAAAATTGGTTTAACATTTTTAGGATTTTTCTACAATTTTCTAGAATTTATTTGGCTCTGGAAGAAAAAGATAAAGAAAAACCTGCAACAGTTCTTGGCCGAATTCAAACTAGGCGGCCCAACAGTTCGGTTACTATTTTCTTGAGTCACTGATGGTTTACAGAAAAGACCCCCACGTTCTAATCCTTCACCGCACGAGGTCCACGACGACGGCAGCGCGGAGGATGAACTCCGGTGAGGTTGTGCCGGTGGATTTACGCAATGACCGGTGCTCCCGAGCGGCTATCACCGAATTGAACCTTCCCCGAGTGTTTCCCCTAATTTAATTTCAGAAATGGTGACCTGATTCGCTCTGGCCACGGTAACCGCACGGATGAACCAAAGAATCATGCGTTCCCGGCGATTGGCGGCGGTCTAGCTCAATTATGTGGGTCGGCGAGCATCGTAGACACATGAGAATACTTAAACGGGGAAGCAAAAGACATGGACTGGCCTAGATCGCGCTGGCCATGGCGAGGTGCTCTTTGCGGTGGCGGAGACCAGTTTGGGGGAAGTTTGAAATTCAAGAGCTTAGGTGAATGATTATGGGTGGGAGCGGGTGCTATGGCTTCGGGATTATATGGCGCAACAGCCCCGGCCATCAATTTATAGGAGGCTTAGGCGGTGGCGCGCAATTTGGTCGGGCAGTGCGGGCGGCCGGAGATAGAGAAGAACCTTGGCTCAGTGGATTCGTGTCTACCGTCGTGGCGACTTCACCGGCGATGATTTGACGGCTATAGACAGTCACGACGACGCGACGGGGGTACCTGAGCACGTGGCACAAGACCAGCAGCCGGCCATCGCCGGTGAACCTATCTGCCAAAGCCGCAAAGCAAAGGGGTACGACAGTGAGTCACGGAGTGGCATCCAGCGCACATGGTGATGATCTTTCTACCCAAAGCGTTATCTACTAGCCCTGTGCACGAATCCAAACGCCGGCGACACGAATCGCGTCGGAGGTATCGTCGGCGGTGAGCACACCCTGCGCTGGTGGTCTGATCTGTTTCGAGACACTGTACCATGGCGAGCTCCATTCAGTTAACCTGACAGCCATAGTTCAGGGTCGATTTTCTTTCAGATTTCTATGGCATCTTGCCCAAAGATCTGCATCAAAGTTATAGAGCTACAATCCAGCTATAACTTTGCTACATAGGATTCCTACAAAAAGCCACTGGATCCTGCTTAGAATTAAGCTTGAAGTTCATGCCATCTTTTTGTCAATCTGAATTTCAGACTTAATCAGACTGACAGCCTGACTTTGGGTGTGTTTTTCTCTAATTTTTGTATAACAACAACAGGAGATGCCTGCATCAAAGTTGCTCTCCTATAATAGGTTTACAAAATTTATGTGGTGGCCTGGGGCAAATTCTTACTGGTTTGGAAGTTACACAGCTCCAAAGTTGAGCTCATAACACTAAATTTCAGACTTAAAGTGAAATCACAATTTGGGTCTTTTTGCAATTTAGTCCAAAACCTAGGGTTTAGCTTGTGGGTCTTCATAAATGTGAACCATGTGACTTAGGATACTCATTTATCATGGTTTTTGCACTTTAGTCCAAAAGTGGACTAATTTTGCACTTAGGCCCCTAGGGTTTGGATTTAGAGTTTTCCAGGGTTTCAATTAGGGTTTTTGGTATCTCAGAGGTATAAATGTATTGTAGATCCATTTTTGGTGACATTTTATGATTGTTTTACTTATAGCTTAGGGTTTTCTCAATTTGGGTCATGTTTTGCCCCTCTAATCCCTATTTAGGGCTAAGTATCCTATTCCAGGGTCTTATTTGCAAAACACCAAAACAGTACAACTTGTTTGAAATTTTTACCTAGTGAATGCAATCTAGGTGTGTCAAACATATGCAATGCCAATGATTATGATGTTATGCTCAAATTTTCGTAGCAGTAACACCAGGGGTGTTACACCAACAAGGTGGCGGTGCTGGGGTGGTCCTCGTCGACCCAAGCGGAGATCAAGTGAAGTACATGGTGCACCTTGAGTTTAAGGCCACCAACAACATGGCAGAGTACGAGGCGCTGATCTTTGACTTGTCTGCGGCCCTATCCCTAGGGATCCACCAGCTCCTCGTGAAGGGGACTCCCAGCTGGTTATCAAACAGGTCCGTGGGGAATGTAGCTGCAACGAACCTAGGCTCATAGCTTACCTCCTCCACGTGAGGAAGCTGGAAAAGGACTTCACGGCCCTGGAACTACAACATGTTCCTCGGGCTAACAACTCAGCGGCAGATGAACTCTCCACGAGGGCATCAACTTGGGCACCCGTGCTCGAGGGCGTCCTCGAAAGGCGGCTGCTAAGACCTACCGCCTAGCCTGCCGAACCGGGTGAAGGGGGCGAGACTAGCACCTCGAAGCTAGCGGTCCTGGTGGCGTTACATCTGCAGAACCCACCAAGGATTGTGTGTGCTACAGAGGGTCCTGCCAACCCCTTAGCGCCATAGCCAGTATCTCAGAGTGGTCTTGATGCATGGATCTCTGAGATCCGGGACTACCTGAAGGAAAATATCCTTCCTGAAGATCATGTATCCGCGGAGCGCATAGTGCGGTTGGCTAAACGGTACACAGTGGTAGAAGGGGATCTCTACCGCCGTGGCGCCAACGGCATTCTCATGCGGTGCATTACCCAGGAGGAGGGTCGTGAGTTGCTCACGGAGATCCATGGAGGTGAGTGCGGAAGTCATTCATCATACCGCACGCTGGTCGGTAAGGCCTTCTGGCACGGCTTCTACTGGCCAACCGCCTTCCAGGATGTAGCTGAGATGGTAAAGTCCTACAAGGCATGTCAGTTCCATGCAAAGCAGATACACACACCAGCTCAGGCTCTGCAGATGATTCCACCCTCCTGGCCATTCGCCGTATGGGGGGTGGATATCCTGGGACCATTCCTTAGGGCCATCGGTGGGTACCGTTTCCTCTTCGTCGCCATCGACAAGTTCACAAAGTGGCCAGAGGCCACCCCTTTGGTTAATATCACCTAGGGTGCTGCTGTTGCTTTCCTCAGGTCGATTGTCTATAGATTTGGGGTCCCAAGCCGTATCATTACGGACAACGGGACCCAGTTTACAAGTCGGCTCTTCCAAGAGTATTGTGAGGGCATCCGCACCCAGCTCTGCTTTGTGTCTTTGGCTCATCCTAGGAGCAACGGCCAAGCTGAGAGGGCAAATGTAGAAATCCTCAGGGGACTCAAGACACGCACCAATGACTACTTGAAAAGGCATGGTGCGAATTGGGTCAACGAGCTTCCGTCTGTGCTTTGGGGGAACCAGACCACACCTAGCCAAGCTACCGGGGAGACCCCGTTCTTCCTGGTCTATAGGGCCGAAGCCTGCCTTCCCCTGGAAATCATTATGGGCTCCCCACGGGTCCAGTCTTTCGATGAGTCTATGCAGGAACAGCTATGGCATGAGGACGTGGACTTCATCGACGAGCGCAGATGGCGAGTGGTGATCCGAAATGCACGGTACAACCAGGCACTCAGGCGCTACCACCAACGGTTTGTGCATAGTAGAGAGCTCAGAGTTGGGGACCTGGTCCTAAGGCGAGTACTGAACTGAGAAGGGCTCCACAAACTCTCCCCCAACTTGGAGGAACCCTTCAAGGTGACGGAAATATGCCGACCCGGGTGTGTCCGCCTTGCCACAACTGAAGGAGTGCCTCTTCCCAATCCCTGGAACATAGAGCATCTCCGTAAGTTCTACCCATAGAAGCGAAACTGGGGGGTTGAGTTTTCTTCCTTTGTAACTGGGTTCTGCATATGTGTACGTCAATCTGGTGAGGTCCGCCCTTGTAAGCCCGGCCTATTGGTCTGCACCCATGTATATCAAGTTATAAGGAAAGAATTTACCCCCAGAGGAGCTTTTGTGATGGTTCATTCTACTTCAATTTACGAGCATTATTTTTTTTATCTAACCCACCCATATAGTTCCCACCCTTGCTGGTATAATGATATCCGAATTGAGTAAGCCAGGCTTGCAGTTCAGGACCCTTCTACTGCTACAGGGGGTCTAGCAACCTACGGGTCTGGTTCTAGAGAATGGGCGCTCGTTTCCTGGAGTGGTCCGGAGCTATGTAGCCACTTAGCCTAGTTCCGTACCCTAAGCCTACACCTCCACCACTCTGCAACGGGTACCCTAGTATTTGGAGCTATGATCTTGTGGGTCCGGACATACGGCTTGGCTTCCCAGGCTAAATCCTGTAGGTCCTGTTGCATGAATCAAAGGATAGCAGATACCAGACGATGGGTCCTATGGGTGTGCTCCTAACACTTCAAAACCGAAGCTGCGTGCAGGTCCAGGTCCCGATCTAGACGTAGGTAGTCTCAAACCGTAGAGACTACCTCCTAGGGACCGGGCAACTAATTTTTCCTTAGGTATAATGGTATCCAGTCTCGACACGTCGAGCCTACATCCCAGGGGGGCCAAGTACCAGGGAGAAGTTGGTAACGCTACACACAGCGAGGACAAATAGCATACAGATAAGTGCTAATACTACTTGGTTAATAGTTCTTAAAAGTATGTTACACCACCAAAAAGTTATTACAAGCCGCACCCCAGCGGGACCCTTGATTTGCCTCTGCAGATTTGGCTACTCGTCATCAGCAGGAACCCGCTGGAAGCACTCGGCCACCAGCTCCACGACGTCTTATACGCTCTCCCGGGTGGCGTCTTCAGTGGTAGCCACCGGACCCGCGATCACTGGCGCCAAGGATATGGCGGGGTCGTGGCTCCGGAAGCATGTCAAGACATACTCAATCACCGCCCGACAGAGCTTGCTGCCCTCTGCCTCCAGACGGGTGCCAAGGATATGGTCCAGGCGTCGGAGGCGATCAGCGGCGGAGTCCAGCACCGGGAGTGCATTGGAGATCGACACCGGCAGCTCCGACACTGGGATAGGGCTCATCCCTAGCGGCACCAGCACCGTGCTTGCCTCGCTGGCCCACGCGGCAATGCGCTAGACCCTGATGCGGTGCTCCGCCTGGAGATCTTCAAGGGCCTTCCTGGTGGCCTCCACCGCCTAGGAACCCTGCGCCGCCTGTGCCGCGTGGAACTGGCGGACCTGCTCCTCTAGTTCTTTTTCCTTCTTCTCCGCCTTGAGCTCATGCTCGGCCAGCAACTCGCCCCGCCGGGTGAGCATTTCCTCCCTGAAGGCGAGATTCGTCTCCCGCCTGGTGAGGTCCATCTCTCGCCTGTCCAGGGACTCTCCCTTGGCCTTCAGATTCTCCTCGGCGAGGGCGGTGTCGTTGGCCTTGCCCTAGAGCTCCTGCTGCCACTGTTGCAGCCTCTCCACAGCCTTGACCTGCTGGACCCGCTGCGCTTCCAGGGTTTGGTCCAAGGCATTCAGCTTGGCCCGGAGCTCTATTGTGAGGGCCTCCCTCTTGGCCACCTTCTCCCTCCAGTGCGCCTCCAGCTCCCTAGCATACACCTTCTGGAGGTCCTTCTTGTACTCCTTGCGGTCCCACTCGAGTTGGGACTGCTCGGAGATGAACTGTCGGTGTTTTGACCCTGGGGGTCCCTGGACCGACGAGTAAATTGTCGATGCGTGCCCCAGCCCAGATGGGTCGACGCGAGACGGGACACAAAGGGGGGAGAATAGTGAGGGGAAACCGTGGCCTACGTGTTGTCCTGCGTCTAGGGCGGCTGGATGCGCTTGCAGTAGGGGGTTACAAGTGTTCGCGTGGGAGAGAGAGAGAGGGAGCGAGAGCCTTATGCGTTGGCCCGTTCTCCCGTGCGGCCAACCTCTTTTCGTACGAGAGCCCTGGACCTTCCTTTTATAGGCGTAAGGAGAGGGTCCAGGTGTACAATGGGGGTATAGCAGTGTGCTAACGTGTCTAGCAGAGAGGAGCTAGAGCCCTAAGTACATGCCATCATGGCAGTCGAAGAGGTTTTGGCACCCTGTTCATGTGATGTCGTGGCCATCGGAGGAGCGCTGGAGCCCTGCGGAAGTACAGCTGTCGGGGCTGTCGGATCCTTGCTGACGTCTCCTGGCTGTCGTAAGGGGCTGGGAGCTGCCGTCGTCATGGAGCGTGCGGGGTGTCATCATTACTTGTTTGCTGGGGCGAGCCAGATGGGAGGCAGGTCTTGTCCCCATAGCCTGAGCTAGCTAGGGGCAGGGTAATGATGACCCCCCTGGCGACGTGGCCGGTCTGGACCCGAGTTTGAGCGAGGTGGCGATTCCTCCGAGGTCGAGGTTGAGTCCGAGCCCTGGGGTCCGGCAAGGCGGAGTCCATCGTTTGCGGGAGCCGAGGCTGAGTCCGAGCCTTGGGGTCGGGCGAGGCGGAGTCCATCGTCTTCGGGAGCCGAGGCCGATTCCGAGCCCTAGGGTCGGGCGAGGCGGAGTTCGTCGTCTTCCGGAGCCGATTCCGAGTCCGAGCCCTGGGGTCGGGCGAGGCGGAGTTCGTCGTCTTCCGGAGCCGAGGCCGAGTCCGAGCCCTGGGGTCGGGCGAGGCAGAGTTCGTCATCTTCTAAGTCGTGGTTGAGTCCGAGCCCTGGGGTCGGGCGAGGCGGAGTTCGTCGTCTTCTAAGTCGTGGTTGAGTCCGAGCCCTAGGGTTGGGCGAGGCGAAGTCCTTCTTCCGAGGCCGAGACGGGGGCCGAACCCTAGGGTCGGGCGAGGCAGAGCTTCCTACGTCGCTCGAGGCTGGACTTAGCCGCTGTCAACCTCACTCTGGCGAGTGGCACGGCAGTCGGAGCGGGGTAGGCGGTGTTGTTTTCTTGTCAGGTCGGTCAGTGGAGCGGCAAAGTGACTGTGGTCACTTCGGCTCTGTCGACTAAAGAGCGCGCATCAGGATAAGATGTCAGGCGATCCTTGCATTAAATTCTCCTGCGATATTGTCGGTTGGTGTGGCGATTTGGCCAAGGTTGCTTCTCCGCGAAGCCTACCCGGGCTGAGCCACGGGCGAGTCGATGGTGCGTCCGTTGCTCGAGGGGACCCTCGGGCGAGGCGTGAATCCTCTGGGGTCGGCTGCCTTTGCCCGAGGCTGGGCTCGGGCGAGGCGGGATCGTGTCCCTTAAGCGGAGCCTTGGTCTGAATCGCGCCCATCAGGCCTTTGCAGCTTTGTGCTGATGGGATTTACCAGCTGAGATTAGGAGTCTTGAGGGTACCCCTAATTATGGTCCCCGACAGTAGCCCCCGAGCCTCAAAGGGAGTGTTGGCACTCGCTTGGAGGCTTTTGTCGCACTTTTTTGCAAGGGGACCGGCCTTTCTCGGTTGCATTTTGTTCTGGTGGGTGCGCGTGAGCGCACCCGCCGGGTGTAGCCCCCGAGGCCTCGGAGGAGTGTTTTGACTCCTTCGAGGTCTTAATGCCTTTCGTGATGGCTCGGCCGGTTTGGTTGTTCCCTCATGCGAGCTAGCCGTAGCCCGGGTGCATAGTCGAGTCCCAAGTTCTCGGGCTGGTATGTTGACGCTGTCAACGGTTTGGCTGGAGCTAGGTTTGCGAGAGCAGCCCCTGAGCCTCCACACAGAGCGAGAGGACGGTCAAGGACAGACTCGGCTTTTTTCATACGCCCCTGCGTCGCCTTTCCGCAAGGAGGAGGGGGGGAAGCGCCATGTTGCCCTCGGAGGGCGCCGAACATGGTGTCTCCAGTGAGTTGCTAGCGGGTAATCTGAGTGGACGCCCATGCCCCATTCGTTAGGGGTCGGCTAGTGGCCCGGAGGCGCGCTCCAAAAGTACCTGCGGGTGATTCGCCGGACCAGGTCCCCTTTTGACGGGGTCCGAGGGCTCGATGCCTCCCTCTGGTGGGATTCCGTTACAAACTCGCTCCCGCTGGTCTCGGAAATGTTCTAGGGTACCTCGGGAGCGTAGCCCGAGCCTTGGTTATGTATCGAACGTACCTAGGGTCATCCCTCGCTCTGCGTGCTCTGAGGCGACTGTCGAACCCTTCGGGGGCCAGCCTACGAACCCCTGATCAGTAGTGGGCGCGGAGCCCGAGTGGCCTGAGGCGGCCATTGAACCCTTCCGAGGGGCCAGCCTTCGAACCTCTAACCAGTAGTGGGCGCGGAGCCCGAGTGCTCTAAGGTGGCTATTGAACCCTTTCGAGGGGCCAGCCTTCGAACCTCTGATAAGTAGGGGGCTCGGGTCTCGCTTCCTTTGTGGAGAAGGATCCCTTTCGGAGTATCCCCTTTCCCGGTCCCTGTAGCAAGAGAGAGAAAGAGGAAGTGGAAAAGGATACGAAATTGAGCGATGTGGCGCACCTTTTTTGACGCGGTCATTATGGCGGAGGTGAAGCGTCGCCTGCTTCGCATGCCAAAGGTGTCGCCTGCCCTGCCGCAGAGTTAATGAGACGGGACGAGTGGTTGGCGGGGTAGCCGTTGTGCGTGCGTGAGCCGTTCGAGGAACGGAGCACGGGCGCGTCATCTTCACGCCGTGGGGGAGGGCTCTCTCGCTGTCCCAGGAGGGGACATGAGCCTGCAGACGACTTGACCGCTGCTTCCGCCCGCCTGCCACCGTCATTACTGCTGGCCCATTTCTGGCCGTATCGACCGTCACGCCTTCTCCCATGGCTGACTGACCCGTGACCAATGCGCTCGGTTGGCACTGTTGGGCCATGCGCAGGGTCACCTCGAGTCGCGGCACCGGTTCCGTAGCCGAGAAGGCACGGCACTAGCGCGAGTGTCGGTGCAGTTTCTCGCACGTAGTAACCGGCGCGCCAGTTACATGACGTGTGGGCCTGGGCCTCCATGCTGGACGCGTCGAAGTCGAATGGGTGCGCCCCCTTGGTGCAGTCGCATGCCGCCTGCATGGCGGTCCGCCCTTTCACCCGCTAGTTTGGGCGAAGACAGAGGAATGCTTGTAACTGCCGAGCTGTTACACGCTCCGCGCGCGGCGGTTTGGCTTCTTCTGTCCCGGGCCAGCTTGCATGACGCGTGGGACCCAGCCCCCGTGTCATAGGGGGAGGGCCTTGGAGCGTGTTGGAGAAGACTCAGTCCACGCCGGTTGAGGACGCAAGTGGGGAGAGTTGCCTTTAAAAGAAGGGTGACCCCCTTGGATGGCAACCATGCCTTCACACTCTCCTCATGCATCGCGCCCTTCCACCTTCCGAGCCCCCGGATGGGGAGCGCTCACGTTGCTTTCGTCTTGTCGTCGTCGGAGGAACGCAACTTCGCGGAAGTTGGTACCTTTCAGCCATCGTTCGGCTTCAAGGATTTTCATCAGGCAGCCCAGCTGCATCCCCTCGCCGGTGGTCACCCAAGACGGTGACCACCAGTTCGATGGTGGGGAGAAGCGAGCCGGGATGCGGCCTCAGCCCCGCCCTCAGCTTCAAGGATCTTCATCATCCTTGCTGGGGCGGAGGAGTGCACCGAGTGGGGGGTTGCCTCCGCGTGGGTCGGTAACCCTTTTCTTCCCCGGCGTTTGGGGGAGAAAGGCATCCTCCAGCCCCGCGGAGGCTTCCTTCAGCCATGCCGGGGAAGGCGAACTGCTGCTGCCCAGCCAGGGTGCAGCATTCCGTCCTCCGTCCGGGCGATGGTCGCGCCGCGTACGGGCCGGCCACGTCCAGGTCTTCCTTGCGCCGACAGCCGCGCCAGAGGGTCGCCCAGCACGTCGTGCGCCGCGAGGGCGGTGCTCATGTTCTAGGGTGGCTCCGGCGAGGGCGGGAGCGAGGCCCTGCCGGTGCGCTTTGGGGCGCCCGGCGCCCGCTGGTGTGGTGTTGAGGTGGTGGCAGCCGAAGAAGGTTTCTCTGCCGACGAGATTGCCAACTCCGCCTGCACCCCTGGACCTCCGTCCCCCAGCTTGAATGGCTGGTTCTTGTCCTTTGTGGGCGAGAGCCTTTCTGCCGCAGCGTCCGCCCGGAAGCCGTTGCTGCAGCTATCTTGCCGCCCGGGACGGAGGTCGTTGTCGCTGCTGCCGGAGCGGGCGACGGTGAGCCGCTTGGGGTTCGTCGTCCCGCGGGCCTCCTGGTATGGAGGTTGTTCATACCCACGGGAACGGAACCGGAGTTCCGTTTGCAATGGCGCCTTGAGTGCCGGCGTTTGTTCATTGTGGCTGTCGGGGCCTGAACATGTATGTATTTTGGCGTGAAGCCATGTTTCTTCCTCATTTCGAGCACTAGGACTTGCCTGTCGGCTAACTGAACCGCTTAACCAAGTGTGAGTTGCTCTATGTGGAAGGTGACGAGTGAGGTATCCGTATCCCGGAGGCGTAGGAATCCCTCGGCTCGGTCGGCCTTGCCGCCTGAGGCTTCACTTGCTTAGTCAAAGAAACCCTCGGCCGCTCTGTGATGAGCCGAAGCCGGAGGCAGCGGTGTTAGCATGGACAGAGGCAGAGTTGGCTCGAAAAAGGAAGCTTCGTCAGCCGGGGCTTGGCCGGGACCAACGCCGGAGTCGAGTTGTCGAGGCCATGAGCCGGGCTGGTGTCATCGGTGAACAGCTGGCTGAGGCTTCGGGGTGGCTGGCCGAGCCGTCTGCTCGGGCCGGGTTCCTGGAGGAGACCCTGGCGGCAATGGCCCGGGCGTGATGTTGACGTCGTCCTTTGGAGCGGAGATCCTCCGATCGTGTTGTCGGCCAAGGCTCGGTCGGACTTCGCCGAGGGTGGAGTTGACGCCGAGGGTGCTGCTGCTCCCCCTCCATCGACGTCTGAGCCTACAGGATCGATTCGCCTGTAGTATGCATATGTTTTTTGCGGTCGCCGAGGCCCAAACATACTGTCGTCGCGTTGTAAAGCTGCGTCTCTTTTCCTCTTGCTTCGAGTATCAGGGCTTCCTCATTGGTAGCAGAATCATTTATCCGAGCTAGAGTTACTTCTCACGGAAGGTGATGAGTGAGGTATCCGTATCCCGGAGGCGTAGGAATTCCTCAGCTCTGTCGACCTTGCCGCTTACGTGTACTCTTGCTCGTCCGCGGGATTCTATTATCGACGTAACCGAGAAAACCCGAAAAATCGTTTCGGCAGAAATTCTTTTGAGCGTTAAGGCTTGTTCGGTCTGCAGGATCGCTCATCCAAACGCGAGTTACTTCTCGCAGAAGGTGATGAGTGAGGTATCCCTATCCCGGAGGTGTAGGAGTCCCTCAGCGGACAATTCTAGTGGCGTCGGCCACCACGGTCGGCCAGTAGAAACCTTGTCGGAAAGCGTTTCTGACAAGGGCTCGAGGCGCTGCGTGATGACCACAAGCCCCCGAGTGTATTTCTTGTAAGAGCTCCTAGCCTTAGGCGATGGATATGCATCGCTGGAGGACGCCGAAGGGGCTGTGGTGGTAGAGCTCCTTCCCGTCACCCAGCAAAACGAATGACTTGGCACGCCGCGCCAGTCACCGCGCTTCGGCTCGGTCGAGGGGCAGCTCTCCTCGGTGGAGATATTGCAGGTACGGGGTCTACCAGTCTCGATCAGGCGGGACCCCATTCCGCTCTCCCTCGACACGCAGTGCCTTACTCTCAGGGGCCGAGGGTGCCTCGGGCTGAGCCGAGGGCACCTCGGGCTGAGCCGAGGGCGCCTCGGGCAGGGCCGAGACCTTCTCGGGCTCGGGCGTGTCGTTGGTCTTGACTGAGGGTTGATGTAGGTCTCGGGAGAAGATGTTTGGGGGAACCGTTGTTCGCGCTGAAGCTATCTTCGCTAGCTCGTCCGCAGTCTCGTTGTGCCGCTAGGCGACGTGGTTGAGCTCGAACCCGTAGAACTTGTCCTCCAGCTCGGATATCCAGTGAGTGCTCGGCGACTTCCCCCGGTATGCCAGGCATGTCCGAGGGACTCCACGCAAAAACCTCGGCGTTCACGCGGAGAAAGTCGACGAGCACTACTTCCTATTTGGGGTCGAGCTCGGAGCCGATCCTGATCTGCTTGGAGGCGTCGTTGCTGGGGTCGAGAGGGACGGACTTAACCGCCTCTACTGGTTCGAAGTTGTCGGCGTGGCGCTTTGCGTCCGGTGCCTCCTTGGAGAGGCTTTCCAGGTCGGCGACGAGGGCCTCGGATTCGGCGAGGGCCTCGGCGTACTTCACGCACTCCATGTCACATTCATACACGTGTCGGTACGTGGGGCCGACGGTGATGACCCCGTTGGGGCCCGGCATCTTGAGCTTGAGGTAGGTGTAGTTGGGGACGGCCATGAACTTGGCGTAGCATGGCCTCCCCACTACTGCATGGTAGGTTCCTCGGAACCCGACCACCTCGAATGTGAGGGTTTCCCTTCGGAAGTTGGAGGGAGTCCTGAAGCAGACGGGCAGATCGAGTTGTCCGAGGGGTTGGACGCGTTTCCCGGGGATGATCCCGTGAAAAGGTGCCTCGCCTGCCCAGATCGAGGACAGATCGATCTGCAGGAGCCCGAGGGTCTTAGCGTAGATGATGTTGAGGCTGCTACCCCCGTCCATGAGGACCTTGGTGAGCCTGACATTGCCGATGACGGGGTCGACAACGAGCGGATATTTCCCCGGGCTCGGCACGTGGTCGGGGTGGTCGCCCTGGTCGAAGGTGATGGGCTTGTCGGACCAGTCTAGGTAGACTGGCGCCGCCATCTTTACCAAGCAGACCTCCCGACGCTCTTGCTTGCGGTGCCGAGCCGAGGCGTTCACCACTTGCCCACCGTTGACCATGAAGCAGTCGTGGACCTCGGGGAACTCCTGTGCCTTGTGATCCTCCTTCTTGTCGTTGTTGTGGGCCCTGCCACCTTCCGCAGGTGGCTCGGCCTTGTGAAAGTGGCGCCGAAGCATGACGCACTCCTCAAGGGTGTGCTTGATGGGCCCCTGATGATAGGGGCATGGCTCCTTGAGCATCTTATCGAAGAGATTAGCACCTCCAGGAGGTTTCCGAGGGTTCTTGTATTCAGCGGCGGCGACAAGGTCCGCGTCGGTGGCGTCGCGTTTCGCTTGCGACTTCTTCTTGTTCTTCTTTTTGGTGCCACGCTGAGCGGACACCTCGGGAACGTCTTCCGGCTGGCGGCCCTGGGGCTGCTTGTCCTTCCGGAAGATGGTCTCAACCGCCTCCTGGCCAGAGGCGAACTTGGTGGCGATGTCCATCAGCTCGCTTGCCCTGGTGGGGGTCTTGCGACCTAGCTTGCTCACCAGGTCGCGGCAGGTGGTGCCGGCGAGGAACGCGCCAATGACATCGGAGTCGGTGACGTTGGGCAGCTCGGTGTGCTGCTTCGAGAATCGCAGGATGTAGTCCCGGAGAGACTCTCCCGGCTGCTGGCGGCAGCTTCGGAGATCCCAGGAGTTCCCAGGGCGCACGTACGTGCCCTGGAAGTTGCCGGCGAAGGCTTGGACCAGGTCGTCCCAGTTGGAGATCTGCCCCGGAGGCAGATGCTCCAGCCAGGCTCGAGCGGTGTTGGAGAGGAACAGGGGGAGGTTGCGGATGATGAGGTTGTCATCGTCCGTTCCACCCAGCTGGTAGGCCAGTCGGTAGTCTGCGAGCCACAGTTCCGGCCTCGTCTCCCCCGAGTACTTTGTGATGGTAGTCAGGGTTCGGAACCGGGTCGGGAACGGCGCCCGTCGTATGGCCCGGCTAAAAGCCTGCGGACCGGGTGGTTCGGGCGAGGGGCTCTGATCCTCCCCGCTGTCGTAGCGTCCCCCATGCCTGGGGTGGTAGCCTCGGTGCACCCTCTCATCGAGGTGGGCTCGACGGTCGTGGCGGTGGTGCTCGTTGCCAAGGCGACCCGGGGCCGCAGGCGCCGTGTTGCGCGTGAGCCCGGTGTGGACCGAGGCTTCCCGCACGAATCGGGAATTCGCGGCGCGATGATCCAAGGGGTACCCCTGCCTTCGGGAGGCAGAGCTTTCGGTCCGTCGGACCACGGCATCCTCCAGGAGATTCTTGAGCTCTCCCTGGATACGCCGCCCTTCGGTGGTTGATGGTTCCGGCATCGCGCGGAGTAGTATTGCTGCTGCTGCCAGGTTCTGGCCGACCCCATTGGAAGCTGGTGGCGGCCTTGTCCTGACGTCGTCGGCAATGCGGTGCTGGATGCCCTGGGGTAGATGACGCACTTCTCCGGCCGGAACTCGGTCCGCCCATTCCTGCCCGATGTTCCACCGGAACTGCTCAAGTGTTCCTGTTCCCTCGTCGAGCCTGGCCTGCATCTCGCGGATTTGCTCGAGCTGTGTGTCCTGACCCCCCGCAGGGACTGGGACCACAGCTAGCTCCCAAAGGATGTCAACGCGAGGCGCAGGCCTAGGGGGATCGCCGTTTTCCGGCATACCAAAATGGTTGCCTTCGGCAGGACCCCCTAGATCGACGTGGAAACATTCACAACTTGGGCCATAGTCCTCGTCGCCGAAGCTGCGGCTACCATCGGAACAATCGGAGAGGTAGTAGTCGCATGCGGTCATGAAGTCCCGCATGGCACTGGGGTTACCGAGCCCAGAGAAATCCCAACAAAAATTGGGCTCATCATCTTCCTCGGAACTCGAGGGTCCATAGGTCGAGACGGCCGTTAGTCTGTCCCAGGGCGACCGCATATGGTACCCTGGAGGGTTGGTATATGCCTCTATGGAGGCTTCCACCGAAGCGAGGTCGCTTGGTGGGTCGAAACTGAATCCAAAAGGCACGAGATGGGAATCAGTCGGTACCTCTTGGTCGACGGGCGGTGACGAAGTCGCGTCAGGGGCGGACTGCACCGCTGTCTCAGGTACGAGGGTGACGCCCAGCAAGTCCTTCGCGAGCGTGCTGGCGTCGTTTGTCTGCTTGGGGTTGGCGTGTTGCGAGGAAACGGTGCTCGCCTTCGTCTCAGATGCAAGGTCGACGCCCGACGTGTCCCCCGCTGGGTGCCGGCGTTGTCGACTTGCTTGACAGCCGACGAGGTGCCACCTCCTGCTTGGCCATGGTTGCCCTGCCTCCTCCTCCGTCGGTGGGGGAGGTGACGGGACAAGCCCGGATATTGTCCTTCCGCCATGTGGCAAAGATGTCGTTGATTCCGCCGCCGGCGGGCGGGCTGACGGTCGCCATTATCGCTGTCGCACGGCGGAGGAAGGAGTATCATGTCGTAGCCGCCGTCGAGGGACATGAACTCAAGACTCCCGAAACGGAGCATTGTCCCGGGTTGGAAAGGTTGCTGGAGACTACCCATCTGGAGCTTGACGGGAAGCTGTTCGTCAATACGCAGCAGGCCCCTACCTGGCGCGCCAACTGTCGGCGTTTCGACCCCGGGGGGTCCCTGGACCGACGAGTAAATTGTCGCTGCGTGCCCCAGCCCAGATGGGTCGGCGCGAGACGGGACACAAAGGGGGGAGAACAGTGAGGGGAAACCGCGGCCTTCGTGTTGTCCTGCGCCCAGGGTAGCTAGATACGCTTGTAGTAGGGGGTTACAAGCGTTCGCGTGGGAGAGAGAGAGAGGGAGCAAGAGCCTTATGCGTCGGCCCGTTCTCCCGCGTGGCCAACCTCTTTTCGTACGAGAGCCCTGGACCTTCCTTTTATAGGCGTAAGGAGAGGGTCTAGGTGTACAATGGGGGGTGTAGCAGTGTGCTAACGTGTCTAGCAGAGAGGAGCTAGAGCCCTAAGTACATGCCATCGTGGCAGTCGGAGAGGTTTTGGCACCCTGTTCATGTGATGTCGTGGCCGTCGGAGGAGCGCTGGAGCCCTGCGAAAGTACAGCTGTTGGGGCTTTCGGATCCTTGCTGACGTCTCCTAGCTGTCGTAAGGGGCTGGGAGCTGCCGTCGTCATGGAGCGTGTGGGGTGTCATCATTACTTGTTTGCTGGGGCGAGCCAGATGGGACGCAGGTCTTGTCCCTATAGCTTGAGCTAGCTAGGGGCAGGGTAATGATGACCCCCCTGGCGACGTGGCCGATCTGGACCCGAGTTTGAGCGAGGTGGCGATTCCTCCAAGGTCGAGGTTGAGTCCAAGCCCTGGGGTCGGGCGAGGCGGAGTCCATTGTCTGCGGGAGCCGAGGCCGAGTCCAAGCCCTAGGGTCGGGCGAGGCGGAGTCCATCGTCTTCGGGAGCCGAGGCCGAGTCCAAGCCCTAGGGTCGGGCGAGGCGGAGTTCGTCGTCTTCCGGAGCCGAGGCCGAGTCCGAGCCCTGGGGTCAGGCGAGGCGGAGTTCGTCGTATTTCGGAGCCAAGACCGAGTCTAAGCCCTGGGGTCGGGCGAGGCGGAGTTCGTCGTCTTCTAAGTCGTGGTTGAGTCCAAGCCCTGGGGTCAGGCGAGGCGGAGTTCGTCGTCTTCTAAGTCATGGTTGAGTCCGAGCCCTAGGGTCGGGCGAGGCGAAGTCCTTCTTCCGAGGCCGAGACGCGGGCCGAACCCTGGGGTCGGGCGAGGCGGAGCTTCCTATGTCGCCCGAGGCTGGACTTAGCCACTGTCAACCTCACTCTGGCGAGTGGCACGGCAGTCGGAGCGGGGCAGGCGGCGCTGTTTTCTTGTCAGGTCGGTCAGTGGAGCGGCGAAGTGACTGCGGTCACTTCGGCTCTATCGACTAAAGAGCATGTGTCAGGATAAGATGTCAGGCAATCCTTGCATTAAATGCTCCTGCGATATTGTCGGTTGGTGTGGCGATTTGGCCAAGGTTGCTTCTCCGTGAAGCCTACCCGGGCTGAGCCTCGAGCGAGTCGATGGTGTGTCCGTTGCTCGAGGGGACCCTCGGGCGAGGCGTGAATCCTCTGGGGTCGGCTGCCTTTGCCCGAGGCTGGGCTCGGGCGAGGCGGGATCATGTCCCTTAAGCAGAGCCTTGGCCTGAATCGCGCCCATCAGGCCTTCGCAGCTTTGTGTTGATAGGGTTTACCTGCTGAGATTAGGAGTCTTGAGGGTACCCCTAATTATGGTCCCCGACATGAACCGGTAGGATGCCGCCCTAGTGCGCTCCTCCAGCTAGGTGCGCCAGTCGCTGAGGCGCTGGTGCTCGGCCTCCAACGCCTCCCACTCCCGCAAAATTGCTGCCCCAGTGTCGCTAAGGACCTGGTGGCCATGGGATAGCAAGCGGGGGAGGGGGATTGGCGCAGCTTCTTCCTCGGCACCTGACCGGAGCCGACGCCCGAACACCACCTCCATCTCCTCCGGTTGTGGCAGGGGGTTGGAGCTGGACGCGCCTCCGATGTCACCCCCAGCGTTGGTAGTGGGCGTGATGTCGGAGGCGGGCGTGGATCCCCCAGCTAGGACCTCCTCTGTCGCTGCGACGCCGCCTAATGCTGGCGCCGCTGCCGTCGGACCCTCGGCTAGGGCATGAGAAGCCGCTGGCGCTGTCTGGGCAGCGGCTGGAGGCGGACCGCCAGCACCACTCCCAGTAGATTCCTGTTGCTGAGAGCCAGACCCATCGGTGGGCCTAGAACCTGACGAAGGAGGCGTGGCTTTAGGAGCGGTGGAGGAGGAAGCCCTGGCGATCAGATGATGGGTTAAGACCTATCGGCATGATAATTAGACTCACGGAAAAAGGGGCAACACTTACTTGGGGCCCTGGACTTTCCAGTGACCCTGAAGCGGGGCGACCGCTACTGTTGCTACTGCTGTGGCTGCTGCTGCTGTTGCTGTGGCTGCTGCTACTGTTGGTGCTCTCGAGGGTGATCACCCTCGGATGGTGGTGGCGGCGGCGAGACCGGAGGGCTGACGCGCCTCTGCACACCGGGGGCCTGAGAGTTGACCCCCTCGGTCCCGCCTGCGGTCCTCTGACGTTTCTGGGAGGGCTCTGAAACGAGCGACCCATCAGCGTGACGCAGCCTGCACCGCCTCTCCTCCTCCGAACCTCCGGAGCTATCTAGGGCGGAAGCACTGCTTGCAGCCCCTTTGCGCTTGTCCAAGGGACTGGGGGCCGCGGCAGGAACGGCATAAGGGGCCAGACCGGCAGGCTGGGGACCCCCAGCCGGTACACCAGGGATCTAGATCCCGTGGAGAGGGTCCCGACCGCTGGTCTGACGAACCGCCACGCCGCTGTCGTCGAGGGTCGGCAGCGTGGCCAGGACCGTCGTTCGCAGCCCTAGATCATCACAGAGCGCTGGGGTGTCCTAGGGGAGTATCAAGGATTTAGGGACAAAGGACTCACTAGTAATCCCCTTCACCAGGAGTTCCAGCTCCTCCTAGGACATCAGTATCTGGCCCGCACTGGATCCTGCCGATATCATTCGGACCAGTGAACCAGCAGCACAGGCGCGGCCTCCTCTACAGCGGCATGACCCGACGCTTCAGGAAGTCGCCGACCACATGCATGGAGGTTAGACCACCAATTGCCAAGGTATTGATCCTGTCCAATACGGGCAGGAACTCTAGCGATAGCGATGGCTTGGTCCTCCAGTGCTTGCGGTCGAGGGCTGGCCCATTGCTCAGCAGGACAAGGCGGTCGTTGGCCTCGACGCTGGCGATCACCTAGTCGCTGCGCCAGTTTTCCCACCTCGCGTCGCCGAAGGTGGAGATGTAGGCTACGGCCAAATCCAGCCTTGTCTGAAAGTACTAGGCACCAAGGTGGTCCCTAGCCTTCTTAGACTTGACCAGCATGAAGAAGTGGCGGAAGAGGAAAGTACAGGGGGGCACCCCTACGAACATCTCGCAGAAGTGGACAAAGATGGCTGCTTGGACGATGGAGTGGGGCGTAAGGTGATGAAGCTGGAGCCTAAACTCCTCCAACAGCAGTAGGAAGAAAGGCAAGATCGGTAGCGCCAACCCGCAGGAGATGTAGGAGACGAACAAAACGAACTTCCTAGCGGCGAGATCGCCGAGGGGGACGGTGCCGGCGCGGATTCTTCCGGCGAGCCCCGGTGCGCTCCACCCAAGCAAGCCATACACCAGATTGAGCGCCGCCTCGGACTGAAAGCGGTTGGGATGACCTAGCGAAGCCATGGCAATTACAACGGCGCGAGCGTAAAGCACAGGAGCACGAAGGCAAAGGGGCGCAGAGGAGCACGAAGGCAAAGAGGCGCAGTCGATTGGAACAGAATGCGAAAGGGTAACTGCTGCATGCGGGGTGAATCCTTTTTCAAGGAAACCTGAGCCATCGTTCAGGGAAACCCTTCCGCGCGCCCCTCAATCGCCACAGGAGATCACGTGCGACGAGCACCTAGGATCCAGGCAGCCCAGTCTATGACACGGGGGCCCGGGTCCACGAGTCATGCAGCTTGGGTGCCAGATTTTGGGTAAGGGATTGCGGCACGCGGCAACACGCCTCCTCATTGCCGCCGCAAGAGACAACAACCTAGTCTATGACACGAGGGCCTAGGCCCACGAGTCATATAGCTTGCGAGTCGGATTTCGGGTGCGGAGAAAGCGAATCGCCGCACGCGCCGGTAGTGCACCTTCCTTGGGGTCGTTGCAGAAGACAGAAGGTAATATTTTAAACCATTGCAGCGGTAACGAGGCACCCCACGGTCAGTCAGTCGCGAGGACAAATATGGCAGTTAGCGTGACTGAAGGAAATTGACAGAAGGTGCGTCAGCAGACGCACTGAAACGGTGCGCAAATCACCAATCAAGCCATGTCGAAGCAAAGTACAAGTTTTGGCTCCACCTGCAGGCTCGCATCCTCCCCTGAGGTGGGCCCGGGGGCCACTGTCGGTACCCTGAAACTAGGGTACCCCTTACTACTGTATAAAGATGCAGTACCTATGCAGCTATCTCTTAGTCGCGTGGTAGAAGTGTTGTACGTGGGACAAAGCCATGACTCGCCCAGCCTCGGGCGACCACTCTGGGTCCGCAACAGCGCCTGACACCACCACATGGGCGGGTTCGGAGCCACCACATGGCCAGAGAAGGTGATATACTCCAAGGTATCAGCAGTGAACCCAGACCCCATGGGAAGGTGCCGGACCCCTGGATATACAGTCCGGACCTCCAAGATTGGTCCAGGACCCCCCACGTGTACGGACCGAACCCCTGGAATGGGATCCGGACCCCCCCCTGTATGGGGTCTGGACCACCCACAGTAGGGTCCTGAGGTTCTAGGACAGAACACACCCAGGCCTCAGGTCCGGTGCTAACACGTGTCCAGACCTGGTCTGGTGGGGTCCGGACCTATTCGCATACACTCCATCTCCCCGCTCAGCAAGAGACCCGATGCTGCCACATGGCATACTGCGTGCGGCTTAAGCCAACGGGCAGAACCTGGCGTGACGCCTCTGGGCTACGCGCGCCTTCGTATTCATTACAGATAACACGTGCGCCTGACCATTCCACTGACAGCTGGCGTGTACAGTCCATGATACGTGGGCCACGCTATTATTCACCATTACTCGTACGTTTCGGCTATCAATACTGCATGGATTGCGGTCATCAAGACTCCCGGTGATTGCTCAGGCGTTACTAGCATTAGTTACTCACATAATGTATTCCTTCCATTATGCTCCTGGGCCCACATGTCGGGGCTCAGCATCCTTGTATGTGCCTCTCTTAAACTATAAAAGGGAAGGCACACAACGTTACATGCCCTCAGACTCTCAAGTACACAGACACACGCTTACACACTCAATACAACATACACACAGTGGAGGTAGGGTATTACGCTCCGGTGGCCTGAACCACTCTAATCCCTCGTGTGCTCTTGTGTTCATCGCAATCCACCTAACAGGCAAAATGCTTAAGCCCCCTCCTCTTAGGATTAGGGCGGGTGCATTTCGCCACCCGGCCGGAGGATTTTCTCTCCGACAGGGCGAGATTACGTTGGTTACCTCGAGAGAAGGCTCAGGGACGCTTGAATGACAGCGAGGACACCGCGAGGCCCTTGGTTGACGGCGGCGAAGCTGCTGCGGTGCGGAGAAAAGGCCGGTGAGCGTGGACCGGGTGAAACAGAGGGGAAGGGAGCAAACCACGAGGTGTCTCGCGTTGCTGGCGAGGAGGCAGAGCTCACCGAGGCAACGGACGCGACAGAAGCTCGACGGCGGCCACGGAACGAACGACGGACCACGGCAGAGCTCCACAAGTGTGCGCGTGGTGCGAGAGAAAGGAGCAAGGGTGTCAGCTGAGGGTGCAATTGAGCAAGGGGAGTGAGTGCGTGGGTGCGGGCTCCAGAAAAGGGGTCGGGCGCGTTAGGGAGTGGCCAGGAAACGCACGTCGTGGCCGCGTTCACAGCGGAGAGCGCGGGCAGGAGGTTAGGGAAGGGGAGGTGGCTGACAGGTGGGGTCTGCGAGCCAGCGAGGGAAAATGCACGAATGGGTGGTCAACACTAATAGAGCGGACCCACTGTGCAGCGGGAGAGAACGGGCGCGTGTGTGAAAAAATCGTTGTCGATAGGTCGATCCCACCGGGCAGCGGGAGGGAGAGAGCGCGCGGACGCAGCCATCGCTCACAAGTGGGACCACCTGTCAGGCGATGAGGGCGCACACGCGGTTTGGCTGGGCTGGATTGGGCCTAATGGGCCGAAATGGGTTTTTTCTATTTTCTAGAATTTCTAATGGCTTTTCTTTTTATTTTCTCTATGGATTTCAAATCAAGTTCAAACCAAATTCAAATTCAAACTAATTCAAACATGTGCATCAAACAAAAGAATAATTTAGGCTCAGCATGATGCAACATTTCATGACTCACATAGGTTTTGATAAAATAAATAGTTAACCCCTCACCTAATTGACTTAACTCTAATCAAACGGAAGAGAGAGGAAGTCTATATAGAGAGACAAGAGGTAACACATGAATTTGGTAGGCATTTAGAGGAGAAATTTTATACCCCCAAATTTAGGATGTTACACTACCTTTATTAACAAGAATAAAGCACTTGCTCCCAAAAACTCTAAAATAAGAAACATTGGGCTTTTATCGGTGAGGAGTTCATATGATGTTTTGTTGAGGATTCGGTGAAGGTAGAGCAGGTTGATGGAGTAGCAAGCGGTGTTAATCGCTTCCGCCCAAAACCGATCCAATGTCTTGTATTCTTCAAGCATGGTCCTTGCCATATCCATAAGTTGTCGGTGTTTTGGGTCCGACCGCACACCCGGGGTTGCCCCTTGAGGTGTTTTTAGGAGTAGGACGATGTCGCCGACTGTAGCAAAATGGTTCGTGCCAGATGCACGAGGGACAATGGACAGTATTTGCAGGTTCGGGCCGCTTAGAGACGCGTAACACCCTACGTCCTGGTGAGGATGCTTTGTGCAATGGGTTACAAGTCAATTCTCTGAAGTGAGAACGTAGAGGGTTGAGGTGGATGGCTAAGTAGTGAGATCGATTGTTCTGAAGGGGTGCCCCCTGGGCCTTATATATTCGACCGTGGGGCAATACATGTGGATATAATAACAACGTGCTCCTAAAGAATAGTGAACTGTTTGAGTCTATCTTCCTATGATTCTGCCGACCTATCCTCGCCTGGTTCCGCTGCATGAGGCTCCATCGCGGGAAAGTCGGATCTTCTGTTGTGGTTTCTCGCTCAACGCTGTGGGGCCATCCGGTCTTGCACCGATCCGGCCCTACGTCGATCTGCTTTACTGATTGTCCCTCCCCAGGCCCATGAAGGAATGACCTTACGATTTATTGGGCCCTTGGGCCTTTCGTGAGGTCTTTTACCCTTCCAGTGGACCCGGGGGATATCTGTCCCCCACAAGCCCCCGATCTTTAGGTTGATTTTGAGGTAATCGGCCCAAAGATCCTAGGCCTAGCTTGTAGGTAATTTGGAGAAAAACGATTTCTTACTGTCTCCTTCTGTTGTGATCACTCGTACACTGGAGCTTTGTTTCGTGCTTGTGCCTTAAGAGTCGGCATTTCATATTGTAGGACCCTGGACTTCATTGGGTGCACCAGAGGTGCACCCAATGGGTGTAGCCCCCGAGCTTCGAGTAGATTTTAGAAGATAATCTACTCGAAGGTCTTCATCAGAGATTATTTTTATTTTCTTCTCATACTTTGGTTGAGGGCCAGCCTTGTCTTTTAATCTTGTCTTATGCCTTAGAAGTCGGTACTATCTTGGCTTGGAATGGTGATCCATGGGGTGCACCGAAGGTGCACCCAATGGGTGTAGCCCCCGAGCTTTGAGTGGATTTTTGAAAACAATCCTCTCAAAGGTCTTTACTTCATGTCCTTTTGCCGAGAGTCATATTTTCTCTTTTCTTTTGAATGCCTTAGAGGTCGGCATTATGTCATCCATATTATGCTTTAGAGGTCAGCATTATGTCATCAGTATTATGCATCCGAGGTCAGCACGTATTTTGTCTTTTGCAGCCGAGTTCGTGATCTGCCCATATCTTGCTAGGTGGTGCAATTTATTTGCTCTGCTACCGATTGGACATTTGATGGACGTTCCCTGGCTAGTCTTCATGTTGCTTCCGTCGGTCAGATTTTGTACTTCACCGGCTATATTTGGCTTTCCTTTGATCCTTACTGATATCTCATTTTTGTCTTGGGGTGTTCATTGCACGCTCTGCACGGATGTGATAGTTTTTGAAAAATATACTGATAATTCTTGGGCGTCCCCCCCCAATGGGTGTGGGCAAGGGACGGCTTGGTACGCTGAGCGTTTTAGCCGGCTGCTTCTGAGTAGTAATCTGATGTGACAGCGGGCGTAATCATATCCTCCGCGCTGTTGACTGGAGTCCCAATGGGTGTTGCATTGCGTGAAACAGCGTCAGCCGCGCGTCTTCAGACGGGTTGAAGTGTGTATTGAATGCCTCGCGACTGTTCAGTGACCGCGGTTGGAGGTGAGCGGTTGTCTCCTTCTTCTATAAATAGTGCCTTTGCCTCTCTGGTTTTTTCACATCCCTTGTTGTTCACCACTGCTTGCCTTCTTCCTCTCCTTGCATTTCCGCCATGGGCAAGAAACGCAAGCACGAGCCGACTCCTCCGTCCGAGGACTTTGGTGACTCGGAATACTCAGAGGAGGAGTTCTCCTCTGAGTCCGAGGGGTCTCCGGCTCCCATCCCTCTGCGTGAGTCGTCTGATCCCAGGGGCTCGCCGCCGAGGTCTGGACTTACATCTGGGCCGTCGAGCGCTCCGGGCTCGCGGGCTCGGATGAGTCGGAGTACTCCTCGGACGAGGAGGACTCGTCCGAGGAGGACGATGGCAGCGACGGCGAAGGCGACGACGACGACGATGACGACGACGACGGAGGCGATGGCGGCGGCGACGACGGTGATGACGGCGACGGCGGCAGCAGGGGCGGCAACGGAGGCAGCAGGGGCGGCAGCGGCGGCAGTAGGGGTGGCAGCGGCAGGGGCGGCAACAAGGCCAGTGGCTAAATGCCACTGGTTTTTAAATATTAGTATAGATTAGAAGTAGTATAGTGAAATAATGTAGTAGTATTAGTAATGTAGAGTAGTATAGTGTAGCGTAGGTAGTAGTAGTGGTAGTAGTAGAATGTAGTATAGTAGTATCAATAGGGAAGTTATCAACTCTTAATGAGTTGATTTGTAAGTACTGTTACTTCCCTTAATGAAGAACGGCTTTGTCTCCTCTGGTACTAATTACTGTGCTTCATAGTAGGTCGATCTCTTGTTTGTGGAGTTGATTCATTCGGAATAGTAACTGAATAACTCGAGCATCGTATCACCGCTTCAGGGGTGATGGTCGAGCTTACTACTGTCGATATTTACGCATTTGAATTAGAGTCCAAGTGATGATGAAGCCGTGCCAGCATCGGAATAACTGTTGACCACGTCGGCGCTCTTAGATGCGACAGCCGAGTTACCTGTAACAACGTCAGCGTCTTTTAGAGATAACCGCCGAGCGACTGAAGATATTGTCGGCGCTTTAGAGATAGCTGCCGAGCGACTGAAGATATCGTCGGCGCTTTAGAGATAGCTGCCGAGCGACTGGTGATAACGTCAGCGTTTTAGAAATAACGACCGAGTTAAAACGGGTCGTGTCGGCCACTTTGAGGATAGTAGTTGAGTGATGATGTGGCGCACCGGGGTTTTAGAAGTAGCCGCCGGGTGACGACGTGGCACGCCGGTGTTTTAAAAGTAACTGCCGGGTGCTAACTGGGCGCTTTTGGAGACGGTATCCGACTCGGGAATATCCCGCGTATACTGCGCTTTCGGCCGCCTCTGCTTTCCGTGCCCTAGTTCTTGCCTTCCTGCCTCCAAATCCTCTCTGCAATTCGGCTCTCGCTCTGTTCGCTAGCAGAATTGAGATGGCTGAGGACTCTCCTGATGCTGCTTCTGTCAGGACATTGGTGGTGGCGCCTCTCCCAAAAGCTAGTACGACTTTGGATATTCAGAAGTCTGCCAGTGCTCGCCCGAGACGCCCTTGCCGAGCCAATCAACTTGTTCCTTCTGCTGATGAGCAGAAAAAGAAAAAGAGACGTCTTCGGCAAGTATCTAGTTTGGATCAGGGCGCTGGTCCTTTGGTTCCTGCTGCTGAGGAGGTTCCTGTGCCTGATTTTACTAACGCCGACCCCAATGGGTGTGCT